>CM073507.1:7500-10007500 GCA_037074495.1 Acacia confusa | reverse complement strand
TTTAAACACATGCATCAAGCAGGAGTCATCTAAGTATGGCATGTGGCATTGTTACAAAAATAACTCGTTCTTGAGAAATTAAAGAGAGGGGAAGAGAGAATCTGAAAGGGAAAAGAATGATAGAAGCGGCTTGGGTCCCAATGCATCGGACCCTCCGCTGCGTCTTTTCAAAATAATTTTTTTTTACAAAAAAAAAAATCAGTGAAAAAGACGCAGCAGAAGGCCGATGCATCAGACCCAATCCGCTTTTAAAGAATGATAGATCTAATATTATTCACCTTAGCAGTGGGCTATATTGCCGTACAACGAAGCTAGCTAGCTAACTTTAGTTACTAAACCAACCTAGACAAGAAATAAATAACAGAATATTAACAGCTTTCTGGTGTTTATATCACTCACATTTAATCCTACACAGGAAGTATGGTTTCCATTATAGTTGCCGGAACCTTGTTTGTTTTTTGTTGCCTTTGTTGTTGCAGCATCGTATCTTTCTTTTACCCAAAAAAAAACAATCACAAGAATAAACGAAGAGAAAGATAGATGATGTTGCAGAGTGCCGCATGATTTTACCAAAGTTCACAAGAAAACAATACTTGTCAGGTCTGGACAGATTGCTTCTCTTCGTTTGTCAGAGCAAACCAAGAACGGTCATTTTCTGGATATATTAGTCACTGCAATTCACAAACTATTATAAAACTGTTCTTTAATTTACAACTTCATTATTGGAACATAAGCTTGCAACATGAGTTCCATTACATCACCCCATGATCTCCTCGTTGACTAACAGCTAGAAGGGGATCAAGGTCAAGAAGGAATGTCCGAATCTCCATGGGAGCAAGTTCAACCACCAACTTGGCAGGGTCAACAGGGCCTCCCCTTACCACATTATGTTCTTCAGAAGAGCCTTGAACCTTCCACTCTAACCTCTTCTTTTCCATTTCAGCTCTTTCTTGATTAGCAGACAAACTCATCTCTGTCACTTTGATAATCTGAAAAGTCAAGGGGTCGATTTAAGTAGAAGATCCATGTATACGTGGGAAAGTAGTTTGAAGTAGTCACTGCTCTTACATTCTTATTAGGAAACAGCCTTTTTAATTCCACGCTTGCCATTACTGAATAATCTTTGTCCTCTCCAATCTATATTAGCATTAGTCACCCAACAAATAACAATTACTATATTTATCAATAGACACGAGTAAATGGTAAATATTTGATAACTGAAGATGGATTAAACTACACATGCACTTCATGCATAAGAAATATCATAAATCACTCGAATCTAGCCTATAAAATCTCCTTACCGCTATGAACTTCTATTCTATAGTTGTGATGGTATGAACAACTTGCTATAGATTAAACGTTATGGCCTATATATGTATAAAGTAAGAAACGCGCTTTGTTTCTTTATGCTTTTATATTTTAGTTTCACAGGATATGCTTTTATATTTTAGTTTCACAGGATAACTTAAATGCAAGCAGCAAAGACCCACAACGAAACTTGAATTTATCATGTTTGAAAATGCCCGACCATAGTCCTGTGCCATGAACTGTGCAAAGCAGATTATTCTGTCCTGAGTCCTAGAAGCAGCGAGTGCAGCTCACACTAGACAAATGTGAGGGACCAAAGATTTTATTTGCTAAATCAGGGTAAGCAATTACAACCTCATAAAGGTGAGCCAATCTTATGAGTACTTTTCCATTGCTAAATTCCTGCAAAATGTTCATATAAAGGAATAAATATACATGATGAGACTAAAGATGTAAAGAAGGTACTAACAGGCATCCTGAAGATCAATCTTTTGCTTTTCCTTTTAACATGTCCGGGAACCCCAACATCCAGAACCATGGAGATACTTCAAAGGCATTTCCTTGCATACCTGGAGGGTTATAAGAGCAGTGTTGTTTGGTAAACTGTATGAAGAATCTGTGCCAGAAAAATTTGACAAGGGGAAATGCGACCATTTGTCCTCATCCTGCAGGAAAACTCCTTATTGCTCTCTTCCCGAAAAGAGTTAACTTCAAAAAGAAAAAAGAAACTTCATTTCCTTTCCTTTTTGTTACCTGTTCTGTAAAGGCTAATAGCAGCGGTGAATATACTTCCTGGCCTACAGTACGACGCCACTTGGCACCTTCACCAATGCGGTCAATTCTAAGATACAATTTTCCTTGGATCTGAAATGCGATCATATAATAGAGTTAAGTTGGTGATAACAACAACATTTGTAACATAACTGAGGAGACCTTCGTTAAACATCCAGAAAATGTCCTCGTATAGATGAGAAAAGATATCACACAATATTATGCTAGTAATAAATGAGTTAGTTCATAAAAGATACTTAACAGTTAAACCTTCACACCAATCAGCAATGCAAACTGTTTCATTGAGTACCTCACCAACACCTCTTGAATCATCATGAAGTAACCTCCTAAAAAAATAAGGAAGCAAATAAGAGACTAACATAATTCCAGTCAATATTCACTACAATATTAATATAATATAGAAGCAATTAGTATGTAGGAATATATCAGAAATATAATCAACCTATGGAGCATAAGCTCTACTTGACCATCCACCAAGCTTGATCCTCCCATTGAGCGGTCCACCAACACTGAGAGTTCCATGCTACTATCTTGCACATATATTCCTAAATTAACCTACAAAAAAAGACAGGGAGCATAACATGCATCAATGTTTATTTGAAGTATGGAGCAGATAGTCAAAATGTAAATAACAGCACAAATCAAACTCATTTGAAACATTTTGATTTATTCCCGAAATATTGAAGTTTGAATCAGCATATAAAGGTCAAACTCTTTGGCGCTCAATGGACCTGACATCCATCTATCAAACGCCCCCTCCAAAAATAGCAGAAAGAAGAAAACATGTTTGCTTGCCAGGATTAAAGTTTCAAGCAATATAGTCTACAAGCTGAACATTGAACATGCACAGAAACTGTATGTAGGAATTAGGAGCATTTCATTTGAAGAGCATACTGGGTAATAATTTCCAGCAATTGGTTGATTTTCTTGTAGATCCCAGTCTGTCCTAAAATCTCGAACCTGCAAAACATATGAAAATATCAGAATACAAGATAGGCTATAATCAATAAATCCATGTCTAAATTAAAGTTAGGCTTTTCCACATATATGAATTTTGCTATTCTCATCAACAAAAGTCTCAAACTCCCAAATACAGTCGTTGCTTACATGATAAAAGAAACAAAGTTAACCATGCAGTTCAATGTCAACAACCTATTATATTATGATATAAAGACACCAGACAAAACTCTCATACCCTTCTAATGAAATCACGTCCATTAGAATCTGTATAGAATGTCTTTTTGGTCTTCATATTAGTTGTAAACTGAGTAATGATTTCTTTCCCAATGCCATCATCCGCAGGTATAGGCCCAACCTAGGCATATATGAATAGGTTTAAGATGTCATAACCGTTATACTGCCAATAAAAACATTGCCGATATTAAATAGCAAGATAAGGTAACCTACTGTGAACTCAACTTCAGCATGCTCCTTTTCCTTAAATATCCTTGTAGTCTGCATAAAAAGACAAAAGATTGGGTGGGGTTGGATTTGAAATGAAAAGCTGAGTAGATGAAAAAGAACCAAAAATACCTGAGATATCCAGGGGTTGAGCTGTTGATGTATTTCATCCAATACAGGACCACGTAGGACAGTTATAGGAATCTGAGCACACACAAACAAGCAAAATAAGCATGTTTAATCATTTCTGGATTCACCATAAACAAAAAATTAGCACGGAAGGCGAAAATTCTAGAAGAGTTCAAAACCTGGAGATCAGGTTTTATGGGCACTGAACCATTTGGCCGGAAGACATAAGCCCCAGAGGCCTTCAACAAAAGATAAAAATGGAGGTAATCTTCGCAAAGATTTTTGGATCACAAGTACAGCAAAAGTTGTCGATTAAAATAAGTAAGAAGGCAGGGTCTTAAAAGTATATTTTATACGTAGTTATACACAACAAGGAACCAAACAAAATAAATATAACTACAAAGCAGGACCAAGACGATTGATGTATATCCTAAATCAAGATGAGGGAAAGGTTTTTCTTTCTTGATAAAATATGAACCAGCGTTAAAACACTAAATAATGTGGCTGAGATTGCCAAAGATAATGCACGAAGGAATAACTGGGGATTATAGCAAGTGATGCTTCAAAGTATTAAAAATTAGTACCTGAGGATCTTTGTCTGTCCCATCATTTCCAGAATAATAGCCGTATGATTGTTCAACTGATGCTGTAACCTTTAGCCATAAACAAGATAAAAAGAAGAAGAAACTTATCATCACTGAATTGTTCAAGCAAAACTTGAAGAGTGTTGGCTGCACTGATATGGCCAGAAATCTTAAAAGTCTTGAACATCAAATTAGAAGCATGCCAGAAAATATTAAAAGTAGGCAAAAAATCATAAATGCCCCTTGAAATTTACCATATTTTTGCTGTTAATGTAATCAGTAAGTTTCCCTTCATCTGCAGAATAAAGTAGCTTCAGATTTCCCTGCCCAACTTCTATGCTATTATTTGTAAACCCAAATGCCTTTGAGATTGTTGAACCTTGTCCTGCATTAACAAGTCAAAGAAACTTTGTCAGTAATGAAGATGCATTACAGTCCTCCAGTACAACTTTTGAGTGGAAAAGGGATAGGGAGAGAGTTACGGTTGGAAGCAATATCCATAACTTGTCTGTTTAGGCCTTGAGACTCTGTAGATGCTGAAACTAAGGGGAGGCACAGACACTGAAAATGCAAGCAAATACTTGGGCTCTGAAGAAGGAGCTTTCCCTATATGTGCTCTGACATAATGTTTTCTCATCCTTATAGTGGCATTTGATAAAGTCAGAAGCTGAGACTCAACTTCTTTCCCAGCAGAGTCCTGGACAAAAACTTTTTCTGAGGAAACCTGTGGCATTGTTTGTGTTGGAGTCAGTCACATAAGTCAAGATTTAAAAAGCTTTTCAATAGATATAATTAAGTAAAATAATACGTTTGGCTTTGAATATGTTTGAAGTATCTAACAAATCAGATTTCTGATTGGTATCGTTGTACAGTTTCTGCTTGTGTGTTTATTTATCTAATTTTGCCTGGAAAAAAAAACAAACAAGCAGAAACTGTACAACGATACCAATCATAATTAAGTAACATACAATCTCAGGAAAATATTTTTTAAAAAAAAGAGGAAAAACCGTGAGGAGAACATACAGGAATTCGAATTACTTCCTCTCTGTTCCATGCAAGAGGATTATACACAACAACCACCTACAAGAAAACCCAGATAGTGAGAGAAACATTTTCATGAGAAAGAGCCATATATCACCATGCTCAGAGGGATTTTTTTTCATGGTTGGCTATTACTAAAATATGATACAATGACAAAATTACCAGGAATTTCCTGTCAGACAAGTTAACTTCTGAGGGAGGACAGTAACTTATATTAAGAAGAGGACACTGCCAACAGATCCAGATCCACCATAAATAATTAAGTAGATAATCACAAAAGATGAAATAACAGATATCACATTTTAAACGAAAAAGAAATTCAGCTGCCAGTATATTCTATTGCCTGCTGGAAGTCAGCCACTTGATTCCCTCCATGCAAACTTAATCCTTGGTTTACCAAAAAACTAAGGGCAGATGAAACCAACTTCTCTGCCTGCACATTAAAAATTGTAAATCATTTAAGTTTATTAAGTCAAAATTAAAGCCAAAAGCTAGTTAAAAAAGCACCTCCAAATAGCCTATTGAGATTCGCTTTGCATAATCAGCAGCAACATGCTGTCTTTCTGTACCACTAACTGCATCATGATGCTGAGCAATCGCCAAAGCATCTGCTAAGGCATCGGTATTCGGCCCTGATTTGCTCCTTCCTTTAAAGAATTCAACTTGTCTTGCTGCCTAGAAGCCAATATATAAAGTAATAGATGTTACCCGAAGGGCAAAAATTGATTATGATTAATGAGAGATCGTAAGGGCATAACAAACCACCCTAGAAAGTAAGAGGGGCCTGAGACTTCACCTGATAGTAACTACTCATCACTCTGACATAAGCCTTTAAAGCTGGCCTACTTGTAAAGTAGCCAGTCCAATATGCATTTGGATGATCAGCGTACCTGAAATTTGGCATCATTCAAAATTGAGCTCCGTGAAATCTATGTCAAACAATGAAATGCCAAAGAGAAACTCACGGGAAAAAATCATCAAATTTGAGTGGCCATTCCTCATTTGCTGCATATTTTGCATCAGTATAGATAGATGGTGTTGAGTACAATGCATTGACACGTCCATCCTGAGGTATGCCCCAAAAAAAGTACAATAATCATAAGTCAAAAGAAGCTGAATCTATGAGTACCCACCAAGATGGGGGAAAGGTCCATTGAGAGAATCATTTTATGCAATATCAGTAGAGATAGATTACCAGATTTACATAATGGATAAACTTGTCCATCTGTCTGAACCATGAATTTGCATATTGATAACGGAAGTCAGTCCCCATTGTCCACATAATGTGATTAGTCCTGGTGACATTAGCCTGGACACAGCCATACGTTTAGTTTTGAACAGCAATCCAATGATTTTCTAAAACTCCATTTCTAACAAAATAAACAATGGCCAAGTCAAGAATAACATCCAGTTTCACAGAGATGGTGTTTTATTGTATCATAGGACCCCAAAGTCCACTTATTCAAATTCAACTTGCTTCTTGTATCAAAAGATTTATCTTGCTTCTTATACCTCCAACGCATTAAGTTGAAATGAAAAACGCATTTGATCCATCAAAATGGCAGTTCAAGAGTCACCTAGATCTTACCTGAGCTAAAGCTGCCGATACAAAGTCATTGACTCGTTCTTGAACATTATAGTCAAACAGGAGAATGTCATCCTTTAATTCAAATGATGGAGAATCTTAGATGTGAGAACAGGGTATCGAGGGAACGGCCAAAGGAAAAAGCGACCAGGGTACTAAACATTTCCTCTTAATAAAATAAAATAAAATCCTACCTGAATAGGAGGGGAAACATCATTTATCTCAAATGTGAAACCATCAGGAGGATCATAATGCCTGGGAAATATCCCAGTAAATATCTGCAATTAAGTTAGACACAGAAGTAATCTATGTGAATTGATTTGCAGACAAGTTTATACAGGAAACTAAAACAAAATCTCATTTTTAAGGGTCATCAAAATTATTAAACAACTCACTTGTGAAGAGGATCCAAGGGATTTGGAACCCCGCCAAACAACCTCAAGAGTCTTCTCCTTCAACCGCTTGGCTCTATCTTGGTAATCAATTCTTGCAAAAAAGAGTGAATCAAATCCTAGCTGCAGCAGGAACGATCTCATATGATTTAGAGATTGTATACAAACAAAGACATAGCAAAATGGAAGTCATTTCAGAAAAGTATCATATTTCCATCCCAGAATACAGTCATTTAAATTAATAATTCTAGGAAATTTTGAATACCATTAGATGAAAAATCAATAGTTCAGTACAAAGATATCTTATCTAAACATAAATGTACAGAAATAATTCTACATGTTAATAAATACACACCTCGGCCCCAAGCATATAAGCCTGAACTGCAGAATGGCCAAAAGGATCAATCTGCCAGCCAACTCTTGGAATCTTACCAAATTCCTCTTTGATAAATTGATGCCCCAGAGTTGTCTGATCAATTAGATCAATATAATGCGGGGTGGCCTCATCATGCATACACATACCCCCATTTCTTCAAAAACCAACCAAAGAAAAGAAAGAAAAACAGAAAGCAAGCCTACTATCAGTCATCGATTCATGTATAATCTAAGCAAGTTTCTATTCTAGAAAGTAGTGAGACAGTAGAACTCATCTTTGATCTACAAGATAATCAATAGCTACTGACAGATGAACTAAAGCATTAGATGATTACATGAATTCCAGCTGACCCGAGTTGACAAGCTCCTTCACCTTAATTTTCATCGCTTTACTTTGTTGTCTCCACCATCTCTGGAAAAATGCCTGAAAAAGGAAAAGGTTAAAATTTACCTTTCTGAAGTTCCAACATTTTGAATTAAGAATTTAAGCCAGCACCAAAAGTGTTTTACCATCTCAACATATATGAACTTCCGATTCTTATCATCCAGTAGCGCAGATATGACTGAGTCCAATACATTCTGCACACAGGCACCCTGCACAGCAAACCAAAACCACATTCAAACACGCGAAAATTTTTTCGGTAACCAGCTATATATTTCTCCTTTTTCCCTCATCTAAATGAAAGTACAGACCCGAATGGAATTGTTGGCTCCAACATAGTATTGATCAACAGTCTTGAGCCAGCCGACATCATCGTGAGAGTGAGGTACCAGATGTACATTAATTTTGTCAGGGACGATCCTATTCGTCGTATTGTACTCTATATACTCTGACTCCACACCCAGAAATCTCAACACTAAAACTACAAATAACACCGTTGCGATCGCCATGGCTGTTGCCTATGGAGCTCAGAATGCCCCGGTGAGGCACTGAGTTTACAAATTTACAGCATTACTGAGCCCAGCTGGCAGCGTAACATTCAAGTTTCGTTACTTATAAAGTCAGCGATCTTTCACGCTCTCCAGTCAAAATCCCGAAATTTTGGATTCAATGGAGAGGGGGGAAAAAGCCGTAAGAATTGTTCGATCTTGCTGCTCTGATGAAGTTGAGGTCATTTATCATTCAAAGTGACTATAAACTAACGATAAACCCGGAAGAATTGTTCATCGGGAAAAAAAGAAAAAAGTGTTATGAATATTCTTATTATGTGGATGTCCATTGACCCATAATCTCCAAATACAGGATGACATGGTATATACGCATAGTAATCTACTATTTGCATCCTTCTATAAATAGAGGTCTCCTGTAACTATTCATTATACTTGAATGGAGTTCATCTCTCTAGAATTTCCTCTGACTTCTCTCTAGAATTCCTTTAGTTTTATAATACGTTATCAGCACGATAGCTGCTGATAGTTTCTTTTCTTTCTTCGATGATCCTTCTCCGGTCCTTAATCGTTTTTCTTTTCTTTCTTATATTAGTTTTTCTCTTTTTATTTGATGGAGAGGTTTCCTGATTTCAAGATATTGCATATCTTGCAATTTATTCAGCTCCTCATTTCCGTCTTTTTCTCTGGCCGTCTAGTGTTTTCTCCAGCTGACTCTCTCTCGGCCTTCATGTTTCTTCCTCTTTTAATTCCTTAATTCCGTACGCCTCTTTCTATATATTAGTCCAGACCATTAGCTTTTTACGTCTTCACGCCTTAATCATTCATTGTCTTTTAATTATTATTTGTCTACAGTTTTATGTTCTTTTTATCATCTTGCAGATCGCTTCTTAATATTTTATGCTCAATTTCCTTCAGATCAAAAACTTCAGACCTCCATCTCTCAATCTGCCAGAACACAATAAATGTTTTTTTTTTATTCTTCTTGGCTCAAAGAAAGAAGAGAGTCTTCTTCATTTCCTTCATATTTTCGTCTTTTTCTTCCATTAATAATTGCCCATCAAACTCAGCTTTTCAATCTTACTTTCTTCTTTTTCTTTCGGTTTTTTCTGTTCATCCCTTTGCTTTTGCTTTTCGTCATTTTGTCCCTTTGCTTTTGGATGTTTTCTTATCAATCATTCATCAACCATTTAAAAAAAAAAAAAAAAAAAAAAACTGTCGGCACAACAGTCCAAAAAAAAAAAAAAAAACTGTCGGCACAACAGTCCAAAAAAAAAAAAAAAAAAAAAAAAAAATTCATGGAGATGGATACAATGTTTTGTACGTGCAGCAGGTAAGATAGTTACTATATAATAATGATGAAGATGAGTTTCCCTTATCCGTGAATGACTGGTAAGTATATAATATTAATATTATATATATCAATCATATCAATCATTTTAGTAATTATTATTATTATTATTTTAGTATTTTACTTAATTGTCATTTAATTTATGTTAAGATTTTATTATTATTGTTAATTTGACTCCATATTGGAAGTATTGATTTAATTTTTTTTTTTTTCTTTTACTTTTTTTATTTTGATTTGAGAATTTATTATTGTAACTAACTTTATTAACATTTATTTTTATGTCACTAACATTTAATTTTATTGCCACTAACATTTATTTATTTTATTTTACATTTATTTATCTTTTATGGAGGCAACACTATATATTAATGGGCTGCATTTGTTTATTTTATTATTTACTGCTTTATTTATTTTTCATGGTTGCAACACTAATATTAGTGGGCACCATTTATTTATTTTGTTTTTAGATTTATTTATTCTTCATGAAGGCACACTAATATCTATTAGTGGGCTCAATTTATTTATTTTATTCAGCATTTATTTATCTTTTATGGTAGTGACACTTTGTGGGCCCCATTTATTTTATTTTAATTCTTTACTGCTTTATTTACTTTTTCATGGTAGCAACACTAGTATAGTGGGCACCATTTATTTATTTTGTTTACTGCTTTATTTTTCATGGTGGTAACACTGATATAGTGGACTCCATTTATTTAAATTTTATTTACTGCCTTCTATATATTATATATATATTTACATTTGCATATGCATCTTCTTTCTTATCTTTGGATGAGATAGGTCTCGCTGTGAGTTTACTACCATTCCTATCTCATCTTCTTTTTATTTATTTAGCATGTTTATTTCCAGTCATTTATTTTATTTTATTTATTTATTAATTGCTTTATATATTTACATTTGCATATGCATCTTCTTTCTTACCTTTGGATGAGATAGGTCTCGCTGTGAGTTTACTACCATTCCTATTTCATCTTCTTTTTATTTATTTAGCACGTTTATTTCTAGTCATTTATTTTATTTTTATTTATTTATTTACTGCTTTATATAAATCCCCCTTCCCTTTTATTATTTATGGCAACGACACTAATATATACATATTAGTGGGTTCCATCTATTTATTTTATTATGTTTATATTTTATTTATCCTGAAGATAAACTGTTAAAAGGCCATATATATTATGAGATCAAAATGCCATAGAGAGATGAGGCATAAATTGGCTTGAGACCAAGAGGCAAGATAGCCTTAATTTCAGAGGCAAGATAGCCTGAAGCCAAGAGGCAAGTTAGCCTGATAACAAGTGACAAATTATGAAACAATATTTGATCCATAAATTTTGTATGCCATCAGTTGTATAAAGGTCTCAAAATTATATATTTGGCATTAAATATTCCCTTAAATTATGAGACAAGGGATTGTATGATCATGATTGATATTATAAATAAATATATTCAATTTGCTATTGTAGTAGAAATATTGTGGTAAAGTCAAGAAATATTATGGATTAATTTCTTGCCATGATCAAACAAATAAGTGAGTTATGGATCATGAATTTTTATCCAACTTCATTCCCAGAAGTGAATGAAGCAAATATATTATTATGGTTGTTTTGTGATTTCTATGATTATAACAATTTTTGTGAATACGGGAGAGGAATATTCATAAACAAAATAATTAAACAAAAGGAAATATTATTTCAACAAAGTTTAATAGCGAGTGGCTCAACATCATTACAAACCTTAATCATCTCATTCTGAAGATATTTAATGTCTTCTTCTTTTGCTTTTCTTGAGATGGGATCCAGATGAGGCAAAGCTCTTCGTAATATCGAGATTTGCGTCATAAGTTTCTTGAGCTTCTTGTGTGGCCACTCAGTTAACCCTCCTTTTTGATAGATTTTTTGTATGGTGTGAGTAGACATATTTAATTGTTTACTCGCTTCATCAAGGGTTAAGTGAAAATAATTTCTTAAATCATGGAGCGTTGTTTTCTTTATTCTTTCTCTTTGCTCCATAGATAACCTATATAATTCACCCTGGTTAAGGGATGAAGTATCATAGGGTATACTTACTGCAGGTTGTTTTCCTTTGCCTAATGAGTGTTCAATATTGGTTTGAAATGAACTTCCATGGAGGTCATTTGGATTTATAGCCCATTCTGAACCAACACAGAGAACCTCATGATAGGCTAATACAGGATCACGCATCAAGATATATCCTGATGCTTGTAAATCTATACAATACTGTGTCAGAAATTGTTTGATTTCTTCAAAATTTTTCTTTGTGAAATCAAACATTGGAAGCCTGTCAGTATTATAAGATTTATCCTGTACTTTTTCAAATAAAACAGCATGGGTAATCATACCTGTTCTTCTTCCGTGAACTTCAAGTTTATGGTACTGAAGTCCGTTGGTATGAATAATTTCCCGTAAAACATGACAGCAACTACATTCCAATAAGCTAGTAGTTGTTAATTGGCTTGTAGCTGTTGGCTGGCTAATTGTTGCTGGCTGGCTAGTGGTTATTGGCAGGCTGATTGTTGTTGTCGGGCTGGTTGTTGCTGGCAAACTGATGATAGTTTGCTGGCTAGTGAATGCTGGTTGATTAACTGCCGACACTATTGGCTGAACTGGATTGGTAGATTCCATTAGTTCTGCCATAGTTCTACACCTCTTAACAGGCCTCCTTGATGAACCTGCTTCAGTTGTACCTTCAATCCTTGTAGATTGAGGAAGAACACTTGTTCTAGGGGGAGAAGTAGGTACATTTGAAGCAGAAGGAGGAATAAACATTTCAAAGGGATTAGGAGATAACAAAGAAGTAAATGACATGTTATGCTGATCATCATACAACAAAGCATCAAGTAATGTTGTTTCGGATGTATCAGAAACTGGGATAAAACTGCTTGGTCCTGCCATGGCAATAGAATTTAGAGAAATATGTGTGAGTATCTGGTAGTTGATATTATCAGATGCTTGAGTGTTTGTGAGGCATGTTCGTTTGCCTTCCTCTATTTATAGTTGAATTAAATCCTATTGAATCTCTGCAGATTTGCGTAGTCCTGTTAAATCTCTACAGATTTGCTCCCTATAAAGCACGAGCCTGGAATCTTTTTGACTTTATATGCATACGACAATCTGAGTTGTTGCGCCTGTGATTCCACAGTGATGCGCCTGTGATTACACAGTATTGCGCTCGTGAATCTGCAATTATACACCTGATGATTTTGTATTTAATATATATTTGTTTGTTGATTCTGGAAAATGGAAATTTTGTTACCAGAAGTAACAAAATTATGCATTGATAATTCTTTGTGAATGTTTCTATATTGATTCCTCAAAATGAATATTAGATTTGATGATAAATCATATGAAATGTTGGCATGACTTGTTTGATCATCCGAGTCATATATTATGTGCTGCATGTTCTCAGATAGAAATAATTATTGGAAATGGATCTCTGGAAATATATCAAATTGAAAGTTTACATATGAGATTATAAAGCTGCAAAGTTTGCAGTGATGTTTGCAACCAGAAGTTTGCAATATATTATGCGCGCAATTTCCAGATTGAATGATCCAGAAATAATGTATTAAAGTATCCATGAATGGATAGATCAATGATTATGAGAACAAAATTTATATGTTGTGTATATTTGCAGCAATTATATAAGTCAACAGAATTCTCCCCGTAAAATTTGGCTTTTGGTCAGGAGCCAGAATAATTCCATCTTAAAATGTTTTAAATGTGCAATGATTATTAATCTACTTCAATGCACATAGATGGATATACAAAGAAAATTGATGATTTGATGAGGGGGAGAAAAAAAATAAGCAGATTGGGTAAAGATTTACTAGAATGAATTATCATTGGCTCATATTGATCATCGTACAAGGAATTGTGCACTAAAAGTTCAATATGATAATTCAATTTCAGAGTTTAGTTAATCGAATGCCAGAAGCATTTACTGACCTAAAGTGACAAAGTCACATGTCCCAACTGCAAATGCTCCTATATGAATTGTTATAAAGCACGCCTGAAGCGTTGCTGGTCCATCGGTTATAAAGATAAAAATCCTCGAAAGAGAAAAGGAGCTATAAAATATAGATGATCAAGTCGAGGATAATTAAGTAAAGCTCCAGAAAAGTTATCTTTTGATGAGATGTTATCTCCAGAAGAGATATTACAAGAAAAGTGTATTGTGGTCCAAGAGAGACCTAGGTACCTAATATATGTGAATATAATGAGATTTCAATAAATTATGAATGAAATCCGATGGGACTGAAAAATGAAGTCGACGTTAATAATATCTATGATAGCATATGCTGCAATGAATGATAATGAGGATCATAAACCACAATATATTTGTATGTGCTAGAAGCACATAAGGCGCCAGAAACACATATGTCTCAAAAGATGATAGTGCATATAGCATCATTATCTGAATAAACATTTATTGAATTTCTATATGCACATATATATTTATGAAAAGATTATTATGACTTTACTTGACAGATTTAGATCTTGCAGGTATATAATGAACAATCAAATTGGGCGTTTCTAACAGAATATTTGATGACAGAAAGAATAATATGCTCAGAAAGACATTGAAGCAATGCAGTCATCAGGGGGAGTAACACTGATGTAATCAAGAGGGGGAGACGATACACGCTGTACTCTTTTTCCCTTATCTGGGTTTTATCCCACTGGGTTTTTCCTAGAAAGGTTTTTAATGAGGCAGTACTGGATAGTGTATTAATGGATGTTGTACTCTTTTCTTTGGCTAGGTTTTTATCCCACTGGGTTTTTCCTAGTTAAAGTTTTTAACGAGGCACATTCATAAATGGACATCCAAGGGGGAGTGTTATGAATATTCTTATTATGTGGATGTCCATTGACCCATAATCTCCAAATACAGGATGACATGGTATATACGCATAGTAATCTACTATTTGCATCCTTCTATAAATAGAGGTCTCCTGTAACTATTCATTATACTTGAATGGAGTTCATCTCTCTAGAATTTCCTCTGACTTCTCTCTAGAATTCCTTTAGTTTTATAATAAAAAGTGATTATTAGCAATAAAACTAATGATTCTACTCAAGACTGTGGAAGCACCGGAGTAGTATATTTACACATGCACATAATTGCACGATCTACTAGTTTTAGCCGAGCAGGTTGAACTCGTAGTTTTCTGTTTTGGTTTCTTTTGCAGGTTAGTGTGTAAATTTATACTAAAAGCTTTTGCTGCAATGTTCTACGACATTTTTTTTTTTAGGTTTAACTTCAATGTGAGCAATATTAGTATATTACTCTTTTTTTTTAATAATTTTAAAATTTTCAAGGTATTTTTTTAGGTTCAATTTTTAAGAAACGAAAACTAAACATATTGCACCTTACCCCTATTTTTTGCCAAAGTTCTGAACTGATAATATCTCTTGTTGTCTTTTTATGATTTTTTAATAAAGATAATCTTCTTGTCTTTAAACGTAAAAACAAAGTAGCATCATGCTAAATAGTTTTTCTTTTTCTTTCTTTTTTTTCCCGGAATCATGCTAAATAATTTTAAACATTAACAAGCCAACCGAATCATAGTTTTATTTAATGGCCTTTTAAATATTTTATTTTTATTATTATTATTATTATTATATAGCTTTTAAATTCTAATGGATAATGCTAGGATTAGATGAAGTTACATTTAGATCACAGAAAAAAAAAAATATGCATATTGTAATTGTAAATGTTTTGCCACACTAGAATTGTTTCTGAGGACAGAAATTGAAATATCTGATAGATTAATATAAAAAATGCAAAAATTACATTCTGGTCCCAAGGACTATAATTGATTACAAAAAGGTCCCATATCAGAATTTCATTACAAAAAAGTCATAAAAAAGTCATTGAGACTTTTTTGTAATTAATTGAAAAATTCTAAATCCGTATTTACAACTGAAAATACTATATTAACAACAAAAATTCTCAATCAGTATTTATAATTGGAAATGCTATATTAACAATAAAAATTCTAAATTGTTAATATGGTATTTTTAAATTGTTAATACAATATTTTCAGTTGTTAATATAAAATTTTCAATTATAAATGTGGATTGAGAATTTTTATTGTTAATATGACATTTTCAGTTGTTAATATAGCATTTTTAGTTGTAAATGCAGATTGAAAATTTTTTAATTAAATACAAAAAAAGTCCCAAGAGATTTTTTTGTAATGAGATTTTGGTATGAGACTTTTTTGTAATTAATTTTGGTCCATGGGACCCAAATGTAATTTTCCCATAAAAATTTGAGAAAATTCCTCACAAAGCCCAAACAATTAAAATATTGTCAAAAAAAACCCCCAAAAAGTTCTATGTCAAAAAAGGCCCTAAAGTTTTTTTTGATATTATTTTAACAAACGTTAATAACTAAATCAATACAATATTAACAATTAAAAATAACTAAATCAGTATTCATTAACAACTATATCAGTACCTATTAACAATTATATTAGTACCCCTTAATAACTACATTTTCTAAAATAATACCAAAAAAAAGGTCTTATGGTTTTTTCTGACATATAACTTTTCTAAGAGCCTTTTTTGATAATATTTTGGCAAATAAGGCCCTAAGAGAGATTTTCCCAAAAAAAAAAAATTGTACTGACTATTAAAACAAATTTTCAAATTATAAACATCTTATTTATTTTCAAATACAATTATACTTACATCAAGTTCTTTATATCTTTTACATTAAGTTTTTCCATCACACATAACCAATGTCCTATTATTCCATACAGGTTTATATGTAACTAATAATAATTTAAAATATAACATATAGTAACATGTAATTGGAGAATTTGATAAAATTGATATAAAAAATATGACATAAATATTTTATTTTTAAATATACTCCTCCGACGAAAAATGCAGGACTTACAAGCAGCTAACTCATTTTTTAATTTAATATTTTTGATGTTTATCATTTTTAAATAATTTAATTAACTTGTAAATTAATATATAATATTAAGTTACAAAGAAATATTTCAAAAAAATTTGTATAAAATATATTATAAGAAAAAATTTATTTTTAGTCATGATCCATGACCAATACTTGTTAATTATTAATTATAAAAAAATAAGATTAAGGACATAAACAAGTCGTCTCTGTGATATAAACAGTGTGATTAAAATAATATCGATATTTTTTGTGTAGGAAAAAAAACCCCTTCTTTTAATTAATTGAGGGCCAAGAATTGGGCCTCGTTGATGACAATAGGCCCCAGTTTCAACTCGTCATGACTTCCAATGGTCTCAAAGTTGGTGCACCAAATTCAAAACAAACCCAAACAAAATATAAGGACATACAGTAATTATGTTGTCTTGTGGCTCCAAGTCAGTGAAAAACTCAAAATTCCTTCCCTCACAAAAATTCGATTCTCGGAAACCCTATTTCCTTCACCTTGGCTGTCATGGAAGATAGTTTCAGAGTGCGAGCGGACAGGGTGTTTGGTTCTCTAGCTTCGTCTTCGAATTCGACTTCGTCCACTGCGGCGTCATCGCCCAGCTCTCTGTGGTCTCTCACCGACGATGAGATCCAGAAGAAAGAATGGAATCGAAGCAGGGGTAGCCCCGAGCCCGAACCGGAACCCTACCCGGAGATGTTCGATGATCGAGCAAGAGGACCCAGAAAAAACCGCTCCTTTTTTCGAGATGATTTGGAGAAAGACCTGGAAGATCTCGACGAAGTTGAAGATGTCGAACCGAGCTCTCGTGGCCCGTCGAAGCCTGACGATTACGACGACGAAGAGTGGGAAATAAAGTCCGCCATTGGCCGTGATTGTACTCTGGATTACGAGGTAATTCGCCCCTTCTGTGTTTATCATCATCGTCATCATTATAATTAAAATAAATGTCATCTGATCTCATTATGAAGTTTTAAGAATTCTGAGTTTCTTTTCATCGTGATAATGGAGGAATGCCAGTAATGATGGTCTTTGGGCTAGGGACACAAACGAGGTACAAAAATAAGCGTACTTCTAATGGAAGCAAAACTCTAAAACAGAGAAAATGCTATATAGTCATGAATAAATAATTGTAAATTTACAACAAAATTTGATAGATAAGTTAAATAATAAAACTTAATAACCATCGCGTGCACTTAGTCACCAAGATCACTGTTACCTTATCCTTTCCAACGGCTAAAGCTAGGTCGGAATTTATAGTTTTCTTTTTCATCTAGTTGCTGTTTTGAAACATTTGGACTGGGCTTCAATGGTGACTCTTAACCTTCTATCTACACCAAAGCGCCTGAGTTGCATGCCGTGACATGACTGGTGCCAGTGCCAGTGCTAGTGCTAGGTGAGCACCTGACTGAAGCCAGTGCCTCTCACGCTCACAGTGTGAGAGACACTGAGCTTCTTGAGTGCCTTGGGTGCCGAGATGAGTGCTTATAACTAAACTGCATGGTCATCGAAGTTAGAAGCACTTTTATTCCCAAACTCCTTTAAATGGAATGTTGCTCGGTTGTTATTTGTTGCAGAATTTCATGTCAGAGTTAAGCTTTTAGAATTTGATTCAATGGCCTTGGTGATAAACTCATGCAGGAAGAGGAAGATCAATATGACAAGCAGGCTGTCGGGAAAGAGAACTCTGGTGACCGTTTGTATATGAAGAATATAAATGATGATGGGGTAGAAATAAATTCTTGCAATGAGCTTCCTGTTTCATTCAGGGACATTGTGAGAGACCCACGAGCCAATCACTTGGCCGCCAAAATCAGGCTGAAGGAAGATGCTGAAGCAGCGAAAAGAATTGATGCATTGCAAGTCTCTGAAAAATCTGCACCAGAGAGTGATGATCCTCAGGGACATACATCTCTAGATGGCATTAACCCAAAACCAATTTTGAAGAGGAAAGATCATTCTTCAGAGTCCAAACCCCAGAAACGTGTTCGATTTGATTCCCAATATGATGATAGAAGTAAAGATGAATCTGAGGAAGCCGGAGACATCTGTATGAAGGTTTCTTCAGCACAAGAAGTCACAGCTTTTAATAAGCCATCACGCACTGAAGAGTTCACACCAGCAGTTCCAGATTATATACGGAACCCATCAAGATACACACATTATACTTTTGACAGTTCAGGTGACATGGACGACAATTCTAATAAGCAAGCTTATATGGATTTTATTTCTCAGCTGAAGAGATCAAACGCTGCCACTGGATCGCAGGCAGATGATGAATTGGAAGATCTTCCGTCAGTCACATTTATACCAAAGAAGAAATCAGGAGATGCCAAGATGGTAGAGACTGATGCCATGTCAAAGCAAAACATTGATGGAGCGAAAGAGTTGATGCATAGAAGGGGCGTGCCACTTTGCATAGCTGCTGGTGTCACTGAAAATAATGATGTTTGTGCGATGGAGGAGGATGAACCAGAAGTAATATATGATACAAAAAAGGGCTCTCAAAAACTAAATCGCCAGTACAGGAGAAAACCCCAGGAACTGGACGAGTCTATTGTGTAACAGTCGAGAATGCCAATTTATTATATCACGCTTCAGGACTTTCACGTGGCAATGATGTTGTTGAGCAGCAAGGACGGTAGAATACGATGTACTTGAATTTTCCACAGCGCTTTCAAGGTTCATATATTTCGGAATACTGATGAGAATACTTTCGCTGTACATATTATTACTATGGTTTGTCCTGAATTGCCTGCATCCCTTTTTCTATATTATCGTGAACGGAAAAGCTCCATACAGCATTAAATTAGTATGATGGGGAACGAACTCGGTTCTTTGTATTGAAGAAAATTTTCTACATGGAGCGGAAAATTCTATACGAACAAGTTTAACCGCGAAAAGATAAATAAGAAGTGTGTGCGGCTGGAGCTGGAAGAGTTTTGGCCCTGTTTGGTATGAAGTACTGGCATTTGAGGGTCTGGAATTGGGGTTTGGTACGTAGCACCGAAATTTAAGGGGCTGGAATTGGGACTGGAGCTTTATAATTTTTCCTATGGAGTAAAATTGAGAGGGACTACTTAAATTAATTTTATTTCATAATCATTCATAAATTGTAGGAAGACTATGATACCCTAATGATAAATAATATAATGACAATTTATTTTGGCTTCTTCAGTGCCCCTCTTCCCCGATCTTCTTCTCCATTGCTTCTTCCTTCATACTCTTGCTGACCATTTGCTTCTTCCTCTCCATTGATTCTTGTCTTTCAGCGTCTCTTCGATCTTATCGAGATCTCCATGATCGATGGTCCTTGGTTTTTCTTTTCATTTTGCTGGTTTGCAGGTCTTTGGTTTGAAGGAATAAAAAGAAAAGTGAGCAGTCAATTTCATTGGTCTTCCCTTCATTAAAAGTAGAGTGTACAAATCAAAGAATACAAGCTTCTGAAAATGATGCTTCATCAGTTCAGGCTACCTTGAAATTTACCAATAATAATGCCATTTGCTTTTGCGATGGGATTCCTCCCCATTCCTATGCTCCCCTATACCGCCCCCCCCCCCCCACAAAAAAAAAAAAAAACCTTGTGATTAACACCACTGACAACAAGCGATCTCGTACGTTCTCCATTCCTTACATTCATCCCAATCAAAATCATAAAGTTCAACTTCCTTGATCTATGTGAATCCAAGGTGAAAAAAGATACTCTGTAAAAATGAATCATTCAAATACTTTCCCAATCTTCTTGTTTTGAGAAAGGCAGTGGAGAGCAATTGTGGGAATGGGTTGACTAAATGAGAGGCCAAGAGGGTTATTTTTGTCTAAAAATAAAGGATATCTTTGTCTCTACAATTTGCAATCTAGGATTGAAAACACAATACCAAAGTGGAGGTAACTCCCCTGCAATCCCACTTTTGTGGTACTTCCAATCTCTGATTGTCCCCTCATACCAAACAATATAATTTAGTAAATCCCTGAATTAATCTCAATCCTTAATCTAATCTCAATCTCTAACCCTAGTGCTTCATACCAAACAGAGACTAAGTCTCTGGGTTGGTTTGGTGGGGTATTACAAATCAACTCCTCAAAAATATATTCTCAGGAAAATGTCATGATTTGAGGATATTCTTAAAAAAAGTTTGGAATCTTTTTGAAACTTATCTATGACATATTTCATAAAAAAAAAAATAATAAGCTTGAAAATTAATATAAAAAATTGAAAAAAAAATAGCACATATTGACTCTATATGAAAAATGTATAACACATCGAGAACATTATAACTTAATGAAATGGATAACGAAATGGGCTGACTATTTAGGCAATAAAGCCCAGTCTGACCTTTGAGTCAAACCAGGCTACAAGGTTCTCAAATCTGCTGTGGGAGTCCAGTCTGCCCTAATGTTTTTGTTAGGTTCTCACCCCACCAAGTTTCAAGAACCCCACCTGAAAGTGAACGAAATGCAAAGGGTTTGCATTTGGTTATAAGTAGTCTATTACTCATAATTGTGATGAAGTTTAGACAGTTAAAATTCTTTTTTTAAATGATAAATTTATTTTTATAAGAAGTGATATGTATAAGAATATCTTTATTTTAAAATATGCTCCGCGTCACCATGTGAATTGTGAATACTACACCTTTAGGGTCCTTTTGATTCGATCCCATTACATATGGCAATGCAATACAATGCAACAGTAATGCAATGAAATATTAATTATAGGACTGTGTTTGGTTTTATTTTAAAGCAAGATGCAATAGGTTATTTTTTTAATAATTATTCATAATTAATATATCATACAGTCTATTTTACACTTAATATAATATTTGTAGAAAATATAATTAAGAGCTATCACATTGCCTCATCACAACCATCACGCTACCTCATTGAGAATCACCCCATGGCAATGGTTGTGGTGGTAGCGATGACAAGTGGTAAAAAGTGGTGGTTTTGGGGGGGGGGCAACAATAGTGGAGGAGGAGGTAATGATGGCGGCAACGGCAATGGTGAAGGTGGTGGCAACTGTTGTAGTAGATGAGTTAATGGTGGCAATGACAATAATGGAGGTAGTGACAACCGTTTTTTTTTTTGGGGGGGTGGGGGTGGGGGTGGTGGTGGCAGTGGTAATGATAGAAGTAACAGTTGCAACATGGGGTGGTGGCAACGACGGAGGCAATATCAATGGGTCCAGTTTCTCTCCCATCACTTTTCTACTCATCCCTTCTTATCTTTCATCTTCGCTTTTAAAATTTTGATTCAAAAGCTCAAAAATATTTTCCAAAAAAGATTCCTCCTCATCCCTTTTGCATCTGTTATTTTCCAAAACATTTATGGGCCTTCGGATTAAAATTTTAAAAGTGAGGATGAGGAGGGATGGGTAGAGAAGGGATAATGAGAATATCCTCTCCCCAATATTAATGGGCGTGGCAATAGCAAAGATAGTAGAGGAGGTAGCAGAGGAAGCGATGGCGACAATGGAGGTGGTAGCGATGGTATGGTGTTACAGGTGAAATTAGACAAGTAAAACAAATACAAATCAAACTAGCATAAATAGCACTTTTTTAAATACATAATAAGGTGATAATAAACATTTATGAGAGCAAACACGAATGAGGATTTTCAATTGTTTGGTAATCATTATTACTATAAAAGGTAAAAACCCTATTACCATACTAAAGAACAACCAAATACTCTCCTCTCAATAACACAATTATAATCATCATTACATGCATGTAATGGAGTTGAACCAAAACTACCCCATGTCTTTAAAAATGCTGTTGTCTCGGAAACCGAAGCCATTAGAGCTAGTGCATTTGTGTTACGCCGCCCAGGCCCGAAACTATATAGGAGCGTTCAAAGTCATACATACAGTAAGTGCACGCATTAAGTAGCAAAGTGCTTGTGTATCAGAAAAACGGAAAAGAAATTCACATCTTTTACTTAAGAACAAAAATGGGTGAAACAGCAAGACAAAAACGGGGTTTGATATTTCGCGTTTTCCAAAAAATTACATCTCAGTCGTTAAACAGACGAATTCAATCAAAAGAATGATACATCATTTTTTTTCTTTTTTG
Source organism: Acacia confusa (assembly GCA_037074495.1). Taxonomy (NCBI): domain Eukaryota; kingdom Viridiplantae; phylum Streptophyta; class Magnoliopsida; order Fabales; family Fabaceae; genus Acacia; species Acacia confusa. The sequence continues at coordinate 9,984,613 of CM073507.1, read as the reverse complement.
CCAATGGAGATATCATTTTTTTTCTTGATTTGCATAAAATATTACATAATTTCCCCCCATTACATTTAAATAAAAAATAAATGATGCAGATATGTGCAATGGCAAAGGGAGTACCCATGCACCACTAAGCACAATATTAGAATAGTCGCTTCCTGCAGTCAGCAGCTCCACAATAACACGTCATTTTCTTCACTTTCCCATCAGGACCCAAGACACTATCAAGGGCATAACCATAGTCATATGTAAGCTCCTGAAAGCAGTGGACTTAGATTTGTCAGGTGCACAATATTGATTTGTAGGTAAATTCAACTAATAACATAAAAGAGGCATCATTACAAATTACACACCAACATTACCACTGCCCATTCAGCTCATCAAAATAATTATATTAAAAGGAAATTTTAAAGCCAAAAAAAATAGTAAATCTAAATACTTCATTCATTTTATGTGTTTGTTTGTTCAAAGCATTATCATCACAAATGTGAAAGGATGAACAGCTAACCTGTAAGGGTGGTATGTTGTCTGCAGCAAATAGCATCACTCGTGCCAGCCTTAAATCATGGTGTGAGCTCAAAACACATTGAACAAATAAATTAGGTTCACAACTATGGTTTATGAATCGAGCAATATTTCCAGTTGATCCAGCATCAATACAAAACTCAGGTATGGATTCAGAATCATCATCTGCATAATTGTCCAGGAGCTTGACTGCTGCAGATGTTTCCTTTTGTGATCGCCTCTGTAAGTAGATAAGCTTCTGAGACATCTTAGACTTTTGGTGGAATTTGCTCCACGTGACTAGTTGCATCCAAAAACCAAAGGGAGAAAAAAAAGACAGATATGGAAAGACAAATATAATCTTACACTTAATTAGCTGACGAAAATATAAAACAAAATATGAACTCAAACCTCTCTTCCACCAATGCCCTTCATCGTTTGCAAACAATCTATCTCAAAAATATAGTTGTTCTCGAGTGTATTCTCTACATCTTCTGTCCTCTTAAGTAATCCTGTGTATTCACAAACTGGTGCTCCAGAAGGTATGTGATCCCAAGATCTAACAGCCCATCCTTTCTTCGCAGTGCGAAAAACCTGTCACAATTTGGTTGCATAAGCAAATTAATTATACAATATTGGTAGTTGAATCTAAAAATTTGAGAAGACTAATAAAAGAAGTTCAACCTCAAGACGATATCTCAGTCCTCTTTGAGAAGTTCGATTAACACAACCAGGACCACATCCACATTTTGGCCCACATTCAAAGACAACATCCTTGGCTTCAATTAACCTGTCAGGTGAAAAATTATAGACCACCGTCATATACACAAAAAAGCAACAATAGCTACAACAACAACCAGCACTCAGCTAACTCGTTTCGATGATCTAACCTCCCTCCATTACGAGATACATAGGGGAAATCAGATCCATTTCGTAAAGCACATTCACAGGATGTAGGATCCACACAAACGCCTTTGCAATTGCATCCAGTGACAGCTGAGGGGAGCTTTAGATTCTTTGAAAGCGAAATTGATTTTTTATATTTAAAACCTATAATATTCAGGAACCCAAGTCAGTCAACTAGATCATCATAGGCATGCACACTACTAAATATAGGTTTTAAGAAAACATTAGTGACAATTCAGTTTCAGAAACATTATACTCCTCCAGCCATTAATTTAGGATCTAATTGGGCAATTGATGTTGGTCCTAAATGTAAGACCTATTTCACATTTTTACTTGTTTTTCCCACATTAACCTTATTGATATTACCTCGACAATAATCAAGAATGAGAGGAAGGGAGGGAATTAAGGAAAATGATTAGGGTGTTTTACAGAAAACATATCATAGTACCTAACTCAACAAACATTCTTAATCTACTCAAATTAGTTAATTAAACTTTACATTAACGATCAGAGGAGCATGACAAATATACAAGAGTAGATACTAATTTTTGCACATGAGGAAAATCATATAAGTCAATAATGTCAAGAAATTTTGAATCTGCATCCTCCTGTTGACTGGTGATGAGAAAGTTGTGCTCATATGTTTTTAGCGAAGCAAAACTTGATTCGCAAAGCAAATAAATACATTCTTACTAGGATACCATACAAACACACCCCCATTTGGCATCTAGGGACCAACAAGGAATGCATATATAAAATTTTGACTACATACTAATTTGTGTAATGATAACAATATAATAGATATTGCATATAACAACTTTTTGTAAATTGAAAACAAATTAAATTCCCTCAAACATACCAAACGAGCTGTCCATACTGCCCATGAACAAGAAAAACTACTGTTCATTCCTATCATAGATCCATTAGTGCATATTTCTTGAGTGCACTTCTCATACCCCAATTATTAAACAACTATATATCACCTTAGATGCTGAGAATTTCTCAAAAAACCAGCCCTGCTATGCCAAAAACCATTTTCATGCGGTGACTGACACATTCAAGACGAATATAATTGTTTAAGACCAGAGCATACCCAGCCTTATAATCGATCTGTAACAATTCAAAACATGCTTAATCTTCCTGCATTGTATAATCTTCTAACACTCTAACCTTGCCTGAAAGCCCACAGCTTCATATCCTTCAAAACCCCAAAAGTCAAATTGATTCTAATGTCCATTAGGGCTCCAGTGCCAAGGCATTTGAGAGTGACATGAAAGGTACACAGTTAAAAATATTCAAGTGTTCTCAAGAAGAAAGAATGTGGAAGTTGTAGAACCTTCGCACGTCCTTGAGGTCCTAACATGGGTTCAACTTGAGACCAACATTGAATACTTCAGATCTTTCAAATATAGTCTTTATTTTAAAAGGGTTCCATCAAGTGTCTGCTAGACTCTAAGTATACCAAAACAAAGACAAGCATGCTTCTAGAACTTTCATCTTCAAATCGATGTGTTGCATGCCTTTTTAAATCAAGAATCACATGCTTGCAATTTATGTGATAAAGAAAACTAAGGATTGTGAAACTAACACCAAGCATTAAATTCCAGTTTCTATATTTAGTGGGAGTATGAATGATCATCAGAAAAAGCTAAAACTTAATCCAACCAACCTGTGGGTGCAACTGGGGGGTCATCAATCAGGTTAGTGGCAGGAATAGGCACCTCTTCTTGACCATTGGAGATGTCTTCAATTACGAGCCTAAAGAAAATAATAACAAAAGGATTCAGGCACAATAGTCAAACTGAACCTTATGGATATTAAACGTATAGTAGCTTCTCCATTACCCTCGTATTTCAGCAATGGACTGAGGGGCACGTCCATTAATGAAATACACCTGTCATTACAACAAAATAAATAAACAAAATCATTCTAACTTTCTTCACTACTTCATTGCGAAAGACATGAATAAACAAAACCATATCCTGTAACACATGCAAAAGGTAAGGATATGTCCAAGAATATGCATCTAAGTGGACCAATGACCAAACTTTCCTAAGATGTTGAAACAAAAGTGTCATAACTTAACAAGACATGAATTTTCTTCACGATGAAATTGAAAACAAATATATGGACCTGGTTAGTTGTCAAGATTGGTTGCCCATCAAGCCTTCTCAGCCGAAACTTGTAGACCGTAAACCCAGAAAATCCTTTTTCTGCCCAATAATTAACAACCTGTGAAAAAAGAACACAATTTGGTGTGACACCCTTAAAACTTAACCTTGCCTTACTATGACTTTCCAGAAAATCAAGCAATACACCAAAAAAATCTTATGGAAAAAGCACAAACCAAATTGAGATTTCACACATATGATCGCAAAGCTCAATCAACCAGTCAACCTTGTTCATTTGGTATCTGTCTATCTAGGTTTGAAGATTGATCAGCTACAAATCAAACTTCGAAACATTTGAAAAATATGGAACAAAAAAAAATTGTAAACCAATCTCCACATATGGTACTCAAAATACTCAGTCATTTGTTGGGTCATAAGTTCTATCACTAATCACTTGTCAAACAAGTACGTTATTTAAAAAAACTTCTATAAGTTTAAAAACAAATTGCATTCAAACATAACTAGCTAAGACTTCCAAAGTTATGAATCATTTTCCTACATTTGTCACTACTTTTTAATTATCAAACATGAAGGCAGCTTGAAGTTCTCAATAGTAGGGCATAAACTCAAATTAAAAACAATGGACATTAGTATGTAATCTGTCCTGGTCTGTTTACTGCTAAGATTGTAGCCTCAAATTCCCCAATGCACTATGTTGCAATTTTATGAACACAATTCAATTTGCCCAGTTTATTAGGTCCATATCAAACTAATTCAGGGAACATTCTACTCAGTACACACCAGTTTTCTGATCCAATCCAGCACCACAAATGATGCTAACAGTTTCAAAATACACATTTCATAATAGAACTTAAGAGATAATAATTTAGTATTTAGATTACATAGTTCCAAGCAAGCTCACTATACATAAACCCCTCATAAGGAATAAAGGATCAATTATTACCAAAAAAAAAATATATATTCCAAAGAGCATATGGGAAAGCTACCTTATACAAGCCATCATATGTGTATACTTTGCCACTGTAACTGCTAGAAGATTCATGTCCACGAACCACCCTTACATGCATACATTGCTCCATGCAGTTCTAAAATTGAGCACAAAGTTAGTTTCACTTGTATGCTTCAAATAGTACAATGTTGAGGATAATTAAAAATATATATGCAAAAGAACAATACAAATATAACCAAATCCGACTGTTGTATATATTTAACAAGGACAGACAAACATAGTTGAACTTGAACACCAAAAGCAAAACAAGTAAACAACTCTATCCTGAAGCTTGGAAGTAACAGGCATTACACTATGACCAAAAGCACCAACCATCAGCAAAAACACACCCATGCCAAAACTTCTATCTTTAAACCTACCAAATTTTCTGAATGGCGTACAAGATTTGCTAGATTCAAATGACAACCACCGGTAATCACAAAAGTAGACAAATATTTGGCTGCCGTGTATGTGATCCTTTATTTAAAGAGCCACAATGCTAACATTATTTTTTTCAAACTCAACTTTCTTCATATGTACTAGTTTATTCTGCTGACTTGAAGGATTTGTGTCTGCAGTAACTATTGCTACAACTATAGGATGAGATGAGATTCAAATAAAAAATATTGCATCTTCCCCATTTATATGTACTCAGTGCTCTGAGAAAAGAATAAGAAACAGAATCGATTCATCCTCCATTCTCTATTTTATGCTTTTGGTGCTATGCTTTGCATTACAAATAAAAAATGCAAGTAAGTCCAAGGCAAGGCATTTCAAAAATTGTATGCCACCAGTGCAGGGTGTTTTTGTCGTCTTCAAATCTATGGTGTCAGCTAAAAGATATTTAAGAAAACTGGGTAGAAAAGGAATGAAAGAATTCACAATAGTAACACCACAGGAGGGTCAGTAACAGAAATCAAAATTGCATAGGAAATGGTGTAAAACAATATTATATATATGTCCAAGCAGATTAATGACTAATTCAATCTCCTTTCATCAATCCCTTTGAATTTATGTTTTTATAATAGGACATCAGATTTTAGGCTTTTGTACAAAGATGAACTTTCAAAGAGAATTTTACATAAGTTACTTACTGTGATGAATTTTCAATGCAAACAAATTGAAGCAATGAGCATAATCACAGTATATTTGTCTCTTAGTGATTTGGAAAGCAAAATTGATAAACAACTATCGCACAGAGAAGCAAGTTATTTATCATCCAATGAATTAAAAGATCTATGTAGTAGATAAGCACCTTCAAAGCCAAATTACCCCGCACTAATTTCTGATCACCAATTTGACGCTTATCACCAGTCAAATTCTGCCCACCTTGACCAGTATATATAACGTCCTCAGCATTATCAACATCATCCTCATACATACCCGACAAAACAATGGCCACAGCAAGTGGAAATTTATACTGACTGTACTGTGACTTTCAAGAGGGAAAAGAGAAAGAGACATGTAAATAGATGAGCCCTTAATTCGGAATTGTGTCATTCAACAGTCAGGCATATTCAAGATCTTATATATTTTAAATTATAGTGCAATTAAAGGATAACGGTAAAGCCAATGGCATTACCACTTTGGAATAAGCTTGACCCATATAATCTATGCCATTTAGCCAGTGGCTATGAAACCCAACAGCAGCCATTTCAGCACGTGAATAGAATTGATGTCCAACCTTAATACCTGCCATTAAGAGCAAACTTATACAGATTAACATGGGGTACATAGAACATTATTCTTTCAACATTATAAATATAAGTGTACGTATAAACATAATCTTCCTAGGTTGAGAAGGAAAAAACAGAAAATGTCTATACACATAAACTGCAGAAGCAATGCAAGATGAAGCCACCAACCTGGAATATCACCAATTCTTTTCTCAGGATACAATATCTCCTTATTTTCCAACATCTGCCAAATGTCCCCAATTTAAAATGTCAGGGAAGAGAAATCAGCACCCATCTTCTATCATAATGACGACCACTTAATTTTAAATAGGTAAGAAATATAATACCAGAAAACATTTTCTAATGAATGAAGAATTTTATATAATAACAACTCTAAAATTTCTCATGTTATTCAAGGTGATAGACTAAATTATATAGGTGAGAGGGAGCATATGTTAACAAATTGGCATCATCCCTGAAACAATGCTACCCATTAAGGCACCAAAATCCAAAAATCTGAATAAAGGGGACAAAGGGTTGACAATCCACTCTGTAGCATTCTGATGCTAAGTGTAGGTTTTCATCACTTTTTAGCAAGAAGGTGAAAGCCTTTTCCTCATGCCACTTGGATGTGAAGTCTTTTTTTCTTTATAGCTACTACTTTCTCGCCTTACCTTGTAGCAAGGGTCTTGGTTTTGGGCATCCTCACCTCACTTTTTGTGGTGTAGATGTCTTGGTTTCTCTCAGCTAACCATCAACGTGTATTTTCTCATGCTAACCACTAACACATTCAAACTTTATAAGCTCAGATACCATGAAGAATTTCAAAAATTAACAACTCTGAAATTTCTTATTCTATTCCTGGTGAGAGAGAAATTGTACAGCAGCAAATGGCAACAAATTTGCCCTACAGCAAACTCCAAGGATCTAAGAAAAGGGGGAAAAATTGACAATGCACACTAATTAACGAAAGAAAACAACAAATAAAATATACAAAAACATGGAAAAAATGCATAATAAAAACCAAAAAAAGGAAATAGAAAAAGGGAAATAACTTGGCTTTGATGCTAAATCACGTGATATACAAGACTAACTAAAAAAGAATAATCACATAATTATAGGATTTCAACAATAATTAACAAAATCAAACGCTAGATAACCCTCCAAACTTTAGTTCTCATAATTATGGCTCACTTTGGTTAAGAATATAGCCACTTAACATGTTAAAAGAGAAAGGACACATAATTAAACAATCAACACATTCAGAAAGACACAAGGCGTCAATTAATTAATCAATAAAGAGAAAGTGATATGACACTTTGGTTAAGAATATAGCCACTTAACATGTTAAAAGAGAAAGGACACATAATTAAACAATCAACACATTCAGAAAGACACAAGACGTCAATTAATTAATTAATAAAGAGAAAGTGATATGAATCATTTGATTAAGATGAGAAGAGAGTAAAATACATATATATTGCATGCAATTGACTAAAATAGGGGAAAAACCTAACCAGAAACTCAAAATGGAAAATAACACTGGAAGGCTTATAAACAAAATCATATAAACAGTAAGCCTGACGAATTTCCATTCACCTTGGATAATGCTTTCAAATCAGGTCGCTTAGTCATTGACTTTTCAACATTAACGGTTGCATTTTTCTGCATAAATTAAAACGTTGAGCTAGTTTGTTAATTGATAATAATAAAGGAAAATAATCTATGAAGCAGCTGAAATCTAAATTTCACTCCACAATGAAGCAGGATTTGAAGATCCTGATAGACTTTGAAAATCACTTCAGACAAATATCAATTTCTTGGTTTTAACTGAAGATGCATTAGGGCCTAAGCCATAAAGGACAGCAGCAAGTCTTATCCCACTAAGTGTAAACCATCAAGGACAGCCAAAAGGGGGGGAAGCATCAGGGGACTCAGAAACAAATCTCAATACCTTTGAGCATATAGAAATAGAGCGTGTTCACCATGTAGGAAAAATTGTGCGGACAGTGCCAGGTACGCTATGTGAGCAAAAAAACAACATAGTATAAAATGTATAAAGTGATGAAATATGAATCTTACTCTTCAAGGCAGCTAAACCCTTAAAGAAAAGAAAGACATGTGGAAAAGTGTTACAACGGAGAATTCACAAAAGAAGGGAGAGATAAGCCATCCTCACATGAAACTGACATAGAAATAACCCCATTCAACAGGATTTCTGGCATATAGCAGACTGAGGTATCCACAAATAAAAATCATAGGGAAACCAACCTCTAATGTAGAACATTCTATTACTGCAAACAACTGACGATGCCCAACCCAACCAAGAACATTTGAAACAGAAAAGAGAACTTGAGATGAAATTTTTTAATTGATATCTGGATGCCGTGGAGAGGGGATGAGATAAAGATGAGAATGCAACAGGTGGTAAATCCGTGACCAACCTTAGATTTTGAACCTTTTTTAGACACTTTAGGGGAAGATTTCACTTTGTTACGCGTCTTCTCCTCCTCCTATATATGCAAAGAATATGATAAAATCAAAATTCCAAATTAAACCAAAGCTATAAGTGGTTAGAGAAAGATAGATGCAATAAAGCCGTGCCTAACCTTAGATTTTGAACCTCCTTTAGACACTTTGATGGGAGATCCCACTTTGTTACACCTCTTTTCCTCCTCCTAAACATGCAAAGAAGATGCTAAAATCAAAATTCCAAATTAAACCAAAGATAAAACTGGTGAGAGATAAATAGATGCAATAAAGCCTAAGTCTGGTCTATCCCGTGTTGCAATTTGCAAACTAGAGTGGACGCCAACATTGTCCCTTAGAAAACCAAAATGCCTAGTTGCAAATTATCACAAAATGGCCATGAAAACCAACCTGCACAAAATGAAGATAATGCTTGTTAAACAACCTCAGCGTTTCTTTCACCTTGACAGAGTCACTTTTATCCGCCAAAGTCCCTGCCCCATTAACTTTCGACCCCCCAGATGTCCGTTTGTTATGGACCAAGGTAGCCTCTTTCAGCTTCTTTACTCTAGGTGAATTGCCTACTCCACCTTCCTTACCCCCATTTTCATCATTGCAACTTCTTTTGAAACACTTGCTTTTCTTATCATTACCAGTGTTATCTCGATCCTCTAATAACTCTACTCTGCGTCGCACTAGTAATTCCTTACTTTGAACTCGAGAGTTGGCTATCCTTTGAGCTGACGATTCATAGTCCTCACTAGGCTCTTCAGTAATTGACTGGTTCAATTTCTTAGCTTTCTGTTGGTCCTCCACATTATTTTCCTTACAACCAATTTCGTCATTGCGACTTCTTTTGCAGGGTGTATTCTTCTTCATATCGCTGGCAGACAGCTGACCCCTCCTGGACACTGGAAGTGCCTTATCCACCTTTTGCCGGGCTAGGATTCGAGGACTAGTTCTTCTCTGTATTAAAGACTCCTTATGCTCTTGTCGTTCCTTAGTTGTTGAATTATCCAATTTTTTAGTTCTCCCTCCAACTACCTGTTGCTTATCCACATTTTCGTAGTTAACACTTGTTTTACACGTACTCATCTTCGCATTCCTAGATTCATTGTGCAGCTCATCTCCGCAGTGCACTGGAAGTTCCATATCCACTTTTTGCTTGGCTTGTATTCGAGGACTGGTTCTTCTCTGAATTGGCGAATTTTTTGAACCATTAGACTCGTCATTCTTGTCACATACATGACCATTCGATACTGCATTACGCTTGGGGGTCGAAACGACGGAATGACGACGACCCATTTCAGCACCCAGCTCAGTGTTAGGAATGGGACTCTGATTCGGACTAACACGGTTCAAAGATTGCGCCCCCATAAATAGCCTACAAAGAAAATGAATGAAGAAAAGCTGAGAAAAATAAAATAAATAAGGACGCGAAGTAATCAGATAAAAAGGCACTAACTGGTCCGAAAGCCTCCGGTAACAGACAGGTTGGGGTACTGGCTAGAAGCTGGGAAGGAAAACGATGAGGACTTCAGCACAAGTAGATTATAACTTAGGGTTTTGGAAAGAATAGCATTGGGAGAAAAGCGAAACGAAACGAGCAAGAGTGATGCAGTAACGGACAGTGGCTTGCTTTCATCCCTTTTATATCTCCCACCTCGGCGAGTGTATGGGCGCAGACAAATATTTTCCTTTTTGGCTTTTTGGTTCTTTCCCCTCCCTCTTCCCGCTTCTTCTTGCTCTCCCAAAAATTGAACGGCAAAAAAATGAAAACTTTGGCGGAGCACTTAGGCAGTAGTTGGCTGACGTGTTAAGAACGTGTTGCACGATATTTCAATTGTGATGAAATTTACAGAATTTGAATATAGAGTGCTCATTAAGGAGTGTTTCTAATAAGAATCCCTATTTACTCCTCTCTACTGTATTTATATAATATTTAATTGAGATTTTATACTCTGTTAAAAATGTTATTATAACAATAATATTTTTATAAAATACATCTCAGCCATTAATAAACCAACCAAATGAGAGATAAATTAAATGGGGAGGGGTGTTAATAGAGACATTCATTTCTCACACCCTAAAACATTTGAATTTATTATAAAGAAGAGTTACTCAAGGAAAGTATGCAAGTGATGCGTGATTATTAAGAAAATATATGTGTTTGATCAGATTTAAAAAATTGTCGGTGTTCAGAAAAAGCATATCATATTAAATGATATTTGAAATATTATCAAATATTAAATGTTAAATGTGAACACATCTTTTTGTGAGTATTCTAATCTTAATTTGTGGTGCTATGAACAGACTAGCCCTTTCAGTAAACCATAAATCATATTAGAGGGACTAATCCATTTCCCTGTGTCCAACCCATTGGTAAGATACCATATCATTTTACCATTCAACCTTATTAGATGCATTGGATTGATGATTATTACTTACATTTTTAATCGATAGTTAATGATGACCTACATTTTGAATCAATAATTTTTTCACCTCAATTGAATGATTTTTTCTTTTCAAACTTAGCTTATATCACTGTGGTCCTATGGTCCTATTTATAAGTCTCATTTGACCCAAAATTTTGATTTCATTTATAAGTCAAATTTTAGGATAATAAATGAGATTGTCACAATTTTCTCCATATTAATCGTACCAATGAAAATAGAAAAGGAAGAAAAAGTTGAGAGATACCCATTCATAAATAAAGACAAAGTTGAAAATTTACCTCACAATTACTAAATTAACTACATTTCCTTGGTATGTGTGATTTAGTTAAAAGAGACTTATAAATAAGACCAGAGTAATATTTTAAATCAAAAGTAGTAATTATTCAAACCAAATTCACTAAACCATATTGGAGGGACTAATCTGTTCCCCTATGCTTGACCCTATTGGTAAGATACTCTCTCTTGTTTTTATTATAAAATATCAACTAATAATTTTCACAAGCTAATAAAAACAATTAAAATTAATAAAGTTGTCCTAAAATTTAAGTAATTTCTAGTATTACCCATACTAACTGCACTAAACTTTAATATTATATTATTATTACTCTTACCAACTACACCGATTAATTATGGACATATATAGAGAAAAAAACAATTGATACTCTTTGAAAACAAGCAAATGGCTTTAAAAAAAAAAAACTAAATACATTTACTAATTAATGTCTTATAATGAAAATGAGAGAGGTATTATATTCCTTGTTTAACCCCTTCAACTTATTAAATGCATCGAATTGGTAATTATAACTTACATTTTGATTCAATGTTTTTTCAAACTTAGCTTGTACTTTGAATCAGAACTAGTAATAATTCAAACCAGCTTCATCCTAAATATAGAAGAGATTTAGAGAATAAATATTGCCCATCAATTAAGATAAAGGACCAAATAAAAAATATCCCAAGGGAGGTGGTGGAGCATTTCCAGGTGCATGGATTGCTCGACCATCAATCAATTAATTTTGGAACAACAAATTATACTTTTAAAAACTTATACGACCTCTAGTTTTAATTATAAGATAAAGTTGACTTTTTTTTAAGGATTAAATAAGCTAAATAAATTACTTAATTATTTCATATGTTGTGTATTCTTAAATTATATATTAGTTTATTAGTGAACTAATTAATTTGAAGAAAAAATAAAAATAAAAATACTCTAAAGTAATTTAATCAGCTTCCTTAATCTCTAAAAAAAATCAACCATGTCTTATAATTAGGACCAGAGAGTAATACCCAGTGTAGTGAAAAAATTATCAGTTTAGATCTATCAATCAATAAATATATGATATTAATGATTATTTTAAAATATTTTTTATATTTCCTAAAATTATGTTTAACCTTGTTTCATTGACTAAGCTTGTTTGGGAACTTCTAAAAGATGGTTTTTAAACATTTTTTCGTGATTCAAAACAAAACTGTTGCCATAAACCTTTTTCGTAAATAGTAAAAAAAAAATGGTTTAAGCAAATAGGCACGAAGTAATCATATATATATATATATATATATATATATATATATATATATATATATATAAGTAAGACAAGAGTTACATCTAAAATTGTATCATATGGATACTACAAAACACAAAAAAAGTGATACAACATCAACCAATCTTAATTTGGTTTAAGTACCAATTTGGCCTTGGAAGTACGCGCCCAGGAGCAATTTTGTCCTGAAAGTTTTCGGTGTAGCAATGTTGCCCCGGAAGTACGTGCTCAGAAGTAATGTTGCCCCTCCATTAAAAACCCTGACGTTGACCGTTGTTAGGGTTTTTAACGGAGGGGTAACATTGCTACATTTTGATAATTTCGGAGTAACATTGCTACGCCGAAAACTTTCAGGGCAAAATTGCTGCTAAGCGCGTACTTCCGGGGCAAAATTGGTACTTAACCCATCTTAATCTAAATCGACTAACTAGGTAATCATATTTAAAACTGATGTGATTAAATTACTTCTTCATTTGTGCCATGCACTAAGCAATCATATTTAGAAGTTATTTCTTAATTGACTTTATTTCCGAATTTCCTCAAACTGTGATCTTGTTGCATAAATAATGTTTCTAATAAATCACATTACGTAATTTAGGATTATTATCTAGAGAAGTTCTTTCGTTAATCCGTTAATCCAGTTAATCCAGTTTGTCACGTCATTGATAGTCTAACCAATTAAAATATAATAATTCAGAAACTGACTAGGCACCTCATAAATATTAGTTAGCATATTAATAAAATTTACTTTTTCATTACTTTTGAAATCTTAATCAGGGAATTTATTTCTTAAGAAAGATAAAAATGTAAATTACATGAGTAGCCAGCTGAAATTAATACTAGTTGAGTTATTGTATTTTAACTAGCTAGACCACTAATAACGTGACAAAACAGGTTTATACAAGAATTTCTCTTATTATCTATAGTAAGAAAATAAATTTTGTGATTATCATTAATGATTGATTAACCAATCATATTTGCATAGGGTTTAACTATTTTTTTAAAAAAATTATAACTGTCTTTATTTTTATACTTAATCAAAATGCGATTCATGTGCAAAAATAATGTATCTAGTCAAACATATTATTTATGATCATTATTAATTCTTACCGTTCCTCATTATCTAATTCCCTCAAAACGCGGTTCATGCCGTGCAAACGATGAAAAGATCCATCCTGGTGCAAGCAAACAACGGAAGGAAATTATCTTTTTAGCCTTTTTTCTTCTCTTTCCTTTTTAGACCATCTAGGTTGTTAATTGGAAAAATGAGAGAAAAATTAAAATAGTACTATATTGATTAAACAAACATGATTTAGAAATGACGAGAAAAACTCAACCCGCGAATAACAGATACACCTATTTAATTAGGTCATTTGCTTGAAGGTTATTCGTTTCTTCAGGTATAGGTTGATGTCACCACAAGATGATCATGTATTATATTAATTTTATAAGATACTCCATCAAATATTAATATTTCAAGTTTTAATTCAGAGGTGAAGTTAGGATGAGTAGAAGAAAAGGAGAAGAGGATGAGAAGAGAATCCATAACTAATTTGAAACCAAGTTTTGAAGCTTTTTCTTTTTTATGTGAGTTTGGGTAATAAAATTTGATAATTGTTGTTTGATTGAATTTGCGGTAGAAAATATTTTTTCAACATGATTTATGGTATACGAGATATGCAAGAGAATTTTTATTTCAATTTACGTGAACATATTTTCCCAACACTAATTCCTAATAATGCCTCAAGAGCAGGCAATTGCAACTTCACCTTCACTTGTAGGCAATCTAGATTTTGGTTGGACAAGATCAAAACAGATAAATTGAGAAAACTACTTTGTCTCAATTTTTTTTTACCAACCAAAAATATTATATTTCATTTAATAAAAACGAACAACAACAAAAATCTAAATAAAAGGTGGAAAACAAAAAAGGCCAAAGGCCAAAACAACAAAACCCAAATCCCCAGTAGCATCACAGCTACAAATCCTAACAATATGTTTGGTTTGAGAGGAAGGGGTGTGAGGAGTTGGGAGGGAAGGGAGGACTTTTACTGAATTATCATTAATGAAAAAAATATTCTTTTTTGTTAAGAGTGTATTTTTGTAATATTAAAAAAAAAATTCATGAGCAATTTGACTAATATGAAATAAAAAATTTATTTCCCTTCTCCCCTCTCAAACCAAACACACCCTAAAAGTCTATTTGGTATGAGGGGTTGAAATTTTATGAATGGATTTCAAAAAATTAGAGAAGTGGGGTTGAAATTTTTTTATTAATTTTCTTACTTTTTTTATTTTCCTTCTTACCTTTACTAAAATTGTATAACCTCACTTCTCCAAATTTTTTTATATTCAACTCTTAAAAATTCCCTTTCCCTTCCCCTCCATTTCCCTTATGCCAAATAGACCCTAAGGCCTCATTTGGTAAGGGGAAGATTAGAAGAGGGAAAGGAAAGGAAAAAAACTTAAAGGAAGGGAAGGTAAGGAAAGATTAAGAGGGAATTAAAAAGGTAAGTTGTTTAGCAGACAAGGGAATGAAATTTAAGTTGAGGAAAAATGAAATATTTGGTAGGAAGAAGATATTGGTGGTTAAGTGGGAAGGAGAGGAAAAATTTCCATAATGCCCTCATAATAAAAAATGGAGAAAATGATTTGAATGATTTTTTTTTTGGGTATCAGGAATATACAAACCCTAAACCTGATCGCACGTTGGTTGAGAAAGAAAATTGAAGGAGATGTAGATGGGATAACAGAGGACGATGAGCAGAACGACGGTCGGATGTGAGAAGGATGGTGGACATAGAAGGAATTAGAAGGGGGCAACAACAAATTGTGGTAACTGTTAATTTGGGACGGGATGAATGTGAGGCGAGACAAACGGGGAGCTGTGAAGATTGGTTAAAGGGAAATGAAATAAAATATTGAATAAGAGAAGGGGGAGCAAAACGTCAAGACACAAACGAGAAACCCTTGCACAGAGTGAATGATATGCCAATGGAGAAGATGTAATGGAACACTGTGGGTGATGCATATTTGGAGGGGAAATAAATACTAACAGAGGAAAATGAAAGAAAATGATCAAGCATTTATGGAAGCTGTGTCATTAATAGACAAACTAAAAAAATGTTGAAATTAGTGTGTGCCAAAACTGTTAAGTATATGAAATAATATGAATACGTTGGTAACAAAAAAGTTATTAGTCTCTTAAAAGGGAAGATTAATTGATGTTTTTAATCATCAGAAGATTGAAGGTTGGACATGAGAATAATAAAACTGACCTTTGTAAATGCAGACATGACAAAAAATCATAACTTCAACTAAAGGAAGTTAAATGCAACTGATGAAGTTTAGTAGTGACAATATGCAACCATTGAACATCTTTGATGACATACATCATCAAGTAGTGAGCTATAAATATGGATAGCAGTATGTTGCTGTTAAAAATGTGAAGTAAAACTGAAGTTATCCCATGAGCAGAAATGGCTAATTGGTTCCAATAGGAGCAAAAATGCCAACATTTCATAGTATCTACGAAGTAGGGTGAAAGATAATAAAATAAAGGCAATTGGCCTTCTCAAATGCTGCATAAAAATTACAGAAACTTGAACATGAGAGCACCATAAGGCAGCCCACATAAATTAATAGAAATTATAGCATGTTAACTGTAAGGTAAAAGGAAATAAAATGAAAGAAATTGACCATCTCAAATGCTGCATAATAATGAATAGAAGCTTCAACATGAGAGCACCATAAGGTAGCCCACATATGGGCATAACATCCACATGCCTTGCTCATGAACAAGTTAGGACATTAATAAGGAATGTGGTTGAAATACTGCAACTGGGCACTAATTCCTTGTACACACGAGGAAGACCTTAAACCTGACAGCAAAACAAGTATAAAATGTTTGTGTAACATTTTAGTAGCTGCAATTCTAGGGAAACACAAAATCAATAATTACATGACCATTAAAGACATGAAAACAATGGTCAAATATTGGGTTTTTTGGGTGTCACAGGGGCAATTCAAATTTAACTTCTACGTTCAAACTTACACAGCCATATTAAGGGCCACACAGATAAAAATTGTCCATGGAAATGTTTGAACGGACATGATAATTTCAAATGTAACAGCAAGCAACATGATTAAGTTTGAACGCAAAAATTTGAAAGTGCATAAAACTCTGCAGTACTTAATGACAGCATGTGCCAGGAATAGCCTCGTCATGAAACATGAAATAAGGACCATCATGTAAAAGATAGGACTTTTAATTTCATTACATTATTTAATTTTTACCAATGACCTTGTAACATGGAAGTCCACAATGGTTGGACAAAAAACATAATGCTAATGTAAGGCATGACAGTAAACACACTTTTCCCCTTGTTTGCTACATCAGTTCTTCCAAGATTACATCAGTTGTTCCAAAATTACAATTAAACGCACTTTTGGACAATAAAGTACAAGGTAATGACTTTGTCACTGACAACACCTGTTTGGTACATAAATTCTTTAAATTCTTCCAAAATTACAAGTAAAGACACTTTTCACCCTACAATAGCCTATATACATATCATTATGAACCACAAATTCCTCCAAAACATACATGTACAAGGTGAAAGACACAAACTTTATCCCATATCCAATTTTTAGGTGCCCCTATATGAACATGGTTCAAATTTTGCCATCCTTGATACACAAAAGTCAGATTTATGTCCAAAAAATAGTGACACATCACAATTAGCCATGCCCATCACCAAGTTCAAATTGTGGGCAAGGATAACTTTACTTTAGTATCTACAGCTATAGAAGGCTACAAATCCATGAAAGCTTAAACTGTAGAGCAATCTTGCCAAACGCATTCAGTAGTTTGTCACACCCAAGGATCTTGATAGGTGCAGTGTTTCTCTCATTCCAAGTCTAGTCCTCAACCTACAGTAGCTCTGCCTCTATGAATAGGTTAGATCCCTTGGCAAGCAGGCTCCTCATTGCTAGAAGCAAAGCTAAACACCTAGCCAACATTGCAACTATTTCCTCCGACTTTAACTCCATACCTACACAATTTTTTTCGCACACCGATTTCCTTTTTATTATAATCTAATACTCTTCTTTACAAACTACTCCTTTTAAACATTCAAACATATCTCAATTTACAGCACCACTTATGACCCAACAAAAGACATCATACTCACTAAAATAACATCCCACTTATTCTATAGTTTAAGTGTGTTGACTTTGTATTTCAGGGGTTTGGCATTCTCATTTTCATGTTAGCTTTACAGATTTAAAACCCAATTTACATATGCACTCTGCATACCAACTCCCAAATTCACTTTCATTTATAACACAATACACATTATGACAACATATATTCTTCACAAAACCACAGCACAATGTACATGAAAATACAAGCTTTTTCATTGCCTATTCTAGCTGCCTGTGTCACTACATTTCCTAACTCACCATTACTCAACCCATAAACATATGCATTAACACGCCTTCAATTAAAAAAAGTCACCTAAGTTGCTTCCCAACCAATTATGTATGTGTCCCCAGCTGGAAGTAACAGGGCATTGACACTCTTTACACACAAACCGCTAAATCATAAAAAAATTTATACACGTTGCCACTTACCTAGATTCCAACTTTAGTTGCCCCTACCTTCCTTTGTAGTCCACTGTCATCCCAAGCTTCTTCATGTCGTCCTTCATCCAACTTGTTGCTAGCTCATGTTTTTAAACTGTCCCATACTCCCATAATTTCATTCTCCTGCCACTTTTAGTAGAATTTAAGGTTCCCACATTTAAGGGAACTAGGAGCCAAGAGGGAACTCATGTTGATGGAAGACAAGCGTCAAACATGTTTTTTTTGGAAGGAACCCTGTCAATTTCCCTTTTCATCACCTCAATTCCGTGTAACAAACAGGACCTAAGGTAAATATAGAGGGGAACATGTGCGGTTTGCCGCCACTATCGGAAAAGCGAAGAAACACTTGCACCCAAGCCAGAAACAAGGAATGAAGGATCCAAGAACCACCCTATCAATCTCATCCCTTTTGAAATCATGTCTGCAATCAGCCACCCACCCCTTCAGTGCCTTCGTCATTCTCAAAGTCAATGAGCCCCCTAGCCTTTGATTCCCTTGCCCCACATCACCACCATTATTCTCTCCACCTCCAATTAAACCATCTTTCAATTAAACCCCACTCCACAAATCGCAGTAGCCATTAACATATTTGAAACAAAAAACCAAACCCAAAAAAAACGCACCCCTTAGCCGGACAACCTCTTTTCTGACTTGCGCTAGATCTCGAAGCATGACAGCTCAAAACCACTCACGACAAGGGAGGAAAGGCTTGACCTAAGCTGAGAGAAACAGAGAGGCTCGACCTAAGCAAGAGAACCCCGTTCTTCTTTAACTACTTTGTCTTAAATGTTCAATAGTCTAACTGGAAAAATAATAATCATATGATCATAAACAAATATCGTAGCACTGTTCTGTTAAAAAAAATATCATAGCACTGGAAAAAAAATTTGAAATATAGATGCTCATTTCCCTTAGGCGACTGTAGTTACAAAAAGGTGCTCAAACTTGCTCTGTTAAAATATCTGCATATCAATGTGCTTCCATAAAATTACAACCTTGATGAAGTCAGATCATTCTACCGAATGTCTGTGGTCACCATGCTTGTGGCTATCATCTTTGCCCGCCATCATAGGCAGAGATGAATGTAATTCTGGTTGGGGAAACAGCAGTTTCAGACGGAAAGCATCAACCCCATTCAGATAGTAGTGAAAAAGCCGCTTGGCCCTAATAAAGCCAAGGCGACCATATAGTGCCAGTGCTCCCTTGTTAGTAACTTCTGCTTCCAGTGTAACCTAGAATATTGCAAGAAAAATAAAGCGAGTCAGCCACGTTGTAGTGTGGAATAGCTTGGCCTATAGAATCCACTAAAAACAAACTACCGTAACTATAGGGGCCAGCAACACTAACTTAGGCTTTCTGGTGTACAACTTTTCCTCACTAGAATGAGCCAAAAATTAAGTTCTAACTAATCTTGTTGTGCTACTATGCTTTGTGGGAAGAATCCATAAAAAGCAAGGAACAAGGGCTGTAATAAAATCCATAATGTCCAATGACACGTTTATGAGTGCGAATAAAAGTAACAGAAATAAATCAAGAGCAGAACCCATGTTTAAAATTGAAGAGGCAAAAAAAATGGAACAGTTATAATCCAGAATTCGTCAATGCAAAACTATCAGAAAAGGCAGGTTGCATTAGTACAATTATATCTTTTTCCCCTATTTCAGCTGAACATTCACGTATTACTAACTAATTATCTATGACTTTTCAGTCTACTTACATTTCACACAATCCAAGTGGGCAATAATCAAAAATAGAACCTGAGTTACATTGTCAACTGTCTTGCATATGTCTCTAGCTCCCCCATAAGCAATTTCATAAGTACAATTTATTGATGTTATTAAGATGAGTAAATTAATTGACATTCTTTGAATTTTGCTAAACTAACAAATACCTCTCCAAATAAAAAATAGAGATTTCCTTCCTTGATTGAATCTAAAAGTTGTGCGAATTTTAATTTTTTAAACTAAAATACCCCCCCCCCATTAACCTATCTATCATATTAAACTTTCTGCTGAATACTCTCTTTCTGAAGCATCGACTTAGGAGAAAAGATCACTTGGTAAGAAAATTTACAACTGGAAGACGCACTTATACTTGAACATATCCCATAAAAACAGTTCGCGGATAAGTCAAGCCTACACAAATGCATTAGAAAATCATACAGGCTTGTGAATTTTGATTTACAAAAGTCAACCTCTAGTTAGCCAATTTGCATAAAACAGAAAATAGAAGAACATTAAAAATAAAAACTTTTCACATGGAAGGCGTGTAACGCAATAATTATTGTTGTTGATAATTGATAATTAGTCTAAGACTTCTATGGATACAGTAAATCATATTTGCAGTAGTTTACCAATCTCATCTCATTTTACGGAAAACTATTTACTATAAAAGGTGACGCTAGAACTTTAAAAAAATGAGCATTTCTTTGGTCTGACTTCTTTACAAATATCTCGAGATAACATAATATGTTTGATCTAACCTGAGCACGCATAAGACCAAGATCATAATCCTCTGAATTTTATTTTTTCAGTAGCAGGAAGCAAGAGAGGCAAAACCATGCTTATTTTTTCAGATTTTCAAACCAAATACCAACCAAAATGAAAACTCAAAGGTTCTCATGTCTCTCTCTTTATTCCTATCGATAAGTCTAAATTTCAAACCTACATTGTGCAATAGCTACATACCTCTTCACAACCTGATTCCATCATCACTCTAATCGATCTAGTAACAAGTTCTGTAGCTGCAAAATTACGGAAAGATTAAAACCTGGTAATTAAACGCACAACACTAATAACTCCATATGTTTCCTGAAGTATGAGACAGTGAATTTTGAAGATAAACAAGACAACACTTACCTATGCCTCTTCCTCTGTAGGGTTTGATCACAACCAGCATCGCAATGTAGCCCCTAAATGTACTGCGATGTTCCCCCATCTTACAAACCACAGTTCCCACGCATTTACCATTGTGAAATGCCTAAAATCCAGCACAGAAAGATAAGCACATAAACGAATGCGAAAAATATTCCCAAACAATAATAAGATGCAAAGTGAAAGTTCCTGAACCAGGAAAGAAAGCTGAGGCCAGAGATAAACGAAGTAACGGTACGTGAAGATAGAATAAGGCTCGCTGAGCTCTTGGTCGACGAGGTTCATAATTAATGGGAGGTGATGTTCACCACCATAACTAACGTATTCAATCTCCGAAGCATCAAATTCGACTTTCTCAACTTTCCCTACCCCTTCCCCTTTCGCGCTCGTCTCCATTGATCCCTCCGGCGTTGGCCTCTTGCTGCGCTTGAATCCCGCGCCGCCTTTATGACCAAAGTAGGCCTTTCTTCGATGGCGAGTTCGATCTCACCGAACTATGGGCTTGAGGCCCGCAGAT
This sequence comes from Acacia confusa, assembly GCA_037074495.1. Lineage (NCBI taxonomy): Eukaryota > Viridiplantae > Streptophyta > Magnoliopsida > Fabales > Fabaceae > Acacia > Acacia confusa. Next base: position 9,962,911 of record CM073507.1, on the reverse strand, counting down.
CCTAAATCGGACAATAAAATAAAAATGTCCTTTTTCTTCAAGCCCAAAGTTTTGAATAGCCCATCTCTCTCATCACACTAGGTTAAAAAAACTTCACAAGTTCCATGAGAGAGAGAAAAAATTAATTATAGTTCTTTGGATTGAAATTACGGATTTACGGTAACAAACCATTAATTAATATTTTTAATAATTAATAAATAATGTGATTAAATAGAGCTAAGATTTTTTTTCCCCTTTTTGAGTGATACAGAACAGTTCCCCCCCCCCCTAATATATGTACAGGAGCAATATTGTCCCTATGAAGTAATGTTACAGATTTGATGAGGAATGGTCTATATAAGTATTTCTCATTTCTCAAACAAGCGTGCGATAAATTAATTAATAGTAAAGCCACATGCTTTTTTTTAAAAAATAAAATTATATATATAATCATGGATAAAAAACAAGAGCAAATAAAAAAGACTGGACCTCATTATATGTTTTAATGTATAATTCATTTATTATGTGTATTTATTTATTTGACTTTTGTTGTATTATATCGAATAATTGTGATTACTTGTGATTCGTATTCAACGTTTAGATGCGTATGACAGACTGCAGACCGGTAAATATTGGATTATTTAATGCACATTTCGTTTGACTAACGTTGCTTTGCAATTAGGATTCTATTATCTTATTATTGTCGTGCGAGCAAATTATAATGAAGGCATTTTTAATGGCATCTTCACAAAATTAAAAGTAATAAAGCATGAGCCATTATAATATTATATTGATCAGATATTTAAAATTATATAGTTTTGCATTGACTATTGGCACCCAGACATTGAAGTGAATTAATAAATGCATTAAAAAAAAACTAATTCAATGTTACAACTCAGTCCATAAAATAAAATAAAAAACCATTTGATGGGGATGAATGTTGTTCAATACTGGAAGAAAAATGGAAACACAGAAATATTCCTCCCCATCAAATGGTTTGATGAAAAGTGAAAACTCTAATTTACTTTGGTTTGATGAAAAGTGAAAACTCTAATTTACTTTTAATTACCTTGAAGATATTTACTTTGTCGTGTTCTGAAGGATATATATATATATATATTTTTTTTTAAAAAAAAAATCAAGCTTTATGGTCTAATTGTAAGCCCATATCAGTTGATTAGTTAGGCTTTTTATTGAGAATTGAGCCCTTGGTCAAGTGACTTATATGAAGGCCACAACATGAATTCGAGCAGCGCCTTGTTCTCCAAAATTCCAATAAACAATAGCTTTCCACTTTCTCCACTTTTTAATATAAGATTTTCTTTTACATCACCAATAAAATATTATATTAAGAATTAGGGTCAATAGTTTATAAGAATCAATTTATTGGGACTATCAAAAAATTGATTCATCCTCAAATATGTATATAACTTAATGGCATGTAACTCTTTTCATGAGTAAGAGATTGTATGTTTGATCTCACTTGTAATCTTAAATTATTAGTGTCTCTTGCTCCACGATTAAAAAAAACATCATTACCATCTCTCTATGTTTTTTTTTAAACATCTTTGTGTGTAAATGGATGCCCATATATCCAATATCAGAAAAATAACCAAATAGGGTTGAAAGTGAAACATTAAGGCTACTAAGCCAACAATAACACAGTTCACTACTACAAAAAATATATTTAACGTTACCAATTTAATACTCCCTCCATTTCTAATTATAGGACAACATTTGAGAGTTGGTTTTGGTTCTGATTATAGGACAAAATTTAAATTTTTGTCAATTTCTTCCTAAAATACCCCTATTTTATTCTCTCAAGTGTGTTTAGTTTTTGGTAAGTATATGCATTTAGGTGTATAAAATTTTCCAGTTAATAAAACTCTCAAATTATTGGATTTTAATTTGTTTATCAATGAGTTAACGTTAATTTATACACACACACAGAGACATACATACATACATACATATATACATATATATATATATATATATATATATATATATATAAACACATATATGCATAGACACATACACACACATTATATAAATATCTATGTGTGTGTGTGTGTTTATGTGTATACGTGTGTGTCTATATATGTGTGTGCATACTTATACACTTATGTGTGTGTGTTTGTGTATTTATGTGTGTGTGTGTGCGCGCATACATGTACGTGTGAGGGTTTTTATTTGTGTATCTGTGGGGGGTGTGTGTGTGTGTCTTTTTTGGGGGTTGTAGATATATATGTGTGTGCATACACATATATACATATGTGTACACACACATATAGCAAGATCATTATTTCAATTAAAAATGATGGAAAAGAAGATTTTAGGTTGGGGAGGTATGTTAATGTCATTGAAAATTTATCTAAGGGTATTTTAGGAAAATGAGTGAAATTAACTAATTTAACTCCCTTCCTTAATATCTCCAAAATCGGTTAAATATGTCTTATAATTAGGACTGGAGAGAGTATCTTTTTTTTAAAAAAAATATAAGTTAAAAAAGAGATTGTGGCATTTTTAAAATTTTTTCTTAATATTCAACATCTGTTTCATAAAAAACAGTTATTTTTAAATAATAGTTGTTGAATCTTTCAACAATTTTAGTGTTGGTGCAATTGGTTAGGGTGATTGATGAATATTTCTGAGGCTGAGAGTTTGAACCTCTATCATCCCATTTCAATATTTTTTTTAGAGATACAACAACTGTTGTGCACATAATAATAGTCGTTGAATTTATTAAAAGAAGAAGAGAAGAGATTATATGACTATTTCTAAGAAATAGTTGTTGTATTTATTAAAAAAAGAAAAGAAGACGATGAATGGTTCACATAAATCTTCCTTCTCTCTTCAAAGCTCCTCCAAAAAAACATACTACTCTGGTCCTATTTATAAATCCACTTGGACAAAAAAATTTAGTCCTATTTATACGTCCACTTTCATATAATAAATGAGATTGTGACTATTTTACCCATATTAATTAGACCCATGAAAATATAGTTGGAAAATAGTCAAACATAAATTAGGGTAAAGTTGAAAATTTACCCTCATAATCATTGAGTTAACCACGTCTCATTGGTTTGTGAGATTTGGCCAAAATGAACTTATAAATAAATAGAACCAGAGCAGTATGGTGATGGAAGTCCCCTACTATCGTCGACGAGTTGAGGTCCATGAAGGGAAAATTGTATTTGCAATGGAAGCAAGAGCAGTGGAAGTAGAAGGCATGGCTTCATTAGAGAAAGAGCGATTACCAAAGAATTGGAACAGGTCGGTGGAAGACAAGTCTATTAGCGTCTCTCCTTGAATCCTTGCTCCCTAATATTGAAATCCTAAGCTCTCCCCAATGATCTTCAATGCTTCAATTGGCGTCTCTTCTCACCAACTATAGCCAATTCTATTAGCTATAAGTGTTTAATTTGGTGCTAAATGTTCTGGTAATGCCGAGGGTGGGTGTTAACTTTTTGTTATTGCTCTTTGGTCTCCTTTAAATGCACTGAGATGGAAAAATTCACTATTTTGCTACTCTTATTTCTTTGTTAGCTATATTGATTCTTGATTGTCAAACAGTTGTTGGATCTAGATTTTTTTTTTTTTTAGTTGGTTCTTTTCAATATTTTAGTTTGTTTTGGCTTTAATCAAACTTCCAATTTCGATTTTTTTTTTTTTGCTCTTGATGCTATTCGTTTTCTTTCATATTGCCTTTTTTGCCCCCAAGAATTGTAGCTGCCGGCCGGCTTCCAGCATAGAGTCTGGCAGCACTTCAGTTGGTAGCTAGGACTCAGTAGATCAACTGCTAGAGTTGAGGTATTTGTGCCCCTCATCGATGAAAGAAAACTTTTTAATTTTTGGCTTTTCAATTTTTTCAATTTTCCCACTACAATTCAGTGGCGGATCCAGAAATTTTATGAAGGGTGGGCAATAATGGTGAGGGGATTCGCCCCTGAATATTTTTTTAAGGAAAGTTTTTAATGCACTAAAAAAACAAAAGAATATAAACAAGAAAATATAAAAATATAAATAAATGAATACTGATGATGAGAGAGGCAGTTTTTAATTCACCATTATAATTTTCTTATTATCAATGTTATCAAATACATCTTTTTCAATATAAGGCATTAAATAATCATTCAACCATTCATCCCCTATCCGATTACAAAGTGCAATCTTGATGTATTAAGGGTGAGCACTTAATTTAAAGGTGGTTATTTATTTTAAGGATAGACAATCATTGAAACATGTATTATTATTTTTTTTAAAAAAAAAATCTCCAATTCAAGGGTGGGGCACTTGCCCCCTAGTGATGTACCTAGATCCGCCTATGACTACTGTTACGGATATCGCATAAATGGGCCCAGCCCAATAACCAAAGAGCCTAGTCAAAATGACTTCAGTTATGCTCATAACCGCTTCCTTGAAAATAGGAGTGGTTTTATCAAGGATATCTATCATGATGGTAACTGCCTATGAAAGAAGGAGATTATTCAAAAAAGCATATCTTAATATCCCTAAAATAAAGGACAAATCCAACTGATTAAGATAGGGCCCAGGTACGCTTATAAATAGGGTAAACCCCTTACAAGGTACACACTTCTGAAACCCTAGTTTTTCTATTCACACAGAGCACACACACCACCCCCTCTGGCTATCATTAGCCCGCCATATACTCTCAAACTACGTGGACTTTGATCCACATTGTGGTACGTAGGACCCCGGGATTTCACCCCAGGCCAAGTCCAACCCAACTTGTGATCCACACCGGATCATTGGCACCGTCTGTGGGGACTGTAAAGTCCTATTCCCGTGACCCGTGATGGCTAATACCAGAAGCAAAAGCCACCCGCATGCACACGAGCAAGGTCAGGAACAAAATTTTAGCGAGACCCAACAGCAGGACGTTCAAGGCGTTAATCAGGAACAAATTGAGGAGCCCTCGGACTCGAACCTCCCATCTCAAGATGGACGAGTAGGCCAAACGCTGGAAAATACTAACCACACTAGTTCCTCAACAAAGTTTCAGATTGGCAGCCCGGACATACGGCTCCTACATAACATTGCTGAAACGAATCGAGAATGTGGAAGAACGTGACAATCTTCAGAATCAAAAGATTGACCATATGACCGAGGTGATGAACCAAATCCTTAAACACTTACAAGACCCTCTTCAGGAGGAACGCCGAGATGATCAGCAGAATGAGGACAAAGAAACCAATCACCAAACTGTTGATCCCCTACAGGCGGACCATCCCGGGCAAGGCCGAATAGTTTCAACAAAAAATTCTCAGCAAAGTAATCACCAGGATGCGAGTCAGGAGAATCAAGCCCGGACGCATAGGAAAGACAGCCGTACCTCGGACAGTCAGGGAATTCGGCCAGATTCCGGAAGGTACAAGATGTGGTATGGGGACGGAGGACAAAACAACAGCCCGTTCTTAGATGAAATTACGGAAGCTGAATACCCAAGGAAATTTAGTACATCCGACCTCCCTAAGTACGACGGAAGTCAGGATCCCCAGACACACTTGAATACTTTCGACACTGAGATGCTGGTCCAAGGATTCAAGGGGCCAATCATTTCTAGGCTGTTCACCTCAACGTTACGAGGAGCCGCGCAAATTTGGTTCCGGACTCTATCTCCCAAGTCCATTACCGACTTCAACGACCTGAGCGAGAAGTTCCTGCTGAATTTCACGACAAGCAAAAAGCAGCCCAGGTCGGTCTACACGCTGGACAAAATCAAGCAGCAACCCGGTGAAACCCTTCAGAAGTATTTGGATCGTTTCAAGGCTGCCGCATTGCAAATCCAGGGATTAACGGAAAGCGTCCACTTACACTTGCTCATCTCGGGCTTAGATAGCGAATCCAGAATGGGGAGATCGGTCATATCTGGCGAGATCAAGACGCTGAAAGAATTCCATAGACGAGCCAAAAAGTATCTGGACATCGAGCAGATGCAGATAGCCAACGCGTCGGGAAAAGAGAGACAGAAAAGCCCACCCCCGAAAGGGAAGGACCGGGCAGCAAGAGACCGACCCAGGAACTCGGACCAAAAAACACGAGGACAAAGACATGAGGGGAAGTATGAGAGATATACTCCACTAAATGTCTCTCGTTCGCAACTATGGAGAGAGGTAGCCTTGACCGAGATGAGGAAGGTGGAGCGACCACGACCACTTTATAACAAGGGTAAGTTGGACCGCACACGATTTTGCGAATTCCACAATGGACCCGGGCACACAACGGATGAGTGCTGGGACCTTAGAGATGCGGTTGAGAAGTTTATCCGAGATGGAAAATTACGTCAGTACGTTATCAAAACACAAGGTCAAAAAGCTAAGCGCAAGCAGACGGATCGGAGTACAAGCCTGGTCTCCCAGAGGAGAAAGCCGGACGAAGGCCGGAGAAAGCACGACAATGAGGACGAGTTCCCGGAAGCAGAGTTTGACTGCAATGTCATTAGTGGAGGTTACGGAGGCGGCGGCGATACCGCCAATCAGCGGAAGAAATACCTTCGGGAAGTTTTAACCATCAGGGGACGATCGACCTTCAAGCCGGAACCATCACAAACAAAAGAGCCTCCTAAGTTGTTCTTTACTCAGGAAGATCTGAGGGACGTAATCCCGGGTCATCAAGACGGACTGGTCATAACCGGCCTCCTGGGAAAATGCCGCGTAAAGAAGATATTCATCGATCCTGGCAGTGCGGTGGATATCATCCTGTGGGACGCCTTTAAGCGCATGGACCTCGACCCATAAAATCTAAAGCCGTGCAGGACAACCATAATCGGGTTCAACGGAGAGGATACAAGTCCCAAAGGGTGTATAGAGCTAAAAATGACCTTGGGTTCTAAAGAAGCCTTTAAGACTGAGTGAGTCAAGTTTATTGTAGCGGATTTCTCTTCGTCCTACAATATAATCTTAGGCAGACCAACTATTCATAGTTGGGACATGCTCATATCAACCAAGCATCAGAAGCTGAAAATGGTAAGTCGGAAGAATGAAGTCGTCACCATCAAAGGGGATCAGAAGGAATCCCGACAATGCTACTTTTCAACGGTTAAAAACAATGAACCCGGAACATTCAGCTCGCAGCAGAAAGGAATTCAACATTCAGCACCAATTGCGCCGAGCTCGGTCAACGTGGTAGAACTGGATGTAAGAGAAGAAACAAAGTTGATGAAAACAGAGCCTGATAGAGAGCTCACAAACTACCAACTAGGAGAGGAGCCCGGACAAATAACAAAGATCGGGAGTTCGCTTGCCGAGCAAGAAAAAATCGAGCTCAAAAAACTGTTATGGATGAACAAGGACGTGTTCGCATGGAAACCTTCGGAGTTACCAGGAGTCGACTCGGCGTTCTGTTGTCACAAATTGACCGTAAATCCATGATATACGCCGGTCTCGCAGAAGAAAAGAAAGATTGCACCGGACCGACAGAAAGCCCTAGCCGAGCATGTAAGAGAACTGCTGGATGCGGGATTCATCAGGGAAATTCAGTATACCACATGGTTATCAAATATGGTAATGGTCAAGAAACCCAATGGCAAATGGAGGGTGTGCACCGACTACACCGATCTCAACAAAGCATGCCCCAAGGATGCTTACCCCATGCCAAATATTGACCAACTGGTGGACAATTCTTCGGGATTCCAGCTGCTCTCATTCATGGATGCGTATTCCGGCTATAACCAAATAGCTATGCATCCCGAAGACCAGGAAAAAACAACTTTTATCACCGAAAAAGCTAATTATTGCTATAATGTCATGCCTTTCGGGCTGAAGAACGCAGGAGCTACTTACCAGAGGATGATGAATCAAGTGTTTGAGGCACAGCTCGACAGGAACGTCGAAGTTTACATCGACGATATGATCGTGAAGTCAGTTAAGCGATCCGACCACATCCAGGATTTGCAAGAAACATTTGATAAGCTCCGGGATCACAGAATCCAACTTAACCCAGCTAAATGTGCATTCGGAGTACTAGCGGGTAAATTTCTCGGATTCCTGTTGACAAACAGGGGATTGAGGCCAATCCAGATAAATGTCAGGCCGTCCTCAATATGGCTGCCCCAAAAAACAAAAAAGAGGTACAGCAGTTGACTGGCAGACTGGCCGCGCTGACAAGGTTCTTACCGAAATCGACAGAAAATGCTCTTCTTTTGTTCAAGTTATTGAAGAAGGAAGCACAGCATGGAGAATGGAACTCAGAGTGTGAAGCCGCGTTTGACAAAATCAAAAAATGCCTGTCCTCACCACCTGTGCTGTCGAAACCCGAGCCCGGGGAAGATTTGATATTATATCTCTCCGTGGCCCCAGAAGCAGTAAGCGCCGCCCTGGTGAGAGAAGAATCGACAGAACAGAAACCGATTTACTTTACAAGCCGAGCTTTGCAAAGTTCTGAGCTAAGATATCAAAGGTTGGAAAAGGTGGTCTTTGCGTTCCTCACTGCAGCGAGGAGATTACGTCCCTACTTCCAGGGGCATAGAATAATTGTGCGAACCAGTCAGCCGATACACCAAATACTCCATAAGCCTGACTTGGCAGGAAGAATGACCAGTTGGGCTATCGAACTGTCTGAATTCGACATAGTATATGAAGCTCGACATGCTATTAAATCCTAGGCTTTAGCCTACTTCATTGCAGAACTGGTACCAACAGAGGTAGTCCTGAAAGCCAACCTTAACATTTGGAAAGTATTTGTAGACGGCTCGTCAAACGCCAAAGGAAGTGGAGCCGGGATCATAATCGAAAGCCCGGAAGGAGTCGCAATAGAACACTCCCTGCAATTGCACTTCAGAACGTCCAATAATCAGGCCGAGTATGAGGCTGTATTGGCCGGGCTATCACAGGCAAAAGATAATGGGGCCAGGCGGGTTCATCTCTCCACCGACTCTCAACTAGTCGCGGCCCAAATCAACGGTTCATACACGGCTAAGGGACCCTTGCTAATCAAGTATCTGGGGAAAGTCAGAGAGGCAATGGCTGACTTCGATGAGGTCGTAGTCATCCACATCCCCAGGGGAGAAAATGCGAGGGCAGATATCCTCTCCAAATTAGCAAGCACCAGGAACCCGGGAAATAATCGGACTGTAATACAACAAAGTCTGAAGGAGCCCACGTGTATCATGGTCATCGCAGCAGCAGAAGACTGGCGAAAGCCCATCATAAATTACCTGGAAAAGGGAGTTAGCCCAGACGATCCCGGGGAAGCAAGGCAGATAGCAAGGACCGCGTTAATGTACACGGTGGTCGATGACTAACTATACCGAAAAGGCCTCCAATCCCCAATGATGAGATGTTTAAACCAGGCAGAGGCCGAGTACGTGCTATCAGAGATACACGAAGGGATAAACGGACAGCACATGGGGGCAAAGGCGTTAGCCCGGAAAGCCCTAAGGGCTGGATATTACTGGCCGACAATGGTCGTGGATTCCAGAGAGCATGTACGGACATGCGAAAGCTGCCAAAAACATGCTCGGATCCTCTGGCCACCTCTGACCGAGTTGAAGACCATCACGGCTCTGTGGCCATTCTTTAAATGGGGTATGGACCTCCTTGGACCGTTCAAACCGGCCGCAGGGCAACTGAAATGGCTTGTGGTGGCGGTGGATTATTTCACTAAGTGGATCGAGGCCGAACCACTGTCAACCATCTCGGCCGCTCGAATACAAAAATTCTTCGAAAGAAATATTGTTGCAAGGTTCGGGATTCCTGCCGAGATCATAACTGACAACGGTACTCAATTCGTTGACTAAGGCTTCCAGAGGTTGATGTCCGAGCTAGAAATCAAGCACCATTTTGCCTCGGTAGAGCATCCGCAATCTAATGGGCAAGCCGAGGCAGCCAACAAAATCATTATTGACGGGCTCAAAAAAAGGATGACCAATGCAGAAAGTAACTGGGTCGAGGAACTATATCCGGTACTCTGGGGATACCGAACTAGTGTCCAAACCTCGACCCAGGAAACACCCTTCCGAATGACATATGGATGCGAGGCCATGATCCCGGTTGAAATTGGGCAAACATCATGGAGGAAAGCCAAAGTCATGGAGGAGGGAGAACAAGCTAACAGCAAGCAGTTAGCAGTCGAGCTAGACCTCATCGATGAAGTCAGAACGACGGCACACTGCCGAGATCTGGCAACAAAGCAGCTGGTGGTGGCTAAGTATAACCGCAAAGTTAGACCACGAGCATTCGATAAAGGTGACTTGGTATTACGCATAGCGGATATCGGAAATAAGAATGCTTGGGACGGAAAACTTGCAGTAAACTGGGAGGGTCCTTACCGTATTTCAGACAAAATGGGGCTCGGGACCTATGTCCTTGAGACATTAGATGGCACACCCATTAAACGAACATGGAACGCGGACAAACTAAGGACTTACTACAGCTAAAGACCGGGATACACTCGGAATAAGTGCACAGCGGATGTCAGTGGTGACTGAGAACCGCTTTTCAGTTTCAACGGATGTCGGTGGTGACTGAGAACAGTTTTTTATTACGCATTGTTTTGCTTTTGGCAGTATTTTCCGTTGATTTTAAATTCTGTGTAATCCCGATTATTTCAATCAATAAAAAAAGGTGGTTCAATTCATGGGCCAACCAAGTTATTACTTGTGAAATCAATGCAAAGATAGGCCGTGACAAAGGCAAGATAATTAAACAAAGACTTGGGTTTCGCGATCCCGGTCATGATAAGATTTGTCAACAAGTCTTATAAATGTTACGATGCATCGGAACTGTCCCCTGGGGTGGTGTGAGATTGCCATAAAAGATCCTGATCAGGTCGAAATGTTTAGGCTCCTATTCAAAAAGGATATTAGGCCCGAACATGTGGCAGTTGGCTACCATCTCGATAAGGTACTTTACAAGATAAAGTGCTTAGATGATTTTTGAAAATCATCTGTTGTTTAGAATGCCCGACCATTAATAAGCATGGCCTGTTTGTTAAAATGTCGGTTGAATATCCAGCAGATTCTGCGCAATATATCTTGACTTTGGCCAAGTCATAAAATAAAGAACCGAGCTTCGTGCATGGATTACGTTCCCTTTTACTTATCAACTGGTGAATTAAAACACGAGTTTGGTTTAAAGGATGAAAATAAAAACTGACAAGATAGACGAGCTGAAGATGCTTTGAAATGTCCGGGAACACCGGCTTGTCATGGTATTAATTTTGAGGGCAGAGGCCCCAGATTACAGAAAAACAAAAATGAAAGTGAAAATACTACACAACAAAGGAAAAAATAAAAAGGTTTTAGAAGAACAACATCAAAATTGGGCTTGGCCGGGCACAGGAGAACCAGGGGCGTCAGTCGTCGGAGCATCTTCCTCAGCTAATTGACCACGGTCATTCTCGGCAAGATGCTCGGACTCTTCGACCGGAGAAAGCAGAGCTGGTATAAATTGCCCGTCCTCTACAGAAGCTCTGAAATCCACAACGTCCAAATTCATCGTAATATCGGGATTCAGAGCTCGGACTTGGGCCAGGCACAGGTTGAAAGCTTCAGCAACCGTCTCCACGACCAAGACTTCCAGCTTATCCACCTCGGCAGCAGACGCCACTAGCTCGGCCTTGGAAGCGTCGAGGTCGGAGTGGGCGAGATTGAGGTCCTTCACCATCCCCGTATACTGACCTTGCAAGGTGTGCAGTGAGGCATTCAGGGTGTCTTCTCGGGCCTGACTGGCGTCAAGCTCGGTGGAGAACCGATCCCTTTCAGTAAGGGCCTTTGATAGCTCCTCCACCACCTTTATCTGCGCCTCTTCCGTTTTCAGGCGCGCCTCCTCAGCCTCCCTCTACCTAATCTCGACCTCTTTCTTTTCAACCTGAGCCTTGGCAATCTCGGCTGCAGCTTTGGCGTCTTTATGCTTAACGGCAGCATAAGCGTCTAACACGCCGGCCGTCTCCATTAGATGGTCCTGCAGCACCTGCAGGTGATCGAGGTCGGAGTCGGCAAAGGCCTCACCACTGAAATACTTGCTGGGGGGCTTCACCGCCTATTTAAGCTCCTCCGAGACCCCATCAGTCCATACCTCACCCCACGAGTGAAGGCGAGACTTGCTAGGAAGTGGGGGAGGAGGGATGCTTGTGGCAGCACCGGCGTCCGGGACAAAGGCCGGACTCTCTTCTTCGACCGGAATCGATGACGTTGCCACCAACTTCGATCGCTTACGCGGAATGAGGTCCATATGGCCCGGAGAGGGCGCAGCCCTCTTCTCAGCAGTAGTTTTGGCAGGTAAAGGAGCAACCACAGCCTTCTTCTGGGAAGAGGACTCCCCTTTCTTTTTGGCCTTAGCCCGGAGCTTCTCGACCAGTTCTTGGAAAGAAGCCTTCCCCATGTCGGGCACTACAAAAAACATAACGAACATCAGAAAGGACAAGAGACACATAAAAAAAAATCCAAAGAACAAACAACCAACAGAAATCATACTCGGTAGGTACAATTCCTCCACCGACTGTCGGATAAAAATCCGGGAATCAATGACATCCCTCTCGGCCACATGATCAACCAGAGCTATCACAGTCTCAACCTCGGCCGGCTCTAGGCTATCATCGGAGGATGCAAAAATGTTCTGGTCTTGGTCATAGTGAGTTTTAGACCAATACAGAGGAAACAGCAGCTCCACCGAGCTGGAATCGACACCCTGGAGAAATCACGGTTTATGACCGGGTTCAGCACTAATTTTGAAAAAAGAAACCTTGAAGCTTTCTAGGTGTCGGTTGCCACCTGGAAAAGCTTCTTGTCCGGTTTCCCCCGGAAAGAAACTCAACCCCTCTTTTCTTCAGGCTCCCCGGGTTGATGAGCCCTTTGGATATTAAAAAAATAAAAGAATGTTCCCGTGGTAGGAGTACGATTTAAAAATTGGCAAAGCCGCTTGAACGCAATAATGAAACCCCAGGAGTTAGGGTGAAGCTGAGTAGGGGCCAGCTGAAGAATGTTTAAAAGATCTACTTGGAACCTAGAAAATGGAAAACGAAGGCCGAGTTTTTTAACGAAATCTAGGTAGAAGAAGAAAAAAGAACGCTCATTCCCTTCCCGGGTAATGCACACCGGTTCAGAAGGGCCGGGAAGAGATAAAGAACAATGATCCCGGTCCCCTAAAGGGAGCTCGGCGATCTGATTGGTCGTGGCTTTCGAGAGCCTGGATAGCACCCCGGTCGCAACCCAGTCATACTTTTCAGCAAGATGACGTGGAATACTGGCGGCCGCTGACTCCACGGATCCGGAATCCTCGACAGGACGAGGAGAAGTTGACATACTACCTAGAAAAGGCAAAACAAAAATAAATTAGAAACGAGGAAGATGATACCTGAAGGTAGTAAAGCGGGACGGGTAGAAACGGCTTCAATAACCCGCGGTTGGATATGCCGACATCGCGAAGCTATTTCCTCAGCTTCCCATGACCGGCCAACCATCGTGGCCTCAGATATCAGCCAGGAACATTCCTCGCACGGGCCGATAGGCCGGGTGAGGGAGATGAGGGGCTCCGCGCGTTGAGGAAAGGAAGAAACGGGTAGAGGAGGATTTTCCCTCCTACTCTTTCCTAAGGGCGGCTCTAAAGAAAAAACCCTAGTGGCAGCAATCCCCCGGCCTAGACTTTCGGGCTCTACAGAATCAGACCGACCTCGAGCCCTTCCCCTAACCCGACCAGACCGTCCTGGTTGACTACCACCTTCTTCGCCATAACCACGGAGAACGTTTTCCCTCTTTTGTTCTTCGGTCAGAGGTTTCCCGTACAGCCACCAAGCTGTTCGGGGAGGCATGCGCTGAATAAGCTCGGCCTCTTCCGGGGAAAAAGCATTTGGATTAAAAGGCGGAGGAGAACCTTGATGGCTCATCCCGAGAAGATAGAATTTAAACAGGAAACCGAAAACCAAAGACGGAGAAAAAGGATTGAATAGACCAGAAGTTCAGAGAAGTTCAAGAACAAAGCAGAAGCCAGAACCCAAAGGGGAAGAAATTTGAAAGAACTCACAATAACCTACCCAGAAAAAAGAAAGACCAAGAGATAGAGAAAGAAAGAAAAAAACACAGCCAAATAACCAAAGAAGGAAACAAGGAAAATACCTGGTTTGAGATAAGTTAAGGGAAGAGGAAATGCGCAAGCCACGAAGACCAGAAATGAGAATCTGAGAAAGATGAACTGGTGACTGGTTGCAAGTTTCTCTCAAAAAGAAAACTCAAGGTTTGGCGGTTTTCAAAATAGAAGAAGCGGAAAGTCGAAGGCTCTTATAAGCAAAGCAAGCAGGCGGATGAGAGTCAGGAAACTCAACCGCCAAAGGCCCAAAGGGCCCATACACGAATGGTGACGTGGACGTTAAAAGGCGTGCACATTTAATGCTGATGTTAAGCAAACACGAAAACCAAGATAGTGGTGCAATTGCTCCACTCAGAGGCCGGCTAGTAAACATCAAATTAGCAGGAGGCAATGATGACACTCGTGGCCTCGAGATAAGATGAGCGTTGAATCAACAGATGAGGCGGACAATGATCCCGGATTGAAATGCTCACGTGGCCGACCACATGAATACACCCCGGTCGTTCGACCTAACTCCCCATGCAATCTCAAGCTTGGGGGCAACAAGTCCCGATCCACGAAAAACTGGACAAAGTACCTGTAAACGGGGAGTAAGACCAGGTAGAAATATCAATACTACCCGACACCAATAAAGAAGGAAAGTTCGAGAAGGAATGGGAGGAGTTCGGCCTAGAATCAAAATGATAGAACATTAATGTTCTCTCGGGATAGCAAACGAATACAACCCGCGTTAACCGGGCTGGGGGGCACCCGCGTCCTACCCAAATAAACCGGAATGCAAATTGATAACAGATGGGGTAGCCCGGGGACCAAAAATGTCCGACCTCGGAAAAAGAAAGAACTAGAAATCAAAAACTTCAGGACGACGAAATGAACTAGAACACAGGACGTAACCTGACAAATACATCTCGGCTGCTCGGAGCCCTGAACAACCGGGCTGGGGGCAACTGTTACGGATATTGCATAAATGGGCCCAGCCCAATAACCAAAGAGCCTAGTCAAAATGGTTTCAGTTATGCTCATAACCGCTTCCTTGAAAATAGGAGTGGTTTTATTAAGGATATCTATCATAATGGTAACCGCCTATGAAAGAAGGAGATTATTCAAAAAAGCATATCTTAATATCCCTAAAATAAAGGACAAATCCAACTGATTAAGATAGGGTCCAGGTACGCTTATAAATAGGGTAAACCCCTTACAAGGTACACACTTCTGAAACCCTAGCTTTTCTATTCACACAGAGCACACACACCACTCCCTCTGGCTATCATTAGCCTGCCGTATACTCTCGAACTACGTGGACTTTGATCCACACTGTGGTACGTAGGACCCCGGGATTTCACCCCAGACCAAGTCCAACCCAACTTGTGATCCACACCGGATCAACTACAATGCGTTTGATCTGTTGCTGCTCATCGATTTGGAAAATAAATAAATAAATACAACAACTGTTATTTAAATAACAAAAGTTCTAAGTCATACACTTTCAACGGCACTCTTATAAATTATTTTGAATAGTTATTTAATGATCTTAAAACCGAACATTAAAAATGTCTTAGTAATAGTAGTTGTTGAAATCAGAACCAACACCCACGTTATATTCATAATTTATATGAAAACTGAGTTGATCCCATGCACAAATGATCGAAGTGCAGTCTCCATCAGAGCCCCGGGCTAAAGCAAGTACACACACCAAGATGCTTTTTAAAAAATCTGAATGATAACCCCCGTGCATAGAAAACAGTTCATTAAAATTAAAACTCTCATTGTCACGCTTTCACATCATCATCAACCTCTCAATATATATATATACACATTCTACACCTTCAAAGATGATCCGTGGGGTCATACACTTTATTGCACATGACACATCAATAATATCTTTTGCTAGTGTGTTACTTAAGTGCGCCTCAATTACCTTCCAATTCTCTCTCACGATCAATCCACCAGTAAGTGGGTATTGATTATGCACGATCAAGCTACAGTATATTTGAAAATTCCACGAGCAACTAACAGAAAAATGAGGACTATATTGCGACAGTGTTGCCATTTCGTTGGTGAACGGGGAGCAACCATCCAGTTATATTTGTTCTACCCTTCAACAGGTTAATTAGTGTCTATTTAAATATAAGATTGAATTCCTTTGCAATTCTTCAGTGCATATTGGCTCCTTAATTAGTTAAACCTGATATTAAACAAGTTATTATATCCACTAAAATAACGTAAAGATTAATTAAACTCTCTGTTTTCAATTCTCAAGTCCATTTGACTGGAGTGAATTGCAAGGTTCTACTCTACCCTGCTTCAGTCTTTCATTCTGTTGAAGTGAATAGACCATTTTTGTCAACTTATATTAAAGATAAAACAAGGTACATGAAAGCTGAAGCTGGACTACTTATTTAGAACGAAGTACAAACGACACAGACCATTGCATCAGACAACAATTGAGATTATATTGTATATAAGCCCATGTAAGAGCTTGTATGGTATATGATAGTGCATATAAATGAACTCAACATCATCATGTCTGAATTTAGAATTTCACAGCAATGAATGAGCTATGGGTTTTTTTTCTTCCTCTATGACTTGTTTAATTCCCCTCTTTCATCAACTTACACCCCTAGTATATCCTCTATATCATTATTACAGGACTTAATATCCAAATAAAAAACAAATTGATAAATGTGATCACTTATTATTTTGCTAGGATTGTACCAAATTATGTAATCAAGTTTATTTCTTCAATAAAAAGCTGTTTACATTTTCATGATTATATTTAATAATAATGAAAATTAAATAATGATTTAATAAATGACATGAATATTTAAATATTATTATAATTTAAAATAATTTAAATATTCATGCTAGGCAATGGGCAAAACAATAGTATTATTTAAACTACTTTAGTTACAAAATAATAGGCAAAATATGTGCACAAAATATTTGGAGAGAATTTTGGAAAAGTGATCCTAAGGTAAATTAGAGAAATTTTTGTTGTTAAAGTTTCATCAAGATTTTCAATGGCATAAGCAATTCCCTCATCATTATATTTATACTCAATGTACAGTTTGAGGGTGAAATCATATTTTATTCGGGTTGACCAAATTTTTAAAAAATTACCTAAACAAGAAAAACATGATTTATAAGTATTTTATAGTTTAATTGCGATTATCTAAACTCTCACCCCCTTAAACAAACCGACATTTAATATACCCCTATATATAAATTCAGCTGCTCCTTGAGTGTTCCGCGTCTTCAAGTTGCAGAGAAAACAAAACATACGCGCATGCCATCTTCTAATGGACCCCGCACGTTCTTTTAAAGCACGAGTTCAAAAATCAAATTAAAGTGTGTGTATATATATATATATGGCTTAATTGTGTCACCGCAAAAGCTTTTTTCTGCTGGAGCTAACATTTGAATAATCTTCGTTATAAATATACTGTAGTAACAGGTACTGTTCACAAATTTATGAACCGTGTGATCTCTGCCTATAAATTTTCATGCATAAAAATAAGGGATTAATGTTTCTCATATTGTAGGAAAAAAATTATTTCATGTCACATGTACATGAAATGGTAGGACCCACATATAAATATATTAATTCATATATGTATATATGAGTTCCACCATTTGATATGTGTATAAAAAGGTTTAGTTTTCTCATACAACATGAGAAAACTAAAACCTTAAAAATAATTATGCGGAACAAGATAAATTTTTTTGTTAAAAAAAGAATGCAAATGAGATACGAAACAACAGCTATATATATCTAATTAATTATATTTAAGAAATTATATATATAAAAAGAACTTATTCGATCGACGAATAGTAGTGTGAGATTCGATGTATTATAACGCGTACGACCCTTTATGCGCTGTAGACAAATGGACAACAGGACAAGCACCCCAATTATGTCGAATTTCAAGAAAATTAAAGTCCTCATACATGAGCAGCCACGTGTATTAGCCGTCCTTAACAGAATTATGTCTGGCAAAATACTTTTTTAATATCACTTAACTATACGTAAAAGATAATTAATTTTTTATTGATGCCATAATAATACTATTAAAACGGAACAGTAAAAAATATGTAAAGATATTCTCCGGAAAAAATGTTTTAAAAACATTTAAAAAATTAAATATGTATGTTTTTTTTTTTTTTCATCACTCAACTTAAAGTTAAACATTAAAATTCCAAAAAGAGACAAGTAAACTTGACTTCAACGTTGAGTAATTAACCATCCAAGCCAACCCCGGTAACTCGCTCTTTTCCATCGGCCTTTTTTCATTTTTTCTTTTTTTGTTTTTGTCCTAATCCTATTTAAGACGAAAATCATACAACATCTCCTCTTTCGATCCTCGTTTCATCTCTTTCTCCTTGGTTGAATCTTGATGTATGTCTCGAAGAAATCGCAGATCTGCTTGATCATTTCATCAAGCTGTACTGTGTTGCCTGAATCTGATGATCATCATCACCAGCAAGCTTAATCAGAGAGAAAAGAAAAGGGAAGAAGGAGAGTGTATGATATATTTGTAATCATCAAAGCATATATAAGAGATTATAGAGGAGGAGGAGGGAGAATCAGTTGAAGCAGCAGCAGAATTAAAATAAACAAGGTGGATCGAAGGCATGGAAAGAGGCCTTTGTCTTCAGAAGAAGCATCGGAGGAGGAAAAAAAGCAAGATTTGTTCATTCCTTCTGGATTATTCCCATCGCTATCCATGTCTCACTCCCAAACACATCCCTATCTTATCGACTCCACTACTACTTCCACCTTCCCAATCCCACAAGTAACTACTACCTCTTCTCCCGCTTTGATTGACACTCAGATCACCTCATCCCACAATTTACCTCAAGGTAAATTCATCACTTATATCTATAAGTATCTAGATCTCTCTGTGTAATTAATTACCTGTCAGTATTATTTTCTGAGATTCCTTTATTTCCTGACACGAGAGTGCAACTAGCTAGTAACTAGTGTGTGATCTTTCTTTAGCAGTAAATAAAGTTTTCAATAATTCATAGTTTGGTCTTGATCCATGACTTTCCCCCCAATCACAAGATGCATATGTAAAACATGCTTTATATATTGTTGACGATGATGATCGGCTAGCTGGTTAGTTATTATATCATAGTTCGGCCAAGTTATGAAAAGACACTCTCTTAAGTGCGTGTACCATCTTTTAGGCCTTGATGAGTGTATCTGATAACGATGTGTTGAGTTGAACTAGAATTGTTGACTACTTTACTCACAGGTTAGCCAGAAGTTTGGTATTTGTCTGTAGAACTGGTGCATCTTTCATTATGGCCTCCCTACATTCTATGTAATTACGTGCAGTATTGAAATAAACTAACTTTGCTTTCTCATTAAGGAGTATATATCATCGATCTCTTTAATTAGATGACACCTTGGAATAATATCTAGAAGTATTAATTTGCATCTATAAGATATATATGATATGTGAGTGAATATATTTTGTGTGAAGGGAATATAACAGAAAGGAAAAAACACTATAGAGGAGTTAGGCAGAGACCGTGGGGGAAATGGGCAGCCGAAATCAGAGACCCAAACAAAGCAGCAAGAGTGTGGCTTGGTACTTTTGACACGGCAGAGGATGCTGCTGCTGCTTATGATGCTGCTGCTTTGAAGTTCAAAGGCAATAAAGCCAAGCTCAATTTCCCTGAACGTGTGGCCAATTTTCAAACTTCATCAGTAGCTCCTCCTCCTCGGACTCCGTCTGAGGTGGTGGCGCCTCTGCCGGAATCTCAACCACCATGGCCGCCTCCTCCGTCAGGCGAGGGGTTTCCAAACCTAATGCAGTATGCCGAGGTGCTTTGTAGTAGGGACGATGATGATCTGCAACGAGCTGCTTCGGGACTTTATAATTATCATCAGAGTGTTAATGAGTCATCATTTCTGTATGATTCTTCTTCATTCTTCTCATCTTCTTCGTTGTCAGCAGTGACTTCGTCTTCTTCCACGGCTGGGTCCGATCAACAAATAATTGGAGATAATCGTGGCTTTTCTGGTTCTTATTATTTTTTTGATAAGGGTACTGATGATTTTGATGGAAGCCACACGAGGTGATCATAATTTAGTTTCAGAACTACTGCTGCTGCATGCACTGAGGGAGTAAGTTTATGCTGTTCGGATTATCAGCCTAATTCTAATTAGCTGAATATTTCCTGTCCCAATTGTTACATATATATAAATCTTTTCATTTGATTGTTCAAACAATTCCTGTCTACTACGTACGAACTTTATATGTTTAATTATGTTTTGAACGAGGATGGATGCATCTCATATATATATCCTTTCATATCCACTCTTTGTATATACTCCATCTAGTGGTGAACTAATTTGTGAATACTAATGAAACTAATTAATTAAGTTAGTGATTTGTAGTACTAAATATGTTATATGTGTTGGTCCTAAAATACCTTTCCGGTTATTTGTTTTGTGAATGGCCTATTCTGATATATATATGCAATAGAGATTCTTTAGGAAGAAAATGATAAATATGGGATAGAGTGTATTAAGATCTTATGATAATGATAAAAATAAACTCATTGTCTTATGCTTATAATATGATATAGTAATTTCTTCTCATTATTTATTTGTTGATTTGATTTAGGGATGAAATTTAGCCTTTTATCTTAAAATCAAAGTCTTAACCGCTAAATTTTATCATAACAGATCTGATTAGGAAAATAAAAGGCTAAAGTCTCAAAGATTTGATTAGGGAATTACTACCTGGATTTGATTTTTCATATAAGAGTTAGTTGAGAGTTAAATTTAAACATAAATATAAGACTTCAATTTTGTTTCTCATGCTTATCATTTTTTCCAATCCACGTAATAGCTTCCAAGTCTTTAAGGTGCTTCCAATATAAATAATTAAAAAAAGACAGTTTTAAAAAATCAACACATATTTTTTTTACGGATAACTAATTTAACTTAATTTAACTGATTTCTTAAGTGGTCATTTAACTCTTATCTCTATTTAGATTCAAATAGAATAATAGATATAACTAAAACGGACCAAAATATTCTATATATTTGATTTAATAGAGAAAATATATTGATTGTTGTGGTATAATCACCATTATAAAAAGAATTATCATGCATCTTGTTTTAGAGAACGTGTAAGTATACATAATAAATAATAAAAATCCATAAAGTTAAATACTGGATAATGATTAATTTCCCCCATTGTTGATTATTAGTAATGCTGGCACAACTGCATTTTATGGTGCAAATTTATATTATTAATCCGTCGTCGTTGGTGGTGTACGACGAGTGTGGCGTTATTCGTAATTTATTGATCATAATGTATTCTCAATGAACAAGTAACAAATTTTATAGTAGCTCATTAAATTACAGTAATGTTTCTAATTCTTGTGTACGTGCATAAAGTTATCCTCTGTGCTGACCTAGCTCATTAGCCGGTGATAGCATAAATTTATACTATAAAATCCACTGTACATATTTTCACTAAACCTTCGTCATTCCTTGCCTTTTGCGAACATGCACAGCATTAGGACCCAGGTTAGGCAGATATTAATTAAAAATTAGCTGAGAGAGATTTAAGTGCAGTGTTTGTATTATAAGACCGTCTCTAGATCTCGCATGCAGCCATTATCATGTACGAGTGTTTTATAAATATACAATATATTCATGTAGCTATAATTTAGTTGGAGGCTTTTGGCATGTAGTGGTTTAATAAGTACTCCCTTTATTCATAAATCTAAGATAAAGTTGATTTTTTTTAGAAAGATTAATGAAACTAAATAAATTATTTAATCATATCATATGTTGTGTATCCTTTTATTATATATCAATTTATAAGTTAGTAAAATATAGTTTAGAGAAAAAATAAAAATAATTTAAAGTAATTTAATTAATTTTTTCAATATTTAAAAAAAAAAAAAGATATATTTAAGACGAGAGAATAATGACGAATTGAAAAATGAAACCGTAGAGAATAATACGAGGAAGGCGACAAAAAGCCAAAGTTATGCTACTGGTTAACTCATTTTTCTTTTGATATCTTTAGCATTAGTCACTTGCCAAGGAATATATGTTAAGGTTTGTGGGCTGATGATGAAATGCAGTGGTAGGGACATCGATCAAAGCATGTTTTAATTAATTTTGATATATAATCATAAATAACACGGGACACGCGCTCTTTAATTTGTTTGATGTGCTAATTAAAGCCTAAATATACATGTTTTATTTAATTCTTAAACTATACATGCGCCTCGCCCATTATTCGGCCCTTTCGATAAGTAATCATCATTATCACGCACAAAACTGCTAAACTAGTCACACGCAGTAACTTTATTTAATTTGATTATAAATTTCTATATTTATTTGCTGATAGAGTTTTATATTAATAGTTATAGGTCTAACTAACACAACTCTCCTTCTTTACTTGGGCTTGGGACTGGCTATAAATACAAGTAAAGTTTTCACATGTAAACTCTTTTTATTATAAATGCAAGACCTAATTATAATGCAATTTATATTATAAACTAATCTATGTTCAGGATATATATATATAAAAGAATTGAGATGAGTTATATTATATAAAAGGAAGCTTCGTGTCACGCCACATTCCATGCAAGTGGGAAATGATGCGACTAGGAGACATGATGCTGGATATAATATAGATAGATATAGGATATAAATGGATCTGTCATGAATAAAATAAAACCAGAACTGGGAGATATATATGACTCAAAGAGATAGAGAACTGAGCAAGATATTATTTTTATACGCTTTCGGCTGCGATCATCATCAGCAAGCTCACCATGCGTCAACCTTTGCGGCTACTTATTCTATTTGTCTCGTCCAGTTGCATGCACCTTCTGCTCCAATCCTTATTTTTTCTCTCTTTTCATTATTCATATACTGTCATTTGTAATTGTAAGCGCGCGTGCTTTGTGTTTTGTCCTCTTTTCTTTTTATTTTTAATTCTCCACCGTTTGTTTGTTTGTTTTGTCATGAACAATAGCACTTCAGAGATATGTTCTTCCCAAAAGGAAAAGATAAACCAGATATGTACGTGGGATTAGGCACACCTTCTATAAGAAGAAAACAAAATATTAAAGAGAAAGTGATGTTAGTGCGTGTTTGCTTTGAATCCAAGAAGATTTCCAAGTGGGATATGCCAACCTTAAAAGGGTAAAATGAGTTTGTTCTTTCATAGTTTTATTGGACCAAAAGAGAATGTCATCGCCATATGTGGGAATCGAACCCAAAACCACATGCACTCTACCGTAACGTCTAAGCTAGGCCGGTACGTAAATCATATGGTTGTTAATAATTTGGTTCACATTTTCCATCTAACTTTTTTTACCGTCTTTGTTTGGAATAGGGGTTAGAATCCTTAAAAATAATTTTTCAATTGTGATTTATGGTATACGAGATAAGACTTTAAAACATCTACACACGTGTGCGCATGAGTTGCTTTCCTAGCCTATATCGCTTGCATCATAATCACAATTGACAAGGGCTGCCCTGCATGCTGCAGATCGAGGATCATTCATTGAGGTTGTTGGATGTATCTAGTAACAAGAGATCGAATGCTTGGGCCTTTAAAACGGACCAATCTACTTGAATTATGGATCGATTAATTCATTCGGAGGGCCCAATCAACACAGCATATGATCCAATTAAAAATTTTAAACCGAATGTTGATGGAGATGATTGTTAAAAGGCTTTACAAGAAGATTCGGTGTTTGTTCGGTAATAATTCTATGCCACAAGTGACGCAACTTGAGAGAGCTATGCAAGCTGGAGAGAAGAGTCAAGTTCTCCTTCCTCTCTCTAAAGAGGATGATGACCTCATTTTACGAAGCACCAAGAAAGCAAAAAGTGGAGGTATTAACAATGGGAAAGCTATCGGACAGGAGGAATGGCCTCAACTGGGTACCAAAGGAGGGGAGTACGCTAAAGGTGGTGCTTCGTTTGCTGATAAACTGAAAGGGAAGAATGCTGAGGATGATAGTTCAGATGAGGAGGATGGTAAAGAACCTAAAAGGACTGTCGATGGCGAGATGTCGGAAGACGAACAAGGAACAGAGGATAGTGAACCTCTGTGTATAATGGAAGAGGACCAGACAAGGAACTTTCCCACGTTTATCTTCTCTGACAAAATGAAGAAACGCCTCTATAAAGCATGGAGGAAGACAGTGCTCATTAAGCTTCTGGGCAGAACCATTGGGTATAAAGCATTGCTAACCAGATTGCAATCCCTATGGGTGAAAAAAGGTGTCATAAGGTTTATTGACATTGGCTATGGATTCTATGCGGTTAAGTTCACAAACAAGGAAGACTATAAAAATGCTCTGGAGGGTGGCCCATGGATGATATATGACCATTACTTGACTGTTAGACCATGGGAACCCAATTTCTTTCCTGCCATGGCAAAGATAAATAAGGTGGCGGTGTGGGTAAGAATGCCAAACGTGTTTTTGGAATATTATGATAAGAAAGCTCTGCAGATTATAGGTACTCGGATTGGAGAGCCTGTTAAAGTTGATTTGAATACCTCAGGCAAGTTAAGAGGGCACTATGCTCGTATATGTGTTCTAGTTGACTTGGAGAAGCAACTCATGTCTGGTTTTAGGTTGGATGGTGTGGATTATTTTTTGGAATACGAAGGGCTTCATCTGTTATGCAACTCGTGCGGGTTTTATGGCTATATAGGGATGTCCTGTCCCCGAAAGAAGAAACAAAGTACTGCAGATGGAGTTCAAAGGGGGACTAACTTGAATAACCAGGAGGCCAAAGCTCATTTGCACATCGGTGATCATAGCTCTTACCGAGATCAATGGTGCACAGTGCAAAAATAGTGAAGACCGAGGAAGACGAAGGACAGTAAGGACGGAACTCTAAAACATGATTCAAAAGGGTCTAGTTTTGGAGTTCTGGCGGAGGTGGAAGAAGTACAGCAGGAAGAAACCTCCAATCAGGAGGTACTAGGTACAATGGCTCAGGAAGTGGTGGCACAAAATATGCCACAGCAAGTCCTAGGTATGCGCACTCAAAAACGTTCGAAAAAGGGAGGTGGTACCCGTGACGCAGCGTATAACCCTGTCAACGAGGTTCATCACGGACTACAAGACGAGATTATGAGAGGGGGGGATGCAAAAAAGAGTTGAGAAAAGAGCGCGAGATAAGAAATCTGGAGAAGTTCTTATGTTAACTTATAAGGAAAAGGAATCTAGCGGAAAAGGCGTTATGGTCAAACGAGAGGAATATATGGAAGTATTGGATCAGGCTTTAAATGTGGATCGAAGTGATAATATGGGTTGTCCTACTGAGGCCCATGAAAAGGTTATTATTCTAGATCCAGGCGAAGAGCATATAGGAGAACTGGCCCTTCCAACACCGAGACAGGCCTAGACAGTTCGGAGGCTTTAAACAATGGTGTTGATGGGAGCTTAGGAGATATTTCCTTGGTCCCTGAAACGCGGTCACTCCAGTAGGAGTCTAGGCCCATTAATAAATCTCTGTTTTAATGGATAGAGTTCTTTTGTGGAATATTAGGGGAGTGGGCTAGAATGCTCTCCTAATGAATTTAAAAATTGTGTGTGGTGGGGCTAAGCCTGCGGTAATCATTCTTGCAGAGACAAAGTGTAGTTCTGATATCCCCTTGCGTCAACTTATGGCGTGGGGATTTGATGAGATAAAATCAGTCCCCAGTGAAGGGCGCTCTGGCGGTCTTGTTATCTTATGGCGTTCGGAGATCAGTCGCATAAATGTTATCTCGGAGGATAGACAATTCATTCATGTGAATTGCGACCTCCAGGGATTACCCCCATTTGTCTTGACAGCGGTGTACGCAGTATCTCATTCTAATCTTCAGACAGTTCTTTAGGGAAAAATTAAAATTTTGGTTGCGCTAGTTTCAAAACCATGGATAGTAACTGGCGATTTTAATGACATCCTATGTTCATCTGAACGAGTAGGGGGTGTAAGATGCAATTTCAAAAGGATCCAATGGTTTAATGATCGAATTGCAGATTGTCAGCTTTCCGATATGGGATATCATGGACCTCAATTTACATGGAAAGGGCAAAAAATTACAGGGTATGCCCGGTTGTTCGAACGTCTTGATTGTGGTTTGGTGAACACTCAATTTCATACCTCCTTTAGGACAGCAACCATCAAGGTACTTCCTCGTATACCCTTTTCTGATCTTAATCCGTTAATGCTAATGTTTTAGAATACGGCTATTGGTAATGTTTCTAGACCAATCCGTTTTGAAGCAATGTGGTTATCTCATGACTCTTTTGGTAATTTCCTGAATGATAATTGGAGAAACGAATTAGAGTTGAATGATTCACTTCAGATTGTCCAGAAGGCTCTCAAGGAATGGAACAAAAAGTGTTTTGGATTTATTGAAACACGTAAGAGGAATATATTGGCGAGACTTGTAGGAATTCAAAAGTCTTCTAATTACCCTGCTTCCGCCTATCTGTGTTCTCTGGAGAGAGAGCTGAATTTAGCATTAGAAGATGTTCTAAGGGAAGAAGAAATTATGTGGTTCTAGAAATCCAAAGCGGAATGGGTTACTAAGTGAGATAGGAATACCCGGTACTATCTTCTTAAAGCTACTATGCGTCAACGAAAAAACAAAGTTGTCATGCTTAAGGATGCGTCAACGAGCCTGGGTGGAAGATGAGGAGGAGTTGAAGTCTATGGTAGTCAAAGTATTTCCAGAATTTGTATAGGGAGGATGGTTGGTTTAAAAGGAGTTTGACTACAGATTCCAAATTCCCTCAACTGGAGGTTGATTTATTGGAACCCCTTGGGAGGATTCCGTCGAATGAAGAGATTAAGAGAGCCCTATTCTAAATAGGGCCTTACAAGTCGCCTGGATATGATGGTTTTCCCCCAATCTTCTTTCAAGCTAAATGGGAGAAGGTTGGATCAGCTTTGTGTGAATTTATTCAATCGGTTTTTCGGGGAGAGATTAACCGGGAAGATCATAATAAAACTCTCATTTCTCTAATTCCTGAGAGGGATAAACCAGAAGAGGTGGGACATTTCTGGCCTATCTCTTTATGCTCAGTGCATTTCAAGTGTGTTACTAAGGTCATAACAAGTCGACTTAGACACCTTATGGATTCTATTGTCTCCCCATTTCAATCAAATTTTATCAAAGGAAGACAAATACATGGCAATATAATTGTTGGCCAGGAAATCATGCACACCATGAGGAAGACAAGAGGTTGAAGAGGTTTGATGGCAATGAAGATAGATCTTGAGAAGGCCTATGATAGAATCTGGTGGGAATTCCTTCAAAAGGTGTTAGAGGAAATTGGTTTGGAAGCAAACTTTATCAAGCTAATTATGGGGTGTGTTACTTCAGTTCAATATAATATTATCTGGAATGGTGCAAAAACAGATTATTTCCAAGATTGTAGAGGTTTAAGACAAGGAGACCCAATCTCTCCTCTCTTGTTCGTGTTGTGCATGGACAAACTATCTCATCTAATTAGTGATGCAGTGGACGTGGGTAATTGGAGACCTATCCAAATCTCTAAGGATGGGATAACTATTTCCCATTTAATGTTCGCAGATGATATTCTTCTGTTTGGAGAGGCAACAGAGGCGCAGGGGAATT
Organism: Acacia confusa; assembly: GCA_037074495.1. NCBI lineage: Eukaryota > Viridiplantae > Streptophyta > Magnoliopsida > Fabales > Fabaceae > Acacia > Acacia confusa. Next base: position 9,935,244 of record CM073507.1, on the reverse strand, counting down.
GCATGAGAGGCTGTCTGAAGGAGTTTTGTGATGCATCGGGCAAATTAGTTAGTGCGGCTAAATCATCTATTTACTTTTCACCCGGAGTGCCAACATCGTGCAAACGGATGATAGCTAATATTACAAATATGCGAATCTCAACCAAAATTGGAAGGTATTTGGGATTTCCTCTATCTAGAAAGAAGAAAGACCTTTAATTATATCACTGAAAGAGTTAGGGAAAAATTGTCAGCTTGGAAAGGAAAAACTCTATCCACAGCAGGAAGGATAACATTGGCCAAATCTGTAATTTCAGCTATCCCTCTATACCCCATGCAGGTAGCGAAAATTCCTTTATCAGTCTGTAAGGAGGTAGAAAGGATACAAAGAAATTTCATATGGGGAAACTTGGAAGCATCCAAAAGGTATTGTCCTATAGGCTGGGAACAACTAATTTTACCAAAAATCCAGGGTGGATTGGGTTTTAAGAGACTTTCCTCTCTGAATTTGGCGTGTGGAGCGAAAGTTGCGTGGAGGCTCCTGAATGGCTCAAACGATCTCTGGGCAGAAGTTCTTCTAAGGAAGTATATGATCAGAGATTAAACTAATTTATTGAATAGCAGAAGTACAGATTCGCCTCTGTGGAAGTTTATAGCTAGTCAGAATGAATTGATTGAAAGGGGTTCTAAGTGGGTAATAAGAAATGGGTTGAATGTAAAATTTTTTAAAGACAAGTGGCTGTTCCCGGACAAATCTTTACTAGGAGACTGTATAGGGCAGCTCCCAGATTCAATTGCAGAGAGCATGGTTTCGGATTGGGTTATTAATGGAGGATGGAACTATGTTGGCCTTATGTCTTTGCTTCCTAGTCAGGCTATTCAAAAGTTAATTGCAACTATTCCTCCAAGGGTGGATGCGAGTGACGATGTCTTGGCTTGGAAGGAAACCAACAATGGCATTTTTACAGTTAAAAGTGCTAACAAATTGATTGAAAGTGAATGTGAGAAGTTGGAAAATTCCTTGTTTAAAGATATTTGGAGATGGAAGGGCATGGAGCAGATCTGTGTTTTCATGTGGAAAGCTTTTCAAGAGAGACTTCCTACAAACCTATGGAGGAGCCGGTGGTCACAAGTATCCTCAACTTGTCCCTTTTGTGATAAGGGTGCTGAATCTGTGTTACATATTCTTAGAGATTGTGACTATGCGAGGAAGCTTTGGGTGGCTCTTATTGACAATTCCTACTCTACTCAGTTCTCGGCTTCATTATGGAATTGGGGAAAGATGAATTTTAAAAAGAATCTAGGAAAGGGCACATTGAGTTGCTGGAACTTAATTTGGGGTGTGGCTATTTGGAAATTAAGGTCTTGGCGGAATAATCAGGTTTTTGATGCGAGCTTTAATAAACCAGAAGATCCAACGGATGTCGTGCTGCGCAGCTGGAAAAATTTTGTTCACTTGCAGGAACCATTGCAATTAATCAATCAGCCAAAGGTGAAGACCTTGAGGTGGGAACTTCCTAATGTGGGTTGGATGAAAGTTAATGTGGATGGTGCTGTAACTATAGCAGGAAGTCTGGCGGGATGTGGGGGAGCTATTAGAGATCATGAGGGTCAGTGGGTTGCTGGTTTCGTTCACCATCTGGGTTTGTGTGATGCACTAGAGGCCGAGGAGTGGGGAATGGTTAAAGGACTAGATTTAGCTTGGAGTTAGGTCTCCGGAAAGTCATTCTTTAGTCAGATGCTTTGGAGCTTATAAATCTGCTAAGGGATAGCTGTTTGGCGACAAGAGAAAGTCTGCTGCTTAATTCTATCACGGAGTTTATGTCCAGGAATTGGGAGTTGAATATTAGGTATATCCCTCGTCAAGAAAATATTTTGGCTGATACGTTGGCTAAAAAAGGTTTATCATTTTCTGCATTTTTAGATGTATGCCCAGTGTATTTAGAGTTGATACTCTCGCAAGAACGATTGGGATTTATTTCCCCTCTGTAATGGATGTTTAGTTTTTAATATATCCTCTTTTATCAAAAAACAAAAAAAAGCAGAATTCTGGCAATAAATATAAAACAATACAATACAGAGAAAATAGGAGAATGAAATTGGATGCATTTATTCACATAGAGGGAGCCTATAAATAAGCAAATATATGACAAATTAAATAATAAAATAATAATCCACTACTAAAATAAATAGGACACGATTAACATTAATCAAAGGAACATCATAACGTTCTTGAAAGTTGAGAGAAAAAACCAATTAAACCAAAATAAATAAACATGAGATAATGGAATTTCAAAATTCAAACTCGAAATATTTTAGGTAGCCGATTAGAGTGGCCACCAATTGCAACCATGTGGCATTATCAGAATTTTTCCAACAATCTCTCCCTTAAATTAATGTTTGCAAACATTAAATTTAAAAGTATGAGGACTTGAGTCAGACACTCTTTTGAACAAAATCTTCAATAGAACATACTATAAGCATTAGTTTAAGCTTCAAGAACAAAGCTTATTTTAGTTGTTTAGTCATAATTGATCTTTACTTTTGCAAAATACCAAATAAATAACACTATTATGGCAAAGGTCAAGCAGAAAATGATATCTCACATAAATATGTTTGCTTATTCTATACAAAGTTGGATTTTTTTAAAAAAAATTTAATTGCTGAAACATTGTCAAAATAAATTGTTGTACATTTTTCTTGACTTTGAAATGCTTCAAGCAATCTTCTTCATCATATAGCTTAACAAGAACAGAGTGCAACAGTTACAAATTCAGCTTCTGTAGTTGACAAAATAACAATTGATTGTTTCTTTGAAGATCAAGAAATAGCTCCATCAATCATCATAAAAACAAATCCTACTGTGCTTTTTTTATCATCATCATAAAAACAAACCCTACTGTGCTTTTTTTTATCATCCACATCTCCAGCATAATCACTATCATAAAAGGCATAACATTTTCCTTTTGGATTGGCCTTATACAAAAATCCAAAAGATGAGAAATTGCCTTTTCCTAAGTTATCAATTAACCTTTCTTTTCTTTATAAAAGGGATCGTAACTTTCACTCTATGAATTCTGCTTTCCCATCATTATAATTTTCAATCCGTTCTTCTAAGTTTCTGTTCTAGATTTTGAAAATTAATGGTTATTCAATCCCTTTTGTTTGAGATAGATTCAAGTGTTGAAAGTTAACTAACTTACATTTTCTTGTGAGGCAGCAGATTATTTATTTCTTTGGATAACAGAGTAATTATTGATTATCAAAACATTCACAGGCACACATCTTCAGTTGCAGTAGGAAACCATGGGATTCCAGTGGTGTAGTTGCTGGTCATGTCTTAAAAAATTGCTAATCATCTCATACTAGTATCACCAGTATTTGTTTTGGGGGTGGGGATAAGCATCGTGGACCTTTGTTTTGGAGGTGGGGATGAGCGTCGCTAGAATTGATTTGGGGATGAGATGTGATTTGCGACTTGGTGAGATCAGATTTGGGGTGGGAGAAATGACGAAAGAAGAAGAATAATAGGGGACATGATATTTGGTCTTATTTTCCTATCCATTTTCTTTTAATCAAACAACAATTTTCCTATCAACCCATTCTCTTTTCCATATGAACATCCAAACAAAATATTTTCCGTTTCATTCCTACATTTTCTTCCATCCAAACGGAGCCTTATAATGCCTTGATATTTCCTCTTTATATAATCCAATATGTCATTGGAAGTATCTTTGTAAAGGGTAGTTTCCAAGATGAGAGGATCAATTGCCTGAAACAAATAGTTATTCGCCTTCAGATCTTTGATCAGCTTCAACACTTTTGCTTTTGATAGTTGTTAATTCGCAAGTGCTATTACACCATTCTATACAACTTGCAAGTACTCATTGGATCTCGAGAAGTTCTTCATTAGCATATTGCATTGATCATAGTAACCATCAAAACATTGAATAGATAGCTGCACAAAATTAAAATATGAAAAACAGAAGAAGACATATTGCTTCAACAAACAAACAGTAAAAAACATGTAAGTTAGAATTAATAAGAGGAAATAATATTGCGCCCTATTTTTTTTTTTATATAAAAATTGCACTTTTAGAAACCAACTAGGCTTTGATACCACTAATAAATATAAAATAATATAATTGAGAGAAAATAGGAGAATAAATTTGGGTGACTGATAAATATAAAATAATATAATAGAGAGAAAATAAGATAATGAAATTGGATAACTGATAATAATAAAATAATAATTGACTACTAAAATAAATATGATACAATTAACTTTAATTAATGAAACTGCATAATGTTCTTGAGAATACAGAGAAAAAATCAAGCGAAAATTAAGCTAAAATAAATAACCATGGGATGATGGAATTTCAAAATTAAAACTAGAGATATTTTGACAACAGATTAAAGTGCCCCACCAAGGTAACTACGTGGCATGATCAAAATTTTTCCAACATCTGGGATATTGTTATCGGTTTAAATTTAGCAAGCAAAAGTCTAAAGATTTGCAACTTAACTGCTGAATGTGATTCTTGTAGTTCGGATTGTTAAAGGAACCATAGAAGGAGATGAAATAGATTCAAGTTTGCTGAAGCTTATAATAGCGGGACTGGATCATGTTGAGTAAGTTGAGTTCAAACATGTATATAGTGAAGGAAACCCCCGGCTAGCTTCATGAGATGGTTGCTGTTTTTGATATATATACCTCCTCATGGGCTTAATTTTTTTTTATACTATCCTCATGGGCTTAATTTTCATTTGTATAATGATTTGTTATGATATGAGCGATGGGCTAAAGAAAGTTAACATAGATGGTAAGAGATTTGGTCAAGTTCTAAAGGGATGTGTGTTTGATTCCCGCTGCCGTCGCTGGGGCTCCTTCGGTAGGCGATCTCGTAAGTCCCCATTAAGTGCTCAAAGAGCCCAGGGCCGTGCCTTGGCCTTGGTGGGGGACTGATGTCGAATTCCTCCAAAATTTTTTTATATATAAAAAAAAAAAAAAAAAAAGAGATGATGGGCTTTGGTCCCCGGCCAAATTTACCAAAAAAAAAGAGTTAAAATATGAAAATTTTTGGAAAGTTTATTCTAAATATCAACTTCGTACAATGGACCTGGACCTCATATATTTATTTTAAAATGTTACATTTCAAATAAACTACTTTTTTGTGTGTAAAAAATAAATTATTTTTTATTATCGTGTATACATATGTTTTTTTTTTTAAAAAAAAAAAGAACCATAAAAATTGTATCGAATATTTTTTCAATATTCACATTCATACATATTTATGTATTAAAGTACAAATAATATACAGGGCTACCGGTATTAATGCCATGGTCTAAAATTAGCTAATCTCCGGATTCGCAGTATCGTGACAAAGGGCTCGTTAGACCAGGCACTCGAAATACGTATACCGCATACGCTTCACATCTGGTTCACGCTGATGCAGAGGAGCGATCAAACCGAGGAAAGCAAGAACTAGAGGATCAAAATGATGAGGGTTGTTGCCCGGAGATTTTCTAATCTCTCTTCTTGGTCATGGAGGTCCAACCAGGCCGTAACGTCGTCGGCCGCCATCATCTCTCGAGCTCCTTCTTCGTCCGGCGACAGTAGATACACCGTCTCTTCCCATCATTCGTATATCGGGCTCAGTTCTCTCATTTCATTCAGAGGTTAGCGTTTCCTTCATTTCAGGCATTGTTTGCAGTTTCTGATGTGCATTTTGTTTGATAACGTGATCTAGAAATCTCGATTGATTAGAGGCCTCCGAAATTCTTGGTAAAAATAATTGATTTTGCATTTTTATTGGAAGAGATGCTTCACGTTGAAGCTGTTCTTTGATGTTCATATTACTGTCTGCCATATATGTGTGTGTGCGCTTTCGCTGAATGATTATTGATATATAGCTATCAAATGCTATGTTTGAAAATCTTGATCGTTTATGATCGTTTGATGGACATGTTTCAGACTATAACTCTTGCTCTCTGATGAAGCATCAATATTTTAATTCACAATATGTTTTCTGGTTTTACGAAACACGGATACTTAATTAGAGTAATGCATGAAGCCGTGAACATTTTTCACTGTCTCTGCATATTTTGTTCTATCTCTCGTGTCATGTTCTTGGGACTTATTAAATATTCCTTGATATACTTCTTAGCACGTGCTACTGTAGATGCTGAGTTTTGGCTTCCTCAATATTTAACCACAAATTAAGTTTCTTAATTAAGCGCGGGTTAAAATTAAAAGACACATGAAGGATATATATTTATAGGTTCAAGGAGGCCGGAGGCGGAAGCTTCCATTGGCATGACTTTATATATATATTTGCTCAAGGGCTTGATTTTATATTCACTCATAGCAAGTTGTTCATTAGTGCATCAAATCAATCATGGTCATCAAGTAAAGCATCAAATAAAATAAAGAATATAAGAGAAATAAATGCGTATAATGTAGTCATTTTTGTGCTTGCCCTCCTTCATGATGATCATTGTATTTGGTTAAGATTGCTGATTGTTCTATTAGTTGTTTCTTAATATATATTTTTACCAAAGTTTCTTAAAATAATTTGGAACCCCAAAAATATTCAATATTAAGTTTTTAGTTTTCAATCAAAAAATGGCTTTCCAAACATCTCAAAAAACGAAATTAATTCATACTAAAAATATTTAAATGTATGATTATTTATATGCTATATATATATATTAAAATTCTAACATGCAAGATTTTAAAAATTTTCTTATGAGGATTGCTATCTTTACATACTGGAGCTTGTTTTCTTATGTCTAATAATTTGTGTGCTAGCTGCGTTTGTCTCCATTTGTTTTTTGGTATCCCTGAGACCCTAACGATGGCATAGAATGAACTATTTTAAAAAAAAGTTTTAGCTGCATATAGTCTCATTCCAGATTTTTTGTACAACTACTACAGAGACTTGGAGTGTTTTTTATTGTGCTGTTGGCCCTGTTGAATAACTGAATATTAAATACTACGTACAATGCGAGCATTTTCTTCTTTCGCACTAGCACTAAGATTTCCAAACAGACTTTTGAATATCTCTAAATATTAGGTATTTTAGGTTTCTGGAAGTGCTTTTATAAATAAGTATATAAGAAAAGTTATCACAATTTTTAAAAAAAAAAGGTGTTTAAAAAAGCACTTTTGAGATATTCCCAAACAAGACCGTTACTCTAGTTGGCTTCGTTCTTTGTTTTTTTTTTTTTTTGACCGAACTCTGGTTGGCTTCTGTCAGGTTTTGCTTCTAAATCAGTGCAGGTTCATATGGAGGAAAACATTATTCCGGCAACTGTGGCAGCAATTAAAAATCCAAATTCTAAAATATTGTATGACGAATACAACCATGAGCGGCTCCCTCCAGGCGATCCAAGCAAGAGGGCATTTGCTTACTTTGTGCTATCAGGTGGGAGGTTTGTGTATGCTTCTCTGGTTCGCCTCCTTATCCTCAAATTTGTACTCTCCATGTCAGCTAGTAAGGATGTTCTTGCCCTGGCTTCTCTCGAAGTAGATCTCTCAAGCATTGAGCCTGGCACTACTGTGACTGTGAAGTGGCGGGGAAAACCAGTATTCATACGGCGTCGTACAGAAGAAGACATCAAGTTAGCTAACACTGTTGATGTTGGATCTCTTCGTGATCCACAGGAGGATGCAGAGAGAGTGAAGAACCCTGAATGGCTTGTGGTGATTGGTGTTTGCACACATTTGGGTTGCATTCCCCTACCAAATGCTGGTGACTTTGGTGGTTGGTTTTGCCCTTGTCATGGTTCACATTATGATATTTCTGGCAGAATCAGGAAGGGCCCTGCTCCGTACAATCTGGAAGTACCTATTTATACTTTTTTAAAAGAGGATAAGGTGATGATAGGTTAAAATATGTGAGCTAACCTGCTAGATATAATTGATGAGGTTATTTTTTTCACAATTTTTTTTTTTTTATTTGTTGGGCAATGCTAAGTTTTCGATCAGGTCCTAGTTACTGAGTTATGTTTATCGAGTGTCTATGTAACTTTGGAACGGTAACATTTATCAGACAAACAAGTTATTGGCGTTCAAATTGATGACTATTTTGGACCTTGCTACATTTCAAAATCTGTGCGACAAAGTAAATGTCTTAGAATGCCTTTAGGTTCGGCCCCCTCCAAAAGCAAAAGCCAATGTGGCAAATCGGGTTTGAGGAATACGTACGTTCAACTGAGTTTAACGGAAGCGTCAAACATACCAAATTTTTAACCATTGATGAATTGGATAGGGATAAAACCCATGAATATAAAAAAATTATCAAACTCTTTTTTTACCAACAAAGATTAAATTATACTGAATCTTTGTCTATGTATAAATTAAAATTTAATATCAAGTAATTGCTGTCTTATAGTCTAAATGACATCAAACACCTCACTTTAAGGTTTTGTTTTAGAGTTTCATTTTGGAGGGAAAGGAAAGGAAATGAAGGTTTTGATAGTCTTTTTCCTTCGCTTATTTGGGAGTTTTAAAAATAAGAGGGAAAGGAATAAGGGATTTTCACAAATCCTCCAAAATCTTCATTCTTCAAAAAAATAAAGTTCCCCCAATATGAGGGGTTTTAAGAAGGAAAATAGATTAATTATTTTTTTACCCTCGTTTAAATAAAACACCCTTGTTATCTCTGAATTCTTTTTTCTTTTTTATTGTTGGAATGCACACAAAAATATTTTTTTAGAGAGAGAAGATACTTTTTAGAGAGAGAAACACCTTTTTTAGGGGGAAATGTTTTTTAGAGAGAGAAAATACTTTTGTAGGGGGAAATATTTTTTAGAGAGAGAAAAGTATAATAATTATATTAAGTTTTTTAAAAAAAGAACAAAATGGTAAAAATAACTCATTAATCCTCCATCTTCCTCCGTTACTATTTTTTTAACTCCCAAACAAGAGGAGGAAATATCTTTCATTTTCCTTCTTTTTCTTTCCCTTCAAACTCCTTGCATCTCTTTCCTTTCCTTCTCCTTCAAACTCACAAACAAAGCCTAAGTCTTTTTTAAAGAATGTGTAGTGTTACAAATTGGAATAATCCTTTGTAGAAGGTATAATAATAAATATACACGTTATGACAAAAATAATTATATATATTTTGATTGTTCATCTATAAAATATGCATTCTCAAATATACAATATCTCAATGAAGCATAATAATTGAATACTACAATGACACTGACCTTCTAATTGGGTACCTTTTCTTTCCCAGTTAAGAATTGTGTCAACCAGCTTGGATCCTTAGCAAGTAATTTACAAGATCTAGGGATGATTCCAAGGTCAGCACCAATATGATCATACTCCTTGAGAGCTTCCTCCATTTCTGCAGCAACAGCGCCATCATCAAGTTTAAGGACTTCAAAGGATCCCATCCTTGAAATATCAGCATAATGTTGCTCCTTCTCAGGGTCAGTTTTAAAAGGTTCCAACTCAGGAATGTGACATAACTCAGCATAATGCTTATATATTTCACTATTTTCATCAAAATCATGAAGAAGAGAACCCCCGTACCAACCATTCTCGTTCTCTTCATTAGTTGAGGGCATTTCCTGAAACCTTTGAAGAGTTTCTTCTTCATTCATTCCGTTGTTAGAAAAAAGGCAATCAAGATTATAAAAAACACTATCCTTTTCGGCTTGTGATTCTTCAAAATCAGTTTCATGAGAAGTAGATTTTCTCGTTGTGACACTTTGTGGACACTTTCTCTGTTCGGAATCACAATTTGGGCTTTTAAGCTGTATCTCAACTGCATCAGGTGCAATAACCTTTTTGGTTTTATGATCTGGTTCATTAAAAAGTCTTACGTTCCTGATTGCACTGCGTGTCTTGTCAATTAGCTTATCAAATGAAGTCAACTTTTTGAGCAAGAAATCTTCTTTCCAGGCTGGGAGAGGTCTGAGAGGAGTAGCTGGATCAGTAACAAGTTTAGAAGGCTCGTCAAAGATTTTTAGATCTTCCCGAGCTCCAAATACATGAAGATAGTAATCTGATTCCAACTCCCATAGAGCGGGTTTTCCTTCCTGTGGCTGAAAGTAGCCTAAAAATAAGTTCATTGAATCTTGTTTTTCACGATCCTTGTACGTATTAGAGTAATATCGCTTTAAAGATTTCAAGAACTCCCTTGTTCGAGTTGCTGCTTTCCACTTTCCTTGATCTGGGAATACAGTATTGTGGGCTGCAGAACCACCATATTGCTCAGCCAAAGCATCTCCCATCCTTCTATACATTTCCCTCAGAGCTTCGGCAATTGTACTATCAGGATCCACACATGGAGCATCAGTTAAATCCATTGCTTTGAGCTGCCATCCTAAAGCTTGAAGACCAATAACAAACTGCGCTATGTTAGTACGATCTAAGCAATCAATGCAGTTTGTACGCATGACTCCGTTCTGGAAACACGGCGAATCACGACTATTTCCAATCTCTGTAACATCGTCATTGCAACTAATAATTCCATTTCCCGTGGGGTTGGTCTTGGAAGCCATTTTTTTGATGTTGATGGGCTTGCCACTGTAGTAGAAACCAGTCATATCAACCGCATCCCTCGCCGCGACACGTAAAATCGCCAGAAGATTTTCATACCTATTTGTATTCTTAATCTTTGAGAACTTGTTAAAGTCCCAATGGATATATCTAAGCTGTTTTTCTTTGGGTAGAACTTTATTCAGATACTCAACTGCACTAGAAAATCCACACCTCAATATCATTTCTCGTGGTCGTTTCTCATGCGTCTTAATCAAATTAAATATCGTAATTGGATAGCCATATCTCTCAGCAAGGTCCTCAAAATGCAATCTTGTGGCCTCGTATGTTGGATCATTCCTCTGTAACACGATGTCAGGCTTGGGGTTTAATCCAGAAGTTTCTTGAGACCAGAAAAGTGGTATAGAACCACGCATCTGCACAACTGAACTCATTTTTCCCATATAAGTACCAGCTTCTTCATCAAGAATAATCTGCTCTGTCTCAACATCATTAGCAACCATGCCCAGGTCATTAACACCCCTTTTCAAATATCGTGTCCCTGCAAAATATCTTGATCTTCTAGAAATCAATGAAATACTAAAGTCCTTCCCAAAGATTGATAAACGAGCCTGTTCAAAATAGCCATGAACTAAAGCAACAGTCCAGGTGCTATTATTGCATCTTGATCGTATGGCTTGTGTCAAATAATCATTCCAAACAAACATGTTATCATATGGCATCCCAATTCTGGACAACACACTCATCTGCAAACTCTGCATTATAGGGTAGGTATGACTATAGAAAAAATCCTTCGTCAAATCAATACTAGATAAAAGCTTTTTGTACCTCTGTTCAGTTCTTGAGTGAGATACATCGGATTGAACCAAGGCGTGTGGTACTGTAAATGTTCGGCTCTCTTCTATGGTATATATTGCATGGCCACATATAAACCCAACTTGTTTGCGCTTAGTGATTAGAATAAGATAATACGATTCCAAAAACTTGACGCATCCTGCAATCCCGTAAGCTTTGGCCACAAAAGTCAGACCTCCGGTGGCTTTATTCCCATCGCTAATACGTCGGAGAAGATCGTCGATTTCTTTAGAGGAGTATACCACAGGGTCTTCGGCGATATTCAGATCACATGACTCCAAACGATCAAATTTTAACACACGAAAAAACCCCTTCTTACTATCACTTCCGATCAGGAAAAATCTCGCCCTGGTTTCGTAAAGTCGGAACTTTTCTAGAACGTAAAGCGCCATTATTTGAGCTGAGGTTAGAATAGAAATTTCGATTTTATTCTCCGATTTCGTCATTATATGAAACCTTTAAGTTTGAAATTAAGAATAAGTTTAAATTTGAAATCATAGGATGATGATCTGATTGGTGTGTACTGATCTACTGGATGATGCATGATTAATATTATTGATAAATTATCATCAATATCAATATTGTTGGTGACCTTACGTAGAAATATTAGATTAGACCAGGTCAATGGATCCGCATTTCTTGTTTATTTAGCGGCCAACTATCTGATTTAGTTTAACTCTTACCTTTTTAAAATGTTATTTGATTTAACGTTTGATTTATTTCAATATTTTGGCCACATTATTTTTCTCCTGCAAGGTAATATCTATATTTTGATAATAGGTTTGTTTAGTTGGCCAATTATTATTGTTACTAACCAACAAAATGGGCTTTGTGAGATAAGGCCTAGTAAAGGTCCAACAGCGGAAGGCTATATAAAGAGAGGCCCAGCAAGAGCCCAACAGTGGAATAAACCCAATAATAGAACTTGCAGATACATACACCACAATGGGCATGACAGTTAGTGGAGGAAACATAACCCTAAAAAACAGGTGTGTGACCGATCTTCAGGCAAAGTGGACCGCAACCCCAGCACTCCCTATATAAAGAGGAGACTGCCCATTAGGTACATACACACTATGCCCATTAGGTACATATACACTATTCGTTTATTCTATATTCTTTTCTATTGAGCACACACCCCACTCCCACATTGGTTATGTGTGACGTAGTGATCTATAGATGTTCAGTTAAAGTACTCTCAATAACAGTATTGATTTCCTGTATCGATCCATAGTTGTCCATTGGATTTCTGAGTACGAATACCAGGTATCTGGATATTATTTATATACTTGTGTTCTTACACCATAACAATTATAATTATTTTTACAATTTAAATTTTAGCTTTCGTCCTTGCTTCCGCCGTTTGCAAAAATAAATGATGACAGGTGGCGGGGTTGGTTCTCTTATGCGGGAGGGAGAAAATTTTTGGTAGGTTATTCATATTAAAATAATACAATTTAATTGACAAATAAAATATCGTTAAACAAAACCTAATTATTATGCCTTAATTAAATATTTTTTAGAAAAATTTAAGTCATTTATTTTATTAATTATTTAACCGTGAAGATGACAATATTAAAAGAATTAAAACAACTAAAGTCTGGAAAAAATTACCAATCAAAATTATAATAAATAAAAACTTGTAATTAACTTTCTTTAGTACAAATTAGGTCTCTATCCTGTCCTATCCAAAATGCATTGTGAATTTATGATTATTAAAATAAGGAATCATGAATTATGGTTATCTTGAATTATATTTTTTTTGGGTTCAATGTTATTTTGAATTGGATTATTATATTGTTGTGGGATGATTTGTATATATAAATATCTTACTAAACTCATACGAAGAATAATATTGAATAAATAGGACAAGTCAACATTAAACAAAATTAAGGATTCACTGAATCTCAATTTTATCATCATTATCAAAATTACATATACTTTGTATCCAATATTTCTCCTAACAAACTTACCACAGAAAAAATCATTCATGAACATGGTGACATATACAATAATGTTCACCTGCAAATCATAAATTTGTTGTTGTTAATTTGTTAAAATATTTATGTAAGCTCATAAATTCAATTATAAACACGTGTAGATTTGTGTATCATTCTTTTCCATGTAAATATATCGTTCCTAATTTTTTAGAAAAAGTGAATATGATAGACCTTATAATTTCATCCAATTTTAAATTAGGTCCTTACAGTCTCTTTACTCTTTTTTACGCAGTCCTTATTGTTTGCACTGTTAACAGAGTTGGTCCATCCGTCCAAAAAATTTGCAGATTCCGTGAGTTAAAGTTGACCAGGGATGATGTGGCACTAAAGCTTCTCTCTCACACAGTTCATGTACGCTCTCTCCACCTTCATCGTTTTTTTGATCTCCTGTTGCAGAGCTTCATCATATATATGATTCATATTTGTCTCCTCCTCCTCCATTCTTTCTAGGCTTACCTCGATCAATCTCTCTGCAACTGCTATGAGGGAGATAATGATGAACCGACGCAAACCCCCCCTCACTGTATCTCAGAATTCCAGTCCAACAAATTTTCTTCGCCACATAACCTCACAGACAGGACGACATATCAGAATTTGTAAAGACACACAAATGGATTATCCCGATATCAGAATTATTGATCGGAATGCTTCTCCTCTTTCAGTCTTCTCTTTTCTCTAACCCATTGTTCTTGATCCAGAAGTTAACATCAGGCACGTTTAAATTAATAACCCCTTTTAATTTCTTGCTTCAAAATGAATATAAAGATCCAGTCTTTTTTTAATGTTTATATATTTTATATATTTAAAGGTTGAGATTTAATGAATTTAATGTTATATTTAATATTACATTTAATGTTATAATAATATTTTTTTATATGACATTAAATTTCAACTGTTGAAACTTTAATCAAAGGAGACATTCAATGAAGAATGGAGATATTCCTCTACCAGCTAGAGGATGAGGGAGGAGGTAGTGAATAGTAGGGCCTGTTTGAAAATGCCGTGGGATTGGGAAATCATGGTGGGATGTAAAAAACACGATGCGAGTAAAATGAAGTATTTAAGTTGACATTTTTTAAAATAAACTTTTAAGTCATAAGCTATTTTTTAAAAAAAGTCACTAAAACATAGTTATATAGTCTTCTACCTTTAACAATCTAAATATAAATTACATTTATAATATAATTTTTATCTTATCTTAAACTTATAAAAGTCATGTTAGAAAAAAAAAAAAAAAAAACTTCTGTCACCACTAATCAAAACGGTCGATAATGCCACATCATCCCTAGTCAACTTAACCTAATGGCATTTGGGGAAAAAAAATGTACAGAAGGACGACTAACTCTTTTTACAGTGCAAACAATAAGAATAACATAAAAGGAAAAACAAAAGTCATGAAGACGTAATTTAAAATTGGGTGATAAAGACTATGAGACTAATTTTCTTTATTGTTATATGAATACTTATTATTTTATTATGAGTAATTAGTTGCTAAAATACGTTTGTACACATATAAATTTTCTATTGATATATAGACACTTGTTCTTTTTTTATTGTTAGTTGTGCATTTGTAAATTCTAATGTTTTAAATTTTGATATACTTAGTAATGAACCCTCCCTCCTTCCATAACATAATAAATTGATACGAGAGAAAATAAAATATTATGGGATGGTTTTAGCTTTCATCCTTAGTTTTGGAGGTTAGCAAAATAAATAATAGATGATGTTATTTGACAATTAAAATATTCTTTAACAAAATTGAATTACTCAAAAAAATGTATAATCATATTGTCACCAGCTAAGTGCATTAATTATGTAATTTGATGGTTAACTAAAGAAAAGGATTGTGGCTATTTTGAACTATTTTTTTTTGTATTAAAAGTTATATTGAATTGAATTATCATTATATTGGATGGTTTGTGTAAGATTAAAATAAATAGACTATATATATAAGAAACTCATTTATAAATTGATAATAATTTTGAATAGATGGTATAGCATTGAAAAAAAAAATTAAGAATTCATTGAATCTCGCTTTATTATTGTACTATCAAAATAAAAGATGCTCTATCCAATTCTCTCGACAAATTTATCATGGAAAAAACCATTCATGAACAAGTTGAAAAATTTAATTGTTAAAATGAGTACGTACACATATAAATTCAGTTATGACTTTTGACCATTTGTAAATGTTTTACTAATAGATTTTTAATTTGAGACTTATTATTTTGTTATTATTAATGGTTAAAATGAAACATAAATACTGATTATTTTGTTGCTGTTTGTTGTTAAAATATGCAAGTGCATTATTTATCCTATAAACATACTTTAATGGATATAAGTCCCTCGCCAAATGATTTAAATTATTTTTATTTTATAATTAAGACGTGTGGGCTTGAATTTTGAGTTATGGTCGGGCTAAAAAAGAATTTAGACATATAATATCAAGATTATATTCCATTGGCTGTGGGGTTGCTTATGGGTGAGAGATGTTAATTAAATCAGTACAAAAATTGCATTTCCTCTATACATGGGTCATAGAATTAGATATGGGCTAATTAGGCTTATAGCTTTGGAGTATTTTGACTATTTTCAAACCTTTTGAAAAACGGAATTTTTTTAAACATTTTTATTAAATTTTAAAATATTAATATTTAAATTGTAAACTATAATAGTTAAACTCAAATGTTTAGAATATTAATCTCAGCCTTCTATAATTTGATGAATATATTAAAAAGATTTTAATTTTTTATATTCTTTGTTAACTTTTGTAAAATGAGAATAATATTAACCGCTAGTGTCAATTTTAAGAGGATTAATAATTTAATATCTAACTCACGCTACTAGATCCTACCTCAGGTCTTTTCCACAGCATTTTAAAATTTCAAAGCCTGATTTGATATTATTGAAATTCAAACTCCTAATCTGAGATTTTGATATTTCAGGGACATTTTAATGGGATTTTACCTTTTCCAGGCCACTTTCAAAATTTTAAACCTCCTCTCTTGCTCCTGTTTTTTTTTAACACAGTCCTTCCCGCGATTCGGACGTTTCATCTGGTGATGACCAAATGGAGGCCGTCTGAAGATAATTTCCCTCCGAGAAAATCGAAGCCATGTTTTCCCCTGAACGCGTCGATCGCGTTATAGATAGTATAAATAGGATAATTCTGCACTGTTAACAATTCTGCATTTCATGTGGAGTAACCCCCCGTCTCATTTTGGTACGAGCAATTATCATTCTCAATTTACCATAGAAGAAGAACAAATCCTTTAATTAAAGCCTTCAAGATTCACATTTCAAGATTTGATTGCTACTGCTGCTTAAACAATGGTGAAAAAGAATGATGTCATTCGTTTAGAGCGCGAATCCGTGATTCGTATTCTGAAGCCGAAGCTCATAATGACGTTGGCCAACCTTATTGGTACAAACGTTGAATCTTCTTCTCTTTGTAACATGCACACATCTTTGGGCGTTAGTGAAATGTGGGACTCCATGATAGTGACATTTAAATTTGTTGGAAAAAAGCCGAAATCTGTTGAACGATATTTCTTGAATAAAATCTGGGAACGCACATCATGTATGAAATACGCTTGCCCCTTTCCTTTCTAAAATGGGCATTTTTCTTACATAGCACTCTTTTTAATCTATCTGAATTATTTGGTGTTGTTATGGAGTATAGAGTTTGCAGTTCTGGTTTATAGGTGCCAATATGCTATTCCTTATGGACTTGAGTCTTTTGAGTGCTATGCAGAAAAAAGTTTGGACCGAGCCGAGTTCTTGAAGCTTTGCAAACGAGTAGAGTACACCATACGAGCTTGGTACCTTCTACACTTTGAGGAAATGATGGTATCCATCTTTTCTTTATCTCCCCAAGATATAGATATACGATAGATACATTGAGGAGGAGGCTGACTCTTTTATTCCTTCAGCAACTCTACGCCCTTGTTGACCCTGTATATGGGGCACAGAACTTGGAACAACAAAATTTGACTGATGCAGAGGTTGATGTGTTTGAACAGAAGTTCTTGTCATTACTCTTTCAGGTATTGTTGCACTGCATGAGTATGTATGAACATTCAGGGGCTGTTACAGCTTATTGACAATGGCTCTCGACTATCAATTGCTGCATTTATGTTTCAGGGCTGCGTGAAGCAGAGTAACCCTTCATATTTTATTTAAATATTTGTTCCTTACGGTATCTTGAGATTACTTGGTTTTTTTTTTTTTTTTTTTTTTTTGCAGGTCATGCAAAAAAGCAACTTCAACATAGCGACTGATGAAGATATTGAAATTGCTGCCGCCGGGCAGTATCGTCTACATCTTCCCATTACTGTTGACGAATCTAAGGTTTTTACTTATACTTCTATGCTGGTTGCATTTTCGATTATTGTAAGCATAATATATGTGTTTATAACGGCTGGGGTTTCTGGGGAGGTTTGGTTGTGATTTTAGTATTTGTTGATTCGTGTCTTTATATTGAATCTAGCTTGACAAGAAGCTTTTGAAGAGATATTTTGAGGAGCATCAATATGAGAACGCTCCCGAATATGCAGATAAGGTACAACTATAAATCTAATACGCAGACCTTTCCCTCCATTTCTCTCTCTCTCTCTCTCTCTCTCTCTCTCACTTGAGAGCTAATGCATTGTTGTTCTTTTGTTCATTCCTTTTAAATTGCATGTCAAGCTAATGCCTCTTAGTTTTTTCTAGTACGTTATCTTTAGACGCGGCATTGGAATTGATCGGATGACTGACTACTTTTTCTTGGAGAAAGTGGACATGCTCATTGCTCGTGGTTGGAGATATCTGTTAAGAAAAACATGGTGAGCAAACTTTTGGAATATAAAGTTTAAAATTTAATTGTTGATTAACTTCAAAAAATAATCCAATGTGAGAACTCATAATTTTGTCTCAGCTTAATTTTCTACAGGTCTTTAAAAATGTGATGTACAGATATGCAATATTAAAAATTTCCTTCTTTTGCCTGAACATATAGTTATTATCGTCGAGTCTAGATAGTGTACTTGGCTTTTCCTCCAGAAATCTTCTCAAACTACGTAGCTTGCAGGTTGGGAAGGATTTTGTCTAGGAGGCCACCCAAACGCCAGAAGAAAGAGAAAAAGAATCACATTCCAGATACCGATCCAGAAGATCTATATGTTGAACGAATACGCCTTGAAAATATGGAGCTAAGGTCTTACTGCATCTCTCTGCGTTCTATTGCTATTGATGTTATCTTTCCCTGCTACATTGTTTTCGTTATGGGGTTGGGCTAGGATTCTTCATAGTGCATTAACTTGACATTCTTAATCGTACCATTCTCAGTAATTTAACTGGTGCGTCCTGCTTGTGATGGTCAGACTGTGTGAATCCTGAGTTTTGGCAGTGCTCGTCGTTGGTTACTTTGGAATTTCTTTCACGTTGCTTCAGTCTTGTCTATTATTAGTCATGCACTACTGTTCTTTGATAATTGAGAACAATCTTTTAAGCTCAAGAAGTGGTTCTTTATAAGTTTCAGTCTCCAATCAAATGCCTGACATGGGGTTTGTTATCTAGATTCACTTGTAGATTCAGAAATGTAATTAAAAGACTGGAATTTACATATTTATCCAGCACAAATATAATTGTCCAGGATGCACAGCATGCTTCTTTATGACCATCGGTACTAGGCTCATTCATCTAAGATGCATAAATCTATATACTTAGAATATTCAACTTTCTGGCCACTCAAGAAATTATATGCTGAAATTGCCAGTTTAAAAAGTCTGCTGAGTAAGACCGCAATTCAAGAACCTACCTTTGACAGGATAATTGTTATCTACAGGTGATTCTCCCTCTATATTCTCCCTTTCTATTTTGTTGATGAAACCTATATTCCTATCACTAGAGAGATGGGAGTAGAGGGTGAGTCTTGGCGCAGTAATAAGGTTGCTACTATATGACCTAGAAGTCATAGGTTCAAATTCTAGAAAGAGTCTCTTCAACTGTGGGGGTATAGTTGTGTACATCTATTCTTCGTTAGACCCCATCTGGTGGAAGCCTTGTGCACTTGACTGCCCTTAGAGAGATGGCGATCGATTAGTTACTGTCAAAATTTTTTGTAATGCTGATTCGTTAGGTTGCTTGATATTTATAAAATTACATTGTGAACTTAAATTCTAAGGAAACTGAATTTCAGGAGAGCCAGTACAAAAGGAAAAAAAGGTCGCGGTATATATGTGAAGCATTTTAAAAACATTCCAATGGCTGATATGGAAATTGTTCTTGTGAGTTACCTCATTTAGTTCTCCTGCGTTGTCTCTATGGTTCATAGATCTGTCTCTTACCTTTTACCCCAATGCGTGCAAGTGATGACTTGGTGACGGACCTTTTTTACTTGACAGCCAGAAAAGAAAAACCCTGGATTGACTCCAATGGATTGGGTCAAGTTTCTTGGAACTGCTTTAGTTGGTCTGGTTAGTTTACCAAGTGTTTACACTTTGATGTTCTTTTCTTAAACCCATCTTGCTCTAATGCACTTGATATGGATGTTTTCTTTGCAGGTTGCTGTCATAAGCTCCCTTGAAATGCCTAAAGCTGATTTGTGGTTCACTATTGCTTTTCTCTCAGCAGTAGTTGGTTATCTTGCCAAGACATACTTCACGTAAATGATGCTAACTCCCTGTTCCATTGAAATTTATGTTAATCTGCATTTTGCTATGTGAAAATTCAAAATTGTGCCATCAAGTGACTTTAAATTTGACTATCTTTATGATGGACAGCAATTTTTTAAACAGTTTCCTTTTGTAGTGGTGTAAACTTTTCACCATTAAATATATTTTGAGATTGATGGCTTATAAAAAACAAAAAAAAAACTCAAATTAAGTACTTCAAAATGTAGTCTTACAAAAAGTAGGGTTCCTAGCATTCTAAAGAGAGCTTTCTACTAATTCACCTTTGTCATTCTTTTTAGGGTTAAGTACCAATTTTGCCCCGGAAGTATGCGTTCAAGAGTAATTTTGCCCTGGAAGTTTTCGACGTAGCAATGTTGCCCCGGAAGTACGCGCCCAGGAACAATGTTGCCCCTCCGTTAAAAACTCAAACGTTGACCGTTAGGGTTTTTAATGGATGGGCAAAATTGTTCCTTGGCGCGTACTTCAG
This sequence comes from Acacia confusa, assembly GCA_037074495.1. Lineage (NCBI taxonomy): Eukaryota > Viridiplantae > Streptophyta > Magnoliopsida > Fabales > Fabaceae > Acacia > Acacia confusa. The sequence goes on along the minus strand of CM073507.1, from coordinate 9,914,755 downwards.
GGGTAACATTGTTACGCCAAAACGTAGTAATGTTGCCCATGAAGTATCAAAGCATAGCAATGTTGCCCCTCCGTTAAAAACCCTAACGTTGACCATTAGTTGACTGTTAGGGTTTTTAATGGAAGGGCAACATTGCTACGTTTTGATACTTCCGGGGCAACATTGTTATGCTGAAAACTTCCAGGGTAAAATTGTTCCTGAGCGCGTACTTCCGTGACAAAATTGGTACTTAACCCTTCTTTTTACTCTCTGTGAGTGACATAGGATTTCTTGGTACAGATATTCATGGTTGGACCTGTTCACAGCTATTATACTCATTAAATATCTTATGCTTTCCATAATGTTTTAGTGTTGAGAAGTAAATACCGTTGATCAATGCTTTTATTTTAACCGGAGTGACCAATACACTTCAACATTAGGTTCCAACAAAACTTGGCTGTTTACCAGAACTTGATTACTCAGTCAATGTATGACAGACAACTTGATAGTGGAAAGGGCACCCTTCTCCACTTGTGCGATGATGTCATTCAACAAGAAGTAAGTGCTCTGTATCATTATATGCCTTTTTTCCTTTCTAATTGATTGCTAGTCATGATTTTAATTTGTTCCTTACCGGACCATTATTTGGAAGTATAATTGGAGTGTTCAGTTGGTATTGAAAAGCAAAAGTGCTCTGCTGCTAGCTATTATTGAGTATTACATCTCCGTATTTTAGCTATGCAATATTAATGTACAGGTCAAAGAGGTGATCGTCTCATTCTTTATTCTTATGGAGCAAGGGACAGTTACGATACAGGTATAAATATCAATACAAGATTTCAACAATTCTGTTTTCTTTTCCTTCCTTATTTTATAGTTATAATTATAATTTCTCATCAGCCAAGAAAATAGGGTTTAACCTTCTCGTTTTATGAATCAGGATCTGGATACAGGGTGTGAGGAACTTCTGCAAGATGAGTTTGGAGAGACCTGTAATTTTGACGTGGATGATGCAGTCAAGAAATTAGAGAAGCTGGGAATTGTTACTCGGGTGAGATGCCTCACAGTTTTCTCCCTATTCCAAACCTAACATTTAGTGGATTATATTGAAAAAACTTAAAGAAGTCAGACCTACAAGGGATAAAATTATCAAGACAGTCGTAAATAGATAAATGAGCTTACCTGATTTCACCTTCTTGCATGTTGATTTACTAAATTTACCTAAGAATTTACTGTTGCTGACTGATTTCTGTTCTGAGCCAAATCTTACGATTAATTTAGGATTCTATTGGACGATATCAATGTGTTGGGTTGAAACGTGCTAATGAGATTATTGGCCCTACCACCGAAGAACTTGTGATGAAGGTAAGAGATGGAACCAATGAACCTGCTCAATTATAGTGTGGTTACAAAAATGGTTCCATGTATTTTTGTAGGTTTGTGATATAATAATAAAAAGTTACGAAATTGTTTTGCATTACACGTGTCTAAGGTTGGAAGTCAGTCAATTGTTTCCTTCATATGCTCTTGATTTTTTTATCTTTTGTTGCCAGACATATGCTCTCGATTTAATTCTTAGGCTGTAAGTTATGTGTAAGAATATTGTATTTAATTTTTGGTGGACCATTTTTAATCCTTCTCCAATTGTTCTACAAGTTTAATTGTGCATTTAAATTATCAGTAGAGAGATAGTAGGTCGCTTTATCAGGAAACGTCTGCTCGTCCTTATCAATAGAGAGATCGTAGGTCGCTTTATCAAGAACACGTTTCCAGCAAGGAGAGATCGTCCCTTTTGGAACGAGCTCTGGGCCATCAAATCTCATCTAACGGTCCATATCTCTTCTTTTTAAAATAATTTTTTTAATACTATTAATCAGTATCCTAAAATATTTTTTAAGTACTATTCAGTATCCTAAAATAATTTTTTAAGTACCAATCAGTATCATATAATAATTTTTTAAGATTCTAAAAATTATTTCAAGAGTATAAAATATTTTTCAGTGTCAATTAGTATCCTCAAGTATGTTTTTAGTCTCAGTCAGTACCCTGAAATTTTTTTTAACAGTACCAGTCACTACCCTGAAGTATCTTTTTAGTCTCAGTCAGTCCCCTCTTGATAAAATCTTTCAGGGGACTGACTGAGACTAAAAAGATACTTCACGGTACTGTTTTAAAAAAAAATTGAGGGTACTGACTGAGACTAAAATGATACTTCAGGATAGTGAAAAATATTTCATGATCTTGAAAGTTTTTTTAGAAATACTTCAGGATACTGACTCATAGTAAAAATATACTTCAAAATACACACTGGTACTATCTAAAAAAAATATTTTAAAAAGAAAAGATCTGGACCGTCACATGAGATCTGACAGTCCAAAGCTCATCCCAAAAGGGACGAGCTCTCCCAGCTCATCCTAAGGACAAGCAGGGAAACGTGTTCCCTTTATCAGTGGTAATAATCATTTGGTGTTGAACCATTTTTAAGTCACAAAACGAAGATTTGTTGTAGGCATTGACACACAAATGTCATGCTAATGTGTCCCCAGTATAGTTATCCTTTTAGTAGAGACAATTTTATTTGAAATAGTACTAAATGTAAGCACATCTCTTAATAAAGATTCAAACTTTGATTCGCTACATTATAAGAGAGCAACCTCTCCCGCTAAACTTAATCATACTGATTATGCCATGCCAATGTTAAATAACTTAAAATCAGCGTTCAGGTTAACTTCCTACAAGGTCCTTCCTTTTTGGACTTGAGTTGTCATTGGTGTCAACACATTTTAACCCCACTTGGACCAATTAGGTAATTGAAGCCAAGAAGAGTTGGCACAGATGGAAAGGAATCCAGGATTAAGCCTTTGGGTCGTGGGTTCGATCCCTTCTGCCATTGCTGGGACTCCTTTGGTAGACGATTTCGTAAGTCCCCCGTAAGTGCTCATGGAACCCGGGGCTGTGCCCTAGCCTTGGTGGGGGACTGGTGTCGAATTCCTCCAAAACTTTTTCTTTTACCAAAAACAAAAATTAAAAAAAAAAATTAGGTAATTGAAAGAGACCTTCTTTGTTCTTTCGCCCGAGGCTTGATTTTCTTTTTCTTTTTTTTTTTTGGATTGAAGTAGAAGATAAGAACACACTACAATATTAGGTCATTTTTTTTATATAAAAAAGTTTTAGAGGGGTTCAACATCAGTCCTCCACTAAGATCAGGACACAGCCCCGAGCTCTTTGAGCATTCAATGGGGACTTACGAGATCACCTACCGAAGAAGTCCTAGCGACTGCAGCAGGGATTGAACACACATCTCTTTGGGACTTGACCAAATCCCTTACCATCTACATTAACTTCCTTCAACAATATTAGGTCATGTTGTTATAACTTATTGTTAACATAAAAATTATGTTTGGGGAACATCTCCCTCATGGCCCAAGGTACCAAAAAATTCTCAAAAAAACCCAAAGAAAAGTCACATGTCAGAAAAGACTTTAAGGCTTTTTTTTTTATTATATCTAAAAATGTTAACAACTATATCAATACAACATTAACAACTAAATCAGTACACGTTAACACTTATATTTGAACTAATAAATAAGTACATGCTAACAATTCTGTCAGTACACGCTAACAAATATATCAGTAAAATATTGTAATTTCGTTTTCTAACATGATATCAAAAAAGGTCATATGTGACTTTTCTTTGGACCTTTTTTTATAATATTTTAACACTTTAGGCCCTGAAGGGGATTTTTCCTTATATTTATATATATTCCTAAGCTAGTATGTTTTTTTTATTATTATTATATTACCTGACTAAACAGTATGCTCTGAAATAGACACACAAGCCTTTGATATTATTATAGGGAAAACATTTTCTCATGTTGCAGGAAAACTATTTTCTCATGTCACACATACATGAAATGGTGGGACCCACATATACATACATTAATTCATATATGTATATATGGGTCCCACTATTTCATATGTGTATAGGAAACTTTTTTTTTCTCATGTAATATGAGAAAGTCAAAGCCCATTATTATAATATAAAGGGTCCCTGCTTGTGCAGTATTATTTATTTTCCATTTGGGAGAGTGTGAATCCATAATAAAATGGGTTTGGTTTTGTCCATCCATGGATTTTATCGAGTTTATTTGAGAGAGAGAGATAGAAAACGGCCTAACTATTAATTAATTTCAACGAGTAAAATAAAAAAATCAAGAAAATTAAGTTTAAGTACATTTTTTTTTGTTAAAGTTCAAATTTGCCATGGAAGTTTTGCAAATAGAGCGTTGAGCACCCGAAAGTATTCGTGGTACCAAATTTACCCCGGAAGTATTAAAATGATACCAAATATACCCAAAACCGAAGTGGCACCGACATGGCAAACGGATGTTTGACGTTCCGTCAGTTTTGGGTATATTTGGTCCCTTTTTAATACTTCCGAAGTAATTTTGGTACCTTTTTAATACTTTCGGGGTAAATTTGGTACCATTAACAGACCCAACAAACAGATGCCAAAAACATAGCTCACAAACAACCCTCTGTTTTAGTTTCAGTTTTCAGCTTTGCTTTCGAATTCATTTTCAATGCCTAACAAATGGCACAGAAACAAAAGAGAGACCCCTTTAAATAAAAGTTCATCAGCCAAACACAAGGGTCCAGACGTATGAACTTTCAAATAAAGAGCACCCAGTTTGTGTTTCATCGTGATCTCCGCTGATTTGGTTACTGATACGCGATCTGCTCTGCTTCGCATAATGGCGCTAGGTCTGCTTCACGTAATGGCGCTGGATCTGTTTACGTAAAGCTGCTGGGTCAAAACAAGAGGGAGTGAAGATGACAGAAGATCAGTAAGTATATGGAATGGATGTATGGGCCAAGAAGAATGGTGTTGGGATCCAAAGAAAATGAAGCTTGCTAAAAAAAACAAAAACAAAAAAAATCTGACGTGTCTATATGATGTGGCAAAAATCCAGGGTAAATTTGGTACCCAAAAAAACTTCCGGGTGTTAGACGCTCCTTTCGAAAAACTTCCGTGGCAAATTTGGACTTTAACCCAAAAAAAACATTTTCGATGTGGCCAACGGACGTTTGATGTTCCGTTAGTCTTGGGTATATTTGGTCCCTTTTGAAAACTTCCGAGGTAATTTTGGTACCATTTTAATACTTCTGGTGTAAATTTGGTATCACGAATACTTCTGGGTGTTGAACGCTCCTTTTGCACAACTTCCATGGTAAATTTGATATTTAATCCTTTTTTTCCAGACAGGTTTAAGCATAAGTCTGTAACTCTTGCTATTATGAAAATTTCTAGTTAAAACATGTGAGAAATATACTTCTTCTAGTCCTTATTATAAAGCACTAACTAACAAATCACACAAACCAATAAAAACAGTTAAAGTTAATAAAGTTATCCCTATAATTTAAGTAATTTCCAATATTACCTCTACTATTTATACTAAAATCTCATATTATATTATTATTACTCTCACCTACTACCCCTATTAATTATGAGCATACATGGAAAAAAAAATAATTAATACTCTTTGAAAATAAACAAGTGCCTTATAAAAAAGATCAAATATATTTTATAGTTGATGTCTTATAAGAAGAAACAGAGGGAGTAATTCTCAAATTATGTTATAACAAAGTGTACCGCTCTACTAAAATTTATGCGCACACACTCATTCATGGAGATTAATGTAGCAACATTATTATTAAGGTTTGATTTGGTGTGTGAAAGCAGCATGTGAAAAGTGGGGAAAATAATTGAAGAGGTGGTGAGCTGCCCAAAGCCATTTAATATTTTGATTTTGTGGCCGTTATGGACCTACTATGGTCGACTCAACTCTCTATCTTTTTTTCTCTCTCTCAATTATTGGTGATAGTTAAAGTTGATTCTCTCTATTTCACAAACACGTTCTTTTCTGAGAAATTAATACATTAAAAATAAAAAACTTTAGAGTTGGTAATAGCCCCGTAAGTTTAGGGATCCACTTTCCCAACTCGTCCTGGACGAGCAAGGACCGCTCGGAGATCTAGTTTTTTTTTTATTTTTATAAGATTTTTGTAAAATATTTTTTTAAGTACTAGTCAGTATTTTAAAATAATTTTTAAAGTACTAGTTAATATTCTAAAATAATTTTTTAAAATCCTAAAAATTATTTTTAAGAATATAAAATATTTTTCAGTGTCAGTTAGTATCCTAAAGTATGTTTTTAGTCTCATTCAGTACTCTGAAATTTTTTATAACAGTACTAGTCAGTACGCTGAAGTATCTTTTTAGTCTCAGTCAGTCCCCTGAAAAATTTTATCATCTTGATAAAATTTTTCAGGGGACTGACTGAGACTAAAAAGATACTTCAGCATACTGACTGGTACTGTTTAAAAAAAAAACTAGGGTATTGACTGTTGCTGAAAAATACTTTATCATCTTAAAAAATTATTTGAAGATCTTGAAAAAATATTTTAGACTATTAAATGCTACTAAAAAGATATTTCATGATAAAATTTTTCAGGGGACTGACTGAGACTAAAAAGATACTTCAGCGTACTGACTGGTACTGTTTAAAAAAAAACTAGGGTACTGATTGTTGCTGAAAAATACTTTATCATCTTAAAAAATTATTTGAAGATCTTGAAAAAATATTTTAGACTACTAAATGTTACTAAAAAGATATTCCAGGATACTGGTATTGAAAAAAAAATCCTAATAAATTTTTTTTACAAAAATCTTATAAAAATAAAATAAATGGACGGTCCATATCTTCCAGCGCTCCCTTCTCGTCAGGAAAGTGAATCCTAACTTTAGACTAAAAAAGAAGAAAGAGAGGAAAGAAAAGAAAGAGGTTAGGTCTGTGTCAATTTATATATATATATATATATATATATATATATATATACTCCCTCTAGTCTTTATTATAAGGCACCAACTACCCAAAATTTTTAGTCCTTTTTATAAGGCACCAACTAGATTTAACTAACTTATTTATTGTTATTTCCTATTATGTCCTTACTTTAACAAAATTTTTTAAATCTATCTCATTAAAGTAGGGATAAAGTTAGAAACTTTTATTAATTTTAGACTCATTAATGACTTAACTTCCATTTTCTTGATTTGTGAGAAAAGATAGTTGGTGCCTTATAATAAAGACTAGATGGAGTATATATTCGGGATGGGTTCGTGAAGTCACATTGTTGATCCCGAATATGATTTTTCCCATCTTGAAAATTTGTAGGATGAGTTTTTTCATCTTATTGTCCAAGATCAAGATGGGAAGACGGTAACGAGAAAACTTTGAACACCATTAATTATCCTCCTTAACAAAAAAGTTGAATCTATACTTCTACTGCCTCTGGTCCTTATTATAAGACACCAACTATCAAATGTTTTTTGTCTTTTTTATAAGACACTTGTAGGTTTTCAAGGTGCAATTAATGTATTTTTCCATGTCTGCCCATATTTAATAAGGGTAGTGAGAGAGAGTAATATATTTGAGTTTAGGGTAATTAGTAGGGGTAATATTGGAAACCACTTGAATTTTATGACAATTTTAATGCTTTTAACTAACTTTATTAGTTTGTGAGAATTGGTAATTAGTGCTTTATAAAAAGGATCAGATGGAGTATATGCAAGGATTTTTTTTTTTTCAGTTTTATTCCCATTTAGATTTTTATTCAATTTAGTCCTCTATTCTATGCCTTGAAATTTGGAATAGTATAATTATGTGCCTTTTGCTCACTCTGTTGCCAATGGCACTACAGAGATATGAATTATACATAGAGAATTCAATGAATTAGTTGGGGAAAAAAATAATTCAATGAATTTGATTGGAGGAGCTCATTTTAAATAATTCTGCAACGTACGAATTAACTATATTAAAAGCCTTAATTTGTAAAGTGTAAAAATACTTATTTTAAGACAAATAAGAAATGTTCTTGTCTCTTGAGGGTTGTAACATGGACTGTGGGAATAGTAAAGTACATGTAAATTTTTCTAAATGATAAAAAAGAAGAAGAAGAAGAAGATTAGAGCAGTTTTTTTTTTTATTTACTAGCAGCATTAATTGTGTGTGTCAATGTGGGGCAATAGAACATAAATAGTTTGTCACACCAACCCAATCTTCCCTCTCATATGAACAGCAAATAATGGTTTACAACATATATTTGAAAAAATTTACCCCCCCCCCAAAAAAAAAAAATACAACACAAGAAATAAAATTTTTATGGCCTGCTCTTTTTACACTTAATCAAATATCTGGATCCACCTATTCTCTGGTACCCACATAACAAAATAATAAAGAAGATTTATATAATATGTAACAAATTGAATCACAAGACCTTATTATTTTGTAGCTTTAAATAATTGGCTTCCAAGGGTCACGATTGGGGTTCCTTCTCCCATCACTGTCGTCAAGTTTCTTTCTTTCTCAAGTATTCGTTCCATTTCCATCACCACATAGCTCATTGCAGGTCGTCTCTCACTTGAAGTATCAATACATGGGACTATCAGTGACATAAACTCTTCCATGCCTTCTCCTGTATAATTGCTTCCCATTTTTTCATCAACTATGCTTGCTATAATCCCATGCTCTCGCTTACTTTGCACCTTCATTACACCAAAATAATATCACTCGCACACTATGCATCAAGGTCAAACTTAAGATTAAAGTCCAATTTTGTTTCGAAAGTTTTTTATATATAGAAGTTGTAGATCGATATCCAAAAGTTTTTGTTGGATCAATTTTGTATTGGAAGTATTGAAAAAAAAGAAATGCCGCTCCTTCCTAATAAAAATGTTAACCGTTAATATCAATTTTGAAAATTCCTGTCAGCTTCTTAATAGTTTTTTGGGTAAGATTGATCCAATAAAAACTTTCTAATACTCACTGCTCCTACGCTTCGAGCGCTTCGAGGGCAAAATTAGGCCTTAACCCTTCTATATATCAATATATGTATATGCATGTGTTTATTGCTGTGAACGAGACATGGAGTTTTATATCCATGACATACCCATGCAACTAGATTCTGATTTGAGTCTGAAGGTGGTGATTCAGTTGCTTCCCTCCCGCTTAACAGTTCCAGCAAAAATACCCCAAAGCTGTACACATCACTCTTTTCAGAATATCTTTTGAATTCTCTCACTCTGAATGAAGAATGTGGCATTCGAATTTTAGAGAAGATGCACAGATACAGGACAAGAACAGAAACCAATCAAGAGAGCTGTAGAGAGATGTGTGTATATATATACATACTCAGGAGCAAGGAAGATTTCATCTGCTCCAACTTGAGAAGATGGCCCTGCAATTTCAACTCTTCCGAGGAAGTTACGAAGCCCTGCATCGGCGACCTTAGGGTTGAATTTTTCATCCACGAGAACATTGGCTGTTTTGAAATCCTTATGCACCAAACGACGGCTCAAGGAGTGAAGATGAGCTAAACCTGTGCATAATAGGGTCTTAACATGAATGAGCATTTTGAAAGATAAAACCTGTTATGCATACAGGATGTAGTAGAAAATAAATGAGATTTAGGAGAGCTTACAAAATGGATTTTTGGGGGGTCCATTTTAGAAACTTGAGTAGTTTTATATATAAAGGGAAGAAAAATGATACCAGGAAAGCCACAAACGCTCACTGATTTTGCAGAGGATCACCTTTAGCTGCGCCTACAGCTATTGAAAGCCTTTGCTTGAATTCCAGCTTCTCACGTGATTGTTGACCAGCTCCTACAAATAAATAAGTCCCAGGCCTTAGCTTACAGAAGGAAGTATGCATTAAGCTAAAACAAGACAAAGTACAAATTTTTATAATGCATTATAATCTCATTAATTGTTCTCCATGGTTTGACCTTGCAGATATACAATACAAGTCTTCGTAGAAAAAAGTGATACAGTAACTGCACAGAGATTTACCATACAAGTGACTGCAGACGCTCCCATTAGGCACGTATTCATATATGAGAAACTGTAGATTGTTTTCCTGGCAGTATCCCAGGAGAGTTACAAGATTTGGGTGTCGAATGGATGAGAGGACTTGTACCTGGAGTAAAACTCAGTCCTTTTAGGCCAAATAAGAAGATATGCGAGTACCTTTTATTTTGTGGATGAATCTAGACAAGTATCCTAATCAGCAGGCTGACCGACATTGTACATAGGATTCTAATTAAAATTCTAAAGCACAGGCAAACATAGATTAATGAGATTTCTATCTTTCAGGGAGCTTGCAGTGTCTAGGTTGTATATTTATCAGCACCTCATCGAGTTTAGTTTTTTGGAGCATGATTAAACTGAATATTACCTCATCTACAAATTCCTGACTGGGGAATCCATGGCGCTTTTTTATGGTTACAAGCACTCCCTCTTGAAGTAAACCCCTGTAGACTTCTCCAAATTTGCCTTCTCCAATCAGATTTTTGTCACTGAAATTATTTGTAGCCTGAGACAGTTCTTCAAGCTCAAAACGCCTAGCATCTCTTACTGTTAGCTCTATCCCACCAGGTCTTCCCGCTGCATGTATCAAGGCCAAAACCAAAGAATCCATTGTTCTTTTGTATCATTAGAACACCCCCTTAACAGAACTTGCAAGTGTTGGTTATATATACAAGGACATTGTTGTTACCTTGTGAAGGATCAGAGGACCCTGTCTCTGAGTTTCTAGAAACACCACTCTTGTGAAACAGGCAAAACCATATGAGTAGTATAACTATCCCTACCAGTGCCACAGCTCCTGCAGCTCCTCCTACTGTTGCTGCAAGATTCCTTGACATCTGATTATGGGACTCACTTCAATTCTGCTGTACAATATTGTGCTGAGCCCACACACATAAGAACCTGGAATCCAACATATAGCAGAACATCACGTTCTATTGACAATAAAACTCAAGATTGAATATGTGACATATTGCAAATGCAGAAGGCATGCAGTTAGTGTACCTCCTACAGTTTGCTCATGCTAATGAAATTAATGAATAGTAGCTAAAAGAGCAGAAAATTTGGAAGCAAATTAAGGAAATGTCTGGTTCTAAATGACATTTCATCTGCATGTAGTTGATAAATTGAACTAAGAGGTCCACTCTTTGGTTCAAATCACAAGAGTTGTGTTACCAGATAAATGATGGTGCAGGATCTCAGAAAGCCAGAGCTTCATTTACCAATGAGGCTTTGATTTAGTCTCCAATGCCACTATCACCGAAATCGAGATTCATCCACATTCCCCCATATGAAGAAGCAGTTGTCTCTCTCTGATACAAACTAGACTACTACACAACCAAACAAAGAATTTCAATAACACAAAAAAGCAGAAAAGTGGGTATTCTTAGCATCAAAAGCATAAACAAAACCACCCTCAGATCAGACACAACTCTTGACGTATCAGTTGTTACCAAGACAAGACTTGACTCGCCAGGTCCAAATCAATGGTGCTTCTTCAAAGGTGGTGATGAGTGGTGACACTCTGGAAGCAATGAAAACCCAGAAGAAGAAGAATTAATCAGGCTCTCGATCTCAGTTGTACTTTCATTAAATTAATCAGAAATGCTCTCTCAGTGTACAATCGTCGGATGCAGACAATGCCGACAGAAAGTGACCTTGCGCCGACAGCACACTACAAGGTTTATATTACCAAACCACCCAATAAATCATCACCATAATATGCATATAAACTCTCGAAAACTAGGAAGCCTGTTATTCTTTTATCGCTGCCAGCTACCAAATTCAATTCTCTCAATGCTGAACTCAATTTGAAGTAGAACAAAGACCTGAATAGAAGGTGAATAATAACAACAACCACAACCACAACAATAATAATATATGAGGACAAGCAGGTACAAAGAATTTATTTAATTTTATTTAGTTTCAAAAGAAAAATTTGGTGGAGTGTAAAGAAGCACAATTGTTGTATACTGTATAGTATCTCTACCACATCTTGGGGCTATCACAGATTCACGTTGGTAATACAGCAGCACAGAGAAGAGAGAGAAGAAGAGTCCAGGGAAAGAGTAAGAAGGCAATGATAGAGCTACGTATTTTGCATAAAGGTAATATTTTTATAGTGAATGAGGAAAGAATGTGAAGGAGTGAGGAGTGAGAGAAAGGAAAGAAAGGGCATAGCTGTGGCTTGTTTGTAATGTGGGGTTGCTGTACCCCACCAGCCAGCTATGTTGACGTTGCTCCTACTCACCATTTTTTATTTAGTGCTTATTAGATATTTTTATACAAAGTGAATAAAAATTTAGGACAAAGCAAAGAATCATATGTGTAACGGCCAGCCAGCTCAACTGCTGCTGTACCTGTACCCCTTTTAGCAGCCTTTTTTATTTTGCCCTTTTAAATTCCTGTTTCACTTACCGGAGCCAACACTTCGGATTCTTATCATTAGAAGGTGAAAAATAAAAACCAAAAAACAATGCTGGTTAATAGAGTATTGTACTTTCTCTTATCTTTGATATAAGATTTAGTTGACATTTTAAAAAAAAAAAGTGAAAGAAACTAAATAAGTTAGTTAATCATAATATATATTGCACATCATTTGATTTATATATTCATTTATAAGTTAGACAAATTAATTTGGTATAAAAAAAATATAAATATAAATGCTTTAAAATAATTTTTTTAATATTTATTTTTTAAAAAATCAACTCAGTTTTGTATAAATGACCAGAAGTAGTATAATATTATAGGTCAAAACAACTCTTCAAAAGCCAACAGAGGTTAGTCCCATCAATAAAAAAATGGTCTACTATAACTTATGAAGTCGTAAGTTCAAATCGTATATAATCATTAGGCTAGTTAGTGTGTGATCAATATGAGTGTCTTTATAAGGCCTAATGCTTTGATGAACCCCAGGACTCAATTCACTTCAACGTTTTATTTTTTATTTTAAAAAAAAAAACACACAAACACACACAACAAACTTCCCCATAAATGTGGCTATGGAGGAGGATTGAACTGTTCCTCCTTTTTCTGAGGTTTACCTTTGGGAAAATTGATTATAGGGCCCAAGAAAGCAAAATAATTATAAAAAAGATTCAAGAAACATTCACATAGGGCCTTTTCTGGCATTTTTTCAAAAAAAAGTGTACGGACATAGTTGTTAATTGCTACAGATGTAGTTGTTAAAATGTAGTTGTTAATTAGACTGATTTAGTTGTTAATGAGGACTGATATAGTTGTTAACCGCTACTGATGTAGTTGCTAACGTTTTTTGAAAAAATGCCAGAGTGGCATGTGAATGTTTCTTGAGCCTTTTTTGTAATTATTTTACTTCCTTAGGCCCTGTAATCAATTTTCCCTACTTTTTTTGAAGAAGTAAAACCAGAGAAGTAACCTTGTGGTGGGGGTTATAGTAGCAGCGATGTGAACGAAACATGGCATGATTGATTGTGATTTGAAAGATGGTTGGGTGGAACAATGCGGATACTGTAGTATTTTGGCTCAATATTTGTTTGGTGCCCTTTTTTCTGCTATGAAATTCCACTCTGGAATCGGATTCCTTTTTTGTTTCTGCTTTGGTTTTGGTCCCTTTAAAAACTGTCATCGCTGGCCTCTTGTCAGTGTATTCACTCAACTGGATTTTGCCTGATATTTTAATTCAGTCCTAGCCCTCTTGCCTTTCTGTGCAGCTCCCCTTACAGTAAAAACGACATCACACACACACACACACTTTTCAGAATTATGAAACAGATCACTCACTTCATAATAATAATAAATCTTTCAAGCTTTTCAGAGACAGTATATAACTAGACCAACCCCACAAAGATCACGTCTTTACGAATCTGATGTAGAAAATTAGCAGATGATCTACAGTACCCTATTACTGCTCCAGCTTCAATCACTTTTTCATTTCTTTTCTTTCTTTCTCTTTACGCCTTCCCTATCTGGGACAATAATTCACACAGTGTATTTCTATAGTTTCTACCCTTTTGGCAAACTGTGGAGGCTTGATTGGAGAACCTTTTTCACTCCCCATGAAAAGGTTTAAATGATGGGAGTTAAAGGGTGCTGGTTAATGGCTAAGGATGGTCACTTTTTAGAATTGTGTTGGTGCTAATCAAACTACAGTTCAAGAACGTACCCATGGAAATAGGCGAGGCAAGGTCAGGCTTTGGTTAAATAGGTCTGAGCCTGTAATGGGGGTAGAAGGCCTGAGCCTAGGTCTGGACCTGAATTCAGGCTTTTTTTTAGGCTCAGGCCTGAGCCTTCATAAGGCCTGGTCGGGCCTGAAGCCTTTTTAAAGGCCTACTTAAAAAGGCCTTATATTGTAGGTCTTAGAAGCTAAAAATAGGCTTTATACACTTTAAGCCTATCAAAACCTATCTAAATATAATTTGAAATTAGAATATAAGAATGAAAAATAATAAATATTATATTATTTATATGATATAAATTCAATTATCTTTATTTAATATGTAAATAGGCTAAGCCTGAAAGCCAGACCTTAATAAAATAGCTCTGGTCTATTTACATATTTAGGCTTTTAAATAAGCCTTGGCCTATGCCTAGTCTTTTTAACAAACAGGTCAGGCCTAATTAGACCCTAAATAGGCCAGACTGTAGGCCGCCTGATAAGGGTCTGTCTTATTCTCATCCAACGGCATCTATCGCTTTCTTTACCAATTTTGTGATTTCTGACTCTTAAGAATCTTTGATAAGACCTCACCACCAATAGTATGCTACTACTTTGAGCACCATTAATTAATTATTCCCCTATATTATTATTGCTTTCAAGAAGCCTTTTTAATTTCTTCTATTTTATTCATTTCCCTTTTGTCTGTTTTGTGAGATTGCTCACTCCGAGGGTGATTATATTCTTATTGGAGTACAAGATTGAATCTGTCACGAGAGAATACAGAACTTGAGGTAGGTTGAAGCCTTGAAGGTGGATGACAGTTTTTAATTTTTGAGAATACAAATATTTTTTTGCCTTCGTGAGAATACAGATATTAATTGAAATAAGTTAGAATTATATATTTGATAAGTCTGCGGCACAAAGGAGGACTTTGGGAGATTTTTAAATGCTTTTAAAATCTTGAATCAATGAACATTTTAGATCAGACTTTTCTAAACCTTTTTTTACCAAAAAATATTGAAATTGCCAACTCAAATTACAATAATTAGTAAGGACTCTTATATCTAATTAAGTAGTTAGAGATTTGATTTTCAACTTTAATATATTAAGTGAACCTTGGGATATATATTTCGTGGAAGAAGTTTAACTTATGTGGTGAGTGATCTATACCATGTTTATTTAGGTTTTTAAAAATAATCTTAATATTAAGAAAAAAGTAGGCTTCTTTTAGTTTGACAACGTCATAAAAATATGGAAACATTTCGGGGAAAAAAAAATGGAAATACATGAAACATCATGAAACTTTAAATTAACTTAATAATATTTACGAGAAAAAATAATGGTGAACATGTTGTAAAAATATGAAAATTACTAAAATAATAATCATATTTTTTTATAATTAATAATATTATCTTTTCAGGGAGAGTAGGAGAAAAAGAAATTTTAAATTGTAAAATTTTAAATCAGGTATTTTATAACAAACCTGATTTGGGATTTATTAATTATCAAAATTATTTTTATATCATTTTCCTTATCTCTTATTATTGTAACTTTATACAAAATAATTTTCTTTTTATCAAATTTTTACAAGAAGAATTACTTTATAAAATCAATAAACTATCTCAACCTCTTACGATATAAATTTAAACAAGCGAATAGTTCTTTTTTAAGGGGAAAAAAAAAAGATTCACGGGGTTTAATATGCCCTTACTGGGATGATATTTATATATTAAGGGAGAAGGCAATAAAACATTGACGGTCCTTTGCGGAGGCTAACATGCATTTTTTTTGTAATATATATTTTCACCCATTATTTGGTTTGGAGTTTCGTTCTACCTTTAATTTACTTCGAGGTCTAAGAGAAACTAATTTGTGACTATAAATATACAATCCTATAATTATGGATTTTCAATAGTTTGTTTGATCGTTCAGTGCCAATGAAATTGCCTAAACCCACCTGACGTGTGATCTGTCAGATAAATATACGTACGAATTATATATATAGGCTACATTCTAATTAGAGTGAAGGGTAAAAAATACACATGATCTTTGCCCCAAGGATCACCCAGCACCACGACCTTTTTTTTATCAAAAATACACAGGACGTTATGTTTTAGGTTCACCCAGCACCACGGGCCATTAGTTGACTAATGTTTACCGTTAACTTGGACAAAAATAAACAATAACTCCGATGAAATTATCATTTTACCCCTAATTTTAAGATGAAATTACCATTTTGCCCCAAATTTTAAATAATTATTTTTTAAAAAACACTAAAATAAACCCTCCCCCGCTGGCCACTGCCCTCCCCCCGCCGGCCGTCTCCGGCTGGCAGAGGCTGTCGCTGACAACCGGCGGCCACCTCTGTTGGCCTTTTTTTTTTCTTAAATAATTTTTTTTAAAAAATAAAAAACTAAAATAACCCCTACCCTATCGGTGGGCCCCGCCACCGTCCATCGTCAGCCGCCCCCCCGACGACCGGCAACCACCTCCGGCAACTTTCTCCGGTGGCCTTTTTTTTTCTCAAATATTTTTTTTTAAAAAAAAAACCTAAAATAACCTCTCCCCCACAGGTGGGCCCCACCGGCAGCCGCCACCCTCCCCATCGGTGACCTCCTCCGGCGGCCCTTTTTTTTCTGAGATAATTTTTTTTAGAAAAACAAAAAACTAAAATAATTTTTTCTTATTTTAGTTTGTTGTTTTTTAAAAAAAAAATATTAAAGAAAAAAATGGGCCGCCAGAGGAGGTCGCCGACCACGCCTGTTGTTGGGGAGGGCGGAGGCCGGTGGCGGGGCTCACCGGGGGGAGGGGTTATTTTAGTTTTTTAAAAAAATAATTTAAGGAAAAAAAGGCTACCGGAGATGGCCGGCGGACAGAGGTAGGGCCCACCAGGGGGAGGGGTTATTTTAGTTTTTTGTTTTTTAAAAAACAATATTTAAGAAAAAAAAAAAAAGGCCGCCAGAGGAGATCGTCGGAGGTGGCCGCTAGTCGTCGGCAAAGGTCCGCAGGGGGTAGGGCGGCGGCTGGAGGCGGGGCCCACCGGCGGGGAGGGTTTATTTTAGTTTTTTTTTTAAAAAAATAAAACTAGGGGCAAAATGGTAATTTCACCCTTATTACTGTTCATTTCTATCGAAGTTAACGGTCAACGTTGGTCAATTAATGACCCGTGGTGCTGGGTGACCCTAAAACGTAACGTCATGTGTATTTTTGATCCAAAAAAAAGGTCGTGGTACTAAGTGATTCTTGGGGCAAATGTCATATGTATTTTTGACCCTTCACCCTTTTAAATTCTAACTAAAATGTCGTAAATTTATACTTTTTGACAAAAATTAATAAAGCTGAATTCTTTGCTCATCATGCAGAAGATCCAAGAAATCTGAAATGGGTCTTGCTGAAATTTTATGGGAGATTCGAACATCCTTGTTTCCATGATCTCTCTCACGATCTCACCCTCTTTTTCTTTTCTTTTTTTTTTTTGGTAAAAGGACTGATACTTTTTTTTATAACAAATTTTTATGAGAAGGGTTGGACTTATTTACAGTTTAAGGATAGAGCGATATGACTTTATTCTCAAGGCATACAAGATTGAGAATATACCTACCTCCACCTTAGTCTACGTTTTTATAGGTTCACATCATCTATGATGTTTCCCTACCTCCACCTTATATCGTATAAGAAGTCTCGTCCAGCATCTTGACCAACTTTAGATTAAATCTCGTCTATTTGGTGAGAATGTCCACTCCTTTACCAGTTGAGCCCAAAACAAAGGTTAAAAGAACCGGTATCTTGTGTGCGTCTCTACAACTACAAGTACCTTTTGTGTAGAGGAGTGTCGCATATGGGCAAAGGGCGATAGCCTATATTTCTTTTTTTTTATATATATATATACTAATAGCCGATAATTCGAATGGACTAAGTACTTGCAATCCTTTGCTCCTCTTGGGCCTAAAGCCCATCAAAACTGGCCTCGTTTCGTTTGATGACCGCTGTACCTTTTTTTTTTGGGGGGGGGGGTTAATTACTAAACTGTAAACACACACTCACTTTAAAAAAATTTAGAAAACGTTCATTTGTGTGTGTGTGTGTGTTTTAATGAAAGGACGTGTGAAAATGCTCAATGCGAGCTAAAAGAATCCTATATTTGAAGTATTTTAAAAGAGTGGCTCTATGCTCCCCAAGAAGAATATTCATTATGATGGCAATTTTAATTAACATCTAATTGATGGCCATGGTTCATGACGAGTTAAAAGAATCAACACAACGATTAGCCTCCCTCAACGTGAAATTAAAAATAATAGTACAGTCATGCATTAAGTGGTTGGGAATACGTCCTAGCAGTGGCGGAACCAGGGAGGGGCTAGGGGTGGCCTCCGCCCCTCCTAAAATTACAGAAAAGAGCCCAACTTTTTTAGTAAATTATCTTTCAGCCTATAAAAAGTTTATGATTTTCATTTTAGTCCCTCAAGGACTAAAATGAAAAAATTGAAATGTTTATAGGGCTGAAATATAATTTTATAAATATCTAAGCCCTATTCTATAATTTTCGACCCTTAAAATAAAGTTTTATGAGTTATTCTATAATTTTTACCCCTCTTAGCTGCAATTCCTGGCTCTGCCCCTGCATCCTAGTGGATGTTTCTATTGAGAGGGTAGCGTACTATACGTTGAGTTAGGTCACTATTGATTTGATGTAATGAGTCTGCAAAGTGGCTAATTTTCTTTATAAGTCGTTTATTCATTTTAGTATTATCCTTCCTCGACATTTATGGTATCTGGTTCTCTCCATCTCTCAGCATGTGATTGAATGGTCCTGTTGAAGTTATTGCATGCGCAAGAACACAAAAACATGGGTGAGCAGTAGTTAAGAAGATACTTTTTATTTATACATTACTCGTATATATATTATATTGAATGATGGTGACAAGTAATAATGGCATGCATGGAATTATATTCTCCGACCACTAAATAAAACATATATACTCTCTGATAGGCTATCTTATATTTGGATTAAGAGCAAATTAAGGGGGAAGCTCTGAAAAATAGTAAGTTTTTTTTTCATCATTTATGAAATTTTGCTTTCCCAATATTCCCTCCTCACTTTTTATCTACGTCCAAGCATAGGGTTACGTTGGTGAGATTATGAAGAATGCAAGGCTTGCTTCCCTCGATAGATGTATTCAGTATATATACTAATTATATAATTATAATAACACAAGTAGACAGTAGAATCCTGAACAACGCTGATTAATTAAAAGAGAATCGAGACATATAGAAATTGCATCCTATTTTGCTAAAGATAGAAGGATCGTAAAATGAAATAATTCAAGCCTAGAAGAAGAGGAGGAGGAGGAGGAGAGAAACATAATTAATACTACCTCTTATTCTTAATATAAAATATCGTTTGCAATTTAAATTGTACTTGTGAACAAAGTCTTATACTCTCAATATCATAAATATAAGATAATGTTGATTTTTTTAAGGAGATTAATTAAAGAAGTTAAATAAATTATTTAATCATATAATATGTTGTGTAACTTTATATTATATATTAATTTATTGGTCAAACTAATTAATTTTAAAAAAATATAAATACTTTAAAATGATTTAATTAGGTTCCTTAATCTCTTAAAAAAAATCAATGTTATCTAATATTTAAACTCATAGAGAGTAATAAAGATAATAAGTATTTGGAGTGAAAAGAAGGCAGGATGTTTGGTAATTGGAATAGATGAGTTACAGTGTAGACAGGGAAGGGGGAGTTAGGTGTGGAATACTTGATAGGAGTGGTTGGTAGTTAGCAAACGGAACCGTTACTAGGAGATGACATTTAACTAACAAACAACATCGCATGACTGGGGAATGGCCAGTTCATACAAGTGTTCCGTTCCGTCGAGTAGCACAACATTTGTGGGTAGCTACGTAGGCGCTTCTCGCTCTTCTCCTACTACTACTTACGGTTGTGTATGAAGTCTTGGAACCCAGTACGTCCGGCTTAGCCCAGTAAAAAATGATTCTGCCCAGCCGAGAAAAAAAAAAGCCTAGAAAAAATGGGCATAAATGGGCCGAGCATTTCTACGGACTGGGCTGGGCATCAAGCAGAGTATGCCGCCTTGCCTAGTTTATATATATAATAGACTTATATTATATTATATATTTACTAATACTCTAATATATCCATTGAGTAATTTGATCATTAGTCCATTATATTACTAATGATGTCTTGTATTTAGTGGACTATGGATGTTATTTAATTATGTAGGTATGTGTATTTGATTATTTGTTAAGACACATGGTAGGTTTTTTAATTTCAAGACTCAAGTTGTAAATTTATTTTGGAATATTCTCAAGTGTACATAATTATCAATTATATTTGAAGTTTACAATATTATTTATTAGATATGATTGGAATTGTTTTTTTTTTTCACATAGGGTGTAATAGGATATCACCATTTAGCCATATGAAACCCGCCCTGTCTAACCCATTATTGCCTAACCAAAAAATGTTAAGGTTTTTATTGGGTAAAACTGGGCACTAGGTTGCATTTTACGGCCCAGTGATTCTTCGGGCAAGGCATCGGACAAGGGTCTCACCCTGCCCAGCCCTACCCACGCTCACCCAGCCTACATTACATATGATTCCCATAATTGCCTCCTTAATTTAACCCCTGCCTTCACGTGACGTATGTGACTCATGCACCTCCCAAATTAAATAAGTAATTAAAGTAAACCATCAAAAGCGTTATCACCCCTACCTTGTATCCATTTTTAGTGTAATTACTAATACCAGCATAATATTCTCTTTGGTTTTTACTATAAGGGATTAGTAGGAAAAAAATTATCTCATATCACACACACACGAAATAGGGGGACCCACATATATATATGTATTAATTCATATATATATATATATGTGGGTCTCACCATTTCATGTGTGTGTAGGACAGGAGAAAACTAAAACCCTTACTATAAAGCACAAACTAACAGTATATTTAGTTCTTTTTATAAGGCACATGCTTATTTCCAAAGAGTATTAAATATTTTTTTCATATATGCCTATAATTAATAAGGATAATGCATGTGTGGGAGTAATATAATTAATATGATTAGAGTTTAATGTAATTGGTATGGGTAATATTAAAAATTATTTAAATTTTATGACATATTTAATGACTTTAACTATTTTTATTTATTTATGTAAATTTTTATAAACTATGCAGTATATAAAACCAGTTCGGTTACATATATCTAACATTCAACAAGCTAAGCAGTGTCTATCTTACAGTCCCCTACATCTTATCGCCTGCTTATCTCGTTGACATATCGTTTTGAATACAATGTTAAATATGTAGCGCTAACATCAATTTAATTTGTCACGCTTACACTTGAAGACTAGTTAATTCCGGTTTATATTAATCTAAAGTCAACAAAATTCATGTCAATTTGACATTTTTCTTTATTTTTGCGCATATGCTACTTTTTATGGTTTTTAATATAAGACCAAGTTATATTTTTTATGAAAGATTAATAAAATTAAATAAATTATTTTAAAGTATTTATATTTATCATTTTTCCTCTAATTAATTTACTTGACTTATTAATCGATATATAATGTAATGATATATAACATATATTATGATTAAATCATTAATTTAATTTTATTAATATCTTCAAAAATTCAGTTGAGTACTGTATGAAGGATACGAGCAAGTAGCTTTTTCCTAATAAGTAGTTTAAAATTATCAGCAAATTAAACTTATAAATAATCAACTCATCGTTCACCGATTTTGATAGCTTGTATGTATGAGATTCTACTCTTTATCTCATTACATTATTAGTATTCATCATATTATCAGGAAGACAATCAATAAATGATATAATATAATACTACTTCCAATCCAAAATATAATACAATTAGTAATACGTAATTATATTTAGAAATGGAGAAGTATTCATGATCAAATTAAACAGCTAGCCACGTGGATCATCGGTGAGATATATATTATGTTCCATCTATTTCATCACATAATTAAATGAGCAAGCTTAGGCAATGAGAAGGGTAAATACGTGGGAGGCACTGGATAGGGACATAACGTGTAACAACATTGTAACATCACTCACAACTTCACTAATTAGGGCAATTATCAATCTCCTCTTTACTCCGCAAATTAAGTGCTGTGATATATAAATATTATGACTTTCAATTTTCATTATTTTATTCCCCTCCTCTTCCAAATTCCACTTCATCACCAGTTCAACTCATAATCGTAACCACCAGACTTGGAATTAATTTTGATTTTATCTCTCTAATGAGCCGCCTCCACCGGAACACTGTGCAGCACCACCGTCTCCACCGTCAGACCCGGCCCGAAACCAAACAGCACTCCCCATTCAAGGCCTTCTCCGGTGGTGGCTTTCCCTTCCCTCACCGACTTCTTCCTGGTCTCGTCCAATATGAACAAAACGCAAGCGCTTGACATGTTGCCGTACTCGCTCAGAATGTGCCTCGTCGTCTGCATCTTCTCCTCCTTGAGACCCAGCTTGGCCTCCACCTGATCCAAAATGGCAGGCCCACCCGGGTGCGCAATCCAGAAGATGGAATTCCAGTCATTGATTCCAATGGGTGTGAATGCTTCTCCCAAACTCTTCTCGATGTTCTTCGAGATGATTCCCGGCACATCTTTCAATAAGTGGAACGTCAGACCCACTTCCCGGAGGTGTCCGTCGATAGCCCCGTCAGAATCCGGTAGGATGGTCTGCGCCGCCGAGACCAATTGAAAAATTGGGCGCTCCACGGCCGGGTCAGGGTCAGCGCCGATGATAACCGCGGCAGCTCCGTCTCCAAACAGGGCCTGGCCCACCAGTGAGTCGAGGTGGGTGTCGCTGGGCCCACGGAAAGTGACGGCAGTGATCTCAGAGCAAACAACGAGAACACGCGCGCCTTTGTTGTTCTCGGCCAAGTCCTTGGCGAGACGGAGGACGGTTCCGCCGGCGAAGCAGCCCTGCTGGTACATCATGAGACGCTTGACGGAGGGTCGGAGGCCGAGAAGCTTGGTGAGCTGGTAGTCAGCGCCGGGCATGTCAACACCGGAGGTGGTACAGAATACGAGGTGGGTGATCTTGGACTTAGGCTGTCCCCATTCTTTGATGGCCTTGACGGCGGCATCTTTTCCTAGCTTAGGCACCTCCACCACCACTATATCCTGACGCACATCAAGCGAAGGAGCCATGTAAGCGCACATGTTGGGATTCTCCTTCAAGAATTCCTCCGTCAGGTGCATGTAACGCTTCTTGATCATAGATTTATCACCTGATCATTCATATACAACCAAATAAGATGAGCAAGAGCAAGTACAGTGGAAATTAAAATCAATATAGTCAAACGTAATATTATCTTCAATTTAGAGGAGACATACACATGCGCTTGAATTTTTCCTTGAGATCAGTCATGTGTTCGCTGTTGGTAATGCGGAAGTAGTAATCGGGATAATCGGCTTGGGTGATGCAGTTAGAAGGAGTGGCAGTGCCGATGGCCAGGATGGTGGCGGGGCCATGAGAGCGCTGGGCGCTGCGGATTTCGTCGACGGTGACCATGTTGTTTTCTTAATTAGTGTAGGTAAGATTGAGAGATGATTGATGAGATAATATGGAAGACGAAGTGAGGTGTACATATATATCTAGAGGTGGGGAGAGAGGACTAATTAAAGCGGGTAGCTCAGAGAGACGGGCAGCTGAGGAGCCACGTTGATCTATGGGAGGTAGGCTGCTTATTCCATGGTGCTGGTAGCTACATATATATATGTTATGTTCTTCTCTGTAATTGCTGATTATATATCTTAGTATTTTCTTAAATATTTTGTTCTTGTCAGATTATAAAATGTTATTTTCCCAAACTTAGATGTTGTATCTCTGATAGTGACAACAGGCACATGCAGTTACAGCACTTACAGGCCTATCCTCCACAAAATTCATAGAATTTATTTATTATTTACATGATGATATATATATGATCATCGTTTTTTATAAGTAAATAATAACGGGTTAAGGTATAAAAATATACATGATTTTTTTTTTAGAAATGTCCAGCTCCATGTGTTTTTTTTTAGCAAAAATACACACGTAGTAATAAAGGATTAAGGTGCAAAAATACACATAAATCTTTTCTCTAGGAGCACCAAGCACCACGTGCTGTTTTTTTTAGAGCAAAAATATACACGTGGTTACCATTTTAGAGCAAAAGTCAAATCTCATCTTAAGTCACTGTTTACTGCCGTTATGTTACTGTTCACTTCATCTCTTTCTCTCTCATCACGGTGAACAGTGACTTAACGGTGGGATGTGGCTTTTACTCTAAAATGGTAACCACGTGTGTATTTTTACTAAAAAAAAAAAGCATGTGCTGCTAAGCGCTCCTAGAGAAAAATTAAAGCTCATATGTATTTTTGCACTTTCACCCTTTATTATTTACTCATAAAAAACGATGATCATATATCATATGTAATGCAAAAATGATCTTTGAGAGAGATAGTTACCCGGATCAAATTACTAATTAAACACCCGAAATTTCAGACTTTTGTGGAGTCTCCTTTGTAAATTATAATTACAAGTTTTTTTTTTGGGTTGACTATTTGGGGATCTTCTGGTAACTTGGCGTCCATTTGTTTTTCCTTTTTAAATATCTTTTTATTTTATCGGTTGTTAGAACTAAATATTTATTTGCTAGAATATCATTTAGATTCAAACAAAGAAAATAATATATTGACAAGTTTCATAATTTGTCAATTATTACCTTTTCACTTGTTAATGAAAACTTTTCTAATATTATTTCTTATTATTAGAACCTCAATGATATTCTTCAATCCCCATTAATGTTACCTACTATCCATCTTTTGATCTAATTTTTAAGGGGGAAATTATTTCATTATATAAAGGGAAGATTCCCCTCAGGACCCTAGTTACAAAAATATTATCAAAAAAGGTCCAAAAAAATCAAATGTTAAAAAAGGCTTTACGGTCTTTTCTGGTATTATTTCAGAAAACATTATAACCATATCAATACTCTATTAACAACTAAATCAGTCTAGTTAACAACTACCTATTAACAACTAAATCAATATCGTTAAAAACTATATTAATACCCGTTAACAACTATATTTTTCAGAAATAATACCAGAAAAGACATTAGGGCCTTTTTTTACATGTGACTTTTCTGAGGGTATTTTTTTATAATATTTTCATAATTTGGGCCTTGATAGAGATTTTCCCTTATATATATATATGTATGTAAATATTTCATATTCTATTTATCATTATCATTAATGCAATTTATTATACTATTAATAAGGTGAACTCAATATGTTGCTTGAAATCAGAGATTTTATGACATTATTCCATAAAGAGCACACTTTAACATGGATTTTTCGGAGGTACACTGTCTCTAATATGTGAAGATTACTACAATTCAGAACATATCGGACTTTAAAAAATTAAAAAATGAAAGAAGGGTGTAACTTGTTTAAAGAATTCTATATTCTGTATAAATATATTAAATCAAATAATCTTAATATTGAAGAAATTGATATGATTTTGAAAATGTTGACCGATGTTACACGCACTTTTTAGCCTATTATTATACAGCTTTTTGGTATATTTACATGTGAGACCGAGTATCTAGCACTGCTTGGGAAAGTTAACTACAAAATTGTCTTCATTCCTAATTGATATGTTTCAAATAGTCTTTTCATTCAAATAGTGAATTCATGCCTCAGGCAAAAAAAAAAAAAAAAAAAGAAAGAAAGAAAACGAATAATCCATTTTTTTTAAAGAGGAGACTTGTATACTTGATATGCTTCTGTCGTCCCATCTAATTAAATCAAAATAAATCGATTTTAACAAGCATAGTTTTTTATAAAATAAATACTATTTAAAAAATCCACAGGTCTTGACTTGATTATTAGCAAACATCTAAAATATGCAAAGCAAAATATTTTTCTTAAAAAATCTTCTTAAAAACACATGAGATCAACGAGTATAAGCACCAAGTAAAATTTCTTTTACACGTGTTTGAAATAGTGTAGAATTTTTGGGTGATGACTGCTAAAATCACTGTTTCGTTACAAAAATAGAAGTGACGTGTGTATGTGAATGGCGAACGACAATCTATTCAATTGGTATAACTAATCAAATATACGTATTTTATAAGAAATTTGAGACAGATTTTACTGTCCATATATATGTAACTTATTAAAAGCACGATCTTGTTGTGTGTGTGTGTGTGAACTTATGATATACGAGACCGTAGTATTGTTTTTACACACACAAATGAACTTATCATTTATTGTCCAGGAAGAGGAATTTGTACGTAAGGGTTAGGTGAGAATGAGAGCACACTAAAATGAATGGCATATAATTCAAGGACGTGACCCCCCAAACATATGGTCACATTGTGTGTGATGTGTCTCAATATCCCCCTTTTGTCCTATTCCCAAATGTATTTTTTTATACAATACACACGAAGTTTTTATTTCAAGAGCGCCCAGCACTACGTTCTTTTTTTTGGAGTAAAAATACACACATGGTTATCATTTTAGAGCAAAAGTCACATCCCACGGTTATGTTACGGTTCATCTTGATGAGAGAGAAAGAGATGAAGTGAACACAGAGGTGAACAGTAACATAATGGTGGGATGTAACTTTTGCTCCAAAATGGTAACCACGTGTGTATTTTTTTTCGAAAAAAAAAACACGTGGTGCTGAGTGCTTTGAAAAAAAAGCTAAAGTGTATTTTTACACCTTAACCCAATAATCATATATCCAAATATTTATCGTCAGCCTTTAAGAAAAAATACATATGTAATTGTATCCATCCAAATCAAAATTAAAGAATTCAGATCAGAACTTCACTCCATGCGTTAAATCAAAAACTACTTGATAAAAGGCCAGGCAGTAAAATTTGGAAATATATGACCGGTTCAAATTCAGAGCTTGTAACACGTATTTAAATTTAACTACTGGCTTGGAAATTAAACAGGAGAATTAAGGTAAGTTTAGGAGGTTAATTAAAATTAAGTCATAAGCATATATTGTCGTCATATATACCTAACCCCGTTTATAAAGAGCGTGATGGTAACCTCACTTTCTAATTTGTTAGGTGAGATATAAGCATATGCATGTCATCAACCAGCCACTTGAAATTAACATTAAACTGATTATCAGACCCCAGCTAATATCATAAGATGTCGTTAATAACGTGCCATTGGAGTTCATCATGAATCTAACCTTCTGAAAATTAATTATGAAAATGTTTTTATTAATTAATCTGCTTCTCGCTCGAGTCGTCGATATTTACGACTAAAGTCGGCCGGGATCGTTAGATTCCGAGAAAAGGGAGGGGAAATATAATTACGCCTATATTTCAGAGATTGAGGAAATATTCAATATTAATTGAAATTATTACACGTATTAGATATTTTATATTTTATATCTTGAGGTAATATTGAATATTAAATACTAGGCAAATTTAAATAATGACTCTTTTTTACAAAATATATTTAAGTTTTAATTTTTTTAATATAATATATTTATATTATTAAACTAAAATAAACTGAAAAATTACTATTAATGAAATTGAAGTTTTAAAATTTTGATTATTAAAATAATATTTTTAATAAGCTAATTTATTTAGATTATTAAACTCTAATTTTCTAATATAATTGAGGTTTTGATATTGATGGTATTATTAGGATTTCAGATATTTTTTAATTTACACAAATTTTAAATTTAAGATTAATAGCATGTAATTACATGATCATTACTTGAATTTGTTACATCAACATTTTCCATTAATAATATTAACAATGATATGATTATAGAACTATAAATAGAATTTATAAAGTTAATGGGTTAAGATTATACCTCATGCAGGCAAGCGTAAAGATTAAAAATATACTTGAATCTAGGCAAGCGTAAAGATTAAAAATATACTTGAATCTTAATATCTCATGAGTCATTTCCTATTGCGCCTTTCTTTTTCTTTTTTTTTTCTTTTTTTTTTTTTTGCGACGGGGATATGAAAACGTGATCGAGATGCCCAAATGAACAAACAGTTGGTTGCGAAAATGTCAGAAGGTGAGAAGACAATTAATCTTGATATTTTGGGCCATAGCCCATTATCGGCCCAGCCCAGTATTGCTGATTGTAGATCCAATGATGTGGCTCCTTTTCACTTGAACATTCGCCATAAAATTAGATCAACCCCATTATTTCTTATTGATATTGGCGTCGAGCTCAAGGTAAGGTAGTTAAAATTAAGATTTTACATAAAATTTGAAAAGAGATAAAAAATTATAAAATATAAAATCGTAACATAATAAAATCGTAAAAAAATTGTAAAAATATAATAGCGTTTGAAAAATTAGTAAAATCATTTTAATAAAAAAATCATAAAAACGTAAAATCATAATGATAAAACGAAAAATAGCAGTGATAAAACAAAATTTTAACTATCATGGTGAAGCTAACCCCTTCAGCACATGAAGTAATAAACCCATCAAGAGCTTACTACTAACCTGTATAAAATATACGTAGTTGACTTATATTCCTTAAACAGTTGCATAATACTCCTGCATTCACAGAAGTATCATTCACATTTTTTTATATGATATTATAAAGCAGAATGTGTTATAAAACTAAAAGTGATTTAGAAGAAAATAGAGATTCAAGAGAGAATGAAGAGAGAAATTCTCATACAAATCTTTTCTTCCATTATATGTATGATTACAAGGCTTTCTATTTATAGGCATTAATGAATTACCCTTCAAAGATCACCTACTAAAAGTCACAAGTATTACCTAACTAATATCACCTACCAAGATTTACAAGTATAACTAAAAAATAGTTACCTACCAATATTCATCTACCAAGAATCATAAGGTTTACCAACCAAGGGTCAATGGACATCCACATAATTAGTATATTCATAACACTCCTCCTTGGATGTTCATTATGAATGTGTCTCATTAAAAACGTTAACTAGGAAAAACCCAGTGAAATAAAAACCTAGACAAAGAAAAGAGTACATCATTCATTGATACACTGTTGAGTGCTGCCTCATTAAAAACCTTTCTAGGAAAACCCAGTGGGACAAAACCTAGATAAGGGAAAAAGAGTACAGCGTGTATTCACTCCCTCTTTTCATAACATCAGTTGGGATCTTTGAGTCTTCTGAGACCAATACCGTGGACAAGCTTTTCAAAGGTTGTATATGGAAGAGATTTAGTAAATAAATCTGCTAGATTTTCACTTGAACTGATTTTCTGAATATCTATTTCACTATTCTGTTGAAGATCACGAGTAAAGAAAAATTTTGGTGAAATATGCTTCGTTCTATCGCCCTTGATATAACCTTCCTTGAGTTGGGCAATACTTACAGCATTATCCTCATATAGAACTGTTGGAACCATTTTATCAGAAGATAAATGACAAGTAGTTCATATATGATGAATTACTGACCTCAACCACACACATTCTTGACTTGCTTCATGCATTGTTAGAATTTCCACATGATTAGTTGAAGTGGCTGATATAGTCTGTTTCATAGATCTCCATGAAATAGCTGCACCTCCACATGTAAATAGATAGCCTATTTGTGATTTTCCATCATGTGGATCAGATGAAAATCCAGCATCTGCATAACCAATCAGTTCATGCTTCGATACATTTGAGTAGTATAATCCCATATCCATAGTACCTCTGAGATAACGAAGAATATGTTTTACACCACTGCAATGCTTCTGTGTTGATGTAGAATTATATCTTGCTAATAAATTAACAGCAAATGATATATCAGGTCGTGTATGATTAGCAAGATACATTAGTGCCCAATAGCACTTAGATATGACACTTCTGGACCAAGTAGTTTTTCTACACCTTTGTTATTGATTACTTGAGGTCGAAATGGATCTTGATCCTTATCCAAAGATCTTACTACCATTGGATTACATAATGGATATGACTTATCCATATAAAATCGATCTAGGATATTCTTTGTATAAGTTTCTTGATATACAAAGATCTCATCCTTCAAGTACTTGATTTGTAGTCCAAGGCAAAATTTTGTTCTGCCCAAATCTTTCATTTCAAATTCTTTCTTCAAACAATTAATTGCTTTCGAAAGCTCTTCAGGAGTTTCAATGATGTCAATATCATCAACATAAACAGCAATTATAACAAATTCATTTCTCGATCTTTTCATAAAAATGCATGGGCATATTGGATCATTTTTATACCCTTTATTCAAAAAATATTCCTTAAGACAATTATACCACATGCGCCCTGATTGTTTTAAACCATATAGGGACTTATTTAATTTGATTGAGTATTGTTCTCGAGAACTTGAGTTAGATGCTTCTGGCACCTTGAGTCCTTCAGGAACTTTTATATAAATATCACTATCAAGTGATCCATATAAATATGCAGTCACAACATCCATCATATGTAAATTAAGCCCTTCATTTACTGCTAGACTAATCAAATAACGAAAACTAGTCGCATCCACTACTGGTGAATACGTTTCTTCATCATCAATGCCGGGTCTTTATGTAAATCCTTTGGCTACAAGACGTGCCTTATATCTTGTAATTTCACCTTTTTCATTTCTTTTTCTTACAAAAACCCATTTGTATCCAACTGGCTTTACACCTTCAGGTATTTGGACTACAGGTCCAAATACTTTTCATTTTTCCAGTGATTTCAATTCTGCATTAACAACATCTTTCTATAAGGGCCAATCTATTCGTTGTTGGCACTCACTAATAGATTTAGGCTTATGATCCTCTTCATCATTCATTACATCATATGCTATATGATTAGTAGAGATGTCGTCAACGTTGACTTCGTTTTGATCCCATCGGATACCATTCATAACATAATTTATTAAGATCTCATTATTTTCATACATTCTAGGTACCTGGGTCTCTTCTGGGACTGCAACATTCTCTTCTGGAGATAACTCTTCAAGAGATGACTCTTCTGGAGCTACTGATTTTTCTTGATTATCCTTGACTTGGCCATCAAAATTTTTAGCTCCTTTTCTCTTTCGAGGATTTTTATCTTTTGAACCGATAGGTCTGCCATGCTTCATGCGTGCTTTAGATTCATTCATTATAGATTGTCCTTCAGGAACATCAATTTGAATAGGAGCATTCGCAGCTGGGACATGTGACTTTGTCACTCTCTTTGGGTCAGTGAATGTTTCTGGCATTCGATTAGCTAAATCTTGTAAATGAATTATCTTTTGAACTTCTAATTCACATTGTTTTGTACAAGGATCAAAATGAGCCAATGATAATTCATTCTAGCTAATTTCTTTACTCAGCTGTTTATTTTCTCTCCCTAATGTTGGGAAGACTGATTCATTAAAGTGACAATCAGCAAATTGTGCAGTAAATAAATCTCCTGTGGATGGTTCTAAATATTTTATGATTGAAGGAGTTTCATACCCGACATATATTCCCATCCTCCTTTGAGAACCTATTTTAGTGCGTTGTGGTGGTGCTACTAGCACATATACTGCACATCCAAAAATTCTTATATGGGAAATATTAGGTTCTTGACCAAAAACTATTTTTAAGGGAGAAACCTTTAGGTAACTAGTAGGTCTGATGTGAATTAACATTATAGCATGCAAAATGACATGACCCCAAGCAAAAATCCATAGATTAGATCTCATAAGTAAAGGTCTTACAATAAGTTGCAATCGTTTAATCAAAGATTCTGCAAGTCCATTTTGCGTATGAACATGAGCTACAGGATGTTCAACATCAATTGCAAGGGATATACAATATTCATTAAAAGCTTGTGAAGTAAATTTATCAGCATTATCAAGACGTATTTTCTTGATAGGATAAACAGGGTGATGTGCTCTTAATCTAATCAATTGAGCAAGTAATCTCGCAAACGCTAGGTTACGAGAAGATAATAAGTAGACATGTGACCATTTGGTTGATGCGTCAATTAAGACCATATAATATCTAAATGGTCCACATGGTGGATGTATTGGTCCATAAATGTCTCCCTGTATCCGTTCTAGAAATGTAAGAGATTCACCTCCTACTTTGC
This sequence comes from Acacia confusa, assembly GCA_037074495.1. NCBI lineage: Eukaryota > Viridiplantae > Streptophyta > Magnoliopsida > Fabales > Fabaceae > Acacia > Acacia confusa. The sequence continues at coordinate 9,882,599 of CM073507.1, read as the reverse complement.
TTGGTGAGGGTCGAATAATTAACTTTTCCTTGGAACATAAATCACATAAGAAATCATGGGACTGTGGTATTTGCTTACACTTCAGGGTATGTCCACATGAATTTTCAATTATTTGTCGCATCATAGTTGACCCAGGATGGCCTAACCGGTCATGCCAAACATTAAATTCGTGAGTAAACTTCTGGTTTTCATTGGCAAACCGCTGGTTTGCATTGACAAACTTATGGTCTGTATTAGTAAACTCTTGATTTGCGATAGCATGTGTTTCAATTGTGCTTATAAATGTATAATATAAACCAGAAGAAAAGGCAGGAAAATTTTCCAATATGCATTTCCTACTAGAAAATTATGTATGTGATAGCAAGACATTCTTGATTATCTTTAGTTGTTGTTTCTATATGATATCCATTACTGCGGATATCTTTGAAACTCAACAAGTTTCTTTTTGATTTGATAGAGTAAAATGCATTTTCAATACATAATTTTGTTTCTTCTAATAATAAAATATTAGCTCTTCCGGAGTCTTCAATCAAATTTATACTTCCAGATATAGTATGAACTTTAGCTTCTTGCATTACCAAAGAAGAAAAATATTTATCATTTTTTAGAATAGTGTGCGTTGTTGCGCTATCAACGAGACATAAATCTTCAGGATTGTTGCCAACAAGATTCATTCTTCATTAAAGATACATGAAAATAAAAATAAAACATAATTAAAAGAAATACATATAACAGAAGAAAGTTTTCAACATGTTAAAACATAACCATTAAAAATAATTTATATTAAGTAATCAGCAACATCAAAATGAGCCATCTCAACATCTTTCCCAGAATTCTCAGCTTTATCCACATGATTTATTTCAATTTTTTGTCCTTTACCATTATTTTTCAATGATTCTTGGTAAAGATCAACCAAATGTCTTAGCGTACGGCAAGTACATGACCAATGACCTTTTACATCACAACGATAGCATGCATTTTCAGCTTGTTTGTTATTTCCATTAGTTTCCCTTCTTGGATTCTTATCAGACTTTCCCCATTTAGAGCGGGAATTTGATCCACCACGATTTTGGCCACGACCACGCCCACGACCACTATTGTAGCCACCTCTACGTTCATGTCCTCGACCACTTGAAAATTCATTAGTTACTACATTCGCTTTTAGAAATGGAGTTAAACTTGTTGGACGTGATTCATGATTTTTTAATAAAAGTTCATTATTTTGTTCTGCTACGAGAAGACAGGAAATTAATTCTACATATTTTTTAAAACCCTTCTCACGATATTGCTGCTGCAGGAGCAAGTTAGATGCATGAAATGTGGAGAAAGTTTTTTTCTAGCATATTTTCATCAGTAATATTCTCTCCATACAATTTCAGTTGAGAAGTAATCCTGAACATAGCTGAGTTATATTCGCTTACAGATTTAAAATCTTGTAAACGCAAATGTATCCAGTTATATCGAGCTTTTGGCAGAATGACCATCTTCTGGTGATCATATCTCTCCTTCAAATTGTTCCAAAGAACAAGTGAGTCTTTTACTGTCAAATATTCAATCTTTAAATCTTCATGTAAATCGTGACGTAGCAAATCATAGATTTGACCTTTTTTTTATTGGATTCCTGGTTCCCTTCTTTAATTGTGTTTTCTAGCTCATGGGCATTCAGATGGATTTTCACATCCAGCATCCAGGATAAATAGTTCTTTCCGGTGATGTCAAGAACCGCAAACTCAATTTTTGAAAGATTTGACATGATTCTAACTAATTAAAGAAAAGAAACATGAATTAAAATATGAATAATAACAAGAAAATAATAAAAACAATAATTATAATTAAAACATTATGGCTTCAGGCCATTTAGATCTCATAATAAGAAATTAAATTTATATGGCTTCTAGCCATAAAAACAACATGACTTCTGGTCGTAAAGGCAATATGACTTCTGGTCATATAATTTTAGAATAAGAAAATATAAGTATATAGTTTCTGGCCATAATAACATAACATTAAATGTTAATAACAATAAAAGTAAAATGACAATATCTGCAAACAGTGAATATCAAATCTAGATATCTATGTAGGAGGTAAAACCTTCTATGTAGAAGTAAAATGAACAAAATGTAAAATTACCGTGAATAGTAGAAATTACTATTCATAGTAAATAGTAAATAAGGTAAAATTAATGAAAGATTAAATCTAGACTTCCAAGTAGGAGTAAAATAAATAAAATATAAAATTATTGGAAAAAGGGTAAAATTAATGTGAATAGTAAATTATTATTTACCGTAGTAAAATAGTAAATAATCTCATATCTTAACCATGGAACCCGATATTTAAAATAATCGGTAAAAGTATATCTTTAATTCTATATCATGGTTAAGATTATCCCAGATAAATAAAATAAACATATAGTAAAGGAGATGGTGATTAAAATCTTACCTTGGTAAAGTTCTCGTGAAGGTGAGGAAAAGGGCACAAAGATTATGAACAACACAAGCTCAGGAAATTAAAGGCTCGTGCTGATAACGTGTTATAAAACTAAAAATGATTTAGAAGAAAATAGAGATTCAAGAGAGAATGAAAAGAAAAATTATCATACAAATCTTTTCTTCCATTACATGTATGATTACAAGGCTTTCTATTTATAGGCATTAATGAATTACCTTTCAAAGATCACCTATTAAGAGTCACAAGTATTACCTAACTAATATCACCTATCAAGAGTTACAAGTATAACTAACAAAGAGTTACCTACTAATATTCATCTACCAAAAACCTACCAATATTCATCTACCAAGAATAAAAGGTTTACTAACCAAGGGTCAATGAACATCCACATAATTAGTATATTCATAACAGAATGCTTCTCTCTCCACCTCTTTTAGCAAGGAATATTGGACCTAGAAAAGGCAAGAGCCTTACGTGGCTGATTCTGCAACGTTCGATGAAATACCTCGCTATTGCCTTTAATGAAGATACCGACAATATATCGTGTCATTCCCACTCAGACCTTTCAAGATCAGTTTAAACCTCATGATGTTGGGGCTGGGTTACCTCAGAAGCTTTTTTCTCAGCTTCCCTCAGAATCCTATATGCTATCCATCCAGATAATCTAATAACCCATGGTGTGCCAAGTCATCAAGCCATTAACTTAAAAAAATGAAACTGAATCGCAAGAAAGGATCACCAACGCAAGTACGCAATGCCTTGAACCTTCAGCCTCTCTCTCTTCTTCTTTTTTTCGCTCGAATCTCTCTCTCTTCTTCTAACTCTCAGCCATTAGCAACCATTACACTCTGCTGTTGCAAGCGAAATTTTTTTATCTCTAGCAATATAAAACTGATTTTTTTTATTTATTGTGCACATAATTATGAGAAAGTCTCCAAGGCAAGAGAAAAGGGAAAAAGATTGAACCTTGCAAGGAGTGTCTGATGGAGAATCTTAGAAGAAGCCAAGTCGAAATAAGAAGAATGTTAATTGAGCTTAACACACAATTATTGCCTCACTTGAAACCAAACAACATGTCTCTGAGTCACCACGCAATCACCTCTCTTTCTCTCTGCTCTTATCCTCCCCCTCCTCTTCCTATGTTAGGATTGTAATTTTTTGCCTTTCGGTTCTGTTGTAATCATCTCTTTCTCGTCCTAAAAATCAATAGAAACAATAAGCTCTTTTTGCGTTGACCAACCCATTAATAATCGCTTAGAAACCATTCAACACAGACCCTGTTGCTTAACTCTCTCCGGTTTCTTCCCTTTTGAGATCAAATTCGTTGAATCAAAGTTGTTCATAATAGTTACTTTTACTTTAGCTATTGCAATTTACTACTCAGATTACTTCCAACCATTAAAAAAAGCTTAGATCAGGAGGAGGAGGATGTTAGGCGCTAGAGGATTGAGGAAGAATAATGACAGATCTAGTTTGCTAGCCATGGCTCGGGAGTCGGAATGGAAGAGTAGAGAGGGTTGAAGGAGAGATGAGCTTGACGATGACGTGGGGCATTCCTTGCTTTTAGATTAATCGGACGCACAGGATTCAGAGCTTCTGAGAGATGAGGAGAAAAACTACGCTGAGAGAATCTGGCCCCCACGATGCTACCCAATGACAATTATTTGGCATTTTGTTATATTTGATCACAAAAATCTGCGGTCTTTATACTGTGGAATCACTCCTTATTATTCGACCGTTTATTTTTGTTGAATTATAAAAATAAAATAGGCTACACAGCTTATAAGTTGGATCAAAATGAAATTTGTTCATTGAGTTTTTTATAAATGAATTAGCCCTCTAAAATAACGTTTGATAGTATGTATATAATCCTAAGATATATTTATTTAATTTAATTATATTGAAGTTAATTACTTTGACAACTATTTTTTAAAATGTCATGAACATATTCCTTAATTCTCTCCCTTCCTCTACTCCTTGATTATAATAAAGCCAACATTCAAAATCACGAGTGCATTACACTAACTACACCACTTGTATTAGTTGGTCTGGTTTGTTCCAACTATTCAGTCTCTCGGAATAATGTTTGGTGGTAGGGGTTGTTGGTACTGTTCTTAATAATAGTGTTATGCTATTTCTATTAAGTTCATATTGATGATTATAATTAGCCTTGATGTAACCATTTTAATTGTGCAATCAATAAAGATATGACTAAAGTATACTTTTAGTCCTTTAAGTTTACAAGATATATACTTTTAGTCCCTTAATTTTGTAAAGTATACTTTTAGTCCTATAATTCTAACACCGTTAATTTTGCTAACGGAAAATGCAAACTCAAAAAATAACGGTGTAAATTTAAGTGATGATTATGTAATTAAATGCTATTAAGAATATGGGTAAATTGAAGAATATATAAAATATGTGTAATTAAATGTTATTAGTCATCACTTGAGTTCGTTGCGTCAGCATTTTCCGTTAGCAATATTAACGGTGTTATAATTTTAGGACTAAAAGTATACTTTATAAAGTTAAGGGACCAAAAGTTTACCTTATGTAAAACTTAAAGGATTAAAAGTATACTTTAGCCTAAAGATATTATGGGAAAAAATATTATAAATTTAGTGAACAAAGTGCATTGAAATCTTATATTTTAAATTGAACACAACCCTCAACTATCTCTTATAGTTAGTTAGAGGTAGTTATAGTTAATAAAGAAAACTTACTTTTGAAAATTTCTTTAAATTTAAGTTTTCAAATGCATAATTTCAATATTTCAAATATCAATTAAAAAGAAAAAAATTTAGGAACTTGATTAAAAGTTAGTTAAAATTTTAAGGAGTTGTACATTAACTATCCCTACAATTTTTTGAAATTTATCATGACATAATTTTTTAAAAACTACTTGATGCATATAACTATTTTTGATTGGACAATCTCATTACCTGCAATCCTGCATACATGCTTCCACTTATCAATGTGTAGTATTAAATTATATATTAGTTTATAAATTATGTAAATTAATTTAGAAAATATGGTAAAAATATGTCCACGTAATATAGCATTAAGGAATCCTTAATTATATGCAGTCTAACATATAAATGCTGTACCCAATAATAACACAGTAAAAATAGAATGGATCATTGTTTTATTGACATCAAAGTTTTTCAGCAAAACTTTACCCCATCCTCCACATCCTAAAAATAAATAGTAAGGCCCAAGTCGTTTTTTATCTTCATAATCTGTAAATATTATAAATTATGGAGAAATTCTAAAAACATATCACTTAAATTTCAGAGTCTCATGTAACACCCACCTTAAATACACCATTTTCATATAAAAATACGTATACGGAAGTGTTTTAAAAAATTACTGAAGTTACTATTCACGTATACAAAAATACTATACATATACAAATTATTTATACTCTAGTAAAATAAATCTGGTGGAAGTAAATTCTCTTTCCATCTCCATCTCTACACCCATGATCACCATCATTCTTGTCCTCCTTATATAAACTGCAAAATTAGCTATTCAAAAATACATCTGGGATTCAAATGAATCTCATTAGTAACGTTAATAATCACTCACATAAGATGCATACACAATACATACAAGACAACCATCATTTATACATACCATTCATACAACACATACATCATTCAATGTATTCATACATTTCACATATATACATACAATGGTAAATACTTACATATAAAGGCACACATAGTATGTGAGAGAAGTGTTACTACCTTACTTATATCCTTCCCTTTACCTTTCTTCTCCGGCTTTCCTTTACTCTCTCTCTCTCTCATTCTCGCATCGTCTGAAGAATGAAAACGTATATGCGTTTATGTAATGATGGAAAATGGGTCTTTAAATGTAATTGTCCTCCTCCGGGTCATTAGATGTACTTTTCTCCAAAACATTTTCAAAACTTTCACGTGAAGGAGTCGGCCGCTGAAGGAAATAGTTTCACGTGGTCCCATCACTTTTTATATTATATATTAATATATTTAATATATAAATATATACTTCTTGCGGGCGACATGTCTGCCCACAATATATATATATATATATATATATATATATATATATATATATATATATATATAATAATTTATAATAATAAAATAATTTTTCATAATTCATTTTTCAGAAATCCAAAATAATTTTATTAATTAAGACTTTGGACTTTTACCGACCAAGTAGTCTTTTTATTTTAGTCTTATTTTGAAACTCCATAACTTAAAATTTGGGATGTTACATCTCATATATATGATTTCCTAATAAAATAAGTTGTTAATTATTTTATTATTCTGATTAATTTTATTATTGTCATTGTAAATAGAATTGTAAAGTTCATGTGATATTTTCCTTAAATTACATAAAGTTATCCGTTTATTCTTTTGTTATAATATTAAAAAGGAATAAAATCATCCTAACAATTAAAAAAATATTTTTCACCGCTAACATTTTTTTTAACGGTCAAGGACATGACATTACTCATTTTTTAGCATTTTCATAATAAAATTTTTCTAAAAAATTTTCAGATATTCCCAACTCTTCTATGTACAATTTCCTTTCAAAAAATAATAAGATGGGGCACGAAAAAAATTAATTGCTGAGCCGTATGAGGCAAGAAACTCTCAAGTGCGATTCTTACTGTTTTCTTTTTATTAAAAAGAAAGCAAAAAAAGATATACAGAGGAGGGCATGATATATTTATTATGCCCTTTTCACATATCTTTTGTTATTTTACATCTTGTAATTCTTGACATTAAATTAACCAATCATATATAAAGCGAACAGACAACAGAACAAAACATTGTTGTTAACTAAAAGAAACAACCAATTGACTATGAATGTAAATTAGTATAATACTTTTCTGTTTCTTAATATAAGATATATTTATCCAATTTAATTTCATTAAAAAATTAATTAACATGACATCTATTGTTCATAACACTCTACTTATCTCCTTTAATTCCTCATTATATTTTTACTTAATTATTTTTGAGAAAATATTAATAAAATAAATTAGAAAAATATTATAACGTCACTATATATTTGATGATGAGCCATGTCAATTACACATGCTCTTTAATTTTTCCTTGAGATCGGTCGCGTGGTGGGGCCGTGTGAACACTGGCCAGTTGCGGATTTTGTCGACAGTGACCATGCTGTTGATGAATTGGACTTGTAAGCAGTGTTTTCAAAAACTAGTATAAAAAGTAAAAAACATACGTTTTTACTAGGTTGTTTAGTGCTAAAATATAAGTAAATAATGTCTGAGGTAAAAATTAGTGTAGAAACGTAGAAATTGGTAGAAACTTACATTTTACAGTCCTTACCGTATTTACTTAAAACAAAGAAAAAAAAAAGGTGAAAAGGAATCTATGGATGGTGATGATTTTGACATTTCTAACTTTGCAAATGAACTTATAAGAGCAAAAGAAGAGAACATTGATGACATTCAAAATGATGTATTTGATTTAAATGAATTGTTATAATTTAAAAGTTATTAAACTTTATTATTTTGATGTTTTGAACTTATGTTTTATATGTTTATATGACTTATATAATATCTTTTAAATATGAAGTTTTTCATTAGTAGTGATTTATGATTTTTTTTCATTGAATCTTTAGTAGTTATTTAATAATTTATAATGAGTTATGATCTTAAGTAATAGAAAGTAAAAATTTTATGTATCATATCGTTTCTACGATTTACGTTTTTACTAACCCTTTCATGTTTTTGTAGAAATTAGTTTTTGATAATATTGGGTATAAGGATATGTGATAGTACTGTAGGTAAGGAGAGTAAGAGATGAGAAATGGAACATCAAGTGAGCCCAATACATTAGATTCAGATCGAGTGGGAGGGGGAGTGGTCTAAATGGTGTCTCCAACTTACGCCAATATATGTATTGTTTTCTTCCGTTTATTTTTATTATAAGAAAGAGTTGATTTTTTTTTTTTGGATATGTTAATAAAGCTCATTAAGTTGCTTTAAAATATTTATATTTATCATTTTTTTAAAACCATTTTGTTTAATTCATAAAAGCTTATATATAATTTAAAAATAGACAATATAATCAACATATGACATGATTAGTTGACTCATTTATCTTCTTTATTTTTTTTAAAAAAAGTTAATTATATATTATATTTAGGGTGGAGGGAGTAATTAATACTACCATGGTCCTTAATAAAAGACTTAATTTATCTTTTTTATAGAAATTAAGGAAACTAATTAATAAGTTAGTTAATTATAACATATGCATGATGTATATTATTTGATATCAGTATATAAGTTAGACAATTTAATTCAGTATAAAAAAGGATAAAAATATATACTTTAGATTAATTTAGTTAGTTTTTTTAATCTATTCAAAAAAATAAACTGAATTTTATATTAAGGATTAGAGGTAGAATCATAATGGTGTTATTATTAAATATTAAATCTCAACTATTATTCACAAAGGTTGTAAGTATAACGAGGAAGTAGAGAGGAAGATAAATAAAGACACTCTTATCCCGAACTAGAGCGGGTAAGGTTAATGTGTAATTTTAATAATGAAGTTTTTAACGACAACATTAGACACAATTTAATTTTAAAAGACGTAAAAATAGACACAATTTTTTTGAAAAAAAATTCTGTTAAATTAATCCAAACATTTATTATAAAGCTAGACATACAATCAAAGTGCCCCACAAAAAAAATAAAAAATAAAAAAATGTTTTAATCAATATAATGAAATAATCGTTTAAGTTGCTCCGTTTTCAAATCATCACGTCTACTGATTAGTATACCATTCAAAACTTAATTATTCCGGAGGCTGAAGATGAAAAACGTCGTACCTAAAAATCTTTAATTTTAAACCCTGTATAAATATTATAGCAGCTCATTGAAGCATTAAGCAGTACGCCATGCCTCTCTCTTTTTTTTCCCCCTAGCTAAGTTCATCATCTATTTTGTGCTGGAAGAAAGTTAACTGCAATTCAATTTATTATTACAGCTATTTTTCAAGAAAAAGTAGTAAATATCTTAACATCCTTTTTTAATTAAACAATCTTATATTATTAACCAAAATTCTTATAAAAAAAATTATAGTTGGTAGCTTTTTCTTATGTGTGATGATAATTAATCTATAAATTATATGTGAACTGCAAAAAGAAAACAATAATAACAAGATGGATGAACAGAGTTGAAACTATATATATGTGGGTTTATCATCCAAAAACTATGTCGTTTTGGAAGTTAGATGAATTAATGAAGGATCTTTTAGTGAAATTCATATAATAAATGCAAAAAATGTAAAACCAAAAGACTCTTCATTAACTCCCCTAACCACAAAATTATGTCTTTTTGGGAGGTAGAATGATTAATGAAGGGTCTTTTAGTAAAATTCATATAAGAAATACCAAAAATAAAAAAAAAACTAAAACAACTTTCATTAATTGCCTTGACTACATAATTTTAAGGTGACTTGATAAAACTTTATGTCTCACAGACACACACATATTTATTTATTCAACTTTTTTTTTTTTTTTTGCTTTTTGAAAAGTTTGCATGAGGAGAGTTGAGATTACATGGGAAAATGAAATCAGTCTTCCATTAATAATTTGAAGGGATTCAAATTTTAAATTTAAAATAGTAAACTCAAGAAGCATTTAATGGATGAAAATAATTACGAAGAAAATTAAACAAAATCAATCAATAAAAATAATCATATTGAAATTATAAGGTACCAACTAACAATGTATTCAGTCATTTTTATAAGGTATTTTTTTGTTTCTAATGATCATTAATTTTTTTTCATGTATACTAATAATTAATGAAGGTAGCGGATGAGAGTAATAATTATATGATACTAGAGTTTAATGTGAATAATAGGAATAGTATTAAGAATTACTTATATTTTGAGATAAATTTAATTATTTTTATTAATTTATGAAAATTATTAGTTTATATCTTATAATAAAAAATTGAGAAAGAATATTATTTGTATGGCAAATGAAGTTTTTTCCCCACGAAAAGGTGACAGCTAATTAAAGTGGCCGCTGCCACTCCCAACGGGCAAAATATATGAATATAAAACCAAAATGTACCAAAATCCATAAAAAAAAGGACGCAATCTTAGCTGTTAAGCAGAGAACTCTTTTCTTTTGTAAAATTCTAAAATTAAATATAATTTTTGTTATAAAACTGAAAGAATTCTAGAGAGAAGTCAGAGGAAATTCTAGAGAGATGAAATCCATTCAAGTGTAATGAATAGTTACAGGAGACCTCTATTTATAGAAGGATGCAAATAGTAGATTACTATGCGTATATACCATGTCATCCTGTATTTGGAGATTATGGGTCAATGGACATCCACATAATAAGAATATTCATAACACTCCCCCTTGGATGTCCATTTATGAATGTGCCTCGTTAAAAACTTTAACTAGGAAAAACCCAGTGGGATAAAAACCTAGCCAAAGAAAAGAGTACAACATCCATTAATACACTATCCAGTACTGCCTCATTAAAAACCTTTCTAGGAAAAACCCAGTGGGATAAAACCCAGATAAGGGAAAAAGAGTACAGCGTGTATCGTCTCCCCCTCTTGATTACATCAGTGTTACTCCCCCTGATGACTGCATTGCTTCAATGTCTTTCTGAGCATATTATTCTTTCTGTCATCAAATATTCTGTTAGAAACGCCCAATTTGATTGTTCATTATATACCTGCAAGATCTAAATCTGTCAAGTAAAGTCATAATAATCTTTTCATAAATATATATGTGCATATAGAAATTCAATAAATGTTTATTCAGATAATGATGCTATATGCACTATCATCTTTTGAGACATATGTGTTTCTGGCGCCTTATGTGCTTCTAGCACATACAAATATATTGTGGCTTATGATCCTCATTATCATTCATTGCAGCATATGCTATCATAGATATTATTAACGTCGACTTCATTTTCAGTCCCATCGGATTTCATTCATAATTTATTGAAATCTCATTATATTCACATATATTAGGTACCTAGGTCTCTCTTGGACCACAATACACTTTTCTTGTAATATCTCTTCTGGAGATAACATCTCATCAAAAGATAACTCTTCTGGAGCTTTACTTAATTATCCTCGACTTAATCATCTATATTTTATAGCTCCTTTTCTCTTTCGAGGATTTTTATCTTTATAACCGATGGACCAGCAACGCTTCAGGCGTGCTTTATAACAATTCATATAGGAGCATTTGCAGTTGGGACATGTGACTTTGTCACTTTAGGTCAGTAAATGCTTCTGGCATTCGATTAACTAAACTCTGAAATTGAATTATCATATTGAACTTTTAGTGCACAATTCCTTGTACGATGATCAATATGAGCCAATGATAATTCATTCTAGTAAATCTTTACCCAATCTGCTTATTTTTTTTCTCCCCCTCATCAAATCATCAATTTTCTTTGTATATCCATCTATGTGCATTGAAGTAGATTAATAATCATTGCACATTTAAAACATTTTAAGATGGAATTATTCTGGCTCCTAACCAAAAGCCAAATTTTACGGGGAGAATTCTGTTGACTTATATAATTGCTGCAAATATACACAACATATAAATTTTGTTCTCATAATCATTGATCTATCCATTCATGGATACTTTAATACATTATTTCTGGATCATTCAATCTGGAAATTGCGCGCATAATATATTGCAAACTTCTGGTTGCAAACATCACTGCAAACTTTGCAGCTTTATAATCTCATATGTAAACTTTCAATTTGATATATTTCCAGAGATCCATTTCCAATAATTATTTCTATCTGAGAACATGCAGCACATAATATATGACTCGGATGATCAAACAAGTCATGCCAACATTTCATATGATTTATCATCAAATCTAATATTCATTTTGGGGAATCAACATAGAAACATTCACAAAGAATTATCAATGCATAATTTTGTTACTTCTGGTAACAAAATTTCCATTTTCCAGAATCAACAAACAAATATATATTAAATACAAAATCATCAGGTGTATAATTGCAGATTCACGAGCGCAATACTGTGTAATCACAGGCGCATCACTGTGGAATCACAGGCGCAACAACTCAGATTGTCGTATGCATATAAAGTCAAAAAGATTCCAGGCTCGTGCTTTATAGGGAGCAAATCTGTAGAGATTTAACAGGACTACGCAAATACATATTTCTCTAAATTCTATTGTCATGGCAGGACCAAGCAGTTTTATCCCAGTTTCTGATACATCCGAAACAACATTACTTGATGCTTTGTTGTATGATGATCAGCATAACATGTCATTTACTTCTTTGTTATCTCCTAATCCCTTTGAAATGTTTATTCCTCCTTCTACTATTCCTCCTTCTGCTTCAAATGTACCTACTTCTCCCCCTAGAACAAGTGTTCTTCCTCAATCTACAAGGATTGAAGGTACAACTGAAGCAGGTTCATCAAGGAGGCCTGTTAAGAGGTGTAGAACTATGGCAGAACTAATGGAATCTACCAATCCAGTTCAGCCAATAGTGTCGGCAGTTAATCAACCAGCATTCACTAGCCAGCAAACTATCATCAGTTTGCCAGCAACAACCAGCCCGACAACAACAATCAGCCTGCCAACAACCACTAGCCAGCCAGCAACAATTAGCCAGCCAACAGCTACAAGCCAATTAACAACTACTAGCTTATTGGAATGTAGTTGCTGTCATGTTTTACGGGAAATTATTCATACCAACGGACTTCAGTACCATAAACTTGAAGTTCACGGAAGAAGAACAGGTATGATTACCCATGCTGTTTTATTTGAAAAAGTACAGGATAAATCTTATAATACTGACAGGCTTCCAATGTTTGATTTCACAAAGAAAAATTTTGAAGAAATCAAACAATTTCTGACACAGTATTGTATAGATTTACAAGCATCAGGATATATCTTGATGCGTGATCCTGTATTAGCCTATCATGAGGTTCTCTGTGTTGGTTCAGAATGGGCTATAAATCCAAATGACCTCCATGGAAGTTCATTTCAAACCAATATTGAACACTCATTAGGCAAAGGAAAACAACCTGCAGTAAGTATACCCTATGATACTTCATCCCTTAACCAGGGTGAATTATATAGGTTATCTATGGAGCAAAGAGAAAGAATAAAGAAAACAACGCTCCATGATTTAAGAAATTATTTTCACTTAACCCTTGATGAAGCGAGTAAACAATTAAATATGTCTACTCACACCATACAAAAAATCTATCAAAAAGGAGGGTTAACTGAGTGGCCACACAAGAAGCTCAAGAAACTTATGACGCAAATCTCGATATTACGAAGAGCTTTGCCTCATCTGGATCCCATCTCAAGAAAAGCAAAAGAAGAAGACATTAAATATCTTCAGAATGAGATGATTAAGGTTTGTAATGATGTTGAGCCACTCGCTATTAAACTTTGTTGAAATAATATTTCCTTTTGTTTAATTATTTTGTTTATGAATATTCCTCTCCCGTATTCACAAAAATTGTTATAATCATAGAAATCACAAAACAACCATAATAATATATTTGCTTCATTCACTTCTGGGAATGAAGTTGGATAAAAATTCATGATCCATAACTCACTTATTTGTTTGATCATGGCAAGAAATTAATCCATAATATTTCTTGACTTTACCACAATATTTCTACTACAATAGCAAATTGAATATATTTATTTATAATATCAATCATGATCATACAATCCCTTGTCTCATAATTTAAGGGAATATTTAATGCCAAATATATAATTTTGAGACCTTTATACAACTGATGGCATACAAAATTTATGGATCAAATATTGTTTCATAATTTGTCACTTGTTATCAGGCTAACTTGCCTCTTGGCTTCAGGCTATCTTGCCTCTGAAATTAAGGCTATCTTGCCTCTTGGTCTCAAGCCAATTTATGCCTCATCTCTCTATGGCATTTTGATCTCATAATATATATGGCCTTTTAACAGTTTATCTTCAGGATAAATAAAATATAAACATAATAAAATAAATAGATGGAACCCACTAATATGTATATATTAGTGTCGTTGCCATAAATAATAAAAGGGAAGGGGGATTTATATAAAGCAGTAAATAAATAAATAAAAATAAAATATTTTCCTGAAAATAAACGTGCTAAATAAATAAAAAGAAGATGAAATAGGAATGGTAGTAAACTCACAGCGAGACCTATCTCATCCAAAGGTAAGAAAGAAGATGCATATGCAAATGTAAATATATAAAGCAATTAATAAATAAATAAAATAAAATAAATGACTGGAAATAAACATGCTAAATAAATAAAAAGAAGATGAGATAGGAATGGTAGTAAACTCACAGCGAGACCTATCTCATCCAAAGATAAGAAAGAAGATGCATATGCAAATGTAAATATATATATAATATATAGAAGGCAGTAAATAAAATTTAAATAAATGGAGTCCACTATATCAGTGTTACCACCATGAAAAATAAAGCAGTAAACAAAATAAATAAATGGTGCCCACTATACTAGTGTTGCTACCATGAAAAAGTAAATAAAGCAGTAAAGAATTAAAATAAAATAAATGGGGCCCACAAAGTGTCACTACCATAAAAGATAAATAAATGCTGAATAAAATAAATAAATTGAGCCCACTAATAGATATTAGTGTGCCTTCATGAAGAATAAATAAATCTAAAAACAAAATAAATAAATGGTGCCCACTAATATTAGTGTTGCAACCATGAAAAATAAATAAAGCAGTAAATAATAAAATAAACAAATGCAGCCCATTAATATATAGTGTTGCCTCCATAAAAGATAAATAAATGTAAAATAAAATAAATAAATGTTAGTGGCAATAAAATTAAATGTTAGTGACATAAAAATAAATGTTAATAAAGTTAGTTACAATAATAAATTCTCAAATCAAAATAAAAAAAGTAAAAGAAAAAAAAAAATTAAATCAAGACTTCCAATATGGAGTCAAATTAACAATAATAATAAAATCTTAACATAAATTAAATGACAATTAAGTGAAATACTAAAATAATAATAATAATAATTACTAAAATGATTGATATGATTGATATATATAATATTAATATTATATACTTACCAGTCATTCACGGATAAGGGAAACTCATCTTCATCATTATTATATAGTAACTATCTTACCTGCTGCACGTACAAAACATTGTATCCATCTCCATGAATTTTTTTTTTTTTTTTTTTTTGGACTGTTGTGCCGACAGTTTTTTTTTTTTTTTTTTTTTTTTTTTTTTTTTTGGACTGTTGTGCCGACAGTTTTTTTTTTTTTTTTTTTTTTTTTTTTTTTTTTTAAATGGTTGATGAATGATTGATAAGAAAACATCCAAAAGCAAAGGGACAAAATGACGAAAAGCAAAAGCAAAGGGATGAACAGAAAAAACCGAAAGAAAAAGAAGAAAGTAAGATTGAAAAGCTGAGTTTGCTGGGCAATTATTAATGGAAGAAAAAGACGAAAATATGAAGGAAATGAAGAAGACTCTCTTCTTTCTTTGAGCCAAGAAGAATAAAAAAAAACATTTATTGTGTTCTGGCAGATTGAGAGATGGAGGTCTGAAGTTTTTGATCTGAAGGAAATTGAGCATAAAATATTAAGAAGCGATCTGCAAGATGATAAAAAGAACATAAAACTGTAGACAAATAATAATTAAAAGACAATGAATGATTAAGGCGTGAAGACGTAAAAAGCTAATGGTCTGGACTAATATATAGAAAGAGGCGTACGGAATTAAGGAATTAAAAGAGGAAGAAACATGAAGGCCGAGAGAGAGTCAGCTGGAGAAAACACTAGACGGCCAGAGAAAAAGACGGAAATGAGGAGCTGAATAAATTGCAAGACATGCAATATCTTGAAATCAGGAAACCTCTCCATCAAATAAAAAGAGAAAAACTAATATAAGAAAGAAAAGAAAAACGATTAAGGACCGGAGAAGGATCATCGAAGAAAGAAAAGAAACTATCAGCAGCTATCGTGCTGATAACGTATTATAAAACTAAAGGAATTCTAAAGAGAAGTCAGAGGAAATTCTAGAGAGATGAAATCCATTCAAGTGTAATGAATAGTTACAGGAGACCTCTATTTATAGAAGGATGCAAATAGTAGATTACTATGCGTATATACCATGTCATCCTGTATTTGGAGATTATGGGTCAATGGACATCCACATAATAAGAATATTCATAACAAAACATTAAATAAAGGGTTTTAGTTTTTTCATGTTGAATAAGAAAACTAAACTTCCTACACACACATGAAATGATGAGACCCATATATAAATATATAAATTAATATATGTATATATGTGTGTGACATGAGATAATTTTTTTCTTATAACATGAGAAACATTAATCCCTTGAATAAATTTTAAAAATATGTTAACATATAGAAATGATAAATAAGCCTTAAGTGATTATCTGCAATGTTTTGTCTTTATTAAAATGTCCCTCAAGTTTTTTCTTTTGTTCAAAAGAAATAACCCTCATCTAACGCCGACACCACCTTTCCACCTTGTCGAAGGGACTCTTGAGGCCGTTTGTCAAAGCTCTGATAAAAACTTGATTAATGAGACTGATTCTTTATGGTGCCCTCAAAAAGTTAAATAAAGATAATGACAATTTGAGTATAATGATTGACAAATTATGTTATCAAAGTTATTAATGGCTATACTCAACTTGTTATTGGTTTTATTCAAAAGTTAAGGTGTAAAAATACACAGAAGCTTTTTTCCCAAGATAAAAAATACACATATGCTTTTTTGAGGACAAAAAATACACATGCGGTCACCATTTTGGTGCAAAAGTCACATCTTACCGTTAAACTGTTCACCATCGTTAAGTTACTGTTCACCTAATCTCTCTCTCTCATCACGGTGGACAGTGACTTAACGGTGTGATGTGACTTTTGCACTAAAATGGTAACCACATGTGTATTTTTGCTCCTTAAAAAAACATATGTGTATTTTTGTTCTGCGGAAAATGCTCATGTATATTTTTACACCTTAATCCTTTGTTCAACTTGTTAACGATGTTTGATAGGGTCCAAGGAACTCAAGTAATCAATTTTATTACTCAAACCCGAAGCTATGGCCAGAGTTTTTCTTTTATTTTAAAAAAAAAAATTTGAGAAGCATTTTGGTAAAAATGCATTTCAAATTCTTATATTAATCCATTGAGACATATTTATTATTTCCATATGCTAATAGACTTTTGAGATTTAATGATATTAATTTAGAATTTTCCCTTTCTTTTTACCCCAAACCAAAGCAACGGTCACCTCTTTTTCTTTTTTCTTTTTCCTTTTTTGCCAACACTTCTTATTCTTTTATGACATTGTAAGGCAAAGTCACGTCGTGAACCACTTTTTCGAAGTGAAATCTGTGTATCATTTATCTCAGTTTAATTCATAATTCACGATGCACCTGATCAAATCATAGACGTATGGTTTTTCCTCCACTAAAAATTAACTTAAAATATACACCTGTATATTTACACGTAACATAAAGAATTTAAAAGAATGTTTGCAATATTACTCTTTTCATATCTAAAATTACAATGATGTTTGAAAATTATATACTATATACTACCATATATTAAGATTAATTGTATATCAAATTATCAATTACTTCCTCCGGTCCTAATTATAGGACATATTTAATCAATTTTGGAAAAATTAAAAAGAGGAGTTAAATTAGTTAATTTTACTCATTTTTCGAAAATGCTCTTATATCAATTTTAAATGACATTAATAAAAGTAAATCAAGAACACCTGCAACATATCTCTCTAACCTAGTGTTTTCCTTTTAATGTTTTTTAAAATTGAAATGATGGTCTTGTTATATATATGTGTGTGTACACACACATATGTATTTATATATACATATATCAACACAATATACACCTCCACAGACACACACATATACATAAATACACACACAATATGTATATATATGTATATGTGTTGTACATATATACATTTATATATCTTTGTGTATATAGACACACAGACACTCATATATCTATCACTCACACACACACATTTGCAAATGGAAATTCAATAATTTAAAAGTTTTACTAACAAAAAGAGTCTTCACACCTACATACGTTTACTCACAAAAAATCAAACACATTTGGGAGAATAAAATAAGGATATTTTAAGAAAAAGTTTGACAAAAATTTAAAACTTATTTTATAATTAGGACCAAAGCTAACTCCTAAATATTATCTTATAATTAGGACCGGAGGGAATATTAGAGAGCAGGGATAAGTCATTGTTTATCTTTAGATTCCTTAGTCCTGACACTGTTTGAAAGTCTTTAAAAATAATTTTTTAATCATAATTTGTCAATATTGGAATGCGAGGGGAATTTTATGATAATATACATTAATAAATGTTTTAGAAAACATTAAGCACACAGTAGTTTTCACACTTGAACGGAACGGATGGAAGGAAAATGACGGGCAAAAAAGGGGGAGATGACACCACAATAAAAGTCTGGACAAAGAAAAAACGGTAGAGATGACACAACAGAATGTACCAATAATCGATGAACAGTTCACAAACTTTGCTCACAAGTAGCATAGCGAGAGCAATGGTCACCTCACCCTCAAATCGGAGACCCTGGATTCGTCCCTGACTAGAGACATTGAGCCCCATTCCCTAGGCTTATAATGAATTTGGTAAAGGAGCGTCCTGCTTCCACTCCAGTCCAGCACATTCACGACACTACTCTTGCTGCGAAGGGCAAGAGGAAAACGTGCGAATCGGAGCTTCCTCCGCCATCTACTCCTCCCAAACCCACTCCCCGTTTCATTCTTTCTTCGCCTGAGACTTCGACGCGCTACAATCATCGCCTTCTCCAAAGAATGCAGACTGATACTTGCTTCCGATGCGGCCAACAAGGTCATTGGATGCGTGATTGCCCCAGCAACTCTCCACAACCAAAAAACGAAGGTCCCATAGCTGAAAATTCCGATATTCTGAAGATTTATTGCCGTTGTGGTCATGGGTTTTGTGAGGTCAGAAAGGTCAAGAACCATCGCAACTATGGCAAAAACTACTACGTCTGCCCCATCAAAAGGGTATGTTGTAAATCTCAATATTTTTTTCTCCTTTCAGTTGGTGATGATAGCCGTTAGCTCTTAGCTGTCTGCAAAATTTATGAGTTTTCTCCCATTTCTTTACTGAGTTTAGAGCTTGGCTTCTTTTATCAGGGGAAGAAATGTAAAGATTTTGTAGGATGGTGTGGTGGTGATGTTGATGAGATTTATTTACGTCCTCCTCAACATAAATACCCATTCTGTCCTTGTGGCGCTGGAGTGTGTAGGAAGGTGAAAGAGACAAGAGGCGAAAATGAAGGTCGCTATTTTTTTGCCTGCCCTATCGGAGAGGTACGCTATTTGTAGTTTTGATCCTTCATAACTTTATGATCATTCACTTCTACTTGATTATAAGAGAAAGTTTTCAAACAGGGCCATGGAGCTTGCAAATACCGCCTGTGGGAGGAGGATGTGTTATTGGGTAAACCAAACAATGCTACTATTCAGAGAACGCTTCATGACTATTGGGACATGGAGAATAATCAACATGATGAAGACAACGTAAACGAATTGGGTGCGGATGCGGATTCTTTTGCCAAAAGGATGAGATTAATAGGCGGTTCTGAGTTTTCAGAAGGAGAAGATGATGTGCTAAAGAAAGCGTCCATGAAAGGAGGGGATCATACAGAACTGTCAAGCCCTCCGAACCACCATCTTGATTTCCCTGAAGTTAAGGCTGCTGAAGATCTGGAGGAAATAGATATGTTAAACTCAGCGTCATGGGAGGCTATTGAGGAGAAAGCACGATCAATAATTTATCAATCAAGAGCTTCCAGCTTCCGTGTAGAGTTTCAAAAGCGAATCTCTGCTAACGTTAATTCATCTTTTGGTGGCTATCTTTTCTTAGAAATCTTTTGCTGGGTCCTTTCTGCTTTTCATGAGATATCCTTGAGTTTCTGTTCTCATTGTCCTTTATTTTCTACAAATCCCATTGCAGATCCTTGTCGGATGGGTTGGTTAGGTCGGCTTGTTTTCTTCCATCCAACTCTAAGCTTAAAATTCCTCCAACCTGTTCCGTTTTTCTGTTGTGAGTATGATCTGCGCAGATTTTTCTGTAATGAGTTTATGCCCTCTTTCATTTTGCTCTGTTTAGCATAACTCCCTTATCTCCTGTTTGCAGCTGTTTTCCCATCTTTTGATGCTATCATAGTTCCCACTCAAGAAATTAATCATATTGATCTTTCTGGTGAATCTAACCAGCTTGTAATAAGCAACCCAGGCGAACATGCACAACTTTCTGAGGTTTCTAGAAATGCTTTTAGCTCCAATGTATCACTTGGTCGTGAAAGAAAGCCAATGTCCAAAGAACAAAGGCAAAAACAGATTGTATTAAATGCCCTGAAAGACCTTCTCCTTGATCTTGAGTCAATGAATCCTCTTGATCACGAGTCCATGAGAAAGGCTGCGGAGGATACTTTTGATGTGTTGATAACTTTGCCAGTTGACCATAAAGAATTTTCAGAACATGTTTGGGAGTTCATCAATTCTACAGCTTCCTTAGCTGAAGCACAAAGTTCTGTTCAAAATGGCCTTTCTCTTGAAGAGCACATTCAGTATTTTGAGGAGGAGAAACTGAGACTCGCTGACATCCAAGACAGCTTTGTTAAGACCAAGACTTTGCTTGAAGCATCTCAGAAGCATAGCCAATCCCTTCGAGAGGAGGCATCTCGATTCAAGGAGATGCTTCAAGGAGTGGAATCCCAATTGACTTCTTGCGAAGTAGAGACCAATAAGATGGAGACTCATCTTGGCAAGATTAACGCAAGTATGTTGGAGGCTGAAGAAAGCTTAAAGATTGCAGCTGAGAAAGTAAGCACGGCAAGAAAACTTAGTCAGGAGATGGAAGCTAAGCAGCTTGCAGCCAAGACAGCATTTGAGAAGGCAAAACTTAGATTAGAGAAATAATGTTCTATATCTCAGTACATGGAGCAAAAAGTACCTGCGTATAACTTGAACTAGACGTGATTAACATAAAGTATGTCAGAAAATGCTAATTGATGTATGAAAATAGTGATATCCTCTGATTATATTATGGTGTATAACTAGCTGCCATCAAGCATTCATAGCTTAAATTGTGTGTGTGTGTGTTTTTTTTTTTTTGGTGTGCAGGGTCAACCAGTTTCATGTCTTTAACAAGTTCTTGTTTGTAACAATAGCAGCTTGTTGCATGTGAACGGTGGTTGGTTTTTTCCTACAAAATTGTAACATTATGCTGGTAATTATTTTAGTGGTTCATCTTTTTTATGGTTCAAGTATTATCTCTTGAAATATAGTGCAGTATTCTTGTTGTGGGAATCTGTTTGTTTGGAGGGTCTTTACATTTTATATGCATGGACGTGAGCCTGAAGAATAACTCTTAGCTGCCATATTGTGACTACACTGAATAACTCTTAGCTGCCATATTGTGACTACACTGAATAACTCTTAGCTGCCATATTGTGACTACACTGCTTCCAATTGTAGCCATGCAGATTAGTATCACGTGTCTTGCCGAATGTACTTATTTGGTTGTGCAGGAACGCTGATATCATACAATTATGGATATCAGTGATCACCCTCTTATGATAGTGCTTGAATTTTGTTTTTGTTCATCTTGTTGAATTTTTCAAATGTGGTAAAATGTTGAATTGTATCAGATTGAAAACAACCTTAAAGTTTGACCAAAAAAAAAAAAAAGCTAATCCGTTTTAGTTAATTGTTTGATTATCCTTTAATGGTGCCTAACGAATCCTTTTACAAGTTCCTCTGGTTATAGAATTGACATTAATCGCTAGCGCCTGAGTAGCGCAGTGATATGGGAGTTTGACTCTCCTTTTTCATGTCTAGGGTTTGAACCCTGCCCCCTCTCCTACTATGTGTATCAAAAAAAAGAATTGCCATTGTTAAAGACATTAACTCATCAAAAACTCTGCTGGGGACGGGCTTGCTTTTATCAGGCCTAGTCCTTTTGATTTGGGCCATTACTGGGCCTGAGCCCTCATTCCTATTATATGCAAGAAAAAGTTAAAAAACCACTCCCAAAATCAAAATCCTCTTCTCTCACCGCCCGCGATGAGCATGTGAGTCACGTGTCAGAGGAAGGCTTCGTCGTGTGTCAAGTGCCAACTGCCAGCTGGAAGCCTGGATGGTCTGGGTTTGGGCGCAGAATTGATGATGGACGCGTGGCTCCTGGGTTGAGATGTTGATTTGTTTTTAATAATTAAATAAAGTACAGCAGTTTTGACTTTAAAGACGACCAATCAGCACCTCCCGTTAATCCCTTGTTACAAAATTTAACCACCAAAAGCATCATTTTACATAACGATCATAATTTTGAAACATTACAAAAAATAAAAAAGGGACCATAATGATAAATTAAAATATCGGATGAAATGATAAATAGATACAGACCGGGTCAACTAAGTCAACTCGTTGCTCGCGCTCACAATCTCGATTTTCTTTCAGGAAAAAAAATAAAAATAAAAATGATTGCTTTACCCAGCTCGCTGGTCGCTACCACTAGAAAGCCTACGACGGACGCCCCACGCATTGGAATTTATTAAAAAATTAGGAAAAATAGAAAAAAGAAAAACAGCCTTCTACGCCGATTTATTCCCATCACATTCTTTTTGATTTTTCCATTGCATCGTCTTTTCCTATTTGTTTTCCGTTTTTTAATTAACGATTGGCCATGCCAATAGCTTTCATTGGTGATGACAGGCGCATTCTTCAAGGTATCTGATATCGCCGGCGATCCCCTTATCACCGTCGGCCGTAATCTGGCCTTCCTCCTTACGCTTAGACTCTCGACGCGCACGGCAGCGGAA
Source organism: Acacia confusa (assembly GCA_037074495.1). NCBI lineage: Eukaryota > Viridiplantae > Streptophyta > Magnoliopsida > Fabales > Fabaceae > Acacia > Acacia confusa. The sequence goes on along the minus strand of CM073507.1, from coordinate 9,859,177 downwards.
TTTCTACTACGGAACCATTCTTTTGACGAGTGAAGGTCTTATATTCTCTCTCCCGCCTTTTACATGCTCTTCCGAGTTCCACGGTCTTCGCTTACCGGTGCGTTATTCCTAGTTGATTCCGCTTTTGTCTGAACTCTGATTTCCTTTCACGAAAATCAAGCTACCAGTTCTGCGTGCCATTAAGACCAGACTTAATCGATCTATGATAGTTATTATTAATGGTGGTTGTGGAGTTCTAATATCTGCAATGAATGCCTGAGTGGATTTGGCCTTGATTTTCTTAATCACATTTGCTTTACCATGCTTTGAAGGGGAATCTGATAGATTCCCTTCTAAAATTGGCGGGGTAGCAAATGGCGTCGCATCTCCGTGATTGTTGACTGAGAAGAAATTTATTATGCCCTTTTCCCTAGCCACATTTCTTGAATGTCCATCTTCTGGGAATAGATCACTTAGTGTGTCATACAGCAGTGTTTGAGTGTTGGGAACCAAGTGCGTTATTGTAGCTTTCCATCTCAATGGGAGCGAAACCGAAGAATGTTGAGGAATCTAGATCAAAATACTGCAATCCTGTTAAGAAGTCAGGACCCGTAACAATGGATCATGTCCTAATGGCATCCCAGGAGACCAAGGAAGAAAGGGAGCTAAGGATTCGTAGTCTTTTTAGTTTCTTTGATAGGACAAATGCTGGCTACTTAGATTATGCCCAGATTGAGGCTGGTCTCTCGGCACTTCAAATACCATCTGAGTATAAGTATGCCAAGGATTTGTTAAATGCTTGTGATGCTGATAAGGATGGGCGAGTTGATTATCAAGATTTTAAAAGGTACATGGATGACAAGGAGCTTGAGCTTTACCGCATATTTCAAGCAATTGATGTTGAACACAATGGATGTATTTTGCCCGAGGAGCTCTGGGAGGCACTTGTAAGGGCAGGTAAACCAATGACCTCTTTCATGTCCTAAGGTGTTGGCCTATACTTTAGTTTATAGCTTTAAACATCTTATAGGCTTTTCTACCAATTTCTGGTGAATAAGGACCTACACTTTCTTTTATTCACGGTTCAATTCTTATATACTTTAATATTTTGGTTTCCTAGTTTTAATCATTCCATGAAAGAATGTTTGAGATCAAACGATATGAAACCTCATGTTTGGATAGGCTGGGACAGTGAATTTGAATTCAAACACTTCAATTACCAAACTGTGCTCTTTTATGGTTTGACTGGTTCTAGACGTATGTATGACGCATTTTATTGTGTTTTTGGATTTTCAGCAGTAACTACACATCAAATGTCCTATCAAGTTCCACATCTATAATTTGGAGCAAAGAAATTTGACTGTGTTGTGTGTATCCCCCGCTTCTTGATCATTAAAGGAAAATATTCATGGTAGTGTTATGAATTACATGTACTGATGTAGTGTTATGAACGACAATTTTAGATATTTCTTCCTGATGAATACTTTATTAATAAATTTCCGTTGATACTAAGGCTTTGGTTGCACCATGGAAATTGAAGGGGAAGGGAAAGTGAAAAGCTGTTTAAATTTTTATTAACCTTCTTACTTTATTGCATACTTTACTAGCCAATTATCCTTCTTATAGATTCTCATAATATGTAACACTGACTACAGCTAGCTTAACCCGATTTTAAATTCCAAGCTAAACAATGGACAATTTCTGTTTTTCTGACTTAATTTACTGCTGACTTCGTCTGCTGAAAGCGTTTGACAAGTTGCAAGCTATGTCCCGTTTAAAATCATGATTGCCAATGTTTGATCTGGACAGCATGGGTGGTATGAAGCATGAATGTCCCCGGTAAAGAATGATTTAGAAAGATCTTTTTCAGAGATTCAACAACCTCTCCTCTTTCTCAGCTGTAGTACATGTATACTAGCTCAGAGTGTAGGGGGATTGGTTATAAACTTATAATTACTTACAGAACTAACATTTTTGACTAACTGCATTAACAGCCATTAATTAACTACTCTAAATAACTTTCTCTTGGACACGTAACAGTTATTCCCCCTCTATAAAAGATCCTTGACGTCAAGGATCATATTTTGGTGTCTCTGGTATCTAACTTAGGAAGTTGGTTCTGAATAGAGATCAGGTTTTCCTGTGCAATGTCTTCCACACTATTGTTCTTCCATTTCATCAAGACACGAGTTACTGGTAAGTTGTCTCATTTGACCACCTATCTAGCCAAAATCTTCACTGGTTTCACATGAAATTCCCTCATCATCCAAGTTTGGTTGGTCTGTGAAGTGTAAGACCAGGAGTATTCTCATCCTTTGTGTTTCAACATTGAACATGAAAAACTGGATGCATGCTGGTTTGCTGCTTAATTAGTTTTAATCTGTAGGCCTGTTGCTCAACTTGTTTTAAAATCTTCCAAGGGCCATATGGATCTTGCTGTTAATTTACGTAGAGCTGGTTTATTGGACCTCCCAAGACCAAAATAATCATTTTGAACAGCTGAAAACGTATACTAAGACTACTTAGTGACTAGCGTGTTTTTCCTTAAGATTCCTAATATTTTCCACGAATGGCTAATATGCTTATTCTAACTCTTGTTATACACTATAATGTCATTAAAAAAAGGACTAGGATCAAATTCCTTGAATAGGATTTGGAAATTGTATTTTTGTTCCTTGGAGTAGGAAGCTAGCTGTATTGGTACGGTTGGAATACGTTAATAAGAATTTATATAATCCCTCATGAATGCAAAGGGCTGTTTTGTGAACTTCAGTAGGCTTCATCATAGCCATTCCTCTACTTAATCAACATAACTGGCGAAGCAAATAAACTGCAACCAGGCCCATTTACTTTTTGTTCACTCACTCATCTGTTCTTCTGCTCCTTCGGCTACAATCATTAAAAGCTGGAGCATCCTCGCATCTTTGGTTTTGGGTGTATTTCTTAGGCACCATTTATGCAACCCTTTTTTCCTTTTCTCTTCCATCCTTTTGGTCAATTGTTGAACAGTTTAGGTTGAGCTGGTTTTGGAGTTGGATGGTTAGTTTTTGGAATATTGGTTAAGGTGCTTTTATTTTGGTAAGGAGTTTTTGAAAGATATTGGATGTACTGGTCAATGATGATGAATACATGTTTCTTGGGATCAAATTGGGTTTATGAACGAGGAGGGTTTCTTTGTTGGATAAGCGTTTTGGTTATTGTTTTGCTTGCTTTGAGAGGATAATTCTGGCCATTTTCTTGTTTCAAACCTCCCGAGAAGCGGCTCATGACTGCAACGTGTGAGATGTCTACTTCAGCAAGCAACTCTTCAATCTTCTCCTGAAATTCTAGAACTGAATTCTCTTGCCTCAGCTTCTTGAACTCATAAATTGGATATACCAAGATATCACTGGACTTCTTTGTCATTCCTCTGATATTATATTCCCCACTTCTCTGTTAACCATGCTTCCCAGCTCATAAGGAACTGACTACATAAACGTTGATTCATTGACTACTGTAACAAACTCTCCTAGCCATGTAACAGTCCCTGATTTTTGTAGTGAGTTTTTGTTACGTAATTTGGTTTTTTCTTGACTTTGTCATATATTTTGGTGGTTTTTTGTTATTTAAGCCACACCAGTCTCTATGTTGTAGGTATTCAGATTGATGATGAAGAACTTGCCCGTTTTGTGGAGCGTGTTGATAAAGATAATAATGGTGTTATAACATTTGAAGAATGGAGGGACTTTCTGCTGCTTTATCCTCATGAGGCGACTATTGAAAACATTTACCATTATTTAGAGCGGGTATGCCTGGTTGATATTGGGGAGCATTCCGTCATTCCTGCAGGCATTAGTAAGCACATCCATGCAAGTAGATATTTGATTGCAGGAGGTGTAGCAGGTGCAGCATCACGAACCGCAACTGCACCTCTTGATCGTTTGAAGGTTGTTTTACAGGTCCAAACGACACAAGCTCGTATAATGCCTGCAGTGAAGAATATTTTGAGAGAAGGTGGTTTCTTGGGATTTTTTCGAGGCAATGGCTTGAATGTCCTTAAGGTGACTCCTGAGAGTGCTATTAAATTTTACACCTATGAGATGCTAAAGACCTTCATCGTGAATGCTAAAGGAGAGGAAAATAAGGGTGATATTGGCACTATGGGCCGGCTGTTGGCTGGTGGTATTGCTGGTGCTGTGGCTCAAACTGCTATATATCCAATGGATCTTGTCAAAACTCGAATACAAACATTTTGTTGTAGTGGTGGAAAAAAAGTTCCCAGTCTTGGGGCCCTCTCAAAAGAAATATGGGTGCATGAAGGACCCAGGGCATTCTATCGGGGCCTGATTCCTTCCCTTCTTGGGATCATTCCTTATGCTGGAATAGATCTTGCTGCCTATGAAACCTTCAAAGAGATGTCAAAGAAGTATATTCTTCATGATGAAGGTAATAAGCTCCTTTACATGCCATGTTGTGCACCATACATGCCTTTAGTTCTGTCTTGTATGTTGAAATTCTAAGATATTCTGTAGAAGCTGGTCCTCTCGTGCAACTTGGATGTGGGACGGCATCAGGAGCCCTTGGAGCCTCATGTGTTTACCCATTGCAGGTTGTTAGAACAAGGTAATTTTTTTATGTACAGTATCTAGTAATCTTTTATGTTATTTTGTCGGTTTAAGAAGTTACATTTTATTATTGTTATTATTATTCCAGAATGCAGGCTCAACGTTCCCAGGGTGGTCCTGCATATGGGGGAATGGTAGATGTATTCAAGAGAACCTTTGAACATGAAGGATTAAGGGGATTCTACAAAGGAATTTTTCCTAACCTTCTCAAAGTTGTTCCATCAGCTAGTATCACTTACATGGTTTATGAATATATGAAGAAAGGTCTGGATTTGGATTGAAAACCTCATCTGCTTCATTTGATAATTAGTTTGATTAGCAACTGCTTGCTTGTACCGGAGGATGGTTGCAAAAAAGGCGATGATGACGAAATAAAGTCCACAATTGATTACATGACAATTATTTGGAAATATTTATATAAATAACATCACTTCAAAATTCTTGGACGACGAAATTGGTTTGTCCTGCGAAGTGCTTCATTGAACTAATGTGAAGTACCATATCTCTGAGCAGATTTTGTTGTATGATAGGGAAACATTGATGAAACACGATTAGGATCCGATTTTGTAATGGGTAGTTGTTGAGATTGCTCATATACCTATTCAATCTGATATTATTTGTTCGATTTACAGTGGGCCCGGTCCTTTGTTTAGTTTCCTTGATTGATAGTATAGAAGTAGGGATTTATAGGTCTCTTCCTCAGTTTGTTGTATTCCTTCCTGATTTTGGTTTTAGACTGTTAGTTATAGCCCATAATGTCCTTGTTGAAGGCTATATGAACCAGGTGTTAATATGTGGCTATTATACTCCTGACAAGACAAAAATCTTGACTGTATCTTTTCATATTGGTGTCTTACATATTATTTTTTATCTTCGAGTTTGAATTTATTTGAAAATGTAGTTTAATCGTATAGTTCTTTGCGCCTATGTCACTGGTCAAGGTGAAACAAACAGTCTAGGGAGAATTGAATCAACACGGATCAAATGAAAATAGTGGTTCAACAGAATTTTTTTTATAGGTAAGAATCTAAATTTCACTTTCATTAACATAGAATGTTTACAATAAAATTATTGTCAATAATCAAAATATAAGTTTTATTCATTTAATAACATATTTCATTAACTTTTATGATTCATTGTGGTATATTTTTACTACAAATATTTTTCACGTCTTGAACTGCTTATATATCTGTAGTGCCTGCAAGGTAATTAAACCCGGACCGGTCAGTGAACCGGCCTGGGTACTGGGTCAAGGGTTAGTGGGTCAGACTGAAGTCAACTGGGACCAAACCAGGACCAGACCGATGAGGAATAAAAAATTGATAAATAATTTAATTTCTTATCACACAATCCATAATTCCAAAAACTACATATTATTTCAAGACTTTAAATCACTAGTCAAATAATTATATATTTGTCAACTACTTTTTATAATTTTCTTTACAAATTGATATCAAAGTATCATATACCATCCAATGACACTTAAATTTGTAATGGAATCACAAAATATTCATCATAACAAAATATCATTTTTTTTTTAAAAAAAAAGGTTCGATCGGGTCAACTGGCAGGTTAAGACCGGTTCGACCGGGTCACACTTGGTTTACCGATTCAGTCCTGGTTCAAAGTCTTAACCTCAGTTTCTGATTTGGACCAGACCGGTTCCAGGTCCGGTTTGCCGGTTTCCGGTCAGAACCGGCCGGTCGAGTCCGGATTTGATAACCATGAGTGCCTGTCATAGAAACCTAATTCTTCGTAAATTAGCAATTTGAAGGCTCAAACTAACAATTTTTTCAGTGTAATTTATTTTTTAAAATCCAATTAATTTTTTTCATTTTCAAACAGGATTTGATAACAATTCATCTTGGGTTGTTTATTTTCTAGGCAAAAGAGTATCGTTGCCAAAGGTTAACCTTTTTTCGTTAATATTATCATTCGGTCCGGCGGCCTTCCACCAGTCAGATTTTATAATAAAAAATTATCTTAGTTTACACAGACATTTTTTTTTTATACAAGTTTACACAGACTTGTTTTTTTTTTTTTTATTAAAACAAGTTTTGGAAGGGTTCGACACCAGTCCCCTACTAAGGCCAGGACACGGCCCCGGGCTCTACGAGCTGGGGACTTACGAGATTACTTACCAAAAGAATCCCACCGACGGTAGAGGGGATCGAACCCACGACCCAAAGGCCTAGTCCTGAATCCCTTACCATCTGTGTCAACTCTCATTAGCATTTATACATACTTGTTATATCCCAAGTCCTAACGCAACCATCGGCCCAAAGAAGATCCGATTCGTCTCAAATCCCGGTCATGTTCATTCGGGCTGGGCCAGATAAACTTTTTCATAAGTCCTTACCATTCTAGGTTTCTCTTTATCTCACCGGGACTTTGTTCAGTGCTGCTGCCGCTGCTCTTGCTGGATAAGTTAAGGCAAGGATTTTTCGAGTTTCCTGAGCTCCACCAAAACTTCTTGCCAACATGGTGAGTGATATTCGTAATTTATTTATTTTCTCAGATCTATTATCGGTTTTCTGAATTTTTTGTTGTGTTTTCTTGTTTTGTTTTTGGTTCATGTTTTTCTCCTATATTTCTCGCTTTATTTTTATAATACCTTCGAGTGAGAACACTAGGAACAAAAGGGTTTTTTTCTATGCCTATTTCGCGTGTTGCGTTGAGAGAAAGAGAGAAATTAGGGTGTGGTTGAAAGGTTATCTATGATTTGGTTGTCCCTCTATGCGTTGCAGACGATGTGATGTATATTGCATTGTTTTTTAATTAATTGTTAGCCTGGTTTAAAAAACTTGGCAATACTCTTCTATGTACACGAGGAATTGCTGGGACTTTTACATTTTTTTAGTTAACTGTGGAATCACTTGGTTTCTTTTGTGGTGTTGATAAGGTTCTCCAAAATGATATTGACTTGCTAAACCCTCCAGTTGAGCTGGAGAAGAGAAAGCACAAGCTCAAGCGACTTGTTCAGTCGCCAAACTCCTTTTTCATGGTACGAAACAGCTTCTTGTATTATTTATCTCTTTGTAGTTGTTTACTCTGCATCATGCTATTGCGAAAGAGAAGTCTGCTACATTACTATCTTCATCCCAGTAATGTCTATTGTAGATTTCCAAGTTGTAATTGCCTAACTAATTAGTGTCGCCTCCCTATTTTATCTTATCGCCCTCATATTGCAGGATGTTAAGTGCCAAGGATGCTTCAACATGTAAGTTAGATTCTTTTCATTGATCCTGTTTTCAATATTCAAATGCCATAGAACCAATGAAGTAATGTGATTCTGATTGTGAACCTTTGAATTTGGATGCAGAACCACTGTGTTTAGCCACTCTCAGACAGTTGTGGTATGTGGTAACTGCCAAACTGTATTATGCCAGCCAACTGGAGGGCGTGCAAGGCTAACTGAGGGATGCTCTTTCAGGAAAAAGGGGGACTAAATGGTGCTTCAACTTTTCTTTTTGCTACGTTTGGATTTTTCTTTTCTTCATGTTAGTTGAGTTGGAATCAATGCCCTGGCTTGTTTTAGTAATATGTTAATTTTGATAGTTACAAGACTTTTATGTCACAAACTCCTTTGAGACTTAATGATATCACCACCTAATTCTGCAAATGCTTGTTGGATGATGTTATCTTTTTCACAAATATTGGCCTCTGTGATGTGATGTGTCCTTGTGCACCATCATGCATGATGCTGATGCGCAAATTATTGGATTCTTATATAGTCGTGCCTTGTAGGGGCATATGCATTTCTTACTTCTAAGATTAAGCACATTAATGCTTTCCGAGAATGTCTGCTTTAAGCGCTGTAGTGGCGGTTCATTGATTTATTTTACTTTTTTTTATTCCACCACCTGGATGAAGATTTTCTTGACTAATTCTGCTTATACTTGTCTACTATATTGTCATTCTTTGATCAATGTACGCCTGAAAACTGATACCAGATTGTTGTCTTGCGAATGCGGTAAAATTGGATCACAAGTTCTCAACTTGAATTTCATTCATAGGTTGATTAGGTCACTTTTTAATGAGAAAAATGACTAATCCTATTTTTCCATGTCTTGTTCACTTTTCTTTCCGTTTTCATTCCATCAGCAATCCTAATTCCTGGATTTTTTTTCTTAAAAAGTAATATTGTTGGCCCATTGATTCCTGGAGTTAAGGTATTGGGCATTGCATTGTCCAGCTGCGTCTAATACATAAGCAAATAAGCAAGCTGATCGAACCCCAACATTAAAATGTGAGGTTACACCATTACCTTTGGCCCAATATTTTTCTCCTGAAACCGTAGTTTCCAAAAAAAAAATTCTACAAGTTGAAATAAAATTCATCTCATATTTACTCCACAAAATGTAAAAGTTATTTTTCAAAAATTAATTTAAATGTGTACTAATATTAAAGAAATTAATATGAAATATTGTACATCATTGTCCAATGGAGCACAAGTTTCCGTTTTTCATGATATATCGAACTTGTTATATTTTCGTTCTTATAAAATTATCTGAGAGAAATACTTCATGATTATCACGCCATTTTAATTTTGTTCGATGTAAACATAACTTGAATTATTTTAATCTTAGTTGATTAATGACTTATGAAAAATTCAACTTTTATCCTATTTTAAGAAAAATATTTATTGATCATTTTGTTTTAGTTTTTTTTTTAAAAAAAAAATTAAGATTTCTTTTTTCCCTATCTACAAGATAAAATTTAAAATTTTCTAGATAAGTCATCAGCCAATTAAAATTATTTTTCAGTATCTAAAGAACAAACTCAAGCGTCTATTTGTCATGACACTTGGATTTAGAGGGGAGTGAAGGAAAAATTTCTTTGAGTTGAATTTATAAAAATTGAAGAAGCAGGTTACAACATGTTAACAAAGATAATAAATAAGATAAATCAGCAAGAAACATGAATTAAAAATTTGTAATCTCCCTTCTCTCTTTTTTTAATCCAACTGAAATTTTTTTTCCTTCTCCCTTCATACCAAACAATCAAACAAGCCTTAAAACGTTGCGTCCGATTTGGTGGGAGTAGCATGGCATGGAAGACATGATAAACAACCATTAATAAAGGATTTGAAAGCTGTCAAAAAGTAATAGAAACCTCATTCCAACATATTAGTGAGAGTTACGAACGTTTCATTCTACAATTAGAAGGACTGGATTTTGTTTTAGAAGCTTCATTTGGGTGAGAAAACGATGAAGTTAGTGGCACTGCTTTTGTAATTTTGCAATTTAGATGAGCGCGTTAGAAGTAGAGTGATCAGTTGAATAGTTTTGTTAAGGTTTTATTATATAAAAAGTCTTGATATTGTGTTTTACATGTGTTCGATGTAAAATCCTCACCATATTTAGAGATAGAGTTAACTTAGTCTCTCTTTAGGAGAGAGTTAACTTGATCTTTCTTTAAGAAGAAATTAACTTAATCTCCTTCTAGATTTAAGAGATAACCTAGGTAGGTCACTCATTGTATGAGCATATTGCTCTTTTTGGTTAATATAATAAGATTCTTCATCTTCTTTCTCCATATTATTTCTTTAATTACATTTGTTTAAGAGGGTGCCTACATGGAATGATGCATAATAATTAAAATATCTAACGTTAACCTCATTGTGAGGGCACCGACTTTCCTATATATGTTCCTTTTGTTTATACGCTATGGTTCACGAGTAAGGATATGTTGTGTGCGTCCTTTTTGTTGATGTTCGTCGACACGCTCATAGTCATACGAAACACGACTTCCTATGACTCCTTCCCTCATTTTCAGTTGCACTTTTATGACTCTTATGAATATGGATCTTGGGTAACTTGGTCAGATATTTTAAATATACGACATGACAACTTCTTAATTTGCCCTCTCTTATCGGTTATGACCTTCACATACCAATCCCCAAACGCCTCAAATAGTCTTTTCATTTATTCCTGTTATTCATTTCTCCAAGGCAACATCATTGATATATTTAAATATTTATAATTTAACCAAATATAAGAAAACAAACAAAAAAAGGTCGAACTAAAAACCTCCAAGTGAAATCGTGGCCTCCAAGATTACTTTGCGGCGTGTTATTTTCATTCATAAAATCAATTAGGCTAAAGGAGTGTGAAGCAGCAGAGTAAAAAATGACAAAGGAGAAAAGTGAGAGGCAAAGCTATAGTTATGCGCACACACACACACATAGTTGTTCACATTTCACACTCCAAAATTAAGGCAACAAACAAAAGGCACCTCATGGACGACCCTCTCAAGTAAACGCCTTTTGCTGTCCTCTCTCTTTAACTTACAACTTCCACATAACATAACTACCATCTCTCCCTCTTTTTTCTTTTTTAATCTCTTTCTTCTTCCCCACTAGCTAGTGTGGTCTCAAATATAGTTTGTAGTCTAATCTGTACTACAAATTATATCTTATACTCTCTCCCGTCTTAATTATAAAACCAAATTGACTTTTTTAGAAAAATTAAGGAAACTAATTAAATTACTATGGAGTATTTTTATTTTTATTCTTTCTCGAAACTAATTAGTTTAACTAATATATAATCTAAGGATACACAATATATAATATAATTTACTCTTTCCAAAAAAAAGTCACCCCGATTTTATAATTAGAACTAGAAGTAATAATGTTAAATAGCAAAGGCAATATAATACTACAATTCTTGAAGATTAAGACACACAGTTGGATTGACGTAGCATTAAGGTTGTCGCCGTGTAATCTAAAGGATTGGGTTTAAGATTGTAATAATAAATATTAAATGATAATGACATTTTTAAAGAATAAATCTCAGCTATTAAAAGCTAATCCAAAAGCAGAGAATTGAGTGGACATGGAGATTAGTGGAGACACTCTTTCTAGCAAAAAAGAACATGCTTTACTGCCGGTATTCAAAACCAATAAATATACGTCCATACACAATTAAATATGACGTTTCGTGTAAGTAGGGTTTAATCTATACTGGCATGGTAAGTAATAAACGTAACGTCTTTAGTATATATGATAAATTAAGAGACTTGCACTAGACGCAGACAAACGAGTCATTACAATGTATATGAAAGTGAGTGGGACTAATATTACTCATTTAATCATTAATATATATATGACATATTTAGTAATTGTTGATCTTAACCCTAAGGAATATAGGACATATATTTTATATTTGTTAATTTTTTAAAAAATTTATCTCTATTAATGCTCTATCTACATAAATAAAAGAGGAAAAGGAATTGAGGAATTAAAAAAAGATGATTATAGTATTTTAGAAAATACATGTTATATTGATTAATTTTTTTTAATATAATCAAATTAGTTAAATATGTCTTATATTAAAAATAAGAGAAGTAACATAATACAAGGGGATATCATTTCACAACATTGACATTTGATAGAAGAAAGCTCCATTGTAAACAATTATTAATTAAATTAATGGCCGGATTTATAAAAACAAGTGGCTAAATATTTGCCACGCTATGTTTTTTTTTTTTTAACATTTTCTCACTCTTAATTATTCCTTATTTTATTCTTGCCCTATCGTTACGTGCGATGCACTAGTAACTAAGAGTGAAACTAATCTAATCTTATACAGAATGCGAAAATCATCAATTTGGCAGACATATAGGTATAAAAACGTTCATGCTTCATAGTTAGGTGGAAGAAGCGTATATATCTTAAAATTGAATTTTATTCATAATAGATCGATGAAATGTCGTTTGTAATAGAAAATTGCATTTATTTGTTTTTGGTTAGCATAAATTTTACCAAACATTGGCTCCATGTATTTCGTAATTAATCCTAATCTTAAGAGAGTCATATAATTAATAAACAATATATCGTAGCGATTTATTTTTTAAAATTTCATACACACACGCACATATAATCCTCTATATCAGTCTAGCTATAGCATTAATCATATTTCCACGTTGGTTTTTATTTCATGAACGAGTCCAAACTACATATTTCTAAAGAAAATGATTCGGCATCAATTCTTAGGTCAGAAATATTATTGGAGAAAATGATATATATACGCTAACATATATCCATGGAATATCTTTTCCACATAACACGTATATAAGACATCCAACGAAACTTCCTCGTACTTTCATGACTGTGGCTTCTCATGTAGAATCTGCGTATCTTTCTAGTAGTAATCTGTTAGTTTTTTCTTTAAATAAATAAATATAGATTTAGATATTGTGTTTTTATTTTAGTTTGATTGATAGATAATATGTAGATATTGACTTGTAGACAAGATAACCCGTAATGTCATACTAAGTTACTGGCTAATAATGCATATTATTCTCTTGCTGTTTGTATATGTTTATTAAGCGCATTATGAGAACAATTTGTTTGATTTGTTACTTTCAAAACAGTTCGAATAAATAAGCTCTTACAATGTATACGTGACGATTAACAACACTACCAAAAAGAAAAAAAAAATTAAGGTGGTTTATTTTACTCTTTTTACGTGGATTTATATAAGAAGGAACATAAAAAAGTAGTAATCAACATGTTATATCAATTCTACTGTTAATCCGCGTAAATATGTGAGGTGAAAAGGCCTTTTTATCTAATAGATGTATATATACTACGTACATATTCATCAAATAAAAATATTCATATCTTTTAAGACTCGTGAACGACAATGTAATTATTTTTTCAAACCTCTATGATACATGACATTAATGTAATTAATCATATGTTTGATTTTGGATGCTTTTCTTATCATCATTGATCCCGAGAAGGATAACATAATTAATTATATATCTTCTGTTCAAGTTGATGTTTTTAATTATTGTATGGTTAAATTTCAAGTTTAGATGAATCTTTTGTGAGAAATTAAAATAGTAAATAATGCATTATTATTTTTACCAAAAAAAAAATAATAATGCATTATTAGACAAGATCATAGCTAGGGTCCACTAATAAGTTGATTAAATCGTTCATGGGGTTTCTTTGCTAACGATAACGTTAGACAACAAACGAATTCACGAAGCTTCCCCGAAATTTCTTGCCTTTGATGCTAGAAGTAGGATATATATAATCTATTGAAGCAACATATCATTCTTATCTGTCAAAATGATTTACGTTTTAAAAAGTATTATCATAAATTTTTCGAAATTTTGATGCCAAAAGACGCAAATCTTATGAAACAGAACACCTCAGTTCCGATATTTGTTCGTCCCTTTAATACACTTTATTTTTATTATTATGATAAATTGGAACTTGGAAGACATACCCTTATTTTTCACGACACGCTGGACAATTTTTTTCATTATTATTTTAGTATGATATACATGCTAAAAAGATTTAGACACCAATCATGATGGTTGGGTTGAGATAAAGAGATTTTGATTTTCTTTTAAACCCATTTCATATTGAAAAGAGAGGCTATGCACGTCCTAATTTTTTCTCCAAATCAAGCAATTAAGGTTCATGATGAGATCCTTGTGTTTCTCCTAACTTCATATTATCACCTCGAAACTGTATAATAACGAAAAAAAAAAACTAAAACGGTTCAAGTCTCGTTCTTAATCTTCTACTCACAAACAATAAAACAAGCATAAATCTACATATATATACATATACCTTGCAAAATCTTGTAAGAACTCGTATTATTTACAAGAAATTGTGTATCAATATACAACATCCACCTCAAATTCTATGTCAAATACGAAGCTCTCATTTTTATTTAAAAAAAAAAAAAAGAAGTTTTAATGTATTGAGTCCAAAGACTTATCAAATACATGACCGTTACAACTCAAATAAACGATTACAAAGATATTTACACACTGCATACTAGAGACATATGCCCGTACATGATATGAGTTATATCCTCACTAAATACATAGACCTTTAACATGAAAGCAAAGTCTCAAATTCTAATTTTTCAAGACACTTATAGAATTCCTTTCGGAATCAAGAGTAGGTCAGAAGGAAATTTCGTGATAGTTTCTGATATAGTTGAGGTGGATCGGATATGATTATATGAAGCAAGCTAAGTCCTCCAGTGGAAGACACAGTACTATTCCTTTTTCCCAACAAAGTTTATACTTTTTCTTTTAATTTTCGAGTATGATGTGATCACCATATATGTAAACCATTTTGCAGTAATAAAAGAACAATCGTGCAAGTCTTAGCATTTTCTTCGAATGATATACAGTAGTTTAGCTCATGTATATATGTGTGCGTATGTGTATACTTTTCTGGTCATAGTTATAAGCCAGAGAGAGAGATTTTTGTTACTCCTACTATTTATAAGACACTTCATCAAATTTTTCATGTGAATGTGAATGTATAACTTTACCCTTAATTTATTATTGAGTAAACTTTGTTTTCATAAGTATTGTATATATTAGGTTGGGGTAAAATTGAAAAGTTATTTAATTCTTAAGGTGGAGTCAATGAGATTTGAAGTTTTATTTCTTTTGTCTATCCGAAATATGCAGGAAATGACTTGTAAATTATCTTTTTTTTTTTTTTAATTATATATGGATGTATTAGCAATAGCAAAGGAGGCAAGTAACTTTAATGAAAATGCGTTACTGTGTCATCAAGAAATAATCAGGAGGAAGCTTCCCCGTAGTTTCTTCATAACTGATGATATGGATCGATGCCAAAAGCAATAAGTCTCATGAAACGAAAATTCAAAACCCTAAATTTAATGTGTTTTCACACCGCGCATCCGAAACTTTATTATACTTTCTTTTAAATATGTAAGAACCAGGCCAATTGAAATAAAAAGACATACTTTTTAATCGATAAAGCTAATGTTGTCCATTACATTTTAGATCGATGTAGATACTTTTAAACTTCTTTAGTTAAGAATAAACACCTCTTTGCTTTTTCTTCTCGAAAGGATCAATCGGTGTTCATGGCTTCCTTTCTTTTGTTCATATCCATTTCGTTAACTATTAATTATATGCTAAATAATCTCAACATTCTATTATAATCACAGAATGATATAGCAGTAGCATAAAACTCCAAAAGTGTTCAAGCTTACTATTTCTTGGTTAAATATCCATGTATACGAGGTGAGTACACACACATACGAGAAGAAAGTTTTAATTTCTCTCTCAGGGCTTTTTTTTCAAGGGGGTGCCTCAAAGTCGCATCGGAAATTAAGAAAAAATAATGTGTTTATGTCATGCTTTTGTTCAGTCTTACTGTATTAAATTCAAAGGGTTTGTATGGGGTTCACACAAATATTAAATCGTATTTTTCTATATATATGTATCCAACAGAATTTAGAACATACTATCGAGTGAGTTGGTCATGATAAAATTTAGTTATCAGTATTTTAAAACTATATATCCTCTTATATCTTTGTTATCGTATATCATATATAGGTGGGACAAGTTTATTCCTTTATCTTTTCCTCACCTCAAAGTAACATTATTATTATTTTTTTCTGTTGACTATTGAGATTTGGCTATTTTCTTTTCTCTCTTTTTTTTTTTTAATAAATGAAAAGGACAATTTATTTGGCTAGCTTAACTTGTTAGTTTGATATATTGAACATAACCCAACTAATGTGAAATCAAACTGTAGTCAGAACAAAATGGAGCCATTCATTATTACATCTTGTTGATGTATAAGGCGCTACATACTACAAAACAACATTTGGTGCACACACACACACACACTATATAGTTCCACATGTTTTCTCCGAGAAAATAGCTGTATAGGCATATACCACGATCATGATACCTAACGATGGCCTTTTCAACTCTTTTATTCTCGACTCTTGATATTGCACTATAAAAATCAGAATTGAACATTTGAAATTCAAAAGGAAATAAAAAAAAAACAGGTTAATTTATTTGTCAAAGATTTGTATATGAGATAAACTGTTGGAACATGCTCAGTTGTTGCACATAGTCCACACAATGAAGAAAAAAAAATGTAGTAAGGCCACCAATGTGTTAATATTAATTAATTAGAGCGGCCACATGCTTGTGTTTCTGCGAATTAAACAAGATCAAATTATATATGTTTGGTCAAACACTGCCTGTTACGTTGAAGCATTCACTGAGATATTGGGAGGGCCGGAGAGAAATCCATAATATATTAAAATAACAGAATCAACAAGTTCACTACCTATAATAATATATACTATGATTTACATTAATTATTTGTAATATATAAGAGAGAACATGCCATTATAATGTGTCGTGAAAATATAATTTATCAGATACTGACTTAATATATGTTGTGTTTATGCGAGAGAAACACGCAAGAATAAAGGAGGATGATAGTTAGGTTTGTGATAGCATGTGATCGAGGCTAGGGAGTGTAGAATATATTCATATTCTTTTACAAAATTTTGTAACAAATTAATATACAATTATTAATAGTATAGCTAAGAAGGTCAATTAGATTAAGGATAGGCCTATGCAAATAATTTGATTTATCAAATGGATAGAAAATTATAGAAATCGAGAAAGAGATGAAGTCGGCCGGTAGAACATGCATGTCGTTGTTGTAGAAGATGTGAAGGTGACATTTAATTATATGGTTTAAAAGGCTTTTCACATTTATTGTATAGAGTGGTCCTTAATTTCGCACACAACATCTGGCCTTCTTCTTCTTGGTCTCTTTCCTCATTTTAACCCAATTTTGATTCTTCTTAACACCTTGCACACATATACAGTGGATCTTTACGTCTGCAAAGAACCAATATAATATATATATATATATATATATATATATATATATATATATATATATATATATATATTATATTGGTTCTTTTTTAAGACCTAATGACACTAATTAAGCATATCTTTTAAATCTTTCTTAAGTGGGAGAAGGTTGCAGGTTTAACCTTTATGAGTATGATGTATAGATACGCGAGATTCTTTCAGTGGGTAAATGAGGATGATAAAATTAAAAGAATATAGACTTCTGATATTGATCAAGAGAATCAAATTGTATTTTTCTCATAATATTAATATTCATGAGAGACACTTAAATCTCAAGAGCGTGAATTTAATAATAATTAGTTTTGAAAATTTTTGCTAAGTAAGAATTATAAATATTAATTTGAGAATGATCCAAAGTGCTTA
Organism: Acacia confusa; assembly: GCA_037074495.1. Taxonomy (NCBI): domain Eukaryota; kingdom Viridiplantae; phylum Streptophyta; class Magnoliopsida; order Fabales; family Fabaceae; genus Acacia; species Acacia confusa. Next base: position 9,841,523 of record CM073507.1, on the reverse strand, counting down.
ATTTCTGTCTTATTTGCAACTGAGATTTACATTTTTGCGTTGGATCTTTCAACAATTTTTTTTGAAGATATCACTGTTCTTAAATTAATCTTTTGGGACATACCTGTCATCTTCATAAATTTATTAAGGGTTAAGGTGTAAAAATGTATATGTGCTTTATTCTGATGAGCGCCCAACACCAAGTACTTTTTTTATGTGCAAAAGTGCACATGTGGTTACAAATTAAGTGCAAAAATATCATTTGACCGTCAGGTTTGACTTTTTTTTGTTGGGTGATGATGTGACATTTCAAAGGTGCAAAAATAAACATGTGGTTTGACAAAAAGAGCAAATATATACATGTGATTTGAAAAAAAATACAAAAATACACATGTGGTTTGGCAAAAAGAACGCCCAACACATGTGCAAAAAAGTCACATCATCGCTTAGTCAACAAAAAAAATCAAACTTAACTGTCAAAGTCAGACTTAAAGGTCAAATGGTATTTTTGCACCTAAATTGTAATCACATGTGCACTTTTGCACAAAAAAAAAACACTTGGTGTTTGGTACTCCTCGGATAAAGTACATGTACATTTTTGCACCTTAGCCCATTTATTACTAATTGAGAAAAATATGATTTAAGTCCATTAATTAATTTCTAATTGTTGTTTTAGCATGTCAAAACGAAATATGACAAAACATCCATCAAATTGGATCGTGACTTGAAGTTTTGACCTCGTTTTCAAAGATTAACGAAGCATTTTTATTATAATATTTTTGTAGCAAACTGAATTTGAGAAATTAAAAAAATATTTCTGAAAACAGTGTGCGAAGTGTAACTTTCATGATGGCTAGCTAGCTACAATGACAAATTTAAATACTTATAAAAACAAAATAAATTAAAAGTGTGGATATAAGGATATTTAGAGATGTAAGCCAACAACCAAATAAAATAATCAATGGGGGAGTTAAATTAAAAGTATACATCCTTCTGCAAGTCTTCAAAGGTCATAGAAAGAACGAGAAAGTAACTTTGCAATTGCAAATTGCAGTTAATTAATGGCCAGGCCACCAACAGTATTATTCACTAACTTATAGTAATTTCCTTTTTTTTTTTAAATTATATTGGATCTTTTTATTTCAAAGATAAAAGCTATAAAGCTAGCCAATATGGTTCAGTTTGCCCTTTTGATATAAAATCTGCCGTGCAAAGTTTCTTTTGTCGATACAGGAAGTTATCAAATCATGGAATTAATTTTACTTTTATAATAACAGTAAAAAAAAACATAAATTGATGTAAAAATTAAAGAATTTGAATTCAAACTATCGTTAATATGGAAATGAAAATACTCTACATAAACAATATATCTATTTTTAGAAAGTAATAATACATATATCATACATGTATAAAATGATTTTTAAAAAATTATGATATATATTATGTGATGTGGAACTGAATAATACTTTTTTTAAATAAAAAAAACAAAAAGTTATATTCTTTGGCTAAGTACTCTCTGAATAATGTATAAATCAGGCTGCTGTAGACAACGACGCGCAGCATGTCAGTGTCACTGTTAATTCCATGAAGAAGCTTCATGTAAGCTCAGGTTGTCATGCATCACTTGTTGGTTAAGCCTATATATATATATATATGCAAAAAGCTTATATTCAACGAAGAGATTTTGGGCCAAAAAAAAAATGAAGATAATAGGGTTAAGGTGCAAAAATACACATATGTTTTTCCTCAAGGAGCACCCAGCACCATATGTTTTTTTTTTGTGCAAAAATACACACGCCGTTAGGTTTTAGGAGTAAAAATACCACTTCCGTTAGTTGACCGTTAACCATGGTGAAATTACTCTTTTGCCCTTAACCCTTTTCTTTTTTAATTATTTTAAACTAAGGGCAAAAAGATAATGTCACCATAGTTAACGGTCAACTAACGGTCAGTTAACGGTCAACTAACGGAAGTGGTATTTTTGCTTCTAAAACCTAACGGCGTGTGTATTTTTGCACAAAAAAAAAACATATGGTGCTAGACGCTTCTGGAGGAAAAGCATATGTGTATTTTTGCACCTTAACAAGATAATAATCTCTGCGGATGAATATTTATGTACATTTCTTTCTTTAATCCGTTATTATCCATCTCTCCTTTGCTTTGAGAATTTTCCGCGAAAAATAGATGAGTTCTCATATATATATATATATATATGCTCGATCACTTTAATTAATTTGCGGTAAAGCAGCTGTTTGTTGAATATGCATCACAATTATCCATCCCTCTAAGCAACAAAATTAAATTAAAAGACGACTCAGATTATATAAAAATATTGCAGAGCAGTATAAATATAAAAACACACGTATCATTTTTTCCTTTGTACATATATAGGGTGTTCGCGCCATATATATAATGTTTCTGTCTTTGAGACAGAAACATTTTATTTACTTCACTTACATAAAAGTGAGTGGATCTCATTATTATTTTCTCTCTCTTCTCTTGATAGTGAGACTCACTCACTTTTATGTGAGTGGGGTAGATAAAATGTTTCTGCTTTAAAGGCAGAAACATTAAACTATATATATATATATATATCATATTTAAATATTCTTTTCGTGTGTATGCAAGACAAAAAATTTAGGTAAGAAATTAGTAGTTGCAGTTCAACTTTTACAACTTTTTAATATGATAATGAAGTAATATAATATATGATACATGCATGGATGAGTGTTATTGATACTAATTAATGATAACTCAGATAATGAAATCTAAAGACGAAAATAAAAGAATACAATACGTGGCAGTTAAATGCTAACGGTCTGACCTGATTCCTAAATCTTCACCTCCTCCGGTGAAAGGCTTGTTATTTATGGAGGCTAACGGAGAAGGAATTGGCGCTAATATATCTCCTTCATAGTGTTTAGGGATGAAAATATGTTAAACCCTTACAAGAGCCTACACATTAACCTACATAAAGTCTAGCCTATATTTAATAAATAAGTCAGATTTAAATTTAAACCTATCGACAAACCTATTTAAATAAGCATGTCATGTCTATTTTCATAAGGTCTAGTCTACAAACCAATAGACTTGACCTATTTAATTTTTTTAAATTTATACGGGGTGTGTGTGTGGGGGGGAACATTTTCTCATGTTACACACACATGAAATAGTGGGACCCACATATACATATATTAACTTATATATGTATATGTGGGCCCCACTATTTCATGTGTGTGTAGTAAACTTTTTTCTCTCATGTAACAAGAGAAAACCAAAGCCCTATATATATATATATATATATATATATATATATATATATATATATATATTATAAATAATTTTATAAATTGTTTATAAAATTATCAACTCAGTTTTAATCTTAAGTTTCACATCTCATCGTCATTTAAACACACTGAAACGTTTTATTCACATAAGTCATCCACCCCTACCTCTCTTCTCTTCAATTGTTCAAGTTGGCAATACTAACTCACTCCCTCTACTTTAATTTGTGTTGTCCACTAAGGTATAATAATTTCTTTGAATTTATTTTAGTGCTAAATGAAGCATTATAATATTAGTAGTAGGAGTTTGTCCCCGTGGGAAAATTGACAAGTAAAATCAAATTTTGCTTGCTGCTTGTTATGCTTAGTCGATTTCAGAAAATATATCTTATATTAGTCAACAAATAATTGGGTTTTCTTATTCTTACTTACTCGAACATCTATTGTCACTAAACATTCTTTTCTTTTACTTGCCAAGCCCTTATATTACGACCATAATGAGTGTTATGCTTTTAAGACATAATGTAGGATTATAAATAGGTCTTAAGAGTTATATGTAAATTTGAAAAAATGAACTTTAAAGGCTATTAAAAAATCTATATTTTAAGTAGTCTTTTAAACAAACTTCAACCTTCAAGCCTTGCACGTTAGGCGTTTTAAAGGTTCAAGATCAAGTTTTAAATTGTTGTTGCTGCAGGTCCAAATCTATTTAGGTAAGGCCTAATTTAACATATTTCCATCCTTAGTTATTTCTTCTTGTCAGTCTATTTTCTTTCAATACTGTTGTTTAATTTGGTTTAGAGCGTGCTTTATCCTTTTGGGCTGGCTTAAAGAAAGATTAATAATATACTTCCTCATGAAATTAATACAAGATCCAATTAAATTTTTAAAAAATATTAAGAAAGTTAAATAAACTATTTAATCATGAAATATATTGTGTACGATGAGATTATATATCAATTTATAAATTAAGTAAATCACTTTAAAGATAAATGATAAATATAAATACTTTAAAGTAATTTATTTAATTTTTCTGAAATCCTTAAAAAAAAAAAAAAGTCAACTGGCAGAGGAAGTTCTAGTACCATCATTGTGCTTTGAATTCGGCAAGATCATTATCATTGATGATATGATCGAGTAATTCACACATACAAGTCTTCGTTTTCACCTTCTTCTTTTTTTATCTTTTAAAACATATCCCTATATTAAATATAAATTTGACTACCAATTAATGCATGTTCATACGAACTAATGGCACGCTTATTGATAAGCTTACATATAATAACGTCATTTTGATGCTCTCTCTCTCTCTCTCTCTCTCACACACACACACACATCTTATCATTTTGTATATTCACTAATTAATGATTATGTTCTCAAACTCACCGATGGCCCTCGTTTGATCGTTCTTGTGCTTTTTTCGGCTACTTTATACAATAAAATTACCTTATTTTCCCATCTAGCTCGCGGACAATTTATTCACTTATATAGCTAGCATGTTCAAACAAAATGAAAAGAAGTGTCATTGTGTGTGTTCTCATTCTCTTATATATTCCAAACACTATATATAGTCTATATCGGTATCTTCTGAAAATAAAAGAATATATAAAAGAAAAACCTTTCAGTGAGACAATTTAATTTCTCCCACCAAGTCCAGCCACATGCACATGCACATGTTCCTTTTGTTGACTTTTTTGTTCGACGAGTACATACGTATTTGTTGCCATCTTTTTTTCTTGGCCAACTACGACAAGTATATACGTATATATGTTGTGTGTATATTGCGTTGTTACATTTTTTATTACCTACATAAAATGTGAACTTATTTTTGTTTGTCTTCCTGAAACGTAAAAGATATTTATAAAATTTAACATCCACATATTCCCCCCTCCTTATAAGCATTCATAAAAAGTATTTAGTTTTCATATTTTTCTTTAATATAGAAATTTTAAGAAGTTCGTATAAAATATTTTAAAATTATTTATTAATCATTTTTTTTCTTTGGCCTGCAGATTCGGTAATTGGTGATTGGCTCATCAGTTGGTATCTCTTATTTTGGTTCACTTCTTCAGACCTAAGATATCAGGTGTTTTTTTTTTTTTTTTTTTATCACCAATTGAATCCAAATTGATCTAAAGAAAAAGAAAAACTGATTAAACCTAATCGAATTCACACACACACACACACACAAATTGGTTTAGTAGTTGCTTATTAAATTGAAGTTCAAGTCTCTATTGAAAAATGCATTCACATTTAGTATCTAATTGTGTCTTAAATACCATTGTTTTCGGACAAAAAACTATTTGTGAACTTAAAAAAAAGAAAAAGAGATTATTTATTACATTAGAAGATTCAAACAAAAATTTGCTCATCTCATGTAATGGAAACTATTCTTTGTGTTGCAAACTATAGTTAGAGTGACGCAAGAAAAAAAAAAAAAACTGTAGTTGGGTCTTGTACTCATTTTCTAATAATCTCCCTGACTCTTTCTAATAATTTTTTATCAAAGATCTTTATACATCATTTTTTAAAGTAAAGAGGCGGATATTAAAAGGGATTGAACTTGCGACACTTCATTTCTAAGGAAGTCCCCCCCCCCCCCACCCCCCAAAAAAAAACAAAAATTATAAAGAATCTTTCGTACCATTTAGTTATAAAGCCGATGGCCATCAATATATGTTATAGTCTAAGGGTGTGTTTGGTTTGAGGGAGGGGGAGGGAAGAGAGAAAACTTTTACCTTCTTCTTTACAAAAAAGCCCATGGAAACTTTTTAATATTCATAAAATATACTCTCAACAAAAAAAAAAATATTCCCTTTATTAATGACAATTTGGTCAATTCCTTTCTTTCTTCACCCTCCTTACCACACCCTCCCCTCAAACCAAACACACTATAAACCTATGCACACACATTATGGGCACATGATTCTAAGTACATCTTTACTTTATAGTTGAATGGAAAGAAAAATAGAGGAGAAAAAAATAACATGAGGGAAAATTTCCTAAAATAATAAATTATTTTATCATTTTGGAAAGTTCTTTTCCCCGGCATTCCCTCTACTCAAATTCCCCCACTTTTCTCTCCATCCAATTCTTAGCATCTAAATTAGTCAAGTTCAAAAGTTTTGATAGTATTAGATGGGGTAAATGTACAAATTGCCTAATACATTATTATGCAAAAAAAACACTTGATACAAAAATGCTTTAGAGGGACCAAAAAATAAATGAATAATTGAAAATAGAAACAAGTACCAATAAAAGTGTAAATTGGCTAACGAAGTGTTACTTCAGTCTCCTACGACTCTCGCCTCCATCATCATCGTTATCAACGACATTCCTTCTTCATCCTCTCCACCGTCGTGCTTCATATTAGGTGTGAGAATCAAAACCACAATTCATCATCATCAATAGTTTTTGGAGAAGGAGAGCGGAAGTAAAATAGAGGCAAGTGACATTGTTTTTTGAAGGCTATCTCGAACGGTGAAAAAATCCCAAATATAAAACGACTTCATTATTTATCGTCATCTTCCTTAGAACACATAAACTTGTTCTTTTTTTAATTTTATTTCCCTTCCACTTTAATTTTCTACCCATTGGGACTGAATAAATGCTATGTACGTTGGTGGCATCGACAACAACATCATCAACTTGTTTGTCCTCCTCCTCCATGACTATCACGGATGAGTTTAAATTCGAGACAAATCCGTCAACCAACGAAAGATTAACCAACGACGTTAAGTTGAAATTAACGGCATTGTGTTATTTCCTATTTTAAATTGTTGATTGGTATTGTTTTCCATTTTCAATTGTTCATTTATATTTTTGATCCCCTTAAAACACTTTTGTGTCAAATGCTTTGTGCGTAACACTTTATTGGACAATCTTCATCTTAATCCTGTTAGATTTACTGTTCAAAAAATTCTTATACAAATATTTAAACTTAAATATTACCCAAAAATAAAATACTCACGTTGTCATACATGGACTATGCTCGATGTTAATGAACACAGGCTACCCGCCTACCCCTAACCGTTTTCGGTTGATTCCTCGGAAAACAATATTGCTCTGGCCAAAAAAGAAAAAGAAAAGGAAATACAATATTGCATTAATGTTTGAGACTTTGAGGTGTTCAAAAAAGGGAAAATACGCGTAATTAAAAAATATATATATTTGAACAGAAAGAGAATATAAAAAATTTGAAGCCCTCACAAGCTCTGTAAGTTCATCTCCCTCTATATAAACACCCCAGGCCGTTGCTGTGTCTCGCTGGAATCTCTATTCCTCTCTCTCTCTCTCTCTCTCTCTCTTTCCAATCGTCATTTCTTGTTTCTTCAAAAACCAACTGCTACGCAATCTCCATTAATTTAGTTTTTATTTTTTAATTCTATCCGAGAACTAGAACCTGCAGGTCAAGCCAAGACATCACCTTTTCTTCTTCTTTTGTTCGTATATTATGGATGACGTTTTGTTTCCGCAGAGTTTTCCTGTGCCTCCCTTCTGAATCCTCAGAATCCGAACTTGGTACTACCCATGTTTGTTTCTGCACGCTTGTTATTGCCCAGCTCATAATAATCGTGGCCTTGATTCATTTCTGTTGTTTGTTCCACATACGTTGTTCAGGATTTGGGTCTCTGTAGCTGTTATGTCTTTTTTTGTGGCCCGAACAGGGCGACACCGGCAGCGTTATGAAGACAACTTTCGACTTGTGTCTGGGTAAGAACATCTTATCTTCCTCATTCCTCAGCGCCATGGATTCTTCTCCCCATAAATTATTCACATTTTTCCAATTTCGCTTTGTTTTTACCTTGTATTCGTTGCTCAATCCATTCCATTTATCTTTTCTCTTCTCTTTGTTTTTTTTTCTTTCCCCTGTTTGTCCTGTACAGCAGAATTCAGGATTAGATAGTAATATTTTCTGTCTTTTTTTAAGGTTAACACTATATTTATGTTTATTAAAAAGTTGGCGGTATTAAACTGTTTCACATATTTGTCTTCTTCGCCTGATATTAAATTGTTTTTGTCATACTTCATTATGTGTTAATTACAATCATTTTAGTTAAACCTGTGGGCCTTATCATTGACTTAGCAAACATATTATACTTTAAATTGTGCTATTTTGGCTTTTATAAGGTGACTGCGATCTCATATTTTACAGAACCTGTAGCATCGGGTGTTTTACCCTTTTCTTTTTTATTAAAAAAAAGGAAATTTTGATATTGCTTTTTTGGGATAGACATAGATGGCATAGATCATTCGTGTTCAATGAAAATCAACGATTAGGATCGTTTTTTAAGTAAAGCCTTCAGTACTCTGCATCCATATGAAGCACTGAATTAAGCCCAGTCCTGTGTATACGGATCAAACAATTCAAACATTTTCAGTGGTTATGGATAACACAAAGCTGAGTAATTAACTGGGGGGATGTAATATCTATATCAGGCTATGGATTGTTAGTGACTTTCTACCACAATTTCTCTAAGTCGTTAAATATTTTTAGTGATTCAATGAAGAATTCAAACCAAATTGTTATTGGTTGTTGCCAAAAATTTCTGAGCATAAGTTTTTTCATTTTAACATCCATAGATACATAATTTTGAACAATTCATAGAAAAATCAGTTGGTTCTATCATCTCAAATCCTGCATAGCTTCAGAACTTGGTAAAGTTTTAAGGACCATCAATTGATGATCGTATCAAAAGCAATTCATTCAGTCTTTACTCAAATTCCATGCAACAGGTGTATTCCCTACAGATGGAGGAAAGACATCAATGATTCGATGGGGCAAACAGAGTACATAATAGAAGTTCTTATGCTTACTTCACCAAAACGTGATGATCTAGTATTTCCAAAGGTACCCATTCACTTTTTTGGAAAATGTCTGAAGGTTTTTTGTACGGTTTACATGCATTGCGTTTTTTTGTCCTCCTTAATGTTACGAAATTTCACTTTGTTCTCTTGGCAGGGAGGATGGGAGGATGATGAAACTGTCTTAGAAGCTGCTTGTAGAGAAACGTTGGAGGAAGCAGGGGTGAAAGGAATACCAAGGGTGGGTTCTTTTTCCTACTTGGTCATGATGTTATAGACTTATGTTTCTGCATAAATTATTTAAGCATGATAGAGCAAAGAACTATTTGTATTATAGATAAGCCCTCGTTAACTTGCAAATTTGAGCTTCCTAGAATCATCTAATGCCCAAATTGCAGCAAAATCTCGGATGGCGGGCAACTTTTAGCTCAAAAAGTAATGTAAAACTGTCTTTATAAACATATTTTCAGAACTAACCTTTTTGGCATGTGAATTATGCACTTCTACAACAGTTCCATGCACGTTTGTCCCAACTTCAGTTTGATCTGATGAGAAAAGTTATGGCATCGCCTGTTATATATTTGAACTGAAATTTTGTATTGAACTTGGATCAAAAGAATTTGTTTTGTATGCAAATTGAATTAGTCAACACAACTGAATGAAAATTAATAGCATATTCCCAGCATTCCATTTGCTTGTAGTTGAAAATAGAGATGATTCTGCCACATGAAAGCAGTCTATTGAGATTTATGATAGCTATGCAATCATTTCTAGTAATATGTTCATTTGATGATTAACCAGGAACACCGTGAGTAGAAATGATATTCTTTCTATTAATATGGTATACAAATAGAGTGTCACATTTAAGAAATATGCCAAAACTAACAAGCTTTCTTCCATCTTTTCCAGGAAAACCCCTTGGGAATGTGGGAATTTAGAAGCAAAAGCAGTCAAGACTTGTGCCACTTGGAAGGAGGCTGCAGAGGATACATGTTTGCCTTGGAGGTGACTGAAGAACTTGAGACCTGGCCAGAGCAGAAAAACCGTGATCGCCAATGGGTAAATATATATCCTGAATAAGTCTTTAACAAGTGACTGCATCAAATTCATAAGTGCTTCAACTGCAAAATATAACAACAGATCATTTTTTTGCTTTTTTCATGGCATGCTTCCGCTAAGAATAGGGTACTTTCAACCTCAGTTTTATGTGTTTGCCTCATTTGAAGTAAAATAAACATCTTTACAGTTAAATGTTAGAGAGGCGTTTAGACTCTGCCGATACGATTGGATGTGTCAGGCGCTGGAAGAGTTTCTGAAAGTTATGGCAGAGGACAGAGAGCTTCATGAGCAGGAAGAGAAAGTTGATGTTGCTTTAACTCAAGTACCAGATGTGTCAACTAACATGTTTATAAGATCTTCTACTACTACAACTACTCAACACCATAGTATGTCGTCATTCAAGCACCCCCCACTTGCTGCTAAGGATATCATAGCCATTCAATTCGGCTGTTGACACTTATTGCATGTAACCCTTTTGCAGTAGGTTTCTGTAATGAACCCATGCTGTCCAGTAATTCTAGATCCTTCTAATTTGATAATGAAGAAACGGTGAAGTGCAGGCTTGGTGACAACACATCTAGTAGACCATATCCACTTTATTCTAGCTTATTTCTCTTTATTTCCTTGTGATGATGTCAAATATCATAGTAGAAATTCCAACTTAATGTAACGGTTGGTGTGTAGACATTATAATTTTTCATGTATGTGAAAATCAGGTTGTATATTATAACATGATATTAAAAAATAAAAATAATGTTTCCATGCCACCACAACGCATGATAATGTTATGTCTAAATCTAAATATCATGACACTAAAACACTTGAGAAACTAAATTGCTCCCAGAGCAAACACCACCTAAAATATTTTTGTTTCGCCCGACCATTCATAAAGAAGCTCATAAAATGGCAATATTGGTGACTATCCTTCAATATGAAAATCTTTGAGGTGTCACATCACTTGCAACAATACTTGTAATATCTCAAATTTTGAGCTTAGAAACTTGAGGATGAGCCTGTATTAGGCAGATGATTAAGCATAATTTAGGAAGAGTCCCCAGAACATCAAGAGATAGAATAGCTCTCAGTGACTATGTGAGTTAGCCATACTAGGCAGTGGACCTAATATGCCTAGGACGTAGAATTAAAGTAGCGGTGTAGAAAGGCACATGATGCTTATAAAGAGTTATTGGGTTGATAGAAATATGCCACCCAACTATGTTATAAGGTACATGACAATTGGTAGAGCAAAGTGTGCTAGTATAGTGGCGTACATAGCATTTCCAGGGAACATGGGTGTACCCTGCGTTTTTGGGAGAAGTCACAAGTATGTGGTGCCATGTGGGACCCACATAGAGAGTCTAACCTAGGGTTATTTGGCGGGTTAGAGTTTCGAGTGAGCATCAATAAAATAGCTTTAATAAAGTAAGTCATGACAACTAATGATGACATAACTTTTGTGTTGACGCAATAAGAACATGACACTTCTCTTCTCATCATACAAGGCATAAAGCCACTGTTGTGTTGATCTAATAGAAAGATGACAGATGTCCCATCATGATCATAAAGTATAGAAATGCTTTTTTGTTGGTAGCACCAGGACGTGTCACATTACGTTTGAGTCCAGGGAATCCATTGGTTTCCAGTCCGAACTTGTGCTTGACTTTTTCGAATACCAAACCCAAGAGACAGGGGAGGTTCCACCTCACCTCCTTCTTTATCTAAGCTTGCACCACATTATCCTTCTCCTTGACTTGTCAGACAAGCCGTCCTTTGACTTATGACATGTGATACGCTCTGGATCACATATGTGTTATGAATATTCATTAATTCCCATTTTCTCCTTCTTATCCATTTAAGTTGGCGAAATAGAGAAGAGGAGAGAGAAACCGAAATATGTGAGAGGGATGGAGACAAGAGAGATCAAGAGGATAGAGAAACGCTCTAGAGCCGATTTCGCATAGCCTTTGAAAGCACTGCAATTGGACACTTGTACAATGCGATATGAATTTTCAAAGTTGGTTAAAAATTTTACTAGTTTTAACTACTTATGTATGAATGAGAAATGTGAGGGCAAAATGGTAATTAAGTGAACTTTTAAGGGTTAAGCTAAACCCTTAGAGTTAATATGACCCTTTAGTTTTATGAAGAGGTTGAATAAAATAATAAGCCGTCATCCGTCAATGAGTGTTCATAGGACCCAAAAATTACCCGGGGCAATCGAAGGATTGGGATCCAAAGCAAGAATTAGTAAAGCGTTCAAGTGATAACTTTTTTCTCACAGGCCATATATGTATATGTGAACCATGAAGTGCTATATTTTATCTTCGTTTGCATTCAATATTGTTTATGTTATGTACATTTTGAATGCTGGTTTTATGGTTCCTTATCACATATTGTGCATGCATATTATGTGAGGTTAACTGTTAGCCTTTGATTCTTGGGGATCCCAATTCTTGTTATTATTAGTGATATGAACAGTGTACTGAACGTGACTCCAAGGGCAAGGTGGCAATGACCAACAAAGGAGGTTGTTTGATTGGGCCAAAAGCCTTATCGACTTTTGAAATTCATAGTTGTCTAATTTTATTTTGTAAAATGTACAACCCCCGTTGATATTTTTGTTCTTTAATAAAGAATTTTATATCAGTATATTGTATTATTTTTGTTTTCCCTACTAAATGGCGTTTCAATACTCTGTTGAATGACGGTACGCTTAGGGTTATTACACTAGTGACTAGTGAATCTATGCTCAACAATAGTTCTTTCATTCTTCTTTTTTGGTGTTCACAAATTTGCTTTTTAATGCAATTCCTCTCTCACTCTTGCTCCCTCCTCCCTCTCTCTATGTATATTATAATGAAATCAATTAAACCAATGAATAAGATTTAATATAATGATTATTTTACATGATTTTCGAAGAATGAGGAAATTATTAATGAAGAGCATTGAAAGCATTAAAAGGCATCACAATACAGAAGAATCAAGTAATTCCCTCTTATAACATTAACATTAGGACATTCTCATAAAAGACAGCGGAAAGTTTTCTTTGGAATATCAAATGGTCAAGTTGCAAACAAACGTCAATGTCACGAGACAAAAGGGATCACTGCCTTTCAGTGCCTAAATTTTTTATTTTAAAAAAGAAAGAAAGAAAGAAAGTAAAAGAAAGGGTTAAGGTGTAAAAATACACATAAGTTTTTTCCTCAGGAGCAAAAATACACATTTGCTTTTTTGAGGAGCAAAAATTCACATGTGATTATCATTTTAGTGCAAAAGTCACATCTCACCGTTAAGTCACTGTTCACTGCTGTTAAGTTAGTGTTTACTTCATCTCTTTCTCTCTCATCATGGTGAATAGTAACTTAACGGTGAGATATGAATTTTGCACCAAAATGGTATCCACATGTGTATTTTTGCTCTTGGAGAAAAAACTCATATGTATTTTTACATCTTAACCCTAAAAGAAAATCAGTCCCGGACAGAATAATAAAGAGGTTTGGTTTCAATTCAATATTTACCCGATTGAGATATTCCGGCAACACCTGGACAATAGTGACTAGTGAAAGCCATGCTTGGTCGCTTCACTTGTAGTTTTAGGCAGGTCCCTACCCCCTCGAGATGATCACTTCAATATTCAGAATATCCAAATTAACTGTTTCACTTTCAAACTTGAAATTATTCTCTTCCACAAGATGCACTATTGCATGGAATAAAATATACGTAATGACAGTGACAAAACTAACAACTTCACTCAAAAAGCTCACTTTTATGGTAAAATTTAGACTAGTCAAATTGCAGAAATCCAATGGGTATGCACAGATAGGTATTTTAAATGGTGCCCACTTGAGCTGCACATGAACAAAAGGCAAAGCTCAACGAGCACGAGCATGGATCATTCATGTTCTAAGAGAGTGGGCATGTTTCCCAGAAAATTGATACTCTTATCTCATGTTAACCACTCAATGACAAAAAGAATGAAAGGGACTGTCCATTATTGTGTTTTAATTACTTAATTCCTAAGGAACAATAACAACCTCGATATTGTCATTTTTGAATGTTTGTTCCATGTTTCCTTGGTGACTTGGTGTATTAGGCGCTATTCAAAACTTTTGTTTACATTTTTCCACGACCTTGTTTTTCTTTTATACCTCTTACGTGTGGACTTATGTGGATTAATATACCTTCTGTACTTTGGATGTAATCCCTAAGAAATTCTAAAGCTTTACAGATGTAAATTTGCATTTTTAGTTACTCATTATGATGATGATTATTATTATTATTCCTAAGGCTGTTATCCTGAAACCGTGTTTAAATAACTTGACAGTCATATCATTCATTCCCACATGAAGGCATCAACACAAGGTACCAACAAAAGAAGTTATTGCTTATGACTGTACTCTATGCTAGTCAATATAAGAATATTGATTGGGGATTCAAAAATAATGAAAGACAAAAAATACCATTAAATGTGTTGATTTACGAATCTTTGCCTTTCTTTTCCCCTTCTTTATTCATCAAAAGTAGATTTTCAATTTTCACACTTCAGAAAACATAAAAAGGACCTTTTTTTTCGGACCAACACTAATTAAGAAAACTACCTAATGCAAGTGATACTCAAATGATGGTATGTCCCACAAGCTAGGATCTACTTAAACAAACATAAAGATGACTTAAGAATGCAAAAATATGAAGAATATATTCACAGAGAGAAATGCTGAGCCATTATTTACATGTAACTATGGAAAAATTAAATGATATTCCATTTGTATCAATTTTAAAATTAATTTTAGCTACTGAGGTTCAAACTTACGATAGCTAAGCAAATATTCTCTATGTGTATGTAATTCAGTTTAAAAATGTCTTATAATAAATAGTGGAGGGAGTACATCTTTGAACTACGAACATTTAAAGTAGAGCGAGCAATGTTAAACGGATTCATGATGCTTTTAATTAGTTTGAACTTCCATCGTAGTTAACAGCTTATTGATGTGTTTTAAAGCTAATTTTATGAAGAATCCTTGACCATAACTTTCTTATTTTGCGGATGTGGGACTAAGATGCTTTTTTGGGGCACGCACAAGTATACAAGTCTTTGAAGAAGACAAAAGTAGCCATTATCATATTAATTAATGAACAGTATCGAACCCAATCAATTCAAATCCCAATGATCTTTTGACTTCAAAATATTTTTCCATATCAATTTGGGTTCGCAAAAAGCAGGGTAAAAATAACATATTTCTTATCTTCAATTCCAAAGGTTGTTTGGGATGATAGTGATAAAAGTGAATTATTACAATCTGACTTTTATAAATAGAAGATAGAATAAAAATCAGATTATAAATGTGATTTGTATTTGAAATGACGGTGTGAGAAGTAATTTTTTGTCAAATGGGCTCTTGCTTAAATGATTATTTGAAAAGTCCGTTGGAATGAAAAATGAAAAGAATCTTATTGAATATCACACACACACTAGTTGTAAATATTATAACAATTAAAGATAAAAAATTAGATTTAAATCTGATAAAAAAATTTAAAAACTCAAAAGTACTTAATTAAATATATTCTTATAGATAAATTATAATGCATACAAATGTATCTAATAGTACATTACTTATTAAATCATCCATCCCTAGAATTTTTCTCCAAAACCTGAAAAGAATCATGCCAAAAACTTTAAAAAATGACTTTTATTAGAAGTCACTTTTTTTTTTATATAAGCTCGCATGAGACCACCATTATCCCAAATTATCGTTTTTCTCTCCACTAGGTTGAAATCTCAGTGTGTTGAACTTTTTTCCACCCTTCCAATCAGGCAGTAAGTCTCTTGTAGGTTCTTTCACCAATCTTTTTCTTGGACAAATAACTTTAACTTAGTACGTTTATATTGTACATCAACATGCTGCCATTTCAGGAGGACCACTTTAATGAAAAGGTACAAAATTAGGGAAGAAGACGCTCTCCTTATCATTTTTCTCATTTTTCTTCATTAGCCCATCTAGGTCATTAATTAAAAATAAGAGAGAAATGTTAAAGTAGTATTATAATTGATTAGACGTATATAATTTAGAGATTATGAGGGATAATAAGAAAAAGATTATGGGAGAAACTCAACCCATAAAATTAGTGCGTTGGTAAGGCTATTCTGGTTTGATATGCATACTGTAAATCCAGAATTTGTTCGACTAAATAAAATCTTGTAAGCACTATACACCTAAATTTCTAAGAACTATCAGAAATTAAGATGCACTTACTAAATGCTAACTTGCCAACAATAATCCCGATCCAGGGATATCTGGATGATATGGAACCTGAAAGTAATCAGATTATTTGTCGTACGTACGTGATTGAATATTATTCAAACTTTCTAGTCTCCCTTTACATTGATTGGAAAACTAGTCAAATTCATACGAAACCCATTGTTAGGGACATCTGGTCAAAGTTCCACTACCAGGTTTTGCAATTAGTTGTCGCTAATTAAGAAATGCCTAGTCATTGTTTTCTTCAAAAAAGTTATGCCTATGTGTTTTTTTCACATGCCCCCCAACAAGGCTTCTTCTCAATCGGTTTTCTTTACATTTCCATACGTTGTTGAATGGAAAATACACACACACACACTAACTCCAACCTTTGCAAAATTATCAAAGGAAATATTACCAATAAAATATGAACACTTGAAAAGTTAACTTTGGTGTTCGATGAAAAGAAGAGAAGACTGTGGAACTTATCATTGATTTCATGGCTCAAATTGGGTGCACATGGGTGAGTGATGATATTCCTTAATTACCCTATTATTAAATAAAAGAAGAAGAAGTTTATAACAAGTTAGACTTTGACAAGAACCTAATAATGGATGAATGTTTCATTTCATTTATTTGTTTTAAAAAAAAAACTCTAGATCACATCCTCAGAACCATTCCGTTTGAAGCCATAAAACAAAACAATTCAGCTACATCAAATGTCTTGGGGAAAATATAGGCTTGCATACTGGAATGGAAAAAAATACCTAATAAATTAACTGTAACTGACAGTTTAAAAATAAAAAAAGGAAATAAAGAAATGTAAGTTACTAAAACTCATAAGTAACGAATTACATTAAAAAAGGTGAGATTTTTACAGGTGGGTATAATAATGGCTCTTGATGATCACCATATTCCAACTAGCTACATTATTTGAGCAATAATATGTGTTGTAATTTGGTTTAAATGGGCAGTTCGATTGCATACCCAAACAACAAAACTGAATCAGATAGGTCCCGATTAAGGGGGAAAAAAGATGGCACAAAAATCACAGTAAAAAAAAAAGTGTTTATCTTAAGTGTTTTTTAACAAATATATCACTTTGGAATAACCATAAATATTCATACATACATATGTGCTTGTGTGCAGAATAAGAGCAAAGCACTTGAACTCAATTCCTCTGTGAACAGAAGAAGAGAGATGCTTTACGCCATTAAATCATTAGAAAATCTCTGCAGGCAAAGCATGCTGCATAAGCATGGAGCCTAATCATCAAGAGTCTATTGATCTATCATAGCACCCACATAATCACCACTGATAAATCTAATTAATTTATTCTAAAAGATCTCATCTTCTAAGTACTCTAAATGGGACCTAATAATCATCAGAAAGAGCATGAAGCTCTCCCACCCGCAATTATCATTAGAATGTGCCGCTGAGCTTCGTATAAAACTTTTCCCTTTTGGCTGATTCAATTCATGAGATAGGTCTTCATATTCATATACAATTAGCGATTCTGCAATCCTTTTAGATTGTGTGTGGAGTCTATATGATTAGTTCCTCATTCATGTACAATCCCATTTTTTGATTGAAATGTCACATGCAGCAGCTTTGGACTATATGGAGTATTCAAAACGGGACACGCAATAAAAATAACATTTGCTAAATCAAAACAAGGTGCAACTTTGATTGAAGAATAATCATGAAATGGGGTATCTAAGAGAACATGCTAATCATGGGCCATTTAGATTTCTAATTATACCACCCACATATATAATTTTATTTTCCTATAATCATCAATTATACTATTGCGCCTTCTACATCTTCCTCTCATCATTTGAAACTCATTTCTTATTAAGAGTTTTGTTAGTTTGCTTGGACCCCTCAGGAGCCTGGGACGGATTCTGTTTCCCGGCCCCTGCCCTTCACTTTGTTTCCTTCACTTCCTTTCTAACAGACTAGATTGCTAAATAATGACATAACTGCAACAGAAGCTTACATATATGTGGATAAAGTTTAAAAAGAGAGGCCACGTGTTGGGACCTTTTCATGGAAGCAGGGATATAGATGGAAATTCACAAACATGTTAGGGACTTAATGGGAGTTTTACCTAGCTAGCTCTCCCTTATTTAAACCATGGATTCACATGCTGACTCCACACAACAAAACAACACAAGAACAAACGAAAGAGGAGGGAAAGAGCAAGAGTCACTGCATGCACTACTCTTCTGCTCTATTAACTCCTCTTCTTCCAAATAATATTTTCTTTCAGTTGTTATTATTCGCATATATATATATATATATACTTCTGAGTTGTGTCTCTCCTACCCCTACTTCCCTCTATTACAAACTACTTGTTTTGTTCTTGCACGTACAAGACAGCTCATCTTACTTACGTATTTCATCAAGCACATGATGAACCCATTTTCATCGTCGTCATCCAAGGCCAAAAAGAAGCAAACAGCGACAACAAGCACAGCCACAGCAATGGCAACAACAACACAGGAGCAAAAACATGAAACGGCGTGGGGAGGGAGGTACCTGGGTGTTCGGAGGAGGCCGTGGGGACGATACGCGGCGGAGATCCGAGACCCGTCCACCAAAGAGAGGCATTGGCTCGGCACCTTCGACACTGCTGAAGAAGCCGCGTTGGCCTATGACAGGGCAGCTCGGTCCATGCGCGGCTCACGTGCCCGAACCAACTTTGTCTACTCCGATACACCCCCGGGTTCTTCTGTCACCTCCATTATCTCCCCCGACGAACAATCCCACCAGAATCACGACTTCTCGTCTTTCTTCGCCCAAAATTCGCTCACCCAACAATCTTACCCAGATCCCCATCTCTCCGAATGCAATCTCTCCGACAGTTTCATAGCGTTTACGGATAGTAATGCTTGGTCTTCACCTTCATCTGGGGCTTATAATTATCCACAACATCAAGTTGCAGCGACGGAGAGCCATAACCTAACACATTTCCAACAATTGTATGATGATAGCAACACTGAGCTTCCTCCATTGCCGCCAGATATTACCAGCTCCGCGGGATACGAAATGGGAAACGGGTTTTACGGTAACGAATTCGGGCATTCGGAGCAGAGCACCGTGACGGATACAAGCGGGGGATCGTACGCTTACATGGGCTTTGATTCGGTTGATTACGTGCATAGTCCGCTGTTCAGCACAATGCCACCGGTGTCAGATAAGGAGCCGGAGAGCTTTGATTTGGGGAATTCGTCTTATTTCTACTGAGGTTGAAGATTACTTTATGATACATTTTGTTTGTGTGTGTGGTTAAGTTTGTCTTTGATATGTATATTGCAGCCAGTTTGTGTGATACTGTGATGCGAGGGAGCCGAACGGAAGGTCGACGAAAATGGTGATTTTTGTGTGTGCTTCGGCCTGGCCTTTTGTAGGGCCTGCCTTTTTTAAACTGGTTTCTTGTTGAATGAATTAGCCCAATTACATTAAATACTAAAAAAATAGATTAATGATAGTTAGTACTTAGTTCTTTAATAAATTGATTTAAAAAATGGCACTTCCCTGATACTTAATATAAAAAATATTTATCTAATTTGATTAAATTAAATAAGTTAGTTAGTAATATTTATAAAATATCCTAAATATCTTCCTTAATTCTCTTATTCCTTCTAATATTTTATTATTGTTGATTATTGTTAAGAGAATATCAATAGGGATAAATTAAAAAAATATGTCTTAAATTTGAATCAAAATGCACCATCAAATATGTTTTATATTAAAAACCAGAGGGATTATATAAATATTGATTTAGATAGTTAGAAGCAATAATCCTAAATGAAGTATTTTAAATTTTTAAACGTGTTCAACATCCTAAATTATTTAAATTATTAAGTATATATTGTAAAAAAAAAAAAAGTATTTTAGAGTGATAGACATATTATAAACAAAATTTTAGGACAGTGGGTGCATTACAAGGAAAAAAAAAGGTTGGGAGACCTTAATCCCTGAATTTACAAAAAATAATGTTATAGGTCATACTCCCTATCCATCTCCACAACAACCAATGCAGAATGCTGGTGGTGGAAATGCTTTGTTTGCCCTTAGTGGGGGAATAACAACGTTGTAGGGATGCTGAGAATATCTGGATATAATTTATTGGTCTGGTGGGGACAAATTGTGAAGATATATGGGAGGCAAGGGTGGGTGGGGGTGGATCTAGGGTTTGCTGAAACTGCTTTTTCATCATGCATGTGAACCTGCAGTAGTAAGTAGTAACTAGCTCCCTCTTCTGTTCCTTCCTGGGAAGCAGCCATGAATATGGCCTGGGACCTTAATTTCCAACGCAACACAGACTAATTATGATATTCTGGGAAAACGATTATATTCCAATCGATCAATTCACGTGATGTCTTGATTATTTATATATTTTACTGGCAATATAATATAATTACCAATGTTGACTAATGGTTAAATTAAATTCTATCTGGTTGTGTTTACTGATTTGCTCGTTCGTTTTTATTGTTGTTGGTAAATATATACAAGCTATCTCATTTGATTAAACTGTATTTTTTAAAAAAATAAAAAACGATAACTAACAATAGTGCAGAACAAAAAAGTGCAATAAATTTATTAGTTCTAACCTTTCATCGCTTTTCACCTCAAAACGTGGATGATCGACCAGATGCCTCAAAATGGTTTGACGACCCTGGTTACGTGAGCAGGACGAAGTTTTCTTATAACTACTGTACATTGTAGAATTAATTAATGGGTTAAGGTACAAAAATACACATATGTTTTTCTGCCAGGAGCATCTAGCACCATGTGTTTTTTTTTTGTGCGAAAGTACTCACGCCGTTAGAATTTTACAGCAAAAGTCACACGGACGTTAACTGGCCCCAAACGTCTGTTAACTAGCCCCAAATGTCTGTTAACAAACCCACCACCACCACCGACTCAAGCTTTAGCCATGAATATCAAGAATTACCAGAAACAAGAATCCCCACACAATGAAAATCAAAGCAGAATTTAATAATTAAACATTAAAGTTCATGATATAAATCAAAATCCCAAAGAATGAGAAACCAGCGAAGCATCAGAAAGAATTAGAAAGAAGACAGCAAAATCGAAATTGAAGAAAACAAACATTGAAATCAGAAGGCGTTGTGAGTTTGAGGGAGAAGGCATCAGAAATCGGCAACAATGGCCAGCCAAGATAGTGCCTACCTTGCTTCCTTGATTGGCCATATGGAAAAAATCCAAGGAAGTTGTCGTTTAGGGATCTGTATCTGGGTTTACAAAATTAAGATACTTGATTTGTACAGTGATCCCTTCATTTTTTTGCTATGTTTTTGGGCTCCGTCTAATGATTTGTACAGATGAGGTCATCTGGTTGGGGTTCCTTGAGGCATTTTTGGGTGTTTACGTTGATTGGAAGATTATAGAAGGAGGAATAATTTTCCGAAGCCTTTGGATAACGAGAAATATCGCAAGATGGAAGAGCAAAAAAAAAAATCGATATTTTTCCAATGAAAGACTAACATGTGCCGATGAAAGATCAAATTGCTTGAGGTCTGAATCGCCCTTTTCTTTCTTTCGATCCAGTTCATTACTTTTTCCAAGGAGATTCTTTATGGGGAGATGACGACATTCTGCTTCCGGTCAAAGGAGCTGGTGGAGGTGACGAATCTGTGCAAGGATTTCGAAGAACAAGGTGCTGGAGATTTTGGAAGAGTAGGTGGATCCTTCAATCGATGATTCAAGATCTGAAAAAAGAAAAAGTGGATCTGAAGAATGAGAAGGAAAGGTTCGAACAGATCTAAAAAGAAAGAGGGAAGGGTAAGGTGGGAAATTACAAAAAGTTTAATATTTTTATTTTTTAAAATGACGTGGGGCCCACTAAAAAAAAGTCTGTTAACAGACATTTGGAGCCAGTTAACGTCTGTGTGACTTTCGCCCTAAAATTCTAACGGCGTGGGTACTTTCACAAAAAAAAAAAACATATGGTGTTGGATGCTCCTAGCAGAAAAATATATGTGCATTTTTGCACCTTAACCCTTAATTAATTCTGTACTTCTGTAATGCGTTGCAAGAAGTGAAATTTATTGAACTATTCATTCATTTATCGGTTACCCTCGATCGAGATATTTATTTATGTTGATTTGATTTATGTTTGGCAATAGTTGAGTAGCTGATATGGAGTTGGAAACTAACATGCCGGGAAAGTTATACATGGCAAGTTGGTGACAAGTGGACAGGGTTTTGTTATAACTTAGTGACTATTTAAGTCGGTAATGGAAAAATACATTTACGTAAGTCAATGCAAGACTTCTTCTACAAACTTATCTCATATTCTGTAAATTATATTGGGAAATTAACTTCTAATGATAATACAAATAGACACTTAAGTAAACTTACTCCTTTTTCTTTATGATTTAGTCATCTATACACTTTTATTTTGTTTTGCCAGTAATATAACACAGTGATATATATATATATATATATATATATATATATATATATATATAACCACACACTGACGCTGGCTTTTATTTCGCTTCTATCAGATGAGATTGTGTATTGGCCTGACCAGAATAATTGGCGTGATCAATTTTAAACATAACTAACTAATATAAATATACTTATACATGATTTTATTCTGTCTCTTGTTATATGTTTGAAGGGAGTCTATTTATTCATCATAAAAATGCCTGTATTTTTATTCATTCGGTTCATCACATAATTAAATGGTGAATTATATTTATATATGTGGAGTGGCGGGGTCAATCGGTCTTGTAGGTCCCCCAGCTTGCTTTGGATATTGGGCTGGGCTTGAGAGACTAGTCAGGTTGGATTTCAGGCTAATGTCAGGCCCAATCCCCCGCTGCCCTGGTCTGCATATTTCAAATAATCAAACACACACGTACACCAATATCAATTATTATTTTTTTTATATATAAAAAAAAGTTTAGGTGGGGGTAGACACTGGTAACCCACCAGGTCAGGGCACACCTCCAGACTCAAAGAGCACTTACAGAGATACTTATAGATCGCCCACAAAAAAAAAAAAAAACCAATATCAATTGGGAGCAAATGATAAGAGGCTTGCTCTCTCTTAACCACCATGTACTCAGTTGAAGTGTAAAAATAGAGAAAATGGCGTTAGGAGCTCTTCCCTATGACCATGGGCCCAACTCAAGGCAAATTTGGACTAATCCAAGTAGAATGTTCAGTTCCTATGATTCAGGTGGGCAACCCCAAAAAAAAACACACACACATGCACTCACACACAATGACAAAAATGCCCTATGAACATTTAATCATGTTACTCTTTTTTATCCTAAATATTGGATATAGTTAACACTAAGCACTTTCCCTTCTTAAGTAAAATGCCGTGACGATGTGAATTCAAACAATGTATAATAAGTGAGTAGACATAACAATTTGGACACATTATTGGCGGTGTATAATTGGGCTTGACATGCCCGAGGACACACGACGTATGACATCTGGTCCTAATCAAAATTAGCTTCACAGTGATTGTTACTATGCAAACCTTATCCAACATTTTCAACGTCACTCTCATCAGTCTTTGACAGGCTCATGTTTCAGCAAACCTATTATTGTTAAGTGTATTAAAATATCGATCAATCGGTGCATGTTATGTATGACCTGTGCCCTTTACTCTTTTCTCAGTCATAAATCTCTGTCTCTCCGTTTTTGTTTCTCTGGGTCCTTATACATCACCACACACACACACGATTATGACCAACTATACAAAGGATCCGGACGAATTTATTTTGTAAGCTTGGAATATATAATTATTTTTTTATATTTTAAGATTGAGATAAGAATTATAATAATTGAAGTTTAAATTTGGATACGCAAGAGATTCTCAGATTTTTGACTGGTTATTTCGTTTGGTTGGGCGAGAGCAACAGCATCCACGTGAATCGAGGCAATAAAAAGACTTATTTGATGTGAGATCTCTCAATACCAACACCACCAGCTTCGTCTAGATCTGAAGCGACACCACGATTAATGTGGCGAGCATTCATTCATTTACTTATTTTAAGACCCTGCAAAATTTGCCAAATTGTCGTCTAGCTTCTTTGACCTCTAATTAATTTGCTAGATTGCTGGGTGTTACTTCATCATTAAATACTTATTTAGAATAGTGATGGGGGATTTTTAAAATTTTAATAATAATTTATAATATATGAAATAAATATATAATAAAAATTTGTCTCGATTTATATGAATAAATACCTTTTTTCAGGGATTAAAAAATAATCTCAAACAAAGATATATAACAACATTAACGTTGCAGGAGATGACTACACAAGGGGTCCTAGCTCGATGTGCATGCGCCATGAACTTTATTGTAAATCCAGTGAACAAGGTCCTTCATCGATATAATTTAGTGTCACTTTGGATTAAAAGAAGAAGTTGATTTTTTAATTAATGTCATTTACTGTATATAAGGTAAGTATGTGATTGGAGTTTTTACGTATAAGTGTACTTTTTCAAAATTAATCAGAAAAGTAGGAGTCTTCGGGTGTCCTGATCATGATCACTGACATTTTGATTTTGGAATCTTCCATTCGGGACCAGGACTATAACTGGGATCACACTTGAGATCTAAAAAATTAAGAAATTTCTTATCTAATGTAGCCACATTGAGAGTCGAGATCCTGATCCTGATTTTTTTAAAAAATTTCTTATATCATAAATTAAGTTATCTTTTTATTTTTGTATTGTTATCCCTTAAATTAAGCTGTCATTTGATAAGATGTGGATCACATATTTAGTTGGAATTAAGCTATATGTATCGTAATATTGATCATAACTATATATTATATAAAAATAATTATCCTTTTATTTTTGCATTCTTATTCCTTAAATTAAGTTGACCTTTGATAAGATGTGGATCACATTTTTAATTGCAATTAAGCCACATATATTATGATATTTATCATAACTATATAATAATAATAATAAATAATAATAATAAAATACTATTCTTCAACCCTGGATTAATTTATATAATTATTATGGCCTTATTAGGTATTAAATAATCACTTTAAATAATAGAATATAGATAATTTAAATAATATAATGATATTCTTAAAATTTATTATTTTTTAAAAGTAAACCAAGATTTCCCTTTCCTGTCCCACTATTACTGGGACCAAGATTATACCGGGACTGGATGCAAATTGCATGGTGACCAAAAACCAAGACCAAGAACTGGATCATGTTCCTGTCTTGGATTTTAAACACGCTCACTAACATGCCCTTACATAATACTCCTAACAAAGATGTTAACTCGGCTCCTAATTATAGCTTCATCACCCTAATGTGCGAAATGTTTCTGTATGATTCTTCTAATCATTAGATTCTTCTGAAATGAGTGACATTTTTTACTATTTTTTAAATATTGTAGGCTCAAAAATTGTGTAGTTTCCTTTTAATTTAAATTCTCATATTTTTGAAAAATCGTAACAAATTAAAAACAATTCCTTTTTTTTCTAATAGGAAATCAAAATGTCACTTAGTTTATGCAAAATCTAATAATAAAAAGAATTATGAAATAATATTTGGGAAGAACCCCAAAATTGAAAGGCAGCAAGGGCACAACACCAAATTTAAAGTAGAATAGGCTGGCACCCCCTAAAATATTAGGGTGAACCCATTCATTTTTCGGAAACTTCATAATGATTTTACTTATAGTAACAACAACCATTGGTGAAAAGATTTTTTTTTTTTTTAAAAAAAGTGAAATAATACCCATGTCTCATTCTCTGATGTGATGTCCATGTTAAGAAATTAATTATTAATTACAAAAAAAAAATAATAAACCAAACCAAACAGCCCGCGCAGGACCGAATGGGTTAGTGGTGCAAGGGCAACGTGATGCCATTAGGTAAAACAGTACAGGGCCCACATATGGAGGAGGACCTAGCCCACCCAAACATTCCCAAAACTGTCCAAGTTGGTCTAATGAGTAATGACATTACCAACATTTATTGGTAGCAAGAGTAAGTGGAAAGAGGTTTACTTCTTTAATCACATCCTCATTTAGAAAGTGTGAGAATAGAGAAAATGATATTGACAACTCTTCAACCACGATCATAAGTCCGACTCAAGGCAAATTTGAAATTGTCAGAACCAAAAGTCGTAGCGTGCAACCAAAAAAATACCGTTCCACAATGAGATGGTGTTATTACGATTATTATTATTTTTTTTTTGTGTGTTATTGCGATTTCATTAACGTGCTTTATTCTTAGTTTAAATAACAGACGTGCAAAAAAATGCAATTTGGACGGTAGACACTCAATCATTTTGAGTTGAAAATTATATAGTCGCAGTCGCTTACGATCGCCATGTCATTATTTAAAAACAAAAGGATATTCTCATACTTATTGAAGAAGATATGGAAAAAATTTAATTAGAAGATAACATTTAGTCGGATAATAATCTTACCTTTTATTTTAAAATTGTATACCTTTAATGTTTGATTTTCGAACATGCATGATAAATAAACCATTTCCATCCAAACAAAAAAATCGAAAACAGTTTTTTTTTTTTAAAGATGACAAAATCCAATTTCACGAACATATTAGGACATTTACATAAACATAAGCAATAATGGGTTTATTTGAGTTACGATAGGAGCGGTGACTTAAAAGCTATTAATATCTGACTTTAAAAAAAGTTCGATAGGAAAAAAGTCAGGTTATAGATAATGATTTGTGTTTGGATTGATGACGGTGGTAGAAGTGGCGGGGCCTATATAAAAAAACTGAGAGTTTTTTGAAAAAAAACTCAGAAATGAAGCTTTTTCCTTAACAGATTTTTTTGAACTTTAGGTTAAGTGAATTTAAGTTCAGCCCAAACAGACCCAAAATCAGCTAATAAGATTAATTGACTTTTTTCCAAAATTATCACAGAAAAAACTGTACTCCAAACAGATTCAATATTATCCCTCCATTTAAGCGATATGCTTAAAGGATGAATCCATGTACCCATTAGGACTTGCAGTAATTTAGAGTTAGATTACATGAACGCCAGCTATCTAAATGACTAAGGGTTGTGTTGTGTTTATCTCATAATCATTTTTTCATTATCTTTAATAATTTTTAAATTATTTTCGTCCAATTAATTAAAAAATAATTTAACTTCTCTCACATCTTTCTAATGATGTCATCAAGGATCTCCATCCGCGTGAGGTACACCGCACACGGGATTTGGGAATGGAAACAGGATAACGTCAATTACTAGAGTGCCATTTTCCTCCTTTCACTCATGACTCGACAAGTGCCATTTCGTACTTAATCGGAGCTTCGAATCCGAGAGTCCGAGAGATGCGAGGGAATATCTGAACGAGCTTTCTCACTCTTGGCTTCACGCGCGGCCACAACGAGCCACCTTCCTCATGGAACCGGAATCTGGAGCTTCGTCTTCTCGGAATCCTTCCCAGGTTAGTGTTTTCCTCTCTTTATCCGCCTTTTCTTTTGCTTTTTCGTTCTGTTCTGTCAGGCTGCACCGTATCATTAATCTAAATTTCATTTTCTGGTTTTTGATTTTATTTTGTGGTTGCTTGTTGATGAATCAAGGTGATCGAAGCTGTTCTTCTTCAGTGAAGTTTTGTTAGATCTTGACTTGCTTCTGTTTTTATTTTTCTTGAATTCCGATTTGGACACCTGTTCTGACGAGTTTATTATTTTGCTTTGTATCTTACCAGATGAATGTATTAAGCTGGTATATTGTTGATGTCTTCTTCTGTCTTACACACCATGCATATTTATATCATGAGTAGTGTCTGTATACTTGTCAACTTGGTGAACTAAAAATCGAACCCACAATTTACGACATTTTAAGTCAGTCGCCGCATGATACGCCCCAAATTCATTAGCAAGGGTACTGGAGTTCCGTACCTGATATACATCTGTCTGTTAGATTTATTTGCTGAGGTTTAGTTTATTGGTTTAGTCTAATAGGCTGAGACACTAATTGTCTGAGGACATCGGAAATGAATTGAACTCTCTTCTTCCTTCTTAGTTCTTAGCAATTATTCCAGTTCCATTCTATTATTCTTTTGGATGAGACTGGGTTGGCAAAGCTTCAAAGTTGTGGTGGCTCCCGCTCTTTTCTTATCTCTCTCTTGTTTTCTTCCCAATCCTTTTCACACCCTGCCTGTTCATAACGTGGGATTGGGTTCTGCTCCTGTCTCATCCCAAAATAAAGATGGAGTAGTATGTTTCATGATGATATGATGGAAAATATAGAACGAATACTTAAAAGGGATAATGAGTATTGTGGCCCTATAAATTTGGCTGTTGAACCGCCAATTGTGCTTCTATGGGAGTAAAGGACATGCTCACCATGAGCACTAGGGTAGATTTAGTTTATGTGCTGCGATGCCTAAGGTGGTGAAGAGTGAACATGGTGCCCTTTCATGAACATTATGGTGGAGTCTGCTTGTGTGCCCATTGAACCAATGTCATAAATGGATGTACATTTTATGTCAATGGGCTAGGATTTTCAAATCATGGAAGTGGTAGGCAGAATATTGGTATTGGAAAAATTCAACGGGATTAGAGAATATGGGCTTTGTTTGGATTGCAGTAAAGTGGTTTCTTATCTAATATTAGATGCTGGTTGATCTAATGAAAAATCCTCTTACTTAACCCTTGAGGACAAGGGTGTTTTGAAGTTTAAGATACAGATGAGCTCCAAATTTAATAAAGGGTTTTAGAGTGCTGAGCTTTGAGATCTTAGATTTGTTAGCTGTTAGTTAGTTGGTTGATTTCATATAAGAGGCTGAGACATGATTGTAGAAGGACATTACAAGTGAATTGAATTCTCTACTTTTTAACACTCTATCTCTTGGTCATTCTTCTGTTTTACTTGCCTTGATCAAACTTTTCTTTGATTTTCTTTGTTTTGGAAAGGAAAATACGTTGAAAGCAGATATTTGTGAGCTGTGTGTACTGTTCCTTCTTCTCTTGGATGAATTATCCAGAATGGAAAGTTGTGGTCTCTATTGACCTTGACTCATTGATTGAAAACTTATTGTTGGATTTGAAGAAATGGTGACTTCCAATAAGTCACCATGGTGACTTATTATTTCATTCTGTACCTTTTCATTTTAAATTAACGTACTCCCTGACATAAAAGGGATTTTTTATCTTCAATTTGTTTACTGGTATTGCATTGCTCATTGCTCCCTTTTCCAAATATTAAATTAATCTGAATTATAAAAATTTAATGTATCTTTTGTTGCTTTGCAGTTGTCATGGGTTAATCTCTCTAGGAATCTAATATTAGCATATCAAAGCTTTGGCGTAGTATATGGAGATCTAAGTACATCACCTCTCTATGTTTTCACAAGCATATTTGGAGGAAAGTTGCAGAATTACCATGATGAAGAAACTACCTTTGGTGCATTTTCATTAATTTTCTGGACCCTCACATTAATTCCCTTGCTCAAATACGTTTTCATCCTATTGAGTGCTGATGATAATGGTGAAGGTAATCTAAAACAAGAATTCTGCATACAAATTACTGAACTCCTTTTTTTTTTTTTTTTCAAATTCTTCTCTCGTAAAAATAATATATTTTTTTGTTACATAGTCAAAATATTATTAATTATTCAGGTGTATGCTCTGATTCTCGTACAAACATTGGCAGGTGGAACATTTGCTCTCTACTCACTGCTTTGCAGGCATGCCAAGTTTAATCTACTCCCCAACCAACAAGCAGCGGATGAGGAGCTGTCATCCTACAAATATGGTCCCTCATCACAGCCTGTAGCCCCTTCCCCATTGAAGAGGTTTCTGGAGAAGCATAAGAGATTAAGAACAGTTCTACTTGTTGTAGTGTTGTTTGGTGCTTGCATGGTCATAGCTGATGGTGTGTTTACTCCTGCAATGTCAGGTAAAATACCTTTCAAGAAATCTAAAATTAGGATTGTCTTGAGTTAGTAATTATGTCTTTTGGGTATAATCTTGGTATTAAATGTTAAGATAACTTCTAAACCCCCCAAAAACAAAAGAAGGGAAGCAAAAGAACAAAAGGGGAAGGTAATAAAGCCTTTTAACAAAACTTTCAAATATTAAATTTATTCTTTTTGTGACTTCTTCCTACTTGGAACATGAGAAGGATAGATGGTTATAGAATTGTTAAAATAAATTATGTAACCCCTTCCTCCTAACCTGCAGCATGACCCCCCCGGGCCACAATCAAAGTGACACCAGTTCATAAGGGCATGTAAAGGGTACTTAGGTTTCTTGTTTCCTATATAGTACTTTGCACATTTTCAAGATCTCGCAAAATATTTATTAATAGGTCTCCATTGCAACTAGTTTAATTTGTTATCATTGTTTACATTAAAGAGTTATTTTGTTTTAACATGAGCATTATCTTGCACCTGATCAGAAATTGACATTCCTTTTCATGTGCTTGCAGTTCTATCAGCAGTATCAGGATTAGAAGTTAATGAGAAAAAGCTTCCTAATGGTGAGTCAATTATCATTTGTGCCTTGTTGAAGATGTTGCAGTTTGTATCAGTGGTTATTCATTTCCAAAGACTTAAATATTACATTACTAGAGCAATTTCTTATTGTTTGTAGGTGTACTTGTCTTGCTTGCCTGCGTCATATTGGTTGGCCTGTTTGCTCTCCAGCATTGCGGCACCCATAAAGTAGCATTTATGTTTGCACCAATTGTAATAATCTGGCTTGTATCCATTTTTTCTGTTGGTCTGTATAATACAATATACTGGAATCCAAAAATAGTTCGGGGTCTATCCCCACACTATATCATCAAGTTTTTTATCAAGACTGGCAAAGCAGGTTGGATTTCTCTTGGAGGGGTTCTTCTCTGTATCACTGGTATGGTAGTCCTGGACCTCCACGTCTCCTCTCATTTATCAAAACTTTGCTGGAAAACTACACTGATGCTGCATTTCCACTTTTTGAGTTTAATTGTACATTGACTCAAGATACTGGGAGTTTTAAGAACTATGATGCCAAATTCACTAAACGCTATCATTCTGTGTTTCTCCAGGATCTGAAGCTATGTTTGCTGATCTTGGTCATTTCACCGCTTTTTCAATAAGAGTGAGCTCTTAACTGTTTTGGACATTCAATTGGTTTTAGTTTTTTTTTGAAAG
This sequence comes from Acacia confusa, assembly GCA_037074495.1. Lineage (NCBI taxonomy): Eukaryota > Viridiplantae > Streptophyta > Magnoliopsida > Fabales > Fabaceae > Acacia > Acacia confusa. The sequence continues at coordinate 9,810,006 of CM073507.1, read as the reverse complement.
CATTGTTAGTTGATTGAAATATATGTAGTGTGGTTTCTTGTTTTCATTTCCACGATTAGATGGATTATTTGAAGTGTCTATGTTATTGAATCTCTACTCTGGCTGAAATTATTGCGTTTTGCATAGCAAACAAGTAAGATTCTCTTAACATTCTTTTTCCCATGTGCAGCTTGCATTTGCTCTTGTTATATACCCTTGTTTGGTGGTACAGTACATGGGCCAAGCTGCTTTCTTATCTAAAAATCTTGGCTCTGTCAGTAACAGTTTTTATGACTCAATCCCAAGTTAGTTCTTCTGGTTCTCTTCTTTCTTGGTACTAATTCCCATCAATGCAAATTTTTCTGGTTTGTTAATTTTTCTGCTTGCCTGCAGAACCTGTATATTGGCCTGTCTTTGTTATTGCAACCCTTGCTGCTATTGTGGGGAGTCAGGCTGTTATAAGTGCCACTTTCTCCATTATCAAGCAGTGTCATGCACTAGGTTGCTTTCCCCGAGTGAAAGTTGTCCACACCTCAAAACATGTATATGGACAGATCTATATCCCGGAAATAAACTGGATACTAATGGTCCTGACTCTTGCTATGACAATTGGATTTCAGGACACGACCTTGATCGGAAATGCTTATGGTAATTTATTACTTTATGGAAGAGTCAAAGTCTCTATCTGTCTACTCTCAGACACAGATATGAGACCATTATGACTTTATTATTTTTTGCCTATGGTTACTCATATGTTTGACGATTGGGGGCACTGGTGATCTTGCTTGCTGGAGCTGATTTGGTATGCCCTTGGATGAGTGCACTGGCTCATTCAAATAATGACTGGTTTGGCAGTTCTATTTGGTCCGTGGACAAATTATATGCTTTGAGTTCATAATCTGTTGCTTGTGTGTCAAATTAAAGAAGCATAAAAAAAGAGCACTTAAGATTCAGTTGTAAAATATCATTTAATGGATGACTTCGACTATCAAGTACTCGAAAAGAATTCTGAAGCTCTTAATATCGTGGTTGCCAAAAAAAAGTCCTTATATTCAGGCAGTATTGTTTGTTCAAGTATGTAGCACACTCGATGCTTGTGCTAGTCGCCACTTGAATTCACATGTAGCGCTGGTTATTTTGCCAATACTATGTTTTTTTGGATAGAAGTTTCAGTTTGAGTGTTAGATTTGCATTGATATGCATGGATTTACAAGGTTACGAGTTCCCATGCATCTGATTTGAGCGTTATGCCTTCTTTGGTAATGAGCATGTTATGCTTTTAAAAAAATGTCCTTATTAATGAGGCTGCATGGTACACGGGTGTTTCAATAAAGGCAATGAACACTGGGTTTTTTTGGTCTTGCATAAACAATTGCACTGTGTTTTATTTTGTCTTACTGAAATTAACTCTTTTTGGTGTTTTGATTTACAGGACTTGCTTGTATAGCTGTTATGTTTGTGACTACATTTCTGATGGCACTTATCATAATCTTCGTCTGGCAGAAAAGTGTCCTGCTTGCTGCAATATTTCTTTTATTCTTTTGGGTGATAGAGGGCGCATATTTATCAGCAGCATTCACAAAAGTTCCTAAGGGAGGATGGGTTCCTCTTGTCTTGTCATTCATCATCATGATTGTTATGTATGTATGGCATTATGGTACTCGCAGAAAATACAGCTATGATCTACACAACAAAGTTTCATTGAAATGGTTACTAGGATTGGGCCCTAGCCTGGGAATCGTCCGTGTTCCAGGAATAGGTCTTATCTACTCTGAACTGGCAACAGGAGTGCCCGCAATATTTTCCCACTTTGTTACAAATCTCCCTGCATTTCACAGTGTGTTGGTATTTGTCTGTGTAAAATCAGTTCCTGTTCCATATGTCTCACCGGAAGAACGGTTCCTTATAGGGCGTGTTTGCCCCAGGCCATATCGTATGTACAGATGCATCATCAGATATGGCTATAAGGACATCCAAAGGGATGACGGAGACTTTGAGAACCAACTCATACAAAGTATAGCCGAGTTTATCCAAATGGAAGCTACTCAGCCACAACTTTCAAGTTCTGAAAGTTCTTCACTTGACGGGAGGATGGCTGTTATGAGTGTTAAAGGCATAGGATCTACTTCAAGCTTGATAGTGTCCGAGCATGAGGATGTTGGCCTGGACATCTCAATCCCTAGCAGCAAGTCTGTTACCCTGCGAAGCTTGCAATCAGTTTATGATGACGAGAATCCACAAGTCCGGAGGCGCCGAGTAAGATTCCAGCTGCCTAAGAGTCCTAGCATGGATTCTACTGTTAGGGATGAGCTACTGGATTTGATTCAGGCTAAGGAGGCGGGAGTTGCATATATAATGGGGCACTCATACGTGAAGGCAAGGAAATCGTCCTCATTCTTGAAAAAGCTTGCGATTGATATTGGGTATTCATTTCTTCGGAAGAATTGCAGGGGTCCTTCTGTGGCCCTCAACATTCCTCACATCAGTCTTATTGAAGTTGGAATGATATATTATGTGTAGTTCTTGATAGAATTTTGCAACTCGATCTCGGTGGTTATTCTCCTGGTTAAAAAATAGAGGTGGTTGTAGTCTTATGTTTAGGGTAGGTTAAGGCCTCTCTCGCCATACTTTGTTTCTGTGGACAATTTAAGAGGGAGATATTATTCTAAATCCATGAATAAATGAGAGTACATATGAATTTTTATATAGGCAAACTTAAAGTTAATCCTAAAATCTAATTTAATCCAATTCAATCAAATCAAAATAGTTATTTTAAGATATAATATATCTATATTTAATCTTAAAATATATTAAATATCGAACTTAATAATAAAATAACAATTAATCTAAATAATCTAAAATATATTCTCACACTTTCTCTTAAGTTGGATCATATAAATTTATCGTGTTCAATTTTCTTGTACAACTTTTAAATGCATGAGTTGTGCAATCTTTTTATCAACACATCAGCTTGATGATTTTTCAATGGATAAGTGAGGTATACTACAAGTGTCACTTTTGACAACTATGGCAGTGGGTTGTTTTGTATACTGCAGTGTTGCTAACATATCCATGATTTTGTTCAGCTAACCGCTTTAAGGAGATGAGTCATTATTGTTAGATGCCTTAGTAACAAAGTTCTTTCCTCACCCTTTCCCTAATTTCCAATCCTTGCTTCTTACAATGATCACAAAAAGGTCAGTCTTCAGAATTTCTGGATTTCGTGGTGCGAACAGTAAGGGCTGAGACCTCAAGAGATGCAGGATCCGCAACAAAAGTATTTTTTGGCATAGATTTATGCTTGTTTTCTTCTTCTTTTTTTTTGCTTAGAATTATGCCTGTCTTCTTCATCACGAAGAATAGAGTAAATTTCATGGATAGAAGGTAAGGGTTCTTAGGTAAGGATTTGTGCTCGAGTATCATCATATATCACGTTAAGACTAGCTAGCAATTCGAAGACTCTTTCTTCTTGTTGTGCCTTGTGATCTTTAGCAGTATTAGCATGACAATGATAGACCTGTTCTTTAAGGCGTTCAATTCTTCCTTGAGAGCAAATATTTCAAGATAGTAGTTGTTGATGGAGTTGTGATCTTGTTTCAATTGCCACAGTTTTGCCTTAATGTAGATATGCAGGATCTGTTCCTTACATCACTATATGCCTCTCGAATTGCTTCTCAAATGTAGCAGGCTGAACAAAGGAACATGAAACTTTTCCAGATTGATGCTGACATAACATTGACTAGCCATGGGGAGACCAAAGCATTCTCATATTTCCATACTCGCATTGCTTTGGTGTCTTATGATGGAGGTATTTTAATTTCACTAGAAATATGCCTGAGTTTGCCCCTACCATCAATAGCTAGAAGACATGGATTGAGCCCACTCCCTATAGTCGCCGTTGGTATGTTTCTTAGAAACGATTAAAAACATTGAGAAATCACTAGGATCAGACCTTAGCACGGAAGAAAAGACTACATGATCATAGGAAGTAGTAGTAGCCATATTGATCAAGTTTTTTTTTTCAGTACACTAAGACGATAAAAAACTTGACAAGAAGCTAACCTTTGTACTAAAGGCAAGAAATTTCAAGAATGTGAGACAATTAGAATCTTAGACAATGAACTAAACCTTAACAGTTGTGAACGGGAAGTTGATCAGATACCGACAATGAACTGTAAAGAGGCTGATTCAGTTGGTGGTCAGCGATGCTTAGCGGGGATTTCTTGAATCGTGATTTGGAATGACAGTCAGACTTGATAGCATTGATTGTGGAAGAGCCTCAATTGTGACTGGTTGTTGCTCACAGTGAAAGCAAATTGAAGACTCACAGAGAATACAAGACATAATTTCTCGGCATGAATCAGAGGACGAAGATATTACATTTGATTATCGAGAGATGGAGAACCAGGGGTCGGTACTGACAGAATGATAGTGTGAGAGCGGCGGACTAAGATTGCCGATAAGAAACGGACTAACTAGCTTCAAATTCTATAGTGGAAAGGAAAAAAGAAGAAGCCCCAATTGAAACTGGGACTCAACTATTGCAAGGAAGCTCCAAGTAACAACTGGGACGTGACCCTCGATTGCTAGGCAGGGTTTCTGAATCAAACTTGGGACTTGACAATGACTGATGATGACGGGAGCTAAGAAAACATTACGTTACGTCTGACGATGACTGGAACAAAGGAATGCCACTGGAATGCAAGTCCGACGGTGACGAGAATAGTGAAACATCACGAGAACTTCAAGTTCAACGCTGACTAAACGGAAGAGCGGCGTCTACTCCGCATTGGACGAAGGAAGGTGACCGGAGTGTGGAACTCTTTTGTAGGCCAAGACGATTGGGAGATCGTTCAAGAGGGAAATTTTGGGTTGGAGATAAGCCAATGTTGCCAATAAGAAGAATGTTCATAAGTGTTAATCTCAATATTCTTTTTTTTTTTTTTGGTCAAATGTTAATCTCAATATTCAAGGAACAACAATTGGATGGTAGACTTACCATTGCAGGCGAGAAGTATCATGTGGACAAAATTTGAAAGAAAAATATTATTCTGAATCCATGAATAAAAGAAAGTAAATATTAATCTTTATACAAACGAACCTAAAACTAGGTATATAATCTAATCTAATTTAATCAAATGAAAATAATTAGGATTATATACCCATATTTAAGTCTAAGATATATTAAATGTAAAACTTGGCAATGAAATAAAAATGAATCTAAATAATCCAAAATAAATACACAATATTCCCACCCTTTCTGCTTTGCTGCCAATGTGTAAAATGCACTAATAAATAAGGACAGTATTTTCAGTTTATTTTAGGACAATTTAGTTATGCAGAATTGCAGATCGCAGATATTTGCTCAATATCAGAGGAGCTATCAATAAAAAGGGGTTAGATTTCTATAGAACCAATTTTCCTACTCATCCAAAAGATGAATTGGGAGGGCTCTTCCAAATTTGGATGGTCTAAATTTAAATTTTTTTTTCAACTATTAATTTTTAAATGAAAAAATCATTTTTTAAAAATATGTTATTTAAAAAATTATCTTTATTTTAGATTCTCTACACATTAAAATAATTTTTTTAAAAAATAAATCTGGATTGTCCAAATCTCATTTGGACGGTCTAAATAGGAATAATTTTTCCTACTCTTCTCATTCCAATTTCTATATGGTTGTCACTTTTCCTTCACTCTTGTGTATATAAAAAAAATTGACCATCCCACTAAAAGTGATTCAATCGATCACGAATTGATAAAATAAAATACTGTTCTCTGAAAGAAAATTCACCTTGTTTTCTCTTTCCCTAACAATTTCTGATAAATAATGTTACAAAACCATTTTTATGTTTGGTAATATGTGAAAATCTTTTTCTTCTCGCAAAATGAAATTCTCTAAAATGGTGACATGAACTGTTCAACAATTTTTTAAAATATGCAAGAAAATAATTAAGCGATTGGAAATGCACCTAAAGTTTAGTTAACAAAAATTAAAAACAAAACTAATAGGACAACTACTTCTTGCCCCCTTTCCATATGTAGCCTATTCCCCAAACCTCCAAATCCTCCTAAAGGCTTTCTTTTTCTTTTGGTGACCAATTCATTTCCGTGTACATAAAAAATTCACAACTTAGGAAAGTAGTTTCACCTGTCCAACGCTCACTGAGCTCATCCTACCTACTAAAACCTAGTCACACCATGCAAGCCTCTTCCAAATAAACACTAATGACGAATTGCGATCACCAACACACTCATTTTCCCAAACTCCCTTCTTTTTCCTCTCACTCTATATATCCTTCTACAATACACCAGAGACTCACCCCCACCAACGATCTCCAGAATGGTTTCCAAGTCAGCTCCTCTGTTCTGCATGGCCTGCTTCATTCTGCTGGTACTTACTCTGTTCTCAAAAGCAAGTGCTCAAGACAATTCTTGCCTAAACCAGCTCTCACCGTGCCTCAGCTACCTCAATGGAAACAGAGAACCCCCTGCTAGTTGTTGTGATCCTCTGAAAACTGTGATCCAATCAGACCCAAAATGCCTTTGTAGCCTAGTCAGCAACAAAGGCACGAGACAAGCTGAGCAGGCTGGCATTAATATTACTCAGGCTCAGACTTTGCCTGGAAGATGTGGCCAACGAGTTAATCCTTTGGCCTGCCTCTCAAGTATATTCTTTTTATCTTTTCTTTTTCTGTTCTCTGTCTTCTTGGGTTTGTGGTTTTTGTTACTCTGTTTTTAAAGAGAAGGGAAGTTTCATTGAAACGATATGTGCTAATTGTTGTTTCAGGTTCTCCTGGTTCCCGGAATACTGCCCAGAACTCAGCAGCTAAGGTTGTGCATGTCTCACTGGGAGTTACAATTATTTCGGTTTTCGTAATTGCTGTTCAGATTCTATGGGCATAGGCTGGGGATTGCTGCTGGAATTCGAGAGTTTTTTCTATTTTATTTTTCCTGATAGTGAGTTGATACCTGGGTTGTGATTGTAACTAGCATGCTGTAGAAAAAGTACTTCGCTTCATTTTTCATGTAATGTTGGTGAAAATACAAAAAGGATCAAGTTATATTACAGGTGTGCTTGGGATTTATATTATTGGAGACGTGGAAACAGATTAGCCACTTGACTTTATGATAAATTCATCACTCATTGTTATCTTCTGTCTATTATTATTATTTTAAACCAAGATTCAGAAAGTCCAAAGATGTCTTCCTAGGTTGTCATATTTTCACAGCGCATTAGTGTATGGCGAATCAGGTTTGAAGATTCATTTGAAAGGTACATTTTTACATTCGGTAGCAGAAAGCAAGGTGCGTAAGCATCAACTTGTAGTGGGAGCGCCAGCCTCGAAACCAGTACCAAATAATGATATCCAAAAAAATCAAAATAATGTAACGGTCAACGAAGCCGCCAAAAAACAAAAAGAGAAACGAACATATCATTTCGCCACGCAACACCCATCGGAACCAAACAAATACGAGCATGTGTTGTAAGCTAAATATCTTATCTTAACCCCCACGAACATGATAGCTCGCGCCCTGGCGAACTTCAGGATATTTCTTCTTTTGTAAAACCTCTCCAAAACCTGTGTGCCCTCGTTTATCCTTTTTTTCTGCCTGCCGCCTTCACTGGAGAGCAATCGACGCTCTCCAGAATGCAAATGGCCCTCTTCTCCATCTTTATCCCCTCTTTCTTCTAAAAATCTTGCCTTCAGCTCTTATTACTCTGCATTTCTTCTTTTTCTTCAACCATGGCTTCTCCTCTCCCAATGTCTGACATTTCCACTCCCTTCATTCCCAAACTCAGCTCTTTCCCCACAATTTGGAGTCTCTTCATTGTTACTTACCCTTTGCAGTTCAAATACAACAAAGGACGAGTAGTTTTAGCCCCCAACGCCGTCTACACCCAAAACCTTTCGGTTCCTTCACACTCCAAATTGCCGAACAAGACAGAGAGAGTTGAGCTCGAGAATGATCCCATTTCGGTTCTCAACGAGAGGATTCGCCGTGATTTCGCCAAACGAGAGGTTTCCAGGACGGTGATGGATTCGGAGGAGGCTGACAAGTATATACAATTGGTGAAGGAGCAGCAACAGAGAGGGTTGCAGAAATTGAAGGGAGACAGGGAGAATAAGGAAGGTGGATTTAACTACCAGGTAGATCCTTATACGCTTCGTTCTGGGGACTACGTCGTGCATAAGAAGGTGGGTATTGGGCGATTTGTTGGGATTAAATTCTCTGCTTCAAAGAATTCTAAAGAACAAGTTGAGTATGTTTTTATAGAGTATGCAGATGGTATGGCAAAGCTTCCTGTTAAGCAGGCGGCTCGTATGCTCTATAGATATAGCCTGTAAGTTCTCCAAACCCCTTACCTTTAACATTTTTCTTTTTATTCTAGAATATAATGTTCTTAGCATTGTCAGAGCTCAAGCCAAATACTGACTCAAAATAGAGTGCTAGTTACAGCAGTACTTTCGTTAAAATGATGACGTTAATTGCGGTCCGTTTGCAGTCCAAATGAAAACAAAAGACCTCGGACATTGAGCAAGTTGAATGATACTAGTGCCTGGGAGAGAAGAAAGATTAAAGGAAAGGTTGCCATACAGAAGATGGTTGTTGACTTGATGGAACTTTATCTACATAGGCTAAAACAAAGAAGGCCTCCCTATCCAAAAAGTCCTGTCATGGCTAAATTTGCAGCTCAATTTCCTTACGAGCCCACGCCTGATCAAAAACAGGTGACATCATTATTAAGTTGTCTATGTTCTTTCTCTTTTGTACTGGTTTCAAAATCATGTGTATTTGCTTGCTAGAAAATGTTGATATTTAATATTTTTTAACTGTGTTGGACGTCTTGGTGTTTAGTTTTAGCCGTATTTCCTGTATTTTGCAGAGCTATAGATTTTAGAAGATTTGTCATTTGCATCGTTTCATGTTGCTTAACTAGGTATTTTGTGTTTCCAAATACGTTCCCTTACAGGCTTTCATTGATGTTGAAAGGGATTTGACAGAATGCGAAACTCCAATGGACCGATTAATTTGTGGAGATGTTGGCTTTGGCAAAACTGAAGTTGCTTTACGTGCTATATTCTGTGTAGTCTCATCAGGGAAGCAAACCATGGTTCTGGCTCCAACGATAGTTCTTGCCAAGCAGCATTTTGATGTTATTTCCGAGCGCTTTTCATCATTTCCTAATATTAAAATTGGACTTATGAGCAGGTTTCAGGTATGAGTTTTGTTCCTTGTTTGTCCTAGTGATGTTTATTTGAAGATTAGAGTTGTTTAATGCAATGAAGAGAGTACTCTAATTTTACTTTGGCAGTCTAATAATACTCATCAATCAAATTGATTTTTTTCTTGTTTTCAATGCCCCTTATGATGAAACTCTTTATAATGACGATGAAAACCCTTTCTTATTTTGTAATAGTATTTTAAGATTCATTCTAAGATGCATATTATTCTGATTTCTTGTTTTAAGTTCTTCTCTCACCTCAATTGTTTCTTTTGGTTTTCTTTCGGGTGATATGGCAATTTTATTTGAAGAAAGCTTTTTACAATCATTTTCCTTGTTCTATCTTTTCAAATGTTCGACAATCTTTCTTTGATTTCCAGTTTTTGGGGAAACAAACAATTCTTCTATGCTATATGGCATGTACTTCTGTCTTTACTTGCCATTTGAGATGTATAACATGTTCTGAGTCTATATTTATATGGCTTGTTACTTTTACATCAGTTTCGGAGTATTTTACTTATCACAACTTTCAGACAAAGGCGGAGAAAGAAGAGCACCTAGAAAGGATTAAAAATGGTGGCCTGGACATTATTGTTGGGACTCACTCTCTTCTAGGAAATCGGGTTGTGTATAACAATCTTGGCTTGCTTGTGGTTGATGAGGAACAGGTTTGCCAATTATCAACTATTAATATTTTCTTTAATTTCTCATAACTAACTATGGCTACATTGTTTTTTCTAACTGACATTTCTTTCATAACAGAGGTTTGGTGTCAAACAAAAGGAGCGGATTGCTTCTTTCAAAACTTCCGTGGATGTTCTTACTCTTTCTGCAACTCCAATACCACGGACTCTTTATTTAGCATTGACAGGTTTCCGTGATGCTAGGTAATAAGCCTTCCACAGATTATGATGGAAAATAGATTGTCTTAGGTTTATTTTTAGTTGTTGTTGTCCCTACTGTTTGAGATGTCTATGCACAATGAGGAAGCTTTAATATTGTAACGTAATCTCATTTCCATTATTAATCATCTGTACAAGAGGAATATATATACAAAAGAGATGGGCCTTAGAGATAGATAATAGGTCCATTATGACTAATTCCTAACACTCCCCCTCAAGTTGGAGCATAGATGTTAATCAAGCCCAACTTGTTACAGAGATAGTCAACCCGAGTCCCATTTAAGGCTTTAGTTAATAAATCACCCAATTAGTTGCTAGACCTTACATGTCTTGTAGAAATGAAGTTCTCCTTGATCTTATCACGTACAAAGTGACAGTCAATCTCAATGTGTTTCGTACGTTCATGAAACACAGAATTGGAGGCTTGTGTAGAGCAGCTTTATTATCACACCACAACTGCGCAGGTAATGACGTGGCAAGACCAACCTCCTACATTAACTGGTGAATCCACACAATTTCCCGTGTTGATTGAGACATGGCTCTATAATCAGCTTCTGCACTTGACGTAGAAACCACATCTTGCTTCTTACTCCTCCATGATACTAAATTTCCACCCACAAACACATAATATCCTGTGGTGGATCTTCTAGTAGCCTTTGACCCCGCATGATCTGCATCACAAAAACATTCAATCTTGTTGTGACCATGATTCGTATAGAGTATACCATGACCAGGTGAGCCCTTCAAGTAATGTAAGACATGCTCCAAAGCTTCCCACTGAGCAACAGTTGGTGCAGTCATGAATTGACTAAGCACACTAACTGGAAAGGTCACATCGGGCCGAGTCACCGTAAGATAGTTCAATTTCCCAATTAATCTCTGATATCTCTCAGGATAAGCAAACGGCTTGATCTTCTCCGGGTCAACTTTCTTTCTCACATCCTCAGGTAGCTCATCATATGGTATGTTGTCATCAATATCCAAAAAAGGATTAGGAATCATGGGAAAACTACTTGGTGCTGCTTCGAGTTTCCCGGTTTCTTTTAACAGATCAAGAACATATTTTCTCTGTGTCAAAAGGATACCTTTCTTACTTCTCATAACCTCTATCCCAAGAAAATACTTTAGCGGACCCAAATCCTTTGTTTGAAAGTGAGAGTTAAGAAAAGCTTTAAGAGATGAGATTCCCGAAACATTGCTACCCGTAATAACAATGTCATCAACATATACTACTAACAGAATCATGCCAGCACCGGTCTGCTGATAAAACACAGAATGGTCACACTTACTCTGACTCAAGCCAAACTTCTTAACCACAGAGCTAAACTTGTTAAACCAAGCACGAGGGCTCTGCTTCAAGCCATATAAAGACTTCTGAAGATGGCATACCTTTCCACGCCCCCCCGAGCAACAAATCCAGGTGGTTGCTCCATGTATACTTCCTCGTGAAGATCACCATTCAAGAACGCATTCTTAACATCCAACTGATGAAGATCCCAACCATAATTGGCTGCCATAGAAATGAAGAGGCGAACAGAGGACAATTTTGCCATAGGGGAGAAGGTTTCGGGATAGTCCACACCATAAATCTGAGCATAACCCTTTGCAACTAGTTGAGCTTTCAAACGTTCCAAGCTGCCATCAGCCTTTGTTTTGATAGTGAACACCCACTTACACCCGATAGTCTTCTTGCCAAGGGGCAAATCGACGAGATTCCAGGTACCGGTCGTATCAAGGGCCACCATTTCTGCTTCCACCGCAGCATGCCAACCGGGATGGGTCAAGGCTTGTTGGAGAGTAGTGGGAATGGTAAGAGAGTCTAAGGATGCTATAAAGGAACGGGATGGAGGAGACAAATGGTTATAGGAAACAAAGGAAGTAATAGGATAAGTGCAAGTACGTTTACCTTTGCGTAAGGCAATAGGCAATTCAACAGAAGTATCAGACACTATGTCGGGTTCAGAGGTAGAAGCAGAAATATCAAGAGTATCTGGAATATCAAGCACTATAGCTTGTTCAGAAGTAGGAGCCAAAGGAACTAATTCCGGATCAGACACCGAAACTGGAACTGGTGGGTCATGAGCATGATCAACTAATTCCAGATCAAACACCGAAGCTGGCACTGGTAAGTCATGAACTTGATCAATTATAGTACTCGCCCTAGGGCGTTTTTGATACACATGATAGATAGGTGGTTTAGCAGGTGCCGGCTCAGATGCTTGCACTGATGGTAATGGAACCGTGTAGACCAAGAGATCGTCAAGACTGTCAGTAGGACTATCTATAGAGATAGGGGATGTAGAGACAGTAGGAACAGGAAAAAACGGAGTCGACTCATGGAAGGTAACATCTGTAGACATAAGATAACGACGGAGAGTGGGAGAATAGCACCGATAACCCTTCTGAACCCTAGAATAACCAAGGAAGACACACTTAAGAGACTTAGGATCGAGTTTGGTAACAGTGGGACGAACATCACGAACAAAATAGACTCAACCAAAGATTTTTGGGTCAATAAGAAACAAGGGTTTGGAAGGAAACAATATTTTGTATAGAGAATCACCATTGAGGACTGGAGATGACATACGATTAATAAGAAAACACGCACTAGACACTGCGTCAGCCCAAAAAGGTTTGGGAACATTCATTTGAAACATTAAAGCCCGAGCAACTTCTAATAAGTGTCGGTTCTTACGTTCTGCAACACCATTTTGCGCTGGTGTATCTGGACAAGATGACTGATGAACCATACCATGCTGGAGCATATAGGTTTGAAATTGGGCAGACAAATATTCTTTAGCGTTGTCACTCCGTAAGGTTTTAACAGATACACCAAACTGAGTTTTGATTTTTGCACAGAAATTACAAAAGTGAGAAAACAACTCAGAACGATTTTTCATTAAATAGAGCCAGGTAGTACGAGAGAAATCATCAACAAAGGTAACAAAGTACCTAAAACCAGGCTTGGACTCGATAGGACATGGACCCCAAACATCAGAGTGGACTAAATCAAAAGGAGATGCAACTCGTTTATTAATGCGAGGTGACAAATGAACACGATGATGTTTAGCTAATTGACAAGATTCACATTCTAAGGATGACAAATGATGGAATTGAGGATACATCCTCTTCATAGAGGATAAAGACACATGACCTAAACGATAATGAATATCAAAAGGGGATGAACCACCAGAGCACGCAGCTGAACGCGGTACCTGATCCTCAAGAAAGTAATGACCACCAAATTCATAACCCTTACCAATAACTCGCCTCGTTGTGAGATCCTGAATCAAACAATGGTCAGGAAAGAGAGTGATGAAACAGTTTGATTGTCGAGTGAGTTTGCTAGGAGATAAAAGATTAAATGCAAGGTCAGGGACATGAAGAACATTAGATAAGGAAATAGACGGGGTAGGTTTGGCAGTGCCAGAGCCAAGAACACGAGAATAAGAACCATTGGCAATTTGTATACTAGAGGGATTGGCATATGACGCATACGAGGAAAACAAATGATGGTTACCTGTCATATGATCAGTAGCACAAGAATCGATGATCCATTTTGAGGAAGAAGTAGTAAGACTAGTAGTAAGATTACTTGTAGCGAGAGCAACAGAAGCCATCGTTCCGCACCAATAAGTGAAGTCCCTCAACAGACTTGCCGAGTAAGATCACTAGCCACGAAAAAATATCTAATAAATCGTCGATGGCCACCAAAGATCACAAGTTCCAACCGTGAGCAAAAAGATCTCACCAAAGAAATTCACAACGCCCAAATAGTATCTCAAAACCAAAGAAAGCAGCAACCAAACAATACGCCAAATGTTCCACCCGAAACAAGTAGCAACCAAAACACCTCACTGGAGGTTAATAACAAATAGAACAAATGGGTCAAATGAAGACCACCAAACAGCCAAGAAATGTCCAAATTGGGAATGCAGACGCCGGAATCTAAAAAATGTCATCGGAAACTGGAACTACTCGCCGGAAAAAGTCGCCGGAAAATTCCAAACATCGCCGGAGAATATAAAAAACTTGGGAAATAGCCGGAAATGCGAAGCTAGCCAAACCAATGTTCCAAAGCCCCAAAAGAAGACAAAAAAACTGAGCCAATTTTCAACTGAGCCAAGAGTCAAACCACAAGATATAAGAGCGAAACCATCTGGGTCGAGACGGCAGCAGTGAGTCGATCCCAGAACAGCAAACAGCGGTGAATAAATCGCCGGAAACGCGCGTGGTTTTTCCGGCGAATCTCCGGTAGGCGCGTGTACCTTCACGCGTCGTCGGAGTGAGAAGCGGACAGTTGGGTTCCGCCGATCTAGACCCCCTGAGCACGGTGGGGCGGCGCGTGGAGGCTTACGAGGCAGCGAACGGCGCAGATCTGAAACCCTTACTTTCCCTCTTTCTCACTCACTCTCCCTTTCTGGCGGACAAAAACAAATAGAGTAAAACCGAACGGAAATGAGTGATCTGAAAGAGCTCTGATACCATGTAACGTAATCTCATTTCCATTATTAATCATCTGTACAAGAGGAATATATATACAAAAGAGATGGGCCTTAGAGATAGATAATAGGCCCATTATGACTAATTCCTAACAAATATCAGTAGACATTGGAGAAGATATGAATTAAGCTTTGCATTTCTGCTGCATGCTGATATCCTTTGTTTTCCCCCTGGAAACTTTGCGTGGTAAGATTTATTGATGCTGACAATGGTTGGTGAGTGATAAGGGCGAATTAAATGGAGTCAGGAGCAGTACTATGTTAGTGGATATGAGTTGCCAGCTCATCAAATTCCCCAAATTATTGAAACTTCAACTCAAAGATATTTAATATAAGACAGGATTCTGTCCCTGCAAAAATCCTAAATCTTCCCTTTGTAGGTCCCTAAACATTTCAATAGCCAACTCCTGGTTCTTTTTGGGCCTTTTGATGCCAAATTGGGCTTGATGCCTACTTTATATTTTGCCCGTGTGGTGATTTACTGTGAGCTTATAGCTAATGAAAGATTGAGTCTAATCAACCATTCTCTGAGCATAATTATAACACTATTTTCATTTCAGTTTAATCTCAACTCCACCTCCAGAAAGAATTCCAATCAAAACTCACCTTTCTTCGTTCAGTAAGGACAAGGTGATTTCAGCTATTAAGTATGAGCTGGACCGTGGGGGTCAGGTTTTTTATGTTCTTCCTCGCATTAAAGGTAATGAGACATCATGCCTTTTTCTTGATAATTATATTCAAGATTCCAATGAGTTTGGTTTTCTTTAGCCATTAAAACCAATTTTATTTTACACTCATTCTTAATGTCTTAACAATTGCAATATATAATTCTCTGCTTTTCTTGATTAATCTGAAGCCCAGATGTTTTAGTAGGACACTGTTGACGATTATAGTCGGTGTGTCTATAGCAATAGAAATAATTGAATTGTATCATCAGTCAAGTAGTGGTGCATATCCATCAAAAAGTATTAAAATAATTTTGTTATCACTTTATGCTAATTAAATAGCTTAGTAATAAGCAGTTGTCTAGTCATTAAAAAGTGTTGCAAATTTTGGGAAGTAATACTAATATTAATCCTATTACTGGAAGTTGTTGGAGGGTTCTGAAGCCGATTGTAAGAGACTTTGTTTGTTTACTTCCTATGAGAGTTCTGTATTGATTCTGGAACAATTAACACTGCTTGTTGCTTCATATTAATATCAGGCCAGGAAACTCGCAAATTCATTTTGTGAGAACTCACAGTGACATGCATGTAATAATACCAAGAGATGCGTCTAAAGTATCCCATCATCACCGACCAATATTTTTCAGACTTAGGTGAAGGGATACCCATCATAAATATGTCACACTCCTATGAGTAAATTTAATTTCATAGAAGTAAGAATGCTATGGTCCTGTTGAAAATAGGAGTTTTACATTGAATTTATATATTCTTGACGCTCAATCACAGACCTTAAAGTAGATTATCGAACACTTTGGTGCTGTCTGGGTGATATTAGCTAACTTGTCTATATTTCAGACTTTCAGTCATTTGATTCTAGTATCTCTACTATTCTTATGTTACAGGACTTGAAGAAGTGATGGAATTTCTTGAAGGGTCATTCCCAAATGTGGAAATAGCCATTGCCCATGGGAAGGTAGCTACTTGTTTTGCAGGTCCAGTGCCGTATCTCACATGAGCTTGCAGGACTAAAAAACAGTCCTCCAGGAAATATTCTAGAGTTGAACATGAAGTAAAATAATGTCTTTCTCAGTAATGCTTGTACTGATAAGTGGCAGTTATCTTTATGAGAAATTTCAGAACGTGTTAAGAAATATTTAGAATCTATCAGGCTATTCTGTCTCATATTTGCAAAAGAGAGGCAGCAATGTGGGATCTCTTACTTAGGACTGGTGTTAAATGTTAATTTATCATCAATAAATTATTTTATAAAAAAGAAAAATATCAAAATTTCGAAAGGTCCTGATTAGTGTTTTCTCTGCAGCTTCCAGGCCTTCTTATAAAATATTGACTCGGGTGCCTTTCATTCTCATGCTCACTATGCATTCACTTTGTTTACAAATTAAACTTATGTGGTTTTTGTCATAGCAATACTCAAAGCAACTAGAAGATACCATGGAGAAATTTGCACAAGGCGACATAAAAATCCTGATCTGCACCAATATAGTAGAAAGTGGGCTTGACATTCAAAATGCAAACACCATCATCATTCAGGATATTCAACAATTTGGCCTTGCACAGCTATACCAGGTTTTGTTCTTAACTCCATCCTTCTGAGTCAGTCCTGATTGGATATGGCAGTGTGTTATGTCTTCTCTGATGTTTACTTTAAAAGGAAAGTCCGTGTTAATATTTGTTCTCAATGGTACATAATTGATAAATAAGGCTTTAGCTAATATTTCTGTGTAAAGATCATTAACATACTCGCGCAGTTTATAAGTTGATATTTTGGTTTCTACCAGAGTGATTTTGTTTCATCTTATTGTGGCTTAAAAACTTGTTTCCAACCTTTGCTATCAATATTTAGTGCACGAGGGATCATTGGTCAAGGATTTGAATGTGGGCATTCTTTGGAAGGCCATATGGTGGTGGAGGTGCAAAATTACAGATGAATCAATATTGAACTTAAAATTACTAATACTGGTCTTTTATGTTTTTTTTTTTCCTTAATTTTTATAGTTGCGTGGTAGAGTTGGACGGGCAGATAAGGAAGCTCATGCACATTTATTTTATCCTGATAAATCCCTTCTCTCTGATCAAGCACTGGTATGCTTCTGTCTAATCTTTACCTTTTATTATCTCAGGAGATATCTGAGTTTTCACATTATGAATAAATTCATTTTACTTAGTGCTCCATACTACCTTGCCTAAAATTAATATTCTTATAGCGATTTTTTCATAGGAGAGACTCGCATCCCTAGAAGAATATCGTGAACTTGGTCAAGGCTTCCAACTAGCTGAGCGGGACATGGGTATAAGAGGTTTTGGTACTATATTTGGTGAACAACAAACAGGAGATGTTGGAAATGTTGGCATCGATCTTTTCTTTGAGATGCTCTTTGAGAGCTTGTCCAAGGTCAAATTTGACTCATCCTCTGTTCCTCCCCACCCATCTATGATTAGTCAAAATTGAAGTATACTTTTGCCATTAGATTACTTTGGCTACATACTTCAACCTTGATGCCTTTTCTCTGATTTGCAAGCACTTTTGTTGATTGATGCTCGTTTTCGGTACATTATGGTCCATAGTTTTCAATCTTCTGCTTGCATTTCTGGACTCATGCTCTTTTTTCATTTAACTTACAGGTTGATGACCATCGTGTAGTTTCAGTTCCTTATCAGTCAGTACAGGTATGCTTATTGAAAATAAATATAAAATACTTATGTTCCACGGAAGTTAATTGTAAAAAGAAATTTGTAAAAGTCAAAGTTGACGCTATTTTCTTCCACTTGAAATGAAACAGAGAAATGTAAAATGCTAAAATATATTGCAGTGTTGAACATTTTCCTAGAAAAACTCATGCAATGTCTTTTCTTGTTATCTGTCTTCTGTATGTTGAAATAACAATTATCCACCTGTACACAAAAATTCATATTTACAGAACGAATGTTGCTGTAATATAGAATCCGTTATTTATTTGAATGTCTGGTTTTTGTGCATTGTAGACAAATTTGGACTAACTATTACTCATTTCCTTCTTAATTAACCAAAGAAAATTAATATCCTGCTGAACTGGGGCCAACCACATAATCTACCAAATGCAAAATTATACAACATATCATAACCAAATTAGCAGCAATTTCTGATCATTACACTTACAGCCTAATCAGAAAATTTTGTTCTAGATTTTGCTGAGTTTTTCTTCATATTTATTTTCTTATATGGTATATCTTTCTGTATGTGCTTAGATAAAATCTCTGCCTTGTATAATGGACGCCTCAATGTTGATACATTTTTGTGCCCTTCAATTATTCTAGGTTGATATAAACATCAATCCTCATCTCCCTTCTGACTACATAAATTATCTGGAGAACCCTATGGAAATATTAGATGCTGCTGAGAGAGCAGCTGAGAAAGATATTTGGTGTCTGATGCAATTTACAGAGAACCTGCGCTGCCAATATGGCAAAGAGCCTTACTCCATGGAGATTTTGTTGAAGAAGCTTTATGTGAAAAGAATGGCAGCTGATATAGGAGTAACCAGAATTTATTCCACCGGAAAGACTGTCTTTATGAAAGCAAACATAAGCAAAAAGGTCTTCAGGCTGATGACAGAGTCAATGACTTCAGATTTGCATAGGAATTCCTTGATTCTTGAGGGAGACAAAGTTAAGGTAATGCTCATTAGTCTATTCCCCCAATTGGTTTTTTGTTTAACTAATAATATTCTGGTTCTAAAAATTAGGAGAGATAGTTTCTTATTGGTATATAGTTTCATATGTTAGCTTAGCAATCTGAGGGTGAAGAGTTGAATTGGAATTTTGCCATATTCATTTAATAGAAGGACGACCAATGTCTGATATGTGATAGGCTGTCAAAGAAATAACTCCATCGTTTTGATTAATGAAACCAGTTTTCCAAGGATTCTATTTCTGAAAATTAGGGCTAACATATATTTCTCTTGATGGCATATCCTGTTTGAAATTTCTCCTACTTCATTTTGTGGAAAGATGACTATTTTTGGCGAAGGGCTGTATAAAATGTTCACCACTGTGTGTTTCTTTTCTCATGATTTGCCCCATGCAGGCTGAACTTCTCCTAGAGCTTCCAAAGGAACAGCTCCTAAATTGGATATTCCAATGTTTGGCTGAACTTCATGCTTCATTACCCGCCCTCATAAAGTACTAGATCCTTTTATCTGAACTACTCCAATCAATTCTCCCAACAAAATTGTAAATTTGGATAAAACTATTTAGTAGAAGACCAGGACTGTGACTCTGGCCACTGCAAACCAAGATTGCCTTGCATGCCTGGAAGAGCAGAACAGGACAAGAGATAAATTTTGAGACTTGTGGTGGATCATGCATGTGACTTGGTGCCCTTGGAGATTATTAGCCTCACAGGCACCTTTCAGTTGGTTTAAGTTGTGCTTTTGATTTGCTAGACTCACGCGGCAACTGAGCTTCGAACGCAATCTGAGGATGCAAGAACTTTCTGGCCTGATCTGTTTCAGTATTTATACTCCATTTTGAAATTTCAATGGCTCAAAATGTCGCTTATCAGAGCATTCGGGTTTAACTCTATGGAACCAGGAAAGAGAAAACAGTCTCTAACGCTTCTTTCTCATGGCTGAGACGTCGGAGATTTCAATCAAGTCTCTAGCTTTGGAGAATTCAGTTTACAACTTTATATGATAAGAAGACTGATATGATCAGCATTTTTGCTCGGGAAGGAGATCAACTATATATAGTGTTTTGTTTTTACTCGTTTGTAGGAAACAGTGCGAATATATTTCAGGGTAAATGAATCATTTTCCCTATTAAAAAATATTTAGATTCATTGTAGTAGTAATTAATGGTTATAAAATTAATGTCCGAATGTTCTTATTGCTGAGTCAGCTTAATGGTGTTATGCAATTGCTGATGTGGTGGAATATTGACCTGGAAAACACGTCAGCACCAAGGTGGAATATGGAATTTCATCTAGTCCCTCCTGTTGGAAAAAAAAACAACAAAGCTATTTGAAATGCAGGGACCAATGTTGAAATTAGGTAACACTGTAAGCGCCAAAAATTTAATTTTGTTCGATGTGTGTCTTTTTGGGCCAAAAAGCAGTGTTTTTTGAGTTTTCCATCCAAAAAATGACTAAACGAGAAAAGGCGTAAGTTGATTTTGGAGGTAATAATAAAAATCATCGGTGAGGTTGAATACTCAGGGGTCAGCTTCTTCTGCCCAAGATCTCAATCCTAAGAGCCCTGGCTCTTCCATTGTCCTGGAGATTCCCGTTCCGTTCATCGCTGCTCTGCTCCGATCAAGTATGAATCACATTCATCATCCAGTACCACCCACTTCCACATCAGGTTACGCTTCCTCACTCTGAATCTGCTAAATTCACTGACGCACTGATCCATAGGAACGAAGCTGCTTGTTCTCGTCGTTGATGGCGGCCATTTTGTATAACGTGCTTTCGTCTTTGGGTTTGGTGTGGCTCGGTCTCTACCATCTTATCTCTGCCAGCCTCTCTCACATCAAATCCCCTAATTCCTACTCTGCCAAACCCCTCTACCCTTTCCCTCCATCTTCTTCTCCCTCTCCCCACCACCAGCACCGTCTCCGGTGTCTCCCTCTCTACCTCATTATCGTTGCTCTCCTCATCGCCTTCGTTCATCAACTCATCATTTCATCTGAAACTGACTCTCTCGTCAAAGGCCACACCCCCGTCCACCGCTTCGTCTCTCTCCAATTTGCCGCCGTGATTTTCCTCTTCATCATCCTCGCTTTCTGTCTCCTCCTTTCCGAAACTTCTCTCCTTCCCTCCTCCAACGATTTCATTTTCGCTCTCGCTTCGGTTCTTTTCTTCTTGCAATACTCCGTTTCTGCCGCTGCCGCCTCCGTCCAGGTTTCCGATCTGGAGGCAAAATGCGACTCCGTTTCTGCCAGGATTTCTGCGTTCGCTGCGCTCCCGTGTCTGTTTCTCGCTTTCCAGCCCAAACTCTTCGCCGCGGATGTGGGCTTGGGAGCTGCCATCTTCTTGCAGGGTCTCTGGGTTTTTCAGACCGGGTTGACTCTTCACGTTGACGCTTTTATCCCTGAAGGGTGTCATCGTTTGCTTGATGTGGTCGATGGGGTTGAGGGATCGACCAAGTGTGTACTCGACGAATCGAAGTTGAGAGCTATGGCTGTTCTGGATCTTATTTTTTTGGTCCACGTGATGCTCGTGGTGTTCATTGTCATGATCACTTATGCTAGCGTCGCGAAATGTGTGGGCATCAGGAGATTTGGCTCATATGACAGCTTGGCTAACCCTTCTTCTCATTCAGAAAATAGTAGCATCATCCAGATGAAAGCATTAACTGGCACGCAGGCTTGAATCTTTGACTACCTTTTGCCTTTTCAATTATTAGCTTTACTTTTGCCATTTCTTTTTCTTCTTCTTCTGTAAAATGATTGTTGTGTTAGGTAATGATCTTGGAACGAAGTTGCAGTATATGCACTCATGAATCCTGTAGTCTGGTCAAAACAAAGGGATTGTTTATACAACAATAGCTTATATATTGAGATCGATTGGTTGTTTTGTTGTTCTTCATACCTTTAGTGATATTGCTTCCAGCACGCCTTTAGTCTATACACTATAAATGAGTTGATGTTCTTGTTACATCATTTATGATTTGTAATCTTGTGTCTAACCAGAATCAGTAAATGCCTTGATACTTTCCTGAAACTCAAGTATATTTGAGAAAAAAGATGATCTGCAATGTATTGCTGGCAAAACAATCAACTAATCATTAATTTTTATCATGCTATCTCGGGATGCTTAAAATTGCTCTAGAATCTAGATTGAGCCAATATGGAGCCTTATAGATCTTATAAAGTTCTTACACGTATGAACATTATTGTTCTCAAGAATTTCAGCTGATAGTGTGTGCTGAAGAAGTTATGGCATGACCCACCGGCTTACTATAATGGGAAAGGCATATTTAAGTGGTAAGTATGAACAACTTAATAAGTTACTGCGGAGCTGGTATTCTTTCAAAACCACATAGCTTCCGGTGCTGCCAGATAACATTTAACATTTGAAAGAATTTGGTTGATTGGGCTTCTCGCCGAGTTATTTATATTGAAGTGTTTTCCCATCTGATAAATAGCCTGTTTGATTTCCAAAAATTGTTTCACGATGGTTGCTCATCTAATTTTGTTTTGAAAGAACATGATTTATTGTAAATCACCATTTGAATGAGGTTAGTAATGATCTTTGGTTCTCTCTAACCCAGTGCAGCAGCATTACCTATTTGACTTACACTCGATTCTGTGAAATTGTGAGCCATTGTACTATTCGCTTCTGCAACTACGTGTCCTTGGGCAACATGATTAAACCAGCATAGTTGAGAGTATTTTAGTGTAATTCATTTTCGGTCTCTACTTGATATTTATAGGAAAGCTTTCTTTCATAACCTTGTTTTTTGTAGGACATATTTTACCATACCTATTGATACCTGAAAGCATGATAGTTTACGCCATATTTCCTCTGCAAGAAATAGAAGTCACGGGACTTGGAACGTGGTGATGAGAGCTTGGTATTATGTTCATGTGGTCAAGGCAATGGTGAATGCAGGTCCTTGAGATCCCATTTGACTAAGGCATTAGATTGGTCATTTCTTTTTGGGTTAAGGGGATTTTTGCCCGGAAGTTTTCAATGAAGGGTAATTTTGCCCTGGAAGCTTTTTGAGGGGAGTTTTGCCTTGGAAGTTTCTAAAATGGAGCAATTTTGTTTGCACTATTCCAATTAATTTTGATTGTTAGTTGACCAAATATATTATGTTAGTAGTTTACATGTCATCCACGTCATTTTTGTTAAGGTGTATATTTGCACTGGAAGTCCATGTGTCATCTAATTACTCTTTTTTCAAAGTTATATTTAAAACTTTTAGGGCAAATTTATACCTTAACAAAAAAGGTTTAATGTTTCTACCTCTAAGGTAAAAATATTTTTTCTGCCGCACTCACATATAAGTGAGTGGGACCGATTATTAAAAGAGGAGAGAAAAAAAAATAAATGGGCCTAACCCATTTAAATGTGAGTGCGACAGAAAAAATGTTTCTGCCTTAGAGGTAGAAACATTAAACCTTAACAAAAATTACATGGATGATATGTGGATTGTCAGCTTTGCATATTTGATCAACAAACAAACAGTTAAAATAAGTTGGAACAACGGTTAGGACAAAATTGCTCCAGTTTAGAAACTTCTAAGGTAAAATTGTCCCATTGAAAAACTTCTCGGCAAAAATGTCTTTTAACCCGTTTTTTTTTCTTCCCCCTTCCTTTGCTATTAATGCATGTGCAATTATGCTCCTTTTTTTGGGCTGGGGCCATGGTTTTGAATACCTGTTTCAGATCTTGTTTATAGACATAGCGATGACTGTTGAAACTCGACCTTATTCCTGTCTTTTTGGGGGTAATGAACCTTATTCCTTGGGTTGAATTTGAACAAGGAGTCAACTATTGTGAAGTCGATTTGTAAAAAGGATAAACTTATTTTCTAATTAGTTTTAGATTAAAAACTTCAAATTTGGTTGGATAAGTATTAAATCTTCACTGTTTTCGGGCCTTTTGGGATTAAATTCACACCAAAAAAGAAAAATTAGTGTAATCAACTATTGTGAAATCCCACCCCACAGCTTCTGAAAAAAAAAAAAAAAAAACAAGAAGAAGAAGAAGAAATCCCACCCTACAACTTGCTAAGCGGAAGGGATGGATCTGAATTTGTGAAAAATAGACAAATATGATATATCAGCAGATTAAAGGTACAAATTCGAACAGAAGTTCAGAGAACCAAAAAAAAAGCTGTTCTTGTGTTCATTATAATCTTATGGTTGACATGCTTTAAGCCGCAATAACCCCAAACGGGGGAAAAAACGTTGTTAAATACTCCATTATATTTTGGTTGAATGTAGAGATTGTCTTTCCGGACCAAATTGTTTATACTAATCGTTAAACATGACTAATTTTGGTTGTGTCATTAATTCATCAAATTCATATCAATAGTAAATACTCCATGATCATTTGCATTAAAATGCTACAGCTCTCAGGAACTAAATTTCATTTGGTGTATAAATAGACACTCAAATTTTAATTATATCATTTTCTTTCCTCGATTATGTTTTTTGATCTCAAAACAAGATCTACTCTAAATTTCAAATTACTTAATAAATCCCATCTTAATGTCACTTAGATTCTTAAAAAAATTGGGATGCTGCAGCTTAGAGAAGTGGTTAGCTGGGAGTATTGTAGCTGGCATTGTAATGCTTGTTTGGCATGGCTGTAGGAGAGGAAAAAAGCCGAATGGTAGTGAAAAAAGCCTATGGGAAGAAAAACAGGGGTTTATGATCACTTCTACAGGTGATGGGCTTCTCCAAAAAAAGTAACTTTTTTCAAAAGTCATTTTTTTTAACTTATGGAGAAAAATGATAGAAATAAATAATTTAATAAGTAAGGTAAAAGTAAGGAAAAAACCCTAATTAATTAATTAATTACCAAAATGCCACTGAGGCAAAACTATTAACTCATTTGCCCCCATGTAATCGATTACATGGGGCCAGATGGATTTTTTTTTTCTTTTTTTACACTATGTAATCGATTACGCACTGTAGCGTAATCGATTACAACGAAAATACACTATGTAATCGATTACACTAGTATGGTGTAATCGATTACACCAGGTCCAGAAGGAAAATGAGTCTTGATTTCGAATTAGTTCATGTCCAAATTGATATCCAACTTATTTTTACCTATAAATGTGACTTGGGGAAGATATTTTACACAAAAATTAATCACCTACCCCAGGCCTAGTCCATCATTGTCCCCATATCATGTAATTTGCAAAATTCATCACCGGAAAAACATATGAACTGAAAGCATAAACATTCATAACTAAATTAAATGCCTTAGTTAGTGCAAATACACCACGTCCAACAAATATAAAAAAAAAGGTTACACGAACCAAATACAAACATCAAGTCCAACAAAAAATAAAAACAGAACTATCTAATCTGCCTACTCCTCTGTATCATCCTCCTCCTCCTCCTCCTCAACTGCCTTCTGGTCCTGTCCGACCTGTAACCATCGCAGTTCTTCCTCCAGCCCCCGCATCCGGCTCTACATCCACCGCTAGCGCTCGTTCTCCTTCTCAACATGGCTCTTCCACCGCTTCCTCTGTCGGAGATCCATCTGCCTCATCTGCATCATCACATCACGGAGGGAGAATCCACCATCCGGCTTGACCATGTCCTCATCCTCAGCCTCGTCATCGTTCGGCATAAGGACCTCAGGATCAACCACGGGATGAATAGCCAGTGCATCGTCCTCGTCAGCAGCAGTGCATATCCAGACACCTTGTGCACTCTTCTGTATCTTGCACTGCTCCAGTAGTCGCCTCCCGAAGACAACGTTCCAATGCAATTGGTCCAGCATGTCCTCATTGTCCATCAAGACATCAAAATGGGTCAAAATACGGTGGACCAGATAGGCGAATGGGAGGGCGGCGTTCTCCTTATGCTTGACTTTCGAAATCATCCAACAAATATAATGCCTCCAGTTCACCGCTCGGGTGTGACAGATGGCCCACATGACCAATATATCAACCTCCAACACCCTGGAATGGTTGTAGGCTCGAGGGAACACAATATGGGTCAACACGTAGAAGAAGATCCGTGTATCCACAGTCAATTGCCCCACAGTGAAAAGGGCTATATGACCTAATGGCCTCCTGATGTCATGGACGGCGGCAGCTTGGTCATATCTAGGCAGGTTGACATTGGTATCCCCATCATACAGAATGGTGCCCGCCCCATCAAAATCATATCTAAGTATGTGGGCTCATATGGGAGCTGTCATAACTATGTCAATGCCACATACGCGTGACTTTAGGTCTCCGTGAATGTAGCTGAGGTTGTGGTAGAAAGCTCTAACCATATCCTCTGAGTAGGGACTGGCGGAGACACGCAAATGCGAAGCCTCCAGCAGTGGGACTATGTCAAATCCCTCATCTACGAAAAACGGCATGTCCAGTGACTTGGGCTAGATCATGTTTTTGTAGGCAAACTTCTCCACGAATATTCTGTGGGATGCAGCATGATTCCCCAACAAATATCCATAGCAGAGATCTTCTGGTTATGCCTGAGAGCCGAATGTATCACCCTCCCTCCGCTGCTTCGAAAGTCTCCCAGCCTCAGCCTGATTGTGAATTCGTCTGCGTGGAGGCATGGTGACAATAAATATCTACAAAGAGACAATATAAATCATCAAAAAACATGAAACAAACACAATTCATAGCATAATCACAATGCAAATGTCAATATCTGTCCACGGTCACAGTGTCATTGTGAAAAAAATGCACAATCAACAATCAAAACAAACGTAATCAATAACCGTCAACATCCATCCACACAATAACATGTAATTCATGCTTCAACCCTACTATTTGCTTCAGTTTCAAATGAAAATACCTACTGCTCATTCCCAAAACGCACAAAAACATATTTAATCTCTCATTTCTTCAAAAAAAACAACCAACAATTCAAATTAATGATCAAAACACTACATACCCAAAGAAAACAAACCTTAATTGATTACATGGACCATATGTTGAGAAAAACGGAGAAAACATGGACAAATTCGCAATGGGTACCGAAATCAACGCAAATGAGAGCAAATCTTTGATTTTTCCTCAACCCACGGCTTGAATCCGCAGCTTTCTGGCTGAAAATCACAATGGAGGAGAGTGGGGGAGCCCTGATCAGTTAGGGAAATGAGAAATGAGGGAAAATGAGGCGTTTGGCCTTTTTAAAAACTGATTCCGCGATATGTAATCGATTACGGCCCTTGGCGTAATCGATTACAACACGTGTAAATTGCCATTTTTGCCTTCAGACATTATGTAATCGATTACGGCCCGAGGCTTAATCGATTACATAATGTGTAATTGCCAATTTTGTCTTCTGATGTTATGTAATCGATTACGTTACAATGCGTAATCTATTACATAGTGTAAAACAAGAAAAAAAAATCCATCTGACCCCCATGTAATCGATTACATGAGGGCAGATGAGTTAATAATTTTGCCCCAATGACATTTTAGTAATTAATTAATTAATTATGATTTTTTCCATACTTTTGCCTATAACGTACTATTAAATATATATTTATATGCATTCTAATTTATCTATTATAATATATTTAATTAAGTTTTAAAATTTTGTAATTTTTTTAATAATTTTTTTTTTGTTATCAAATTTAAATTTAATTTTTTATTTTCAATTATTACAATATATACAACTAATTATAATATTCAATAGTATTTTCTATTTCAAATAATCATCCAAATAATAGCTCATCTGAAAAAAAAAAACACTCTTATTACCGTTATCCCAACTATAAATCACATCTACAATACAATCTAACTTTTTCTGAAAAAGTCCATCCGAAAAATGCTACTTCTGTCTATTCTAAACGGGCTCAGTCCACGAGAACAATCATGCTTAGGCACTCAAGCCGTTAAAGCGCTGCAAGAGTTGGTAAATCATGCTGTGCACGGTGCAACGGGCAGAAAATACTAAATTTCCCATATGAATGCGGCCATGGGAATCTCGGATTATGAACTCAGTTTATCGAAGTGCATAAGCATTAGCCTCCCAACCAGTCTCGAAAGCAGGATTGCATCTTATCACGGTTGGCCTGATTCCAGACATTCACAGTAGGGATTATCTTATCAGGCTTCAAATACTGAAAAAAAAAAAAAAAGTCAAATTTGACACGCATTGTGAGGTAATTTTGAAGATACCATAGGATGTGTAATCAAACATTTAGCATTAAAGTCATGTACAAGTACTATGCAGTATCCACCTGAACAAACTCCCGCAGCTCTGTGAAGCTCGAGTGCTCACTATAGGGAACCCCTACAAGGAGAAAAGAGACTTATAAACTAATATTGACAAAAAAGACCACAAATCAAAATTCTGCTTTACGATTAGGCCATGACCATGACCATAATCAGAATCTCAGCAACTCAGAGCAGGAGCTTTGAACAAGTACGGACCATAATAGGATACAACCTTTTGAGAATATTAGAAAGAAACAACACCCTCACAAGATATTGCTATATCTCATATATGAATGTTCTAATTACAGCTTCTCTCACCATATATAGTGATGTTACCCTTCGAAATGGGTTTAATTAGTTCCAGATGGTTTCCTATCTTCTCATTGAAAGTCCAACCTGAATAAATGAAAGAATACATATATTTATATAACTCTTCTGTACTTGTGCCTGGTGTATCTCTGCATACAATTCAAAACAACCAGGACTAAAATAAATTGCATTGACAACATATGCATAACCTGTCGGACGAAATGCTAATACTGCTGTGAATTGGTCCTTGTAGGTCTTCAAGTAATCCTTCAATCTCTGATGTGACAAGAAAAATTATGAGTAGAGCTAAAGTAGGATACTTAAAAACATAAAGCCTCAGCATTTTGAGACTAAAACTCAAAGGTTTGGAATTAAACCTCAAATCTCAGAGTTGACATGGGCAGAACATGAAGAAACGTGTTATTTCCATTTGTACAAAGGCTATTTGAAAGCTCAGACCAACCAAAGGCTTGCAAAATTCGTCTCCTTGAAGCATTTGCATAAATCTTTGCCTGAAAAGAAAGGAGCAGTATTAAATTTCACTTTAATAATATAAAAAAAGGAATATACCTATGAGCAGATATAGTATTATCACTCGATCTATTTGCTATTTCAAGTAACAGCCTACAAGCAATAAGTGACTGGTCACATCCTTAATGCAAATTGCTGAAATCCCTCACCCATAACGCAACTTTGGCAACTACAACACGCAGAAATCTAACAAAAGTGAGCTTCAATATTATCAGCACTCAAGAATCTGTTAAACAAAATGAATGACAACGACGAGCAAGGGATGGAGGATCAAAGCCACTGATGAAGTTCTTATCTGTTAAACAAAAAATGCCCTTATACCTTGAGCGCCTTAGATATTGCACGATAAACACATTCTTTGCCAATACTATATGCCCCAACAACCACTAAAGTTCTTGGTTGTTTTTTTAGATGATTCTTTGTGATCTTAACAACATAGTTTAGTACAGCTTCCTGTGGAGGGAATCTGAAACATAAAACAGTAATTTGAGAATAGTTAAACAATGTCATTATAACCAATGGGTCAATTCCATTACCAAATAACAATATTTAATCAAATTCTTGAGAAGAGCAGAGTATTACTTATATCTTGGATTGCAATACGTCGTATCCAAATAAAGTACGTTAACATGTTGATTTACGAGAAGGGGGTAAGCTTGCATTTGTTTAGAAGCTCTGAAGTCCCCGGTGTGCAAAAAGCATTGCCCATTTGGGAGAGAAAAGTGAATCAAAGCTGCACCAGGACAATGGTTAGCTTCTAGCAAAGTCACTGCAATGCCTTCAATTACATGTTTAGTATTCAATTCCAACGGGCAGATATACCTACATTCAGAATAACAGAAACATAATAAAGAGTTGACAGAAATCTTGATCAAACCAACCTTGACCTATCAGTTTCTATGAGCAACATCAGAGGCGTACAGGAAGAA
Source organism: Acacia confusa (assembly GCA_037074495.1). NCBI lineage: Eukaryota > Viridiplantae > Streptophyta > Magnoliopsida > Fabales > Fabaceae > Acacia > Acacia confusa. The sequence goes on along the minus strand of CM073507.1, from coordinate 9,780,088 downwards.
TGGAGACCAAAAAAAAGAAAAAAGGCACTTAGTTCTTACAAAGGATTTACTGAGAGGCACATTTGAACTAGTCGAGAAGTGAGAGTAGTGCAGTAGATAGGACCGTGTGTCCAATTCTTGCTAAGGCCGCCATAGTGATCACTGTGAAAATGACTAAGGAAGTATGCTGAGCATCCCTCAATGCATCCATAACGAAATGCATCCACAGTGAATGTTGTTCCTATATGGGCAAATAATCTGAATTCAGAACATTCACGAGATATGCAGTGTAGTTTGCCAAGGAGATTTTCGTTTCTCTGACATAAAAGTGAAAATTCAGAACATAACTACTGTGCCAAGGTTGCAGTGAGGCTAGCCAAATTATGTTTACCAGGACGGAAAGGCAAAGACACTATATCTACCCTTCATTATCATTTAAAAAGTAGACTGTCGCGCACAATAGAATGCACTGTGTCTTTACAAAAACCTATCATGATCAAATTGCTTTCACAACTTACTGATACGCCACTAATACTAGCACGGAAGTCAAATAACCCCCAAAACTGTTATGTTCAGTCAACAAATGTAAGGTCTAAAATAATATCAAAAGCAAGATGAAGAAAATTAAGATTAAAAGATCTTTCACCTGGGATTTTCTTATAGAAGGGGCAGGCAGGAGACGGCCGATTAACATCGCGGGTGTTCATTCTCTTACGAAAAGGTTTTGATTTTACGGAATGTGTCTGAACATCACGAGAAATTGATCCCCAAATTTTAGCCCTCACATTCTTCTTACCCGAAAGAATACCACCCTCATCTCCGCCATCAATATGGCTGTCTTGATTCTGTTTATGATCAATAGAGGAGACAGAAAAAGAATCATCACCGCTGTTTTTCTTGAAGCCCCAAATCTGAAATAGATTGGCCTGCTTCAGCTTCTTCTCCGGGGGTATTGTAGGGTCGTGAGCGAGATCCCTTCTCTTAAGGTCCACGCTGCCACTACAATCTTCGGACAACAAGCAAGACCAATCGGTTCCGCAAAGATAAAAATCGGAGGAGAATGCGCTTTTTCCCGGCGGATTTTCTGATCCGTGAGCTTCGTCCTGCGCATCATCTTCGCCTGCGAGTTCCAATGGAAATCCCTCCTCGTTTAACAAAACGACGCCAGATAAAGCGTCTTCGTCGGCAGCGGAGGCGGCACCGCAACCATAACCGTTTTGAGGGAACAGCTCTTCTTCTTCTCGCGCCGTTGGCGGTGGTGTTGATGCCTCTGCGAGCAGCGGCATTGGATCGTTACCCGCGCTCTCGCGGATGACTGTGAATAGTGAATGAGTATTTTAAAATGAACCAGCGGGAAAATTACGAAATGATTAATGAGCTATCTAAGATTCTAAGCAAATCATTAATTACAGTTCAGATGTTCATTTGTTTCTTGTTTTTATACAAAGATGTTCATTTTCTTTTACTCCATGTTAAGTTTAATAAATTATATTTACAATTCGAGTTACATTATTTTTAATTCAGACTTATACAAAAATTAAATTTTGTAAGATTTTAGTATATAATTATTTTGAAAATATCATTTCTGCGCAGAAAAAGTTTTCTGCCTTAAATTAAAATTACATCGTTTTGATTTTTTTTTAAATGAAGAGATGAAAAGAGTAAAGAAAAAAAAACAAAAACAAAAACGACGTAGTTTTGACTTAAGACAGAAACGATATTCTCAATTATTTTACATTAAACTTATAAATAATTTTTTTATTGTTTTTTAACAAGGTGTAGTTGGCTTCATGAATTTTGATTATGGTTTTCTAGATTTTTTAAAAAAATCTATTTATTACCAAAATCTGAGTTTTTTTTTTAACCTGAAACCAATGTAATCATATTATCCTTACTGCCCCAAAAATTGATAGGCAAGTTAAAGGTCAATATTAGTAAAAGAATAATATTCATTAATAATTTTACTGATTTAAAGTTAATTTGACTTATTTTTTAAAATTTTTAAAAAAATACTACTTATTATTATTATTATTATTAGTTTAAAAAAATCAGATAGAACTCAATGCCCGAGGTGTGTATGAAATAAGGAAAAGAATTACATTATTTTGTGTTATTTTTCCTAAATACCGATTATAGATTTTATATTTTATATTCATTTAAAATCATCCAAATGAAAATTTCTGTAACACCAATAGGCATTTAATCCACAGACATCAACATGTATTATGAACTTCGATCGTTTAAAAGGTTTTCAATCAAATAATTGCCATAATAAATAGTTTCTTAAGATTTTTTTTTCTTACCTCCTTTTTGGGCCATCCCGCGGGCATGCATTCATCCATAACTTCCTTTATGTCTCGGTCGTTTCTTGCATCATCACCTTGCTTCGTCCACGATAGTTCGGATCATTACGGACCAAGAAAAGTTTTTTCTTTGTTCCTTATTTTTATACCTCAAAAATTTCAACTTAATGTGCATTTGTTTCTTGCCATAATAATAATAATAAAGAACAGATTAATCGTTTGGGCATTCTTTAATTTCTTACAGTTCGTCCCTCTTACGACTGGATCTTTGATGCTAACCCTGGCCAAGCGAAGCATTGATATTGGGAAATTTAATTTCTGGGTTAGTTTTTCGCGGTACAAAGAGGGGATAGTTTGCTTTTTCTGTGAGAGGTAAATAAGCAGCTTTCCCAGCTAAATAAGATTCCTAATTGTTTATACTTCGGGTGGTCGGTTCGGAATCTTTCTGCTTCTCTTCAATGGTTTCTTTTCGGTATGTTCCGGATTGAGTTGAATCGGTCATTCCGGTGCAACTTCCTGGTAAATTTGTCAGATCTGGATCACAAGAGTATGCTACTGGGTTTCAATTCTTTTGTTGTTGGTACAGTTGCATAAACTGCCGTCCTTTGTCTGGAAATAATAGACATCAGATATTAGCAGCATTGTGTTGCCAGGCCCCCGGGGGTGGGGATTGTTGGGGAGTTGGCATCCATGATCATAATTAACAAAATGTGAGCTTTGGGTGCACAAATTAGTCTTACTTATGATGGAAATGAACAAATTAGCTACGTCTTCCTGCATTTTCTTTTTAGCTCATAATCTCCCTTCATTTTTCATTCTCAAATAAGCTCTAATTTGTCAATTGTCTGTACTGTGTGATCATATAACGGGAAAACTTTGACTGAATCTTTTTATTACGTTTGTGGGTGACACAAGACTGGTGTTCCCTTGTATCCGTATGCTGCCTTACGTACACAATTTGAGAACTGCCATATGCTGAGCAGCCTCATAAAATTTCTTCTGCATGTGGGGTCTCCTTCCTAGCATCACGTCTTTTATCCATGGGGGAGTGGGTCGTCGGGGCTTTTATCAACCTCTTTGGAAGCATTACCATAAACTTTGGAACAAATCTTCTTAAATTAGGCCATGATGAGGTAAATTTCATACTTTCTTTTGGCTGGAATGGTTGTGACGTACTCCTTGTGCCTATTTCCTTTTTGTGATTGTACTATTCACTTTACCTCTTATGTATTTTTGTTACATCATGTCATAAGACTGGGATGCTGTTGATAAACTATATTCATCATGATTTGTCAGTTTAGCAAACAATTGCCAATTTTCTTCAAGGCTTGTTTAGGGTTCTTGACATATGACTTCTTTGAATTTCAATATGAGTCTGCATGATGTGCAATTTGTGGTGATGATCATAAATTCTATGGATAGTGAAAGTTTTGGTCCTTTAATTTTGCCTCAATTATTGATATGGTCTTCAGAGCTTAGCCTTTCTCGATCTAGTCTTTAAAGTTTCATAATCATACATAACTAGTTCTTATAGTATGAAGGGGAAATACTGCCATAAGGATTGATTGTGTATGGTTATAAAACTTTAAGAACTTGATTGATAAAACTTAAACTTCAGGTATCAAATCGATAACTTGGGAAAACTTGAGGGACCAATAATTTCATTGTCCCTAAAATCTATTTATTCTGTATTTTTGCAATTGCAAATTACTTGGAAAACATGAAGAGGTTGAGCTATATTTTCTGCAGAGAGAAAAACATTCAGGAGTCGGAAGTGATGGGGCAAATGGAAAGCTGCCTCTGAAGCCTATAATATATTTCCAGACTTGGAGAGTTGGTATGTTCTAGTCACATTGATATATAAGTTTTGCTCATATTAACTCTGGTGCATGATTCCTAGTATTGGTCTCCTTTCATGATTCTTGGCATGCAGGTATTGTCTTTTTCATCCTTGGAAATTGCCTAAATTTTATCTCTTTTGGATATGCTGCTCAGGTGAATTTTCTATTTTTATTGGTTATTTATCTCAATGTGAGAAAAATGTTTATGATGCATGCATTGACTTTTATGGTTTGGTTGTTTGGTACATTTTAGTGAGGCTAAATATTATGATTTTGATACAATGGATGCATTCTATCCTTCCTGAATACTTTCACTTGCTTTGTTTGCTGTGCAGTCACTTCTTGCAGCCCTGGGATCTGTTCAATTTGTATCTAACATAGCATTTGCGTATTTTGTCTTGAGAAAAGTGGTTACTGTCAAGTATGAGAAATCTGATTCAAGATTACTGTTTCAGTTGTGTTTTTTCGCCCAAATTATTCTTCTGATATGAATTTGAGGGCCTCAATATTTGTGTTTTGAACAGGGTACTCATTGCGACAGCCTTCATAGTTCTTGGAAACATCTTTCTAGTAGCATTTGGCAATCACCAATCACCTGGTATGTGTCTTATTTTTATTTCAATTGATGTTTTTATTAGGGAGGAGCATTTCTTGTTCTTCTATCATAATTTCCAATTGAATTAATAGGTTCTTTGTGCTCGCTGGGTAATGTTAAATTTCATTTCTTCCAACCTTGCAGATCATATGTCTTTAATCAATATCTTTTAAGGCATCAAGCTCATGTTTGGTTGAATAATTGTTTTCCAGTGTACACACCTGAGCAGTTGGCTGAAAAATACACCAATGTTACATTCCTTATGTATCTTATAGTTTTGATCTTAGTCGTTGCTGTGCATCACACCATTTACAGGTGATAAATGCAACTGTCTACTCGTAGTTTAATCTAATAAGGAATCTCCATCTTTATGATTAGCTTGTGAATTGCAGGAGAGGAGGACTTTTGCTTGCCTTAGCTGGACAAGACCTCAGGCCCTATTGGCACCTGCTTCTCCCATTTTCTTATGCAGTCGTTTCAGGTGCTGTAGGTTCATGCTCTGTGTTATTTGCCAAATCTCTGTAAGTCTGCTTCACCAACATTTCATTTTTCTTTCTGATTCAATAGCTGTTTGCTTTTTTCTAATGTCAAGTACTTTGGCAGTTCAAACCTCCTACGACTAGCCATGTCCAGTGGTTATCAGTTGCACAGCTGGTTTACTTATTCCATGCTTCTTTTTTTCCTCAGCACAGCTGGATTTTGGGTAAAGCTTAGGCAATGTGGTTGTTATTTTTTCTACTACTTAGCAGATGTTATCATGTTTCAACAAATGATGACCAAGTTCTGATGAATACTAACGCAGGTATTTCTGTATGCAGATGACAAGGTTGAATGAAGGCCTGTCCTTATTTGATGCTATTTTTATTGTTCCCATGTTTCAGATAGCGTGGACATTCTTCTCCATCTGTACAGGATTTGTATATTTTCAAGAATATCAGGTACTCTACTTCTCTCTTCTGAAATGGACTTTGAACATCATTATCAAATTACTATAGTGAGAATCCTACCGAAAAGATTCCTATGTTGAGAAAAATACATCAAATCAACCCATAACATAGATTTAAATTTTTGGCGAAGCTAGTCATCTAGCTTCAGGTTTTTTATGAATAAACAAGGCATGGTGGACCTTCGCATTTTCAAATTTCAATCCTTTCATCAGCAGATGGTGTTTAGTTTGGTTTGAAAATCTCTTGAAACCAAGTTTTTTATTTATATTGCAAATTCCTATGTGATCCAGTGGGAAACTGTCGGCCTTTTTTTAATCTTTCCCGCTATTTTTGTTGCTTTTGTCCTCAATTGGAAAACGACAAAATTTGGGGGAAAACCCTGAATACTTGTTTGTAAAAAGTTCCTCCTGATGTTTTTGAATCATGCAGCTGAATGGTGTCATTTTTTGATGGATGCTTAATGTTTTTGCATACTGAATTTAGTTATGCAAAACTTTTTTTTTTCTTTTGGCTTCCTGAAAGTAGGTATTTGATGCATTGAGGACAACATTGTTTATACTTGGAATAATGTGCGTGTTCATTGGCATTTGTTTGCTTGCACCTGATGATTCCAGAGGTATTATAAGTTCTTGATTATTATGTTCAAATATACACACCAATTCATGAGATGCAAGGGGTATTATGCAATTAATTGTGTTATTGTGGAACATCGTAGGCGCTGATGTTAAAGATAGCTCTTTGGATTCCAAGGTGTCTTCTGGCGTTTCAACGGAAGTGAACAGGTACACTTTGTCGTTATCATGAATTGGGGAGGAAGGGAGAAGGGGCTTATTTAATTTGTGAAAAAGTGAATCAATAATCTCAGCATTTTTCCATCTTTTTTTGTAAATGAATTACGTTGTGTCATCTTAAAGTTTATATCACTGATTAGTTTGGGTTTTAATGAAATATCTGGTACTCTTGACGTGTCGCTGTTATGCAAATGAGCCTATAACTCATATGGCAACCGCCTCAAAATTATAATAAAACCTTGTGCTTTCCTTGGAACTAGAAAGAAAACGGAGGTATTGTTGTGAAGTCAATTCCAGAGAATAGCAACCATAGTATCCTTTTGATTTCTTGATTGTCAGAAATATCGTGTTATTAACACTCATACCCCATATATCCATTGAAGGCCACAATCTTCATCTGAGGAGGCACTGTACAAAGAGACGAAATCATTTGTAAAAAGAATGCTACTGAAGATTACTGGCTTGCTAGTGAAAGCAAAGGTATTAATACTATATTCCCCGTCATTCTATTCTGATATTGCCTATATGGTTTGGTGAATAAGTATGTGAGCTTCTCTTTGTTTGCAGAGTGCCGGTAGTGCGTCTTTAGGTTTTGGGGAGGACAACGTGCATGCATCTTCCGTTCTTGTGATGCCTATGATGTCGTCAAGAATGACTGGATTTAGAGGCAGCGGCCTTGAGCGGTCTAAGATTCTGTCCATGAGGAATTCCGGTTGGAGTAAAGTCCCCACGGATGAAGACCAAGATGCAGCCACATTGCTAGAATCTAGTTCCGGTCTTTCTACGACTCCTTGATATATAATTGTAGCTATACAGCCTATATAGGTTTCGGATTCTCTTTTTTATTGATTGGGGGCCTTGAGATACGAAACAATCAGAATTCAGTTCATGGCTCTAATGAGCTTCTGTGTAATATCCCCAAAAAAATCAGGGAAAAAAACCTTGTATATTGATAAATCTCAATTTTCATATATTTTATCCCACCTTATTCATTTATTTTAGGGATAATTTTAGGTTAATTTAGAATTATTAGATAATATTTAGATTGTTAGCCTATTTTAGGAAATAATGTAAATGTGGATTAATCATGAGATTATTAGGCTTAAATTAATATTCTGATTATTATCTTGTGATTTAATAATATTTCTGAATATATAAGACATCACGATTTTATTTAATTTCTGCCGAAAAAATACATGTTAGAATATCGTGCATAATAGATTGTTAAAAAGAAATTCAATGGTAGTAACCTAGCAGTTGCTAGGTTTTGAGGAGGGCGGAAGACAAACACACTGAAGAAACACGCACAACGCCGCAACGCAAAAGGAGCTGAAGGCAGACCGAAGATGCAGAGAGGATTGAATTGATTCATTTGAATCATTCAACCAATTCTTCATTCTCTAGCCGTGGGCCCCACCTCCAATAACCATTAAATCATTGTTCCCCTCGCAGGCACAAGCACAGAGACCTCTTCTCAACTTTATTCATTCTCGTGGGACCTACCTTTAATTCTTGTATTGAATATTCATCAATTCAAATGGATTGGAGCTACGTAATGTTTGGAGGAGGGAGCACTGTCATGAAAGCTTAAATTCTTTGGGAGCGGCATAGAGAAAGCTAGAACCTATCACTTACATTTGAAGATCATAATGGAGTGTTGTTTTTTTATCTATTTAATTCAAGACTTGAGATAATTTAGTTTTAAATGATTTCAAGTTGTATTAATTGAGAACAACCTAGTTTTTGGATTGATAATTTGAAGTTTTTATACTTAAGACATTTGCTAAACTTTTGTTTGCAACCTTTGGATTGTCAATTAAATTATTGATTGAATTTTTGTTATTAATTTAATTGTCTATTCGGTTTATCATCTTAATTGTTTAATTGGGTTGATAAATTATCTAGTTATTCAATTGGATAATTGTAAACAAGATTTCTGAATTATTATTTTGGAATTAAAGGTAATTGGTTTTAATGAGTTTAACTAGCCACCACTTATTCCATTATGAGTTTTCTAGTGGAAAATGTGTTATTAAGCTTGAGGGTTTCCAGGTTTGAATTAAGTAATTGAACTCATTAATTTCAATATCTCATTAATCTCCCTTTGGTCTAATTAATTAATTTGGGTTAAAAAAGTTAACTCCATATGAATCCTAAGTTGTCCCCTTCATCATCATAACTGAATTAAATCATTATTAATTTGATTGCTTTTAATCAATCTTTTTATTAGAATTTTAATTCTTTTCTCATAAGAAAACCCCCTAAAAATTGCATTCAAACTCATATAAATTAGTCTTATTTTCATATAGGTTTTAGAGTCAATTGCATTAGTATATTTAATTAGTTAGTTAATTACATAAAGGTAATAGTGTTTTACATCCTAGTTTAAGTCTATTTACATTCCACTGCATCTTTTGTCACTTAAAAGTTAGTCCTAAAGAAAACTCACAGCTTGCTTCTTGAAAGAATGACCTAGGTTGACCTTAAACTACATAGTTAATTAGTACCTAGTTTAATTGATCACTTTAACACAAAAGCAGCTAATTATATATTGTAAATTCTTGTTCTGCATAAATGAAAAGGGAAAGTCTCTTATCTAGAAATGATTTAATTGATTTTTAACTAGCAGCTGAAAAGCTCATAGTACGGTAGTTGTGGGCAGAAGAAAGACCCAATCTCTTGTCCTCAAACTAAAAAAATCATATCAAGAGCCAATAAAAGAAGATCAGATAAGCCTACCAGCAATTCCTGGCAGATTTCTGAGCAAAAAAAATTCCTGGCGTATACCGGTGCCTTAAGAATCTGATTTCTACGGAATACAGCTTAGGAACTTCCCGGTAAATGCCAAAATGCCTTAAAACAATAAACTTGGAAGAATACATATTGAAAAAGTCAGTGGCTTGACTTGCCTTTTTACTCTTCCTTAGCGTAGAGAAATGGGTGATGTAGATGGAAATCTACAAAACCACACCTTCCGATCAAACCCACCAAGGGAACCACGTGCAAGGGACCGGCCACCACACGTTAATACACTCAATACTTAAGCTTCAACGCCGGGATATATGACGAGGTCCAGGCAACAATGGAACCTAGCTCCATAGAGCTTAAGATTATTTCCTGCAAAGAGCTTAGAAACTTCAACTTTTTTCAGAAACTCTCGATATACGCACACGTCTACATTCATAGCATCGACCCGAAGAGAAAATTGGATGAGAAACAGGTGCAGGGACAGAAAACCCATGTGGATAAGGAAGGGGGTGAAAATCCCGAATGGAATCAAGTAATGAAATTTTCTTTGAGTTGGGTTTCGCTTCATGATTGCGACCACCTCTTCCTCCATTTCGACTTCCGCCACGGCGGACTCATAATCGGAGACAAGCTCATCGGAGAGGTCCGCGTGCCTCTCAAGGATCTGATCCTCGAAACCGCCGATGCTCCTGGCGTGGTTCGATTCGTGAATTACGAGGTTCGCAATCATGAAGGCAAGCCCAATGGAATTTTCAATTTCTCTTACAGGGTGATTGACAAGAAGCGGGCAGAGACTCGCGTTTCGTCGGGAAATTTTGAAGGTATAATCACCGGGTACGCTCTTCTGGATCCGCCTCTAACAGATCACTATCCTCCGAATGAATCACGCATTCAAACTTCCACTTCGGAAATCCAAAGCGTATCTAGTGGTGATAGAATCAGCTACCCGATCGTGACTTTACCGCCGGATCCCATCGACGTCGGCTTCAATTCTCCTCCCTCCGCGCCGCCGCTTGATTCTTCGCCGTCGGCTGTGGATTATCATTACCACTACTCACCTATGTTGCCTCAGTATCCACCTCCTCCAGCAGGACTTTTTATGCCGCCGCCGCCGTTCCCAATGCATTACCCATATCCTCCTCCTCCTCCTCCTCCTCCTCCTCCTCCTCCGCATCCGCATCCGCATCCGCATATGGAGGGAGCCTATGGACCGCATTTTTACGAGCCGTTTAGGCCCGAAGCCCATGGATGGGCATCACACCCAAATTTCCAACATCCTTGGAGTTCGAGATATTGACCGACGACTAACTATTGAGTAGTGAGTACTAAAGATATTGAATATTGATACGCCTATGTCTCTGTTTCTGGTGCTTAGGATATCACTGCTTTGTTTTGAGTCGATGCTCTTGGATTTTCGTTCTTCCCTCTCAATTTTGGCAAAATTCTGTACGCCTTGTAACTTTGTGTACTTATATATGTATATTTTGTTTATGATAATTCAGATTCAGATTGTTGGTATATTCACTAGTTTTTATAGGGGCATTCATAAATATTTGTTCTGCAATCCTCTGTACAGCGATTCTAGTTTCTTTATCCTTGAGAATATCAGTCAAAAATTACTCATGGCTCATAAGATAACAAAACTACAACTAAGCAGAAACAGAAGGCAAGTTTTAACTTATTGAACACTAAAATATTTCAGATGTTGGTAGAATTTAACATTTGGGTATTGGACCCATCAATGGATTAACAAAGTAAGGAAAAGGTGAATTTTAGGTGGTCAGTCCTCAAAAGGCAAAAGCTGAAGGAGACGTTATACCAGAAGGTCCACCAAGGCACCAGCCATTGATGGGACACCGAAGCCAAGTTTTGCTGTATATCCTAAACTACAGTTCATTCAATGATCACCCCCAATTTTTCCCAGACAAAAAGCAACAGTGTTAATAGGCAAACACAATATTATATTATATGATAAGGGAATGTTACAGAGGGGGAAAAAATATTCAATACATAAAACTTCACAATCCAATTTCATGAGTAAAATAAGACGGAAATCTCCTGGGTATTAAGTGTGAAGTTGTAAAAATGAGGATTATACATATATGCCTTGTCTTCACACCTCTTGGTACTCTAGTAATTGCATGCGGCTCTGCATTCTTAGCTGTTCATAGAATCTTCTGATGAAATCCTCAGCCTGATCATCAACTTGATCATTCCCAGCAGCATCTTCATTTTCATCTTCTGATGAATAATTTGAGATCCTCACAGAAAATGGAGACTGAAGTGGGCTCCTTATGTTTCCAGGAGACAAATAATCAGAAGCATTAAACCTGAAGTTGAAGGTGTACTCAGGGGTCTTAGGCACCAAAACCACAGCCTTATTGGGATATTCTTCTTCAATGACCTGAGGATGGTTGATGCAGGGGAAGTTGAAATGGTACTGCTTGCGCTTAGGGACACGGAAAAAAACAGGATCAGGACTGTTGCTGCAAGAAAATTCATATTCCTGTAGGCCAAAGCCGCCATCTCGTGTCGCCACGCTTCTTGAATGGTGATGATGGAGATGGGAGGACATGAGATTGCCCAGAGACTTCCTCAGTAGCTTCCCTTTCTTCATCATCAGATTCATGTCCATAATCAGCCTCCTCTTTGAGATCAGACCCTTCCTCATCATGAAGAAGGTGATCCTCAACACGTTCCATACTCTCTTGGCTATAACTGGAGAATGTACCTCCATATCTCAGAACAACAATATCACAGTGTGAGAAACAAAGAATCAGATTCTGGGTTTTCTTTTCTTGTTTCTGCGAGGCGTAAGAGACCTCGCAGAAGAAAAGAAAACCCAATGAGAAAACATGGGAAGTGAAGAAGGGATTATATAGGGAGGAGATTATGAGTGTTGATGTGAGGATATTTGTGGGATTATTGTTTTTTATGAATAGATTAAGGGCCAAACAGAGCATAAGGAAGAAGTGGGGGCATCATTTTCAAACGGACCCAACAACCGCTCCTCTGCACGCACGCGGCTTGATTGGAAGAAAAGAAACAACACAGTAAAAAGCAACCATCCGTTTCATAACAATGATGGGGTCTAAGTCTAACGTAGCATAATTTGAATATTACTCGAAGTATATATATATATATATGTGTCTTAAAGCTAAATACAGGAATTGAATTCACATGCACCCGACACACCCAGTTCATGATTAGTTTGGTTACAAGACGAGTTCGAGAAGATGAAATTTGATAGCTAAGTTTGAGATGTCTTCACTTCGTCTATAACTCCAAATCCTTTTAAGATTATATGAAGGGGGGAAAGAATTGGCTCATGAAATCCTCACATAAATTTTGTGCTCAAATGGACTGAAACTTGAGATTATTCCCCCTTCCTATATCTCTAGATCAGCATATTCTATTCCGGTATAAGGATATTCTTTAGAAAGTAAGAAAACTAAATAAATTATTTTAAAGTATTGATATTTATCTTTTTATATTAAATTAATTTGTTTAACTTATAAATTGATATATATATATATATATATATATATATGTATATATATATATATATATGCTATGATTAAATAATTTATTTAGTTTCTTTAAACTTTCAAAATAAAAGTTAACTATATATTATATTAAGAACTGAAGAAATAGTACTTATAATATCTTGTTAACACCACTCATTGTTGAAATATTATAAAATGAAAAGATATGTTTTTTTGTAAAGTAGTGTTCATTAAATTAAGGAATTTATATGAAGAATTGTGGAAGGAGTTATAACATTAAAAGTCACTAAGGTTATATCTTTTCAATTTCTAGAGACACACATGAAAGGTTATGGCCAGAGGTATGATAGTCACCACTTGGTGAAAAGTTTTGTTGTGTTTATGAGAAAAATCCACCTAATATAAAAGTATAACTCTTCATATTTTTATTCATAAATCTAATAAATTGTTATAACTTTTAATTGAAGAGATGTTACTTTAAAAGGCACCACTTCATAACCTATAAATACCCAGCATCTTCAGTCAGTTTGAGACATCAGAAATCACATAACAAGATATTCATTGTTTTTGTCTTTGAATGCACGCAAAGATAAAGTCAAATTATCATTTTATAAAAGATATTGTTGTCTTGCTTGAGTATTGTGAGTGAAATCCATACTCAAAAGTCTTCATTGTATCATATAAGAATTTTTTCCATCAATCCAACTTGCCCTATAAGATAAGTATAGGTGGGCTGAAATAAACCTAAAGAAAAGTATTGGGCCTGTTTGGGTTGACAGTAGGAACGGTGGCTTAAAAGTTATCTGATTTTAAAAAAAAACTCGATAAGAAAAAAGTTAAGTTATAGATAATGATTTGTGTTTGGATTAATATAATGGTTTAAGTTAACGGGCTTTTTACTTAATAGCTAGATAAGAGCTTTTTACTTAATGGGCTTTTTGCGCTTTAAGTTAAGTGAATTTAAGCTCAACCCAAACGAATCCAAAATTAGCTAATAACGTTAATTGACTTTTTTTTAAAGTTACCGCAGAAAAAGCTCCTAACATTGCACTCCAAACGTACCCAATATTGTCATCGTCTTAAAGACATTATGCATTATTTTCTTCCTCATCTTTTTCTCTTGTACTCTTCAGAGATCTAACTCTTCCAACACTCATAACATCACAGAAATTAGTTATCTATAAAAAAATGTGATTAGTAATTTTTCAAAACAATCTTTTGATTTGATGTTGTTTGTACTAGAGAGAAATAAATAAATGTGTGGGGAGGAAAAGTCAAGAATACAAAAAAAAATCGGGCATTTTTATTTTTTTGAAGATGTTTCATTAAATTTGATAAAAGTTCTTTATATTCAAGTGAATAAAGTTGGTCTGATTGATCAAGGAGTTGAGTTTAAATTCCATCAATATAAAGATTTTATTAGTGGATAATCTATAAATATCTTTGTAAGCTTTTTTTTTAAAAAAAAACCTTTGTAAGTGTTCTTTAAAACTGAAGGCATTACCCTAATTCTAGTAAACCACTGGGGCCCAATGCACAATTTTTTTTTGTCCAAAAAAGTCACTGTATTAAAGAGTAGAGTAGAATTTTATATGTAAAAGATTGGAACAACTAATTGTAAGGTTGGTGAGAGGAAAATGGATGAGTTACAAGGTAGGTCGTGAGACAACTGGCCTGGGGAAGCTGTCAAAAAGATTTGAAGATCTAGGGAGGTCAGAAACAAGGATTAATGAATTGTGGGTTAATTAAGTAGCCAACGTTTGATATACATTAATCCTTCACTCTTATGTTTCTTAACCATGTTTCTTAACCATCACATAACCACGTTTTACACACTTAAATTCCATAAAACATGCCCCTTTGTCTCTTCAAGCATTTGTTTTTAACTCGCGTGAACTCTCCTGTATATAACTCTTTATCATCAAAGGGCAGTTCATCAGTTCATTCTTTTTCCACCCTGTAAAAAATATAAATAATCTCAGACAAATGCCAATATCTCATTAATAAACTATATCTGCTAATTATCGAGTGCACAGGGACACATTGATTGTTGGCATAAAAAAGCTGCTTATGTGAAGAAAAAAAAAATTATATAAAAATTTTAGGAAAGGGGTTGGGTTCACCCACAGTTCAAAGGTAGGGCGCTCGGAGCCCAGTCCGTAGGAAATACTGGCCAGAGAGTACACATGCCTCTAGGCAAAAGTACGGAAAAAACCTTAATTAATTAATTAATTACCAAAATACCACTGAGGCAAAAGTATTAACCCATCTGCCCCCTGTAATCGATTACAATCGATTACAGGGGGCAGATGGGTTAATACTTTTGCCTCAGTGGTATTTTGGTAATTAATTAATTAATTAAGGTTTTTTCCGTACTTTTGCCTAGAGGCATGTGTACTCTCTGGCCAGTATTTCCTGCGGACTGGTCAGATCTCTTTTTGTTTTTCATTTTTTGCACTAAGTAATCAATTACGGTACTGTTTAATAATCGATTACATAAAATTGGCACCCTATAATCGATTACGATGAGTGTCGTAATCGATTACGTAGTGTAATTTTTACGTAATCGATTACGATACAGTACCATAATCGATTACATTTCGACAAATGTGTTTTTTTAAAAGCCAAGTTGAGCTCATTCGTGGTCATTTTTACGTTTCTGCCCTAGAGCTTCTGGTTGCTCGTGTTTTGGACGGTTTTTGTGCGACCCATCAAAGTGTAAGGCCATTCTCCTCTTTGAGTGTGGTATTGTTGTGTAATCTTTGTAGTTTAACTTCATCCACCTTTGTTTTTGTGTAGAATCCGAAACCTACTCCCTTCTAGCTCTCAATTTCTGTTGTGAAGGATGAGTTCAAGTTCTAACGACTACGTTGCCGTAATCTACCATAGTGGGAGGCATTTTGAAGGACCCGATGGTGTTCAATTTGAAGGAAAAACCAAAATGATAAAAATCAATCGGGCCACCATGTACAACCAGCTCAAAGAAAGGATTTGCCGAAAATTGGGGTTACATGACAACCACTTAATTCATCGGTTGATTGCCAAAGTGAAGACTGTTGTCGGTTTTGATAGTGTATACTACATTAGTAATGATGTGTATGATGATGAAGACGTAAAGTGCATTATAGATGCCTTTGACAATCGGAAATCACAAAATTTCATTGAGATTTATGTTGAGGTTGAATCCGGTGAAGCATTGTCTGTTCCCATGTGTACAAGATCTCCACAATATTATAATCAATAAGACAGAGCCGTCAGTTTATCTGCACCATTACAAGCATTAAGTCAACTGAGATTGACGGAGGAGGGGGAGGATCACGAAGACGAGTGTGAGGAAAACGAGGATATTCACAGCGAGGAGGGAGAACCTGACAGTGTGGTTCCACTAGGTGACTCGTCAGACACTGATGTCGAGGGTGATTCACCGTCACCGCTTCGTGTGGACCCAGTTAACAGTGGTAAGTTAGTAAATTTGTATTTGTATCTGTAATTTGTATTCAGTGGTTTTGACAAAGAATCGTTTGTACAGCTATCGGGACTGATATTGAGCCATTCTGGAACAAAAGCCCGCACTATTCCATCATTAATTGGGCGCATCCTGATGATGAGACAGAGATGTTGTATGGTGATGATGACATGCAAGGTGGTTGGCATTTAGGTGATTCATGCTATTTATATCAACAGTTTCCTTCGAAGTCGGAAATGCAACATGCCGTGAAATTATATTGCGTGAAGTCTCGTCGCACAGGCATTTGTCTGATATCTGACCGCCACGCCAATATCAAAAAGGCGGTTAAAGATCACCATGGATGGCAGCCTCCAAATGTTTATCATGTGTATTGCCTGCATCATTTCGGGAGCAACTTTCACCTTCCATTTACAGCATTGTAATCATTGATTATGTTTCCATTGTGATGAGTTTGCATTCACTATCATGCAGGGTACATGAGTTTAAAGATTCAGTTTGACATAAAGTTTCGGGAGTTTATTGAGGCAAACCCACATGCTTCGTCCTGGTTTGATCGGGCTCCAAAGGAGAAATGGTGCATGTCGTACGATGAAGACGGAAGGAGGTTTGGTCACATGACGACTAACCTATCAGAGTGTGTCAATAAGGTCCTCAGGGGGGCACGTAATCTACTGATCACCGCATTGGTCAAGATTACATGTAGTAGACTTGTCGAATATTTCGTCACGAGGGGTGTTGAGATTACCAAACACATGACTGAAGGTAGGATAGTGTCTAAGAAGGTTAAAGACCGCATACAAAAAATGGATGAACAGACAGTGTAACATCCCAATTTCCAAAAGCAGAATAAATTTTTCATCATTTAAAATCATTTCAAATCATCACAGTAGAGCATTTGAGCGGAAGAGTAACTGATACTTATATTTCAAAATGTCATAAGTTTGTCTGGATACAATAGCGGTATAGTAACCGCATGGCTCAAAAGTGAAGTAAATAACAAAAGGAAGGCTTCCGCCAAAACGTCAAAATGAAATCTTTAGCCGGGTCTCTAAGCGTGCTACTTTCCCCTCTCATCCGTCCTTGGTTCTCCTGACCCTGATGCTATGTTAAGAGCTGAGGTCCCATGCATACAGACCCCAGGTAACGGTTAACCTCATGCTTACATACACAAAATGTGGATGACATATACCACAACATCAAAAACATATACAAACAATCCATCACAATCAATGCATATGTATCGCTCCCAGCATGCAACCATATCGCTCCCGGCATATAGACATATCGCTCCCAGCATTCAGACATATCGCTCCCAGCATATGGACATATCGCCCCCAGCATTACAGATACCCTCTAACCTTTATATGCATTTCACAATATAAACACTCTATACATACAACACACATATCACATATATGCATAACATAAACATCAGAGTTAGTGTTACAGTACGCGAACGTACCTTCGTTGATGACTTTCGATACGTTTCGACAGAAAGCGATCACAGATATCCTATAAGGGTAATATCATCTTTATTAATTCAAAAATATTATTTCAAGAGATATTTTGGCTATATAAGGCAATTTTACCCCTGGTGGATTTATTATTTACAATTCTGCCTTTACATTTATTCAAAAACGCAGTGCAGTATTTTCTGGGCAGATTTTTCAGTAACTTTGAAAAATCATCACTAATTCTAGAAAAATCAAAATGAGGATCCGTAAAATTCCCCGGAACCCTTAGGATGTCTATTTTTGAGGAAAAATATTCAATTTCACTCAGATTTTACGAAAAATTCCCAGTTTTGAATTTTCTCAACGTTGCCCAGATTTCATTCCAGTAAAAATGACTTAACTTCAAAAATTCATATCTCCTTGACCAGAAACCAAAACGTCACATATTTTATATATTTGGAAAGCCCTACATGTCTACTTTCTTCCTGGAAAATTTCATGATTTTATAACTTCATTTGCTACATAAAATCATAGCATCTTTTTCGCTGTCTGTCTAAGATTTAAGAACCTAAAATTCTACAACTTTCACAATCTTAATCCTAGGACTTCCAAAAATTATTCCCTACTATGTTTTTACCTCTTCAGGCATTTTTCAATGCAATGAGGCCTAAAACCAAGTATAGGAATTTATTCTCTAATTTTCTAGATTAAACTAACATTTATACTAAGAACCTATAAAAACTAAAGACTAGAAATTTAAATGTTAGAACTTACCTCTTGAAGACTCTTGAACTCCTTCCTCCTTCTTGCTTCACTCTCCTCTTAAACTCTCCAATCTTTGGTATGAGTTTGGTGTGAAGAATGAAGAGAGGAGAGCTCTTTATTTATAGGCAATCCTTGGTTAACTTCCTAGCAACTTTCATTCTATTTTAACCCTTAGATTAAACTTAACTAGGAAGTTTAAATCTAGCCCTTACACCTCCTACAAAAATGCCACCTCCCCCCTTTTCTAGATTCATCTTTTCTCTTTCCTCCACTACACACACACACATGCACAACACTTAGGCACACACACACTCACAACATATACATGTGCTCTTGTGATGTCATCTTGATGACATAATCAAGGCTTAGGTGTCATTGTTGACTTTTCAACACTAATTAGCAATTCTTAATTATCATGTTAATCAAGTGTTTACATGCTCCTTAATTATATTTTGCCATTAGCTAATTCAATTATATGAAGATTTAGACTTAATTTCTTGAGATATTATTTCATTCTCTTTGACTTAATTATTTTTAAATATAATTAGTCCTCTTTTAATTTGTCTATAATCATCTTGAAGAATTATGCAACTAATCTCAATTAGTGCAAGCTTATTTTGTTAAGGATAATTGTAATTCACTTAATATACCTTTTAATTATGCTAAATTAATTAGCAACACTCTTTATGCCAACCTTGACCCTTCATTGGTCATTAATATCAAATTAGGAGTTTCATATAATTAACTTTGGATATCCCCTTTTATTCATGTTTAAACAATCAACAATTAATTACTTATTTAATCACCTACTAATTATTGAAAATTTTCTTAATTAGGATTAATTATTTTCTCACAACTATTTTACTGAAATTGATAATTTATTCATTATGCAAAATATTAAAAACCATGGGGCAATTTATGTTCCCCAAAATGATATTTGATTTTGCTTCATTATTTCCCAAGGAAAATAATCTCATAAATTACCTAAATTAGAGACAACATACTTTCTAATTTTTAATAAATATTTAGTTGTCTCTTAGGATTTTATCATAATTTTCTCAGGGTATTTTATAACCCACAAATATTTCAGGGACCTATTTGTAAATTATCTAATGTTTTAAGGCCCTTTTTGCACATTGCTTAATCTTAGGAGAAATTGTTCTAATAATAAAGTAAATTTAATACAAGGTGTTTGAGACCTCATATTCACCTATTTTCAATAGATATTATTTACTAAATTATGATACTTATCCTAAGTAGAATTTTTTTAGGGTATTACAGACAGTCGCGTGTCGGGTGGTGCTATATGACAAAGAATTATGGTTATTTGAGATCGAGGACGCACATGCCGGGGACACAATGCGGGTTGACTTGATCAATCGCAAATGTCAATGTGGGAAGTTTACAGCAAAACGGTATTCGTGCGTCCACGTGTTAGCAGTGTGCAGGGCCGAAAATTTGAACCATTACAATTATGTTGACCCGGCGTTCACCTTGCAATACATTAGTCAGGTATATGTTACACATTGGTACCCGATAGGCAATGAACGATTGATTCAACAAATAGATGGCCCAATCGTTATCCCGGATGCAAGTTTGTCCCGCAGAAAGGGAAGACCAAAGTCTACGAGGTTACAGAATGAGATGGATTGGGTGGAGTCTCAACCGTCGAACAGTCAATCCAGCTGTCGGCATTGCAAGCAAGTTAGTCATAATATACGTGTGTGTCCGTTGAGGAATAAACAAGGTTAAAGTGGACAAATTATGTAATTGTATTGCATTTATGATGACACTGGTGAACTTATGTGTATTAGTATTTGTTGATGTATTGTGACGTTCAGTTTATAATTAGTTGTTTTAGAAAACCATGAATGCAAACATCCAAATAGTTATGTAAACGGATATAGGTACATTGATGGACTAGGTATAGAGTAGAAGGTTAATTGTTGGCAAAAATACCTTCCCCAAGTCGCATTTGTAGGTAAAAAAAAGTTGGAAATCAGTTTCGTCATGCACCAATTTCAAATCTCTTCTTCATTGTGCTTCTGCAGCTGGTGTAATCGATTACACCATACTAGTGTAATCGATTACTAAACAGTACCGTAATCGATTACATAGTGCAAAAATTGAAAAAAATGAAATCTAACCCCCTATAATCGATTACATAAGGCATGTAATTGATTACAGGGGGCAGATGGGTTAATACTTTTGCCTCAGTGGCATTTTGGTAAATAATTAATTAATTAAGGTTTTTTCCGTACTTTTGCCCATGTCTCTACCTTTGTCAGCGTTACTACTGTTTCCCAGACCCCTAGGATGTCTCCCCCAATGCCTTGACCAACGTAGGAATTGAACCCCTTCCCTTAAGGTGAGGAAGACTAACCCCCACGCCAGTTGAACCCAAGGACGAGAGGTTAAAAAAAAAAGAGTAGAAGAAACATTTCATAATGAAATATGAGGCTCATTACTCCATATTTTCTCTTTACCTCCCTCAAAAATCTGGGAGTTGGCTTTCCTCCTTTTCTCTTTACTCTCCTTTTCCCTCATTTTCCCTTTTTCACCATTGGATCAAGATCTCAACGGTCCAGATTTAACATATTATAAAAATATTATTATAATTTTACCTTATTATTATAATTTTACCTTAAAAAGATAATAAAAATATTATTATAATCTTATCTTATTATAATAATTTTATCTTAAATATATAATATGTTAAATCTAAACCGTTGAGATCTTGATCCAATGGTGAAAAAGGGAAAAAGTGTAATACCTGAATAATTACTATCTGGACTATTATGTTACCATAATAAAAATGTCCATTTATGATAATTATGGTCTCAAAATAGAGTATAATTAGTATATTTTCAAAGGAAAGTACTAAGAAAAAAATTATGGAAAATTCAAGAAGGCATGGAATAATTATTAAAAATTTAGGAAATATATTATTCTTAATTTAGACAATTTAATAAAATATTTCCTATGAAAATAAAAGAAGGAAAATTAAAAAGTATTTTAGAATAAAAATTGATTCTATGACTTTTAATATTTTGCATAGGGCTTAAATCATTAATTCTAATTAAGAAAATTATTAGGAATTATTAAAGGATTAATTAAGTAATTTTCAGGAATTTTATAAGATTAGAGAAATTTAGGAAACATAAAAAAAAATAAATATAAATAATAATTATTAAGGACCGAAATTTTTGGCTAATTAAATAAATAATGGTGGTTAAGAAATAGTCTTAAAAAGTAAAGATCAATGGTTTAGGATTTTTCAAAAATTTATGAAAGCCTAAATCCAAGTAATTAGTTATGGACCAATAGGAAAATGTTGGGAAAATGAATATAAGAGAATTGAGTATTATGATAAATGAAAAATACATATATATATATATATATAGTGGCCGAAATTTTTTAGGCCAAAAAGAAAAAATTATATATATAATAAATAATAATAAGGATGAAGGGATAAGGATGAAGGGAGATTTTTTTTAGCAAATAATAATAAAATAAGATTTAAGACATGTGGCAATTAATTAAATAATAATAAAAGTGGACAGGATAAACGAGAACGGATGGAAATAAAATCCTACATAGAAAACCGTGAACTAGATTTCTAAAGTCAGGGTATATTGTGAACGAGGGAATTTTTATCTCGAGATGGCCGGTCTCCGAAGTCATTTCTGTAACCGACAGAGTGATTTGGAGATCCGAATAGGAAGATATTTTGTATAATTAAAGCAGATAGCCAAAAGGAGAACCGATAGAAAATAATTCCATTGTGGGAATCTGGGGATAAGTGGGGAAAACCAGAGTATAATGTTAATCAGTGAATTTTTGTCTCAAAGTTGTCACCAGACAACGTTATTTCTGTAGCCGGGCACGAATACCGAGGATTTTCAGCTGATAACGGAATGTCCTCAGCGGGATCAGAAACTGAGTTAAATTAGATAATTTGAAAGAGGAAGAAAATATCTTCAGAGTGTTGTTCCCAGAATTTTAAGTTTCTACGGAATCTCGTGATCGGGGCACCGAACCGGGAATTCATCAGATAAAGCAAGAGGATAAGGCTTGATGATGCAGCTAGGATGAGGTCAGCTATTTTGTCTTCTTTTGGAGGGGAGGTCGGCCAAAGAGAAGGAAAGGCCAAGATCATGCCACCTCAGAAAAGTGCGATCCGACGGTCCAGATTTCGTCTGACAAGGCATGAATAGTAACCAAATTTTCCCTATAAATACCCCTTGCTCCTTTCATAACTTCCACACCAAATCCACTTGAGATTTTCGAAATTTGAGAGAGAAGGAAGAAGGAGGAGTCCGGAGAAAAATCCTAGCGAAGCTCTGAGTAAGTTTTCGGTCCCTAGTCTTTAGTTAGGTAGTTCTTTCAGTAGTTATAATAGAAATGCTAGAGTAGTCTTTAATTTTTCAAGTTAGTTTAAATATCATGTTTTAGGAATAAATGTGATATTTATCTTAGAAATATGTTAGAGGAAAGATTATAGCAAAAATTTTGAAAGCGTAAAGTCAAAACAGCGAAGCCCTGACAAAATTCCGCCAAAAAGTCAAACTAGGGGCAAAATGGTAATTTGTACCTAAAATTCCTGTTATGGTCTTAGATATTCATACTGGTGATATTATCCTTATAGGATACCCAGAATCACGAACCGCTGTTTCCGCTGTCAAATCACCATCGTACCACCGTCAAACGTACCACAACGCTACCGAAGTGTCCGAAATCGTCAACGGATGTATGGACGTGTATTGTAACCTTAACACTTATGCTGCTCATATTCATAAATATGGTAGACATGTTTATATACTGAAACTCTGTCGTGGGTTGTCAGTTATACATACAACTTGTTACGGGTTATAGTCTTGATAACGCCGTTGGGTTTTCCTAGCGCTGAGGACACGATGGGAGATCGTGGCACTGGTTTATGTGCAGACATAGTGTGGGGCTTTACATATTGCTATGTGCTTATGTTCTGTCCATTGTTGATCATGCATCTGCTGTGTGCTTATGTATTGATGTGCTGTTATGTTGTTATAACTATTTGTTGCCTATATATGGCTTATTTGAGCATAAGGTTAACCGTTACCTGAGATCCAATTGGGAATTGGATCTCAGCTGTAGCTTCAGGTTCAGGAGGATCCAGGGTGGAGGAGAGCGGCAAGTAGCCGATGTAGGCGGATTGGAAGAGCTTATATGTTTTAGTTTTTGAACTATTTAGATATTGTCTTTTTGGAATCAACAGATGACTATATAAGGATGATTACACTATAGTTATGTACTTCTAAATATTCAGTTACTCGTTTAATCGAAATGCTCGACTCTGATCACGGTTCATTTTAAAAGAAAAAAAAAATTCGGCATTTTCAATTGGGATGTTACAAAAAGAGGGAAAAGAAGAGTAAGAAGAAAAGGAGGAAAGTCAAGTCCAAAAAGTCTGGATGTGCCCTCTGCATAAATGGCTTAATGTATGTCGTACATTTTATAATGCAGTGTGAGTCCTTTCATGTGTTTATATATATATATATATATATATATATATATATATATAAATTGCTCCAGACACAAAGAAAATAATTAGACCTATAACCACTTACTTAATAAATAAAAGGTTTTGCCAATCACATCATTCTAAAATTAATATCAATCAATTTCTAATTAATTACATGATTATAAATTCTTATTCATTTTTTTTATATAAATTCTTTTTTTTCTTTTTTTTTTGGTATAAGAAAGTTTTAGAGGAGTTCAACACCAGTCCCCTACCAAGGCCAGGGCACGGCCCCGGATTCTATGAGCACTTACTGGGGACTTACAAGATCATCTACCAAAGGAGTCCCAGCAACGGTAAAAGGATCGAACCCACGTCCCAAAGGACTAATCCTAGATCCCTTACCATCTGTGCCAACTATATAAATTCTTATTCATTATGTGAATTTATTTCATTTTAATTTGTTGTTGGGCCATGCATCAGTATATTGATTTCGACTTTACTTCCGTAGTTATGATGTGTGCTTCAGTCCACTCCTCACTTTCGGAAGAAACACAGTCAATGTTTAATGTGTGATCAGTTAACATAATAACAGTAAATAACAGTAAAGGAGTTGCTCATAACTCATAAAGTTACGAATTCAAATACCCATATCAATATAAAAATTTTGTTGATGGGTGATTTATAAATATTTTGTAAATACTTTTTGAGTTTGGAGTCATATTTTGACCCTAATAAACCCACGACCCAATTCATAATTTCATATAAACTTGTATGTTAAAAAAATTAGTATAACAGTACAGAAGCCTTTTTTTTTTTTTTTATAATATTTTCCAGAACAGTAAACAAATATTCAGCATAAAAATGCTACACCCCAAGTCAATCACGAGGTCCAAAAGAATTCCATGTTGAGCATGTTTTTAGTCCAGTAATTGACCTTAAATTAAGGAGCTTTTTGAAAAGTATTATCGGTTAAAGGTGGATTTAGCATTTTAAAGTATTTTCTCTTAGACATCCCACACCTTAAAATATTTTGAGCTGCAATATTACTCCTAATATACTCTTATTGAAAATGGATCAATTTCATCCCAATTTAACAACCCATCTGACTACATTAAGTTTGCAACCAGCCGGCAACCTTTGTCCCTGTCCCTCGGCAACCCCCATATAATATTTTGGGGTGAAATTGATCGATTTTTAATATATTACGGGCAACATCATACTCTAAAATATTTTATTTTATGGTCTTAGATCGATGCATCTGGGAAAATATTTTAAGATGTTAGGTGCCTTAACCCAAGTTTTAAACTATAATTAAGGATGAAATTAAAAAAATAATATAAATTATAAGGACCTAACATTTAAATTTAGATAATGTTTAAAAAAGAGAAAGGAGTGAAACTGTAAATTCTGGGTTGAATTATTACAAGATGTTTGAACAACAAAAAATCAACCATCAATTGATACTCATGAGATAAATAAAAATATATAGCAATAAGCTTCAATATTATTAGTATTTTTATTTTTTTAAAAAAAATCATTAAAGAACCAAAGGACCAAATTTATTTCAATTAAAAAAAAAACATTTTGAAGGTTCACTGCAGAATCAAGAACCAAAATGAAAATAAGTTTTCTAGGTAAGAAAACAAAAATATATGCCTATTACTTTTTTTTTTTGAAAAAAAAGGTTTGATTGTTGATAGATCTTTGGCACCCAGTAACCAGCTGCCGTCAGGTCGGAGTGGCAATTAAAGCTCTGGAGCTTCAACCACTAGAAATTAATGTGTTGTTCATAAGAGAATTCCAATTATTCATGAAAAGTTACAAACTTATTCATGAAAAGTATAATACATGCAAATGTGACTTATTCAATTTGTATTGTTCATGTATATACTTCACTTGTTTGTGAAGTGTTAGACACTTGTAAATAGAACTTATTCATGATCCTTGTGTTTTCTTGTTAACTTATTAATTTGTGTTGTTTTTATGTCTATTTCACTTGTTTATGAGGAGTTTAACACTTGCAAATGAACAACACAAATTCAACAAGTCTCATTTGCAATTGTGTAACTCCTCATGAACAAATTGATTATACATGTAAACAATACAAATTGAACAAGTTGTATTTGCAAGTGTTTTACTCTTCATGAACAAGTGTGCAACTCTTTATAAACAAGTGAAAACCTTTTGTTGCTTCGGCATAGCAGTGCCCAATCCCTAGAGCTCCGATGGTGATTAAATCCTTTTTTTTTAAACAATACAAAAAAAGGGGGCATGATTTTCTTTTTAATTATAAAACTTATTTTCATTTTAGTCCTTCGTCATGTAGTTAAATTTCAAAATATGTTGGTTGTTTACTTAAACAAATTTAGTCATGTGGTCCTTTAATAAAATTCCTTTTCTTTTTTCTCAATAACCCAATAAGCCACCTAGTTTTGAGGCTTTTTTTCTAGATTTTATTACACAGTATCCAAACATCTGACTAATATGGATTAACCTCGATATTACAGTTTGTTTTAAACTTCATATACAGCATAAAGAAAAATATGCCTAGTTATCCTTATAATAAAGTGGGCTGGAACATTTTTTTACTCCGTTAAAACAGCTGATTAGACTCGGCAATTGTTGTTAATTAAATATCATTAAGTACACAAATAATGTTTTCATAACTTGATAATTGAGAAACTAAGCTTATTCAAAGGGCCATTGGATTTTAGTACACAGGAAGTTTCCAAAGATTCGATGCATAGTATAACAAATGATCGCAGACAATAAGTGTAATTTCTGAGAAAATAAATCTCAAGTTCTTCGTGGGTACAGCTTTTGTCTTTCTGGTACATAGTGGCCGGTGAGAGATTAACACATGGAAGCCTTTTTTATCTATCTGTATCTCTGCTTTCCCAGAAAGATAAGGAAAATAAAGCGACTCGACCAGAGCTCCACACACACGCACACAGCTTCTAATATTAATATCAACTCAATATTTTACATTGATATTGATGGATATCATATCATATCATATAAGTGTGATTATTAAATTTGTTCCATTCAAATAAGCATTACAAATGCCATTGCATGCATGTGCATTGACCAAGACTAAAGAAAAATATAATGGAAAGAATTTGCAAAGGGCTTTATATAAACTTAGTTAGGTGCAAAAAGATGATGTAGCTGTGTTTATGAAACTGCAGAGAAGCTCGAAAAAGCACGTAACGTATATACGTAGGTGTACTAAAAGCTCGACAAGTACTATACATTGTACAGTAATCCAAATGCATTGCACCTTTGTTTTCACTTCCTCTCGCGAAGTCTCAATAAATTAAAGCTGGTGTGTGTGTCATCACTAGATTCACGTAACTTGTGATATTATGGGGACCAAATATACTTATCTCACGTCTGATTCATGTCTCTTCAATATATACCACACAAAACTTATTTCATTCATGCCTACATGCCTTAACAGAGAGGAAAACATAGTAATACATACCTCTCCCTCCGGTTCTTAATATTTATAAGACAGTTACTTTTTTTTAGAGATTAAAAAAATTATTATAAATTATTCATATTTATCTTTTAATATCAAACTAATTGTTTGGCATATAAACTGATATATAATTAAATTATACACAATATATTCTATGATTATCTAACTTATTTGATTTTTTTAATACCTCTGAATCAAGGGGGAAATTAAAAAAATAGTGTCAGATATTTATCCAAAACTTTCGAAGGAACTATCTTATATATATATATATATTTTTAGTGGTCTGAGAAATATCCAATGGTTCATCGACTGTACAGAATTTCGTGGTACGTTAAAATTTGGGTGAACAAATCAAATAATTGAAAATACATTGGCCGTTTTCTAATTCCAAGTCATAAAGAACCCAACAGCTCTATCAGCGACCAAAATCAACGCCCACGTTAACATATTAAATATAGTATGTAAAGCAACACTGGACATATATATATCTTTTTATAATTGTAGAAATATCAAGTAGACACATCTTTTGGTACTTATAGAAATATATCAAGTTGCGCCAAATTATTAAAGTTGCTTCGTCATTTCAAACTGCGTTAAAAGGTTAATAAAGTGTAAATTAATTTGTTGTTTATAAAAGGATTCCATTTGTTCATGAAAAGTTTTAAATTTATTCATGAAGAATATAATAATTACAAATGAAACTTGTTCAATCTGTATTATTCATATATATACTTCACTTGTTCATGAAGAGTTTGACACTTGTAAATAGAATTTATTCAAGATCATGTGTTTTCTTATTAACATATTAATTTGTGTTGTTCAAAGAAAATTCTGACGACGATCAATGCCTTTTTAAAAAAAAAAAAAACAATGGGGGCATTTTTGTCTTTTTAACTATAAAACTTATTATCATTTTGGTCCTTAGTCATGCAGTGAAATTTTAGAATATTTTGATTATTAACTTAAATAAATTTGGTCAGGTGGGTTTTTAATAAAATTCTCTCTCTTTTTCCTCAATAATCCGCCTTAAGCCTCCTAGTTTTGAGACTTTTTTTCTAGATTATATTATTTGGTATCCAAACATGCAT
The DNA here is from genome assembly GCA_037074495.1 of Acacia confusa. Classification (NCBI taxonomy): domain Eukaryota; kingdom Viridiplantae; phylum Streptophyta; class Magnoliopsida; order Fabales; family Fabaceae; genus Acacia; species Acacia confusa. Next base: position 9,751,615 of record CM073507.1, on the reverse strand, counting down.
CTGACTAATATGGATTAACGTCGATATTACAGTTTGTTTTAAGCTTCATATACAGCATAAAGAAAAATATGCCTAGTTATCCTTATAATAAAGTGGGCAGGAACATTTTTTTTACTCTGTTAAAACGTACAGCTAATTAGACTCTGCAATTATTATACACAAATGATGTTTTTAAGTATACACAAATGATGTTTTCATAATTTGATAATTGGGAAACGTAACTAAGCTTATTTAAAAGGGTTGGATTTTAGTACACATGAAGTTTCCAAAGATTCAATGAATATTATAACAAATGATCGCAGACAATAAATGTAATTTTTGAGCAAATAAATTTCTAGTTCTTCGTGGGTACAGCTTTTGTCTTTCTGTTATATAGTGGCCAGTGAGAGGTAAACACATGGAAGCCTTTTTTATCTATCTGTATCTCTGCTTTCCCAGAATTGAAAGATAAGGAGAATAAAGCGACTCGACCAGAGCTACGTACACACACAAACACATATAGCTACCTTCTAATATTAATATCAACATAATATTTTACATTGATATATGTTGATGAATCATATCATATAAGTGTGATTATTCAAATTGTTCCATTCAAATAAGCATTACAAATGTCATCGCACGCATGTGCATTGACCGAGAGTAAAGAAAAATATAATGGAAAGAATATGCAAAGCCGGATTGCGAAGGGCTTCATATATATATAAACTTAGTTATTAGCTGCAAAAAGATGATGTAGCTGTGTATATGAAACTGCAGAGAAGCTCGAAAAAGCTCGTAACGTATATACGTATATGTATGTCATCAGTAAACAAAAAGCTCGACAGTACTATACATTGTACAGTAATCCAAAATGCATTGCACCTTTGTTTTCTCTTCCTCTCAAAGTCTCAATATATTAAAGTGGTGTGTGTGTCATCAATAGATTATTCACACTTGTGATATTGGGGACCAAATGTACTTATCTCACGTATGATTCATATCTCTTCGATATATTCCACACAAAACTTATTTAATTCATGCCTCCATGTCTTAACTGGGGGGAAAACATATACCACTCCCTCCTGTTCTCACTACTTATATATAACATATAGTTAACTTTTTTTATAGAGATTAAAAAAACTAAATAAATTACTACAAATTATTTATATTTATCTTTTTAATACCTTTAACTTATAAATTGATATATAATTAAATCATACATAATATATTCTATGATTATCTAATTTATTTGATTTCCTTAATATCTCAGAGGAAAAAAAAAGCCTATTGGGTCTTGTATAAAAGACAAAATGGAGTATATGGTTAATAATAGTTAGATATATTTATTCTATATTCCTCAGTTTTTTCATGAAATCATTTGATATTTAGTACTATTAATTGTCAAATTATATATTTGATTCCAAGGGGAGAGCGAACTCAATTGACTTTTTTTTTTTGGTAGTGCAACTTGTAAAGAGGGAACTTCAAGTAAAATACCTAAAAATTACAATCTTTCTTCAACACACACAAAAACACAGGTTCAAACTAGCTGATTTTTCTTTTTATATTGAAAATTTATATTCTTAATTCTCTATAACGAAAAAAATAAAAATTTATTTTATTTTCGTCGACAAAAAACTTATTCATGTTTTATCCTAATATGTACTGGAAAAAAATAGAAAAGAGAGAGAGATATTTATCCAAAACTTTCGAAGGAAACTATCTCTTTTTTTTTTGGTGGTCTGAGAAATATCCAATGGTTCATCGACTGTACACAATTTCGTGGTACGTGAAACTTTAGGTGAACAAATAAAATAATAGAAAATACATTGGCCGTTTTTCTAATTCCTAGTCATAAAGAACCCAACAGCTATATCAGCGACCAAAATCAATGCCCAAGTTAACATATTAAATATAGTATATAAAGCAACACTGGACATATATATATCTTTTTATAATTGTAGAAATATCAAGTAGACACATCTTTTGATACTTATAGAAATATATCAAGTTGCGCCAAATTATTAAAGTTGCTGCGTCATTTCAAACTTCGTTAAAAGGTCTAAAAAAGCGCATCAACACGAAACAACTTCAAATTTATAAAGTGCACAACTCTGCCCTTTGATTGATTGATTGCTCTTCACAATTCATTTATGTGGTTTCCATGTGTCTTGGTTTTAACTTATTCAAAAATTTCGCGCACACGCACATGCACTTACGTTTAAAAGTTAAGAATGATCTTTAAGGTAATTAATTAGGGACCACCAAGATAATTTGCCACCAGCTTCTAAAAACTGGTTATTATTGTGCATGCATGCATTATGGTTTCTATATATGATTGTATTATTGGACAAAGTCGTGTACGTGCGTATTCTTCTCCTCTTTTTTGTTGTTCGTAAGTAATTATCGAAATAACAACAAAGTACGCTGCCCTTCAAAGTAGTTTCGAGGATTAAAGTGACTTAGAGGTTAAGTCTTCAAAATGGTGCGTTTCAAGTTCAACCTTGTTCACGCAAACGTACGCCAAACAAAATTCGTTGCTGCACTAAGTGGTCCGGAATTTCTCTACAGTAAATATATGTCTCCCACTTTACTTTATTTTATTTTATTATTGCTCTCTATCCCCAAAATCTGATATTATATTCCTCATAGTTCACAGTTCCACTCCCACCAAACAGAGAATCTCACATTTAGTAAAAGCGACCGATCACTATATCTTCTCATCCCTAAGAAAGAAACTTCCATTTTAACAGTGCCGTATGATATTAATATTGATGATTATTGTCCTTTCACCATCTGATCTGTTCAGGTTTTCTGAGTTTAATTATCCAAGTGTGTGTGTCTCTATCTCCCCCCCTCAAAAGCTTCAAATAATTGTGAGAGACCCTTTGTTTCAAGATTATACACGGAGTGTGACAAAGCTGAGGCAGAGGGCCATCTCTTGCTACTTTTCTTTTTTTGTGTGCTTTTGGTCAATATCAAAATCTTAAGAACATCAACCTCGCTGAAAAGGTTTTAAAATAAAATTCCCCCCACACTATCGATTTCTCTGTATTTATGTGGTAGCAGCTGCGTTACTTATTCGTATACCACTTTACCAGTATTTATTCATAGGACCAATCATGCATGGCCACGTCTCCTTCGCTTTATTTGCTTTATCTATCTGCGTTGCCGTCCCTTTTTCTCTTTCCTTTTCTTAATCTCCACTCTTTCTTTTTTGGGTTCTCTCTCTCTCTCACACACACACCAAGACAGCTAGCTGTCATTAGATCCATGGACTGTTGCATCATTTAGCTCTGGTTCTGCCTATATAAGCCCATGTACCCACATTGTACTCTTTCCATGCCAAATCATTGTTTTTCTCTCATCTACGTACAAAGCTTATTACTCTTATCTTCTTCGTATTATCGTAAATCTCCTCCTTCTCTGTGTTTCAATCAATCCCAGATAGAGTTTCCCTTAATCCTTATTGAAGAAAGCTTCAAAATCCCATATTTTCAACAAAAAACGGACAAGATGAAGAACAGAGCATCCAGGCTTGTGAAGCAGATTATAACTGGCCTGAGTTCAATGGCAAAAGCAAAAACTGAGTGTCTGAGGACAAAAGCAAGCGCCATTAAGGCCCGTCTGATCATATTCTCATTGCTGAGGAACAAGAAGTTTCTGATGAGCTCCCTCTCGGAGAAGCTCCACTCTGTTCTGGGCCAAAATTCTAATGCCAATGAAGAATGTTTCTTGGAAGATGGCACCGACCAGAGCAAAGCCACGGTGTTGTACACAGACAATGCTCACGCTTACGAGGCCCTGCCAAATCCAAGTGACACTCAAGTGGTGGAAGATAGAGACAGAGATGGGTATGAAAGTTATTACAGGTACGATGAAGAGGAGGATAAGTACCCGGATCTGACACATACTCTATTTGACTCAGAGGATTTGGACTTTGGAGGTTCTGTGATTGACATGGTGAAGAACTCGAAGGAGGAAGCAGGGGAGGAGTTCAAAATGGAAGACGAGATTGATCTGATGGCAGATCTGTTCATCAGGAGATTCAGGAAGCAGATGATATTGCAGAAGCAAGAATCTCTCAAGAGGAACCTGGAAATGCTGCAGAATGGTGCATGAATTAACTGTACTAGTACATAGTACAAGTTTAGCTCAACCTTATATCCCTTTATCACGTTTTTTAACCAGAATAAGGGAGATAGGCCTGCAAACTAAGCTTTTTCTTTAGTTGTGTTTATTTTCTGAGTTAAGATGCTTCAGCATCAAGAACAACTCAGAATTGGCACGAGGGATTCTTTTCTCAGTGTTGGAGATTCATTGAAATTGCCTTTGTATTTAATGATGGTAACAACAAGATCCGCAAATCTGAAATCTGTAACATGAATTGAAGCCTGCCTAACTAAGTTGCAATAAATGGACTTTACCATTTGTTTTTGGTTAATTGAACAAGGGGTTCTTTTTCTTGATTCAAATTGCTGGCATTAAAATTATACTAGCAAAGTGTTCACTAGAAATTCAGTGGTGGCCAATTAAAAAAAACAAAAGTGACTTGTGAGTTATGATAGAAGTATAAAGATTATGAACTGGAAGGAAGGCATCTGAGATACATGTGGAAGGAGGCGAAATATAATAAGATGAAAGTGAGAATATTTTGGAGCAAAGGGTGCAAGTTATAAGAAGACTGATGCAACCATTAACAAAACAGCTTCTTCCTTCTTGATGCAAGTTTCCTAAAGACTTTCCTTTACCTGAAGCATGTTGGCCTGGCTCTTCAATTTAATATTACCATTATACACCTATACAAGTTCTAGAAACTGTCATCCCACTAACATAATAGTATAGTATATTACTCCTCCAATTTTAAATATAGGACATAATTTAGAAAGTAAATTGTACTATAATATATGTCTTATATTTAGAATTGGAGATACGTCATATCATAATTTTTTTTACCTTATCTGGTATCATAATTGAGTTATCAGCATTGACACAGAATGTAAGATTTGTTTTTTAAAAAATAAATATATCATTTATAAATTGTGAGTAGAACCGTTCATTTCAAACATCATGCAATCAATACGCTAAAAATAAAAATTGAGTCTGATGTGAGTGGCTGGAGCCAGACGAAAGCAACAGTTGGGGTCCATATTGAAGCAGAAACAATACCTTTTTTCCCTCGTCTGTTTGGTTTCACAAGCTACAAAAGCTCAACAATAAAATACAGATTTTATTGTATTCGGGCAGCCCTATGTAAAAATCAAGGGCAAACTCAATTTATGGCTTGGGAATTACACGAAATTCAATAAAATAATTATATACTCCCTCTTTATGATATTTGTTATAGGATACCAATTAATAATTCTTATAAATTAATAAAAATAGTTAAAGTCAATAAAATTAGCTTAAAATTTAAGTAATTTTTAATATTATTAATCTTATTAATTGTACTAAACTCTAATATTATATTATTATTACTCTCAGTCACTACCTATTAATTATGGGCATATAAACATAAAAAACAATTAATGTTCCTTGAAAATAAATAAATGCCTTATAAAAATAATTAAATATATCAACTAATTAATACTTTATAATAAAAACTAGAAGGTGTAGATAAGAAGTGGGGAGCAAGATTAGAGAATCCAATTAGGGACTTAGAAATCCACATTCCCTACCCATCGTTGGGAACACTAATCCCAAAATGAGGTTTTTTTTAATTAATTCATCTTTTTTATTTGTTTGAATTAAGTATATTCAACAATTTGAAATATTTGTCTAGTAACGCCAAGTATGTCAAATTAATCAATTTTCAATGTATCCAGCATCATAGAGTATTTTTTTTATGATGCTGGATGAATTGAAAATTGATTAATTTAATTAATTTGAGAGACTATGTGTTACTGACAAAATATTTTAGGACATAGGGTTCTATTAGAAAAATATTCGAAGATATTGAATTGTATCAGGAAAATGTTTTTGGATGTTGGATATACTAAAAATTAATTAATTTAGGATCATGGGTGCCAAAATATCTAAAGTGCATCATACAATTTAATCCAACTACATAAGAATATATAAAAAAAAAATAAAAAAAAATGGAATCTCTCACAATTTGATGGATGAGCATGCCCTACTTACTTAGAGATCTGTTAAGGGCATATGGACCCTGGACATAGGTCATAATTCATAAATAAAAAGTTGTAGAGGCTATTTTTCTAATGTAAGTGTAACTGGTTTGTTAGAATTAGCGGTACAATCTGTTTTTTTTTTAATATAATTTACTATATGCAAGATAAATTTATTAGATAAGTTTTATCAGAGCCTATGTTATTTTTTAAACCCCAAGGGGTGAGAAAAATTACTAAATCAACATTTATTTTCCATTAACAAAGGATTGTTTTTTGCGGGAGAAAAAGGCGTTGTACGGATTCGAATTGGCGCCCAAGAACGGTAATTCCTGTTTTATCACGGTGTAAGGCGGTTCCATTGGAATTCCGAAACGAATTCTTCCATGAATCCTAATGTGCACGCTCCACTGTTGTTCCTCGAGTATCAAGTTCGAGTCTTCACGCTAGAGGATTTGTAGTATCCCACGGGATCGGCGATTTTTGGTTTCCATAACCCTAAAATATAAATATAAGGACAACAGTCCAGGCGGAGTTCAATTTTTCGGTTTCGCACTATTCTCAGTTTCTGCGAAGTGGCATCTCAGTCAAGGGACGCCATGGATTCCCTTGACACCAATCGGAATCACCCATTACAAAGTTCAGCGCTGGCAACCGACGGTGATGCACCTACTGGTAATGCTATCGAATGTCTTCAACTGATTTTATCCTAATTCGCTTTAATTTCTTCACGGGACTGCATTGTATCAAATCTCTTATTGATATGTTATTTCAAATTCCTCTCTCTGCTTCGGTATATCCATGTTTGCTTTAGCACTGTTGTTATTCAAAATTTCACTTTATCTGCATATCCATGGATTGCTATCAAGCGACTTCATTCCCCGGGGGAGGGTTCTGGAAATAACTTTTATGCTTGATGTGAAAGAGTGGGAGTCCCCCGACGGCTTGCTTTTGATAATTGAAAATACCAATCCAGCTCATTTTTTCCTTTTGTTATTTTAGATGCAGGAGATGATGTCAAATTGAGTTCTAGGGACCAAAGAGAAGCTCTACCAGGTGAGCCGAAGTGTGTTCTATGTGGCCGCTATGGTGAGTACATATGTGATGAAACGGATGATGACGTTTGCAGCTTGGAATGTAAACAGAAACTACTACGCAGAACTCCCTGCTCTTCACTGCCTGCTGTTACTCGTCCATCTAAAATGCTTACTGCAACTGATGAGTGCTTTTATGTTAGAGATAATGATTACGAATCAGGTCCTCGGTCTAGAGATGAGGCTGATATGCTTAGAAAGAAACTTGATATTCATGTGAAGGGTGATGTAGTAGCTCCAATATTATCATTCACTAGTTGTAACCTTCCTGATAAGCTCCTCCACAATATAGAAGCTGCGGGATATGACATGCCTACACCTGTCCAGATGCAAGCAATTCCAGCTGCTTTGACAGGAAAAAGCATGCTTGTTTTGGCTGATACAGGATCTGGAAAGTCTGCTTCATTTTTAATTCCAATTGTGTCTCATTGTGCAAGGCATCGCCTTGAACATCCTTCCGCTAAGAAAATGCCATTAGCTATGGTGTTAACACCTACAAGAGAGCTCTGTATTCAGGTTGAAGAGCATGCTAAATTGCTTGGAAAGGGATTGCCTTTTAAAACTGCACTTGTGGTTGGTGGTGATGCCATGGCTGGACAGATCTATCGCATTCAGCAAGGAGTAGAACTGATTGTAGGAACTCCAGGAAGGCTGGTTGATCTTTTAACGAAGCATGAGATTGACTTGGATGGTATGATGACGTTTGTTGTGGATGAGGTGGACTGCATGCTGGAAAGGGGTTTCCGAGATCAGGTCATGCAGATATACAAGGCTATGTCCCAGCCCCAGGTCTTGATGTATTCTGCAACAATCTCTCATGAGTTAGAGAAGATGGCAAACTCTCTGGCGAAAGATACTGTGGTTATATCTGTTGGCGAGCCTAATAAACCAAATAAGGCTGTGAAGCAGCTAGCTATTTGGGTTGAGTCAAAGCAGAAGAAGCAGAAGCTGTTTGACATTTTGGTCAGTAAGCAGCATTTTAAGCCACCTGTGGTCGTGTATGTGGGGTCTAGACTTGGGGCAGATCTTCTGGCCAATGCCATTACGGTTACCACTGGGATCAAAGCACTGTCAATTCACGGGGAGAAGCCCATGAAGGAAAGGAGAGAAATTATGAGGTCCTTTTTAGTTGGTGAGGTTCCTGTGGTTGTGGCAACTGGAGTTTTGGGTAGAGGGGTTGATCTATTAGGTGTAAAACAGGTAATTGTGTTCGACATGCCTAATTCAATCAAGGAGTATGTACATCAGATTGGAAGGGCGTCTAGAATGGGAGAGGAAGGTCAAGCCATAGTTCTTGTGAATGAGGAGAATAAGAATGTCTTTGCAGAGTTGACTGAAGTCTTAAAATCTGCCGGAGCAGCTGTGCCTCGGGAGCTTGTCTGCTCACGATATACTAAGGGATTCTTCTCTGGTGGCAAAGGTCCAAAAAAGAGGAAGAATAGGTCGTGAAGTTTTCAATCACGTGCTGAATCACTTCCCACTTGTGTCTCTGCCTTCTTGGAAATGTCACTCCAAGGAATCAGGCATTTGTTACACTTCAAAAAGATGACGATTTATTGACGGTTGAATGAATACAAATCAATTTTGGATATTTTATCACATTACAAATATATGCCATGTATACTTTCCTAATCAGAAACTAGAAAGCCTCAGATGTTTCAGGCTCCAGTCAATAGCATAGCCTGGGTCTCTGAGATTAGAGAACGGTATGACACCTCGTCCTTTGGGTAAAGAAAAAAAAAATCATTGTCTTTGTTAACCCTCACTGTATATGATTTGTTGTAACAGGTAAAGTGTTGGTTTAATCCATCAATCCAAGCAGAGATGGCTAAAATTTCCAGGCCCTTGTTTCATGACGTTTCCTCCTTTCCCCCCTTCAGACAATGACATTAAATTGGACACTTACACGAAAAGAGTGAGAAAAACTTACGAAGGGAAAAACTTTTAGGTGGGAAAGAGTGTACTACAGTTATAGCTTGGAAGAATCTTATGGTAGATATGGAACCTGAACTCTACACCACAACTCGCGAATCGCTAAGCGACGTTAAGTATTACCAACAAGCAAGTGGGGCTAATTCTGAATCGTCCGGGAGAGAATATACGCGTCTTCACTCTTGACTCGGCGACTCAACCCGCTTTTATCAAATTTGTTGCTTCTCTTTCTCAGAAACCACGGAATCCAACGACCCCTCCCAACTGCTTACCAACGGCAACCACGTTGCTGTCTTTTCTAATATAGCTGATCATCCTAATTTTGGGCAAATCTTCTGTCTATTTCTATGTTTTAAACAAAAAATGTAGTCACTTTTCATCGTGTTATTATCATACCTAAAGGGCATGTTAGTGTCGATATATTATGTGTATGATGTGTCGAACTCATTGAATCTTAATTGTACCTAAAATTATAGCGTGAATTTGAAAGAAGTAAATATATATTCTTTGTACATTTGATTTCGCCCTTCATCAAATCCTGTTCATAAGATCTTCAGCATTAACCATTAATCTTCCAGCAAGATTGCAGGTATTTGTGTCTGTAAACCTTGTAATGATGATTGGCCAAGAAAAAAAAAAAACTTCGTACTGGTGATGTTATGATTCTTCTTGTCCGACCATTTTTTATTATCTAATCATTCAATGTCCATTATCGATTTCTCTGTTTGTTTTGCTTTTGTTGTCCTGGGCATCCCTTTCGTGTTCTTATTTTGTTCGGGTATTGGCGATATGTTCTTACGATTGCGGTATCAAAAGCTCCGATCTGATCACTGTATTTCATAAATCCATGCAACCATTGTTGTAATCGTGAGAGAATATATATATATATATATATATATATATATATAGTCATTTTGACGTTAAGATTCTATTTAATGTCACGAAAAGTTTGCTAATACCAGTTTGTGGACGGCATGAGTCATTATCATTGGCCACATGATCATTGTGATAGGCCTTTTTCTGTCATGATGCACTTCTACGTGAATATGAATATATGCAGATATGGATGATTCCCTTTGACTGTTATCTAAAGTTTATTGCCCCGCGGAATCCTTTATGCTTTAAAGTCTAAACTAATTCCATGGCTCAATTGGTGCATAATAATCACGATTTTGTTAAATTGTATTCACTTTAGACACGAGACTAAATGGTAAAGATGCAGAGCGCTTGTAAACCCGATGAATGAACTTGCACTTATTGATGTTTTGATAACCTTGAATGTCTTTCAATTATTGCAGGTTTAGTAGCTGAGGATCGTTTTGAAATTCTGTTTAGGCTTTAAGCTTGAGGTTTTACGGCAAATCGCCACCGGAGCAGCGCATGAGGAACGGAACTTATTCTTGGGGTGAAAGCTCCAGCTCAACGTCTCTTAGCAGTCAGAATGACACTAAGAATGATCGGATGATTGCTATTGTACTATCAGAGGAGTATGCCCAATTGGATGGTGCAGTTGGTACACGACTTTCCAACTTGGCACCTGTTCCTGTAAGTTCGTACTTAGTTTTGGTTATCATGTTCATTTCTGATTTTGAAAATAGTATTACTTTTTGTTAGACAAAATGAAGGAGAAGGAATGGAATTTAAATGTTTAACTGGGTCTGGTTTTCTTATTTTCTGCTATTATCCTTTTCTCCCGTGTATTTATCTCACTTATAAGCGCAACTTTGAAGTTCTTTTCCTCAACTTCTTCAAATTTCAGCATGTGCCCCGGATAAATTCCTTCATCCCTGGCATAAGTGATGCCAGGATGGATCACCAGCGTCTTCTTGACAGGTACTTCTTATTTTAGTTATCGAAATTTAGCAACTTCTGTGAGAAATTATTCTAGAGCTTTGAAGGCTCTACATGCCCCTTTTGGCAGAAAGCCAGCAACAACCTCAGGGGTATAAGATATTCACTTATATCAGCTATCATCAATAATTTAGCTGTTTAAATAGAATTAGTATTTTGCATAACAGATACAGATAGAAACAATATAAAAATCAGGCATTCAATAAAATTTACTTGGTCGGAGACAATTGTCTTGCATTCTCAAGAAGAGAGTGTCGAGTAGACTATATTTGGGAAGCCATCTGTCTGTGCCTAGAAATATATGATGACATAAATCTGTTGCCGTGGATCCTTTTGGTAAGACCAATATATGGGCATCTTTCAACCTCAAGGAATAGTTAGTGGTCTGATTCTGCAGGGCTTTGTATGAGAAATGATATATAAGTAAATTTGTCATTGACCTGTTAGACTATTGGATTTCGTATTGAATGTAATTATTGAGTTATTCCATGACCTGGTGTCTACGGATTCTGAGGTATCAAGGCTTGTAACAATATAGCTTTGAGAATTGTTGGAACTAACTGTTTTGGCTGTTGATAGTGGTTGTACAATTTGATTTGTCTTGAGAACCTAGATTTGTAAAAGATAGTGAAGACCGACTGAATTAGTAAATTGATACAAATTCATTCCTGCTCCACCTGAAGTGAAAGTGCTAAATCATTTTCTTCACTTTTTCAGGCTAAGGATATATGGTCTATGCGAAGTTAAAGTTGCTGGTGACGGAAGCTGTCAGGTATTTTATTCTGGAAATAGTTTACAAGCATGAGCCTTTTAAAACTTCATAATAATTCTCCATATATGTGCAGTTTCGAGCAATTTCAGATCAGATGTACAAATCACCCGAACATCACAAGCATGTTCGAAAAGAGATTGTGAAACAGGTAAAATGTGTCAGTGTCTGTCAATATTTCTAATTGTAGGTGGACAAAGCTGATTTTCCTGATGTATGATAATGTTTCTCTTTGCCAGCTCAAAGATCACCGTTCCTTATATGAATGCTATGTGCCAATGAAGTACAAACAGTATTGCAAGAAAATGGCAAAGTGCGTATTTTTCAGCTGAAGTATCACAATTATTATCTATTATAAATTCAATGACCTATAAGATTCGTTGGCTAGTTAATTGATGGGTAGTATTCAATTGGGATGCAAAATTTCCTTCAATAGCTAGCTAGAGACGAGGACACCAAGCCATTTAGATACTATACAGAACATAACATACTACTCGCTGTAGGACTTTAGGGATTCTCTATTGTTTTAGTCTCCATCGGTAATATTTTCTTGCATGTGCCAGTGTAAACTAACTGCATTCACTTTCTGACTCAGATCTGGAGAATGGGGAGACCATGTTACCTTACAGGCAGCTGCTGACAAGGTTCTGATGTTGTGTTAAATTATTTTGCTTGATTTAGACGAGTTAATGCATCCTGCAAAGAATAGGACCGTTTGTGTATAATTATTTGTTATGTGTGCCGCGACGCAAACCTCACATTTGGTGTATAATGGGAAAGTATAAGTTGTTATACACAGTTACAAGAAACTGACTTTCAGCTTTATATGTCAGAGAGTGAAGATGTATGGTACTAAATAATAATGTGACCCCAAAGTAACCTCTTGGCTAGCAAGTAATCTTTCCCTATCAAAGAACTCAGATAGCAAAGTTGTATATGTAGGAGAGCTTGGTTATGCTAGGATTTATATATAGTGGATGAGAGAGGAAATACACTAATGAGAATGATGATTTGTTCTGGTGATCCATTTTTATCAAACCCTTGTTTAAGTAGAGTTCATGCAGCCTAGTTCTGCCCAGAGAAGATGAAAGTTGCAATCCAAAATTTCTTGCCATCTTACATTAAACAAAATGACTCCTTTGAGCTTATGTTTTGTGTTATATGATGTCATTGATTGTGTGTTATTGTCGACTTGTAGTATTATAATGATTTATTCGCTTCTATATAGTTTGCTGCAAAGATATGTCTTTTGACATCGTTCAGAGACACATGTTTTGTTGAGATTACGCCGCAGAATACAGCACCAAAGTGTCGTAAGACCTTCATTGCCATTATTATTTCAATCATTGAATATGAAATCATTAATAATCTCAGCCATGTCTTGTTCTTTTGATTACCTTCATTTTTTCAAATGATGCAGAGTTGTGGCTGAGCTTCTGGTCTGAAGTTCATTACAATTCACTATATGCATTTCAGGGTTAGTTCACCTTACTATGAACTGACCCTTTTACCATAAAAACTACAAATAATACTTCCTCGAATCCTTAATATAAGAGCTAATTGATTATTTTTTGTGAGACCAAGGAAGCTAAATAAATTATATTAAAATATTTATATTTATCACTTTCCTTTAAACTAATTTATTTGGCCTATAAAATGATATGTAGTATAATGGTATACAACATATACTATGATTAAGTATTCATAAATCTCTCCCAAAAAAATTAACTAGCTCTTATATTAAGGATCGAATTATAACTGTTGTGGAGGTATGAAGCACGAATATTGGTGATTTATTTAATTTTCTTGTTTGCAGATACCCCAGTGAGGCATAAACCAGAGCGGAAACACTGGTTATTCTAGGAGAAGGAAGATGTTTGATAAGAAACATAAGAGGGATAATTGAACATATAGCCTGGTGTATACATTCACCCTTCTTGTTCTCAGTGTATATGATCACATTATTTATTTTTTATGTGATATAGGAAACAATCTCACCAAGTAGCATAGATATATAATTTGTATCTTGATCTTATTAAAGTAGCATGGAAGAAACCAAAGTGTGTTCCTAAAGCAAACAGAGCATAGAGCACAAGTAGAAGCTGCAAAGATTAGTATGTGGAATGGGACGTGCACGTGTGCTCCATGTGAGCCTCACGTTATATTAGTGTTGTACAGTTTCTTCTAATGTGTATCACAAACTTGGGTGCCCGTTACTGCCACAAGTTACAACGTTGTTTAATTGGTTTCAACTTGCAATCTTCCTCAGGTCAGAGCCCAAAAAGGGTAAAAAAGGGGAAAAAAGACTATTGTCTTGCCTGAATATCATTCCAAAGAGAGCTGCAATGTTAGAACTATCGTTCTCTCTAATGAATGGAGTTTATGCCCTTTCACATCATTATCTATATTTATCCACATGTGGATTACATTTGAGAATAATCAAGGATTTTTAAAAAAGTTTGCATTGAATTTCTATGATACAAATTTGAGACGTAAATTAACTTTTATCAAGAAGGAAGTTCTAGATTAGTTCTTAAATAAGTTGAAGCTTAATACCTACATTACATGTGTTCTCTTTTGAAGGAAAAGAAACGCAATTAAGAATGAAAAGCTGGCATCAAAGGATTTGGCATAGGGACCCCTACCCTAATAATGCTCTTGATGCGACCACAACTAATTTGGCACGCAAGTTGTTCAATAATTTGGCTCATTAATTAGTTGTTTAAAAATGCATGGTTGATTTGTATTATATCTTCATCGATCACAAAATGCAAATTCTGGTTTATACATAACACTAATAATGGGATATTTCATCAAAAAGATTATTGATTTGGTAGTTCCGTAGGAGATTGACATATGCTTGCCTGCAACTATAGAATTCATCAAATGTTTGACAAAAATAATAATAATAATAATAATAATAAGAGTTTAAATCAAATGAGTTGGCAAATATTAATGCATTTGCCCTCCCTCCAATCACGACACAATCATACATTTATATTTTCAACTTTTTTTATAAATTTAAATTTTAGATTATAAGTAATTGTTAATTACTTTAATTGTGTATGTTAAGAAAATAGTAGCAATAACATATCTATCGACAAAAGCGTGCAGCGATGTATTTTAGCATATTCCTTGAAAATTAGCAATACGAATTACAACTCAGGAACAAACAAAATTAATGAAGTCTAATCTCGAGGGGGATTGGTGAGGGTTATGAGTTTTATGAAATATAAAAATTACACCTTTTTAATGAAATATTATTAGTCTAATGAAATATACAAATTACCCCTTAAGTTTTTAATTTTTTATTATCGCATAGATGTTAAATATTTTTTACACACAAATATTTTAGAATGTTCATACTTTTGTAATCTTGGCTTCTTTTATGATTGAATTTTGACTCCGTCCTGATTGACCAAACTTTTTATTTTGAACAACTAAAAGATTGAAACAGACAGAATGGTGTAGCATGAAATAATATAACAAGTTCTGAGCAAAAAAAAAAAACTACCTTCAATCCTAATTATAAGACATAGTTGACTTTTTTGGGAGGGATTAAGGAAGTTAAATAAGTTGCTTAATTATTTCATATGTTGTGTATATATTAATTTATTAGTCAAACTAATTAGTTTGTAGAAAAAGATAAAAATAAAAATAGTCTAAAGTAATTTAATTAGCTTCCTTAATTTCTCTAAAAAAGTTGACTATGCCTTATAATTATGACCGGAGGGAGTAATATAACAAGTTGAATCGCTGTTTATTGCAGATAAATTGCTACGTACTTTGCTGCTTATTATTACACATGCCACTACGAGCACCCATCAGGTTTGTCAACGGAAATACTTACAGATTTATCCCCGGGTGAGATAAATGGGAAGCTATTTCTCTAGAAATTAGAGAAGAATTAATCACTCTTTCAGTTTAAGACCTATTTATCCAATTTAATTAAGTTAAGTAAGTTGATTAAGTTAGTGATTATGATATGTTTTTCTAAAAAAACTGTAATCATCTTTCTCAATATAATTCCCTCAATCTCTCTCTTCTCTGACTATTACTGAACATGCTTCAATAAAAATAAATTAAAAAAATATTGACAAATATAATAAGTGAGTTTTACTTACAAGAGTAAGATACTTAACTTCTCAAATTGCTCTACATTAAGAAGTGAGAAGGGGAATGAGTATTTCAAAACAAAACGATAATAATGAGAGGTTGGTAAGAGCTGGCTAGCATGCATGGCAGTCGCAGTCGCAGTCGCAGACAGTGCACAATATACCTAACGGCAGCTGTAATTAAGTGAAATGCAGTTGGAGAATAAAAGCACGTGGGACTATGTGTGGTTGTAGCCCTCCATTATTAATTTTGTCACACACACACACAACCTTCTGGGTATGTTCTCTGCATCATTTCATAACCCACTTGTACGTTTCCCTATACCTGTGGCCCTCTCAATTAGAGAGTAGTACCTGTACATATAAACCTGCGTGAGGTTATAAATGAGATATGGAACCCACAATCTCACAAGTTATGACCTTCGTCTCTTGCTTTACGTGCTGAGTGCTACTACTTATAATCTTTTTTTCCTTAACTCGTACAGATTCCGATTACACTTCTGGTATGGACGACGATTGACTTGTTTTCGCACTTAGATGACAACCTCAGAAATCTTCTTATGGACGTCCCAGAATATATCCCCCGATCTTTTTTAACATATTTTGGAAACTTAACATCAATGTAATATAATCGCCGTTATATAATTGAATAATAACCATAAAAACGGCCGCTTCAGATCTCTGAAAGAGTAGGAAAGCACACGTGTTGGAGATTGGGAGCTTTCAATTCTCGAGACAAGGCACGTTCTCTCTATATCTGTATTGGATAAGAAAAGAACCTCCCCCAGTGACTTGAATTCTGTGTTTCTTATCCATCACTCCTACTCAACCTATGATCTAAGCCACGTGTCATATATTCATAGACTGAGAGATTATTGTTACAATTTATATTAAAATTCTCCAATTTCAGTCGGATTAAGGAACTCGAAGTTCATTTGTCAACTTAATTTCAAAGCAGATTCTTTACTTATTATGAAGGAATCCCTTAAGACTTGGATTAATCATACGGCAGAAAATTAAATAGCATGGGATTTGATTCCTGGTTTGCACCAGAAGACAGCACGAGAGGCTCCAACTGTGAATGGTTTCATGTACAATTAACAACAGCTAATGACCATGATTAATAATGCATTAATAATTGGTGACTTGATATAATGCAGAATTATTTGATGCACGTAAACACACACATATCTCGATTCACCGCAAAATCATGTGATCCTGTCTGTGTTCCTCTAGCTTCCACATACTGCCCTCCACATGCCGATTCTTTTCTTTGCCAGGATTTCGTTTTGGGACGAGTGCAATTAATTAAATTATCAAAAAGATTACGTGTCAGGAGGTTAGAATTATGAAAGTGATTAAAGCATCTGAATTATGAAATTACTTGAATGGTTCTTGTGTCCTTCTTCTTTTTTTTTTTCCCTCGCTCAACAGTTCTTGTGTCCACAAGAAAAGCATATCCACGTTTCTGTCATGATGAACAACAAAGAACCTGCACCAAAAGCAGTGGCATCCAGTAATATTAATACCCCATCCAAAAACCCATTAAATCAGTGTTAGCCCATTAAAATATTCACTATTCATTTTGGATTTGGATCAGATACTAGAGGAAATTTTGAACAAAGTGGATGAAACTTGTTAATACACGGAAGAGAAGGAACAAAACCTTGGTTCTTAACCTGAACCTTCATGTTTTTTTTTTTAAGGGCAAACCCAAACCTTCTTTTTAACATTCAAAATTTACGAAAGTGGCTACCCTTCTTAATAAAGAGAGTTCCGCTGCAGAAATTTTACATTGAGATTTTTTTTTTGTAATGTTAAAAAAAAAAGCTTTGGTTTTCTGCAGCAAACTCTCCTTGTTAAAGAGGGTAGCCGCTTCCAAAATTTACAGTTATCAGCCTGATTAGGTTGGAAGCTATAAATTTTGCAGTCATCTATTTTATTTGGATTTGTGACAAAAACTATGTATGTTTTCAACATAATTTACAATATATAAGGTAAATTTGTAGGAGGAATTTTATACCAACTTATGTAAATATGATTTTTCAATGTTAACTCAATTAGGCCTGACGAAGATTGAAGTTTTTGCCGAGGCTAAGTTCAAGTAATGTTTATGTTTTTTTATTTAAAGTTTGGATTTGAAGTTGTTTTTGTTTGGAAGTTCTGTTACTCTGTATGAACATGAGAGGCTCCTTTGTTTTTTAATATAATAAAGCCAAGAAAAAAAAAAAAGAAAAGATTGACCATAAGAGGACTTCGTCTTTGGATTTTTCCAGACTAGTTACACGTCACCTTCTACTTCAGCAATTTAACTTCTCATTTAGTCCGTAGAATACGCTATCCTTGCATGTTCAATGCCTGTCAATTTCAAACAATAGTTTTTAGTCTTTTTTTTTAACAAATTTTCTAACAAAAGTTACCAGAAGTCAAGACCATGATACAATTGTCGGAGGATTCGATCTGTATCTGTAATTTGTAATGGCACTGTTTCTTTATTGGTTGCATGAGTGCTTGCTTTACAGAAGACCCAAAAACAATAATCATGTTAGTTATACTGAAATTCATATTATTTTTCTAATATTCTGATCTAATCTATTTTACAATTAACTAAGAGAAGAAAACTATCAAAATAATGTTATTTTTTGGTCTTAGAGATCTATGTATTGAAAATTAGATCGACTCAATTGAGGTTATGGTTTATTCATCAAGCTTCTAATATCAAAATATTGAGTAATATCTGATAGAAAATACTAAGAATTTTATTAATCTAAAAATAATTAAAAAAAAATGACACGACAGCATATTGACCGTGTAATTTCAAAGTAGAGAGGAATGAGGAAACAAGAGTGATTCACTTTACATGTTTAGATTTTGATTGGGGACCGCATGGGAGAATTGAGGAAGGGTACTAGAAGCCCCAGGGAACGCGTTTCCGCAATCATCTCATAAAGGCGTTCATATAAGATCCAAACGGTATAGATTCAATTTTTTTTTTTTTTTCATTTTTTGAGTTTTAAATAAAAATGTTTTTTAAAAAAATATTAGTTAGAAAAATATTTTTATTATAGATTCTTTGGAAGAGCATTAGAAGACATATTCCCCTCCTACAAATGTGCATTGTTTAGCTCACCTCCCACATTTAAATCTTGCAGGCCCCATCTATCGTCTCCCTCCTTTCCTCTCCTGTCTTTTTTGGGTCGGTTTTCTTTTATCATTTTCTTATTATTATTATTCGTAATCTCTAAATCTTGTCAGTCTAATTGGTTTAAAAGGTTTCAATATTACTATAAATTTTATCTTCTCTCTTTAATCAATGATTTAGATGAGCTAATGAGAAATAATGAAAAAAAAAGATCATGCAAGATCTGCATCCATCTTTTTTTGACACTTCCTTCCTGTGTTTTCTTATTAATAATTCATTTTTGTTGGAAAAAAATATTAATTCATTTTAAGTTATATCCATTTCTCCACTAGTCATTAAGATAAACAATGTTGCACCACAAAATCACAAATAAAAGTATGTTTGAAGATGTACCAATCACAGCATGTTTGATATAGTGGGGATGGAGGAAAAAAGTTCAGCACAAGCTCAATGGAAAAAATTTGATTGATTGGAATAGCGTGGTCTCAAATAGACTTAATTAAAAAGAGTGTCTTCAACTTTTGGTGTGACTTTTTCCAGCTTATTGAGAAAAATGTTAGAGATGGATGATTCAATAGGCAATACACTATTAAACATACATTTACATGCATTCTAGTTTATCCATTAAGATATATTTAATTAAATACTTTAAAGTTTTTAATTTTTTTAATAATGATTTGATTTTTCTATCAAATTTAAATTTAAATTTTATCTTCAATTATCACAATATATATAACTAACACACAGATATATGTATGTATGTATATTTAATATCAATAAGATTCATGATATTTTTTGTCATTTTCCTTCTGAATTAACTTTTCAAATAATCATCAAAGCAAGAGTTCATTTTGAAAAAACCTACTTTTTCTACCGTCATTTTAAACACAAATCACATTTATAATTTATCTTATATCTTATCTTTCATTTACAAGCACTTTTATCATCTTTATCCTAAACGGGCCCTAAGTTGTTAGTTGAAATAATAAATAAAGAGAAACTAGTGGGTAGTGGCCCTTTGTCAGGTTGCTTTTTATCAAAACGTTAGTCGACATGAAGCCCCCCGAAACCACTTTCTCTACCTATCTTTGGGATGGGTAGGGAGAGCTCCTCCCATCTGGATGGTCTAGATTTTTTTTTTTACTTTTTATTTTCTTAAAAAATTATTTTAATGAGTAAAGAATTTAAAATAAAAATAATCTTTCAACTAACATATTTTTAAAAAATAATTTTTTCATTTAAAAATGAAAGTTAAAAAAATTAAATTTGAAATGTTTAAATCCCATCTAGATGATTTATATGGGAGAAGCTCTACCTACCCATCCTTGAGTTGGGTTGGGAAAGTGCCTCCAAGCCCCTCCTGTGACAAGTCTTGGAAGAATTGTTTCAAATTTCACCCGCCCAACATTTTCTGTTTTTCTCCCGTACTTATACCATCATTTTATTTTATTTTTTGCTCAAAGTACTTATACCATCATTCACATCTCACGCGTCTGGATTTCTTCTATTTCCCCCCTTCTTCTTTAGAACTTACCCCACATTTCTTAATTAACGCAAGTTTAAGCATTTTAGATGACCAAGGTCTGATTGAAAAAAAAAATCAAAAGTGGCAACTAGTGAGGATTAATCTTTTTTTTTTTATAGAAAGTGAGGATTAATCATAGGATAGGCCAATACAGGCTGTGGTGCCTGTAAGTGTATATATACACCTGCTTGTAACCCCATCCTTACAAATCCAAACGAACAAACCGAGACCATGACTTCTATTCACTGGTCTCTGTGTGTGGTTCTCATATCCTTGTTCTCCGTCGCTTTCGCCGCCGCCCCAAGGAGGCCTGTCGACGTTCCCTTTGGCCGAAACTACTACCCCACGTGGGCTTATGATCACATCAAATACATCAATGGAGGCTCTGAGGTTCAGCTCAATCTCGACAAGTACACTGGTACTTCCTTATTCTCCTTCTTTCTCATATATCATTGACCTCTTCGTTTTATCTTTACCTTTCCTACTTTCTTCAACTTCAGGTACTGGTTTCCAGTCCAAAGGAACTTACTTGTTTGGTCACTTCAGTATGCACATCAAGATGGTTCCCGGAGATTCTGCCGGCACTGTCACTGCTTTCTATGTAAACTTACGGACAAACTTTCCATTCATCTTTTTTTTTTTCCTTGTTTTTTCTTTTGCTTATGTGTGACTGAGAACTTTGGCAGCTTTCTTCCAATAACAACGAGCACGACGAAATAGACTTCGAGTTCTTGGGGAACAGATCCGGACAACCATATATCCTGCAGACAAATGTCTTCACCGGAGGCTCTGGCAACAGAGAACAGAGAATCTTCCTCTGGTTTGATCCCACCAAAGAATATCACAGATACTCTGTTCTCTGGAACCTCTATCAGATTGTGTAAGTACTCCATTCTCAGTTTCTTTCCATTGCATCCACCTACTGAACAAGAATAACCTAAAGAGAACTCATTAATCGGAATGTGGGTAATGTGCAGATTCTTTGTGGACGATGTGCCAATCAGAGTGTTCAAGAACTGCAAGGACCTTGGCGTGAAATTCCCGTTTCAGCAACCCATGAAGATTTACAACAGTCTATGGAATGCAGATGACTGGGCCACAAGAGGTGGTTTGGAGAAGACAGATTGGTCTAAAGCTCCATTCATAGCGTCCTACAAGGGATTCCATGTTGATGGATGTGAGGCCTCTGTCAACGCTAAGTTCTGTGCCACTCAGGGCA
Organism: Acacia confusa; assembly: GCA_037074495.1. Classification (NCBI taxonomy): domain Eukaryota; kingdom Viridiplantae; phylum Streptophyta; class Magnoliopsida; order Fabales; family Fabaceae; genus Acacia; species Acacia confusa. The sequence goes on along the minus strand of CM073507.1, from coordinate 9,729,858 downwards.
AGAGATGGTGGGACCAGACAGAGTTCCGTGATCTTGATGCTCTTCAATGGCGAAGACTCAGATGGGTTCGCCAAAAATTCACCATTTACAACTATTGCACCGATCGTAAGCGTTTCCCTGTAATGTCACCAGAATGCAGGAGAGACCGTGACGTTTAAGCTTTAATCTCTTGTTCTTATTTTAATGTCGTAAGTTTATACAATTCCTTCTGGTTTATTCTTCTTGTATTTGTCATTCCATTTACTACTATCATGAGTACACTACCGCACTATTGTTTGAGCTGTTTTATTTTGAAACTATAAAGCCGGGGATTTGGGAGAAGGCAGGGGAGTCTCTCTGTTTGTGGTGCGGGAGAGATTTTGAATGATATAATGCACTGTATCTGTGATTCAAAAATATAAATTTTTTTTTTGCTCGCAGAAAAAATATAAAATTCATATACTTTTATTTATCTTTTTGCCTGGGAAGCACCAGTTGTATTGCACAAATCTGTGCAGTGAAGGACTTCTGGTCCCTCAACGACAGGGCAAAACGACAAGCTGAGGCTACAGATGGGGATAAAAGCTGAGAGTAAAGGATGGTGAAACGTGGCCCCACTGAAATCTTACCATGTGACGCGTCTGGAAAGGGCAGCAGAATACAACAATATTTAACCAAACTCGAGGACTGAATAGCCACACCATTATTGACTAATGGAAAAGGAGGGGGGGAAAATCTAAGTGGGGTTAGTGAGCGTGATAATTCACTTGACCTGAGACAGAGAGAGAGACACGCACAGAGAGAGAGAGAGAGAGAAAGGCATGTGGGGATGTGTTTTCAATCGACGAAGGTAGCTCAGAGAGCAAAAGCTTAGATGGACACGCTTTACTTTTATTTTTTTTCAGTTTCCACAAAATGAGGGTGATAGTTGGATTGATTATAGCAGAAAGGAAGTTCACAGAGCCACGAATCCTGTTCATGGGTTTGAAAATAATGTGTGCTTTCAAGCCGCGTTGATCGGTTTCGGAGCTTTACACTTCGAATAGAAAAATAAATTCGTTTATGGGGAGTCAGTCTGAAACCACATGATACGATCCTTAACTTGATGCTAGAACAAGCCAAAAAGAATAATAATGGAGAGGGTAAGATTGGGATTGGCCGATGTATCCTGACCTCGTCTTGTGATTTATATTGTTGGTTATGAAACATCAAAAGACAAATTATCTGTAGGAGGAAAAAAACAATTTTTTCAGGAACAAACCTTATACATGAGAATGATCTTGAGGGTTTGTTACACGGAAGAGGAGGTGGGAAGGGAATAGAATAAGAGCAAGTGTTTTGTTTTTTTTTTGGCGTCCAATTTTCCTAAGAATTTAACTTCCCATTCTCATCAATATTTCTTTAGAGGATGGAAGATGTATTATCTCTAAAATTGTTAGGATCTCAAGTTCCTTTAGTGATTTGGACAAATTTACCTCTTAAATCATCTGCATGTTGTTAAATATCACAATTTTTCTTCATCATCATTCAAGCACGAAATATCAGAGGGGGTGGTCAAAGTTGAACCAAGGGAAGTAGTTTTCTTCTCCGGAGGATTTCATCACCGAAGAGAATAGAAAGAGGAGGGGACACCTAGTTGGAGTAGTCACTGGTTCATTGGGTTTAAGAGAAAAGGCAACCTCCTCGCTTTTGATTTTTGCTTCACTGAACTAGTGTCAAGTTTTCCTATTCCTTTGGGAAATTTGTGAAAATAGACCAAAAAAAAAAATTGTGAAAATAGACCAATAGGAAAATATTTTTTAAAACTAACCTGATTGGTGGCGCCACGTCAACGGGCGCCACACCACATGGCGGCACTACGTGTGTGGCACGCCACAAAGTGGCACCACCACATGGGGTGCCACTTGTGGCGTGCCCACGTGGCACGCCACACAAGTGGCGCCAGTACAGCTGGCGCCACTTTAAAAAAAATAAAATAAAATAAAAAGCTACAGGGTGCGTCAGTGCCCTACAAAAGCTGTCTCAGGGGTAGCTTTTCTAAAAGTTGCCCCCGAGTCAGCTGTATATATGTGGGGGCGTGAATAATTCACGCCCCCTACAGTAATTTAAAATAAATAAAATTCTTCTTCCTCTTCTATTTAAACCACCCCACACACATAAATTCACACACATTCACATATTTAATCTGATCTGCGGGAGAGAGACGTTGGGAGCATAGTGTGGAGAAAAAAGAAGAGGAGAATAATCAGTTGAAAGTTTTTTTAAAGTATGTTATTTATTATATAAGATTATTTAGATAGCTAAATTAGAATCTTTTAATAAATGTTTTTCATAAAATGTTTTGTATCTCTATTTGTCTCTGCAATGATGGTAGTCTTGTGTTGGTTAGAAAAAATGCTAGAGTTAGAATTTTTTAGAAGTTGTAAGTTTTGACAATAGAAGACTGTATTTGTATAGTGATTGATTAATAATAAATTTAAAACGGTTTAGATGTATTTTTTGTTGTTTGAGAAATGTAAAACTAATTCTTACATTTAAAAAGTTTAACATCATTGTATTATAGGATATTTTTACCGATTAAATGTTATGCAGATAATATATTTAGGTTAATAGAGATATTATGGAAATTTTTGATAGGGTTAGTTTTGAAATTATTTAGTAGTACATTAGAAAAAATAAATAAGTAGGATGAGAAACTTAAATTAAAAATAATTATTCAATATATTATGAATTTTATTTTTTCTTTTAATTTTTGTTCTTATTTGTTGATTTTGATTTTTTTTGCTTAAATAAATTTGTATTTATTGAATAATTTTCATTATTATAATATAATATTTATTATTTTTGTTATTATTAGATGTTACGAATTTTAATATTTAAATTAATTTTTTGTTCTTAGCATTATATTATTTTCGGTATTAATAAATAACTTTGAATAATTTTACTAATTATGAAATTTGATTTTTTTTATTAATTTTTATGTTTAGTATATAAATTTCGTTATTTTTATTTTTATTATTATATATAATGAATTTTAATTCTTTGATTAGTTTTTGTTAGATTATATTAAATATGTTATTTTTATTATTATTATTACATATTATTAGTTTCATTTATTTATTAATTTTCGTTATTATTAAATAATTTTTAATAATCTTACATATTATGAATTTTGATTTTTTTTATGAAGTTTAATTATTATTATTATATAAACTTTTTTATTTTTAATAAAATATACTATGAATTGTAATGTTTAGATTTATTTTTGTTAGATTATATTATATATGTTATTTTCATTAAAATTGTTATATATTATGAGTTTTCAATTTTTTTATTATTTTTCGTTGATATTAAATAATTTTTAATAATCTTACATATTATGAATTTTTATTTTTTTATGAATTTTTATTATGATTATATAAACTTTGTTATCTCTATTATTAAAATATACTATGAATTGCAATGTTTAGATTAATTTTTGTTAGATTATATAATTTTGAATAATTGTACTTATGAAGAATTTTAAATTTTTTCAATTTGTTTTCATTATTGTTACATAAATTTTGTGAATGTTGTTATTATTATTAAATGTTATGATTTTTAATTTTGTGACCATATTTTTGTTACATTATATTATATATGTTATTTTGATTATTATTATTATTATATATTACAAATTTTCATTGCTTGATTAAAGTATTTACATAATAAATGATTAGTAACTTAATAATAATGTGTTATGTGAGGATAAATTTGTGTTAGTCAAATGGCTTATTAACCCAACCCCACAATTCATCCCGGCCCCAAAGAGTGGGGAGTTCTTGATGAGGAGGTGCAACGGTCACACCGATCACAAGTTGTGTGGAACGAAGGAGACTGTGATGCCTTAAGAGTAAGGTGAGCCGCACAAGGGCCGGGAGATGTCCATGACCTAGATGACATCCCGCATGAGTTGCAGCAGCACCTTCGCCGGGCAAGGTTTTGACACGTGTCTTGCATGAAGAGACTCAATGTATGCTTTATTCTTAATGTAATTAATTATATTCCTCTAGTTCTTTGTGCATGTTACGAATAATGAATACGATTACATATTTGATCTCTACTTTTATGTTGGTGCATATTGACAAAAACCTTATTACTGCTTTGGTTGAGAGGTGGAGGCCGGAGACTCACACCTTCCATATGCCAGTTGGTGAGATGACCATTACTCTACAAGATGTAGAAGCCATTTTAGGTCTGTCCACTGAGGGTCGAGTAGTTTCCGGTAGAACGCATGCCAACTGGGGAGCAGTCATGCATGAATACATGGGTCGAACTCCTAGCGAAGAGCACTTGATTGGCGTAAACATCAAGATGAGGTGGTTTGCTGCCCATTGGGGCCGATGGGATGATTACTCAGATACTATACAGGGTCAGCTTTTGTACACACGTGCCTACCTCATGCGCGTATTCGGTGGATTTTTATTGTGTGACAAGTTTAGCCACGAGGTACCTTGCCGATATATACAATTACTGGGCGATGACCTCTCGGATACTGCAGAATACATCTGGGGGTCTGCGGTACTCGCTACACTATTTCGCGAGTTATGCCAGGCCACGGCAGCTTCAGCCAAAGATATTGGAGGTTGTTTGTTGTTGTTGCAGATATTGGCTTGGTTCAGATTTCCTCCCATATCATTTCTCATTCCAGAGCCCAGTCTCGATGGTGGTCATTATGGATGTAGGTTCAATGGTGTACATGTGCGGTCGGTGCGCCGTGATCTAAAGACATACCGCATAAAGCTTGACCAGATGGGGCGCGACAATGTATGTATAATAAATTTGAGCTTACGAAAAAGTATAAAGATTAAACTAATTCGTGTTATATATGAAAATAAATTAAAAAAATTCAGAATTATTCATAAGTTCAATTATTCATAATTCTATAATAATAAAAAAATGAAAACTCATAATATGAAAAATAAATAAACAAAATATATTATATATAATGTAATGTAACAAAAATTAATCTAAAAATTAAAATATATAATATATTATACTAATAAATTTAACGAAATGTATGTAATAATAAATAAAATAAAATAAAAAATCAAAATTCATAATATGCGAAGAAAAAATTTAAATATAAATTATTTAATATGAACGAAAATTAAAGAAAACATTTGAAAACTCATAATATATAATAATTTTAATCAAAATAACATATATAATATAATCTAACAAAAATTAATCTAAACATTACAATTCATAGTATATCTTAATAATAAAATTAACAAAATTTATATGATAATAATAAAAAAACGAAATTTATTTAATAATCAAAAAAATTAATAAAAAAAATCAAATTTCATAATTAGTAAAATTTTCAAAATTATTTATTAATAACAAAAATAATATAATACTAACAACAATAATTAATTAATATATTAAAATTCATAACATAAAATGATAACGAAAATAATAAAAATTTTATTATGATAATGTCAATTGTTCAACAAATACAAATTCATTTAAGTAGAATAAATCAAAATTAACCAATAAGAAGGATAATTAAAAGACAAATTAGAATTCATAATATATATATATATATATATATATATATATATATATATATATATATATATATATTATGAATCATATATATTGAATTATTATTTGTAATTTAATTTTATCATCCTACTTTGGTTTTTTCCTCTAATGTTTGAAAACTAAACCGATTAAAATTTACATAATATCTCTATGAACCAAAATATATCATTTGCACAACATTTAATCGGTCAAAATATCCTATAATACAACAATCTTGAACTTCTTAAATTTAAAATTTTGTTTTAAATTTCTCAAACAAACAAAAAATACATCTAAATCGCCTTAAATTTATTATTAATCATTTACTACATAAATACAGTCTTCTATCGTCAAAACTTACAACTTCTAAAAAATTCTAACTCTAACATTTTTTTCTAACCGACGAAATACTACCATCATTGCAGAGACAAAAATATAGACAAATCATGTTATGCAAAAAGACTTGTTGAAGATATTCTAGTTTAGCTACATAAATAATCTTATAAAATACATATCATACCTTAAAATAGCTACCAAGAGTTGTCTTCTCCTTTCCTTCCCTTTTCACGCCCTGCTCCCAACCTCTCCCGGATGAAAGAAGAAATGTGTTTATGTCTTTGAAGTTGTGAAGTTTGTGTGTGTGTGTTAGGTGTTAAATAAGGGAAGAAATTTTTTTTTTTTTTTAAGACAGGCAGGGGCGTGCTCTGCGTCTCTGCCACATGCTACAATTTGCAGCATGTGTCACATGCTGCAAATTGCAGCAAAATTTATTTTTTTTAAAAAAAATATTACTGTAGGGGGCGTGAATTATTCACGCCCCCTACATATATATACAGCTGCCTCGGGGGTAGCTTTTAGAAAAGCTGCCCTCAAGGCAGCTTTAAAGCGTCTTGCAATAATATTTTTATTTATTTATTTTTTTTTACAAGCTAGCGCCACTTATGTGGCGTGCCATGCGGGCACACCACAAGTGGCGCCCCACGTGGCGGCGCCACTTGTGGCGTGCCCGCGTAGCACGCCACACACAAAGTGGCGCCCGCTGACGTGGCACCACCAACTAGGTTAGTTTTAAAAAATGTTTCTCTACTAATTTATTTTGACAATTTTTTTTTTGTCTATTTTCACAAATTTCCCTATTCCTTCTTCTTTAGTTTATTTTGCCAAGCGTTCGAAAAGAGGGAGGTACAATGTACTATTCACTTTTGCCTTCATCAAAATGTAGTAGAGGAGTCGTCGTTATTTCTATGGACAACGAAAATCATAGAGGGCAACAAAAGCAATATCTTATTTCCCTTGTTTTACCAAACAAGAGACTTTTTTTTTTCGAAATAAATGTTTCATCATAAAATTTGAATTTGACCAATAGATTTGAATTTGATGCAAGCAAATTTGTATCAAATTTGAATTAGAAAAAAAAATCATTTTTTCTTTTTATTTTAAATTAATTACTTTTGACAATAAAATATGTATTTTTTTATTCTTTTTCAACTGTTACCCTCTCATTTTTTTTATATTAAACAACTTATCTTTTCTCATTTTTTCTCATCTCTTACAATCTTTATTCCCTTCCTTTCTGTCCTCCTCTAAATTCCCTTCCCTCGCTATCAAACAGCACTTATAATAAGGACATCTGTAAGTAATTGTCTGTGGTTAGGCTCGGACTCCTATAATAAGTTATTTTATTTTTTGCACTCGACTCCACCCTGTGAACACGAAGGAATCGTCTCTTATTGTGAAATAACTGTACAGCATAGCATAATAAGCAACTCGATATTTTTTTCAAAAAAAAAAACATCCGTTGAGTTATATTTTAAATATGTGTGTGCATGATATAAATGCAGTGAATGCAAAAGGTCAGTATGTCGGGTGGAGAAACCATGTCAGTGCATGATGGTAAGGGATCATAACTCTGTTTTTGACTTGTTGAGAAAAGCTCATTCGGTTTGGTCTTCACTCTTCACTTCACTGACATAAATTTTGTTAGCTCTTTAATCCTCCTCTATTCATCCCTCTCTACCACCTGTTCCCATTAATTTATTATCAGCTCTTCAATCTACCTCACTATTTCTATTCACTCCCCTATCCATTTCAAAACAAATAGCACTATTTACAAAATTGTGAATACTTTGACTCCCTGCTTTTTTAATACTTTTTTAATACTCCTCCATTGTATTTATAAAAGTCTGATAACCAAATTATATGGTTTAAGAAAACGAATAAAATTAGTTAAAAATAATAAATATATCTTAAAATATATTTCTTTCAAGTATACTTTTATTTATAAGGAGTAAGTAAGAGAGAGAAATAGAGTAAATATGGGCATTATCAACCCTTTAATTAATACAATATGTAAAACAAATGAAGGGGAGAAATAGAAAAAACTCGTTAAATGTTTAGATAACTCTTATTAGACTCTTACAAAAAGAATCGGGAGGGGTTTCTTAATTTGATTTTTTTAGTGTTTTAAAAATCACTGAATTCCCTTCCTTGACCTTTAGCATTACTATTTCTTTTTCTTTTTCTTTTTTTCTTTTTTTATTGTAGGGGTGATAATTTAAAATCTGCATCGGATTTGGTCTTCTAGATCAAAAGACAGAACATGTTTGGGCCCAATAAATAAAAGCCCAATTATTGAGTGAGTATGGCAAATGCTATTCCAACATTGATAATGACATGTTTCTTGTGCTTGTTTTGTAACATATTTGGAGATTGAGAGTACCCCCAGAAAGTATAACACTTTATTTTGAGAATCTGCCACTTCTGTTCTGTTCGTTGAAGAACAAGGCTAAGGCAAGAGGTTGGCTAACTGATTTTTTGTGTACTCTTATTTTGCTGTTCCTGTTTTGTGTTTCAATGAATGAATCTTGTGTTGGCAAAGAAAACCCAAAAGAGAGAAGCAACATAAATGACACGAGTCATGTTCGATCTTCTATCATAAGGAATCCATAAATTCCCAAATTGTTTATTACACTGCTTATGATAAAAGAATGAGGTTGGATAACAATTGCATCTTTGCCTTCTCTTTCCTCAGTCTTTCAAAACCATCACAACAAAGCCATGTGTACGGCTCAAATTTAAACACCAAAGCTGGTCTGGTTCTATCAAAACCTGTATGTCTGATATTAGCAGAAACAAAGAAGTAGTGAACTTGATACTTAAAAAGCTGATTCGGTAATAAACAGTGAATTTTGTAAATTATTGGTTTTTTGGGTGCTCTAAACCTTAAGTTAACTGAATATTGGATCCTTGTTGGCATGATCAGATCAAATATACCAACAGAACAAAGCAAATATGCCGTACTTAGATTGCCTTTATTCCTAGGATTCTCTAAAGACCAAAAAGAAATGGCACAGGAGAAAAAACACTTCTCCTGATCAAATGTAATAAATTATAAATAGTAGCATAAATTAGCAACCACCAAATGCCAGGCTAGTTTGAGGTCAGAAGTTGCCCATCTTTACTGGACAAAATGGTGAAAAGTGACAGAGCTTTACTTAGGAGTTATGACCTTGCCTTTTTTGACCTAAGCCAAGAAAAGATCTAGTCTGGAAATCTAATCAGTAACCCAGCATTTTCATGCAAAGGCAAATGGAGGATTTGAAGGGAATTTTGGGCCAAAAGGGAATACCCATATGCTTGAATATTGGCACTTCTCTAAGAAGGTCCCACGTTCAATTTTTCAGATTTAAACGAGTAGTACGCTATGGCTATGTCAGGATAATTTCTTGTTTTTCTTTTGGAAAAACATTAAAATGTTGCATGTAAATACCACATAATGTTGAACAAAAAAGGGCACATAAAACTATTCACGAGTTTTTGCTGCATATAAATAGAGCCCACCACCAGTCAAATAACTCTGTTTCATACCACACATTTATCCCTCGTCTTCCACTTGAAGGTTCTGGTGAGGATCAACCTGTGTTGCAGCATCTTTTCAGATACCCTTCAACTTCTTTCTTATTTTCGCTCAGTACATTTCATATTTTCATATAATTGAACTGGAAAAAAAAATTGCATTACTTCATTTCAGAAGATTGAATCGAAGGTGTCCGCTAACTGCTGTGAAGGATGTAAGAAGAAAGTTAAGAAAACTAGTTAAAACTTTCAGAAAGAATAAAAGAAAAATTGGCCCTTGTTATGTTTCCTGTTTAACAGCCTGAGACTGTCACTTCTCAGCCTCCAACTGGGGTTCAAGTGCGTTACCACTACGACAAGTCCAGATATTAGCCACCCTTCTTGAGACCAACGGTGCGAGTGAAGGACTATTTCAGTGACGACAACACCACAGGGTGCTGGGTGTTATGTGATGTGAGCTCTTGAGCAGCCAAATGGTTCATCTGATCCTCCCTTGTTTAGTTCATTCTTTTTGTAATCGTTGTCTTTATGGAATTTGGCATCAGCAATTTCGTAATCTATGTATGCTGTTAATTTTGGCTCTTACCTGCCCCGCAAGGATAAATAATTGGCTTACGACAATTTTGATCACTGACCCTTATTGTTCATTCATTAGCACACTTTGGGGATCAACTTGTCAAGAAACTGTGCTACCACAACTTGCTCATATCCTATTCCAGAAGCTGCCACCAATGAACGTTGAAAATTATGCATTACTTTTAGCGCGTTTTGTTTTGAGATGAGTCTTCTAATTCTAACTTCGATATCCTTTGTTTTGCTGTCAATTACTGAGATGACTTGTTCTTACCAATCTGCTTAGGTGAATATTTGCCTATACCAGTTAATCTCCATCAATTATGCAGGGCTAATGACAATCAATTCGTTTCGAATTATTACTGTTTCCCGTCGTTGAGTTATTCATCATTCATCACCGAATTATCACATTGACAGAGATGAAATGTAGATAAAACAGTTACACACACGAGATTATCTATAACTCGCCTAGTTATTAACAATCTGGTAAAACACAAGCACACCTTCATGGCACTCGTTTAGGCGTCCTTTAGGACTCCAGAAGGATAAAATTAACTACCCCTATTCTGTTGCACATCTGCTGAACTGAAAACAAATTATAGGATTTCATTGTTCATACAAGTGCCACAGTATCAGAGACAATTTATCAACATCCCCACCTGACAACAAGGGGTAAAAATATAAACCTGAATTTCAATAGGTACTATCTTAAATGAGGCAATTTCAACAAATTTGGCGACAGAAGAATATGGATGAAGATGTCAGCCGAACATCAAATTTCATACCCTTAGTATCTGAAGCTTAGTGGAGAAAGCAATCGCAACCCAATCCGGCTGAGACGATGACCATTGAAGCTGCTCAATCTCCGCCCCAGCAGTATAGGCTAAAATAGGATCCAATCCTCCCTCCACCGGCTGACCCATGGAGGAAAGGTCCCAAATTAGCGCCTGAGAGTCGTCCCCAGCAGTACATATATGGCAGGAACTATGCGGTGCCCAAGCAATCGCATTCACGCTTGCCTGGTGCCTCTGCAACTCCACCACGGGAAGCGTCGGGAAACGGATATCGAGGACGACGACCTTGGCACTGTCCATGATGATTGTAGCCATATACCTTGGGTCCTGCTTATTCCACCCTAGTCGAACCAGGGGCGTGTCCGGCTCCGAGCTCTCGTAGATTATAGTCGAATGCTCCTTATCGCGCAGATCGAAAACCCTAACGGAGCCGTCGGCGGAGACGGAGGCGAAGACCCCAACGCCACCCCAAGCGATGTCATAAACCTCCTTATCATGGGCAATGAGCTGCGTATCCACGGCCTCCTTCTCGATATCCCAAATCGTGCAGGTGGTATCAATGCTGGAAGTCCCAATACGCTTGGGCTCCACCTCGTTCCAGTCGAAGGAAGTGAGCGGACCACAATACTCGCTGTTCTTGTTGCCATTGAGTAGGCTCTTGAGCTCGACCCGCTGAGAGGGATTATCATCGGGATCGGAAATGCGCCAGACACGGAGAAAGTCGCTGGAAGTGGCAAGGAGGTCGGGTCTCTGGCACTCCTTATCGGGGATGAAGATGACTTTCGTCGGAGGGTAAGGGTGCTCAAAGGAGAGTGAAGGATCGGAGCGAATCTCGCCGTTGACGTCGTCGAGCTGAACAATTTCAACGCGGTTGTTGGGGTCATGTTCGAGCAAACTAGCGATGGCAAGGCGATACTTCTTGTCGCGACGGACACTCCAGTTCATGGCGTAGATGTGCCAAGGAGCTTCATAAGTGTAAATCTCAGAGCGTTTTTGGTGGTCGTCGGAGCCGTCCTGAGTGGGATCGCTACTGCTAGCTCCCATGTGCGTGCGGATTTGGGTTGGGAGGAGGAAGGAGAAGCAGTGACGCAGCTAAAAGAGCAAAAGCAAGAGGATATGATAATATGATTTGACTGTATCGCACAGGGAAGGGAATGGGGCATTACGACCAACGGTGGAGGCTAATCCGAATTCCTCGAACGGGAAAGACTTTGAGATCGAGCAGAGGGGAAGAGGGCCCACAACACTTTATGTGGGACCCTCCCTTCTCGATTGGGCGTCCATCTCACACCATTTGGATAATGTATTAAATTTATTGTAATGAAATATGGATGCTCTCCATCCCACCCTAACCTTTTTTCCCCTTTTGCTTTGACATAGAAACCCGCTTATTATTAGTTATTGGTGTTTTTTTTTGGATTATGGTGTATAAAATACACATGAGTTTTTTTACCAAGAGTGTCCAGCACCATGTGTTTTTTTTTTAAAACAAAAATACACATGTGGTTACTATTTTAGAGTAAAAATCACATCACACCGTTAAGTCACTGTTTACCATGATGAGAGAGAAAGAGATGAAGTGAACAATAACTTAACGGCATACGTGGTTACTATTTTGGAGCAAAAGTCACGTCACACCGTTAAGTCACTATTCACCATGATGAGAGAGAAAGAAATGAAGTGAACAATAACTTAACGGCGGTGAACAGTGACTTAACGGTGGGATGTGACTTTTGCTCTAAAATGGTAACCACATGTGTATTTTTTACTCTAAAAAAAAAGCACATGATGCTGGGCGCTCCTGGAGAAAAAGCTCATATATATTTTTGCACCTTAACCCTTTTTTTTCAACGTTTTTCCTCAATGCTTGCAGGTGAAGAGTTCTCTTATCTCCTATAAAGTGCACTTTTTCAGGATTTGAACTTATTTTCTTCTACTCATGGGTGATTAGTTAATAGTGTTTTAAAATAGTGATTAGAAAGCTTTTATGGATTTGATTTTATCTATAATCTTGTTCCCTTGTGTATGTTTGTAGAGCATTTTGATGAATCATTATTTACCTGAAGTGTGAAAATAGTAAGATGATGCAGTTATGTAACTCACCAAAATTTATTATAATAAGTTCGGTTCCTTTGTATCCTATGTAAGTTAGGCGTATTCCTTTAAATATTTGTAAGGAAGTCGATAGCTTGTAGTGTAATTTCATATAGGGGAACTCAAGCACTCACAGATTCCATAATTTGGGCTGGAACACTTCAATTCTACCTACAGATTATGGGAGTCTTGGGTGTAAGAAGCTGTCTGTTATGAATCAAGCATTTAGATGCAAATTGGCTTGGCAATTGTTTGCTGGTACTAAGAGTTTATGGGCTGAAGTCGTTCTCAATAAATACATGACTAGAAATGAACACAATCTGCTCAATGCTAGGCCTGGTGGTTCCTCCTTGTGGCATTTTATTTGTCACCAAAAAGATATCACTCAAGAAGGAACCACTTGGCAAGTTAGGAATGGAAATTCCATCAACTTCTTCCATGATGCATGGTTACTTCAAGGGAAAAGAATACAAGATATGTGCTTGATAACTCTTTCAGAGGAAGAAAATGCAAGCACGAATTCAAATTAGACTACTAATGGAACTTGAGATTTTACTTAGTTTGGATCCATTGGATCAAGTGAGGTTGTGTAGAGATCGATTAATAGATATCCTTACTTTTATGCCCGAAGCTGGAGAAGACGTCATGATATGAGTGGAACACACAATAAATTATTTACCGTTAAATCAACATATTATCTAATGGAGAACCCTCTCACTCATTTATTCAATTCTAGTTATAAACTCATTTGGAAATGACAGGGATCTAAAAGAATAAGGGTATTCAGTTGGCTATTTTTCACAAAAGACTTTCAACGAATGCATGGCGTAGCAAATGGTCCAACTCACCATCACTATGCTCCTTCTGCAATTCACAGGTAGAAAGCACCACTCATGTCCTGCGTGATTGTAGTTATACTAGGAACATGTGGATGCTTCTTGTTCGACCATGATACTATACTTGCTTTTCTGTTGCATCATCAGATTCGTCTGAGTCTCAAAGGAAATCGGAAGGATTACTAATTCTAATTGGAATTTGATTTTTGGAGTAGGCATCTAGAAACTATGGGCATAGAGGAATTAATCAGTCTTTGATGGCAACTTCAATAAGCGAAATGACCAAGCTACTGTTATTTTACATTTGAGGCATTTTTTGTGCATAAAGAGAATACTTTGACTACTGCTAATATTTCAAGACCAACAGAAAATAGAGTATGGTAGGTACTCCTCCATAAGTGGATCAAAGTTAATGTTGACGGAGCTGCGTCCTTAACTATGAACAGAGCGAGCTTTGGTGGAGTCATAAGAGACTCTTGTGACACATGGATTGTTGGTTTCTCATCACCAATTGGTCAATGCAGTGCTCAGGAAGCGGAAGAATGTGCTTGGAATATGGGGTTCAGAAAGGTCATTGTCGAATCTGATTCAGAAAATCTGGTTGATACACTAAATGATGTTGAAAGCAGCACCAAACAAAGCCTGGTTGTCAGATTAAAGGCTTAATGGATCTTAGATGGAATTTACATATTATTCATATATATCTCGAATCCAAAACCAGGTTGCAGACAAACTTGCAAAGGATAGTTTTTCCAATTCTAATTTCTTTGTTTTGTGTCATACTCATCTGAAGATCTTGGTGCTTCACGATTGTAGGGGACTTAGTTCTCCACCTTTTCAATTTTAATTTCCAGGCATAGCCCTCATTAATACCCCGAAAAAAAGAGTAAGATGATGCAGTTGTAAAGTGGTTGATGAGTTACGTTTGCCAAGTGTGGTTTCATGGACAAAGGACAACCATGATTTTGGGGTTTGCCGCTTTGTGGATTATTGGATGAAGGCTGAACGTGGCTTTTAATATGGTAATAGTTGAAGGGCATGTAAAAGACTAGCAATCAATAGAGGCTTTCGGGTTATTTCAAACAATGCATATTTGAAGATGTGGTGCCAAATGAATTCACCGAATTATTTGCAAAAGTTACATTCATAATCAATGAGGGGCTTGTTGGAGGTGGTTTTTTCTTTTTTTTTGATAAGAAAATTTTAGGAGAAAAGTTAGGCTCACTTATAATCTAAGAGTAGAGTGTTATGGTTTTGATCGATAGGAGATACAAGATTGAAAGTATACATGCCTCTACCTCAACCTGTCTTACCCCACTTCACTTAACTTAGGATGTTTAATTCTCATAGTATTTTGACCAACTCCAAAATCAAACCTCTTTCTTTTGGTGAGAGTGTTTAACTTCTTTGCGAGTTGAATCCAAGGATGAGAGGTGTTTATTGCTTATTTCTTTTAAAATAAGTTTTCAAATTTATTTATTTATTTTTTTGATATAATTTTCAAATTTATTTCTTATGAACAAAATTGCCGTCAAGGAGTCTTACACTCATATCATATGGTCCAACCTAATTCAATTTGGGCCAATTAGGACCTAACGTGGCTTTCAAAGACGGAATTGGCTTGCGTCCTTTACACCCTTCCCGTCCGCTGCGTGAAACGATGGTGCTTTTGGCAAATTTAACACACACTAGTCCTTTAAAAAAAAAAATCAGAGCACTTCCAGATAGTAAATAAATAGTTCAGGATACTGAATGGAACTAAAAAAATTCTTCAAGATCCTGAAAAATTATTTCAGGATCTTGAAAAAATATTTTATGGCACTGATTAGTACTAAAAGGATAGTGACTGATACTGCAAAAAAAATTTATGATATTGAAAAAATTATTTTAGGATCTTAAAAAAATATTTCTAATTCTTATTGCTACTAAAAATATAGTTTAAAATATTTTTTCAAGATCTAAAATAATTTTTTAAGATGATGAATTATTTTTGCAGTACCAATCAGTATCCTTTTAGTACTAATTAGTGTTATAAAATATTTTTCTATGATCCTAAAATAATTTTTCAAGATCATGAAAAAAAAAATTTAGTTCCATTTAGTATCTTGAATTATTTATTTACTATCTGGAAGTGCTCTGAATTTTTTTTTTAAAGGACCAGGTGTGTGTTAAATTTGCCAAAAACGCCATCGTTTCACACAGCCCGAAAGGTGTAAAGAACGCAAGCCAATTCCTTCAAAGACCAATTGGTATTTATATAATACCAGAAAACAAAACTACTGCATAACTTCTATTTTTTTTTTTTATACAAGGCGAGGGGAGGGGGGATCAAACCTAAAACCTAAGGGGGGGAAATGAATCCCAATACCACTACACTATAAGTAGTGCTGGTTCTAAAATTTTTATGGTTGCTTTTGCTTCTTAAAAACATGGTGGGGAAAAAGTTTGCTTGAAACGGTCATCCCTAAACCAAAAACGGAGTTTTTGGGCCCAATCTCACAAGCCCGTTGGTCAGAGTTACAAAGTTGATTCAAAAAAAGGGGGGGGGGACAACTTGAAATTTTTGTCTGTAAGCATAACACCAATCTGTTATGAATATTGTGACATGTCCGCGTTCATTGCCTCATGTTGTAAATTAATCCTTATATTTATAACTCAATCTATGTTTTTTTTGGGACAATACTAACCACTACATAAAACTGAAATTAACGATAATTTCAAATTTCAAGGATTTTTTTTTTTTATACAAGGCGAGGGGAGGGGGGATCAAACTTAGGACCTAAGGGGGGAAATGAATCCCAATACCACTGTACTATAAGTAGTGTTGGTAAATTTCAAGGATTTATTAGTGATATTATTCTTCCCAAACTTAAGACTCCGGTGTTGTTGCTGTTTTTTTCCCCGGTAAACAGACTCTGCTATCATTACATAAGCTTTACAGCATGGCCCTTACTATGAAATAAAAACCTTCTTTGTGTGCCTAGGAGAAGAATACTTGACAAGATTATTATTGCCAAAGAAATAGTGCATTCTATGAGTAGATTACAAGGAAAAAAAGGGTATATGGTCATCAAAATAGACCTAGAGAAAGCTTATAATAGGATGAATCGAAATTTTATTGGTAATATTTTGGATGAAATTGGTTTGCATGACAACATCAAAAGAGTGATCATGGGTTATGTTAGCTCTACTAAAATGTCATCGATGTGGAATGGGGATAGAAATGAAAGGTTTGTTCCTACTAAAGGTTTGAGGTAAGGGGACCATTTATCCCCTTTCCTCTTTGTTTTAGGAATGGAGAAGTTAACGCATCTAATTATTGATTGGATAAATGAGGGTAAGTGGGGCCTATGAAATTGGGAAGAAATGGGATTGAAATTTCTTATTTACTGTTTGCGGATGATTTACTATTAGTTTGTGAAGCAAATCTGGACAATATGAGCTTTGTGTTGGCTATTTTAGAGAAGTTTGGAGAAATGTCGAGGCAAAAGGTGAACATTTAGAAAATAAGTATTTGCTTTTCAAAAAATGTGGAATGGGAGGTGTAGAATGGTTTATGTTTGATGTCTGGATTTTTTTTTTTAAAAAAAAAAAAGATTTGGGCAGGTATTTGGGTGCTTATATGACAACCCGGGGGTAAGGAAGAGGAGGATTTTAGCATTTAATAGATAGAGTGCAAGAGAAATTTAGTAGGTGGAAGAAACAAACGTTATCTCTAACTGGTCGTCGCATCTTGGTTCAAGCTACCATGAACCAAATGGTTGTTTTTTATATGCAACACTTTACCATTCCAGCTGAGGTGAGTGCAAATGGAGAAAATGCAAAAGGATTTTATTTGGGGCAGCGATGGGGAGAAAAGGAAGGTTCATGCGGTAAGTTGGAAGATGTTGTGTATAGAAAAGAGGAATGGTGGTTTAGGTTTGAGGAATCTAGAATTTATGAATGATGCTTTGTTAAGAAGGGTGGCTTGGAATGTGATTTCAAAGCCAATGGCTCTTTGCTCATAGGTTTTACGTGGCAAGTATAAAAGGGAAATGTGAGTTGAATAAGGAGTGTAAAGTGTTAAAATCTGATTCTAAAACATGGAGGAGCTTAGGCAGAATTTGGCCGAAAATCCTCAGTAATGCTGTGTGGGAGGTTGGAAATGGAGAAAAGATCAGATTTTGGGATGATGTATGGGTCAATGTTGGCTATGAATTGACGAATGAATGCACTGGAATAATTTCAGCTGGGGTTCGAAATGTCATGGTAAGTGAGGTGGTTAATGAGAAAGGATGTTGGGACATGGAGAAGATTAGGGAATGGGTAAATGAAAGTGGTCAACATTTGATTATGGCATTACCGCTGCCTAGTGCCCTGGGTGGTGAAGACCTAATTCGATGGGGGTGTAACTTGTCAGATAAATATAGTGTTGCTAAAATGTATCGTTGTTTGAAAGATGAACAAAATGTTGGGGGGGGGGGGGTGGAGCATGGAATAATTTGTGGAAGTGGAGAGTTCGAAGAGGATTATGGAGAGCCATGCATGATAGATTACTAACTACTGAAAGGAGAAGTCGTATGATAGGAGGATCAGCTAGCTGTCATCATTGCAATAACCAAAGTGAGAATTTAATGCATGTGATGAGAGATTGTGGAAGGGCGTGGGAATTGTGGAGGGAGTTGAAAGGGGGAATAATGGAGCCAGAATTTGGTAGCTTACATGGGAAAGATTGGTTCAACTAGAATCTAAGGAGGGGTGATGGGGATTAGAGTCTGGTTTTCGGTCTGGCTTGTTGGCTCCTATGGTCTTGGAGGAATAAATGTAGGTTCGAGGAAGGTTTTTCAATGCCTGCAAACGGTTGTTTGATAATCCAGTTGTATATGAAGGAGATTAAAAGAGAAAGGGTGTAGTTTGGTAAGGTAAAGGGTGTCAAACAGCTAGTTCACTTCAGATGGATGGCCCCTAGGGTGGGTTGGATTAAAATGAATGTAGATGAAGCTTGCAGGGTTGCCCAGAATTTAGCTGGTTGTGGTGGCTTGTTCAGAAAATGCAGTGGGGAGTTGGTTTGCGGCTTCGTGAAAAAGCTGGGAAGGTGTACAGTTGTGAAGGCTGAACTGTGGATGGTATTGACTGGCCTTAAGGTAGCTAGTTGTTTCAATCTTGACAATATTGTAATTGAATGCGATTCTGCATCTATTGTGTGCATGCTGAATAATTTGCAGGTGGAAGACAAAAGTGAACCAAGGTTGCTGGCACTGATCCGGCTGGCTCTATGCAAGTTTTTGAATTATTCTTTTGTTCATGTGTATAGAGAGTGTAATTCTTGTGCTGATTCTCGCAAATTTTAGTTTTGTGCAAGATGAGTCTTTTACTGTTTTTGTTAGTCCCCCACAGGATGTATTGGGTTGTCTGTATGATGACTATGTGGGTGTGGTATACCCGCGTAAAACTTTGATTAAGGAATGAGGATGGGCTGAGGCCCCATTTTTACCCAAAAAAAAAAACTTCTTTGTTGCTATAAGCACAATTTTTTCGTAGCATTATCCATGTGACAAAAATGACAACTTCATTTTGATTGTTAGAACCTGATTAGTACTACTACTACAATAGCCAAAACAGATTTATCGAACTACCTTTGGGGG
Source organism: Acacia confusa (assembly GCA_037074495.1). Classification (NCBI taxonomy): domain Eukaryota; kingdom Viridiplantae; phylum Streptophyta; class Magnoliopsida; order Fabales; family Fabaceae; genus Acacia; species Acacia confusa. The sequence continues at coordinate 9,710,535 of CM073507.1, read as the reverse complement.
AAAAATTATTCCTTCCATCATATATATATTGTGTATTATTAGATTATATATGAATTTATAAGTTAGAAAAAATATATTGGAAAAATAATAATACATATAAATATTCTAAAGTAATTTAATTAATTTCTTTAATCTCTTAAAAAAAATCAATTTTATTTTAGATTTAAAACGGGTACACAACACAATCAACATTCAACAATATCCATGTTAATGGCGCCATCCCATGTTGATTGTGTTGCTATCTACCAACTTCGTCAACTTTAGCATTTTAAAGATTAGTTCATTTTTGAACTAATCTTGTAAAATCAAAGTAAAGAGCACGCTTGTAGATTGTAAACTACCTTCTGGGATGGGTAAAAATTTTAATGTTAGTTCATTTTTCAGAATATTTTTCTGGATAAAAATCGTAATATTGTTAGGGTTTTGGTTTTCTCATGTTACATGAGGAAAAAAAATTTCCTATACACATATGAAATGGTGAGACCCACACATATATATATAAATTAATATATGTATATGTGGGTCCTATTATTTCATGTATATACATGAGAAAATGATTTCAAATGTTTTCCCATATTGTTAATAATAGTATGAGTTTTGACTTTTTGAAGCGTCGTTGTCCCTGTGGGTTTGAACGAGCGGGTAGGTGTGCGTGCACGTCATTGATTGATGGATAAAGGGGCAGGGGCAGATATGATAATACTAGGATGAAACAAACAAAGAAGTCAGCAGGTAGAGTCGAAGGCTGCGCAATGTGGAATTTGGGACCCATATGATTGTGAGAATGACCTAGAGGGGCTGTTGATGGGAGAAATTTACATTAAAAGCCTGTACATTTATGAAATTCAATAGAATCATCAATGTTTCCGTGCGTAATCCCCCCCCCCCCCCCTTTCTTAATATGGTGATTTGAGTTTTGTCATTAGATCTCCCAAGAAGGCGTATTATACATGGATATAGATTTAAACTTAATATTTCATTCTTGAACATATAAATCTTCTATCACTAATATTCAAGTACTAACACTTGGGATTTGGCTCCCATCCCCTTCTCTTCCCATCTTATTCCATCATTTTTTTTATTTTAACCGTTGAATTGAAATATGAAGGGTTTAGATTTTATCTTTAAAAGAATATTAAAAAAATAAAATTTTTATAAAAACCAAAATCTAAATTGTTCATATTTCAATCTAACAGTTGAGATGAAGAAGCGAATAGAAGAGGATGAGAAGGAAAGTAGATTTCAATCCAACACTTAAGGTGATTGCTATCTTTACAAGGGTAAAAGTATATTTAGCATGTCCGAACTAATTTTGGTGGTACAATCATGTACTTTAGGTCTGTTTGATTTGAAAGGAAGGGAGGGGAATGAGAGGAACAAGGGATTTTGACCCCTCTCCTTATTTAGGTGATCATATTATTTTGGGGGAGGAGAGAGAAATTTTTTTTGAAATTGTCTCCTCTCTCTCCTCTCAAAAGCCTTCTACAGATTGGACGGATTTAAAGAGATTATGAAAATTGGTGTGATAGTGAATTAAGACAACCTAATCTTTTTTTGTAATTCTGAAAGACGAGCATTGAGCGTTGTTGTTGGTGGCTTGGAGTAGTTTGCAGGGAAGATGTGCACGATGGAGGAGCAGTGATTGCCGTTTGAAAAAACCCACTCGGACTGTGAGGACAACGTATCTGACCGAAGGTGAGCGTTCTATTAAAACTTAAAATTTTGTTTGAAATCTCCTTGGATTTTGGTTTCCCTCTAGTTGCATACCTTACGTCAAAATTTCTTCTTCTAGCTTTGCAAAGTGCCAAAATTGGTCCTTAAAGAATATCCATCAAGTGGTTGCCTTGGTAAGCATAGCATAAGTCGCTGGAAAATCGAGTCAAAAAAGCAATGAATCACATGAGGATTTGTGTTTCTCTAGGTAGTGTTGCCGCTGCATTGAGATTAGGGCAAAGATCTATGTCGATGGCATCAAAGTCTTTAACAGGACTTGGTAGCATAAAAAATGGCAAGAACACCAAAGCTTCCAGTAAGATGTGCAAGTTCTTGAGGATCCTTAATCAATCTCGCTCTAAAATCGCCTTGCTCATCTCGAAGTTCATTAAACCCAACAATTCCTGGGTTCCTCTTCTCACCCTATATTCTTTCTTCTCTTTCTTGTTATGAGGACAATTTGACTTCATTGCATAAATCATTTTCTTCTGCAGCCTACCCTATGTTTGATAAATGTTCTCCCTCACAATTATGAGGATTTGTCTAACATTATTCTTCAGTTGGTTCATATACGTCCATGGTTACTTTATGTTGGCTTGCAAAATCTTTACTTTTTATAAAATGGGTTATATTTTAAAATACTGGGAATTGGCTCACTGCATTCTTTTATCTATATTATGAAGTATAGAACACACCATCCCTCTCATGACATGTGACATTTGACCAAGCAAACTAGAAAAATAAGGGTGCTGTAAATTTATACTTTCCTTTCCCCCAATTTTCCAAGCTTATGGTAGTCATGACAAGCTCTCTTGGAATTTTCTTTTGCATCCTCCATAGACATGCTAACATACAAGCCTAACACTTCAATTTCCAACAAACCCATCTCACCTTGATGTTTAAAAATCTAGTACAAAGAGTCAGTGGCAGATGGCTTGATGGGAAATCTTTTTAGGATCTAGTAAATTATGGGATTGTTGGAATTCCTACTTTTGATGGTGCTTTACTTGAAAATGGCTTTGGTCGTATGCAAAAGAGGATCTGCTGCACAATTTACACTATTTTTTTTAATGTTACTTTTTTTTTTTGTAATGTTAAAAATTTACATTAAAAATTTACAGCAGACCCTCCTTTGCATCAGACCAAAGCTGGACCCGCTTCAGTCTACTTGAGCTTGAACATTACTATTGCTTCTTACTTGACAATATAAATACACTACAGAGAGTCCTGGTATCAAGAAAGATAAGACATGGGAGCAGAATTTGCAAACACTTTTACGAGAAAAAGGTAGTGTTAGTTTTCCTAAGATTGCCAAAATTCTGTCCCCAGAATTCAGCCAGGGCATCATGCATTTCAAGGACAAGAGTAGGAATATTTTGCTTTATTATAATGTATGAATATGCTGCCCAAGGTTGTGAAAACGTAGATTTTACGTAAAAACGAAAGGGGAATGAAAAAACGTAAAATCGTAATACAAAACGTAGTTTTTATCTGTATATAGAAATAGTGTATTTTTGTTATAAATATAGCATTTTTCGGTTGTTAATATAACATTTCTAATTGTAAATATGGATTGAGAATTTTTTAATTAATTATAAAAAAGTCCCAAGGGAATTTTTTGTAATGAGATTTTGGTGGGGGACTTTTTTGTAATTAATTCTGGTCTTTGGGACTCAAATGTAATTTTTCCTTCAAAATATCCAACATTGCGCCTGACTCCCGTTTTTTCCAAAAAACTCACGCTTTTACACTTTATGGATATACTTTTTACGCTTTTACCCCTATACGTTTTTTTCCAAAAAAAAATTGTTTAACTTAATTTAAAACGTAAAAATATGTTTTTAACGTTTTAAAGCGCGTTTTTAATAACCATGCTCAAACCTAACACACACTTAAAGTATTAATGATTAGAATTTTACTCCTAATGTATTTTAATGGGATCAATTCCTCCATCAAACTAACTTGGCGCTAACGGGCGTTCTCTCAATAATTCATAGATACCTGATTACAGTTGCTTATATAAAGAAAAAAAGAAAATACCAACCACAAATCTTGAATATTGAAACTTTATGCCCTTGGTTATGTTCACTGGTTTTTAATCAATAAGAGTGTGCATGACAACCATAACCATTCTGTTCGCCAGTACAGTTTCTGAAATGAAACAATTTTTCTTGATTCTGTGTCTGGGAAGAGTTCTAAGAATCAGAATTACGTTTGTTAACGCTTTTAATTTTTGCTCCGAAAATCAGAATTACGTTTGTTAACGCAATTTATTTTTCATTCCAAGAATCAGAATTATGTTTTTAACCCATTTTATTTTTATCCCGAAAATTAAAATTATCTAATACAATACAAATTTATTTCTTTATTTTTTGTTTACAGATTTCATCAACTGTGTAAAATAATAAATTTTAACCAAAATGCCAACATTTCCTATTTTATTGTGTAATTTTTTTTACAACAAATACTAAAATATAGTCACTTGACTCAACTAAATAAACTAATATATTTCTTTACGTTTGCTCTCATTTTTTAATACCATATTATTACCTTAATATTAATTATACAAATGAATAATCATACATAAGTCATATGACTCAACTAAATTACCATGATATCACAATAATTTAAAGCAAAAATAATTGATGTATTGAACAAAAAAAATATGACAAGTCTCCAATGTATTTCGAATATGTCTCTTAATCTGTCGACATCATATTGGAGGCAACAAAATTAAATTATGGTCTTCAACGCTATTAAACAAGACAAAATTTAAAAGTTGCAACATAATTTCATTAATTTAAAAATTTATATGAGTTAAGCTCTCCTCTCAGAAACATCCTTTAGGAAGAGCAACACCCCAAGTGGTGTATCCAAAGGGGGGAAGAGAACTTGAACGTTCTCCAGTAAGCCAGCTAAAAAACCCTCCAGAGGTAGGCCTTGTAGCTACAGCACTCGTGGATGCAAATCTAGCAGTCGCAAAGTTACTCACACGGCCCTAAAGTCACAATTTTTTGACACCAAAAGGAGATTAATCAAAACAAAACGTCCCTTCTACAGTTACGTAAGATGACCCCATTCAAACAAATCAAATGAGCTAACAATTAACCCTCCAGATTACAGAAGGAAAAAAAAATTTCTGCCTCGGCTTTTGAAGGTTTAGCATTGAATGAATCACTGAACAGACATATCTCATTATGCCAAGGCGTTCATCCAACCACAACAATCAAGTTTTCACAGGAAAAAAAAAAAGAATAGAAATTTACAGTCATGCGTTAGAGCTTGACATCATCAAACAAACGCCATAGTTATTCAGGGCTAGTTTATCGCCAAAACGTTGAATGGGATCTAAACAGAAAGTCAAAGCATTGCCGTAAGAAGTGGGCACGCACCTTGAGGGACCTCAGTGGTGAAGCTGCCGCTCTGTACATGTTGGGCTCGGTTGCAGGGTAAAGCCCTAATCTTTGGGTTCACAGCCTTGCAAATTTCAGTGTTCTGAGGTTTTGCACGACCCCGAAGACCAAAGATGGCTGGGAAGCGAAGAGAAGCGAGGTTTTTGGATGCAGGAATAGGTTCAATTTAATCCCTGCGGTCACTGTGGGAGGAAGAAGTCGAATAGGAAGAAGTTGTTAGGGAAAAATGATTTTGATTCTGTGCCGCCGAGAAATAGAAAAGCAGAAATTTTTATTTTTTTATTTTCCTCAGCACAAAGAAAAAACCGGTTCATCCCGGGAGCAACAAAAAAAAACCAAATTTTCCAACGCAGTGCAATAAACACTGTGCAATAAGTAATTAATATTTTAAAGCATCATTAAAAAAACTCAACAAAATGTTCCAATTCGGGTGTTGTTAGCATAGAGAGTCAAGTATAACTATATTAATTTACATGATCATGTGTTATAACTTATATTTATTCCAGGTGGTTTTATGGTCAAATGATAACCTTTAAAAAATGATAACCTTTAAAAAACAAGACATATAAACATGCGTGATGATAAAACTTGATATGCATTATCTTTCTTTAAAGTGTTTCGAAAATCGTGCTGTATGCATTCAATTTTTTTACAAGTATAAATAAATAGGCTAACAAATACAAAATGGGTAATATTTAGATTATTTTATTAATATTACAGCTACATTTAATCAAGATATTTTCTGATATTTTTTCACCTTATGTTTTGAACTTTTTTTAGGACATCGAGCCTATTTGGGTTAGCGGTGAGAGAATTGACTTTTATAAGTGTAAAATAAGATAAAACTCATATTATAAATATGATTTATGTTTGGATTGACGGTAATTTAAATAGTTTTTTTTCCCTAAATTGCACCGGATTTGGATTGTCATTTGAAAATTCAATTGATATAGAAATTGACTGATAATGCATAAATTTTATTGAATACTTCACACGTACACACACTAGTTATATATCTTGTGATAATTGAAGATAAAAATTTAAATTTAAATTTGATAACAAAATTTAAATTATTATTAAGATAGAGTTAAATTTGTATGTAGAGATTAAAGAAGTTAAATAAGCTATTTAATTATATTATATTGTATATGATTAAATTATATATCATCAGTTTATAAAAAAAGTTTGAAACAAAAAATAAATATAGATATTTTAAAGTAATTTAATTAACTTACATAATATCTCCACAAAATTGACTCTGCCTTATATTTAGGACACATGGAGCATTTAACTTCACATACCCAAAACTTGCACACAACACCAAAAATCCATGAGACAAAGAAGTGAAGAACGACGATCAACTTCAAGAGTGGAGAATCTCATCAGAAAATTAGAAAATCACCAGAAATCACCAAATCTCACCGGAAATTGCAAAGGAAGGATGAGAAGGTCGAAGTTGTGTCTTTAAAGAAGAAGTTTGAAGGTATCCGATGAAGTTCATTAGGAAGAATGTCATTGGAAAGTTCAAAAACTCACCGGAAATTAATCATTGGACTTGATAGAAGAAGAGGAGAGAAAGAAGATTAGTTGAAGGCCAGAGGTGTGAGTCTGTGTTATTTCGTGGCGCTGTAGATTTGAAATTGAAGGTCTAAAAATTAGTTTTCAAGCTTAGGCTCTTCTCTTCCTCTGTTGATTGGTCTTTGTTTGTAGCACACCAATGCTCTCTAGAAAGCACCAATTTTCAGCTTATGGTCATATGGGGTTTTTATGGAAGAAGCTCAGTCACTCGTAAGCTAACTCAAACACCCCCTAACTGAGTTGTTTATCCATAGAGATTTTTTCTCCTTCCACTGGGCTTTTTTCTCTCCGATGCTCAATTGTAGGGCTGAGCAAGGAACCCGCAACCTAGTGAGCTCACCCACAACTCGATCTAATTGGGCAATTTTGAGCTTGCCCAAATAGGCCAATAATGGGTTGGGTTCAAACCTACACATTTAAAACTTAAATTGGTTGGCTATGGGCACGACATCAGGCTACCCGCACCTCGCTCATTTAGTTAATATTTTTTAAAATTAAATATATAGACAAACAAGACACTGAGGAACGAGGATAGTAAGAATGTAATACCAATTCTCTGTCTGATTCTCACTCTCTTTTCTATTGTGACTATATGTAACCCTAACCCTTGCATCGCCAAAGCACTGGCACTGTAGTAGAGCAGCAGTTCAAGGCAGCAGCCGCGAGTCACGGAGCATCACCGTTGTTGTCATTCTTCCTTAGCAAAGTTGTTCTTATTCTTTAAATCTTCATGGGTTGAGGTAGCAGTCGCGAGTCACGGTGCATCGCCATCCTTCTCATTCTTCCCAAGCAAAGTTCTTCAAAATTTTGTGGGTTGTGAGTTCATCTCCTCCCCTACTATGAGTTTTTAATTTAAAAGTTAGAGTTTGAACATTGAAATTATGTTATGATGGTACTTATCTAAATATAGATTCTTTTATGTGAACTGTGACTATTGAACTTTGAAGATTCATATTATAGAATTTATAATGATGGATTTAGATGGATGTTTAGTTTTGATGTATGTTGTTTTTTTTTAAAGAAAAATAACCGATCAAATGTAAATGGATTGCTTAAAACCTGGTCAACTCATCAATTTATGTGTTAGCCCATTTACACAAGTTTAAATGGGTTGAAGTACGGGTATGAGTTATCCCGTACACATATAAAATTAAATGGACAGATTATAGATTTAGACACGGACTATCCAACTTGGCCACTACTCTACTCTAGTAAATTGTTCCCCCATCGCTTATCCAAACAAATCTATAGGAAGTCATACAGACTTTTTTTTCTTTTTAGAAGAGAAATATTGGCCGCCAAATCCAATCTACATCGAATCTCCAGACCATTATCAAAATTCAAAGCTGAAACTTCTCATAGTGCCGCCAAAAACGGCCTTTTCGGAATCCCAACTCAGGCAATATTTATCCCGGGGACGCCAATCCGACGCCGCCACACCGCTCCTACGATCATTTTACAATCAATTTCCTCATCTTTGTCATTCGTCCCTGAATTTTTTGATGGGGCTGTCCAGCCGCTTGTGTTTCACAGTAAACCGGGTAAGTCTCCGTCACCGCTTTTTTCCGTTTTTACCGAAGAAAGCTTCACCGAGAGCTTTGGAGATGATACATTCGGTGAAGAAAGCTATGAGATTGAGTTATCCTCCTATTTTTAGTCAACTTTGTGTGTTCTTTTGCCTTATTTTTAATCGCTTAAAAAAATAAAAATTATATCTTCTAGGTCGAAATTCAGTATTTTATTGCCGCCGCCGTCGCCATCATCATCTCCCCCGTTTTCATGATAGTCTTTGCTATGACTTTGAACACATCACACTAAACAAAACTCATATCTTATACAAATTCAAACCGCACAAGCGATCCTCCACCTCCAGCAAAGCGCCACCCAAGGTTAGTCTCCGACTTTGTGGAATTGGTATAACTACATCAATTAATAGTCATCACCACCTTGGTTGATAAAGAATTTTAAAATTGGTTTATGACTTATGAGATAAGGACCGATGCAATATCCTCTCTGGCTTTTCCTTTTCTGGACATGATGTGCATGTTCCTCGCCCGTCGCCCCCTCATAGCGCGACAAAAACAGAGTCCTAATATTAAAAGTTATCGCTTTAGATTTCTCATGAAACGAGACTAAATAATTATTAGAAGAGAAATTTCCGCTGCGGTCTCTCTCTCACACTTTAATCTTTTTGTCCTTAAAAAAATGGAAAGCCTTTTTACGATCTCTTACGATCTCTGTTTGAGATTATTATCGATCTCTGTTTGATATTATTATCGTTATTCTACTAAGAAATTGATTAAATAAAAATATATAATCCCGTCATTTATGAAGCCGTTCGCGATTGTGCCAGGATGACTTCCATGTCATATAACCCTGTTCAAGCTATTTCGGGTGGTGCGTGCGAATCTGTTTCTCAAGCTTCATCGCCTTCTCTTTCTTCTGTATCTCCCGAGTGGAGAGATAACATCAGCAGCAGAAGGACGAGGAATCTACGAGTAGCGGGACAAAACATGGCTTCTAATTATTCGACTAAACATTTCCTACGCCACGTAGAATCAATGAAGGAGCTGCCATCAGGTGCTGGTCAAATTTCTAAGCTCAACGCTGCGGTTCTGGGTGAATCTCTCGCCACTGAAGAGAATGATTTAGTGTTTCCCAGCAAGGAATTCTCTAGCCAAGCACTCATTCAGTCCCCAGAACAGGTTATAGCGTCTTTCCATTGATCTCTGTTCAGATTAAAGTGGAAGCTTTATATATTTTCTGATTTTTTATCATAAAAATCGTTCTTTTCATTGACACTGATTTTTAAGCAATTGAAGTGTCTTATTTGTATTTCTGATCTATCAGTATCTGGAGATGTACAAGAGGTCCATAGAGGACCCAGCTGGATTCTGGTCTGACATTGCTTCCGAGTTCTACTGGAAACAGAAGTGGGGTGATAACGTACGCGATGAAAATTTTGATGTTAGGAAGGGCAACATCAAGATTGAGGTATTTTTATTTTTGATCATTTCCCATTTGGATCTCGCTTTATAGCATTAGGCTGAGGAGTGAGTGTATCTCTCAGTGTTTGTTTGTTGCCCTCTCCAGTGGTTCAAGGGTGGCATCACCAACATCTGTTACAATTGCCTGGATAGAAATGTAGAAGCTGGACTTGGCAATAAGATTGCCATTTACTGGGAAGGCAACGAGCCTGGTTTAGATGCTACTTTGACTTACTCACAGCTTCTGAATCAAGTTTGCCAGGTCAGTTCTGAGGTTACTCTTTCCGTGCACGTGTCACAGGACTCTGAATAAGACGCTTCTACTTGGAAAAATCTCCACTTAGATGCTTGAATGTTATTCTATTGGAGCACATCACCAGAAATTGATTGGATGATCAAAGCTATTTTCGACCTGCAGGTTGCAAACTACCTGAAGGATATTGGTGTCAAGAAGGGAGATGCTGTAATAATTTATTTGCCCATGCTGATGGAGCTCCCCATCACAATGCTTGCATGTGCCCGCATTGGTGCTGTTCATTCAGTATGGCACTTCCTCTTCCTTCATTTTTTTAACTTGCACATTTGTGGATTATTTTCCAATGGCTTTTGGGTTAATAGTTGTTAGCCCTTTGATTTGTTTAGGTTGTATTTGCCGGGTTTTCTGCAGAATCTCTAGCACAAAGAATTATTGATTGTAAACCGAAAGTTGTGATTACTTGCAATGCTGTTAAAAGGGGCCCCAAGATAATCCAACTGAAGGACATAGTTGATGCTGCTATCAATGAGTCAGCCAAAAATGGGGTCTCTGTAGGTTGGTAAATAGATGATTTGTTTATCAGTTCTATGTTAAACTCTCTTCCTCAGTTATTGAATAATTTTGGCATCATACTTGTCAACTTGTCTTGGCACTCATGTCACACCCTCAACAAGTCAAACATTAGTTTCTAAAAAGAAAAGTTTAAACATTAAGTATGTACGTTCGATTGATATCTAGTGATGGTGCCAATAATTAAGGTTTTCTCTGTTTTCCCTACATTTCATGTTCTCATCTTTGTAATTATTCCTTTCTGCCAGATGTCTGCTTAACTTATGAAAACCAGTCAGCAATGAAAAGGGAAGATACCAAATGGCAGGAAGGACGAGATATATGGTGGCAGGTTAGGATTTAAATATTACCTGCATATATACTCTCATATGTTCTACTATTGTAGTGGTAACATGAGATTATTCTGTACTACGGCGACAGTTCCTCCATGATATGCCCATGGAAAAGAAAAATCTCAATTTTGCTTATTTCAGTTTGTTTAATTATTGGAATTTACTTGTTTATGGTTAAGAGGTTTAACAAGAAACTTTCTGTGACCAATAGATTTAATATGTTCATGGCGAATGCTCATTAGCTATGATGAATATTTGCTGATTTGTGACTTATTTTCAGGATGTCATACGTGGATATCCAACCACTTGTCCAGTGGAATGGGTAGACGCAGAGGATCCACTTTTTCTGCTGTATACAAGTGGGAGTACAGGAAAACCAAAGGTATTTGTTTGCAATACTTTCATTTGAGTTCTGTTTCCTTCTTATTTCTTTAACGTGAGATTGATGTATTCTAACATATGTTCTCTAAAGGGTGTCCTCCATACAACAGGTGGCTACATGGTGTACACTGCAACCACATTCAAGTATGCATTCGACTACAAACCATCTGACGTCTACTGGTATCCTTGAAAGCTTGCCCTTTATCTCTTTTCTTTTAAGGGTGTTCCTGATCGAAAACCAGATTAGTGCCATTAATTTAAGAGCTTTACACTTTGACTATAGGTGTACTGCTGATTGTGGTTGGATTACTGGGCACAGCTATGTTACTTATGGACCCATACTTAATGGTGCAACAGTTGTCGTGTATGAAGGGGTAATACATTTATTTTTTTTTTGGGGCCAAGTTGTAATAGATTTTTGGTTTAGACAGTGTAATTATTTATGTGCATGTGGTTTGGCTAAAAGTGCATCTTACAGACCTCTTACAGGCAGAAAGAAACTAATCACTGACTCCAATTTGTTGAATTCAGACTAATACAACCTACAGAAATATTAAATAAACTTTGAAGCTCGCAGAAAAGAGATGCAATATTCAATGACCAACAATTTATTTTCCGAGTAAAATTGAACTGTTAATGAACCTTACCACATATATTTACTTTAGAAATCATTGAGCTATTTGTCTGGTGGAATAAAAAAAATTACTGTGCATTCCGCCATCAGTTTTAGTTTGATTTGGACTTCAGTCAAAAGTTGAGAGTCAAGCTATTGGTAAAGAGGTGCTTCCTTAGCAATCTAATGGAATTATAATTGTCTTATCTTCAGGCTCCCAATTATCCTGATGCAGGGCGCTGTTGGGACATTGTTGACAAATACAAGGTGACCTTATTTTACACTGCTCCCACTTTGGTGCGGTCCCTCATGCGTGATGGTGACAAGGTAAGAAATCGTTCTCTACTTACATGTGCATTGTGCATTGGTTTGTGAATTTAACTGTTTCTGGAGATTAATAATTTCTTTATATAAGTGACTGGCTTATAAGTACTGTATATGCGTTTAATCAGTGCTAACAGGCTTGTTTTGTAGTTCTTGTCCACTTGCACTTGGTTTATCTAATATCTTCCACTCAATCTTCCCTGCCCTCTTCAAGCCTTGTTATAAAAAACAGACCATTATTGGATTTTAGCAGCACGAGCCATGAGGGCCTTAAATCAATGTTGTTTACCTTTTGAATAAGTAGTTTTCAAGAAATTATATATCATTGTTTGTCAATATTATCCATTACTTTGTGCATCAGAAACTCAGTATAACGTCTTGAACTTAAAGTGCACGGCTAAGCTGAAGCATATGTCTTTGTATGAAATAATTATTGCCACATAGAAAGGACTTGAATGAATTTTTGAAGAATTGCCTGTCTCTTCCAGCAGAAAAATATAAGAATAAGTGTAAAAAAGATATTGGTAATTGTCCAGGCAGTGTGGTCATATTTCTGATATGGCCAATGTTTTATCTCCCTCCTTACCACTATCCCTCTCTGGCCTTTCATTGATCTGATTGATATTTATGGTTGTTTCAAATTCCATAAACTATTGGAGTACGTGAATTGGGCTTGAAACGTCTAGAGTTCTATATTGTTACTTATTATTTAATATTTTAAAGTGTTGCAAATCTTGCAGTATGTCACTCGGTGCTCGAGGAAATCATTACGAGTTCTGGGAAGTGTTGGTGAGCCTATAAATCCAAGTGCATGGAGGTTATCATATATATTTTTCCCCAACTAATTGCATCTTAGTTATCACATGGAAAAAATATTTAAAGCATTTTATTTTCTACTTTAGGTGGTTTTACAATGTAGTTGGAGATGCTAGATGTCCTATCTCTGATACCTGGTGGCAAACAGAAACTGGTGGCTTCATGGTATTTTTAAAAATGAATAGAAACTATATACATAAATTTTTAGTTTGCAAGACTAATATACTTTATTGTTATTTGCAGATAACTCCAATACCTGGTGCTTGGCCTCAAAAGCCTGGCTCGGCAACATTCCCTTTCTTTGGAGTTCAGGTCTTCTATGTATTCCTTACATATCAGCATTATAATTTTGTAGAATTCCAAAACTTAGGGAGTAAGTTCAGACCCAACATTATAGGGAGTGATTAGGATAATTAATCTTGATTATTTCCTGATTTGTATAGTGTCGTATTGGGACCTAATTAATGCCCAATTCGGTCAAGTATATGTAATTTGCCAGTGTAAATAATATATTGATCAATTCAGTCCTCCAACTCTCGTCATGGTACCAGAGCATAGGAGAGACTAATCGAGGCTGATTTGATTCAAATAAAAAAAAAGTCAGTTTTTCTTACTCGGGAGTTCAATCGTCTTCTTAGCAGATTTATTGGTGTCCTTTGTCCAAATAGTTTTCCTTGGCAGATTTGTTGGCTTCCTTTGTTTTGTCTAAACTCTTGACAAGCCCAATCAGTTCATGGCGAGTCTTCCCTCCAGTTGAAGTCTTGGCATGCCTTCCATCTTTCGTCAACCACTCTAAGTTTTTGATGCGTCGTCTAGCTCGCCCACTCTGAAGGTCTCGGTTCCCGGCTTGCAATCTCGACGTCTTCCTTACTATGAGCATACTGTGAGCAAACGTTGGCGTCTTTGGTTCTCCCTTTGCATTACCCTCAACTTTTTGGCTTTTTTTTTGGCTCAGTGACTACTGGGTCTAGTTCTAAAGAAATTAAACTAATAATTTCTTTTTAAAGTCACTATGTCTACTATCTCTGACACCTCTTCCTTTGTGCCATGATCTGGTTCTAAGGACATCTCCATTGTCCTTCTTGTCTCTAATAAATTTACTAGTGACAATTACCGGGAATGGTTCCAATCTATGATTTTTGCTCTCAATGGACAGGATAAACTTGAATATATAACTGGTGAAGCAAAAAGGCCCCCAACATCGGAAACCAAGAGTTTCAAAAATGGAAGTCTTAGAGTGCATTGGTATCCTCTTGTTTGATCAATGTGATGTCATCCTCCATTAAAAAGAGTTTCATGTACCTTCCTTCAACTCGGGAAATTTGGGAAGCCTTTTGTGAGACTTACACTATGTTTGGTTTGAGGGGAGGGGAGGGGAGGGGAGGGAGTGGGAGGGAAAATGGAGAGAAAATTTTTTTCTCTCATCTTTACAAAATTGCCCATAGAAATTTTTCAATATTCCTAAAATATACTCTTAATAAAAAGGAATATTCTTTTCATTAATGACAATTTGGTAAATGTCCTCCCAAAAGATTTTTTCCCTCCCACTCCCTCCCCTCCCCTCAAACCAAACATAGCCTTATAGTCTTTAGGGAACATGTCTTGCATATTTGATGTTAAGAAAAAGTTTTAGCAGTTGAAACAGGACCACATGCCACTTGATGATTACTATCTTGAAAAATCAGTGCTTTGGCAAGACTTTGATGCCCTAAGGAATAAAACTCATCATTGCAAGGTTGATCCTACAGAAGATTGAAAAGAGAAAAAAGAAGAGAGTATATGACTTACTGGCTGGTCTTAATGTGATTTATGATGATGTTCGAGTTCGGATTCTTTGTTAAGAACCCTTGCGTTTTGTGTGTGAAGTCTACACCATTTTGTGCAATGAAGAGGATAGGTGCAAATCAATGCTTCAGGATCAGAATAATTCCGCTGCTACTCAGTGCACCTCTTGAGGCCTTAACACTTGCTATTCGATCCACAAAATCAAAAGGTTTTATTGGCTAACTATTCTGTGATCATTGTAAGAAATAGGGGCATACACAAGACACATGCTAGGATCTCTATGGTAAACTTGTTGATTGGAAGCCATAGAAAGGGAAAGGAAGAGTTTATGTGGCTGAAGCTTCCAAAGAATCATCCTAGAGTGACCATCTGAGGTAAATCATGGAAACGCTAGCCTTACTATAGATTACGAAAGAATCATCATATTTTCAAAACTACCAGAGCCATCATGTTTAGTAGTATTGTTCCTAAATATCTTTGGGATGATGTTATCCTTACTGCCACATTCCTCATTAACCGAATGCCAAGCCTATCACTGTTGTTCAAAACACCACCTTAGCTCCTACACAGATATTATAACCTCTCATACTTTGAAAACACTTTGCCACTTAGGTGTTTGACTACACATCCTATGTTCACCTCAATTACACCAACAAACTTGACCCCAAAGCCCTTTCGTTGTATCTTCCATGGTTACTCCAATTCCTAAAAGGGATACAAGTGTTATGACTTGGTTTCCAAACATTTTTTCGTTACCTATGATGTCAACTTTCATGAAAATACTCCCTATTATTCCTTGTCTGATTTTTTTCTTTTTTGGGGGGGGGGGAGATGGTGAATTCCTGACAAAAGAGACACCAAAAGATGACCAGACAGTTATAGTTTATACACCTATCCAAACAAAACTTAATCCTAATCTTGATACCTTTGGTACTCCTAATAACCAAAGTTATTAAAACCGGACCAGTCATTGAATTGGTCAGGATACTGGGTTAAGAGTTAGTGGGTCAAACCGGAGTCAAATCAGTGAGAAATTTAAAATTTCATATTTTTAATATGAAATTATAGAGAAAATCATTTCCTTTAATAATAAAAATATCTTATTACCTAATAAAAGTAATGATGCACATTATTTAAATTTTAGTTATATTTTAATATTTATATGTAATTAAGGTGATCTATGGGAAATGGGCAAGACTTTATGTGATAGCCAAACTTTGGTAAAAGAAGTTTAGAAAACCGAGCCAAAACTTTCAATTTCTACTTAGTTTCTACTTGCAACACGTCATATATGTCAGAGAGGGTTATCAATTATAATTAATGTAAAGACAAAGTTTAAATTTCCTTTGTGTTTCAACTTGATCTTTCTTGCTGGTTGAAACGCCATCACATCAAATCTCGCCTTTCAAGATTCAATCTCAGATTTTTTTTCCACCACATGATCTTTCTAGCTGGTTCAACCTCGTGACTCAAAATAGTCATTTCTCTTTCCTACTATGACTACTCAGTCTCCCTTGCTCCGACCTTTGCCAAACTCAAAGTAGAGCCTATGTTCACTCTCAGCTTGTAGACTCTAGAGGATCTCACATTTTTTCTCCTCCATGCCTTTCTTCTAAGATTTTGGTGAGACGCTCAGCCTAGAATCCCCCTGGAACATGCATGCGCATTTTCTTGAATAGCTTTTGGAGGTGCTCCCGAACATTTACCAAGTCCGGTTGTCTTTCACCTCAAAGGCTTTTGCTAAAGATTCTTGCCAATATAAGCCTCGGCCGGACTCCATTTTTCTTTCACGTCTCTTGCCAATCCAAGCCTTGAAGGATGCCGACTCTGTTTTTTCTTTCATGATGACAAGCCTCGAAGGTTTGTCATTGAAGATTTTTGCCGATCTAAGCCTCGGAGGACACTCGTCTCTATTTTTCGCTGATTTCAGCCTTGAAGGAAGCCGAACAAAAACACATTGTTGTGTGGCTCTCTCTCTCTCTGTAAACTTCTTCACTCTTGAATTGACTTTTTTTTTAAAAAAATAATAATAAAAAAACCCTATGACCCTGGTTTCTATGGCAAACCAAACTAGTTTCATGGTCGGTTTCTGATTCGAACCGGTCGTTCCGGTCCAGGTTTGATAACTATGCTAATAGGGGAGGCACAAACAAGTGTGGTAATACCTACATACAACGGCATAAAAAAAGTAATGAGCCTCAAGCTATTAGCACTCACGAGGAGTCGGAACCGGAGGCAGGTCCAAGAGAAATAGTGGTAACAGAGGGTTATGACCTTAATCTTCCCATTACAGTATGAAAGAAGCCCAAATCATGCACTCGACATTCCATTGAGAGGTTTGTCTCCCATAAGGCCCTTTCATCTAAATTTAGGACATTTGTCTCTCATTTTGATAGTATCACTATGTCGAACATGATTGATGAGGCCATGGCTATATCCAAGTGGAGGCAAGCTATCTTGGAAATAATGGAGGCCCTCTAGTAGATCTACCTCGAGGAAAGAAGCATATTGGATGCAAATGAGTATTCACTCTTAAGTATAGATCAAATGGAAGGCTTGAGAAATACAAAGATAGATTGGTTACAAAAGGTTTCACACAAATATATGGGAAAGATTACATAGAAATGTTTGCTCTGGTAGCCAAGTTGAATACCATCAGAATTCTCTTATCTATTGCAATAAATTTAGATTGGGATCTGCACCAACTCGATGTAAAGAATGCCTTCCTCAATAGAGAATCCAAGGAAGAGGATTACATGAAGTTACCTCCAAGGTTCCCAGGGAAAAAGGCTAACCAAGCCTACAAGCTAAAGAGGTCATTATACGGGTTGAAGCAATATCCATGTGCTTGGTTTGATAAATTCACTTGGTCTTGAAGAGACACAAGTAAACTCAAGGGCAGAGCGACCATACTTTGTTCGTTAAACATCATAAGGGTAAGATGGTTGTTCTAGTCGTGTATATTGATGATATAATCCTTACAAAAGATGATGACGTAGAAATCAATCAATTCAAGGCAGCCTTGGCATGTGAATTCTAAATCAAAGATTTTGGAGAAATGAAATACTTTCTTGGGATGGAAGTTGCTTGATCCAAGGGAGGAATCTATATCTCCCAAAGGAAATATGTACTAAACCTTCTAAAGAAGATAGGGATGATAGGTTGCAGACCCAGTGACACACCTATACAGGTTGATGAAATAGGTGAAGAAGCAGATTTTGTTTAAGTTGTAGAGATATGGAATATCAACGCATGAAAGGCAAACTAATATGCCTGTCTCTTACCAGACTAGACATTGCATCTTGATGAAGTTTTCAGGATACTTTGTTATTTGAAGGGATCTCTAGGACGTGGCTTGTTGTTTGAGATAGTTGACAAACAGAATTTTGAGTTATTTAAAGATGTTGAGGTGATCAAGATGGCATGAAATCCACATCTGGATATTATACACAAGTGTGGGGTAACTTGGTCAAATGGAGAAACAAAAAGCAAAGTTTAGTTGTAAGAAGTAGTGTTGAAGCTTAATACAGGGCTATAACACTAGGAATTTGTGAAGGCGTATGAATAAAGTGTGTCGTTGAAGACTTGAGGAAGTGCATAAATCTGTTAATCAAGGTTTATTGCGATGACATGCCTGCGATTAATATTACTCATAATCCATTTCAATATGATAGAACAAAGCATTTTGAGATAGACAAACATTTTATATGGGAAAAAGTTGATGAGGTTGTCGTTGATCTATGGTATATACCCTCTAAAGAACAGACTGCAAACATCCTCACTAAAGGAATGCCCAAGGATAGGTTTGAATATCTGATTGGCAAGTTGAACTTGATTGATATCTATAGTCCAACTTAAGGGGGAGTGTAGAATCCCAAAACTTAGGGAGCAAGTTCAGATAAAAAATTATTGGGAGTGATTAGGATAATTAATCTTGATTATTTCTTGATTTGGCTAGTGTCACATTGGGACCTAATTAATGCCCGATTCTGTTATATGTGTATTCTAATGTGAATAATCTATTGATCAGTTCAGTCCTCCAACTCTTCAAATTTAATGAATTTGTTTCACCTACTTAGTAGAATTTTGCAACGTCTTTCATTGATTACTTTTGTTTTAACTATAGCCTGTCATAGTGGATGAGAAAGGTGTCGAAATAGAAGGTGAATGCAATGGTTATCTGTGTATTAAAAACTCATGGCCTGGGGCATTCAGAACTCTTTATGGTGACCACGAAAGATATGAAACAACATATTTCAAGCCGTTTCCTGGATATTATTTTTCTGGTGATGGCTGCAGCAGGTCAGTGATTTACAAAACAATAGATGCTCATTTGTCAGTTTGCCTTGTAATGTTTAAAAGCTTCTAGCATTTTCTATTGTCTTCGATTTATTTGTGTAAATTGTATCACTCTAGTTTTACAAACAAAAACGAACGAGATATTAATGTTCAACCTTTGCAATTCTATGTTTCTAGGGATAAAGATGGATACCATTGGCTCACTGGAAGAGTGGATGATGTCATCAATGTTAGGTATTTTTGGATTGAAAAAGCATATTTACCCTCAATCCTGCCTAGTTCTACATGTAAAGGAATTGAATAATAACAGAAAAAATTGACGGGAATGAGAATTTAGAAATCGATGAAGTATTGCTTGATATCCAAGTCTAATATGATATTTAAATGATATGCGCAGTGGGCATCGTATTGGCACAGCTGAAGTGGAATCGGCTCTAGTTTCACATCCTCAATGTGCTGAAGCTGCTGTGGTTGGTTTTGATCATGAGGTGTGTTTCTATAAACTACTCTCCCTATGCAAGTTTCTTTTTGCGTACTATTCATGTACACACCGAAAGGTTTGGCATATCTTTACATTATAGCTCAGGGCTTCATCTCAATATCTGAATCAACTACCTAAATTGCTGCAGGTTAAAGGACAGGGTATCTATGCTTTTGTTACTCTTGTAGATGGTGTTCCCTACAGTGAAGAGCTGCGGAAGGGCCTCATACTCACTGTTCGAAAACAGGTTTTTATTCATCCATTAATTTTCATCATAACAAAACACTGCCAAAACTCACATGTTTTGATATTATCGATAAGTGGCTTAGTTATGGCATACATGGTAATTTTCTTAAGATGGTGTCTGGATTTACGACATTATAATGAAATAAGAAATAAAATGAGTGTTGAATCAGCTATTATTGTGTTTGCACTCTCGTTGCCTTGTCATTAGTTGTATATGTTACCCTTGAGAATCTGATTATTTGGTGGAGAATGACTGTAAAAGCTGTCCTGAAATTAAAAGTGATTTCAGTTGGTTCTTAAATTGAAAGGTTCTATGTTGCAATTTCATTATTTTGAATACTATCAGGCAGATAAAACAGTGTAGCAATGTGTCAGAGCATATTCCTACTTGACTTCTAACCATGACTACACTTCAAATTCTGTTGTTTGACCTTTCAGATAGGGGCTTTTGCAGCTCCTGACAAAATCCATTGGGCTCCTGGCCTCCCAAAAACAAGGAGCGGAAAGATAATGAGAAGAATCCTGCGAAAAATTGCCGCCAGGCAATTGGATGAGCTTGGAGACACAAGTACCCTTTCAGATCCAAACGTGGTCAATCAACTTATTGAACTTGCTGATTGCTGAATGTCCCAAGTCTGTAAGGTACAATACCGGCATAACTGTCCTATCAGAGGGGTTTTGCCAATGTGGTCACTAAGAGCAGTACGCGGACAAGTTTTGCTTGTTATGAAATTATTGTGCATTTTATTTCATGGCCGCTTGAGACCTCATAATCTTGAAGGTACAAATATTTCTAGTAGGTTTTTCCTCATTTTTCATAACGGTCGTTTGATGTTGCGTGTGGCCAATGAAATAATAGAATAAGCGCTTTATAAAATAGTGAGATTCGCAAAATTTCAGATACCTGTTGGTGGCTTTGTAATGGCCAGCTTAATGACCACAGAGTATCTTAGACCCAAAGCCTACTTGTTATGTTCTCATAAAATGTCTAAAAGAACTAAGCTTAGCTTTCAGTGCAATAACTGAACCAATGTCACTAAGAATTATTTACCTGCCTTGCACCACTAATAAACAACTCACTGATGATGTTTGGGAGGAGAATCTTAATTTTCCATGTTGAAGTAATGATAGAGGAAGTGAGGAATTTAATTGAAAACATCAATTGTGCAGCAGGAACCCCTTGCTTGGCTTCCTTTGCAATAAAATATTCAACCGGGCCAATCACTAAGGAATGCTTTAAGGGGATATTAGGATTAGTTAACTAACCTTATAGGCAGCTAGTACCATGAAAAATTAAGTTTTTAAGACTTGCCATGTTCTATACCAAAAATGAGGTGAAATGGTGGCTGAAATTCTGGGGTTCGAATCCTATATATATATATATATATATATATATAAAAGCTTGTTGGTAACTTTTGCTGATACTCCCTCGGAAGAAGATCTTCTCCTTATCTCTTTCTCATTTTCTCTCATTGGCTAAATCTGAACCGTTGATTTAAAAAAATGAGAGAAAAGTAAAAGTAATATTGTATTAATTGAGTGAATGTGATTTAAAGATTATGAGGGATAATAAGAAAATGATGAGAGAAGCCCAACCCTACTCCCTGAAATCCTTATCCAACAAGGCCTAAATTCAACTCCTATTCCTCCTGCGGTAAGTTGGAGAGGAGTGCAGTGATATACTGCATTACGCTGAATTCATACGCCACAATGCTTTGATATTGTTGAATGAAAAAAAAAAATATATATGACTTTGCCATGTAAGCTACTGCCTGTCGGCACTTGCTAGATAAATCACCACAATCTGGCCGAGTTGCCATATGTTTACATTGACTAAAACAGTAAGTGTAGTAAGCAAAGGACAGAAAAATTAAATAATACGTATGTGATGGAATAAGCATCAAAAGCGAATGTCTTAGAACCACAAAATCCAAAGGATGTTTTAGAGACTATGAATCATAAAAAGCAACTAGGCAATCATCCAAAATTACAGACGAACTGCAAGATGAACTCAATCGGAATCCTCATACACCTCTCCATCATCAGAAAGCTCGTCGAATGATCTGATGTCAAGCTGGTAGCGAAGGATACCACCAATGCCACCGAACCCTCTGCAAAATTGTGATCCCTCTTGAGATTTGTTGGTCACAAATTCAAGTGAGCAACCAAACCGCTTGTACTCATTTGCAAACCACTCAAGCAAGGGCATTTTTTCCTGAACCTCCAACTCTGAAGAGGTGGCTGAATCTCGGAAGTTGTTTTGATCAGCTTCTTGTTCCTTGTTCAAATGCTTTATGACAATCTCGCCAGTGGTACTGTTTTTCAACACATACCTATTTATATCCAAACTTTCCCACACGATGAGTGTTTCCACAGCACCCATCTCCAAAGCCTTCAATGTGTCATCAACTCCGAAGACATACTTCCCAGTATCCTGGCTGATCTCCTCAAAATATTTCCCTATCAAGCGCTTCTCTTGAATAAACTTCACATTTGACAAGATTTCTGCAGATAGCTCAATGGCTTGATTGAAACCATTCTCCCCACCGTAAGAAACATCAACCACATTTAATATTTTTGCCTGTAAACGGGGATCAAACATATCTGACTGGCTCAGCTCAGTCTTGAAGTCAGCTGAACCAGCAAGTATAAGTCCAGCAACATTAGGCTGACTAGTTGCAGGATTGATGAAAAACTGTGTAGCAAGTTCTGCAGTTTTTCTAACGTAGTTGTGCCGTTTTTCCATGCAAAGACGAGCAAAACGTAGAGCTGACTGCCCTCCTCTACCATGTTTCTTCGGTAAATCAACAGTAAATTTATGAAGCACTTCACGAGTATTTCCACTTAATGTACCAAAAAGGGTTCCATTTCCATCCATAACTATAAAACCAAACTTGTCATCAGACTCTAAAAGTTCATTGAGAGCTTCAGTGTGAAACTTGTTATCACAGAGGTAAAGTGACGCGTTGATAGGCTTGAAAGGCTCAAAATCAATCGTCACCTTCTTTTCCTTGCCATCTTCAGTAACAATGGTTCCAGTATAAAGAACCAAACCATTTGGAGGAACCTTATTGTAGAGCTTCAGCCTCTGTTGAGCAGAAGTAATGGCTCCCAAAACTGACTGCCTGTTCACCCTACTCTTGATGTTTGAAGCAGTTCCAAATTCATCTCCCAACATTTTCGTGACCCGGGATATTTGATCACGTGGAGGCATAACAAGAGAAATCATGCTGGTACCATTACCTCTGGCAGCTTCCAATGCCTTGATTAATTTCTTAATCTTCCAGATCTCAATATTCTTGTCTGATTCTTGACCATCTGCCATTGTTGGTTATAACAGAAGACTAGCCTACAAACATAGCCACAGATGCGTATATTAGAAAATCTAAAGGAAAACAGAAATTGAAAACGACCACATAGAAACACTATATAGATCCAACTACTATGCACTTCATATAATCAAACAAAAATCAGCACAATTATGAAGGAATTTCACGCATATCAGCTATAAATCTGTTTTTAAGTCAAAGACTAGGAGCATTCAAATCAGCCTGAAGGTAGTGTTGCAGCCCTAGATCCAGCAAGCACGT
Organism: Acacia confusa; assembly: GCA_037074495.1. Taxonomy (NCBI): domain Eukaryota; kingdom Viridiplantae; phylum Streptophyta; class Magnoliopsida; order Fabales; family Fabaceae; genus Acacia; species Acacia confusa. Next base: position 9,687,151 of record CM073507.1, on the reverse strand, counting down.
AAGCTCCAGGTGCAACCAAAATATCGAAAACTCGTGTCAATGCACTGTAGTTTTGATGTTTATATATCACACATTTTGATTTCATATTCTAAATATGATGATCAAAGCACAACTTGGAATTACCAAATAGGAATAGTATTTGTGATTCTTGAAAGAAACTTATTAATTTCTTCTACCAAAAAATATCCACAGGATGGAATTTAACATTGAAAATGCCAGGAGAGAATAAACAAATCTAACAAAGTATTAAAAACCTCAAGAAAGTAAACACTACCAATACCAAAAAAAGTCACAAATACCAACTCAAGCTTCAATCTCTAACCCACACTTCAAGCCCTTCAACTTCTAACCCATTTTCAAGCCTTTCTAAGCAACATCATGTAATATTAGAGGACTAAGAGTAAATATTAAGCTTTACTCGCTATCCTTGCAAGCAGCAGCATTATTCCCAAAACAGAAGGTTATGGTTTCAAAAAAATAAAGCCATACATACCATATTAAGGCATCTGAAAACATGAAAATGGCAGACAATTCAAGTATAACAAACCAATATGACATCAAGAGACCCATTCAGCCTTTAAAAAAATTCTGTATTTTCGAAAAATTTCCTGGACTCTGTCAAAATAATTGTAAGCCATCTGAAAACATGAAAATGACAAAAGGCAAGATCATGCTTCATTAAGTAAATTACATCAACTACCCCTAAGATATGGGTAAAATCTACTTCTCAGGTTTCAAAAATTACTTTCAACTCTCCCCTACAATTTACTTTCTTACAATGAAGTCAACTTTTTGCATAATGTGTTTCATCCAAAAAATAGGTCTCTGCAATATGTATTTGAATGTCATAATTAGGTATACTTTTCTAAATAAGATGGGTTTCATGTGTGATTCAACCAAACTCCAAAAAATTCTAGAGTAGTTAGCCCTGCTTCGTAACATATGCTAGTATGGACGAATATCCCTGTGACAGCGTGTGACTATGCGAAACCAGTATGGTACCATAGCAGTATTAAATCTTACAGTTTACTGAGAAATCCAAAATAATCATGAATATTTCAACCCCTATTTTCTTAACTGAGTATTTCAATTCAACGCACCCTCCTGGGCAGGGTTACAATTGATTGGCTCTTTTTGAGTGAAGATGGGGGAAAAAAAAACGATGTTGAACAGAAAATATATGAAACTAATGAGTATTTCGTGTGGAACCGAATGGAATTTTCATCACATCCGTATTTGAACAGAAAAACTATTTTAAAGAAGCACAGCAAGCAGAGGCTGGATTACATTTGTTTGGCTCTTTATATTGTGAAGATGAAAAGGACAACCGAAGTTAGGTCGTAAGGATTTGAATTTAATTTGCGTGGAACCTATGAAATCCTTCCCACTCCCAGAAGATAACACATCAGCAAGCCCAGCCAATCAATTAAAATCACCCCCACCCCCCTGTCCTGTTTATCTTTTCAAAAGCACTCGAGAATTATCACAACCATCCTTAACAATCTTGTGCCCTCCATTTTGAAAAAGGCGATTCGTTCTCAGGAAACCTTATCCACTTTCAATTCGAACTTAAAAGGCTAAAGACATATTACCATTTGACCAGCCACTCATATCAATCCAGATTGAGTCGCCAGTAGACAAACAAAATTCCCAGATTCGCATTCTAACAGTCCTACTAATAGAACTCGGAACAAATCAGGTCGTACACTTTCTTCAACAAACAAGAAACAAATGAAATGTGTAACAGCAAGTGACCAGCCCTTGTTCTGACCCGTGAAAATTTCAAAGCATTCTGCATACGAAAATCAGCAAAACAAATCGAAATATTAAAAAAGAAAAATGAAGTCCATCAACTATCAGAATTCAAGCGAATAATATTAACGTAAAAAGTTTGACGAAGGACGGAAGCGACTCAGACTGCACCTTTTAATCACGACTCCTGGGAGGAGAATCTCTGATCCACTTTCCTTTGCCCTTTAGGGTTATACAGAGCGCTATTCCAGCTGCTTCAAGCTGTGTAGTCTTTCGTCTGATCAATAGCTTTCCGGACCCACACTTCTGTTCCTCGACTATGTTTTGTCCGAGTTGGTTGGATACTGGATGGGATCTGTTCTGCTTATGTTGGAAAAATGAGTCAAATTTTAATTTAACAGATTATTTAAAAATAAAAAATAAATTGGAAATAACAAATTTTTCTAAATAATTAAAATTTATTTAAAATAATTATTTTCTTTTTTCGTAAATTAAAACATTCAGACACATTCTTTTCTACAAAAAAAAAAAAGAAAAAACTTCTGCATTTGACTAATGTAATTTTTTTTTATATCCTGAATGTTGTTTGTATCCCAATTCATCCTTACCAAAAGCGTTCATTTAATTATTTTTAGTCTCATTAAAGTAAAAAAATATCAATAATCATAATTTAAAAATTCAAAAAATATTTTTTCTCATCATAGAAATATTAAAATAAATGAACATATCTCCATTTTTAATTTGGTTCCTTCCATTCACTCCATATACACTTTTGAGACAGTCATGACTTGGTTACTCCATCAAAACTATAGTTCATAAAAAGTTCACATGGACTAACTCCATCTTAATCGTGCTAATGTTGCCAATAGATTACTTATATGGGTGGAATTTAGAACTATTTGCCAACATTGTATGTGGTTCCCAAAACTGAAATAAAAATACTTACATTTACGTATTTATATATCGTAAATCTCAATTAAAAAGTTGCTTTTAAAGGGTTTAACTGTCATTCCAAACAAACCCTAACCAGTTAAAACCAAGCCAAAGCCACACACTTGATCATCATATTTTCACATAATATAAAGCTTCATCCAAAAATAGCCAAATTGGGTCAATTTGATCATGTTCTTTCATTCGCACCATTCATGATCCACGTCTCCATGATATAAGATGAAACAGAATAATCAAGAATAGGAAAAAAATATTCATATTAAATAGATGAAACCTTCTCCCTCAAGTAAAAAATATACAAGTTGAAAATAAATATTGTTTGCGCATTCTAGGACTCGTGAACATATATATCTACAGCACTGTCATCGTGATCACAAGTAATTCAGATCGTTCTGATACATTGAAAAATTCTTTCCCTTCAATCTCTATCCCATCTCCACTTCTGCACATAAATATCCATTTCCATTCCAAAAGGGGCAAAAATTTTCCTAATTTGATCGGAGGGCTACCAAAATTGGGGGCATGATACTGTACAGAGGACAAAAATCTCGAAGAATAACGATGGTATGTGGCGAGGTATTTCCAGTGGCAGGCATCAGAGGCAATTGATCGTGTCAATTCTCAACAGTATACACCAAATCTCGCAAGCAAAAGGAAAAGTGCTTACTCAACTCTTGAAGTTGCATGATGGATTGGGTCAGTAGATTAAGAACTGTTTATGCAGCAATCAAGTTAAATTTGCATGTTTCGGTGAGCATCAGCAAATTCCCTAACAAGGCGCTTTAGAACTCTGCCACCCTTCCCTTGCATATGCCCATAATTACTCACTACTCCATCAGACCTCTTGCTCTCCATGTAGTCCACCGCTGCATCAGCAAGGGCCTTGGACCAAAGTGGCACTAGAGTTTCTGCTTCTCCTTGGTTTAGGTATTCAGCAGGAAACGCCTGAACCTGTTGACTCAGATTGTCAATCAAATTGAGCTAGATGGAGACAAAGGAAGAAAAGGGAATGGAAGAGAGAAATCCATAAGATCAAACAGTCCAAATAGACATCAAAGCTGATTGCTGAGGCCCCGAGTAACCATCAACAGATCCATCACATTTCTCAACTTCCACCAGACAGTTGAGGGAAGTATCAAATGACCATCCACCACAGAACTCAGTTACAGTTCCAATCAGTTAACTGCATATCCTTAGATGCATATAGTCATATACGTCAACAACTACTATAGGCATCTTAAAATGACCTTGTCTCTTGATGAGTGGCTTTAATCCGTACTAAAACCTCAAACAATGATGAACCAAGTATCTAATCCAAGAATGCTAAGCCTTGATAAAATCATGATCAGCTCACAGACCATTTTCAGGAATGTGTATGCAATACTATTATTTACATCACAAAGTTCCACATTCAATACCAGCTTACAACTCCAGGAAAAAATGCAAATGTTATTAGAAATAAATATAAATATATCATGAATAGGATTTTCAAAGTTGGATGCAGCCTAGCTTGAAAACTGACATCTTTTGGGATACTGGCTAAGCTAGACCAGACAGAGAACTTGCTGAACTCAGGGAACTCACAACTTCCAAGGAAAAACTATAAGAAATAATAACTATACATCAATTTATTTAAAAAATTGAAGAAAATCACTAATCTTATAATAAAAAGCTAACCAAATTTTTAAATAGATGAACCGCTTACTAATTTTTAAATTGATGACTCTGACTCTGTTAGACTAGAGGCCATCTAAGTTGCCACCACAACACTTAAGCACTAGTTCAAGTTAAAAAGAAGCTACCCAGAATCTAACTTGACCAAAATGGAAGAAGCAGCCTAACCAACTCTTCCAAACCAAAATTGAAAGCATTATGAAGGATAACAAACAAACACTTGTGATCAGACTCAAGATTCATGAAAATCAGAAAATACAAGGGTGGGGGGAATTTTGGAATCCATATGCAGGTTATAATGAAGGCCGTGCCAAACAAAACAGTTGCAAATCAAAAACAACATATATAACAAAGTATAGGAAAAAAATGAGAAAGAGACCGCTGAATGTAGCCATCCATGCAAAGTTTCCCTGCAAAGTATAGTCTTCCAAGTGGTTCTTTCACATAGATTGCAAATTGCTGCCAGTTGTTGCAAAATTGTAGCACATTTGTGCACCTAGCATGCAGGGGATAATTCTCAGTTGGTCTTTTAATGAAAATTGACAAGCTAAGAATACAGGCTATAAGGAAAGATTTATTGATCAGTACATGAGGGATTGGGGATAAGATAGAGGGGAAGGAAAGATTGGAAAACTTGTCCCTTCTTTTGGAATTACCAATATATTAGAAAACCATTACAGTTTAGGCAGTAATTGTTTTCAAGTTCTAATTAAAGGATGCATACGCATATTTTAGAAACAAGTGTACAGTGACTACACTGAATCCAAAAGCCTAAGTATGAAATTGTTTTGCTTCAGTCTTATTAATGCGTGCTAGAGTCATGGAAATAACAAAAGAAAGGTTTATTTTTCTTCTCACAAAGACCAAAACTTAATTCACAAACAGAAAACAAGGATAAAACCTTCTCTGGAAGAAAACAAGGATTTCTTTTCCACACAATGCATGCCAAAAAGAACTATTTCCTAAAACAATAAGATTACATCCTAACCAAATCTTTAGCGCTCACCACTTCCTCCTCGTACTTTTACATACCAAATCATGTTTATTAGCCACGAATAAAACTGAAACAAATTACAATAAATTCCAATATACTAACCCGTGACATAGCAGAAACACCGAGTAAAGCATACACAACATTGGAAACGAGCCCCTCACCACTGTGAGAAATGACATGAATGGCTGTCGCATTGAATGAGCCTTGAACAATACAATTTGCACATTCCAACAAAGAGACCAAGCCCACATCTAAGAAACCTGAAAAGTCAAGAAAGGAATTAATTAGCCTCATGTAACTAATAAAAACCAATAATCTCTATTATATGTCATTTAATGTTATGCACAAAGATTGAGAAAGTTGTTTTATAGCCCAGATTGCAGCAAAATCTAATAATATTTTACTAAAAAAACAGTATTTTATTTTGTCATCTTTTCAGGTAAACTCATGTTCCACCAACCATAATGCTTGTCAAAGAAGGGTAAAATAGTCTAAAAATAATTAATGCTCCATTAAATTCTAAAGTGGCATCCTCTGAAACAAACTCCAAAATTATAGACATTTTGAAACAAAGGGGGTAATTCTACAAAATTATACAAATAAAAAAGGGCTGCCAATATTTTGACGGTTCATAGGTTTATTGTTCTGATTAATGAAGTTATAATTTTCATTTAAAAAAATTAAACCACAATTGTGCGTTGTTCATGGATCCTACCAACTGAAACTATGCCTTGACTGTCCAGTACATGTGAAGCAACTGAAATGCTAAAGCATATCATATTACAACTTGCTATTGCCAGAACTCATGCAACGTTTAAGAATACAAATCAACAAGAATTTTTTTTTTAAAAAAAAAAAACTCTTACAAGACAAATATGACATTGCAGCAAGAGCTGCTCCACGATGCATTGCCGTGCAACATATAGCTGCTTTCTGGACAGAAACTTCAAGAAGGGAACCAGATGTTGCCAGCACATCCTGAGATACATTGTCCAATTCGTAAAAATATATCCAAATTCCATTCAAGAATCTTTCACAACTCCCACCCCAAAAAAGGAAAAGGAAAAGAAAAGGGAAGACAGAGAATGAATGGAAACCTTGTTACAGGAGTGAATAAAAGTGGATGCAAAATTGGTGTAGGCCTCAACAAGGTCAGGCTCTTGGTCGCATATGTACGAAGAAGTTAGAGCCATTACAGATGCTGCATTAGTAAATCTTTCAAAAGTCGTGACAAATAAAGGCCCATACTCCTCTCTGTGACCGAATTCTTTAATGACAATAGAAGCTGAAAAATGTTGTATAATTAGACAAATAGCAACGGTTCAAGGCAAAAAAATGAAGAGATCAACTTTCTTTTCATTGTTAAAACAGCAAAATTTCATTTTTTTACATTCTTATGTGACAACAATTATGCACTCCGTTGCAATAATATGCTTCTGAATTTGAGGGTATAATAGCAAAACTGAACAGGAGACCCCTCAAGAAAGCATACCAGTTCTAATATAGCAATCGTGACTTTGAAACAAGACAAAATTTGTTGAAAGCCAATCCAGAACTTTGGATAGTAGTGTCGCAAAATGCTGACCTGCACATTTTAAGAAAGAAAAATAAGTTTTCCCCCCTTTTTGAGTGGGACAAATCAACTAGTATACATGTCCAACACTCCAACCAGAGGGCAAGCATACCTGAAGATTGAATTGCTAATGAAAGAGCTCGGCAAGCTGCCATGGATAAATTGCCACTCTCCATATGCTCAGAACAAAAAAGTTTCTCCAGAATGGGCCAAAAAACACTTAGCAACGAAAGAATGGAGTCATCTGTAGCAGGTTCAGTCACCCCAGACATAGCGAGATGACTGAATACAGTTCCAATTCTGAATTCGAAGGATCATGATGAGAGGTGGGATAAAGCCAGAGACTATGACAAATCATAAATAAAAACATATGAAAGCTTCAACAAAAGTAAAGAAGCAATCAATATTTGAGGATTAAGACAAACAATGTCAATCTGGAAGCAAGAAAAAAACAAATTATTACATATTATGCAAAATGGAGAGGATAGCTTAGTACAATAGAGACTGATGCAGTATCTAAACCAAAGGTGTCAATCTAAATAAAGTTCCCACTATTTTATATGAAAGCGAAGATGAAAATCTTAGTGGTTCCACCTCCCATTAACTGATTGTAGATTGACACAACACCATCAAAGAGAGGGGGACTGACCAAATGATTCTATATTAGCATTTAAAGACATTCCAAAAGGGAAAAGAGAGACAATTATAAAAGTTAAGTCTGAAAACCCAAATGAAGACAAAAGTAAAAACAGAAATAGAGAGATGTATATAGCCTTAACCATTTTATGGAACAGATAGTTTGGAAAAACAGATTCTAAATCTAACACTAACATCCAAGACCTAAACCATGGTTGGCACAAAAATTTATATATAATGGCTAAAAAAATTTGACAAGATGCCTTCCAACTATTATTCGCTCCACTGTCCTTAGATGCAGACATCCCAAAAATAGATATAGACAGTGCACCTGTGCAACCCTCTAGCAGCAGCATTTAACACTTGCGTATAAGAGGATGGATTCTGCTTAAGTGAATGGCTGCTATCTGGATCAACCTGAAAAATATTGAAAACTCTTAATTGAACATAAATTTTATCTGGATTATTTAGGCTAAAATTAACTTAGTACACAAGATCCCATTATTGAAGGAGCAAAATCCACATAGAATTTTCTAACAAGTGCATTCCAGGATATATAAAAGGATAAAGAAGTAAGGGAGAAAAGCATGATGTCACAAAAAAAGCCACTATCTGTGTGGCATAAAACAATTGAAGCTTATAAAATGACATCCCTAAACACAGTTATAGTTAGAACAAAATATCAACTTCAAATATAGAAATGTATAAAATAAAGATGACAAAAAAATAATATCAACTCAAGAAGTTATTAAGAGATAAAAAACATGGTTTTTACAAGAGGATGAAAACATCAAATTCCTCCAAGCCATTCAACAGACTTTGTGATGGACGATATGTCCATCTATCATCTAAACAATAAAGGATCTATCATTAAGATTCAAAGTTAACCATAGACGCTACTCAACATTAAGCAGGAATTATCAATTGTAATTCATGGGCCTTTATTTATTTATTTTTCTTCTTTTTTGGACAACTATTTATTTATTTATCTTCAGTTCCTTCAAAATTCTACCTTCATACTGAGGAAGTAAAAATATAAAGAACGGCCATAAGGAAAAAGGATGAAATCACCAGCAATCAGTTTTACACATAATATTTAAATTAAATGCATAATCAATGCATTCATCTTCATGAAAACATTAACACAATCAATTTTTGACACCATTACCTACGAATACCAAAAAAAAACAAATGAGAATCAGTTCATGATATCAGATTAATATGTTGTTCACTAGATCTACTTAAAACAGGCAACACAATATCAAAATCTGATATCATTCACAAGATGGGTGGAACCAAAAAGGAACCTTACCAGTTTTCCAACTGCTTCAAAGCTGGAAGTCAGCAATCTAGCCAATAAGTTGCCCTTTAGTTCTCTATTGGGTACAGAACCAAGGACCAGACTGATTGCATTCACAACTTCGTCTTCATCTTCCAAAGGTAAATGCCATTCCTCTAGCCCCTACAAGAAGAAACAAGACTTAAATGGCCAAAGGAGAACACTGAATTCTCTTAGATATTTGAGAGAAGAAAATAATGAGCATATTAAAATATTTGAAGCTGGGCATACATGGCATGCAATAAACACAGTATGAGATGCCTAAGTCCCACATTAAATAGTATGAAATGCCCAATAGGGTATTTTAAGTTAGCTCTCTCATCCAAATAACAAACTCTTGAGAGAGAGTTCTTCACCCCACTTAATGCCCATCAATTGCTATCAAATCTCAGAGTCAACAATTTTGAAAAGGCCTAGCTATGGAGGGTTCTGACCTATAAAGAAGCTAGGTGGAACGTTTTAGTTGCTAGGATGTTGGTTCTCTAAAGGAGGTCAATTGATGGGAACCAATCTCATTGAATAGTATGGAATGTTCTATCAGGCACTTGAATGATTGAACCTCCCACCTCAATGGCTACTTCGTGGACAATGATTCGCAACCCCACTTGGGTACCCCACACATGCACAGAATACAACTCGATGAAAAATATTCCCACTCATATTTACTCCACTAATGTCAGAGAGTAGCTCACCTCTCCTATCCACATTAAAATTTCCAAATTTGAAGGTTCATAAATCACTACGGATGCATCTTCACAAACTTTACGCAAAGCAGAAGCACAAGCATTTGAAGATAGAGGCTCCGAAATCCCTAAAGCAAGAAATAATCTGAAAGTAGAAAGCTTGTTAAAAATAAGAAATGTGAGAACCTAGGAAGAAAAAACATATAATATTGTCAATCAGAAATGAATCAAATAAATTTAACAAAACCATTTTGGTTCAGTTAAAATTTTTTATAAAACCTGATCGGATGTATCTAAAAATGGAAGCATAAGGTAATTTGCAACAATGGCACCAAATAGTCCATTAGAGCCCTTTTATCCTGACCAGAAAAATAAAAGTACTCACAACAAGGGCCTAAAATTTGTCTTAAAAGCAGATATCCACTTAGAATAGGAGCCAACAGTATCTGCCAGAGATCTGTATACCTATTCAAAAGAAAAATGAAATGAAATGAAATTATGTGAGAAAAAAGATATGGAACAGCATGCTGTCTGTTGGAAATGAATACCAATGGAAGAAATGAGAGAAAAATAATATATAACGGACAATGCAGATGAAGCCTTTCAGTCTATCAGAAGGCTTAGTAGACAACATTGTCACCAACTGCATGACTACAGAGGCATCAAAGGTTTGGCCATCCTGTATGATTACCTCAGCGACCTGGAAGAAGACATATATATAATAATATTCTTGATTATCATGTGCGCGATTGTGCTAAAAATGAAAACTACGTAATTTGCAAACAATGCAAGCAGAATAAAAAGGAGCAAGCATTAAAATGAGTTTCTCAAGACAAAAAATGACAAATAGCGGTGTTCCATGGTAAGACAAATTTGACGCGAACACAATTGTACTTTTAAGCCAAACACAAAGATACAAGGATTTTTTCTGTCAGAATACAATGAAGCAGAAGGCAAAAGCCAACCTAGAAGAAAGTGCACATATACCAAGATCGTCCAAAACCCAAAAAAAAGAATCAAAATCTTGTAGCATATTCCTGATTAAAAAAATTGTCTATTCTATTTTGTGCCTCCAGTGTTCTCCAATTTCATTTTGCTAGTGGTTCAGCAGAAGTGCTCAATGCCTCAGTTGATGTTAAATCTTCAGCTCCAGTATTCAAAGCATAAATGGGAAAAACAATTCCACACTTTCAGCATTTTTCTTCTAAAAAAGCAAGTTTGTAATGGCAGACAACTAAAACATCCCATGCCACTCAAAGCATAAAGGAATGTAAACTAAAACAGAGTGATACAAACCGCATTAAGAACAAACAGCTTGCTTTCAACTTCCTTCCATGGGATTGGCAGATTAGGTGATCCCCAGCCGCCAATAAATAGCTGCAAAGACAATGATATTCAAAGTGAGGGAAATGAAGTAGGAACGTTATCAGAACTTGCTTTACCTAATTCATGGCAGATGAATTTTACAGGTCTTTGCATTGGTTAGCCATGATAGGATACACAGCATATCGGGTCATAAAAAAAAGACATGTTATCGACCTATCAAGATCAAGATTTGAATAAGGAGGGAGAGAGCAATTCAAGTGGAAAAATTTCAATTAATTTTGTCATGGTTTCATTTCCATAATATCAAAACAAACACTTTCTTCAAATTTCAGGCAGTAAATTTTACATATAACCTGTTCATTTACTCATGACCCAACATTATTAGACAGAAGAATTTTCTTCTGCTTACACCAGTTTACAACTGGATACAACCTCTATTCCTTAATATAAAAGCTAGTAAGGGGTTGGATTTGGTCTTAAATATAAGACCTCAATTCACTTTGTCTCCCAAATGCAAAACTTTTTTTCCTAACCTATCCATATTGGTTACACATATTAAGGGGGTTTCAATCCAATGGTAGTTATGATTAAAGAGGACATTTTAGGAAAACCAACTCATATTTGATACAAATAACTAACTTGACTAATTTTCTTAATATTAACAGATTAGTTATCTAGCTCCTATATTAAGGACCGGATGTAGTATACCAGTTATCTAAGAAAAGAAGTATTCCATGATAGAAGGTGTAAAACATGAAACCTGCACAAAAAGTTTAGTTAAAAAAGAGTAAAAGGAAATAGACGTTTGAAAAGCACCTTTTGCATAAAAATGGAAGATCCTAATAGGTGACATATATCCACCAAAAGTTCGACTAGATTCATCCTGAAATGGACAAGACCATCAGGTAAATCAATCACTCTGCTGTCATCATTATATGTGGAATCATCTACCTGTCAAGTGCCCAAGAAGAGAAAATTAGAACATTAAATCAGTTAAAATATAAGATATCTCAACAACTAATCAACACAAAACAAAATTCATGAAGATCAGCTGGTGAAGTTATGTGCCTAAAAAATGGGCTTTTAGCATCTGAAAATTTGTTTGTGAAATGAACTTTCTGATCATAAAGAATTTATGCGAACACCATTTACCAAAAGCTTGCTTCAAAATGGAATTTTCGGCTCTCAAAAGTCCAAACCAAACATGCCCTAAAAGAATTCGTAACAACATCTCTACTCATCATGCCATAATTGCTACCATAGTTTCTATTAAGTGTTGGAGTTCGACTAAGGGAAAAACTTCAAGCGAGGATGATCCTCAGGATATGAATTCCAGACATGTCATAGCATCAGTCTCATCATAATTCAAACAAGAGAAAAGCAGATTTCAACTTAGCATTATTTCCACTTATAATTATCATGAAAGCCAGAAATCATAAACGGCCAAATGAAAAGCAGCAACACAAAAACCAAATAGATAAAGAAGAAACCTGAAAACGCAATAAAAGTGAATCAAGTAATGCGGAGAACACAGATGAAAAAATGCCTTCCACATGTTTCCTACTTTTTGCACCATCTTCATCAAGGCCAAGAATATAGCTCGCAAGAGTGGACCTGAGACAATATATAGGGTGCACATGATCTGATTCAAAATTTCTAAACTGAATGCCCCACTAGGATGTAAACTATCAACATTCATATCATACAATCAAGAAAATGGGGGGAAATTAGAATGAAGGACTTGGAGAAAAAGATATTTATTCACAAGGACCATAAAAATTGTAATTATTTAGAAGGACTAAATACAAAAATATAAAAATAAAAATACTAAAATACCCCTAACAAAATCTTTTGCATTCCCTCCTACATTCTCTCCCACGTCCTATTCTTAAAACTAACACAAAATTCTAAATTTCACTAAATTAAACAAAATTTTTCTCAAATTTCATTTTTGACTACTTGCGTAGATATCTAGGGATATGAACAAAATTATACATTCTTGGGTTTTGTCAAAATTATAGTTTTTGTAAAAAATCATAAATTTAAAAATAAAAATTATATAATTTTAATAAAACTCAAGGTCTTTTATAATTTATTATATATGTTCAACCAATAAAGTTTATACGATTTATTTTTATTCTAGAAGAACATTTATGTGTGTTAATAAAATTCAAAAAAATCCAAATGATATATTGATTAAATAAATATGGAACTTGGTGGAAAAAATTAAAAATATGAGTTTGATCGTTGTTATTTAAATAATTTATTGATTACATAAATATGAAACTTGGTGAAAAATAAGAAGAAAAAGATACATTCATGTGACATGTGAATGACGGGTGGTTTTAGTTTTGATTTTAGTTATTTTTTAATTATAAATACAAGAGAACATGGAGGAAGTTTAGTTAAGGGAAATTTAGTAATTATGAATTTATATTATGATATTTGGTACTTCTAACTAATTACAATTTTTATGGTCTTTTATAATAAATATGATTTTCTCTAGGTCCTTTATTTTAATTTTCCAAAAAAAAAAATCTCTGATTGTTCTCACAAATATTATGGGATGTAAAAGAGCAAGTACTGGTGTTGCCACCAAAAATCACTTAGAAAGCTGCATCTATTAAATTGAAACAACAAAAGAATTTAAGAGCATTTTTTGTGTGCGTTTTTTTTTTTTTTTTGGGGGGGGGGGGGGGGGGGCGCACAAACAGAGACAGAGAGAGTTACCAAACATAGGTAATGCAAACTGAATAAAAAATTGTCGGGCCTAAGGTTAAATTACCAAAACTGCAATGTTGAGTCTGCAATCTCCCAATCTTCACTAGGAAATGTCACACAGCTGCATGCACATTCAGCATGTTAAACTCTTAAGCAAGTACACTAATTTGACAGGAAGCAGTGTGACACATAAATAGACATAATTTCGATGATTCAAGAAAGGGGCTTCTGAAACATGCTTATGCAAGTACCTGAATTGCAGCTCATCAGTTCAATTATTAAATCCAATATAATTTCAACCATAACATTATAAAATAAGCCCACAAAACCAGTTATAGTTGGAGCTTGAAAATGCACAAAAAACATTAGAGCAATAACCTCAAGAGTGCATCTGCCAGTGCAAGGGCTTCTGGACTAGCTTCAACAATAAGGCATGGAGCCTAGCATTCATTCAAAGAAGGGGACGAGTTAAATAGGACACACATAGTTATACAAAATGGATGAAAAAAATAAGACAAACGTTAAAAACAATAAGCATATAAGTGCATCGTTGGAATATTTCCACCAAACATAAAATACTTATTTTGCCAAGAAAAGATGGTTCTCTAATGTTATATTAGACAAGCATTGAAATTCAAATGGGCAGCACATTAAAATGATTAACATGAAGAGGATTTGACATTTGTAAAACAAGTTTTGTTTTTACTTATGACAATATTTTGGAGCATAAATTATCATTTATCACTTACAGCTTGCCCAATTTCTGACAGCAAGCATGCGAGGCCACCAATTATTTTCTCGTCTCCCCTAGAAAGAGCTGGTAAAAGAAGTACTTCCTTGAGATAATGTACTCTGCATAATAAAACCTGGGGCACCCCCTAAACAAAAGCACAGATCAAAAGAGATGGATCTTTCTTATTCAAAAGACTTTACGCATTGAAATTTGAGATGAATGTAGTGCAGACTTAAAATTACATCTGCCAAAGGAATCATTCTAAATTTATCAACAAAATAATGAGCATAAATCTTCACTAGGAGTTTTAGTTTCATATCCTAATTATGCCAGACAAAAATGACCATGAATAGTGAATGATTCTGTAAGTTTTTTCCTCACCTGGCATTATCTTCATAGTAATACGGATGCAAACAAGAATTTAATATATTTTATTTAATTTACCCTACCTTGCTCATATGTTATTTTTAAGAGTTGCCTAAGCCTTGTGTTGTGACTGTCAAAAAGGGAGTGACACTTGTACCCATAACCACAATACATAACCAACCACGCATCAACCCAAATTCATCCAAAGAGGAAGCAAGGAAAACTACAAACATTTAAGGTTGTGAGAACATTTGACCACATTTAAGGACCAAAAACCCTCCACCCTCTGAGGGTGAGGTTTCAAGTCTCGCCAGAGAAATATGCATGTGTTTTAAGATAGTATTTAAGTACAATGTACTTAACACCCACATGAGGTGCTTCACTCTTCATGTTTGGTCACAAAAATAAGGATCAAACAACTCTGATTTCTACTATAATTTTTAAGCACAATAAATATACCAAAAGGAAACATTATTAAAAATTATTAAACAACTATAGACACATGCAATCATGGTAAATCAATAGAGTTTGAATGACAATTTGTAAAAGTGGACAACAATACCTCATGTCGGCTCACTAGCTCAATAAGAACTTCAATGGCCAGATCAAATGATAAAGGAACCTTCCCCAGAAATACAGATACAAGCTAAGCATAAGTAATCTTAAGAAAGCATGAATACTTCATATAAATATGCACATAGGAAATGGAGTACCTGCAATGAGTTGAATACAAAATTCAGAAGTGGGTGAGCTGGCAATGTGCCCTGAGGAATCTCAGAGAAGCAACCTGCTCTAACCTGAATCCAAAAAAGCTTAGTCAATTAGTATAATTAGGAAACTTATATGGGAAGCTTACTAAAATATAATTAATAACTCAAAAGCAGATTCATTTCTATCCAAAAGAGTTTTCTTTCAAAATATTTAGTCCCATATTCCATCATTTCTCCCCTGCTTGATGGAATTTAAGGATGAGATATTTTGAAGAATCCTTCTAGAGAAGGAAATACACTTCATTTTGTATATTTTATTAATTTTTGTTTTAGTAGGCTACAAGTTGATGTTTTACAAATATTTTATCAAGCAAGTTAATGATTTTCTTAATAGGAAAGAAAAAGTAGAAGCATGTGGACTTTCCTTCATGGGAAAGATAATTGAAAGAGTTGGAGAAAATCCTAGAAATAAAATAGAGTGAACTTATAGGAATGGGAGATCCTCTGTACCTAATCAACCTAGGCTTGGTCAAGCTTCAAGAATCAATGGTGATAGTCAAGGAGCGCTAATAAGTGAGCCAACAGAGGTAGAAGTCCCCTCCTCACAACCAGAACTTATAACTTCCATAGAGCCCATCCATAAAATTGACATAACCATGCAAACACCTGTCACATAAGGTGTTATTAACAGCACTAGTGGTCATGAAGTTGCGTGTCCTATTGTAAGTGGAAGCATAACCATGGAAGAGGTCAAAGAAGTAAATGAAGCTGACAAAGATTTTAAGAACAAAGAAAAGGAGGTTGAATGAGAAGAAATTTCCATGAAGTTTGAAGACAAGAGTCTTGAATTGAATCAATACTTCAAACCAATGGCCAAAGATTATGAGCCCTAGGCCTTAGAAATTTCTCATGCTAAAAATATTAACAAGAAAGGAGTTCAAATGCATCAAACTTCTACCACACATTGTTTTCCTATTCTACAAGTTCATCATATTCATGGTGCACATCATCTTGAAGTTGTTGTGGTTGTGAAAAAGCATATCGTTTTTCCACTTAACGATAAACTCTACAACTATCTTGTTCATTGGAAAGGCTTTCCAAATGTTCTCACCGATCAAGCTAGTCATTTCCTCTATGGTTCTCTCTTTTGGTACCTCACATGTGGGAAAGGATTTCCGAATCAAAATACCATAGTGAAATTTTATCAGATTGCTCAAGGCTTCTGTAGACTTCTGTTTTGCTACCTCACTTACGAAAAGGATTTCCTGATCATAAGTGCCATGCTGAATTCTACCATTCCCTCCCAAAATATGTGCTTCCATTTTAACTCATTAGAAGCCGAGTTCATCAAGCAGGGGAGAAATGATGGAATATAAGGATGAAATATTTTGAGGAATCCTTCCAGAGAAGGAAATATACTTGATTTTTATATATTTCATTAATTTTTGTTTTAGTAGGCTACAACTTGATATTTTATTAATATTTTATCAAGCAAGTTAATGATTTTCTGTAGGTTATATATTTACTTATGCAGCTTTCTTGATTGTTTCGACAAGTTGTGAGTTTTTCTTCATGAGAAGGAAACCTCAAACTATATATAGATCTCCCCTATGTATTTTGAAACGAACTTGAGGAATTGAAAAATAGTGTTGCCATGCGAGTTCTCTGCTCCCCCTTTGTTCAGATTCTCCTCTCCCCCTCCATTCTGATTTATCCCCCCCCCCCCCACACACACACGTCTCTCTTCTTTGTGTCTGCACTTATCCCCCAAATTTATATGTTGTCTCCCTAAACCACCTCCGTTCATAATTAGATCCAAGTGTCTGTGAGTGTTTTACATCACACAGCCAGAGATGTCTGCCACTAAAAATTGGTGTGACCCTAATGTGTGCACCATATCTTAAATTAGAATCAATCATGAGCAGAATTTTTTACCCAGCTCAACAAGCAGCGCAATATTTTTCTGTTCCTTTCATGCTGTTGTACAGAACCATCAAAATTATTTTCAGATTGCCGCAGCAAGAACTCAAGAACCATAGGCGTATGTGAGAGAAGCTGCATAATGAAAATGGAGTACATGGAAGTCAAGGAGAGCAAGAGAGGCAATGGATAGAAACACAGGGCATATAAGAATGTATCAGATCAAAATTTTCTAAACCTCTTGGCAGTAATGGCTTTTTCGTGATGAACTAGTTTTAGAATCAGTGCGTTGGTTGTCAACTACTTCCTCTGGTAGGACAGTGATCATCTCCAGGACAGCAATATTGCCATCATCCTGGCTCTGCAGATTCTGAAGACTGTAAAAAAGCTTCTCGATTGGATTTCCATGCTCAACAACTCGAAGTACAAGAGCAGAGAGTGCAAGGCAAATCTGTGTTAAAAGCTGCCATGAAAATACCAATGGGCCAATCAAAAACCAAAACAGAAATAAAATTTATGCTTTCTTCATTACCCAAGTGAGAATGTTGTGGTGCTAGGTAAAATTGCTTCACGTCATTATTTTCTAAAAGAACATGAAAATAAATTATGGATAAACAATGCACCTGGGGAGGACCAGTACTAAATCTTTTGGCTGCAAGAAGAAGTGCGTTTAGCAGAGCATCTTTAGCCCCTAACTGCAGTAGATAACCTTCATTTTGTATCTGTAAAGTGAAACAAGTAATGAGCAACGGGATACTATGTTGAAGCATCTGTATGGGATCCTAATGGATTGTTTTTGCCATTAGTTCGGACTCCTAGTCAAATAAAAGAAAAAGGTAGGCTTGTCACATTCATAAACTGAATATTGGTAGCTAGTAACCACTAAACTATCTCGCCGTAAATGATAGGGTAAATGCAACCCGTTCCATCTATACTGCTGTCCAAAAGATACAAAAAAGTTTCCAGGAAAAACTTCACAAAGGATAGAAGTGCATGCAGGTAGGACAAACTTAACGTATATCCCTGGTATGGCCGAACAGAGAAAACCAACTGGAATTTGACAGGAGCATTGATCTACCACACAGAAAAGATAATGCGGCGTTTAACTTCAAGAACCTGTCATCGCCCATAATGTGGATAAAAATACCATGCTAACTTCCATCATGTCTTTCTAACCCACAGATTACAAAAATAATCTGTCTACGTATACCCTCTTACCCTGACCCCCATGACAGCTTCCACATACTTTTCTCAATCAAGACATCTCACAATTCACAAGGATTTCTGAATTCTGCAAAAACAAATGAAAACGCATACTCGTTTGGAGCCACTCAACTTAAAGCTAGAAGTTACCACCAATCATATCAAAGTTCAAACTACAACATTCTCGTTTTTCTTCCCATCCCCCAGCAAGCAAGCCTCTTTTCTCTTAATGAATACACTGGAACGGGGGGGAAGCCTGCCCCAGTATCTAAACGAGTCTAAGTTTAAACAATCACAAACTGCACGTGCATCAACAATGCTTACAAAGAAAACTCAAGGTCACCTAAGAAGAAGTGAAGCATAGCTGGAAGAGCGAGGAAAAAAGAGAGTGGGCTGTATAAAGGGGAATGAGAAGGGGATAACCTTGCGTTTGAGAATCTGGGCGGCGAAGAACTCAACCTCAAAATCGGAGGGGAAGGAGTGGTGATGGCGGAGGTTATCGGAGGTGAGAATGGCGGTGGCGACCTCCCAGGCGGCGTCGGTTTGCTGGAACTGAACGAGCCACTGATTGGCAGCGACGCGATTGCAGGATTGGACATCGTGATTGAGGACATGGACGGCCTGAGCCACTTTCATTGGCAATTCCATGGTAAAATAAAAAAGAAATTATAAATTAGGGTGGAATAGTAATTTTGGGGGCAAATTGGAATAGAGGGAGCGATGGAGGGAAGGAGGGGGAAGCGACGCCTGGACGTGATGCTTCATCGGGGAAGCATGCCGGATATGATCGGACGGCTGCAAGCTCAAGTGGGTTGAGCTCCGAGCGTGAGTTTGCCAAGTGACAGACCAGTAGGCTTGGGAGGGTTACGACTTTGCCTCTCTGTTTCTGTTACCCAACCCCCTGCCACATTCTTTCTTTTCCTTATTGGGCCTTTCATCCCCTCCCTGCTTCCAACCGTGTTTCTCATCATTCATTTCCTCATTTCTTTTCTTTTCCCTCTTTATTTTTAATTTAAATCGATGTGAGCACCTAAAAATTATGCTAATGTTTAGAAACTCTCAAAACTTTAGTTTTAAATTTAGGTTTGTACAAATCGAGATAAAATTTCTCAAAACTTTAGTTTTAAATTTAGGTTTGTACAAATCGAGATAAAATTCCTTTCACATATGTACCTCATAAACCACAAAAACCATTTTCAAAAGCTACTAATCAAAATAGGCACTGAATTTCATGAGAGTAGAAATCACCAAAGTGGATTTTTCTTCTTTCAATAAAGTATTTTCCATACACACAACTTGGTTTGAATTAAGGAATCAGGTTTTAGGGACAATTTTGTCCAAATGTTTTCACCGATAGGTAATTTTGCTTTGAAATGCTTTCAGGGGCAATTTTAAAAAATGACATCAATGGATGGATGAAATATAGACTCTCAACTCAACATATTTAATTAATTAATTGGAATAAAGATTAAGATAAAATTGTCCCAAAAAAATTTCCGAGACAAAAATTGACATAACCCTTTGTTTTATTTATTTCTAGCTCTTTGTTAATTTGTTGTTGCCGCTATAAAATCCTTCTTTCTTTTTAGGGTTAAGGTACAAAAATACACATAAGTTTTTTTCCCAGAAACAAAAATACACATATGCTTTTTTTAGGAGCAAAAATACACATATGGTTACCATTTTAGTACAAAAGTCACGTCCTACCGTTAAGTCACTGTTCACCATCATTAAATTATTGTTCACCTTATCTCTTTCTCTCTCATTATAGTGAACAGTGACTCAACGGTGGGATGTGACTTTTGCACCAAAATGGTAACCACATTTGTATTTTTGCTCCTCAAAAAAACATATGTTTATTTTTGCTCCAGGAAAAAAACTCATGTGTATTTTTACATTTTAACCCTTTTTTTTAAGTCTCTCGAGAACAAAAATTGGTGTCAAGTCATCTCCCATGAACTGCGATTCACTCTCTTTTCCCCATTCTAGTGGATGCTTATCGTCTTTATTTTAGGTGATGATATGACACTAACTCCATTTTCTTGAGTTGACTTTAATGTTCTTGCATGTGATGTGTAGTAACTCTTTAAAAGATAAAAATAATGCAAGGTTAAGGCATTCTGATGATTCTTCTGTTCATGTTTATTAATGTAGGAAAAGAATAAGACATAAGGCCCAGATTAGAGAGAGCTTGAAGTAGTTTAAAGTCTCAAAAAAGAAAAAAACCTTAAATGTAGTATTTGAATTTGACTTTAAGTTTACCAATCTTTTTTTTTTAAAAAAAAAAACTTCCAAAAACTAGTTAAGGAAAAAACTTTATAGGGCTATTTTTTAAAAAAAGCTCTCAATTTTTTGATATGAGTCCTGT
This sequence comes from Acacia confusa, assembly GCA_037074495.1. Lineage (NCBI taxonomy): Eukaryota > Viridiplantae > Streptophyta > Magnoliopsida > Fabales > Fabaceae > Acacia > Acacia confusa. The sequence goes on along the minus strand of CM073507.1, from coordinate 9,666,202 downwards.
CATTTCTACTATCATCAATTCAAATATAAATCATATTTACAACATAATATTTCATCTATAGGACTTCTAAAAATGTTAAATAAAAAATAAGTCACCATTATTATCGTTGTTTTAAACAAACTCATAAAACAAAAAAAAGTTGCTCTATTGCATACAAACTCCCACAAACTTTTAATATAACATCCAGTTAACTTTTTTTGTTGGATGTATTAAAGAATTTAAATAAAATACTTATTAGCCGTTTGGTTCAACCCATAATGGCAATCCTCAATATATTACCATAAATGGCTAAAAAAGATTGCATCTGCAAAGGTGATTGCACTTTGTTGAGTAATCCCATTGATAGGGGACCCAATGAATCTTCATTGCAGGCTTGCGATCCATTTTAAAATGTCAACTTTGCCCTCAATATCACATGTGAAAAGACAACACTTACCCTCCGAGTATAATATCGACAAAATCACAAACCCTATACCCATATCTTAAACACAACGACGATGGCGGGTTTGCCGACAACGACAAGAGCGATCGCATTATTTTATTGTTGACCTTTGGCCTTCTTCGACGACGACCCCATTATCTAGTGCCGGTGAGGTGAGTTCATCTTTGGCCTTCACGAATTTGCCGTGTTGGATTTGATTGTTGCTTGTGTTCAGCTCAAGTCCTTTCCTTCTCTCTCGTGCCAATCATTATTTACGGATCAAAACAAGAGCTACTGTCCTTGCTTTACCAGGACTCAATATTGTCCGTCCATATCTTATTATGGTCAAGGGTTCTAAATTACCATTTTCATATAGTTAATTAATGGATGGAAGCCCATGTTTCACTAGCGAAGCAGAAAAACAACCCTGCATTTTTTTATCTCTCCCGATGGAATCATATAGATATCCTTTTAATACAACATAAGTCATTGAAAGGATCTCGAACACCCACCAAAGCACAAAAGTTGGGATCTTTGAGAGAGATTAATGGAAATAAATAAATGATTATGGAGTGTACTATTGAATTATATATTAATTTATAAAGCATACAAATTAGTTTAAAAAAATGATAAATATAAATACTCTAAAACAATTTATTTATATTGACTTTTGAAACCAATCAAAGATAAAGGTAAAATTGAAAATTTAATATATAATTAATGAGTTGACTAACTCTCATGGTTATATGAGAATTACTTAATCTAGACTTATAGATATAAATAAATTTATTTATGTTGAATGGTTGCTACCTCTGTGATTTATTTATTTTTTGTTTTAACATGCATGAGATGTTAACCTAATGGAAAGAATGATGAGGTTGATAAAGAGAAGTAGCAAAAATCACAAGGAATTAGTGAATTTAAATAGATATCTAACACATATTATAAAGGGTTATGACTTATGAAGGTTCAATGATGTTACGAAGGGTTATAACTAATGAAGTGGGACTCAAGAAAATCAAATGGTTTGAAAATGTTACATGATGGTTGTTTCTAAATAATGTTATGTTTTGTTTTTGCTGATATAAGAGGTTAGAAGTTATATTATTTTCAAGTGTTATATGGTGGTTATTTCAAAAAAAAAATGTTACTTTTGTCACTAAATAAATTACGACTATTAGCAACAATAATTATTTTTATGTTTTCGCAAATTCTTTATCGCAATACTTGACCGTGCACATAATTAACTGTTATATTTTTGTGTTATATATTTTTGTTCTACATTTACTTCAACATACATGACATTTATTGGTTCAAACTATTATATATTAAGCGTCATAAAAGCCTAGATCTATAGTAGTGCATCTATCTTCCACCCCTACCTCCACCACTTGATTGTCTTGTCCTCTACCTTTATTGTCCCCTTTGCCATGATTGTCCTTCGTTAAGTCCACATTCCCTCATTTTCCTTACCTCATTATCTCATTCTTTTCTTTGAAAATGAGTGAGAAAGTGGAAACATTAGTTGCAAAAAAAAAAAAATTATCACTTTCTCACTCCTTTTCAAAGAAAAGGTTGAGACAAGGAGGTAAGGAAAATGAGGGAATGTGGACTCGTCATTCGCTTGTGTGGGAGGGATGGTTGCTAGTGATAAAGTTCAAGGGGATTGTTGAAGAAGCAAGAGCTCTCGTGAAGGAAGATTATGTGAGTTAAATTTAAGGGTAAAGTGATCTTTTTAATATATATTAATTTTAAATCATTAATATAAAATAACTCTTCGCACCAATTTCTGAAAAGCATAGCAAACATCATTTGTTTAGTTGACATTATGTTGCATTTCCATTACGCTACATTACATGTGATAATGTGATCGAACCAAACGGCTCATAATTATAACATAGGTTGTGTTTATTATATTAAACATCAATCTATAAGTCAAACAAATTAATTTTAAAAATAATAAATATAAAATTTTAAAATAACTTATTTAACTTCACTTATCTCTTCAAAAAAAAAATTGTCAACGGCTCCTTATATTAAAAACTAGAAGAAATATAATACCCCATCATACGTGTCCCCATTTTTACATGGCAAATTGAAGTAATTTGAAGGTTATGAGAAGTAGTAGTTGATATTCTTAAATTTACCCAAAAAAAAGGTATGTGGATTTTTAAGTTTGTCCTTAACTAAAATTAATGATTCTGGTACGACAACTTGTTACAATTAAGGTTGGACAAGATTGAGAAAAAAATAAATATCGTATATTTACTTTATATACATGACCAAAAAGAGCTTTGAAAACTTTACAGGGAGCATGTTAAATTATTAATATGAAAAAAATAGTGTTGAATTGAATTAAAATTCTGTGATTTAATGAATTAAATCATATACTATTTTAAGGATTAAACCATATTTAGATATGTTGTCACTATTTGCCCAAAAAAATGTTGTAATGTTACTATACGTAATAAAAAAAACAATAAATGTGTAACTAACATTTTTTCAATTTCTCTTTTCGTCCTGGATCGTCGATCGAGAATGCGTGCAATGGACACAAGAATCGGACTCTTTCGTCATATGTGCCATTTGATTCTAGGGAATATTATTTCCGCTTTCAAGGCAGAATTGTCTGGAATTAAAATTATGTCGTTTTGATTTTTTTTTATATTTTGTTTTGTTTTTTTTTTCTTTTATCTCTTTATTTAAAAAAAAAATAAAACAACGTAGTTTTGACTGAAGGCAGAAATGATATTCTCTTGATTTTATTCCAAAAAAAAAAAACCAGAAGTCCTTGAAAATTGAAATAGTTGAAAAGTCAACTAAATGAAAACTACAAAAACGAAAAACTTTTTCGCCACAGGCCCAATCATTCGTTGACTTTCTTCTGCCATCGCTCAGTTACTTGCATTCTCATTTGTCTTCGCTCCCACCGATTTCCAACGGTGGCTCCGACCCAGACTCGGCCTTAGTCAAGTCCCCATTCCTGAACCGCCGAGTCAAGCAACTCGCTCGCTCGCCACCACAAGACAAGAGCCTCTGATCTTCAGATATGAAACCAAACAGCAGTTGGAATAAAATCTGATTAATCATAGAGCAGCTTTATGTAAGATGCAAGAAAAAGTCTTGACTTTTTAAAGTAACACGTACAATACAGAGATACCACGCCAACAAAAATAATGAATTGTCAATGAGTTGTACCTAGGAATGTAAAAAGGTCAGGGGTTTGTGGCCTGACCTGTTAAAAGCCTAATTAGGTTTGACTTGTCAAGTTAAAAGGCCAGGCCAAGGCCTCATATGAGATCTATTTTCCCCTAACAAGCTAGGCCCAGGCCTGATAAGAGGCCTATAAGGCCGGCTTGTTTATATTATTAATATTAATTTATGTAATTTTGACCTGTTTTTAGCTTGTTTAAAGTAGGTCTGTTTTCGGCCTGTAACCTGTTATTTATATTATTCGTATTAATTTATGTAATTTTGACCTGTTTTTAACCTGTTTAAAGTAAGCTTGTTTTCAGCTTGTGGCCTGTTAGCTTAATTAAATAAAAAAATTATTTTTTTAAAAAAAATTAATTTAAAAAAAAAATTAAAAAAATAGGTCTTAATAAGCCACAGGCCAGGCCCAGGCCGAAAAATAGGCCTGTAACAGGCCACAGGCCAAGTTCAGGCCAGTATGTTACAGAACATGCCTGGCCTGTTAAGGGTGAAGCCTGGCTTGGCTTGACCTGTTTACACCCCTAACTTATACCGACCATAGAAAACCTCCCATTTTGACCTAGCGGGGTCTTAGCTTTTTGCAGGGGCGGACGGTCCTTGTGGTCAGCTAGGGCCTTGGCCCCATTGGCCTTCTAAAATTTTCTAAAATTTATTAAAGTATATGTATTTATTATATAATATTTTATTTTGACCACTAATTTGGCCCTTGTTAATCTTTTATGAGGATCCCAACTTACCTTCTAAAATATTTTAAAATATGTGTATGTATTATATATTATTTTATTATGACCAATAATTTAGCCTAATTAATCTCTTATCTTCCCTATAATTTATCTATCTCTCTCTTTTCTTTTCTTTCCTTTTTCTTTTTTTCATTATTCCCTATTTTTCTGGCTTCCTCCACACGCATCATCTGGCGCTTCTATTCTTCCCCACCGCCCCGCGTCACCTCTGCTCTGTCTCACTGGCTTGCCGCTCTCTGCCTCTCTCCACGCCACGAACTCAACCGTCTAGAGTCAAACAAGCTTCGGGGAGCTCATATTTGAAGGTTTTGCAAAGTTCCGAAGTTTTTCGAGTCTATCGTTGACTAAAAAAAATTTGCAGTGAAGTTCGTGGGTCTACAAGTGAGTTTCTCTCTCTACCCACTGAGGTGCTCCGATGAAGATTTTGCAAGTGTCCGCGCAAACAAGAGGGTAATGTTTTATGCTTTTGTTGTCATTAATATTTGTTTTAATATTGGTTACCCATTAGGCTCATAGGCTGATCCATTTTAATCAATAAAGTATTTTTGAAGTCTTTCACTTTAATGGAATCTGATCCATCCCTGTACTACCAAAACCTTTTTTTTTTTAATTGTTGTGTGTGTGCCTATGAGGAGAGATTTAATATCTTTTATTCTATGCTGCTTGCAAAATTCAGGTCACAAACATACCAAAGAAGGATCAGACAAACCACCTTGGCTTAACCTTGGTCATTCTCAGGTTTTTATTCAGCTTATTTTTTACTCTTGCAATTTCAATCTGCTTTACTGCATAACTTTTTGTTGAGTCTTTTGTATGATGTTTTTTATTTTTCTTTTTGTGCATATTATTGAAAAGTAAAATTCATGTTTAAGATACCTACTGAAAAGGTTAATATCATTATATATCTTGTTTTAATTTATAATTGTTAGTTATTATTTATTTATATTTTTAATGTTAAGTCATACTATTTAATAAATAGTTCAATATGTTTATTTTTTGGCCCGGGCTAAAAAATTTTCCTGGTTCCGCCACTGGCTTTTTGGCACCTTCCTTATCAGAAATAAGGATTTAGTAGCAGAGGTTAAGTTCAGGATTCTCAGGCAAGCCAAATTTTTGTCTGAGGTAAAACTTTGACTTCGAATCCCCCAGTAAGCTAGACCAAAGCATTATACTTTATGAATCTACACTGTTTTTTTAATTTTATGAGCTTGGTGTTGATTGTTGACATAATTCCCAAAAAACATCACCAGAAAACCATCCGAACATGTCTATAGACTCCTATTCCAGGCCTATATATAGTTGTGCGTCATGTTGAACTGTGAAGAAGATCATGAAATTAAACATTTTTTCCCCACCATTTTTGCTGTATGTAGTTCGAGATGTTGAACGTTACGTTGTTTTGTACATGTTTGATTATTTTTCCTTCATATACTCAGTAATTCGGAAAGGCCTATTTGACCAAAAACAAAAAAGTAAAGGCCTAAAGGAGTAAAGGGACATCTTTATTATTCTCTCTCCAGCTAATTCCGGATCTACTTTCCCTACCCATCTCAAGGATGGGCAGGAGAAGCTCCTCCCATATAAACCGTTCAGATGAGATCTGGACGATCCAAATCTAATTTTTTTAAAAAAATTATTTTAATGAGTAGAGAATCTAAAATAAAGATAATTTTTCAACTAACATATTTTTAAAAAATATTTTTTTTATTTAAAAAATAACAGTTAAAAAAATTAAATCTGGACCGTCCAAATCCCATATGGACGGTCCAAATGAGAGGAGCTTCCCCTATCCATTCTTAAGATGGGCAGGCAAAGTGGATCCAGCTAATTCCATATGCATTACCCTACTGATTTTATATATTTTTTTCAATTATATAATAATTTCCTAGAGCCGACTATACATTACGCTGATAATGATTTTTGTTTGTATTTGACATCATCAATTGCAGTCAATTAACATCAGGTTAAGCCTTCCAGTTAGGCCTACCATGAAGACCAGAGATTTAATTTGTTTGTTGGTTCTTTTGTTCTTAGCTAAATACGGTCACTGTCCATGTCTGAATGAAAGCAGCCATATTAGGAAGAATTTATAACCCCAATAAATTTAGGTGTTTTGTATCTGTCTCCTAGCAAAACATTATATTTTTGCACTTTTTTGGGTTTTGGGAAGAGAGAAGGCCATTATCTCACTTGTCGGTATTGGGAAGTACTGATCCTGGCGGTCTTAATTATTGATAATGACGTGCGTGCTGTGTTCCATGGAATATAAGAATCAAAATGGCCGGATCGTATCAAGAGTGCATTTAGCTAGAGGGTGATATTTATATATAGTCGTAGAATGGCCTGCGATACTAAACTTGGGACGTTAGAACCTGAATAACGCGCTGTTATATTTGCAAACCAAATATCTAAAATCATGTTAAATGCACCAAATATCTATATGTGTAGATATAGCCTGTAAATTATGTGTTGATATAATTTATTATTAACTGTTCATGAACAGTAAAATAATGCAACTTTCTGTATAACACTTCCATAGATCCCGTCTAGCTAATTGAATTTATTTGGAATTAACATGCACGCGGCCTATTAATAATGTACTAGATAAAGAGGGCTTCTTGTTTAATGCTTTTAGGAGATTTAACTGTCTTGGACCCCAGGAAAAGAAAAAAGGCGAAAGATTCACGATTTGTGGAACTCGAAACGCTGAATTATCCAAGTTTTCAACCCCAAGGCCGTAATTAGATTAATGGAGGAACGGTTTCTTCAATACTCTCTCGGATTCTAATTATAATATTGGGTTAAACGTATATCCTTAGTTTATAAATTAATTCATTAATCAAATTAATTAGTTTAGAGAAAAAATAAAATACAAATACTCTAAAGTAATTTAATTAGCTTACTTAATCTCTTCTAAAAAGTCAACTTGGTATTATAATTAGGACAATAGGTAGTATAATTTACGGTATGCAAGGTACTCCCTCTAGTCCTTATTATAACCAACTAGTAAGTGTATTTGGTCATTTTTATAAGACTCTTGTTTGTTTCTAAAGAGCATTAATTTTTTATTTTCATGTATATCTATAATTAATAATGGTAGTGAGTGAGAGCGATAATTAATATAACATTAGACTTCAGTGCAATTAATAGTGTTAATATTGAGTATTACTTAAATTTTAGAACAACGTTATTGATTTTAACTGCTTTTAATGATTTGTGAGAATTGTTAATTCGTGCCTTATATAACAAGAATCGGAGGGAGTAAGTATATGAGAGAAATTTTATCTTAACTTATATGAATGTATTTATGTAATGCTAATTCAAACATGCATGTAGAGAAGAAGTGCTTTTAAAGCCATTACCCTAGCCATATACTGAAGTGTACTAATTTCTATATATATATATATATTTTATGCATAAGAAATTTAATTGGTGATCTAATCAGGAAAACCAAACAAATGTAACAAGAATTACTTGACCAGATTTAGTCCATATATATGCATTAGCAAGGTAAATACTCTCTCTTGTCCTTATATTATATTGGTCTTAAATATAAAACACACACACATATATATTTCTTAATTTATCTCTGTCGATGGCCTTAACAATAATTAAGGAGTTGAGAAAAGAGAAATTAAGGAAGACGATTAGGGTGTTTTAGAAAACATATATTATATTAATTAGTTTTTTTAGTCTAATCTAATTAGATAAATATATCATATATTAAGAACAAAAAGTAACAGAGATATATGAATTAAGGGAGAGATAACTAAGGTATTAATATGACATATACACCTAATTAGATTAAGGAAGAGATGGCTAATTAAGGACAAAAAGTCTAATCCCGTATATCATATATTAGCGTGTATGTTTGGGTTAAAAGTCACAAGTAAGCGTGAAAGGTGACCATTTATTATTGCGTGTAGGCATGAGAAAAAGGGGTATGAATTAAGGAAGAGTAATATATGAGTCTTAGATATTGTGAGGTGGGATTTGAAGGGGAGATGACTAAGGAGGTATAAAAGCAGCTGGAAAATGTAGCTATAGGGGAAGAGATAATATGGGAATACATTATCATGTGCGCGTCTTAATTATTCTGGTGTGATTTTCATGGTCTCACTGCTGCGAACAAGTGATGCTTTAACGAGGACCCCCACAAACTACTGTTGTTTGCCCCAACACTATTCAACAAATTATTTCTTTTTAAGTCAGTCTCGTGCTTTTCGTGTTGTAATGAACATTGACTCAAATCGGCTGCTTCTTCTTTAATTTGAAAATTAAGTCTCAGTAGTGGCTTACAACGTCGTCTTAACCTCTGATTAATTAGCTCAATCATTTGAGATTAAGTTGTTGGGTTGATGATAGGTTCGCCCACATGCATGCATAATGACTGTGGGCCAATGCATGGGGAAAGAGCTCAGTACGTTAAACAGGTGGCCTGATGACGACGGGAGAGAGACGTATTGAGAAGGAACAAGTTTTTCAAATAATGGAGATCGAGTTTTTATTATGTTATGCATGTATAGGCCCTAGCTAGTGGGAGAGGAACTAGACTGAAAGTAAATTATATGGGAATAAATGGATAGAATTTGATGAGGAGTTCGACAATGCCTAAATGCGTACAAAAGACTTGCAAGTTGCAATATAATGCATTTGGGTATGGTTCTATCCCAATACGTTAATTGGGCATGCATGTATTCCCAAATTTGAGTGTTCTTCTGTGTGCGGCAAGCTAGAGAGATGTCAAAATCTTTAGTAATTATATATATACTTTCTTAACCTTTTCCGCTTTGAATTCCTTAATCTTTTGTTATACACTTGTGCTGAGATGGAGAAATCAAATTATGTTCTTTCTTATAGGTGGGAGGTCGTAGATTTAATGCTGCTACATGCATGAATATGCTCATCTAATTAAAAGAAAAAACTGTTGTTCTTCAACATGCATGCACTGCATATTAATTTGGATTCAAATCTTATAACCTTGATTTTTGGATTAAAAAAAAAAAATACTGCAGTATAGTTCATTATATATTTTGCCTGATTTCTTTATGGGCGCTAAAACGAAACAGACAGGTGAACATGAAGAATCTGGAGACCAATATCAAAAGAGACAAGACTGAAGGAGATAGTGGAACTAACAGAGTGATGAGACAAGAATGAAATCCAATTATATTATTAGCTAGGCTGGACTAATTTAATCTGATGAACTTATACATACAGATACAGTAACTGAGAAACGATTGAAGAGACTGAAAAAAGAAAGTGTTGGAAGTGGGGTAGCCCGAGAGAAAATAACGAGAGAAGAGTTAATTATTAGCGGACACAGCAAAGTATGGGAAATTGCATGGATTGCCACTTCATTGCACCCACCTAACAATTGTAGCCTTCATTATTACACACCGATACACTTTCCTCTTTATCCTCTTGCTGAAACTACCAGCCAACCACCTTCTTTATTAACTTGCCTTCACTCAACAACATTAATATCATCAACCTGTCATTTTCTGATACTTGTTCTTTCTCTCTTACTACACTTATATGCTTGGAAAGTTACTATTCTTTTTGATAAGAGTCTAAAATTTAAATTTTTTAATTTGGTACATTTCATATGAGCCTATCATGAGTTATATGAACATTTAATGAGTTTTTTTTTTACAATTTTTTTGCCTCTTTTTAATTATATATATTGGATAAATTAAAATGTTAGTGATGCATATATTTATTTTATTTCTCTTTCTTACTTACTCCTTATAAATAAAGGCATATCTGGAAAAAAAATTATTTCAAACATACTTATTATTAATTTTAATTAATTTTAACTACTTTTTTAAACCTCAAAATTTGGGTTCTTATTATTGATAGGAGGAGTAGTATAATGCCCACCCCAATATTCCTTTAATATGGTATCCTTTCCGCGTCCAACTTTGTCCTCTCACTAATTGGTTTCGTGTCAGAATCTAAGCCATTCTCATCAGCTTCACAAGTAAAAGTGTGTATATATAGATCGGCAAAGGTAAAGAGCACGTTCAAATATTCACATTTTGGGCAGATAATTCTAACCGTACACAGAAGAGGATATGGGATCGATTTACCAAGAAGCCCCAACTTTGCCTCAAGATCTAAAGGTGAGGATTCAAAATTCGTCCATGGTTTTCCCATCAAAACAAACGGAGAGAGAGTCCCTGTTCTTGTCAAACATAGACAAGGTCCTCAATTTCGACGTTGAATCTGTCCACTTCTTCTCATCCCACAAGGATTTCCCTCCGGACATTGTCGCCGACAGGTTGAAGAAGGCCCTGGCTGATGCTTTGGTGACTTATGACTTCTTCGCCGGAAGACTGAAGCTCAGCCCCGAAACTGGCCGGCTCGAGATAGACTGTAACGGTGCCGGAGCTGGGTTTGTGGTGGCTTCTAGTGAGCTGGAGTTGAATCAAATAGGAGACTTGGTCTACCCTAATCCAGCTTTTGCTCAGTTGGTTCATAAGAATAAGGATTTTCTCGAACCGGGTGATCAGCCACTGGCTGTTTTCCAGGTATATACATACAAACACCAACATGTGACCCTCCATCCTTATCGATCAATTCACTGGTTAAAGTCTTGATTACTTTTTTTTTTGTCTCTGCATGTGACGAGAGGGTGAGTTGTATGTTCATCTCTTTGTGCTCTTTAATTTCTAGAAATGTGCGTGGCATGACATGGTTCGTAGGGTCTGCTTTGAGGTGTGACACGATTACATGGAAGTAGTTTGAAGTTAGTGTCTTTCCTATCCTTTTCACTTATGCATGTCCTTTTCCAGCTTTTCACTGTTCTGAAAAATCACGAGGTGTGATGTAGCGCCCCAAACTATTGGAAAATAGTCACCAAAATTTTGAAAAAGGATTGTTTTACCTTTTTTTGAAAAATAAAAATTAGATAAGATTTGGCTGCCAATTGTGCTTGAGGAAGTTGTTAGGTACCCTATAGCACTCGTTTATCACTCGTTTATAGGAACGGTTCGGTTAACTAAGTCAACTATTTAAAAATCAGTATAACCTTTAATTTTATTATAATTATCTAAAAAAATTTATAAAATGAAATTAAGAAAAAAGATTGTTTATTTACAAAAGCAAAATAAGTTTACTAATCCGTATATCAATTATCATGAGACGAGTAATTTTAAAATTTGTTGTCAATTATTTCAAACCTCAATTGTAAGATAATTACCATTTATTTTTCAAACTTCAATTATAATCCAATCATCAATGTCATTATATTGGCTTGTTGTGCGAGGATCAATGAGGGTTTTTTCTTTTTCATGGCTTTATTTTTTTTATTTTTGAGTTGGGTCGGAACAAAATAAGTTGTTCACAAATGATTTCTTTGTTTTTTTTCCTTCAGTAATGTACCTGCTTTTTCTGAGTGAATCAGTGATAATTAACATGGAAACTTTTGGTTCCGCCCCCTCTTAATTTCCAACTCATATTTTGATGGGAGACGTGTTACTGTGTTTTCCAATTGCTGGCTCTAATCTCTCATATTCTTTCATTCGCTTGCTCAAAAGTCAAAACCAGCAACATTATATATATCAGAGTCTTGCAATATTAGGGCTTTACATTCACTATAAACTTTGTTTCCTTATATGACTAACACAAAAAATATTGCTCTTGAGAGGGTTGTTCTTGCTAATTATGCTCCCATAGCTAGCTAGCTATATTTCTGCCCCGTCTCAGTTTTATTTTTGCAAAATTACGTACGGTGGGTTAAGAATGAAGGTCCCCTTAGGTGATCCAGCCTGTTTTGGAGGATTGTGTGATTGAAAAATTAAATTAAGTAGGCAAATTCAACAATTCTCCGTTATATATATACATCACAACTGGTTTGGATTCCTGAGAATGACATATATAATTGGAGGGAGAGGCGGGGCACACGGTTTGAAAATAGTTTACATACGTTGAATCGAACAACATATATCAGAGATACGAGTACTATAGTACTATTACAAGAAATATGTGACCCATTCACGTAGCGAAATATAAACGCTAATTTACTGTCTTAGAAAGCCGAAAAATTAGCTTTACACGCCAGATCACTTATTAATACATGAAAGTGATTAATAATCACAGGGAAATTACTTGGAATGCGATGGATAAATAATTTAATGTCGGCAGCAGATATTAATTAAACAACACTAATAATTGAGAATTATTTATAATCATAGTAATTAATTATGCCGTTTAATCGCAGGTGACGTCCTTCAACTGTGGCGGCTTTGCGATTGGGATATCAACCAGTCACACCACCTTGGACGGCATTAGCTTCACGACCTTCTTAGACAACCTGGCAGCTTTGGCCGCTAACAAGCCATTGGCGGTGACCCCCTGCCACGACAGGCATCTCCTGGCAGCTCGCTCACCGCCACGTGTCACCCACTCACACCCCGAGCTCCTCAATCTCGGCAAACTTCCCGTCAAAGGCGCAGAGTATGGAGTCTTCGAAGCCTCCGCTGAGGATCTCGATTTCAAGATCTTCCGCTTAACCGCCCACAACATCAACCACCTAAAATCAGTGGCCAAGGCCTCGGGCACTGGATCCGCCGCCCAAATCACGGGCTTCAACGTCGTCACCGCTCTCGTGTGGAGGTGCAAGGCGTTATCCGCAGGAGATGATCCGAACCGATCATCGACTGTACTGTACGCTGTGGATATTAGGTCGCGATTGAATCCTCCACTGCCAAAAACCTACGCCGGAAATGCTGTACTGACAGCGTACGCGACGGCGAAGTGTGAGGAATTGGAGAAAGGGCCGTTTGGGCGGTTGGTGGAGATGGTTAGTGAAGGTGCGGTGAGAATGACGGATGAGTATGCGAGATCGGTGATAGATTGGGGAGAGTTGTACAATGGTTTTCCGAATGGGGAGGTTCTGGTGTCGTCGTGGTGGAGATTAGGGTTTGCAGAGGTGGAGTATCCATGGGGGAAGCCCGCGTACAGCTGTCCGGTGGTGTATCACAGGAAGGATATTATACTGTTTTTCCCTCCTGATGATCATGACGTTGAAGGTGGTGGTGGGGTTAATGTTTTGGTGACACTTCCTCCTATGGAAATGCAGAAATTCCTCAAACTCTTCCACGAGTTCTTGAATTGATCATAGATTATCAGGTAATTAAAAATCTTATCCTAACCATAATTCTTCTACATAAATTTATATATATGTACGTATGTAAGTATTATGAATTCATGATCACTGGTACAATAGTGATGATGATCCTTGGGTGTAATTGTGGAATAAGCTGTAAGAATGCTGAGAAGAAATATAAACTTGATAATTGTACTGCAGGTTTTCATCAGCTGCTTGCTACGATGGTGGAGCTTCTCATCGCGCGAGTCAAGGCACTGTGCATGGATTCATATGAATACGCTTTCATATAATATATATATATATATATATATATATATATATATATATATATATATATATATATTTACCAGGTATGCCGATCTTTGTTTCCTGGAAGAGTGGGAGCGAAGATGAGAGATTAATGAGCAGATCAGTCTGTCAACTCGTATGATTCATGCATGCTTCAATATTGAGAAACATATGTATACATTAATATACGTTAGGTTCAAAGAAATATTGTTAAGAAATAAGCTTGAGTTATAACGTTGTTATTATGAATCATTAAATGAATTTTTTAAGTGATTGCTTGATAAATTTATGCTCCTTCTTTTGTCAGATGTAAACAAGGACTTCTGTCCAACAAAAAGACAAACGTAAACAATGAATTATGATAATGGACGAGATTAGGGTTAGGTACACATATTAATACATTTGTGTTTTTAAAAAAATATTTTTTATTTACCTATATTGCCCCGTAATGATATGTATGACTGGAGTCTGGAGTACCAAGTTGAACAATAATGTTGTTTTTTGAAAAAAAGGAAAGAAAAAGAAATTATGGTTGAATGGATAATTAAAAAAAGACATCTTAATAAGCATCACAATAAATATTTATAAAAGTAAGTAATATTACTATGAAGGGAGTCATTCTCATCAATTTTACAATGCCTCCTCATATATATATGTGTGTGTGTGTGTAGTGAATACTTAGTGTCAAAGTCGGACCAACTCATCCATTAACCCATCACAGGAGCTGCGGGAACCCCTTTTTTTTATCGGTTAAGGGTTAAAAATATACATATGATTTTCTCAGAATTACATTCAATATCAAGTGTTTTCTTGGATGTAAAAGTGACTGTGGCTACACAAATGAAGCAAAAATACCCAATGATAATTAATTTGATTTTTTTTTTTTTTGTATTTTTAAGGCTGATGTCTAACTAAATTTCATCCAATTGGTGGTGGAGAACTAGAAAAAAAATTACAGAAAAGGGCTCAGATAGTTTTGAAAATTACATATAGGTGGCGAAGAGGCGGAGATGGTTGGTCCGATGGGTAAGATTGAGATTGGGAGAGAAAAGGGCTAAATTATAATTTTCAAAATATCTATGTCATTTTCTCTAATTTTTTACTATTAGCTGTGTGAAATTTAGTTGAATTATCATTCATATTAACCTTAAATTACAAAAAAAGTCAAACTAACGGTCAGTAGATATTTTTGCTTCACTTTTGTAACTACATAGTTACTTTGACACTAAAAAAAAATACTTGGTGTTTGGTGTATTTTTGAGGAAAATATATGTATATTTTGACATCTTAACATTTTTTTTTATAAAAGGTCTATTTTATTATAAAAATAAAACATATTACATAAAAAACCAGAGCCTATTGAAATATGCAGGGTCTAACTCAGAACATCTTAGACCAATAGGCTCACTTTGAGTTTACAATGAAACATAAACGGAAACAAAAGAGAATTTTTTATTGACCAGCCCAAAACATTAATTTTGTCCCGTGCATGACACCACCACTTCTAATTTCATGCCCCCCCTGCCTCCCAAGTAATTAATTTATTGGTTGACACATCCTTGTTTGAATGAGACAGCCAAATTTGATTTGGTGGACAAGCGAACCATCGCCGCACACCCTAAAATGTGGGTTCAATGCAACAACTTGTCGGTGCGTACACTTGTTATGATGTTGTTGAGGTTTGGATTAGTTTGGAACCTTCATATGAGAATATGCCGACAGCATTCTGATAACTCAACTCAGCAAGTTCTTCTTTGGGAATCTCCAGCAGGGACGCAACGTAATCAAGTACCTGCACGTAAAATTCTTGTTGTAAATAGATGAGTATATGTGTGGGTATCTCAAAGAAACAAGTTTCACATTGCTTGAGAATAAGAGAGTAAAAACCTATATATATGATCTTATGATATTGAGCTTGTAAAGATGTTTAGAGTAGTAGTGAGTTCAGGCGCACAACAATAGGCTACCAAAAGATAAATGCAGTGGAAATCCAGCGATTCCGCCGTTGCGCGCTAGTAATATATGGTATCGGCACTTTTATGAAAATATTTTGCTCCTTGTAAATATTATTTTAGATGTTTAAAATAATAATTTATTTTTGGAGGCTTATTGAAAAGACACCTTATTTAGGGATTTAAAATTTAGAACCCTTTGTAACCAAACGTTGTCAGCGGTCAGATGCATCTCTGAATGGACTTTCCGTTGTCAACATATAGATTTGTCTTTTCCGGTGGTGGCTGTTGGGTCTTAAGGGATGTGTTGTCCAAATAATCTCACGTCCATTGGTTATCTTTGGACCGTGTTTATAGAAGGGAATCGGACAAAGTGCTCTGTACAAAAACAACAAAATCTTTCCTTTTCTTTGCTTACTTGTTGTCATTACTATTGCCTTCCGCTAGTTCTGCCGTTTTGAACAAATTCAAGAAGGGTCTGTTTAGTCCTAAGGAGTATCGCTTCCTCTTTGCCGTGTCGTGGAATAACTCTACAGGATAGCATTTTCAAACGGAACTCGGATCATCCGTATCGTCATTGTAGCAGATTGCTCATGATTTTCAACAATTCTAAATCTAAAAACCCAAATAATACTATTACCCCCTTCTGTGATGCATGACTATTACGTTTTGAATTTGATCATTAGCACAAAGTTATTAGATTGAAAGCGTGCAAGTCAACCCCTATGAAAGATTTCATGAAACTCAACTTCATTCTATATGCAGGGGAATGATATTAAACGGTATGCTTATTTAGAATATGCAAATATGATGAGATGGGCCACAGTACATACGTTGATAATGTTTGCAGGATGATTGAGTGTTTTGTTCGGCAACGTTGAAGCATCAAAGTTGCAAATAATGGTCTGGCCACGAAGGTCTGGAGGGAGAGCCGGATCTCCTTCTACCAAAAACAGAGTATCTACTTTTGTTCTCAATAGTCCATCTGGGCCATCTGTCTCCAATAATATCCTATCACACGGGACCTAAATGCAACACAGTTTTATGAGAAAGTCTTAGTTTTAACATACTCCTATATACTCTTAAACATGACACAAATCAAAATTTGATCACATGACCCAACTTTAGGAAAATTACCGTCTTCAGTACTTCCTTTGCCTCGTCTGGTTTTAGAAACAAAAGATGCCCAGAGAAGGAGAAATAGGCACCAAGCTTGGAAAATTCAGGAACCATCTCAGCAGAACCTATGTATGAATGAAGGATTACACCAGCAGGAAAAGGTCCCACGGACCTGCCAATTTTGAAATTTTTATGACACTGCATATTCATTATAAGACAAACAAACAACTAGGAAACATGCTTCAGAAGTGTCAGGACACAATCGTCAATGAGAACATCACACACCACGGAATGAATCTTGCATTAGTTAAAATGATAATATCCTCCTAATGCTGTGTCTCGTGATATTAAAAATTTGCTAAGCTCAATGAACTTCAAAATTGCAAGCAATAAGATCAAGAATCAGATTGATGGTAACAGAAGTGCATCACAGATTGCATCTTTTTATTAGTTAAAATGATAGTAAGAGAGCTCTGTTTTGCACATCTGAGCAATCTCATCTGGAGAGAAAGTAGTTTTGCATTTGAATAATCATTTATACGTCAATGTCACCAAACCTTTGTAACATGAGATATTGATATTCTCACTTCATTAGCTGAAGAAGGTCATCAAAAGCATCAACACAGTGCACAGATGCTGGCTTGTTCAATTCTTTTGCTAGCTCAAGCTGTGGCCGGAGTACTTCAACCTACATTGAACATGGAACTACTTTATATACAGCTACTTATATTGAAGTAATTATATGCAAGATATTCATATTTAAGAAAAGGAAAGCTAAATAGGAGCATTCATGGGTTGCACCAGAGAGAAGATGACGAAGCTATCAAGATCATTAATAGAAACACGATTAACAAACAACTGAGGGGAAAGAGAATTAAAAACCTGATCTGAGAACTAAGAATGCTTTGCAAGTGGCCCCTTGTCCAAACCAATCTGAAATAAATTAAAAGCATCACATGATAGAACCTTAAAAATGCAACCAATGTTGACCAGGCAATACTAGAGTTATACATTGCTTACGAGACTTCAAGTCCTTTCCAGCGCCATCGTTATTTATTTTTCTTTTTCGCCAGTCAGCAAGCATCATTACCAGCTTACAAGAACGTAATTCATAATCGATACCCCAATTTCTTGTAACAAGCGTGATTTAGGCAGACCTCAAAGGGATAGAAAAAAAGAGATATACCTCTCCGACAGCAGCAGAGGGAGTAGCATCAAAATACTCTCTGAGGGACTCGAACCAATTGGAGCTCCTATCTGCAATAAACCTGCAGGTACAGAACTTAAACACAGTTAAATTGATCCACAGCCGAATGAATAACTGAGCCCAAAAACGAAAGGCATTGAAGAAATGAAAAAAAAGGAGATTGATGGTAGAAATGACCATGGATGGAGACCAAAACAAGGAATGACAGAAGGATAAGTGTGGCTCATGTCCTCAACAAGGTGCCAGTCTTTCTCAGAAATTCCGTTAACGGCAAAGTAGGCAACTCCAACTTCTTGGGCAGTGTTGATGAGTTGGGGTGTCTTGTCTGAGATTCTGGGGTCTTGCAGGTGACAGTGGGCATCGAACAGTTTCATCTTCATCGCTGCTTCTTCTCAGCCCTCTAAACTAAGATCTTCAGCTGCCACAAAAATCAAACTTTGATTTCGAGCCAATGGGATGGCTTCTACAAAGTACCATTTCTGCCTTTGATTTAAATAGAAGCTAACGCATTGTTACTTCGTTGACTTTTTTTAAGGTGGAGTATGGGGAAGCAAATGTGTGTTCTAAGGTTATGAGCTGCCATTGTCCTTTTTCTTTGTTGGCCAAAACTTGTCTCCAAAACTTTAGTTTACAAAAATAACCTAAACGCTGATTTTTCTCAGAATCAATTACTATGGGTTAGAAAAACAACTGCTCATTTTTCTCATATTCAATTTTCTATTAAAATCATGGTTTTAACCATTGAGAGGGAAAAACAACCCAAATACTCTTTTTTTTTTTTCCTAAAATCTATTTTTGACAAGATAACTATGATTTGGGGTGGAAAATCATACACCCAAACACTCACTTCTCTAAAATGGCCTTGTTTACTTGTTCTCCAAAAGCTATTAATCACAACGTTGAAGAAAATAATTACAAAAAATAGAATTGTTGTTCTCAGTTCGAATATCTTCTGCATTTTGCTTCCACGCTCTCAGTTAAACTTTAAATAGAGACAATTTTCTTTAAACAAAAAAAAAAAAAAAAAAATGAACGGCGCATTACTCAGTTTTTTTTTTTTTTTTTCCTTTTTTAATGCGATCCAATTGATATTTCTTAAGTTTTGAAGTTTGTAATTAATATTTTTTATCATTGATCCAATTACAGCTGAAACTATCATGTAATATTGTAATATCTTACATCCAAATATTAAACAAAACACTAACTCCACCGTTAGTGAGTTAGTCCTTATACATTACCCGGGTTGATGTA
The DNA here is from genome assembly GCA_037074495.1 of Acacia confusa. Classification (NCBI taxonomy): domain Eukaryota; kingdom Viridiplantae; phylum Streptophyta; class Magnoliopsida; order Fabales; family Fabaceae; genus Acacia; species Acacia confusa. The sequence continues at coordinate 9,646,893 of CM073507.1, read as the reverse complement.
ATTTGACCAATACGCCACATTTGTACATGGTATCTGACATCTAAATATATTCCTCTTTCATGGTCCTCTTCAGTTTGTAGCTAATTATTCGGTATTACCAACCTGAATGAATCATTTCATTGATATCTTGCAGATAACCAAATTTGGCAAACTATCAGGCATATAAAACTAAGCAAACCAAGAACTGTCAAAGTAATCTACAACCTCTCATCGTGATTTTGATTACATTTGAAGGACTTTGGAACCTTCATATGAGAATAAACGAACTGCATTCTGGTAACTTTGTTCAGCAAGTTCTTCTTTAGAAATCTCTAACAGGGATGCAACATAATCTACCACCTGCATGTACAATGAAGACCTCAGTGTCTAAATAAAATTCTACGTCCAATAATTGTAATTCGCAGTCTATCCCTCTTCCATTTTCTTATTTTTAAATTTCTACTTCCTAAACACAACCACTCATATGCAAGCACCAGTCATTCACACAAGTAAAATATGAAATAAATGTTCGTCTTTAGCAGACATGGTGTTGTTATCTCCAAGAAAATAAGTTAACTGTTAGAAGACTTCATGCAGTCAATGTCAGTAAAACTCAACTTCTATCTGCAAGTGAATAATGGAAAAAGGGTATGCTTCTTTAGAATAAACAAAATAACAACAAAGATGATTATATAAGCTACATACATTGCGAATGTTTGCTGGATGATTAAGCGTTTCTTTTGGCAACGCTGAGGCATCTGTGGAGGAGCTAGAAGTTGATGGAGTTGAATTGCCAGGTATATGTTCGGGGAGAGAAGCATCTCCTTCAATAAAAAAGAGAGAATCTATGTTTGAATTTGGAAGAGCATCTGGCGCATCTGTCTCCAATAAAATCCTATCAGATGATACCTAAATGGAATGAGAAGTTAAGACCAGTCACAGTTTTGACACACAAGAGGTAGTAAGACTGATCGCATATCAGAGCTTATGAACATTACCATCTTCAGCATTTTCTTCGCCTTATTTACTTTTAGAGACATAAGGAATCCAGAGAAGGAAAAGTAAGCACCAAGCTTGGAAAATTCGGGAACCATCTCAGCAGAACCTAGGTAGGAATGCAGAATGATACCAGCAGGGAAAGGCCCAATGGACCTGAAAACTTTGAAATTTTTAAGGAATAATGCAAATTATAAGGCTTAAAATGAGAATTCACTATAGCAGAACTGAGAAAGCTGTGAAAAAAAAATTACACTAGAAAATCTAACACATGTCATTGAACAGTTTTTGGAGCCAACAACTGAAAGAAACAGGAAAAGATGAGATATCAATATTCATACTTCATCAGCTCTAGAAGGTCACCAAAAGCTCGAACACAGTGAACAGATGCTGGCTTGTTCAACTCTTTTGCAAGTTCAAGCTGCTGCCGTAATACCTGAACCTGCAGAGATGTCTTAATACATCAGCAACAATCTAGCAAATATTTCCGAGTTTTGGAATGAACAGAATATGAAGGCTAAAGCTACTTCTGATATATCTTTATTAAACCGTTGAGGAATCAAACCTCCTATTACGGTATTGTATATGTAGATGCACATATATAAGAAAGAGAAAGCCAAATCAGTGCTTTCATGGATTGCTCCAAGAGGACTGGTTCCAGCCCATTGACGAAAAAAAAAAAGAAGAAAACTCCACAGACAGCTGAAAGAAAAGAGGATAATGAAACAATTGAGGTGATAAAACCTGCTCTGAGAAATCAATCTGCCTTCCATGAGATCCTTTGTCCACGCCAATCTGAAATAAAGTAAAATCTCCATCACAACAACGCTTAAGCACATATTACTAGAGTCACAGTGACAATGCAGTCAATTCATGTGACACATTATCCATTTAAAGACTAGAAACCATGCATGCACAACCACTAGGTACATCCAAAAAGCTTTGGATGGTTTTATAAAGAATTAATCTCTTTACCATAAAAAAAACAAAGGCGTGTGACCTCTGATCATCCCCCACCTTGCTGTATAAAGATGGAAGATGATGAGAGAAGGAAATAGCCTCTTTTGGCCTGCTTTGTAATGTTTCGAATAAGTCTCTCTCTTTCCCTCTATATATATATGTGTGTGTGTACATACATCAGTGTTTTATTTTAAAAAACAATCCAAAAAAAAAAAAACAAAGACATGTAACTCGTTACTTTTTCGGCTCTCCAGAGCTACAAGTGAACTCTACAATTTCCTAGAACAAAGAAAATTAATCAATAGACGGAATATTAAAACGGAAAAAAAGAGGTACCTCTCCAACTGCAGCAGAGGGTGTAGCATCAAAATATTCTTTCAGGGTTTTGAACCAATTGGGGCTCCTCTGAGCAACAAACCTGCACAAATAGAAGTCCCAAATCCTTTATGCTCATCCGAACTGACTCAAGTACTCAACCAACAGACGAAACAAAAAGAAGAAGCAAAAACGAAGAGATTGATACTAGAAATGACCATGGGTGGAGACCGAAGCAGGGAATGACAGAAGGATAGTCTTCGCTCATCTCCTTAACCAAATGCCAGTCTTTCTCGGAAACTCCATTAACGGCAAAGCAAACAACTCCATTATCTTGAGCTGCCTTGATTAATTGGGGGGTCTTAGTTAAAATTCTGGAGTCCTGCAGGTGACAGTGTGCATCGAACAGTTTGATCATTACTGCCTCTCAAATTTGTGATGTTTCGGTATGATATCGGTGCTCGGGGTCTCCGGTAGAAGGTGACTGGCTCAGATGCGTGAACTTCTCTTTACCATTTAAGCTTTATTTTGGGCCAAAGTTTTGCCCATGACCGGATTGTAGGCCCAATTCAATTTGGGGCTTGAATGACCAGCCCAAATTGTAAGAGGGTTGTGCAAAAAAAAAAAGATGCAGAGTTATTGACTTGGAACGCCAATGCAAGACCTTCATTTTCGTCAGGAAAACTTTTGATTATTTACTCTTTAAACTCAGTAAGTAAGAACCCACATGTCCGTATTGTCATTAATACATCTGAATTTTATCTATCTTCTGGATTTTGCTGCAAATTAGGGGAAATCCCCCGAGCAGGAAAGGAAGTTCTAGTCCAAAAACGGAACTTTGCTTGATACTGCTTGGGACGGGCAGGTTTTTCTTATTGTCTTTTTCTTATCATTCCTTATCATTTCCAAATTATGTCCGTCCAAACAATTCAAAAGATCAAAATACTAGTTTAATTTTTCTTTCCTCTTCTCAATCAACTGGTCTGCACAAAGAAAATGAAGTTACTGATAATAACTTTCCCTTCATCCATGTGGGCACTACTTGAAGAAAGACTGGGACGAAATAAGAAAAGGAAAGTGAATCTAAGATGTGTGAGATCTACAATAAAAGCTGGACATTTTACGGCTTAAACGAAATGGAATGAATCTATGGCCAATGATTTAAGCAATATATTTCCTTTCAGTAAACTCCATTTCTGTAACATCAAAAGCAGGATTAAGGAACATCAGAATCGAAATTCAACTGGCATCGGGAAGGCCTTGAAAGAAAACGAATTTAATTTCCACAAACACAAATAAACGACGATGAGTCGTACAACACAATATTGAAGAAACAATACGCCCAAACCTTAGAATTAACCCTAGAGCCAACCTAAATTATAATTCAAGAGCTGCTGAAACTAGTGGCAATAGGGATGACAATTACGAGGATCAGAATCAGGAGAAGTATGATCCCAATGCACATCCACTTTCTGCTGCTTCTCTGGTATTTCTTTGCAGTCTGCAGATTTTTAGTCCCATCCTTGACATAGTGAGAAGCATGAAGCACATGGTGCTCAATGTCGTCCATCTTCTCGCCCTGAGCTTCAACCATCACCGCCATGTCTAGAAATAGCTGGTGCAGCTCCAGAAGACTCTTCTCCACCTCTTTAGCTGTGTCGTGCCTGTCCTGTATCTCCACCACCGTCTCTAGAATTTTCCCTCTCCCGTGCTCTTGAATTGCTTTGCTTAAGAACTCCTCTTCTCCATTGGATATGATCTTCTCTATCACTTCTTCTTCTGGGTGTTCCCCTGTTACAGTAAAGTAGCGCCTTCCCACGGTTTCTTTGTACTCAGTCATCATCCTCTGCCTCAGATCCTGAAACTCCATCATTAGCTCCTTGAGTTTCTTCCGAAGGCCATTGGTGACAGCAATTCTTGTTCTGTAAATGGCAGGCGTGCCATCTTTGAGGCCAGAGAGCCTCCTATTGGCTGCATTAGCTCGATCCATTTCTTCCAATTGAGACCGGATTGTTTTAGCCTTCTTGAGAACAGAGACGATGTCGGCGTTGATTCTGTTCCTTAAGGATTTTAGAGCCTCAGGCTTGTGAAGGGACTTACTTTCTTCATTTGCTTGCTGAAGTTTTCCCAGAATGTCACGGAGATCCCCTATCTCTGTTTTCACCTTCTCGGCCTCTTCCAGGAAGAGACCCATGTCGGTATCCAATTGATTTGTTGAAGATCGAAGTTCCACGCCGGAATGTGGAAGACCAGCTTCCAGATCCACTTCGTCTTTCATTGCAGCTTTCTTCAGATCCACGTAGCTGGTGAATGATTTGGTCATTAGATCGTTCATTTTTGCTATGGGTGTTCTTGAGTTCCTGCACAGATCGATGAATAAAGATCAGAACTTTAGCTCGCTGCGATTTGAAAATTCGACAACAACTGGCAAGGCAGAAGAATTTCTGCTTCCAGATAAGGGAAAAGGGGAGTCTTTTAATCTTTACCTTAAGCGAAGTAAGATGATCTCTCTGCCAACGCAGGGGATGACGAGCTGAGGGAGACTTTCAAATGGGTTTGAGAAAAACTGAGAGAGTCGAGACTGTTTTATGAACTGGGAATGCACAACGGATAGTTTTCAGAAAGCATATGAGAAAATAGCCGTTGGAAATTAGGATACCCACGCAACGGCTACTTTTCTTCAATTCTTCTTATTAACCCAGGGAAAAAAACTCCGTTGGAGCCTGGAGGGCGCTGAAGGACGACTTACTTCCATGTGGTCCAAACGTGCAGCAGTGACGTACTAGCTGGCCTAAAAAATGTATTTATTACCAAATGAATAGTGAATTTAATTTTGTAATGGGTAAAAGAGTAAAAATACACATAGGTTTTTCTTTCAAGGGCGCCCAGTACCAAGTGTTTTTTTTTTCTGAAGTAAAAATACACAAATGGTTACTATTTTGAAACAAAAGTCACGTCTCACCGTTATGTTACTGTTATGAGAGAGAAAGAGATGAAGAAAACAGTAACATAACGGTGAGACGTGACTTTTGTTTTAAAATGGTAATCACATGTGTATTTTTCTCCCGAAAAAAGCACGTGGTCCTAAGCGCTCCAGGGGTAAAACTCATGTGTATTTTTACTTCTTTACCCTTTTGTAATTGATGAGGAGACTTGATCGTCACTTCATTCCCTTTTTAATTATATTTTCCATCGAAACATCACACACACATATATATTAATCATTTTATGATGACGTGTAATTTACCTACAGTTACTAGATTTCAAAAAATGGTAGTTTAGTTAGTTTAGCTATCACCGTAAGCAAACAAATGGCTGGAAGTAATTAACAATTAACACTCAACTTTTGGCATGGGATGCTAAATAAAGGTCATATCTTTCTAATTTAAACTCCCTTTAAACAAAAAGGGGGAAATTCGTCCAAATAATATCAAAAAAAAAAAATTGTCAATCTAAATACTATGCAAACATATTAGCATATTATGGTATTTTGTGGCGCCACGCACTGCCCATGTGGCGCTGCCACATGGCACGCCACACGTGGCGGCGCCACTCGTTGGCATGCCACATAGCCACTTTAACAATTTTTTTAATTATTATAATTATATATTATTATATTTAATATATATTAAATATAATATATATTATATTATATATAATATATATATCACATTTTAAAATGATGTGATATATATCACATTTCAAACCAAGTTAACCAAATATTCACGATTTCGAAAATTTTATGAAATATTCCTTTTAAAATGATGTTATATTTTTGAAAAAATTTTCTCTGGGGGCACTGCCCCCGCCACCTCCCGCAAGAGGCGCCGCCCCCCGCACCCCTCGCAAGAGACGCCGCCTCTTGACCCTGCCTGCTAACCGGCTAGCAGAACCGACATAAGATTCTGACTGATTGTTCTTAGCGCATATATAATATATCATTATTTTATTTCTCGCACTAAGAACAATCAGCCAAAATCCTATGGCGGTCCCACTAGCCGGTTAGCAGCGAGGTCAAGGGGCAGCGCCCTCGAGAGAAATTTTTTAAAAAAATAAGACATCATTTTAAAAGGAATATTTCATAAAATTTTCGAAATCGCGAATATTTGGTTGACCTGGCTTTGAATGTGATATATATTACACCATTTTAAAATATGATATATATATATATATATTATATATAAAATATAATATATATTATATTTAATATATATTAAATATAATAATATATAATTATAATGATTAAAAATTTAAAAAAATTGTTAAAGTGCTTACGCCACTTATGTGGCGTGTCACGTTGGCATACCACAAGTAGCGTTGTCACGTATGGCGTGCCATGTGGCAGCACTACAAAATACCCTAATTCACTAATATGTTTGCACAATACTCATTGACAATTTTTTTTTAAAAAATATTATTTGGGCAAATTTCCCAACAAAAAGGCGCAAGATGAAACATCATGGAAGCTGTGGGTTCATGAAAAGGAAGAGACAAAAAGTCAACGAATGTTGAGTCAAGGCTAAGCAATAGTGATTGAATCGATAAAAAGACTCCAATAATCCCTAAATAAGTTTTTCTGAACAGCCTTCGTGAAGTTATCTGGTATATATTATATATCAATTCATAAGTTAAATAAATTAATTTAGAAAAAAATAAAAAATATAAAAGTTTTAAAGTAACTTATCGAGATTTTTTTAAACTTTATAAAAAAATTAGTTAAATCTTATATTAAGAACCAAATGTAATATTAATTAAGAACACTATTATTTCTATTATGTAAAGATTAAAGTATAAAAATACCTATAAATTTGTACCTAAAGTGTGTCAAACAATATATACTTTTCGGAAGTGCAAAAATACATGTTTACATTCAAAATGAGAGCTAAATGTCAGCATTGTTAAATTCAACCTAACACTATTACTTTTTATAGTGAAGCCCATGTTCTTTTTCTATATGTATATGTACCAGTATCAAGTTATATTTGTCGGTGTTGACATTCTTATTTGAAATGTACATTTATACTTTTGTACCTCAAAGTAATATATAGTGCTGTATACATTTTAAGTCAAAATTGATATATATTTTTGTGCTTTAACACAAGATATTATATACGTAGCTAGTCTTTAAAAAATGGAACTAACAGATGAAGTCCCACTTTTTTTGAGACCCCATAAGATGAAAGTCTTTTACTTTTTTAACATCAAGAAGGCTTATACTTTAAAATATTCAATTGGGTCATAGTTTATATTACTAACATCATAACTAACTCCATAATTACTAAGGACCCGTTTGGTTTGCTGTAAATTAGAAAAGGGAAAAGAAAAATCTGATTTTTCATCCGGCGGTGGCTGGTTGATTTACCCCTTTCTAGGAAAATATTTTCTAGCGGCCGACGATTTTTCTTCATCCATGTGAATATATTTTCCCTATATTATTGGTGGGAACTCATTTTCCAACGGTACTAAATTCCCAAATATCCTTTGTTTTTGCTATCATTGTTTTAGACTTCACCATTGTTGTCTTCTTTGTCATCTCGTTTTAACCTCCTCATATAGGAAATAAACACCCTCAACAAATTATCCCAACAATAGGTTGATTAAAATCACCACAAGAATAAAGCTGTCTGGATAATTTAAATTTATCCGACAAAAAGTTGCATCTGAACTTCCGTTGAATAAAGAGTTGAAGAGATGAAGAACCGAATCAATCGTTATTTATAGTATACGAGGTAAGTATGTTAAAAAAGATTTGTCTCAATTTATATGAATAAGTATTTTTATCTCAAGGTAGATTATTTATGTTGGATGAGATGTGAAGGACGTAGCTTATGAAGTTAAAACAAATAGACTTGTTCAGCTTATGCACAGAAATCACGTCTTAAGAATTGTTACAACCAAATAAGCCTTTTCCAAACGAAAATGTGCATGCAGGCCACTCTCACATCCCACCCAGCCTTTCCAGAGGAACTGTACGTTATAATTCTAAGAATATCAGTGTTGCGGATAGGCAACGTTCATATTCCAAAGAGCTAAATTCTTTAAGGCAAAAGAAGGGGGGGGGGGGGGAAACAGAGAAAAAGAACTTTTAATATATTTCTGTCTCTAATCTGTGTCTACTTCTACAGTATAACCACTCCTGTTGTACGTTTCTGCCCAGCTTGAGCACCAGCTGATGATTGAGCGTTTAAAGAAAAGGCCAGAATCATACAAGGGGGGACTAGTTCGTTTACCTTCAGATTTCACATTCAAGTATTGTTCACTTTTCCAACCCTTCAATATTTTTACAACGACACATATGGTGGGTTTAATTATCATTAACACACACGTCAATGTTTAATTTTGTTGTGTTTGCTTCAAAATAAATCAAAGCATTTGATCCATTGATTGAGCTATTGAGCATTTTCTATCATATTCATTCTGGAAATACCATTTCCTTGTGATGTTTACATTTTAAGGCTAAGTAATAAATCCGTTTTGAAAGTATAGGCTGAGAGTAATGTTGTTGGAAGTTTTTCTTGTCTCACTGTTATCATGAAAGTTTCAAAACATAGTAATGCTATTTTATTCTATGAAAAAGCTGATGCTGACTATAAAAAAATTGACCTGATTGTTAAATTTTTAACGGAAATGAGTAACATTATTGTGTTTTAAAACTTTCGAGAGTAACATTACTCCTTATTAAAAACTTTCGAGATAAATTTATTACTTAACCCACCGTTTTATAATAAACATATAAAATCATATTAGAAAGAATTAAACTGGGGCAATCGAATAGTACACTTTTCAAACAGTTTATAAAATAAAAAATGGAACATAAAACTCAATGAACATGCATTTGACATCTGAGAGTTACTAGCAGTTAACTACACCTATTTTATAAATTTGTTTCACAGAGAATTGATCAAGTTCCTTAGGTCCTTATTGGCCCAAAAAAGTCCCTTGGGACCCTTCATTCCTACTCTTGTTTTTTTGCTCATCGCTTTCTCGATGCAATTGTACTACTACTAGTACTAACTACATAGAAAAGCTTGAGGTCTAAGGCTAGATTTCCACAGCATAAACCCATTAAATTAAAGTAGAATAATTATCCATTTATATAATTAAATTTGTTTACCAGTTTATTTGTGGGAGAATAAGTGGTCGTAAATACATTGGACTTTACGTTAAGCATACTCAATTTCCCCACTCCTTAAAACCGTATCTGATACGTGCTTTCCGTTTTCTTGTACGACGGCGCGGGAGCTGAAAGTTTCAGAACGACTCGTTTTTCGTCTTCCTCCGAGTCCGACGCGGAGGCCCAGTTGATTATTCTTCCACTTTTATTTCACTCCTTTCCAGTTTACAGTTACGATTTACCCCCATTTTGGTCACACGGGAACATACTCACACCCAAATCGCGATTATCTCACTCCACTCGCAGACATTGACAGATTCTCCTCCTCTTTGTTCTTGTTCCTTGGCGAGGGCCATTTTCTCATTGCCAACGCCACCAATAATATCACATTTACCTGGTTTTCATGAGCTTGTTGCTTCTCGATCTGGAAATTCGCATTTGCGTTTAGTTCTGTTGGAGATAGATCGTTGGTGGGAAATTACCAGATACAGAGCTGGAGCCTCTACAAGAAACCAAGCAGTTGAAGGGTCCCCCTGCCACTGTCAACGGTCAGATCCGTTATCGATCACCGTCTGCGGCTGAACTTTTTGAAGGCCAGGCTGGGAACTCGCCGCCTTCTAATTCCGCTGACCAGCACATGAGCGAAAACGAATCTAGCAAAATGCTCAAGCGTCCCAGCCGTCCAGAGTCCTTCTCCGATAAGATCTACAAGTTTCGTGGGGTTTTGTTCGTGGTCTCAGTCCCACTCCTCCTCATCACTTTTGTGATCTACTTAATGCCCGCTAGTTCTTCAAACCAGTCCATAGAGGACTATGCTCTCACTCATCGTAAAATGTCTCCCAATCACAAATCATCCAACTCTTACGCGGTCATCTTCGATGCTGGCAGTTCTGGCAGCCGTGTCCATGTCTTTCATTTTGACCAGAACTTAGATCTCGTTTACATTGGCGAAGATCTCGAGCTTTTCTTGCAGGTGACATTTTATTTTGGGTTTGCTTTTCTGCTTCGTAGATTGTGCTCATTCATGCCAATTCTCATCCTTTTTACTTCTTACGGCATTAATTTTGTGGCTATAGATTAAACCGGGTCTCAGTGCATACGCCAAAGATCCAAGGCAGGCAGCCGAGTCTCTAGCTACTCTTTTAGATAAGGCGGAAAGTGTTGTTCCCCGTGAATTGCGCTCCAAGACTCCTGTTAGAGTTGGGGTGTGCTTCTCTGATCCCTATGTCCTACATCTGTTATTTACGGCCCCGGGTTATCTTAGTTTAACTTACGAGTTTCTGAAGGAAAATTGAATTTCTATGCTTATGCAGGCAACTGCAGGTTTGAGGGCTTTGGAAGGGGATGCTTCAGATAGGATCTTGCAAGCGGTAACCATCATACATAGTAACATTTGGAATGCTTCACCGGCTGTATACATTCTTCTGACTTTTGACTTCCATGTTTTAAGGTCAGGGATTTGCTCAAGGAAAGGAGCCTTCTAAAAGCTGAGGCTGATGCAGTTACTGTTCTGGATGGAACCCAAGAAGGTGCTTTCCAATGGGTATGATTCATGAACCGTGTTTTCCAAAATTTTATTTGAAAGTGTATGATTCAGACCTCATGTAAAGGACAGAAAACGTGTAATATCCCTGAGTGATCGGTTTACTTTCCATACCGGCTCTCATTTTATTCAAAATAAGATGAATTGGGGAGTAACTTTATTGGTTTATCGTTTGTTATGTTTGTTAAATTGGTATGAAGTCCCTACAACTATTGTACTAGTGTTATCAAATTGTAGTTTTTGTTGGCCGTCAACTAAAGCTTTTGTAAGTAATTAACTATAATAAGAACTTATGTTAATCATCATACAGAAAATAGAAACGTCAACCAACATAGATCACATTGTTAATCTCTCGCTTGTCAATTTTCTGGATGGTTTATGACTTAATGGTTGTTTCATGGTTTGAGTAGTGCAAAGAGGGGTTCAAGAGTGTGTAATCGGAGTAGGGTTAAACTAAGTTTTTGGTCATGAACAAATTCTCTCACTACTTTTTTCTTCTTTTATAATTTATTGTATACTAGGTCTGTTGAGTACTTTTATGCAAAAACGAATAGTCCGAGCCTGCAGATAGACCACATCTTACTTAGTATAGTCATAGCTCATTAATAAATATTGAGTTGAAAGCATGATGCTTGTTACCGACTGGCCCCTGTCTTTACTGCTTGCTATTCAAAAATTAATCCAACTTCTGCCTGATACTTTTTAATAGTTATATATACCATAAATTCATAAATTTTCCTATGACTTTTCTCATCTAATAAAGTCTCCCTCCGTAATAACAGAACATTTGCATGATACAAAGTATGTTAAAAGAATCAATATGAACATCAAGTTGAGTTGAAGTTTTAGGAACTTTCATATTCTATCCGCTGAAGAGCAGATGTGGTATTTTGTTTGTCTTAAGTTACTTTATGTTTCAGGTTACCATTAACTATCTGTTGGGAAACTTGGGAAAAGATTATTCAAAGACAGTTGGCGTGGTTGATCTTGGAGGTGGATCTGTTCAAATGGCATATGCCATCTCAGAGACAGATGCTCACAAGGCTCCTAAATCACGGGATGTAGATGATCCATATGTCAAGGAGATGTTCCTAAGGGGAAGGAAATATTACCTCTACGTTCACAGGTTTTCTTTCTACACTAGATTTGCCCCTGTGAATAGATATGGCATTTAACTTGTCAGGCTAGTAATTCATGGACCTGACTAATTCCACTTTCTAGTATTTATTTCTTGTTAGGGTATTACCCTGTATGACTAATGATACTGTTGGTTAAATACATATCCTGTGATAGCATCGTCCTTGGCTAATCAGTTCTAATATCTTGCCTTTCAGCTACCTACGGTATGGTTTACTGGCAGCTCGTGCAGAGATTTTGAGGGTTTCTGGTGATTCAGAGAACCCTTGTATCTTAGCTGGTTATGATGGTAAGTATTAATTTCTCCTTTCTGCACTCTTGCTGCTTATTTGTTGCCAAGTTGCATTTTCTTCTCTTATAACCATTAATTTTATGGGGAAAAGATATCTTACACTAATGTGCGGGAAGTTCTAAAATACTTCTCCATGTTACCACCACTAACTATGGATTTCTCGTTCTTCCCAGGGTCTTACAAATATGGAGGGAAGTCATTTAAGGCCTCAGCCTCCCCTTCTGGCGCCAGCTTGAGTGAATGCAGAAGTATAGCTCTTAAGGCTCTCAAGGTTAACGAGTCAAGTTGTACATACATGAAGTGCACCTTCGGTGGTATATGGAATGGTGGAGGAGGGGATGGGCAGAAAAATCTTTTTGTTGCCTCATTCTTCTTTGACCGAGCTGCTGAGGTGTTTTTTTTTTTGTTTTTTGGTTGTAAACTTGGAAATAGTGCTGAAGTTCGTCTTCTTTAGTGTTGGTATATTGCAATGCTAATCACATTTTTTATTCATAGGCGGGCTTTGTTGATTCAGAATTACCAACTGCCAACGTTCGTCCTGTGAGCTTTAAGAAGGCAGCCAAGCGAGCTTGCGAAACAAAACTTCAAGATGCCAAATCTACTTACAAACACGTTGATGAGGGAAACCTTCCATTCCTATGCATGGATCTTGTATATCAGTATACATTGCTTGTTGATGGGTTTGGTAAGTTTGCGCTAAATGGGGTATAGCTATGCATGTAGTGGTGTTCTGTGCAAAATTTGATCAGTGCTTGTCTTTTTGAACTGATTGGTTTCCATTTATTTGCAGGCCTAGATCCACAGCAGGAGATTACATTGGTGAAGAAAGTTAGATATAATGGTGCTCTTGTTGAAGCAGCATGGCCCTTAGGCAGCGCTATTGAAGCCGTATCATCTGTGTAGTGAAGCCAGTTTCATCTTCAATTTTTGAGGTTAAATAGTGCCATTTCATGACGATGAGAAATGGCATCAGGCTAAATTGAGATCGGATATGAGTTTACATTTCAGGAATAATGGGGAGAAGATAGTTCATTATTTTTTATTTGTAATTAATTAGTTTCACAGAATATGTGATTTACAGCTCCAGAAAGCTGATTCATTTAGTTTTCAATACCACGATGTCAGTTTTGTTCCTTAAACGATCTCTTTGTTGATAGAAGTTTATGCTTGGAAGCCCGTCCCTGCAGATGAATGCCACACGTACTTTTTGCTCATAACTTATTCTTAACACACCAAGGGCGTTCCTTCCTTGTTATTTCTTTGAAACAAAAACGACACCCATTGTGAATTCAAATCGTGCAAGTTTATTCTATTCGGACTTGCCGATTCCAACAAAATATCATGCTTCCTCTAACTGGTTGGGCAGGGATCACTTTTTTTTTATATTTTTTTTATGGTCTCGGGGTGGTTAAAATTCAATGTAGGATTATATCAAATTGTTTTCGAAAATACGTATGTAAAAGAAAAAACATCTAATAGTAGTAATATCTTAAGTTGATGAAAAAAGTAATATCATTAAGAGTTATTATTTTCTTATTTTTAAACTCAAAATCTTGTTATTTCACTTATATATGATAAAATAATTTTATATGCTTTTCAAAGAATGATTTTATTAATTTTAAGTATCTCATTAATTTCAATAATATTTTTTTAAAAAAAATAACATCTTTAAAATATTTTAAAATTAAGTTGGAGAAAAACAGACCAAGACCTCACGTGACAAAACATATCGTGAATCATCTGAGTTCATATTTTCCGCCGTCTTCACCAGTCTCCACCGAGATGCGTTGAAGCCCCCATGAGGTATTTGCCGCTGTTTGCTTCAGTTTCCTTCCAATTTCAACTTGATTTCTTTTTTCATTTTGTCAATCTTCTCATTTTATTCTCGCGGTCTTGTTTTATATTATAAATGCTAATCAAAGCTGGAGAGAACCAACTCAGATGACGAGAACGAACGTGACTACGGGGTAGATTTCAGCTACGATAACTGCGACGGATCAGGTGGCGGCCGCTTCGGCGTCTGGAGGAGCAGGTGGCGGTGGCCACAACTGGAGCTGGAGAAGCGACGACGCGTGAAGAAGCGGCTAGGGGGGAAAACGGGTTTTAAGTGTGGCGGGTAAAATCAGAATATTAAAAAATTTAATTTGATATTCGTATGTGCAGTTATTATCTCTATTTTTAATGTCTCAGCCTTATTAGTTAACTGATAAAAATGAATTTTTGCTTTTAACTTGAATGCATAATTGTATCCTCCGTTTTTACTTCACTTGAATTCTTAGAGAGTTGTATTGTTGTCCTTTCAAATGCAAAGTTTTTTTTATCTTGAAAGGAAAAGTTGTATACCCAGGAAGGACTATTTTCCTATATAGGCATTTGCATTCCCCCCCCCCCCCCCCCCCCCCCCCCCCAACTTGGGCATGCAGCTTTGGCAGTGCTAATATTCATTCATTCACACTGTGTTTGCAGATCCTGGCTCTGTACCAACTAGCGAGCTGCTGACTCTATCAATGTGATTGGGTTTCTGCAAAACATTTAAAAACCTTATTCTAGGGGGCATCAAGATTTGCCGTCTATACACATTTTGTGCTCCATGATATCAATTTGGTTTGCATTTTTTTCGGTCGTTCTCCTCTACCTCCTCTTCAGTTTTACAAATGAATAAAGGGGCAATCTACCTATGCAGTTCTTTAACTATATATCAGAGCCATTATCATGTCTCTATTTTAATATGCAGCTGTGATCTGTGCAATTCTAAGTTCTACCACACATGATCACAGTTAGATCCAAGCTATCTGTTTTCTCTCTAATGGTGCCATGCATTTATCAAAACTTACTTCCGGTTAGTTTCAACCATAGAGTTGAGCAGCCCCTGACTTCTGCTTTCAATTCCCCTTACCCTTTAGAGTCTGACTCCTCCACTACTCCAACAAAGTTGGGTTTTTCGCTTCTGTTCTTTTGTTCTTCTTCTCCAACCAGAAACTTTGGGTGGTCAACTGATTCTCCTAAACTCAGATTGGATGAGGCCTGTGGTGATGAGGAGGAGAACGATGAGGATGAAGATAAAGATTATAAAAGGAAATATACCCACGTTGGCCACTGTAGGGATGGTCTTGCTGAAGATGTGAAAATCATTTTGAATATAATACATAACTCAGGGCGCTCACTGTCTAAAATGAAATACAATCTTGAGCAGTGCAATATCAGAACATCATCTGAGTTGGTTGTGGAGATACTTTCAATAATTCGCAATGATTGGGAAGCAGCTTTTACCCTTTTCATGTGGGCTGTCAAGCAACCAGGTTATGCTCATTCAGTTCGTGAGTACCATTCCATGATATCTATCCTTGGCAAAATGAGAAAGTTTGACATTGCTTGGCAACTAATTGAGGAGATGAGGGGAGGTAAATCTGGTCCATCTCTTGTCACTCCTCGAACTCTTTTGATCATGATTAGACAATATTCTGCTTTACATGATATTGGGATGGCTATAAATACATTCTGTGCTTATAAACAATTTAACTTCCAAGTTGGATTAGAGGAATTTCAGAGCCTTCTTTCTGCCCTTTGTGAGTACAAGAACGTGCTAGATGCTGAGCACCTATTCTTCCAACTCAAAAGTGTATTCCCATTTAATACCAAAAGCTTTAACGTTATCCTCGATGGATGGTGTAATGTAATTGTCAGTACATTTCATGCGCAGAGAATTTGGCAGGAGATGAGTAGGAGAGGAATCAAATATGATGTTGTCTCATATGCCTGCATCATGTCTTGCTATTCAAAAGCTTCTAAACCTAATAAGGTGTTCAAACTGTTTGACCAGATGAAGAAAATGAAGATTACTCCAAATAGGAAGGTTTATAACTCGGTCATTTGTGCTCTCGCAAAAGTTAGGTTGGTAGAAGAAGCTGTCAACCTTATGAGAACTATGGAAGATGATGGAATTGTTCCTACTGTTTCTACATACAATTCATTGATCAAGGCTCTTTGCAAAGCTCACCTAATTGAAGAAGCTAAAGCAATTTTAGATGAGATGGTGGGTAGGGGCCTGTCCCCTACAACTCAGACTTACCATGCTTTGTTCCGTATTTTAAGGGCTAAAGAGGAGATATCTGAACTTTGGATCAAGATGAGAGAGACGGGGTGCAACCCAACTATTGAGACTTACATAATGTTGATAAGGAGGTTTTGCCAATGGCGTCAGCTTTATGTTGCCTTTGAGTTATGGAATGAGATGAAGGAACGCGGATTCAACCCAGATCATAGCTCTTATACCGCACTGATTCATGGCTTGTTTCTGAATGGAAAAATGGAGGATGCTTACAAATATTATTTAGAGATGAAAGAGAAAGGCTTCCTCCCAGAGCCTAAAGTTGAGAAAATGATTCAGGTGTGGATTTCTAGAAGACAGAAAACAGAAGACCCGATGTCAGTTCTGCTGCGTTCTCGTCTAGGGCGCAATACTGTGAGATAGAAGCCCAAGGTCAAGGTTATACCTTATAAATTTTGAACAGGAAAAATGTCTTCCACCAATTTGAGACCAGAAGAGTGGCAACAGGCAGGTTTCTCTTCTTGGGAGTGGTAGATTCTTATGGTTATAGTAAGTCCCAGCGACGCATTCTCTCTCTTTAGAGGTTATACTTGTCGGTACTTATATTAGGTTGATTTTATGGTTCAGCCTGAAACTGATTCAAAAGCTGATTGCATATATATTCTAACAGGGTCTTTTTAGTTGCTTGCAGAGAATTCTTGTATAGAACTTGTGACCAAAATCAGAAAGCAAGCACACACCAATGGACAGGTAATTCCCTGTGAAGACGTGTTTGAAATTTGTGGATCTTTGGGGGGATTTTACGATAGTTTCTTTCTTCCAGGTGCAGACAATGCATGGAGGAAGCAGTTTTATGTCTTGTTAATTGTTGTTTAAAAACAGTTTCGCCCAGCTTAATATGCAGAGCATCAGAGGCGGAGCCACGTTGATACCCTTTGAATTTCGAGTTTTTTTTTTCCATACAGATGCTTCAAGGAATTAGGGAAATTTTGTGGAGTTTTTAAAATTTTTTTGTAAAAGCAATGAGGAGGTAAATAATGTATCTTTGAATAATGCCCCAGAGAATCTCAACATGATAGCTCCCTCAATTCAGAAAGATATTACAATGTTGCTTCTAGTTTAGTTACCAAAGCTATTATTTCAGATATTAGGAATAATTTCTTCTCTATGCTAGTTGATGAAGCTCGTGATATATTGATTAATGAACAAATGACCATTGTTTTAAGATATGTGAACTGCAACGGGAACATTATTGAGCGTTTTCTTGATCTTGTTCATGTTTCATATACTACAGCTAGTTCACTTAGAGAAATGATCGAGTTAATTTTTAACTAAAATGGCTTGAGCTTGACAAAGATTCATGATCAAGGTGATGATGGCGCAATCAATATGTGGCTGTCTCATGAAAAAGATGTATTCGATAGTATTGATAATAAGGTAATTATGACGGAATTCTAAAAAATAAGGCCTAGAATGACGATATTGTTATTATTTTTAGGGTTAAGGTGCAAAAATACACATGAGCTTTTTCTCCAGGAGCAGAAATACACATGTTTTTTTGAAGAGCAAAAATACACATGTGGTTACCATTTAAGTACAAAAGTCACATCGTACCGTTAAGTTACTGTTTATCGTCATGAGAGAGAAAGAGATGAGGTGAGCAATGACTTAATGGTGGTGAACAATGACTTAATGGTGAGATATGACTTTTGCACCAAAATGGTGACCACATGTGTATTTTTACGTATGAGGAAAAAGATTATGTGTATTTTTGCACCTTAACCCTTATTTTTATTGTAATATACTTTTGTTATTAAAATTTTTTTTTAAAGGCACTGCCCTCAAACCCCTAACCCCGAATCCTCCAATAGTGCCGCTTGATAAAAATTCTGCATCCGCCCCTGAGCATGATATGAATATCAAGTTTAGCCGGAACTTGGATTTCCTCTGCCTCTCACATCAATGTGGGCCTTTTATTTCCAGGCTTGTTAAATTGCACGATCAAAGTTTAGCCTATGAATATCAAGTTTAGCCGGAACCTGGATTTCCTCTGCCTCTGAATATTGTATAACGATTTAGCATGTTAATATCAATGAATCAGGCTTGTTAAATTGCACGGTCAAAGAATTAAAAATGAATTTTGACAAAATTTAACCCAACAGCGTATTTAACATCATTTGTGACAAAATTTTGAAGTTTGAACCTTATAAGTGTTAAAAAAAAAAAAATCATATTTGAAAAACTATTATAATATAAGGCCAACAATATTTTAATGAGTTAATACTATCATATACCCGAGAACTTTAGGGGAGGAAATTGCCCAATGTAACATTTTGTCACTTTAGAATAATGTCTTTGTGGGTAGACTATTTTTTTTTTTTTTTTGGTTGCACACCTGGTTTACTTGAATTTTTGATTCTGACTAATTTGGATTTGCCTCCGTCGAGTCTACAGTCATAGGGGTAGAGTTGAGAATATCAGCCAACCTGTAAAACAAAATAGGTTAGGTTGGGCCAATTCATTTTTATATGGGTCCAGAAAATCTCAAATGAACTTTGAACTCTGTTTATTGATTGTTTCATCGGGCCTATTCACTAGCCATCATAATTTTTTGTTTTTCCAATTATAGTAACTTTGAAAAAATTTGAATGACTTTCTCTAACTTAATAGTATTACCCATATAACCCCACTTTCAACTAATTCATACCATCTAATTCAAATTACTTATGAAAATCATAATTTTTTTGGTGAAAATTCATAAAATATTTTACTATATTTTGCAAGACAAAATGAAAATACTACGTGAATAAAATGACACGTTTATGACATCAAGTGATTCAGACTCTCCAGGTACTGCGTTTTTTCAGTTTTGTTCGAGCACCACATAGTGGGGACACCAAAGAAGTCATGACTGTCAATAGACGAAATCATTATGAGGCAAATGTTTTTTTCTTGTGAAAATACATTATTCAAGTTTTTTATATCTATTTTATTAAATTTTCTAATTATACGTGATCATATGTTCTATTTATAAATTATTAATATTTAACTATAAACTCATATAAATAAAAGTAAGACATGTAATCATAAATGATAAGAAAACGTGATGTAATGGATATAAAAATTTTGAGATAAGAATGGTTATTTCTCTCATTAAAATCACCTCATCAATCTTTTCTATCACTTGAATTAAAATAACCTCCAATCTTTCTTTTCTTTCAGAGTACCTGATTCTAATGAATCAAGGGAAAATTTATCTAAGGGCCCTTATAAGAGAAAAAATTTCAGAAAAACACCAAGATTATGAAAAATATTAGAAAAAGGCCCTATAAATTCATTAAAACGCTAGCAATTATATCAGTCTCATTAGCAATTATATCAGCCATGTTAACGACTAGAATTTTAATGAATTTATACTAGAAAAAGCCCTGAGGCCTTTTCTGATATTTTCAAAATCTTGAGAGCTTTTTTTTAAATTTTTTTCTTACAAGAATTTCCCATAAATCGACCCACATAACCTGTACCATTTTCATTTTCATTTTTATTTATCGTTTCACATGGAATTGAGCTATGCATCTCAACACGTTGGCCAAGAAAACAAACAAACAAGAGTTACGTATATCAACACATTAATATTAATATTTTTTAAGGTAACCAGCCTGCTCACTGCCAACTGGATCAATTTTAATTGGCAAAATAAACATAAGGAAAAAATCTTCAAAATTCTCTAAAAAGCCATGTGGATAACGAGCAAAAACACAAATAGGGGGAGAGGTAGGAATATGAATTTTGAAGTGTTTGTTCTTACAAAATTATCCCTCAGTTAACTACACTTGTTGTGTGCATGTTTGATTTAGTAGTGAGAAGTGAGAACTCAAATTAGCCTGATTTTACCCAAAAAAAGTATAAATCTCATTTTCTTGTTGGGACGAGACCATAACCATTGAAACCGTATCTTCTTCCTCTCAACCGTGGCCAGCACTGTACCACTGACCTCTTCCCTGTAGAAATCTAGACAACACTTCACAAACTGCCAAAACTAACCTCCAATCCTTCTGATTAAAAAAAAAAACCTCAAATCCTTTTCTTTTCAATACTTAATTTTAATAATTTTTATCTATTACTTCACATGTAATTGGCGCCGTGAATTTTTTTCCCCTAGAATAATTAATTAAAGTTATTTTAATTAGTCAAATTCAACAGTAAAATTTCAAAATTTTATTATTCTAGAGTGTAAATCTGTCACACATCACAGTTGGTTTTTAAATTGATTTCTCCATAAATATTCTATTAGGGTGTGTTGAGTTTGAGAGGAGGAAATGAGAGGGGTGGGAGGGGAGAGAATCTTTTTTAACAAATTGCCTATAGATGAGTCTAGAGAAGAGTCCCAAACTAGAGCTAGCCCTAACTCTCCTCCTCTCCTGTCAATCCCTCACCATCACGTTACATGCACATTTTTTATATGCTTCTTATGTGTTCATTCCTCTTTTAGAGGGAAGACTATTTTTTTTTAAAAAAAATTATATACTGTATTTATTTATATTTAAATTATATACTGTTTTCTAAAATGTTTTTTACCTAATATATCAAATTAATTAGTTTCCAGTCCTGCATTCAGTAATATTTATTTGTAACACCAGTATCATGGAAACTAATTAATTTTGAGATACCGGGTGAAAAAAACATTTCAGAAAACAACATATAATTTAAATATAAATAAATATAGTATATAATTTTTTTTAAAAAAAATGTTTATCCCTCTAATAGAGGGATGAACACATAAAAGATGTGTATGTAATGTGGACTCCACCACCTATCATGTCCTCCTCCTTTCTTTTGCATTGGCAACCTGCAATTCTCCTTCTTCTTCTTCTTCTTCTTCATCCATCCTCCATCCTTTGCAAGGAAGATGATTGGCGATCAGTCGATGCTAATGCAAGATTCTCGAGCGTGATTGCGTGGATCGAATTTTTTTCGCAATTTTCTCCTCTCTCTTTGTTGTCCCTCTCTATCGGCAACGACTGAAGAATGAGGAAGACAGTGACCAAGTAGATCCAAGAGCCCAAAAGGGTGTCGTAGGTGTCAATGTGAGCATGGCTATGGAATATTGAATAATTTCTATGGATTATTTTATCAAGATGAGATAAAAATATCTCTCTCATCATCTCCCCTCAAACTAAACACATCCTTAAATTTCCTTCAAGTTCAAATACTATTTAGTATTCAAGAATTAACGAGATTCTTACCTTAACAATTACTACCAATTAAACCAACTTTTATTGGCATATCATTAACAAAGCAGCTAATTTCCACCATAACTCTTTGTCCAACCTTTTGATATTCTCTTATTGCCTCTCATGTGTCTCAATCTATATACATATTTAATCAAATGAAACATATAATATATTATGATTAACTAATTTATTTAGTTTCATTAACCTCTCTAAAAAAAAGTCAATTGAGTCTTATACAAGGATATACATAGTATTATTTAATGAATTGACAACATGCAATTTGTAGGGATTTGAACTTACTTAACTGGATTGGGAACCAAGTAGTACAGTTCTATATCCAACACCACGCATTCCACGTGGATCGAAAACCTTGCCCATATCACTTCGTTATGACCAAATAGAACTGTTTATGATGAACTCTTCACATGTAATCATGAATGCTAAACTTTAATATAAATATATAGATGGTAAATGGACAAATTTAACAACAAAATTATATGTAAGATGCACCTAATGTAAAGTTTTCAAAGATAGAAAAGGATTTAAATGTGAGGCAATTTTGACATTTCTGTTAACTCAACCTCTGTTAATTTGCTGACATATATATGGACCCACAAGATGTCCATATGTCACTGAATTAATTCATTTTTATTCTCTCTATTGAATTTTAACTCCGCACGACCACATGTCTCCGTTTCCTCTCCATGATCAACTTCTAATGGTTTAATTTAACATACTATAATAATATTATTATAATATTAAATACAATGGAGAAGAGACGGGGAAGGAGGGTAGGAGACACCCCTCTCCCCCATTTATTGGTTAATTAATTACCTGGTCACGTGATTATGAGCTGTAAAAAATTATGACTATTCAAATTTATCCATGTTACCATACGAGGACCATTTTTTAATGTTTACTTTGGCTTTTACATGTGATCCCAAAATGAAAGAACTCATCAGGGTCATTGAAAGTACAATCTTAATTAAAAGCTGAAGACTTTTGCTATGGCGCCTATAGTTAAAGAAATATTTATAGGTCATGTGTTTTGTTTGTAGGATTAGGGCGCAAGAATATCTTGAAATAAAAAATGTGGTCCGCACCGTATTTGTTTATTAACAAGATGTAATAATTCATTAAAGAATAGGGAGTTGGTGATCACACTAAGTATTATATAAAGGAGGCCATGAGAATGGAGTTAACCACACAAAGAATGGAGTCGCGAGTGTTGATTGTGTTGCTAGTGGCAACATGCTTAGTCACTTGTTGCTCCTCCCAGTTTCTACAAGATCATCGTAAAACTGTGAGGTTGAGAACCTCGTACGCTGTCATCTTCGATGCCGGTAGTACTGGTAGCCGCGTCCATGTCTTCCACTTCAATCAGAGCCTTGACCTCATTCCCATTGGCCAAGATCTTGAGTTTCTCGACAAGGTCCATGGCCTAGCTATCTTATATTTTTCTCTCAATATAATTAATTACCTGCGTTTGCTCATCGTGTTTTTTGGGGTGCAGGTTAAACCGGGTCTGAGTTCTTATGCTAATAACCCAGAAAAAGCAGCTGAATCTTTGATTCCCCTTTTGGAGGAAGCTGAAAATGTTGTTCCCAGAAGGGCGCGTCGCAGGACTCCCCTCAAACTTGGGGTATACATGCCCACCATTTCTTACATGTTCCGTCAATTTTCAATGGCAGTTTCTCATCATGTGGACTATTAACTGAGTATTTTCTTTGTTTTTTTTTCCTTTCATGTGCAAGTGCAGGCAACCGCTGGTTTGAGATTTCTGAAAGGAAATGCTTCTGAACAGATATTACAAGCGGTAACAAACCAGCAATAAATATTATATGTTGATTAATTAGTTGTTCAATCACTCACTCTTCTTAACTATATTACAGTCGTCGCAGCTTTCATATTCATGTATGTACCTCTGTTATTAAATAGGTCAGGGACATGTTCAAGGAAAGAAGCAGTTTAAAACTTGAGTCTGATGAATCAGTTGCTGTGATTGATGGAACCCACGAAGGCTCTTATCTATGGGTATGCATGATTATTCACGAAACCTCTACATATAGAGTTGTTGCTATATTTGTTTCAAGTTCAAAACAACGATCCGTATTGATATGGATATATGTTTTTTATATATATAGGTGGCAGTAAACTATCTGTTGAGCAACTTGAAAAAGGAATATGATGAGACAGTGGGAGTGGTTGATCTGGGAGGTGGATCCGTCCAAATGGCATACGCCGTGTCAGAGGAAAATGCTACAAATGCACCCAAAGCAAATGATGGAGACGACCCATACATAACCCAGATGTATCTCAAGGATACCAAGTATTACGTCTATGTTCACAGGTATAATAATATATACAACAGATCTTGCCTCACATCACATTGTTACATGCACTTTTCATTATTTTGATGTTGATTTTGAACTTGTATTGTTGTTCTTCAGTTACTTGGGGTTTGGTAAAGAGGCAGCTCGTGCAGAGATCTTGAAGGTTACGGGGGACTCGGCCAACCCTTGTATCTTGGCTGGCTTTGATGGTAATATATATATATATAGACATATATATTTATTGCAATTATAGAGATCTGTCACGTACACGTACGTGATGGGGAATGTAAATTAAAGAAAAATGTCTGAAGTTTGTTGTTTTTATGGAAAGGGACTTACACTTACCAAGATGTGGAATACAAGGCGTCCGCCTTGGCTGGTGGGTCAAGCTTCAGTAAATGCAGAAACACAGTCCTGAAAGCCCTCAATGTGAACGCCACGTGTCCCCATAAGAATTGCACATTTGGCGGCATCTGGAATGGTGGAGGTGGTCCCGGTCAGAAAAACCTCTACCTCGCCACTTCTTTCTATTATGTAGCTACTGAGGTATGCGGTATATATACCACTTTATCTTATTTATAAATTTATTTTGATAAAATAAAATTCATCCTATTTATAAATCCATTTTCATATAATAAATGAGATTGCGATAAATTTATCCATATTAATCATACCTATAAAAATAGAAAGAGAAGAAGTGGTTGAAAAATACCCAATCATAAATGAGGGTAAAGTTAAAAATTTACCTTTATAATCATTGAGTTAACTATTTCCCCTTAATATATGAGATTTGGTTAAAGCATACTTATAAATAAGACCAAAGTAATATATAGTAATACATATACTCCCATCTTCAAAATAAGAGTCAACTTTTGGGGGTGTCGTTTTTTAAGGGATAATACCAAAAAAAAAATATTTAAATTCTAAAATCTCTAATAAGTAATTTAACAACAAATCGAGTTGTCAATTGCTTTACTATTTTTATTAATCCCATTATCAAAATTATTTTAAAGTTTAAATGATATTCTTATATCATTTTTCCTCTTTTTTATAAGGCGCACTTTCTTTTTATCTGAGCATTTAATACTTTTTTTTTTAATTTGTCACACTCTCTCATCTTTCTTCTCCCTACGTTATCTTTCTTATTTTTTCTCATTTTTTATCTTTCTTACTTGTTCCCTTAATAAATAAGGGTATATTGGGAAAAAAGAGAGTAAATATCTTGCATATATAATGATTTTAATTATTTTTAACTAATTTCTTAATAAAGGTAACGGGGGTAATTTGGCTCTTATATTTTGAAGGAGAGAGTAGTAACTAGTAAATAGTCTCCAACCTCAACCCGTGACTATATGGTAATTATATTAATCACTCATGGATTTGTAACACAACTATATGTTCATTCATAGGCTGGGTTTGCTGATATAAACAAGCCGAGCGACAAAGTTCGAATAGTGGATTTTAAGATAGCAGCACAGCTTGCTTGCAAAACAACATTAGAGGAAGCCAATTCCACCTTCCCACTCTTCAAAAAAACTGAGCTTCAATTCGTGTGCCTGGATCTTGTCTACCAGTATACCTTGCTGGTTCATGGCTTTGGTAGGTTTCCTTTTTTTAATACGAGTAATTTATTATAATATCTGGTTAGGTATAGTGGAATCAAATCTTCAATAATGTTGTTTTTTTTTAAGGAACAATAATGATAGAGACTGATGGGCATTATTGCGTTAACTAATAAAATAATGAATAATGATTGTGTATGGTGGTGTTGCGCATGCAGGGCTGGATCCATGGAAGAAAGTGACAGTGGTGAATGAACTCAAGTATAAGGACTATCTGATAGAAGCAGCTTGGCCACTAGGCACAGCTATTGAAGCCGTATCAGCTTTACCCAAATTTGATCGCCTCTTGTATTTTGTTTAATTCACCGTTAGTTTCTTATCCATCTATCATAGATGATGTTTCCATATTATCATGAGGTAGACTTATTATTAATAAGAGCAATATTCAAAGGGCTGACCTTTCACTTGTAGAAGATGTGTGTGTGTGTGTGTGGAAACATTTCCTGAGTTGTAAGTTTGACATCTAATTATGAATCGATATGATGCTGCTTTAATTTCAAAAAAAATTGAGTACTCTTCTTAACATTTGTTCATCAACTTCGCTTTGTTTTGCTTTTCCATTCCTTAATATAAAATTAATAAAACACCTCACTTATCTTCCCCATTTCCCTCATTCATTTTCTTTTTTAATTATTATTGAGTGAGCATTAAAATAGATAAATTAAAAAAATTGATAAATACAGTAAATATGACAAATATTTAGAATCAATACTAACTCTTTGGTGTGGAAGAAGAGATCATTGATTTATTTATCGAACTCCATATTTTCTTGGCGAAAATGACTTGTGAAAAGGATATTTTATTGGGAGGACACCACATCCATTGAAACCGTATCTTCTTCCTCTCAACCTGGATGGCCAGTACCACTCACCTCTTACTTGTAGAAATCCAGATAACACTTCACAAACTACCAAAACTAACCTCCATCCTTTTTTTTTTCAATACTTAATTTTAATAACTTTTACGTTATTTTAATCATATAGGTGAGTTCATCCAATTGGTTCTTAAATCCTACAGATGAGTTCATTGTCACCTGATGTTCAATCATGATTTTATTATTATTTGTCATGATTATCCAACAGGTGACGGTGAACTCACCTCCAATCCTACAGGTGAGTTCACCATCACCTGTTCAATCATGATTTTATTATTCTAGTGTGTAAATCTGTCACACACCACCATTGGTTCTTAAATTAATTTCTCCATGAATATACTCTTAAATTTCCTTCAAGTTTAAATAGCGTTTACAGATATATTCATAAATTGACCGCTAATAAGATTCTTACATTGGCTATTAGTACCAATTAAACCAACTTTTATTGGCATAGCATGCATATCACTAACAAAGCAGCTAATTTCCACCATAACTCTGTCCAACTTTTTTATTCTCTTATTGCTGTCCATGTGTCTCAATGGGCCATCTCCATACATTTATATATATATAGTAGTACATTTTAATTGGATTAACTCAAATGTCAGAGAGATCCTGCAATCTCTAAATTTTTTTAAAATTATTTTTTATTCCTTTCTTTCTTGAACCATGGGAGAAAAAAAAAGCTACGAAAGTTGAAACTTGAAAGTTACTCATTCAATATTTAAGGGCAATGTTTCTCACATGTTGTTTGGCACATAGCCAGGCAAACAAAAAAGAAAAGGCTGGTGGGTGAGGCTGAGGCCACTGTTGGCCTCAGACAAGTGATCCTTGTTTTATTTTTGTGGTCTCAATCTCTGAGTAGGCGATGATAAGATGCCTCAATATAATAATGTAAGTTTTGAATGGTCCTCGTTTTATATGCGTCCGGCCATCACTTTCAATAATGCAAATAATAATAATAATAATAATAATAACGAGTAATTATATATATACACGTACATATGAGCCATCGAGGGAATATATATAATATAATTAATGTAAGTTGTGAAAGACCCTAGTTTCAACCAAATAATTCTGAAACAACACGCTTATTATTGGTTTGGAGAAATCACAAGTGAGTGGTAGTGATGGATATTATGTCGTTATTGCGAAGAGAAGTCTCTTGGTTAGAGTCAGGTAACAAATTATGGACGACGACTTTGTTGGCTTGGCTGAGAGAATTGGTAAGGCAACTAACCTGACTTTTTGTCTGCCTGTGTTTGAATTAAAGCGAACAACAGTCGGCTCAAATATAACACAGATTTACTCAAAGCCTTTTATTATTGTCTATCAAATGAAAAAAATTATAATAAAGTATAATATGTTCAAAATAGTAAGAAGCACACACACATATATACATACATGCGTGTGCACATATACACAAAATTAGAAAGGGATGTACTCACCACTACAAAAAGTTTTTTTATGGCACTAATTAACGTCTGTTTTTTTAAAATAATAGAAGTAAAAAAAGGAGGTGGTGACATTTTTAAAGTTTTGATTTATCTTTCAACAACTATTTCTAGATAAACAATCGTTGAAAAGTTCCCAACCTCCATCCTCTATCTCGATCCAATCCTAGCTATCGCCTCTATTTCCAAAAAAGACCTACTTTCAACTTCAGTTTTCAGAAAAACTGGCATTGTAAGTCACTTACGATATCAGTTTCAAAACGGATATGTTAATTCAATACTTACAAATGTCGTTCATATAGACGTCCCATGTCAACGTATTAGAAATATTTTCTATAGTAATGACTAATGGCCTCAATTTAAAAGCCGAATGGGAAATTTTCATGCTTCTAGCCTATAAGATGGCTGTGTATCAAAAGAGTACATCTTATACATATTAGGTGTGAGGACCACGCTCTATCACTTAATTACGTATGAAAATATAAAGAAAATGTAATATATAGAAATTGAATTAGTAAGTGCTATCTCTATATATTAACTAGTAAGTTGCAACATCCATCATAGAGGCTACAAGAGTGGGAGTGTGGGAAGGTGAGGAAGGAAGTGGCAAGAAGCATGGAGTGGCGAGTTCTGTGGATATGGTGCCTGTTGGTGGTGTGGGCAGCGACGCTGAGCCATGGCGATGTGCACCGGAAATTTGGGGCTCTCTGGCAGAAATCCACCGGCACGATCCTGAGTATGGTGGGTGGGAGCAATAGCTCATCAAGCAACTCCACATACGCAGTGATACTGGTAAGTGGCAGCACGGGGACTCGCATTCATGTGTTCAGATTCAACCAGAGCCTACAGCTGCTTCACATAGACGATGGTTTCGAGTACTACTACAAGTTTGCTTCCTCATTTTCATATATATATAGACACACACTCTCTCTCCCCTGATCTCCTTGTAAAATGTATTGTGTACAAGGCACTTAGAGAGTAATAAATGTTTATTTGTCAATTTTGCTCTTACAGCTAATATTTAAACATGAGCTTTTAATGTTCTCTTCCATTTGAAACCTGATTCAATATGGGTAAAATTAGAAGAAGAAAAATTCAATTCAAGACATGTTTAACAAGTTAAGCGTGTGAGTTAGTACGGCGGGAGAGAGTGTATGTGTTCATCCTGATCGATGATGTTATTGCATGTTGAAGTGTGAGTGTAAATGAAGGAATTAATACATGTTACGTATGCAGGTGACGCCGGGACTGAGTTCGTACGCAGCTAATCCAGAAGAGGCGGCGGAATCGGTGATGACATTGTTGGCGAAGGCGGAGAGTGTTGTGCCGGAGGAGTATCAATCCGTTACGCCCCTAAGGCTTGGGGTTGCTCCCCTTCCTCTCTTCTCACATCTTTCTCTTCTTTATTTCTGCATTAATTAATGGCCTAATCCATTTCTTGTGTGTGTGTGTATACTGATGGCTTGCAGGCTACAGCGGGTTTGAGATCTTTGTCCTCCAACGCTTCCACACTCATCTTGAAAGCCGTACGTAACTCTCCCCCATAATTATTGTCCTCCTAATCTTTCATTATATTCATTATATCCATTATATTCCTCCTCCTTCTTTCAGCTTCTATATATGAATACAAATGGTTTTCATTGTGATTATTATAATCTCTTATCAACAAGTTTATATGAATTAATAAAGTTGGTTAAAGTTATTTATTTCCTATAAAATACTAAAATTATCCTCAATAAAAATTATTACTTTAAAGGAAATTGGTTCATAGGAAGTTTTTTGTAAATAAATAAGGACATTAGGTGAAAAAATTAACAACTAGACAGAATAAATTACTCTTTTTATAAGCACGAACTACGTACCTAAATCACACAAAATTAATGGTTAAAATAAGGTAGAGAATGAGTCAGAAAAGAGACAAGGGAAACATGCAATTAATTAAGAGTAAAAATAAAAATAATGCATTGAATTTTTAGACAAAACAAAATTCTTGTATATATATAGGATCAAGCCAATGAAGAAAAAAAATTACTTATAAATAAGACCAGAAGTATATTATAAAACATGTCATTAGAGGTGCTCGTAACTGTATATAATTAAGGACTACGAAGAGTATTTTAGAAGAGTAGTGCTTGTTTAATTAGCTCAATTCATGAGCTGTTAAATTGTTGACACGTCAGTATTAACCCCCAAGTTTTGAATATTTCAAAGTTTGCTTTTAATACTTATAGCAGGAGGCAGAGGGAAGAGGCAGTAGTAGGGTCATGATCCCAACTCTCAAGTCTCTTTCTCTTTTGATTACATGTCTCCGGCCATCTCGGTATACAAACTACGAGTAATATTTTTTCTGGCCAGTAGATATACAACTAAATTAAGCGTACATTTTTTAGCATGTAATATTTTATTTTAAATCCGTTCGACAAACCTCTAATGCACCTATTTTGACTCTATTTTTTTATTTAACTCTTTCGAATTATTTATTGGATTATGTTATCTAATAATATAGCTTATTTTCACTTATACGTTCTATATATATACTGTTGTTGGATTGGTTGGGTTCAACAGTTACAATATATTGCGCGAATTAAAGTTGCTTCTAAATTCTAAGAGGTAATAAATATTAGTCCAGTTGATAAAATAATTGGCTTATAATTTTAAGATTGTAGATTTAAATTTGAGTACTTTAATTTGTTAGTGGGTGATCTCTACATACCTTTGTAATAAGCACTTTTTGAGCTCGGATGTATGCCCTAGCCCTGGTGAACTCCAAGACCCAACTTACCTCAACTTTTATGTATGAAAAAATAAATTTGTTTCTAAAAAATATTTACTTCTTGTAAAAGAAATAAATCTTAGAAAGTTAAGGCACATTTGTTTTACTTGTTTAATATTTTTTTCCCTTAATATAAAATATATTTATCAAATTTGATTAGATTAAAAAAGTTAGTTGAGTTACTTTATAAAACATGTATTTTCTAAAATACTTTAATCATATTTCTTAATTTCATTATTCCCCACCTCCTTTATTATTGTTCATAGAGTATCAATAGAGATAGGTTAAAAAAAAAATTTATATTTAAAATTAAAATTAACCCCTAAAATATATCAATCCATCCACAGAATTATATATTAATTAATTGCCGAGATTGGAATCTTATCCCAAAAGATATTATCAATTAACAGTGCTGATATACTTTTAAAAGATTTCCCACACACTCATCTGGGCCAACGATGAACGACCCTTTTCAGTTGTCGTTTATGGAGAGGGGACCATATTTCTTAAAGTCGTGGACGGGACAATAATAAAGGGACGGGACACCACGTCATTCACAAATATGCAGACAATTTACTACCACGAGTATAACGTTTTGTCGCTTATGCTTCCATACATATATTATGGCCTTCAATGGCACTACATCAATTAATATCCGTTTATTATTTTAATATTCATAAAAAACAACAACAATAACCTGGCGTAAATTTATTTGTTTTTTTCCTTTGTCTGTGAAGATTAGGGAAGCGGTGAAGAGCAATACCTCATTTGTGCTGGAGTCTGATGATGATATTGCCATTCTCAGTGGGAACCAAGAAGGATATTATCTAGGGAAAATCTTCTCCAGGGCCCAATTAAGCAAAAAAAATTCAAAAAAGGCTCCAACAACTTTTACATGTCAAGGGTCTTTTTTGGTATTATTTCAGAAAAATGTAGTTGTTAACGGGTACTGATTTTGTTGTTAACGGAATTGATGTTAATAGATATTCATTTTGTTGTAAATGGGATACTGATATTGTTGTTAACGTTTTCAAAATAATACCAGAAAAAGCCCTGACATGTGAAAGTTGTTGGGGTTTTTTTTGAAATTTTTTTACTTAATTGAACCCTAAGGAGGATTTTCCCTATTATCTATGGGTAAAGTCACCTTGTTTATTTACATCCCTGCAAATTCAATTACTCATTTTCATATCTTTGGACCTTGTTATTTATTGCCTCACATGGAAAATCGTCCTTGCATATACCCACCGACAATATATAGTACTACGCACCATCAATTATTATTCGTATGCTTAGCTTATGAGTGAAACATCTTAATAATACTAGTAATAATTATTTTGGGGTCTTCTTGTTCTCTACAACACTTCAAATTTTCAAATGTTTTTACTTAGCTTGTTTCTTTTGATCACTACATTGTACCTAAAAGAGCAACATTTCGATATCTCAAGAGTATAAAATGGTGCAGTTTTAAAAGAGAAGAAGTGAAAAAAAAAGAAAAAACTATTTGGGAGAGGTAATGACATTACAAAATACATTAAAATAAAAGCAAATCCCTCAAACCCCTCGATCATAATATACAACAGTACTAGTTTTAGTTTGTTATCAGTAGGTTGAATTGGAAGCTGAAAAAAAAAATGATTGAACAGGTGACGGTGAACTACCCGCTGAATAAGCTGAGAGAAGAGTATGCAAATACAATAGGAGTGGCAAATCTGGGAGGTGGCTCTGTTCAAATTGCTTATGCCATCTCTGAGGACGTAGCACCCAACGGAGACGCTTACGTCACCAAGATTTACCTTGGTTGATCCACCTACCACATCTACGTGCACAGGTGCTCTTGCTCATAGGATTGCATTAACTAATACCACTAATATAATTGATTAATGATCAATTAGCAACAGCCTTCAAGTAATTAATTAAACCCTTAATATTTGGTCGTTGCAGTTACTTGAACTTTGGCAAAGAATCGTCCCGTGCAGCGATCTTAAACCTCACCGGTGATTCTGACAACCCTTGTGTTTTAACTGGCTTCAATGTTACGTGCGTACGTAAGATTATATATATATATATATATATATATGACCTGGATCCAAACTTTAATTTCCCATTGTAAAGATAATAAGTGGATGGATGCTGATATAAAATGGGAATTACATAATGAAGGGACATACGAATACGAAGATGTGAAGTACACAGCGTCGGGGCCGGCGAATCGGTCAAGCTACGAAGAATGCAGGAACACAGTGCTGAAGCTCTTCGATTTTAACGCCACGTGTGCCCATAAGAACTGCACTTTCGCCGGCGTTTGGAACGGCGGAGGCGGACCAGGCCAGACCAATCTTTACCTTGCCACTTCTTTCTATTACCTAGCTATTGAAGTACGTGTGTGTGTGTGTGTCTATATATATATTTGCCTAGTATGCCTTCATATATTCACAACTAATTAATTCATGTGAATGTGCATATATCTGTGTAGGCGGGTTTTGCAGACTCAAACAAAACGAGCAGCCAGGTTCGTCTGATAGACTATAAGATAACGGCAGAACTTGCTTGCAAGAGCACATACGAGGAGGCCAAGACCCTATTCCCGCTTATTGCGGAAGATGTGCTCGCATACACGTGCATGGATCTCGTATACCAATACACCTTGCTGGTCGATGCCTTTGGTACGTTGTCGTCTTGG
Organism: Acacia confusa; assembly: GCA_037074495.1. Lineage (NCBI taxonomy): Eukaryota > Viridiplantae > Streptophyta > Magnoliopsida > Fabales > Fabaceae > Acacia > Acacia confusa. Next base: position 9,613,539 of record CM073507.1, on the reverse strand, counting down.
GGTTTCAATACCATGTTTTTTGGATCTTCCATTTCTGCAAAATTAATAAATGCATGTTCTAATTAATTGGTAGGGTTATATCCATGGGAGGTGGTGACGGTTGTGAAGAAGATAGAGTATGAGGGCTCCTCTTTGGATGCATCGTGGGCACTAGTCAACGCCATTGAAGCTGTTTCTTCTTCATCCACCTTTCGACGTTTAATGCACATCGCCTAAAATTATGTGTGCTCTCTTTGTATCCTAGCTACCTGTATGAGTGTATCTCACACATATGCATCGTATGTGTTCAATAAAGCTCCTTTCTCTTAATCCTCTGTCTCAAAGGTCTGTCACATGAACCAGTTTTCTTGCGCCTACTGGGGAGAGCTAAACAGATTTTTTAAATAAAAAATAATATCCTTATTTTACACTAGTGTAAAAAAGAACTTTATGACCGCCTCATTTAGACTGGATTATAGAGAAGCAGGTCTTAAAAGTATAACCGGTGGCAGTTTCGTAAATATAAAGAACTTTTCGGATCGGATTATAAAGAATCCGGTCTTAAAAATATGACCAGTGGTAATTTCGTAAATATATAGAACACTTTTAAGATCGGATTATAAAAGATCCGGTCTTAAAAGTATGACCTGGCAATTTTGTAAATATATAGAATACTTTTAAGACCGGATTATAAAAGATCCGGTTTTAAAAGTATGACCGGTGGCAATTTCGTAAATATTTTGAGAAGACACGATGAGAAATGAGTCCGAGAATGTGATGTTTTATTCCTTCGCTTAATTGGAATTATATACAGATGCTAATAAGTAAATAATCTTCTGACCTAGGCAGTTCCTATAATATAGGGATTACAATAAGGAATATAATTAGGAAATTCTAAAAACTATAATATACTAACTTAATTCCTAAAATCTCTCTATCAACTTAACTAAGATAATTGTATAATATAATCTAAGGATTACAATCAGGAATATAATTATGAAATTCAAAAAATCATAATCTGCTAACTTAATTCCTAAAATCTCTCTCACAACTTAATTAAAATAATTGCATAATATAATTGTATATGCTAATTATAACTAATTAAATCTGAACTACTTTTAAGACCGGTTTTTACAAACAACCGGTCTTAAAAATATTTACGTGGGTCTGTTACGAAGCTTGATTGATAACACAGCAAATGCAAGGATTATTTGTGTGAAAGAAAAAGGAATACAATATTGATCAATTACGCCAATTATGTATGTTAATTTAAGACATTTAATGACATACAAAATAGAAGAATCAAAGCGATAAGTTGGAAAATGCCAATCAAACATGTTTGTAGCTAACTCACATCGACGTATGTGGTATGGGGGCTCTCTTTAAATTTAAGCGATTGGTTTGGATTCTAATTCCTTATAATATGTGTAGACCAAACTTCATTGCGAGAAGTTTATATAACTTTTGTTCTTAATAGTCTAGAAATATTAATCTTTCGTTGCTAAAATTTTTTTATAAAGCAAAACATATAGAACATTTTTAAGACCGGTTCTTACAAACATCCGGTTTTAAAAATATACTTTTAAGACCGGTTTTTACAAATATTCGGTCTTAAAAATATACTTTTAAGACTAGTTTTTACAAACAACCGGTCTTAAAAATGTTTAAAAAAACCAAAATTCGCTAACTTGTTAAGTCCGTGAGTGTGTCTGTTTTCTTGGTGATATAACATTTATTTAGTTATAAATTCAACGAGTGTCCCAAGAGCCTTACCGGTCAAATCATCAGCAATAATGACATCCTCTTCCTTTAACCTACTCTCAATCTTCGTAAGTCGTCCTAAGAGCCACACAATCAAATCTTTGGCAATGTTGGCAGTGAGATGCTTCAAGCATTTTGCGATAGCGTCAACTCCAATCCTTAACAACGGCGCAAGCGTACTACTTCGAGAATTCTAGATGACGACGGCTCCTTCTTCTTCGATCTATGACACCTCCCACGCCACCTTCGCATAGATCTGGTTTAAAATCAAACTTAGATCTCTTCTTGCTTAAGTCTATTTGTTCCTACCTTGACCGCTCTTGCTCAGATCTAGACTTCGATTTTGGTTGCTTGAAGCTTTGCCAGCATCGACAAGAGGATCCTGCTCAGATTTGATTACTTTAAGCTTGTGATTTTTTTGTAGATCTACACTTCAATTTCACCTTTGATTTTATATTGATTTAAATTCGATTTCTATGATGAATGATTTCTATTTCTTGTTATGTTTTCTTATTTATAGATTTTGTATTCATCTCTTTTGTTTTTCTTGTTGGTGTTGCTTCCAATCTTCTTTTGGTTCTCCATCGCTGATGATGGAGGGACATTCAAAATGTTGTCAGATCTAGTGATTTGGGATCAATTTTTTTTTAATTATTTTGAAACCTTTTTAAGACCGGATATTTCAAAAGTTCGATATAAATTTTTAAGATCGGTCGTTTATCCGGTCTTAAAAGAGTATATTTAAGACCGGTTCAAGTCCGATCTTAAAAGTATACTTTTAATACCGCTTGGAATAAGACCGGTCGTGAGTCCGGTCTTACGATACCTCTTTTGTCCGGTCTTAAAACGCTTTTTTGTACCCGCGTTAGTTTATGTTCTCATTAAAATTACTTTATAAAATATGAACTTTTAAAAAATTAAATATAGATCGTTCAATTAGACATGGATGGTCCGGATCCTATTAGCTTTTGGAAATTGGTTTCCACCATAATATTGGGTATAGCATCTATTCGATTCACCAATTTACATCGTTTTGCGATCTATCTGCCTGCTAGAGGAGTTATGTTATTTATAAACTGTGGATAATAAAAATTCACTTGTCAAGCTGTATGACCCGGAAACCGTGTACATTGAAACTGGCAGATTGGCCCACAAAAACTAGTGGGGTGTGAGAACTAAGAAGTGGTCTTGAAAGAGGTTTGGTTGGAGCCCAAACTGACTATGAATGGGCCGGCTCTGGTCACATTATTTGGGTAATGTGTTACTGATAGAATAGGATGCTGATTGAATAAGCAGAGGCCGAACTAATAAGTCAAGAGTTGGTGGTGTATTCGGTCATGCATGGCAGGCATAACTGAGTTGGCTAGCAATTACCAAAGCAAAAGATATGAAAAGGGACAAGGCATCTGGTTCTGATGCGTCCTACTATTTGCATTCCATTCATATTTGTAAACTTGTTCCATTCTCAACAAGTCCAACAAGAAAGATACCCAGTTTCTCCCACCCCCTCTAGATTAGAAATAATGATCGAGCTTTATGTTTTTCATCCTTGTTTATCAGGATTTTATAGCTGGTATAAAAATATATGAATATAATTTAGAAATGACACAGTTGGCTAAGGTCTTAATCTTCAATTCAAAAGGGAAGATGTTTGATACCCGTTGATCAATGTAAAAGGCCTCGTTATTGGGTGATCTGTAAGTATCTCTATAAATGTGATTTAAGCCTGGAGGTGGCCCTAACCCTAATGGGGTACTGATATCTACCCCCACGTAATCTTTAAGCCTATTTGAGAAAGCATCATTAACCAAAAAAAGCTCATCAGAAAGGAAAACTTGTTTTTTGGGTATTTGGGAAAGTTTCACCATGTGATGGGCTTCAAGAGCTAAAGTCAATTTTAAGTTGAAGCAACTGAACCAAGCTTTAGATCCCACAGTAACCTAGGGCTTTTATTTTTAATTTTTTTATCTCAAATAATCACATTATATATATATGATTCATGTTATTTTTAATTTCAACCATCTTTTCAAAAACTATGTCAAACAAGTATCTATCACGTTAAAAAGTCACTTCTGTTATCACTATGACAAACACAAATCACATAAAAAAAAAGTCTATCAGATACAAAAACTATTTCTATCACTGCTACGGGCCATTTTTTTGTATGAAAAAAATTGAATATGATCTACGATATGAGAGTACGCAATAATGGCTGATTTAGTCAAAACTTTGTCGAAAAGAAATTTAGTTTATGAGAATGAGCACGATATTTAAATTTTTTTTTTTTTGGATAATTTATTTCATTTCTTTCACGTTGAAGATAAGCTCAAATTCGCTTTTCTTAAAGGGCAAATTAAAAAGAAAAGTTGCATGGGGAGAAGGAGCCGTAATCAAATGCTGTACCTTATAATAAATTGGAATTTTATCCTATCCATACTCTATGCATGCCTCTCTCCATTGGTTTGTTGATTGTGCATTTGGTTTGACCCAATGTTCGTGACATATATCAAACAAAATGCTATTTATTTAATTACTGCCATAATATAATAAAGAAGGCAATTAAGAAGTAATATTGTTCTTTGTTAAAGAGTATAAAAAAGGCGATGATAAATATAAGGCCGTTGAATCAAATGGATATATATGAAAGGATAAGATTGAGAGTATGGAAAGAAGTATGAAGGGTGGGCATGGTATGGAAACTGGAAAGGATCCAAATCCTAAAAATTTGACTTTGATAAAATGATGGGAAGCAAGGTTCTCCCAGGATTGGAGGCCTTGATTGGCCACTATGATCTTATCTTAATTTTTACTGAATTTTTTATAATAAAATATTATATGATTTACTATTTCATTATCGATCTTTCCAATTCATTTTATTCATAGAACCACAAGGAGTTTTCAAACACAAGTCACTTTGAAGAAATGCACAAACCAAATAAAAAAACTATAAATATATTAAATTATAACAAAATAGCGTGTTGTTTTAGAAAAATACTCTTATTTATTAGTACCTAGAGTATCAAATATAATAGGGTTAAGTATTATTTTTGCCCTATAAGCTGCGGGCACCCAAAAGTTTAGAAAACAGAACATTTCACCTTTGCTATTAATGTTTTTTAAGTCTAACTGTTAAATCCATGTGACTTTCATGTGACACACCACCTTATTGTCCAACTCAAAGCACCATGTACATAGGTTAAGTATCATTTTTGCCCTCAAAGTTTTGCCTTATGAGCACTGGGAACCTAAGTTTTTTTTTGGATAATTTTTGTCCAAAAAATTTAAAAAATCAAGAAATTTTGCTTTGACTTAATAGACCCAAATGGTCAACATCTAGCTAACCTAGTTATGCTGACGTGACTCTACCATATAAGATTAAATTTCACATAATAATTAACACATTATGCCACATCAACACCTCATCTCTCTCTCTCCTACCTCTGGTTTTCTCTCCTCTCCACTAGCATCAACCCTATCACCGATGTTCAATCTAAAAACATCACCATCAACCTACAAATCTACCTACCCCTTTGAGTGACAAACTCCCCTTACTAATTTACATCCACAATGGTGCAAAATTGATTTGTTTTTTAAACTTCCAAACTAAAAATAATATGAAAAAAAAATTGGTTGCCCAGTGCTTCTATAGCAAAATTTCCAGAGTAAAAATGATATTTAACCAAATATAATTACTAAATAAAATATTTACTCTTGTCATAAATTTAAAATTTCAATTCACTTTTATCTTTTAGATGTATAATTTTTTTATTTGAAGTATTCACATTGATTGCCCATATGTATGTAGTAACGGATTTTCATTCATGAGAGTAATAATGCACATAATTAAAGAGGTTATTTTAGTAAAATCAAGATACATTTATTACAAATAATCTTAATTTAACTAATTTTATAATATATATACTCTATATATATATATAAAGAGTTTAATGTTTCTGTCTTTGTTGCAGAAACATTTATTCTGTCTCAATCACATAAAAGTGAGTGAGTTTTATTATAAAGAGAAGAGAGAGAAAATATTAATAGGACTCATTCACTTTTATGTGAGTGAAACAAAAAAAAGGTTTTTGCAGCAAAGACAGAAATATTAAATCCATAAATTAATTATATGTATATAGCTCTTTTGTTAATGATGGGAAGGAGTATATGTTTTATTCATATTGTAATTAAATCTTAACTTCTCTATCTTTTTTTAAAAAATTATAAAATGGTTAAGGTCCACCCAACACTCTAAAATATTTTTTCAGGTGTTTCAGTGTATTAAAGTAATTTGTGAGTTCATGACGAGGTTTAAATTGCTTCTTTAAAAAATACTCTATGGGCAAAATTTCTTTTGAAAAAATAAAGATTTCAAGGGTATAATTGTGCCACAAAATATTTTAGGGTGTCGGAAGCCTCTATAAATATACTTTAGGGTATTAGACTCATCACAAATTATTTTAGGATATTAGATACGTAAGAGTAGATACTTTTAAAGTGTTGGACACATCTTAACTCATTTTTTTTAAAAAAAACATGACAATTGCTTGGAAATAAAACAAAAGTCCCAAAATGACTATTGTGTTAAAGCAAGGCGAGTATTTTACCCTGGTTTATTTAGATTCTAGAACGAACACAATAAATCACTCACTGTTACAAAGTGTTTTGCAAGCAAAGCATCACTTAGGATCAAAAGGAAGTAGTAGTGCTATAAATTAAAGTTAATTGGATCGTTTTGACGAGGTTAGGCACTCTGACATAAAACATGAAATAATGCATATCCTTGTAGATTAGGTGATTACACGTGGAAAATTACATAGAGAGAAGTCGCCGTCACATGACTTTAGAGTAGTTGGAAATTTAACTAATTGTCTATCTAGATATAGATCCCACTCTTTATTGACTAATTTCACTCTCTCTCTTTTTTCGCCAACAAACTCTCCATAATTACCAAACAAAGTAAAAAAAAATAAGACTTTTTATGTCAGTCATTAGCAATGTCAAGCAGCCTCAATCGCCTATCAGAATTCAAAGGATATTATAATTAGACTTGTTCTCTTTTACACTATTCCAATATTAATCGCACCATAAAAAGCAAATTAAACAGGTCAATCACACTGGAAAATAGAATTCTGCTAACACAAATCGAGTTAGTTAATGGATTTATCAATGCTGATTTAGAGACATGACAGACTGGAGGGATTAATTACTCCTTATGATCCCACGCTTAAAAGTTAAAACGACACATTATTTGTATGTTGACCAGCATGTTATTGAAGTATATCGTATAGCTACCGTGTTTCATTTTTGTTTCCGCCCACACTTTAAGTTTTGGTTCTAATTCAATTAATTTTACTTCAACTTAAAGAAAAAAAAATGATAGCTTCACTTGCAGCCTAATTGAAAAGTCTGATCAAACCTGAAAAGTTGTCTCTTTTTCTTGTTTCTGAATTGAACAAGTTCAATGAAGCCTCTAAAACATGAAAAAGGATGGCAAGAACGAAATGATTGAGTTGGAGACTGAGATCAAACCTTCCTATTACAGTACGAGGAACGGATTCAACGGATATTCTCAGTTCAATCCCTCCTGATAAAATAACTATATTCATACACCTAAAAAACAAAATCTAAGAGCATCTCTACATATTCATTAATTTTATGTGCTGGGTGGTCAAGATATTTTTAATTGTACGGGCTATGCAGATGAGCATGTGAGTGGAAGAATTCTAGGTCAACAAGTCACCTAGCCTTGGATTGAGCATCTGGTGGAACGAGGCATCAGGAATGGCCACTTTTTTCTTACTTCGGCTGACACAATACCCCTCCCAATACTTAAGCTAACGTGTGAGTGCGCGGGCGCGTCCAGGGCGTGTACTCGTCCACCAAAATAAAAGCATCTTTGAACAATATTATTATAGGTATAGGTCTAGGGGATATGTATAATAATATATATATCCCCCAAGCCTAGTCCGATACTTGTGGATAATATCGACTTTTTCTAGTACCATATTTCATTTCATATATCCAAGTTCAAAGACCCTGCAGTAGCATTATAATTTTCTCCACCTTGTTTTGGCTCTTTCTCTTAAGTCTCACTCACGCTTCAAGTTCCATACATAGAACTAGGACTCTTCGTACACATTTTATCCATTTTTGGGTGAGGCTTTGACCCCTTTTCTTTTCGCTCTCGCTGCTTTCAACTTTTCTCTCTCTGTTTGGAGAGACCATGCTGGATATCTGCTAGATTCAATCATGTACGTTACAACTTTTGTATAAGAGATATGAGATATAGGCTTAGGCACACAAGAGGGGTTATCCAATCGGTACATTAGGTCTGCAATAATTTGAGTAAGGTTAGATGAATGATAGTTTCAATTATATTGTGCGAGAGAGGATCAATGTTACCAGCTAGCTAGGACCACACTAAAAGAGAAGAGATGAGAATAACCAAAGTACACAACAAAATATTGCCATTTGGGTCGTTATGGGAATGACGCGTAGTGTGAAGTATAGCTTCGGTTCACTGCTTTCTCTTATCTGTGGTTAAGAATGGAGCATCATTTCTTAACGTCGTTGATTTTACCTAATGATATGGGGAAGTCCACGTCACGTGCCTTCCTTTCATTCAAAATTTCAAACTTTGACTCTCTCTCTCTCTCTCTCTCTCTCTCTCTCTCTGTGATATTTACGTGCCTAGATGGCTCCAAGTAATTAATCCTTTCCAGCTGAAATCATTGTTCTCAGGAATAAAGGTGATGATATTATTGATTCTTTTCAGCTTAAGGGTATTTTCTTTTTAAAAAGGAGTTGGTGGCAAAAATCTTCGTTTTATGCTTCAAACAACATAGTGTACAGAGATAAAAACAAAAACAATTAATATGTCATGGTCTTCAACTATATTGGCCATTGGGTGAGCCGTACGTAAGTTACTGGTCCATGAGAACCCATATATGAATGCCACCTGCATGCCTCGCATAAGACCGTGTTTGAACAACTTTTACTGGAGTTTATACGCAAATATTTCGTCATTAATTATTTGATAATAAGAATAATAATAATTGACTGAGAAAATATGAGTCTTGGTTTAGTCTGTGACGGCCGAACCAGCTTATCTACAAACATGCATGTATCAGTCTTTGACAGGGGCAGGTTTCATTTAGCGACGATAGAAAGAACAAAAGCCTGATCGATATACAGATGAGTAAGAATATTTAATATATTGATCAACTCAGGGATTTTACTTGCTATAATTGCTTCTGTTAGTTTTTGGTGAATAGAAGAATTGCATGTGGATATGATGAGACATATCTCATATATAATGAGAAAGTTTCCTTTTGAATTAAGAAACAGAGCTAGATATCACAGTGGCGGGTATGAAAAGGACTTGGGGTATGGACCACAGGGGGAGGAGGGGCACTAACGATGTTTTGAGGCTATGGTATTTTCCCAATCCCAATCAAGAAAGTAATATGTGGCATTGCAGAAATATGAGATAGTAGAGATAATTAAATTCCATTAGTTTAACGATTGACACGTGGACCAATAGGGAAAACCAACTTGTGGGTCATTGTAAGAACTAATTAAGAAGTGTACTTTTTTTTTTTTTTAAAAAAAAACAAAGATATCGTTTAAAGAGAATATGGACGAAATTTGTTAATTAACAAATTTATCTTAAGATTTAGTTTTTGATAGAATTCAATAACCCATATAATCAAACTTAATAGGATTAGGGCTTGGTTGTTGATGTCTTCTTTCCTTGCCGGTTTTGGGAAAGAACCAGAAACAAGAAGTGCGGGGGTTGAGTGAGGAGTGATTTTGACGGAGGAATAAGAAGAGCATCTTCTTTTCTACATTAATTAACATCCACGAGAACCCGTTGCTGACTTGCTGGCATTAGTAATGACATGGGAGAAATTAAAGAAGGCCCCGGAGTGAAAACGTACAGCCCAGTCCCTTGAAAAAAGCGTACAGTCAAACCTACACAAACCCGTATTTAGTAAATAGGTTAAACTCAAATTTAGACATATGTCAAACTTATTTAGATAAATATGTCTAACCTATTTTCATGAGAGTTGAGACGTAGTGTACAAGCTTACTGACCTAACCTATTTAACTTTTTAAATTTATTCTATTATATATTTATATATAATATCGTCTAAATAATTTTATAAATTATTTATAAATTTATCAACTTAACATTAATCATAAGTCTAACATCTCATCGTCATGACCCTTAACTCTTGCTTTTGCTTCAATCATTCACCCCCTACCTTTATTTTATTTTATTTTTATTTTTTTTCATTTGAGATGACAAACTAGCTAACTCACTTCCTCTTCTTTGATTTGCATTGTCCACTAAAGAATAATAATTGTTATGAATTTATTTTAATGCCAAATGAAATATTATAACTCTAGTAGGAGGAGTTTGTCCCAATTTACGTGGGAATAGTAAAAGAGGTAAAATCCAATTTTATGCTTCTTATGCTTGATCAACTTTTAAAAATATACCTCATTAGTCAATAAACGATTATTTTTTATTTTTACTTGCTTTGATAACTGTTGTCAATAGACATTTTTTTCTCCTTATTAGGCCCTTATGATATAATGAGAATGAAGGTTAGGCTTTTAAGACATACCACTCTGGTCCTATTATAAATCTCTTTGATCACAAAATTTGATCCTATTTATAAGTTTAATTTCACAGTAGTAAATGAGATTATGACAATTTAACCAATATTAATTGAATAAATCAAAAAAGAGAGAGAAGTAAATTGAAAAATACTCATTCATAAATGAGGGTAAAGTTGAAAATTTACCCCATAATCATTTAGCTGATTGTCTCTCCTTGGTATGTGTGATTTAGTTAAAAGAGAATTATAAATAGGATAATAGTGGTACTGTAGGATTGTAAATAGGGGTGGAAATAGACCAAGCCCCTAACAAAGGCCTACGGCCTAGCCTACTTTAAGCCTAGCCTGACCTATTTAATAAATAGGTTAGGTCTAGGCTTAGGCTTATTGTTAGGCCTATTTAGTTAAACAGGCTAAGCCTATTTTCATAAGGCTTAGCTTTTAGGCCTACAGGCCTGACCTATTTAGATTTTTTTAAAAAAAATGTTTTATTATGCATAGTCATATATAATTTAATCTAAATTAATTTTGTAGATTATTTATAAAATTAATAACTTATTCTTAACCTTAAATTTTACATTTCTCTATTTATCAATAAGTTTAATATTTTCATTCATCAATTGATCACATCTACTTCTCTTCTTTTTGATCGCTCAAGGTGTCAATGCTAGCTCACTACTCCTCTCTTGATTTATGTCATTTGATGTAACATAAAAATTGTATTAAGTTAATTTTAGTGATGCCCAAATGAAAATGATTCAAACATGAGAAGTTTGTCTCATTTTCTATAAGAAAAATAAGAGGTAAAATCTAGTTTTATATGTCACATGTCGTGCTTAGTTGATTTTAAGAAATATATCTTCTTAGTCAATAAATAATTGAATTTTCTTATTCTTACTTGCTCAAATAATTGTTGGTACTAGGTGTTATTTTCTTTCACTTACTAACTATTTTATTTGTTATGAGAATGAATCCTTAAACTTTTTAGATATAACGTAAGCATTTAAATAGGCTTGATGAATTATATATGAACTTAATACATATCTTTTAAAACTATATATATAAAGACCTACATTTTAAGTAGGCCTTTAAATAGGCTTCAGGCCTTGTCAGACCTTCAAAAGGCTCAGGCTTATGCATAAAAAAAAACCTACTCACAGGCTCAGGCTTTAGATTCTCATCGCAGACGCAGACCTACTTAGTTAAAGGCTAGCCTAGCCTAGCCTATCTCCACTCCTAATTGTAAATAAGTATAAAGGAGGGTTACATATAAATTTAAAAGCATAATCTATAAAGACCATTTAAATGTCTACCACTCTGGTCCTATTTATAAATTCATTTTACCCAAAAAAATTTGGTTTTATTTATAAGTTCAGTTTCATGTAATAAATGAAATTATGACAATTTTACCCATATTAATTGTACCCAAGAAGATAGACAGAGAAAAAATAGTTGAAAAATACTCAATCGTAAATGAGGATAAAGTTAAAAATTTACCCCTGTAATTATTGAGTTTACTATCTCTACTTAATATGTAAGATTTAGTCAAAATAAAATTATAAATAAGACTAAAGTGATACATTTTAATTAAGCTTTTAAACAAATTTTAGACCTTGATAGGTTTAAAAAAAATCTATGTATAAATTCAGACTTTAAATTTATGTCGCATGCCTAAACCTATTTAAATAAAACCCTAGCATATCCCTACTCTTACCCCAGACAAAGCGCCAAAGACACAGATTACTGGGGTTTTGACTTTTCAATCCCAACTCGATCTTCCATTTTCACACACTAGTCCCCATGCCTTTATCAATCTCTGTCTTTGTCCCTTTCTAAATTCTTAATCTCCTCCTTATCCTGTCCCAAGCTTTATGCGTAGGTACACAATCCTTCCCCACCTCCAATAATTCTGTCACATATTTAACATTAATCTGTATTTAATCGGTTGTTAATTTTAGTATCAGTAACAGAAGGCGATGAGCTATATACTAACTTGTCCGTCCTCATTTCCAGGGATCATTGGGAACAGAACATGAATAACCGTCTCGTTTTATAGTAAAACAGAGATGAAAAATAAAGGCATATAGAAATGAAAGTACAGAAGCATGCAAATTTTGGGGACTTGTAAAACCACGATATGTTTGGTGTTGATGATAATGCGGTCACTAATGATGGTAGGATTGAAGTGGTTGTGGGGTCCATGTCGACATTTCTGTGATGGGCACAAGTCCAAAGGGAAAGTCTAATCCCCAAAAGCTAGCCTATAAGGAGGAAGAACCCAATGGACTTCTAAATCTCACTCCAAGAGTTTGGCTCCTCGATGTGGGACTCATTACATAGTCACCCTTTAAGAGCCGACATCCTTAGCGACTTCACTCCACAGCACTTCACTCGGCCTTACCGATCAGAACCCTCTGTGGGTAGCCCTCTTCGTTTTATCGACTCTCAATGAAAGCACGAATGTGAGAAGCACAAGTCTAAAGAGAGAGCTCAATCCCCAAAAGCTAGCTTAGCTTATAAGGAAGGAGAACCCAATAAACTTCTAAATCTCACTCCAAGAGCTTGGCTCCTTGATGTGGCACTCATTACAATTTCATCTGAAGAAGGGTGATGTCATGTGAGAGCGCCGCCATCAAAGATGCTAAATGACAAAATGGGAGCTAAGTGTGTGCTGTGGTGCGCGTATGAACATAGAGAGAGAGAGGGTGTGTCCGCTTTTGGTTTGAAGCTCTCTTGTGCGGCCCCTGAGATGGAGCCCACTTTTTGAAATTCAGAAAATTGATCCATCCCCCCTGGCTGCCGTCTTTTCCATTCTTCCCATTGGCTCCGCCTAACGACAAAATTCAGACCTCCTTATAATCCCCTTCCCTCCTTCCCTCCCCAAAAATTTCCATCCTCTCCTCTTCCTCTTCCTCTGTTACTGTGTCGTGATCATAATCTGTCATGGCTAGCCCACAGTCCACTTTGCCTCCGGGTTTCAGGTTTCACCCTACTGATGAGGAGCTCATTCTTCACTATCTCAGGAAGAAGATCGCCTCTTTGCCTATACCCGTCTCCATCATTGCCGAGGTTGATATCTACAAGTTTGATCCCTGGGACTTACCTGGTACTCTGTCTTTCTTCCTCTGATATTTGGGCAGTTTTATGATGATCTGTTTATTAATATCGCTTTGTGTGAATGTGTGTGACAGAGAAGGCGGCGTTTGGGGACAAGGAATGGTACTTCTTCAGTCCTCGAGACCGCAAGTACCCGAACGGCGCGAGGCCAAACAGGGCGGCCGCTTCAGGTTACTGGAAGGCCACCGGAACTGATAAGACCATAGTGGCGGCGTTGCCGGGAGGAGGATCGGCGGAGAGCATGGGGGTGAAGAAGGCTCTGGTGTTCTACACCGGAAAACCCCCCAAGGGCGTTAAGACTAACTGGATCATGCATGAGTATCGCCTCGTCAACAACACCAGAAACAGATCCCCCAAGTTCCAAGACTCCTCCATGAGGGTATTAATATATAACTCATTCCCATCACCACTATTTCATCTGTTTCATTATATATTCATGATCATGATCTCCTCATTGCTTCTTCTTTTGCCATTTTGGGCTCTTGGCAGTTAGATGACTGGGTTCTCTGCCGAATTTACAAGAGGTCCAAACATGCTGAATCTCCCACTGCAGAAGCAGAGACCTTGGTGGCTGACCAAGATCCCCCAGAAGAGCACATAGTATTACCAAGCTCTCAATCTCCCTCTCCTCCTCAACAAAACAATCTGATTTCTCAGAAATCGTTGTCTTTCTCGAACCTGTTGGATGCCTCAGACTTCTCCATATTGAGCAGCTTGTTGTCTGACAACTATTCAACCCCACCTGGGTTTGAATCTTCTGCTGCTGCTGCTGATAATTCTAATTCTGAAGTTATCAATCTGAACCACCAATCATTTCAAAACAATCATACCAACAACAGCTATGACTTGTTTCAGAGGACCCCTCAATTGATGAACCATTCCTCCCTCCAAAACATGGAAAATAACATGCACAAGCGTCAGATTTCAGGGCTGGATGAGGAAGCCTCGTACCCATCAAAGAGGTATCTGAGCTCATCCTGCAGTCTCCCTAATAACAATACCAAGCATCAACTCGACAGCCCACAATGGAGTTTCCCCCTCAAGCAGTCGCTGTTGAACCAGCAGTTACTCCTGGGTCCTCATCTTCGTTTCCAGGGATAAATCCAACTACTTTCTGAAAAAAAAAATTAATAAAAAAACAAAAGTATTTTTTACGAGGGGGGATAAGTAAAATATCCAGAAGCCGAGCCCACGGGGCCGCTCATGCATATCGCCTGATCTATATCCGCTCAGTACGTATGGATCAGGACGAAAAAAAAAACAAAGTTAGGTGCCTTTTTTTTTTTTTTTCTCTTGGGGAATGGCTGTGTTGGGTACGTAGAAAATTAATGGTGATTTTAATTAATTAGAATGGACAGGAGAACTGTTTTATTGAAAAGGAATTTCAAAGGGAAGGTTGTGATGGCGTCAATAGTGAAGAAACTGTTGACGGATGGAAAATGATCCAGTGTACAAAATTAATGAATGACGATGTCAATTTGCAAGTGTTGTTAATTTGTACAGGCGATCAAGCTTTATTAAGATATATACCTGCAAGGGACTATTCCATTTGATTGTGAATTGTGATGATATGCCATTGTTTTCTTTTCCCCAGGGAAAGTCTTCACAGTTTCTGACTCTGTATTTCAGAATCTGATTCTTCAATTCGATCTGGTCATATATAATCTGCAATTAATTAATGACTCATTCTAAAACTGCGCCGTCGTCTTTTATTCTCATATCACCCAACTTTTTTTTTTTATATATAAAAAAAGTTCTGGAAGGATTCGACATCAGTCCCCTACCAAGGGGAGGACACGGCCCCGAGCTCTATGAGAGCTTACTAGAGACTTACGAGATCACCTATCAAAGGAGTCTCAGCGACGGTAGAGGGGATCGAACCCACGACCCAAGGGTCCTGGATCCCTTACCATCTGTGTCAACTCTCATTGGCTGATATCACCCAACTTGTTTTGCCTTTTGTCAGGTATAACGTACTAGATGAATCCATGAGGGTGAATTAAAAAATTTAAATTAAAAAGCCTGGCCCAACTAAATAAAAAAACATGTGTTTTGCATTACTGGAGAAAAAAAAAACAAAAAAAAAAACAGGGGGAGAAGAGGAACGTGGGAATTGGGGAATAGCGCATGCATTAAGAAAGGGGTTTCGGAGTTGTTAAGGTTATTGCATGAGCGAACGACTAGGAATGCTTAGGTAAGGTGTAGGGAAGGTTGTTGAATAATTTAAACACATTGGTGACTAGCTCGTAGCTTTGTCCCCATGCGTGCTTTAATCTCTCTCCATTAATTAATTGCTTTGTACTTCGAACTCACCGCCATAGCCTCACACTCATCTCTTCACCCAACACACTTCCCGACACCCACAGACACTCTCTCTCGTTGACGTCTTCGACGGACCCCTGAGGAAGCTCGCCCAGACGAACTCACGGTCATCTAGATTTGATTTGAAGGGCTTTTTTTTTTTTTTTTTTATTAAGGTATCAAAAATACATATAAGGTTTCTTTTAGGAGTCCCTCCACGTGTTTTTTTTTTTAACAAAAATACACACGTGGTTATCATTTTAGAACAAAAATCTCATCTCACCGTTAAGTTATTGTTCACCGTGATGAGAGAAAAATAGATGAAGTTAAAAATAACTTAACTGCGGTGAACAGTAACTTAACGTTGAGATGTGAATTTTACTCTAAAATGGTAACCATGTGTGTATTTTTACTCCAAAAAAAAACACGTAATGCGAGACGCTCCTGAAAAAAAAACTTATGTGTATTTTTACACCTTAACCATTTTTTTTAACTTTCTATTTTTTTTTTTTGGAAAAAAAAATTAATGGGTAGAGAAACTAAAATAAAATTAATATTTGAATTAACATTTTTTTAGAAAAATAATTTTTTTCTTGTATAAAAAAATAAAAACAAAAAAGAGAGAGAGATTTCGCCCGTCCAGAAATCTAGATATATGGAGGAGCTCCCCTTGTCTATCCAAGAATATGCACGGTATCTGATTCCCGTCTTGGGCATTAAATTTGAACTGATCTCTGATCCCTCATCACTTTGTTCCCCCTTGTTTTGTACTCCCTCTGTTTTTATTTATGAGACTCTCTCTACTAAATCGTTATATTTTAAAAGATAATTAAAAATAGTTAAATATAATAACTACATAAAAGATTTTACTTTTTCTAAAAAAATGCTCTTATTTATGATGGGGAAAGAGAGAGTAATATAAAAACATTAAAGAGAATGAATGAATGTAGTATAATAATTAATTAAAAGAAATTACATTTATTATTTAGACAAATGTAAAAGAAATATTACATTATGGGCAAGCTCATTAAGAAGAAGGAAAAAAAAAAAAGAAGAGCTTCTATGTATAAAGAGGAAGAAATCAGTACTTTTGTTTCATACTTTCATTGTTTGACTACCTCTCCCTCTCTTTTCATTGACCAAATTCTTTTAATCAAATCATACAACTCTGAGGTATTGAAATTATTTTTATATTTTTTATTTCATAAAAAAATGAACTGAAGTTTTGAAAATTAGCTTTCATTAAAATTTTAAATTCTGTCTTTAATTAATGTAAGAGAGAGGGTTATAAACTTATAGTTACGATATATATGTGTGTGCGTGTAGATGTTTTGTCGATTTTGTAAAGAATCTTATACTGAAGGGAAAAATTAGGGAAAAAGCTTCTAAACATGGTTAAATAGTTGGCAACACAGAGGGAATGCGTTTAATAACTCCATGAATCTCAACATGTTTGATTTTTTTTACATAAATAAAAGTTGGACATCGATTTTGACATAAAACCTATTAAATTAAGCTACAAATCATTAATTACTGGCAATGAAAAATTGCAATTTGTTATAGTTAAAATCTTACTATATATTAATATATTGGCATATTGCTCGAGAATGTATTGAAAAAATATATTACTATTGACGATTATCTTTTTATGAATTTACAAATAATTGAATGCCGATTTTTTACATTAAGATGAAGCTTAAAAGGGGCTGGCCAAAAAAAAAAAAAAACTTAGAAGGAAGCTCAAAAATTGACGTAAAACCTCAAATTTGAGAGAAACACCCCGTTAAATAAAGTTTTCCAACTTTTATTGATTAGCAGAACTAGCTTAATTAGCGGGCTAAAGATGTCAGAGATGCAATCTAAAAATAATAAAATATAAATCTTTACATTGTGGAATCAAAAATCAGGATGGAGGGTTACAAGCCAAATTCCATTACAATTGAGAAATCTTTTCTGATCAAATGGCGAGAAAAAAATAGCGCCATGTCAAGAAAATATTATTGTAATTTTTTTGGTCAGGCACATATATTCTTTTATTGGAAGCATTCTTCCTATTATTGCAAACGAGTACACGGGATAATAGTATTTCATGAGTTACTCAAACATATTTTACTTCCTAATTAATGCAACTCTTTGACCTTTAAGGAAAATTAAAACATTACTACAAATAAATGACTACATAATAATAAACAACAATATCCACCCCATCGATTCAAAATACATATTACAAATAAAATCTCAACAATGTTAAACAACATTGTCTTCTAATTGATTAACATTCCTAAATATCTCCTTGTACACATTTGAATCTTAATTACTTTAAATAGGATTCATCAAAAGTTGGGGTGATTCCATGAATACTAAAGAAAAGGTGAATTTACAAAAATGCAATATAACAATTTGCTGGGAGTTTGCAATCTTAAAACGTCACTTCCTTTAGTTCAAATAAAATCAAATAAAACTTTAACTATGCGATAATACATCCTACACTACATCGGTCTTAGAATCCTCTTCAAGTATCGAGAAGTATAACATCCACTTGCACCAAAAATTTAACACATCAACTTCTACCTAAAGAAGGAATAAAAGAATAACAAACACATCATGACCATATGCAATTTTTCAAAATTTAAAATCAAGACAGGGAAATTGCTCAAGAACAGGTATAATCTTGTATGAACCTACATGGCAATAAGAAGAAATTTATCAAACTAAAATGGTCGTAAATAATTGGGGAATCAAAAGATGAAGTAGAATACTACAAAAGAAAGAAAGTCAACTTATAAAGTAAAAACATAAGAAACATATAGCTAGTGAGTACATAGTGTTACTCAAAGATATAAATTTTCTTAAATTTCTTAATTGGATTATAGCAAAAAACTGTATATTCAAGAACCCTGATATGGATTTAATATGATGTGGAAAAGTAGAAAAGCCCATCATTCTGCTGGGAAAAATTTTCCTATTAAAGTAAAAAGAAAATTAGATGATATTGATTCTAAATGGCCTCTTAGGAATATGAGTAATCAGAATCACTACAAAGTTGACAATGAAACCTATCATGTTTTAGGATATTCAAATTGATGCATGCATGAAATAGTAGGAAAAGATTGAATTGAGAATATCATTTCAACATTAGCAATGCCAAGGGATTTCTAGAAAAGGGAGGACATTAAATCATTGAAAGAAGATAAGAATGGAAGCTGTTATGTTTTAGGAAACCCGGGTCTTTCATCCATATAAATTAACTAACATTAAATTATAGCTTTTCTGCAGAACTTTGAAAGAAACTTAGCAACCAAGGAACTTTATTTATCGTCTAGGCAAAGTCATCTTTTCAACAAAACTTTGAATGAGGATTCCAAAATATACCTTTCAATTTGAAGGTAAAATTGATGGGGTGAGCGCCATTTGAAAAGATTCACTTTTAAAAAAGCCTAATTTTGAATCAGTGGTATTGTCTGAATGTCTCCGAGTTGCAGATGGTATTCATTAAGTTCGTAACCACTTGAATGTTAATAAATTGCTTGGTCTACTCTTGAAGTAAATCATAAATTTTATAAGAACCACAAGAAATTCCACAAAGGTGGTGATGAACAAATTAACTGTGGCTAATTTCTTAATTGTGATGAACAATAAGAGAAGGTGAAAATCTAATGGTGAAAATAATTGTGATGAACAATAGGAGTATAAAGAGCACCTTCAAATCTCTTGGAATGCTTGCTAATAGCTAAATTCTTTACCTTAAAGTTTGAGGACTGGGAGGATATATCACTATAATTGAAGTAAATTCTTAACATGAATCTGTACATTCAAATTTCCAAGAGAAAGGCATCAAGAAACTAAATCTAACTTGCACAATCAATAACAACCTCATTTTATTTTTCAAATTTGTCCATTGAACTATATATGCACAGTTCCTACATAACTTTTTTGTTAAATAATTGGGAGGCAATTCTGTGAAACAATTTCCTTGATATCTTTTAAATTTCTGTGAATTTCTCTTTGCTGTTTTCAGGGGATATAGCTCCTCCTCGTGGTGTTAGAGTAGCTATGGAAATGCAAGCTAAAGCAGAACGGAAAAAGAGAGCTCAAATTCTTGAGTCAGAAGGTAAGCAATTTGCCCTTTTCAATTCCTCAAGAGTTCAAGGATGATAATTTCCCCTGGTTATGACTCATAGCAAAGACAAAAACTAACACAAACAAATGGTCCGAAATCACTACTTACTGGCTATGTTTGGATGAAACTAAAAGACTTACACAATATTTCAAAATCAGTTACCTTGTTTGCAAGCCCTTGCTTCATTTTATTAGAGCCCATAATTATGGTGGCATCAAGAAAAGTGCATCGCTTGTAGATCCAACAATGGAGGTAAACTTTGCTGTGATAGTAAAAGAAGGAAGTGACAGGGGAACACCAGAAAGCAATAGACAGAAAGCAATGGCAACGACAGAAAGCAATAGACTTCCCTTCCTCCATATTCTCTGTCCTTCTTGGAAAAGGACCAATAGACATAAAGCAATGGCAACGACAGCTAAGAGGATGAGGCATGATCACCGACAAGGAGGCAAGGAAGGAAATAATGAAGGACTGGTATTAATGAAAAGCATAAAAATAAATTTGAAAACAAAAAACGTAGAAGCCAGAAAATAAAGTAGAGAAGAATAGTATGTAATCAAAATATTAGTTTTACCCTAATGATTATCAAAAGATGAAACCTTCATTAGTTCAAAAACAAAAACAAAACAAAAGAAGAGAAAATATCAAACCTTCCCCCACCCCTTTCTTTTCTACATGAGTATTTCCTTGAAACAT
The DNA here is from genome assembly GCA_037074495.1 of Acacia confusa. Lineage (NCBI taxonomy): Eukaryota > Viridiplantae > Streptophyta > Magnoliopsida > Fabales > Fabaceae > Acacia > Acacia confusa. Next base: position 9,592,938 of record CM073507.1, on the reverse strand, counting down.
TTGGAGTACAAACTATAAAGCTGGAAAGTATAGAGCTTTCACTATTCTGTCTGTAGTTGAAAGGTGCTCATCACTGCTTCTTCCTCACCCGCATTTCATTCAAAACACTATTTGGGCCCAAAGCAAAGCGTTCCATCTCATCTAAGCAAAGGAAAATGCAGAAAGGTCAAAGAAAGAGCTTGGCAAAACACTAAAACCCCCATGAAAAAAAACACACATACACACATACATTCAAGGATGCACATCCTCCTTTTTTTTTGGAGTGAATGGGAAATTTCACGGCCTCAAAATAATTCTAAATAAGTAAAGGAACCTATATGAGAACGTATAGCGGAAATTTACAGTAAGCATCTAAAATCATAAAAGCTTTTTTTAAAGTATGAACTAAGATCCTGATGTAAGCCGCAATACTGTCCAGCAGAGTAGGCTAAACATCATGTGCAGAATGCAACAGAACTCTTTTTTGGGTATAAATAAGGTCTAATCTGCAAATCTTTTCAAGAGGTGAAATGTAAGTTTGATTGTTTCAGATGAAAACCTTCATTTGTATGTGATTAAAGAATGATTAAGCGGTCAAGTTAACAGTATAATATACAAATACAAAGGGTGTTCAGACTCCAGCATGTTTACTCTTATAGGTAATAACATGGCAAGTTTTTTTCTAGTTACCTTCTGAATCAAGCCTAGAACACCTGACTTTGTAGGGTTTGAAGATTTTCCTCCTTCAGTTTGGATGATATCTGCACCTTCTTGTTCCAGTAACTCAGCAAGCTTGACCTGTCAATTATATAGATTTTTGTTTATTTGGAATGATGGTAAATACTTGTAGCATCAACATAATTGTACCCTCTTATATTTATAGTGTTGCTCATAACCTGATCTGGAAGGCTTAGCGTGTGAGGAACAGTGACAGACAAAACAATCGATGGAAGTAGCCTCCTAGTCTCTTTTGTTAGACCCAGTATCTGTAAGAAAAAAATGAAAACAAACAGATCACTAAAGACCGGGCACAAATATATAGCTTTAGGCATTATTTTCTTTTACAAAAGTTCTAACTTTCATGGTGAAGTATGCTCTATAGTCTATACCTGCTCTGGAGTAAATATCATGCCCCTTTCATAAAAAGAATCATAATTTCCGATCTCAACCTGCGAATACAATCAATTATGATTAACTGCAAAGTATAAGCAGTCCATTCCGCTAACTTTGAACTGATAATTGGGATGAAACTATGTAAGAAAGTCAAACCATTAGTGCCCCTGCTTCAACTGCAGCTAGAAATGTTGCGGGATCTATATAAGAAACACATACCTGCAAGAATGACAGATCATAAATTCCTCAAGGCAGGAAAGGTGCTAATTAATTTGCTGACAATTGTTCTATTCTAAATTTCCACCAAAACAAAAACGTTGCATTTCTTATAAAGCTCAAATGCCATTATATTCCAAAATTTCTACTTCTTTGCAAGGAAAAAATGAGCAGGGGGTTGTCTCAAATTTAAAGTACCGAACTTATTTATTGAACTGACAATTCAAAATGCTAAAAGGCCTTGAAAACTCAACCATCTAAGGACCCCTGAAATTCATCATCAGGAAAAACAATTTGTAAAGGCTTTAGTAGGGGGAATTATCAATTAAATATCATAAAAAGCAAACGTAAATGATGAAGCATATGTTTAATGATTAACCATAACTTCATGCAGACAAAAATGTTATTCCAACTTCTAACACAAATATGCTATCTTGAACTTCTAATGGTGCGGGTTTAAACTCCTTTCTGCTCTCTAAGTATTATATTAACTTCAAAGCCATAGGTCAGAGTATAAACATATCAAGGAGAATAAACATGCCAGCAAAATTGCAAGTCTAACGGAGACAAGTGACTTGATGATTTAAATATATCCTGCGAACTCTGATCAGGTTTCTCTACCCGATTTTGTTTCAGAAGAAAGATTAGGCGCCAACTATTTTATCTTTTTTGGTTATTTTCATATTCCAGAGCTGGTTTTTAAAAGTTTCAGTCAGTGGATAAAAAATATAAGCTAGTATTTTACAAAGCTGAAGAAAGAATAAAAATAGGGAGCTGGAGAAAATTAAACCTTGTCAGCAGCAGTTACTACAGAAGCAATGTTATCTTTATTAAAATTCTGCAGCCTGAGATAATCTGCCAAAGAAACCAAAGTCATTTTTAATATACTTATATTACATATACTGAACAGAGGCAATAACATCATATCAGGAGATTTTTATGAGAAGCAGTCACATTCACATGCAAGTACATTTGTATGAATATAATCCTGATTTATCAAAAGAATGAAAGGAAGAAGCAATATACTCATTAATACATCAAGTGCTCAACAGTATTAATATCCATACCTTCATTTCAAACCCTTATAAATGAACGCAACCCACACTTGTTCATATTCCCTAGTTTGATGATATTTATGACTTTTATTATTATAATAAGAACCGCTTGGCCCACTGCATTTGCAGGATTGGCCTGGAGGAACAGGGAAGAAAAATAAAAGGACAGAAAGCCGAAAGCTTAGTCCTCTGATGTATTTCTATAGTTACTCACAATTTAATAATTGTTCTTGCGGGACACAGGACACTCACACAAAGAGAGAAACTTGAAATGGGTGTGCGTTACCTTGAGTGCTCTTTGTTCATGAAATTCCCTCAACACAGATTCTTTAGTGGATGAGAGTAGAGCCCTGGTGGTGAAATTGGGTCTTCTTTTCAAAGGAAGACATGGCTTCAACGAAACATCGCCCAATAAAGGGTTGGGATTATGCTTTAGAAAAGTGAGAGAAGACGAAGAAATGGGCATGCAAGTTATGGAATGCATTTTTATTGCTCTACACGAAAGTGGTTAAAGAAAAGAAGAAAAAATCTAACCCGAGGAGATTGAGCTTGATCTACACGAAAGGCTCTAGCTTTGTTGGCGTTGTCTTTTCATCACCATCGTCGTTGTCTCCATCTCTCTAAAAGGTATGAAATCAGCTTATTGCACCAAAGAGGAGAAGAGGAACCATGGGTATAGATAAAGAAAAAGAAAAGAAGAAGAGCTCAAATCATCAAGAAATCCCATACTTTTCCAACAACTCATCTTAATTTGTAAAAGAAATACAGATTCCCATTTCAAGCCAACGGAATTAAAAAAAAAAGCTCATAGTTTGAAATGCCAAAACATGCGCTTGGGAAAAGGATCATACGTGGGCTTACAAACCATAGGTGCAAGGAAGAAGGATATAAAAACCTCCGTTGGACACAATACTTTAGGAGACAACGGCAAGATACATCTCCAAGGAGGCAACGGAGCTCAACACGCTTGAGCATGAGCTTGTTATCAGTGCTATCAGTCTGAATATTGATTTCCCCTTGCCGACCATTTATTCAGAACAGAGGATAAAGGAAGAGGCGTTTTCGTGCGAGAAGCCTTATGGAGTAGATAAATGGAAATGCTGGTAAAAAAGTTTTTTTATATTCCGTCAAAATCCCCTGACTCGGTGCATATATCAAGAGATGAGTGATTTGAATTTCAAATGGGGGCGGGGATTGCAAGAGGAGAACAGCTTATGCGCAGCCCAATAAATATGAATATGGCTTATGAACAGTAATTCGTGCCAAGTATAAGCCGCTTCCTGATCAGCTTGAGAGATGAGTTATATTATATATATTGATTTATATCCATTAGCACAAGGCACAGGCAACACTGCCTGGTTTTCTCAATCCTTTATTGGCGGATTACTAGCAACCAAAATAAGAAGTGTTTTTTTTAAAAAAAAAAGTTTGGGCCACGAAAGAAATTTATGTCAGAATTGGGCTTGGGGTTCAAGCCCAACAAGATAATTCCGGTATTCCCAAAGCAAGTGGGAATATACCTATTGTTTGGTTCCCTCCTACCCCCAGAATTTCCCCAGCTATTCAAAGGCCACGTTCTCAAACCAAAACTTGGATCTCTAATCCTTCTCATAAATTTATCATCTGTTACATTTTCATTCAACGAATCAAGTGACAAGTCTTGTGTCGTGGCACTGTCTAATTGGTTCTCCTCTAGGGATAATACACCCTCTTACTTCAATCCACAAAAAAAAAACTCTATTGATCTTCCTTAACCAACAAGGCAGAGTAGCCAATCGAGTTAAGTTGCCAACAGCTCTTGACGTTGGTAATGCGGCACGTTATTATCAGATCTACTGCTCACGTGGGCCACGTGTCCTTTGATTCTTCGCCTGCGGGCCCCACCGTAGGCATTGTGACGCGGTGTGGTTACATATCGCTATTCCTGTGTTCCTCACTCCCTCACTGGTTCTGTCATTCATCTCACAGGAAAAAAGATCGATCATGGAGTACCCTTCTGGTCACCCCTCCCATCACCATCACTCCCATCATCACAAGAGGGATGATGATCGTGAAGATTATCCACCACCGGAGTCAAATTTCTCTTACCTCCACAATCCTCCTCCTCCGCCACCCCCGTCCTATTACGGCGGCGATCAACCTCCTCCTCCGCCCATACCTCAGCCAGCTCAAGTCTACCACACTTCTCATGTTCCACCTTCCTACCAATATAACTACTCTGATCTCCCTCCTCAATCGGATTCTTTCCCCTACAATTACTCATCGGAGGCACCGCCTCCGCCTCCTCGTGTTCCTGCTTACGCTCCCCCGCCGGACTCCACAGCTTCTGTGCACCATGTTTCTCATGAAGTGGAGACGTATGAGAGTGAGACCCATCGCCACCATTTTCCCTCCTTCATCCATCACCACACTCACCACGAATCCTCTGCCACTGGATCTGACAACAAGCGCACCTTTAGGGTCTTCTCCAGGGCTGCCCCCAATTTCTCCCTCACCATCCGGGATGGCAATGTCATCCTTGCTCCATCTGATCCCTCTGATGACTGCCAGGTGTTACTTATACGCAATTTCGATTCTCACTGATACCTTCGATTTATCTGCCATCATTTGTGTGCGTTATTTCATTTAGCTGGTGTTATAACCATATGTCGGGTACGGCTTTTGGAGGTTCTGCGTGTCTAGTGCATTCTTATTTTTCAATTTCGGCCAAATTCTGGAGATGGGATCGTACCTGAATCAGTTGACTATCTGGTGGACTGATTCTACTTCGCTATTGTTTCAGCGTTGGTACAAGGATGAGAAGTACAGCACAAGGGTGAAGGATAAAGAGGGCTTCCCCGCCTTTTCTCTGGTCAACCAAGCTACTGGTGAGGCTATTAAGCATTCCATCGGCGCTACTCATCCGGTAACATCTCGTTTCTCTTCAAATTTTTACTCTTTTGCTGCGTCAGGGAAACCAATCAAACCATCACATGAGCTAGAATAGATAATATAGCTGGATTGTTTAAGATCGAACCATTTCCTGATATTATGCTAAGTACCTTTCTAGAATGTAGAGTGATGCGTTGGCTTTTCCATTTCCAGCATAATTCGCCTGTGAACTCTGCCTGACCATTTCTTGACTCGTCGATAATGAGCTCCGTGCTGTTCTATTCATGTTCATCGACAAAGTTTCATGATCATTGAACTGTGTTGGTCCAATACACCAATCTTGAATTCAAAATTTGATGAAATAAAATTGTAATATCATTTTCTTCCCTCTAAAAACAATTATCTGCATCAATGTGCTTTCTTCATTGATTTAGGTCTCGGAATGTAATCAATGAGTTCTGTTGTGCATGTCTTATTCCAGTTGCGTCAAGACAACAAACGGATGCCCTCTTTTGTTTTGTTCTCCTTTTTTCAAAACATGTTTCATAAATGTTTTGCAGGTTCAACTGATACCCTACAACGCTGATTATCTTGATGAGTCGGTTCTGTGGAGTGAGAGCAAGGAGATTGCTGATGGTTATAGAGCTATAAGGATGGTTAATAATATTACTCTTAATGTGGATGCTTTCCATGGTGATAAGAAGTCTGGGGGTGTTCATGATGGCACAACTATAGTCCTCTGGGAGTGGAACAAAGGTGATAATCAGCTTTGGAGGATCTCACCCTACTGTAAGTCTCTCTGAGACCCCCAAAAAAGAAAAATCTTTCTCCATCTTCTACTTGCTACTTTAGTGTTTGGGTTAAAGACCATTTTTGTCCTGAAGTTTTTGCCCATGAGCTGCTTTAGTTTTTGACACTTCATCGGCGTCACCAAAAACTTCCACAAAAAACTTCCGGGTAAAAGTGGTCTTTAATATATTATAAATTCTTCTACTAGCATCCCGTCACGGGAAGCTTATAATCCTGATCAGAAATAGCCTCAATGTTTATTAATGCTTGAGAATTACGATTTATTAACAGTTGACTAGATCATTGTGCACCAGTATTTGGGGTTAAAGAAATAGCTTGAACTTATGGTGGTGGTGAAATGCAGGATAATGAACTAGATTTGCTGGTGAGTATGTGGTGCCTCTGATTGTCTGAAGGTGCGGTATGTATACATCTTTATGAACTCAAGATGCGATGACTGGTGACTCTACTGTTTGTGAGTGACATTCATGTCAGATATGCTGTGGTTTTCTAAATTAAATGGTTTATGCTGCAAATTACATTTATGATCAATTACATGTTTGTGTATATGTCACTGGTGGAAGACCTATTGCTGTGTGTACTTTCATGTGTTGAGCTTTTACTATTGCTGCTCGAATTGAACTCATGTTTAGTAATTATTATTTACGTCACTAAATTACTACTGTTAATGCTGATACGTGGGGGGCAGGGTAACTAAGCATCATTTGGTTCTGATTTATCTTTATCACAAAAAAATTTCGTGATTTGTTTTTGGAATAATAAAATCAGGTTGGGATGGGAAGAGTTTCATTCAGAGGATTCAACTTGCTATTAAAATTGAGAAAATTTTGTTGCTTTTACATTAGCGTTTATTGTGTGGCGGTGTTGTTTCTTTTCTGCATTACAATGGAGATGGAGCTGATCCTTTGAATTAAGTTCATTAACTTTTTCAATTACTAATATCGGTGTGTTTGGGATGGTTTTTAGAGCTCTGAAAAGCACTATTGAGAGGGCAAAAATAAGATTGGGATTGGGTGCTTTCAGCTCTGGTGTTTGGTTCAGTTCTTTGCCAATTCGACTTTTAGGAGAAAAGCCACTTTTTCCTTTAGCCAGAATTTCTAGCCTCTCACGGTGAGTAGGTTAGAAATAAGCTCAATAACCGTTAGGCATTAAATGCGTTTTTTTTATTAAAAAAAAAAATCACCAACTCTCAATTACTCCATCTAATTCTTATTATAAGGCAGCAACTTAAAATTATCATCAACAATTAAAAATGGTTAAAGTCAATAAAATTGTCCTATAATTTAAGTAATTTTTAATATTATCTCTATTAATTATACTAAATTCTAATATTATATTAATTGTTATTCTGATCCATTGTCCTTATTAATTATAGACTTATTAATTATAGACATATATAGAAAAAAAAAACAATTAATTCTTTTCTAAAACTATCAAATACCTTATAAAAAGAATTAAATATACTTGTTAGTTTGTGTTTTATAATAAGGGATTAATGTTTCTCATGTTGTAGGAAAAAAATTATCACACACATGAAATAGTGGGACGCTCATATACATATATTAATTCATATATGTATATGTAGGTCCCCACTATTTCATGTGTATGTAGGAAGTTTAGTTTTCTCATGCAACATGAGAAAATTAAAACCCTTATAATAAAAACTTGAAGGAAAATTATTTTTATCTATTCCATCTCCGTTATCTCTCTCATCCACACCCAGACACGAACTCTCGGCGATTTCCTGCCCACGTCCGGCTTATTCTGTTGCCGTTTCCGTCCCTCTCTCGCCGTGCGTCTTGAACTTGGCATCTCTTCTCCATTGACAGTGGGGGCGTAAATTGGAATATTCTCTATTTTCCCCCGTATTACTTCAGATGCTATCTTTGACCCTTTCTATAGTAATCAATCCAGTCTTGGCGTTTCTTATGTCTGCAATTCTGCATGATAACAAAAACAAGTGAAGATTTTTCAACAGAAAATATTAAATTATTCCTTGGAATGTGTGAGTTGAAGGAGTCGCGCGTTTTTCAGTTTCAAAAGAGAAGAATCATGACTAACATTAGTACTTGTTATTTCCTCTTGCCTAAAGATAGTAAAAAAGGTTTTGTGTTTTTTTTAAGGAAAAAAAAAACGTAAAGTGGTGTTGGGGTACTAAATGAATTAAAAAAAAAAAAAAGGCGCGTGAGTGAATGAAAATCAAACTTGATACATATCCGTCGCTTAATTATCAACCCTACCCTTGGGTTAAAAAAATATTTGAAATATATAATTTAAAAATCCAAGATAATTTGAAGCGAAGATGGGTCCTGCATCCAAGTGTGGGGAAATAATATTCCTGCCTGGGACGGGAATATTCGTGTTGTGAAGTTTTATTGGCCCGTTATTCATTTTATTTTTTTGGGAAATACCCTAAAAGGATTTGAGCCCAAAAGAGGCTATCATGATGGACTAAACGTAGTGAGGAAGGAGTCTCAAATCTCAATCTTATTGGCACAAAACACGACCCAAAAAAACACAAAAAAAAAAAAAAACACAGGAACGGCAGTGGGAATACAGAATTCTTACCAACCTCCTTTTGATGAATATTGATTGATACCCTTTAAGTTTCGAGTTAGTCATAGAAGAAATGATTTAGTTTTTATCTGATTTTTGTAGATATGAGATAGGATAAAATCCATCTTGTAAATGTGGTTTGTATTTAAATTCACAATAACAGAAGCGGTTTTTTTTTTTCAAAACTAAAATGTGTTGGGATTATTATTTAAAAAGCCAATTAAGATGGAGAATAACTAAAAAGTGCATAAATCTTATTGTTTCACTTTAAGAAAAATATTATAATTATAATTATAAAAAATGAAAATATTTAATTATTATTGGAAAAACTTGAAACTACTAAAATACTTAATTATAATAAATATGAAATAATCAATAATTGTAAATGTAGGCATGAAAAATATATATTGCAAAGTGTAAAAATAATAAATTTTTAACTAAATAATATTCCTATATAATTGAAATTAAAAATCATTTTTCCAAATATAAAAAACCAAATACTTTTTGGGTAATTAAGGTAGGATAATAAAGGAAATGTTTGTAGCAGCCATGAAAAATTTCTTCCCTATGCATAGCTCACTGTCAAAAGCAGAGGTGAGTGGTTTTTTATTAAAAATGATAGAAAATCGTTGAAAGTGATTTATATATATAATATACTGGGAAAAGTATAAGACTGTTGGATGTGGCAATAAGGAGACTATATCAAACGATCTTTAAAAAGAGATTGAAAGAGATAGAACAAAACACTCAAATAATCGTTAAATATAACCATTTATTAAGAAATTTGGTTCACTAATCAATCTCACCACGTAAAATTATACTACTTGTTATTATTGGGCTGTAAGGGCCCAAGCACCCCTAACCTTCCCTCATGTTGGCATTGACACTCTCATAGTCATGCCACCAAACCTCCCTCTTCCCCGTCATCTCTCTTCCTATTATCATTCGTGGCTTGGTTATTTCAAGGAGTAAATAATTTTTAAATACGCTTCTTAATATTATTTAAATTATCTCACAACTAAAAGTGAACCAAAAGCCACAAAGCAACGTGCCCCGATTCATTGGTCAGTAAATTCCGCATCCGTTTCGTGTGTCTCTCTCTGGTCAAAGACGCATGTTTTACCACTGCCCCACACATCTTTATCCACCTCACAGCTACAAAAAACCAGAAACTCCAAGCTTCTGTATTTTTTAATCATAATTAATTAATTACGATCTACATACAAAGCAGTTGCGTATGGACCTAGTGATTTGATCTGCCTAAACTTTAAAGACGACGACCTTTATATATATATGGGCATGGGATGCTTTAATTTAATTAATTATTAATTAAGAGAGGATTTGCCTTGCAATATATAACCAAAAAATTATCCATCTCAATCTATTCTTTATTCTACAATGGCATGATTTGGTCACATGTGTGAACGAGACTCTTTCTTCTTGACCTAAACCCACAAACACACACAATTAATAAAGCAAACCCACAAAAAAAAAAAAAAAAAGCTTTTTTTTTTTTGAATCCCACTCGTCCCCGGATGGATATGAACGACACACTCTCTAATACGTGGCATGCCCCTTCTAGATGCTTCGTTATATTTAAATATGATTAGCCAGCAATCATCTCGGGGTTAAATAAAATATAGTTACTTTTAATCCAATGATTTAAAGTGAAAACGATGTTCTCTCAGCTACGTATTACGAATAGTAACCTCCACTTACTGCTTTTGATTTTCATTTTTTCTGATACTAATAATTATCTCAGCCACGGAGTCTGTCCCTTAATTTCATAATTAATTATTTAAGATAAATGAAATTGACTTTTTTACTTTTTTTTGAACCATAAATTGACTTTTCACTAGAGTAGTTATATTTTCTTTCTGAGTGTATATATTTTCAAATACGAACATGATGCATATTTGGGGACCATTTAGTGGAAAGAAAGGAAGAAGATAATTAATAAAATAATAGGGGGAAATGTCTGAAAGAGGGCCAACTGTCTGAACCTATGAAACAGTATTAGGTTTTGGAGGATACGAAGGATGGGCCCTACACACTAATCTCAGATTGCGGCGCTTTACCCCTAGTAATAAAATCTTCAATAATTGCAACTCTCACTCTCAAATCTCAATGGCCCACCGTTTCCAATATTTTTTTCATCCTCATGATTCAATGATTCATGATCATATATGCCTTTATTTATTTATCTATCTTTTGGGTCCTGATTTTTTTGCATTCATGAACGAGATTGAGGATAAAGAAGGAGGTGGATGACATACAGTGCGGTCGTTTTTAGTTCCAAGTTCGAATCTGGAGCACACTGAGGTTAGGGTATGATGATCCAAGTGTGGAGATTGATTCGAATAAAGGCGTCGAATTAATGAGGAGCGGAGGATTTAGTGTCCATTTGGATTAGCTTTTATGATTTATGAGGTAAGTACGTGAAAGTAGTTTTATTTTGACTTACGTAAATTAGATTTAAAATTTAGGTTTTGAAAATTTCCACACCCTACCTTAAATGCACAATATAGTGTCGTTGTGGGGTTCCGTCTCAAAACATAAGGCCGTTTTGTTTCATGGTTCACTTTGGTTGTGCATAAATAATGGCCCAACAAGTTAACGTACACCTTCTCCATTCTCCCATTCTAATCCAATCCATCTCTCCCCCTCCTTTTAATTAACAGTGAATTACTCAAATAATGATCGGGGAGAAAAGTCTTGCAGGAAATAAATATTCATAATTATTCGAGAATCAAAACTTATTCAGTATTCAAAGTAGACATACATATTCAATGGTCAAATTTAGTACACATAAACAACACACCCTTCATCTCCATAAATTTGAAGTCTTCATTTGATATTAAGGGAGGAACATGCGTGCGCGTGTGCATGTAGCTATATTCTCTTTTTTCTTAATTTTATTTAGTGACTGCAGTTCTACGTGGAAATTAGAAATAAAGCATATATAACCAATAAATTATTAGTTGAGGTGGTAAGAGATATCACCACATAATGAGAAAAATATCTATTTAAACCCTAAGAAATACATTTATCGGAAGAGTTGAGAATGATTTACCCGAATATAATCTTTTATCTAATAAAAAAAGAGATATATAATCAGGGAGAGAAAATATGATATAGAGGCTCAGCTAGTAGTGGCTAGAAAAAGATTTATTGAGAGGATGATGCAGTGGTAGTGCAGGATGTGAGAAGGGTCCACGCGCTTTGGGTCATTCTCTTTTTCTTGTTTCTTTTTTGGGCATTTTTAATTAAAAGGGTGAAGGCGGTGGTGATGCATTCTCTCTCTACATTATCACTCATTACACTTCGTAATCAAATCCTTAATTAACCCTCTGCAATTCCCACCTCGGACCAACCCTCCAAAAAAATTACCTAATTCTCAACATTATTGGCTCTTACGATTATTTATTTTCCTTTGATTTCCAATTGATCAGCACGTCCTCTGATTTTTAATATATTAACACCTTTCATTTCATGAATAACCTGTTCATATTTATAAGTCATATTATCTCAATTCCTTAATATGAGACTCAATGGACTAATTTAGGAAGATTAATAAAATTATAATTAAGTATTATTTATGAAAGGTTATGTAATTTATTTAATGTTCTTAATATTTTTAAATTAGTCAACTTAAGTTTATATTAAGAATTGAGGGGTAGTATTCATAATCTATCCAAAGTTTTTAGTATCGTTTTATTTTTTTCCCTCATCAATTATTAATCTAATTGTAAGCCTAAGTGAACAAAAGCTTTGTTGTTGTTGTGCTGAAACTCATTGTGCTGATTTAATTAATCATCTCCCCATAAATAAACATGTTTTAAAAAATAATTTGTACTTTTTATATTTATCTATTACATTCAATGAATCTGAACCAAAGTTTTAATAATTTACGTGCTTTGATAGTTTATATGATATAAAAATAAGGTGTGAGGAAGTAATTAAAAAAAATGAATGAATAGTTGGGGGAAGTGATGAAGTCAGTTAATGCGGTTGATAAAGGCATTAAACAAATGAAACGATGAGAACATGGTGGCGATATAATCCAGCTAGCAATTTCAAGTCCCACACTTTCAACAACATAAATCCTTATTCATTCGTAGCCTCCTCCGATCCCAACTTCATGTCGGCGCCCCCAATAATTTGCTTGTTATGTGATTGAATCTTTAACACTAAAGATCAGAGTTAATAGCTGACTTCTACACGCTGAAATTGAAATTGAGTTGAGTTGAGAGTTATTTAATATAATGTGATTTATGTTTGGATAAGAAAATCAATTTGGTATAAACTTGTTTAGACGATACTCTATCTGTCCCTAAATAGCGTCCGGATCCTCTGCCCGGCTGAGCTCTCCCCCCATCCTTCACAGTCCCATCTTGGCCGTATAATAATAATTTTTTTAAAAAAAAAAACCATTCTCGGCCGTTGGATCCAAATTTAGACGGCTGAGATGGAACTGTGAGGGATGGGCAGAGGGCTCGCCGGACAGAGGATCCATTTCCCCCAAAATATTAGTTTCATGAGAATAGATCCACCCAAAAATACAATTTTTTTCCAGTTGTGTCTCGTCACTTTTTTTTTTTTTTTTCAAGTTTTACCCTTACTGACCTTATATATGTGGCATTTTTTTTTATTGGTGACTCTTTGTGAATTGCATTAATTAAAAAGGTAGATTTGATTTATATTTACAAAGGAGTAGGGATGGAAATAGGTTAAGCTCCTATTAGGCTACTTACAGTCTGACATGTTTAAGGCGTGATCTGGCCTGACCTATTTGTTAAAAAAGTCTGGGCAAGCCTAAATGTATAAATAAGTCAAGCCTATTTTGTTAAGACTTGACATGTTTACACATTAAATAAATGTAATTATGTATATATCACATAAATAACACAATTTTTTTTTTTAATTTCAAAGTGTACAAAAGTCTATTTATGATCTTCAAAATTTGTAATGTGAGGCAGTTTTAAAAGCTTGCATTGCAAGTAATCTTTTAAAAAGACTATAGGCTCAATCAAGCCTAAGTCTAAAAAAAACTTGCATTTAATCCTAAACTCATACTTTTTACCCTTATTAAGCTTATTTAGCCAAATTAAAACCTAACCTATATATTTCTATGCCTACAAGGGAGGCATGATTGGGAAAAAATATATAGTCATAGGCGTCAGAAAGTCAATAGATGGGCATGGATGGATTAGAGTGTTTGCTCATACATGCATGCTGGTTAATTAATTTAGAAATCCAGGTGTACAAGAGATCTTATTTTTGGGGGCTGGAATGTTGAGCTGGCATATATATATATATATATGCCAAGTGGGAGATTTTGGAGTGTAAAGTTATACTACTTGCCAAGAGAGTGCACATGGAGGAGGACGACGAGTGTTAATTCCAGAGACACCGCCAAATTGCCAAGAACCAGTCCTTCTGGATCAGCATTAACATATTTGACCTCTTGATATGATCTCCTGCATCATTTCATAATATTCAAGTTTCGACTTAATTGCCATTTTCTACGCAAAAAAAAAAAAAAGTGTTGATTACAGATTAAAAGTCAGAAAAAGTTGTTTGAGTCTCAATTTTATCTTTAAACCCATAATTAATAAAAGAAGCCACTTCAAACATATCCACTGCTGGGTCAAAGTTAGTTTCATGCTTTGTATCTTCCCTCGTTTTCATCGATTCACCTCTTCCTTCCTTTCTTTTCCTCTCTGTTTTTTTTTTTTGTAAGTATCTCTGTATAAAAATAAAAAATCGTTGAATACTGACGCGGAGGAAGCTTCGTATTGGTGGGAATTAAAAAAAGGGAGAAGGAGCAATAATACATATGAAGTTTGCTTTTAAGAGCGCCCAGCACCACGAAATTTTTTTTTGGATTAAAAATGCACACGAAGTTATGTTTTGGGAGCGCTCGACACCACGAGCCGTTAGTCAATGAACGTTGACCGTTAAGTTTGACGGAAATAAACAGTAACTTCGCAGAAATTATAATTTTGCCCCTAATTTTAAGCTGAAATTACCATTTTGCCTCTAGTTTTAAATAATGTTTTTTTTTTAAAAAAATAAAATAACCCCTCCCTGGTGGCCCCACCACCTCTGGCAACCTCGGGCAATTTTTTTTTAAAAAAAAAAAACTAAAAAACTAAGGGGACTAAGAGAGAAAAACGAAGGAATTAAAATTTTTAAATGAAACAGTGTTGCAAATGGCACGCGACACTGTGTCTCAATTGGTATATATATTAAATACCAATTTCCATGACTGAAAGCTTTCTTTAAAGCACATGCAGTAACTCTTTATAAATATATTTAGCTAATTACACCACCAAGCATGCATTGGTCTAATATACAAATCTATTTAGCTAAAGTCCCCCCAATAGGCTTGATTCCTCTTACGTGTGTGTCTATATACATAGTAGTCTGCATTCATGAAATCCATATACACACTCATTCACGTGGGTTTCATCGTTTTATATACATACATACATACATACATATATAACTATGTATCAGTAAATGCTTAGTTTCATAAATAGCTTCGAGATTCCTGTTTTAACCGATATACACACACACATATATATCCCTTCGCATGGTATGACAGCAAGTTCTCAAATGATTCTTTCTTTCCTTACAAAGCCACGGCATGGCAGAAAAATAAAGAAAAACTCAGTTCCTGTATCAGATTTTAGTTCCTACGTCACACACATATATTTTTCTTTATCTCAACAGCCCCTGTTTTGGTTTCCCATATTAGTTTCAGTTTTGGTTTTGTTTTCCAGCAGGACTTGCTCTCGGCAGAAGCAAAATCCAAACGCAGAAGAATATAAACAGTAAACCTTTTGACAGTAAATAGCGTGACCACGTTATGGGGATAAAGAGGAGAGTGAGTTCAGATTATTACCTCTGTTTTTCAGAATTCAAAACAGACCAACAAGATGACTTCCTTCTCCTTCTTCCTTTCGGTCTTGTCTCTGTTTTTGGCTCTTAAAAACAGAGCAAAAGACTCTCTCTTACTTTCCAGCTGTGTTTTATTTCCCTCGGTTTCAGCTCTCAGACTCTCTTTGTTTTTCTCTCTTTGTTTCTTTTGCGTTTTTCTCTTACTCCCCTTAGTTTTTTAGTTTTTTTTTAAAACAAAAAACCTTATTTTTTTTTCTAAAAAAAAGTCACAGGAGGAGGTCGCCGGAGGCGGCGGCCGGCTGTGAGGTGGGTGGGCGGCGGTGGTGGGGCCACTGGGGAGGGGTTATTTTATTGTTTTTTTTTAAAAAAATTATTTAAAACTAAGGGCAAAATTGTAATTTCAGCTTAAAATTAGAGATAAATTTGTAATTTCTGAGAAGTTACTGTTTATTTCCATCAGACTTAACGGTCAACATCCGTTGACTAACGGCTCGTGGTGCTGGGCGCTCCCAAAACGTAACTTTGTGTGTATTTTTGGTTCAGAAAAAACTTCATGGTACTGGACGTTCCTGAAAACAAATTTCATGTGTATTATTGCTTCTCCCCCTTAAAAAAAAAAAAGAGCATGAGTGAAGGCCAAATGGGGGCATGAGATCAGATTCTCCAATATAATATGACGCGCTTTCACTTTGAATCTCCCTCCCTTAGTTTCTCTCTCCTATGCTTTCACACTTGCCGTGTCCCCTCCATCCCCACGAACCTTACGGTAAACCTCACCACACTCTACCACTCCTCCCGTCTCACTCTCATCAACCGACATAACTACCATTATTCTCACTATTTTTCATTTTTATTAACCACCATCCATCACTTGTTACCAATCCCATTTTTTTTTATTATATTATCATCTAATATCTAATTAATTTAACGTTTGTAATTACTTCTACTCGATACTTCATTCAATCCATAATCATAATCAGTTTATCATAAGATAGGTAAATTATTTTGAAATTTTTAAATAATTAGAGAAGATAAAATAAATTAAAATATTATGTTTTTGACTAAATTCAACCCCGGCCATCAACTAATTTTATATTAGGATCAAGAAGTAATATTATTTATTATAATAAATGGACGCCTATTCCTACCTATTACCTCTATTAATTTCATCCCCAAATAATTAACGCGTACATTGTTTAATTTACCAGCTAGCAATAATTCAAGTGTGTATTCTAGACCTGTTTATTGTCTATTATAAAGCTCAGCCAAGATATAATAGTTTTACTCGGAAGCTCTATTATACGTTCGAATAAAAGATTATTAAGTCGGTTCCTTAATTTGAGGCTATTATCTGTCACTTCAATTAATTTAACTCCCATTTTATCCAATTTCCCCTCCACACATAAAGTTCAATCTCGGTGAGGTCACTTTATTTAAAGTATACCCACGATCTTATTTCAACGATGTGAATACGACTTTTTAGAGTTTTCCCCACATTATAAATAAATTCTTATTTAATCACATATCTACAAACTGATTATTTATTTTGTTTCCTCTTCATCAACGATGGCCCATTTAATTTATACTTTATCAAATACATTATTTACTCTACATTATCATCCTCCTCTATATGCAAGAGATTTTTCTTTCTTAAGACGACATGTTTTTATTCATTTAAAAAAAAAACTAATGGCCCACCAGCCTCGAATTAGTTTAGCGGTAAAAGGTGTCGTTAGATTCTTTTTTTTTTTTTTTTGCTTGACGCAGAGAACGTCAAAAAGGGAATAAATGGAACTGACCGTTTCGAAGTTTGGAAAATAATGTGGAAGAAATTTCAAGGAAGTTGCAGGGATAGTGTCATCCCTCAGCATTTCTCCATCTGGATAGTGGCTCCTCCATCGTATTCATTCATAAAAGACATATTCCAAATTATGTATTAATTTCAATCCAAACGATAATGACAAATCTATATCTGTTTCTCACGGTCCTACCAAAAAGATTCAGCTCTTCCCTGCCCTCCCAAATTCATCAATCAATTAATTAATTTTATCCCTTTTATTATTTATCATTTAATTTCCAGCTACTAATACAAAGACAGATTCATTCCCTTGATATTTTATTTGACATTATCTTATTTTCATCCATTAATTAATCGCTTAATCCTAAAATGAAATTACCCAGTAAAATATGGATTTACCATATCCATATGGCGACACATGTAGGCACCACCTTCACTGACACGTTGCCTTCGTGGAAAAGGACATTGTTGATTTACTGAGAAAAATTGAGACGTACACATGCCCGTTAAAACCAAACACCGATAAAATTCGCATATACCAATTCCTTATTACCTTAATTCTTAATATAAGGTTGAATTGATTATTAAAATAATTTATTTAGTATTATGGTAATGTCGTTTTAACTGCCCCTTGAATCCTCGGCTGCTTCTATTCACTCGCAGGTGTGAAAGGCCTTTAAACAAGAGTGAGGAACCGCTTCTAGCCAGCCACAAGAGATAATGATAATAATGTACGAAATATTTTTCTTTTGTTGCCAATGATTCCATTTTTGTGTGCGCAATATATTAATTAAAGCCCGTGGGAATCAGAAAGATTCGCTACCTTAACTCTTTTTCAACGAGGTTAGGAGACAAATAATGTCACATGGGTGTGTACTGATGTGAAGCGGCGGAGCCAGGCCAGCTGAAAACAGACTAAACTGCCACACGCACCTAACTAAAGCTGCTCAATCATACTGAGCCAATCTATACTAATAATAGTACACAACACAAAATCAAATTAAACTTGTTCCTGGGATCATCATCACATACTCTAATTGTTCTTCCTCGGCAGCTTTGAAATCTGCGTATATGTTAGGTTGAAGGTAGCGGATAAAGTTTTTATTTTTTTACTCTCATTTTAATGACACGAAGGTGGGACCCACAGCCGTAGAAAGGTTACTCTTTTTTGCCATTTCTTTTTGAGGTATCCGTTTTCAAAGAAGGTAGCTACACTACATAGCGAAGAAGCCAACTAGATGGGACATACGTCACTCCAATAAAAATACACGTATCATCCTTCTAAAATATAATAATATAATTAGAGAGAGAGAGAGAAACAATTGGAGGCTTCCCCAGCAAGCGCCTTGCACACCACGCATCTTACACAACCAGCTGAGCTGTTTTCTACGCGCTCCTGTCTATTTAAGCGTTGCCTCTTCCCTTGTTTCTATTTTCTTAAAAGCTCTCTTCTTTCTCTTTTGTGTAGCGCGTGTGTGTGAATATAATCTGCAGGTTTTCGTTATACACTGGTGTGTTTCTGTGAGAAATCTATTTGAATCCTTCAAATTATCCCTCTGTTTGTTTCTTGGTTCATTTGGAGAATTCGAGTTCGATCGTGATGGAAGAGCCGGTCGTGGTGAACAAAGTTGAAGATCAGCCTCTGGATTTGCCTCCGGGCTTCAGATTCCACCCCACTGATGAGGAAATCATCACTTGTTATCTCATAGAGAAGGTCCTCAACAGCAGTTTCAGTGCAACTGCCATCGGAGAGGCCGATTTGAACAAGTCCGAGCCTTGGGACTTGCCCAGTAAGTTAACCTTGGCCTTATAATTTTCTGTTTCTGATTCCATGATTTTTATTATTGATTGGGTTTTGAAAATAACGATTGTTGAGCAGAGAAAGCCAAGATGGGAGAGAAAGAGTGGTACTTTTTCTGCCAAAGGGACAGGAAGTATCCGACGGGGATGAGGACAAATCGGGCCACCGAGTCCGGTTACTGGAAGGCCACCGGAAAAGATAAAGAGATTTACAAAGGCAAAGGCAACCTCGTTGGCATGAAGAAGACCCTCGTCTTCTACCGAGGAAGAGCTCCTAAAGGAGGAAAAACCAACTGGGTTATGCATGAGTTCAGATTGGAAGGCAAATTCGCCACTTACAATCTCCCCAAAGCTGCCAAGGTTGCAACAAAACTATTAAAGTTCACATCTTTTTGCCCTTTATTTCATTCCCAGAAACCAAGATCGATTTATTTATTTATTTAATTTTTTGCTCTAGCTCATCGATTTTTCGATCCCCTCTAGCTTTTTTTTGTTGTGTTTGTTGCTTTTTGGAAAAGCGGCTTTTCGTGTTGGTTTGAGAGTTTCTTTCAAGTGTGGTCCTCTGATTATGGCCGTCCTTTTTTGCTTTATTCAGTTTAATTTGTCAACAGAATCTAACAGCTTTTCATTAAAATTGGGCAGGATGAATGGGTTGTGAGCAAGGTTTTCCACAAGAACTCAGATGTGAAAAAGAACCCAATTGAAGGCCTTTTGAGGATTAACTCTCTCGGTGATGATTTGCTTGACTATTCCTCACTCCCTCCTCTCATGGATCCTCCTTTCAAGAGTACCAACCCATCCCCACCGCTCATCTCATCATCTAAACCATCCGACGGCTATTATGCCCCCAACCTCTCCATCACCAACAACAATAATCAGCAGCTGATGATGAAGCCTCAGGCTATGATGACGCCCACCAACAACAATTACACCATCAATCATCAGGCCAATTCCAGTTTCCATCCTAATCAGATTCATCAAATCCAAAATCCAACTAGCAGCTTTTCGTTTGATAATAATAATCCTGGTTATTTGATGAGTAATGATCAGTTTCTGAGAGCATTTGCGGCGAATAATAACGGCGGCGACAGCGAAGGCTTGTTTGGGTTGGACAAACTGTGCAAGACGGAGCCGTTGGTGTCGACATCTGGCAACCAATCCGTGGTGAGTGTGTCGCAGGATACAGGCGTCAGCAACGACATAAACACCGACACTTCCTCGGCTGTTTCTAAGCTCCACATGGGAAAGAACAAGGCATTGTACGACTATCCTGAGGCTCCATCCGCTGGGCCCCTCTCTGACTTGGAATGCTTCTGGGATTACTGAAGAATCATGAAGATCCTGCTGAGAGAGATCAAGAGCTAGCTAGTTTGGTTTTATACTTTAGGATATCTGTTATTACGTACCTCCATTATATTTTCAGACTTTTGTATAGGCTTCGCTTTTTTGTTTCAAACACCGATTATTTATCATATCAGACGGGATAGGAAAGTTCTTGGATGCAAAAACATACTGTATAGATTTCTGGTATCCAAGTCTTTTCTGGCTAGATTTTAATTTCATCCCTTAGATTATACCAAAGGACTTGATGATGAACTCATGTACATCTATATTCTTTGTTTCTTTTTTTCTTTCTTATCATAATTAGTGGGTTTGTTTTTATTCTTTTATTCTTTATATATTCATCAGATATATATTCTATAAATTAAACCGCTTTTTTTGTCCAAGTTAACCTGTGTATTGTTGTACGAGGTAAACACTTTTTTTTGCTACATGTGCATTTCCATGTGGAAGTAGTTCATCTCAGATCGTTCGTTACGTTGGTGGTTTCTCTTATAATATACTTATTATTCCATGCTACCGCATATCTACGTGACACCACCCAATATATATATCTATATAGGGATGAGCATTAATTCCATTTCCCATTTTTTCAAAGTCTGAGATGGAAAAAGAGGTTCCACATCGATCTGTTGCGCAGTGTCCCGCACTAACTCTGATCAGCCATATGACTGTTTCTCTCTTTGAAATTTTCAGGGCTTTAATTAGCACGAGAGTGGCACATGGTGATAATGTAGATATATGTATGCCTTTGGAAATTCTCTCTGATCTTTTATTCCAACGATTTTAAAAACCTTAGCTGTATTTGCAACTAGCAAGCTAGTCTCAGTCCATTAATACACAGTATTAATCCATGGCAGTAATCTAGATTCAATTCAGTGCACGTTTGACAATTATCGGAAGGGCGGCCTCCATGCGCAACTGCCCTATACGGAACCAACCAGGAACTTGTAAATGGCAGTACGATATATTATTAGTTGGGCTAATTAACAGCAAAATATTAATTAATTAAAAAAGAAATGAGTGGATAGTTAATATATATGTATATATATAATATATCTAGCTAGCTAGATTAATGGAATAATCAAAGCATTAGTGACAGCGAAAAATGAGGCGGTCGAGGCATGTGAATAATTCCCTGAATCTGTGCAGAAGATGCCTCTGGGAATTAGTTATTAGAAGCATATTAAAAGGTCGCAAAAAGAGCTCATAGCTTTTATATATAAATGAGAAAACAGCAAAACAGTGGTACCGGTTTTTCTCATAGCAGCCCCCTGAAATCTTGTGTCCAAAGGGGGAAAAAAAACCCTAGTCATCACATGCCTTCCCCAAAAATATTCCGTGATTTATATTCAGCCCCTTAACTGTGTGCCAGAAACGTACCATTTTCTGACGTTTTTACACACCAAAAGAATATATACAAGTTAAGAGACTCGTATACATGCATGTATACATACGTATGTATATAGACATGTCTTGTACGCCTTTCTCTCAAGCTACCTAGCTACAACGAATACACATGTATATGTGCTTCGATCACTTTAATGCTCGTAATTAATCACGTAGGCGTCGTTTTGGCAATAACTGTTCCAGAGAGGATAAGATCGTATTTAGGAATAGGATCATCAGAGAGGAATTCAAGTGAATGTGAGTGGTCGAAGATAGAAGGATTCATAAGCCAAAAAGGGTTAAAAGCGGTGAGATGAGCATAGTAAGGACGCCAAATCTGGCGGAGAATTGGGATATGGGTTTCGGTTATTGGAAGAGAAGAAAGCTTCATCTGGATTTATGGTTTTTATTTGGTAATGTTTTTTTTTTATTAATTAATGATTTTTTTAAAAAAAAATAGGAAAAAGGTGAGGCTCATATCTTTTCCATTGAAAGCAAAACTTTTTAAAGGTTTTATGCTTGTGGGAAACTTAACCGTCCCTTTTGGGTTTATATGCCTTCCTATTGTGTTACCTTTTTGTTATTGCAATGATCTCTTTTGCTAGGGTTTCTTTTCCATGGATGAAATTATGAGTTCAATAATGGAATGGTTCAAGGGATAGTGATTAGCCATACTTATAGAAATACACTTGTGAAATCCCACTTAGATAGATTGATGGTTAGGCAGGCAAATCACCTAAAATGTCCTCCAAATTCTAAAGTCCTTGAAATTGGTCATGAAATTTGCTAGCTAGGTGAAAACAGTAAATAGTAACTTTTTAACTAAAGAACCTATTTTTGAAATTAAAGATTTAAAAGTTAAAATCAATTGTTGAAAATCTATCCATCTCTCTACCGCCATTAGATTTGTTATTGTGAAGATATATATGTACGGTTTGTTTTAATCCTTATCATCTGAGGTTGCATCGTTTCTTTATTTGTCTGCACTAAGTGAGATAATGTTGTTTTGGAGAGCTTGGTTTTGCTGATATATAGAATAAGATGATAGACCAAATATTAATTAAGCGGTGAAGATGTTTCCTCGTGGATATTTGTTGATATTATGATATGAACTGAATTTAATGAATGTTTTTTCTAGTAAAATGAGTGTTTAATTTATTTATTAAATTGTACGTAACATGTTCGTTTACAAAAAAAAATTAGTCAAGTTGAGAAGAATTGAGACGTACACAACGATCCTTCACACCAATTGTGTGAACACCATTGTACGACTTTACAAATGAACAATTGCATCACCAATATTAATATATAAAATGTATAATTTTGTAATAAAATTATTGAGCTTCAATTCTTCGTTTCAAAATTACTATTTGAATTTAAGGGTATATAATTTTATTTGACCTACTGTTAGAATCCATATATATAATGATTTGAAATGATTTACAATTGATTAGCTAAAAATTAGGTTGTTTTCAATTTGGTGAAGTTATTATAAACTATATTTTACTTGATATATAAGGTAGTGATTTGAAATTGAAATGGAGTGGTTAATTTGGAAGTCATGATAGAAGATGAAAGGAAGGGAATAAATAGCATTAATTGATTTAGAAAAAGAAAAAAGGGAGAGGGGAAAAAATTCAATGAAGATAAGAGAGAGAGAGAGAGAGAGAGAGAGGAAATGAGAAGATGCTTGCATCTGAATGAGAAAGCCCTGATTTGTTGCATGAAAACATGGAGCTGTGGGCCTTCACCCACCAATCACCACCCTCCAACTCATAATCCTCAATCGTTGCCCCAACCACGAAAAGCCATACGCATCTCTCTTCTAAATCAAAAACACATTTCATTCTTGGGTTAAGGGGAAAAAATACATATGTGTTTTATTCTAATGAGTGTCTAATACTTTAAAGTGTAAAAATACACATGTGGTTATAAATTATATGCAAAAATATACTTTGACCGTTAAGTTTGACTTTTTTTACTTTCAAATGTGCAAAAATATACTTATGATTTGATAAAAAGAGCGCTCATAAACACCAAGTGTTTTTTTAATTTAATAATTTTTTATTTCAATTAAATAAAAATTATTATTTCTTTAGGTGTAATTCCTGAGAGGCGAAATTTTTTATTTCCATAATTTATTTTTTTAAAAAAATCCTTATTAAATTTTCTAATTAATAATTAATAAATGAGTATTTATGCATTTACAATTTCATATTATAAATAATATATTTAATTAAAAATAATTTTAATTTTTTGATCTAACAAATTGAACAGAAAAATTATTAAAAATTATTAAAATAATTTTTCAATCAATATTATTAATTTTTATTGCATTTTCTAGTTATGAAATATAAATGTTTGTAGCAATAAGGATTTAAAAAGAAAAATTAAATTAAATTATGGAAATAAAAAAATCGGCCTCTCAAGAATTATACCTAGAAAAATAATAATTTTTCTTTAAATGAAGTAAAATTATTAAATAAAAAAAACACTTGGTGTTGAGAGCTATTTTTACCAAATCACATGTATATTTTTGCAAATTTAAAAATAAAAAAAAATTTAAACTTAATGGTCAAAAGATATTTTTGCACCTAATTTATTATTATGTATGTATTTTTACACCTTAAAAAAGCGTTTGGTCTTTGGTGTTGAACGCTCCTCAAAGTAAAGCACATGTGCATTTTTGCATATTAACCCTTCATTTTATTACTTCCTCATTTTCTTATTATAAGCCCACATATTTCTTTTTTTCCCGGATAAATTAAGGAAACTATATAAGTTACTTAATCGTATAATATATTATGTATCATTAGATTATTTATTATTTTATTAATCAAACTAATCATTTTAAAGAAAAAATAAAAATAAAAATAAAAATACCCTAAAATAATTTAACTAGTTTCCTTAAACTATCTAAAAAAGTTAACTTAATTTTATAATTAATATCGGAGGGAATATATAATACTAGTATGAGTTAACTAGAGTCTGTATTTGGTACCAATTTTTAAATATAATACGCATCTCAATTTATTTCATCTCCTCTTTGTGTTCCTCTAAGGTAATTAACTTAATTTATAATTTGATACATATATATAATCTAATACTCCCTTATGTTATTTTTATAAGATGATCATACTATTAGTTTTTAAAGTGCTTGCACACAACTTTTTTTTTTTTTTTTTATCTCTCATAGATGTTGTCATATAAATAAAGACATTTTTTAAAAACAAGTTTATTTCTATTATATTTATTACTTTTAACTAATTTTTAAATTGTGTGATTCAGTTATTATTAGATTTTCATAAAAAGATTCGGAGAGAGAGTATTAAATGTAACATTGGGAAATTTCAGGGAGACTACATAATTAATTATTATCTTACTTACTTGATTTATAAATCTAAATCAATATAAGTAGCCCCTATATTAACAAGGATGGTGTGTAATACTGATATTTATGTCACACTCTAACATTCTTTTCCACGCTAATTAATTAATTCCGTTCCACAAACAAACGCTGCCCTTTAATTTTTTCTCTCTCTTTAATATCCTCTCAATTTAGTTAATTCTGAAAAAATAATATTATAAATCTGTATATGAGGATAAGAAAATGATCTTTTGTATCTACCAAAATGTATGTACCTGAAAATATCTTTATACACCACAAACACACACACACATATAGGTGGGTTTCCTTACCTAATAAGAAAGGTTTTGTGATTTATTAATTACTAAAAATCGGCAAATTCTTTCCCATCTCCTCTATTATTAATTTTAGTAAGAACAGGCCAGGTCGCTATATATGCCACCCAAAACCTAGCTGTTAATTACTATCTCCTGAGTATATTATTTTGACTATGGAATATTTTATCTTTTAATTATTCTGATATATAGTTCGTTCTCATATGGCCTACACAGTAATGATATTTATGAAGTATTGTGTTTATTTATCACAAATAATTGAATAATAGCGATCTTTGTTTTACTCTCACTCTCCTCTTAATAGCTTAAAATGCGTGCACCTACATTAATAATAATCCCCATATTCTGTGAATTGCGTATATATACACATGTCAACTTAACTTGTTGATTGCAACGCAAGTTAGTTTTTTGATAATTGAGGTACAATAATATAATATAATGATCACTGAGGGGGATAACGCACACACACACACACACACACATATATATATATAAATGCCCGGTTAAGGATGAGATCGTTAAAAACCAGACAACCTTAAAAACGTACGATGCTTCATGAACAAATTAAATAACGGCGTCTCGTTTAGGCAGGTAATTATGGGTAGAAAACACTATAAAATCTAGATTGAAACCATGAGTGCCAAATGAAAAATGTTAAGGAATATTATGCATTATGATTAAGGCGCGCACACCATCTATTTCATTCGTGACTATATCATACTCTTTCGTTCAATTATGTAATTTGTTAGGTTGATTGTATCATATGTGAACAAGTATGGGCCCAACAATTATAACCTAGCCTTAATTATTAATAGTATATAGCTTAGATTAGATTAAGACACGTTATATGTGTGTGTGTGTGTGTGTGTAATTTCCCTCCCATTTTCCACGTACGTACCCTTGATGGCATAGACTTAACCCTACCGAGGAGGCACGTTAATTAATAATGAAGAAATTCAATTATTGTAGATGAAATAAGTTTGGGCACACGTATATATAATAATCTATAAAGTGATTTTATTATTTAAAGAAAATTAAATGTGGATGGGGTGAGAAAGGTGGGATGGGAACGAAAATTCCCAAGTGTTGGTTTGAGGTGGATAGTTGACTTGATCATCATTAATTTAATCAAGTGTGAATTAGCGATCAAATCTCAAACCTAATCCTTGAGCAGTTGTTTGACGAGAACGAGATAAGAGTGAGGGCAAGTAATTATGATTATGATGGGCGATGACTATGTTTTGGACCTAAAATCTCTCAACACATACATCTATGAGGTCATCCACACCGACTAATTATTGATATATATCATTGTTTACGGGGTGGGGGGTTTCTAGATTGTCTTAATTTCCCAAATAATTACTTATTAATACTTAATTAGCAAAAAATAAAAGAACAAGAAAACTACAGTGCACGGGCTCAGAGACTTGGTCACTTGGCTTTTTTTTATACCTCTACCATCATTTTCTTTCCTTTTCCTCTTTTTTTACTGTTGGATTAAGATCTCAATGATTTAGATTTATCACATTTTTTTTACCTTCATTTTCTTTGATAATAATATTTTTATCATAGGATAAATCAAAACCGTTGAGATTTTAATTCAACGGTAGAAAAATAAAAGAAGAAAAAATGATGGAAATGGGTATAAGAAGAAAGTCAAATCCTACGCTCACATCATGAACATGCAACATGTATATCAAAAGAAGGTTAAATTTTCCCAACCAAGAGCGTGGACTTGGGAGGGAGCTCACTACCTATAATATTTGTCCTCTATTATATATCACTTTATACTAACATATCATAATTGATAATTCTATTTGGAAACCATCTTCCATCAATTTTATTAAGGTACGTAGGCGCGTTTTCCAGATATTCACATTACAAATTTGTATATATGCTTACAAACACTGTAATTCATTTCTTAAGCTTTGATTTTAAAAATTAACAGTATAAAATTATCCATATCACCAATTTACGATGCAGGAGCTACTTATAGTGTGGAAGTGTAATTAAGGGATATGTAAGCGCAAAACCTTCTTTTAAAAACAGGCTATTCACTTTTGATTGACTCTACCAATAACTTAGGGTCCCAAATTTTCATGAAGCTAAGGAAATAATTGTTTTTTTTTTTTTATATCATCATTCGGTATGTAGTTCAGAGTTCGTTGCTCCGCTCCTAATAATACAGGTGTCTACTTTGGGACTTGAAGGCAGGACCCAGAGAATCTAGTGATACCTTCCATTAAATGTACTGTGTTTGTGTTGGTAAGGCTAAGGAAATAACTTATTGAATAAAACTTTGAAAGATTGTAAATCTCAAGGGTTTTATATATTTTGGCCAAAGAAACTTCCTATTCCTAAAATAAGGGTTATATTTATGTAATAAATATAAGCATTAGTATGCTTTTCTTAAAAAATATATTTAACTTCTTGATAAGTAAAATGTAAAACAGGCAAGACATGCATACATTTTTTTTTAATAAAAATTAAATTATCAAAATATATATTATAGAAAGTAATTTTCAAACAATAACGAGTAGTTGAATCAAGTGACCCCTTATAATCTTGTCTAAAAAAATATATGCTAGTGGCAAAGGATAAAAATACTGCAACTGTTTTTAATTATAAAATTAAAATACATGCACATATATTCCATCAGTGCAAGTGGTAAAGGAAAAACAACGAAATACGCGTAAGGGCTCGTTCATACCAAAAAAAATACACGTGTGGGTAAAGGCTGACCGGCAGAGCAGTGGAAACGGGTCGAACTAGCTAACCGGAAAGGTGGGTTACCTGCCTGCGGGTCAACTTGGACTTTTTTCCTTGGATTTGCATAACTCGTGTAATGCGTGGGTTTAACCGGAAAATATATGGCCCAATATGAAATTAGCCCAACTAAGATCTATAAGGCCCAAACACGCTTCATTGAGCGACTTCACTCTACAGCCCAAAAAGAAAATAAAAAGAAGAAAATATAAACGCACCCCAATTTACAATTCGCCCGACGCCACCGGCTCGAGCCTGGACTGTACCTCGGTTCCTCCTCTCCGGTGCCGACGAAATATCCCTTGCCACCTCGACATTTTCTGGTGAGACAACCCTCTATGCTCTTGTCATTGCCAATATGGATCAGTTTGGATTTCAAGCCACAGAAGCACCAGAGACAAAGCCTTCAGCTGCGGAGTCTCCAGTTACCCTTTTAATTAAGCACCTTCCTGAAGCTATACCTCATGAAACCCTTTCTCGACTCTTATCGCATTTTGGTGCTTCCTCTGTTCGTCCTTGCACTAGCGGAAGGTATTAAGTGCTCGAAATTTGAATTTTCTACCTGTTCAGTATCTACATACAATATGAAAATTTTATCTCCTAAAACCTTTGCATCTTCCTTTTCTGGGCCATTCTTATTGATATACGCCAGTTCTTGGAACTCATGTTATTTCCCTGGTGATAACTTCTAGTCACTTGGAAAAATATTTTATTGGATTGATGCATGGAACAGTTAATTGCTGTTTAGTTAACTATATTCGCTGCCAATTTGTACTGTCATATCATTCATACATGCTAGCTGTTTCATTGCTTGATCCAATTCAGGTTGAGAAACTGCGCTTTTGTGGATTTTAAAAATGATATGCTGGCGTCACAAGCACATCGTCAACTAAATGGGTAATCCCTCAAATCCTATACTTTTCCCTCTCTAAAGCATTTCCAATTGATAATACTGATGGCGCATCTGAAAATGTGGTATCGGTTTAAAATAAGCTTTTTATCGCTATCCTTTTTCATCTGTTTCTTGATTTAGTCACATAAAAAGACAATCTATTGCAGCAAATGGGAAGAAGTTCAATTTTTTATAAAAATTTAAAACTAAACATTTTTTATTAGTTTGATGGGTTGTATTGTGATTTTCTTGTTGGTTCTCAGGTTAAGATTTCTCAGTAAAGTATTGTCAGTAGAGAGAGCTGGTAATCCAACTGAGAATAAAGAACAAAACAGTGGATCTCAGCTGGGGAAGGATTCTAAATCATCAGTGGTGAAAAATGCTACTATCAGCAAACCTCTTAATGATAATTCTAAATCAAGAGTCCCTCCTTCTGAGCCAATTGCTGCAAGACTGGGTGTTGACTACCCATTTCCTCCTTCCCTTGAGTATGCGGCTTTCTATCACTCTGCAATTTTCACTTTTACGTTGATATAGGGATATTCATCCACAGTCCAAGTGTGCTGGGCAAGCTGACCATCTACATTTTGTAGATTAAGAGAAGGGCACAGTGTACAAATTTCAAGGAAAAATAATCTAACAAGATATATATACTTCTTTGTTGTTGAAAGGAAAGAATCTTGAATCTGTTTGAAAGGGGAAATCTAATAATTTAGTCTAATAGATGATAGATTAGTAGGTATTGGGCAATGTATGGAAAGTTGAAACCAGTTTTACTTGATGGTAAATTGGTCTTTGCTATCTGAAGTTTCTTCTTTGCAGATTCTGATTTTTTTTTTTTCTGGTTTCCATGTATTGTAGTGTAATGAAGTATGTTTGACAGGTATGCTTACCCACCACCTGATGGAAATATACTGACAAACATTGTAAATGCACTCATTGCTGTTCCCCGCTTTTACACTCAGGTTGTTTAAATGCTAAACGAGGCTTCAAGAATTGTAATGGTTTCTTTTTTCCTGCTTTTGTAGCATTTCTTGTGTGTCTAGGTTGTACAGACCCAAGTACCCAACATTAATGATCTTATTGGTTGTGCCTCTCTTATATAGGTGCTTCACCTAATGAACAAGATGAACATTCCAGCTCCATTTCGAATGGCACTGCCCACTCCACCTTTACCTGCACAAGTACCAGCACCTCCACCTCCCCCTCCCCCATCTATAACCACGAAACCTGTGACTGCAAATCTCTCTAGCAGTGAATCAGAGATGGATTCTTCAGACGATGTAAGATTTCAGTTACTTTAGGCTGTTGGGCATATGTCTGTTATTTACTGATCACTTATATGATTGTGATGGGGTAGCTTGGCTAACACTTTTAATGCATTAATATTTAAGCTATCATCCTTTTAGAAATTTAATTAATATTCTTTCATTTATGTTGTCCATAATGCTGTGAAGAGTAATTATTTGTTAATGGGTATCAGCTAACAAAATTATGGAGCTAGTTTGATGAGCTTTTTTTTTCTTCTTTTTTTCCCTGTATAATTTGTCAGCTGGAAAACTAATATCAAATTTGTAGGAGGTTGATGGTAAAGTGGGTTCTATGGGTGCGGCAAGAGTAGCGAAGTCAGGACGAAAGCGTGCTAGACATGAAACCATTATTGGCCCTGCCATTGATAAAGATGTGGCTCATGAAGCTGTTGGAGTAAAACCAGCCACGTTGGTTCCTAAAGAAATTCCAATGATTAAAAAGAAGAACCCTATCTTACAGGTAGTTAATTTTCATGTGATTGGTTGCAGGAGCAGAACGAAGTTATCCTTTTGTATATCTTAACTAGAATGTAGGTCCTATGCTTGCACAGGATCTTAGGCAAGTCACGCTATTTATAACTTAAGAATAGTGTGACTTTGTTTTGTTTTGATGTGATACTAAATATTGATATTTGTTCTTGATGTTTTTGAAGATTAAAATTGCTCCTAAAGCAATTCAAAGTGAACATAAAGATGGTAACTCTATGGAAGAGTCAGTGGAGCTAGAAAAAGAGACTTTAGATCCGAAAGAGTTTTTGACTCCAGAAGAATTAGAGAGTGGAAAGTTACCTCCAGAGGAAATTTTATCTCTTCCTATGTTTAAGGTATGGATTTAGAATATCTTGGCAATTACTCGAGGACAATAGAGACAAGTAATTTATTAATTTAGTATATGCTAATGGATCAAAACTTTTTTATAAAGATCATACTCATTGTTTGTTGCTATTGACTAGTGGATGAGCCTGACACCACTGCTGTTCTTATCATGTTCTGTAGTAGTTTAATATTTCACAAAAATATGTCGGGTAAAAACATGTTTCACTAAACTCTATGGAACAATATTCTTCCCTGGAGGAGATAGTTGTTTTATTTGTTTACTTTCGTCCTGGACTCTTGTGTGACAAAAGTGTCAAATATTGGAGTAGCCTTGATTCAACCATTGTCTTGTAGAAACTCCCATCATTAGCTTTTCTGTGGTTTCAGATTAACTAGAAATTAGTTTCAAGTGAGAAGTTCATAGTTGAAGTTCTTTTTCTTTTTTGAATGAAAGCAGAGGATCCATCATTAGTAAATGATGGACAATATACAAAAAACAAGAACAAGAAAAAACCTATGGTCCTTTCACCAACCTCCTTCTAAGAAGATAACGAAGGAGGTTGGTCAAAAATCCTCCATTTCATGCCTTCTCGCAAAAAATTTCCAGATCCCTCTATTATATCACGGCAATGGAGCTCCTGTATATTGTCTCTCAAACTGAGGTTTAGAGCTTGAGCATTGTCAGTAATCACCTCAACATTATGAAGTTAATTAAGCCAACACACTTCCAGACCTTTACATAGGCCTTTAATTGTAGTGATCACAGGTTTCACCTTTCCAACTTCCAGCAAACTCCCACCACCCATTGCCCAGTGAGTTACAGATCACACCACCACAGGTCCACAGGAACCAACTCCTTCTATATTGCTTAGACAATATATTTGGAGTATAAATTTTCCCCCACTTGCTGTTCTGATATTCTGAAATGCAGCACCATTGACACTTCCTTCCCTTTCAAATTCAGAAGCATCATATCATATGCGGCTATACATTCTGATATGCTTGTTTGAATTTCTGACTATTTTAACAATGATGATTTTGAACTGATGGATTCTGCAGAACTATACTGCTGGGAATCCAACTCCTGTGTTGTATATAAAAAATTTGGCCAAAGATGTGATTGCTGATGATTTCTATTTCATATTTGGTAAGCTTCCAGACTTCAATATTTGCTACAATTCAATGGAATCCAGTTGCTGACGTGCTAGTTAACTTTATTGTTCCTCTCTTGTAATTTGAAGGCCTGTGGAGTCGCCTAAGTATAAATGTAGACAGATGTAAGACTTTATGTACATGGTTACCCTATATATATATATATATATTTTTTTTTTTTTTAATTTCCTCAGGGTACTTGTTCGGAAGTGTTGAGGCTGCAAGGTCTACTCTTCAGGTCAAGCTTATGCAGGTAGGGTCTTGATTGGCTTTTAATCTATAGTGGAGGAAGACCAGTTTTTTTTTCTTTTCTTTTTTTGGTGATGTTATTTTTATGTTGCAGCTAATCTGGGCTGATGGTGCAATGCTGAGTGACTTGAAAAAGAAAATTGAACTCTTTAATTCATTCTAATTCTCTAAATCTAATCTAATCTAACTTAATATAAAAGTGGAAATGCAACTCATTATTAAATTGAATATGCAATTCCTAAATCACTTATTCTTTTTTCTGAATAGAAAAATAGTTTCTTTTTAAAGTCACAAGATCTCCTAATTATGAGCCAAAATTCATTACTCTTTCTGAATTTCAGGAAGGAAGGATGAGAGGTCAAGCGTTTTTAACATTCCCATCTATTGAATTGGCTCAGCATGCTTTGGTAAGTGCCGCTTGGGTTTGTTCGAACAGTTCTGTAGATATTTGTTTTGTATTTCTCTTGTTCCATCTTTTGTCATCAAATGCTTGTAAAGTTTGCGCAATGAAAAAATCAATTAGGTGTAGGATTAGTTTTTGTAGATTCTTACAGCCACATTTGCAGTTCTTGTACCCTGGAATCATGTTGTTTCGTTTTCCGTTAGTCATGCTGATACATTATAATTTCTTAATTCTTTTGTTCTTTGTCTTGTTATGCATAAGATTAATATTGCACATTACAATTGAGTGCAGAATTTAGTGAATGGATTTGTATTCAAAGGCAAACCAATGATCATTCAGTTTGGTCGCAATACTGCTGCTGCTGCGAAAGGAACATAAATCTGTGGCCACAATAGGAAAGAGTGCGGCATGATGATCAGTTGCTTGACCCTTGATAGCATGATAGCAGATGGCTATGCTCCTCATTGAGTGGGAGGGGATCGTTTTCTTGATCACGGCTGCCTCAACCTTCAGGGAGGTAGTTGTGGTCTGTTATTATCCTTTGTTTTTAATCAAAGATGCAGGGATCATTCTTGATGCTGGCTTTGGGCTTGCCGGAGTGAGAAGTTTGTCATTTCACTGGCGACAAGTGGAGTCCATGAGACCATGACACAATGCGGTTCTTTCAAAGGGCATTTCCCCGTAGTTTCCTTGCTGCTCCCTACTACTACATGCAAATGGGTGTTCAATGATTGATCAAATAAACTGTACAAAAAGTCAATCGAGTTAATCAGGTTAATCATCATAGGATAACAATGCTTAATATCGTCATTTCCCATTTTGGTATCTTCTAATCTGTTGGTGTTGAGGTTGGAAGCTGCAAGCTTATGTTGCAGGCTATGCACTAAACAATTCCGCTTCTGTTGTATCGTCAACTCGGTTTCGTATTCATATTCTATTGAATATTCTTAATTTTTCTTGCACTTGTATTATATAATTGTATTATATAATGATAATTCCTTTCATCTCTTCTATGTCTCGCCGCCATGTAATAATAACCTTTCGACAATAACTATATGATGTTTTCCAATAGAAGCGAAAATATCCAATCCAGAAAGAAGACTGTACTACATGTATGAACTATTTTAAGAATAAACTAGTCGTGGACGCCATGACTGAATCTGGTCCTGCCTAATAAGAGTAATACGTCGTGGCTGATGAGAGCAAGCGATCATGAAACATCATTCTTTGTAGGAAAAATTACGGCAACTTATAGAAAGGACCGGATGCAGTGTATATTTACCATATTACCTGAGTGTACGATTTTTTTTTTTAAAAAAATAGTAAAATAAGACTTTCTTGTTGTTTAAAGTATCTTAATTTATCAGATTGACGAGCTTTAGCCCTGATTTCTAAATAAAAGAGAGAGAGGGAGGGAGGGTATTTTAAGTTATTTTGGATTTGAAACTAACTTTTTTTGAAGTTTAAAGTTCGTAGTTTTTGCTTCTTTTAACAAGTATTTTTTTAAAATTTGAACTAGCATTATCTTTGAAAAGGCTGTTTACCATAGAGGAAAATGCCGTTTACCATATCCACTAATAATTTATAATTGTATTGTGGTCATTCTTTCTTTTTCTTGATATAAGTGGTCATTCTTTTTTAAATCAATGGAGAGAGGTGTAGAGGTCCACGGTGGGAAAATTCATACGGGGCTTTTTAACAAAGAAAAAACCAAAAAAGGTTTAAAGATTCTAAAAATCCCAAAAAAGGCTTTCTAGTATAATTTTAGTAAAACTTTAATTGTTAACAAGACTGATATAGTTGTTAACAGGTAGATCATTAATAACTAAATCAGTACTATTAACAACAATATCCTAACAATTAAATCAATACTATTAACAACTATATCAACCCCGTTAATAACTATATCAATCCCCTTAACAACTAATGTTGAGGCCTTTTCTGAGATTTATAGAATTTTTAGGTTTTTTTTAAATTTTTTTCTGTTAAAAGGCCCTCATATAAATTTTTCCTTGTTTATTTGTTTATTAGGCTAGTTCATCAAGTGAAGCTCACAGGCTCAATGGGATTAGAACAATGAACTCAAAAGCAAAGCTGGAAGGACCCACACAAAGGTGAATGAGGTGGCAAAGGAGGTGTGATTCATCAGATTATCATATCCATTCACAGTTATATCATATTTCCTAAATTTGAAGGTTTAACCGAAAGTATCAATGATATACCACGTGTTTGAAACTGCGATGTTCACGTACCTCACTCATTCACCATAGATGTACCAGCTTCTGAATGAACCCATATTTTTTCTTATCCATACTCTTTGCTTTCCACCCTATTACCTCTTTATCACTCCCTAGTCCCTCCTGCCTCTCTGATCATCACTTTCTCACCGTTTGATCTTTCTGATCACACTCCGAATACCACAATACATATTGAAAAGCGTTTTCGAGTTCCTGCGATACATTCGAATCCCTGCCTCACCTGTAGCCGAAAGTTCAGCTCACCCATTTCTTGTGGATAAAGCTATTTTCTTTTCCCGACGGTTTCATTTGGGTTTTCTACAATCTGCTTCCTTGGTGACCAGAGTCTGAGAGATTTAGATCTCTGTTGTAGTTGACCGAAACTAATTTAAAATGGCGGAGGTTTTAGGCAAGACCGGTTTGATTTCATCTTGGAATAGTTATAGCAACCATCATTGTCCCAGAATCTCTGTAGCTCCGAAGAGCTTAAACTGCAAATCTGGGGTTTCTTTTTCTTTGAGGAGGCCCCCTTCTTTGAAACTTAAATCTCAGGTCCTCGGGTCTTCATCTTCCTTGACGCAGAGTCAATTTTACGGTAGAAAGATCGTCTTTCAGGTCAAGAAAAGCATACCCTACAGAGGGATTTCCCTAATCCGAGCTTCAACTGTATCTCAGGTCGGTAATCTTTATTCTGATGATCTTTCCTCAGGCGACCAGTTTGGGACTTGCTATCTACAAATCCTTCGAATTTTCAGAATCTTTTCTTGAAAACTTGAGAACAAAAAATTGCGGAGGAATTTTCTGGAACTTTTCTTTGTAACGTTTTTCACTTATGGAACATTATAGATGGGCCGTGTATTCGGGAAAGCTAAAAAATGGTGGGAAAAAGGACTTCAACCCAACACGAGAGAGGTGACTTCGGCACAAGACCTTGTGGACTCCCTGCTAAACGCAGGGGACAAGCTAGTCATTGTTGATTTCTTCTCTCCTGGTTGTGGTGGTTGCAAAGCCCTTCATCCAAAGGTATTTTCATTTTTAACCTGTTCTGATCTATAGATTCATCCCATGAAATCTTTTGATTTCCCTTTCAACCCCAATATTCACGAATTTCCTGTTTGTATTATGGCAGCTGTGTCAGTTTGCAGAAATGAACCCGGATGTACTATTCCTTCAGGTGAACAATGAGGAGCATAGAGCTATGAGTTATAGCCTTGGAGTCCATGTTCTTCCCTTCTTTCGCTTTTACAGAGGCGCGCAAGGTCGTTTATGCAGCTTTAGCTGTACCAATGCGACGGTGTGCATAGTTCACTCTAATTCCTCTTCATTCCATATTCTTGCTTTTGTTTAGTACCTGCTTCAGCTTTGATTATTTCATATCATAAATGCACCAGGTTTCAAAATCTGGTTATTTGTACCCTAAACGAGTATTAATTGATGAGCAATGGTTTAAATTGAATTCAACTAATTGTTTGTGTTGCTTTAATGTTGCAATGTGGATTGCTAGATTGACGAGTGTTTTCAACCTAACTTAGAAGATTGAACATATGCCACAAGATTTGAATCTGGGATGTTTATATGTTTTTCATATTCTTAATTTGTATTATGTGTGAGAGAGATCCTTGGTGTCATGTGCTGTGAGCCCTGGGTTCATGTTATTTGTTTTTCCTTTGTACTACTGTTGAACTTGAAAATACTGACAATACTTTATTTGAATTACAGATCAAGAAGTTTAAAGATGCATTAGCTAAACACACCCCAGATAGATGTAGCTTAGGCCCAGCCAAAGGGCTGGAGGAGAAAGAGCTATTAGCTTTGGCTGCCAACAGGGATCTTAACTTTACCTACACACCCAAACCAATTCAACCTGTGCTCGAACCTGCTCCTCTAGAGTTCCCTCTGCATGCCCCGGCGAAACATGAGTTGGCAGCTGAGGCCAAGGCCGATGCGGCGAAAGTCTCCGAGAAGAAGGCCCTGATCACTGCTGGGAGATGACGTGACCGTTCTGTGAGCCTATCTCCCGAGTCCTAACCATATCCCTTGTACAGTTTTTTTTTTAGCATCTTTATATAGCATTTGGTGTGAGAATGAAGATTAAGGTTGAAGCCAGGTAGTTTCGGCTTTGGTCCAGTAGTCTGTATTTCCCTGATTGCTTCAGGCCGATGGATTTACTTTGTTTTTTTTTTTTTGGGAATCCAAGCCTGATGTTCTTTGAGAACAGAAGCAGTCAGCTGTATGATTCTTAGTTTCTGTTTTGTTGTTATGGAGGAATCCCTCCCACTCCCTGATGTTGTAAAATGCGTAACCTTTTCGTCAATGGAAGGTTTAGCTTCTGTTTGTTGTATTTTTGAGCAAATTATATATTCTGGTTCTATTTTTTTTTCCCCAGTTCCAAGATAATAATTAGAAACTAAAAAGATTCGATTTGTGGCGGCTTCTCCTTTTTAACTGAAACCTGCCCGGTCCCATCAACACTAGGCCACCATCAGCTTTACCTGCCGTGGGTAAAATCAGATAATATCTGTAGGATGAAAAACAACATTCACACAGGAATATTGGGTTCAGAACATGAAGTTTGTGGATACAGAGGATGCCTTCTGAAAGGACGGAAACAGCAACGTCGTCGTTTATTGCCATGGCATGGTCCTACTGTACGGATGAAGTCACATCCGTCCCACACAATCCAGATAGGTAAAAATGGAAGCTTCACGAAAGTGGTGCTAGTCTTACAAGTGTATGGATTTTGGGGGATCTTTGCACAAATGCGGTGGCACCGGGCCTGCCCTCAATTCTGCCCCCACAAAGGTCCAAAACGTCAAAACCTGTGATCCCTTTCAAGATTTCAAATCTTCGTGGGCCCTCCTGCAAAAATGCAAATCCCTAGTATTGGACTGCTACTGCTTTCGTCCCTGATTTTCTTTTTCCTTGTTTCTTTCTAGTAAGTTCTAACTATAAAGTATAAAGAACTAAGCAGTAAAAATCTCCGGGATTAATGGCTCCAAGTCTAAAAGGAAGCTCTTGCTGATTTCCTCCGTCATGTTTAAGCCTGGTTAAGAAATCATAATACAGAAAAGTTTGTCATCAGAAACATGAAAGTGAAAGATTCAACTTGGCTTCTTCCAATTAGTATTATGTACTTTTTATAATGCAGTGACTTTTGGCTCTAGATTTTTTTCGTTGGGAAAATAGGTCCTTATTCTGCATCATCAGATATAACAAAACAAGTACCCTGTGGTTTAAATCAAGGACAGAAACATATGAAGAATAGAGAGGACTTGTGAGTTTACATTCATCACCAAGAGAGTCTGGCATGAGTTGGGTAGAAAGAAGGACGTAGCCAAAGACTGCTTGCCGGATTCATATCCATCCATTGGTGATGATATATACAGAGAGAAGTTAGGTGAGATATAGAATCCAGCAAGTCATCCTTGGCTGCAACCTTTCTTCCTCACCCTTCACGCGAGCTTCTCTGATGATCAAAACAAACTTCTGAATTATCAGTGGGTGGGGATAAAAGTTTTTCTTTAGTTATATATATAGAGGAATCGTATGGGGAGGAGAGTAATGGAAGAGAAAGGAAAGAAATGTCACCGCCAATATTGAAATATGGGTACCTTTTTTCATCCTTTTCACGTGGCGAATGGTTTGAGATGTACATATGTGCATACTGCTTTGTTGGAGAGAAAAAGTTGAAGCTGGTCGGGCATAGTGGAGTGTATTCATTACGAGAGCAACGGGTGTTTTGTATTATAGAAAATGAATTATAGAAATGTCTGAATGGGTAAGTCAAATTAGGTAAAAGTGAGATTGTGAAAAATGATTTATGTTTAAATTGATGGTTGCATAAGTAGTTTTTGAGTATAAGTTAGATTGTAGAAACTTATTTAAAATGATTTATGGATAAGTGACTTTTGAGATAACTACAAGAGAAAATTTAAAATTAAATTATCAAAAATATGAAAATTGCTAAATTTGGAAATACTAAAATACATAATGTGATCAAATAAATATTACATAAGTAAATATTACATAAGATTTTTGCACAGTGTTTTAAAAGACAATCAGACCAAGAGAATAAGCTACCATAAGTCACAAAACCTGGCTTATCTATGAGTTTTTATGCCCAATATAAATACCCCATAAGCTCGATTGCAATATTTTTTCATCCAAACAAAAAATTTATAAAACAAACCATAAGTTCGATTCAAATTTATAAGCCCGATTGCATAACCCATAAGCTATACCAAACATGCCCTATGTTTCATTACATAATTTGTAATCCTCTTTCCATTAAAAAAAAGAAAAAGAAAAAAGAATGAGGCAAATACAAACTGAACCTATATTTAAAAAAAAAAATCAAACACTTTTGCTCCAACGGTACGACCCCTTTTGGAAGAAATACCCTCAAAATCCTTTTCTAAGAAATAGATTTGTATATTGCATCTATGTTTTTTAATTTGGTCAATGGTGTATTCATGTATGAACAGATTTAATGGCAAAAGGGGGAAAATCATTTAAATCTTCTTAAAAACCAAAAGTCATAAGGAAAAGCTAGCTTAGGACATGCGTTTAGTCTAGAAATTGTCTAATTAGCCAATATATCTTCATCCTCATTAATTTGTAGTTGTCACTTAATTAAAATCAGGAACTTAGATAATTAGGCTCCATTGAGAGAATTAGCCTAGGTTACTATCACTATAATGCATATTAATCCACATATGAGTGATATCTTATGATTTGACATATTTGATTTTAAACTAAAATATAGTTGGTTAGCGGATTTAAACTTTAAAATGTTAATTAACTATAATGGAAAATATTAGAACTTAGGCAATCATGTGTAATTTTCGCAAGCCCAAGGATTACTTACCCATACTCACCAAAATATGGCTCCCCCCACTATGAAAAGTTTAAGATCTCCTTAATTTTATTATATAGTACATAACAATATATGATATACTAATATTTTTTTTTATTGCAAGTAATAATAAAATCACATCTTTATTCCTTCAGAGAACATTACTGCAGGGAACATACAAATGCACAGAAGAAACGCTGCACAACACTTGTTCCCTCACAAATATCACATCTTTATTATTTGAATCTTAACATTCAAATTGGTACAAATACTATTTAACTGCAACGCATACAACAATAGTTCACCATAGAACAAGGCAAATCACCACTTTCTTGGAAGAGGAAGACATAATCGTGGAAAAAAAAAACATAAAGCCAAATGGCTATCATAAATGATGTGACTTAGAATTTATTCATGGAGGATCTCATAGCCTCAAGCAACGTACTGAAATAAATAGCTATCCTCATGTACTCTGATTTGTTTGATTTGACTTATTTTCTCCAAGTCATCTTGAGTAAGTGACCAATCAAATATCTCTAAGTTTTGTTTCATTCTGTCTTTGTTGAAACTCCTCGCAATAAAACACACTTCTTGCTCATACAACCATCTCAGAGCAACCTGTTACAGCAAAGGAATTCCATTGAATTGAAATATATATACCAATAATTTCATTAGTAATTAAGAAATAAGACGTTGATTAAATTAACAATTGAAAACTTCAAAAGGGAACTTGAAATTAAAATTATTAGAACCTGAGCAACTGATTTGCCATGAGATTTGGCAATGTTAATGAGTATTTCATTGTCTAGGATCCGGTTGCCGCCCGATGTTGGACTTGCAGTCCCCAGAGGAGAGTATGCTTGAACAAGTATACCCTTTTGTTTGCAGTATTCCCTCACCTCTCTTTGTTGACATGTGGCGTTCATTTCTACCTGTAACAAACAAACAAAAGAGAAAAATGTTTTAACTTCTCCTGAACGTGTGTGTATGTTTATCAATTTTCCCTTTCAAATTAAAGGTCAATGGTCTTACTTGATTCACACAAGGAGGAACTGTAGCGACCGACAATAAACTCTCAAGTGTCCTTACAGGAAAGTTACTGACTCCAATTGATTTTGTGAGACCAAGCTTTCTGCACTCTTCCATGGCTGCCCATACGCCCTTTAGATCTAATGGTGTTATGTCCTCTTCAGGTGGGAATAAACTGTTTCCAGGCTTTGCACTGATGGGCAAGTGGATCAAATACAAGTCCAGATATTTCAGTTTTAGTAACCTGCATAAATATATATGGATTTTGAATTATGGATAACTTGTAAGTAAAAACTTCTTAAAACCTCAAAAAAACAAACAAGTTTGAGCTTACCCAAGGGACTTTTTGAGAGCAGGAATAACACGATCAGGATGAGCATCAGTCATCCACAACTTGGAAGTGATGAAGAGTTCGTCTCTTGACCGAATAAGACCAAGTTTAAGAGCTTCTTCTATGGCATCGCCTAGTGCGTCCTCTGTGCCATAAGATGAAGCAGTATCAAAGTGCCTGTAACCTGCTTTGATACCCTCTATGATTGCGTTCTTCACGACCTCGCCAAAAGTCCTCATATCGCCGCTGCCTAGACCCATGATCGGGATACTGTGGTTGTCAGAAAGAACCACCGTTGGGACGATGTTGTTGTTCGACATGTTGTACTTTCCCTTGTCAAAGTAGCTATGAATTTTGATTGATAAAGCTTGAGAAATATAGTCACAAATGGTTGCAATTATATAGGACGTGAAGGAGGCTCATGAATTGAATTTATATTTTAATTTAACATAAAATTTTGGCAGGAAGTCAACACAGGCTGCGTCATTCAAATGCATTGACCACGGCAACGTACCGGATTGGTTCTTATTCATGTGCTTTTGGTCAAAAGGAAACCATAACCGACAATAAATATATTATATAAAACTTGCAGTCTCTTGATCGTGGCAAATATTCACTTTGGTCCCATTATTAATACGATTATTCAATTATTCTAGATCTCTTTGAATGTTGAAGAAGACCATTCAACTCTTACCAACTGAACCAATATAATACAGCATCCTACGTGTCTGGAAAACTGCTGTCATCATGATCTTCTAGAGGCTCTGGGCTTGTCGAATCCAGAGATGAACTTGCGGTTCACGCCCTATATTATTTTCTCGGGTGACCAAAAAATGCCGTTTTTTAATGCTTCACACTTTATTTATTTATTTTTTATGCATTTAGTCAAGTCAAATAATTATTTATGTTCCTAACCAATGAAAATATTTTATATTATTTTTTTTTAATATATACATTTTTTTATAAAGAAGACTACTTTGTTCTTCGCAAAAAAAAAAAATAAGTCTACTCACTCTTTTTTACCTGAAAAAATCAATTTTGTTAATAAAAAAGGTTAAAGAATACATTGAGTCACTTATATTTATTCTAAATTTCTATTTTATTCTTTAAATTATAAAGTGTATTTTTGGTCTCCTAACCCTAATACCCTAATACTTTAGTATCATGTCCAAGATTGTTAAAAACGAGTTTTTATGTAAAAACAGAAGAGAATGAAAAATCATAAAACGTAAAATCGTAATACAAAACGTAGTTTTTACCTGTATATATAAAGGGAAAACATTTTCTTATGTTGTAGGAAAATCATTTTCTCATGTTACACACACATGAAATGGTGGGACTCACATATACATATATTAATTCATATATGTATATATGGGTCCCACCATTTCATGTGTGAGTAGGAAACTTTTTTTTTTCTCACGTAATATGAGAAAACCAAAGCCCATATATAAATAAACAAGGTACTGAAAATTAATTGAACTTTGATATTTTATAAGCACAGTTACAAATCAGGCACAGATTGAATAATGTAAAACGAAGAACAAAATGCAGCAAAAACCTCTACAATCCAGAGGCACCATTCTATTGTATTTATAGGGACATCCGGACATGTGTCCAAGCTATTACAGCAGATATTACAGCAGAGGGAATAATACAGATGTAGAGAATCTAAGCTAATCCTATTCATTAGCATTTCTAATTAGTCTTAACAAGCACTTAAGCACCTAAGAACTAGCAACTCAAGGCAATTCCAAAGACAGAAACAGAAGGCAAAAACCAATGGGATTTGCAAGGTTCTAAGAAAAAAATCAGACTACACGATGACGAGTGAATAACAATAATTAGGAGTCTATGATAGTGCGGTATAGTTTTATCCAACTAAAGCATAACAGTGATTCAAAATCTGTGAAATTCACTAAGCAGAGCCCTACATTGTTGGTACAAACTTGAGCAAGTGGAATGATTGAGCAAAAAAAATTGTAGAAACCACTAAGGATCGCAACAATTTTACACCGAAAAGAAGAAAGAAGAAAATAATAACCAATCCAAAAGGAGCAAGGATATAATATAGACAAAGATGAATATAATATATTACCTTACTGCTAAGATTTGGATTTATAACAAGCTGTGCTTAAGCCATGGCAATTCAAAATAGACCAAAAAAAAATTGATGGCTTGAAAGGAGGCAACAGCAGCAGCAGTAATGTAAGCAGTACACCACACTCCCACGGGCAACAACAGATTCAGGAAATTAGTTTAAACCATACATGACAAAACCCCTGGACGGAGACAGTACAAGAAAACCTGATCGATAAAAAATCAATTACAAATTGAATAAATCCCGTGCCCTGCGTCTACCCAATTCCTTCACTGTCCCGACCCTATGCATGTAAACAAGGAAGAAAAAGCAAGGAAGAAAACTAACCGGAGGAGTGAAGACTGCGGACTGAGGTCGAGACTCGAGATTGAGAAATGAGAGCACGGAGGAAGAGTGGAAGACGACGAGACGAGGTGGTGAGATCTGAGATCTGGGTCTGAGATTTGAGAATCAGAGCACGGAGGAAGAGTGGAAGCCGCGAGCAACGGTGGCACGGTGCGACTGAGATTTGA
This sequence comes from Acacia confusa, assembly GCA_037074495.1. Classification (NCBI taxonomy): domain Eukaryota; kingdom Viridiplantae; phylum Streptophyta; class Magnoliopsida; order Fabales; family Fabaceae; genus Acacia; species Acacia confusa. The sequence continues at coordinate 9,548,749 of CM073507.1, read as the reverse complement.
GAACCAGAGAATGTGAGACAGTGAGAGACTTGAGTGAGAGTGACTCCTGGCCGAGACAAGTTGAGAATCAGAGAGTGAGTGAGAGTTGGGTCGGGGTACTTGGGTCTCAGATTGTAAATTCCGTTTTTTCAAAAAATGCCCCGATTTTACGAGATTAGATTTTTTGCAGTGTTTTTTTACGTTTTTATCCCATATACGTTTTTTTGCTCAAACAAAACACATTTTGTTAAAATTAAAAAGTAAAAACCACGTTTTTACGTTTTAAAACAGGTTTTTGGCTACATGACCATGTCACAGAAAATGCTGACTGTATATTTAACTAAAATATTCTTGAATTTTAAAACTATAAAAAGAAAACCTTGTAAATTCTAGCTAATTAATTTTAAAAAAGCAACTAAATAATAAGCTCTATATTCTTCTTACAGATACACATTTCTCATCCTCCTCCATTAGTCAAAATAATAATTATTCTATGATTACACATGATTGAGGTGGTATTCCCTTAATTAGACCCAACAAAGTGTTTAACAAAATTATAACTAGGTATTAAATGATTTTCTAAGCTTATGAATAAAAATCGAGGGCATCTAATCACAATGTTGCCAAGTTGAGAGCAAGACGCACCTTTGGATAATAAGAAATAGGGTTGAGGAAGGAACCCGTAATCTGGTGAGCCCGCCTACAACCCGGTGTAATCAAGTCATTTTGAGCCCTCCCAAAAATGCTCATGATGGATTGGGTGAAAACCCATCTATTCAAGACTTTAATGGTGAGTTATGGGCATACTTTTGGGCTGTTTGTACCCGCCCTTTAAGTTACTTTTTTTAAAAAAATTAAATATATGGACAGAGGAAATGACAATAAGTAATGGTATGATACCCATTTTTCCTCGACGGCTCGACCCTGAGTATCTTTTGTTTTGTCCTTTCTCTGTGACTGACTTTTAATTTAAAAGTTGGATTTGAACATCAAAATTATATTATAATGGCAATTGTCTAAATTTAAGTTCTTTTGTATGAATGTGATTATTAGACTTTGAAGATTCAGATTTTACAATTTAGAATGATAAATTTAAGTTCTTATGTTTGTTTGGTTTTTCAAAAAAAAAAACCTTCAAATGTAAATGGGTTATCGTAAAACCCGGTTAGCTCACCCATTTATATGTTAACTTGTTTACATGGGTTTAAATGGATTGAAGTACATATAAGGGCTAATTTAGACCCGTATAAAGTTAAATGAATGAGTTATGGGTTTGGTTACCCAACCCACTTATTGCTCTGCTGTAGTAAGAAACCAAAGCTTAGGCCAAATACTCTTTCAAGGATTACTTAGAAGCAATCTCAGTGCTTTCTTAATGACATTGCGAATCTACAAGTTGGTAAAACCACAGCTTCTAAAAAAAGGTGAGAACGATGTCTAGTTAATGACTTGAGAGAGAGGTGATGGGAAATCGCTAATGCGGTTCCTTGAGAGAATTCACATTTGCCAATGAGGTAATTCACTGTGAATGACATTTTCTTTGAAGTGGGCGTAGATGCGGCTGTGCTATACAAGAGAGCAACATTGGAGTGGAGAAGTCATTGAGATGACAAGCTATTATTATTAAAAGGTTTAGAATAAAATACTCTAATCACTCTTAGATTTTGCCTTAATTACACAGACCCCCTTATATTTTTAAAACATACACTTAAGTACAAACAATTAACTCCGTTAAGAATATTCTAAAAAGATTCCATAAATATATTTTAATTAAATTTTATATAAAAATAAAATTTATTTACCTCTTTACCCTCAATACTAAAACCCTAGTTTTACTTCTATCTTGCATATATTTATTTTGTCTTGCACATTTTGACTAAAATTCTTTTATAGAATTTAAGAGTTTTTTATCTATTCATTAATTTCTATTTTTATATTTATAAATAGTTATTTGTTTGAAGATTTTAGTATTGGTTAACGTAAATATCACAAATATGAATATTCAAGTAAATTTTTAAATAAACATGTGCTTGACAAATGTGTTCATAAATATTTGTAAAAAAAATATTAGGGTTAAGGGACTAAAACTATACTTTTTAAACTTAAGGTATTAAATTAAACCCTGAAGTAAATATAAAGCACTAAATGAATACTTTAACCTAAAAAAAAATGAGTTACAACTGCCAATAAATAGAGCCAAAAGTAGAAAATCGCTTTAAAAAAAAAACCCTCTCACACAAAACTCAGAGACACAAGAAAAACACCTGCGTACTAGTCACTACAAACGACTGTATTCATATTATTTTTTATTGAGATACAATATATATTGTGTGTGTGTGTGTTTATCCTTTTTTTTTTACCAAAAAAAAAATCTTGTCAAATAGGCATATCACATGTGATTAGTTTCCCAAAAAAGAAAGGGAAAATTAAAAACTGAAAAATAGGAAAAATTTAATTTAGGTTATCCTAAATTTTTTAAAAAGGATAAATTCATGAAAATGGTTATATAAGTCATTAGAAAATAATAATAAAAATCTAAAACTCAAATTTATATGAGTTGAATATAAAAATTTTATTTAAATTTAATTTATTAAAATATTTTTTTTAACAACCACCAAACATTTCTTAACAGTTACCGGATGCAAGATTGATATGGCAATAAAAAATATTATAAATGTTAGGTTTTTTAAAAAAACCGAAGACAAAAAATTGGCGCTCGGGTGAGGAGTAGGAGTTGTTAGTTATATAAATATATAAAAAATTAATTTGAACCATAATTAAAAATATATATATTTGGGTTCTATATTTGTTTCGTTCATTTCCTTTTCCTTTCTCTTTTTTTCTCTCTCCTTTTTTCCCCATAAAAAAGGAAACACCAAAATAGCGAACACACACAATAGAAAATAAATAAAATTACACGGGAAGAACTTGGGCTCCACATATAAGTCATATCCTATGATCTAACATATTTGATTCTAAAAAGAAATGTAGTTGGTTAGCGGGTTTAAACTTTAAAATGTTAATTAACTATAATGGAAAATATTAGAACTTAGGCAATCATGTGTAATTTTTACAAGCCGAAGGATCACTTACCCATCCTCACCAAAATGTGGCTCCCCCCACTGCGAAAAGTTTAAGACCTTCTTGATTTTATTATACAGTACATAACAATATAAAATATACTAATATTTTCTTTATTGCAAGTTATAATAAAATCACATCTTTATTCCTTCACAGAACATTACTGCAGGGAACATACAAATGCACAGAAGAAATGCTGCCCAACACTTGATCCCTCATAAATATCACATCTTTTTTATTTGAATCTGAACATTCAAATTGTTACAAACACTATTTAAATGCAATGCGTACAACAATACTTCACCATATGACAAGGCAAATCGCCACTTTCTTGGAAGAGGAAGACATAATCGTGGGAAAAAAAAAACATAAAGCCAAATGGCTATCATACATGATGTGATTTAGAATTTATTGATGGAGGATGTGTTAGCATTAAGCAACGTATTGAAATAAATAGCTATCCTCATGCACTCTGATTTGTTTGATTTGACTTATTTTCTCCAAGTCATCTTGAGTAAGTGACCAATCAAATATCTCTAAGTTTTGTTTCATTCTGTCTTTGTTAAAACTCCTCGCAATAAAACCCATTCCTTGCTCATACAGCCATCTCAGAGCAACCTGTTACAGCAAAAGAATTCCATTGAATTGAAATATATATACCAATAATTTCATTAGTAACTAAGAAATAAGACGTTGATTAAATTAGCAGTTGAAAATTTTAAAAAGGAACTTGAAATTAAAATTATTAGAACCTGAGCAACTGATTTGCCATGAGATTTGGCAATGTTAATAAGTATTTCATTGTCTAGGATCCGGTTGCCGCCCGATGTTGGACTTGCAGTCCCCAGAGGAGAGTATGCTTGAACAAGTATACCCTTTTGTTTGCAGTATTCTCTCACCTCTCTTTGTTGACATGTGGCGTTCATTTCTACCTGTAGCAAACAAACAAAAGAGAAAAATGTTTTAACTTCTCCTGAACATGTGTGTGTGTGTTTTTCTCAATTTTCCCTTTCAAATTAAAGGTCAATGGTCTTACTTGATTCACACAAGGAGGAACTGTAGCGACCGACAATAAACTCTCAAGTGTCCTCACAGGAAAGTTACTGACTCCAATTGATTTTGTGAGATCAAGCTTTCTGCACTCTTCCATGGCTGCCCATACGCCCTTTAGATCTAATGGTGTTATGTCCTCTTCAGGTGGGAATAAACTGTTTCCAGGCTTTGCACTGATGGGCAAGTGGATCAAATACAAGTCCAGATATTTCAGTTTTAGTAACCTGCATAAATTTATATGTGGATTTTGAATTATGGATAACTTGTAAGCAAGAACTTCTTAAAACCTGAAAAAACAAACAAGTTTGAGCTTACCCAAGGGACTTTTTGAGAGCAGGAATAACACGATCAGGATGAGCATCAGTCATCCACAACTTGGAAGTGATGAAGAGTTCGTCTCTTGACCGAATAAGACCAAGTTTAAGAGCTTCTTCTATGGCATCGCCTAGTGCGTCCTCTGTGCCATAAGATGAAGCAGTATCAAAGTGTCTGTAACCTGCTTTGATACCCTCTATGATTGCGTTCTTCACGACCTCACCGAAAGTCCTCATATCGCCGGTGCCTAGACCCATGATCGGGATACTGTGGTTGTCGGAGAGGACCACCGTTGGGATGATGTTGTTGTTCGACATGTTGTACTTGCACTTGTCAAGGTAGCTATGATTTTGATTGATAAAGCTTGAGAAATATAGTCCAAATGGTTGCAATTATATAGGACGTGAACGAGGCTCATGAGTATTGATTAAAAAAAAAAACGAGGCTCATGAGTTGAATTTTTAATTTTAATTTAACATAAAGTTTTGGCAGGAAGTCAACACAGGCGGCGCCATTCAATTTAGACTGAATACATTGACCCGGCGACGTAACGGATTGGTTCTTATTCATGTGCTTTTGGTCAAAAGGGAAACATAACCGACAATAAATATAATATATAAAACTTGCAATCTCTTGATCGTGGAAATTATTCACTTTTTTTTTTTTGGTATAAAAGAGGCCCTCGGCCTTTATTTATTAAGACGATTGTTCAATTATTCTAGATCTCTTTGAGAGTTGAATAAAAAAACTATTCAATTCTTACCAACTGAACCAATACATCATCCTACGTTGAATCCAGAGATGAACTCGCTGTCCATGCTCTAAATTATTTTCTCGGGTGACCAAAAAATGCTGTTTTTTAATGCTTCACCCTTTATTTATTTATTTTTTTATGCATTTAGTCAAGTCAAATAATTATTTTTGTTCTTATCTAATGAAAATATTTTATATTATTTTATTATTTTGTTTTTTTAATAAAGAAGACTACTTTGTTCTTTGCAAAAAAAATTAAAAATCTACTCACCTTTTTACCCGAAAAAAATAATTTTATTAATAAAAATGGTTAAAGGATACATTTAGTCCTTTATATTTACTCTAAATTTCTATTTAGTTCTTTAAATTTAGAAAATGCACTTTTGGTCTCTTTAACCCTAATACGTTAGTATCATGTCACCGAAAATGCTGACTGTACATTTAACTAAAATATTCTTGAATTTTTAAAATATAAAAAGAAAATCTTGTATATTCTAACTGATCAATTGAAAAAACAATTAAACAATAAGCTCTTAGTATCGTGTCACAGAAAATGTTGACCGCACATTTAACTAAAATATTCTTAAATTTTAAAAATATAAAAAGAAAATCTTGTATATTCTAATTGATCAATTAAAAGAAAAATAAATAATAAGCTTTGTATTCTTCTTACAGATACACACTTCTCATCCTCCTCCATTAGTTAAATAATAATTATTATATGATTACGCGTCATTGAGGTGATATTCCTTTGATTAGACCCAACAAAGTCTAACAAAATTATAACTAGGTATTAAGTGATTTTCTAAGCTTCTGAATAAGAATCGAGGGCATTTGGTCACAATATTGCCAAGTTGAGAGCAAGACCGACCTTTGGATTAAACGAGATAGAGTTGAGGAAGAAACCCATAATCCAGTGAGCCCACCCACAATCTGGTGTAATCGGGTTATTTTAAGCCCGCCTCAAAAAGGCTCATGATGGTTTGGGTTAAAACCTGCCCATTTAAGACTTTATTGGGCGGGCTAAGGGCACACCTTTGGGCTGTCAATACCCACCCATTTCGTTAAAATTAAATATTTGGATAGAGGAAAAGATAATAATTAATAGTATAATACTCATTTTTTTCTCGACAGCCTGACTCTCAATCTCTTTTGTTTTGTCTTTTCTCTTTGACTCTAACTTTTAATTTAAAATTTGGATTTTGAACATCTAAATTATATTATAACGACACTTGTCTAAATTTAAGTTCTTTTGTATGAATTGTGATTATTAAACTTTGAAGATTTAGATTTTACAATTTAGAATGATAGATTTAGATGGAATGATAAGTGCTCAAGGCTTATGTATGTTTTTTTTTAAAAAAAAAAAAACATGTCAAATATAAATGGGTTACTCCAAAACTCGGTTAGCTCTCCCATTTATGGGCTAGCCCATTTACACGGATTTAAATGGGTTGAGGTGCAATAGTTTGGACCCATATAAAGTTAAATGAATAGGTTATGGGTTTGGTTGTCCAACTCACCCATTTCTCTACCTTAGTAAGAAATGATAGCTTAGGCCAAATACTCTTCCAAGGATTACTCAGAAGCAATCTCGGTGCTTTCTTAATGACATTGTGAATCTACGAGTTCGTAAAACCACAGCTTCTGAAAAAAGGCAGAAATGAAGTCTATGAAGTCTAGTTAATGACTCGAGAGAGGCGCTGGGAAATTGCTGATGTAGTTCCTCAGGAGAATTCACATTTGCTAATGAGGTAATTCACTGTGAAAGACATTTTCTCTGAAGTGGGTGTAGATGCGGCTATGCTATACATGAGAGCAACATTGGAGCGGAGAAGCCATTGATGAAAGAGAGTGAGGAGTGTGCATCGATAGGAATACGACTAAGCTATTATTAAAAGATTTAGAATAAAATACTCCCATCACTCTCATATTTTATAGACATCTTTCTATTTTAAAAATATACACTTAAGTCCAAACAATTTACTCCGTTAAAAATATTCTAAAAAGGTTGCATAAATATATTTTTTAAAAATTAAATTTAATATAAAAATAAAATTTATTTACGACTTTACCTTTAATACTAAAACCCTAGTTTTACTTTTATCTTGCATATATTTATTTTTTCTTGCACATTTTGACTAAAATTGTTTTAAAGAATATATGAATTTTTTATTTGTTCATAAATTTCCATTTTTATATCTTCAAATAGTTATTTGTTTGATGATTTTAGCATTGGTTAACGTAAATATCACAGACATTAAATATTCAAATAAATTTTAAATAAATATATGCTTGATCAAATGTGTTCATAAATATTTGTAACAAAAGTATTAAATTATATATTTAAATGATGCATACAATCTCAAACTTATATCGTTTATTATATTTGATAAAAATATATGTGTTTAACATATATTTTAAGTAAAAATTGATTTATAATATCAAAATTAATATATTTTTAATAAATTAAAAATTTAGAAAATCTATTCGAATAAATTTTTGGTTGTATATATTTGGCTTTATAAATTTTTATTAGCCCACATGCATACATATGTGTCTGTGTGTTTAAATAATTCTAATACTAAAGAGGGACATTTTGGTTAAAAAAAATATAAGGGAAATTTGTGTAACATACATTTTAATTTTAAGGGAGGTTTATATGAGTTTCCAAAATAAAGGATGGTCTGTGTAATTAAGGCAAAACATGAGGATAGTCAGAGTATTTTACTCAAAATTTTAATGTTTATGTTTTGCTGCAAAAATATTTTTCTTACCACACTTACATAAAAGTGAGCGAGTCCTACTTATATTTTCTCTCTTTTTTTTTTACAATGGAACCTACTTACTTTTATGTAACTGTGACAGAAAACAATTTCTGCAGTAAAAGCAAATATGTTAAACCCATTGTTAAATTATTGAAATCTAATTTTATATTTTAAAATTTTAAAAATATTTTATTTAATTGCACAGTCAACATTTTTTGTTACATGAGGCTAATGATGTTAGGGTTAGGGGACTAAAAGTATACTTTTTAAATTTAAAAGATTAAATCAAATATAATTTTAATTAAATATAGTATTTATAATATCAAATTTCAACCGCATAAATACTTATTTATTAATTATTAATAAGAAAATTTAATAAGGATCTTTTAAAAAAAAAGAAAATAAATTATGGAAGTAAAAAATTTGACCTTCTAGGAATTATACCTCGAGAAATAATAATTTTCTTAATTGAAATAAAATTATTAAATTAAAAAAAAGGCAGTTGGTGTTAAGTGCTCTTTTGGCCAAACCACATGTGTATTTTTGCACCTTTGAAAGCCACATCATCATCCAGTCAACAAAAAAAAAGTTAAACTTAACAGTCAAACGTTATTTTTGTATTTAATTTATAACTATGTGTGCACTTTTCCACCTAAAAAAAACATTTGGTGTTGGACGCTCCTCGAGATAAAGCATATGTGCATTTTTGCACCTTAACCCTTTTTTTCCCATAAAAAAGGATACACCAAAATAGCAAGCACACAAAATAGAAAATAAATAAAACGAGACAATTAGAACTTTGTCTCCAGCCAATGAGAGTTGGCATAGATGGTAAGGGGTCCAGGATTAGTCATTTGGGTCGTAGATTTGATCCCCTCTGCCGTCACTGGGACTCCTTTGGTAGGCGATCTCGTAAGTCCCCAGTAAGTGCTCATAGAGCCCGGGGCCGTGCCCTGGCCTTGGTAGGAGACCGGTGTCGAACTCTTCTAAAACTTTTATGTATCCAAAAAAAAAACTTTGGCCCCACATAGAAGTGATATCCTATGATATGACATATTTGATTCTAAACTGAAATGTAGTTGGTTAGCGGATTTAATTAAACATTAAAATGTTAATTAACTATAATGGAAAATATTAGAACTTAGGCAATCATGTGTAATTTTTGCAAGTTGAAGGATCACTTACCCATCCTCACCAAAACGTGGCTCCCCCCACTGCGAAAAGTTTAAGACCTCCTTAATTTTATTATACAGTACATAACAATATATAATATACTAACATTTTCTTTATTGCAGGTAATAATAAAATCACATCTTTATTGCTTGACAGAACACTACTGCAAGGAACATAACAACACTTGTTCCCTCACAAATATCACATCTTTAGTATTTGAATCTCAACATTCAAATTGGTACAGACACTATTTAAATGCAACGCGTATAACAATAGGTCACCTTATGGCAAGGCAAATCACCACTTTCTTGGAAGAGGAAGACGTAATCGTGGAAAAGAAAAACATAAAAGCCAAATGGCCATCATACATGATGTGATTTAGAATTTATTGATGGAGGATGTGTTAGCATCAAGCAATGTATTGAAATAAATAGCTATCCTCATACACTCTGATTTGTTTGATTTGACTTATTTTCTCCAAGTCATCTTGTGTAAGTGACCAATCAAATATCTCTAAGTTTTGTTTCATTCTGTCTTTGTTGAAACTCCTCGCAATAAAACCCACTCCTTGCTCATATAGCCATCTGAGAGCAACCTGTTACGGCAAAAGAATTCCATTGAATTGAAATATATACACCAATAATTTTATTAGTAACTAAGACATAAGACGTTAATTAAATTAACAGTTGAAAATTTTAAAAAGGAACTTGAAATTAAAATTATTAGAACCTGAGCAACTGATTTGCCATGAGATTTGGTAATGTTAATGAGTATTTCATTGTCTAGGATCCGGTTGCCGCCCGATGTTGGACTTGCAGTCCCCAGAGGAGAGTATGCTTGAACAAGTATACCCTTTTGTTTGCAGTATTCCCTCACCTCTCTTTGTTGACATGTGGCGTTCATTTCTACCTGTAACAAACAAACAAAAGAGAAAAATGCTTTAACTTCTCCTAAACGTGTGTGTGTGTTTGTTTCTCAATTTTCCCTTTCAAATTAAAGGCTGATGGTCTTACTTGATTCACACAAGGAGGAACTGTAGCGACCGACAATAAACTCTCAAGTGTCCTTACAGGGAAGTTACTGACTCCAATTGATTTTGTGAGACCAAGCTTTCTACACTCTTCCATGGCTGTCCATACGCCTTTTAGATCTAATGGTGTTATGTCCTCTTCAGGTGGGAGTAAACTGTTTCCAGGCTTTGCACTGATGGGCAAGTGGATCAAATACAGGTCTAAATATTCCAGTTTTAGTAACCTGCATAAATTTATATGTGGATTTTGAATTATGGATAACTTGTAAGTAAGAACTTCTTAAAATCTGAAAAAATAAACAAGTTTGAGCTTACCCAAGGGACTTTTTGAGAGCAGGAATAACACGATCAGGATGAGTATCAGTCATCCACAACTTGGAAGTGATGAAGAGTTCGTCTCTTGACCGAATAAGACCAAGTTTAAGAGCTTCTTCTATGGCATCGCCTAGTGCGTCCTCTGTGCCATAAGATGAAGCAGTATCAAAGTGTCTGTAACCTGCTTTGATACCCTCTATGATTGCGTTCTTCACGACCTCGCCAAAAGTCCTCATATCCCCGGTGCCTAGACCCATGATCGGGATACTGTGGTTGTCGGAGAGAACCACCGTTGGGATGATGTTGTTGTTCGACATGTTGTACTTGCACTTGTCAAGGTAGCTATGAATTTTGATTGATCAAGCTTGAGAAATATAGTCACAAATGGTTGCAATTATATAGGACGTGGAGGAGGCTCATGAATTGAATTTTTAATTTTAATTTAACATAAAGTTTTGGCTGGAAGTCAACACAGGCTGCGCCATTCAATTATACTATTTGATTCCTCGAATGATGGAATAAATGCATTGACCTGGCGACGTAACGGATTGGTTCTTATTGATGTGCTTTTGGTCAAAAGGCATATATATATATATATATATATATATATATATATATATATATATAACTTGCCGTCTCTTGATCTCTTGATCGTGGAAAGGATTAAGACGACTATGTAAGGAAAGATTATAATAAAGGATTAAAAAAATAATATTTATTAAGAAAAACTATAAAAATGATAATTATTTTGAATGACTATAAATTAAAATATCAAAATAGAAAGACTAAATTGTTCTGACCTAATTTCCTTTCCTGTATTCTCTCTAATTAAATCAAAATCTGGAGTGATTGATGGAGCCTGATAAATCGTTAATGAACATTGAAATGAGTTAGTCATCATCAAATCTATCGAACTCGATGTCACCCCCTCGAAGGAAACACGTCAGGTTGTCACGGCAATCGCCCATTAACGCCTTAATGAAGGCAATGGAGTCACTCATTGATCGCCGGTGAGCCCCTTGTCAGACCAATGAGAAGTCAAGGAATTCATCCACCCCAGAAGGATTTTGATGGCTGGCGTTGGCAGTGGCAGTCTTGGCGACGGCATTATTTGACGACAAAGTTGCAAGGGAAGGCATCTTGTGATGAGAAGAAAAATCAGGCCAATTGGGCGCCATGTTTGGGACCTTGGGCGGCAATTGTGCCATGATGAAGGGCGGACTGGGTTCCCCTAATTTTTTTATTTTTTAAAAAGCATGCTATTAATAATTTTGTTTATTTATAATTTTGTAACGTGATGTTACGATTGAATGTTTATATGTTTTCCTACTGGATTTTGTATATGATTGCAAGCAAAGCTCTTTTATTTCTCAACCAGCTAGCATCTTTATTATTCCTGGAACCTATTGAGTTTAATAAATTATGATATTTTATCAAAAATAAATTATGATATGTTGTTGTGATGCAGATTCTTGCAACCACTGTATCAGAATAAATATGATAGCGTCTGATTTAGGGGAAGAATAAAATGATTAAAAAAAGGATAAATTTAATAGAATATCAAGAATAAGTGTCTTACTCTTAGTTTTTTTTTTTTTTTCTTTTCCTGACCTGATCTCACCCTTACATTTACTACTAGTCAAAGGATAAAATCTGAGTATGCTACAGAGAACCAGCTAGAAGATGTTATTTTTGAATCAGACAACCTTACTCTGGTTAATTGTATTAATAAGAAGAATGCCTCTCCTAATTACTCTGGTTTAGCACAGAACAGGAAGATGGGCTTGATTAAATATAGGTATGATTGAATCAATAACCAGCGCTAGAACTTTATGAACACGTTTTCAATTCTAAAAAAATTCCAACTCAATCATGCTTTTATTTGTAAACTTGTTGATAAATTTCATTTTAGAGATTTCACATAATACAAAAAATTATATTTGAAAATGAAGTTATAACATTTTCAGTATGACATTCCTAAATATCCAGATTTGATTAATTTATCAACTACCTTTAAATTATGTCAAGGGTTAATAAAAATTTGAAAGTCTATCATTTACCCTATTATTGATAGAGTGATTAGACTTGTACTCACTTTTTTCTATCATTTAATTAGAGAGAATATAGAACGTTTGACTAAAGGTAATTTAGTCCTTTTATTTTAATGTTTTAATTTTTAATCTTTTAAAACAACTACCAATTTTTTTTTGGGTCATTTGTTATAATTTTTCCGCTATACAATTATTCTAGATATCTTTGAAAGTTGAATAAGGCTATTCAATTCTTACCAACCGAACCAGTACAGCGTCCTACCGTGTCTGCAAAACTGCTGTCGTCATGATCTTCTAGAGGGTCTGGCCTTGTTGAATCCAGAGATGAACTTGCTGTCCATGCTCTAAATTATTTTCTCGGGTGACCAAAAATTGTTGTTTTTTAATGCTTCATTTTCCTTCGTCATGCATTTAGTCAAGTCAAATAATTATTTAGGGTTAAGGAACAAATCCCGCTCTAAAAGTATACACTTGAAAGTAATATTGTTCTGAAAGGTTTTTTGGGCTCAATTTGCCCTGGAAGTCTAAAAACGTAGCAATGTTGTCCTATTCCGCTAAAAAGTTAACAGTCAACGTTAATTTTTTAATGGTCAACGTTAATTTTTTAACGTCACACAAGGCAACATTAATACGTTTTTAAACTTTTAAGGCAAAATTGAGGCTGAAAAAACCTTTAAGGTAACATTATTTCTCAATGTATACTTCCGGGGCAGATATTAATAAAAACGTATTAATGTCACATAGGGCAACATTACTACGTTTTTAAATTTTTAAGGTAAAATTGAGGCTGAAAAAACTTTCAGGGTAACATTATTTCTCAATGTATACTTCCGGGGCAGGTTTGTTATTTAATCCTAATTATTTATGTTCTTAACCAATGAAAATATTTTATATTATTTTTTTGTTGTTTATTTTTTATATTATTTTTTTTTAATAAAGAAGGCTATTCTGTTATTTGCAAAAAAAAATTAAAAATCTACTCACTTTTCTTACCCAAAAAAAATAATTTTACTAATAAAAATGTTAAAGGATACATTTAATCCTTTATATTTAATTTAAGGTTCGATTTAGTCATTTAAATTTATAAAGTATGTTTTTGGTCTCTTAACCCTAACAGCGTTAGTATCATGTAACGGAAAATGCTAACGATTCATTGAAATAAAATATCCTTGAATTTTAAAAATATAAAAAGAAAATCTTGTATATTCTAACTTATCAATTAAAAAGAACAATTAAATAATAAGCTCTATATTCTTCTTACAATACACACTTCTCATCCTCCTCCATTAATTAAATAATAATTCTTTTTATGACCACGTGTGATTGAGGTGATAGTCCTTTGATCATACCCAACAAAGTCTTTAACAAAATTATAACTAGGTATTAAATGATTTTCTAAGCTTATGAATAATAATCGAGCGCATGTGATCACAACGTTGCCAAGTTGAGAGCAAGACGCACCTTTGGATAGTAATTACTGAGAAATCAAAGCTTAGGCCAAATACTCTTCCAAGGATTATTCAGAAGCAATTTCGATGCTTTCTTAATGACATTGCAAATCTACGAGTTCGTAAATCCACAACTTCTGAAAAAGGAGAGAACTGGTTAACGACTTGAGAGAGAGGCACTGGGAAATCGCAGATAAGAAGGTCAATCAGTTTCTTCTTACATAAGCTAGCTTACACTGCGTATCAATCCGCGTGTGCTTAATTTTTCTAGGGCTATTATGCGGAAGGCATAATAGATGAGAAACTTAGATATCTGCATCAATTGATCCGCATCAACGATTATTCATCGTACACATTGTTGCATCTAGTGGAGTTGGTAATTGGCCTCGGGAATCATCAATAAATGTCATTCTAGGAACGTTAGATTTTAAATCCAAAGTTAAAAGGTGCCTAGCCTTAAACATCAAATTACTACAAGAAATATCAAACAGCAAATTAATAACACTATATTTAACTTTAGCCAGCCAAAGGGTGGCTTCTCCCAGCGTCTCATCTGATCCTCCGTGCTCGGACTTAACAAACTCAAGGGAGCAGTTACAGAAGAAATTTCGTCCATATTAAAGAAATTGACAACCCCAGATTACAAGGTTTCGTAAAATTACAATAAAAAATAGACAGGTTTCGTCCATATTTTGCCAATGTTGAGAATATTGTCTATTGGTCTCTTTTGGGCTAATGGCATGGAGTTTTTCCACACACATATTTTAACTTAGCATATATGGATCTGACAAGACTAATATAAACCCATTTGATTAGGTTCTGCCATTTGTTTAGTTTTTGGCATCTCTCCCAATTCCTCCCTTTGTTATCCAAATTCAAAACGAGCCCTATATTAGAGGAAGCAGATCTGCATATATGCGAGTGGTATAATTTATTTTTTATTTTTGATAATCAAAGATGGCAAAAGCCTACATTAGATCAGAAAAGCTATGCTACTGGGGAAATTAATCCCCAAGTCCTCAAATGAAAAGAACATCTATCTAAGATTCTTGAATTAGAGAGACCCATCTTTGCCAAAGCATCTGCCACTCTATTCGCATCTCTCGGGATATACCATAACTTAACCTGCCAATTTCTATTAATTAGCTCTCTGATGGCTATAACAATGGAACTAACAGCAAAATGATTTACATCAGCTATGTAATTAATGACTTCACATGAATCGGATTCCAGGATGACCTTCTTCCAGCCCATGTCCCACGCCAACTTTAGCCCTTCAAATATGGCCCACTCCTCTGCTGATTGGGCCTGACAGACACCCAGTAGTTTAGTAAATCCAACCATCCATGTACCTGATTCCTCCCTTGCTACACCCCCACATCCTGCCACCTTCGAAAACTGATTCACAGCCCCATCCACATTAATTTTGAACCAGGTGGAAGGGGGTCTTCTCCAACCCATGATGCTTGGAGTCTCCTGATTTCCTACCATTCCTACTGCCTCATCAGCAACAGCGAATTTAGACCAGCATAGTAATATGACAGCAACAGGGTCAGCCGGCCACACAAAATCATTCTCAAAAATAGAAAGATTTCTCCATTCCCAAAGTTTCCAAATAGTCACTCCAAAAACCAAGCTCCATTGATTTCTTCCTAAAGAAGTTGGTAAGGTTTATTCCAAGCCATTCCCTCAGGCTAACCGAGAAGAACTGAGACGCGTACCTGTGATGTATTAGATTAGTCCACAGTCTTCTAGCATATCTACAATCTCGTAAGACATGCAAAACATCCTCCGAGGCAGATTTGCAATGGTTACACAAAGCTGAATTTTGAGACCATGAACTACGCCATGAATTAGTAGGTAATTTGTTCAATGCAACTTTCCACATAAATACCTTGATTCTTTCCGCACCTCTCCATTTCCATATTGTTTTGTAGATTTTGTCCGTGTCACACAAGGGTTTTGGTTCAACCAAGAAATAGGCACTTCTTACCGAAAATCTACCATCGCCCGATAACCCCCAAACCATGAAATCATCCCCTGCATCTGATTTTGGGGGTAATACTGGACAAATAAGTCTGAGACCAGCATTTCCCACGGCTTCCAGCATCTTCTCTGATTTATGGTTGAATTCTGTATCGTTTTAGGCATAGGAGCACTCCTGAATACAGAGCTGCACAGGGATTTCTCTGAGTAACGATGTTTTAAATTTTGAAATTGGCCAACGGCTGAAGGAATCAATAATTGATAAATTTGGCCCATATCCTAAAGTGGTCGTGGGCTCACCCCTGGCCCTTGTTAAAGCTAGGATCACTGATTAGTTTTTTAATGTTTTATTGTTTTTGTTTTTAACTGGAAGTGGTGGACGGACACTTTCAATTGATAATCAATTTCACTACTAGCTTTAGAAGACATTAGTACGAGTTGTTGGAAGCAGCTAGCAAATGATCACTTTCGCGGTGTCAACCATGACCTTTGCCACCAGCCAAAAGAGATAAAGGAAGAAAGAAATTAGATTTGTCCAATCAACTTGGAAAGGCAATATGTTCAGTAAACTGTTGTTATCTGATGATGTTGCTCTCCCAGGTAGAAATTACGTACGTTGTTCAAACGTTTTCCTCTAATATCAGCCATTTATTCCGCTACTGACAAGCCAAATTGCTAATTGGTCTAAACTCACCTGTTCTTCCCACTTGCTTCCGCTATTAGAGGCGTTTTGTTAGATGAAATGTACGCTATTATGATTTTAAATGTCGACCGAACTTTGTGTTCTGTCTGCAGAAAAAAGCCCTTAGAAGGCCCTTTCTTTCCCTCAGATGTGAGCCTTGGTTGACGTCCTTTTGTTTTCTACCAAGGAATTGGGAGATGGGAGACTTGGCATGTTTTGACTGCAGCAGATAATAACAAAATCTCAACTGTTTAATTTGATTGACGGTCTAGATTTTTCAATTATTATTTCATGTCTAATACAATTAATATCCAATATCATAATTACATAGCATTCTAATGTTATTTGTAGTGCATCCAACACCTAAATCATAATTAAGGTTATAGTGATGGATGTAGCTGAAATACATACAATACCCTTTTCTTTTTTTTGCCATCAGTTGAAAAATGATACTCATCTAGTCCTAAAAATAGAATGCACAGTGCAAATTGTACACTTCAAACTATGTGTTATGTTTAAAACCGGGGATAGGATAGGATGTGTCCAAAAAATAACATTAGAATGCTAGGTGCACTCTAAATAAGATTGTGCTGAATGTTATTTTACCAAATTAAAATATGAATTAGGTTGTTGAGTGGAGAGTGAGACTTCGATTGCAGGAGAAAAAGGTTTTCATTGAATGGCTCTTCCAAATGTGAGAAGTGGAGGAGTTTGTTGATAAATTTGTCTTTAGACTCGCAATTGGAATAACGATTCAACCTACCTTTAAAAGTGACATTTCAATAATAAATAATTTACAGTATACAATATAAATATGTAAAAAAAGTTGTTTCAATTTACTTGAATAAACATTTTAAAAGATTCTGAACGAGATTTCAAATAGCTCATAATATAAAAAGTGGGTTTTCATATTACAGTTGGAATCCAGCTAGCATCACAGTGGCAAAATTAAGGGAAAATTGACATGGAGGCCCAATTTACCAAGATATTTTCAGAAAAGGCCCTCCACACTTTCCCATACTAGAAAAGGCCCTGGGGCCTTTTCTGGTATTAACTTCCAAGGAAAATTACCAAAACGCCCCCTTGTGTTAAAAAAGGAAATGAAGATTGTTTTGGCGCTGAAATGAGGGAAAAAAACGACAGCTTTCTGGATGTTTATCTGCTGCCATGATCGTTCGTCTATCTCCTTCGTCTTGCTTCGTTTGATCATTGTCGTTCGGTATTTTCATCTCCTGGACTGAAAGTAGCTTATCCTGGTTGTATATTGTTGCCTCTTCTTGGTGGTTATTGCTGTTCATCAACATTTTTTCAGTCGAAAGTTTGGGTTAATGAAAGGTAGGAGTTTGAGCTCATTTATGTAATTATTTGGTAGAATATAGACAAGAAATGCTAAGTTTTTCATCAAGATAGCTTAATCACCATCCTTCCTCTTTTTTAATCTCTCTAGGGTGGGGTCCATAAAATGTTGCTCTGTTTTTTGTCACAGAAACAGAGGAAAATTTATGTATTTTAGTGGGAATGGGTGAAAGTGATCAAGGAATGAAGATTGTAAAATGCTGAATTTTGATAGTTGTTAATACCTACAGTGGAAGTTGTTAATACCATCTGTTTTTGTTGTTAATATGGCTGTTTAACTTGTTAATATGAGGTGAATTTGAAAACGTGGTAGGGGATCAAGGTTGCTCTGTTTTTTGGGTATTGAAACAGAGTGAGGTCTGTTAGTGGGAATGTTTGAATGTAAAAATACTTATACGGGATAGTTGCTAAAACCTACAGTTGAAGTTGTTAATTCCTTCGGTTTTAGTTGTTAATTCGACTGTTGAAGTTGCTAATACTAACTCTGTTGCATATTGTAATTACAGATGGCTAGTAGTTCAGGGAAGAATATATTATGTTTCTTTCACATGGGGGGGAAGTTTGTACAAGATGCAAGTGATTATGTTGGAGGAACGGTAAGAACAAGATGCATAAAGGAAGGGACCACATATGAAGAGTTGCAAAGAACAATATCATCTTTAATTGGGAAAGAAAGTAATGAAATTTGCGTGAGATTCAAAGTTAGCATGGATACATCGACATTTATTGATCTTGTGGATGATGAAGGGGTGGATCACTTGATACAGTATAATGACGAATACGGTCATGTCTATGTTGAAGAAATTGAGAATAATGACAATAGACTTGCACGGGCGGAAGAAGAAGAAGTGTAAGTCTTGATGTGTTAAGAAATGCAATTTTTTCATATGTAAGTTGCAAATAAAGTCTAAACACATTGTCATTACAAGCACTAATACTTGTTGTTTGTCACAGGAGTTATGACGTTTATGGAGGTTCAGCCGGGTTGGCCATATCGCCCCCTGAAATATTCAATGAAACACAAGAGTTGCCCTCATTACCGTGTTCTTCTCAAACCGTGCCATTAACGAGGCCTGAAATGAATCATGGTAAATGGAAAGATTTGATCATGGGAGCAGGACAGATTATTGCAAATGCTGTGACCCTCCGTGAGATGCTGTACAAATATAGCATTGCACACAACTTTGCCTACAAATTTGTGAAGAACAAGCCACAAAAGATAATAGTGAAGTGCAAGGTTGATGGTTGTCCTTGGTACCTTGGTGCATATTCAGCTGGAGGAGAACATCAAGAGACCGAGTTTCTAATCATCAGGACATTTAGAGGTGAACACATACACCATGCACAAGATAGCCTTATTGTATCTCATACACCTAAGTGTACCCTAACATCATCGATTGTGTTGGATGGTTTGAGATGCAATATTGAGAAGACACCCCATGAAATCCGAACTGACTTATATAGAGAGTATGGGGTTCAGCTCAACTATCATCAAGCTTATAGGGCGAAAGAAAGAGCGGTGATGCAATTGCATGGTCGAGTACAAGACACTTACCGGGTTATTCCTTGGATGTGCCGCAGACTGGTAGAGAGTGATCCAGACACTGTCGCAACATGGGAAGGATCACCTGATAATAGATTCCAGCGGCTATTCATTGCATATGGGTGCTCAATTAAAGGTTTCGTACACGGTTGTCGTTCAATACTTTACATAGACGGATGCCATCTTAGTGGCCCTTATAAAGGAACATTATTGTCAGCTTGTGCTTATGATGCAAACAATGACATGTTTCCCTTAGCGTATGCCATTGTGAGCGGTGAGACATATGATGATTGGGCTTGGTTCCTAAACAAAGTAAAAGACATTACAAGACCACTGGTGATAACAATTGTTTCTGACCGGAATAATTCCATCATTGGTGCTGTAAATGATGTATTTGGCACCGAGCGACATGCATTTTGTTATAGGCATTTGAAGGAAAATTATAGTGCGGCGTTCCTTAAAATAAATAGAGGGGTTACACGAACGTCTCGGAATTCTAAGGATACCGCATTGCATCTCCTTGATGGAATTGCATATGCGAGGCTGCATGAAGACTTCATTGTTGCAATGGGAAAATTACAAATGTTCAACCCACATTTGGCACAATGGCTTCAAACTCATGGGGACATTGATCGATGGGCTCTTAGCAAGTTTCCTTTCCAAAGGTGGGATAACATAACCACCAACCTTGCCGAGTCCTTTAACGCATGGATGTTGAAAGAGAGAAGGCACACCGTGACAGTTTTGATACATGAGCATAGGGAGAAGTTGGCTTCGAAGTTGCTAGCAAGCAAGATGGCTTTAGTTGATTGGAAAAATGGCATTGGACCTAATGTTGAGAAAAAACTGATGCAGCAAGTTTCCCTTGCTGAAAATATGCATGCTGCATATTACGGGGACTACCAGTTTTCGGTTGAAACTAGATGCGGCGATGCCATCATTCATGTTAATGTAGATCTTGCTGGAAAAAAGTGCTCGTGTTTGGAGTGGCAAATGAGTGGACTGCCTTGTCCACATGCATGTGCGGCAATCAAGGTTCTCAATGGTAGTGTATACTCACTTGTAGATGATTGCTTTAGAGTTTCAGCACAAGAGAAAATTTATGCACATAGCATGAGGCCCGTGGCAACACATGATTGTCCACGGGCTGATGCTCCAACAGTCACAGAAATGCTCACAGAGACCTTCTTGGATCCTCCAATCACGACAAGGCCTCCAGGTAGACCTAAAAGAAAAAGGCGTGAGTCTCAATTCCAAAACAAGAAGGTTTATCATTGTCGTATATGCCATGAGGCAGGACACACCGTCAGGACTTGCAAGAATCCAAACCCAAGTTGATGGTTGTCATTTCCTAATGTTGTTTATTTTTTGGGCATTGCGTGTCACACTCTTTTGTTGTAAATGGCCATAGATAGAAATCCCCACCATATTATTTTTTGGAGGTGGTGGGTCAAGTTGTAATCCCTATTTTATTCGCATATTTTTTGATGTAAATGAAAGTTAGATATAACATACAATTGCCACAATTGTATCCAGGTTTCATTTATGTACACTTATTAATATTGTTACACATGGTGACAACTGATTGTTATTGTTTGCCTTAGTTGCTGTCAAAGTCGGCTGATGTAAGTGTTATTTTTTAGTGTTACTGATGTTAAAAGGTCCCATGTACTTGTTAATGGGTGGATGATTTTGTTGTTAGTTGTGGTGATACTGTTGTTAACGGGGGCCTGATGGTGTTGCTAAATCGACTGATTGTGTTGTTAAAGAGTGCTGATGTTGTTGTTAAAAGTGATGGTGCTGCTGTCATATTTTTCTGAACTTGTCATTTGATGCTGATATTTTTTGTCAAAGTGGCTTATGTAATTATTAATTGGGCTGATGGTGTTGCTAAGTTGGACTGCTGGTGTAGCTAAATTGGACTGATGGTGTTGCTAAGGGTGACTGATGGTGTTGCCAAAGAGGGCTGATGGTGTTGCTAAGTTGTACTGATGGTGTTGCTAAAGAGGGCTGATGGTGTTGCTAAATTGTGCTGATGGTGTTGCTAATTTGGACTGACGGTGTTGCTAAGGGTGACTGATGGTGTTGCTAAGGGTTACTGATGGTGTTGCTAAGGGTTACTGATAGTGTTGCTAAAGGTTACTGATGGTGTTGCTAAGGGTGACTGATAGTGTTGCAAAAGGTTACTGATGGTGTTGCTAAATTGGACTGATGGTGTTGCTAAGGGGTACTGATGGTGTTGCTAAGTTGTACTGTGGTGTTGCTAAAGAGGGCTGATGGTGTTGCTAAATTGTGCTGATGGTGTTGCTAATTTGGACTGACGGTGTTGCTAAGGGTGACTGATGGTGTTGCTAAGGGTGACTGATGGTGTTGCTAAGGGTTATTGATAGTGTTGCTAAAGGTTACTGATGGTGTTGCTAAATTGGACTGATGGTGTTGCTAAATTGGACTGTTGGTGTTGCTAAATTGGACTGACGGTGTTGCTAAGGGTGACTGATGGTGTTGCTAAAGAGGGCTGATGGTGTTGCTAAGTTGTACTGATGGTGTTGCTAAAGAGGGTTGATGGTGTTGCTAAATTGTGCTGATGGTGTTGCTAATTTGGACTGACGGTGTTGCTAAGGGTGACTGATGGTGTTGCTAAGGGTTACTGATGGTGTTGCTAAGGTTAACTGATAGTGTTGCTAAGGGTGACTGATGGTGTTGCTAAGGGTGACTGATAGTGTTGCTAAGGGTTACTGATGGTGTTGCTAAATTGTACTGATGGTGTTGCTAAATTGGACTGATGGTGTTGCTAAGTTGTACTGTGGTGTTGCTAAAGAGGGCTGATGATGTTGCTAAATTGTGCTGATGGTGTTGCTAATTTGGACTGACGGTGTTGCTAAGGGTGACTGATGGTGTTGCTAAGGGTGACTGATGGTGTTGCTAAGGGTTACTGATGGTGTTGCTAAGGGTTACTGATAGTGTTGCTAAAGGTTACTGATGGTGTTGCTAAGGGTGACTGATAGTGTTGCAAAAGGTTACTGATGATGTTGCTAAATTAGACTGATGGTGTTGCTAAAGAGGGCTGATGGTGTTGCTAAATTGTGCTGATGGTGTTGCTAAATTTTACTGATGGTGTTGCTAAAGGTCACTGATGGTGTTGCTAAAGGTCACTGATGGTGTTGCTAAAAGAGGGTGATGGTTTTCACAAACGAGTACCTGATCATATTCCTTTGTTTCTGCTCATACATACACAAGAAATGGAGAAATATCTGCTGGAACCAACCGTGGTTGTCATTCATATTAAAATGTCAAGTCAACATAATTGACTACATCAGTACATTTACAATACTAGCTCCTAACAATGAACTCAAGTGTTTTGTACAAGTTCTGTAATCTAATCTAACAGCAAGCCAACAAAATTCAGAAATTCAGATACAAAATTTAAACAAGTCAGACATAGACTATCGACTAATTTTCCGCGCTTGGGCTTCCTGGATCAATGACAGCACCTTGGCTCGATGTAGGTTGTTTGGGTGGTTTACCAACCACCACAACATGCCAATCTTAATTTCTCTCAGATCATCCATTTGATATGAAGGCATTGTGTAGCCATCCTCTTTCTCTGTGCCGTCCCATGACTGGAGCCAAGAAAGGACATGAACACCACACGAGTCCCTGTAAACAATAAATATATAAAGATGTTAAAAACACGCTTCATGTAACTTTAACACGATACTTTTGAAGTATAAACAACTTAATAGACACTTACACGTCACTTTGGACATGGACTTTAACCCATGTCACCCCCTCCGGAATTCTGCCCTCGTTTTCGAACAATTGAGGCTTCACCCTTCGTAAAATGTCCATGAAGCACTTTCGCTGAAATCAAAGTTCAGGCAGTTAGATATTAATTATGACAAGCATTTTTAACGTAACCACATATTTAAATTCGCTTCAGATTACCACTTCATTTGCCATCTTTCCCTTGGCATCAAATGAGGCTGGTTTGTTTGCCTTTTTTTTGGACTTGGTTTCCACTTTCTTTCCTTCTTTAAGTTCCCTCTGAATGCGCATATATGTGTGGGTTTCTACCAACGAATCTAGCGCGAAGAAGGTCATCGTTGTCGTATCTAGGGCATAACAGAACCAGTGGTTCAGCCAGAGCGTCGGCCCAAATATGAAGCGACAATCGCCGATGTTATACCCAATAAGCTCCGGCAAGATCTCCGCTGCATTGTCTTCCACTGACCATTTCCTTGGAGAGCGGATGATCTTCTGCATGAAATACGGGCTGAATATGTGTCGAGTGACAACCCCTCCGTCATTTCGCTGATCAGCAACCAATGTCCGTGCAACCATACTCATCAACTGAAATGCACAAATGGATTTATTACAAAAACAAGTAAAAGTAATAAAAATTTAAATTATTCATCATCATAAATGTTAAAAAGAGCAACATTGGAGATTTATGTTTCATATCACTGAATTGTTGCCGCACAGACTTTTTCCTTCTGCAAGGTGAGAATAAGTCCCCTTAAACATTGTGGATAACTGTTTTCTAACCATATTACAATAGACTGAACATTGAGGCCAGACACAATTATTCGAAAAGAGCAAGCATACCAAAGATGTAACACTGGAAACAATGGTAAAAAGAAAAGGGCAGCCATAGTCTTTGTCGACCACATCATGCAATGGTACCTCAACCACACATGTATCGTGAATCTTTCTCATCTGATCAAGGATCAACACTTATCCATTTGATCTGACACTGGAAAATTATTAAAGAAGAAAGAAAGAAGAAAAGGAGAATAGATTACAATCTCATCTTCATACCTAAAAGGAAATTTAAAACCAAGGATTCACTTTGAGCATTAATCATAATTGATTTCCAAAAAGAACCCTGAATCTATGTTGCTTTGATTATAGTATTATAATAAGAATTGCAAGATACTTTCCGAAATTAGTAGGCATCTGAGTATAGTTATTCTGCTCTTATATCTTGTATGCTATCACTTAGTTTAATGAAATCAATATATAACAGAGAGAGTAAATAACACAATTAACTACAATGATCATGCACAAAGATAACCAAGACACAAAAACTTGAATCAACATCTTGAGAATACGCCCATCTAGTTGAATGGACAATTAATTACTGATAGAAAACAAATCCTAACAAACTAAACTTTACACGTTCATAAAAACTACAAGCTCAATTGAATGATATATCTCAGCATAAGTACCTGGATTACAAAAACGAAAAGATAAATACAAAAACTTAGCATATGATCCCGCCAACGTGATCCTAGATATAAGGGTAACAAGGAATGAGTGACGGGAGAAGTTTACTTCTTAACATTGGTTTCCCGGAATTCTTTTATAAAATATTTAACAATCCAGCAACAGTAGAAACAAACAGAACCCCTACTAATAACTACACATGAATCGCAAAAAAGAATTGCACTGCCCATACCGTATCATTGATCCAGGCACGTGGTTTGAGACAAGCCAGCTCTTTCCTTTTCATGTAGAAACCATGCATGTCAATAAAATCCCTAAATGCCAACAAATGACGTTGTTAATAATGGCATGCATTTTTCCAAGCGTAATTTTAAATCTATGTGCACAGTATTAGATACACTTACTCATTAAGCTCCTCTGTCGTTGCTGAACTGGTTCTGGTACACAACTCATAGAGCTGGTCCTTCTCATCATAGTGCCTCTTGCCCTTGGACTTTCGGTTAGGATCAATCCAAGGGGATTTTAACACGCTGCTACGTGAAATCGCTCGCTTGGATCTTCTTATTTGTACGTCACTACCATCCCCCTCTTGGGGTTCAGTTTCAGGCACTTGTGATTCCACGATTTCAATGAAAATTGGGTCGATGTTAAGAGGTGCTTCGACAATAGCACTTGATTGTTGGTGGTGGTCGTAATCATCAGTGTCTTGAATATCTTCAGCCGCCGAGTCATCAGATTTCTCTTGGTCATCGTCTTTTTCAGACCCATCTTTATCTTTATCATCATGTTGCTCAGAGTCCCCGGAAGTTGTAGGATTGTTGTGGGGGGATTCATCATCTTCATCATCGTCTTTGTCAGCTCTTTGTTGTGGCCCTTCATTTTTATTACTGCCCGATGTTAGTCTTTCTTGAAGGGCTAACATCTCTTTCCCCACCATAGAGACAAGCCTATAATAGGTACTACGAACTTCCTGGAAAGCAAAAAATGTGTTAATAAATGATGAATGACGACAACATCAGCAGCCCTCAAAAAGCAGTCCTCAAATAGTCCTCAATCACAACATCAACATTCATATTAAAATGGCATAATGGTCAAATTTTTGAAATTTAAAGGAGTAATTCAGCAATAATAATTGTCATGAATGGTCGAATCACAATATAGATGGATAGTGAATAACTAGATAAATACCTAATTCAGTCAACATAAAGAAAAAAGAGCACACATTACAAGTGTTTCACCCAATACGATTTAGGAAAAAATTTAAAAACGATCAGAACAGGATACCATCACAATTCACTATAGTATTGTACCATCAAACACATGAACAAAAGGTATACTTACACAAATAACGTTATATTAACAATATGTAATTGTCATGAATATTTGTAATCACACATTACCGGGTGAGTGAGCATCGTTTTAGGATCAAACGATGGTGACGCGGAGACTGATGGCTGTGAGTCGTTGCCTGGTCGCTGAGAACGAGAGTGACCAACCAGAAGGCCTTTTTGGCTTCGTTTCTCGAGCACCAGTCTGCTCTTAACGATGTCATCCGTCCAATAAGCCATGGCTGAATTGGGTGTAGGGGCTATGGCGTCAGCCAAAGGAAAATTCTGCAAACAAAACAGCTGAAAAAGAAAAAACAAATTCAAACCATTAATAACAACACCCAATAGCTGATGTATAATGTTTAATAACAAATTCAAGTAGACACAACTTACCATGAGGAAGTATACACATCCTCCAACAGTTTTGCTCTTTTTGCCTTTGGACTTGTGGGAGTTGTCCTTGAAATCAGCGATCTCATCGACAAGTTCATGAAGGACAAAGGAGCACCAATCGAATTGGCCAAGTGCATCCTTAGTAACCGTCATCAACTTCAGCATACGGCCACTAACATAGACGGATGCACTTGGTGCCAAGAGGGTACCAAGGGTGAATAGGACAAACAGGAACTCAAAGTTGTCATCAATGGTTCCTAACAACATGTCACCGATTATTTTATAATTCACTTTCTTGTATACAGTCCTAAAGTCCTTTAAAATAGGATTTTGGTCGCTCACGGTAACTTTGATCTCCTGCCCCCCCAAAGGTAGACCCAAAAGTTGATGGACATCTTCGGCCCTTAAAGGTCGGGTCTCCCCTCGAATGCAGACTTCCTTTGTAGGGGGGTCAAAACATTTCATATACTGAGCGCATAGGGACCGGTTGATCTTTCTGCAGCTTATTTCAAGTAACCTATCAAACCCTATCCTTTGAAGCCTTGCCATGGCTTCAGGTTTGTCCTTTAACTGCTCAGCCACTTGCATGAAAGTGTTGGGTGCGCATCTTGTTAGGAATGGCGCGGTGTATTTGTCCACTTGGGCCTTGGCGGGGCCTCTTAATAGTTGGGCCCTCCTCTTGTATTCAGCTTTTTGATCGGCACTTAAACCCTTCCACACTGTTCTTAGTTCTACACCTAAGCCTTGATAGGTTTTTTGACCTCCTTCACCTTTCTTTCCCTTGCCCTTCAACTTTTGTTTTTGGTCGGGTCGCTTGAAGAACTCTTCAGTGAACAAGTTGTACCCAGAAAACCTAGCAGCCCTCTTTGAACTACTCATTCTTATCAACAGTGCAATATGAAAACAATAATCAGTGTTTTAGCAAATGACATTGTAAGTACTAAAGTAGGTTGTTTCTTCACCAAGTAATTCAGTTAAGCTAACAACTTGCAGCCAAAACATTTAGTAGTGTATTCAGAAGTCAACAAAACTAATGATTCTGATGTTGAGGGAAATAGATAACATGCATTTAATTACAACAATGGGGCCAATCAACAAAATCAGCTATATTCAAAAGTTCTACTGCACAGATACATGAATGCAGAAACTCAAGGAAAGTGAATGTATTCAGCAGTCAACAATTCTAATGTTTCTCGTGTTGAGGGAAATACATAATAGGCATTTATTTCCAACAAAGGGGACAAGTTCAGCTGCGCAAGAGAAATAAGTCTTCAAGCAACAATCAGTCCTCTAAATTGTAATTACAAGAATTTACACTTCAACAAGTACCGAACAGAATTAGACAGGTTGACAACAATTAATAAGGATAAAAGAAAATTAATGCTCAAAGAAGGAAGGAAGGGTTTGCAAAGGACAAACTTGGAGAGTACCACAAGGTATAGAAACTGCCTTCCATTTGTCTAAATTAGCATTACTACCCTTTTGAAGAAACCTTAATGCTCTCACAACCTGAAAATTAAATCATCGTATCTACTTCACCTTTGCTAAACAGAATCAGTTGCTCCTCACAAGAATATTTGCGCAAAATAGGAAGTAGCGGACAAATATTAAGTTAAGCAAATATAGATGAAAAGCTCACTCGTTCTAGAGGGAAAAAAATGCAGATGCACTTGATGTTTTACCCCCAGCATTCAAGGCTGCTCTGCCTTGCCAATCTATAACTGGTGAGCCACTTGATCCTCCCTTGGTTCCAGACGCAGCCTGGAAATAGATATGATTGAAATCAACAATGGGACAGAAGATGCACAATTAGACACACTAACCAAAAATATGTAATACTAGTTCTAAACCACTTAGCCAAAAATTTGAGCATATTTTGTCAGCATTTAGTTGCAAAATCACCCTGTAAATTTGTTGAGTCAACATTTTCCGTTAAATATAACTAACGATGTTAAGATTAAATGACTAAAGATACATTTTTTAAACTTGAGGGACCAAACAGAAACTTAATGTAAACTAAAAGGGCCAAACATATACTTTAGCTAGTAAAATTTATTATGATGGAAACTAAAAGCAACAACACTCCAGCAGATGAGAGATTGGCTTATTTCTTTATGTACGAGCACTAGTTTAATTCATATGTCCGTTATTATAAAAATAATGTTCAATTCACTTGATTGACAAAAACATTAAAAAAATGGGAGCAAAATAAGATAATATCATTAGCATTATCTTGAAAAATGGTGAATGAAATTAACCAAGAGTTATCAAGCCAAAGGTACAATATCATTATGCCAGTTCCATCTAATGGTCAAAAGATATAATCTAGACATATCAAATAGTCATTTTCCTTCACCAGAAAATTAAGATCGAAAAACAAAAGAAAAGGAAAAAGAAGAAGGATGATTACATTTAAAATGTCAAATGGCACAAGCTTGTCTATCAAGTCATTAAATGGTTAACAAGAAACCAAGAGATGACAATAGAGGGGTAAAAATCATGCTAATACCTTCTCACCACTATCATTACCAACAACTTTAATCTCTAGTCCAACACAAGCCGCCTCTGGAGCAAGAGGTATCTCCTCATAGTTCAAAAACTATATAGCACCAGGGTCATAGCGAAAGAAACCAAAATCATGGACCTGAATAAAGGCAAATGAATTATGTTTTTATCAGCACACACAAGTGAACACACAGAGGAAAGGGGAATATTTCCAATCAATTTTGAATAACTATTTACATCAATATATCAAAACGAAAATACATTGATCCATAAAAAAGGTTGGGGTCAATAAGTGTTTACAAATACATATAATGAATCCGTCTTTCTGTAATATTGAAATGAATCCAACGGCAGAAGCTTGCCTTATTGAAATGAATTTTGGGCAAGCATTTCGGATAGAGAGCGAACAGGAAAATCAAAGAATGAAATAACCTAATCACTAAAATGTAGATAGATTTGCCTACAAATCGAAAATCAAAGAACAGGAAAGCAGCATTTCAGATATTTGGGCGAAGAACGAAAAAGATAATCACTAACCTTTCGGAGATTTGGACAATGTAGATACCGACGGCGAGACTTTCCACAGGACACTTTCAGCTTTCCGCGGCAAGACGAGACAAGACGACCTGGCAGAGTGATAGCGGGTGTTGA
Source organism: Acacia confusa (assembly GCA_037074495.1). Classification (NCBI taxonomy): domain Eukaryota; kingdom Viridiplantae; phylum Streptophyta; class Magnoliopsida; order Fabales; family Fabaceae; genus Acacia; species Acacia confusa. Next base: position 9,519,113 of record CM073507.1, on the reverse strand, counting down.
GAGCACAGAGAGTGAGAGCGTGGAAGACGATGGAGAGTCCAAAGACAGAGAGTGAGAAAGCGAGAGTGAAACTGAGAGAGATTGTGAGATTTCGGTTCTTATTTCACAATTAACACAAGGGGGTGTTTTGGTAATTTTCCTTGGAAGTTAATACCAGAAAAGGCCCCAGGGCCTTTTTTGGTATGGGAAAGTATGGAGGGCCTTTTCTGAAAATATCTTGGTAAATTGGGCCTTCATGTCAATTTTCCCCAAAATTAACGGACGTAAACTTCAACTAAAATTTTAAAAGTTCAGTTACATTTTCGTGTTAGGCGTATTTTTAGAGAAAATGCATGTATATTTTGGTAACTTAACCTAAAGAAACTTGGGTGCATTTTTATTAGGGAAAATTGATTTCAGGGCCCAAGCTAGGAAAATAATTACAAAAAAGGCCCAAGAAACATTCACCTAGGGCCTTTTCTGGAATTTTTTCAAAAAAAAATTGTACGGATATAGTTGCTAATTGCTACTGATGTAGTTGTTAATTGCTACAGATGTAGTTGTTAATTAGACTGATTTAGTTGTTAACGGGGACTGATATAGTTGTTAAACGCTACTGATATAGTTGCTAACGCTTTTTGAAAAAATGCCAGAAAAGGCCCTCTGGCATGTAAATGTTTCTTGGGTCTTTTTTGTAATTATTTTACTAACTTGGGCCCTGAAATCAATTTTCCCTTTTTATTATTCAAGCACAAGAATCAAGAAAAATAATATGCATCTTTCTTAATTATTGTTCAACCTTTTTATGACGTAAGAAGAGGTGCAGAGGAGTTCTGCTCTAGCTTTAAATGCAACAAAAAGAAGCCACAATGCACTGATTTATCAAAGAAACCGAATCATAAATGTTACACAAGAAAAACCGCGGGGCCAGCTGGGGTCCGACGAGCCTCCATCTTCAAGAAATCGTTTTCGAAACAAAAAAAGTTTCTCTTTCCATGGAAAGCCCATACTTCCTTTGCGCGTTTTTTTTTAAAAAAAAAAACCAAAAACAAAATTCAGCTCCTACGGTTGTAAATTGCGGTATATTTTGTCAATGAGAGTTGACACAGATGGTAAAGGATCTAAGATTAGACCCTTGAGTCGTGAGTTTGATCCCCTTTGCCGTCGCTGAGACTCTTTTGGTAGGCGATCTTGTAAGTCCTCAATAAGTGTTCATAGGCCCGGGGCCGTACCCTGACCTTAGTAAGGGACTGGTGTTGAATCCTTCCAAAACTTTTTTATACCAAAAAAAGATTGCGGTATATTTTTATTTTTTTTAGCAGGTGTTAAAATAACGTTTAAATTTTATTAAAAATGTAAAAATGAATCTAATTTTTTTTTTTTGAGTAAAAGTAATCATAAACTTTCTAAATTAGGGAAAAATTGTTAAACCCAACCAACTTTAACCTAATATAATAGAAAAAGTTAATCTTTTAGATCTTATAGTTTAGACTTACTTATAACTCAGTCGTTGAATTTCTGATTTGCTTGCAACTCAATCCCTAACCTTTTTGAGTCATCATGTAAGGAAAAAATATGTTAAAGTGCATTAAAAAAAATTACTTAGGTGGATTTTATATAAATTAAAAAATAGAAAACAATGTGCTTGTTCCCATAGGCGGAATTAGGGGGGGCTAGGGGTGGCCCCCGCCCCCCCAAATTTTTTGGGTAATTATATTTTATCCTATAAAAAATTTATGATTTCCACTTTAGTTCTTTTATATAAAGTTGTATGGAGGGACTAAAATGGAAATATTTAAATATTTATAGGGTTGAAATATAGTTTTAAGAAAATATGGGTTATATTATGTAATTTTCTCCCCCTTAAATTTAGTTTAAACATGTGGGTTTTATTGTATAATTTTCGCCCTCTAATTTCAACTCCTCGCTCCGCCCTTGCTTGTCCCCACCAACTTGCATCCCTCTACGCCTCTGTTTTCCAGAAACTTCATTGGGTGACAAATTTCTATTTTATTATAAATTTTCAAACTTTATTTGGGATTTTTTTAATATTAAAATTAAAATTTCTTTCTTTAAAAAGCATCAAAGAGTTATTCAAATTAAGAATTGTCGGGTGTCTAGTTGTGGGTTTGGCATGTGGAGTGTAGGGTGGTAATTGTGACTCTAAAACTTATAGGTTTCTGCAATTTATAATTTGGGGCTCAACTTTAGGTGATAAATCCTTATTTTGTTATATATTTTGAAACTTTATTTAAGGATTTTGCTCAATGAGGTTTCTGAAAAATAGAGGTAGGGTGGGATGCAAGTTGAGCGAAGTAGGGACAAGGTTTTTTTTTTAATTTATATAAAATTCACCTAAACAATTTTTAATAGTATTTTAATATATTTTTTTTGGCTGCATAGAATAACTCATAAACATTAAGTATTAAGTAGTGAGTTGTAAGTTTTCACTTCTAAATTGTATATGTGAGGAAAAACTTTAAGAGCTAAAACATTAATTTTTTCTATTATAATAGGTAAAAATTAATTGGTTTAAATATTTTGCCTAAAAGTATATGGTTATTTTTACCCAAAAAATAATTTATTATTACTTTTGTTCTGAAAAAATAATTTATGAATTGAAGTTGAAAGTTATTCTAACTTTTTTTTTTGCACAAGAAGTTGAAAGTTATTCTAACAACACAACGTAACCCTTTTTTTTAAGAAAAAAATAAAAAATAAAAAAAATTCCCTGCATTTCGCTTTACTTTGTAGCCGTTAAATATTTGCAGGACTTAATTCCTTGATGATTGTGTCGAATATGTCTTGTTGTCCACTGCGGCATATTTCACATTTCTTAATTTCTCATATACTACTCTATTTCTCACCGTTTCCTCTCGTTCAAGAAAAAAGTATACACTTCTTTACTTCTTCCGCGGGCGCTACTCTGTTTCCGTTACAATTCGAACCCATCTAGCCTTTCTGTTTCCTAAATCAGAAGAAACCAATTCGGTCTGTTCGACACTGATCGATAGCATTGGTGGTTCTCACCCCACGAGTACGGCGGCGGATTGTAGAAACTCGAATATCTACATTCTTTTTTTTTTCTTGAATTAGTTAAACGATTCTGTTTTCTTTTTTTCCCTTTGGTTTTTCTACCTGTTGCGTCTCATTTTTCTAATCGTGGGGAGAAAGCATCGCTAAATGTTCGCTGATTTCGCTAGCCCACTCATAGAGACAGTTGTTTTTCTCATTCTTTGTAGAAAGAGAAGAGGGTTTTAGCCCCCCCAAAAAAAAACCAAAAAAAAGTTATTCTTTTTCCCGTCTTACTATTTCTTCGTCTCCCTTCTTATTATTTTGCTGGGGAGATTGTTGGTATTATCTTGGGAAACTGTGGGAGAATGGAGAAGATATGGATTTTGAAATGGGTATTGCTGGTCTGGATCATGTGTCGTCATGTGGAGGGGCTTGGTGTAAATTGGGGCAGTCAGGCCACTCATCAGTTGCCTCCAGACACGGTGGTTCAAATGTTGAAGGACAATGGAATTCAAAAGGTGAAGCTGTTTGATTCAGCTGATAACACCATGACTGCTCTGGCTGGTACGGGGATCGAAGTCATGGTTGCCATTCCTAACAATCAGCTTGCTGAGATGAATGATTATGATCGAGCTAAACAGTGGGTAAAAAAGAATATTACACGTTACAACTTCAAAGGAGGTGTTAACATCAAGTGAGTTCATTTTACAAGTTTTTTTTATATGTTTCTGATGCAACCACATAAAGCATTACCTTTGTCTTTACCCTGTTTATCAAATGTTATTATGTGTCCGGAGTGTTCTCAATCTTGCGGTTATATTATTATTAAATATGAAGCAGTTATTTATTAAATTATAGGTAAGATTATAACATTTCTGTAACAGCCTAATAGGTGACTTCTCCCTTTGTTCTAAATTTTATCATTTATAATTTGTTGAAATTCTATGTTTGAGTAGTTATTTTAATTCATGTACTGATTTGGGTTCAAACTCTGGTAGCCTATAGTATTTTAGCTTGTGCTTCCCAGTTTGGATGTCCTGACTTCAAACTCAATTCCATAGGCTTTAGAAGTGAGGTTTTGTTCATAGGGTATAACAATTAGCAATCCCACTTGTATCCCATCCCTTTACAATAAAAAAACACGAACAGAGAAATATGCTCTGCTTATTCTGCCTATCTGGTGAGAACTTGAAGGCGTTAGTGTGCAAGGAATCTTTAAAAGGCGACCCCACCTCTATATATTCTCACATAAGCTCGTTGTAGCACCATGCAATGCCCCTGAATTAGATTCCTTTTTGGTAGTGGTGTCTCCTTTCAGTAACTTTTCATTTGTAGATGAGAACCATGTTTGGTGCAAGAATCACTTTGCCATATGCTGTATAAGATTGAGGAGAATACTGTGCAAGGATAAGACAGAGAGGCTAGAGTCCATTACAAACGAATAGCAATCAGAAAACAGGAACGTGTATGGCATGTTTGTTCTGTATGTGCGGCTTTCACCTCTCCATTTCTCACCTCCATTAACGACCAAATTGGAAGTGAAGATAACCATAGTTCTAAGACCACATTTTTTTTTGGTTTCATGTGATTTGTCAAATTGTTGACTATATCTTGACTACATTGCCATAGTTATCATCTTGCTTCTTTATCACTTTTGTGTTTCTGGTTTATTATTTTGGGTCTGATGAGAAAAATATTGCATTTGATAATACCGTCTTTATAATATGCTTTCCATCTTTCACAGGTATGTCGCAGTTGGGAATGAACCATTTTTAAAATCCTATAACAATTCATTCTTGAATATCACATTCCCTGCACTACAGAACATTCAGAATGCCCTTAACGAAGCTGGTGTTGGAGACACCATAAAAGCCACAGTGCCCTTAAACGCTGATGTATATGAGTCCCCAGCAAATAATGCTGTTCCTTCTGCTGGAAGATTCAGGGCTGATATAAATGATCTCATGACTCAGATAGTCCAATTCATGAACAAGAATGGTGCGCCATTTACCGTAAACATCTACCCTTTCTTAAGTCTTTACGGGAATGATGATTTCCCTTTCAACTATGCTTTCTTCGATGGCGTTACCACCCCTGTAATTGATAATGTGATTCAATACACTAATGTGTTTGATGCAAACTTTGACACCTTGGTTTCTGCTCTGAAGGCAGTGGGATTTGGAAACATGACCATTTTGGTAGGAGAAGTAGGGTGGCCTACAGACGGGGACAAGAATGCCAATGTAGGCAATGCTTTAAGGTTTTACAACGGGCTTTTGCCAAGGCTCGCAGCAAATAAAGGCACACCTCTTCGCCCTGGATTCATTGAAGTTTATCTGTTTGGACTTATTGATGAAGATGCCAAGAGCATTGCTCCCGGTAACTTCGAGCGTCACTGGGGAATATTCAGGTATGATGGGCAGCCCAAGTTTCCAATGGATCTTTCTGGTCAGAATCAGAACAAATTACTTGTGGGAGCACAGAATGTGAAATATCAATCTTCAAAGTGGTGCATGTTTAACCCAGATGCCAAAGATCTCTCTAAACTTGCTGATAATATTAACTTTGCCTGTACCTATGGGGACTGTACAGCACTGGGATATGGGTCTTCTTGCAACAACCTGGATGCTGATGGCAATGCCTCTTATGCATTCAACATGTATTACCAGGTGCAAAATCAGGATGACATGGCCTGCAATTTTCAAGGTTTGGCCAAGATTAGCGAACAGAATATTTCAACGCCCACGTGCAATTTTGTGATTCAGATTTCATCATCCTCTTCTCTGATGTCATCATTGGTTGCTTCCTTATTTATTCCATTAGTATCCATGGTTCTATTTCTATAGATTTTTCTTGTACATAGATCACAGATGGAGTGCTATTATTATATATTTATATTTACGGGCAGTTTTATTATATATATTTCTAGACCTTGTGACATTTTCTTGACTGATTCAGTGTTGGATGATCTCTTAGTAAACAATGTCTTGCCAGAATTGATGCTCTTTTCACTTTTCATGCCGTTGTTTGTTGTCGGTATTTGCATGGGATATGACTCATCGTTTTTGAGTTAGATGGAGGCAACCTCTCTGGAGTAAATACATTGGACGAAAATTTCTGGAAAAAGAAACATGACAGGTTGACAATCTTTGATGACTTCTTGAATCAATTTAAACCAAAGATTTAAAAGGTTAATTTAACCTGAGCATCCGATGCTTGTGATTATTTGAAGTAAAATGGACCCACAGCCCCCAAACGGCTAATCCTCATCGATTCACAATTGTGACCCCACCTCTGGCGATGCCGTTATGTCTGAATTGGAGCCACTCTGTTCACACTAGACATGAACAAAACTCTAAACAGTGTGTGATTGACAAAGTTAAATGATGCAGTCGCCTGAGTCGTTCTTCTCCATGTGATTCCAAAAGCTTTAATTTTTTGGGAGGCAGACAAAGCAAGTAAGATCATATGATTCAAAGGAAGGGCCTTGCTTTTCCATACTCAATAATGGACTCTTCCCAAACCCCCCCAACACCTAACAACTCAACGGTTGCAATTGGGCATATGTATTTTTATATATATATATATATTTTGACTAAATTAAATTTAAATATTGTCATGCTCAATTAAGGTTAACTCTCCTAATTTTTTTTTTTTGAATTCATACAGGCTTGAACCTATAACCTTGTGTTTAAGTGGCCGTTCCACGAGAACCAACACATGTTATTGGTTGTAGGTAATTTCTATCCCATAAGACAGACAACCATAGCATTATAGAAATGCTTGCGTAGTCCCATGTGCAAGTTGATGCCAAAGTTTGCAACTTTTATACCTCTTGGGATCAGCCTGCCTAATCATCAGTGATTTCATCCTTGACTAAAGTTCAGTTTTTAAAAAAATTCAAGCTTGATGGCCATTCCTTTGGGGTAATGATAATAAACAGTGATGATCACCCATTACGCTGAGGATAGACATCATTTATTACTCTCACGGCGCAAGTTTTCAACTATGTCTGTGTAGTGTTTTCTTTACGTTTGCTCCACTCACACGCCAGGTGCGTGATGCGTCTGAACAATGTTGGTAAATACGAACAACGTAGTGCAACTTTTGAGCCTAAAAAATCAACTAACCATGATTTTAGTGAATTGGTAACAATAACTTATCAGTCTGGTTACAGTTATTCAAATGTGTTGGCAATGTTTACCTAACGCGCAAGTAATAATTAACGAGTTCTTTCTGTAGCTACTAACACACTGAGAAAGCAAGTATTTTGCACCTTCAACTGTTATTCATTACATTTTTCTATCGTTAAGCAACGTGTATTGTTTCATTTTTAAATGCAAGTGGCCGAGTTTCCATCTTGACCATGTGAAGAAATTTTTGAGAGAGAGAGAGAGAGAGAGAGAATCCTGCACGCAATGATTTTATTAACTTTGAGATGGAACTCACTGGTTTCCACCTTTACCATGAGAAGAAATTAAAAACAGAGAAAAGCCTGCAAGGAATGATCTCACAGAAAACCCACCAACAAAACTTTCTGACCCTCCAAACAGGTCGAGTACATTAACTATTGCTTTTCATGAAGGTAAGTGTGAAGAAGAAGAACTTCTTGATGCAGAAGGTTCCTATCCTGTTCAGCTAACATAACTAACTCTGAAAGAATTGAAATTCTTAAACCTTGATCAACCCAGATCTTCGCAGACAAGGGTTTCAAACTTTCATGACATAGTGGTAAAAAGGCAGTCATGTTCTAAAAAGCATATATGGTATGTAAAATGGAATAGCACAAACCCACTATAGTATCAAAATCAATAAGCAGCTATACTTAACTTTGAAGGATAGAAGTCACATTTATCAAATGGCTTAATCTGATTTTTTGTGTGGATGATATGGGCCAACCACTTCAAGGATGAGAGTGGCAACCAAAATATTCTCAGTAAAATACCATCAACAGGATTCCTTGCCCATGTTTCGTTGTTGTCGGCGGATAAATAAAAGCTCACAACTTACAAGAAGGTCCCTCAGTAAGAACGTAGGTACCCACCAAGATTAATGAAAGTGAAAGCCAAAGATAAGATCAATACTTGCGTCAATCTGCCCCTATGTGTCTTCCAAAACATAATAATCGTCACTGAACTTTATGATGTCTGTTGTTTGATTACAATGAATATTGCCTTTCTTTTTACACTCTGCACATGCACCAAGTTGTTAAGTTGCACATCAAAATCAAGCAACTATATGTTAAAAAAATGTTTCACGGTTTCCCATTGTTGCTTACCACAGTAACCTAATTTGAGAAATTCTTTCCTCTGTGGCACCATCCCACTTTGGATTACTACAGGGATGAGCCAATGAAAGGGCTAAATGGGTGGTTGAACCAATTTAATTAGTTGCGAGCTGGCAATATTTCCAATTTTTCTATTTGGTTCAAGTTTTGAGAATGTTTAGAGGACGGCTATAAAGTGCAAAAGAAGACAACAAGAAGAATCTCTCTTTTTAAAAAATAAGGGAAATTAAACCGATTCCCAAGCACCCATTTAGAATAAGGAATCAAATCAAAGGATGGAGGAGAAAATAGGAGATAAGAATGAGGTACTGTTTGGTTCTCTTCTTCCCCCCCTTTTATTTTCTGATTCCAGTCTCTTAGGAAGTATCCAACATTGAAAATCTATGAGTTATGGTGAGTATGGGCAAACTGTAATGGATCATCTTATCTTCTATGCCATTGACAACGCCGAAAGTGAAATATAAACGGCACTTCACAAGCTTATAATGACCGTATATACTAAGTCAAAATTCATTATATATCTATTATCATTTAGGGGGGAAATGGAAAAGAAAAGAGGAGACTGGGAAAGAGTAGTAAAGTCAGGAGGCCACGCCACAGCTTTCGCTTTTGAAACCGACTGATATGGAATTAGCCAGTTAGTGACTCTATGCTCATCTTAAGATCCCTGATCTAAATTCTCAACAACGGAAAAATACCTAATACCTAATAGTAAATTGTGAGAGGCAACACCAGAGGTCCATTTCAACTCAAAACATTCTGGTTTAAGGAGCAAGGAACTGATACTAATTAAAAGGGACGCCACAAAGCTGAGACAAAAATGATGACACGAAATTAGGTACTAACCAATATAATATGCTTGTTTCCTGAATTCTGCAGTCTGATTTACATGAAAACATATCTAATGATAACAATTAGTCCTCACTGGTAGAGACAGGAGACAGAACAGCCATTCTCATCTCCATGACCTTTTTGTGGGAATTGGAGTGCAAGTAGCTTACAAAAGTAGGACTCTTGGCTGGCCTATATTCTGGAAGCAATCTACCAGACTTGTACCTCACTCCACATGCATTACATAGTGTTTTTGGACCCAATGGCCCTGTCCTCCATTGTGGGGTCCTCTGTGCAAGGCAATGAGTGCACCTTCTTGGCATTTGATTCTGCCCATTGATACCTTCTTCACACTCTGAGACTAAGCTCTCAAAACTCTCCTTCTTACTAACAGTCCTCTTCTCTTCTTCCACCTCTTGCTCTTCTTTGTGATCCTCTGTTTCTACTTGCTCATCTTCCTTCGTGGGTAACATGAGTTCACTATCAGCTAACCAGTAGGCTTGTTTAAGAAGAGGAGGGTCTGAAGCTATGGCTTCATTTTGTGGGTTCAAATGGTGTGACCAGCTGCTCAACGGGTTTTTGGTTCTTGGGGCTGAAAGCCTTTTCCTTTTGCTTCTCGCCTTACCTGGCACTGCAAAACTTTGCAGAGGAGATTGCTTTTGCTGAGCTCTCTGTAATTGTACGGAGGGTTTAGAGTTTGCCTCTGTGTTTTTGGCATCAGTAGGCGCCAAGAGGCAACATGCTGAACTGGAAAAACAGTCTTCCACAAATACAGAAAGCCATTCTAAGCCAACATCCACTTCCTGCATTAATAAAGTCACAAAACAGCTTATCAACACATCAAGACACAAAGGAAAGAAGCAGAGCACAGGCGGTAAAAATTTCGAGATACAGAGTAAGTAAAGATATAGCTAGCAACAAAAGAAACAATTTTTATAAGATGAATTGAACTAAAACTACAAAAGGGGAAGCCCTCAAAGAAAACCCAGATGCTAGAACTTGGAAAAAAGTAGAAGTGAAGGAATTTCAGAGAAGACAGGTACAAGAACTTTGAAAAAGGGGAAAACTGACCGTGTTATGAGACGAGAAGAGGTCGTCAAGAGTGGTTGAGAAGGTTGAAAGCTTTGAGCAGGAAGACAAGAGGACCTGCTCTTGTTCGCAGTCGCCGGAAACTGAAGCATTCCGGCAAACATCCATGTCCGTCAAATGTTTTTTTTTTAAAAAAAAAAAAAAAATTCTAAAGAGAGATGGGAAGAGCTGAGGAAGAGGAAGAAAACCAAACCTTGGAGTCACAATTCCGTGTCAGTGCTCCCTTTATGGCCCTCAGTTTTTTGTCGGCAGATATAAAAGCTAGTAAAAGAAAACAAAATCCAATTTATTAATCAATCTGTAAGAAAATCTGACATCCTATCTCATTTCTACATCCCATGCACTTACCCACAAGTAATATCCATACGATTCACTAACTAACCCTCAATGTCCATATTCGAGTTTCCCAGATCTATTCTTTTACCTCTTTCTTACTTCTCTTTGCATGTAAATAAACAGAGTCGACAAGTAATTTTTTCTTTCTCGTAAAAAAATAAAGAAAATTCCAACTTTTTATTGGTGTTTTGTCAAAACAACAGAAGCACTTAATAATTACACGCAACCAAGCAAGAGCTCTGGTACTGTGAGGACCGGCTGTCATACCATTTTTCTTTTTGTGATCCTTTTGTTTCTTTTGCAGAAGTCTGAAAAGATAAATTGGAAGAATCCGAAAAGCCAGGTCGCAGACTGATTGTTGTAACAGCGACTCAGCGAGCATTCAGTTTTAGAATTCATACTCTAAAAAATAAATATTTTTTACACATTCACTGAAAATGTCGTTTTTCCCCCTGCACATGCAACGTTCGCGCAGGGTGAATTGTGGTCCAAAAGAAATTGTCATTTGAGGAGGGTTCATAAACCATTAGAAGTTAAGCGAGACACAGAAATTTCCGGTATGACTGGGATACGCTACTAACTATTCTTCTTAGCATAACATGTCCTTGTGGTTACGAAATATGGAAATGTACTATCTTCAGAAGAAAATAGAAACCCCTCCTGGTAACGGTTATGTTGAATTTAATATATATTTACAAGGAACAAATCTAATTGTTGAGGAAAATTAATTGATACTCTCTATCTATTTATGATTCAGCATTTGGTCCACCACTCTACCTAAAACTGCGAAAAAATGCTGACATTCACATTCACTCCAAGAGATGTATACAAATATTATATTCATTTATCATCGAAAAATTATGAGTGAAGATTCATTGCACCTTAACTTGGAAATGCCAACGATATCCCACTCTGTTTCAAACTTGTTCCAAATTTGAGAAAGAGATATCTGATCATTGCATTTTATACACCAGTTTGATGAAAACTTGCCTATTGCTTTTCAGGTAGGTTTTTCACCTAATTTGATGGGATATGCAGGAAAACAAACATCAAATAGGTAAATTAAACTCACCCCATAAATCCAGTTCAAAAAAAAAAAAAGATTCAGATAACTTCAAAAGCTAAAGATTGAGTTATTTTTGGGGATGGGGTATATTTTTTTATGAATGATTGTAGAATGGATGACAAAATTCCTCCTGATGAAATGGATTTGTGAAAGAAAGAGATTAAAAAACTAAATGTAAATCCATCAACAGTATGTGCATGATTAAGCCGCGGGGGTGGGTCAGAGAGGGTTGGATGAGCAATAAATTGAAAATGAAGGGAGAGTTTTTAAAAAACAGTGTGATGGGAACAGAGCAGCATGTTCATGAATTATGGCACTTTTCTGTATCAACTTTGTCGTCACTCTCATGAGACGACCATATGGGCCTTTTTGGTTCCCTTCATCTCACAGTGCCCATAATCCCCTCACGTTATGCAGTCTATCACGTCAATATGGCTCCAATCTCAATTCAACTATGAACAATAATACCCAATCTTGTATCCTCCACCACCTGTGACTGATAAATTCTTTGAACTATTATATTATCGGAAGGAGATCCTCTCATTGGCTTTTTTCTCCTCTTCCCTTATCAACTTATGTGGGCTGTTGATTGAGAATGAGAGAGAAAAATTAAAATAATATTATATTGATTAAACGGACATAATTAAGAGATTATGAAGAATGATGAAAAAAACCCAACTATATTATCATACCTTTCAAGCCAGGTGAACAAGTGGGCAATTTTGTGACCAGTCACCAGGCACTTTGAAAACGAAGCATGACAAGCTCAGGGCACAGATTCTGTGCAAAGTGACCACATATATATGTAGAGAGTACATTTTTTTCTTCAAGCTCAAGTCCTTGTTATGCTATAGTAGTCCTTTTAAGTTATGGCCGAGAGAAGCTTCGGTTTACCTCTGTGTTTATCAGTACATCTGAGAGAGTAAATAAAGGGGCAGAGAAAGTGAGTCTAAATTGATGGATCATGGTCATAACTAGAGGATTGGATTGAACAGGAAGGTTAGATTCCTGGGGAATCATATAATAATAATAACCAATGAGAATTTATTCAAGTATTATTGATGTATTATGGAGCTAATAAGGTCTCTTTCAAGTATGTCAATGGCGAGGACCGTATGAGAGTACACATGAAGTGCGAATGTGTTCAGTACACAGAGTGAAACTTCCCATGAATTTTCCCCCATTTGCTACTGAAGGGTTTGGTACACTTTAATTAACATGTAGTGAATTTTACTTCTGTCTTTTCCTACCTGAAAGGAATACAATTTTGATGAAATTTATCTTAATATATTTATCTAATTTTAATAATAGATTAAAAAAAATTAATTTAGTTATCATGACATATTCTCTAAAATATTGTAATAATCTTCTTTCATTTATTCCCTTTTTTAATTATTATTGGAAAAAATATCAATATTAAAAAATTGACAAATTTAAAAGTACTATATTTATAAACAACACCAATTTCACACATATTTCTTGTATTAAAAAACGAGGAAGTATTTTTTTTAATGAGTTAAGGTGCAAAAATACACATAATCTTTTTCTCAGAAGCAAAAGTATACATAAGTTGTTTTTTGGGGCAAAAATACACACATAGTTACTATTTTAGAGTAAAAGTCACATCCCACCATTAAATCACTGTTCACTGTGATGAGAAAGAAAGAGATGAAGTGAACAATAACATAATGGCGGTAAACAATGACTTAACGGTAGAATGTGACTTTTACTCCAAAATAGTAATCACGTGTGTATTTTTACTCTAAAAAAAAAATTATGCATATTTTGACTTATAAAAAAAAAAACTTATGTGTATTTTTACCCTTAACCTTTTTTAATTAACCTAGTAAGAATCTTTAAACAGTAGTACGGATGTGGTGACACAAACAGCCTCTACTCCTAAGCCTATATACCCAGTGGGCAAAGCAATGATTTCTTTACCTTTCCCACTCCCCAGCTCAATCATTGACACACACCATAATATATTACTCTTCATATTCACTTTTCATTCCTTCGGAAAAAAACGAGAGCTTTTATTCGGCAATAATGCAAAAAGAAGGCAACATTATTATTATTCCATTCAATCCACAGTGATTTTAATCAATTCATCAGAATTAATAAAATTAATAAATAGTAGTTAACTCATTAAACATATTTTATATTAAGAAAATTTCAACTTTATCTATATTAAATAAAGTTTTAAAGAGGCTAAAACAATATAAAGAGTCACATATGAATGTTAATGATATAGGTAAAATTAACAAATAAACGTGAATTACTCTCCCAAAGATTTATATCGTGAACTAAATAATTCTTTTAGAAATGATCCATATTATTGACCTATATGCTTTAAAGTAAGGAAAATAACATTTGAAGTTCCAAAAAAAAAATATCAAAAAAGTTTCATAGTTTATTAATAACAAATAAAAGAGAAACTATTAATAAGTGGAGTAGTAAACTATTGATAAGTGGAGCAGTTATTGTTAATAAGTTTTGAGACTTTTTAAATATTATTATTTTATTTAAATCTTTAATATCATTTTCCCTTTTAATTAACGGTCAACAAATGTTTTCGAAGCCACGCCCACAGTTCCATCCCCACTGCCTACAAAAGACTGTACAGAAGCATGTGACGCATCTGACTTTTGAATCATTTACAACTCACTCAGCTTCTAAAAATCAATTCCCAATGAAAAACGTATCAATTCCATATTCCAATACAACAACCCCCCCCCCCCAAAAAAAAAAAAAAAAAACGAATCAGTGTCATCATATCATCAAACGCGTACATGAGGATGGATTAATGCCCCTTTGACCAAAAAAAAGAAAGAAAGGACGGATTAATGCCTCAAATTCCAACCCTCCATCTGCTAATCATTCCATTTCACCCATTTTTTGGGATCTTTTTCCATTCTAATTGTCACTGCTCATCCCCTAAAAAGCATTCCATCTTTTACAGCACTTTCTAATATTCTATTCACGTCATTGAAGCAGCAGTCTCAGCTATACATAAAAAATTACAATGACCCGGTTGGGCATATTGATTCTGAATCACTGTTCACAATTCACGTGCATCATAAAAATACCACATCACCCACTCTTTAAATGTTTCAAAAGTCAAAAGTGGCAATGAGAGGTGAAACAAAAGTTTATATTAGTTGGAAGGGCGTCACCAACATGTCTGCAACCTAGACCCTATTAATTATCAGATTAAAGAAGGGACATGCAAATGCAATCACAATTACAGGCGTTCTCTTCTACTATAATATTAATCATGTACATCAATTTTAGCAAGACCACATACATGGTCTTGTTCAACAATGTGCAGGGAGCTACTTTACATATATTTTACAAGATTCATGAGATGAATAGTACAGTTTGCTTCTTCTTCTTTTTCCTTTTTGAAGTTAATATGTCCTTATGATCACGAGAACGTTTTCTTTTATTTACCGAGTTTTTGGTGAGTAGGAACAGATTTGTATATGATGAATGGATGGATGGCATATAAAGGAGTGACCCGGGAGATGAATTCATATCATGGCTCAGCAGAGGACCTTAGATACTGACGCCATTCTTCGGGCGTTCCCTTTCTTTTTGTCAGCATTCTCAGAGCTGCACTTGTTAAGGGTATGGCAAGTATGTCGTAGTCTTTTGGGGCCTGACCAACAACAGTAGCATTCATCTTCGTTAATGGCGCAAAATTGAAGTTAAAACCCATTAATATCATGAAAAACAGGCTGTATGTTTCAGTTGTCTTTATGCAAACGACACGTAAGAGTTTTGATAGTGGCAATCTTTTCTTTAGTAGCTATCCAGTTTTTTCCCTTTTTCCATTTTTTTCGAGATCATATAGTAGCTATCAAGTTGTCCATTCATTCCTAGACCAGGACATGCACATCATGATCCAATAAGGAACACAGAAGGTAAGTGTGAGAAAATGGTCATAGAAAGAAAGCAAGTTCATGGTAACCAGCAAAGCAACAGTACCTTTGGAGTTTTAAGCAGCTTCATTTTTGCTTCCTCTAAAGTCCTGTGACCTTTCTTTGAGTTGCATTTGGCACAAGCAGTAACCTGTTAATATCAAACACAGTATAAGGCCTGTATCTTTCTTTATTCTTGTATTCTTTCTTGGTGTTGAATGGAATATCGAATATTCCCATTTACGCCAAAACAAGCTCATTTCATCAGAAGTTTTCAAACGACGAGCCGGGCCCAAAAAGGAGCACATGAGGGTTCTTTGGTAACAGGATAAAAAATTAACTACTTGGCCCCAGAAATTTATTTGTTTTTGGGTTAACCAACAAATATCACACAAAACAGCAGTCCTAGTAACACTCGTATTAGTTGGTGGGTATGGTATCAGTGCACCCTTATTATACCTTCTACTACGAAGAAATAAGAGTACATTATGTATATATTGTATCAAGTAGCACTAGTGATCTAGCATGCTTGAGCCTTTCTATGTTATCATTTTACTTTTTTAATAAAGTTTGACCTCTATGTCAAAAAAAAATCTGTTATTCACAAATAGATGCAACGGATTCTCTTACTAGATTTTCCCATTTCCATTCTCCACCCAGTGCAGTAGGTATTACATGGTCAATGGTCAAATTCTCATGTGAAGAGCAATACCTGTTGAAAAGGGAATAAATTGTCAGTATAAAGTTTTATATTTAAAACTAAGCAGCAAAAACAGCAGGCCAACCAGAACTGTTCAATCACTCTCAGTATCAGTTGATTGCAGAAGAAGACTTTACCGACGGAAAATCAATACTCTGTTCATAAAATAATACTCACTGGCAAGTGTAATTGTCCCGGAAGAGTATATTTTTCCGGCTAAGATTGCTCTTGATGATCCTTCTCTTGACAACTTGAAGTAAATAAGGAACCTGTACCAAAATAACATGTATAGCACATCTGGATTGAAGAACAGATAAATAGCAAGCAAATGTTTAGTCCAACTAATTGTGAAGAAAGTATGTAACTTCAGATTTTTAAAGGTAAAAAAAACAGGGCAAGAACAATGGTGCTGATATACTTGTGATCAAAGGTCAGAGAAAACAATAGACATAAAAGGAATAAGCATCACTGCATTACTGACTCTTAAGACAGCTGGTATATAGAAAGATCCGCTAGGTGAGTTCACAGTTTGATCATAATACTCTAGAACGTCAGCCTGTATAAGCAAGATTTAAAACATGAAACTAAATTAGAATTTATTCACATTCTGTTTGGAAATATAGAGAAAAATAAGGATATACGGTGTCACAGTGAATGGGTATTAATATCTGTGACTGTTTATATGCATATTGAACAACTTAACCTGCGAATAAACAAGTCTTTCTTGTGCACATTACTCACGTGTGAATCAAAATTGAACCTCTGTCAGAAATACACTCCACTTTTAAAAGAAAAAAATAAATGTGACGATGATAAGAAAAGGACACTAAACAATATAATATACTAATACAAATTCTTGTCAGTGCATCTCAAACTAATAAAATAAATTAAAAATATAATTACCAGCCTTAGAAAGGGTTGAGGTGAAAAATCTAACCTTCTCCATAAACTCCAAACATATAGCACGTTTCCAACCTACAACATTGACTGGCCTGGAGCAGGATGGAAGCAGTCAGAACCAAAACCAAACAACTGAGCAGGTCTGTTGATATTTTTGGTGACTATACAAGAGAAAATCACAAGTTACAAACTCCACACTATCCACATTCACCAACTAATTGTCAATTTTGGATCGTACAACTAAGTTATCTTGAAATCACATCAGGAAATAAACTACATACAAGTGTAGAGTTTAACATTAATAATAGGTGTTACCAGAGATGAAATCCAACCAGGTCTATCTATATGTAATGTAAACTTAATAGGAAACCATATAAGCCATGAATAGTTGACTTACTTCAGACCCTATACAAAGTATACATTTACAATATAAGGAAACAGAAAGTATACAACCCTGCATTTCTGCATGGGAAAAAGGAAAAAGAATTTTAAATCACACACAAATAGAAGACTGGAATTTGGAGGTCATGGTACTAAGTATAGCTACGTCAATTTAGATCCCAAATATATATTCTTCCGCGTTAACACAATTTGACGAATAAACTAGGGTTCCAAAACATTCTCCCTGCTAAACAATCTTACTCTTTCAATGGAACTATCACCTAAACTAAATTATAACCAACATCATACTCATACAACAGAATTCCCAAATCATGAAACCGCAAAGTGTAGTATGGAGTGATGTAGCAGCCTAATAGGTATTGAACTGAAGAACAACTTATAAGGTTCAAAATCAAAAAGCTGCAGTATGATATTGCAAAAAATCTCTAATGCCTGATTACCATGATGTTATGAACTGAAAAAACCAGCGAATTCAAGTAGGAACCCCAAAACCTGACTATCTGAGGAGAAATATAGACTCCTAAAGTATCAATACACAGGCAAAACGGCAGACGTGAAAGAAAATAATGGGGAAAAAATGACCTGTACGATACATCTAACACCAGGCCTCTGAAACAAGCCAAGCTATCGCTCTCAAAATCATCATCGTCAGAATCACTTTCATAGACACAGTCCGAGGGGCGTACCTCGGCATTGCAACGGTTCGATTTGCTACTCAGAGATGACGATGATGAATAGTAAATACTACCTGATGAGCCAATGTACCCTAGCCTTCGTCTGTGAGCCTGAATTGATCTAAAGTTATAGTGAAATGGGTCCTTGTGTTCCAAAAGAGACGACACTACTCCTTCTCCATTAAAGAGTAGTTTCAAGCTGCCCTGTGCCGCGAACTGTGCCATCCCCCTTCACTTCCCTCCTCCAGCAAAGTTGCAGGGTTGGATCTTTCTTTTACGAGATAGATGTTTCTATAGCTTGATTACAAGTCTCATTCAGGAGGAACAGAAACTTCAGAAGCAAAGGCATGGAGGCAAAACAATTTCAAGAAAATCGAATTTCATCATTTGCACAAAAAACCGTTACCACACATATTGGCTCTCCCCAGCTCGCCTCGTAATATCTGCTTCGCTTTGTCTGAATTTACATATATGCCATCGATAACAACATGTTCAAATAAATTTAGGAAATTACTTTCAGGCTTGAGGGACAAAAAAATGTTAAAAAAGTCTCAAGAAAAATTATAATGCCACAAAGGTCCCATTAACAATTCTTTTAGTACTTGATTAACAACTTAATCGATGGGATTATCAACTCTTTAGGACTTTTCCCATATTTGAATTTTCCTTGGAGCTTTTTTGATATTATTTTGGTCCCTTGGGACTAAAAAAGAATTTTTGTCCCTTTTATAGTACTACAAATTATAGGAAAAATCCTATTGAGGTCTCAGAGAACTAAGAAAATGTCAAAAAAGTCTCATAGAAAATTTTAATGTTACAAATGCCTCATTAACAACTTTATTAATAAGGCACTAACAACTTCATATATGGATTTTAACAACATTTTTGGACTTTTGTGATATTATAATTTTATGTGAGACTTTTTGACATTTTTGTGGTCCCATGGGACCTTCAAGGCATTTTCTTGAAATTATATATTACTCCTTTGGTCCTAGTTATAAGATCATGTTGACTTTTTTTAGAGAGATTGAAAAAAATAAATAAATTATTTAATCATATCATATGTTGTGTATCTTTAGATTATATATTAGTTTATTAGTTAAACTAATTAGTTTTAAAAAATAAAAAAAAATACTCTAAGATAATTTAATTAGCTTCTTTAATTTCTGCAAAAAAGTCAACTTAGTCGTATAATTAAGACCAGAGACAGTATTAACAAAAATTCCTAACGATACGTTACATGGAGAGGGCCTCCGCCATTTTTATAAATAACTTTTATTTTAGGGTGATACTTAATATAAGTACATTTCTCTTGTGTCTTAAATTTAAACTATTTTTTTTCTTTTCTGTCCATATTAAATACATATCTTTATATTAATTATCCCTCACTTACTACTAATTCTCTTTCATTTAATTATTTATTATTCATTTCCTCTCATATTTTTTACGCATCCTCTCTTATATTCTCATTTGATAAAGAGGGGATATTTTGAAAAAATATATAACACTCTTGATATACTTATGGTCTTTAACTAATGTTAAATAGAAGTTCATTTTGAACAATAGAAATAAAAGTTGCTCATAAAAAATATTGGCGGGAGTAGCATTTTGAGCTTCAAAAACTTCTGCAAGCTAGCAAGCATAAAATGATAGTTTATTGATTTAAAGCATTTCTTTGTAAGGTATATAATATTTGTTCTGTAATTTGGTCTTTATTGGTGGGCAATTTTCTTAGTGTAAATATTGTATGCACGATAAGCAATATTTATTTGTAATCACAATAAATCATGTAATTATTTTATGATAATCTATTTAAACTTAAAAGTGTATCTTACTAAAAATTATATTTAAACGTGTATTTGACTAAAAATTCTAATATAATTTTTTTTTTAATTCTTATTAATGAAGGAGTTAGAGTCGTCAAGATTTATAAGGGATTTTAATTTAAAGTATTGATTCCCCTTAAGAAATAATTCGTCAAAATGTTTTTCTATTAGCAAAAATTCTAATAGACAAAATTTTTAATTATAATGAATAACGGATGAGGGAGTTAGAGTTGTCAACGTTTCTAAGGGATTTTAAATTGAAATATTGATTCCATTCAAAAAATAATTGGTCAAAATATTTTTCTCTTGGTAATTTTAGTTTAATTTATCAATTAACGTTTGTGGTTATAATCCTCTCATCTCATAATTAATATCCCTTTTGTCATTCAACTTAGAATCTTCAAATTTTTAGTCTAATTTGAAAGAATTTATTTATCTTGATCAATTCAACAAACATTTTAATACCATCAATTTAATCTTTTTTGAGTTCTCCGTAGCACTATTATTTCTCAATTCAATTGCTAAAGGTAATGAAATAAAGGAATTCTATTGAATTTTAAATGTTTATTTTTCTAATAAAATATAATAGACAAAAATTTTAGCCCCCACAAATCAAAGATTAGGGAGTTATTATAAATTCATTTAATCAATCGTGAATCTCTTTTTCCTGCTTAATTTGTGATAAAGAATATGTTGGACTAAATCAACATACAATTGAATATTATCAATAGGATTTTTTTTCCACTTCTCCTCAATCCTTATTACTTTTATTTCTCAATGAAATCACAAAAGTAATTAAATTAGCAATTCAATCTTAAATGCTTATTTCAATTGGAATAAAATATATTTAAACGGACAAATATAATGGATCAAATTTTATATTCCCATAAATTAACCATCAAGGATTTACTATAATTCAGATTGAGTATGATCTATAAGGGACTAAAAATGCAAATGTTGATTTTAGCAAATAAAAATACACCTAAGCATCTGAGTCAGTTTTCTAGTCTAATGTGCAAGAAAGAATATATCCGATTAAAATAAGAAAATAATTTAATATTGTAGATATGATTTATATTTTATTACTATTTCCCAAACAAATTGATAATAACAATTCAAATTCAAAATTATAGATTGTTTCAACTTTCGAGACATTGTCACAAACTAATTGAGGGTTTGTCACTTATTATCAGATGGATAAGTGATATGTTACTTTATAGGTAAATTTCATTGGCATTATGGTATTTTTTTAATTTAATATAATTAAGACTTTAATTAAATATTAGAGTGATTTTAAAAGAACAAGAATTTTAATCTCATAATACACCAAGGCTTAACTAGTTATTATATTTCATAGTTGTTAATAATTTTAAATGATTTGAAATTAAATTGTTGATCTCACCAAAAAGTAACATGTAAAAATTTTGTTAACTCCTTAAAACAAAACAAGGAGTTATTATAATTCCAAGTTAAAATGATGGATTGTCACAAACTAATTAACTAGTTATTATATTTCAATGAGGAAAGCATGTTGCATTATACTTTGTTGTCATTTTATAGAATTAATGTATTTTGGTTGTTTTTGAGTTTATAATATTGATGGATCATTTTACAAAAATCACCTCAAACAAGAAAGGCCCAACAACCAAATTAATCGAAAAACTGAATTGAATTATTTTGGTTCTAACCGAACACTACCACCCTGAAAACCAAATTCTCACTCCTATTTATAAGTGGCAAAAAATTATGAAATAAAACTTAAATAGGCAGGTGCAAAAGCTAGATATCACATTACAATAGTCCAATATAATGTAAAAACACCAAATACAATTAAATGTAAAGTAGACTTGAAATTTAAACTATTAAAATGACTCATTCAAAAACTTAAAACAACATACGAAAACTTATTTCTCTATTTTTATATTCTTAATGATTACTTTATTGGTCCAAAAGGGAGAGATGGAAATATCAGATAAACACACAATGTTAGCTAACAAAATAAAGAGTCGCAATAAATGGAAGCAAACAAATTATTTGATTTTAAAATCTTTTATTCACTGATATCGTTAATTGTCGTTTAGATTGGGCTCGCAATTTACTTGCGCATACGCTCACTTATATTATCACTTATATTATTGAATAAAGTATATTTTTAGTCATTTAAACTTATATAAGGTATGTTTTTAATTTTTTAACTTTATAAAATATACTTTTAGTCTTATAATTCTAACAGCATTAATATTATCAACAGAAAATATTGACGTAACAAACTTAACTGATAACTATATAGGCTTAAGTATTGATTATGTAATTAAAATACATTAATTTTAAATTTAAAATACGCATCAATTAAAAAATATCTAAATATATAATGAAATAGTCATTATCAAAACCCTGATTATATTAAAAAAAATGTAGTTTAATGATCTAAATATTAAAATTTTAGTTTAATAATCTAAATATCTAAATCTCCATTTCATTTACAACGATTTGTCAATTTATTTTAGTTTGATAATCTTTAAAAATTAAATATGATCTTTCAATTGCATAGCCATTAGTTGAGTCTGTAGCGTAAGTATTTTTCATTAGTAATATTAACAGTGTTATAAATATGACCAAAAGTATACTTTATAAAGTTAAGAAATGAAAAATATGCCTCATGTAAGACGGACCAGAAATATACTTTGGGCTATATTATTTCATCACATAAATGGATATCTTTACCCACATGACATAAATAATTAATATTTCTACAATTCTACGCACGTGATTGAATTATTCAAGTGAACACCACGAACAAATTTGATATTATATACTATCAATATCAATATCAATCTACTAGTGACTAATTACGGTTGATCGATCCAGGCATCAGAACTGATGACAGATCGCTCAGAAAATATCAGTATTCGATCTCAGGAGCCTTAGCTTAGAAGGTGTTTTTTTTAAAAAAAAAAAAAAAAAAAATTAGTCTAAAGTAATGAGATATTTTGAAATCCTAGAGATACCTTGCATTAATTCATACTGCATTCCTAAAAATCTTCCTGAACCCTCCAAGGACAGGATATATACTGTCGAAGGCTCTGTATATCTCATCTCTCTCCTGATAACATTTCAACACACTCATGAAACTTATGGTCAGTTTTGCAGAAAAGCAAGCTTATTAAGGAGAAAACACTACTTAATGAGCTAAACTAGCCAGCTAGATATATATATATATATATACCTTGGCTCCCGTAAGCACAATTTTTCCAGACACAAACACGAGGAGCACAATCTTAGGATGTTTCATGCGATATATCAGGCCTGGGAAGAGCTCCGGTTCATACTGCAACTCAAGTGTGTTGATAGCTTTATTAAATCAGCATGTTCGTGTAGGATTTGGAGCATCAGACTCCAAGTTTCAAGGTAAAACTCTCATAATGAGAAGATCAACAATTACTTATAACAAAAAGGGAAAAACGTAAATGATTAATCCAATTCTGTGGAAAATAATTAACATATATGGGGCTTACACTTGAAAAGGCAGCATGTGAGCAAGCGAGACTTTCAAGTCTGATGGGGAACTTAACATCACAGGAGCCAACCATATTCTGAATTTTGAAATCCTGTGTCCCTCACACTTTCAAGTTAGAATATATAGAAAAAACTTAAGCTCTAATCATTTTGTGTTTATACATGGTATAACAAGAAGTACCTTAAACTTGACTTCAAACCCAAGCTTTTGGATAATTCGAGCAAACTGATGAGAAAACCAGAAATCTATATCAGTCTGGCAGAATTACATATATGAATATATAGCTCAACTCAGTCGCTCGAATCAAAGTATAAAACATCCTGAAGGCTATGAAAGCTATCAGGTAGATAAAAAATCATCATGTGTTTCTTAAATACTAGGGTGTGCTACGTGAAGTATTTTACCTTTCTGGCTGCAAGTTTTGAGTCAGCTTCAGTTCTGGCACCAGTGCAGACCTGGACCACACAAGCATAAACACAATCGATCGAATCCCTTAAGAGGCATACAAAGATAAGCAAGAAACTAAACATGCATGTTGCTTCGTAGAGTTGATGAATTGTTATATGGTCCGGAGAAGATCAATAAGAATTAATAGGCGGCACTCACCACCTTCCCCGAAGAAAAGATCAAAGCTGTAGTTTTCGGTTCTCTTATTCTCATAACGGCAGCAGAAAAACGCTGTAATTAACGACAACATTTAATTTATAATCAACTCAAGATCAATCAGGGACAAGGATACCTACATTTGATGCATACATAATTTAAACAAAACCATGCCTTGGGATTGAATTCAGCATTGCGTGCTTGCTGCGCAATTTTCTGGAGATCCAACTCGCAGTCCAAAACGAATGTGGCCACAATATTCCTGAAACAAAGATGCCCAGATCAGAATCTCACAACAACTGATGACCACAAAAGAGTACAGTAGTTTATGATGAAGAAGCATAAGCAATAAGTAATAACAGATGAAGCAGAGGAAAACAAGTTATATAGCAGAGACAGTTAATAATAGAAAAATGAAAAGCAGACTCACTCAATGGTGGGGACGATTGCACATCGATTGAGATCCATTAACGATCGACCTACTAGCGTAGTTGCGAAGCCAGCACTACTGTGACCTTCATTCGCCATTATTTCCTGCTCAAAATACTCTCACTGATGTTTCCGGGTATGTATATGTAAATGTATATTGTAGCTTCCAGCTATGGTCCAGGCTATATGTGATTATTATAAATATTCTAGAAACGCATATCCAAAGTGTTTTACAAATATGGGATCATGTTTATTAAATGAGTTAGAGGTCTCCTGCTTCTGGGCATGTATAGAAAATAGAAGCTTCACATGTTTTCTGAAGCCACAGGACGGAGAAACGCATGTCTCTATCCCAGGTGTATGTTTCTTCCCTTTTTTTATTTTGGTTCCTTTTTTCATTCAGTTCGGGCCATCAATTTATCTGCAGGGTCAATTAATGCCCCCCTCCTATTTAGTATTTAATTATCCAATAGAGTGTTTTATCCTGAGTCATGCTAATGGCAGCTATTTACCTCTCTACCGACTAAAATAATTTAGATTGAATTTATTTTACTTTCATTTGAAAATTTATTTTAATGGGTGTATAAAAATAAAGATAATATTTTAACAGTCAGTTTTTCAAAAAATGTTTTTTTTTTTAAAATTTAAAAATCATTAATTGAAAATCTTAAAATTGGAACCATTAAATTTCCATTTGAACTATGTAGATGTCATTGCAACAATTAACTCTTTGGGTTGATTATTGCTATGAACACTGAAAGTGATTCCTAACAACAGCTAGGATACAAGCCATGCAAATAGCAAGATCAAAGATCAGCGTCAAAAAGCTCATAAAGTTTAAACTCCACATCGATAACGTCGGCCTCCAATTGGAATTTTTATCGTTCATTGAGTGCAGTAAATTAAACTGGTTGAGGACTCTCTGTATGTGTGTCTTTTGTTTTGTTAAAAATTCAAAATATCCTTTTGACTTTTCACATAAAATTATAGCAAAAATAAGATCACACAAATTTGATGCCTTTAATTAATGTATGAATCCTTCATGGTAAGAAATGTATGAATTCTGAATGCATGCATGCACTTAATCCACACTTTTTTTTTTAACTTCGTTGAATGTTCAAATTAAAACCACTGTACGTATGATATTGCTCAATAAAAAACACAAAATAGAGGCCAAGAAAAAATCAACATAGATAAACACAAAAGGTAGGGATGTTGATTTCCAATTATTCTGAAAAAAAAGGTATATATTTAGTCTTATATACTTAGGATGTTGGTTTCCAATTAAATCAAGGCATATGGGTTCAGATTATTATTAATACTTTAAAATCTACATGTTTTAATTTGATTGGACCAGAGTATATTGAACACAAAAGATTAAAATCATTGAAACCAAGTGAAGATTAGATGTTACTCCTAATCTACTCAAAGAAAAACTGTCACAAACCATAATCATAGTCATTTCCGTATTTGCACGATAGACTGTGTTTCATTAACAAGTAGTTCCCAGCTAAATGACTGGATCGCAGTGTTTTCTTTAATATAGTCTGAACTTTGAAGAGACCAATTTCAATTGATAAATGTCTAATTAGAAAATTGATATTAGTTATAAATAAAAGACCTATTTCATATCTCGTATATTTATTAATCTTTTTCTAATTTATTTTTATTGATGTTCCTTTATCAATAAACAAATGACGGGAATATGATAAGAGTTAAGAAAAATGATTATTATTTTTAAGACAAAACATATCATATCAACTAACATGACAAAAAAATCTCTTCAAAATGACAACCCATTTATGAGATAAAATCTAAACAATGTAGACTCCCTAACAACCAACTCGTAAGTACATAACACTGAGTCTCTCTCTCTCTTTTTTGTTTTTCCCCCATCAAACAACAAAGTTACGTTGAGTTCTGAAAATGATATAACATCATGATACACACAAACACACACACACACCCAGAAACACCAGCAAGCGTCGTCACCAATGTTAATTCCTCCGATTGTGTACACGCATAATAGCCCAGGGAGACCACCATCCATGAAAGAAGCAAATGGTGAAGGCCATAACAAAACCAGTAGTTGCCCCGGATTTAAATGACAAATATGTTATCTTGTCATCTTTGTGGGGAAACATTGGAGCTGGAGCCTCCACTACTTTAGGAAGAACAGGACCAGAAGATCGAGAGAGTCCCATGTTTCCCTCAAAGCTTGAAGATGGAAATGTCGTAAACTGACCTCCCTTCGGAATCTCCCCTTGCAACTGATTATAAGAGACATCAAATGCAGATAAAAAACTCAGTTTTTCTAACGACGGAGGTATTTCCCCTTTGAGTCTGTTATGAGACAAATCCATAGTCTCCATCATTGTCATTTCTGATAACCCATCAGGAATGACTCCTGAGATTCTGTTGTGTTTTAGATCCATCACATGGAGGCCTTTCAGATTTTCAAAACCTGCCCATATGGGTCCTTCAATCTTGTTGTAACTCAGCACTAAAGATGGACGGAACCTTGAAAGACTGGGATAGTCCAACCTGTTTCGCTGTCGAGTTTGAGTATCCCCAGTGCGGATATTGTAAAAGTGAAAGCATGGAGCTGAGTAAGCCTCTCGTGACGAGAAATTGCTGTTTTTTAGACTTGAAATCATGGTCAAGCTTTCTGGTATTTGACCAGTGAAGGAATTATTCGACAATTCTAAGTAATAGAGATGATCGAACCTGCCAAACCAAGAGGGGATGCTTCCACTCAGAGAGTTCCATGACAAATCCACAAATTGCAACATTTTGCATCCGCTTAACCACTGTGGAATTGATCCTTTGATTTGACTATTGGCTAGCATTAAAACCTCGAGACTCTTGAATCCTATAATCAGATCTTGTGGCATTTCTTCGTTAAAGAAGTTATTCGTAAGGATTAGAGTGCTCAAGTTTTTGCAGTGTTGTAGAATATTTAGAGCTGAAGATATATTACGGAGGCCAGAGCTTGGAAGCGAAAGAGCGGTTAACGACACAAATTTTTTGAAGCTGACAGGAATTTCTCCAACGAGATTTTTAGAGGAAAGGTTTATTGCTTTCAATTTGGGGCATTCTGATAAACTACCAGGGATTGGACCATAAAACTTATTGCCACCAAGACAAAGTGAAGTGAGGCTTTTCATTGCAGAACAATTCACATTAATGGAACCACCAAAAGAGTTCCTAGTCAAACTAAGCATCTGAAGAGATGGAGAATTTACCAGAGTTGTTGGCAACTGACCTGTTAATCTGTTCCATCCTGCAGAGAAATCCTCAAGCGTCGTGAGGCTGTTGAAGATATCCGGGAGATTTCGAGAAAACCCATTTTTGGAGATGTCCAATTTCACCAAGCTTGACAGATTACCAATTTCACTATTCAGGGGCCCTGAGAGCTTATTGTCCTGCACATATAGTTCTTTCAGATACTGCAGCTGAAATATGCTTTTAGGTAATCTCCCTGATAAACTGTTTCCATTGATGGATAGATGCTGCAAAGAAGAACAATTACCCAAACTTTCTGGCATGTTCCCGGAAAAATAATTATTTGACATCTTAAGCACGCGAACCCGGTTGGAAGATGCACAATTAACAACGTTGATTTTGCCCACAAAACCATTGTTGCTCAAGTCAATTACCTCCAAGTTTTGCAGACAAAACAATTCATCAGGAAGAAAGCCGGTAAAGAAATTGTAAGACAGGTTTAACGACCTCAATTGATCAAGACCTGAAAGGGGTTCGCAGAATCTTCCAGTAAGTGCTCTGTTGCTGAGTTCCAAGCTCACCACCCTTGTGCCCGGGCCAGTTATGTTATCACATGCGACACCACGCCAAGCGCAGCAATCTTTAGAGGCAGGGCTGTTCCAGTCAAGAATGGCAGATTCTAAGCAGGTAGAGAAATCAGTTAAGGCCTTCAAGTCACTGTGATTACAAGTCCCTGGGTTCTGGGAATCCAGAGTATGGGCACAGCCACTGAATGAGAACGAAACCAATGATAGAAACAGAAGAAATCCCATTGAACATAGGCGCTCCATTGAGACAGGTGCTTAGTGCTCCATGGCATTTTCTCAGGACAATCATTCTGTTTCTAGTTTTGAGATTTGTCTTTGTAGAGACGTACTTCTCTGGTCTTAGTCAATTGACTTTTCTCTCTTGATTTGCACCATTTCATACTCACTAGTCTTTTTACACTTGTTGAGCTGTCTGAACTTTGCAGTCAATTCCATAAAGAATAGTCCTATGATTTTTTTTTTGGCTCAAAAATAGTCCTATGAATTGACTTTATGCATGTTAGTTATCTTCCAAATTAAATGATATTAGGTTGTTGTCGCGTGTCCTTTGTTCAACACGGTAACAGAGCTTCTTGACGTTGAACAGAGTTCATCAACTTGGGTTCTTCTTTTTGTCTTTTTGGTTTTTCCTTCCTTCCTTTTTCCTGTACTCAAGTTCTCTACTCCTACATGACAACAATAGTTTAGGATGGTTTGGTTGCTCTCTTTGGTCCTTCCTGTTGAACAGAAATTAATTACCTTCTCCTCCCATTTCACGTTGCAGCTTCTATCTGTTTTCCCCCCCAATTCAGGACCAATTCTGACCCATACCTAAAACAAAACCCTTTTTTAGGAGTTACCTTAAATGGTTTCAAGATATTACTCAAATCTATTGGACCTACCCTCTAGCGGAGTCTCAATCATTTGGGTTTATAAATTGTGGAACTATCAGGATTATGTGAACTACCCTGTTTATTGGAAAGGTTTTTCAAATCAATATTGACCAGATTGCTTGCTCTTCACATGATTCCATTTTTCTCTTTTTTCTTTCCTTTTTCTTTTTGGAGCTACAATTTTTCCCTTTTCCCTTTTTCTCATCTTTTGCATCCTACACATTATAAGATAATGGCAACGATACCACAAGATGTAATTTATATATGAAAAATAAGATGCCTGCGGATATATTTACATGCGCAATAAATAACCACAATATAATGGAATTTAATAAAAGTGATAGGCTCAAAGGGGTAGTAAGGAATAATGATATTAGTGGCTTGTGTTTGGGATAAAATGGGTTTAGAATATGAATGCCTTTATCATTTTATAGAAATGCACACGCATAAAGTAACCATAAAAAGAATTAAAACAAATTCTGAAGAGTTACCGGCGTAGGAGGTTAATCACACAATTTTTGGAAATATGGGCTCAAAAATAAGGATCTCTCTTGTGAGATATTCACAAAATCCAAATGAAAACTAACAAATCACAAAGCATTTTGCCTTACCTGATTCTGAGCTAACCTTTATAATATAATCAACTTAGTCATCACAATCTAACGATGAATATGAGAGATTCATGCATGTAGGATATTCAGGATATACACACTCCCCAATCAATCAAATCTAATCAATGCAATAGGTCATAAAACATAAAAATGCATTTCTATCTATCCCATACATAAATGTAAGACTCTCAATCTAAATTACCGTAGGAATATATTTATTAAGTTTTTTTCTTGGCAGTGAATTATGAAAGAAAGGATATGGGTTCTAAAAGAAAATAATTTAAGGCTCAAAGTGGTTAAGCACAAAGCATCAAGGTTGGCAATTTGAATCTAGCTATAAACGATATGGTAGGAAATATTTATTAAGTTATTTATTGGCTATGGGCTCTGAAAGGAAAGATAATTTAAGGCTCTGAGTGGTAAGCCATGGCTATAGTAATGCATTAAGGTAGGCTATTTGGTTCTAGCTATTAACAAAATGAATGCTTTTCTCATTTCCATGTCTGGCAAATGCAAATATGTGGTCTCAAATAAGATACAAAAATGAAATGAATATGAATAGGACTAAACATCTCACTGGGTCGTGACTAACTACTTAGGATTCACCTAACGCCAAAACTGTTGCCATGTAGCTTTTCTACTCAACACACGATCAATCACTCATTAATTCAAGAATGCATCTAAACCAAGGATTACCTTCTACTTGCAACTCTCACATCCAAAACAAAGTTTTGTCATTTTAATTTTTTTTAACTTTTTCCCCATAACATAAAAACAAATGAAGCACACAAAACTCAAAATATAATGTGCAATCCATCCAACCCAATCAAATGGTAAACAACACAATATAGAAGTGTAAAGAGAAAGGGTACATCCGGATTAAGTAAGTTGCATCTTGATCAACCAGTTCTTCCATGTTATGCTTGGGATATCCTCATAGAAAGACTTCAAAAAGCTAGTCCCACTAGTCTTGTTCTTAATCTTCACAAGACAAACAAAATAAATTTTTTCAAGATGAACATACAAGTTTAAATGCAGGTTAGATAAAGCACATAATGCATTTTTCTAAAAGTTAAATCATCTAAAGAATTTTTGTATTTTAAAACGTTGGGATATTCAATCCAAATAGTACTTAGGCACCATATCAAATGTCAATAGAAGTAACTAATTTAGAAAACCCTTCTAAATTCAAGAAAGAAGATCAATTAATTATTTACATGAAAACACGTACAATTCAAATTTGAACAAAAAGAAAGGTAAAAGTGAAGGTTGACGGGGATTTGAGATGATCCCAAAATAAGTTACTTTTATTCATATACTATCGGGATTATATGCACGATGCAGTTCTACGTCTAGCTTAGGAAGATCCTAGTGTCTAGGGATTACAAAACAAAAAAACAATGACAAAATTTAAATTCATATAATCTTCTAATTAGATCCTAAAAAATCTCTCTAGCTATCGAGATTATGATAAGGGCAAATATGCTCTTTATTTGTCTCGGGCCTCCAACACTCCCTCTCAAGTTAGATCATAGATATTGATCATGTCCAACTTGCTAACAAGATGCTTGAACTTGTCTTTGGTTAATCTTTTTGTCAGCATATCTGCAGTCTGTTCTCTAGATGAGACATATTTGAGACCTATAATTCCACAATCGATCTTCTCTTTTATGAAGTGTTGATCTATTTCAACATGTTTAGTTCGATCATGTTGTACTGGGTTGTGTGAGATATTAATAGCTACCATGTTGTCAGAATAGAGCCTAACTGGGAGACTTGGGAGACTCGCATTCATTTGTAATTCTTCAAGTACCCATTTCACCCATATTCCTTCACAAATTCCTAGTGCTATTGCTTGAAATTCTGCATCTGCACTACTTCTTGCCACTAGACTCCGTTTCTTGCTTCTCCATGTAGCAAGATTACCCCATACAAATGTACAATAACCTAAGGTTGATTTTCTGTCCTCCTGATCACCTGCCCAGTCTATGTCTGTGAACATTTCAACAATCCTTTGAGTTGATTTTTTAAAGAATAGTCCATGTCTTCTTAGAGAGACCCTTAAATATCTAAGAATTCGGTAGACTTCATCTATATACTTCTGCTTGGGGTTGTGAGAATGCTGGCTTACCATGCTAATTGTAAATGCTATATTAGGTTTGGTATGCAAGAGATATATTAATTTTTGCACCATATGCTAATATCTCCCTTTGTTAACAGATTTTCCCAACTCCTCATCATCCCCAATTTTGTCAACTCGTATAGGGATATCACTACATACCTATTTCCTTTAAGAGATCCATAATATATTTTCTTTGAGAGATGTAGATGCCAGTTTTTGATCTGGCTACCTCCATTCCAAGAAAGTATTTTATTTCTTCAAGGTCTTTGACTTGAAATTCCTGATATAGAGCTAGTTTAATTTGGTCCATTTCTCCTTCATCATCTCTAGTTAAGACAATATCATCTACATATATTGCTAAAACAACTATCTTTCCATTTGTATGCTTGAAGAACATAGTATGATCACTTTGTCCTTGAGTGTATCCTTGAATTTTCAAGACTTGGGTAAATGGAGCTTCTTGTGGCAAATGGAATGATATGTTGAGAGCATGAACTTGGCCGACGACATGGACAAGGTGCGAATTGCTTCCTTATTCCTTACCGATAATGCTATGTTATATTGGTGTAGGAAGCATGACGATATGGAAAAAGGCATTTACACCATTACAACATGGGAAGACTTTAAGAAGGAGTTAAAGAAGCAATTATATCCTTGAGAATGTGGTCTATGAGGCTCGAAAGAAGTTGAGGGAGCTTAAACATAAGACCACGATTGCCGACTATGTAAGGGACTTCACCACCCTCATATTGCAAATCTCTAACCTGATCGGTGAAGAAATATTGTTCTACTTCATAAATAGTTTTCAAAATTGGGTCAAACACAAGTTTCAATGGCGTGGAGTGACAGATGTAGATAAAGCCATTGCCATCTCTGAAAGCCTTACCTGTATCAAAGGGGAGAGAAAGGTGAGTCTTTTAAGCCTAAGTCTTCTAAACCTAATCAAGGAAAAGGTGGGGGAGACAAAGGCAAGGAGACCACCAAGGGAGGAGTTGGCAAGTCCTTCCATAAAAACCAATATGATTAGAAGAAAGGCGACAGAATTTATGGCGGGATCTGGAACGGAGAGGGCCAGAGGGGGATCTAGAAGAACTTATGGTGGACGAGAGGCTGAGAGCAAAGAGGACAAGAAGCACTGATGGAGTGAGAGAATGGGATATATGAAATGGGGAAAAGGGGAAAGGGGGAAAAACAAAAAAACGATGGAGAGAGAGAACGGGATATATGAAATGGGGAAAAGGGGAAAGGGGAAAAAAAAAGATAAAGTGGAGGTTCGAACCAGCGACCTGATGTTAAAAATATGAAATCTCAACCAACTATACTATCTATATATATTGTTATTAAATTTTCTCAATTTATATATTTTTTTTTATGGGTTCACTTGCCCCTATTAGTACAAGTGTAGCTCCGCCACTGTTTGTTTCCCCTCCTTCTCTCTTTATTTTTTAGTTAAAACTGTAAAGAATTGAGAATCATTAATAATGGGTTGTATCATGCGTTTTATCCTTTTCATTTTAAATGAATCGAACATAAATTTTGTATCCTATGTAAATGTTTAGTTTCCATGTAAAATTTGAGTTCCTAGATGACATGTCTGAAGCCTGAAGGTAAATAAAAACAGAGAGATAACATATCTCATTCTCGAAAGAAAAATGGTGTGGCGGTGATGTCATTTATCTGTTAGAAATAGGAATTTACCCGCCTTAATATCAACGGTCCTGTTACCTTATCCGCTTGTTTCGTTAAATCTTGCCTGAAAAAGTCATGTTCATACGACGTCGCTTGGCTCCGTCTTTCCCATTGCCAATACCAGGCTAGCTCTAGGGCACGCAACTCAAACCCTAGAACCAAACCCTTCCACTAACAATCACGACAATTATCATCATCCTACATGGCAATTGCACGAACTGGCGTCTATGTCGACGACTATTTGGAATGTTAGGGCCTTTCTAGTTCCAGAGTTTCTTTCTCAATTTCCTATTTTCCCATGAATTTGTATTTGATCTTGCCGCTTCTTTTGAATTTTTCATTTCCTTTAGACGCGAGTACACTGCCTGCTGAACTTCAAAGGTTGCTTAATACCATCAGAGAGCTCGATGATCGATCCCAATGTAAATATTCACTTGTGCTTCTTTTTCTGTTTCTTCGTATACGTCATTGTTTCTGTTAAATTTTTTTCTCTCCCAATTTTCAGGCCGTTTGTATGTCTGAACGGTTGTTTATTTGTTTACATTTCATGGTTGTGTATGTGGTGGGGGTGTTGCAGCTATGATAAACCAGACGAGGCAGCAGACAAAGTACTGCTTGGGGATGTCATCACATGGCCATAAGAAGGGTTATCATGGCAGTGGCCATCATTGTAATAACAATAATATGAATGAAGATGATGACATTGCAATTGAGAAAATGCGAAAAGAAATTGAGGCAAATCAAGATAGTGCATTTAGTCTATGTACTGAGAAGGTTTTATTGGCAAGGCAAGCATATGACCTGGTGAGTTTCACTGTTTCCGAGTTTGTGCATTTTGATGGTTTATGTTGGACTTTCTTTATCATATATGACGTAGTTCGTTCCAACTTTCTACAACTGGATCACAACTAGAATATTTATGTTCGTTGTATAAATGTAACTGGGAAGAGCCTCTGATCGATGAAGAGTAATTATTGTTCATATAAACTGGGAAGTAGCTTATACAATATACTTTACTCTTTATACTATTCGACCAAAAAAAATTACTTTATACTATGTGGATTCTTCCATAAATGAATTCAGTATTCTTTGCTTTGTTCCCCCACATTCACTAGTCAAAATGTTGGTGTGTGCAACTTGGAAGTTTCGCTTTTCCTTTAAGGCATTGATGGCAGGACAGGACTCTCTTGTAGCCCAGGCTGTAAAGGCTTCTATAGTTACTTACCAACAGTTCACAGTACACTACCAAAGCAAACTCACTTATGTTCTTAACAAAACAGCCTTCTTTAAAACAGTTGTAAATCCGTTACTTCTGCTCCCTTTTCTGATATTTCAAAGTGTTCTGGTCGTCTCCTTTGGTACTTGATAATAATCATTTTGATTTTGGTTGGAAATTTATGAATATTAAATATCCTCTTCTCCTTTCCCACATAGGAGCCTCAGTCATCAAACAACCATATCACCCTGTATATCGCATTTCAAATTGAAATAGCAGGAGGAAGGGTTGGACATGTATTCTAATAGAAATATAAGTGCTCCAAGCCTAGACAAAGGCCATTTTATATTTTAAAGGAAAATTTATGCTATCTCGATCTCCTTCCTTTTGAGTTTTTGCAAATGATTATTTTATAGCTTATCTATCAGACGCATTATGATTCTGTGGTTGTTACAGTAAAAAACAACAGAATTTGGGCCTTAGCTAATGTTAACCTCTGGGCTAATTGTCATGAAGAAACTATTCAAAGTTGAACTGTCTAGTTTATTTTCAGCTAAAATCCTTATTTTCCTTTCCTTAAATGCTTGAACTACTTCAATTGAATTTTTTTTTATTTTAGATAATGCGTGTGTATGTAGCCTTTATCTGGTTTGGTGTGTTCTACCAGTTTGTTCTCCTTCCCGCTGTTTGTGTGTTGCTTTGCTGTACCCCATGACTCATGACACTCAAGAATGTGCTTTTTAAGTTTTAACCATACATGTGTATGCTGTGAGAGAATTGCTCTGATTGACTGTGAGGAGATCTCCATTTGATATTCGACTATTGTAGTTTCCTCTGTATGGTAAGATCCAGTTTGATCTCGTTCTGCCATATTAGTATGTGAGTAAAGATTATATACTGCTTAATAATACTAGTCAAGTGAAAGATGTGTGAATTTTTTTATTTGTCTTCCTCATGTGTGTTTTAGGAACACCATTCTAGAGTTTACAAGTTTCAGTTCCCTTGTATTTGCTCCAGATAGATAGCCATGTAAAGCGTCTTGAGGAGGATTTGAACAACTTTGCTGAAGATCTAAAGCAAGGTAAAATAACCATGTAGTTTGTATGCTGATTTACTTTGTGTAATTGCACAGCCTTAATCCTCCAGACTCCAGAGAGTAGGTTAGGAGAATCTGAGAGAACATCGCTTTCATATTGATTTTGGATAGTTTGTTTACCTTGTAAATATATGAATAAGAATGCAAGTAATGGATTTCCAAGGGAAGTGGCTGTCTTCTTCTCTCCTTTATTGGCGCCCTTATGGCTTATATGCAACCCAGTCTATGCATTGAGTGATGATTCAGCTATTATCCTATTCCTTCTGTAAATAGTTAAATATATATACGTCTCTTGTTGAAACATCTTGATGAAATTTAAAAGGTGGAACTTGAATTAGAAGAGTGATGCGGGAAAGTACATGATTTGGTGTTTCTGAACCTGTATAAAGTAACATGCTATGTGGTGGCAACAAGGGTTGGAAACAAATAAATGATGCAGCTCGGGAACTTGAGATATTCTATTTTTGCCTTTAAGAAATAGGAATATATATATTCTTTTGGCACATTATCAAGGTATGGTCCTGCTCATTTCTGTTTCTTTTACATTTCCAATTTTGGTAGAGGGGAAAATACCACCAGATGAACCAGCAACTCTTCCCCCGTTGCCTCTAGTACTTAAAAGTGAAAACCGCAGGCTCGGATATGGAACACCTCAATCAAAGAGTTTTAATTACAGGGATAGAGACTGGGATAGAGAGCGTGATAGGGACTTTGAGCTCATGCCTCCACCAGGAAGCCATAAAAAAGATTATACAGCTCCTGTGGATTTTGATCAACCCATTGATCCTAATGAACCCACGTACTGTGTTTGTCATCAGGTTTAGACTTTTTTCATAACATATCTTATTTTAGTTCTCCTTGATGTGCTCCATCATGAGGTAATTTCTTTTCTTCTCTTTCTTGACATGTTTGGCAAGAAGCTAAAGTACTTTTGCAATTTTGATCGTTTAGGTGTCTTTTGGTGATATGATTGCTTGTGACAATGAAAATGTGAGTACTCTTTACTTGTGCTCAGTCTTTCATTTATTTTGGGGAAGGCGGGGTTGGTTCTTAAAGCTTATGTGTATATGCTTTCTTGATAGTGCCAAGGAGGCGAATGGTTCCACTATGCTTGTGTTGGCCTTACACCAGAGACAAGATTCAAGGGAAAGTGGTATTGCCCAACCTGCAAATTGCTTCCACAATGTCAATGATCAATCTTTATACCAATTAAAACTGCATCCATGTTCAGACATTGTTGTGCCAGTTAGCTTATTTAGATCAGTATGTAAAAGAATCATGAATTTTCAGATTATAATTATGGGGCAAAGGTTATATGAAGTTATGTGATGGAGGTTAAATAATTTGTAGTAATTAAAATAATATTGAATTACTTTACTGTGCTAATCAAACACCTTAAATCACCAAGATGTATCAGGATTACCTACAATTCTAACTCGTGTTATTGAACCATACGTGTCAAAGTAGTCTTTACCTTGCACGAAACGCCCAGAGTCTTGTAGATTTTGCATGTGCAAAATATTTTTTCAATATATTTTTGCATTTCATGACACCCACGTGCAGTCAAACAAATGGAAGGATACGATGAATGTTTTTAAATATAAGACATATTTATATAATTGGATTAGATTAAATAAGTTAGTTAATTAACAATTTTTAAGCACACTAGTCATCTTCCTTTATTTCTTTCTTTCCTCTTTCTTTTGATTATTGTTAAGAGAGCATAAATAATAGTAAATTACAAAAAAAATGACAAATAATGTAAATTATTTATTATATTTAAAATCAAGATTAACTCTTAAGATATGTCGAGGGAGTATTATCCATTTAGAATTAAAAGAAGTTTATTTCATCTTATTTTTTTGGGGTCAAACATCTTTTGCAGATTCAATTTAAATAGTGATCAGGCTTAACATAGGAACTACATTTGAACGAATTTTTGCATATTTTGTTTGCAATAATAAGATCTCTTGCATTAAGCTATTGACAAAATGACGCAACAGGGTGCGAGGGGTCACAATTTGTGGCTATTAACAAAAAACAAAATTAGTAATATCAAATTTTGAATCACCTAAGCGTCAGTCTGCTGCATTGCATGCACGCACGCACGCACAAGGACAGTTGGAGACTGGTAGCTGGAAGATTTACCCATTGAGCTCTGTTTTGGTTGGCTTCCTTCAGATTTTTGACGTTTTGTTTTGGGCGTGGATTTCAGATTCCCCACAAAATCAAATTTCTTAAGGGCGGGAAAAGTATCCCCCCCCCCCCCCCAAAAAAAAACCCAGTAAGTATATTTATTATTACTGCTGTATTTCTTTGGAATCTTCAGTCAAAGACAAAAGATACCGAGGCTGTGACTGCGAGGTGAGGAATCTGGTTTGACCGTATTACCCTCGTGAATTTGTATTGATGATTGATTAATTATTCATTTTCTATTTTGGTTCCGAAAGAAATTAGGGAAAAAAAAAGAATGAAACTGAAACTAAATCAATGAGATTGTCTAATTTCTTTTTGCACATGACAAGAGGTAAATTGACTTTGGGCTCTGTTTAAATTCTCATTCAACGAACCTCTAGAATTAGTGTGGAAATTTTATCTCAAGAGATCAATGCATTTACTGTTTTTTATTTTTATTTTTACCAAAACCAATGTATTTTACTCTGTAAAGTGTAAATTCTCATTCATGCATATTGATTAATTGACAATCAATGGTACAAGTGTAAATGCAAAATCACTAAGAAAAGGGAAACACATTGTACCTAATCAGTATTTTCTTCTGTATATGGGAACATAATCATACTAATTAAATTTAAGCAGGAACGATTTTAACTTTTGGGACACACAAACACATCCTCTTCTTATTTAATTACGTATAAACACGACTGTTTGCTGAAAAAAAATCATGTATAAAGATGACTGATTATTGGAGTAATTTTATTATTATTACAACTCAAATAGTAAAATAACGAACAAAAGGGTGGCTGAGTACTGACAAATGACAAAGTGCAAAAGAAAAGGATAAAACTGTGAGAGGGTCCTATGGTCCTAGAAGGAATTTTATTTTTAATGGGAAGGATAGCGGTGGAAATTTAAAGAAAGATTTTGAATATCGAGGTATCCAATTTGTAGCGGAATAGGACAGAGCCCCACAAAATACATTTAATTTGAAATCGAACCTTGAAGCCCATTTAGCATTTGAACGGCTTTCTCGCTTTCTCCTCAGTTCCAACGCTTCTGAAGTGCTCTCCATGGTGTTAGGCACTCACGAGGCAGTGAACAAGGAAGTAGAAGCTTTAGCTGATTCTTCCCTTCATAAGGGTACACTTGCTTGCCTTCATTTGAATATCTTTCTTTTTGTTATGTACTGTTTGATTTCTCTTGCTTTGGTGTTAGAGTGTTTGGTTGATTTGAATTTGAATGTTCGTTTACCGCTTTCGTTTTCCTCTCTAATGATACAATAGAGGAACTGAAAGCGCGTGTGTAAAGAGCAATCTTGCTTTCCCGTTGTCTGTGAGTACTCTCACTCAAGTCCAAATTCACTTCCTCATCATTGTCTTTCTTCATCAATCTCTGTATCCCAATAATTGTTGAAGATTCAATATTTATTCTTTTTCAGAAAATGAGACTTAGATTCATAAACACTTTCAGTTCTTCTAACTGAAAACCAGGCTGGCTGTTGCTTTTCCTTTTCTTCGTCCTTCACTTAATGTTATTATTAAGAAAATTTTCAAGATCTGTGGTGTCTTCCATTTTTGGTCTGAGATTTCTCTTATGATGGTTTGAGATTTTCTAATTGTTGCAAATTTAAGGTAGGGAAGAGAACAACTGAGTTGCAAGTCAGTGGCTGTGCATTGTATTGAGGCACTTGGAAGCAAACAAAAATTTCGCGTCTAAATTGGCTCACGGTCCCTTCACAAGATTTAGTTTTTGTTTACAAAGAACATAATAACTTGAATGCTGAAGCATTAAATGGTGGGCATGAATATTAAACTCTGCAGTAGAATACCCAAAATGATATCTGTGCAATGTACTTGAAATGTTAATGTGTGTTACTTACGACTTACCTTCATTATAGTTATTAATCAAAATTTTTTAATTGTTTGATTTTAATTTCAGCAATGGGAAGAAGTCTCAGTCCAGTAATCCGGCGAGAGATCGCAAACCTTGACAAAGATGCGGACAGCCGCAAGTGTGCAATGAAGGCACTAAAGTCATACGTGAAAGATATGGATTTTAAGACCATTCCAATCTTCCTCGCCCAAGTTTCTGAAACCCAGGATACCGGCTCATTATCTGGCGAATTCACAATTTCACTCTATGAAGTTCTAGCTCGAGTTCACGGCGTCAAGATTGTTCCTATGATAGACAGCATCATGGCATCCATTTTACAAACCTTAGCTTCAAGTGCAGGGTCTTTCCCACTTCAGCAGGCTTGCTCAAAGGTGGTTCCAGCTATTGCAAGATATGGAATTGACCCCGCAACACCAGAAGACAGAAAGAGGCATACGCTTCATTCCCTTTGTAAGCCACTCTCTGATTCTCTCACTTCTTCTCAAGAGAGCCTAGCTTCAGGAGCAGCCCTTTGCTTAAAGGCTCTTGTGGATTCGGATAGCTGGAAGTTTGCTTCAGATGACGTTGTCAGTAGGGTCTGCCTGAATGTGACTGTAGCTTTAGAGGGGAGGTCCACCCATAATAACTCACATTTAGGTTTGGTAATGGCCTTAGCTAAACGCAATGCTTTGATTGTTGAAGCATATGCAAGATTGCTTATACATTCTGGATTGAGAATATTGAATGCTGGGCTTGTAGAGGGGAATTCTCAGAAGAGATTATCAGCCATTCAAATGGTAAACTTCTTGATGAAATGTCTAGACCCTAGAAGCATATTCTCAGAACTTGATTTGATAATTCTGGAGATGGAGAAGTGCCAGTCTGATAAAATGGCATTTGTGAAAGGTGCTGCATTTGAAGCTTTGCAAACTGCTAAGAGAATTGCAGCTGACAAAAAATCAAGATATACTAAAAGTCCTGGCTCAGTGACTGGCTCTAATTTTAGCAGGGGAGATCACAATGAAAGGGAGAACTTCTCTTGTGAAGGAGAGCATTCTTCTAGATCTATTTCACCAGAATCACGGACTCTGGACTTCTTTCCAGGATATGAATCAGTGAGCGAGTCTCCCATTGCAATGAGTCAAGCTTCTCAGACTTCGAACTATGAGCGTCGAAGTGTAAATAGGAAGCTTTGGAGCCAGGAAAATGGAGGAGTTGACGTGTCTCTCAAGGATGGCCTGTTTTCAGAGGTTGTGAAGAGGAATGATATCTCAAAAAAATGGTTAGAGGACTCTGTGAATCATCATGAGGTTCTGGATAGGACATATTCAACAGAGGAGTTTGCTGGATTCTTGCATCAGAATCCTAGGTTTGGAGTATCCAGAAGCACCACCACAAGTTCGCTGGTAAGTTTCTCACGCCTGTCAATAAATTACATTTGATGGTCACTTAAAATATCTTTTCATGTTAATGAAAGTACTTGAAACTAATAGTACTTGAACCTAACACCGCGTAAGATCTCTGTCTGCCGTATTTAGTCTCCTTATGAAATCTTGTTTCGTGTTCATTGAAGCTTTCAATAATCAGATTTTAAGCTGACATGTTTATTTATTGAAATATTTAGTTCTTTTATTCTCAGAACTGACATATAGACTCACTCTTTTTGCTACTCAGAGGTCTCGAGTTAATGTAGACAACGTAAAAATCTTCAAGACTCCCAGGAAGCTCATTCAATCTCTTCAAAACCCATTTGATGTGAATTCCGGTAGCACTGAGAAGCAGAACAGACGGTATAGGAGTTTATCCTCAGGCAATATTGAGTGGAGTCCTACATCTGAATGTGACCAGAATGGTTCCTCAATTGAAAATAATGATTCAAAAGAGAATGAAAGCTTAATATATGATGGTAGTTATGATGATGTACAGATACATGGTGTTCAGGAATCAG
This sequence comes from Acacia confusa, assembly GCA_037074495.1. NCBI lineage: Eukaryota > Viridiplantae > Streptophyta > Magnoliopsida > Fabales > Fabaceae > Acacia > Acacia confusa. The sequence continues at coordinate 9,477,123 of CM073507.1, read as the reverse complement.
CCTCAAAAACAGATGAGCTTTCTGGTGATGTTGACATGCAGATGCACCCTGAGGTATTTCCCAGGAGTGAAAGTAATACTAAGAGAATTGGCATGGAAAAAACTCTGCGAAAGGCTACGTTCAAATTGGTTTGTGGTCTTTCTTTTGCTCTACTTGCAGTGGCTACTCCTCTTGTGTGGATCAACGGTCAGGATGAAGGCCATTATCTTGTCCCAACATAACTTGCACTTTCTAATGTGCATGTTGAAGATTATATTATGATGTCTTGTCGTAAGTTATCCAAACATCTTTTTAGACTATCGTAAGCTTTATGCTATGTAATCAATTATTTAGTTCCAAGGAAATGTTGAGATGTCAAGTGTCCCAGCAGGATTGACGTTCAATCTGCTTTGGTTCTTGTAAAGAGTCTCAAGAACGTAAATGTTGTACTTCTAGAACAAGTCTTAGTTATTTCAAGTAATGTAAAAGGTTCGATGACATCTCTTTTTAGAAGTTGTTTGTCTTGCGAAGTTGTCTTGATGCCACCTCAAAAACGTTGGTTCTTATAATAAAATAGAACCCTGGACCATTTAACCTAGGGAGAATTACAATTTGGTTCTAAGGATCAGAAATAATTATTGAAAAGTTCCGTGTCAGAATTCTATTACAAAAAAGTCTTAAAAAAGTTCGGTGTCAGAATTACAATTTTGTTATTAATATAGTATTTTCAGTTATAAATACTAATTAAGAATTTTTCATTTAATTACAAAAAAGCCCTAAGGGACATTTTTGTAATAAAATTCTGGCACAGGACCTTTTGGTAATTATTTATGGTCTTTGAGACCAAATTGTAATTCTCCCTTTAACCTATGATTTAAAACTTGAAGGCCTAAACTCAAAACAATGGAAAATTTGGGAAATTAAAGATTATATTAAGTCTATTATAGTGTGGCCGAAGAAAGAAGTTACCTGGTAAAGTGATTGGCTACGTTTTAGAAAGATACAATCTAACTCTAGTTGCAAGTGCAAGGGCTGAATTGAATAATGAATCAACCCGAAAATAGCACAATCAAGAAATCTATAAATTATCAATTTTTATCAGAAAAACAGAGAAAGAAATAATTAATATAAAATTGATAAAAGTAAAGAACAATAACAAGAAAATCTAGAGATAGAGAGAGAGAGAGTAAGGAGAGATTCTATTTCAGTGTGTTTTGAATGTTTACAGAAGTCCTCTATTTATAGAAGGAAAATGGGTCTTTAACTGTAATTTTCACATATGGGTCATTTGATGTAATTTTCTCTTAAACCCATATTACTATGCGCCCGTGAATCCTCCTGTGAAGCAATTCGTGATTGTATAATTGCATGTGGGTCCCACCAAATAGTAAATTACTATGCATGGTACTATGCGTAGGTCCCATGTCATCTTGTAATATTTGGAGACCGTGAGTCAATGGACATCCACATAATAAGTATATTCATAACACTTCCCCTTGGATGTCCATTTATGAATGTGTATCGTTAAAAACTTTAACTAGAAAAAACCCAGTGGGATAAAAACCTAGCCAAAGAAAAGAGTACATAATTCATTGGATACACTGTTGAGTGCTGTCTCATTAAAAACCTTTCTAGGAAAACCCAGTGGGACAAAACCTAGATAAGGGAAAAAGAGTACAGCGTGTATCGACTCCCCCTGTTGACAATATCATTTGAGATCTCTGAATCTTCACCGACCAATACCACAGACAAGTTTTTCAAAAGTTGTACATGGAAGAGATTTAGTAAATAAATCCGCTAGATTTTCACTTGAACTGATTTTCTGGATATCTATTTCACCATTCTGTTGAAAATCACGAATATAGAAGAATTTTGGTGAAATGTGCTTCGTTCTATCACCCTTGATATAACCTTCCTTGAGTTGGGCAATACATGCAGCATTATCTTCATATAGAACTGTTGGAACCATCTTATCAGAAGATAAATGACAAGTAGTTCGTATATGATGAATTACTGACCTCAACTACACACATTCCCGACTTGCTTCATGCATTGGTAGAATTTCTGCATGATTAGCTGAAGTGGCTGTTATAGTCTGTTTCATAGATCTCCATGAAATAGCTACACCTCCACATGTAAATAGATAGCCTGTTTGTGATTTTCCATTATGTGGATCAAACATAAATCCAGCATCTGCATAACTAATCAGTTCATGCTTCGATACATTTGAGTAGTATAATCCCATATCCATTGTGCCTCTGAGATAACGAAGAATTTGCTTTACACCATTCCAATGCCTCTGTGTTGGTGTAGAACTATATCTTGCTAATAAATTAACAACAAACGATATATCAGGTCGTGTATGATTAGCAAGATACATTAGTGCCCCAATAGCACTTAGGTATGGTACTTCTGGACCAAGTAGTTCTTCTACACCTTTGTCATTAATTATTTGAGGTTGAAATGGATCTTGATCCTTATCTAAAGACCTTACTACCATTGAAATACATAATGGATGTGATTTATCCATATAAAATCGTTCTAGGATCTTCTTTGTATAAGTTTCTTGATATACAAAGATCTCATCCTTTAGGTACTCGATTTGTAGTCAAAGGCAAAATTTTGTCCTGTCCAAATCTTTCATTTCAAATTCTTTTTTCAAACAATTAATTGTTTTTGAAAGCTCTTCAAGAGTTCCAATAATGTTGATATTATCAACATAAATAGCAATTATAACAAATTCGCTTCTCGATCCTTTCATAAAAATGCATGGGCATATTGGGTCATTTTTATACCCTTCTTTCAACAAATATTCTTTAAGACAATTATACCACATGCGCCCTGATTGTTTTAAACCATATAAGGACTTATTTAATTTGATCGAGTATTGTTCCCGAGAATTTGAATTAGATGCTCCTTGCACTTTTAATCCTTCAGGAACTTTCATATAAATATCACTATCAAGTGATCCATATAAATATGCAGTCACTACATCCATTAGATGTAAATTAAGCCCTTCATTTACTGTTAGGCTAATCAAATAACGAAAAATAGTCGAATCCACTACTGGTGAATAGGTTTCTTCATAATCAATACCAGGTCTTTGTGTAAATCCTTGGGCTACAAGATGTGCCTTATATCTTACAATTTCACCCCTTTCATTTCTTTTTCTTACAAAAACCCATTTGTATCCAACTGGCTTTACACCTTCAGGTGTTTGGACTACAGGTCCAAATACTTTTCGTTTTTCCAGTGATTTCAATTCTGCATTAACAGCATCTTTCCATAAGGGTCAATCTTTTCGCTGTTGACACTCTCTAATAGATTTGGGCTCATGATCCTCTTCATCATTCATTACATCATATACTATATGATTAGCAAAGATGTCGTCAACGTTGACATCATTTCGATCCCATCGGATACCATTCATAACATAATTGATTGAGATCTCATTATTTTCATACATTCCAGGTACCTGAGTCTCTTCTGAGACTGCAACATTTTCTTTTGGAGATAACTTTTCAAGAGATGGCTCTGCTGGAGCTACTGACTTTTCTTGATTATCCTCAACTTGACCATCTATATTTTTAGCTCCTTTTCTCTTTCGAGGATTTTTATCTTTAGAATTGATGGGTCTACCACGCTTCAAGCGTGATTTAGATTCATTCACAATAGGTTTTCCTTCAGGGATATCAATTCGAATAGGAGCATTCGCAGCTGGAACATGTGACTTTGTCACTCTCTTTGGGTCAGTGATGCTTCTGGCATTCAATTAGCTAAATCCTGCAAATGAATTATATTTTGAACTTCTAGTTCACATTGTTTTGTACGAGGATCAAAATGAGCCAATGATAATTCATTCTAGCTGATCTCTTTACCCAACTGCTTATTCTCTCCCCCTAATGTTGGGAAGACTGATTCATCAAAGTGACAATTAGCAAATCGTGCAGTAAATAAATCTCCTGTAGATGGTTCTAGATATTTTATGATTGAAGAAGATTCATACCCAACATATATTCACATCCTTCTTTGAGGACCCATTTTAGTGCGTTGTGGTGGTGCTACTGGCACATATACTGCACATCCAAAAATTCTTATATGGGAAATATTAGGTTATTGACCAAAAACCATTTGTAAGGGGGAAACCTTTAGGTAACTAGTAGGCTTGATTCAAATTAACATTGCAACATGCAAAATGGCATGGCCCCAAGCAGAAATCAGTAAATTACATCTCATAAGTAAAGGTCTTGCAATAAGTTGCAATCGTTTAATCAAAGATTCTGCAAATCCATTTTGCGTATGAACATGAGCTACAGGATGTTCAACATTAATTCCAAAGGACATACAATATTCATTAAAAGCTTGTGAAGTAAATTCACCAGCATTATCAAGACGTATTTTCTTGATAGGATAATCAGGGTAATGTGCTCTTAATCGAATCAATTGAGCAAGTAATCTCGCAAACGCCAGGTTACGAGAAGATAATAAGCAAATATGTGACCATTTGGTTGATGCGTCAGTTAAGACCATAAAATATCTAAATGGTCCACATGATGGATGTATTGGTCCACAAATGTCTCCCTGTATCCGTTTTAGAAATGTAAGAGATTTACCTCTTACTTTTCTTGGTGAAGGTCAAATAGTCAACTTTCCCTTGGAACATGCATCACATAAGAAATCATGGGACTGCGGTATTTGCCTACACTTTAGGGTATGTCCACATGAATTTTCAATTATTTGTCGCATCATAGTTGACCCAGGATGGCCTAACCGGTCATGCCAAACATTAAATTCATGAGTAAACTTATGGCTTTCATTGGCAAACTGCTGGTTTGCATTGACTGATTTCTGGTCTGTATTAGTAAACTTCTGGTTTACAATAGCATGTGTTTCAATTGTGCTTATAAATGTATAATACAAACCAGAAGAAAAAGCAGGAAAATTTTCTAATATGCATTTCCTACCAGAAATTATGTTTGTGATAACAAGACATTCTTGATTATCTTTGGTTGTTGTTTCAATATGATATCCATTTCTACGGATATCTTTGAAACTCAACAAGTTCCTTTTTGATTTGGTAGAATAAAATACATTTTCAATGCATAATTTTGTTCGTTCAGGTAACAAAATATTAGCTCTTCCGGAGCCTTCAATCAAATTTATATTACCAGATATAGTCTGAACATTGGCTTCTCGCATTACCGATAAAGAAAAATATTTGTCATTTTTTAGTATGGTGTGCGTTGTTGCGCTATCAACGAGACACAAATCTTCAGGATTATTGTCAACAAAATTCATTCTTCATTATAGATACATGAAAATAAAAATAAAACATAATTAAAAGAAATACATATATGAGAAGAAAGTTTCAACTTATTAAAAATATGACCATTCTAAACATGAAAAATAATTTATACTAAGTAATTAACAACATCAAAATGAGTCATTTCAACATTTTCATGCCCAGAATTCTCAGCCTTATCAACATGATTTGCTTCAGTCTTTGGTCCTTTACCATTATTTTTCAATGATTCTTGGTAAAGATCAACCAAATGTCTTGGCGTACGACAGGTATGTGACCAATGACCTTTGACACCACAATGATAACATGCATTTTCAACATATTTGTTATTTCCACTTGTTTCCCTTCTGGGGTTCTTGTCAAATTTTCCCGATTTAGGGCGGGAATTTGATCCACTGTGATTTGGGCCACGGCCACGGCCACAATTGTAGCCACCTTTACGTCCATGTCCTTGGCCATTTGAAAATTCATTAGTTTCTACATTCACTTTTGGGAATGGAGTTGAACTTGTTGGACGTGATTCATGATTTTTTTAATAAAAGCTCATTATTCTGTTCGGCTACTAATAGACAAGATATTAAATCTGCATATCTTTTAAAACCCTTCTCATGGTATTGCTGTTGCAGAAGCAAGTTTGATGCATGGAATGTGGAGAAAGTTTTTTCTAGCATGTCCTCATCAGTAATGTTCTCTCCACATAATTTCAGTTAAGAAGTAATCCTGAACATAGCTGAGTTGTATTCACTTACAGATTTAAAATCTTGTAAACGCAAATGAATCCAGTTATATCGAGCTTTTGGTAGAATGACCATCTTCTGGTGGTCATATCTTTCCTTCAAATTGTTCAAAAGAACAAGTGGGTTTTTAAAGTCAAATATTCAACCTTTAGATCATCATGCAAATGGTGCCGTAGCAAAAACATGGATTTGGCCTTTTTCTGATTGGATTTCTTATTCCCTTCTTTAATTGTGTTTTCTAGCTCATGGGCATTCAGATGGATTTCCGCATCTAGCATCCAGGATTAAATAGTTCTTTTCGGTGATGTCAAGAACCACAAACTCAATTTTTGAAAGGTTTGACATGATTCAAACTAATTAAAGAAAATAAACATAAATTAAAAATACGAATAATAATAACAATAAAATATTAAAGATAATAATTATAATTAAAGCATTACGGCTTCAGACCATTTATATCTCATAATGAGAAAATTAAATTTATATGGCCTCTGGCCATAAAGCAACATGACTTCTGGTCATAAAGGCAATATGACTTCTGGTCATAAAGGTAATACAACTTCTGGTCATATTATTTCAGAATAAAAAAATATAAGTATATAACTTCTAACCATAATAACATAACATTAAATGTTAATAACAATAAAAGTAAATGTTATGTTAGCAACAGTAAAAATGACAATATATACAAATAGACAATATTAAATCTAGATATCAATGTAGGAGGTAAAACCTTCCATGTAGAAGTAAAATAAACAAAATATAAAATTACCGTGAATAGTAGAAATTACTATTCACTGTAAATAGTAAATAAGGTAAAATTACTAAAAGATTAAATCTAAACTTCCAAGTAGGAGTCAAATGAATAAAATGTAAAATAACTAGAAAAAGGGTAAATTTACTGTAAATAGTAAATTACTATTTACCGTAGTAAAATAGTAAATAATCTCAAGTCTTAACCATGGAACCCGATATTTAAAATAATCGGTAAAAATATATCGTTAATTTTATATTATGGTTAAGATTATCCCAGATAGATAAAATAAACATATAGTAAAGAAGATGGTGATAAAATCTTACCTTGGTAGAGTCTTCGTGCTGATAATGTAATATAAAACTTATAAAAGTAAAGAATAATAACAAGAAAATCTAGAGATAAAGAGAGAGAGAGTTAGGAGAGATTCTATATTTCAGTGTGTCTTGAATGTTTATAGAAACCCTCTATTTATAGAAGGAAAATAGGTCTTTAACTGTAATTTTCACATATAGGTCATTTGGTGTAATTTTCCCTTAAACCCATATTACTATGCACCCGTGAATCCTCCCGTAAAATAATCCGTGATTGTATAATTACATATGGGTCCCACCAAATAGTAAATTACTATGCATGATACTATGCGTGGGTCCCATGTCATCTTGTAATATTTGGAGACTGTGAGTCAATGGACATCCACATAATAAGTATATTCATAACAATAATCGCTTTTTTAAGATATAATCTTGACAATTTTGCTAGTTTGCTACAGTGCACAGATACCCAGTAAACACCGTTACTCTGGCTAGATAACTATGAATAATTTACAGCGCATATTTCATATCAAATCCAAAAGAAATCAAGATCCAAAATTTGCATCAACCCCACTACTGGCATCGAAAAGAAAGCACGATGCCTATACCAAGTCCAGAACTCAGTTTGAGATCCAATCATCCAAACACAGACAAAAACAGCAGCCAGTTCTAAAAGAAAGAAAAAAATTAGTCTTCATCCATTCGTCCAGGAGCTTGATCTCTCCTCGGGCCACCAGCTGGTTTTGCCATTATAATCTAAAAACATCAAAATATAACATAAGATCCATGAACATAAAATAGACAAGAATTTCACAGAAGCTAACTTTAAAGGTAACCATGATACACGCTTGTTTCCTAAACTTTTGATCCCATATAAAAATATAATAACAAGAAGCTTCAAAATAGTTTCACACCTGGTATATTTAGTTTCACACCTGGTATTTTCTTCTAATGTTGATAAGTAAAGCTAGAGGCTAGACTGTGTGTGTTTCAAATGATACAACAACATGCATATTTTACACACTAAAGCTCTATTTCTACCCCAAACAAATTGTTTCCAGATGTTTGAACCATAATTTAACCACACGGACCACATTATGTACGGCAACTGCCACATTTCACCTATTCTTCAGTTCCGTTAGTTGCCATTAAAATATTCAAACAGAATATCATCAAATTATTCAGAAATATTGATCATGAAACCACTGACTACAACTCTTTTTAGAGTATTACCTGGTCCACCCGTAATACAGTGCAGGCAGCATCTGCAGCATACTTGAGAGCGAAGAACCTACAAAAACCAATTAAACCTGTTGAACTACATTATAAATGACTTCAAGTCAGGAATAAAAACGGTTCAACCCTATATCATTTCATATTTAAGTCACTAAATTCTTTTTGCCTTTATATTTAAGTCACTAATCAAAGCATTCTTTCTGCACGCCTTCAAATTTTTATATAACAAGCTTACTTGGGAAAATATATTCTCTACCAAAAATAAACACACATTCGTTCTTGGCCAAACTATAGATTTTGTGTGTGTGTGAGAGAGAGAGAGAGAGAGAGAGAGAGAGATAAAGACATATATAACAAGCAGCTTACTTCGTCACAAAGAGATCCCAGACATTTGTAGTTGAAACATCCTTACAAACACCTTCATCTAAGTCAATGCCAACTTTGGTATTTCCTGATGCATGTTCTGCATACAGAGAAGATATAATCTCCATAGCATTTAGCCCAGCATTCTCAGCTAGAGTAGTAGGAATCATTTCAAAACTCTCAGCAAATTTGGCTATAGCATACTGGTCCAATCTGCAGACCCATTGAAAATTTAGGACACCCTATTCATGCATTAAGTAACTGATACACAAAAAACAAAATGAAGTTTGAAAACCATGCAAGAAACAAGTTGCATCACTGAGAGTGAAGAACAAGAACCTAATTATCCACACAACCAAAGAACAAAAAGTACTCCCATGCAATGAAAAAGCATGTGGATACATACAAATATACATACAAGACTTTCATTTTTAGAAATAGATATCCACAACATACCCTGTCTCTTTGAAGGAGAATTCTTTCACTCTTTTAGCTAATTCAATTTCTGTTGCTGCCGCTCCAGGTACAACTCGGCTATCCCGACACATGGCCTGACAAACAAAGGTGCATATGGAGCACTTGCAGCAATGAAAAATTACACCCAACCAAACATATGTAACAACAATCTTAATGCTGTGGAACCACTATTTTAACGAGATGGGATTGAGGGAAGATTTACAAACAGCCTATTATGGGAATATATGTCAGAAATAACCTTGTAAGTGTTAACACCATCATCAACTGCTCTTTCAAGATCATCCAGTATACTATCAGTGCTTCCTCTCAAAACAACAGTAGATACAGAATTTCCACCTTCTTCATTCTTCACAATTGTCACCTACAGATTCTCATATGTCAGGAGAAAATCATGCTGAGTGTAATAAAGAAAAGGTAAACAACATAAGATGAGATGTAAAATCAAAGGGGAAAAACAAAAAAGAAATTAACATGTAAAAACTTTTTTAACATACTCTGACACCACCAATTTCCTCAACAGAAACAGAATCAACATATCCAAGATCATCAGGATTTGGTTGGCTAAGCTTCAGCTGTTACAGGAAAAACAAAGTGAGTTAAAAAGAAACTTAAAAGCTTTTTGACAAGACAAAGGTAGAAAGATACACACTATAGCAACTGCTCCAGTGGTTCGACAAAACCGACGTAGTTCAAACTTTGAACTAATTTTCAGAACCATGAGCCTACAAGGAAGAATTTATGGTTAAAACATCACCACTATTCGAAATTAATACAGGTCTCAATTTTACATATTAGGGGATGAGAAAGAATGTATAGAAATGCGCACTTGTAACGCTCACAAAAGTGCAATGCCATCTCTCCAACTGCCGCTCCACTAACAATCACTTTTGCACCTGAATCTGCTACTGCTTTGATGAGCTCCTCAACCTTAGCCTCTTCCGTTTTTGAATAATTTTCAAGCTATAGAATATCAAAAGAAGAAGATAATGGGCCAAATTAGCAAAATCATTAAGTTAAAGAAAGAGGTTATAAAACAATAATATAATCAAACATATATGGAGATTTTAGATTAAGCATGAACAGAAGAATGAAATATGTAGGTCCAAAGACTCTTCAGTTTTTACATTCCACTAGCACAGAATCAGATATTTAACAAAGCCAATTCTTTACCAAAATGGGAACAGCTGAAAAATAATCCTAAATGTTTGCCAATATGTTTCAAGCATAAAAGTATAATAACAATAACAACGACTGCAACAATAATAATAGAGTTCCAACAACAACTCAGCTGCAGTTCAGTAAAAAATGAAAGATAAAGGAATAACTATAGTATTTGAGAATTTGGACATATACCTGCTCAGCTGAATGAATTAATACAGTTCCTTTAGTTTCAGTTGCAGATGTGTCAACGCCACTAGCAAATACAGCTACCTAACACGGCATTAGCAAAGAACATTACTATTGAATAATTTCCGGCTTCATAATTGCAGCAAGTACAGAAAATAATGTTCAAAATACTATGCAATGATCTTTTGTGCAAAGCAAAATTCAAGCAAAATAGAAAGGTCTTGAGTAAACTCAAATAGATACCTACAACTTAAAAAAAATTCTTTGTTCCTTATACCTGTACAACTGAATAAAATACCAATAATCAATGGAAGAACAAGTCACATAATACTTACCTTGAAAGCTGAAATCATGTAGAGGAGGCATGACAGTGATTAAGAAAGACAAGATCCCAATGCAATTGTATAAAAAGCACCACAAACAAAACCACAGAAACCCCAAAGTTTCAAGAAAGCTAACCTTTGCCTTTTCTGCTCGCTTTATAGTCCCAACAGCATCATTTTTCAAAATCATTCCTCGAACAACTGTACTATTATGAAGGCCCCCTCCCAAGAGCTTCGCAACTCGGACATTGTCCACATTAAAGTTAGCAGGGTTCTTTGGACACACTTGGATGCATGCCTATATTTTTCAAACAAATGTCAGAACTTCCAGTCATGCAGCAAAAAGTAAATTATAATAGGAAACAGGGTCTCCAGTATATTATTACGTCTGCTACAAGTGAGCATATTATGTCTTCTTGACCGAATTGCTTGCTAGCAACAGAAGCTCTCATTCGAGAAACAACTTGCTCCTTGTTGCGGACATCCATATTCTCTGAGCCTTCCTCAACCAGCTCCTCTAAGAGTTCAATAGTCTAAAACATATGACAGTGATTTAGACGCACACACAGACAGAAGCAATGCAGATGAATTACTTAGCCTTTTGCCAAAGGACTGACAAACCTTATTAATTGCTTTAGTATATCCACTGATGATCTCACTAGGATGCAAACCCATCCTGATAAGTTCCTCTGCATATTGAAGGAGCTCCCCGGCAAAGGAGATTGTTAAATTAGCTCCGTCACCAATTTCCTCCTGTTGAGCCTTCCCTGCTAAAACCAAAAGCTTGGCAGCAGGATGCTGAACTTCAAGCTCATTTACAATAGTGACAGCGTCATTTGTGACAAATAGCTTGTCCAAATGATTTATAACCATCTTATTCATCCCTGAAAGAGTAACATGGCATAAGAAAGAATATAACTGCAAAAATCGTAACCCAAATAAGGACAACTAATCCAAGTTATTGATTTCTTTGGTACCTAAGATGTAGGAAAGAATTTACCAAAAACAAAAATAGCTTTAAGAAAATTTGCTGCTAGTAGAAAGACATTAGGAAACAAAGATGATTATCTGAGGGCAGGTGAGCATCACGTTGGAAATGATATCCAGATACATGAAAAGAGTCCAATATTATTTAATTCCCCGCAAACAGCAGCCACCAAGTGGATAACAATGGCCACAAGTACAGAAACTGCAATACATTCTGTGAAACTGATTCAAGATTTCAAAAACAACGGTTCCATCTCGTCTAAACTAATGAGATCAGAATGAAATGCAAACCGCATATTCCAACTCATGCCAACATTTCTAAGATCAAAACCTTTCAAATCTAAGCTACGGAACCGATAAGCACCACCCCATGTTGAAAAAATACGTGAAAATTTAAAACGTAGAAATGGGTTCTGAATCTGATATCAGGGCAAATAACAACGTTTTACCATTAGGACCGAGAGAGGTTCGAGTGATGGTGGAAAGCTGCTTGCAGGCATCAATATTCTTAAGAACTGCTTCATCGAGGCCAGAAAGATGCTTGTGGCCCTCCTTAAGCATCGACTGGATCCCAAATGGCTGAATGTTGAAACCCATCTTTCTGAAGTGCCGAAATTAACAACTTCAAATGCTTTGCTTCTCGAGGCGATGGCAACCCCGGAAATGACCACTCTGGCTTCTTTTTGATACAATGACCACACTCTGGCTTTCGCTTAGAGAGAAGACACCAGAAGCCCTAGAACGTTTCCAGCCGAGGGGATCGTTTTTAAAAGCTTACTACGTAGGAGCGGAAAATAAAAGGTAAAAAGAAAAGACAAACCCACAACAGTATGTTAATACTCCCGGTCCTAATTACATAGGACATATTTATCAAATTTTAAAGAAATTAAATATAAAAATGAAATTCATTAATGATATTCATTTTCCGACCTTAATCCCTCACTCCATGCCAATAATTCCCCCAAGCCCTAGCGTCATTTTCTTGATTTATGGACGACTGCGTAATTTTCTCTCGAAACTCTGTACTTCAATGGGCCACATGATTACTTCTATCAAGCTAACGTCGGCCCATCAGATCCAAAGTGTGTCCTTTAAAATTTGAATACATAAATAATATATAAATGATAATTACACTTTTAAAATATACGAGCATTCCTTGTCTATTCGAATATTATTGCATATTAAGAATATTATAACACTTGTAAGAGTGCCTCAACTTGGAACCATAAACTTGTACGCTTATAATTAGTCACCTGTTACCCCTTTTGTTGTTTTTTCAGTTTGGGATCCACTTATGCATCTACCCCATTTTAGGTTGTTATAATTTTAGACATATAATATGTGAAGCCTTTTTTTTTTTGGTTGCCGACTTAATTTATTGGAACCTTTAGTTTTGATTAATCTAAATTCATTCTGAGTCGGGTCCACAGTTGTGAGAGAAGAGCTCCTGACATCATTTTTTATATTCCCACACCTCAAATCGAGGATAGAACGTAGTTCAAGGAGAGCAACGACTTGCTTCCAATGAATATTGAGAAGCCATCTCCTTTTCCTAGACCAAAATACTTTTATCTTGGGCTGAAAAAGAGAGATAGCCCAAATCAAATTTGGACTCACTGCCAATGCACTAAGGATGCAGGACATAATCTCACCTCATCAGTCAAGTTTTATCCCTAGAAGGCATATACAGGACAATATTATAGTGGGGTAGGAGATTTTGCACAAAATGAAACAAGCGAAAGGCAGAAGAGGTATCATGGTAATGAAGATAGACTTGGAAAATGCCTTCAATATAATTAATTGACACTTTATCAAAGAGGTCCTGACTGATGCTAATTTCATTATCAAGCTGATTGATCTGATCATGGAATGTATTTCAAGCTCATCCTTAAATGTTCTATGGAATGGAGAAAAAACTAACTTCTTTCAGCCCTCGGAGGAAATTAGGCATAGAGATCCTATATCCCCATTTATCTTTGGGTTATGCATGGATAGGCTTTCTCATCTCATAAATGATGCTATACGGAAGGACAAATGGAAACCGATGTTAATTTCAAAAGAGGGGCCTGCCATCTCGCATTTGATGTTTGCAGACGACATATTACTTTTCAGAGAAGCCTCTGACAAGTCTCATGCATGATGGAGACACTTAATACTTTTTGTAAGGTATCGAGTGAAAAAGTCAGCCTAAGTAAATCCACTATGATCTTTTCTCTCAAAGTACAACCTGATCTGAAAGGAAGAATAAAAGGAATCACTGGAATGAAAGTTGCATGTGACATAGGGAAATACCTTGGCTTCCCTTTATCCAGGCAGAGGAAAAAGACTGACACGTTTTGATATATAGTAGATCGAGTCAAGCAAAAACTCTCATCCTGGGCAGCCAACAGTCTTACGACAGCTGGACGCATAACTTTGGCAAAGTCTGTAATTAGCTCAATTCTTGTTTATCCAATGTAGGTGGCCCAATTGCCCGTCACTATATGCGAAGAAGTTGAGCGCTTAGAACAAAATTTTATTTGGGGCACAACTGATAATAGGCATGGCTACCATCCTATGGGGTGGAATCGAATTACCTTACCAAAGTCCTACGGAGGTTTGGGGTTCAAGAAATTGGAATCTGTCAATAGAGCTTCTGGGGCAAAGTTAGCATGGTCCTTGGTCAAAGGGGCTGACAGTTTATGGGTTGATCTACTAAATGGGAAGTATATGATGAGAAGTGAGGATTCTCTACTGAATGTGAAGTCTTCAGGCTCCTCCCTCTGGAAATTCATCTGCAAATAAAATGAGATTATAAATGAAGGTACCAAGTGGCTGCATCGGAATGGTAAATCTATATCATTCTTCCATGACTGCTGGCTCATCCAACAAAATAAGCTCATAGAATTTTGTATGAGAGAGCTGACCATAGACGAAGATGGAGGCAGAGTTAATGATTGGGTGCAATACGGCACCTGGGATCTACACCGGTTGTCTAGTATAGTTCCCAGTGAGGTAATACAGAGACTCATCACTATATTACCGCCGACAGAAGAAGCAGGTGAAGACAAAATGCTTTGGAAGGAAACACCAAATGGGCAATTCTCCATCAAAAGTGCCTACTTGTTGATCGAGAAGCCACCTGCTCAGTTATTCAATAGCTGTTTTAAATACATTTGGCAGTGGCAGGGAGCAGAGAAGATCAGAGTATTCCTATGGCTTACCTTCAACAGCAGACTTCCGACAAATAAAAGCGAAGTAAGTGGTCAACTACCTCACCTATTTGCAATTTCTGTAATATGGACATTGAAGATGAAATGCATATACTTCGAGACTGTTACTATGCAAAACAAGCTTGGCATACTCTTGTCCACCCAAAATATTTTACTGCATTCTTTTCCTACTCCCTCAAAGACTGGATACTTTTTAATCTTCAAGAGGAACTAGGATTTAATAGTCTAGAGAGGGGGAGCCTCATTTGGGGCGTGGCAATTTGGCTATTTTGGATATGGAGGAACAACAATATCTTCTTAGCCGATTTTGATAAACCATTGTATCCAACTATGGTGATTAGAAAACCCTGGAAATTTTTCTGTCAGCACCCTGAGACAACAAATACCTCTGAAAATGGACATGTTACAACAATGCCAAAATGGACTGCACCCCCATCTAACTGGGTAAAATTAAATACTGATGGTGCGGTGGTTTTATCCTCGCAAAAGGCCGGATGTGGAAGAGTAATCAGGAATTCTAGAGGAGAATGGATTGTGGGCTTCATGCACAAGATTGGCCAATGCGGCGTATATGAATCGGAGGAATGGGTGTTACTCCTAGTAGAATCTGACTCTAAACAATTAATGGACAAGCTTATACAGGAGCGAGTAGCGGATAACAGTAGCATGGTATATCTGCAGATTAGGAGAGGTATCCTGTTCATATATACCTCGTGCACAAAATACTTTAGCTGATGCACTAGCAAAAGAGGGACTTTCACATTCTTCTATTTTAAATTCTTGTCCAGAGAGCCTACGGGCAGTGTTACTGTTCACCAACGATTGTATGGGAATTGATCCTTTTTATGGCTGATGCCTCTCTTTTACCAAAAAAAAAATGCAAACAGATGCCAGACCTGTTTGAAGCCTGCGTCCCTTATAATTGATCCTTTGGTTCATAACCAAAGTTACATGCAGTCATGAACCATAAAAAACACTAATATAATTGCTTTATTGTTCTTTCACTGTTCAGCAACATAATCGTTGCTTCTTCTTCTTTTTTTCCTTTTTCGCATTAAGCGTAATTTATTTCAAAAGAAAATGGAGTTGCCATATACTGGGTTTTGTTTTACTAAAATATAAACAGCCAAGAGAAAACCAAAAAGAAAATACTTCATTCATAAGGAATTAAGAACTCACTCCCCTAGTCTACTACTGGAATGAGAAACAATATGAAAAGGGAAAAAAGAATTAGCAGATTGTGGCACCATCACTACTATGGCAGCTTTGAAGAGTCTTCAAGAGCTTCAGCCGATTCACCCTCTTCTAATGGTGAGGCTTTTGACTCCAAACTTGCAGAAGCTGATTGATTCGCCATAGTTCCACCAACAGACTCGGGTGGCTTATCAGTCTCGATACTCCTAGCATCACCAAGCTCGCCGACCTGTCGGTGTAAAAAAGGCGATTAGATGCTTGATCAGGAAGAAAGGCCATCAAATGGCAAAATTCTCAATATCTGTCTTCAACTTCGATTTTAAAAGAAGCTAATATAGGAAAGACAGCAGTGAAAAATCTAAGCTAACAAGTCAAATGCGGTAAATTTGATCTGAGTAAGGCATCGAAAAGGTGCACATTACATGTATTGAGGACTGATGTTCCTTAGATTTTGTTTCCTGCATCTGATTTTCACGGCCCTCATAAAAGTCAAAATCATCCAGCATGCATGTTTTGTGTGGATGCCCCTTGAAAAGGTTAAGAATTTGAATGCCTTTCTCAAACATAACCTAGTGAGTGTATAGATAGATAGATAAACATTGTGAGCTGAAAGAGTTGTGGTTAGAGCTTAGAAGGATAGAATGAAACAAGAGAATTCACAAATACCTCTTGTGTATCCCTGCTGTTCGTTACAGGTCTGTTTTCATTGTTTTCTAGTATTATCTTCCTTAACAAATTATTTGGTACATCCTTAATGATATGCCACTTCACAGGAAAGCAACCAGTCCACCTGTGTTGCTGCCAGTATTCTACATTACTTTCAAAATCAACAGGACCCACCATCTCTGCTAAACCAACAAACTGACCACTAGAATTAACCTGTAGCGACATAGAATAGGTCAGCCAAGGTAGTTCAGGGAAGTCAAGAAAGTCTAGAAATTACCCAACTGAGTGCTGCATATAATACACTTACCGAAAACAACAAAAATACAGGACAGCCACCAAATTTCTCCTTGGCTTCTTCATATGCTGCATTTAGCTTTCTGTTGCCATTAGAGGTGCTTGCCCAGACACTATATTTTATGCTTTTATGAATATCATCTTCACTGTAAGATTTGATGACAAAAAATTTTGCCTCAGAAAAATTCTCAGATAAAGCTTCCCCATTGTACTGTTCCTTCAAGGGATCCAGCAGCACTTCTGTGTTATCGTCCTCACTTTTATTATCAGAATTCCTAGATCTAGGCCCCTTACTCATCTCATTAAAACCGTTCATATTCTTCTTCCAATTGCCCCTACCACCAAGATTATTACTTGAGGCTTTAACCCTTCCAGGAACATACCGTGCTCTAGATCCATATGGAAAACTAGACCATGTGTTTCCATATTGGCAGTACACCTTGTTGTTTGGATACAAGCTGTCCCTTAAATCAGAAACTAGTTCCATTCCTGTCGATGGTCTAGCAACCTGCAAATTTGCAGCAATTGCAACAGAATTTAAGCTTTGTTTCAAAATGATTCTAGACAAACAAACCCACTTCGGGCAAAACATAAAATGAGAGCAATCAACTGTATGGCATGATAATTGATAATTACAGAGATCACGACCATCTTGTTGGATGGATATGCATAAATGAAAGACACATGTTTCCACTGGTTCACAGATACCAAGGATAAATCAAAAATAATATAGAAATAGTTGCATGATGAAGAACTTAAAAACATTAAAAAAAATTATTGAAACCAAAAACAAACAAATTAAATATTATTATGCAGTAAAACTACTCAGTTGGGGACGCAATGGGGGTGGGAGATAACTGATTTTACTTCACCTTAGTCCGCATGGACACTTAGGGGATAAGGGAAGAAGGATCAAACGTACCATGTAATGTGGAAGAGACAGAGCAAGATTTGGATTCATCTGAGATGAAGAATATTTGCCAGGAGTCATTGGTGAAGATGATCCAAATGTTGCTCCATGATTGGACTGCATTAAAGCATGTGAAGGGATTGCTGATTGGGTTCCATCAGTACCAAATCTTGTACCCTGGTATCCTGACAAAGGAACATAAGCTGGTAAGCTAGGCCCTGGATAAAAATCGTTGGATTTCTGAGATGAGCAGAAGGGTGCCTTAATAGAATTGATATTTGGAACAATTACCATTGACAACGTTGACCATATTTTCTTTATTCATGACAACTGATGTAGGGGCATGACTAACAGTAGCTGAAGATGATATTTCCCTATTTCTGTTTGGAGCATACGATCCATCCTTAAAACCTTGAGCTTGGAAATAAGAATATGGGTACTGGTACTGTTGCAGCCCATAGAGCTGCCCATTATGTTGCATAATTGGAGCAGAATCATGTTGCATGGCTGCAGCAGAAGAAACAGGTGGATACACTTCATATGGTGTGAAGCCATAACCTTGATGATACATATAAGCATCTCCATAAACACCCTGTTATTAAAATAAAAAAACAAATTATAAATCTAGAAGCAATTTTTTTAAAATATAAAAATTGACAAGAGATAGGGAAAGCAACGACATAAACCGAAATCATAAACAGATAAATCAAATACCAAAAGACCAAATGCATTAATTATCAATTTCAAATAAGAGTTACTTACTTGAGTCATCCCTCCATCAAGGAGGTTCACATATCTGGAGCTCTGATCACCATAACCTGAAGAAGAAGTATATGCCACTTAACTCACAAGTAGGACGAAAAAGATGTTTTGTTGAATTTGCCAATTCAACAACATAAATGTTCTCATAACAGCTTACCTTACCTCCATAATAATGACTGGGGTATCCAACGTACCCATTTGGGTAAAAAAGTTTGCTTGTCTTGTTAGTTCTAACGGTGGAGAAAGCAGGTACACTCTGTATGAGAGTAGAGCAAGAGAATTAGATTAATTGTGACATAGATTGTGTTGCAGCAATACAAAAATACCTTATTTCTAGACTCTGGCACTTCAATAGTCTTGGAATCAGAATCTATAGACAAATTCTTTATTAAATCTGCAGCTATATGATATTTAGGTAAAGGAAAAAAGGTAAAAACCTGCCTATAAAACGTAAAGACAATAACCACAAACTATAGACAGTCAAATAACATAAAAGTGGTCAGATTACACAAGCATGCTTCAGGCAGTCAAATAACATAAACCCCCAGTGATCAAATTACCCAAGTATGCTTCATGCACAAGGATACTGCTATCTGGGGATGGAGCAACGGCTTCCATGATGGAGTTGATGGAGAAGATGATGTGAAGAGCGAGAGAAGTTGAGACCTAGACTGACCCTGAAACTGAGAGTCAACGACGTATGTAAAATTAAGATCCGGAACAAGGAAGCTTTTGTTGAGATAAGCTTGGGCGCGACACTAACCTCGAGTTTTAAGAAGCAAGGAGATTTAATAAGGGATCCTATTTGTGTGTGTCTACATATATATATGTATGTATGTATGATCACCTGAGACGGGAACCTGTTAAATACTGCTCTTTTTGATAATCGGGAAACAAAATACTCCTTCGCTTATCTAGCTATATATTAAATATTATATATGATTACAGAAAAAAGATATATATTATGTAAGTAAAATTCAAAAAAATATTCAAAATATTAAAATCTTAAATTAGTATTGTTTCCTACAATAATTTAAGTATACTTTTAGCAATTTACAACTCAAATAATTAATTTAATGTTTTCAAATTTTCAATATATATTTTAGAAATTTTCCTGTTATATACCTTTATACCCGTATAAAATTTTCTGCTATCCATTAATTAAACGATACATGAATAAACCACGCTTTAATGTTTTTCTTGCTTGTAAATATAGATTGGATAAGATTTTCAGCTCATCTTCTAAATATATATTTCTTCAAAATAATTCCGTCAAAATTAATCTGTTAAGCTAAGTATCTGAGCGGCAAAAAAATCGTTACAATTTATTTATTTCGATATGGAATTATTAATATTTGAGGAGGACGACCACGTCATCAGCACCTGCTATAAAAATCATGTCTTCTTTGAAATTTGAAATCGCCACTGGCTGATATATAATAATATAAACATCTTTATATTTATAAATACTAACTAGAAAGTTGATATTTTAAAAATACGGGCATTATAAATAATTATATTAGTCTCCATCTATTTTAAGGAGGCCAAAAATATCCATGTCCATATAATATATGTTTTGGTGAACAAATATTTAATTTAATGTTTGTTTAATATTAAATTGGTCAGAGTTGGCAAAAAAATAAATTGTTGTGAACCATGGTGCGTAAAATCTAAAATATAGGTTAGATTATTTATAACGTGAATAGAATAGATAAAAAAAATTTCCTCTAAAAAGAAAGGATAGTTAACATTTTTTAACGGATAATAGGAAAATTTGTTATATCATGCTCAAAATTATAGATTTTAATAGTTTGAAAATTAAGAAAAAACATCAAATATAATATTTTTCCTTTCCCATCATGAAATAAACTAAAATAACAGTGATTTCATCTGAGATATTCTCTCCTCTCTCTGTTTTTTTTAATAATATTTTTTTCAATTATTAAGGTAATATTTGAATTATTCAAATTTAATCCATTATAAAATAGTTTTTTTTTGTTTTTACTATAATTTTAAATTTTTCAGATTTAATTTTAGCAATCTAAATTTAATTATTTATTTTTATTATGACATGATTTAACATTTTAATAATAAATTTTACCAGATTTCAATTTTGAACAGTCTAATCTTCACCTGATACTATGGTTAGAAATAGAAAAGGGAGGGAAGATTATAGATTTGGATTCTTTCCTCATCCCCCCCCCCCCCCCTCACATCTCAATCACTAAATTGGGTTGAAAAGTGAGCAATATCTTGTTTATTTATTTCCAAATCAACTTTTAACAATTTATCTTTAATTTTTATGTAATATCGTAATATAATTTTAAAAGATACTAAATCTCAACCCTTAATTTAAAGGCATAGGAGATCATATTTCCTGTCATAGATGATGTTTCTATACTTGGTGTTTTGATTTGATCAAAGGTGTGATTCCTTATTTAGAGTAAGGGTTTTTGCCTCCCCTAAGGGAAGGAGTTTTAAATTCTCCAACTAGAGATGATGGTACTAGGAGGAGGAAAAAAAAAAAGAGAGACATAATGAGAGAATCCAGATCTGGTTTTAATTATATATATGTTTGCCATATAAAATTTCTGTAGAATTATATTATATTTCCCACAGAGTTGTAATCTTCCTCACGCAGATTTATTTTTCTTGGCTTGTAGGCCCTTTTATAACAAAAAAAGAATTACATAAAATTCCAATGCATCTTTTACCATGAAAAGATCACATGCCTCATTTGCACAATAACAGGTAGAATTTATTACCTAATTGGGAGAGTTTCAAAACAAAATTGCTTCTATCAAAACCATAAAGCCACCAAAGAGTTATTTTTGCCGAAGTTATTAAAATCTATCATTGCACTACTCCTCATGTTCCCATTGGATGTCAACGTCATTGTCATTATTTTGTTGAAAAAACCACATAAGGGAGAGTCAGCAGCAGTCCGATAGAGACTTGACTGGGTGAGTGTTTTTTCTGTATTGTTCTTTCAAGCCTGCTTGCCCTTTTATTCTCCCAAAAGAAAAAATTATCAATATTCAGCTTATTTCAATTCAAGCCAAGCACACCAGAGAGCTACTTCGTTTATGCATAAAATGTTCACCAAGCATGAGAAGAGCGAATATTGTGTGTCAAACTACATATCTTTCTATATATCAATCAATGAAGACACAAATTATTGGAAAGTGCCTTTTCCTCTTCCCTTTCAACATCACTGAATGTTCCCTCCCATCTCATCACACTCATACACAATGAGCCGGTCAATACTTGAAAGGCTTTAGGACTACTATTAGAGAACGTGTAAAACCTTAAGATTCCCTCAAAGGCTCACAAAAGGCTTATTGAAGTGCAACCTGTTAAAATAAAACAGCTCAACCTTCATAAATAAGAAAATCACGGGTTATACTTTCTCCCTTCAGAAAGCTTGAAGCCATGCTAATGCTATTGCTACTCAAGAATATTTCTTCTTGATTTATGCAGATCCTGGAATTTGTACTTCTCTCAAAACAGTTGCAGCATCCTCCGGAAACACAGGATTTATGTAACACCCGGTTCCAAACTCAAAGCCTCCAATCCCAGTCAGTTGTGGCACAATTTGTAAAAACCAATGAGTATATGCTGTCTCAGATCCATTCCCATGCAGAGGACCCGTGTGGATCATAAAATTGAATGGTGGATTATTCAATTGAATGGACATCATCATAAGCATGAGTTTCAACAAACCTCCAAGATCAACCGCCTGCCAAGTGAAAATCGAGAAATGTTGATTAATGGGAGGAGGATCGTATGGATGCAAACCATTAACGATTATCTATCACCATGGATATAACAAACAGGTAAAAGATCTCTGTAGCTGTCCTCCAATGGCGGAACTAGAAATTTTTGGACCAAAAAATAAACATATTGAACTACTCCTTTTGGTTCTTATTACAAGAAAGCAACTAACAAATATATTTAGTCCTTTTTTTATAAAGCACTTATTTGTTTCCAAGAAGTATTAAATATTTTTTTTATGTATATCCATAATTAAAAAGGGTAATGAGTGAGAGTAATAATTAATATGATATTAGAATTTACTGTAATTAATATGGATAATATTGAAAATTACTTAAATTTTAGGACAAATTTAATAACTTTAATTGTTTTTGTTGGCTTGTGAAAATTGTTAGTTGATATCTTATAATAACGACTAAAGGAAAGGAAGTATTTACTAAATAGTATCACATAACATTGAAAATACAAATAAATAATAAACGACAATTATAAATCAAAACAAGATATCAGATGGTACTAATATTTTCGCAGTAGGCATCTCAAACAAGAATTTTATTTTCCTCTCACAGGTCAATAAGTAATTAACCAAACATTCTCCTTGTAGAGAAGATCAAAAATTAGCTGAGGCCAAATTATTGACTAAATAAAATATTATATAATAAATATATATACATGCTAACAAATTGTAGAAGGTCAGCTCGTGTCAGCTGTGGCCAAGGCCCCAACTGGCTAAGGGATAGTTCCGCCACTGAGTCCTCATATTACCGGGAGGGTTCCTCAATATCCTTCACTTCTCATCCCAGTATTCCTCATCTACACCATTGATCTTAACTAAAAATTAATCTAAGATGGAAGAAGAGAGGAAAATGAATGGCTGGATGGAAGAAGAGAGGAGAATGAACGGCTGGATGGAAGGACTTAAGGATCAGGAGCGAGGGAAGGATAAAAGAAAAAAAAAAAAAGAACTTTCAAGAAATGAGGAGTTACCTTTTCGGCATCCAATTCATGGAAATGCGCAGAGTGATAACGGGGAATAATCCAAATCTCAAAGGGGAAAGTAGCCGCATAAGGAACCAGTGAAATGAAGTTGGTAGAAGAATTAATCACAAGATCCTCAGATCCAATTTGACAAATGTAACATTTCCCTGTCTGTTCAAAATAATCCTTCATATTTGCAAGACGAGAAGAAACTGTAGGAGGAATGATGGGAAGGGCCAACATCTGACTATGAGAGTGACTCATTGACGCACCAGCTGACGCCCCATGGTTTTTAAATACCTTCAATAGCACAAAATTCATATAAAGATTTTATAAGTGATAGGCGAAAAGCAAGAAACTTATCAATTTACACAGAAGACCATGTCTTTTCCCCAAAAAAGGACCAGCTTAAATGCAACTGCATGGTGTAATTTCATCACAGAAAAAGGGAAGACAATAACATAAAAAATGTAGCCAGCAACTACCCTGTGATCAAATGATGTGTTTAAAGAGCAAAAGTGGATCAGGATTACAGTAGCTGATGTGCATTTGGCGGTTCTGCTGCTGTCATATTCCAAAGAAATATGCACAACTATCATGATTTACTGAAGCACCAAATAAACTGCATGACTCAATCCATTTCTAAGTTTTAACTTGTAAGACCATAGGAAATAGGTAATGCCGTGGGCACGGCATTGAAAAAACCAGATAGGTAGCTGAATTTGCGAGGCAATATCTTATTATGAGTTATAGTAATCCCATACCCAACCTTCCACGCCATATTTCAAATAACATATATTAAAATTGTCCAAGAATACAAGATTTTCAACTTCGTATTTCATGAAGGTATTTGATAAGAAGAGAGAAGACAATAAATAGGAAAATTGTCCAGAACAATGCAAGTTGAAGATGTGATGGCGCCAAAAAAACCGAAGTGACTTCATGGACAGTAGGCTGTAAGAAATTTACTCTATTCGTCAAAGCTTAAAAAGGGCATTTGGGGTGAAGCAGAATCCATAGCTTTGGGCACAAGCAGTGCCCCTGGGCCTCAAAGAGTAAGAAGGTAAAACATTCCCAGAAGGGGGGGGGGGGTCCAATTAAGAAATAAACCTGCACATATTTGATTGATTCGTGGCTAGCAAGTTGTTCAATTCTCTTCTTATACGCGAGCAAAACCTGTCCAATCTGTTCGGGAGACAAATCACTCAGCTGAACAGAGTGGACCGGGGTCTCAATCACGACGTCGTGGAAACCAAACCCATCCAAGACACAATTACCAATCGCGTGGGCAGAATCAAGGCTCGAGGCAGATGGCTCGTGGAGATTGCGGCTGAGAGCTGGGTAAAGATTCTGGATGACCCTGATCGTCCAGTCCGGGTTGTCGGGCGGGACCCGAAAGATCTCGGGCGCACACTCGTGCTCTTGGCCGATGCAGAAGGGGCATTTTTGTTGGGGCGGGTTGGGATTCGTGGGGGATTTGGATTTGAAATCGGAGGGCCTTTTAGCTCTGGCCGGTGAGAAAATGACCCATCGATTTGACACTGCGTCTTTCCTCAATTCTGGTGCTCGACCTCCCGATGATGCCATCTTTCTTCTTGCTTCGTCTCCGTTCTTTTGCCTCACCAGTCGTCAGTCACTCACTACTCACAGCTCACAACGCCCCCGCCTCCCGATTCTATCTCTGCGTCCGGAACAATTTCACTTTTAATACTGCGTATTTAATTGAATACAGGGATAATTATATTTTGGGTCCTAAAAAAAGAGAAAAAATTACAGTAAATCTTAAAATTTCAATATCAAAAGTGTCTCAACCATAAAAAAACATTATAAATATAATATTTTCAATTGTTAAAATTTTTATAATTACTATAAAAAAAATCCTAAATGTAATTCTCCCTTGAATATATTTACTGATTCCTTCGGCTTTTGCTAGATTGTCTGTGTCACCTGGTTCAATCGAACATCCCAGAATGAGTTTGTGAGCTGACTCTTTTTGGGCTCAACGGGGTAATTTATTCTTGCCTGTGCTTTTTTTTTTCCTTTTTTTTACGGGGAAAATGTTTTAGTGGTAATTGCAATTCTAAATATAAGAAATATTTGTTTTTTTTTAAATTTGAAAAGGTTAAATTAGTTACTTATGTTAATATATTATAGATCATTCAATATATATATATATATATATATATATATATATATATATAAACATTTTAAAATGATTTAATTAATTTTCTTAATATTTTAAATAAAAAGGTTAAGTTGTAATTTTATCCTAGAAGTACACACCTAAGACTTCAGGAGTAATATTGTCCTGTAAGGTTTTTTAGACTCAACATTACCCTAAAAGTCTAAAAACGTAACAATATTACTCATAATTAGTTGACATGTAAAATATTGGCGCTCAGGGTGTGATAACATCACACTCGAGTGTGATGTCCCCCTCCCTCCCTTCGACAACCCATTTTTTCGCAGCTCTCGACGGCGGCGGCCTCCGACGGAAGCAGAAATATCGAGGGCGTGGAGGAGAGAAGAGAAGGTAGCGACCTCCTTAGTCCTTCCCATCGCTTTTGCTTCTCCTCTCATTGGCATCGTCGTCGCGCGGTGCTACCGTCGGCCGTCACGGCTCACTCTCTCATTCTCAACTTGGCGACCACCAGATGAGTCGACCATCCCTAGACCTCCAGCCCATCACCCTAAGCCTTGGTTCCTACGTCAACGATCCGATTGATCCCTCTGACAAGATTTTCTTTGAATTACAATGGCTGTTGTTAAATTCTGTTCATTATCTTCTTGCATTATAGTGGACTCTTTCAACTTCTCATTCAATCGATGATATGGGTTTTTCAATTTTTGGTTGATTTCTGAAATTGATGATGAATTTCAAAAATTTGGAGAGATTTGTTTGTCGGTGATGAAGTGAAAGATGAACGAAAAAGTTGAGAGGGAGAGGTCCTCATTTTGTCAATTAATCCACTTCTTCTCCCTGGGCTTTTCTAGAAATTTGCTCGGATACCTGTTAGGATGCACCCCTTTTTCTTACTTGAAATTGTTTATCCTCATGGATTTTGAGTTTTCAAAGACATTAGCTACTGCATCTTGATCTCCCAGGTTTTGTAAATTTAAGAGGGACTTTGGTCATTGCGATGAGAGATTTTAAGATGTTTATTCTCATCGACCTTGATTTCCCAGTCGCGATACTCAATTTCACACTCATGATGGATTTCCAAAGAATGAGCTTCTTAAGAATTCTAGTATGATTTGCAATCTTCAGTGCAAAGGGGTATCCCGTATCCAATTGTGTGCACGCCAAAGGAAAGAATTGTCCAATAGTCTCTTCCAAACATGAAGGTTTGCCGTTGCAACAAGCAGCAGGAAAAGCTCGCAGATCTTGAATATGATGAAAGACTTTCATTTTGGTGTTGATGTAGAGGTATTTTGGGTGTTGTGTTTCTCTCATAATATTTTTTTCATCATTCCTATAATCTCTAAATCATATCCGTCTAATGAATCACTATACTACTTTATCCTTTTTATCTCATTCCCAATTAATGACTCAAATGGGCTAATGAGGGAAAATGAAAAAAAAAAAGATAAGGAGAAAATCCTCTTCTTTATTTTGGTACTTTGTCGTTGGAGTGAACAGCTGTTAGTCAACGTTAGTTATGGTTAACAGAAGCGTCACTTTTACCCTCAATTTTTTTTTTTTAAAAAAATTGTGATATGATATTCTTACTACAATTTTTTGTTACTACCAATGTTACTATCATTTTTCTACCGTTAGATTAGAATCTTATTTATCTTTATCATTTCTCCCTCCTATTAAGATTCTTGTCTAACAGTAATGGTAGTAGTAATAAATGGTAATAAGAATATCCTATCCCAAAAAAATTATGTTTATGTTTACACTATTTTTTTTTTTAATGATGGCTGCATTTTTTAGAAAAGTTTACGTGTCTTTTGTCCCCCTTAACCTTTGAATATATATAAAAAAAAAAACAAGAGTTTACCAAACACGGAGGGTTAAGAAATTAAATAAGCTAAGCCAGCCAATTAATTGATATTCAGTCATGTGATGATTATAAAGAAATTTCAAGATCGAGGTTGGAATCAGATATTTCGCGTGATATTCATGAGCCCTCACGTAACTTCTGCTTTGGATTATCAATTTTGTACAAAGTATAGGCGTGGTCCCTTGGTTATAGATGCAAATACGTGTGTCATTTGAAATTTTATAACGCAGCTGATATTAAGCCCATCTTTTTTTTTTTTATTAAATGCGAGATAATAAATTTGGCAATAAGATCATCGCGTGTAATATTTTTATTAAAAAAAAAATAAGGGGAGACGTGAGAGCTAACGAGATTTTCCACATGGCAATATATTATTTTTTCTTGGCAGCTCATGGAAATATATAATAAGATCAAAATATATGTTTATTTCATAATATAAGTAGTAATATTTTTACCATTCAAAGTCACATTTCACACCAACCGTCAGATGTATAACACGTTTTTGGCCAAGTATTTTACTATTTTTTTTTTCTTTGGAGGGTTGGGATATTGACAATCGTCCATCATGTTTTGATATTTTTGAGAAATTTTTTTTGCTCAGAATTTTTTTTTTGTTTTTTGAGAATTTAGATTCGAGTTTGTCGACCTGAGTTATTACATTTTTTTTTAACGTTTTTAGGGTTGGTGAGCGATGAGTTAATACACTTCCTTTTTAAAAAAAAAAAAATTAAATAACGTTTTTAGGGTCGGCGAACATCAATCAACACCTTTACGAAGACTCGTGGACATATAAATAATAATAATAGTGATTTTTTTTTTTAAAGTATACAGTAGTGAGATTTTTAAGCTATAGAATTCTAATCCCTTTTTTTATTAAAAAAAATTAGATTTTTATCTCGCGCGTTGAAAATGCAACGTTACCATTTTTAAATAGTAGCAGCACATCCCAGGGTTAAAGTAATGTGGTTTACATTCCATATACACTCCTGATTTCAAATAATTTAATGATATTTATAAATTATAATCTTAATTGTCACCCTAAACCTGGGCAAAAAACTATCACCCTCAACCTAAAAATTATATTTAAAAAAAAAACATGGAACCACTTATATTCTTATTGTTAAATTTAAGCAACAAAGTTAAAGACCATAAATCGTAAAAGGGATCGATAAATGGTGGTAAAATGGAGGGATATCCAAGAAAAATACCATAGATTATTAATCAATTTAAATATATTAAAATGAAATAAAAGAGATATTTTCATAATTTATAATATATTTCCTATACCTGTATGGTTAAGAGGAAGCCACATTTGCATGTCCGGTAAATGAAAAACACAAAAACAAGTTTTACGAGACAGCCACCGAGAGAAAAAAAAAACCAACACAGTAGTGGGGATGAAAGAAGGATCATCTAGCGATTAAACTCACCATTAACGCATTCTTCCCTACAAACGTTTCCACACAGACAAAGCAACAAAAAAGCTAATCCCATATCGCTACCTAATAATTTTTTTGTAAGTCTCCATCCCCCTACCCTAAATTCCACGCTGCTTTACCTATAACTGCACTTCTCAAAGGATAAAGCCTTGTCCTCCTGATAATGCTCCTCTCACGTTTACGTTTTTCTTTTCTTCACTTATGACCTTGGATCCGTCTGCGATCTCTCCTCTTTTTATTTGAACAGCCTTCCTCCATTTCTGCCTCCGATCATCTTGTTTTTGCAGCTAATGGAGTCGATCCGTTAGTATTACTTGTCGGTTGCTCTCTACGTTTTTCTTATTTTTTATTTTTTTTCTTTCTGCTTTCGCTATATTATGGTTTATCTTTAGTTGTGAGTTGTATTTTTCTTGTGCAGTTCTGTTCTGAAAGACATCGATGATCGATGGTTCTGTTTTCCTTCAAGCGTTCATTTTGTTTTCAAATTATCTTTTTATTTGGTGTTCTTTTGCCAACGGTTGTAAACAGTGGAACAAGTTTGCAGTCTCGAAGTCATAAAATCTGGTTTGTCGATGAAATACTGGGCTGGTAACAGCAGTTTTTTTTTTTAACGGTTTTCTTATTTGCGATTTATATTCGAACCTCACGACCGACAAAGGATGATATAAGAAGTATTATGTCAGGTTTGATATGCCTAAAAATCAGATTTCTTTGTATGCTAAGTACATTCTTTTTGCTGTTTGGTTCTGGAGTGTATTTGCTGAAAGTAGCACCTTTTCTTGGTATATACTGCTTTTTCAGCTCGCTACTTTCTTTTATGTTGTTTTGAGAGGAAAACTCAGGCTACCTCTCTATTTATACTCCCCCAACCCCCTCTATAAGTACGATGATTCCTCAGTAGATAGTTCTACGAATTATTCTTGAATACACAACTCTTGTTGCCTAAAAGCTCGCTCAATGTATGCTTTGAACTTACTGACCATTTGATTTGATTTTTTTTAAACTGCAGAAGATTATTGAAATTTTCAGAGCTACTGAAGTGGGCTATGATTTGAATGGGGAGAGGATGCCAGAGTTGAGAAGTGGAGCTAGGAGATCAAAGCGGCTTGGTGATCTTCAGCCTGCCCCACAACCCATTGAACAGAACTGCGTACAAACTGCTCCAAACAAGACCAGAAGGAGAGTTGGAGGAGGAAGAGGAAGAGGTGGGAATGCCACAGCTGTAACTAACGGAACTTCACCAGCAGTACCCACAAGACGAACTGCAACTGGTAGGGGCCGAGGAGGTCGATTGGTTGATCTTATTCCTGAACCTGTTGCACTTGGTGCCCCTGAACCTGTGCTTAATCGTGAAGAGGTAGCAGCCAATAATAACAATTTAATGGCGGGTGGAAGTGCGGACAAGGTGGTTGGAGCTGAAGAGGAGACATGCGCAACCCCTGTTCCTGAAACGGTATCCCCTAGTTAATGGCTTTGCCAGTTTAACAGTTTCAACTCACAGGTTGAATGGCATTAGCTGGATTGTTTTGGAGATGTTTAGATGGGTATTGTTCATAGCATCCCATTGATGTAAATTGTCATCTAAGATGTTTTCTTGCTCTCTGATTCAGGTACAGGTTGGTAGTTCTCCTTTATATAAGATAGAGACAAAGTTGGGTAAGGGTGGTTTTGGTCAAGTCTATGTTGGCAGAAGGGTAAGCGGTGGTTCTGATGGGACAGGTCCTGATGCAATTGAGGTATGTGTAAGAAGTTTAATATCTCTTTCAAGAGTTTAATCAAACATCAATAGTGTGCTTATCTTGCTCTATCATTTTTTTTTAAAAAAATAATTTTGGCAGGTTGCGCTAAAGTTTGAACACAGAAATAGTAAGGGTTGCAATTATGGGCCTCCTTACGAGTGGCAAGTCTACAAGTAAGTAATCTATGGGATGATTCTGAACAGTTTTATCAATAAACATTTGTTTTTATGTTTTGTTTTTTGACTCATTCTTGCACATGTTTCCTTGGCATTTACAAGTACTCTGAATGGCTGTTATGGCATTCCCTGGGTTCATTACAAGGGTCGCCAAGGAGATTTCTATATACTGGTGAGATGATTTAGAGTTACTCATATGAGCATTTAATGACTTGCTTTATTGCATTAAAAGTATTTCTAATACTACAGGTCATGGACATGCTTGGTCCCAGTCTTTGGGATGTATGGAATTCTCTTGGCCAGTCGTAAGATTTGAAATCTTCCTCTATTTATCTAATCACTCTCTGCATTCTATTTAAAATGTTCCCATTTTTGCCTATTTAATGCTTAAGCATTTGGACAGGATGTCACCAAATATGGTTGCATGCATTGCGGTGGAGGCAATATCAATTCTTGAGAAGCTCCATATGAAAGGGTAAATCAAGTTGATGCTTTTTTTATTGTTACAGAAAATTCTTGTCATGCCCTCTATTCTCAGTTATTTTTCCATGGATATGACTGGTCGTTGTTAATGGATTTCTCATGATACCAAACAAGGTTTGTGCATGGAGATGTTAAACCTGAGAACTTCTTACTTGGTCAACCTGGAACAGCTGATGAGAAGAAGTTATATCTTATTGATCTTGGTTTGGGTATGATGCTCTTCAAAGTTCTAACATTGTCATTGACTTTCTTTACTGACTCAGTCTTTTTCTATTTGATAATTTTTTTTTTGGTTGTTGCATATATTGATTTCTGAACCTTGTATTGCCTTCAGCATCTAAATGGAAGGACACATCTGGTCAACATGTTGAATATGATCAGAGGCCTGACGTTTTTAGGTTTGTAAATTTCTTAATGTTAATTGTAAGATGTTGCTTGTTGTCGTGTTATTATTAATATGCATTCTTCATCGTTCTTTGCCAGGGGGACCATAAGATATGCCAGTGTACATGCACATTTAGGTAGGACTGGAAGTAGAAGGGACGATCTTGAGTCCCTGGCATATACATTAATATTTCTTATAAAAGGGAGGTTACCTTGGCAGGGTTATCAGGTGTGTTATGTAATTAACTTTACATGTCGATTCTTTGAAGTTCCATTGTACATAATTTCTGCTTACACTCTTTTTCTCAATATACAGGGTGACAATAAAAGTTTTCTTGTTTGTAAGAAAAAGATGGGCACTTCTCCAGAGTTGATGTGCTGCTTTTGTCCTGCTCCATTCAAGCAGTTCCTTGAAACCGTTACTAACATGAGATTTGATGAGGAGCCCAACTATTCCAAACTTATATCATTATTTGATAGCTTGATTGAACCATCTTCTCAGTTGAGACCAATCAGAATTGATGGAGCTTTAAAGGTTGTTGTAATTGTTTGCATGTATAATTATTATGTGTTGGATAATTACATATGGTTATTGATTGGGTTGTTCATAATAAGGCTAGTCTTTGTTGAATAGGTTGGACAAAAGAGGGCTAGAATGCTTTTAAATCATGAAGATGATGAACAGCCAAAGAAGAAAGTGCGATTGGGGAATCCTGCTACTCAGTGGATATCAGTGTATAATGCACGGCGTCCCATGAAGCAGAGGTGATTTTTATGTCCTCAATTTGTCTGTCATTAATGTTGTTCCATGCCATATGATGAGCATGAAATTATCTTGTTACTAATGGAGTAATGGTGGACTGTAGTGAGTGTTATTTATTAGATTGAGTAGTACTCTTACAAGTCCAGAACTTGAGGCAAGTTTGTTAAAGTACTAGGGCCTGTTTGGGAGAAATCAAAACCTAGGTTTTGGAAATAAAACCCTAGGTTTTGCCATAAGTTTACCAAACACCTCTATTTTTGCCAGAAGCTACTCTGCATCAAAACCTAGGTTTTGCTATAAGCTTGCCAAACATCCTTTATTTTGCTAAAAGTTATTCCCCATCAAAACCTAGGTTTTGGGGAAAAAAAATTTTTTTCCAGATTTTTCTCTCTTCTCTGCCATCATCAATAATTTTTAGTATCAATCAGTATCTTCAAGTTTTTTTTTAGTACCCTGAATTTTTTTTCAAGATTAGTCATTTTCCTGAAATATTTTTTTAATATCCTAAATTTTTTTTTCAAGATCATGAAGTATTTTATCATTATCCTTAAGTATTTTTTTAGCATCCTTCAGTACCTTGAAATATTTTGTCAAAATCCTAAAATAAATTTTTAAGACCATGAGAAGTACTTTTTCAGTACCAGTTAGTATTAAGTATCTTTTCAGTAACCATCAGTACTTTGAAATAATTTTTTAAGATCAGTCATTAACATTACCTTGAAATATTTTTTCAATATCCAAAAATAAATTTTTAAGATCATGAAGTATTTTAAGATCATGAAGTATTTTTCAGTTCCAGTCAGTACCCTTAAGTATTTTATTTTATATACAAATTTATGTCCCTTTTGGTATTTATTATGAAATATAATATTTATATTATTCAAAATACAATCTTATCCTTTATATTCAATTATACCAAAAGTTAATGTTCTTTTGGTAAATTTGACCCTAAAAAAACTATTCTAATAACAATATCTAAATACTATCATTTTTATCCAAAAGCTATTTGCCAAAAGCCATTTTTATTTCGTAAATCCCAAAAGCTATTTTTCAAAAGCTACATCCAAACTGGCTCCTAATATGCTAGATTTTGTAATTTACTACATGGATAGTTTGTTTGTGTCTTTCCTGTGACTTTGAAATGTGCTAATGTTATCTGATTTCTAGTATGTCGGGAATGTTGGTGTTAGGCATCTCCTGAAATATGAAAACATGGCCTTCTCACAAATGAAGCTATTGATAGAATCAGCCATTTGTTGACCCATGTTGCAGCCCCATTTTTTGCCTCTATATATGTCTCAAATCTCAATAGCCATCCTGCAGTACCTGATATTGTAACTCTTTCACCTCATCCTTGACCTTGTGTAGGAAATCTATGATTTACCTTTCATTGAACTTGAAAGGAAAGATATATAATAACACGTAAATTCAGTGAATAAATTTATGTTTAGGTGACTAGTACCTTCTCTTACTATAGATGCAGACATCATTTGCTATGAAGTATAACGTGATTGATTATTTCAACAGAGTTTACTAAATTATCTCATTTAAGTTCTCTCAGAATAACTGTGAAGGGAACATCGAGATTGATACCTTCTGAAATTTTTTGGTAAACTCTTGTAAAGTTCTATCACACTTACTAAAAATTTTTATGGCACATAAGCAAAAATGTTTAAATTAAATTTCAGTTATACTTGCTATCCTGTTGTATTTACAAATTGTTATCTGTCTGACTTTAATAGTGTTGCAATTATAGTATGATACTTTACACTTTTAACTCTCTATAATGCATTTGTTGGTTTGTCTTTGCGTGGCCATTTTCTGTTGTAGATATCACTATAATGTATCAGACAGTAGGCTTCCTCAGCATGTAGATAAGGGTAATGAGGATGGATTATATATCAGCTGTGTTGCCTCCTCATCAAACCTTTGGGCCCTAACCATCGATGCGGGAACGGGTTTCTCCTCTCAGGTCTATGAGTTGTCGCCAGTCTTCCTGCACAAGGTATATGTTTCTGAAGCAATTTTAATTTTTTCCCCATTTACAATTGAGCTATCAGCATGGGTGGAATAACTGTTATATTGACAGTGTTTACATTTTTCTCAGGATTGGATTATGGAACAATGGGAGAAAAATTTCTATATTAGTTCTATAGCTGGTGCAACAAATGGGAGTTCCTTGGTTGTTATGTCCAAAGGTTTATGCATTTATGCTCATTAAGATTATTTGCATATGAAAATTTTGAGTAATGTCTAATGAGAGGAAGATTGGTTATATGGGCCATTCCCTTCTTCACATCTCTTTTATATATTCCTCAAGTGGAAAGTGCTTTAAGCCTCACCAATTTACGTTCTTATTTGGGATCACGATTGCACACCCCAAAAGCACTTATTTATACAAATTGAGACAAAACTTCCTTCACATACTTACTTGATTCATTGTAAATAATGATTGATAAGCTGCTCTCTTGAAGGGTTCCAATCGTTATTCCAAACAAGCACATACTTATCATTGTTGCTGTCACCACCAATGCTTTGCATATGCATGTACAATGTTTATGTTGCTTTTCTGAATCTTTTCTGGAGTGCTCCTTCATCAACTCATGTTAGTATCTTTATATTCTAGGAACTACGTACACCCAGCAGTCCTACAAGGTAAGTGAATCATTTCCTTTCAAATGGATCAATAAGAAGTGGAAAGAAGGATTCCATGTTACCTCCTTGACCACTGCTGGCAGTCGATGGGGTGTTGTTATGTCCAGGAATGCAGGGTATTCTGATCAGGTATCCAATCCTACCTAAGTTCAATTTTTGGCTAATGCACTAGTTATTTTCGCTGGTCTACTTGAACCTACTTGATGACATTTTATTGCCCTCTCTTTTCCAATTTAATGATGCAAGGTTGTGGAGCTTGACTTTTTATACCCAAGTGAAGGTATTCATCGGCGATGGGAGAGTGGTTTCCGGATAACATCTATGGCTGCTACCGCTGATCAGGCTGCCTTCATTCTTAGCATACCAAAACGCAAATTGCTTGATGAAACTCAAGAAACTCTCCGTACTTCTGCCTTCCCTAGCACCCATGTGAAGGTATTTACAATTTTTACTTCCCTTAGTTTATTGATAACGGTATCTTAATTGAGGATCTGGTGATTCGTGTTTACTATGTGGCTAAAATACCTGTCCAACTTCAAGTAGGATATGAGAAATAAATACCCAAAATTGCACCTGCTTCGGTTGTCTGGTCCATGATTTTCCTTCAGCCTAATCTCAGGCTGAAGCAAAGAATTAACTGTTGGTGTGTTGGATTTTGCAGGAAAAATGGACAAAGAATCTCTATATAGCCTCAATATGTTATGGGCGGACTGTTTGCTAGTGCCAGGGTGTGTACTTGGCATGTAAATGACAAACGAGTCAAAATTGGGATGAAGGAAAATTCCTGGTCTCCCAATTAAAATTCTCGCCAAATTTTAGTTTGGATCCAAAACAAGAGTGAGAGAGCTGTCCCTCAAGCAAGCCAGGAGCCAGTTGGGAGTATAATTTTGTTGGGATTATTTTCATTTGATAGGAGGGATGGCCATTTTGTCAAATGCTTTCCACACGTGCTTCAAACCACTTGCGTATTTGTATGTAGTGTTTTTAAATTTTCCAAGAGCTTCACGAGCCCATAATTCTGCCGCTATAGGAATAGGGTTGTGGTGATTGCAACTTGGAACCCAGAGGGCTCTGATTGGCAATACAAAACTTTCTTCAACTGAAATATTGTGAATCTGTGGTGCTAATCAACCCACTTTGTTCATAGTGAAATATTTCCAGTGTGAGCATTGTTACTCATCAACGGAGGTTTTTTTGTTTATTTTTTTGGTTTTAGAAGTAGTATCACAAAACCTATTAAATTGATTGATGACTCTAAAACCTACTGATCAAAACCCCCGTCAATTAATCAGTGGATCAAAACCAATTGTGAATATAAATTTGAGTGAATGCCGCGGATCAAAAAATAAATTTCGAGGGATATTATATAAACTGGACCTTCGATGATAGTTACTCCATTAGTGAGTATTTGGGGAACACAAAAGCTAGAATTTTTTTTTTTTTTTTATGCCGAAACAAAATTCTTTGCACATTTTTTTCCCATAAATTGTAAAAGCCATTATGTAAAAGTCAATCCAAAACACACTTTTAATTCAGACCATTCTGGCCAAAAAATTGTGATTCACCAGGAAGGGATTATGTAGTTTCACAACGTGACAAACCAATATTTAAATAAATTTCTGCATTTTGTGCCTAACAATACTTTGAATGAGACTAATCTGTCTGGTTAGCTCAATTTTTGAAGTGGTTAGCTCATATTTGAGGACTAATCAATCAATTTTCGGAGTGACTTGTAACTTTTTTTTTTTTTTTTTTTATATGAACTTGTAACTATATTGACATTTGATTATTTTTAAGTAAAACATTCTTTTTTGGGTTTAGGGTTAATATAATCGGATGGGAAGAGATAAGCCCAGATTGGGCCCAATCCCAATAGCAACACAGGCCCAAAGATGGTGAATTGTTGTCCAAATTTGCTCACAACTCGGCTCTGATTTTCATCAAAAAAAAAAAAAAAAACTCGGCTCTGATTCGAGGACTGTCCCTAAACCCTAAACCTCTGTAAGAGTGTTTAAGTACAAACGCTGCCTCGCACGCCATTGTTGGTGAAGGAGGGTGGTGTGTGTCAGATTGCTGAACATTAACAATGAGACCCCCGAGAGGCGGTCGCAGCGGAGGATTTAGAGGGGGTCGTGACGGTGGCCGTGGAAGAGGCGGTCGTTTTGGTGGTGGCAGGGGTGGCGGCGGCGGCTTTCGTGACGAAGGCCCTCCTACCGAAGTCGTAGGTTTGTTGCCTTTTCATTCAGGAGCTGGGAGGTTTTTATGTTTATACCTTTCTGCCCTCTCTTTCTGCTATTCAGCCTAAGTCTTGTGAAATGGGATTAAGTATGGACTTGATGGCTTGATCTTTTGGTTTTGGGTGAGATGGTGCAATAAAAAGAATACACTGTTTTTCAATTTTCATTGGGAAGTGGAAACAGAAATTTTCTGGGTTGGCGATTCAAATGTTTTTGTCTGGTTTGTGTGGGGGAATTTCTTTAGTGTTTGTTGTCTCAAGTTCTATGTCATCTCTTTACTGCCTTTTCTGTTTTTATTTTGAACAAATGATGATTGCTATGCATATTGAAGAGGCTCCTTGACGTGTGCAGAGGTCTCAACGTTTATGCATGCATGTGAAGGAGATGCGGTCACAAAACTTACAAATGAGAAAATTCCTTACTTCAATGCCCCTATATATCTGCAGAACATGACACAAATCGGTAAAGTTGATGAAATATTTGGCCCCATTAATGAAGCCGTGAGTTCTCATTTGCATTTCAGTCGGTCGATGCCTTCTAATTTTGTCTTATATTGAAGCTGGTTGTGATTTACCTTTTCAATTGCAGTACTTTTCAGTTAAAATGATGGAAGGGATTGTTGCTACTTCTTACTCAGCTGGTGATAAGTTTTATATAGACCCGAGGAAAATGTTGCCTCTTGCCAGATTTCTTCCACAACCAAAGTATGTTCTCTATACACCTCACCGCTTGAAAACATAGCATGTCAATTTGTGCAATTGAGCGGGATGTGATCTTCAACTTTTACTAATTGTTCAAGCATGTAAATCTGAGTTGTGTTTTATAATTTGTCCAAGCATGTCTTATTTCAACAATTCCATGCGGTATCTTTTATTTAGTAGGCACTTACATTACTGATGTTTATGGGAGATTGTTTGGTAACCACTGATGCTATGCAAGCCTAAGCTGCTAAACTAAGCAGCATCTTTTCTCATGATCAAATCTGAGTATTCATTTAAGCTAAAAGAAACCTGTAGGCTGATGGTGAGACGATCATGTTGTTCTTTTACATTTCCATTTATGCAGCCTTTATCAGAAGTTCCATTAAGTGATCCATATTATTAATGAAGTATATTTACCTTTTTGAAATCTGTTCATTCTTTCCTGCAATATGGCCTGCCCATTATTTATGTAATACAGATTTTATATGGAATATTAATATTGATCTGATGTGTGGATAGTAGGATTGATCCTTAGCACATTTTTGCTCCGGAGGTTGTAAAGCTGTTAGGATAATCAAAGTAAACATGTTGGCTGATTTTTTTGTTGCAGGGGACAGCCACAAGCCGCTAGAAGTGGAGGCCCAGGAGGAGGCCGTGGTGGTGGCAGAGGTGGTCGTGGAGGGGGCCGTGGAAGAGGTGCTCCAAGGGGTGGGAGAGGTGGCCCTCCTAGAGGTGGTGGCCGTGGTGGTTTCCGGGGGAGGGGGAGATGGTAGGATCGTTCAGTGTTTCGGTGTTATAGTACTTCAATTATTTTGCTTTGAAGATGACGTAGGACGCCTAATCAAAAGGATATTTGATGTCAAAGTTAGGCACTTTTGGATTGAGTGATTCCATCATGCTTCTTTAACTATATTGATTCCCAAATTTCAAGTTTATTACGCAGGAGATCTTTGGTTTAGCCGGAGATTATGATAAATTACGAGCTATGATATTGCAAAGGATGAAGAAACAACTCCATTTTTATCACGTCGAAGCTTCAATCAGTTTTTTAAATATAAAATATATTGGCTTTGTTTGTATAAGGGGTTTTCTAAATTAAAATAGTCATTTTGTTTTAGTTATCAAAATTATAGTATGCCTTTAATTTGTTTACGTATTATGCTAGCAATCGGACTTTTGAGTAAAAGATAAATTATTTTGAATGAGGAAAAAAATCAGAACAGTAGATTGAATATGCTTGTTTTTAGAAAATTCTTTGGGGAAAAAGACAGATAAAGAAATTTTAGAATAGGAAAAGATAAGAGAGCGTCTCGGATATTTAAAATACCATAAAGGTGTAATTTATTCGTGTCATTGGAAAAAAATAATCAAATAATTGGTCTGTTTATTATCGCTTCTCTTCATGTAGACTTGGCTTGAGCTAAAACTGAAGTCCGAACTCGTCCACTGAGGTCCCTAGAAAGTCCAACCAAAATAATTATAAGGGTGAAGTGTCAAAACGGAAGTATATATTAAGGAATAATGTTGCTCTAAAAGTTTTTTCAGCCTCAATTTCGCTCCGAAAGCCTAAAAATGTAGTAATATTACCTTTTTCCGTTAAAAAATTGACATTCACCATTAATTTTTTAATAGAAAATGATAATATTGCTACATTTTTAGATTTTTTGAGCAACATTGAGTCTAAAAAAACTTCTGGGACAATATTGTTCTTAAGCTTGTACTTCTAAGACAGATTTTCCAGTTACTCATAATCATAATAATAAAATAAAGACAATAAAGAGTTTTCTAGAAAAAAAAACTCAGTTAGTATCAAAAGCTTCAAGTTGTTCAAGTCCAAGATGCTACTACTCTTCTTGGAGTCGTTCAAGGGTGAGGGTGAATGTATTAGGATCTTGATAACATTAAAAAAACCATTGAGACATCTTTAATAAAAAAAGATGAAGATCTTAGAAGGAAATAACCAATGTTATTGGAACCATGATTTATCCCATTTGATGACTAGAGACCCGAATAAACTAAAAAATATCATATTAAACTTACCAAAAGGTGCCTACTTTGATGGGAAAGATGTTTCATCTAGTGGACAATCAGAATTTGCGAGCTTTCTTCTTTGACTCATACTCAAGAACACTTAAAGACTCAAACATCTTCCTAACCAAGGCTTACAATACTAGCAAGATCAGTATACTAGTTTTTAGTACTCTTAACATTGGATCATGATCTTAACCCTGTCCCGATACACAGGTTCCTTTTGAAGATGCAAGTGCAGAGCATACTTAGAATATAAGAGGTAAATGATACTAACATACTAAGAATTTAGACTTTCAGAAGCTCAAGGAGAAATTTAGAAGGAAGCCATATAAAAGCACACTGAATTTTATTTCTCATAATTCCGATTTGATTAAAAATTAGAGGAAACTTAGCTTATATAGATATGTAGAGGTATAAGACGACAATCCTCCTAATCTAAAGGATAAGATGCACTAAGACACTCTTATGGATGAAAATAAAATAGTATAGACAAAGTAAACAGATTAATGACATAAAACAAAGCAGTACACCACTCATGACAAAAGTAAATGACACATAATACACTTAGTATAATAATTTAAGCATACGAAAATAAAGAGATTTTGCAATAACAAAGTTAATTATATATATAATGTGTATTAGTCTTCTTAAAATTTCTTCTTTCGTGTTTAAAAATAGGAATAACTTGTCCAAAAATAACAAACGTGGGAAACAAAGGAATAATGAGATTAATGTATTGATGAGTAAAACAAATTCTTCATCTAGTTCCTATATTTAGAGGGAGAGAAAGTTTCGAAGATATCGTATTCATATTTTTGTATGAAACAATGCAATGTAGGAAAGTGGACGATGGAGTCAAAGTTGGAAGGACACAACAGATCAAGAAGTCAGAAGTTTTCGATGGTTTATAGATTGATTACAAATGAACTTGTACTTAGCAAATGCTACTCCCTTGTTCCATCCATCCCTCATCCTCATCCTCAGCAAAATCTGCCCAGTGTTTCCATATGGTCCCTTCTTGATACACGTCTCTATGTATTTCCATTTGTCTTTTTTCATCACAGTGATGGATTGGCACGATGCATATGTTTTCACAAATTAATTATGATTTAAATTTATTTCTCATCCATGAATGAATTCAAAACTCAAAACTAAGATACCCTGAGAACTTGAATGAGTAATAAGGAGGAGTGGAATTTGATAGAGTCAGAAAAAGCTAACAAGGACCCGCTTTTGCCTCTTCCTTCTCGAATATTTGTACTCTTCAAGTAATCTCAGTCCAACCTTCTCCTTCAATCTCTTGTTCCTCCGTTAAACAGTCTTTTCTGCAACTGCATAATTAAGCTCTCAATCTCTTCTCATTTTTGCTTCCTTCCCTTTCGCAAGTATGTGCTCTCTCAGGTTCGTGTTGATTTTCTTCTCCGCCTTATTAGCCGGATACCTCGCATGCGTTTCTCCTCCGAACTTGACACTTTTTCCTCCGATCATCAATCTCCCTCCAAAACCAAACACCTTAACTTCAAAAAGGTACTAGTGCTCTTCAATTCGATCTGCAACTAACTTTTGTTTTTCTCTTAAATGGATTTAGTGCCCTAAATCGTGTGAGGCAAATGTTTCAGATGATTCGAAATGGATTCTGGATATCGGTGGACAGGGCCAGCGACAAGTATCTGTGGAGGAATTTGAGGTCTCTCAACTCAGATATCTATGGCTCTTAGCAACAACTCAACACTCCTATTTCTCGTTTTCATTGTTTGTATCGGATTTGGGAGAGATAATGCGCGTGCAAATTCTCTTGATTCTTTCTCCTTCAGGACAGATGCAGATTAACCTCCATTCATTTTGATTTTTTCATATGGTTAGGATCTGAATATTTTCCCTAAAAGCCTTTCACCTCGATCATCTGCTACACACCTGAATGTAAATTTCTGGGCACATCAATTCAGATTCAACAACATTCTTCGCAAGAAAAGGTCAATTCTACTCGGATGGTATTGGCTGAAGACTGAAAAAAAAAAGTTTATTTATTTTTTATTTCCTTTGGGTCTTTCATGTTTAATTGCTCTTGGTGCATTACGTTATTGGGCTTGCCTTTGTCTCTTTTCCCCGAATATTTGCAAAGAATCTCTTAATTTTGAGATTTGACAGCAAAATCATGCCAAAAAGTACATAATGAATGGATGAAAAATATGAGCAGCAAAACTTAAAATATATTTTGTTTATCAAATTTGAACCTTGATAATAATAAATTACTAAATGTACAGGTATTTAAATTAAAATAATCTTTATATTATGGCCTTAAGATCAAGTCATATTGAGCGGTTTTTAATTTTGGAAAAATTTCATTTTGGTTCTAAGAGAATTAAGAAAATCTCAAAAAAGTTTCAAAAAAATTTAGATATCAGAAAAGTCCATTAACAACTCTCATTTGTAATATTAATAACTATATGGGTCGGATTAATAATCATTTAGGATTTTTTTGACCATATGAATTTTCTTTGAAATTTTTTTGAGATTTTCTTAACTCCTTAGGATATAAACAGAATTTTCTCTTTAATTGTATAACCAAAAAAAAGATCACATCACCGAGGTGTTCCCCACTGTTTTATTAAAATTATATGTAATCAATCGATCAAATCACTCCTGTTTGCATGGAAATATTTAATTAATGAATAATACATCTCATGCAATCACATTAATACCCTACAAAACTATTCCCAGAGAAGTTTAAAAACGAGTAAATTGCATACCGTACAGTTTCATTTTCATGCCTTGTATACAATATGAATATAAGTACACACTACAGAGTAACGGAATGTGATTGAAGGAGGCAAAAGTTTTTGGACGTCGGTACGGTTTTATTACATCCGACGTGGAATACGACGCACATATATCGTCAACCACAGTCTAAATACTCTCTGTCTCTGTTTGACGTCCAGATTCATTCGTTTAAGCAACCAAACAGAGTCATTGAAAGATGCATTACCTAAAAAAATCTGGGATTATAATGCGCCACTTTCTCCGCCTTTCCTTTCCCTTTGCCCGGCAGTGATTTCGGCCTACGTATTTAGTAAAGCTTCGTTTCCTAAATCTCTGATCAATTTCACACGCAATCGACCTTGGCTCTCAACCATTCGTCTTCTTTTCCAGGTATTCAGTCCCATTCTCTTCCTCTTCTGGTTTTGAACTCGATTTTGCTTGATGGTTTGAGTTTCGGTGTTCTGTGCTTTGATTTATTTGGGTTACCAAGTTTGATTGAAGCTGCATTTCCTTCTGTTATTCATTTTGAACCTTCGTGATCATGCCTTGGGTATATTGACGCTCTGGGTTAATGCTTATTATTCTGACGATTAATTATCTGAAATGGTTCATTTTCGATAATTCGATTTGTGATTCCTTGTTACCTTTTCGGCCTTTTGTGGGGTTGGAAAGGGAGAATATTCTTCTCAATGTAAATCGCATGTAGATATCAGGAAGACAGGAATTTTATGCGAAGTGGAGATTCGGAACTTTTACCTGTATAGGTAGTATATAGTATATACTATGTTGATTGACTAAAAATTTTCGCCCACATCCTGATATTACTAAAAAAGGACAATATGAAACATAGTAGCACAGTGACTTTC
This sequence comes from Acacia confusa, assembly GCA_037074495.1. NCBI lineage: Eukaryota > Viridiplantae > Streptophyta > Magnoliopsida > Fabales > Fabaceae > Acacia > Acacia confusa. Next base: position 9,433,273 of record CM073507.1, on the reverse strand, counting down.
TTCATTTTCTTTGAGGAGGGGGATACTGTATTAATGTTACCCTTTATTGCTCCCTGTCTCTGACGTTTTTATTTAGTTTGTTCGGTTGCAATTAATGGTTCAAATTTATAAGCAGGGCTAAAGGAACTGTTTACAATGTCAACTTTGGGCAATTCAACTAATATATTTTGGCAAGAATGTCAAGTAGGAAAGCTTGACAGGCAGAAGCTGCTTAACCAAAAGGGATGTGTTGTGTGGATTACGGGTCTCAGCGGATCAGGTTTATATTGTTATTCTGACTTGATTGTTGCTTGAATTTTTTTAAGTCTCGATCTTGTCTTTGTTGATTTTGAATAGCAAGCAGACTCTTTATACTGTATTTTCTATGCTTCTTCCTTGATAGGCTACCATTGGAAACATGTTAGTTGCAACATGTGAAGTTCATGATTTTTATCAGTTTCTTCTTGCTCCATATAATTATTTAATGTCATGCAACAATTATTTAATCCTAATCTATCATTGTCATACTAATTTTCCTTCCCCCCTCTTTAAAATTATACAGGAAAAAGTACACTAGCCTGTTCATTAAGCAAAGAACTTCACTCAAGGGGCAAGTTGTCTTATGTCCTTGATGGAGATAACCTTCGGCATGGATTAAACAAAGATCTTTGTTTTAAACCTGAAGACCGTGCTGAAAATATACGCAGAACTGGTAAGATTGTTTATATAAACAAGTTTTTTGAGGAAACGAGGTGACATGGCTTTGATGATCAGTTTGAATGAGGATTTTCATTCAGTATGTTTCAGGAGCAGATACAAGAATGATATCTATGTTTTAAGATGTTTGATACATATCGAATTTCCCCTTAGTTACCAGACCTTTTAGTTACTATAGGCTTTCCTACTTGGCTTTTCTGCTGAGCAAATTATTCGATTCAGGAGAAGTAGCAAAGCTCTTTGCCGATGCTGGTTTAATATGTCTTGCCAGCCTGATATCTCCATATAGAAAAGATCGTGACATGTGTCGTGCCATGATGAATGACTCAAATTTTATTGAGGCATGTCTCAGCAAGAAACCTCTTCTTGAAATAACTTGTCTTTTTGCTGATAACTTGTTTTGCTTGTTTGATATTTGATGGTGGATTTCCCTTGTACCCACATAAATGTGCAGGTCTTCATGAATATGCCTCTGGAACTGTGTGAGGAGCGAGATCCAAAAGGCCTTTATAAGCTTGCTCGTGCTGGAAAGATCAAAGGTGTGTTAGGAATAAAAAAGTTATCATAGAAAGTAAAACTCAGTTTATGTTTTAAAATTTTGATGGTCGTAATATCTCATGGCAGCATATAATTTTTACTGAAGGGAACAAGCTCTTGTACTTGAAGGAAATTTTCATATATTATTCTGAATTAATGACATGATTGCTTAGGAACACTTCTGAACTCACTGCGTTGTTTTTTTTATTTACACAGGCTTCACTGGTATTGATGATCCTTACGAACCACCCTTAAACTGTGAGGTACTTGTTCATGGAGCCCTATAAGATTCCTTTACCAGTATATGATTTATTACTTCTACTTGTATGTTGACAGATAATCTTCCTGTTTTTCAGATGGAAATAAAACAGATAGATGGAGTTTGCCCAGCACCCATTGTCATGGCTGGACAAGTAGTTTCTTATTTGAAAGGGAGAGGATTTCTTGAATCCTAGGAATCTGATGCCATTCATCTCTGGGATGATCTTCTGCCATATAAGTATGCCTTTTTAGTGGCTTGCCATGAGTGTATGTTATGAGAAAATAAACACTAAAGGAGGCTTTAAGTGTTTTAATAGCTACCTTTCTTAGGTGGATAAATGTATGGTTTCAGCATCAGTTGTGTGAGTATTCTTTGCACTCCTGATCTTTCTTTGTAATTGTAAGTACAACTACTCTATTTTGACAAGCAGATAATTTCGAATATGTTTTGCACTTGAAGATTAGGTTCATAATCTGCTTAGCACGTGCTTGCTACTCAATCTCTCTCACTGAAACTTCTGGCAGATGATTAAACCATATCGGCTGGCCATATAAAAATTGTTTATTTTCACAATGAAAAAAATAGCAATTAGAGAAAACATCATGGAAAAGATGAAGAATCATGTATTATCCATATAAGAGCAATATGCTCATACAAATTATAACTCGTTTGGGTTTAATAATAATCATCTTTCATTTGAGGGTGATTAACAACTAACTTTAACTCAAGAGATTTAGGAGGGGACTTTTTTCTTTAGAGAGAAAGTTATATTAACCTCCCTCTTAATATAGTATGGATCCCATTATCCCACAATTGAACACATTAACCATGACCCCTTATGTAAATTAGTGTCTCAACCAACTAACTAGTCATTTAATTTCACCTTAATATCCCTAACACACAAGCATATATATCAGCACTACTTGTAATACAGTGCTATTGAGATTCATTTCCCCCCTTAGGTCTTAGGTTCGATTCCCCTTCCCCTCGCCTTGTATAAAAAAAAAAAAAAAAAACACACACACACACAAGCATACCGATTCTATATTACGGGGGACCTTTTATAGTAGTTCATGGGTAAATTTTAAACATCAGAGGTTATTAGCATATGAATAAGAATGAGAACTTTATTTGAAATGAATTAAGTTAACAAGTAAATAATAAGAAAACACTTATGTTCAAAAGGGCAACTATGAATCCCAAACTATATATGATAATATAAAAAAACTAATTTTACATTTTTTTTGAATTATATCCTAAAGAATTAAAGGAATTTTATTAGAAAAAACAAAAAAAAATCAAATCATAACTAAATAACAATAAGAAAAAATATCCAAAACATTGACAATCTCCCAATTGAGCATTGAATGAATCCCGGGTGCTGTTGAGATGGAGAAGTCGTTCAAAAGCTTCCAACCTTAATACATAGAGGTGTGCGAATTAAGAAAAATTATAAAGTATTTATATTTATATTCTTTTACAAATTGATTTTTGACTTATAAACATATAAATATTTCATTTCATAATTAAGTGAGTTTGGTTCTCGAGGCTTACCAAAACTAGGTTTGTCTCGGGACATACATAGATATTTATAAATTGTCTATCAACCAAGTCCTTTTATGAATAAGATTTAAATCATAATCTTAATCATAATCTTATGTTTATAACTTATAAGTCAACCTAAATCCAACCTTATTGGCAATGAATAAATATTTAAATGTTATTGTCTCCGCAAGCCACGAGGCCCAAATACGGATCCTGGGTTGAGCTATTCAGAAACGGCGAGGTCCGACGCAGGGCAGGAGGGTGGAGATCGGAAATTGTGATTGTGGTGAGAGCAAGGGAAAGAGATGGTGTTGAACAGTGGAGCGGCGGTGAGGGTAGCTCAAGTTTCAGCCAATCTCTGCCAATACATATCCTGTAATCCCGAGAGATTCAGCAGCGACACCGTGTTGCGCCTCCTCTTCTGCCTCCCATTCCGCCGTTTTGCCCTTTCTCTTTCCACTTGCCTTGGTTTTACCGCCTTTACCCCTCCCGCCGCTGACGACGCCCCTTTCCACTCCGATTGATTTCTCTTCTGTCTCCCCCAATTGATCGACGATCGATGAATGATCGCTGTCTTCGTCTGCCTCTGTGTATTTCAAATCTATTTATGTGGTATCTCTTTATGCGTGGATCACCGAACTATTGCATTGAATCCAGCATATGTCTTCTTATGATGGGTACGATGATTTTAGATTACGAGTCCAGTGATTATTGCCTGTGTAAATTATTGTCGCCCTTGTTTAGATGTAATTGCTGATCGTGTCCCATCATATATTGTAATTAAGAGAAAGTATTGCGCATCCAAAAGGGAGCATTGGATGAAATTGTTTTTAATCTAATCATGTGTTTTGTACTGCGAGTGAAAATTGGATCTAAGTAACCTTCGAGTTCACTGCAATGATCACCAAAGAAGTGTGATGGAATTTTCCTGCTTCCTTTCTTTGTATGGTTTCCCTGGTGTTGTATCTTTTGGTATTTTGCACTTCCTGGCTCTTGGCATATGATCGCATGATCAAACAAGCTGCACAAGAAACAATCCATACATCCCCAAAACCGGTCCTAAGTAATATTTTGTATTCTTGCATTCCACTGTTGTCTTGTTCTTTTAATACTCCATTTCATAAAAGCTTTTTATCACATTGATTTTGATGTAACAGTTATCGTTATATTCTGAAAATTTGATTTTTTTTTCAACTTGATTTATGGTAGAGAAGATAAATTTGTGAAGAAGTTTTATTTTTACTTGTGTGAACATGATTTTCCAACCGAATCCAAATAGATACTTGCTATTTTTATTAACATGTATTTTGTGTTTCCAAATATTTCTTTTACCTGTAATATACTCATTAGGTAAAACGAATATCCAACCATATCCCAGGTATGTGTTTTTTAATTTCACATAACATCATAACACACAGTAAGACAAAAAGTGGGGATAATGGGACATTAGGTACCTAAAGTTTAATTTGCCTCAATTATCTATTTCTTTTTGGCCAATAAGCCTCAATCATCTATTTGACTCTTGAAATTTGGTCTTTAATAATCAAGTTTCTAAAATTTTGTAATCATGTATAGTTTGAATGAAGAATAATATTATATATGATTTTTAATATATGAGCTAGTTGAGGTCTTTAATTTGGTTCTAAATATAAAATGTCAATCCCTTTTCTTCTCTATATTTATCATTTTTTTTTGTATTTTTTTTCTAAATTATCCATATTAATTACACATACTAATGAAATTTGTATTGAGGTATAGTTTTAATATAAATAATTTAATATGATATCGGAGGCAAGCTAGCACATTCTGTGTTTTTTTTTTATAAATAACTAATTTAATTAATTTCTTTAATATAACTAGATAAGAATAATTTAGGGACAACATTAATTATAGGATTACGTTGAACCCTTTAAAATCCTAGTACATTGAACCCAAAACTTTATGATGAATCCTTGATAAATGGGAAATGAATAAAGAAGGATCAGTCAAGAAAAGGAACGAGGGGAAAAAATCTGATGGGAAGGAGATTCGAATGAATCCCGACAAAAACCGAGAAGAAGAATAAAAATAAAAACTCGTAGAATAGAAGCAGCACCCATCAGCAGTCCTTACTTGGACACAAAATTAAAAAATTAGCGAGAAAGGGAGGGACTGGTGCGAATCGGGTAGTAGCTGAAGTGCGACCCAACCAAGAGAAGATGAAGATGTTGGTGACGCCATTAAGGCCTTCCCTATTTTCTCGATTAAATGGCCATAATATCCCTCTTTTTCCTCTTCCTTTAATCTCACGCTACTCTTCCTTACCAAACTCGTTGACGTTTTCCTCTCGCCCAGCTCGCCCTTTCTCCATGGCCGCTTCATCGCAATCCACATCTCCGGTACCTGCTTCTCATCTAATCTCTTCCTTTCCCCGAAATTTACTAGCTTCTAAGTGATTCACTTCACAGTTCGGCTTTGAATTCAATTTACTTAGCTTTGCGTAAAGCTTATTGAGAGAATATGAGGGGATGATTAATAGATTATGCAGTGCCAGATGTTCTCTTCCATTTCGCTCCTTCATCTCTGTTTTTCCTTTTTGGTTTTTCGTAATTCTTAATTCTTAATAATTGCTTTCGTGAAACCCAAAAAAGCTTTGTTCCTTTAAGGTTACATTGGTGTGATGGTCATACCAATGCAGTATTATGCTGATGTTGATTTCTGAATTAGACTGTGTCGCCAGGAGATGTTAACATCGACAAAGACAAGGTTTTCCAATTGATTCAAGCTCATCAGGTATTATATTGAATCTGCTATATACTTATTTCTACTTATGAGCGTCAAAGTAGTTAGAATCCGCTGTGGCCTGTGAGTGATATCTTTGTGCAGATACCATTTTGATCAGTTGAGAAAACATATTTAGACAGGTTGTTTTCTGTTCATTACAGGAGAAAGCTACTCGACTTCCACCAGTTGAAGAAATTCGTACTATGATTGATCGAAGTGTGCGGGGGATGCTCTCTACATTTTCTCAGGTTTCTGGACTTTCCATTTAACTGTCATGAATTCCAATGATGTAGGTGTTGGTGGTGGTAGTGTTTTTTTTAATTAAAAATAAATAAACAAAAAAAAAAAGATAGACGGAGTTACTATCAGATGTGCCTGTAAATTGAATTAGATAGTGCAGTGTGTAAATTGAATTAGATAGTGCAGTGTTCTTCATGAGGAAAAAACCTCATAAAACTATATTCTCTGGTCTTCACGTAACCTGTGTGTAACCTTGTGAGTATATAACTATTTTATTTCCAGATTGCTGGAAGTAAAATATATATTTGTGGAATGTAAAATGGAGTTGATTAACAAATTAATCCAATGAGAGGAGCACGTTGAGAAAATTTTCTAAAATGATCCTCTAATACAAATGCAAAAATCTAATCTAGCAACTTTTGATGTTCATACCTTCGGTATAATAAAGGATTTGTTTTTATTGGCAGAAAACTTCAATTTCCTCTTCTAATCTGGTTTTCATTTGACTTTTTATTCACAGAAGCATGAGGGTTATCCATCAGGGTCTATGGTTGACTATGCATGTGATGCAGATGGATCTCCTATACTAGCAGTGAGCAACTTAGCAGTTCATACAAAGGTTTTCTTTTTTTTTTTCCCCTTGATTTTTCCACGGCATTGTTTTGATGTTGGAAAGTAATGCTGATAAAATAGTTTAGAATATAATTTGTGTAAGATTGTGAAATGAATTGACTTGGCTTGGAATAAAATGTAAGTTTAATCAAGTTGCTTAGCTGCTACCAGGCACAAGTTGCTTGAAATATCCAGATAAAGTCGTAATGAATAACTGTATTAGGTCTGACCAAAGTCTGATCTCAAGACTTATAATTCATTGGAATTGTTTTTTTAAGCTCTCTTTATGAGTTTTAGAAAGTAGAAACAAAATCAATGTTAAGGCTTACTTACGTTGATATGAGTATTGCTTTCTACATTTTGCAGGACTTAATTGCAAATCCCAAATGTTCACTGCTTTTGGCTAGAGATCCTGAAGATAGGACTGATTTAGTGATAACTTTACATGGCGATGCTGTTGCTGTAAGTTGTGATGTTTTGTGCATTTTCCAGTTACAATTTGTATACTGATGGTCCCCCTCACCCCTTCTTCCTTCCTTTCCCTTTCTATTACCCTCATCCTCATGTATATGAATTGAGGTTATATGATTCCAATATTACTGTATCATAGTTAACTGAAACTATCGTAAATATATTTCTTGATATCTCAATCAGGTTCCTGAAAAAGAGAAAGCATCCGTTCGAGCTGCATATTTGGCAAGACATCCCAATGCATTTTGGGTAACTCTATCCATTTATTTTCCATATAATTCTTCTCCCGTTTACTTCTGTATGTCCATGTATCACAATTAGATGAAATCTGCATATTGAAGGTTGACTTTGGGGACTTCTACTTTCTGCGAATTGAACCAAAAGTGATACGTTTTGTGTCAGGGGTTGCAACAGCTTTATTAGGTTCAGGAGGTTCGTTAGCCATACAACTCTTTTCTTGTTGGTTTGCCTTTCTTTTGATGCCGTTATTGTGAGGCTGATTTTGGCTATGTTTTCTTTGAATGATAGAGTGATATATATTTCATGTTGGGTGTGTGCTTTTCTTTTAATTCGTTAGCTTTGCATGAAAATAGGAGAGGAAAGAGACTTGGCTGGTTTTTGTGAAGAATGTGCCTTTTCTTTTATTTCATTTTTGACATTTTAAGGCGACATGTTATTTCAGGTTTATTTACTAATTTATGACACTATTCTGAATTTGTTTCACTTTTCAGAGTTTAGTGAAGTTCAGTATAAAGATGCAAAAGTTGATCCCATTGCTCAATTTTCCAAGCCAGTGGCGGTAGTTAACTCTAATTGACCATCTCATATACAAGTCTTGTATATGAAAAGTCTGCACTCTTTAGTATCTTCATAAAGCAGCCTTGTTTCATCCCTTATGAAATGTTGTTAATTGACAGTCTCATATGAATAAAGACCATGCTGAAGATACAAAAGTCATTGTGCAGCACTGGACATCAGTTCCGGTATGTCATCTTATAAACTGTATGTTATTGGCATACAATACCAGTGATAAAGATGGTTTTCTAGTCTCTCAAATCATGTAAAATGCTTTGGTTGAGTTGATGTTCAGAATCTATTATTCAGTTGAGTGGCAAATGTACAGGGCAAGGGAAAATCAAAGTTCTGTTGGTGATCGATATGTTTGCATGTGATAGATGCTGTCAATGTTGGGCTGATAAAAAAATAAAACGATATCTTCTTATAAACTTGCTTCAATTATATTGTAGCTATGGACATTCAATACAGACGGTTAGGAGGAAAAAAATCCCCCTTTTGTGCCAGGGAGGGGGTTTGTGCTTTTAGTCTTTAATGCAAATTATTTTGGCCTTCTGCAGGTGGACTTCGCAATCATGACAGATTTGGATAGCCTTGGTTTCTACGTAAAAGTATTGCTAGTGCCTTTCTTACTTTTTTTTTCCTAGTATGATTTCTCTTTATATCCATTCCTTGAACGCTACTTTTGATTTTTAAATTTACACTTAAGTTCCTGTAAACTTAGCAAATGAATGATTTAGTGATATTTCTGGTCCTCTGAGGCAGTTTTTTTCTTCAAGCTTGAAATTCTCTAGTCTCTACCCTCTTACTAGAAGTCATATATCTTATTGCAGGCTGGTTATCAGGGTGATAACTTTAAGCTCCGAGTTCCTTTCCCACGCCGTGCAGAAGACAGAAAGTAAGACATAGCATCATCTAATAAAAACTTCTATCTTCTCCTCCACTCTTTTTTTTCTGGGTTGGGATTAATTAGGTGGCATGCCAATGACTCTTCACTGAATATGTTGCCCTCAACCTTCAACTTTACATATACTGCAGCATTCTGGCAGGCGTTGATTCACTGAAAGGTTTTTTTCCCCTTTTGGTATTCCTTTAGGGATGTGAAAACTCTTATTGTCGAGATGCTTCAAGCTGCCAAGAGTCAAGCTGATTAACCCATTCCTCCATCAATAAAAGGTACAGGTGAGCATATTTGAAAGACTTATTAATTTCATTGACGATCTCTATCCACCTATTAGTTAATTACGTTTATGCACAGAAATTCTTCATCCTATTTTATGCTGTGTTTTTGGAAACTTGACTAGATTTTGGTTGTCTGCTGCTTTCTTGAGCTACTTGCTGCTTATGTTCTGGATTATTATGAATCTGAGTTGCCTAGTTTTGAATATTTTGTTGCTAAAGGAGCCATTCCTTGTGGCCATTTCAGTCTAAAATTATAGCAAAAAGAAGGTAGAGGGACAATTGAAAGATGGGACTGTATGAGGAGTTATTTTCTTTGTTCATCTCGTTGGGCTGAAATTCTGCAGAACACAGCACCTGTCCTTCTTCCGGGAGGACAAGCAGGGCACATTTGAAGGGATGCAAGTACTTTTTCATATTTCAGGGATAAAAAGACAATACAACTGGCTAGTTTGGTTCTCTTTTCTTCCATTGTGGTGTGTCGAAATATTGAAGGGGAATGGAAAAAATCCAAAATTTGGAAAGAAACAGTGTAATAGTCTCTAAAATACAGGCACTATTTGTCTTGTATACGAAATCTTTGTACACAGATGTTCTCTTCTCGTCGAGTTGATGTGTGATTATCCATTTGAAAAACCGAACTATCTCGCTGAAACAACATCGCTCAAGTTTTACCAAGTCGATGTTGGAGTACGTACTTGAGGCAGCACCACGATGTAAGAAACCTTTCAATGCCGTCCTGGATATGGCTACAATACAAGTCTCAACCCAATGTGGAAAATCTAACTGTTAAGCCTAACCGAACCAGAAATTGGTGCAATCAAATCGTGAAGATCTTCTGGTTGCTTGCCCAAACCGATTGATTCATAGCTGAAATGGAATCCTTATTGAGCGTACTGGTGCAAAATTGAAGGTTACCACGAAACTGGAAGAGCCAGCTTGATTGATTATTGGTAGCATCTTTGTTCAGCTCTCTCCCAATACTATCTTATGTCAACATGAATAAGTTATGTAGCCAACATTTTGTTATGTCTTCTCTGGCAACATTAGTTAGAGCCACCAATTCCTGGCAAAAGCGCAACTTTGTTCGATTGTAACAAGAGTTTCTTTAAAAAATATTATTTGTAAGAGAAAGAAAGTAGATAGGAACGGGAACAATTAGGGTGTTTAAATATAGATTTGCTCACCTAAAACAGCAATCATGAGAGGAAAAGGCCACCTTTCTTTCTTTTTTCCGTCTTTCACTCGTAGCAGCACGAGAAGCACCACGCCCCTTCCAGTTTCCATACCCTACTCTAACCAAACTAACATGAGATTTCAACAATTTTTGGTTTGTTTGAAAGAGGCTTCACGAGTGTTGGGGATAGTGCAAGGAACATGAGGGTACAACCTCCCGCTAGGCATATTTGGCATATTCCAGCTTGCCGCTTTTATTCAACAGAATTAAAGAATGGATGCATCATCATGACCTCTTCATCAAAGTGGGACTGTATCTTTTTACGTTATATTCCTCTCATATCACATGGTGCAAGAGAACGAGTTGATTGCCCAACAAAAAATAGGCAGCATAGGGAAGGAGTGGAACGATAGCCCTCTTCTTCTGATCACCGTGTGTATATTTTGGAGGGATGAGCCAAGCTGAGACCGTTTCTTGTTTTGCTAATTCAGTTTTCGTTCAGGTCATCAAAAGTTAAGACCAGTTTCAAGTGCCGATTATTATTATTGGGTGCACGTCCACGTTATTATTTTAATTTAATAGCAGATTTAGATGCCTAATTAAGTGAGGATCCAAAAAATTACAGTTTAATTTCCAAAAGTGATCGCAGTGTCGGCAAAGTGGCATTGTGGGGTAAGGTTTTGAGAGACATTGTCCTCCCTCCGCATTCAAGCCTATTTAAACGCATGCTTGCTTTCCCCCTCCATTTTCCTTTTCACTCACCACCAAAATCGTCATTTCAAGAATGTGAATATAAAACAAAATTCACGACTACGTTATTACTAGGCACTATTTAAGAAATTATTAAATAAAGATATTTAACTATCAATAAATTTAAAACAATTCTAACTATATATTTTTAATCTTACAAAAATAACTGAGCGTTAAATTATTAAAAAATTACGCCTATGAAATTTTTTTGCCCGCTATGCAGTAGTCTTCACAAAGACAGATCCATCGTATTTTTCCAAGAAAAAGAAAAATTGTTCCAACAAAATGTTGAAAACTTAAAAAAGTTGAGATCCAATATTTCAAAATCGGCAGCAGGAAATTTTGGAGAGAAGTGAAGAATTATTAAAAAGGAAATTTAAAAAAAAAAAAAAAAAAAAAAATCAACCAACCTCATTCTCAGAGACAGATTGAAATAGTGAGGCCCAAACCGAAGAAGAAGGGATGATAGACTCTAGAAGAAGAGGGCAAAAGAAATTTCCTTCTTGGATTAACAATTGCATGTTTCTGGGTACAAAAAAATAAAACAGCGCGTGGAGATACCTTCCCTCCTCCACTTGAACATAAACATGATCTTCATCTTCTTCAATCCCTTCCCCAAAATATTTCCTCTTTTCTTTCTTCTTCTTCTTCTTCCTAATCGGAATCGCTTTCCATGCTCCCCATCGCCTTCAATCCTCTGGGCCTCTGCATCATCAAACACACCAAACTCCGTCAGATTCTGCATTTCATTGATTCAACACCCAACTACAACAAAAGCATTCCAAATATAGAAGTCTGATACATACCTTCTTGTTACTTTTCTTCTCCCTAACTTCATATCTCTCTTGGCACATATCCGTCAACCACGCTCCTGGACTCACCAACTGCAACATCCCCCGCCAAACCCACAAATCAAATCAAATCCGCGTTCATTGTATTTCAACCAAAACAAAACTTTTTTTCAGATTAAGAAAGAAAAAAGGAATCTTTATTATGAAGGCAGTGCTCACCAGTAAGCTTCTTTGGATGATCTTGGCCCTCTTCTTGGGTCTTTGAGGCAGCTTGCAACCCTTCATAGCCAGAAAATCTTCTTCTTTTTCTTTGCTTGACAGCGAGATGAACAATTTCGGCCACACATGAGCTCTCTCCTCTCCGTTGTTCCCATCCCCCGTAACTTTCCCGATCTCGTCCGCCGCCACCGCCGACCCTCTCGTCGTGTAGTACCTGTCCTCCTTCTCCGGCGATGCCGATTTCCTATTATCTCCGCCGGCCGACCGAAGCATCGCCCCATCGGAACTCCTGCACCAAACCATCCTTTCCCTTCAGATCAGGACAAAAATAATTTTGATATCTCTTACTCTCTTACACGCAATTGTTACTTCCACGCCCTTTTATTCTTGATAAAGTTTCATCTATAAGCTTAGTGAGTAAAATTTTGGAACTTTAACCCTCAGATTCTGGGCTACCCAACAGAGATTAAGGGAGAATTTCTCATTCGTTTCAATCTCGTCCTCATCCCCGTGAGTTACCAGCCACAAACAGATAAAATGGGAAGGATCCCATCGCTTCTGACCTTGTGAGCCGATTAGGATGAAGATGAGAGCTTTCTTTGTCGTTAGCAGTAGTAACCCCAGAACGATCTATCGTTGATGTAAGCTTCCTTCGGATTCCGCCGTTGAGTCGCGATGATATCCGAGGGTCTTTCACCCTCACGCATCTCAGCCGTTTTCTGCTTCCCCACTGCAAGAAAAAATCAGGTTCCGCTATCTTACATCCTCTCTGACTCCTCTCTTCTGTCTCCATATCTGCCATCAGAAATCGCAACACAAAATAGGATTAGTTCAGTCGTTGAGGAAATTTTAACAATGAACTCACAAGGCCAGAAGGTCGTCAACAAAATTGGGAACAAATCAGCAAAGCAAATCGGACCGGGTCTTTCTCGCCCTAGTCTGACAACTCAGGAGTGGGATAACAAAGGAAAACAGAAATTCAACTTCTGGATGGGGTAGAATGTCCACACAACGAGTACGATTTTCCGCAATAACCTTCAGAACATTGTAGAAACTGAAAATACAGATAAAAATACTAGAGTCTACAGAGATTGCCTCCAACCTCAAGATCTACGCCTGAGACCTGTAATCGGAGGAGAGTCCTCACAAACAAGCCTGGAAAAAGGAGAAAACCACAGGTCAGAAGATAACAAGAATATGGAAACGGAAATCCGGTTCCCAAACAACCGGACATGACAGAGGAGGAAGAGGAAGAAGAAGAAGAAGAAGAAGACGAATAAACCTTCAAATGACACAACTTGAGGTCGGATGACCAAATAGAACAAGAGCACGGTTTTCCTCTACAAGCAGAACATTCACGAGCCCCTCCACACGAAGAAAGAAGAAACCACAGATCTTCTCTCTCTGGTTAAATTTTCAATCTTTCTTCGTTTTCAAAACATCTCCTTCTTCAACTCAGGCTGCGTCGCACTCTCGCCTCAGTTAGGGCATTCAGAAGAGGCTGTTGCTGTTTGTGAAGGCGGCCTCTCTCTCTCTCTCTCGTTTTTCTTCAGAGTCTGCGTTCTCTCAAAGGGTGTTGCAGGTCATTCTTCGTCTTGGCTTTCCCTCTCCATTTATCCGTCTTCCCTAGTGAAGATATGAATGGGAGTCAATTATATCCGCCCGATCGAGAAATGAACGGCTCGATCCGAACGTTCGCACGTATCCCCCTTACGCACGCTTTCTCTATAATTGGCTCCAGAAAAAAAAAGACGCATTCTGGATTTGTATTTTTTGCGATGAATACGATGAGGATATTATTGGGCTTACCTTCATCACTTCAATGAATTTGGTGTTTTCATAAGCCCAATTTACTCATGGGCTAATTTGGAGTATTTCTCGACCATAAGCCCAAACAAATTGATATATATGGGGCCTGGGAGCTCCATGACCCATTTTTTGTTCGTGAAAATTGAAAACGTGTTTGTATGTTTACGTGGGAATTGGGTTTGATCGACTCGATCCACAAGCCTACTTGAATGTAGCTCCAAACTAATTGATTTTTTTGGGTACGGAGTAGTACTATTTTTTTTTTTATGAAGACGGAGTAGTACTAATTGATTATTTTTTTTTAATATATTGAAAAGTTTTGGAGGAGTTCGACATCAGTCCCCCACCAAGCTCTTTGAACATTAATTGATTAGTTCGACACATGCATACATAATACTTGTATATGGGCTCAATGTTTAGCAATTTGGAAATTCTCATAAATGGAGAAGATTGGACTCCAGACACTATCACCTCCTAGAGAGACGTCCCAGAGCTCGAATTCTGACATGAAAAACATGTGTACTCTCAATCTTAAATTACCTTCTGGAATAAGCTTAAGCGCTCTTCTTCTTGAAATGTAGGTATTATATTTGCTCAACCGTTTAAACTTTAATTTAAAAGGTTCAAATTTTAAATTTTTGATTTTTAATGACAAATTTATTTTTATTATAAGATTATCTTTATTTTTAATTATGCTTATAATGAAATAAAAAATTATTTAAAATATAAACATTCAATTAAATCAAGACCGTTCAAAATTAATCAAAAGATAGGTGATGAACATATTTTTGCTCATCAAAGTGATGAGCATAAAATGAGATAGATGAATTGTACAATTTCCAACTTGATGTTTATTTTTGGGAAAATCCTCCCCAGGGCCCAATTAAGCAAAAAAATTCAAAAAAGACCCTAACAACTTTCACATGTCAGAAAAGGCCTTAGGACTTTTTCTGGTATTATTTTAAAAGCGCTAACAACAATATCAGTACCTCATTAACAACAAAATCAGTATTCGTTAAGAACAGTTCCGTTAACAATAAAATCAGTATCCGTTAACAACAAAATCCGTACCCGTTAACAACTACGTTTTTCTAAAATAATATCAGAAAAGGCCCTAGGGCCTTTTTTGACATATGAAAGTTGTTGGGCCTTTTTTAATTTCTTTTTGCTTGATTGGGTCCTAGGGAGGATTTTCCCTTTATTTTTTTTTTCTGTACTGCAATTTTAAGTACTTCTTAACCTACCACCCAGGATAAAGCTTTTTTGATCCATCTTGGTAATCACCTGATCAAATGATTTGTGAAGATTTACTGGTATTATCCACACGCACAATTGAATTATAAGGGTATTGTTGTATTTTCCTTGACCATATATGTAGCTTTACTCATATTTTTTTATTACTATTGATTATTGAAAATTTTGTCTACTTAATCCTTCGGTGTCGGGTCCATAAACATAAAAATTGGCCCTTCATTAGTTCAAGTTCCTAATAGGAAATTTATAATTTTTTTTATTGCGTGTGCATCTATGTAACATTTTATTTAAGTAGGAGTATACTGATAAAAAGTGCCTAATAAATTTTTTTTTTTTTCCCATTAAGCTTCATATGATTTTGATGGTTTAAGAATTTGCAACTGCCCTACTTATGGATTTGCATCCGGTAGTGTCAATAATAGTTGCTAAATCTTTTTTTGGTCAACAAATAATAGTTGCTAAATTCATTGATGAGAGGTAATTTGACTTGAAAATTGTCACCTATGTGTGATTTTGCCTTATAAGTCAAGTCTGTGGGGGGATAATTTTGCCTCAAAAGTATAAACTATGGAGCGATTTTGCCTTTGCCATTATATAAGATGATTTTAACCTTTAGTTGATTAAATATGCTGAGTGAAAGTTTAGATATTATCCATGTCATTTTTTTAAAGATGCAAATTTGCCTCTGAAGTCTATATAGCCTACTTTATTTTTCTTCATAGCATATAAATAAAAATAACACATGGACTACTAACTCAATATATCTGGTCAACTAACAATTAGAATTAATTAGGATAACAACTAAGAAAAGCTAAGAAAGAAGTATGGCTGAATGGGCCACATATACTTATATAAATACTTAAAGCTTGCAATTATTGAAGATAAGACGAGGTTACGTTTTAGTAATATATGTAAGGAGGGAAAGCTATAACAAAAAGTAGCATGACTGCTGCTTGCTTGGATTAGCCGTCTTGTTTTTCAGTGTGATTTATAATATATGAGTTTAATTTGTAAAATGAGTTTTTTCTCGACTTATATAAATATACTTTCTTAATACCAATTTAAACTGACCCGTGTACATCTGTTTCATTCCTCCTGGCCAGAGGTTGTTAGCCTTCTTCTTCACTTTAGCTTCTCATTTGTATTCAGAGAGCCAAGAGAGCATCCTTCCATTTAAAAAAAAAAAAAAAAATTATACGAGTAATAATTATGATTATGTGGAGGAGGACGAGGAGAAATAAAACAAAAACGAGAGAAAAAGAAAGAGGACGAAAGAAAACGGAGGGTGGGTCGTCATTTTCTTTTATTATATCTCACCGACCCAAAGGCAACTTTCACACTAGACAAATTGTCAATATATATATATATATCATGATTATATAATAGAGTTGAATTTTTAGAACGAGGAGTGGTTATTATAGATGCTTCCAAAACAGGTAATTTTTATTTATTTTTTTTGGGGGGGAATGTTTGAGAGTTGAGGCTAAGGTGAGAGAGTATTCACTCATCTATGAGAGAAATGGGCAGACAGAGAGGAAGGGGGGGGGGGGGATTCAGCAATCATATTACGAGTATGAGAATCAAGTAAGTGTCAGGAAAACATAAAATTAGAGGATGATTAGTGATTAAATGAGAGACTTATTAAAATGGTTTATAGAATTATGGTTGAATAAACCATTGAAAAGAGCCTCATGAATTCTCACACACGTATCACAGAAATTAAAGTGGTACAAACATTGACAAGTATAGTGCAATTAATGCATAAAGAAACGCGAGCAAACAGATGATAAAAGATACAGAACTAGGCCATTGGGTTATGAGTTCGATCCCCTCTGTCGTCGTTGTGACTCTTATGGTAGGCGATCTTGTAAATCCTCAGGAAATGCTCTTAGAGCCTGGGGCCATACTCTGACTTTGGTAGGGGACTTGTGTTGAACCCTTTCAAAACTTTTGTGTATAAAAAAAAAAAAAATGGCCACAACACTAATTAACATTTTACAGTCCAAGAAATTGTCATGTTACTCAATGTCTAACTATTCACACACCGCTTCAATCTATTCATTCTCAAAAGCATTAAAATGTCTAAGTTTGAAAACTAACAATCTAACTATATATATTGCATCATTCATAATGAACTATAGTGATTTGACACTAGCTAATTAATCTCAAGCGCACGATACAGATTCAAAGGTAGCTAGAGAAGCATCAACGAATTTTACCCGAAAATCAACCCCAAGTAGTATGTGGCCAACTATCTAAGTTTGGACTATTATATTGTTCATTTTGAAAGCAACTCGGGGGACCAGCATATATATATATATATATATATTCTCTTCCTGGGACCAACTTCGTTTTTAATTTGGAGTCTCCACTACGTTACAAATACACTCATTCATGTTGTCCTCCAATAAGTTTACATATCACTCAATAATATCTCACACAAGTCCGTTCTCCTCGTTGCCGGAAAAATCGTCCAAATCCATCGAACTGACGAGAGGATCGGATGTTTGAATCAGACAATTAAGTTGAGTAACCAATGAAGATGTACGTAACAATGTTGTACAAGGGTGGTGTCAACTAAGTTGAAGTAGTTTGAAACGCTTTTGTGTGAACTGAAATGGGAACAGGGGAAGAACGTGGTTGCTTTTTGGGAAAAAAGACAGACAGACAGACAGACAGACATGATACAAGGCGCAGTTAACGTTTGAAAAAGGAACTTACTAAAGTTGTGAAGACTCAAATTTAAAAACCGCTTATGATGATAAACAAGTGACACAATTAACGCTACCTCTGTCCCCAGCTTTCTCAATGATTTGATACTGATCGATCTGATCCCTAAACCACCATTCCCAAAAGCAAACTTCCATCCACTTGCCTCCATTCTACTCATCCCCTAATTTTCTTAAAAAAAATTAAAGAGACATGCACTAACAACATAACGGTAGAAACCTGTTCACCACCGAATCCTCTCATGATCTTTTTTTCTCATATCTATCACGAGCTCGTATAAATCATTGATTAGAAAGAGGAGATATATAAGTCAAAGTAGTAATATATTGTGATATTTCATATTGATTGTATAAATATGATTTAAAGAATATCAGGAATGTTGAGAAAATGCTGGGGAATATGAACCAAGAAGGATTGATGAGGTTCACGAAGCGTTGATAAATGATAAGTGTGGATAATACTGAATCATTCACAGATGGCTGTAAATTCATGCTCGTGATCTCCTTTGTCCATATTCACCAATTCAATTCATTGTGAGGTTCCTGCGCCTAACCCTCCAATTAATTAATTAATTGGAGGTTCAAATTGTTCCCCCACCTTCACAATATTATCTCCTCACAATGAACCCAAAAATACTACCAGCGTTTAAAAAAAAAAGAGAGAGAGAGAATCTGGAAACCCAGAGCTTCAACTTAATCATCACCAAGCACATGGGAACGACGACGACCCTTTGTCCCAATGATCAAACTCCAATTGGCAACAGAATCAGTGACGCATTTTAATAATAATTAAGCGAAAAAAATAAGGAGGAGGGAAGTGGGCCCATATACCGTTGGAGACAGCTGGATGGCACCAACAAGCCCATTAAAGACACTCTGTCCAACGGACGGGCAGTGGGCCTTACTGCCCCAACATTACCCGGGCAGGCTCAAACGCCTCAAAAACAAAACCCCACATCCTGCCCGTAAACCCCTACGTCTTTCTCTATAAGAACCAGCCTTCCTCACACTTGTGTTCTCACCCGCCATTTCCCGTTTTCGTCTTCTGTGTTTGCTCTGTTTCCTTCAAGAGTCCCAAAAATTTTCCAGCAAAAAATGGAGGCGATGAGGATGAAGCTTCTCTTCGTCGTGGTCTCCGCCTTGGCGGCGGTGTCCGCTGTCTCGGCCGCCCACGCTCCGGCTCCCAGTCCCACGTCGGACGCCACCGCCCTATTCGTGCCTTCCGCCGTTGCTTCCCTGGTTGCTCTCGCGTTCGGGCTTCTCTTCTGAGCAGAGCATTTTGATTCGTTATTAATTATGAGCGTAATGTAATTTGGATCTTGATCTTTGTATATGAATTTCATTTAATTTTCTTCTTAAAATGAGCAGTTTTTTTTTTTGTTTGATGATTCGGCGGGCGTGTTGACGAGTGAAGGGGGTTCATATTCTTATTATGTACACATTGATTCCTAATATCGTGCTCTCTTATTCTCCGTGTTTGTAATATTATTGTGATTCGTTTGACTTCACTCTTTCCTTCTCTATCCTTGTGCTTCTTCTTCGCTCACTAATTGTTCCTCACACTTCTTCCTACTACCGTAATGTCTCCTTTCTTTCTTTTTGGTTTGATGCTTAAACTTGAAGAGTAAGACTGCTCCTACTGAACATGGAGTATTCTTTTTCAGAACTTTTAGTTTTTGTGAATATGTAAAGAAGATGAAGCTGTTCGGGTTACTGAGAAGGTGATTGGTTGTATACTTTTGCATGAAGATTCAAGCGAGTGGGTCAAAAATCATCTCCGACATCTCATAATTTGCTAAAAACTAAAATAATCATGAAAAACAAGAAGACTTTTTGAATGATTGTTTGCGCAATTTATTCGATTAAAGTATTAAATGTTTGTTTCGTTTTCATTGAATGGATGACTAGAATCAAATTGAGAATTATTCATGGTTCGTTAGGAATGTAATAATATATTGATAGGAACGGCGACCTGTGTTCTTTTTGCACAGAATAAACAGTGAACTCTGTCTCTTTCCCATAATATAAGACTATACAGCTCAATAGAAACATATTTTTAAATTACAATTTTAATAATCTTGCTGATTTCAGTGCGTTTTCAAATTTTAAAATGTAACAAGTGGATTTTAAAGTTAAAAACAGGTAAACAAAAATATTAATAAAAGAGTTAGTGATGCGATAAAGTATTGTATTTAAAAAATTTACCTATCATAGTTTGATTAAAAATAATGTCTTGTGTATATAATTTTAAATATTCAAGTGTTTTTTCATAACATGCAAAATATTTTTTTAAAAAAAAGGCTAAATGAACATGCCTCCCCTAAATCATGGAGCGCATCTTTTCCTAAAGCTGGAACTTAACATTAAATCCTTTGAATTTCTAAATTTACGCAATTAACTCAATTGCTGTTCATTTGTTTACCATTTCAATAATAAAATGTAGCCTGACAACAAAATATTTATCTGCTTAGTTAAGAAGTAATATGCATATAAAACAAGAGTTATTTACGTGAGTCCTGTCAGCAAAATAATTGATTAATTTATGAGATACACCAACTTGTCTTTAGAAATAAAACTTTAAAGAGATTTTTTTATTAAAGTTTACATGTCAACTGGGTCACTTGTTCACAAATGTGATAAATGAATAGTTTGTTTTATGATTTAGCCCTTTAAAAAAAAAACAAAAAAATCAAGCATAACCATCCTTTACTGAGAACAAATAGAAGAAAAGAGGAGGATGATCATGAAGACATGAACCATCCTTTTTTGTTTTTTCACTTTGTTTTTTTCCAGCCGAAAAACATGGTGCATCTGTCAGCCACCCACCTCTTTTTTTCAGAAAAAAGAATAAAATTGAAGAAAGCATGTGCTGCCTCTTCCTCTTTATTTTACTTTATTGCAAATGCAACCATAAAAGCACTCAATAATCTAAAAGCAGCCATATTTTATATCATATTCCACAGAATCATTCCCTTCTTTAAAAAGGGCAATCCAACACTGTTGGTTTCTTGTGGGCTAGTTGATGGTGCAGGCCCAAAATGGTTAGGACATAAGAAAACTCCGCTCTTGTAATATTTATATTCAAAAATAATTATACACGTCATTCATTGAATGGAGAAAAAAAAAAAAACATTTTCCACGCATTGAGCAGAACTTGAAGTAACTGGGTATTCTTCTCCATGGATTGTAGTACTTTTTTGTGGTATAAATCTTATTTCTTCCGTTAATATTAATATAAAACCAGGGGGACCTTGTATAATATATAGAGTTGAATTGTATTATTCAATCTTGTAAATAATGCAAGTTGCGATAATTTTAATATTAAAAGACGTGTTTTTTTTATTATTGCATGCAATACAAAATGAGTAGAGGATTATACAGTATAGACATAATGATGTGTTATTTTCGAATATTAATATATAGATATCAACTATACTTTTGAAACCGATTGTCTCTAGCTGCTTTCTTGCATTAATGCTACGTCTCCTGATTTATTTGAATGGTAAAGTAGGAGTATTATTCATGATATTATATGCCTTTTGTCTAATAAGGTTGGGTTTTCTCTTTCTTTTATCCCAAGACGGGGTAATAAAGTTACTGATCTTCTAACAATAAATGCTTATAAAGGAGTGTACCCGATTGGATGGGTGTCGCGACCATCACCCTCTTTGTTATATCTTCTAACCTTGGACACTCAAGAGGCTAATATTATGGTGGATGATGCTTTTCCGTTGCCTTCTGTATTTGAGGATGGTTAATTTGCTTTCTGTTTGTCTTCTTTTTTTTTTTTTTGCCCCCTCTGGTGGGATGTCCCTGTATTCCTGTTTTACTTAGCTTGTCTGTAGTCGACTGCTTGATTTCTGTATGAACTTAAGGGTTGTATCTGTGTTGTTGAATTTATGATAATAGCAGCTATCTTTTCCGAGCAAAAAAAATAAAATAAAAAGGATGAATCAGTTTGTGTTATGCAAATTTCTTTCTTTTTTTTTCCTTCTTATATTATCTCTAGTTCTAAATATAACATCTAATTAATTTTTTTGAAAATAATAAATAAACTAAATATATTATGTTAAAGTATTTATATTTCTCGCTTTTTCTAAACTAATTAATCTGATTTATAAACTGATACTTCCTCCAGTCCTAATTATAAGACATATTTAACCGATTTTGGAAAAATTAAGGAGAGGAGTTAAATTAGTATATAATATAATAATATATAATATATACTATAATTAAGTAATATATTTAGTTTTTTTAATAATTCTAAAAAGATTTTATTTAATCTTATATTTAAAATTGGATGGATGGAGTACAAATTTTCGGCAAAATTAAATGGGTCATAAAACCGAAGCCTGGACGCACGTCATGGGGTAAGCTCCCCATACCCATAATAACACTATAACAGGACTCATGCCAACTAAAACGTTTTTTGTTTATTTTAATTATTGTCATTTCCTTTTCAATTTATTCTCTTGACTGTGAAATCAAAGCTTATCCCATAACCAGGTCAAAAAAGCTTATCTCTTCACCCAAGATTCACCAGGTTACCACGTATACTCAGATCATTTGTTTGAACTTTGAACTCTAAAATCTAATTTTCACCCCCATTTGCCTCCGTGCTTACCAAATTCCATCTCAGTAAAAGAAAAATATTTATAGGAGCTAATTGATTGCGACAGCTTCTAGAAGGGCGTTAAAAATGATTAAAGTCAGGCATCACCTATGTTAATTAACTTCCAATGTATTTTTTCCCCAAACACATATGATTAAAAAGCTGCGACTAAATTCTAGAACGAGTCAAGTTCATCATCCCGTGACGTACTCCTCTGAATTCCGTTAACTTAATATTAATTAATTAGATTAGGATAAAAGTACAAAAATACATATGTGCTTCATCTTCGGGAGCACCCAGCACTATATACTATTTTTTAGATAAAAAATACACACGTTGTTGCCATTTTAGAGTAAAAGTCATATCCTATCCTTATGTTATTGTTCACCGTAACGAGAGAAAAACAGATTGAGTAAACAGTAACATAATGGTGAGATGTGACTTTTGCTCCAAAATGATAACCACGTCTGTATTTTTTCTCCAAAAAAAAAACATATGGTGCTGGGTGCTTATAAGATAAAACACATGTGTATTTTCGCTCCTTTACCCATTATTAAAACATAGAATAATACACGTTTTGAACTTTTAATCTTCATTAATAACAATCACAATTATACAGTTTGAGCATAGTTTAGGAAAGACATGTGATCACAGAATCTGAAGCCAACGGAACGATTTGCTTTCTCAGGCAATTAAAAAATGTATCTAAAAAAGATTGCTTCCTATTCAAACAACCTTTTGATTTTGTAGTAATTGGAATCATTATCAAGTACGTACCCCACAAGGCAAATCAACCCAATTTGGACAGAGAGACAATGAACAATGGCGTGAGTCATTCAATCCCTTCTTAGTCAAGCCTATTCAAGTGGGTCAGCACTCATTAAATCTCATCTCCTGTGGATAGTTCTGCTGTTCAATCAGTCATTTTCAGTTTCGGTCACTTATTCATGGCATCAACATGGAAATATCTTAATTTAGTTGATTTGATTCCCATAGGTTAAAAGATCAAGCCCCTTTTAACCAGAGAGACGTAAGCACAAGGAAGAAGAAACTTTTTTTTGTTTTTTTGTTTTTTTGACGTTTAACTCTCATCAAGTGCCTATAGGAACCATCTCAAATTGAAAGTGAAAAACACATTAGCCGACAAGAAAACAATCAGCAAGTACTCCTCTTAGCTTACTTTAACTCTGTCCAGCACGCAAGGTCGTTATTAAAAAATCATTTTCCTTTGGGAACCTTCTAAACAAGCACAAAATTAAAACTTCATAGTTCATATACTAGATCAAATAGGCAAGAGTTCATGATCTGATACTTAGTTTCCTTACAAAGACCACAGAAATGTAAAGCTAAAGCCAGTGACCACGAGGGACTAAGTAATAAATAACTGACAAACAAGATCATCCCATAGGATTTTACAAACAAAAGCAGCAAAACCATGAAAAAGAAAAAGCATCGTAGTAAATTTCATGGAGGCAATTAATCAACGCTTAAGAGGCCATCAGGGTAAGCACCGTAGGTAATGTGAGCTCTGGAAATAGGACCATTCCTTGCAGAAGCAGAGATTGCTTCGTTCCATTTGGCAGCATGCTCCATCACTTGCTTAATCCTCTGACATTAAAACCCACTGTCAGTTCAAAACCCAACTGTAAATTATGATCACAATATTGTTCTGAATTATAGGTCAAAATTAATGAAAATAAATTATGATACAACTTGGCTGACCTTGTCATCAGTGTAGAAGTTGAGGACATTCTTTTGGTTAGCGTGGGGTCTGTCCTTTTGTTGGGTTCCAATGAACAGAACACAGATTGTTGCAGCAGTAACTCCAAAAGTACAGATAGCTCCTATCCCTGAGAGGCTCCATTTCCACAAGTTAAATCCACTGGTCTTATCTTCCTCCTTGTTACTATCAGCCATTTCTCTCTCAAATTTCGGAGCATCGCCGTCAACTGGGTTCATTGTATTGTCGTCGAATTCATTTTCCTTCGTTTCGAAGGAAACCTGTGAAGGAGGAGCCGCCTGTCGCTCGGCTTTCACTTCAGAAGGGTTCTTACCGATTCCTTTCACTGTCTGAACCTCGACGGCGTTCGCCGTCTTGGATTCCAGAGGAATCGGAACAGGATCGACCCGATCGGGGTTTGTGATCTTTCGAGCATTTGGAGAAGGGCATAGAATGTAACCGGAATCGAGAGAATTCTTGGAATCAGAATTTCGTTTGTGCTGAGGGATAATTCTCTTGTCAGGATTCTTATTGAGATCAAAGTCGGCATCGTCATCAGCGAGGAATTCCCAGTCGGGAAAATCCATGTGGCGAAGGATTTAGGGAGAGAAAGAGTAATTATCAAAAGGAAAGTGAATTATTGCAGATAGAAGAAGGAGATTAGTTTTAGGGGATTCAAGAAGACGCCGCCATCAGAGCGCATGAGCCAAGGGACCGTGCGTATGCATCCCAAACATAAATAGCAACCGAGTACTTATCATAAACCCCTCGCTTTGTTCTAAATAATAAATAAACAAATTTAAGTTTTACTATATTGGCACCAAATCTAGGTAGCTTCTTATAAGTCACTTGTATAAAAAAAATAATTGTCAAAATACAAGTCGCTTGTTAGTAAAGCTGTGTGGGCTGATCTGTTTAACCCTAACCCCGTTAAGTGCTTGACTTATGATTTAGAACTTTTAAAAAGAGTTAGACTTAAAAGAATTAGTTCTTTTAGGGTTGTGTGGTCATTTAAGCTTGCCATCTTCTTAAAAAAAAAAAAAAAAAAATCATAAATGGGCATAAGTTGAGTTTTGCTTCTAAAAAAATGATTTTTTTTAATTTAAAAACATTTTTTAAATCGTATAGTGTTACTATTTGAAGTTTTAGGGAAAATTTGATTATATTCTTATTAAAAAACTAAGAGAAGCTTGTTGATGACTTTATAGTTAGTTAAAAGTCTTCTAATTGTTTTTATATAAAAAAATTATTCAACTTTCAAGAATCTTTCACTTAATTCTTAATATTTTCTGAAAGAAAATTTTTCTTTATGAAATATTGAAAAAATCATTTTTTTTATTAATGTAAGTTAAACAAAGAGAAAATTTCTTAATTGTATTTGAAGAGGTACAAATATTACGCAAACTATATCAAAAAGAGAAACTAATAACACATGTTGAAAAATGAGAAAGTAGAATACAGTTTGAAAAATGATAAAGTATAGTTTTTATCTCATGAAGAATTTTGTTTTAAGAAAACTGATCACTTATTAGATTTATAAAAAAAATAAAACATTTAATACTTGAAAAATATTTTTTTAAAATTTAAAATTTTATTGTTTTAATTAAATTTCTTTAAGAAACTAAAAAAAATAATTGTTTTTGGTTAAACGAACTTAAAGCCTGCGGGTCATCTAAGCCCGTGAGTAAACGGGTTAGACTTAAACTGAAGAAATTTTATGAGAGTCGAGTCTTAATGGGTTAGCTCTTTTTGGTCCAAACCCGTGAACAAGTGGACTGATGTGTCTTCCCACCATTATTTGTAGGGTGATAAACGAGGTTTTATCAATTTTATCTTAGTTCATTATTGGTTGAGCATGTGGAAAATAGAGAAGAGAGATAAAGGTGTAAATGCAAAGATAAAAGGATGTGAGAAAAAATATGCACCCTTGCATAAATAAGGGCAAGTACAAGAAAAAATTACCCATTCAATTCTTTTTTTGATTTGTGAAAATAAAATACAAGTGACTCATAATAAGGTGTAGAGTTGGTGTGTTGTTAATTATAAATTTGTTATAAATTTTATAAGCTTATTGGGCAACTCATTCTCCCTAATATTTGCATGCATGTTATGAAAATACTGGTTTACTATACATAGACTGTAGACTCATTTATAAGTTTGATTTGATTTTTTTTATTTTTTTTTTTGCCTGGACCATTGATTTTCATTGATGACTTTGACTTTAATCACGTTTAAATCGTGTATAATGTATTCATATGCTACTGAGTAATGTTGTTTCTGAATGATATTTAAACGGTCCATCAGAGTTTTCAATTATATTTGTTTGAATGAGATCAATAAAAAACATTCTCATTCCTCAAGAGTGTTGATTAAAACTCTATTACCCAAATAAAATTCTTATTGATAAATGATTAATAAGTATTTTTACAAGTATTTTCAGACTTGAAACATTTATGGGTGCCATAAAAATTTATAACTTAATTCACTGAGCCTTTTCTCAATTAAAAAAAATAAAATAAAAAAAATCCTTGAGCTTGAGCGAACATACAATGAATGGGTTCATCTTTTTAACAAACGAACGCAATAATATGATGAAAATCGAAATAAAAAAGTAGACTTCAACTTTTCACGGCCGAAGGAAATAAAAAGCAAAGATTCTTTGATTGGAGTTTGCTTGAAGGGTGAAATGAAAATGACAGGAAATGAAAATCAAATATATATTTTATCTTATTAAAAATAATAAATGATTAATGGACAGGTGTCCAGGGAGTGGCATCTTCTGTCTCTCCAATTAATGAAACCGTTACGACTTACAACCGATATGGCTTAATATTGACCATCTCGATAGGCGTGAAGATAAGCCATGCCTCGAGAGACATACAACCTAATCTATATAAAGTTTAACGGAGGAAATTTAAGAAATAAGTCAGATTCATGTTTATTCTCCAATATATTTAGACAAATAAGTTAGGTGTATTTAACATTTTTCAATTTATAATATTATATGAGTATATATAATATTATCTAAATATCAATATAAATTATTTATAAATTTATCAACTGAACATTAATCCCAAGTTTAACATCTTATTGTCATTACCTTCAACCTTTATTTCCGTTTAAATAATTCACCCCTACATTTATTCTCTTTGATTTCTTGAGATGACCACGCTAACTTACTCCTGCTCCTATAGTATACATTGTCCACTAATAAATAATAATTACAATGAGTTTATTTTAGTACCAAATGAAATATTATAATCTTAATAACAAAATTTTGTCCCAATTACGTGGGAAATGTAAAAAGAGTACAAACTAATTTTACATGTTGCTTCATATGCTTGGTCAATTTAGATAAATATCTCATTAATCAACAAACAATTAGTTTTTTTTTTTTTTTATTTCTACCTGCTTAGACACTGACATTCTTTTCTTTTCTTTATTAAGCCCTTATATTACGGCGAGAATGGATGTTACATTTTTTAGACATACTATAGGATTGCAAATAAACTTGAAGGAGTTTATGTATGAATTTAAAAGAATAAGCTTTAAAGGCTATCTAAAGGTCTACATTTAAAATAGGTCTTTATACAGACTTCAGATCTTTTGAAGGCTCATACTCAAGTTTTAAGTTTATGTTGGAGGCCTATGCTTACACAGGTAAAGCCTAGTCTAACCTAAGCTATTTTCACCCTTACATTTTGCTCATCTCATGTTGCATTGTTCATCGATTTCATTCTTTATTGGGAAAATTTCATGAAAGTACAATTAAAAATGAGAAAAGACAAATTGGTGCTGCCAATTTATCAAATCTCATGTCATAATTGAAGTGGGAATATGAGATTTCCAATTATGAACAAATGATCAAATTGCCCTGAGTGAAGTTGTGAAATATAAAAATAAAGTTGTTAATGTAAAATATGAAGTTATTGATATAAATACAAAATGTTGTTATTAAATTTTGAAATTTGTTAATTTCAAAATTATCCTTGGGGGCATATGTTGGTTTTTGGATATGAAGTAGTGAAACTTGAAAGTAAAGTCATTAATATAAAATCTGATGTTATAAATATAGGTACATTGTTATTATTAACCCATGAAACTTGTGTCCTCAAAATTATCTCTGGGCATGAGTTGGTTTTTGGAATGTGAAGCAAACATAAAAGTAAAATCTTTAATATAAAATCTGATGTTGTTAATATAGATATATATGTTGTTATTGACCCTTGAAACTTATGCTTCAAATTCAAGACAATTTGGTTGGAATTAAAAATCCCATAATCCTGCTTTAATTTTGAACTGGGATTTGATAAATTGATAGCACAAATTTGTCTTTTCCCTTTTTTTTTTTTACATTTTTATTTCTCCTATCTCTTATTTCTCCTTATTTTTTGTTGCACTGTTAATTGGTTTCTATTTCTCATTCAAATATTCCTTTCATCCTATTTATATGGTACTCCGATATTTTTCACAGACAAGAAAACTTAGACCTTATTAACTCCAATATAAAATTTGACAACTTTCCAACTTAAACCCTACTTAATATACTCCCTCTTATTCTTATTATAATGCACCAACTACCAATTCTTATAAACCAATAAAAATAGTTAAAAGCATTAAAGTTGTCCTAAAATTCAAGTGATTTCCAACATTATTCTTATCAACTACATGAAACTTAAATATCATATTAATTAGGGCTAAGGAGCAAAAATGTCCATGAATTTTAATAAAAGTGCCTCTAGCACTAATATATTTTGGATGTACAAAAATACTAATGAACATTCAAAATGTGAGCAAAAATAACAATATTGTTAAATTTGACCTAACATTGTTGTGTATACATGTGCAAAAAGAGTGTGGGTCACACTAAAAAAGTAACGATTTTAAGTCAAACTTAACACTGGTAGCAATTTCACTCCTATTTTGAATGATTATGAGTATTTTTGCACTTCTATAATGTATTTAGTGTTTTTTTTTTTTTTGGGTCAAGTTAATGTATTTAGTGTTGGACGCACTTTGTGTAAAAGTTCATAGATATTCTTGCACCTTCAACTATTAATTAGCACTTTTTCCCACTACCTTTATTAAATATAAGTAGACATGGAAAAATAAATAAAATGCTCTTTGAAAACTTACAAGTTCCTTATAAAAACGACTAAAAATACTTATTAGTTGGTGCCTTATAATAATGACTAGAAGGAGACCATCAGGGGGTTAGGTCTAGCAGAAGAGGCTAGTCTCTCAAAACATGACAAATCAATATTCAAATCCCTGTTGCAAGAGGTTGCCACATTTAGTGTCTGATCATACCTCAAATAAGATTATTTTTAATAGGAGGATACCTTTTTTTTTTGGGGGGGGGGACTACATAGAACCAAATGAAAACAGAGTTAACATAATACTCCCTCTGGTCCTTATTATAAGGCACCAACTACCAAAATATTTTGGTCCTTATTATAAGGCACCAACTACCTTTAACCAACTCATTTATTACTATTTTCCAATTATACCCTCATTTTTAACTAACTCTTTAAATTCACATCATTAAAGTAGGGGTAAAGTTAGAAATATTTATTATTTTTGAACCAATTTAATGACTTAACTTCCATTTTTTAGTTTGTGAAAAATGGAAGTTGGTGCCTTATAATAAAGACCAGAGGGAGTAATAAGTGAAGGGTTACATTGAACATTTACCTCAAAATTCAAATAAGAGGCCTTATAAATAAGTCTAAAAAAGTTCCATCTATACCCTATAAATAGGAGTTGAGGAGTTCTTTTTTTTTTTTTTTTAGGCTATTCCACGAATTGAGAAGGCAACTTGAATTGAGAAGCCGTGTTGCATGTGGACAGGACCCTACCGACAGCGTTAGTCTGCATGGCATTTCATTTTCTTGCTGGGCTTCTGAATTTTCGATATATTTTTTAACATTCCACTTGTCACTACTGCCACTCTCCTCAATGTTAGGAGAGATCTAATCTGATGCTTTTTTCCACGCTGCGCTTGTATGATTAAATCCAAACTCTGCATTTATAAGTTTAATAACACATGGCCTTGTAGAAATATTAATACGAATTAGAAGTTGAAACACAGTGAACTGCACGAATCAAGTGAAATTAACCAATTAAACTTGCAAGAAATATAGAAACACAATTAAGAACAGTCACCCCGAGGCATTGAGTGAGACTATGATTATCCGTTCAAGACAACAATTTACAGATTAAGAAAGCTGTCCTCAAATTTACATGCCTGTTCGCTTCCTCTCAAAATGTCAAAACCCACATTATACATAGACAGCACTCAGCTGTTAGCACTTGTACTAAAATTATTAAAATCGGAGACACAAAGTGAACTGTATATTCTCAAGAATTGATTGCAGCATAGCATGTGGATATTATGTGATCAATAAACTCTCTCCTTCCTGACCTCAAAATAGTCTAGCTAGTATCAACATTGTCAGTTCAAACCTCAAGAGGACGTCCTTGCTGCTGATGTCTCGCCCAAGGAAACAGAAGCCAGAGACGAAGCCCAAACTCTGGCGCTCTTAGCCTGTTGATGGAAGCTCCTCGTCTTGCTCAGTCTTAGTTTCGTCCATATCCTCCTAACATCCATCATCTGAAGAATGCGTCCCATCACCTGGCTCGTCTCGCCAAATATTTGCAAGTTCAGATGAGGAACATAGCACACCCAGAAAGCCCTGAAATGTGCTACAATCCCCGGCAATACATAGAGAAGTATCCTCAAACAAAGAAACAGTACTGAGAAAACCAGGTAGGGTTCCCTGCTACATATTTCTGTTGGTGACAAGCTGATCAATGACTTTATAGCTGAATTTCTGTCACTACTCA
The DNA here is from genome assembly GCA_037074495.1 of Acacia confusa. Lineage (NCBI taxonomy): Eukaryota > Viridiplantae > Streptophyta > Magnoliopsida > Fabales > Fabaceae > Acacia > Acacia confusa. The sequence continues at coordinate 9,402,266 of CM073507.1, read as the reverse complement.
AGCTGTTCTGTTGGTCGTCCTCAAAGTACTGCATTGGACCAAATCCTGACACAGAAAGCGCAGACAGGTCAAGTGAGATAATTGCTTACATAATACCAACAAATAGTTTGTCTAGGTAAATTCAAAATATCTCAAAAAAATTACATTCCGCTGCCTGGGGAGCCAAATTTACCAATTACATATAGCTAATGGCAATCTCAGAAAATCCATTGGAAACCCACATGCAAGAATAGTGCTTACCCGTGTTTCTCTCATAAAATTGTAAGAGGGAGCGAAGATCTTTTGGGCCATGATATCTAATCATTGATGTCTGATTCACGAGTAATATAGCTGGCACGCTATGGATTCCATATCTCGAAAATACCCTGCATAACAAAAACCCACATGAATATACATATAAAAATAACTCAAATTTATGGAGGTAATATAAAGTTCCACCTCCAGTCCTAAATGTAAAGTGTAGTCTGTAGTGCAAATTACAATACAAACAAGGTCCTATATTTAGAACCGGAGGAGAATGACATGATTTCTGCTAAATTTCAATTTTGATGATTAAGTGGTGGGGTGGGGTGGGGTGGGGGACAAAGTAGCACAGAAGAGAAGCAATTCAACATTGTTTCAGGACATTATACAAGTCAAAAGGGAAGCGCATTTGGTAAAAGAAGCATGAACTGGTAACTGCTATTTGCATACATCAGCAAATCACGGACTTAACATGTAGCAAAAAAGAAACAAATTCATAGAAGCACAGAAGCTTAAGCACAGAGAAGGGAGAGTTTCAAAACCTTGGCAAGGTTGATGATTGCTCAACTACCAGATGTTCCACTTGAGGAAATGTGGAACCAAGTGTTTCAAGTTTAGGAAGCACACCCTGCGAAAATGGGCACCGCGAAGCATAGAAAAGTACAGAAATATATCCAATTCTCTGCTTTCTAGACAAAACTCTTTCTATGTAAGTCCCATCCACCTGAACAAATTGAAGAAACAAATTAAATACACCAGATCAAAACCAGCAATTTGGGTGAAGGTGTATAAATGAAAAAATAGAATCAAGGATGGAGGAAAATCCACTTATAGAGCACAGCAAAGCAGAAAATCACCTAGAGAAATATAAAGCCCTTGCATCTTCTCGGTATGATGAGCCACCTAAATATGACCTAGAATAAAATATCGATCATACAAAGATGAACTCAACCAGTAGTGCTGTGGTGGGTTTGAATTTGAATAATTGAATTATTTCTTACTAAAGTTCTATAGCTAGTGGTGAAATCTTGCAACTAACTTTGAGTTTTTAAGGGTTCCCTTTCCCTCAGACAAATCCCACAGATTAATTCTTAGGGAATGTGCTTTAAAAGGTCTCTAATTTTGGATAGCTAGAGGTTGCTCTTTTCTCTTTGGGTGATGGTGATGTATTACTCAGATTTTTGCATCTAATATTCCCCTGCAGTCCTGCACCAACTTTCCCTGTACTAGGTTCCAGTTGAAGCAGCTTAGCCATGGACAATAGAGAAAATTATGGGATAGTGTTAGGAACCAACAGAAAGGTATCTAAAACACTAGTTTAATTAGGCACAACAGCTGAATCTCAAATGATTACACAAATCTGTCAAGAGTATAAGAACTCCCACAGCCAAGAACAGACACAAGTCTGTGCTAACAGACCCGTTCCCCTCTCCTAAAATTCTCACTAAAAATAAGCTTACCACTCCCATTCCCTCCTACTGCTAATATACTCAAAAAGCACCTTGCATAGTACCCAAAATGTGTGCTGAATGCTACAAGGCTAAAGAACTAAAGCAACTCTATGTAGCAGCTTTGTGTCCTACCATTACACCAAAATAAGTCAATCCTGCAACCTTGAAAAGCATCTTTCCCTTTTGCTTGTGTTGTTTGTGTCTTCCTAGGTTTTCTTGCATAGGTCTTACCAATGAATAGGGTCCTTTCATTACCTTCCCCTAAGAGCTTCACCTTGTCCAAAAGGTGAAAACTGGTGATACCCTTCAATAAGTGCTTGCACAAGGATCTTTTGAGAACCAAGGTGACTAAGTCCCATTATTTCAAAATAGACAACAATGGCAATGTGTATGTTCATTCCACTGCCACCATAGAGAATTGTGGACTGGCCGCCAATGCTCCATTAATGGTGAAATCAAGTAAGCTTACCATGTGAACGTTGGTTGTTCTATGCAAATCAGTGATTGTTGATTTCTTGAAATCTTTAGCATTTGCATTGACCTCCAATTCCCGATTTGATGTGGTCACGCCAAGCAAATCCTCTTCTTCATTGAGAATCACATGAAGTATCTCTGTTGCAACTATAAAATCTTGGGTTGTAATTTTGATGGTAGCTTCAGTATCAAGACCTCCGTTTTGCTTCTTAGGAGAGGAAAGATAGCCTATCCGGGACTCAAAGTACACTTTCTTCCCTTCATCTAGCATCATAAGAGAAAGAAATAATAATTTTTTTGGGGTTCTTTTCATGCTCTCTCTTACAACCTTATGCAGATTCTCATTATCTTCTAAAATGCATGCTTGATCACCCTTCAATATAGAATAAATAACACCATCTGTTCCCCCAAAATCCATTGAGTGCAACTTTGATAATATTAAAGTACCAAGGTAGGTGTTGATAGAATCCAGAGGCCTAGTAGAAATTGGAATCCCAATACTCCAAGCATCAAAGAGGTTCTTAACATAGTAATAAAAGACGTTAACATACCTCAGCCTACTGCAGCAACAATTCCATGTGCCATCCCCCTCAAAGATTTCTGGATAGACAGAACTCTCATTTGCTGCAGGAATTGCCTCTTTTAAGGCACTCTTTAAACTCTTTCGATCTTTCTGCATTCATTCTTGCCGTCTTTTATGGCTGGCTTGCTCGATGCTACCAGCAGGAGTGATGCATCTGTCCTCTCTTGTCTTCTCATGGTTTCAGCAATCAAAAGCCAAGAAAACTTTCCAAGACGACACAAAACTGCACAAAAACTTGAACTGGGTACCAAATGCACAGCTCTAATACCCCTCCAATGTATTTCTTCAAGAGTGTTAGTTATCCATAAAATTTCTCCATACGAACCAGAACTTATGAATGGAGAACCAACTCGTGCACAAACCTTTGAACCCACAACCTAACTAGTAAGGAGAGCAACCTTGAACTCATTGCTTATGGTGGTGTTGTCATTAAAGGAGTAAGAAAGCAATGCTAGTTTGCTGATCGTCTTCGCCTCTGATACCGTCACATCTATTTTCTTCAGGTTGTCGCTTGTAAACACGATATAGAGGAAGACGAAGATGTGTCCCTGTGCACTTTTGTCTTTGTCAAGCTTTTAAAAGTTGTGATCGCAGAAACAATGCCCTTGCTTCCTTCATCCTCATGTCTCACTCGTTGGTAGTAAGTAGGATTAGGCCGAAAATACTTAGGCCCAGTTCTGAATTGTTGGGTTACATTAACCCTAAAGCCCTATTCCTCTTTTTCTTCTTAAGTTTCTGGTTTCGACCTGATCCCCATTTGATTTGTTTGACCAGGTTCACCACCCTATCTTGCTTCTCTTATTTTCCATCACTGGCTTCTATATTTTTTCTTTTTTCCGCTCATCATATTTCCCATGTTTTATTCAAGTCACCTTGACATTCCCGCTTCTCTTCATCCCCATTCTCACTTCTTCTACAACAACATTCATTTGATGAGCTTCTTTGGGATTGTTTGTTGCTTTTTTGGTTGCTTCCATGACTTAAAAAGCTTTAGTTTTCATCTTTTCTCTTTAGTTGTAACCAAAAACTACTTCTAGTTTCTCTTTTGATGAAAAAGGTGCAACTGTAAGTGTTCTTGAGCAGGTGATTCACACTTACCTAGTCTCTCCCTTGCTTATCAATTTCCCATCGTCATGCCTAAACCCTCTCAACATCCCATCCTCTCCTCATTCCTTTACTTGTTGCTTCTATTGCAACATATATAGGCCGGATATCTACAGTATCTTCAACTTGAAAAGCTTCAACCTTAACCTTTTCCTTCGGGTTGTCACCAAAATTTTCTTCAATATTTTCTTTTGATGAAAAATGTTGTAGCTTTAATCAGTTTTCAGTTGCTACATGTTCCTCTTCAACTTCAGCTATCTCGTCTCCTATTTTTCCCCCCCACTTCAGTTTCTTCCGCCTCTTTTGCATCCTCATCTGCTGCAACATATTTTGTCTCAACTGGTATCTCTGATTTCTTCTCCTTCTTTACTCCTCTGATGCCCTCTAAAGCATCTCTAGTCTCATGCTTATGCATTTGAGACTCTGCCTTATGTTTGCGCAACAGTAACAGAGTTGCATCCAACATCTGCATCAGTTCTTGAAAGCTCAGCACACTCAAGTTTCTCTCCTCCATTTTGACTTGCTTCTAATTCCCTAGGATCTCACCGCTCTGATACCAATTTGTTAGGAACTATTAGGAAATAATATTAGTAATTAGTATCCCTAATAATCAGGGATTTGAGGAAATCAGGAATTAGGAATCAATTATCATTAAGAGCCATTAATACTAAGGCTCTCTCTTCTTGTATAAATATACATCATATGTACATGAATCAAATAAGGAATTCAGATTATTCTTTCAACATGGTATCAGAGGATTAGGTTTGTTCTTGGCCAGTTTGATTTTTTTTCCGGTGGCCATTGTCTTTGTTGCGTGAACAGTACTGTTCTGTGAGGTTTGGTACTGTTCTGGGCCAGAACAGTACCAAACCTCACAGAACAGTACTGTTGGCTGAGCAAAGGAGAGAGAGTTTTTTGGTGAGGTCTTCTTCCTTCTTGATCATTAGCAAGCGGCAGTGAAGAAGAAAGAAGGGTATCCGTTGTTTTGAATTTTCCGGCGAGTGCCACCGGAGAAAATTCCAAATTCTAGTGATATTTCTAGATCTCGGCGTTTGTTTTCCAGATTCTGTCAAGCCCAGCATATTAGGTCGTCTTCTGTTATTTCCGGCGAGATTCCATGGTTCTGACTTTTCGGCGAGTGTCTTTGTATTTCCTTCAAGGTTTGCAGATTCCGATGTCTGATTCAGATTTCGGTGAGCTCTTTGCTGTGTTTTCCAGATTCGGTCGAGGAGATGATGGTGAAGGTGATTTGTGGAGGTGATGGTCAAATCTCAAGCTTATGTTTGTGGCTCTACTTGCTGGTTTGGTGGAAGAAGTTGTGGTCGTGATTTCAGATTTGGGTTCAGAAGTGCTTTGTCCCTGACAAAGTTTACTTTTTGGTTTGAGAACTTTGGTGATTATTTGGTTGCTGAACTGGCCGTGCTACGTTCTCCGATGTCGAACCTTCATTCCCAATGTGTATAGGCCGGTTCTTTGCTTCAAAGGTTGAATTGTGAGACTTAATACAGTTGTTTCCACTATTTCAACATAGTCGGCGTTTCGTTTCATGCACGTTCACTGGTTTCTTGTGGCTGGATGCTTTGTTTGTTAAGTTTTCTAGCACGTTCGTGGAGTGCTCTTTTGTATTTGGCGTCGTACTTGTGGTTGGCTTCTGTGATTTGCTTGTTTTTTTTATTTGGGTTTTAGGATCTGGGTTCATCATTCCAGGTTGTGAGTTGGCATCTTCTGTCATTTAGCTATTTGGAGCAATTATTTGTTGTTTGGTGGTCCTTGTGCGACCCGTTTGTTCTTTGCCTCTACTGAGGTGTTTTGGTTGTTGGATTGGTCTCTTGTGAGACCGTTTGCTGCAGCTTCAACTCTGGTTTGGTACTCTTTGTTGATTGGGCTCTTGGTGAAGCTGTTGGATTGTTATTCTTGGTGAAGTTGTTGCTCACATTCAAGCCATGTTCAACTTAAGGGGGAGTGTCTACTAACTAAAGCCCTACATGGGACTCGGGTTGATTATCTTTGTAACAAGTTGGGCATGATTATGCTCCAACTTGAGGGGGAGTGTTAGGAAATAATATTAGTAATTAGTATCCCTAATAATTAGGGATCTGAGGAAATTAGGAATTAGCAATCAATTATCATTAAGAGTCATTAATACTAAGGCTCTCTCTTCTTGTATAAATATACATCATATGTACATGAATCAAATAAGGAATTCAGATTATTCTTTCAAAAGGAACCAACAGAAAGGCATCTAAAACACTGGTTTAATTAGGCACACCAGCAGAATCTCAAACGATGACACAAATCTGTCAAGAGTATAAGAACTCCCACAGCCAAGAACAGACGCAAGTCTGTGCTAATAGACCCGTTCCCCTCTCCTACAATTCTCACTAAAAATAAGCTTACCACTCCCATTCCCTCCTACTGCTAATATACTCAAAGAGCACCTTGCACAATACCCAAAATGTGTGCTGAGTGCTACAAGGCAAAAGAACAAAAGCCACTCTATGTAGTGGCTTTGTGTCCTACCATTAGACCAAAATAGAGAAGTCAATCCTGCAGCCTTGAAAAGCATCTTTCCCTTTTGCTTGTGTTGTTTGTGTCTTCCTAGGTTTTTTGCATAGGTCTTACCAATGAATAGGGTCCTTTCAGATAGCATCTCAAGTATACTGTTAATTTAAGACAAAAGAGTTCATATTGTCAATTACGAGGTCTAATGCAGGTCTCAAATGGAACAGCATTTGGACTTGCAAAGTTGGAAGTCTTGTGTCCACAAATGGGTAAACTGATCAGTCCTGTGAGATTAAACCATTATGGCTTAAGTGATGTGAGCATAGTTTCAACCAGATTAAGAGATTAGCTTATAAGCATACGTTTCTTTTAGACGATTGGACCAATATTTCTTTGGGTTTAGAGCTACGTCCTTTTACCTAGCATTGAGAGGACGGTTGGGTAGGAAGTTTTGTTACCCTTGGAGTTACTTTGCCGTTTCTACTTCCTTCTCTGGCTGATTCTCCAGTCCCAATTTTAGATGTATTTAGGGATATAATCCTTCATTAAATTTTCAACTTTTCAAATCTGAATGAAAAAGAAACTAGTGAATTAGAGTGCCTAGGTTATTTACTTGACTTTATTAATCTTTCCACTATATAATCTCTCACTCTCTCTTGTAAGCCCTAACTTTCATTTGTTACTCATTCTCCTACCTGTAAGAGATTTGATCTTGACAAGTCTGTTTAGAAATTCAAAATACTTTTCAGATAAATTCTTTTGTTAGAACAACGGCATTCAATAAGATGAATACAGTTAAGTTATGCAGCTTTGTTGACCTTACATTATGCGGAAGTTTAGCACATAAACAATCTCTCAATCCATTCCTTTCTTATGAAAAAACCTCTTTGTAGTTCTTGGGCAAACAATGAGTAGTATCACAATGGAGCAGTTTCTTGTGATAAGACAAAATGTGTTTCAAATCAAAATAGAAACAGCAAGAACTAGAAAATGATGGTATATACCAAACTAGGACAGAGACATATTTTAGGCAAAATAACATACATTTCTGAACCTGAGTCAAACTAACTCCAAAGGCCTTGAAAGACATAAGGAGGCTAAGTTTTGAACAGATGGCGGTTTATGATGTTCTACAATGCAAAAGGTGGAGTGGGGTCCTCACAGGTACAAAGCATCACAGTTTAACTTGCAGTTAATTTGGACAAATCTCTTGGATTCTTTCATTCCTTCCATTGTTTTACTCTTCTTTTTTCTCTAAGAAATTCTTAATACAAAATACTAAATGAATCTTGCACTTGATCATTACTGCATGTGCATCAATATTTCAAGTTTATGACTGATAGGTTATACAAAGGTTCAACAAATAAATGTCATAGGCATTATTCAAACTTGCACATGTAATATAAATGACTTGATTAATATGGGCCAATTTCAATTAGAGGTTTTATGTTAGAAAGAGGACACGATTCAAGACATTACTTCTGTTAACTTTATATACCATGTTGCCCATGTTGACAGGCTATATATCTAAAGGTTGAACAGAGTGGAAACTAAATTGAGGACAATATTTGGGCATAGCCTTGCAGTAGAAATAAATGAATTTGACTTCATCAAACCATCAATTATTTTTTCATAAAAAACAAGTAATGTCATTATGAAGATTTCACAAGAAATCCACATTTTCCTTGAAGGGAGGATGACAATAGGACATAAAGCAAAGTTTAGGTTCAGCGCTTGTTGGAGAACTTGATAACAAACACGTGAAGCACTAAACATAGTTCTTGTCCATGACCAGCGGTGTACTAAATGTGGGGGGGAATTCAAAGATCCTATGTTTGATGATATGAATAATATGTGACATGGCATAACATACCAAAAAATGACATAATGTGAATAATAATTTGGGAGTTGCATATGGTCTCCTGGTCAGTGTTATAAATCATATCATCAAGTGTAAGTTACTATGATAGCTAGAAAAAGATCTTTCTCCAAATGATAATCAGAGGATGTTAGATGCAGATATTTCTTCTTGTATTAATAACACCTGATTCTCTTTATCCCCCCAAAAAAAAAGAAAAAAAAAAACTGATTCTCATCAGTGACAACACTTTGTTTAAATAAATCCAATTATCTCCCGCTGAGTTCTTTAAGAACTTGTTTAGATTCTTCCCCAATTAACAAAGAAAATTTTGCAGGATTCTGGCCTATAAAAGGAAAATTGCAAAGTATTGGCCTGCTTATTTCTCACGAAGGGACAGAATACACTCTTCCCGTTGAGTATAATCAACTACTCCCTATGGTCTTTATTATAAGGCACCAACTAACATTTCTCACAAACCAAGGAATGAAAGTTGTGTCATTAAATAGGTTTAAAAATGATAAATATTTCCAACTTTACCCCTACTTTAATGAAGAGAATTTAAAGAGTTAGTTAAAAGTGAGGGTATAATGAGAAAATAGTAATAAATGAGTTAGTTAAAGAAAGTTGGTGCCTTATAATAAGGACAAAAAAATAATGGTAGTTGGTGCCTTATAATAAGGACGACCAGAGGGGGTAATTCTTAGTCAATTACAATTAATCGGAATTGAGCAGTTACCTAGAATTCCAAACGTCCGGTTAAAAGCCCAACCAATCACTCATGAAGGGGTCAAAATAGGTCCGTAAATCTTAAAGTAGAAACTATTACATCTCAGGTCAGTGCCAAACTTGCTGAGCTCATGTCTGATGCTACATGATCTGACAAACCAGACCCCTACAAATATATATGTTTAGCTAGAATCACAAATAAAACCCATTTATTCAAGCACCAGCTTATGAATGGCTTTCCTTCTATACAGTGCTATCTGCTAAATAGAAACCTTGTATGTCGAAGATGCGAGAATTTTATATACTTCAACTAGAAGGCTGATTCCAATATAGTCCAAGGAAACAGAAGAGACAAGCACTTCAATATGTGTTTCATCAACATTTCTTATCAATCTATCATCTTTCAATCAAAGAAGTGACAATTTCAAATGCCCATGAAGAGTTCTCTTCTATCTGCAACCAGACACGCCCAACTAATACTCTGATTACCCAATTTCACTCAATTAAATCAGCACCTGATTCTTGGAACGGAATCCCATGAATTAATTCTCATTTTAGAATAACCTTAGAGCTCAAGTAAATAAAAGTACCCAGGAAGAGAGCTGTTAAAATGTCAACGAATGAAACAAATTGCTAAAAATCAATTCCCGAGATGAATAACACATATGATAAAGAACCAAGAAAAAGAGGAGCGCGCAAGAAAATACCAATTGCAAATCAATTCGGAAATTTTACTTAAAATAAGGAAGAAGGAAGTCAAGAAACATATACCTGCAGAGGTAGATTTGGCGAGATCGAAAGAGGGCATTGAGATTCAAGCCTATAAAGAAACAAAGGAGAGTCGCGATGACACAGAGACGATGATGATGCATATTGTAGCAAAGAAAAAACCGTCATGTAAAGGAGAATAATCGAGGCAGCCATCGGTGAAGACGGGTATGTAAATCGGAGAGCTAAAAGAAAATAAGCCTAAAGGGAGAAAATGATGAGCTGAATTTGTTATCAGAAAAGCCTTTATTGTGCTAACTTCTCTCCTTCTTCTGCCAGGGTTTTTGTTGGGTCTGAAAATGGAGGTGGGGGAGATGGAGGCGGTGGGTGGCTATTGCTTGAGTGGGTTCAATCGTTGGTTTGATTCGCTGATTCCAGCAAGAGGGTCCAATGGAACCTACTTTTCCAGCTCAAACAGCGTTTTCCAATTTCCATATTTTATCTTTTAAGTTATCACTCTCTTAAAAATCTCTTTCTTCTCTCTCCCTCTGTGCTCTGTCCGTGTGCACGCGCTTTTTTATTTTTTATTTATTTTTAGAATATTAGGGAAAAGCATTTAGAAAAAAATATATTATTTTCTAATGTCATAATTATAATACCAAATTGATTTTTTTTTAAGTTCGACGAAACTGGTTAAATTATTTTATAGTAGTTTTATTTTTATTTTTCTCCAAAATAATTAATTTAACTAATAAACTAATATACAATCTAAAGATACACAACGTACGATATAATTAAGTAACTTATTTAGCTTTTCTGATCTCTCCTAAAAAAGTCAATCCAACATTATAATTAGGATCGGTGGTAGTAATAAATATCTTAAAAATTGTAATATTTTAAGAAATTAACAAGGTTGTTACAACCGAACTGGTCATTGAATGGGTCACATTATTGGGTCAATGGTCAGTGACTCAAACCAGAATTAAAACGTGACCGAACTGGTAAGAAAATAAAGATTTCAGGTTATTAATATAAAATTATAAAAATAAAAAATCCATTTTATATTTAATTAATGTCTAGAAAGCATAAAATGGGTGTGATATGACTTATGAGTAGTATTGTCATGTCTTCCCATCCTCAACTCACAACTAGCCAGCTACATTGAAGACTTGGTTCCTTTTTTGAGAGAAAAAAAGATTTGGCTCCTTCGATTTTCACCATACCATAACCCATAGCTTCTGCCAAAGACCATTGTTAAGTCAAGCTAGATGTTTTGGATCGATGAAGATTGAGTTTCAACGGCATCAATCATAGCCTTCGTTGGTCTCACTCCCTCTTCTCTCTGCCTGGTTGTTCTATGGCCTCCCTCCTCGTGGATCTCTAGCGATTTCTAAGGGGAAAGAAGTAGCGTGGTGACCTCTATACTTTGTTGCTCCTTTATGTTTCGCCGATATGGGCCTAGGAATGCCGTGGGTTTGAGCCTTAAAGGGCACTGATCTGGTTGCCTAGCTTTGTTCATCTCTCTCTCTTTCCACCCCTCTATCGAAGAAGGGGAGCTTTAATCGACGTTTTTCTTCAAAAAAAAAACACTGACCCTAGTTTCTATGGCAGATTGGACCTATTTCATGGTCGGTTTTTCATTCTAGGTTGGATAACTATAGAAAAAATAGTTTTTTTCCACCCAAAACCTAGGTTTTAATGCAAAATAACTTCTAACAAAAGTATTAGTGTCTGACAAGCTTATGAGAAAATCTAGGTTTTAACATCGAAAAGCTTCTAGTAAAAATATGAGTGTTTGATAAATTTATGGTAAAACCTAGCTTTTGTTTCCAAAATCTAGGTTTTAATGTCCCTCAAATAGGTCCTAAGCAGTGTTATTAGACCCGGCTCGGACCGGCCGGGTCAAACCGGAACTCAGCGAACCGAGCACAAAACTGGTCCGAGCCGGTCAAAGGATCAGAAATGCACGAAAAACGGTTTTTGGCCGGTTGAACTGGCCGGGTTTGGGAAACCAGCCGGTCTGCGCAAATTTTTTTTCAATCAGACCAGAAACGACATAAAAAAAAAACCTGATCTTCTATCCTATGCGCCATCGGGCTTGAGCTTCACAGATGAAAAGTGAAGAATCTCAATCTCAAATCTCAAATCACCATCTCACCTTGATTTTGTTTTCTGGTTTTCCTGCTGAAAAATCACAGCCCCTTCGTCTTCATTTAATCTGCTTGCTTATTTTCATCGCCGGTGCTCGCCGTTTAATCTGCTTCCAATCTGCTTGCTTGTTTTCGTCACCAGTGCTCGCCATCTTCGTCTTCGGCATGGATGTTCTTTGGTTTTGTGTGTTACCAAATTTTCAATTCGATCCAGGCATCCAGCTGTAAGTAGGGGGAGATTTAGGATATTATAATTTTAATATAGGAATCCAGCTGTAAGTAGGTGTAAGTAGGTATGGAGATTTATGATATTATAATTTTAATATAGGAATGTGTGCATTGCAATATCTTCTTGTCTAGATGATTGGCGCTAATAATGGAGGGTAATTGAAAATTGTGGTTTTTTTATATTCAAAAGCAATTATCCATTAGCCCATGATTTTATTGTGTTTTTATTTTGTAAACACATCTTATTTAATTTTGCTCTTAGACTCCTAGTTAATTGAATTGTTTATGTTTTAAACATATAAAAATGTTTTAGGTACTTTTATCTATTGTAAACTCATTTTTTAATATATTTATAAGTATGGTTGTATAATTTATAAATATAATATGGTTTTTGAGACCGAGTCATGGTTATGCGGTTCAACCAGTGACCCATTGACCCAATACCCGGACCAAGTTGATGACCGGTCCGGTTCTGATAACACTGGTCCTAAGTTCGATTACGAGTGCCAACCATAGAAAACAAGGGAATAAAAAAAAAACAGAAGAAAACTGTATATAAGCATCTGATGGCAAAACATTTTTACGTCCATACTATCACACAAAAAAAAGTTTTTGTTTTCAGTCGTTTATGGTCATTCAAATTAGTCTATGATTATCATAAATCCTTCTGTTGAAATATAAGGTAGGTCAAGAAAATTGCAATTTTATAAATAAAGTTTTTTTAAGGAGCGTTTGATATAAATATTTAAAAGGGGTAAAAATAATAATAAATAATTTAAAATAATACAAATTTATCCAAGCCGTCAGATTTCATCAAATGTCAGTTAAATCTACCATTTAAAATTTAATGGACCTTTGATAAAATCTAACAACTTAGGTATATTAGCATCATTTTAAATTATTTGCTTGTATTTTTGTCTATTCCAAAATTTATTTGCGTTAAACGTTCATCAAGAAAAACTTCATTAATAAAATTGCTTCTTAACCCAAAAAAATCTTAAAAAATAGTTCTTCCTCCAACACTACCACCAAGATGCCATGATTATTCGCTCCTTGGATTTGAAAAAAAATGTAAAAGTCTATTTAATCAATATTCAATATTAGAAAACCACTTGGGAGATTTTTATTTCTCTACAAGATTAGTCTTTAGTAATTGATAGAGACAAGCCATCAGAATTCTATATAAAAAAAATATTTATATCGATGGATGATTGCTTTATGAACATGATCTGATTATTAACATATTATATATTGATATAGACATGTGTGTACGTTTTTTAAGTAAATTCTTTTTTTCCCCTATTTGATAGTAAATTCATTTTTTTAATAACAACAAGCTTTTAATTTAGATGATTATGAAAAAGTAATAAATAGGTTGGACAGGTCAAATTTATAGCTCGCTCATTTAACTTCAAATAGATATGAACTAGGTCATATTTGTATTTTAACCTATTTTAACTCGTGCCAATAAGTTAATACATAAATGGACGGATTAAGAGGGTTTTAGACAACCCATTTACATTTGACCTCTCAATTTTTTTTGAAAAAAAATGGACATGATCAAAACATAAATTTAGACAAATACCACCATAACATAAATTTATTCAGGATAGGGAGTTAGGGACACATTTACCTTGTATCAAAATGAGGAATGTAATGAGTAGTTAATAAAATAATAATAATAAATAGGCAGCTACAAGCAGCTTCTAAGTATGCTGATAATTCGTCTATTGAAGTCTTAAGTGGGCAAGTTCTAACCCACCCTATTATGAGTTTTTTGGGTGAACTCAAAATAATCTAAGTTACGGGCGGGCTTTTCTTTATTCAGCCTTAGAGATGATAAAAAGGTTTTAGTGGAGGTGAACACATTTTCAAATGTTGGGCTTTAACTTTGTGCAAAAAAAAAAAATGTTGGGCTTTCACGCTTAATGAGATTGCGCTCGGCTTCATAGTAAATTTAGGATATTCATTGTTCACACCAATAAAAATTTATTTTTTTAACAGTAAGAGTCGGTTTTCGGTAAGCTGACCTTGACGAAGAAAAAGAGAGGCCTTAAGCGGGTTGCCGGCGTGCGCGTGCTAAGCCCTAACTGGAAGCGCGAAGGTAGAAGGCAACTGCTTCCGTACATTCTCTGTCTCCGATCTGCCTGAGGCCAAAGCTGTAACATCGAACGCAGAGGAAAAAGGTATTAGGGTTTTCGAAACTGATAATGGATATGGCAGCCGAGAAGAGAGAATTAGAGATCAGCAATAAGACTTCCATTGCTAACTCTAACAACAATAACCTTGACCAAATCATGGATTCTTCACCTCCTTTAGCTTCCGCTGGTAACGATATTTCTAACAAGGAGGCTGAAGAACGACAGGCTCGTGAGCTCAAAGCTGGTCTTCATCCCCTAAAGGTTTCTCTCCTTATTTTCTGTTCACAGGACTGTTTGTGTTTTTTACCCCCTGGATTTTGACATTCATCAATGGTCCAACTGTATGCGAACATCTGTTTTTATCGTTTGCTATTTTTTGCGTATGATTTTGAGTTGAGAGAACATTGCTGAGGGGTTTTGTGACGAGCATTTTCATTTTTGAGCTCAATTAATAATTATTTCAATTACATCATAAACGTGGTACTTGGGACCTTCTTTTAATTCGAAAGCAAAATATACCCTATACATGAAAGGATAAATCGCCGATGTTCTATAATTCCCTTCGCCCTCAAAGGCACCTTGTGCAATTTGACCGAATCATTTATTCATTTCGTGTTGGTAATGTCTGTTGAGCAGCACAAATTTGTATTTTGGTATACCCGCCGTACACCTGGAGTTCGAACTCAGACATCATACGAAGACAACATAAAGAGAATTGTTGATTTCAGTACGGTAAGATCATAAGTTTCTTTGGCCTGCATGGGTCAAACTGCACGTATTGGAATACTTACCCCATTGCAAATATTCTTTCTTGTTCTTGGGCACTTTCCTGATTCTTAGTGTTACATATTAATAGGTTGAAGGTTTTTGGGTTTGCTATTGCCATCTAGCTCGTCCTTCCTCCTTGCCAGTTCCAACAGATTTGCTTCTTTTTAAGGAAGGAATTCGCCCTTTATGGGAGGTAGTAGGCATTCAAAAGCCTGACCTTTGAGTTGCCCTTTTTGGTTGATTGGAATTTGGAAATGTCTGAGCTGCTGAATTTTCAACACACCAACATTTTTGATCTACAATGACATGCTGGGTTATTTTTTCTTTTCAGGACCCAGCCAATTGTAATGGTGGTAAGTGGATAATACGATTCAAAAAGGTTGTTTCAGGCCGCTTTTGGGAGGACTTGGTAAATCAAAGTCTTTATTTATTTGAAGTCTTTTTCTCTTTATCTCTTCCCTGTGAAATGTCTGCCAGCCTTTTTATTTTTCCAGATAAATATATAACTTCTTTTTTCTTGTCAACTTGATGAACACTGAATAGCTCGTTGCTAATGTATTTTGTTTAGTTAATGGCAGCATTTAAACTTAAGTGATTATTCAAATATGCTATTACATCGTTATGGTATGTTGATTGGATATGGATCTCAAATGTTCTTTATTTTCACCATTGCTGAAGGTGAAGATGTTTCCTGGTTTACAGATTCCAATCAGTGTTGAAAAATCGTCTCTCAGCTGCCCTATTCGTGTTCCTCTAGTTGTGGCCAAATATGCCTACATTAGGGTTATGTGGACTTCTCGTTGGACCAATAGTTCTTAAGTTTCTTGCATGGATTGTGTGATCTTTGGGTGGTAATCTAATAAATTCCTGATTTGACCATTGGAAATGAATTCATATGAAAAATGCTGATTTCACTTAAAAGACAACCTAGAACATTTAAACTCTACTAACATTTTTCGCATGGACTGAGTTTAGCCTAACTACAATACGAGAGTAAATCAGTACCTGTTAATGAATATTAGAACTCAATGTTGAATTAACCACGCATCCACGACCTTTTGAAATCACCAGGGGTTGATGCTGATTGGTTTGGTTAACTGTATTTCCTTTGGCTTCTTGAAGAAGCGTTTTAAGTATGGAAGGATCTAAAGTCTACGGAGAGATTTTTTTTAAAAAAAAAATTTAGGGAAAGAATGTTGCTTGGGGTTAACTCTTCTCACGTGTCAGGAAGGTTCTCTAAGCATTTTGTTTTGTTCGATATGTTTGGTTGATTTTTTTTATGTGAATTCGTTCTTTCAAAGTTGGCCCTGTCCTTTTAATGTTAGATATGATGATGACTAGTTATAGACAGACCTAATCACACCAGAAATCTCTCGTGCTCAGTTATATTTTAATCATGATCTGTCTGCCTTTATTATAATTAGAGGCAAAAGTTCATCTTCTGGCTTGGTGATGCCAAAATACCGTTGTCTAGGGCTAAAAATTGGTTATGGGGGATTTTGAGACATGCTTGACTGTGTGCAGGTTCTTGCCTTAGTAGGTGACCAGCTCGATTATGGGGATAACATATGTGGTGCAGTACTAAGCATCCGTTTCAATGAGGATATATTGAGTGTCTGGATTCGCAATGCATCAGATAATCAGGTTAATTGGTTCTGTGTGTCTTTGCACGTTCATGCAACATGTCTGGATTTTATTTATAATATTCTTAATCTTATTTTTCTCAATCCAGGCCGTGATGGCTCTGAGGGATTCAATTAAACGTCACTTAAAGCTTCCTCATAACTATGTCATGGAATATAAGCCCCATGATGCCTCTTTGCGAGACAATTCATCCTACAGAAACACTTGGTTGAGAGGATAGAGCTACCCTCTTACACAGGCTTATGTGCGCACCAACACTGAGGGCATCTGCCGCTGATCTTTTCAATTATTGTCTCCATTACGTTGACTATCCTGCTGGGTGCGCCATGGCCGGTGTTTATTTTTTGAATTCAACAATAGGACTGCAATATTTTACTGGTTTCTGTATTGTCTTTGTTGCTGGGTTTCATGTCTCGTTTTGTGTGACGAATTTCCGTCCTCCGTTGTAAATAGGAGCAGGCTTTAAAGCCAGATTAAATTTGCATGGCATTTAGCGACAACCCTTGTGGTTGAGAAGCCTTATTCGATATTGACATGGATAAGGATCAGATGATAACTACTCCCTCTCATCCCTTATAAGATATTTACTTGGAATAAAAAAAGCTAGTTAAATTAATTAATATAACATGTATTTTTAAAAATATCTTAACTATCTTTTTTAATAGTTTGTTTGGTTCGAGGGGAGGGAGTAGGAGGAAAGGAGGAAAGATAAAATTTTTCTTTCATCTTTATTAATTAACATATGAAAAATTTTCAATAATTTAAAAATACACTCTCAACAAAAAGAATATTCTTCTTATAAATGATCATTTGATTAATATACTCCCTTCTCTCTCATTGCCTCTTCTTTTGAAAGCATTCATATTGAAGATGAATTAAAAAAATATTGATAAATATAAAAAATATGACTTATATTAAAAATCAAGATCAGTTTGTGCTGATTCTACAATTAATCAACTGGATTTTAGATTAAATATTCCTAGTTTGTTTGGAATACTTGATTGTGGCTCAAAGGCTTCTGCTAAGTGAGGTAAAGAGTGCATCATTATTAGTGGAGCGGCAACATTCTCCTTTCCTCTAAATTTTTTACTATTTGAAGACATAATACTTCATTTAAACACCTTAAATGCTTTCTGTGCATTTACTTGTTGGCATTTTAGGGGCATATTTTCTCAAACTGGATGGAAGTCGTGAATTTGAACAAATTATAAGCTACATATTTTATAGATACATTGACTATGAACTAACAACTTCAAACATAGCAAGTACAATAATTTCTTGATAGAGGCAACCCTACTGGACATTGGATGGTTACAGAAGACCCAATCAAAGTCATAAAATGGGGAACGTGATAATACAATTGTCTACCACGAGGATTGGAGATAAAAGACAAAGTCACTATTTTCAGCATGCCTGAAAGGCTCCAAGATGCAAGAAAGAAAGTATTATTCAGAGTTCTAACGGTAATTGCACAAGCTCAGAAAGTAGCGACCAGATATGGCATGACTGCAACTCGATGAGAACCCAAGTGTCCAATGGGTACACATACAGCTTTTATGGGATATAGCAACTATATGCAGCCAAGCTATCTTAAACAGATGATTGGAGGCCAATGATACCTGCTCAGCAATTTGTTATCGTCAGCCTTAAAGCAAAAGACAGTGGACATTCTTAAGCCAAACTGAACCTGACATTGACATTAGAAATCTTCTGTATCAATGTCCCCTAGGCCCTACTTCGCAGGCTAAAAATGTCGTTCGTTTAAATGTTGGGTTAAAGTCCAAATTTGTCACGGAAGTTTTGCGAATGGAGCATCCAACACCCGGAAGTTTTCTGGGTACCAAATTTACCTCGAAAGTATTAAAATGGTACCAAATTCACCCAAAATTGACGGGGGTCCACATTGCTAGTTAAAATGCCACATGACAGGGGGAAAAACACGGTGGAGGGTGAACATTTGCCACATCAACACGGCAACCAATTTTTGTGGTACCTAAATGAAAAGAAAACATGTTTTGCAGAACTCTTCCAGCAACAAGCACATTCAGCGTCTTTTTTTTTTCCCTTCCTTTTTCTCTTATTTCCACGGCATACACACAAAGACACACACACACACATATATATTATTGGTTTTTTTACTCATATCCTAAAAAAAACGATAACAGCCCCCCCTCTTGTTTTGGTTTCAGTTTTGTTTAGTTTTCAGGAAGTTTTAAGTTTGCTCTCTAAGGTTCAGTTTCAACTTCCTTCTACGTGAAACCACAAAGACACACACACACACACACACACACACACACACACACACATATATCTTATTGGTTTTTTCTACGTGAAACCATGACGGAAAACGAAGGAGAAAGGGAGTATATCAGTTACCTTCGTTTTCTAAGCTTAAATGGTAGCAAGAAGTTCACTGCAAAGCTCGTCTGTTTCACCGCTACAAGGACAGAGCAGAACTTCTCCAACTTCCCCTCACTCTTACTTGTTCTCTCTACGTCTTCCCTCTCTCTCGGTTCCTTTCTTTTTCCTCTACCCGAACGCCAAACAGAACTGGAAAAACTTTAATATTCACGCCTGAACCGAAGGAAGTAACTTGCTGAAATGTTCCTCTGTTTTACCGTTGTAAAAACAGAGCCAGTGATGAGCTTCACTCTCGGTCTCTCTTACCCTCTAACACCCCCTCTCTCCCTTACTCTCTCTCATTCTCTCTACGCGGCTCTTCCTGCTAAGGCTGGAGTCAAGTGAATGAAAGCAAAGGGAGTATGTAATATATATATAGACGGGGAGGGTCCAGTCCGAGGAAGGGAAAAGAATGGACCGGTGTTGGGCTCAAGAACTATTGCGTGTGGCTCTACTGTTACGTTTGGAGGCTGGAGGGAAAATGACGATGTGATCTTTTCTGATCTTGCGTGTTCTGCAAAAAAAAACCAAGGAAAAGTTGAGGAAGGAGTGTGTCTTTGCTTTATTGTTTCAACGCAAAGCACATTCCAATTTATGTGGATACCAGCGTGGCATTAATATCGACACAGTTTAAAAAAAAACATTTCCAACCAGTTTTGGATATATTTGATCGCTTTCTAATACTTTCGGGTAATTTTGGTACCATTTTAATACTTCCTGGTACGTATTTTTAGTACCAAAACAACTTCCGGGTGCTAGACGCTCCATTTGCAAACTTCCGTGGCAATTTTGAACTTTAACCCTTTAAATATTTAACAATTTGGTTTTAAGCGCTCCAACTTCGAGCTGTTTAATTATCACCATTCCTACGGTCCATTTGATCTTTACACATAGAAAAATAAGAAATCCGAGTGATGAGGGCATGGGGCTTTGTCTAGGGTTTAGGCTTTTTGTTTCTTAACTAGTGAATTCCCCATGTAACTTTTTAAATAAATAAACAATTGGAAAAACATACGATTTCTTATATTAAAAATAATATCAAACAAATAGGTATTCATGTTATAATAAATAAACGTTAAAAAAGATTCTTGTTTTTATATATGTATCCAAATTCTACAAAATGGTAGTTTAAGAAAGAGATTAACAACTAGAATCAAGAAGCATAGCTTAGGTTTGTAATAGCGGAATTGATTGTAAAAGAGAACCAGATAAGCATTACCACATCCTACTCTTGCACCAGCATTGCCAGTGGTCTTGCTTAGTTCATGCCCACCTGTTTCATCATAAGATATGCACAAACAACAGTTTCATAAGCGTCTAAACAAATACCACGAAGGTCATCACTCACTAGATATGATATTAGGGTAGGACTACACTTGTTCGCTTTCATCACATCCTAGGCGTGACTTCTGAACCTTTGTCAGACCTTAAGGAGTTAAGGTGCAAGTATGTGTCGTTAGCACTTTTGTTTTAACGCACACTTTCTGCATTAGAAACAATATTGGGGGGAGAAATATCCACTTACAAATGCTAGCGATTAGTTTTCAACCACTAGACAGAGATTTACTTTCACAAGTAAAGGATATTTCCAAAATGGAATATCCTACAACCATGAGGGCAGAAGGCAGAGACAACTTAGGTTGGAAAAACATGTGTCATGCATTCATAATGAAGCATTTGGGTTCAGACATGACAAGGGACCTATATTATTTTGAAATTACTCAGCTACTCTGTTCATATTACGATATGCATAGGTAGGGAATAACTGTCATGCATTATACGCTTTTGTCATTGTAGCAGTAACAGGACCAAAAATGGGTCTTAAGTACGAGGAAGAAAAAGTAAACAGCCAAGAGATATGCAATACAAAAGATGTGCTTGCAAAAGAATAAAACCAGCCAGGAAGGATGATTCGCATTCTAATCTTCTCATGTAGACCTTTTAAGAGTAGACAAGACAGTGCTAAATAGACGACCAACTTCAGCACCTTATATTTGTTAAATGATATAACTAGGAAAAGTCAAAAAAAGAAGCTATAGCTGACAATGATGGATACGAAAGCTCTATTTAGGAGCCAAATTTCATAATCTTACCTCTACCAAGATCGTCAGGATCAGCATGCACAACGACTGCCCTCCCAAGTATGGAATGAACTCCACTTAGTGGTATCTACTGGTTGAAAATGAAGACAATGTTAAAGTAATTTGCCAAATTAAATAAAGTATATTAACACAGAATAAACCAGATAGATGGTCAGTACACCATGGGCGAGTGCCTACCTGTCTGTCTGTGACTGAAATATCAGCAACCCCTACAGAAGATAATTCATGCAATAAATTCCTCAGAAAAAGACTCAAAGGAGTCGAAATATTAAAACAGATAAGGAAAATTAAGGTAGTAAATACCATCCAGGCCTGCAACAATGTTACCCAAATCTCCAGCATGACGCTCATCATCCGTTCGAGCCCCATGGTCTTTCTTGAATGGATTGAAATGAGGGCCTGCGATTCAGAACAATTTATCACGGAAACTAATTTGAAAACGAAAAGGATATTCAGCTGGATAAGAGTGAGAATTCGTTATGAATCGAAAGAAATAAAATTACGAACCAGTGGAATTGCAGCCATTAGTGGTGTCACCGAGAGCGTGAATATGGAATCCGTGAAGGCCCGGGGACAAACCAGTGATCCTCCCTTTTACATGAGTAGTTCCTGCAGAATATTACCCAAAGTTAGCCGAATTAGGATTAAACAATTACAACAGCTTCAACACAAAAAAGGGGAAAAAAAAATATAGAGCAAGAGACCGTCGGGGTGTTGCACAAACTGAAGAGCTCCTCTCACGTTATTATCTCCAGCGATCAGAGCCACAGCTTTCACAGTCACCTTTGCAGCTTCCATGCCTGGCCTTCGTTGTTTTGGCTCAGTTGATGTGTCCGTCCACAGAAATGAGGATCACTAGCAAACACGAGAGAAGCAAAAAGCCCACTACTGGCTACTATTTGCCTATTTGGATTACGCGACTAATTTGATTAACAGTAAATCTACTTTTCCTTTATTTTTCCAACATGTCATTTAGGATATACGAAATAAATTTGTAGGAGAGTTTTGTTTAAACTCGTATAAACTGTTTTTCTAACACTAATTCAAATCGGCCTTATCACAATTACTAAAACAAAATATGCCCAAATTTTTGTTATTTCTTACAAAATAGTCCCAAGTGGCATTTTTAACATTTTTTTGGGTGGTTTCATGTATATAATTTAGTTTTGCTAAGGTTAGTTAACTGATGCATTGGTATAATTGTGTGTGTGTACACCTTTCTACCTTCTCATCCTTTCTTACCTCACTGCTAGTAATTGGAGAAAAAATTCCGAAGGCACGAAAAAAAAGCTTTGAAACTCAGAGAACATAGGCGGGGAAAACCATGGGAGACTGGCTGATTACCTGGTCTAGATTCACCTATTCTTCTGCTAATTTCTTAACACTAAACCATATAGTAAAACTAACAGCTACAAAAAATAAATAAACAGACTTGTATGACAATCCATCTACTACTAAATTCATTTTTTGCGGCGGAATTTTTCCGTCGCAAAACAAGCATTTTCCGTCGCAAAATAATTTTGCGGCGGAATTTGAGGCGGAAAAGTGTCCGTCGCAAAAAAAGCCCTCGCAAATCAGTTTTGTGACGGAAAAAATGCATTTTCCCTCGCAAAATTCAAATTTTGTGGCGGAAAAATTTTCCCTCGCAAAATCTCGAATTTTGCGACGGAAAACAACTTTCCCTCGCAAAATGTGAATTTTTGCGACCGAAAAATTTTCCCTCGCAAATTTGAATTTTGCGGCGGAAAAATTTTCCCTCGCAAAAATTCACATTTTGCGAGGGAAAACAATTTTCCCTCGCAAAATTCTAAATTATTTAAAAAAATAAAAAAAAATCTGAAAAAATAAAAAAAAATCATAAAAAATGTAAAAAAATTAGAAAATAAAATAAATTATATATCATAAAAATAAAATATAATGTTCCAAAATATTACGAGTCTACATTGCAAAAACAAAATATTACAAATATAATGTTCCAAAATAAACTAAAAAAACTCTAAACAATAGCAGTCTGGTCATCGTCACCATCAGGAGGCAGCTCCGTACCCTTGCCCTTCGATAGGGATTAGAGAAGTGCTCGCATCTCTCTAAGCATCTGTCCTTGCTCCCTCATTGTCTGTTCTAATTCCTTTACCCTATTATCTTCTGCAAAACCAACATTACAAAGTCAATTTATTTATCCTACTTCAATTTATTTGTCCTTCAAGACCACCTCTACTACTGCCGTGTAATATATAAATAGATTTCATTCATTTGTGTTTTCATTTCTTCAATATTTTTACACATAAACCTTTAAAAAATTTCAATTTATTATCCAACTCATATACATCATACAACAGAATCCAAAAGAAATCTAATTTCATTCTATAGGTAGGCAAAATAAGAATATTTTGTATAATTAATTCATATAAAATAATATTTGTATTTTTTATCCCTTTCATTTTGATAATGTTTTCAAGGAATAATATAGCAATTTTTTTTTTTAATTTCTTAACTATTGTATTGTTTTTAATTGAATAAATATGCAATTAAGATAACATTATTCTTTGGAACAAAATAAATGACGTAATACCATATTTTTATTTCAATTTAGAGAATTTAAAGACAATTAGTTTATATACACTATAATTATTAATTTTTATATCCTATAACATATTTGTATATTGTTGGGATTGCCCAGAAAATATTTTATTGCAAAAATAACACTAACTACCTCAAACATGGTTAAGGACTAAAGTATTTTAGAGTAGATCGTCGGCAATTTCTTTAACAATATGCAAAACCTAAGGCATTTATACATAGCTAGAGCAAGAATTTAAAAATTGAAATCATATATTGCACAAATGTGTGACGAAGAAAGAATAAGTTACCCACATTAAGGATTCTACAAAAGATCATTAAAAATAAAACATACCCGTTGAAGTTCATAACTTGAGGAGGAGAAAGAAGAGCAAGAAAGGCAGATAAGGGCTCAAGATGGAGGTGGCTGAGCTTCGTGGGACGGTGGTCGGACTTGGTGAGGAGAGAAACCTTCAACGAGGACGGACGAAGAATAAGCTTCAGATGTGCGAGAAGAAGAAGAAATAGGGGGGTTTTAAAAATTGGTTTGCGACGGAACGACTTGTTCCATCGCAAACCGGCCTGTTTGCGACGGAACAAGGGGCTCCATCGCAAAACTGCACCGACAGTTTGCGACGGAATACCTTGTTCCGTCGCAAACCGCCGCATTTTGCGACGGAACAAGTCGTTCCGTCGCAAACTGTCGGTGGGAACTGACAGTTTGCGGCGGAAAAAATTTTTCCGTCGCAAATTGCAGCGGACAAAGTTTTTCCGTCGCAAAATGCGGCGGCAAAATTTGTTCCGTCGCAATTTTTTTTGTGGGAAATACCAGTGCCGGCGAAAATTTGCGGCGGAAAACGTTTTCCGTCGCAATTTGCGGCGGAAAACATTTTCCCTCGCAATTTGCGGCGGAATAATTTTCCCTCGCAAATTCCGTCGCAAATTTATTGTTTTCTAGTAGGGGGCCAATTCAAGCAAATGAACCATAAAAATACCGCACAGCAATAACAAAAGCACGAGCCTCAAAGTCAAGACTCCAGACAAAGAGTTCTTATCCTATTAGGTTAGAGATAGCTGAGACATATTTCCACAAAGGAAACTGGCAAGGAAATACTTTTACTCGCTGAGACACATTCAAAAATCACAGATTAATTTAGATATCCCATAATAATTAGGAAGAATTAGATGCAACTTATCTACCAAGGATCATCAATATGCTAGATTTTTTTAATGGAATAATTTATACACTCATGCAATTTCCTGAAAGTTTCATTCCAATTGTTTCTACAATAAATCAAAAGACCAGTCATGTTAACAATGAATAATATATTGGGATCAAACGCTTTGCAGATAGCTTAGACTTATTATATTAATGAACTAAATAAGAATGAAAAAGACCATTGAAAAGAAAGGTTATGATGGTGTACCAGGGCCCGTGCACAAGCAAAGCCTCCTTCAACCTAACAAACTTGTCCTGACCATGTCGGGCGATCACCACGAAGAGCAAGCACATTCTGCAGGCCATTGGCCTCGATGGTTTCAAGAGCATGGTCAATTGTTTCAACAGGCATGTTGTGTTGGTGCAGGTAAGGTGCATCATGGTTTCCACTCATATCACGTTCTGCATCTTGTTGGTGATTTCCAATGTTAGATCCGACGTTGAACCACCTGAACCCCAAGTAATGAAGGATTATGAACCACCATGCGGTTCATCCTCTCAAACAGTCTTAGGCGGAAAAAAGTCAAATGAGAACACCACCCTACCTGGTTCAGCTGCCGCTGCCGCTGCCGCCTGTATTTTCTCTATAACCTTCATCGTTTACGTTGCTCTCACCTGAAAGTTACAAGTTCGAAGGGGCAAACACTGAATAAATTCTTCGCGATTTAGGAAGGAGATAACAAGCCGACAACGGAACTATTTCTTCCAAATGCTTCTCTCTGATTTGGGAAACCAAAAGCACCTACAATGGAACTATTTCTTCCCATTGCTTCTCTAATTTAGGAAACAAAATTAAAATGCCCGTCCCCGCCACAACGCCGCTATTTCTTCAACGGTGAAAATCTTTTTTTTTTTTTTTTTTTTGTACAGGGCTGACATTAAAACTAGGGAAAATGACAGAACAAAATTTTTTAAATTGCGCCGTCATTCATTTATCAACTCTGATAATAAATCTGATTTAAGATTTTAAAATTATTTTTCTGTTATTTTGCGGCAAGACTACATACTACTGTGCTCAACGGTAAAATTCTAATAACAATTAAATATTTAATCATCCATCTAAATCTTCAACGGAACTATTTTAAACATAAGATTACTGGCCACAAAAATTAAACGTAAGATTTATGGTGGAAAATAAAATACTGTAATCAAAACAATGTTAGTGTTTGAATTTTTGTATCTATTTTAATTAATTTTAAATTTATTATACGTTATTATATGTTAATTTGATAATAAAATTTGTTAACTTAATTTTATTCATTCATTCGTCCTTAATTTGTTAATTTAAATAAATAAAACATATGAAACTTAGAAAACTTTGTTATTTTTTTTTAAAAAAAACTAAAGACTTTTGCTTTGAACAGAAATTATTATTGAGTTTTAAATTTTAAATGGAAGAATATGCCAATAGTTCTAATTATAAAAAAAGGGCAATGATTTGCCAACAAGCTTTAATAATTTAAATTTTCTATTAGGAGTATTTTTTTAAAAAAAATTATATCTAAAATGGTTAACTACATAAGTACCAATGTTCAAACAACGTTATTTAACAAATGACAACTTAGGCTCGTTTGGGATAGCTTATGGAACCCCATAAGTAGCTTCTCGATTGGAGTTTACGAAATACGAGGAAAGTATATGAGAGAAGTTTTGTTTCAACTTATGTGAATAAGCTATAAGCTCTTATAAGTAGTTTTTCATAAGCTATTCCAAACAAGCATCGGGTATAACTGTCGTATTATGTCAATGAAAATGAATTTTTAGAACATCTATTTCTATATTGCACTTTTTCTTGAATTTGTTGGTTTGGTAGCTTGTTAGAACTTATTATAGATCCTCATTCTCATTGTAGGGTAGTAGGGCCATTACAATTGCAGCTTTTGACACTTCAGACCACAGAGTAGATACAAATGACGTCTTTGAAACATGAGCAACAAGTAAACATAACATCACGAGTGATGAGTGACATAATCTTCATTCATTCTTACTTAAAATAAAAGTTAAGGTGGAGATTGACCAACGAAATATTACGTTAAGAATACTTGACACAAAAAATGTTTTGAAGGAAGTACAAATACTAATGAATAATTGAAAAAGGGTAAAAATATCAATAAAGAATTTTGAAATGGAGCACATAGTACAATTTTGTTAATTTCAACCTAATGACCGTTTTGGCCTATATACCTTATTTTTAAATTATTTATTGGTATTTTTGCCTATTTTCAATTCTTCATTAGTAGTTTTTCTCTCTTCAAAACATTTTGGTGTCGGATGGTTATAGCGCATTATTTAGTCAAACAATCTACACCTTAGCTTTAAAATAAATATAAATGTAGTTAGCCATTCTTATGATGATTAATTCATAAGGAGTTTATATGGGATAACTACACACAGCCACAATCTATTTATCTAATGAGAGATTTAAAAATATGTGATTTTGTGGCTAATCTAGACCATCAAAAGGCATTATTTATGCAGATATAGTAAACCTAAATCCCAGAAGATCTGGAAGCACACCTTTTGAGTAAGGATCGTGACTCTTTTGGCTTTTTTCACAGACAAATATTCTGAGGGAACTCCAAAGATCTGTAATTAGATTACATAGTACACTGTAAAGAAACTAAAACTCTCAAAATAGTAAGTTTTCACCCAAACGTATACTTAAAATTCATGGATACAAAAGATGCTTCAAGATTTACATTAGAGAATACCTTGGATACAGATAAGACAGGTGAAAAACAAAGCACTCACATCACAAATAGCTAATGCAACTTCCTTTCTAGCTGATATTTATGAAGCAGTGAGGCAAGCAAAACTCTATCCCAAGTCAAGATCCTGAACTCTTCCTGACTCTTGAGATTATTTATGAAAGATGGTTGATAGATAGTATTAACTAGAAGCACTCAAGATATATCAGAAAGACTGATTTAAAAGGTCATTTAGAACTTTTGGATTTAGCAGAACATTGACCATAAGGGCGGAAGATCCCAAAGAGCTTCTTCATTAGAGTCCCGGACTGTTTCCATGTACTCATGGACTCCATTAATTGCATAGAGTGAAGCTGATATTTGTCTTTCAACTTTCATCCTCTCAAATTCTGAAATTTCTAACTCAAATGTGTCAGCAACAGCTTCAGATTTTGGCACTTCCAATACTTGAGCAAAAGGAAAACGATCAATGAAAGGTCCAAAGCCCCATGAAATATTTGACTGGGAACCTAAATCAAACCCCTCCCTGCAACTGCTCAAACCGGGTCTATATCCATCAGCAAATAGTTCTGTGTTCTGAATTTTCCCACTAGAAAGAGCACTATCATTTTTTTCACCATTGCTTGAGTCTGAGCTCCTAGTACTGGTAGAGCTAGTAGGGTTGTCTCTTGAGGAAGAAGCATCAACATCTTGTTCTTTGGTTCCTTTTCTGTTGTTAAGCAGATTTCGGATACGAGAAGCAAGAGGAGAATCCATGGAGACACGAGTGATGAAGTTGGTGCGAGCGTTGGATCCTCGAAGGAGGCAGGCAGCTTCATCATAAGCCCTTGCTGCTTCTTCTGCAGTCTCAAATGTTCCAAGCCACATTCTTATCTTCTGGGTTGTGTCTTTGATCTCAGCCACCCATCTCCCAGAAGGTCTTTGTCTCACCCCAACAAATTTGTTTGTGCCATTGTTCTTGTTCCTTCCTTTGAACTTGCCTCCTCTTCTGATTGGAACAGCTGATGCTTTCTGAAACTGCTTTGGTTGCTGGAAGTGAATTTCCATGACAAGGTGTTCAAGAGATGGTGTTTGACGGATATAAGCAGAAACTAGTTCAGCTTTTAAAGTAGTAGTAGCAAAAGGCTATTCTTCATGCTGCTAGTTGCAAGTTGTGGGATTATATTATATATGGATGAAAAGCTGCCCATCTTTCAAGTTTGCAAGTGGTATTAATATAATAGAAGCACATCATTTTGAAATTCGTACAGCTTTTTTAATTTATACAACCTCTAGTTCTAAATGTAAGAGTTTGTTAGAGGTTAAATTTAATCCTAAATATAAAACATCAATTAATTTTGTCTCTTAAATTTATAATTTCTTCTCTAAAGTATCCCCAGACCTTAATCTACTTTGTCTTTTAAATTTATAATTATTTATCTAAAGTATCTCCATTAATTACACATGTTAAAGGGATTTCTATCCAAATGTAGTCATGATTAAAAAGAGGTGCCTTAGGGAAATCAACCCACATTTGTTATAAATACTTAACTAATTTTCTTTGTTTATTCAAATTAGTTAAGTAGGTTTTATATTAAGGACACGAGAGAGTATTTTGCATGATATAGACAAATTAGCCTTCAAATTTACTCGCCTCCTTTACCTTTAAACGGATCAGACTAGAAGCTATTTACTGCCTCCTTTAATTTTTGCTGTCTGAATCAGTCAGGATTTAGTTTAATATGTGCACCAAACATAAAATCCAATTGCATTGCTTTTCTTCTCTCAACAGCTTAGCTTTGACAATTCATTTTGGGCAAACTACTTAGATCCCATCATATTTTAGTGTCAAACAGTTAATTATAAAAATTCGTGTTAGTTGATTTCCACTCAAGTCTGGACATTTTGAGACAGAAATTGAAGTCCTTATAAAAGTAAAAGTACTGTTACCTAACCAGTGATCCTATATCTTGAACCACCATTAAAATATAACTTAATAGTCAGTGTCCAATATGAGAAATGATCCTTAGGCCACGCTAAAGAACATGGAATCGCCAAACCACCTAGAAATCCCCAGCACAAGAGAATAAGAGGCGAGGATTCGAGGGGATTGATAAAAATCCTGTCTTTGTCTTATCTTCCTCTGATTATTGTTGAGTCAAAGGTCAAACAGTTGAAAGGAGAGAAGTTGAGGCATGTAAGGAAGCCACATGGAGTCTCCAAAACCATCCCCTCTTATGTACCCTTAAACCAAGACACTAAACCATGCTTGAAACACAGCTGGACCAAGCAAATGATCACTTGACCAATTCATTTCTTATGTTCTGTTCATAGATTCTTCCTAACCCATAAGTTTGTCTGTCAGATTTTCTAATCGGCTGAGAAAGACGTTTAAGATATTTCAATTTGAGCGAATCATGCAGAGTTAGTTCCTTTTCTCTAAGCTTTTTTATATTGACAATTGAATAATTAATTATTGGATGACTCTAAATTCACAGTGGATCATACGTTAGTCATGGATGGAGATATGGGGAAAAAGACATTAATTAGTATTATCGCATTCTTTAAGTTGGCTATCTATACTTGGCATTGTTATCTTTCCAAATCTTTTCAAAATTCATATTTATCCAATATATAGACACATCTAAGTTTGTCTGAACTTAAGTTTTAAAAAGGATTTGACGTTTGGTTACTAGTTTTGTATAACATGATGAGTATTTTTTTCCTTTTTGGTACACCTTTTTGTTTGGTAGTACGCAATAAAGTAAGAGGGAAGATGAATGATGCTTGGTGCTTCAACTGCTAATAAACACAAAGGGCCTTCCTTCATGACCTTCAAGTGATTTCTTGAAACAAATTTTGATCCTAATGATCCTGCATACGTCATTTGATATATTAATGATGAACCGAAATCGAATCATTGAACTGAGAAAATATTTACAAGACATGATCAACAGTTTTGTTTTTAAGAAAATCTTTGCCGTACATATACTTGCCTCCCAACCTCCTTCCTACATATTTGTCAACGGCTATATTTCGTGGATTTATATGCCTAAATTGAGGGGGCAAAACGTCGGTCTAATCTTAACCCTTTTCCCATGATGGGAGTCATGTTTCACATGATCAATATATTGAGTTTGAATTATATGGGGCTTAAAAGTTAGGTCTCAACATTTAAGATGTAAAATTGTAAACTCGCCCTTTGCAGCTCGCGAAACTATACTTTCACTACTTTTGAGTTGTGAATGATATTAAAAGAGAGACAAAAATGGCAACTTTACCCATAGTTATTCTTCTGGACTAGAATAGGATTCTGGGCTTTCAAGTTGTAATACAAGTGAGCTCAGTCAAAATGGCGAAACAATGCCGAAAGTCATGGATTACTTATTTACTTCTCACCTTGAATATGATCTGTTCATTTATATATTCATTTGGCAAAGAAACCTCATAAGTCCTATTAACGGATGGAGAAAGTAGATGCAATAAAATTAATCTGAAATTATATTTTTAATAATAATTTTTAGAACATAAAAAGGCTATAGTCGCAATAATTGAATGCGAAGGGGCGGAAAGAGAAATCAGAAACTATTATAAACAAGCTTATAAATACAAAATAATCAAATAAAGAGTTTCTGACATCAAAGGACAAATGAATTACCAAAACTGTTGTAACTCACAAAAAGACACAATGGTACATGAGTGGCTTGGATCACACCGTGTTCCATCATCCAGAGACAGGATCAAGTTACAACCTTGTTGAGTTGTGATTCCTTCCAGACAAAGGATTCCTTCTGAACAACGCTTTGATGCAAACATTCTATACCAAGAATTTCTATTCTTCCAATCCAACCAATCAAAACCGCTCTGCTCTGACCGAGAAACCATGCCTCAGAATTTCTGGGTAGCATTACCAAATCTGGATTCAGCAATCAAAAAACACAAACCAGAGTACCAGACACAGCTGCTTCTCAAAAGGACACTCCAACGCCAAAGGAACAACTTTGACTTGACGCAGCAGCTTTCCTTAAATATGTCTTTTGTGGAGGGACCATCGCAAACATACCATAGAAGATAACTAGGATGATAGGATGGACTGCAGAGCAAGTTGTTGCTGAGGCTGCAAGGATGACCAAGTAGAAGCAAGGGTAGACGGTGGCAAAGTCTGCTGAAGCTGCCTCAATAGATTAATCATCCGACTTGCAGTTTGTTCAGTAGCAAGATCATTGCCCGCACATAAAACCTTCCAAACCATTGATGGAGGAGTTTTAGAACAGTAAAGGAAGCAGCACCAATATCTCACAGAAATAATCAGGCACATAATAAAATCATAATGAACATACCTCAGCAAAAACAGCAACTATTTTGGGAAGATATTGATGGTTGGGGCCTAAAAGTTCTCCATCTGACCTGTGAAACGCATATAACATGATCAGGATCAATTTCAAAAGCGGCGGCATATAAAGCAGATAGCATTCAGATTAAAGTCAAAACATGCTCCAGATTTAAATCGAATTTTTACCTTTCAACCATGGAACAGAGTTGGTCATGTACAACCTTAGCCTCAATCAAATCACCCTTTATAGGCAAACAATTTAGCCAGACTGGAACAAGCTGCCACCCATGAACAGCACAACGATAAAACCAATAAAATGGGCAAATAAAGTGGTACACTTGTAATCAACAATGAGTTAAAACAATTAATAAATACTTAAGGTTTCTGCAGATAAGCATCCAATAACATCACATCCAGAAATCAAACATGGAAGCAGAGTACATTTATAGTAAACTTCATTTCTAGCAAGAAAGCAATATATCATAACCCCTATCATCAAACCAGTTTCACAATAGCACATTAGAGATAATATTCTAATCATCACTTTGTGAAAAATGAGACTTCCAATAGCCACAACACTTTTTGAAAAATCATATTTGTATAAATGTCTACAAATATGATTTTCAACAAATCCTGCTTGCCTAGAACAAACTATCCATATCTGGCTAGCTCAGATAGCTATTTACTGAAGCCTGAAGGTGATGGTGGTTAATATGGCTAGACAAAAACAAATGTTTCACTTTTTGCATATATCAAGCATCTGCACATCTTTAGTAGTAGAGTCTCTTCTGTTCTGCTACCATCTAGAAGTCAATACAATATGAGCAGAAGCATAACAGCACTCTAGCCAATGTAAACAGTATGACTAGAAGACAACTTGAAAGCTGTGATTTTGACAATGACCAATGCATGTCGGGCTCAGCTTTTTTTTTTTCTTTTGGGGGGGGGGGGGGGGTGTTTGGTCAACGGAAAGAGTACTAAATGCTAAAGTGGAGACATGCAGCCACGAAATGCTAATTACCTGTGTTGCATTTATACTATCTCGGTGGAACTGGCATATTTTTCCAAAAGCTGAGACAGCATTGTCATATGCCATAACATTATCTGAATGAAGAGCATCTGGATGCCGTATCACAGCATCTAATCTTGAAAGTGCCTCTGCAATAGAAAAGAGAAATTTACCAAAGCAGTAATTCAAGTTACGACACAAAATTAAACTAATATTAAGCAATCAACCTCCAACAAAGGGTTTGAAAACAGATCCACCAAATTCAGCACAAACACCAACCCCATAAACAGCTGCCTGAAGAGGGCATTAAATTTGGATGGATAAGAACCAAAAATATATACTGGAATTTGGTGCATAATAAAAATAAATTAACAAGTCAAAGCAAAAACCTGTCGAACATCAGCATACTCATCATTGCATGCTTCAAGTAGGAATGGAAGGTAAAAATCATAATATCTGTTACATGAATCGCAACAAATTAAAATACTTCAGAAAAAAACATTCTAAATTAAAAAAAGAAGATTAAGTAATTATTTCCATGAAAATAGATACAATTTAAATTCAAACAAAAAGAAAGGTGAAAGTCGTACTTAAGAGCAGCTTCACGACAGTGCTCAGCAACATCATCAAATATACAAATGGCAATTCTCCTTTCCTCTGAGGTTTTATCTTTACCCTGTTTAGTAATAAGCAGTGAAAACATTGAATTAGAAACAAGAAAAAAAAAAATACATTCAAAGAAAACTTGAGGTTTTTTGACCAAGTAATTCATCACAGACACTAACACATTAGCACTCTTGGCAAGTGATTCATCACAGATGTTAAACCCTAAAAGTAATATTTATGTCCACTTTCAATCAGTTAGATAGATTAATCACCCATCACATCTAATGACACTTCCATTGGAGATTTTGTAGTAATTGCTATCAATCAGACCCACGTAGGATTATTATTGTCAAAAATCATGGGAAATTGCATGATAGCATATGAAAAAAGTTTCCTATTATGACTCTTTTGGGCATTTGAATCGATTCATCAGGTTTTTTTACAACACGCTGTCTGGATGACAGCTATATAACCTTGGGAAAAGAAAAGAATTGTTGCGAAGTGTGCATAACATTTGAAAACTGGATTAACTGATCACTAAATCTCAGCAACAATGATAAATAAGATGACTGAAACTTTTTATATCATTTTAAGTTTCCAAGAGAGAGAGATGGAATAAACTAACCAACATAGGTGTTATATATGAGGATAGCTCATCAAAGAAAGGCAAGAAAGATGCCCTGAATGTCTTTATCAATGTTCCCAAACAATCGCCAACCTAGTTCAGGCATACATTCAACAAGAGAATCGAGTCATCATTCCTTACAAAAAAAAAACTCATACAATCAAAATGAACTGGAGAACAAACATATATATTCGAACATACTCGATCAAAAAGTTCCTCCTCTTGCTCATTTTCTTCCTTGAGGAATTCTCTTTCTTCTGCGTCAAAGTCCTCTTCTTTGGCCCTCCCTGCCCTTTCATGTTTTCTGGATGAACTGGCAGTAATAACCTGTTTAATCTCGTCAACAATGCTCCGCACATGCCTTTCCTCTAGAAGTGCAGCAGAGACCTAAGAGAAGGAAATCCTGGCTGTGATGAGTTTAAGTTTGAATAACAAAATGGGCAGGGAATTGATGAAACCCCAAGAATACAGTAATCTTCGATCCATATAATTTTCCATTTCCCAGGACTAGAAATAAATGCTACTACAATAGCTACATTCTTCCTAACATATGGACAGCACCACCTCCCATAATTTGAATCTATTCCTCCAGCATTCACATTATTAATCAACAGCAGGTACGAGAGATTAAGTGTAATTATATTATTTTTTATTAAAAAGAGAACAATACAAACAAACCATCCTGGTATATGGATGCTACTACAGACCTGTATGCATTCATTCAATGCGTCCAACATGCTGGCAGAAATTTCTATCTCAGGCTCCTGAAAGACAGCTAAAACACTCTCAGACACACAAAATTAGCAATTGGAAATCAAAGACAATAAAAACAAGCAGGACAGTAACCTTGTGCAAGGCCTCCAACAAATGTGGTATTATGTAATCAGACAACTGTTTTATGTAAGTCTCATCACGGCCTTGTGATTGTCCCTTCTCTACAGCTAATTTAGCTGAACGCAATAGTTCAGGCATAGCTACAGGCAAATCAGAAAGGTGAGATAACCTACAATAACAAATGGCAACCAAAAAAGTAGCTCTCCAAGGAAAGAAAGATTTGAATGTTATGAAATTAAGAAAATACCTGAAACAGCTGCCTTTCTAACTTCTTCATGGAAATAAAATTTAAGAAGAGGGACTAATGTGAAAGCAACCTAGAAGATTTGGCAAAGTTAGCATCAAACTTAACTAAAGCTTGGTTTACAAAATTCCATGAAATACAACTACAAGTAAACCTGGTCAATCCAAGGAAAAAATCCTTCTTTCAATTCATCAGCATAGCAACACAGCATGTTACAAGCTGTGGCTTTCTCCTCCAGGACACTGGTCTTAATGCCTATCCTTTTATCTCCAAGGGTGATTGTTTCTATGCTGCAATTACACAAGTGACTAAGCATCCAAAAGAAATCAATATACTTCAAACATATGATAGCATCCATCTAATCCACATCTCTTTCACTTTTCAGATCTAAAAATCATTACTCTTTCTATTTCAAAAGGCACAACATTATGCCATTATCATTATTATTTACTTTTTCCCCTGTTTCTCCCCTTTTCCTTTCAATGAGATCTAAGCTTTAGCTTTCCTAAGACCATCTACATGGTTCTGCAAACTAAGGCTTACGAATTGAGCAGGCCCCTATAGGTTCTTTCTCACAAAAAACACATGAATGTGGAAGAAAATAAGAGATCTAGGATATTTGAGCCCCCGCAATGATATTATCATGCAAATGAAAATTGCAACAAGAAGAAATAGATAGACCTTATCTTTTCAAAGGGCAGGAAAAAGAAAACCTCAAACAAGGGAGTAAAATCCACACGAAAGGGAGACAAATAGTAAAAAATGGAAACATAAAAAAATCATATGGGAAAACATGCATGTCAATAGTTATGACCCTTAATCCTGACACAAGAAGGAAAAGAAACCTGTCATCATCTTCATCAATTTCAGCATCAGAATCTGCAGATGTAATGGTGACATCAGGCTTAAGCTGCGCAGACTGGAGCAAAGGAGGCATGACAAAACCCATGTACGGGAGAAAATCCTGCCCAAGGCACTTGCAAAGCCGTGCCCATGCCTGCAAAGATATTTAAGCACATAATATTCCACTTTATAAGAAAAAGAATTGTGAATTCTACATTTTTCATAAGGGGAGAAAAAAGACTTGTGTTCTAAAGTTGATGTTAAGAAATAGGTGACAACATACTTGTAGCATGTAACTTGCAGTTGGGTCATCAGCTTCCAGTTCAGCTTGTTGCAGCTTCATTAAGATGTCCATGACCTAGTAAGAAACATAAAAAGAAAGCGAATCATGCATAGCTTCAAGAGCTCCCGTAAGAAAATGAAGCACAATATGACAATATATAAATCATCAAGTGAACTACTAAATCAACGCATCAACAAACAATCATTCGCATATGTAAGAATTAAAACAAGGATGGAATAGAAGAGCATTAACTGACAAAGAAAGTCATATCTCAAAGTTTAGTACATGAAAAATTTAACAAATATTTTAAAAAAATTGAAACAGGAATCATAGAAAATTATCAAGTTGGACATTAGAACTAAAAAATTAGTATCACCTGCTTGGCATCTTCTCTGAACTTGTCCTTACCAACAGCCATTCCTACCAAACTAATGCACTCCATTGCTTTGGCACGAAGCATGCGATTGGATTTATCATTTGCATTCACCAAAATAGCTTTCAAGTAAGGCATCACAGCATCATAATATTTCTGAAACTGCTCCTGCTAACACAAGTTTGATTACTTATGTATAGTAAACAACATTGTCATAATAAATGAGAAGATTGGCTACATAAAGAACCTGTGATGAATCAGCAACTGATGCCAAAGCTGTCAAGGCTCCTTCTTGAACCATTTGCTTCCCATTCTAAATTGCATGGAAGATAGAGGAAAAACACAAAAACCAAATACCAGATCATAAATTTACACAAAGTACGTAACATAAACCAAAAAAAAAAAATTATTTCTTATAAAGCACGTTGACAAAAATGGATCAACAAATATGTCTAGTCATTATAAACATGCATAATGAAATGAAAGTAACAAAACACAAACTTAGGCTTGCACTAATAAATAACAAGCCAAGATAAAATAAGATTGTGGATTCAGTTGGATAAAACGAAAGGAGAGCACTTAGGTACTTAGCCTTATATATATATTTACTTTTGTCCTATCCAATCAGAATAAGTGAATTAAAAAGCATTAACAATAGTAATAACAAGAGTTTGATACAGGTGACAAAGTCAGCTACATTCTACAATGATAGTACAAGACAGGTGTGGACATCAGTCAGATACCTGTAGGATTACTAATAGTTTGCTCACTATTCCATCCAAATAAGGGGTCAGGATTTCTGGGGTACAATTCTCGGTGAAATTTAGCACCGCAGAAGCAGCATGAG
Source organism: Acacia confusa (assembly GCA_037074495.1). Classification (NCBI taxonomy): domain Eukaryota; kingdom Viridiplantae; phylum Streptophyta; class Magnoliopsida; order Fabales; family Fabaceae; genus Acacia; species Acacia confusa. The sequence goes on along the minus strand of CM073507.1, from coordinate 9,364,719 downwards.
CCTGCAATATAGAAGTAGAAAATGAGGAAAAGTACATATTAACAACTTAGTAATACAAAGTAATACAATACTATGACACTTGACACTCCAATTGCCATACTTTAAGCCCTGACCTACTATTAATAATCTGTAAATTAATAATCTGTAAAGACAAGCTTATAGGTTAGAACAAGGGCTTTACAATAGTATAATGGGATCCGGGTAAAGTCAAACTTAAGCTGGATTTTTTCAGACAATAAAAAGGTAGCTAGCTTCACTAGCAATATTCCACAGATTAAACCATAAATAGCACCATAAAAAATACAGTTCACAGTTTGGGAACCCAGAGATCTCAAACAAGATGTCTAATAGGTTTGACAAACTAATGAATAAAGCTTTAGAGATGAGGACCAACAAATTTTTCATTAATTTGAGATTAAAGAATAAAAAGAGAACAGCTAGAGATTACTTTGATCAATATCAACCGACGCAAACAAAATGGCTTGCCCCAAGTTGGATTGTTAATCAGGGAAGGGAAGTAGTGTAATAAGGTTTCATAGAGGTTATCTTAACCTGATCCGCTGTTGGTCAGATCAGACCATGCAAGGGCTCATGATATGAAACATACATTTCAGGAAAAATAAAGGAAGCAGCCAAACTAAATTTCTTATTATGAGACCACATATTTTGCATTAGCAGGTAAAAGTTCGAACCTGTACTCTGGGATTTTGAAAATCGTCCATGCCTCCAACTAATGCTGGCAGCACAAAATGGTGATGCTGAACCTGCAAGTCTGGCCCCAAGTCTGTGGACAATTGCCCGATTGCATTTATTGCTGCCCATCGTACACGAGGATGGGTATCTTTAAATGAATTTAAAACCATTGACACTACTTGCTCCAGATTCTTTGTCATCACCTGCATCACAAGATATGACATGTCAAATGTAAGAACGAGAGATAAGAGATCCCTGTCAACTTGTCAGTTTATACATGCACAAGCCAAGGCAAAAAATCAAGGTTGAAAACATTAAGGGGACAAAAGCAGTGAGAAACAGCATATGCCAACATGAAACATCAGCAAAAATTACAGTAAACACAAGCAGATACATTAAGCATCTTAATATTAAAGACAAATCAGTTCTAAACAAGTTTACCTTAGAACAACCCTCCGCAATTTGTGCAAATGCGATAAGGGCAGCGTGATGCTTTTTCCAGTCAGGAGCAGCCAAGAAAGTCGGCAACAACTCCGAAGCAACTGGTATTATTGTATTCCCGCCTAAAGAAATTGAAAGTCTATCCAAACACTCCTGTCCGAAACCATAATTACTAGTCTCGCCTGCATCCTCATCCTCTGTTTCTGCACTATACCATGCAGGATCATCCTCGATATCCAACAACATATTCATTAATATGGCAAACAATCTTTGTATGAACTGTGGAAACTTTCTCATCATCCCAGGGGCACGCTCTCTGGCTTCGGCTAGAGTGATCACAAACTCAATGGCCAAGTGCCTTGTCCCTTCCTCCAATGATTCAGCCTCTGCAATCTGTAACATTGAACTAACCACATCCACTAATTGCCTTCTCAAAAACCTTGGCTCGGTCCCGGCCAATTCAATTAACAACTCGAGGGCTTCTTGAGCCGTGGCTTCCTGGCCACAATTCAAGGCTTCTGTCAATGTTTGCATCATGAGTGGCAATAAATCCTGGAACCTGTCCCTATCAGAAGGGTTCGACAGACACTGAATAAAGTTAATGCTGGCACCCAAAGCAGCAATTCTCACATCGGAACTCTTGGATGACGTCAAACACTGCAAGAACACCATGTGCAGCGTGCTCAATTGGGGAACTAGGGTTTCACCAACATAATGAGCCAATTGAGCGAAAATCAACAAAGCTGCTTCTTGCAGTTTGATATTATCCGACGTGACACATTGAAACATGAAGGGTAAGAGCTCTGGCCATCCGCCTTCGGGCAAAATAACCGAGGCAAGCTCTGATATGGTATCGCAAAGCTTCTTAGTAATAGATTTAACATCCTCGGTCTGAAGGGAATTCAAAAGGACCAATTTGAGTGAGGACTGAGTTGAAGGGGCGAGTTGGGGCCAAAGATTGGCGTCCTGGCGAGTAAGTTGTCTGCGAAGCAAAATTGTGGACATAGTCCGAGCCTCGGGGCGAGGACAAGATTGAAGGAGATGGGCAAGCTTAAGGAAGAGGGCATCGGGATGAGTCTGAAGGCAGAGGTTGAAGAGGGACTCGGCCTGAGAGCGTTGATCATTAGTGGAGGAGAGAAGATTGGAAATTAGGGATTCGAAGTGAGACGAATCGGCGCCAAGAACGAGAGCGAGTTGTTGCTGAGTGGGATCGGCGGCCATGGATGAGAGTTAGGGCTTCGTTTTGCCGCTTGCAGCGTTTGGAATTGGAAGCCTCCGAATCCGAATTGAGGAGGGAAGACTCGGGAGGGTTAGTTTTTTTCCGAAGGATTTTAAATGGCGGGCAGATCCTTTTTCTTTTACCGCTTCTTTTTTTTTAATTTAAAAAAATAAATAAAAAAAAAGGACTAATGCCTTATACGGTTATGCCGAGTGGACTTGTCAAATATTTATCCTCTGACGCCTCTTGACTGGCTATTATAGGTACCGTTTCTTTCTCTTCGGTTAGTGGTTATTCGAAGTGTCCCGTCCTGGATGTTTTGATTTCTGAATCCTTTGTTCCGTGTATAGCGACGGGAACCGGGATTACTGGTCCCAGTTTCGGATGCTTTCCTCATTTTCTTTTTATAATCTTTTTTCCTTTTTTTTATTATTAGATCAAGATCTCAACGGTTCAGATTTAACATATTATATATTTTAGGTAAAATTATAATAACATTTTTATTATTTTTTTAAGGTAAAACTATAATAATAAGGTAAAATTATAATAACATTTTTATAATATGTTAAATCTGAACTATTGAGATCTTGATCCAATAATTAAAAAAAAAAAGTAGAGAAAATGATGATAAGAGGTGTATAAGAGGAAAGTCAAATCCCCCAGTTTCTCTTAAATTTTTGTCTTATTAATTAAGTTTTGTAGTTTTTTTACCTATAAATTAAGTTATTGTTTAAAAAGATGTATATCATATATTTAGATGGAATTAAACTGTATATATCATGATATTGTATAAAGATAATAACAAATATAATTATGATAATAATAAAATTTAAAATGTCATTCTTCAACTGCATATAAATTTATGTAATTTTTATAATCTTATTAGTTTATAAATGATTATTTTAAATAATAGAATATCAAAAATTTAAATGATAGAATAATATTTTTTAATTTTATTATTTCTCTTGAAAGAATAAACCGATATTTTCTAGTCCCATCCAACATCCAAGGATGCAAATTACATCAGGCCAAAAATTGGGACTAAGTAGACAATAGGACCCTGCCGTTATTATTTATAAGTCTAAGAATTTAAATCTACCTTTAAAATTTATTTATTTTTTGCTTTTAAATTTAGGAAATATAAGAAAAGGAAAGTCTGTATAATAGATGATAATCAAATATCATAAAATCTTAGCATATCTTTTTCTGTCCAAAATAAGATACTCCGTAGTCCGTACCTTTAACGAAAATTGGATCAATACATACTTTCCTTTTTTCATATATAATTTCCAATTGTTTACGCATTAATTAATCTTTGTGCATATTCTATGAAATTCCTTACTAATTTAAATTTCATTTCGTACCCAGTAGAGAATTAAGAATGGGGAACCTTCATCAGTTTTGTATATGTTTTATTCAATCTGTATAACTGGTTTAAAGATATTACATTTTCTTCTTCTTTCTTTCTTTCTTTTTTTTTTTATCAAATTCATAAGTAGACAACACACGATGATGATATATCTATTTAAACTTGAAAAGCCTAAGCTTGAACTAAAGCATGTAAGCATGTCTAAAGGCACATTAAAAACTGGTCAAAAAAGGGCCTATTAACAAAAAAAAATATTTAAATGATTGAATATCAAATAGGTAACGTGTGTAAGGGTATATATGTATATATATTTATTTATATGAGAGATCCAGCCAAAAATAAGAAGGGTAAAAAGGGAGGTTACCAAAAAAAACTGCTATATATTCCCCATAAGACTTGTCTAATTTATCGGGGGTCTCATTCAATCACGCGCTGCAACAGATTTTTCTAAGCATGTCTCCTAGAATATTTCCTCCACTTCTGAATATAAAATAATTTTTTTAAAAAAATTAAGAAGATAATTAAATTATTTTAAAATATTTATTTTTTTATCCAAATTATTTTACCTGACTTATAGACCAATACATGATCGAAAGATACAAAACATATCATATGATTAAATAAATTATTTAGTTTTCTTAATCCATAAAAAAAAAAAACTATATTTTATATTTAAGATAGAAAGCGGTATCAGTTTCCTTCAGGTCTAGTTTCAAGTCCACATTCCATGCTTTTTGTTATGTGCTTCTTAGGTATTTTTCTCCTCTAAAAAACACATAAAGAAATATTGATAACATTTTTTTTATTTTTTGTATATTTTATTTATTTAGACTAAATTATATGTTGCATCCTGAAATATATTTTTTACATCCAATATCCCAAATTAATTAATTTTCAGTACTGTATTCAGAAATAATTTTCTTGTAACACCAGTATCCTATAAATTAATTAATTTGTATAAAAAATATTTCAGGACATAACATATAATAATTTAGTTTAAATAAATAAAATATATAAAAAAATATCATCAATATTTCTTTATATGCTTATATGCTTCTTAGGAAGAAAAGTACTTAAGAAACACATAAATAAAAGTGCATTCGTTTCCTTCTTATGAAACATAACATGTATCAGCTTCATATAGTTACGCAGAGCTACTCATCCAAACTAAAGGAAGAAAAATATATGAGACCAAGGAAAAATGTCTGAATTAGTAACTATAATATAATGGCAACAAATTTTCTCCTAAATATGACATAAAAAAACTTCTGATTTTTTTTTTTTTTGCCAAAACAGTCCTAAAATATAGTACTCCTTTTAATCCTTATTATAAAACATTAACCACTATCAGTTTTTAGTTTTTATTAACTACCTTTAACTAACTCATTTATTATTATTTTCTCATATGACTCTGATTTTTAACCAACTCTTTAAATTTACATCATTAAAGTAAGAGTAAAGTTAAAAATATCCATCAATTCTAAACTAATTTAATGAGTTAATTTCTGTTTCTTAATTTACAAAAAATAGCAACTCAAGCTTTATAATAAAAATCATAAGGAATATGTTTTTCTAATAGCGTGGTCAAGCTCTCGCCACTTAACCAAACTGGCGGCAAGAACGTAGTAAATCCAAGTCCCTTTGAGATGATACTCCCTTTGATTCTAATTATATTATAAAACATAGTTGATTTTTTTGAAGAGATTAAAAAAGCTAATTAAGTTACTTTAGAGTTTTTTTTTTCTTCAAACCAATTATTTTGACAAATAAACTAATATATAATATAAGAATACATAACATATAGAATAATTAAGTAACTTATTTAGCTTCCTTAACCTTTCCAAAAAAGTCAACTATGTCTTATAATTAGGACCGAAATAATGTAACATTACCTAATCAAGTCCACTTTATGTTATGTTTTTTTGCTATCAACTTCATCCCACATATTATTATAATTGGGAAACAAAAACAAAGGTGCGAAATGTTATTGCAATTATCTACACATGTCGGATTGTTTAGGTAAGAAAATCACAAATCAATAGAGGGAGTTCTATGCCCAGAGCCGTCACTTTAGCCGACAATTAAAAAGGCAACAGAATTAAGCTGTGCCAGCAATTGCCGTGCCCACTGTTCCTAGCTTTAACCGATCATATAATTAGTTCAATATATTTTTTTATTTAAAATAAATAATTTAATTCAATTTTTTTTTTCTTAATTTCATATTGTTAGTATTTTCTCTTTCTTATTAGTTTGACTACAGGTTAGTTTCGGTGTAATTCAGATATGTCTCATTGACTTTTGAATTAGCACCGAATTAGTTTATTGTCTGGTATAGGCTTCATAATCTTGATGCCAATAGATATAGCTTTGTTAGCATCCTAAATATAAGATCCAATTGAATTTGTTTAAAGAGATTAAATAAGCTAAATAAATTACTTAATAATATCTTATGTTATGTACTATTAAATTATATATTAACTTATAAATTAAACAATTTGGTTTAAAGGAAAAAATAAAAATAAAAATATTTTAAAATAATTTAATGAGCTTCCTTAATTCTTAAAAATAAAATAAAAAAAAGCTAACTGGGTTTTGAGGAAATATTTGACTTCACTTTGTCCCAGTCTAATCATGAGGCTGATAATATATTTAGAGCATAACAAAACAAGCTATAATTAAAAGCAGCGTTTGATACCTATTATTTGTTGGGGAAATAATCTTTTAAATTTGAAGTCTTGTGTTGCTTTTTGAATAAAAGTTCATTTCCTCTCAGCTTCAATAATGCTTCCGTGTGAACAAAATCCCATTTGAGTAAAGTGACACCTTTTGCTTCTGGCAGCAGGGCAGACTGTGATGTACACATTGTTTTTTGTCTTTAATAATGTAAAGATCATCTCTCAACTTGGATCCCATGAACATTTCTTCACTGCACATTAGTTGTGAGGGGGGTTGAATAAGTCATACCTCACCCTTAAGTTACTGTTCACCATGATGAGAGAGAAAGAGATGAAGTGAACAGTAACATAACGGCGATGAACAATAAATTAATGGTGGGATGTGACTTTTGCTCTAAAATGGTAACCACATGTATATTCTTGCTCCAAAAAAAAGCATGCGATGCTGGGTGCTCCTAGAGAAAAAACTCATGTGTATTTTTGTACCTTGATCCTAAAATCAATAATGTCTTCGTCAAATTTAGAATCAACCTTGTGTGGTATGAGCAGAATTAGTTTAATGGCAACTTTCAAGGTATAAAAAAGTTCAGAATATTTGCATCAAAAACTTTTGCTTGGCTAGTTCCCGATGCTCTAATTTCGGCATACTTCATTACAAGATTCATTGTAGTAAATTTATGTTCAGTCCCCAAAAAAAAAAAAAATTAAGGGTTTTGCTAGAATATTAATAAGTTAGTACTATTATGGTCCTTATTATTATAATTATAGTTTGATCAAATCTGGCATACTAATTAATTGAAGTTAAGACACTTAATATATTTTAAATTGACTGATTTTTCCAAATGTAGCCTTAGTTAATGTATATTGAAAAAAAGTGCTATACATTTTCTCTCATATATTTCTTTTATTTGATAGGGGTAAATGTGAAAAATAGTGATTAATAATTCTCAACGTGGACTTATAAAGATCAAAGTGGCAGAATTAATTGTTAGTTATTATCTCACCCACTCAATGCAATGCAGGGCTCTATTTATGTGAAGAGTCATTTACTCCACATAAGTGATTGGGGGTTTTAGTTTCATAGAGAGAGGTTAACGTGGGTCATCTACTCACGTGTCTACAAGAACTTCGAGGTTTGTTTGTCATCTCTTAATGAAGGATTTATTAGTTTATTGTCTATTTTTGTTTATTAGTGACATTTTCATTACCTTGGTACTTCTTGCCTAACAGTTATAATTCTCTACTATATATAGCACTAGCATGATGTTGAAGAGACACGACAAGAAGTAAAACCAGCCCAATTTGTTGAACAGTATTTCATGAGTTCTCTAATTCAAGCGACGTTCAAGAATACATCTCATGATTTATATTGTACTGGATTCACCTGATAAAGCAAGCATCAAGAACAAACAGTGTAGAATATTAGCATAAAACTCCAATCAAGATTTTAGGCTATGAAATACTCAATTCCCATCAACCATTTATAGAACTTGGACACACCTGAGCACTCAATTCCTTGATTTAGTTTGTTACATCTTGTTCCTGGATTTGCAAACTTGAAAGAATGAATTGGGAATAAAAAGATACAGAATATCAGCAGGAAACTTGAATAGAGGTTTGTACATGTTGGATGGGAGATTCTCATATAAAGTCAATGTATAAAGCTGCTATATGAGAACTCGACAGAACACAACTAAGCAAAGGAATAAAGATTAGTTTGATTATCACAAGAACTTATACATGAGCAACTAGCAGTGGCTAGGCTCCTCTTTTGTTAGTCCAAGGTTTGAGGACAGAAGTAAGAACGATGGCAATAACAGCAAGAAGTATTATTATAGCAATGCACATCCATTTTCTCGTACTCTTCTGTGCCTTCTTTGCCTTCACTAGTGCATTATTGCCTTGCTGCACGTGATCTACTGCAGTTGATACCTAGATACAACATTAGTAGAATCTAAAATCAACAACAGGACAACCCCACCTTCATTATTTGTTGGATGCAGAGTATGAACTGCTTCGTTTGTTTAAGAAAGTTCTCCAAATACCTGGGATTCTATATTGTTAAGAATGTCTCCCTGTGAATCAACCAGCACTGCCAAATCCAGATATATCTGCAAGACACAAGGTACTTGTTATTTTTGGTCTTTTCCTCTATACCCTTTTTGCTCTTGACTCATAAACATCCTAATCAATTGAGCTACTACGTTTAAGCAAACAAGTAGGTTTTACATACCTGCTGCAATTCCAGAATCTTCTTCTCAACGTCTCTAGCTGCTTCGTGCCGTTCGTGAATTTCCGCTAGGGTGTCTAGTACCTACAAAAGATAATCAAACATGTCCAAGAGGTTTGACAGAGTAACATTACTTCACATGCAAGTCAACAAACCTATCGCTCAAGGAACTTTAATGAACAACATCCCTCACACACCTTACCACCCCCATAACAAAATTTTCAAGAGAAAAAAAAAAGATTTGAAAAATGCATGCCAGAACTGTGACAAACCTGTCCTCGTCCTTGTTTCTTAATTGCATTCTGGAAAATCTGTTCACCATCTCCAGTCTCAATTAATCTGTCAATTGTCTGTGCATGGATAAACAATTAGAAGAAAACCCCAACGAGCTACTTTCTTCAAATATATAAGAATTCAGACTTATAAATACCTCCTCATCAGCTCTTGTGCCCGTCACTGACATTCACAAAGCATCATGCGTCACAACAGATATTACTGTCTCTACCATGGAAAATTCAAGCCATTGAATTGTAGATAATTTTAAATCAATAACAAGTACAGTGCACGAACCTGTATAAACACGCCTCTCTAAAACCTCACGGTATTCTTGATGTATGATTTCCCTCAGCCTCTGCAATTTTCGAAACAAGATTAATTTAAAGATTATGAGATTATTAAAGGAGAATATCACACACCAAATATAAGGTCAACCTACCTGAAATTCATCCATCTTGTCTTTCAATTTCTTTTTTAAGGCACTGCAACACAGAACCAAAGCAAATCAGGTCCAGTTGAGAGTGATCAAAAGGTCACTAAGTGAGGTACATTATTCTAAAACCCAACAGTTAAGCCTTGTTAAAGGTGCCCTTTTCATTGTGTAAACTGTAAAGTCCTTTTTTAGCTATCTTAGGTGCAAAGTTTAGAGATGCAGTTTTCTTCTTTTTTTCCTTTGGAATGCCACAATAATCATTACTCCTCCGGTATAAGACATATTTGGAGATTTAATCTTAATCCTAAATTAAAATATACTCTTTATATTTATCAATATTTTTCTAATTTACACCTATTGATGCTTTCTCAACAATAATCAAATAGGAGAGGAAATGAGGGAATTAAGAAAGATGATTATGATGTTTTAGAAAGTACATGACAAATTAACTAACTTGAATACAAATTAAATAACTATGTATTATATAAGTACCGGAGGGAGTACTCACATGGTGGTTGCTATTCTTGACCTGTCGATACCTGTTCCTTCTCCACACCCACGCTTTTGCCTATTTTCCAGGTTCTACGACATAATGGAGTAAAGGAGGAAGTGAGGGAATCCTTAGTTATATGTAGAAGCTAGCTAGGTAATGAAAAATACAACTGAAAGATAGCCATCATCATGTGCTCACTTCTCTGTCCAATTCTTCAATTCTTGTTTTTATGTGATAGGCAATTTTCTTGACTTCACCAACATCTTTCTCCATTCTCTGCTTAATATCTGCAGAGGATGAAAGAGTCCAATATAATAAGAGTCCACAGAAATCGTAAAGTCTTATACACTTGACAGCAAAATTTACAATCTCATAACATCAATCTTAAGATGTATCCCTGTACCAAGTGCTTTTTCAGATTCAGAGTAGTTCGTACCCTCACGAATCAGTTTCATATCTAAGCTACGATTAACAATATTACTAACAGGAAAAGTATTCATTTCTCTATTACAATCTTGTTTCTCATGATTTCTTCTTTTCCTTCATTAAAAACAAAACAAAACAAAACAAAATGGCCGACCCTTCATGGCAGGAGCATTGGTCACTGCTTTGGACTCCTCGTGAGCATCCTGCAAATCGAGTTTGCATTAAAATGACGAGAGAGAACATTTCAAGCTCATAAAACTCAGTTCTGCACAGCCAACTTTTCCATTTTCAAGGCATAAAAAAATATTTCATTTTAAAAAAAATTTCCTTTTCATCTGTTTAGAAGAAGATTAGAATCTTATGGAGATCTAGTTGAAAAAAATTCGGGACATACACAAAGCAGATGCAACATTACAGTTGCAGAGACCTCGAAAGGTTAATTCAACTGCAACCTCAATTTGATTGATTCGTTATGTACAACCTCTGAATGCTTAGCAGTTTACATGTTCAAAACTTTTTTATAAAGAGTTTTAGATGTCTTATGTCAAACTTTTTTTAAAAAAATGTTTTTGAAGTCATTGATCAGTAAATACGTAAAAGTGCAACATCTATACCTGGAGCCGTCTGAGAAGCTTACCCAGCCTCTCAAATTGTTTATCATGCTCTTGAACCTGGAAAACAACACACAGTCATGCACAAGATGAATTCATTAAGCAGAAAAATAAAAAAGTGAGAGAATGTGATGAATAAACCACATTTTATGAGGCATATATAAAGATATCAAATACTGTACCTTTTTGAAGAACATATCCAAACTCAGTTCTCCTGAAGTCCGTAAATATGACCCCAACTCGACGTCCCCATTTCCTTGCCCGCGCCGGATTTCAAATGATCCCTGTGTGTGTAAAATGAAAATATAGTAAAATTATTACATTTGATTAAAATGCAATCCTTGGTACTTACTGCAAACTAATTAAACACGGAAGGTTTCATCAACATTGCTATCCACCATGCCAAGAATTAAAACTCATAAGTCATAACCATTACTTACTCAACACTCAACATGCTCTAGCTAGATGAATCAACTACTACTCCTCCATAGTGTTTTAAGCTGTTAGGTGTAAGCCAAGTACTGGCTATTACTTTATACATTAGCATCGTTAGTCTTTGAAAGATATATATGTGTTCACTTCATTTCTCTTTGAAACATCTTGGTGGATCTACGAAAGAATCCTATTTAACTTTCGTTTCTATATATTCCTGCAGATTGTCGACAGATGAGACTCAGTTAAACTGAGTAAATTGTAAATTCCATAAAATTAAACGTGCACACGTTAAAGTTGGTTCCTTTCCTGTTAATGGCGCAAGTATACATAAACATACAGCTAGAATACCTTCCCGTGATAATTATTTAGAACAGCTTTTTCATATAGCAAATGATTCTGGACATGCTTGATTATTCCAAAGTCTGAAACATCAGTTGAGCAAACTTTCTATGTCCAGAGAAAGAAATAAATATTTCTCTCAAACTTTCGTATCTTATGGAGATGGTGGGGTCCGCGTGTGGTAAATTCTTAATGCCTGTTTTTGTACAAGGAATTAAGTATGCCTTTTAATTTTAAGATCGGATAAGGGGAAAAAACACAACCCAAACGAGGTCCGATGTATGATCAACGATCCAACATTCTCAACCTCCAAAAATCTTTTTGTTTCCAACATTTTCCTTGAAGACAAAACAGAAGCTAAGACAAAAAAGTAAATAATACAGCTGAATTCACATTGCCCACATAGAAAATTAGACCGGAAGAACACCAGAACAAGAAATCCAACAGACGACGCAGAAAAGAAAGAAACAAATTAAAGCCAATGTAATGAGTAGTATATAACCCAGAAACAGAACTTGGGATAGTAAATTAATTACCGATAGAAGATCGTTCATTGTGGAAGAGGGCTGATCAGAAACTCAATGCCAAGGTTCTATATATATATATACATGATTCAATTTTTTGACGTTCTTTTGAAGCAATAATATTGTGGGGAGGTAAGGCTCTGGTTAAGCAGAAACCAGGCCTTTCCAATTCCCAGAACGTCAAAATCGTCTGCGTTAATTGTTTGTATGTAAGCTTGAGAGTGGAACCCTCATTACATCGCGGATTGCTGACACATGGTGAAGCCAAAAGGTATTTTTATTTTCTCAGAACTCACACAGTTTCCCCACTTTCTAATTTCTAATTTGTTTGACATATACTTTTTAATTTCCTGTTTTTCAGTTAATTTCTCTCTCCTCTTTTTTTAACTTTACTTTTTCTGGAGTGATTTGCTATGAATAAGGAAAGAAACTAATCAAGATTGTATACCTTAACTTCAAGCGTACATATGAATTTTATGAATATTTTATCAGTAATAATTTGACTTGTTTTAGTTGGATTTTCGGAGGGGGTTTGAACTTTGAATCAGGTTACTTAGCATTCAAGATATGATCTTCGGTGGGGTTCCTCTGATTGAGATATTAATTGATTTAGACGGTGAAAGGGGATTTTCCGAAAATTTCATACGTAGAGAACGAGAATGCAATCAAACTGTTACATTAACATGTTTACGTACGTTACGGGGATATGAAGTTTTTTCTTTTTCTTTTTTGGGTTTGGAAGCAAATTTAAATGACGGCTTTTGTTTTACTTCTAGTCCTGTTATATACACACTATATTATTTGACGTTAACAGGTGAAAAGATGAGTATTATTTTGTGTTTCGACCTGTTTACAGTACTAGAAAATTTATTTACCACGACGGTACTGTTGACACTTGCATGTGTAGCACGTACTTCTATTTGCATGAAAGATAGCTTGATCCGGAAGTCCTTCCACTTGCTTAAAGCATGATAACTAACGGAATCAGTTTCCCTGCTGCAAGGAGCAGGGAGCGCTCGTCTTTTTTGGAATGAGCGCCGGGGTGCGGTCAAAATTTTTCCATGAGATTTGAGTTGTCCATATTTATTTATATTTTTATAAGATTTGTTTTTAAATTTTATCAGGATTTTTTTAATACCAGTCAGTATCTTGAAGTATCTATTTAGTCTCAGTCAGTCATCTGAAAAATTTTATCATCTTGATAAAATTTTTCAGGGGACCGACTGAGACTAAAAGGATACTTCAGGATACTCACTGGTACTGTTAAAAAAAATTTCAAAGTACTAGCTGAGATTAAAAAAATACTTCAGGATACTGACTGACACTGAAAAATATTTTATATTCTTGAAAATAATTTTTAGAATCTTAAAAAATTATTTTAGGCTACTGGTTGGTATTAAAAAAATATTTCAGGATACTTATTGGTACTGAAAAAAATCCTAATAAAATTTTAAAAACAAATGTTATAAAAATAAAAATTATTTTAGGCTACTGGCTGGTACTAAAAAAATATTTCAAAATACCTACTAATACTGAAAAAAATCTTGATAAAATTTTAAAAACAAATTTTATAAAAATAAAAATAAAAATGGATGGTCCAAATCTCATGGGGAGATCTGGACCGCCCAAATCACCCCAACGCTCGTCCCAAGGGGGATAAGCGCTCCCTACTCGTCCTATCTACAAGGAGGGAAACTGATTCCGATAACTAACATATAGTAAGTAGGGTGGAAATAGGGTTAGGTGGCTTGTGGTTTATTTAAAGGTCTGTTTTTGTTAACAAGTCAGAATTATACTTATTAAGAAATCTCTTAGGTCTATCAATTTAGCTTGAGCTTGTTAATTACTCTATGCTAACCAAAAAAATAATTAATTATTCAATCTCAAAAAGGGTAATCATCCTATCTAACCTTAAAAAAATAATTATTCTATCTTGAAAAAATGTCCTATTAAAAAATATCTTAAAAAATTGTAAGTGTATTAAAACAAATATCTTAATAGATTTGATCTTAACGGGCTGATTTTTGTTGATATTCACTGTTTAATCTTAACAAACCTCCTTAATAGGTCTCAAGGCAGACCAAACTTTTGTACATACTAGGCTAATTAAGCTGAAAATAAGGCCTATGATAGGCCATAAGTTAGGTTGAGGCCATTAATTTCATTGTAAAACAGGTCTGACCTATTAAGATTAAAATTTGGTCTGACCTTTTTTCCACCCCTAATCTTAATAAAATGAATAATTTTGGGCCATCTTATTGGGCCCAAAGATTGGTGGGTTTGTATTCTTCATTGTATACGAAGTCCACACCAAATATGTACAAAAATATTACTCCTTCCGATCATAAATAATATAAAATAAAGTTGACTTTTTTGAAAATATAAATGGAGCTAATTAAATTATTTTATATTTTTTCCCTTCAAACTAATCAATTTGACAAATAAACTGATATACAATATAAAAATACACAACATATGATATGATTAAATAACTTATTTAACTTCTTTAATATTTTCAAAAAAAAATTAACTATATATTATATTTAAGACCGAAAAAAGTATTTAATTATACTAATAAACATTAGATTTAATGGAAGGGGTTAATGTCTCACAACATGATGAGCTAAAGTTCAAATACCCACTATAAAACTTGTCCACATTTAGTGTATGATAGTTGACTCGAGTACATTGCCTTATTTGTGCTTAGCCACACAAATAATAAAAAAAAGAATGTGAAATATTATTTTCTCCTCTCTGTCTCTCTATTTGGATTTCCAAAAGTAATCTTCAAAAACGTTATCATAGCTAGGTGAAACAGAAGCTCTGCGAAAGTATTTAGTCTATACTCCCTCTTGTCATTTATATAAGTAAATTTATCTAATTTAATTAAATTAATAAGTTAGTTAATATGATATTTATTTGTTAAAACATTATAATCATTTTCATTAATTCCTCCATTCCCTTTCCTCCTTCATTATTGTTAAAAGAAAATTAATAAGAATAAATTAGAAAAGGTTAATAAATATGAAAATAATATTTTATATGGGAATATCATTTCTGCCTTTAAGGCAGAAAAATTTTTCTACTTTAAGTCAAAATTACATCGTTTTGGTTATTTTTTAAATGAAGAGATGAAAGGAAAAAAAAAAAGGTAAAAAAAACAAAAACAAAAAAAGAGTAAAGAAAAAAAAAAACCAAAACGACATAATTTTGACTTAAAATAGAAATAATATTCTCATTTTATATTTATGACAAAGATTATATTAACTCTCTAAATATGTCTATATTATCGATTGGAGACTAGAAAGTATTAAAATTTTATCACGTCTAAGCTCTCCTAGTTTTAGAGGTGATATGATTATATTGCATGTCTTGATATACATTATGATCACTGAATAGCTCATAAACATAAACTTAATTGTGCTTTATACTCTCGTTTAATGATTTTATGGTCTTGATATCAATACGTGCGCCACTAGGCAGGGGTTCGGTGGTCGGTGCCCACCAAAAATTGAACTCTGCGCGCGAAGTAGTAAACACTGTTTTCAAAGAAAATACCGGAGAAAGACTTTTGGCTGGTTACTGGTTAGGAAGATAAATCTGAGTTTCTTTGCCTGCCTCAAAAGAAGGGGCCAACAGCTATGGTTTCAGTCTCAGAAAAATATACAATTCTGTTTCATTTCTATCTAATTCCTACAAATCTAATAGCCACGAGATTATTCACAGTCAATGACACTGTATCAACAAGAGGTGAACAGGAAGAGGAAGGGATTGAGAGAGATGGTCAATTAAACTCAGAAGCTCGCCATATCATGTGGCCTCCACGCAGCATCAGATCGCCATGTCCTTCAAAATAAGCATACTCAGACGGCACAGGCTCGACATTCCCATCGCCGCTAGCTTGCGACTGCAATATCAAAATCGAAATCTCCGCTGCGGAATTCAAATCCGCCAACGCATCGCCGAGTGGTCCCAACACCGGCTCCTCCAGCACAGGGTCTAGGGTTTGCGCCAACGACATTCTCCTCCCTTGCCCTCTCCCTGCTATGTACAAATTATACCCATTATCTCCCACACTGTTCAGCAACGCCAACGTTTCCTTCTCGTCTCTCACCACTTCCTCTAAATACATCACCGACCCCCCCTCGCCCCTCGTTTCGAATCTGAGCAATTTCAGGTACTCCTCATCTGTTTGATCAAATTCGTCACTAGGGTTGTCCCAAACAATTCTCATCACTGTTAATTTTGTGTTTGCGCTCCTACACATCCTCCATGCGTATGACAGTGCTTCACGGTCATCTGCCCCACCCACGTAGAACATTGCTAATTTTTGCTCTTTGCCTGGATTGTGACCAAACCCTCGATCTATGAATATCCCCAAACAGCATGGTGGTTCCTTCACTAGGTTCTCCAGCACTACTTTTTTCTCATCCTTGCTTGAGGATTCTCTGTTCACAATGTTAGCAGCTCTAGCTGTGGCTGCGCCTGCACCTAGACCATCGTATGTTGGTTGTTTGTAAAGTGTGGTCAGTATTAGAGTCACTCCTCTTTGCTTTGCTAGATGGAAGATGTCTTTATGCATGGTGTTGTAAGCAGACACGACCCTTAACCTATCAACGAATATAGCTTGGCTAAGGTTTTCGAAGCACTCAAGTTTATCCCCTGTCCCTATGTTGTTGCCGTCTTGATTGAGACCTCGCAAGAGGTCTTTCTTAGATTTGGATTCCATTACTTGCTTATGAGCATCATCTTGGATTAGTGCTGTGGTGGGGCGGCTTGTCACCTTCACAAGCTCTATCGCGAAAACCTGAATTGGGGATTTAACTGTTGGGTTCGATGCTTTCAACAGATTGGTAATCACATTGGCATCGCGTGATGTGTGGACACAGGCCAGCACTCTGAGTGGCATGTTCGGTCTTGCCCCTTGCATGGTTCTACGTAGGCTGCTTCCAATATTGGAACTTGTGAATTTGCTAGTGGCGGCTAAGACAGGCCCCACGGGAATCGTCAGTATCCAGCATATCAGAAGCATTACCCCAAAGGTTTGGTCGTTCAATGCCTGCATCATACAATAAGTAACATAAATACACAAATAGCCCTTTGATTGTGAAACTTGGGACATATAAGATTGCTTCTGTGTTAGTACAAATTAATTTGATTGGACTATGATAAGCTGTAAGGTTGGCTTACCAGCATGTCCCTGCCGATGGTGAGAATGATGATTGACACTATTCCTTTGGTATTCATGAGTACTCCAAGAGAGAAGCCTTCCGTGAGAGGCATCCTGTAGAGCATACAGGCAGCGAGAGTGGACAAAAGCTTGACCATGAAAGCCAGCAGAACAATCACCACAACGCTTGTCCAATGGATGCCCAAGGTAAGGTCTTCGACATGGATTCTCTCAGCAAGAACCGCAAAGAAGACTGGCATCATGAATGCTGTCACAAAGTCAAGCACTTTTTCCTGAACCGCCTTTGAGATTATACCCTTTGGGGTAATAACTCCAAAAACGTAGGCCCCTGTGATAGAATGAGCTCCCATTCCATCAGCCAGGAACCCAAAGAGCAAAATCATATGCAAGAGAAACACAACTTGAGAGTCAATCAAATCTTTGTCCTTTGTGCCAACCTTCTGGAAGAGCCATTTGGCAAGAGGATGAATCACAAAGACACCTATTAGCAGAAACACTAAGGTTGAGGCGATGGATGCTCCTGAAGCTGCATGGAGTGCTGATATTGATAATACAAGGAAGATCCAAGAGAATACGTCATTGATGAGGGCAGAGGTTAAAGCCAATTGTCCATTCTCGTTGAGAACAAGCTTGAGGCTCGTGAGAATCCTCGCAATCTCAGGGAACTCACTGCAAGAAAGGGCCATTCCCCATAACATAGCACCAGGGAAGTGTCTCGTTCCAGTTATCGTAGGAGGCATGGGTTTGCGTCCCAAGTCAGAGAGAAGTAGGTAGTACAAACCAATCCCAGAAGGGACAGAGAAGATTATACTAGCAATGGCGACAACTATAGCCTTCTTGTTCCCGGTACGCCTTATTGGTCTGACATCAAACTCTAAGCCGATCAAGAACATATAGTATACAAGGGTCAAAGCCGCCACGGTTTCTAGTGCCATGAGACTACTGAAAGTGAATATGTGTTTGACATAAAAATTTGAACGACCCAGAACAGCTGGACTTGTCAAAAACCCAGCCTTCAACCCCCAAAAGCATTAGAATGTTAGGAATGAAACATCAAGATGAAGAATTCACATCAAGCATGGGCTGAGAAAGAAGTACTTACAAAAAAATCTGTGACAATACGAGGCAAGTGCCATGGTGCTGAGACAAGGATGCAAAGGCGATTCAATGTTAGAATTAAAGCGAGTTGTATAACAAACACAGGTAGGGTGACTTGTAAGGAATTTTCCAGCCAATAACCAGATCCGTAGGAGACCTGCTTATCGAAACAGACCTCCAATGTGCCATTTGGACGCAATATAGTAGATCCTTCAAAGAGTGGAGAACTCATTCTCTTTGTTTTTTTCTCCTCCCTCTAGATTCTGCTTAGCAGACGGTGGGAATCATAGGGAAGGAAAAGACGATTTGACGAAATCTTTAACAACAAACAATTAAGGTAACATACTTGAGACTAATAAAAGGAAACAGAGAGGTAAACAGGGGAAATTCTAGTAAATGTATTGTTGTATTACTGCGACGGTTGTTTGCTTAATTATAGGCAGTTCGACATTGTTTGGCTGTCATTCTATATATAGGTATTGGAGTGAGCAAAATGTGTTACTCCTCTGTATTTTATTTTGTCCCCAAATGTTTACAAAAACATCTCAATTCCCTTTTTATTTCTTGCCACGAAGGAAAAAAAAAATCTCAATTCATTGGTTAGTGTATGCCGCTTTTATAATAGAGGTCATTTTAACAAAAATTAAAAATAAGTAAATAAATCGCCTCGTACGTGTCTGTTGTGATAATCATCAGGATATAATGAGATACTATTTCAAAATTTGTATTCTTCCTATCTTAAATATAAGACATATTTATTTAATTTTATTAGATTAGGGGAGTTAATGAATATAACATGTATTTTTTAAAATATCACAGTTATCTTTCTCAATTCTCCAATTTTCTCTCCTCCTTCTTTATGGGTGAGAGAGCATCAATAGAATATGTATTTCAAATTATGTCATAGAAAAAATTGACAAATATAAAAATTATGTTTTGTATTTATGACTAATATCAATTTCTTAAATATATTTTATATTGAGCATGATAGAATTGTTGGGATCCGTACACACAGCGGAATTAAAAACTTTACAAATCCCGAAGAGGATCGCTCAACTGCGTTTAAATCAAGGTTCGTTATAAGAAATAGTACCTTTCAAAAGCTCGTATGCGTATCGTTTTATTTGAACTGGTGGGCTACCTTCTCGATCAGCAGAAGTTGACTCTTCGAATCGCCTTCCTCTACCGGTATCCACACTGAACAACTTTTTCAACACGAACATTAGCGTGCTAGCGCCTTCTTACTTTTTGCGTCTTACGCCTTTTCCTCTCTAGGGTTTTCTTTTGCGGCTCTTCTCTTCTTATTTTAATACGACTAGATCAATGTCTATTTATAGGGTTTCTAAAACCCTAATTGGGTCGTATTAAAATATTCAAGATTAATATCAATTTATCTTGAATTTGAATTTTAGATTTAAATAGCATTAATGAAATCTATCTAATAGATCTAATCTAATCTATTTATTTAATCTAAAATTAAAAGCCTACAGATTTAATTTATCTTTATAAATTAAATCTAAGAAAGGATATATATCTATTTAATTAAAATTGAGATACTATATCTCAATTTAAATTAAATCAGATATATGATATATTTAATTTAAAACTAAATCAGAGATATAATAATATTCAACATTAATGTCAATTAATCTTGAACTCAAATTTTAGATTTAAATAACATTAATTAAATCTATCTAATAGATCTAATCTAATCTATTTATTTAATTTAAAATTAAAAGCATACAGATTTAATTTATCTTTATAAATTAAATCTGAGAAAAGATATATATCTAACTAATTAGATATATAATTGATTTATCTTCATAAATCAAATATGAAATACAATATCTCAATTAGTTTTAGTTATATAATGATTCACCCTAGGCCATAATTTCCAACACTCCCACTTGCACTAGGTGCAATCATCATATATATATCCTCCCTAGATAAAACGTATTCATTAATTCTTAGACATAACTAAGATTCAATGAATTTGGACACTATTGCTCATGTTGGGCTATTCTTGTGTGCGACCCTGTAGGCCCACATGAGATTGGCAGTGGGCTAATATTGTACCAGCCCACAAGTTGCAAGCGGCCTCTAGCAAGACATTGCGACTACCCAATTCATATGAGAATCGAAGACACAATACAACCTATTGTATAACTATGTCACGTCCCTTTTGTCACACAATAATTTGGTCAAGGCATGGAAAATGTCAACTTCCTTTTCTTGACCATTACTTTCTCGATTCTTGAGTAGTCTAATAATTGAAATGGAAACTCTTTTCCACCATAGTATGGCCATACGTTTCTCAGACTCACTCATCGAGGGGCCCAGTATTACTTTTTACAAATGTGAGGGACAAATTCCATCTTGACCACTCACATTCCTCTGCATGAAAACCACTGATCCCGATCCAAGCCTTTATCATCACCCGGTTAAAAATGACTTTTGAGTAGGTCAAAGATCAATGACTCATCATGTAGGAATCCATGATGATCTCAGGTCATAGGGCGTTGTGACGCAGTTATACATGAGATAAGCTTATGACTAAATCCATGCAGCTTTCTCATAGTGGGTCGGTCCAGCACCTTGTACTCTTACAAATGTCGATGACTTTGATTCGTATCTCCATACCTCATCAAAGTCATACTGGTCTTATCTCATCTTCACTCCCGCGTAGATGACCGACCAGAGACATTTAGGATAATCTATAAGACATATCCAGGGATACAATTATCAATATAAACATGCAAATAAACTGATAACTAAAAGAAAATACTTTAAATAACATAAACGTCTAAAGTACAATGACTCAGCCTTTCCAACAGAATTCCACTTGCACTAGGTGCAATAATTAATTACTCTAATTCCCATTGTCCTAACATGACGCTCATGTTTTGCTTGTGCAAGCGGCCTTGTAAGATGATCAGCAACATTGTTTTCTCCTTGTACTTTGCATATCTTTATGTCACCTCTATAATTGATTTCTCTAATAAGATGAAAGCGTCTAAGTATATGCTTGGTCCTTTAATGTGACCTAAGTTCCTTGGCCTGCGCAATAGCCCCGCTGTTGTCACAGAACAGGTCTATTGGATTTGAGATGGTAGGAACCAACCCAAGTTCAGTAATGAACTTTCTAATCCAATTGGCCTCCTTAGCTGCATCCGATGCTACTATATACTCAGCTTTTGTTGTAGAATCAGCTACAGTACTCTGCTTAGAGCTCTTCCAACTTACGGCACCACCATTCACACAGGAATACATATCCTAATTGCGATATTTGATCATTTTGGTCAATTTGGCAACTCGCATCTGTGTAACTAGTCACACAGAGCTCATTCTCCAAGCCACCATATATTAAGAATAAGTCTTTAGTCCTTCTTAAGTACTTCAGGATATTTTTGACAGCAGTCCAGTGACCCTCACCGGGATCTTGTTGATATCTGCTGGTCATACTCAAGGCAAATGATACATCCGGTCAAGTACATAACATGACATAAATGATAGATCCAATGGCAGAGGCATATGGAATCTTACTTATGCGATCTCTTTGATCTTGTGTATTGGGACACTGATCCTTACTGAGATGGATGTCATGAGACATGAGTATGTTACCCCTTTTAGAATCCTGCATATTGAATCTATGCAGTATCTTGTCTATGTATGTGCTATGACTAAGGCCTATCAACCTCTTAGATCTATCTCTATAGATCCTCATCATGGCATCTAGCCATCTTTCGGAGTTCGGTCCCACTACGGCCTTTCGATAGGTAGTTGGCTCATTTTGCTCAATGAGCAAAACATCACGACTTCCAGTAATCAGAAATCCATATTTCTGAGGCTGTAGCCGTGATCTATCGAACCTTCATGGGCCTTGTGTTACCTGAGTAGGCTCAACAACCTCTCTTGAGACTTCTCCATTTTCCATCTATGGTTCTACATCTCTTGTGACTTTCAAACTTCTTCGAGGTTCACCTTACTTCCACTAGTTCTTTTAGAGATAAACTCTTTTTCCAAAAAGATACCATTGCGGATAACAAACACTTTGTGATCTGTGGGATTGTAGACATAGTATCCCTTAGTTTCCTTAGGATACCCCACAAAAAGGCATTTTGAGGATCTGGATGATAATTTATCTGAGGTTTGTTGTTTAACGTAAACCTCACATCCCCAAATTTTAAGAAATGACAAACTGGGTTTCTTCCCAGTCCATATCTCATATGGTGTCTTTTCAACCGCCTTTGATGGAACACGATTTAGTGTGAACGCAGCTGTTTCTAGAACATAGCCCCAAAAGGATGGTGGAAGATCTGTTTAATTCATCATAGATCGAACCATATCTAATAGAGCTCGATTCCTCTGTTCAGAAATACCATTCAATTTTCTATTGTTCTTGAGATCCTGCACATTTATACAAATGCGAGAACCACATGCAGTATCTAATACCCATGTTGAGGATGTAGAGAAGTGAATATCTATGACATAGATTCCTGAAGCGATAGGCCCTCTATCCTTCTTGTTCTTTTTCAGATCTTCAAGGTAGAGTTTGCAGTTCCTCTTCTAATGACCAATTTCATTACAGAAGAAACAGACCCCATCCTTTGGAGGTTTTGCCTTCTTGGCTGCAGGTTTAAGTTCGGGCCTGTTTGACTCATTGGTCTTACTAGTTGAGCTTTTACCCTTGTCTTTCTTAAGAGGAACAATCATCTCAAATACCTCCACATGTTCCAAATCTCCATCGAGGTCTAGAACCATAGTGGCAGGCATCAGGCATCAGGCATCCTGCATCCATAGAGTCATCCAAATGCTTCTTCGTATAAGCATCTTTATGAGCTCTTGGAGTTTTAGTTGCTAGCTCGTCATGAATAGGTTGATCGAGGAGATACTCCTTTCTTTCGTGTTTGGGATCAATGCTTAAGTTCCCAAACAAGTCCAAAAAGTTTGTCTCATCGAGTTTGTCCTCCTTAAGAACAGATCGCATCGATGGTGTGGCAGTATTGCTGGACGGTATGATTCTACAACTAATGTATACAAAGTTTAAGTAGTAACCTCCCACTGAATTAATAACCCTCATTATAATTAGTGGGCTAAGATCCATATTTGGCTTAAATTTAAGACCGCTTTGGCAGGACGCTTAAAATTAAGTTATTTAGGTAGGCAACTCTTTTGCCAATTACATCACATGTAACTCTTAGATCTTTATGGGATCCGATCATCATATGACCGGCACGTTTAATCCTATCTAATGCCTTGAGATCCAAAACCGTTTTGATAATCTCAATTAAGTCAAGACAATAATGAATGTTGAGTATCATAATTACTCACTCTTGTCTCACCAAGATTACTTAGATGCATCCACTTTGGTGGAACATAAAAATGAGTGATCTAGGTTTTGACAAGTATTCATTAATTGATGGCATTATGACTTAAGATTTTATTTAGAGGGTATTATCTAATATAATCTAATTAATCCTATTAATTCAACTTATATGAATGCAATCACTATTATATCTCATATAATCTCTAAATTAATAAGAAGTAATCTAATTAAATCATAATTAAAACTCTAAATTAATTATGAGTGATCTAATCGAATCAAATCATAATTAAAACTCTAAATTAATTATGATGATCTAATCAATTCATAATTAAAACTATAAATTAATTATGAGTGATCTAATCAAAACATAATTAAAACTCTAAATTAATTATGATGATCTAATTAATTCATACTTAAAACTCTAAATTAATTATGAGTGATCTAATCAAAACATAATTAAAATTCTAAATTAAAACTGTGACACAATATGACTCATCTAATCTTAAATCCTCTCAAGCCAATAGGAGGACTTCTCTAAATAATAAAAGAAAATACATAAAGAGAAACCTTGTTTCACATACGAGGGGAGTGAGATGAGAAGAGATTGTACATCAAGAACATTCAGAGAGAGGCATGGCTTGCAGACCATATTTAAATTTACAACAATTGTAAAATCTAGAGCCATGTTGTTCACCATATCCAAACAACACATTGAAAGGTAAATTAGAACATATTTTAATTCATGATTAAAATTTTCTAATTCATATTATATTATATAATACATATAATATAATAAATTCTCCAATTTAAATTATATTATATAATTATATAATATATTATGATTTAAATTTCACACTACAAACAGCTAGTCACGGCTTTCTAATTCATCCGTTTTATAATACGACTAGATTAATATCTATTATAGAGTTTATAAAACCCTAATGAGCCGTATTAAAATATTCAAAATTAATCCAATTAATTTTGAAATTCGAATATGAATTAAAATAATATATATTAATTAAATCTGTCCAACAGATATAATCTAATATATTTATTTAATTTTGAATTATAAGCCTACATATTTAATTTATCTTTATAAATTAAATATAAGATATGATATCTTTCTATTCAATTAAATTGAGATACTATATCTCAATTTAATTAAATCTGAGACAATATATCTTTATTCGAAAATCAAATTTGAGATACAATATCTCAATTTATTATAGTTATTTAATTTATCAAATAAATTAAATACTATATATAATAATATTATTATCTATAAATAATATCATTATTACTTTCGAATTTATATTATATTATATTATGATATAATATTAAAATAATATATTAATTAAATCTGTCCAACAGATCTAATCTAATATATTTATTTAATTTGAATTATAAGCTTATAGATTTAATTTATCTTTATAAATTAAATCTAAGATATGATATCTTTCTATTCAATTAAATTGAGATACTATATTTCAATTTAATTAAATCTGAGATATTATATCTTTATTCGTAAATCAAATATGAGATACGATATCTCAATTTATTATAGTTATTAAATTTATCAAATAAATTAAATACTATATATAATAATATTATTATCTATAAATAATATCATTATTATTTTTGAATTTATATTATATTATATTATAATATAATATGATATATTATTAAAATAATATATTAATTAAATCTGTCCAACAGATCTAATCTAATATATTTATTTAATTCAAATTATAAGCTTATAGATTTAATTTATCTTTATAAATTAAATATATGATCAATATGATATCTTTAGATTAAATCCGAGCATGATCATTCATTCCGAACGTTTCAGAATACGACCTATGCGCGATCGTGATTGATGATTCACCGTGATCATCCACCGTTTTGAACAATTCAGAAACAGTCGCAATAATGGACTAGTTATTCGTAGAAACCCTAACGCAAACTATCAATTTATATGCTTACTAGATTTAGTTTAAATACATATATCACATATACATGCACATAGAAAACCCAATTTAAATGTTCGGTTGATCTGGCTCTGATACCACTGTTGGGATCCGTACACACAGCGGAATTAAAAACTTTACAAATCCCGAGGATGATCGCTTTAAATCAAGGTTCGTTATAAGAAATAGTACCTTTCAAAAGCTCGTGTGTGTCTCGTTCTATTTGAACTGGTGGGTTACCTTCTCGATCAGCAGAAGTTGACTCTTCGAATCGCCTTCCTCTATCGGTATCCACACCGAACAGCTTTTTCAACACGAACGTTGGCGTGCTAGCGCCTTCTTACTTTCTGCGTCTTACGCCTTTTCCTCTCTAGGGTTTTCTTTTGTGGCTCTTCTCTTCTTATTTTAATACGACTAGATTAATGTCTATTTATAGGGTTTCTAAAACCCTAATTGAGCCGTATTAAAATATTCAAGATTAATCTCAATTTATCTTGAATTTGAATTTTAGATTTAAATAGCATTAATGAAATCTATCTAATAGATCTAATCTAATCTATTTATTTAATCTAAAATTAAAAGCCTACAGATTTAATTTATCTTTATAAATTAAATCTAAGAAAGGATATATATCTATTTAATTAAAACTGAGATACTATATCTCAATTTAAATTAAATCAGATATATGATATATTTAATTTAAAACTAAATCAGAGATATAATAATATTCAACATTAATGTCAATTAATCTTGAACTCAAATTTTAGATTTAAATAACATTAATTAAATCTATCTAAAAGATCTAATCTAATCTATTTATTTAATTTAAAATTAAAAGCATACAGATTTAATTTATCTTTATAAATTAAATCTGAGAAAAGATATATATCTAACTAATTAGATATATAATTGATTTATCTTCATAAATCAAATATGAAATACAATATCTCAATTAGTTTTAGTTATATAATGATTCACCCTAGGCCATAATTTCCAACAAGAATGCCTTTAATTACTTGTACAATATAAATTAACAATGTCATTTGGTACCCAATTAAAAAAATAAATTTATATAAATAGCAAATAATTTGTAGACACTTGTTTAAAAAGTAATAACAAATATATTTACATAATAATAATAGGAATATCGACAATGTCAGCACCGACATAATAAACGTTGCCGACAACTAAAAATATAGAAACATGCGTATGATTGTAACAAGTGACAGGTTTTGGTAGCCTAGCATCATCATAATTTGGAACGAGAGACTGATTCGTCCTCTAGATCCTCATAAAACAAGTTCGATGTTGAGGGAATGAGATGAGATGACTGCAATCTGCAAACAAATGGCGAGAAGGAAGCCATCACCATTCTCATTATCCATTAAGAAAAGGCTCCCCTTCAGAGTCAAATAAACCTGCTCCCATAAGGAGATCATTACTAATTCTTCTCCAGTGCTTCAACACAAAAGCTGATATTCTTGTGTTAAGTGGAAAACTCGTCTGTGTCTGGCTTTTGTCAACTTTGCTTTCATGCGTGCTACCCATATATATTTGGTGATATATAGATAGGTAAGTAAGGTCAAGATATAGATAGGTAATTGTGTAAACACTTCACATATTATTTACATAAATCATTTCGAGAAGATGAACACACTTTCTTCAAAGAACAACATGATTGGCAGTGCGCGCACGCGTGATAGAGAGAGAGAGAGAGATAGCAAAGAGATGGTAACTCTATATGATATTGCACTAATGTAGCTTATTGTTATACCAACAACTCCATAACGCGTCATTTCAAGCTTTGTGCTGAATGAATGTCACATTATTTCATAGAGAGGAGAAAATAGGAACACCAGGTAAGGTGACTCCAGCATCAACAATGAAATTGTTTCCCGAGACATATTCAGAAGAGTCATGAATCAAGTAACGCGCCAGCGAAGTCAATGCTGGATCTGCAGTACCATAACTTTTGAGGGGCACTATTTTCTGGGCAACTTCATCCATCCAATCCTTCTCCATTAGCTTTTGAGTGATTTCAGATTTGAAAAGTCCAGGTGATATTGAATTAACCCTGATTTTATATTCCCCCAACTCCAAGGCCATCACCTGCCAAACATTGTCACACACCAAAAACAAAAACAAAAAGACTCCAGTCATTGTGAATATGTGCATTGTTCAAAAGCTTCTAAATTTGTGAGTGGTTAGACATGCAGTTGATATAAGAGCAGATCGTGTGCTTCCCTTGTCAGGATGCTAAGGAGAAATATCGAAGGATAGTTGAATTATTATTATTTTTTGGTTAGGCTTAGGGTTTCTTACCTTCAATAACATTGATTAATCCCCTTATACCGTAGACTTTCTAAAGGACTTTAGTGTTAGACATGAAACCCTTTCCATATACATCGCCAAGGATTGAGTCCCTAATTGATGTTTAAAGAACCCAGCTAAATGTCAACAATATTAGACCTTGTGGTTACAGTTGAATCATTATTAATACGTTACAATTTGAGGGAATATGATACTAGATAGATGATGATGTCCTGAAAACGCTATTTCACTATTCATTAGAAAATCTTCAAGGAAGAAAACGTACTTAGAAAAAGACTAAGAATTTCTGCCCCATCATTCAAAGTTTCCACTCATGTTTATCCTTCTCACATGTCAATAAAATGCTGTCAAGAAGTCAGTAATAACATCAGTAATTCAGAGTTGGGCTTCCACTTCCAACTTGAATATCTTTCACTCAGAAAAATAGTTGCATTTAGACTTCTAAACAACGTTACCAACAGCAAGAAATCAATATATTTAATTTTGATCAGTTTCCTTCAAGCAAAATTTAGATGCAGTGCATAAGGTCGCATAGATCCTTATGCCACGAGTGCTGGACATTACAGCTGTGGGAATGACGTCTAGGTTGAGGGTGAAGAGTTTTCAAGCATGCCAATGGCCAATTGGGGTCTAACAAATAAGCGTTGGAATAGTAATAATAATAATAATGCAATAGAGATCCGCTCAATTCAAAATATTTTTCTCTGTTTTTTTATTTTTTTGGAATTATATCGGAAATTCAATTAAAACAAGCCACACGTATTAGTTGTTTGACAGCAAGCATCTGCACCAAAGTCAACCATAGTGTCCGAGTCATTTTTAGACAAATACCAAGCTCGAGCCTAAGTTCCGGTCACGTCCCAGTGCTAAAAACAGGTCGGCTCCAACACTTCATTCCCTAAACTTCGCTCATCTAAATCATTACTAAAAACCACTGTTTTTGTGAAAAACCGACTTCTATATCTATATTCCAGTGCAATGAACGGCTAATTATCTAGGATGCGCTACTTTCAGATCCAATAATAATAATCAAGACAGAGAAGGAAGAGGGAAACTTGTGGAGTTTGATGCGGTTACTGTGCATGCAAAATGACATTACCTTTGTCAGCATATTTACTCCTGCTTTTGAAGATGCATAGGCAGTAGCTCCAGGCAGTTGCCCCCGGTTTAAACCAGCAATTGAAGAAATATTAATAATGGAGCCTTTTATCTGTGCATCACGCATGCGTATGCATACAGACTTGGACACCAACCAGCATCCCGTTAAGTTTGTCCTGAAAACCTGATTCCATTCCTCCTCAGACAACTCCAATGGCGATTTAACGTTTCCTACACAGCACAAGCCACAAGGAAAAGGAGAAACAGATAATTCAGATATGTCAATGTAAATTTCTGTTCCATTTATTCAGTAATATAATTACTGGCTGGCCAAAAAACAATAATATCAGTATAACCTCCGCATCCATCTTCAGAGATAACAACATAAACATACCTTATAAACATTTTCTGAACGGATTTTTTTAATGGATAATGCTATCAATAATCAATACAAATGTAAATAACTGTACCAAGTCAAGTCCTTAACATAAATAACAAGTCGCGACTAAGACTAAGACAAGTTAAAATGGCCAGTATAATCCAATTTCGCCCGATCGAATGCTTGATCTTCAAATTTTCCAAGCAGAAGTTGAATGAATTACCTCTAATACCGGCGTTGTTAATTAAAGCGTCAACGCGGCCGAACGCGTCCCATGACTTCTGCACGGACTTGTCGATGGTGGGGCCATCGGCAGTGACGTCGAGTTCCACGGCCAGGGCCTCGGAAGAGCTAAACTGATTGATCTGGTCGCAGAGGGACTTGAGGCGATCGACGCGGCGAGCGAGGGCGATGATCCGGCAGCCGGCTCTGGCGAGGTCGAGACAGAAGTCTCGGCCGAGACCGGAGGAAGCACCGGTGACCATGACAACTTTGCCATGCAGGGAGTTGTCGACTGGAGACGCCATTGAGGTGGAGCTTGGAGTCAATGAGAAATGGGGAGGAGGGTGAATGTGAATTTAAGGATTGGGTGGGTAGGGGTCAACTGTGGGGTGGGTAGGGGGGTCAACTGTCGGCAAACATGGAAATGGGAGGGAGTAGGAGACCGAAGAAACCTGGAGGAATCAACCGAGAAATGATGGCAAAAAATAATTTCCAAAAATACACTATAATACAATAATACACTCATACTAGTATCTTAAAAATTAATTAATTTAAAATAGTAAGTATAGAAAAAATCTCACGATATAACATCAAAATTCTAGAAATTAATTAATTTGAGATGATAAATGCAAACAATATCTAGAGACATAAAATATAATTTAATATAAATAATAAAATACCCATACCTCAAAATTAGGGGGATGAACATATAAACAACAGTCAAGAGAGACGCATGACGCATCTAATATAAACCTAATAATTGATAGGATCATGGATTATTTTAGGGAAAATTTCGTTGACCTTGAAGGATTTGACACATCGTGCTGCAATTTTTTTGAAAATTTACTACACTTTAATTAAAATAAAATTAAGTTTTGACGGTAAAAATATAATGATGTCATTATTTTATTTGTTTTATGAATGTCTATGTTTACCTCGTAAATTTTTAAATTTGTCCTGTAAATGATCAAAATATTTTTAATTCTTCAGGTTTTATTAAATTTCTTTATTTATCTTGTAAATATCATTATTTGTCTTATAAATTTTCATATTTTCTTGTAAATAGCCAAAATATTTTTCATTCTGTAGGTTCTTTTAAAGCCTTTTATTTATCTTTAAATGCTCTTATTTATCTTGTAAATGCTCTTCTAAGAAGGAAAAACAGGATAGCATTGTTTTTTCACACACAAAACTTAATGTTATTTAATTTTGATTCACGGGTGTGTTAAAGTATTAGAAAATTTTAGGATTAACTGAAATTATGTCACATCTTTGGGGTCAATGAAATTTTCCCATTATTTTATCTATTTCTTTTTCCTTTTAATGAACGAGGATAAATAAGTAATTGTACATTTAGATTTTAATCACAATTATATGTCTGATGAAACTTTAATATAATGCAATTTGATATTTTATGGTGTGTTTGGTTCAACAAAGGGAAGGTATGAGAGGTTCATTAAAGTTAGGTGGGGAAGGTTATGAGCTTTGTTGGATTCAAAAAGAAGGAATGGGAGGTTAAGTTTCTTGTTTGGATCAGTAGGCTACGCGAGGGGAGTTAATTATAAGGTGACAAATATGCAGTTTTCGCTTTATCTATATGTTTTCCTTATTTTTTTACAATTTTTTTTAATTTTTTATTTCTTAATATACCAATAAAATTCTAACTCAATCATTGGAAAGGAAAAAAAAAAACAGAAGTGGAATATATTTAATAAACCTACTTAAAATGGGAATCAAAATCATGACTAAATTCCCCCAAATAAAAAATACTTTCATCCACTACAATCCAGTTTCAAAGAAGCTTTGCAGGGTCGGGTATCTGATTTATTTTCTTCTCCAACATTCTTTAAATAAAGTGACCTTTTCCTCTAAACCAAAATCCTACAAAGAAATAATGTAGCAGTAGTAGTTTGAGAGGGGCCTTGTTTGATAATCATCAAACAGATAACATAATATATTTTACATATCAACTTATATCATTATCAAAAATCCAAAGTGTAAGAGATAATCCTAATTTGTCAGATTTTTTTACCCTTCAATTGCGCAGAGAACCTCTTTAAGACTGTATCATTTTTTTTTTCTTGGGATAAATATTAGGTGGGCAGAATTTTCTCATACCAAAAGAGAATTATAGAAGAAAATCGAACCACCAAATATTGCAAAACGAATTCCTTCGGGTAACACAACATTAAAAAGAATTAAGAAAAAAAGAACTCAAGTAAACTTCAGTCATTTGCAAATTTTTTTTTTTGGTATAAGTCATTTGCAAAAAATTTTTTTGATACAAAAAAGTTTTGGAAGGGTTCGACACCAGTCCCCTACCTAGGCCAGGGCATAGCCTCGGACTCTATGAGCACTTACTGGGAACTTACAAGATCGCCTACCAAAGGAGTCCCAGCGACGGCAAAGAGGATCGAATTCACGACCCAAGGACCTAGTCCTGAATCCCTTACCATCTGTGCCAACTCGGCATCATTTGCAAAATTGTCAACACACAAAGAAATTATAAACGAATTGGGCCAAGACAACTCATTATTGTGCAGGTATGATCAATAAAAGTATTAAAAAGTTAATTCACTACTGTGCTAGCAAGAATCAGATCTCTCTCACAAAACATCAAAGAGATCTAATCACGACCAAGAAAAACCTGATTTTATTTTAACCGACCAATCCTAGACTTTTACTGTTCACTCCGAAGCAGAACATAGGCTTAGTTTTAATTTTAAGTAAATAATTGACGATTTGCTCAAAAGAAACAGATTAAAGTCGGTACAGCTTCAGATGAAGAACGAAGCAAAGGGGACAATTTACAGTAACAAAAACTGTTTCTCACGTTGTGGGATTCCTGGATTACTGACAATGGCCTTTGTAAATCCAGGTTAAAAAATATTTAAAGATTTAATCATAAAGGAATCAGAATCAGCGATTTTGATAGATGCCCCAGTTTCACTCTCCAAAAACCGCACTACAAAGCCACCTTTCCCAATAAGCTATAAAGTTGAAGCAGCATCATAGACTGGAATCATGGAGGAGTAGGCGCCGGCAGCTGAAGAAGCAGGCAGCGATAACAACGACGGGAGGAGGATGAGCGAAGCTGCGACGGAGTGGATGGACAGAACGGCTGAACTGGCTTTTACTAGAAGGGTAAGTATGGGATATCAAAAAATCGGTATGGTTAATTTGACAGAACAAAAAAATCCCAAATTTGGACGGGAGGCCAGGTTTCTTTTATTGTTCTTTTTTTTCATTATCTCTTATTATTTTTAAATCATAACTATCCAATCAATCTGAAAAATCATAATATTATTTTGACTTTTCTTTCTTCTTATGATCAACCAACCGCATAAATAGGCTCATGAGAAGATTTACTTCTAGATTGAAAGAGGAGGAGAAGGGAGAGACAAAATTTTTGCTTACCTCCCTTCCTTTCAGGCAAACACACTATTTTCTTCTACAAACCTCTCCTCTCCCACCTCACCTCCAAAAACCCCCCAACCAAATGAAGTTTTAAGGGATTTAATTGTGATTTTCTGTCTTCCGTGAGATCTGTACGTAATTTCTCCAATATCACCTATATACAATTATAATAACAAAAGACTAGGTTGAAGGTTGAATCATAATTTGAGATACTATATCAAAATTTATACTTATTAATAATGAAATACCTTCAATTACTTGTACAGTATGAATTAATGATGTCATTTAATAAAATAAAAAATAAATTTATAAACAGCGAATAATTTGTAGACTCTTGCTTAAAAAGTACTAACAAATAGGGAAAGTTGCAATCAGCTCTCGATTAACAGACTTAATGGTAATCAAGCCTCTTAAAATCATCAAATTGCAATGAATTCTTGAGAAATATAGATGTTATTAATTCTAAACATGAAAGTACAATCTTTCCCCTTTGATAGTCTTGATATGTTTAGAGCAACCAATGATAAATTTAGACCATCTAATGACAACTTACACAACAAGAAGTGAATAAAAAAAATAGTAGTTCAAAAACAAATACAATTTACACATGTTGTTTCTCTCTTGCATCATCCCTTACTAGTTTTGTATTGTAATTTACATTCTATTCTACATATACATGACCATTTTCTCCATTGAATTTACTAAAATGTTCTATTCCTTCATCATCTATAAAGCCCATGAAAGTTGTTGCATTAAAGGTCAACATGAATTTCATGAAAATTATATTCCTTTCTTTTCTAACAATTAATACTACAATTGTCCCTAACTCCTCATATGTAGTGTCTCCCTTTATGGTTCTTATTCTAACTCTACTCCCCACATATTGCAAATCATATTCTCCTCCATTTATAAATTGTCTCCCATATGCAAGAAAACATAATATATATTTTTCAGGCGTACTCACCAAATTTTTTGTCACCATACAGGACAAAGTTGTTATTAACAACTACTACATGAGTAACACTAAAAACTTTAGAACATTGTTTGACTACACGTTTTAAAATTGCATAACAGGGGTTATAAACACCTAAAGCTTTATCATTTCCATTTATCCATGCCTAAGCACACAAAAAGAAAGTACAATCTCTATACCAGAAATTCATACACTCCCACACACTTAATGATCATTGGATCCTCTAAACTTATCATTATTAATAATGGACAAAATTGTATTTTCAAGTTTGGAATTAATAGCACCATCATCTCTTAAAACTTAAAGGCAATTTGATAATTTTATAATCTTCGATCCTAGATATAGAACAACACCAACATAATAAACGTTACGCATCTGATTTTTATACAGGTTGAATATGGATTCTCTATTCAAAACAGTCGGCACAATGCAAAACCACGTCACCGTGGCCGATACATGTTTTGCAAAGAAAAGATGACACAACAATAAATATAAAACCAAGCATATAATTGTAACAAGGCACAAGCTTTTTTTTTTTTTTTTGGAGCATCGGTATCCTTAACTTACCTCTCAGAGGATATATTGCGATCTGACTAATTCGGATTAAGCCTGACAGGAATCTCAAAGGTGGCAAAACTCTACCAATAAGTATTTAACATTGTTACATCTCCCCGGTGAACTCGAAAGCTCTGGTTTTGCTAGCTTAACACCATCATAATTTGGAACTAGGCACTAATTCGTCTTCTAGATCCTCATAAAACAAATTCTTGAGGGCATCCAAATGAGAAGACTGCAAACAAATGGCCAGAAGGAAGCCATCACCATTCTCATTATTCATAAGAAAAGCCCTCCCCTCCGAGTCAAAAACACCTGGTCCCATATGAACAGGCTTTCCCCACCCAAAGTCCGTCTCATAAAATCCAAAGTTGAACCAACCAACCATAAATAAATTTGGGTTTCCCTCAAACTCTCCTTCTGCACTCACCGTGCTTGCGTAAAACCTGTTCCTCATCTCGTTCATGTCCCTCTGACCTGCAATATAATCAAGAACTGACCTTATATACTCATCGTTCATCCTCTCAATTGCTTCCCTCACATTCCTCACTGCATAACTCAAAGGCTTGTGTATGATATCACCAAACGAACAAGTTGGAGACACAGTAGGAAAAGTCGCGTTTCCGAAATAATCATTGCGAAGTGGTGGGTTCAATCGGTTTCTGCAATTAACCAGAGTTGACAATCTTGTTGGCTGATCACCATTTCCCACATACCTTGCCTTGGTAACGCATTTCCACAAGTGCCCTGTTATCACTTCAAAACTAGTGTAAGGTAGTCGTTGTTGTGATCCGCCAAGTAGTTCTCTCGCCTTGTTCTTCAGTTTCTGAACTTGATCTGTGCTGATTTTCAAAATGGCACCTTTAAGCTCATATTGTGTGTCTGCCAATCTCCCAGTCCAGACAGGTGGTGGGTGAAACTCAGTATGAATAAATCTCGGCTCTGTTTTCAGCCTCCAAGAATCTAACAGAGTTCGATCCAGAAATGGCATCTCACCGACACCTAACTTGTCTCCTCTGGCTAACTTAGCCCACGAGTTCAGAAACCCAGAGACGGCGGAGCCATCGTTGACGGCTCGACACAAGGCCACCCCCAGAGTAAGACCACCGCATGAGAATCTGGTAAGCTGAACTGCAAGCAGAGGAATGTGTTGGATTGGACGATTATAATCAATCTTAGGCATGAGTTGTTCAACGAACTGGGTTGGGGTAAAATCGCGTAAATAATCCAAATCGGCTTCACAAGTGGCTTCAAGGAGTTGAACTCCCTGAGCAAAGCAATGGAGTTCATAGCAACCACCATGGGTCAAACATAAGCGAGCAGAAAGAGGATAGTAGTGAACCAGAGCTCGACTTAGAGAATTTCTGAGGATTTGGATCGGAGAAGAGTGAGAGGAAGTAAAAGCGAAGTTGGGTTTGTAGACGAGAAGGATAAGACCATGAGAGGAGAGCTTGATCTGGTCGCAAAGGGAGACAGGGAATATTCCGGTGGGTGTGGGCTCAGAAGGGACGACCGTGTAGGAAGAGCCAACATGAATCATCTTGCTTCTCCGGGCGGCCTTGATGCTATGAGTAATCCCAGGACAAATATAGATGCTTTGGAATTAAAAAACTCCATGAGTCCTTTAATTTGGGATCCAATTTTCCGGACCACTTTCCCTATCCATCATTAATCTGAATGATCCATATTTCATTTTTTTAATTGTCATTTATTTTTTAAAAATATGTTAGTTGAAATATTATTTTTATTTTAGATTGTCTACCCATTAAAATAATTTTTTTAAGAAAATAAAAAGTAAAAAAATAAATAAGTATGGACTGTCTAGATCTCATCTGGACGGGAATCTGGACGGTTCAGATGGGAGGAGCTCTTTCTACTCATCCAAGAGCTTAGCGGATCTAATCTAGACGGTCTAGACTTAATATTTTTTTATTCAGTTATTTTTAAATAAAAAAATTATTTTTTGAAGAAATATTAATTAAGAAATTATCTTTATTTTAGATTTTCTATCTATTAAAATAATTTCTTTTTAAAAAATAAAAAATATCAAATCTGGACAGTCCAGATCCGTCAAACTCTCCCTACCCATAAAAGGATGGTTAGGGAAAGTAGATCCTTTAATTTGCGAGACTCATACGACACGACTAATCGATTATCTGTTTTTTTTTTTTTTTTTTTTTGAGTGAAAGGAATTCCATTAAAATGGGCATAGAATTACATGATAGAAGCAAGCAGAATTACATGAGAAGATTAAAGCTAGTAAAGGCTTTTTGCGTATGTACAACCAGCGATCTAATGTGAATTACAATCCTATCTATGCTAAAAGACTCTTAGTTGAAAATTCTGCGATTGCGAATGTCCCAGAGCTTCCAGCAAGCAATACAGAAGCCTATTTTCCAAGAGGTATCCAAAGAAGGTGAGAGGATGATCAGAGACAGCCACTCTTGGATTTCCAGGCGAAAAAATTCTGTGCACATGTCATCTGCCAGGATCTTTTGCTAGACTGAGGATGGGAGACTGCATCCTTTGAGAGCATGATCTAGACTTCTTAAATATACAACAATAGTCGTCCATGCGTGGTCACTTCCAAATGGCAGAGGTCGAGCCTCGGGGTCCTCTATTCCTGTTTTTTTGTTTTGTATTTATTTAAATGGATTTAAATAGTTACCTTCGACTTTTGCAGGTGCGTTTTTGGTAGTTTCAGGATCTCAATTTCTATAATTATGATCATGATTCATGAAACAACGTTTACTTTCCTCAAATCCCTGACTCATTCATTTCCTCCCGGGTTCTCACACACGCAAACAGAAGACAGAACCAACATAACAGTTTCTTTTTTTTTTTGCTCGACCAGCATAACAGTTTCACTGTTACAGTTTTCTGCATGCAAGCATGATTAAACGTGAGGATGCGTAGCGTATATACTAAGTTAAGTTCACGGGAAAATGTTTGATGATTGATTTGTAACCAAAAGTCAAATTTGCTATAGATAGGAAATATATACCGACAATGACATGAAGTTTATCTTCTTTCAACAACTAGAACTTTCAACACCCACGACCTTATCACATCCAATCAATTTGAGAACGACGTTGACTTCATCTAATTGAAGTGGGAATGGGGCCATTTTCAGACATTTTTTTCAACTTGGCTGAGAGACTTTGTATTTAATCAATTCCCATATTTAACTGAAGCAAGCACTTAATATGTGCCAACAGAACATCAAGTAGCAGATTGCTTGACCAAGCCACGTACTGCACCATGCTCGTGTCTTGTATTTAAGAGACAAGATTAGCATCACAGTTACTCTATCCAAAAGAACGAATCAGAATCAGCAAAAGGAAGATAAAAAGGTCAACAAGAGGTAAAGCAAGGAGCCTTGGCATTTTTTATTGTTCCCTTACTGTTTGCATGATTTTCAGTTCATTCCGTGATCTCGATCAAATCGTTTTACATAATCTCGGTGTGACTGCTCGTCGCTTGTTTTAATTATCCAACTTAATTGGGCGATTATATAAGGCTGGTTGATCACGCTTGGAATCTCAGTGTGTGTTGTGCCCTGATCTTTATTCTGGTCTCTCACTGTGAAGTTGAGCTGTTCGAGAAAAAGCAATGCCGAAAACCACCATCTTCCTTGCGGGGATTCTGCTCCTTCACTGTTGCATCGCCATGGCAGAGACTGAGTACGCGAAATGCAGAGATCCAAAACAGCCATTGAATGTTCGGATCAGGGATCTCATGAACAGGATGACTCTGGAAGAAAAAACTGGTAAAATGACTCAGATTGATCGCACTTTTGCTTCGTATGATGTCACGAACAAGTATTTCATCGGTGAAGTCACCATCTCACCTTTGTTTTGCTTCTCTCTGGTTTTTTTGTTTTTATGGGAGATGGAGTGAGCAGCAGCAACAAACTTATATGACAAATTCTATGGGAATCCCTATGATTTATGGGATTGATGCTGTTCATGGCCTTAACAATGTTTGTAAGGCAACGATTTGATTTTTCCTCACAACGTTGGTCTTGGAGCCACCAGGTAACTTCCCAGGACCATAGCTTCAGTTTTGATCTTGAATATTAATTAAAAGATTTCATATACACCTAAACCAAGTTGAAGGTTTTTGGAAAATAAAAGCACTAAGTTGAATAGTGGTCTCACCAAAATTTGAAAAATGACAAGATCAATTTTCTAAGTAAGTCCTGTATTAAAGGGCCAAGAGAGTATATAGTAGTACCATATTTCATGATTTCATCCCAACCATAGTATATATTGCGCTAGAGAGCGAGAGAGAGGGTTTTCAGCAAATTATATACAGGGTGATGATTGATAGTTTATCAGAAGGAAGATACGGAATAAACACGAAGCTGTCTTACAAATTCACAGTCATCACTTCACAATTTGGAAGTGGTACGAAACAATTGTCCTGTTTCCTCGTAGAACAGCTTCCTGAAAGCTACCATATGTGACGCTTCCAAACGTATGGCTACAATGAAGCCATCATCACTAGCGCCATCATTCATCAAGAAAGCTTTCCCCTCAGAGTTAATATTTCCCGGCCCCAAATAAACAGGTTTTCCCCACCCAAAATCAGAATCCTGGAATGAAAAATTCATCCAGCTAACAATAGTTAGATTTGGGTTTCCCTTAGATTTTCCCGTAGAAGTGTTCCTCAGCAACCTCACATCTTTCTGACCTCCAACATAATCAAGAGCTGACCTTACATAATCATCTGTCAGCTTCTCTAATG
Organism: Acacia confusa; assembly: GCA_037074495.1. Taxonomy (NCBI): domain Eukaryota; kingdom Viridiplantae; phylum Streptophyta; class Magnoliopsida; order Fabales; family Fabaceae; genus Acacia; species Acacia confusa. The sequence continues at coordinate 9,325,249 of CM073507.1, read as the reverse complement.
CTCGTCTTGTTTCCCCAACGGCATAACCCAGAGGCTTACTCATAACAGCATCAAAGGTACTCGTTTTAGTCACAGTGGGCAACGCTAAGGTTCCAAAGTAAGCATTAGGAAGAGGTGGCCTCAACCGATTTCGACAGTCAACCAAAGTGGACAACCTCGTTGGTTGGTTGCCATTTCCCCTGTACCGTGCCTTGCAGACACATCTCCACAAAACCCCAGAGATGACCTCAAAACTCGTATATGGTCGTCGGGGAGGATCAAAATCACTGGCTTTTTCCTTCAGTTTTTGAACTTGATCTTTTGTGATCTTCAAAATAGCAGTAGAATCCTCATGATCCTCTGTTTCTACCAAGCTACTTTCCCAAAGGGGCGGAGGAGAAAACTCAGGATGATCAAAACGCGGCGTCGTACATGGCTTTCGCGAATCTAAAATAGTTGAGTCACGAAGTAACATTTCACTTGAGCTTAAACCTAAACCCTCTCCTCTAGTTATTCTAGCCCATGAATTCACGAAATTCACAGCAGATACCCCATCAACAACAGCACGCGACACAGAAACCCCAAGAGTGAGACCACCACAGCGGAATCTGGTTACCTGAGCCAGCAAGAGAGGAATCTCCTCCATGGGAAGATTATAATCAATCTTGGGAAAGAGCTGTTCCACATCTCGGTTGGGCTGGAAATCAGTAAAATCATCCAACTTGGCCGCCGAAACGGCTTCTACGAGCCGAGCTCCCATAGAATTGCAATGGAGTTGAAAGCGACCGCCGTGAATTTCACGTAACTGACCGGCGAAGGGATAGAAGTGAACCAGGGTTCGGCTTAGGGAGTTGATGAGGGTGTGAATGGAAAACTGGAGGGATGCCTGGTCGTTGAAATGGGGTCTGTAAACCAAAAGCAGAGGGGCATGATTGGAGAGCCTTAAATGGTTGAAATCGGAGAGAGGGAATATTCCGGTGGGTGTGGGTTCGGAAGGGACGACCGTGAAGGAAGAGCCAACACAAACCATCTTGCTTCTCTGGACTGTCATGGCTATGACTAATCTCAGGACAAAAATGTAAGCCGTAGAATTAAAAGACATTCCATGAGCCCTTTAATTTGCATGACACGTACGACACGACAAAGCGATTGTCTGTCATTTTTTAAACATACAGCAATTGTCGTCCATGCATGGCCACTACCAAATGGCAGAGGTCGGGCCGTGGGCTTTTGCAGGTGCATTTTTGGCAGTTTCAGGATTTTAATTTATATATTTATGAGCATGAAACAACATTTACTTTCCTCGAATCCCTGACTCATTCATTTCGTCCCGGGTTCTCACACACAAACAGAAGACAGAACCAGTATAATAGTGTCATATCACCGTTTCAATGTTCTGCATGCGAGCATGAAATGTGAAGAGCTTGAAATGGTTGAAATCGGGGAGAGGGAATAGTCCGGTGAAGAAGGGATCACTGCGTGAGAAGACACTACCGAGAGATCCGACACCATCACGTTCCCTGTTCCAAGATAAGACTGGCCTTTCATTTTGCTCGGTTCTTTTATTATATGTTGCATCCATCCAAACGGCATGGGAATTACAACAACTTCGTAAGCAAGAGACTTAATTATCCATAAATCCTAATAAAAACTGAAAAGTAAACTATGACAAGTTTTAAAACAAGAAAGATAACATCTCAGAAGATAGAAATTAAAATGAAGATTAAAAGATAGAAATTAAAGCCATAAAACAATGTTGGCACAAAAAGTACGACGGAAAATAATAAATAAGCTTTACGCTGCTATTGCAATATTAACAAGCAAAACAATAGCACTAACTTTATAGGGTTTATGGATAGTGCTTAAGTGGCCTTGTTGGGTTCGGTGGTGAGGCCAAATCCAAATGGGAAGAGAGGGTCATAATGAGCATCTCCAACATTCATTGGCAGCTGATCAACAGTCTTGAACCATGTCCTAGGCAGCTTCCCACTGAAACCGTAGTCACCAAACAACACATCAGCAACACCTTGACCTTCTGAACCTGGAAGCCAAGCAGCAACAACAGTATCTATGGATTCCAGATATGGCTGAATCACAACAGGCCGACCAGAAATCACAACAACCACACATTTCATGTTTCCACACACATTGGATATTGTGCTTGGACCTGGCTCTGCCATTGTCAAGTTCATGCTGTCACCCATAGTTTCTGCATATGGATGCTCCCCTACTACCACAATGGCGTATGAAAAGTTCTCAGACTTCACAGACTCTGCATCTGGATTCTCCATGTACACTACCTCGGTTTGCGGGTCCACGGTGCTTGTAATGGCAGACAGAATTGTGGTACCACTGGTGAGGTTGTTGCCACTAAGTCCTTGCCACTCAATGGTCCACCCACCACATTGATATCCTAGATTATTTGCATGGCTTCCAGCTACAAGTATCTTTTTAGTCTTTTTGGGGAGAGGTAGCAGAGGGTTATCTGCAGATTCACCGTTCTTTAACAGGACTAGTGATTTTCTCACAGCTTCTCTAGCCAAGTCTCTATGCTCCTGTAAGTGTCAAGATCGTGTGGAAAATTCAATTCCAGTTCAGGAATCTAGTACTAGGAGCAAAAGTGGGTCTGGTAAAGAGGAAAAAAAAAGAGAATGGCAAACCTGACTCCCAAGCTCGTGCACGAGGGTTTGATCAGCCAAGGGGTTTTCAAAAAGACCCATTATAAACTTGACCCGCAATATTCTCCTGACAGCATCATCAATTCGGCTCATGGGTATGATGTTCTCTTTCACCAGTGAGGTTAGTCCGTCTATGAATTCTGTATAGTCATAGGGAACCATTACCTGCAACATTATACCAGAGAAATTGTGATAATGAGAGTTCAAGAAGGAACACATTGCACGAATCAAAACTAACTAGAATCCAACAATACCTACCATGTCAATACCAGCAGAGACTCCAGCTTGAATGGAATATGTATAGTTAGCATGAGGTGGTGATGTAATCCTGTCAATTCCCTGCCAATCTGAAATGACAAATCCCTGTCCAAAATCACATGTCAATTAGATCACAGTGAATGAATGCCGTGATGGTGGAATAATTCAAAGCTCAAAATTAATTAAGTTACTTTACCCTAAAACGGAGTGTGTTCTTGAGAAAGCCAGTGACCAAGTCATGATCAGCATGCATCTTAACCCCATTCCAGCTTGAATAAGAGACCATAACAGTTGAGACGCCCTTGATGATTGAGGTATCGTAGCCTGGCATGTGAAGGCTAAGCAATCCATGCCTGCTTATGACTGTGTTGTTCTCATTTATTCCTTCTGTAGTTCCACCATCACCCACAAAATGCTTAGCACAAGCAGCAACATTCTTTCTGTGTCAAGGAAAGACCACTTCATCAAACACTAAAAAGTACACAAATTCATGATACTGATATAGATTCTGGCAGTCCAAGTATCTGATAAGGATTAAGAGCAAGAGATAGCTATTCTCAAATTAAGAGCAAGAGCTCACCAAGTAACTTTAGGACACAATGAAGAATTCGTCACATCTATACATTAACAAATAAAAGGATAGGGAAAATCTAAAGAACACAATGATGTGAAAGCATGGAAACTTACTTCCCAGCGACGAATGGAACACCCTTGCGCTCTGTAGGAGGCATGTCACCTTGCAGTCCTGGAATGATCTCAGTCATAGCTTGAACTATTTTAGGATCTTCACTGTAACTTTCATAACATCGACCCCATCTTGGATCTCTACAGACCTGCACAAACATACATACAAAGGTTGGATAAGGCACCGTAGGTACCCTGATTTAATTTGTCTTTAAGGAACAAGTTTTGGGTTCCTCAATTATACCGCTATACAGGGTGCAAACACGTACGGAATTCCAGTGGCCCTAACTTCAAGAGCTGTCGCAGCACCAATCCTTTTAACAAGTTCAGGGTCCCTGCTTGTTCAGACACACAAAATCGGTCAAGGTACAGAAACATAACCCAATCTCATGTGACTCACTAACGGAAAACTAAAACATCATGTCCTTTGCCTTGCTAGTATTTAATACTTTAGGCGCCATGGTGATAACTGATAAGTAACGACTTCATTAATGGTATAAGATAAAATGTAGCATGTGACTGTTGGCAAATTCTCTAAACACAGTTAAATTATACATATACTCAATTCAATTCAATACATATCAATAGAAATACAAAAAAAAAAAAAAAAAAGCCTCCATTTTCACTAATATCATTAAAATTAATTTTTCCCCATAAATTCTTAAGCTTTTTCGAAACACCTCGAGCATTAAGAAAAAATGCTAACATAGTGCGTAAATTGATTGAGTAAGCCAGGAGAACAATGCTTGAGAAACAATAACCAGTATGTGTTTTCGTACATCACATAAAATATAAGATAAATCATGTCATTCATAAATACAAATTTCAATAAATTTTATATTATATAAAAATAAAAATATCAATATATGAATACTTAGATGAGTATAATAGAATTGAAAATTATAATATTTATAAACGACGATAAAGTAGGGACAGAATAATAAACATAACATGTGACGTCTTTTTATTTATTTATAGCCAAATACATAGCATGTGCAGTGTAGTTAATCATTCGGGAAAAAGCTTATTAATATAAATTTGTGTTTCATAACGTCATCACCCATCAGCATTATGTAGGCATCCCCGGGCCCGTCCTGTTTTTATCATTAATTATTTTGTCGTTTACTCTTTTGGGTAAACTTACGTACAGTACGTGCATTTAAGAACATATTTTTAAGGTGCCTGATCCTCTTTCAACCCCATCAAAAAAATTAGATTTTGCCAAGAATGATAAATTAAAAAAGATCCAGCTTTTCTCCTCCCCATTCATGAGTTCCAAAGTGGGAATCAACTTGACAGAGAAAAAGTAGGTGTCATTTTCTTCAACATATTTTTTAAAATCACGATCAAGTATCGATTTAGAGAAATAATATCAATAAAGTCTCATAATTCATTAATGTTAACCCATTCATCTGTTAATGGTTGTAGAATAATCTCAAGAGGCTTTTTTGATATTACTATCTCTTGTCCTAATTATAAGACAAACTTGAATTTTTTTGAAGGGATTAAGGAAGCTAAATATGTTATTTAATCATTTTATATATTGTGTATTTTTAGATTATATATTACTTTATTAGTCAAATTAATTAGTTTAAAGAAAAAAATAAAAATAAAAATACTCTAAAGTGATTTAATTAGCTTCCTTAATCTCTCTAAAAAAGTCCGGAGTGATTATTATTTTTAAGTGGGACCCAAACGTGATTTTCTCTTTTGTTTAGTTGGTTCCTTTTTCTTATCAAAATATTTTGGTGGGACCACTATTCAAGTTGGTGTTTTTATTTTCCAAAAAGCTTCAAGGTGCAGATGAAATCTCTTAATTAATTAATACGTATTGAAGATCAGAAAATGAAGTTATCGTCCTGGGAAGTTACCTGGTGGCTCCAAGACCAATGTTATGAGGAAAAATTGTTGCTTTATAGACATTGTTATGGCCATGAACAGCATCAATCCCATAAATCATGGGAATTCCCAGCCTGGTGGATAAAGCTCCCTTCTGAATATCATTCACCACGTTTATCCATTCCTCTGCTGTAGCCTGTTTCTTCGGCACACTTCCCCCTCCACTTAGCACACTCCCTGCAACCAAAAAAAAAAAGACATTTCAATCCGATCTCTCTCAAAACATTACAATTACATTGCCCCCTTTTGTTACATGTCTTTGTTCTTATTCCTAATTCCTCTTCCGACCCAAACAAAAACGAAAGAAACAAGGAATAATAGTTTAAATTTGTAAAGGCAAACTTCCAGAGTACAAAAACATTAACAGTTTAAATTTGTCATATAGGTTTGTTGCTGCTGCTCGCTTCCATCTCCTTTAAAAACAAAAAACAGAGAGAAGACAAAAACAAAGGTGAGACGGTGACTTTACCGATGAAATACTTGTTCATGACATCATAAGAAGCATTAGCGCGTTCAATCTGAGTCATTTGACCAATTTTTTCTTCCAGAGTCATCCTGTTCATGAGATCCCTGATCCGAACATTCAATGGCTGTTTAGGATCTCTGTATTTCGCGTACTCAGTATCTGCCATGGCGAAGCAACAATGAAGGAGCAGAAGCCCCGCAAGGAAGATGGAGATTTTCGCCATTGCTTTTTCTCGAGCAGCTCAACTTCAAAATGAGAGATCAGAATAAAGATCAGGGCGAACACAATATGTGATTCCAAGTGTGATCAACCAGCCTTGTATAATAGCCCAATTAAGCTGGATAAGAAAAACAAACGACGAACAGTCATACCAAAACTATGTAAAACGATTTGATCGAGATCACGGAATGAACTGAAAATCATGCAAACATCCAGTACAATCCCAACAGAGTCCCTAAACTAAAGCTACGCAGTAACGGAAAAACAGAGAATAATCCGCGTGAAAACCGTAACCAAAAAATGCAAAACAGAAACTCACATAAAACATGTAAAATTCGCGTACGGTGCAGTTGATAAGTGATCGAATTAGTGAAAAGAATAGAAAAGTAAGTAATGTAATGCAGATGGAGACCAGAAGAAGAAAAATGATGAGCAGTGCTAATACCCAGAAGGCTGTGCGTCTTCTTCCTCGCAGACGAAATAGAGGAAGAGAGAGAGATTTTTTGCCCGAATGGCAAATTGCTTGCTTCAGAGTTGGAAGTATAGTGGCAAATAATACAGAGAGTTCCGATATATATATATATATATATATATAAAGCTCACAAGAGTCGTCCTCTCCGGATTTGATATCTAGCAGTATATGATACGAGTCACGATCTTATCCAGCTTTTTATTCGGATCACTTACTCTAGGAGTCTAATAATCAAATTAGAAAGCGGTTAAACATAATAAGTATGCTTTAAAATAATAAACTCTTAATGAAATTTTATTAAAAAAAAAACAAGACAAATTAAATTTGGGAAAATCCTCCCATGGCCCAATTAAACAAAATAATGTTAAAAAAGGCTTCAACAACTTTCACAAAAAGCCCTATGACCTTTTCTGACATGTGCAAGTGTGGTAAAATGATAAAAACACCTATTATCAAATGAGAGAAAGGGTAGTCTGTGGGTTTTTTTTTTGTTTTTTCAGCACACATTCACATGTCAGAGGGCCTTTTCTGACATGTCAAAGTTGTTATGGCCTTTGTTGACATTATTTTGTTTCATTGGCTCTGAGGAGGATTTTCCCATTAAATTTTTTGCTTTTATAAAAAAGATAGGAGTGAATAGTAATCAGAATTTACACGAAAATTGAACTTATTTTCAACCATAATGAAACTTTTGCATGCTGTATGAAATTGAATTCAATTTCTTACTTGTATATTTAGTTTAATTATTTTTATTTTTAATTAACTAAGGGATCAAATGAACTTTTTTGTCTTTAGGCATGAGGTTGAATTACCTTTCTTATAATTGAATTTATATTTAATAATGATGAATGATTTTATTAACCAGGGACGAAATCGTATCTTCCTTCTTTTTTTCATATATATATATTTTTTTAAAATTCTAGGTTTATTAAAAAAAATTATTTTATACATGCATATTTATTTATATAGATGTCTATATTATAATCAATAACTGATATTTTCTGATCCGATATATCTAGCTGGATGATATTTTTTCTTGTAAAATCCATTAAATATCTCGGTCCCCTAGTCTATATTTGAATAGAGTACATTGATTTTGGATTAAAATTAATTGAGGACCATCGCTCCTTAATCTCCATTTTTTAAATAATTAATGGCTGATATATAGCTAGCTCTTCTCATAACATAGAAGAATAAGCTAAGGTGACATTATGACGTGGGTGGTTATGTCTCATATATGAACCTTATCGCACGAATGATAGTGCCATTGAAGATTTTAGGGAAGATTTCAAAGACAACTAATAACCAGTAATAATTAATCATAAAGTGACTCCAAATCTGCGTCATCTCGCTCAAATTCGATATCACGACGAAAGCGAAAAACACTCTCCCCAAATAGATTAATATTAAAATGTTTTTAATTTTACTCTCATTCAATTTTAAAACAATTATGGAGCATCCACATGCGCACACACGTCTATTCTAATCTTTTAATTCATGTTTTCTATTTTTAAAAACAAGGCTACAACACAAAGGTAGTATTTGAAAACTGTTTTAAACTTTAGTTTGTACAAGTCAAGATAAATTAAAACTCTTTTCATATATTTACCTAATAAATTTTAAAAGTTATTTTTAAAAACTAATTCAAACGAAGAACACAAAATCACACGTATAAATAAATAAAGAAAAAAAGAAAAATGAACAATCGATGTGTACGTTAGGAATTTGATGCTGAGCGAGTCAATCCATGAATTTATTTACTTTTCAAAATATGTTATTAATTTTTTTTAATATTATTAAGTAGATGGTTCAAGAAGTGTTATATATTCCGCATTAGTCCGAGTAATAGCTGAATCACTATAATTGCTATAGTAGTTACGATCTTTTAACGTTGGAGTAGGTTTGTATTAGGAAAAATATAATTATTATAAAGAGCTAATGGAAGAATATAATCATTAAAGATTCAATAACAAATGAAAAATGTAGACTTATCGTTTTCTATACTGGAAATTATCCTTATATGATACTCACTTATTATAATTTTTTGGTAATTATACTTTATATTTTTTGATATTATATATGGTGATTTTCCCATTATAGGACGAGTAATTGGGCGTGTGATTTACGTAGTGCTTCCTGATTACCACAACGTTTGGAATGGTATGGTCAAAGGATGTTTCCTCTACGGAACGTTTATTTTGAACATGCGTGATGCGTTAGTTTTGGTCGTATTTTGGAGGCCACGGCAAAAAAATAATTCAATGAATTGCTGATATTATTATTATGTGAGTGAGGCAGATAAAATGTTTCTACCTTAGAGGCAGAAACATTAAACCCTTTCTCTCTATATGAACAATGTAGGTTTCTCCATAACAATGTAGTACTATATTAATAATTTATTAAAAAAATGGGTAAAGGAGAGAAAAACTTTAAATTCAAGCTGTTAAAATTAGTAATTAGTAGTAGGAGCAATAACAACAACAATAATAATTCAAACCAGCAGTATATCTTGGAAGAGTCAAAAAATTAAAAATATAAATAAAAACAAAGGAAATTCTACTAAGAGATGTACAATGTTGGATTTTACTTTTTCTTTTATACTATTATTTTCTTTTTTATACTGTTGGATTAAGATATCAATAGTTAAGATTTATCATCTTTTTGTTACCATCATTTTTTTTATAATAATATTTTAATTATATGATAATTTGGCCGTTGAAATCTTAATCCAACCATATAAAAAGAAAAAAGAGAAAAAAGCATAGAAATGAGTATAGAAGGAAAGCTAAATTCAACAATATCTTGATTGTTGACAATGGCAGCTATGGGAGACGTGGGCATGAAATTTTTGGATATTCATAGTTTCATACGATAAATTAGGCCTCAAATTAAGCCAGCTTTAATGTTGAGATGTGTTTTATTAATCTTCACCCCTTGCCATTAAATCCTTATTAAATTTATAAGGAGATTTTAAAGTTATATGAAGTGCTTAAAAATAAGAGCCACGGATAAAATATTATATTAGATTGAAATCAATAAAATTAAGAATAATTAGTTGAAATGATCAAACATTATATGCACGTGTGTGTGTGTATGCGCACATTATAAAGATATTAATCTTAATTTATATCTACCCTCAATCTAAGTCAGCATTAAGTAACTCAACACATGCATTACACGTTTATGATTCACAATTAAATTCTTTCTTATTAATTTAGTACTATTTTTTTTATTTTTAATATAATATCCACTTAGATGAACAAGAATATATTGTTTTGCTGGGAAAAAAGAATATAGTATTAATTATTTGATCGTTGAATGATTCAGCGAGCCCATGAGGAGAGGCCCCAGCAATCCTAGCGGTAGGCTGGCAATTTCAGCGATTTGATCCTCCAAGCATCTAAATATTCATAAATTGAATAGTGATATTCAGAAATATTATCATTGCTCCATATGTGTGCATATTATATACTACATAATTCATTCAACTTGATATTAACAATGATAATATGTCAGTTCTAAATATAGGATATAATTGATTTTTTTAAGAATATCTATAAAACTAATTAAATTACTTTAAAATATTTATATTTATCATTTTTTTCTACACTTATTAGCTTGATTTATAAACTAATATATTATTTAATCATACACAATTGAATTTTTTTAAAAAAAATCAATGAAATCAATTAAATTATTTTAAAATATTTACATTTATCTTTTTTTTTCTAAACTTATTGGTCTAATTTATAAACTAATATATATATATATATATATATATATATATATATATATATATATATATAAAAGTAATTCTAGAAGATCAATTACATCTTATATTTAGAATTGAAGCTAGAACGATGGAATTGTTGAATTACCTCTTGGTCTTGAAATCTTGTCTTCAATCTTGCCATGAAGAGGAATGCTTGCTTGCACATAAATCCAATCATTCACGTCACTGATGAATCGAAAATAGGCGTGTCTCCTTGAATTTTTCAGCATTAAAGTTCAGCAAACTTCCCAAAATCCAATCAAGAATCCAAAAAACATGCTGATGTAAAATCCCGAGGTTATTAGATGATCAGGATCTGAATGATCAGAACTTAGTTGCATCTCTTGGACAATCTTGAGTGAGAGGGGGGGCCGCAAAGTTCTTGGTTTCCTGTGTAAGAAAAAGCATCAAAGAATTGCAATTGGATGTGGAATTTCTCCGGATACTAAATTGTTGAGGTGAAAATCCAATACGTACAGTGAGCCAATCCACACTTGATAAGCTCGCTGGAATTCCACCAGAAAGAGAGGAATCGTTCCTTGACAAATCAAGAACATTCAGACACTGTAGTTGATCAATGTTACTGGAAATGGATCCTGTGAGATCATTCCTTGAAAGATTCAACCAAATCAATGCTGAAAGTTTTGATTTTCTGTCAAGGATCTCCACTTGTAAGTGACTGCAAGAAAGGTCAATTATTGTTACATGACCGCACTATTATATATAGAACCTCGCTGCTCTTCCTTTCCACACCACAATTTCCATGTCCTCAAAAATGGAATCAATGCCTTTTATGATCCTCATTTGAATAAGAAATGAGATCTCCCGATGAAACTTTACTTGACATGGAAAACAAGGAAACGACGCATGAAGGTACGTACTATTCCTGTAATCTCATTCTGAGAAAGATCCAAGAGTTGAAGGTATATTAGATTGCATATGCTTGTATGAATGTTTCCTACTAACTTATTTCTCCGTAAACTCAACACAACCAAATTAGGCAAGTTATTCCCACCTATCCATGTAGACAAGTTTCCACTCAAATAGTTGAGTCCAAAATCAAGGAACACCAACTGGGGTGAATTCAGAAAAGATGGCATTTCACCAAAGAACTTGTTGTCCTTTAAATGGATAGACTTGATGTGATTCGAAGTACCAATAGAATTGGGTATTTCCCCCCTCAAATTATTGAATGCCAAATTCAGAAACTCCAACTCTGGAAAATATCCCCCAAATCTGGAAGTCTTCCTGACAACAAATTATTGGACATATCAAGAAAACGCAATCCTTGTGGCCTAGTGATCTCTGGCAAGGCGCCATGGGTTTTGTTATAAGAAAGATCCAAGTATTTCAAATCTGGAGTTGAGTCCCAAAACCAGTCAGGAATGGTATCTGTAACTCCACCATCAGAAATGTATAGTGGCACCCATGGATTGTAGTTAAAAACGCAAAAAAACGCATTTTAACGTTTAATTTTAGGTAAAACGTTTTCGTGGCTTGAAAAAACGCAGTCTTTGTAGAAACGTAAAAAACGCAGCGATTAAACGTAAAAACGTTGTGTTTTTACAAAAAACGTGAGAGTCAGAAATTATACTTAGGAGGGGCGAAAATTATAGAATAGAACCCATATTTTCATGGAACTATATTTTAATCCTATAAAAGTTTCAATACTTTCGTTTTAGTCCCTCCACTCAATATATTATATTGTATCCTTTTCAATTTAATTTGTTGCCTCTCTTATATCACATAATATCCCCTACACAATAAAATAGGATATCAATAGATTTTCTGTTATAATATTCTTTTATCCTATATTTAATTAAAAGATGGATAAACATATAAAAGATAATTAAATAAGTATAATATTAATAAATTTAATCTAATATATTTCAGAATCTATACTTATTTAATTATAAAAAATCTACTTATCACCTTACTTTTCTTGAATTTTTTTTTTATATACATATGCAGGTAAAAACTACGTTTTGTATTACGATTTTACGTTTTACGATTTTTCATTCTTCTTCTGTTTTTAAATAAAAACTACGTTTTCACTACCATGGTGGCACCAATCTTTTTTTATTTTTGAGCCCCGATGGAAACTCAAAACCTACTTTACATGATGATGAAGATAATCGATAGAGCTGAAAAGATAGCACCCAATTTGAACTGAAGTTGAAAGAAATAGAAGTATGAGAGACAGTCAGAATTCTCAAATTTAATAGAGTTGATAGTTGCGCTTCGCTGATCACTCCACTCAAATTATTTGAAGAAAGTATCAATGTATTAAACTAAAGAAATTAAAGTTGGCCCAGAGTGCTTGTAAGAGTCCCATTGAACTCATTGTTTGGACAAATCTAGAGTCTCCAAAGACAAAACTATGTGTGAACTCAGACCATGATCCACTCAATTTGTTGTCACCTAGGTCCAAATCTATAGAGTATCAATGACCTTTTTTTGTGTGAATAAAGTCACCCTTCTCTTTTTGGAAACCTAAGCTCCAGGGGAATCACAAAAATAAATTTTCTAATGTCAATAAATAATGTATTTATTTTCCAGCCAAAAAACTAAGCCATGTGTTTCAAATATAAGATTTTCATTCTCATTTACAATTTAACCACATATTGATAACTCAAGAGTACGTAATTACTAATGGATCGAATCATGACCTCCAATTTACAAGCGGAGATTGCACGTCACTGAACCACAAGTATACTAATGGATGTGTTTTAATGTCACGAGCACGTTACGTATCATATCATGAATGAAACACCATAAAAATAAAAGGAGACAAAGAAGCTAAGTCAAGTTCAGCCCACTCTCATTATCATTGATCATTGAAATTTTTGTGAAATCTACATATAATCTTTATTAATTGTGCAATCTATAGCTCACAGCTCAATCACTAACTTCAATTCTTCCTCATTGCACTTTTCTTCCTTGTCTATTTTTTTTTTTTAATCCACGGAAGCGGAACAACCAGTCATTCTTCACCCTCAAACTTCAACTAACCACCAACCCTTTCATGAATATGAATCAAGTAAGGAAAAAGGAAGAAAGTATGAAGATTTTTATACCTACAATTAACAATTTACCAAATCAGAAGAAGTATAGGCGCATGGTCGGTGGAGTTGTTGCCGGTATATTCACCTTGATATTGATATTTGATTTTAGCAAACTCAGACTAAAAACCGGAAAACCAGTTAGTAAATCAGGCTGGACATCAACCTGATCCATTAATGCTTTCTTTTCTAAAAAGGAAATTGGTTTTTTTTAAAAAAAAAATTTATGTAATTTCATATTAATTACCCTTAAATCTTTAATTTGTCACTAATTTTATTCTAGATTAACTTCAGTTTGACTTATAACTTAGTACTTTAAACGGTTTAATGGCGTCTAGATTTCACCTTAAATTTTAGGCGTGGTGATGGAAAGGGCAATAAAGATTGCGGGCTCTTCGTTTTCATTGCCTTAACTTGAAAAGCAGTTGGAAAAAAACGTAGACTATCATAGTTCTAACTATATTTGCCCCTAATACGAAACGGGATTTCTTGTTTGTATTATTATTATTCACCTATCACGATTGATATATATACTTACTGTGCTAACAATAATGGGGCTTGTAAATACAAGAGCGCCAACACATCTTGGACTATATATATAATATGCACTATCCACACGCCATCTCTTTCGTATTCGATTTTAGTTATATTATTGATATTGATTAATGGCCACTAATATTATATCTAATTTATCACTTTTTGGATCTAATATTAGAGTCAAGCAACCTTCTTTGTTGGCTCCTTCCAAAAGTTACGAACCCGAGCTGCTGGTTTATATAAAGGGTCATTATTCATTGTGGTAAAGGGAATAAAATAATCTGAGCATAATATTGAAAAGAATGAAGAAGATGAACCTTAAATTCCTTAAACAATAATGTCAAAACTTATTATAGGCATGCAACCATGGACAGCACGAATATATACATATATATATATATAACAACAGAATATAATAATGAAATAAAATAATGGGAACATGACTCACATTCTGACATATTCAACAAAAAGGGGAAAATAAAAAAGATAACTAATCGTAAAATGAAGGAAATGGAGAGAAATACATAAGACATATAGCATTACTTGATACATTAGTCATTGTATTTTATTAGGGAATTAAAATAGTCTCTTTCTAATCTCACACATCTTTGAGGTTTGTATGCAAACATAATTATCAGCATGTTTGTGATTCTTTTCCTTTCATTCGTGAAATTATAGCCTCATCGTCTCACAAATACAACCAAATATATATATGTATATAAATACCTTTAAAGCAAGGAATATACGTACGTAGCCATTGATTCCTTGGTTTGGACATCATGTGAAACGATTAAAACTTTAGATGTATAACAAGATTTATATCGTCAACTTGATAAGTGTATTTTCGGTATAGAAATTGGAAAGATCCAATTGTAGAGCAAGTTTAAGAAAAAGAGTAAAATCTGTCGGAATTGATAAAACTATTTGGATCAATATATTCCAGAACAGTGCAAGGGAAAAGAAGGCTTACCTTTCATAGTCGTTGCTGGTTGCTTCTATATATACACACACAGGGAAAGCTGGGCGTGAGAATGAAGCCTGGTCCGAAATCATTCGCCCTTTCCCATGCATCAAGCCTATACATACTGCCTTCGTTTCTTAATAATATAAGATCCAGTTCGTAGTGTATGATCTTATGTTAAGAACCGGAAGAGTCATGTTAATGATTGAGTATGGGCTGATACCGACAATGATTTCGGATCGAGCTTCATTCCCTGCGCCGCCTTTCCTTCTTTCATCTCCCATCCCATGATTCTTCAATTCCTCTCTCTTTCTCAATCTCACCCATCAAAGAGAAATTGCAGATATCATTGCATTACTAAACAGCTCTTTATATAGCTTCTTCAAACGGTTTCTCTAATTTCTCTCTTTCTCTGGGTTCGAGAAGAATAATTAAGGCCTGCATAGCACTAACGTTCAACTAAGCAGAAAATCTATTTTAATTTGAGACCAGACAAGACAAGGGGCTAACAGATCATATGAAACAATAAAGAGCAAGAGAAGCATTCAACTTAAAGGAAGCAAAGAACGTGACAGACAGGTCATTGTAAGAATTTAATAATGAAAAGGGAAGAGATCCGTCTTGTCTTGTTCTAATAAGGAGATTATGGCTTTATGAGGAAGACGAACCCCCTAGAGAGATTAATATTTGCTTTGAAGCTGATCAGACTTTTTCAGGCCTAAAAAGAAAAGAAAGAAAAAATGAAAGCACTCAAAGGATGACCAAAATAAAGGCTAGGGTTTCCTTCTTTTTTATCACTATATATAAAAGCTATAGGAGTCGTTGGAATTAATCACATATCTAAAACAAGAAATAAAGATGTTCCAAGAACAACCATACATATATATGGAGATTGGAGATCCATACATCTCGTCCATGTTGAAGGGAAAAAAGTCACTTCCACTCTTGCCTTTAAGTACACGAAGCCACTGTTACTCACATTTGACTGTACATGGAAACCCAAAAGAATCACTGTAAATCAATAGTATCAGTTACTGTCTGTGTGTGTAAATTTTCAAATTCGATCACTTTTCTATATGCCACTTGGTGTGGGTGAGGATAAAAGGACAAAGCTCACTGATTACTGTATTGACAGCTTCCAGGTAACGTTAAAGTTGTTAATCAACTAATGTAATGACAGTATAACGAGGATTGTTTACTTGTGAATGATAGATGTTCATATTCTACTGCTCTTAAGATCAGAATGTGTTTTCTTTTGTGCTGTCGTACATGAAGTGTTCAATAACATTACTTCTTTATTCTTTTCATAGATAGGCTGGGCGAAGCAAGTAAACCTGCTCCACATATTACTTGGGATGAGTAATAATTAATGTGAATATAGTTGCGCTGACGTCATTATTATTAGTATAATGAAATTTGGCATGATTTTCAAAAAGTTATATAACTACTACATGTTTAGCCGATAAATATGATATTGTTGGTTGACTCTTATGGCTATTTAGCTCTGCATATCCAATTAATATATACTAGAAAACCATCCCCCATAATCATTCGTT
The DNA here is from genome assembly GCA_037074495.1 of Acacia confusa. Classification (NCBI taxonomy): domain Eukaryota; kingdom Viridiplantae; phylum Streptophyta; class Magnoliopsida; order Fabales; family Fabaceae; genus Acacia; species Acacia confusa. The sequence goes on along the minus strand of CM073507.1, from coordinate 9,308,706 downwards.
GGATTTTTTTTGGCCAACCATGATTATTTGGTTTGAATTTGAGTGATAGGTGTATATATTTTATAATGTACTCCCTATTATAAGACACCAATTATCATTTCTTATGGATCGAGGGAATAAAAGTTAAGTAATTAAATTAGTTAAAAATTGATAAAGGTTTCTAACTTTATTCCAACTTTAATGATGTGAATTTAAAGAGTTAGTTAGATTGAGGGTATAATAAGAAAATAGTAATAAATGAGTTAGTTAAAGGTAGTTGGTGTCTTATAATAAAGTCGAGTAAAGACGAGGGAGAATAATTACGATTTGTACCTCTTTAGTTTCGTGAATAATTGGCATTTTGAAAAATATGAGATTCTTAACCTTCCTTCCTGGGTCCAATCCAACTTTTTCTTTTTCAGTTCGTTTCATTTCTTTTCCCTCTTTCCCACTCTATGCCCTCTTTTTCTGTTTTCTCCTTTTCCCTGTTCCACAAAACCCACGCTCTCGATGCCAAAGCAAATACAAATTTCTGCTTGTAAGTTTATTAATATTTAATGTAAACAAAATGAATGAGAAAAATGTTTTTGTTATGGATATACTTATTATGTGGATGTCCATTGACTCCCGGTTTCCAAATATTAAAAGATGATATGGGACCCACGCATAGTGATTTACTATTTGCATAGTACCACGCATAGTAGTTTACTATTTGGTGGGACCCGCACACAATTATACAATCACTCACGGGAAGGAAATCCGTGAGTGAACAGTTTAGGTTTTTGGGGAAAACTACACCAAATGACCCAGAGGTGGAAATTACACTAAAGTCCCATTTTTCTTCTATAAATAGAGGTTTTCTGTAACTGTTCATGTATTGAATGAAATGAGAATCTCTCTCTCTACTTTATCTCTCTAGAACCTCTGTTTTTCTTCTTATTATTTTTATCAGTTTTATAACACGTTATCAGCACGAAGACTCTACCAAGGTAAGATTTTCTCACCATCTATTTCATATTTCCATTTTATTTATCTGGGATGATCTTAACCATTATATGGAATTAAATATCTATTTTTACCGATTATTTTAACATCGGGTTCCATGGTTAAGATTTGAGATTATTTACTATTTTACTACGGTAAATAGTAATTTACTATTCACAGTAAATTTACCCCTTTTTCAGTAATTTTTACATTTTATTCATTTGACTCCTACATGGAAGTCTAGATTAATCTTTCTGTAATTTTACTTTATTCACTATTTATAGTGAATAGTAATTTTACTATTCACGGTAAATTTATATTTTATTATTTACAGTAATTTATTTATGTTTATATATTCTTCCCACTTCCTATTCATTTATTTCATGGTGGCGTCATTAAGCTCCATTTGTAATTCTTTACTTACTGCTTTATTTATTTATCTCATGGTGGCTATACTAAGCTCCATACTGACTTTACTAATATTTAGTTTTATGTCACTAACATTTATTTTATTGTTACTAACATTTATTTATCTTTTATGATAGCACATTAGTATATTTACTAGTGGGTTCTATTTATTTATTTTAACATTTATTTATTTTTTATGGCGGCAACATTATTTATTAGTGGGCTCCATTTATTTATTTTATTTTACATTTATTTATTCTTCATGGAGGCACACTAGTCTCTATTAGTGGGCTCTATTTATTTATTTTATTTAGAGTTTATTTATCTTTTATGGTGGTGACATTTTGTGGGCCCCATTTATTTTATTTTAATTCTTTACTGCTTTATTTTTCATGGTGGTAACACTTGTATAGTGGACTCCATTTATTTATTATTTATTTACTGCTTTAAATCCCCTTCCCTTTTTATTTTACCGTTTTCTATATATTATATATATATATATATATATTTACATTTGCATATGCATCTTCTTTCTTATCTTTGGATGAGATAGGTCTCGCTGTGAGTTTACTACCATTCCTATCTCATCTTCTTTTTATTAATCTAGCATGTTTATTTCCAGTCATTTATTTTATTTTATTTATTTATTGCTATATATATATATATATATATATATATATATATATATATATATATATATATATAGGTCTCGCTGTGAGTTTACTACCATCCCTCTCCCTTCTTATTATTTATGGCAACCACACTATTAGTGGGTTCCATCTATTTATTTTATTATGCTTATATTTTATTTATCTTGAAGATAAACTGTTAAAAGATCATATATATTATTATGAGATCAAAATGCCATAGAGATATGAGGCATAGATTGGCTTGAGCCTAAGAGGCAAGATAGCCTTAATTTCAGAGGCAAGATTGCCTGAAGCCAAGAGGCAAGTTAGCCTGATAACAAGAGACAAATTATGAAACAATATTTGATCCATAAATTTTGTATGTTATCAGTTGTATAAAGGCCTCAAAATTGTATATTTGGCATTAAATATTCCCTTAAATTATGAGACAAGGGATTGTATGATTATGATTGATATTATAAATAAATATATTCAATTTGCTATTGTAGTAGCAATATTGTGGATTAATTTCTTGTCATGATCAAACAAATCAGTGAGTTATGGATCATGAATTTTTATCCAACTTCATTCCCAGAAGTGAATGAAGCAAATATATTATTATAGTTGTTATGTGATTTCTATGATTATAACAATTTTTATAAATACGAGAAAAGAATATTCATAAACAAAATAATTAAGCAAAAGGAAATATTATTTCAACAAAGTTTAATTGCGAGTGGCTCAACATCATTACAAACTTTAATCATCTCATTCTGAAGATATTTAATGTCTTCTTCTTTTGCTTCTCTTGAGATGGGATCCAGATGAGGCAAAGCTCTTCGTAATATCGAGATTTGCGTCATAAGTTTCTTGAGCTTCTTGTGTGGCCACTCCGTTAACCCTCCTTTTTGATAGATTTTTTGTATGGTGTGAGTAAACATATTTAATTGTTTACTCGCTTCATCAAGGGTTAAGTGAAAATAATTTCTTAAATCATGGAGCGTTGTTTTCTTTATTCTTTCTCTTTGCTCCATAGATAACCTATATAATTCACCCTGGTTAAGGGATGAAGTATCATAGGGTATACTTACTGCAGGTTGTTTTCCTTTGCCTAATGAGTGTTCAATATTGGTTTGAAATGAACTTCCATGGAGGTCATTTGGATTTATAGCCCATTCCGAACCAACACAGAGAACCTCATGATAGGCTAATACAGGATCACGCATCAAGATATATCCTGATGCTTGTAAATCTATACAATACTGTGTCAGAAATTGTTTGATTTCTTCAAAATTTTTCTTTGTGAAATCAAACATTGGAAGCCTGAACAGCATGGGTAATCATACCTGTTCTTCTTCCGTGAACTTCAAGTTTATGGTACTGAAGTCTGTTGGTATGAATAATTTCCCGTAAAACATGACAGCAACTACATTCCAATAAGCTAGTAGTTGCTAATTGGCTTGTAGCTGTTGGCTGGCTACTTGTTGCAGGCTGGCTAGTGGTTGTTGGTTGGCTGATTGTTGTTGTCGGGCTGGTTGTTGCTGGCAAACTGATGATAGTTTGCTGGCTAGTGAATGCTGGTTGATTAACTGCCGACACTATTGGCTGAACTGGATTGGTAGACTCCATTAGTTCTGCCATAGTTCTACACCTCTTAACAGGCCTCCTTGATGAACCTGCTTCAGTTGTACCTTCAATCCTTGTAGATTGAGGAAGAACACTTGTTCTAGGGGGAAAAGTAGGTACATTTGAAGCAGAAGGAGGAATAAACATTTCAAAGGGATTAGGAGATAACAAAGAAGTAAATGACATGTTATGCTGATCATCATACAACAAAGCATCAAGTAATGCTGTTTCGGATGTATCAGAAACTGGGATAAAACTGCTTGGTCCTGCCATGGCAATAGAATTTAAAGAAATATGTGTGAGTATCTGGTAGTTGATATTATCAGATGCTTGAGTGTTTGTGAGGCATGTTCGTTTGCCTTCCTCTATTTATAGTTGAATTAAATCCTATTGAATCTCTGCAGATTTGCGTAGTCCTGTTAAATCTCTACAGATTTGCTCCCTATAAAGCACGAGCCTGGAATCTTTTTGACTTTATATGTATACGACAATCTGAGTTGTCGCGCCTGTGATTCCACAGTGATGCGCCTGTGATTACACAGTATTGCGCTCGTGAATCTGCAATTATACACCTGATGATTTTGTATTTAATATATATTTGTTTGTTGATTCTGGAAAATGGAAATTTTGTTACCAGAAGTAACAAAATTATGCATTGATAATGCATTTAGAAATCTGTGGAATTTTAATGAAATAGATATCATATATGCTATTATCATGGAATATTGTATGGAAATTTCATGAATTAATTTTTAAGGTCTCACACTTGAGGGGGAGAATAATATATATCAAGTGTGAATATTTATGTGATAATTCTTTGTGAATGTTTCTATATTGATTCCCCCAAAATGAATATTAGATTTGATGATAAATCATATGGAAAGTTGGCATGACTTGTTTGATCATCCGAGTCATATATTATGTGCTGCTTGTTCTCAGATAGACATAATTATTGGAAATGGATCTTTGGAAATATATCAAATTGAAAGTTTACATATGAGATTATAAATCTGCAAAGTTTGCAGTGATGTTTGCAACTAGAAGTTTGCAATATATTATGCGCGCAATTTCCAGATTGAATGATCCAGAAATAATGTATTAAAGTATCCATGAATGGATAGATCAATGATTATGAGAACAAAACTAGAAGTTTGCAATATATTATGCGCGCAATTTCCAGATTGAATGATCCAGAAATAATGTATTAAAGTATCCATGAATGGATAGATCAATGATTATGAGAACAAAATTTATATGTTGTGTATATTTGCAGCAATTATATAAGCCAACAGAATTCTCCCCGTATAATTGGTTTTTTGGTCAGGAGCCAGATTAATTCCATCTTGAAATGTTTTAAATGTGTAATGATTATTAATCTATTACAATGCACATAGATGGATATACAAAGAAAATTGATGATTTGATGAGGGGGAGAAAAATAAGCCGATTGGGTAAAGATAAAGTGAAATGAATTATCATTGGCTCATATTGGTCCTCATACAAAGAAATGTGCACTAAAAGTTTAAAAGATAATTCATTTGCAGATTTTAGCTAATCAAATGCTAAAAGCATTTATTGACCTAAAGTGACAAAGTCACATGTCCCAACTGCAAATGCTCCTATATGAATTGTTATAAAGCACGCCTGAAGCGTTGCTGGTCCATCGGTTATAAAGATAAAAATCCTCGAAAGAGAAAAGGAGCTATAAAATATAGATGATTAAGTCGAGGATAATTAAGTAAAGCTCCAGAAGAGTTATCTTTTGATGAGATGTTATCTCCAGAAGAGATATTACAAGAAAAGTGTATTGTGGTCCAAGAGAGACCTAGGTACCTAATATATGTGAATATAATGAGATCTCAATAAATTATGAATGAAATCCGATGGGACTGAAAATGAAGTCGACGTTAATAATATCTATGATAGCATATGCTGCAATGAATGATAATGAGGATCATGAGCCACAATATATTTGTATGTGCTAGAAGCACATAAGGCGCCAGAAACACATATATCCCAAAAGGACTCAAGATGATAGTGCATATAGCATCATTATCTGAATAAACATTTATTGAATTTCTATATGCACATATATATTTATGAAAAGATTATTATGACTTTACTTGACAGATTTAGATCTTGCAGGTATATAATGAACAATCAAATTGGGCGTTTCTAACAGAATATTTGATGACAGAAAGTATAATATGCTCAGAAAGGCATTGAAGCAATATAGTCATCAGGGGGAGCAACACTGATGTAATCAAGAGGGGGAGACGATACACGCTGTACTCTTTTTCCCTTATCTTGGTTTTATCCCACTGGGTTTTTCCTAGAAAGGTTTTTAATGAGGCAGCACTAGAAAGTGTATCAATGGATGATGTACTCTTTTCTTTGGCTAGTTTTTTATCCCACTGGGTTTTTCCTAGTTAAAGTTTTTAACGAGGCACATTCATAAATGGACATCCAAGGGGGAGTGTTATGGATATACTTATTATGTGGATGTCCATTGACTCCCGGTTTCCAAATATTAAAAGATGATATGGGACCCACGCATAGTGATTTACTATTTGCATAGTACCACGCATAGTAGTTTACTATTTGGTGGGACCCGCACACAATTATACAATCACTCACGGGAAGGAAATCCGTGAGTGAACAGTTTAGGTTTTTGGGGAAAACTACACCAAATGACCCAGAGGTGGAAATTACACTAAAGTCCCATTTTTCTTCTATAAATAGAGGTTTTCTGTAACTGTTCATGTATTGAATGAAATGAGAATCTCTCTCTCTACTTTATCTCTCTAGAACCTCTGCTTTTCTTCTTATTATTTTTATCAGTTTTATAACAGTTTTGTAATTATCCTTCTCGAGGGGTTAGACCCCGGGAAACTCTTACGATTAAAAATTTATTGTTAAACTATTTTAAAATTCATAGGTTGTCATAAAATCCAACAAAAATAAAAATATGCTCTTAGTAATTTATTTATTTATTTATTTTAGTAGAAACTCTTTGTAATTATTATAGTAACTTGAGATAGGGTGATGGGCAGGTATCAGAGTCATTGAAATTTCGCATAATTAATTGACATGTGTCATCACAGGGAGATAGAAGGAGAGTCGTCCAACAGTAGCTCAATAATCAATTCAAAAGGCAACAAAGGAAAAACTAAATGATGATGGGGTTGGTGGAAAAAGAAGAAAGTTCAAAGTTGAAAATTGTAGCAAGAGAAAAAGAGAGAACTGCCAAAGCAGAGTAATTTATAACATCCACAGTGATACACTAATTTTGACCCACCCTCACTCACAGTACAATAGTAACAGAATCGCTCTGGCTAGCAAGCTCAAATAATAACACTCATCTTGCAACATCATCTTCCTCTCTGTTCCCGCTCCTTAATACTGATGCTGCCTAATTAACAGCAGGCAGAAACGACCAAATCTTTAGAAGTATTATTACAAAGGCACAAACTGAAAATAGCATTGCCTCTCAACCTAAATGGAGGAACTTTTGAGGATAATACATAAGGGCCACTGCTGAAGGGGGCTGTAATATAAACTAGGGAGAGGAGGGCTTGGAGATAGGCGTTACACGCCTATGGTGGTGGGTCTTTATTTCAATAGGAGTGAGAATGCCCTCTTATTATGAAATTCTACACCATTTGATGCTGCTGCTGCTGATGGTGCCGGACCATTACTGACCAGTCTTCATCTTCAGAAACACTTGCAATAGAGTACAGGTAAGCATCCTAGTCATATACAGTGCTCATAGGGTGAAAAAAGAATGACCAGAAATCGAAAGACCAGGGTGCTAAGAGTCTGTAAGAATGTACAGTGCAACTATCTATACAGGCCAATTTGCAGTCTTTGGAGTGAAACCAGAAGGGAAGGAAAAGTTAATAAAATAGAATAATATCTGTTGCCACCTTAGCAAATAAATAGATGGCATCAAGACTGACTTTTGACAATCTTAACGCTGCTGTAGAAGCGCTTGAGATCCTTCATAGCCCTCTCTTCAATCTGAATTGATCGAATTGAGGATGGTGTATCCACTTCTGGCTTGAACCAGCGGTTAACACCAGAAGCATCAGATGGTGACCCTTGACTGGCGGCTATATTGAATCCAGCTGTTCTAGTCTTCGGACTATGGGAAACATTTTGTTGCTTCTTTCCCTGTTTTGAAGAAACTATGTCAGTTCAAAGTGATCTCATTGGGACATTTTAGAGCAACAAGATATTGGATGCAAGTTAAATATGCATTGGGGAGTAGGGGATAAAAAAATTTCCCTCAGTGGTTGACAGCAAACATAACAAAATCACTGACAAACAAACATGGAGACCGAGAAAGCATTTAGTTCACAAACCTGCTGCATCTGGATATCTCTAAGAGATGGGCGAGAGAGATGAGGAGGGGTTCCAGAAGCAGCCCAAGTTGGGGTACTTTTTTCTCCATCAGAAACTGGGTAACTGCGAGTTGATGCAACAGGTATTGGACTGGAAGGAAGAAATGAACTGAGTTGTATCTTCCCTCCACTTCCACAATCTGAAACATTTTCTACTTGGTCTTTGCTACTAGCTGGTTGACTGCCCTTAATTTTGCTCTGTTCATCCTGAATTTCACGAAGAGTAGCAGAACCCATAAAAAACTTGGCCCCACCCCATGCAGGACCCTCATTTTTGGGTGTTGGTGGTGGGAGAGCCACCTCTTTAGGAACATCATCAAGAGCACCACTCAAAAACATTGAAAGGCCACCTTTCTTGCTCTTTTTCTTAGAAACCTTTGGCGATTGTCCCTTGTTTTCAGGCATCTCCAAATAATCATTCTTCTGAAGAATGAAAGCTGACTCCTTTGCGCTTTGGGCAGCCAATGTTTGTTCACAAATGTCAGCTTCCACCTATCGAACATAACTTGAAACTTTAATTAAAAATAATCTATGACAGGAACTAAGCTAAGGCAGGAAATTCTTGAAGATCTGTTCTTTGTCAGTATGAATATTCAACTCAACGTGTAAAAAGTGATGATCTAATTAACCAATGAGAGCAATCCATTAACTAACTGAGTACTGTCAAACATTATTTCTAACCAAGACACCAGTTGTTGATAGGCCAGCAACAAGAAACTATAGAGGGGCCGAATACTCTAACCATAACCATACCAGTCTTTATCTAAAATAAAATGATTTTCCATTGCTCTCAAACTGTCTAATGTAAAAGTACTAAGTAAACCAGTGTTTTAGGGACTGTAAAATGTCTAAACTGGCCCTTCATTTGTAAAAAGAAAAGGAAATGATGGTGAAAATCCATGAACCAGCCATTTGGTCAATAATCTATCTTCAATATTGCAGGCGGAATTCGGAAACCAACCTTTGTATTATGAACCTCCAGGATATCAAGGCCCAACAAGTCCTTCGCGGCTCCAGAAATTACTCCAGTCCCAGAACAAACAGATTCAGCTTCTGCTTGCAATACACTAGATTTGCAGCTCTTCCTCCTCTGTTTTTTTGATACTTTGCTCTTTTTAGTACCTTTCCCTTCTGATAGTACAGAAGAGGATTCTTTATGTAAAGTCTCAACCGGAACACCTAGCTTCATAAGTGAACTCAGAAGAGTTGGCTTAGATCGAAGCTTTGCAATCTGCTGGTCATCAAGAAAACATCCATTGGACTGCTTAGCTTCAAGCATCTCAATCTGCTGCAACTTCTTCCTCAAAGCTCGAACTTCTTTGGAGATTTCTTGATTAGGATCATCTTTCGGCAGTAGAAAAGAGTTCTGATCTTTCTCCAATGTCAATGAACATAGTGTCTTTGGTTCCTCACGAATTCTCTGAGATTCCATCTCACTTTCATCCTCCTCACTGTTAATGATGACAGGGAAAGTAGCAGTTGGAGTAGGGAGATGACGGTGATTCCATGGTTCAGATGATCTCTGATCTAACATTCTCTCAAGATTAGCTAGAATATCTGGTGAAGCACTTGCAATTGCATGTGGTGAAACTGTGAAAATATAATCAAGGTTGCGAATGACAATCTCCTGAAATCAGCAGACACCAGCTTCAGTACATCACACCATTTACCACATAAAGAAACATCCAACTACTATAACATCAATGATCACTGGATTTGCAAAAATTGCATGCAACACGGCAGCCTTACATGATCTCTATTCTCTAACGCTCCATAATACTATTTTCAAGAAAGTTTTTTAAATGGTAATTAAACTGACCTTTATATGTTCCACCATTAGCACAGGTTCAAAAAAGAAAAAATAAGAAAATAAGTCTTAACAAGAAGCAACAACACAAGGCCAATCTGATATTAGTTATATTTCAAATTTGTGTAGAAGTCAACAACAGTACCTCACAATACTTCTTCAAATCATCTGCTCCAAGAGAATCAGCAATCTCAAGTAGCTGTATGGCATTTCGTGGCTCCACAAGATGCTCTGCTGCTACTTTTTCACAAAGGCTTTTTAAGCTTGGTACAGACCGTTGCCCAGAATTATCAGTTTGTGTACTAGATATCATATTATTGGTTTCCATATCCTCAAATAAAATATCTTCACTTAACTCTCCCACATCATTCCAGTCATCCAACTTCAGCCTGTGAGAATTCTCAATTGTGATGAGAGGATAGCTAGGATGGTAGAGGGAAGCAACAATGAGCAAATGTGTTTCACCAACTGAAACTGATGTAGCCCTCTTCACACCATGCAACCGGGTTGAAACTGGTGGCTTATCCTTACCTTTCTTCCCATCCCACATGTAAATATCACCTGTAGCAGTAACTGCTGCAGTCCAGTACTTTCCAGCAGATAGACTCACTATATTTTTACCACACATGGCATATATCTGCACACAGTTTTGTGAAAAAAGAAGGAAACAAATGGTTCCGATCAGCTTCTTGCCTTGGACCATCACACATAGAAAAGAAAAGGAAAAAAAAAAAGCAATTTGTTTAGTAAAAACCTGTTGACTTCGAAGATCAGGATCTGAGGAAACCCAATAAAACAATGCACCATCATCTGTCAGAGCCATACTGTGTACCATTCCTGCAGCTATATAAATCACATGAAGTCGTTCCATGCAATGAAACTTCAAAGGAGTGCTTCCACTTTTTTTTAAATTCCTAGAAATTACAACACGTCTTGGAGTGACCAGCCGATGACCCCAAGTGTAGACCTGCCAAACACAGTACATTAGAATATAAGAATGAAAACAGAAGACGTAATATTGCCAAGAAAAAGAAATAACTTATATCAAATTACCTCCAACTAAGCTCTACATAGAAATAAATCATCACAAAATGACTCTGCTCCATACCCACGTGTTTATGAATATTTAAACAGTTAGGCATAATGTCAGGAGAAAGTTGCGTTGATTTCTAAGCTTCCTCACCAACTAACCAATTTTTTTGGAGAGAACAATATACATACGCCCTAACATTTTTCCTTATACTTCCCACCCTATCCATTTAATATTATCTTGGAGAAACTAAAACAACTTGATCTAATTTTGGACCTAAAATAACTTCCTCCCAAAGTCAAATTTAACAAGAGAACAAAAACAAAACAAAAATTAATAAACTTCAGCATAAAAGCATGAGGGGACCAGATGCCAATGGGAGCAGAATAAAACAGCATGCTCTATGGGTAACTCTGCCTCAGACAACATCAAAATGCTACTATCCTCATGATAATACAATGGTCAACATGAAAATGTAAAACACTATTTCTCTTGAGCTTAAACATTCTGGTTCTAGATAAAATAATTTTCTTCCCACTAGAAGAAAATTAAAATGAACAACACTATGCAAGATAGTTACCTCTCCATCAGATCCTAATACAATTGTATGATATTTAGCAGCAGAAACACCAATTAATTTCTTTCCCTTCAAGTATTCAACCACATGTGGGGTGTTATTAGATGCCGAGTTTGAGGTGCCATAACCAAGCTGGCCCTCTCTATTGCAACCCCAGGTGAAAACTTCCCCCAAATCAGAGACTACAGCTGTGTGCTTGTTTGATGCAGCAACAGAAGCAATTTTTGCTCTCAGAGAAGTCACTTTTCGAGGTGTCGGTTGACTATCTACAGAAGTATAGCCAAGCTGTCCCTCTGCATGAAAAAATTTAAAAAGAAAAGAAAAGACATTAATGAAACCATCCATAAATAAATAAATGATACAAAGAATAATCTTTCTGTACACAGTATTAGCCATAAAAGTCAAACTCTTTTCCCTGTTAAAAATTGATAATTGGTGAAACATAGATTGTTATACTTAAAAAGAAAATAAAAAGACATGGCAGGGCTTCCCGGCGTTTTATAAAAGCAAATTGTCACAACTAAAAAAGTATGAACATCAGATTTTACCTCTATTGGATCCCCAGGTGAACACTTCTCCACCTTCAGTAGCAATAACAGTATGATGCTTAGCTGCAGCAATTTCCTTCACTCGTCGAGAACCTAGACCAAAAGTCACCTGTCGAGGAGTGATGACAGCAGCTTGACCACTGCAACGAGCAAGGCAAAATGAAATCCAACAGGCAACTGCCCAAATATAAAATCAACTGACAGTAATACATATAGTCTTAAAAAATAAAATGCATTGCAAGAACTGCTGAAGGGTAGATAGCAGGCCGGTTGAAACAAGTTTTCACCTAGGCATGCAGTGGAATTTCTACATAAGAAACATACAAATTTTCAAAAACACTTCTAAAACATCAAGTATGCTGCCAAAATCATTTACTCTGTGGATGTTAGTTAAATTCTACTAGAAATACCAAGTTTTTTTAATTTAAAAAAGCGCTATTAAGTTGTCTAGCATCTTGGTTAACACACTTGGTTGAAGGTGCTTAAAAATGGAAGCCATATGAAAACGTCAATCCTTTAATACATACATGGTTATAGGAAAGTTATTGGTAAGCATGCACAATATATGTCCCAGACCCACATTACAGAAATTTTATGACTAATGGACTCAAGTTTTTTTTTTTGTGGGTATAAGGACTTACGTTTTATTTTTTATATCAAATCAGAGTATATACCTGTGTATGTCAAAATCAGGGTGTCCTAGACGGCCCCCCCTGCCAAATCCCCAAGTATAAACTTCCCCACGGGCAGTGACTGCAACACTATGGAACTTTGCAGCAGAAATCAACTTTATGAAAGAACCATTAAGTGAATCAACTTTGCATGGTAACTTTTGTAAGTGTGCATTTCCAGTTCCAAGCTGATAGTTTGTGCCGCTTCCCCAACTAAAGACCTCAGTAGCCACTAAACATGCACAAAAAGCAGGTTGTTATCCTGCAAGGCTACTTAGTACTTCCTTTTTGCAACAAGCTAAATTGTACATCCAAAGTGCAGCATTTTATACCTGAATTGCTTTCATCTCCGATAATCTGCAAAACAGGGCCTGACAAGAGATCTAATGGTATTCGGGATTTAGAGTCCTCCAATGTAATAGAGGCGCCATGCTGAAGAAGGATGCTTGCCATAGCAAGGTAACCAAAATGCAAGGCCCTGTGAAGACTACTCCATCCTGATTCTCCATCCTGAAAATAAAACAGACTTCAGCGCCAATGGATCCCAAGATTTTATTTTTCACAATTAGACTTTGATAACTTGGAAAAAACTTGTTCTACAAAATTCTGTCTATCAGTGAGATAAAATTTGCATACAAACAACAATTTCACGCTAACAAATCAAAACACAGGTTCATATCTGTAAGACTATAACAATTCCAAATGATAAATGATCATACACGAGCATCAGGATCAGCCCCAGCAGCAAGAAGCCTTCTGACAATGGGAATGTGGTTTCTCCAAGTTGCAATATGGAGAGGGGTCAAACCAAAGGTGTTCCTGAGATTGATATTACCCCCACTCTTCTTCATTAAGGCCAATGATGACTCTAAATCATTTAAGGATCCTTCTCGTGCAATAAGCCACAGGTCCTTTTGGGACCCAGCAAATAAATTTTTGCGTCCAGTTGTCTGCAAATTCTTCTGTGCTTGTGATGAAACAACTCCCTCCATATTTGTAGAATGTGCACCCAAAATACGGTAGCTATCTTTCACAATATTTTCTTAGGCCAACAAGATGAATCAAACGCCCTTGCAATTATATGCCTCTGATCAACTGCTAATGACATGAAGAGAGAGACTTCCAAAAATTATTTCATTCCTAAAGACTCTTCCTCAACAGCTAATAACAAATTTTCCAGGCCCTTTGAACCACCATCTGCTTTTGACTAGTCCATTTTGAAACAGTTGAGTAATATAGTAAACAAACCAGCACGAATATATAGCTAAAGGCAGGAATGATCCACAGCTAATCCACTAATATCATCGCCGTCGTCATCCTTATCCAATCCACATATATGTCACAGGAGTCATTGACATATCCCAGCACGGATCATGCACCTCAAGGAAATCTGCAACGAAAAGTAGCACAGGTCTTATAATTTTCCTGTACACGAAATAAACCTCGATGACAAATAATGACAATTAAAACAAGAAAACATACACGTAAGTGTACACAGGAAATTGGAATCTTTTAGTACATCTTTGACAGGACCTACAAATCAGATCTTAAAATGGAAGCCACTTAACTGTTTCCATTAAAGAAAATCCACAGCAAATTGATGATAGATCATGATGTCTCATGAGGTGATAATATGCTACTCTAACTAAAACAACAGATTAAAACAGGGAGAACAATCAATTCAGCTAATTCCTCGAAGAACAGGATTCATAGGTTCAAGAGTTCGTACGAGCAAGTTGAAGAATTATGAGATTTGGGCTAAAAGAATTTCTTGTGACGCAAGCCCTTGAAAAAAGTCAAGATGCAGAATGAAGTCCCGTCGCTACGCTGGTTATAGATTAACACCCGACAGGTAAACAAAACGAACAACAAATCAAATGTGATGAATCCCGTCTCTTCGACAACTCGTTCCTTACTTTCTCTCGGACAAAACCAATTTTCGTTGCAGCACAAAAGAATCAAGAAGCGAATACAGCACCAAAACTTTAAAAAATAAAAATAAAGCATTACTCGAATCACCCAGTGTTTTATTCCCAGTTCCACTTGGTAAGGTGAAAATGAAGACTGTCACCAATGAAGATTAAGCATCCCCCTATACATAATGAAAATCAGACCAAAAGACAGAGAAATTACACGAAACAATTAAAAATTAACATGCCCAGTATAGAAAAACACAGTCTTCAACATCAAATACGGCAATACACTTTAGTACAAAAACAGAGAATGCAACATCCACCAACACGTTTCAAGGATCACCCGCCCTACCAAGTAAGCAATTTTTTGATAGAAGATGAAAAATAGTAACAATATGAACCATCCAGGACAAGTATAAGATCAAATCAACACAGAAACGAAATCCTTGCTGAAAGTCTGACGAAGAGAAGCGAAGAAGGTAATGTGAAATAAAGCCTCACCTAATGCCTTTTGGAGAGACAAATCCACAACTCCCGAAATGATGAAGTATCGCTTTGGACTAGAGCTAAGGAGTTATCCGTGGTGATGGGTGTCAGTTAGGGACGGTATCAATTCCAGGGAATATACCTTGACACCAATGGCATATAATGGTGAGAGAGAGAAAGAGAGGGAAACAAGAACCGGAAACAGGGCTCTTAACAGGGAGGGTGATTTGGGAATTTCCAAGTTTTATTCGGCGGATACTGCCGTGCGTGACACTATTTAGTATTTTCCAACGACAAATCAGTTGGGTAAAGCACAGAATAACCGTATCTCCGCATGACACGTGGCAGAGTCTTCGACGAACGCCTGGCGAGGAAACCAAAATGCCGTGAATTTAGAAAAGTACAAATTTTAAATTTTGTTTGGAAATGAAACGAACAATTTTTAATGGTTGGTACGAATTCGTAACAGCTGTTCACGTATATTAAAAATTCGAATAATAATAATCAACAACTTAAAACAGAATTTACCAACACGTTTGCCAATATCTCAAGCTAAATGAAGAATTTTTTTATTTTTTATTTTTTATTTTTTTGAGCTGAAGCTAAATGAAGAATTGGAACAAGCCCATTAGCCGAATCGTATACGTTACTGTTGCATGTTACGCTGACCTGGACCTAGCCCATCATTGACTCGGACATTGATTAATTATTAATAGTATTACCTGAGGAATCATATTTGCGATAGGGGTTTCGTGTATTTATATGGAATTCCAGATAAATCATGTAGTTCATAATTCTGTGAGGGGTTAATTTTTTTTTTAGGGCAATTACTTTTACCCCGGAATTATAAAAAAAGGAGTAATTTTAGCCTAATTGTTATTTTAGCTAATTTTGACTATTAGTTGATTAAATATGTTGAGCTGACAATTTATATATTATCTACCTTATATTAGTTAAGGTGTGAACTTGCACTGGAAATCCATGTATTATCCACTTCATCTTTTTTCAAAATTATGTTTAAAACTTATGGGGCAAGGATACACATTAACAAATATAACATTAATGATATATAAATTGCTAACTTAACATATTTAGTTAATTAATTGTTAAAATTAACTGGGATCGTGGTCAAAGCAAAATTATTTTATTTTTTATACCTTTGGGGCAAAATTACCGTTTGGTGAAAACTTCTCAAGCAAAAATGCCCTTTAACCTTTTGCAAATAAGGGCAGGTTCTTAGATATTTTGATATTTTATCTTGATTTGTTATCAAAAAATATATAATGTCAGTAAAATTGATTGGATGGGAGTATACCTTTAGCTATAATACTAGAGGCGCTTAATATTTTTATATAATATTTCCTCCCAGTATATGAGATATTTAGAAAATTAATCTTAATCATAAATATAAAACATATTTTTTATATCTGTCAATCTTTTTTATTTTATCTCTATTGTATATTAATGTTCATTCAACAATAATTAAGGATAAGAGAGGAAAAAAGAATTAAAGAAAAATTACTGTGATGTTATAGAAAACATATATAATATTAACTAACTTCCTTCATTTAATTAAATGAAATAAATAAATCTTATATTAAAAAGAGAGAGTTCAAAATTACTTGAAGGAGTTTCCTTGAGAGGGGTTCGTTGGGATTCCATCAAACAATATAATTTACTTGGATGTTAGTCGGTGGATGCAGATAGAATTGAGATTGGACTTTTGGTGTCATTGAAAGATTAGGTACGTTTGGAAGAACAATGAATTTGATGTGATCGTGGAACAACGGGACTTCAATGTTGTTTTCAAATTTCCAAAGTCATATTCAACTTATTTTAATTTAGTGATAATTAATTCTCTATATTACCACGACAATTCTAATTAATATAAAGAACCAGCAAAACTGCAAAACAATGAAGAGTCTATTTTGCTATAACTTCTAGTAGAAAGGATCTTCACTGCTTAATCAGGAAATCTTAAATTTAAGCCTTCATAAATGCGCCAAAAAAAAAACATTTTTAAAAGAAGTTACCATTAATTGGACTCACAATACTCGAATTTAACTGGTCATACAGTTATATAACAAAAAACAAAAGAAAAAGGTGGAGGAAATTGAAAGTCAAGAATCAATGTGGCTTCTTCCTTGAACTACAATTGATAGGCAACTTTTTCAACTTCAATTTTCCATGGTTTGTTTTCAGAAAATGGAAAAGGGACGTAGCTGGCTCTTGAGTCTCCACCACCATCTGCGTTTAAGCTAATATACTATTTTTAAAACTTAATGATCTGTCTATGGTTGGGTATTGAGGTTACACTCAAACGCACATGACCTCAATCATTATAATCAACATTCATAAACAAAATAAAGAGTAATTTATATGGGAGAATCTTGTGACAATCGCAAGTAAACAAGGAATGAAAACAGGCAAAAATGGTGCTGATTGCTCCAAAGCAACTAATACCATGGGACCCATGAACATCCTGAAACACGAGGAAGCTCAAGCCAATTAAAATAATGAGTAATTCATTTCCTCACTTACATGGGACTCTGTGACTTCAGCTGATTACAACAAAGCCACCTTGATCACGACTCAAAAAGTGAAGAAAACAGAGAGGCTAAATTAAGGTTCAAATCTTTATAGGTTTCTATATTTCTATAGTAACCCGTTTTTAAATGTACTCGTAATAAGCAGTTACCAAAAGCACGCAGGAGTTAGTAAAAACAAAAACCATTTGGATCAGCTTAAAAAGTAATATTTTTATGTTTTATAATATAAAACTCCTCTCACAGCGCAAAATTAATCACCGAACTTGCTGCAATCAAAAAAAGAGAACAAGGTTGAGTGACCGCATGCCCATCTACAAATGAACAACAATACAACATCGACTTGAAAATATAATTCTGTATATATGTGTTCCAAGTATATGTTCATTAACAAAATCCAAACACCTATTATATCATTAATGAATGAATATGCTGATAGTAAAAGAATATAAAATTTGTAATTGTTGTCTTTTTGACGTATTAAATCATGTTTTCCTGACAATCACAGAGCACCGCCTCAGTCCTCTGTAATGGGAAATAAGCAAGATGGTCAACGAAACATAACGTCCTGAACAACAACTTCGTCACTGATTCTGTTGACTCCAGCACTATTTGCTATACAAGTCGATAATAGGACAAAATAATATGACACTCAAAGTTAAGAGTTGTACAACATGGTCGAGTACAAACCTCAGTTACGACATATCCTAAGAAAGAGATGACGCAGGAAGATGGACAGCCACTAAATCACCTAAGACCCAGGAAATAATCTCTTTATTTGATCATTCCTGGATTTCTATTCCAAGACAAGTAGGATGGATCCCCAAGAGGTCTGCATTTATTACAATAAATGTCAGCTTCCACGTGAGCACAGGATTCTTGACAAAAACAAAACAATCATTGGCTTCTCTCATAACCAGACAAGCGTGATCTTTGTATGACAAGATTTTGATTTGGGTTTTAAGTGAAACTTGGACCCTCCAATCCCAAAGTTTTCATCCTTAAATCTCAGTTAATTTCTGATGCAAATAAAATTTGAACCCACAACATGCAGTAGCATTCAAGCATGGAATACTCCAAGTGCAAGGTCTGATTGCAGTTTAGTACAACTTTCACTGAACATATAGACTAGATAAAGAACCATAAAGTGAAGGACAAGCATGGTATTTCCTCACCTTGGCTTGAACACATACATAAGTAAGAAGCATACAGAGAAGAACAAGGACAGACCACCAATGAAAATATAAGCCAGCCCCAAGAAATCGTTTTTCCCACCAATCCAAGTTGCGGTTGACAGAACCAGAGTCTTCTTGCCACCAAAAGAGTAGGTGTTATAATTGTTCTCAATCACTAGGGACAGCTCCTCATTAGCTTCAAGGTCAGTCTCGATCTTTCCATACAGTTTTCTGAAAGTGGACAATGCTGCTGTTCGCATCCAAACAATTAGATCATCTTGTCCACTCAGCTGGTGAGAGTCACACGACAAAGATTATTGTTGATTTCTCTCAAAATGAAAATAAACAGACTATTTGGAAGAGAAAATATACTTACAGGTATGCTCTCGTTGAGTTTTGCACCCCCGATCAAACCTCCGGCCTGAAAATTTTTTGGGTAGACATCAGAACCAAATTTTTTGGTCTGATCACTCTGCCATGCTATGTTCTTTTTGCTTATCTTCAAATGCTTGCCCTTCACTTTTATTTTGTACGTGTCATTGAACAGACTCCAAGCTATGAGTCCACAAGGAACAATCGGCTGACCATCTGGTGTTCTGGCTTCAGGTTTACAATCGTCAGTGTCCTCCTCAGCAGACTTTTGCCGCAGTTGATCCTCACTTTTACTTTTAACATATCTGCAAACATTTTTCCGATGTCCAGAATCAGGCAGGAATAAGAATTTCACCATTCAGCATAAACCAAAGGCAAGAAGAATTAGTAATTTTATCAGATGATAATATTTAGATATATGAGCATTGTATATAAAAGAATATCCGTTTTGCTTTCTTTTCTTTTTTTTTTTTTGTATGGAGCCTAAATCAGAAACAAGGCCTTCTGATCAAATATGAACAGAACAGTTCATCAATGCACGAACCTGTATACTCTACATAAAGAAGAAAAAGGGATAAAATTTTACCAGTAAACTGTGCATACCTGCGATGGTTCTGGAAGTAATTAGTCAGTTGATAGTAGACATAAATTGGGGATTTCATTGTCTTTTCAACCTGTATTTTTGGACAAGTTACTTCCATGTGGATTGAAGACTCGATTATAGTATTGAATAAGGAAATGAAAGGAGAAAATTGCTTTCAAGCAAATCAGCAATACAGGAATTGTACTAACGTTGAATGTCGCAGTGCATGTCTTATTGGTACTCGTGCTTTTAATATAAGCCTCTGCATTGTTACTATACTCAGAAGGAATGCATTTTTTGTCATACTGAAATGGCAGTTCCACAACCTGCATCAAAGTGTTTTGGTTTATATTGAGCACTCATATCCCCTTTGACACTGGGGGCATAGAAAATCATTATATATTACCTTTTCTGATGCAGATAATGCTACGAGGCCAATAGGAATGAAAATGATTCCGGTAAAAGCAAATGTAGAAATAACCTGTCATACAAAGGTAAAATAGATGGATTATAATAATACAGCATGTAAAAATCAGAAGCCAAGACGGAAACTGCTATAAAGCCATACCCATCCAGGTCTTAGAATTGGTTTCCATGCAGGAAGTTCTTGTTGTGAAAATTTAGAATCTACAATCAATGAAAATTCTTATGAGAAACATCACCAGTATCATGGAATGCAAGAAAACACCTAGACAATACAAATGCATATATCATAAGCATCAAATTTAACAAACCATCACAAATTGTTAAACAGACACATGCCAAGACAGTCCAATCTTTGTAATTGAGAAAGGATCTTTCTACAACGAACACAAAGAAACCAGACAGTAAATCAAGGCTACATAGATAGGAGGACACGAACACATTTCATATTGAGAGCCATGATTTTGGGAAAAAACATGAATGGATCTTAATATTTGCAAAATCCTAATTTTCGTACGTACATCTCAATCTGCTGCGAATAAAGCTTCTCTCGGTAACAAAAACACCCTAAAAAATACTAACATTTTCACGAAACTCCCATGACATACACCTAAATGCATACCGCAATACAAAGGACGTGAAAAAAAATAAAGAAATCTCCGAGAAGAACACAATGACGAAAGAAGAATAAGAGGACAGAGCCGAGGGAAAACTCACACTTGGGTTTCTTGGAATTCTTCTTGGAAGAAGGACCCGAGGATCCCTCTTTACCACCAACCGAGCTCGTTGAAGTTTCCGGAGCCATAGGTGTGATTCCTCAGCCTAGTGGAAGAAGGCGTCAAACAATTGGATCAAAGATGACTAAACAGAAATCAATAATTCGGGGCGAACAAAAGAAGAAGCAAAATTGCTCAACCTTTTGTTTTCAAATGTCAATTACAGTTATACATTGTGGAATGAAACATGCTTTACCAATGTAAAATGAAGCTTTCGGGAAATGGAGGAGGTTGAGAGGCGAAGCCAGAGTTATGGAATACGGGAGAACCGTAGAATGACAGTGGCATCGAACTGCAAGGTGGACCTTATCACGAGCGAAACTACCGGTCTTCTCTTTTTATTCCCTGTTATGAACTCGCTGGTCGTTGCCCAGCCAGTTTTGATAGTTGGGTATCATGATAATAAATAAATCATATTATCATTAGAATTGTTATAAAACTAAAAGAATTCTAGAGAGAAAAGTTAGAGAGAATTCTAGAGAGATGAAATGAGTTCTCCTTCAAGTATATAAAATGCTTACATAAGGTCTCTATTTATAGACCTTTAATGGTTACTATGCAAATAGTATATTACTATGCATGGACCCCATGTCATCCTGTAATAATATTGATCATGAGTTAATGGACATCCACATAATAAGTATATTCATAACACTCCCCCTTAGATGTCCATTTATGAATGTGCCTCGTTAAAAACTTTAACTAGGAAAAACTCAGTGGGATAAAAACCTAGTCAAAGAAAAGAGTACATCATTCATTGATACACTTTCTAGTGCTGCCTCATTAAAAACCTTTCTAGGAAAACCCAGTGGGACAAAACCTAGATAAGGGAAAAAGAGTACAGCGTGTATCGTCTCCTCCTCTTGATTACATCAGACTTGCTCCCCCTAATGACTACATTGCTTCAATGTCTTTCTGTGTATATCTTTCATTTTGTCATCAAAAATTTGTTCACTATGGAACAATAGAAATGCTTAGTCTGACTGTTCATTGTATACCTGCAAGATCTAAATCTTTCAAGTAAAATCATAACAAAATTCATCTAAATCTTTTCATAAATATACATGGGCATATAGAACTTTCAATAAATATTTATTCAGATAATAATACCATATGTACTATTAATGTTTCAAACAATATATGAACTTATTTAATTTAATTAATCATTATTCTCGATAATTTATATTTGATGCTTCTAGCATCTTGAGTCATTCAGGGACTTATGCTTCTGACGCCTTATGTCCTTTAGGGACATGTGCTTCTGGCACACACAAATATATTGTGGCTTATGATCCTCATTATCATTCATTACAGCATATGCTATCATAAATATCGTCAACGTTGACTTCATCAGTTTTCATTCATAATTTATTGAGATCTCATTATATTCACATATATTAGGTACCTGGGTCTCTTTTTGGACCACAATATTCTCTTCTTGTAATATCTCATTTGGAGATAACATCTCTTCAGGAGATGGCTCTTCTGGAGTTTTCTTAATTATTCTTGACTTAATCATCTATATTTTTATAGCTCATTTTCTCTTTCGAGGATTTTTATCTTTAAAATCGATGGACCTGTAACGCTTCAGGCGTACTTTATAATAATTCATATAGGAGCATTTGCAGTTGGGACATGTGACTTTGTCACTTTCTTTAGGTCAGAAGCCAGATTAATTCCATCTTAAAAGTTTTGAGTGTGTAATAATTATTAATCCACTACAATGCACACAAAGGGATATACACTGCATGATTAGATGAGGGGGAGAAAAATAAGCAGATTGAGTAAAGAGATAATGTGAAATGAATTATTATTGGCTCATTTTGATCCTCGTACAAAGAAATGTACACTAAAAGTTCAAAAGATAATTCATTTGCATAGTTTAGTTAATCGAATGTCAGAAGCATTTACTGACCTAAAGAAAGTGACAAAGTCACATGTCCCAACTGCAAATGCTCCTATATGAATTATTATAAAGTACGTCTGAAACGTTACAGGTCCATCGATTTTAAAGATAAAAATCCTCGAAAGAGAAAAGGAGCTATAAAAATATAGATGATTAAGTCAAGAATAATTAAGAAAAGCTCCAGAAGAGCCATCTTCTGAAGAGATGTTATCTCCAGATGAGATATTACAAGAATAGAATATTGTGGTTCAAAAAGTATTTGAATGATTTATTTATTTATTTATTTTTACTTTTTCTCTTCTTTACCCTTGGACAAACCTTCATCTTTTCCCAGGATTGAAAGCAGAGAGCCACGTTGAAGGTGAAATATGAGAACATACTTCCCAAGAATCCTTTCTTTGCAAGAATCCTTGGTGAAATCATGACGCAAGGATAACCCAGAATATGAGACTTGAAGATAGAGCCATACCTCTTCGTTTAGTTTCTCAGGTTGCAAGAACAATCAGTGTGTCTCTCAGCCTCACTCCGTCTCAGTTAAACTTTCAACTGGGTTTGAGAATGAAAATCGAAGGAGGCAGCAACATATTATATATATAATAGGATCAGGGGGAAAAACTAGGTTAACCTAGGTGAAATCAAGTTCTGAAAGTGGCAAAAACGAAGTCACTTTCGTCCTTGGTTTGAGTTGCTTCTGTATTTTCGGCTGATCTGCTTTTGCTTTTGTTTCTTTTTCATTTAATGGATAGAGTAGAGGTTGGGCCAAAGAGAATAAAGATTATTGGTGACAAGTGATGATCTTGAGACGGTGGTCGGGATAGGGATTAAAGTCAGATCTGGGAATGGAAGTAGTAAAGGTGAGAGGAGGGGTCGGAATCTGGAGTTTGAGTTTCCAAGGAGACCAAGAGTGAAGCGGTGAAGGGAACGAGAAGATGATGACGACATTAAGGAAATTTGTGTGAAGCTAAAATATGTTTAATGAAGGATGCTATCGTACTGTTATAAAACTAAAAGAATTCTAGAGAGAATTCTAGAGAGATGAAATGAGTTCTCCTTCAAGTATATAAAATGTTTATATAAGGTCTCTATTTATAGACCTTCAATGGTTACTATGCAAATAGTATATTACTATGCATGGACCCTATGTCATCCTGTAATAATATTGATCATGAGTTAATAGACATCTACATAATAAGTATATTCATAATAAGAATAATCATTATTGGTGATAATGAGTCGTTATTAGTTTTTGGGTATTAGATGTGTTTGAAGACTCGTGGAAAATACTTTGAATATTATTGATTTTTAAAAATAAAAGAGACATCTATTTCTAAGTAGATCATAATAATAAAACAAGAAAACATGATCATTAATCAAAAGCAGGACAAGTACGCTGTAAATCTATTCCTCACAGATTCTGAAGACCTGCTTGCACAAAGATGGTGTCGAATTCCCAATTAAAAGACTAAGTAAAAACAATGAAGAAATAGGCCTATAATAACTTTATATGGATCTGGCTTTCGTCCTATGCACTTAACCTCCGCTGCCCTCCGCTGCACTCGAAAACGACGTCGTTTTGTGTTTATACTGAATCTGCTTTTGTGTTCTGTGTTTATCTAAGTAAATCAGAAGTAGCATTCGAGCTTCCCTTTCCTCTTCCTCAAACAAACCACGGCGAAACAGAGCTCAAACGGATCTGGCTCAGCGCAAATTTGATCATCGATCAATCCACGATCAGGCCCTTCTCGCATATTGCACACTTTGCTATGGTGGAATCAGCATTTGGTGACTCTTCCAACACCACTCCGCCTCCGCAGAGCAAATCGGCAACTATCGAGCATAAAAGAAACAAATGACGCCCCTGGCTAAATTAATCACGAGATTTTCTGCCACCCAACCTGAAGGCTCCTCAAGCTCTTTGCATTTGTCCAACTAGGGAATTAGCTATTCAGGTAAGTTCCGTGCTTTTCATTCATTATGGAAAATGCGGTACATTATTTAAGAGTGTTTGCTTAATACCGAAGTTCTTCGGAAGATGGGGAAATACACTGGCATTATTTCAATGCCATACCAGCATACATCAGAGATTCTATTCCTATTGGAAAACGGGCACCAACTATGGCACAAGTAGTAATTGGGACCCCTGGAACAATGAAGAAGTGGATAACACATAAGAAACTAAGTGCAGTCAGATTAAACATTCTTGTCTTTGACGGGGCTAATCAAATGCTTGCCGAAGTCATTTTAGCTCTTTAGTGAACTTCGATGTTGTTCTATCATATTTTTAAGCTTCATGGTTCTCTAAACTAGGTTTGCCATATGATTGATAGAGATTTTGGTTCATTCCAAAATTTTGCTAATCAATTTAAGAAAACTGCAGCAACACAATTTGGTTCTAGTTGGGCTTGGCTGGTATATGAGTTTTTTTTTTGGCTCAACACTTATATGTGAGTTTGGCTGCATATATTTATCTACTTGTTAATTATTCATTTATAGTCTTACTTGTAAAATCTAAATATTAAACATCAATTGTTTGTGCTGCTAGATAATGCTTTTCTATTAAATGAGAACGAAAAGCTAAATAATAAAATCTTTCTCATTGATACCAATGGGTATAATTAATATAATAAAATTAAAATATAAATGAAACCGAGGTATTGTTGCTAACTTTATTTTATTTGTGGAAGTGTCCTCTATTGAGAAGCATATCAGATGTACTATAACTGTTTTATGGTACTAAAAGATTATTTCACCATGTGTTTAGTCATAGTATTTTACACACATTTTTACTCCTTGCATTTTATGTCAAAATAGGTACTTTGTTCTTGGTTTTATTTCCTATTCTTTTCCATGACAGTGAACATTGAATTAACCTATACATGACCATGTTTTATTTTGACAGTTAGAGAAATATGAATAAGCTCGAAATGCTATTCTTGTAGGCCTTCAAGTTGATCCATTTAGGTATTATTTCTAGCCACCTATTTCCCTTCTAGAAATCGGTGAAGATTCAAGCTATAAATTGTGCAAGATAGTTCTTTTTATCAGTCCTATAACGTGTTCCATCAGTTGGTTTCTACTCTATGAGATTTTACAATTCACAATTTTAACTATTTGATTATCTCATGTGTTTTTAACTGCATTAACTTCTATTTTTAACTGTGTTTTTTGACACTGATTCCATGTGCCTCAAAGATTCACTGTGATATTTCTTGATTCAACTTTTGTTCCTCTCTATAGTCAACAGAGAGTGTTTGCAGTGCAAGTGTTTTACAGTGCTTTTTTATCCTTAAAAATTTGTAAGTTGACATCATATTGCATGAGAAGCCATGTTATCATCATTTTGCAGACAATGCAAACTCATTTTGCATTTTGTAATTCCTGCAAAGAAAAAATTTGTAATCTCAAAATCTCAAGTTGTGAATCTAAATATGTTCATGTTATCATCGTTTTGCAATTTGATAGTGATTTTTTCTTTTACATCAAGCTATTTCCTTCTGCCAGTAAGATGTCAATGTGTTGGAACTATTTTGTGACCATCTTTTTCTATCCATATACATACAAATGATTATATCTTGACTTTGTTTCATAACTATTTCTTGACTTGTAGAACTTGCATTTCTATTCCCAAAAAATTAACTCTCATCTAGTTCTTTCATCTAGCTAGTGTGATATTAACAAGGTCATTATTATATGATAATATTGCTGACTTTGGCTATGTTTTTTTCATTTCTATACAGCATGCCTACTGTTTCTAAACTATCAGGTAAGACATTATTTTCTGATATTGAGAAATGTGTCCTTCAATTCAGCTGGGCAGTGTAAGTTGGTGAGAAAGTGGAGCTACTATTTAAAGATCCTACTGTTTCTAATCGGGAATTTTGTTTGGGTACTGTATGCTTCTCTTATATAGCATCTAGCACATCTATGGTTTTTATAAACCCATCTAGCACATCTATGAAATTTTGTTTGGGTATTTTATGCTTCCCTTGTATAAATTGGAATGTTCTACATATAATATGGTTGGGAAAACTTCTTTCATTTATATAAAATGGAATGATGCAGATGGAATATGACAATGGTTTGTTTTTTATTTTACATCAAGCTATTTCCTTTTGCCAGTAAGATGTCAATGTGTTGGAACTATTTTGTGACCATCTTTTTCTATCCATATACAAACAAATGATTGTTTCTTGACTTTGTTTCATAACATCAGTTGAGAAGAAATGAGGAGCTAGAAGAATAAAATGAAAACTTCATGAGCAAAATGAGCCTGTTTGACCAAAATAGAGAGCAGACCAAAGGAAGTGTAAAATGAGCCTTGACCAAAATAGAGAGTAGCCTAAAGGAAGTCATAAGCTGGACAAAATAAGGTGGAATAAAGGCTTCATTGGATCAAAGTCAATCATTAAATCTGTATTTATAACACAATGCAACTTTGTAGGGTTAGTGAATATATATTGACAATCTTGAATTTGTCTATTATTATAAGATGAGACAATGCTATGTAAAGAATTTCGTTTTTTAATATAAGAGACTAAATTGTTTTCTTTCATTATCATTATTCTTAATGCTTACAAATATTATCTTTTTGGCTAAATCAAGTGCTGGAATATAAAAATAACATTCAAGGCCCCTGGAATCAGCAAACGTTAAACCACCCCCTTTTCTCTCTTGCAAATACAAAGGCGCCACTCTAATATTTTGCTGATTTGAATGTCAAACTAATATTCAGTTATTTATTTATAATATACTTTTAACATGTTTATTCAAACTAAACCAAATCATAAACTTTGTTAACTTTTCAATTTTAACTTTATTTAATATGAATAAATTAATGAGCGGGAACAAAAACATCAACAAATAATAAATTAGAGATAAAGTTGTGCATTTGCATGATAAACTAAAATGAATGAAGAGACTTGTTTTGAGGTTTTTTTTTTAAAAAAACTCAATCTGGTATATAAACAAGTTAGAAGCAGTAGAATAATGGCATTTTTATATTATGGAGACACGAAGCATTATTGATGACAGACAATTAGCAGCTTTTGATTATTGGATGGAATTTATTTCTACCACCATCTTATGATGAGTCGAAGACAATGAGAAAATCAAAGTAAAACCGATAGCTAGGGCCCGAGAAGAAGAAGAAAGGTAGAGTGCGTATGAGACAGTATAGAAAAAAATCCACGCATTGAATGCAGTTTGTTTGTCGCAAAGGTAGATGTTCAGAGAGGGATGCTAGCACAAAGATGGAAGATGGACGTTTTCCCACCTCCTCAGATTTTCCTGCGCAGCTGGAGGAAGAGGAAAGGGAAGCTGACGCCAATGTTATTTCTGATTTAGTTAGATAAACACAAAACGCAAAAACAAATTCAGCATTAAACACAAAAAGATGTTGTCTTTGAGTGCAGCGGACATTAAGTGAATCGGACAAAAGCCAAATCCAACTTTATATTGCTCACATTGCACCATGGGACAGAGTTGAATGTAGCAATGGGCATTGGGCAAACACTCGTTGAAAAGAAGGGGGTACGTGCACACCCTTAAACTCCAAAAGTGTGTTGTAATAAAAATGACTTACGTTATATTATTCAATAAGAATGAACAAGTACCCACCAGTAATAATATAAATTGGATAATAAGATAATTATGATGGAGTTCTAAAAATAAGGATGATATTGTAATTATTTCTATTGTAATATATTTTTGTTATTAAAATATATGTATTTGAAGAGTGCCCACTCTTCGTTAATTTGCTCCTGGATGGAGCAGTCATCTACAACATCGATCTTGTAAAAAAAGAAGCTGAATCCAAGTTCAATGAATTAGCGGAAGGTAGCGCTCCGATTCCCAGAAGCTGGAAATGCCTGACGTCTTCTAGCTGGAGGCAATTCTTTGCCCAAGTTGCTTGGTTCTCCCCGTCCTACTGTTAAATTTTTCTTCTTGCCGCCAGATTTGCCCTGCCTCCGCCTTAGAATACCATCTTCATCATCCTCTTCCTGCAAAGTTGCATCTTCTCCAAACCTAACTTGCTTCCTAGCAGCTTCGTAATCAAATGGCTTCACTTCCAGCAACCTACGGGATTCTTCAGTTTTACCCGCTAGTCTATTTATATTATTTTGGGTGTTTGGCTGAAAGTATTTTTCGACGCTTGATGACAGTTCTGAGAGAGACATTGTCTCATATTCGTTCTCTTTACCTGAAGTGGACAACGAGGAATTTTTCTCCATATCTTCCTTTGTGGTTTCTGGATTATAGTTCACAGTATCCTCTGGGCCTGTATCAGAATCAAGTAGAATAATCTCATCTGCAGAGGAGGCAGAAGCAGGATTGTCAGAAACTGGGTTTGGGACAGCTGAAGCTTCACTTTCAGAGGCTGCTACACTTGGATTTTCTTCAACTATTTTTGACTTCTCACTATTGCCCAAAAACGAAGAACGGAAAGGAAGATGACTGAAGATCTAATCTGCTCTAGTTTGGCCTCTTCCTTGCCCTATAAAATAACGGAAGATTAAGTGAATGAATCCCATGAAACAGACCACTCAGGGTTACAATCTGTTGACACTGATGCTTACCTAAAACTGACTTGAGAAGTGTGTGCTTTTTGTATAGGAAGCCGGAAAATACTAAAGCTCTACACAATAAGTAGATACAGAAATAATAACATAAAAATTCATACAATGTGACATGCTTCCACAAATTTATTACTTATCAGCTTATTAGGTCTCGCACAATTGTGAAATGTAAATGACGGCCAAAAAGAATTAAAAAAGCAGGTAAATGGCTTGCATCGAGTGAAACTGAAACATATCCTTTGAATGAAAGTTCCATCAAGGAAAGCTTACTTTTTTGCTAGCATCAACCTTCCGCTATGAAGCTAAATTCACAAGGGCACCAAAAGCAGCAGCAGGCCTTTTCAGCACCTGAACAATTGCTTTGCGACCCTATCAACAATTAAACACCAATGAGATTGATGCCCTAACTCAGAGGTCGAGACATCAAAATTAATAAATAAATAATTAAAGTGTTTACTAATATAAAACTGATGAAAAGTAAATACAAGAACAAGAGATTTTAGAGAGAGAGAGAGTAGAGAGAAGTTCTCATTTCAGTGTGTATTGAATGTTTACAGAAGACCTCTATTTATAGAAGGAAAATGGGCCTTTAGTGTAATTTCCACTTTGGGTCATTTGATGTAATATTCCCCTAATTACATAACTGAACACTCACGGGAATGCATTCCCGTGAGTTGTATTATTTTGTGTGTGGGTCCCACCAAATAGTAAACTACTATGCATGGTACTATGCGTGGGTCCCATGTCATCTTGTAATATTTGGAGACCGGGAGTCAATGGACATCCACATAATCAGTATATTCATAACACTCCCCCTTGGATGTCCATTTATGAATGTGCCTCATTAAAAACTTTAACTAGGAAAAACCCAGTGGGATAAAAACCTAGCCAAAGAAAAGAGTACATCACTCATTGATACACTATCCAGTGCTGCCTCATTAAAAACCTTTCTAGGAAAAACCCAGTGGGACAAAACCTAGATAAGGGAAAAAGAGTACAACGTGTATCAACTCCCCCTGTTGACAACATCAGTATTACTCCCTCTGATAACATCAGTTGAGATCTTTAAGTCTTCAAAGACCAATACCATAGACAAGCTTCTCAAAGATTGCTTCTGGAAGTGACTTGGTAAATAAATCTGCCAAATTTTCTCTTGAACTGATTTGCTGGATATCTATTTCACCATTCTGTTGAAGATCACGAGTAAAAAAAAATTTTGGTGAAATATGCTTCGTTCTATCGCCCTTGATGTATCCTTCTTTAAGTTGGGCAATACATGCAGTATTATCCTCATATAGAACTGTTGGAACCATTTTACCAGAAGATAAATGACAAGTAGTTCGTATATGATGAATTACTGACCTCAACCACACACATTCTCGACTTGTTTCATGCATTGCTAGGATTTCTGCATTATTAGATGAAGTGGCTGATATAGTTTGTTTCATAGATCGCCATGAAATTGCTGTACCTCCACATGTAAATACATAACCTGTTTGTGATTTTCCATCATGTGGATCAGACATAAATCCAGCATCTGAATAACCAATCAGTTCATGTTTAGATACATTTGAATAATATAACCCCATATCCATAGTACCTCTGAGGTAACGAAAAATACGCTTTACACCATTCCAATGCCTTTGTGTTGGTGCAGAACTATATCTTGCTAATAAATTAACAGCAAATGTTATATCAGGTCTTGTGTGATTAGCAAGATACATTAGTGCCCTAATAGCATTAAGATATGGCACTTCTGGACCAAGTAATTGTTCTACACCTTTTTTGTTAATTACTTGGGGTTGGAATGGATCTTTTTCTTTTATCAAAGATCTTACAACCATTGGAGTACAGAATGGATGTGACTTATCCATATAAAATCGTTTCAAGACCTTCTTTGTATAAGTTTCTTGATGTACAAAGATCCCGTCCTTCAGGTACTCAATTTGTAATCCAAGACAAAATTTTGTCCTACCTAAATCTTTCATTTCAAATTCTTTCTTCAAACAATGAATGGCTTTTGTAATCTCTTCAGGAGTTCCAATAATGTTGATATCATCAACATAAACAACAATTATAGCAAATTCATTTCTCGATCTTTTTATAAAACTGCATGGGCATATCGGGTCATTTTTATACCCTTCTTTCAACAAATATTCTTTAAGGCAATTATACCACATGCGCCCTGATTGTTTCAAGCCATACAGGGACTTATTTAATTTGATCGAGTATTGTTCTCGTGAATTTGAATTAAATGCTTCAGGCATCTTGAGTCCTTCAGGAACTTTCATATAGATATCACTATCAAGTGAACCATATAAATAGGCAGTCACAACATCCATTAGATGCAAATCAAGCCTTTCATTTGCTGCTAGGCTAATTAAATAACGAAAAGTAGTTGCATCCACTACTGGTGAATATGTTTCTTCAAAATCTATGCCAGGTCTTTGTGTAAAGCCTTGGGCTACAAGGCGTGCTTTATACCTTGTAATTTCACCCTTTTCATTTCTTTTCCGTACAAAAACCCATTTATATCCAACTGGCTTTACATCTTTAGGTGTATGGACTATAGGTCCAAATACTTTTCGTTTTGCCAATGATTTTAATTCTGCATTAATGGCATCTTTCCATAGGAGCCAATCTTTTCGTTGTTGGCACTCTCTCATGGATTTTGGCTCATGATCCTCTTCTTCATTCATCACATCATATGCCATATGATTAGCAAAAATGTCATCAATGTTGACTTCATTACGGTTCCATTTGATATTATTTGTGACATAATTTATTGAGATCTCATTATTTTCATACATTTCAGATACCTGGATCTCTTCTGGGGCCTCAATATTCTCCTCTGGAGATAATTTCTCTTTATGAAGTGGCTCATCCAGAGCTACGCTTTTTTCTTGATTATCCTCGACTTGGCCATCTATAATTTTAGCTTCTTTTCTTTTTCGAGGATTTTTATCTTTGGAACCGATAGGCCTACCACGTTTAAGGCGTGCTTTTGATTCATTTGTAATCGGTTGTCCTACAGGGACATCAATTCGAATAGGAGCATTAGCAGCTGGAATATGTGACTTTGTCACTTTCTTTGGGTCAGTGAATGCTTCTGGCATTCGATTAGCTGAATTCTGTAAATGAATTATCTTTTGAACTTCTAGTTCACATTGTTTTGTACGAGGATCAAAATGAGCCAATGATAATTCATTCCAGCTAATCTCTTTATTCAACTGCTTATTTTCTCCCCCTAATGTTGGGTAAACTGATTCATTAAAATGACAATCTTCAAATCGTGCAGTAAATAAATCTCCTGTAGATGGTTCTAAATATTTTATAATTGAAGGAGATTTATACCCAACATAAATTCCCATTCTTCTTTGAGGACCCATTTTAGTACGTTGTGGAGGTGCTATAGGCACATATACTGCACATCCAAAAGTCCGTATATGAGAAATATTAGGTTCTTCACCAAAAACCATTTGTAAGGGGGAAAATTTTAAATAACTAGTTGGCCTGATGCGAATTAACATTGCTGCATGCAAAATGGCATGGCCCCAAGCAGAAATTGGTAAATTAGATTTCAAAAGTAAAGGTCTTGCAATAAGTTGCAATTGTTTTACCAATGATTCTGCAAGTCCATTTTGCGTATGAACATGTGCTACAGGATGTTCAACATCAATTCCAAGGGACATACAATATTCATTAAAAGTCTGTGAAGTAAATTCACCAGCATTATCAAGACGTATTTTCTTGATAGGATAATCCGGGTAATGTGCTCTTAATCTTGTCAATTGAGCAAGTAATCTCGCAAACGCCAGGTTTCGAGAAGATAATAAGCACACATGCGACCATTTAGTTGATGCATCAATTAAAACCATATAATACCTAAATGGTCCGCATGGTGGGTGTATTGGCCCACAAATATCTCCCTGTATCCGTTCTAGAAATGTGAGAGACTCACTTTCTACTTTGGTTGGTGATGGCCGAATAATTAATTTTCCCTTGGAACATGCATCACATGAGAAATCATGGGATTTTGGTATTTGTTTCTGTTTCAAGTTATGTCCACATGAATTCTCTATTATACGTCGCATCATAATTGACCCGGGATGGCCTAACCGGTCATGCCAAACAATAAATATGTCTTTATCAACATGCTTCTGGTTTTCCATAACATTTATTTCAATTGTACTAATACTTGAATAGTACAAACCAGAAGATAACATAGGTAATTTCTCCAGAACATATTTTTCACCATATCTAACAGTAACAATTTGTAGATATTCTTTATTGTCCTCATTTATAGTCTCAATATGATATCCATTTCGACGGATATCTTTAAAACTCAACAAATTTCTATGAGACTTAGAGGAATACAAAGCATCATTAATAACAAATTTCGTACCATTGGATAATATTATTATTGCTCTTCCAGAGCCTTCAATCAATCTTGTATTACCCACTATGGTATTGATGCTTGTACTACAATTTGTTAGATGTGAAAAATATTTCTTATCTTTAAGAATTGTATGTGTCGTTACACTATCAATGAGATATATATCTTCATTCTTGTGTGCAATATTTGAAATGTCCATGAGCTTCATTAAAAGAAAAGAAATGCATCAAAACATATTCAATATAGAAGATGCATTAAAAACATATTTATTATACATAATTGGCAACAAGTCAGAACGAAACAAAATAATTATTACAATTTTTGCAAAACTTATTTAATCATAAAAATCTTCCACCTCCAAGTGAGACATAACATCATCATTTGGCTCATTGACATCATTATCTTTATGAGCCTTATCATCACATTCCACATTATTAACACTCTTTTTTATAGAGGCTTGGTAAAGTTTCGCTAAATGTTCTGGTGTACGACAATTACGTACCCAGTGTCCCTTCATACCACACCGATAACATTTATGTTCAACAACTTTTGAAGGACCTTCTTTATCATTCTTTTGTCCTTCATTGTTCATCTTTTTCTGGTAGGTATAAGGACTATAATAACCTCTTCCACCATGATAAGGACCATGATTATTTCTACCTCCACGATTTCCACGTCCTCGTCCACGACCACGGCCACGACCACGACCGCGACCATGGCCACAACC
Organism: Acacia confusa; assembly: GCA_037074495.1. Classification (NCBI taxonomy): domain Eukaryota; kingdom Viridiplantae; phylum Streptophyta; class Magnoliopsida; order Fabales; family Fabaceae; genus Acacia; species Acacia confusa. The sequence continues at coordinate 9,274,166 of CM073507.1, read as the reverse complement.
ATGATCATTCCGTACACTCACATTCGCTTCAGGAAATGGAGAAGATCCAGTGGGACGATTTTCATGATTTTTCAATAATAACTCGTTATTTTGCTCGGCTACTAGTAAACATGAGATTAACTCAGAATATTTTTTAAAACCTTTCTCACGATATTGCTGTTGTAAAAGCAAATTCGAAGCATGAAAGGTAGAAAAAGTTTTCTCTAATAAGTCCTCATCAGTTATTTTTTCACCACATAATTTTAACTGAGAACTTATTTTGAAAACAGCTGAGTTATACTCACTTACAGTTTTAAAATCTTGTAACCTGAGATGAATCCATTCATAACGAGCTCTAGGCAAAATCACTGTTTTCTGATGATCATACCTATCTTTCAAACTAGTCCACAATTCAAATGGATCTTTCACCGTTAAATATTCAGTTTTCAAACTTTCATGAATGTGGTGTCGGAGAAAAATCATAGCTTTAGCCTTTACTTGAGGGGACGCATCATTTCCTGGCAATATAGCCTTTCCAAAGTCCTTTGCTTGAAGATGGATTTCAGCATCTAAAACCCATGATAGATAATTCTTCCCGGTGATGTCAAGAGCATTAAATTCAAGATTTGAAAGGTTGGAAGACATGATTCAAACTAAAAATAATAAAAATAATTAGAATCATATTATAAAATCTTATTATAAATTAAAACATAATTTAAAGAACGGTAAATAAACATGCTAAGAAAATAAAAATAAGATGAGATAGGAATGGGAGTAAACTCACAGCGAGACCTATCTCATCCGAAGGTAAGAAAGATGATGCATATATTATATAATATATAGACAACAGTAAAGAATTAAGATAAACAAATGGAGCCCTATTAGTGCCACCACCATAAAAGGTAAATAAATGCATAAATAAATGGAGCCCACTAATATTAGTGTTGCCACCATAAAAGGTAAATAAATGCATAAATAAATGTTAGTAACATAAATTTAAATGTTAGTGGCATAATGTAAATATTAATAAAGTCAGTATGGAGCTTAATATCGCCACCATGAAATAAATAAAGCAGTAAGTAAAGAATTTAAATTAAACAAATGGAGCTTAGTATCGCCACCATGAATTAAATAAATAAAACAGTAAAATTAAATTACAAATGGAGCTTAATGTTGCCACCATGAATTAATAAATAGGGAGTGGGAAGAATATATAAACATAAATAAATTACTGTAAATAGTAAAATATAAATTTACCGTGAATAGTAAAGTTACTATTCACAATGAATAGTGAATAAAAATAAATTACTGAAATATTAAATCTAGACTTCCATAAAGGAGTCAAAATAAATAGAAATATAAAATTACTGAAAAATGTAAAATTAACATGAATAGTAAAAATTACTATTTACTGTGAATAGTAAATAGTAAATAATCTCAAATCTTAACCATGGAACCTGATGTTCAAAATAATCGGTAAAAGTAGAACTTTAATTCCATATCATGGTTAAGATTATCCCAAATAGAAAAAATAAACAAATAGTAAAGGAGATGGTAATAAAATCTTACCTTGGTAGAGTCTTCGTGCTGATAACGTAATATAAAACTGATGAAAAGTAAATACAAGAACAAGAGATTTTAGAGAGAGAGAGAGTAGAGAGAAGTTCTCATTTCAGTGTGTATTGAATGTTTACAGAAGGCCTCTATTTATAGAAGGAAAATGAGCCTTTAGTGTAATTTCCACTTTGGGTCATTTGATGTAATATTCCCCTAATTACATAACTGTATACTCACGGGAATGCATTCCCGTGAGTTGTATTATTTTGTGTGTGGGTCCCACCAAATAGTAAACTACTATGCATGGTACTATGCGTGGGTCCCATGTCATCTTGTAATATTTGGAGACCGGGAGTCAATGGACATCCACATAATCAGTATATTCATAACATTTACAACCTTTTCAGTGGAAGAAATACTGACAGCAGCATTCCTGTCTTGCCCTAGAATAGAGAGAACAAATACACAACAGGTGTCTTTGTCAGCGAAACCATACTAAATACAAGAATTTGAAAGTCCCTTAAAGATATGCTTGTTCTTGTTCTCTAGATAATTATAAGTCGATATTCAACAAAAAGAAGTACCTTCAATGTCTTGGAAGAAAGATGTCGACGACCTTGCCATGTTTATCGAACAGGGGTAATAGGTCATCAGTTGTTGTACCAAATTAAGGCATTCGGGGCAGGGGTGGATCCATAATTTTTATCAGGGGGCACCATTGGGGGATTCGGGGTCAAGAGCTACCCCGAAATTTTTTTTAATAACAAAAGTATATTACAATAAAAATAATTATAATATCATCCTTCTAAGTCTTATTTTTTGGAATTCTATTATAATTGTCTTGTTATCAATACTATCAAATACACCTTTTTCAATATAAGGCACTAAACAATCATTCAACCATCCATCTCCCACCCGATTATGAAATGCAATCTTAATGTATTTCATAGTTGAAAATGCTCTTTCCACAGATGCAGTTGCTACAGGCAAAGTTAATGCTAGCTTTACAAGTAAATAAACCAAAGGATATACAAAATGTTTTTTCTTTTCAACCATCCTCTTGGCAAGATCAACTATTCCTTGCAAATCCAAAAAATCAAGATCACTTTGCACATCAACAATATATGTGTCGAGCTGATATTCGAGCATGATAAAATCATTCAAATCAAAATCTGAAGGATAAAAGTTAGCAAATTCACACAACTTATTCTTATCAAATGCCGAGAAAGAGTTGCATGGATTTAAACATGCCATACATTCCAGCAAATTTGAACTAACTTCACTAAAGCGATCATTTAACTCTTCAAGTTGAGTATCTATCACTGCATAAAATATGTCAATCTTAAAATGATGCAGATGAGTAACTGGTCCTCTATGTCTTGTTCTCCCTTGTAATGCAAGTAAACTTTCCATATCAGGAATATCTATATCATATTTTATACAAAATTCAGAAGTCTTCTGAAATAGATTATCCCATCCATTATCTCTCATCTTTTGTAATGACACCTTTGAAACTTTTACAAGAGTCATAGCATTCACAATATCTTGATCTTTTCTCTGAAGTGCTTGTGACAAGTCATTTGTTATTACTAAGAAATTAATCATTAGGTTAAAAAATAATACAAATTCAAAAGTTTGCATACGCATCATAAGGCCAGAGACTTCAGACCTTTTTGCATGCACAAGGGTTGTATCGTCTTTTATAATTTCTAGCTCATCAAGCACAAGATCAAATAATGTATACAGACTTACCAATGATCGGTAATGTGAGCTCCAATGTGTGTCCCCTAGTCGTGACAAACTCATTTCTTGATTCAAACCTCTCCCTGATTGAACATCATCACTTGCAATACTTTTAACTAACTCATCAAATTGTTTTTCTCTCAAATATCTGCTCTTTTACAAGAAGCACCAACTACATCACACACTAACGATATAACATTAAAGAAATCAATCAACACGTAAACCTTTTTTGTACAAGCTACTAGAGCTAACTGAAGTTGATGTGCAAAGTAGTGAATATAGTAAGCAGAATGATTTTCAACTAAAATCAAGTTTTTCAAACCACTGAATTGACCACTCATATGGCTTCCTCCATTATAACCTTGACCACGAATCTTTGTCAAGCTCAAGCCATTTTTGGCAAAAATTAACCCAATCGTTTCTTTAAGTGAACTAGTTGTGGTATCTGAAACATGAACAAGACCAAGAAAATGCTCAATAATGTCACCGTTGCAGTTGACATGTCTTAAAACAATGGTCATTTGTTCTTTAATTGATATATCACAAGCTTCATCAACTAATATAGAGAAGAAATCATCCCCAATATCTGAAATAATAGCTCTGGTAATTAAACTAGCAGCAACACTAATAATATCTTTCTGGATTGAGGGAGCTATCATTTTAAGATTTTTTGGGACATTATTCAAAGATATGTTATTTACCCCCTCATTGCTTTCACAGAGGAATTTTAGAAGCTCCACAAAATTTCCCTGATTCCTTGAAGCATCTGTCGCATCATGTCCCCGAAAAGTCAAACCTTGTTGTATGAGATATCGAATACATCGAATAGAACCATCCAGACGAATACAATAATCCTGTTTGGCTTTGTCAAAAATGCCAAACAAATCAATGTCAATATGTTGATTTTGACTTGAGGGAGTAGCAACAACACACTCATTTTGTTTATCTAGAAATAAATCAATAGATGAAGATTCGGATCGAGAACGTTTAGTACTAGTACCACTTGACTTTGTATAATACCTTTCCATCCTAAAACATGGCAAATGACAAAAATGAATCAATAAATAATATTTCTACCAAACAACACAATCAAATCATAATACTCCTAAAAAGTCAATTCAGAGCAATACAGAATTAAGAAGCACAATACAGAGCTTCTCAACTAGATATTTCATTTTTGCATATAGATCAAACTACTGATTGTTGGACAGGTATGAAGCCTGTTCACTAATTGTTGGACAAATCCATATATCATAATTAAATATAAAGTCTGATAAAAAAGTAAGCAAAAAATAAGGCTTCATTTATTTTTGCATATAGATCAAACTACTGCTGAACAAATATCTAGAAATGCATTGATGTTGACAAATAATTAGGAATTGTTACAACAACCATATCAGATAGAATAGATATCAGAAACTCTTACAGATTTGTTAGAGATTTTTGACCAAGCCCAAAAGGAATGTCACCCTCTAACGAATTAGAACTTAGGTTCTTGTAATTTTTTTGAAACGACAAAGTTACTAGACAATTGAGACCAAAATCAAAAGGACTAAAGTTTGGTTAGAAAATTTATTGCTGCATGTGTGTGTGTGTGTGAAGACCTGCTTCAGAAGATTCGAAACTAAAAGTTCAGCCAACATGCATATTGAAAGAAAATGCTTTATTATAAATTATTATCATGTTGAGGCTCAAACAAGATTTAGGAAGAAATTATAATAAAAATGTTAAGGACCAGGTTTAAACATATACTCATTACTCCATCCACTGGGTATGGTGTCAACTGTTCATTAGGGATAATGAATAAGAGGTGCTATAGTGTGAGTTGTGATTAAGCCAATATTGTTCAATAGATTGACTAGAGTGTAAATACTGTAGGCGCCAAAATTAAAGATAAAACTTAATTGAATGCCAAAATTGAAATCAAAATTTGACTGAAACTAATGAAGATGATGATTTGAAAGTGAAAGATGATTTTGTTCTTAATTGATTAGAAAAGGATTAGACAAACAACAATTAAATTAAAAAGGACAACTACATTCTGCAACTACTGATAAAGCTTTATAAATCAAGAAGCATAAAATGGAGCTATATCCATTTATGAAACTGCAATTGAAACTAACCTTAACAAATTGAAGTAAAACAATCCTTGTTAATAGATTGTAAGTGGAGGGTCGGAGAGTGTGCAGGAGAAGACGAGAGAGAGCCATGACCAATCGAACACGACTTACAAGTGATGAGATGAGAGAGAGTGACCGGAAAGGGAGAGACTAATACGATGACGGAGTTGAGACTTGAGAGGGAGAGCAGAGTGACCGGTGTAGAAGAGAAAAGTGAGTGGTTGAGAGCAAGAAAGGAAGGCGCTGGACGGATAGGCTTAAAAAAAAAAATTAACATTGAAATTAATGGGGCATTGCCCCCCAATTGTAAACATGGGTCCGCCAATGATTCAAGGAAAGGGTAAGAATCGAGATTTTCACAACAGAATGATAAAAGCAAAAACGAATCAAGCACATAAACAAGAAGGGTGAAAAAGAAGATGGAGCTTAAACCCCTAAAATACAGCGAAGCTAAACACCAGAACCCTAAAACCAGCGAGCGAAATTACCTGCAGACGGAAGCAACCACCGCAAAGGAAGGCTGTAGCAAGTAGTATGGAAGAAGCAGAACGACCACAGCGTCGCACGACCACTCTCACTCCGTTTCGCAGACACACACGCGGAGCAGAACGAAGCCGGAAAATGCGCGACGACGATGGCAGCTCGCAGAAGACGACGGCGAGTGGTGGAGCTGGGAATTGGTGGCGGGAGGGAGAAGAGCAGAAGCACGAATTGGAGGGAAAGTTGGGGGCCTAGTGGTAGTGAACTTTTTTTCCCCCTCCTGTGAAAGTGGACTTTTTCTACTTTTGTATTGTATTTTGTAGACAGATAAAAAATAATCAAATAATTAATTATTTATATTCATCCTTTTATCTTTTATCTTTTGTTTTTTTGCCAACCATCCTTTCATCCTTTTAACATATCCTGCAACTTTTTTGTTAATAAGCAGTTAAACAATAAATTTTAAATAAATATTTTTTGCCAGAAAATTTTAAAAATATTAAATTAATAAATAATTATGACTTGGATAGTAATAGATTTAGTCGTAATTAAATGAAGTTTCTTATTTCTATCATCTCATATTCTCTAATCACACAAAAATAGAATACAAAATCATATACATGACATGTGAAGTTGGAAAACATAACATAACTAATATAAGTAATTTCATCTAAGTATTTTTTATATTAATTTATTATTTTATTTATATAAGTTCTTTATATCCATTATGTACCAATCACACATGGCTAGGTTTCATATTTTTTTAATATTTCAGAACTAAAAAATGTGATAAGGTATGATTAGAGATATTGATATAATATATGTAGAAAACTTAATTTACCTAGGTATATGCTATTATATGACTAAACAAAGTAAGTTGTCATAAAATATAAAAATGTTACAGTGTAAATTTGTTCAGAAAATTTTTGCTGAGGAACAATATTATCCTAAAAAAATTTTAGATTTAATATTATTGTGAAAATGTTCAAATGAAATAATGTTACTCTTTTTGGTTCAAAAGTTATTGATCAACTAAATTTATTAATAGCATGGGTGACATTAAACTTAAAAAAAATTTTAGAACAACATTTATCCTCATAAAAAACTTCAAAAATAAATTTGCACCTTAATTCAATATAAAATAAAAAATAGTTGTTGAAAACGGATAAAATGATGAAATAAAAAATTATTTATCATTAATACAAACAAAATTAATTCGGAATGCAATTATGACTCAGAGTCATTAATCATGAATGAATATATATATACACACGCGCGCACCTATGATAAAGAAAACTATAAAAACCAAATAAGAAAGCAGTATGACACGTGTCAAGAATTAAAGAAGGGTGTCCTCCCGCACAATCAATAGAAACCCCCTCAAAGGTTATAATTACCAAATCAAAGGGTTTTACGAAGAAGACTGTAAAGGTCGACAAGGAATTATTCTTGTTCAACATGAACCCCAAAAGAAACCTCAGGCCTCTCTTTATCTGCAAGTCTCCTTCTACATCATTCTTTAAAATCAACCTATAGAGGAACACCTCACCCATGAAATTCCATCACATCAGACCTCAAAGACAAAAACCTCTCTGTTATGGAAACCACCAGGTACTCCTCTACGGCATATAATCGTTCCTATGAAGATTTTGATCCCCTCTGCAAATGGAGCCGAGAAGAAGGCCGTGACATCCTCGAAGTCCATTTTCCTGGTTTGTTCTATACCTCCGTTATCATGGTTTTACTATACATGTTGGAAATATGTTCTTTCCTCAGTAATCTTATTGGTTATATCTCAACTGTGCAAATTACTAGCTTTTAAAAAAGAAAGGGACTGAGTATCTATAAATTATACGTGAGTTGTACATATATTTGCATGTTGCAGGATTCAGGAGAGAGCAAGTAAAAGTTCAGGTGAATCATCTGGGTTTTATAATAATAAGTGGAGAGAGAGCATTGATGGAAGGAAATAGATGGAAGCGTTTCAAGAAAGAAATTGAAATTCCAACTCACTGTAATCCAAATGCTATAAGTGCAAGATTCATGCAGAACATTCTCACGGTGGTCATGCCTAAGCAAGTTAATCCAGTTTCTCATACGGACCAAGAAAGAACTACAGCCCAAGAATACGAACAATCCCGTAAAGAAAAGGAGACTACCGCTTCAGATCCCAAAATGGAATTCACAGAAAGAAACCGTACGAGAGAAGAAACAAAAAGCAGATTCACAGACGGCGATGAGATTGTAAAACAAGACATGGAAGAACTTGAAACAGAGATTGATGCAAAATTAACACCCGAAACAACCAGGGAAGTCGCTCTCAAAGTATTCGTCGTTGTCATTCTCGTACTTCTCATTGCAAGTTATGTAACAGATGTGTGCAAAAGCATTGTCGCCGATTCTTATTTTCTCAGTTAAACCCTGTACTCTCCATTAACGTTGTGCATATATATATGAGCATTGAACATATCATGAATGATGTATCTCATATATATAAATCTTTCAAGACAGTACACCAACTTTAATCATGACTGGAAACTAAATTAAATAGTAACATTAGAGAAATTAAATCATCAAACTTCAAACCAACAATCAAATACGTTTGATTAACTAACAAAATCTCCATTAAAGAACTCATGAATCACGCGAAGATGAATGCTGCAACGGCGAGTATGGCTGCCACGAGAGGCCCATAAGAAGCGGAGGATGAGAGAGCATAAGAGGAAGGAGGAGGTGGGGTAGGGGCAGAAGATGGGCCATTAGCAAGAACAGTAATGGCGAACTTCATTCCACGGACACAGTGATTATCTTTCCCACAAGCGTACCACTTCCTCCCCGGGGTGGTTAGCTGGACGACGTCGTTCCCACCGGTGAGCGATTCTGTCCCAGCAGGGAAACTGCAGCTTTGGAAGAGCGCACCATTCAATTTTAACACATTGTGCTTCGTGTTGTCGTAGTTGAAAACTGCATAATTAAAAACAAAGTCTCATCAGTTTTTAAGTTTCGGCAAACAGATAGTGTATTTGAGGACACACAGGACTATGTCATCATTTAATTTGTACGTACCGAGGCTGTCACCGACTTGAAAAACCTTGCCCTGGGCCCATTCCGTGTAGTTGAAATCAGGGTTGGTCCAGCCCTGGTCACCGCCCACGACGTGTTCAACCGCCGTGGCAGCAGAAGAAAGCAGAACCATAGAAATGGTGAGGAAGAGGAAGCGATCAGCACAAGCCATTTGATATAGCAGCTAGGGACAGTTAATTAGAGACGGTGAAAGGCAAAGAGATGATTTGGTAGGTGAAGATGATGGGCTAGCTGACACACCAATCTGAGTAACACTGGAGGGCACTTATATAGGACTAGGATTGTGCTGCATTGATTTCGTCGCCACCACTAAAAGATATCAGGACCCTTAAAATATTAATACAGGAAGGACGGCGGCCCGTCCTGGGCCAGCATTGTGCTTAACGAAAATAAATTAGTTATTAATATATATATTTTTTCTTTATTGTATGTTGCAAGACATGCATGATCCATATGGAATACGCTGGTGAAAGCTTGGAATTTGGTTGAGTGGAGTAAAAGAAAGGAGACAGTAATTGCAGGCGGGAAAGGAATAGGAAACTTTTATATGCATCACATGCTTCACATCTTCAAGCAAAATTAGGTTTCTCTGTTTCAAAGCTTATAACTTAAAAGGGTTTTTGCGTCTCTTAATAAAATTTGTGTTATTTTTTTTTTATTAAAATAAGGGTGCTTATCACATCAATTTAGAGCTTGTTAGTGAAATAAAGCTATTTTTGGTCCTGTACAAAACCATTTCTCTCACATATTTTTTTTATTTATTACAATACACAAACATTTAAAATAAGTTAATTAAATGTACATTTGTAACAAAATACGAATTAAGAGTTTTATAAATCATTATCGGTTGGAAAGTCACAGTAAAAGTTTCAAGCTAAGTAATTAGAGCTTAAAATTATCAAGAATATTATAGTAAATAATAATTTTTGTAATCCGTCCAATGAGCAGGTGATATGGCAATTTTGACTTTTTTTAATTCAATTGCATCAGATTGGGATGTTTTCTCACTACTTGTTTTACTTTTCAGAATGGAATGAAACGTTAAATAGTAGTAACAAAATAACTCGCATGGGCCTTGAAATCGAATTTTAACCGAGGGAACCAGAATTATGGAAAATGGGTGTTGACACAAGTGGTAAGTGGTTTGTGTCACTTAAGCAAGGTCTCGAGTTTGAGCCTTGTGAATGTAAAAAAGGCCTGTTGGGAGACTCTCCCACTATAGCCAAGTGCGTGACGCAGGTTGAATTTAGATTAGTTAGGGTAAAGTTCTTGATAACGAATTGACAAAAAAAAAAAATAGAATTGTGGAAAACGCAAGGCCCATTTGTTTGGGCCTCTGAACCACTTCAATTTCATATTCGTATTGGCCTTAGGGTTGTCGCTAAACCAGTCGCCTGAGAGTGTGCATGGCAACGAATGAGTTTTTTTTTTTTTTTTTTTTAATTTCTGTTTTGAGGAATAAAAATGGATATTCGTACTGGCCTTAGTGCTGCTGCTAAACCAATCACCTGAGGTTGTGCATGCCGCTAAACCAGTCGCATGGTAACGATACTAAAATGAGTGTTTTTTTTTTAATTTCTATTTCGAGGAATAAAAATGGATGAGAATTGTGTCTAGTAAATTTGGATATTTTTTTTGTTTTCAGGCTGGACTAGTTTATTTTTTGTGCTAGGGAATAAAAAAACACAAAAAATTTCTGTTTTTGTGTTCCAGAACTAGGGGTGTAAACAGGCCAGGCCAGGCCAGGCCAGGCCTGTTCTGTAACATTCTGGCCTGTGGCCTGTTACAGGCCTACTTTTCGGCCTGGGCCTGACCTGTATATAGGCCTGGTCTGTGGCTTGTTAAGGCCTGTGTTTTTTTTTTGTTTTTTTTAAAAAAATTAAAAAAAAAATTTAATTTTTTTTTTATTTAATTAAGCTAACAGGCCACAGGCCGAAAACAGGCCTACTTTAAACAGGCTAACAACAGGCCAAAATTACATAAATTAATATTAATAATATAAATAACAGGTCACAGCCCGAAAACAGGCCTACTTTAAACAGGCTAAAAACAGGCCAAAATTACATAAATTAATATTAATAATATAAATAGGCCGGCCTGACAGGCCTAAAAGGCCTCTTATCAGGCCTGGGCCTGGCCTGTTAAGGGAAAACAGGTCTCATAAGAGGCATTGACCTGGCCTTTTAGCCTGACCAGGCTTTTAACAGGTCAGGCCACAAGCCCCTGATAGGCCCCTGGCCTTTTTACATCCCAATCCAGAACACAAGATCAGAATTACTTTTAGAACCAGATTTTCTCAGTTTCTCAATTCTCATAATTCCTCAGTATCTTTCAATCTCAATCGTTCATTTTCTTTACAATAAATCTTAGTCATCTATTTTATCTCTATCTTGTCTTAGTTAACTATTTTATCTCTAAATTACAAGATAATGATAAAATAGATGGTTGAGATTAACTTTTAAAGATACGTGCTCTTAGAGATCCTAAGGGAACATGTCCATCATTTTTCTCCAAGCAAGACTCTTCCCTCATCCCTCAGTCACTTTTCATTAGCTCAACGCCTCACCCTCAACTCCGCCGATCGCCGTCGCTGCCTTTGCTCTCTCTGCCCTTGTCCTGCACAAGCACAACCCAGACGACCAGTGAATACTTCTTCGTCTCTCTGCCCTAATCGTCCACTCAGCCTTTGAGAGCCAGGTGCATAGAGATCCCCTGCCTCCATTCACCGTAAGTTCCTCTTTTCCCACAACATCTCATTTTAGGGTTTCCCGAACTATGTACTGGGATCTAGTTACAGATGCAATCTTTGCGAATTTTTGTTCTTATTTATTGATCACTGATTAATCATCTTCTTTTCGTCCACTCAGCCTCTGAATGTTTCTCTTTCTCTGAATGTTTCTGCACTGTCGCGTATGTTGAAGTTGTGTTAAAAAATATCTTTCACCCATCATTTGTTTGGTTCAATTTAGAATACTTTGTTCGACTATAGTGGGCAAGTTAGATAGTTGCATCTACTGCTGTAAAATTCTTGACTAGTTTAATTGTACAAATCATCATTTTCTCTATCTTTGCCTTTATTTGTCGAACGTTGGAATAGACTGAATGATTGATGAACTAAGCACATGTTAACAAACACGGGCTAAAATATTATATTTTTTAGATATTTTTTAAAAATATTTTATACAGCCATCGGAGAGCTCTTCATTATGCTCGACGCTGAAGGTAGGGCTTCATTTCACTGTCGGTTCTGCTTGTAAGAGTTTGTTCCTCCCACAACAGCTTATATTGTATCATTCTCTCTGATTTCTGTTTTCTGTTTTCCCTGTTCTTACAAAATTATTTGTGGTCGCCGGAAGGATGTCAGCCCTTCCTTTTGGTAGTTAGCCGTTGTTGAAGTTTGACCGTGGAAGATGGGTAGGCGCTTTAACATTCCTTTTTTGTAAGTTTTCAACTTGCATTTGGAGAGAAGGAGAATTTCTCATTTATATCTGAACTATCTGCAGCCAAACAGTCGAGTGAAAAGTCACGTCGAGAAAAGCGAAAAGAATCCCGCCTGGCAAAGAAGGCGAATAGACATCAATCTTGGCTGGATGACCAGGTATAAATATGACTCTTTTTATTTCAAGATTTTAGAGTTTGATTGTGAGTATGGTTTATATAGCCAAAATGCTAGTTGGATGCTCCGGAAAAAAAAAAAAAAAGTGAGTTTGGGTGGTTCCCAACCCATCCTAATGCTCCTTGAAATCCAATTCACAAACCCTTTCAAACTGATGGTTTGTAAGGATTGTGTTACTTGTATTTTTTTTCAATTCATTCTTCTATTCTCAACCTGGCTTCGTTGAGATGATTAAAAATAGGGTATATTCCTCTTCACTCCTTTCCCCTGTAGTAACGCTGAACAACTCTCACACCACCCCAAGCTCTACAAAACTCTTATACAAATCATTATTCTCTGCCTCTCATGCTCTGCCCCAAGTACTGAGAAGTTATTTCTTAAACATGTAATTTTACTCTATTGTTATAGAAATCTCGAGCAATGAAAAGAGTTAGCCAGGATTCAAAGGAAAATACTATATGCAAATCAGATCATTTGCTCAGCTTTAATGTGAAGGAAACAAAGGTTAACAAGTCAGAATCCAACTCTGTGAAACATAATGCAGCTGAGGATCGTGCAATGTCAAAGGAAATTACTAATGAGTCAAAATCATCGAGCTGTCATGGTTCTGCTGCAACAATAATGAAGAAAGGAAATAAAGGTTCGAAGAAAAATCCCATGAAGACGTCCAAAGAGTTCTATGACATGGGTTTGCCAGTTGTTTCCCTTGCTTCCATGAAGGATCAAGATTTGGAAAGGAAACTTGGAAAAAAGCTCAAAGTGAAAGATGGAAAATTAAGGGGTATGGATGATGGTCTCAATGTATTACTTGATGGGATGTCGTCTGTTATTGATTTTGTTGGTGAAAGGGAAGTCCCTAGTGATGAATTTCCCTCAAAAAAATTGAAGAAGAGATCTTCAAGTAATAGAAATGAGGATGACGTATTGTCAGAGGCATGGCCACAAGCAGGGTCAACACCTGAAATTTCAAGTCCTGTAGATACTTCTAACCAAGATGTTGGATCGACAAAGTTTTCTGTCATTGCACCCTCAAGTAGGAAACATAAGAAAAGAAAATTGTTGGAACAACAGCAAGAAGGTGGTGATGTGAATGCTACTGCCATTTGCGTATCCAAGCCTGCCAATTCATGTGAAAAAGAGGCTGCAACAATGCATGTTCCTGCTCTGGAGCCAGAGAGGACTAATGAGAAATACATAGCACCTCACTTGAGAGCTCGTGCTGGAAATGAACCTGCAGAGCATACTCAAATTCGAAGGCGAATACGAGGCAAGAAATATAGACTTTGAAGTTTGAACTGGATTTGGATTTCTCTACTGTCTGTCATTAGTTTTCTTACCTAAAATCAAACTTGTTTCAGGTCTTCTTAATAGGCTTTCTGAATCGAATGTGGAATCAATTACAGGAGAAATTTCCCCGATCTTTCAGGTATGCTACTGCTATGGAGTATGGATACACATCAGTCGGATGCTTACTTTTTGTCTTGTTCTTTTCATAGATTATTGTATACTATTGCTTCTTGAAATGGTAAAGGAACAGGCAAAAAGAGAAGACAACGAGTTATAAGAAGTCTTGTACGCATTAGTTTCCCCCTTGCAATGTATTTTTTATTTAATTCTGTAAACAGAAGACAATGCGCACTGTATATTTCATTCACTTAGTAAAAATATAGTGACCTAATGATGCATTGAGTTTTTTTTTAAAAAAAAAGGTTTTATGTTAGTCGGATTTATGTATCCTGTAATTATAACTTAGATTTGTAATTTTGGGCATATTTATTCCTTTTTTGAGATATCTTATACCTTTCATAGGAGGATTAGTAATTAGTAATTTATTTCATGTTTTGAACCAATCTCAATTACTTATATTTCAATCAACCCAGTTTGGGGAACTTTGTCTGTGAGTGTGTTTTGAAACTTTGATTATCCTCCCTAGCCGCTTCTATGAATGAAAGTGGTTGCTCTCTGAAATTTTTTGTCTTACTCTTTAATGTGATGCCTTTGCAGACAATTCCTCGAAGTGTCGCTTCACAGATGATTAGTGAGGAGATCTTAGCATCTTGTTCTGGAGGTCCTCGTGGCAATGAACAGTTAAGAATTTATGCTTTTTATGTTATGATGTAGTATTCTTGATCTTTCCTATCAAAATTCATTTAATTGGTAAATTCTTGGGTGGAAACTATATATACATATATATATATATCAAGCACCATTGTTTCATTGGGAAAAGATAGGTACTTATTATTGAATCAAAATTAAGGGTGAGATAGTAGTGAGTGATGCCGACACATGTTAAATGGTATTATGCCCCCCCCCCCAAAAAAAAAAAAAAAAAGAAATCTATTTATCTTGTGATAAAGGTTATTTATATTGTTCATTGCCTAAAAGAAAAAAAAAAGGTTATGATTGATGACCATCATGCACCCTTCTGAATGCTCTGTTTGGTATATTCTACACAATGCTCCAATGAAAAATTTAGTCTGGTACTTCAGGAATTGTATGAGAAGTTGCTTTTTAGATTGTTGTCCCATTGTTGTAGTGGATATATTTCTTATACCGCAGTTTCATAGCTATGACTCATAACTATCCTGGACCCTGCTAAGTGTCTGTTTGATATGCTCTATATATTGTTCCTATGAAAAATTTAAATCTGGCTCCGCAGAAATAGTAGTGGATACATTTCTTTTATTGTAGTTTCTCAGCTCATATACTCTGGTTATTTTATTTGATGAAACCAGTAAGCCAACTTTGGTGTGTTGAGCTTTATCTCTTCTTTATTCGTTTCAAATGTTGCTGATGATTTTGTTTACTTTCCTCTTCTGTGAAGGTATGCTGCTGTTTTTGCAGCCTTTGTTGCTGGGATGGCCTGCTTAGTTGGTATTGACTTAAGTGCAAAGTTTATGGCCTCCTTTGCCAAATGCTTTGAGGTATATCATTTAAATAAATAGGATAAATTTCAAATGTTGCTGATTTTCTCTATTGGTTGGATTTTTGGATTTTAGATTCTCCTCAAGTCTTCAATTGACCTGTTAAAATGATTACTGTGTTTTAATTATGATAGTCTCTTCTAATTTCCCATGCTTTTCTCCTAGGATGAATACAATAAGGAAGACAATCTCTCACTGCGAAATCTCACTCTTCTCCTATGCTATTTATGCATATTTGGGGTCTGCTCAAGGTAAATTGACTGCATTATGCGATGCACTTTTACTTGTAAAACACATGAGCATATGTTTTTGTGATATACTTTTGCAACTCTTGAAATGGAATAGACAATTGGTTGTCAGCTATGACTTCACTTGTTCAAAATTTCAACGTTAATGAATATTTGGCAGGAATAACGCTAGTGTAGTGTGATTTAACATGTTTTGCAAATATTAGGTGTCACCTTTTTAGTGACTATCTGAGTGAGTGAGTTTGATGGATTTCTAACTTGTGCTTTGTTATGATGAACTGCAACTTTGAGTTTATTTGCATCTGTCATAAGTAATATCACAATTTTTTGTTCTCAATCCTACTCAACTATATTTTTCTAACTATTATGTCTTGCAATCCAGTGATTTAGTGTATGACTTCCTGATCATGCTGAGTAAGCGGTTAACAGAGGTTGATGTCTCTACCATTTTGACAGTGTTACAATGTAAGTTTTTTTTAGTTAAGTAATATTTTAAGCTGCACATGTTTGGTTTGGGCTAATTTCACCTAGAATTGCTAGGGATGTAAATCACTTTAAATAACCTATTAAGACATCTACATTGGCCTAATTCGTTTATGGAAAGTCCTGAGTTGGGTGTGTTAGAAAGTGGTGTAGCTCCTTATCATATATGAAATTCAGATGTGCTATAGGTGATTTTCCTTGATATTTTTCCTGGTAGTTAGTAGAAAATACAACCACTTCTTAAAATGCACGCTTAAAAATGTGTAGAGGCATAAGCTAAGAAGTCTTTCCATTCATCTGGCTAACTTAATATTTTCATTGAGTCGTACTCATTTTTATTTTAGTTGTACTACGCATGTGCATTTGTGCTGTTTGCTTCTCTTTATTTTTTTTTACCTGGCCAATTTTCATTTTACATGAATTGATGTATGAAATCAATATTATGTTGTAACATGATGGTACTTTTCCAACCCTGTTGTCTGACTTTGACTTGTTTAAATAGGCTGTGGGATGAAAATAAGGGCTGATGATCCTGCTGCCATGAAAGATTTCATTGTGAGTGTTCAGGATCAGGCAAACGAGTTGAAGGCTTCTGATGGCGGTGGGCAAGAAAAGACATATAGTAAAAGAGTGAGCATGCTATTCTCTATCATCAAATCGCCATCACTTCTTCTTGGCAGAGTCCAGAACTGATTATTTAGTAACACTTGTAGATGGAATTTATGCTTGAAACTATCTGTGACATCAAGAACAACAAGAAAAGGGCCAAAGAGGACTCCACCAATCACACACGGATTAAGAAGTGGTTACAGAAGGTATCATTCTCTAATCTTAAATGTTTTGGCAGCCTTTTTTATCCACAAAATGCCTTTTATTTTCTAAGATTAGTTCTTACATCTTATTCTGATATTAATTATGGCGTTTGTGTTAGATATGAGTATGCTATTTGGTGTAATCGAGTATACTTGGTCAACTGAGGAAATGTTCCTCCAAGTGTCCTTGCAAATGCTCCTCTGCTATTAGAAACACCTATTGTGTTTAATTTGCATTAGTTTAGTTCTGTATGATTTAATATCTGGACTTAAGCAATATGGTTCATTTTTGGATGTATGAGAAATGCTAAGATAGTAGGTGATCCACCGCGCTGCACTTCGCTACTTAAAGTAAGCGTATGTTATATTTCTTCAGACCTAATTTGACAGTCTCAAGACAACCATGGGTTATAAGCTTGTTGGAAGATCTTAGCTAATGTGGCATAGTTCTTTAACAAATGGCCTCTGTTATCTCTGGTGTAGTGTTTCTTCTTCTCAAAGACAACATCTTTTCACTCTTTCTTTGAGAGTGGATTTGTGTTTTACTTACTTTTTAGCGCTAGCATATATGTCTTGTGGCTCTCATGTTGCATATTGGTGATGTCCTTTCCTATACTTGGAAAAAGTAACATTTATTTAAAAACATTATCTGATGTTTAAACTGTCAGTTTTTATTTAAACATCATTACAAATGATAGTTTACTATTTTGTCTTGTTCCAGCTAAGAGTGGATGATATTTCGATTAGAGGGTTGAAATGGAACAAGCTGCTTGACCCTGACAAGAAAGGCCAGTGGTGGTTGTCTGGGGATGCAGCTTCCGCAACAGATAATGTTGTGGAAGTTGCCAACAGAATAGATAAAGATGTTGTTGAAACCCAACGAATGCTGCAGCTTGCTGCTGCTCAAAGGATGAACACAGATGCTAGAAGGGCAATCTTTTGTATAATAATGAGTGGGGAGGACTATATTGATGCATTTGAGAAGCTTATAAGACTGGATTTGCCTGGAAAGCAGGTCAACTTTTTCTTTAGAATACTTGTGTCATATTTTTAGCCATGTGATCTTCTGACTAGTGATACAAATTGTTTCTTGTAGCTACAGGATCGGGAGGTAATGCGGGTTCTTTTAGAGTGCTGCTTGCAGGAGAAGATTTTTAATAAGTATTATACTGTATTGGCTTCCAGGTTGTGTGCGCGTGATAAAAATCACAAATTCACTCTACAGGTTATTGTTTTCCCCCTTTTGTCACGCATAGAAAGATATTGCCTTTGAGTTTGCCTTGTAATGAAGGAAGTGGCAACACTTGTTTTGAAATGTTTGATTCAACTTGATATGTTTTTGCTGATTTTTGTTTGCAGTTTTGCCTTTGGGACCACTATAAGGAGCTGGAATCAATGCAGATGATGAGGTCAATGCATCTGGCAAAATTTGTGGCCGAAATGGTTGCATGTTTCACTCTGTCCCTCTCAGTTTTGAAGGCTATTGAGCTAGGCGACATCACCCAGTTAACCCCAAAGAAGATCATGCATTTCCGCATGTTTTTTGAGTCCATTTTTGAGTATTCGGAAAGCCAAGTGTGGAATATATTCACCCGTGTTGCAGGGACCCCTGAGCTTGAAAGCCTCAGGCAAGGCATTGAGTTCTTCATTAAGGAGTACATTTTGAAAGCCAATAAATCTCTTACTCCAAAATTTAAGTTGGCTAAAAAGGCCCTTCATAATTTAGAAGGAGTGCTGATGTGATCTTGAAGTTTTGATTACATCAAAATTTTGTAGCTTTAATCTTAGATATATATTTCTTTTGTAAAAAAAAAAATCTGGTTAGGCTTGATATTGATGACACCGCTACGGAAGAGGGGGAAGACATATTTCTTTCATAATTTTAATTTTTTTTATCACATATATTGAAATTTATTTATAAGTTCAAATTGTTTAATTTTTATGAATCGAGAAAAGCTGACTTAATAATGATAGACTTAATTTTCAACTTAGCTATCATTTATGAATGTGAATTTTTCATTTATTATTTCTTCCTCTATGTTTAATGAAGGCAAAATTGTAATGTTCTTTGAAAATGAACTAATAATAAAGATAAAAAAAAATATTTCAAATTTGATCTATAAATAAGATCAGAATGGTATTATCAATCTTATCAAGTTTAAACAAACTTGTAAAAGGGATGTAAATTTCTAAACATAAACTAATAAGAAGAGTTTGCCTATTTTAATAAGTAACCATTAAAATTATTTGATAAAATAATTAAATTGACAACCCTTGGTCTAAATATATTCTAAATCCAAATAGCTTAAATTAACTTCATTAACATTCATAATTTATCAAACTTAACATAAAAATTTATATCAAATTCATATAAAGTAAGTAAACATAATTAAATAAAAATAATTATAAATTCAACAAAGATTATGAAATATTGGATTATTATCTCCATTATCTTCAAATTCTTCACCTTCAACATTAAGGACAACACCAAATAATGGATTAATCATATTCTTATTAATTTTATGAAATTGAAGCATGATAGTTAAAATCTCGTTTTATCATTACGATTTTACGTTTTTATGATTTTTTTTCATTAAAACGATTTTACTAATTTTCCAAACGCTTTTATATTTTTACGATTTTGCTACATTACGATTTTACGTTTTACGATTTTTTATACATCTTCCAATTTTACATAAAATCTCAATTTTAACAATTTTGATTGAAGAATTTCATCATCCTCTTCCTCCATATCGTCCCCATCTATCCTTCATTCATTCGTGATCCATTCATTATCAAAGTACATATCAAAATCATAATTAAAAACTATACTCTTTTTGCTTCTTTGTGAGTTTCAAATTGCACATGACAAATACCAAATCATTCATCTTCTTTTGATGCAAACAGTTTCTTTTTTTTCATATGAATCTATAAAAAAAATTAAAGAAAACATTATTATTCTAACATTCAAGGAAAGTTACATTAAAAATTATAAAACGAAAAAAAAAACAAATATAAAAGTCTTACTATCTCCAAAGAACTCCAATAATATTCATAGCCAGAAGAACTCCAACATAAGCCAAGAATACAAATTGTAATTCTTTTAAGTTCTAAACATCTATCTCCATGAGAATCACATCTGGAAGTGGTTTTTTTATAAACACTTGTGCAGCTTCACACCCCATATGAAAGTCATTCAATAGAAGAATTATGTCTAAGTTAGATCAATTACTTGAGTTTTCTATCCCAACATGATAAAAACATTAAATAAATAGCTATATGTAAATAAAATTACATTAACGAATTTAAAAAAAATTGGAAATTCTTCAAAACAATTTTAACCAAAATTTCAAAAATTTGGTATGATAAAAGGTGAATTAGTAAAATTTATTTAAATATAATATTTAATTTTATTCTCAACACATCTATTGGTTTCGACATTAATCGTATGCTTTTTACCACAGCACATTAGACTACTAGAATAATGTTTCAATTCGTTTCCATCCAACCAGTGATGCCATTTGAGCCAGCACCTTGCAAATTTCTCACTCAATTATAGGAATGAGCAGCCCAATTCTCGTCACTTATCGGCAAGAGAGTGCCACCTGAAGCAATCTCCACGTTTGCCTTGCGTGAGTAAACAGTGACCTTTCTACGTGTCGAGGTGTTAGCTGAAGCTGAAGGCTTGCCACCTGAGTCTGTTACCAAATTGTCGCTTTCAGGGAGTGTAGGTGAAGACTGGACATTTGATAGAGAAGCAGTTTCTACATCACCAATGTTAGCATCGGATGAAGCAGAATCTCTGCCACCTGTAACTGTGATGTGTTCTGAAGATGAGTGAGCAGCGTTATGACTTCTAACTTCAGCAGCACAGGCTGTAGCTACATTCATAGTGAGAATTCCGGTGAGACTTGAATTCATTTTAATACATAAGGACTGCCAGGAGAAAAATAAATATTATAATTTTAGATTAAAAAAATAGAGAAATAAATTTAAATAGCCAAAATTTCATCTGAACATTTCACAACTGTAGTGGGAAAAAAGGAGAAAATTTTTCTCTTTATAATAATAGTCTACAGGAGTGAACTGATCAGATCAAACTTTATGAGTTTAAATTTATTTATCTATTTTTCGCTTTAATTATAGTAATACCTATTTTTATAAGATGTTAAATCAGAAACATTGGAATCTTGATCTAACAGTGATGAAGAGTAGAAGAGGGTAAAGGAGAGGATCCACTCCCAAAGGACTTACCTTTATCATCCTCATTTCGATTCCAAGTCAATGAGTTAGGGTTACAACCAATAGGAGATTTTGAATTGGCATGGTGTTGGAGGTGAGTTAGGTCAGTTGACTCAGGGTTGTGAGATGACAATGCAGGAGCCTGCGCTCGATGAGCAGGGGGCTGAATCAATGAGCTCTGACTTGGCTTACCTGAAAGAGAAAGCAAGCAACAGTACAATGACCAGTATTTCCAAGCAGAGATGAAGATACCACTTCATATAATCTTTAGTAATAGTTAACTAAAGAATCTTACAGTTCAGTATAGTCCTAAGCACTTGATAAACAAAGAAAAAAGCTAAGCTGGGGTAAGATTAGCACTGCTCGCAACTAAGAAAGCATCCTTGATACAAAAGATTGTTTCTGGATGCATATTAAGCTCCAGGTTAAATCCTTCACTCAAACACTACAGAGAATCTCTTTTTTCCTCCGTCTCCCATGGGAAAAGGAGAGAAATGCTTTTACTTTTTATTTCAGATCATGGCTTTTTAGAGGGGTTTGGAGACCTATCTTGAGCTAATGCCTTTTCAATTCAATTCTCTGATTGACTATTCATGAACAATTTTTTTAGGGGGAAAATCAATACAAGTGACTGCAAACTGATAAACAAGTATTAAAAGTGGCATAGGATGAATGATTATCAACAAAAAGAAAATACCTTTGTGTTCTTTTAAATTTGTGTAAGCAACCTTGGCTGCGCTCATCTCAGCCTGTTTCTTTGTTTTTGCTTCTTGTCCAGTATAAAGCACTCCTTCTATCTCAACATTTGAAACAAATGTGGGCGTATGAGCCTCACCAGATTTGGCAGTGCTGTAAATAGGTAAACGAAGTCCTTCCTTTTGAACCAATTCTTGTAAAAGGTTCTTGTATAAACCAATATCATACTGAAAGTCAAAGGCAAAATATGGGTCAGAGAAGCACCACTAAATGGCAATTATAGAAGCTGCAGAATTAAGTTATACTAGTGACCAAAGGAGATTAAAAACTAGCCTCTTGAGCTCCGGGATCTGTCAATGACATCAGAGCAACTTTTGCAGCAGCATGTTCAGCATCCTTTAATGTAGGAAAAAATTGAGGACTCTCAAAAGTTTGTTCATCTATTGTAACTTTACACTTAAAACGACTGGCATGAGGAGGACCCTCTCGCTCAGTAGAATACACAGGCAGACTTAGGTTTCTCTTTTGAGCATAGGTTAGCAGCTGATTCTTATACAAACGTAGCACGTCTAAGACAGAACTCACTGTCAAAGTCACAATCCAAGTGTCATTTGTCATTCGATAAAGAACATGTTGTAAGAGGGAAACAGTAAGTAGCCAAATAAATTTTCTATTATTATCAACTTCCTACATGTTTTCTCCTATTATCAATTAAACTTCACAGATCAAAACTGCCATCAAAAGTTTTACCGGTTGTGCCTACTTTAACTGCACTATACGAAAAATATTGTGCCACAAGACCCATGGTTCAGCATAAGCTCCAATAACATACAGCTACTAGCTATGCCATGTTCAATATTGCTATTAAATACTATGATCCATCAATGCATGAGCTAGGAAATAAATCCCATTAAAAGCAAAAACTATCATTCATCATAACTTCTAAGAAACTGAAATAGCAGCAGGAACACCAACTTCTGTTAAGAGGAAAAATCACAACCAAGTTAATTAATTAGCCAAGTCAGTAGCAAACAAACTTAGTATCCTACCCTTGAACAAGGGTATTAGAAAAACCTACTGCACAGGAACCCCTTTAACAAATATATAGTACCGTTAAAACATTATTGCCATGTTACAGAATAAGAGAAAATAAGGCATACTTGAATCATTTTTCTGATTCCCAGCTGTCATGTTATCTTTAGCTGGCGTGATAGGCCTTTTGATATCAATCCCTTGGGATGCATCTGGTACATCTGGTTTTGTCACGCTGCTTTTGTGAAGTATCTCAACTACACCAATGGAGGGAGAAGATGAAGCTGTAACTACAATGCAAAACCACATGAATCTTTCAGCACTGGTTAAAACATAGCTCACATTTTAGACAACCATAGCAGCAGTATGCAAAATTACCCTCCAGCCTTGAGGGATTACCTCCACCTTGTAAAATGTGGAGAAGTATGAAAATTTATGACTCAAGTATATGTAAAAATTCTACAAGTCCATGCTAAGAAGTTCGAATTTGGGCATTCTGATTCCCTTAAAATAGATTATTAAGTTCGAAATAAAACAAGGGTTAAGGACAACTTAGCCAAAAAGAATATATTTTTAATTGTATCATTATTCATAAAGCATTTCTCGTAAACGTAACAAGCAATCGATCCCAAGCTCAAATGGGAAATTACAAAAGATGGTTTTTTTTCCTTAAAAAAACAATATACGAACCAGTAGATGTCGAGGCTGAAGGCTGCGGAAGAGAAAACGGAGTTGGCGGAAGAGATGGCCGCGTCAACGAAGGCTGAGGCAGAGAAAATTGAGGAACAGAAGGAGAATTTGAAGTTTGGGGAGAGGAAGAAGGTGGTTTGGGCATTGGGGGAGAGAAATGCTCATAGGCGAGCTTAGCTACATTATTTTGGGCTTCTTTGGAGGTTCTACAAGGCAACGGCGTCTGAAAATCAATCCCATTAATGGTAATGTTAGCACTGTAGCGAGGGTTGTGAGGGGGCCCTTCCTTGGTCGTCTGATAATCCGGCAAGTTCCATAATCGCCGGTGACACAGCTCTTGCAGCTTCGATTTGTACATTGTTACTTGCCAGGACCTGTATCTTCTTCTCTCCCTCTCAAGCTCTCTGTGGGTGCGTGGTCACTGGTGAGAGATCGATCGCAAATTCGCAACCATACTTCGACGTTAATCTTGCGTATTTTGGCAGCACTGCGTTATGGCGTTAAGACTTAAGAGTTAAGTATCAGACGACAACAACAAACAAAGTACTGCCTCCTCCTCCTCCTTCATAGTTGACTTTTTTTTTTGGAGAGATTAAAGAAATTAAATAAGTTACTTAATTATTTTATATATTGTATATTCTTAGATTATATATTAATTTACTAGTTAAACTAATTAGTTTTAAAAAAAAATAAAAATACTCTAAAATAATTTAATTAACTTTCTTAATTTCTCTAAAAAAATCAACTATATTTTATATCTTAGGATTAGGACGAGAAGGGGTAATAATTATATGCCAACAATTGTTAAAATGGGGGAAAACTAGGGGTTTAGAAAATACTCGTGACGAGAAATGGAATGGTGATGAACTGATTATAATTCTAGTAATTAATTTTATTAGAATACGCTCAATACCTGAACGTATTAATCTCTGATCTTAGAGAAATAGCAAAAATCTCACTACTTTACTTCAACAAGAACAGCCATGTGTCTAGAAATTAGGAAAGTCAGGATCTGCAACTTAATTAATTAATAAAGCCCAGGAGTATACTCCGATAATTAATTTACTTTTTGAAATCTGTCATACTTTATTGATGTATCATGCCTATTTATAATAGTTTACAGAGAGCACGACTCTAAAAAAGATAAATAATAAATCTAGATTAAAGATAAGATAACTACCTAATCCTGATAAATCTATTAATATCTTTTAAAGATAAAAGATAAGATAACTAACTAATCCTAAGAATAATTAAATAAGATAACTAACTAATCCTAACAATAATTCTATCAATATCCTAAAAGATAATAAAAAATAATGATTAAAAAAATAAAAAATAAAAACAGATTCGATAAATTCCTAATTTATCATAACATTCTTATTCTAACATTCTTATTTTTCCTAGAATAAGAATAACGATTTGAATCACCATGTTAGATTTACTCCCAAATCTCCCTGGAAGTGGAAGTACGTGAGGTCACTTTAATTTGTTGATAAATTTTTATAATATATATAAATATTTTTATTATTTTTGCCCTGAATAAAGTTTTTTTAAAAAAATATAGTACGTTGGTTTCGAGATAAACATTAGTCATAAAATATTCTGAGAAGTTAAACTCCCAATATTAAATGCTCAGGAGAGCCTCCTGCCTCCCCCTCCTAATTTAGGTTTAACCAAATAAACATGATTAAAGGTTATATGCTGAATTAAGAAACTAGTAAAGGGTTTTTCGAAATTCATATTAGTCCTGTGAATAAATAAGATGGATGGTAATGGAAATAGGAAGGAAAAAAAAAAGATAAGACGAAGATTTTTTAGAATATTTGAAGATAATTAAAAAGATTTAAAGTTTAATGTGAATATTTGAAAAAAAAAATTGTTTTAATATTGATTTATAGTTATATTTATTATTAATTATTATTTAAATTTAATTTTATGATTTCTAGAATGCCTTTAAATTCCTAATGTAATATTCCAGATAATAATGATAATAATGATGATGATGATGATAAAAAAAAAATAGTAATAATAATAATAATATAGTATTAGTTTAATTTTATTAGTTTAGATTAATTTGATTAGTTTAGTTAGTTTAGATATATTTGATTCTATTAAATTTATATTGATTGATTTAATAGAATTTAATAATATTGTTTTATGATTTTTTTTTTTATAAAACAAACAAATACTTATTTTTATCTACAATATAATTTTTCTTTAAAAAAAAAACTGTACTATTCATCAAAATAAAATTATTCAAATTTGTATCCTATATGATCATAACCGCAAGGATATTTTATAAATATAAGAACATATTTTACGTGCGATATAATTTTTTTAAAAATAACTGTACTATTTATCAATATAAAAATATTTAAATTTGTATATATCTTGTATAATAATAACAAATATTTTTGTTCAACCAAGCTATTATATAACCATAAGAATATAATGGGCAGATTCATTTTTCTATTTCGTGAAAAACTTTGGAATATAATGGGTTTATCTATATACAAGACAAAATCTATCAGTGACATGCCTATTCCATCTTTTAATAACATATTAAACCACAGTAAATGTTGTTGGTTTTTAATTATTTATTAAGTGTCGGTAGTTAAAGAGCCCAGCTCATAGCTAAAACCCTAAAATTTACGTATAAGTTTAGGTCTAGCCGCCTAACCCTAGTCGTCCCCATATTTCTCTTCTTTCTATTTCTCTCTTTGTAAATTCTCTGCGGAAAAATTTCTCTCCTTAGAGTTTAACAAACACGGAGACCAGGTAATCCTAATCTCTAAGACAATATGAATTTAAGGTGTGGTATGTCGGATTCAACTTTGAGAATTTGATTATTGCTAGATGAGCTATTTACATTCTTGCGTATACCAGCACCTTCGGTTTGCACAATGGTTCCACGCATGATTTGATTAAAGATTTTGCTTTATAGGATACATATAAATATACATTGCACTCTCCCCCACGCTTGGATAATTGCTTTATGAGGTTACATATTTAAAGGATGTTCTTTTTTTTCATGCATTCATTTAACCTCCTCGACTTGCTTGCGTGAATTATGGTATTACACTATGATTTTCGGTTTTGTCTTCTGCGCATTTCTTCTGTGATCCAACTTACACACACATACATGTTTTTTTTTTATTCCTCCACACATATATATTGATATATTATAATATCATAATAATTTTGACATAGATGCAAGCTCTTATCTGATGTTGTTTTATTTAAATTTTATTTCTTAAGAGCATTTAAAATAAATTAGCAATGGGAGGATAGCTTTGGGATGGTACCTTCTAAAGTGATGAACACACACTTTTAAGACTTTATGCCTTCGTAAAAAATTATTTGATGTGAACATATCGTTCTTTCCAAAGTGGTGTCTGACAGGGTTTCCCGGGACACTAGTAGCAACTTTGGGAAGAGGTGTGCACACTAGGAATAAATGATGATATGACCAATTTTGATGATTTGTGATTGGCAGGGTTTCCCGGGTCACAGGGTAGACTGGCAGGACTTCCTGGATCTACCATGGTTCTCTTCCCACTAAATAAACTAGCAGGGTTTCCCGAGTCTAAACAAATTCAAAAAGATAATAATTAATGTTTGATGTAATTTTATAAACAATGACACCTTAAAATTTTATATATATATATATATATGATACTTTTATTTTGTTTTATTTTGGAATTATTTCATTTTATTGTATAATTATTTTATTTTATTGTAATTTATTTTAAATTTATTTATTTATCTACTTAATTATTTTATTTTATATTATCTTTATTTACTTAGAATTACCAGCTTTTGCTGATATTTGTGTTCTTGGGTTACGATGATCCTTTGGGGGAGCAGAATTTCAGTGAAACAGGTGTCAAGGGTTGGGGCTAGCAATGAGTGAGAAGTGAGGAAGACGTCTAATTTTAATTTTGATTTTATTTCATTATTTTATTATATTTTGTTTTGTTTTAAATAAAAACTTTTTGTTTAGGTTTAGATTTATTTAATGTAATTAGTAGCCTTACACTTGTCGCAGTACAAGTGCGTCGGTGACACTCCCCGAATTTGGCTATTTTGAATATTGGTTATTATTTAAGAAAACCATTGAAGTTTTATGTTATTTTAACTCTAGAAATTCGGGGTAGTACACCTAAATTTAGGATTAGAGGTATAAATAGTCTTCAACATATCAAATTTTGTAATGATTTTATGATTGAATAATACGATTTATTAAGTTTCATCTCCTTGCTATATTTCTCTCCCCACTCTATTTGTATTCATTTTGTCCTTTTTTTACGTCCTTCCTCCTCTCTCTCTCTCTCTCTCTTTATATATATCTTTTTGTTCTCCCAAAGGTTGTTAAAATCGAGATTTTATGTAAAATCGAAAGAAGGATTAAAAAAATCGTAAAACGTAAAATCGTAACGTAGCAAAATCGTAAAAATTTAAAAGCGTTTGGAAAATTAGTAAAATTGTTTTAATGAAAAAAAAATCATAAAACGTAAAAACACATTAATAAAATAAGTTTTTAACAGTCATATCCTCTCTCTCTTCTCTTTTATTTACTTCTCTCTCTTTTTTTTCTCCTCAATTCTCTTTCATCTGCTTCTTCTTTCCTCTCCTTTTCCATCCTACTAAATAATTTTGATATTTTTATCCAATAGAATTTTAGTCCGTCTTCTTGATATATTTATACATTAATATTGTTCATTTTTATCAGAGAAAATTAATTTTAATTCATTGTACTGTATATCTATAAAAAGTATAGAGAATTATACTAAATATAAGATACATTTTTTTTTATATTTATCAATATTTTTATAATTTAAATCTAATTGATGCTTCTTCAATAATAATTAATGACAAGGGGGAAATAAGTAATTAAGAAAGAAGATTATGATTTTTAAAAATATACATGTCATATCATATTAACTAATATAATTTTTTAATCTAAATAAATTGAGTAAATATATCTTATAAGAGTATCAAATAGGAAAGGCGATAGGATTTATCCTCAAGGTTAAAAAAAATAAGATTTATCCATAGAAGCAGCCTAAAAAATTATACTGCATTTAATACTTGCTAGTTAAAAGAGTGAGTGGTCCACTTCTAAGTAGTAATTAAGTAAACCAATTAGGCACTTGTTTTTTTTTTTTTGCTCGAAGAAGTTACTTGTATTAGCATATCAATAGAACAGTACAGCTATCACAAACATGATAAAGAAACAGTCAACCACAAACACTAGATAATCAGTATAGAAAGTAACACCGACACAGAAAGGAAATGAGTCTATCGGAAAGTAAAATAATTCCCTATCTTTACAAACTAGAAGGAAAAGCTTCATCCACAATAATTGGCCTCTTGAGCATCCAAGGTTAGAGACGTCAAAGAAGATGATGGTTGAAAAACCCATCCAACCGAACACACCCCTTTATAAGTATTTGTTACAAGTAGATCAGTAACATGATTACTCCGTCTAAGGATAAAAGATAAAGAAAATTCAACCTTGTTAAAGAAAACGCAAATAATATCATGCAAAATGCTTGTACACCTCCAATCAAATAAGGTAGGAGATTTAGATTCAACACATGAAAGCAGAGGTAGACAATCAGTTTCAAAAACAACTTTGTCATGACTTAAATCCATAACTAACATCAAGGCACACTTAAGGGTCAACGCTTCAGTTATGAAAACCAAAAAAAAAAAAAAAATCACTTTATCCACAAAACCCCATTTAAATAGGACAAAGCAATATTGGCACACCACCCTTATTGTTGTAGGGTCCCTCTCTGATCGGAAGGAGCCATCAATATTAATTTTCAAACAATCCATAAGGCAAGTGGAGACCAACAAGCACAAAGAGTCATGAGTACACTTAATATATCCGATCTATCAGGCTCAATATCCTTATTACTTCAAAATTCTTCATTAAACTTCCTGGCAAGTGAGGGTTGGGTTCTAGGTGATTAAAGACTTTGTCATCCCTTTGTTCCCATATGAATCATAAGATCCAACAAATTAAAGAAACATCATGAGAATTGAGAAACTACATACCTAAGATCATGAGCCACCAAGCTTTGAAATTAGCAACACTAGCAAAATCAATTATGGCTCCCAGACTACAGCCAAACCATACACACCTTAGGTACTTATTAAAGACACATTCATATTTTTAAAGAAAAGTCATATCAATTAACATTCATAATTTTTTTATTGGGTTAAGATGAAAAGTAACCATGAATTTTTATCCGAAGTGTACCCAACATCAGATGTTTTTTGGGGTTGCAAAAATACCCATGAACTATCAAAATGAGTGCAAAAATAACATAACACTGTTATTTTTTGCAATGGGTCCCACACTATTTTCTTAAAAATACCAAAAAGCCCCCTATTAGGAAAAAAACACATAGAACCCTTCCAACCTCGATTTGATATCTCTCCCTCCCAACCTTGATTTGAGATGCCAACAAAGAAGGAAACTAAACCAAGGTGGAAGGTTCAACTAATGTATTATGTTTTTCTATTGTAGTTAGTTTCCATCTCTATGTTATGCCAGTCTCTACTAATTAATCATATTGAAAGAAAACATGAACAATATTGGCAAAGCAATTGTAAAACCAAACACTTTGGTCAATCACATGCTAATATTTTGGATATACCAATATAATAGTGCAATTGATCAAATGGAATAAAATTTTGTTTTTACACTAGAAAGAATTGAATCTGTAGGTTGAAGAAAAATCACTATCCTAGGAATTTATACTTTTACATCAAAAATATGCGACTTTACACATTTTCTGCCACCAAAGCTAAAGAAAAAGCTTACTCATAATCCCGAATCGAAAAATTGCATATACTTTTACATCAAAACTACGATGAAGATCTACAGTGGTGATTCTCAGATTTGCAAACCATCACAGCAACACTGCTGCAAGTCAGAGAGGTAGAGTTCACAGAGGTCATGGCTCACCGTCTCAGGTCTTGCTGTCGTTGAAATTGTGTTCTGCAGTCAAATTAATCGCAACATCCACCCTCACTATTGCCTTTGAACCCTAATCACTGCCCTCAAACCTTCTCATTTGAATCTTAGCTCCCACTACTAATCTCCAAATATCTCAGTCATTGCAAATTGATCTCCTCTCACCCATAAATTAGTGAAAGTGAGGAAGAAGTCAAGTGTTCACTGTGCTTGATTTGCTATCGACGTTGGTCTCTTATCTTTCTCTGTCAACATCTTAGATTGGGGTGAGGGGTCTCAGGGTGCATATCGAGGTTGGGAAGGGCAATTTTTTCTTTCTTTCTTGAAATTAGAGGCATTTTAGTATTTCCATGAAAATAGTGTGGGCTCACCATAAAAAGTGATAGTATTAGGTTAGATTTAATGGTCATGTATTTTTACTCTGATTTTGAAAATTCATGATTACTTTGACATCTCTAAAATTATTTAGTGTTGGGTGTGGTAAAGTTCATGGGCTCCTTAACCTTTCTTCATAGCAATTTTTGATATATTCCAATGTAAATATGTTCACCTTAACACAAATATCTGTTTTATATTAAGCCATGTGATTTCTAAATGAATATTTATTTATTTAATAGTGTCCTACTAGTTTTGAAGATGAAAAAAGTGCAAAAGATTCCAGTGCAATAATTTAACATGACAATTTTAATACTATTTATTGGTTATTATATAACTGATTATTCAGTCAATAGTTACTTTTTTGCTCCTGACTAGGGCAGATCGAGGTTCTGTCGGGCACATACGTGGGTACCTCTCCCAGGGGGCGGATCGAGGTTCTGTCGGGCACATACGTGTGGACCTCTCCCATGGGACCTCTCACAGGGAAGTTTTCTGCATCCACAAGAATTCGAACTCAAGACCCTTGCTTAAGGGTCCCAAATCTCTTCCACTTAAGCCAACTTCCGCTGGTTCCAATAGCTACTATATCTTTTGTTTTCTAGTATAAATAGTTACCCAATCTTTTACTATATCACATCGCCAGGCTAGACAGTGTAGCTATGATTTATGATAGAGGCATACAAGCCGAAAAGGGCGCAATGTATGCATAAATCAATTGCTGACAATAGCGTATAATAGAAGGAACTCATTTCCCTGTCTATCCTTTAGATAGACAGGGAGAGCCCAGCGGATTTGAACCGTTCAGATCGAATCTGAACGGTCCAGATTTAATTTTTTTATTTAGTCATTTTTAAATATTTTTTTTTTTTAAAAAAATGTTAGTTAAGATATTATTTTTATTTTAGATTTTCTAACCATTAAAACAATTTTTTTAAAAAAACAAAAAAGTATAAAAATTAAATCTAGACTGAGGCTCTACCTGTCTATCCTTTGAAAATAAGTTCCTATACTGAACACCTAAATATTCATCGCACTGTTATTGAAATAACAAACGAAAATCAGCAAGATCACATGGTAGCAACTGGGGCTTCAAAGGTCACCCAAGTTGAAAAAAGAAAAAGAAAAAGAAAATCTTCATTTATCTTTGAATCAAGAAGAAATAGTAAAAAACCTCTTTCCTGTACCATTTTATTATTATGCACTGGCAAGCCGGTTGCGGATGCGTTTAGCAGCATCAACCATGTTTGTGAGGGCTGCCTTCACCTCAGCGTACTTGCGAGTCTTGAGACCACAATCAGGGTTCACCCACAATATGTTCTTCTCCAACACTGCAAGCATCTTGTTGATCCTATCAGCAATTTCCTCAGTTGGTGGTATTCTTGGAGAGTGAATATCGTACACACCAGGCCCAATTCCAGCTCCATACTTCACTCCTTCACGGAACACTGACAAGAGCTTCTCATCGGAACGAGAGTTCTCAATGGTGATCACATCAGCATCCATGTCAATAATTGAGTGGATGATGTCGTTGAAGTTGGAGTAGCACATGTGGGTGTGGATCTGTTCAATTGTTCACATTATACAATATGGATATTGAAGTTACAGTTTATCGTAAGTCGTTTTTGGTTTTGTAATTTGGAAATTACCTGAGTGGTATCTCGTACCCCTACGTTGGTGATCCTGAAGGAGTGCACAGCCCAGTTCAGGTAGTCAGCTTGCTCTGACTTCCTCAGAGGCAAGCCTTCTCTTAAAGCAGCCTCATCAATTTGGATGACATTAATGCCTGCCTTCTCAAGATCTTCTACTTCATCCTTAATAGCCAAAGCAATCTGGTAGCAGGTCTCAGATCTGCAGATGAGTTTATGCATTGGGTTTAGGAACAACACTACGATGAATACTGAACCATACGCTTTCATTTTTATGTTAATATACCTAGGCTGGTCATTTCGAACGAAGGACCAGTTGAGAATGGTGACAGGGCCAGTAAGCATGCCCTTCATGGGGCGTTTAGTCATGCCCTGAGCAGTAGATGACCAGAAGACAGTCATGGGTTTTGGGCGGCTCACATCACCATAGATGATTGGTGGCTTAACGCAGCGGGATCCATAAGACTGGACCCAACCATTGACAGTGAAGGCAAAGCCAGAAAGTTGCTCGCCAAAGTACTCAACCATATCATTCCTCTGCAATGAAAAGCATAAAAAATAAGTGAGGAGTTCACACCATCTGGATTCTTCTAACTTTTTTACTTCGTTTTGTAACATTTTTGTTATTGTTTAAAGATGAAAGCTGACCTCAGGCTCCCCATGTACAAGGACATCAATATCGAGCGCTTCTTGGAGTTCCACTACTTTGCGGATTTCCTCCTTGATTTCCTTTACATACTCTTCCTCAGAGATCCTAAAGAAATCAAGATCAGCAAGAGTGAATGAGGCCACAAGGGGGAAGAGAACAGAGCAAGATATTAATCTGATCAAACGTCTTACTTGTGAGCCTTGTATTCACGGCGCACTTTCCTTAGTTCTGGTGTCTGAGGGAATGATCCAATAGTGGTGGTTGGAAGGATTGGAAGGTTAAGCTTCTTTTGTTGAGCGTCTAGTCTGGCACTGACATTCGTAGCACGGCGATGGTCAGAACCTTTCAATGCATCAGCCTAAGGGAAAAAGCAACCATTAGTGACACCAGAATAAGGTAAACATCTCATTCAGTTGAGTGGGAGCAAATGAGCAATCATGAATAAAGCACTCACCGCCTTGCGAACAGCTTCATTAGTCACTCTTGGCGAGGACTTTCTTGCAGCCAGGGCAGTAGCATTAGCAGAGAAGTAGTCCTGGAAATGAAACCGCCAAGAAAAAAATAGCAATTCAGTGAATGATGCAGCAGAATAAACGGGAGTTGACTTTATTCTGACACTCGGAATAACACGCCCAATACAAACTACAGTAGTGAGTCAAATGCCTCTTCCTTTTGTCAGGAGTGACAAAAACAGAAAGAATTACCCCATCCTTCCGACCGGACAATGCCTTGGCCAAAGCATCGACTTCATAAATCTTTTGGGCAGCAAAAGCAAGCCATGACATGATCTCAGGATCCAACTTGGTCTCATTGGCAATATCGACAGCAGTGTGAAGAAGTGAGCAGGAGGTGGACACCACAAGTTTATCTGAACACAATTTAGAAAACATATTATTCAGGCAACCATATTAACTGTAGAACTCTACAACACGAAACCTCCATGAAATATATTGTTAATAGTTACCTTTGCCCACAATGCCCTCGAGACTTTGTAATGTACTGAGAGAAGAAGAAAGATCATTGGCCCAGATGTTCCTGCCATCAACTACTCCAGCAAAGAGGAATTTATTCCTGGGGAATCCGCCCTTGATCAAATCAATAGTGTTGGCTCCTCGGACAAAATCAAATCCAAATGCTGTGACGCCCTTCAAAGCTGTAAGGGTCTTGTATGCCTCAGCAGGAACATCAGCAAAGCAGGTTTCAACAAGCAAATTCAAACCAGATAAAGAAGATTCGAGTTCTGAGTATGCTTCAGTGAATGCTTGTAATTGGTGAGATTCAAGGTCTAAGATAAGGGTCGGCTCATCAAACTGAATCCATGAAGCACCGGCTGCCTTAAGATCGGCTACAACTTCTCTGAGTTCATAATTATAATTTATAAGCACGTTAGAGAAATAAGACAAAAATTGAATACAGGGCAGATAATTAAAATCTCTATATAGGTTAAAAATAGTTACTTGTATACTGGAAGGATTTTGGGGAGAAGAGAAAGAAGAGGAAACGATTTTTCTACACCCTTGTCAGGTTTTGAGAGCAATAAGTAAGATACTGGGCCAACGAGAACAGGGACGGTGTCTATACCAAGCTGCAAAAGAAAAATAGACATTCAATGACAATGATGATACGATACAAAAACTGTCATTGCAATCCTTCTAAATATCATTTAGCTTCACCGTACCAAATTCCACATTCTCATGTTAAGATAGTAGCTAATATAAATGACTTTTACACGTATCTATACATACCGCCTTGGCCTCCTTGTATTCATTTACTGCCTTGTGGGAAGAATAAGAGAAATTCACATGAGGTCCCAGTTCGGGGACAATATAGTGGCTGGGAGAATGCAAAAACAAAAGCTTAGTAAGTATGGTACTCTGTTCGCATCATTGATAGTGGAAAGGTAATATAAAAATGTTTCGTATATCACTTACTAGTTCGTGTCAAACCACTTAGTCATCTCCATTGCAGGTACAGATGCGTTGCCTCTGGCCATGGAGAAGTAAGTACTAAACTCAATCTCCCCACCAGTCCAGCCATACCTCGGTGGAACAGCACCAAGTGTGGCGGTACAATCAAGCATGTGATCATAGAACGAGAAGGTATTGCTCGGAATGTACTTGATCCCGACCTCAGCCATCTGCTTCCAGATTGATTCCCTGAGATTTGCAGCCACCTTTTTAAGATCATCGGCACTGCTCTTCCCATCCCAGAATGATTCTAGAGCGAACTTGAGCTCTCTCTTGGGGCCCATGCGAGGGTATCCATAAATATGAGACGCCATCTCTCTGGTGCATCAAGTAAAATAACAAACACAGGTCAGCTGTGTCAGCTCGGATCGGGGGTGACAAAACGAAATCAAAATTTAAAGGCTCTGATCCATTATAATGAGAGAACCACAGAACTAGATCCACAGATTAAAGAAACCGAACACAATAGATCTACCAATCAATTCGGTAAGAAATCATGCAACCAAATCGTAGTTTTAATGCTAACAAACAGCGAATTCAATCTCAAAGCTCATGCAGAATTCAAAAGCCTCGGTTAATCCGAGTGAGTCTTTAAAAGCAGCACATACATACCCCGAAGATTTCAGTGGGTGATTGAAAGTGACAAAATAGCAGAGATCTCGGCCGACGGTGGGATATATAGACGGAAAAAAAGAAACGAAGGGGGTGATGAGAAGGGAACAGAAGAGAGGCAAGAGACAATGAAGGGAACCAGGAGCAATATAATGCAGTTTTATGATCGCAGAGACATATAATTAGTGAAAAATAAACGGGCGAGAGGAAGACGAGGAGACCCCGTACCTTTTGAGGTGCAGAGACACCAATTCTCAATTCAAAGATAGGGGCAGAGATTGAAGCATTGAGAAGGGCGCGAATTGCAGGGAGCGGTGATCGAGTTATTTATAGCCATTTTGCGGGAAAGGTCACAAATCATTTGTGTCTTTTTTTATAGACAGATTTTTATCAAATAAGTTTTCATTTAAAACAATTTTTGTAGCCTTCTGATAAAAAAAATTATATATATATTAACATGCTACCAAAGTTAATTATATAAAATGAAATAAATTATGTTGTCGTGAAATTTGAGAGGTATAATTATTCTAATAATTAGTCCAGTTTATTTTTCAAGTTCATTTGGCGTACTACCACTTAATTTTTTAAAATGTGCAGTGAATATTCGACTTCATATGAAGGAATGACATTTCAAATATTTGTTTTTTACAACTATTTTTCGTGCTTGATTTGAGTGAATTCTCCCAAAAAAAAAATGTACAGTTATACTGTGGGTGAGTTTATTCTAGCTTAAAAAAAAAAAAAAAAGGGCAATTATGCTCTCCCCATACTAAGGGCATGAAATTTTGGGAATTAATAAGAAAAAGTTTGTATTTAATTTGACCATCAACACCAAATTTAATATTCGGGAAATAATAGTAATAAATTACGTAATGTTTACAAGTGCTTAGGGAATAGGGAGGCGAATGCGAGTGCCCCTCATGAGGTTGGTGATAGAAGTTGGTAAGGAAGGACCAAACAAGAATATGCAAGTTTCACCTACGACCTTTGTAACGAAAATTGGTATCTAAATATAAGTTCTTAGTTCTAAAAAATATATATCCATATACTATATATGTACATAGGGACCCGATTTTGAGCAAAAAATATAGGGACCCGATAAAACCCCAATCGAATACCCAACTTACCCCGGGCTTCATGGAAAATGACAACCGGGTGGGGTTGGTGCCCGGGGGTATGTTGGACATGGGAGCTTTTTTTGTTATATTAAAAGTAATTATTTTCTAGTCAAAAAAATTATAGGCAATTTCCTGGTCAACAAAATCACGCCACGTATGAAATCTTAAGGGGAAAATTGGGAGAAAGATGTGTTTTGTTTTTAACTAGAATAAAGCTGCCGTGCCGTTGGGCAAAAAGAACCAACCATGAACAGTTAATGAAGTTAAACTATAAAATCCTTAAATTGTGTTCAGTGTTATGATCAGGATATATTGGATCGGTTTCAGAATATATGCACTGCTGGGATCGAGAGATTTTAAAGAAATTGGTTGAGCACTGGGTCAGCTATATAAAGCCTGAGGTTAACTGTTCTTGTGAGATACAAAAATATTCTTGCAAACTTAAAATTAAAAAATGCGAGACATTCATTTGGACTAGGAACAAGAAAAACCAATGAAAGATCAAAGACATGGTCGCGTGGAATTGGATAAATATTACTCTTGGCCAGTTAAGCAGGGCGTACACCTGTAAGGTACGTACCACGTGCTCGTGTTCAACATATTTGCGAGGGAAAATTTCATTTAGGGTCTAAGGTAAGAAAATATTGTAAAAGAAGATCCTAAAAAGAGTCAAATGTCAAAAAAGGTCCTAGAAACTTTTTTAGTATTATTTCAGAAAAACGTAGTTGTTAACGGATACTAATATAGTTGTTAACTAATACTGATTTTGTTGTTAACGCTTTCTGAAATAATACTAGAAAAGGCCTTAAAACTTTTTTTGATATTTAACATTTTTTGACAATATTTTTCTACCTTGGACCCTAAATAGAATTTTCCCTATTTGTAATGCACTCCACGTGCACGTGCACTATTTATTTGATTTCTTTCTTTCTTTCTTTCTTTCTTTCTTTGTTTTTTTTTTTTTTGGCTCGGGTAAACGTGCTTGTAGAACAAGACGAGGAGATGTGAGGAGAGTCTAACGTTATGTTATGTAAAAATATACATTTACTCAAGTCAAAACAAAATCTTTTTCATAAGTTTATTTCATACAACATAAATCATATTAAAAAAAATAGTTTTTACTGTTAATCTAAATAAACACTAAACCCATTACATGACAAGTTGGAAGAAAGTGCCTCGGAATTCCACTAAATGTGATCCTTGCATCTCGGCCATGGTTCCTTAATCTTGTTTTATGATGTACGTTTACTCCCAATCTTATAAAAATATGCCCATGATTTTTTTTTTCCCTAAAACAAGTTACTCCCCCATTCTTTAATATAAGACATATATGTACTTCATTTAATTAGACTACAAAATTTATTAAGTTAATTGATATGACATATATTTTTTAAAATATCATATTCATCTATTTTAATTCTCTCATTTCTTTTTCTCTTAATTATTGTTGAATAAATATCGATAAGGGTAGATTAAAAAAAATTCTGATTTTCTTTAATTATTGTTGAATGAACATTAATAAGAATAAATTAAAAAAATCTAAAAAATATGAAAATTATATAATATATTTAGAAACGGTATTAATTCTGTAAATATACCTATAATCCTAATGAAATTAAGTTTGTAGTGCAGAGCTAGAGTATCTCATATCACGAAGAATTATTCAATTAGATTTGGAGTATCTCATATCGAATTGTCCTTATAGATTAGCGCTGGCGACAATGTTATTATAACCAACATCAGATTTATACTTTACAGCCTTGTGATTTATGCGCTAAATTCTTACTAATTCGACACGAATATGCCATTGGTCACTGAATGTTTTTATAGAAGGAGATCTTCTCCTTATCTCATTTTTTATTTTCTCTCATTAGTTAAATTTAAGCCGTTGATTAAAAAAGTGAGAGAAAAGTAAAAATAATATAATATTGATTGGACTTTAAAAATTATGAGGGATAATAAGAAAAAAATGTAAAGAAAAACTCAACCTATGCTTTCTATGTCTTGTTCTTGGATGCCTTGGAATCTTGTTTTACACTTGCGAGTGTTTGGATTATGATTATTATTATTATTATTTTACAGCTCCAAACAACCACACATATCGTGAACTAAGAAGAGAGAGTGCTGTCTAGTTACGATATAATTGGGATTTTCTTGAGCGGTAACTCTTTCAGCAATACATATTGGTTGAAGATGAACCAGTTGTGTCCTTCATTCTCACTTGACAATTGAAGCCATTTCCGCTGGGGATCTGGGTACAATAAATGAAACGTCAAATCAGAACTTGGCAAAAACCAGCAAGGCTGCCTAACGCCTACGAATAGAGGTATTCATATTCCTATTTTCTATTCATAAAACATCAATAAAAATTTATGCTTCAAAAACTTTTTCTTTGTTCATCTTCCATTTCCTTCTGTCACG
The DNA here is from genome assembly GCA_037074495.1 of Acacia confusa. Classification (NCBI taxonomy): domain Eukaryota; kingdom Viridiplantae; phylum Streptophyta; class Magnoliopsida; order Fabales; family Fabaceae; genus Acacia; species Acacia confusa. Next base: position 9,234,678 of record CM073507.1, on the reverse strand, counting down.
AACTACACCTTCATTGCAACCATCAAGTTCGACTGTTTATTGCTTTTCTTCCTGCTCCGGGAGGCGAGGGTGGATCTGCAGAGCCGTGAGCAGATCGCTTTAGTTTTCGAGAAGAGTCCCCACTCCTCTGAAGTCCCACATCGCTTGAGGTTATCACTGGGTCATTCTTTATATAGTCTCGCTGAAGCCTAAAGGAGCGTCCCTCCGGGGACATCTGATAAAATTGGAACGATACAGAGAAGATTAGCATGGCCCCTGCGCAAGGATGACACGCACAAATCGAGAAATGATCCAAATTTTTTTTCTTTTCCCTTTTCCGATCCTTATCCACTCTTTTCTCCATCCATCTCGTTGCTCACTTGCTCTGGTTTTCTCTGTCGGCTTCTGGGGTGACGGGGAATGACTTCTGTTTCAATTTTATTCCGTTAAAGAAAATTATCATTTGTCTGGACTTCAACAACTTAGATCCTTCTTATTAGGAGATGATCGTGAGCCTTTTTCCAATTCAATCTAGGAAAACTCAAATGGAAACAAACCACCTGTAGTTGTACATAGTCGATAAACGGTCCGTAAAAAATGGCTGAGGAAGGCAAAATTTTGAATGAGAGATAATGTTGTTTCATGGTGAAACAGAGTGCGATACCGTATTTGGTTGCGTGGGATCTCGTTGTTTACGACTAATCAGTCTGGAGTAGGTGTAAAGACACTAGTTGCTGCTTCCCTTGACCAAAAAAGCTCATAGTTTTAACGTCACTTTCTACATATAAGGTTTGGTGACCCTCTCCACAACATGGATGGACGGGTGACTTTATTTGTACCAACTTTTGATTGCTACATTTTTACTACTGCGCCCAAACCAAAAACCAGAGCCGTCTTCAGCTTCACCTCTTTTGCCCAAACAATATGCATCTTCACCAAAACAGGTACCAATCAAATAAGGCTAATACATATGTAGAGACTGACCAACCAACCTGGTCAATAATGCAGAGAGTCCAGCAATTTTTTATTGCCTTGAGGAAAATATCAGGAATAACGCCTAACCCTAATTCTTAAACTTCTGTCTTAAATCATCAATGTACCATTAATAACCGCCGATCTATCTAACGATCCTTGACAGATCTGCTCTCCGATTGAATTGGGTCAACAAGATTTGCTTGCTAACGGTGATACTAAAGTCAGAAAACTTCTTAGTCTATTTTGTTTTGTTCCCTAACACCAAAAAAATACTATTGGTGTTAGTATTTTTATTTTATTTTTTGGTTTGAGGGGTGGGAGGGAAATTTTTCATCTCATGTTAACTAAATTGCTCATAATTTTTTTTCAATATTCTAAAAATATATTCTTAACAAAAAGCAATATTTTTTTCATTAATGGCACTTTGGTAAAGCCCCCTCCCCTTCCATCCCCTCAAATCCAACATACAATAAGGATGAATAAGGATGTGTTTGGTTTGAAGTGGAGAGATGGGGGGTAAAGGATGGAAGGAAAGGATAATTGGTTACTTTTTTCTAAAGGTTAAGGTGTTAAAATACACATAACCTTTCCCCAGGAACGCCCAGCACATAACCTTTTTTTTTTGTGCAAAAGTACCTATGACGTTACGTTTTGGGTGCAAAAATACCACGGACCGTTAATTGACCGACGATGAACGTTAACTTGGACAAAAATGAACAATAACTCGGGTAAAATTACCATTTTGCCCTTAGTTTAAAGCTGAAATTACCATTTTGCCCCTAGTTTATTTTTTTTTAAATAAACCCTTTTCCACTGGTGGGCCCCACCACCGCCGGCGGCTGCCCACCCCACTACCGGCCGGCGCCGGCGGCAATTTTTTTTTTTTTTAAAAAATTTAACTAAGGTTTTTTCTTTAAAAAAAAAGGTTTTTTCTAAAAAAAACTAAGGGAGGCCGGTGGGCCCCACCACCGGCGGCGGACACCCTCCCCGCTTCCAGCTGCTGCCGCCGACCACCTCCGGCGACTAGCGGCGGGAACTTTTTTTATTTTTATTTTTAAAACTAAGGTTTTTTCTACAAAAACTAAGGGGAGGTCGGTGGGCCCCGCCACCGGCGGCAGATGCCCTCCCCGCTGCCGGCCTCCACTGCGGCCACCTTTTTTTTTAAAAAAAAAAACTAAGGTTTTTACAAAAAAACCTTCGTTTTTTTTAAAAAAAAATTCGCCGCCGCCGATCGCCGAAGGTGGCAGTCGGTGGCGGGGCCCACCAGCCTCCCCTTATTTTTTGTAGAAAAAACCTTTTTTTAAAGAAAAAACCTTAGTTTTAAAAATAAAAAATAAAAAAGTTGCCGCCGTCGGTAGCCCGAGGTGGCCGACGGCGGCGGCTAAAAGCGGGGAGGGCGTCCGCCGCTGGTGGCGGGGCCCACCAGCCTCCCCTTTATTTTTTGTAGAAAAAACCTTAGTTTTAAAAATTAAAAAAAAATTGCCGCCATCGGTCGCCGGAAGCGGTGGTGGGGCCCACCGGTGGAGGAGGGTTTTTTTTAAAAAAAAAATTAAACTAGGGGTAAAATGGTAATTTCAGCTTAAAAACTAAGAGCAAAATGGTAATTTTACTCGAGTTACTGTTCATTTCTGTCCAAGTTAACGGTCAACGTCAGTCAACTAACAGCCCATGGTATTTTTGCACCCAAAACGTAACGTCATAGGTACTTTCGCACACAAAAAAAAAAAAGGTTATGGTGCTAGACGTTCTTGGGGAAAAAAGTTATTGTATATTTTTGCACCTTAACCCTTTTTCTAATTTGTTTGAAAGGAAGTGGATGAAATGGATTCTTAATTATCCGTTGGGGGGCGTGCCCCATTTGGCATGAGGAATCAACGAAGGGGGAAATTGAAAGGAAACTCAAATTAATATCGTGTTTGGTAGGCATGGAAAAGTAAAAGGAAGAAGATAATTTGGAAAAAATTAAAATCAAAATATAAAAACTCAAAAATATCCCTTAACCTAAACAACGAAATACCCTCCTTCCTTCATCCCTCACTATCGTCGGCAATAACCACTTCAAATGAACCAAAAAAAATTAGATTAACATCTGCTCCCACATATCATAGATTAGAGGCATTCAGATTCGCATTTGAGCAAAAATAAAGAAACATGATTCAAGGGATGAGATTGAGATTTGAAAGAGAGCCCATAATAGTGTCACGGTGAGAACATAGGATGAGAGCAACAAGAGAGGAGGGGAGTGGTGCACCGGTGAACAATGGCATGATCATGAGAGCCCGTGGTGGTTTATGGAGGGTGGGAATGGCGGAAGAAGATTAGAAATAACATAAGATTTTTGTCGGAGGGAAAATTGGATCCTACCTATATATGAGAAATCACATGTTCCCTTAAACGTTGTAACATTTATCGTTGCCGGAACTAACCTTCCCAGAAGATAATGCATCCAAACGATCCTCTACCATGGAAAATCCGGAATATTCCCTTTTCTTCTCAAATCTTCTTTGTGCCAAGCATGCCCCTGTTAGAGGGAAGGGGTGATATTAATCAGTTTACTGTTTTACTCTTCATCTTAATTTTATACTTGTATCTCTACTTGTTTTATTTTTATTTTAATCAGATCAGTCAAGATATTTTGTTCATAATGAGAGGGAAGAGGAGAGAGGGCCAATTTTTAGCTCCCCTTCCCTTCAAAAATTTAAACCAAACAAGGGGAGGGGAGGGGTGTATCTACCATTCTTTTTCTCCCTCTCCTCTCCAACTAAATACGCCCTAAACATCTTGAGTAAGCTGATTCAAGTGCAAGTTAGATGTTTGCATGAAGGAGGATGTGTTCATCAAATATCGCCAGCAAAAAGGGTTTCTACAAGAAATAACGAATTATTATGGATAGATGTGTTTTTTTTTTCAATACAGTTGGGAGGACTTTTTCACTTACAATAACATAGGCTAACTATTATGAGTTATAAGCATATCAAATCAACAACTTCTCATTTTCAGGAAAGTTTTCATGCCACTTGGTCACGAAGACATTGACATGCACGGGGAGGATTTGAATATTTAACTTCTACCTACCTGTATTCAATTATGTTCTTATCGTCTCAGCTAACTTACATGTGACTACTATCAATTGTAAACATCATAAATTATAACAGCTTCCTAATATAACACCTCGAAAGATCAATATTTATGACAATGTACTTGTACACACACATTTCATTATATGTTGGAAATGGAAATTACTAAAACCCCATATAACCATAGCCGTTATTTTGGTTATCTCTTAATTTATAAATAATGAGTAATACACTTGTTTTCCCTGTAGCAGGCTATAACGAAATTTTTTTACAAGTATATGTAACTTCGTACGAGAGACGACCAAGATTCCAATACCAGTTTGCTAAATTAGCCAATTTTTTTGCTTGAACTAAATTAGCAATTTCGCTATAACTTGTATGATTCTTAATGATGCCCGGAACTTGAATATTCAGCTGAAAATGATTGGGCCCGGTCATTTTTCTTGCAGCTCAGATTCCATTTTTGGTTGGGATTTAGACGCTGTCTAACTTGCAAAAATGAACACCAAAACTACAAAATGCTATCCTGGCCGGAAAAGATTTGAGATGATTCATTCAATGATTCAAACAGTCAGTGACATGTTTGGTCTTTCATTGTTGGCGATTCTCCAATTAAGGACTCCCTTAGAAACTTGGTATGAGAGTCAAAGTTACTTGAATTGTTTGGTTTCTCTGGTCCTGGTTCTCAACTGAATATGATGAGACGAAGATGAGAACGGGAGGGAAACGCTTTAACATCACTGTAAAAATTTAAAAAAAATAGCAGAAATAACATAGAGATGACTAACAATACACACACGCCCCATTACAAAAGCTCGATTTCAGTAAAAAATTTAAAGATCAGATATGGCGTTGAAAAATCAAGGCCATACAAAATCAACACATATTCTTGACTCCAATGGATTTTCCACCTTCAGGGCATCTCCAGAACTGTAGCTTTTGCGATCTTGGTTCTGATTTCTCAACGATTTCTCGGCAGCAGAACAGGAAGAAGCAGAAGATGAAGGAGGAGGGTATGCTGCTAACAGAGACGCAGCATCAAGCTCATGATTGCGAACGATCTCAGAGAAGAGAAGAATCAGGGAAGCCATGGGAACACAAAGAGCAAGCAACTGGTTTCCGTAATAAGAACTAGGTTTGCTGGCTTGAATGTGAGAAGACGATGGGTGTTAGATCGAGATTGCAGAAATTTTATAGGGAAGAAGAAAGCTCAGAGTTCGTGGGTTTGGGACTCAAAAGGAGGCGACACCAAAACAGGTTTCCGCAGCCGCTGATTGCCTTTTTTGTTTGCGGGCCGCATCCACTGTTTCTATAATCCTCGTTATTATTGGTATATTAATTGATTTTTAAAAAATATTTTAAATAATCTGTTATCCAATGTAACAAAGGACATCTTACCCCACCAAAATTTTTATATTAAAAAATAAAAATAAAGGAAAGACATCGCTCCATTTGTCGCCCAAACGATGGATTGGTGATGCAAAAATATAATGGGCAACTTTGAGGTAAAAGTATGGAAAAAGTCTTAATTAATTAATTAATTATCAAAATGTCACTGAGGTAAAAGTATTAACACATCTGCCCCTGTAATCGATTACATGCTTTATATAATCGATTACAGGGGGTCAGATCTCTTTTTTTTTTTTTTTTTTCATTTTTTGCACTATGTAATCGATTACGTCACTATTTAGTAATCGATTACATAAAATTGGCATCCTGTAATAGATTACGATGAGTGACATAATCGATTACATAGTGTAAATTTTATGTAATTGATTACGCTACAGTGTGTAATTGATTACTTTTCGACAAATATGTTTTTTAAAAGCCAAGTTGAGCTCATTCGTATTCATTTCTCCGTTTCTGCCTTAAAGCTTTTGGTTGCTCGTGTTTTGGACGGTTTTTGTGCGACCCATCAAAGTGTAAGGTCATTCTCCTCTTTGAATGTGGTATTTGTTGTGTAATTTTTGTAGTTTAACTTCATCCACCTTTGTTTTTATGTAGAATATGAAACTCATTCCCTTCTAACTCCCAATTTATGTTGTGAAGGATGAGTTCGAGTTCTAACGACTACGTTACCGTAATCTACCATAGTGGGAGGCATTTTGAAGGACCCGATGGTGTTCAATTTGAAGGAAAAACCAAAATGATGAAAATCAATCGGGCCACCACATACAATCAGCTCAAAGAAAGGATTTGCCGAAAATTGGGGCTACATGGCAGCCACTTAATTCATCGGTTGATTGCCAAAGTGGAGACTGTTGTCGGTTTTGATAGTGTATACTACATTAGTAATGATGTGTGTGATGATGAAGACGTAGAGTGCATTATAGATGCCTTTGACAATTCGGAAATCACAAAATTTCATTGAGATTTATGTTGAGGTTGAATCCGGTGAAGCATCGTCTATTCCCATGCGTACAAGATCTCCACAATATTATGGTCAAGAAGACAAAACTGTCAATTTATCTCCACCATTACAAGCATTAAGTCAACTGAGATTGACAGAGGAGAGGGAGGATCACGAAGACAAGTGTGAGGAAGACAAAGATATTCACAGCGAGGAGGGAGAACCTGACAGTGTGGTTCCACTAGGTGACTCGTCAGACACTGATGTTGAGGGTGATTCATCGTCACCGCTTCGTGTGGACCGGTGTTCACCTTGCAATACATTAGTCAGGTATATGCTGCACATTGGTACCCGATAGGCAATGAACGATTGATTAAACAAGTAGATGGCCTAATCGTTATCCCGGATGCAAGTTTGTCCCACAGAAAGGGAAGACCAAAGTCTACGAGGATACAGAATGAGATGGATTGGGTGGAGTCTCAACCGTCAAGCAGTCAGTCCCGATGTCGGCATTGCAAGCAAGTTGGTCATAATATACGTACGTGTTCGTTGAGGAATAGGCAAGGTTAAAGTGAACAAGTTATGTAATTGTATTGCATTTATGATGACACTGGTGAACTTATGTGTATTCGTATTTGTTGATGTATTGCGACGTTCAGTTTATAATTAGTTGTTTTAAAAAACTATGAATGCAAATGTCCAAATAGTTATGTAAACGGATATAGGGACATCGATGAACTAGGTATAGGGTAGAAGGTTAATTGTTGGCAAAAATACCTTCCCCAAGTCGCATTTGTAGGTAAAAAAAAGTTGGAAATAAGTTTCCTCATGCACCAATTTGAAATCTCTTCTTCATTGTACTTTTGCAGCTGGTGTAATCGATTACAGGGTGCCAATTTTATATAATCAATTACTAAACAATAACGTAATCGATTACATAATGCAAAAAATTAAAAAAAAAACGAGATCTGACCCCCTGTAATCGATCACATAAGGCATGTAATCGATTACAGGGGTAGATGAGTTAATACTTTTGTCGCAGTGGCATTTTGGTAATTAATTAATTAATTAAGGTTTTTTCTGTACTTTTGCCTAAGTTTGATATAGTTTTTAATAGGGATAATTTGATTTACTATTTCAATCAGGTTTATAGGTTTTTGTTTTAGATGAAAAATTTTATGAATTAAGCTTATAAAGTAAAAACTTCTTATTTAAAAAATCAACTTTCCTGATTTATGGTATAAAAATTCCTTATTTAAATATAACTCATAGAGTAAAAGTTACTTATACAACTATCAATCCAATGGAAATCATATTTTACAATATGAATTTTACCTAATTTAATTTTTTTATCAGTCATTTATTTGATCGGCATTCCAAACAAATAAAGCAAATTAAAAAAACTCATCTAACATATCAAAATCATGTTGAAAGAAGAGTGGGCATGAAAACCACCGTGTGGACAGACATGGTTTTCTCTCCAGTGCCACTATTTTTCCAAAGAAATTTTGTAGGAATATGTTGCCTTATTATTATTATTTTTTTCATTCTCTCATTTTAAATTTAACATAAAACATTATCAAAGTATTATTAAAATCCTGTGTAAAATATATTGTTACAATCTCTTATCTTCAAAGTTCATTGTCATCATCCGTTGAACCAAATCAGAATTTTGAATCCGAGTACCGTGTATAAAAAAAATATCTGACGTTTGAAAAATTTCACATTCAATGGTTTTGACTCACTTCAATACTGCGGGTTTAAAAAAGGAAGCTCAGTTCCATACAATGTATTAGGGACCACTGTAATTATGGAAATCAACTCTAATTCTTTTTAAAAGACATTTTTTTGTCACTAAATCATAGTGAAATTTTTATTTTACCTGAATCATAGTGGAGTTGAAACTATCTCACTGATTCTGATTTTTATGTAACATATATTTGTTGATACCGGGTTCAACTTTAAGTCAGCCTATATCAATCGGGGCCTGTCGATTCTGTGTGAGCCTAATGCCATAATAAACGTACAAGGAGTAGTAGATCAAACTATTTTAGTTCTAGATATGAGACTTAGCAATATTTATAAATTTGATAAATTAGTTAAAATAAAAACAATAAATACAAATATAAGATCCAATTTATTTTTATAGAGAGATTAAATAACATAAATAAATTACTTAATTATATAACATGTCGTATATCATTAGATTATATGTTAATTTATAAGTTGGATAAAATTAATTTTCTTAAAAAAAGATTAATAAAATACTATAAAGTAGTAATTTATATAGTGTTTTTTTTTATTTTAAAAAATAAACTGGGTTTTATAGTTACTTTTCCAAATTAATTTGTATCATACAAAGTAAATACATTAGATGAGTTTTATATTGTTTTACTTGTACTTCTCGAACTCAAGTAAACACTAAATAGAGTCTTTAAGTAAATTTAAAATCATGATTTTATAAATATTTTTTAAATCGAGACAAATTTTTTTTGGCATACTTGTTTTATATATCATAAAAACTTCTTTCTCAATTCTAGGCGTAGTGGAAGTACTCCAATTTATTGCCACGTGGAATCTCAAAGCAACAACACGTGGCATAAACTTATATTTTTGAGACCCGCCCACTGTTCCCGCGAGCGCACATACGGGACAGACACACCAGTCACCAGCCATGACGATGCTTAGGCTAAAACCCTAGCCCTAAACCCTTCACCAATCTCGGCCATCGCGATGAGTCAGGACGCCATGGACGTTGATCAATCTCAGCCTACCGCAAAGGCGCGTACTTTGCATAATTTATCAACCGGCCCCCTGTCTTCGTCTGCCACCAAGCTTTCAGGGTCTTCCCGATGCTTGCCTTCGGAAAAAGACTTTCACTTTTACTATAACTTCGACGAATTTAAGAAACCAATTGGAGAAATCGAGAAAAAATCCCAGACGATGCTGGAAGCCATAGGCAACTTGCCTCATTTATGGGGCAAGGAGATTGATTTACCCACTGATATCGATGATGCATATGACTGGTTGGTTAATGTGAATGACGAGGTTTTTGAGCGGTTCGATGTGTCCTTCGATGAGTTTCTTAAGATTAGGAAGGAGGAGGAGGAGACAGGACGTTCAATGAGTTCATTGCCGGTCTCGGAAGACGGGTTCCAGTTGGTTTATGGGAAGAAGAAGAAGGGGGATAATTATCCGGGATCCAGGAAAGTAGAGGAGCCAGATTCAAGTCCTGCCTCCGGGGTTAAAGTGGCCACAAAGGACAAGAAAACGACTGGGTCGAAGCCAAAGGTTCCGTTTCATATACCAACAATCAGGAGGCCTCAGGATGAGTATAAGATTCTAGTTAATAATTCAAACCAGCCTTTTGAGCATGTTTGGTTGCAGAAGAGTGATGATGGCCAGAGGTTTATTCATCCGCTGGTTAGTTTTCTGCTTTTTCATGATAACATATATTGCCTCTGCGCAAGGATGACACGCACAAATTGAGGAAAAATGATGCATGTGAATGGGGCATTTCTAAAGCTTTTCATAATTTTGTCTATCTTTTCTTGTGTTTATCATGTTGGGTTTATTCTATTGTCTATTTTTATTAATCAATTATTAATTTATCGTTTCAGGAGAAACTCTCTGTATTGGATTTTGTTGATAAAGATCTTGGGGATTTTGAACCTAGAAAGCCTCCCCCTCTAGAATGCACCCCTTTCAAAATTGTGGGGGATGTCAAAGGTTTGAAGGAGTTGGCTGCTAAACTGCGTGCAGTTAATGAATTTGCGGTAAAATATGAGTGCTGTTTATGATATTTTGCTGAAAATTTTCGTGCATTTTTACAATTTCTCATTTACCGCTAAATCCTTGTTGATTTTTTTTGGGAGCTTGCTTCCCTTAATTTTAGCATGATCATGTTACTACCCTTTATGCTACTGTTTTTATTTGTGTGACTGCAATGATACACGGTGCTCCAATAGTTTTGTTGAGTATATATATACACTGGCCTTTGAAGGCGCTATAAGAATTGCATATCACCTTAAGGCTATTGGGTATGTGGGAATGGGTGAGGGAAAGCAACTTTTAACTAGTTTGCATTTGTCAGAGCTATTTGCTAGTTTATGTGAATCTCGACACCTTCCATTACAACTTCAATATTCCAACAAATTTAACCTTTTCTTTTCAAACTTTGCTCAAACCTTAAATTGGATTTTTTCAATTTCTGTATCAGAAGCACACCCATGATTATGTTATAAATAATTTTCTCTATTGCTAGAAATTTGCTTCTAAGGAATGAATATGGAAAATGGGATTCAGGGTGGGATTACTTGTCTTTCTACAATCCTCATGTTTTGTGCTGAAATATTATATTAATATGGTGATTCCTATTCTTTTCTTGACTTGAAATATCTAGGTGGATTTGGAACATAATCAATATCGGTCCTTCCAAGGCTTAACTTGCTTGATGCAAATCTCGACCAGGACTGAAGATTTTATTGTGGACACTTTGAAGCTTAAGATTCAGGTTGGGCCCTATCTAAGAGAAGTATTCAAGGATCCTTCCAAAAAGAAGGTATGTTGCAGGTGAACAGTTTCTTGTTGCTGGCACGCACTTCTGTTTTACCTCATTCTATTGACTTTTTGTTTTTAAATGCTTAATTAGGTCATGCATGGAGCAGATCGAGATATCATTTGGCTTCAACGGGACTTTGGCATTTATGTTTGTAATTTATTTGACACTGGCCAGGTTTGTAAAATTATTATATATTCCACTATTGAGATTCCTTCCTTGTGAAATTTCCAGGTGAATTTTTTTTTGAGCGAATTTTATTTTTTTCTGTGTAAAGTAGTTCATTCGGTCAGTTGATGCCGACCCTCATTTTCAGTGTATGACAAGGTGTTGAGGACAAGAACTAATTTCTCTTTTACCACTACCAGATAAATTAGGCCTGCAATAATCAAATGTTTTTTAGGGACTAGTTATAGTTCTTGGCCATCAATAAGAATAATAATAATACATGATCATATTGTTGCAGTCTTGAAGAAAATTTGCTTGAAATTGATCATAACCAAATTATATTCAGAACCCTGGCCTAATTATTTTTTAACTCCTGATATTGGTCATCTTGTTTGTATCAATATTTGAGACATCTTCAATGGATTAAAGCTTTTGTACTTGCGCTTTTTTTTTGGAGGATTTCTTATATTTCCTCTACTTGTATTATAATTAATTGATTTTTTCTTCTATCTAAAAATATGATGAGATGATTATGCAAAGCTTTTTTTAGCTTTGGTTCTTCTTGCACCTGTCTGTGAACCATGTTCCTTGATTGTTAGGTTACTATATTAGTACAACTATGACCTTCACTCTCTCTCTTCAAAAGGAACTAATCTATGTTGACTTCATTTCTCAGGCCTCGAGAGTATTGAAATTGGAAAGAAATAGTTTGGAATATCTTCTGCATTACTTTTGCGAGGTTACTGCGAACAAAGAGTATGCTCTCTCTCCCCTGCTGTTTATTTATTCATTTTACTTTTTAAGCAAGTCTTTCACTGTGTTGTTTTTACTGATGTGTAATACTAATTCCTCTATCATGACTATTTCTTTTTGTTCCATCCTGCATTTTTAAAGTTGATGGGTAAACTCCTTGCAGATATCAGAATGCAGATTGGAGATTACGCCCTCTGCCTGATGAGATGTTGAGGTGCTGTTGTGTTTTGAACTTATCACACTTAATCCATGATTCTCCTTGCGTTCTGCCCCCCCCCCCCCCCCTTTCTTGCCTCTTCTTTTAAATCTAAATCTGGCATTCGATCTCCATGAACAAACATTAATAAATAATCCGGGGTCCTATGACTATAATATCAAAAATTAGAATCTTAGTAATTTGTTTGTCCAGCTTAGATTTGTCTTCTGTTTTTGCTGTACGTACGTGGGAGTCCTATGACTATAACATCAAAAGTTAGAATCTTAGTAATTTGTCTGTCCAGTTTAGATTTGTGTGCTATTTTTGCTGTACGTACATGGGAGTTACTTACAGCTTTTTTAACAGAACCTGCCCTGCTTCTTCAACGTATAGGTGTAAGCTTTTTTACAAGGTTCTATTCTGTAGTCAGTAGACCCCCACTGAGGATGTTCAAAAGTCTTGCCCTTTAATTTTTCTAGTTATTAAGGTTTATGCTTCCCTGGGCTGACTATAGATTTGATTTATGGTGTTCACCTTGGTAAAAATTAATTGGACACTTTTTTGTTAAACTGCTTGAAAATGGCCTGGCATCATGTAATGGACTCTTTGATTCCCTCTATTCTACGGTTGATGCTAAGAAAAATAAGCTTGTCCCAATCATTGTCGTAAATAATAAATCCAATTGTGGTTAATTGTGTCTTGTAGTTTGCTGTTGATTATTACTTGATTTTTACACCTGAGTTCTGGGTATTATTTGTATTGGTACTGGATAATTATTATTTGTATTGTTATCATAGCAGTAGTATAAGTTTAAGGTTTCTGTGTGACAATGAAGAGCATGCTATCCCGGCGATTTTATCACTGCGATCTAATGAATTATCATTCTGATGACAGATATGCCAGAGAAGATACACATTATCTGCTATATATTTATGATTTAATGAGAATCAAGTTATATGAATTGCCTAAGGAGGCTGAAAGTTCTGATACTCCTCTGCTGGAGGTAACTCTTGTGAATGCCATAATCTTCCTGCCTGTGGATGCTATTGATTAATCATACATAATTTTGTTGAGTATCATTCTTGCGTGCTCATAGTGTTCAGGATTTGTATTTTGACCAGATTAAGGACTTCTTAATGTTCGGTTTTCTCAAAGCAATTGTTATGTAGGTTCTGTTAAAAAATGCACTGCAGAAGAAGATTCCAAGAATTGCTTGTTAAAAATGTGATAGAAGTTTGCCTTGTACTTGAATATTATTTTGAATGACAACAGTTGTATTAAATATTTAAGGTTTGCTGAATTGCAAAATCAGATATTTTATGTTTGAATGAATATCTTGTTGCTTGGAAACGATGATATTAATAATTAGATTTTAAGAGAAGTTGAGGATTGTATTCAATTTATATATCTGGCAGCTACAGAAGCATTTAAAACCTCTCCCCTAAGGTTGGGTTCTTTCTGGAATTGCTGATTTTTTTTATACAACCATGGAAGGAATGCTTTTATAAATTTATTATTGCAGATTTGAAATATCAAAAGGCACCAGAACATAAAGCCGTGGGTATATTGAATTTATTTGTAGTTTGGGACCTCTGGTTTTTGTTTTTGTGATAAATATTTTCTGTATGACTTGGTCATGATAACATTTGGCTGTTAAAGAGTTGCCAAGTTACTGGCATAGCTAAGCAGATTGTAGTATTTTGTTTACTAGCTCTGCATCTGTTTTCTGTTCACATGCTATGGTATTTCTTTAGCTGAGTTTGGGTTCTAGATTCCAATTCGTCATGGGCTTGTTTGCTGCTAACTCTGAATCTAAGCAGTCAGTTGAACTTGTGATTCACGAATCCTTTCTTTAATCCATAGGAAGTGGCCTTTCCTTTTTTATTTTTGAGTGGGCAATTTTTGAATTTTGAAGTCTAAACTTTTGAGCTCATGCAATAATCATTGAGCAGCTGGTGTAGTATTTTTGTTTTCTAAATAGTGTTTCCTTTTACCAATAGGTCTACAAGCGCAGTTGTGATATCTGTATGCAGTTATATGAGAAAGAACTTCTGACTGGGAACTCCTACCTCTATATATATGGGTTTGTACCTTTATTAAGTGAAAACCTTTTAATTGAGCATTTAATTTCATTTAATTTGCATGATTTTATCAATGCTAGTCTAGAGATGTGGATCTAAAATCAATTATGTTTTCGATACAGGTTGCAAGGTGCTGGTTTTAACGCTCAGCAGCTTGCAATTGTTTCGGTAAGCTCCTCTTCAATTTCTTATTTATTTGCGTTCCCTTTTTCTATCCCCTATGATAGGAATGATAGTATTTTTTCCATCCAGTAAGTGAATGTGGGGAAATGTCTTTTAAAACTCTGAAAGCATTCTTTTAGATGGACTTTGGTTCGTAACTTTTGAAGTCAAGTGTTCTTTATCCATGGTATCATAATCTGGAACTTTGACTAAAAAAATAAAGATTAGACTTTGAGAATCAAGATTATTCTTAGGAGCTAATTTTACACAAATGTGTAAAACTGCCACCCTATGACTCAGTCTTGTAGATCAATCTCTTTTTTGGCCTTTATTTTATATGAAATGTCAGATTTGCTTCTGTACTACATAAGAAGTCTGCCACTGCTTGTTGATTTCTACGTTGTTACCACTTACCGCCATTTTTCAGCCACCTCTATTACTGTCATTGTTAATTCTGCTGGTTTTTAACTTCTATTTGCTGAAGAATATAGGTTTCTTTTGTAAACAACTTGCAGAAAGTGACACGGCTTATGTGGAACTGATAAGCACAGTTATCCATTATACAATTAGATCTAAGTTGGTGGTAGTGGTATTAGTGTTTTTAAAACCTCGTGCTTGAATTGAAGACCCTGTTACAAGGATTATATTATTACTGGATGGCAAAACATCTAGAATTTAAAAAATATGTTGGCATTTATTGCTTCCACTCTGGATCTTTTACCTGTCCACTGGTATTAAATTTAAATTCTCCGTATGTTGCTTGCAGGGGCTTTGTGAATGGCGGGATGTTGTTGCTCGTACAGAGGATGAGAGTACTGGATATGTCTTGCCTAATAAAATACTTCTTGAAATTGGTAAATGAACTTTGTGCCAGCTTTCGTCTTGTTTTTCTTCTTAAGGTAGCCCTTCTATTGCATGTGACATTTGTACTTACTTTGTTTTTACCTATTTCAAAGCTAAGCAGATGCCTGTTACTACAAGCAAGCTTCGTCGAATGCTAAAATCAAAGAACCCATATATTGAGCGCAATCTTGATACTATAGTCAACATCGTTAGGAATTCCATGCAAAATGCTTTTGCCTTTGAAGCTGCTGCTCAGCAGTTGAAAGAGGGACATCTTGCAACTGTAAGTATTGCGTTTTAAAGGGAGACATGGAATGGTTAGGTTAGGTGATTCCTTTATTTATGCCAGTCCCTTATTTTACAGCTACTAATATAATGGTAGAAAATAGAAATCACAGGGATACTCACCATTATTGTTAATGTGCATTTTCTTCTGAAGCCTGGTCATATCAATGCAGGCTCAGTTCTTTTAGCTTTTGTTTGGGTAAATTATTTTCTCTTCCTTGAATAGATAACCACATTACATATCCCTTTTTATTTGGAAAGTGTCCCCAACCCTCCTTTTGCTATTTGGTTTCCCAATAAAAACAGACATTTTGATACAACTCAACACTAATATGCTTGGGCCATTCATGGAATTTTTTCTACATGTCATGTGCTTATTGAAGAACTTGATACCAAGCACCGTGAGAACTGCACCTAGTTTAGGCTTGTAGGAATTGGTAATTAAGCTTTAGTACAAAGGCAGAAAGTCCAACTAAATACGTTCAGAATCTTTTAAAGATGTTGGCTTCCAATGTTCAGGGATTGTTGAACTGTTTAGTGCCTAACAAGAATAGGGTTTTTGAAGATTATCAAATGAGAGAATAATTTGTTGTATTATTCAGATGAGAGGGTGATTACATTTATACATAAGAGAGCATCAGATCTGTTAATGAGATCTAGATGTTTAGTGCCTGACAAGAATAGGGTTTCTGAAGATAATCATATGAGAGAATAATTTGTTGTATTATTCAGATGAGAGGGTGAGTACATTTATACACAAGAGACTATCAGATCTGTTAATGAGATCTAGATTTGAAATTTGAAAATAATATCCTAACCACTATCTCCTATAATCTATAGATTTAATTAATCCCTATAATCATGGGACTCCTAGTAATATATTCTAGTAATATATGAGATTCTAAAGTTTTCTGATCACAATTTTCTTTGTGGGGCTCCATTTTATGATAAGATGATTCTTAAACCTCTCAAAAAATTGTCGCAGGGGTCAGATCATTTTAGAGATAGAACTGATGCTCGCCAACAGGATATGTCTAACTTAAATGTTGCAAATGCAAGTAAGGGAAATGATGGAGTTGAAGGTGTCACCCGTTCTAGCATCTTGGAAAAATCAGCCTTTTCTGTCCATCCTAAACAGGACACTGCTCAGCAGCAAGTTAAAAATGGAGAGGTGTCTATTAAATCTGATACTCTCACTTCTGAGCTTCCTAGGGCTAGTCTCACTATTCTAGAGCAGGATAGGAATTCTGCTGCCAGTACCTCTTCCCCTGAAAAGGTTCTAAAAATGTTAAATTATTGGTTTGTTAATTTTGATGTCTTGACCTCTGAGTTAGGGCATCAGTCTCATTGGTGTTCAATTGTTGACAGGGTCACAAAGCAACTGTTCAGGTGCTGAAAAGGCCTGCTGGTGCTTTTGGGGCACTTCTTGGGAGTTCAGCTTTAAAGCGGAAGCTTGATGTTAGCAATAAAGTAAGCTTTCCTTGGTGGAGTTTTCATTCAAAGGATATGTTTCAGTTTCACTCTATGCAAATCTTTTACGTGCTTTTTTATTCTTTTTGGCCATCCTTTGCATTTCACAATTGGGTGAGACGTAATAAGCTGATAAGTAATAAATTTGCTGAGGCACGTCATATTGTATGAATGCTTATGTTCTTGTTATCTCTGTATCTACTTATTTTGTAGAGGTTTAGGATTTTCAGACTTCCTATATATAAAACACACACTGCTGAAGTCGGTTTTAGGTAGCATCAGTGTCAACAGATTGTAACCCTGAGTAGTCTGTTTCATGGGATTCTTTTGCTTAGAGTTCTGTTATTTTATAGGGCAAGGAAGAGGCCAAGCTGGAGCAGATTAGATCTTCAGTCAGTCTTCCTTTCCATTCGTTTTTGGGCAGTAGTGAGAAGTCAAAAACAGTTGAAGAAAATCCAAGTGTGGCAGCCTCTGAAAGTGAAGCTTCAGCCGTCCAGAACCCAGTTTCCGACAATCCTGTTTCTGCCTCCACTGCAGATGAGATTATTCTACTTGATTCTGATACGGACCCAGAGGATACTGTGAACAATAATCCAGAAATCACAAAGGACACGGGGAAAAATTCTGTAGTGTCCACTTCAGGAGAAGAGAATGAAGATGAGACAATGTCTCTCTCAGAACTGTCATCAAGCTTCCAAAAATGTTTTCAGGCGAGCACTCAAAAAAATGGAAATACACTTGCCCGTAAAACTGAAGAATCTGGTAGGTTGGTGGAAGTGAAGCCATTTGATTACGAAGCTGCCAGGCAGCGAGTTAGGTTTGGAGAAGATGCAACTTTGCAGGGGGAGGATGAAGATGGCAGTCTCAGGCGGCGGCAGGGGAACTCTGGTGGCAAGAAGAAAAATTCAACAGTAGGACGGGGAGAAACTAGCGATTTGGCCAAAGAACTGCCCCCAGCTAGACGACGTCAGGCATTTCCAGCTTCTGGGAATCGGAGTGCAACTTTCCGCTAATACATTGAACTTGGATTCAGCTTCTTGGTTTACAAGATCAATGGTGAAGCTGACTGTTCCGTTCATCTCCGTCCCTTGTACAATCTGAGCAACGTGAGGTGGGGATTGGATTCCTATCTCTTCATGTTTTCTCATGATCTTTTAAATGGAAATCGACCCCGTCTTTATGTGAAGCAGGTCATCAAAATCTGAGGAATAGATTTGTAGAGTACTTGACCTGCTTTCCATTAATGATAATGTTTTCTTTATTTGGCGTATCCCCAGCTAATTTAGTAGTTACAGGTGCTGATGATAAATGTTGGATAAAATTAATTTACAAATTTAGTTTTTTTAAGCAATGATTACAAAATAGGCTCAAGATGTAAAAATATTCTCGAATTTTTACTAAGTGTGTCCAATTTATTATGGAAGCAAAAATGTCTGCAGTGTTATTTATAGTGTTGACATTTTCATATGATGTGGGATATGCTTTTAGTAAAAACTCGGGTATTTTTATACCTTAACCTATAAATTTTTTGTAACAGTTAATTGTGAAAAGCTCGTGTAATAGCTTATAACTAAAGTAAGGGAGTTTGAATTTTTAACAAAACCAGGGTTTTTATTGATATATATATAATCATATATGAGTGTTTAGTTGACTATAAACTTAATTTACATGCAAATTTTTTTACCCTTATATGTTAAATCAATTATAAAATCGATCCTAGATTATCAAATATTCTTGTACATGCCAAAATCAATTACTCATTCGGTTTTAAGTATATGACATAGTTTATAGTGTAATATTATGTCTTATATTTAAAATTGGAGGTAGTATTAATTAAAAAAAATGGTCATAAATTCCTATTACCTTTGCTTTAATTCTATTTCCCTATAAAATTATCCAAACACCTTATTAATAAGCTCTACATTACCCTACGTTAACCTAAGGCAAGCCCGTGCTTATGAAAACATGATTTGATTGTCTCAGGATTGATTCTATTAAAAGTATAACAGTTACTCAAATCCTATTTATAAGTTTCTTTTAATTAAGTTTTCTTTCAGGTAATAAATGAGATTATGACAATTTTACCCATTGAATTCTACCAATGAAAAATAGAGAGACGAGAAAGAGTTGAAAGATATTTATTCATAAATAAAAACAAAGTTGGAAATCTATCTTTATAATCATTGAGCTAACTACCTTTTTTTGGTATGTGTGATTTAATTAAAATGGACTTGTAAATAGGATCAAAGTGGTGTTTATAATTATTTGACTCATGATTTCATAATTGATTCATGGTTTTTTAAATGGTGATTGAAACATTCCAAAACAGCTTTAAAATGTAAAGTAGGTATGTAAGATGAGTTTCTTTGGATTTCCTTAAATGCATCCATGATGACCATATCCAAACAAGCTCTTAATCAAATTATATGTGTTTTTTAAAAAAAGAAAGAAAGAAAAGAAAATCAAAACACAAGTATTTGGATGAGAAAAAGCAAAGACTTGATAGATAATGAACTTCGTATGTACCCCCAAAAAGGCACAGGTAGTGTTTAAGTAATTTTTTAAGAAATCTATATATTTGACTTTATAATTAACCCAAAACCTTTCCAATCAATTTTAAAAATCAAATATAACTAAATCTCTTTTTCAAAATCATAATTATAAATTAATTTTATTTAAAATTTATTCTCTCACTTATTTGAACTAAATATCCACTGATAAAAAGGAAAAAACTACAAACAATTAATTTCTAAATTATATCAATTTTTTTTTTTTAAAATGTTATCACTCTGGTGAATTATGGATTTTCTTTTTGAAATGATCTTTTGAGAGTTTACTACTTATAACTTTTTTGTTGAAGAATGGCGAGTTTATTATGCTACTTAGGTATGAACTGACTACTCCTACTTAAACAAAGGTGCTGTCTTGCATAAGAAGCCTCACAAAAACCAGAGGCTTTCAAGTTATGAAATTTTTACGTTAATCAATTAAATTTGAAAATGATATTTACAAAATCTCCACGCTTTATTCATGCCTAAATTTTCACTGTAAGTGAAGGTGGTTACTTTTTTGTCCCCCTTTTCCCTTGCGAGGTAATCATATCGTAGCCCCCCCGTGAGTGGCATTTTGGTAATTTCAACTATGGTTTACCGTCTTAACTCTTGACCAACAAAACATGGGTCGCTTTAACCGCCAGTTTCCATACAATCTGTGGGGCGCGGGAAAGTGGAAATGCGCAAAAAAAAAAAAAAACTGCTTTTCTCTTTTATTTCCACCTGGTTTTCTTCTGACAACGCGGCCACATTCCTATCCCTTATCCCAACGGCCCCTGGTTTTCAATTTTCTATCCCCATTTTCTCTCTCTGGCTCAGTCTCTTCGAGTCTATTCATAAATATAAAGTCTATCTCCTTACTATCCTCGTTACTCCTTGAAATTTCATCCTCTCTGAATTTGCATTTTCGCTCTGTTTTATCTACATACCAATTATTTTCTTGCTTTCCATAATTTGCCCTGCTTTGCCTCACCATCTCTATCAACGAAAGAAAGTAGCTATAATAAGCCTCTTGAGAGTTTCGATTTTGATCACTTCTGGAATCTGGGTTTGAAATTTTTATTTCCTGAACTTGTTTTATTTTCCTCATTCATCAAGTTGAAAGCAGAATTTTGATATCTGGGGACGGTTGGTCTGGAGGACTGTTGCATCTTGTTGACTAAGGGTTTGTGCAAATGCCTGTGAGAGTTTCTAAGTTGATTAACATGGAGGGAGAGATAAGCGTTGTGTCGGTGGAACCTGAGGCAAGTTTTGTGAGACGGGGGAAGAACAGAGTTGGACATGTCAAGAAGGTTCATGTGAGAAAAATTATCAGCAAGAAAAGGAAGCCATGCCGTGGTATCATTAAGCGGGCAGTTCCGAGGGTTCCAAAGGTACTCCAGGAACTGTTTGTGTCTTGCAGAGAAACATTCAAAGGCCCAGGAACAGTTCCTTTACCTGAAGACGTTCATAAACTATGCCACATCCTTGGTACTACTTTCTTCTGATTTTCAACTCTAGCTTGCTATATTTGCGTGAGATGATGTGTTGTGTTAATAGTATATGTTTACCTTTATCTTATCTCTTACTGCTAGATGTCAAGTTTTGGAGCAAATTAGATGTAATTTGGTGTCTGGCTGGGCATAGATCTGGTTGTAGAGTGCTTTGTGCATTTTTGGCCTCCTTAGTCCTTACCCCAATTACACAAAAGTACAAACCAGAAAGCTCACCGCCCATTGTTTTCATTTTCTCTGCCCCGCATTGTTTTTTTTTAAAAAATAAAATAAAATATAAGTATTTGTTTAGTTGTTATAGAAGGGCTTGATAAAATTCCAGTGTCCCTTAGTCCTGTAGAAAAGCAAAGTTCTCCCTTTTCTCATCTGATAACGATATAGTTCAAAATCATATGACCGGGCAATTAGGATGAGTCGTGATCGAAGTTTCCTTGGAGACACAAGATGGAAAAGAGGAAATTTTTTAAAATAATGATAACTAAGTCATAGGATCGGATTTTATGGGATTCGGTAAACCATATTATTTATCAATCTTTATGGATTAGTGTGGCTTTTGAATTGATTTCATAGTATATATTGGTGATGGTGATGATGAAGAACCAGTTTAATCCCTTTGGCGAATGATTCCATGTACTTGTCGGTATACATGTGTTCTAGCACATGTAGCGTCGATTGGATATGTATTTTCTTGTTGAATGAGGATTAATTGTTCCAGCTGGTGGTCTCATTTGAAGTTATTTTGATGTTCTCATCCAGATAAGATGCGGCCAGTAGATGTTGGCTTGGATCTGCGGTTCTTCAAGCCTGAAAATATGGACTTTGAGAATGCGAGAGTCACCAGCACAACCATTTACGAGTGCAGGAATTTCTCGGTAAGTTCTATTCTAATCAATATTTGCTTACTAATGCTACTTTAAAAACAAAAGCTTAATTTTGGGTTAACTTTTCCTTGTTCATGCAGCTCTGCATCTTCTTCCTACCTGCAAAAGGAGTCATTCCCCTCCACAACCATCCCGGCATGACTGTTTTTAGTAAGCTTCTGCTGGGGAAAATGCACATTAAATCTTACGATTGGGCTGATCCTGATGCCTCCAAGAATTCGTCACAACCATCTCAATGTGGGTATCAATTCTTCTCTCAATAGATATGTTTGTGGCAGACATCTTTGCCATTGAAACTTTGCTGGAATATCCATAATTTTGGCATTCTTGATTTGCAGTGAGATTGGCGAAGTTAAAAGCCAATAGGGTGTTTACTGCACCATGTGATACTTCAGTGTTGTATCCCACAACTGGGGGCAACATTCATGAGTTCACAGCCATAACTCCATCTGTTGTACTCGACGTTCTTGGCCCTCCTTATTCTCGAGATGATGGCCGCGACTGCTCTTTCTATAAGGATCACTTGTACACTTCTTTTTCCAGTAAGTTCATGTCACTTTCGTTATGGATAGTCACTGATAAAGTTTTGTACATTATTCAGTTTTGATTTCTGTTTAATTGGTGTTGTTAATGTTGCAGATGGTGAGAGTGAAGTTGGGGAAGAGGAAAAAGATGGGTATGGATGGCTGGAAGAAATTGAGATGCCAGAAAATTCTCAAATAGAGGCCATTGAGTATAGGGGTCCTCCAATTAGTGATATTATTGGAGATATTGTTCTTTAATGTAATTCTCCAATACGTTTTCCACACTTGTTAGTTGTTTCTTTATTGGATTGGATACCAACAAAGCCTTATGAAGATCTCATCACAAATACTGCGCCTTCTAAGGTTCATGTTCGAGAATATCTATATGTATCTATATTATTTGTCTTTTTGTATTTTGTGGAATGTAAAACTCTAATTTGTTCATTCTATAGCTATTTGGTATATAACTTTTGTGAGATTGATTTTTTGAGAAAAGCTCAAGCACTAGTTTGTTTGCTGCCAATGGTTTCCGTGAAGCGTGGGCAAAGAAACTGTTCGTTTGACAGTGACAAACAAGTAGGAAAACTAGGCGGATTTGCTTTGGCTGATTTTAGAAAATAATACTCCTAATACGAAGGGAGATCAAGGTTAAAGTTGCCTTCTCAAAATTTCTCAAGAATATTAACTTGATTTATCATGATAAAGTTAGTCTAATCGTATAACACTTTGTTATATCTTTTTAAGTCTTAAGTTCAAGTTTTAGAAAAGACATGTGTTAGGAGAGGTAACTCTGATTATCGAATTTTACAACAACTGAGTCTTAATTCAGCTCTAACAAAAATTAAACTTGGCCTCTATTTTATAGTTAGTCCTAAACGTGGAGAGAAGAGGAGGGTTTTATTAGGTCTTTGACAGCGAACGTATTTAAAACTTTATCGAATCTTTATAAATATTGATCAATGAAAATATAGGATGATAATTTTTTCAAAAAATTTAACTTATTTTCCCCCACTTATTTTGTTATCAGTTAAGAAGGCATAGAATATAGGCAAAAGTACGGAAAAAACCTTAATTAATTAATTACCAAAATGCCACTGAGGCAAAAGTATTAACCTATCTGCCCCCTGTAATCGATTACATGCCTTATGTAATCGATTACAGGGGAACAGAGCTCTTATTTTTTCATTTTTGCACTATGTAATCAATTACATCACTATTTAGTAATCGATTACATAAAATTTACACTATGTAATCGATTACGAGGAGTGGCGTAATCGATTACATAAAATCAAAAGGCAAATGTGGTAATTACCACGCGATGTAATCGATTACGGCATGGGCCGTAATCGATTACATATCACAGAATCAGTTTTTAAAAAGGCCAAACGCCTCATTTTCCCTCATTTCTCATTTCTGTAACTGATTAGGGCTCCCCCACTCTCCTCCATTGCGATTTTTGGCCAGAAAGCTGCGGATTCCAGCCATGGGTTGAGGAAAAATCAAAGATTTACTCTCATTTGCGTTGATTTCGGTAGGTTTTCGGTACCCATTGCGAATTTATCTCTATTTTCTCTGTTTTTCTGAAGATATGGTTCATATAATCGATTAGGGTTTGTTTTCTTTGGGTATGTAGTGTTTTGATCATTGATTTGAATTGTTTGTTGTTGTTTTTTAACAAGTAATAGATTAAATTGATGTTTTTGTGCGTTTCGGAATCAATGTGTGTATGTTTGCATGTGAATTTGATGTAAATAGTGGGATTGAAGCACAAATTACATGTTATTGTGTGTATGGATGTTGAAGATTATTGATTACGTGGAGTTTGATTGTTGATTGTGCATTTTTCTTTCAATTACATGGTCTCCATGGAGTTTGATTGTTGAAGATTATTGATTACGTGAAAATTATTGTCTCCATTGACCGATATTAATCATGCATTGTGATTATGCCATTAATTGTGTCTGTTTCATGTTTGTTGATGGTTTATATTGTATCTTTGTAGATATTTGTTGTCATCATGCCTCCACGCAGACGAGTTAACCCTCAGAGCGAGAGATGTTCGAAGGCACGGATGGAGGGTGAGGCATTCAGCTCTCAAGCACAGCCAGCAGATCTCCGATTCGGAATTCTCCTAGGCAATAATGCAGCATCCCACAGATCCTTCGTTCAGCACTTTGCGGGCAGACCCGTGATCAAGCCCAAGTCACTAAACATGCAATTTTTTGCAGAGGAGGGATTTGATATAGTCCCACTGGTGGAGGGTTCGCACCTACGTGGCTTGACGGAGTTCGTCAGTCACTACTCAGAGGATATGGTTAGAGCCTTCTACTATAACCTTAGTTACATCAATGGAGTGCTAAAGTCGCGCATCTGCGGCATTGATATAGAGATGACTGCTCCGATATGGGCCAAACTGCTGGGATATGATTTTGATGGGGTGGGCACCATTCTGTACGATGGGGATACCAATATCAACCTGCCTGGATATAACTGAGCCACCGCCGCCAACGATATCAGGAGGCCTTTGGGTCAGAGAGCCCTTTTCACTGTGGGCCAGCTGACTGTGGATGCATGGATCCTTTTCTACGTGCTGACCCATATTCTGTTCCCCTAGGCCTACAATCACTCCATGGTGTTAGAGGTTGATATCCCGATCATGTGGGCCATCCTTCACGCCAGGCCGGTGAACTTGAGACACTATGTTTGCTGGATGATGTCCAAGGTGAAGCAGAAGGAGAACGCCGCCCTCCCATTCACCTACCTAATCCACAGTATATTAGTCCACTTCTGTGTGCCGATGCAGATGTTTGAGATGGTGGATCAGACGCATTGGAACGCTGTCTTTGGGAGGCGCTTACTGGAGCAGTGTAAGATCGTTCAGAATGATCAGGGTGTCTGGGTATGCACTGTCGCTAACGAGGATGATGCACCACCTGCTCCCCCCGTGGTTCATCTTAAGGTCCATATGCCAGACGATGACGATGATGAGGATGAGGAGATGGTTGAGCCGGATGGTGGATTCTCGCTCCGTGACGTTATGTTGCAGATGAGGCAGATGGACCTTCGACAGAGAAAGCGGTGGACTAGGCACGAGCAGCGGTGGAGGAGCCACGTTGAGAAGGAGAACGAGCGGTGGCGGTGGATGCAGAGCTAGATGCACAGGCTGAAGGCCGGACTACGGCAATTACAGGATGGACAACACCAGGAGGCAGCCGGAGAGAAGGACCAGGTGCCTAATGTCTCCGATGAGGAGGAGGAGGAGGATACAGATTAGATAGCTATGTTTTTTTTTTGTCGGACATGATGTTTGTATTTGGATCTTGTAATTTTTTTTTTAGATTTGTTGAAGTTGTACTGACTATGACATTTACTTTAGTTATGAATGTTTATGCTTTCAGTTCATATGATTTGAGGTGAAGAATTTTGCAAATGATATGTCGTAGGACGAAAAACAGATATAGGGACATCGATGGACTAGGCATAGTGTAGACGATTAATTGTTGGCAAAAAGACCTTCCCCAAGTCGCATTTGTAGGTAAGAAGAAGTTGGAAATCAGTTTCGTCATGCACCAATCTGAAATCTCTTCTTCATTGTGCTTCTGCAGCTGGTGTAATCAATTACACTATATTGGTGTAATCGATTACACAGTGTAATTTTATGTAATTGATTACTAAACAGTGACGTAATCGATTACATAGTATAAAAAATGGGGAAAAAAAGAGGTCTGACCCCCTGTAATCGATTACATAAGGCATGTAATCGATTACAGGGGGAGATGGGTTAATATTTTTGTCTTAGTAACATTTTGGTAATTAATTAATTAATTAAGGTAATTTTACCTAGAATATATGTGAAATGCAAATCCTTTCATATGGAAAGTAGACATCATTACATTATAATGCAGCAAATTGATTTGGGGAAAGAATTGGGGAACTAAGAGTAATACGCATTGGCGGCCACGTAGATTAAAATAATGCTTCACTTTAAAAATAAAAAGTAATAACTCACCACCTCATAAGTAATTTATGAAGTCCAGTAAACTCTATAGTCGAAAAGTTTAAACTCGAATAAAGAAGAAGTGACCATAGGTGATAGTTCCAGAATCCTCTGTTCAGATGGTGGCGTCAAAGAGACGTCCAATTCCCATGAATTTCTCAGCCTGCACCAGAATCTTCTAGGCGGAACAGTGCAATTATACCGTACGCTTCAATATCACATGCCTACTTCTAATCATCTCTATAATCTTTTATTAATTATCAGTTTATATCTGATACATGCATCTGTTTATCTCCAATGTGAGTCTCAAATTTTAAAATCAAGCGTTTTAAGGTTACCAAACACGTGATATATATAAGAATCTTGAGAGAACCTTATTTAGTGGAGTTCGGTTTCTAGTAGCAATTAACAAATACTCCTTTTATAAGCTAAAAAATTAATTGGTAGATATTCAGAAAATTAGTAAAATAGATTGATGTTTTTTCATGTGATTGATATGACTAACATAACTTAGTCAAATTCAAATATTTGTTAGGGTTAATTGATGGTATCTTATTTAGGGGTATTTTTTTACCTTCACATGGATCAAAATTCCTTTCACTAAGAAAAATGCTAGTCAGTGAGATAAAGACACTCCTCACACTCTTAATATAAGATATATTTATGTAATTTAATTATATTAATGATGTCAATTACCCTAGTTATTGTGACATATATTTTTTAATATACCTTACTTATCCTTTTTAATTCACTCTTTATCTCTCCTTGATTAATATTGATAAATTTAAAAATTATGTCTGACATTTATTATTAAAATTAACTTCTCATATATATCTTATAATAATGGCAGAGTAATGTTTGCAATGCCTGAATGTTTAGGATGTCCCTTTCACTATACCCAACCCTCATGGGTATTGTTTGGATAAAATCATGGGTATTGTTAGTGGATTCAAGGTGTGATATGGGAGATCAACCTCTGGGCCGGGAAGAAGTTGCGAGATTATTGGGCCTGACCCATAATTTTCAGTTTAATATATTTATGGACCTTTTTAATGGGTTATCATCACTTTAGCCGAAAAATTTAAAAAGGGTTATCAACGCATCGAGCTAAAGAAACAGCATATGAACCCAAACTCAGGATGTAGTCTCTCCATACACAAAAATGGGCTCAAAAAACAAATTTAAGTATTTATTGTTAAATTCCCTAATAAATGTCAATAAACATTTCATGATTCATATAGTCAGTGAAGACCCACTTGAAACTAATCAATACTCGATGTGCCCATTGAAAAACATCCACATCAAAAATTTCCATTCATTCATGATCACACTCTGTATCAGTCTCCCCCCCATCACGAAGTTTTCGAAGATCCTGTTCTTCTTTAAGAAAGTGATATATTGACAAATAGAAAAATACACTTTTCGAAACCGAAAGCAGGACCAAAAAAAAAAGTTGAAAGCACGTAGAAGCATGTGGGCTTAACTTTGACGTAATCATACTCATTCATTCGTGCATGTAACGTGTGTAAAGTAATTAATGTTAATTCGATGCTAGATGGGTTAATTAAATTTAATCGGTTGCTTTGTTGCTTGATTCTGTCGCTTCCATTGGTGGGGCCCTTCCCTGAAACCCTTGCTACCACACTTCGCTACGCCCCACCTAAACTACTTTTGCTGCCCCACCTTACTTGCTTTATTATTTCCCTTTCTTCACCGACAACGTCCATTGTTCTTCCATTAACACCTTACCAGTACTAATTTCTTTATTAAAAATAATAATATCAGTCTTATCAACCTCATGGACAACCTGGATAAGAGGGAAGAGAGAGGGCAGATTTCCTGACTATCCTTCCCTCCTTATATCTTAATATTCTTCATCTACATCATTGATCTCAATTAAAAGTTAATCTAAGATGGAAGAGGAGAGGAGAATGAATGATTGGATGAAAGGACACTGAGAGAAGGATGCTGAGGGAATCCAGGTTTGTAAAGTAGATCTTCTACCCTTCTTTTTTTCTCAATATCCCTCTTCAATCTATTTAGACCGTTGATTGAAAAAAAAAGAAAATAATTAAAGTAACATTATAATATTTTAGATCGATACTATGAATATCATTTAAAATTTGTGAGAGACGATGAGAAAATGATGATGAGAGAAACTCAATCTAGATAAAATAAAAGAAGGAATAAAAGACTTCCATGAATTATTGTGGAAGAATTACTTATGATTGGACTTGACCAAGTCCTTAGTTAATTATTGTACTATGTTTTATATACGTCGATCTTAGCTGTTGCCCTGACAAAAAATCCAACGCAAATTCCACTTCGACCAGTTGAGTTTGTCCACGACAACCAAATTAAACGCCCCGGTTACAATTTAAAATTTGAAATATGAACATGGAAGACAGATGGATATGTGAGGTAAGAAATCGATTTTCAGACTGATTTATCGGTGGCTTTGTAAATAAATTGAGCGGACAAAAGTTAATGATTTCGATTTATACAACGTAGCTAGAATATTTGTTTAAAAACAGGAGAGCTATTTGGGGGGAAAAAAACGCAGGGAAGCACGGAATTGCAGTTATCACAAATAGTACTAATTGATTTAATCATTATATTAAGCCACTATACAATAATGCAGTCGGCAAGAGCAAGCTTTTCTTAAGATTCTTGCATCTCCATTAACTACAACCTGATATATTAAAGGGAGTTGGAGTCATAATATACATGAAGTTTGCCACCAGGAACGCCTAGCACCACGAAGTTTTCTTTAGACAAAAACTGCACACGAAGTTATGTTTTGGGAGCGCCCAGCACCACGAGCCGTTAATTGATCAACGATGACCGTTAAGTCTGATGGAAATGAACAGTAACATCACAGAAATTACAATTTTAACCCTAGTTTTAAGTTGCAAATACCATTTTGCCCTTAGTTTTAAATAATGTTTTTTTTTTAAAAAAAAACAATAAAATAACCCCTCCCCCTGGTGGCCCCACCACCAGTCACACCACCACCAGCCGCTGTCCACCCCACCGCCGGCAGCCGCCGGAAACCTCCGCTCACCTCCTCCAGCGACCTCCTCTGGTAACTTTTTTTTTTAAAGAAAAAGGTTTTTTATTATAAAAACTAAGGGGAGTTCGGTGGGCCCCACCATCGGCCACACCATCACTGGTGGCCGCCCTCCCCACCTCCGGCTGTCGCCGACGACTGGCGTCCACCTCCGACGACTTTTTTTTTAAAAAAACACTAAGGGGAGTCCGGTGGACCCCACCACCGGCGACAACCGCCTTCCCCACCGCTGTCCTTCACCAGTGACCGGCGGCCACCTCTAGCGACCTCCTTCGGCGACTTTTTTTTTTTAAAAAAAAAACTAAGGTTTTTTTTAAAAAAAAATTCGTTGGAAGTGGCAGCTGGTCGCCGGCAACGGACGGCGGTGGCGAGGGCGGCCGGCGGTAGTGGTGTAGCCGGTGGTAGGGTCTACCGGACTCTCCTTATTTTTTTTTTTAAAAAAAACTTAGCTTTTTTTTTTCAAAAAAATCGCCGGCGGCGGTGGGGGGCGGCCACCGGCGGTGGTGGGGCCCACCGGACTCCCCTTAGTTTTTTTCTTAAAAAAAAAATTCGCCGGAGGAGGTCGCCGGTGGTGGGGTCACCGGGGGGAAGGATTATTTTATTGTTTTTTTAAAAAAAATTATTTAAAACTCCAAGCAAAATGGTAATTTCAGCTTAAAACTAGGGGCAAAATTGTAATTTCTGCGAAGTTACTATTCATTTTTGTCAGACTTAACGGTCAACGTTGGTCAACTAACGGCTCGTGCTGTTGAGCGCTCCCAAAACGTAACTTCGTATGCATTTTTTGTCCATAAAAAATTTCATGGTGCTGGGCGCTTCTGGTGGTAAACTTCATGTGTACTATTATTTATTCTCCCTATATTAAAATACTTGACTATATCCTGTTGAATCAAATTAATTAATCAAACCGAGCAGCGGGGACAAATACAATAAAAATGTGTAAATCATGCTTTATATGTTTGTTTAAGCAGTATGTTCCCATAATTGGAGGTAAAACTCCTCTAACGTATTTATTTTAGATATCATAAATCAAGTTGGAAAAATATACTCTACCGCTAACTCAGAGATACACTTAATTAATAATACCTTTGCAGGGTAAAACAAATTTTCAGTTTAACCTACAACAACTATTTGTAGTAAAGAAGCCAATAATCGTTTCAGGTAGTGCAATTAAGTTCAGGAACACAATATCCCTAAGAACCGGTATGACATGCTACTAAACACGTGTGTGGGCCCATGTGACATGACATACTATTAACAAAACCTTACCGACCATCCAGTTTCAATATTCCCTACTTGAAAGTTTGTTTCTATTTGGACAAGTTAGTTCGATCAACCTGATGAAACTTGTCCCCAAAAAAATCAACCTGATGAAACAAAAAAAATCTCACTTTCAAATACTCGAAGTTGGCCAAATGTCAACATTGATGATTTTTCCTTCCCAGTGGGTAATTCTCAAGGAGGCTCCAATAATTAGAAAGCTCAGGACCAAGTTAATTATATATTGTTTGAATCAGCATTTGAATTAGGATTTGAAAAGCATATTTAAAATAACACGAGACAAAACTTATCTCATATATTTATCATGTATCCTATTTATAACAATCCATCCCAACATCTCAATATGCTCTCAATATTATCCATTTTGAGCCCCTATCATCCCTGATTCTAAAACGCATCATGATGGGAGGTGTTTAAATACTTATACATAACATTGATAAGATGAGACAAAATTCATATTACGTACTTATCTATATACTACAAAAGTACAAATCACGTTGAAAACTGCCTATAATGTTAATCTAAATGGGCACAACATACTGTTATTAAGGTTAGGATTTCTTCCTTAGAGCTTGTCTGTAACTACTCTGGTAGGCTGATGTTAATTTCTCACCTCATGGGACGTGAGAGACAGCTTCAGATTCAATGGATCATTTATTATTATCGTTGAAATTCGACGCATTAATGAAAGAGAGCAAATCGGAAATCAATTTACAGTTGGTGAGTTAAGGAGAGAATAAAGGAAGGCGCCAAAACCTACAGATATAAATGAAGAGGGGCCAGTCACACAAAGTGAAGTGAGAGAAAGCAAAGGCTCACCGGTCCCAGAAAGAGAAAGCCCGCGAAACAGTCTGAGACAGACACAGACACTGAACCAAAGACACCTTTAGCCACCACCATTACCATTTTATCTCTAAAATTATGAGACCCACGTACAAAAATTAGCTTCTTTAACTAAATCTGCTGGACTCCACTTGCCCCCATGTTAAAAGATATCCTCATATTATCACACAGGAATAAAGTCTCTTCCCATCTACACACACAATAAGAATCTTTCTTTTACTTTTCCTGCTTCTTCTACTACGGCTTCTTCCCTTTAAGCCTTCCCAGGGAAATAAGGAAAAGCAAAGCCATGTCCTGGGGGAAAATGGAGCAAATTTTGGTGAATCTGAATTTCAGTGAAAAAGAAAATATGTTGTAATGTCGGTTTGTGATGCGGTCCTGGTCGTGAATTTTGGCCCTCCTTTCTTTTTCTTTCGTTCTGTGCGTGGACAGGAACAATCTGGCTCCTGTGAAAATGGTTGCTCTGCCACAGTAAGATTTGGAGACTTGTTCTTGACTCTTTTCTGATTCTGAGTTTGGCTTCTGTTGTGTCTGAGGGGTCTGCAATTTCTTACCACCCACCCCCGGGGCGGGGATTCCCTCTCTCTTCTTCAAATTTTGAATTGACGCAAGAATGGGATGATATGAAAGTTATTTACTTCATTCAATCTGGGCTTGTACTAGTTTTTGGAGGACTTACTGGGAGTTCCTGTTGATTTTGACAGCAACTGGTAATGTTTCATGATTGTCCTTGAATCATATAATTTCATTTGAGTTTATTTGCTCCTATTTATAACTTTATGAGCTGCAAAGCTTCGTAATGAATTCAATATACTCTTGCCAATTTTGATGAGTGTCTTTTAAATTGACATGGCTTGGTAATTGTCGCAGGACTTCTGTTCATGGTCTTGTAAAACGAAGCTTTTATCTCAAGAGCACAGAAAATCTTTCTTTCAATGGCAAAACAATTTCACACTTCGTTGCTTCTGCTTTTAATAACAGCTTTACTTTCTATCTATGATTCGGAGCAGCTTCAATCTTCGCAGCTTGATGCCCTCCTGAGAATCCAAAAAGATTTGAACTTTCCTGCTGCTTTGAACACCTGGAATTACAACACAGAATTCTGCAACGCTGATTCAAATTCTTCTTCCACTGTTGTGTGCTATGAAGACACCTTAACCCAGCTTCATATAATAGGTGAAGCAGGAACTTCCTTTCTTCCTCGAAATTTCTCAATAGATTCCTTTTTCCAAACACTGGCAAGACTTCCCAATTTGAAAGTCCTCACTTTGGTTTCTCTTGGTATATGGGGTTCATTGCCTGCTAAAATTTCTCATTTGTCATCACTTGAAATATTTAACATGAGCTCTAACTGCCTATATGGGGCCATCCCACCAGAGCTTTCTTCACTTTCCAATCTTCACACTCTCATTCTTGATGAAAACATGTTGGCTGGTCAGCTTCCGGATTGGATGGATTCATTTCCTGACTTAACTGAGTTGAGTTTGAAAAATAATAAATTCAATGGATCTTTGCCTGATTCATTGGGTAGCTTGGAAAATCTCAGGATTCTTTCACTTTCTCATAATCACTTTTATGGGATGGCACCTGATTTGAGCCGTTTGAAAAATCTTGAAGTTCTGGATTTGGATAGTAATGCTCTTGGGCCTCAGTTTCCTGAACTTGGTACAAAGTTAGTTACTTTGATACTAAGGAACAATAGCTTTAGGTCTGGTATTCCTTCTGAAGTGACCTCTTATTACCAGCTTGAGAGATTGGATATCTCATTAAATACATTTGTTGGGCCATTTCAGCCAGCCTTGTTGTCTCTCCCTTCAATTACTTATCTCAACATTTCTGGGAACAAATTAACTGGGATGGTTTTTGAGAATATGTCCTGTAATTCAGAACTTGAGGTTGTGGATTTGTCCTCAAATCTTTTGACTGGAAAATTACCCAAATGTTTAGTGTCAAAGTCCAGTGATAGAACAGTGAAGTATGCTAGAAATTGTCTTGATGGCGCGGATCAGAATCAAAACCCGTCACCATTTTGTCACACAGAGGCCTTAGCTGTGGGGATATTACCTGAGAGAAAGAAGCACAAAGGATTGTCCAAGTTAGTCCTTTCCATTGGAATAGCAGGTGGAGCTGTTGGAGTTGTTGTACTTGTTGGGTTTATTGTGTTTCTTGTTAAAAGAGGAAATGCCAAAAGTCAAAGTAAGAATCCTCCTGTGAGATTTATATCTGAAAATGCTGCTTCTGGATACACCTCTAAGTTGCTTTCTAGTGCAAGTAAGTTTCTTTATCTTTCTCTCTTGCACACAAATTTTTGTGTCAGTTTGATTGGTTACCTTGTTCATTTTATGCATGCCTCGACGTGCAGAGTACTCCTGTTGCCCTCAATACAAATTTTACAAGTCCATTGTTAAATATCTGGAAACAAGTTTTTGCTTATTCAGCTCCGTATATAGACTGATGTTAAGACTTAAAAATAATATTTTGAATCTGAGAAGAGAAACCAGAGATGTTTGGTTGCAGCTTATCAAATGATTATGATCTGCTTGTAGATGATGTGGAAAAATTGTATGTAGTTCCTTAACACATTACTCTGTGTTTGTCTACCATAAAGATAGATGACAATAACCATGTGTTTCTCTTCCTCTAAAGGGTATATATCTCAAACAATGAAGATGGGAGCAGTTGGTTTGCCAACTTATCGAACTTTCTCACTGGAGGAGATTGAGACTGCCACAAACTACTTTAGCACAGCCTCTTTGATGGGGGAAAGTTCTCAAGAGCAGGTATACTTCTTTCAAGTGCTTTAAAGTGCTAATGGTGCATTAATAAACCCTGAATGTATTGCTGGATATTGAAAACCAAAGTTATATCTGCACTTGTATGTGATATCTATATGTATAGGTTTTGATTTTTTGTTTGTTTGTTATCTTTGTCAGATGTATAGAGGTCAGTTGAAGAATGGTTCGGTTGTGGCCATTAAATGTGTAAAAATGAGAAAAGGTTATAGCACACAAAGCTTTATGCAGCAAATAGAGCTGATATCAAAACTCAGGCATCTTCATTTAGTCAGTGCTCTTGGACACTGCTTTGAATGTCATTTAGATGATTCAAGTGTCAGCAGAATATTTCTTGTCTTTGAATACGTACCAAATGGCACGCTCAAGAGCTGGATCTCAGGTAATTCGAAGAAACATAAATTTTTCTCAAGGTGCAAATCTTATCTTCTCTTCTTTCAATATTCACGCTCATGAACTCTTATATATTCTATTTGACAGATGAGAATTCTTCAAAATCACTTGGTTGGACACAAAGAATAGCAGCTGCAATTGGAGTAGCAAAGGGAATCCAGTTTTTGCACACTGGGATTCTCCCTGGTGTGTATTCAAACAATCTCAGAATAACAGATGTTTTATTAGACCAGAACCTCGTTGCAAAAATCTGCAGCTATAACCTGCCGTTGTTATCAAACTTGGGACAGGTATCAATAAAAATGGATCCGGCTCCCATCCACTTCCCTTCCCATCCTCTTCTTCATCTTAACCGTTGGATTGAAATATAAACGGTTTAAATTTTGTTTTTAATAAAAATATTATTTTTTAATTTTTTAATCTTTTATTAATATTTCTTAAAAGATAAAATCTGAACCGTTTATATTTCAATCCAACGGTTAAAATAAAGAAAATGATGGAAGATGATGGAAAGAGAAGTGGATGGAAGCCAAATCCAATAAAAATAAGTTAGATTTATTTCAGTTTGTGTTTGTATGGGAAAAAAGAAATCACGTTTTTAGTTCACTTGCAGGTTGGCCATGGAAATTCTTCCAGCAAATCCAAAAGTCCAAAAGTTAACAAAAGGTTTGTGGTAGAACTTTAATCTGGTTGATACGATTACTGAACATGCACAAACCACTTGTTTTTAATGAAAAGGAGACTCATCATATATGCAGTAGTACTCTGTTCATTAAGTGAACTATGATTTTCTGCAGTAATAAACATGAAGACAAGTCTGATATATACGACTTGGGAGTCATACTACTGGAACTCATCCTCGGAAGGACAATGAAGTCAAAGAATAACGTGGACGCTTTAACTAATCTGGTAACGTTGTCTATTCTGTTTTGTTCACCATTCTTCACTTTGAAGGCTCTTGTTACTAGAAAACAGTCAAAACACACATAATATGCAACTTGAAATCTCATATTTGATCATCTTCATCAATGAGACAGTTGCAAGCAAGCTTAGTAGCAGATGATGATGCACGGAGAAGCGTGGTGGATTCTGTCATTCGAAGGGCAAGCTTGGATCAACCATTGAAGACGATGATGGAGGTTTGTGTAAGGTGTTTGGCAAAGGAAGAAGAAGAAAGGCCTTCCATTGAGGATGTGTTGTGGAATCTGCAATTTGCAGCTCAAGTTCAAGATTCATGGCGATTGGATTCTCAAAGAAGTAGTGATTGGTCTCCTGGATCTCCCTCAGACCCTGCAAGAATAGCCTTCCATTAGTGACAATAGAACACAGAGACGGAGTCACATTTTTTTCTTTTTTGTATATTTCACTATAAAGCCTAAAGTGGTTCAAATTTATAGAATGTAAGCATTCTAGTTTAACAGTTGAAGCATAAGAATATTAGATGCAGGTTAAGTTGGTATGAGTTCAGAGATGAAATATTGGATGCAGCATGCAGGTCTTATAATTAAATTGTGAAATGTGTTCTTTATAAATGAATAATCTTGAGAGAGCATAATATATGTCTGTCAATCTTTGGCTTTACCCTTTCTTCTTAATTTATTATTTGGAAGCATAATGAGAATGTGGAAAAAGATGGGTACGTGGTCCTCCCTGGGTTGCTGATACATGATTAAATTAAGTGTTTGTTAGGTATAATTAATAGTGAGTAATTAATATATTAGACCTTGTACTTGATTAGGTAGCTGTTATATGTAACTTTATTAATTGTCACAGAGCTGTTATATGAAACATTAGTGACAATAGAACACACAGAGGGAGTCTCATTTTTTCTTTTTTGTATATTTCACTGTAAAGCCTAAAGTGGTTCAAATTCATAGAATGTAAGCATTCTAGTTTTAAAGTTGAAGCATAAAATATTAGATGCAGGTTAAGGGGCTATGAGTTCAGAGATGAAATATTGGATGCAGCATGCAGGTCTTATAATTAAATTGTGAAATGTGTTCTTAATTGTCACGACATTCACTATAAATAAGCAAATCAATGATCTTTTACAAGATTCAAATCAATAAATTAAATTTATATTATTCATCTAATTGAAATCTCTTGGCCAAAGAAAAAAAATAAAGCTCATTGAAAAGTGAAAACTCAGGTTGACACATTGACTAGAAGCGTAGCCCTGTGTGCTGTGTGTGAGTAAGTTATTGACAGGCGCACAAGCATAATATATACATAGGCTAGAATAGTAAAAAGGAAACAATTGAGCAAGTCCATCAATGGCCTTGTCACTACAAGGGGACAGGACTGTTGCAGACAGAAGCGTAGGAAAAAAGAGATGATACAGAATGAAGAAGGACAATCTGAAGCCCAAAATGGACTGGCAGTCTGGCACTGACCTCTCCTTGGATTGGATTTTAATGCCCTCAGATTGCATTACTGTACTCATCCAATGTTTATGATTTTGCAAATCACATACCGATACGGCGGAATTTTTTTTCCAACGTATCGGACGCGTGACGCGTGTCCGACACTGGAATTCCACGTATCGGACACGCGTCTGTTACGTATACGAGTATCGGACATCCGATACGGATACACGTCTGATACGGAAATTCGCGTGTCGGATTGGTCATTCAACTCCTCCTAAAAAAAGAGATGATACAGAATGAAGAAGAACAATCTGAAGCCCAAAATGGATTGGCAGTCTGGCGCTGACCTCTGCTTGGATTGGATTTTAATGCCCTCAGCTCTGCTTTACTGTACTCATCCAATGTTTAGGATTTTGCAAATCACACCCTCCAGGTCATGAAGCACCGATACGGCGGATTTTTTTCTTCCAACGTATCGTATCCGAACGGGATTTCGGCGTATCGGACACGCGTCCGGTACGGATACGCATCCGATACGGGAATTCGCGTATTGGATTGGTCATTCAACTTCTCCTCAGAGATGGGTCTTCAACTTCGTGCTGTTTGTTGCTAACGGCGTGGGGGCTTTGAAATTGTTAAGGCATGGAGGACATTCACGGCGCTGATGAAGAGTTCGTGCAGATCTGGTTATGAGAGGGAGACAACGCTTACGAATTAGAAACCCAATGGTGGCGGGGCTTTGATGGCGACTGAGAGTGGCGCTGGAATTGAACCCGTGGATCGTAGGAGGTTCGCCAGAGGGGAGAGAGAGATTTGAGGGTTTTACAGTATGAAATTGAGATTGTGTCGGAGGAGGGATAGGGATCGCCGGGTTTGGGGAGCTAGGGAGAGGAATGTGACCGTGTGAGCTTAAACCTTTGGGCCTGTTTGACCCAATTTTAGGCTCTAAGGCCTGACACTAAAGTGTATGAAATCACAGGAAAGCCAGTAGGTCACAGCAAGAGTCCTCTTTTGTTCAATGCAGCATTCAAATATGTTGGCCGTAACTACTATTACTTCTCCTTAATCTTCCCTTTTGATCAACGCAGCATTCAGATCTGTTAACGGATGTATCGAAATATTATCGAAAGCTCCAGTGTCCACCTCCTTTTAACAATATTCAAGATAAATTAGTTTGGAGTTTGAACCTGTCAGGTGATTATTCAGTTAACCAAGGATATCATTATATTGCTTCTCATAATTCTCCAGTTGTTAATGCTTTCTGGAAATTCCTGTGGTCACTTTCTGCCTAAGAAAGACTTGTTGCTTGTGTGGAATATACTCAGTGAGGCTCTACCGGTTGTGGAAACTTTGATCAAATACCATCTTAATTTTAATGGTAGTTAATTGCCCTTTTAGCTGCTCATCTCTAGAAACTTCGGATCATTTATTTGTTAATCGTTCATTTGTGATTGGTGGTCTCTCTATTTCTCCTCTAGTAAATAATTTTGAAGACTTCAAGACTTAGGCAGAAAACAATTTTAATGAAATTATTTGAGGATGGCCAGATCTAATGCTGATTAAAGTCAAAAGGTTAATCCTGTTGCAGTTATCAAAGAAATTGAAACTGCCTCATCAGAATGTTCCAGGATATTACTACTTCAGGTTTAATGGAAGAAACTCAGATTTTAGATGAGATTGATTCTAGTGGGTGGTGTATTTTTATGGAGAAATATAATCAGGGCCACCCCAAATTGTGTCAATCTTGGATATGTTTTGAAGGGGAGGCTATACAATCCATTTTATGGAAGAAATCATATGGCCAATAATTTCTTGCAGTGAAATGTTTTAGATCTTCTCTTCAATGGATAATTAGTTGCAGTCTTTTTCAATCATCAGTCTGAGAGACCTAAGTAATCGGACTTGGCTTACATCCTTTTCCATTAACATCCAATGCTGTCCTTTGAGATGACACGGTGACGTTTTGGCGCATAACAAACTGATGCTATTTTTTAAAAAAAGAAAAAAATTGTTTCAGAATACTAACAAGTACAAAAAAAAAAGATGTTTTAAGATACTAAACGGTACTGAAAAAATACTTCATGATCTTAAAAAAATATTTTTAGATTTTGAAAAAATATTTCAGAATACTAACTTATACTTAAAAGATATTTTAAGATACTGACTAATACTGAAAAAATACATCATGATCCTTAAAAATTATTTTAGGGTCTTAAAAAATTATTTTATGGTACTAACGGGTACTAAAAGGATTTTTCAACATATTCACTGGTATTGAAAAAATACTTCATGATATTGAAAAAATATTTTATGATCTTAAAAAAATATTTTTAGATTTTGAAAAAATATTTCAGAATACTAACTTATACTTAAAAGATATTTTAAGATACTGACTAATACTAAAAAAAATACATCATGATCTTTAAAAATTATTTTAGGGTCTTAAAAAATTATTTTGTGGTACTAACGGGTACTAAAAGGATTTTTCAACATATTCACTGGTATTGAAAAAGTACTTCATGATATTGAAAAAATATTTTATGATCTTAAAAAAATATTTTAGGATACTGGTACTAAAAATATACTACAAGATATTTTTCAAGATTATAAAATAATTTTTTAAGATCATGAAGTATTTTTTCAGTATCCTTCAGTATCTTAAAGCATCATTTTTTGTACAAGTTAGTATTCTGAAACAATTTTTCCAAAAAAAAAAAATAGCATCAGCTTGTTATGCACCAAAACGTCACCGTGTCATCGCAAAGGACAGCGGCGGATGTTAGTGGAAAAGGATGCAAGCCAGGTCGATTAGTAATCTCCCTTAAGAAGCAGCTGATTATGCCCAGGAATGGCTATATTTTATACTCTGACATTTGACTCATTTTGAAATCCTTTTCTTCCAAACATTTTACTAGAATAGATCATTACATTCATGGTAATTAATTAATTGTCTTTAATTCTCTACATGCATGCACCCTTGATCGAGTTTCGCATGGGTCCAAAATCTTTAGGGTTGATTTTCTTTTTCAACCATAATAAAAATTGTACTTCTGGGAAAAATGTCAAGCAATACAAATTTAAAATATTATATACACAAAAATATTAAAAAAAGCCTTAATCATTTTTAAGAGAAAAATAAAAGCATTACTAAATAATAAACTAACTCTGGTTTGCTTAAATTCCGTGGTGGTTGAAGTATTCCCATCTTGTTATTATAGTTTAGTACCCTCACAAGTCACAAGTCATTTTCATAACACTACTACAAAAAACCTAAAAAAGGCCTTAAATAAGATCCAATTAACATTCTTTTTTAAAAAGACGTTTATGTGGAGGTAGTAAAAAATTTTAATTTAAGGCATCCTGAATTTATTCAGGACGCCTTAATGCCTTATTTTTTTTAAAAAAAAAAAACCCAGGCAAAGGACAACCATTCCAATCAATCCCAAGTTTTCTCTCAGCCAAATCCGAAACGTAAACGAAGGGGAAACAACATTGAAATCAAACAGGACAATATATGAAGAACATCCAGGTTACTAAAAATTTAGTGAAGAGATTTATATTAGGAGGAGGAGAATCACAATAAATACTATGACAACTTTGAAACTAAGAATATCCTGTACATATGTATCCAAGGGCAAATTTGGAAATATAACTAAACAGAGCAGGGGAGTTTCACATACAGTCAATACAACACAACAGAACCAAAGAGCATCTAGAAATACACTATCAAAACAGAAAAATAGCGATCGACGGAGGAGGTGGAGAGGGAGACACGGTGAGACGACGGCGAAGTCCAGTTTGAAGCCTTAGATCTTGCATCTTGTGAGTAGATCTGACGAGACGACAACGAGGGGAGTCGACGGTTTGGTTTATAGCCCTAGATCTCGTCATCTCGTGAGCAAATCTAGTGACCCAGGCAAATCCGGTGAGACAACGTGAAGGGGAGACTTTGGAGTAAGGGTGGAGGTGGTGGAGATGAGATGAGATGGAGAGAGTCACGGGCGATGGAAGAGAGACACAATGGAATGGAAGAGAGAGTCACTGGCGATGGAAGAGAGAGACCCGATGGAAACGAAGAGAAAGTGACAGGTGAGGGAAGAAATGGAAGAAAGTCACAGGTGGCGATTATATTTTAAACAAAAAAAAAAAATTAGGCGCCACTTTAGGTGCCCTAAATAAAATTTAGAGAGCCTAAAGTAAATTTTAGGCGCCCTAACTAAAGTTTAGGGCGCCTAAAATATATTTCTTGGCGTTAATTTTTTGCCGCCTAGATAATTTTTTTTAAAAAATTTAGCGCCTAAATTTTAAAATTAATTACTTTAGGCGCCCTAAATTTTATTTAGGGCGCCTAAAGTATATTTTAGATATAGAAAAAGCTAGGGAGCTGAAGGAAGCTTTTCGGCGCCCTAAATATTATTTAGGGTGCCAAAAAGCTACTTTAGACACCTTAAATTAAATGTAGGGCGCCAAAAACCTACTTTAGACACCCATTTTTGGCGTCCTGAATTTAATTTAGGGCGCCAAAAAGCTACTTTAGACACCCTAACGGTGTCTAAAGTAGCTTTTTGGCGCCTTGAATAATAATTAGAGCGCCGAAAAGTATATTAAGGAGTCTTGGTAAAACATAATTTTCACAAGTTTTTTGGCGCCTTGAAATAAATTTAGGGCGCCTAAAGTAGCTTTTTGGCGCCCTGAAATACGTTTAGGGCGCCTTAAATAAAATAAAAAATAAATTTGTTCTGGCGCGTAAAAAATTCCCTAGATTACACCCATCGGGCAAAAAATTAATTTTTAGTGCTAAATTATAGGCAAACTTTAGGCGTCCTAAATATAGTTTAGGGCGCCTAAAATACGCCCTAAACTATATTTAGGGCGCCTAAAGTCTTTGTTTATACTTTTTACTCCCTTTTTTAAAATAAGGACGTTTTTTTGGGAAGTAGTATCCACTTTTTATAGTAGTGTAAATATTATTATATGTTATGAGGGTGATCCAAGAATAAATTCTATCTATTTAAAATTTTAACCCGGCATTTCCATTTTTACCCCCATTAAGTACAAGTCGTTCATTATCTCTATAATAAATTTTCACTCACTATCGTTCATATACATTCTTTCCAAATACGAGTATGATTAGAAAGTATGGTAAGAAATCCTTAATCACTTTTAAGAGAAATATAAAAGCCTTACTAAATAATAAACTAAGTTTGGTTTGTTTAAAGGCCGTGGTTGAAGTCTTCCCGTCTTCTTTT
Organism: Acacia confusa; assembly: GCA_037074495.1. Taxonomy (NCBI): domain Eukaryota; kingdom Viridiplantae; phylum Streptophyta; class Magnoliopsida; order Fabales; family Fabaceae; genus Acacia; species Acacia confusa. The sequence goes on along the minus strand of CM073507.1, from coordinate 9,192,340 downwards.
TATAGTTTAGTACTCTCGTAGGTAATTTTTATGAGGAATATTATTTTTCATGAGGGTGATCCTTAAGAAAAAATTCTATCTATTTAAAATTTTAACCTGGCATATTTCCATTTTTACTCCCATTAAGTATAAGTTGTTCATTATTTCTAAAATAAATTTTCTCTCATTCTTTATAAATAAAAGTATAAATTAGAAAAAGTAAAGTACATAAGTTACATATTTATTAATTTCCACTAATATTTTAAACTGTGTTATTTTAATAATTGTTGTTTGTAAAAAGAACGAGAGGGAGTATATAACGTTTAAAGTATATATGTCGGTGATTGCAGCTTAATGACACTAGAGACACATTCTCTAAAACCTTTTAAACGGTAAGATAGTGAGTTCAACTCTATAAAAATATCAGATGTGGGGGTCATAAATGTCAAAAAAATTGAACAAATTAAAGGGAAAATTCTCTCCAAGGTCCAATTAAACGAAATAATTTTAAAAAAAAAACTCCAACAACTTTCACATTTAGAAAAGGCCCTAAAGCCTTTTGTGACATGTGAAAGTGTGTTAAAATGACAAAAACACATGCTGACAAATGAGAGAAGGGGTAGTGTGAGGGGTTTTTTTGTCTTTTCATCATACATTAACATTTCAGAAAAAGCCCTAGAGTCTTTTCTAATATATGAAAGTTGTTGGAGTTTTTTTGACATTATTTTATTTAATTGGACCCTGGGAAAGATTTTCCCCAAATTAAAATCACTATAATTGTTAAAAAAGTAATGTTGAATGTTATTACTTTCAGGCATAGACATAAGATATATAGCTGACTTTTTTTTTTTTATATAATATTAAGAAAGCCACTCAAAATATTTTAAAGTATTTAGATTTATCTTTTTTTAAAAAAACTATTTTATCTAAATTATAAATTCATATACTTCTCCGGTTTTTAATATAAGGTATATTATTTAATTAGATTAATAAAATTAGTTAAATTAATCTATATGGCATCTATTATCTAGAACACCATACTCGTATCTCTTAATTCTCTCATTCCCCCTTTTGCTTGATTGTTATTGGTGGAGCATCATCGAGGTAAATTAAGAAAATGTTGATAAATATGTCTAATATTTAGAAGTAATTAAGATCAACTATCAAAATATATCTTATATTAAGGATCATATGAGTCTAATCTAATAATATACGATATATGATATATGATTACATAACTTATATAGCTTCAATATTTTTTTTTATCAAAAAAGTCAACTTGACCTAATATTTATATTTTTAACCGTGATAGGTAAAATAGTTTATTTTTTAAAAACTTTCAAAGGAGTATTGATGTAACAATAACTTTCAGATATACACATGTTCCGCTGTTACGTGAAAACATTCAGAGTAAAATTGTAGCTTAACATATATTGAATGGATATAAGCAAGTTAATTTTGTGGTACTTTTATTTTATATATATAAAAAATAAAAGAGACACATTATACTTTAACGCTGTGAGTCTGTTATGCTTTAAAAGGCAAACTGAAAGGGACTGTCTTTAATGAGGGTCCCACCAGTTTAGTTTTCCCATCTCACGCGAAGAGCCACGCTTTCCCACAAAACCAAAACTGTCCAAGTTTTATTAGTATTCTCTTACTTTATTCCACCTCCCAAATCTTACCATTTTCTTCGTTGTTTTAATCCAACAAACACCACCACCTAATATACATTCCATAGGCAATACTTTTTCTGGTATATAAAAATCCAACAACTTATTTAACTATCTATCATATATCCTACACCATATATTCATATAAACTCTCGTATAACTCTCACTCGATCTCTTTACACACAAAATGAATTAAAAATAAAAAAAAACACCAAATTATTTAAAAAGAGTAATAAAGACGTACGGTAAAGAAAGTTTATTCCTTTATATTGTAATGTAAATATGCACTCGGTGGAGCCAGGGGATGGCTAAGGGTGGCCCCCACCCCCCTAAAATTATAGAATTAAACCCATGTTTTAAGAAAATTATATTTTACCCTTATAAAATTTTAATATTTTCACTTTAGCCCTAACTGATAGTCTACTGAAGGGACTAAAATGAAAATATCAAAATTTTATGGGGTTTAAATATAATTTTATAAGCATTTAAGTTCTAAACTATAATTTTCACCTTCCTTAATTACAATTCCTGACTCTGTCCCTGTCTCCAGTTAATAACTTAAGAAGATATTTATCTAATTTAATTAAATTATTAAAAAAGTTAATTAGTTGGGTTAATTAATATGACATATATTTTTTATAACACTATTATATCATCTTCCTTAATTTCTTCGCCTCATGTCGTCCTTAGTTATTATTGAGAGAGTATCAATAAAAATTAAAAAAAAAATTGACAATTATATGTAAAAAGTTTATTTTATATTTAGAACATTTTAAATATATGTTTTATTAAAAACCGGTGTAAAACATAGAGTGTGAAGTAGAGAAAATATAGGATGGGTCACGCGGCTACCATGGCACGTGCCCCTCACCAACCATAGCGTCAACAGAAAGCTCACCGCAATGCAATCACTTCGCCATTCGCCAACCTCTCACGAGACTAACGTGCACTCCTCCGCATATTATTCCCCGTAACCTTCATCACCACCTCCACATCTCTTCTCTCTCTTCCTCTCTCACTCTCTCTCTCCTCTTTCCTTCTCCTCATGGCTGACCCTCCGCGTCATCCTTCTTCCGCCGCCTCTTCCACCCCTCCCTGCGGTGCCTGCAAGTTCCTCCGCAGGAAATGCATTGCTGGCTGCATCTTTGCTCCTCACTTTAGCTCCGATCAGGGCTCTGCCCGCTTCGCCGCCGTCCACAAGGTCTTTGGCGCTAGCAATGTCTCTAAGCTCTTGCTTCATATTCCCGTCAACCGCCGCCGTGAAGCCGTCGTTACCATATCCTATGAGGCTCAAGCTCGTTTGTCCGATCCTGTTTATGGCTGTGTTGCCACTATCATGTCTTTGCAACAACAGGTTGTTAATTTCAAAAGAGAAAAATTGCACGTGTTTCCTCGTTATTTTATGATCCAAATTAAAACAGTTCGTTAAGATTTGATTATTTTTGGAGCTAACGTTGTTTTAGAGGCAAGATTCTAAATTCAGCAAGTCTATATGAAAGTATTATCAGTGCCCTTGGTTGAGATGACCAGAAGGAAGACTTGGACTCGAACAAAACTCGAGAACCACGATGATAAGAAAAGAAGCATGCTACCAACATTGAGTTGATTTAATTGTACAAGGCTAGATCTTTTTGAGTCTCCAATTTGAATCCAGAAAAGACACTTATGTTTGAAAGACAGCCGCAAATTGCGAACTGAATACTGGATAATACTAACAGAAAAGGAAAGAAGCCTGCTTGGAATTACCAGGTTGATGATCGGTTCAAGCTTTTGCTTGAATCGAGACCATCATCTTCCTGGTTTCTATGGCAAAATATCAAGCTTTTGCAAATTAAATGCTTAACCGATCACGTGTCATCGCCCACAATCTTATCACTTCACACCCATCGATGAGCAACAAGAAAATGAAGATTTCTAACGAACTTAATATTAATTTAAGCTGTGAATTCAGGTGGAAACCAAAAGAACTAATTCATTTAATCTGTGAATTCATCAGGTGGCATCTCTGCAAGCAGAGCTAGGGATGGTTCAAAGTCAGCTGATGAACAGTAGGTATGCATTCGCAAGTGCAGTGCAGCCGCAACCAAACATGAACATAGGACTCCAACCAGCGTACTCCAACAACAACAATTCATGTGCTTCGACCAATCTCATGAACATGAGCAGCAGCTTCAGCCCTTCTGGTTTTGACCTAGCAATGGAGGCACCACCTTCTCCCCACAGCTTGGACCCTACTCTTCAATTCTCTCACTTATCCCAGGACGACGAAGACGATGAACAAGATAGCAGGATTCCCCATGTTTTCAACCATGACATCCTTCACCCTTGATCGCTTTGCACCCATTTTTGTTTATGTATTGTTTATGCATATATAGTAATTAATTAGTTATACCTTCTGTAATCTGTAATACAAGTGCAATTAATGAAAGCATCCTTTGTCCATCAATAATATTTTGTGAATGACGATGTAGTTCGTGTGTCAAAGGGATGGTCTTCAATAGCAATTTTTACAGGGCGATACTGCAACAAGGGACTTGGAAGTTTCAGTGGAAATTGTACACAAGGTTTCTTCTAACACTTCTGATAATTTTCATGCTTGGCGTGTTAATATTGTCTTAGAACTGAATCCCAGATTAAGATCTGTTTCTATGAACTTAAACAACGTATAACTCCTCTATAAAGCTTTATAGATAAGTGAGTGTGAGAAACTTCAAAGGTTCAATTGCAGCATGTGTGCGTAAAGTAGTTGGCCATTAAATTGCAGGGGAACATGCAAGATATATTTGCAAGGAATACTTACATTCCCGTACTTTATCAAAAGAAGAACCCAAGTAAAGAATGGAACCGGTTTCATCTGTACCGTCCAGATTTTTCTTTCTTTCTTTTGTTTTTTTTCTTTTTAGTTTTTTTAAAATTATTTTAATAGATAAAAAATCTGAAATAAAAATAACCTCTTAATAAAAAAATTTCAAAAAAAAAATAATTTTTTTCATTTAAAAATCACCAGTTAAAAAAATAAATTTAAATCAATCTCATCTAAACGATCTAGATGAGACGAGCTCACCTAACTCATCCTTGGATGATTAGGAAATTTGGTTCCAATAAAGGTGGACCACGTTTTCCTAACTATCATTTAGATAGAGAGGGGGCACCTAGCCTCCCTAGACTGTACGATCTAGATGGTTTAGATTTAATATTTTTTATCTTCTAATTTTTAAATGAAAAATATTTTTAAAAAATATTAGTTAAGAGATTATCTTTATTTTAAATTCTCTAACTATTAAAATAATTTTTTTAAAAAAAAAAGTAAAAAAAACAAAAGATTTGGACCGTCTAAATTTTATCTGGATGGTCCAGGGAATCTGGGCGTCCCTTAGGAGCAGATATTCTCATAATCTCTTTTTTCCTTTTCTTCTCAGTATTTGATCTCCACCCTTAATGAAATAATGGACAGTTCATATATAATATTTTTTAAAACTATGGTGATAGTGTTTTATAAATTAATTTTTTTATTAATTTTGTTTGTATTACATTTATGAATTATGTAGATCATGATTTAACAATATAAGTTTATTTATTCATGTTTAAAATAACGTTTTTATAAAATATTAAATTTAGACCATCTATTTTTAAAAATTTAAGGGTGGAGATTAGATACTGAGAAGAAAATGAGAAAAAGAATTCTGAGAGAATCCAACCCTGACGCCCCTTGCTATTGATAGGTAGAGAAATGCGGACCAATAAAAAATGGGTCCTAGGAAGCTCATTCACCAGAAATAGCAAATATTTATATGTAGGAATCTGTTAACTGCTCCTCCTTGAGCAGGGAGAACTCATCCTTTGGGTAAGCATCTAGACTGTTCAGGTAAGATCTATATAGTTCATATTTTATTTATTTTTATTTTTTATAAAAAAATTCTTTTAATACGTAGATAATATAAAATAAAGATAATGTCTAAACTAACTTTTTTTTCATTTAAAAAAATGAAATCTGAAACGTTAAAATCTCATATGAAGTCTAGACGTCCCAGATACTCGTCCTTTAACATTTCTTTTTTCGGGACAAAAATTTTTCAGTTCAATATTAATAATTCACCGAAGGGGTTGGATTTGGTGGAAAATTCTAGTCACAATTTAGCAAAACATTATTCAAATCCCCATGCACAGACATAATCCAAACAAGACTGCCTCTCTAATAGAAGACTAGGGCTGAGCATGAAACCCATAACTCATGAGCTTGCCTATAACCTAATATAATTGGGTTATTTTGAGCTCGCCCAAAAAGATTTATAATGGGACGGGTTAATACTCGCCCATTTAAGATTTAAATGGGAGGGCTATGGGCATACCTTTGGGCTGCCCATACCCACCCATTAGTGTACCTTTTTTTTATTAACAATACATCTCATTTAGTATTTTGTCATAAAATAAAGACATTTCTTACCTCCCTCCCTATTTGAGATTTTGAGTATTCAGCCACCCTAATCCCTAACCATAACGACCACCAACTCTCTCTCTCTCTCTCTCATTATTTGAATTTGTCAGTCGCTACTAACTCTACGTGTAATGTAGAGTAGATTTTAGAAGTGGATAAATATTTTTAAACTAAATTATTAGGCTTTTGAAATCCAAAATTTGATGTTTTAGTGTGGTAAAAAGTGAATACTTTTAAGTATCAAATTCTAAATCTGTTAACACATTATTTATTGACTATACCAGTATCTACAATATCTTTAGGATTAACTTTTAGTACTGGGGTCAGATACTAAATTCTTTCAAGAGTTCTTTATCTTCAAAGATTGTTGAGGTATTGTATATGCTCAAAATTTGCTATTTAAGACACCCCTTAAATTTAAGAACCTTGATATTAATAATTTTGATGAGAGTGCAAATGTTGTTACCAGTATTTTTAATAAAATTCTGAATTTGTATTGTTTTATTTTTTTATTTTAATTAGATTATTTATTATATGTTTTCTCTTCATTTATTTTGTAGAGGGAAATTTAGTATCTAGAGCTATAGTCCCTTCCTTAAGCGAACTAAAGATGATAGTGAAGATTGAAGCATGAAGTTTCAATGGAAGCATGCCATCTTGTTAACTTATGTACTTGTAAAGTTGTAGGTGTAATGTTTTAATTTAAAAGTTGGAGTTTGAACATCAAAATTATGCTATGATGGTACTTGTATAAATTTATATTGTTTTGTGTGAATTGTGATTATTAAACTATGAAGATTTAGATTTCATAAATTAGAATGCTGAATTTGGATGGATTTTTAAAGCTTAGGTATGTTTTTTTCAAAAGATAATAAACATGTCAAATGTAAATGGGTTACTCAAAACCTAATTAGCCCGCCCATTTATTTAGTAATCCATTTATACGAATTTAAATGGGTTGAGGTATGGGTATGGGCTAACTTATACCCATTTAAAATTAAATGAGCGGATTATGGGTTAGGCCTTAGGTTACCCAACCCGCCCATTACTCTGCCGTATAGAAGACGACGTGTCCAGAAGAAAAAAAAGCCGTTTGATATACATTACTATTCCAACTTTTATGAGGAACGGACAACGGACTATTATTGTCTCTTGTTTGTGTTTAGCAGTTAGATACTAAAAAAATAATTTTAAAAAATACAGTCAATTATATTACAATTTAATTCTGAGCAAAAAAATATTACAATTTAATTCAATATTCCTCAAATACATTTCATCTAAAAAACATTCTAACATAATGCATCAATTAAAAAACAGATTCAGTTTTCATTTATTTTCATATAATTTTATACTTAATTATTTGATATCATTCGGACAACTATAAATACTTTTCGTTTGCGTACCAAAAAGCCGAAGACAACGTATCAAACAAAACACTCACTATTTATTTTATTCGCAGTCCGCGCCCAAGGAACCAGCCGTATTTGAAAAATGAACTATTTCTAAGCATCAATTACTTCAAAGCAAGGCAGAGATTGAGAATACTACTAGTATATACTTTTTCTATTTTTAAGAAATGGGTATAAACTTGAACTATTTTACATTTTTGGCCCAATTGGCTTTACCTATCTAAAATAAACAGAAACTGATTTTAAAAAGGATTTCCTCAACGCATCACCAATGCGGTTACAAGGCCCATACCCAGTTCCTCCGCAAGCTCATCCCAAACAGGAAGCAGAGTCAAGACAACAAGAAAAGTAGCAACCACCACCAGTGTCTGTCTCCATGTTCCAACCTCCGTCACATCATTCAAGCATGGTTTCTCCGGCGTCCTCTGAAAAAGTGCATAAATTCAGTCTGAAAGTTCACACCAAATAACAACAACAACAACAATAATGTCTTCTTGATTTTGTCGTTTCTTCATAAGATGATGTTTAAATACCTGACATAATAAAACATAGAGTCCCCAAGGAAGTGAAAGAGGCCCGCCAAGCTGGAGGAGCAAGGATGATCATATTGTCACTAATAATTTCAATACTGAATCAAGTAAAAACAGAAAAAACACAGAAGGATGGCTGGCATGGGACATTAGGGGGACACAGTCTAACAGTGTCGAGCAAATTATATATGATTACTTGTTCATGATTTCATAATATGATATCATAGCAGAGTAGCCATACCACTCCTAATCCAAGCAACGTGTAAGTTGTCAAGCCAAAGCCAATTAATGCACTTTTTCCAAATGCACCCTGCAAAATCATGCAACATAATTAGCATGCTCGATTCATATTACTAAAAGATCTAATGAACCAGTGGAGGCCTTCAGCCTGGTATAAATTTAGTTTAGAACAGAGATTTTCTTTTCTTTATTTCCATTTTGACTCACGTCATTCCTATCATCACCAGCCAAATTCCAAAAATATGAAATTATTCAACACGCCTTTCCAGTGCCAGGATAATCAGTAATCAAGTGCAAAAACCAATTGCTTCCCTTAAGCTCAAGAGGTGGAGTAACACACCTGCACTGCTCTTCCACCATCAAGGCACCCCACAGGAAGCATGTTAAAAGCTTGTATTGTTAAGCCACACCTATGAGGTCATAAAAAGGTGATAGTGATCAAATTACAAAACAAGAATAAAGTCAATGTTCAACTATGACAGGAAATGTGCATTACCAGCCAGCAATTACAAGAGGATGGATTGAAACAGTTGCAGCATGCATTGCTCTGCACATTGGGAATAGCAATGGATCATTGTACACATAAGGAAGGAGCATATCTAATTATTGTGCACAATGGGCTACAATCAACCTCCTGATGCAAAATGGGATTGAGAAATATCTTTATTTTAATATAATTAGGATTTTTAAATAAAGTTATTTTATTTGGACATCTAGGAATATCTTTTACTGCCAACCAAGGTAAAAACCAATTGGAATTAGGATTTGTTGATAAAGTTATTTTATTAGTGTGCAGAGACAAAGTAGAATTTCACTGCCGACCAAGGTAAAAACCAATGCCTTGACTTGATTGTTAGCATTTTCACTCTAATCCACTAACGGATACCGACTTATTAATTTTGAAGAGAAGATACCACAAGAACCAATTCAACATAAAGCTAACAACTTTTTAAAGACATTAAAGGCTCAAAAGCAAATGAAACTTACGTATAACCAAGTGTGGCTCTACTGATGAGTCCAAGAAACAAAGAACCTTGAAATAACATGCTAGGGACTTGCACCAAATCTCCTGTTGCAGCTGGATTTGATGAAAGTAGCAGGCCAACAGCAAACATTGAAAAAGATAGTACCGCACCAGCAAATGGACCTGCAAGTGATATGTCCACCATTGTGCTTCTATCAGGAAGAATGGATTTAAACTGCAAAAGAAAAAATTACGGATCATCATTTAAATATGCAAACTAAAACTTGACAAGTTTCACTCTGCCAGTTAAATTCAACTCAGAGATGTTTAAATATCAATTGCACATTCCAAGTTAAATTTAAAAGCAGGAAGAACTAGATCGGCTCACCTGGGTAATTGCACCAAAACTGCCAAGAGTGATGTTTGGAATGAAGTAAGGAATGCTTAATTTTACTTTCTTTGGAAAAGCTGCCAGAAAGTGTCCAAGTTCCTGCATATAGCCAAATCAATTAGGTGGACATCCAAAGAATCCAGGAACATAAAAGGGAACTTGAAAAACTTAGTGATATTTTACAGAAAGTAGATTAATTAAAATAGAATTAATATACTTTGGCATGAAAATTTAAAAATATTAAAGATGTAGCTGGCCTGAGACTAAGGGCTTGTATCTCTGGTAAATGGGAAAATGGATCTTTGGAATCCACAAACTAACTCAATAAACTATTGATTACTAACACAATATTCATCAGTTAGTCAGCAAATGTGAAAGGACTGCTGTTTTCATAATTACATCAGAGGCAGATTTATGGGAAAAAATTTTGATTTCCTAATCAGATTCATTTAAGGAAGAGTATCAGGCTAAGTGATCAGAGAACTTTTGGTCAGTTATTATCTAATCCCAAGCAACAGCTCCACAGACAACATATTGTAATTTGTTTGCTCCAAATCAGGTTGGATCTCATCTTAATCAAAGAACCACCAAACAACTTATATGCACAACATATGAAGTATACTAGCCAAAGTGGATAGTGACAAGTAGTAAGTTAATTGCATCAGCCAAGTTATCCATTTCTATGACGAAGTAAGGGTACATCAGACAAGGGTATGATAGAAAATAACTCCAAGTTCTGTCATCGCTGACAGAGATATTTCAGTGAAAAGCAATTATATAATCAAAATCCAGCATATGATAAGAGCTAATACTTACATGAAATAGCATAACTCCCAAGACACCATATGCTACAGGCAAAGCTGACTCAACAAAAGGGAATAGTAGCTCCATATCAGGGGGTTCAATAGCATTGGGATCTGTGAAGTATTTTACAACTTCTGGAGGCAGTCTGTTTATCTGATGAATCAAAAACATAAAATCAACAAAACAGTTTTAAATAACAGAAGATGGTGGGTGGACACTATTGATGTGGCAAACGAAATTTAGAAACGTTTGAGATATAGTGATTTTTTCACCGACATATACTGATCAACACTTGATGCTAAAAGAGAATCAGTAATCAGCCTACCTGAGAAGCAATTCCAAGCTCCACTGAGGAACCAATGGTGAGAAGAAACAACAACAAAGCAATCACATATTGCCAAAGTGTTGTTGGCCCTGGATCTGAAACTTCCTTCCGCAGCAAACCAAAGCTGACACGTGGCCCACCACGTGGATCAGGACTGTCTGAATCGGGTTCTTCCACCATAAAAAGGTTGTACTTATCACCTGTGACCTCAACTAGCTGACTTTGAAGCTTGGCAAATACATCCTCTCTCTTTCCCCTTAAATTTCCAAGGAAAAGAATACCCTCCCCAAGGTCACCAAAAGGCTCCTCTTTAGTCACCCAAAAAGTTGTATAACCAAAAAGCTTATCCTTAATCAGCTTTACATCAGCAGGATCAACCTTCTCAGGTCCAAGGAGTTCCATGAGTTTGAAAGAATCAACTTGAAAATTGTTGTATGTTGGTCCAACTGAGGATAAGGATGACTGAAGAAGCGAAATAAAGAAACATAAGACTAAGGAACGATAACTGACGATTCACATGCACAGAATATGCTTCCACAGAAAATATTTATCAGAGGGGCTTTCAGTGCGCGCGCATCACAGAAAAGATAACTCGTGAGATAGAAAATCAAACTAAAAATAGCAGACAAGTAGAGCAGGCATTGAGAAGCACAAGGCTATTTCATTAAAGAACCTCTCCTTTATTTGAATTCATATTAGTCAACTTAAATCAAGTAGTAAAATGAAACAAAAAACTTAGGCAAGCGTTATTAAGGTGAACAAAATATTGGTGCCAGGATTACTGAGGAGAGGTAACTACAAAATCTTCCCACAAATTTATCACCTGGACACCCATCATCATTTTGCGCTCGCCAGATAAAAATGGTTTTACATGTATTCTAACATAACATGTGTATAGCCTCGACTTCCCCTTAATAAATGTCCATCCCATTAAATTAGAGAAAAATGCAAGCATTTCGTGCCGTTTACAGCAGCATGAAGTAGTCAGAATACGTTGAAGGAACAAAAAACAGAAAACAGAGAAACAGAGAGTTTAGTACCCTTGAGGAAGCCGGTGGGGACCTTGGTTTCTCAGTATTGAAGCCATTCTCATTTCTCTCCTCAGCCCCTTCAGCCAGTGTGGTCGTCAAATTAGAATCCTTCGACGCATTACTACCACTTTCCCCTTCATTATTAGTGTCGTTATTACTACTAAAGCACGTAAACCGACTAAAATCAATATACCTCCCTAATTTTGATCTTTCTCCGCAAAAATAACGCGAACCCCTCGATCTGCTCAGCTGATGGTATTGAATTCTCTCCCTGAAAACGCGTCGAACAGGATTGGAACGGAATTCGTAATTCAAAGGTATAAGACTACAACTTGTGAGAATTCCCATAGAATAGAATGAGAAACCAAAAGGAATGACGAATATTCGAGAGGAGTAAAGCGTTCGTTTCAGTTAAGCATTTGGAGAAGAATTCAAATTCAAATTCAGCACTCTAAACTGTTGCGGAAAGATGAACGACGAACTCAAGCTCAATAGGGGTAGCCAGAGTGACCCTGGGAGTTGGAACTACGAGCTTCTTTGGATGGGGCAGCGCAGCATATCTTCATTCTCTGTTTCGGCTACTAAAATATCTTTTCTTTGTCTGATTCATTTTTTATAATTAAAAAAACGTAATTTCCAGATTTTTTTTTTCATTTTAGATTCAGATATTACCATTAAGCTGTACGATTTGTTTTTTTTTATAAAAAAAAACCATATTTTGAAAAGGAAAAATTGGCCCTTATTAACAAATTTATCGGTGAGAAGGAATTAATAATGTTTTGCTCCATGTGTATTTTTTAACTAGAAATTTGTCGGCTATGAAATTGGAGCAAAAAGATTTGATAGTTCGTTTGACTTTTTTGTATTTTTAAGTTTGATATAGACGATAACTTGACTAAATTTCATCTTAGGTGACAATGAAGAACTAGAAATAATTACATAAAATGATATAGATATTTTAAAAATTACAATTTAGTCATTCTCTTTCCCAATCTCAATCTTACCCATCGGACTAGACAAGGTAGTTAAAATCGAGATTTTACGTAAAATTGAAAGAGGATAAAAAATCATAAAACGTAAAATCGTAACGTAAAAAAATCGTAAAAACATAAAAGCGTTTGGAAAATTAGTAAAATCATTTTAATAAAAAAAAATCATAAAAACGTAAAATCGTAGTGATAAATCGAGGTTTTAACTATTACGCTAGTCATCTCTACCTCCACACCGTTGTTGTTGCCTTTCTGTAATTTTTAAAACTATATAGGCCCATGTTCATAATTTTCTCCAGTTCTTCAATGTTGGTTGAGATGAAATTTTAATAAATCATCATTTATGTCAGTCTTAAAAATACAAAAAAGTCAAATTAACGATCAATGGATATTTTTACTCTACTTTTATAATTACATAATTACTTTTACACACACAAAAAAATACTTGCTGTTGATACATTTTTAAGAAAACCCCACACGCGAGCATGTATATATCTATCTACGCCTCTTTTTTTTTTCTTTTTTTTTTATCTATCTACACCTTTAACCCTTTAGAATAAAATAATATGGTTACTAGGGCGATCTTACTTCTCAAAAAGACTATTGACTACAGCAATAGAGGCAACCCTGGCAACGATTTCGCGTTTGTTTTGACTCTTGCCCGAGGTTTTTGCTTGAGATTACCCACTTTACCGTAATAGTTTGCAATTATACACATGCATTTCTGGTCCGTCTGAGTGTACTATTTTGTGATCCCTGGAACAATGCTTTATTTGTCAAATCTTTTGTGACTCTTCTTTCTGAGACTGCCCTGAATTTCTAGTCCAAAACTATGCAATTGTTTCTTTTATGTTCTATAATCTAGTCAATAGGTTTTGTAAACTCATCTAGCTTGTTTCTTTGTTTGGATTTTCAAACGACTTTGCCGTAATGTGTGGTACAATTCTTGTCTGTTACAAGCATAGTATCACCATGTTATAGGATTGGGATGTCGTCACCCCAATCTTCTGGAGCGCACAAAGGAGGAGATTACTATTCAACTTTCCACAGGCAACAGAAAGAAGTTCCCACGGGAATCCACTAGACAAGCCCTATCAGAATGGGCATTATCTCCAGAATTTATTACTCCCTCGTGTTCTAATTATAAGATATAGTTGACTTTTTTGAAAAGATTAAGGAAGTTAGTTAAATTATTTTAGAGTATTTTTATTTTTTTTCTTTAAACTAATTAGTTTGACTAATAAACTAATATATAATCTAAAGATTTACTATATATGAAATGATTAAATAACTTATTTAATTTCATTAATCTCTCTAAAGAAAGTCAACCATGTCTTATAATTATGATGAGAGAGTTAGTAAGTGGATAACTGAGTTTGCTGACCGGATTCACGCCCTTCCAAGCGACGGTTCGGATGGAACAAAGGAAAGTGAATAGGAAGTGAAAATGGATATCGAATTTTTACTTGGTAGTGACTATTGGTTGAAGGTGTGGTAGAAAATGCTAAATAATTAGAAATTGAAAAATAACAACAACCTCTATAATTAAGATTGCATATATTATAAATATATAATAATTCTGAATAATATGAACTTATAAGCTTGCCAAAATATGATAATTAATTTTGAAAAAATCCGATCCTAACATATGTTGTCTTATTAAGACAATTTACTCTCTCTTTACAGTTACCTAAGGTTAATGAACAATTGTCTCTTAAGATAAAACAAATTTGCATTTTCAGAATGATGACACTCTCAATTAGAAACCCAAAGAAACACAATGAGTCTGTTTTCAGAATCACACAAAATATAACTGCAGAATGCAGTATGCAAGGAGAAGTGTTGGGGATTGAGTTTTTTTTAATTTGATTTTTTGTCACTAGCACGCTCTATTTATAAATGACGAAAATTGATTAGATGGACTTAATTTTTGCAAGTGAACTAGTGCATTGTACAAATAGACGCACCAGAACGGATCGGTAACAACGATCCGATATTATGGTCCACCAAGCAAACAACCATAAAGGATCGGTGACTACGATTTGATATTACGATCCGCTGGTTGGGAGAATATTGAAGGGGCAAAACAAAAATCAATAAAAGTTCAAGGACAATTTGGACACAATTTTTTTTAGAAAAAAATTAATTTCACACATGTGCGAATTGAATTGGACCGGACAGGACGGCGTTGCATGGTGAACCAAGGGTCACCTATATCGTCACCCCTTTATAAAAATGGGTTGGCTCAAAAGCCTAATTTAGAGAAATAAAATTGAGACTTATATATTTATTCATTTCTCTTCATTTATCTAATGTGGAACTTCTATCCACACACTCATTTCTTCTTCTTTTTTTTTTCCTCTTCTTCCTTTTTTTTGTGGAGTTGAAAAGAGTGGGATCTCAACGGCTTATTTGGAAGCCATATAAACCTTTTTTGTATGTGTCAGTAATTTCTTTTGCTATCTAGGACTAATTTATTAAACAAGCAAAAAAACAATGAACTAAATTATTAAAAATTGAGAGATTAAGTCACGCCAAGTTATAGTTTAGAGATTAAATTATAACTAAGTTAAAAATTAAAAGACTAAAATATTAATTTTTCCTAAATTATATATTTGTTCGTAGCACACGGATTTAACCCTTTTAAATATTTATTAGCAAATCACATCCATAAAGTTAGTTAAATTTCTTAAATATGATGTATGATTTTTTTCCCCAAATAAATGTATGATAAAATCTTCATATTTTTTAATTATTGCCTATAATTCAGGTGAAAATCATGGGCTATTATTGTTGGCATTCAATTCATTTAAATAATTATAATTACAAATTATAAAAATGACGGCTGGTCTGTTGGCGATGGGAAAGCGCGTAAGGCACGTGGATTACGAGACCTATTGGGCTTTTCTCATCGGCCCAACGGGCTTTTTAATTCGAGGGCGGGTGTCACAATTGACGCGTTAAGGAAGTGTAGCCTTTTTGTAACGCAACGTTAGCGTACTCTACAAGCTTTCAGACAAAATAAAAAGTGGTTAAATATGTTGTTCCGCAAAGTAATAACCCGCGAACGCGATTAGAAGGAAAATCGAAGCGACCGAGCGCGGGATTTTAATGTTCATTTCTTATTCTTATTCTTATTCGCTCTCCCTTCCCGAACAGAAGAAAGCAGGACTCCACAGGCATGGGGCTATTTCTTTTTCCGTTCTTCGTCTTGATCAATTTGTCGGCATTTGCAGCTGGCAATGACGAAACCGCGCTCAGAGGTGAGTTTCCTGCTTTTCTTCTTGTTTTTTCTTAATGAAAGTTTTTTGGTTTTTGATGTCCCGTGCTGCATGTTAGAATGCTGAGTGGCAATTGAAACAATGGGGTCTTTAAATGATTCTTAGGGTTTCTTTATCTTCACATTGTACTCGATAGAAGTCTCAACCTTGTCGGATGGTCGGGGATTTCAGCGAAATTTCTTTGTTGTTTTGTCTTTTATTTATTTTTTTATTTTAAATGCTTGTGTAATTTGTAAGCAGAGTGAGGTCTGAGCTATTTCCTAAGTATAGGGTCCTTAATTAATAAACTAAAACTTTATGCAATAATGGATCGATAAGTCTGGTAGAAGATTGACTGTATCGTGGCCGAGCTCCCTTTCTTCAGTTTGATTGTTCTCTCTGGACTCTTCTTTCGATGCTCCAATATCAGTTCTAGTTGTTTGAGGTAATAAATATATCTGGGGACTGTGTTATGGTTATGCGCTAGTAAAATGCTTACCTGATTATGAAATCAAACATATTTTCAATCGCAGCAATGGAGCTGCAAGCTACATCTCTCGATTTAGTATTTTATCTTGGACTTGTGTGTGGATGAGGGGTGTAGACTTCTTCTGTTTTGAATGAGCAGTGCATCAAAGTTGGAGAATATGCGTTGTTTCTCCTCATTTCAATTTCATATTTTTAGCTTGCTTCGTCAATGTTTTAAGGGTTTTTTGAACCTGAGAACTACTGAGATTTTTTGTTTTACAACTTACAAGTTTTCTCTTATCGTAAATCAGATTTTAACCAAAACATTTAAAAGGCAGTAGTAATATCATCAAAAGAGGTAAAATCTGCTGTCTTAACGTAATCCTTATTGTGAGAGACTTTATGCTGTAACTTAGTAAAATGGTTCGCTTTTTTTTTTTTTCCTTGGGGAATAATAGGAATCATCGTTCTTTATATCTTGCTAAGCTGGAATCAAACCAAAATATTCACATAATCTGTTCAACGTGTGTTCTCTGCATTAAGGAATTTGTTGCCATATATCCCTTTCCTCCTCATTGTTTTGTGAAAGAATCTCTGCATGATACAATTGCAGGAATTGATCTGGAAAGCCCAGTTTTGGATATCCACGTATTGCCACTTTCTGGAAAAACATATACTCATGGTGCTAAGGACATATTCAGATGTGAACGTGTTCGTGTATATGGACTCTCAAGATTGAAACTCTGGAGTTATGCGAGTTCATTCCGCATTACTTTGGCTCCCTCAGCTGAAATTCCTGAAAAGTTCCATGACAAGATCCACGTCTGTTTCCACAGGTAGGTGCTGAGCGCATGCTGTACACATTATTCTCTATATACTTACTGTTCCATCCTCTCTCAGTTCTCAAATCTGCTTGGCAGTCAATCTTTTTTTCACTTCTACTCAATTCAAATTACAAAGATTGAGAAGATTGTCATTTCTCACTTGCGGATCACATGCAGGAATAATTCACTAGGATGGTGCCAATGTGAAAAGGCCGAATTTAGAAGTGTCCAGAAGGGGATCTGGAGTGCTGTTATGTCTCCATATGAAAAAAGATATATTGATGTGAGATTCACCGATGAAATACCAGGTTCTGTTGTAGCCGCTCTTGAAGAAGGTTTGTTTCTTTATCTTAAC
Organism: Acacia confusa; assembly: GCA_037074495.1. Taxonomy (NCBI): domain Eukaryota; kingdom Viridiplantae; phylum Streptophyta; class Magnoliopsida; order Fabales; family Fabaceae; genus Acacia; species Acacia confusa. The sequence continues at coordinate 9,174,663 of CM073507.1, read as the reverse complement.
CTTCTGTAGTTTATTTATTGTATTCTTACCTGCTTTTGTTGTTTTTTATAAAATTAAGTTTCATTACCATCTATACTCTCATGCCATTATATTTCTCTGCAGATTTTCAGCAATGGCGACTTGTGTGTCTTGCAGTGGGATTCATACTATTGTTGTTGGCTCCCATTATTAGCAGTTGGGTTCCATTTTATTACAGCAGTTCAATGGCTATAGGAATCTTTCTTGTTATTATAATCCTTCTTTTCCAGGTATCTAGTTTAATGTTTTGTCGCATTCAGTTAGGTTTACATCACTCTTTTATTTATTTGCTTACTAACTTGCTCTTATCATGAATGCAGGGCATGAAATTGTTGCCAACTGGAAGGAAAAATATCTTTTACCTAGCCATATCTGGATCAGTGGTGAGTATACCTTAATCCTGGTCTTTGCTGATTACCAGCAGGGCTTCATGTTTAATAAAAAAATTAACAATTGATGTCATTTCTTATTATTTAAAAAAGGTGCTGATGTTATTTTTATGTGTTGTTTCAGCTTGGAGCTGGGTCCTTCCTTGTGCACCACTTCTCTGTCTTCATTAATTCAATTCTTCAGAGTTTTGGGTTGAGTGAAGAGATGCATAATCCAGTAAGATTCTTAGATAATGTTGTGGATTTTTTTCTTCCTCTGGGTTTAAGATCTTTTGTACTGCATTAAAGCAAATGGATTGAGTTCTATATGTATTTTCATAACCTGAAACCTGTTTTCCTCTTTTTTCTCAAGACCCAGATGAACTTGTGTGCAATTCTTTGCTGAAGTGATGACAATATTTGGAATTCGACACATTATTTCTTCTGATTTAGGATGAATTAGCATTTAGTACTTCCCAAGTCTGTTTATTCTCTATCATTTGTGTACAGATACTCAGTGTGTAGAATATTCTTTGTGTTGGGCTACGCATGGCTTGCCTAAAGGAGGTCACCGTGTATTGTATTCTTGTGTGTATCTCTTGATATATAATAAAATACACGCTACAGCTTACCCTAAAAACCATGCAATCAGAAATTTGTACATAGTCATTTAACTCCATTTCCCATTTGTTGTGTTCTTGTAGCCGCAAGTTAAATTAGTAATATCTCCCTTTCATTGCAATTGTTATTCATAAATTCCATGAGGTAGCTTTTGGACCCCTTGGGCTATGTTTTAGGGGAAATATCTTTTTATGATTGCTGGCAACTTTTATTGGGCTAGAAACCCACATTATTACTTAGATCCTCTTTTTTCTCCCCTTGTTGGTTCACAGGTTGCAGTTTTTGTAATAGTGGGGATCATCTTGGCTGGAGCTGCATTAGGCTATTGGATTGTTAGGAGATTTGTTATCTCAAAAGATGGCGGCGTGGACTCTAGTGTTGCACAATTTGTGAAATGGGCAATGCGCATCCTCGGTGCCACATTTATTTTGCAGGTTTGCCTTTTTATACATTCTCTTTGTATGTACTATATGATTGTCATTGACATTTAGTGCCCCCATGTCATATATCTGATAATTTCACTATCATTTTGGATTGTTTTGAGGGACTTATTTTTGTTGCATACCTTTTTAAGATGAATATATGTTTGTTGGTGGATGCAAGTTACAATTAATCTTTATAAATGATCAAACCAAGACATTGCTATCAGCTTATTATATAATTTAAATTTCTATATCTGATATTGGGCTCTTTCTGTAAAATAAAATACCAACTCTGAAGAGCTTTTTATCTTATTTGATGAAATGACTTATAACATATCAAAGCCCCCTACATTTTTCTAATTTGGTTCATATCTGATGTAGACTCTGATAGTTGTTCAATTTATTTTCTTGTTCTATATGATGAACAATGTCGGTAGATATATTAAGTTTTTTGGCTGATGCGAATTTCTTGCTTACAAAGACATGTTTGTTGTTTTGGTTTGTTGAACACTATTCCTTGAGCTATTTGCTTGTTCTTAATCATTCTGGTTTTCCAATCTTTGACAGAGCACTCTTGATCCTCCTCTGGCAATTGTTGCGTTAGGTTTTTGCGGAGCTTTCTGCAGACTTATATCTTCTATAAGGCATCTTTTTGGTTGGTAAGTTTAACTATTTTTGTAATTTCTGCTGCCTTGTTTTTGTATTTGTCAGTCATTTTATATGTAATAGCCACCTGGAGAGTTTTTCATCTTGCACTTTATGCATATAAATTTCTCTGCTTTTTAAAATACGAGGTGGATTCTTCCAAGATATCCTATAACGTGGTTGTCAAGACTTGTGGTTACTTGTTTCTGAAATTCTTTGATGCTTTTTATCTTTCGGTCTCTTTGTAGATTCTGTAGGCCTAAATCCCATTTTAGGGAATTTGAGTGAGTTGTCTGTTTAGGTCTTTAGGACACTTACCTAGCGTCTGTATGGTTGTCTGGCTTGACAAGCTTTGTTTTTCATTGTAATTGACTATCAGTGCTAAATCTTCTTACGCTTTCCTCATGAAAATATGGCATTTGCATTATGATTTTGTGTAGGTATGAAACTTCAGGGAAGGATATTTATACATCATGGCAAGCTGGAAAGGTGATTAGAGGGCGTGGTCATGCTGAATTCTTGAGCAAGACAACCCCAAACGGGAAATTGTGGAATAGCCCTAAAATTCAGTCTGCATGGTTGAATTCTCCTGTAAAAGGTATTGTTCTGTTGTTTTTACCTTTTAGATATATAATTACTGCAGTTCATACTCCAAAGCAGTATCTAATTTACCCTTTTGATATATGCCCTGAACTCTGAAGCATGAAGTTAATTCTAACTTGCTAAAGCTTTACCGTGCTGGAAAATTTCTCCCATTAAGCAGTATCTAATTTCTGGTCCCCGCTTGAACTCCGAGCATCCTACCTGTCTTTTTTTGGTTTTTGGCCTGGTTTCCCTTATGGAATTCAGAATAAAATTGCGGTTAGAATTGAGACCTGTTTCTTGGTTTCCCCCCATTTATACCTGCTTAAAATAATATGTTGCTAGGGCATGATCTTACTTCTCAAGAAGACTATTGCCTACAACAATAAAGGCAACTCAAGCAACAATTTGGTGTTGGTTTTGACTCTAAGCTAGGGGTGGAAACAGGTCAGGCCAGGCCAGACCTGCCCCTTAACAGGCCAAGCCTGTTATGTAGGGAAGCGGCCTGAGCTTGGCCTGTGGCCTGTAACAGTGTAACAGGCTTATTTTTAGGCCTGAGCCTGGCCTGTGGCCTGTTAAGAGGCCTGGATTTTTAAAAATCCTATACCTAAGCTAACAGGCCACAGGCCCGAAGGAAAACAGGCCTATGTTTACAGGCCGAAACAGGCCTCCTACGTTTATCAAGATAAACAAGCAATAAAACCACGGAAAGTAAGCATTTCCTTCATCATTTAAATTCCCTCATCTCATAAACCTACTTTTAGCAAGAATTCTGTATAGTATTTGGACATAGACAATCGATTCTGGTAATCATCAAGAACTTGTTACAGAACCTATTCAACCAACCAACCCCTAAGCCAATTGGAAACTAGGAGCTTTAAATTCAGTTTAAGCCATCTGCTGTGGATCACCTCAGAAAGATGAACATGGGAACAGCCACGGCTTTAGATCTATAGAACATTTTCTTCTTCTTGAAGGTCCCATTTCCAACTGTAATCACAATCTTCCCAGGTTCATTTATGTAAAATTAATTTCTAATACTATCACCCATTCTCTTTTGGTTCTGCAGCAATATATTGTATGAGCCTTCATCCTCTGGAATAAACTCTTTATACGACACTTCCCATCCCACCATTGTCACATCGCAGATCAATGTCACTCCAGGCTACACACACACAAAACCCAAACACCAAAATCAATACACAAATGAAAATTAAAATTACATCATACGAACCAACTTTGATATGAAAACATCTTACTAAAGTTGGACGCACCTCTTTCACTGGAATTTCAGTTGTAGAAATTGTGTTTCCTCTGATTTTGTGTTCTAAGGTTTTATCAACAGGGGAGAAATCTTGGTCATTCTGCCTCTTGAGACTGCCATATTCAACCGGAAGATGTTCTGGGGCTATGAACCTTTTTTAGGCTATTAGAAAAATAATCAGGATGATTTGATATTGTCAATTAATGAATTTAAAAAAATAAAAAATGCTGGAAATAATGGATTAGAAAGGTCACTTGAGGAGAGTTTTTGTGGCTTTAAGTGGTCTAGCCAACATGAACTCCTTTTTCACTTTTATAAGTCGTGAACCGCGAGAATAGCAACTGGGAGGTGTAGAACCAAAATGGAGCATTTACTGCTATATTCCCCTGCCATGAATCAAGCAATCACATATATAGCTTGAGTAGACAACGGCATAAACCCCCCTAAAATATCAACTAATGCCGCATAAGATAAAACATTTTCATCCACTTAACTTACAAAACCCCATAAATCAATCTAAATGTAAAGATACAGCCAGCGGAAAAAGAAGCCAGACAATGAAAGAAGCTACAGTGTCACCACCCACTAAACAAAGAACATTCAAAAGCAATCAAAATGTCCGCACGGATCCAGATAAAAAACGTAAAAGCACCTTGCAGATCACGAAAACAAGGAAAGTTTCGTCAAAATTCAACCAAACAGAAACAAATAAGAAGAAGAAAACACCGAAATCAGTGATAGAAAACGATTTCAAGCCCAAAATCCAACGACTAGAAGCTTAATTGAAGCACAGATCTGAGAATCAAAAGAAGAGAGAAGAGATTAGAGATGTTACCGCCGGTGGAATCAGATCTGGACAATGAATGCTCCAGCGAATATGAGCTTCAATTTGCCGGAGGTTGAAGAATGTGCTTCAATCTGCTCCAGCGAAGATTTATCGGAAGATTTATCAAACTCACATTGGAACTTGGAACTGAGCGAGCGACGATCAGTGTTGAAGAATGAAGAAGAAGAACCAGAAGCGAGCGGCGTGAGAAGAGACGATAGGAAATTTGGGGATTTTGGAGTTTGATATAATTTTAGGGTTTTTTCAAAAGTTGGAACAGATACAAGGTACAGGTGTCACACTCTGATTGGATGATTGATGGAGAAAATTACATTATTGTCTTGCTAACAGGCCGGCCTGTCAGGCCTAACAGGCCTTTTATTAGGCCTGGGCGGAGGCCTGGGCCTGGCCTTTTAGGCAAAATAGGTCTTATAAGAGGCCTTGGCTTGGCCTTTTAGCCTGACAGGCCAGGCCTGAACAGGTTTTTCACAGGCCAGGCCACAGGCCCCTGGCCTATTTCCACTCCTACTTTGAGCCGAGGTTGCTGCTTGAGATTACCCCCTACTTTACTGTAATAGTTTGCAATTATATACAAGCATTTCTGGTTCATCCGAGTGTAGCATTTTAGGCTCCCTGGGACCATGCTTTATCTGTTCAATCTTTTATGACTCTTCTTTATGAAACTGCCTTGAATTTCTACAAGTCCAAATATATGCATTTGTTTCTTTAATATTCTATAATCTAGTCAATAGGTTTTGTGAACTTGTCTAGCATGAATGTTGATTTGTATAGAGTTTTAAATGACTTTGCGGTGATTATGTGGTTCAATTCTTTTCTCTGTTTCAGGAATAGTATCACCATCTTATAGCAATGGGATGTCGTCACCCCCATCTTCAGGAGCGCGAGTAGGAAGGGATTATTATTCAACTTTCCACAAGACAGGCAACAGAAAGAAGTTCACAAAGAAAGAGTGGGATAATTTCACACGGGAATCCACTAAACAAGCCCTATCCGAATGGGCATCATCTCCAGAATTTACTGAGTGGATTGTGGAGCATGCAGACCGGATACAGCTCCTGCCAAGCGAAGGTTCAGATGGAACAGAGGAAAGTGCATCGGATTCCTCTGACGTAGGAAGTGAAAATGGATATCGAATTTTTAGTTGGTAGTGACTATGATTGAAGGTTCTGCTAATTGGTGCGCATTTTTTGTTTTTCAGAATTAGGCTGAAGCACTGACAAGATCGAGTGATTATGTGATAGGAAGTCAGAATTGATTTTGTAAGTAACATGTAGATTAGATAAATGCTGCAGTTTTGCCCGAATTATCTACATAATATAGCTTTCTGGGAGATTTCAAAATTTAGACTATGTTAATTATGAACGGATAATTCTAGTTTAAATCGAATGAAACTGGCTGAGTTCTTTTGTATGTCTCAATAATTTAGTATATGGTTAAATATTAATTTGTTTTAATTTTGAATTGTAAAGTTTGTCTTGACTTTTAGCAATTTTTAGATTTAATTTATCTAAATTTTCTAAGAAATGTCTCTTGAGAACATTGGAAATGGACCCTCTCCATACCCAGCCGAAATGGCAAGGCAAATTCAAGTCATTTTTTTCCCCCTAAATCATAACGGAAAATTACAAGCCAAGCACGAGGCCACTATTTTGAAGAAAACCAAATGAGTCATTTCTACAAGGATAACTAACAGTCATGTTTGTGGGACCTCATGAATTTATATTCTTAAAGTTTGAATTCTTTCTTATGTTAGATTAAATCCTTTTGACTCAATTATTTTTGATAAATTTTTTATTAAGAACTTCAATTGTAACTTTTTTACAATTTAAATTTGTGATCTCTTGATTTTTTGTGTAATATTCTCACATAAATATTATATAAAATTTTAAAACCGTCAAATGTTGGTTAACATTTATAAAAGATATAAAAGTGATATAAGTCAAATTGAGATTTAAAAATGTTGATGAATTTATCATTATACTTTCTTTTTTCTAAACAAAAAAAGAAAGAAAAATGAACTCCCCAGGTTCAAGTGTCCATGACACTCTCTTGGTCTAAATTGTTACTGGAAAAAATGGAGGTTCAGCGATAAAGACAGAAACAATGAAGATGTGGGGTGGTGGTGATAAATGGAGAGGACGACAAGGGTTGTATCTTGCCTCTCGTCCCATCTCTCTCTCTCTCTCTCACACACCTTTGTCTCCTTTCTATTGAAATCGTGGTGTTGTTGGCGATTATGACGGAGTGATGGTTGAAGCTTGTTAGCGACGGTGAAGATAAAAGTTGTCCCTGACGAGGAACAAAGACAAAAGTGAAGGAAGGTGAAGAGTAGTTGTCAACTCTGAGCTCTTCCAAGCTTGTCCTGTGGTGCGATAGCTTTATTCTAAACTCATAAATTTTGATACAGAATTTAACTAACTGTAAAACAAGCTTTACACAAATTGTAATTCGATTGATAAGTTTAGTAATGGTTTTGACAAGAATTATAAAAGTTTTGATAATAGAGTTTGCTAATGAAAACATGAAAGTCGGAATTCATCAATACTTGTGGAATTTCATCAAAATTCGTAATGTGATTGATAAATTTAGTAATGATTTTGATAAGAATTATAACAGTTTTGACAAAAGCGTTTATTAATGAAAACATACAAGTTTAGATTCACCAATAATTGTGGCATTTCACGAAAACTCGTGATAGATTGATAAGTTTAGTAATGGTTTTGACAATAATTATAATAATTTTGACAAAAACGTTTGTTGATGAAAACATGTAAGTCAGAACCCACAACACCCACCTAATCTTCCTCCTTCAAATGCCTTATCCTTTTTGTTTTGGAGACACATACCACAAACACACACGTAGAGAGAGAGAGAAATGGGACAAGAGGTAAAATATGATCATCATCGTCCTCTCCATTTATCGCCGCCACCATCCCACGTCTTCGTTGTCTCAAGCACCACCCCACCGTCATTTTTCCATTTTTTTCTGGTGAACCTCCATCTTTACTCCCCCTCTTCTTTCCTCAACCACCATCGACCACCTCCATACAATTGTCGATTTTTATCATTGTACCTTTATTTTTCTCAGTGACAATTTAGACCAGGGGAATGTTGCGGACACCTGAACTTGCGGGGCTCATTTTTCTTTTTCTTTTTCTTTTTTATTTAAAAACTGAGGGCATAATATTACATTCATCAACATTTTAAAACTTCAATTTGATCTCAGTCACCTTCACCTTTATATCCTTTATAAATGTTAACAGACCTTTGAGGGTTTTGGAATTTAATATGATATTTATTTGGGATGGTCCTTTTTTTTTGTAGAATTCTTAATATTTGAAGAATAAAAAATGAAAAATATTAATTTACTTTTTTTTTTTTTTGCTTGAAGGGAATTATTTATCTATTCCATCCAGAAACACATGAAGGTTCACAGATACAATACCATAGCAGAATGAAAACAAACGCCCAACTACTTGACACCAAGCCAAGGCATTCCAAAATATACACAAAACAGAGCAGTTAACTAAGAATCACCATCCCCAGCAGAATTGGAACATGAAGCATCACCCATGGGAGTAAAAGTCTGCTAAGCATCCAAAGCTAGAAGAGACAATAGAGAAGGTGATGGTTGTGAGACCCACCCAATGGGGCACATCCCCTTATAAGAAGTCGTTGCTAGATAATCTGCAACATGGTTGCCCTCACGCGGAGTAAAAGAGATCGATAACCCACCTCTGGATGCAATCGGACTAATAATGTCATGTACAACACTCCTGCAACGCCAATCATACGAGGATGAGGATTTAGTAACCACACAGTTAATAAGGGCCAAGCAATCAGATTCCAAAACAACATTATCAATCCCCAGGTCCTTGACAAGCAACAGAGCCCTCTTAAGAGCAAGGGCTTCAGTCATGAAGGCTAATAAGGATTTAATTTTATCAACAAAGCCCCACTTGAATTGCCCAAAACAATCTCTACACACCACCCCAACTGCTGCCCTCTCATCTCCAATCTTAAAAGCCACATCACAGTTTATTTTGACCTTTCCAGCATCAGGAGGAACCCACCCAACTGATCTAATAAGGCGAGAATTCAGCAACAGAGGTTTGGGATGAACCACCTTCGAGCAGGCCAGGGCTTCAATTGTACTATTTTTTGCCATTTAATTTCCATCACAAACAAAGGGTTAGGTTCCTTAAAATTAAACACCTTCTCATTTCTTTGTTTCCAAATATACCACAACAGCCAGCACACAAGGGAGATATCATAATTAGTCAAAGAAGGCATACCAGCTATCTGAAGCCACCATCTGTTGAAATTGGTTACCATTGTTGTATCAAACTTGACTCCTAGTTGACACCCGAACCATATGCACCGGATCCAAGAACAGTGAAAAAGCAAGTGCTCAATACTTTCCTCATTATCTTCACAGATTGGGCATAGTCTGGACCTCAATTTTCGCCTCCTGTATAGGTTATCATTTGTGGCAATAGCATTGTTGAGGAGCCTCCACATGAAGTGCTAAACTCTTGGAATCACTTTGAGTTTCCAAATGGATTTCCAGCTAGTGTTTGGCACAATACAAGATGATCCCGCCTTATTCACTTTAATAGGCTCTTTAGATTTCTCAGCTTTAAACCCCGGTTTGACCGCATAGTCCCCATCTCTAGCCTTCTCCCAAACCAGCTTATCTTCTAGGTCATTGGTCGTAATTGGGATTTTAAGAATGACACATTTGATCTCTTTCGAGATAAGATGCGAAATGGGAGCAAGCTCCCAAGTGCCATCAACAATCAATTCACTCACTCGATTCTGCTGTTGGGGAGAATTAAGGAGCTTGTTGGTCGCACACCTGCTTGGTAACCAGGAATCCATGGGTCCCCCAAATCCGAATCCTAGAGCCAGAACCCACATCCCATACAATGTTTTGCTTGAGCATATCCCTTCCTACAATTAGACTCAGCCCAACACTAAGACACTTTGTATTCTTTAGTGGCTTCCAAAAGTTCATTTATTGGGAAATAGATGCTTTTCAAGACCCTAGCCCACAAGTCTTGAGGTTGATTCAGCAGCCTCTAAGTAGATTTGGCAAGCAGAGCATCGTTTATTGTTATTAGATCCTTGAAGCCCATTCCCCCCTGATCCTTACTGGCCGTTAGATATTCCCAATTCTTCCAATGAGTGCACTGGCTGAAAGCATTACCATCCCACCAAAAATTTGCTATACAAGATTTTACCGGGAACTTAAAGCAATATAGGAAAAATTGGAATTGCTTGAATCACCGCCTTAATTAGCAACTCACGACCAGCCAGCGAAGGAAAGATGAGAAATTCCCCAGCTTTGCATTTTGCTTGTTACTTTAATTTACTTTTAACGGAATAGCAGTATCAGAGTTTTTCTTATCTAGCTTACACATTAAGACGGCAAGTGCCAGGGCCAGTCCCAGTTTTGACTCCGACCAAAAAAAATCCCAGTTTTGACTTTTGACTATGAAGATCTAAGGATGTGCGTCGATCCAACTTCGCAATGGTGTCCGAAAAATTGAGAGAGAAGATATAGCGGAAAAAACGAGAGACGCGCCTTTTAAATGGAAGGCATGTCTGTCGTATAAGGTTTTTCGGACAAGAAAACTGCCATCTTCATTAATTCCACAGATCCTGTTCAAGCTAGGTCGGCTATTCTCTCTATTGTGGTGAAACCTCAAACGCCAGCAATCTCCGGGTAAAAAATCTTGACTTCATTTACAATTTTTACAGCTTATAAAGAAAGACACAAGAAAATATATTCGAGCTTGGTCAACATCATCTGCATCATTTGTTTCCCTTCACTTTTCATCAAAATCCCCGAAAGGAAACTTGCTAGTACGGGATCCATCAAATCTCATTCTCGTTTTTATTTTTACGATTTTCTTTCCGTATTCAGGAAGAACGTGATGCCCCCGCCGAACCGGAGCATTTTGGTCTCTCCCTCTAGCTCTCGGTCGGTGACGGAGACCGTGAATGGTTCTCACAACTTCGTAATTAGAGGCTACTCTCTTGCCAAAGGGATCGGCGTCGGCAAGCACTTAGCCAGCGAGAATTTCACGGTCGGTGGGTACCAGTGGGCTATATATTTCTATCCCGATGGCAAGAATCCCGAAGACAATTCTGCTTATGTTTCGGTCTTTATTGCGCTTGCGAGCGAGGGTACTGATGTGCGAGCACTGTTCGAGCTGACTTTGGTGGACCAAAGCGGAAATGGAAAGCACAAAGTTCATAGCCACTTCGATCGCTCGCTTGAGAGCGGGCCCTATACGCTCAAGTACAGAGGGAGCATGTGGTGAGCTTTAATTTTTCTGAATATTGATTCTTTCACTGTAGTAAGGATTTTTTGTTCATTCAAACGATTGTTTTCCTTAGTCATGATGCCGTTTGTTTTCTACGAATGGCACCGTCTCTCTCTTAATACAATTGTGTGAAGTATGTATGAGTTCTTCAATGTTTTACCTATGCATTTGTATTGCCACCACCAATGAATGATGTTTCTAAGCACTGAGGGTGAGGGATATGGAGTGAGTCTCCTTGTTCAGTTATTTCAATGGTAGAAATGAAGTTTTAGATATCATGGCAGATTTATAAAGTAACCCGTACATTTGACATTACCATTTCGTTGTATATTAGTATCAAATTCCTCGTGTCATATCCTCGGTTGATGTGTCAATGTTTCATTGTTATGTTCCGTTTCATGCTACTATAGTTTTTCCTGATATACTTCTCATTTCTATTAGGGGCTATAAACGGTTTTTCAAACGAGCTCAGCTTGAGGCATCTACCTTCCTCAAAGATGACTGCTTGAAGATAAATTGCACTGTTGGTGTTGTAGTCTCGTCTATAGATTGCTCAAAATTAAACAGCATACAGGTTCCTGAATCTGATATTGGATCACATCTTGGCACGCTATTAGACAATGAGGAAGAAGCAGATGTCATTTTCTCTGTTTCTGGGGAAAAGTTTCGTGCACATAAGCTTATATTGGCTGCTCGGTCTACTGTATTTGAGAGTGAACTTTTCAACGGGATGGATGATGATAGTAAAGAGATAGTTGTTACTGACATGGAACCAAAGGTTTTCAAGGTAATACTTACCTGAAGAAAAGATATCTTTCCTCTTTTCCTTTCTCATTTCATTTAATCTTTTCCTAGCTTCATTTGTGCAGTATCTGATGTTTCTTGATCTCTTTTGTTGAGTAGGCATTGCTTCACTTTATTTATAAAGACTCACTTATAGACGATGAAGATCTCTTTATGTCACAATCATCAGTCTTGCCATTAGTGTCTGATACATTTGCTGCAAAATTGTTAGCTGCTGCAGAAAAGTATGATTTGCCAAGACTCAAACTAATGTGCGAGTCTGTACTTTGCAAAGACATATCTGTAGATTCTGTTTCTTATATGCTGGCCCTTGCTGATCATTATCATACAACAGAGCTGAAGTCCGTTTGTCTAAAATTTTCAGCTGAAAACCTAGTTGGTAAGTTTTCCTGCTTAACTTTCCAGCAGTAGAACTTGAGATTTGAAGTTCAACTATTTCTTAGCATGTAAGATTTGGCATCCTTTTGGCTATGTTGTGTTCTTCAGCAGTGTAAGATGTATTGATAGTTGGCAGATGATGTGTTTCTAGCTGATTGACCAGTAGATAATGCCGGTATGTGACATTGTGGCAGTAATTTAATGGGCAATGATTACAGAAATTGTTAACCTTTGAATTCCAAGCACCATCACGTGATTTTCCGACCACATTTAGTAGCATTCTTTTGTTTCATGAGCACCTAATCAAGATCTAAAATTAAGCATGTTTAGAAAGACTTCACTTATAATAAGACAGGTGATATGTGTAGATGATTAAATCATTTCACTTCATTACATATCTCCTTTGGAATTCCAGAATTTACATTTGTAGGTTACCGAAAATTAAAAGAAAAAGAATTAACAATTGTATTAGATGATGAGAAAGACTGCAGAGGCACCAATTGTCCAGTTTCTACTTTCAACTGCTTTCATTTCCCTTCCCCCCTCCACTGTTTACCTTAACTCACTTCTATAATCCATTCTAGCCACCAGTCAAGGTTTATGTGAAAAAACAGGCTATCATCTTTATTTCTTTGTTCTTGGTAACACCCCCTCCTGATTTTCATTCTTATAGTTTAATTAATGAACATTTAGAAACTCCTAATGGCTATTAACTTCCTAGTACCATAGTTATGCACAAAGTGGACTTCTAAAGTTTAACAAACATGAATGAATTGGATTGTTGGATCTTAACATGACACAACAGCAACGTTATACCAAAACATGAAAGGCCCACTAAGACATGAAGCATATCATGCAGATAGATCAACCAGTTAGTCAGTGACTCTCTTAGCCTCTTCAATTCTGGGATGTTTATACCTTCTGGATTATGTCTTTGAAGGGTTCTGAGGTGGCAGTCTTTCATCAGTAAATATCTGTAAACAGAGTTTTCCCTCTCAGAAGGCTTCATAGTTCTTAGAGAACAAGTTTTCATGTCAACTCTGCCACTTAAGGAACAAGAAACTCAATTTCTTGCGTTATCTCCTGTTTGTCATGTTCATAGATCAAAGAACCTGCACCCCGATTTTATTTTTATTTATTTTTAAATAATTTCTTTGGATGGGGGTGTTCCGGAGGGGGATGGGTATCCGTTTCCTTGTTATGGAGCATTGATATTATGGGGCTTTTACAAGTTTTTTTATTTATTTAATTGGTACAAATAAATTTAGAAGCAATGTGTTGCAATTGAATTGACTATCTGTTTTTCTTTCCTTTTGTAGAATACTGTGTGGTCATATTCTGTATTCCCAGGTAGTGGCACTGTGTTTGCATTATTGTGATATTTTTAAAACTGGCAACTCTATTGTTGATCTTGCACTGCAGTGTATAGAAACCCACGTCACCCAAGTCCTATGCTCATACAATAGGCGTGCTAAGAAAGCTAAGGTCAGGGAAAGTGGCGAATGAAGTTGGTGCAAGTCAAAAGTAGTTATTTGCAACAACTTACATAGCAGAGAGCATTAGGCACACTAACGCCACTTAGGCTGGCATTTCACTGCCCCTTTCACGGTCAAACTATCACTAGACTTTGCATACACGTCAATTTGGGCATCCCATGTTCCACTGGAATGTAGCTTCTGTCATCTTGGAGATTTTGCTTTTCATTAGAAACTTGGAAATCAAGGAAGAACCCTGTGGTGCCCCTCAGATTTCGTATCATTCATTTCTTATCCCACTTTTTTATTTTTGTTGTCTGTTGCAGCTGTGATGCAATCTGATGGTTTCGAGTACCTTAAGGAGAACTGTCCATTGCTACAATCAGAACTGCTAAAGACAGTAGCAGGGTGCGAGGAAGAATTTAGCGGAGAAGGAAAATGCCGAAGTGTGTGGGCTCAATTCTCGGATGGCGCTGATACAAATGATAAAAGTGTGAGACAACAAACCTGGGAAAATGATGTTGAAAGAAATCAAGGTCTATGGGTTCCGCTTTCTGATGGTGTTAACAATAATGGTAGGAGTCCAGGGCAAGAAACTTGATGAAGCAAATTACACCATTATCTGTTTGTGACAGAAATACACAGTAAAGCAAGCCCAACAGAAACTTAACGTTGGATAAGCAGGAATGCAGGACCACGTAAAAGAAGCCATGGTCATGTTACATGCCTTGTTTTATGCTCTTCGGCTAATTCTATGATCGGACGAGGATAGAGTGGCGTCAATGACTGATGATATTTATGGGTGACTATTGATCGAACATCAGCACAATGAACTGATGGATTGTTGTAGTTCAGGGAAAGACAACTACTCCCTCCTGATGTTAATGTAGGACGTAATTAAAGAGTTGGTGTTAGTTATAAATGTAAGATGTATGTCATTTTAATCTATTTTGTCCCCAAATTATCCCTGTTATATTGTCTCAACAATAAAAATTGGATTTGCACATTGGAATATGCTCTGTGGGGGATGAACCTTATGGGAGAATACTGGCTAGCAGGAGATGGGGAAGAAAAAGGGTGAGGAGATGAACGGATAGGCATTTTAAAAAAGAAAAAATTATTCAAATAATTTATAAAAAAATGAGAATAATATTTTGCTTCCCCGGCAGACTAATGTAGACATTATACTCCCCTAAATTGCTTAAATGTTACTATTTTGCTGCTTAGGTCCTTAAGTGGAATTAAATTGTTGGAATGTTATTATAGCTGCAATTCTGCCCTCATTTGGGTGAGATGGTAATTACATTTTGTAATTTAATTTTAATGACATTTCAACAATTAGGGGTCTAAATTGTCGTTATTGACCTTTTAGGCGGTCAGAGAGTTTGACAAGTTGAATGAAAATGCTCTCATTTGTTAATATAATTTTAATGGGACTATATATGAGTCAGAGGGGGATCTAATAATTTTATTTATTTAGAAGATAATCTTCTTAGCGCGTGGACCGCAATGAACGAATTTATTTATTTTTTTTTTGTGGGTGAAGACAAATTCAATAATCGATTCATTTGCGTTCCTCTTCTTACAACACACGTGACTAACAAGCCTTCCATACCTAATCATGTAGCCTGATCAAAGTGTGTGGTGCAAGTAAGCTCTCACATTTTTTCATCTTTAATTACTTGCAAATCGTATGTATTTAAATTAGTTTTTTTTTTTTTTACCTGTATTAAAATTAGCTACTTGCACTTCTATTTTCTAATTATTTTCAAGATCATGAAAAAAGTCAGCGCAGCTGTAGGATGGGATTAGCGTGAAACATTTTTAGTCTATGCTTCCTCTAAATATAAATAATTGGGATCTGGAGGTGTTTAAATTCTCTACATTTTAGAGTCGTATGCTTCACTTCATCTACACGCAAGTAAATTATTTATGTTGGTATTTTTTTTTCTTGTTTTAATACAACGAGGATGCAATTAATGTAAGAGCTTTGCAATATAATTTAAAATTTTGTCGCATTTGTTGATTATTATTAAAGTTATGCCTCTAAATTAGATAATACTTAATAAAGATGAATCTCTTCGTCAGTGAGCACAATTTTTAATTAATGCTACATCTAATCTTAATTATAAGACAAAGTTGACTTTTTTTAGAGGGATTAAGGAAGTTAAATAAGTTATTTAATCATTTTATATGTTGTGTATTCTTAGATTATATATTAGTTTATTAGTCAAACTAATTAGTGTGAAGAAAAAAATAAAAATAAAAATACTCTAAAGTAATTTAATTAGTTTCCTTAATCTCTCCAAAAAAGTCAACTATGTCTTATAATTAAGACCGGAGGGAGTATATTTTAATAACTTATCCTTCAATATCACTAGTATGGAAAATGCTTCTAAAAGCTAATTTTAATACTATTCGAGGCTAACCACTCCTCATCGTTGTTTGTTCTATGCGGGTGCACATAGAATATTTGTTCCCAACAAAAATTCCATTACCGTCACCCAAAACACACATTTTATGTGGTACCGTAGGACGTGTTATAATATGAAGTAGGTAATTAATTTATAAAACATATAAACTTAGTTAAATATTAACTTTGCTCTTAAATATAATACTCAATTGACTTTTTTTAGGCAGATTAGAGACATTAATTAAATTATTTTAAAGTGTTTATATTCATCTTTTTTTTTAATAAACAAATTTATTTGACTTATAAACTAATATATAATTTAATCATACATAATAATAAATAAAATGATTAAGTAATTTATTTAAATTCCTTAATCTCTACAAAAAATCAACTAACTCTTATATTCAAGATTCGATGAAGTAAGTTAATGATAAGAAATGTGTTTTTTTTTTATCGATATAGAGTTGACCTAACAGTATAAAATCCTACTAAATTCCTTTGAGTCTAGATAGATAATTATGATAATATATATAAAAAAAAGTGTATTGGTTATCTATAATACTCTTTTAATTATGTACATTGAAAGCAACTTCCAATAAAAAAACCCATAATAGTTGCAGTTAAAAGGAAAAATTTAGTTCATACTATGAAAATTTGAATGACAAAATGAACTGAGATTTTGCATTGAAAACTGAAATTAACTTTGCATGGAAAACAACCTTACCACCCTTTAAGCGCCAACTTCACTGATACGTATGCCAATCTTCATTCAGATAGAGAGTACCAAAACATCTCTCGCTTTGCTTGAGCTACTTCGTTTCCTCTCAGAAGTATGTTATCATGTAGAAGTAAAAATCATTTGCGTCTTAAGCCCCCAATTCCTTAATCAAGTAAAAAACATATTAAATTGATTCATATTCATTTTCAAAACATTTTTAAGTAAGCTAGTCAGACAGCACCACGAAAAGGCATACATATATTAAAGGGTTATATGCACATATATTTTCTCAAAAGGGAGCACAATATCAGATGTTTTTTTAGGAGCAAAAATAACTACAAACATTTAAATTAGGTGTAAAAATATACACATGTTTTATCCTAAGGAGCGTCTAACATTAAGTGTTTTTTTAGGTGCAAAAGTGACAACATAGTTATAAATTAGGCGCAAAAATACCATTTAACCGTTAACTTTGATTTTTTTTGCTGACTAAATAATGACGTGACTTTCAAATGTGTAAAAATATATATGCGATTTAGCTAAAAGCCCAACACCAATTTTTTTAATTTAATAATTTTATTTCAATTAAATTATCTCTTTAACTATTTATTTTTCAAAAAATTAAAATTATTTTAAGTAAATATTTTATTTATAATATCAAATTTCAAATTCATAAATATTCATTTATCGATTAGAAAATTTAATAAATATTTTCAAAATAAAAAATAAATTATGAAAATAAATCCTCCTTCCAACAATAATAAACCAAAAGGAAAAATTTGACCTTTCAAAAATTATATTTAGAGAAATAATAATTTTATTTTAATTAAAATAAAATTATTGAATTAAAAAATAGCATTTGGTGTTAGATACTCTTTTGACCAAATCACATATGTATTTTTATAACTTTGAAAGCCACATTGTCATCCAATCAGTGTTTAAAGTCAAACTTAACAATCAAACAGTATTTTTACACCTAATTTGAAACCATGTAGTCACTTTTATATTTAAAAAAAGCATTTGGTATTATACGCTTCTCGGGGTAAAATACATATGCATTTTTGCACCTTCGACTTGAAAAAAAAGTCAAACTAATGGTCAGTGTGTATTTTTCACTAATTTTAAATGTTCATAATCACTTTTACTCTTCAAAAAGACATTTAGTGTTAGATGCACTTTTAAGAAAATAACATATGTATTTTCACCCACAACTAGATTTTAGTTAATGTAAGTAATGTAATGGGTGTTGGCGCCCTAGTTTTTACCAAAAAAAAAAAAAATAATACTAATAACATGTGCATTTTTATGCTTTAACCTTTCATTAAAAATCTCATCATTGTAAGAACTTGACATATCGAATTTCATCCATGTGACACGCTGGAATAGAAAGTGATAATCAATTAATGAGAAATACCAATATACTCCAGAAAAATCTCAACTCTTTTCAATGAAAATATTATAAATGAAATTATTTTTATTTTAGTTGGCTGATGACTCCTTTAAAAAAATTTAAATTTTATCTTGTTTTTAAGAAAAAGTCTTAATTTTAAAAAATTAAAATAAAATGATCAACCGATTTTTTCTTAAATAGAATAAAATTTAAATTTTTTAGAGGAGTGGTAAATAACTAAAATTTAAATGATATCAGTTGTTATATGTTTAGTTGATAAATTCAGATAACGAGCTACTGCTGAGCGGAATCATCAGATCCGCGTGTCATCCAACCCGCCACCTCTGTCTATAATCTGTCAGCAATTTCACATTTCATTTTCTTTCTGATTCAAAAATCAAAACAATAATGAATAGATATCGGACGTGTAGATGCACGTGGGCCCCATCAGAATCCAATCCACCTTTTCCCAGATTCTTTTATAGAAAAAACGAACAAGCATGGGCTTCCATCATCAATTATCACCTCCCCGGTTTGAAAATTCGCCCACCTCCATTTGCATCATTTTTCTTATTAATTACTCTGCAATACACAATCCAAAGACTCCATAATTCCAGTGCTATCGTCATGTATCTCTGATTCCAGTACTCTGCGATACACAATCCACTGCGATACGCACAGTGGGCAAGCAAAGAATCGAGCTTTATACTGGGCAGCGAACAATTTCTGCCCACGGGCACCCCGGGCAGCTCACCCTCCCTCCATCATCTGACGCTGCACGCGCCCTTTTCCCTCCAACCCCATCCCGGTTCGCCATGATTATTTAGGATAAGTCGTTCGTGAAGACGATTACAGAAAGATAACGACTTGGACATTGTCCGGCCAACGGAATTATTGTTTCTGTTTCCTTCAGGAGTCGGAAGAATTACTTGTTCCCTGAGTATTCTGCCCGCTCACTCCCTTTCACACCGATACTGTAAAGCGCACCAGCGGATTTCGCTGGGAGCGCGGACAGATTTTCGGAGAATTCGTAGTTGGGTGAAGCTTTGCCAGGGTTTTTCATGGGCGTTTCGATAGATCCGCGAGAGTGTGGTAAAAGCGGCGGAAAGGGTCCATGGAGTTCATTGAATTTCTTGACTAGGAGGAAAAGGGTGGATTCTGATAAGAAGTCCGATGGTCAGCTGGCCAAGGTGTTGTCTGTTCCCCATCTGACTGCTATAGGTAATTGGTCTCTTAAACATGTTTCTGTTTGGAATCATCTTTTTATCTCGGCTGGTTTTGTTTTTTCAATTCACCGGCAATTTTGGGCTGCTTCTATGGCGAATACGTTCGGATCTGTTCTGATCAACCATTCGATTTTATATGCGAATCATGTTTATTGTGTTTGACTAGTCGACGTTGTGGGACTTCTATCTTCTCCCCTCTTTCTCTCGTTGATTGTTTTAATTTCCTAATTCCGGTTATCTTAGGGATATTGCTCCTACTCTTTGCTACTGCTGAAAATATAGCAACCTTACGGCCCGTATATACCCTTTTTCTTTTGATCTTAGTAGTCAGCTTACGGGTCCTTTCGTACTTGATCCTGTTTCTTTCCTCAACACATTTCGTCCTCTCTATGAGACCGATAGTAGCTCCATTCGAGAGAAATTAGCAAGCTTCAGTACTCAATTTCGTTCGTCTTCGCTGTTTCTTGGTTGCGCCTTGAGCTTTGACCTCCCTATCTCAAAGGAAGCTTAAATTCCTTATGTGATTGCGGATTGACTTATTGTTCATTTGATTAGGTGTTGGTTCTACAATTGGTGCTGGCGTCTATGTTCTAGTTGGTACTGTTGCTCGAGAGCAAACTGGACCAGCCTTGGCGTTTTCTTTTCTAATTGCTGGAATAGCTGCTGCTCTTTCTGCTTTTTGCTATGCAGAGCTGGCTAGTCGTTGCCCTTCTGCCGGGAGTGCCTATCACTACTCGTACATATGTGTTGGGGAAGGGTGCTCTCCTGTATCTTTAAACAGAGGATTCTCTTGTTATTTAATTGACAATTTTCATGCTTTAGTTTGTTTTTTCCTATCTAAATGATTGCTTTATTTGCAGTGTTGCTTGGTTAATTGGATGGGCCTTGATACTGGAGTACACAATTAGTGGATCTGCTGTTGCTCGGGGCATATCCCCCAATATGGTTTGCTTTTCTCTATAACTCTTCCAGTGAATTAGTTGTTTGTTCATATATGACCTTAAGGAGATGGGTCAAATAGACCCCTTTTCCCCCTTGGCTTATAGATGGGTCAGATAAACTTATTTAACAAGTTGGTAGGTTGGCTTGCCTTTTCCCCTCACAATCTGGGGACTGGGGAGTATGAGTTGGATAACGAATGTCTTTCATTCTGTAAGCCAAATAGAGTGAGGTGAAAGGGAAATGCTATGTCTAAGGTTCTCATTACTAAAGTTAATAAATTGTGTCATGAAATTAATTTTTTCTTGAATTAGAAAATGACTGTTCAGATTTCCTTGCTGCTTCATGCCATTTAAATGCTTGAAGTTATTGTATTATCAGAATTGAGTGAAACGCTCCCTGGATGTAGGAAATACTATTTACTGTCTTTTCTTTTCTTCGTCGATGTTGAACTTCTATGGGCATCATTTATGGATGATCTATGTAATTTAATTATCAGATTCATTTGTTCAACCAGCTAGTCAGATTTCTCAATCTAATTGTTTTCGTCCAACAATTTTTATTTTATTAGGCTGCTCTTTTGGGAGGTCCGGACAGTTTGCCCTTCTTTTTAGACCGTCAGCATATTCCTGGGGTTGATATTGTTGTAGATCCATGTGCTGCCATTTTAGTGTTAATTATTACTGGTCTTTTGTGCCTTGGGATTAAGGAGGTATGTTTAATATTATAATCTTTCTTTTCATCTATTATTAATTTCTCGAGCACTTCAGTGTTTTTACACTATTTTCATTTACACTTCTCGCCATACCTACTTTCAAACTAATGATTTAATAGAAAGTCATAAATCATGTCAGCATATTTTTTAATAAAATGGTATATGTAAAAAGAGGTTTAAAACTTGTGAATTAATGGTGTAAAGAGAGGAACAACTGTTAAACTTGGACTGGTGTGCTCTGATCCTTTCACCTAATCCGCACATTATTATTCTGTCCTTTGTTTTATTTTCTTGAGATTAATTAAGCCATAAATATTTGGCATTAAGAATGTGTGCAAAACTCTCATTGCTAACCCTCCAAGCGAAAGTGACTAGACTTATTTTTTGAATAAATCTTTTAACACTTGAACATTTGCAGAGTACCTTCATACAAGGCATAGTCACATCAGTGAACGTATGTGCTTTGGTTTTTGTCATAGTAGCTGGTGGTTACCTGGGATTCAAGTCTGGATGGGTTGGATATGAACTTCCTACAGGGTACTTCCAAGTCTGTCATTCATGTCCCCAAGTATGTTTGGTCTTTCATTAATCACAGAATACTTGTCTCTGTGCTCTGATAGGTATTTTCCCTATGGTGTGGATGGAATGCTTTCCGGTTCTGCAACTGTCTTCTTTGCATATATTGGTTTTGATGCCGTTGCCAGTACAGCTGAAGAGGTATAACTGATGATTCATATTATCGGTTTTTTGGTTCTGGATTTTATATCTCATTAATTCTCCTATAGGTTATAGTATATTAGTATTTCAATAACTTTGACAGTCTGAATAACATATTACTTTTCAACAGGTAAAAAATCCTCAACGAGATTTGCCACTTGGTATTGGGGCTTCATTGTTTATTTGTTGTGCATTGTATATGATGACCTCCATTGTCATCCTTGGTTTGGTGCCTTATTATGAAATCAATCCTGACACCCCCATATCTTCTGCATTTGCTAGCCATGGGATGGAATGGGCAGCGTAAGTGTATTATTTAGCAACTTTGTGGTGTTCTTGATCTGCATAAATTTTGGTCCACAGAATAGACATTATAGTTGCCAAAGTCACATATCCTGATTGTGATTACAGTTACATAATAAATGCTGGAGCTTTTACAGCTCTCTGTGCATCGTTGATGGGTGGACTACTTCCCCAGGTAAGTAAATGGGAACTTTTTTATGCTCTTTCTGTGCGTTGAGTTTTGAATTTTAGAAGTTTATTCTTGAATATCAAATTTTAAGCAAATAAGGTAACCCGACACACACACATATATAATCAAAGGTCACTGGACTTAAAGTTGCTGACGTACACGTGGGTAAGGATTTTTCACCTATATTCCCAGTTAAAAGTTTATCACATATTGAAGAAGCACTTGTTAATTCATCAAACTTATGAGGTATATAAATCTTTTTGAATTTAGGCTAGAGTGTAGAATTTGTGTAAAAAAAATTCCAAACGCCTAGAATGATGTCTAATTAAGCATTAAGTTATGTATATTTTCTGTTTATTGAGCCCTGTATTGGTTTACTTGAAATGAATTTTAGATGATAGGATAAAATGAGACTTACCCAAATGAGCTGCAGCTGGTGCGGGAATTTTATGAAACCTGATAATTTCTATTCGCCTGTGCTTAAATTTTTCTATGATTAAAATCTAACAGAATTATTGTTCTTTGTTATTTTCAGCCACGAATCTTAATGGCTATGGCAAGGGATGGCCTTCTGCCATCATTCTTTTCAGATGTAAATAAGCGCAGCCATGTTCCTGTTAAGAGCACATTAGCTACTGGCCTTTTTGCTGCAGTCTTAGCATTTTTCATGGATGTCTCTCAGCTGGCAGGGATGGTAAGTCTACTCCATCGACAGCCTGGATCCTCGATCTTATATCTATTAGATTAAATTTCAGTTTGAAATGACTTGTACAAGCGCCTGTAAGACTAAATAGTAGGGTTAGGTAATATACTGATGATGTCATGATCAAGAAGACATAATTCTTCAATTACAAGTATACAGCACGTTCTTTAAATTAGAATTATTGGCCATAATGGTGCTGAGTCCAGTCCACACAATCACAATCTTATCAGATTTAAAAAACAACTAGAATAGCCATTGACTGTTCTATTGAGTTTCCATCAAGGCGATCTTTTACCCTTATTTAATATTTAGAATTTGTTAAACAATTATAAGTCACTATATGCAGTTTGGGATATAACATGTGCACTCCGATCTCAGATTGTTGTGACTGAGTGCCAGATGTTCCTTATTAGATTCTCTGAACACAATATATATAAGATATTGTTACTATCTTGAATGTATATACTAACATGTATTTGACTTGTCGCCTGCAGGTTAGTGTGGGTACGCTTCTTGCATTCACTGTGGTAGCAATATCTATATTAGTTCTAAGATATATCCCTCCAAATGAAATCCCACTGCCACCCTCTCTCCAGGATTCGGTTGATTATGTGTCTTTGGGGTATAATTGGAGGAGTGATGAGGCAAACGAAGGGGATGCAGAGGCAAATATTGGTACTTCTGATAACGCCAAACCTTCTATTGTCAAAAAGGATGCATCAATTGATTATCCTCTTATTCCTAAACAGTTTGCCATAGGAAACTGTGAGTTATGCCTTTCTTCCTCTTTTACCAATCTCCATATTATAAAGTAATAAAAGAGTTGGTCATGCATGATGAAGAGGGGGAAGTTTCTTGGGCAGTATTGGCAGAAAAATCAGAGTAAAATGTTAATTAATTTGCCAGGGGCTATAAGACATGTTGCTTTAGTAACTAACAGCTGAATACTCTGCCAAACTTGTCACTAGTTATTATAATTTTGGATTTCATTTGTTAACTGTTGTTATTCTTCTTACTGCTATTTGTTGATGGGTGCAGATGTAAATGAAAGAAATAGGCGAAAAATTGTTGGGTGGATTATAGCATCCACTTGCTTAGGGGTGTTTGTCCTCACATTGGCAGCTTCAGGAACAAGTCTTCTCAGGTGGATTTATATGGAGATTGTCATTTGATTATTAGGGGTGCTTGTCCTCACATACGTTTGTCCAGTCATTTTGCATGCTCTGCTGTTTTTACTTTTTAGTTCCTTACAGCGCTGTGCATTTGCTATTTACAGCTATGTTCGTTACACATTGTGTGGAATTGGTGGTATCCTTGTTCTGTCTGGTCTGGCATTCCTAACCTGTATAAACCAAGATGATGCAAGACACAACTTTGGGCACTCTGGAGGTTTGGCTTACTTACATCTTGGATAAATTTAAGTGGACTGTGGTGTCTCACAGCTGTGCAACTACTCTACATCTATGCAGAGAAATGTATTATCTACTGTTAAAAAAGGGAGAGAGAAAAGGAAAAAAACAGTTCTAGATAGCCAACATCTTGGTTGCAGATCCTGTGTACTGGCTAGAATGATATAGCAGATATCATGTCAAAATAAAATCTGCATTTATTATGGACCAGACTTCATCTGATTAAATCTCTTCAATCTTTCTGAATTTGTTTTAGTTTTTTTCAGCACCAAGTGTACAATATTAACTGTTTTCTTGATATCTTTTCAGGTTTTGTTTGCCCATTTGTGCCGCTGCTGCCTATACTTTGCATTCTCATCAATTGTTACTTGCTTATTAGTCTTGGGTAAGTGATAATACTTAATCTTCAAAACTTATCTGTCAAAGCTTTTGAACTAAATGGAGGGGATTAATGCTGGAAATTTGTGTAAAGCTTTTCTTCTGATGTGTCATATTGAATCTGAAGTGATCATTTGATTTTAACTCTTACCAAGTTCCAAAAGAAGGTCCCAATTTTATAATAGAAAAATCAAATTTTATTGGTGCTGACTGTACATGGAATTACTACGAGGAACTAAAAGGACGAGTTTTTTTTTTTTTTTTTTTTGTGAACTAGGAAATAGATGGAATTACTACCATTCAGTTTGTTTCATATCTTTGCATGGTAGTTTTCATGTTTTGATATATTTATCTTTGAACAAAAATCCCTGTCCTGAGAAAGCACACGTCTATTGTATCTGATGAACTTAATTAATGATCGATTCAGTATAGTTCCTTGAAGGGGAAGTTGAATGATTTGACTAATAATTGTCTTTCTCTCTCTCAGAGGGGCAACGTGGGCTCGTGTTTCCGTCTGGCTGGCAATAGGAGCCGTTGTTTATGTGATTTATGGTCGATCCCACAGCTCCCTGCATGATGCAGTGTACGTGCGGGCAACTCATGTGGATAATATCCATGGAACCAGCGAAAGCTATGTGGCTTAACCTCGGCACAAGATACTTGTTATTCCACAAACCCCAATATGTGGAGCTTGTTTGCTGCTGAGGATGAAGAATTATAGGCGCTTCACAAGTTGTACATACGAACCCTGTACAGGAAAGGAAAACACACCTCAAGGCTCAAGCCTTGAAATTAGGACTATAGGTCTGGCCAGTTCTAGAGAAGCATGTAGTTGTATGCTTCAAATTGCCTTCTTATTACTGTTATATATTGATGACATTGGGAAATGCTTTATGTGATGGTAGTGGCGAGTTCCACTTGGAACGATGTATGTGTGCTTATTAGGAAATGTTAAATCGGTTATTTCATTTATTCTACATGGGAACGTGTTTCTCAGCCCTGCTTGGAGCAATGAGAGCAATATAGTCCCTCTGGTCCTAAATTGTACTATAAACTTTGTCCTATATTTATAATCAAGTAATAATATAGTGGAGGTTTCAAAGTGAAAGTTGCAATAGCAGGTACAAGTTGACGTAGCTTGGTTGTTAAGGGTTGTGATGAGATCCTAATGGTCTACCGACAGCTTCATCATCTTCCTTCTGCACAACACATTGTTGAGATTCTAATGCGTCCGCCACCGCGGCTTGTGATGTGAGTCCTTATTAATTTCCAAAATTGAAATGTGGGGATCTCGGGAAGAAAGACGAGTTGAGCTGCTTCGGGCCTACTAACTTTTTCAGATGGTAAATACTGTCTTTAATATAAAATATATCTAAAGAATTAATCTTAATTTAAAAAATAAACTATTTTTTTTATATTTGTTAATTTTTTTTAATTTACCCATATTCAACAATAATCAAATAGGAGAAAGAAAATTAAGAAAGATGATTGTGAAGTTTTAAAAAATATATTTTACATTAACTTTGTTAATCTAATCAAAATAGAAAAATATGTCTCATTAAAAAGCATAGAGAGCATAGTTTATAAATATTTTATCCTTTCAACTAAAACAAACAATTATTGTTAAACGTATATATTTTTTATTTTTGTTCTTGATCTTTTATAAAGATCAATAATAATGTGTACAAGCTAAGAAAAATGTATAATAATTACAAGAGATTCGGTCACGATTTGAGCGATAAATAAACTTTAAACCAATGCTTTCACCTATACACTCTTCAATTTTTCATAACGGTGAATTCGAGTAGAAGGAATTCGGTAAGTAAAAAAAGAAGTGAAAAGCAAAGATAAACTGTCAGGATATTTATTTAGTTGTGACCGCATATCCTGTAAACATAATACAAAGTTCAAATAAATATATAAATATTGTAAGGGTTAAAAGGGTTAAGGTGTAATTTTGTCAAAAAAAATTATTTTCTAAAAAAGTTTGGTATAAATAAGTTTTAAAAGGGATAAAAATACCAATAAATAATTTAAAATGATATAAAATTCACCAAACTTGTTAACTTGCATCAAACGTCAGTTTAACTTCAGAACCATCATTGCATTCCCCACTTTTGGTCAGCTTGCTCCTTCCCATGCAGCCACAAAGCCTACGCCTCCCCTAGCTCAAACAACTCCTCCGATGCCGCCTTTTGCTCCGTAACTGCCACCGTTCACTATTCCAACTAGTTCTTATGGTTTTAATCTACCTCCTTGTAACCCAATCGACAACGGCTCGCCTCAGCCAGATATTGGGGTGGTTCAGAAGTTGTGTGTAGCGAAGCCTAGTGTTCCGGCAGAAACATTGCAAGAGGCTATGGACCATGCTTGTGGGGCTGATTGTGAGGAAGATCAATCCTCAAGGATTGAAGCACGTGAAATGGCGGAACATGCGACATTGGAGGAAACGCCATGCTGAAAAGTTCTAATTAAGGATTAAATTCTCTTTTCATCAAATTTTGTATTCGTCTAATGATTCATACAATCATTAGAGGAATGTGGTCGTCTTCATCTGCTGAACAAGTAGTTGTGGTTCTTGTTGGTGCCTGAACGTTTTGCATCGAAGGTGGTGATTTCATTGCGGGAATCTCTTCACTGATACACGATTGGACATGTCAATGTGGTTTGGATGGAGAAGCGGATTCATCTAATAAGAGGGATGATGACAAGGTTATTAAAAGGAGATCGGTCATTGAACCGGTTAATGTATTGAGTCAAAGATAAGTAAGTCAAATTGGAATAAGTTAGAGCTAAACTGAGACAATTAAGTCTCCAAATTTATTATATAATATTTATTTGCTTCTCTTTTGACAACAAATCAAAATCATATCTAGCAAGATTTGGCACCATTTAGATTTAATGAAAATTGGATCCCACAGTTAAAAAAAAAATGTAGAGTCATGTTGGCAGTCTGCTTCTTTAGTCCTTCTTTGCTTCTCATTTAGGAGCCTGCCCTTTCACGTCCTTTTATAACACTTGATGAGGCACGTGAATTGGGTCCCTCATCCTCATCTTCATCATCCACCCAAACCTATACTATGTAACCTCTCTCTCTTCTCTTTCCCAATGGCTGCTTCCTTGAAGTCCAACTTCAACCTCACCAATGTATGAGCTCAAGCAACCATATGCTTGGCAAGTGTAAGAGAACAAAGAAAGCTTAATCTCCACCATGCAACTGGTCTCCTCCCATGTTCTCTCCATGTCTTTGCAAGCCATCTTTGAGCTCGAAGTCTTCGATGCCATCACCATCACTAGCGAAAGAGCAAGTCTCTCAATAAAGGACACCACCAATATAATATCCTTATCTCACCATCTCTCTCTCTCTCTCTCTATAAATATCTTCACAGTCAACTTTTAAAAAAAAAAAGTTAAAAAACTAACTTTGACCTTGATTTCTATAAGAGACCAGACCAGTTTCATGACCAGCTTCTGGTCTGAACCATTCAGTTCGGGTTTCATACCCATGATAACGGGTGAATTGAATTGGATGAATGAAGGGAATAATTGGGGGGCGAAGAAGACGAAATTGACGGATAATTTGCCACCTAACTAATTTCAAGTAAAAGAAAACGGGCAATTGAGGAAAGTTAACAGGCTTGGTGAATTTGCTCCGTTCTAAATTGTTTATTGATAATTTTTCCCCTTTCAAAACTTATTTGTACTAGACACTCAGAAAAAATTTGTTGGTAAAATTGCATCTAAACCCTACTTCTAACTTTAGTTAACCGGTAAAAAATCATTAATTTATATTATCGAACTTTTTTAAAAAAATGATGTTACCAATTTACTATAAACCACATGGAAAAAAATGAAAAATGGGTAGAGGGTATCAATCACCAAGAAAAGGGTAAATGTCAAGTTTTCATATTCCATGTTGAACAACACCTTACGAAAAATGGGTAGAGGGTATCAATCATCAGGAAATCTTACAAATAATACTAGGTACAAAACTTACGTCCGCTCCATCAAACTTGTTGAAATGACAGACAACCATACTGACATTCAGCCAAATGTAGCAATTAGGAAGGCCTTATAAACGCTCATGAATTTAGCCACAAACGCTGCAAATTTGAACATACAAAACACAGAATGGGTCAGCGACTTAAAATCTCTATACGTCCCATCAATAACCAAGAGCACATTCAGGTCATTACCTTCCAGGTGGAAGATGGCCTTCTGTCCAAGACGCATTCTATGTTCCTGATCCAACCAAAGGTACGACATAAGAATCTCACAAAATTGAATTAGACAAGCAGAAGACAAATGAAGTATGACGAACTCAGACAACAAACATAAGCAAAGGAAATTCAGAAGCCGATATTGATTAAATAATGATAATACACTCACATAATATGCCGCCCAATGGCAGACCTCAAGCTTTAATTCTGCATCCAGTTTCTTCAACAGTTCATAAAGAAGCCTCTGAGCCACAAAAATAAAATTAAGTCATGGTATGACAAAAATTTGGAATTGGAAACGTTTCTGAAGATATTATTAACCTTCAAGATGATATCGGGAGGGATACAGTTGATTAAGAGCTCATACAACTTCCCTCGAACTTGAAACAACCTGAAACATAAGCAAAGGAAGCTGTCAACAGAAACAATTTATTTCCCCTTAAAGATATGAACAGCAGTGAACCAGGTCAAAATAAACCTTTTCGGGCTTTGTTCCTTCATTATGTCAGACGCAATTTCAGAAATATATTCCTCCCAATCCATTGGTGGTATTGTTTGCCTGCTACTGAAAGGATACCTACAAATCATATACCAGTAGGCAAAAGAGAAAGCTGTCAATAGCCCAATGATCCGAATTTAAAGTAGTACACCAAAAAATAGACCTTGATTTAGATTCATGGTGGTGCATTCATTAATAAAAAGAGAGGCTTAATATGGAGCTTACTGTTGGACACGGCAAGTTTCAAGAGACAATATGGCCCGCCTTAAGTTCCGATTTGATTTCTCTGCTATGCGAGCCGCAAACCCAGAAGGAAGTTGCAGATCTTCTTTCTTACCAATGAACTCCAATGCTCTAACTATCTGGCATATAGATCTTGCACAGATTATTATAAGAGGCACAACGACACTTTCGCCACAGTCAGAACAACTTTCCATATTGTAACATGATCCATGGTAGTACAGGTTACAAATATACTGACCTGTTCTTCACTTGGTGCATTTATTCGCACATTTAGACAGCGAGAGCGGATTGCTTCTGTAACTCTTGAAGAACTATTGCAACATAGAATCAACCTGCAATAAGCACTGTATTTTTCCATTGTTCTGCGCAGAGAATGCTGAGCTTCTCTAGAGAGTTTGTCAACCTCATTGAGCAGTAGTACTGTTATGGCACAGAATCAAATATTGTTAGTAAACAGACAGCAAGAAGACGAGCAGAAAGGTAAAAGCACTGAAAGAGGTGCCTAACCTATAAATGAATTAATCACTACAAGATAAAAGCACTGGTACTGACACTTAGATGTGACTAAAACTTGAAATTATTTGATAACAGTGCAAGGCACCACTAGCATCTATTAAATAACTGATGGTCAAATAACAAAAGAACCACTAGTTACCTTTAAATCCTTTCTTCCCCTTGGTATCAATTGGTCTATTTTTAGCCATTTCTTTAATTATTTCTTGAACAACATATCTATCCTGAAAGCCTGCATCACTGGGACTCATTTCTATGTGATTGGCACTTGCTAATGTTGTCAGCTCTATATCAATAGATCTGCTCCCAGCCTGAAACCAATTCTCAAATATTTACAAAAACTAAAAATAAATGGCAATAGTTCATTTCACAATAATGAATCGATCCAAATATTATAATTTATTCGTTAGCAGACACAAGAAAGAAGCATAAAGTCGCACAAGTGATCCTTTATAGAGAATACATGGTATTGAGGTTAAAAGCAATATAATCTCGTACACACTCTCTGTTTCACTGGTATGGGTATAGTATACAGCAAAATGTGTAATAAAACACATGAAAATACAATATTTTAATTCACAAAAATAGATTAAAAGTTATTCGAACAAAACATAATAATTACAATGATTTTGAAAAAAATTGCATACTGATTCTACAAATAAAAATTAAAATACTGAAAAAAATATTAAGAATGATATTGTTAGGTTGTTTATTTGAGAAGCAGACAATCAAAGACACCAAAGATAGTCTGAAACAATATGCAGAGGCAACGAGTCATGAGCACATTTTCTTCAAGATATCCCCCGTCTTCTCACCTAGCTATGGTCCAACCCAATAAATGAATCCAAACCTCTCACCAAGCCTGTATAAAAGACTCTACCAGACCCCTATGACCTAAAACCAACCGTGAAAAAAGTTTAGGTTGCTTACCCATACCCTCCTAATCCCGTATGGCACCAACTCAACACCGAAGGTTGAAGATTGGACTATGGAATACACATTTTTGCATACGCAAGAAGCACTGATATGTATCTAGTTGGGGAGGGGTGTGTGCTTGTTTGTTTATGTGTTTGGTTAATTGAAGACAATATATTCCACAAATCAGGATCATCGGCTCCTCCAAAGAGAGCAGAGCAATGCTGCTTAACATCTCAATCATTCTTTTCATCACAATCAGCCACGTGGTGAAAACATATTTAGTAGTTTCTTTCGAAATTTTAGATAAAAGAGAGAGAGAAAAAAATCTTACATCCACTTTCCATGTCCTATTTTCCACCTTCACCTGCAATATGAATAAAACAATCAGAAAGCAATAAAAACGTGGGTTCAGAAAATGTCAGGATTCGGGAGCGTTATAACTTGTAATGAGCAAAACTATTTCTAAAGAACAAACATACTAGACCAAAAGCAAGGCGCAGATTTCTTCATTTCACCTCCCCCAAACCCGAAGAAGCCCACTCAAACTAATACTTCGCTTCATTTACTCTCTTCAATTATCTCATAGTGAAAACGAATAAGAACCCGTAAAATGATAATTTTATGAAAAATTTGACCTTCTCAGCACCGTTCCCAAACATTTGTCGGAGAAGAGCCATGATTAGGGTTTTTTTGCCGGACCCAGGAGGGCCATAGAATAGCAAATGCGGGCAATCCTGCTCCGTCACCTACATCAAGAATTACGAAGGTCACACAAAAAACCCTAAGAAATTAACCATACAAATTGTACTGAAGAAGCTTAAATTGTGTTCTAGGGAGAGAGTAGAATGTAGATAACCAGTTTCTTAAGATTTTGGGCGACTTCTTCGTGGACAGTAATTTGGTCGAGGGTTTTAGGGCGATACTTGTCTACCCACAACATGATCTGATCTTTCTCTACCTTCGCCTGGACAGACACTGACGAGCGAGAGAAGCTCCTTGGGAGTCTGTATGGAGGGCAGAGTGGCGGGAAACAAATCTGGCGCCTCTTGGACGGGTCTTTATATTTTAGTTTTTTTTTTTAAAAAAATTAATCAATAATTAATTGAATAAATTAGCGGAATAAAAAGAATGGCTTTGAAATTTCTTCAACAGAAAAATATTGCTGTTAAATAATGTATCTATCTATCTATCTATCTTAAAATAAATATATAAAAAATAAATAGAGGTAACATGAAGATTGTTACTAAATATATTCTTTTAACCTGAAGTTACTAAATATATTGAAATTAAATAAATTAAATATTCTCAAAACGTACCTGAAATAAAAACATCGAGGACAGTTATAAAAATATCTTGAAAACATAAATTTAACTGTTGTGGTTAAAAATTAAAAAACCCTCCACTCCCCTACTCTTGCACTTTGTTGCTTTTTTTCAGTTCATTTTCATGCATTGTGTTGGAGTACCTCTTCTTTTTCCTCCCTTTCATGGCCTCTCGCTCCTTTCTACTCCTCAGAGCCATGGGCATTTTGAAGTTTTATAGTTACATGATACACTTGTTTGTGATAAGGCAATTAAAAGTACTTAATTATATAAATCGAGATAAAACTCCTTTCATATTTATCCCACATTTATTTTAAACTATTGTTAATCCATCCACCACTCAGTGATTTCTCCCATATATGCCTCCTCTTTTTTGCTTGCCAAGGTTCATGGTAGTTGTTTAATATTGTTTTAACCTCCAATATTACTTTAAACGGTTATTTAACCTCAATTTTTTAATGATATTTTGAATCAAATATTTGAATGATGATGGATTATTTCTACTTATATTTTAACTTATACGTTTGCATTAAGTATCACTCATTTGCAAATACAAAGGTATTATTACTATTAGATGATAGAAGGGTTAAGAGTAGGAATTGCAAAAGGGTGCGTTGGCAGTATGGGTGTAAACCAACAAAAAGCGAATATGTTAGGCAAATTGAGCGTTTGAAAATAAATAAAACCAAAGCTTTTTGAAGCTATTTTTTATAAGGCGAGATAAAACTCATCTCACATATTTATCTCATAAATTATAAAAGTTATTTTTTAAAGGATTAAGTATCAATTTCACCCCGGAAGTACCTGCCCAGGAGGAATTTTGCTCCGGAAGTTTTCGATATAGCAATGTTGCCCCTGAAGTATCAAAACGTAGCAATGTTACCCCTTCGTTAAAAACCTTAATGTTGACGGTTAGTTGACCATTAGGGTTTTTAACAGAATGACAACATTATTACATTTTGATACTTCAGGGACAACATTGCTATTCTAAAAACTTCCGGGGCAAAATTGCTCCTAGACGCATGTACTTCTGGAGCAAAATTGGTAATTAGCCCTTTTTAAAAAAACGAATCCAGATATGCAATAAGGAAATAAATATAAACAAAAAAAAGTCAACCTTTTGAATTTTTTCATTGGTATCCATTATCCCTGTTTTCGGCTCCTATGCAGCGTTTTTAGGAGTTATCACAATAAAAAATTTAAAAGGCTTAAATTTTATGAGAATATGATTTCGTTTTGAGAGTTGAGCTTATTTTATTTTTAACATTTCATATTTAAGATATTGAACTATCTTTTAACTTCCTTAAATATGCCTATTCTGCCCTCACGTAATAATAATGTTTCATTCATAATATGAAGGATCATTTTCAACTCTATTTACACCCGCGCATGGCACGGGTTCTATACTCGTTTGAATTATAGTAAAGGATAACAATAGTTTATTAAAATTCCATTAATGACTTGAAACAAAAAATAATAATGCTTCGGTGATATTTTGAATAAGGCTAAGTATGAAACCCATAACCCAATGTAATTGGTCATCTTGAGCTTGTTAAAAAAGACTCATAATAAATCAGGTTAGAACCTTCCCATTTAAGGTTTAAATGGGTATACCTATGGCTGCCCATACCCGCCTATTCAATGTAACTTTTTTTACTAACTACACATCCCATTTAGCATTCTCCCATAAGGTAAAGGCATCCCTACCTTCCTCATTATTCAAGATTGAGTATTTAGCCACTTCTAATTCTTAACCATAATGGTCATCAACTCTCTTTCTCTCTCTCTGGCTCTATTTATTTGAATTTGTGAGTTGGCTCCACATGTAATGTAGAGAAGATTTTAGAAGTGGATAAATATTTTCAAACTAAATTATTAGGTTTTTGTGATCCAAAATTTGATGTTTTGGCGTAATGTACAGTAAATGCTTTCAAGTATCAAGTTCTAAATTTGTTAGCACGTGAATTGTTGATTATACTGGTATCTGCAATACCTTTAGGATTAGCTTTTAATACTGGGGTCGGATACTAGATTCTTTCAAGGGCTCCTTGTCTTCAAAGATGATTAAGACACTCGCATGTGCTCAAAATTAGCTATTCAAGACACCCCTTAAATTTAAGGACCATGATATTGATAGTTTTTTATGAGAGTGCAAGTGTTGTTACTAGTATTTTCAATAAAATTATGAATTTGTATTGTTTCATTTTTTTTTAATTTCATATTAGATTATTTATGATATGTTTTCTTTTCATTTATTTTGCAGAGGAAGATTTAGCGTCTGGAGCTATAACTCCTTCCTTAAGTGAATTTGAAGATGATGGTGAAGATTGAAGCGTGAAATTCCAATGGAAACATACCATTTTGTTAATCTATAAACTTGTAAAGTTATAATTGTAATGTTTTAATTTAAATGTTGGAGTTTGAACATTAAAATTAAGTTATGATGTTATGTGTTTAAATTTATGTTGTTTTGTGTGAATTGTGATTATTAAACTATGTTTAGATTTCAAAAATTGGAATGATGACTTTAGATGTATGCTTAATACTTATATATTATTTTTTAATAAATAAATAAACATGTCAAATGTAAATGGGTTAACCAAAATTCGATTAGCACACCCATTTATGTGTTAGTCCATCTACACAGATTTAAATGGGTTGAGATATGGGTATAGGTTAACTCATACATATTTAAAGTTAAATAGGCAGGCTATAGATTAGGCTTCATATTGCCTAATCCGCCCATTACTCTGCCATAATTTCAAGTAACAAATATTATAAAAAAATTACAAAAATTCTTAAGTGCTATTTTTTTTTAATACAAGAGACCACTAGTCAATTAATGCAAATTCTAATCGTTTTATAGACACTAAGAAATACGCCATATTATTAATATTTTATTAACTTTTTTAATATTGAATTTAATTTTGTTAGCTAAAAAGTTATACAACTTTTCAGTTAGTGAAATACTAGAAATTTTGGAGATTCTACACTCTAAAGCAACTTTTATTTTAAAGAAAAAAGTAACTACTAATTAATTGTATATATTTATATATTATGCTGAGATTTAAAGCTAATCCAAACAAGCACATAAATCAGGTTGCATAAAGGTTCTTTTTTCCGAATAAAAGAGATAGACTCTAAGGGCATGAGAGTTACAAACAAAATTGAAACTGTAAGCTCCCACTTAAGAGAGAACATCCATAGTTCCATACCACTACACTACAAGATGATTAGTAAAAACCCCGCATAAAGTTGCCACCAGGTTTATAACCCTTCAGGTCACAATTCAGCATATAATTTGAATTAGCATGAACAAATAAGATAACAGGGCATAACGAGCTGAATTAGATTGATCTAAAGAAGACCGAATATAATGCGATTTAACTGAACAACCAAGAACCAAGGCCTTGCGCTGTAACATTTGATAATAGAAGCAATTACAGAAGACCAAGTGTTATACAAGCCAATATCGAGTGGTTACATTAAAATATAAACAAACTGAAGAAATAAAAATATCATAAGTGGGATTAAACGGACAAAATTCTCACGCCTCGTATACATAAATCACACTCTCATAGATTAGTGATATTCATTGTTTTAATGTACACAAAAGTAGCTTCGAAGATCAGTGCTTTGTTTTTTCCTGCTTACTCAGCTTTATCTTCCATGTCCCACGCATATTTATATCACAGGCGACAAGGGTGAGTCAATGAGAACTTTCCCAAAGAGACCGGTAGATTTTGCTCCAGCAGGAAAGAAGGCATTTTCATACCTGAAAACAAGCCAACCAAAAGTGAATCATGAATAAAGGAAACAAAAAATGTTCACCAGGAAGAGAGACCGAAGTAAACCAGCAACAGGAGTAAAGACTGGAGTAACGAAAGGCCTTTACAAAATAATAGAGGTACTCCACAAATACCATAAGAAACTATACAAAACAGTTAGTCATCTATTTTATCATTGTTGTCTCGCCATGAAGAGAATGAATCGGAAATGTCATGTCTGCCTAAACACAAGGTTTAAAAAAATTATCTCAAAATGGTTTTTTTTGGCAGCCAAATCCTTTACTGAAGGAAAATAACAGCTTTTAAACAATGGAACAAATATAAGTTCTTGTCAGTCTGATCGGATCAGATATTCATGATCATTACTGGTTAGTGATGGCTTCTTATAAGTTTCATTCAACTGGGAACCTGATAAAGGAATTGTGATTCTAAACAATCTCATTTATGAGACTGCTAAATAGCAAGTTCAATGAGTTTTATTCAACTGCTGACCAGGTAAAGAAATTATAATTCTTAATAGTCTCATTTCTAGGGATGCTAAATTGCAGGTCGTTCAATAAGTGGATAGAGCAGCTCAGCCATTTTGTTGCTTTTTCCCAGTTTACAATGAGCTGTTCTATCAAAATTCATATTGATTATCAGCTGATTTTTATAACAATACGAGTTAGCAGATAGGCAGACACACGTTGACATAGGTTTACTCATACCGTTCATCTGTTGGTATGCAAGCGCTCCCAACCTCATACTGCCTGTGAACAAGTCATTCTCATAAGCTCCCCTGTCTCTTGTTCACCTTGAAAATATATACGCTGCCTCATTTATGCCTCTCCAACCAAGCTACTTTCATCTTTGCTAGAGACACTACCAACTTCTGTCTTGCTATTCTTCTTTGTCTTGTCTTTGTTAGCTGGAGGCTTATCCTGCGCAGGGTTAACCGACTTTCTTACAAACTTTTTCGATTGAAGTACGGATTCATCCTCCGAACTTCTTTTACGTGAAGCTGTAACTCTGGGAGTGGAAGTCTTGTCTTTAGGTTGTTCAGTACTCTGTTCAGCAGATTCTCCAGCATCCTGCTTCACGTTTTGATTATCAGGACCTGAATCAGGAAGCAGTGCTCGGTGGCTAAGGCGCAACTGTCCCTTATCATTTTTCTGCAGTACATGCACCCACAAGAGTGAGAGAATATCCAACAGGCAGTACAGTAAAACCAAATCTCATGAAAGCGAGGAAGAAAATCATATCCCCATGTAGTTATGTTTGGTTTAACTCACGGGCATTCCACAAAAATTAGAAATAATGGGAATATTTTTGGAGTTTGCATGCTATTACTCATTCACGATCTAATGCATACAAAATGAAAGAACTGACTAGTGATCAAGTCGAAGAATGACCCAAACTCTCAACAACTGCTTGATGCGGTTTGATCCTTACGTCAGAGGGAGTGAAACATGGCATCACAAATAATACAACATGTGAATTTGACGCTTAAGCATGATAACATTTTATAGTAACTTAAATAAACATTAACGTTCACATTACATTAAACACATAAAAACTAGGCACATGCTATGCAATTTGACTAAAGCAGCTCATTAATAACTGAAATGGAAATTAATCACAAAATAAGACTAGCAATAAAAATACCATGTGTACTGCTAAAGTAACTAGTAGTTCAAATAACCATGACGTGAGGTTGCAATGAAAGAGATAAACCTCTTTTATAAGAGAAATTTAAAATGTAATGCTATCTAAATAGAAAATCAGGAGAAAAAACTCGTCTCCTTAAACCTTCCAAAGATGTTATGACTCGTTTAGGTCCTCCTGAGAGAACGGAAGGGAAGGGGAGTTATATCTCCTATAATATGAAATAGTTGAATCTCAAATCTTGTTCTAATCCAAAATCCTAGAAGGCAAAAAGACATGCATTTTGAATAGAAATGTCAAGCCCTCTAAAGTATAAACCCATTGAAAATCCACTATTCTTTAATTATGTTTCTGAAAGCCAGCTGCAATTCAGAAAGTGTGTCTAACCCAAAAAAATAACCCAGCACAGGGACTAAATATCACGTGAGTTTTACCCCTTCCTTGGATTGAGAGAAAATGAGAGAGGGAAAGAAAACTAAGGAAGAAAATAGGGGGAAAGAAAATTAGTCTAGCAGGTGCACCGACACCAAATCGCCATCAACGTTCAGGGTAAGGAAGGTTAAGGCTACCACTACAGGATTCAACAACTCGGAATTGTAAGTTGACATACCTCTATAAGCTTGACATCGAGACGATCTCCTACTTTAAAAGCCTAGAGAAAAATAAATTCAAGCATTTTGTGACCATTTTTTGCATAGAGTAACTAAATTTCTTTACAAGGGAAAACTACAATTTAAAAAAAAAAAAAAAACCTTACATCATCTGCTTTGGCTAACCAACCCGAACTCAGTTCACTGATATGGCATAATCCCTACATAAAACGCAAAGCAAAATATTCAAATATTAATTACTCCACCGATCATAAATTTAAGGTTCTCTTAACTACTTCGTAGAATCCAATGAAAAAGGTAAGTTGGTTACTTGTAATTAATATATACAGAATTTATGAAACTTTTTCCAAAAATACCCTGCCACTTAATAATCAAAATTTAATGTGCAAAGATAAAAGCACCCTAATAAATAGGGGTATTATGGGAAAGAAAAAATTAATATGAGAGACAAGAGGGAATAAAACCTTATATTTAGGACCAAACAAAAACCGCCAAATGGACCTTATACTTAGGTCCGGAGGGAGTATGAAGTCTGGAATTTCCAGCATTTTGTCAGTAAACACTATCAGTTGATTTCAATTTTTAAAACTTTCTGAAGAAAAGTAAAACAAAACAAAAATTACAGACATTTGACATCATCATATTTCAAATAAACTGTTTATTCCACTAAAAACATCGAAAATAGCAAGTAGGACCTCCCAAATATGAACAAGATTCAAGATGCAATTTCAGAAGGAAACCCATATTTTCTAAGAAAATGCAATTTTATCAGGTGTCAGTTCCCTGTTATGTTATAATGCTGATTTTGGTAACTTGGTTGAAACAAGTACCTCACGACCAGGTGCTATCTCTACAAAAACTCCATATGGAGTTATAGACTTGATCTCACAGTTCCTGAAATATACACGTATTATCATCTTTATCCAAAGCTAACTTGCATGAAAAAAAGGGACTTTATTATAAAGAAAAATAATAGAACAAGGAGAAGGAAAATATATCTTCATAGACAATATTTCAGAAAAACCCATAAGACAGCAATCGATGCATCAAAGCCCTCAAAAACTTTATTTTATTCACAGGGAACATTCTACTGCTAATAGTCATAACCAAAACACTAGAAAGTCAGACGAACAGATCTACCCCAAAGCACCATCTTCTATTGAGAGGAGAAGGAAGCCAAAAACGAACAAACACAAAAGGGAAAATAGTGAAAGCATGTACGACTCAAAATACTTAAATGGTTAGATGCCACCTCAAGCAACTTAAATAAGATAAATACAGCAACTAAGCCTCATAGATCCCTCGCAGATGCTGAACTTTTAGGATTCCTGACTATTTTAAGCAAGTCTTTTTCTTCAGACATTTACTTACATATATCAAAGAAAGTTGCTTTAGCTTGCATTTAGTCAAGAAACAGACGGAAATAAGAAGAAAAACGAAGTGATACCTATATATATCACCAACTGTAGGAACCATTGTCAAATTACTAATAATAGCTTTAGACCTCTCCAAACTTGACAAATCTTTTGCAGTAATTTTGACCTGCCAAAGCCAAATAAGGTACTCATTGCAATAGGATTGAGCCTATCAATTATGTGGAAGCATGTGTATAAGCTGATTGTCTTCTTACAGTGCCATCATCTTCTGTATCGATAGCCTCTAGTCCACATTCTTCGATGATGCTCTTCACCTTTTTTCCACCAGCACCAATTATAAGATTTATCTTTTCAGGTTTGACCTATGAAATATATGGATGTGAGAAAATTAAAATGCTGCATGTCATAATTTTTGGATCGGATCATAAAATTGGCAACAAGTGACAAAAACACAATATAGAAATTTAAAGGGAATTGGGGAGACAGACCTTCATAACATGAATGAGAGGTGCATATTTTGAAAGGCTTTTTGCTGGAGGAGGTGAGCATTTCATCATTTCTCCTGGATTAGGAAACAGGAAACAGGAAAAAGAAGGCATGCAATCACTTATTTAAGAACTCAAAAGTACAAAAATGAATTCTTGGCTTATGAATCAGTTATGTTTGAAGCTGAATACTTGTGCATTTAGTTCAATCACAAGTCATGTCCTCTTCCACATTTTCTAAATAAACATTTTATTTTTCTCAAGTCATTATTGATCATCCTCTCTTTTTCTCTTCAATTCTGCTCGACTTTTGAGCTCTTAATTTTATTTATTTTCACATCTTGTCTAAGCCACTGAGGAAGAAAAGAAGCAAAAGCATGTGTAAGACATACTTCAAAGATCATGATACAATGTGTATTACCCCAAATGCTCTAGCGCCATTGGACCAAGAATTTTGAAAATTTACAAACTGGAAAAGGTAAAAACATTTTGAGCCTTTGCACACATTCAATCAAACCTTACCAAGAATATGCTTTCGGCCATCTCTGGCTTGCAGGAGTGCTTCTTTCATGATGGGCAAAGTAATTCCTCCCACCTATAAGTTTTCAATAGTTAGTTAACGGTATTCTATATAAAATACCTCATAAAAGTCACACGCAACTACTACCCTCGGTCCTTAATATAAGAGTTAGTTGACTTTCTTTGAAAAGATTAAGGAAACTAAATATATTTCTTAATCATAGTATATATTATGAATTATTAGATGATATATCAGTTTATACTTTATAAGTCAGGCTAACTAGTTTGCCTGAAAACAATAAATTTAAATATTTTTATCTAACTTATTTGGCTTCTTTAATATCCACAACAAAAGTTAACTAGCTCTTATATTAAGGACCGGAGGTAGTTGAAGAGAAAATTGAACTCAATTCTTGTATATCTCATTTACAGATTACACACCTATATATACACACATTTATGATGAAAGGGTGTGACCCCTCAGTCCCATTTTAACAAACGACAAAGAGTATTGGGTTTCGTGTAAACCGTAACTTTTCTACATGGAGATATGGGGTTTTGTGATTAGCATTGGGTTTTGTGTAAACCGTAACTTTTCTACACTCCCCCTCAAGTTGAACTATAGATGTCAATCAAGTTCAACTTGCCAATCAAGTACTGGAATTTGTCCTTGGGTAGTCCTTTAGTGAGAATATCTGCATTCTGCTCCTTCGTGGGTATATACCTTAAATCAATGATACCCTC
The DNA here is from genome assembly GCA_037074495.1 of Acacia confusa. Taxonomy (NCBI): domain Eukaryota; kingdom Viridiplantae; phylum Streptophyta; class Magnoliopsida; order Fabales; family Fabaceae; genus Acacia; species Acacia confusa. Next base: position 9,132,945 of record CM073507.1, on the reverse strand, counting down.
ATCAACTTTTTCTCTTATAAAATGTCTATCTATCTCAACATGCTTGGTTCTATCATGTTGAACTGGATTATGAGCAATGTTAATTGTAGCCATGTTATCACAATAGACTTTGATAGGAAGATTTATGCACTTCCTTAAATGCTCAAGAATCCGTTTTAGCCATATGCCTTCACAGATTCCCAATGATACAGCTCTGTATTCAGCTTCAGCACTGCTTCTTGCAACTACACTTTGTTTCTTACTTCTCCATATAACCAGGTTACCCCACACATAAGTACAGTATCCGGATGTGGACTTCCTGTCATCTTGATCACCTGCCCAATCTGCATCAGTGAATAGCTCTACATTCCATTTGCCTGTCTTCTTGAATAGTAAGCCACGTCCTGGAGAACCCCTCAAATACCGAAGGATCCTATAGACTTCATTTAAATGCTTCTGTTTAGGATTATGAGAATGTTGATTGACCATACTAACTACAAATGCAATGTCTGGCCTAGTATGAGACAAGTATATCAATTTGCCTACCATCCGTTGATATTTCCCTATGTCCACAGGTTTTCCAACATCTCCTTCGTTATCTATTTTGTCAACTAGTATGGGTGTGTCACTAGGTCTGCAGCCTGTCATCCCTGTTTCCTTTAATAGATCAAGTACATACTTTCTCTGGGAAATATAGATTCCTCCCTTAGATCGAGCAACTTCCATCCCAAGAAAATACTTCATCTCTCCGAGGTCTTTGATCTGGAATTCTCGTGCTAGAGCTTCCTTGATTTGATTGATTTCTACCTCATCATCTCCTGTAAAGATTATATCATCAACATATACAGCTAGAACAACCATCTTGCCATTATGATGTTTAACAAACAACGTATGATCGCTCTGTCCTTGAGTGTATCCATGTCTCTTCAGTACTCGAGTGAATCTGTCAAACCAAGCATGTGGAGATTGTTTCAACCCATACAACGATCTCTTCAACTTACAGACTTGATTAGTCTTTTTCCCTAGGAAACCTGGAGGTAGCTTCATATAGACCTCTTCTTTGAGTTCTCCATTGGGGAAGGCATTCTTTACATCCAGCTGCTGTAAACCCCAGTCTAAATTTACTGCTATAGACAGAAGAATTCTAATTGTGTTCAGTTTGGCTGCTGGTGTGAATGTTTCTGTGTAATCTTCCCCTTATATTTGAGTGAAACCTTTAGCAAGCAGTCTAGCTTTGTATTTCTCAAGTGTTCCATCAGCTCTGTACTTAAGGGTAAATACCCACTTACACCCAACAGGCTTTTTTCCTTGTGGCAGGTCTACTACATCCCATGTCTTATTTCGCTGGAGGGCCTCCATCTCTTCCAGAACAGCTTGCCTCCATTCAGGTCTAGCCATGGCTTCATCAATTGTGTTTGGTATTCTGATATCATCAAGATGAGAGACAAATGCCCTATATTTAGGGGAAAGAGCCTTGTAGGAAACAAATTTTTCAATTGGATGTCGAGTACATGATCTTGGATTTTTTCTTACAGCGATAGGGAGGTCAAGATCAGAATTCTCACTTACCATTCTTTCTTCTGGAACTGCCGTTGGTTCTGACTGTTGGTGAGTACTAAGAACTTGTGGCTCATTACCCTTCTTATGTCTTCGGCTGTAGGTATTACCCCACCTGCTTGTGTCTCCCCCTGACACTGGCATATCATCAAGAGTATCAGGGTCAGGGTTATCAAAAGTATTAGTGGTTTCAATATTATCGGAGGCATTTGGAGTGGGACTAGGTATATAAACAGTATAGTCACTTTCATGTGTCTCCCTTGTCTGGAATTCACTATCACTCTCCCCCTGAATTGCAGACGAAGAGTAATAGGGAATATTTTCATGGAAAGTAACGTCACAAGTTACAAAGATGTGTTTGGAAATTAGATCATAGCATTTGTAACCTTTTTGATGGTGAGAATAGCCAAGGAAGATACATCGGAGGGCTCGGGGGTCAAGTTTGTTAGTTTGATGAAGATGGACATATGCTGTACATCCAAACACCCTGAGTGGTAGAGTGTTTTCAAGGTAGGGAAGGTTAAAATATGTATGTAGAAGCTGGAGTGGAGTTTTATAAGACAGTGGTCTACTGGGCATGCGATTGATGAGAAAGGTTGCAGTGAGTATAGCATCATCCCAGTGAAATTTTGGGACGTTGCTACTGAACATAATGGCTCTGGCTGTTTCTAGAATATGACGGTTTTCCCGTTCGGCAATGCCATTTTGTTGGGGTGTATTGGGACAAGTGCTTTTGTGAACAATGTCATTGTTTGTTAGGTATGTGGATAAGGGTTGATTGAAGTATTCAGTTCCGTTATTAGTATGCAGGATTTGTATCTGAGTCTGGAACTGTGTTCGGATCATATGGTGGAAGGCAACGAAGGTTGGATATACCTCTGTTTTATCTTTCAACAGGTAGACCCAACTGACACGAGTATGGTCATCAATGAATGTGATGAACCATTTTGATTGTGATCTATTTGGTGTGCGTGAAGGCCCCCATAAATCACTGTGAATCGTGGAAAAAGGTTGAGATGGTTTGTATGGAGTTTTTGGAAATGAAGTACGATGATGTTTAGCCTTTTCACACGAATCACAATGAAAAGTAGATGCATTTTCATTTGAAACAAGAGAGGGAAACATCTGAGACATGTAATTGAAATTGGGATGCCCTAAACGTTTATGCCACAATGCTAATTCACTAGTCTTAGGGAGAGACACTTTATTGCAAGATGGGACTTTAGAACTGGTATTTTCCTCCAGGTAATAGAGACCACCAAATTCGTTAGCACTCCCAATCGTTGTCCTCGTCAGCAGATCCTGAAAAGAACAGTGAGAAGCAAAGAAGTTAGCCTGACATCTTTCTTCTTTAGCTAATTGGCTGACTTATAGTAGATTGCATTTCAACTTTGGAACATGCAAAATAGAATGAATAGTGAGTGCAGCCGAGATTTTAATAGTGCCAATGCCAGTGACAGCTGATTTTGAATCATTAGCAATCCGCATAGTCATTCCATTGGTGATAGGCGTATAGGATGAGAAGAGAGTCCTATTGTGAGTCATATGATCTGAGGCACCGGAGTCAATGATCCAACAACTTCCTGCACACAAACTTTTTATGACTGCTAATGCATGGAAAAAGTTACCTCGTCTCACTACTGAAGCAGTAGGCTGTTTCGTATTCTGAAGTGTGGCTAGCATTTCCATAATTTTATTCAGTTGGTTATCTTGTGAAGATCCACTAACATTGGAAACTTCAGCCGTATAGCCTTTGCCTTTCCCTTTCCGTGGTTTCCAGTCTGCGGGTTTTCCATGAAGATCCCAACAAGTATCCTTTTTGTGCCCTAGTTTCTTACAATGATCACAAAAAGGGCGATCCCAGCAGGTGTCTTTGGTGTGTCCCGATTTTTTACAATGATCGCAGAATAGTCGACCTTTAAAACCTTTTGAGTCTGCGGATCGAGCAGCAAGAGCTGAGACCTCAGGAGTTGTTGGAGTAGCAGTAGCAGCGGAATGATTCTGAAGCATTGATTTGCGCCTATCCTCTTCATCACGCAGAATAGAATAAACTTCGCGTACAGAGGGTAATGACCCTTGACTAAGAATTCGAGCCCGAACATCATCATAAACCACATTAAGGCCAGCAAGCAATTCATAAACTCTCTCCTCTTCTTTCTCTTTGCGATCTTCAGAGGCATCAGCTGTGCAATGATGAGTTTTATTTTTAAGAGCATCAAATTCTTGCCACAGTGCTGATTTTGTAAGATAGTAGTCATCAAGGGACATTTGCTCTTGCTTCAACTGCCACAATTTTTTCTTAACATCAAATATGCGGGACCGGCTTCCAACGGTGCTGTATGTTTCTCGAAGAGCTTCCCAAATCTCCCAGGCTGAAGGGAGATACATAAAACTCTTCTTAACTGAAGATGACATTGCATTGATCAACCAAGAGGATACCAATGCATTCTCAAATTTCCATTTTTTGAACTCCTTGGTTTCCGATGTCGGAGGCTTGACTGCTTCACCAGTGATATATTGAAGTTTATCCCTTCCATCAAGAGCTAGGATCATGGACCGCGACCACTCCCGATAATTATCAACGGTAAGTTTCTCAGAGACAATAAGGACAATAGAAATATCATTAGAACCAGATCTCAACACTGAAGAAGAGGCATCTGAGATAGTAGACATAATGATTTCAGAATTTCAAAACGTTGCTGTAATTTACATTTTTTTTTTTAAATAATATGAGATCAAAAACTAAACCTAGATACTCAAGAGAGACCGAGAGACTCGAGACGGAGAGACTGGGCGACTCGAGTGACGAGGATCATCGACGTCGGTGACGACCGAGAACTCGCTGGCGAATCGTGAAGGTCGACGACGGGAGAACAGCGAATCGTGACGGAGAACTTGCTGGCACAGGACAGATACGACGACGATCAGAGCAAGAATAGTCAGATGATGGCGAGACTGTGAAAACTGTGCTTCCTCTTCTTGGACAAGATCCAGGACATGGATCTGGCCTCTTCTTCTCCTTTTAATTTGACTGTAATTGCGCTTCGGACGAGCTAGCGCAACACTAGACGGAATTCGTGACTCTGGCTTCTTTTTGGTTCAGCGTCGAACAGACACCGAGACAGACCAGTTGAGGACGACGGATGGTCCAGATGTGAGGCGTTACCATGGGTAGTCATCGGACGACGATTTGGACTGTGATGAAATTGTAGTGGGCAATTTCTTAGATTAAAAGAGTTGATTATTCTCTTCTTGCTTTGATACCATGAAGAGAAAATTGAACTCAATTCTTGTATATCTCATTTACAGATTACACATCTATATATACACACATTTATGATGAAAGGGTGTGACCCCTCAGTCCCATTTTAACAAACGACAAAGAGTATTGGGTTTCGTGTAAACTGTAACTTTTCTACATGGAGATATGGGGTTTTGTGATTAGCATTAGGTTTTGTGTAAACCGTAACTTTTCTACAGTAGTATTATTTTTTATTTATTTGGAAAGGGAAAGTGATTACAACTAACTGGAAGAAAAGAAATATTATCCTTAGGGGTAAGAAAAAGGCATGTACTTGAAACCATAATAAACAGCTATAAAAGTAAATGAGATTATAAAGAAATTAGTATTGAAAGATTGATCTACCTTAATGTCCATCTGAAATGCCGTTATGCCATCTTCATTTCCAGCAACCTTCATCAGAAAATTAGTCAAAAATTATCTCTAGTGTCATCATAACATAATCGTCTTGCTTCACATGAGAGATAATAGGTACTGTGATTCATTTTTTGTTTATAACATAGACATTGCGATTCTAATTCCAGAATATGAAACCTTAAAATCCATATCTCCGGATGCATCTTCAGATCCAGTAATGTCAGAGAGAATAAGTGGAGTTCCATCCCCTCCAAATTCCTTGGTGTCCAGTACCATACCCATGGCAATTCCAGCAATAGAGCACTTAATTGGAACCCCAGCATCTTGCAATGCCAAGCAACCTCCACAAATAGATGCCATGCTGCATCCAGATAGAAATTTTGGCATTTATAGTGGGAAACTTCAGTAACTGTATATAATAAATCACTTCTAAAAGCAGAGTCTTCTGAGGAATAGAGAACAGCAGAAGCATCACGGGCCAAAATAAAGAACACTCAATGAATTTATCCGCATGATTGTAAATAGAACTATTCTCAATACGCATGTTGATGACATTATAATCACATAAATATAAGCTCAGATATTTCTTAGGAGTGAAAGCTGCAAAACAAAAATGAGGTATCCTAAATTCCAAAAGCAAGTACCCATCACAAAGCCGACATTATTTAGATCAGAAAAGAAAGTGAAAAGATGATTTAAGCTCCTTTGACATTGCAAGTTTTCATCAAAGGAAAATAGATATGATATGATTGAAAAACATACGTAACTTTTGACAGAACCAGAGACTTAAAAATTCTACCTTGAAGATCCGTTGCTTTCAGTGATAGTACTCTCAACACGTATGGTATAAGGAAAGCCAGCTTCAGAAGGCAAAATTGGTTCTAGAGATCTCTCTGCCAGCATCCCATGACCAATTTCTCTTCTACTCGGTGCACCAATCCGGCCAACCTCTCCAACACATGAAGGAGGAAATGAATACTGCAAATTATAGTTAGTGAGTCCCAAGGATGCTGAGAAATGAATAAATAGGAGAAAATACCCATCTAAAGAGAAATTTAAAGAAGATAGTAAGCCTTAAAGCAAAAAATTAATAAATCGGTCCAATCTCTTCTTTTCTTTAGAGGAAAAGTTCAATCCCTCTTGCATATTAAAATGTAAAACGCTAAACAACATATCAATCAGTTGGCATTAGATAGATAAGGTAAATGCCACAATATTGTGACGCTATTCCTTTTCGACAACCTTAAACCATTATCCATCTTCTAGTCTTATCAGAACCAAAGGCTAAAAAGGAGATTATACCATTCTATTTCCAGACATAATCGTACAATTAGTTGTAGAATCCCATATATTATTAAAAATCTCATGATTATAGGGATTAATGAAATCTAAAGATTATAGGAGATAATTGTTGGGATATTATTTTCAAATTTCAAATCTAGATCTCAATAACAGATCTGATTCTCTTGTCTACAAATGTAATCACCCTCTCATTTTAATAAACACAATTATTCTATCAGCTGATTCTCCTCATGGCATCAAAGCATCCTTAAAAATAATCAAAGTTAACCTAATTTTCTGGCACCGTCACCGGAAACCTAATATTTTCTGGCACCGGCACCAAAAACCAAGTTTTTTCCAGCGCCATCAAGCTTCTTGGAAAATCTCACTGCTTCTATTCAACGTCGTGTTGAGCTCCAATCACCTCCTTGGTTTGTCTTTGTCGAAGCATTCTTCAGGACATCTTCATTGAACTCCAGGTTGGTGGTTGTCTAACACCCCAGTCCGTCATCATCACACCATCAAGCGCCAACTGGTAGGTCCCTGATTTATTTATGTGTGAATTCTAGAAATAAAAGAGGAAAATAGATTTACTCTACTTTAAAAAGAAGCAAGGATCTCGCTAGCTCTCTAAGAACAACCTTTGTTTTATAGAATAAGTGAGTATCTCACTGATTCTATAAGAACAACTGAGGAGAATCTCCGATTAGTAAATTACTCTTTGAATAGTTGATACTTCATTGATGAGGCACTAGGCCTATTTATAATGATTTACAGTGAGTATATTCTATACAAAATATAAATATGAAATCTAAAAATATATCTAAATCTAAGACTTAGATAATCATAAATCCTAACTAAATCTTATCTAATAAGATATTTCTCTTATTTCCTAATTCATAAAGATAATAATAAAAGATAAAAACATACTTGATAAATAATTAATTCCTAATTTATCCTAATATGCTTATTTTTCCTCAAATAAATTAAGCCATAGCGATTTGGATCACTATCACCGACCCAATCTCATCATTAGATGCTCCCTCTAATCGTTGCTTTTCACCTAGTTGTCAGTCCCCTCATCAACCCTCCTCTCAGTGTCATCGCCAAACCTCTTCTCACAATGTTGTCGTCGACCCTCCTCTCACAGCATTATCGATCCAGCTTTCTTCTTTGTTGTCCACTCAGATAGAGTTCTTCCGCTGTTGTCTCACAGTGCCATCAATTCATCTTTACGCTTCGTGATTCAGTCCAACCAAGTCTCATTTGCTACCAGGTCTGTCATATACCACAGTTATATTTTAAATTTTTCTACTGTTACCAAAAAATAAAAATAAGAATTACTCTGCCGATAAAAGCTCTTTAGAAGGTCAATATGACTTCTACTACTTCCTCTGATCATGAAGTCTCTTCTCCTGTGCCACGAATTGGTACTAATGATGTCTCGATTGCTCTTCTTGTTTTTCAGAAACTTACCAGCAACAATTATCAGGAATGGTCTCAATCCATGATTCTTGCTCTCGATGGAAGGGATAAACTCGAATATATAATAAGTGAAGCAAAAATGCACCCAAAATCAGAGACGAAATAAGAAACCAACAAACCAAAAGCCAAATTGATCAAAAAACACGCTGAAACAGCACTGGAACAAAGACAAACAAACAAATCCAGTTACGCACCACACTCATTTCATCCCCAAACAAGCCTGCACACATAGAAACAGGAAGTCGACATCGGAAAAATGAATCGCCACCGGAACAGTGAGCCACGGGCTGGGAAGGAGGCGCTGCCAGTGTCGCGTGTGTGAGCCACACGCTATCAAATGGACATTGGAAGACAAGGAACGGCCAATCGGAAGGAGGGGAATCCAGTGGACCAGGCAGTGACACACTTTGTACCTCATGGAGAAACCCTCAAGCATGAACTCACCTTTTATCGTCACTGTTCACGCACTTTTCACGCTACAGTAACTGTGGCTACTGGAAAATCAAATTGGCCAAGAACGAACCCTAATGCTCTAATACCATGTAAAGTCAGAGAGAGAGAGAGAGAGAGAGAGAGGAAAAATGTATTCTCAAATGCGTGCTTATTCATATATATAAAAGGGGTATTTATACATGAGAGGAGCCTCAGAATTAATGGCTCATTATAATGATTGATTTCCTAATCATAATCATAATCGTAGATTATGTGTGATACTGTGAGAACCCCATTTGAAAACCTAGGTAATTATACATGTTAAGGGAAAATGTAACTTTTGCTGGGCAGTAGTTGACTTGCTATTTTGAAGAAAGGATTTAAGAGTAGGAACATTAGCTGTTATTTAGGGTGGCTTGTTGGGGACTGTGAAAAGTCCTTTTGACCTATAATACCCGTTGAGAAACTTGGGTAAGGTATGTGAGTTTTGGGAGTGAGTTTTTGTAGGAGGGGGAAAAGAGCACCGACGAGGAGCTCTGTGTCTTTCCTTGGCTGTAGGGGTGTTGTGACTCCTTACAGATTTTTTTGTATTCAGACTTATCACAGCTGGTGTGTTAAATTAATCTAGTACTTCAGTTATTTATTGAGGTGATCCCTAACAATTGGTATCAGAGCAGTGAGATCCTAGGGAAGAATGGAGCAGAAATACTTGAGTGTACTTAGTCTCAAAGAACTAGGCAGATGTTGGAAGCAATTGCATTTAACCAGAATAGAGATGGAGATGCTTGAAGAGACAATGAAGGAGTAGAGGAGAAATCAGAGGCACAAGTTGAGGTAAAAATAGTTGCAGAGTTAAGAAAAGCAAATGAAGAAGAGAAACTTGTTGAAGCAAATGAGATATCAGAAATATTATTGTGCAATGTTGATGTTGAAATAGGCGAGAAGGACAAGAAGGAGCCAAACAAACAACAAACAGAGAGTTGAAGACATTGAGGTTGACAAACAATTAAAGTTACAACCTTTTTCAGCAGAAGAAAAATTTGAAGAAGCTGTTGGTGACAACAGAAGAGAAAAGATGAATGCTGAAAGCTTTTTTATCAGAGCAGCGGAGCCATGTGATTCCAGAGACATCCCATATACAACGGTGGCGGCTAGAGAATCCAATAAGGAGATGAAGAAAAGGAGGTTAGTTGAGAGGGCCCAAGTACGATGTTGGAGATATGATAAGCGGAAAAGAGATAGGTGGAAGGTATGGTTCAATTTGTCGACTCCAATGCCGCTAAAACTACGAGACGGTGCGGAATCAGTGTCGGAGGTAGATGAAAGGAACTGGATTCTAGAGAAAGATAAGGGCTTTAGGTTTAACAAAACCTAATGCTACACTATTGGGCCTAAAAAAATTTCGGCCCAATCCTATTATGACCTGTGGCTAATGCACGTGACAGAAAGCAACAATGGCATCGTTTCTGCCATTGCAACTTCTGATATCCTGAAGAAATCTCTTCTATTGGCAATGTATAGCAAACAAATGAAGTTTTTCCCACTGTTGGGTGTTGATGCATCTAGAAGGAAGGAGCTTTCGATCTCATCCGCAACGTCAAAGCTTCTTGGGGATTTTTTTCATTGGCGAGATGCTGACCTTAGTGGGCTGTTTCGACAAAGCAACAATGGGAAGAACCAACAAACAGGGCATCATTGTTTGTTGTTTATCATTGACGATAAAGAAGAGGATTTCGGCCATGATGAGGCAATTGGAACAGCAAAAATGAAGAACGATAGGACTGTTGTGGTTTCGTTCCTGCTCGCATTAACATTTTCTCATCTATTTGACAACAATACAGCAGGAGGAGGCCCATCCACTCATTTAATTCCTGACTTCATGTGCTCTGGTTTGATAGAAGCCCTATTTTGGGATGTGTTGAGCAGGAAAGGTGTGGTTTTTTTATCTAATGTCAACACAACAAAAGATGGTGGGTGTAACTTCACTCTTTGCCTCAATGGAGTGCCGGACTCAGTGATTTTTGCACATCTCATTTCTCCATTCACTGGTTTTGATCTGTCTCGAGAAATCCTATTGATCACTATAATTCTTGAAGAAATACATTGGAGGGACATTAGAGCTTTGTGTTGGGTACTCAGTTTCAGTTTTTATGTGTTGATGTGTTGTCTAGGAGACCTTTCTTGCCATTTGACAGTTGAAGCCATTAGAAGACAAGAGAAAATAGACGCATCACTGTTGATTGCACCGTTGAGAAGTAAATGACGACAACGGTGAAAGGTTCTCTCGGCAAGAGGCTATTGTTTGGGCTGTCACAATTTCAGATTGAGGGTTGTTGACTATTTTCACCATCCAAGTTGTGGAGGGCAAGACTCTGTTTGATAGGGTTATACTAATTTTCTATAAAATTTGGAGGTCTCAAGTTGCAATTACTATCTTGTGATATGCAAGTTAGTAATGACAATACAGTTCAAAAGTTAAGATTTTCACAAGCCATGGATGCTAGGAATGTTTGGGCAGGATACAAAATTTTTGCAATCACAGGAGATATCAAAATTCAGGTTCAAATTGATGGATGTGAGATGTTTGCGTTTGTTTTGGATAACCTTTCAATTTTAAAGCTGCAACTTGCCTATAAGTTCTCTATCTCCCAGCTTGGAACAAAAGCACATTACTAAGGAAGAACACTCTTGCATGGCGGCTCAAAGCATAAATCAACAGTTTATGGGCAGCCATATCCTCTATTGGCTAGACACTCTTCAAGCAAGCAAAGGCTGAGCTACTTGGGGAGGCAACCACCAATGCTTAATTCCCATTTTCACCTTGAGAACAAGGTGAAACTTCAAGGGGAGGGTAATGTGAGAACCCCATTTGAAAACCTAGGTAATTATACATGTTAAGGGAAAATGTAACTTTTGCTGGGCAGTAGTTGACTTGCTATTTTGAAGAAAGGATTTAAGAGTAGGAACATTAGCTGTTATTTAGGGTGGCTTGTTGGGGACTGTGAAAAGTCCTTTTGACCTATAATACCCGTTGAGAAACTTGGGTAAGGTATGTGAGTTTTGGTAGGAGGGGGAAAAGAGCACCGACGAGGAGCTCTGTGTCTTTCCTTGGCTGTGGGGGTATTGTGACTCCTTACAGATTTTTTTGTATTCAGACTTATCACAGCTGGTGTGTTAAATTAATCCAGTACTTCAGTTATTTATTGGGGTGATCCCTAACAGATACTAATTAATTCTAATATATTTACATTAATATACTTCCTAACACTTTTATATGACTTAAGTTTGAGCAGCTCACAAATGAGATAGCATATAAAATCATAGGAAACTGAAAGCTTTCACAACAATCATTTTAAATTTGAATTTTTCATTTCTTTTTTACTGTTAAAAATAATATCTGGTCTGTGGATTAGATTTCTCCAAATTGAACAAAATATGAAAGTAGTTAAGTTCTAAAGAGACCTGAAGATAGAACCTCTTGAATTCATCAACATCTATGAGATTGTCAACTCTTTGTGCCATTTGCTTATCTCCAAGTGTAACCACTGCAAGTGACTACCAAACAGAAAGTGGAACAAGTCAAAGAATGTAGTCAGAAATATGGCCAACAATTCGCCCATTTCAATAGAAGCCTCCAACTAAAACAGTGTAGGAACAAAATGACCGGTCTTTTAAAGAACATTTTGGAGAAGCAAAGCTCCTTTGAGCTGGCTACTTTTGAGGAAACAGAAGCTTTGAACAGCAGTTTAACAAAGACAGATTTATTGTATTAATGAACTCGCAGGTGCTTTATGCAAAACTGCAGCAGAGTTAACAGATAACATACTATGGCATTCACAGGTGGCAGGAAAAGGATTGGATCCTAACATTTGTCATGGCCTAATGCAATATAAGTTGCAGATCTTGGTTGGTTTATGGATTAAGTCCAAGTAGCTTAAGGTGGATTGTTTTACTGGAGAGAAATAAGAGGATCTCCAAGGGTGAAATTAAGGCTTTGACAGGAAAACAAGAGCATTTCTCTCTCTTTTGTATGCAGGTCTTCCAGTTTTTCCACTGATGGAATCAGAGTCCAAAGACGTGATATGGAAAAGGATGGTTTTACAGGCCTTCCTATGATGCTCAATTCATGGATTCTTTTAGGGGGTCTCTTTGATGAACATGCCAAGTTATTTTAGAGCTCTTTTGTATTCCCAAGAGTAGCTGATTCAAACCTGAGTTTCTCCTCTTGTAAAAAGAGCACTTCCATGTGCCCTAGGAAGTAAGCCACATCTTGAGTTCACTGGCCGTATTTCATTTGGTGCTCGCCCATCGCTCCTTTTACCCCCCTATCACATGCATACATAAGAAATTAATAAACATGAACACATGCTATTTAAATAACTCATAAATAATATAAGCTACCAAGTAGTGTGGCAATACGCATAACCATTTGATGGACTGCAGTGTTTTTTATGGAAGCATAATTCAATACTTTCAGTCACAAGTTTCTTCTTAAATAGTTTTATGGAACAGAAGTCCCAGTCAGACAGGTGAGACAACTTAGTTGGAAAAGGATGTTTGCATAGAGCTCTTATTTATCATATTACAAGTACTCATACCTCCACAATACGTCTGCGTAGAAACTTGGATGTAACTTCTTTAAATACCAGCTTCACATCAACCTCAGCAAACTGAAGGAAGACAGTTTCGGTCATATTAAAAAACAATGACAACATATGTAATGTTGATTGCAATGACGTTACAATTGAGCAAAAAGATGTACTGTTTAATAGAATGATGGCCGATATACATAAGCATAATAAAACTTAGACAATAAGTCAAACATCCAGCAGCTGTAATTCTAGTGTTGTTGACACTTACCCAGAACTTATTAATAAAAGTAATTATATAAATACCTTTAAATTGATCCCTTAGTCAATTGTAATGAGATCGTAACAATAAAAGATTTAGTAAAACTTGAACTCCTTACTCTTCCCACACCATTCAAATTCTATGGAATACTAACTTCAGGCTCTGTAGATGGTTGGTAGGAAGAATGATCAGAGTTAATCCGACTCTCACCTCTGCTCTCTCCTTATTAACATAAAAACAGAGGAGTGCAAAATGAAAATATCCTAAACTGACAAGTCTATATCATGATATGTTAACAATCTCAAACAAATAAAAACAGAAATACAATCTGATTTAGCTGACCTAAAATAAACTATAAGAAATAGAAAACAAAGAAAAATAAGAAATGGAAGAAAGCTCAGAGCCATAGATGTAGAAAGCACTCAAAAAGAAAATTCTAATAAAGCTGCCCGCCCATTGAATATCCTAATGGGCATTCCCTTGAAGAGGCCATGAAGAAAAAAGCAGGGAAGTCAAAAACACAAGACTGCCCCACATGAGATGAAAAGGCAGCAAGACACCATTAAAAATGTGTAGACTCCCATCCCAATAAATCACCAAAAAGCATAAAAAACATCATGAGTCCACAACTTTTGCCTCGTTGTCATCAAAACACATCTCATGTATCACATAATCATCCAAAACCACAGCATAGAACAGAACTTACAAAAGGATGTGGTTTGCGTGAAGTTGGCTTTATATGAACATCACCCTCATCTACTTCGCCATCATCTATTACTTCCTCATCCTCATCCTCATCCTCAAGAATGTCTGCAACAGTTTCAGCATTACTCTTTGGTGTTGAATCCTTAGTGACAATCCCTTTATCAGTAAGTATATTCAAAACTTTCTCTTCCAAAGATGAGAGGGCTTTCCTTCTTGGTATTTTTTTTTCAATTTGGAGAACTTTTACCAACTCAGCACCGGCAATTTCCTGCACATTAGCACGCATTTCTATTTTGATCATCATCTTTGACAAAAAACATAAAGTAAAATCTAGAATCACTTTTCTACAAAGAAGAAAATTGGTAAAGCTCAATTGTTTAGTATCCCTTTCTAAATCAATTGATACAGGACAATATGATACACTGCCACCTAATTGCCCACTCAGTTCAAATGAATTTTTTATTCACCAAAATCTGCAAAAGCCCATGATCTCATCACCAAAAATTCAGATTCCTACACCATAAAAGAGGAACAAAACGAAGCTATCCAAACTAAATCCTAATCCAAGAAAGAGGATGCAATCCAACTGTCCAATGACGTAACACTACAGAAACGGCAAGTAGGGGTTTACATTGAGGATTTCAAGTGAGAGACAAGAGTTAGCACTTCAGAGCTATCAAAGGAGATGGGCACGTTTTGAAACTACATATTTTTTCTTTCTTTCTAAATAAATAACTATCCACATGTTATTTCCACAAACATGGATGGGAGCCATATCAACAACTGCACAATCTAACAAGTAAACTCCATCAATAGAGAAACGATTTCATATTTTTCCAGACCCAGAAGAGGGTAAGAAGGCAAAGAGCACACCTCAACATGTTGATAGAGCTCAGGAGGAGGTAATTTGATAGCATCAAACATTTTTGGTTTCCCACATTTCTTGACCAAAGCTTCTACTTCATTACAGATTGTCCGTACAGCATCCTGATTTTAGACAACAGGCAAGTGATTGTGCTTCAGTACTTAGGTATAAAGCTGTTTCAACTGTAGAAGAATTGGCCTCAAGGAAACAATTGCATACAATATTCACAGAAGAGCGATTAACGTTTCAAAAGGCTTTAATCAGTTTGTGGACATTTCGAACAAAACATATTATGATGAGACAGTATCTTGCATATAATCCCTATCAGCTGACAGTTCAATATGTAACGGGAAAAATGGTAGGTTCTGATTTATTTATGTATGGAACTTGGGAAATAAAAAGAAAATACATTTCTTTGTTTCTAAAGAGAAGCAAACATCTCACTAACTCTTTAAGAACAATCTCTCTGAGATAGAGAGTAGGCAAAAATCTTACCTCTTCTTTAAATCAACCCACATCCTTAATAGTAGATGAGCCAGAATCTGTAACTCATCGGACTATTAAAGTCCAAGGAGAATCTCCCGTACTGATTTACTCTCTGAATATTTGACACTTTATTGATGAGGCACTAGGCCTATTTATAATGATTTACAGAGGGTAGACTCTATTCAAAATATAAATACGAAATATATCTAAATCTAAGATTTAGATAACTAACAACCATAAATCCTAACAACTAAATCTAAACTAATAAGATATTCATCTTATTTCCTAATTCCTAAAGATAATAATGAAAGATAATATCTAATAAGATATTCCTCTTATTTCCTAATTCCTAAAGATAATAATAAAAGATAATATCTAATAAGATATTCCTCTTATTTCCTAATTCCTAAAGATAATAATACAATAATAATAATAACATACTCAATTAAATATTAATTCCTAAAATCTCTAAACTTTCTGCAACTTCCATTATCTCCGGCTAATCCGATATTCTATCAAAAAAGTACATCAACAATCAAGATATAAAAATAATGACAGAAAAATTAATTCACAGAAGGATTTTCTACGATTCAAAGATTTTTGAAACAATAAGGATACCAAGAAAAAAAACCAGCATTGCATTATTTTTGCTGATCACTTTTTTACTTTAAGCTGAATGCACATGTCTTCAAGGTGTTGTTTTGTCCTTAAATATGCATGAGATCCAATCATGTCTCTTGATTCCCTTTGGTTCCATACTCAGCCTCGTGGCAATCTGTTGAGAATCTTAATTATTCCCCAAAAAAATGATGATTTTGCCCTAGTTTTAGGCCTCAATGACTTGCATTTTTCCTTATGTTAAAGAGAATATCATGTCTTTCTCCTGGTTGCTCTTTCACTTTTCCAAACCTAAAACTATTTTTACCAACATAATAATAATAATAATAAATCCTCTTCAAGGTCAGATAGATGTCTGCCCCATGTGTATCTTGTGAAGCATAGAAACTCATATCTGAAATATTTGTACGGAAGTGAAATGACAGAGAGTATAGCCTCCAAGTCATCGCTTTTACTCACCCAGAAAGCCTTTCCTCTTTTAGTTATCAGCCCTATCAATGTCTATAGATATTAGAAAACCCCTCAATCATCCATACATGCATACATTTTCCATGAAGCAGAACCAAAATAATTATAAAGGCTACGTCTTTTGGGTAAGGGATAAAAAGAAAAGTCATCAAATATATTAATGACTGCAAGTTTTTCTACACACTCAGATAAGATAACAACCTGACCAACTTCAACAGCTTTAAGTAACTTCTCTTCCGAAACAAAATTGCTATAGCCCTGCAATAAAAAATAATGGCAGTCAAGCCAATATGAAAGTACAAATATAGAGTATTTAGACCACTGTACCCCTGCACGAATGGCTCTGCTTCAAATTGAGATCATATTCCTATCACATATCTCTCTGATTAACATTTAAAAAAAAAAGAAAAAGAAAAAGAAAGGGCCAGGGACTTTTTGGCTTTTCAGCAGTTCCAAGGCACTCATCCATTAGATCTTATTTCCTCATTTCACTTGCTACAATGATAGAGCCCTTTAATTAACAAAGCTCCGCATGGTTGAGCAGCTGCCCATCCTGGAGAATTAACCAATTTTGGGTTCATGTTTGGTCCTCATTGATGATCAAACCTTTTCTGTCAAGAAAATTCTTCAATCTTTCACAAGTTAAAACTCACAATTTGCGTCCAAGCAACTTCTGAATTAATATTAAAGATCACAAAATGGAGAACTTCTTGGGAGTAACAAGGACAATTTCCAGTCCCTAGATTTTTCTGTTTTAAGAGGACTTTTGTCCTTATTTTTTCAATCGCCCATCTCTTCTCTTCAATAAATTCTTTTTTATATCAAAAAAGTCGTTCTGGTTTCTTCTTCACTATTCCTTTGACATAGCAGTGACTGGTGTGTAAGTTGTAATTAACACAGGATAGGGTTGTTGTTGGTAGTTATAGGTATTTTAAGTTGTTAAGGGAATCTAGCCATTATCGGTTGAAGGGAATTAGCACCTATATAAAGGGGGTTAATTGTTAATCAGATGTTATGCTTTTGTGAGTAATCTCAGTGAACTATTCAGTCTATCTCTATCATCACTCCCCCTCCCTTCTTTCTCTCCGCCACTATTCATCAGTGACTCTGAAGTTAATCCTCAAGGCTATAAAAAAGAAGAAGAAAAGGCTACAGCAAATGGAAAAATGGTATATCAAGATAAAGTCAATATGCATTAACTTTTTTTTTTGGGGGTAAAAATATGCATTTACTTCTCCATCTTCAAAACCTTGATCTCCAGCAGTCTTGTTCCAGCTTCTACTATCCACAAATTAGGACAGTCAGACATGATGTTCTCTTGAAGAGGAAGGAGCTAAGTTATAAATGATTGGTGTAAGTCAGCTCATGTTGTATTGGCATATTCCAAAATCCTGGCAAGCTATATCCTACAAAAACAAATAAGATACTAGCTTACCTCTATCATCAGTATTGCATTATCTGTGCCAGCTAGTAGTAAGTCCAACTCAGAGTTCTCCATCTCCTCGGTTGTAGGGTTTACGATATACTTATCACCAACAAGACCAATTCGAACTCCAGCAACTGCTTTTGATATTGGCAGTTCTGAAAGTGCACTGCAATACAAATGACTAGGATCAATTGCGGAGAGAAAATGTTCGTGTGCAAGCTAGATATGGATAGCATCACATACGGGGACTAAATGCCTCAAATTTGGCTGCAAATGAAAGTGACAGATGAATATTTGGTTGAGTGCCATAAACATTTAAAAGCATAATATATTGTTTAAATAAAATATTATAATCTTTTTATAATTACATTAGATTAATTCACTAATAATACCCTATCTTTTTCATAAACTCAGATATGAATTAGAATTTGATACATTATGCGCCAAAAAGTAATCATAATAAAGTCAATAATTTTTCTATAAACACAGGAAGAAATATTTCTGAATATTTTTTGTGCTTCTTCAATGCATAACGAAAATATACTAACAATATTATCATAATAATTTCATGAAAAGCTCGTAATAACTTTTTTAAAGAAAAAAGTTATCTGATTCTGATGAAGAATAGAAATTTATTTTTGTCAAGTTGAAAGTGTGTTTGTGTGAACAAAATAGATAGAAAAAAATATTTTATTCAGTATTTCAAAAAGTTTAACATTATTTTCAAAGACAATTTTGGCCAAACAGAAAACTGACATTCAAACCTGCAAATATTTTGTAAATTATTGTTATATTCTACTCAACTATTGTAGAGTTACTAATTACTTGCAAATATCAAAGGCATGCAATAATTAGATATAAATTGAAACATGGAAAAACATTGAGCAGATAGCATCTCAATAGAAGAGAGATAATTAGTTGCTTAAAGCTTGTTTAAGAAAATAAATATGAAAAAAAACTGCAACGTGACAAGTTAATAAAAAAGAGAGAAAGAGGGGGCAGGAAAAAAGAAGAAAAAGGAGAAACAAATGAAACGAAGGAAAAAGAACGGGGAATATATGATTATATTCAATAAATTTTCATGCACTTAGCAGGATTTTATTCTCCTTTTGTTAACAAATAGTCAACTCTTTTTTTTAGAAAAGATCTGACTGATGGGCTGATAGGCAAAAAATTTTCCATTCCCATTTTTATTTAATGTATCTCTAATACTCTTTATTAGCTTATTGATTTAGGGAATCAATCCCTGGAATCATGGGGATATGTCCTTGCTGGCTGGCTGGCTGACTCCCTCAGGGATTGCAGAAAATATAAAAATGGCCAACTTACACTGCTATACCAGCTGCAGTGACAGCCAGAGAATCAGGCGAGTGCAATCCATCATAGCTTAAAACCTAAAACCATAAATTCACAATTGAAGTTAGAATGTGGAAATGTGAAAAAATCCTTAGCAATGGCAAAGTCATTAAGTCTGCTCTTGTAGTTCTTTTCACCTTTTATTTCAGAAGGAACAGAATCAGTAGGCTGCTTCAATTGTTTGGAGAGGGTATGTAGAACATGCAGTCCTAATTTGTGATGACCTACCTAGGGGAAAGCAACTGCTTTGAAGAAAAGTAAAGGTCCTGAGAGAGCATATGAGTGGACTCACATACTAACAAGCCCCAGGGATTTTCTTAAACAACCTGTCTAAATCCTTTTCATTTTTTAATCTTCATCACATTTATACCTGATGATTTAAACAAAGCTGAAACACATCCTTTTATGACTGAAAGATAATTCACTACTAGTCCAGCCGAAACTGACTGTGCAGACACTCAGACTGAAATGAAATATAGCAAATAATAACTTATGAACCCTCCATGCAAGTGAGATAAAGCAGAGTATAGCACACTAAATTGCCACTGAGAAAAAATAAAAGTAGACACATAAACAACAAAATTTAAGGAGAAATTTTACAAGGACCATACCCAAGACAATATCTGTGTTTCATAGTAGAAGCCTTGTAGCATAGTTGGACGCAGAGGCCTATCAATCAATCTACAAATAAGAACCTGCAAGCAGCATCCATAGGCTTTTAATATAATCATAGGTTCGTCACAAGCAAAAGGAGTGACAATCTCCAACCAGGTTTTGGTACTACCCAAAAGGACTTCCTCACAAAGAAATGCAATCTATAAGTCCTAAAGAGGGCAAGGAAATAAGTGTGTATGAAGAGGAGGACAGGATATCCTTTGGAACAGAGAAGGAACAACAGAACAAGAACAAGGACAAAGAAGTTTATCAGTACAATAAGCAGCTTTCCAGTATTCTTTATGCATTCATCCAGCATGATTGCATTTGATAAACCAGTAACCAATAGGAAGCCTCCATTGTGCTGGGCATCATTTTCTATGCCACACAAAACATAAGCATCTCACTACCCTAAATGTTTAGCTTTCTCGAGTTTCTTTGTATCATTTCTTTGATAACTTTCAACCACACTACCAAACATGAGAACTTAGATACAGCAATATATTACACCGTGACATCAAAGATATCTGAAATTGTAAAATGGCAACTGTGATGTGAGGAAAAACTAGCATAGCTCGCAAATCTCAAAATGGGGCAACAAACTATCAAAAAGTAATTCAATGGATATTTACGCTCAAGAATATCTGTTAACACAAAATAGTCTCCTAAAGTCCAAAGTCGATAACTAGTACCTCATGATCTTTTACTTTCCCTTCCCGTTTGAAAAACCCTCCACTGGAAAAATGACAAACAAAGACCGAAAAGCAATTACTTCATTCCATGTCCAACAGTGAAATGGAACAAAAGACATTTAAAAAAATCAAGACTTGTGGGAAAGAATACCTTGTCCGACCAGCTGCTGAAAAACGCTCTTGATAATTTACTGAAAGAGGGAAAAAATCGGATGGCTCACTAGGAACATCATCGATACAAACAGAAGTGTAAACAATCTGCAACAAGAAAGAAAATGCCACGAATTTTTCAAACAAACAAGATTTCAACTTATCATGAAAAATATACTGTTTTCCTCAAATAATCAAGTATCACCTCTAGACATCAAAGAAGCATGAAATGCACTTAAGACACATCACAAATCAATGTTGAATTTTTAGATGTGTAACAGCAGTATCATCCTAGAAATTCTTTTTCAAATCTCCATTTCATTATGAAGAAAAAGATAGTAATCCACCCAACAATCAATCATGGCCACACACTAACATGCTAGCATTATATCTCTCAAAATCATCAATTAACCAATCACCCAAGTAAGCCAGCAAGAATGAATCTATTTTGGCGGAGTGCACACTCTTGAACTATATGAATCATGGACAGTATCAATGCTTTTCTTACATACTCAATTTTGAACCATTTAGCATTGTTCCAAAAAACAATTGATGAGTTAATCAATAGAAGAGAGATGGGAACTTACGGTCTCTCCATCTGTGATTGTAACAGAACCACTTGCCTGCCTTCCTATATGACCAGTCTCAACCAAAATCTACAAAATGTCCCAATAAAGGATAAATCAACGAATCCCAAATGCATTTCTTTTACACTATGTAGGTATAAAATGGAGAGGCAGATATAGAAAAGCCTTCTCAAGCACTTGTTATCGAGAATCTGTTAATGAGGGAAGAGCACATTGGAAAGAGATAGGCCTTGCAATCACGCAAACAAACCATTGTTTCAAGTCCATCATGCCCGTTGTTATTCTTGGACCCAAGACTACAAAAGCCAATACGTTCGCTATCCCCGGGAAATGGGGCCATAAAGACTGAAAACAAAAGATATATCCCTGCAGAGAATCCAATTTGGAAGCCATACCCGTGCCTCAAATTTTGGAGTAAAGACCAGCCAATGGATAGGAAGCCTTCCCGCCGTCGAAGTTTATAAAACTAGCATCGTTCAAAAACTATCCTACTTGCCCAAAAACAAAAAACAACACACCCACCCACACACACACGCTAAACGATTATAGACAAATAAAAAAATGAAATGTCACGGTTCAGTGACAAGTTCGGAATAGCACGACCATGAAATGTCACGGTTCAGTTACAAGTTCGGAATAGCAAGACCAAAAATGTCAGTATTTATTCCCAAAAAAATGTCAGCAACGTACATGTCTATCACCAACGGGAATCTTCACAGAGAACGGTTGTGATGCATACTGTGGGATATCACTAACAGAGGAGGAATCTGAAACTTCGGGCTCTGCCGAAGCTCTGATACTGAACCGATGACGGTTTTTTACAGGAAATAAAAAAGATAAAGGACTGAACTTGCACTTTCTGGATGTGAAATGACAGGAGCTAGTAGGGGAGAGAAATCCGTTGCAGGGCTTGGAGGGGAAGAACTGAGAGGGTTGTGAAGGGTATAGCCTGCCATGGTGGATGCTGGGACATGCTAACATTTTCGTGGTTGTTTCTAGCTTTTGGCGTCCTCTTCGAATTCACCACTTCAGTCACTGACTGGTGTTTTGCTGGCGAGTGGCGGGCGGGGGAGACAGCAGAGTTGGAACAGCCATATTATCCAATTGTTCCGTTGAGGCGCGATTTTCTTTTCTACTGGTTCTTTTTTCGTTTTTGCGGTGGGAAATAATGGGCTTCTCGGACACTGCAGGTGACCAGTACGAAGCAAAAAATGGGCCCTGGCCCAGGCCTCGATGCACCAAATGGACTGAAGCCCAACTGATGACAGAGCCGTAGGAAATATGCCACATCAGCAAAAGCAGGAAGGAAAAAAAAAAAACGGGAAATGTCCGAAAATTATAATTATCGACTTGTAAAAATTAGGAATTTTTCGTTCCCCTCCTTTCGATATACAAAGTAAACAAAAAAAAATGGAATTGAAAATCATTATAATAAAATAGTTGTGATAATGTGTATAGAAAAAAATAGTTGTAATAACATATTAAACATTCTATAGATTAAGCAGTTTAAGTTACTCTTCCGCTTCTTGATATATAATCTCTTTAGAGAGTTTATCTTAATGCACGTCAAATAAACTATCTTAATTAATAAAGAGAGGGGAAGTATATGATCTAGTGTAATTTGATTTTGTTTCAATATACTCCCTCTGGTCCTATTATAAGACACCAACTACTAACATTTTTTTATTTTTATTATAAGGCACCAACTTACTCTAACTAACTCATTTATTATTATTTTCTCATTATGCCCTTATTTTTAACTAACTCATTTAAATCTATATCATTAAAATAGGGGTGAAGTTGAAAATATTTATTAAGTTTTGACCTAATTAATGAGTTAACTTTCATTTCTTGGTTTGTAAGAAAAAGTAGTTGGTATCTTATAATAAGGATCAGAGTGAATATGATTTTGTCTACTTCATAGGAGGAATGACAATGGTTGAAAGAGGACAACCGAAGGAAAGAATAATTTTGATTTTTGAGGGATGTGGATAAGCCCAAACTTCTGAGTAACCCAAGCAAGAGCTGGATCATATTGTTATAATTAAATTGTTGTTTTTCCACTTGGATGCATGAAATGTGCATATATATATATATGACAGCTGAGGACGAGAGCCGTCGCGCAGCTTACAGAGTCGGGCATCAAAAGCGATGGATCAGAAGGCGCGTGAGAGAGAGAGTGTAACACCCTGGATTTCTAAAGTTCAAATAACATAAAAATTCCAAAGGTTTTTATAAATAATAATAGAAATCTAAAATAATCAACATCCGGAAGGTGTTACCGCCGCACTTGTATGGAACAAGTGCAAGGCTTCTTATTACAGGAAATAAATCTAAACTTAAACATTATTTGAAAAATAAAATTAATGAAAATAAATGAAAGTAGATAACTAGAGTTTATTGTCCGTCATCCTCACTTCTCACGGCTAGCCCCAATTTTTGAAACCTGTTCACTGAAACTCTGCTTCCCCGAAGGATCATCGCAGCCCAAGAATACACACATCAGCAAACGCTGGTAATCCTAATTAATTAAGGGTAAAATGAAATAAAATAGAACAGAAATAAGTAGATAGATAAATAAATTTGATATGAATTAAAATAAAATAAATTAATTATAAAATAAAATAAATTAATCATAAAAAAAATAATTTAATTTAATTCCAATAAAAAAAATAATTATAAAATAAGATAAATTAATTACGAAATAAAATTAAATAATTGTAAAATAAATCAATTCCAACATAAAATAAAATAATAAAAATAAATTAATTGCAAAATAAAATAGCATAAAGACATCATATGTGTATATGTATAAACTAAAAGGTGTCATGGTTTTTTTTTTAGAGTTTTCTAGTGGGAAGAGAACCATGGTAGACCCGGGAAACCCTGCCAGTCACAAATCATCATAATTTGGCCATATCGTAATTTTCTTCCTAGTGTGCACACCTCTTCCCAAAGTTGCTACTAGTGTCCCGGGAAACCCTGCCAGACACCACCTTAGGAAGAACGGACATATCGGTTCACATCAAAAGTTCTCGAAGGCATAAAGCCTTAAAAGTATGTTCATCACTTTAGGAGGTACCTTCCCAAAACTATCATCCCACTGTTAATTTATTTTAAATGTTCTCAAAGAATAAAATTAAATAAAACAACATCAAATAAGAGTTTGCATCTATGTCAAAATTATTATAATATTATAATATATCAATATATATATATGTGTGTGGAAGAATAAAAAGAAAAGGAATAAGAGGCATATGAGTATGCCTCTCCAAATCTATATATATAAACCTATATGTGTGTGTGTGTGAAGATATTAATGAAAAAAGAGGGGGGGGGGTTCACACCAAATTCAATAATTTATCCAGAGGTATAGCTACGGAAAGATTATTCGCATAATGACAAAGTATTATATATATATATAAGCCTAAAAATCGAACAAAAAAAAAAAGAAAAGAAAACAAAATTGGATGTATTCGTTAACATATAGCAATGAAAAGTGAAACCTCATTCATTGATTTCTATTTCACGTAATCATTCAATATATAAAATATATATATCTTTCAATGCAACATTCAATCGTTTTTTTTTTTTTGTTATCATGCGATTTGCCTGCAGGAAATATTTGAATAAACCAAGATCAATCAATTGCTTCATCCCCTCAAGGAGAGTGGTGCTTTCGGGAACTAGAATTAGGATTACGATTTAGGATTAAGATTACAATCAATTAATTCCAATCAACGTTCTAATGCTACCAACATTGCTCTAGGGATTATGATTACAATCAATTAATTATAATCAATGTTCTAACGCTACAAACAATTAATTTTTATTGTTCAAGGGATTAGGATTACCTGGCCTCCGTGGTTGCAGAGCTCCTAGAAGAGAATTTCTGCCGCAAAAATTTTTAGAGGGGGAACTGATAGGTGATGGCTAGGGTTAGATGACTAGTCCTAAGTTTATAGTTGAAATTAGGGTTTCCTATGGGTTGGGCTCTGTGGGTTGGGTTTTAACTATTACTAATTTAAATAATAATGGCAAATCACCTATTAGAAATTTTTTTTTTATCTTTACCTATCCATTTATCATTATTATTATGATATATATATCTACACACACATTACTTTATTATAAATTATAAATTCTAATATTAGTATTATTAGTATTTATTATCATTATTATTATTATTAAAAATAAAATAAAATAAAATCTAGGGTATTACATTGTTGATCTAATAAATGGTAAAATAATGCAAAGATTATTAAATTCTATTAAATCAATCAATAAATCTATACTTAATAAAATCAAAATCTATCTAAACTAACAACTAATCAAATTAATTTAAACTAATAAAATTTAAACTAATACTATATTATCACTATTATTACTTTTACTTTTTTTTTATTATTATTATTATTATTATTATTATTATTAACAACAATAATAATAATAATCTGGGGTATTACAGAGAGAGAGTCGGAGATCGATGACCCGCCAGTCAATAATGAATTGGAATATGCAAATTCCGGTCCATTTCTTGGTCCAATCAACCAAATAAATGATATTATCCGGTTGAATTAAACCCCACTCATTCTCCAACACCAAATTATTATTTTATTCCCATCTAGCTTATCACTAAACACACGTTTCTTTTTTATTTTTAATAATAAGCACTAAAAACAACCTCGTATGCATGATTGCAAGGAGATTCAAAATATTCAACCCATCACCGCTAATCTGGAGAAGGGTTATATATATATATATATAATAATAAAAGCTTGGTTGAGCTGGGTCATAGAAACCCACCAAGATTAATACATGTCTCCAAAACTCATAGAGACACAGGATTCAAATTCATAGACCTTGACTTTGTGAGTCATGACTCAGCTCTTTACCAACTTAATTGGTCTTTTTAAAAGGAATTTTTAGGTATATGACTAAACTCTGAGGTCACTGGCATTGTTCACGCATCTCTACGACGTTACCATATTAAAAAACAGCATCTTACATAATCAAAAAATGAAAACTAAATTCAAGTGGCGAGTTCGATCGTCTTATAATTACGTGGAGAGATCAGAGTTCTATCTAGTTTGACAACATATATCCACGTGATGATGTTCTTGAAACTCTGAATGGGGTGGTGAGGGCATCAAGGACAGACGATCCCAAGTTAAATTAACTCCACGTGGTTAGATTATGACATATTTGAGTTAGCTTAAAAAACACGATTACATTGAGATAAAAAAAAATCACATATTTCTCTCTTATTGGAAAAATAACTTTTATCCCACAGGCGGCGAGTGTTTATTAAAAAGCACGTTGACTTTCATTTTCTTGTAATTCATCCAATCAAATAATTACATATATTCTCTAATAATATGGTTGCGTGCGTTTCTTGGGGTCCCTAACTGCCTTGCTGTCAAATCAAATAAAATCAAGCCCACGCACCTTTCTCCATTTTTTTTATAAATTAATGGTGGATTTGGATGCGATAGATTCCTTCCTTGTCATTATTCTATTCAATTTTTTTTATATCTTGTCCTGCGTTCACACTTAGAAAAGAATGCAGGTCACCCCCGTGGGTTACTGTTTTCACTTATGTAAAAAATACGAGACAATTAATCTAGTATGTATCAGACAAGCTATGTGATGTGAATTATATATGTATTTTTTTTGTGACATATATAAATAAAGTTTTATGAATTTTATCGTGTGTTTTGTGGCACATCGTGATTTACAGTGACAGCGCATGAAAAAGAAGAATGAAACAAATTATGGGATGCAATGCGTTAGATATTATTCTAGGATGCGTCGAAAAAATATCATGAAGCTAGAGTTTGATTAAGTGCACCTGGATGGGGACAGTAAAGCGTAACCCAACCAAGATGCAGCAAACATATTGTCGGGAATCCTACCATCACAGTGCCAGCCAGGTTCCTTTTTTTTCTTCCTCTAGTTTGAACCGAATCCTTTTTTCCCCCAGTACTTTTAACCGAATCAAAGTTATAATTTCAACAACATAAACAGCAATTTTTATAGGACTGACTACATTAAATATTATTATTTTATTCAATCAACAACTAGATTTATACGGCATTATTATTGTGATTAATGTGATTAAGAAAGTTAAATAAATTAACACCTCATCTTCTTTTAATTAATGGCTACTCTCTTCTTCCCCACGTCCAAACCTCAGCCCAGAAAACTTGCCGCCATTTTCCTCAACATCTCCTTCATCTTCCTCCTCTTTCTCTTCCTCAAAGCCTATCTTTCTCAATCCAATTCCAATCATGCTCTCAACCAGCAGCATTCACATAGCCCCGCTGCAACAATTTTTCACCGCCTTCAGACTCTGCCCCGCCCCCAAACTAATGAATGCTCCGATCTCCACAAGCACTCAGACCTCAGTTCAAAGTGTTCGTACGTCAAGGACAATCTAGACTGTAATTCCAGAGGGTACATAAACTATCTTCCGATCTTTTACTGCAATCTTGGGCAATTTCCAGTTCTGGGTTATGCCGTGCTGGCTTTATGGCTCTTGATACTGTTCTATCTCTTGAGCGACACAGCTTCGAGCTACTTCTGTCATTCTTTGGAAGGTTTGTCCAGTATCTTGAGGCTATCTCCTACCATAGCCGGAGTAACATTACTTTCTCTGGGAAATGGTGCTCCTGATTTTTTTGCCAGTGTTTCTTCTTTCACCAGATCCAGCGGCGGTGCCGTCGGCCTCAATAGCATCCTTGGAGGTGCTCTTTTTGTTTCTAGCACCGTTTTGGGGATTATAAGTATTCTGGTCAGCCCAAAGAAGATTACAGTTGATAAGGTTAGTTTCATCAGAGATGTTGGTTTCCTCCTATTTTCTCTGTTCAGCCTAACTGTGATAATTTACATCGGTAAAATCAACTTGTGGGGTTCGATCGGCTATATTTCTATCTATATCATTTATGTTTGTGCCGTCTCAGTTCCTCATTTCATGAACAAAAGGGAAAAGAAAGAAGAAGTTGCAGTATCTTCAGATGACTTGGCACGGGCAGATTCTTCCATACTATTGTTGGGCTTTGTGGATAGTGAGAAAGGGCAAACAGAAGTAACAGAGCAAGCAGGTGTCGTTGAAGATGAAATGGAAGATCCGGAAAGTTTTGACAAAGTTTCACCCAATTGTACATACCAAAAAAAGATTTTGAAAGCACTAGAACTACCCCTTTCACTGCCAAGAAGACTAACAATACCCGTTGTCAGTGAGGAAAAGTGGTCCAAGCCATATGCGGTGATATCTGTTACATTAGCTCCACTTGTATTTGCAGCTGTTTGTGACACCCAATTGGAAGATCTGAGTAAAAATAGCAAATTGATCGCGTACTTGCCAGCTGCTATAGCTGGTTTTGTTTTGGGGTGTATTACATGTGTGAAGACCAAGAGTTCAAGTCCACCAAGGAAGTGTTTGTTTGCTTGGCTAGCAGGGGGATTTGCAATGAGTGTGTTATGGACTTACATTATTGCAGATGAATTGGTGTCCCTCTTGTATTCACTGGGACACATAATTGGGGTAAGCCCTTCTATTTTAGGGTTAACTGTCTTAGCTTGGGGTAACTCAATAGGGGATTTGATAGCTAATAGTGCAATGGCTCTAAATGGTGGTGAAGATGGGGTCAAAATAGCCATATCAGGTTGCTATGCTGGTCCTATGTTCAATACATTAATGGGTTTAGGGTTGCCTCTGGTTATCTCAGCTTGGTCTGAATATCCATTATCTTATGAGATTTCTGAAGACCATTCTCTGTACAAGACTCTTCTGTTCTTGACAGCCGGGCTACTATGGGCACTTTTGATTTTGCCTAACAGGAACATGAAATTGGATAAGGTTTTGGGAACTGGACTTATGGCCATATACCTCTGCTTTGTCTTCATCAGGATAGCCGCGGCCATTGGTGTTAATTTATAGCACTTGCCTTACAATGGTCGTTTTGTATGTACCTCTCCATATTCTACAACTCTATTCAAAAATTCATCAATCTTGTAAATTTCATGGTGGTCTGCTAAACGTTGAAGAAGAGGGAGGCGCAGTGCATAATTTATACACTTTCGTCTTCATTCTTATATAGCAGAGGGGTCGCCACTGTTTCTAAGGATGATGACAAAAATCATGGAGGCCAACAAAAGCAATATCTTATTTTCCGGAACCACTTTCCATGCCCATCATCATGGAGGCCGACAAAAGCAATATCTTATTTCCTAGAACCACTTTCCCTGCCCATCAACCCAAATTAGATATGGGCTGTCCAGATCTAATTTGGACGATTCAGATTTTTTTTTTTTAAAAAAAATATTTTAATAGGTAGAGAATATAAAATAAAGATAATCTCTTAACTAATATTTTTTAAAAAAATAACTTTTTTATTTAAAAAAACTAAATAAAAAAATAAATATGGACCGTCCAGATTAAATCTGGACAGTTTAGATCTAATCTAGGCAGATGGGCTTTCCCTGGCTATCCTTTGGATAGGCAGGGAAAGTGGTTCCCTTATTCCCCTTGTTTTACCGCTAAGAACTAGGGAATTTATTTTTGGAAATAAATGTTTCGTTATGAAATTCAAATTTGATGTAAGCAAATTCAAATTATGGAAAGAAAAAAAATATTTTTTTATTTTATTTTGAATTAATTACGTTTGAGAGTACAATATTTATTTTTTAATTCTTTTACAACTGTCACTCCTTTATTTTTTTTTCCTACTAGGCAACTCATTTTCGCTCATCTCTCAAAATATTTACTTTCTTCCTTTTCTTTTACTAAATTCTTTTCCCTCCTCAAATCTTTATTGTACCAAACTGGCCCTTATATTGAGCATTAAAAAAAAACTGGCCCTTATAATTACGTCGAGATATATGTCTAGCTAACAACGTATATGCACGTGATGATGCTCTTCTTGAAACTCTGAATTTTTAACAGGGTGAGGGCATTAGGGACAGTCAACACCAAGTTGAATTAACTCATTATGAGCTGGTATACCACTTTCAGATAGAAAAATCGCGCTCTTGGGACTTTTTACTTTTCCTACAAGTTTGGTATAAAATTATTTCCATTGGGCTTCTAAGTAAAAAGCATTTTATCTCAATAAGCTGATTTTCGTAGCTTTCGTGGTCAAAAAGTTACTTATATCACCAGAGCATTTATCACCGAAGGCCAATGCAATGAGTAGGGACGAAATTTGAAAAAAATATTTGGGGACTAAATAGTGACGGGGGATTTGGGGAGGTGCCCCAAGATTTTTTTTAAAGAAAGTTTTAAATATATTAAAAAAATAATATAATATAAATAAAATAATAAAATAATATCAAATGTATAAAAAAAAATATTCAGATTTATAATAAAAGAATTTTAACAATTCTAATATATAAGATAACATATTTATCTCTGATATGGATATCATATCAATTACAAAATGAAAAGATATAATAAAATTTCAGAAGATTGCTTGTTATATAATATATCAAAATATTAAAAGTTGACAATGTAATTTATAATACAAAATTAATAAAACACTAGTGAAATAATTAAAAATTACCTTCTTTTAAAGTAATGTTCTTCGCTCTTTTAATGACTTGAAATCATTAATAATTGAATCAGTAGTAAAAGTGTCAGCTACTTTTCTTTTATTGCGAATTACCATATTATCTGCAGTAAAATCATCTTCCATCTTCCATCTTGTTACGCAATCATCTTCCATCAAGAATTGTATTCAGTATCCTTCAGCCAAGTTGGATGGAATTTGTAGTTTTATTTATTTGATTAATGGTTTCTCCTTTTAACATTTAGAGTAAAAACCTTTTTCTTTTTCTTTTTTTACAACAAGTTTGAATTGTATTTTCCTCTTTATGAGTTTGAGTCCGCTAACCAGTTATTCCATCAACCTGCGAGCGTATTTAGAGTTTTCCACTAAGGTTATCTTAGTCAATGATCATTCCCATTTTTGTTTTGTTTTTGTTTTTGGACCAATTATTTCACTTTTTTTTTTCATCCACACGCCTCTTTTCCTCTAACAGACCCCGCCAAATGCAAATAAAATGACATTTATCAAAACAACACGATAATTCTAATAAAAAAGCTGCTTTCTTTTTACCGTTGCGGTCTTTCGTACGTTGCAGTTCGTCGGTTCAATTCGCTCAACTTTACATTGCAACCCAATTCTACATCACAGTTTACCATTGTTATCCTCTCCGGTGATACCCTTCTCGGTACCAAACTAGCACTACCAAGAATCTGCTTTCGACATTAATCCAAATCCCAACCTTTCTCGCTCTTCAATTTTATTATTAGTTGAAAAAAATAATGACGGAACGAAGCGCCGTTCGTCTCTGCTTCCGTAGTGTTCTTGGCGAACCTTGAGGACGAAAGGACCATCCAAGAAGAACTCTCGTTTCCCATTCAATATGAATTACCAATTAATTTTTTTTTTCTTTGGGGGGCAATTAAGGTCCGTCTTTGGCAATGAGGTCGCTGATGATGTGGAAGCAAAGGCACCAGGCAGCGATGGCTCTCCGTTCATGTCCGACGATAAATTGGCGTTCAGATAGCCAATAAGGTCACCGACGATGTGGAGGCTGGTGTAGGCAATGGGAGTGGCCGGAGCGTCGGTGTCATCGAAGCTACAAAGGTCCAAAGCCACATACCGGTAGCATAAGGAGTAAATCAAAGGGCGGCGATTTGGTGGCACCTGGAGAACCAAAGATTAGGCAAGCCATTGTTGCAGAAACTCACTATTCTATGTTCTATCCAATCGCCATCTCTCTCTGCTTTGTTTAACTTACTTTGAGCAGGAACGTGGTTCCCCTGGGACGAGCGATTGGGTGATTTGGCAGTCTAGATCTTCTCATGAGATTTGGACCGTCCATTTTTATTTTTATTTTATAAAATTTATTTTTAAACTTTATTAAGATTTTTTTTTAGTACTACTAAATATCTTGAAATATCTTTTTAATCTTAGTAAATTCCCTGAAAAATATGATATATTTTATCATATTGATAAAATTTTTGAGGGAATTGACTAAGACTAAAAAAATATTTCAGGGTACTAACTAGTACTATTAAAAAAAATTTCAGGGTACTGACTGAGATTTAAAAAATACTTTAGGATACTGACTGACACTGAAAAATATTTTATATTCTTGAAAATGATTTTTAGAATCTTTAAAAATTATTTTAGGCTACTAGGTGGTACTAAAAAGATATTTTAAGATACTTATTGGTACTGAAAAAAAATCTAATAAAATTTTAAAAACAAATGTTATAGACATAAAAATTATTTTAGGCTACTTGCTGGTACTAAAAAGATATTTCAGGATACCTACTGGTACTAAAAAAATCCTGTTAAAATTTTGAAAACAAATTTTATAAAAAAAAAAATAAAAATGGACAGTCCAGATCTCATGGGAAGATTTGAACCGCCCAGATTATCCCAGCGCTCGTCCCAAGGGGGACGAGTACTCCCTACTTGTCATATCGACGATTTGGGAAAGTGGTTCCATTACTTACTTGCTTTATAAATTACCAATCTATTGAAATTTTTCTTCTCCTTTATTTTGTAAAAGCAAAAGTCATTTGCCACGGTGAACCATTCTTTCTTTCTTATTCGCCTTTCACACCACAGTTAAAAATATCAATAGGAGCTTAGTCTAGGGTTTTTCTCATAATTCTTTTCTCATTATCGATGATAATCTCTAAATCATGTCCATTCATCCAATCAATACAATATTATTTTTAATTTGCTCTTATTTTTTAAATCAACGATCCAGATTTAGCCGATAAAAGAAAATAAGAAAGAGATAAGGAGAAGATCTCTTTCCTTTAGTCTATAGTCTAGCTATAGAAAACATCAAATCACCACATAATCCCGAATTTTATGACTGCGAGCCAGAAATAGAAAACAATTGTCGATATTACCTATATTTTAAAGATGCCATAGGAGCAACAAATAGAACTCATATAAATAGGTTTGAAATCTTATAAAGATGTGTAAATATATAGCTACTAAACGCACGTCTTCATAATTTGTGCAACAATGATCATTAATAATTTTATTAGGACAAATATAATTTCAAATAGATGTTAATTTCATGAAAACTGACAATAAGAATACAAGCCATACAGATAATAATAGTGTAAATGGAGAGTCATCCTTAACAAATTATGTCACGCGTTCTTCTACCAAAATAAATCATATTCATAACACAATTAGAGACTAAATTGTAAGGACATGTGATTCAGTTAGTGATCGATGTGATATTATTTGATTAAATTATATATTTTAGTATTGTTAATTTTTTTAAGTTAACATTTTTTAATTTTATATTTAAATTTTTCTATCAGAATTATCTCAAAAGTCATTTATGTAATCATCATTTAAATAGGGTTAAGGTGCAAAAATACACATGAGTTTTTTCTCCATGAACACCCAGCATTACATGTTTTTTTAGAAGCAAAAATACACATATGATTACTATTTTGGAGCAATAATCACATCCCACCGTTAAGTTACTTTTCATCATCGTTAAGTTACTGTTCCCGTCATATTTTTCTTTCTCATCACGGTGAACAGTAACATAACGGTGGAATACAACTTTTATTCTAAAATAATAACCACATATGTATTTTTACTTTAAAAAAAAACACGTGGTGCTGGACGCTTCTGAAAAAAAAAACTCATGTATATTTTTTCACCTTAACCTTTTTAAATAAGTTTTAATTTTATAAAAACTAATTATTCCATCATTAATCTAAGTATAACTCGTGTTACATAATTTAAAATTTACTCAATGTTACTGTGAGGGTTGTTAGGGAATAATAATAAGCCCGTTTACGTTTGACGTCATTTTGTTGTCCTACATCCCACCAATTAATTACATATATATCCTCTAATAATTTGGTTGCATGCGTTTCTTGGGGTCCGTCACTGCCACGCTGTCAAATCAAATCAAATCAAGTTCAAGCCCACTCACCCATCTCCATGTTTTTATAAACTATGGTGCATGCATTTGGATTTTGGATTCGATTGATTCCTTCCTGATCATTATTTTTTTTTTTCGTTTATCATATCCTGCTTTTACACTTCAAAAGAGTGCATATCACCCCCGGTGGTTGCCGTTTTCACTTTTTGTGAAATATAAGAGACCTCTAGCCAGTGATACGTTAATATTCACCAAGGTTAAGTAATGGTTTTTAAAAGATACTATCAAAATATTTTAATTTTTATTATAAAGCACCAACTACCTTAACCAACTCATTTATTACTATTTTTCAATTATACCTTCATTTTTAACTAACTATTTAAATTCATATTATTAAAGTAGGGGTGTAATTGAAAATATTTATTATTTCTGAATCAATTTAATGGCTTAACTTCTATTTCTTGGTTTATGAGAAACAATGGTTGGTGCCTTATAATAAAGACAAGAGGGAGTATTTTAGTAGGACTAGATAATTGATCTTAGAAAAAATCTTATTTATAAATATCACATAAAATTTTAAAAATTCAAAAAATTAACATTTAGAAAGGATATAAAGGTGGCAAATATTAAATTGAGATTTTAAAATGTTGATGAATTTCTCATTTTACTATCAGTTTTTAAATTTTAAGAAAAATAAAAAGAAAAATGAGCATCATCAAAGCACCACGGCAATTGATTGCCAGAGCTCCGACACTGGCCGGCCTACAACCACTAGCAGCCTAAACTTTGGCCATGGGTAGAGCTTTGGCGTCAAGTTTTTTTTTTGGGTGGATTGATTTTTTTTTTTTTAAGAAAAAATGGAATCAATGTGTAAGAAGTAGGATTCGAACCCACTTCACCTTGATAATGAAGGAGTAATGGCCACCAAAACTCATTTAATACACACACATACACTTCCTCTAATCCTGATTATAAAGTACTAACTAACAATTTTCATAAACCAATAAAAACAATCAAAGTCAATAAAGTTATTTTAAAATTTAAGTGTTTTCCAATATTATTTCAACTAATTGCACTAAAGTCTAATATTATAATTATTACTTTCACCCACTACCCCTATTAACTTTTTTTTTTTGTCAAACTACCCATATTAACTATGTGTATATCTGGAAAAAAAAAACAATTAATGTTTGATGAGCCACAAATTCACCATGTATTAAAGCATAAATTGAGCTTGAAATTAATCAAATATAATTAAAAAGCTTAAGGATAATAAGCTAAAAACATGGATTTGATGTCAGACATACCTTCACAAGTATTCTTGTGTGGTTTGCAGGTTTTATCCATAAAAAGAAGCTATTTGGAGACTCTAAAAAAGGTCAAAAGAGAAACCGATGAAGAAAAACAAAGTTGGGGCCCAGGGCGGCAACTCTCTGCATGCACCAGCAAGTCGGCGCCTAGGGCGTCAACTTTCTGCCTCTTTGTAGAAAGTGGCGCCCAGGGCGCCAGAAGTGCGAAAACTCTTATTTTTAATTTTTAGAAAGTTTTTAGGGCCCGAAAAAGGAAGGAAAATTAAGGATTTTTGAAATTTGGAAACCCAATGGGACCTAAAACATAAAAAGAGGCAACCCTAGCAAGAAAAGGAGAGAACTTTTGGCACAAGAAACAACTCTACGGCATTGGAGAGCGGAGATCAAAGCAATTGTGGAGATCAACCTTCTCTAATCTCTGAAGAACCATTCTATCTTCATCTTTTCTTCTTCACTTTGTTAATCTAGCCATGTTTGGCTAATTTCCTTTTTGTAGTTAGAGTTAGGATGAACCCTATGCAACTTTGAGTATTTGGTTGAATTCTTGTATGAATCTTGATTTTTTTGATTGAATGAATTTCTTTTGCTTAATGTTTTCTTGAAGATTGACCATCTTTAAGATTGACCATAGGTTGGTGTATGACAATAGAGATGTTGGTGCATCTAACTAGAACTTGTTAATTCATCATAAGATTGCATAACTTAGACATAGGCTTACGAATTTATGCAATCATAGGATTCTGGTTCAAGATCTGATCTTTCTAGACAATACTAAGACATTAGGTTGTTTTTAAAGATAAAATAGACTAAAGTAGCATCAAGACATTGAGACTTAGTCTAACCTTAGAGAATCGATCGTCAATTTGGGAATCATAATCAATTAGATCTTTAACTCAAATACTTGAAAGAGCATAGGGGGATTCTAAGTCCTAGCTACGTTTTTCTTGACTGATTATCTTTTCTAAACATTCTCTTGCGAATCTTGATCTTGAATTCTTTTATTTCCTTAAATCTTGAAATTCTTGATTGGTTACAACTCATCATTTTTACTTAATTCATCCAACTAAAGCGTAAATAGCGAACTAGTGATTGGAGTACTATTCCTCATGAGATGATACTTTCTCACTACTTTATTACTTATAACGACCGGTGCACTTGCCGAAGTCGCCCCCTATCAATGTTTCTTGGAAACAAACAAGTGCCTTATAAAAAAGGACCAAATACAATTACTAATTAGTGCATTATAATAAGGATCAAAGTAAATATATGCGTGTGTGCATTGGTGTATATATATGTTATGAGTAATATTTTTTATCAGAAAACATTCTTATGAGAATCATAACAAACTTTGTCACACTCGTTATTGCTTTTGTAAATTCATCATGAATTTTGTTAAAAGTTAAAACTCACAAATATTAGTGAATTGTTTGGGATGACTCTTGGGGTGGTAAAAGTTCTTATTTACATAAATCGAGATAAAATTTCTCTCACATACTTACCACAAACACTACAAATTACTATTGAAAATCTGCTTTAAAAGAACTTACCTCAATTATTTCAAACATACATGGAGCCTTTGAGTAAAAAGAAGGAAAAAACAAATAATGATATGTAATACGTTAAATTATTTTAGGATCCGTCAAAAAAATTACATGAAGCGTTGGATTAACTGCATCCGGGTGGGGACTGGAAAAAGGGTAACCCGGCCTAAATACAGCGAACATTTGTTGGAAATCCTACGATCACAGAGCCAGGTTCCTTTCTTTTCTTCCTGTATTTTTAACCGAATCAAAGTGCTAATTTCAACAACATTAACAACAAACTTTATAGGATCGTCTACATGAAACTGTATTATTTTGTTCTATTACCAACCAAATTTATATGATCGACCATATGAAATGGTGTTACTCTGCTTTGCCAACTACCAAATCAAGTGTCCAGTTCAAGAGTTGTCTAAATTTCATTTAAGGGATTGGCTAATGGTAGAAGCAAAGGACAATAATCAATCCTCACTTTTAACAAATTACGCACAGGTCTGATCTGGATGGCATTGCGCTTCAATCCGGATCCTCTCAGGTCTGATCTTTTGGAATCAGCTTAGATCAAAAAAATTTATAATAACTTTACAGGGTTGAATCTTCCATTCCTGTCTTGTTCATCATAAAATTGTGTCTTTCGGATTTGTCCATGTCCCCACATAGCTCACGTAACAGACAGCAGTATGGCCCCACCAGATATTGTCCACATATATTATTCCGCCATTTTTATTCCTTCAACCCACCTCCTCTTCTAATTAATGGCAACTTTCTTCTTCCCCACCTTTAAACCTCAGCCCAGAAAACTTGCCACCATTTTCATCAACATCTCCTTCATCTTCCTCATCTTTCTCTTCCTCAAAGCCTATCTCTCAGCCTCAAATTCCGATCATTCTCTCAACCAGTATTTCCATGGCTCCTCTGCAACTATCTTTAACCGCCCTCGGACTCTGCCTCGGCTACAAACCAATGAATGCTCCGATCTCCATGAGCACTCAGACGTCAGTTCAAAGTGTTCGTACGTCAAGACCAATCTCAACTGTAATTCCAGAGGGTACATAAACTATCTTCAGCTCTTTTACTGCAATCTTGGGCAATTTCCAGTTTTGGGTTATGCTCTGCTTGCTTTATGGCTCTTGGTGTTGTTCTATCTCTTGGGCGACACAGCTTCAAACTACTTCTGTCATTCCTTGGAAGGTTTGTCCAGTATCTTGAGGCTATCTCCGACCATAGCCGGAGTAACATTGCTTTCTCTGGGAAATGGTGCGCCTGATTTTTTTGCCAGTGTTGCTTCTTTCACCAGATCCAGCGGCGGCGCCGTCGGCCTCAATAGCATCCTAGGAGGTGCTCTTTTTGTTTCTAGCATCGTTTTGGGGATTATAAGTACTCTGGTCAGCCCAAAGAAGATTACAGTTGATAAGGTTAGTTTCGTTAGAGATGTTGGTTTCCTCCTGTTTTCTCTGTTCAGCCTAATGGTGATCATTTACATCGGTAAAATCAACTTGTGGGGTTCAATATGCTATATTTCTATCTACTTCATTTATGTTGGTGCCGTCTCAGTTCCTCATTTCATGAACAAAAGGGAAAAGATTGAAGAAGTTGCAGTATTATCAAACGACATGGCACTAGCAGATTCGTCCATACCATTGTTGGGCTTTGTAGATAGTGAGAAAGGGGAAACAAAAGTAGCAGAACAAGTAGGTGTTGCTAAGGATGAAACGGAAGATCCTGTAAGTTTTGACAAAGTTTCACTCAATTGTACATACCTAGGGAAGTTTTTGAATGCTCTAGAACTGCCCCTTTCACTGCCAAGAAGACTAACAATACCCATTGTCAGTGAGGAAAAGTGGTCCAAGCCATATGCGGTGATATCTGTGACATTAGCCCCTCTTGTATTTGCAGCTGTTTGTGACACCCAATTGGAAGATATGAGTAAAAATAGCAAATTGATCGCGTACTTGCCAGCTGCTATAGCTGGTTTTGTTTTGGGGTGTATTACATGGGTGAAGTCCAAGAGTTCAAGTCCACCAAAGAATTGTTTGTTTGCTTGGTTAGCCGGGGGATTTGCAATGAGTGTGTTATGGACTTACATTATTGCGGATGAATTGGTGTCCCTCTTGTATTCACTGGGACACATAATTGGGGTAAGCCCTTCTATTCTAGGGTTAACTGTCTTAGCTTGGGGTAACTCAATAGGAGATTTGATAGCTAATAGCGCAATGGCTCTAAATGGTGGTGAAGATGGGGTCCAAATAGCCATATCAGGTTGCTATGCAGGTCCTATGTTCAATACATTGATGGGTTTAGGGCTGCCTCTGGCTCTATCAGCTTGGTCTGAGTATCCATTATCTTATGTGATTCCTAAGGACGACTCTCTGTATAAAACGCTTCTGTTCTTGATGGCTGGTCTACTATGGGCAATTGTGATTTTGCCCAACAGGAACATGAAATTGGATAAGGTCTTGGGAACTGGACTTTTGGCCATATACCTCTGCTTTCTCTTCATCAGGATAGCCGTGGCCATTGGTGTTGTTAATTTATTGCACTTTCCTTAAAATGGTTGTTTCGTATGTACTTCTCCATATTCTGCAACTCGATCTGTTCAAAATGCATCAATCTTGTAAATTTCATGGTGGTTATAAGATGCTCACTACAATAATTTTTTTTTTTAAAAAAACGTGACTCCCTTTAAAGGTCAGAACAA
This sequence comes from Acacia confusa, assembly GCA_037074495.1. NCBI lineage: Eukaryota > Viridiplantae > Streptophyta > Magnoliopsida > Fabales > Fabaceae > Acacia > Acacia confusa. Next base: position 9,093,204 of record CM073507.1, on the reverse strand, counting down.
GGTTAGGGGCCTCTTTCTGTGTCACAGAATCTCTCCTTATCAGATTAGTGTAGCGATGAAATTGCTAATCATAGCTTCGCTGTCTATATTATTAAGTAAAGTAAGGCTCTTCATTATTGTACCTTGTTTGGCGCGGAGCTAATGGTAGGGATTATTAATTATTGCTATCATCGATCAATTCCTAACGAGACAATAACAACTCATGAATACAAGATTCATACGCCAAGTGTTGATGAGGACCGGACAAGAACAAGTAGGACAGCGTTTGTGGCCAAGCCAGAAGCCCAATAAAACACGTGAAAATTTGAAGCAATAGAATGTTTGGTAGGAAAACATCTAAGCTCGGCTTATAAATATGAAATGTTTGAGACTTCTCTATATATTTAACTTTAATTTTTATTTTTATTTTTACCTGGTAGCTATGAGTAATTGTTACCACTAACCATGACTGACACAAGCTTTGTCTTAATTACTGGAGAGAAATGTAAGGCCCCGTTTGGATCAAAGAACATGAAGGAATGGAAATTAAAAGAAAAAAGAAATGGAAGGGAAAATATTTTACGTTGATGTGTTTGCTTCAGAGTGAAAAAGAAAATGGTTGGATTGGAAAATTTTTGTTTGGTTGGAAAAAAATAAGAAAAAAAATTACATTTTTACCCTTAAAAAATTACGGCCACAGCGTGTTCACAAGCTGTTGCTTGAGCAGCAACCCGTTGGTGTTCATCGTTTCTGACTCTGCAACTTTTTTCCCCCTCCCTCATTGGTCAATAATAAATTTGAATTATCCAGCTAGCTTTATTTTTACGATGATTAATTTAATCAATCTACTATTGGGTTAATTTGTTGAGGGGCAGAGCTTGAAACGGACAACAACAGCGAAGTCTAAAAAGATTTTCCTTTTCCATTCCCTTCACTTTCAAACTTATTTATATCATATCTAAACATCTTTTTGAGTTGATTTCGTTTGATTAAACTCACTTTTGTCTCTCTTCCTCTCCCCGTCATCACTCTCTTCTCTCTCTAGCATCTAATTAGGGTAAAATGGACTTTAGGCGACACTAGAAAATGGTTTCCCACCATTTTTTGTGGGAACCCATTTTTCATTTAAACATGGGAGAATGGCGTGCGGCAAGAAAAAATATTTTCCAGAGAAAATTTGATCTAAACAACTATCGCCACTAAAAAATTCTAATTTTTTTTATCCCTCTTTCAATTTTCTTTGATCCAAACAAGGGGTTGATTGAGGAAGATGATAACGGGGCACAACTGAGGGAGTGGTTAGGAAGAACCGGACATGTCGTTTTGGACCACTCCATTGCCGTGTCTTATAAATCATGGGGGTCCTGGTCCTGGTCCTTTTAATTTACCCCACCTTCCTTTTGCTTTTTGTCAAATCCAAATTCAAGATTTTATTACACATAACTAGCTCAATTCTCATAGGTCAATTTCAAATTGTGAAGAATGAGCTTTATCTTATTTTGTTTTTCTTTTTATTTAAAGAGATCTATATGTGAGTCATTTGCACCCTTGCCACATTATTGATTGATAACTCTGTCTTTTAATTTTAAGTTGCTTGAAATCTAAAAAGTCGTATTGAAATTTGAGTCAATTACATATGACCTCTTCATATTTTAAAGTTTAAATTTCACTCCTAAAAACTTTAATTTCTTGACATCAAGCACTCTACCGTTAAGTTACAAATGAAAAATGTCACATTAGATTAATAAAGATGATTGAAATTTTGACACTACCATACTGTAACAGGTTATAGAAGCAACATACCCTCATGGCTAGGTATACATGCCTCCATTTCTATTTATTTACGCACTTTATACGCTTTTTCTCTCTCTTCACTATACATAAGGAGTGGAAAACCTGTGGAGGTGGGCTTTTCTAGCACTCCATGGCGGAAACAATGAAGATAATTAATTATAATCCTTATGTTAAAAAAATATACTATTACCATAAAATTCTTAACTTGTACATATACCATGTAGGATGCTACATTATCCTTATTAATCTGATATGACATTTTTCATTAGTGACTTGATGGTAGGTGCTTGATGTCAAAAATTAAAATGTTGAAGAGGTTGAATTTAAACTTCAAAACATTAAGGGGGCTATATGCAACTCACTCAAAGTTCATTAAAGCTTTTTAGATTTTAGCCTTATAAATTAATTGTTAAAAATTTAATTATTATACATATATACATAACAAAATTAACATGAAAATATGATGCCTCTGCCATGTTAAAAATCATAATATTTATTTCTTAAATAAAATACTCATCTTGTTCATAGTGAAATGGGAGAGGAGTAAGCACTGTCTCCTGAAGCCTAGCCAATTGAAACGTTTGTTCTTTAATTAAGGAAGGAGTGTACGGTAAGAAAAATAACTCCCTCTCAGCTCGCACTCAATCTAAATTATATAGTTGAAGCTAGATGTTAATTTCTGCACAGTACATTTTATGGATCTTCAGATGACCAGCCATATATTTATTTCCCTATATCACTATAGTCCTATTTATAAGTCCAGTTTCGGGCTAATAAATGAGATTATGTCAATTTTACACATATTAATTATGCAAATAAAAATAGAGAGAAAAGAAAGAGTTGAAAAGCACACATTCATAAATGAGGAAAAAATTAAAAATTTACCACATAATTATTGAGTTAAATATTTTTTTTAGTATGAGTGATTTAGTTAAAAAATATTTATAAATAAGATCAGAGTAGTATATTATTAACAACCGACGTTAAATAATAATGCGAGTTTATTATCAATGACCTTGTATAATCTGAATAATTAATGGAATGACGCTGATATAATGACGTGGGTACATAGGGAAATTTTCCATTCTAATCCCAAAAAAAAAATTGTTAAAATAGGCCACTGGAGAAACATTTTGCCAAAATAACCCACTTTGTGGCGCCACGTCAGATGGCGCCACTGCTTATGTGGCACGCCACAAGTGGCGCCACTTTAACAAATTTTTTTAAATTTTTAATTATTATAATTATATATTATCATATTTAATATATATATATATATATATATATATATATATATATATATATATATATATATATATATATATATCATATTTTAAAATGATGTAATATATATCACATTCAAAGCCAGGTCAACCAAGTGTTCGTGATTTCGAAAATTTTATAAAATATTTCTTTTAAAATGATATCCTATTTTCAAAAAAATTTTCTCCCAGGAGCGCTGCCCCCCGCACCCCCCGCAAAAGGCACTGCCCCTTGACCCCGCCCACTAACCGGCCAGCGGGACCGCCGTAGGGTTCCGGCTGATTGTTCCTAACGTCTTCCTCTGCCAATTCCTTTTATTTCTCACGCTAGGAACAATTAGTCGGAACCCTAATTTTTTTGAAAATAGGACATCATTTTAAAAGGAATATTTTATAAAATTTTCAAAATCGCAAACACTTGGTTGACTTGGCTTTAAATGTGATATAAATCATATCATTTTAAAATATGATATATATATTATATAAAATAATATATATTAAATATAATAATATATAATTATAATAATTAAAAATTAAAAAAAATTGTTAAAGTGGCGGCACTTGTGGCGTGCCACGTAAGCAGTGGCGCTGCGCCACGCCACGTGGCCCCACATGTGACGCTATCTAATGTGGCGCCACAAAGTGAGTTATTTTGGTGAAATGTTTCTTATTTTAACATTTTTTTTTTTTGGATTTGAATGGCAAATTTCCCGGGTACATATAATACATTGATATTTGAGGATATGAAAGGGCCGACCATAATGACAGCAGAATTAAAGAGTAAAAAAATGTCACTAACAAAAACCAGTCTATAATGCAAACAGCACGGGAAATTCAATTTGATTTGTATCAAAGGATATGAATTACGCCAGGAAACATTAAAAAACGCTTATTTTAGTTTCCCAAATTGGAGAAGGATCGGAAACCCTGTTTCTAAGTTAGTTAATGTTATCCAGCTAGCTTAACAGGCAACAAATGAGTGGAGTTGAAGACATGAAAGGGGTGATTGGTAAGGAAAGGGAATAAGTGAAAACCCAAAAGAAGAGTGCAAGACACGAAGCTGGGCCCCGAGGTGCCATAATTGTACTACAATTAATAATCAACCAAAGACGAGGGGCCGTATGAAAGTGACCAGTTCTTGGTTCTTTCAATCAATATGCGTCATTAACAGACAACGAGTGTCATTTTGGAATTTGGGTTAGCGCCAACCTTCAATCAATCTTAAGCCAGCGTCATCACCCTTTATCAGTTTTTCTGCTTTCTTTCTTTCTTGGATCCATCTTTTGATAATGACTCATATGCTATCTACATGTTATATGGTCTCCCCAATAAAAAAATTGTGAGCATAAATAATCCTCTCATTAAACATTGATTTAGAAGAGGAGAGACAAATCTAAAAAGTATATAACTTGATAATATGACATTTCAGATTTATTGGATAGACAAAATTTAGAGATTATGAAGGATTATGAAAAAATTTATAAGGAGAGAGATTTGACCTGAGCATTCTAACCTTCCTCTACTTAATACTCCCTCCTCTTCTATAATTATGGAATATTTGAGAGGTGATCTTATTTCTAATTACAGAACGTAGTTCTAATTTTTGTCAATTTATTCATAAAACACCTATTTTTATACTTTATTAATAATAATAATTTAACAATACACTTAAGTATTCTATAAAATAAATAATACTTACAACTTGTTAATATCATAGTAGTACGTAAATAGTAACCCTTCCAATAATATCATTGTCAAAATTCAAAGTTAAGAATAAAAGTAAAACACTAACAAATTTGATGCGATATACACCTGGGCGTTCTTGCCGCACAATTTTTATATAATGTCCGAAGTGGTGTGAGGTGTGGGGCTATTGATTCAACAATCATGTCATTTTAAATTTTAAAAAGGACATTTTAAAAAAAAATTATAATTAACTAATTTAATTATTATTCTTAATATCTTTAAAATTTAATAAATATATCCGATAATTAGAACCAGATATAATACTGTACTTTCAGCTTTATAAAACTCCCACCGTCTTAAAATATACTTTTCGTGCTTTTTAAATAATATTTTTCTGCCATTCACTGCATGCCATCGCTTAATGAAACAACGCTAATTATATTGTGGTTGCGTGCTTTTTTGGAGTTTTAATCAGGTATGAATTCTTTTTTTATATTATTTATCATTCCGTAACAAATATATTAATTAGATGGATCGGAGCATCAGGAATAATGAGTAATATTTAAAGCATTATTATAGTACAATACAATATTTAATTAATTCGTCACAACCCAGACCATTTTATTGATTCTCTTAATTACCATTATTTAAGATCCCTAGGGCGGCATATCCTTGAAACCTACAACCTGCTACAAGTCAAGACAGCCCCTCGATATTAACGTCAAGCTGCAGTAACATTGATTTGGTAAAATTCTTTCTAAAATCCATTCAGCTCATTAACCATTCAATATGGGCCAGAGGCATAGTGGCTGTTAACTAATGATAGTATTCTAAATGCAATTAAATGAAGGAATCGAATAATACTAAACTTTAAACATGAGCAACACAACACTAAATATGTACTGTTGTATATACAGGTTATGCAGTTCGGGGATGCAACATATTTTTCCAGCTAAAACCAAGCGAATATGTCATCTGTATTAAAACAGTGATTTTTAAGGTATATTACAGCCAATATCCAGACAGAAAGCTGTGGCAGTTCCACAACCAACAAATTTGGTGCTACCTATCCTCAAATTCCAGAGACTATACGGAAAATATGTCAGTTGCTTAGTTAAAGTAATTCAAATCATCGTCTACAGAGGAGGACTCACCACGTACTTGGGAGTCGGAGAGGCCCGAGGGTCTGAATCAGCCTTAGAAACACAGAAATGAAGTAAATAACCAAAAGTCCTCCACCTAAAACTCCATCAAGCCTCATATCTCTGGTTGTCAAAACCACAAGAGCCCAAGCCAATCCACACACCAGAAATGCCAGAGTCTCTAGCAGATATGGATCTCTAGGAATCACAACAGAAGATGGGTATTCTGACCAAGTTGAGCTTACCAGAGACAAGCCCAGGCCAATGAGAGTATTAAAAATGGGGCCTGCATAGCAACCGGATATTGCTATCTGAGCACCTTCAGGTCCCCCATATAATGCCACTGTTAAATTTGTCATCAAATCACTAATTGAATTTCCCCATGCAAGAACAGTTAGCCCCAGCATTGAAGGACTTATTCCATTTATATAGCCAAGTGAAACCAACAGTGCCACCAACTCCTGAGCTGAAATATAGCTCCAGGTCACGCTCATCACAAATCCTCCTGCAAGCCACAGAAACAAACATTTCTTTGGGGGACTTGACTTCTCTGTTGTGAAAAACACAGCGATCCCAAGTATGATCCCAATCAATAATCCAATTCCATAAACTGTTAGGCTTGTGTTGGTTGTAGTATCTCCCTCGCAAAAGATCCACAAGGTAGATAACAGAAGAGGTGCTAGTATAGCTGAAGAAATTGCAAACGGCATAGACCATCTCTCTTCACAAACAACTGGAATTGTCAATCTCCTGGGCAAGTAAAGTCATCTTCAGGATAGAAAGTAAAACTAAACATATTGGAGATCTCATGCAGCAGCAATTTTTCTTAGTTTCCTGGCAGTCTTCTCGAGAACCTTCCTCTACACTTTCAGATATTCCTTTTTCTGTACAACTGAGAATGGGCACACTCAAGTCACTGTTATAACTTAAATCACTTTCCCTTTCAGTATCTACACAAACACCTTTCCAGCGTGTAGATAAGATATAAACAAAAACTGCATAAACTATATACATGGAACAGAGACATATTGCACCTAGAACGTTGATCTCACCGCTGATAAAAATGGTTAACAGGCAAAGCAGGACCAAGAGAAGAAAACAAGCATCTCTAATAAAGGCCGACTTGTTAACTTGAATTCTCCTGTGCCGTAAAGAAATACTTACTATTCCTACCACGACACAGGACACAAATGAAGCACCCCCAAGTACAGTGTTGAAGCCAAGGCCGCTTGTATTGCTGCTCTTGAAGGAGACGAGGCTGGCGAAAACGTCGTTGGCTCCATTGCCGAGAGAAAGAAGCGTGACGCCGGCAATCATAGGGGATAGCTTCAGTGACTTGGATAGGTTTTCAAGTGAAGGACAGAAGTATTCAGAAGCCGTATCAGCCAGCAGATAAAACAGAACAAGAAGCCAGAGGAACAGAAGAACATGGCCCAACAACGGGAATCGCCCAAATTTGCAATAGAAAAGGTAAAGATAGTCAATATAGCCCTGCGAGACGCATGGATTATTGGATTGAAGGTGCAAACATTTGGCCTCGTAATCTTCCAGTTTCACAAAATCGTGGCAATCCTGCTGTTTCCCGCCACGGTGGCCAAGAACAAGAAGTTCTGTGGAGTGCAAATTGATAATCCCGAAAACACAAGCAAGTAAGACGAACGATAGGTTCAAGAACAAAACATAACCCGCGCGATTAGACACAGGAACTACGGTATCCATGAGAGATAAATATTAAAACACGCGTGCACAGAAAAATGGGGAGAAATCAAAGAAACAAGCATGATGGAAAAAGAGGGTCAAAATCCCTTGAATCGTGCAAACGAAACCCAGCCATATCAGAAATTAAGAATAGAACACTTAACCCGGAGATCGATGTTTTTTATATCTATCTGATTGGAAAAGATGGCGCGCCTGATTGATCTGGTGAGTTGCAGAGTAGCAGAAGAAGGGTTTCGTACGTACAATATCAAGCGACAGAGGAATCAACTAAAAAGTAGAGGAAGAAGACAAAGAGCCCCTCGGACTAAACTTGTCGACTGAGCGATATACTACGCGGATGAATCATGGCGCTTGTACGCAATACACGCGCAGCGGTAGGAAAAGAATCGCCATCACGGTGTTGAGCACTTACGCGTAAATGTGGAGAGAGAGAAAGGGAAATGGACTAGTGAGCATCATGAAATTTTGAGCGTAGATCCTCAGAAATTGAGGTGGCTTTGCTTTTCACATCAGTTTCAGCCGACGTTGCCGCCGATGGCAAAAAGCAGCTTCGTCCGATATACTATTTCTTATTACATTCCATTTTGCAATAAGCTGATAGGTAGGCGAACTTAGTGGCTCCTATTTTGAGCATGCTTTCGGTATTTTTGCTGGAGTTTAGTGGGGGCAGTTAGTCAGTCACCATCACTTGCTTGTGACCCAACACTTTCATTCTGTTAATTAACCGCCAAAAATTCTACTACAAAGTGAAATCTTCAACATCTGGGTTATGATCATGTTCGATATTTTTAAAGATCATTCACGCGTGAAAGAGTAAAATTGACTTTTTAAAAAAAGGAGTGGCGGTGAGGGAGACACGTAACTGATACTATACGCACTCGGTATCTACCTGTTCACCAATTGTTACGCAGAGTCACCCTGTATATGAGCCCGTATACTCATCGTTTGCTGCTCTGTCTCTCTCTATTCAACCTTATCAACGTTATTTCCTGGCTTTCAATTATAAATAAATTAAATGAAGTTTAGTAAAGGGAAGTTCGTGTATCTGAAATTATAAATAAGAAAGGTGGTATATTTCCCTTTGTTCATGGAACCCCTGTAATGACCAAGCGTCGAGTTTAAGGCACGTTTACTGCTCTGCTTCGTGAACGGGGGATGAAGGATGAGATCCCAAATTCATTTGGATAACAAACTGGTGCCAGATAGAAACCTAATAAACGATTACAGTATTAAATTCATCTCTTCATGTTCAATGACAATATTGAATACTGATATTTTAGTAACGTGTAGTATAAATGAGCCAGATGATTTTCAGATGCTCCTCCGCTGGTATAACATGTCACCATATGACTTTGTAAAGTATGCTTCAAGGATAAATTCTAGATTTATGGAGTACTCACCCCTCCCTCAAAAACCTGAAAAAGAAATAAACCTTTTAAAGGAACTACTCCTTTGAACTTTAACACTAGACAGATTTTATAAATTTATTTTTGTTCTAAATAAAAAAATATAATTTTTATATTTATCAATCTTTTTATAATTTAATTATATTAATACTTCTTTAACAATAATTAAGGAGTAGAAGAGAGGAGGAAATTAAATGAGATGTTAAAATATTTTAAAAAATACACATTATATTAATTAATTTATTTAAATTAATCAGATTGAATAGAGTAATTAGATAAGGTGTTGGCAATTTTATGTTTGTTTTTATAATAGCCCGTGGATCTCGTGAAATTTAAAGTTCTCAATAGTAGTTTTTGTCCAATCGGGAAAAAACAGAGCTATGATGGGAGAGAACAGGGGCTTGAGGTGCCAGGAGAGAAAAACAGAGGAAAAAATAGTTACCCGCCATGTCTTGGTCTATCTCATTCATATCAACCGAAGGAGCATGAGCTTGGCGAATAATATGAAACAGAAAGAGACAAAACAAATGGAATGCCTTGTCAGTACCCAGGTCCTGTATTACTCTTATTCATAGACTTCTTGCTCCCATTGATGTTACAGCAAAGAAAATGGATAGTGTTTTTTCCCTTTAGGATTAAACTGTGGAGGGTCAAGTTGTAGCATCTCATGATTCCAGTTAGACATAATCCTCAGGGTTTCTTTTAGATCTTATCAAATGATTTCTTTTCCGCATCTCAAGTAGTTTTTAATTAAGCTCCAATATACGTTTATTGTACATTTAAGTACGTAAGCAGTACGTAAATGCCATTTTTATCCTCCCGCCCAAACCTGAGAGGTCACATTCAGCGATCCGTTCCATGTATCAGCCATAACGGGCCAAAATTGAGAAGTTGGCGACCGAGATGCTCAAATTCTAACGGTCGATTCGTCCAATGCTACAGGAAGGAAAGAAGTGGCTTGCTCGAAGAAGATTATGGCATTTTAATCTCTGCAGCCTCTGTAAGTAAATTGGCCACTAACTGGATTACCAGCAGCTTTGAAAAGTGCAAATGGCGTTGTTAACGTTGATTTGTCGGCCGAATGCTTCGCCCATTTCCGATCCCTATAAATGACTCTGAGTTTGGGGCTTTGTTTCAAAAGAAGCCTCTTCACTGTCAAGGTGCACGATGGTGGCTCTGCATCTACTACCTGGCTTTCTCTCCGGGTTAGTTACCGCTTACCTTTTACCTTTTAATGCAAATGATTGAGTTTAGTGATGAATTAGCACTTTTAGATGCTATTAAATAAATGTATTGGATTTCATTATTATTGGGTGAGGGTAAACTCTCAATCTGGCCAGCACAGTGGCACCAAATTGGAAAGCCCAGGCATTATTGTTGAAGTGGGCTTCCTAGGCAGTAGATACCATGCTATTTCCTGTTTAAACCACCTTATCTTGGAAATTTCAGTGCTAATTAACAAGAAGTGTTAAACTTTACGCAGAGATGACGAGGAGGAAATTCCTTTACCCTTTATTAACCAGTGCCCAAATAGGCAAGTAGTTGATTTGAACTTTGAATCTCTAGCTAGGTCCACCCATCAGAAGGAAGCCCTGATGCCTGTCCTTCTGATTCTTCATTTTTACTAGATACAAATATTACAAGGCTACACTGTAGTTCGATCTCTGATAAGTTCACATGGAAAGTTGTACCTGATTCGAGATGGTGCAAGTAATTTTTCCCCTTGCGAAGTAACGTGCTTTAATTTGTAAAAGTCAGTATCTACTTTATCAAAGTGAAAAATTGTAGTCGGTTCTTGCTTCAAATCGAAGGTGAATAAATTTGATCAACCTATGGCATTCTAGTCAAATTTCCTTATTGAAGAAGAAATAAAAGAATCAGAGGGGAAAACATGTGATTTCAGGCTGCTGTAGCCTGAATTATGTTGAATGAGCCATGTATATTTCACCTTATATGCAACTTCAGGATCTCGTCCTTGCAAGTTACAACTAGATCCTACAACAATCCCATAAGACTAATATAGGAACCTACATTAGTGAGATTAGAATCTAACTACGCAGGACACAAGAATGTTTGCTATGCTCGAGCTCTTTGAAGCTGCTGCAACCGTACTGGGATTGTTGAGTCAAATCGATTGTTCTGTGGATTTGGGTTCTCTGCATAAGCTACATAGTAAGCAGAAACGCATGCTTGTGGCCATGCCATAGCCAACCGACACTGCAAATGAAATTGGCACCAAGATGAGTATTAAGACACAGATAAGTGATTCAGTGATAGTAAAGAAACAATGAAACACATGTATGCATAGAAAGACTCACCATGAAGTAGCCAATCAAGAAGGCATAAATGGATGATTCTGCAGCATAGTTCTTGTGAATTAAAATGGTCCATATTCCACTCACTAGGCTACTGATGGCACCCCCTACCACCCCACAAAAGAAACAGAACGATCCTGTGAGATCTGAGTCTATCAGTTGCTCCAGACCAACCCTACTGAACATCTCCCACGTATCAAAGGATGACTGCACAAATCCCTTGTCATAGACTCCTACATACACAAAACCCCATCGGTTGCCACGCCTTACAAGAGCAGAAGCAATCCCCACGTAACAACCAACACAGGAGAACATGAACTCGTCTGTGTCTCCTCCAACCAGACTCATGGATCTTGCAAAACCCCGAAAGAGCCCAATTAGAGGCACAAGGATGGAGCCAATGGAAACAGTACCAGTTAAGTACTTGACTGTGTCTTGGAATGCCACTCTTGTGTCAATGTGTACTCCAGAAGCAAAATTCATGTACATGATCCTTGAGACAGATATTTGCACCACATTCTTAAGAAATTGCATTGTCCATCCCAGGCTAAGCATTATTGCCAAGATGAACAGGGCAGCCAATTTGGTTTTGCTTTCAATGGCTTTAGCTCCTCCTATCCCAGCAATCAGGAAACAGCAATAAAGAATACCAATAAGGATTGAAGAGAAAACCAACCCCATAATTCTAGCAGGAGGAAAAGTTATGGAGATTGATAAGATTTTGGTTGCATATTCAAATCTGGGACTGACCCAACAGGCATAAAGAGACTGTATTATTGCAGAAACCAAAGCAATCACACCAACTACCATACTGACTGCAGATTCAATGTACACGAACATAGCACCCATTGCAAGTGTAAGGATTGGACTCAGCCAAAATGCTGTCCTGATGGCCTTTGAGGGCCTGCGAGCTGTGATCCATTGACATGTAAAAGCAACTATTCCAGCACTCGCTGTTGAAGACAGAAGTGGAGGGTACCGCTTTAAGGGGTAAAATTGGTGGTTGCGAGAGGCAACAATTAGGCCATAGATAGTCAAGAAAAGTGTCAAGATTGTGATCAACAATAAGTGTGAGTAGAATAAAACTTTGAAGAGCCTCCTTGAGATCTCCCTCGCCACTGTTCTGTTTGGAAAGCCAGAATCTTGACCCTGCGCCGTAACAAGATCAAGTTGACAGGAGAAAATCTTCATAAATCTGATAGATGGGTAAGAAACACAGATGCTATCTCTGATTGTATTGATTTTTCATATGTACAAGCAAGAGAAGAGAGTGATATAAGAAACGGATGCCTCGAAAGAAGAGAAGCTTGCTTTGAAAGAAGCAAAGCAAAAAAATTAAAAACGAAGAAAGAAAGATGAACGAAAAGGGAGATAGTTTAGTTACAAAGAAAAAGAAGCTTGACAGGGACGAAAGATACAGAGAGGGAGAGAAAGGAGAAAACCTGGATGGGTTTTGTGGGCGGAAGCCTGTCTTCTTGAACTGGAACTTGAATGCTGTGTGTATCTCTAGTGTCATTGAGGTGGCTCAAAATGCTCATGCTGTGCCAATTTTAATCCACACAGTATTCGATTCAGACTTCTATATAAGATGTTGTCTTTCACTTTCTTGGGGTCTACGAATCAACGAGGCGCTTACAAGTTTCCTGGTGCCTTGTGGTTTTATATAACAGATTAAAGAAAACCAGAAGAAGCTGACCGAGTCCATGTTCTTCCCGGGTCTTTGAAATATGTTTATTTCTTGATTTTTATTTCGGTGTACGCTACGCAAATCAATATCAAGTGGGGAGGTTGGTTGAGTGTTAGTTTACATTGTTTGCTGACGTGGATTGATGGCGTGGCGGTGGATGTTCGGTCTTCGTGACGTGCTCTAGAGGGTCCCTTCCTTCTCCCCCTCGTTGAACAACCCCTCTTAAAGTGGTTGTGGTCTCGTGACACCGTTATATATTTCCCGGGAAAAACGTTACGGCTTTAAATACGAAGCAAAAAAGGTAGAATAAAGAACAAGAACATTGTTTTTCCTTTTCGTTTGTATATTGAATTATTGATATACGGCTTTTTCAAAGGGAAAAAGAAAAAGAAGCAAAAATTTAAAGAGGCTGCGTGTTTGATCAGTTCGGCTGCTAATTTATTTTTGTCCTTCTCTAAATGATATGGCAGAAAAAAAAGAATTAATTGCAGGGGTGAAAAGGATTATGAAATTAAAGAAAAAATTGACTACTTGACTCTCCAAAACAACACCTTCACCCGACTACTTGAGTTAATTAATTCAAAAATTCGAAATAGGAGGCAAAATAAGCCTATTTTGTTATGTATTCGGTGATTATTCAGAACTCAACTTGTGGAATGTTTAAAAGAAAATAATCAATAAGCTATTGATTGATGTGATAATGAACGAGGAGAATATAAGTTTAAATTTTGAAAAGTGTACTTGTTGAAAAAGGTTATAACCCTTTACCCTCTAAGCTTTCAAAGGGAAGAGACCCTTAATCAAATAAACAAAAAATTTGGAAGCTCACTTAACTATTATTGGTTTCTAATTGGATATCGCTGTGAAAATTTGAGTTTACAATTCAATTAATTACAAGCTGTTTGAAAATCTTATCATATTTTTCTCTTCTGACAATTTAACTTACAATTTATACACATACAACAAGTTAAATGTTCATGTATTCTCTAATTAATCAACAAATAGATCATCCTCAATTTTAATACAATCAATAAACTATAATTCCGGGGTGGATAAGCATCAAAAGATAATAGTAATAAGAAAAATGAATTTTAACCGATTTAAAATGCCTTAAATATGAGCTATTTATGCAATGTCATGTTGTCTATTTACACTTACATTACATACATATTTGAATTATTTTGGGGAATAACTTTTATAATTTATATAGTAACTATATGAGGGGAGTTTTGTTTTACAGCAAAAACACTCTGAATGGTTTTACTATTTTTCAAACGTGCATTATGTTTAATCCCGTATTATACAATTAAAAGGCATTTGCTTCTTCATCAAGGTGGTCCGTCTATGTTTGACTCTTCAAGAGAATCATAATATATATATATATATATATATATATATATATATATATATATATATTCCTTACTATCTATAATTGTTCCTTAATCGCTGCCTCACATTGGTCAGCCATATTGACCTCCAAGTATACACCTTGTAGCCAACTACGACGTTTGATGCGGACAACAATAATCTGCCAAGCCGAAGACTTCAGATTATGCAGTAGTGCAGTACACACACAAAAGGCCCACAATATATATTTATTATATTATGCTTCCTTAACTGACAATTATTAGGGAGTCTGTTTGAAAGTGTCCAGAACTTGTACGCAAAAAATTAATAAAAAGAGTTTAAACACGTTAAAAAAGAATATCTGTAGGAAGTGCGGACTTCGAACAACAATATTAATAATGTACAAAGGTATCCTATACATGCATGTATATGCCTTTTTCATTCAATTTGAGTACATGTTAAATTGGTTTTCTTTCTTTCTTTCTTTCTTTTTAATTTTTGTGGGGAGAATTCCAAAGTTAAGTTCTTTCAGAAAACAAAAGAAAAAGGCCATAACTGGCATATGTTCGTTTTGCTTTCTGTTGACAATAATCAAAGTAAAGTAATTACACGTGGCAAAAAAAGACTGCTAACCACTCCAAAAAAAAAAAAAAGTATTCAATGTCCCCATCAAAATTCTAGTCTGTGGAATATGGACGAACGGTGTAGCATGGGCTAGTACACTTTTAATAATGGAATCCATTTCTGTTTCTTGATTCCACACGGGTCAAGGTTCTGTTTACCCATTACAAAATTGGCCCAGCCCACTTATTAGGCCATGTTGGGAAGGCCACCAACGGCCCACACCGGCTCCCTTCAATTATATATATAAAAAGAACTTCTGAACTGCATTAATACATAATATACATATTGCATTAATTAATTTTTAGATAAATATTTACTAATCAAACGATGAAAACTGGATAAATCGATGTCTTATACTCCCTCTAGTCCTAATTATAAAATCAAGTTGACTTTTTTGGAGAGATTAGAGAAGTTAATTAAATTATTTTAGAGTATTTTTATTTTTATTTTTTCTCTAAATTAATTAGTTTGACTAATAAAATAATATATAATCTAATAATCCAAAATATATGATATGATTAAATAATTTATTTAGTTTCCTTAATCTCTCCAAAAAGAAAACTACCTTAGTTTTATAATCAAGAGCGGACAGAATATATTTTCACCCGTGTCTTGAGAGTATAGTATTCCTTCTTCTACGGTATAATCAGATTGGACATAGCATCTAATCTGGTGACTAAGAACTATCTTATGGTGGAGGTGTCTATTAAAAATTACATCTTAGAGCATTCCAAGAATTATCTTATTTTCCCATACCACGAAGACATGTATCTTCTAACTCACACCTTTCACCTCCAAATGAAAACATCAAATCGAAATTATTTATTTAGCTGTCTTAAGAAAAACAAAAGAAAAGAAAAAAATTGCTGTCACCAAGTATCATTCACATGAATTAAAATAGGAAGGAATCTTCTATTGGGACTATTTACTATTTATTTATTGTAAACTATAATCAACAATATAAATGTTTCCATAATATTTTTTCGAGAAAATTAATACTATAGGTGATAAATTGATAATGATTTGGGGCCATAATTCCTTTATAGAAAAGGTTGATAGCAGTTCTCACACGCTTTCTAACTTGTCGATCGGGACTAGTGTAGAGCAAAGCTGGTGAGACATAAATACATATAACCTAACTAGTAATCTTCCATTTTTGACGATTCAGGCTCATCACTAGTCACATGCACTGAAAGATGAAGATCAAAGGTCATAATTGCAAGCTCAAAAGTGCTTCTTCTTCTGGAAGATTTCCTCCACTGCTTCAAGCTCCCATCAGAATAAGAGTCTCTACCCTGGTTGATAAAGCAGACCCATTATAATGATTTTTCACTGGAATCTGTATCTCTCTCTTCCTCTCCAACTAACTAATTGCCTCCTTATGTTTGAAGGAACAAATCCAATTCAGAAATGTAAACCTTACTCATCACACACCCATTTTATAAGTTCCTTTTACTATTAACCATTTAACCACCACCTCTTTCTTGTCGCCACTTTCTCACTTTCTTTCTCGCCAATTTTCTCCCAAATGGGTGTTAAACTTTTCATGGTTTGCTTCATGCTATTATCACTATTATTCTTGTTTCTTTATATTCCCGCCAGATTAACCCTTTCCGCATCCACCTCCATGCCTCTGATTATGAGCTCCTTCAATATCTCATCAAGAACCAGCAAAGCATCATCATACCCAGTCACGTTTGCCTACTTGATCTCTGCGTCAAAAGGAGATTCCAGCAAGCTCAAGAGATTGCTGAGAGCACTGTATCATCCTGGAAATTACTATCTGATTCACATGGATTATGGGGCTCCTAAAGCTGAGCACAGGGATATGATTGAGTTTGTGGCGAAAGATCCTGTTTTTAGGGCAGTGGGTAATGTTTGGGTTGTGGGGAAGCGTAATTTGGTGACTTACAGAGGACCAACAATGCTTTCTAACACACTTCACGCCATGGCAATACTTCTGAGAACTTGCCAGTGGGATTGGTTCATTAATCTCAGTGCCTCTGATTACCCCTTAGTTACACAAGATGGTATGGTGAGTGGCCTTAAATTTTTATGAGTATTGGATTTAAGAAAGCGTTTGGGTCATTGCGTGAATCTTGTTACTGTTATGCACTCAAACAGTGGTGAATCACTTCTCTGTTCAGATCTGATCAAAGCCTTTTCTGGGTTGCCAAGAGATATCAATTTTATACATCATAGCAGTCACTTGGGTTGGAAATTGTAAGTAGCTCTATTTCTGTTTGAAGCCTTATTTTTTGTAGCAAAAAGTTACGAAATTTGTTAAATGTCTATTTCAGTAATAAGTGGGGGAAGCCAATGATTATAGACCCAGGGTTGTATAGCCTCAAGAAATCAGAAATTTGGTGGGTATCCAAGCAGAGGAGTCTACCAACAGCTTTTAAACTATATACAGGTTTTTCTCCTCAATCCATTCTCTCCCTTCACTTCGTGCATAACATTGCGTAATTGTATGTATTTCTTTCTTCACAAAGCCTACAATTGCCGATTGCCCCATCAGAAGAACCATCTCGTTCTAAAATCTGAAAGTAATTAGATTTGTCTTCTAACACAATCTGTTATGGTTGGTTGAATATTGTTTTTTCCATTTCTTCCCTTCTGGTCTCAGTTTAATTTTATACTGTTTTCACTTTTCCTTCTTGATGGTGATTAACAATCAAATATGAGGAAGAGCAAATTTCGGATTATCATGTTGTTCATGATCTAGGCTATTAACACTCTCAAAAGCCATTTAGGATTGAAATACCAAGAAAAATATCTGCCTGATGTAGCACGGCACAGAATCAATCCAAAGTCATATGGAGAGGACAGAATTTTATAATTGAGGGATTGATCGTCAACGGAGCTGGCTGGCAGAAATGTCCCTTTCACTTGCTGTGACGACGAAGGGAAGGGACCATTATTCATGGAAGACCATTAAATGGCCATGATTTATACATACGGCTCTGCTTGTGGCCTCTCATGGCCATAATGTGCTTCCACAACTTTACCAAAATATGTCGGCCCAGGAAAACCCCATCACCTCTCCATCACATGAACACGTACCATGTTTTCTCCATCACATGAACACGAACCATGTTTTTTGACGGACTTGTTTCCAACTTTCCATTACCATAACGGATTTAGGATGTGCGAAACCAAACAGCTGAAACCGAAAACTGGATGGAACTGAACTAGGTCCGGTCCTATCGATTTTTCAGTTGGTTACAGTTAATGTAAGACATATTTGGAAAGTTGATGTTGCCTCTAAATATAAAACAAAGTTTTTAAATTTTCCAATCTTTTTCTAATTTATCCATATTTATAATCTCTTAATAATAATTAAGAAGAAGAAGGAATAAGGGAATTAAGGAAAGTGACTAAAGCATTTATAAAAATACATGTTGTTTTGACTAACTTAATTAACTTCCTTAATTAAATTAAATTACATCTAAGTCGGTTTAGTTTAGTTGGTTTTGACGTTTGAGGGTACACATCCTAAAATAATCGAATCAAACCAAAATTTCATGTAGCCTTGTCCAAACAGGACTCGCAACATGTATAAAAACCTAGGTAGTTATTACAGAGTTGAATTTATAGTTTATTTCAATTGACGGTTATTTTACTTCAGAAAACACATGAACATAGTTGAGAAAAAGCCAATGAAAATTAGGCCTTGAGTTTCTATATTCAGTCTGATTTGGTCGTTATTTTCCTTAAGTGCGTTTTAATAAATTCAATTTTTAATGCTTTCCAAAATGCAGGTTCTGCTTGGACAACGCTATCAAGATCTTTTGCAGAATATTGCATTGTGGGGTGGGAAAATTTGCCAAGGACCCTGCTCCTATACTACACTAACTTTGTATCATCCCCAGAAGGTTATTTCCAGTCAGTAACATGCAACTCTAAAGACTACAAAAACAAGGTTGTTAACAATGACCTTCACTACATTAACTGGGACAACCCTCCAAAACAACACCCAAGATCTCTTGGACTCAGAGATTACCGGAAAATGGTACAGAGCAACCGCCCATTTGCCAGAAAATTCAAGAAGAACGATCCTGTGCTGGATAAAATTGATAGAGAGCTTCTCAAGAGGCACCGCGGTCAATTTTCTTTTGGGGGTTGGTGTTCCCAGGGTGGAAAGAACACATCATGTTCTGATCTCAGAACTGAGAATTTTGGGGTACTAAGCCCTAGCCTGGCCTCCAGGAGGTTAACAAAGTCGCTAACTAGAAGTGTCTCCGATAGGACCTTCCACAGACAGCAATGCAGGTGAATGGCGATCCATTGTTGTAAAAAAATATATTGAAATTTCTTTATTTCATAAATTTTTATTAAAGTTAATATGGTTGGAATGGTTGTTTCATAGGGATAAGGTGAACTACGTTAGATTGGAAACACAATTTGCCAAACATAGACAGATATTTGAGCATAATAATTATTCTCAAAATTCAGGAAGAATAATCTTATATTTTAAACTCAGTGAATATCCCTTGAATTCAAAACAAGCAAACGCATGAAAAAGGGTCCCTCGAAAAAGATAAAAGAGGGAAAACTACATAATCAGCGAATCACATGATTACCAGTTCCTATCCAAACATTTCCTAAGATCCACTACAGGGTGCCAGCTCAAGCGTCCGCTTGATCATCCTCCAGGATTAGAGCCTTTCCAGTTGGTTTTGCCAATAGATCTGTGTACTCTTGGAATGGAGATTTGGTGAAGCGGGTCTCCCTCCAGAATTCAGGTGTTAAGAATCCATAGGTTTTCAGCAAACAATCAAAAGTAGCCTGCAGGAAGATAAAGCATTACTGACATGAATTAATCTGTAGCAAATTACATGTGATGCTAGTTGTGACCTGATACATAATATGGTGATAACTACTACTACTACTATAGATTTATTTTCACTTATGATATCTTACAAAGATTTGTTACCCTAGAGACACTTCCGATATGTCATTTAATGTTAAATCTGGTCGGCATATCCATCACATTAAAGGATGTTTTTAGTTTTCTACAATACACGTTTGCCTCTAATGCCAAGTCCTCGTAGAGGGGAAAACCCCCAAACACAGGTTAAGCATGAATAAAAACTTATACTTCCATCTGTACAAGTCTAAGCTGCAGTATAAACCGACATAATTTTAATTATAGATGAGAAGGTATTTCAAGCAAAACAACTCTCAGGTCTTAAAACATCAATGCTGATTCAGAAAAATTCCTTATTACAAAATTTGACTCATTCGTCTAGCATGAAGGTGTTCAACAGTTAATTTCTACATAGTCTTATGCAAAGGCTACACCTTTTCCCTGACTTCATTACCGGATAGACTAGAATGCACGTAAATTTGTGTGAAGTAACGTCTTATCGAGAATTGGATTTTAATTCACTATATTGAATAGATTAAAAGTGAATTAGAAATCAAACCTTGACAAAATTCCCAAGTGTCTTGGTCGATCCTCGTGAAGAAGTAAAGACATCTTCGATTCCTGCAAACTGCAATACCTTCTTTGGCACCCTAGCAGCAACGATTCCAGCACCACGAGGGGCCGGAACCATCCGCACTGTAACTGAACCACACTTTCCAGTAACCTTGCACGGAACTGTATGGGGCTTCCCGATCTTGTTACCCCAGTAGCCTCTTCTCACCGGAATAACCGAAAGCTTGGCCAAAATAATTGCACCGCGAATGGCCGTAGCAACCTCCTTGCTGCACTTCACGCCAAGTCCCACGTGTCCATTGCCGTCACCGACAACAACGAAGGCCTTGAACCGGGTCCTCTGACCGGCTCGCGTCTGCTTCTGCACCGGCATTATCTTCATGACCTCGTCCTTCAGGCTGGGACCAACCAAGGTGTCGATGATCTGGTGCTCCTTGATCGGAAGAGAGTGGAGGTAGATCTGCTCAAGGCTACGAATCTTTCCCTCTTTGACGAGACGACCAAGCTTGGTCACGGGAACCCATTTTTCCTCCTCTTCCCGACGAGGTGCCCTGCGGCGGCCTCCACGACCACGGTCACCACGTCCCCCACGACCACCAAAGCCGCGGCCAAAGCCGCCACGATCTCCGCCGCCACGTTCAGCCATTGTTGATAGTGATACTAAGAGGAATCTACGACACTCACCGCCGCAAACACTACTCCGCACGCGGGTGGATGCAAAGAGCTAGGGTTTTTATGTTGCTCTAATTGTTTTTAAATAATTTTATATCAGGTAGGCCGAAAGCAAAAAATATACTGTAGTATATATCTGTTATTTTTGGATCTGGCTTATATCCTTGAGATTTAAGATCCGCTGCGCTCCATTGCGGTGAAACGGCGACGTTTTGGGAGAATTATGCCTTTTTTTGGATTTTGAAAAATTATTTCACAATAATAAAAGGCACTAAAAAAATACTTTAAGATACTGAACAGTTCTATAAAAATACTTCATAATCTTAAAAAATTATTTTAAGATTTTGAAAAAATATTTCAGGATACTGAATGATACTAAAAAAATATTTTAGAATACTGATTAGTACTGAAAAAATACCTCAAGATCTTTAAAAAATATTTTAGGATCTTAAAAAAATATTCCATGGTACGAAAAAGATTCTTTAAGATATTTATTAGTATTGAAAAAATACTTTATGATATTGAAAAAATACTTTATGATATTGAAAAAATACTTTATGACCTTGAAAAATATTTTAAGATACTGGATAGTACCAAAAATATACAGTGAGATATTTTTTCAAGATCTTAAAATAATTTTTTAAGATCATGAAGTATTTTTACACTGTTCAGTATCTTAAAGTATCTTTTTAGTATTGTTAGTATTCTGAAATAATTTTTCAAAAAGCAAAAAAAAGGCATCAGCTTGTAAATTCTCCCAAAACGTCGTCGTTTGACCGCAAAGGAGCGCAACGGATCTTAAATGTAAAGGATATAAGCCAAATCCATTCTTTTTTACTCAAATAGTATATATCAGTTGGGCCATAAGATTTTTGAAACCTTTTATGTCGGCCAAAATTAAATATCTGGAACAAATTTATGCATGGTTATTAGACTCGGTTTGGACCGGAAACCGATAAACCAGATGTGCAACGGGTATGGAAAGGCATAGAAACTAGAGTCAGAGTGTTTTTTCGCCCTAAACATCCAATAAAGACGTTTACCGATAGAGAAAGAGAGAGATTGGAAGATGAGGATATTATGGTGGCGATGTTCTTTGCCGAGAGACTTGCTTTTTCGTTTGCTCTGGCATAGAAGACTCTAAGCTCAAAGATAGCTTGTAGAGACATGAAGAGAATAGAGGAGGAGCCATGCCGGAACTGATGAGGCACGAGAGAGAGACTAAGAGAAAAGAGAGAGATAACCCATCTTGTGGAAGAAGTGAAAAGATTAAAGGTCATTCAATGGCCATCTTTTTATTTAATCAATTGAGTTATTAGATCATTTAATTCGGATAAGAATAATGACGTGAAGCCTGGTGAAAGAAGTACAAAGACATGTGAAGATACATTACACTGAGTACTTTGTTTTATTCAATGGATATAGAGTAGTCAAACATCTTTTTAACCAATGAATAGTAACTATCAAAAGAAATATTTTTTTTTATAATTTCATATTAACAAACTTGAAATCCTCACTTTCTCATCGGTTTAGTCCTGATTTAACTTCGGTCTGACCCACTGACTTTTGACCCAATACGCCAACCGGTTCAATGATCGGTCTAGTTTTAATAACCTTGAGTTAATGATCCTTCAATCATTTTTATTTTGGGGGATATGGTGACCATTGTATTGTGCTTATCTCTAACAAACTAAAACCCAGCTACTTTTAGGAAACAAATAAAAAATAAAACCCGGCTACGACCAGTGAGGATTGACGTGGTTGGTTAAGGCGTCGGCCTTTACCCTAAAAGGAAGGAGGTTTAATACCCGCTGGTCAATATGAAAGCTTCATTGGTGGACCATTTGTAAATATCTCTATAAGCGCTTGGAGATGTGCCTTGATCCTTATGACAAAGTTGGGAGGCGTGTCCTACCCCTTGAGGGGTACCAATGTCTACCCCATTATCAAAAAAAGAGAGGCTACTTTTGTAGAGCCGACTCACATGGTAGAGATAATGAATTTTGTTGGTTAACATTAATAATTTTTTCATATGATATTAAATATAAAATTTCATCGTTCATTTTATTATTGTGCTTACTTTTATTCACATGAGATATAATGTATATTAAGTAAAGATAAAATTAAAAAATTGATAAATTTTAAATGTTAGTTATGTGAAACATAAAGTAACTTATGATAGGCCTATTTGACAAAGCATTGTGAGGAGCCTTAACGAGTTTTCTTCTTTTTTTTTTTTTTTTTTGGGTTGGGGGGGGGGAATCAAGGCTTAGATGGGTTCACGATGCCACTGATGAACTTTTATTGCAAAAGCCACTTTGCCTCATAAGCTGAAATCTTATGCTTTTTATGAGGACGCCGTGGAGAGAGAAAACAAAAACTATGAAAAAAAAGGCCATCAGTGATGGGAGTTGGGAGAGTGGAAGTGCTGTTGGTAAATGGTAAGACTCTTTTTACTCTGAACAGAGAGGGGAAAAAAAATCCAGATTCGTCTATTTGTCTCGTAAATGATAAGAAAATTTGAAAAAAGAAATCCTATTGACATAATTGAATGGTTAGCATTTGGCTATTTGTTTGAAAAATAATAAGGAAAATACAAATCGGCTAGCTGGATTAAACCATGTTATAATTTTATGGAGAAAAAACTAAATTCAAATTTAAGCTTAGCAAATTTGTTTGAAAAATAATAGGGAAAATATGAAAAAGATAGTATTGACAATATAATATTCGTAACAAAATTCAGATTTGAGGATTTGTTGGAGAAATAATAGGGAAAACATAAATAATATTAATTAGAAGATGTGACTTATCATTTATTAAGATTTATATTTTTTTCAATCATTTTTCATCTAAAGTGATTTTTGAATAAGGAAATATTATTTCTGCCTTGAGTTAAAATGACGTCGTTTTGGTTTTTTTTTTTAAATGAAGAGATAATGAGATGCTCTGTTTTTTTCTTTTCATCTCTTCATTTAAAAAAGAGTCAAAACGACGTCGTTTTCACTTAACATTTTTTACAGAAATGATATTCCCTAATTTAATGAGTCCGTTTTTGTTTTTTGGTTTTTTGCCACATAGGTCGGCGCCCTATTATTCCCGGGAAATAAAAAGCCTCTCCCGCGGATGGCCTTTTCGAATATCAACGGCCATTGTTGCCCTAAGGATCAGAAACGTAACTTATGATCCCGACACCGTCTCTTCCTTCCGAAGATTCAATTTATAACCTAGATAAACATATTCGTCTTCGTCTCGTGGAGAATCCTTCCGATAAGAATTTCAGTACAAAGTCTCAAGTAATTTGCTTTGAATCTATGAAGCATGCTCTGTTTGACACGATACCACGATTAGATTATCTTCTGAACTTTTTCTTTGGTTGTGTTGTCTCGTCATTATTCTGTTGGCGTTTCCTATGTGCGTGCACATTCTTCTTAGCTTACGATTTGTGGCGTAGATGATGGCGTTCTGATGCCATAATCCACACGCTTTAAATATTTGTGTGTCTGTTCTGCTGGTGCCAATTCATTTTTTCTTCATATTATTGTTGATGCCAAATGATGTAGGAATCTCAATAATATTATGTCAATCTGTTTTGTCGGGATGCTGCATATTTAAATATAGGGGCTGCATTGTTGGTTGATAGTTTGCAGTGTAATTGGGAATTTGTTGGTAACGAAATATGATATAAGAAATTAATACTATTGTACGTTTGTGTTTATGGTGTCACTTGGAATGCTTGGTTAATTTTTTAATTCGCTGTTCTCTATCTGGTGGCATGTTAAAGTGGCATGCTCTGCGAGCTGTCGAATTTAACATGGTGTTGTTCTGTCTAAACTCATACTGTCTTTTTCATTATTTTGTATAGTTTACAAGATCCTCTGGTTGATCCTCCTTAGTTTCATCGTGCTCGGAGGGGTAGCATGCAAAGATCACTTTCTCAGTCATGTGTCAATGAATCAAGTGATGTAAGTGCATAATGACTAATTCTTTGGTGGTATGCATTTCCTTTCATATGTACACGTGTTTTTTTCCCACTTCTGTGGTGATAAAAAAAAGTGTGAATCATTTGCATTAACACTGTAGTAAAACTGCTACATGGAGATCATATAATTTGAGAAGTGTTAGAAACAAAATAGAGAACTCAAGCTAAGCAATAAAAGTCCATGTAAAAAAGCTTTGATAAATAGTACATGTTTATTTTACCAAGCATTAGTTTTATCTTGGAGAAGACAAATGAGCCTGTCCACAAACTCCAGGTAAAACATGCTTTCAAAAGATATAGTGTCGTATGAGGCAATAAGAAATTATCTATCTCACAAATTATTGCAGACTTGTCAATAGCTTGCAACACTTTTATCTACTCAGCTACTTGTCTGATGCATCAGTACCCCTGAGAAGCTTTTGTTTTTGACATAGTCCTTAAAAGATATCTTCGTTGCTCAAGCAATATATTCGCATCTAACATCAATTCCAGCTGAATGTCTCTTTTCCTTTCTCACAAATTGGTAGAGACATCTGCTAATTAAACCTCCAAATACTATGTAGTTTGGCCTTTTTCTTTTGGTTGGTTGGTTGGCCAAATCATCACGAACTGCAAAGCAATATTTAGTGCTTCTCTCCTTCTGTGCACTACTAGAAGTATTCTGATTTCTGCCAGCAAATATTCATTTTTAATTTTCCTCAAGTGCTTTCAGGAGTTGATGTTGAGCATGCAGCCGCTAAAGATGGTGAATCAAATAGAAAATGACACGAGCATAAGAAAACATGATGAATCAGAATGTCTCTCTAAAATTGATGATCTGGAGGTGCTTACCAAGTTTCATTCTTTATCTGTCTGCAGTGGTGGTCTTGCGCAGTTTAAATTGACATGCTTTTCTGCTTCTATTTGAGTTCCAATTTTCATTTAGTTTGGCAAAACTATTTTTGCAATAATTCGTTTGACTGGTTGTTGGACCATTTTGGTTTCTTTCATAAATCAGGTAGCAACTATTTGAAGTGTCAGATTTCTAAGCCAATGCTTATCATGTTATGTAAAAGAAAACGCATCACACTTTCATGAGTCTGATATTCAAAACTCGAATTTATTTCTGACAAGAACTGGATAAATAGAAAATATTGAAGATATATGCTTCCTAAGACCTAAGTCTAATTGGTCTCTCAAGGGCCATTATCTCAAAGGGGTCGCACTAATGAACAATGAACAACCCTAATAAACCCTGAATGACAGGACCTTTGTTGAAGCATCCATGGCTCAAAACCTACCAAAAATGATCTTCTCAGGACCTGTAAAGGGTAAACTAAACTGCTTCAGTGATATGACTTATGAACTGATTTGTGAAGAGTGAGCAATTTAAATCTCAAACTCAAATGGAACCTGCGTCATATAAACTATTTATCCTTTGATTCAAGCCTTTTAAGTTGTTAGTCTTTATCTTGATATTTACCTTGGCCGCATTTATTTTTTTGATTATAATTGTCCCCTAAACCACAGTTATTTTTGATGCTGCTTATAAATATTATGTTTATGTTCTCTAATGTCTTGATCAGGCCATTGATTTGTTTAACGCGCTGATTTTTTTCCCTGCCAAAATATTGATTGCTCGTTAGATTGATCGCTACCTTCACAATGAGGAGGAGAGACGATACAAGAAGATCATATGGGAAAAACTAAACCGGGACTATCTTAAGGTAAATATGATTTGATCACACATTTTTCCTTTCTTAATATTGCCAGACAATGTTCCATGTTTGATGCTCACTCTTGGTCATTCTTTAAACTTAAATGCTGGAAGTTTGTTGCTTTCATTGTAGCGTGCTTGGCCTTGATGTCATTCTAATTTGGTTTAGTCGGAGATTAATATACTTTATTTCACTCTATCTAAAACTCTTTTTACAGGATCAGGCAGCCAGGGAAGAAGCTGCACAAAAGGGTTTTGATGCTTCTGCATCAGTGGCAAAATCACAAAAGGTGACTAAGTTTTATTGTAAGATCCATTGGTTTATGTGTCCATGAGTTCTCATTAATGCAAGAGTAAATTACAGTTGCAGCAATAACTTTAGAAGGACGGCACATAATTTTAAAAAATTTGATCTTGACCATTGTAACTCAGTAATTTAAGTGTTTAGTTCTTTCAGCAATACCAGTTTTGCAGTGCACTTTCTGAGTTGAAAATCATATTGATTATACATTATTATTGAATTTATCAAACATTTGAATCTTGAAGAAATCATAGGTTTGGTTTTTTATGGTATTAGAATGTAGACTCATCGGTTAATGGAAATGAAGCTTGAGACGGCTAGGGGTATTAGTTGACGAGGATGGAATGGCAGAAGCAGAATATCTTGCATATTCTTGCTTTTGCACTGACTAATGGGTTGAGAAAGAGCAAGCAAAACATATGCAAACTGCCTGTTGAATTATTAATCCGTGTCTATAGAACTCAGCCAGTGTGTTTAAAGATAATATCATTGTTGTCTGGCAAATGAAGTCAATCAATAAATTCCTTCTCTCTCTCTCCCTCCCTCTCTGCGAGTACGATTTAACTATTCTGATCGTAGACACTTTTGTTTTGTTTCTTATTCGAAATTGTATAAATTCCTGCATGTATTGTTCAAGTGGGTGCGGTTTTTATATATGCCCTTATCATTTTACCTTAGCAGTATCAGTTGATCTGCATTTTTTGCTAAAAGATTATCAAAGCTATGATCTGTTGATTTTGTTTAAAATACACATTTGTAGGGAAAGAGAAAGAGACAAACACAAGGGGCAAAAGGTTCGGGTTCAGTCCAACTTGATCCAAAGGGCACTCAAGCGTTGAGGAAAAAGGTCTTTTTATTGAATAATGCTCCTTCAACTTTTAAAGATGGTTTATCTATTGAATTAATTATCATGCCATTTCTTTTCATCGGATATATTATATATAACGGAAGTCATCCCTTTTTTGTGACAAAATAAGCCATCTTTTTTCGTCTTTCTGTTGTCATTAATTCTTTCTTGTCTTAGATTCAACATATTCAAGTCTCTAGCGAGCTTGAAAAAGGGAAAAATAAAAGGAGCCATATATTTTGTTCATGTTATATTTCTTCTACTTAATAAGTATGCCAACCTTTTCTTAGTTATACTGCTTGTAAGTAAAGCGATTAATAAGTGGTTTTCATTCTGTGCTGGTTCTGGTAAGGAAGAAAAAGACTAAAATCTTCATGCACACAGCACAAATGGAATATTTTTTTTCACTTCCAGAATGGATAGATAGATACAGAGGGAAGTTAACGAACTGTTGCAGACTTTTTATAATTGAAGAGTAAATTTGAGCATTAATCTACTTTCGATTTTGGCACTGAATGGTTAATCTGTCATCAAGTACAATAACTTCCTATCCATGAACTACTTTCTGTAGTTTCTGTTTTCTCTTTCTTATAACAAAAAATTCTGGGGGCTGAGGTTTCAGGGTACAAGATATTGCTAGCTTGTAATTTAAAAACCCTTCTCTTTTGTATTCTAATGAAAGCCTATGTGTACTATAATACTCCGTTTAGATTTAATACGGAAACAAATTCTTGCCAAATGTTGAATAGTAATATAGAGAGAATATAAGTTCTGTGTTAGTCTTGACTTTGAATTCCTGTGCTCCTTAAGCATTTGAGTTTACGACTTGATTTCCCCCTTCGTACTTGTTAAGAATGGGATATATTCATGTGTTGTCTTTATAATTTGTATTTTATCTTGAATATCCATTTGCATCAATCAATAATGATATGATTTATGCTAATTTTTCTGGTTATTTGGAAAATGTTCACCTATTAAGAATGACATTTATTTGAGGGGGTCATTTGCAGAGTCTCAGCTCCAAAGTCAATTTTGAAATGGTGGAGAAATTATTTGGTGAATCTGTAAGTCTTTCTTTCAACTGCTTTCCTTTTGTTCTATTCCACGACAATAGCACTTCATTTTTTTATTTTTTATTTTTGGTAGCTGAAACTACCTGCTTATCTCCATCTTCTTCTAAGAACGAAAAGTTAGGAATATAATTTCCTTTATTAACATATTTTTCAATGTTAGGATCAGCTGGAGGGGCTAGAGAACCCCAAGAAAGCACGATTTGAGCCATGCAAAAACAGGTGTGATGATGAGCCAGACTCAATAGGTGAGTTTGAGGAGGAGACAGATGAGATGGGCGGGTTGTCTGAAAATGCTTGTTATGATAGTAATGTGGACGAAGGATATAACTACGAGGATGATGATTATAACTTTGAATGAATTGTGTTTACTTGAGAGCTGCTTGAATCCTATCTCTGCTTTAATAATCTGTGGGCTTCTTGGATTCCGATTTGACATGACTGGCACAAGGTGAACCTAAGATTATCAGAAATAATTGGCGATGCTCGATGAGGTGTGTGTATCTATCTATCTTGGGCTATCTCCTTCCTCGTACAGCTGTGGATTCCACTTCTCTCCACATTTGTTTTAATTTTTACCAGAATTTTGAATAAAGCTTATGAGCCCGTTTCAATTTTGGTGTGGGATTCAATCTTTTTTGGTAGAGATCTGGTGGGGTGAGAATGTATATTATTATTTGTGTGATTGAGCCCGGAATGGTACAAATAAATTAAATATTGAACAAATCATATTTCTTTTATATCGGCATGGTGGCGTTGTGAAGCCTAGTGGATCAGCCTCTCCCATTTGGTAGTGTGACAAAAATGGTATACCTTGTGATTTGGGACGCTTTTTCTTAATGTAGCAGCAAGTAGTGGAAAAGCATGTCCGTCTTTTTGATTTTAGCATGTGGTATATGGATTCTGTACTGATAAAAAAAATATGGATTCTGTACTGATCTTTTTATTTTATATAGCATTTTGACCCTGTATAACAAAAATAGTGGAAAAGCAGAAGTTGGAGACGGTGCCCAATAGATTTCTTATCTGGAGGCGAAAATTCCTCTTTATGGTCTCCTGCCTTAACAGGAACGAAAATTTTGGACTGACTAAATTTTTTTGGATGGCATAAGAGCCCTAAACAAAGATTAGGTTTTGGGGGAGATTTTCTCCTTTCATACTAAGATACTTCCCAACTCTAGTGGATACCTCAAGGTGAACAGATTCCGTTGGCATTTGGGAATTCTCCTGTAGTGGTTGTTTTAAGTGCTAACATACCGCATCTTTAGGTGGATGGCTCCCAAAAAACTCAGCGATTTCAGTCACTTCTTAAAGATCCTTTCTTGACGTTTCTACCTGCGATCTAAGAATTGCACGTTTTCTGGTTGCGAATTTAGGCATGTTTCAATTTCTGTAACAGGAGTATTTGTGCTTTTTTCTGTATACATAGTATCATTTCACACTGTCGGTAGACAAAACGGATACGGCACTGTATCATCACGATCTCTCCTTGGCCCCAACCAGACGATCCTCCATATTGTCACATTTCACAAGGCTAAATTAAACAATGCAAGTGATAAGCCAGAGATGGTGTTATCAAATCAAACACGTATCTTGGGCCACGCCTTCACATAAATGCAGTGTGAATTGAATCAGCTCATGAATCAATAATCATTACGAAACTTGATGGTGCTTCATATCGTAAGGGGGTCGGTACAATCCCACAAAAAACCAAAGTGGGAAATGGAATATAGTGACGTTCTTGTCAACCACCATGTAACATGATACAACCGGCGTTTACAAGTCAAAAAGCATATATATATATATATATATATATATAGCTTTGAACTCTGAAGTAAATGAATACCGACAACAAACAATAACAACAAAGCAGATATAGTCGGTCATATGGATCGTGCGACGCCATTGTACGTCGAAAATTAAATCTTTAGATAGGTTATTAACCAAATGATCTTGCTATATAATTTTATTTAGTGTCCGTTTCAATTTTTCTCGACATCTTTTTTGGAGAACTCCATATACTTAATCAATCTTTCTCATCAGCGCACTCAATGGGTCTTCTTTGAGCATGTCCAAACTATTTCAAACGATTTTTTATCATTTTTTCTTCAATAGGTGCCACTCCAACTCATTTGTGTATGTGATCATTAATAATATCATCTTTTCTTGTATAACCACACATCCATCTCAATATTCTCATTTCAGCTCTCCCCCATTTTATGTTCATATTGTTTCTTTAAAGTCCAATATTTACTACCATATAGTATTGCTAGTCTTATAGTAAGGTGATAAAACTTTTCTTTTACCTTATCAGGTACTTTCTAATCACAAATAACTCTAATAGCTTTTCTCTGTTTATACCTTCTAACTTAAATTTTATGATTAACACCCCCATCAATTTCACTATCTTGTTGTATGACTGATCCCAAATATTTAAACTTTGTCCCTTGCAGAATGAATTACCCCGCAATTTAATTCCCACTTCACTTATAACTTGTTTCTTATAAAAAAAATGCAATGCATATATTCAGTTTTACTCTAACTTACACGAAAGCCTTTCTACTCTTAAGTCTTTCTCCATATCTCAAATTTATAATTAATTTATTTTTTGGATTCAGTGAAAATAACTATATTATCAACAAAAAGTATATAGTTAGAGCTTCACTCTTTAGTATACTTGATTAGAATGTTGTAAAACCAATAACAAAAAAATTGGTTGGCAAAAAAGTTAACAAAAAATCTGGCATGAACCAAAATCATAGAGCCCGTTTGGATCACAAAAAAGATTGGAAATGAATGGAATGGAAAATATTTTACTACAGAGGTGTTTGATTGGCATTGGAAAAAAAAATTGGTTGATAAGAAAATTTTTGTTTGGTTGGAAGAAAATAAGATAGTAAAATGAGCTAAAAGACATTTTTGCCCCTTTTTAAAAAGTATTATTTAAAGGTCATTGTTTTAAAAATATTATTTAAAGGCTCATATTTTTACTTTAGCCCCTTTAACCATGTGCACTCTATGGGTAACCCATGGTCATGAATCACTTCAAATAATTTCGCCATAACCCTCACTTAACCACCATAGGCTACATGTAGTAAAAACGTAGAACAAGAACTCTGTTTGTCCCCGTTTTCTCATAGCGTAACAGAGAAATAACCATGAGATACCCACCAATTGCTTGTGGTTGGTTATACATGAATGAAGAAAAACAACTTTAACTATATTTGTGTGATGAGTGGCTCATGGTTATACATGACCAAAACAACTTTACTTTTAACCATTACATAACTGTCATCCCATACATGGTTACAACCACTTTTAGTGGTCTTATTTTGCTCATAGGTACGTCATGATTATGATGTAGTTATCTAACTTTACTCTCACCCATTGATCCACATCTTTTCCTCTTCATCTCCTGGCTTCTTTCTTCTTTATTCATCAATTCTTGTAAAATTCTCAACCAGTAAGATGAACTTTTTGACCTTTGTGGCTGTGTGGTTTTAGGGATTCTGCGTTTTGAATCAAACGACAATCCAAACTGAAGAAATTCACAAGCCATCAGAGCCATGGCCTTTAAACTAGACATAATCTCCCCAAGCTTTGATTCATCATTGTTAAAATTCAGTCTCGAGAAGTATTTCACTTTTTTATTCATTCGTACTTAATTCCTCTTGAATGAGGTTTATTTATACAAATGGAAACTCACAACTGAAAGCAAGAAAGTAGAAAACAAACTAAGCAGGAAATTAGAAAACAAACCTAAAAATTTGCTATTTGTTTAAAACTCCTAAAAAGACTAGGTCTAACCATAATTTAAAATTCAAACTTTAAATTAGAAATAATTAAAAACATTTATTTTCAACACTCCCCCTCAAGTTGGGACATGAATGTCGTTCATTCCCAACTTGCCAATCATTGCTTCAAAAACTTTTTCCGGGAAGACGTTGGAACATGAGGCATAGAGAAGAAAGTTTCAAGCTTCCGTTGAGGACGGAGTTCTGCATCCTGGATTTCGTGGGCAGATTCAAGGCCCAGATTTTGTTCGTGGGTGGATTCAAGGAGAAGATTTCGTGGGTAGATTTCAAGGAGAATATTTCGTTCGTGGGTGGATTCAAGGAGAAGATTTCGTGGGGCAGATTTCAAGGAGAAGAATTTGTGGGTAGATTTCAAGGAGAAGAATTCGTTCATGGGTAGATTCAAGGCCCATTCATGGTGAGTTGTTGTTGACACTCACGTCGTACGTACGCATAGGTGCATTCGAGATCAATTTTGGGGTCCTTCCGTAGTATTTCCCCACGAACTTGTTCAAGATCAGAGTCTAAGCCACTGAGAAAGATGTAGACGCGAAGACAGGCCATAGAGGAGTGCATCTAGGTGACACCATGGACAGTGGTTGTAGGGGACAGCTGACGATGATCAATATCCTGAAAAATAGAAACAAGTTCATTATAATAGATCGAGAGAGGACGACCATGCTGCTTGGTGGTGAAGGATCGTTGGTGGAGTTCAAAGAGACAGGTCTCATAAGATGCATCATAGAAGGTACGGCGAGCGGCATCCCAAATTTCATGGGTCAATTCAAGGCGAATGAACCGTTGCATTAAGGGTTGGCTCATTGAGTCGATAAACTAGCTTTTCACTCTTTTGTTTTCAGTGACCCATGTATCATAGGTTGGATCTGTAAGAGAGGGTTTTGGTGTCGAGCCAGTAAGATATCCAGATTTGTTATGAGCACCGACACGCATGTCCAGTAATTGAAACCAAAGAAGATAGTTTGAGTCATCTAGAATTACGGTGATGGGAAAAGATGAGTTATTTTGCTGGATAATGATATTGGAAGGCGCCATTAGAAATTTGGGAAGAGAAGGATTTGGTCGGGTAACAAGAAAAAGAAGGTAGGACTTTAGGTTTCCTGGACCAAACCATGCTCTGATACTATGTTAAAATTCAGTCTCGAAAAGTATTTCACTTTTTCATTCATTCGTACGTAATTCCTTTTGAATGAGGTTTATTTATACAAATGGAAACTCACAACTGAAAGCAAGAAAGTAGAAAACAAACTAAGCAGGAAATTAGGAAACAAACCTAAAAACTTGCTATTTGTTTAAAACTCTTAAAAAGACTAGATCTAACCATAATTTAAAATTCAAACTTTAAATTAGAAATAATTAAAAACATTTATTTTCAACAATCATGACCTAGCTTTTGCCTCAGGATTCTTCTCAATCCATTTTGCTTGCTCATGACTTTGCATTTCCTTTCTATACCTCGAATTGATTCCAAATGATCCATCGTGAACATTCTGGAGTTGAAGCTTCCATAGGCAAAACATAGGACCACTCTCAATGAAAACAAACACTTCTTGACAATCTCAATTTTGTTGGCGAAGTAATTATAGGCGTCTAGAATTTCAACGTTCTCTCGAGGTAATGCTCGAGAGCTTCCCAATGGTATCGTCTTTGTAAGGAGCATTCGTCAACATTCCTAAAGCAATCTTCTGAATGTCGATGGAAGCATCGATAAATCAAATCAACCTAGTTCCGCCTTGTTGCGGCAGTCAGAGTGTATCCAGCTTCGTCATGAGTCTTTCATCGAAACAGCTCTTCTCAGGCAATGGAGCCACCGTGGAAGGCGGAGCTTTTGGTTGAATCATTTGCCACAAGGAGAGGCTTTGGAGGATGACCGAAGGTGCTCCCATGGTAGTCTCTTCCGTCCAATGGCTTGTGAAGGTGCTCCTAGATCCAGTGTCGTGAATTTTGCTCAATGCCTTCATCTTCATATCAAATCAGTTGTCACATAAGGGGCTTTTTGATCTTGGACAGAATTCTTTATGCGCTGGAAAATTGG
The DNA here is from genome assembly GCA_037074495.1 of Acacia confusa. Lineage (NCBI taxonomy): Eukaryota > Viridiplantae > Streptophyta > Magnoliopsida > Fabales > Fabaceae > Acacia > Acacia confusa. The sequence continues at coordinate 9,058,385 of CM073507.1, read as the reverse complement.
TCTCGCCATTTTATTTTTGTGGGAACCAATTTTCATTTAAACAGTGAACCAAACAGTCATCGCCTCCTGCTCCGCATAGAGATTACTTGGTTGGAAAATTTAGTCAATGCATAAAAGTTTGTAAGCTTTAAATCCTGTGCTCATATCAGGATGACTTAAGTCAAATTCTATTTTCACTTTTAAACATATCCTCCCTCTGATTCTTATTATAAGGCACCAACTACTATTTTTTATAAATCAAAAAATATAAGTTAACTCATTAATTAAAACCAAAATTAATAAATGTTTCAAACTTCACCCATACTTTAATAATGTAGCTTTAAATGAGTTAGTTAAAAATGAAGGCATAATAAAAAAAAAAGTAATAAATGAGTTAGTTAAAGTAAGTTAGTGCCTTATAATAAAGATAAAAAATATTGGTAGTTGGTGTCTTATAATAGAGACCAGGGGGATTGGTCCTGTTTGGATTACTAAGTTTTTGAGTTTTTTCTGTGATAATTTTGAAAAAAAATCAGTTAACGTTGCCCGTTGATTTTGGGTCTGCTTGGGTTGAGTTTAAATTTACTTAACTTAAAGCTCAAAAAGCTCGTTAAGAAAAAAACTCCACTTCTTAGCTTTTTCCAAAAAGCTATCAATTTTTTGACATGGATCCCGTCATTTCTACTATCATCAATCCAAATATATATCATTATCAATAACTTGACTTTTTTCCCACCGAGTTTTTTTTAAAGTTAGATAGTTTTTAAGTTACCGCTCCTACCACCAACCCAAACACACCCAATATATCACAAGTATCATCTTCCAAATATAACTATAAATCCCTATACTTCAGGTAATCTTGTGAGCAGATACCACATACCACAGAAATGCATTTTCCTTAACTTGTGTCCTCCCAATTGCCTTGGGACATGCAAATGAAGAGACGATAGATGCCACAAGAAGGTTTAAATCTCTTACCAAAAGAGAAATAGCCACTTATTAGGCCCTATAAAGTAGGGAACTAGTTTCGGTGTCTATGTCCCATGTAGGTCGTTTAGATTTGATTTTTTTAAATTGGTGATTTTTGAATAAAAAAATCATTTTAATGGACAAAAAATATAAAATAAAAATAATTTTTTAACTAATATTTTTTAAATACTTCCATCCGCCGAATGCAAGACCACTCTCAGCGAATACAAATACTTCTGGACAATCTCGATTTTTTATGCAAATTAATTACAGGTGTCTTGAATTTCAACGTTGGTCTCAAGTTAATGCTCAAGAGCTTCACCATCGGCATTGTCTCTGTAAGGAACATTCGCCAACATTCGCAAAGCAATATTCTGAATGGCGATGGAAGTATCGATAAATAGAATCAATCAAACGCTGCCTTGTGTCGGTCGGAATGTATTTTTCTCCGTCGTGAGTCTTTCATCGAAACAGCTCTCCTTAGGCAATGGAGCCATCGTTGAAGGTAGATTTCTTTGCTGAATCATTTTTCGCAAGGAGAGGCTTTGGAGGATGACTGAAGGTCCTCCCATGGTAGTTTTTGAAGGTCCTCCCATGGTAGTCTCTTCTGTCTATGCAATGTGAGGGTACTCCCAGATCCAACGTTGTGAATTTTGTTCAATGCTACTTAAAATCGATAGAGGATAAAAAAACGTAATATAAAAAAATCATAAAAACATAAAAACGTTTAAAAAATTAGTAAAATCATTTTAACAGAAAAAAATTATAAAAACATAAAATCACAGTAATAAATCAAGATTTTAACTACCATGTTCATCTTCATATCAAATCAGCGGTCACATTAGGGGCTTTTTGGTCTTTGGCCTAATTCTTTAGACGCTGAAAATTTTGGTTTTGTAATGAGTTCCATATCGAATGGCAAAGCACTTAGGGTGAGATTTATAAATTCATTGGATTCTCCCTTCTCATAAATTAGTTTTTGGGGATTGGATTCTCCCTTTACACTTATGTTGGTCACAATTCCCACCATCTTTTATGGAAACCAATTTTCATTTAAATAGGGAAAATGGGGGCTGGTGCGAAGATTTTTCTGAGAAAAATGGCGAATCAAACGACCACTGCCTCCAGTTTCTCATTTGCATCAATCCTAAGGCGCCCATAGAGATATAGAGATTAGAGATATTAGCTAGATGACTTGGTTAGAAAATCTAGTCAGTGCATAAAAGTTTGTAAGCTTTAAAAGCTCTGCTGATATCAATGATGACCTAAGTCACATGCTATTTTCACTTTTAAGCATATATATCCCAAGTATCATTTCCAAAATATAACTATAAATCCCTGTACTGCAAATAATCTTGTGAGCAGAACCAGGTACAACAGAAATTCATTTTCCTTAACTTGTGTACTCCCAAATGTCAACCGTTACGACAAGAATTTAGTAATTGCCTCGGGGACACGCAAATCAAGAGACAATAGACGCCACAAGAAGGTTCCAACCTCTCACCAAAAGATAAACAGCCACTTATTAGGCCCTATAAGGTAGTGTAAGTGATAAGTGTGGATCCCATCATGAATGAAGTTGAGAACAACTAGTTCACGAGATGAGAGGGGGAAACTGATAACTATTATTATTATGTGAAAGCAACACTTCTGTGGCCACTGGGGCCAAAGCTGAGTCAATTGTGGAACTAATGATGTCTCATTTTGAAATTGAGATATTGTCAAATCTGATCCTTGTGATTTTCGCATGCGTTGCCACTAGCTGAAAAATTTCATAAGTGGACAGCTCAAACAACCCACCCTGTGTTAGCAGTCTCTCTGTTTTGTACTACTTTGATGAGGGCGTGTTATACTTTTAGTAAAACACACACACACCCACGTATATTTTAATCTCTAAATATCTTTGTTCTTGTTCTTGATTATCCAAAGTGGGCTAGAGTTAGCGCTTGATTATATTTAATTAGTCTTCATTTTGTTTTTCACTATCGCCACTTCGCAGAATTGTGTTGATCTGGTTTTCTGCTGATCATGAAGAATAATCCACTTTGCTTTTGCACATTTTATGGGCTGTTACGTAATTGCAAAATGTGAAAGCAAGACTGGAAAGCAGCTTTCATGGATGTGTGCTTATAATTATGAGAGAGGACGACTAATCCCACAATTCTATGGCTTACTTTTACTTTTTCGCTGTAAGAAACAGAGATGGTTTAAGGAGAATGATATAGTCTCGTCGGATAGTTACAGTAATTATTAAAAGCTTCTTAGGCTTAAATATAGGTTGTAGACACTGTGTTTGGATGATTAGGTAAAAAGTATACAAGTTATGAACACTGATAAATTTACCTAGGTCATTCTGATTAAGACTAGAATAGTATGCAATATTTGACACAGTCATAACTCAAATTATTTCTGAGTGAGTTATTCCTTTTATCTCAATGATTAACGAAGAATGAAAGTATTATTCTTCAATATGAGACTAAACGTCTCAAATTACTTATGCGATATTTGATGCATAAAAAAGTGTTTTTTAAAAAGAAAATAGAAAATACTTTCCTGCATACCAAACATGGCCTTAATTTTCTTCAAATTCACATAATGGGCAGGCGAGAGAGTTTCTTATACTTTGTCCTAACTCCTAAGCAGTACTTAGGCATCACTGTTTCTAATAGTAGGTGGTAAGAAAGTCAATCTCAAACTACTTAATTACAAAATATAAATTTTCTCAATTCGTGGCATAGAAAATGGACGGTTCAATGGGAACTTGACCTCTTTTAACTCAGCTTTGTGTGAGTACTAATTTGATATAGTGTGAACTAAAGTGACCTATAAATAATGAATTTCTCCCTCGGTGGCACCAGAGGTTTTGAGTAGTCTGTGGAACGAGTCTCACAGATTTCCTCTGTTTTCATTTTCAGTGATATAATATTATAATGCGACCCATCGTTATTACGAGAAACTTCATATCATCATCAGTATTATTAACCCCAAGTGTGAAAATAATAATTAATAAAAATTTACGATAGTGCGTGAGCTACTATTATTTGTAATGAAACGAAGCCAAATATCCAGGATATCAAATCCAGTCACGAAGCACCAAAACTGCATATTCTGCTATTAATAAACAGGGTGGTTGAATTTGATATACTTTTATTCATAGCAATATATTGAATAAACCTATCACTGATACAAAAACAAAACCTATTCAGGATGAACTCACTTATCAGATAAGATAATTGATGTTCTGAAACTTAAGATAGTGAGAGAATAAAGGTTAATGATCTGATTAGCGGCCAGCTTACATGTGAATTAGTAACACCAGACAGAGCAGAAGCTTAAACAGAGAACACTAGCTAGATAAGAGAGGCTTGTATTGATTATAAGAGAAGACTAAATAGACATATCAAGATATAATAATACATATATACATATTACATATGTATATATATATTGCATCCCGTCCTTTACATTTTTTATTTAGGTTCATGAGCTAAGCTCTTCCAGGGGATTTAGGATCATGATCTTTATTTGCTCCTGTGCCTCCATAGTCCAGAGTAGTTTCCAAATCCATCCTTCTCTCTATCAATCGTGCTTCTCCCTCAACCTCCACACCATTTCCCAATTCCACTGCGTCACTCACCTGCAACTCAGATCATCAAGAATTTCATTCGGTAAAGCCCAAACCAAAAGAAACCATTCCATAGCTCACAGAGAGAGAGAGAGAGAGAGAGAGAGAAGTGACCTGAGGTAAAGAAGAGAGAGGCAAGGCATCTTGGGGATTCAGATTCTGGGATCCTGTAAGGAGGCAAGCAAATTGAAGAATGAAAGAGATCGAAAAAGGAAGAAAGCGAGAAATTAAAGATGAAAAAGGAAGAAGCTTACTGGTTGCAGGAACAGCAGAGGCAGAGAGAGCCAGAAGAAGAAGAAGAAGTAGACGAGTGAGGAAGTTGATCTTCATCTGGGAAAAGACGCACCTGACCTCAAGATGATTGATGCAGAAGAAGAAAGAGATCGGTGATGAGAGAGACAGAGAGAGAGAGGAAGCGAGGGGCTTAAATAGGTGGCATTTCCAAGTAGTACTTGCAATTATATACTAGTGGTTAACGGACTTGAATTCACAAGATCAAATGCCAAAAAGTCAACTTCTTTTATTTATACTTGTTTTTCTTTTTGCCTCCGTACCTAACTCTTTTTCCGTCTCTCCTCCATTCATCTGCTGTGCTCTTTTACCTTCCATATTTTATTTACTTTTTTTTAAAAAAAAATAAATACTGGAATCAGTTATCAAAACACACATTACATCCAACCTCAAAGACTCATAAGGTTCATCAAAGAAACAAAAAAATATCATCTATATTATAAGAATATCTAACTGATTGATCAATAATAATTATTGTCTCTATATATCTATAATTAATCACAAATTGAAAATCTTTATGAAAAAGCATCCTAATATCATCCATAATGATCATCAATATTTATGGTTTTTGTTTTTTTGACTTTAAAAGATTCTTTTCAAGGCATCCACTTAATTAATATAAATTTCTCCTGTTTGTTTAATTTTTTTTTTAATATGCATGTGTTGATGACTTCAAGGTATATTTCAAAAGAGCCCGTGAAAATTACATTATGGAAAATATGATTTTCTTTTTATGTGTGTGGTTGACCAGAGTGCTGGCATGGAAGAGAATCATGCTCAGAATACTATATATTCAACTGACAAATATTTTAAGGAAAATACTTTCATATATACTTAGGATATTGAAGTATATATTATTATGAGTATGATACTCTGATTTAATAAATGAGAGACAGAAAATTATTGGAACTATCTTTATATCTTGGATAGGTGTTAATTGTGACGTGAAAAAAGACTCATTCACACGGCAAAACGACGTGATAATGACGTGTGAAGATAATAGAAAATAGAATAAGGAGAAATAATAATTGTAGTGGGGGATAAACATGAATGAAAAGGAGAGGAAACAAACAATGAGCCCGTTTAGCTTAATATCATATGAAAATAATATAATGTGGAAGATTTTTTTTTTTTTTTTTAATAAAGGAGGTGTGTGTCAAGTGCGAACAGAAACAGGGTGCGAAGAGGTCCCATAAAGGCTTTATTTTGCCACTCAGTTTATTGTAACCTTCCTGCCCCATACTACAAAAAAATTGACTTTTGGCGTCAAAAAGTCACCGCTGAAAATATTTTGACAGTGACAAAATGTCGCTATCGAAAACGCTGTGGCCGATACTTTCGGCGGCGACAATCTACTGTCGTCACTGAAAGTAGACAATCAGTGGTGACTTATTGTCGCCACCGAAAATTTATCACAAGCCACCAACATGAATGTCATGGCTGAAAGTTGACTTTCAGTGGCGACAATTGTCGCCACAGATGCCACTTTCGGTGGTGACATTTTTGTCACCACTAAAGAGTGTATCAGTAGCGACTATTTGTCGCCATTGAAAGTCTCTTAAGTGGCGACATTTTGTCGCCACAGATGCCACTTTCGGTGGTGACATTTTTGTCGCCGCCGAAGAGTGTATCGATGGCGACTATTTGTCGCCACTGAAAGTATCTTCAGTGAAAGTCGCCACTGATACTTACTTTCAGCAGCGACAGAAGAAGTCGCCACCAAAGTTTTTAAAAAATAAATTTCTACTTCCAGTGGTGACATAATGTCGCCAATGAAAAGCACATTTGGTGGCGACATAAAACTGTCGCTGATGCTACCAAAATTTAACTAAGTACCGCAAGTGTACGGGTCATAAAAATAGCAAGTGGTAAATCAAGGTCGTCCCACAGAGACTCAATCCAGCTAGTGATTAGGTGTTAAATTTCCTTTTTTCGTTTAAGTTGAATAGAGTTGTTTTCAAAGAGTAGAAAAAAAAATGCAAATAGAATAAGAAATTAATATCAACAAACACTTTTCACGAAGAGCAAATTTCAATATCAAACGGACAACCTAGAGTCACTAATCCCTTATTTGTTTATTAGATTTTATTCCCACGAAATTAATTTTAACTTAATTTAATCAGTTAATCTAGAGTATTAATGTTTATAAATGCATTCTGATCCATTTATATACCTATCTCAATTAATTATGCAATGTCTTACACGACTAATTAAGATGCAATCCAACTCGGGTTCACTCTAATTTGATTATGTGGAGCTTCTAGGTATATGCCTATCCTAGACGCAAATTAAATTAAAAATCTAATTCCACATTATTTAATCTTAAGGTCAATTTAAAATTCCCTTTGCCAAGTTCAATCTTAAATCCCCAAAACATATTCAATGGTGGCCAATCATTAAACAATAACAATCAAAACAAGATTAGATAAACTGAATTAAAAATAAGCAAAACTAATTAATGAGAATAATCTCTAAAATCCAAACAAGTTCATAGGTCCTCTAGATTGCAAAGAAAATTAGCCACGCATGGCTTTATTTAAATTCATCTCAACAAATAACAATAAAGATTCAGAATTCATAAAGAAAAAGAATCAAGAATATGATCTCTCCCTCCAAATCGTTGATGCCCAGCCGAATCCTTTCTTGTATGTCGCCTCCTATGCTGCGTCTCTGCCTCTCTTGTGCGTGACTGCTTCTCTCCTTCTTAATTGATTGCCGACGCGTGTTTCTCCAATTCGTTGATTGCCTCCAGCGTATTCTCTTCGGCGTGCTCCACGTCTTCTCCGTTTTCTATTGAATTGCCGTCAACGTCCCCCCACCTTTCTGCGTGTCGCCTCTCTCATTTAATAGATAGAGATTAGGTTTATCTTTGGGCTGCGGGGTGTGCGTCTTGGGCCGTTGCATTGATGCTTCTAATATTTCTTTCAAAGGATATATTATATCCTTTTTAGTTTTTGGCTCCATGTGCTTGACTCCAGTAACAATCAATTTTATTGTGTGGACCCTACGTCTTTTTCCTTCACAATAACATCATGATGGATAATTGCTACAGATCCCTTGCTTCATATACTTTTTCAACATTTTCTTTTAATAGATTATCCATTGCAAAATAAAATAGGATATGAAATAGATTTTATATCAAAATTCCCTTTTGTCCTATAATTAATTAAGGAATAGAGAGATATAAAATATAATTAAATAAGTATAGAATATTAATCAATTTAATCAATTATATCTCAAAATCTACACTTATTTAATTATAAAATATATACTTATCAGTCGCCACTGAAAGTCTAACTTTCGGCGGCGACAGAAGTAGTCGCCACCGAAGGTCTTAAAAAATAATAAAAAAAAGAATTAAATTTCTACTTTCAGGGGCGACATAATGTTGCCACTGAAAGTACCTTTGGTGGCGACTTAAAAATGTCGTCGTTGAAAGTATAACTTTCGGCACTTTCAGCGGCGACTCTACTTGTCACCACTGAAAGCTATACTTTCAGCGGCGACATCAAATGTCGCCGCCAAATATCGCCACAAAAAACCTTTTTTTTGTAGTGATAGTCATGAGAGAAGAACTTTTAACACTATTTTTCTCATTTCCACGCTCGGAGGCGTGATTAAAGAAAGCAAGTCCATTGTAAGTCACTCCCAGAAGATATTGGTCCCAGAAAGGCTTGTTGGTTGGCGCAACATGACTCATAAATATTAATATGTAAAAAGGAGGGTTTTCGCTTTACCACCTGATCACGTGAACAAGTACAAAGGCCTCCACTCACGTATCCACCTAAATATAGTAAAATAGTAAATACATTACCCAAGTGCCTGTGGTGTGTGTCGTGGTTCACTTTTTCCCTTTCAATTATTTGCATTTTTTTGTGAAAATAAAAGTGCAAGGAAAGATTAATATAATTATCATATTTAATCATAATTTTGATTTGCATGTAAAAAGGTGCTTTTATATATAAACAAGTGCTGAACCTTTATGCATGCGTGAGATCACTGTGTGGTTAGATTAAACAGTAAGGCTTGTTGCACTTTGCTCCAAACGAACACGATTCAATCCATTGACTAAATGGAAGGGCCACAAATAGTTTAACTCAATTGATGAGTTCGATGAAAAATTCTTTTCATATATAATTAAAAAGAATGGTCTCTAATATATTTGGAGTGTCGATCGAGGGTCGTCGTCTCGTTAAAAACAAAAAAGGGTGTGATGTTATAAAAATCAAACGCAATTTGACTTTGAGCACATGACCTCTTATGTCTTATCATTCACTCACTTGAAAGCCTCTCCTAATTACGTACATACAATATTATAAGAATAGGCACCACACGGATACACCATAAAATGTACACACACTTCGCAGTTTAATATTTTGCCCGCGTACACACCCCATTAGATATGTGTGCAAACTAATGTTACCTACATAGATTATTTCAAATATTCAAATGAGTTAGTCAATAACTGATTAAGTTGAAACATTAATTGTTTACATTTTATATACAAATAATCAATGACTAATCATAGATGCGTACATGTATTTTTCCGCCTCCATTCCCCATATTAAAACGTGGCCAACCAGAGTCTAGCTTGATGCCTGCGACCTGCTGGGATCAATATAAATTTTAAGAAAGAATAAAGAAGTAGGATCTCATGGGATTAAATCCAAATACAATGGGATCATAAGTGGAAGGGACGGTGATGATCATGAAGTGCAATAAACCTGATCGAGTTTTATTTAATTTCGGGGGCGAGAGATTAATTATAATTATAGCAGGGGCAGAGTTGGGGTTAACATACATAAGATGATAATGTCTGGGGAAGAAGAAACACGTAATCGAAAGCTGTGCGACACAAGAGCTTTGATTATATCTCTTTTACATAATTTAATGAAAAGAACAGCTCATTCCGTTTTAATTAACCCCCACCAGCACCAGCACCAGCAGGAGGCAAACTTGTATGGGAGCTTGCCTTTTAATAATCTGCTTTTACGGGCCCTGGGACTGGGCTGGGTACATATAGTTGTTAGTACCATTTTAGTTATGGAATTCAAATAAGTAAATACTATCTCCTATATGATGATTTTTCAAAGGCAAACTTAAATTTTATTTAATAGGTAAATATAGTATCATATCATAGTCACTGACATGGTAAAGTATGATTGTTTCCTAGCGTTAGAAATGAGTATAGAACCCCACAAACAGGAGAAATTAAAGAACAAATATGCAATAAAACTCGAATGCATGAGTCATTCAACACATACATGTTATATACTAAGTCCACGTACGTCAACTCAAGTTCACTTACATGTAAACATCCAAACAATTAAGGCCCATTGGAACAGGAAAGATATGAAGAGGGAAATGAATTTAGAGGAGGGTAAGGAAGGGAAGGGAAAATTAGAAGAGAATTTAAAAAGATAAGTTGTTTGATAGACATGAGAATCAAATTTCATATGAGAGAAAATAAAATGTTTGATAAGAAAAAAAGGTAATTGGTTAAGTGAGAATGAGAAGTAAAATATCTATAATGCCCTTGAAAAATAAAACAACCAAGCATTCTTCCTCGCTTTCATATCTGCCTTTCTTCTTCCTCGCTTTCATCTCTGCCTTCACTTCCATCAACAGTTGTTGACGCCCTCTCACTCATCCACCTTTGCTGGCGCCTCTCCTTCATCCACCATTGACGACGCCCTCTTGCATCACATCATCATTATCGTCGAGCATATCGAACCTTGGGATAGAGATTAAACACGGAAAAGAGAGAGAGAGGAGGGTCGACAGCTTTAACACCACCATTGTCTTCCTTCGTCTTCCTTCATACTACCACTACCACTTTCAGATCGGACATTCGCCTTTAACTCATATAAGGGTTTTTTTGTCCCATAAAATATCTCTCATGGGAAGATCTTCATATCTCTCCACTTTCAATGGGAAGCCATTAATTTCCCATGTTTAAGGGAACTCAACACCTACCAGAAACTCAAGTCGATGGACAATTGTGTCGTCAAATATGATTTTGGCCAAGGAACACCATCATCTTCGCTCTCCCTCCCTCCCGTGCTCTCCCTTTACCAAACAGGCCCTTAGGTGGCTCAATGCAAGGAAGTGTGCAATTGTATAGAAGTTGGGGCGAGAATAATAATGAAAGAAAGGAGTTGGCACCTAATTGAGGAGAAGAATATGAGGCATCCTCTGATGTACTCCCTCTAATCTTAAATATGGTAAAAAATTTGTAGTGCAAATTGAACTATAAACTTTAAATCTCATATATATGTATATATATGCCACTTTTAAAGAGTACCACTTTGGTCCTATTTATAAGTCCCTTTTAACTAAATCACACATACCAATGAGAGATAATTAGCTCAATGATTATAATTAAGGTAAATTTTCAACTTTATCCTTATTTATGAATAAGTATTTTTCAACTATTTCTTTTCTCTCTATTTTCATTTGTATAATTAATATGGACAAAATTGTTACAATTAATCTCATTTATTACTTGAAAGAAGATTTATAAATAGGACCAAATTTTTTTTTTTTGGTCAAAATGGACTAGAGTGGTACATGAGAAAAAGAGTTTGAGAATTGAGGACTTTATGAAGCATATACTCATCACCCCCGCCCACCACCCTTTCACTCTTTTATTATTTTAATAACTCTATATATATAACTCCATCAACTCCACTTGTTTCCATTTATTTACCATATACTATTACTATGCGTGTAAATGCAGGCAACCTTTGTGAAGCATAAAGCACTATGGCAGGTCCAAGGGGATCTATATGAGGGCCTCCACCATCTCCCCTAATATATTTTTTCCCCCTTAATAAAGCTATTTCCTACGTTCCGGTCCATTAAAATATTCATGATAAACTGCTCCAATTGCAGTGCACAAAAACGTGTTCTAATTTTCATGATAAGTTTGTGTAAGTTACGTATCGTCTGGGTGTTCAAGATATGGGTGTGTCGAATCTTAACCTACTCAATGGAATCACTCTGATTATAAGTAGACTTGATCAAAATCGTCAACACTAGGCTGTTACAAACGTCATATTGTTGTTCATGAGTACGGACTCCAATGGTTGCTGCAATCAAAGATCCATGTATATATATGTAAAACCTTGGCAACAAATTTCTTCAAGATCAAATAAGAAATCAACTTTTAATCTTCACTTTGATCGAATGATGTTACAGGCTAGATAATTTAAGAAATATGCATTTGCTTTCAAGGAAAAGCAGCGAGGGAACTAAGTTCACGTACATCAACTCAAGTTCACTTATATGTAAACATCCAAACACTTGGGGCCTTTTTCGTGTGGGGAAGATTTGTAGAGGGAAAGACACTTAGAGGAAGCAAAGGAACAAAAGGGAAGATTGAGAAAGAACTTAAAAAGATGAATTGTTTGGCAAACATGAAAATGAAACTTAAATTAAGGGAAAATAAAATGTTTGATTAAAAAAAAAAGTTGGTTGAGCGAGAATGAGGTAAAATACCTATAATGCCCCTGAAAAATAAAACAACTAAACTTTCTTCCTCACTCTCATATCTACCTTTCTTCCTCCTCACTTTCATCTTTGCCTTCACTTCATCAAGGACCTAGTGCCCTTTCCTTCATCCACCATCGTTGGCGTCCTCTCACTCATCCACCTTTGCCGGCACCTCTCCTTCATCAACCATCGCCGGCAGCTCTCATTCATCCATCATTGCTGGCGCCCTCTTGGATCACACCACCATCACTGTCAAGCAAATTGAACCTTGGGATAGAGATTGAACACGGAAAAGAGAGAGAGAGAAGGGTCGACGACTTTAACACCATCACTGTCGGGCAAATCAAACCTTGGTATAGAGATTGAATGCGAAAAAGAGAGAGAGAGGAAGGTGGACAACTTTAACACCACCAGCATCTTCCTCCATGCCACCACCGCCACTTTCAGATCAGACCTTTGTCTAAAACTCATATAAGAGATTTTTTTTGTCCCATAAAATATCTCTCTAGAGAAGATCTTCATATCCTTCCACTCTCGATGGGAATCCACTTTCCCATGTTTAAGGGAACTCAACGCCTGCTAGAAACTCAAGTTGATGGACGATTTCAATGCCAAACATAATTTCAGCTAGGGAACATCGTCATATTCCCTCTCCCCCCTATGCTTTCCTTCTACCAAACAGGTCCTTAGGTGGCTCAATGTAAGCAATTGTGCAATTGTATAGATTTTTTTTTTTGGGGGGAGGAATAATAATGAAAAAAATGAGTTTGTAGTGCAAATTATACTACAAACTATCTTCTCTCTCTCTCTCTCTATATATATATATATATATATATATATAACTTTTGAGTACATAAGGAAAAGAGTTTGAAAATTGAGGACTTTATGAAGCATATCCTCGTCACCCCCACCACCTTTTCACGTACTCTTTCATTATTTTAATAACCCTATATATGATTCCCTCAACTCCACTTGTTTCCATTTATTTACTATATACTATTACTATGCTGTAAATGCAGGCAACCTTTGTGAAGCATAAATCACTATGGCAGGGCCAGGGGATCTATGAGGGCCTCCACCACCTCCCCTAATATATTTTTCCCCCTATTTCCTACATTCCGGTCCATTAAAATATTCATCATAAACTGCTCCAATGGCAGTGCACAAAACGTGTTCTAATGTTCATGACAATTAAGTTTGAGTAAGTTACGTATCGTCTGGGTGTTCAAGATATATATATGGGTGCGTCGAATCACAACCAACTCAATGGAATCACTCTGATTATATATGTATACTTGATCAAAATCGTCAGCACTGGGCTGCAACAAACGTTATATATTGTTGTTCATGGGCCAGTTTGAGTACGTACTCCATTGGTTGCCCCAATCAGAGAGCCATGTATATATGTAAAACCTTGGCAACAAATTTCTTCAAGATCAAATAAGAAATCAACTTTTAATCTTCACTTTGATCGAATGATGTTACAGCCTAGATAATTTAAAAAAAAGATACATTTGCTTTCAAGGAAAAGCAGCGAGGGAACTGATATTTTTTTCACTCTCTCCAAGGTAACAGCCCTCTCAACTCTTATTAATCACAGTTAGTTATCCCTGATTTTTTCTTTCTGACAAACATAAAATAAAACTGAACCAGTAAAATTTAGGTAAGTATTATTTATATAGGAGTGAAATCCTATGGCCTGACAAGTAGTAATGCTTAAAGCATATCTCGGCCTCGATCTGTGCACATATCAATGTCCACCGACACCATAACCATATTTGATCCCAAATTCCCAATTCAACGACATCGCACCTGAAACTTTTTTTATTTTTATTTTAATAATTTCCGACAAGGAAAGGCATCATTATTGGCCTTTAAGTTTTATTATACTGAGACTCTGAAAAATTACAAGTAGATTCCGCAGAAACCTGCAGGAAAAAGCCAAACAAATTAACGTCCGCAAGTTACTATATATATATATTTTTTTTACTATATATGGCGGACACTGTATGTATGCACTAACAATATCCTATGATTGGGCTCGTCCCTGTGAAAAGCCCGTATTTCATGGGCTATATCATGACCCATGTGATCTGTTTCCATGGGGCGACTGAGGGCCCTAACTGGACTGGAATCATCATCACGCATATAGTGATATAGATACAACCTGGGTGAGCAACAAAAACATTTACTACCATCGGAAATTGGCTTAAATAGAAGGGATTTTGATCACTAAAGTAAGAGTTTTGAGTTTGAGTCCTCGTGTAGAAAATTTCTCTGTGAGAGGTCCCCGCGTATGCGCCTGACAGAACCTCGATCTAGATTACTCAGGGTAAAGCTTTAGTGAACCGGGCGCAATAATAAAAAAAAAAAAACAAAACAAAAACATTTACTTGGGAGAGGGTCTAGTGGCCTGTACTAAAGTTCCTCAGAAAAAATACGGTGCAAAAGGATTCATCACTGTTACCAACGGTAGATACTTCGGGCATAAAAAAAACATACACATTGGCGTATAGGAGTCCCAGAGCCAGATGATAAGACTGCCAATAAAGGTTCTTGGGGATGACAACCTTAACCTCTATTATTTGTCACACTTCCACTTCTCATTATTCCTCAAATTGATGATCTGACATGGAACACCAAGACATTTGTCATCCATGATTTGTGTGTGTTCATTGTGTTTGATCTTTCCAAATTAAAATTAATTTGCCTGCCTTTTCCGTATAATTAACATACTATATCGGCTGTAATATATATGATCATGTAAGTTTCACGCAGCATAGGACCTCATGACATGAGAGTTACTACTAGATATATATGATTATGTCTTTGTTCAAAGATATACACAAACAAGCTTTGGTAATTCCAAATACAATTCGCCTCGCGCTAATTGTCAATTGAAAGCTTTGTCACTCTATCAAATGTATGTAATACTCGTATAATCCTTGTTTATGTATAATAAGCAGCATATTTATGCCTCAAATGATATGATCACCTTTTTTCTTCGAGGAAAAAAAAAAATCGAGTTCAGCAGAATATAATATATAAGGAGACAAAATTCATTTGAAAAACCGACAATGTGTGTGTGACACGCCAATATATATAACATATTTGGGTGAAATAGATAAATGCAGCAAAACAGAAAACGATGAGATATGATTTGGAAGGTTGGACAATCATTAAATACAATTCAAGTTTATCTATACCTTCTAGTTTTTTTTTTGTTTTTTCTTTTTCTTTTTAGCCTGAAATATACGTTTAAGTTTGATCCTTCTAGAAATTCCATCCACACAGGTTCATTATTCATCCTCGTATTATTCTGGGACACGTACAATGAGACCTTCTTTAATATGGTTGTGAATCTCTTGCACATTAGTTACATGGTTTATGGTCAGCAGTATATATTATATTGTCACGGTTAGCTTGCTAGATTTTTTTTTTTTTAATATTTATGAATTCCATATTATCATTTTATTGAGAAGTATTGCAATAAAGTTTCCTAAAATTGAACCCGAGTCTGATATTATCTTTTTCAACAAAAAAGGCAAGAAATATCGTGAAAAATATATATATATATATATATTAGGGCGGTTGGCAGTTGACACTTTTCTAGCTAGTATAAGATGTTATGCAATTTGATTTTCTTCTCCTTGTTTTTTTTAAAAAAAATAATAATATGACATTGCTCCTCACTCTAGTCACAGAAATACATACATATCGGTTTGTCCGGGCTTGAGAATTTTTTAGTGAGATCGAATACTAAAAAATTAAATATAATATTGAGATTTTCGTTTCATTAAAGTCAGGTTTAATATTTTGCGAAGGAGAATAAGCGTGATAGATAAAAGTACTTGAGGTAGAACCGTAGAAGTAATCTTTTACGGACTTGAAATTAAAATGATTAAGCTTGAAAAGCCTGCTTATACCTGTACGTTTTTATCTATTGAGATAATAAAACATTAAAGCTCACAAATTCCCAAATCAAATTATAAAATAACAAGTTGTGCAAGTATAAAAATGTGGTCGAAAATACTTTAGAATTAGAATTTCACAAGGATAAGAATTTGTGTAATTAATATGCATAATCGGTAAACATACAATGCTTCTATATAAGAAAAATAAACAGGAAAAACTCATAAGATTACCGAAAATAATGATAATAAAATTGATGAAAATCGGAGTTTAATGTATGTTTTCTCCTTAAGACAATTTGTTCTCTCTAAATAGATGCCCAAGGATAATGAACAATTGTCTCCCAAGCTATAGAATGGATTTGCGTCTTTTAAATGATGACACTATGTATCAGAAGTCCAAACGAACACAATGAGTCTACTTTCAGAATTGCACATTATATGATTGCAAAATACATGATGCAATATATGAGAGAAGAGTGTATGAGATTTTTTATCTTTCTTTCTATCACTAACATGTCTTATTTATAGATGACATAAATTGATCAGATGGATTTGACTCTTGCTAGTGAACCGACGCAACTGGCAATGACAAATCAATGGAACTTCTTATTCATAACACATAAGATTTAGACATAAAAATCCAACAATCCCCTACATGAATAAAAAGTTAGTCCATCATGACCAAATGCAAATAAATATGTATGCAAAGTGCGATTCCTCTACGAGAAACAATTGTATTAAGAAAGGTAGGAGTTACCTTTGAACCTTCTTTAGTGAAAACCTATTGGATATACTGGTCAATCAGTGGACGCATTGTCTTGAACTATCGACCTTTTAGTGTATACCAAGACAATAAGAGTCACACAGTTGCTCCTCTAGCATCGTTGGTTCTCATGTTGCGTCCATTTTGACCTTGTACACATGCCTGGTTCTGTGAGTGTTCTAGAAAATCGGCTGTTTTAAATTCTCATTGAAGTAGCCAACACTTCACACTCACATAGGTGATTCCTTATAATGTAAATCAACATACATTATATGAACACATCAGATTAAGAAACTATTAAAAGCCTAAAAGCTTACCCTTATATATATGCACTGTCTTGTTTAGAAATGAGTATAAGTTTAAAAACTCCACAATGTTAACAGTTGATCATGACTTAGTTGTCTATTTGAACTTAGTTTATGGGATCTCCAATCTTCTAGGTAGTTTTTTGCAATAATCAACAATGGATCAGCCTAGCTTAAACCCATTCCTTTTGACAAATTTTTAACCAACTCTTTAAGAATCCTTTTAGGCAATGTATCCTCTATATTTTTTTTTTGATTTCACATAATCAATTGAGATGATTCCATTTGAGAGTAGTTGTTTAACGGTGTCATGTCTATGATGTATATGTACAGACTTGTCGTTGTACATGACATTCTTGGCCTTACTAATAGTTGTTTAACTATCACACTGTATACACATTGTCGGTACCTGTTTTGGCCAACTAGGAATGGCTAAGTCACTCGGCTTCTTCACCAGCTTTATTTAAAGTAATAAATTTTGCTTTCATAATTGATCTTACAATACAAGTCTGTTTAGATGATTTCCAAGACACATCACCCCAATCAAAGGTGAACATATATCCACTTGTAGATCTTGTGTCGTTAGAAATGATGATCTAATTTACATCACAATACCCTTCTAACACTATAGGGTACTTCTTAAATGCAAAACAAAGTTGAGTTTGCTTTAAGTAACTCAAAACTCTTATTATAGCTCTCCAATGAAGCTCATTTGAATTACTTGTAAAGGGACTCAATATGCTTACTGCGTAGGCAATATCAGGTCTAGTGCATTTCATAATATACATAGGACTACCTAGCACTCGAGCATACTCCTTTTGTTTTTCAGTTTCGCCAGTATTTCTCAACAGTCAAAGACTAGAATCTATAGAGTTCGACACAGTAACTATGTTTAAACTCTTGAATACTTGATGCAATATATGAGAGAGGAGTGTATGAGATTTTGGATCTATCTTTTCGTCACTAGCATGTCCTATTTATAGATGACGGAAATTGATCAAATGAACTTGATTCTTGTTGGTGAACCAATGTGCCTAATGATAGCGAATCAGTAGGACTTCTTATTTATAATCTAGGGGATTTAGACATAAAAATCCAACAAAAAATTCCATCATATAAATAAAAATAATAATTTAAAAAACATTAATATAATCAACATACATCAAATTATTAATTATTTGAAATCTTGATGAACTCATTGTTTAAATTCAAATAAATAAATTTACCGTCCAAAAGCAAACAAACGAAACCATTGTACATGTATAAAACAATTAGTAAAAGGACTTAAACGGCTAACTCTATTAGGCTCTCAATCCATTAGGCTGCTGCCTCCTAACAAAACATCTTTACAATTCTTGAGCTTAAGTGTGGAAGGTATCTATAGGCGCAACGTGTTTCTTGACTCTATTAAAAAGATACTACCCTCGGTCATAAATATAAGACTCAGTTGATTTTTTTAAAAGATGAAAGAAAGTAGTTAAATTACTTTAAAATATTTATATTTATTGTTTTTTTTTTCTAAACTAAGTTTTCTGAGTGATAAACTAATATATAATTTAATCATCCACAACATTTTATATGACTAAGTAATTTATTTAACTTCTTAATTTTTCTTAAAAAGTCAACTATATCTTATATTATATTCACTATCAATGTACTATATAGCAGATAATCTAATATGCAAAAGGAGAATATACGGCAAGAAAGCAATAAATCTGTTAATCGAGGAGATGAACAGATTGGTGCAATAGCATGCAAAAGACATAACACTATTTTAATGTCAGATTCCCACCGTTCAGATTCCCAGTGCTCCCTTAAATAAATATTTAAAAGGAAAAAAAAAACGAATCAGAGGAATTGTACTGGAACGAATAATATGTTGCCGTCGGGTGCAACCATGGGACGGGATTGGTAATAGAAGGAGAAGAAATGGGAGAGACCATAATGTGAAGATAAGAATGGATGGCTTTGGCTTTTCAAGGAAAGGGATAAGATAAGACGACCCTGTGTCTAAATTATCCACTAAAACTTTAAATCAAAGGAATCACAGCATAAAGAACAATTTTTTTTAAAAAAAAAAAAACGTGTGGAAGGAATGAGATATTAAAAGTAAAAACTGCAAGTGCTGGTGACGGCGAACAAATTAAATTTTTTTAAAAAAAGGCAGCAAAAGCAGTGATTATTAGACTTCAAATCGCATGCATGCATGTCCTTCTTCTCTCATCCTCTTAAACCCCTAATCCATTATCCATATCCATCTCTCACTTTGCACGGAGAGCAAGGTGAGAGGAAAAGGTTATTAATAAGGAAAACTTTTCAAAATAATGAATAGGTTTACTATTTTTGGAAGTTTCTCCTCCCAATATTACTTTTTTCCATATTTTTCAAAATATGAAATAATCTTGTTACTTTCTTCAGCCCTGAGATGTACGTAGTTATCAGATTATGTTTAGTTTATGTTCTTCTTCTCATGTCTCGGTTTTCTCATTTTCATGAACTGCCCTTAACTTAGTACGTATATGAACACACACACGCACGCACGTTAAATAGTATAATATACATTATCATACTCGTATGGATGAGTAAACAACAATTGTCTCACATTAATATTTAACGAAATTTAGTTAGTCCTCTTAATTAACTGTCTGTGTGATTTATTTTTTTTGGAATATCCATGCGTGTAAATTTTATCCCCTACGTAACACAAGGGTAATTGTATATATAGTACCACTACAACTATTTACTAAACATGCCACTTAAAACGTGTGGAATTTGTTTATATTTAAGATTTAAAAAATTAAACTTTCATTGCTCATATATAAAAATCACATGGAGCAGTGGATGATATCAACTCTTTCTGGTAAAAAATATAAGATATACTACCTCCGGTCTTAATTACTCCCTCTGGTCCTAATTATAAGACATATTTAACCGATTTTGAAAAAATTAAGGAATGGAGTCAAATTAGTTAATTTTACTCATTTTCCTAAAATGTCCTTATATACATTTAAAATGACATAAGTAAAAGTTAATCAACAATTCTGCCACATATCTCTCTGATCAATTTTCCTTTTCACATGCTTTCTAATTAATTGAAATAATGGTCTTACTAGATATACATATATGTGTACATATATATGTATACATATAGATCTATCATGCATACACGCACACACACATAACCATGTATGTATACGCAGAAAATTCTGAAATTATATATATATATATATATATATATATATATATATATATATATATATATATATAAAACAACCTTGATGTCATCACACGCAACCAAGTAGACACACACACCAAAAATAAAAACAAACAACCGGGTACACACACATATATACCCACAGACACACATATATAGACACACACACACACCAAAAATAAAAACAAACAACCAGGTACAGACACACATATATACCTACAGACACACACCAAAAATAAAAACAAACAACCAGGTACACACAGACACACACACACATACTCACACACACATATATATACACAGATACCTATATATAGACACACACACACCAAAAATAAAAACACAACCAGGTACACACACACACACACACACACACACACACATATATATATATGTTTATAGACATACACATGTGTGTGCATATGTGTATATTGCAACCCATATATATATATTATATATATATATATATATATATATATATATACTTACCAAAAACCAAACACACTTGAGATAATAAAATAAGAGTATTTTAGGAAGAAATTGAAAAAAACTAAAAAGTTGTCATATAATTAGGATCAAAACTAACCCTCAAATGTTGTCTTATAATTAGGATCGGAGGGAGTATAAAACAAAGTTGATTTTTTTTGGAAGGATTAAGGAAGTTAAATAAGTCACTTAATCATTTTTTATGTGGTATATTTTTAGATTATATATTAGTTTATTAGTCAAATTAATTAGTTTGAAGGAAAAAAAATAAAAATATTCTAAAGTGATTTAATTAGCTTCCTTAATCTCTTTAAAGAAGTCAACTATGTCTTATAATTAGGACATGAGAGAATAGTCGATTTTTCTTTTAGAGAGATTAATGAAACTAAATAAGTCACTTAATTATATCATATGTTATGTATTAATCTATAAGGTAATAGAATAATTTAGATAAAGACTGAAAAATATAAATATTTTAAAATAATTTAATTAATCTCTTTAATATCTCTAAAAGATTAACTCTTCTGTATTTAAGATGAAGAAGGAGTATAATGTAGTGAGCACATAAATAGCAAGGGGCATGTGGAGGGTGAGAAGGAAGTGGCAACTTGTGTTATGGAAAGTTGAGAACAAGAGTCATGCAATACGCCTCTCATGGCCACAGCTACAGAGGCGTCTTTTTATTTATTCTTTCAGAAAGCAAAATGGGTGTCGGTGATGGTGTGGGGCCCACCCATCTCTCAAACTCATTTGAAGGCGGCGTCAAAAGCGAGCTCCCATGTCGGCCTCTCACTTTCTCTCTCTCACGTCACCTGATGACTCGGCTGCCACCTGTCACCTCCCCGCCATTTCTTCATATCTCCCTCCCCTCTTCCTTCATCCCTCAAATACGCACTCGCCAAAATATATGCATGAGCGGTGCGAGTCAGTGAAAACGGAATTCCAATCCTGCAGACTTGGTGGGGAGGTCGATGGCTTTACTTTGCTTTGCTTTGGTACTGAATAAAGGTCGAGACGAGTTTATTATTTAAATATGGAAAAAGGTGATAAGGGAGGGAGAGGGATCTCTGTTTAATGCGTACGGCCCTATGCTTCAATATCCTCTCTAATTTATTACTCTATCACAAAGAGGATTTCACTTTTCCTTAAATAAAAGGACTTTTTTCTGCTGAGCAGGATAAATAACAGAGAAAATTGTATTGAGGTTATATTATTAAAACATCTCTTCAAATCTCTAATTTATGGGTAAGTTTTGGTAGGATTTTTTGATAATATAATTAAAATATTAGAAACCTAGTTACCTTTAGTTTGAGTTGTCTCAGCTCTCAACAAGAGCGGATTGACTTATCGATGGTCACCCATTAACTTATTGATAAAAAAACCATTAACAAGTTCTTGAGCAAGGAGAGACATTTCATACTAAGACTATTTGAGTCTTTTTGACAAATGATTATATTATTCAAAACTCTTACGAAAATTGAAGATTTTAAGAGAAATTTTAATAATGTATTTTTAAGAGAATTTAGTACAATTGTCCCAAAACTTAGCAGTTAGCACAATTGTCTCAAAATAATACTATCTCTCGGATGTTTTATATTATAAATCAATTTACATTAGAAACTATGACATATATTTAAAGGGATTAATGTTTCTCATGTTGTAGGAAAAAATTATCTCATGTCACATACACATGAAATGGTGAGACCCATATATATATATTTTTTAATATATATATGTGAGTTCCACCATTTTATATGTGTGTATGAGGTTTAATTTTTTCATACAAGGTAAGATCAGAGAACTAAAACGCATATATTTAAAACCAGGGAGGAGGAGGATGAGTATGTATAAAAACAGCCAATAAAGCTTAAAAAAGTTGGTACTCTGTTTCTCGGTTCTGATGCATCATGTTCTTTGTGCTTTTTGCAGGGGCCTTTTTCTTGACAGGGGTTTTGTGGGTTTTTTTCTCTCTACTTTCTTTCTTTTGCTACTTTTTGTTGGAAGTCTCTCTCGAGAAGTTTTCTTCCCTCTTTGTATATGCAGCTTTGTGGAGATAAAAGAAAAGCTTCCTCCTTTTCTGCTTGTATCTGATTCTCTATATCTATGGGTCTTGAGCTACTGAGTCTGCATCAACAAACTTGGAATCTCTTAAATAAATGAGCGGTCTTAGAGAAATGTCTCAAAAGGATCCGGCTATCAAGCTATTTGGCAAGAAGATTCCCTTACCGGAATGTCAGATTCCGGTGACCTCTCCAATGGCTACTCAGGTTCCGGCCAACTCCAGAACCATGGTACATGAGTACACACACACATACATCCACACCAACCATTTCTGCTTCCTGCTTTTGCTTTTCATTTTCACATGATATTTTCTTGGATTCGCAGTGAAACTGTCTTATCGTTAATCCCAATAGGATTTTTCTTCAAGGAACGTGAATTCTGGCTTTTGTTGATATAGGACTTTTTACATATAGGTTTGGAAAAAAAAAAGGTTTCTCAGGCGTGGCGTGTTCGGTTAATCTTGCCTTTTATTATGTTCTTGTTGGTTACAACAACATATTTCTAGCTTCGAACTACGTCGAATATAGTTAACGTGTACAGAGACAAGGAAAGTAACACTGTATCTGACTCATCTTTTATATTCATTCCTGTCGTGGCTGCATGAGGAACAGGGAATTCTTCTTCTTCTTCTTTTTTTTTATTTTTCAGAAACATGCACTGGTGTGACTAGACTATTAATTGATGTTTCTCATGTTTCTTCCTCTAAATTAAGAACAAGGCATCTTCTATCAGGGCTTTCTGAGGAAGATAAATGGAATATTGTTTTCTGTTCTCAAAACTATGTATATCTGGACTAGTAGTCACTTCTGCATATTAGTTCTTCTAATCCCTCCTCTAAATCTTGCCTTACCGTGTTCTAAATTTTAAGGGATTGGTTCTCTTTCATGGTTTCATCAGAAGTTCACTAAATAATCATGTCGGTCAGATTGGAAAGTTTATGAGAATTCTTTCTTTCAATATTTTTTTTGGTGCAAGATATATTGAACTTAGGCTCATGTGTACGGTGAGGCACCTATCGACTGAGGTAATAATACCAAGAGCTAGAAATAGTCTTCTCAATAGTTAAGTGTAGGACTCTGGCAATTGAGGCATTATTGATTCAAATATTTGCAGAACTTAAAATATCAAGGTTTTATAACATGTTGTGAAGCCAATCTTTATTTTAGTTAAATTGTCACTGATTTTGGTTAAACTTGTAGGATGCTTGCAGTAGCTTGAAGAAAACAGAAGTGGAAAGAGATTGCGCAGAAAACTCAGAGCAACAAGAGAATGCCTCTGAGTCAGCGGCAAGTAAAGAAGGGTCCCCAGATAATCAGCTAGAAAATGAACCCAAAGCCAATCCCAAGACTATGGAAGATAGGGTGGAAACTAGCTGCACAGATCAAGATAAATCATTTAAGAAACCTGACAAGATTCTTCAGTGTCCACGATGCAACAGCTTGGACACAAAGTTTTGTTATTTCAATAACTACAATGTCAATCAGCCTCGACATTTCTGCAAGAACTGCCAAAGGTATTGGACTGCTGGTGGAACAATGAGGAATGTTCCGGTGGGCGCCGGGAGAAGAAAGAACAAGCACCTAGGCTCTCAGTTTCGCCACATCATAGTGTCATCTGATGGAATTTCAACCTCTAGGTTGGAAACCACAGACTCATCTAGTCACCAATTTATCTCATCTCCTGAATCTTCAGCTGCTTTCAGGTCTTCTTCATCAATGGCAATGGATAATAATGGTATTGTATTGAAATTTGGTCCAGATGCCCCTCCTCTCTGTGAAACCATGGAGACAATGCTTAATATTAGAGACCAGAAAAGGAAAGTTGATGCAGAAAATGGGAAAGAACAATCTTTATCTGGATCTTCAGTAGCAAATAGTAGTGGTACAGAACTTGTCATGCAAAAGGAGCAGTGTGTTTCTAATCAGCTTCGCGCATCAAATCAAATGCCATGTTACCCTGTTCCTCCACTATTGTTTCCCTGGAATCCAGATTGGAACAATGTTGTTTCTATGGCTGCAATTCATCAATCTTCGCCGCCAATTCAGTGGTATCCTTCACCGTTGGTGGCAGCTCCCGGCATGTGCCCACCTGGCATTCCTTTACAATTTGCACCACCGCCATATTGGTCTGCCGGCACCGGGACAATCTCAATAGGATCTAATGGTTGCCTTTCGCCATCATCGTCAACAAGTAATAGTTGCTGCTCAGGCAATGGCTCTCCAACTTTGGGAAAACATTCTAGAGATACAGTCTTGGCAGATGAAGAGAAGTCAGAGAAGTGTGTTCTGGTTCCCAAGACTCTTAGGATTGATGATCCAAATGAAGCTTCAAAAAGTCCTATATGGGCTACATTAGGCATAAAGCCTGATAAGGAGTCTGAATCAAAGAAATTGGAAGCTGAAGGAGATGGAAAAGACCGTGTGTTGGGTGTTTCTCAAATTTTAGATGCTATCCCAGCTGCTATTTCCAGGGCGCATGCATTCCAGGAGGGCATACAATGAGTTTTCCAGCTTCAAAATTTCAATATCTTGTGCATATATTGCTGGCTTTTGGTTTTCATGCAGAAAATTTGTTGTGAAATGCTTCACAGCTATGTCCGATCCATTGTAATTTTTAATTTTTGTACTCACAGATTTTGATATCAAGCTTATCATAATATGATGGTTCTTGGCATTTACACGATAATTAGCAAAGATCATAATCTATTGGGATCTCCTAACCATCCAATAATACATTCCATTATTTTCTATCAACTAAAAAAGATTTTAAGAAAGTAGGTTTGGCTTCAGAGGACACACTGTATATAGTACTTACTGGTTCGAGATTTTTGATTCGTTTCCAGCTTGGGAAACTAGCACCATAGAAAAGGTTGAACATGTTTTTCTCTGAGGACATTGTCTGGTGGGTGGGGGAAGAAAATGATCCTGTTGTGACTTTCTATATGTGGTATATGTAATGATATGGGGCAGGGCATTTTAAACCAAAAAATTACCTTTACAGTGGTGAAGAATCAATTCATTATCCTTTGAAGAGTTGTCTTCTTTTATATATATATTTTTTTAGGGGGGCAATTTTTAGCTTTATCTTTTAGTTAGGTAAGGATGTCATTATTACTGGTAGTGCTTTGAAGTGCGGTTCTCCGGACTGAGGAGGCAAGGCCGACCCATAAGTTGTACAATGCAGAGCCGCTTTTAGCACTTGTGCCTGTCATAAAGGGTTTAAAGCCTTGATTTGAGCCTCTGCTTTTCACAGGGAAAAAAGATGCCTTTACAACAGCAAGAAGGAGAGATTTACTGCAGGAATATATCCCTTTATTACTCAACTCATGTCAAAAGATAAATTCAAAAGAGCCCCTTTAGTAAAAGCCACTCTTTTCTTTTCCCTCGTCAACTGGAAAAAGCCAGGTCCTCAACCTCCAAACAATAAGTTAGAAGAAAAAAAAGACACTTTCACAGAATGGAAAAAAAGGTGCAGTGGTGCAGAATTATTTTCTCATAGCAGCCCTGACATGTTCGTCTCTCCGTATATGAAAATGAGCACCAAGAACAAGGATTTGCTACAGTAACATTGATCCTTCATAGGAAATATCCTAGGATTAGCATAATTTTCGAAGCTACAGAAACAGAGTGTATTGCTTTGTCCTGATTAATTTCAAGTTTTCAAGCTAATGGGCTCCATATCCACTTGCAATTCCCTGCCTTGATTTGTTTGACTTGCCTGATTCGGTGTCGTTTTCCATTCTTGGATCCTGGGATTTTTTTTTCCTCTAGAAAAGGGATACGGTATTCTTGAATATTGGACCCACTACAGTTCTGCAACATTTATTGGTTACACGCAATTAACATAACTCATGCTTCTTATATAGCAAACTCAATATGAATGTTTCTGACATAGTAAACATGAAAGCTGTGGCTTTCCCACTAATGACTCTATGCATGCTAGCTTACTAATTCTTCAGAAGACGCGTCACAGAAATTTTGACATACCTGCTGTCACTAAAGCATTTCATTATGAGAAACTGATTACTATTTGTGTTCTTGTTGTGGAAAATTTTGAAAGAGTCATCCTGTTTTAAACCCAAAAAACAAACACATTAGAATCATGGAAATTGAAGTATCTTAGTTGTTATCTGTCCTGGCCCTTGACGTATTAAGGCAGATTTTCACAAAAAGGTAAAATAAAGAGCTAAAATTCATTACATTCAGAGACAAAACACTACTCGGTAACACAAATAAACAAACAAATGGAACTGATATAGGAGTTAAGAACTTCATATTGCAACAAAACAGATGACAATGAATAAAAAATACAAATCACCCACACAGACACAACTATTGCAACAGGACGAAAACTATAGAACTCAGATACAATAGGTTTGCAAATTGTTCCGGAGGATTGGCTCTCTCTACACCAAAAGCTTATGCCACACTTTTCAAATTCTCCACGCCTCTCTTCTCTGGACCAGCATGCGGATTTAAAGACCCCAAAAAGTGACTCACAAGGCCCCCTTCTCAAAGGCTTTGAGTCATTGACTTTAGCAGCCCTATAACCACCCTACTTATCTATTTCTTCCTCCCAAATTAGCAAGTCAAAGTTATGCATTTCTTTAATTTTTGTTTTTTGTTCATTGTTAAAGTGCATTTCCCTTATCATGTATTTTCCTAGGTTTCCCAAAATTGGTCCTAACATCATCTCCTTGAATTCATATCCGTTTTTTGATTGCATTGGCTACTTCTCTTTCAAATTTCCCACCTTATATACGCATCCAAATCCCTTCCCTATGAAGCACACAAAAACACATTCACAGAGTGAACAAGTAAAGCACAAGTTTACCGAAATGAAGATCTAATCCATCTTGATCTGCTTCTTTCTACTTGTTCCTTTCACATTTGGTGAGCTCCAGGTTGGGTTCTATAGCTCAACTTGGCCACGAGCAGAGTCCATTATATTGTACAACAAGTGGTGCAGAAGCGATTCAGCAGCGATAATTTCACAACCGCAGCTTTGCTTTGCATGCACTTTCATGATTGTTTTGCCAGAGTAAGATGTTAATTAATCATCCATATGTTTAATCCTCTCTTCAACAGAAAAGCAAAGAGCATTATTTCCTCACATGACGGTGTCATTCTTGTTTGTTTGTCTGTTCATATATAAAGGCCATATGGCTGTCCAACCAATTCTAAGCTAGCTTATCACAACAAGCTGGGTGTGGTTCTGGTAACAACAACATATCCTCACTGATATTGTGTGCCTCTTTAGCAAGCAAATCTGCACATAGCAACATATTGCGGGGTGCATATCTGATCTCGACTTCCCATCCCGAGAGTATATCATATTCCTGATTGCCAGGATCTCCGGTTTGAGTGGATGGGTTGGTCCACAATCTGTCACGATCAAGCGATCGATAGGATTCCATAGAATCTGTATACACTCAGACTCCAGGAAGTCCAAATTGCTTGCACATTCAGATACCTGTCAACAAAGCCATCACGTCTGCTGAGGTCGGTGGTAAGACAACTAGCTTCTTCTGGAACCCCATAATCCAATTCCCTTGAGAGTCTCGAACAACACCGCAGTAAGCATGTCTATGCATGTTCGCTGAGCCATCAACGTCCAGTCGGCAATACCCTGCTGGCGGAGCGATCCATCTCGAATCAGCAACTCCATCAAACTGAAAAATTTGATTTTGGAATCTTCCTTGTGTTGATGTCTCCATTAGCTGATACATATTGATATGCACCAGCTCACTGCGCTGCCTTCTTGTTCCCTCCATGACGCCTTCGCACCAATTCCTCCATAAGTTTCAGCAAACAATACTGAACACTTGGGGCAAGCTCCACTTGCTCACCTTGGCTACACCGAATCTCCTCATCATGTTCTCCTTACCATCTCCACATCCATATTTCCCCCTCCTGTTTGGCAACTTTGTCAATAAGTTTTTTCTACAGTTTTATGAACAGATACTCCTTGAAAAAACCAGTCTGCGGCGTGACCCGGGAATTGCACCGGACAAAAGTACGAGGGTTTTGGTCTCTGATTTTGCATTCAATAGTGATGATATATGTTCAAAGAGGTCCGCGGATGCTATAATATTAAAGATGGGCAGTGTTCAAGTTCTGGTCAAAAGTGCTGCAGAAGTTTGAAAGAGTTGCAAGATTTTATCAAATTGGGATCGGGAAGTCTGTTTTTCATATCGTGAATTGAAAGGTATCGTGAATACAAGATTCATAATCAATTATTAAGGATGATATAAATATAATTTTTACATAAGAAAACGTATAAAGGCAAGTAACAATTCATATAACCAAAGAGTAAATATCAAAACACTCAGGATTTGAGTTATATAGCGACTACCTAGGTTCTACAATAGAGTGGAGGCAAAAGGGATAAAAAAAATAGGGTTTTGATTTAACAATGGGTTGAAGCAGAAAAATCCTATCAAGTAAAAGCTCCAAGCTCATTCTATGAGTGAATCACAAAAGAGGAGGAACTCGTGCACAATATCGAGAGCATGCTTTGCTAGATAATCGACATGTAGGTGTTGTTGCAAAGACAGAGGATAGAAAATGTTCTTCTATAGCTTCATGATGATCCTCCTTAGGCTTACATTTCATCTTTCTGTCCTCACCACCACCCACATTCATCATCTCATGCATTCAGATAATCCTTCTTTTTGACTCTCTCTGATATGTCTGGTATGCCGGGTAAAGACTAAGTTGCATTGTATGCTTAACATGTATAAATATCTAATACTATATAATACTGATATGTGATAGCTCTGTAATACCTAGTACCATTGGCTTCTCCAATATTTGATAACTGATACTATCTATAAACATCTGATATCATTTGTAACATCACATATCATTAGCTTCATGATGTTTTGAAATATTGATACCCATTATACTTGTGTACTCTTTTGAAGCAATCTAGCTATAAAATAGACATTTTAGCTCTATTCTTTATTGATTTGAGATCACGTTTGTCCGCCAGCTCACACCAATCAATAAAGTTGAAAGCTTTATCAGCCTTGTTCCGTAAGAAACGAAATTGACAAGTTCTCTCCAACTTTGACCAAGGACACTCATGTAGCAACCCGTCCAGAAGCCACTCTATATTAATAAGAAACTACATAATTTTGGAGTTTTGAATCCATGAAAAATCATGAAAAAATTGAAAACCACTCTAGGCTTTTTTGTTAGCTCTATCTTTTTTTTTATTATTTGAGATCATGTCCGTCCTATCCTTTATTTTATTCTGTAAGCATTGAGATCTATTAGCTCTATCCTTTGTTCCTTAAGCAAAGAAATCAAGTAAATTGAAAATAACTACGTGCTTGAAAACTCAATTTCTTACTGCCTCAATGCCTCACGAGAGACCATTCCTCCTCTTGGTCCACTTACTTGTCTAAGCTCACATAGGGGTGGATAGGGGCTAGGAGTGGCCCTTGCCCCCTAAAATTATAGAAAATAACCTAAAGTTTTAGAAAATTATTTTTCAATCTCATAAAAATTTTATAATTTTCATTTAATCCGATCCCTTAATGTAATGTTGCGTAGAGGGACTAAATGAAAATATTGAAATATTTTCGGGGTTAAAATATAGTTTCATGAACATTTGGGTCCTATTATGTAATTTCACCCCCAAAATTGTCATGGTTCCACCCTGAGCTCACATGTTACCATATATAAACTTGAACTCTCACAGTGTCAAGTAATGTGGGACTTGTTGCATTTGATACATCCACATTTGACATTTGTATTATAATTTCAACATCTGTAACATCATATACCATCAGCAGCATCATGATGCTTTGTAACACTTGATGTCATCGGCTTATCAACTTTAACTTCTTGTAAGACATTTTTTCCTTCCCTAATCGGTGTGCGACTTCACAATCTAAAGTTATGGCAATGAATCTCTCTGGATTCGAATTGGTGAATCCATTTGCTTTGCGTTCCTCTCTATGATGTATTGTGATTGCAAGGAAAAGTTGCAGACTAAGGTGGCGAGAAAGAAGAGGCGAGTTTGTTGTCTGCATAATAGAATGTATGGGAACAAATGGGCTATAAATGCCAAAATATTTCTTGGGATGATAGATGATGCAGTGAAGAACCGGTTGCATATATGTGATAATGGCAAGGAAGCACGGAGAGCTATCAAGTGGTTGTAGGAGGAGGAATGTAATGAACCTAAATGTATTGGGCTTGGAGAAGGTTTCAAAAGAAGGCCCAAAGTGAGGTGGGGTGTTTGGCTGAGATGGGAATCGGGAGATCTCAGGGATATAATTGGACAGAGCAGCAATGGAATCGATGTGAATGATTTTAGTGAAGTCTCTCCTCTCTCCCACATTTGTCTTCTTCTAGCCGTCACTTCCTCTGTGACTGGATTCCTTCTCTTCTCTGTTTCTGCTGCACTCTTACTCTCTCTATTATATTTCTCATTCTGCAGTTTTCTGTATTCAATATCCTGTAGCACAATGAAAGACTTAATTTGCAGATTATGCATTTATATAACCACCATTCTGATATTTACCTTCTGATTTACTGTTATTTTGAGTGATCATAACAAAATGGTGCTTTCATTGAGAGTCGAATCTTCCGCCATAATGAAGGTGAACTGGAACAACTTATGGCGGATATGAAGAAGGTGAATGAATTCACTGAAGATACCAAGGGTCGCTTTGATCACATCGAAGTAATGATGGAAGCTATTCTCCAGTCAATCGATAAGCTAGATCGAAGGATAGAATCGTCGGGCAAAGGGTTCAATGGGTCATCCTCCTATACGATTCTGGCTGTACATAATCGACAATCGGGATTAGGCGATGAACCCCCATCATCTTAGAGTCCAAGTATTGGGGCTCATCCACTGCCACCAAAGTGCGATTTCGAGCAGCATGCAATGATAGCATCCGATTGTGACGCCCAATTCATTGTTGTCATCCGTAGCCTCTGCTCTGCTTTGCCTAAGAAGGAATCTAATGTTGCTTCATCAATGGTTGACAAGGAGGTAGCTGCTCTTGAGTGTCCCATCTTTAACCTCCTGAATTTTGATTTCTCTGAGTATGAGATAGCCACTGATTATCTTCATTCAACTTCAATTAGTGCAAATGATCTAATACAAGTTTCGGGTAGTTTACATTTTATCTTCATCTATGATCTTGGTCTTCACATTTCTGGTCATATCTTTTTACCGAAAATCAATATAGACGCAGTTAAGATGAAGGTCTGGCGTTTGATAGATTGTTCTAGAGATCCTTCTGCTTTTCCTGAAAATTTTCTATCAATCATTATTATGTTATTTGACCCTAGGCAAGTTAAGAGAGATTATTATTTGTATGTGCTTGCTGAGATTTCTCGACTGTTGCCTGTGCAAGCTGTCTACTGCAATGGCACTTTCTTTTCCTATTTAGCCTTTGATCCTGAAGATAATACACGTTATGGATGCTTGAAATTTGCTGATACAATATATCACATTTTAGCACTTTGCAATAATGTCCCTAAAATAACACTTCTATTATCATGTGCTGCTGTTTTGCCTACACACTTAGACTTTGAGAATTTATGTATCCTTAATTTGATAGTGCCACAATTGGAATCCTGGGGACAATGGGACAATAGTTACTATTGTGTATGTGCAATTTCTTCTACTGCTGAGAACCTATCTTGGAGGAATATTCATATCTCTTACTATGGATTTGACATGTATGTTCCATCGGCTGTTGTGGAAAATTTTATTGATATGCCTACACTTGTTATGAATAAGAATGGTCAAACTAAACCCATTATGTTGGATTGGGCTTCACTGAAAAAGGGGAAGATTATGATTCCTCATTTATACATGGTTGGGGATGGCAAGACTGGCAAAATTACATGTGTCATGCATCAATATTATTTACATCCACAACAGGATGAACATGGGATTATTATTGCAGTGACTCAACCAATACAATGGATTATTAGTCAGTTTGATATTTCTTCTAGTACAAGGGTTACTGCACCGATGTCAAGCATGCATCCCTTTATGAGTAAAGTTGGTCATGGGAATGTATTAGATATGTCACCAATCCTTCCTGTCTTATTGGATATAAATAGTTCCACCCTTTGGGTTCTATTATCACATCATCATGATTTTCGAATTGGTAATTTCATTGGTCCACTTGAGGACTTCTTTGCATCAGCTTGTGCCAGCAATTTATTAACTAAGTGGACACAACACTCAGGCTGTAGTTTCAGGGATTCTCAATTGCAAAAACAGGGCCAAAATTCTACAGTAATGTCACTAGACCTCTGGCTACTCACCATAGTGTTGACCTTGAGGCTCAGACTAATGTTAGCGTATGGTTCTTCACATGTTACTTGGAAGAAGGCTGAAGACATTATTGCTCTATATCTTGATTTAGACCTTGAGGACAAGGTCTATTTTCATGGGGGGAGTAATGTAATGAACCTAAATGTATTGGGCCTGGAGAAGGTTTCAAAAGAAGGCCCAAAGTGTGGTGGGGTGTTTGGCTGAGATGGGAATCGGGAGATCTCAGGGATATAATTGGACAGAGCAGTAATGGAATCGGTGTGAATGATTTTAGTGAAGTCTCTCCTCTCTCCCACATCTGTCTTCTTCTGGCCATCACTTCCTTTGTAACTGGATTTCTTCTCTTCTCTGTTTCTGCTGCACTCTTACTCTCTCTATTATGTTTCTCATTCTGCAGTTTTCTGTATTCAATATCCTGTAGCACAATGAACGACTTAATTTGCAGATTATATAGCTGCATTTATATAACCACCATTCTGATATTTACCTTCTGATTTACTGTTATTTTGAGTGATCATAACAGAGGTCTAGTTCTGAAATCGTCCGTCCAAACTCCAAAGGCTTTAAATTTGACACTCTCAAATAATGCAGTGAGCGAATCCACCAACTCCAGCAACCTCAGACGAATCCGCCTCATCTTCCCACATTTTCCCATACCCGAGTCCCTGAGGCACGGATTATTGATGGGCACGCTTCTTGGGTCACTGATGATCCATACCAAAATGTACACCACTCTTGGCATTTTGCTTTGTGATTCATGAACCATAGAGTAGTGTACGTTTTCATAATGAAAAAGTCCTGTTTAAGAATTTTATGTGTTTTTATATACAAAAATATTGGTGTGCCTTGCAGAATTTGACACAAAAAAAGTACCTGCAATAATCTAATTTAAATCTTTCTCGCCAATAAAATTTTTAAATAAGAACTTTTCATTGATTTTTCTTTTAGTTTGTGTCTGAATTTTATGAATTTTGGAACAGAAGACTCAAACTGATTTTACTCTTTAGTGTTTCATAAAAAATTGCTATTAATTATTATAAATTTAAGAGTGTGCGTATGGATGATTTCATTCAAAGGTTTTTAATATAATGAAGCGAAGTGTAATACTTTTGGCTCGGCAAATTATAAATTTCGAAGTCATATGTATGTGAAGTAATAATATTCTCCAAGTAGTATTCATCATGGGCATGTCATACGATAATACCAAATTGTTATTGGCCTGTGACTCAATTGAGATATGTGGCAATCAAATGGAGTTTTACTTTATATAATTCCATGTGCATGCCGCTGTCAATGACCTTGTAAGATATGTAACCTGATTTGCAAAATTGAGAAGAAATAAATTTCAAGTCATTGCATTATTTTAATCATAACTGACTTATTAACTATTTTTAATTTAAAGGGAGAAAAGAAGGAAGGAAGGAAGGAAGGAAATTTTAGACATTAAAGCAACGAGCCTATGACTTCAAGAATATCTTTATGAAGTCATGAATCTCGCTTTTTGAATACGGGTTTTATGGATTTTTTCTGCGTTACCATTTATATATCAATATCCCATACCAGGAAAAAAGTTATGAATTAAAATAATTTAAACGGGAAATCGCAGCCATCTCTTATCTCTCTTTTTATAGATTCCGTTTCATATAAATCAGACACCCATACATATTCATGATACATTTAATTGTTTGAATTTAATTTGATAAGGAAATTAAGCTGAGATTTTAAAGCTAAGGTTGTAGATAGAACAAACCTTAAGTCGTTAACAATTAATCCGTTTTCAATATTTAATAATTCAAATTTTGGTCTGAAATTCGTTTAATTGGTTTAAGATGATATGAAGATTGGAATACAAATTGGATGTCTATATATAGTCTTGTAATCAATCATATACTTCCAAAAAAGGACTAGGCATATATATTTTATCCTTTCTAATGTCTCATCCAGTGTTTTTACATCAATACTCAGTATATTTATGTATAAATAATAAAGTCTACAACAAATTGCAAATGTGTGACTTATTATTTAAATTTTATACAATCATATATCCGACTATCTGTTTGTGCATATAACTGCTACATTTCAGATTTGAGTATATATTCACGTGTCTGTGTATATTGGAGTACTATTTATTGAAAGATTGTGAAAATTGGAGAGATACCAACAAAAGAATATTCTGATACCTAGTGAGGCTTAATTACATTTAATTTTCAC
The DNA here is from genome assembly GCA_037074495.1 of Acacia confusa. Lineage (NCBI taxonomy): Eukaryota > Viridiplantae > Streptophyta > Magnoliopsida > Fabales > Fabaceae > Acacia > Acacia confusa. The sequence continues at coordinate 9,022,759 of CM073507.1, read as the reverse complement.
AGTCTATGATTTTCTTCTTCTTCTTTTTTCCTAAATGTACTTTACATATTCATTTTAGAAAATCTGGAATGTCCATGAAATTAATTGAAGACGCTCAAGGGCAAATTCAAGGAAAGAAGGCATGGAGGGAATTTATGTAATTAAATTGCTGGACATTCTTCTCTAGGGAAAGCTAGCTTGTTACTTTAATTTCTTCACCTGTAATTAAATTGTAATAATGAGATAAAGTGTTTCTCACCGTATATGATAATGGAGCATCAAATCAAGGAGGATTTCAATACTAATATTGATCCTTCACAGGAAGGATCCTAGGATTAAGGGAATAATTTTCGAAGCTACAGAGATAGATTAGGGTATTATTTTAAGTTACGAGATCAAGTGTTTCTTGCAAGAACAAATTATATATACAAGATCAAGTTGAAAGTGTGACGCCTGATTGATTTCAAGTTTTCCGGCAATGGGCTCCACATGGACTTATAACTCCCAGCCTTCATTTGTTTGACTTGCTTCATTCCGTCCCGTTTTTCATTCTTGACTATTGAACCCACTAACTACAGTTCTGCAAATTTGATTGCTTACGCGTAATTAACATAACTCATGCTTCTCCTTATATATATTAGCAGACTTATAAATATGAAGTGTTACTCATATATAGCAAGCTGTGGGCGGGGCATACATATATACTTAAGGTAAATCAAAGCCAGCTCTTCATATTTTGAAGATCCCTTGATTCAAACAGCTGGGGATTTCCCTCTATTATTGCATGTCTCTTTGCGTACGTACTAGAACTCCGAAATGAAGATCTTATGATCCATCTTCACAAATGTTCGCAGCAAAGAGATCCACAAAGCAAGAAATGTTGTGCACCCATATATAGTTGGAGTAGCAAACTCTGATGTGTTCAGTGATAGACTTGTAAATCCTCCGGGCCCGTCAATGAACCCAACCTAGCTTGTACGTAGAGCTAGTCAACAAGTGTGAACTTACAACAATGGGCATAGAAGAGGCGTTTGCATCCTTGGACAAAGGAACACGGTCCCTGTTTGATAACTTGTTCTGTCAACAGAAACTTGTCAAAAGAGCCATTCTTCGGCTTGACCAGAGAATTGGGGGATTCGTCTCTGTTTTTGTATTCAATCGTTACATGTTCCACAAGAGCTTTGTGGATGCAACAATAAAGATGGGCAGCGATCAATTTGTGGTTGGAAGTGCTGGACATGTTCCAAAGAATTACAGGGTTTTAAATTAATCCACGCAATTAGAGTAGGGAAAATTTTATTTGAATACCATATGAAATTATAAGCCCCAAAACAAACCACTGTTCAAAAATTAAAAAGACGGTGAGAGGAATCTAAGATTTTAAAATTTAAATACTTTTACTAAAATGCCCTCACATATTCTTTCTCTTTCCTCACCTTCTCACCTCACATATCCTTCCAATGCTTGGCTCACCCACAGTGATGATCACCATTGATGAACCGTAAAGAAGCTCCATACCTCCAACCGTATTGTCAACTCCCACATTCCTTCACGTCCACTGTCACACCACATTCCAACGAGGAGTATATATATAGGAAGGATCAGGAAGAGGGAGAGGGAGAGAGGATAAGGAGAGAGAAAGAGGAATTCCATTTTTGGAAGGGTGTGGGATGTTGTGGTTGTTGGGGCTAGATTTCATTGTTGGAAGGGAGAAGGAAGAAGAGATGAAGATGATGATGAACAATAATCCTGGCATATGAACAAAAGTCGCAATAAGAATAACATGTTCACTAATAAGAATAACAATTTCATTTTTCAGGAGGAACACATGTCACTCTAATAAAACCAAAATCTGAGCATCGTTAACAAATTGTGCAATAAGAATAATAAGTTCATTACTTAGATTAAGAAGTTCAGTAATGAGAATAACAAGTGAATTCTTCAGGGGGAACGTGTTCACATTTGTTAACACCTGACGAATGAACTTGTTAGTCCTATCATAAGACTTGTTAAACTCATTCATAAACTTGTTAATCTCATTATGAAGTTTGTTAAATGTCACATTTATTGTTCACATTCTTCTTCCTTCAACTCATTTACTGCTCATTACTGGATTTTTTAGTCTTTTGAGCTCGTTTTACTATTCACCTTCTTCTTCATCTCTCCTTTCTTCCCCTTCCAACAATGGAATTCTACCCCAACAACTACACATCCCAAATGATTAAAATTTTAGAAAATCAAACAAGAAAAAAAATTCTTTGGGATTTCTATGAAACCCATAAGTGCAACACAAAATCAAAGCAAAGCTCCACCTTCGTTGGCTTTGTGATTTCCTCAATCTCAACGTGGTTGCCGCCATCAAGTTGAAGAACCTAATTTCGTCGAATCAGAACCTTTCTTGGTTTTGTCGCATGAGAATGCTAAGCTTGTTCAAAATCTTCTATGGAGGTTAAGCAGGCTTTCGACGACGACGACAACGAAGGCACATGGCAACGACAGTGGGGTGGGCTTCATCTCCATGGCGATACAACGGCCATGGAATTACAAGTAGATTGAATGAGGGATAGAGACTGTGAGGAAGAATCACAAGAAGCACAAAAGTGTGAAGAGCAGTTTGGACTTTTCTCCAAAAATTTTATATCCCTGATTGCCCCTTATCGCTTCTCAATCCTTTCACAAGTTCAATGGGATTCTCAGAGTTTTGGAATCTCATATGGTATTTATATGTCATTCTTCCATCAGAATAATATATATTTTTCTTTTTGGTTAGTGGTATATATACATATTATATTGCTACAACTTATCTTTTGTTGATTTTCATCCCCCTAGAATTACTAATAATAAAATGTGTTTCTATCTTTTCTTTATATATATAATATATGGAATATGATTAATATGCGTGTTTCGTTAGTGAGATGACAAAAACCCGCATAATGACATTCCCACTTCCCCCAGTACATTTTCATGAGTTGAACTAATAATGTAAATGTGAGAGAAAGTGTTCATTGCTATTTGTTCAGACTTGAGGCGCTCCATGTGTTCAAATTTGAGATTTAGAAAATGATTGATGGATTTTACTGGGTATTACTTGTAGAAGGAAGTTGGACAAGTAAATCAAGCATGACGTGAGTAGCTAGGTTTTTAAGAATTAAGAAATTATTTTAATTAGTAGAAGTAGTGTTTTGCTTTGAAATAATGGGTTAAGGTGAAAGTAGAAAAGGAAGCATGGATGTTGCAAGAATTGCATAGGGAAGGATAATAGGCGTCTGAAAGCTGATGGTGGAAGCAAACACATTCTTGGCATCCTGCAATAATGCCATTCATGACACATTACTACAAATCCGTGCATATATAGTATGAATATGATTGAGAATATATTAATGCATGTTAGGATCATAGCATATCGTGTTTCCTAGGAATGAAGGGAAATAATAGCTTGTGATATTTGATCACACTGATGACCCACACGCATGTTTACTGCTCCAATCCAAGCAAGACGCGTAAAGCCCTCCTTGTAACTGAGGCGTTGGAGCCACCATACTTTATTAATTGCTACTCTTTATAAAATTGAAATTGTATATTAAGCAGCAGCAGCAGCACAGTAAATATATATATTAGTAGGTGCCTGACAAGTTTTTCAATTATTAAAAAAGCGTGAAGTGAATGAGGAAAGAGGGTTCGACTATGATGAAGACGAAGATCCAAAGAAAGAATGAAACCACGTCGTACAAGTGTCACATTACAACACCCTCACCACACTGGATCAGAAGCACCATTATTAAAACCCAAACACAAGATGAATATATCCAACAGGGGAGACACCATCGAACATTTGTGCTATTCTTTTGGGGCACATGTATTCGGCAATATTCCCACCTTTTGAAACCCCCCATCCCCATCTCATCAATAATAATAAACCTTCTTTATTTATTAAAACCCTAGTTATTATTTGGTTAATATACCACATAACTAGGTTTATATATATATGCATGGCACAATTCCATGCACGCACTGCTAAAAGCCTCCAATCTATTCCTTAATACGGCGACTTTAATTTTAATTGACTTCAAATACTGAAAACCATTTTTAAGACAGACTTCCCAGCAAAAGAGACCCACTTTGACTGAATGAACAAGGAACGATAATATACTCCATGTCATGTTTCTGTTTTTTTGCTTCACATGCACTTGCTTCCCCTCAAAACCCTAGTTATCATTTCACTTCCCCAGTAATTAAGAAAGGAGAGAGGCTTGCCATTTCTGACCTCTACTTTCTACTTTCTTAAACTTTATTCACACATTACCTGCTGTAAGTTTTCCTCAGTCATATTTTATAATTAGTTAATAAAGTAACAAGGTCGTCCATTTATAATATTGCTGCCTTCCCCCAATTTGTGCTTCTTTAATTTCTCCTTTTGTACTTAAATATCATATCCGCATTTTAATTATATATGGTCACTCACCATTATTAAAGCAGCAGGCACTTTTGAAACGTTCATGTAGCCACTTAAAGCAGGCTCATAATTAAATCATGTGAACCCCAACTTCTAAGACTTCAGGTTTCCAGACAATCGAGTAGGACGCGGACAGTACGTGACCCAAAATAGATATCTCATCACATTCCTCCTTCTACCTTGCACTTTCAATCAAACACCACTTTTGTTACGTTCAAGCACCAGACTTCGATGAGAAACCAACACATATAATATTCAGAAGCTTGACGTGTCAATTTGGGCTTTAGATAACAACACAGAGAAGAATAAAGAAATCCAGTTCACATCCCATATCAGCGTCAGATTATCCATGAAATTTTTGTTCTCCACCCCCCCCCCCCCCCCCCCCCCCGGGCGGGGGAATCACATAAATAGCAAGTGATAGCCTAGAAGTTTCCTAGGCAAAAGTATCTTTTTTATTGAAAACAATTTTGTTTGAGCAGCTATTGAGTAATAAATATGGGAACTTATTTTAGAGAGATTTCAACATTGGTTTGCCGCAATATGAAAAATTAACTTTTTCCGTTGGAACCAACCCCCGTTGGTCAGTCAGAGTTTTGAGAACAAAATTCATTTGCAAATTAAGGAGATGTTTAAGGCCACAACACAAGCAGTTAATAGTGAAAGCTCATTTAAGTGATATCTTCATTTTTTAAAGTTTAATTAGGTGAGTTAAGGGTTTAGTATAAAGCCAACAAAGGTAATTAGTCCGGTTGGTAAAAAGGTTGGCTCATTATTATAAGGTTGTCGGCTTGAATCCACCAATATGAGATTTTTGTTAGTAGGTGATCTATAAATACTTTTGTAAGCGTTCTTGGAGTTCGGAGGCATACTCTGACCTCAATAAGCCCTTAGGAACCAATTCACCTACATTTTACCTGACTTACCTACATTTTTATTTATATAAAAAAATAGCCAAGTCAGGGAAACCTCAAAGCTTTTTATACTATTCATTAATGAATGAATTTAGAAAGAATTGAAACAGGGTTAATTAAATTTATACATAGGAAATCACATTTTATTATAAAATTCTTGTTTTTTTTTTAAAAAAAAAAGAATGAAATGAATGATAGGTGAGTAAATATAAGTGTATATACGAAATTATTTTTTAGTCATTGTGTTTTTGTTTTTATCTGAATCAATTTCAACAGAAAAGTCAGACTGATTTTACTCTTTAGTGTGTTTGATTAAAGAATAATATTTTATACTATATCCATTATTATCGGTTTAAGTACTGTGTGTGTAAGATTTGTTTCAATGGTTTTCAATGAAGTGGAATTAATTACTTGACTGGGGCAAATTATAAATTTCAAAAAGTCATGTGCGTATGTGTATATGAAATATAATGTTATTCTCCAATAAGTATTATTCATGGCATACAATAGAATTCCAGAGCATAGCTCTCAGTGACCTTAATTAGGTACGGAACCTGATTTACCAAATTGAGAAAACAAATTAAGTCCTTGCATTATTTTAATTGACAAAAAGAATGTCTCAATTGATCTCTTTCTTGGTTCCTCTCCATTTAATGTTTTCATCCTTAGATTAAGTTTCAACGAATGAGATTTAATACTATATAAAACATATTATTCTAACACCATTTTTGAGCTTCAAGCCTTGCAAGTTTTTGAAGTCTTGCATTAAATATAATCAAAATCTGCTATAGTAAATAAATAAATCACAACTATTAAAATTAGAGATCTAATGGTAATGGAGAGAGAGTTAAATCTCATTTCCATTTTTAATTATATATAACTTACTTAACTATTTAAAATTTAAAAGGACAAAAAGAAATAAGGGAGGAAAGAAAGTTTGGACATCATGCAATTAAAGCAACGAGGCTAGCTATGACCGCAAGAATATCTTTATGAAGTCATGAATCTCGCTTTGAATACGGGTTTTATGGATTTTTTCTGCGTTGCCATTTATATATCAATATAGTTTCCTACCAGAAAAAATAAATAACATGAATTAAAATAATTTAAACGGGAAATCGCGACCATCTCTCTCTGCCTTATACCCACGCCCGCACATATTATATTATATATATATATATATATATATATATATATATATATAATTAAAACACTCATTTATAAATTCTATTTTACATCAAAGTGGCAAGGACTTGTTGCCTCGTTTACGAGCTGATCTTGCTTGAAATATATATATATATATCCGATGTCACTGTATGTGTGTGTCTGTGTGTAGATCAGACACCCATTAATCCATTATTATATACATTTAGGTATTGATTACTTGAATTTTATTGTCAAAATGATAAGAAAATTACGATTAGATTTTAAAGGTTGAAATTGATAGGCCAAAACTTAAGTCGTTAACAATTATTTGTTTTCAATATTAATTTAATAATTAAAATTAAATTTTGGTCTGAAATTCATTTAGTTCGAGATGACATGAAGGTTAGCATACAAAGTAAATCGTATATCCAACTATCTGGTTTGAGATGACATGAAGGTCAGCATTCAAATTTTTTTTTTTTTAAAAAAAGACTTGAATTATATCATCCCTTTTCATATTCCATCTGCATAGATATATATACGTACACAGTAATAATAAATACACATATATATATAAACGCACAACAAGTAATAACAACTGTCTGACCTATCCTTTAAATTCTATATAATCACATATGACATATCCAACTATCTAGCTAGCTTGTGCGTATAACTGCAAAGTTTCAGATTTGATTAATATCCACGTGTCAGTATATATATGAGTATTTATTGAACAATAAGAAATTGGATTCTTAATGCCAGCACTAAAGTTACTCTTGAAAATCTACAATGTGAAAGGATTAGTCACTATTACGGGTGATAGTTCCCCGACCAACAAAAAAAAAATTAAAGAAATTGAATTCTCATAGTTGTTGGATAGATCCAAATAAATTAAAGAACAATCTGACACTTGGTGAGTCCTACATTTGGATTCTCATAGTTGCAGGAGAGATCCAAACAAAATAAAGAACAATCTGACACTTGGTGAGTCCTACATTTGATCCCCCCCCTAAATGTACTTTACATATTCATTTTAGAAAATCTGGAATGGGGATGGAATTATATTAAAGTGGCTGATAGGCAGAGGAAAGAGGCCATGGATGGCAATTATGTAATTAAATTGCTCGACATTCTCCTCTTGGGAAAGCTGGCTGGTTACTGTGTTCAATGAACAGTACATACATTTTATTATATATATTGTGCCTAGGTTTCAGGAGAAGAGCACATACATAGAACTTAAGAGTTGGACAAACATTGGAATGGAGGATCAGGGTTGTGTGAGAAGTGAGAGAGTGACAGTAAGATCAAGATGGACTCCGAAACCGGAGCAAATCCTAATTCTGGAGTCCATCTTCAACAGCGGCACCGTCAATCCCTCCAAGGATGAGACTGTCAGAATCAGAAAGCTTATCGAGAAATTCGGCACCGTCGCCGACGCCAACGTCTTCTACTGGTTCCAGAACCGCCGCTCCAGATCCCGCCGCCGCCAGCGCCAGTTGCAGCAGCTCGCGGCTGAAGCCCTTCATCACCACCAGCCGAATGATCACCAGGTTGATGGCGGTGCAAGTAGTGCAAGTCCGTCTCTATATCACCATCATCATCAGAGTAACCCTGCCTCTGATTCTTGTGCAGCTATGGCGGCGTATAATGGCAGCTGCTCCTCGTCTTATCTCGCTTACCAGGAACCAACGGATCATCATGCTTTCTTTTTCTCTGGTGACCACATGGGTTTCCCCGAAATTGATCATACTTCTGATTTTAACTTCCTTTCTGGTAATTAATTAATTTTCACTCTTCAATTCTTACATGTTCATAGTTTAATTATATTGCATCTTGTAATACGGTAAAATAATAATATCCAAGTGGGTGTAGTTTGAATAAGTACATAAAACAAGTCGTTCTGTGTCAATGGGTGACTGATTAGGTTTAAGGATGCGGGAGAACCAAGTGGTGGGGACTTTTTTTATCATTCGACAGTGCCTGAATCGAATGAAAGCTCAGGTGTACTTTGCCGGGCCTTTTCATAGCAATTATTTCCTCATATTTCTCGTCTTTAGTTAGGCTGTCCCCAATCCCCCTTTTTCGCAAAATCTCATACTCACAGTCACATGTACATGTTTTCTTTTTGGTCATACATAGTCATATATGCAAATTGACCTCAGGAATTCACAAGAGTTTCATTTATTACTTGTGTAATAGGCTTAATTTATTCACGATCAATACTTAATACAAACCTCCTCTGATTACTAATATAAAACCCACTTTAATTAAAAAAAATTGAATTACAAAGTGGATCTTGAGCTAGCCAAACACTTTGTTGCAGGACACAGAACTCAGATCAGCTGTGTGTTGTTTGGTTTGTATATATAGTTGACATAGTAACTGGAAATTAATATATTTCAGGGAGCATGACGGTGTTTATCAATGGGGTTGCAACGGAGCTTCAGAGGGGACCTATCGACGTGAAGAGTATGTTTGGTGAAGATGTGATGTTAGTTCATTCTTCGGGAGTTCCACTTCCTACCAATGAGTTTGGCTTCTTAATGCAGGATTTGCAGCACGGTGAAAGCTACTTTCTGGTAATTAATTAGCCCCCCCCCCCCCCAATACACATACACATACACATATATTCCCTCCTTAATCGAGAAATTGTAGCCTTTTTTTTATTCATTCACAAAACATCTAATTAATCCCAATTCAATGTCAACTAGAATGATGCGTTCTCATAAAAATAATTTTCTTGCGAAATATTTTATTGCTAGACACATCTTGTGTGGCATGTATAATCATTATAAAAAAAACAAGTTAAATTCTCAAATTATTGATGGTTAAAATGCGGAGTTTTGATTCCTTTATTGGTGTGTTGAATCGGGGTTTCAGGTTTCAAAGGCAGCATAAGAAGAAAATTGAACCGGAGCAGCTCCCAGTAGAAGGGAGGGCATCACCTCACAATACATATGCATTTTTAATTTCTTCGATTTCCTATATCTGCTCCTCTAATTCTCTTATATATCCTTAATTAATTATATTCCTTCTTCTTTTTTAATTTCTGTCGTGTGTGTGACTGAAATATATGTATTTATACTCCATGGAACTCCTTATGTATCTATATCTCTGTATTCCCACCAGCAATCATATATATATTGTATGTTTCTTAATTAATGATCCTTATTTATTTTCTGTTTTTGTTATAGATTCTATGAGCTATAAATGTGATAAGTCATGAATTTTTATCATTATATTATACTTGTAAAACAACACTTTCTGCCGACGGTGACCTTGATGATACAAGAAAAACAAGGACAGGAAAGGGGAGTTAGGAGAGAGTTAACTTTTAAAAAATGTGGATTATTAATAAATATAGAAGGAAGTACATTTGGATGGAAACATATCTAACTCTGTTTGACTCATGTTGTGTATCTTTTTGTGTTATAAATTGTATTTGTGAAAGTAAAGTTAGGAAGGGCTGACATTTTTGAACCAGCATACGGCTACTTGCCTCTGCTTTAGCAAGCCCACGTTCACTGAATCTCCTGTGTCCTCCACATTTAATCCCATTATCATTTGGTTGCGATGATTAACCTTAATGATTAGCTATATCGGCTAATTAATTATATCATTTACATTGCTTGTGTCAATCAAAATATTTATTTGCTAAACGAAACTCTAGATAACTATCAAAGAAAAAATTCCAACCCCCACGAGTAAGGTCTTTTTTTTTTTTGGAGGGCCCGGAATCCTTATGTAATTAATTACTCATGCTACGCAATCTTACTATAAACTTTATATATTATTGAATAAGAATATATGAAAAATTAAATTTCATGTCTGAAAATTAAAATGATGTGTAATTCACATTCTCTTTAAGGTGATATAGATATATATAAGATTGTCAAACTCATGACTTTAAACAAATTCATAATAATGACATATAATCATCTCACAGACTTGAATTTTAAAACCATAAAAAAAAAATTTTATCAATAAATATGTATTAATTTAATAAAAAATAAAGAGTCAAAATATAAAAGATGACAACAATTTGATTTTTATATATTTTAAATTCAAATAACTGAAATTAAATCCATTAATGTACATTATTTATCATAGTCAATAAATATTTTTTTTGAAAAAAAATGTTCATATATAAAGCCACTAAATATGATATATTCACAAATTTTGCATGAGTTTAAGAGTGAATTAACATAATTTTGTAAGTTAGAAATGTAAAGACGGTACACTCAATGTGTAGATTGATGAGTTTAACAGAGTTTACGGTTAGCATGAGTTTAAAAGGGACGAAACACAATTTTGTAAGGTATAAATGTAAAAACAGTAAATTTAGAGAGTCAATTTTGTGAGTTTAATAATAATAGATATATATCCAATAAAATAGTATTAGCCTGCCATTTGACAATATATCACATACCGTTTTTTATATTCATGCATCACATAATGTCATTACATTTGTTTAGTTCATTATGTAACAAGTTATGTTTGATATTTGTCCAAAGCAGTAGCACGTAGAACTTGAAAAGCCGTTGGATGATATTTATCCGAAACAGTATAGAGCGGGTAATTTTTAATATAAGATCTAATATGTGTTGCAATTTGAACTATAGACTATTCTTAAATTAATGACTAGTGATAGTATTTATATAAACTTTTGTATAACCTTTAATTAAATCTCTAATACCTATAACATTTTAAAAAAAGTGTAATCACAATAATAATTTATTTTGTCAATGCTCCGGGTCCTTTTTATAAAATCCATAAATTTGAATTGTCTTTGTTTTTTTTTTTATAATAGTCCGATGAGAGTTATCTGTGCATTTAATGAGTTTTTTCAATTTTTCCCTTGTTGATAGGGTATTACATTAGTTAAAATGTTGGTAATATTTATATTTACTTTATTTCTCTTTCTTTTTTGCCCCCTCATATAAGAGCATATTTAGGAAAAAATAATTTTAGACACACTAATTATTTTTAACTAATTTTAACCATTTTCTTAAACCACATAATTTAGTTATCGGGCTCTTATAAATAAGGACTAACCGAAGTATAATATTGCCCAAACAAAACAACTGTGAGACACTTAGGAGACATGTATTGTTTTTGTTTAGGGTTTAATTAAATGATGAAATCGAATGATATTTATTGATTGTATTTTTCATTTTCCCGTCCCCTCTCCAGACATTGACCACCCATGCACCCACCCTACACACACACACACACTCTTGTTCTCTGCTTCTGATAACTTGAAGATGAAGATTATTATATGTAATATCAGCAAAGTGTATTAGTTGTGTATATTTTGTTTGTAGTATTGCGTCGTCAATGAGACCTTATGTTTGATATTGGAAAGAGATCGAACATGTCAGTTCAATTCGTGTGACGCCGATTTAGTTTGAAAAAATATCTCATGTGGTGGCTTTAGACAAAACGAAATCAGAAATACTTGCAGGAGGGGCTTTAATAATGAAGATGTTGGGGATGACAGATTACTATATACATACATACATACATACATACATATATATATATATATATATATATATATGTATATGTATATGTATATGTATGTATGTATGAATAGTCCAGGAAAAGGCATATGGGAGCTGCATTGTACTACTACGTAGTATAATACTACAAGTTTCATTAATTAACATGTTAATCCAATATATAGTTCCTGGAAGTGTGTGTGGGTCTGTACGCTAAAAGTTAAGAGATCCAGTCTAATAGAGGATATATACTCATAGGTTGGCCCCCCACACCGACAGCTATAACCAATGTACATGCGACGGATGTTTGTAAAACCCTTATATTTAGATTCTTCCCGTTGGAGTTCACAAGTATATATATTAGCAATAAACTAATCAAATTAGATTTAGTAGTGGTTATTTAGAAAGGGGCACGCTTACTTAGAAGGCGCACGTGAGATGGATTTGCGTTGAGTTTTTATAGGTTGCCATCTCCGTTTTTCTTCTTAAAAGAAAAAATATTATTCTCATGCCATATCCCCATGATTCATTCTCGTTCTTTATTTTTTAAGCTTATGATTAATCTTACTTCCACGTTTAGAATCCCACAATTTTTTTTGTAGAAAAGGAAAAAAGAATGACACAGTTTTTTCTGAGTTCCAGGCTCCCGGCTGGAGCTATCATGGCTATGCGTGAACTGTGAATTTAAATGAATTCCAATATTTGGAATCTCGGACCCGATGAAAGTATTCCATGGATTATTCATCCCTCACCCATCCTCCTGTCATTCTTATGTTTGAGAACCAATCATAATACCATCACATTATCTACAGCACGCATAATTATATTAAATCAACTCTAAAAAGATATATGGATATTTTTTTTGAAACTGATAAATCATCAATATTATATAGTTCGTGATGAGAGAGAGAGATGAATGGGTTGAGGAATGATGGAGAAGATGAGAAATGGAAGCCCAATAGTCTGGTAAATCTGTGAGAGCCCAAAACAAAGACACGTCATTCTTTTTCTGAAACATCTCTACACAACGTCTGTTGAAAAAATAGACATTTATTTATTTGCACCAACTTATTTTAAGCTTCTCAGTGTCATACAGAGTAAATATGTGAATGAATATTGTTTCATAAAGGGTAAGATACTTATTTTTAAGTGTTCTCAGACCCAGAAATGGGGTCATACTAAATTTGAATCCTCCCTGGTCTATCTCCTATTGTGAATGAAGAAATGAACATTGTGCCAGACTAGTCACAATGCTCATCATAATAATAAAATAATACGTTTGATTGGATTTTGTATAGTTCAAATCCAATCTGATTTGAATCTAAAGTTTTCAATTAATAATTATTAAAAGATGAGCAAAATTTCTCCAAAGACATGTAGTAATTTCAAATTGTACATATTCTAACATAGAAAAACACAAAAATAATTAAAATTCAGTGCTGGTCACTATGTAATAGGCAACCAAAACTGAATCGCTGTTGGTTTCGTCTGAGTAGATATGTAATAACGTAACAGTTGCCATGAAACGATTCGATAAGTTAAGCATGTAAACTAAAGAGCAGGAGTTAACAGTATTTAATTGTCACGGGCATTACAACTTGAGAAGACGGTCAAACATAAAAAATCAATGACATAAGGTTCCAAGAAAACAATCAATTATAAATTATAATGAGTCCACCGCTTTCACTCATTCCACAAACCCCTACAATCCAATTCAACCTTGGCTTTTTACCTCGAGTCCACATCACACAATATCAAACCCAACATCATTCCTTCTTCCTCTCTTGTTGCTCCCTCTCTCCAAATTCAATCCATGGCTGCTGCTGCTTCTTCTTGTTATTATATTTTGCATACTCATAACTCTTAAACCTACACCGTCTCTCTCTCTCTTCTTTTTCACCTTTTCTTTTCCCCTTCCTCCAAAGACTTTTAGGTGCCTTTTTGCCTTTCTGTGAAACTAACTGTACAAAATGGAATGCCTACTTCTGCTACACCCATCATTTCTCTGCAACCGCTACTTTATTATTGAACACCCACACACCACACCCTCTTTAGGCCATTTCTTTCTTCCATCATACAGCTCCTACTCCAAGGAAATCAATGAATGGCAAGTTAAGGTTATCACCCACGTTCTCACTTTCCCCACAAATTGAGATGTTCGTCCTGTTTGTGGTCACTGACTCAGATACTGATATCTCTGAGTTCGAGTCTGAATTTGATTGCTCCACTCCACCCATCACCTTCCCCATTTGTTCTCCTCCTTCACTCCAACCCATGAACAACCTTTCGAATCCCACATCCCCAGTTATCAGCTTCATCTCATTGCACAGACCTGCAAAAATCCCCTGGCTTAGACATAAACGACATGAGATGCATAATGTAACACTAAAAACGAATCAAGCAGCGTACCCATTGGTGATCCGTGACCTTGGGGACTTGGGTTTGGGAAAAATGAGGGGCTGAGGGAGAGATCGGTGGAGGATGAGGCAGATTCGTCTATGAGGTTGCTGGGGTTGGTGGATTCACTCACTGCATTATTTGAGAGTGTTAAATTTAAAGCCTTTGGATGGATGATTGCAGAACAAAACCTCCTCCTCCTACAACCACTTGATAGCTCTCTGAGCTTCCTGGCCATTATCACGTGCCAGTGGTTCTTCACTGCATTATCCGTCCTCCCAGGAAACAGTTTGGCGATCGTAGCCCATTTGTTTCCGTACATTCTATGAGCAGACAACAATCTCCCCTCTTCTTCCTCGGAGAACGCCCTCCTGTTAATTCTGGGATCCAGCTGATTGAACCACCTCAGTCTGCAACTCTTCCCTGCAACCACAATACATCAAGATAAACCAAAAGCAATTGACTTCACCGGTTCAGTTCCTTCAAAATGACAAAAATCGAACATCAGTATAGTGACTTGATCATTAGAACAGGATAGTGGATTACCTGATCTTCTTTCGAGATGGTCGGCGATCAAGTTCCAATTTTGAGGTCCGTACTGAGCTACAAGCTCTCTGAGTCTGGCATCTTCAGCTGGCCTCCAATGGCCTCGAGAACAGAGCTTTGTGTGTCCATTTCTCGAGCCAGAAGGTCTCTTAGCTTCAGTGTCCTCCTCGCCAAGTTTGAAAGGCAAGCTCTTGTTCTTAACTCCTGAAGGTTCATCAGCTCCACCGTGGCCTTTCATATTTCCCCTGCTCTCCTGGGACGGAAATGAAGGGCTCAGAATCCGAAAACCAATCTCGCCACTTGTCTGACCAAAAGTGTTTGACAGTGAAAGCGGAGGAGTTCGAACCAGAAGAGGGGAGACATAAGGAACTGGGGGTAAAAGATTGACGTCCCCACTGAAACCACCACCCCCATTGGCGAAGTTTTGTGAAATACTCATGGAAACAGAAAACCAAGGCAAACAGAACGAGAGAGACGAAAACGTAAGGAAACCGAAAGGTCTGAACTTGATAACCCCAAATGGGTCCTTTCTGATGGGAGAGGGGGGGGGGGGGAAACAGAAATCGATATGATCTTTAGTCAGATGAAAGCAGGATGCGAGAATCAAAAGGGTACAAGATACAATCGCCTCGCGGATTCCCTCTCTCCTTTAGCCATAGGCGGGGAATGAGTACCGCAGAAGACTAGACAGAGAGAGACGGCTTGGCGGTGGAGTTGTGTGTGAGAGAGAGGGAGGGAGGGAGTTATGAGATTGGGGGTGTTTTCTAAACACCCAAAATCATAAAACTCCTTTCACATACTTACCTCGTATTATGCAAAATCTTGATTTTAAAAGGTTTTAAAAAAGCCCAAATTTGAGGAATGGAATAGCAAATAGAGATCTCGCTGTAGGAACTAGAGAGAGAGGGGGGAGAAGGAGGAAGGCAATAACAAAACAAAAAAAGAAGAGGGGCCCACACAAGATTCTGTTCAGGGTTCACTCTGTATTCAATCTGGCCGTGAGAAAAATATTAAAAAAAGAAAAAAGTAAATATAAGTGGAGCAGACTCAGCAGAGTCTGTGGTATGTGGATTACATGCAAAAGTGGAGAGGCGCTCGTGTGGGTGGGTTGGTCGGATGCCAAACAATTCTGATTTGGTTTTTCTTTCTGTGTGCAATTCTGCCCTTTCTACTACAGCATCTATGTTGTCTGCCTGTGACCCCTTTTTTTCCTAAATAAATAAACGAAACGAAACGGAAAATATAAAACGTATTTGGCTTACTTACACAAGCATCATACTTACCACTACCCTGTTACCATTCTCATGATCCTGCCTTGTCAGCACCGTCTTGTGTTTAAAATAAAGGGAAAATTGATTACAGGGCCCAAGGAAGCAAAATAATTACAAAAAAGGCCCAAGAAATATTCACATGCCATCTGACATTTTTTCAAAAAACGTTAGCAACTACATCAGTAGCGGTTAACAACTATATCAGTCCCCGTTAACAACTAAATCAATCTAATTAACAACTACATTTTAACAACTATATCTGTAGCAATTAGCAACTATGTCCGTACACTTTTTTTTGAAAAAAATGTTAGATGGTATGTGAATGTTTTTTGGGCCTTTTTTGTAATTATTTTGCTTCCTTGGGCCCTGTAATCAATTTTCCCTAAAATAAAAACATCCAAGTGGAAAGTACTCTTACAATTTCTGCTCAATTCATTCAATTTCCAGCTTGCAATGAGTTCCCACATTTAATAATAATGGGAATTAACGCCATATGAGTATTATATATTTGAACGTCTTTGAATGGGGAAAGAACAGAGCAACAGACAATGGCAAGCAGGATTTTGAGCCCTGTTTTAAAGTCGTCTGCAGTCTGCACACGGGTGTGACCCATAAAGGGAGGACGGTTTTTTCCCGGTGTTTGGATGCGGAAAAAGAAATAGGAAGAAATAAATATTGTTTGGGTTAAGGAAAATTTTGGAAAGGAAAGAAAAATTTTATGTTTTTGAGGTGTTTGGTTGGTATTGAAAAAAGAAATGGGTTGGTAAGAAAAATTTTCATTTGTTTACAGAAAATGAAATTGGAAAAATGAGGAGAAAGACATTTTTGCTCGTGTTTAAAAAATATTATTTAAAAATCTTTATTCTAAAAATATTACTCAAAGGTCCATGCTATCATTTTAAACCCTCTAACCATATGCACTTTATGGGTAACTCATGGTCATTAGTCACTTCAAATAATTCTTGCATAACCACGGCTTAACTACCATAGATTACATATAGCAAAAACGTAGAAGAAAGAACTTTGTTTGCCTTTGTTTTCTCATAACATGATAGAGTAATAACCATGAAAATATTCACCAGTCGTTTATGGTTATACATGAATGAACAAAAAAAACTTTAACCACTTGCGCCTAATGGATGACTCATGGTTACACATGACCTTTTTTTTTTTAACTTGACAATTACTTACCTATCATCCATATGTGGTCACAATCACTTGATGTGGGATAATTTTATGTTATGGTTACATTATAGTTATCTAACTTTTCCCTCAACCATTGCACTTCTATAATCCATATTAGGGATGTAAAAAGGCCAGGGGCCTATGGCCTAGCCTGTTAAAAGTCTGGTCATGCCTGGCCTATCAGGCTAAAAGGCCAGGCCAAGGCCTCTTATGAGGCCTGTTTTCCTTTAACAGGCCAGGTCCAGGCCTGATAAGAGGCCTTTTAGGCCTGTCAGGCCGGCCTGTTTATATTATTAATATTAATTTATGTAATTTTGGCCTGTTTTTAACCTATTTAAAGTAGGCCTGTTTTCGGCCTGTGGCCTGTTATTTATATTATTAGTATTAATTTATGTAATTTTGGCATGTTGTTAGCCTGTTTAAAGTAGGCCTGTGGCCTGTTAGCTTAATTAAATAAAAAAAAATTAAAAAATTTTTTTAAAATTTTTTTTTAAAAAAAAAAAACACAGGCCTTAACAGGCTACAGGCTAGGCTCAGGCCGAAAAGTAGGCCTGTAACAGGCCACAGGCCAGGCTCAGGCCAGTATGTTACAGAACAGGCCTGGCCTATTAAGGGCAAGGCCTGGCCTGTTTACACCCCTAATCCATATCTACTCAACATTGCTTCCCTTATGCAGGATATAACAAATTTAACTATGTTTGCCAAATGTGTATGCCATGGTTAATTTGTAGTCAACCAAATTTTGTCATAGCGAAGGAGTTCCAACCACCTCGATGCTCTGAATCAACTCAGGTAGGTAATGGCCTCTTCGCTTAACTCAACACAAAGAACCAAGGACGATGATTGCATCACATTCAACCAAACAAGAATATGACAACCCAAAAGATGGAGAAGAAGCAACCTAGCTACTTGTTCTTTAGGATGCGGTGTCGTCGCCAATAGTCAGAAATTGCAATTAGGGGGTGAAAATTACAAGAAATAATCCAAATCTTCATCAAACTATATTTCAGCCTCATTAACATTTCATATATCATTTTAGTCCCTCCACGTAACTTTATATTGAGGGACTAAAGTGAAAATTATGAAATTTTTATGACGCTGAAAGAAAATTTTATATAAATTTGGATTCTTTTATGTAATTTTAGGGTCCCAAAAAAAAATCCACCCTAGTCGACGAGAAAATGACACTTGCTCTCTTTGTTCTTCACTACCATCTGTTTTTTCAGCTCCAACAATGTGAATTGAGATCAAATCATTCGCCTTTTTATATCACGTCGTCGTCGCATTAGGAGCATATGAGTCTTTCGCCTATTTTCTAGAGGGGTTGGAAGATGGGTTTAAATATGTTTTGTAACAACCCATTTTCATTTAAACGCGAGGAAATGGATGCCACCATCAGGACAATTTTTTTCTAGGGAAAATTGTGATCCAAACTGCAAACAAGGATGGAAAATTTATTTTTCCCTTTCTCGCCTCTGATTTTGTTTGATCCAATCGGCCCTAGGAGGAGAAGGAGAACCTCTGAACACAAGGTGAAGTTAAGCTATCAAGCCCAAGTGTGAAACAAAGTGCTAATATTCAGAATAGTTTTTAAACAAATTGAGAAATTATTATGGGATTAGTGGTCCGGTTGGGTTGAATCTGAGTGAAATAGATCATGATTAAAATAATATAATTTTTATATCATATAAAAATATTCATTTATGACCATGAAAAGGTAATAATTAGATAAAAAAGTATTTACACTCAAATGAATAGAACATACTAGTTACGAAGACACCCATAATCAAACTGATAAAAAAACCGTGGTAGACGCTCTCAAAAGTATTTTTAATATTCTTATTAGTTCAAATACTTCAACAATTTAAAGCTTATTTAGTTAGAACCAACGTCGATTGGTAAAGTATTATTTTTAAAAAATATAAAACAATATGGTTTTAAATTTATATATATATAAAAAACCATACTCAACCTAATCAATCCAGCCAACATCACTACTGAAGCTAAATCGGTAAAGTATTCTGTCATATGCGAAGAGGTTATTCCAGGTCACGTGACACTTCACATCTTCTCTCATAGAGAAGCGTACCTGTCTAAAATTAAGAGTGAAAGCGCGGATCGGGTGGGGAGCTTAAATTGTTGGAAGATTTTTTTTTGGTTACATAAAAGTTTTGGAAGGGTTCGACACTAGTCCCTTACCAAATTCAGGGCACGGCCCTGGGCTCTATGAGCATTTACTGGAGACTTACGAGATCGCCTACCAAAGGAATCCCAGCGACGGCAGAGAGGATCGAACCCACGACCCAAAGGCCTAGTCCTAGATCCCTTACCATCTGTGTCGACTCTCATTGGCAATTGTTAGAAGTTTTGTTTAAAAGTATATGAGCACAAGGAAAAAGCTTTAATACGAAAAAAATCTTAAATAAAATATTTGGGTTGAACTTTAAATTTACTGGCATTTTTTTTAAAAAAAAAAACTCTTAAAAGTCAGTTAAAAAAAAAGCTCTAACTTTTTTCAAAAAGCTAAGAGCTTTTTGATGTGGACCTGCCACTTTTACCATCATCAATCCAAATACAAATCATATTTACAATTTAAATTTTTTCCTATTATGCTTTTAAAAAAGTCAGATAAAAAATAAGTCATTACTCTCTCTGATCCTTATTATAAGGCATCAACTACCAATATTTTTTTTTGTTCTTATTATAAGGCACTAACTTATTTTAACTAACTCATTTATTACTATTTTCCTATTATACCCTCATTTTTAACTAACGCATTTAAATCTACATCATTAAAGTAAGGGTAAAATTGGAAACATGTATTAATTTTGAACCTAATTAATGAGTCAACTTCCATTGTTTGGTTTGTAAGAAATAATAGTTAGTATTTTATAATAAAGACTAGATGGAGTACTTTCTACCGTTAACTCAAATAAGCCCGGTATAAACATGCATATGAATAGAAAAGGGGAGGGAGGGAGTTTGTTAAGGGGGAGGCACACACGTTCCCCGTGGTAGGCTTTCCGTTTGGTTGCTGTTCTCACGACGCATAATGTCGTGGGAAGGGCCAATACCACACGTGATCCCTCTACATGGGACGTTTGGATGTACGTACGGTACCACTAATAACGTGTCTAGAGTTGGGTTGTTGTTGGCTCAAGGAGCACGTGAGACTGCCAGTGCCAGGTCATCATGAGAGAGTCCCCAAATCTGCCTCTTCATTAGCCCCGGTCTTTCCCACAACACACCCACGCACAGGGTCCCATATATGGAGATCGCTTGAGAGAGAAGCAATGCCTCAACTCAATCTCCAAACCTTGGTTGTTGAGAAGTTGAGGTGTCATAACCTAAGTCATGATTTTGATAGACAGAAGCCATTTCCATTTCCAGCACCAGACAGATGGAGTTGGCTTTAGTTGAAGGGGTTCTAATTATTTAAAGAAAAGGCTTCGGTTTCAAGTCCTTATGAATGCAAGTAATTTTTTTTGGAAGAGTTCCCCACTTTAACGTCTGATAGAACCTCCAAGTGGTTATACATTTTACCACCATTTATATATATATATAAAAATGAAGTCATTTTGAGCTTTAATTGGATGTCTGACTACTACACTTTTAAAGCTAAAACCATAGTTTTAAAAGTGATATCAAATACAGTCTAATTCATATTCTAATTGTAGTTTTGTTATTATTTTCTCACCACATTATTTTTTAAGTACATCAACTAATGTTTGGGGTAAAAAAGTACATTAATCAATCCTGAGGCATTGTTAATAAATGGGCATAGTATATGAATCTAGGTTGTCGTTTTGATGAAGTAACTAACCCATTTATTTAAGGATGATCAAAACTGACGCATAAGGCCCACCCATTCCCTAGCTTAGAGAAACAAAGTCATTTATACTCACTTAGGATTGGTCTTTTATAGGTCCACAACCCCTCCCTGGACGACGCAGGTCCTTTTATTTTCTGGGTGTTAGTGACACTTTTTTCAACTCACTTGAAATTTGTCATTCTCTAGTTACAAAAAGCAACAAATGAAGAGCAGCCTTTCTTGACATTTTAACATGCTTTACTACACTGCCACCGCCTTTCTTCCTTTTTCGACCCTCACTTTAGTTCCCCTTCAAACAAATATAAATGCGTAACTACCTGTATTTATAATCCTATTTATAAGTTTTTTTTAAGGGATTATCATTTTTGCCTTGTAGAAAAAGTTTTCTATTTTAAGCCAAAATAATAAGTTTTTTTAAGGGAATATCATTTTTACCTTTAAGACAGAAACAATTTTCTGTCTTAAGCCAAAACTATGTCGTTTTTGTTTTTGTTTTTTTTAAATGAAGAGATTAAAGGAAAAGAAGGGAAAGAAAAAAAAACAAAAACAAAAGAAGAACTAAAACGGCGTAGTTTTGACTTAAGGCAGAAATGATATTCCCTTTTTTTAAAGGTGTGTTTGATTTGAATGGAGGGAGTCAGGGAGGGGGAATAAATTTTTTTCCCCTTATATTGACTAAATTACCTATAAAAAATTTCAACATTAAAAAAATACACCTTCAACAAAAATATTCTTCTCATTAATAATAATTTAGTTATCCCTCCCCATCCGTCGAACCAAAAACATCATGAATGTGTACAGCTGTGTGCAGTGGTGGATCTAGAAATTTTATGAAGGGTGGGCACCAATAGTGAGGGGATTCACCTTGAAAATTTTTTTAAGGAAAGTTTTAAATACATTAAAAAACAAAAGAATATAAACAAGAAAAGAAAAGAATATAAAAAAATATATTCATGAAATTAAGTGAATACTGATGATAAGAGAGGTGGTTATTTTACAAACTTGTTATTTAGAAAAGCAAGATTAAGTGCAGTTAGAAATGCAGCTATATAAATTAAATGAAAGGTGAGCACTCAATAAGTTCAAATATATATATTTTAGGGTAAAGAAGTAAAAAATACACATATGCTTTACCCCGGGAGCACTCAGCACTATATGCTTTTCTTGGGAGCAAAAATATACTCATGATTATCATTTTGAAGCAAAAGTCATATCCCACTGTTATGTCACATAACGGTGGGATGTGACTTTTGTTCCAAAATGGTAACCGCGTGTGTATTTTGATTCCCAAAAAAAGCATATGGTGCTAGGCGCTCCCGGGGTAAAGCACATGTGTATTTTTGCTCATTTACTCTATATTTTAATAACAAAATTATATTATAATAAAAATAATTACAATATCATCCTTCTAGATCTTTTTTCTTAATTCACCATCATAATTTCCTTATTATCAATGTTATCAAATACATCTTTTTCAATATAAAACACTAAATAATCATTCAACCATTCATCCCTATCCGATTACAAAGTGTAATCTTGATGTATAAGGGGTGGAAATTTTATTTAAGGATCGTCACTTACTTAAAAAATGAACAATCATTCAAACATGTATTATTATTATTTTTTAAAAAAAAAATCCCCTAATTTAAGGGTGAACACTTACCCCTAATCATGTACCTAGATCAGCCTATGGCTGTGTGTGTATGGGTTATGCTTTTGGGACCCATTTCCTATCCTGCACGTGAATTAATATCGCAAATATGTCACAATCATTAATCTGCTCCTGCATTAGTACTTCAGTTTGACCTCGAGGCCTCTCTCAAAACGACAATCTATTGCTCTCTTTTGGCCTCTTCCTTTCGCAGAGGCAACCACCACCACCACAGAAACGGTGGAAATTATATCCATGGCGTATGTATTTAAGTAATATCACATACAAAACGTTTCTCTTATCCTAGGAGCAGGACAAGAAAACCTTCATTCATGAATCTCGCATATATAGAGGAAGTCGCATCAAATACTAAATGTTCTGCTGGGACAACATTAATTTGGCCTCACCAACCTGTCTCCCTCCTCCTGTTAACACTACTGCAAATGAATTCAAGTGTTATTGACTATTCTTGCTTCTTCTTTTTCCCTTTCCGTCTCTCTCTTTCATATCCTTGTGACTTTCTTTTCAGATCTATGAAACATATCATTGATAGCCGAAGCGTAACTTTCAATTGTTTCTGTGTACATACCAATAATTTATTGTTACTGCACTCGACAAAGAAAAGGCATGTCGTGTTTCAAAGTCGTGTGAGTTTGTGTTTTTGACTTTTTTGTATTAAATTCTAAGTTTGGTCCTCAGGCATTAATTTGGCTTTTGTTTGTTTGCTTGCTTTTTGTACCTTTTGATCACTATGTATACATGTGTGTGTGGGGCTTTCCTTTTCACTGTTCTTTGCTTTTTCTTAACTCGTGCATGATCGCCCGCCGTCATTATTGACTTTAGGTTTTACCACTAATTGTTCCACCATAATTAAGAGACTGAACACAGCACAACAGACAAAAACCAAAAAGAAAATATCCAAGTCTAGAATGAAGAGAGTCTCCTTAACTTTGCATTTGGACCTCATGGTTTTTGGAGTAAATTAAATTGTCTTAGTTTCAATCATAGTATTTTCTAACTTTATCTCCCACGAAGACTGAAAAAGAACGCCACAAAACAAAATAGGAAGGTGAATTAGAAGTCTCCAGTCATTAATAATGGGGTAAATTTCGGAACTTTCATCATATTGCTTTACTACATGGGAACAAGATCTGCTGGATGGGTTCCTCAACTCTTGATCTGCAAGCAAAACGACGACGAAGGAGTTCTCAATACCATATAATGTTGGCGCTTAAAAGGGCTGACATGGTTCGCAATATATGGTCGCTTTTCCCTTCAGGTAATCACCCAACTTTATTCATCCTGCCCATCCTTTTGCATGCAGAGATTAGACTTGTCATATATCCGGTGAATTAATTTGACTCTTCCGGTGAATGATCCAAGATTCATGATTGCTGCTACCACAGAGAGATCAGATTCTGCCAAAAGATGTCATGATGGATTCAGATAACCCCTAATAATCTATATATATCAGGAAAATGGTGACTAGTCTTGGTGTTTTTACCTTCTTCTTTTTTAATTGACGATGATTAGTTAGCGTAATCTCAGCAATTAGCTAGGCTTGTCATTTTTGTCTAGATCGATAAATCCAAAGCAAAGGTAAACTATCAAGGACTCATGTCATTGACTGTTGTTTTAGCGTATGCTAAAATGGAAAAGCAATAGTTATATATATGGGACATATGGTTCAAGTTTGATGAAACGTTTATACTAGCATTCATATCTATAAACATCTTTCACAATTGCATTAGTTGGGTTCGTGTCGCGCCTTGGTTCGATCAATTTCTGCATGAAACATCGAAAGAAAAAATCATGCCTCCTATATATAAGCCCCACTCCTGCCATTTCAAACCGTTATAACAACAAACGGCTAGTGTTTGTTATCTGATTTATATAAGTATCCAAATTCCAGACTCATGCTTAATTACATGTAATTTAGAATCATAATAACAAGAAGGGTTATATGCTCAAGGCGATTGGGCTTTTCATATATATATATATATTTTATTAATGATTCTTAATACGACGATGTTGATGATTTTCAGTGCAGCGAGGCCTAACAAAATTCAGTTCTATAAAGTAAAACTACAGCAACAACAATAATGAATAGACATGTGGCTATGGTGAGTGGAAGTTCATATGGAATAAGGACTTTAGAAAAGGATGATTAAATGGGCCTATGAGAGGAAAACATGAGAATGGTCCCAGGCCCATATATGGGTATAAATGGCCCAATCTATGAGAGTAAAACGGGTCGCCTCTTATCAAATATCAAGCCTTTTTATAATTTGGGCACATGACAGTGGTTGGTGAATCAAAGTGACTATTATGGCCCAACGATTGTATATTCCTCCCAGGATTGCATACGCTGGTTGTCAACTGGAAATATTGAAGCTATTCCCTTGTATACTTTAGTTTCAAACAGGCAACAAGATAAGCAAAAATTCTCTTTAATAAATATCCCTCAAGTCATATTGTTAATTGCGAGTGTTTTATCCCTGTTTTTTTGTTTGTTTGATTAAACAATGTGGATATGCCAAACGACGAAGTGTTCTGAAAGTAGTGTTATAAGGAGTTTTGGAGACATAAGGTATAGTTTATGGGGTATGCAATCCGACTTATTTATTATTTAAATCAAACTTATGATTTGTTTTATAAATTTTTTGTTTGGATGAAAAAACACTGCAATCGAGTTTATAGGGCGTTTATATTGGGCATAAGCACTAATAGATAAAACAGATTCTATGACTTATGGTAGCTTATCTTCTCGGTCTATCTGTCTTTTAAAACACTATGCAAAAATCTTACCGAATATTTACGTATGTAATATTTATTTGTGAAATTATATAATTTAGTATTGCCAAATTTTGTAATTTAGCATTTTTTATATTTTTGGTAATTTTATTCTAAGTTTTCTCTTGCAATTATCTTAAAAGTCACTTATCTAAAAGTCGTTCTAAATAAATTTTCAAAATTTGACTTATACCTAAAAACTACCTATACAACCATTAATTTAAACATAAATCACTTTTCACAATCTGACTTTTATCTAATTTGACTTTTACCTGATCAGACTTTTTTATAAAGTCATCTTACCCACTGATATCTTAAACAATTCTGCCCTCCCATATTAATTTAATTGTTTTTGGAAAATTTCAAGGTTTTTTTTTTTTTTTTGGAAAAAATTTATCGTTTATCAGGTTACAAGGTTTATGTTTTCTCACTCGATGGGTTCATTTCGCAGTTGGGGGTTTTTCTTTCGTATGCGATGCGCATCCTGAGAAGCTGAGAAATGGGCGGTGCCACGAGGTTCCTAGTTCTCCTCACCACTCCCTTCCCTCTCCTCCACCGCTGCAGCTCTTCCCTCCTCCGGCTCTCTCGCCACCGCAAGTTCCTCCTCCCCTCTTTCCATCCCCTTACTTGCTCTCCTTCCCTCACTCCGCCTCTTCCCTCTTCTCCTCTCCAAGCTTCTCACCAGCTTCACAATCAGGCCACCTCTTCTCTCCGGAATGGCTACTTCGATGACTATTCTTTAGGTCCCCACTATTCCCATCCCTGGCTCGAGTGGTCCAAATTTACCGACCATATCTGTTCTTCTGGATATCTTGATAGTCGGTCGTGTGAGGATGAATTTTTGGCGGCAGGGGAACTGAATCCCTCCTTTCTGCGTGAAGCCAGTGGTTGCTTGGCCTTTGCTCGGGATCGACAGAACATTTTGCGGTTGGTTTCTTTTCAATCCATTGCGCCTATTGTGCTTATTGAAGTTTCAGGAGAATTAAGCATTGCCCCAATAATTTTCCTGTATAATATTGAATTGCTGTCCAGTCTCTTCTCTTGACCTTTTTGTCTATGTGTATAATCGTTATAGGCTGCTTTCGAGGAGAGACATAGAGGTGGTCATTGAACACGGAACGCCATTTCTGTTCCAAGATGCTGAGGATTCAGTGAGAAAGATGAGATCTTTTATATCCAACAGTACAATCAATGTAAGTGCCGAGTTTTTTGTTTTTTTTTTCCGAATGGAAGTTTGGTGTTCACGTCTTAAAAAATACAAATCATGGAAAGGTTTTTTTGTGGAACTTAATCCTTTGTCATCTTGTACCCTTACGGCATCCATCTAAGAATTGTCTGGTGCTCTTCTGCGAAAGTAAATATTGTCTCTCACCCCCAGCCTGCCTAGCCTGGTGGCTTATTCATTCTATTTGCTTCAAAAAGTAAATTATCCGTGTATTTTTCAAATCTATACTTTTATCAGTATACCTGAATTAGGAAACGTATTGCTGAGTGTGTTAATTTGCCTTTGTTATGTTTTATTAGTTCCCTCTTCTTGTAGCCCTGTTATGGGATATAGGAAGTTCTTGGCATACTTTTCTGAGTCCTAAGATCAACCAGTGACGAAATACTTATTCATGTTGCTCTTGATTTTATACTATACGAACTCATGTATATTACTCAGACTCCATTTCATTCTATCCTGTGCCGTGCTTCGCCAAATCTTCTCTTTTTCTTCTGCCCATGTGATTCCATAATGCCCTAATAAATAATACTCCGGACTCAGTTGACTTTTTTTAGAGAGATTATCTTTAAACTAATTTGTATGGCTTAAAAATTGCTATATAATCTAATGATGATTAAGCTTAATGTTTTTTGAAAAAGTCTTCTGGCTCTTGTATTAAGAAGTGAAAGAAGTATTGTTTTTACAGGAAATAAACATGGTAAGCGTTTAATTAATATTGATTTAACCATAAATGTTGAAGCAGACCTGCCACTTGAAAGGGAGATTTGTTTCCTCAAATCATCACAAATGTGTTTGGATAAGAAATACCTCATAAAAACCTATGTTTGATAATTCTCTTTTCAGTTGAAAGATGAAAGGTTTACCAGTATGCAAGAATCTATTTTGATGAGTATGGTGCATATATTCTCTTTATGGCTTCAGTTAGGATCATGACATATTTGTTGAAGCTGTTAACCTAATTTTGTTTGAGATGTTTTCATAGGTCCTGGATTCTGATCAAGCTCATATGGTTGATTTGATGAAATTTATGCTGAGTTATGCAAGTAACCCTTTGGTATCTTCACAAAGGGACAATCTCCATAATCGAGATATTGTTGAATCATCAGTCCGAAATCTTTTTGCTGAGCTTTTCAAGCTGATTTGTAATGTACCTGGATCAAACTCATACGTTGCAATGCAAAATCAAATGCCTGTTATATCTGGACAGACATTGGCCCCTGCAAAAAAGATTGAAATGAAAAGGGGTGATTGGATTTGCCCAAGGTAAACTTTTTATTTTTTGATTCCCAATCGGCCATGTTTTTTTTTCATTGACTTTGTGCCATATAAGATTAGCCTGACATCTTGGTTTCAGCAAGTATTATGAAATATTAACATACTGATGTTAGCAGACTCTTTCTCTAATATGTTGCAGGTGTAATTTCATGAATTTTGCAAGAAATATTAAATGTCTTGAGTGTGAGGAGGCAAGGCCAAAGAGACAACTAACTGGAGCAGAGTGGGAGTGCCCTCAGTGAGTAATTTACTGTTGAAATGTTTCTCTTATCCCATGGTTATAATTTATATATCATCACTCTGTATGCCAACTAATGGATTATTTTGTCTTGAAGGTGTGATTTCTATAATTATGGGAGGAATATGACTTGCATGAGGTGTGATTGCAAGCGGCCTGGACAAATACAGTTAGGTGCAATCAATACCTCATCAGGAGTGGGGTATGGAAATGAGAGTAGGAATAATTTTTCGGATATTGATACTAGGTTAGCTACTAATGAAGAGAAGGCTCAGCGCTGGTTTAGTAAGGTTTCTCAACTGGACAGTTCTGCTGATATTAACAGTATGGTGTCAGATGAAGATTTTCCTGAAATAATGCCATTAAGGAAAGGAGTAAATAGGTTTGTTGTGAGCACAAGGAAAACACCTTTGGAGAGGAGGTTGGATAATACTCAATATAATAGAAACTTGGGTAATGATGGCATTCGTGAGGTTGATGATTTTCATGCTGGTAAAGCAACCAAGTCATCTGACACATCTGTTAGCCAGAGGCTAGATGAGATTCTTGGTCGTCCAACTGGCCTTTCTCAATCTGACAATATGAGCTTTGCTTCTGGACATAATACTAATACTGGCAGCCCACCTTCAGTTTCTAGTTCTCCTCAAAACAGAAATTTGAAAAGCAGCCACGTTCCATTTGTTCCATTGCCTGCAGATACGTTTGCTCACAAGTCAGAGGACTTAAAGACAGAAGAGAGCAAAAAAGCGGTTCCAGTTAATAATGCTGGATCTGGTAACTTGGGGGAGAGTTTAGAGATTTCTAGTTCTTCAAACCAAAGTGATAGAGAGAACAACGAGAAAGAGCAAGCTGAAAAATCTGAGAGGTGGTTTAGAAAGGTTTCTGAGCTGCATAATGTTTCAGATTTGACAAATGCAATATCTGATGAGGGTTTTCCAGAGATAATGCCAATGCGGAAAGGAGAAAATAGATTTGTTGTTAGCAAGAAAAAAGATCGCTCTCTGACTTCCCCTGCACACAAGAGACAATTAGCAATGGAGCAAGCTAGTAATACCAACTATGTCCCGTTTGTCCCTTTCCCGCCTGACTACTTTGCCAAAAGAGACAAACGGCAGTCAGATGGAACAAGTTCAACTGATAAACCCAACACTGAATCATCAGCATCAGAGGTGGTAGAGAAGCTTCCCGAAATGTCTGGTGATGCTGGACATGGGATTGCAGGTGGAGAATATGTCAAAGGTGTGACCAATGATGGAGCATCTTCAGCTGGCCCTGGGTTGCAGAGAAGAGATTATGCCTTAGGTGGTCGAAGTCAAGATTTAAGCATGAAGAGATGGGGTCCAAAGCCTTCAGGTCAGGGCTCAAGTAACACTGGCAAGGATTCTGGGGAAAAAAATTCCAGGGACGAGAATAAAACTGATATGCCAAATTTTAGTGGGAGTTCATCTCTCATGTCTGAGAACCAAGATATTAGGGCTCAGTGGAGAGGAAAAAGTTTGGAGGGGTCAGCAGTAAAGGAACCAGATCCTCTGGACATGTCAGAGGAGGCAAAGGCAGAGCGGTGGTTCCGTCGGGTTGCACAGATCAAGGATATATCTGAGCTAAGTCAGATTCCAGACGAAGACTTCCCTTCAATAATGCCTATGCGCAAAGGGGTGAACAGATTTGTTGTGAGCAAGAGGAAAACACCATTGGAAAGGAGATTGACGTCTCAGCAGTACAGAAAAAATCTTCCAGTTGTGAGTTCAGATTCAATTAAAAAAGAAAACGAAGGTAGCTAATGCAAAAACGTAACCATTTTTCTTTCTGATGTATCATTAAATTTTATTTGACATTGATTGCCATAGAAGGGGTAAAAGATGGTTGAATGGATCACTGTTCAAAATATGATACTGTTACGTGTAAGGACTTTGTTGGTTTGCTACATGTCTTCAAAGTTCAAAGAAATGAGCGCTTGCACTGCGTGGACCTGACATAAATCTTCACAAAAATATGTTGTCCTTTAACCATTTAGTAATGTCATAGAAAGTCCTGTTCTGGAATTCTAAAGCTTTCTCTATCGGTTTGTTTAAGCAACAAACCATGACACACTAAAGGATATTTGAGGGAGGGATGTTACTTGGTCATCACTGAATTGATAGTGCTCAGCCTGCATCGTATGTTTATAGTAGGCCAATACACAATTCTAGAATAGATTACAGCTGTACAGGGAATAATAAAACCTATTAAAATCCTACACGTATACAACAGAGAAGATTTGCAATAATATGTTAGAATCTTCTCGCAACGTACGGCTAGAAATGCTAATCATATTTACACAAACATAATCATATGTTAACGCCGTGGAAAAGAAGAAAGAAACAGATTTATTGGTATCGTATCATAAACAGGGTATTTCTTTGCTTTATTACTGTCTTATGAACAAAGAGGAGGAAGTTGAAGCTATTGTCATTGGCCCATTGCTGTGCTCCTATTTAGCCGTGATGAAGTCCTTCCTGCTGTCTTTTAGGGAGTTGGTTGGCCACATAATGAATACTTTTTTCCTGTCTCAGATTCTCTTGTCCGAGACAAATCTAAGGATTTCATCCTTTTCAAATAATTTGGAATGGGTCAATAAGTAAATGAAGTGGCTGCTAACTAACCAACTCATCGTTTTTTAATACTCATTCTCTCTTAAATATAAAATATAGTTTATAATACAAATTAAACTATAAATAATAAATAATGTGTTATACTTAGAAGCGGAAGTAGTACTTAATAATAGTATGGTCCTGGTCTTTAGATAGCCGAAGGGAAAAACTACATGTAGTTTGTTGCATTCTAGGTAGTCTATTTGTGAATGAACATCTGTATGTTGCTTCATTTTTCTTTTGAGCAGGTATGACGATCCTGTCCCCCCCCCCCCCCCCCCCCCCAAAAAAAAAAAACAACACACACACATTTAAAAAAACAAAATCTAATCCTTACAGTCTACTTTTACTACCTTGTCTGATTATTCTACCAAAACAGCAAAAATCAGACTGTGATGAGCAGGCGGAGCTGTGGATGCTCCCAAATGAATGAATCAAATTCTGGGGCACAAAAGAAGTAAACATTGGCTCTGCTCTCAAACTCGTAAATTTATAGGATACCGCAGAACAGCTGGGAAAAAAAGGATGCATCTTTATCAGGTATGGGAATGTATGTTCAAGATGTACCTAGTTGATTTCATTCAGATCCAACCCGTGATTCATTCTTTTTATCTATGTTCCGATCAATCTCTGTAAATCGGTGCAGACACAAGTTCAGCAACAGAGTTTTTAAGATAAGAGACCCAAGGCTGTGGTGTGTGAGTATGTCCAGTGAGCCAGCCATGGCAGAAGATAGGTATGCCCAGCTGGACTGACATTTTTATATAATATCTATTCTGACTTTAATAAAAAGTCACTTGATCCATACTCTGTGAGGGTCATTAGAAACAAATGCTTCGTGGGTTATGTAAGCTCAGTTTCAATTTCAAACTTGTAATCAGAAAACGGGACGATCCTTTGTTCTTCGTCTCAATTTTTTTTTTTTTTTTTTTGATATAAGTAGTGGCGGAACTTCCTTAATACAAGGGGGCAAAAAAACAAAAAAACAAAAAATTTGTTGAGATTTTTTTTTTTTTGAAAATTTAATATAGTGTAAAAAGTATGCTATCTTATAATTAAAATAATTTTATTATACATTTGGTCCCCTCAAATATTTAGTTCAAGATCCGCCACTGGATATAAGTGTCAATTATTTTTATTCCAGGCAACTTACTTTACAGCCTTATAATTTCATGCACAGGCTACGTTAACTATTATTAAACAACTTTGGACACTTTATTAAGATATACCTTTCGACCAAAAAATAAATAAATTAAGATATACCTAGAGTGAGCTTGTGCAACTTACTTTGGGATTTGGGTTAAGGGCACGGAAGTTTTCACGGAACGATAATTTTATCCAAAAGTTTTTTAGTATATAGGGCGGTACGGCCTTGGTTCCTTGCAGCATATACTTTGCTTATCTTGATTAGCAGGGAAGGGAATGAAAGCCCTGGTCAAGTGAAGCATCCCATTTGTTTAGATCAAATAATCAGTGGTTCCTTCGTTTTCTTCTGTATTTACCCAAAGCTCTATATAATTCGTAGTTAGCTTCAACACCATTTTTTTAAACAATAATATACGAAAAGCTAGCCACTCCAACCGATATGATATTATTTGAATATATATAAGCGTAGAGAAATGCTCAAACAATAATAAATTGAGAGTTTAGGAACTTGAGTGTTCACATCTCATTAATACAAGTGCCTCGGCTAGATCCTGACCACAAGCTGATCAAAGACAAGGACGAATTCGTTCTTTGTCGTCATTTTTCACCAGATCATGCTTTAAAATCTTCCAACTCGTCCTCTCCTCTCGGTGTTATTTATCTCAACTTTATTCCATGCAGACTTCATTTACCGGCAGCCGGCGGGATTAAGTATTATTAAACGACTTTGGAACCTAGAGTGATCAGCTTCTACAACTTACCCATTTACTAATTTACTATGGGGGATAAAACAGTATGTACGTTATTAATGAACATATAATGACATGGATACTCCTTAAATAATGAATCGAGTCCTTTCGTACAAATCAAGCAAGCACTGGCCTTGGTCTTGCATTTAAATTTTATAGCATGCGGGGTGTACGGCTCAAATAATTAAAAAAGATGCAACTATGTTCTTTGCATCATATACTTTACTTTTCTTGATTAGCAGGTAAGGGAATCAAAACTCGGGAAGTCAAGCATCCCTTTATTTAGATCCAAACAATCAGTGCTTCCCTCGTTTTATTCTGTAATTAACCCATAGTTCTATGATTCTGAGCTGACAATGGCCAGCCAGCCAGCTTCAACATTGGATAATACTCTTCCTATCCTACTTATAAGACATATAGTTTGTAAAGTAAATTGTACAACAAACTATATTTACATTATAAATTATATCCTATATTTAAGACTAGAGGTTGGTAGTATTTTTCATGGGTCCATCACTGTAGATTATTGCATACATCATCTCTGATTCCACCCTCTATTATGGGCTATATGCCAAACTTGAATAATTTGCAAACATAGCTAGCCACTTTATCCAATATAATGTAGTAGTATTATTATTACTTTTGGCTATTCCATCTTATTCACCAGATCCTTTAGTCTCGATTAATCCAAATTCCACCCCGCATCGAGCTCACGGGTTGTGGGTTAAAAGCTTTCAACATTATTTTCTCCATTGTCATGCTTTAAAATGAGGACGTGGTTAAAGGAGATCAAGTCCTTTTCCACTTCCTCTCAGTAGTTATCGGTAATGTAGTAGTATTTTAATACAAGCGCTGAATTGACATTTCCACTATAAATTCAGAGACCTAAGAGACTCGGTGTTCACATCTCATTACAAGTGCCTTCGCTACATACTGAGTGAGACAGAGACAGCTGCCACATTAATTATCTCGAGTCTCATTTGTCTCTCAGCATGGCACGAGATCGGTACGCCCTACTTGAACTCCCGCCATGGCCAATTTCACAAAGCCCACGGACCAATATTATACAAAGGTTGGCTCATCATCTGAGAAGTCGAGAAGCTTTTGCAAAGTACTGCACTCCTAAGATGGTGTCCCTGGGTCCCATTCACCACGGTGAACCCCATCTTCAGTTAGGAGAGAAGTACAAACTCATGTGGGCATCCATGTATGTCGAACGTGACCCAAACAAAGCCCAACGTCTACATCGAGTGATTATCGAAAATATTGAGGATATCAAGGATCTATACACTCTCGATGCCCTTCGACGCTTCAACGACGATGAACTGGCGTGGATGTTGCTCGTGGACGGATGCGCCCTGCTTCAGATCCTAAAGCATCCAGACATATTAAGATCAGAACTACTGAACGCCAAGGTTGATCAGATCATGGGCGGACCTACATGGGGGGCGAGGGGTGGCCCCCGCCCCCACTAGTTTTTTTTTTAAAAAAATATTATATATATAATAAAATGATATTTTGGTAATTAGCTAGGCTCCTTGTTTTAATTAAGTCATCCATAGTTCAAATCCATCATTATACTCGTGGGAGCTTAATTTTTTTATACTGTAATTGATTATCAATTACAAGAATTAAATAGTAGATTCAATTATAATATTGTTGAATTGCTTAACTTTGAACATGATTTTATTTTAGATCCAAAAAATAGGTATAAGTCATTTAATAATAATGATATTTGCAAACTTATTGATAAATTTTATTTTAGAGATTTCACATAACAAGAAAAATTGCATTTAAAGATGGAGTTACAATATTTTGAGCATGACATTCCTAAATATCCAGATTTTATTAATTTATCAACCACCTCTGAATTATGTCAAGGGCTAATAAGAATTATAAAGTCCATAATTTACTTTCTTATTAATAAAGTGATTAGACTTGTATTCATTCTTCCAGTTTCTATAGTCATTACTAGAATATATTTCTCTATTATGAAGATAATAAAAAATAGGCTTCAAAATAGAATAGAAGACCAATTTCTTAATGATTTTTTGATTATATACATTGAAAAAGAAATTTTTTGAATTTTAGCATAAATTCAATTATAGATAAATTTAATAATATAAAAGTATGTAGAGTAAAAGTTAAGTAAAGTGATTTTAATTTTTATAATATATTACTTTTAATTTTTTGTATATTAGGTCTATATTGTATTTTAAATACTTTTATTTATGATATATTATTTTTTATTTTCGCCCCATGTCCTTAAAATTCCTGGTTCCGCCACTGGATCAAATGGCTCTTGTTCACCAAGATGCTATCTTGCTCGAGAATCAACTTCCCTTCCGAGTTCTTCAGCTCTTGACTGATCTACTTGAATACATGCTGATCGAATGCATGGACACCTTCCTTTTTGGTCATCATTTTTCACCAAGTCAAAAGTCCCAACAAAAGAATGGAGCCGAAGAAGGTGACGTTGAGTAATGGGCTTTTTTCCCATAGTGCCCCTTTTTAGGAAACTATTTACCAAAATGCCCCTACTTTGAAACTATTTCCCATTATGCCTTCCTCTGGAAATATATTTCCAATCTACCCCCCTTTAGTCGACTAAACCAGGGGTTTAGTCGACTAAATTTCGAGGGGTTCAAATTTTTTGAATCCCCCCGTAATTTAGTCGACTAAACCCCTTGGTTTAGTCGACTAAACCCATTTAGTCGACTGAACCAAGTGGTTTAGTCGACTAAATTACGGGGGTGGGCGTTAAAAAGCCCACACCCGACATTTAGTCGACTAAACCACTTGGTTTAGTCGACTAAATTTCGACAGTGAGGGTTTTTAAACACCCCAAATGCCGCTAATTGACTAGATCTCCCCCCCAAACCCCTCCCCCATCTCTTTTTCGCCAAAATCTCTCTGAATCCGTTGGTGGGTTGCGAAGAGAACTTCAATCAACTTGCATTTGCATCAATTTCGGTATGTTTTCGTCCCATTTTCGGAATTCCACCGTCGACATTGTGTTATTGCAAACCCCATTTGTGTTTTACTGTTTTGTGCTTAGATTTAACGGTTTTATTGTGTATATATGATTGATTTGAGTTTTTCATTGATATGTATGGAGGAAAATGATGAATGTATATGTTTATGGTAATTTTTTTGCGTTTATGCGAATCTTTTTATTTTTGGACGAATTTATCTTCGTTTTTCATCAAGAATTGGTGGTTTTGTTGTGTATGTATGATTGATTTGAGTTTTTCATTGATATTTATGGAGGAAAACGATGAATGTATATGTTTATGGTAATTTTTTTGCGTTTATGCGAATTTTTTTATTTTTGGACGAATTTATCTTTGTTTTTCATCAAGAATTGGTGGTTTTGTTGTGTATGTATGATTGATTTGAGTTTTTCATTGATATTTATGGAGGAAAACGATGAATGTAGATGTTTATGGTAATTTTTTTGCGTTTATGCGAATTTTTTTATTTTTGGACGAATTTATCTTTGTTTTTCATCAAGAATTGGTGGTTTTATTGTGTATGTATGATTGATTTGAGTTTTTCATTGATATTTATGGAGGAAAACGATGAATGTACATGTTTATGATAATTTTTTTGCGTTTATGTGAATTTTTTTATTTTTGGACGAATTTATCTTTGTTTTTCATCAAGAATTGGTGGTTTTGTTGTGTATGTATGATTGATTTGAGTTTTTCATTGATATTTATAGAGGAAAACGATGAATGTACATGTTTATGATAATTTTTTTGCGTTTATGCGAATTTTTGTGTGTTTATGAGTATTTCTTGTTTATGTTGAAAGTGTTTGTTAGTGAAAATGATGAATGTAAATGTGAAATTGAGAATGATGAATGTTTCTTGTTTCCTGATTGATTGTAATCTCCCTTTGTAGGTCTTTGTTCTCATCATGCGTCGTAGACAAGCTCCTGCTGACACCGGCAATGTGCGTGGGAGACGGATCAAGCACCGAGCATCGCGCGGGGCATCCTCCTCTAGGCAACAACATGCACCGGAACTTGAGCCTGAGCCCGTTGTTGACCTCCCGTTTGGATATTTGTTTGAAAATAATGAAGCAGAGCATGAACGATTCGTGAGGGATTTTGCTTCCAGACCCATCATTAAGCCAAAGTCATTAGACATGACATTCTTTGCACGTGAGGGCCTTGACATTGTGCCGTTGTTGGGAACTTCGCATTTGGTAGGGCTGGCGGAGATGAGTTGTCCCTATTCAGAGGTTATGGTGAGAGCTTTCTACCATAACATGATCTACATTCATGGTGATCTACAATCTCGTGTCTGCGGGGTTGACATTCTGGTGACGGCTGACATGTGGACGGATCTTCTTGGATTTGATTTTGATGCTGGTGATAGATACCAGTTTGATAGGGACACCAATTTTGTCATGGAGGGATATGTTCGAGATGAGGCTGTGTATGCGTTCAGGAGGCCAGGAGGGCATAGACCTATAGTGACTGTGGGACAACTGACTGTTAGTTCTCGGATCCTCTTCTACGTCATCACCCACATATTGTTTCCTCGGGCCTACAATCATTCACGAGTGTTGGAGGGTGACATCCCCATTATGTGGTCCATCCGGAATGGCATTGAGGTTAATTGGAGACATTATATCTGTTGGCATATGTATAAGGCAAGACATAAAGGTGCACTCCCATGCGCCTACTTGGTTCAGAAGATTTTGGAGAAATTTGGTGTTCCTATGGACGATGAGGTGATGGTGAAACAGGAAGCATGGAATGCCATCTTTGGACAGCGCCTCCTAGAGCAGTGCAAGATCACTAAGGGTGTAGATGGTGGGTGGCACTACATTGGTGAAGAGGATGTTGATGTTGCTGCTGGCCAGGGTCCACCCTTTGTACCTGATGTTGGTCAGGGTCCACCTATTGTTCTTCCTGAGGTCGATGATGATGACGGCGACGATGTTCATCCTGAGCCGGAGGGTGGATTCTCCCTTAGTGATGTCATGCAGACCATCCAACACCAGGGCAGGATGCAGAAAAAGAGGTGGAAGATAGAGAATGAAAGGTGGAGGTGGATGCAAGCTCAGATGAAGTGGGTAGATGAGACGCTTGGTCAGATGCAGCTTGGAGGAGCACCGAATGCTGCCGAGGGTGATGATGTGGCTGATGAGCACGCGGAGGATGATGGGAATCCAGAGCATGTAGATTAGATTTATGGTGTTCATGTTTTATGTACTTTCATTGACTTTATGTTTTATGTTTGGACATTGAAACTTTATGATTTTTTGTTTAGTAGCTTCAATTTGTGATTTTCATTACACATTTGATCCGCTAATGTCCCAAAATGAGTCAATGATACCATACAACATATCAATCAACTGAATGGTCCAAATTTCGAAGCCATTAACAACACAACTCATAGTACCCTAAATACAAAACATTTTACAAAGACTTCAAGTTTGCCTATTCCTCGTTGGACATGTGTGCATATTATGACCGACTTGGTGGCAATTCCTACATCTTTGCTGACTGCTTGAGGGCTGAGACTCCACCCAATCCATCTCATTTTGCATCCTTGTAGACTTTGGTCTTCCCTTTGTGCGGGCCAAAGTTGCATTTGGGATAACTGTTGGGCCCTCTCCTTGTTGAATTAACAATTCATTGCCTATAGGATACCAGTGTGCTGCATATACCTGACTAATGTATGGGATAGTGAATACCGGATCAACGTAATCATAATGGTTCAAATTCTCCATCTTGCATACTGCTAGTACGTGGCTGCAGGGATATCTTCTTGCTGTGAACTTCCCACATTGACATTTGCGATTTATCAAGTCAACCCTCATTATGTCACCGGCAACATGTGTAGATTGATTATATGCGTCCTCAACCTCATATAACTGTAAATCTCTGTCATGAAGCCGCACACGGTATGTAACTGTCATCTGGTCCATCCTTTGTAACTCTTCTTCAACCTTTTTTGACACTATCCTACCTGTAGCGATATTTTTGTTAATCTCAACACGCCTGGTGACAAAATATTCGACCAGTCTACTACAGGTCATCTTCACCAAAGCCGTTATTGGCAAATTGCGTGCACCCCTAAGAATCTTGTTCACACACTCGGCTAGGTTAGTCGTCATGTGACCAAACCTCCGTCCGTCTTCATCGTAGGACCTACACCATTTCTCTTTTGGAAGCCGGTCAAACCAGGACACAACCTGTGGGTTACAATCAATAAATTCCTGAAACTTCCGGTCAAGCTGGATCTTTGAACTCATGTACCCTGCATAACATGTTAAAGCAAACTCATGTACCCTGCATAACATGTTACAAACATGTTCAAGTATGTGAAGGCAGTAACCAAAGTGTATACTTTCATACCTAAGTTCATAACTGTTTTCTTTAGTTGCACATCTTTGAATCTGGTATTAAAGTTACTCGCGACATGACGTAGGCAATACACATGATAGGCATACGGAGGCTGCCAATTGCAGTGATCTTTAATCGCTTTTATGATACTGGCGTGACGATCAGATATCAAACAAATGCCCGTCCTCTGCGTCACATGATCACGTAACAGACAAAGAAACCACCACCAATCATCATACTTCTCACCAGGAGGAACAACAGCAAAGGCAATTGGTAAGACCTTCCCATCCCCATCCTGTGAAGTCACAATCAAGAGAGTACTTTTGTATTTTCCGTACAAGTGGGTGCCATCGATTTGTAGTATGGGCTTACAGTATTTGAAGGCTTCAACTGTCTGGTTAAATGTCCAAAAAACTCTACGAAAGACGCGTAAGTTGACATAAAACCGACGATGGTCGAAACATTCATCTGTATCAAGCTTGAAAACAGAGCCCACGTTAACCTGCGTTATGTAAGTCAACCAATTGGGCAAGAATGCATATGATTCCTCCCAATCACCAAATAACTTCACAATGGCCTTCATTTTCGCCTTCCAAGCCTTCTTGTATGTTATATTATATCCATACATACGCTGCATCCTCTCTTATATCAGCGCTGGCTTTAAAGCTGGATCTTCTCTTAACATACCTTGTTAAAGCATAACAAACTTTAGAATATAATGTCAATAAACAAACAGAAGTAGAAAGCAACAAAAATATGAAACATACTGATAATGCCTGCACATATGACATTTGAATCCAGTTGTCCATGATCCCGGGTAAGACTCTGGTTCAAGCAGGTGTGATCGCTAACCCACTTACGGACCACCCAACAATTTCCATTCTTGCCTGTCATTGCCCTCATATACCAGGGACAACCGTCAGCATGATTTCGACACTTCATCACAAACCTCCGTTCATCACTTTTTTCAACTTTGGCCGAACGATGAGTCTTCATGCAATACAATTTCACGGCATGATGCATCTCAGACTTAGAAGGAAACTGTTGATACACATATAATAGATCGCTTAACTGCCATCCACCTTGCCTGTCATCATCACCATACAACATCTCTAATTCATCGTCACAGTCAACCGCACTAATTTGAGAATAGTGCGGGCTTTCGGTCCAAAATGGCTCACTATCAGGTCCAACATCTGTCAATATGAATTTTCTGTCAGAACCAGTAAATAAACAATACAAAAACAACCACAAATTCAAGTCTACTAAATTACCACTACTAATTGGGTCAATACGAAGTGGTGGCATTGTTGCAGTCCCTGGGTTTACTAGGTTCGGGCAAGAATCAAAATCACCCTCCACATCGATATCTGAGCTGTCACCTAGTGGAATAAACCTCTCAAATTCGTCCTCCTCATCGCTGTGCATACTCTCATCTTCCTCATCTTCCATCAATGTTACCTGACTTAACACTTGTGAAGGTGCAGATACACCAACATGTCTATCTTCTTCACCAAAATACTGTGGGGATCTTGGATGCATAGGTATAGATGATGATTCGCCAGATTCAATTTCAACATATATCTCAATAAAATTTTGTACTCTCCGATTAGCAAATGCATCTATGACACAATCTACATCTTCATCATCACATACATCGGTACTAATGTAGTATACATTATCCTTACCCACTATAGTCTCCACTTTGGCAATTAACCGATGAATACATTGGCTGCCATGTAGTCCCAATTTTTGGTAAATTCTTTCTTTCAGCTCGTTGT
Source organism: Acacia confusa (assembly GCA_037074495.1). Lineage (NCBI taxonomy): Eukaryota > Viridiplantae > Streptophyta > Magnoliopsida > Fabales > Fabaceae > Acacia > Acacia confusa. Next base: position 8,981,683 of record CM073507.1, on the reverse strand, counting down.
ATGTAGTATCCCGTTTGATTTTCATCATTTTCATTTTCCCTTCAAACTGAACACCTTCGGGACCATCAAAATACCTCCCACTGTGGTAGATTATAGTCATGTAAGTGTTTGAACTTGAACTCATTTTTTACACCAGAATTTTAGCTGCAAAATGGAGGGTTTTAGCTGACCAAATAAAAAAATTTATGAAAAACGAAGTGATATTCTTCAAAAAAATAAAAATCACTCAACCGATGTAAATTTTTTCACTTTCACATGTATATTCATCATTTTCCTCCATAAATAGGAATGAAATACTCAAATTAAGCAAAGACACACAACAAAACAACCCAATAAAAGCACAAAATGCAAAAACGCAAATGGGGGTTCGCATAAACACATAAATGACGGTGGAATTTCGAAAATGGGACGAAAACATACCGAAATTGATGCAAATACAAGTTGATTGAAGTTCTCTTCGCAACCCACCAACGGATTCAGAGAGATTTTGGCGAAAAAGAGATGGGGGAGGGGTTTGGGGGGGAGATCTAGTCGATTAGCGGCGTTTGGGGTGTTTAAAAACCCTCACTGTTGAAATTTAGTCGACTAAACCAAGTGGTTTAGTCGACTAAATGTCGGGTGTGGGCTTTTTAACGCCCACCCCCGTAATTTAGTAGACTAAACCACTTGGTTTAGTCGACTAAATGGGTTTAGTCGACTAAACCAAGGGGTTTAGTCGACTAAATTACGGGGGGATTCAAAAAATTTGAACCCCTCGAAATTTAGTCGACTAAACCCCTGGTTTAGTCGACTAAAGGGGGGTAGATTGGGAATATGTTTCCAGAGGAGGGCATAATGGGAAATAGTTTCAAAGTAGGGGCATTTTGGTAAATAGTTTCCTAAAAAGGGGTACTATGGGAAAAAAGCCTGAGTAATGCTTCAATTAATTTAGTTAATTATCATTTTGTTATTAAATTAAATTAAATTTTTTAATATTTATTACATCCCAGCATTATATCTCAGATGTTTTGATTTGATTTTATTAAATTAAATTAGATTCTAGGGTTGAGTTTTTGCCTTCAAGGATTAATCAATTAATCCTTCACAATTAGATCATTTTCTTGTGCATCTATATAATCCTCCAAAATTCATCAGGTGATCAGCCTCAGAGTGAAATTGATGTCTATCCTGATTCTCCTCCCAATCCAGTTCATCTTCTCGATCAACTGCGGAAGAAAATGCTGCGTGATTTTCGTCCCCGGAAGGATAAGAAACCGATCGTAATTAGCGGCCAGAAGATAATATACATAACATACAGGAATTTGAAAGAGCTGAAAGAAGCAGGGATTCAGGTGAAAAGAAGCAAATCATGGAGCCCCATTGACATCACTTTCTCCTCTAGGTGGTTGGGTGGAGAATTGAACATTCCACACCTTGGTGGTGAACGACACAACTGCTTTAATATATCTGAATTCGATAGCGTACGAGGCTTGCCCAAATTTTGATAACACGTACGAAATAAGCTCCTTCATTGAGTTTTTGTCATCCATGATTGAAAACCCAGATGACGTTAAGGAATTGAGATCATGTGGATCTATGATAAACGGCCTTGGCAGCGATGAGGAGCTTGTGAAATTCTTCAAGTTCATAACTGCTGACTTGGTGGGTAACTGTACGGTATATGACAATATTAAATTCGAAATCGAAATGTATTTTGGTTCAAGATACAGGAGATGGCTTCTTCAGGCTTATCATGCCTATCTCAGTAACTCTGGCTCCTTCATTGCCTTCCTTGCTGCCTCTGTGGCACTTATTCTCACTTTTCTCCAAACCTGGTTTACCATTCGTTCCTCTACATAGATGTGATGGACAAAGAGGATACGGGCTCATCTGTGAATAACCCAAGGCTGGAGAATGAAAGGAGGCCCATTAGAAGATGCACGAGAGTGAAGCGAAGGCGCTGGAAGCTCAGGGAATTGGAGATTTGAAATGTCATAAGAAGACAACAGTTGTTAGGGAGGGTATGGAAAATTGGGACCAGGATTCCCTCCGATGTATCGGAGAGAACTTTGCAATTTTGCAGTGCAAAATTTCATTTTACAAAAAAAAAAAAAAAAAAAAAAATCACTGCCCATGCCTCAATGCATCGAGGGAATCCTCGTCCGGAAAATTGTATTGGAATTTTATCTTCTCTCTGACAATTCTCTCTCCCAGTCAGTCTCTCATTCTGTTATTCTGCTAGATCTTTATCTTTCTTTCCTTCTCAGTATACCGTTATCGTATATGTAATGCTGAGTTATTTGAGATTATCTCCATATATAATATAATTCTGCAGAAGTGATATCTTCTGAGTAATTCAGCTTAGCCGTATTCTCATTGATCATCGAGTTTATAACAATAGACCACTCAAATTAAAGTACCGCCGAGTTGCTTGCTTTTATGGTTATAAGGTTTTGGCATGCATGTGGCCACATGTTGATGTATACGTCGATAATGTTAAGGACTTGATGACTTGTGACGTCCTCCCAACAGAAAGCGGTCAAACGCTGTCAGAGAGGCCTGACCTTAATTATTGGAGCTGCACCAATAAGACATTTGAATTTTTTGAACTCCCAATAAAGAGGCCGTTGTTGTATGTATGTTGTTGTTGTTGTTTTATATTTACACACACGTGTGTGTGATCGATCATCATCACTTTTGCATGGATTGTTATGTTCATTAAATGCTAAGCATTTCTGGTTTTCATAATTTGCTACTTCTCATGTCAAAACTTGATGCAAATTAACTGTAATCAGTAAGGCCTAATTAACTAATTTAATTAGATTAAAAAAGTTAGTTAAATTAATTAACATGACATTTTTTAAAAAATAACTTAATTATCTTTCTTATAATTCCTTCCCTCCCTCCTATTTGATTATTGTTGAGTGAATATTAACAAGGCTAATTTGAGAAAAAATGATAAGTATGTAAAATAAGCCTTATATTTAAAATTAAATCAACTCCCTAATTAAGGACTTAGAGGTATATGATTTATTTAATGAACATGCAAGCTCTAATGCATGGTACAAAATTCGTGATCGCGACCAATCTTTTTAAGGCTCAAAGCTGCTGTCCGCGAAGACCAATTTTATTTTTTTAAAAAAATAAAAAATTAGAGGGGTAGATATATTAATAATATAAGGTTATAATAAGGATTGAACTCACAATCTTCTATTTATAGAGGAGCTTTCATATGCTCATACTATTAGGTTAAAAGGCCATTGGTATTGGTATGGTCAACAGTTTATAGGCATTTTGAAAAACCTAGGAAGTGATTGGTTTTTTTTTTTTTTTTTTCAAAAATACTCCTGAAACAATTATGCTTTTAATTAATTAAAAGAATATGCGGTTGAGTGACAAGAATATCAAATTAAGAGCATTTGTATAAAAATGTGGTAATTTTAACGACAACTACTTTTTTTTATAAAAAAAGAAAAATACCACTCCATGCCCTTGTTATCTGATGGAGTTTTTCTTTCCATCCTTATGCTTTATTTTTATTATTTTTCATCCATTTTATTTATTCTGTTCAATACGCTAGCCTTGTTTGTCCTTTATTTTTAGTAGGACCATTATCTAGATAACCCTGTTAACTTTACTAATGTGCAGTTAACGTAGTTAATTACACCGAGGGGGATTGATCAGTAGGAAGACGACAAAATAAGAATCACTAGGAATTGGACCCACAGTACGTAGTTTAGGCCATACACTACAACGTAAATCAGTGATGATGCCTTCTCAGTTAAGCTTCCAATTTGTTGGAGGCAGTTCTCTTCTTGTAATATGGATGCAGAACATTAGACTCAGCTTCCTTTGCTCTCATCACTATAAAAGTGGTTCCGTTTATCAATCATCAATTGCCCCTATCCTTTCATATATGCTTCCTGCTCCTGAAATAAAGTGAATTTTCAGTAATCAACGTTATCACACACATGATGCTTAAACAAAAATCAGTAAACGCAAGAAATATGCAACATTAACATTAATACTTCTGCGTTAGATAATTTCCAAGGGAGGAATTCAAATCATGCCTTTAAATCTGCCAACTCGTCCTCTCCTCTCGCTGTTCTTTATGTCAACTTTAGTTCATGCAGACTTCATTTACCGGCAGGATTAACTATTAGTAAACAGCTTTGGAAACCTGGAGTGATCAGCTTCTACAACTTACCCATTTACTAATTTACTATGGAGGATAATTAAAATAATATGTACGTTATTAAAGAACATATAAAGACATGGATAGTCCTACAATAATGAATCAAATCCTTTCGTACAAATCAAGCAAACACTGGAATCGGTCTTGCATTTAGATTTTGTAGCATCGGGTGTACGGCAGTACGGCTCAAATTATTAAAAAAGATTCAACTTAATTTGTTCTTTGCATCATATACTTTTCTTATCTTATTTAGCGGGTAAGGGAATGAAAACTCAGCAAGTAAAGCATCCCCTTTATTTAGATTCAAACAATCAGTGCTTCCTTCATTTTATTCTGTAATTTACGAAACTCTATGATTCGGAGCCGACGCTAGCCAGCCAGCCAGCTTCAACATTAAGTGATATTTTTCATGGGTCCATCACTATAGATTACTGCATATATCATGCCAAACTTGAATAACATATTTGCAAACCTAGCTAGCCACTTCATCCAGTATAATAGTACTTTCATACAGGAGTGAAGTGACATTTCCACTATAAATTCAGCGACCCAAGGGACTCTGTTCACTTCTCATTACAAGTGCCTTCGCTACATACAGAGTGAGATAGAGACAGCCATATTAATTATCTCGAGTCTCATTTGTCTCTCAGCATGGCACAAGATCGGTACGCCCTACTTGAACGCCAATGCCAAATATCACCGAGCGCATGGCCCAAGATACAAAGGGTGGCTCATCATCTGAGGAATCGAGAAACTTTTGCAAAGTACTACACTCCTAAGATGGTGTCCCTGGGTCCCATTCACCACGGTGAACCCCATCTTCAGTTAGGAGAGCAGTACAAACTCATGTGGGCATCCATGTATGTCCAAGGTGACCGCAACAAAGCCCAACGTCTACATCGAGTGATTATCGTAAATATTAAGGATATCAAGGATCTATACACTCTCGATGCCCTTCGACCCTTCGACGACGATGAACTGGCGTGGATGTTGTTCGTGGACGGATGTGCTCTGCTTCAGATCCTAAAGTATCCAGACATATTAAACCCAGCACCACTGAAAGCTAAGGTTGATCAGATGGCTGTGATTCGCCAAGATGCTCTCTTGCTCGAGAATCAACTTCCTTTCAGAGTTCTTCATCTCTTGAGTGATCTACCTAATGAGTGCATGCTGATCGAAGCCATGGATAACTTCTTTCTTTGTCATCATTTTTCACCAGGTCAAAAGCCCCAACAAAAGAATGGAGCCAAAGAAGGTGACGTTGAGTAATGCTTCAGATTACATTATTTAGTTAATTATCATTTTGTTATTAAATTTGATTTTATTGTTTAATATTTATTACATCCCAGCATTATATCTCAGATGTTTTGATTTTATTTTATTAAATTAGATTAGATTCTAGGTTGACTTTTTGCCTTCAAGGATTAATCAATTAATCCTTCAATTAGATCATTTTCTTGTGCATCTATATAATCCTTCAAAATTCATCAGGTGATCAGCCTCAGAGTGAAATTGATGTCGATCTTGATTCTCCTCCCAATCCAGTTCATCTTCTAGATGAACTGCGGAAGAAAGTGCTGCGTAAATTTCGTCCCCAGAACGATAGGAAACCGATGGTAAGCCGCCAGATAACATACAGGAATTTGAAAGAGCTGAAAGAAGCAGGGATTCAGGTGAAAAGAGGCAAATCATTGTGCCCCATTGACATCACGTTCTCTTCTTACTGCGCATGCTTCGGCGGAGAACTAAACCTTTCAGACATAATAGTGGATGACACCACCGCTCCAACATACCTGAACCTGATGGCGTATGAGGTGTGCCCAGATTTCGACAACGAGTACCAGATAAGCTCGTACGTAGAATTCCTGGACTCGTTGATCGACCATCCGGACGATGTGAAGGAACTAAGGAAGGCTCGCATTTTGTACAATGGGTTAGGGAGTGACGAGGAAGTGGCCGAACTGTTTAACGTCATAAGCACCGATTTAGTGCCTAACGCCGCCATATATGCGTCACTGAGAGTTAAAATAGAAGAGCATTACCGGAAGAAGTACAAGACGTGGTTCGCTTTAGCTTATAATACCTACTTTAGTAACCCTTGGTCCATTATTGCCTTTATTGCTGCTTCTGTGGCTATCCTTCTCACTTTTGTCCAAACTTGGTTTGCCGCTTTTCCCAACTCTCATTAATTCTTACACTCCTCACATGGCAATTATAAGGATGTATAGCGTATACTCCATCTTTTTTCAGTTTGCACTTCTAGTATATAGTGCGTGAAAATTTCATTGGTGAGTGGTTATAATTGATTGATTAAACACAGCTTTTGATTTGAGTGATTGTATCTTTTTTCATGGCCACGTCTGAGTGGTTGTATCCTTATTCATGACCAATGTTGATTTGGATCTTCTCAATAGTGTTAGTGTTGGTCAATCGAGAAAAGAGATGCTTGCATGAAATTGAGGCATAAATTCATTGCATGAGATTTGGTGCCTGCGTGTTATTATAACTGCGGGAGAGTCGAGGGTGTAAAATTATTTAATTTTAAAATTAATCATTAAGAAAATAATATTTTATTAATTATAAAAATAATGACACTAAACTCAAAAAGATAATAACAAGTAAATTTTTTTGTTTTAGAGAAATTATATTGAATACGTTGATACGGTCTTTTATGTAAATATGCTTTTTCTATTATCTCCATCAATATATATAATAACGTAACATGTTGAAATTTTGTTTAAATTTGATTGAAAATCTCTTAAATTAATTCCAGTTTGTTGTTTGTTGAATCGACATGGAAGATTTTAATGAAAGATTTTTTATTGAGACAGATTCGAGAGTTGCCCGTCTAAGGAAGGGTAGTTTGAAAAAATATATAACTTATTATAATTAAACATATGATCATCAGAAGCATACATATAAAATTAAGGGGTATCTTGTTTTTGAGAGCAAATTTTGTGCTCATCATCAATCTACATAGTTAGATTAATTTTGGACAGTTCAGATTTTAATTAATTTAATTTTTAATTTTAATATTTTTTATTTTAATATATGAAAATTTTAAAATAAATTTAATTTTATAACTATCATTTTTAATAAATATGAATTTATTATTTAAAAGTTATAAATAAAAAATTTGAATTTGGACCGAATAATTTTAAACTGGTTAAATTTTATCATGATTACGGGTGCTCGTCACTAGCCACTATGATGAGCACTGAACCTTAATTTTTTGCCTGTGACCCAGAAAACTTATTTATTTTTTAAATAAAGTTAACGAGTTTCAATATTTTATTTAATTCTAATAAAAAAAATGTTAGAAGACACTTTTCAATTGACAAGAGGATGGAGTATCATTCATGTACTCTCTCTGGTCTTTAATATATGATATCGTAGTTATCTTCTCTAATTTCTTTATTCCCTCTCCTCCATGATTATGTTTAAAAGAGCATTAATAGAGTTAAAATTAGAAAAAGATTAATAAATATAATAACTAAGTCTTATATTTAAAATCAATGTTAATTCCCAAAATTTGCTTATATTAAGAACCGAATGATGAGTATCTATTTTAATAAAAAATAATAACAATAATAATAATTATAAAAATTTTAAATGGAAAAAAAAAAGACTGTTTTGCTTTAATTATACTTATCTTAGTTAGCAAGCAAAGGAATTAAGCATATAAAGATGCCGTGATATATGTAGTTAATTTCCATCTCATCCAATCTTCGGAGTTCATGAGTTGCGTCTATATTTTGTGCGAGCTGATTAGTAAATTAAATCGGAGCACAGATTCTAGCTTCGTCAATACAGTTTCTAAACAAACACTAACAAATGTTTGACACGGGTTCATAAACACAATACAAGTATATACATGCCATACTTGAAATACCCGCAAAGCCACTTCATGACGCGGATAGAATCCAAGGCCAACATTTCCAACTTTCAAACAATTATATGAAAACAAAAGAATATTTAACCTGGGTCCATTGACAGAAAAGATGACGGCAGTTAGCTAATGTCTGATTCTTACGTTCCTTCAGCACTCAATCGGGAGCTATATGCCAAACTTGAAATATCTGCAAAGCTAGCTAAGCTACTTCATCCTTTTTATTTAGATGGATTATTATAATGTGACTGTGAACAGCAGTTTCCACTTTCTACCATAAACTGATTAAATTCCGAGACTTGATGCCCGCGAAGTGTTCATCTATATGCCATATATACAAAGAAGACCTTCGCTTGAGGCATCCACATTCTCAAATCGCTGTGTATATACCATGGATCAAAATCTGCTTGCGCAGCTACAGAGCACATGCCAAATACCGCGAAGTGAATACCCCAAGATACAAAGGGTGGCACATCATCTGAGGAATCGAAAAGATTTTGCCCAGCACTACTCTCCTAGGATGCTGTCACTGGGTCCGATTCACCACGGTGAACCCCATCTGAAGGTAGGAGAGAAGTACAAGACTATGTGGGCATCCATGTATACCCAAAGAGATCAAGAAAGCAGGGCCCAACGTCTCATTCGAAAGGTTGCAGAAAACATAGAGGACCTGAAGAATCTGTACGATGAAGATGCGATCGGTCAGTTTGACGACCAACAACTGGCGCAGATGTTGTTTTTAGATGGTTGCGCTCTGCTTCAGATCCTAAAGAATCCAGACATACTGGACCCAGCAGCACTCAATGCCAAGGTTGACCAGCTTGCTCTTGTTCGCCAAGATGCTCTTTTGTTAGAGAATCAACTTCCCTTCGGAGTGCTTCAGCTTTTGAGCGATGACCCTGACACTGTGCTACTCGATGAGATGGACAAGTTCCTTCATTGTCATCATCTTTCAACAGAACAACCTCCTAAGAATGTAGCCCACAGGGATGATTCTCATCAACAAAATTCAGACGTCCCTAATCATCCTTCAATGAAATCTCCTCCAGCTCATCTTCTTGATGAACTGAGGAGGGAGGTGTTGGCTAAATTTCCTCCTCCTGGGAATAAACCGGCCATGCAAGACAGTGGCACGATAACACACAGGAATTTGAAAGAGCTGAAAGAAGCAGGGATTCAGGTGAAAAGAAGCGAATCAAAGAGCCCCATCGATATCAGTTTCTCCTCCTGCTGTTTAAGTGGAGAACTGAAAGTTCCAAAGCTAGTGGTGGACGACACAACTGCTGCAACATACTTGAACCTGATGGCGTACGAGGCGTGCTCAGATTTCGAGAACAAGTACGAGATAAGCTCGTACGTGGAATTCCTGGACTCACTCATCGACCACCCGGACGACGTGAAGGAGCTGAGGAAGGCAAAGATTCTGGTCAACGCCCTTGGCAGTGACGACAAAGTGGCCGAACTGTTTAACATCATAGGCACTGACGTGGTGCCTAACGGCACCATATATGCTTCTCAAAGAGCTAACATGGAAAGGCATTACCAGAATAAATGCAAGACCTGGTACGCTCTTTTTATGACTACCTATTTCAGCAACCCATGGTCCATCATTGCCTTCATCGCTGCTTCTTTGATTTTTTTTTACACTTTTGTCCAAACCTGGTTTGCCGCTTTCCCCTCTCACCATTAACCCTCAAACACCTCACTGCTTGGATGGCAATAAGGACGTATACTCCATCATTTTCCACTTCTGGTATATAGAACGTTACGTGAAAGAATTTATTGGTGTCTGTGTGATTATATTTAAAAAAAAAACAGCTTTTGATTGAAGTGATTTGTATTCTTTTTAATTGGGACGTCTGGCTCAGAGTTTGGATTGTCTCTCGTTTGCGCCTTTAGGTACCCCGTTATTGAAAGAGTCATTATTTTACAGAGAGATTATTTGTGTCGAGCAAATAGGAAGCATTTTGGATTTTCAGTAAAATTATATTGCTCATGCCATGAAAAATTAAGAAGCGAGCTGAGCAAGACCAACAAAGATGCCTTCATTTTTTATCCATAGTTTATTTTAATGAAAGATTGTTAGTTGTTAATTAATTACTCCATCCGTTGCTTTTTATAAGAGAATAATTGAGTTGTTGGATGAGGTAATTAAAAATAGTTAGGTCGAATATATATATAATAATGAAGTTCTTTACTCAAATATCATGGGAATTAAATGCAACAGTGTCATGGATAATTTTTATAATTCAGTGTAAGTAAAATAGGGAGTTTTTAATAAATTTTTCAGACATCACTTAATAATATCATATAAAAATAGGAGAATCTTATAAAAGTAAAAGAAGGAGCACTGATTTAATGACAATTGCCTCTTCAAAAGTCCATCCATTTTTACATTATCTAAATATTACTTGAAAATTACTCCACTAAATTATCTAAATATTACTTGAAAAACTATATAATTACTTATAAATGAAAAAAATTAAGAGTACGCAGATAAAGTATATATCTCAATTTCCAAAGAAAACCTCTATTAGCCAACAAAAAAAAGGAAGAGGACATCTTGCTCAAACGATACGATGGAATTACAAATCAAAATGGTTAATGAAGTCTTTCGTTGGAAGGAAAAAAACTATCATTCAAAATAATGATCTTGTTAAGATTTAGTTTTTTTTATAAACTAAACTAATTGTTAAACAAGAAATTTTTTATTAACGTTCTAGTAATTAAGTTTAAAATTTTTAGTTTGAATTCATAGGACTTGAGTTTAAATATAAAATATCGCACTTCTAATAAGTGTTTGAGTAAAAACTTTTTTTAAAAAAAAAAAAAAAAAATAGTCTGCTTTAGAAGGTGCAAAATCTGAAAGTAGGGGTGCAAAATTGTAAAATTTACCCAATCTACTTATAATTTTCCCCGAAGCGTTTGCCCCCTACTGATAAATATACCTCATATGTTACTTATTATTATTAATAAAAATAAAAATAATATATTTTCTATTATTATTTTTAATATAGGAATGTAAAAGATATCTCACATATAATAATTTTACTTTTTCATTTTATTGATTTTTTAACATTCTAAATATAATTTTAAAACCTATGATATTCTAACCCTCCCGTCCTATTTAATTATAAGGAACTAATTGAATTTAGAACGTAGTCCATCTTATAAGGTGTCATATTATTATTTATTATATTCCATTTTATTTTAATTCCAATTTGATACTGATGCATGCAGGAAAGTATAGAAGACTTCTTTAACTAATTAAGGATGTATTTAATATGGACGAAGTAGAAAACTTATTTAGTGTTTAAATAGAGTTGATGAATTTTATTTTTTTAATTCTAATAAAAAAATGCTGGAAGACCCTTGTACGTAATTAAAACAGGGAGGATTATATATCATTCATGTTTTCTAGCTTAGATCTATTTTTGTTTTTGGGAGCCAGGTGATATTGTTCATTAGTTTTGAATCAAACAAAACAATAACAACAGCAATAATAAAAGCAATAAAAAAACCTCATTTTGCCTGAGTAAAAAATTTGACGATCTTGTGTTCTCTATGTCAGCTCTTTATTCCTTGCGACTTACTTTTTATTATTATAATTTCATGTAAAGACTTCATCTGCGGGCAGCGCTAACTAATGTACTATGAAACAACCCTGGACACTTTAAGATATACCAAGAGTGAGCTTCTGCAACCAACCAACTAACTCCTACTTTACTAAAGGAGGATAAAACAATATCTTAACCAACGTATAAAGACAATGGATATATATAGCATCCTAAAATAATGAATCAAATCCTTCCTACAAATAAAGCAAACATTGGACTTGATTTTTATAGCATACGCAGGTACGGCTCTAATAAAAATGATGCATCACCTTTGTTTGTTGAATCATATACTTTACTTATCTTGATTAGCAAGTAAGTGAATGAAAGCTCAGGTAAAGTGAAGCATCTCATTTGTTTAGGTCTAATCGTCAGTTTGTATCCTAGCCAAGCTGATCCATAACTCGGAGCAGACACTATAGCTGGCTTCAACATTACACATCCGTTTTTAAACATTAATATACGAAAAACATTAAATAATATTTTTGCATGGATCCATCACAATAGATTGCTGCATATCAATGTCTGATTATGCGAAACTTGAATAATTTGCAAAGCGGGCCACTTCATTTAGATTAGCATTATTTTAATACAAGCGCACGCAGAGAGATCTTCTCACTATAAATTCAAAGACCTAATTAACTTGATGGAGGACGAGTGTGTCCAGATTCGGAGAACAAGCACGACATTATAAGCTCGTACGTAGAATTCCTGGACTCGCTCATAGATCCACCACCCGGACGATGCATGTTAAGGAATTTGAGGAGGAGGGCCCGCGTTCCGCAAACTCCGATCTGGTGCCTATCCCCGTCACTCATGCGTCTCTGTGAGCTGACATAGAATTAAGGGCATTACCAGAAGGGGTACATCCGTACGTACATGCCACACTTATAGATTATTTATTTTATTTTATTTTTATTTCACCCCTATTCTAGATTGATGTAGGGAAGTAGGAATTTTTTTAAGAATGTATTGATTTAAATAAATTAAAAAAATATATTTTTTAAATTGAGTTAATGAGTTTTTAGATTTTATTTTTTTTGTAATAAAAAAAAACACCGGGAGTGGCTTCTAGATGAAACATGAGGCGGTATCGTCATATTTACGTTTTCTTGCTCAGATATATTTTATCTTTTAAGTTACTTCGCCATATATATATGCCAAACGGTATATAGAGTTGTAGTGATATCAATCATCGCAGCTGCTGGACGGTGATGAATATATTGAGCAGGAGGCTTATACTCTGCGTTCATTTCCTTTCGCATCAACATAAAGTACTAATACTAATAATAATAAAAGCAGCCAAAGAAAAACCTCAGACATTAAAGAACGTAACGTTGGACACATGAAGGGTCCACTAATCTCTCTGTTCATACCCCGGAAACTGAAACATCGTCATTCCTCCTTTCATTACTTATCTGTAAATAAGTGCAGATGCTAGCTTCAGCATTACGGTCTTTAAACAAACATTGAAGAACGTTTGACATGATGGGTCCATTCATACAGTAGCAACTATATATATGTGCCAAACTTGAAATAACCTCGAAGGTAGTAGCTAATTCATATCCTTTTTATCCTGAGAAGATTGTGATGGAAGTGCATATATAAACTGATTAAATTCATCAGAGACATCTTGAATGCCGTTAATTAGTGTTAATATCTCACACAAATTATTATAAAGAGAGCTTCACTAGCTAGACTAACACACACACACACACACACATATATTGAGAGTAGTGAGAGGCCCACATACATTCTCAAATCTGAGTGACATAGAGGGAGCTCTGTTTGATCTGCCAGAACGCCCATGCCAAATATCGCCAAGTGGATGACCCCAGATACAAAGGGTGGTGCATTACTTGAGAAACCGACCCGGTTATGAAGAAAAGTATTGTTCTGCTAAAATGGCGTCACTGGGTCCCTTTCACCATCTTGAGTTTAGGAGAGTAATACAAACTTACGTGGGCATCCATGTATGTGGTGGAAGGTGACTGAAACAAAGCCCAACGTCTGCATGGAGAGTTTGTCGCAAATATTGAGGAATTAAAGGCTCTATACACTCACGATGCCATTGGACAGTTTAACGACGACCAACAACTGGCGAGGATGTTGTTTTTGGATGTTTGTGCTCTGCCTCAAATCACATATCGGAGCCATCAGAAACACTCAATGCCAAGGTTGACCTCCTTGCTCTTGTTCACCATGATGCGCCTTTGTTAATAGAGAACCAACTTCCCTTCCGAGTGCTCCACAATCCACATCTTGAGCCATGTCCCAGCTGACACTGAGCTCCTCAAAGTCATGGACAACTTCCTTGATTTTCATCATCTTGCACCAAAAATTCCTCGTCAGGGTCGAGGTGATCATTATCACCATCAACATGTAATCGAAACCCTCCCTGCTTATCTTCTCGATAGACTGTGGAGGAACGTGGTGGCTGAATTTCATCCTGCCCAACAGAAACAGAAAGGTCGCAAGATAACATACAGGAATTGGTAATAGCTGAAAGAATCGGGGACTAAAGTGAAAAGAAACCAATCAGCCAAGACTCCCATCGGCATCACTTTCTCCCCCGGTCGGTTAAGAGGAGTGCTGTGTAAGGGGTCAAGGTAACTCTGACGCAATGAGAAGCCCATTAATAGGGACGAGCCCAAATGCAGATAATGGACCGCGAAGGAAAAGCCTAAGAGTGAAAAGGAAGACTTGGAAACCAAGAGAATGTGGAATTCATTTGGAGAATCTTCTCTCTGTGGCCCTTTCTCTCCCCTCCCTTGACTTGCTTTTCTGCATTTCCTTTTCTGTTATTCTTCCTTCTGTATCGTTCTTCTTTTGATATCTATAGAGGAATTTATGCTGAAACCGTTTGCATAGTTGAATGATTTCTCTAATTAATACAAGTTTTATCTTCTGGCTTGATCATTACATAGTACATAATGAGACTTCCTGACATAATAGCGGACGACACAAGTCCTGCAACATGCCTGAACCTGATGGCGTACGAGGCGTGACCAGATTTCCAGAACAAGTACAAGATAAGCTCGTACGTGGAATTCCTGGACTCACTCATCTACCCGGACGCCGTGAAGGAGCTGAGGAGGGCCAGGATTCTGGTCAACGCCCTTGGCAGTGACGACAAAGTGGCCGAACTGTTTAACGACATGAACACTGACGTGGTGGCTTACCCCGAAATGTATGCGTTTCTCAGAGAGAAAATCGAACAGCAATACCGGCAGAAAACCAAGACCTGTCTCTATCTTGCTTAGAGTACCCATTTCAGCAACCCTTGGTTCACCACCACTGGCTTCGTTGCTGCTTTTGTGGCTAGCTCTCCTTCTCACTTCTATCCAAACTTGGTTTACTCTTTGCCCCTGTGGATAATATAGTCCTATTAGACACCCCCATGGCAATAATAAGGTAGGTACGTACGTACACCCTCCTTTCAACACTTATATCTTTCAGTATAACATTTTATTGGCTATTTTCCCCAAAAAGTAATGAACATAAATAAATTATTTAATTATATCATATTTTGTCTATAATTAAATTATATATTAATTTATAAGTTAGATAAATTAGTTTGAAAAATAAAAAATAAAAATACTTTAAAGTTATTTAATTAATTTCTCTTATTTTTTTTAAAAAATAGATTTTATATTTATGATACATCTTTATTGGTGTATACACAACCTTTTCATACTCGAGATTGTAGCATATATTATATATAATATTGCATTAAAGATCTATTGGTGTTTTTATGTTTAGTTTGATCAAAACAGCTTTTGATTGGAGTGATCGTATATTCGTATCCTTTTTAATTGGGACGTCAGACGACTCAGCTCGCATATTGTCTCATTTGCGCCCGCCCACACAAACATAGATATATACTCTGTTAAGAAAGACCAACGAATCAACATGACTTAGTTGATATGAGTGGAGTTTATTATTTGTTCTTTATATTCCGCAGGAGTTTAATCTCTACTATGAGTAGAGTATAGCACTTGTCTCACACCAAACAAAAATAATAGACCAATATAGTGGACATGCCTTCATGTGTAAGAAACTGCAGTGTCAATTAATTATTTGAAAGCTGTCATGAGCTCGTTATGATATTCCAAGAAAACGAAGATGGACATCAATCGAGATGAAAGTTAATTAAGAGTACGTGTAATGTATATATAGACTCTTCAAGATGCATGGTTCTAACCGTTTCTATAATAAATAATTTAGCTATTTCTACAATTTATATTCAAGATTACTGAGGATGATTCTAACTATTTCGATCAGTGATAAATAAGAACTTGAGCGGTTGCACTTGGAACTGTAATAGATCTGAACTGTGCTGTCAGTATATAAGCATAATTGATCTGTCAATATAGGATTGATGGGTTTAAATTTATTAGATAGTTTGAAAATACTTTCAAGATCTATAATTTCTTCATTTATAAAAATAGAATAAAATATAAAATGAGATATTATTTTCTTTAAATAAATTAACATGGAAAAAACACTAAAATCTAAATCATATATCATGACCAAATGTTGATTTGTATTTTCTCATGTCGAGAAAAGAAATAAAATAAGGCCAACTTTTATTTTATAGTTTGAAGCATATATGGGTCTCGAAATTGAATTTAAGTTAATTTTATAATTCTTTGCTTATTTGAGAAGTTGAATAATATAACTGAGGCTACTTAAGAATTATAATTAAGAAAATTCCCCTGAGAAGTAGGCTATGCATGCGTCCAAATTGAATTTTAATTGTAAGCTGGAACGTAACATACATCTTCTGCCTCACATCCAAAAAAGTATTGATAGAACTTCTCTAGCTCGCATACTTGTATTTATCTTGGACAATGCAAAAGCATTTACCCACCGCTAATCCAGGTAATGATGTTATCCAAGGATAGTTCGTGTTATACTCCTTCTTATTTTTATTATAAGACGTCAATTAACAAATCACACAAGCCAATAAAAACAATTAAAATCAATAAAGTTGTCCTATAATTTAAGTAATTTCCAATATTACCCCTACTATTTACACTAAACTTTAATATTATATTATTATTACTCTCACTCACTATCCCTATTGATTATAGGCATACATGGAAAAAAATAATCAATGCTCTTTGGAAACAAACAAGTGCCTTATAAAAAGGACCAAATACATTTGGTAGTTGGTGCCTTATAATAAGAACCAGAGGGAGTATAAATAAGTTATAAATGCAAAGGGAAAAAAATAAATATATAGTAGGTATGACATATGTATTGATGTCTGAGAGGATAAGGGGGAGAGAGAAATAGGAGTGAGAAAAAAGATTAAAAAAAAAAGGAGTATGGAAATAAGAGAACGAGAGAGTATATTAATTGAAGGTAAAATTGATAATAATGCATTTAATATTCTGAAAATACCGCTTTTAATCTTATAAAAAGAAGCGGATCAATTCAAAAGTTTATATCTTATTAAACAAACAAACAAAAAAAAAAAATCGAATCGGCCGGGTATGAGACAACTGTTGCTTTGGGGTTTTCACGGTGCACCAAGAGAACCAATAGAAACATATACGAGTACTTTAATATGTGCAAGAAGGCATTAATGCAATCATCTAACATAATTCACCGAGATCCTCATCCTCCCTCTTTCATGCAATATTTTACTACCTCCGATCGGGTTGGCTTTTTTTAAAAAAAGAAGTTATATAAATTATTTAATTATATGATATATTGTGTATCTTTAGATTATATATTATTAGTTTATTAGTTAAATTAATTAGTTTGAAGAAAAAAATGAAAATAAAAATACTCTAAAATAATTTAATTAACCTTCTTAATCTTTTCAAAAATATCAACTTAGTTTTAAAATTAGGACTGGAGGGAGTAGTAATAGTTTTCAGATAGGATTTTTTAGAGTTTTACCTGCAAGACTTGTTTATTTCATAGTTTATGTCCTACTTTACATCTTTTGAACTTCTTTATTAGTGGCATTTTGATATTTTCATCAAAAAATAATATGTACAGTAAAATTCAATTTTTTTAATTTTTTAAAATAATCATAACTTAAATATTCACTTAAATCACATTATTTATACCATCAGACGCTTAGATCAACTAACTTTAGGTTTAACTCACTTAACCAATGGTCCCAATTGATAATTATTTAATGGTAACAAGATTCTCCCTGTTGTAAGGCTACATCCTCTTGCTAGTAGTGCCGAATATGTCGATTAATTTTTTTAAAAAAAAATTGTAGGAGTAAGTTGAGATAATAATAAAGGGCAA
Source organism: Acacia confusa (assembly GCA_037074495.1). Lineage (NCBI taxonomy): Eukaryota > Viridiplantae > Streptophyta > Magnoliopsida > Fabales > Fabaceae > Acacia > Acacia confusa. Next base: position 8,963,730 of record CM073507.1, on the reverse strand, counting down.
AATGCTAAGAAAACAAATAATTCTTCCTTAAGATTATTAGTGAGGAGTAGTTTGAAAAATCACGAAAATTGTGAGGCCAGACAATTGTTTAGGAAGGTATGGAGAGTAACTAATTTAAATAGTGTATGCATTTTATTAATATGAAATAAGTTGTCACGCTCATGCATACAACAGGTTTTTTTTTTTTTTTTTACAAAAAAATTTAGGAGAAGAGTTAAATTCATTTACAAATTACAATCTAAGGGCAGGACACTATAATTTTGCTCTCCAAAGTATATAGAATTAATAGTATATATGTCTCCAGCTCAATTTGCGTTTCCACAAATTCATATTATCTAGGATATTTTCCCCAACAACTTGACTAACATTTAAAATTAAATCTCTCCTTTTGGTGAGAGTATCTAATCCCTTTATTAGTTAAACCCAAAAATAAGGAGTCATATAGCAAGCTTTTAAAGATGGGTTAAGGTGCAAATTAGCCAATGAATTATTACCGAAGGAGCATTGGGCACACAAAAAAGTATTAAAGGAACCTTAATTATCAATGAATAATTAAAAAGTGAAAAAACAACCAAATAACAATTAAAAAATAACAACTATCAAATTTACGTTAAGATATTAGGCACTTGTGGAGGACGATGGCGGAGACACTGGAGAAAAGAGCGATTATACCTTCTTGTTGGATAAGGAAAACTCCCACAAAGATAGGACCCACACAAGAAGGGACGAAATCGGGGTGTAAGGCGAGTGTCGATCGGAGACTGTGGATTGTTGGATTTGGTTTTCGATGTATGATTCTCGCCCTGAAGCTGCATACGAAACTTGATGAGTTCAAGAAAGTAAATAGAACACCTAACAACAATGGAAGCTTTGAAGACACCAGTGTTGTTGACACTGTGACAGTTAATGGAAGACAAAAATGAGAGAGAGACACTAAGACAGTGACAGGGTAATTTAATGACATTGTATTTTTTTTTCACTTTTTATGTTTTTTTCTATTTTTTAATTATTCATTAATAATTAAGATACTCTCAATACTTTTTGTGTCAGATAGTCGTCCAGTAATAGTTCATTGGATATAACACTAGGATCGAGCCCACATGACCTCCATTATTCTCCTAACATTAGGCCACACGTGAGTGTCTTTGTCCCTTTTCACGAAGGGCAAGAGGCCAGCATGGTGGTGGCCCCACCAGGTTGCAAGTTATGCTCAGAAATGGTAATTTATTTGCCTCTAGTGACCCATGTCCAACAAAACACACGCTATCTTGAAGGATACTAGTGGTTAAAAACTAGACCTACCTTTTGCAGCTCCCCACAAGGCATTATGCTATGTGCTCTGCTTTTCATTAAAAACCTGAAACCCATCTTGGGAAGAGGATTTTTTTAGTATTTTTCCCTCAGTATCTCTCATCTGTACCGTTGATCTTAACTAAAAGTACATATGAGATAGAAAAGGAGAGGGAAATGAATGTTGGATGGAAAGATACTGAGGGAAGGATACTGAAAGAATCCAAGTCCCATATCTTGATAGTATTCTTTTGCTACGCCCTGGTTTCTTACTATTTTGATCTAATACTACTACAAGACAGTGTTCAATCCATACATATAGGGTGGCCACTGGGAATGCATATTTATGTTTTTAAGTGTTAATCAGTGTGAAAAGAAGTTGTGGAAGGAGGAATAAAGGCAGGAGAAGATGTGGAAGAAGCACTGTTCCATGTTTGTCTTTTCTCCTGTCTTTCGTTTTTCCCCCCCTCTTTTAAGACAGGATTTGGTTACTTAATACTCCCTCTCCCTATGATCATTATTATAAGGCAAGGTGTAAACTAATAATTCTCATAAACTAATAAAAATAATTAAGTTTATTCTAAGATTTATGTAATTTTCAATTCCACTCCTATTAATTATACCAAGTTCTAATATCATATTAATTATTACTCTTATCTGCTATCCTCATAAATATGGGTATACATAAAAAAAATTGAGAACAAGTAAGTGCATTATAAAAATAAACAAATATACTTGTTAGTTGGTGTCTTATACCACTTTTGGCATATTTATAAGTTATTTTTAACTATCACACATACCAAAGAGATGTAGTTAACTCGGTGATTATGAGGTAAATTTTCAACTTTACCCTAATGTGTATTTTTTAACTCTTTCTTCTCTCTCTATTTTCGTTAGTTTAATTAATATAGGTAAAATTGTTATAATCTCATTTATTATCTGAAAGATTACTTATAAATATGATCACATTTTTTTGTCAGAATAGACTTATAAATAATATCAGAGTAATAATAAAAACTAGAGGGAGTACTTATTAATTATATTTATTATTTACAAATAAAATGGAAATTATGAAATTGAGAAATATTTAAATTTATAATAATATATTAATATACATTTTGGAAAAAAAAAAAACAAGCATATTATAGTTATAAAAACTCATTCGAGGCGAGGTCCAAGACATTTTTCTATTTTATCTCTTTTATTTATTAGTTTTCTTCAAATTTATTTACCTAACTTATAAACATTACGTAATTAACCTGAGAAAAATCCATATCCCCAGCAGAATGAGATGGCTTGTGAAGAAATTAACGTGACATAGTTAAGCTGGAGGATATGGCAAGTTCTCCATTTAATTATTTTCCTTCCTTACACTAACTTCCTTTTCTGTATGGCAATTGGTCTCTGCTAGTTGCAATAAGTTTGAGATAAAAAATCAATCACAACATTTTATTTTTATTATCATTCAAAATTGAGGAAAAATAAATTTGGTAAATGTATACATCCTTCTGCTTTAGCCTTCAATTAACGAGTCACTGACTTCAAAAGAAATTGAATATTTGGAGAGGAATTAACTGAGGAGCTAAAACCTTAGAATTCGTATTTTTTTTTTCTGGATCCAACCATGTGATTATAGGTTTTGCTGCAAAGAATTATCTTAAAAATGCGTGTTTGTTTGTGATCATATACGAGATCTTACAAGTTCTTATTTATGTAAATCAAAACAAAACTCTTCTTACATACTCATCTTATATATTATAAATCACAGTTAACAAAAATATTGACCCCCTTTATCAAGTGGTCCTTTTATGATTGGGACACTTTCAAGTTCTGCTAAAAGATTTGGGTGTTTAGCTAGGGAGGAAAAAAAAAAAACATTTGAACTTTAAAATCTTATTATTCACAAGAAAAATGAGATTAATAATAAAAATATTATAATTTATAACTCATTTTATTTAAAAATCACCTATAGAATTTTAAAATTCAAGTGATGTTTTTTTAGAATTTTCTCTTTAATTTTTCAATTTTTATTTCTTTGCTTATTTGGAAATTGACTGAGTTAACTTTAAAATTAACATCAAGTCTCCCACCAATTAGGAAAGTGGGCCCCATCGACGAAAGCACACGAAAGAGAAAGAGATGAGGAAACCATGTGCGCCTTGCGAATTGAGCAGAAACTTGGATTTTGAAACCATGTGCCACGCGCAGGCGCGTTGATTTGATATAGTAATAGGAAGGGAGAATTGCATTGAGATGCCAAAGAAATAAAGTATCACCCGCAGGTCTAGTAAAATCTTCAAATCGTTATGTACTCTTAAGAGACTTATAGACAGTTGTGGTCAATTTATTGAAATTATGAAAATATAAGTTTAATTTGTTTTATCATTAGTGGCAGTTGATCCATCTTGACTTGTCAATGTTCCATTAATAATAAATCAAAACAGACTTGACTTCTTAGGATTTTAATAAATCTATCACATATTTTTTGGGACTTTATAATAATTTGATAATTCTATGAGAATTGGTTGTGATGATCTTCCATAGAATTTGAAAATAATTCCACTAGTATGAATCATGATGCCAAACATTCAAATGCAATATAAGAATAAAAATCCATTTCAATTATTAAAAGAAATTAGTGTTTGGGAAGGACACAAAAACTATTTTTTAAAGCATTTTTCATAGTTTGAGATATAATTTCTTTTATACATTTATCTTATATGTTGTTAAAAAACTTATAAAAAAACTAAAACAAACATACACTCAAATTGTGTGTTTATACTTAGGGAAATCCTATATAAAGACAGTTAAATTAACCAAATTATAATTTTGGTCACTGAATGTTGTACTTCCTAAGGAATTAATTGACACAACTGATAATAGAGTTATGTTTTTAACTTTATTATTTTAATAACTAACGGATATAGAGCTGATTTGTTCTTAATTTTAAATCCCTAATAATAACGCACAAACCTAATATATAATTTATTAAGTTCATTTACCTAAATTAGAATTCAGGTATTTCAACTGTTTTTATATAAGATTTTTTCTCTATACTTTAAAAAAAGTTAAAATAAATCATATTAATTATGATTTAAGAACTGTGCAACTATATAAATCTTTGAGTTAGAAAACAATTTTATCCTAGAAATTGTAATAGAGGGATAATTTTATTCCGAAAATTTTTTAGGAGCAACTTTGCTCTAAAAGTCAATTTTCCCTTGACCATTATTTCAGTTAACTTTTACCGTTAGTTGATCAAATATATTGAGTTGATAGACAACACGTCTCATTTCTTTTAATGTGCAAATGTACTCTTGAAATTTTAAATCCAACTTTAAATAAAAATAAAGTAGATAATATATGAACTTTTGAGATAAATTTGCTAACAAGAATGATTGTAGACGGTCAATATAACATATTCAAGTAACTAACTATTAAAATTAACTGAAATAACAAACATGACAAAATCGCTTAATTTTTAACACTCAACAGACAAAATTACTTATCGGAAACAACTTTCAGGCAAAATTACCCATGGCCCTAGATTTGTTTCGCCAGCAACTATGTAGATACAAATGCATAGACTAATGCAACTCATTAATTAAATTTATTATTTTTGATAAATAACTTCTACAATTTATTACCAGAGAAAAAGGTTGAAGGCTTTAATTTCTGGTTTTATTTCTTTCCGAAGGTAAATGGCACGGCATGGAGGTCGCTGGGTTGGTAGTTGCACCAGACCCTCCCGCGTCACCTATCGTCTGCTTCGAAGTCCAATATCCTCCTCACCCTCCCTCTTCTCCCACCTACCACCCCTCTTCTTCTGTCACTCCTCATTTTCTCTCGTTATTTTACTCTTTTTCAAAATTCATACTCTGCTTTTCTCTCCATAGTTCCCAACTCTACGCATTTTCAACTTTGGCGCTTCGGCTTAGGCCCAACCACCCCATTTTCCCCCTTCACAACTTTGACTCCGTCGGATCGGAATCTAGCACTCGAGGAACCGGAGCATGGAGTTCTTACAGGTACAGGAGAATCAATTGCTTGTGGGTGTGGCCGTCTCTGTCGTAGCCATTGGAGTCGCCGCTTTCTATCTCTACTCTTCCAGAAAGAACAGAGGTTTGACTCTTTCTCTTCGTGTTTTGGTCTGTTTGATTTCTTTGCTTCTATCGTCATGAGGAATGTTAATCTCAATGACGCATGGACGCTCAAATCTGGATTTTAGATTCTGTTCCTAGAAACCTGATCTACTTGTTTTAGCTAGTCCTTCAACCCATTTCAGATTAATATCTGTATTGGTATTGCGTATTGGTAATCTAGAAATGCTGAACTATGGTTTGTTAGAGGAGAACTTTTCTCCAGCTAGTTACGTTTATTTCATTTATTTCCCGTTTATCGGCCTGAACAATAGTAAATGAGCTATCCTGTTGTTCTGGAGTTGACAATGGAAGTACCGACAGCAAAGCCGTTGTTTTTACTTTTCTCTCCAAAGATAGAATGATTTACTGTTTACATGATACGTTGTTTCACTCCTAATAGGCTGAAACTAGAAGGTCCTGGGCTTGACTGAGTTTCTTACAACAATCTTTCTTGTAATGGTATCTAAGTGACTTGTTTTATCCACATTTTGCCATCCACGCGGTTATAGGTTGCTTGGACCCCGAGAATTTCAAGGAGTTTAAACTTGTTAAGCGAGTACAGCTGAGCCATAATGTGGCAAAGTTCACGTTTGCATTACCAACGCCTACTTCAGTGTTGGGTCTTCCAATTGGGCAGCACATAAGTTGCAGGTTCTGTTTCTCAATCTAATTGTGCCTTGTGCCTCTTCATTATGGTTCAAACAAATTCAATCTGTGTTTGTTCTAGAGTTATTTACTACACGTTGATGCTGACAGAGAACGTATTAGATATGTGTAATATCTAATACATAAAAAGGAGAAACCAAGGAAAGTTCCATTTTGTAATATCTTTATCAGTTTTTCATCCTTAAACATAACGAAGCAACTTTTCAAACAGGGGAAAGGATAGCCAAGGTGAAGAGGTGATCAAAGCATATACACCTACTACTTTGGATTCCGATGTTGGATATTTCGAACTAGTTATAAAGGTTTGCTTATCCAGAACCTGTCTGTAATGACTTAAATTGATTGAGCTGATCTTTTTATGATTCTTATTTTGTTCCTAAACATTTGGTCGTCCATCTTCTGATTAGATGTACCCACAAGGAAGGATGTCACACCATTTCCGTGAGATGCGTGTTGGTGATTATCTTTCTGTCAAAGGGCCTAAGGTATATACTATATATGTTGATACTTGATAGCACACACTGAACTTCATAATGCAAAAACAAAGGCTTTCTTAAAATGGATATTTGGTTCTAAGGCATAACGCTGCTACCAGGGACGTTTTAGGTATCAACCTGGTGAAGTTAGAGCGTTTGGGATGCTTGCTGGAGGGTCAGGAATCACTCCAATGTTCCAAGTATGTCTTTGTTTAAGGCACACAATATTTGTTTACTCATCATTGAGATGTCATATCTTTCTGAGGGTTATATGTATCAATATATTCTTTCTTGTCTCTTGGCTGCTCAAGGTTGCTAGGGCCATCTTAGAAAACCCAACAGACAACACCAAGGTGCATCTTATCTATGCCAATGTCACATATGAAGACATTCTTGTGAAGGTAACAAGCATTCCTCTTTTTTTTCTTTTCTTTTTTTTTTTTCATTCAATGAGTAAATCTTGACGCTTGTCATTGATAGTAATCTGCATATTTATATGTATGCAGGAAGAACTGGACCGTCTTGCTACTAATTATCCCGGTCGTTTCAAAGTATACTATGTCCTCAATCAGGTTAATCTCTAACATGCCATATCATTTCAAAGAGAACTCAAGTTTTTATCCTTGATTGAATCAGGATAGCCTAACTTGAATGATGAAATGATGTGATCTGTGCAGCCTCCAGAAGGATGGGAAGGTGGTGTTGGATTTGTATCAAAGGAGATGATTCAAGCACACTGTCCTCCTCCTGCACATGATATTAGGGTAGGCAATAATCCTTTAAGCTAATCTCTTTAGATAACTTATCTGCGTTATTATAAAAGAGAGGTTATTGATTAAGAGGATTGTTTGTGAAATTTGCAGATACTGAGGTGTGGTCCACCGCCCATGAACAAGGCTATGGCTGCTCACCTTGATGCCCTTGGATATGACCCTGATATGCAGTTCCAGTTCTGATTTTCTTTTTTCTTTTAACATTCCATGAATGGCCAGGGATGATGGAAAACATTCAACCATATTTTCTTCCTGCGTTTTGAATTTGCAGAGCATGGGACTGGCTCTGAGAGAGCTAGAATTAGAATGGAAATAATTGATTATCCCATGATGAGGTTTAATCTGAGACATTGAATTTGACTGTATGGTAGGGAAATGCAATATTTCAATGTTGGTTGCACGTTGATCAGATTCGATTTGCAAGATTTTAGAGAGGCACGAAATCCCAGGTCAATGAATCAACAAGGAAACCCCCCCCCCCCCCCAAAAAAAAAAAAACCTTCTTGGCCCACTGATAAACAATTAAAAAAGCATCTGCATGAATAAAAGACAATCCCCAAGCAACTCTTATTCTGGGTTTTTGGAATCCATTCATTTAACTGAGCATTGTGTTACACCATAACTGAGCAATTCCAATTTCCGATCGGTATCTTAGTTTTCTGATCCAAATAAAATATAAGGACACTGATCTCAATCAGAGCCATGGGGAGATTGTGGATCCCTTTCCAAATTCACTGAGGCTCACCTATTAAAAATAAATAAATAAATTATCATCCATGCCTCTATTTAAAATAATTATCTAGGCCGAACAATTGGATTGAGAAATTGATAAATCGCCCAAAATTTTCATCAGTTGATCTTCCGATGTTTTCTATCAAAAAAAACTGTCTTATCAATGGACTTTGTTTAAAAAAACCTTTTGATAATTGATTCGTTTGTGTTTTTGGCAATAAGCTATAGATGGAGATGACCATTTATAATGTAGAACGATTTTGTTCAACTTATTTCATAGATTTGTATTTTGTAGAGTATGTAACTATTACATGTATTTTGAAATATTTAAATTTTATCAATTTATTTTTGGAAAAAAATAAATGGGCCCCACTCACTTATATATGTGAGTGAGGCAGAGAAAATAATTTTGCTTCAAAGACAGAAACAGAAACATTAAGCTCTTTATTTTTACTTGTTATTTGTATATTCATCCATACATATTTATCCAGACATACATAGATAGATACAGTCATAGATAGATGTCTGTGAAATAGCTCAACCCTAATATTTTAAGATTTAGATATTACAACAACACTCATTTTTAATTTAATAATATATAATTTCCACTTGCCTTTTTTTATTTATTTTTTAAAAATAAAAAATTCTCTCACCATTCCCAAACGGGAGCCAACTAAACTAATGCTGGAGGGCAGTTGAATCTGATGGCGTTAGCTGAAGTTGATTACAGAAAAGAGAATTTAATACTACCTTCTTGGTTTTTGCTTAATATAAAATATAGTTTGTGTTGCAATTTTTTTTTTGGTATTCAGTTTGTGTTGCAATTTTTACTATAATATAAATCTTTTATTATGCACCGTAAAAAAATAATTTTTTTCCCCTGTAGGTTAATAGAATATCATTTGATAAAGCTGGCCAAAAAAAAAAAAGAGAAAAGAATATCATAAAATATCCCAAAAAATGGGGGAGGTAAAGCCATTGCCTGAGGGAGTCGGATTCGAGAGTCAGTTACAGCCTTTCGCCCCTTTCCTTTCCCTCGCTTCTTCATTTCATTTCCTCTCCCAGGAAGCTGCACCAGCACAAGCTTCTTCTCATTTTTCGATCGCCACTCTCCTCTCTCACTCACTCGTTTCTTTCCTCCTCTTTTGCTTCCTTTTTTCTCATTCTTCTTTCTCCTTTGCATCCTGATTTCTCCGTGTTTTTTAGGAACAAATCGGACTTGTCTTCTTTTGGGTCTGTCGAGTTTTTTTTTTTTCCCCTTTCTTCATTTTTTGTATTGCCAATTCCAATAATGGGTTCGCGCGAGTTTTTCCGGTGAATTCTTCTGCTTCGGCTTTATGCTCTGTTCTTGGCCTTCAAATCTGGGATTTACGTTGGGGATTCTATCTCGTGCCGCCTGATTCTATGCATTCAATTGTTTGTATTCTACAATGGCGGATAGGCATGTGTCTTCTATCAAGGTTATGTCTCGGAGTTCATTGTATTGTTTCTTTATGATGATCTCAATCCTCTTCGCTCTTTCTTGGTTCTTTGTTCTGCGTAGCACGGGGCGCGCCCAGTTGGCGGGATTTCCCACTCCAAAGCTTTTCTCCACCGCTGATGATTCAGATTCTCTCGCGCAGATCCAACATTCAGGAACCTCATTCGGAAGCCAAACATGCACCGCAAATGATAATAAATCTGTTTTGAAGGTTTTCATGTATGATTTACCCCCACAATTTCATTTTCGTCTCTTGGATTGGAAACCCAAAGGAAATAGTGTTTGGCCTGATATCACTAGTCAATTACCAGAATATCCTGGAGGTTTGAATTTGCAACACAGTATAGAATTTTGGCTCACATTGGATCTGCTGGCTTCAGAACTACCTAAACCCTCCCATGGTGGTTCTGCAATCAGAGTTCATAACTCTAGCGAAGCGGACATTATATTTGTGCCGTTCTTTTCTTCTCTGAGCTACAACCGATTCGCTAAAGCAAAGATACCCACAAAAGAGAAAAACATGAACGATTTACTACAAGACAAATTAGTGGAGTATCTGACAGCTCAAAAGGAGTGGAAGAGATCTGGAGGAATGGACCACTTGATTTTGGCACACCATCCAAATAGCATGTTGGAGGCAAGAAAGCAATTGTGGCCTGCCACGTTCATACTTGCTGACTTTGGGAGATATCCTCCAACCATTGCTAATGTTCAGAAAGATGTGATTGCGCCTTACAAACACTTAGTGGCATCCTATGTTGATGACTCCTCAGAATTTGATAGCCGCCCAACACTGCTTTACTTCCAAGGAGCAATATATAGAAAAGATGTGAGTTTCCCTCCAAGTGGATTAATATCTTTGGTTCTGTTGTTTCTTCTAGTTTTCACCGAGACAGAGGATATGCAAGTGGGTTAATAAATTCCTTACAGTCCCATAATTAGGAGGAGGGGGCCATATATACATATATGCAGCCACAAGAGACAAGACATCAAAATTTGGTTATGGGGAAGGAATACAGAAATCTGATTTAATTGGTGAAACTATAAAATATGGTAGTTAATCCGTATAGTACTAATATCTTGTACACTATGCTTTTGATTGCTAGTCAAGCCTGCCTTTTCCTCTGTTTAAATTTGTACTTAGTTGAAGTTTCTGGTATTGCTCAGGGAGGTTTAGCTCGGCAAGAGCTATTTTATCTTCTTAAAGATGAAAAGGATGTGCATTTTTCTTTTGGGAGTATTCAGAGGGGTGGGATCCAGAAAGCTACAGAAGGAATGCGTTCGTCCAAATTTTGCCTCAACATTGCTGGTGACACTCCCTCATCAAACCGCTTATTTGATGCCATTGCTGTTCATTGTGTTCCTGTCATAATCAGTGACGAAATTGAGCTCCCATATGAAGATGTGCTTGACTACTCTGAGTTCTGCATATTTGTTCCCACAAGGGATGCTCTCAGAGAAAATTTTCTGATCAACTTCATTAGGAGTGTGGGGAAACAAGAGTGGACCAGAATGTGGACCAAGTTGAAAGAGGTTGAACATTTCTTTGAGTATCAGTTCCCGTCAAGGGAAGGCGATGCTGTTCAAATGATATGGCAGGCTGTTGCACGTAAGGTCCCTGCTCTGAATCTCAAGATACACTGGTCTAAGCGTTTTGATAGATCTCCTCCTAGTACAGATAACGGCTTAAAATCAATACCTGCACCAAGAAATTTTTGGTGAGAAATTGAGCAGTAGGTTATATTGTTAGAACATTTTTTCCCTTAATTTTGATTCTGATAATCACATTTTGTAATGCTGTTATAAAGAATAGTTCATGTTATGAAAGAGGTTTAGGCAAACAGTTGCAATATTTTCTCTCTGTTTTTTTTTTTTGGGTTTTATGCAATAAATGTTCCAACATACCATTACGCCAGTCAGAAGATGGGTCAGCTCTGAAACATTTGATTTCTAAATTAATCTATGAATATGATCAGATTCACATTGACGAGATCTAACAAAGCAACTAAGCTCAAAGGTGATTTGTACGTAGGTACCCTACTTATAGTCTTTATATACACTCTCAAACACACTTGTCTTCCTATGCAGACCCCTCTCTCTCTCTCTCTGCCCCCTATTCATTCATTTTCAACCACGCCAATAATTTATGAGATTCCCATTATCAACAACCAAATGAAGCTCCCATACAGAGTGCGACCCCCCCCCCCCAAAAAAAAAAAAAAAATTGTACTGCCTTATAAGTTTAAAAACATTTTCCCGAGTTCTGTCAAAGTTAACACCATTACCTGTGTTGTATCATATTCAAACAAACAAACTTGAATCCATCAAGTTCAAACGCCTTTAGTAGCTAAAGTTCAAAATCTTTTTCTAGGATCCTATCAATTAAATTAATTAGAATCAACATTTTCTTCCAATTAAATTAACTACATCAATTTTTTAAATAAAAACCATTATCCAAGTACTTAGATAAACAAAATTGTTTTATTTTCTGAAAAAAAATAGATATCTTTAGGTGCTTAGGCCCTCCAATATTATTTTGGTTGAATTATTAATTGAGTCGAAATTGGGTCGGATGCACTTTGAAGGTTGGGGATAACTGGTAAGAAGCTCGAATACCTGCGGCCCAAAGCCTGCCACAACGGGCTATGCGTTTGGTATTGACGACGATGGAGCAAAAACCCACCTTAAATCCCTTCTCCGTCTCCTCGAAAGCTCTCCTGTCCGTGATGGCACTATCATCTTCACTCCCTCTTTCTCATCCTTTCGGTATTCCAACCAAACCCCACCGTTTATTTCCGCTTAAAGCCCGTACCTTTCTCTTTTTTGTAAATGGCGGTGTTTGTTCCCGTGGCCTTCCCTCCGTCATCTCCGCCAAAGCTTCGCCGGTGGTATACTCCACTAGACAAGAGCTTGATTCTGTGAACATTGCTGAAGACGTTACCCAGGTTTTCCATCAATAGCAGCTCTGTGACCCCTACTGAAAAGCATTTTGGATATGCCTTCCTATTTGATGCTTGCAGTGAATTCCTCTATTCCCGCAAATTTTCCACTTTTATTTTCTTTTGATACGTCTCTTCCTCGACCTTCTTGAATTATTATAACAAAACCTATTTGATGAATTATAACTAGCCATGCTGTTTATTCGGACATGAGCATATATGCATCCTGTTTATCTTCAGTGGAGTATAATGATGACTTATCCCGTACCATTTTCGTTTTCAATTTGATTTCTATATCCTTTTAACTGTTTTTGCGAATTGATGTAGTTGATCGGAAATACACCGATGGTGTACCTCAATAAGGTGACAGAAGGCTGCGTGGGAAATGTTGCTGCAAAACTTGAGTCTATGGAACCTTGCCGAAGCGTCAAGGACAGGTAATACTTCATATGAAATTGTATGATTCTGCATTCCTGACAATGTTAAACTTCATATAATCATATTTAGTTATATCTTCGTCCTTTATTTCATTTGTGATTTAGTTTGGATTTTTTTTTTTTTTTTGTGGGGGCACTACATCTGTTTGACATTTGAGACTTTTATTAGGCTACTATTTTTGATCTTTCTATTTCATGATTTCCATTGCAATATGCCCTATGAATCTTAGACTGGAGCACATCATGAATTAACTGATTTTGTTGTTCAACTTGTCAGAATTGGCTATAGCATGTTGACCGATGCTGAAGAAATCGGAGCCATTTCTCCTGGCAAAGTAAGCTCTGAATATTTAATGGTTTATAGATCAGCGTGAGTTTCACTGCTCTGACTTTCTTTATATTGCTGACTTTGCATTTGTGCAGACTATTTTAGTAGAACCAACAACTGGAAATACAGGACTGGGTATTGCTTTTATTGCAGCTACGAAGGGATACAAACTTATAGTCACCATGCCTGCTTCAATAGATATTGAAAGAAGAATCCTTTTACGTGCATTTGGAGCAGAGATTGTTTTGACAGATCCCGAAAAGGGTCTGAAGGGAGCTGTTGACAAAGCTGAAGAAATCTTTCTTAGAACACCCAATGCTTATATGTTTCGGCAATTTGATAACACAGCTAATGTGAAGGTTATTTCTAATCCATCTCATCATATCTCATTGAACGCTTTGATGTTATATTGGGCTTGCATGAGTGAAAACAAGGGCATGTATCACAAGTCACAACTATATTGTACCATGACTTAAAATAAGATTCATGTTATTGAGTTTTAAAATTTACAGATCCACTTCGAAACCACAGGGCCAGAGATATGGGAGGATACCTTGGGTAATGTTGATGTACTGGTTGCTGGGATTGGAACTGGTGGCACTATTACAGGGACTGGGAAATATCTCAAACTTATGGACAAAAAAATAAAGGTGTGTGCTTTTTTGCCTCTGTGGCAGAGAATAAAGAAAATGAAATTGGAGAATTCATGCATGTACCTTTTTCTTCTTCTTAACCATAATTTGTTTACTTAGGTTGTTGGTGTGGAACCTGCGGAGAGAAGTGTAATCTCAGGGGACAATCCAGGTCAGAATCTTCTTCCAAACTTTTTAATGTTAAGGTTCTTAACTTCTTTTGTCTTATTGTATCGCTTGTTTTGATCAAAATTTTATTCAAGAAAAATTTGATTAAATTTTTTTGAAATATTAGAGATTGTGTTTCAGGTTACCTGCCAAGCATTTTGGATGTCAAATTGCTTGATGAGGTTATCAAGGTAATAAAAAAAATAATCTTCCTCCTCGGTTATCTGCTTTGATTTCTCACATTGCCCGCCATGATAACCTTTCTTGGCTTTGGGATTTCCTTACCCTTTAGTGAAGCTATACGCATGTATAAAAATTTGAAAAGTTGAACCTTTCAAGTTTTCAATTAACATGCCTTGAAATTGGATAAATTTGAGTAAGATGCAAATGGCTGGGAATAAAATGGAGAGGTGGATTATAATTGTAGGATGAAGCTATAACTGTTTTTTATTTGAAATCAGTTTTCTGGAGAATTAAATGGTGACTGAATTTTGGGTGAGAGAGTTCAATTGTTGGAGTCATCAGCAGGGTTCAATTGCTATACTTGAAGCTTCTTACAAAGCTTACAAGATGCTTTTGAGTTCTGCTTTGATGTTATTGTATTGACCATTTTGAAGCGCTTTATATTCATAGCTGTCTTACTCAGATTATCTTAAATTAAAAGTTGACCGTTGAGAGCACAGGTTACCAACGTTGAAGCTATTGAAATGGCAAAGAGATTAGCTTTGGAAGAAGGTTTACTGGTAGGCTGAAAATTCAAACTTCTTGATATATATGATCATATGTTCTGTTTTAGATTTTTTTAATTTCATTATTATTTTTGGTTTGATTGTGAACAGAAGTAGGTATCTGCATATAGCTTTACAAGGGTTGTGTTTTTGTTCTAGTTTCAGAACCCTGTTAAATACGCCTCTTGATATCGCAATAGTACTGTGATGTGGGAAGTAGCTTGTATCTTTTCTGGATATGTATTATATTATAATTGTTCCAAACTTGGGGTTTAGGTTGGGATTTCCTCAGGAGCTGCTGCAGCTGCTGCCATTAGTGTAGCAAGACGGCCTGAGAATGTTGGAAAGCTCATTGTAGTAAGTCCATTTCTATTTAAACAGTTTAGCTTTCTTAGATGCTGCTCCTTCAGTCCTCAATATAAGACAACTTTGGAGAATTGATCTTAGTCCTAAATATAAAACATAGTTTTCATATTTGTCAATATTTTCTTAATTTAACCTTAATGATCCTCCCTCAATAGTAGTCATGGAGGAGAGAGAAGGAGGAAATTAAGGAAGATATAACTAGAGTGTTTTAGAAAATACATATCATATTAATAAACTTAACTAATTTCCTTAATCTAATCAAATTTGGTAAGTATGTGTTATATTAAAGACCAGAGAAGTAGTATGCTACTAGTACTAGAAATACCCTAATAAGAATGTGTGTATGTGTGTGCCTGGTGTGGAAGGGGTATTGCGGGGTGAGTGCGTGCTGTTTCAAACCACAACTAGTACACGCAGTCCTCAAAAGTTTGTCTCCCTGTACATTATAGTATTAGTTTATTTTGCTCTCTACACCATCGAACCCAAATTATGCTGTTGATTGACGCCTTTTCATTGTATTATTCTCACGAAAGGAACAGTTCATTTTAGTCTTTCTAATTATTGCATGAATGAAGGTTATATTTCCAAGTTTTGGTGAGAGGTACATATCCTCTGCTCTCTTCAATTCAATCTATGAAGAAGTTCAGAGAATGTGACAATGATGAGCTATATCCTGGCTGTGTATGTCATTGACAAATGCTTTATGGAGATTTGATGAGCTCATCTCATAGTCGCATTAAAGAAGCTGCCTTATGCTCTGTATAGGTATGATCATATCCACGGTTGAATTTAGAATCAGTATTTTCGTTAACAACCATCTTTCTTAAACCCGAAATTTGTGCATCTCAGAGTGCTTGTGGCTCAACTCAAAATGCAAAGAGGACTGAGTTGATTTACAATATGTCCTCTATGACCTTTCCCATGGCCTGCCATTCTATTCGTTTTTCGACGTTCGACCTCCCTTGCCAAATCATACATGAATAATGTTCAACTGTTGCAAGATTCAATTTTTTTTTTCCCCTTGTTGACCGCACAATGTATAATACGTTGACATGTAAGCTGATGGATCAGTATATAACATAGATTGTATTGAGGAAATTTCGATGTAGTTACGAATTTTTGGTGGGAAGCCTTTGGATTAGGACGTAATATGATTCCAAGTCTCCAAAAGCTTAAGCTCACGGGGGAGACACAGACTTGTTTTTCAAATTGCATCATTCAGACCCACTTGTCAACATGCTTATTATAAGAAACGCTTTTCTAGGATTTGCCTCGTTATGCGATCTTTAGTTTCAAATAGACAGTGGTACGTAACGCGAGTTATGAGGATTCTCGCCAAATCAGTTCCGAATAAGTGTTTGTTTATTGTGTATAAGGTAAATAAGGAGTTTTGTTTTGATTTATATAAACATAATTCTACCCAACTCATACAGCCTTAATGTGGTTTAACTAATTGTCACCTTTCATTAGTTCCTTTCTTTTTTTTGAGAAAAGGTCATCCAACCCGAAGGTTGTGGGTTAGGTGAAGAGTATGGATATCAGTTGACCCAAGGGTTGATGTCACATCAGATCACTATCAAATATGAAATATTACTCCATTAGAACTTATTAAAATTTACTAATTAATAATTCTTATAAACCAATCAAAACAGTTAAATTTGTTAAAATCATCTTAAAATATAAGTAATTTCTAATATTACCATTACTAATTGAACTAAACTTTAATACTTTCTTCAACCTAATTATAAGATATAGTTGAATTTTATGGAGAGATTAAGGAAGCTAATTAAATTATTTTAGAGTATTTTTATTTTTATTTTTTCTTTAAACTAATTAGTTTGACTAATAGACTAATATATAATCTAAAGATACACAACTTATGAAATGATTAAGTAACTTATTTAACTTTCTTAATCTCCCCAAAGAAAGTCAATTATGTCTTATAATTAGGACCGGAGGTAGTATCATATTGATTATTATTCTCATCTATCACCCTCATTAACTATGGACATATATGAAAAAATAATAATTAATGTTTAAGCAAGTGTCTTGTAGAAATAATCAAATACACTGACTAGTTATTGTCTGATAATAAAGAACAAAGGGAGTATTTGATAATATATATTAATTTAATTATTTGATTACGAAATATCATATTTTAAAATAATTGGATTCAATTATAAATAAATTATTGAACCCCTTTTTCTTCAAATCTTAGTTCAATATCAAATTCCTTTAAACTTTACTTTATTGAATTAAGATAATTAATTTAGAATATGTTGAGGGTAAATATTGAAGTGAAAGCGCCTGTGAATTAAAAACAAATAAATGTTAAACCTTCATTGAAAGTCTTGTAGGGAGATTTGAAGTTTGATTTGCTTGTAACCCTAATCCGCTGCCTGCCTCTTTAATTTAAAAGAAAAAATGTTAAAACTTCCCACTACTTAAACCTCTTCCTCTTTGCATTAGATAAAGGCATGTATAGGATAATAGTCATGGTCATATAGAAGATAATCTCTCTCTCTTTGTGACGTCTGAGTACAATGTGAGATTAATAGAAACTTTGTCATTGCAGAAAATGATATAAGTTCCTGACAGGGTTAATTAGTTTGGCAACATGATGCAAAAAGAGAATTTAAATTTATGTGGTTGTCGGACACTAATCAAGAAGAAAGTGGTATAGATAGTAAGGGATTTGATCAAGTCCCAAAGGGATGTGTGTTCGATCCCCGCTGCTATCGTTGGGACTCCTTCGGTAGGCGATCTTGTAAGTCCTCATTAAGTGCTCAAAGAGTCCGGGGCTATACTCTGGCCTTGATGAGAGACTAATATCAAACCCTTCCAAAACTTTTATGTATCAAAAAAATAAGAAGAAAGTGGCACCAACATGTTAAAAGGATATAACTTCTCTCTCTCTCTTTTTGCCTTGGTGAGAGACTAATATTAAACCCTTCCAAAACTTTTATGTATCAAAAAATAAGAAGAAAGTGGTACCCACATGTTAAAAGGATATAACTTCTCTCTCTCCCCCTCTCTCTCTCTTTTCCTTTTCTACCGTTGGTATCATTTTCCCCCTGCATAACTATTAGATCAAAATATGATGTTTTATGGTTAATATTTCTTTCTCATCCCTTTCTCCATTTTCTCTCAATCCTTCTCTTCATTATAATAATAATTTTTATAAAATATTAAATATGTACCATTAGATTTTTTTCGAATAGTTATTAATGGAGAAAAGGACCACAAGTCCACAACTGATATGAAAAGAAAATATTGTAGTTTTCTCTCGGTCTGTGTCTCTAATGCAATGAAATTTAATATGCATGTTGAATATCTGATGGTTTAGAGTAAACAGGGACTCTCTTTCTCAGATTAGTGGTGGGAGTGTTGAACCTAATTTTGAAGGCCAATTAATACTCTCTTTGGTTCAAAATATAAGAGCCAAATTTGTGAGGGGTACATTTTTTTTTATAAGATCCACTTTGCTTTTCTTTTGTCTTTGCATTCAATATTTTTTCTCTCTCTAAATTTGCCACTCTCTCTCCTATCATTGTTTTCCTTTACATTCGTTTTCATCATTTTTTCTAGTTATTATCTCTCTTACTTATTCTCTTAATAAATAAGGATATATTGGAAACAAAAAGTAGATATCTCCCATATTTTTTGTTTTTAATTAATTTCTTAATAAATGTAAAATAAGTATTTCGCTAAAATTCTTATATTTTGAATGAGATGGAGGAAATGGTATGGTTAAGGCAGGAAGCAAACTCTCACCCCACTTTCATTTTCTGACATTATTATAGCTCAGACGTTGATTCAGAGAGGAGAGAGAGCCAAATGTTTAATTTTTGAGGATGTGATTGAACACTACTTTAATTTGCATTCAAGGCAGTGGGATCACTCTGTAATTAATTCAAATTGGGGATATTAAAGTCGAAACAGTCCCAATTGCTCGGTGAGTGTTATAAAATTCCTTAATAGAAATTACTTCCATGTTTTTTGTTGAAATTGAATAGGATGCTTCATTTGGGGGTGGTCCTAAAGCTGGTTTGATTTGTGGAAAAAAAAAAAGGCATCTTTGCTCATGAGCTTCACACACACACACACACACAGTCTCTCTTATCTCTCACATGACAGCCAGACAATGGTAGGTCCAAGTGTGGCAATCTGATGTGATATACATGCCTCTTCTATCTCACTTATCTTCAACTTTCAATTAATCTCTTTCGCCTTTCCTAATCTAACTCTGTCTATATCTCTCAAGTATTTAAGGCATAATTCAGTATATAACTTCTGATTTTTATACTAGATTAAACAGGATTTATTCCTCAATCTTATATGCTTAGAGAAGTCTTCCATGAGATAATCTAACCTATTCCCTCTCTCCATTATTAAGACGTATTTAGAGAATTAATTTTGGTCTTAAATATAAGACATAACATATTTTTCATATCAATCAACTTTTTTTTTTTAATTTACTCTCTATTGATCATGCTCCCTCAACAATAATAAATGAGGATAGAGAATGAAAGAATTAAAAAAATGACTTGAATGTTATAGAAAATATATGTTATATTAACTAACTTAACTAATTTTCTTCAATTAATCAAATTAATTAAATATATTTTATATTAAGAACTAAGTATTTCAGTTATATATCATCTCTTTTACTAGTAAGATGATATTATTATACCTCTATTCCTAAAAAATATTTTGAGAAGGTCATATAAGACCCTAATTTTCTATATTTGTCATATTTATCATTTCTCCTAAACAAGTTATCTAACTCTTGTAAATTGATATATAATTTAATATTACATAAAAAATATTTTAGGGAAGTCATGTAGCATTTGTTGGAGTTACTCCTTCTTGTATTTAATATATAACATATTTGGAGAGTTAAATTTGATTCTAAATATAAAACGTATATTTTATATTTGTCAAATTTTTTTCCAATTTACCCCTGCTCCATAAAAAATAATTTGGTAGGAAAGAGAATTAAGGAATATGACTACTATTTTAGAAAATATATGTCGTATTAACTAATTTAACTAACTTTCTTAATCTAATCAAATGAATTAAATAAATATTATATTAAAGATGAAAGGGAATAACTTTATTAATTTATCTAAATTAGTTAAGTACTTAGATTAAGGATTAGAGGTAACCAAATTTCCAAACTTAATATAGCAAGCTCTGTTGAATATTGATTGCAGCTATAGATATTTTATTATAATTCAGGACTTATTAAATAATTTTAATTTTCTTAGTTAAACTCTTTACATATGTGTGCGCTCTTTTTCATTTTAACTTCCCTGTCTTTAATAAGCGCACTTAATAGTGGCGGATCTTGGGATAAATATTTGGGGGGCCAAATATATACTCATTAATTACTTAAAAGGAAAAAATATTTGAAGGGGTCAAATGTATAATAAAAATATTTTAACTATAAGATAACATACTTTTTACACTATATTAAATTTTCAAAAAACAAAAATTCTTAAATTTTTTCAATGTTTTGTTTTTTAGGGGCCTTCCCCCCCCCCCCCCCCCCCCGGGCCCCAAAACCAAAAGGACCCCCCCCCAAAACCAAAAGAAGATCCGCCATTGGCAGTTGAATATTTTAATTTTAAATTCCAGCTACGTACAGTAAATAGGCAGGCTCGTCGTGCCATTGGACTCAATGAGTTAAATTACCATGATCTAATTTCAAAAAAAAAAAGTAAAAAATAAAAGAAGAAAGAGACTCATTGCTTCAGTTTTTTTCGTCCAATATCTGGCACTATATTTGGACGCGGGTCTGCATAACTACTTACATGCAAAACCCTCGTACGGCTTCAGTCTTATGTTTTTAGAAGACAGAAACAGAGAAACCTACCCTTATTGGGTTTCGAGATAGATACACTGATATACATACATACATATATATTACATATATATGGGTAACAAAAAGAACATAAATATGACAGTAAAATTAGAAAAGCTAATAATAAAGAATAACAATGAAGGTGTGGGCTGTCACCAGCGTGGAGTTACAGTGGAATATTAAATGAGTCAGAAAAGAGTAATGAATAAAAAGAGAACCATGCATATGGATCAGGAAGAACGAGAGTATAAAAAAGCAAAAAAGAAACCAAAAAAGGGTTCCCATATTGGGGAACCCCACATTATTCCATTACCCAGAAAGGAGGCAAAAGGAAAAAGAAAAAAGAAAGGTATGGCACGCATAAAATTCACAAATAAATTAAATGATCCCAACAGCAACACCTTTCGTCTTCACATCTCATCATTTTCTTCCTTCATTTAATTTCCAGCTTCTACGGTTTCCACTTTCCTTCTGTCCTTCAGAGTCTCATGAGTTTCACACACTGTACTGTGAGTTTCTCTTGCTGAAACAAGCAGTGATTAATGTATTTAGATTTACAGCGCATGGGGAAGAATACAGAAGCAGAAGAAAAACCCTAGCAGAATAAGTAAAACATGTCGTGTAAATTTATTGAACAGTAGTACGTATGATGGGTTAGGAATATTTGTGTATCTATTGTGAAATGAAAAATTAAGTTGAATATAAATGAAGTATAAAATTGAATGACATTATTTCTACGGAAATTTGTGTTCATTATTTATTCCACGTATCTATATATAGCAGTACTCAATGATTTTGTGGGATTATTAAATTTTAAGAATAGTTTTTAGGCTATTAAATGACGCACCCCATCTCTAGTTGTCCACTGCCAATCACAACATGCTGCATTAAATTGGTATTCTATATCACCAAATGGTTTTGGTTTACTAATATACTCTCTCTCTCATCTTTATTATAAGACACCAACTATCAATATTTTTTTGTCTTTATTATAAGGCATCAACTTACTTTAACTAACTCATTTATTACTTTTTTTCTCATTATACCTTCATTTTTAACTAATTTAAATCTACATCATTAAAGTAGGGGTGAAGTTGGAAACATTTATTAATTTTGGACTTAATTAATGAATTAATTTCTATTTCTTAGTTTGTGAGAAATATTAGTCAGTACCTTATAATAAGGACTCCCTATTTGTTTTTATTGCCACTTATAATTAATATTTGTCAGCATTACTGTACTACTAGTCTACTACTGCTACTTTATACGAGAGCTGAAAGGTGACGGCTTGATGAGGACACGTGGCGAGTTATGATTGACTTGGAGCTTCTGCGGTGAAAGCTGGTGCAGCAGCATAAGATTGAAACCCATTTTGTTAGATATCTTGTGATAGACGAAACATATAGGTGGCTGCATGATCTTTGGCCATATGATGCCACGCCGAAAGATGAAGAAGATCACAGGTTTCCCATACAACAAATTACATTTTTTTCTTAAAGGAAAAAGACTTTGATGAGGCAACCCATTCATTATTTTGCCTTATTTGGTTGCAAGACTTTCGTGACGCCCATCCTGTTTCACTCTTATTTGACTATTTTTCCTTCTTTCGTATAGCCCCTTTTAGTCACAGTATAATAAAAATTCACTCATCTCCTTATAGAGGTTCATTTATATTGATTCTATAATACTATATATATATGTGTGTGTGTGTCTGTGCGTTTTCTGTTTTGGGTATTTTTCCCTATCTTTTGAAATGCCCTTTTATTAATTTCTCTGAAATGTTTAGTAGCTAGCTAGTATCAACTAGTATTAATGATCATTTAGAACCAATAGGCTTGGTAGGTTTTCATATAGACTACTCTTAATCATCAATAATAATTACATTGATGATTTGGCCAATAACGCACCATCATATCTCTAAGCCATTAATTAAAGTTTACTGGCCATGACATCAATGATTTTAAGTGAGCACAATAAACCTCCACACGTTGGAAACAAAAAACAATGGTCACGTCATAGGTTCCACTCTAATTAATCTCTTATGGTCCAATTGCATATATTTGTATATATATTCATGTCATTGTGTATTTTTCGCCTATTTTATTTTGTATAGGTACTCCATGCAACAATTGAAAAGAAAAAAGGAGGAGAAGAATATATACACACCAAGTGCTAGAAATTTCACGAGTGAACCAAGATAATATCAGAAAATAAATTATCATTTGGGCTCATGCTCAAGTAATAAACATATGTAGTTTTTTTTTTTTTTTCTTATAAGGCATTGAGCTGAGTTAATTTATTCACTAAGAGCTTGCTTGAGATAAATCACTCATAAAACTTCAAGTTACATGTTGAAAGAGATCGATCAGAGATCCTAACTATAAGACCCTCATCATATATAGAATAAAAATCCTAACTTTCTTTTTTCTTTTTGTTTTTTTCTTGCGTCCTTCATTAATTTCCCTTCTGACTTGTCATGTTTGTTAATTTGTCAAAATACCCCGGAATAATCATTATCAGGTATTGACCTTATACGTTTGCTTCTATGTTAGAACATAGGGGAAAGTTCCATCATCTCCTCATGGCCCACATTTTCCTCAAACAGCCACTTCTCAAGAAACGACAATGGAGGAGCACCATTCTGCTTATTAGTATCATGAACCTTCTCAGCTGCAGCAGCTTCATCAGAACTCTTGTCAAGAACAGAATCACAAGTTGACTTGTCCCAAGCAGAAGCATTGTTTAAATTCTCAAACGACAGGATAGAATCAAACTCTTCATGGGACACCAAATCTCCACCACCCTCTTGCTCATCTTTTGCATGATGATGAAAGGACACAAAATTTAAAGCAGCAGGTAGTGATGCAGACTTCACCATCATTGTCTTATTACTGTTTTCAAAGCTGTTAACGTTGTTGTCGTCGTTTTGATGAAGCTCCTTGTCTTTGGTTACTTGGAGAAGATTACTATTGTTGTTGTCTGGCTTTGGGGATGATCTCATCCAACCTTGTAAGAGGCGTGAGATGTTCTCAGTGCTTGAGGCGTAGGTGGTGGAGGAGGAGGACTGGGACTGGGACTGGGACTGGGACTGGCTAAGCCTAAGAGATGAAGTGTTGTTGTTACTCATATCTAAATTCGTTTTGTCATGAAAGCTCTTGGATACAAGCTGAGCAGAGGTGGTTGGGTCTGGTGATGCAAGGTGGGGGTCCAAGGCTGCTTGAAATTTCCTCAGCTTCTTCTTTAGATGTGTGTTCCAATAATTCTTTATATCATTATCTGTTCTTTGAGGCAGGTACGAAGCTATGGCTGCCCATCTGCTCAACCATCAATACAATTTCACATCTTCAGACAGATATATTTTAAAAATATATAAAAATTTATTTCAATTTAAATTGAAAAAGACATGAGGTGACTGATGAAGCTCTGTGTATGTAGCTGAATTTTCTTTCCTTTTTTCTTCATGTTCTGTTTAAATTAAAACAAAGAAAAAAGAGAAGGAAGAGGTTTGTGGAGATTACTTGTTTCCCAGAAGAGCCTGCAAATGAATTATCATTCCTTCCTCATGAGGTGTGAAGTTCCCTCTCTTGATTCCTGGCCTGAGGTAGTTTGTCCATCTCAGCCTGCAACTTTTGCTGCACCTTGACAACCCTATTTAATCACACAAGAAGATTTTCATCTATATCAGTTTATTGAGAAATCTATGATATATAGATAAAAAACAAGCCATTATCATAACATGAGTCACAGTTTAATCAGAGTATGAAATATAGAAAGAGTTTGGATCTGAAAATTAAGTGACTGAAGAAAAAATTACCAGTATTAGTAGGCACTGATCTCCAATTTCCAGGGCCATGCTCTTGGATGTAAGAAACAAGGATGATATCCTCCTCAGGAGTCCATGGTCCCTTCTTGATCCCAACTTTGTCACAGCAAGGAGGTCTTCCCATGGCCGCAATAATCTCCACTACTGTGTCTCACAACTTTTGTTTTCAGGCCGGACAGACTTGCAATATAGAGCTTTCACATGATAGCGCTACATGTGAGTGTTGCTTGCTTATATATACTCCATGACTAGAAAGTAGACGGAGATACCACTTTATTTTCACACTAGCTCATCTACCTGACCCTTTTATTGCCTTCAACCTTCAACTTTATTACGTAGTCAATATAGAAGCCAAAGTCAGCGAGAGCAGTCTCAGCATTTTATTAATTTCTCTCTTTTTTCTTTTTTCTGAGTCACGTGGCGGCACGGAGAGACAGCAAAGCTGGGAAATTTCATTTCCCCCCATAACTTTATTTTTCTCTAATCATGTCACTCTGAGATTATATTCCATTATCCGTCTAAGTCGGCACATTATTCCCATTTATGCGTGGGATCCTTGACATTTGAGCGCCCCCTTGGTTTGCTTTATGAGATTTATCAGTAGTGAATTAGATCACTGACAGGAACTCAACTGTAAGCAATCAAAACTCATTACGCAGATTGACATCATTTTTAAATTTGATTTTTTTTTTGGAGGGGGGGGGGGGATGTTTGTTGTTTCCCCCCTATAAAGAACATATTGAATGTTGAGTACTGCTAAAATTTAGGGGAACCGCTATAATAAATGAAACCTGCACAGAAAAGAGAGGCAGAGAGAGAGAGATGAGTAAGTTTGGAGATTTTTGGCAAAGTGATATTTATTCAAGTCAGAAGTTGCTGGCTTAGGTAAATTCAGATGATACAGAAGAATTCAGGTGAAAAATGGATATTGGTTGTCGCTTGTCAATTAGTTTCATCCTTAAACATTGAGAAGGAACTGCTGCTGCTACATGCTACTTTTACATCCCTTGGAGAGATATTTCTATCGTAGTGCTAAAATGACGAGAGGTTTCAAAATCCACTTTCTTGTGAAGAGGTTCTTGCTCTGCCTTCACTTTTCTTTTCAGCATATTCCATGCACAAGCGGTGGCAGACGACACTTTTCTTCATGCCTCTTTACCTCTCAAGAGGGCTCGATTTTTTCCAACATCAATTTTACGTTCTTTATTGTTTGTAGAATTATAAGATACGCTTTACAAGTTTGGATGACCATACTACTATTGAAACAATAACCAAATCAGGAGAACCTAACAAAAAGTTGAACTCTCCCTAGTTAAAAGTTCAAACGTTATGACAGTATAATACTCTTTAAATTGAAAACCGTGGCTCATAATTTAGCTCGTACGTCATTGGTGTCAAGGGGGTTTCAATATAGCTACCACCAAATCCATTGTGTTTTTAATAATCTTTCATTCTCTCTTGCACAAAGATTAA
This sequence comes from Acacia confusa, assembly GCA_037074495.1. NCBI lineage: Eukaryota > Viridiplantae > Streptophyta > Magnoliopsida > Fabales > Fabaceae > Acacia > Acacia confusa. The sequence continues at coordinate 8,937,411 of CM073507.1, read as the reverse complement.
ATCAAAATCTTATTTCGCATACAGAATCTAAAGGGGGAAAATTACAATTACAACATATATCATTGCATAAAAAATCTCATCCTAGATTCCAATTTGTCTACGTTAAATTACAATACCAGCCAGAACACTAACTGCTGATTAATCATTCTAATGCCTAAGAACAGCGAAATTTAATAATCATGGCCAGTATGCCGCAGGAACTATGAATTACAAGGCCTCTGCTGCAGAACTAATTGAAAACAGTGTGATAAGAATAAATCACACTAACGACTCCTATGGGTAAATTTTTAAGTGAAAAGAACACCACACTATACAAACTGAATCCTAAGCAAAAGGATTGCCCCCAAAAGATGCAACTGGTCCCTGCGTCTGGATGTTCCTGTAAATGAGCAACTCAGCAAGTCAATTGCACGTAAAAGTCATGGTCCAATGAAAAATGCTCAAACAAATAACTTCAACACTTCGTCCATGACTATTTCAGAGTTTTATTTATCAGAAAGAATGACGACAAACTGCTAGATTCAGACAAAAGCAGCAATAAACACAAGCACCATTATTTGGATTATTAAAGAAAATGCAAGGACATGATGAAACTTACGGTATTTGAGAACTCGGTGGCTGTGCAGCCATGAACGTTAGCCCGCCTACATAATGGAACAAAAATCAGAATATGAAGGACAAGAAGAAAATCCTGCCACCACATTCATTTGAATAATTGCTTTTACTTGTGCATACTAATACAAGATGATTCAAACTGCAGGGGAGCAAGAACTCTGGTGATGATTGTAATTGAAAAAAAGTGATTTAGTGATGTTTGAATTTCAAGTAGAAATCTTGGAAGGAAACCTTGTCCCGCTGAAGAAATATATGGGGTCACACTTTGCGGGAGCCATGGTTCCACTATACCATTACCACCATGGTATGGAGGAGACAACTGGGAATCTGGCAGAGCAGTTTGCAATGAGCTCAGATCAAGGAACTGCAGATTATAAGGGAAACAACGTTAAATAAATGCAGAGAAGCCTATCTCTTGTAATCACCATGCAAGTGAATTCAGTTCTAAGGCAAGGCATAAATTATATGTAGGTTCAAGATTATGATATAGTCAAGGTTATTAACAATAAAAGGATATATCATGAAAGACAACTACATTAAGTGCACTTTCTCAGTCCTTCCAAACTCAATTTACACAGAATTCAGAGCCAAAATCCAGTACTTTCAAGTTCCTGGAGAAGCATAGAGTTTGAATTACTTAAAATGGGGGCAAAAAGGATAGAACTCCCAGCTCATATAGCTTTGACACTGTGTCAACATTCAAGAACCATTTCATTCAAAAAGCTAAAAGTTGTTAGGAAAAGCCTCAAGATTTTTCTTCTTTGGTACCATCTTGAACAGAAAGTATCAAGTCAGCTTTCTCTCTCTTTATAGACCAAGAAAAATATCATATTCAAAGATGTTGAGACAATGCCATACGGACATAAAAAATCACATCCCGATTAACATAAATATCTACCAACAATCAATCACATACCATATTGGTGTGCTCTACATCAGATTCATAGGGAAGATCAAATGGATTAGTTGATTTCTGGTTGGTTGCACTGCGCTGAGTCTCTTCCTGGAAGGAGACACAATTACTATCAGAAAACACAAAACCAAAACATCAATTGAAAATAGGGGGGGGGGGGGGCCTCAAGCGACCTAAAGAGCACGAACCATCAGAGGAAGCATGGTCAGAGGAAATGGTAAACCACTAACATCTGATTGAATATTAACATTGAATGCACCAATAGGGGCAAAGTCTTGCACCCCACCTTTGGAATCCTGATAAAAGCAAATGTTTTAGAATTTCTTTTCCCTGAAAACCTTGGCAACTATCATCATATTACAGCATACATGCACCAACCTCAGAAACTTTTGAGCTTAAAAATTGATCACTTGATGGAGGATTATGCAATTGCAACTCTTGATTAACAGCATCAACAGGAAGGTGGGAACCAGAATTTTCAAATGCATTCCATGGCTGTTCAGGTTCAGCATACAAAACTTTATTTAATTTTCAATTTATTCCATGGTATAATACTTGAAGGGGCAAAGAAAAGAAAATATATAGCATCATAAATTTCTCATGGAGTTTAAAACAAGAATTATCAAATCCTTCTAAGATTGCTTACTTGAGCATTTTCAGCAGCAGCCGAAGCTTGTTCTCCATTCTGAACACTGCCATGCCATGCATAAGAAGTGATTGAAGGTTCAAGAACACCAGAAGTGTCAAAAGATGGCCACTGCTGGCTGGCATTTTCCGTGGAAAATGGATCAAATAATTCCAGCAAAGACTTATCAGTTGAAGGAACTCCTGCTGGGATTTCAACTCGTGCAGGAGATGCCGATTGCTGAGGGATATCAAATGTTGCCCACCCATCATTTTTAGGGACAAAGAACTCTGGTGACTTCTCATCTGATGGAGCAGCAGGCTGCTGCTTAGAAACATCTGCAAAGAAGTCGATAGGTGAGGGCTGGGATGTTTGTGAAGGTTGATTTTCATTTGACAAAGGAGCTGACGACAAAATAGATGGTTGAAACAAATTCACTGATGGAGCCTGAGATGATGCTGGAAACTCAAAAAGATCAATAGGCGGCATTAAGGAGGGCAGCGGCCCAGATGCCACTGCCGCCTTTGAAAGATCCAAGCTAACTGATCTTGGTGGACGTGTTTGTTGTGAAAATGGTATGGCAGACAACTTATCTTGATTGGATCCAGAAGCTTGGACAGGCTCCGAAAATAAATCTAGACCACCAGAACTGTAAGATCTATGGGATGATGGATTGCAGGCAGTTGAACCCTGTGGTGTGGTTCTCTGGGTAAAGGACACCAGGTAATATCATGTCAAGTAACAGAGAAGGGTATAATCAACGTGTTACCTACTGATATAAGATCACAAGCACTTGGAAATTAACAAATACAGAATCAAACATGTCTACATAATCACCAGCCACCAAGAACGTCCATACAATAAAAAGTAAAAACTTCATAAAATGTAGCAAATTCCTTGTCAATTTAAAAACAAAATTACATAAAGGTTGGTCATTGCACACTGATATTGAACAAATAAATTGACAGAAGAATTATAATTTCAGCACAATCAAGAGTTCATAAACAGCCTGCAAATAACTAATTTACAAATCACTATTCTATTGGTGTTGTTCTTTGCCTTTTTGCTCTTGCACACGCACACTTGCTTGGCTGGATGCTTCATAAACACATTTTTATCAGGGAACAGCCGGATTTTATTCTTTTGCTGGTACAGGAGAGAAGCAAACAATAAAATATTTTGCAATCAAAGGCTGAATAAATTCCTTTCAGCACTTGATTCTAAATGTACAGGCTCCAACTACGGAGATAAGAAGCAAAAGCTTTTATCCGGACAATTAAATCATATAGGAAAAGCAACTTTAATGGAAAATAGTCCGTAAGGGAATGTGTTTCTAAATGGTACCTTGTTTGGTTCAAACTACCAGAAAGGAGCAAGAAAACGGAAAAGGAAAATAAATCACCATCAAAACACTACCATACTGTTGATTAAGGTTTACTTGGGTAAAAAAATTATCAATTTCACAGAATGTCAGCAAGCACACTTGATTTTTTTTACCATAGATACAATAACAAAAAAGAACTTACCTGTGGATTATGTCCATCTGAATCACCCTTGACAAGTGTTTCCAGAGATGTAAACCGTGATGGAGAAAATACATCTTCACTTGAACCAGCACTAGAACCCTGATGGAATGGACTGCTTCGCATGTCCCTAAAAAACTTAGGAGAGTGCACAGCAGATTTGAATTGTTCACCAGCACTAGACATAGAATAGTCTGAAATTCTTGGAGCAGATCCCTCATTAGCAAAGCCATCCTCAGATGCGTGGTCACTGAAGCGCCCAGGACTATACATAATACTAGACATTTTCCCTTCATAGCGACCTTTGTCTGAACCAGGCTTCCTGGTCAATGCAGCTGCTTGTCTTCCATACCGTCGATCTTCATATTGGTAATCATATGGAGGACTTTGAGAATATGAATGATAAGAGCTAGCACGCCTAGTGTCATCTCCAAGGATTCTAGGGCTCTACAGTCAATTGCCAAAGAAGCACATAAGTATTGAACGGAGGGTGATAAATAACTCAGGTATATAGGATTATTGTCTTGTTGATTTCATTTATCAGTACTAAGAAAGACTCATTCAACGTCATTAAAGCCAAAAACTGAAGCTTCATTTGAACATTTACATGAAGTGTGCATAACAAAGGAAAAAAAGATAAGTCAGGTCACTCCAATTATATATCCATTAACTTGCATAATGTTTCGTTTGTATTGATTCCATACTTATATTTTAGCACAATGGAATAAACTTCATCCATTCATATCCTACATTCCACACTACCAACTACCAAATGTCAACAGAAACTCAGCACGGCAGCTTTTACTTTCGCAAAGGGTGAAGAAAAGAAAATAAAAAAAATACAAGTCAAGGACAATATTAGCTTCGGAAAAGTACTGTATCACAGCAACATATCAATATTTAGAAATATATTGCCTGTGTATCTCTTGGAGGTTTGTCAGAGGACCTTGCTCCAGCATATCTTCTATCAATGTACACATTCTTTATAAACTCCCTTATTTTGTCAGCATTGCTGCAAAAAGTAAAGCATGATTATTTTAAGAGATTAAATCTAAGCATACACAAATATACTTGCCAATTATCATGATACTTCTTTTGCCCTTAACAATGATCGCACCTGCTATCTGGCATCCGCTGCCTTTGGAAATCCCAATCTTTCAAATATATGTCCCTTGCACGCTGGATCAAGTTAAATATAGATAAACTCATTTCAGGATGTAACTAAGACCAGCTCCAAATATCAGCCCAAAGAAAATTCACCCTTTACCTGGTTGCCACCATTTTGAAGAGCTTCTACCTCCTGAGAAGTGAATTTTGCCATAGATACAGACTTAACTCGATGAGTAAACTCACGACTGCATGACATTAAATTAGACAGGAAATTTTAAGAACCATACACTAAATATCATGTATATACAGTTATACACTAACAAAGCTCCAATTCACAACTTGACATCAGCAATAAATACTAGTTCTTCAAAGGATAACATGTCCTAGTCAAACTATGAGAAAAGGACTAGCGAACCAAATAGATGGAACATATGTTTAAAAAATTGTTAATTGTTAATTTGGATGATATCCCATGTTTGTATTTAAAGAAAGACACGTTTGGGGGTAAATACTCCATGAGAAAGTATTAATTTTTGCATCAGTTGTCCATCTTTTCCATGTTTGTCATCACATACCAAAAAATTGCAAAACGAAATCAAAATAATAGTTCAGGTTTTTGAACTAAATTTCAGATTCGAGAAACCGCCCACAACAATAGGTAGACAGCCCAGCCATGATGATTTACGGCCATAAGATCATCATCAAATGTCACCCAAGCACTACATTTAATGGCTTAAAATGGTCATTTCCTCGACTACAGTTTTAAACACAACAATTAACAGACTTTCGGAAATAAACTGCAAGCATGTTATGCACCAAATTCTCAAATCAGTTATTTATGATATTTAGTAAAAATATTATAGTATATAGGAAATCTTCTGTCTCTATTCAAATCCAAGGTACATTTCAACATTCAGAATACAACCAAAAAAAAAAAAAACTCACTGTATCCCACTGCATGTCATGCAAACGAAGGTCCAAAAAGTAGTACAGACATATTGAGGACCCTGCAAAACCAAAAAAAAATGTAAATCAAGTGATTAACTGTGAATCGTCTGATGACAGATAAACTTTCAAAACAGGAAATTCAAGTGTTTCTGGTCACAGATAATGCAGAATTCATAGAATATAAGTCCGTAAGATTATACCGCCCTGCATTGAGAGCTAAGAAGAGGCGTTAAATCTTTTGATCTACCCTCAAAATCTTGTTTGCATCATATCTTTGATAATTACTCATATCAATGCGAAAATTTCAGCTAAGGCGTTACAATTTGGGTACCCTAATGGGGAAGGCAGTACCTTGAAATAAAAACTATAAAAGCCCACAACCTGTAACACTTACAAGCCATCAAGATTCTCAGCAACTAAACCACTCAACGGCTGGAGGGTTTAGCTTTAAAAGAACTACAGAATGGATATACTTAAAAAGGTGAAATGCATCGGAACCACGGCATACATGCGTAAGCCGGACGAAGAAAGCAAGCCAAGAAATGAAAGAGGGAATGGGGGAAAGAGAAATTCGGAGGGGAAACAGGGAATACCATACTATTGCAGTTTATACATCTTCGGTTAGGCGGAAGCTTCATAAGTCCTCTAATAATCTTCTCGTTTCTTTCTTCTTCCTTTCTGCTTGCCATTTATCCAAGAAACGGACGGAGTAATCAGGAAGTAAAAACCCTAAAACTGCGATCAAAATCACAGGGTCGCCACGAAATGCAAATTCAGCCGAGGAGCAGAGAAACCAAGCACTGAAAAATGCACCGTGGCAGTGACAGATCTTGGGTTTTAGGAGTTCAGAATCAACAACGAGGAAGAAGATCAGATGACCCTGAAAAACGAAACAACGCCTTTGTTGGCCGAGAAGGAAAATGGAAGTTGGTTTATTTCTCAGTTATATTTAATCGACACGCACACAAAAAAAGAGAAAGACTTTATTTTTCTTGGCTGCTTTATTATCTCGCGCATTAATCATGCAATGATCCAACTCAGGGACAGACGATAACGTCAATTTTTTTGAAGTGGGGAGAGACACACCGGGAAGAGCAAATGCCACCGTTTTTTTTCTTTTGATCTTTTTCGCTTTACGCTTTAGTTTTGTCCGTTTCCGACATAATCCAACTCACTCTTCAAATTTAATACTACTGAGACCAATTACTCTACCAGCTGGAATCTTGATGGAAGCATTAATTAATATTATGCACTGTGTAGAGTATAGATCTTCTTTATTCATTCGAAAAATGGCGCATTCTATATATTTACTAGAGTCATTAAAATAGGCTAGGCCATCGAGCCGGCCTATTTAAACCCTGGTCTTTTAAGGGCGTAATTTAAAAAATAGACGAGATATTTGAAATTAGCCTCAGAGAGCTAACCCTGACGGGCCTCAGGCTTAAACGGGTCAGCTTTGGAGGGCCTCGGGCCAGCCTTGCAGACCCTTTTCACTATAACTTTTTCTTTTTTTCTTTTTTAAATTTATTAATTTATATATATTTTGTATTTGTTATAAAATTATTTATCCATTTAACTACAAATACATAATAATTATACTCTAATTTTATTATTTGATTTATTATTTATTGCAAATAAAGATTATGGATGTGTTCATGATGCAGGAAAAAAATTTCATGATATTTTTACTCATGAGCTAGAAGCTACTACTCAAAGTGAAAAACAATCAAATGTCATTGAAATCGATGATAGTGACAAAGATGACAACAATAATAGTTATCGTACTAATGTCACTTAGTAATATACTTTTTATATTTTATGTGAGTTATTTGTGAACATAGTTTGCTTTTGATTATGAATTAGTGATTGTGTTTTTTATTGGATAATTCGTATTGTAATTTACTAATTATATTTTTAAAATAAGTGAAAAAAATAGTTAAAATTCGGAATAGTAATTTCTGGGCCCTGCGGGCCAGCCCTGACCCTGGCCCTATTGCTCTTGCATCGGACTTTAAAAAATATGTGTTTTTCTTATTCTGGGCCCTGACCTTTCACGAGCCAGCCTAATTAACGGCTCTAATATTTACTATTTTATAGTTATATTAAATCTGTATGATTTAAAGACAAGTCCTAAGTTCTTTAATTACAGCTTAATTTAAATTTGGTCATATACTGCTAGATTAGAAGCTTACGTGGGGCTTTTTAATTTAACTGTGTTTAAGCTGAAAGGAGGTTGTCGTAATCACAAATCACAACTTGGCTGTATACTTGGAGTTTGATTGGTTTTGTGTCGGCCTCCCTGTTTTTTCTTCCCATTGCCTGTTTGTTGCCCTCCTTTTAATTTTGAAAGTTACACTTTCTCCTGGAAGGATGTTATTCAGAACCTGAGCCTAAGATTTTTACATGTGGCTCATAATTTTTTTAAAAAAATATATATAATTAATATAGTAATCTTGGAGTATAAATTTTGTAACTCTCTTCCGTTTATAATATAAGATATTTTAACTATATCACGAAAAATAAGAAATAACAGTTAAATCATTTAATATATTTTAAAATATAAAGTTTTTCGATTTTTACCTTTTTTTTAAATAATGTATTTAATTGTACGGAAATGTTATTTTAAAGAGGGTATAATGAATAAACAAGAAATTGAAAGCGGATATTAATCAATGGACAACACATTTATCCAAAAAAAAAGGGGCAAAACATGAAAAATATCATTAATTAAATATAGACCATGTCTTACTTTTAGAAGTATTCACTCCAACCCATATCTTCCATTTCAACTTCCTCAAACAACACTCATACTCCTTTATTTTAAATTATCAGATCAAACCTTTTTATTTCACTGCACATGCATGTTCCTAACTGGCTCCTTAATCCCCTGTTTATAATTTAATCCTTGTTGGCCTTTTCCGTACCTTTTAACCTTTTAGGCTTTGTTTGGAAGTTCCATTTTGGAAGGAAATGAAGGGTTTTGCGTAGGTCCTTCTCTTGTTTGAGAGTTTTAAAAATAAGAGAAGAAAGAATCAAAGATTTTTACAAATCCTCAAAACCCTTCTTCTTCAAAAAAATAAAGTATTGGGGGTTTTAAGAGGAAGAATAAATTAATTATTTTTTACCCTCCTTTAAATAAAACACTCTCATTATTTTTTTATTTCTTTTTCCTTTTCTTTTGTTGAAATACACACGAAAATATTTTTTAGAGAAAGAAAATACTTTTGTATGGGAAAATATTTTTAGAGAGAGAAAATACTTTTTAGAGGAAAATGTTTTTACAGAGAGAAAATACTTTTTGTAAGGAAAAATATTTTTAAAGAGAGAAAATACTTTTTAGAGGGAAAAATACTTTTTAGAGAGAGAAAATATTTTTTGAATATAAAAATTACATAAATAATTTTTTTAGAAAATTTAAATTTAAATTTATTTGTAAAGTATAATAATTATATTAATTGTTAGAGAAAATGACAAAATTGTAAAAATAATTTATTAATCATCCATCTTCCTCCCTTACTATTTTTTTAACTTCTAAACAAGAGGAGAAAATATCCTCCATTTCCCTTCCCTCCACTCCCCTCCAAATTCCCTTTTTTTTCTTTTCCCTCCAAACTCCCAAACAAAGCCTAGTTTCATTTTTTATGTTCATCTTTGCACGAGCTAAAGGAAGTGTTTGATTTTAGATTTATAATTATGAGAGGAATTAAAACATGGCCTAAGCCGAAAAAAAATAAACCACTCGTACAAATACAAGTTGACCCCAGTTAAGCTGGATTAAACTCTGGAGCATGGTGTTATGTATATGGATAACGGTCAAATTTTGAAGGCGGCCACGTGTCCTGTTATTAGGGGCCAGATGGTATGAGGCCCCCCCCCCCAAAAAAAAAAAAGAGACGTGTTGTTGGGTATCCGATGCCTGTGAGAGTATTTTATTGTGACCATATGGTATTTTATTGAAAGTATTTTATTTAAGCGAAAAAAAGGGTTTAAGGTTTGTGGTCCCTCGTAACACATATATCTCCTCTAAAACCTAAATTGGAGATCTAAAGAGATTTAGTGAAGTCTAACACTGCTAAACAAACTCTATGTCTTTGTTTTGGTAGAATTTAAGTGGTATTTCTTAATTGATAGCTAGAAACTAATCATCTTCCATCGTAAAAATCACCAAAGTAGATTATTTTTTTTATTTTTTATTTTTGATGTAACACCAAAGTAGATTTTGACTCTCCTAACAAAAAGCATTTTCCATTCAGAGCCTGGTTCAAACCAACTCTATGGTCTATGGTGGTTGGCTTATAAGAAGCTCCTCCTCCACTTCTATTTTTGCTTTGTCAGGCCCACCAGAATTTTTGTTAGAATATTATTGGGCTTTGCTACAAATACCCCACAATCCGTGCCTTGACAAGAAGCCTCACAAGACTTTGGGAAATTAGAAACGGTGAAGTCTAGCCAATGAGAGTTGGCACATATGGTAAGAGGTCTATGTCTAGGCCCTTGGGTCATAGGTTCGATCCCCTCTACTGTCGCTGGAACTCCTTTGGTAGGCGATCTCATAAGTCCCCAGTAAATGCTCATAGAGCTCGGGGCCGTGCCCTGGCCTTGGTAGGGGACTGGTGTCGAACCCTTCCAAAACTTTTTTTCTAGCAAAAAAAAAAAAAAACGGTGAAGTCTAGGGAGAGTACCCTACAGTACTACATTATTCAAAGTATTCATCGAGTTGGTCAAAGTACTGGGGGAGGCATCCTAACTCTTTGGTGCTTAGATAAACGCCTAAGGGTAATAGACGGCCTATCTATCCAACGTTGGTATCACTTAGGAAGAAGTGAGATTTCGTCCTGCCCTTAGACTGTGAGTAAACCCAACCCCTTTCCTAAAATCTTATTACCAAAAAAAAAATACAATGATCCAGGTCTAATATTTTTTTAATAAATAAATATTATAATTTTATGTAAAAATTACATATTTAAAATATTAAAATTTGGTTTAAGTTCACAACTATAGTAAAATTGGGGGGGGGGGGATTATAATAATCTATAGTTGTGAACGATTCACATCAAACTTTGACAATTTAAATTTATTTACATATTTTTTTATATAAAATTATGATAATATTTTTATAAAATATCAAGCACGGATCCTTGAATTTTATCCAATAATGATAAAAAGAGTAAAGAAGAGGAAGAGTATGGGAGAGCAGCTGCACCCAAATGTGTTGGTTAGATGGATGTTCTCATCCTCATCAAACCAATCTGAACCGACATTCCTTATCCTTTTTGTGTTTCTTCCTTATTGGTTTTATGCTCAATCTTATCATAATGTCAGCTCTGAGGACACAACAATAGGTACATAGGGACCAGATCCCAATGCAGACTGCACACAGTTAGTGTAACATTATGCCCCTTCAGAAAAATATAACAATTATTGGATTACTTTACGAAGGGTCAACTTCAAGAATTTTATACTTTTGTACAGGCCAAGATATGTCACAAGAAATAGACATAAAGATGATTAGTGAAATGAAAAAGTGAAAAATTGAAAAAAAAAATGTAAATATGATTATATTATGATAGTTAACGACGAGTGGTTCAATTTGAGATATATGAATGTTTATGTGAAAATAAAGATTTTCACAATGTCTAATATGATTATGATAAGATATATGATTTTGTAGTGGACACAATGATTTTGTATATATTATTAATCTAGTAGTTTATGAAAGAAAAATCATGCCTATGTTAAATATTGCTATGTGTAAAGCCTATGCATTTAGCTAATTAAATTATGAAGTTTGCATAAGAATCTTTAAAGGATCCAAAAGTGTTAGAAGCACATGTCTTAGAAGGATTTAAGGTGCTAGAAACACATATCTCTCAGGGACTTAATTAAGGTGTTAGAAGCACGTCTTCAAAGGATGTAATGTGTCAGAAGCAAAAGTCCCTAAAGGACTCAAGATGTCAGAAGCATCAAATTCAAATTTTTTAGAACAATACTCAATTAAGTTAAACAAGTTTTAGTATGACATATTTATGAAAAGATATAGAAGTGAATTTGCTATAATCTCTGTTTATGTTAATGATATCAACACCATTTGAACTTTTAAAAGAGCTTTAAAAAACAATTAATTGTTTAAAGAAAGAATTTGAAATGAAGTACTTGGGAAGAACAAAATTCTGTCTTGAATTGCAAATTGAATACCTAAAGAATAGGATATTTGTATATCAAAAGCTTATATAAAGAGGGTCCTAGAGCGATTTTATATAGATATATCACATCTATTATGTACTTCAATGATTATAAGGTATTTGCAGGTGGATCAAAATAAATTCCAACCTCAAGTAAGCGGTAAAGAAGTTGAAGAAGAATTACTTAATCCATAAGTACCATATCTTAGTGTTATTAGAGCATTAATATATCATGCTTATTAGCAAGATATAGTTCTTTGCCAACACAAAGACATTGGAAGCAATGCTGTCATAAGGGGAAGTAATATTGATGTTGTCAAAAAGGGGAATCGATAAACGCTATACTCTTTTTTCCTTATCTAGGTTTTGTTTTACTAGATTTTCTTAGAAAGGTTTTTAATGGGGTAGCATTAGACAATGTATGAAATGACGTACTCTTTTCTTTGATTATATTTTTATCTCACTAGGTTTTTCCTAATTAAAGCTTTTTAGTGAAGCATATTCATAATAGACATCCAAGGGGAGTGTTATGAATATTACATTTGTGGATGTTTGTATCTCATATTATTTCCTATATCACCCATTAATCACTATGATTATGGGATCACATTAATTTTATATTAGAGAGTTGTGCCTATAAATAGAAGGCATATATTATATATTGAAGACATATTGAAATAAGAATTACTTTTCTTTCCCTCTTTTGATGGTATACACTTAATGGCAATAATGCACTCTATATATTCTCTTTTCCGGTTATTCAATTTCTCCTCCTTGTGTTAATAATGTTAATTAATAATTAACTAATTATGCAATATAAGTCACCTAAATCCATTTGTTTCTTTTAGAAACATCACTTTGTTTCATTTAGAGATGAACAAGAAGAAGGAGGTACTTATACAGTATGTATCTCAACTTTCTTTATATATCTATCTATGTGCATTGTGGTGGATTTGTAAACATTACACATTCAAACCTTTTAAGATAAAATTTGTCAGACTCCTGACAAAAAGCCAATTTTACCGGGAGAATTTTGTTGGCTTATATAAATCTTGCTATATAAGATCAAATACACCAACATAGAATTTTGTTCTTGTAAACATTGATATAGCTATTAATGGAAGCCTTAATACATGATTTATGGATCATATAATCTGAAATATTATGCGCTTAATTTATTCAAACATTATTACAAACTTCAGGTTGCAAACATCACTACAAGTTTTAAGTTACAAGCTAATAATCCCATACGTAACCATCTCATAAATGCATCTTTCAAATTTATATGGTTTACATGCTATTTCAATAGGCCTATATAATTCTGTTTGATATATTTTCAGAGATCCAATACTAATAATGACCAATGATATTCTCATAGACAATTCTATCTGAGAACAAGTAGTACATAATACTTATTGAATAATATGTTAGCTATTCATGAAGAATCTTCTGGTTCTTCAATGGATGTCAATATATAATTTGTTGCATTATATATGATTTGGATTATCAAACAAGTCATACCAACAATAAATTTATTTGGATTAGCAAACTTCTAGTTTATTGTAACACATGTCTCATCAAATCATAAACTTTTCAATTTCCATAAAATCATAATCTAACATCCAATTTTTATAAAATCATAACCTGACATTCAATTTCCATAAAATCATAATCTGACATCAATGTTGGGAATCTACTAGGCTTTATGTAAGAAGCATACAACTTTTCAAAAATTAACCTACACTTATATTCTAACAATATATTCACCTCAAGTGTGCGTCCTTTAAGAATACTTCACATACAACATTAATTCATGGATTTCAATCCAAATGCAGGTTATCACTTGCAAATCCTTTAATTTATTATCTAAGGAGATTATACTCAACGTATAGTCTCATCCTTCTTTTACGAGACTCATTTTAGTGCATTAATGTGGTAGTGCTATAGGCACATCTACTGCACACCCAAAGATTATAAGATGGGCAGTATCAAAATTATCTCCTTGTATTTACTCTATAAAAAATAAGTGATTTACTTTCTATTGTTTGGTGAGAGTCGAATAATCAATTTTCCCTTGAAAAATGCAAAACATGAGAAACCATGGGTTTATAATATTTGTTTACACTTCAGGATATGGCCACATGAATTCTCAATTATTTTTCATATGATTATTGACCACAGATGACCTAACTAGTCTTATCGTAAACTTCTAGTTTACATTTACAAACCCTTGCACCATTATTTGTAGACTTCTAGTTTACAATAGCATGTATTTCAATGTTGTTTTTATATGATATCCATTTTTACAAATATATTTGAAACTCAACAGATTTCTTTTAAACTTAGTAAAATAAAATACATTATCAATGCGTAAAATTGTTCTTTCCAGTAACAAAAAGAAGGACTCTTCTATAATATTAAGGTCACTTTTAGACAGGTGAATAAACAAAGAAAATTACAGAATAGGATCATGAAACCCATAAAGGACATTTTTAGTACGTACCACGAAATATCAAAATGCCAAGTTAGTCAATATTTCCGAAAATCACCGTCTTTCTCTACTGAAATAGATTTTAAGATTGATTTACTCATAATAATTATCTTATCAACAAGATTTATTTTAATATTTTCCATTTTACTAATATGTCTTGATAGGAACAAGTTCAATAATCCTTATCATCATAGTGATAACATGGATTTTTAGCATATTTATTATACTTACTAGTTTTCTTTTTTGATTCTTATCAATTATTTTTCTCCAGTTCAGGTGAGAATTTGAACTACCATGATTACAATTATATCCATGCCCAAGAATGAAAACATGTTTACACTCATGTCCATGTCCATAATTAAATTCATTCATTACTTCATTTACTTTTGGGAATGAAGTCGTGCTTATTGAATAATATTCATGATTTTGATAACAAAAAATCATTAGTTTGTTTGGCCACAAGAGGTCAAGAAATTAATTCAACATATTTTTTAAAGGGACATGATATTCTTATTACAATTTTTTGTTACTACCAATGTTATTACCACTTTTTCATTGTTAGATCAGAATCTCAATAGGAGAGAGAAATGATAAAGATAGATAAGATTCTGATCTAATGGTGAAAAAGTAGTAGTAACATTGGCAATAACAAAAAATGATAGTAAAAATATCATATCCCTTTCTTTTCTGAAAACCCCTTTTTACAGTATTGTTATTTTAGGAGCAAATTAAATATATTTATTTATAACAAAGTTTTGGAATAACAACTATCTTCGGATGGTCATACAATCCATTTAATTTACTCTAAAGAACAAGAGGGCCTTTTAATGCTAAATATTAATTTTGAGGCCTTCATAAAAATAATGCCACATAAAAATCATGAATCAAGCCTTATCTCATAGCTAGAAGCCAATTTGTCTCTTGGCTTCAGGCCAATTTAAGCTTCGTCTCTTAGCTTCAGGCCAATTTACTTATTGGTTGCATGCCATGTAATATAAAAATAGAAATCAAAGGAATATGTCTTCTGACCATATTACATCCAAATAATAAATCAAAGTGATATAATTTCTGATTATATAATCTTAAAATAAGAAATTAAAGTAATATATGGTTTTTGGCTGTATTATATTAAAATAAAAAATTATAGGAGTATGTATGACTTCTAATCATACTAAAATAACATAAAAGAATTTGTAAATGAGATTAAAATAATATCTAAAAATAGTAATAATCTCAAATATTAACTATCAAATCCGATATTTTTTTGAAATAATTGGTAAAAGTGTCCTTTAATTTTATACTGTAACTCGTTATCCATAATTTCTGTCAAATCTCCGGACTCGAGAGAAGCAAAAGCTTTCTCAACCTCAAACACAAAATGACAAACCCCAAAAGGTTAGAAATTCCTATATACTCCCTCCTGTTCTAATTATAGGACATATTTAACCGATTTTGGAGAGATTAAGGAGAAGAGTTAAATTAGTTAATTTTACTGATTTGCCTAAAATACCCTTATATAAATTTTAAATGACATCAATAAAAGTAAATTTACAATACTTAGGACATATATGTGTATGTGTCTATATACATATATGTGTGTATGTACACACATGTAAGTATTTATTTATATATGAATATAACTATACACACAGACACCCGGGACATATACACAAATGCACACACATATCTTTTTATATGTATGTATATATTTGTGTGTGTGTGTTCACACAGACATATATATAACAGACCCCTCAAATATACACAAATGCACACACATATTTTTTTTATATGTATGTATATATTTGTGTGTGTGTGTGTATACACATATAGATATATGTGTGTATTTGCAAATTAACGTTAGCTGATCGATAAATAATTTAAAATCCAATAATTAAAAGTTTCACTAACTATAAGAGTCTTCACACTCACATGCATATACTCACCAAAAACCAAACACACTTGAGTGAATAAAATAGAGGTATTTTAGGAAGAAATTGGTAAAAAAATAAAATTTTATCCTATAATTAGAACCAAAACCAACTCTTAAATTTTATCTTATAATTATGACCGGAGGGAGTATATTGATTACCCTATGCATATGCATGGGCTCGTCATTGTCATTATCGAGAACCGTTGTCACCCTCTCTCTTCAATCATTCAATATTTTTTTCTCTCTCCCTCGTCCTTGGTGCCTCTTTGATATACTTTACATAAAGTTCATACACTTACATAGAGCAACCAAGACGCGGCACGGAGAAAGAAAAATACAAGAGATCGAGAACGGTAAAATGATTTGTGAAGATTGAGGAAGAAATTAAACATACCTTGGTTGCTCATAACATATTATATATATATATATATGAGATAAGAGATAGAGAATAAGAGTAAGAAAAGAGAGAAATTCAAAAGAGAAATAGGAGAATAATTCTTATTTTAGTGTATCTCCAATCCATAACATGGGTCTTCTATTTATAAGTATAATTCTCTAATCTAGTTACAATTAATATGATTCCATAATCATAGTAAATAATAAGTGAAAACAGGAAACTATAGAAAATAGAAAATAATGTGAGATATGGACACCCACAACTATAATATTCATAACAAGTGGTGACATTTATACACAATATATGCTAAATTTGGAGGAAGGAATTTTTTCTTTTGAAAACTTGATCTGGGAAGATTACTTGAGAGGAGGACACTAGCTCACATAACTTCCTATTTTTATACTCCCCGCTTACCTAAATAATAATCAATAATATTAATTTTCTTTCCCTTAATATCCGACCCAACCAGCGTAAAATGATCTGGATATTACCAAAACAATTTTTTAAGGGAAAAAAGGCACTTCTAGTACAAACGAGAAAAATAGTAATTAATGTTATATATATGTAGCCAAAGGCGACAGAAGATATATAGAAAATAAGAGAACGCGTCAGCATGCAGAAATTATAACGGGTATTCAACTCATGTCCCAATTAGATACGGACACTGTTAAACTTTAGAATAAAAACTCTATATTTCATTTCATTGGTCTAAATCATATATAATACATCCCTATTTATACAAACAAGTGACATAAAATAAATACTACTATACCATAATAATTTACCAAAGAAAATATTTACCATAATTGCATTTTATCATCTCCACAGTCAACATAGTAGTCAATAATACCAATACAGAGTTAGTTTAATGGGATAAGGCCTCGTTAAAGATCTTTTTAAGTTCTGAGTTTAAATATCAGAGAAGATTTTTGTAATGAGAGGAGCAGCCATAGGTCTACAAAACCCAAACCAGGCACACAAAAAGTAGTTAATATATAAAAGAGCGTAATAGGCCATCGTTTTCTCTATTAATCTCTTAACACGTGTTGATCTTTAATGTCTTCTCATGAGAGATATTGCCCTGCATATAATTTATCATTCCAAGTTAATTACAGTCCAAGCAGTCCATTATATTGATCTTTGATTTAAAAAAAATAAACAGTCCATTAATCCCCACTGGAGAAAATGAGAGAGGAGCTTAAGGAGAAGCTTTTTGAGAAGCAAAGCAATCCAGAGGAACTCAATGATGAAGAAGAGGAAGAGACGACGTCATCACTGAAGAAAAGGGTATGGAAAGAGAGCAAGAAGATGTGGGTGGTCGCTGGTCCAGCCATCTTCACAAGGTTTTCGACGTTTGGTCTAACTGTAATTACCCAAGTCTTCATTGGCCACATAGGCTCCGCTGAACTTGCTGCTTATGCTCTAGTCATGACAGTTCTAATCAGGTTCGCTAATGGCGTTTTGGTGAGTGTCTTCCTCTATTTGCTTGTTATTCTCAGCTTTGCTTTTTATCAAACACCTTGTGAAGTGAGCGTGAATGGCAAACAAATTTGCAGCTAGGAATGGCAAGTGCATTACAAACTCTATGTGGGCAAGCTTATGGGGCAAAAAAATATGAGATGCTTGGATTATATCTTCAGAGGTCTTGGATTGTATTATTCTTGACCTCAATATTTCTTTTTCCTGTCTTCATCTTTACAACCCCAATTTTGAAGGTGTTAGGTCAAGAAGAGGGTATTGCAGAAGTAGCAGGAAAGCATTTCTCTTTGGTCAATAGCTGTGGTTCTTGCCTTTGTAGTTTCATTCACATGCCAAATGTTCCTACAAGCACAGAGCAAGAACATGATCATTGCCTACCTTGCTGCATTTTCGATTTCCATTCACCTTTTTCTGTCATGGCTTTTGACTGTGAAGTTCAAGTTTGGTCTTAATGGAGCAATGACATCAACAGCTTTGGCGTACTGGATTCCTAATGTGGGTCAGCTTCTGTTTATTACACATAAATGCCCAGAAACCTGGAAAGGTTTCTCATTTTTGGCATTCAAAGATCTGTGGCCTGTCATCAAGCTCTCCCTGTCTTCTGGAGTTATGTTGTGGTAAGGAACTAGAGAAAACTAATCAAGTTCTGAAGTTATAGTCATCAAGACTAAAGAAACAATCAGTTTTACTTTATACAGGACTCAAATTTCGATGGAGCTAGCATTATTACATTTTTGTTCTATCAACTCAAAGCTATTGATTTGCTTATCTTTATTTACAGCCTGGAGATCTGGTACAACACAGTTTTGATTCTTCTAACAGGGAACATGAAGAATGCCCAGGTTTCCATTCAAGGGCAGAGCCAGAATTTAGAGTTAATGAGTGCATAATTAGTATAGAGGTTCGGGGGTTTGCTGCCCCCGAATTTTTTTTTTTAAGAAAACTTTTAAATACATTAAAATTGTATCATTGACATTTTTTGGAAGGAGAAAAATTTGACAAGATTAAAGAACATGTTGGAACTTGGAATCTATAAGAAATCAAAGAATGAAGAATTATAATAACTAAAAGGTGGGCAAACAAACCAAAATGCTGGTTTCGTCTTCAATTCATCATAAACGAAAATCACAAAGTGGGGTATTACCTTTAGATATTCATTTACATCAGCCTTCATCTGCTTAGTTTTGAGTGTTGCATCAACCTCTAAAAAGATTCGAGAGGATAAAGTTATTTCTTGAAGCAAACCAATCTGCAAAAGAAAGCAGAAAAAGAAGCTGTGTCGTGCCAATATTCAATACAAATAAGACTTATTATCATGCTTTCATCATAGAGCAAAGGAATAAGAGAAGGATAGTTACAAACTGGCACTCCAACTTCAGCATGCCTCAAAAAAGGCTATCCACTAGAAAGCACGACACTTTCAATAGGTTCAACACCAAACACCTACATAAAGGGGAAAGGGGAAAAAAAGGTAAAAGAGAAGATGAAAGTTTGAACCGGCGACCTTAAGTTAAAAATATGAAGTCTTAACCAACTATACTATCTATATATATTGTTAGTAAATTCTCTCAATTTATATGTGTGTGTGTATTTTTTTTTATGAGTGCACTTGCCCCATAAAAATATATGTGGCTCCCCCAATGTTTCCATAGATGCTTTATCCATAGGTAATGCCACCTTATTTTCACTTTTAATGTAGCTTCAGATCAGCCTCATATTAAACTCCATAATCCACCTTCTTTATATATATAGAAACCTTTTGATTGATTGCCTCAAAATATAATCATTCTCTTGCAGCCTGAACATCAATGGGTGGGAAATGATGATAGCCCTTGGATTCTGCGCGGCAGCTAGGTACAAAATGTCATGATAACAGTTTTCCGTAAGATATTTTCTTAGTATTCAAGTCATAAATTTGATGACATCTAAAAGAGAAAAGAATGTGAACTGACTGATTTGCAGTGTGCGGGTGGCAAATGAGCTAGGAAGAGGGAGTTCAAAAGCTGCAAAATTCTCCATCGTGGTCACAGTTCTGACATCATTGGCCATTGGATTCATGCTGTTTTTAGTGTTCTTATTCTTGAGGGAAAAGATTGCTTACGTATTCATTCCAAATCCAGAAGTGGCTGAAGCTGTAGGCCATTTATCACCTTTGTTATCGTTCTCCATTTTATTAAACAGTGTTCAACCTGTCCTCTCTGATAACTTTTTATTAACTTTTTTGATTTCTTTCCTCTACGATTCTAGGGGCAAAAAAAATCTATTACCTCTTTTGTCAAAACATTTATTGTGTTTTTTCTAACTTTATCTTTTATCTGTATTTATTGTCTCTCTCACTTGTCGTTTTTACAAATAAGAACATAGTTGAGAAAATAATACATATTTAATGCTCTTAACTAATTTTAGTTGTTTTCTTCATAACCACAAATTGGTTATTTCAAGCTTATATCTAGAAACAAATGGAGTATTTAATTATAACATATGTTACATAATTTCTTTGAAATACTCGGGTGTGTCAAAAAAGACAAATACCCTAGTCTGGTCTAGTGATGCAACATTTAGATGATAAAAGTGAACAAACTAAGTTTGAATCCTTCTTTGTTTTAAAAGATCCTTAGGAGAGGCGTCCAATCCTAATCGCAAAGCCTCGATTCAAATTAGTCACTAGGTGGTCCAAAGGGTTGATAAAAAAAGCATTAGAGTCAAATTATTTTAAAAAAACAATAAATATAAATATTCTAAGGTAATTTAATTAGCTTTCTAATTTTCATTTTTTTAAATAAGCAACGGGCTCTTTTATTATCAAGTACTAGATGTAATATGTCAACAATGAAAGAGACATATAATTTATGTCCTTCATTAACAATTATACGTTAATGTCACGAACCTGAAATATGCTAGCGTGTTTTAAATCTGCATGTGATGAGTCACTGACAAATGATATATTTTTTTTCTTAATATAAAATATAGTTGACTTTTTTAGAGAGATTGAAGAATCAAAAGTTATCGTGATGCATTTATACTCGTTTTATTGCAAACTAATTTGTCTGACTTATAAATTTATATATAATTATAATTAAGTAACTTATTTAACTTCTTTAAACTATTCAAAAAAAAGTCAATTATTTCTTATATCAAAGGATGTAAGATATTTTTTAAGTAACTTTATCTAAAATTTAGACTAAAATAGAGAGAAAAAGTGAGACATGAGATTCATACAGCAAAAGTAAATCTCACGTTTCTGTTTTTTTTTTTTTTACTGTCAATAGTATTGGTTAGGAGGTAAAAGACGTTAATTTGAAGTCAGTGGGATTGATTATATTTACTGTGAACAGGAGTTTCCGTTGGAGCAGGCTGGCAAAGCATTGTGGCATATGTAAACATAGGCTGCTACTATCTAATCGGTATTCCCGTTGGAATGGTGCTTGGTCATCTTTTAAAATTGCAAGTAAAGGTATATACAAATTATGTCACCTACCCTCTCCTTCTCTCTAATGTAATGATACAAATTTCTTACGAGGAAAAAAGAAAAACACTATGCCAGTTCTTGTATATTGCTTTTTGCAGGGTATTTGGATAGGAATGTTATTTGGGACATTCGTCCAAACTATTGTTCTTGCTATTATCACACTTAAAACTGATTGGGACAATCAGGTAATTGACCCCGAGATTGTATTTTCTACTGTTTCTTTTTTTGGAAAAAACTTTAGGTGAGGAAGAAGCAGCCTAATGCAAGAGTTATATGTTAATGTTTGCAGGTGGTGATAGCTCAGAATCGGGTTAACAAGTGGGCTGTAATGGAGATACAAGAATCAGACGACAGATCGAATATCTAGCTTAAAAAGTATATGCAAGGACCTGTGAATAGGTCTTAATGCATATTTGATGCTCTAAAATCATTAAACAAAATTATCCTAACTTCAAATTAAATGCTTTGAGGTTCTCATTTTAAGTTTAGTTGGAGATTGGAGGCGGTCTCTCTGTTGCCTAAGTGTCAAACTTCTGCTACTTGACTAGGATTATTAAGATTATAATTCTAGTAATTTCCTCATCATAAATCTCTTTGATATGAAACGACATTTTCGTCTGTTAGTTTTCTTACTTACAATAGATGTGATGGTTTGCTTTTTGGTATTAGAACAACCCAACAAAAGCAAGCTAGCTTTTATTAGAAATTTTGTCTTCATCTAAATATGTAGATGAAGAGTAAGATTTATATCTTAGTCTAAGATTTGTAATATGTCTATTATTACAAAAGCAAGCTAGCCTAAGATTTATTTCTTGATATAGCGATAAAGTTGTTATTATTTGACCCCCACCATATGGGAACCTTAGGTTGCTTATTTTATAAGTGAAATGAACATGTCATGCACATGAAAATATGTAGGTTTTCATGTTTGCTTAGTTATAAGAGGAGAAGGAGAAAAAAAATATGATCATTCGTATATACAATCAAAAGGTTTTACGTACACCCAAACAAACTCAACAAAAACATAGTTCTGACCAGAAAATATCATGAGCTAACATGGCTCAAAATGCTAAAAATTTCAGCTAAATACTAAGAAACTTCGGTTAGTTAACTCTGCAACAATTATCAGTCAAATTATGTTTGCTCGATAGCAACAGAAAATATGCCAACTGTTCCTACCAGATACAATGGAGCATGTCAACTTTGGAGGGTCAAAACCAACCTGAACTTGTTGGGTCCAGAGTCCAGACATTTTCTTAACAAGTTCCTTGGTGTTGAGCATATGCTTTAATGAAGTTTATTTCCAGAAGATGTAATCTGACATTTCAGATCCTCTTCAAATCGATTTTCATCATAAATTACAAAAAATTGCATATGCATTTGATAACTACATTTCCATACAATTATCTCAACATGTTGTAAGCTGGCATATCTTTCACACTAGTTATATCTTCAAGAGCAAGCTCACGCTCTAGCTGCGTTCTTGTAGACTTCAGAACATCCTAATAAATAAATCAATCAATAAAATGAATGGTACCCTATATGGGTAAAATAAATTAATACCATAGACAGAATACAATGAAAATATTTACGTTAAAATCCATGTAGGAAGCATGCTTGGCCAGCCACTGAGCATCCATCATTTGAAAGGCAATACAATAAAGGTTATCAAATGTCATTTCATCCTCTTCAAGCATCTCTAGAAAACGGATTCCTGCCGAAGAAGATGGAATCCCTGCAAGGATAATAAAAGACTATTTTATCTGTCTTTACCCAAAAAAAAAAAAGAATATTTTATCTGAGCAGGTCACGTGACAAAAAAAACATTTCATTAGGTCGGTCAACTCAATACTAGTTACAAACAAAATGAAATTATCCGTGCTTCACTGTGAACAATATATTGCGAACTCCTGTAACTTATCTTTATTCTGAATATGTGTAATTAGTGCTATTATAAAATTTGACTTTCTGGAAACAGCCACCACTCCTACTCCACTGAATTCCTTCATTCAATAAATTTATGTGATACCTGCATTAAGATCCAACATCTGTACCAACATGAAAGATACATTGATTCCAGCTACAGCAAATGGATATTCCCAGTCTGCTCTGACACCATCTTTTTTATGCAATAATCGCTGGAATGAGTCCTGTCAGAGCCACATAAATGTGTTTCACCAAAACCAGAAGGACATTATCTAGTGGAATATGACTCACCACATGGACTTGCTATGCTCATACAGAGAAATGTGCAAATACAAATAACAAGACACGCATAACAACACAACAAAAAAACATAAAGCCTATCTAATAGCAGGTTAGGAATCAACGTTTGGCACTGATCTGACAAAAACACAGCAAGAAAAGTGACAAGTTCAATCATTTCACTTCAATAGGTTAAGACTCATGTTTGCTGAAGCAGGATGAAGAAAACCAATGGGTCAAAAAACACATGCAGAAATGCATAAGCAAGAAAATTAACTTACAGGAAACTTCTGGGCAAAATAAATAAGATTCTCTAAAGATATATATCCTCCACCTCTGCAGATAATGCACAAGAATTCATATCAACACATTCATCATATAAATCTCAAAATAAGTACTGCTAACTGGATAAAGGTTGCTCTTAACTTTAAGTATTGAACGTATTTGTTTTGAGATTATGTTTGATTTCCAAAATCAAGCGATCAAGACATCCAGAACTAAGCCTTAATGATAAGGACACTGTTGGTCCATGGCTATGGAGATAGACCTTAGACAGAAGGAACTAGGGAATTTCTATTAGCAAGGGAAGAACTGTAAGTTTCTGTTATGATCTTGGAACCAATAATGAGAGAGAAAGGGAAAAAGAGACAGAGACAGAGACAGAAGAGATTCAAGAGAGAGGAAGAGAAGAATTCCATTCCATCACACATTCAATAGTCTGTCAATATGGTTGTTGTTTCGCACATGGTTGTTGCGTGGATCAACTCTGAGGACTTCTTAATTACGAACTGGGTTTGTAACAGCCAGCTGAATCTCTTCCACAGTATTCACCATCGCCTGGAATTTAGTCGCAACACCATCTACTCTATCTTGAAGGGTGGCAACAGTTTTTGCTAGGTCAACAGCAGTGGCCAATTGGTCTTCAATTGTTTGTAAGCGCCCTTCCATATTTTTACTGTTGTGAAAACGGGTAAGAACCACAAGAGTTGAGAGAAAGGTAGTTGGTAGGGCCAAGGAACTTGGCTCTGATACTACTTGATAGAGTGTTGAGAAGAAGATAAGAAAAGAAAGAGAGCAGAGGGATAGAAAAGATTGAGAGAAAAAGAGAAAGTATCCCTCAATTGATGAAAGAAATCTCAAGTCTGATCGGTACAATAGCTTTAGGGGTTTATATAGACTAATAATCTCACCTACACCCCTTCTAATTGACTAACTGCCTCAACTAACGGTCATTAATGGATTAAAACAAACAGAATAACAAACTAAGTCTTAACTGACTTAACTACCCCTTTCATAACAGAATATTCTTTATATAGCAATTTCATAAAGATTATGCCTGGGACCTGTATTTTGCATAGGGGAGAATTCGATATTTAGAAGTCCTTAATTTCTTTTCTGTCTTAGCAAGTTTATTTACCAATGTATTGTTTTCCTTGAATGAGTCTTGATCACAAAGATGGTAAAAGTGTATTTGTAATGTTAGGCAACCAATAAGTCCAAATGTAAGGTCGTCAAAAAGTTTCCTGATTTGAAGAATATACACATGATTGAATTTGCAGCACGCTCTTTTAGTCTCACTGCCCCCTCATCCACAAACTTATTGCCACAATGATCACAGCTAAGTTTGACATCCACATGAAGAGATCAACAAATGCTTATATAACTTTTCTTACTCACTCTAACTAAACTCCCATTGTTCACCCTACATAATCAACGCTTTAAAATTTCTCACTAGTCGCTCCATTAAACTAACTCTATCTGCCCATATTTTCCCCCTTCAGAGTACAATATATTAGTTTGATTCCATACCTAAAATCTGTTGAAGGGTCCTCACCTTGCCATCCCATTTCCTTCCAAAGCTCTGATTTAAGAGCTGGAAGGTTCCTGTCAGGAAAAGCCAATTTCCACAATTGTTTCAGTGAATCCTGTCAAATGTTAAATTTGAATTATTTTTAATAGGTATAACAAAGTAACTATTGACCATTATATTTTTTCCTATTCATACTGCTTTATAGATGGGAAGCATAAAATCAGTCTTTTGCCATTTTTCAGTTAGTCCATGTGGGGGAACAGAATTTGAAGTTATTAAACTCAAAAATCATGCAATTGCAAGTGAAGCAGTCACCCATGGAAAAAAAGAGTTCAAAATTATCTGTCTAGTATCCATGGATAACAAACAAAATAGAACATCCACAAAATAAAGTGCAAAGTAACGTGCTCACTTAATGATGCCCTTAAACGGTAGAATCAGTGAGTAATTAAGTATAGCTAAACAAAATGCTGGGTTAGTGATAAGTGTAAGAAAAAAATCATTTGGAAATAATAAATGGGGTAAGTCACATACTCGGTGCTCCGTTCTAGAATCATCAAAGGAAACTTGAAGCCGTTCCTGTACATGTCTGAGTCTCTCTTCCTAAGAAAGGACAGCATGGATTACAATCAGAACTAACATAGATTATTTGAAGTAAAAGAAGAGATTCTATGTGGCTCAAAACACAATAAAGCAATCCAATCTCTCTGCATACAAGGCAGGGACCCTCGTTTGAAAGAAACAAGGTGCATTACATTTGCAGCAAGGAGAGCCCATAAAAAACCTTGTCCCATGAACTCAACAAGACCATATAAACTCTTGAAATTGAATGCATTCTGATCCAACCATACACACCAAAGAACAGCATAATTTACACATAGGTTAACCAAACCATGGTCTGCTTCATAGCTAAACCAGTTGAGTTACCTTATTCAATCGTTTTAAAAAATGCTCAAAGTGCCATTCTCCACAAACAACAAATTGCTAGTGCCTAATTTTTCTGAAACCAGGGCCCTATTTGGTGGATTAGTGCCTTGATATTTTATCATGGTTCATGTGCTACCTCTAGAACACACCAAGTTTACTTCTCTCAGTCACTTCATCCAATAAACATATAGGATACTACTTAATAGAAATTTAGAAGAGTTCTCTTATGGGATGTGAAACATAACCATGGTGAGAAGTGAAAATAAGATATCAAATTATCAATATAATATACCCGCAAAGCACTGAGCGGACGAGGGAGCATCCTATTGATTTGTCTATTTGGAGCATTTGGAGAGTGAGACAGTAGGCGAGAAATCAGTGATCTAGATGCAACTGGACCACTTGCTGCAGAGACAAAGAGAAATAATTAGCAGAATGCATCACCTATAGCGTGCAGGAAAACCAAAGTGATACTTCTGTACTTCTGTCAAGGATGGAAAAAAGATGAAAAATCTTTTGGCTACAGCAAATTAACAAGCATAACACCCCCAAGCTTACTAATTTTACATGATAGCTCCAATATTTCTTTATTCCAATTCCCAATCACCGCAAATGCGGCTCTTATTAAACAAATAATATAAAGTACTGTCTAGTGCCAGCATCAAGATTCAGATATGAACAGATGTTTGAAACCATCATTGCAATCTTACGTAAGCAGCATAACCGGCCAACCTCTCAGAATTTTCTTTTGATCGAGACTTAAGTAAGGTCGGGAAATCCAGCCTGAAACATAAGCTTGTAATGGGGAAAACTATACTATTTAAGAATCAAAGTAATTACTTGTATCACTGTGGAATTCCATCATAGCACTGCCTTGAAGAGCCATTGTCTTCAAAGGCTGCACTTTGTGGCACTCACTCTAGCAATCTCGGATACCAATTGATGGAGACCCCATCAAGCATGGGGAGTTCACTCTTAAAAAGACCAACTTGTAAGGGAGAAGAACCATAGTACATATAACATAAGTATCACAAAAATTACTTGAGGCTAACCGATGGGAGACTCTATCATCGCATGTTAGCACCAACACAAAAGAGCCAACGTCTTCAACAACCACACCCACAACACTGTTCTTCTTCTTTACCCTTCCTGCACAGAACCTACACTTATTGTAATACCCCCCATAGCCCTCCTTCCCACATCCCCACTCCCCTAGATGCACCATGTGACATGTGGTAAATAAGTTAAAGGGATATTCTCTATTTTAACCTGAAATCAAGTTCATTTTCATATTTCCCACACTCTGACTATCTGTCTCCTCTCATTCACGCTGCCTCTCTTTGGCTCATTAAAATTGGGTTCAACTTTTGAAAAAGAATTGACACCTTTTCTTTTTCAGACAAAAAAGGGACTGCTTCAGATACAACAACAGCTTCCTGTATGAAAAGTTACGATATAGAAAAGGATTGCATTTGTGCCCTTTGTCCGGTTCGCTGTTCAAATACGTTCTGACAAGCACAGAGGATGTCTATGCTGCATTTTTAGCCTCTCTGGACCTCTATTTTCTTTCTGTTTTCTGTTTAGGAGGATATATTATCCTCCCCGTGATTGCATGTTATTTTCTCCCATTAATATTTTTTATGTAAAAAAAAAACACAACCATACGAATATTATAGTTGCAGAGATTTTGAAGTATAGAGCAATGAAGACTGACACTTTGAGAGAGGACCTGATGACACCCGTACACTAGTCCACCTTCCTGTGTCACATTTGAAACGAAGAAAATAAAATTCTTATTGTGCCACATATCAAATAAAGGGGAAAAAATTCAGTGTTTCACTTGTTATTATTTCCTTCGCATGTTCTGAATTTGACCATGCATCAACACACCTTAACATATTTCAGCGCTACATTTCCTAGATACGTCTAGCTCTCTTAAACATGCATTTAATATACTATGTGTGTTCAAGTTTTGCGAGTGAAATTGAAGCACGTATGGGTTGATGTTACGTTGAGCTGCATTCCTCTCATTAGTTAATAAAGCAACTATCCATGTGGGGCAAGTGATCAGGGCTTATTAATTAAAAACTGATGCAATACTCATTTGTCGATAAATGAACTAGAAAAACCCCCCGGAAAATCATATATGCACATATACCTAGAGTTTGCGCCCATTGTGTAATCAATTGTGAGTATAAGAAGGTCCAATGTAGTTGTTCCTTTTTCCTTTCATCATTCCATAGATCTTCAAGCGTGGATACCTGAATGTAGAAAGTTTAAAAAAATGAACCTAACTTGCAAAAGAAAAATTGAGAATGGAATTCTTTAATTTTTTTTAAATGCAAAACTCTTACTTTCACTTTTGAATTGTCCAACAAGGGCTCACTTGAAGCATCTAAGTTGTCTGAAGCGTTCAGATGCTCTTGCACTTTGCCGTCAATGTCTCCATGATGGAGCCTTCTTCTCAATGCCTTTGTTACCATTTAGGCGTTTACGCCAATATGCTGGATATCAAAACAAGTCATGTTTAAGAATCCGCAACATGAATATCCACGTCAATTTTTATACGCGGAATAATTTAGCCGGTAGCCTCTTTTTTACGTTAATCCACGCAGTAACCATTTTTTCATCTCTTCAATTGTCGATAATTATCGAACAAACAAATTTCGCAACTGCCAGATAAAGGGGCGTCAGATTTACAACATAACGCATCAAGCAATTGAGCAACACTTCATTATGGGGAGGCAACCGCTATACCAAATCGAACAAAAGATGAAGCACACAAAAGTAATAACAAACGAAGACCCCAAAGACCGTATGAAAATCGCTTCTTCAATTCTCAATCGATAATGTCGGGAATAATAAAGAAATTGGAAATAAAAAATGCGAATCATCAACGCATAAGGTTCTTACCAGGAATGTGACAAAATGAAAAGCAAATGGCGATCATAAGCAATGAGTTTCTGCGGATAACGAAGCGCGCCAAAGATGAAGGTGACAGTTTCGTGCTTGGCAAGTCAGAATGGTTGATTTCCCGGGTCACAAACCCCGACAAGCCAGCCCTGACCTCTTCGGCGGGAAACTCTGCATTGCGCCACCAGAACGCCAAAATCAATCTAAATTTTTATTATATTCATTTAATTTAATTAGTTACGAAAATGATAAATTCCTAATTAAAGGTTAATTCGGATTTCGGAATTTTGTTAAAAAGGAAAGAAAAGCAAAGAGAAAAATATAAGCCGGATATGTCGTGTTTGTGTAGTTTTCCAAAAGTTGCATGTCCTAAAAATCAGCATCGACATCAAATGGAGAATATAATAAAACATGCTTATTTAACATCATTTAATTTATCTTTAATAAAGGCGGTGATTATAATTGAAAAATAATTATGATTATATGATGCTATAAATACAAATATTACTAAAATAAAACGAACATATTAAACAAATCCGTCTACTTACATAATTTATTTTTTTAAAAAAATGTGCATCAATCCTCTTCTTTCTTTAATTTCCTTTATCTCATATAAAAATCTTAACGAATTAAATTAAATTTAATATTATAATCTTACGTAAACAACTTCAAATCATAATAATTTATATGCATTAAACAGCAGAATATTATTAAAATTGTTATAAAATGTTCTTGGAAGATGGTAATAATCCAAACATAGAACACATGATCATATGGGATTGAAGAATTTGATGAAATAAATATAAGGAACTTAGTCAAAGTATTTTCTAATGTTTTTTAACTCTTTTGTTCCAGAATTATATATACACTTTTTAACCAAAACGGTTACGATTAATAATTTAAATTGATAGCAAAAAAATGATTAATGATTTAAATTTATATATGTAATTATATCACTCTTATAAAATATTAAATTTAAATTATTAAAATAATAATCGATTGTATATAGGCACGACATATCGAGAGCTTTTGATTGATATTAGAGTCAAGTTTGTTTGGCATGCTATTTGTTACCATTGGCATTGGTATTTGATTGGCATCAAATTAAAGTTAAAATTAGGCTCAGCTTGCTGGATGTTACAATTGGTGTGGCGTATTGGATGTTACAGGGTGCAAGTTTGGTATTGACTAGAGCCCGGCTTAGCCACATATAAAGCTAAGAAATTGAGTCAACCCGTTTAAGCAGTAACCTTTCAAGGGCCAACTTGAAAATTTGAGCAGCCAAATGAAGTTGGTCCTATGGGGCCGGCTTTGCAAGATTGAGAGTTTAAAAGGCCGCCCCATTAGGCCATTCAATTTTTTTAAAAGAAATTAACTTGACTAAGATTGAGAGTGTTGGAGGATAAAGGAACTCTAAAAATTTCATCACCATTTCCCTCACCTTCTTTAGCTCTCCTATCATTCTCTATTATAATTTAAACTCTCAATCTCACTCATGAATCAGTATCACACCTCACGCTTTGAAAGCGAGGCCGACTAACACTTGTTTGTTGATTGTGTTTCTTTGTTCTATGATATTTGTTGTTTGGATATTAATGTCGATAATATTTTATTTAATAAATTAAAACTTTAATTATTTTAATTTACTAATTATATTTCTTAAAAAACAAAGAAAAAATAGGTAAATTTTGAAATAATAACTTTTAGCCATGGTCTTAGTGTAGTTTTCGGGTTACGCTATGAAAAACTTATGATTTTCTTATTCTAGCAAAAGGACCCACTCAAGCTTGCCCTTCAAGGGCCGGTCATAATTCTCAGTTCTAAGCTCAAGATAGATGTCATCGGCTTCATGATGCTATGTAACATCTGGTACCATCGGCTTCTCATAAATGTAGGTTAAAGGTATTAGTGACGTCACAGTGGCGGAGCCACACTGGAGCCCCTGTACGCAAGTGCAGACGCAAAGGTTTGAGGTTTTTTTTTTTTAATAAATGACGACGGCGAGGGTTCGAGGGTGAACATGGAGTTATAATCTTGCTCCTTGTTTCCACTGTGCTTCTTGAGGGTGAACATGGAGTTATCATCTTGCTCCTTGTTGGGGTCTCCTTCCCTACCCACGATGATGCCTCCACCTTCATTCTCTGTTTCATTCGAGAGGCACTGTGGTGTGGCAGCTGAAGTTGCAGAAGATAATGAAGCATGGCTGCTGAAAACAGAGGAGTAATGGGCTGCTGTAATGCCGAGAATGCATAAAATTGGGGGAGAGAGAGTGTTTGACCAAAATGTATTTGAGTGGAGCCCAACATGAAAATGGGAAATCATCAATGAAGGAGTGAGCTATCTCTTATTAAAGTGAAAGAGAGAAGGTGACGCAAGTTGTAGCTAATTGTAGACACACCTTGCATTTGTGCTTAACCAAAAATGAAAGAGAGAAAGTGAAAGAGAGTTGTCCCTTATCTTATCAATGGATGATGCTCTTTTTTTTATAATTGATGATGAAGATATAATATAATATTTTTAAGGAATAAAAAATAGAAGAGTGTTTTTATAATCGTTCTATTGTAATGGTTTAGTTAAATCTTGATTATTATTTTTTTATATTAAATTGAAGTTTTTTTTTTCCTTTTTTTTGTCTATATTCTTTTATTTTTTTAATAAATTTAAAATTTTCCTTAAAAAAAATTTTGGGGCAGCCCCGTAATCCTCTACTAACTCTACGGACACAAAATTAAAAAGCTGGCTCCGCCACTTAGTGATACAAATATATCCACTTATCCACATTGGTTCTTAATTACTATCATTTTCTAACAACAGTTGATCTTTTTATCTTGTGAAGTGGGTGAATTCATGAAGGCCTAAAAAGTTGCACGCACTTCTTATGGGGAAGCCGTTTCTCTTATAGTGCCTCGGCAGAATTATCTATTCAAGCCAA
Source organism: Acacia confusa (assembly GCA_037074495.1). NCBI lineage: Eukaryota > Viridiplantae > Streptophyta > Magnoliopsida > Fabales > Fabaceae > Acacia > Acacia confusa. The sequence goes on along the minus strand of CM073507.1, from coordinate 8,904,942 downwards.
TAAGATTCTCGGGGCCATGCAAATCTTGACATGTTACAGTGCAGCTTAGTCACGCACAACTATTATCAAGTTAAAAGTTACTGGTATATATATAATTAAATGCAACCCGTGATGGATATGTTTCATCAGATTTCTGGAGTGCTTGAAGCGTCAAACTACGTACAGCCTTAATATCAGTTGATGGTTATAGGACTATCAATGGAAATGGAGACATAAGGTGGCAGAACTCATACAAAAGGAACAAGGAACTTGTAAGCCATGGAAAGAAAGCCCAAAATATTTCTACATTAGCTAGCTATTGATTTTCTGTATCTGATATATACTTTATAATCTTATACTGATCAATCATGCCTTATCTGTTATTTTTGCTTTCTCTCCGATCCTCTCGTAGCCCTGCAAGGATACCCCTACTGTACATATCTCCTCCATCGATCTCTCCCTTGTCAACAGCTGTATGCATGCATATACTTGAGTGTTTATGGTTGCGGACTCTGATGTTCAATCGGTGTAAGAATTTAATTTGGTAATTGGAAACTTTGTTATTTTGAAGAAAAGGCTAAATGATATATATATTATAGAATGGTAGTTGGAAACTTGACGATAAAATATGCCCAACGTGAAAATTCACCTATCATTGCGGGACTTATATAGACGTTACGTTAGAGCTTCGGTTCTTATTATGATCTTGCAGCGTACAACGATCTCAACATGGCATCAAGTATATCCCTTGAAGGGACATGCGGACGATCCCTCAGTCTTTATATATAAATAAGATCCTATTTTTGATTGGGCTTCTCTAATTTTATGATTGCCTTGCTCCCCCCAATACGCCAAAATCTATCTAATTTTCATTATATTCAATTATTGCAAACTATTTCTTAATATAGACAATTTTTCGTTATCTCATCAAAGTTTAACCTCTTTAATAATAACTGTAAATTAGAATTATGGATTCCGTTTCTAAATTATTCAAATTGATTGAGATGTTATTCCTATTTAATTCTCAGCTTCTATTATAGAGTTTGAAAATAAGGTAAATTGAATTTGACAATAAACCTTAAATCGTGAATACAGTTTGATTAAATTTATAAGTAGAAATCAAATCATGTCACCTAGTAGTTATTATGAAGCTACTAAAACATCTATGGGCCAGTTGTAAATATTTTTCCCTTCGTATCCAAAAGCAATTTTAGACTTTGTTCCGTAAAAAGAACACGGATATTTAGCCAATAGTAGCCAGTAAGTATTTATGTTAGATTTGTATGTTTTCTACAGGACTCAAATGATTATACCCAAAGGAATAAAGAAGACTGTAGCGATATCAATGAAGATAATACCACTAAGACTCCAGAAATCACAATGCTACACGACGGTGACTATGACCATAAAGGAGTGGGGTGTGTGTACTGTGTAACTGAATGTAAAATAGATTAAGGAAGACCTCATACCTAGTGGGTAATCTCCTATTTATAAAAATTATGTAGAGTTTTCTTATCCTGGGGTGGAAGCAGGGTGTGTGTCTCCACGTTCTAACATTATATGTCCTTTCATTAGTGTGTGTCTGCTCTACTACTACTTGGTATGTCTGCTCTACTACCTGTACTGTTCATTATTATAAGCATTATTAGTGGAAATTAACGTTTTACCTGTTTATAGGAGCCCAACAAAAGGCCTTTTTATTGGGCCTCTTACCAAGCCCATTTTATCATCCCGTAACATACTTTTTTTAAAAAATAATGATAATCAAATTAACTCCATTTAACTTTTAACGTCAATAACCCGAAGTAGTGCAGTGGTATTAGGATTCATTCCCCCTTTAGTTCTTAGGTTGGATCCCCTTCTCTTCTTGTATAAAAAAAAAAAAAAAAAACTTTTAACGTCAATAATATCGCATATTTACTATCAGGGTCAACTATTTTGACAATCATACACATTATGGCTCTCCAAACACTTTCAGCTCGCGCGTGATATAGCTTGTTTTCCACACGAAAAGCTTAAAAAAGGGTCTTCCTCCATATTTCACAGTAAAAAAGAAAAGAAAAAAAACCCCACCCGCCATAGGTAACCGGCTTTCATCACTGTCTGAAGAAGCAGCAGCTACCGCCGCCACGCTCCTGGAGCCGAGAAAAATGGTGGAGGATACTCTATACCTGCATCTGCACAAACTCTCGGCCATCAAATCAGAGGAAGCAATTGACCACATACTCGCCACCCTATGGAAGACGAGAAAAACCGGTCTTTCCTCGTCGGAGAAATCCCATTTTCCGTCCCTCCTCAACCTCCCTTCTCTATCCCAACTCGATCCCGTAATTTCATATCTAGCTCCTTTTCCGAATTGTTTTTTTTTTCTCGCTTGAATTCTCTTTCGAAATGATGGACTGTATTTTTATGTTCATTTTAGGATGCTTCCATCCATATCCGTGGCAACGTTTTGGCCCCTGCTTTTGGGGTTTCTTTTCTTGGCGAGAACCCCATTAAATTGTAAATTTGTCAAGACGAAGCTCTTTTCTTCTTCTGTAAAACTTTTATGCGGTTGTTACTGAAATTTCTTCCTCTTATTAAGTATCAATAATGCTAATACCGATTCTCAGACTAAGACTATCCCCTAAGTAACACTTGACTTTTTTTCCCCAGTAGTATGGTTTGAGCACTTTTTTCTCTCAAATTCATCTGGTCTACCGGCAATACTCTTGTTTGTTTTTCTCTGCTATGAAAGTTGAGAAGGCTAGCGTGTTGGGTTCTCGCTGAGCTATTATATTGATTTGCATTTACTTGTCAACTTGTGCAGGCTGGGATGCTTTAAGTCAGCATTTTTCAATTCTTGCCTCCCAGCGCATCCCTTTTTTCTCAAATGGAGGAAATCAAATCCATAATATAAAGCTGCGAATCTTTGTTTTTTCTTTTTTTTGGGCACACAATACTGACTTGTTTTGATCGTTCTTTTACATCTAATACATTTATTATTTACTTTATATATTTTTTTGATGAATTGTAGTAACATGTATGGTAGAATTTATGTATAATAATATGACAGTCAAAATAGGTCTTGGCATGTCTTCGCTCACTCATCAGAAAATGTGCATATCAAAACTTCACCGGTGATGACCTTCTGAAATTGTTCCCCCCTGATCTGCCACTTGACCTGCAAAGCATTCTTGTATTATCGTTCCAGAAAAATAAACATGAGTGGAAGGAGGATATGTCTAGCGAACAGGTAACCCCCTTCACCCTCGTCGAGACAAGCTATCCATGAATTCATTTTCCTTGTTATTAAAGTGCTCTTGTAACTTGCCCATCTCTTGGCAGCAAACCTACAAGCATGCTTGTTCTCATCTTTATAAATTATCTCTGGTTCACATCTTCAATGCTCGCTGCGTTCTATTAAAATTACCGGTGGTTGTTCTGTTGGCAATGCTCTTGGAGTATTTCATGCATGAATGTGCGAACTGAGATTCAAAACATGTCTGCATTATAATGCATGTAAAGTCTTAGATTTTGTTGTACCATTGATTAAAAGTCAAATGTACTGTTTCAGTTTCTTGAAGATTGTATCAAATGCTTCAAAATTAATTCCCAATAATTTTGTAGTCGCTATTACATTTGAATCTCCTTGGTCGTATTGTATCCTATTTTGTCGGAGAAAACTCCTGCCAGTCCATTTGTGAGGTCATTTTTTTCAAGGGAAAAAGACATAAAAAGAATTTTGAAATTGTAAAATCTCAATTCAGATTTGTTACCAAGAGTAGATAAGAGAATAACGAAACTTACAAGCAATTCACAACTCATTTTTTGGGAAACACTTGATTTAGAATTTTGCAGATTCAAAGTTCTTTTTCTGTCTTTCTCCTTGTTTTCAAATGCATATTGTGGGAATATCTTAATTTTTTCGAAAATATTTGTACAACTTTATTATAACAAATTCGCTTTCATTAGCCTTTATTCTCTTTTTTTTTTCCACCGTATATAAACTGGAATGTACCGTGCTCTTCAGAGTAATGAAAAATACAATTTTTCTCCCAAAATTCAGCATAAATATCCTTCATCACGGATTCCTAATGTTTCCTTGACTAGCATATAGCTAACGTTTACAAGTTAGGAGAAGACTTCTATATTTCACTTTTAGATATTTCTCTTATTCTTCTGCCCGTTCTTATCTCATTACCGCTTTCATTTGCCGTCTTTTCAGCATCTATTGCCAAGTACAAGTGTCTCCTATGAGGTCAGAACAAATGTTTCACCATCTTTGACTTCTTTTCCATCTTTAGAGATGCCAACATTTCAGTGGCCACGTCAAGACGATCCTCCTGCCCGATTGAATCACAATGACTTTGGAATTCCAATGCCCCTTGTAGCTGATGTCAGTGGATCAGGGATGAATGCATTCTTCCAACCTGATATTGCTTCTTCCGACAACTTGGTAATTGATTGCTGCTGGTGGATTTCTCTTCTGATTTCTATATGAACTTTGGTTGTGGATGGAGTTGGGTTGGCTGAATTTGAGGCCTAGTTGTATTATATCTGATAAAATTTGCCGATCATTAAAGAGTTGTAATGTGTTCATTAGCAATGGCATACTTGAGATGATATATTTTTTATTGGCATGTATAATTTTTAATCTTTCAACGTAAGTACAGGAAAACCTTCCCCGCCTTAAGTCAATGACCTGGACCATGGAGGACCATGGCACATCCCCAGGAGATAAAGTTGCGATCATAAGCCTTAAGGTAATGAAGAGATAAGTAATTCTTTGATCTTTAGTACCTATAAGCTAAAGACATTTATGATAGGCAGATTACTTCTATCTATGATCACTTTTTGATAAAGACAGATAAGTTCTTGCCTTGTATAAAAGAAAGTTGTGGCCATCAAATTCTGTTCAGCCTTCAATTGTGGGTTTGATGTTTCTTTTGTCAAATCTGAAGGTTTTTGGTTAGTTTCTTTTTTAATGATGAGTCCTAGGGATCCTGTTTTGCGCTGTTGATTCTCTTTTGGAAACCTTGGTGAGATTGCCTTGTTGGATGAGCTTCTAGATAACTGTGTTTGGTAATAACGTGTCAAAAAAGCTTCCTTGAGAAGCAGTTTAATTAGAATTTGTTTTACTTGTGACTATTTTGTTCAGCAGTGTTAAAATAATTATTCGTTATTGACATTCTGTTATTACTCTGTAATGTTGATCAATATGGATAGTGATTACAATTCTTAATTTACTCTTTAGCTGTATGATCATAGCAAGTTTCCATTTGGGGAAACTGAGGTGAAGTTTAAGCTTTCAAGAGATACACTTGAAGCTATGTTGAGATCCTTGACCTACATCAGTGGACAACTATCAAGTGTGGTAAGAACTATTTTTTATCATGATTATGATAATGAATTGGATAAGTAATCCTTAAGTTTAGGAATGCATCAAAAGGTAACGTGAGGCACCGTCTTTTAGTCAGTCTTCTGTCAGGAGGCTAGAATAATGTCTACTTTGGTTCGGATTGCTAACAAAAAGGAAGAGCAGTTGAGTTCATTAGCTGTTGGATTTGCTGGGAAGAAATGAATCTTACAAGAAAACCAAGTAATTCTAATACCGTCTATATGCTTGGCAGTATCCAATAAACTATTTGAATTTAATATTTTTTTTAGTTAATGAGTATTGATTGATGTTGTGCTATCTGAAGCAATGGATGGATAGTACAAGTTATGGGGGATAACTAATAACTGCTTTCTGGCAAATCCAGAATGTGAAGAACTCTATATTTTTTGTATAACCTAATAGGAGCATAAACCAACTTAGGTTTCCTAGTTATATTGGTAGGAGCATGAACTAGTCTATGTTCATGTTATATTGATAATGCTGATGTTTAATGGAACTTTGATGAAAGTTAGATAATGTTTTTGGACTGCTTGCTAGACAGATGTTTATTATTGTATTTTATTCATGGCTCATGACCCATCAATGAATGGCTGTTTCAGGGAGGAACAAGTTCCAGGTCAGCAAACAAGAAGCAAAAGCAGTAGCTTGTTATTGTTGTAAATTGTAATTTACATAGCTTCTTTTGACAAATCTTATGCAAGGTTTGTTATATACTAGTCTGGTTCTCCAGTCAGTTAGGGACGTGGATCTTTTTTTGGCACCATCATCATCCTAATTACTAACGGCGTTAACTCACCTTGTAGACTCTCTTCCTTCTTACCATCTCCTTCACGTGCATCTCGTTTTCATCACCAAATCAAATTGATGATAAATGTTTTACGTTTCTTAATAACAAAGAGAATAAACAAATAGCAAAGCGAGATTATAGCCTTATAGGACAAATTAATATCAAAAAAATTTCATGCTGTGGCATTCATATAACCTCACCAGAGCGGATTATTAAATTTAGGAGCCTGGGATGAATCATCACCCAAAGTTGAGATGCTTCGATCAAATTTGTTGATGGCATCAAAAAATTCTCCAGCTTTGTTGAGCATCTGTTTTGTTTTTGATATGTTCACATATAGTAAATCCTCCTTATTTTCATTTCAATTTAATCATACAATTGAATAACAAGTTTCATTAAAAAAAAAAAAATTACTCCATTTGTCCCTATATATAAGAGTCTTTCAATTGAGCTGTGAAATTATAAAAAGAAAAAAAAAAGTTAAATATAATAATTATGTAGAAAATTTAATTTTTTTTAAATGCCCTTGTTTAAGAATGGATGAGAGAGAGAGAGAGTAACAATGAGAAATTGATAAATGAAAATGTATGTACTACAATAATTAATTGAGAACAAAATGAGATGCAAAAATATCTATGTACTTTATTCTAATGAGTGCCTAACACCAAGTGTTTTTTTAGATGCAAAAATGCATATGCAGTTACAAATTAGGTATAAAAATACCGGTTGATCGTTAAGTTTGACTTCTTTTACTTTCAAATATCAAAAAATACATGGGGTTTGACAAAAAGAGCTCCTAACACCAAGTTTTTTTTTAAAAAAAAAATTAATAATTTTATTTCTATTAGAGGAAAATTATTATTTTTCTAGGAATAATTCTTGAAAAGTCAAATTTTTTATTTTCATAATTTATTTTATTTTATTTTTTCCAAATCCATATTAAATTTTCTAATTAATAATTAATAAATGAGTATTTATGCATCTAAAATTTGATATTATAAATATATTTAATTAAAAATAATTTTAATATTTTGATCTAACAAATTGAACCATAAATTATTTAAATAATTTTTCAATCAAAACCGAAAAATATTATTTAATTTTTATTGCATTAAAAAATACGCAATATAAACGTTTGCACTGCTAAATGAGTTATTTTTATTTATATGATAAATAAAAGTAAATTAAGGAATGTTATAGACTTATAGTTATAAAGTTGACTTATAATACTCATTTATCAATTATTAATTAGAAAATTTAATAAAGATTTTTTTAAAAAAATAAACTAAATTATGGAAATAATTTTTTTTACATTTTTTACCCATTGAATATATCTTCCTTTCTAAAATGATAAATTAGAAGAAAAAATTTGACCTATCAAGAATTATACCTAGAGAAATAACAATTTCCCTTTAATTTAAATAAATTATTAAATTAAAAAATGGTGATGAATGCTCTTTTTGCCAAACCACATTTGTATTTTTGCACATTTGAAAGTAACAAAGTTAAATTTAACGGTCAAACGGTATTTTTGCACTTAATTTGTAACCACGTATACACCTTAGCACCTAAAAAAAACACTTGGTGTTGGATGCTCCTCAAAATAAAGCATATGTATATTTTTGCAGTTTAACCCTATTTATTTTTTAGATAAATTAAAAATGATAGTATATTTAGTAACAAGCCCATTTTACAAAAACCTTTTATATAAAGCGACGGAAGGAGTAACTCATCTATATATATATGTAGCATGAGAAGTGGGAACCTGAAAAATTATGTTATGAAAATGTAAGACCATTTGAAATTGGTGTCATATGATATGTAATTTAGCCTATAAAAGCATACACCATTTCAATTGATCGTTGGTGGCTTCAAATATAATTATCCTCTGTTTAGTCTCTACTCTTCATTATTTTTCCAGGACAAGGGCTCCAGACGCTTGCTGGGCCCAAGCCCAACCAATGGCGCGAACAAAGAAGCGGCCACGGCTCTTCCACGAGTTCCATTGCCGCGCACCCCAGTCTCGCGCCATGAACCAAACTCCTTCGTGCGACTTGCCGAAGCTGAAAGTATGTGATCTTCGGTCTATTCCTCCTTCACCGACTCGTCTAATTGCTGTTTTCCGGTGGGAAAGTTGAAGGAAAATATCGAATTTCGTCAATACTGAGTTTGATTGAGCATCATGGATCATTACAATGTTCTAGGTTTGCAAAGGAACGCTCCCAAAGAAGAAATCAAAGCGGCTTTCAAGAAATTGGCCTTCCAGTTCCACCCAGACAAGCATTCGCAGTCGCCCAAGGTCGTTAGGGAAAATGCCACTCTCAAATTCAAGCAAATCTCCGAGGCTTATGAAATCCTCATGGATGATCGGAAGCGTGCGGACTACAATATACGATCGCGGGCTGGCGCCGGAAGAAGTGGTTTCTCTGCCGGTGGGAGCAGCGGTCACAAAAATTATTACTACTATAGTTATAACTATGGTGGGAAAGGAAGCACTTACAATTACAATCCTAGGTATAAATCTGGGTCTGGCTTTAGCGTTGACGGCATGGCGTCCAAGTTTGAGTCTGCTCTTCGTTTTCTGACTACGCGCGCTTTTCTCCTCAATCTTGGCTTTGCTGGGTAAAACATTCCCTTTGTCCTGTGCGTTCTCTTCGGTTTTGTTTTGGTGATACCAGCATTTTAGACTGATGTGTTTAATTGTCTCTTCTGTATGATAGAATTGGTTTCCTACTATTCTAAGATCTAACAAAAGAGAGAATGTAACAATCCTTTTGTAGTTTCATGCCCTTGCTTGTTAATGGAATATACTTCCGTTTGCATCTTCCATCATCAAAACTAAGTGCTAACTCTCCTAAGACTTAAAATTTTAGTTATGACTTAAATACAATAATTTCAACAGTGTCACGCAAGGTTCCCGCTAAGTGTACGATTTACAGGCAGTTGAACTTCATATCTTGCTCTCTAATTGCTGTATAATGCTAAGCAAGGATAGGAAAATTTGAGTACTGAAACTAAGTCCATTCTCACCCTGTTCATCTGTTGCTCAGTTGCTCATTATGTTTAGTTTGAAATGTGTAACGTCTGTCCAATGTATTTCACTTTCAGATTTGATATCAATATTGATCCCCTGCAGGACTGCAGATGCATTTATAAATATATATTAATAAATAGGATATGAAATGCTTTAAGACATGTCTTACCCACTCTGTTCTTGACTACATTATATTCTAATAATCAAACTTTTCTCAAATAAAAAATAAACTGAAAGCAATGTCCGCAGATTTTAGGCACTGAGGATTTGTTACTTTGGTTTCTTGTTGCCTACCATGTGTGTAACTGTGTATATCCAAATAAGCACTAACTAGAACTTGTTTTTCGCTCATTTGGTATCCTTAAGTCTCCTATGAGGAATATGCTCTCAAAATGTCAGCTGCTTTTAGTTTTACGATATGATATCCTGATACAATATGTTGATGCAGAGCCTTTTTAGGAGGGATTGTCATTATTGATTCAGGCAAAGAAGCCATATGGAAGATGCAAAATTCAGGGGTAAACTATCGATATTGTCATTCTCTAACTTTCCACTTTTACTTTATCCATTTGCTTAAGTACGTGGTTAGAACTTAGAACTAAATTCCTGGCATGTGATTTTCTTGTCCTGTGCACATATTCGTAGTTACAGGATTAGTTTAAAATATAATGCCCGAGAAAAGTCAAACAATATTTACACATCTTCGCATTTGGGCATTTTGCTGCAAAATTGTGCTTTTCAAGTTGAAATTTCTTTTTAATATTATAAAGCAGGTCTCTAATGAGCAATTCTGAGCTGTCTCTGTTATTTTTTTTCCCGGCAACCTGTGGTACCTTTCGTCTGTTGCAACTTTACTAAATGGTTCACTTCTTGTTTTGTGATTATATTTTGAATTCAGAAATCATTTGAAGAAGCCATGGAGACAATTCAGAAAGCGAAGGGTGAGAGACGATGAGATAATATTACTAAATGCCAAAGGTGACATTTCATGATTACTCGGAAAGCTTATTTTTAAAGGATACAGAGAGATGTTGACCACTATTTGTTTTGAGGGTGTTGAGAACCCAACCCCCGAACAAACGAGCTGATTGTTTCAAACAATAAGAAAGCCTATTTGTTACAAAATGTTATCAAATACCAATGTAAAATATAAAACTGACATAGAATCGAGCTGTTTGTAAGTTATAAGCACTGCTTTTTATTTCGGCTCATTGTGTGAAGTACGTATTTTTCTTGGGCTTTGCGCAAGTTTTTCTTTTTTCTTTTGGGTATATTTTGATAACTTTTAATTGTAAAAAAATAAAATAAATAGAATTATCATCTCTTTCGCACGGGGAAATAAATAAATATGTTGTTAGATTTTTTTTTTTTTTTTAATACATAAGGATTAGACATTGGTAAGTGGTAACTCATCATATGGGAAACTCATCAGGGTGTCAGGGCGCAGCTTCTGACAGAAAGAGCGCGTACAAAGACATTTATAGATGATCCACCAACAAAATTCTTACATCAATCAAAAGTCTCAAATCTTCTTTTTTCAAACGTGAAGGCAGTCTTAGTTAGTTAATGGTCTCTCCTTGTTGGTATCTTGTTGGAAGTTGGAACTAAAAAATTTGTCCCTCGCATCCTTAGGTGTCATAGGCCACTTGGGATTATGGTAGTTAAAATCTCATTTTATTATCGTGATTTTATGTTTTTATGTTTTTTTTTATTAAAATGATTTTACTAATTTTCCAAACATTTTTATATTTTTATAATTTTGTTAGGGTACGATTTTATGTTTTGTGATTTTTTATCCTTCTTATAATTTTATATAAAATCTCGATTTTAACCACCTTATTTGGGATACATCTTATACCATGAGGTCTACTTTTTGCAAACTATCCGACTTCGCTTTGTGATTTGTGACCTGTTTGAGATACTTCCTCTGGTTCTTATTATAAGGCACCAACTAACAAATCACACAAACCAATAAAAACAGTTAAAGTCAATAAAATTGTCTTATAATTTAAGCAATTTACAATATTACCCCTACTATTTACACTAAACTCTAATATTATATTATTATTACTCTCACCTACTACCCTTATTAATTATGGGCATACATGGAAAAAATAATTAATACTCCTTTGAAACAATCAAGTGTCTTATAAAAAAGGATCAAATATATTTGGTAGTTGTTGGGGTAGCTTTAAATAATGAAAGAACCAATAAATAGTAAAATCAGCTTAACCCTGTTTGAGATAGCTTTAAATAGTGAAAGAAACTCATTAAATAGTAAAATCAGCTTAACGGAAGGGGGAAAAAAATAAAAAACTAATCTGGACCATTTTTTATAGCTTCCAGGATGATAGACTTACTGTAAAACGATAGTTTCGGATGGAAGTCAATTTTTCAGTTTCTCGATTGATTTTTTTCAGCTTCTATAGAAAAATATTAGGGGTAGGTGATTAATAAGTAATGTACTATTAAATATACATTTGTATATATTATAATTTATCCATTAGAATATATTCAATAAAGTACTTTAGACTTTTTAAATTCTTTTATCAAATTTAAATTTTTATCTTTAATTATCTCAATATATGTATATATAATATTCAATAAGATTTATGTAATTTTCAATCATTCTTCATCTCAAATGACTTTTTAAACATTATTCCAAACAAAAACTCATTAAAAAAAAGTCACTTTTAACACCGCTCTTTCAAGTTGGCACGTACCATACCTTTCAAGCAAACTCTGCTTATCTGAACTAAAATATTCCAACAACTCTTTCTATGTGTGTTTGGATAAACTTTTGAAGAATTGTTTTTATGATTTATAAAATAAATATAAAAAAGAAGTTTTAACTTAACTTATGAAAAATAACTTCTGAAATCGCCAGTTTCATTATTTGCCAAACCCACATGTGCTTCCCTGCAAATTTGATTTCCACTTCCAGCGCTTTTGATATTAATGCCATGATTCCTTTTTTTTTTTTTTTAATAATACAACTTAATGCTATGATTCTAATTGTTGTGATTTCTCCATTCGTGAAGTCTACAATATTCGCAACGGTGCATTTCAACGATTAGTTAAAATCCATGTTCAACTTAAATCCTAAGAAAGCTACAAATATCAGTGAATTCTATGGTTATAAAAACTAACATGATCAACAATCTCTAGTATCTGTGTCATAACCTGTGTCAGAAAGAGATTTCGGGGACGTATACTGAACTTGTGTAATGATGTAGACTGTTGAGTTGCACATGTTATTATGCTGTAAGAACAGTGAGAATCTCGGAATCATTTTGATATAGTATTCACTGTCATGTGGAAATGGCTGCTACATACCCTCTCACACTGTTACCCTCTGTTTCTCCATCTCTTTTCTCCAAGCTATCCACACCTTCATCATCACAAGTAAGAATGACAACAGCCATCAGAGAGGTTGTGCATAGGGAATTTGATCATATTCAGATTTCCCAATAGAATTAGGATCTTGCCATCTAGTCTGGAGATTGGTCTTCTGATTCTTTTTTCACACCCTTCACATACAGTCCATGTGAACCTTCATTTCCACAATCTATATATGGTCTTCAAATTCACGGTCAAAGATAAGAATATTAATCATTTTTATGATAGGGTATTGGGAAATGAGGTTTTCCCAAATGGCCAACCAAACATGTTGATATCTGCAGTTCTGGAGATTTTGAATGGCTTTTATATATAATAGACACAGTAGTTTTGGCATGCATGTTTAAATCATTCTCTCCATATGCAATCCCATCAATAAATCAAAAATGTTTAGATTCCTATACATATTGTTCAAACTTCAAAGTTGAAGAAACTGGGATTATTATTTTATTCTGTGTGTAGTACGTAGAATATGATCACATGTAGAGTCTCAAAACGGCAACAATTACGTATGAAGCATATATAGTGATCCAATATTCGGTGTCAACAAACGGGGTCAATATTCTTCACCAGTGATACCGAGTTTATTCCAATACCGAGCGAAGAGAAATAGTGGTGCTTTTCACTGCCATTGGCGCACCCAATGTTGAGAGGAACCAGTGGCTCTGCCTTCATCTTCATCTTCATCTTCATCCCCTGTCTTTAATTAATTTAATTTATCCTCAGCGTCATTATTGCCTGACACTATATACTTTATGCTCATGAAGCTTCCTTTCTTCATGTTGCTTATAACATTTGAGTTTGCATTATGCAAATTATTTGGAAGGAATTGTTGTAAATTCTCTTCAAATTAAATTTACGGTTTAAATTAGATAATTCCTTGTTTAAATCACACTGTCTCTTAAAAATGATATTGAGTCACGGCTAATCTCAACTAAAAATCAAGTAAATTCATTTAGAGGGGTTCTTCCAGAAGCCCTTTTATTTTAAAAGCTATGCTTGAATTGTCTTCGGATTCAATTTTTTTTTCCTAAAAATAAAATCATCTCCATTTGTAGCTAAATATATGTCTGCTATTACTTAATATCAAGTATAACTTTTGAAACCAAGAGATAAATATATGCCTGTTTGGATTGGTGATAACATGTATTTTTCCAACATGATTTACGATATAAAAGATAAGGATGTGAGATGAGTTTTGTCTCGACTTATATAAACATAATTTTCAAACGCTAAGACATGTAGTAGAGTGTTTAAAAACAATTTTTTCAATCATAATTTACAGATTAAGATATAAGTATGTGAAAGGAATGTTGTTTCAACTTATATGAATAAGCAATTAAAAGCCCCTCAATTGCTCAACCAAATATGTTAACGTAATTCAATCACTTACCTATTATAAATTCTCTTTTCCTTTATCTTACAAATTTTATTGGTATTAATTATCGTACAAAATTTCTTACATGAGCCTCTTTATAGCAAATTAACAATAGTGTTCAACCAAAGAAGGGCATTGGTTAATGAGGCATACTTTTGAGATGGTAGGCCAAATTTTTTTGGAAATAAGGGGGAAAAAGAAGCTAAATAGTCACGAATGAATGATGTGTTTGGTTTGAGGGGATGGACGGGGAGGCAGGGGAGACCAATGTTTGGGGTTAATATTAACCCCAAACATTGGTCTTCCCTCCTTCCCCACTTTTAACCCCAAACACCAATCCCCTCTCCCATCCTCTCCCTCTCAAACCAAACATGTCATGAGGCTTGACCCAAAAATAAATGTTCATGCCAACAACCATTGAGAGCAAATGAAAAGAAATCTGTTCTTTCTTAACCACGTTCTTAGTTTGAGACATGAGAATGACAAAAAATGATGTTGGGAGCTCTTCCCCGCGACCATGGGCCCAATGCTGAGCAAAGTCCAGATTAGTCAAAACTAAAGATTACGATGAATTGGATGAGAAAAATAAATAAATAAATAAACGTTGGGAGTTAAATTCATTTACTTACGTTTTGTTTTATTATACCTTAATCGTGTAGTTGATGTTGCACTTCTCGTACTTTATGGATGGCGGCGGATCATATAACCAATAAATAAAAGAAACAACATTGCAATGGTTTGGCAACGTATTAGCAGCCCACAAAATATAACAAGGAATTTTCGGCTTTCAAAATTCACATATACTTAATATTATCACTTAATTTAGATAAACATTTATGTTACTTAATTGGGTTCAAAGGAACACTTCAATTTTTCTTTAATAATCAATCTACAGATTAGTAATATTTTGGAAAAATATATATACTGAGGTTCGGAGGTTCCACAAAATTACAATTAAGTCTCAGGAAATTTTGGAGTTATTTATGCACGTGGTGATTTTTTTTTCCCCCAAGTTAGAATTGTTCATATCGGGTTTGTATGCATGTATACCTCTCGATTCTCTGCCCTTTGAAAACACTAGGATAATATGAAAACAGAAAAACAAGAAATAATATTTTAATAGGGTAAAAATTATTTATTATCTTAATATTTAGAATCTTATTAGTTAAGAATCTCATTTAGAATATTCTTAATTAAGATGCGTTGAGAAGAAAGTGTAATTTGTAAACAAATAAAAGATGCTAATTAAACATAGTTTACTCATGAAACTCTGTAATACCCACTTTTTTAGATTAAAGGGTGGTTGTTTTTTTTTTTTTTTAATCTGATATTATCTATCGTATCTTCCGTAGACCGCAACGCATAACTTAATAAAAAATTAATCGACTAAAATATCATGCAATCTGATTAATATTTTAATTTAATACCAAATCATTTTCGTTATTTCGTTACTTGATCCTCGCTCATCATTCATCAACACTATTTTAAGTTTCATCTGTGTGGCGGGCGAGTTTTACACGCATAGACGTTAGGAAGGCCCGAGGAGGGCTCTGGTTTTCACGTCACCAGAGTTAGCCGCCGCCCGCAGCTGATTGAGCCGCCAAGAACGCCATCTTTTTTTTCCTCTCCGGAAATCCAAAGCCCTTCTCGAATTCGTCAACCCACAATGCAAGCACAATAAGTAGCAGCTTTTCCGATCAGCATAGTCGAAACCTGGTTCCTTTCTTTTTGTGAGTATTCATCTTTTTGTGTGCATGCATGTGATGTTTTTCTGCGTTTCACGTGTCAGTTTTGTCGTTAAATGACCTGTTGTGTCCTGTTTTCCTCCGATGTGAGATTGTGGCAAATATTAATAATTGCTGGAAACAATATTTTATTTACAATGATTTAATTCGGTGCTTCCGATCGTGTTTTCGTCCTTTGACAATAATCGTGAATATTCTGCTTGCTCCCTTTCTGGTTCTGGGTTCGTGCCTGCCTTTCTGTCTACCCATATATTTGTTGCATTGTGACTTCTTTCTTTTATTGTTTACTAATTTCCTTGCTCTGCTTTCTGGTAGTTCCAGCCGTTCACCTTTAGGGCCAAAGGATGCTTTCTCCCTTTTTCTTGGCTTATTATAATGAACATCCTAGTCACGCAATCATTAGAGTGAAAAACATATTTACTTTATAAAAGGGAGCCGTGTTATTACTACTTTACTATATTATTCGTGACACTTCCAAGGGGATATACTATTTTATAATCATCTTCGGCTTCTTCGAACGAAGTCAGATCACTATGTTGTGTCTTCTTGAGAAGGGACTCTGTCATTGATTTTCTGCATTTTTGGAATTGCATAGATAATTTGATGCAATGGAAGTCTTTGGGAGTTTCATGCCGTCGTGTTCTGGCGACCAGAACTGCTCGCAATGGGCTATAAAGAATCTTTTCAGTGCGAAGGAGACAACTTCCTTCACCTTAGGTATGATCAGTGTCGTTACTTGGATTGTGGCTGAGATTCCACAAATTATCACAAACTTCAAAAACAAATCCACTGAGGGCCTCTCTACCTTTTTCTTGACAACATGGTTAATCGGGTTAGTCATTTTTCTTTTTGACTTATTATAAATCGCTAACTTTATTATTATGATGTTCTTATCTACTTTTTCATTCTCTTGTGCTATTGATCTCTCTTTGATGGAGTCTTCTCAAAATATCAGCTTAGAGTTCTCAAACTACGCTCAATATTTTGATGAAGTTTATTTTTGTTCCCTTGTGCAGAGATCTATTCAACATCATAGGCTGCTCATTAGAACCTGCTACTGTAAGCATTTAAGTGGTTGATTTTTTGTTCTAGCCATGTTCTGTAGAAGCTTCACTTCAAGTAACTTGCTTCATGCATGAAGCAACAACAACTACATCTTTAAGAAAACAGAGCATGTCTTTTCTGTTAAGTCAGGATTCTGCATTGTGAAAATTCCTTAACATACCATTTAGACCCAGACTGGTCCTGGACGGCTTGATAAAAAATGTATTAAAATATTCTAAACGACATAATGCTGAATGATAAATCGATGTATAGAGCGTGTAGAATGACAAATCTGCCGTGACGGGAAGTCTATAAGTGAAGACTCTGCTGTACTACCATAAGGGAAAACTGGAACGACCCAATTTGAATAAGAGAGCATTACCAGCAATTGAACCTTGCTTCATGTTATAATCATTGTCAAAGATTATTCACTTCAGGCTTTTTCATTCCGTAATCTTCAGATAATCTATATTTTAATTAGGGATGCTTGATTTGCACTGTTAACTGTTTAAAGGATCGCCATAAGTGCTATTTTACTCAATTTTAGTGGAATTTATTATTTTGAAATTGTAGTTCACCATTAGCACATGCTTCCATACATAAAAGCTTGCTTGCATACAGATATTATTGCTTGAATTAAACTATTAAGGATATGTTAAGTGATAACTTTTCCATGTTTATGCAGCTTCCAACTCAATATTATACAGCAGTGGTAAGAATTCTTGCTGAAGGCTGGCGACTTACAATACCCTGAAATCTTTCTTAGATCTGGCTTTTCCCAGCGACAGATAGTTGGAGTGACCTTTCTTCTGTTGTTGTCATGTGCAGCTATATACCTTTATAACTCTTGCACTTACTTCACAAACCATATTCTACAGATACATACATCCTCGACTCAGATGCAAGAGACAGAGCAAGGTGCAAAGCCTATTACTTTTCACTACATATGTGCGCCTCAGTACTTAATTTTTGTTTGTTTTATAATGATAAATTACTGATATGATACTAAACTCATTGTGCAATAAACTGTCACTGTGCTTCTGTCTGTCCAATTTACTTCACGGGAATTTCCTGGTCAGATATATGAACCCTTTTTAAGTTATTTCAAAATACTGAAGAACATATAATTATCAGGTCCTTAACATTGAATTCACATTAGAAGACATCTTTTTAGTTAACTAGAAACATTAAAGTACAACATCAGATTGATTCATAATTTGGTCGCATTTTTCCTCTGTATCATGGGAGTTGGAACTATATGATATTC
Organism: Acacia confusa; assembly: GCA_037074495.1. Lineage (NCBI taxonomy): Eukaryota > Viridiplantae > Streptophyta > Magnoliopsida > Fabales > Fabaceae > Acacia > Acacia confusa. The sequence continues at coordinate 8,886,929 of CM073507.1, read as the reverse complement.
TGTGGTAGAAAAGAGTTCTAAATTTGACTATATTGTAAAAGCCTGTTAAAGATATTTTTTATGCTCTATTTGCTGGATCTTTCCATTCCATTCTGGCATTCATTGCATGGACAGGCTGAGACACCAAAAGCTGCACGAAGCAATGAAGGAATGAAAAGCAGTGATATTGCTTACCAGCGTAGTAGTAATGAAGCTTCCAACGCAGACAGCGGCTACAGTTCTCCTATTCCCCTTCCAACCCATCCTCGGATGTTCACTGGAGGAGAATTATACTACCAGTAATTGATCTTTCTCTTTTACAATTACTCAAAACACCACTTTGTGCTCAACCTTCTCTATAAATTTTCATATCCTGATGTGTTTTGGCATAAGGAGTTATATTTGATTTCCTTTATCTAGGAAACCCGTGTCTGTAATCTCTAACCTGTATGTCCTGCTCAAGCCCCTTACCAATACTTTCTTAAAGAAAAAGTGATTATTGAAACATGATCGATTGAAAAACGTAAAACAATTAATGCATAGATGAATAAAATACTCCATTAGGTGCCTTGCAAATTCTGCCGTTAATATCTTGCTTCAACTCATTCAAATTTGATGGGCTTCAGAAGTATTTACCTTGAAGAAATTCTTCTTAGTCTTTCTGCAACGTGTACACTTTATTTTGCCTTTCTTTTGAATGTATTTCTTCATGATGATGTTGAAAATTAATTGAGATTTTTCATGAGTATCAGTTTGTTTTAAACACATTAGGTCGGCTAGATCTCTATCAACAAGTCATACTCCCACAGCTGGATCTGTCTTAGCCCAGAGGATGTCACCTACATATGCAGAAACTATGGATTCTAAAACGGAGCCCTTTCTTGCTCCAATTGTTTCACCTGAGTCTGCACCAGATCGGAAGATAAAAAGCACTCTATGTTTGGTAAACTTCCTTCAACTATCTTATGGGTGAGTAAACCTACGAGAGCTCCTGCATTGATGTCTAATGTATCTGGCCTTGGTTTAGGTATCTACATTCACTTTACTTGGTGGTTTAAATCTGCTTCAATCACCAGATAGAAGATCCAATTACCTGGTCAACTCTCCGAGACATGAATTTGTGATGCTAGTTGGTAGAAAGCTTTTGCAGGTAATACAAATTGCAACTTTTTTAGCTATGTAAGGTGCAGATTATTTCCGCTTGGATATGTGCCATCTAGTTTACAATTCACTCATTGCACTTTATAAGAGTAGGAACAGACCCGTTCAACATCATTTTCTTTTGAAATTTAATATTTTTTTTGGGTCAATTTGGATGTTTACATTTGGACGCAACTCTCTCCCTCTCCTATAAACTTTCCCCTTCACAAACAGGAAGATTGTAATGATTTTAAACTTACTAAAGGAAAAGGTGAATTTCCAGTGCCCTAGTGATCATTTAGTCACAGCAAATGCAGGTTAATGGGGTTCAGTTGCCAGAGCATGTCTCGGAAGGAAGCAGTGGCATTGGGGTTCTACTTGGTTGGGCAATGGCAGCATTGTATATGGGCGGTAGACTTCCTCAGCTTCATTTAAATGTAAGTTACATTTTGGTGCTAGTTAGGTCAGAAAGTTTACTTTCAAGAAATCTTTATTACATGATTATGATTGTGGACTGTAATAATCCATCACATCATTGGTATATCGTACTTTTGGACTTTGAAAAGTATGTTTAAAAAAAAGACGATTTAGTGCACAAAGCTCCTATTCCTATTAGGTGTGATCTGCATATTATTATTATTGACGAAGAACACAAAAAATGATTGAAAGTAGTATTTTGGTAGATTTTGAAACTGTAAGAATTATTCAATGAAATTGCATTTTTAGTAGACCATATAATTGAGTGGCTTTAATTGTGTGCATATCTTGATCATTTATGTTGACGGAATTTTCATCAACTTTGCAGATGAAAAGGGGTAATGTTGAGGTAAGAAACTCCAACTGTCAAAGCTGTTATTATCTATTAGAAAATGATCTACACTCATATGAGCATTGCAGAGCCATATTTTTCCCTTCCCAAGATACATGGCTGTCTTTTTTGATATGCAGGGTCTCAATCCTTTGATGTTTTTATTTGCTTTGGTTGGGAACGGCACTTATGTAGCGAGGTATACTGCCAGTTGTGTTTTATTCTCCGATTAAAGTGTTGGTACAAAAGTGACATTTCACTTCTTCACACATATTCATGAAATTGTTCTGTCTTTTCTGTAGCATACTTGTGGGCAGTTCGGAATGGTCAAAAATTAGACCAAATTTACCTTGGCTGGTGGACGCTGCAGGATGCGTCCTCCTTGATATTTTAGTATCCTTCTAATCTTTCTATATTGGTGCATATTAATCTTGTTAGAGAAGGTGAATTTCTTGAAAAGTAACAATGGTTTAGCATCGACAGAACTGTATAATTTAGCTTAATCAACTTTAATAGTTAATTATGTTGATTATCCAAACTCTTCGACATGCATAGGATTTGAGTTTAGAGTATGAAGAGAAGCAATCTAGCACAGCAAAATCATATGATTTCCTGACACTCAAATTTTGAAACGTGAAAAGAAAGAGAGCGGAGACTTGAGATTCTTACTTGAGCAGTTTGCACACAGTGATCTGACAGAATTATGTCTTCCTTAAAACCAATTTTAGATTTTAATCCAATTTATCTACTTCCATTATCGGTCATCCAAAGTCAGGAAAAGCAGATCTGAACATCAGATCCTTGCTTAGATGAGGAGCAAACAAGGATTTTCAGGTATTTGTACATGTTCAATTGTTTTGTTGGTATGGGATCTCTTATATAGTTCGTGGATTATATATGGATTTTTCATATCCATCAAATCATCAGTTTTGGTCTGCCAAGGTTTGGAGGCTTCCAGTATATATTCTATAAAATATAATAATTCCTTGGTGATTTTATGAAGCTTTTGTTCGAGTTCAAGATTGCTTTGAACGAAGATATCCTAGCTGTCCATGAAAGTGACCCAAACACGCTTGACGTTCAAGCTGAAATAGATTCTTGGATGATGAGTGATGACCACCGACAAGCTGTTAGTGATCATTGTCCTCAACTCCATAAAAGCATAAATAGCAGGTCCTCTAATTCGGTTGACGGCCAACAATTTTGTGTGACTTTGAAAATTCTATTTCATCCATTCCCCTTCAATCTGCTATAGCATATCGTTCTTGGAGGACATAAGCAGAATCACTTGTTTAATATATAACATTTTCTGAATTCTGAGCTATTTTCCTTTGAACTCTATATTCACCCAACTTCTTCATTTCTCTATAGTTCTGTTAAAGGGTTTTCTTTTCTTTTCTTTTCTTTTCATCAAGCGAGACAATATAAACATCAATAAATAGTAATGTTATTTTCTTGTTGAGAATTGATGATGACTTTGAAATAATAGAATATGCCCCTATAGCATGCTAAACAAACTATCTTTTCTAGTGAAATATACCAAAATTTCTACCTATTACCTACATAAAATATGTGTATGACATAAATTAATTATTATTCTAAGGTGTTTTTTCCCATAAGAATTCTCATTTGAATGGTCTGAAAAGCAAACAATAACAAAGCATTGCATGTTACTTGTAAGGTTAATTGTGACCCCACCATGCCCTGCTTCCAAAATCAATCCACCTTTGAAAAGATCGATTTGGGTGACCCTTAAAAGATAGTTCTAAATGGGCTGTTCAAAAGTTTGGATGGACCTTTCATAAATGTCGAATGAAATGGACCCTCACATGACATTCACATTTGTAGCTGGTTCATGCCTTGATGTCAGATCAGATTAGCCTCGCTTCTTTTCTTCACCTCTTTAAATTAACGCCACTCACATGAAGATAAAAGCTTTACTCATAAAGTGGAAGAAAGAGAGCCGACGAATTGTCACAGGTCTTGAGTTTGGAAAAAAAGTGGTTCATTCACATTTTTAGGTCTCTGATAGTAACAATTAATTGTTTTGGAGTTTTACAAGCATCTAGCATTCTTGTGATTTCAAGTACTGTATAATTTGGGCAAGATACATGACCCTAGGTTCTCAATAAATTAAATTTGCAAAGAGAAAAGTCATCACTTGTCAATATCGTTTTTTTTTTTAATCTTACCGGAGCAAACTTAAAAATAGTTTTTTTTTTTATTATTGGGTTGATTCAAAATGTGACAAAATAGTTAAAGATGGTAGTTACCAACTCTTATCTGTCGAGGGGAAAAGGACCTCTCCATCTCCCTTCACTTCTTTATTTACACTGTGTCAAATCGACTTTGATGGTTGAGATTTAATATTATACAAAAAATAAAAAATAATATATATAATATTTGAATAAAAGACTAAAGATATGAACCACTGAAAATAAAATTTTAATAATTTAGATTTATTTATTTAGATTTTTTGTTATGCAATATTATAATAATATTTTTATAAGATATTAAATCCCAACCATCAAAGCTGATCTAACGATCCAAATGAAAAGTTGATGCAAAGGGAAATAGAGAAGTCCCTTTTCCAAATGCGGAGGACGAAAGATTTGTATCCTGCATTAAATCTTCGATATACTATAATCACTTGTACAAATACAATAGCTTATTGCCACCTTTAGCCTACGCTTAGAAAAATGTTTCAATGATTAACTCTAGAAAAGAAATTGGCACTCAAAGGTGGCCATGATGCATCCAAATGGCCAAGTAGCAGATGAATCTGGTTGTATGTATCATTCTACTGCATAGTCATAATAGAATAATATAGGGAATGCTCTAGTATTAAAATTTAGACTTTTATCTCTACATATTCATGAAATAACTTGACCATATGATTGGTTTACAAGACAAGACGCCACCAATCCTGATCTATAAATATCAAAATAAAGCATTTTCGAAGGCAACACCTCAGCAGTTCAGCTTCATCCTTTGTTTTTCTAATGACAATTTTTATTCTATAATTATTTCCCCAATAGTAGGCAAAATGGAAAAGCTAACTTCGATGAAGACCTTTCATGGCAGCCTGGCTCTGAAGTCACGGACCGACAGAGAAATAGATGCTTATTTCTCTTCTTATTTCACCATAGATGATCCCATCTTTGAGCTCAATATTTTCGATGCCCACAGCAAGAACTTCTTCAACAACCAAGTAAACAACCATCACATTCAAAAATTGACCGTTAGCAGCACCACGAGAGTTTCTCCTTTGGGTGATGCCAGAAACTACACAGATCGTTCATTTGGTGCTGTAACCGCAACAACAACAGCAACAGACTCTTCAGAAGCCAATTGGAATAATAGCCACACTGCTTTGTTTCCTCTTCTTTCAGGAGTTAAACCAGTCTCTATGAGTAATCAATCTCGTTCTATTTACCTCAGAAAGAAAATTAAAGCTTCATTGTCAAAACCCATACGGTTTTGCAGAAGGAAATGTCCCTGTGCTGATAAGAAATCTGTTCAAGTTAAGGAGATGAAACCAGCAACCAAAAAACAAGTACCAGCACCACCACCTCCTCGTTCATTTCCATCACAAAACCCAGATGCTAGAAGTTCTCTGAATCACAAAAGGAATGATCTTGAATCCAATCCGAGGATCTCAGTAGAAAAGTCTGCCATGCTGGAAACTGCATCTAACAAGTCTGAGGTTCATAGGACTCCAATCTCACCCAATAACATGGTCAGCCAGAAACCTTCGAACCGGGATGTAGTGATCACCAAACCTCAAATGTTCCACGCAGCTGAGAATGATGATGAAACTTCAAAGATTTTGCAGCCCCAGCAAGCTCTGGCCTTTGTGAAGCCTGTCGCTGATGGATTCACCTTTCCCCTGTTAAACCCAAAATCAGTAGAAGAAGATCCACCTTGTAATTCTTTGGAAGTTTTCGGCCCACCGTATATTGAACCCAGTTGTGTTTCGCAGAGTCCCAAGTCAGGAATCGTCGATGACGACGCCGCAAGCGATGCAAGTTCGGATCTTTTTGAGATTGTGAGCTTCCCCACGCAAGCCACGTCGACACCGTCAGGAACTAACTCCGATGCGAAACCGTTCGATACCGTTATTAACAGTGGGTTCTTGTTTAAGAGTAAGGAATCGGTGACAAGAACAAAAACAGAGAATTACGAACCCAGGGAAGCTAGCATCGATTGGAGTATGAGCTCTGGAGAAGGTTTCGAGTTCGACACAACCGATGCTATCAAGGCATCAGAACTCGGCGACGGCAGCGAAGCTCACCGGGAAACACCGAAAACCCATTTCGTCGGCTCACCGCTCTCAATTTGTCCAACAGCTCACATTTCCCTCGCTTTTGCGACGTAGGCATTATTAGGCGCTTCTGAATATATGTGGCTTATAGTTCTATATATTTGTTCTGCACTTTTCCACTGCCATGTGCATGCATGGTTATTGCTTGTAGTTGCAGGGAAAAATCCTATCTTTAGAGCCACCAAATCCCCTATTTTCACCCTCGTTTAGGGATTATGTATCAGATTTCACTTATCACGGAATCCATGTTCCATTGTGGAAAAAGAGATTGTAGTGCGTGTTAAGTAATTCCTTATGTACGAAGAGTTAATATTTTAGTGGTTTTCATGAATAAAGAGATTATGAAGAAGGAATTTTGTTGGCCAACAACGTCAGAACCAGGAAGATGATTATATAAAACAGTTCCTAATTCTTTGCATGATGCTGAGATTATTATTGAATATATCAGTGAAAATGTGAGAAATTCCATGGTTCAAAAAGTGAACTTGCCGTGTTAAGGGATAAGGGTAAAGAACGGAAAGTGGAAGGTCCTTTTATGGAACTTGGGTCCATTGCATGTGCATGAAACTTTTTGAAGCTCAAAGTGGGGGAAAATTGGGTTGATGGAACTGGTCCCCGTGTTCGTTTTACGTAAAAGTGTCTTTTATGGCTCACCAGTCATCATCATTAGTTTGAGGACAATCTAACAAATGTCGTCCTCGTTAACTATTGCCATCTAACCTGAATACAACAGTGCATCACAATTATTTGGATTTAGGTTCTTTCTCCTTTTATCGAAAAAATAACTTGGTTCAAAATTTATGAGATTTCTTTGTATCCAAGAAAATTATTATGAGATTTATTTCTTACCTGTATATCACATGCCTTGTCTAATGTTGACAAAAAAAGAAAATATGCAAGTATATATGGTGCGTTTGTACGTGAGAGAGGAGCCACAAATCGAAAATTAACAATCGTGATTTTAATTTTTTTTTTAAATTATTGAAATTCGAGTTGTTTTTTTTATCATAGATAAGAGAAAAAAAAAAATTTGTGTATTTTTGTTGTTGTCCATAGCTGATAATCATTTCCAAGTCAAGATGGCGCAATTAAATTTTTCATTGGAATATGATGTAATATTGTTTTAAAAGAAAGTAACCACATGGGGGTGCTAACGCCCAAGTATTTTAAAGTTTTTTAAGAAGTAATTTCATCTTATAAGTGTTGAAAAAGAAAAAATTCATCTTAAAAGAATTAATGTTAATGTTGACTGTTAAAAATTGATGTTAACTTTACACTTTTAATAATAATGGGCAAAATTGTTATATTTTAGTTATTTTCATAACAAAATTGTTTTTCAAAAAACTTCTAAAGGACTTATTTGAATTATTGTTAGAAAAGCATATTCACGTAAGTTAAAGTAAATCTTCCTTCATATACTTACTTCGCACATTGTGAATCATGTTAAAAAAAACAATTACTACCTTCAATTCAAACATATATAAACACTTATTATTTCAGTGGTTACTTTCAGAACAAAATTAAATATTATTTTATCATTGAGGAATTATATATATTGCGCCTCCAACCATACTCAACGATGGGGGAATCACATACATGGTACTCCCTCCAGTCCTAATTATAGGACAACATTTGAGAGTTGATTTTGATCCTAATTATAGATAAAATTTAAATTTTTGTCAATTTCTTCCTGAAATACTCCTATTTTATTCTCTCAAGTGTTTTTTTGTTTTCGGTAAATATATGCATGTGGGTATGTAGACTTTTTCAATCAATGAAACTTTTATATTATTGGATTTTAATTTTTTTATCGATGAGTTGATATTAATTTACCAACACACATATGCATACACACACACATATATATAGACATACGCACATATATATAAATATATACATCTGTGTGTATTTATGTATATATTTGTGTGTCTATATGTGTGTGTACATACACACATATATGTATGTACAACACACACACACACATATATATATATTTGTGTGTGTGTCTGTGGGGTGTATGCAGACACATTCATAGACATTTAATGTATATGTGTCTCTACTTGTGTGTGTGTGTCAGTGGAGGTGTATGTGTGTATACCCTCATACATATAGATGCATATATGTGTGTGTGTCTATGGGGGGTATATTTATGTGTAGATATATGTGTGTGTGCATGCATACATATATATATATGCACACACACATATGTATATAGCAAAACAATCATTACAACTAGAAATTATAGAAAGGAAAATTCAAGTCTGAGGAGGTATGTCGCAAGGGTATTGATTCACTTTTACTAAAATTATTTAAAATTTATATAAGGACATTTTAGGAAAATGAGTAAAATTAAATAATTTAACTCTCCTTCTTAATCTCCTCAAAATCAGTTAAATATGTCTTATAATTAGAAGCGAAGGGAGTATAATTTTTTAAATTAATATGGCAGGAGCTTAAAATTAAAATTTGATTTAGGACCTATCAAATCTCAGGGGTTGGGTGCAAACATGATTGGTGTACGGTGACAAACTCTGATGGGGTGATTCACATATTAAAAAAAAAAAAAAAAAAGAGGGAAGAATATTCTTCATATATTCCTGAAAGTGACAATTTAATTAAAGTAAAAGACAATAATAAGCTATACCGTGGGCTAACCATTCCAGGCCTTGGACAATTGGATTAGCCCACCTTTCCCTAATATCAAGTCATGCTATATATGTTTTTAAAGGGAAAAAAAAAAAAAGTCATGCTATATTTTGCGGCTTGCCAAGTACGACTCACTCTTATCAAAACAATACCAAAAGTCTAATGGCAATCTTGGTGCTGCACTCGGAATTTGGAAACTGCTCAACAGTTATAGGTCCATAAATAAAAGCAGTTACAAAAGTAGAAGGCAAAACAAATACCTATGAAAAGCCCATAGTTTTCCATTGCCCCTTGTGAGTTGTGACTACGTGAGTTGTTCATTCTTCAAACTTGATAGAAACTATATAACTCTTCTTGGGTTATATGTCACAAGCAAGAGAGCGGAGGAGAATGAGCTTGAAGTACAGCACCATAAGGTCAGCACCAGGCAAGTTTGGGATATCATTTACAGTGCCAGATCGTGTCACTGCTGAGATCACTGATAAGAAGACAGTAATGGGAAGACATCCTATGAGGATTTCTAGGATCCCTTCAGGAGGGCCACCAGAGCTTCATAAGCTTGTTGAAGAAGCTGAGAAAGGATCTTTGCCTTTGACTCTGCACAAGAGAAAAGGTGGTCTTTTGAGTAAGATGATGAAGAAGCAGCAGCTGGATTACAAAAGGGCCTACCACAGAAGCCGCTTCAATGATTGGTATGTGGAAGTTTTCTATTTTGATAAATGTAGTGAAACCCAAACCTCTGATCCTAGTAATTGATCAGGGTAATCTCGCATGTTGTTAAAATTTGCGACATTTAATTATCTCTGTCCTGCTTTTTATATACATGTAAAGTTCCTAGTCACATTCGCAGGGATATAGCAGAAACTACATTAATTATATTCTATCTTCTGGTTTCTTTTCTTTTTCTTTTTTTTTTTTGGGGGTGATTTTGTTAAAAGTCACGGATTTTGATCCGTTTGATGAGAACCAAGTGCAGATGTATGCGGCTGAATAGGACTGATCAACGTTTTCTTTGACAAGGCATGTTAGCTTATCTGATTATAACTATATTCATTTATTATCTGAATGGGGTCATCGTTCACACTTGAATAACAACTGAAAATAAATCAACACTAACAAGATTTTGGATTTGACGACTGTGAATAACAACCGTGACAGATCTGAGGATGGAAATTAAAAACAATTTTCTCTAACTTTAATTCAAAAAATTCCCATCAGTTTTCACAATGAAATATTGATTTATTGCTTATTCATTTTCTTCCTTTAATAAGGTTATACACGATGAGATTATTCCGCGCTCGACATCATTCATATTATTCTCAATCCATATTGGCAAAACTACATTCAATTAAATTGGATAGTGCTCACAGCTCATATTTGATCCAATAAAACCATATACCACATAAAATTCAGAACGTTAAACCACATACTTGCACGCCATTCAGTTGGGATAAAATTCTACACAACAGTTTTAGCCACATTTAATTATAATCGTCATCAACCCATACTGAGAGTCACCATAAAAGGACAACTTAGTGCATGAGACTCTTATCAAGTGGGGTTTATACAAATAGTTACGTGAATCCACTATTAGATGTAGAAACTACTAATAGACTCTGGTCACTTAAATCCATTCTTTATTAATGTAGACAGCACTAGGGCAAATAAAATCGTTCTGCAGGAAGCTTCCGACATATCATATGGCTTGCCTTGAATCCTCTCCAAAATTTTAGCCAGCGGGCCATGTCATCTGTCGTCCCCCAAGGAGGTGCACATGAATGTGATAAACTGATTGGCCTGCCAAAGTTAACTCAATGTGAAAGTTAAACATGTAAAGGAAGCTTAAATGGGATAGATATGCTGGGATCTATTGACAGATTCATTGAGTTTTTAATGGCTAATTACATCAGTTAACTGGACACTACATGGTTCATGTGCAATTTCTGACCAAAGTTCCTGTTTTGACAAGGAGATGAGAACTTACACCCCTTTGGACCATCATTAATTACAATCCGGAAACCATCATCAAGACCTTCTTGCTTTGCAACCAGCTTTGCAGTGTAAAGAAGGCGGCCAAGAATCTCATAGTGCCTCTCCTCAGCCTGGACAACAGGCACCATTATAAATCAGATTAAAAGCAAATAAATAGGCGGAGTTGAAATTGAACAGTTTTAGGCACTATGTGAAGGCACAAGGTTGAAGGTTCCTGCACTCAGTAACATAAAGTAGATACACCACAATAGACGTAAAATTAATGTGTGTGTGAATTCATATACATGAATCAACAAAAGCATATATTTTCCAGATACTTGCTCATATCTCTACTGGGTATGAAATGGAAGCATTACATGACGGAGGAATGATTTGGAAAAACATAGGATCTCATAACAGAGTATGTGGAAAATGATCTATTTGACTTGTAGTAACAAAATAAGCGCAATCCAATTGAATAGGTTTTATGTCCTCTGCTTATTACAGAGACCTCAAGCGCAGAAAAAATGAACAGCCTCCCCCATTTTTTCTTCACTGAACTCATAAACAAGGAAACAATAATTGCTTCATTACGCCTCATGTATTTTTCTTTGTTCTTATCTTGTCAGTTTATTCAAAATCTTTTCACCCGAGTACTCAATTGTCAATATGATGATGCACGCTTGCCTAAAATGTTGGTCAAGTCTAACAATTAGCTCAATCTGATTATGGCCAAAAACAGTTGATTTCTTGATTAGAATAGAAGAGCTAAGGAAAACGGTCAACTTGATTCTTGAATCACTGCTAAGAAGAAGTGACCAAAAAAGTGATAATACGAATGTCAAAATTGATATTCATATCATAAATGAGAAGCATTGATATCAAATGCCACCGATAACCAAGACCTATATGGGGCATTTTTATATCTGCGATGCTTTTTCCTACTTCACAGTCAAACACAACAAAATATAACAACAATAACAGAAAGAACACAAGTTCACAACCCCTTAACAAGTACCTTAGATAGACCGGTTAAACCATCCTTGACTTTAGGAATGATTAAGATATGTGTTGGAGCTTGAGGAGAAATGTCCCTAAAAGCTAGGACCTGTTAACAATGCAAGCGAAATAGGATGATCAATTGCAATGAAACTGTTAAAACAACAAACATATCAGACCAGAACCATGGTCAAGGGTTAAAAAAACTTTGCTACCGACAACTCACTTCGAAGTTCGGAAATATAAATAAAATAAATAAATTTATATTATTTTCCCCAAAAAATATCAATACAACAATTTCCTCAGTCTATATTTTACAAGTTAGCGGTATCTTATTACAGTCAACCGGTTATTAGAGAGAATCATAATACTTGATGGATCTAATTCAAAATCTGGATCATTCACAATTAAGGGATAAAATTTGGATTGAAATTGATGTCTACAGTTCAGTGAAGACTGACAGAATCGATGGAAAAATAATGTCTACAGTTAAGTTTCCCTATTATAGGTGAGATATTGAGGCCCGACTCAGCGATAAATATTTCTCAATAGAAACAGCGTCGAAGCTTCCTTTATCAATAAGTACACGCACATCGAATTCCTTCTCGCAAAATAATAGAAAATAAAAAATAAAGGTTGCATGAAACATCGGGAAGCACCTGATCATCCTCGTAAACCACGGTAGAAGGAATTTCCTTGTTGATGATCTTGTCAAATCTGAGCGATGGAGAAAACAAAAAGTCAGTATACCACTTCTAGGCACCGATGAGCCTAAACAACCAGGAAATTTTTTTTTGCCCTGCTCTCGCCACAGACTCCAGAGAGGAAAAATCTATGGTTGCATTGATAACAGCTTGAAAACAGTACGGAAAACCATGCATCAGAGTTGTGAACGGCGCCTTAACTTTCTAATAGGAAGATTTTCCACTTTGCCAAAAATTGCATTGAAGCGTTTAAACATTTACCCGTATTATATGAGACGACATCAGGATGCCCAAATTTTAGGGTTTTTACGCATTGAACGAGATAGGGGGAAAGTTAAACAGGCTAATTGCAAGAAGATTTGCCAGATAAGAAGCCGAATGAAGCAATAATCTATGGAAATGCAAAACGGAATATCGAAGAAGTGCGGAAAGTAACGGAAGAAGCAATGAAATAACGGGAATGAAGCTTACATGGTAGGAGAATCAGAGGGAGTGGCTGCAAGAGCAGCTTCTTTCTCTGAAGCCATGGAGGTCAAGTGCGATGCCAAAACGACAATACGGCCACTAGAGTTGTGCATTCCCTTCTGGTGGACCGTGGACTTGATAACCGTCCTCTGCAGTAATTTCCCCGCCTTTTTTATGTTGTCACTCTCGCCTATGCCTCCTAACATCCACGTCCCCTTTTCGTTTTCTTTTTCACCTTCTCCACGTCACTTCAAGGGTATGTTTGGTTGGATGGATGGGAGGGGAGGGGAGGGGAAAAGGGATTTTATTGTTCCTTTATTTTAATTGATCATAAAGGATATGAGAGGGGAGGGGAGGGGAAAAATTTTAATGTTACTTTATTTCCTTTAAGAGATTAGGGGAGGAAATTTTTCTCACATTGACAACTTTACTCTTTTGTCTTAAGAGAGATTTTAATGTTACTTTATTTAGTTGAGAAGGGGAGAAGAGGGGAGAAAAATTGTTTTCACATAGACAACTTCCCTTATGCTATAAGTGATTTTTTCCAAACTTTGTTAAATGTATAATAATGTTTAATTATAAATAACATTTTTTTAAAAAAAATGAGACAATATTTTATCAAACTATACAAATCAACCATAACGCTAAGCAATGATATACATATGACACCATAATTTTGACAAATTAAATGTAAAAATATAATATATAGGAATTTTTTTAAGGGTTTAATGCAGATTATTTTTTTCTACCATACTCACATAAAAGTGAGTAGATTTTACTAATATTTTCTCTATTTTCTTTTAACAATGGGATCCACTCACTTTTATGTAAGTGTGGCAGAAAAACATTTATGCAGCAATAATAGAAATATTAACTATTTTTTTAAATGGGTAAAAAATGTATGTTACCATCGTTGATTTAATCTTACACATGTTTGTTAAAAAAAAGCTTATATCTCTCCCTTTTCTTAGTCTCTCTCTCTCTCTCTCTCTTTAGTGTTGAAGTTTTGGTGGGGTAGAAGGTGGAGTAGGATGAAATATGTTTTGCTCGATCTTTGAACTGTTCTCATGGAACATAGAAAGCCTCTTTGTATGTGTATATATATAAAGACAGATAAATAGACAAACGCGTGCACAGTTTCTTTTTCTCTATAATAATAGTTGGTATTTACATATTAACAGTACAAAACAGGAATGTACAAGAATTTACTCCAGGAAACTGCTCACAGAGCTGGATTGAATCTTCCTGTTTATACAACTTTCCTATCTGGACCAGGTTATGTTCCTATCTTCTCAAGGACAGTTGAGATTGCTGGAATGAATTTTTCTGGCGAGCCAGCTAGGACCAAGAAACAGGCTCAGAAGAATCCTGCAATGGTTGCTTGGACTTCATTGAGAAAATGTGAGTCTTTTGCTGCTTTTATTGCCTCTATCCTCCTTAGTGCCCAAGATGTTTATACATCTGCAATATGGAGTCTGCACTCGAACATTCTGTGTGATCAAGAATTTTTATTCATTTCAATGCAATCTTTTTTTCAAAAATAAAAAATAAAAATTACTTGCATCATTTTATTTCAGCTTCCACAAACGTTTCTGGTGCTACACTGCATCTCTAGAGTAGCCAATGCGAAGCATGTACCCGTGCAATTCCAAAGTCGTGGCCTCTCCGGCGTTTCCCCTGTTGTGTCAATGAAACACATTTGGCAGCAAGAACAAATGATACATCAGCAAAATCACCTCTTGGCGCTAGCCATTCCATCCGCACCACAAACTTTCCCCTTTATGCAATCGGTTCTCCAGTCAAACTACTGTCTTTATATTCCAGCCAAGGGGACAATGTCAGTCCCCATAGGACCAAGATTCTCCATTTCTGCATCAAGCCCTTCATTTTTTAAATCCCAAAAACATACCGTTAAAATAGGTGACAGATAATTAAAGGAGACTAATATCTGAAATCAAAAGTTAAATCCTCCATCCCAAACACATACTCTTAATATAGGTAAAAAATAAATAAATAAAGGAGACTAATGTTTGAAATCAAAAGTCAAACCTCCGAGAAAAATATAGAATTTCTAAATCTTTCCAAATGATTAATTTATCTCTGAGTTAGTTTTGAAAAGCAAAGTAAAGTTAAAATATACGTTGAAGTTGTTATTTGATATTCTTAAGGTGTCTACACTAAAGTTGTTAATAACACCTTACATGCGTGACTTTAAAATATTACTTTTAAGTTTGCTGAGATTTGGAGAGATCATTATGTAATTAATATATACACTAAAGTTATTATTTGCAATTTTGGAGTTATGATTATCTATACCAAAGTTATTAATGACACTTGATAATATTTAAGGAGGTTAGTTAATCAATATATATATTGAAGTTGTTATTATCTATGCCTAAGTTGTTAATGATGCTTGATACTTGTGCTTTTAAAACTCATGCAGGAGTAGATTAATCATTTGAAATTCTCATATTCCTCCTGAGGATTGCTTTGAGATTTTAGATATTGCCCTCTTAGTTGTCTTTTACCTATTTTAACAGTATTTTTCTAGAATTTCCCATTTTAAATAATTTTTTACAATATCAAATCAATATATAAAGTTCTTATAAATATATATAATGTCCTCTCGTCCCGAACAGGTTTGTTTCTTCCCAAAATAGCCACGATTAGGATGGATCAATGGAGATAAGGTACAAACTGCACACTCTTAATTGTGCAAGTAAAACTTGGATATTATAATTAGGTTTTTCCTAATGATGTAGTATATAGGGTTAAGATCCAATTTTATTTCAGAAGTTGTTAGATAAGAGCAATGTTGTATGGAATTTTTTAAGAAATAATGTTACTCGAAGGTTTTCAATCATAACAAGGTCAACCTAGTTGTTATCCATATTAAGTTTTACCATTAGTTGACCATATATACTTAGTTAACAGTGTGCACAACAATAAAGAAGGAGAAGCCATGGATGCAGGAGGAGCTCACATTTGCCAAATAATACTATAAAAGGGTCAATTATTGGGTAGAGGATATGCAGATGGAGATTGCTGATAACAAGGCCATCAGAATCCCTTTACTGTTGTACCTCAATGACGTTGTGAGGGGAACCTCTTCGATTTTCTTTTTTATTGTATAAGATTTATTCCCCCTATTTAATGTTCTCTGATCCTTGGGACTAAATATATTTTCTTGATTTTTTTCTTATTTATAAATCTAACTTAACTTGGAAAATAGTGATTAGGATAAAATTGCTACAATTTAAAAAATTGTAGTATATCATTACTCTTAAGTGAAAATTTGCGACACAAAATCTCCCTTTAATCAAAAATAAAAACAACGTAGATTATATATAGACCTGTATATTTGGTCAAAAGTCAAAACGACTTAATTTGACGCGTAATGTTTAACTCCAAAAGGCTGTCAAATAGAAATGGTCACGTAGACTCATTTATTTTGGGCCTTTACAACTCTAGTTGTAAATATAAAACTTAAATTGTGTAATATTTTTATAGCAATTGATTCAAAATTTATATTTATATACTTTGAGAAAATTAAGAAATATAAATAAATTATTTAATTATAATGTGTGTGTGACGTGATATGTCTAAAATATTTATATGTAATGTTATATTTTATGTCAGTTTATATATTAAATAAATTAATTTAGTGAAAATAATTAAAAATATAAGAGGTAGACTTGAAAGAAATGTTTTTTTACTACCAAAATGTAACTTTCCAAACATGGAATTCAAACTACGGTAGTGCAGAGCTTCTTTAATAACGAATACAATACCCCCAATTAATACGGCTATCATGTTTTGGAAATTTCCTCAGAATTTTATTTAGAGAACTAGCTACAACAAATGCAATATTATGGGATTTAGGGGTGTTCATGACACAACGAAATCCTTATCTGATACCTTATCTAAAAGATTATTGGCAATATAATGCAACTCAATGTTCAACCTTACTTGATAGAAATCTTAACATTTTTAGGTAAGACAATAATGGGCTGTACAGGGCAGGGCAGATCTTCCCTGTCTAAGTGGTGATACTCTGACACATTTTATGTAGAAAAAAAAACATTAATCATAATTAATAAACAATATTACAAACTTCAATTGAAATCTATAATTCTATATTTTAAAATAAGTTTATAACTTCAGTTTTGAAATTAAAAAGACAGTCATATATTTTAACAAATAGTCAAATACCTATAAGTGAAAATAAAAAACATATAATATAATTATATAAAAAAATATAATATTGCATATATTATTGGATAGGCTAAATGTGCAGGGCGACATATATTGACTGCACAAATGCTTAGCCAATTATGTCCAATTTTTTGGGTTGCTTTTTTTTCCCCTTTCAGATTGGGTGGGCGTATAGGATCATGGGTCTCATGAATACGTTCAATGCGGTGTAAGTGTTGTTCTCCCTATATAATTTTTTTAAAACATAGAAAAAACTCCCAAAAAAATATTTTTAAAAAATAAAAGGGGTGAAATTATAGACATCACAAATTCACAATTTGTTACCAAAAAAAATGCAAGAAATATGTTCTTCCTTTTTAACACATCAGCCAGAACTTGTGTGTGTTACTCTGGCATAAAATGTAAAAAAGAAAGAAAAAAAAAAAGAATAAAAACATTTTGATAGAACACCATCATCAGGATAAAAATATATGGGAGTCCCAATTAGGCGATTCCAAATCTCAAACCCTAGCCTCACTCACTATCCATCCAACAATGGGGAGGAAGCGAAAGCTCACGCCTAAACCCGCCGAATCCGTTGAACCCCCATTGAAGCAACAGCATCAACAGCAGCAGCAGCAGCAATATGTGCCAGAAGCGGACCAAACTGTTGAAGAACAAGATAATGGAGCCGATTACGAAGAAGTTGAAGTGGAAGAAGAGGAGGAGGTAGAGGAGGAGGAGGAGGAGGAGGAGGAGGAAGAGCAGGAACAAGAACCCGGAGAAGGATCAGGACATGATAACGCTAATCCCGATCACGCCCAAAATGCGAATGATCAGCCATTTAAGGCCCAGTCGACATCGGCGGCTGCAACATCAGTAACCGCTCAGCATGGAAAGGAGGAGGAGGACGACGACGAGCCGATTCATATGCTTCTGGAACCGTTCAGCAAGGAACAAGTTTTAAATTTGCTGTGCGAAGCGGCGAATAAACATCGCGATGTAGCGGATCGGGTCCGAAAGGTGGCTGACGAGGACCCCGTTCATCGAAAAATCTTCGTACATGGCCTCGGATGGGACACAAACGCTGATACCCTCATCAACGTTTTCAAGCAGTACGGTGAAATTGAAGATTGCAAGGCGGTATGTGACAAGGTATCCGGTAAATCCAAGGGCTATGGCTTTATCCTCTTCAAATCGCGTCGTGGAGCTCGCAACGCGCTGAAGCAACCGCAGAAGAAGATCGGGAACCGAATGACGGCCTGCCAGCTGGCTTCGATTGGCCCAGTTCAACAGCCAGCCCCGGTGCAATCAACCCCAGTACAACCAGTATCAGAGTATACCCAAAGGAAGATCTATGTCAGCAACGTTGGCGCCGATTTGAATGCTCAGAAATTGCATGTGTTTTTTTCGAAGTTTGGGGAGATCGAAGAAGGACCATTAGGGCTTGATAAGCTGACCGGGAAACCAAAAGGTTTCTGCTTGTTTGTGTACAAGAGCGTTGAGGGTGCTAGAAAGGCGCTGGAAGAGCCTCACAAGGAATTTGAGGGCCATATTTTGCATTGTCAGAAGGCAATAGATGGTCCAAAGCCAGGAAAGCCTCAATATCAGCAACATCAGAATCCTCAGAGAACCCAATTCCAGAGAAACGAGACCCCTTCATATGTTGGTGGGGCTGCTACCGGACAAGGGCACCTCATGGCGCCAGCGGGACCTGGTATTGGATTTAACCAGCAGGCGGTGGCTGCACAGACAATAAACCCAGCTCTTGGGCAGGCACTGACAGCACTGCTTGCTACTCAAGGGGCTGGCTTGGGGCTGACTAATTTATTGGGAACCCTTGGATCAGGTGCTACAGTAAACCCGGCTGTTCCTTCTGTAGGCCATGGAATTCAGGGTGGTTACAGTAACCAACCAAATATAAGCTCGGGTGTCATTGGTGGATATGGAAATCAAAGTGGCTTACAGGGGACTTATCCAAGCCAGCAGGTGGGACAGAGTGGTTCTGGAAGAGGGCAGCATGGTGTTGGCCAGTATGGTGGTGCTGCCCCTTACATGGGGCACTAGGTATACCTATGTTCTATTCATATTCTTTCCCCTATTTATTTATATTTCGTACTCTAGTTCTTTTTTCCTGCTGGAATCTATAGGTCTTGATTTTTTGCGTTTAAATGTTATGATTACGCATAAGATTATAGACTCGGTGCCGCGTATATTGTAACAATAGCTAAATGAGCGTGAACCTTAGAGAAAGATTATAGAATTGGTGCCTCATATCTTATAACGATAGCTAAAAGAGCGTGAACCTTAGAGAAAGAGAATATTTGATGATGAGTTGATGGCTTGATGCTGTTCATTGTGGTTGATGGGTTTATACTTGAATCTGGAAGGACAACTTGATTTCTTTGTATGATCTCTGATTCTTTGGAATGAATGGAAGGTTTAGATTCATGTTCTTGATATGATTCTCTCTTCTCGTAAATCATTGTTTTCTGGTTCTTCTTGTGTTGTAGGATCTTTCTGGTATTAGAATGCATCCTATAGTAAAGTTGTGCATTGATTATTGCAGCACGGTTTTCACTACATATAAATAGTTAGATATGTATCCTTATTTAGTTATTTATATTAACACAGCTACCTGATGTTCTCAGCAAGTTAAGAGCTTCAAATCGTTGTGACATTTGACCCCCAATAGCTCATTCAACCAAATTTATTAAAATCTGGTTTTTGGACACCTCCTATCTGTTTTCAGTCTTGAAATTGTTTTTCATGCTTTATTATTCATTTTGCAGATTCCACATAATCAGTCTTTTATTACTGGCCTGGTGATTCTTCTGAAGTTTAAGGAGCTGATGCAATGGCGTCTTTATAATGAAATGTTACTTACGACAATGATCCGTATTTAAACCACCAAATGGAGTTCTGTTTTCTCCCTCTTTTTCCATCCAGGCTTCTATTTCAAAATATTGTATTTTAACTTATTATTCATCTTCAAAAACCCTTTGGAACTGTTTTAGACTTTTAGTACCATGAGTGTATTTTTATATGTACTTTGAGGAGTTTCGGATGATGAACCAAAGTCGTTTTAGTTTATGCTTGCGTGTTTAACTGTTTGCAGTTGATATTCTATAATTTATATTATGGGGGGTTTTTACTCTCTTTCTCAGTTTTTAAATACTTTTTTTACATTGCCTTTTTTTTTTTGGAA
The DNA here is from genome assembly GCA_037074495.1 of Acacia confusa. Lineage (NCBI taxonomy): Eukaryota > Viridiplantae > Streptophyta > Magnoliopsida > Fabales > Fabaceae > Acacia > Acacia confusa. Next base: position 8,866,491 of record CM073507.1, on the reverse strand, counting down.
CACATGATGCTTGATACGAAATTTTCATAATATGCTAAGCTGTTTTCAAATCCTGGGGATAAATCGATAATTGCTTAGGAACCAAATAGCTTATGTGATTATTTATACTTGTTTGCTTACCCGGATTTGTGCAGGTTTCTTTGTGTTGCAGGTTTGAAAGTCATGGCTGTTATGTTGCTATATTAAGTATATTAATGTGTTCATGATGAAATATCTTTAAATGAAAGAAAAAAAAGGAATGCTTGTGATGTAAGTTTGAATTTTATCAGATAATAAATAATTTATCGGCTGTTGATAGAGCACAATGGCATGATTCTGAAGCATATGTGGGTTTCTTCACAGTCTTTGTTACAAGTTGTATTTATTTCAAAACCTGCTAACTGTTGCATATTCTAACAGAAAGCTATATGTTTATCATATGAATTAAAATTTATCTTATAGGTATTTAGTTAGTTTTTTTTTATACAAATCCTGCTTCTGATGTGCTTGCATCCAACAATAGTATAGCCTAGTTGGTTGCTGGCCCAAAGAACTAGGCGGTTTACAAGGACTGGAAGGTAAGTAGAAGTTTCGAGGATGTAGTTTTACTATATAGTTGTGAACAATTGAGCGTGTTGGTGTGCTTTTTGTGGTTTTAAAAAAATCTTGAAGGAACTAAATCAAGCTTTATCTCTTTAGACTTTTAGAGGGCTGAATGGATAGAGAAGTGACTTTTGACAAGCTCAATCATTAGTTTCTTCATTCTTCGATTCTTAGACAACTGAGTCTTGCTTGCTTTGTGTGTTGGAAATTCAGTCTCCAAATTCCTATGCAAATGGGATGGGCTGGTTTAAGTTAAAATTTTCCTAGATGAATTCGCAGAGTCCCTTCTGTTGCAATTATACATTGCTTGGAGCTTTGGTGCCACTGTTGTGTATTTTATTTCTCCACAGCTTCAAGTTAAATGATTTTGTTTTCTTTAATTGAAAATGCTTATTTTTTCAGAGTTATGAAGTTCGCTCTGGCAAATTTTTTCGTGTTCTTTATTTTGGTTTTGTTTTTTACTTGGGATTATTGGTGGCAATAAGAGGGTAAGTGGGTTTACAACGTGAAAGAAAATCGCTACAATTTGGCTGTTCAACTGTCAATGTTTGGTGGCGAGGATTTGGATTGGAGAGGGAATCATTGGAATAGAATGACTCGTAATGAAACATTCACAGCTTAGGAGCGTAATCGCATATAACCAAGCACTGCTGGAAGGATTGGAGGAAAAATGGCATGGGATCCTGTAATCCATGCGCAAAGCACTGCTCCTTTAGCCTCTGAACAAAAGCAAAAGCAAAAGAAAAACGAGGGTGGTTGTGTTCCATTTTGAGTTCTAGTGTTCATCAGATATCGGGTTCCCATTCCCCAGACGGATGAAATGAAAAATTCAGTGTTGCATTGTTGTAACTGGAATTTCATCTGTGTTTGAGACGGGAATGGAGCTGGCCAGAGGCCAGAGGGGTCAAGGATGCCCCTTCGTCTTCGTCTTCCCCCGCCTCAGATCATCGTTGCAGCCGTGTAATTTTGTCTCTCCTTTTAATGAACAAGAAGGCTTCTGGTGTTACGGTGGAGGTGTCCATATGATGGAAGTATATCCTCTCGATCTATTTTTGTCATTATTCCTTATGATTAATTTTGACCTTTAACCCCTTGTCCTTGGGTTCAACTGGCGTGAGAGTCGGTCTTTCTCACCTTTAGGGAGGGGTTCGATCTCTGCGTTGGTCAAAGCGCTGAGGAAGGCATCCTAATAATGTAGAAAGTAGTGGTAATGCTGATAGAGGTGGAGGTATATGTACTATCTGGCCTATATTCTCTATAGACTGGACTTCAAGCGCCCTGCCCTTGGAAATTTATGTATCAAAAAAAAAAATTGACTATTAATGTATGACAATTTTTATATTTGCCAATTTTTTCTTTCTAATTTATCCTTAATGTTCTTTCCTCACCAATACTTAGAGGAGAGGAAATAAGGAAATCACAGAAGATAATTATAATATTTTAAAAAACACAAGTAATATTAATTTTTTTAATTAAATTAAATTAAGTTAATATGTTTTATATGAAAAACTAGAGTGTGAAAAAAAGAGGGAAAATATTTTTTATTTAAGGGGCAAATTTGCTTTGTTTTGAAAATATTTTTGATTTAAGGGGCAAGTTTAATCTTATCTTGAAAATATTAAAATAGAATAACGTTTATTATTAAAAAGTTAGTGGTTAATGTTAATTTTTATTAATGGTGAACTTTAGTTTTTTTTAATGGTATTGCTACTTTATGAAATTTATAGGGTGAAATTGAATCTAAAAATACTTTTGGGGTAATATTGTTCTTTGCAAAAACTTTCGAAAGAAAATTACATCTCAACCCTATATGTTTCCCCAAACTTTTTTTTTTTTTTGTTTTGGGTATCCAGTCTTTTGGAACTACCTTCTTTTAAATTGGATGATTTATTTAGGGTTCAGACAAATCTGGATTGAGCTGAGTAAGACTACAAGAGCGACAAAGCTTTACCATCAAATATTTAACACTATTGCATTACCAGAGTGCGAATATTTAACATTGTCGCATTTTCAGATCTTGAAATCGAAACCTCTCGTTAAGTTGATGCAATCCCTTACTAGTTGAACCTTATGTAGTTTTCTCCCCAAACTTTTCCCTTTAATAATAATGGCGACAATCATGATTCTACTTAGTATAACATGGTTCTATTAACGCAGATGCATAACCCAAAAATGGAAGCGACCATAGTATGAGCAAATGCTTATTTAGCATATACAATTGTGCGATTTTCAGTTCCCAAAGAACTGTTTTTGATCCGTAGTTCCCAAATCTTTTTCCATTATGTGGTTTATAGTGAAAAAAAGTTCATCAATGTTAGAACTTAGAACTTAATACTCCTTTGGTCCTTAGTATAAAATATATTTAAGGAGTTGATTTTAGTTCTAAATAGAAGACATAATATTCATATTTGTTAATTTTTTCCTAATTTGTCCTTGTGAGTATTCCTTCAATAATAATCAAAGAAGAAAGGGGAGGATATGATTAAAGAAGATGACAAAGGTGTTTTAAAAAATACATGCTGTATAAACTAACTTAATCAACTTCCTTAATATAATCAAATTGTGTAAATATATCTTATATTAAAGGTTAGGGGAATATATCTGTTGTTGTCAAGTGTCAGTGGGTGAAAGAATTGTTTGTGAAAGTTTGCAATTGGATGGGAATTGTTGAGGTTGGTTATTATTCGTTCGTTTCAAAAGGAAGACTTAGTTCAAACAAATGTTAAACACCGGATTTGCCGAAGTGATATGTCATACATGAGATGAAAGGATATAAAAGCACCAATTTGGAGAAGGAAAACTTAATGCAACGGGGACTTAAGAGGAAGATGTAATATATGCGCATATCAAAAACAAAGAATTGATGGATAGAATTTTCTACCAAAAACTGGTGTTGTTAAGGATTAGGCTTTTGCCTCGGATATAATTTGTTTTTATGTCAACAGACTTAAATAAATTACTCCTTATAATGTAGCACGAAAAATAAGAAAGTAAAGTTAGAATACTTCCTTTGGTACACAATATAGAGCACTTCAACTATATTATGTAAAACAAGAAATAACAATTAAATCATTTAATATGTCAAAAAATGTAAAGACAATTTCACTTTTACCTTTTTTTAAGAAATGTGTTTAATTACATTGAGAGTGTTATTCAGAAAGAAAGGGATGTAATGGGTGGACAAAATTGAAAAGTGACGGGAATAAAATTGGAAAAGGAATAATAATTAAACTGGAGGTGACTTTTATCCTCAGACATTCATCCCTTAGAAGTGCTGGAGAAGATAATATGTGATGTGTTCCTCGTATTGGATAATACGCGGAGAAGATAAAATGGACTGGATCTCTATTTTTATCGTGTTACACTATATAGAAGAATTGATGGTGGGTGGCTTGGCTTGCATTCAATTCCGGGTATTCTTTTCACAAAATGCAAGCACCTCGTGCACTTTTAGTTTAAACATTACGACGTTTGTTACTCATAATTCTTTAATACTTGCGATATTTTTCTATTGCAAAAGTGATTGCATCCACTAATGATGTAAAAATTTAAATAACTTCCTAAACATGAAGGAGATTTAAAAGGCAGTAGCCTCTCCTTACTCATGGCAGCACCCCATGAGTACCAAAACCACGCCCTCACCATCTTTTTGATGGTGACAAGTCCAGCAAATGATCAGAACTCTGATAAATATCCTGCTACCGACAGCGCAGCAGCCACATGCAAGAACATTGTCAAATGTCAATGCATTCCTATTGGCCTTGATAGCAGACTTCCCTACTCTCACTGGCTACAACAGGACAAGAATGGATTGACTATTATCAGTTACAACTACAACATATATACAAGTGGATTGCGTACATAAGCATCTTTTGTTTTGTATTTTCTACCATAACATTACAAGTAGTATGAGAAACTCAGTGTTGAGTTGCAAATGGGTCCTACTCCATACTACCACCCTCCCCTCCATCCTTTTTGAATTCAGTTCCTGAACGAATTCTAAATCACTGACAATGAAATCAATCTTCTGTGCAATCTTTGCTGGTAGCTGGGAGGGTCAAGATGACACTCTTGGAGCCATCATCAACTCTCTGTTTCTTCAACGGAGACTCTGACTCTGCAGAGGCATCATCACCTGAAGGTTCTGACCGTGCAGGATCTTGCTCATCTTTTGATGATGGTAGTGTTTCAGAAGCTCTCAAGCTATTTCCTAGTTTCTGCTGCTCCTCTATGATCTTCTGCAAATATTTACCCTGTGCTTCAATTCTCATCTGTAACTGCTTTTGGACCTGGAATTTTATTGAAGCAAATCAAAAGGAATCATCATTAGCAGCCATGTCGCTTTTGTTACAACTGATAGATGGGATTCAAGAGTCACAAGGCTGTGAAATCTCAAATGCAGCATATATCTTCATGACACAATATGACGCTTGTCTTGAAAAGGCCCATAATCAGAAGTCTGACATGGTCATACTGAAAATCTGATAAGTTTGATATCCCACCAGCATGTTAGTGCACAACTAGCTGATTAAACAAACAAAATACAGTACGTATACTTCAAAGAAATGCAAATGATTTTAAAGGACAAACACTGAAGAAATATTTCTTTTCAACCTACCACCAAAACAGAATAATTAGGAAATAGGGTTAAATGAAGAAAAACGTTCACAATAAATCTGGACTAATTATATTTACTGATAAGCTTCATGTATAACCGGAACTCAAGTTAAAACCAATCATATGAATGCCTTTTGTCCTCTTTAACACACACTTCATATGCTCAAATATCTTGCGGCCCAAAAAAAAAAACCGAGAGATCCAACTCCATAGCTATGAAGCATGATCATTCAAAATATATTAATGTGTGACAATACCATATGGTGGCATGACAGACTTTATAAGCCCCTTAAATTATAACCAGAGTAGTGATGCACATCCACCATGTTATGAAGTTACAAACCTAGAAGCTTGGTTGATATGGAATATCCGCTTCTAAACAACAAATCATAAATACATGGCAGATATATTCTATGTTTTCTTAGACAACCACTATCTAGCATTCAGCACCACTAATCCAAATTTAACCATTATCAAACCCCATAAGGAAGTAGCCTTATCAACATAATTTTTTCCCATCCATAAGATATTTTATAGGAAAACATAGTCCTTAGTCCCTAGAGTTTTGGTCAATTTGAGTTCAGGTCCCTGTAGAATTTTTATTAAGGAATTAACCCTTAGAATTATACTCAATTTGATCAAAGTCCCTAGAGATGATATGTTGCTGATGTGACCATGATGCTTTGTAATAGTAGGGATTTTGGCCAAAGTTGACAATAACTACAATGATGGATTCGTTAATTAAAAAAAGTTATAGAGACCTTAGCCCAAGCTGACCACAACCGCCCCCCCCCCCTCCCCCGAAGACAGGGAAGAGGAGCTATCTATGTCAACAACAGGGAGTTTCAGGAAATTTTTGCCATTGCTCACTATTTGATTTATGGTTGTTTCCTATTTTTAACTTCAGCCTGCCTTATCATCATTTTCCCCAGATCTTCTGTCCTTTCAGTAAACATCTATTTCTAAACTTCCTATATATAAACAGAAGTGGGCAAAATTTACAGGACTTCAGGATTAATCTCATTCTTCAAATTTAGGCAACGGGAACGAGTAAGGAAAAAGTACCAAACCTCTAGCTGTTCATGGAGGCGTTTCTGAACCTCCATCTGCATCCTCAGAGCATCAGTGATTTGCAATCCCCTGAAGACCAAGGTTCAATAAATTGTTACCACAGAAGCGCAAGGAGTTGAAAGCAAAGAGACATTTTAGAAAGTATAATTAATAATTGAGCAGAGATACCCACGGGGAAGAATCTGTGCCAGATACAGTGTCTCCAGAATTCCTTTTCTCATCCTTAGAATCTGAAATTCAAGAAGAGAATTCTCAGGCCTTCAGTTTAGCAAGAAATAAAATATAATTATAATTTTAGAAGATATTATCCCTCTATCAGGAAAAAATATAAATAAAATAAAAATTAAACACTTTACCGTCAGCTGAAGACTCTGGCAGGTACTTTGCAAGGCGGTATTTCTGCACAGTGTAATAACAGAGAAGATTGAAATCAGTTTTAAAATAAACAAATGGGCATTTCACGTGATTATAAACCTAATATAGTTGACTTGGTGATATTACCTGTAGATGGCTTTTAACATGATAAATTGTGAGTCCAGGTACGCCCATAACCCGCAGTACGCCTTTTGGAGTTGCCCCTGTTAGGATAGATGGAATATCATAAGAGAAATCAGAACTTAAGAAAATATGCTAAAATGAAGCAGATCGACATGTTAAAGAAGTAAAGGAAAATAGCAAATGAGTAGCAATTGCAAGCATGCAATCTACATCAAATCAACATAAGCCACATGAAAGTTGAAGCAGGCAATTTCAGTTTTCTGTACTTTTTTTTAGGTGAGACATTTGATCCACAAGATAGAAAAAGCAGGCAGGAGTAGTAAGAAGACCTAAATGGCTAACAATTAGTTCACAAAGGAATGTAAACCCTTCTATTATTCTAAGATTCTGAGCAATTAAAAAGCAATGCCATTACACATGTTCCCAGTTGAGAAGCAATTTCCAGAAAGACAAGTTTTTGAAGGTGAACTGATTTTAAAAAGAAGCATAATTTAAGAGCCTGAAAAATTCGATCTGCATTTGCCATGAAAAAAATTGGATAACCATTTTGTTTCCCAGGTTGTGCAACATGATGTCACCACTCGCCAACAAGTGTGCAATTAAAATCTATCAATACATCACCAACTTCCAAAAGTTAAGGTATTAATTTATCAAAACTTTTAAGAAAAGGAAAAGCCATCTTCAATATGTTGCACGAAGTGGTGCAAACATATCCTGTACTTGCTCCGACCGACTTATGTTAAGGGCAACTGTGCAAGGCTGGTGCCTGGTGCCACAGTAGATCCATAATAGGGAGAAAATCAGAGGAACAGAAATTATTTCCTTCAAAACGTTCTCATTGGGACAGGTTTTTCCAAGATTATAATTAACGGATAAAAAAAGTATTGAATTTGACGAATTTATATCCGATGCTATCTATAAAAACAATTATTCATCATTCCAAAGATGTGATACTATACTCATAAGAGATACCCACTATCTGGTCCACCGAGTTGCGTAATGGCATCCACAAAACGGTCATGAAGATCTGACGTCCACCGTAATCGTTGTTTCCCACTTCCTCCTACAGGCGTGGCATTTTTTACAGCAGATCCACTCAAATCCGCTATACTCGCAAGCTGCTCAGCACCACCTTGAGCTTTATTTGGCACGACAGTTCCCGGGGGGAACTTCTTTGCGTGATACATAGTTATACTGACTACAATACAAAAAAGAAAAAAAAAATTGGTTCAGAAACAATAGAATTAAATCGTTATATTCGACCAACCTCATAGCTAGTGACTGCCTAGTGTAACAAGAAGAATAACCTTTATCCATAGAGTGACATAGAAGCCTTGCAACTTAGACTTCGATGACCAGGCTGTTATCAACTAAATCTTTTGGGTTAAAAAAGGAAGAGAAAAATATTTGGCAAAATTTATTGCACGCTATAACCCGCATCATATCGGATAAGCAAAATTTTCACAAGAATTTCAACAAAAAAGGACTGGGCACCACTTCGCAAAAAGCTTACCTCCAAAGACGAAATTAGACGCGAGAATCCGAAGGAGAAGATGGTAAGGCAACATATAAACAAACTCCGGAAGACCTCGGAGCACTCATACTTCAATCCAGAAAAATGGATAGCGATGAAGAACCCGACAGAACCGGAGTATCCAGGAAGTGATCAATTAACGGAGCGGGGGCAGCTCCGAAGTGGCAAAGAGTAAGTTGATGGCGTTGAAATTTGGGGAAGAGAAATTGAGGGGTGGCCGGCGAGGAGGGGATTGGAATCTAGGGAAGAAAATGGAATTTTCCGGGAAAGTTAGGGGATTGGGATTGAGATTCGTTGGTGTGTGTGAGAGCCCTTTTTGTCTTGCAGGAAATGATTGGATTTGACGGAGAGAGAATCCCATTAGGAAAGCCCAGCGTTGAATAGACGGCAGCGTTTAAATGGAGGAAACGGAGACATGGGCCCCACATCCCACGTACCCTTTCCGACGCTATTTGTTTTTTGATACGCGCCGCTTTTGGTGGGGGAAATATGAGATAAATAATTAAGTACAAAACAGATGAGATAAATAATTTAGGGCAGTATAAAAATTAATCGAGTGATTTTAAAAATACACCATTTGATATGTTATATGATAGGAAAAATTTAAAAAAAAAAATTTCAAAATTTCAAAATATACTTCCTTTTAAAATGAGTTATGAATTTACACACTCCTTATTATAAGGTGTTAACTGTCATTTCTTTTAAACTAAGAAAAAAAAGTTAAATTATTAAATTGACATTCAATTGATAAATATTTTTACATTTATTCTTATCTTAAAGATGTAAATTTAAAAATATTATTTTTCATATTTGTCATGTGTTAGTTTATTCTCTCACTAGTCCTTTCTCTCCCCCATGTGTTTACAAAGTTATCCCTCTTCTCTCAATGTCTGACGCAACATCGGGTAGTTGACAAAATTTGCCCAAACTCATAGAAGTCATAACTTTTCGAAGCCATGACTCGTCTCTTCCCCTCAAATATACACAGTGGCGGCACTTTTTGTGTGTAAAAACTTCACCAAAAAAAAAGGTGGCGGGTGAAGTAATTTTCTTTAAAAAAAAAAAAAACCCAAAATGGAATTAAACTTGGGCATAATAGTGGACGTAACGGAACTTGAAATTACCATTGTTGAATGAAGATGGGTTTAATGCTCCCATGAATGATCAAACGCAAGTATCCTTAGATTTAAACCTATTGTCATGTTGGGAAGAGGAAATTGATAAGATTATGAACTCAGATATTTACCCTAGCTCACAAAATCAAGATGCATTTGGTTTTGGGGTGATTCAAACACGCTTTGTTTTGGTGAAACAGTGAAACAGTAACAGAGAACTTGAAACCTCACTTACCTCTTTACCTGAATATAGAAGGTGAGTGTGATGAGAATGATGGCGACGACGTTTCTCTGCCTAACTTGAACAAAATCCAAATAACTAGTGATGATAGGGTTGAGTTTCTCTCATCATCCCTTATAATCTCAAAATCATCTCTGTTCAATCAATATAATACTATTTTAATTTTTCTCTCTCTTTCTCAATCAACGGCCTAAATAGACTAATAAGAGAAAAGGAGAAAAAAGCCAATGAGGGGATCTCCTTTTGTGATGATAGTGTTCCACTACTAGACCTGAACAAAGGTCTAATAGAGAATAAAGCACATATAAAAATATAGCTGAACGTATAAGAGACCACTCCAAAACTTCATTGAGAAGTATGACACAATTTTTCTAAGAGACATAAGCATGCAAATGAACAAGACCTAATGCATTACAGATTCTTATAATAAATGTCCCAATGCTAATACGTAAAGTAAACTATTGTTTGTTTGCTACAAACCTATATGGCCCTGGAAAGGCCTAGTACAACTTTAAGGGGAAAAAAAGTTGAGCTTGACAAGTAAAAGAATTACTAGTTCGTGTATAACTTTAGGTGTTTTTTTTTTTTGGGGGGGGGGGGGTTGAAGCATGCATAATTCAATGATAATTCATGTATTATTTGTTTGTGTGCTGACGATTAAGATCATGCAACAACAACAAAACTGCATAAATGAACTATTATCATGGGTTTTATAAACTATCATGTCATATATGTATTTGTTTATGTTACTGATGGGACAGGAGAACATGCAAATGGAAATTCAAGTCTGCCACCATACAAGAAAATAAATTTTTAACAAATAAAGAACGGAAAACCATAGGCCATGTTTTAGTAAACTCAATAAAAGATGAGATTCTAGTGCCAAGTACAATAAAGAAGCTAGCTTTAATGTATTGTGTTTCCAAAAGAGTTATTCAGCAAAATTTGCAACAAATAAAGGAAACAAGAGAAGCATCTCACGGGAAGACTAAACATTGTGGACGTAAGATAATTCAATTCGACAATGAATGCTTACATAAGGTCCCTATTCAACACAAAACCACATTAAGATCTTTATCCTTTGCACTGAATATAAACAAAACATCCTTTGTTGTATTGATGAAGGCCAATGTTATATGACGTCACACCAATACACTCAAGCCCTTCTTAACAAATAAAAACATGATTGCTCAGTTGTGGTTTTGCTTATTAATGCTTGAAGATCATAGCATACTGAATCCTCCTTAATATAATACACACTGATGAGAAATGGTTCTACATGACAATAAAAGAAGTATTACTCGGGAGCCAATGAGGAGGACCCACATTGGACATGTAAAAATAAGAACTTCATTACTAAAGTTATGTTCTTGGTTGCTCTGGCAAGACCTAGATTTGACAATGAAGGCAGTGAAACTTTTTTGGGTAAGATTGGGGTCTTCCCTCCTGTGACTTATGAGCCAACAAAGAGAAGGATTGTTAATAGAGAGGTAGACACTTTAGTAACAAAGCCAATTTCATCAATTAATAAAGAAGTGTGCAGAAATTTTCTTTGCAATATGGTGTTACCTGCAATAAGAAGCCAAATGGCCAAGGGATGTGGTGGGGGAAACAATTATCATACAACAATATAATGCTTGTGAGAGTGGATTTGCGAATAAGGTAATGGCTCAACCTCCAAAGTTTCCTAATTTAAATATGCTAGATCTAGGTTGTTCTAATGCAATTCAAACACTACAACATCAGTGTGTTGAATAAGTCTTATGACAACATCTCATCATTTGAAACAAAATAAAATCTTATTAACTTTACAAGCAACTATAGTAGAAGTTCTGAAAATTGAAGGTTTAAATAAGTATAAACTTCCACATTGGTATAAAAATGTGTTACAAACAGAAGAAGGGCTCCCAAGTCAATTGAAGTGTGATGCATCCATAGTAGTGGCCGTGTTAGCACACCTAAGAGAAGTTTATGTGTGATTGTATTAGGAGATGAAAAACTAATGATGAGAAATTGTAATTATATTTTGCATTATCACCTTTTTTTCATTAAGCCTTTTGCATTCTTACCATTTGCAATTATGCTTTTTATCAAGCACACGTAAGAGAAGTTAACGTTTATGGTGCCTTAATTTTGCCTTCAAACCCTTTCTTGTTAAGCTTTTTAACATGTTTGACTAATGATGACAAATTGTAATTATACTCTAAAACTTTTTACATGTCTTACTTGATGTGTGCCTTGTTTTAATGTTTTAAGAAATTTTTTACTCTACATTTCATAATAACTGGTACAATTTCCTTTACTTCCAAAGTTACATGAATAAAAAACTAAAGTAACAACCTAATGTCTTTTCCTTTTGTGGCATCATTCTAAGATTCTTATATGCTGAACATGCAAAATATTTCCCTGCACATACATAGTTGGATGTTGTTCAAAGTAGGATAATCTAAGTCTAGATATAGTTTTCATGATAATAACAGGTGCAAGAGATAGTAGAAACGATAATCTTGAATGAAAAATAATTTTTATGCTAAAATGCATATTCTCTCATTGCACTACATGCTAAAATAATTATTTTTATGCTAAAATAATTTTTAACATTGAACTTATGAATCACATTTGCTCCTTTTTTGTATTGCTATCCTAATCACATTCATCATCTAAAAATCTGTTAAGGTCAAATTGAGATTGGTCTTTCCTAACTAAAATGGCTTCACTAAAATTATCAACCTTATCTGTCATCTTTGACTCAACTTCCTCCTCCTCCGGTAACTGGTTCGAGTCAAGTGAATAGATTTGATGCTTTTCACGCCTAAAAGAGTCTTCTACAACCAAATTAAAGAGGTTGCCCTTAAAGTCAAAACCTTGAACTTTCTTCTCTTTTGTTTTTTGAGAAAGGAAAAATTCAGCAGTAAATTTTTTTGCGGCAATGCTCAACAATGTTTGCATTGAAGTAGTTTATAGCAGTTCACTTTCGGTTCATCTCCTCTATGTGGTAGATTGGTTGCATTAATATAATATCCACATTTTAATGAGTCAAGCACTACCAAACCCTCACATGTTCTATCAATTTGAACCAACTCTATACTGTTTTCCATCGTAAAAACTAGACGATAAATGAGTAAAAAGGATCAGGGAAAAATTTGATCTTTTGGACCCCTCGTCCTTGGATTTAACTAAGAAAGGGGTTGGACATTTTTACCAAATTACTAAAAGGAGAGGGTTCGATCCTGTAATTGATTAAGGTGCTAAGGGAGATATCTTAGCTCCTGGGAGTCTAGATAAATGCATGAGAATAATAGACGGCTTACTCTACCAAACATTGGTATCACCTAGCAGGAAGAGATATTTCGCCTCGCTCTTTGATCGAGGGTGAGTCCAACTCTTTTTTCCTAAAATTATTGTATAGAAAAAAAAATCTTTTGGGTGAGAGAGACTCACATTTCAACCAGGGAAATAGATAGAGGGAAATGACTGAGAAATGAAAAAACAAAGGGAAATATGCAAAGTTGAAACCTATTGAGAAATGAAAATTAAACGCGGGAGAGAGAGAAACATGCTAAATGTATTGGAAACATAATAGCCAATCAACAAAATATGAAGCATATGGGAATTCACGATGTTCAAGGAGTTATTCAAAAGATGAAGGTCTATTAAAAATGAAGGTATAATAGGAAAATCTAATAAATGAGTAAATTAAAGACAGTTAATACCTTATAATAAAAATAAAAAATTACTACAGGTGGTATCTTATAATAAGGACTAAAGCAAATATTAATCAAGTACATTCTTAATTTATGGTAAAAAAACAAAACTAGTTTAAGATTTTGATATTTTGAAGGTATTTATTTTTTAAAAAAATTTCTTAATATTTTTTGGGTTAAAGGATTTTTTTAGTGTGTTAAAATGGCTTTATGCACCCAAAAAATGACTTTGTGCATTTGGGCCGGGCCATGTATCTAATCCCCATTGATGGGTTGATTTTAGACTGATCCTGGAGACATTCTCCGTGACTCATTCTTCAGCTCCTCCCTCACTGCGTTCTTGAGCATGTCTTCCTTCAAGAACGCCATTCCCAGACGGGCTCACAAAGAGCGTGCTCAACCGTAAGTTTACGAAATCCCATGTTTGTTTTACTTATTACAGGAACGCCATTCTTGGCATTGTTTGGATTTTTTAGTTTGTTTGAAATTTCATCAGGTCCTCGAGGAAAAGATTTGGCCTTCTTGAAAGCATAAAGACTATGTCGTCCGTGCGAAAGCTTTCCATAAAAAAGAGGAGGCTATACGGGTACAACTCGTGGAACACTTTTTCTTTTTCCGTTCTGATTTTGCACGACTGGTTTGACTGCGGTGATGCTTATCTTTGTGATAAGATATGCGAAAGAAAATAGAAATAGGATAAGGGTTAAGTAGCAAATTCGCTCACGAAATTACACACTCAAGAGCTATATTGTCTTGAAGTTTTTTTGGACTCTTGCCCCGAAAGTGTAAAAAAGTAGTGCCCTTTTAAAAGTTAGCGGTTGACATTTTTTGATGGTCAACTTTAGTTTTTTAATGGAAAATGCTACGTTTTCAAAGCAACATTGCTCATGGACGTATATTATAGGGACGATTTGCTACTTAACTCATAGAATAAACATGAGAAAAGAGAGAAAATTATGATTTTGGAAATTTGTTAACATGACTGGACCTTGCCGATACAGTCCAGTTTCGATAGAGGTGTGCAGGAATCCAGGCGTCCATCATAGCTAGGCACTTTCTTAATAATTCTAGTATACTATTACAAGGGTCAGTAACTTCAACTTACTCACTCCCTCCCTCAAAGCAAACTAAACTAAATTACTAACTACTAATGCCTAATAATGTCCCCTCCGTCCTCTGAAAGTCCTTGACCTCAAGAAAATATTCATTAAGAACCATAAAACTGGAACCATGCAGCATCTTCAACTACTTCCTTCTGTATCAGAATAGCATGGGAAGTTCAGTAAAATCAAACAGCTCCTATCATATTTTGATCCTAGCCACTATATTTCAAAAGCCTTGTCAGACTCATGTAAAGGACTAAGATTGCATCTCTTCTAATTTCCGTTCCTTGCAACTTCCTTTTGAACTCCTCACCAACTCCCTGAATGGTCAATTTATTACTTTCAGTTTGACCATCTGAGAATCTAAAGAATCATGGGTTTATCCAGTGTAGTCAAAAGCACTTGTGAGGCACTAAAGAGGTCTGACACCTGTGACGATGTGTGAGTTGCCATCTTCAGTAAGGCACTAAAGTGGCCTTCTTACTTCTTTTGTACAATATAAGGATTAATTAGCGGAGAACTCTTACTAAGTCTGTTGTTAACAACAATAACAGTCTTGACCAACATTAGTTACTAATTGCTGCTCTGATCTTAAATATATAGGGTATAGTTTATATTTAGGACTGGAGGTAATACTAAAGATTTTTTCTGTATTTTTCCTGTAGAAACTTAAAGAGAAAGCAGCACTCAGAAACCCTGATGAGTTTTATTTCAAAATGATCAGATCAAAAGTGGTTGGTGGAGTTCATAGACCCGAGTAGGATATTTCTAACCTTGTAGTTTTTCTATAGCTTTGTTCAGTAACTTAATCATAATTACTTGGCAATTCGAGTTAACTTGATAGCTTTTTTCCTTTAGGAGTGAAGCAAATAAATATACCCATGAAGGTCTTATGTTGATGAAGACCCAAGATATAGGATATATTCTTCAAAAAGTTCAGAGTGAGAGAAAGGTACATCAATGAGCCAGTGTTCTTTGTAATAAGAATTTCTGGGGAATTGTCATGTGGGCTTAATTATGAATTTTTGCATGCAGAAAACTGAAAAGCTAACTGCTTCATTGTAATTTGTTGATCACCAACAGTCTGGGCATATTTACTTTGCTGAGGATAGGTATGAGCCCCATTTCGATAACTAGCACATACAGCTAGACAAGTGTCCTTTGTTTTATTGAGTTGATATTTGTTGTGTTCAGTTATACATGTTTCAAGAGTCTCTTCTCATTATTTTACTGACTTTTGATATTGATAGAAGCTCCTTGTAAATTTTATGAAAAATTCCTTATTTTCAAGTTCTTCTAGTAACTTTGATCTAAGTTTTTCTTCGTTAGGGATGACAACCCAAGCCAAGTTCAGATCAATACATTTTGCTTGATTTAGGTGTGGACAAAAGTTTAAGATTCAAAGTAGACAATACAATATCATTGATTAACTTAATTGTTAGGAATTTGAAACTATTGACCACTCTAGTTAAGTGACTTGAAATATATTTGTGAATATTATTTGCTACTAAACGAAGAGGTGGGGATTGCTTACATATGAGATTTGTGTTTGGTAAGACAGATATAACCCAGCTTATTTTGTATAACAGTAATATTGGGGGAATGGCAAAATGGTTTAAAGCTGTGTTTAAGTCTATTTCTTTCCTCCACATAAAAATCTTCATTTCATAAGAAGAAAGAAAAGAGCAAGAGAACCTATTCTATAACATTAGATTTTGGAAAGGTCTAGGCCTTGCCAAAGAAATGGAGGATTGCTGTCTTTTTCTCTTTTTATTAATTCTTTAGGATTATGATTAAGGAAAGTCTTTTTTTACTCTACAATTGCAGGTGTATATATTCATTGTTTAAATTTCTTATTAAGTTGTGTAGATCCTTTTTTAAAATCCATTTTTTATATTTATGTAGGCAAGACGCTAAAGAGATAAAGTCACTAATTAAGGGAAGGAGGAATCTTAAGTCAAATGAAGCTACTGATGAGATTAAGAGGTATAACTATATAATAAGTGGAAAATAGGATTTATTTTTCTCTTTTCTTTGAATGTTTTTTTTATTACTTCTTTTGTCATGAGACTTATTGCTATTATTAATGTTTAAAAAAATGTTCAGGCAAACAGCGGCCTCTTATAGAGAGTTAGAAGAAAGGAAGGATAGGCTTAGTCAATTGAAGAGAATATACAATGATATGGTAATGCAGAAAGAGCTACAGGTATTTGCCTTTTCGTTATACTCTGTTCTGAATATGTTTTTGTTTCTACTTTCCATCTCTATAATGCTCTAAGAAGCTTTTTTTGGTTGTATAAACAGAAAAAAGGTCGGAAACGGAAACTACGTGAAGACGAGATTGTCTGTCCAACAATAAGACCGGTGCACAAGTGGCAATATGAGAGAAAACGATAATAATTCCTAGTGCTCTGCCTCTGACCTACATTTTGGTATGCCCCAGCCCCATCCTTGAAGTCGTTTGATCTGGCCTCAGCCTTCACTTATATCAATTGGGGTATTAGTGGATTCTATTGTACAAATTAACATCTTTGTGCAACATTGAAGTTGGCATTTCAATTAATTTTACCTTTTGTTTGGATAGGAAGAAAAATAGCATGTTGAGAACATTAGAAGAAAAAGGCGTTTTTCCTTCGTGAGGGGAAAATCTTTCCTTTACCCCCTTCTTTAGGGGATATCTGTCCTTTAATTTTCTCTTCTCCTCGTTTTCTTTCCTATCCAGTATTAGAATCATCAATATCAATGAAAATTGGGTTAATATGCAGTAGAGAGTTGAATTAACGATGATGCCGTAAAAGTACAAGGTTATCTAGGAGCTGGAATTGGTTTTGTCCAATAAAAGTGTAAATATTACAATATGCTATATCCCTTCCAACATGGTCGGGTCATGTGTTGGGCTGCCAAGTACCAATTTGCTTCGTTAGCTATTACAATGATACGGATGTATACTTTTTATTTTTGCTTAACGTATTTCTTGTCATTTCTTTAGAATATGTTGATCAAGTGCTTACTATTAATGTAGCATTGTCATTTACGTTTGTTTCTTTTTGAATGAGATCTTCGTATGTTATACTGTTTGCATATTAGGATATGCTGATAACTTATTATCTACTAATAAATAATACACGATCAATCCATTAATTCCATTTTGGTGTGGGGTCACTTCTTTGTATCTATTTATAATATCTCATGGATATTCTTGGTAAAAAGAAATTATAATTTTTTTTTTTTTGAAATGTGTATTCAGCTAGTCAGCTTCTATAGAAATTTGTGGGGAAAAATATTGAAGTGATAACAACAAAATTATACAGAACCCAATAAAATATGTTATGGAAATTTATGTGCACTCTTCATGCCCTGGCTGGCGTGATGTATTAATGATTAGTTCAAACATCATATTAAGTTAATTAAACGCCGGTTAAAAAATTAGGCTAAATTACATGAAAAAAACCTTTCAACCATGTGCCAGTTGTTTATAACCTTCATAACATTTCATAATTTAATTTTAACTACCCTAATTTTTTATTTGTTTCTCATGAACATTTAACCGTTAATGTACCATTATTTTTTTAACGAAAATTGCAACGTCATATTGATATTAGACACATTACATCCTTCGTTACATCTTACGTAATCTAATAATTTTACAATGACAATAATATGTTTTTTACACAAGGGAAGAATTGTCATTTTACCATTTAAAAAAAAAAAAACTAGTTTTCATGGCATCTCCCTTCCTTCCTTCCAACTTTCAATGCTTGGGAGGGAAAAAAAAAAAAAAAACCTTCCTTATTATGCAGATCGGAGATCGTCAACTTTCATTAAAAAAAAAAAAAAAAAAAAAAAAGCTCCACATCAAGAAGTTTAAATGTTGCCTTTGAAGATGAAGCTATAAGGGTTTGACTGCCCTTAAAATTCTGTGCGGGGTTGGATCAAGTATCATAATTTTGTGGTTGCTCAATCGAAGCTGTTGATGGTTGTAACCATGTTTTAGGAGGATTTTTCAAAGCCTCAGCAATGAAATCTGCTTGGTGATATGATCCTGTGAAAAATTCCTAGAGCAAGGCCAGCCAAATGCAGTTGGTAGAGCCTACTGTAAATCAAGTTATATTGAATGACAACTTTATGTTGTTGGAGGAGTTACTAGGTACATGATCTGTGATAAGAGAGTTTTTCCCCAGAATTACAAGTTGGAGGGAAGGCAAGGGATATGTAGAGACAGCAAGGAGGAGACACCATGAAAACTAGGTTTTTTTTAATGACAAAATGATAATTTTACTCTCATATGTAAAGATATATATAATTATTTTTTGTAAAATTATTAAAATACATAGGATGCCACATGTGATATATCAATATGATGTGATGCTTTCTGTTAAAAAGATAATAATAAATTAACGGTAAGGTGTTATGATAACTAAATAAAAAATTAGGTTGATTAGATTTAAACTTTAAAATGTCAAGAAGATTATATATAACTGACATATAGATTAAGGAATTTTATATAATTTAATAAGAAAATTAAGTTAAATATAGGGTTAAGGTGCCCCGAGCCGCCCATAAATAGATAGTCAATAAATAAATAAGTGTTGAGCACTAGAAACTATTCATAAATTAACTTCATCAGAGCCAGAAAGTGGGTGGGAAAGAAAAACATGAAAACCTGAACTTCATGAGAGCAAGGGAACAGAACTAAAAATAGATCTTTCTGCAAAAATCTGCATCATTCATCTGTCTCCCATGATGGCCTACTCTCGTTTGCAATATCCTTCTTGATAAATGCTTCTATGGGTTTCATGATGAATATATACTGTTCACAGTCAAATGAAAACAAGAAATTATCAATCTATCTGTCAATATTCAACAAACATAGACAACTAGAAAAGCCCCCAAATCCAAAATGCTTACTTGCAGTAAAAATATGAGAGGAATCCACAACTTTCCTCTTTGATTTGGATTCGGCCCATCAATCAACTTCTTGTCGACACGAATAGACTCACTTCCGTTCAATGCTACTTCTGTGATTGTTTGGACTAATTGAGGAATCCAGGCGGTTCCATTTGGAAGAACCTGTCCCCAAGAAAAGCACACACACAGATCAATTTCAATCCATGCTTAGATCAATGAGCTGGAAGAGGATATAAGAAAGTGTCATGAGATAAATGTCTGACCTTTTCGTCACTCTCGTTCTTCTTGCACCTCGCACTGTTCTCAACCAAAGCAACAGGAATGGTAAAATCCTTCAAGGTAGAAAAGGAAAAAAGGCAAAGGTGAATTTTTTAATAAGCAAAGAAGCGCAAGCAAGAAGTTATATTCCAAACATTTTGCACCAACTGTATGCACCAAGACAGCATATATAGCACAATTACATGAAACTATTTCCTCTAAACATAGAAACTACTCCAAGATGTGAAGCCATGACTATACAGTTTATCCCACTGTATCCACAAAAACCCAAGTAAACTGGTTTCTAGATGAAGGTAAGCCTTTGAATTAAAATTATGCCACAGTGTGGATACACATGTGATTTTTTATAGGGTTAGGTTGCCGAATTCGATCACTGAAATACAGCAATATACCTGAGAGACATCTTTCTTTATCCGGGCACCCAATTTAACAACTTTCAAGAGAGCCTCTGATCTTCTGGATGAGAATTCATCATAAGGCAATTCATCTGGCGGTGAAAACTGAGCATGTGTGAGTGCTATTATTGCTTTCTTCCATATTCCTTTGCCAAAACTATCTGTGACAGCCTTGGAAACCAACTTATCCAGGTTATCCACTCTATACGCATCCAAACGGTCCACATAAAGCAGCACATCTATGGTCTTGTTCAAAAGGAAACTACTCGTCACACAAACCCAGATCCCATGTAAAGAAAATGAAGTGAGTGTGGGGAGAGGATCATATATAATTAAAATTAAACCATAAACATACTTTACAAGCGAAGTGGTAAACATATGTTCCACCTCTGACATACTTCTTTATAATGTCCAGTGCCATAACATTGATGTATCCTCCTTCTATGAGACCAGGAGTGTCAATGATGTTTAACGTAAATCCTGCTCTTGATCGAGATACCATCACAGGCCTTGGTCCTTCCGACTTGTCAAGAATGAAACATATTACTTTACTGATGCATAAATATGACAAGGAGCTACAAAGACTGATAAATATAACATGAGAGAAAACTAGTAACTAATTTATACCTGAAAAGGACTAATAGAAACGACTTTTTCGCCAATGATGGAGTTCACTATTGAAGATTTTCCCACACCACCTTTTCCGATCACTAGTATAGTCAGAGTGCTCACATTCTACAACAAATCACGAAAGAAGTTCAAATCAACGAAAGAAACTTCTTACAAGCAAAATAACTGATAAAGCATAACCAAACAATCGCGGAAAATTGTTCATTCAAGAAATATAACGCATGAGCTAGAGTTATTGTCTTAACGATTGCACGAATTTGAGGGGAAAATAAAGAACCTCCTGTTTAAGTTTTCCCAGCAGTTCAAGCAACTTTGTCTGCGTAGCAGGCGCAAATGTGTCGATTCCTGCCCACTCACGGATTCCCTGAGATCCCATCTGTGAATGTTATCCTACCAAAAGAAACAAAAACAAAAATCTAGAATTACTTCATATTTCCTCCAACAAGCTCCGCTCAATATGCTAATAAACAGGAAGCCAGAAACCTAAACAAAGTAATCTACGCATATCACCCAAATGATCCATAAAAACAAAAAAATGTAAACTAAGTGCTATAAACAAATCAACGAATTGTCTCTTTTACTCATTCCCCACCCACAGAGTGGCCCGAAGCACCACTGAAACGGAGGGAGGATAAATATTTGCGTTGAAGGGATACAGCTAATTACATATTTAATCAATACAAGTAATCTGCATGAAGAGGTCAATTCCAGTTGAAAACACAGTATAAAAACAGAGAAAACTGCAAAAGGCACCCAAAAGTAGTGTTATCTGCAATGTGTTTAAAATGAAGGCATGAATTCAAGAAACTTGAGCTAGAATGGCGAGGGAAATTAAAATGAATTACCTGAACAGGCTTGACTCCTGAAGAAAGTCGGTAAGAGATGGTCTTTGTGCTCCTGCACGGCTCAGCTCTCTTATCGGTTTATCCGTTTATTCTGAACATTTCAGCTGGGCTTCTGACCCGTAATGCTATTATATGGGAACAAGAGAGTCCTCACTCCCTCGAAATCCGAAACCCCATGCAAGTGTGGAAATGTTTTTGTCTCAGCGAAGGCATCCGCACGTGATGGGCACGTGCCAATTGCTCCAGCATGATCTCTTGTGAAAATATTTGGGCCTTGAGCTCATTAGGCTTCCAGGGAAAAGGCTCTTAATATGTGGCCCAAAAGAAAAGGAAAAGGTGTTGATTTCAAAAGAAAAGCCCAAACCAACAAATGTTTATTTAGATGGTAAGGGAGTTGCCTCATAGCATTCAAAGTCTATCGATATGAAAGTCTTGCTGGTGGAATGATTTATATCTGTAAGCGTTCTTTGAGTTTCTAGACATATCCGGATACTGGAGAGTCCCAGGACCCGACTCACCAAACTTTTTTGTAGAAAAAAAAGAAAAAAGAATCCAATAATAAAGGGGGTTGGGTTTAGTAGAAGGAGATATTCCCTCGTAATGTGTCAAATCAATGTTTGAATCTTTACTGAGACAGGTGCTCATATTTAGTGTTTGACAATGCCTCATATATAATTGCCTCTAAAACATATATACATTTACTACATGTTGGTCGAGAGAAAATGAAGCAGAGTGCAACGACACTACAATGGATACCTTTGCTCCATCTTGCTCTTCTTATATTTGCAGAGAAGAGAAAGCACATACATTGTGGGGAGGAATTTACCTAAGTTTTTTCTTGTTCTGCTTATTACTTTTGATTGTCAAGCGTGATTTTCAGCTTTAGATTATATATCAAATGAGTAAGTTTTTTTAAATTATGAGTATTCTATTACCTTATCAAGTGACGTTCTAAAAAATGTCATTTAATCAAGCTTAATTAAGACAACAGTACCGAATATATTTTATGATAATGGTTATTTTTTAATGATGTTTTTTGGCCGGCATTACATGTGCATGTTGCTTATAAAAAGTTCTTTCATTTTGCCAAACAGTATCTTTAATTTGTTCTCATGTGTTATTTTAGATATTCATAATTGGTATAGATAGATATATAATTAAGAAAATATCGTTTAATATTTTTTCAAACTGTTAAAATAATTTATAGATCGCAACAATTTTTTTTTTTTTTTTTTGAAAGAGAGACCTGTATTAATATTATGAGTTTTATCAAAACGTCGTTTTAATTTGGGTTGTTTAAAAATTTTCCATACGTTTACTTTTATTTTGAATTTGATCGTGACTTGTTTCTCAACTAAGTATAATGTTGCATTTTGTTGGTACTTAATTAGTAGTGGGCTTATATTTCTGGAAATATTTATTACATAAACCAACAAAGTGGCTTTAATATAATCAGCATATTAAGAGGTGGAATGGTTACTTCTGTAAAAACCAAATCTTTAGCACTATTAAATATGGTACAAGTTGCATGAACTTAAACTCTAGTTCGTTAATGTTAGTTTGGCCAAAAGGATGTACTTATTCTCCTGAATATCCGAAAATGAGAATCTCAAATTAACCATTTTTTAAGATCTGGAGCATCTTCTATCGTCAGGACTCAGGAGATAACAGTTTGCATTGAGAGACAACCATGATTATATGAAAAAAATGCCTGTCTCTGTCTCTACATGTAATTTCTCAATGATGGGATTTATGGGTAGATATTTTGCGCGTACTAACCGACCTCTACATTTGAACTCTGCACGCACGCTCAAAGCCACTCTAGGTCACTATCACTGAAGTTTTCCTAATAGATGTCGTTGAAATTTCTTTGAAAAAGGTGGCAAAGCAAGTCACAGACATATCTAAATAATAAAATTCAAATCATAGGAGCATGTTTTACCTTTTCATACTAAATGCAGGATATCATTTATAATACTGGTTCAACATTAGGTCACACAGTACATTAAAACGAGAGGTAGCGTATGCGTATATATAGTATAAGGGGTGTAATCAATTCACTGTTCACAAAACCACAATCAATACGGGAAAATATCCTCTCATAATTCTATTTTTTATAATCTAATCTTGACTGTTGATGGGAAAGAAAAGAAAAAAAAATCTAAGGAGTATAACTTGATGATGTGACCTTTCAGATTGATTGGACGGATATGATTTAGAGATTATGAGGAATGATAAAAAAATGAATAATGAGAGAAACCTCACTCCACTCAATACACACACAAACTGTTCACCGAGGCTAATTTCTTAAAGGATTTGGTTTCCTTCCTCTTTCAAAGGACGAGCAGAGGGAGCTCATCTGTATGGATGAGCTTCTGGCCATCTAAATCTAGATCTGGATAATCCAAATCTTTTTTTTTTCTACATTAAAAAATGTTAATTCAGAGATTAATTTTATCTTTTATCAAAAATAAAAAAATTTAAAAAATAGGATATGGACAGTCTTAAGCTTGTCCATATGGACGAGCTCCCTGCTCGTTGGGAAACTGGATCCATTTCTTGAAAGACTTATATTTACTTATAGACTCAATTCACTGTTCACAATTCGCATAGAAAAAAACCACAAATAAAATAATACTCCTTGGGCTTCACATTAACCATTTTTACTTACACCAGATAAGCTAGTTAACAATTTTTACTTGCACCAGATAAGCCATCAGCCTCCTCCGTACATGGTCATGGTTCCTTGTAATTGTTTGCTCATAACATATACAACTGTGGTTCTCTGCGTGGAACATACGAGACGGGTCTTAGCTAAGGAATCTCCGGTAGAGTATTGAGTGGTCAGGATGAAATCTCCGGTAGCTTGGTCTTACTTCAAATTAGAGCATTAATGAATAGGAGATGGGAAGTAATCTTACAGTATGTTAACAGGAATCAGAATGCTGTAGCTGACGTCTTAGCTAAGGAAGGCATTTCGAATTCTTCTGTTTTGAGTGTTTGTCCTCAGTACATAAGACATGTGCTTTTACATGATTGAATGGGACTTGATCCCCTTTATCTTTGATTTTTAATATAAGGCATTATGCCCCTTCTTTACCCAAAAAAAAAAAAAAACATAGGGTCAAGTGTTAGTTTTTTTACTGACCGATGTCTTTTGAAAGACACCCCATTGAAGGAGGTATGTATCACACCTCTTTCAGAGGTTAAGGAGAACAATACTGTTGCTAGTTGGGTGTCTGACAATTGTTGGGATTTTGTTAAGTTGACTCATTTCGTTCCTAGAAATATAATACAGAAGTTAGTCTCTACCTTGCCACTTAGGCTAGAGGCTGGGGACGATTTTCTAGTTTGGAAAGAGGACAATCATGGTATTTTCACAGTAAAAAGTGCCTACAACCTGGTGGAGTCCAGAAAGAGGATTGGTAGTTAGGTTGAGATTAGATTATTCAAGCTAATGTGGAGGTGGAGAGGAGCAGAGAAGATCTAATTCTTCATGTGGATAGTCTTCCATAACAGATTGTCCACAAATCTATGGAGAAGTCAATGGTCACAAGGATCACCTCTTTGCTTACAAAATTGCAATGTTGAAGATGTACTCCATATCCTGAGGGACTGTGATTATGCAAAGAACTTTGGGTTAGGATTTTGGATCCTAACCATTTAGCTGAATTTTCTCTGCACCATTGAAAGAGTGGGGACTTTTAAATTTGCAAACACAAGCTAGTTATTAAGTAACTATTAGATGTGATAATTGTTTGGCTCAATTGTCACCAAATATTTTCTTTTTAAAGTTTTGACATAGATAAGAGGTTGTAAGTTGAACTCTATAACTCTACATAGGGTTAAGGTGTAAAAATGCACATGTGCTTTATCTTGAAGAGCACCCAACACCAAGTGTTTTTTTTATGTGCAAAAATGCACATGTGGTTACAAATTAGGTGCAAAAATAGCGTTTGACCGTTAAGTTTAACTTTATTTGTTGACTGGAGGATGACGTGGCATTTTAAATGTGCAAAAATACACATGTAGTTTGGAAAAAAGTGCAAAAATACACATGTGGTTTGGTAAAAAGAGCGTCAAACACATGTGTACAAATGTCACGTCATCGCCCAGTTAGCAAAAAAGTCAAACTTAACAGTCAAATAGTATTTTTGCACCTAAGTTGTAACCACATGTGCACTTTTGCACATAAAAAAAACACTTGGTGTTGAGCGCTTTTTGGGATAAAACACATATGTATTTTTGCACCTTAACTTATTTATATATAATAGGAGCGCATGAAGGACAACTAAACATAAGTTTTATGGAAAATTAAGTTTTAAATTTTTATAATTTTGATTCAATTTTAACTTGATCCTTATACTTTGACTCGATGCAACTTAGTTTCTATAATTTGGAATCGGCTGTAACTCAGCCCTTATAATTTTAATTATTTTATAATTTAATCCTTGACTTTTATGCTAAAACATATGGACTACATTATAAAATGGTAAAACTAGGTATCTGTTTGGATCAATAGTAAAAATTGTTTTTTTAACATGATTTACGTTATATGATGTAAGTTTGTGAGATGAGTTTTATTTTAACTTGCACAAACATGTTTTTTGTGCTCCAACTCAAATAGGCCTTATGCAGATTGAGTTCTCGAATAGGCCCTATACATATTGATTTGTATTGTGTCAAAGTTGAAAGACTGGGCCATAATGAAATTAAATTATAAGGATTGAATTGTATCGGTTAAAGAATAAAGATTGAGTTACAGTTAAGTTAAAATTATAGATATCAAAAGATTAATTTTCTAAAGTATTAAGTGCTACCTAGGATTTTTTTTTTTTTTTAATTGGACTGAACATTATTTGCACTTTTTTTTTGCCCTTGTGAAGCAATATTTTTACTTGACTTTTTTTTTGATAAAATATTTTTACTTGACTTGACAAAGAGGCAAGAGGTTAGACGTGGCGGACAAGGTGGGCCCAGGTACCCCACCTTCCTCCGCGTTCAAACCGCGTAATCGATCAATGTCTTCATTCAGCGTCAGAGAATAATATCCATCATATAATAATATTAACGAGAAATCACAATAATATTAACGAGAAATCACAATGAAGTTCCAACTAAAATATAATACTCCCTCCCTCCGGTCCTAATTATAAGACAATATTTGGGTGTTGGTTTTAGTCCTAATTATAGGACAACTTTTTAGTTTTTGTTAATTTCTTCCTAAAATATCTTTATTTTATTATCTCAAGTCTGTTTGATTTTTGGTAAGTATATATGTATATGGGTTGCAACACACACACATGCACACACATGTGTCTGTCTATAAACATATATATGTATGTATGTATATATGTGTGTGTATCTATATATATGTGTCTGTGTATATGTGTGTGTGTGTTTGTGTGTGTCAATATATATAGTTGTGTGTGTAGATACATGGTTGTGTATGTGTGTCTATATATGTGTGTGTATGTATAATAAATCTATATGTACACACACACATATGTATATTTAGTAAGACCATTATTTCAATTAGAAAACATATGAAAAGGAAAATTGGTTGGAGAGATATGTGACAGAGTTGTTGATGAACTTTTATTTATGTCATTTTAATGTATATAAAGGACATTTTAGGAAAATGAGTAAAATTAACTAATTTAACTCCTCTCCTTAACTTTTCCAAAATCGGTTAAATATGTCTTATAATTAGGACCGGAGGGAGTACTCCATTATTATTATAAGAAAAATAACATGAAGAGTTATCATTTATAGGTCTTAAGAATTTCTTAATATTATTTAGACCTTAATGTCATTTTTCATAATAACAAGAATAATATAAAATGGCAATAAAAATAAAAAAAAAAACTTAAAGTAGGGACCCCCACACACCGGATGATGGATGTGGAGCAGATAGCAAGGCAATAAAAAAAAAACTTTTAAGAGCTGGTTTGGTTTGAAGAAGGGGAGGGATGGAGAGGGAAAGAGAGAGATCTTTTACCCTCTCTTTATAAAAAAGCTCATGGAAGTTTTTTAATATTCCTAAAATATATTCTCAATAAAAAAAAATATTCCCTTCATTAATGGCAATTTGGTAAATTTCCTTCTTTTCACACCCTCCCCTCAAACCAAACACACCTATGGGAAGAGTTTTAAAAGTATCTTCGTAAATTTAAATAATATGAATGAAATTGTTAAAGCGAGTTAACTTTTGTTTTTTAAATCATTAATAAAAATGTGAATTCATACATGCAAGAGGATTGTGCAAATGGGAAGGTTAATTTCTTTTTTTTTTTTTCTTGGTCTGATATGGGAAGGGTAATTTCGAGCGCAACTTCGGTTTTCGGTCCTTATCAAAGACCGTCTGCTATGCCCCTTTACAGTCTTTACTTTTTTTCAAACTAAAAAAAATGGGTGCAGGTGACTGTAAAAGGGCGCAGTGAACGGTGTTTGACAAGTACCGTAGCCGCACCTGCTAATTTCACTAGGAACAAAAAAGCGAATGAATTGAAGCTATTGAAGACGAAGAATGGATATGTAAAAAGAAGAGAAAGACCTGATTGTTATTGGAACAGGTGTCCAGCGATAAGGACAATGATGCAATTTTTAGTTGCTCTGTTAACGCGTTTGTGGGTCCAATTTGACGGCAAACACGGAATTGCTGAAGGTGGTGAAATGAATTTGGAGCTAAAATCAAGGGGCTAAGGTGGTATTTGAAAAATATTGAAAACTTACAACGTGAGATAAAACTCTTCTCAAATATTTACTTTGTATATTCCAAAATCTAGATTTTTTAAGGTTTTTAAACAATACCTTAATCCGGACGAGTTAAAATTAAGTGTATGAGTTGAGCAAAAATTAAAATGAAGAGAAAAATCAATAGAGAGTTTTAATGGTTGGAGTTTATACTATTTATTATGACAGATTTTTTTTTTTATATTTAATTCAGTGCTGTTTTGAAAGTTACACTCTGAGCAATGTTGCCCTAGAAGTTTTTTTGGGCTTAATGTTGCTCACAAAATCTAAAAAAGTAGCAATATTATTCTTTTTCGTTAAAAAGTTAATGACCAACGTCAATTTTTAAACGATTAACGTTAGTTTTTTAACTAAAAAAAACAATATTGCTACGTTTTTAGACTTTTAGGGTGAAATTGAGTTTAAAAAAACTTTCTGTCAACATTGTTTCTCGACATACACTTCCAGAACAGATTTATTACTTAACATGCTGTTTTGATGAAACGAGTCTTTTTTTTTTTTTTTTTAATCTTAAAATATATTAACCATGTTTCAGTGATTTGTAGACGAGTCTTGTGGCAATAATGGGAATAGGAATTCATGAGTTTCATATAGACTCTCTCTGATGCTATTACTATGAGCCGTTCAATTTCTTCGACTTGATACGTGTCGAAGTTAAGGGTTGGTTGCAGATTGGGACTTGAGATACTATCCTCTAGGCTATAGCCTTATCTACAAAGGAAAAAGGGGAAAAAGACAGGAAAAATTGTACCTAAGTTCTAAATATGATATATAACAAAAAAATCTCTAAAAATTTTCAATTTACAATAAAGTTTCTTAGACGTTTGTGTAATATATTTTAAATACTTTCGCTTATTTTTATTATAAGACACTAATTAATAAATGTAGTTAGTCTTT
Organism: Acacia confusa; assembly: GCA_037074495.1. Lineage (NCBI taxonomy): Eukaryota > Viridiplantae > Streptophyta > Magnoliopsida > Fabales > Fabaceae > Acacia > Acacia confusa. Next base: position 8,837,316 of record CM073507.1, on the reverse strand, counting down.
TTTACATGAAACTTGTTTGTTTCTAAAGAGTATTAATTATTTTTTATATAGGCCTATAACTAATAAGTGTAATAGGTGAGAGAAATAATTAATATGATATTAAAATTTAGTATAATTATTAGGGGTAATACTGAAAATTACTTAAATTTTAAGATAGTTTTATTGACTTTAACTATTTTTATTAATTTTTTAGAATTATTAGTTGATAACTTATAATAAAGATAACAGATAGAGTATAATAAAAGGTCCCATAAAATCTTAATTAATAGTGATATTTTAGACATTTAACACTTTAAAAATGTCCCACAAAATTTCATTGTAAATTTAAGGTTTCAAGGATTTTTTATTATTTGGAAAAAAAAAATACTACATTTTTTATTATATTCTCTCTTATTTAGAAATAAGTGCAATTTTCTAGAAAGGAAAATAGGTGATCTCACTTGGCCATATATTAAAATTTTAGAAAAATCCGGGGAAAAAGGCGGTAAAGAAATAGAGAGCGCATAGTAATTTCTGTAAAGTTACAGGGCAAAACGGAGAATAAGGGGAACAGGTCAACATATCATCACCATTATTATTATTTTCTTAATGATGAATGGTGAGTTATGATTCGATGTCAATAACCGATGAGCAGAGCTCCTATTAAAACGGCAGCTTCTCGTCCCAAGAGCAATTCAAGGGCTCTGGTTTTTTTTGGGTGTCTCGCTCTCTCTCTCTTTCATCGGTAACACAGAATTCTCTTGAAGAAAGTCAGCGCGATTTCCCTTTCTGAGACGAACCGAACAATGGCCGATCAGCTCACTGACGAACAGATCGCTGAGTTCAAGGAGGCCTTCAGCCTCTTTGATAAGGATGGCGATGGTTTGTCTCTCCTTTTCTGCTTTGATTTTACCGATTTTCCTAGATCTGTGTGTTCCTCTTGATGTGTTTTTCTAGCTGTTGCTGCTTCTTGTTTAAGAAGATTGACATGATTGTTGAGTTGGAAGAGTTATCTGGCTCTGTTGATTAGGGCTGGTTTTTGGTGATTTAAATCCACGTCTGTTTCATGTGTGAGATATTTTCAATTCCTGATTAGCGTTGGTATAATTTTTTCCCTTTTCCCTGTGCTTGGTTGACGTGAAAATTCCGTGTGGAGGATTCAATATTGGCTTTTATTAGGTTTATGCTTCATCTTAATGTTTGATTTTACAGGTATTATAAGTTGGCTCTCTTTGTTTTCAAAATCTTTTTCGCTGAAGAAATATGAGAGAAAATTGAGGGGGTCTTCGCATGTGCAGATTATTCTGCTTCAGCTAAAATTATTTGAACAAACAGGAGAGAAAAGAATGATTGGGTTACATTTTCTCCCCTTGTTTCTTTTGCAACTACACACGTAGCCTAGTCTGGAATGAGTCACACACACACTACTCTGACAAACGAATATACTATGATATATCATATAGTTGCTTATATTTTACTATATTAATATTAATATTAATATTCATGTTGCTTTGTAATCTGTGCACCTTGCAAGCATATAGGTAATGGGGACAAAAACACCCGACTTTGTACGTCTTCAACTTTTGTCGTTCTGTCTAAGAGAGCGCGTGCTTCTTTCTTTTATTCGGTGAAGTTAGGTGGCGTGTTTACATTGGTCCAAGAGAGAGCACGTGATTCTGGAATATGATATGACGGGGTTACTTTGGAACCACCCTAATTTCGTATATTTTAAAGTGAAGGCCATTATAATGCCAGAGGCCTGGAAGCCTAGAGCAGAACTTCAGGCACCTGACATTTTATCTCTAAAGGGTTGCAACACTACTCAACCTGGGCCTTGTATGGCCTTTCCTTGTTGAAGTGAAAAGTCATAGCTTTGGTTATGCTCTTCTCTTGCATATAATTTTCAACTGTTACTTGGAGAGTTGGAGAGACATCACTCTGTTTTCTTAATTGCATTTTATATTTATCCTTGTAAATATTGATGGTTTGTGATCCCAATGACTTAGGATCTACTGTTGAAAGCTCATATAATATTTCAGGTTGCATTACAACCAAGGAGCTTGGAACTGTCATGCGGTCATTGGGGCAGAACCCAACTGAAGCAGAGCTTCAAGACATGATTAATGAGGTGGATGCTGATGGTAATGGTACCATTGACTTCCCTGAATTTCTAAACCTTATGGCCCGGAAGATGAAGGATACTGATTCTGAGGAGGAGCTGAAAGAGGCATTCCGAGTTTTTGACAAGGATCAGAACGGGTTCATTTCTGCTGCTGAGCTCCGCCATGTGATGACCAACCTTGGAGAGAAACTTACGGACGAAGAAGTTGATGAGATGATTCGTGAGGCCGATGTTGATGGTGATGGCCAAATAAACTATGATGAATTTGTTAAGGTGATGATGGCCAAGTGATCATTTCATCCTCCTAGAAGCTCTAGTCATGGAAAGAACAAAAAAGCATCAAGGTTTAGATATATATAATATGAAAAAACTTCTATGCAGTTCTTTTATATCCTTGTCATCAGATTCTTCAATTCAGTTAGTATAATATGACCAAGTGTGCGGGTTTTCAATAATAATATCCCAGATTATGTTTCATACAAGTTTATTATTCTCCAATTAAATCATATATCTGTCATGTTTTTGCAGCAAATTCATGCACTCGACATATTTTAATCAAGGAATTTGATGGCAAGGATATTAGAAATTTAAGCCTTACCCCCATATATAATATTAAGTTCCCGCCGTACCCTTGGACCTTGTTTTTTTAATGTTTATCAGTTTGATGCTTTTGTATCCAACCTTTACAACATATATATATGTAAGATTAGCTGTCGATAATGACATTGCGTCCTTCAAGTTTGCCTAGTCATTGTCTGTCGCAAGTTTTAATGATAATTACGCTCCGTTTTACCCTACTCATAAAATATGAAATTAGCTGTTCAAGATGATTCGATATTCAAAGTTTGAATGAGCAGATAATCTGAATTCTGTCTCCTGCGGTTGAAATTTTGGTATATTGGAAATACTTTTTAGGCTTTTGCTCTTACATTTTCAACGTTGTGCTGCAATAATATGAAAAGTGAGTTAGCCATTTGTAATATGTTGGAATTATTGCCACCTATTTCGAGTGATCTTTCGGTAAAACTCACTATTTTTGCTGCGGCTGCTAATAAAGCACGCCTCAGCCTGTTCCTGATCTTGCTCTTCTATACACGCAGATCTCGTTCTTTTATTTTCCGTGGTCTTTGAGTGTGGTAATTGGTTTTTGGAAGCTATATAGATCCTTTCACAATTGTTCTCTAGTCTAGATTTATCTACAAAACAAAACAATCAATGAATTGTCCGAACCAATTGTTATTGGTATGAAATGGATACACCTTTTACCCGTTTGAAAGTTAATTCTTAGAGTTTGGGGAGGGTTCATGGGGCATTCTAACTATATCTTTGAAGAAATCTAAGACAATGAGATACTACCTCTAGTTCTAAATATAATACAAAAATTTATAGTACAATTCTTACTACAAACTTTGTCCTATATTTAGGATTGGAGGGAATATATTTTTGCGTAATAATACATATAAGGATAGAGTAAGAGTTAAGGAGAAAAAAATGTAAATAAAATTTAAATTTACATATGTTCCTAATCTTTATTTTCCTTTTTTTTTTATCATCATATTGTAATAATATTATAAAATTTATTTAACCAGTGGTGGCTGCTAAGAGATACATTTGGCCCTCTATAATGATCAAGAAACCTTTCATCAGGGGAAATTATCATTACTAAAATATGCCTGGATATATTTTTAATTAAAAAAGATGAAAAATTAGCTAAAACATTTTAAGTTTAATTTCATTTTCTTTCTTTGTTTTTTGTTTTGTCGAGTATGCTCCAGATTTAGCCACGGTCGGAAACCGCAGGTTGTTCAGTTCTTGATGATATATGAACGTTTTGGTTTGATTTTAATTTAACACAGTTAAATCAATTTCAATATAAAATCCATATTACCTTGTTTTGCGTTCGCATATTTGCATAAAATAGTTCTTATATGATATAAATAAGTTACGCAAAAAACATTTTCATAAATATTTTAAATAACAAAATTGGCCAATAATTTGACATTTTAAACATAATATAAATAAGATTACGTATGACAATGCTCTATTTATTATATAAAGCTTTATTCATAACGTTTGCAGCCATTTTTGATTCAACATGTTTCATTGTTTTGAAATATATTTTAGTTTAAGATGTTAATCGGATCACGTTTCCATGTTTGTCCTAAGGACGAGCAGGGAGAGCTCGTCCTCTGGACCGTCAGATCTCATTTGACAATCCAAAGCTCTTTTCTTTTTCTTAAAAATAATTTTTTTAATACCATCAATCAGAATCTTAAAATATTTTTTTAAGTACCAGTCAGTATCTTAAAATAATTTTTTAAGTACCAGTTAGTAACCTAAAATAACTTTTTAAGATTCTAAAAATTATTTTCAAGAATATAAAATATTTTTCAATGTCAGTTAGTATTCTAAAGTATGTTTTTAGTCTCAGTCAGTACCTTAAAAATTTTTTTAATAGTACTAGTTAATATCCTGAAGTATCTTTTTAGTCTCAGTTAGTCCCTTGAAAAATTTTATCATCTTCATAAAATTTTTTAGGGGACTGACTGAGACTAAAAAGATACTTCAGAGTACATTGTTTAAAGAAAAAATTAGGGTACTGACTGAGACTAAAATGATACTTCAGGATAGTAAAAAACATTTCATAATCTTGAAAGTTTTTTAAAAAATATTTCAGGATACTAACTAATAGTAAAAATATACTTCAGAATACATACTTGTACTACCTAAAAAAAAAATTAAAAAGAAAAGATCTGGATCGTCAGATCTCTAGACCGTCAGATGAGATCTGACGAATCCAGAGCTCATCCCATCTCTCCCGAGCAGAGAAACGGGATCCATTCTTCTCAAGCAACCAACAATCCAACATGCCACTTCAATATTGACTTACCACGATATCCCATCAATGTGACAGTTCCTTTTTCAAAAACATCTCACAGTATCCAAAACAAACGAGTCCAAGTAACCGGCATGTACCAAGAACATATTTCTCGCCACATGCGCACAAGTTCCAACGTCATTGAGGGATATTGTGGTAAAAAATAACTGTACTTAAATGTAAACTTCTGTATCAAATTCTGATTCAGTCTTCAGTCGACACACCTTGCTTCTCTTACCCAACCGAGCCAATGAACGCAAAGACAAGGGATAGTGGGGGCATGAAATGATCGATATCAACCACATAACCACATATATGTATATTTCAAAGATTTTCGGAGGAATCTGCTGTTATTGAGCCTCTAATTGAGCCCCCTTCCACTGTTTCTCAGTCAGCCAACAAAACTACAAATGAAAAGTTCAATTACTCGTTTTTCATTACAATCTTTTCAAACTTTTCTTTCTGGCATCAATCTTCTTCTTGCCTGCCTGAGCTTTTGTTAGATCACTTTCCTTCTTTTGTGGCGGCACAGGAGAGCCATGAACAGCGGTCTCACTTGTAACAGCAGCTGTCTGTTCTTGATTGCTTCCCTTAATTGCCATAGCTGAGTGGGCTGAAGGGGACTGCAATGGCAATGAAGCACCCAGGGCTGCATTTTTTTCATCAGTAGTAAGAACTGCGGGCTTACTCTGATCAACGTTCAATGCAGTTGTAGATTCCGATATAGCAACGGTTTCAAATTTGGCCTTCGGCTTGGCATGGATTCCTGTGTATAGCCTGCATGAAAAAGACAAAGCTACTAGCTCACATACTCAAGGAGAAAAATATACGAGTCAAATATGGAGAACTGGAAGGAAAATACAGAACAGGGTGATTTGGAAACCAGCCCCTGCAGGCATCAAACTCGGTAAAAATTACCACAAAAGTCATACCATCAAGGTTGTTAGCTTATTCTTATATTTAGTTGAGCAATATGTCTTGTGAATCATAAATAAGCATAAATAACTGCAATTTCACAGAAAAATTAACTCAATAAATTTATCCAAAAAACACGGTAAACTTATATATAGCTGTCTGGCTTAGGCTGAAATATACAGATAAAGGACGGAGGCAGTATAATGTGTTAATTCAGTGTTCATATGCATCACAAGACTTGGGAGAACATGGCTATTCTTTGTTATCGCTCAAGGTCTTACATTAAGTTCCTGTCAATCCCATACTAGAAAAGAGTTGATAATACCAGTAGCATTATCGGCTTCACATACCTGGCATGTCTAGCATACTCTTCATAATTTTCAAGCAGCATTTTGCCAGCTTGTTCATTTAAAGATGATTCTGGAAATGGTTCAATCAATAGACACCTAACTACCTGTTAATTGTCAAAGTTACAAGTAAGACGAGACATTTCAAATTAAATTCAATAAAGCCTGATATAGTGATGCTCAACCATACAGGGAAAAGAGACTTTGCATGCATGAACGCTTACAATGAGGACATGATGTAACCCAAGACTGGGATTCCAATCCTTTGTTAGCGCGTTGACACAAATCTCTCCATTTGATGCAATATTTGGATGAAAAATCTTAGTCACGAAATAACCTACAACATTTACGTTTGACAGCTTCATAGGTTAGTAAAGTTGCAAAACTCAAAAGGTTAGGGAGGATTATGCAGCCGAGCAGGGCTCTTATAAAAATATGGAACCGGCTTTCCTCCAATGCTATTCCCATCCACTACATTGAAGTGGCGTCGTTTTGGCCAAAAAAAAAAAGCTGAGCCTAAGCCTTTTTTTTTTTTAAAAAAAATCAGGATATTGACTGGTATTAAAAAGATACTAAACGATACTGAAAAAATACTTTATACCCTTGAAAAATTATTTTAGGATTTTGAAAAAATATCTTGAAGTATATTCTTAGTACTAGTCAGTATCCTAAAATACCAGTTAGTACCAATCAGTACCCCAAAATATTTTTTCAAGATCTTAAATTTTTTTTTCCAGTATCCTGAAGTATCCTTTCAATGGGAACAAGATTCTCTCATTAACTTCCTTTTTCCTCATCTCTCATCATCCAATCCAAACCATTGATTTTCATGAGAGAGATTGTTGATGTGGGCAATTAATATCAAATGTATGGTCCAGATTTGAAGCTAATGAGAAAAGGCCAATGAGAAGATCCGGACCCCCTTTTAATGCCAGTCTTTACTTTAAAATATTTTTTCAAAATCCTAAAATAATTTTTTAAGATCATAAAGTATCTTTTTAGTATCATTCAGTTCCTTTAAATATTTTTTCAGGGGCCTAAAATAATTTTCCAAGATCATAAAGTATTTTTTCAGTACCGTTCAGTATTTTGAAGTATCTTTTTAGTATCAGTCAATACCTAATACCCTGACTTTTTTTAAAAAAAAGGGCATAGGCTTAGCCTTTTTTGCCAAAACGACGCCGCTTCGACACAACAGATGGGAATAGTATTGGAGGAAAGCTGGTTCCATAAAAATATATGCCACTAGCTCATATCACATGCCTAAGTTCAACTAAATAAACCAGCGTGTGTGTATGTGTTAAAGTCCTATGTGTAAATATACCTTTAGGTGGACAGTTTGGAAAATCACGAGACAATAACAATTTCATACGGAAAACTCCATTCTCATATGGCGTCCCAGCTGCAAGAATAATAAGCAGCTCGTGTTTAAATTGAACTATTCACTTAATACTCAAGTATCAGCTTAAGTAAAAGGCTGCATGCCTGGGCCTTCAATGTCAGCATATATTGTTGATAAATCCTTATCATTTACAACAACTTTGATGCCCTCTGGAGGAGATTCGTTAAGATTTTTCAATTCCTTGGCAAGTTGCTTCATTACATTGGGTGGAAGATTTTCATTAGTTGCCTGCAACCAGGAAAAAGCACTTAAGATACTAAAGACCAAAACTGACAACCATGCCAACTTCATTGAATATGAACTGCAAACACATTATCAGCATCATGAAAACTTCAGGCACCAAAATTATTCAGTTCATGGGGAAGGATATGGTTTCCACTAAAATTTCGTATCCAGTTGTACATACATACTGACTAATAAGTTGGCTTGTATACACAGCCACCACTATTTTCAAAGGAAGAGTTCAACAATATATATTCCAACCTGAAGCTCAATAAATTCCCAGTCTGTTAACCAAAAATATACAATTACCCAGTCTAAGAGTAGTTATCAAAAGATAAATCAAATAGTGGATGCCAAGAGATGTCCTGAAGGTCAGACTAGACCACAAATAAGTTTACACCACAAATAACATATAAGCCAGGCCAAAAAATGCAAACTAGGGAAACTTCCCCCAACAAGAGTCAAACTACAGTCTACAAAAAACATAAGAAAAGAAATACTTACCATTGGCCTCAAATGCAACTGCAATCTATGTTTTTTTGTGTCACCAAGTAGCAATGAGCCTTTTCCAACACAAATTACTGAATTCTCAAAAATTTTCTGTTCAGGGGAAAAGGAAGCAACCGAACCAAAGCAATAGCACCTGCAAAATTCTTCTATTTAGGACTAAGTGATAAAATGCAGCTCCAACACTATACAGAGGAACTAACTAGCCTATAATATGAATAAACAACAAAATCAAATACTAGAAAAGATATAACAAAGGGGAAAAAGTAATATAATACAGATGAGATAAATTAGAGAATCAATAAGAATATTTCACTATTCACATCCCAATTTAGCTTCAGAATGAATGGGCCAATAATGGCAATAAAGTCAACACAAAACTTTAATTCAAGTTAAAAATAAACCAGATATCTAAGAAATATATGATATAAAAAATAGACAACAAATATTGAACAGATGAGGCAAATTAGAGGATCAAATAAGCATATTTAAATTATTCACATACCTATTCAGCAAGATAATGCCCTAAGCAATAATGTTAGTATAATTAATACAATTTAATTTTTAACTTGACCATAACCCTTGGTCTCACAAACCTAACACGCCTAAGTAAACTGCTATATTGGATTCAGACAGTTGCTTTTCTACATGACTATAATAGCTACTCCCCATTTAGTAATATGATACGGAAATAAGTCAAAAAAGTTTACTTGAATATGAAGTTTTCGAGATACTAGATAATCAAAGCCAAAATCTTATAATGACCAAAATGTTATAGTAAATAGCAAATTATGATAGATCAACTTCTAAATTTCCAATCTAATGCTTAAGAAGCTGTTTGTACTTCCAGGACGTCAAAAAAACCAGAGGTTGGTTCTGATATTCTTTTCAATAGCTAAAGTAACTTATAGGCTTGTAGCTAAAACCATAACAATCTCAGATCAACTATAACCATTATCACCAGAAAAGCACAAAAACAAGGGATTCAAATCAGTAAGTCTACTCAAATCACAAGCATTTGAGAATAACCAGACAGGGTGAAGACCAATATACACATCACCACACCAATCATACCTCGCAACATGACTTAATCCTATCACCGAAAACCTATCAAGCCAAAAGTAAAATCCTATGATGTAACAAAATCAATTGTCAACCAAACACAGTTTGCACCAGAAGGAAAAAATAAAGCACATAGTTTGCGACTTTCAACTAATTTCTGTAATCACAAACAAAATACACACATGCATGCATGCACAGGCGCATTCGGAGTTGTACAGAAGTACTTCATGATGAATAAGACCAATCCTTGTTGCAGATACCGAATAAAACTGTCACAAAATAGAACAAAAAGGTAACATCTTGAACACTCGATCAGCTTTAGGAGTGAATGTTAGACCAGTAAAAACAAATAGGCCCCTCAAGCCCAAAGGAAACCGCATAATCATAGAACAAGAAGCAGCCAACTCACTTGAAAAACCCAACTAACCCCGAGAGTCCACAAGAACTACAAAAACGATCTTTTGCTGTGGCTGTACTGTGTCTTTGAGAACCCGAACATGCGCGTGAAACTCCTGAATTACATTTAACTAGCATATCCGTGCAATCCATGCTAAAAAGAGAATCAATTTTCCTCGTAAAAGAAGAAAGAACCCAAACTAAAAACTGAGCATCCACGTCGGATCAAACAAGACAAATCACCCAGTAAAACCCAAAGCACAGCATAAACCCAAGAATCTCTACATCCTTAATCGAACAAGAAAGAAATCATACCAATGGCAAATCGGATTGGAGAAGCATGAACATAGTGCAAAATACACACACACATAGGACTCAGACTTAAGGAAAATAGGACATTGAGCTCCCACAACTCCACTAATATCAAACCCACAAAACCAAATTAAAAGAAAATGGAGATGCGAATTCACCTAATCAGAGGCCTTCCGGGTGCGGAACTAAAGACAGCAAGAGGCAAGAGCCAGAGAGAGTATATGAAATATGGTAACGGAAAAAGCGATCACTCCTTGGAGTGATTGATCAAAGTATAAAGATGAGCGCACCCATTATAATTAAAGGAAATGAAAACGGAGGCGCTAATAATAAAATAATCAATTAGTTAATCATTATTATTAATCTGATTGTGCTAGTTGGCATTGATTAGGTGCCACAAATTGGAATTGAAATTTTAATTAAATAATTTTGCTTTGGAACGACGTGGCCACAAGCCAAGATTCTCGTTCAGGATTAATAGACGCTGGATTCCTCATGTGGAGGCGCTCCACGTGCTTTTGGCGAGCGTGAAGTACACCGGGCCGACTGAAACGTTAATTCGACTGAATTTCCCCATAAAATAAAATGTGTTACAAAGGCCTCTACTCATTCCAGCATCCTAACGGAGAAAGGCTTTTAGCATTTAAAATCTAAATACTCCCAGTAATTAATGCTAATTTATCAATTTCATCTATATAATTAACATTTAAATATGTTAAATATGACTCATTGTATTTTTCTTTTTTCTTCCCAACCTCATTAAATATGACTAAAATTGACAATTAATTTGACTTTAAGAAAAATTTAATAAATTGTTCCGATAATTAATTGAAGTAGCTTACGTTTTGGACTGGAAAAGACATTTTAGTAATTAGTCAAGACTAACTGGATCGAGTGAGGCAAAAATGGTTTAATTGCATGGTTTATCAATAAACGATAATTAGAAACAACAATTTCTTTTTGTCAACTAGAAACAACAATTTCAGAAGATCAAAAATTCTAAAAACACAGTGCTCTTTATTTGTAAAAGCAACAGAACCTAATATTAACTAATCCTAGGACCATGTCTCCTTCTGGTGAGGTGCAAGTTACAGGGTCGCCCTCTCAAGTAGCCGTTGCGGAACCGGCAGGCAGCCTGTCACTTGCTCATATAAATACACATCTAACTCCTGATTTTTAACTATTTGAAATTACTCATAACCTTATTTTATGAATTTATGGACTACGAATTATGTATAAGGAATTCGTCCTCCTTTTAATATCATGAACCTGCGCTCACCTTACAAAAAAATCAATTTTTTTTTCTTCTGTTAGTCTAAAAATGATGTTGCCCACTAGACATTTTAATCAGTAGAATGAGTCGTGATCAGCTGTCCAAATAACAAGCGGGCTAGTTGTAGTCTTGAAGGGAGCAAGTTGGGAACAATGCAGACATTTTCAGGGCTAAAAATTAAATGAATTAACCTCGAACAAGGATTTCCAAACAATTATATGCAGAATTGTAATTCATGGACCAAAAGTTGAGTTCCACCCTGGTTCCGCTATTGAGGTAGTACATTCCTGATGCTTCATACAAGCTAAATTACTTCTCATGGCAAAACTGCAAGTTGAGGGAACACAAGACAAATCATTTGAACCATTTCTCAACCATATCCTAACCAACTCTGTTGCTGATGGCTTGATGAAGAGATTTAAGCTGCGTGTTCCATTTCTCAACGGCAGAGTATTTTTTCATTCCTTTTGACCTGGATCACAGTATTTTCAAGGCTATAATTCGTGAGAAATACAAAAATCATGACTAGAAAAAATCAAATTAAAACTATAAACGAAAGTGAGAAAGCGCTGACCTATCTGAGCGTTCTAATAGCCGATTAACTTGATCTATGTGGCCTTGAATTCTGTTATCCAAAATTAGCGATACCAAAAGCTGCTCAACATCATGCTCAGGCACATTAAGTTCCTGCTCAACAGTGGATTTCATCAAATGTATAAAAATAATTATAAGCTCATAACTTTGAGAGTTTAGCATACGAATCTTACATTATAAAAAGGGGAATAAGAAGGCGGCAAAAGAAATCAGTTGAGTATATTTTATGCAGGTGTTTTGTCCAGCACAATAAGGAGAAGAAAATTAAAAAGAAAGAAAAGAGATACACAAGGCAGCCAGCAGAATGTTCGTATTTGGTCTGTTCTCTTCTGTATGACTAAAGAGTTTCTATATTCCCCCCCTAAACCAACGACGGCAGTCTCACCTTGTCCAAGACTCTTTCTATTACTCTATATCCCCCTCTTTCCTTTGTCTGGCGGGTGTTAGAAGGAAGGAGGGACGTGAGTAAAATTACCTTAGATATAAATGGGATCCTGATTCTTGTATAAGGTTTGATAAGCTTCAGCAAGACCTGTGTTCTTATGTTCTTCAGCAGATCCTCAATATAATTTCTGATAAAAGGATCGTCCATAATGGTCCTTCTGTTACTCTGAAAGTTAATCACCAAACATCCACTTAAAAGTCACACAAAAATAAAAGAGAAAGATATAAAGATCAAATTTGCACAAGACACAACCTAATGCCGGACTCAGTATTTTACCTTCAGGATTTTCTCAAATTCTAATATTTCATTCCGTTGATAGGCTGCTATTAAATTTGTCATTGCCAAAATTTCAGGGTCATTCTTGTATCTGCAGTACAACATAGTATATGAAAGGTGAAATCAGACAAGAGAGCGCAAACATCATCCTCAAGTATTGAAATATAAGAAAGAAAGGAAACATGACAAATAGGATACAGAAGACTTACGGCTTAGCTTCCTGCCCGTCAAATGGATTGACTTCGGATTCCATCAACATGTTGGCTAAGACAAGGTATCTGGCATGGGTAATCAGTTAATGATACATGGTTTATTTTGAGTACGAATAGCTGTGCAGTTGGGCACATACGTCAATTATTGAACAATTGAACATGAATTCTGAATCCCAGTAAAATGAGGAAATAAAACCCAAGTAGATTCCTAGTTGGTGGGGAAAAAGTCTTGGTTTAATTTAATTATACATATTCTTTCTTATGGCCTATGAATTGATCATACATATTCAAGCACATCTTTTTGGGTAAATAAAATTCACAGGTGAATAGTGCCACCAAAAAAATATCACACGTGAAGTGAAAAAATTGATTGAAATTAATTATGAAGAGAATGCTACTACATACTTCAGGCATTGAATGCGCCTCTGATTCCCAGCTTCATCATAATTCTTAAAAGCTTCAAAAAAGTCAGTAGCTGCTTCAGCCCACTGACGCTCTGCCATGTGCATTTTCCCCCCACATTCATGAATTATCCCCATTATCCTTGGATGGGGAATTGCTGACTTAATGGTAAGAGCTTTCTGGTAAAGTTGCTGCATTACACACATGGGGATGGGTAAACATAAACAAACTCCACCAAACCCAGCATAAATTTAATCAACCAGTCAATGAGGAGAATCATAGATTAGAGGAAAATCATTGAGTATGTGAACATTATTAGCCAAAGGCATAGGAGTCTCAACATCAGAAACACCTCCCGATCCTTCCTTTTTATCAAGAAAACCTTCACTAGCTCTTACTCCCTTTGTAAAAAATAAAAATCTCAGTGAACTCCATCTTAGAACGTTAAGATCAGCTATAAGTGCAGACAAGCAAATTTTAATGTATTAATTCTCCTCTTTCTACCAATACTTAACTCATCAAGTTATCTCCTGTAGATAGAGCACCATCTAATGAGAACAGAAGACAGCATTGGGATAAAGCTGCAAACTTCCCTCACTACATCAGGAGAGTTCTAAACCGTTCTTTTCTAAAAAAAAAAGAAAAAGGTTTTATCTTTCAGCAATCAACATAGCCATTCAAATAGGTTGCTTGATGATCTACATCGCCCAAGCAAACACATTAAAAATCTCCTTTCTAGTTCCCCTCAAAAGCATAATTATACATGGAGATGGGTTGCTGAAAACCATAGAAAGAGAAGTTGGCTGGGACAAGAGAGAGAAAATAACAAAGGTAGAGAGGGAAGATGAGAATACAATTTACTGTATTATAATCATTAAACATTAATAGCTAGCTAAAGCTCATAATATTTATTCATTTATATACTTGAAAAAAATTCAAAAGTAGAGTAGAGATAGGATGTCTCCCAGGTCATTCATGAGAGGCATAGCCCAATTACCAATGTAGGAGACCGAAAGATGAAAACAAGTTATTTCATAATAGCCACTTGTTTTCATATGCATCAGCACGGTAACTCACTTCCCAATCTATGTATCAAACATCAAAATCATATTTCTAATAATTAGCAAAGTTTAAACTTTGACACAAAATGGTTGATTTTGAGGAGTTCAAGCCAATACAATACCTTCAAATTGTAAGCAGATATCTAAACAGAGAATAAAGTTATACCTTCATAAATCCACAAACTCCGTAGATTAGGCATTTTTTCAACACCAAGGGGAAATTGATATGAAGAATAATAAAATATAGTACAAGACAAACACATAATGTGCCTGTCATAATCTCCAATACAAGCATAAAATGAATAAAATATTGTATTCCGCCATTGATTTTGAAAGAACTAGGAGCATTTACAATCTTCAACTTCAAAAAATTAGCAAAAAAACATATTGTTTGAAAAACTAACAAACATAAATGAATAAGGTATATTTGAAAAATTCAGCTACTAACAGAAACAGTAAATCTGCAAGATGGTTATGAATGACATGCAGCAAAATCCAATAAGCCATTTAAAGGCCAATAATTATTAATTAATCATATACAACAAGGCAAAAGACCAAGAATTTATTTAAAACTAACCTTGAGTTTTTTGTTATTTTTGGTCTCTGTGTACATCTGAATCTCAATCGCATATACCTCCAAAAGTTGGGTTCCTTTCTTGTGGTCATCTGTGCCATCTTCTCTTTGGCAAGATTTATGAAGTTCCTTCAATATCTAATAAGGTCCAACAAAACGTTGAATTATTAAATGCTCATAGATGCTAGTAACAGCAGGCATAGACAATTATATTTTGCATGATTCTTATAAAATAAACATAACACCTTACTCATTCGTCCATATTCACCAATATCAAAAAATATCTTGCAAAGCTTCAGATTCGTCTTGAACCACAATCTCTGCATAATGGGCAACAAGCACTAAGGTGGTGGGATCACAAAAATGGGAGATATGATGGTATAAAACGCAACATAGATAATGTCTAATTGTCCAACCTCATTCTTTGCTTCTTCAAGGGCTTTCAGAGTTGTTTGGTAAAATTCCTGCAAAAGGCTAAAGTTCTGGCTAGCTGAACCTGAGACATAATCCATGATGCTATTGATACATTTCTCACTATAGTTTCTAGTCACTGCTGACTTTATATAAGTCAACATCTCCCTATAGGATTCCATCATTTCCTTATACTTTCCGAGTCGATAATAAATCTTCACAGTTTGTTTTAGAGCTTTAAACCCCCTGATGAAATGTGAAATAGGTATAATATAAGTAATAGTTTATAATAAAAACCCTCCAATAAATATTATCAATTCTCAAAAGATAAATTATGGAGGTTAAAAAGTGAATATCAATAACACATATACAGGAGGAGAGGAATATCAAGTGGAACGTTTAAGGCTGAAAAAAAGAATAATTTCTAAACGAGAATTAAAATCAAGCTAAGAACAAGTTCAGAAAACTAGTGGCAACCATTGAAAGCAGAAGAGTTAATAGAGCAACCCGAATTATATAGCAAGTAAATATTTGGAGAGACAACCAACAGGAAAGAAAAAAAATTGCAGCTGACTGAAGAACACAATAAAAGCAACAATAGATCATGGAATTGATACAAAGAACCACAGGAGATCCAACCAAGTGATATTGATATTGCTCTCTGGTTTTTCTACCTCCATATCCATTTTTATAAGCATCACTCAGAGAATAGCATTAGTACCAATCTGCTTTTTCTTGTTCCATATGCACTACCTCGGCAAAACCAGCAAGTGCATCTTCAGGATCAGTTTCAACCAAACCTACATACAACAGAAATATTACCATCCTTATAAAACAAGTGTGAAAAAGATAAACCAGCCTTAAAACAGCAACTACAGGAAACCAAAAGTTCCAAAATCATAAGAGAAAACCAACTGTTCAGTACTACTTATCAGGTCCTCTTACACTTAGTTTTCCACGAGGAACAAATGCTATGCCATTATTAACACCACCCCAGCAGGATAATAGAGTGAGTTTCTAGATGTGAAAAATTAAGAATGATGCCTACATGGGAACGGTTATAACAACTTGCAATCGAGTTCTTTCCAATGTTAAATCAGATTTAAACATGAACAACTCGGTTTATTTGGCTAGTACATTCTCCAACAATGTTAATATCCACATGTGAACCGGTTTTAAAACAAAACAGCAAGTTTTAAAAAGTGTAGATAGCATCAAGTTTATTGCATCGAACTCATTCATTGCCTAAAGCCCAAGATTAAACAAAAAATTCCTTTCACATGTATGGTCATAAGAAGAATTGATTAATATATTTGTGGACATACCTTTTGAATTGTAATATTGATTCTCAATATCAACATCTTGCTCTTCTGGCTCCTCCTCTGAGTACTCAAATCCATAGTCTTCCATATCGGCATCTACAGAATAATAGAAGCGCACGCTGAATTTTTCTATGTCAACTGAGGATAATAAGACCAGAAGTATAGACAATGCAAGTCCATATTTGGTACGTCTTGAAGGTTGAGAATACTTCAAAG
Source organism: Acacia confusa (assembly GCA_037074495.1). Taxonomy (NCBI): domain Eukaryota; kingdom Viridiplantae; phylum Streptophyta; class Magnoliopsida; order Fabales; family Fabaceae; genus Acacia; species Acacia confusa. The sequence goes on along the minus strand of CM073507.1, from coordinate 8,820,388 downwards.
AACAAAGGAGCAAAACCAGCTAATTTCTGGGAATAACAGACTGCATACTTTAGGTGGTAAAATATAATTCGAATTGGCAATGTATCATCGGCCTGTATACGAATTTTGTTTCCCCTTTACCCTTCACTGTTTCCAAGAATTTGGATGGCTTAGAGTGACATCAATATAGCTAGCGTCTCGCACACCATATCACCCACGACTCGTCATCAACTATTGACGCAAATGAAAACACTAGTACTACACATAAACACAAACAAGTTCGGCGTTTCCAGGTTCAGTTGAAGGGTTTCATAACAGGAATCGGGTAGATGATCGAAATAGAAATAACTATCCTAAAATCCGAAAAAGGGGAAAAAAACATAGCTTCTTTGGAACCACAGTACTGGCGATGCACGACACATGAAGAACGATGAAACCCTTGCCCAGTATTGTGAAACAAGAAAGCAACGCATACCGGAAGCCATATCGACTCAATGCAATTCTGGATTCAATTTAGGGCTTTGATCGTCACTCCGGTAACTATATGCCCTCGAAGATGTTCTGATTTCTGACTTCACCAGGGACCGGCGAGCAGGTGCCGTAAAGGAGCCAGGGGCTTTAGCTGCTTTACTTAATCCTGAGTTTATTGTTGGGCTGTTTTGAGCCCAAGTTTGATGACCCACATAAGCCCGGTGCATTTTGTACTTGAAACAATTCAAGTCTATTACCTCTTTTCGTATAATAAAAAAAAAAAAAGAAGTCTATTACCTCTTTTTTTTCCAATAAAGTTGATTACCTTCACCTCTCGTCATAGGTTCAACTGGTGTGGGGCTTAGTCTTCCTTATTTTTAGGGAGGGGATTTAACCCCCACGTTGATCAAGGCGCTGGGGGAGGCATGCTAGGGGTTTAGGAAGCATTGGTAACACTGGTAGAAGTGGAGGTATGTGTACTCTCTAGTCAGTATCCCCTATGGACTAGGCTCTAAGCAGCCTGCCCTTGGACTGTGGGTGAGCCCAACCCCTATCCTAAAATTTATATATAAAAAAAAAGTTGATTACCTTCTCAATATATGTGAATAATAAAAATAATACTCCTAAGAGTTAGTTGGATTTAGAATTTCAATCTTAAATATAAGACTTAAATTTATTTTATTTTTAAAATTTATATTTTTTCTAAATTATCCTTATTACTGCACATCTTAAGAGGGAAGTTTCCAAAATAAATAATTAAATGAGATGTTTTATGAAAATCAATACATTTTTTATAAATAAGTAAGGATACTTTAAATCAAAGATTGAACTAGCACAATATTTACCATCTGATTACACGTTTGTTGATCAATTATAAGATAAACATTAATTAATTGGATAACTATTAGACAAATTATAAAAACATATATTAGTTATAGAAAATGATCAATATATATATGGGTTTCTTGTTTCTGTCTTTAAATTAGAAACATTTTATCTGTCTCACCCACATAAAAGTGAATGGGTCCTATTATGAAGATGAGATAGATAAAATATTTCTGCCTCAAAGGCAGAAACATTAAACCATATATATATATATATATATGGCACGCCAATGCCTGCAAAGAGGCAGATCGAGCCCTTGTCCCTTTTTTACTTATCTGTACGCGAGAAGGCAACGGAATCGATGTGTGTGTGTGATATATATATATATATATATATATATATATATATATATTCCTCTAATAAATTCAATAATTAATAGATATTCCTGAATTGAATTGGAACTAACTAGAAAAATCGAGCTGAGTTAATGAACTCGATTACTATATTTTCAAGTCACCTATTTAAAATTATTGCAGTGATGCCCAATATTACAGTGGTATGGTCATTATTAGCTAGCCTGCACCTCATCGTTTTCTCCCAAAGCCATCCCTTCTTGTTTAGAAAAACGCTGGCCCAATTCACATCATGAAAGCCACTCTTGAGAGCTGAACGAACAAAATATAGAGATAACTTCCCGAGAAGGAACAAAATATCGCTTTCATGCAAGAAAATTAATGTTTTACTTTTAAAATTCTTTTTTTCCTCCCGACACGGAGGAGAAGAGAAGAGAGAAGAGAAGGGAGGAGAACTGAGACTGAGTCAGACCTTGTTGAATTCTTTTCTTTAACAGTGTACTGTATTGACGGAATAGAATAGAAAAGGACAAAATTTGGGGGCAGGCGCGAGGGAGAGAGAAGCGCATGTTTTTTATTCACAACGCCAGCAGAAGGAGGATCTGAAAGCTTCTTACCAACAAGCGTGACAGAAAAAAAAAATGCAAGGTATGAGTATGATTCTTCTTCTCTCTGGAACCCTAAATTCTCTTTCCGTTGACATCCCTTTTGACGCAATTTGACTTCATCTATAGCGCGATCCGCTTATCTCACTCCACATTACCTGCTGTCGATAATTCGCGTCTTTTCAAAACTCTCGCCGTCAATTTCTGTGGGTTTGTTTGAATTTAACTTGTCCTGCATTCTCTGGGTTTTGTTATAGAATTAGAAACTACCCTAGGTACTTAATTTGAGTCCTAGCTTATTTTTTCTGTAACTTTAAGTTGACTTTGCTGAGCATTTTGGGCTATGGTACTTTTGGTTTTTAGTTAGACAGTATCACAGAAAGTTGATAATTTCCTGCCTGGAATTATCAGCACGAAACAGCTCTTTTATGTAGGGCAGAAGAAAGGTTTCTGTACTTCCTGGAATCTGTCTTTGTGCGATAATAATCCTATTTGTGAATGTTGACAATCCCGTTTCCGTAATCCCAATGCACCATTTGTATTTCTTTCTCGTCGAAGAAAAGGGACTAAAAAACCCGAGTCAATAAGATGTTGAGTATAACAATTTCAAAGGGCTACATGAAGTCTAAAAAGAAATATCCTTTCATATCCTTCTTTTTTTATTTCGTTCAGGAGTTTCAGAACTGGCATTAACTGATTCCTGTCTGCTTATGGTTGAAATGTTAGAATATATATATATTTAAGATTGAATTCTGAAAGTGTACTAGCCCACATAACACATGATGCACCTAAACCAACTTTCTTGTTCTGAAGTGATTGCATGATTGTGTTTTGAAATTTCAAAGCCCAAATGGGCAGTATGTTACAGCAATTGAGATTGAGTGGAGATTAGAGGCTACATTTAATTTTGCCTTGGATAAATTAGCAAGATGTGTTCTCATTTTGACCTCACTCTCGGTATATGATGATAACTAACACCTTAATCTAGTTATGGGTAGAGATGACGTCTATTTTTTGTTTTCATAGCCTTCTTAGTTATTTGTTTGTCAGTTTGATCGTTATTTCTGTATTTTAAATTTTTGTCATGTGAGTACTCTTGATTTCAGTAATTGTGATTCATTTAACTAATGAATGTCTGATTTTACCTTCCACCCAAAGAAGAAGAAGAAGCACAGTATTGGTAATTTTAACAGACTGATGTTCACAGGTATATCCCCTGACCAAGAATCAGTTGGGTCTGGGACAAAGAGGTCTAGTGTATCATCGGGTAGTAGGCCTCGAAATCAGAAGGAGTTCTTCTATAAATTTCTTGAGAGTGATAGATTGACTGAAAAACTTGCGGACTGGTTTGAATCTCTGGCAGAAAGATGTGCACCAAAACAGTGTGCCTTCGATGTTCCATTTGAGTTGATAGAACTACAAAAATTTGATTATGCACTGGAAGGCATTTCATTTCAACAACTAATACGCATGCCTAATGCTCTTCATGCTTCTACATCTGATACTGTGGAGGCTACTGCTTATCTTGCAATTGAAGATTTTCTACATGCAAGTGTGAAGGGTTTATGGGAGGCTTTTTGGAGTCAAGATGAGCCCATGCCATTTTCAGTGGCCTGTCTCTATGATTCTAATATGAAGTTTTATCAGGCTGAGAAGGCAATTGCTAATGGAAAGCTTGGAGGTCTTTGTGCTACTGGTATACTACTCAATAACCCTAGACATCCCCATGGGAAATGGGACCATGTCCTTGAAATAGCTCTTTTAAGGCCTGATATCGGAAGTCTGGAGGGTGGGGACTGCTGGCCATCTTCATCTGTTCTTGGGGATGCTCTTTTCTGTGCCCTTCGCATGCTGTTGGCAAGAAGTTTGAGTAGATTGAGTTTCTTTGAGGATCCAAATACAGTATTTGTTGTTTTAGTTGATTCTCAATACGGCGGTGTTGTAAAGGTTGAAGGAGATGTAAATAAACTAAATTTTGATTCAAATAATGTTTATGAATGTGCATCTGAATGGGTGAAAAATCATTCAAGAATTTCAGTTTCTCCCATTGATAGAATCTGGAACAAACTTGGAAATGCAAACTGGGGGGACATTGGTGCTCTACAGGTACTGTTTGCAACCTTCCACTGTATAATGCAGTATGGTGGACAGCCCAAGCACTCTATTGAGGATTTAGCTGCTGATCACAGTTTGCGCCTCCAAACTAGAAGAGTGGATAGGCAGTTAGGGGATACCAGTTTGAATGAAAATGGTCTATTTCGACATCAGCAGAGAAGGGTTTCCCCTGAAATTGTTGAAGTTCATGAGGATTCTGTGAAAATTGAGCCTAAAGAGTCAATGAAGTTAGAAGTAGGATCGGTGTTGTGGCTGGAGGATTCAGAGTCGCAAAAGGGTTATCAGATAAAAGAAGTCATCAGCACTGGTGTATTGACATATTACATTGCATCTCATGTTGAAGAGCCAGCAAAAAATCTTTTTCTGTATGTGGGTTCCCATCTTCTGGAACCAGCATGGGAAGATATGAATTTGTGGTATCAAGTTCAGAGGCAGACGAAGGTATTGACAGTAATGAAGCAGAAAGGCCTTTCAAGCAAATATATTCTTCAACTGAGTGCGTCTGGTAGGATTATTCACCCTGGTCAGTGTCAAAGACCTAGCTCAGGTGGAAATTGCGACCACCCTTGGTGTGGGACTCCTATTCTTGTGACCAGTCCTGTTGGTGAAACAGTTGCTGAAATGGTGAGCAAAGGCCTATTTTGTTCAGATGAGGCTATCAGATGTTGCCATGACTGCTTATCAGCACTCTCAACAGCTGCTTCTGCCGGAATTCGGCATGGGGACATAAGGCCTGAGAATGTAATTTGTGTAAAGTCTGGTGTGAGACATCCTTATTTTGTTCTAATTGGTTGGGGGCATGCAATTCTTGAAGATAGGGACCGCCCTTCTATGAATCTTCATTTTTCATCAACTTATGCACTTCAGGAAGGAAGGCTGTGTTCGGCTTCAGATGCAGAGAGCCTGGTCTATATGCTTTATTATTCATGTGGTGGGACCTATCCTGAACTTGATTCAGTTGAGGGGGCACTGCAATGGAGAGAGACGTCTTGGTCGAGGAGATTAATTCAGCAGAAGCTTGGTGAAATCTCTACAGTGCTGAAAGCTTTTGCTGATTATGTTGACAGTCTATGTGGGACACCATATCCCATGGACTATGATATATGGCTGAGAAGGTTGAGGAGAAATATTCATGATGGAGATCATGGAAAGGAAATTGACGCTACAGGCTAGGCTTTCTAATTGTTTCCCTCTCCAGGAACGATCACTCTTGATCATCTATGACATGTTTCTCATTGCAACGATTGAATTCTTTGGGTGGTAAATAAAACTGGCAAAACCATATGGTTTCATACTTTTGATCACATAAATCTGATTGGAGGCATCTGGGGAGCATGAGATGGTTACTCTGAACTGGGTATACAATGAATACATGCTGAGGAGCTAAAGCAGCAAGACTTTTTTGTTTTGTTTTTTTGTTGTTTTGTTTTGTTTTTTTTTACAATTTTCTTATGAAATTTCTGCCAATGTAAGCTATATTGATAACAATATTCCTTTTGTAAAGATAATTGGTCTTTTGGCATGTCCTCGTGGTTGAAGACTGGTCTGATCGATCCGTGCTGCACTGTGGGTAATCATTTTCTGTAAATAGGTTGGTTTGGTGTTCCTGGGGCCTTCAGATCAAGCCGCTTAAACCATCATTGCTTGTCTGTGTCAAGTGAATTTTCTTTCCTTACTCGTCGATCTGTCAGGATTTGGACTTATTGAATGTTCTTCAACTCTTTCTTCAGAGTTTACGAGGGGTATTTTTAAAATTTTGCCGCCATTTTGTCTGGGATAAGCCTTAAACCCACTGAACTTATAACCTAGTAATACTAAGTTATCCTTGTTTGAGAGATTGTGGATTGGAGCTTGCCTTTTTTAATCCAAACAAAAAGGATATTAGATAGGGTTAAGTACCAATTTTGCCCCAAAAGTACGCACCCAGAAGTAATTTGGCTTTGGAAGTTTTTTGCGTAGTAATATTACCCCTGAAGTATGTGCCCAAGAGTAATTTTGCCCCTCCGTTAGAAACTTTAATGGTCAACTAACGGTCAACGTTAGGATTTTTAACGGAGAGACAACATTGCTACGTTTTGATATTTCAGGGGCAACATTGCTACGCCGAAAACTTCCGGAACAAAATTGCTCCTGGGCGCGTACTTCCGAGGCAAAATTGATTCTTAACTCAAGATATACCACTCATCAGAATCATTCTCTAGGGATGGCAAGTCTATCAGTCTTGAAAGCATTAGACCCCCAAGAAAAGCATGCCGCTAGGCGATGGGTTGAGATAAAACCATGCAAAAATGAGAATTAGCAAAGCTAAATGCGCGGGAAGGGCAGCGTTCTTCAACGGCGAATTCCTGCACCCTTTAGGCAACCCAGCTTTTCAAGCAGGCGCTAACCTTTTAGGCAAAAATGTGGTAAGTAAGACCAAATAGTGCAGAAGTGATAATGGTCCAGCACAAGCTCATTTACTCATCCTTTCCATTTTCCTTCACTGGACCGACTGAGCTACTTTTCTGAATGCATTCTATTATAGTCAGTGATTTGTCCTTTCACTTATTAATAAGGGCTTTTCCAATATTACTTTCCATTATTAGGACCTCAATGATATTCTCTGATCCTATTTATTTTACTGGCAATATAGCCTTATATATACTATCCATATTTTGATCTAACTTTTTTTAACGGGGAAATTATTTTATTATATAGGCTAATAGGCATGTATACATTTCATATTCTATTTATCATTATCATTAACGCAATTTATTATAAATTTTCTATTATATACTAATATTCTATCCAGATTTTATGACATTATTCTATAAAGAGCACACTTTAACATGAATTTTTCAGAGGTATGGATTTAGATAAAGACTATATAAATAAAGTTTTCCCTGGATTGGACAAAATCTTCAAAATGAGGTATGCTGTTTCCAATATGTAAAGATTACTACAATTCAGTACATATCATGCTTAAAAAAAAAAAAAAAAATCAAAGAAGGGTGTAACTTGATTAAAGAATTCTATATTCTGTATAAATATATCAATTCAGATGAATTTGTGAGAAAAGTAAAAGGAAATATAAACTTTTCTGGGTTTTACAAATTCAGATGATTTTACCATGTTGTCCTTAGTTTTTAAATAAATTTGAAAAAGAAAGACCCCTCGCTGGAGGGTCATCGCGCCGGCCGCCGACGGTCAGCGATCAAATTATACTGACATATGATTCAATTAGTTATACAATATTATTTCATCAAACTATATATATTAGCATTGCTAAATTTTATAAGTTATTATTTTTTGTTTTTTTTTTGTAATTTTGATTTTAATTTTTCTTTTATAATTATCTCAAAAGTCACTTATGTTACCATCATTCTAAACAAGTTTTAATTTCATAAAAACTGCTCATTCTACCATCAATCCAAACATAAAATCATATTTTACAATATGATTTTTAATCAATTTTACATTTTCAGAAATCAGATTACAAATATGACATCTTTCCTACACCAAACACACGGTTCGGCCTGCGGAATTTGTTGAGAGTTAGAGGGGGAGAACGAGAGGACACTAAAATGAATGGCATATAATTCAAGGACATGACCCCCCAAACATCTTGTCATATTGTATGTATATCCCCTTTTCTCCTCTTCTCAAATGTATTTTTTTATATCATATGTCTAAATATTTTTCGTTAGCCTATTTTTTTTTAATAAAAAAAAACGTATATAGTTGTATCCATCTAAATCAAAATTAAAGAATTCATATCAAATACAACATAAGCAATCTGATTAAGGACAAATAATGTGTGACCGAAACAAGCACCACAGTATTGATAAGTATTGTTACTAAAATTAATTAGTTCTGTATATGATAAGAATGTTTATTTAGATTAGCGGTGGAAACTATTTTTTTAATGTGATTTACGGTTTATAAGGTAAATATGTAAGAGAAGTTTTATCTTGATTTGTGTGTACGTGTTTTTCTAACACCAAACTGTATTCTACCAATTCGGGAAATTTACCTTTTTAATAAATGTTTTTTAAAAAATATTAAAATAGGACACTGTACAAACATATTACCGAAATAATGCAATTGGTGCCACCATGTCATCTTGTGCCAGCCCCGCGTGGACCCCACCACCCTCTCCTTCCCGCCTTTATTCTGTTGTGTCCCCCACGCATGCCACTCCCCTCCCCTTGCCTTGCATTCTAATTTTCTTTTTTTTTTTAAATAATAAAGCCTGCAAAAGTTGATTGTGGCCACTGAATTTGGCGTCACTTGTGGCACCTTGTCAGATAGCTTTACCAACTGTATTATTCTGGTAATATGTTTGCACAGTACCCTATTTTAGTATTTTTTTAAAAAAATATTTATTGAAAAGGTAAATTTCCCCTACCAATTCTGATTCCATAGCTCTTCTGCATACAGTTGCGAGGGTTCTAGAGACAGAATTTTTTGTAAGTTTGGGATTGTTCTTGCTTCTTCTATTTCATCTTTCTTAGATATGGGAGACTAATGGATGATCTATCTGTATTTAATTATTGTAGTTCAATTTTATGCATTTTAATCTTACTGTTTTTATATGTGTCTAGATAATTTCTTAGGCTTAATCTGTCTAGAGAAATTTACTCGTGGACTAAAATAAAGATGTGAAATTTACGTGAATTCAGCTCAATAAAATTTGTCCTGTATTTTTTTTTTTTTTTGCTCAGAATTTTTGTCCTGTATGGAATACCCAATTCGGCAATTTCCCAAGAAAACGAAATCCAACAGAGCCAATGAAGATAAGATTCCTCGAGCCGGCATTGCTCCATTGCAATGGCCAATGGGCAAATAGTGTAGAACAAGAACGTATTCCACTAAGAAGCCTGGTTCGAGCAGAAGAATTACACTATTTAGGGTGGATTCCGTCTGCTTCTGAGAATGGGGCGGATTATGCTGCTCGTATCAGACTTCGTTTTGTCATTCATGTGGGTATGCTCCGGGGTTCTGATTAAGATGGGCGTAAACAAATATCTGGGTTTGATGAGTCGTGGGCCACTTCGTGAGATCGTGAAGATTGCGACCGTCATTGCTAACATGTTCTTCTTTACATTCCTCCGAATCATTACCCGTGGCGGCGCCTACAATCCACTCACTGTTTTGGCCGGTGCCATTTCTGGAGATTTCAGCAAATTCCTCTACTGCTTTGCTGCTAGAATTCCTGTTCAGGTCACTAGATTGTGAATTAGCTCTTCTGTTTTTCAATGACAAATTTTTAGTACAACCTCTTGTCAACTGCATATCTACACTCTGCAGCGTTAAAAACCATTATTATCTAGTTCTCAAGACTTTAACGAAGATCCTGGGTTAGGGGAAGTTGAAACTTATGGAAGATTGCTAGAATGTCAACTGCTTGATTGCTATTTTTTGATTTATCATTCAGGTTCAGTTTCGTGGCTGCCCCCCAATACAAGTTTCTAACGGGGCCTTACACCATTAAATCAGTCCCGTACTGCTTGACTGCTATTAATTGATGAGATAACCATAGATATGAAAACATGCAAGAAACTTACATTTTTTGAATTGACTTTGTGTCAACTGTGGGCAAAGTATCATCTTTAGTTTCTGCGGTTCTTATGCGGGTGATATATTTTTCTTATCACGCATCTCATTCTTAGGCTATAATATCTTCAACACAAAACTTTAATTGAGGATCAGCATTTTGATGGTTATGGTTCTGTTCTGTTCTTGTTCAGGTGATTGGATCTATTATTGGGGTTAGGCTTATGATTGATACCTTTCCGGAAGTAGGACGCGGACCACGTTTGAATATTGACATTCATCGAGGTGCTCTAATAGAAGGAATCCTAACATTTGCAATTGTTTCCATATCACTTCGGCTAGCTACAAAAATTCCCGAAGGCTTCTTCATGAAGACTTGGATCTCCAGTGTCTTCAAGCTAGCCCTTCACGTACTTGGTTCTGACCTAACTGGTGGTTGTATGAACCCAGCCTCTGTAAGAACTACTATATCCACTTGATCTGTCAATTTTTTTGGGTACAAAAAGCCCTTGTTTTTCTGATCAGAAACTTAAAATCACTTTGTTTAGGTAATGGGGTGGGCTTTTGCTCGAGGAGATCACATGACCAAGGAACACTTCGTTGTATACTGGCTTGCCCCTATGAAAGCCACTGTACTGGCAGTATGGACATTCAAATTGCTAGTTCGGCCTGTAAAAGAAGACAAATCAATCACAAAAAATAAATTAGAATGATGGATTACCAGTATGTGAGATGATTCTTTCGCTGTCTTATGGTGATTAGCATAAATGACGCTCCCGTGTCCTTGTAACCTACTATTATTGGCTATGTCCGTAAGGCAAGTTGTATTAAGCATGTGCTTTCCATTGCAAATAATATGATTATATACTTCTTTATCCTTTTGTAGCTCAAGCCTTTTAGTCTCCTCAACCAAAGGAATCAATTAATCATCTCCTCCTAATATTCTTGGCCATGAATCATAAATTAGCTCAAGTAAAATGTGACTTGGAGGAGTCTTAAAGTGCTTCATTGAATCTCTTCAATAATAAAAGATCTTAGTGAAAAATCTAGTTTTACGTTAGAAAGCACCGATTGTGGAAGTCTTCAACTTTATCAAATATGGTAATATGATTGTAATATTTAGTACTACTTCATTAACTAACATCATGGAATACTCAGTTCGAAGGCAATAACCATGAACAAGGGTTTGAAACAAGTCCAAACACCAAAATATAGTTGAGAAACGGATTGGTAGCATTAGTATCAAGGGAGAATGTCAAATAAATACCATATAAAATTTTTAAAACTTTTAAATATCTGTTAATATTTGTAAAGGACACAAAGGTAATATGAATAAAATTGAGATTTTAAAAAGTTAATGAATTTACCATTACGTTCTCTTCTTCTTTCTCTTCTCGCCGCAATGGCAACACCTTAAGGTTGTTTCGATAGATCTAGAAGAAGATCGAGACCAAGCTCACCATCGGAAAACCTAGGGAAGCTCCAGAATGAGATCGAAACCAAGCTCCGGAAAAAATGGTTGTCCTAGCTCTCTCTCACACCTTTGTTCCCCTTTGGTTGAAATCATGGTGTTGTTGGTGATTATGGCAAAGTGGTGGTCGAAGCTTGCTAACGACGGTGAAGATGAAAGTTGTCACTAACGAGGAAGATAAGTGAAGATGGAGGAAGGTTGAAATTGGTGTTGTTGGAGAAAGATAGAAGGCTGAGGAAGAAGAAGGTGAACGGTAAAACAAGTTTCACAAAATTCATAATAGGATTAACAAGTTTAATAATGATTTTGACAAAAGCATTTATTTTAGCAAAATGTATAAAAGGATTGACACTAATTGAGTAATAAGGTTGATATAAATGTCAGTGAATCCTAACTTACATGTTTTCATCAGTAAACACTTTTGTCAAAACCATTACAATTGTTGTCAAAACCATTATTAAAGTTGTCAATCACATTACGAATTTTGGTGAAATGCCACAAATGTTGTTGAATCCTTACTTGCATTTTTTCATCACCAAACCCTTTTGTCAAAACCATTACTAAACTTATCAATCCCATTACGAATTGGATGAAATGCCTCAAACGTTGGTGAATCTTAACTTACATGTTTTCATCTACAAATTCTTTTGTCTAAACCATTATTAAACTTGTTAATCCTTTTATGAATTTTGTAAAGCTTATTTTACTATTCACCTTCTTTTTCCTCAACCTCTTGGCTTCCTCCAACAACACCAATTTTAACCTTTCTTTGCCTTCGCCTCTTTTCGTCGCCAAGGACAACTTTCATCTTCATCATCGCTAGCGAACTTCAACTACCACTCCGCCATAACCACTACCAACACCACAATTTCAATCAAAGGGAGAGAGACCCGGGGGGGTTGAGAGAACCATTTTTTCTAGAGTTTGGTCTTAATTTTGTTTTGGGCAATTTTGTTTTGCAGTGTTTGTGGGTTTTCTGGTGGCGAACTTAGTCTCTATCTCATTACAGCCTAGTAGCATTGTTATGACGGTAAGAAGAGGAAGAGAGGGTGAGGAGAGAGAAAGAGGGGACATTATGGTAAATTCATCAACATTTTAAATTCTCAATTTAAACCCTATCACTTTTATGTCCTTTACAAATGTTAACAAACCTTTAAGAGTTTTAAAATTTCATATGATATTTACTTGAGATTCTCCCTAATATCAATGTCCTTTGTTTTCCTTCTTTGAGTTCTTTCACTTGAACAGAGGAAAAGTTTCTGTGACTAGTAACCTCATTGGGCGGTTCACCCTCTAATGAACTTAAAATAAAAAATAATTGAAAATTAAAGGCATCCAACTAAACAGCGAACTAATGAACTCTACTGTCACAAAAGATACACACAAGACATCATTTCAATGTTTTCTCAGTGTTGCGTACTGCTCGCTACGTTTCACATGGATAGCACTCAGACGAACATTGAGAAGGGGATCATAAGGTATTTATGCCTGAACTCTCAGTACACAAGCTGTGGTTCAAACTCTGCAAAATCTACAGATCCGGACTCTATTGGTGGCATTAAGTATGCAGCCAAGAGCTCAGATGCCAGGCCTGCAATTAGTGGGATCCTCTTCAAGTTCTTCACCAAGGGAATGTCATCACTTTCACCAACAGCTTGAAGCTTCTGGTTTATCTCCACCATTCTGTCCAACTTCCGCTTGAACTCGGGGTTCTCCACATCCAGAACTGCTGGGAAAATCCTTGCTGTCGTGCGGTTCGTCTGCAAACACAGAAATTCATTAGTGCAGCTTTGGTTATTCCCTGATCTACTGGCTTGTTCTTTGATGCTAAGAATTTGGGCTTTTGTTTCATAATGGATTAATCCACAAAAGTCAGTTGCTCCAACCATGAAGTGCTCGAAACTATTAACAGAAGGTGAGAGTGATATACTGAAATTTATATTTGCAAGAATGATTTCTCAAGTAGGATGCAGGAACATGTAGCATAAACTTACTTCAATGATGACATGCATGTCATATTCTTTGGTATTCAACCCAATGCCTTCATAGAAAGCTGTGCGTTGGCAATCGTTCAGGTACATGGTGACATAGACCTGCAGGATAAAATTGAGAATTAAGTTCTCAGTACTCAGAAATTGAAATAGGAACAGGAGGCGGATGTTTCATGACTCTTCAGGGATGCAAAGGTCAACAAGATTTGGCATCTTGGGTATGCTTGCTGTTAGACATCCTTAAGTAGAATTATAGGTATAGTTTGATTAATAGATATATAAGCATGTTAAGCAGATTTTTTAGTGGAATCTACTTCTAACATGTTTGAGTATCTATCATCAAATGACCTGGTTTTCTCTCAGATAGTATCATTGATCTTCAAATAGCAACTTCACAAGGCACTTGATTGGCACTAAGTATAAAGGTTTCAACACAAGATTGTAAAAGACAAACGCTGCATGGATAAGCAAAAATTACCGATAAGCAGAAGAAACGGGCCCACAATTTTGCCTTCCAGTCATTGAGAAATTGTGGCTGAGCTTTCATCAAAGCAGAAAAGAAGTCCCCATGCCTGTTCTCATCCTGGCACCAGTTGTCAAAGTACTTGAAAATGGGATAACATTGGTACTCGGGATTGGCCTTGAGGTGTCTGTATATGGTTATGTATCTCCAGTATCCAATTTTCTCAGACAAATATGTCGCGTAGAAGATAAACTTTGGCTTGAAAAATGTGTACTTTCTAGCCTTTGTCAGGAAACCCAAGTCCAGCGCCAAATTGAAATCAGATAAACCCTTGTTTAGAAACCTGCATAGAATTTTTAACTATGAGGCCATGCACCATCCAACTGATCAAAATAGGAAAAGAAAATTTCATTGGCAATTAAAGCTATCAAGCTGAGCCTTTACCCAGCATGCCTTGCTTCATCCCTTGACATGAGAGAGAAAATCTCAGCAACCACTGGATTGGTTTTCTGTAATATAATCATAAAAAATCCAACCAATTTATCAGTCCAGGAGTAGGAGACACAGTGCATGAACAACACTAAAAAAATTATATAAGATAAAGCAAGAACTATAGTCTTAAAAACATGGCTAATAGCTAATTATGCCACCACGTAATCTATAGGAAGCACCGATAATTATAGAGATTCAGCGCACAGCACGACATGACATGACTAGATTTTTTTCAATTATCGATGAACTTGTAGAGAGTTAAACTAAATTGAAGAGACCACATCTGTCCCGTTATGATTTTTTCACGACCCAATAGTTAACAATTTAGCGATCGTTTCCATCCAAACTAATCAGAACCTCGATTATCAGTAAAAACAATCAAATAATCAAGTTGAAACAGAGCATCGCACCTTGAGCCTCCTTCCGAGCTCTTTGTAGAGAAGGAAGCCAGAGAATTCAGCAGTGCAAGACCTCTCAAGGAACTCAACGAAGATTTGTCTGAGAGGCCCGTCGATTTTATCGGCAGCCTCCTTGAACTCCTTGTTCCTGACAAAATGTGTCTGGTTGTAGTCAGTCTTAAACTCCTGAAGCAGAGCTTCAAACTCAGCCTCGTTCAAGTTCTTGTTAATCTCCGTGTTGAAAAGAGTCTCCATCTCATCAAAATCGGTGGTGTAAAACCTCGGCGTCAAAAGGGTCTCCTTGATGGCAGTTTTGTTGCCTTTCTTGCTCGGCTTTGTGGGTGTGGAGGTGGATGAGGCAGACATTCTTACGATGCTGAACTTGGTGTATGAACCCATTCTTGGGCTCCCTAATTTGGGAGTGACATTGCTGAATTTGGTAATGGGTTTCACGAGAGCCATTTCTGCTTCGAAGGAAATTCTGCAGATTCGAGCTTATGGACTAAGGCGAGCGAAAGGGAAGAAGTTGGAGTTAAAGCCTGGGTGGGTGGACAGTGATCGAATTCCATCTCATCCAATGAAATCTGTGACCGTAAATCAAAATTTGACACGTGGCATCTGTTGTGAGCTTCTTCTTATTTTTTCGCTCAGAAGTGAGCTTCTTCTTATTAGATGATTGGCGGGTATAAATTTCATTTGGATCAGATCCTGTGGCCCTTATTTATCTACGTTTATATTCTCTCTATCTTCTCTTGGGATATTTCCCCTCTGTATTTTCTTTCAAGTAGAAAGATTGTGGGGGAGAATGTCAATTAAATATTATATGAAATTTAAAAATTTAAAAATGTCTACCAAAAAGAAAAAATGACAAAGAGGTCTGTAGATAAAAATATACATTTCAAATATTTGGGTAAGACTAATTTACTGTTTTATTCATTCTTCTCTCTTCACACCATTCTTTTTTCTTTACCATCATCTTTCGTTTCGCTCCACGGGATTGAAGAAAAAGAAGAATAAGCTTTCATCTCTCATTTAACTCATGTTTTCTCTCCACTTTGACAGAGAAAGAGAAATAGAAGACCAGAGTTCCTTTCATCCTCACTCCGATTGCTCTCAAAAGTTGAAGAAGCCAATTTTAAGCAAGCTTTTTGAGTATACAGCAAAGTTTTACAGTTTTCCAACAAGCTTTTTTAGTTTTTGACAAAGAGTAATGAGATCGACAAAGTGAATAAGCACTGACAATGTGTATAAAATAATTGATAAAGAGTTTTGGTTTGTAAACAATTAAGTAATAAAATTGACAAAATTCGTAATGGTTTTGACAAAATTAAGTAATCGTTTGACACATATTGTCCTTATTTACAAATTTTGTCAATCTCATTACTCCTTTGTGATCACAATCCAAAACTCTTTATTAATCATTTTAGATATATTGTCAATACTTACGGATTTTGTTAATCTCATTGCTCATTTTATCAATCTCATTACTCTTCACTGGAAACTGAAAAAAATTTGTTGGAAAATTCATAAATTCACCAAAAATTGAAAAAGCTCTATAGAAACTAGTTTTTTCAACCTTCAATGGCAATCGGAAGGAGGATGAAAGGAACTCCAGTGTGCCATTTCTATCCTCTATTTCTCTTTCTTAGTCGGAGTGGAGAGAGAACGAGAGCTAAACAAAAGATGAAAGCCTACTTTTGTCCTTCTTCAATTTTGTTGAGCCGAATGAAAGATGATGGTGAAGAAGAAAGAATGGAGTGGAGAGAGAAGAGTAAAGGAAATGATGGTTTGCTCTTTTGCTCAAATATTTTTAAACCTAAGATTCCTATTTAAGTGCCTCTTTGTTCTTTTCCTTTTTTAGTAAAAATCTCTGGGTTTTGTAATTTTATATGGTATTTAAATGTTCTTCTCCTAAAATTCCCCATATTAAACACGTCATCTGTGCTTTTTATTTACTTAATTTATTTTAAAAATTGATAGTCAAGCCTGGGATATATTCTATTTATAGTATTTCTACAATCCATTAATACTATATCCTGTTTTTCATTTTTTGGGGGGCAATAGCCTGACTTTTGCTGGTGATATTTTTTCTGATCTTTCATGCACGTATAGAGGATATAACACCCCATTGTAGTGAAACAAGGAGCAGCAGTGCAAAATGGGAACCACATCTCGGTGATATTATTCTTCAGCGTTAACATGAAATCCTAAAAATCTTGTCTTTTTCTTTCTTCAATTTTGGGGCTGTGAGGCGAAGCGACCTCATATATACTCATAACTTTTTAGGCACCCGACTTTTTCTAGCCCTTTGTCCAAGATTTTTTTGCTTTGTTTTTTGAGGTGAGGGATCGTTTTTGCCATGTTCTTTTTTTTTTGGGGGCAACTTCTTTTTCAAAGTTCAATAAATATTCTCCTGATTCCAAGGCCTAAGGTGAGACGAGAAAGATAAATTACATCCTGCAGAGAGAAACCTATGAATCGATGCAGTTTTCTTTCAATTGTGATACTTACAAGAGTTCTAAGTTTCTCCCTAGTAATCTTGACCAAGGCTGGTTGGAAGAGAAAAAACAAACCTAACAAAGCACCTACAACAATCTCAGCATTATTTTGAACAGAAGGTGGCGTTTTACAGCTTACAATAACAACATTTGTCTGACCCTCATAAGAATGAGAAGTGCAACTGTGAGTCTCTCCATTTTCAGTAAAAAATGGCATCAAATAACTTGCTTTTAGCCTGCACAACGCATCTTCATCTTCACACAAATCACTGATTGCGGCAACTACTTCAATGTAAACAGGGAATCCACCAGCTGCAGGCTGCAGCAAACCTGTTACAGATGTTTACTAAAGTAACAGCAGGAAAATAAAACTGAAATCAAGTTCTTTTAGCAGTGCATTCTGCATTTTCAGCATCAGCTTCTTTTAGGTCACAATTACAGAATTACAAATTTTGATTTTTATTCTTCTTGGTATTTAAGTATGATATATTGAGCCTAGTTGCTAGTGGCCATACTTACTCCTGCAACTTCTTGCCATGGATCACTGCAGAATAACTTCTTAAAATTTAAGAACTTGTATAATTCAGGAATGAAAAGTGAGAAAAAAAAAACCTCTTAATCTTGACAGAGCAAAAGCTGACTTTTTGGCGCTTCATATGAACTATTCTTCTTTATCTTCAGTTTCCTTGGTCACATTCGTTCTGTTGGCATCGATGGGCCTTTGGGTTGATTCTCTGACT
Source organism: Acacia confusa (assembly GCA_037074495.1). Classification (NCBI taxonomy): domain Eukaryota; kingdom Viridiplantae; phylum Streptophyta; class Magnoliopsida; order Fabales; family Fabaceae; genus Acacia; species Acacia confusa. Next base: position 8,802,452 of record CM073507.1, on the reverse strand, counting down.
CCATCTCCAGCTTGGAAGCTTTGTGTATACTCTTTCACCTCATCGTCAATATTCAAGCTATGGAAATTTAGCACAGTCACAGCAGAGGTTCGAGCTGAATCTTTCATAATATCCAGCTCAGCACTGAAGAACGGATCATAAGAATATGGAACTTCATCTGGAAATCTCATATGGATTTGATCGTAATCAAAATTTCGTAAAATTTCAGGAAGTGGCATATTACTATCCTCTCCACCAATAGATCCCATTTCAAGGTCACTTTTCTCATGTGGTGTCAGAAATCCCCCACCTTCAAAATTTGGAGTCACAGACTCAACCTTCCCATGATCATAATCCAGCACAAAAGTTTGGAAATTACTCCTTGAAACTGGAATGGTGGAGCAAAATGTTTCTCTCATATTTCCCAGGATTCCCATATGGTATGGATTCCCCCTCTTATCATATCGATATCGGAAGTTCTCATATGTTGTCTGTCCACCAACAAAAAGTTCTACTATAAGCAAAGCTTGAACTAATAACCAACAGTTTATAATTTAAAGGAAAGTAGTCTGCAAACATTCGACTATGTTGTCTATATCGATATCGGAAGTTCTCATATGTTGTCTGTGCACCAAGAAAAAGTTTTCCTATAAGCAAAGCTTGAACTAATAACCAACAGTTTTGCGCAAAACAAAAAAAAAAAAAAAACCCTAATAACCAACAGTCTCTAATTTAAAGGAAAGTAGTCTGCAAACGTGGTGATGGCCATATAGACAAGTTTTCGAAGAAATTATTATGCAGACAAGTGCTGTAATAAGCTTCTTATAACCCAAATGCTTGTCTCCATAACATTAACCGAAAGAAACTCAATCAATATAGAAGCTACACTGAACTAGGTGCCAACCACGTAAAAGAATTTTTGTCCATTGACTTCTTTTAAGCCTGTTAGATAAGGACATTTCCTATAACTAATTTCGATTCACAATGGTCTGCACCAGCATAGTTTTTGAGCTTCCAACTAAAAAAAACATCTCAGGAATAATTAAAAATGATAAATAAGACCACATAAAGCAGAAGCGAAATTGCATCTAAAAGAATTGGAACTTCAAACTCTGGGAGGCAAGAGAGTCACCTGGTTTGTACATATGAGATGGAAATGGAAAATTGTGAGGCCTCCAACAAACCAGACAGCTACAAAGCAGTATACTATAAGGATATCTGTCACATAATCACTTGCTATCCTCTTCTCAAATGAAATGTCACCCTGGGCCAGATTGATACAAGAAAACACGAAGACAAATATGCACAAGATGGCTGATGTTGAAATAAACATGACAAAGAACCGATAGTTCCGCTGCAAAATAATCATCATGCACAATAATAATTATTTCCTGAATCAATATATTAACAGGAGCAACCAATTCAAGTCTCTAAAAATGCAAGCATTTATGTGATAAGAGATGAACTGTAATTCAAATTGTCATCTGATTTGCTTCACAGATGTCCAACATGAGCCAAATACATATCACAGTCACCCCTAAATGGTTTGAAAATTTTTAATTGTCTTCAATTGAAGGACTGTAGAGATTCCAATTTAATAACATGTCAAATGCACTACTTACTTTGAGATCAACCAACCAACAATTGCAAAGTCACTCCATTTGTTTTCCTCAATACAATATTGGTAAGGCCTCGAGAATTATGTCAATTTTAAGCAATATGCTTTTCAATTTGCAGTAATTGCCCCACAACAAAACAAAAGAAACAAGTTATCTAAATGTTCATGCCAATAAATCAAATGGTTTTTAAGTGTTGATTTCTAAGTCTGATAGGATTTAGGAAGCTTAGCAATAAAATTATACATTCCAATAACTAAGTGTGTAGAACCTTCTAATAACTTCCTATAGATTCAAGCGAAATACTAAGTTCCATATTTTGTTAAATGGCAATCATCATCAGAGTTTAAAGGCAGTGTCCAAAATCATTTTTAATATAATGATTCTCAAAACTGGCTAACAAGTACCATAAAATTGAGATTTGCATTTTCATACAAATAAAAATGAAACCTCATTTCTGTTTCAAAGTTGCAGTGAAGTGAACTTACAATTCCAATACACTGGCCAACCCAAGGACAGTGATGATCAAATTTCTCGACACAATTGTTGCAGATGGAACAATGGGATGATCGAGGAGGGCGATAAAGCAAACATGTCTCACAGAACTTCACTTTTACTTTATGACCATTAACAATTACATCTCTTGTTCGAGGCAGTTTCAGACTAGGGGTTGAACCATTAATCCACTCCATGGAAGGAGTGAGTATTTCAGATTCTTCATCCATCTCAGGAGGCCTGGAATTCCTAGGGACAATTCCAGGATCTCTCCCAGAAGTCAATAACAGGAATGTTAAGTCCTGCAAAAGAGTTTCTATCAACTTTTACCTTCAATATAATAAAAGGGATCACATCCTCAATTAAGGAATGTAATATGACAATTTACAAGGAAAATAAATCATTCACATGCCTAGAATCTTATAGAAAGTACAATTTGTTGCCCCTGGAAGATGGATTCTTTTTTTTTTTTTAACACAGTTATAGATATGGAAAAAAACATAAACTTGGACAAGTTATTTGCAATTACCTCCCTCAACTATGGAAGATGAAAAACCTCTCCATGCACTTCTAATATCTAAGATAAAACACATTAACTTTCTTCAACAAGCCATTTTCAAGTGTAGTGTATGCAGGTGTGAATAATTACAATCCAACTCACATAAGCAATTATAACAAAATTCAAAGAAATCAACATTAAAGTAAGCATACGAGTAATAAAATTAACAGGAAAGTGAACAATTAAGTTTAAATCCAGCCAGGTGAAGGTGTACGGACGTACTTTCTCTTTCTTATTTTTATGGGGGTATTTGCAAATGGCTCATAGTTGAAAGGAGTATTTGCATTTCTCCTATATAAATATTAATAATTGAACTTTCTATTCCAATAATAAAAAAAATATGGAAATTAAAGGAATGAAAGAAAAATAAGCAGAAAAACTACGAAATAGATGGTACACGGAATGAATTGGCTGATATTTAATTTCCAAAAAATATTAAAGGTATTACTATAAATAATGGCACACATAGATTACTTACCAAAACAGTGAGAAGCGAGGTTATAATCAATATAGAATACCAGAAACGAACATCAGCAGTCTCTAGATTTCTGCTTTTAAGATATATCTTCACACAAAATGCAGTTACAGGTCCAACAATTAAGAAAATGGTGAGAAATATAGAGCCTACATCGGGACCAAAGACCAGTCTCCCGCCACAGAAAAATTTCTGAAATAGAGGCAAGAGAAAGCTGAATCAGTCGAACATAGCTTACTTATTATAGCTTCTATACGTCCAGGCATACCTCAGCAATGTGCATTGTTTGTTTTCAACCCAACACGACTACATAAGTGCTATCACATGGCAGACTTGTGCGCTAAGAACATCAATAGCCATGACAAATTTATCTATGGATAAGGTATTTTGATTATGAGACAAGCAGGTGACTAAAATCCTTCCAACTAAAGTTGTAGCCAAATGGCTTCACAAATTACGGTATCGATGTCTGTGGGTTCACAATTCATATGAAAATGTAGCTTTAGAAGGGTAGGTAGAAGGTATGAAATAATGACCATGCAATATTAAACAACTCTTTGCACATGATCAAGATTTGAAACAAGCTTCCATACAGATGAATAATAAATGTCATTAATGTTCTTGTCAAAAGCTTATAAATGCTCACTCCCTTCCCCTTGGGAAAAAACAGTAGGGAAAAACCCATGAAAATTTTCAGGAAGGTCATGTTCCCAAATTCAGAGTTCCCAAATTGATAACAGGGACTAGCTACAGTGAGTTCATGTTGAGTTTGAAATGTGATCAAACATATCTTTCTAAATTACAAGCAGCCCCAACGACGAGAACCATACAGAAATCAAAGCTGAAAAGGACTCACATTATTACCCCTCCAGACTTGATAGAGCCTCCTCGGTTTCAAATTGGAAAACATACTGCCAGGTGGAGAAGAGTCCACATCTTGATTTCTATTCCCGTGCATGGCAGCAACCTCTTTCTTCAAAATTGATCTAATCTCATGAGAAAATCCATACTCCAATCCAAATTTCGACCGAGAGGTCGTCTGACAGATTCAAATTCCTTTCTGGGTTCCTGGAATTATAATCCTCTCGAGATCAACAATCTAGGTGGCAATGCGGACGAGAGAAGAAACAAGGGAAAAGAGAAAAGAAAGGATGTTCTTGGATCACAACAATTCACAAAGAGCCTACAAACGCATAAGCTCATGGAATTTTGTCTCGGAGGCGGATCATACCAAGACGAGTTTCCTCGTGACCCTTTCTCTCTCCTTTCCAAAGTTCATTTCTTTCTTCCTCTCCCTTCAATCTGAAGCGCTGGCACCTTGGGGTTCTTGGGTGCATGTTCCAATTCCGTGCGGCATTTACGCGCGTAATTCTTTTTATTCGTTGTGATGTTAGTTGAGCCATTTATAAAAGAAAGCTAGAGCCCGGGCACCCTTTTTTTTTATAAAAAAAAAAAAGGGGGGGGGGGGGGGGAGCGAGAGGATATCTTTTATTCCGCATATTATTTATCTTGAAGATATGGTTCTTTTAAAAAATTAGTATCTATACATTCTATAATACTCTTATACAGTTAAAAACTATTCCATGTGCAATCTATTTTTTTAAAAAAAAATAATCGTGTTTCTATTAACTTCGTTAGTGAATTCCGTTTACTTCTACAGAAATAAATATCAACTTTCCTCTTTTGTGCTATCATAATTATTTTATGATATTTATTTATCACTCTCTTTTATAATTCAATATTAATATTTTATATTCTATAATCATAAATTATTAATTGACCACATGATTAAGGAGCTATCATAATAATCATCTAACAAGGAGTTATCATAATCATAATTAAAACTAAATATATAAGAAGCTTAATTTTCAAGGAGTATAATTGGCCTTATGATTATAGTAATGTTTATATATATTAATTGTCAATGTGTTTTTTTTTTTTTTGTGTTCCCTGTTCTTCATTGTTGTGAGTTCTATTCTTCATCCACAATATATATCATGGTAAGTTAGCTTTATAAACTTATTAGGGATATTGTCGACAGTAAGAATATTGATGATACTTAGACTATTGTTGCTCAGATTATCAAGAAGTGGACGATAGCTAAAAAGACTCACATTTTGATGAAAGGTTAGTAGTTGTGATCACCTCAATCATTTATTTTCTTTCTTTTGTTGGGCGCTCTTGGGAAAAAAACTCATATGTATTTTTGCACCTTAACCCTTGATTAAGCTTAGAACTTTCGCAAAACAATTAGAGCATTGTGTTAGAAGAGAAATTATTTAGAGTCAAGCGGAGCAATATCAAATACGCATTGAGTAGTTTTGGCATTTTGTAATTTTCTAAGGAGGGAGATATCTTGCAACACTTTACATACTTAGAATTAACGGTAAGAAAACAATTTAGTTGACAATAGCATATATTGTGATTGAATAGATTATATATTCATCTGTTTACCGTTTCATTTATTCCTTAGGTCTTTTTTCCAGCCCTCCAAAATAGAATCACATGCCTCAAGCTCCTCGACAACATCAGTGTCAATAGAAAAAGTTCAAAATGATGATGACTTTCTAACAGATCAGTTAGGATGTTCAACAACTCCTTCAAAATGAAAGAAAAAATACAACACTCCATTGGCTGATAATAGGAATGTGAAATTGTCTAATATATATTTTGCCCTACTTTCAAAGTCAACAAAGCAATCATGAAGAACATAAAAATAGAAAATTGAGTCTCATATGTTGTTTTTGTTATGAATATTCTTATTATGTGGATGTCCATTGACCCATAATCTCCAAATACAGGATGACATGGTATATACGCATAGTAATCTACTATTTGCATCCTTCTATAAATAGAGGTCTCCTGTAACTATTCATTAGACTTTAATGAGAATCCATTTCATCTCTCTAGAATTTCCTCTGACTTCTCTCTAGAATTCCTTCAGTTTTATAACACGTTATCAGCACGACTGTGGCTCATCTTCTCCGGGATTGATCACTGTCATCACGAGGCAGTCTTCTTTTTCCCCTGCCCTCCAACTTTTTCTCCTATCCAACACTCATTGAAGGATTATCTGGATGAACCCTTTTAAGTCTAGGATTCAATCTTATCTTCTGCATAAATTCGGCCGATTCCTGAATCACTTCCTAAGTCAACTCGGCCTCATTTTCTTTTCCCTGATCCCTTGTTGCGCATACTCCTAAAAGAGCCGATCTTTTTGAAGAAGACAGCTCCCATATCAACTGAAGAGGCATGATGAATATGTGCCTGGTTATGTTTTCTCAGATCTAGCAATAAACCTCTTTTCTCAAATCCATGCATCATACCATATAGCCAACTTCCTTCACATCTCTCAAACAATTTTTCAATCCAAGAAATTGCAACTTGCAGTTTTTGTTTTGTGTCATGATCTGAGATCAAAATCCAGATTATTTTCCATTTCTTGATGCACAAAGTAACTAGATTTGCACTCTGATCTATTTTGTTTTCGATCAAAACTTCATTCGTGAGAGAGAGAACCTTCAAGATTTCCCTCCCCCCTTGGTCCGTTTGCCGCAGCTGTAGCTTGTCTGTTCACCGTCGGCTTCATCTGAAGCTTCGAACCCCAACCTTATTTGCTCCCTCGCTCTCCATCTTCTGCCAGAAACGCCCTTTTCCTCTCTAATTCCAAAATCGATCAGTTTTTCTTTTCACTTCTTTTTCTCTACTTTTGTCTTTTTGTTTAAAATAAGTTCACAAGACACCACACGACAATGATTTATCACTAATCAATCTTCACTCCTTTTTCTCTACTTTTGTCTTTTTGTTTAATATATATATATATATATATATATCATTCATGATTATTCCATGGCATGCATGTGATATTAGTTGGCTGCATCTGCCGACAATTTAAATTATTAAAAAAAAAAAACACGGTTTTGTCCAAAAAAAAAAAAAAAAAAAAAAAAAAGCAAGAAGTAAAGCTATTGACAATCCAATCCAAGGTAAGTATATTTTTCAACTTTATCTTTTTTATTATTGTTATTAATTTGACTCCATGTTAGAAGTCTAGATTTAATTTTTCTTTTTAATTGTTTTAATTTAATTTAAGATTTTATTATTTTTACTAACATTTACTTTTGTGCATTTATTTTTAATGCCACTAACATTTTTTTTTTTTTTTACTTATTTACTTTTATATTACTAACATTTAATTTGATTGCCACTAACTTTTATTTATCTTTTATGGCGGCAACACTTTTTAATAGTGAGCTCCATTTATTTATTTTATTATGCATTTATTTATTCTTCATGGAGGCACACTAATATCTATTAGTGGGCTTAATTTATTTATTTTATTCAGCGTTTATTTATCTTTTATGGTGGTGACACTTTGTGGGCCCCATTTATTTTATTTTAATTCTTTACTGCTTTATTTATTTTTTCATGGTAGCAACACTAGTATAGTGGGCACCATTTATTTTATTATTTACTGCTTTATTTTTCATGGTGGTAACACTGATATAGTGGACTCCATTTATTTAAATTTTATTTACTGCCTTCTATATATTATATATATATTTACATTTGCATATGCATCCTCTTTCTTATCTTTGGATGAGATAGGTCTCGCTGTGAGTTTACTACCATTCCTATCTCATCTTCTTTTTATTTATTCAGCATGTTTATTTCCAGTCATTTATTTTATTTTATTTATTTATTAATTGCTTTATATATTTACATTTGCATATGCATCTTCTTTCTTACCTTTGAATGAGATAGGTCTCGCTGTGAGTTTACTCCCATTCCTATTTCATCTTCTTTTTATTTATTTAGCACGTTTATTTCCAGTCATTTATTTTATTTTTATTTATTTATTTACTGCTTTATATAAATCCCCCTTCCCTTTTATTATTTATGGCAACGACACTAATATATACATATTAGTGGGTTCCATCTATTTATTTTATTATGTTTATATTTTATTTATCCTGAAGATAAACTGTTAAAAGGCCATATATATTATGAGATCAAAATGCCATAGAGAGATTAGGCATAAATTGGCTTGAGACCAAAAGGCAAGATAGCCTTAATTTCAGAGGCAAGATAGCCTGAAGCCAAGAGGCAAGTTAGCCTGATAACAAGTGACAAATTATGAAACAATATTTGATCCATAAATTTTGTATGCCATCAGTTGAATAAAGGTCTCAAAATTATATATTTGGCATTAAATATTCCCTTAAATTATGAGACAAGGGATTGTATGATCATGATTGATATTATAAATAAATATATTCAATTTGCTATTGTAGTAGCAATATTGTGGTAAAGTCAAGAAATATTATGGATTAATTTCTTGCCATGATCAAACAAATAAGTGAGTTATGGATCATGAATTTTTATCCAACTTCATTCCCAGAAGTGAATGAAGCAAATATATTATTATGGTTGTTTTGTGATTTCTATGATTATAACAATTTTTGTGAATACGGGAGAGGAATATTCATAAACAAAATAATTAAACAAAAGGAAATATTATTTCAACAAAGTTTAATAGCGAGTGGCTCAACATCATTACAAACCTTAATCATCTCATTCTGAAGATATTTAATGTCTTCTTCTTTTGCTTTTCTTGAGATGGGATCCAGATGAGGCAAAGCTCTTCGTAATATCGAGATTTGCGTCATAAGTTTCTTGAGCTTCTTGTGCGGCCACTCAGTTAACCCTCCTTTTTGATAGATTTTTTGTATGGTGTGAGTAGACATATTTAATTGTTTACTCGCTTCATCAAGGGTTAAGTGAAAATAATTTCTTAAATCATGGAGCGTTGTTTTCTTTATTCTTTCTCTTTGCTCCATAGATAACCTATATAATTCACCCTGGTTAAGGGATGAAGTATCATAGGGTATACTTACTGCAGGTTGTTTTCCTTTGCCTAATGAGTGTTCAATATTGGTTTGAAATGAACTTCCATGGAGGTCATTTGGATTTATAGCCCATTCTGAACCAACACAGAGAACCTCATGATAGGCTAATACAGGATCACGCATCAAGATATATCCTGATGCTTGTAAATCTATACAATACTGTGTCAGAAATTGTTTGATTTCTTCAAAATTTTTCTTTGTGAAATCAAACATTGGAAGCCTGTCAGTATTATAAGATTTATCCTGTACTTTTTCAAATAAAACAGCATGGGTAATCATACCTGTTCTTCTTCCGTGAACTTCAAGTTTATGGTACTGAAGTCCGTTGGTATGAATAATTTCCCGTAAAACATGACAGCAACTACATTCCAATAAGCTAGTAGTTGCTAATTGGCTTGTAGCTGTTGGCTGGCTAATTGTTGCTGGCTGGCTAGTGGTTGTTGGTTGGCTGATTGTTGTTGTCGGGCTGGTTGTTGCTGGCAAACTGATGATAGTTTGCTGGCTAGTGAATGCTGGTTGATTAACTGCCGACACTATTGGCTGAACTGGATTGGTAGACTCCATTAGTTCTGCCATAGTTCTACACCTCTTAACAGGCCTCCTTGATGAACCTGCTTCAGTTGTACCTTCAATCCTTGTAGATTGAGGAAGAACACTTGTTCTAGGGGGAGAAGTAGGTACATTTGAAGCAGATGGAGGAATAGTAGAAGGAGGAATAAACATTTCAAAGGGATTAGGAGATAACAAAGAAGTAAATGACATGTTATGCTGATCATCATACAACAAAGCATCAAGTAATGCTGTTTCGGATGTATCAGAAACTGGGATAAAACTGCTTGGTCCTGCCATGGCAATAGAATTTAGAGAAATATGTGTAAGTATCTGGTAGTTGATATTATCAGATGCTTGAGTGTTTGTGAGGCATGTTCGTTTGCCTTCCTCTATTTATAGTTGAATTAAGTCCTGTTAAATCTCTACAGATTTGCTCCCTATAAAGCACGAGCCTGGAATCTTTTTGACTTTATATGTATACGACAATCTGAGTTGTCGCGCCTGTGATTCCACAGTGATGTGCCTGTGATTACACAGTATTGCGCTCGTGAATCTGCAAAGATACACCTGATGATTTTGTATTTAATATATATTTGTTTGTTGATTCTGGAAAATGGAAATTTTGTTACCAGAAGTAACAAAATTATGCATTGATAATGCATTTAGAAATATGTGGAATTTTAATGAAATAGATATCATATATGCTATTATCATGGAATATTGTATGGAAATTCCATAAATTAATTTTTAAGGTCTCACACTTGAGGGGGAGAAAATGATAATGATATATATCAAGTGTGAATATTTATGTGATAATTCTTTGTGAATGTTTCTATGTTGATTCCCCCAAAATGAATATTAGATTTGATGATAAATCATATGAAATGTTGGCATGACTTGTTTGATCATCCGAGTCATATATTATGTGCTGCATGTTCTCAGATAGAATTAATTATTGGAAATGGATCTCTGGAAATATATCAAATTGAAAGTTTACATATGAGATTATAAATTTGCAAAGTTTGCAGTGATGTTTGCAACCAGAAGTTTGCAATATATTATGCGCGCAATTTCCAGATTGAATGATCCAGAAATAATGTATTAAAGTATCCATGAATGGATAGATCAATGATTATGAGAACAAAATTTATATGTTGTGTATATTTGCAGCAATTATATAAGCCAACAGAATTCTCCCCGTATAATTGGCTTTTGGTCAGGAGCCAGATTAATTCCATCTTGAAATGTTTTAAATGTGTAATGATTATTTATCTATTACAATGCACATAGATGGATATACAAAGAAAATTGATGATTTGATGAGGGGGAGAAAAATAAGCAGATTGGGTAAAGATAAAGTGAAATGAATTATCATTGGCTCATATTGGTCCTCATACAAAGAAATGTACACTAAAAGTTTAAAAGATAATTCATTTGTAGATTTTAGCTAATCAAATGCTAAAAGCATTTACTGACCTAAAGTGACAAAGTCACATGTCCCAACTGCAAATGCTCCTATATGAATTGTTATAAAGCACGCCTGAAGCGTTGCTGGTCCATCGGTTATAAAGATAAAAATCCTCGAAAGAGAAAAGGAGCTATAAAATATAGATGATCAAGTCGAGGATAATTAAGTAAAGCTCCAGAAGAGTTATCTTTTGATGAGATGTTATCTCCAGAAGAGATATTACAAGAAAAGTGTATTGTGGTCCAAGAGAGACTTAGGTACCTAATATATGTGAATATAATGAGATCTCAATAAATTATGAATGAAATCCGATGGGACTGAAAATGAAGTCGACGTTAATAATATCTATGATAGCATATGCTGCAATGAATGATAATGAGGATCATGAGCCACAATATATTTGTATGTGCTAGAAGCACATAAGGCGCCAGAAATACATATGTTCCAAAAGGACTCAAGATGATAGTGCATATAGCATCATTATCTGAATAAACATTTATTGAATTTCTATATGCACATATATATTTATGAAAAGATTATTATGACTTTACTTGACAGATTTAGATCTTGCAGGTATATAATGAACAATCAAATTGGGCGTTTCTAACAGAATATTTGATGACAGAAAGAATAATATGCTTAGAAAGACATTGAAGCAATGCAGTCATCAGGGGGAGTAACACTGATGTAATCAAGAGGGGGAGATGATACACGCTGTACTCTTTTTCCCTTATCTGGGTTTTATCCCACTGGGTTTTTCCTAGAAAGGTTTTTAATGAGGCAGCACTGGATAGTGTATTAATGGATGATGTACTCTTTCCTTTGGCTAGGTTTTTATCCCACTGGGTTTTTCCTAGTTAAAGTTTTTAACGAGGCACATTCATAAATGGACATCCAAGGGGGAGTGTTATGAATATTCTTATTATGTGGATGTCCATTGACCCATAATCTCCAAATACAGGATGACATGGTATATACGCATAGTAATCTACTATTTGCATCCTTCTATAAATAGAGGTCTCCTGTAACTATTCATTAGACTTTAATGAGAATCCATTTCATCTCTCTAGAATTTCCTCTGACTTCTCTCTAGAATTCCTTCAGTTTTATAACAGTTTTATGTTTTCGAATATGCAGTCTAGGTTATGAGTCTACTTGCTTTTAATTGTGTTTGGCATTTTCGCAGTATACTAGGCCATCATACTCCTAAAACGTGATATATACCTTTTGAACAAGCATAACATTGTCTGACCAAAAAAAAAAAAAACAAGCATAACATTGGGACTTTCACTATATATATACTGCATTTAAAATAGATTATTATAAAATGATTACATGATTGATATGATTACAAATAAATATTGCTTGTTGTTCGTACAATAAAAAAATTGACCAATCGTAAAGATTAAATTATATGATAAATATTACACACATCATAAAACAATACTTTAGAACATTAATTGTCCTTCTATACTTGCTGTAGCTTCAAAAGCTCAAAATGCTATATGTAAACTTCCCCTTAAAACACACGGGTAGCAATACTTGTTGTTATTATATTTGTAAGATTAAAAAAAATATATTATATTTATATGTTTATTATATTTAAATCCAAAATACATTATAACTATTATTCAAGTCACAAAATATGTATTCCTTTTTTAAAAAATTGTTTTTTATGTTCAGTATTTAGGGATAAATCTAGTTTGAATATTAGAGTAATTTTCATAATAAATTAACCAAATATTTGACACAGTTACCTCATCATGTGGAGGGATTAGGAAAAATTCCTAGTATGCATTTGTATGAGGATATTTTGCAGCTATCAGTAGCCATAATTTAAAGATGATGCTTATTTTCTTGGCCAAAAAAAGAAAGGGATACTTATTGAATGGATGATGGATTAATTTTTCAGAAATATATTTTATATATTATATTAGTTATTTACAAATAATTGTAAAGAAAATATAGTGAAAATTAAATATCAAACTAAAATAATATTTGGTTTGCTGAATATCATAGGAACTTTTTTTACGTGAATATTTGAGTCAAAATTACAAGTCCATTCAATTAACAAATAAGAGGTAGTTAAGTTTGCATTTTGCAAGTAAAAAGATGGCATTTAGAAGGAAGTGACATTTAGCCTTTTTTGGTGCCAAATATTAAATAGGATACAGCTTTCTGGTCAAATTATATAAAGGGTGTATAGAATACGGACGCTTGTTTTCTGTTTGTCCGTTCAATTCAACTGTCTCTCGGACGATAGGACCAAATTGTAAAATAGATTGCGTATATAGAAAGAATTTCAGAATATGCTATGTGGCCTTCCAACTTTTTTTTATATTTAAAATTCTGAGATTTTGCGGTTACAATTGAAAATTTTCGCATGCAGGTTTTGTCCAGTCTTGTAGTTATTCAATTTAGCAGCTTGCATGTGTTTATTATTCTACAGATCATATTGGATTCAAATTGAGAGACTGCCTCTATTGTGGCACTATGAGCTTGAAATGGTGAATTTAAAGGGCCACAATATGACACAAGTGGGACTAAAAAATACAAATATTATACACGCATTTAATTAGGCTTTGGAATATTAGATTACAAGGAGAAGGTATTGAAAACCATTCATATACAATGAGGACAGCCATAAGAATATCTCTTGTGTTATCATTGGACCATGACTATAAACTCCTTGACCCGTCTGTGTGGCCAAATGCGTGGAAGGGAGGGAGGGAGATTGATCTGAGACTTGAAAGAGAGAAGAATGAACAAGCCTTCTTTTACCCAAAAGAAACAGAGATTTACAAAATCAATAATCCATTCTAACCAAAGAAAGAGAAGGCAACTAAGTCATCCATCATCTAGAAACTCTGTTGCATGTGCCAATTTATGGTAACCTTCTGGTCAATCTTTCTGAGTAAAGAAAGTATAACTTCGTTATCATAGGGGGAGAAACTGAGGAGTTACTTCTTCATTGATTCACTTCCTTTCTTTTTCTTTCTATTTTCTATTGACATCATTTCATGTCACTTCCGTCACAGCAAATCTGCCTGCTTACCTTGAAACCCACTATCTACAAATATCCCTTGCAGCAAACACCCGAGAAGGATCTGCATTAAGAAACAGACATTGTAAGGTAATCCTAGACACTTTCATAAAACATAAGTCAACGTTGTGGCTTTATGAGAACCAATGGGTTTGAGATTGATCCCTTTTAGGCTTAAAATTAAAGGTATTAAAAAATTTTCGTCTCTCCTAACAAATGTACATATCAAGAATCGAACTTATGTTCTCTTATTTACTAGGTGAGGCCGCTGCCACCTCAACCAATAGCTCGTTGGTTATAGAGACTAACATTTCAACACCACAACAATATCACCCCTTGCCTCATCTCTTCAACACATACTCACATACCAAGAGTTACCAACTTGTTATGTATCACCATCTGATCACACAACTTCTTTCCCTCATTTCTTTCTTCTAGTTTATAAATCAAAGCTTGAGGTCATTTTGGAAAGGAATTTGTGTTGGCTTGATCATTTTCAGCCAATGTCCCAAAAACTCAAAATTGTTACTCCCTCTAGTCCTTAATATAAGACATATTAGGAAAGTTAATTTTAATCCTAAATATAGGATATAATTTTTATATTTGTCAATCTTTTCTTAATTTATCCCTATTGATGCTCCCTCTACAATAATTAAGGAATAGAAGAAATGAGAGAATTAAGGAAGATGACTGGAGTGTTTTAGAAAGTACATATCATATTAACTAACTTAACTAACTTCCTCAATCTAATTTTAGGTTAGTATGTCGTATATTAAGGACCGGGGGGAGTATCAACTATTTATGACATACATTATGCATAAAAGTAGTGAAAAGAGTTGTCATTTGTACATGGTGGAGACTAAAGAAGATATCAAAATGATACCTGTGTCTCAATAAACAGCAATGCAATCAGAAGGAGCTATCTCTTTTCCTTATCTTGTGTGGCACTGGCTCTCTTTGTGGATTTCTGCCGTGAATATTTTAGGCCTTGATTAGTAGGAACGAAAATATCAAATGCAGCTTCTTTCTCTCCTGCCTTCTTCTTCATATTATCATTGATACTAATGTAGTCCAAATCATTTAACATACTAGGCATTAGCATGTTGCCATCTTTGCCATACTTCCCTCCCATTTCTACATCAACTTTTTGTTTAGAACTTACTACAGGGCCTCTTTCAAGATCTGAAGTAACACCTGGTGCATCTTCTTGTGTAACCAATGCTCTAAAGTTGACCAGAGAAGAAGGGATCTTAGAACAAGAAATTTCTTTGAAGTTCCCTAATATTCCCTTTGTGTATGGGTTTTCCTTCTTATCATAGCGGTACCGGAAATTCTCATGAGTTGTCTGTGAAAAGGCAAATGTGAATCTTGTGTAAGTGTATAAAATACAGCATGCTGATGAATTAGTAGGACGCAACTTCGGCTTATAGAAGCGAAATGCCTGAAAGAAATATAAAGCATTAGGAAGAAAGATAAGATACCTGGTTGGTGGCAATCAAGTAAAGATGGAAAACAGTTAGGCCACCCACAAACCAGACACACAATAAGCAGTATACAATGAGAACAACAGATACGACATCGTGTGACATGCTGTGCCACAAGGTGCCTTTTCTATGACGAAGATTAACCGAACAAAATGTCAACACATGTATGCACAGCAAGGTCAATGATGATATGAACAGTATGAAGAATGGATAGTTACGCTGCAAAAATATGAACAGCACAGATACAGATAAATTATAATTAAGCCAGAGGAGCAGGGAAGAACGTAAGTTAGAAGCAAAAAGTCACAATTCAAAAGGATTGATTTCTGAGAGTTTGAAGGCAGATTTGGATAACTTACCAATCCAATACACTGACCAACCCAAGGGCAGTGGTGATCAAACTTCTGCACACAGTTGTTGCAAACAGAGCAGTGTGAAGCCCGTGGTGGACGGAAGAGCAAGCAAGTTTCACAAAATTTCACCTTCACTGTATGGCCATTGACTTTTACATCCTTCACTTTAGGTAATTTCACACCTAAATTTCGATTGTCTATCCACTGCATAGACGGTGTATCTAAGTCAAATTCTTCTTCTCCTTGTGCTTTTCTGGGGATAATTCCAGGATCTCTAGCAGATGTTAAGAAGAGAAAAGCAAAGGCCTGCATCAACCATTGAGAAGTCAAATTTAAATATCATGAGGGAGGCCAAATTTATTGACCACTGTTAAAGAAACTTTACTGACCAAAATTGTGAGGATCACTCCCCCAACAAGTACAGGATAGCCGAAGAGAGGATTGTCCCCTTTGATTGTGAGAAAAAGCGTTTTCACAAAGAATGTTATTGCAGGACATCCAATTAGGAAAGATGTCAAAAAGAGAGATGATGCACCATGACCAAAGACTAATCTTCCGCCACACAAAAATTCCTGACATGTAGAAAGAAGACTCATTAGTATGCAGTCCATGTGACCATGTGGTAGCTTATTTGATCTATTACTAGTCTACAACCCTGTAGAGTGAATTCTATGATAATAATTCAAGCATTTATGCTTCAGAATAAGCTATAACCTCAATATCAAATGACCATTTTAAAATTGAGTAAAATAAGAAATGTCAGAGAACCTTAAAATTGACTTCAAAATGTTCAAAAGGATCACAAAACAAGATTCTAACTATCATTTGTTTAGATTGAAAAGGTAGTCAGTGGGCAGTATAAAGCTATGTTTTTGCAGAGATGATACAGAGCTCTCACCACTGATTTTCTTCTGCCTTGTCAGGCGAGTCAGCCAGTATTATTCTTGATCACACAAATATTAACAAAAAGATTAATGGAACACTGTAACAGACAGACAGTCTCGCCAAATCATTTTTTAATCTCTTGCATTTCTGCTGTCAAAAGCCTATGGTCTAGGAAATATATGGATGAAAAAGTAGTTCCTAGTTCCACCATTATACTGCCACGGAGAATTTTCAAATTTTGTCATATAAATAAAATAAATGTATATCATTCATAAAGATGCTTAGGCATCACGTCAACTATACCTCTTTCCCTTGATCAGCGTACCATCCACATAAAACTTTACGTTGCTAGTCTTTATAACCACTTTTCTAAAGAGAGCAAATCTCCGACGTTGCTTGCACACTGTGACGGATGTCTTGATATATGGTTTTTTTCTCTTCTTAATGTCATATTAAGTATAATAAATCAGCTATAAAGTTAAATTCTTTTGGTGTTAACCAATTGGGGTATGCTTTAAACACATATACCACATATGACCAATCAAGAATTCTCCCTAACATCATGTAAGCTGAACCTACGGCACGTCTTACCCATGGTAAGAAAATTGCAGCTCTGCACAACTCTAATCTCTGTTGCTGAACAAAGAAAGCACTTAAACATGGAGAACGGCTCCTGTATTTTTAAGGCCAGTTGAACTCATTCTGACAAGCTAAGTCATGCATCTTCAACTTGACAGCTCCTAAAAAAACATCAATTTATTTATTCTGGTAACCTATCTTAAACTATTTTATTGATCTATTCATGCCTTAAAAACCCAAAAGCTCAAACTTGAAATTTTTACTAGTGAGGGTACAAAAGTACAAGGGCGCATGCAAACATGATAAATGTTCTGTCCAAATTGTTCAAGTTCAAATATCCCTAAAAAAATCCCACCAACAGGTGAGTGACAACTGCCCCTCCCCTTCTCTTATTCCAATGCTCTTAACAACAAGAAGGGGTGCATATATACTCAAAAGGACGAGACATAATAACAAAAGGGGGAGAGAGATACATTGTTTCCCTTCCAGACTTTGTAGAGCCTTGTGGATTTGGATCTGGAAGGTTTGAGAGAGACGGCCATGGAATCAAAGGAAGAGCTGGAGTTATTTCGAGAGCTGCTCATCATGATGAATGAAGGGTACAATCACTCGCAGAAGCTCTTGCAATGATCTCCTTTATCAGCAGAAAACCCACATGTGATGTATAGGGAAGCGAATGATCAACGAGATCAAATGGCCGTGCTAAGGATTTGGGAATTTTCCCTTTGTGGCGTTACATTCCTCACCATCTCACCGTCTCTCTCCTCCTCCTCTCCTGTCTCCCACAAACCAACACTCCGTAACGATTAGATTCAACCGGCTTTTTCGCGGGCTCAACTAATTTAGAGGGAAATTTAGAAGAACAAGATAAAAGACCCCGTGAGATGCACGGGCATGTGTTTTCTGCATGACCATGTAATATTGTGAATCATTATAGCTAATAAATCTGCCAATACTTAGAAGGGAATAAAACAAACAAATTTAAAGGATTATAACATTGTGCAATCACTCACAAAATCATGTTACATTTCAATAAGAAATGAGATTCTGAAAAACCTCTCACTATACTACATTACATTGGTTCATCTCTTATGCTCTTCAATAACTTCAAACCATTGAAGCTATTAACTCTTAATAATGCCACATAAAATTGACCATGTGAGAACACAGGGTTTGGAAGGTATAGTTCAACATTTGACATTAATTAAACTTGGCTTTTGTTGATTATCATTGTAAATGAAATGATGATTGGAAGTTGCCTCATCATCATATGAAAAGGCAGTTTGATTTTTGAAGGATATGAGTCCATACAATGATAAGTATCTTTTTACCAACACTTATTTCATTCAGTACTTTTATCTTTATGAAGTTTTTGACAAGACATGTTACTTGTAACCTAATTCCATCACACAACCCAGCGATTTGGTTAATATTTCTTATTAACATATTGGTATGTCAATCTTAAAAATAAAAATAAGCTTGTGATGAGGTGTCCCTGGACACATAATTGAATTGAGGAATTCAGAATCATACAAATCTTCAAAGCTCTTATTTGCATCAGTTCAACAAATAGAATTTGAACTGAAGTACTTATTCACTTCACCCGGCAACAAAGAGCACATGTAATCATTTAACATGTCAACGTTGTACATTTTAGGAGTCAGGATCGCCCTATTGGTAAGGTATTTCTCCTCTACAATACGTTCTAGTAAGTCTGGATATGTTGATTCAACAATAGACTTTACTGGGTTTGAATCATCATGAAGTGACAACTCTGGGGGTATTGATATGCCTGTTTTACCATCATGTGGAAGCTCAATCTTCCCATCCTCGACTTGTAATAACCATTTTGAGAAAGTCTTAATTTCTTTTGCTCACCCGGATCACTCGATGACTGCCACTGATCATGTTCTTAGTCAAATGTAGTAGCTTGCACTCAGGCCAAAGATGAGATGTACTGATGGCCGCATCCAGTATCTCAGCTTTGCCACCCTTGGGTATAAGGGTAATATTTGTCTGAAGTCACCTCCCATTACAACAGTTTTCCCGCCAAATGTAGTGTTAAACTTCATTAAATCTTGTAAAGTGCGATCGAATGCCTCGATACAAGGTCGTTTGACCATTGGCGCTTCATCCCAAATTATGAGGTCTGTTGCTTTGATTAAGTTAGCTGATGGTGAGATGTAAGTGATGCCGCAGATGGAGTCCTCATTCACATCTATTGGAGTCCTCACTCATTCAAAAATGTGATGCCCTCATGGTTGGGCGTGACACTGACTAAAGCAAAATGAGAATTTAAAATCCAATGTCTCAAAGTAATCTCAAAATGTTAGTGATGGTTGTGATGCCCTCATAATTTTCTTAAGATTTACCACTCGTCTGTAATCTCAAAATTGTATTTGAATAATGTCTCCCCATTCACTTGTACGTCACTAACACCATACACTACTGTGACAAGCCGTACAACATCTAAAAGGAGGAGACAGTAAGCAATCAATGTTAGAATCCAGTTATGTGACCAAAAACAATGGAAACAGAACGTTAAAATGAGAAAAAGCTTAGTAATGAGGCAAGGCTCATTATAGGTAGTTGCAGCCAATGTAAGAAGTGGCTGGAATATTATTGGATTTAACTACGGTATCGTGGTTACTGAGTGGACCTTTTCATCAGTTAAGACAGCATTGTAGGTGAACTTGTGATTGCTCCTTTCATGAAGAATATCCCAGAAACCAGCAATGACCTTCGCATAAATGACCCTGAAGTTGTGCGAGTCATCCACTTGAGTGGGGAGTTAACACCCCAGGCAGGCATCGTGAGTAAATCAAGTATCTTGATCTCTTTTCAGAACGTGTTTAGCCCAGCAAGACCAACCTCCTTATATAGGCAATCAAGAGTACGTCTAGGGTTTTTTAATTCATCTGCAGTGCAGACGTGGCCAACGAAGGTGCATGGGGAAAGAAATGGATACGTGGTAAATGAACGCTGCAATTAATGAAGCAGCAAGTAGAACAATGGAGATTATATATCCTTGGGTCGACCAATGCTTCTTTGCTGCACTAAGTGACCACTAGTTTTGGGATTAAAATGCCAAGTAGATGTTTAAGGACCAATTACTGTAGACGGACAAGGTTTAGAGATACATATTTGATTGACTGATTGATTTTTAAGATGGAAGGAGAAAATGTTGGAGGCTGTGGCCTGTTGATATAATATGGACAGTCAATTAGTTAATCTGTTCCCATTTTTTAAATAATTATAGTGATATTTCCTTTATTTAAAAAATGTGAACTCTTTACCTCCGACATGGATAGCAAAAATCTCATTATTTATATTTAAGCGGAGTAATTATTTTTGCATTGTGTAAATTTTATTTTGATTGTCAGTATACTACCCCTCGTACTTGATATAAGAACTAATTCACTAATTTAAATCAATTAAGAAAATTAGATATGTTAATTATTTGCAAATAACTTAGTTTTTCTAAAATAACATCTTTTATTATAACGCCCTTACATAAAAACTCCTAAATGTGTAGAGTCTATAGGAATAGTTTGAAAAAAAATTATAAATGTAAAAAATAAAGTTGATTGAGGTCCTATAAAAACCAAATCCAACCCTTTAGTAGCTCTTATTTTAAATAATGAATATAGTATTAAAAAGTAAGAAAAAATGATGGAAAAATAACCTAAAAATTGAAAAATCCCTAATCAGATTTATTGCCTAGAATTAATAGATAATGACTACATTTGATATGCAAATCAAAACTTATTTTATAAAAAAAAATACCTATTCAAGATTTTGGAAATTCTGTAATTTCCAAATTCTTTTTGTTTTTGGTCATTTTCTCTAAAAAGTATTGACGTGATGTGAAACTCTACAAGACAAAAGGTGTGATGTTGAACTTGAACCCCAATAAAAAAGATGAGTCATGTCAAAAATAAAGTTGGCATTATCCAAAATTCACTACCAGTTACTTTAGAACAGAATTTTTGAACAGACAAAATCTCAAAAACCGAGTAACATTGAGTTAAAACGGAGTTTGAATTTTATTTTATTTTTACATATAAATTTTAAGAGAGGGATTGGACTCACCACAATCCAAGGTTCGGACGAAATCTTCCTTCACCTAGATTATACCAATATTAGGTAGGACGAGCCTTCTATCACCCTCTAGTGTTTGCCTAAACACCAAAGAGTTAGAATATCTCCCTAATGCCTTAACCAACTCAATGAATGAATCCCCTCTTTTTGATGAGATTGTTCAGCCCCTTTGTCAATAAACCACCCAAGAACAAGGGGTATCAGGGTTTGAAATTGAAAGATCATATGACTAATTTTCCAAAACCAGAACGTAACATTGAAAGTCCAAGGCCCAATAAAGGTGAGCTGCATTGTCCTCATGAAGCATTTTATGGAGCTCGCATGGTGCTGACTGCTGAGTCACGATTAACCAATTTCAGTGTATCCCATACACCAGTATCCCCAACACAACAAACTTCAAGCCCTTGAATTGTTTCCTGTGTTTTTATTTTAGTCGGTGATATAAGAAGAGGCTACGCAAACCCAAATGACATTGAAGAACTACCGTGATACAGGTGTGCTACAACAAAATTCAAACTTTAGACCGTGGGATTGTGAAACAATACTGGCCTATGTCTTTTTTTTTCAATTAAACGGTAAAATTAACATCATAAATGTTAATTTTGGCCACTGGGCAAACGACCCAGAAGACATTGCATCATCTATCCCACATATTTTGATCCAAAAAAAAAACCTATCCCACATAAAAAGTACGTCAGAAAAAAGTTAAAACATTAAGACGATTTTCTTAAAACATTCCTTCAATAATGTATAAACAGGACTAAAGCATTGCCGTCAAAAATCTCCTACTAGATAGGGAAAGCATCCTAAGATTGATAATGAAATAGAATTACACAGTCGGTCTTAGAACTTATCCTTCTACAACTTACACATAATAAATAGACAGCCTGATCATTCATGTGCCAATTCACAGGAATTGCCAAAAGGAAAAGTTGATCTGCTATCTACTAACTAAATAAAACACGACTTCAACAGATACTATTTGCTGCAGTTGCCATGCCGTCAGCTTAAAATTCCCCTTGCTAATACGGTCTGTCAAATTAGCAAAAACCTGAGAAAGAACAAGACAATAGAGTAGGTGAGATTTTACTTCCTTTCTTTAGTTTTATGGTCTTCCTCCTTCCTAATGCAAGCAAACCATGTATTGATTCTGTGTGATGTTATTAAATCGTTGCAAAGATAAATATTATTTCACTATTATCACCCTTCGGTTTATGCAACAGTAAAGAGTGCATCAGAATTGAGGGCAATATCAGGGGAATGGAATATTCTATGATTTTCATCAGCCAAATACTAATATTACTTCTGTATTGAGTGAGTGAGAGATAGATATATGGAAGTGGCTCCCATCCACTTCCCTTCCCATCCTCTTCTTCATCTCAACTGTTGGATCGAAATATGAATGATTCAGATTTCGTCTTTTATAAAAATATTATTTTTTAATTTTTTAAAAGATAAAATCTGAACCGTTCATATTTCAATTCAATTGTTGAGATGAAGAAGAGGGTGGGAAGGGAAGTGGATGGAAGCCAAATCCTAGATATAGAGCGAGCTAAGCACAAATAAATTACATGTACACTAAACCCAAAAAAAGAGGCAAAATGATGATTTCCCTTGGCAAATCAAAGGATTTGCTAATGCCCTGTTTGGCTCAATCAAGGGGAACGTATTCCCTTCTTTTCACACAAAGATCGCAATATACAATATTGTATTATTGATAGTTTGATACGATTTCTCAACAGCAGTAATTATCAGTATACTTATCTTTTATCTAAGGACACAATATTTACTTCCTAAATGACGAAGTAACCTTTTTCATTACATTTTCTTTTGCATTCCTTTGCTTTTTGTTTACTTCCTAAATGATGAAGTAACCTTTTTCATTACATTTTCTTTTGCATTCCTTTGCTTTTTGCTTACCAAACCAGCTCTTGGCTATAGAATCATTATATTTCCTTCGGCATATAGAAAATTAGGGATATTAAATTATTTGATCCAGAGCAGTTCCCACATATGCATTGTAGGTTAGTTACAGGGGAATGACCTTGCAAGTTCATAAATGGCATCAAGCACGGAAAAACTGTAGTACAGCTCGGGAGCCCCAAATTCAAAGAATAAAGACTATTATAACATGCTTATAGACAAGGAAGGGCCAAAGATCAGTAGCCGACTGAAAGTCAAAGGAGAAGACCAACCTAAATTTTATTCTTATAAACCATCAACATCATTGCTTAATCATAAGTCATGAATAAGAAATTATAAAGCAAAGCAATCGTGTGGGATAATGGAAACCAACCTTTTTCATAATCTAAGCAACAGGAAGCCAACCCATCTGGAACTTAGCAGACAGTTAACAAAAGTATTCCCTACATTTTGCTGATCCACATAGGCATTTCTTTTTCCTCTGGCCTGCTTTGAGAGGAAGAACTATTCCGTAATCATACGTCAACTCAGTCATGGGAGGGATATGTCTGACTGCATGGAAAGCAATGTGGAGATCAGATTCATTTTTGTTTTCACGCACAACAGGGCGCCAGAATACATTTGGAGAACAGCTGTGGTTCATAAACCGAGCAACATTCCCATAATTCTTTGCTGTAACATAGAGGGGATACGGGATCTTTGGAGCTTCGGTTTCACTAGGAAAAACTTCCAGCTGCTGATAAATGCGAGTAGAGTCAAATATGTAATCATCTTCATTTTCAACACCAAGCTCCTCCATTCGAGCATTATCTATGACTTCACCCGCATACTCACATATGAAAGCTCCTGCACGAATAGGATCCCAGGATCTTAAACCCCACCCTTTATTCTTAGTTTTAAAAACCTCCAAACGAATTCTCAAGCCACCTTGAGAAACCCTATTTCGACAATTCGGGGGGCATTGACAGGAAGGACCACACTCATATATCACAGATTTTAAGTCCAGAAGTACCCCATTTACAGAATACGGGAGATGAACTCCGTTCTTTTGAATGCAAGAACAGTTAAAGTTGCTGAGACGGCATCCAGCAGTACAATTACATCCAGCAGATTGATCTATGGGATTTGCTGGCTTCAAATTCCTGAGAGAAGGACAGTAGGTGAAATATGCAGGGCCCTTTTCACTATCTACATCATTCACAAGACAAACAGGCACCTTTTCAGCCCCAGAAGTAAGATCAGGCAATATAACCCCAACTCTTGAAGTAGCCTTCTCAGTCCATTGCTGAATGGATTTCCATGTCATGTATGCTTCAGGCTGCCCAGGCAGCCTGACTAATTTATACTTAAATACACTGAAACCTGATTTTCCTTTTTCTACCCATGAGTGTTGAATCTTGTAAAGGCCGTCATAAACATATATCCTCCCCATAGGGTTAGTACTGTCCTTGAGACCTCTAATTACTCTAACTTCATTACCTCGATGCAGACTCTTCTCCAATGCAAGATTACCTCTTTCAAGCTTTTGATCACTTCCATTAGCCCCACCTTGGCCACTGTAAATCAGAACATCCCCATCCTCTGTATTATCTTCATATCCTCCAGACGAGACAATACTTACAGCTAATGGCTCTTCTTCTTGACTAAATTTGACACTCATGTAATCAATTCCAGCCATAGATGGTGCATGCAACCCCACCGCACACAATTCCATCCTAAAAAAGAAAATATCCCCAATTTCAACACCAGGAACAACTCCAATACGTTTTTTACTATTTGTCCGAACCCCTTTACTCAACATGATTGTGCCAGCTCTCAAATCAGGCCGCCTTGCCACTCCAGGATTCCCATCTTTCAGATCTTCAATTTGTTGGATCTTCCTTCTTATCACTTCAAATATCATGAGTGTATATGAAACCGAGTCTCTGCCACCGTCTGGTTGATTCAAGACATCAAAAACAACTGGATTAATTGACTTGAGAATATCGTTGGCTACTGCATCCACATCAACCTCCCCTGCTGCAGCACCACCTCCCTGCTTTCCTTTCTTCTTCTTCAGCGATCTAGTCTTTCTATCCTGGCTTCCATCTTCTGCATCTGTTTCATTCACCTCAAAATTGATTTGGTGGCTATTGCTATAGCCATCATCATTCGTCAAACCCTTTTTGCTTCTTCTAGATGACCCTGCAATTCCGTTATTAGTAGCCTTAGCTCTTGGTGTTGGTGTCCTAAATGAATTGAGCGGAACCGCAGGCACCCCAGCTGCTGGGGTTTGAAGATTTTGTTCGGGGAATCTCTGAGACTCTGGAGAGAAGAAGAACGGGTAGAAGGAGGAAATACCAGGGGGGAAAGGGCCAGACGGAGAGACTGAAACAAAGGGTGCCCCTCCTTGTGAATTTGAAGACGAAGAGGCGTTAGATGGTGAAGGAAATATAGGAACAAGAGTTCGCAATGGCTTAACATTCAAAACCCTAGACTTATCAAAGGACCCATGTGCTGGATTAGAGTCTTGACCCAAACTGTTCTCCATTAATATTTTGAAGGTTTACAGACCAACTCCTCTAACAACAATCTTCCACGAATTTAATATTCACGCATCTAAGTAAAACAGAGCAAAATGAGAAGGCCAACAAGTATGGCGGTTGCTTTAACTCAAGAGTAAAGCCAACGGACTGCAATTTTGCATTAATTACATACAGGATGCCATGAAATGACGAAACTAGGAGTCGATGCTGGCACATAACACGTTTCCTGAAACATGCAACGGAATCTGAAATTAAACAGCGTACGAGAACAAGGAAAACCAACTAAGATGCATAAAAATATATAAAATCAAAAAATAAAGCTGCTAACCAAGAGGAACACATGAAACACACCACGAAATTTTCTCTGGTCGATCAATATGAAAAGAAACCCGAATAGACAAAACCAAGTAAAAAAAACAGAACCGGATACTGTAAGTACTAAAAATGAGGAGAAATGGGAAACCAGGGTACACTTCATCTCCTAAATCTGAAAGAAAACAGAAGATCCCTCTACACTACAGATCCGATGCTTAGAAAGGGCACGACAGAAAATCGGGTAGGAGTTCGAAGACTAGCTGAAAGTATGAATAATTAACGCGCAAGTAGGAAAAACATAAGCATACCTGAAAGGATTTATCAGATTTAAGCTTGTTACTCTGCTAGAATTTGAGCTGAAGTCCAGCGCCTTCCCGGTTTTCCCAAACCAAGGCCTTTGTTTTGTGTGTCCTTTCGAGGGGAGAGAGGATGAGCAGAGCCCCGGATATTTTCTTGCGCGTCTTTATGCAGATTGTCAAATAATCAGATGCTTCATATGCTTGATATGTAATTTGGTTACCGTCTTCTAACTTGTCCGTGGCATTATGTTATCCGATGGAAAAGAAGGATGTAATGATGACCTGCCTGATGATGATTTATCGAACGGCTATCCAGGATGGTGATGATATTTATCGAACGGCTATCCAGGATGGCAACGTTGGTTTAATGACGGACGGTAGGATCCCTGATTCTCTATCTGGAATATAGATAACGTAATAACAAAGGCATCTAAATTTGTGATTTGTCCAAAAAAAAACAAAAGAGCCCATAAAAAAATACATATATATATGCAAAGTAAATATTTAATATTGTTACCATTCATTTAAAGTAACAAATCATTTTTATTTTATAAGAGATCAGAGCTGAAATGGTATTTTCCTTTTCTAATTTGTGCAATACTACTAAGTACATGAATGTTAATAATCAAGATCTAAATTAGTAATATTAACCGTAAAAGTTCCGGTAAATAATGACTCACAATGGCTTTGACAGCTTTTCCTCTTTAGTTGGCTCTTATCAGCTACTCCCTCTTATTTTTATTATTAGACATCGACTAATAATTTTTAAAAGAGAATATCATTTTTGCCTTGAGCTAAAACGATACCATTTTGACTCTTTTTTTTCTTTTCTTTTTTTTCCTTTTATCTCTTCATTTAAAAAAGAACCAAAACAGCGTCGTTTTGACTTAAGGCAAAAAAAATTTTTTGCCTTGAAGGTAGAAATGATATTTCCTTTTTAAAAACCAATAAAAGTAGTTAAAGTCATTGAAGTTATCTTAAAATATTAATAATTTACAATATTACCCTTACTAATTGTATTAAACTTTAATATTATATTAATTATTATTACCTTTACTTACTACATTTATTAATTATGGGCATGCATTAAAAAAAAAATAACACTCCTTTGAAACAAACAAATGCCTTGTAAAAAGTTCAAATACACATGGTAATTAATGTTTTATAATAGGGTTTAATGGTAGAAACATTTTTTCTGCCACATTCACATATAAGTGAGTGTGTCCCATTAATATTTTCTTAGGAAAATCTATATAATGGCCCAAATAACAGAAAAAAAAAATCAAAAAAGATTTCAAGATTCTAAAAATACCAGAAAAGGCCTAGGGCCTTTTTTGGTATACATTCATTAAAACCTTTAGTTGTTAACGGGGCTGATATAGTTGTTAGTGGGGCTGATATAGTTGTTAACATTTTAATGAATTTATACCAGAAAAGGTCCTGGGCCTTTTTCTGGTATTTTCATAATCTTGAGATCTTTTTTTAAATTTTTTTTGTTACTTAGGCCTTTATACAGATTTTCCCTATTTTTTTTTCTTCTTTTTATAATGGGACTCACTCACTTTTATGTGAATGTGACAGATAAAATATTTTTGCAGCAAAAGCAAAAACATTAAACCCTTTTATAATAAGGACCGAAAGAAGTATGTTTTAAGAAAAATAGGAAAAAATAATATTGAAATATTTTTATTTTTAACTCAATTATAATTCAGCCCTTCGATTATGACATATTACAACTTATTCATTAAACTTTTGAGTCACATATGAGTCAGTTCATTAATCTTTTCACATTTTATAACTTAATTATTCTAAATTATCGTGTGTGGCAAAGATTGTTATTACTAACTCAACTACACGTGTCAAGAATTCTTCCAAGTCATATCTCCACGTTTGCGCCCTCGCATGCTGACGTGACTCCAGCGCAACTGAAATTGCCCTCGGCCCCACTGACTACACTTTCCCTGGCCAACCATTCCAAATCCCATCGTCTCTCTCCTCCGTCTCCAAACCTCCATATTTAAACTAAAGAAATCGTGTCATTGCTTGAACTTCATCACTACTTTTTTTTTTTCCAAAGGATATACACACACACACAAATATATATTGCAAACGGATAAAGTACTTCAAAACAAAGTCAAATCAAATACAACAAAATAAACCAAATACAAAAACAGCCAAACGTAAATTAAAGATTTAGATTTAAAAGTAGAAGAAGAATTATATATTATAACGGCCTTCTTGAAATCCAAATTTAAAAGTGACGATAAATAAAATGTTGGTTGTAAAATCCACCTTAAAGAGCACACTTCTTTATAAGCAGGGGCGGAACTAAGATTTAAAGTTAATGAGTACACAATTAGTATAGGAGTTTGGTGCTGCCCCTGAATATTTTTTTTTTAAAAAAAAAGTTTTAAATACATTAAGATTATATCATTGACATTTTCTGGAAAGAAAAAAGTTTCACAAGATTAAAGAACATATTGGAACTTAGAACCTATAAGAAATCAAAGAATGAAAAATTATAATAACTAGAAGGTGGGCAAGCAAACCAAAATGCTGGTTTCGTCTTCAATTCATCATAAACAAAAATCATAAGGTGGGGTATTACCTTTAGATATTCATTTACGTCAGCCTTCATTTGCTTAGCCTTGAGTGCTGCATCAACCTCCAAAAAGATTCGAGAGGATAAAGTTATTTTTTGAAGCAAGTCAATCTGCAAAAGAAAGCAGAAAAGGAAGTTGTGTCATACCAATATTCAATACAAATAAGACTTATTATCATGCTTTCACTATAGAGCAAAGGAATAAGAGAAGGATAGTTACAAACCGGCACTCCAACTTTAGCATGCCTCAAAAAAGGCTATCCACTAGAAAGCACGACACTTTCAATAAGTTCAATACTAAACACTTACATAAAGGGGAAAGGGAAAAAAAAGTAAAAGAGAAGATGGAGGTTCGAACCAGCGACCTTAAGCTAAAGATATAAAGTCTTAACCAACTATACTATCCATACATATTGTTACAAAATTCTCTCAATATATATATATATATATATATATATATATATATATATATATATATATATATATATTAAGGGGTTCACTTGCCCCCATTAAAACCAATGTAGCTCCGCCCCTGCTTATAAGTATTACCTGCAATTAGAGCTGCTGTACAGATATCTTATCTTGAAGTAAAAAATATAGAAACCCCAACCTAAAAAAGAAGACCCATGATATCCTGAAAAAATTTTTGCTCCTCTGATCAAGCAAATAGATCTGATAATCTTAACCTTGACCTTGACCTTGACCAACTTCATCACTACTTACTATAGGTTTAGAAATATATCTTCCTCAGACAAAAAAGAGGATGAATTAATGTTCATTTGGTCTTGATCCTTGTACTGTAGAGTGAAAAGCAGATTGCATTAGACCCGCACCACCTTCCTAATAATATCCACAAACCAGGAGGGGCGATTTGAGTGGTGCTAAAGTCGGAGAGCTTATGAGGACGCAAACGTGGAGCAAGGAGTTAAAAGAATTTTTTGCCACGTGGGGCTGAGTTATAAGTATGTTAAGATTTAAAGGACGACAGGATTAATTTCTGGAAAAAAAAAAAAAAAAGTTGTGTCATTTCTATTAATAGATAATGCCATTTGTTATAGACTTTATAGTTTATATAAAATAAAAATTTTATTATGAATTATATAACTTCAAAATTATAATAGAACAGTTCAATATTTCAAAATCCGGGCGAGTCCTCATTAATTCCATGCTCATTATAGTAATAAGTATTAAACTTGTTGCCATGATAAAATCTGGACCATCTAAAATCGTTCCAGATTTTTTTTTTTTTTTAAAAAAATATATATATATATATATATTCAATTTTTTAGCGGTGAATCCATTTTTTGGAACACAGATCAATTATATAGATATCTTGATTTTAAATAATGTTTCAATTAAAATAAAAAAAAATATTCAAAACATTAAAATAGTCCAAAATAGTTTTTAAGTTATATTTCATGTGTGTCCATGCTTAACAGGAATTAGGGGATAAGGAGTAATGGATAAATAGTGAAACTGACGATAAATGTATGTAAATATATATTCTAAAATTATAATCATAAGTTATAAAAGAAAAGTATATACACCTTGGGTGAGCACTGTGGGATATGGATGGATGTTCTCATTTTTACCTCTTATAGAATGATGTTCTCACTACTGTTAACGTTTGAAAATGATTACGCAAAAAAAAAAAAATAAAAAATAAAATTAAGTCGCTTGATTTTATTTAAATTTTCTCTCACACACACATATTTAATTTATTGATTTTACAATATCTTTCAATTTCTATCCATTTGACTAGTGTACTTTTAAATCGTGAATTTATTTCAGGTTGCATCTTCCTTTAAGATTCTCTTGTCCTTGCTCACTTCTTACTATCTTTTTATTATAGAATAGATTTCTCTTGTAATACCATCGAAATAAAATATCTTCAATGTCTAAGTATAATGTATGAATTAAAAGTTGCGATCACGTGAACAAAAATTGAGCTGGCAGCACCAAAATGTGAAAAAAAAAAAAATAAAATAAAATTGCTATGTATGTATCTTATCTAATTAATTTCCGAATTTTCTGGGCTCATGCAATGTTAGCGATGAGTTGGACTGAATTGATCGTGCTCGTGCGGTTTTGTGCATGCACATTTTTCTCTACATATAACTATTTTTAAGAATATGTTTGCGTTAACTTTTGAAAAATAAATATATAAAAGAAATTTTATTGATATTTAGAAAAATGACTTATAAAATCATAGTCTTATTATTTTCTAAATATACATAACAGTGAATAAAATACTTAATTATAGTATATATGATATATATTGTTAAATTATATGTTAGTATATAAGTAAGGTAAATTAATTTTGAGAAAAATATAAATATTTTAAAATATATTTTTTTTAATCTCTAAAAAAGTCAATGAAGTTTTAAACCGTAAGGAGATATCTCAGAATCTTATTTTCTGATCAATTTTCATAGGCTCGTCTAAAAACGTCGATCTTAATTAATCTTCAAGAGGGAAGCTAGATGATGTAACTTATATCGACCCATAAAGATGAAAGAAAAGTTAAAATAGTATTATATGATTTAAAGATTATAAAAATAAAATGATAAGAAAAACTTAAGCCGATCTAATATAGGATAGGATAGAAGGATATCACGGATGCGCGTGCTTGGTTGGGTATCGGGTAATTTTTTTAACCCCATTCAGAAACAACATACAAAGTCCAGGGCCGAGCCAGAATAATAATTCCATTTAAAGCCCAAAGGAATGTGCTGTCCGTTCTGGAAACGCGAGCATAATGACACAAACACCCTTTTCTGAACTTCCTGGATGAACCACATTACGGCCATAGCCTGAGTAATATATTAATTAATTATTTTTTATAAAGTGTTTTGTTAAAAGGAAAAATGGACATAAATATCATTTTACCTTGAAAATAAATAACTCTACTAAAGTAGTACGATGACAAATGGAAAATTTAGTAGAGCTGAGAACAAATTGAGTATATGCAATGACAATTTCATAGTACTAATTAACAACTTGAGTTTTTGCTCTCTTTTTAATAAATTTGATGGGGATTTTGGTAAAAACACCTAATTTTCCAAATCTCATATTCATCCTTGTGACCTATATGTCTTTTACTAGACATTTTGGGTTTTCTAAATTCAAATAGTATTTATGTGCCGTTTTACCTTTATTAAATATATGTATATATTTGGTTTTTAAAAAAATAAATCAGGTTGTGCAGGGGTGTTTTAGTAAATTATGGAAATGAAAATTGAATATTTGAAAATCATTTTGCAACACCTATGCTGGGCCTGAATTTTTTATCTGGTACATATACGTTTTGTTTTTTTTTGGGTTGGTTAAATTTTTAATTTCGTTATGTTAGCACTATTAACTTTATGTACCGGGCTCACATTTAGCTATGTAAAGTATAATTTTTCTAGTTAAATTTTTCTTTAATTAAAATAAAATTATTAAATAAAGAAAAACACTTGGTGTTAGGCGTTCTTTTTGCGAAAGCACATGCGTATTTTTACACCTTTGAAATTAAAAAAAAAAGTCAAACTTAACGGTCAAACGATATTTTTACACCTAGTTTGTAACCATGTGTGTATTTTTACACTTCAAAAAAATATTTAGTGCTGAACACTCATCGGGAAAAAACACATGTGTATTTTGGCACCTTATACACACACACATGTACATATGTATGTATGTATAGTGTAAATAACGTTTTAATTTTACAGCATCGTATTAAATCAATAGTTACATACTCTTGGGTGAAATCTCTTCATCTGGGACTGGGTTTTCAGGAATCGTTTTCACAGCGGAATGTGATTTGGAGTTGTCTGTTCCCCACAACTTTTGAACAGTGCTGTCACTTCTTATTCTTATCATACCACAAGGTAACCGCGATTTCTTCTTATCTCTAGTCAAAAGTCTGCATCATTCATTCAATCATTTATGGTCAAAATTTTTTGCATTGAAGCATCAGCAATACTTGCATTAACTAGCAATTAAATGAGACGATAATAAATTAGGGAGTTATATATGAACAAACCTGTCAACGATCAACCATGTTGCCCCTAAACTTGTGGCAGCATCAGAAGCAACCTCTATGAAAGGGCGTGCAACCACATCAATTTGGAAATCCATCTGAGAGACCCATGAGAATTTCATCACATATGATGGGTGATATAAACTAGGAGTAATTAAGTATGATGATGATGATGATTTTGTACTGACCTTTTTGGTTTCACAATACTGACAGAGTTTCATGATTTCTGAACTCTTGTTAAAGTCGTCCCTTATTTTAGCTAATTGGCCGTCAACAATTTTTTTGTTTGCTGCGAAAAAAGAGTCGTCATGGACCCTGATCTTGATTCCCACTGAACAAGAGCGAAGGAAATATCTGATGATTCATAACAGAACATAGATAGATAGGAATTGTGACTGTGAAGCAAATAAAATAAAAAGAAAACTCAACTAACTCACTGGGACTGATGAGTTGTTCAAGAACGGCAATGAGTATAACCTCTTGTCCAGCCTTTGGAAATGCCTTTTCCAGGGCCCTCGTTATGGGTTTTGAAGGTACATCTTTTGATGCACCCACTACCACCACGATCCTCCCACCCTCACGACCTTCTGCTGCCATTTATGTTTGGATTTGATTTGATTAATTACCCAAAGAGATCAATCCGCTTTGATTGTTATTATGTTATGGGGCTCTATACTATGATCATATATATTAATGGATATTCGTATAATATGCTGAATCGATGCTTGACATTGTGTCCTTCTACAATCACGTAGGTACACAACAAGGTGAATGAATTATATTACATCATCCCTCTTTTTTAATTATAGTGCTAGCTATTAGTTTCGTGTAACTTTCACTAGAGTTCAATCATCTGGGGGATGTTCCAGGGTTACGTTGAGGAGATTAACGTTGTTTAATGGTCCTTCCTTTGGGCAGGATTGCAACATAGCTAAACAAAAGCATCATTGTAGCGTCTTAAAACATCATTCGTATATATGTTGGTTCACATTATATTTAAATCATTCATACCCCCTCACAAGACTCACCTCTTGTATGTATCAAAAGATAAATATAATATATATATATATATATATATATATATATATATATATATATATATATATATATTATTTAATATAGATTATAATATTATTATATAATATTTATTTAGAATTTAATTTATTTGATAAATTAAACCATTAAAACAATTAGAGATATTGCATCTCATATTCAATTTTTTTAATAGAGATACTATATCATAGATTTAATTTAAATTGAGATATTGTATCTTAGATTTAATTAAACAGATATAATATCTTACATTTAATTTATAAAGATAAATTAAATCTACTGACTTTTAATTCAGATTAAATAAATAAATTATATTAGATCTGTTGGATAGATTTAATTAATATTATTTTAAAGGTTAAGGTGCAAAAATACACATGTACTTTTTTCCGATTAGTGTTCAGCACCAAGTGCATTTTTGAGGTGCAAAAGCCCTCTTGACATCTCTTCATCTGCAAAGAATTCTCGATGGGAAAACGCAGAGACAAAATACTAATCTTTGAATAGGAAAAAGAGTGGATCCACAGGGTCCCAAATGAATTGGCTTATTCGAAAAAGGCTTTATTCTTTGAAAGATCTAAAAGTACACATGTGTTATAAATTAGGTGTAAAAATAACGTTTGATTGTTAAATTTGACTTTTTTTACTTTCAAATGTGCAAAAATACAAATGTGCTTAGACAAAAAGAGCACCCAACACCAAACATTTTTTTAATTTAAGAATTTTATTTCAATTAAAGGAAAATTATTATTTTTCTAGGTATACTTCTTGAAAAGTTAAAATTTTTATTTTCATAATTTATTTTATTTTTTAAAAATCATTATTAAATTTTCTAATTAATAATTAATAGTTGATTATTTATGCATTTACAATTTGATATTATAAATAATATATTTAATAAAAATAATGTTAACTTTTTTTATCTAGCAAATTGAACCAAAAATTATTTAAATGATTTTTCAATCAAAACTGAACAATATTATTCAATTTTTATTGCATTAAGAAATATGCAATATAAATGTTTGCACCTCCAAATGAGTTATTTTTATTTATATGATGAATGAAAATTAATCCAGGAATATTATGGACTTACAGTTATAAAGTTGACTTATAAATACTCATTTATCGATTATTAATTAGAAACTTAATAAATATTTTTTTAAAAAAAGAAACTAAATTATGGAATTAAATTTTTTACTGTTTTTATCCATTGGATAAATCATCCTTTTCAAAATAATAAATTAGAAAAAAAAAAATTGGCCTCTTACGAACTATACCAAGAAAAATAATAATTTTTATTGAATTAAAATTAAATTATTAAATAAAAATAACATTTGGTGTTTAGCGCTCTTTTTGCGAAATCACATGTGTATTTTTGCACCTTTGAAAGTAAAAAAAGTTAAACTTAACAGTCAAACGGTATTTTTGTACTTAATTTATAACCATGTGTGTACTTTTACATCTTAAAAAAGCACTTGGTGCTAAACACTTATCGGGAAAAAACACATATATATTTTTACACCTTAATCCATGATGTAACGTGGAAGTAAATCCTCTCATTATCTCTTATCAACCCATATATTTATTTAGTTGGAAAGATGAAAAAAAAGTTAAAATAATATTGTAACTTTTCAAATTGATTGGTCAAATATGATTTATAAATTATAAGAGATGATAAGAATAAGATGATATTAGAAACCTAACTCAATGTAATATAGGATAGGAGGATATCACGGGGCGTGTGCAGGTGCTTGGTTGGGTTTTGGGTAATTTTTCTTTTAAATTCCATTCAGAAACAATATACATAGTCCAGGGCCAAGCCGGAATAACAATTCCATTTAAAGCCCAAAGTAATTTTGCAACACCTATTCTGGACCTGAATTTCTTGTCTGGTATATATACGTTTTTTTTTTATTAAATTTTTAATTTTGTTACGTTAGCACCATTAACTTTATGTCCAGGGGTCAGATTTAGCTCTGCAAAGTATAGTTTATATAGGTGCCTTCAGAATGGTTTCATCAATGGCTTATTAGATAGAGGTAAAAATTATTCAATTAAAGTAACATGCCACTTGTATAAAATTTGATCAAACATACAATAATTGTTGGTTGATATGGTAAGCAATCTTATCTCTATAAAAAGAATAAGATAGTTCATATATTAGGAAGCGTATTTATTGTGAGAGGCGAAAGCCTTTTACATTCTAAACCTAAAAATATTATATTTTAAGCTAAATAAAAAAAATGACCAGACATATTCATTCTCAATTTTATTGTGATAAAACAATCAAAACGACAAATATATGCTTCACTTGCATCTTATGATATATTTGATCGGTAAGCATGTGTATTATACGCCTAATATTCAACAAATAATATGAAAATTATATGGATGAAATTACGATAATGCGACCTATAACCAGCACAATTCACCTCAAAATTTTTACAAAACACGAAACACCTGCTTCTGTCTGTTGGGTTTTTTTTTTTTTTTTTTGCTTCTGTTCTCAGCCACTAAATATTTATTTTTATGGTGTTAATCTGGCTTATGTTAGATATTATGAGTTTATGACTTGAGATGTTAATTAACTTGTATTTGTATTATACTATATGTGCTGTTGTTTTGTAGTGTCATTTAATAGATATAATTTTTGTATTCTTTAAAACCCATATAATTTGTTACAAGGGTAGTGGGTGGTTTGGTTTTGTCTGGTAATTTTTGAAACTATAGTTTCAAAAGTCTCTCTCTCTCTCTTTTTTAATCAAAAATCAAAATAAAACTCTTCTTACATGATTTACCTAATAAATCGTAAAAGTTGTCATCTAGACGCAAGGTGATTATAGTTTTCCTGTCTTGAAATTTTTTGGGATGGAGAAATTTGGGATTGTTTTTTTTTTTCCCCTAAATTGAGATGAAGAATAAGATTTCTCAATCAAGAATGTATTTAAAAAAAATAGATAAAAACTATATTCGGTTTGTTGGGTGTTTTGAGTGTCAGCTAACAAGTGAGAACCAAGTCCAAGAGTGATCTTAAATAAATATATGTATATCTGTGTATGTGCGTGCGCACATGTGTGTGTAATATTCATGGCGCTGCTGCTGTGATTTCATAAATCAATAACATTAGTTTATTTGATTAGGTGAATGTATTACACTAATCATAAAGAAATAAAACACCTCGATTTGTCTCTCAAGTTGTAGGCATGTAGCTAGGCTCTTTTTTATTATGAAATATATTGTATTATTGGACTTTTGACTATGTAATGTATTAAATGAGATTTGTCATTGGGTGTTTTTTGAGTGAGTAAACAATATCTTGGACCAAAATCATTATATTTTATGTTGCAGGTCAAGTGAGAAGTTATTATAAATTTTGAATTATTGTTAGATAAATTTTGTGTTTCATATAAATTTTAAAGCATTGCATGCTCTGAGATTTTTCATGAAATCCCGATCGGGATGAGAATTTTTCAGGATTGGAAATGATTTCCCTTCCCAAGCCCTCTTCAGGAATGGGATCGGGGTTTCTCCATCTCGTCTTGAAAACACCCCTAATTAAATGGCTTTATGAGCACTACAAAACACTAATTTAATTTCCCTTGGATCTCGTGCCATGGTTGTTAAGAAAAGGATCATTAAAGAAAGAGTTAAACTGTAAAAATACTCATATGATCCTTTCAAAAGTGTACTTAGTATCAAATGTTTTTTTTATTTTTGTAAAAGTGACTATGTAATTGCAAAAGTGAAGCAAGAGTCACATATTCCGTTATTATGGGCCTAACCAACATAAAAGTAACAAAATATGTGACTTTTGTTCCAGTTTTGTAATCATATAGTCACTTTTGCATTCAAAAGAGATTTTGGTGCTTGACCCACTTTTATAAAAACCACAAGTATATTTATACACCTTAATCTTTAAATAAAATATAGGAGACTTTTTGTGAATACATAGTATAAAAACGATAGAAAAATGTTGTCAAAATATGTAAAACAAAAAAAAGGGAAGTATTTTAATAATTTCAAATTGGCTAATTTGAAATTTTAAAATGTTGATAAACATGTGAAATTACATAAGTGCCCCTACTTTTTTTTTTAAAAAAAAATCCTTAAAACCCCTTGCCAACTGTCAGTGATCGGAGCTCTAGTGGCAAAATATATATATATAGCAAAAACTGTCAATATAGATAGTTGAGTTGTTAATAGCAACACTAAAGTTGTAAACAACGGCCTAATATTTTTTATTTTTAAATATCTCAAGTAAACGTTATCAATATTATTAGCACTTGAATTGTTAATATTTACTGAATATTTCCTAATAACTTTCCCCAGAGATCTGATATTTACACACACACACATCTCTCGAATAAAAGTTATCACTGTTGATATTTGAGTTATTAATAGTAATATTAAAGTTGTAAATAAAGAATTTTTTGAATATTTCCTATTAATTTTCACCGGAGTTTCGGTGGTCTAATATTTTCTTTTGCATTTTGTCCAGCAAAAATTGTCACGGTTATTAGTTGAGTTATTAATAATGATATAAAAGTTATAAACGAATTATCTGTTGAATATTTCTTAATAATTTTATCAGAGTTTCGGTGGTTTAATATTTGTTTTACATTTTTTAAGTAAACATTGTCAATGTTGATACTTGAATTATTAATAGCGATACAAAAATTATCAACTTTAGTATCATTATTAATAACTAAATTATCTATATTGAAAATTTTTGTTTGAGAAATTAAAAAAAAAAAAAAAAAAAAGGCCCCCGACAAGACACTACGGTAACAGGCCGCCAATGCTAGAGTCCAGGGGTCAACATGGGGTTTAAGGGATTCTTTTAAAAAAGTAAGGACACTTATATAATTTCATATATTTTTTAACACTTTGAAATTCTAAATTAGTCGGATTTAGAATTATTACAATTTACCATATTTTTCTACCATTATTTCCCTTGAAAACGGGAGGTACTTTTAATATTTGGGTACTATATATCAAAGCAGACGTAAACATTTTTGGCGATATTTATTGGTCCAAAAGTAACGAATTCTAAACTTTGATTACGAAGGGAGGCAATGACAACTATGGATAAGTATGGCAAGTCAGCATTTTCACCATCATCATCGTCAGGCACTTGAGTAAACGCAAGAACTTTTGACAAACGAAACATACGACGTGTCGTTTCCGCGCATTGATGATTAGAGTGTCCCCATATTAATTATTTTGTGGGGGAAGCAAATCCAAAAGCCACCTAAATGTGGACCTACCTTCACTTAGAATATCACATAGTATCTTTAAAATGGATTATATTCTTTCTCTCTCTTTTAAGCAATAACCATGCCTTTCTAGTGGATGATTTTTACATGGTTTGCATCCCTTCAAAGGAAAAATGTTTTTCATTTATGTGGAAGTTACAATTTCATTTTGTCTGTGGCCAAATTAACTTGATTTAATAGGATAATGGGTAAACACAAACGACAAAGAAAATAAGGACTTGGGGCCATTTAACATTTTTACCCATAATGATTTCGTTTTTAGCTTAAATGTAATTTTTTTTCCAACGCAGGACAATAATTAAAAAACCAGTTTACAAGAGAGAATTTCAAAATAACCGAGAAATAAAATCAATATAATATATAGGTTTAATACAATATTTCATCCCTTAAGTTTACATGATTTTAATTTTGATCATTCAAACTCCAAACGATAGGGGTTGTGACCTCTCAAATTTTATTTTGTTTAAAATATCGGTCAATATAATTTAATAAAAACATAGACCATTTTGTAATTGAGTGATCCAAATCCATGATTTGAAACTTGAGAGATTACAAACTAAAATAAAAGTAAGTTTGAGAAATCAAATATTATATTAACTATAAAATATAACAAACTTAGTGTTTATTTTGATTAGTGGCTGAATATGTTTTTTTAACTTGATTTATGATGTATGAAGTAAGTATGTAAGAAGAGTTTTGTTTCAACCTGTATGAATGTATTTCTTGAATAGGAAAATCTCACTCATGTCAATAGGACTAGGAAAAATATATAAAAAAAAAAATCCTAATGTAAATTCCTCTATAAAAAAAGTCTCAGTGTAGAGTCCTCTATCAAAAAATAGATAAGTCTGTCAATAGTTACTCTATGAATAGTCAATATAATTATATATACTTGTCAATGATAACCGATTTAGTTAACATAGATGAGTTTTTTAATGTTCACTCTATAACTTATCAATATAATTAGTGGTAGAGCTAGGATTTTTTGTTTATGTCTGCATAATTAATGGAGGGATTTGGGGGCAGTGCCCCTGAATTCATTTTTTTAAGGAAATTTTTAAATGCATTAAAAAAACAAAAGAATATGAACAAGAAAAAAAACACTTCAACTTAACATAGAAAAATAATATTCAAGAGTTGACTAAACTATTACAACAAAACGATTATAAAAGCATTTTTCAATTCTTCATTCCTTGAAAAATAATAAAAAGATATTTCTATGATTTTTCAAAACAAATAAAAAATGCACAATTTTAGAATTTTTTTTTGTTGGAAAATCATTTTAAAAAAAAAAATAGAAAGAAAAATGCACCATTTTTTTTTTCTTGTAAGATATTAAAATATTATTCATTTTAGATAGAATCTAATGATCTACCGTGAAAAAACATTTGAGAGCATTTTAAGGAGCATTAGAGAGTATAGAGAGTGGGGCATTAAAGGCCCCTTGTCACGGTAAGAACCTGTCATTGAAAATATGCTACCTGGTATTGTGATAGTGAAGTCGCAACGTTGGCACTTCCTTTGCCCACTTCATCACTTGTAAATATAATAAGAAGATTGGACAATTTCTTGGTGTTTCAAGGAAAGAAGATTGGATGATTTCGTGGTATATGTAAAGTGATTTGTGTTATAAAATATTACATGAAGAGGGTAAGACTTGAAGTTATGCAACACAATTTTTTTTCCCCATTCAAACAAAAAACCCCTCAAAGTTTATGTCTGCACCTACGGACCCTTACCCTAACGTGGCTCCACCACTGAATATAGTCATATATACTTATCAGTGGAAAATATTTTAGTCAACATATATGAGTTTGTTAATGGTTACTTTTTAACTTGTCAATATAGTTACATAAATCTGTCAATAAAATAAGTTCACATCTAGAATATATTTTTCTTAGATTTCTAGGAACTTCTTTTTTTTTTTTTTTTTTTTTTTTTATATATAAAAATCTTCACTAAGAATGTTTTTTTATAGAGAAATTTACACTAAAAATGTTTTGAAATTTTTTCTAGTCCTTGAACTTGAGCCACATTTTCCCTTTCTCATATGCTAATTTAAATAGACCCTTGGACAAACTACTTGGAGAGTTGGGGGCACTTAAAATAAGTGCCTTTATATTTTGGGATATAAAACTCTTCTCACTTGTTCTGTTTTTCCCATCCCATGCAATAAAAAATTGTTTAACGTAGGCATATCTAAACAAGTAATCCAACATATACATCAATTTGTCGCGTCATTTCACCAAACTCATTGACATTAACATTATTAATATAATAATATAAAAATTTATATACTCTTAATATAAAATATAATTGATTTTTAAAAAAATTAAAAAAAAATTAATTTCTAAGTAAGATAAATTATATTAAATAAAAATAATGAGTGTAAATATTTTAAAGTAACTTATTTTATTTTTTTAATCTTTTAAAAATAGGGTATTATATTTAGCTTTTTTCTATCGAGTAAAATTATTGGGTTGATCAAGGACAGTAGTATGCAGGTCAAAGAACAAAAACCTATCCGTCTCATAAGGTGCTTCTCCCTTATCTACTTCTTACATGTTTATCTCTCTAATTAGAAAGATAAAACATTTTTTTTAAATTTTGTATATATTCTATTTATTTAGATTTAAATTATATTCTAAGATACTGGTTTTACAGGACAAGTATTTTTGAATATAATTCTGAAAATTAATTAATTTAAGATATTGGGTGTAAAAAATGTCTCACAAAATAGTATATAATTTAAATCTAAATAAATAAAAAAATTAAAAATTTTAAAAAATATCTCATCTCTCTAATTAGAGAGATAAACACGTAAGAAGCTCATATAAAAAAAGCTACTCACCAGTCTCTTTGTCTGTACCTATTCGAACTTGCGACTTACCAGTGAGGGGACGAACGCCCAAACCAGTAAGCCACGAGTCTGCAAGGCAAAAACCTACCAGTCTAGTAGAAGGCAAACAGCTCAGAAATCTGTCCGACAGAGAAGGGATTTAATGGCCCGTGATTACTGTCCTTTTTTTTTTTGGTCAAAGATTACTGTCCTTTTTTTTTTTGATCAAGAAGATTACTGTCCTCACTAGCAGTAATTTCTACGAATAATGAGGATGATTACCTTTAAAGTCAAGTAGTATAGTTGGGCGCACGCGCTGTTACTGCGCGTTCGCTTCAAACCTAGACGGCGGAAACTATGGGGGTGGGGTTTTCTGTATCCAGAACGAGAGGGATATAAATATTAATGACTTAAAGATTAATGAAGCTTTTATTTTTCCTGCTTTTTTTTTTTTCAGGGTCATTCGTCATTTATTTGCGAGAGCCAAGATTAATCGCAACTAGCGTGGAAGCAAAGGCAATCGAAAATCCAAGTCCGTTAAGCCACCTGTAATTGCCGATGATCCAACCCTCTATAAAAGACACAAATCTATAGACGCTGATTCTCATTGGCGACTCTCTTTCTCTCTCTGAAATTCTAACTCCGCGAATTTAAACTCTCTTGACTTTTCAGTAACCCAGCATTACAATTCTGATAATACGGGTGATCTTCTTCTTCGTCTTCTTCTGTTCTTATTTATCTGCAGCTTCGTATTGTTTTAAACCTCCTCAATGTAAAAGGAATGAGCTTGACTCTTGCAGTTGACTGTCCATTCCTCCTGGCTTTTGAGAGGATTGGTCAGTTATTTTGTGAAAAATTAGTTACATGCATTAAGAGATTTAATTTAAAACCAACAGTTTGAGATTATTGAATAGTTTTCAAATGTTTAAACATATCTCTTTTTCGTGGGATTGAGGAGTTCTGATAAGTTTTAGCCGCAACTATTGTATAGCTTTGCTTAGTTATCCTACTTTCATCCTTATCACGTTCTCGGTGCTTGTCATTATATCTAAGCGTCAAAAAAACAGAAAGAGAAGAAGGGAGGGAAGTGTCGGTATTTTCTGTCAAATTGTAAGACATAGTGCATTAAACGCATTAATTGTCACCTAAGTTTCTACTATTGAGAATTCCTCATCCTGATAATCTGGAGGGTCATTTTGTTTGCCCCTTCTATCTCTGCTATATATTCGTAGTCATTCCATTAGCTTCAATTATCTTGTGATGTTTCAGGCTGCGTTTAGATTGAATGTTGTGAACAAAACTATGGGTTCCAAGCCTTCATGCAGTGTTGCTCTGATCCAACTCCTTACAGTGGTTTACCTTCTTTGTCAATGCTTTGCTGTTAAAGTTGATGCAGACCAGAACGCTACACTAGTTGTAGACGTTTCTGATGCATCTGGAAAGCCTATACCTGAAACATTTTTTGGAATATTCTTTGAGGTGAGAGCAATAAACCTGTTACCTTGGGATTGAGTTCCTTTTTTCTGTTTCCCTTATTTTCTTGATAATTCTTGCAGCTGTAAACCCATTAGCTTGTAGCATCAGCCTTTAATGTTAGTCTCTCTGTTCTTATGTGGTATATGCTATGTTTAACGTCTATGGTAATTAGGTTTATGCCCTTGTATTATTTAGGGTACCCAAAAAAATAAAAAAAAACCGTTGGTAACATAAAAACAACAACCACAGCACTGAAATTACTGGCCCGTCTTATTCCCTATTAAATGCATTTATCTAGACACGCACAAGTCTTTAGAACTTTTCTAATTGTGATTTTAGGCCGAGGGCCCACAATTATGTATTATAAAAATAAATAAATGAGTCATCAATCCTCTCTGTTAGAATTGGGTAATCTTCATCTGTGTGCTGTTATGCTTGATTAAACTAACCGTACCCTTCAGTTATTGGTCTAGTTGTATATTACTGGACATTTAAGTTTTCAATAGTATCTGTTCTGCAGGAGATCAATCATGCTGGTGCGGGGGGATTGTGGGCAGAGCTTGTGAGCAACAGAGGTCATTTCCATGTCTCTAAACTTCTACATTGGAAAAAAAATATGCTGAAAGAACTCTCTCAGTAGTTAATGGGGAAGTCTTGTTGGTGAAGAAAATATTCACCATGTTAAGAGGAAATGATAATTT
Organism: Acacia confusa; assembly: GCA_037074495.1. Taxonomy (NCBI): domain Eukaryota; kingdom Viridiplantae; phylum Streptophyta; class Magnoliopsida; order Fabales; family Fabaceae; genus Acacia; species Acacia confusa. The sequence goes on along the minus strand of CM073507.1, from coordinate 8,757,924 downwards.
TAAAAGTTTTGCAGGTTAAGGAAGTTTTAATTATAGCGACTCCAAAGTAATATATTTTGTCAGTTGCATTTTTGTATTCTGGTAATATATTTTGTTTGGTCCCTTCCTCTTCTCCCTAACCTTTTCTCTTCTTTTGTTTTTAACAAAGGGGAAACAATTGAAGTGCTACTCTTATCAATGCAAACAGAACATATAAAGATGACTGAAGATAATTTTTATTTTATTTTAAAAAAGACTAAAATTTCAGTCAGACATATTCTGAACATCTTCAAGCATTCAAAGATTTTGACATTTTCTTTGGTAGTATTGAAAAAAGGAACAGTTTATAGCTTATTCAAGTTTTTCTTTTTAGCCTATACTTGGTTCAAGTAAAGAAAAATATTTTGAATGTTGGGGGGTTTATGAAAATTTGTGTTTCAGGTTTTGAAGCTGGTGGTCCTAACATTCCATCAAATATTGATCCGTGGGCAATTATTGGAAATGAATTAACTATAAATGTATCAACTGACCGTACCTCATGCTTTGAACGTAATAAGGTGGCGGTACGATTGGAGGTGCTATGTGACAGTGAGGGTGACAACATCTGCCCAGCTGATGGTGTTGGCATTTACAACCCTGGTTTCTGGGGCATGGTAAGCCTAATTGATACTCTTCAACATTTAGGATTATGACACTAAATCTATGCTGTTTTAATTTTCAATCGTTAACTTGCTCATTGTTATTCGTGGCTGGGATTGAACGCAACTTGCATCTTGGTTCTTTTTCCTTCTTTCAGAATATTGAGCAAGGGAAGAAATACAAAGTGATATTCTATGTTCGGTCCACTGGAGCAATTAATCTAAAAGTTTCATTAACAGATTCTTCTGGTGTAGTAAAGATTGCTTCAACTGACATCAAGTGAGCTTGATTTTAACATGCTGTTGCCTGTAGAGACACAAAATACCATATTTTGCATTTGTGAGTAATATAAATAGTTGATCTTGCAGAGCTTCTGCATCTGATGTTTCAAACTGGACAAAGGTGGAGACTCTACTAGAAGCCAATCAGACAAACCACAATGCGAGACTTCAATTCACAACAACCAGCAAAGGTGTAATATGGCTGGATCAAGTGTCTGTTTTGCCCACAGACACGTATAAGGTCTGTGTTTCTAAGCAAGAAAATCCTTTATAATGACCATAATTGATATTGCATTAGCATTCATGTGATGAAACAATAACATGGTTCCCCATGTAAGGTTAATGGTTGTCTTTCCATATCTCATTTCCAGTTTGTGAACTCTCACTTAATCTCTAGCTACATCATAATCCTAGAATTAAAGGTACAATAATGGAAATATTAGAAACACCCATGTACTCTTGAAATTGCTTAAATAAGCATATGTACATAGATTTTAGACCCTTGCTTAAATATAGTTGCTTTTTGAGTCAATAGTATCTGTTGCAGTAATTTTGCTGTAAAATAGGATTTCTTATTTTATTAGCTTGAGAATTTTATCTTTGCCCAGGGACATGGTTTCCGAAGTGATCTTGCCCAAATGGTGGCAGATATAAAACCAAGCTTTTTGAGATTTCCAGGTATGATGAATATATTGGCTTAAATTACTTGATTACAAACTTAGGTTTAGTCAAAACACATTTTATGGTGTATATCTTGTGCATTGTTAAGTTCCATACCCTCTGCCCTATTCATGTGTCACCAAGTGGCATATCCCTGACTTATATTGTGCTTGTTAGGGAGAATGGAAAATATAGTCGAGAGTGAACTGGAAGGTTTTGGTTTTCACCTTTTCTTTTAATTGATAGAGATGGTAGAAATGAAGAGGCGCACCCATTTTCAACCATCTTTCATTTTTCTCATTCCAAGGAAGTGTATAACAAATGGATGTTCTTGAGAGCCAGAATGGTTGTTTCTTTCTTTCCTTCCTTATTTTTCTTTTTGCTTGTGTTAGAGATTCAATTATGCGAGAGAACCTGACTTTATGAATTTCACGTAAAATAGTGATCTACCTATCTTTTTGTTATCTGAGTATGTTTTATAGCATTTCAAGGAATTTGGTCTGCCAATTCCCTCTTCCAGTTTGTGTTGGTAGTATTTCAGCTAACTTCTTATTCTTCTTCTCAAACATTGCTCTAGGTGGTTGCTTTGTTGAGGGAGAATGGTTAAGAAATGCATTTAGGTGGAAAGAAACCGTTGGACCTTGGGAAGAAAGACCCGGGCACTTTGGTGATGTTTGGATGTATTGGACTGATGATGGGCTTGGCTACTTTGAGTTTCTTCAAGTATGTTTCTCTTTCCTATCATGTGATTCTGATGTTCATATCTCGTGTAAAGTTTTGCAAAAATTGAATGAGATAATTATTATTTCTCTCTTTTTGAGCAGCTAGCAGAGGACCTTGGCACATTGCCAATATGGGTGTTTAACAATGGTATTTTGCATTTCTTGCTATTTTAAATAAGGTTGATTGTTAACAAATAAAGTGGTGAATTTCTGTTTATGCTGATTGAATCTCTCATTTCAGGTATCAGTCATAATGATGAAGTTGACACATCTGCCATTTTACCTTTTGTGCAAGTATAATTTCATAAACCCCCCTCTTAATTCCCTTTTGTTTTGCCTTAAGAAATTTAAGAAACGTTTCTCTTTGGGGATCTTCATTGCAGGAAGCCCTTGATGGAATTGAGTTTGCCAGAGGCGATCCAACTTCAAAATGGGGTCGCTTTAGAGCTGATATGGGACACCCAGAGCCATTTAACTTGAAATATGTTGCTATTGGGAATGAGGATTGCGGCAAGAAAAACTACCAAGGTTAGCTCATGTTTCTTATTAGTCCCTTGATAATGCATATTTGCCTTTATTAAGATATTTTAACGTAGGGCTCTTTATATCGTGACAAGTTACTCTTAACTTATCCCTTAATGCATATGTGAATTAGTTCTTCATACAGTGTTTTTTGGGTATTTTCTGCTGTGCTACACACAGTCAAAATAGTCTAGATAGAAGTTTATTCATCTGCAGCTTTTCCTCCTCACATATACCTTTTCTTTCCTCCTTACAAATTAGTTCTATGTTGATCCTTTTTCTCTTCCTCTAATTCCCAATAACGCACAATTAAGAATAAAAGCTGATATATTATTTAAATGACACTCACTTTTCTTTTATTTTAACTCTTTGATTGGCCAGGAAACTACCTTAAGTTCTACAATGCAATCAAAAGTGCCTATCCAGACATCCAAATCATCTCAAATTGTGATGCTTCTTCAAGACCATTAAGTCATCCAGCTGATTTTTATGATTATCATGTAATATTCTGCTTTACTTCATATCAAAATTGTGAGAAATAACATTCACATTTCGTTCTCCCTCCCATTTTTGGTTGTTGAACTTCTTGTTTCATCCCTTCTCAATTCTCATTCTCTATATGAATAGGTTTACACAAGTGCCAATGACATGTTTTCAAGGGCTCAAGTATTTAATTTTAACCGCGCATCACGAGATGGTCCAAAGGTATAGTAGTCCTTACTGAACAGTCTTGTAATAACTCTGTGTGTGTGTGTGAGTGTGTGGACCTGATGGATGAATGATCAAGCTGTTTGGATTCTCTACAGGCTTTTGTCAGTGAGTATGCAGTGAATGGAAGAGACGCCGGGACAGGAAGCCTTCTAGCTGCCATAGCTGAAGCAGGATTCCTCGTTGGACTAGAAAAGAACAGGTTTGAGCCATCTCTTTAAAAAAATTGTCGTTCTACTATCATAAGTTTTACCTAGGAGTTTGACACTATTTGGTAATCCATTTAAAACATTAAATCACACACGTGTTGGAATTACTAGATTCTTTACAAGTTCTTGTAATAAGGACCAGGTTAGCTTTCTGTTCATGCTTAGAGGCTGGTGGCTAGTCCATATTGGATACGAATTAAATTATATGGAGATGTTTTTATGATATACATATTATTCGCAAGTAACTGGTGTAATTGAGCTAAGGCAAGGTCATAAACAACCCTGAATGAGTTAAATATGGGCTAAAGCAAGCCAAGCCTAATGTCAAGTTTAAATCATCTCTGTTAAGCGAGCTTCATTTCAAGCTCAGGAAATACTTCTTTGTTATGCTCATGAAGATGGGGCCTATTTCTCCTCCAGCTTACAGGCAACATAGATAAATCTGTCTTGATGAAGTATACTTTTAACTCGGAATATATTCATTTATAAATCCTAAAAATGATGCTACAGGAGTTAGTATGGATCTGAGCTGCTAATTCAGTTCTCCACTTCATATTCAACTTCTCATTTTGTTCTTTTCTGATGCAGCGACATCGTCCACATGGTGAGCTATGCTCCACTTTTTGTAAACACAAACAACAGGAGGTATTTCTCTTACGTTACGAGTGAAAAATCGAACTTCTATGATCCAAAGATACCCTGAAAAAATTAGGTGTGTCTATGTTCTTGTCAGGACTATACTGAAATTTTGTGGTTTTTGTGATTAGGTGGAACCCAGATGCAATTGTCTTCAACTCTTTTCAGTCTTATGGAACTCCTAGCTACTGGGTGCAGCGGTTTTTCTCAGAGTCAAGCGGAGCAACACTCCTTAACTCATCACTTCAAACAACAACATCTTCACTTGTTGCATCAGCAATTTCTTGGCAAGATTCTGCAGATAAGAAAAATTACATCCGGATAAAGGTAACATAACAGATAATTTTTTGTGTTAGTTATATCCATTTCTTAGTCATCTCACATACTTTTCCAATAGAGAATCATGTTCTTTTCGCCCTGTCTTATTTAGTCATGAAGTATCAGTTTGAATTTGCTTAAACCTCTTTTAATTCTTATGATCTATATCATGTTTATTAGCACCATAATCACCTTGGAGCAATTGTGCAGGTTGTGAACTTTGGAAGCACCTGGGTGAACCTTAAGATTTCTATCGATGGACTGGACCTAAAATCTGTACAGTTAGGTGGGGCAACAAAAACTGTGCTCACATCTACTAACGTAATGGATGAGAACTCCTTCTCTCAGCCCAAAAAGGTAGCTTAAACTTCTCTCTCAGTTGAACTCTTCACACACACAATCTAGGGTATAAAAGCTCCCTTGTAAGTAGGAGAGCACATGTTTGATCCCACTTTTAACCCTGTACTATTAGTGTCTATCCCTCTAATTCATCTATACTCTTCTTTAAAACTTCATTTTCCATTCTTCTCAATCCATGACACGAAAGAAGAAAACTTTTTGTCCCAAAAAAATCTATCCGTAAAAGCTCTCATCAATTTTATCAGATGGAAAGTATAACTCTTGAAATTTAGATCATTCAAAATCAAATCTGTAAGTATTGTTTGAGAATACAAACTATGCCGAATAGGCTCATGATATTGTTCTTGTCCAAATGTATACAGGTGGCGCCAATGCAAAGTGCGCTTCAGACTGCTGGGAAGGACATGAATGTGACACTACCACCACATTCATTCTCTTCATTTGATATATTAAAAATATCCAATTATCTGGAGATGCCAGGGAGTGACTCTCTCACAAGGTCTTCTATTTGAAGTGTCTAGATATTTAATCAATGTTCAAAATAAAAAGGGGGAAAGGGAAGGAAGGTATTTATACGTATGATCTTGTGCAGCAAGTAAATTCCCATCAACTATACCGGTGGGCATATTTGCCAGCCTCTTGCTAGTGTAATTGGCCCCTTCTTTGTTGTGAATTAAAAATGGTTTGATTTCAGCTTCATATAGCCCTATTCCGATTTATTTGTTTCAGTGCCTTTTGTAATAGTTTTGAAGAACATTACAGACACTAATCTACAAATTCAGGTTACAAAACAAGTGAGAAAAATGCTAGTAGTTTAATTCTACACTGAGGAAACCAAAATTTGTCAACAAAGATGAATGTGAATGCTTATGAATCAGAAATTTACGTCTTAATTTGTGGTAAGGGTTTTCAAATATATGCACCAGGTGATGCTCTAATGACAGGGACGTGAATGGCTTATCAATTAGCTTTAAGTTCACATTTTTGCTGAGAGTTGAGGCAACCAAAACACAGTTCATAATGATATGAATTTACCAGGATTCCTGAAAGCAGAAGTTACTTTTATTCTGGGAGGACTTAATCAAACATCTAATGAAATTAACCATTTCTATGAATCTATCAGAATGATGTGTGTACTCCAAATAAAATATCTGCCTCAGTATTAGAAATTCAAATACGACTTGAGAACTTTATATATCAGCTAATGCAATTGATCAATGAGTCAGAGATTGTTGATAAGCGAATAACGAATAATAATGACAATTAAAACCAGCAAAGGAAAAATTGTGCTCTACTGGTTCAGACATTCTTCAACTTCTTCATCTTAGAAGGAGGCCATCTACCTTTCTTCCTGAGTCTTCGCTTTCGTACAAGCCTTTTCCTTCGAAGCCTTATCTTCTTCGCCAATTTCATCCTCAACTTCTGCTCTTGCCTCTCCTGCAACTTCGATTCCAAGGGAAGTTTGTCAACTGGCGCAACCTCTTCCTTCGTTTCTGTATTGGATCCATCATCAAAAGCTGAAGCTTCCGCATCAGCATCAGAGGCAGCTCTAACAGTAACCGCACTTACCTTGTTAACAGAGAATGCCGTTGAAATTCGAATTCCGCTCGATGATGTCCTTTGAGGCAGATCGATGGGTTTGAGTTGGCACCTGGAAACTAATCCACAATACAGATATTATTTTATTCATTCATTTCATAGCATAAGAAAGAAACAGGGAGTTACATCGGTGAATAATAAAATTTGGATTGTAACATCTTTGAAGAAGAGCCCAATGAACTTACCGGAGGTGGAAGTAAAGGCCAAAGTAGGAGAATAAGAAGAGGAGAGAGTGAAAGAGTTGAAGCAGAGAAGAGCCATTGTTTTGGTGTGGGGAGTGAAATTGGAGAAAGATGAACGGATAAGCCCCACCCGCGTGAGGTCCTCCTCCCTTGCAGCTTCGGTCCGCCTTTTGTTCTGTTTGTATGCTGCGGTGTTTATCATGATCTGAACCGTCGGTCCAGACACCCAATGGCTCAGATTTCATGTTTTTATAGTTATTATTTTTATCATTAATCATTACCTTTTTTAAGCGTTGACAATTAATTTTTTTTTATTTATTCTTGGCTTTTTAATATGATAAAAACATTACAAGACAAAAAAAATTAGAGCATTTAAATATTTACTGTAGGGTAAAAGAAATCCAATATTTATTATATTAAAATAGAGCTTTTTAATATGGACTTGGTTTTCAGGTAAAAGAAAACTATAGGATGGAAAACATTGAAAATAATTTTACTATATGAAATCCAATATTTATTATTTATTATATTTAAATTATTATTTAATTATTATATATTGGGTTAAATATAATTTTTGCCTCAAAAAAATTTTGGCTAAGGAGCACTAGATATTCAAAAGTATTTTTTTAATCAAAAGTAAATTACTTATGATTTCGTTTATTTTTAATTTGTGCATCTTATCCATGGGTTTGTTGACATGACTTTAGTTTTTTGATGGTGTTTGATTTTGCTTATCTGATTTGATTTGTTTAAGTTCAATGATGCATCAATATATATCATATGTATGGGGTTTGATGTTTATAATTTTGGGTTTATGAATGGTGAGAAGGCAAAGGAAGATGGCGGTTAGATGGTAGAAGATTGATGAAGGTAACAAAAAAAGAAAGAAGCGACGATCTAAAAAGCAAAAGGGAGGTAGAGTGGTTTTGCTAACTTGGAAGAGCAATTTAGGAATGGTAACACTAGGTGATCCAACTAGACAACACGTAACTTGCCATGTCAGCATAGTTTGGTAAACTAATAGTTGATTGTTTTGGTCTTTAACAAAAAGGCAAAATTGTCATGTTTTATTAACTTTCGAGCAATTTTACTTCAAGAAAAACTTTTGCTCTTCAGTCAAAGCTTCCAGGGGCAAAAAATGGTACCTAACCCTTATATATTTAATAATTTTTAGTTTTAAAATATGTCACATTAAAATTCATGTTTTCCCAAAAAGTTATTAATACATTTTCATTTCTTTCCCAATAATTTTTCTAACAAGCCGCCCCCACTTGATCAGTAATTGCCGTTTTTTCCCCCACTCTGTCCAAACTCCAAAGTCTAAACTCTAATGCAGCGAAGGTAAATAAGGGCCCACCAAAAAAAAAAAAAACTCTGATGCAGCCGCTTCATAAACCCAAAAACCTGGCGAAAACCCTCGAGTTCGGGGCAAAGATGGTGTTCAGCACAGCTGCGCCAAGTCTCGCCCAAAAATCTCTGCAATTTCATCGTGCCGTGAAATTCTCATGGGGACCCCTTTCGCATTTCTGCCACCAGGCTCGTTTTCCGGCAACTTCAATTCGAACGAGTGCGATTCGGAGCTACTCAGCCCACTTACACTATTATCCTCTGAACTGTGGCCATGCAGCAGTGTCTAAGGACTTGCGTTGCTCTGGGGTGGAGCACCTAGGTTCCGGTCATTTTCGGGTTTCGGCCATGGCGGGTGATGGTTCTGGTGTATATGGGAGTACTGGAAGTGGGAATTCTGGCGGTGGTGGTGGTGGTAGCGGCAGCGGCAGCGGAAGCGATGGAGCCGGCGGTGGAGGGGAAAAGTGGTCCTTGTTTTCATGGTAATAGGGTGCTTTTCAAGTTATTTCTTCTGGTTCTGCACGTTTTTTGTACCTTGTAACTGAATTGTTATGCCGCAATGAACAAACATGTATAGAACGGACAAAAAAAAAATGCAGTAGTTTGTGTCACCCTTTAATTAGCAAACACTTTCCTTCTTTCTTTTCTGTCTTCGATTCTTCGTCTATTCCTTCTCGTCCTCCACCGGCTTTTATCAAAGAGTGTAGATAAACTCCAAGACAAAGCTAAAGATACGGCGGTTTCTGCCGTCCAAGAACTAGCAAAGGATGGGGAATTTCCGGTCTAATATCTCAAACATTTTTGTATGGAAGATTGACTCGATCATTGAAATGCATATCACCGTTTTTTGTCACCGTGGTACTTGTAGCTTATCATTTAATGTACTTTTAATTTCGTTCCTCTCATAAATACTCAGGTTCTAGCTAAGACTACTTGTCATGTCACATTTTGTTTATAACATATCTGTTCTTCCTCTTAATGGTCTGCTTTATACAAATTATATGTACTCACCTTTCAATTGATAATTCTATCACTGTGAACAACCTCCTATGGATTGGATGTCAAAAACAGGCCATGCCCTGTTTCTTATCATATAGTTACCTGAGCACATGTTAAAGAAACGAAAAAAAAAAAAAGTTCCTGGAAGTTGCTAGAAATTAGAAATATGAGGTTAACAAAATGCTGATCAATTAAGGAGCACACAATGCTAATCAAATATCATGATGCTTTTGTTTTGCTATGATTGAAGTTTTATTTAAGATTATGACTCTAAGAGTCTAAGGCAATGCTGCATTGCATTATACTGTCTTTGGGCGGGACCATGTAATGTGGCATGTAAGATTGATGTATTATTGAATTCATAGCTTTTTTCAATGGGAATGCGAGTATTGGTTGCCTTGGTCATTTTTTCTTTTTAAGCTAATTATATTCGCTCTTCTCAGCTTTGAAAACTTATCCATCTTACACTGCAGGTACATGGCTCTTCTTGGAAAGTATCCTATTTCAATTAAAGCTCTAACATCTGCACTCTTGACGTTAATTGGAGATTTGACTTGTCAGGTAATACCCATCTAGTTGTTATCGATAATTTTCTACATGTTTTTATTTCTCGACTGATCGGCAGAAGCATGTGCAGTTCATTAGAACTATTTCTTAGATGTGAAAATTATAAAAACATGACAAAACAGTCGGATATTTGCTTTATGGCATCACCTATAAGTTGATTACTATATGACACTTGGAGGATGGGTCCTTGCTAGGTTCTCTTTGCTGATCCCTATTCTATTGTTTCTAGTATGCTTGCGGTAGAGGATAAGCTTTAGTGGATTCTCCATTAAACTTTGTTTGTTCTGTTTAGTTGCAGCGTCCGTTCTTCCAAAAAATTATTGCTCTATCGCATGCTTGTGCTTTTATTTACATGTTTGGAATTTGATTTTCCCTGACTGGTATCATTTTTTGCAGCTTGTGATAGATCAAGTGCCATCACTGGATGGAAAGAGGACATTCCTCTTTACTCTATTGGGCTTTGTGTTAGTGGGTCCGACGTTACATTTATGGTAATGCTTCTGCACCCATTTGGGTATTATCAATATCATTATTGATTAGTGCAATGATATTTTTATCTAAGAAAAAATGGTGTAATCATGTTAAGTTATGGTTGCATTTATTGTGTTGAAAAACTGCAGGAATCTTGTGAAGATAATTATTCTTTATTGATCCATTAGCTTCCTTGACTCCTTTTTTTTGAAAAAAAAAAAAATTGTATTAATGAATCTTTTAGGTACTTGTATCTGAGTAAATTAGTTACTCTTCCTGGTGCATCTGGTGCATTTTTGCGGCTTTTACTGGATCAGGTGAGGTTTATTTGTTGGTCTATCAACTATCTATTGCCACTTTGTATCTATTGTGTTTTACTTTGCTTGTCAGACATTTTAATTGTTAATGCAGTGAAATATGACCGCAGTTCTTATTCGCTCCCACATTCATCGGAGTATTTTTGTCCACACTGATAACTCTAGAGGGGAAACCATCGCAAGTTATACCCAAGCTTCAGCAGGTGGTGCTTCAGTTCAAACTTGTATCTGCCTATAAAATGGTTTTCCAGATAGAATTCCCTTGTTTTAAAGAGTGCATTTCATGCTCATGCACAAAGTTCATTTTGTAGGAGTGGTTTTCTGCTGTTCTGGCAAACTGGCAACTGTGGATACCTTTTCAGTTTCTCAACTTTAGATTCGTCCCACAACAATTCCAGGTTAGGCCATCAGACTAAATACCTGCAGCTTGTTGATTTGAATTTAAGGAAAATCTCTTCTTTATCACTGAAGATTTTAGATTTACAATGTGAAGGATGGAAGCTATTAATCCATCTGAAAGTAGCTGGTTCCTATATTTAGCAACGAAAATTGGGGTGTTTTGAAAGAAGAATTTTCTACTGGCTTGTCTAGATGAATATAAGGAGGTTATCTATTTTACTTCTATAACAGAATGGAATAATACACAAGGAAAACAATGTCTGTTGCATTCCCTTATTCTTTGTTGATTCGCACCATTTGTTGTTGGGTCTTTGGGGTTTAATCTTGAAGGGTTGTTTCTTGTTCAAGAAAGTATAGGCACAAATTGAGGTGTCAGTTGCCATTTTTTAATACAAGTTGTTATTATGGTTATCTGCAGTTGTTGTATCATGATGTTTTTATCCGTTTATTGATAAATTTAAATTCTCCAAGAAGAAAGGCATCTTGGTCATTGTTGCATTTGCTGAGTGATAGTGTGGTAGAGACCGATTTTATTTTAGGAAAGGCAAAAGAATAAGAGAATAAAAATTAAAAAGATAAATCTTTATTTGATTAAGAAATAAGAATCTAATATCATAATATAATAAAGAATAGAGTAAATCCTTGAAGAAAAATGAGCCAGAATCTATAACTCATTAGATTACTAAAGTCCAAAGAGAATCTCCCATAATTGGAGAAGTAATTCTCTAATAATTTTCCACATCTATTTCATACTTTATTGAATAGGTAAAAGCCAATTTATAAAAATAACTTACAGAGAGATTCTAAGTCAAAATTTAAATGCAAAATTCAAATAGTTAACAACCCATGATTCTAGCAACTAACTTGTACTTTGTGGATGTTCCACTTGTTTCTTAACTACTAAAAAGAACAAGGGAGAATTACACTCAGGTCCTAAGGACAAAAAATAATTACCAAAAGGTCTCATGCCAGAATTCCATTACAAAAAAGTCCCTTAATTAAGTGAAAATTTCTCAATCAGTATTTATAATTGAAAATGTTATATTTACAACTGAAAATGTTAGCATTTACAACTAAAAATGTTATATTAACAACTGAAAATGTATTTTGAGTTGTTAATATAACATTTTCAGTTGTAAATGTGACATTTTTAGTTATAAATGCGGATTGAGAACTTCTGTTGTTGTTAATATAATATTTTCAGTTGTAAATATAACATTTTCTGTTGTAAATATATTAACAACAAATCCGTATTTACAACTAAAAATGTTATATTAACAACTGAAAATGTATTTTGAGTTGTTGATATAGCATTTTCAGTTGTAAATATGACATTTTTAGTTGTAAATACGGATTCAATTAATTACCAAAAAGTCCCAAGGACTTTTTTAGGACTTTTTTGTAATTGAATTCTGGTACGGGACCTTTTGGTAATTATTTTTGGTCCTTGGGACCTAAGTGTAATTCTCCTAAAGAACAATTAATAATTAATTCCTAAATAAAATAAACAATATCTAAAATTATATTAACAAATATTTATTCCTAAAATTTTCAACTTTCCTAGACTTCCATTATCTTACGTTAATCTTTTACTCTATCATGTTGTTACCTCTATCCCCATAAATGCTGTCTTCTTGACACACGATATACCATATCTAGCATCTATATTTGGTTCTGTCTTCTCCCTCCAGATTAATTTATGGAACTGTTGTGTGGATCAATTGCAGGTCCTTGCTGCTAATGTTGTATCTTTGATATGGAATGTCATTCTTTCATATAAGGCGCATAAAGAAGTTATTCAAAAATAGTGCTGGAAATGCACACCTGATTCAACTGCCTTCATGATTGTAAAAGAAGTATATGGATTATATAGAGCTGTCTTGTACCTTGGAAAAATTCATCTGGAAGCGAGTTTAGGAGGCCGGAAGCAAAGATCTCTTGTTACTCCTGTAACTGAACTCTAATTCATTGCTGTGACAACTCTTTGGCTACTTGTAGAGTGTATCTTAACAAAGAAACTCTTGGCTACCTCAATGGTATTGATTGATGAAGTGATATGTTCATGTACGTGTTAAGTAAGTGCATAACCCTTGGCTTGAAATTGGGAGTCAGGTGGGTTGGGCGATGAGATGAGGTAATAGTGAGGCAAGCATGACGTAAGGGAGGGGGGCATAACCGTCAAATGACAGTAAAAAGTGAAATGCTGAAGTAAGTAGGAGGCACAAGCACAAGGTGGGCATTAGTGAGGGCGACAGGTTTGACGAGGACTGGAGAAGTCAGAGAAAATGTCAATTTGGGGGAGGGTGGGGTCCACCGGCCACATGGGCCATGCAAAGCCATCCTATAAAGCTACCCGACACATGCAACTACTTAGGTCAACGCGTAACGCTGTCGCTTTCCCCCTCGCGCCTCACATTAATTGCGATATGCCCGCCCTATTTTTGTCCTCATTTTCCTAATCTGTACGTATCAGAAAATGAAGAAAATGGGATAGAATATTTTTATTATTATTTTTTTTTGTTATTATCAATATTAATAAGGTAAAGGTGTAAGAATACTTATCTACTTTATCCTCAGAAGTACTTAACACCAAATACTTTCTTTTATGCAAAAGTAACTGTTAAGAAAATGGAGCTCACGTGGCAGTGTTAAAGGAGAAAAACGTCCGTTAGAGTCAAACAGTAATTTAACCAGTAATTTAACTTATGCACACGTGGTAGTTTATTTCTTTCACCATCACCTTCACCTTCGTTCTCTCTTCTGCAACCTTCTCCATCCACCACCATCAGCTTTCCTTCCTCTACTTTCATTCTTTCACCACACCCACTGCCATCTCACCACACCCACTACCATCGTCACTGCCGGTGAGCGACGTTCCCTCACTTTCCACCACAGTCGGAGAACAGAGCTGACCAGAAGACATCAGCGCCACGAGACCTGAGAGCTAGAGACAGTGTTGCAACGCAAAAGCAGAGCATCGGTCCCGAACAAAGAACACTTGCTATTTTTTTTCTTAGATACACCCCTAATACCAACGAAGGAATAAACAAACTTAATCATTTTCAATTTCAAACATCACCATGAGGTTATAATTTAGGGAAGATTTAAATCAAACTCAGTTCAAATAAAATATGATTTCTTCTTCATCATGTAACAATACCATAGAAACACATCAAATAAAACCCCCTTCCTTTCAAACAGTAACATCTAAAACAACACACTAAAATTCCATAGAACAAACAATTCATCCAGCAATTCATAATAATCAAAGTTTAAGCCAAAAATGACACACTCAGTCATACCCATTCTAATAGCAAAAGTTGTCTTAATTCCATGATATAGTCTATGACTCTATGGCACTTTAAGCATTACAACTTTAAATTCTCCTTTCAAGCCTTTTATCAAACACCCTAAGTGCACTGCATTCGATAAGATTCAGGAATACTCTTTTGAAAATCACAGTCCCACAATTCATGAATTAAAATAGAAAATCAAATCTTGAATAATTACCAAATCTTGATACAACTCAAACTTACTAGTTAAAGGAACAACAATCCTTTACAATCCACACATGACACAATAAAAGAAGGAAAGGAGCATTCTAGAATCAGATGAGTGGGAAAATATTCATAAACAACATGCACAGCAGATGCACAAGAAAAGGAGGATACAAATGAAGACACGATCTCTCTAGACCCTCACACAGCAACATCACGGAACAGAGGAAGAAGTGAAGAAATTTGAGTCTAGGACTCTCATGGTGTTGGCAGACGAGCAGTAATGAGAACGAAAGAATAATCAGCAAATGGAAAAAAGAGAGAGAGAGGTGGAGAGCAAACTCTGTGCCAACTCATAGATGGCAGCAACAATCCGAAAGGGCAAGAAAAATAAGACTCCTTCACGCACACATACTAGCACGAACAGAAAGAAAGGAAAGGTGAGATTCCGGCAGCCCACTCATCAACGACGCAAGGAGGAAAAAAAATTGTGATTTAGCCTCTCAAGGTTTGGATGTTGCAGAGCTTTCTTCCTCTTCTCCTTGGTTTTTAAGGTCGGTGGAATGGGAAAAGTTTGATGGGTGAAATTAATTTTTTTTCTTTTGAGAAAAAAACACATGAGGATATTAAACTGTATATCCTCATTTCATTGTGGCCTAAGCCATCAACCTGCAACTGGTGTTCGATACCAAATTAGAGGAAGGAAGGCTGATGGTGGTGGATGGAGAAGGTTGCGGAAGGAACACCGAGAGAGAACGAAGGTGAAGGTGATGGTGAAAGAAGCCACGTGTGCATAAGTTAAATTACTATTTGACTCTACCTGCATAAGTTAACGAACGTTTTTCTCTTTTAACCCCCCATGTGGCTTTTGCTCTATTTTGTTAACCACATTGTTACTTTTGCGTTAAAAAAAAGTATTTGGTGTTGGGTGCTCCTGAAGGTAAAGTATATAGGTATTTTTACACCTTTACCTATATTAATACTACTTTTTCACCGTTATATCAGAATCTCATTAGGAGAGAAAAATGATAAAGATAGATAAGATTATGATCTAACAGTGAAAAAGTGGTAGTAACATTGGTAGTAACAAAAAATAGTAGTAAGAATATCCTATTACTCAAAAAATATATATCTTATTCTCTTAATAATACCACTTTAATCCTATTTATAAGTCCATTTTGATTAAAAAAATTTGGTCCTATTTATAAGTCCAGTTTCATGTAATAAATTAGAGTGACAATTTTACTCCTATTAATTATAGCCATAAAGATAGAGAAAGAAGAAAGAGTTAAAAAGTACCCAATCATAAATGAAGGTAAAGTTGAAAATTTACACTCATAATCATTGAGTGTACTACCTCTTTTTGGTATGTAAGATTTGGTTAAAGTGGATTTATAAATAGGATAGTATAAAACACTTCAACTAATTTTTTAAAATAAAAAAAGTAGTTAACTTATTAAATATGCCTAGTCAAACACTTTTAGCATGTGCCACACAAATTATGAAAAATTTTAAATTTCACTAATTTTTTTATAAAATTTAATAAATTTGTAACTTTACTCCTATTTTAATATGTATTGTATTTTTTGAGAATAAAATCAATATAATAATAAATGCATGGTACAATTATATATTCATATAAAAAAAATCCCTCTTTCCTTTATAAATAGAATTAAAATTTTTCTTCTCTCCTTGCATCATAAAATAGGAAAAGAGGATTAAATAAAAGTTTGGGAAAGGACTAAGGTGGGTCCCATGAAAGCGCGTCAACTATGATTGCCTCACGAATGACCAATAAATTATGAATCAATGAAACGCAGCTTTCATTTACCAACACAGTCTTCCATAAGTGGTGAAACTAAAACCATTACTATTACAACTTTAATTTGTAATCAAAATGTACCGTACGATTTAAATTTAATTGATAGAAGTCTAAAATCACTTAACTTTAAAACTTAAAAATTCTGTTAAAGAAAAAGCTTCACTTTTGAATTTTTTCTAAAACGTTCTCAACTTTTAACACCATCAATCTAAACACAAATCATTATTTATAACCTGACTTTTTTCCTATCGAGCTTTTTTTAAAGTCAGATAGCTTTTAAGCCATCACTTATACCGCTAATCCAAATAGGCCCAATGAAAAAAGGATTGAACAAAAAATGAAGGAAGAGTTGGATAAATATTGAGGAACAGAGAAAATAATGTAAGAAAATTTAGTATAGGAACAAAGGGAAAACCGAGTTAGAATATATGTTACGTTGATTTAGAAGGTTGTCATATATATATATAAGGTGGTGTTGAAAAGGATTAGAAGGTGATAATTCAAAAAGAGAATAAATTGGAAAAGGAGGTCGAATGAAAAAATGGGAGCAGCCTCTCACTGTCTCAGTCTCCATCCCCATCTGTCTACCCTTCGTCCTCTTTTCAACTGCTTACGTTATTGCACTCGTCACTCTCCCTAGAATCTTCCTACATTCTTCCAATTTTTATCTGTCTATCTCAACTTAATTATAATTTCACTTTTTAACTTTGTGTTTAAAATCTAGCACCGTCCAACTCAATTCTTCAAATTCACTCACAACTCAATTTCTCAAAAATTGTATATTTTTAATATATATAAATGTTGATAAAGCATAGTAACACTATGTTACTCCTTTTTATTAAAATACCTTTATTTATAAGGACAATTGGAGTAAGAGAGAGAATAAGAAAATTATTAGAATGAAGAGGATTATAAAGAATAGAGAATAAGAAAATAAATATGGTAGAATAAATAGGTCTTTAGAAATTGTGAAAATTTATTATATTAACTTCAAATAAGATAGTTAAATAAGGCCAAAATGAAAAGGGTTAAGGTGTAAAAACACACATAAGTTTTCTCCTCAGAAGCAAAAATACACATAAGTTTTTTTTTTGAAGTAAAAATACACATGTGGTTATTATTTAGGAGCAAAAGTCACATCTCACGTCAAATCACTGTTCACCACGAGAGAGAGAGAAAGAGATAAGTAAAGTAACATAACGGCGGTAAACAGCGAATTAACGGTGAGATGTGACTTTTGCTCTAAAATGGTAACCGTGTGTGTATTTTTGCTCCAAAAAAAAAGCTTATGTGTATTTTTGCTCTTGGAAAAAAAAACTTATGTGTATTTTTACGCCTTAACCCAAATGAAAAAGTAAAAAATAAAAAACAAAACATTCTCTAAATGTTTCATATAAAAAGGAAGGAGGTATGTGTAACAGTTGTTCCTTATAAAAAAGGGAAAATTTCATTCAGAGCCTAAGATAGGAAAATATTGTCAAAAAAGGCCTTAAGAAAAGTCAAATGTCAAAAAAGGCCTTAGGGCCTTTTCTGATATTATTTCAGAAAAATGTAGTTGTTAACAGGTACTGATATAGTTGTTAACGGATACTGATTTTGTTGTTAACGGAATTGTTGTTAACAGATACTGATTTTGTTGTTAATCGAGTATTGATATTGTTGTTAACGCATTCTGAAATAATACTAGAAAAAGCCCTAGGGCCTTTTTTTATATTTGACTTTTTTTAGAGCTTTTTTTTTACAATATTTTCTTACCTTGAGTCCTGAATGGAATTTTCCCTATAAAAAAGTATGGAGAGAGTAGGAAGCAACAAACTAATTTATTAGGTGGTGTTATATTTTGCATAGATTTGAAAATAAATAATATTATTGATTATTCTATCCAAATAATGTGTTTTAACTAATTTGTATAAAGTAAATCGTTCTTAATTAAGTCATAAAATGGGTAACTCCATGCATTGGTCTTGGTGTAATGATATATAGTACTATATAATACACCGACACTAGAATCACACACATATTTCAAGCCCTTTTTGTAATTATACTTTATTCCGCATTAAAAAATTGGTTCTATTTCAGACAACCATTAAAGAAGACTAGAGATATTTTTATCGAGAAACTTGTTTGTTTACCAACGTGCGGCGCAATCTACCTCTTTCTTTCTTTTATGTTTTACTCTGTAAATTCTTTTTTTTTTTTTAAGGCTCAAATTACAAACGCACGATGACGTGATTCGGAAGCTAGGGTAAATATATATTAATCAGAGCCTTAAGTTTCGTATTATCGGTGGACTTGGCAAAGTAAAAAAAAAAACTTTCATTTGTTTTATATTGCAGAATTATTTTATCGTTTTTAAGAGACAACATCTCCAGAGACCGAGTCAAATTATTCCCAAACCTAACCTGCAATTATATACTATTTTCTGCTTGTTAATCCTTTTGACTTAAGGAGACCACGGTTGGCAACTTGCCTCTACGTTATACACTAATACCAAGCTGACTGACAAGAAATTATTAATTTTTTACGTTCGATAGATCACCTTTTAGTTTTCCATATGCATCTTCGTCTACATTTATCTGCAACTTGACGACTGTTGTTTGTAATAGAAAAACATCGACGTGAACGTACGGTCTCCAGGATTTAATATTCGGTTACCTTGTTAGAACTTTTTTCGATGTCAAAGTCAAGAGAAGTTGTTATAAAAAAAATAGGGATAATAAACTACCCTGCAATTTTCTATCCTCACAAAAGAGAAAGAGAAACAGTCGAAAACTGGTGACTGGTGCCTGTATCACTCGCAAATCTAAACAGAGTAGGGTTAGCCAATTACTTCAATATGTTTTTTTTTTTAAATTTAATGAATTGACTATCTTTTATTAGTTCTTAGTTTCAATGAATTAACCAGGTGACTTATACTGATAAACCGAGGGAGTATGATATTTTTTGTTGACCAAAATATCCCTTATCACTTGCCTTGACCATCATATGCAGGCGCCGTAGTTCTGTTCAGCCTTTGACCGAAAGAAATTAAAAAAATGACATGCAAGAACTGAAGAAGAAGAAAGAAAATGGGGCGAAAGATAGAGCATTGTTGATGCATAAACATGAAATCTAACAATTAGTTTATAATCTAAAATATGTGATACCACCCACCAACCTCAGATACTCTCACATCCCCAAGGACAAGGCTATTAAAATTACAAATTAACAAATGCTAGATTCGCCGCTTCTTCTTCCTCGAATTTATACGTACATTCTTCAGAACAGAGCACTAAGAGACCCCCCTAACACTGATCACATGGATCAAAAATCTGAAAGAGAGAGAGAACATTGGAGTATGTCTGTCACATAACCTTCCATGATTCAAGAGTGGGAAAGTGAGTGGAGAAGTTCAGGTAAGCGTCGAACTCGGAGGCCGGAGAGTCAAGATCAGCATCGACCACCCCAACAACGGGTGGTTCAAAAGTGAGTGGAGCCGACCCGGGAACCGCAGGGCCAGCCGCCGGGGTGGACCCCACCGTCTCCTCCTCCTGTTGTTGATGATCCAGGAAGAACGATGAGGTGTCCAGCGTCGGCAAGAACAGTTCGCCGCTCGGCAACCGGCTACGGTGTCTCTGTGGCTCCGGCTTCAGGATCGGCGCCATTGGCATCTGGGAGTTGTCCAGTCTCACTCCGGTCACCTGCTGAACCATTTGACGGAAGTTCGTTGGGTCCGCTGCTATGTACGTCGTATGAGACCTCTTTGACGCGCGTGGCTTCCGCTTCGAAACCTTACCGGTGGCAGACAGGACAGAGCTTCTCTGGCGTTTTGGCGCCGTTTCTTGGTCAGAAACGGTGGAGGATGGCGTCGTGTCTGGGTTGACGAGGTTCAGAAAGGGAGAAACGGTATCAGAGGAGATGGAACCAGAGAGGGATTTGTGAAGGGCTTTAGTGAGAGCTTCATAGTCACAATCGAATGTCTCAGGGAACAAGGAATCAGCGAAGGTGGTTCGCAAGGTCCAGGGCTCGATACTGGCTAAATTATGGGAAGACGCCATTGCTGAAGAGTGAAGAGAGTTAAGGGAAAAGAGAAATATAGAGATATGGGGGAAAAAGAATGGAATCAAATGGAAATTGAAGTCATGTTATGTTATGGAGAGGAGAAAGGATTGGGAGGGAGAGAGAGGAGGGGTGAGAAGTGAAGCAGGAAGAGGAAGGAGAAACGGGAGAGATACAGAGGAGAAGAAGGAGATTAATAAATAGGGCGGTGATGGGGGATGAAACCGCGTTGTCCGGGGAAACAATGTGACACGCGTCATCTTTTCTGTACGGAGAGTGTGACCACCTGATTGTGAGGCCTCAATAACCTAAACCTAACCATGGTTTATTACATTAGCCTCCATTAACGCTTTCAAGAAGTCAAGCTAAGCAGTGAGCCACAGGGGCTTGCATCATGATCATTTGTGGACTTTTTTTTTTTTGCTCGAAGATCATTTGTGGACTGACGTGAATATAAATACAAAGGACATAGTATGCAACCAGTATGTATTTGAATAATCTTGTACAGTTAAAGTCAAATTTAACATCCAAGCAGAATGGTAGGAATCCTTGCAATCCACGTTTTGCTGCCTCAAACGAAATAAAACATAAACAGTACACAGGACATGTAATGTTTGCTACCCCCTGCTATTCAACATTAACTATAATTTAATTATTGTTTGTTCAAGAATACCAAAAAAATGGCTCACATTCAAAGAAATTCATTACATTCCATTCTAACTTCCAAACGAACCAATAAATTAGGAGAATAAAAACTTAGAAAAACATAAAATACATGTCAAATTAGGGGGCAAAAGGAAGAAAGTTAATGTAGTTTCTCTATTGAAAAAATAAAAATAAAAAATTGCCCAACGTAATTTCAGAGTTGCAAACTCTGTTACTTTTGTATCAACTCATTTGCTGAAGCACCTAAAAGATCTCAAATGAACAAAACAGCATGTTCAAAACCCAGGACCATATTTAAGGTCCATTGGGATTTTTTGGCAAGGGAAGCCAACAATTACAAAAAGGCTAATGATGCCAAGAGGTTCCAACTCCCAACTAGTGTCAACTGTCAAACTGGCGACGCCTAATTCCACCAGGCTAGAAAATCATTTGCAACACCCGAAGTGATTTAATATAGATGGGGCATGAAGACCTGCCTATGTGGGCTGCCCTTTTGTCAGTTCTAACAGCATATCTGCATAACCAAGGCTATCCAGACCCAACAAGATCCTCCTCATGTTGCATGAGACCTTGGAAGAAGAACAAAACCAATGCTAAAAAAAATAGTAAGATGTCTCATCATATTGTAACTCTTAGCTTCACCAATGGAGGCAATAATGACCGCCATTCGCAGCATACAACATGCCAATGAGTTTCATTGTTTTCTTTTCATACACACAACTATAGAAAGAAAATAGAGAACAACAATACTATTGGCAAACCACTATTTCAAATCCCAGATGAGCAAAACTTAAATCAACAACAAACTTAACTCCACCTTTGAAAACCTAAAATTCTCCCCAATCTGCTCATCAAGTTGTAAGCTCCATAATGGCAGCGACAATGTCTCCATCGGCAGCTTTGAGGGCTTTGACAGCCTTTGGTCTTGACACTCCAGCCTGCGTCATCACTAACTCTATGTCCTTGGGATCTACATCAGTCTCATCCACATCATCCTCATCTTGAGTCATTGCTGAGGATTCAGTTTTTAGTCCTACATTACTCAAGTTAGGAGCTTTGAATTGCTCAGCTGCCTGAGTTTGTAATTGTGAGCTCAAGTCTTCAATCTTAGCTTCCCCAAAAATAATGTATGTATCAGAAGTTGGGCTCTTCAATACATCTGGTTTCGAGATGACGAAGAGAATCTGAAACAGAAGTTGCCCAAAAGTTATATTTTATAACCAAAACAAGGAAAATTGAGACAAGGGGAATACTAAAGATGATTAACACTGACATTCTTGCTCTTTTTGACTGTCACACGGCTGACACCTGTGACTGGTTTCATCCCAAGCTTTAACATTGCCTTGCGACTCTTTTTCTCGCTTCTGCTCTGCTTAGACCTGCCACTTGCATCACCTTCTTGTCCTGCACACAATACAAATTCTAGTGAGATAGTGAATCGCATCCATCAAATTTCAATAAAGTAAAAAGATAGAGCAGCATTAAGTCAGTTATCCACAACTGAACCTCACAATCAGCACTACTTTTTATTCTTCCCGAATCCCTGATGAATAACTAGATGGCAAGTAGGCCTCAGCCAATTTATTTCTGACACTAGCATGATCAATGAAAACTCAAAACTCGGGTTTCATACAGAACGACAGCAAACATTGCAGCCAGCTTCATTTAGCAGTGCATGGGAGGATATTGCAATTTTAACCACAATAGGAAAAGAAGCAAACAGTGATTCCCAAGTCAAAGTTCTGACCAAAAGATGAACCATAATGTAGGCTTCAACCTATTGTATATTGTGAAGACACAATAACTTTGCAGACCAAGACTCTGACCTTGAAATAGATGACCCCAAATAAGAGAAACAAAATAGAATAGTATTAATTATGAAACATAATTTGCCAGCATCCTACATCCCAAAGATGTTAGGTTCAGAGATCTTAACCAAGCCATTGCAGGTGGGATAAGAAAAGTGTAGTACAGTTCAACTAATCTTAATGACCATCTCACCGTCAATATTTTCATCTCCTTCATCATCCTCATCATCGTCATCCTCGTCATCTTCATCCTCCACCACAGGTTCATCAGGCTACAAAAGATTTTATTCAAAAGTTCAAATACTAGATGATAACGAAACTCAGTGTGGCATTAAATTTAGGGTTCAAAAGTACTTTAGCTCCTATTATTGATTAAAACACAATAGATATGGTCGTGGGAAAAGATTCAGTTGCTGATGATTGAGATCAACCATGATGAAAAGATAGCAACTACTTCTGGAAAACAGCTACCAATTCAGCAGTTGAACAGCTAATTTTTGGACCTATTTAAATGTAAAAGCCCTAATCGTGAGCTGCCTTAAATGCATGAATAAACCCGGGAGAGAGCTAAATCCCCAGACTACCAATAAAAAAGCAAAATCGGCGCTCTCACTATTTCGAGGATCGAATTGAGAGCAAGGCATCAACCCATTAAAAGGCCAAATCAGAGAAGAAAACACGAAAGCGAAGTAAGAAACAAAAGAAGATAATTTACATTAATCTTCTGTTGTTCGAGGTGGGCCGCAAGAAGCTCCTCTTGAGTCTGGGCAGTCATATCTTTCGGATATGTTTGTGTTAGGTTGGTTCCGTCGATGTAATCTGAACTGAACTCGTACGCACCGTACGGCAACTGGCCAGACTTCAAACCCTAACAACACCAGCTTTTAAACGCACCCACTCGGGGAAATGATAATAACCCGGGTTTCACACGGGTCGGACTGGACTTATATTTCAGGTCCCCGCCGCTCTCTAAAATTCGGTGGGCGCACTTATCACTGGGGAAATTTCATTCAAGGGCCGAAAATTTCTAATACTCCACTTCGATCAAGGATGGAGGAAGGGAAAAAATATCCTTGGCTTGTGTCACAGATATAAAATAAAATTCATTTTTTATAGAAATATTAAATAAACTAAATAAGTTATTTAATCATATTATATATTATATATTCTTAAATTATATATTAGCTTATTAGTCAAATTAACTAATTTCGATAGAAGAATAAGAATAAAAATACTCTAAAGTAATTTAATTAACTTCTTTAATCTTTCTAAAAAAAAATCAACTACGCCTTATATTCAAAATTCAGAGAATATGTTTTAAGGGTAGACAACCAAAATACCCTTATTTCATTATTTTAAAATGGTCATCATTTACCTAATCCTATGCTAATTAGTAGTCAATTATGGTAGATTATCGACAATTTCTGGCCATGGACACGGCGTTTCTCTTCTATCTTTATTGTCCGCTGCCCTCATTTTCTACAAAGTTGCACCGCGAAGGATGGAAGCTATTGATTCCCTTTTCAAACTTGTTAATTTCCCAATTGTAATTTTTCTCATGTGCATGTCTCCAACAACTTCAACTACAGTTAACAAATTAATAAGTTACTTCTCTAATCCTATTTATAGGGCATCTCCGACATTTTTTTACACAAATGAAAACCTTAAGCTTGGTTAATTCTATCGTAAAATTTAACAATTTTTAAATTCTATCAAATGAATGTAAAATTGATATAACAATAAATAAAGGGTTAAATTGTATATTCTCTTTAAAACTTTAATAAATTGCCATATAGATGTGGGGGGGGGGGGGGGACTTCTGTCTTAACTAGAAGTAGATGATGGAATTAACAACTTCCATTTTTCATGTTCTCAAACTTTAACCGGCAAATATATTATAAATGCATATGAACATCTACAACTAGCAACTTAACAAGTAGATGAGGAAATCAATAACTTCCATTTTTTAATTACAAGTTATAATCTCAAATAAGGTTATCAAACTTGTGACAATGACGTAAATTCATAAAAGTTTAATTTTATTATTAAATAGGTATTATTGGTGTATAATTAAATAATTTAAATATGAAAATGACATTAATTTGATTTGAATAATTTTAAATCCAAATAATTAAAATCAAATCCATCAACGTTTATCATTTATCACATTTAACAAATGAATTTCTATAAAATTCATATATAAAGTCATTGAGGATTATCAAATAAAAAAAGTTAACACAAATTTAATAGTAAGTTAAAAACAGTAAATTCAATATATAAACTTATGATTTTAACCGAATCTATAACTAGTACGAGTTTACTAGTTGTAAGCTAGAAATATAAAAACAGTAAACTAAGTCAACTTGTGAATCTCAAACTTTTACAAGTAAATATATGCAAACAAAAAACAAATTCAAGGAGCAAATCAACAAACTTGATGGGAGAATTTACATCCTTTCGAACTTTCACACGTGAATATATGCATGAGAACGAAACAATTGGTGATATAAAAAATTAGATGGGGGACTAACAGAACCAATAAAGAAACTAACAACCTCAATCTTCCGTACTCTCTTAAGTCATCGCCACAGCCTGCTTGAATCCCTAAAGAGGTCACTGCTCCGTCTACATTCAGTTTAACCGACGAATTACTCTAAGACCCTTCATGACATCGTGCATCTCTACATATCCTTTCCAGCAGTTTAACACCACTGTCCACGGACTGAGTTTCCTTACCTATCTGGATAGGTAGGGGGTGCTTAGCTTTCCTGGGCCGTCCAGATCTAATTTTTTTTTAATTTTCTAATTTTTACATAAAAAAAATATTTCTTGAAAAAAATATTAGTTGAGAAATTATCTTCATTTTAAATTATCTACCTAATAACATAATTTTTTTAAAAAAATAGATATGGACCATCTAAATCTCATATGGACTGCCCAGGGAGGCTTGACACCCCCTGGATAGGCAGGGAAACCTAGTCCCATTGTCCACTGAGGCCGGGTCTATTATATCTGATAGAACCTATAAATTTATTTGGGCACCCAGACAAGCCCAGTCAACTACATTATTTGGGCTATGTATTATACAAGCCCAATACACAAATGCTACCCCAGTATGTGTACAATTATTTCTATCAATATCTTTTTTTTTATAATACAGGCAAGCCAAAGCTTGAAAAATGAAAGAGGGGCAGGGATAAGAAAAACAAAAGCCTGTCAATACATCAAAATAGAGAAACTAGGAGTAACAAGACTCTAGATCCTTCAAAATCATATGGAGACATCCATCGAGGATAGTTGAAACCAAAGCCACATCAGCACCAATGGTTGCTTTATGACCCATTTTGGCCATGTAGTCAGCATAGGGTATATTCTCTTGAGAAGTATGATGAAGCTCCACGTCCCAGTCACGAAACAACAAATCTCTAGTCTCGACAATAATATCCTTAAGAGGATGATCAAGGGAAGAGTCCCTCATAAGAGTATTAACTGCATCAAGGGAATCAGAATAGATGACGATTCTGTGCAGATTCATCTAAAGACCAATCTGTAACCCAACCATTATAGCATAAATTTCAGCCTCTATAACAGATCTAAGGCCAAGGGGCTTGTAAAATCCTATCAGCGACTCTCCCTGAGAATTTCTTAGCACTCCTCCGCATGTCGCATGATGCTGGTAATGCACCGATCCATCCACGTCAATGCGAACTGCATTAGAAGGAGGGGGTCCTAGACTCCTCCTCTTTCCTACCAAGCTGGAAGATTTGATGCTTGAGGTTTTGGTTAGCTCCATTCTCCATGAGAAGATACTTGCATCTATGAAGCAGCTCCCTGGTTTCTGAACACTCTCCCTGAAAAAGAAATTTACATCGAGATATCCAAAGAATCCAGCATCCCAAGCTGAAAATTCTGGGCCACGGGAAACCTTGAAGTCTTCCTTTTCCAGGCTTATGATTGATATTCCATTTGAGCCAAACCTACAAACTACCAGAAAAAAACTGAGAGAAATAGTTAGATTTTAAAAACTATTTCCATAGATTTTTAGCTCGCTCACAATAAAAAATGATTCCAACTCCCAAGTCACAACTTCATATTGAAGAAGGCCACAGTGTTTGAGATTAAATCAAGGGAAAATATACCATTGAGAAGTGTCATGAGAAGGATAGCGCAAGTTCAAAATTGCTTAGTGCTTGTTTGACAACCTCAAAAAAGTGTTTTTTTAACACTATTTTATAAGTCGGGATAAATTTTGTTTTATATACTGACCTCAAATGTTATAAAAACACTTTTAAAAAAGTTAAAATTAACATACACTAATTGTATGTTTGGATTATCTTTTGGAGACTAGTTTTTACGATTTATAAGATAAATATATAATTTTTTTTATCTTGACTTAAAGAAAATAGCTTTTGAAACTACAGTTCACGCTTATATATATATTCATTCTTTAAGTACTTATTTACAAGCATTAATAATAATTGATTTTACTTTATTCACTATTCATGTCATAAAATGGATAATCAATTCGGCAACCCAAATAGTTGATATTAAGGGGGTAGCGGAGGGAAGCAGATTATCTTAGAAACATACATTCTCAGAATCTTTCAGAATCTCATCTTGGCCATTCGTTTATTTTAATTTCTCATAATTTTTTATTGTTTGAATTGTTGGGATGGACCTGATTTGGATACTGAGAGATACTGAGAATATTGCTTTTGAGAGAATCTAAACCCGGTAGCGGAGTACGTAAAGCGCAGGACCATGTGAGGGACCCAGGTTTAAATAGAATTAGTAATTAAAAAAATAAAATTAAATGTTTCACGGCCACGATTCATCATACGATAAGTCGCATTTGAGGCTGACTTGAGGTCCAGGTTTTGGCCCGCCGTTAAGCTTTGAAAATGAATGTACAGCGTGGAATTATTAATTTCCTACGTCGACATTATCCGCGAATTCCAGGGAATTTATTGGCGATTAATTATATTAATTTTTAAATATATAAATACAAGGCCTATGAATCTATGATACCGATGAAATCATTCCCAAAAAAATTACAGGGAGACAAACAGGAGGCGACATAAATTACTAGTTACCCAGGCATGAAATGCTCCCTTCGTTATAGTTTTGTATTATACATTTTATTTCATATTTAAGATCAAAGGTAGTATAATTAATAGTTGGCCGGAAAAGAAAAACGAATAAATAATGCATATTGTGTTATTTTCAGGGCAATATTGAATTTCAATTTTTATTCAAAATTGCAAAAGCAAATTGGAAGGAATTTCGACCATTTAATTAATTAATTGAGGGCCCATGTCTTTGACAAACTGTGTTAAATTTTGATATATTTAAGAAAAGATAAGCTGTATTAAATGGATTGTCCAGAGGTTGTCTATATTTTATATTCTTATCAGACTACCTATTAATATGTAATGTAATTTTGTGAGCACGTTATACGTCTTTACCATTTGGATTTACTTGATTTTTAAGTTTGAATTTCAACCGATAATTTTTCTATGTTTGTAAGTTTTTTTTATGGTAATAGTGTCTTTAAGAATTAACTAATAAACTATCAGTTTATATAGCAAGTGAGCTCACCTTATATAAAAAGAGAATATAAGTTTGAATCTCTATAAATATACTTATCAGACAGGGCAGAAACCCTTTACACTTTAATTTTTAAAAGAGAAACCCTTGACTAAATTTGAAAACATTATTAGGATTTTTTTTAAAAAAAAATGATTACATGAAATTTAAATGGAGAAAATACCTAAAAATGATAGTTGAAATTGTGTCGTTAAATTCAATAAATTTTAAATTAGATCATATACCCTAAAATAATATTTTATAATTCAATAATTTTGCTTTATCACCCCTTATGTGATTCCAACTCTATTAACAAATAGTCCTATGTATTATTGAGTCTACAAAAATATATGGACTTGTTAATTACTGTCTTTTTCCTCAACAACACTTTTTCGGAATTAGTTTCCCTGCATATCCAAAGAGGAGTTTGTTTGTACGGACGGGCTTCTTGCCGTCCAATTCTAGAGATTTGAATGGTCTAGATACTTTTTTTTACTTTTTATTTTTTTAAAAAATTATTTTAATGGGTAGAAAAGTTAAACTAAAGTTAATCTTTGAACTAACATACTCTTAAAAAATAATTTTTTTTTTATATAAAAAAAATATGAGCCGTTCACATTTAAATCTAAACGACCAGGAACTCCATACGGACGAGTTCCCTCTACCTATCTAATGATTCCACATTTTTTCCAAGAGCTCTCCCTCTCCCCACCTGCTGTGCCACTTCTTCCATCCCTACCCCTACATCCACCCCTCTCTCTCTTCATTAAAAGGTAACGTTGCTCTTCATTTGCAGATTTGTGAGGTTTTGGATTTTCGTTCTGCTGCTTTAGATTCTTCAAGTGGAATCATAATCATCATAACACGTGGATTTCTTATCCACGTCATTAGGGAGAGATGGAAGAATATTCGGGACAAGTTATGATCCACCGTGAAATCAGTTTCTCTGCTAATCAAATATCGGCCATTGACCAAGCTTATCATCAGCCAAACCCAGAAATGTCAAATTGGAAGGATCCAATTGTGATGATGTCCACTCTCAAACTTCCATTCATTTACAATTTTACAAATCTCAAGATCCAGCTGATGAAGACTCGAGCCACGTGGTGTCCTTTTTTCAATTGGACTCATATCATGTTTCGACCCTTCATATTTACGGCCGAATTCGAACTTCCAAGCAACTTGCCATCATCACAATTCACAACAACACGCTGCAAAAAATTAAAACAGTAGAGATAGACATAGAACAATTTATTAATTGAGTTGGAATCAAAATAGAAATTGGAAGATAAAATTATTGAATTCTAAAATATATAAGCTTATTTATAATTTATTAAATTTAACGATCATATTTTAAATCCGAATAATTCAACTGATTTTCCCATTCAAATATTATGAAGCAGTATCTATACTTTTACAAGACAACATATATGTTTTTACCACAATTTTTATATTTCTCGCAAAAAAAATACTAGTACAGTTTTTATATATAAGCTCGGCAGGTCTTGGGAAAGCATGCTAATTATATGGGTTATTAATTTAAGGGTTTAATATTTCTTCTTTTACTACCGGAATACACTCACATAAAAGTGAATTAGTGTAATTAGTTATTTTTTTTATAATAAGACACACTTATTTTTATGTCAAAGTGATTAAAAAAAACTCAAAAATATTAAACTCTTATTTTAATCACATGCATTTTTCATATTAATGGAATTTTGTGTTAGATTAACTTAGGAACGGAAATGACTACTAAATTTATGGAAAGTTGTCACTAGATATGAATTAAGAAAATGGAATGCCAGGCAAAACAATTTAAACATACTTATGGACAAAGAACAAATAGTAATGGGGAAAAATAAAACAGATAAGCCATCATCCCCCAGAAAAAGACTAGACTAGTCATTTGACGCAGAAGCTACTTCAGAGTTCAATTCTTGCGGTTGAACCCTAAAATTAAAATATTTTACCAATCAGATATATAAATAAACTTACACTGACGCAATCTCAAGTTTCATCCTTCACCTACACTTTCCTCACTCTTGAAGCCACAATGGACGATTCCAGCTCATCCCAACTTCACCAAATCGGCCATGGACCATAATCCACTTCACCTGCATTGCTTCCAATGGGAAAGGCCGACGAAGAACAGCCTTCACCTTACAGTTTAGCCTCCGAGGATCCCCAGCAGAATGTGGAGGTCCGGTGTGGGTGTAGCTGTTCCGCAATTCGAAAATTCATTGGTCTCAGATGCATTTGCATTCTGCTATTTTCTGTTGCCGTGTTTCTCTCTGCTGTATTTTGGTTACCCCCGTTTTTTCGGTACTCAGATCAGAAGGATCTGAACTCCGATGCCAAGTACAAAGGTGGGTTCTGGTTAATTCCCTTGTTCATTTTTGGGTTTCTGCATTGTGGCATTGTTTCGGAGGCAAAGTAACATAGATCTATTTTCTTTTTGGATTCTATTTTTTCTATTTTTTTTTTTTTTACTTGTGTTTCGTTTTAATTCGTGATATCTGTTTGTTGGACCATTGATTTAATCCTTGGTTTGTTTCAGAAAATAAAATGTCCGAAAATTTGACGACGATATGGTTATTATTTTTACTTTAACTTTGTAAACATGGCAATAATTATCTTAGCTATATATTTGTGAATAATTCGCTGAAGTTACTGCGATTTGCTAAATCCGGGAAAAGGAAGTGCTGAAGGATGCGTTGTTTTCGGGCTTTCGTCATCTATTGTTTCTATTTCTGTTTGCTTATCAGTGAACGAGTTTCAGAAATTTTAGGAAAATTTTTTCGGCGTTCCAATAGTTACTTTCATTGACTACATTTTAAGCAAGGTTTGAAGATTTTAAAATCATAGGTTTGCACATGAACATTGGTTCTGGAGGTTAATGTTCTGAGTTGGACCTTATATAGTCTGCACTCGCTTGCTTTATTTGGTTTGTCTTTTGACAATGTTTATACATGCAATTGGTAAAAGCATTGGCTTATGCATTTTGATACTTTTCGGATTCCAAACTAGTTACAACTATTGGTTATACTTATTTAGAAAAATTCCTTTTTTTTTAAAAAAACTTTCCTAGTTTAGGCTGACACATTTTTTGACATCAACTAGCATGTTTCCAGTTCTCTAACCCGGTATTTCCCCCCATGGTTTCCATATCGGTGATTTGGTGCATTTCTCAAAACTCGTGTTCCAATATCCTATGTGAACTTTATGGTGCAGAATGTATATTATCAGTGATAGAAGAAAAAATATGAATACTCTTCACTCAATATTTGTATACTTTTGCAGATCATGATATTGTTGCAAGTTTTTTTGTTGGAAAGCCAGTTTCTTTGCTGGAAGACAACATCTTGCGGCTAGAACAAGACATTTTTGAAGAGATAGGAGTTCCCTTTACCAAAGTAGGTCTCTTGTTAATTTCCTTTTTTAAATTTTATCAATACTTATTGATTTCATTCTTAATTTGAATATCAGGTTGTCGTCTTGTCTCTGGATCCCATTCCTGGGACAAACGTGACAAAAGTTGTGTTTGCATTTGATCCTGATAGTGAATATTCAGAAATGTCTCCGGCTGCTGTTAGTTTGATAAGATCATCATTTGAATCTCTGGTTATACGTCAATCATTTCTCCATCTTGCTTCGAACTTGTTTGGAGATGCCTTCTTCTTTGAAGTGCTGAAATTTAAGGGAGGACTCAATGTAATTCCACCACAGAGTGGTTTTCCTATGCAGGCTGGGCAAATACTGTTCAACTTTACTCTGAATTTCTCTATATATCAAATACAATTAAGCTTTGAAGCATTGACTAGTCAGCTAAAGTCTGGATTGCATCTGACACCCTTTGAGGTTAGTTATGTTATCTTCTACCTGTTCCTTTTTCCATTTTATCTTCTCATAATTGTGCTTGCACCTCCTATGCTTGAGGTCAATTTTCACTGATGATGCTATTGACACGCTATGGCGTTTGCTATTGTATGGCCCATGCTAATTCTGATAAGATTTCTTAATTGGGAATTGGGATGCAGAACCTGTATGTCAGATTATCCAATTCTGAAGGCTCAACAGTAGCTGCGCCTACGATTGTCCAGTCATCTGTTTTCATGGCAATTGGGATTCCTCCATCAAAGGAGAGGTTAAAGCAACTGGCACAAACCATCACTGGTTCTCATTTTAGGAACCTTGGCTTGAATAACACTGAATTTGGTCGGGTTAAGCAGGTTCGACTTTCATCCATCTTACAGCACTCCCTTCATGGAGGAAGTGGCACCGCATGGTCACCTTCTCCTGCTCCTCTACCTCATCCACACTACCACCATAGGCATGATCATCATCCCCACCACCATACTGCCCATCAAGCTCCTGTATTTTCACCTATGCCTGCACCTACTGGTAGGAAAGGTGCACTTTCACCTGAGGTTGGCTCTCCTGCAGCTCCAGAAAGTGTGCCGGCACCACGGAGAAGTTCTCAGGCTGAGTCTCCTAAGTGTAGATCTGCTCAGAATACTGGAAAACATGCTCTTCCCACACCTTCAGTCGCCCCTGCTATAGCCCCACCCTATCCTGTTGCCTCACCAAAACGGCAAGTTGGATCACCTCCTCATGTTTCTCATTCAGTTCCTGCTTTTAGTCCTCTGCCAAGTGTAGCCTTTGCTCATGCTGAGCCCCCTCCTAAGAATGGACCAGCTCCAGAACGTTCTGGCACGCATTTTCATGGGCCATCCCCATTATCACCTTCATGTGAGTATGCTTATTGTTCTAGTGTTGTTATTTGAGTTGAAGCTAGATGTCCACTTTAATTCTAAATTACAGGCTACTCATTCAACAGATCTGTTTGCGAATCGGTACCATTCATCATATCTGGTGACATCAATTTTTTTGTGAGAATTACTCTTATTTTATCTAGAAATTGGAAATTGTTAGCTTTATTGTTCAAGTGGAACGGTAAAGTGTAAATGAACAGCCTTGAATGTTTTATGTGCGCCTCAAATCCTCAGAAGCACTCTGTCTGTTAATTGTTTTGCTTCTGTTTTCTACTCCATCTTTTTTCTTCTCCTTTTAAAATTGGTCTTGAATAATGTGATATTGGTTGAAGGTAACTAGTGCTTCTAGAGATTGAGGGTGTCGGGTTTAGGGTCTTATCCATGTGTTATGCAATCCCGCGTGGTAAGGTCTTGCATTTAGTCTCATCCATCTAGGTGACTAGGTTGATTGGCTAATTGTGAAGTGTGTCTAGTGCATTTATAAATTCATGATATAAGGTTTAATTTAAGTTATTTTTTTGGGTTTTTTATAATTACATCTTGTTTTCACAGCTTTTGCAGGTTGTCAACGAGCTTGTGATTGGACATGTTTAATATTTGTAGCGCTCGTGTTATGTATCATACAGGATTGAAATGTATGACTAGGACAGTAAATCAGGAACTCCATAAATGTAAGCTACGCGAAGGCTAAGCTCTACATGAATCTGAGGGGATAAAAAGATGTGATTAAGCATGTAAATAGTTAAAAAGATCCACACCCTTTTTTGCATATTTTGGTCTAAGTCCACTTGTGGCAGGCCTTGGTTACATGCATAACCGCTGTTTTGTGCATTATCTTCTTCAGATATGTAAGGGGGAAACTTGAAAGCAAAAGAAAATGAGTAACGTTCGTTTTCCTTTTTTGTTCCGCCTCGTCTCTCATTATTTCTGAGTTGCCGTGTTAGAGGCAGCTTGATCTCATTATGTTGTTGTATTACTATAGTGCTTTGCCATTGTTGGGAATTATCTTGGTAAGTTATCCATCATCACTTTCGCTTTTGGTTAATTTGTTTTAAATTTTAAAATTAATTTTGTTTCTTGACTCTACAGATGAATCCCTCTCAGTGAAATGTTATTGATATTCATGCTGCGCGCATCGCCAGCAATTTTAAATTTCGATGATAAGACATACGTGCATATTTGATGTATTAAAAATATACGTTATTATTAAAAATATCAATACATGTCAAAACTCATGATTGCTTTTCTCTTTACTACAAGCTACAAAGACTAAAGTTTATGTTGTTACGATTAATTTTATGTCCATATTTCTACAAAAATACTGAATTAATACCATATGCTATATAACTGTTGGATGTTTTTATGTGAGTTATGGAGCTCAATCTCAAAAAGGGTAAGAATTACCCTTCCATTTCTAAATATAGGATATAATTTGTAGTGTAAATTATACTATAAAGTATGTCCTATATTTAAAACGAGAGGTAATATATGAAGGCATATAAAATATATATTACAATTCATATTTATAATCATATAATAAACAATTTTTCAATCATTCTTATTAAGAAATACAGAATTTGTAATATACCAGAGTGTTTTTATATCTTATCAAGTGAATGGGTGGAAATTAAAAAAAATAATAATTATTGATTAAGTATATTCTATTATTCTTATTTTAAGACAACAACTAATAAATGTATTTTTTTTTATAAGGTGTTTATTTGTTTCTAAAGAGTATTAAATATGTTTTTTTCATGCATACTTATAGGTAATAAAGGTAACGGGTGGAAGTAATAATCAATATGATATTAGAGTTTAGTATAATTATTAGAGGTAATATTGAAAATTACTTAAATTTTAAGATGAATTTAATAACCCTAATTATTTTTATTGAATTCCAGTATATGGTCCCGCTTCGGGTGTGAATGTGTGATGCATCCTATTTCGCACGAGGATTCTCATATTTGGCGTCCATATCCTGGAATGAGATGTCTATCCTATTATATTAAATAAATATCATTATTTTTTTCTCAATTTCGATCCACCGAAAATCAACGATGAGAATCATTCTTCAGAGTAAGGCGTTTCAAAGATGTCATTTTTTGGCGTTTGAAACAGACTGGATGTATGGGGACCGTGCAATTTGCACCGCGCAATTTATCCCACATTATTTAATTATTAAACTTAATAAAAAAACAAAAAGTGCTAAAAATAATACTACCTTCAGCTGCACTAGAAATAATTTTTAAGAATAAATACCAGGCTCTTTCCGTGGTAAACATGCCAAATCAGCATATACTGTTGCTAAGCCATGAGAAGCTGTGAGATCACTAAGCGCGCACACACACACACGTTATTTGAGAGAATAAAAATAGGTTTGGTTGATAAGAATTTTACTAATTTCTTTTAAAGAATATGGATTAAAATTCTGCTGCAAATAAGTGTTTGTATAAATGAATGTGACGAACTTGATTCTGGCTGCCAGCCTTAATTTTCGTGGTTCATGGAGGGTGATCACATGTTGATGCGTTGTTCTTGTTCATTGACTTTGAAAGTCTCTTCCATCAAAACCGGATAAAAGCCTCTCCTCCATACTTCATCTTCTTCATTGCTCTCTATCTATATCCAGTTATTTCTTTTTCACTACCAACAAATTTGTTTTCATAAGAATCATCACTACAGGATCATATATTCATATTCATATATACAAGAACACTGTCGAAGGATGAATTCGCCTTTACAGTTGGCAAAGATATATGAATAATTGAAACTAACAAACATTTATTAATCCCTTTAGCCTTGTCCAGATGAAATGTATCCAAACCAAATCAATCAATCTATTATCTTTATCGAGTTCCGCGATTCTTCCCCAATTAACGTAAACGTTATGCCGTATCCTTCTTCATGGAAAATAATCTCACACTCTTAATATTTAAGAACTTATTTTGGTATAAAAAATTAAGGCTCTCACCGTACATGCATGCAATATTTATTAGCATATCCCTATTATTATAACTCAATATTAACCGTATACTTTTCATTATATTCTGTTTAGAACATAAAAGACAATTTTTTTATATATTAGAGGTCCCAAATATTTGTTTCTACGAACAGATGACAATATCTTGTGACATAGCCAACTCGGTCAGTGTCACTCTCTAGAAAGCTGGATTCATTAGGCCTAGCGGCTTCACAAGTCACCCACAACCCAACTGGAATAGAAAATATCGTTGCCTTTTTGGTAGCAAATATCGATCCCCGGAAACGGCCGATAGTGGCTCTCTTAATTGTAGCCCGCTTTTCCTCTGAGGGGGGAAAAATCTCTAGAGAAAGCTGAAAACCATTCCTTACATTTGTGTTGCGTCGAATAACACAAAGGCCTCTGATTGAGTCTACGGTCAGTTTCCTCTGGAAGACCTGCGGAACCATATCTTTCGGTTGAAGTAAGGTGAACCAGGTTTGGCTTTTTCTTGTTAGTTCTTGTAGATTTCACTTTGTTATCTTCATTTTCACTGGATACATTAGCACTTTGTTATCTGAATTTTAGCTTACATGACCCTGGTTTTCGAGCTGAACTCCGAAACCGACCTTACGTTTTACTTAAACAGAGCTGAGAAACTTGATCGACTTATTGAGCTGAGTGAAATGATGGAAATAGAAGCATTTCATTAATCTAATAGGGAATTTATATCTTATGTAATTGTTTGCTTTTAAGTTTAGTGACTGACCTAAAGGATAAGTCTTTAGTGCCCAGAGTTTCGCTCCTTTTGTTCTCTGATATTTGATGATTCTCTTGATCTTCTTTTGGCACTGACAATTGCTTTTTATTGCCACACATTGATTCTTTTTGGAAGAAATGGTGAATACGGGATTGTTTTCTGGGAGCAAGGCCGTGAAGTCGGTGAAGATAAGCTTTCGGTTGCCATATTACACTCAATGGGGACAAAACTTGCTCGTGTGTGGCTCTGTACCTGTGCTTGGTTCGTGGGATGTGAAGAAGGGTCTGTTGCTCAAGCCCTTTCATCAAGGCGATGAGCTCATCTGGTGTGGAAGCATCACCGTGCCTTGTGGGTTCCAGTGCCAGTATAATTATCATGTTGTAGATGATAACAGAAAAATTCTGAGAAATGAAATGGGAAAGAAGCGTGAATTACTACTCCATGAAGGTATCCAAAGTGGCCAGGAGGTTGAGTTCCGCGATCTATGGCAGGTGGTGCCTTTCTCCTTTTACCCATTTAAATTCCTCATAACCTTACTTCTTGTTAAGATATGATTATTTCCTACGCTAAACTAATTTTGATTTCATATTAATATTTGAGTTTGTGCTTTACTTGTCTGTTGAAAGAATGAAAGATATATAGATAATGCAAATAAGGTTCTTAACACAACTAGCAAGAAATGCATATTTTGCATTCTTGTCCTCATTTTTCTCGATATACACTAGTATTTTACTATGATGTCAATATCTTATTGATATCCTTTTTTTTTTAATCATCGCGTCCAGACTGGTTCAGATGCACTCCCTTACAGAAGTGCTTTTAAAGATGTCATCTTTCGGCAGAGCTGGAATTCAGGCGTGGTGACACCCGTAGGAGCTAGCCCCAATAAATTTTCTCAAGAAGGTAACTTTTTCAATGTAATAGGTTAAATTTCTGACATTGTTTGATTTGGACTCCTCTTTTGAAGTGTCATTGACATCATTTTGCTAATAAGCTACTCTTTTTGACTCCTGATGAGCAGCAGATGCCATTGTCATCCAGTTCAAAGTTTGCTGTCCAAATATTGAAAAAGATTCATCAGTGAGTAGCTATCTTGTTTACTTGTCTAAACTTTAATTTCTAAAAAAAAAAAAAAAAAAAACCAAAAATCTGCGATTCATATTTTTGAACTTCAATTATCTGTAGTTAAGTGATTGGTCCTGCCTTGGACTTGTGCAGATATGTGTGATTGGTAGCCATGCACAATTAGGACAGTGGAAGGTCCCCAATGGGCTGAAACTCAATTACTGTGGTGAATCCGTCTGGCAAGCTGACTGTGTAATACAAAGGAGCGATTTTCCAATAAAATATCCATTTTGGACTTAGTCCTTGATCTTAGATGATATATGTGTTATTACTTTCAATACGGTCCCATTATCTTCCTTAACAGAAATTCCACATATAGATATTGCAAATATGACAAGGCTGGAAATATGTCTATAGAGAATGGTCCAAACCGAGAAGTCTCCACTAACTGCTCAAGTGGTGAAACAAAATATATTTTTCTTTCGGATGGCATGCTGCGGGTACAATGTTGAACTTAAGCTGCATTTTTTATCACTAATGGAAGGTTTGCATTGTGCTTATTAGAAAAGTTTGTGATTCTCATAAGTTGTTGGTTGGCTTTGCTAGGAAGTGCCTTGGCGTGGTGCTGGTGTAGCAATACCCATGTTTTCTGTTAGATCAGAATCTGATCTTGGAGTTGGAGAGTTTCTTGACCTCAAGTTACTGGTTGATTGGGCTGTGGCATCTGGTTTCCATTTAGTTCAACTTTTACCAATCAATGATACGTCTGTGCATGGGATGTGGTGGGATTCTTATCCGTACAGGTGCAACACCGCCTTCCATATTTCTACAGATGAATATATGCCTTGTATATATATCTTTATATCATTAATGGTGTGTTTATATTTTCCTTTTACTCTTCATTAATTTGTCGAAAATCAATTCATTCCCCAAAGCTTAAGCTAGTAAAGGGACCCTAAAATGGTTTTATTATTATTATTTCTAAGACCTCACCTAGCGGGAGCCTTGTGCATTGAGCCGCTCTTTATTTCTAACACACCCCTTAAAAAGAGTTTTTTAGAAGAATTAGCCCCCTCTACTTTGGGTTGAAATTAACCAATTAAGAAAATGGAGGTGACAAGGATTGTGTTCCTAAGTTGTAATTGCCTGGTCAAAAAGTTGCTAATACAATTTGAAGGATCAATCATTCCAAGAGCTTAACATTTAAGCAAAAGGACTTGGGAATTTTTTTAAAAAACAAGAACATAGGAAATTTACTTTTGCAAAATTTCCTTTATGCTGCTGCGTATTGCCTCACTTTTTATGTGCTTGCAACTTTGGAGTGATGTATTTTAACTGAAGTCAATTATTCTTTCTGATTTTAGAACATCAAACTTTGTATTTGAACTTTGAAAACTTGCTAGTTTATTTCTTTGACACCAAATTTATCTCACTCTAGTATTTCTTGTGTCTTTTTGTTGTTAAAATTACTTTATATAGTATTTAAAACTGCTTGCATTTGTATGTTTTGTTTGCAGTTCACTCTCTGTTTTTGCACTGCATCCATTATATCTGAGAGTACAAGCACTTTCAGAGAACCTGCCAGATGAAATTATGGTTATATTTTTTAAGAATTTTACTTTCTATTAGAGAACATGCTAGCTTGTTACTTATATTATTTTGCTTATATTTAAAATGTTCTCCTTTAAATGGCAGCAAGAGATTGAGAAGGCAAAGCGGCATTTGGACAGGAAGGTAATAGTGTCAATTGTTTATATCTATATTAACATCATCTACAAAGGTTGTTAATGATTTATATTGGTGCAGCATTAAATGAACCACTGTTTCATATCTAAAAACTGGGTTTTGTACTGGGGGTCCATTTTATAGCTATTATCTAAATTAGATTCCATGTTCTGGGTAAGTGAGCCTGAAGTTGGGATCATATCCTATGTATTGGAAGATAGAGTTCTCCTTGCATTGGAAAGATGGATGGTGAGTTAGATGCTCATTGTTCAATGTGAGTACCTGCTAAAATTGGAGAAATGGGAGAGGTCTTGGTGTAAGATAATTTTGTTAGGATTGGCTGGAAAACAGAGGGAGTGTGGTCCATCAATCCTCTCCTGAACTTTGTTCACAAACTTGTTAGAAACTTTCATATTCAAGCTTATCAATGTCTGCTAAAGATGAAATTGAAAATTGCAAAAGGGAAAAAGAGTGTATTCCTACAATCATGCATTTTGGCAAGAATGTAATTTTAAAATCAGTAATAACAATACTGTTGTGAATCCTGTCTCTGGCGCTAAGTAGATTACATTATGTGGTAGGACCTATTCCAGGTTGGAAAGCATAAAAAATCATCAGATTTGATGTTCAAAACTTGCAAATAATTATGATGCTGCAGTTATTACTTCTTTATGTAACATAAACTAAGCTGTTTAAAAGTTGAGAAGCCTGTAGCCCCATATTATTGTAGGCTATGACAACAAAGAGTTCATATTCATTAGTAAGCCTTTTAATGTTCCATTGATAGATGACTGTTACTCAGGTTTGGTTATTTCATGTTTTTCTTTACAGGATGTCGATTATGAGGCTACAATGGCCACTAAACTCTCGATTGCCAAGAAAGTTTTTGCCCTGGAGAAGGATTTGATACTGAATTCCAGCTCCTTTCAGAAATTCTTCTCTGAGAATGAGGTATTGGATCATCTCAAGTCTTTCTAATATTTTGCAAAATATCTTTGATCTATCTTAGTTTTTTGTTTCTCTTCCTCGTTTGGGCCTTATTCTATTTGAACTTGGCTGTTTACATCTGTGCATATTATATTGTTATATTAAATTTATACACCGACTCAGCTCTGTTTTTTATGTTAAAAGGAATGGTTGAAACCCTATGCTGCCTTCTGTTTCTTGCGGGATTTTTTTGAAACATCAGATCACAGTCAGTGGGGTCGTTTTCATTATTATTCAAAAGATAAGGTATATCCCTTTAATTTACTTTAATTTCTTATCATTTAAATATATTTATGATTTAGATTTTTGGATTCTCGTGTATATGCAACTCATTGCTATTTATTTCAGCTTGAGATCTCTTAGAACCTGGTTACAAAGACCCTTTGGTTTTGCAGCTTGAGAAACTTGTATCAAAGGAAAGCCTACATTATGACATAATTTGCTTCCACTACTATCTCCAGTACCATTTACATTTACAAGTAAGTTGAATTAACCTCATCCCATAAGTTCTACTTCACGTGCAATAAAATTTCTTAATGTTGAAAAAAACCTAATTGTTTGCATTCATCTCAAATTTCCAGCTGTCAGAAGCCGCAGAATATGCTAGAAATATGGGAGTGGTACTAAAGGGAGATCTTCCCATAGGTGTTGACAAAAACAGTGTAGATACTTGGGTTTATCCAAATTTGTTCCGAATGAACACTTCAACTGGGGCACCTCCAGATTATTTTGATAAAAATGGCCAGAATTGGGGCTTTCCTACATATAATTGGGAGGAAATGTCAAAAGATAACTATGCTTGGTGGCGAGCTCGTTTAGCACAGGTTTTGTCTCATAGGATTTATTTCTTTTTTCTGTTCTCAATGGGGGAAAATATCTAATAGTTACTATTTTCTTCCGTCCATGAAAGATGGCGAAATATTTTACAGCTTATAGGATTGATCACATATTGGGATTCTTCCGAATCTGGGAGCTTCCTGATCATGCCATGACAGGTCTAGTTGGAAAATTTCGACCATCCATTCCCCTTAGTCAGGTATCCCTCTGTTCTCTTAAATTGGAATGGCTCTTTCTTTGTGAATATAGGCTGAACTATTCTAGCTAGGAAGATAAACTTATCTGATTTCCTATTTTAGACTATTCAATATTTATTTGAGCTATATTTTCTATTGTAGGAAGAACTTGAAAGTGAAGGATTATGGGACTTTAATCGCCTGAGTCTTCCATACATTAGGCTGGGACACTTACAGGTAAGTGTTTTTCCTTTAAAGCTGCAAATGATTTTAATAGCTTGGAAATGGTTTCCCTTCGTGCTTCAGCCTGCTGCTATCTAGTTTCTTGTAATTTGTGATGCTGATGCATAGTGTCTATATTTTATTATACCCTTTACTTTTTATTTTCAGGAAAAATTCGGAGATTCTTGGACATTTGTTGCAGCAACTTTTCTGAATGAATATGAGAAGCAATGCTTTAAGGTGATCATTCTTGCTTTAATTAAGATTTTTAGGAATTTTTCTTATTCCAGTAAGTTTGCATAGCATAGATTTAATTTTGTTCATAAAACTTGCTCAATGTACCCCTGCTATATTTGGTAAATATGATCTTTCTGAGATTGAACTTTCTGTGTCATTCTTGCCTTATTATTGCTCTGTTGAGTCTTGAAGTGTCTTGCTCAGATAGTATATCATTCATCACTACGTTGCATGTCTGTATTTTAGTTCAAGGAGGATTGTAACACAGAGAAGAAAATTGCCGCCAAGCTAAAATCATTTGCAGATGGATCCTTATTCGAGAGTGAAGACAAAATCCGACGCAATCTCTTTGATCTAATACAGGTAGCAAAGCCTTATCGATTCAGCTTCCTCTTTCTTTTTCTTCTCACTCTCGTTCTTTCCCTTGATGTGGATATTTACTATGGAAACTATTCCAATCTTTGGCTCAATATTTTTTAATATATTTTTTTGAAGATTTTACAAGAGAGACAATATGTTATGCTTATTGTCTTGCAGAATATAGTTCTAATACGAGATCCAGAGGATGCTAAAAAATTCTATCCTCGCTTCAACCTTGAAGATACTTCAAGTTTTAAGGATTTGGATGATCATAGGTATTATCTTAAACTCGTAAAACCGGCTTTTACTGCATGAATACATATATAGGATATTTTAACTGCTACGATATGTGAATCTATATCTGGCGCAAAATCAAATTCTTCTTAAATTTTCACTTCCTTGAGATATTATTTCACAAGATCTCTTTCCATTCATCACATTATGCAGCAAAAATGTTCTTAGAAGATTGTACTATGACTACTACTTCCATCGACAAGAGAATCTTTGGAGGGAAAATGCTTTGAAGACTCTCCCTGTCCTCATGAACGCATCAGACATGCTAACCTGTGGGGAAGATCTTGGCCTTATTCCTTCATGTGTTCATCCCGTATGTCTTATCCACTTCATTAATGACGTACCTTTATGTCAGAGACACAGCACTCACAATTTCACTTATGATAAAGATATTTGAAATATTATTCTTCAAAATTTTGTTTGTGCAGGTTATGCAAGAACTTGGATTACTTGGGTTGCGCATTCAACGCATGCCCAGTGAACCTGATCTGGAATTTGGTATTCCTTCTCAATATAGCTACATGACGGTAAGATTCTCTTTAAAAACAAATTTGCCTTTTGTAAAAAGTTGGTCGTTCTTATAATATTGTGGTGTGTATGGTTTTGCACAAGAAGAAAGTATTATTTTTCAACTTTGACTTACTAATCCCATCTAATGGAGGAGAAAAATCCTTTGAAGATAAGTTAGTTGTCTAAATTCGCCCAATGATAACCAAATCACATCATTGGGTTATGTCCTTTTCAGATGCATGTCTTTGTTATTGCAACCTACACTATTCCCTTGTGAGTATTCTGGTTGCTGCTATGGTTCTGGTTTGCTGATGTATCTGCGAGTATCACTGAGAAGTTAAAAGAAAAAACTTCCCTTGTTTACCATACTGATTCATCTCTCAGAAGTCCTTCCAAATTTGCCATATTGGTATCAGGTCATTTACTAGTATCCGTTGAAATGATGGCCAGATGTGTTGAGAAAAGATGCTAGCAAAATTAACAGGAGTTAAAATCTGTATTTGATTTATTCAGTAAGTTTGGTTTATTAAGCAGGTACTTGAAGAATACAAAACATTCACCTATTCCTTCTTTCATAGGCAAACTGGCAAAATAGACCGATTTGAAAGATTTGTGAGAGATAGTTGGGGTACTGACACCTTTCACGCCACATGCAGTCTTATAATTAAGAGATATTTTGCTCCATGTTTTGCAGGTTTGCGCCCCATCTTGTCATGACGCTGCTACGTTGCGAGCATGGTGGGAAGAAGATGAAGATAGAAGGCTACGGTTCTTTAGGAAC
This sequence comes from Acacia confusa, assembly GCA_037074495.1. Classification (NCBI taxonomy): domain Eukaryota; kingdom Viridiplantae; phylum Streptophyta; class Magnoliopsida; order Fabales; family Fabaceae; genus Acacia; species Acacia confusa. The sequence continues at coordinate 8,713,907 of CM073507.1, read as the reverse complement.
GTGATGGAGTGCGACATGTTGCCTCCTGATCAATGTACTCCAGAAGTTGCATATTTTATCACAAGGCAACATGTTGAATCCCCTTCAATGTGGGCCATTTTCCCTCTCCAGGTACTCTTCCAAGTTCTAACAGACATGTTAATTAGTACCATCAATTTAGTAGGAGAACTAGAAAAAGAAAGAATTTGGTATTGTTGTTTTAAATCTCTGCACTTAAACTCTTGTGATTCTCGTGGACAGGACTTGCTGGCGCTGAAAGAAGAATATGCAACACGCCCTGCAAAAGAAGAGACAATCAACGACCCCACAAACCCAAAGCACTACTGGAGATACCGTAAGTCTTCATCTTTGTCATATTAATGCTCATTCTACTTAGTACGACACGATGAGGCTGAGTCTGAGGTTTTGTTGTTCATTGTAAATGTGGTCAGGTGTACATGTGACTGTGGAGTCTTTGTTGGAGGATAATGAATTGACGTCCATAATCAATAATCTTGTACGTGAGAGTGGAAGATCATTTCCCAGGAAAGGCATGGAAGGAGAATCAAGCTTTGCGTATGGGAAGCAGCAGAATATGAAGACGCCTGTATCTTCTGTGTCCATTGGAATTCATCCCAGAGATGCATTGCCTGTGCTCTCGTGAACCTTACAACCCCTTCTTGCTTCCATGCAAAGGAAAATAATAAATATTTGAATACATCCGCCTTTGCATGACGTTCACTAAATAAATTACAAAATACTATTCCGTTTTTGGTATTATGGTTTTCGTTATGTTTCAGTTTAATTCCTCTTATATTTGTTAAATGTATTTCTTCTTACAATTTCATCTCATCTCCAAATATAGTTTTATTGCCGGTTCGTGTTATGGGGCCTGTTTTTTTAAATCATGGTGTGTTTGGATTTTTTTTAAGGCTGTTTTTTCCTCTCATGAATTAGAAGTTTAAATGAATTGGGTTCCAGAACTTACAGTTGAATTACATTTAACATGTGTTTTAGAACAAGTCCGTTGTCTTTCTTTCTTTCTTTCTTTTTTAATTTTTATTTTTTGTGAAATCGTAAGTGAAATGCTAATTGAAAATTTTAACGAAAAATAAGCTAAGTTTTTTATACGAGTAGCATAAATCACACATTCATTATATGATTTATGATTTAGCTAGACATCTAAGAAACAACATTCAGGTTAATGGTTGTGATGTTTTAAAAAATAGATGTCATTTATTTTTTTAATCTAATCAAATTAAATAAATATGTCTTATATTAAGGACAAGAAAGAGTAATATTTCTTGAATATTCTAAAAATGCCCACTACATGCATGGACATGTTACTCACTGATAAGCGGGATATTTGCTTAGTTTGATTTCCTATTTTATCTCAGTATAATGTGCGGGAAACCACGTGAAAAACATGTTAATGATGTTTAACTTCAAGTTGAGTTAAAAATTGATATAAAATCAATTTTATTATATAAATTATAAAATTCACAAGTACCAGCATGGCAAAGCTAGCTGTTAACACGTTAATGGCAAAATTTAGAAAAATAAAAGAACGAGTTAATGACAGAAATTCATAAGAGGTAAGCTGGTAAGTTGGCTGTCATTTGGGGGATAAAGAAGTTGATTATCATTGATTGATTTAACCTCGTACGAGGACCCCAAGTCCCCAATTAAGTTGATTATTATTATTTTTTTAAAAAAAAAAAACAAAATTAGCCGAGTTCAATCAAGATATGTTTTCATTAACAAGATTCTCACATAAGCAACAAAATTTAAATTTATAATTATATAAATTATGGCCTAAATCCTCGTTAAGTATACTAACATTTTTTTTACCAAATGTTGGTATTATTATTATTATTATTGCTGCTGGTGCTGCACATTAGATATTTTTTTTTTTGTTACAAAAAAGTTTTAGAGGGGTTCAATATCAGTTCTCTATTAAGACCAGAACATTAGATAATTTTATTTGCATGATTGGATACTTCTTTTACCAATAATTTGAACTCGGCTTGTGGCGGTGGGCAATAGGTGAAACTAACTGTATAGTGAGGAAGTAATCCCTTTTATTAGATCCAAACATTATTATTGTGCATCGATCTCCACATTTGATGATTACTCTTTTGATCCTTTTTATAAACCCAATTAATCTAATTCTTATATCAAGGAGAGGTTGGCGCTAACAATTGAAGGTTACAAATAGGATTAAATTCACAACCTCTCACTTACAAGGAGCATTCATGTGATTAGACTACAATGTATTGGCTCAAGGAAAATTAATTGACTAATTAAATACATCCTAAATTAATAATTTTTTTTTAATTTTACCCTCATATATGTATGAGTATACAAAATATTTGATACAACTCTGTCTCGTTCTCCCTCTACATTTAATAGTTATAAAATTATAACGCTTTCATTGAGTACTTTTTGGTAGACTTATAATAAATACAATTTATTTATTTATTTTCTAAACCGAACTTATAATAATGAGTAGTGTTAGTATTTGTGCGATGATGATTTTTGCTAAGCACATGTATCTTCTTATTAAAGATAATGATATTTTGTAACACCCCTATTTCCTAAGTATTCGTGTATATTTATCATATCAAAGGCGTTAACAGATCAGAGTAGAACACAATAGAGAACGTATTTAGGTGTTTAGAAGACTGAGTAACTGATTTTATGTGCGCAAACATATGCTAGTTAATTAAAATTTCCGAAGGAATAAAAACGTGATACAACTTACATTCATTGCGATGATCTCGATTAACATATTAGGTTACAGTAGTCCGAAAGGTTCAACAACTTGTACATAATCTTATCCAAAATATCACACCTTCTGAGTCTTCACGTGTGTTGCTTACCCTTTTCTCCTACTCTCGATCTTCCTGATCCTGAAGCTAGGGTAAAATTCTGAGATTCAATGCTCATTGAATCTCAGGTAATAGTTAACCTTATGTTGAAATATAAACGGTATATGTATGACAAATATTCATTTACATTTCAGCATAAAACCATATATAGCACACAACACATGTAATAGTTTATATTTCAACAATACCTCTACATAGCACACAACACATGTAAGGTTCACCTCTACGTAGCACACAGCCCATGTAAGGTTCACATAGTTTGCACATAAACCAATGCCACGCCCCGGAGCGTGTCCTCAACGCTAGGAAAACATCCATACGGCATTACTAAGACTGTAACCCGTTTTCACATTAAAGCTGAATGTATTTAATATGATGACCTAAGACCCAGTTTTAGCCACAGTCCATGACCCAAGACCCAGTCTTGTTCATGACTATATGAATCATCTCATCATATATAAAAGCATACAAACAACATAAGAGTTAGAGTTACAGTGCGCGTCCGTACCTTATTCCTTGGCGCTAGTGGTACGTTCACCTTTCAGTACTAATTCCTAACTTTCCCGAATATCCTATAATATCATCACCGTATTATTTCCCATATAAGTAACATCTTAAAAGATGGTCTTGCCACTCATAACCCTTAACCCTTATTTTAGTAGGGTTCAATTAAGTAATTTCAACTTGTCACTTTTAATCTTTATCTTTCATTGTCTTTTAAAATCTAGCAAGTTCAATTATTTCTAATTAATTAGACAAAAATCATTTTAATGTGCTGTCAACTCGTCAACTCTTACATGTTCTTAAACAAGTCTCCTTTTATAAAAATATTACCAAAGGTGGGTATAACTTGTCAAGTAACTCCCAGGTTTTACGTTATTCTCATGGTTATGATAACCGGACCCAGATTTTACGTTATTCTCATGGTTATGAAAACCGGATCGGACCGGCCGGTTTGGACCGGAAACCGGCGAACCAGCCAAGATACCGGTCCGGTATAGCATAGGAACCTGGGTTACCATCTGAACCGGACAACTCGTAGTGAACCGGCATGAACCGCCGAGCTAAGCTAACAGACTCTTTTTTTCCCTTAGAAAGTCGCCTGAAACTCGCCGTCGTCGGATCGACGATGAGAAAAAGAGCCAGGCATAGAAGGAGAAGGAAGGGAGAGAGAGATTTGAAGAGTGAAGAGTGACCAAGATCTGACGGTAAGAAAAGACCGCTCACCTTCAAACTCGTCACCTCCTTCTCCATTTGCTACTCTTTGAATTCCTATTTTCCAAATCTGAAGATTGTGAGTGACTTCGTGTACATCGATGATGTTGTTAAAGGATGTTGGGGGCGCTGGATACGGTGGAGTAGAGCACCGAAAGCGGGGGAAAGAAGCGGATCGAGTAGAGCTGCAGGTGAACAACCCAGGAACACACACATAGGATGAGGAGGAATGGAGGAAAGAAAGGAGAAACGAGGATAAAGAAAGAATGACAAAATGATCGTTAGGTGTTCTAAGAGAGAACTCCAGTATTGCCTAGAGATTAGCAGCGAAAGGAAAGAAAAAAATCACTGTTGCGGAGGCAGGCTCACAGACTTCACAGACTTCAGAAATGACAAAATGGTAGATAAAAAAATGACATTCACAATGAATGAAAAAAGCTTTCTTGGAAAGGACGAAATAGTGTGGTTAAAATCAAAACGTACTGCTACACAATCACGGGTGCACATTAGGTGGCAAGCACCTTATGTGCCCCTTAGGTACCCATCCCTCTATTAGAGGGATGGGCATATTTTTTTTAATTTTTTTTAATTTTTTTATATATTGTATTTATTTATATTTAAATTATATGCTGCTTTCTGGAAAAAAAATTTCACCCAGTATCTCAAATTAATTAGTTTTCAATCCTGCATTCAATAATATTTATCTATAATACCAGTATAATGAAAACTAATTAATTTGAGATACTGGATGAAATTTTTTTTTCCAGAAAGCAGCATATAATTTAAATATAAATAAATACAATATATAAAAAAATTAAAAAAAATATGCCCATCCCTCTAATAGAGGGATGGGCACCTAAGGGGCACATAAGGTGCTTGGCACCTAATGTGCACCCCACAATCACAGGCTTTGCAATTTGGAAAACTAATGACAAAATGGTGGATTAAAAAAATATGAAATTAAAAAGTAAAATTTAAAATATAATAAATTAATATTAAATTTCAGTCAAAAGTAAAATCAAAATGTACTGCTGCACAGTTAGAGTCTTAATTTTTTTATAATTGCATATTAATAATCAATCTTTACTTTTGTTTATCCCCAGTTTAAGTTTAGTTTCAGTTTGACTCCGATCTGACCCACTAATCCTTGACCTAGTATCTTGACCGGTTCATTGACCAGTCCGATTTTAATAACCTTGGTTATTCTAAACTATCCTGTTAAGCTTCCAGATTCCATAGCTTAATTTTAAAAATTCATATCTAGAGTTCTAGGAATCAGATTTAGGTGGTTCAAAAATCTATGAACTCCTCATTAAGTATAGTTTCTAGGAAAATTGGTTTCATCATTTTATCAAATGTAATTCATTCCTAGACCACAAAAACATCAAGACTGTTCAGTGAGTTCTTCAAAACGTAGGGTCATTTTGTACAATTTATTTCTCTCTGACCAGAGCTTAGAAAAATACAAAATATCCATCATTTTAAAGCTATAGATGTCCTATAACTCTTGGAATATTTTCAAAATTTTATATTATACAAATCATTCCCAGTTTATAAAAATATGATCACTGCCTAGAAAATGTTATAGAAACGTTACAGGATTTTGACTCATCTTCCAAAAATCATAACTTGAGCTATAGATCTCTGATTGAGGTGAACCAAAGCTCATTTCAAAGTTTAGCATGTCTACTACATACTCATAAAATTTCAGGGTCAGAGAAGATCGTTTACTATATTTTTGACCTATTTAAAAATCGTTGCCTGTTGAGAAAATCAGCATGTGAACAGTGATTTGCTACAGTAACGTGCACTGTTCCTTTTCGAAAATACTGTAGCACCGTTGAAAACTGACCGGAAAAACAGAGGAATACAGACAGAAGCTTCTCGGCATGCAACATACATATCAATATATAATTAAAACACCCTTTCCTTTTTGTCTTATATGGAAAACACTTTCTCCCTTATATATATATATTTATACACACACAGACCCCTACATGTGTAGCCCCTGTTTCTTTTTCGTTTTGGGTTTTCGGTTCTAGCAAAGCTTTGGCCTTTAGCATGGGTTTTCACTCATACCATAAAAGAAACCGATAACATACATACATCTATTCTGTAAGCATATAATCCTTTTTCTTTCTTTCTTTCTTCAGTAAACCCGACACACACATACTAAGATGACAGTAAGGTTCCTTTTTGTTCAGTAAAATAGCTTAGTTTTAGACCCATTTTCAACGCCTACACCTTTGTTTTACTTTTGTATAATATCCACAACTACCGAAAGGAATGCTGCTAAAACTAGGGAAAGAAAGCTTGAACTCACCTTTGAAGATCAAACTTGCTGCAACGACCCTCTGTTTCACGGCACTTCAACAGAGCAAAATAAAATTCAGTTTCTTCCCTTCAACTCCCACACTCTCCTTCTCTCTCGGTCTCTCTTATCTCCGTCTCTCACTTTGCGTTTCTAAGGAAATGAAGGATGAAGAAGCAGAGACGTATGTATATATAGAAGGCGCAAGGAACCGTTGGTCCAAGCACAAAACCCTTCGGTCATTTATTGAAGAGCTCGGGAGGCATGCACGTATGCTCTCGGAACTGTACTGTTGGTCCAGGAAGCTGCTTACTGCAGAATATTAGACGTGAGTGAGACTTTAAATCCGATTTTCGGCGTTCTTGCGTAAGCGTGCGTGCCTAGCATCTGCGTAGTTCCTTTCCTCTGACCCTTACCCATGCGTGTTGCTGGAGGAAATATGGTTTGATAATCTGCTGCCTAATTAATGCAACTTGACCCATTTGTTGGGACCTTAATGAGCTGGAGGTTGGAAAATAATCAGCATTGTATGGGCCACAGTTTAGCATGTGGGAAGAATGGATCTTCATATACTGGGCCTTCCTATCATTGTGATGGATCTGCCTTTATCTCTGGTCCATTCGTTCATCATCATTTTTTTTTTTAAAAAAAAACTATCTTAATAATCTTTTTTTTAATTATATTTTTCAATACTAATTTATTTGCAATTAAACCTAATTGCAATTCTTGAATAATCATGGAAATAAATTCTATAATGTTTGGGTCTATATCTATCACTTATAAATATCCCTTGAATTTATTCTTTTCCCAAAATAAATTAAGGAAAATAGACCTCAATTTCAAATAATTATTCTCATAATTACTTTTAGTCTAAATTTCATAATTTAATTCCCATACAATTCTCCAATATTCAAATCTCAAAAATTTGGGATGTTACATATTTCATACATTAAATATTGACGAAACCTTTCCAAAACGTTTTTAGAATTTACAAGATAAGTATGTGGTGGGGAGTTTTATCTCAGCTTACGTAAAACTTAAGTTTTGGTATGTTTCCAAACAATACCTATATAAAGATTCGAACCTTAGAAGGACTAACCTTGCTCTTGACGCTTCTCGGGTGATAGTGTTGGTAGTGTGATGATGATTTATTGAGGGGGAAAATGCATAGAGTGAAGAAAAGGAAGGAGTCTGTTGGAATAAGGAGGAAAAGGCGGGAGGGAGGGGGTCCATGGCCCAAGAATGAAAAGGTGGGGCCCATGGGGTCCACGCAGCCTGGCAGTCACGATATTCAGGCATCGTCTGTTTGAACGTCACATGCTGCGTGAAGAGGGAGACCCAAATTAGGGGAAAAAAGACCAAAAATAGTAACGCAGGGCCGGGCAGTGTGGTGTGGTGGAAGGCAAGCATCAGGCAGAGAAGAGCCCATAAAAGGAAAGCCAAGGCCACCTTCTCTTACGGCAGCGTGTCTGAGAGTAGCGGTGGAATAACCACCTTTTCCATTTCTCATTCATTCATCTCTCTCGCGCTCCCCTTTGCTTCTCCATCGCTTCCCCTGAATGCCTCACCAGTGTTCAGGGTACGTACCGTCCCTTCTCTTCTCTACCCCTCAATTCATTCATTTCTTCTTCATTCTATTTCTGCCTATTCCGCAATCCATCATTGTTTTCTTAAGTTTTATTCATTTTCTGCATTTATTACCCCATGCTCTGTATGTCGTGCACGTCAATTTTCATATCTGCCATTCATCAATGAATGCATTTCAGATCTCATATCGTTCTTTTCATATGGCCGTTCTTGCATGTGTATTCTGTATTGTATACGCGCCTGTTTTGTTCTAACTGTTTCGTTTTCTCTTCTTTGAAACCTCACCGGTTCTTCCCTTCTGCTTGACAAATCTTGCAGGTTATATATGAGGGATTCGAGAAAAAATGTGAACAACTTGGCCTGCTTTTCTGTTTGGCATCCAATGTTTAAGCCCTCATCTTGAATTCACCCCTTAAGAGCCATATTTAGTAAGGATCGCGTCTCCTTTTTATCGATCAGTCGGTCTGCTGTATTCACGTATACACGTTCTTGTAACAGATAAAATGATGATCATGCATGTTCATGTTATTGAATGACATCATCAAACATAACGATTGTTTTATGAGTGGTGATTAATAAGGTATAACATAATTTTTAGAGATAATTGTTCGAACACGTATGGTTTTTCACTGAAAGCTTAAATTGTGGAGATAAATGTGATCTCATCAGAGTTTTTATCTAGCTTGTCAGTTTCTTTGAATGCAATATAATCATCCTATATTCAACAGATACTAATAAGCACCCTATATGCGTAGTATCAACTCCATTTAATCAAAATTAGTGTTATTGAAAATCAAACACAGTATGTTGATTTTGTTTTCGCATGGCTTCATTTGATCAAGTTATCCTTCCTCAACAAAGATTGAACTGTTTGGGCAATAAATGATTCATTTGCCTTTAATTGTCACTTCTCTTACCCAGCAGAGTCTGTGGGAAAGCAATAAATTGTGATAAATACTTATAAGTTGCCTTTTTTCTCTCGTTCCTCGCACTTTCAATTAGTGGAATATGAATGCTCATTTCTTAGTCTTAATTACAACCATGAAATTACTGAAGGCTCTATTTATAACTTGATGTGTGGAAGATTTGAGACCTGACCTGTGTACGCATTATGGGGAACCTATCTTGTGACATGAGTTACTTTTCATGCCCATTTTGTTATATCTTGCCACTTTTACTCTATCTCAACCACGGACATTAATTTTTCGTATACACCATTTCCAGGAAACTCTAGTTTTGAAGTTGCTTTGAAGTTGCTGATGATGTGATCGCCTTCAGAAAACTAATTTTTCGGGGATCTACAATAGAAAGTATCGCATTTGGAATGCGCCGCCTCTGCCACTCTCTTCTGGATGAGGTTCTCCACAATGGCTGTAGCCATAGATCAACATAATGGGTTTAAGCCATTTAGCCGATGCAAACTCCAATCCTATGGTCAAATTGATCAGAACCTTCTAGAACTTGACCAAAGAAGTCTTAAGCACTCCTCCAAACAATTATCATCGGAATCCAACAATTTTCCCCGCAGTTTCTCCACCCCATGCCTACCTTTAACCCCTTCCGCAAGTGAAGAGCTTGCCTCTCATCCCAAGATTGAGATAGTTGGCGGCAGCGGAGCTCCAGTACATGCTCTAGTTGTTGAAGTTGCCATAGCCATGGCCTCTGGTTCTCATCCTATTCCAGTCTCAAAAGGATTAGGTGGTGCCTATGTTTTCCGTAGCCAAAATGGTAAGGATATAGCGGTGGCTAAGCCAGCAGATGAAGAACCTTTAGCCTCCAACAATCCAAAAGGCTTGAGGGGTCGATTGTTTGGCCAACCTGGGTTGAAACACTCCATTCGGGTTGGTGAAACTGGGATACGTGAATTAGCGGCTTGTTTCCTTGACCATGGAAGCTTTGCTGGTGTGCCTCCCACTGCCTTAGTCACGTTCTCTCATGCTGCCTTCTATTTTACTAATGCTGCAGCCGCAGTCCCATCAGCAATACCTTGTAAAATCGCTTCCCTCCAACGCTTTGTCGATCACGACTTTGATGCAGCAGAGTTAGGCCCTTCTTTTTTCTCTGTTGCTTCTGTTCACAAGATCGGGATCTTAGACATTAGGCTTCTAAATCTTGACAGACATGCAGGAAACATGCTTGTGAAGAAGAAACAAGGTCACCATAGTTATAATGCTTGTGGAGTTGCCGAGCTTGTTCCAATAGACCATGGCCTTTGCCTTCCCGAGTGGCTGGATGATCCATATTTCGAGTGGCTTCATTGGGCGCAAGCCTCCATTCCTTTTTCTGAGTCAGAGCTCGATTACATATCCAAACTCGACCCATTTAAAGATGCAGAGCTTCTTAGAACTAAGCTTCCTTCTCTGAGGGAGTGTGCTATAAGGGTACTTGTTGTTTGCACCATTTTCTTGAAGCAAGCTGCTGCTGCTGGCATCTGCATTGGTGATATTGGTCAAATGATGACTCGGCAGTTCAGTGGCGGAGAAGAAGTTCCTAGTAAGCTGGAAGAGATTTGCTCTCGAGCCAAGGCTGCCATCGCTCGTGGTTCCAACCTGGAGAAGATGAAAGAAGAAACTGAACAGGGTTCTAACATGTCTCAACTAGACTATCCAACTCATCAAAACGGATTGAACAAGGGCTTGGGAATGCCAGGTTTTCCATTTGCAGGATCATTGGATGAATCGAGTGGGGAGGATGATGATAAAAACAAAACCTTGGATGCTGGAAAGATCGACGAGAGTGAGAGTGAAACAAAGGGGGTTCTGACAAAGAGTATTAGTTTGTCTGCGTGGAACCAGAATTGTGAAACAGGGGTCATTTCATTCGGAGAAATGAACCAAGGCGAATGGGGGTTATTTGTGGAAACTTTTGAGAAGCTTTTGCCGGGAGTGTTTGAGGATAACAAGTGCGGGAATTGAAGAAAAAACTGGAACCTTGTACAAGGTAAGGATGTTAGGAATCTCCTATGTGGTATCTATATATATAGTTAAAAGCCAGAGTTAATTACTTATCATTGTATATTTATATGCCAAAGAACACCTTAGAAGTAGGCAATTATATTATTATAGATGTCTATAAGGTGGAGTCATATTTTACAAGGATGGAACAGTGATTGGCCAGTGATTCAATCCTTTTCATTCTGTCAGCAGGTATCTTTCTTCGTTGTTTTTCCTTTCTTTCTTTCTTTTTCATCCCTTTCTTGCGACAAATTTAGTTGTAAATTAAAGTATGACCCGGGTGGGTTCCTATCCTCTATGATATAAAATCATAAGGTATATAAAATTCTATTGTATTGTGATGTTCGGTTACTTTCGTTGTTCAACTTCGGAATCCTGCTGTACTGTGTAAGCGGGTAGAAACTTGGTCTCTATCAGACAAATTAATGCTCCTTTGTTCTCTCATTTTTTCACCACTTCCAACCGCGAATCATAATTTTTTTTTTAACCCCGATTAAAAAATAAATATATTTGAATTATTTACTAAATAATATCACTCCGATCTTATTTATATGTCTATTTTAACCAAATGTCATATACCAAAGAGAGGTAATTAATTCAATTATTATGGCATGAGTGAAAATTTTCAATTTTGCCTATATTTATAATTATGTATTTTTTAATTTTTTATTCTATCTCTATCTTTATGGGTACAATTAATATGGGTAAAATTGTCACAATGTTATTTATTACATGAACACGGACTTATAAATAGGACCAACTTTTTTTTTTAATCAAAATAAATTTATAAATAGGATTAGAGTGGTATAGTATAATATTGAAAATACAAATAAATAATAACTGACAATTATAAATCATAATAAGATATAAAATGATACTAACATTTTTAATTAGTATGTTTTTGAAACAAGAATTTTACTTTGCAAGCTGATTAACATTATAAAACAACCAAATGATAAATCCAAACATATTAAGATTAGCCATTAATTATCCTCTACATATATATATATATATATATATAGTTATCTATTATCAAAACTTAAGACTCTCCCAAAATTATAACCCCAATATTTTCATTAATTCACACAATATTGCTCTTATTAGAAAATTAAAAATACATAGAATAACATTTATAAAAAGTGTAAATTGAAAAGAAGTGATTTTGAGTTATTATTTAGTCATTAAAATGAAGATGAACAGCGCCAAAGTACGGAAATAGAATAAGTTTGGTGCCTCTAAACCTTCTTATGCACACAAAGAAAATGATGAAGGAAGGTGGGGTCTATTTGATTTAATACCCCCATTCCACGTACAAGCTAAAGGGCCACGGGCCCTTCAATTATTATTATAATTCATTTTTTTAATAGGTCACTTTTTTAAAAAATCAAAATAAGATATAAAATAATATTAACCTTCAATAGGTATCTTAAATAAAAATTTTGTTTTCCTTTCATAACCTAATAAATAACGAACAAAACATTGTCCTAATAAAAAAAAGTACAATTATAGAAAAGATAAGAGATTAATATTGACCAAAATAAAATATTATATAATACATATATACAATATAAGATAAAAGCATGTTAGGTGGAGCTAAGGCCCTAAGTGATAGTAAAATAGTTATGCCATTCACAGATTTGAATTTTCTCAAAATCCCTCCCCTCAATATCTCTCAGAATTTGTGAATCATAACCGTCCAAAAATTGATCAAACTGTATATAGAAACTGTATATAGAGAGACATCTCATTTATTTTAAATTACCGTTATTATGTTACTGTTCACTTTATCTCTTTCTCTCTCATCACGGTGAATAGTGAATTAACGGTGAGATATGACTTTTGCTTTAAAATGGTAACTACGTGTGCATTTTTACTTCAAAAAAAGTTCTTAGTGTTGGACACTCTTCGGATAAAAACTTATATGTATTTTTACACCTTAACCCAAAAATCAAAATAGCCCATTGACGATCCCATGCAAGAAGTGGGAGGAAAGAGCCGGAAGATGATTCCCATGACGCGCCTCTCTTCACTTCTCTCGTTTAATAAAATAAAATTTATTATTTTATAAAATTATGATTAAAATATTAAATAATTGTCATATATGTGTGTCCAAATTTAATCCAGGAATGCATTTTTTTAATCTGTTTCAGGTTTGAAATTATTCATATTAAATTTTGACAAATTAAATTTTACTCCATCCTGTACTACTTATAAGATACATACTCACATATGCTTACTCTTATATATAAGCAATAATTTTACTTCATCTAAAAATTTAATACACTCTTTTTATTTTTATTTTTACTCATAATTAATTACGTGCCCTTCTTGTATTTTTTTACCATTCATGCTCTCTCTTATCTTTTAAATTTTTACCACTCATTATTTTTTCACACTAATAAAAAAAATTACATCGTTTGTATATTTATTGTTTATAATTATTTTTAATCAATGATTGATTTTATGTAATTTGAATAGTTTCTGTTGATAAAAAGGTGAAGAAAGAATATTATTTAACATTTTAATAATAATTTTATAAAATTGTAAATTTGAAATGATAAGAAAAACAGAAAAGGAAGAAAAGTCAAAAGAATTGTCTGGGAAGTATGAACAACAGGGATCCAGGCTGCTAGTAGATAGATTATGGAAGCTGTGGGTCCCGTGCAATCGATGCAAGTACTCACTCTTGTAACGAGCCTTCATTACATGCTTCTTCTCATGTATTTTTTACATGTTTTCTGGGATGTGACTTTTTTTACCTATTTTATTTATTTAGATTAAATTATATGTTATATATTAAAATATTTTTTACACCAATATTTTAAATTAATTAATTTTTATGACACTAATGTCGTAGAAAAAATATTTTAGGATGTAACATAATTTAATCTAAGTAAATAAATTATATAAATAATAATAATAAAATGTCACACCTATGTAATTAAAGGGATAAACATATAAAAAGAAACGCGGGAGGTTGAAACATCAAGGCTAGGCTAGCCATTAATTTTTAATCCAGGGATTGATTCCGGACTGAAACTGAAAAGGAAGGGCAAAGGAGTATTCCGAAAGAAGATTACATTTGTATTTGAAGTAAAATGTAAACTACGTACTGTTTAATGTGTGCGTATAGGTTGTATGAAATGAGTCCGACATGTTTCTCTGTAAAATAATTATAAAACATATTTTTAATCCTGCTACAAAATTAGCATATTCAAAAGGAAAATCTACAAAGGATTTATCAAATTGCTTACTTAAGATGACAATCTAGTAGGATATGAAAAGCGAGGATAAGTGTTCAAATATAATTTTTAAATTTATTTGACCAATTACTCAAAACTAGTTAAGATTTTTAATTTCATACTTCTACCTGTCTTTAATATATATAGGTTCAATTGACTTTTTTATGAGATTAAAAAAATTATTTTAAAGTATTCATATTTATTATTTTTCTTATAACTAACTTATCCGATTTATAAACTAATACTGTAATTTAATGGTACATAATATATATTATATAGTGTATACTAATGAAGATGCAATTAAATCCTTTAATTAATTAATACAATTAATAGGGTTCAATTCATTCTACTCTCTTTTATTTTTATTATAAAACACCAACTATCAAATTTATTTAGTCTTTTTATAAGACATTTGTTTGTTTCTAAAGAACATTAATTTTTTTTTCCATAGATTCTCATAATTAATAGGGATAATGGGTGAGAGTAATAATAATATAATATTAGAGTTTAGTGTAATTAGTAATATTGTAAATTATTTAAATTTTAAGACAATTTTATTGACTTTAACTATTTTTATTGATTTGTAAGAATTGTTAATTGGTGATTTACAATACATGCTAAATTGAGTGAACAACTTTATTCCGAAAATACCCCCAATATTCCTCGTAAGAAATTATCTGTGATGTTTTTTTGCATTATAACTGATACTGACACTGATCTAATACGGTCCCTGTCACTGACACCTCATCATTACCTATCTCGCACAAATGTGCGTTTAGTTATTGTTGACATGCTTTCTGCAAGTTGATTCATCAGTGTTAAGATCCAATGTTTAGAGGTTCCCAAATAAAATTGAAACATTTACATTGAAGAATCCTTCAATCATGGTCTTGTCACAAAAATCTTCGGACAGAAGACAGGAAAACAAAAGCAGTAGTCATAGTAATTAAGAAGCATATATGTTATTTAAATCTGTAAATGATGCAAATAAAGCACCCAGATCCATACACAGTACTACTACCACTACGAGAATTATAAAAACAAGGACGACAAACAGTAACGATGATCGACACACTAAAACATAACATAACTGGAGAAACTAAAGATACAGAAGAAGACACTTGTGTATTATAATGGATCCTGGGCGGGACTGGTACTAGTAACAAGAGCAAGACTTGTTCTTCTTCAGAGTCTGAGGGACAAGTCGAGACCTGAGGACTGCACATCAGGCTTCTTTTCCCCAACGTCTGGAATATTCTCAGAAGTGTTCATCCCAAAGGATAAACCAGGTATTGGTTGGCCTTGACGATGAAAATGGTGGTGATGAGTCGCAATGGCATGATGGTGAAGATGAAAATGAGGATTGAAGGCTGAAGATGAAGCAGAAGAAGTAGTAGCACGAGAGATTATTGGTATGGGAAGATTATTGTGAGTGATAATGGAGGAACAAGGGCAAAAGTTAGAGTGTCCAAAATTACTGAGTTCCTTCTCCATCTTGTAGATGACTCTCTCTCTCCTATGAGCGTTCTGGTGACCTCCTAGAGCTTGCGAGCTTTTGAACTTCTTTACGCAGAACTTGCACGCAAACTCCTTCGTCCACCTTCCCTCTGATGCAGGTTTCTTATTATTATTATCGGCACCATCACCGGAACTAGATGAAGCAGCAGGTTTCGGGGACACCTTCAAAGGTTTCGACATGTCGGCGTTGTTGCAGAGCGACAGAGACAGAAAATGTTCTTCCTCAGTCTCATGACGATCCTCCTCGAGCCTACGTTTCATTTTTTTGTCCTCACCACCTCCCACATTCATTCTCTCAGACATTATTCTGATCTCTCCTTTCTAACTCTGATATGTATGAACCAGACAAAAACTAAGTTGTGTGGCTTTCTGAGAAAAGATGAGGGGTATTTATATTTGCCAAAGAGGCTGAATCTTGAAATACTAGGATTTCTTTGGTCGAAGCAAAAATTAAAATAATTAGAGAGACTCCGGCAGGTTCCGACTGTTACCCTTTGAAGGATATTATTTTATTGTTATTATTGTTATTACTGTTCTGTAAACCTGTATATATGGACTTTTATTGAACTGGATTCTCTATTTCTTCCTTGGAATTTATTGCTCCGGATTTGTGTTTCCTTATAACTCATTCTGCATTTATCATTCTCTTGATTCATCTACACTACTATATGGCTGTGATTAATTCATTAAACTAAATAAAACTACCTAAGGTGTTGTAATTTGAAGATTTATTTTGGATTAATATTGGATATCGCTTTTGCTCTAGATTCTGAGTGCGCTATATTATGCTGTGGTCTGTGATTTTACTTGTTGGGTCTAGTTTGTTTGTTTGGGTTTTTTAAATTGAGTGCAGATTCAAATTTAGTTCATAGTAGTACTCAAGCAAATTCTGAAGGACAAGATTGTTCTAGTACATATATGGAATTAATTGTAACCTTAATAAAGTCACCATACAAAATTACTCTCTCCTGTGCTTTTTTATAAGATATTTCTCTCGTTCTAAATATAAAACATATTTAAGAAATACATTTATATTGATACTAACCATTAGACATAAGAAATATGTCAAATTTTTTTCTTTACCCCTTGATGCTCTTTAAATAACAATCAAAGAGGAGAGAAAATAAGTGAATTGAAGAAGATAACTATAGTATTTTAGAAAATACATATATATCATATTAATTTTCTTAATCCAATCAAATTAGGTAAATATATATGTCTTATATTAAAGACTGAAAGAGTATTGTTTATAGTATACAATTTACACTTTAAATGATATCTTATATTATATTTATGACAATGTGATGTAAGTTTTATATATATATATATATATATATATATATATATATATATATATATATATATAAAGCATATATTGTTATTACTTGTTTTTACATTAGCTGTAAACAGTTGGTAGCATATCATAAAAGCATTAATCCATTATTCATCTTGAAGAAATAAATTTGTAACTTTTTTTCTAATTATGTTTTATCCCAATAAGTTAATTATATACCATTTTCAATTAGAATAATAATATTAAAGTATACGTATTATTTGATGTCTATATTTGCTGTTAATTTTACTCTTATGTTCTTCCGTTCCTTTCTAAGAAATACAAGTACTCTTGCAATCTTGCCCATTAATTATATAATTAAATAGTGACGATAATTAAATTTTTTAATAAAAAAATTAGGTAAATTAAATTTCGGGTATTCACCCAGATAAGGGAATACTTTTGCCACCTCATGTCACATCAATGGTGAGGGTTAAATCTCGAATATTAAATATTATATGCCAACTTTTTACTCACTGATACTAATCTTCGTGATAATTAGTGTTTTTAAATGTAAGCAAAAAGGCCACTCGTTTATCGCTTAAGAATAATATTTTTCTGGAGATTTTTTTTCCTTTAATTTTCTCTTGTTCTTGTTAGATTAATAAGGAAGTAGACTTTATTACATGCACAAGAATCTATGCACAAAAATTAAATTTGTAAAAGGTCAACAAAAATTAAAAATGCCTATGTGAATCATTTAATTAAGTCAAATTCAAAACATTATTTGAATCGAAATTATGCATGCATGTAATGATTTTATAAGAGTCTTGGACACGAGAAGATCTAAATTTGATGATCTTGTGGCTCATAAAATACTTTACTGTGTCTCTCTTTAGTTAGACAATCAAGGTAATTTCCGGATGTTAAAAATATGTAGGTCAAAATGCATGCAGCTCTCTTATCATAAAATAATTTGTTTTTATAGTTTTGTTTTTAAAGTATTTTTTGAAGTCATTTCATGCAAGGTTATCAAAATAATGAGTTGAAGCAAATTTGTAGCACAGAGAAAAACTCAAATCATAAACTTGACTTATAAACTCATAAAAGTATATATTTATTGATGCATCGAGATGTTAACAATTTTTAATTAAATAATTAAAATATATCTTAAACTCAAAGAATTAAAAGTAAATCAATTAATATTCATAATCTATCATATTAAAAAATAGGATTAATGTTTCTCATGTTGTAGGAAAAAAATTATCTCATGTCACACACACATAAAATGGTGAGACCCACATATACATATATTAATTCATATATGTATATGTGGGTCTCATCATTTCATGTGTGTGTAGGAAGTTTAGTTTTCTCATGCAACATGAGAAAACTAAAACCCTTAAAAAATATATATTAACTTGGTCATAAATATAGGACATAGTTTATAGAGCTTTTTGCATTACAAACTATTTTTTATATTTAGAATTAAAGGAGTATATAATTCCATATATGAAGTCACTAAAACGATAAACTCAGCGTGTAAACTTACAAATTCATCTAAGTTTATAGCTAATACAAATTTAAGAGTGAATTCACGTAATTTTATAAGATAAGAATGTAAAAATGATAAGCTTCAAAAATCAACTCATAGGTTATTGTTGTTTTTAGCTTACAAGTATTCTAACATTAGAGGCCATTATATTAGTGGCATGATAGGACACTAAATACACGTACCTTTCTTAGATAGAATTTAATTTTGATTCATCAAGTTATATGAAGGACTAACCTCTTCTTTTAAACCCAAATCTACTGCTAATTATTATTACTATTATTAAAAATATATGTGTGATCCAAAACTAAACTCTAGTTATGACACAACAAAAATGGGAACACCCAGCTCAACCCCAAGGAAACACATATTACTTTTGACCCTTATTATAAATCAACAAAAACAATTCTCACAAACCAATAAGAATAGTTAAAGTTATTAAATTTAGCCTAAAATTTAAATAGTTTTCAATATTACCTCAACCAATTGTACTAAATTCTAATATCATATTAATTATTACTTCTGTCTACTAACCTTATTAATTATAGGTATAAATAGAAAAAATATTTAATGCTCCTTGAAAATAAGCAAGTGTCTTATAATAAGGACTAAATACACTTGTCAGTTAGTGTTATATAATAAGAACCAGAGGAAGTACTTGCATGATTCATTAAAGTTAAAACTAGGGGTCGAAATAGGCCAGACCTCTATTAGATGGCCTACAGCCTGGCCTATTTAGGGCTTGGTTAGGTCTGACCTGTTTGTCAAAAAGGCCAGTCAAAGCCTATTTAAAGGCCTTAATATGTAAATAGGTCAGGCCTATTTTGTTAAGGCCTGGCTTGTTTACATATTAAATAAATATAATTAAATTTATATCATATAAATAACATAATATTTATTATTTTTCATTCTTATATTCTAATATCAAGTTATATTTATACAGGTTTTGATAGGTTTAAAGTGTATAAAGCATATTTATGGCCTTCAAGGTTTGCAATACGAGGTCTTTTTAAAGGCCTACATTGTAAGTAGGCTTTTAAAAAGGCTTTAGACTCGACCAGGCCTTACGAAGGCTCATGCCTAAGCCTAAAGAAAAGCCCGAATTCAGGTCAGGCCTTCTGCTCCTATTACAGGTTCAAGCCTATTTAGCCAAAAGCTGGCCTAGCCTGGCCTATTTTCATACCTAGTTAAAACAAAAAACTTACCTTGGGTTCAGTGGAAAGATTAGTTCATCGCAACTTGGTGATCCGAGGTTTATCGGGAGATTTGCTTTTATTTAAGGGAAAATTAAAATAAAGGACCAACATAAAATAATATTTAATTAGAAGGACCATAAAAATTGTAATTATCATGAAAGACCGAATAAGCTTAAAAGTGCTAAATTACGCTTTTACTTCCCTAACGCAAAAAACAAAGAACAAAGTACCTCCTTCCGTCATTCCTTGAATATCAAGGTGGGGTCATTTGCAAATCCAGTATTAGAAGTTAAAAACAACGATTTTTGGTAATCCTGTTAAAACAAGAAGTTAATTAGAACAAAGGTGTTCTTGAACTTCATTACTATGCATACACTTTAAACAAATATCGTCATTTTTAATTTCCAATACTAGATTCCTAAATTGTCTCACCTTGATATTTACGGGAGAACAGAAGAAAACGCTTTGTTCTTTGTTTTTTACGTTGGGGAAGTTAAAAGGTAATTTAGTACTTTTAAGCTTATTCGGTACTTCTTAATAATTACAATTTTTATAGTCCTTCTAATTAAATATTATTTTATTTAGATCATTTATTTTAATTTTTCCTATATTTAATTAGTGACTTACAATACTTCAAACAAAACCATCTTCTATAGAAGAAGGATACTTGTGTTTTTTTTTCTTTTTTTTGGGGGGGACCCTCAAAGAAATAATCAGATTTCCATCAAATTTTTTTGACCGATTTTCATTAAACTTAATAATTATTATCAGAAAAATAAAAATTAAATTTTATACTCATCTGGTTTTATTTATAAGGCACTTCTAATATTTTTCATATAGACCAAGAAAATCTCAAATCTTATTAACTCTATTATAAAATTTAAGAATTTTCTAACTCCACCCCTATATAATATACACAATATTAAATGAAAACAAAATAATGAGTGAATACTTAAATTGTATATTCACCTCAAGACTCTAATAAAGTGTCTTATAGATAGGAGGGAAAAGCTTCTCTTTGTCTTATACTCCTTTTATCCTTAATATAAGATATATTTGAGAAGTTGATTTTAGTCTTAAATATAAGAAATAATTTTCATATTTATCAATTATTTTTTAATTTACCCTTACTCTTTCAACAATAATCTAGGAAGAGAAGAATAAAAGAATTAATGAAAATGATTAAAATACTTTAAAAAAATACATATCATATTAATTAACTTAACCCATCTTTTTAATCTAATAGGTAAATATCACTTGAAATTGAAACGGAGGGCATTCTCACATCAGAGACATTATGCACACCTTGGATGGGGAAATATCGCATTGGCTGTAGGAAGTAATCTCTTCCTACCAAATCCAGGGTTTTGATCTCTCCTCGATTTTCCAAAACATTTCCTCTTTTCTTCCTTTTATGACATTCTGGTTGCTCTAATCAATTATTGTTTTCTGGTTTTTACGCTTGAAGTAAGATCGTGAAAGTATAGTATACAATACAATTATATCTGTAGTTTATAATCAAACGGGGGAATAACAGTATCATACAAGTTTATTTCCAGACTTAGCCCATCTTTGACAGCATTGAGCTTAAGATGTCAACTTCATATTTACTGTATTCCTTTTGCTTAAGTTTCAGCTCCCTGTACTCCACTCTCATGTCTCTGATAACAAGCCAAATTAACCAAACCTGAGGCCTTGCAAGAGCAACTTGTGAAAGAGGCAAAAGAGCTAATAATAATGCAAGGGATCGATGTTACCTGTTGTTTGGATCAATAGTGAGGGCTCTTTTAATGTCAGCCTCAGCTTTCTCTAAGTCTGATGTTTTCAGGTATGCCTGGCATCTTCTGTACAGCGCCTTCACATTTAATGGATCTTGTTCCAGAACCTGTTTAATTATGCAATTCAAGCTTGATTTTAAGAATATGAAAGACCTTATATATAAGAACATAAACAGAATTAATAGAGTAGGATCGGATAATACCTGAGTACAGAATTTTGAGGCTTCAGTATACTCCCCCAATTTAAGTTTACAAGCAGCATTGTTCAAATAACAAGATATCCGTAAAGCATTGGCTTGGCTTTTCTCATCATCACTGAATGAGTGATCAAACTCTATGCATTTTATAGCCTGCACTTGTGGTGAAGAAGAAAATTTTGTTTAGCTGTAAAAACTCCCAGGCATATTGACCAGTTTATGAAAAAATCTCTATAATACTCATTTTTCAGTAAATGATTTCGTCTAACACAGTCTTGTGAGAGATTAGAGATAGTATGCCTTTTCATATTTGTTGGATGCACGCCTGAACTTTTCAGCCTTGAACAATAAATTTCCGTCATGCTTCTTCCTCTCACCAGCTTCTATTTTCTCCTGAGAATTCATTTTCCAAAATGGCTTCTCCTGTATACATAAGAATCATCTCTCAAAATTATAACCCAAGTTGATATAGTACATTACAAGAGCCAATTTAAAGATTGAAACATCTAGCTATAAAAGCTTTATGCTTTTTGTAGGTTTCTGTTTTTGGAAGAACTGGTAGTAGTTATAAATAGGAGAAGCCAACCTTGATGAAATCAACCAACTGGACCTCATAATAAAGGACTTTATTAGCTGGGGTGGTGGGAAGATTAATTTTATCAGATAAATATTCGGCGGTAACGGACACGGTGGCTTTCTCTCCTTTTCTCATTGTCATGATTGCTTTTTCTAGCCCCTCAGGTGCTTGTTCTAAAAATATACAAGAAAAACCCGTTGAAACATTTGACAAGACAGAAAAGAAAACAAATTCTCCAGGATCATATGCAAGAGAAAGGCCATGTACCTTCCTGAGTTGTGAACTCAAAAGGTTCTTCTTCTGATCCTTTCCTCTCAATAATTGTTCCATCTTCTAGTTTACTGGTATACGTTACTGTGAGGGCAAATATTATCGACCCACAAGACCTTTTCTTGCAAATGCTAAATCATGTTATTACTTAGACAGTAGATTACTACCTTTCACTTGTGATCCTTCATTAGGACGCTCAAATCCCTCTCCAGCTTTCTCAATCTTCTTGAGTATCTTCTTATCTCCTGTGACATCAACTACAGTTTTCCATGATACCAGCTCTAGACTTAGACTTGTTAAATTAGAATCTGGTTGGGCACTGCCATTGGTTTCACTGTTTCTACTTGAATTTTGTATCATGCCATCTGGAAAGGTATGCCTGAATCAAAAAACATGAAAGAAAGAAAGCTGAAGGGGAAAAAAACATATACTTGACTTACAAAAGAATCTTAAACTGAGCTCTGCTTCCTCCCCTTTTCTCATTGTTTTCAATGCTATACTCATGGCAGGACAAAGATGGCCTGACCAAACACTCACATATTTAATGATCCCACATATAAATAAAATTTGCAAACTATATACCGAGGCTGCTGGTGGAACTTACCATCACTTATAGTAAAACCTACACCTTCATTAGACTTATGAGCAAGCATTCCATTCTCTTGCCTTGCTTCATATTTCACTGTAAATAAGAAGTATAAGCAGATAATAAGGAAGGCTTAATGAGTGAAGTGTCTTATGAATATACTGTATCATCAGTGATTGTAGAAAGCTGCCATTTTTATTACCTAAGACCTCGTCGGCGTCTCTAGGAGTCTCCCATCCCTCTCCCTCCTTTGTTATCTTTTTCAGGATTCCTCCATCACCAGTCAAGTCCCTGACGGTAATCCAAGACAGCATCTCAACCTCAAAGATGAGAGTTGCATTGGGAGGAACCAATGGCGGAGAACCTTTCTCCCCATACGCCAAGTTTGGTGGTATTTTGAAGAATGCTCTCTCTCCCTTCTTCATGGTGGCAACTCCTTCATCCCAGCCTTTGATAACTTCACCTGCAAGCAAATAACATGGTTACATATTTGATTGCCAACCTTGTCAGTGTCATTAATTGTTCATAATTGATAACGATTAGTGTAATTAATGTAGATATTTGACAGAGCTGTGATGTTCTCCCTAGAATTAATTTTACGTAATTGGTGATTATCTTTATTTATGGTGACATTTAAATTCTACTTAACAGCAAAAAAAAAAAAAAAAAAAGAAAAGAAAAGAAAAGAATTCTCCACTGTTAAGGTTTCTTTTCTGCAATAGTATACTCTGTGTGTGTGTGTTTGAGATCACTTTTCAACCCCAAAAGCACTTATTAGAGGGTTAAAAGTAGGGTTTGCAGCTTTTGAATCTTTTTTATGTGTTTGGTTTAGCTTTTATTCCATTGGATTTTTAGGCTAAAAATGGCTTATTTCATAAACCATATTTTCTAACTTCTAGCAAAAAAAGAAAAAGGGGGCTGTGAGTGTGACAATTAGGAGAGAGAGAAAGAGAAAGGAAAAAGGAAAAGATGACATTAGAGAGACTAAAAGAGAAAGAGAGGGAGGAAAAAGAGAGAGTACTAATTTATACTTTTCTTAGATATAAGATAGAGTTTCCCCTTTTAGATATATTAATAAAACTAATTAAATTATTTTAAAATATTTATATTTATAACCTTTTCTCTAAATTATTTTGTCTAAGTTATATTATTGATATATAATCCCATGATAGAACACATATAACATGATAAATAACTTATTTAACTTTTTTAATCCCTCAAACACATGTATATAATATTATTTGATGAAATTATATTTTAATATTGCTAAATTCTCTAAGTTAGCATTTTTCACTTTTTTGTATTTTTAATTTTAATTTTATTTTATAATTATATCAAAAATCATTTATACTACCGCTAATCCAAACAAGTTTCAATTTTATAAAAGCTAATTATGCTACCATTAATTCAAACATAAATATGATTACACAATCTGAATTTTATCTAATCTTATTTTTTTCATAAATCAGATTGTAAATAAGTCATTTTTTCCACCACAATCTAAAAAAAAAAAAAAGTTTTAAAAGCAACTAAGTGTTTGATTCTTGTAATTCACCCCAAAAAAAAAAAAAGTAGGAGTACTTGATTATTGGAAATATTACTCCCTCTCCTCTTTAAAATAAAGCGTATTTATCTAATTTAATTAGATTATATTATATTAGATTGAAAGAAAACAAAAGGCGTGAGTAAGAATGCAGACGTAGCATGCAAAAACGGATAAGCAAAGGGAGATATTAGTGGAGTGGGGAACAAGTGAAAGGTACAGAGCACTTACATTGGCCTAAGTTGAAGCGAAATGGGGTCCCTTGATCGTAACTTGATTCAAGGGATGCTCCATTCAGAACCTGACCTCTGAAATGAACTGAGAACCAGAGAAAAAGAAGAAACAACTCAGAATTCAACAACTGTTAAGATGGTTTGAGTATTCAGGTGGGTACCTTGGACTTGGTCTCCAGGAGATGGAGTTTGCCATGAGAGTCCTGTTTTGAGGATGCGTTTCGTGAGGCCCTCGTTTCCGATTTGAGTCTCAGGGAAATCAGTCACTTCTTTGAAATTCTCTTCGTTTTGGAGAGTGGAAACCAGAGAAGACAATGCCGTTGATATGTCCATAAGACAGAGCTAGTTCCCGAGTTTCAAGTAGAGAGGATAAGTCGTTGTTGGTTTCCCTCCTTTTAAACCTTTCAGTCACAGATATATCCTTTTGAGCCTTGTTTGGGCCTTCATGGGCCTACCAAAAGCTTGCCTCCTTCGGATTAAAAAATCGGGCCCTCCTTTGTTAGCCCAAAAACTATACTCGTATACGAAGTATCATGTGATGTGATCACTTTGATCAATTAGGTCAAACAAACCCAACCCCTCCCTTAAAATTTTTTTACCAAAAAAATAAAATAAAAAATAGGTCAAACAACGAGGGTTTACTATGGGACGTGCATGCCAATTGGCAATTGCTATATTTTGATTAATCTGAGACACTGGTCAATTTCATAGTTCCATTTGGAGATCATATATCATTTTGGTCTTATTCATAAGTTCATTTTACTTAAGAAATTTGATCCTATTTATAAGTTCTCTTTTAGGTAATAAATGCGATTGTGACAATTTTGTCCATGTTAATCATACCAATGAAAATAGAGAGAGAAGAAAGAGTTGAAAAAAACACATTTATAAATTAGGGTAAAGTTGAAAATTTACCCCATAATTATTGAGCCAAATATCTCTCCCTGATATGTGTGATTTAGTTAAAAAGGACTTATAAATAGAATCAGAATGATATTACGCTAGTTAAGTCCGTGGCCGACCATAGCTTACAAATTTTAATTAACTAATTAATTAAAACTTGAAACTAATTTAGAGCTATTTGCCTCTTTTAAGTTCACTTCAGCTGAACTCAATCTGAAATGTTTATAATGTCTCTTATGAGAAGTCTGTTAATTTAGGATTTTCAAAAATATATTGTGATAATCAAATGCAAATTAACATTGATTAGCTATAAGTTGTTGTCATGTTGTGTGTGTATATTAGATGGGCATCATGAGGTATAAATGTACAGATATTAAGAAAATTAATTCAAGTCTGTTACTTGGTTAGGTGTGTTGGTTTTCTTAATTAACTCATACATTTAGGATTAAAACAAACCTTACATAGGCATTATATTCCTACACCGAGTGATGTATGTAATGGATAAGGTGGTCATCGTAAATATAGGGACAAGCATAATAGGCTTGTTTGTATCAAGAATCACGATACTCCCTGTTATTGCAGTCGCTTTTGGGTTCAAATTGGAAAGTTTGGAATATAATATTTCAGATTTGGTGAGGAGGGTGTGAGAGTGGGAATAAATGGATATAGTCAGATCACGCAACTACAAAAAAAGAGTGTAAACTCCATTTCCACTTGAATGCCATTATAAATCAAGAATCTGTCTATCCTTATCATATCTGATATCCATCTATATCTGTATACACCTACAGTATTTAAGCGACACTATTTAATTTCATATATTCCTTAAGTAGGAAATAATGCTTATTTCTTGTTCCTACGTCCAACCATAGTTACTTAACTAGATCAGTTTATTTTTGGGCCACCTTTCATCGTTGCTTTATCACCGACGACTTTACACAACCTCCCATCAGTACTATATATTGCAATATAATGCTCCATGCCTTCTCATCTTCCACTAATAATAAAGAACAATAATCCCTTTTCTTGGTCATACAGTTTTCCACACAACTTTAATATTAATTAGTATGTTTTTTGTTGTTCAAGAGTGAAAGGAAAGTAAATGTAATTTTAAAAAAAAATCAAATTAATGTTGTTTTTTCAATAATATAATATGTGGATGTTTTAAAATCCAACACTAGCTCTGCATAATTATGTATTAACCTCGTCATTAAATAATTAGCAATCATAAAGAAGGAGAATCGATGAGAATGATGTAGGAAAGCATTGTGTAGGGACAGGGGCTTACAAATGAAAGTGGAGAGCAGGAAGTGATGTTATGAAATATAAGTATATAACCCAGTTGCATGCATCACTTGGAATCTATGGAGTGATGTAATTACATATATTCTCCACCCTACATAACAACACGCATATATCTTTGCCTACGTGAATCCATAGCATAGCAGCATCTCTATAACTTAAATGACATATGATTACGGTGAAGACATAAATTATGATACGTAGGATTACAATAACTGATGTGTATCTTTGCCTGTGTGAATCCTGAAAATTGGCCTTGTGTGAAAACCCTATGCCTTTTAACTACTCAAGTGTGACTTCCCATGCATTAAACCTCTTGCTCGCAAAATTGAAGTCAACTCCCCCCCCCCCCCCAAAAAAAAAATAATAACCTTTTTGTCTTTAATTCAGTCTCTACATTTTTATTCGGTACAATTTAGTCTTTATAATTTTGATTCAGTGGTAACTCAATCCTTTAACTTTAACTCACTACAACTCAATCTCTATATTTAGGGGGTGAGAATAGATCAAACTCTTACCAGACGGCCTATAACTTGGTCTGTTTAAGGCTTAATCTGGCATAATTTGTTTGTTAAAAAGGTCAAGTCAAGGCCTATTTAAAGTCTTAAATGTGTAAATAGGTCATAACTATTTTGTTAAGATTTGACCAGTAAGCCTTAAAGCCTGATCTGTTTACACATTAAATAAATATAATTATATCTTTATTATATAAATAACATAATATTTATTATTTTTCATTCTTATATTATAATTTCAAGTTATATATGTTTAGTTAATTACAGTACTACCCCTACTATTTTTTGGAATTTTTTTTAGAACATCCCTTTAACTATTCATGGCTGCATCCTTACTATTCTCTTTAATAACAATGATATTTTATTTTGGATAATTATATTATTAACTTTGACTATTGGTGAAATCATGTTTTGATAATAATAATAAGATTTTATTTTAATAATATGTTGGCTAAAAGTTTATTTAAAGGGTATGATTTTAAACACTATGCTTTGAAACCTCCTACTAAAAGCTTATATTATATTTATACAGGTGTTTTGATAGGCTTAAGTGCACAAAACCTAGTTATAATCTTACTTGCAATATGAGATGTTTTTAAAAGCCTACATTATAATTAAGCCTTTAATAAGACTTTAGGATCGAATAGAGTCCTTATAAAGGCTCATGCTTGAGCCTAAAAAAAGTCTACATTCAAGCTCAAGCTCAAATTCAGGCCTTCTGTCCCCATTACAGACTCAGACCTATTTAGCCAAAATCTGGGTTGGTCTGACCTATTTCCATGCCTATCTATAATTTTAAACATTTTATAATTTAGTCCTTGTATTTTAGGAAAAAGGCCAATGACTTAATTACAAAATATTTAAAGTATAAGGAGTGACCTATAATGAATCAAAATTGGGGAATTGAGTTTAACCAAGTGAAAATTATACTAATGAAGTTGCAATTTAGTCAAAATTACAGGAAATTTGTCAAAATGTAAAATATTTTTAAAAAATTTGTCAAAATATCGTATTGTTTAAAAGTTTTGCCAAAATATAGTAGTTGATGACGCCACGTCAGACTACGCCACACTTGGCGCTACTATGTAAGTGGTGTCGCCACGTGTGGCACCACTAGTAGCGTCACACGTGACGACGCCACCTGTGTGTAGGGAGACCTAACGCCACCTATGTGGCGTCAGGTCTCCCTGCACCACTTAAAAAATATATATATATTTTAATGCAGGGTGTTTGACGCCTTGCAACTTTAATTAAAGCTGCCCTAAGACAGCTTTAATATTCAAAGACGCCCCCTGCTCTGAATAGTTTTCTTTTTTTTTTTGAAAAAAAAAAGTTACATGCAGTAAAAAAAATAATTTTTTTTTTTGCAATTGCAGCTTCAAGGCAAGGGCACAGAGCACGCCCCTGCCTTTATTTTTTTTTAAAAAAAAATTAAGTTCTCTACTTCTATTTAAACACCCACCCAACACACACAAAACTTCAGGCGCACACACACTTCTTCCGTGGGAGAGATTGAGAGCATAGTGTGAAGAAACACAATATATATAAGCAATGAAACAAAGAAATGAAGAAACAGATGTAATTAAAAGAACAAATGAAAGTGCAAGAAGTGAATGAAGATAAAAATTATAGAGGCTGATTTTCTCACATTTCTCCTTCTACTTCTACTGATATGTATATGTATGTGAATTTGTGTGTGTGTTCGAAGTGTGTGTGTTTGGAGCCTTTATATAGAAGTAGGATTTTGTTTTTTTTAAAAAAAAAACTTACTTTAGGGGCATGAAGTTTTTCACACCGCTACCTGCTGCAATGGTAGCAATTTTTTTTTAAAAAAAACATGCACCATTTTATTTTATTTTTTTAATGTAGGGGCGCATGCATGGGCATGCCCCTACTTTCATGTGCTGCAATTGCAGCTTTTTTATTTTTATTTTTTTTTAGAAAAACCTTTTACCATATGTTTTTTTAAAAAAAAAATCTAAAATTCAGAGAGGATTCAGAGAGGGGCGTCCCCCTACTCTGAATTAAAGCTGTTGTTAGACAGCTTTATTAAAATATTATTATTTTTATTTTTTTAAGAGCTAGTTTGATTTGAGGGAGGGGGAGGGAGGGGGAGAAGAGAGAGAGATCTTTTCCCTTCTCTTTAAAAAAAATCTATAAAAACTTTTTAATATTCCTAAAATATACTCTCAACAAAATAGAATATTCCCTTTATTAATGACAATTTAGTCAATTCCCTTATTATCACACCCTCTTCTCCCACACCCTCCCCTCAATCCAAACACACCCTAAGTGGCGTAGGGAGACTTGAGGCCACATAGGTGGTGTCAGCTTTCCCTGCGCCATAGGTGGCGTCGCCACACGTGGCGACTCCACTTACACAGTAGCACCATTAACTGTCATATTTTGATAAGTATCACATTTTAACAAATTTTTTTAAAATATTTTATATTTTGACAAATTTCCAACAAAATTATAGATTCTTTTTTTCACAGCAACATAAGCAATCAGTACAAGAGGACAAAACGGCAGTGCTTTTCCAACGCAGAGAATCGTAGCGCGAGAATCATTAAACCTACGCATTCTCTCAACGATTATCTTTCGTATTTATTCCCTTTTCCTTTCCCCAGATTTGATCCCTCCGTTAGAAATCCACAAACTAAACGTGTTTTCCTTCCACAGTTTAATCAACAACTTGCTTTAATCACATACCCAATGCTCTGTTAGTTCCTTTTAAATTTTGCAAATTCCAAGTCAAATCATACATACAAGTACGTCCCAATTCAACCCAAAAAAATATAAAAAAAAGTTATACCTAACAGTATCTCAACGGAAGATTAAGGTCAAGACAGTAAAAAAAAATGAAGGCGCAAAAAAAGTCCCCTCAAAAGTCAAATCCATCTTCGTCTCTCCCTCAGGCATGCGAAGCACCCTCTGGCTCTTTACTGTCTCCTCTATGCTTTAAGCTTTGGGAACACTAATGGCTATTACTACAGGATCGATCTTCAACCTTTTGCATCTCAATTGGGTTCGCTTCAATATCTTCCTTCACTTGTGCCAACCTTCCATTTTCTTCTGTACACCCTTGTATTACCTCTGCCTCTTCTTTCTCCCTGTCCTCCTTGTATTTTCCCCATAGAACTGAGTACAGACCCACCACGATCAGCACAGCTCCTATCACTCTGTAATTCACAAATCACATTAATCAACAATCATCATGTTAATATCTTGGTAAATAAGGAATATAGATTAAAAACAACATCAAAGTAAAGAAATTACCCTCCAAGGTAGATGTTTTCGGCCAGGATGAAAGAGCCCATGACAGCTACAATAATCATCATCAAAGGGCTGAAAGCAGTCACAAAAACAGGGCCTCTTTTCTGCATCACAACCCCTTGAACGTAGTATGCAATGGCCGTTGACACTATACCCTGTTTCATCAAAACTTAACACATGATGATCAGATTCTTGTTTCATGTGGGGAAAAAACAGCAAAACAGAGAACGAGACTTACAGCGTAGGCCGCGGCTAACAGATTCATGTTCCACCCAATGCTCCAAACAGAGGGCTTGTGTTCCATCACAAGCGTGACCGCAATAGACTGGAGCGTACCCACGAAACACACCAGTGAAGTGAGCGAGAGCGGAGCCGAGTGATATGTCCGTAACGTCACAGTCTGAAGGATGAAGAAAGAAGCCCAGGCAAAGGTCGCAATTATGAGAAGAACAGAACCCTTAAACCAATGTTTTCCCCCTGAATCAATGGCCGTCGTAGGAGTATAGTCTCTAGGGTGATGCATGTACCAGAAAAAGTTGATGACTTGGCCCTTGTACAAAGTCATTAACATAGCTCCAGAAACTGTGAATATCGTCCCAATAACCTTTGCCTGACATCTAAATTTTCTGATGTTTACCTTCTCCATCCTGGCAACGAGCAACGCCACAACATCAACATGTTAGGTCAAAGCAGAGGAAGAACAAAAAACAGAGTATTTTTTATATTACTGTCGAATTAGTCGTACCTGCAGATAACTGCCATGAGAAATGTCATTGCGGGAAGCATGTTGCTTACAGCACATGAGTAGGTTGGGCTAGTGAACTTCAACCCAGCGAAGAACAGATTCTGATCAATCACAGGCCTGTAAAAGCAGAGAATATCTGATGGTGTGCTTGTGTTCGATATATAGGAGATGAAGTTGAAGGAGTAGGAAATTAAAGTAAATACTAACCCAAGAAGTCCGAGAATGAAAATTTGGATGGCAGTGGGGAAGGTGATGTTGGGCCTCACTTTCCTCTCGAGAACAAGAGCGAAGGGAGCAACGGCGGCGGTGGCGAAGGCGTGACGGTAAACGACAAGAACATAGTGACTCATACCTCGGTTGAGGGAAACCTTGGTGATGATGCTCATGCCGGCATAGCCAAATTGCAGAGAAATCATGGCTATGTAGACCTTAAACCTATCCACAGCGCTCTCACAAACACAACATCCATATCCATTCCCTTCCATTTCACTTCACTTTTGAATCTCAACTTGTTATTATATAAATTTTCACACTCTTGAGGAGCTGCAATCGTGTCTCCTAAGTGAGAAGCCCAGCCCTCCCTCCTATTTATAGGCCTCTCTTGAGGTGAGGTGAGGGCTAACTCAGCTTCATGAAGTGAACTTTCCACCGTCTCTCCGCTTTGAAGAACACATGATCGGTGTGAAGTAATGGGGAAAGAATATTAGCTGTGGTAATTGTAAAATATAGTTACTTTTTTTAAGAAATTAAGGAAGTTAAATAAGTTACTTAATTATTTCATATGTTGTGTATTCTTAGATTATATGTTAGTTTATTAGCTAAATTAATTAGTTTGAAGAAAAAAATAAAAATAAAAATATTTTAAACTAATTTAATTAGCTTCCTTAATTTCTCTAAAAAAGTCAACTATCGGAAGTATATGAAAAAATTTGTGGTACTAATTACAATATAAATTATATTTATATTTAGAATCGAAGAGAATAATTATCAGAGTAGGCTGGTCATTATATGTTATTCTTTTGTCCCCTAAGTCTTTTGGATTAATCGCCTTGCATCCGGAGTTACTAACAACTAATTAGTATGGCTCACGCGAGTATTGTCCTCCTAATTTTTGAATCCCAATCCTTAAAGAAATATAGAATTCATGTGCGTGTATTTGTTTTTGGGTTAAGGTCCAAAGCACAGGGAAATATTTTTTTAAGTGCATTAGGGCCTTTAAAGGATTTTATAATTCATACAACACTCTCAAATACTTATTTCAAGTACGTCCAACATATTAAATTATTTTTTAGTGTTTTCAATATTGTAAAGTATTTTTTGTAGTGTATTCTGTATTCTAAAGTTTTTTTTAAAAAAAAAAAAATGTTGCATTTAGCATTCTAAATAATATGCATTATTAAGTAAAAAATTACCCAAGAAAAAAATTACTTCAAAGCTATGGATGTGACTAGAAAAATAATTTAGGGTGCTAAATGCATCTTAACCCTCTTTTAGGAATATATATGTTGCAAGAATTTGTCTAGATATCGATCATACAAAAGTGTGTTTAATTTGGCCTCAATCAGGCAGCCCTTGTGACAGGAGTTGTTGCACAAAATAAGCAACTGGATCCTTCGGATGATTGAAATTTGCTGGGTTTGGGCGTTAACTAATATAATAATAAATAGGATGCACCAGGATAGTGGATTTCACTTACTAATTTGGCTTTTTGCTCTTAGGTTTTATCCCCACCACACCAGAGCAACCCTGCAGGGCTTGATCAGCCGAATGAACTGTCCAGATTTGATTGGTGAAACAAAGCTCATTGATTATACCTTGATATATTAATACGTAACTTTTATTATTGGTGCCTCTTCACTTCTCACACACTAAATATAATTTTTTATGTAGAGATTAAATAAGTTAAATTAAAATATTTATATTTATTATTTTTTAAACTAATTTGTATAATTTATAAACTGGTATATGATATAATAATATAAAACATATTCAAGGATTAGTTAATTAATTTATCTTTCTTAATTACTTACAAAAAAATTAAATAAGTGGTGGAGTATATATTATTTATGGTCTTTAATATAAAATTTAGTCTATATATATAGTACAAATCGCATTAAAAACTAAATTTTATATCAAAGATTTTGTCATTATGCGTATGCTTACTACTATATATTTTGAGTTGTGTTAGTCAGAACACAAAATAGGATGATTTAACTAACAATCTGTTGGTTGCGATAGTAAACAGTTTTATTCTTATAAGGAGAAAAATACAAGTTTAAATCATATCATAAAAAACGTATTTATTGGAAGAGACGAAAAACTCTTTATACTCAAAGTTTTAAAAGAAAATACCTTAATCATATATAAAAGAAAGGGGGGATTTAATATATACTGGATTGCCACCACTGACATTATAGGCTTATAGCTTCCAGGAGGCGTCACTCAGATTCATTGAGGGTCTTCATTTTCTGAGTGACGGTGATGATTTGGTTAGTTCATTCCTGAGATTGAGTGATACCCGCGCGGGGGGGAGGAAATCTACGAAGTGAAACATTTAGAGAAGATGTTCATATAGGGATTCAGATATGGAAATTCATGAGAACCAACTCACTGATGTATTATTCTAAACAATATTGATATTTAATACAATTTCAATAAATTTAAGTATTGAGAAGTTTAATTTAATTATAAGTAATTATTCTCTCATAAATGAAGTTGGTTAGTTTGGTTGGGGGGAAACAGAATAGACATTGTTGATGATGTGTATATATTAGATTAATTGTGGACAAGGAAAAAGTTAATGCTTGGAACAAAATAGATATTGTAGATGCATATATGATATATATATCGGATTAATGGTTGACAAGACAAGCTATAATTATCCAGAATAGGTAATTAATAATATTTTGGTGATTCATTAAATCGGGCAAGTTGAGAGAGACAATGGAGATAACAAAGAATTTTTCTACAATATATATTTGTGTTAGAGGATGACATGATATGTTTGTTATGCGTAATACAGTAGTATTTGATGTTATTGCTTTGGGAATCTTTGATATAGTAGCATTTCTCATGTTCCCCTCATTCCCATTCCCATATCTTAATTATCTATTTGTTCTTAATTTTTGCCATCTTGCTTAGAATTATAAAAGATACTGCCTTTTTATTTATTTAATGCAATATAATAATATTCATCCCATATATAAACGAATAATCCCTTAAGTTCTTATTACGTGACACAAACTAATAAGGGTATTTAGTCTTTTTTATAAGGCGCTTATTTGTTTTTAAGGCGTATTATTACTTTTTTTCATGTATGTCCATAATTAATAAGAGTAGTGGATGATAGTAATAATTAATACAATATGATATTAGAGTTTAGTGTAATTAGTAGGAGTAATCTTGAAAATTACTTATATTCTAGGATAATTATAATAACTTTAATTGTTTTTATTGGTTTATGAGAATTATTAGTTGGTATCTTACATTAAGGAACGAGTATAATCATGAAGGGAAAAA
Organism: Acacia confusa; assembly: GCA_037074495.1. Classification (NCBI taxonomy): domain Eukaryota; kingdom Viridiplantae; phylum Streptophyta; class Magnoliopsida; order Fabales; family Fabaceae; genus Acacia; species Acacia confusa. The sequence goes on along the minus strand of CM073507.1, from coordinate 8,678,745 downwards.
GGCCTATCAGCATGGATGTGGAGAGTGTCGTTCTGTTATTGATTAAGCATGTGGCTAATTTTTTATCACAAGAGAAGTTCTTATATTGTTGAGTTTTCTTCACTAGAGTATTGACTAAATAGATGGCCTTTTGGTTTATAAGTAGACTCATAACTTATATTGTCTAAAAACTTAATAAGGGCAAATAAAGTATGCATTTTATTAAGACAAGTCATAACCTTTCGACTATTTTTTTTGGGTACAAAACTAAAACTATATAATACTTTCTTTGTTCTTAATTATAAGATCGAATTGACTTTTTTTTTAGAAATTAAGGAAACTAAATAAGTTATTTAATGATATCATATGTTGTATATCTTTAGATTATATATATATATATATTAATTTGTTAGTCAAATTAATTAGTTTGAAGAAAAAAATAAACATAAAAATACTTTAAAATAATTTAATTAGCCTATTTAATTTCCCTAAAAAAATTAACTTAGTCTAATAATTAAGACTAATGGGAGTGCTTGATTATTTGTAATAATGAAATTTCGGTGGTAATTCTTTTGGACCGAGAGCCATTATGAGAGGTCATGGTTCATATAATTTCACAAAAGTTGTGCACTCTTTTTCTATTATCATACTCCAATTTCATTCGTTACTTTTGTGGCCGCCATATAGCTCTCAATGAACCAACCTGTACTGACAAATCGGTCATCGCCTGTTTTTACAATCTGAAACACAGATACTGTGCATGTTTGGTATACCGTTTCCAAGCCCACTGTTTGAATCCAACTTGGCAGAAAATATATGTTTGGTTAAGAAATTATTTCAAACGGACTTATAATTTAAAAGTAATTTGTTTAAAAAGTTACTTTTGAGCAGTTTTTGAGTTTTTTTTGAGTTTTTAATTTCTTTTCATGATTGTAAAATAATTTTTTAAGACCATGAGTTATTTGTTTAGTATTTTTCAATATTTTAAAATATATTTTTTGTATCACTTAGTACTCTAAAAAAATATTTTTTCAAGATCATGAGGTATTTTTTTAGTATCGTTCAATATCCTGAAGTATATTTTAAGTATCATTTAATACCATAAAAAATATTTTAAGGTAATAACGGGTACTAAAAATAGTTTTTTCAATATTTTAAAATAATTTTTCAAGATTATAAAGTATTTTTGAATACTGTTTAGTATTTTAAAGTATATATTTAACATTAGTTAGTACCTTCAAAAATTTTTAAAATTGATTATAAGTTTAAATATCAAAAACCAGTTATACTACCGTCAATCCAAATATAAATTACATTTCATAATTTGACTTTTACAAATCAATCAGATTGACTATAAATCATTTTTTCTAATGGCATCCCAAAAGAAGCTAACTAACCGTTATATATATTCTCTCTGACAATATAAAATCCACCTTAATTAAAAAAAAAAAAGCTACGAAGTGAATATTACATAAATTAAGGACTGGAGGTAGGATATAATTAACTTTTAAATAAACATGTTCTATTGTGTCAATTTGCACAGAGAAAAATGACATTTTGACCCCATCCAAGGGGCATAATGACACCTTCATTTAATTTTTTTTTTTTATAAAAAAACTGAAATTAAAAATGAACAATAAAACAAAAAATAATAAACATTACTATAGTATGTTAAAGTGTCGCGTTGTCTCATTTTGATATATCTTTTTCTAAAAGATAGCGTCAAGTAAATCTTCCTTTATATATATATATATATATATATATATATATATATATATATATATAATGGATTGGATGTTGAAAGAGTACCAATTATTGTTGATGTTGTAAATGAATACGGTAAGAGATAATTAATTAAAAAATAATTGATTAATGAATCTCGAAGAAAATAAGTACGTACAGTTTATTGTTTACATGCATTATGTTTATGAGATACTGGTTGCGTTAAATCACAGGATCACTGATCCATAGACGATGGTGACAAAACTGGGAAATATTAATGCATAATATGCACTTACTTTATTAATTACATTGATCAAAATCAAAGACAAGGTACTGCAATGCACTTCATCCTACCGAGATTTCTACAAGTAGACATTATTATTTAATTACTGCATCATTTTCCCGAAGCTTTCAATAAATTGACACCTTGGTCCATAAAGATTTAGCACTGAAGCAATCAAATCTTTGTACTGTTCGTGAAAATATACCAATATCTGAATCAGTGTTAATTAGACAGTTGATTTCATTCAACATGCAATGGGAAGACGAAGAAGAAGACAAAACGTTCCTTCTTTGTCAGCGTCTTTTAATTTGGTCAGAGGGCCTTTATCACGAAAACAACATAAAGATTAAAGAGCTTCCACTTAACAAATTAAAATATCAGCAAAATTATATATATGTTGTGCATTACTTCAGGTTTTATTAATTATATATATCTTTTCACACATCGATCACTCTGTTCATTTCAATCCTTTGGATCCAAAACATAACGTCTTAATTCTCCATTTATCGTCTGGAAGTTCCTAACAAAAACCATACTGAGTTGTCAGTGCTTTTAGCAACACTTGTTTTCTTAGTTTGAACCTTTTTCTCTGTCTGATCTTCATCTCTATTATTGCACCCTCTTTCTTCAAAATTAAATTAGCTTTTTTTTTTTTTTTGTCAAAGTCAAACATCCACATCCATTCCCTCACACACTATATATATATCGAACATTATTAGCGTCGCTGATAATAATCAATCATTCATTTAGCCAATCAAAGCCTCGTCTTTAAGGCCTTTATCCTTAATTTTCTTAATTTATTACGAATCATGCATGCATGCAATGTCCCGTATCTTCTGTATTATGCGTTTGCTTTAATTGATTTGAAAAAAGATGTCTAGTCTTCTTATTCAACAACACACTTGGTGCAACATATTCATGCTTACATCCCTATATATATATATATATATATATATATATATATATATATATATATAAAGCAATAGTTGATGATATAGGCTTCTCTTTTTATTGACTCAAAAGCTGATGAAAATCTATCGGTTTTGTTTGTTAATGATGTTATTTGTTGATGACAAATTAAGAATAATTAATAACTCTTTCTCTCTATTTTTACCCTTTAAAAAAATACTAATGCGTATTCTCTGTTCACTACACGAATGGTCTTGCTTTTCATAAAGATGAAGAAGGTGTTGATATGATTAATTGATTACTTGGACCAGAATAGTACGTTTTGAAAGAAGAAAATAAGAAGGTCTAGGAGTGTGGTGTAAGCTTGAAGGAATGAAATAAGATGGCTCTGCATCAGCATCATTATATTGAATTTATCATGATGATGGACACTTAGAGCTCTGCATCATTACATCATACCATTTAAATATAATTTATATGGTTGATATTGATTTTTTTTTATCAAAAATAATAATTTTAACGTGTACAAAATCTAAAATAAAAATAATATCTTAACTGTCAATTTTTCAAAAAAAAAAATTTGATTAAAAAATCATTAGTTAAAAATTTAAAATCCAGACAATTGAAATTTTATCTCAACTCTATAAATCTCATTACAATGAATAGATCTCAGTGCTCATCTCAACAATGATCACTGAAATCAGTTCCCTCTTCTCAAGCACGCACTACTCATCAAAATATATTTTTCTCCCTGCTAATTAATTCATATACTTAGAATGTGATCAAATCTTGACGTTCATTTATTTGATCAACAGTTTTCTGCTTAGAAGGTTTTGAGTTTTCACCTCTTCTAATAATTTTGTTTTCTGAGATTCAAACTTATATTCACTTTTTTATTTAGTGAGGTTCCTTATCACTTCAATCAATTGCTTGTTAATTGGTCAAATACTGACTTGAAGAGTGTTTAAGATCGAAAATTACAATATAAAAACGACGGAGGCCTTGATACAAATGGGTTTAATTAATGTTATATCTTGATCCAAAATCTTAAAATATGGAGCTTTTGTGTCTGTTCCACACGTGTACACATCTATCTCAAATCTCAGTTCATATTATACAATGGGTGCCTTCTTTTAACCACATATCAATCAATTAACGCTATATTAATTAGCTAGGTTGGTATACATATAGCTAGATTTCTTCACATATAGCTCTACCTCGTCCGTAATTATTTATCTAATACAGTTCGTTCTTTATAAATCTAAATTACATAATTCTCATATATATATAAAATTTAGTTAACTCAATAAATATAAAATAAATTGATAATTTTTTCAATTTTATCCTTATTTATGAATTAGTATTTTTCATCTCTTTCTTCTTTCTTCATATAAAATTTATTACAATTTGACTAAAATTGTAACACTTTCATTTATTATCCATTTATTCTGAAAGTAAATTTATAATAAAGACAAATTTTTTTTCCCAAAGTGGCTTTATAAGAATGCTATATGGAACTTTCCCCACTAATCACACTCGAGCGGACATTCAGGAAAAAACCTCTAAGTAAAACGTAAATGAGCTCATTAATTAAATGCTTCATTGACTAGTTGAAAATATTTATTAAGCGGACCAATCAACATCATTTATCAAGTTAATTGGTTAACTTGTCTTTTGAAAACGATAAAATTAGGAAAAGCAAATTTATTTTATTCACAAATATTAGAAAGCTATGTATAATTACCCATACATCCACCGATATTATTCCCTCCCCATTTTCTAAAGTGCATAAAGGAGATAAGGACGAGATGGAAAAAATATCCTCACCATCGCATGCTTCATAAATAATTACAAAGATACTATTATAAAATGATAATAAAAATTTAATTCAAACAATGATAATACCTCTCCTTCCTTCCTTTTCTTTTCTTTTTTCCTCATCATATGTATTCTGAATTTTCCTAGAAGAAAACTTCTATGGAATCACACGTGTATAAAGAAGCTTACCATTCGAGAACTTCGTTCATTTTGATCGACAAAAGGCCTAATTATCATTTTAGTTCCTCATGCGACTTTCAATTCATCTCATAATTGTGACTTTTACGTACGTTTTTCATATTTAATGTCTTAAAATAAAGTCTTAATTATTTTTTAATGCCGCAAGAGCCTGAGAGGGACTTTGGAAGGCAAGCAAGAGGGAATAATTCAGAGAGATTCTTCAAGAATTTATTTATTTTTGGGTAGAAGATTCTTCAAGTATTTTTAGGGACAAATTGATAGTTTAAAATAATTTCTCAATTATTTGTTATGCCGTGAGACGGACCTTGAAAAGTTGAAGAAAAAGAGCAGCTGGAGCGATTGATCCAGAGTGATTCTTTTTTAAATGCTATGAAATGATTTTCAATAGATAATGACATATATTAATTGATAATTTAATTTCGACTTAATCAGGTTGTGAAAAGGTAATAGCAGCAGAAAAATGGTGCAAAGCTATACATAGCATATTGTCTAATAAAAATAAAAAAAAAGATCCACCATTATAAAACTAGTTATAGAGAGATATTGTACTCCATTTAATACAATGTTGGGAGAATCAATTAGTAATTTGAGTGCCTTTTAGGACGTTCCAATTCTAATGCAGAGATAATTAATTAGTACTCATATATAATGAAGAAAACACAATGATATTTATGAGAATATATATGATACCGAGATCGGGGATTATGAAAGGCGTACACTAAACAATTTATTTAATTTTTTTGCAAACATTATATTAATCTGGGATATATGAATGGCAGATGACGATGCATGCACCAAAATGAAAATATTATTTGTATATATAACATATATAATAAAAGATGATGATGAAAAAGTAAGCGCATGCAGATTAACAGTGTATGAGATTGAGGGAGCTGATTAGAAAGATACGTCGTTTTCATGTAAAGCCTAACCATTTATGATCCAATATCAATATCAAAATCCACCCGCCAATTAACTAATCCATTATTTTTTCTTAGTTAAGAAGAAGCTCATTAATTATATGTGCAGTGTATATACTTAATATTTGAGGAAACGATAACTAAACCGATCATATATATATATATAACAAAATTTAAAGAAGGCAGATGTGTTTTGCAATCTAGTTGAGACTGAAAAGAAAGGATAAAAGATAAGGATTAAGACATGAATTTCATTAGTGGATAACGACTTGCATTAGCAATTTAGCATTGAGTGATTGATGGGCATGATATATTATTGTTGGTATTTTGATTGGCATCATTTCTATTTTATAGGGAAAATTATTTAGAACTGCTTTCCAGTTATGGTAAAAACTAAAAAGAAGTCTCTAAGGGATAATATCTATATATAGCATCCACTCACTATTCACCAACAGTAGCAGAAATTTATGCAAAACATAGGCAAAAAAGGGAAATACTCATTTAAACATTAAAAAGAATTTGACTGCTTAATCACTTTGTGTGAGAAAGAAAACATATATGCTAAAGCAAATGAATTGAAGAAACTTTCCAAAAACAATCAAAATTCAAGAAAAAAGAAAGGATGAGCAAGAGGACAAGGGGGACCAAAACGGTTGATGTGAGCATTTGATAGGTCACATTGTTCATTCAAGACAGCATCTCCCATGTGGCCTCCATTAATATCAGATCCCTTCTAAAAATTTGTCATTTCAAACAATCAACTCATATCCAAAAAAAAAAAAAAACCTCATATCTTCATTTGCCCCCAATTTCTTTAATTGAAGGATAACAGTATGTTAACAGCTGCCCAAGTGGACACCTTATAACCCAAATGACATCTAATGCCCTCTTAATGCTTTTTTCAATGTAAGGTTGTAAGTCTCATTATATTGATGCATGGAACATATATAAATTGAAGTAAAAATAAATTCAATAATCAATTAAAATTTTAACAGTCCAACCATAGAGGTAGTGAAGGATGAATTTTTTTCAAAAAAATAAAATAAAATAAATAGTGAAGGGCATTTTTTGATAATTACCTATGAAAACACAAGTCTCTTGTTGAAAATAGTTTTAGCCTAATTTGTAGATATGTTCCATCGACAGCCCTTTATTGAAGTTTTTCCTAAAAAGCTATTCTTTCTGATCCTTATTATAAGACACCAACCATCATTTCTCACAAACCAAGAAATGAAAGTTAAGTCATTAAATTGGTTTAGAAATAATAAATATTTCCAATTTTACCCCTACTTTAATGATGTCAATTTAAAGAATTAGTTAAAAATGAAGGTATAATTAGAAAATAGTAATAAATGAGTTGGTTACATGTAGTTGGTGCCTTATAATAAGAATCAAAATATTTTGGTAGTTGGTGCTTTATAATAAGGATCAGAGGGAGTATATCAAGTGAAACAATTAAGGTCCCGTTTGGTTGAAGGAAAATTTGAGGTGAGAAAGGAACTTAAAAGAGGGAAAGGAAGGGAAAGGAAGATTTTGAAAGATGAAGGAAGATGGTTTGAGATATGATGAGTTGTTTGGTTAGAAGAAATTGAAGGGGTGGAAGTTGGTAAATAATTAGGAAATGTCTATTTTACCCTTAAAAGTAATTAATTCAAAATAAAAGAGAAAAATATTTTTTTTGCTAAAATATATTTTTAAAAATTATGCAGTTGAAACTTCTGGAAAAAAAAACCCTGCCAAGTTCGAACTTCCCGCCAAGTTTAAATTTAAGGAGCAAATTTGTCAAAAAAAGGTGAATAGTGGCGTGGGAACTGGAAATCCCATCATTTTTTGTGGGATATAATCTTCCCACATATGAGGGAAGATTGGTGGGCCCGGGAACTCAAGTTCCTGGGAAGAGTTGTCTAAATTGCGTACCAAACAGAGGAACTTATTTAAGTTCCTTTCCCTTCCCTCAAATTCTTTCAACCAAACGGGACCTAATTTGATCAGATGAGCAACCTCCAATGACTACTTGCACACTTGTGCAAATTCAAGTCTTCTTTTTAAGGGGCTTAAGGGAAATAGAAGAGAACCAAACAAGAGGAAGTCTGAAAAAGCTCTCCAAAGCAGGCGGCGGTCCTGCAAATTTTGTAAAAGGAATTGAAAAACAAAATAAATAAGGGCAGGGGCTTTAACTCTTCCGGTTTGACCAGGAAAACAATGTCCAAATACAGCGGCCACTTCTAAATACATGTAAACGCCCACATGATCTCGGTATCACTAAACTCTCTTTTTCTTTCTCTTTGTTTTAAATATGGACAAATGGATGGCCTCGAACACTGCCTTTTGGGGTGTAACAATGATGCAATGGTGACCGACTAAGCCCCATTGCTGATGGCAGCATCATTCGTCTTCACCCTCCGGTAAAATAGAACGTAGGCTGCTGCACTATTAACCTCATCCTCACTTATGGGTGAAATGTGGCTATCATCAAAGTTATACCACCTGTTTTCCTCTAAAAGCTGCACATTATGACACACGATTCTATTATGAGAAATTCTTCAGCACACCGAAGTTTACAAAAAGTAACTGAGTCATGAAAAAAAAAAGTGAATATAGCTTATATCTCATACTAAGACAGAGACAGAAATTGAGTATGAAAAGCATAGGTAGACCAAAAGAAACAAATCTATAGCAAATACGAAGTTCTCAGCTTACCTTGATATGTGCTGTGTAATGCCCACTACCCATGCTACCATAATGGTTTGTAAGGGCATATAATTCATATATTTGCCGTCTGGAGTTGTTTTTGTTGGCTATATAATTTGTTAAGTCGAAGTCATGAATGGGGAAGTTAACAAAAGTCTCTAGCTTATGCTTCATTGACCTGCTATATGAGAACCTCTTCAGATGAATGACCAGCACCTCCGGGAGCCTCCACAAGTCAAGCTTTTTGCTTGCTTGCCGTCTCTCTTTGCACTGAGGACAGTACCTGTATCATATTTAGATAGATGTAAGTTAACATTTAACAACTATTTGGCACCACATTGGAAAAGACACTTCTGCAACTACAAATTTTCCTCCTCTAGCTTGAGTTGTTTATTGCACAAATTAGTGACATATTTGGAGGCAAAAGAGGACAATAATTGCCTGAGAGAAGATTGTTAGTTACAGATATCTATCAATGCATACACAATATTAATCTCATCAGACATGGGCCAGAAGGGCAAAGTTGTAGATGGGAGAAGAAGGTTGAGGAGAAACTAACCACATATCTTCAGGCACCAGGGGTTCTTCACGGAGGAAAGCTTCCAGGCAAGTATACAAAGAGAGAGGTTCAGTACGAGCTTTCTTGGTTGCAGGCCCATATTTTAAAACTTCCGGTAAATTCTCAAGTGGCTGAGTATCATACTTTTCCAGAAGCTTCTGAGACCAGTCAACATAAACTAGAACTGTTGTGGATGATGGAGACAGTTTCACCACTTTCTCCTCTCCCATTGAGAGATCAATGCAAGCATTAGTATCATCCACTAATTGAAGAGGTAACTTAGGTATAGGTGCTTTGGAATCAGTGCCGTCCTTATTTAGCAAATTTGATGACATGGTTCCAGCACATGCTTCAATAGAATTAGCGCCACTGCACGGATCTGATGTAGCTCTTGGGATGCTGGATTCAGAATTACTAGCTTGTTCCACGTTACTGCCTTTCCTCAGAAGAGGAGAGAGCATATGATGAACCATTACCTGTATGTTACCTCTTGTGACTGCATCATCACATGAGATCAAGGAAACGATAGGTGATCCATATGGTTTCCATCCTGATATGGTGTGTGACTCACTATTCCTAGAACACAAATTTTACACATAACAGAACATCAGAAAGCAGTAGACACAAAAAAGAACAGCATACAAAATTATGCCCAACATGATGTACACCAGGATGATGCAATCTGATACAACCCTGACATTTGCCTTTAACATGGATTTAATTAATAGAAATTCGCAGATTTGATAAAAAATAAAAACAAAGCATACCATATCTCAAATCCATATAATAAATTATTTTTGATACAATATAATCAATATTAAATTATTTTTCTCCAATTACAATTGTAAAAAAAATGACTGATGTCAGAAATTAGAGTTACTATGTTTATTATTAAAGAAAGTTGCTATTTGAATATTTTACTTCAGTGGCACATGTAACTAGCACAGTATGGCATGTAAATGAAACAAAAGTACTTACTGCTCTCTACGACGGTGAATTAACTGGAGATATTTTATTTTTTTATTGATCTTTGGAATCTTGTAAGCGGCAAGATGGTCATCATCTTTAATTGTGGACAGTGATATGAGAGGGTCTTCTAGAAATCTTTGGATCAAATGGTTTCGTATCTGCAAACAGACCAACATAATGGACCTAGTTAGAACAGAAAACACCAGTAATTCCAGCCAAAAAGTGTAACCTTTAATATAGTCCAGTACACACCTCCACAACCAACAGCCTCTCATTAGGCTTCAATGAACAAGAATTGCTGAGTGCCTGGATCAGATCTCTGCAGCGCCCCTGCTTAGGCACTGTCACAGTACAAGCAGATGGCAGGGCAGTCCCATCGCAATTGAAAACTGTCACTGTCATAGTCCTAGTAGTGGTGGACTGAAGTGGCAAGGAAAGGTACATAAAAGGATCAAATGTGACAGAGACTTTATGGCAAACTGGACAAACCAATGTTGATTTGTATTGACCCTATCAAACAAAAAATTATATGAGATGGTGAATTCAATAGGAACAAGAAGATCGGAATAAAGAAGATACTTAACATTATCAACAAGTAGTCTGGAGTCCTGTGTTTTTATGTTGGAGCATTGACAATGTAAGGCATTTTCTAAGAGGTGTAAAAACCATGCACATTGAAAAAATAATTCTCTTAAGATAGTCTTTCTCTTTGAGATAAAGCCCACTTCATAGTGAAGAAACTTAGGGTGGTCTTGATTATGCATGGAAGCAACCGTTTATAAGCTATACTTGCTTTCATAGGCCCCACAGAAATTGGTGTTACAAATAACCCTACTAAAAATCCACCACATTCGCAAACAGTAAGAAGGTTCTTGAACTTAACTCATTTCCAAATGAAAATGAATTAATAAACTAGTGAACAGTCAACAAGGCACACCACTTCAATTATTTTACATGGACTAGAAGCATATATGTCAAATTTCATTAGCAAGGCATTTATGCAGCATTGTCAGTCCACGATGAGGAAAAGCTGTTCCGGACAAGCTAATATTAATCTATTAGCAACAAAACAATGACATTTTTAAATAACCCACTTTACCCACCTGACACACATCGACAATAATGGAATCATTGCGAGCAATATGATTTGCCCAATACTCATCAGCCACTTCCTCATCAGGTCGCCCATCAGCATCTCTAGACTTTATATATGGTTTGTGTTTTACACGATTTAGATCTTCGTGGAGACCATCAAGTAGGAATGCTAAAAGTTCCTGAAAATAATGAACATATATTGAGAAAGATTAAATAACAGTAATTAGAGAGACAGTAAAAACTATCAGTCAACAAACCAACCTGAGAATCATGCTGATTGTGGCCGCTGAACTGGGGTGCAAAGCGTGCAAGCTTTGCTTTAAAAGGTCGGGGAGCAATCGGGGTTCGCCCAGGCGCCCATAGCTTTCGAAGCAACTCACCAAACGCAAGGGCTAGTTCACCCTGTTGAAGGAAGATTAAAAATAATTTCTAAGTATGATTCTGCATTCTCCTAAAGAGGTATAAAAATGTCAGTCTGTTCTTAAGCAATACTCATTATTTATGAGCTAAAACCCACAATAATAATCATAAAGTAGGCAGAAAATCATTCCCAACCATGGATATAAATTATTGACTATCAAAGTGAGTACAAGAAGTGGCAACTATGAACAAAGATTTTATGAATTTATTCAAAAAGTGATTATTAAATCCTATGAAAAAACAGACATACAAACAGGAAGAAGAACAAAATGATCTTTCATAGAATGTAACAATAAAGATGGTCATGCTCAATGCATGAAAGATATCATAATAGATAAGCATTCTCACAGATTCACGGTAATAGATTACTTGATGGAGGTAACACAAGCCATCCAGATTGTCAAAATAACCTAAGACAAATTCTAAAATGAAACACAGAATCAGTGAGTAAAAGAAAATGATAAATCAACAAAAGTTACTGCTAGCCACTTCAGCTAATGAAATGCATTATAACAATATGGGAAACAACAACTCCTAGGACTGCATGTTTAACTTACCTATTTATGACTAAACTAAATATCTATCTCAGAACAAAATCTTGCTTCAAGCCTCGTAAAGGAAAACTTTCAAGGAGATGCAAACAACTTCAAGTTTATTGCGTTTTGTATAATACTTACAACCATGCCCAACGGGTTTTGCCAATTTATCTCTTGATGATAATCCTCCCGAAAGTACCTAGCAAACTCTGGAGTATGAACAAGACACTGAATCGCGCTGTTCATAAAACAAGTATTGCCAAGGTTCAACAACCCAGTGAGACCACCAGAAGAACCTCTTGTGCTAACACCACAAGTTCCACAAGTATTATCCACATCTCTAACCGTAGAAATCGGGTTTTGAGATGAGGAAATATCAGCATTTAAATTTCTAGATGCTCCCTTGCCAGCAGATAAGCCACCAGCAATTGATAAGTTCGACTTGGAAGACTCTGCAAGAGCAGAACTTGATTCCCTCTGTGCAGATCCATTGTCCTGAGCAGAACTTATGCTATTCATATTGTTAAAGACCTCCACAAGGATCTGTATGATTTTATCAGAAAGCAATGAAAAAACAAAAATGTCAAAAGGTAAGCCAGAGCAAGAGCAATATCAATACGTCAGAGTGAGAGGAGACCAACATCCTGGTCCATTTGTATATTGGCATCATCAAGTGTTTTGTCCATGTCATTCATCAAGGCATGCTTCCTACGGCCATAATAGTCCCAAATGCATACCTAAACAGACGAAACCTCTTAATTACTACACAATGAAAGTTAAAAACTATTTCTTGAAACTAGAGTTTCAAAAGGAATAACAAAGGTCTTTACTTGTTCCGACTGAAGATCAAAAATTTCACAAGCCTGTTGGTGAAGCTGTCCAATGGTTTCCTGCCCAAAACATTTCAACCCTAAGGTAAATAGAGATTTTGAAAAAACAAAAAAGTTCTGGCAATAAAAAGAAAGTAAAAAGTGCTGAAATTATAATCTGGGATCTGTTATTTCCTCTCATATCATACCTTCTTGCTTATTCTTATAGTGGACCGATCACCTTTTGGCATCACAAGTAATTGAAGCCTTAAAGGATACACCTCTACTGCCAATTCTGTCTGTGAAAGACCTGAACAGATGGCTTTCCTCGCCAATGTAGGACCACCACCATACCTAAAACAATAGAATCGCCATTATTGTCAAACATCATAATATAGCTATTATTATATATAGGATATTTATGATACAAAATGAGATGGAAATGCACTGGACAATAATTTTACTGATTCCATCTTCTCCTTTTAGAACATATAGGAATGCTACAAGCAATCAAACTTGCAATTCATTCATATATATTAGTTTTTCAGCATACTTCCTTCATACAATAGCAGTAAAATAACAAAGTCCCCCCCCCCCCGGGGGAGCTCAAATTAACAGAACTTGATGTTTTCAAACAAAAGCGAATGAAATCTAACATGCAGCTTAAATATCCGCTCATGATGACATCAGGTTTACCCATCATCAAGTTAGTATCTTTGCAGATTTCTGAAAAGAGAGAAAGCAGGAAAAAACATTTCCCCGTGAGATGAAATGAATTTGACCTTAGCAACAAGCAAGCAATCTCACCATGAATATAATTGATTCCAAACATCTTGGGGAAGCAATACATAGTCTCTGCCCTCTAACAAAGTATCATGGATCTCAACACCTGCCCCAGAATCCTCCAACGCTCCCTCATATATCAAATCAGAATTATCAATACCAGATGGCCTCTTTAAAGCATTTGAATTAGAGAAATCACAATGCTCTGAAAAGGAAGCCCCATCATATGCATTATTTGATTGGTCTTGGTTCACATATTCAATCCAATGCTGCCACCATCTGCAAGAAACAAATCAGAAATAAATGTTTTTCCTAGCTTATATGTACATTGTGGTGGGTGTAGATGAAAAAGACAAAACCAATCCATAGTAAATGAAGAAAAAGGCTAGTTATTGTCAATGTAAACAAATTATATTTGCCTCTTCAGACAGTTCGTCAGAAAACTTACAAAACCGAGACACAAATCTTTATCTCCACTATATTGACAAAATTTTTACTTTATATTAACATATCAACTTAGAAAAGCAATGTTCTACAAGTTTTGATTCCCTGCATTGGAGACTCAACAGAGCAAAGTCAGAAAAGAAGAGAGAAGATTACAAAGGCAGGAAGAAGATAATATATCAAATCAATGGCAATAAACATGCAAAAGCAATTACTGAACATATTTTGCATGCACAATCACCCAGAAAAAATGCAAGTCAAACAACAATGCAAAATCAGGGGCCTGAACAAGTCTCAAGCAACAGCAGAAAAGATATAATTTTTTACAGTGTGTTTCTAAATTTCAAACCGCATAATCTTCAAGTTCAACATCTCTTCCACAAGTCCACACCACAACAGAGAACAAAGAAATTGATTTGTGAGTCACTGCAGTGCCAAAAGTAGGACTAGAATGCTGGAGCCAGTACGGTTAGATTTCAACTTCAGTGCTCCACAAAATGAACAAAAGGTCTAGAGGGCTCGGAGATTACAGCCACCTATTGAGCATCATTGCTTAACAGACATCGAAGAGATGCTCATTGAAACTGACTCGGCCGCTTTGATAGTGAATTATGAGTCTTGTTATTATTTTCACAGATTTGGGTAAAATTTGCCGTTAGCAGAAAATTATTGACCATCTTCAAAAACTTGTTCTCAAATTCGCTTTCGGCTCATAAAATTGGGGTCCAAGCACAGACCAAAACCCCGGTGGTGGGGATCAGCCAATTCCGACCGCGCCCCATTTTCTCAATCGAAACAATGTCAGAGTTATATGATCCAAAACAGAAATAGGGGAGAAAAACTACGATTTTCCTTCACTTTGTCCTACTCAGTTCTTCAACCTTAGCCCTCTAGTATCCTTTGGTCCTCAAAAACCGGTTTTTTCCCTCATGTATTAACAAAGAAAACAGAAGCTTCTCCCACGGAGCATCATATTGTTCACAAGAAACGTCTGAATAACCTAACAATTTACAGCGGAAAGAAATAGGAAAGGAAAAAGAGGGTAGGGGAGGAAAGAAAGAAGAATTGAACCTCTGGGTAATCAAGTAAAAGGTCTCCCCCTCTTTGATATTCGCTTCGGCAGCGAGAGCAATGTCTCTTATCATAATCCTCTCTTTCTCTGGGCTCAGCTCAGAGCTACTGGTACTGCTACACATGAACAACTCTGCCATCTATCTGGGCGATAGAATTTGCGTTTCTTTCCCTTCCCTGAGTGAACAAAGGCAGCTTCGGAGAAGAAATTGGAAGATGCTCTGAAATCTGAAAGGCTCAGTGTTCAACAGCCGTTCCGATTCCGGTTAAACCCGACGAACGCACATCGCTCCGAAGTCCGAACATGTTCGACTTGGCTTAGAAAATCACTCGGCAAACCTTTTTTATTAGGTGAATTACAAATATTTTTTCCCTGTTTCGTTAGTTATGTTCGCAATTCAAAGGTTGTGTATTTTTTTCCTAATTTAATACAAAATACTTTTTCATACTATATAAAATTAAAAATAAGATGATTTTTTATAAATTCTATATTGATATCGATATTAATGAAAACATACAAGGTTATCTTTTAATGTTACATTAGACTAACTTTTATTTAGTTTTTCTCCCCTAATTTTCTGATTCACTCCATTCTATCACTTATCTTCATTATTTTAACTATATAAAAGTAGAGTAGTAAGCATCTATCTGACGACATATCGGCAAAATAATAATTTTAAAATATTAAGATAAAAATAAAATAAAAAATAAAACGGTTATGAAATATGGATAATGGATAAGATAGTTACATAATATTTTATTAATTAATAATAGAAAATAAGGCGGTTATGAAATACGTAAAATGAGGAAGATGAATAATGAGAAAGGTAGTTATATAATATTTTAAACTTGTTCTATAAAAGTAGTTCTATTATTTTATCAATTAATAATGGGGATTAATAAAATAAAAAAACAAAGCGGTTATGAAAGATAAATAATGGAGAAAATAGTTATATAATATTTTATAAATTAATAATAAAAAATAAGGCGGTTATGAAAAACGGAAGATGAGAAAGATGGATAATGAAAAAAATAGTTATATAATATTTGAAGATTACATCACGAAAGTATTTCTATTATTTTATCAATTAATAATGGTGATTATATGTACAAAATATTTAGTAAATATTTAATTTAATATTTTGATTATTCCTTTAGAAATCTAAATAAAAAATAAAAAGCAAAGTGGTCAATGAAGAGGGATAATAAAAAAATATTTATATAGTATTTTGTATACTAATAACAGGGATGGTAGATGCAAAATATTTAGTAAATATTTATTTTATTTTATTTTATTATTCCCTTAAAAATATAAATAATTTTTTATATAATAATATATTAATAAATATCTACTCACGTATAGCGCAGGCCTTGACTAGTTAGGTTAAAAGGTAAGCAGTATGCATTCAATGTTTCATAAAATTACTGTTCAAATCAAATTTTAATTTAATGGCGGACTTTAGTAGTTGTGATTAGGATTTTTTTTTTTTTTCCATAGGTTTTTTTTAAATATCTATTTATCCATTATCTAATTCAAAATTTCTGATTGTTCCTTCAAACATCGATGTCGTTTTTCTAGGTATTTCATAACAAAGTGGGATTCAAACTTTATTCCTCGCTTCCTGGTCCAAATAGTTCGCCACTATACCAAGTAGCTTGAGTTATTTTTGTAATAATATTGGTATACTGATAATTTGTGCTTTTAATAAATGAGGATATTAATAAAGTTATTAGGAGTCATAATATTCAGAAATTACAAATAAGTACCCATGAACATAGCGGGCGATGGTGAGATGTGATGAAGCGTGTTGGATGACGCAGAGGTTATGACCAATGTGCCAAATTCCCATGCACATTACTTGCCACATTGCCTCATTTTCTGCACACAACATACTGTTAATCTATTCCTCCTTTTGGTGGCTGCTGCTCGGTTTTCTGGCTGTGATGATCGAACAGACATGAAAGACAGTTATGATTCTTAATTTATTCATGTGAAATGACTTCATTGGCAGATAATATGTTGTCTGTAAGTTGTTGCAATTTTTTTACAATTTTTTTGAGGAAATTAGACTTTACTAGGCAGGGGAGGCGGAAACTCCTGCAAAGCGATCTGTCTAAACACATCAAACAGAATTTGAAAAGACTTCGAGGTTAGAAGCAAACAGTGACCAACGTGGACAGAAATGAAGACATCTTCAGGGACCATCTTAATCTTATATTATTTTTTATGAATACTTTTGATTTTAATGACGGGATCTTCCATTTATTTGTTTTTGGCACCAGAAGTATGTAGGTCCATGAGGCAATAATAATAATTCACGGGTCAAAAGTCACATGCACTTAACTTTCTTGTTACAGAAACTAAAAATTTCTTGATCCAGTACCACAGTGTGCTATGAAAATTCAAGAGAAAAATAGGATCCACCCCCACTCCATTTATTGGCATGCACACGCTATCTGAGTCAAAGGCTCAGACACTCATGCTGAAATTCGGGCTCGCGAAAATGAAACCTTGAAAAGAAATATATTTAATATTATTATGACTGATATATATATTATTAATCTTCATTGAATGGAAGAGCTGTGAGAAAAAAAATGTGACAGTTTCTTCAACACTCAAAGGATTACTCATCATTAACGCGGTCCAAATCCTCTTCTTCGTTCATGCTCTCACCCATCTCTTCCAAGGGCTTGTAAGTGTAAAGGCAGGCACACATCAGATAATATATCAGATTTATAACCTGAATCCCACTCGCTAAAAAGTAATAGTAGTCCAATTTTCCCCTGTTTATGTTCCTATCAGGAAGCCAATTATTACTTCCCTTCCCACTGTAGTCATGAACCAAAGACACCATCATAGTCCCTATATAGCTCCTTATCGCTGTGGTTACGCTGTACAGAGCAGAAGCAGTCCTTTAAACTAGTGTTATCTAAACAAATTTACAAGATTGTCACTTCTTTCAAATATATGGACAATCTATACTCCATCTTACTCTTATTAAAGATGACGAAAATCATTATTGTTAAACTCATGTCTACTGCGGGAACTCTTTCAAGCTTCCATTCTTATTTTTTTAAGTGGTTATTTGTTTAAAATGAACTTATCATTTTTCTATCAAAAAAACTTGTTATTTTTAATTATGAACTTGGTAAATCCATGTCTAGCTAATGTAACAATTCTTCTAAGTCTGTATTCTTGTTCTCTGCACGTAGTCATTTTCTAAAGTTAACTTGTCACTATTAAATATAAATCTGGCAAACACTCCACCAACAGGCATGCTATGGCAAAAGCACACCAAATCCCTCCTCTGGCGCTTTCTCTCCTCCAACAAAGTTACATAATAACAAGTACAGACCAATCTGCTCTCTCGCCGTGAGTTTCCCACCCCTCACAAACAAAATTTTCGGCCACAGTAACCAAAAATAGTCACTGAGAAAATGGTAAGTAGTGTGTGCAAAGTTAGTCAAAAATTACGTTTTCTTCTCTTTTTTTTTTTTAAACTCATCCAGAGACATTTTTGTAATTTTTATTTGATTTGAAAAAATACAGCTAGGATACTCTCTAGTAATATAAATATTGAAATCACAACTGGGGTATAAGAAGATTAATTTAGTTATAAATTGTATAGAAACCATGAATTATATGTTGAGATGATGTGATCAATATCATCCTTTTAAAGATTGATAAGTTGTAGTCACTCACAGTTATAGAAATACTATAATTATGGCTGATCAATTAGTCAGAAACTCTAATAGTATATATATGATATTTTTTGTCTTCTTAATCAATTAGGATGTTTGATTAAAGCTAGAAGTATTGTGCTGAAGTTGGATGTAACGTCTCTATTGACAATATAATTCTAATATTATTATAAAAAAAATTGAAATCACATCTATTTATAATGGTCTATAGTAGAACTTCCCTGTAATGAATTGGGGCAACCTATAATGTGATAATCTGACATGACAGTACCAAGCGTGATATGGTTGTTAAAAAGAAAAAGGAATGGAGCGACCAGCTAATGAGTTGGCGGTGGCTTATGTCTTAAAATAAAGTAAGATTTTTTAAGCATTATCTTTGGAGCTATGCTGCTCAATCGGTTGCAACTCGCAACCCATATCCATTCATTTGACTAATTAATCGGATCTGCATAATCTGGTGGACAAACTTTCGAGTTTTCTTGATGAGTAATAGAATCAAAATACATCTTGCTATTATTCTGTCACTTCAGCGTACGGGGTCCTGTTTTAGATAAGCAGATATGTTTTGAGTGATGTTGGATTGAGCAATCAACTCAATGTTTGCATATATAGATGGGATGGGAGCAACATTTTCAGCGGAAACTTCAATTGGAAAGAGAAGGACCTCACGTGTTGAAATTAAATTAAATTAGGCATAACGGACACTGCTTTGATGCTTTTTACAGTACATGAAAAATTTAGGTAAGTTAGATCTTTCTGACTCACTAAGGTTAGGAATATCTCCAAACTCAAAAAGCATTTACAAAAAGCATTTATAAGTAGCCTAGTAACAAGACCCTTATATCGATAACAGGATTTAAACTCATGAATTTATAGATTATGAGCTGAATCATTACCAGCTAATTAACCAACTTTGATCATCTAAAATGATGTTGCTTGTGCAGAACATGCATGTGAATTGGGCTTAGACTCACCGTAACCGTGATCCTCTTAATAAGCATGTTGATGGTTCCTTCGCTGAACTGGGCTTAGACTGCTCTTTTTAAGTATTCCTCTTCGCAAAAGGCCAGTTTTACTGCAAGCAGGGCGTTGGCTAAAACCTTACTGGTTTTTATCAATGAATGCATTCTCTTTGGTAAAAATATTTGGTTAAAAATGAAATAAAGTAAAACATCATAAGCATTTTGGTGATTCCTCGACATGAACAGTAAAAAATGGTTTAGGAAGAAAGATGTTGGAGATGTTGTGATCAAGTCAAGACCACAGTTGGCATTTAGTTAAGTTTCTTAAACACTTAATTAGATGCTTGACCCCTGACAGTGTGTATGGAAAGGGTCTCATGAGTAGTACTAAAATTCTTTAAGAAAGTTTACAATGTGAAGGGATTAGCGACCGCTACCAGCGATACATACCCTGAGCTTAAAAAATGATTGTGTGTGTGTGTTATAGACATATACATAAGAATAAACATGCATTATATTTTTAGAATAATAAACTAGTTCATGTTGTTGTCAACTCCTGAATTGTCATACAATTTAATGGATTTTTGAAGTCTCACTAGTGACATCCAAATTTTGTTAGTGACATCACTTGCAAATAACAAAGTTGATCTAAATCATGTCTGAGGATATTGTCTTAAAGAGTTATTCCGCAATTACATGCAAATAAGAAGCAACCCTCCCTAAGATTAAATAAACCCTTCCTCCAAAGCATGGTGAACAGAAATATGGAAGGTAATAAAACTCAGCAAGGTAAAACACAGAGAGAAAAGAGAAGTTGCTCAAAGGCTTAGAGCAAGGGTACTCATACTTTGGTCTCATACCCTTTTATAGGTCACGGATCAGAACATTAGGCACTGAAACACGATTAAACACTGATTACAAAATCATTAACCTGCTTAATGAATATTAATGGGGAGGTCACTAGCAGTTAGGTCATTAAACACGTTAATAGGTGTTCACGATCCATTAAAGCAGCAATAAATCATACAAATTAATATTGTACTTTTGTATAATTGTTTTTTATAAAAGTGCCCAATACCACATTTAACTGGCACACAAGGGAGGGAGAATTTGTCGGATTTCAACTACATTTTCAATGTTCTGTTGTTGTGCAAATAAACCTATTTCTCCTTCTGAGCAAAAAAAAAACCTATTTCTCCCTCTTCCCATTTCTTAGCCCAAGATCACTTGTTATTTCTTAGACCCCACAATTCCATGGAATGTGAGACTCTTCTTTTAACACACCCACTCATATTATTTACAACAACCAATTTTTATTTCATGCAATATTTGCTATTATTGCGTTAGATTTAAGTAATTTCGTGCTCAAAATGATGTAACTCTGTTAAAAGAGTCTTTTTAAATTTGTATGGATTTAAACTCAGAATCTTAGAATTAAGGGGTCATCACTCTTATAATTAATCTAATCCAGTCTCCAAGCTTAATGAATATTCAATTTAAGGACTCCATTGCTATGTTGAAAAGAGATTATGTACATTGGAACCAATTGAGAGGAACGTACATTTTTGGTGCGCTGAATTCAATGAAGGTTAAATTAATTAGATAAAAATATTAAAAAAGGGAAAAGAAAACTATTCCATGTTAAACAAATATCCCTGCCTTTCGTCAAGCTTCATTTCCTTCCTATTTTATTTCAATATCAAACCCCGTTGTTCAAACTTATCATGAGGTAATTAAAATGCCAACGATTCAATGTAATTATTTCTGGTCTCTACAATGTTCCTATTTTCATTTGCCAAATTAAATCTGCTCGATTTATATCTCACACTTGCATCTGGTGGCAATGATTCCAAAAACAATCAACAAATTTTGATGAAATGAAAAGGCGAATTACAAGTTTTGAAAAAGAAGCCCCTAGATGGAATAAGCAAATAACTAGTGGGAAACATAAAAAGCAAATAGAGAAGAAGCTACTTAGGAGATTGGAGGGTATTAACAAGGCCAGTATTGAAAGACTGTCTCCATCTCCAACAAGAAGGAATAATGTCACTAAGTATTTGGTAGTTGGCTTAGGTTGCATTTATATTGTTACTATTATCAGCTTTTATCCAACCACCTGTTTGTTAATTAAGCTCTTCACTGTTTGAAGAAGTTGGTTTCAAAGTCATCCAAAGCCAACACGGATGACCTTGTACTCTAGTAGTTTAGAAATTCTTCGGAGGTGGGAGGTCGTGGATTTCATATATCATACCTATAACCTTAAATAAAAAAAGCCAACTTTAATTTGCTTAAACTGATCTTAGTCTAAGATCAGGGTCAACCTTATTTGGTTGTTCCAGTGAAGTTGGTAGTATTGGTCAGCTGTTGCTTTAGTTAACTTATCAGGTTCCCATGCAAGTTTGTATCGCATCGCTTCATTTGCTACACACAGCAATGTGAATCTATTCGTCACCGTAACTTCTATCTATCAATAATTTCACTAAAACACAAATCTATATATTATATTAATCATATAATCATATATTACGTAAGCTTCAATTTTTAATATAAGATCTAATTGATTTTTTATTAGAGATATTAAAAAAGCTAAACAAATTATTTAATCATATTATATCATATATCATTTAATTGTATATCAGTTTATTATAAGTAAGAAAAATTAGTTTGATAGTCCTAAATATAAGACATCTATGGTTGACTTCTTGGGGAGGTTAAAGAAGCTATTAAATTAATTCAAAGTATTTATATTTATAAATTTTTCTCTAAATTAATTTATCTGACTTATAAATTGATATCTAATTTAATCATATACAACATTTAGTATGATTAAAAATGCATCATTGATTAAATAATGCGTCATTAGTATGTATATACAATATATAATATAATTAAATAATTTATTTATCTTTCTTAATCTATTTAAAAAATCAACTAGCTAAGTTTTATATTTAAAACTGGAGAGGTAGTATAAAAAAGATAAATATAATTCAGAATAAACTTTTATGTTGAAGAGTGGAAGTAGTATAAAAAAGATAACAATAAATATTCAGAGTAAACTATTGTGTATCCAAAAAAATTAACGGATGCATCCTTTTGGCGAATGTTGCTCTGTTTTATGGCTGCGGTGTTCCTCCGCCATCTCGCCGTCGCCTCTACACATACAAACACACTCTGCATATCGTGTTTGTATACGTCGTGTGATTTTGAACTGGCATGAAAAAAAGTAATGATTAATAATTTATGTGAAGTGACTTTATTAGCTGATAACATGCTGTCTGCAAGTTGTTCCAATTTTTATCGATTTTTTAAGGAACTAACTAGACTTTTATACTGGGTGGGCGAGGTGGAAACTCCTGCAGAGCTACGTTTTGTTTAAACACTTCAGAACAGAAATTGAAACGACTTCGATGTTAGAAGCAAACATTGAAGATGTGGACAAGACTTAAGACAACGTAACATGGGGGACAATCCCAACCTAATATTTTTTTGGGAAAATTGATTAGAGGGCCCAAGGAAGCAAAATAATTATAAAAAAGGCCCAAGAAACATTCACATGTTAGGGCCTTTTCTGGCATTTTTTTAAAAAACGTTAGCAACTACATCAGTAGCGGTTAACAACTATATCAGTCTCCATTAACAACTAAATCAGTCTAATTAACAACTACATTTTAACAACTACATCTGTAGCAATTAACAACTATATCTGTAACAATTAGCAACTATGTCCGTACACTTTTTTTTGAAAAAATGCCAGAAAAGGCCTGACATGTGAATGTTTCTTGGGCCTTTTTTGTAATTATTTTGCTTCCTTGAGCCCTGTAATCAATTTTCCCTATTTTTTTTATAATTAATATTAAAAATAATATTTTTAAATTTTTTTGCGCTAGACATTCTGATAAAGATAACACGGGATCATTCATTTATTAATTGCAGTATACTGTGGATCCATGAGGCAATAACTCACGGGTCTAAAGGCACATGCAATCAGTCAACTTTCCCGTAAAATAAAATAAATCTGTCTTGTTCAAGTTGTGTCGTAGCACAGCGTGGAATAAAGAAAGAAACAGGATCCACTCACCCACATATTGTATTTATAATTGAGATCCATTCGATTCTGGATTATAAATCGTTGAAATGTTTGAAAGAAAGAATACGACAGTCTCTTCAACACCCTAAGGATTTATCGTTACCCAAGTCCAAATCCTCTTCTTCCTTCGTCATCTCACTCACTTCTTCCAAGGGCTTGTAAGTGTAAAGCCAGGCCAATATCAGATAATATATCAGATTTATAACCTGAATCCCACTCGCTACAAAGTAATAGTAGTCCAATTTTCCCCTGTTTATGTTCCTATCAGGAAGCCAATTATTACTTCCCTTCCCACTATAGTCATGAACCAACGACACCATCATAGTCCCTATATAACTCCCAATCGCTGTGGTTATGCTGTTCAGAGCTGAAGCAGTGCTTTTCATACTCTCAGGAGACTGGTCATACAGAAACTCCAAATGCCCCACAGACATGAAAACTTCGGCCAAGCCATGAAGGAAATACTGAGGTACCAGCCAGAACACACTGATGGGAATCGTGGCCTTTGGATCATCCAATAAGTGGTACTTGGAAGCCACTGATTTCCTCTTCATTTCAACGAGGGCTGAAACCACTGTGCATATAATGCCAATCACAAATCCCACTCCCATTCTCTGCAAACATGTGATCCCTGAAGGGTTGTTTGTGAATCTGCGAGTCAAGGGAACAAAGAGGCGTTCGTATACCACAACACCGAACATCATGGTGAGCACACTGAAGATGGACATGGTGGCTGGTGGGATTTGGAATGAGTGAGAGAGGTGGCGATCCATGGAACGAGCTTGAAGGATCACAAAGCTATGAAGGTGTGATGAAGAGGCCACGAGCAATATTCCAGCCGCCCATATGGGAATCATTCTAACTATGCATTTTAGCTCTTCAACTCTATGCACAGTGGCTAATCTCCATAAGTTTGGAGGAGCATTTGCATCTCTTGCCTCCTCCTCTGTTACTATGGCTGCTTTATCCAACCACCTGCACATATAGACTCAAGGAAAATTAAGACAGACTCTGATCTGGAAGCAATACAAATTGATGTTTCTTATGTGATAAAAGAGTTACTTGTAGTGATCAGAGTGAAGAAGCTTTCCCTGCAAGGAAATATGAGCATCAAGATGCTTATTTTGGTACAAAAGGCTGGGATCTTGGGGCAGAACCAGCTTCCTCTTGTGTACAGCTGCAAAAATGACTTGAAGCAAGCGAAGCAGAGGACTCCCACTTGGTTTGTAAGTCTTGTAAAGAGGTGAGCCTAACACGAAGGCGATGACAGATATGAGCATGGAGATGGTTGGAATTCCAAACCCCCAAGCCCAGCCCATGTTGTCTTGTATGTAAACCACCACAGTGAGGGCACTTAAGGAAGCCAACCCCATGGCGAAGAAGTACCAGTTGAAGAGATTCCACTTCCTGGAGGCGACGCCTTTTTTGGACATATCAAATTGGTCTGCAGAAAAGGGCACCACACAAGGCCTAATACCTCCCGTCCCAATTGATGTGAGAAGCAGAGAGGCATAAAGGACCCAGAGTTGGGAGAGTGAAGCTTCTTTGCAGTTCACTTGTGTTGGACATGGTGGCGGACGCAGAGACGGCAATGTTGCTGATACAGTAATGCTAATCAAACCCTGTGATACAGTTCACTTCATGACATAAATTTTTAAATATGCAAATTTGAAACTTAAGAAGCATTAAAAATCAGAATCTAACACATAAGAAGAGCAGGCAATAAAATAATATAGTTATATGGGAAATGACTGAAAGGGGTCTAGGAGAGAGAGGACCAGTTGGTAGATGAGAGAAGCTACGGTGATGGTCCAGAATCGGCCGGCGAAGGAATCGGCGATGACGGCTCCGATAAGAGGGGTGAAGCTGGAAGTTCCGGAGAAGTTGGTGAGAGTGTTGGAGGCAGATACGAGAGGCATGTTCATCTCTTGGGTCAGGTAACTGATAAGGTTTGCATGAAATCCAGACGTCGCAAATCTGTCACACACTTCATTTGCTGCAAATAAAAATGTTACCAGCAGCAATAAAATCAGCTTCTGATAATGCTGATAAGGTATAACAAGTAACAAGGCATTATAGGAAGGGAGATAATAAGAGAAGGGAAAGAGGAGAAGACCGAGAATGAAAGGCAGAGTTCTGAGGCCTCCCCGGCGCCGTGGACGGTGGTGGTGTTGGTGGGTGGTGGTGGTGGCCGCTTCCTTGGCCGCAGTATGGCTTTCTATCTCCATATCTGCTAACTCACGAGTGCATATCTGCTCCTCTTTTGCTTATTGCTCTGGTCTTAGCCCCACTATCTTTAATTCTTTATATACACACGCTCTCACTAGATTGTGGGCCCATGTCGCCATTATTTTTTGTCTTGAAAACGAATTTGGTGAATGTCTTTTTGAGCCTGGGTAAAACTCTATGCCTGTTTTATACTTTTAAACCTCACAAAAGGTGGAGTATATCTAGTTAGTAGTGACATTAGTTTAAGAGGTTTTTTATCTTGTAAAATGAAAAAGTGATTATTTTTATTTGAGTTTGGTTTTTCATAATCAGACTCATTTATTTAAATGAAAACAAATTTAATAAGGAATATTGCTCCAGTAATTCAATTTACAATCTGAAAACGAAATATGTCATGAATTATATTTGTTTGGCATCACAACTACTTAATTGGTATTTTGGTTTATTGAAATTATATAGTTTTTAAAAAATAAATGAACGATTTGGACTAGCCCACGGTTGTGGTTAACTAGCTGTGCAGGGAGAGATTAAAGGGAAAATTGATTACAGGGCTCAAGGAAGTAAAATAATTACAAAAAAGGCCCAAGAAAGATTCATATGAGCCTTTTTTGGCATTTTTTCAAAAAAAAAAGTGTACGGACATAGTTGCTAATTGCTACAGATGTAGTTGTTAATTGCTACAGATGTAGTTGTTAAAATGTAGTTGTTAATTAGACTGATTTAGTTGTTAACGGAAATTGATATAGTTGTTAACCGCTACTGATGTAGTTGCTAACGTTTTTTGAAAAAATGTCAGAAAAGGCCTTTTCTAGCATGTGAATGTTTCTTGAGTCTTTTTTGTAATTATTTTGCTTCCTTGAGCCCTGTAATCAATTTTCCCAAGATTAAATACTGTTGGGTGTCTTGATCTAATATTAATAAAAGACTGCTGTATGTCTTTGTTCATTGCTTGAAACGTGGACCTACCACACGATCTAAAACCAGAAATAAAAGCTAAAACATAATTAAACATCAACCAATTTTCTTATTTGCAAGGAATGTCTCAAATTATTCATGTGTCTTCTGGTAAAATCAGATCAACTAAAACATTTATCACCGTCGTACCCATGAAAAAGAAAAACATATGTCCATCATTCTATTCGTGTGATAGAGTTATCGTAGGTCTCATCTCACATTTCTTCAATTCTTTTTATATAATAATAATATCATGTAAATCAAGCTCGCCTAGTGTAAGACTATTGGGTGTGTAAGACTCACAACATTGAGTTTTTAAATTGTTCACTAGGTTTATACTGGTTTTGTTTCCAGTGTACAAGAGGGTGAAAATCAAGCTCGCATCATGCAAGGCTCAGAAAATCCGGATATTCTATTCTTCAGCTTCACTGGCTTTTGTATTTTTTTTTTCAAATTAAAAAAAATTTGAAAGTATGCATTTTATGTAAGGTTTCAACTCCACCTTGAATTTTATTAATAAGTGTTATTTTTTCGGTCATCTAACACTAACATTATTAGTTCCAAATTATGAATTTTTTTGTGTCAATCGTTGTAATGTTAAAAAATTAAACATAATATATTTGTATTTAAGAATTTTTTATTAATATTTAAAATTTCAACGTCAACTTTTTTTTTTTGTTAATAAAACTAATAATGGCAAGAGTAAAGAACTAAGAAGATAATACTCTATAAAATCAAAAGATCAAAATGAAATCTTGTATAAAGTCAAAGAATAAAAATATATTTTGGCAGAAATAACTTTTTTACCTTTTTTTATTCATCTTCCTCATTTCTTTTTCTTGGGATGTAAGAGATGGTCGTATCTTATTCGAAAAAAAAAAAAAAAGTCTAACATGATCCAATATGACATAATTACGAAAAACTAAATGTTATATTTAAACCAATCATGTAATTTAATTCTATTTAATGTTTTAAGAAACTAGTTATATTTAATTAAATAAAATAATATGCAGATAAGATGTTTTTTATTTTATGCCAGGATGCAGATAACATGCTTAAACTTTTTTTTTTTTTTTGATAAAAAACATGCTTAAACTTTAAATAAACAGTTGTCTGTTATCTCTGTGAATGAGAGGCCAAACAGTGGGCAATCGGCGCATGGGGTCTAATCCAAATTCTCATATTAGGACAAGTGGGTGACCACAATAAGAGACAAAAACATAAATAATTTTTTCTTTTGTTTGTCAATTTGTCACTGTGCAATAATTGTGGAATTAATTCATCCCCACCTCAAAAAAAATAAAAATATGATTTTGCAAAAGGAAATTACTTAATTACCCAAAACAAAAACATACGATGGATATAGATATGATGACGTCGGAGCATACGCCAATTTTTTTTGGAATGAAGCAACTACCCAAACTTAACATTGTTCCGGGCGAAAGTCGGTGATAATTTAAATGTTTTTTTTTTCACATTTTTTATTCATTTTTTAAAAAATAAATTCATCACTTAGTGATGAAGAATTAAAAAAATTAAATGAATTTTATCTAAACAAATATAGAAATTTGTCACTTCTTTAAAAATACTTTCACAGTGCGTGGCAATCTCATTTTTAAAAACGATGATAATGTTGAAATGATCATACAATCAAGATTAAGATATTTTTTTTATTTTTTAACACTAACTTTGATCATATTTAGACAGTAGAAAGCATTTGTTTTTATCCTTAATTTTACGCATAATTTATTGTTCAGTAAAATGTTTTTTATTTATTGTTAAAGTAGTAGATGGTGGGTTTGACAACAACAATAAACTTAATTTTTAATCATATAATTACTTTTGCGCATTAAAAAAACATTTAATTTAGACACTCCTCGAAATAAAACATATATGCATTTTTGCATCTTAACCCTTTATTTTTTATTTTTTTAAATGAATTTGTTTGAATTATAAACTAATATATAATATAATATAATATTATATATATATATATATATATATATATATATATAATTAAGTAATTTTTTTAATCTCTAAAAAAAATTAGTTGCAGAAAGAGTTTAAAATATATGAATGCTATCCTTATTAGTTTTTTTATTTGAAGATTTATAATTTTATATTATTAACTCGAACAATTTAATGCACGTGAAGGCCAGTGGTAGAGTGCCTTGTTCACATAGTTATGTCCGTCAGTTCCGTCCCCACCCACCCGCTTCCACAGTGCTTCTGATTCTGTCTCGAGAGCGGCCATAATTATCATCTTGGTCTGTTGTCGATTTTTTGAGGTGAAAATATAGCAAAATTAATATATAAAGCGAACACGTGTCATCTTACTATATTACTGGAGTGCCATCGTAAATTCATAATTCGGGTAATAATATCTTTTTTAAATGTCCCATGGTTAAAATTATCAAACTCTTATCCATCATATGCTAGATCAAAAAAAAAAAAAATTGTACATAAATTTAACTTTCTTGTTAAATTAGTCTGTAGCTGTTATAATATAATTAATGAATAAAATGTATTAAAAAATAGTTTTTTAAATAAAAATTACATTGCATATTTACATAATATTTCCTTTCCTTTTATTTTTTTTTTCCCCTTTTTGGCGAGGGAGATATATAACAGGCAAACTTTATAGATAACTTATGTGTAAAATGAATTGGGCAACCTATAATCTGATTAGAATTTGATCTGATAGGACTAAACGTGATATGATTGTTAGAAAAGGAAGGCTTATCTGGTAATAAAGTATGATTTTTTGAGCATATCATTTTGGAGTTATGTTGCAACCCATATCCATTTCTTTGACTAATTATGATTTGCATCATCTGGACAAAACTTTCAAGTCTTACTTCACAGGCAATGGAATCAAATCACTTGAGCTTAATAATGATCATCATTCACTTTAGGGTGATTAACAACTATAAATAAGTGTGATAATGACTCAATTTGGAGCCAAACATTAAATACGAGGTCGGCATTCTTCACTCTTCACAAGGGAGATCAAATCTTTTCCATTGGTGACTCGCCTGCAAGCTTACAACCATGCGTATAAAAATGTATTTTTTAGGGCTTGTTTGATTTGAGGGGAGGGAGTGAGAGGAAAAGAATCCTTAGGGAGTAAATTGACTAAATTGCCATTAATGAAAGGAATATATTTTTTTTTTGTTTAGAGTGTATTTTTGAAATATTGAAAATTTTTCATGAAAAATTTAGTAAAAATGAAAGAAAAAAAATATCTCTCATCTTTCCCTCCCCTCAAACCAAAACACTATAAATAAATGTAAGCAAATTAAGGCTCCATCAAATGGCGCACATGAGCAATGATTAAGGAAAACATTGCACGCCAAACAAAATTAGTTAAGTAGGAAAGAAAAGAAAAGATAGATTTTTTAAAAGGAGAATCTCAAATAAATCCTTTTGAAATAATCAAAACCTAAAAAAGCTTACATTTTTTAACAAATTCTTACCTAAGCCAAACTGTTTAACTATGGATTTCACAATGTTGTTAATTAAGTGTCAACAATGCTTCTTAGTTTGAAAAGAAACTATTTATGCAATTATTGCATATTTTCGTTTTTTCGTGAATAAAAAATATCAATAAAGCTTTCTCATGCTTTTTTTTTTTTTTTTTGCTATTAATGATGGCTAAATGCCAAGATACAAAAGAATAGATTACATGCGGGAAACGAATCCCAGACTTTCCTGATCCACCAGATTTCTTAAAGATCCAGGATACTCATTAAACAAAGCCGATTTAGATAAACCCCACTTTGCCAGAGCATCCGCAACCTTGTTAGAATCTCTAGGGATATAATAAATAGACACACTCCAATTCCTAGCAAGCAGCTCTTTAATCTACATAATTAAAAGACTACCAGCAAAAAAATTGTCATTGACCAAACAATTAACTAAATCAAAAGCATTAGATTCAGCTATAATGCTCCTATAGCCTAAATTCCAGGCAAGCTGTAAACCTTCAAAAACCGCCCACTCCTCTGCTACACAAGGGCTACATATTCCCAGCGACTTGGCAAACCTTGCAATCCATGCCCCTTTATAATCCCTCAAAAGGCCCCCACAGCCAGCCGTGGATGATCTCAGCATAACCACCCCATCCACATTAACTTTACAGGACCCACAAAAGGCAGCATCCAGGAATTCGAGAAGGAAGCTTGACGGGCCAGCCTGGAGATCTCGAATAAGGAATCCTTAGGGCAAGTAAAAGATCTCCAAGATTGTAAAATAATAACCTCAGGCCTTTCAGGCTTCCTGAAATCCCTATCAAAGACCATGGAGTTCCTCCAACCCCACAATTTCCACAAAGGTGCACCAAAAATCAGGCACCAAAAAGGTCCCATAGCTCTACAGATACTACCAAACAGGTTTAAAGACAACCAGTTCCTGAGATCCACAGTGAAAAATTGAGAAGCATACCTTGGCTTAAGAAGCGCCATCCACATTCTTCTAGCATAAGGACAATCTCTCAGAACATGAAGGATATCCTCAGCCGCCTCCGGACAGAAATTACACTCGGTAGTTGCACTACTCCAGGAGCTTCGCCACAGATTGGTAGGGAGTTTACCAAGCACCACCCTCCAAAGGAATACTCTAATCCTCTCAGCATCTTGCCACTTCCAAACACAGTTAAATAGGTTGTTCTGCATATTCTGTGGATTCTTTTCAACAAGAAAATAGGCACTTCTCACAGAAAAGGCACCATTTCTGGATGCTCCCTAAGTCAAAAAATCCATACCCGAAGAAGCTCTAGGTATTAGATGAGAGGTCAGTCGCTAGATAATAAAGGGTTGGACTAGAGAAGCGAGAGCATGGAGGTCCCACGCTCCATCTTTAACCCAATCAGCCACTAAAGAGGTTTCCTCCTCCTCCAATAAAGGCCGAACACAACAACTCTTAATTGTACCTTGAAATAACCACTTGTCATTAAAAAAATTAATAGTTCGGCCGTCTCTAACCATCCATTTAGATCTTGATTCAAGAATATCCTTCTGGGAGGTAATGAACCTCCACAGCTTTGAGTCTCCAGATCGAAAGCTAAACAGAACATTATCATCACGAATCATATACCTGTGAAACAACAATTGAGCCCATAGCTCATTGGAGCCTGATAGAATATTCCAACCCAATTTAGCACCACAGGCTCTATTAAATGATGCCATCCTCCTAAATCCCAGACCACCAAATTGCTTTGGCCTCGTAATGCAGTCCCATCCCATCGGGTGATACTTGCATTGAGAATCAACGTGACCCCAGATAAAATTCCTTTGTAGTCTCTCCACTTCCTGGCAAATGCTCTTCGGGAGCTTAGCAACAAACATTGGATAGATCGGGATTGAGCTCAGAACTGATTTGGCCAAGGTAATACATCCCGCTATAGAGAGAGACTTAGCCTTCCATGCAGCAAGCTTAGAGTTCACTCTATCGATCACATACTGATAAGTTTCCCTACTTCTTTGACTACGAGAAAGGGGAAATCCAAGATACCTCCCAATCTCACAGGATATTTGCATCTCCATTAAAGAACATATGGAATCCTTAATCTGAGGAGACACCCTAGGAGAGAAGAACAGAGATGATTTAGCATGGTTAACTTTCCCTCTTGAAGTCAAGGAGAATCTCTCAAGACATTGTCTCATACAATCTGCTTGCCTAATAAAAGCCACCCCAAACAGTAATAAATCATCTGCAAACATTAGATGAGCAATCTTAGGGCCAGATCTTGAGGTAGCTATAGGTTTCTAATTTCCACACTCAACTTCGTCGCAAATTAGATGTGAAAGCTTGTCCATGCATAAGACGAACAGTAATGGCGAAATGGGATCTCCCTGCCTAAGACCTCTCTTTGGAAAGAAGAATTCGATTTGAGAGTCGTTCCAAAGAACATTATACGACATCGTGGAGACACACCTCATTATTAAATCAATGAAACTCTCCTCAAAACCTACTTCGATAAGCACTTGCTTTAGAAAGTCCCATCGAACTTTATCGTAAGCCTTTTCAAGGTCAATTTTCATGGCCATAAGGCCTCTTCTACTTCTATTATTACTCATTATATGAAGCAATTCTTGACCAATAACAATATTATCATGAATATGCCTACCTTTGATAAAGCTGACTTGATACGGGGAGATGATATGTTGCATCACATTTTTCAGCCTCTGAGTAATGAGTTTAGTAACACATTTATAGTGTACAGAACAAAGAGAGATGGATCTGAAGTGAGAGACTAATTCGGGAGCCTCCCTTTTCGGAATCAATGCAATGAGGGTCTTATTAGCTTCTTCCAAGGAGGATAATCCGCTAAAAACACCTTTAACAAATTCACATAAGGAAGGGCCAACTCGACTCCAGTTCTTCTTATAAAAAATAGGGGGAAAACCATCAGCCCTTAGAGCTTTAAAATTACCCATAGCAAATAAAGCATTCCTAATCTCAACATTCAGGGGAGCACTAGCAATATTCCTTAAAATATCCCTCTCAACAAAAGGAAACCTCGAAGAAGTAATAAGCACTGGGGAAGGCAAGGCATCTAGATCAAAAAGATCCTTAAAATAACTTACCACCGACAATCTCAACTCATCTTCGTTATCGATCCAATTACCATTGGCATTCTTCAGAGCCAATATCAAATTCCGCCTACGTCTCATTTTGGTAGACAGATGGTAGAACCTAGTATTTCTATCACCTTCCGAGATCCACCTAGCTCTGGATTTTTGAACCACTTGATTTCCTCCAAACTTAGGAGTCTCTCCAACTCTTCCTGCAATTTTATCTCTAGTTCACACAGAAAACGTGAGGATGAGTATGCCTAAGCTCTCTGTATGCCTCTTAAATGCAGTTGGATTTGATGTTTCTGTCTCTCAACAAAACCAAAAACATCTCTATTCCATGGACCAATTTCCTCCTGAATCCTCTGAAGCGCTAGATCAATGCCAATATTCGTCTCCCACTTTACTAAAAGAAAGTTTTCAAACTAAGTGTGATTCAACCATATTGCCTCAAAACGAAACAGCCTTACACCCGATCTCCTGTTCTGGAAATTCTCTAGACGAACACTAAGGGGGTTATGGTCAGAGAATTTAGTTCTTGCTAAAACTTGGACAGCGCAATTAGAGAAGATCGACAAGAAGGAGGTGTTCGCCACCGCTCTGTCAAGCCGTTCAAACAAACGGGCACAATTACCCACCTTAGGACCACGCTAAGTAAATCGGGGACCGTGGGAGCCTAAGTCAGTAAGCTGGCAACCTTGGAGCCTCTCCTGGAATTTGTGTAGCCTCCCGAAGTCACACCCAGTACCGCCCACTCTCTCTTCAGCTAAGAGGATATCGTTGAAATCCCCAACAACCATCCATGGGGTCATTTGAACTGCAGAAAAAGATTGAAGATCACGCCATAACGCCTCCTTAAAGATAGTCGATGGAACTGCATAAATTACAGTGATCTGGAAAGGGTTCCTGTTTCCCAAAGAAGCCCGTAAATGAAGGTACTGCCTATCATTTTTAATCACCGTAATGCCGATTTTCACACTTTGCCAAGCTACCACTAAACCACAAGATCTGCCCACACTTGGGACAACATCCAAACTTCCCAAAACTCTTGAAACATCTTCCATCCTCACACTTAGTCTCAGCAAGAATAAAAAAATCAGGAAAGCAACTCCCCCAAACTGCCCTGAGGTTCCTGATCAATTTCTTACTACAAGCACCTTGAACATTCCAGTAAAAGATATCAGACATTAAAGCTGAAATAAAACAAGGAAAATAATAAGAGAACCGACGGCCCAAAGGCAAAATTATAGATTTTGGGTCTCTAAGACCACAATCTCTTGCAAAGGCCCATTAGGCCCATCCTCTTCCATGACATTCGCTTGAACAGCTTCTACAGACTCTATCCAAAATTTACCACTCAGGCCCACAGGTCTACCCTTGTCACCAGGATCCAATAGAATTGGGTGCAAACCATCCTCATCTTTAGATCCATCTACCTGTGCCAAACTCTCCAAGTCATCCCAAGACATCACTATCGGAGGGTCTACCAGGTACTCCTCTGCACTCTTGGATTTCGAGCTTGAAATCCTCAAATTCTCAAAACTTTTTGCCATCTTCTGTACACCTTCTCGCGCTCTTTTTTCCTTCCTCAAAACTTGACGGTTATTTCCCATTCTACTACCCTCTGCCACCTCCTGATGTACCCCACCCACTTTCTTTTTTGCTCCACCCTTCCTACCCCTTGAAACACTCATAGAGGATGTACGGAATAGGCCAAACTCTGCCTCGGTAATAGGCAGCACAGAAGCCAAATTGACCGCCCGATTGACATCCCCATCAGCGACCTCCTCCACCGCTAGCACATCGAACCGAGACCCTCCGTCAGTATGCCTGATTGAACTACTACCTTTCTCTTTGCCTCCTTTTTTCACCCTCTTAGGCTTCTGGACTACTTTCCACACCTCCTCAATCTTCAAAGAATTATCTTCCGCCATGGATACATCCTCTCTCCTACCACCATTAATAAGCTCCTCACCTCTTGGGGTAACTTCTTGCTGAGCCTCTAGACTCGAGACTTTAGCTCCAGCCTTACACTCCTCCCTCTTATGCCCATACATGCCACAGTCAGTACACAGACCTTGGAGACCCTCATACTCCAGGTAGTAATCTTCTCCATCCATCCTAAAGCCAGACATCAGTTGCTTCTCAAGATCTACCAGGACACAAATTCTAGCGTAATGACCCCTGAGTTGCCTTGAGGTATGAATGTCAATTTTGACTATCTTCCCAATACGATTACCAATCCAAGTCAAAGCTTCCCTATCATAGTATTCTAGAAACACATTAGGCAACCTCACCCAAACCGCTACTCTGTCAATGGATGCCCTCCAAGGGTTGAAACAAGTTTCCCATGGTTTAACTGTTAGATAATGATGAAAGATCATCCATGGACCCCCAGTCAAGGCACTATTATAATCCTCCTGGTTCGATAGCTTTACCACAAGAAACCGTTTCCTATATTGATAAGGTTAATGACCCCTCTCTTAGCCCATAAGGACTGTAACATGGACAAGAGAAGCTTATAACCTATATTTCTTCCCAACAGCTTAACAATAACAGCCCTGTCCCACGCTTTATACAGCTTCTGCTTCATTTTCTTAGAAAAAGCAAAGGTGGGAAAGTTCCGATGGGGATCCTCTAGAATAGCACATAATGGCTCACTGTTATCAACATCAGCACTCTGCGCTTCCAAGCCAGTCATAGCTACATCCACCATTGCGCCTGAAGAACCTGAGTTACCCTGCTGAACATCTTGCTTGTCGATCCCCTGTAGCTTCTCAGCAAAAGAAGGTCCAGATACCCCCCACTTCTTACCAGCTACCGCAAGATCAGGCCATTCCTCCATGGGCAACGCACCTGCATCATTCTTAACCTTTTTCAAACTTCTAGAAAGCAGATCATCCTCCTCTTTAGACGAGGGAATCAGCGCGAGAGCTTTTTCTCTAGGGAGCATTTTTTTTGGTTTTCGTGAATTTGTGTGCTTTCTCATCCAATTTTCAATCAACGGTTTTCCTGATTAAGGCATACTGGATTAAAATTTTTGGAATTTAGAGCCCCAAGCTCTTGGGTCGAATCCAAAAATGGAGAGGTACTCATTAATTAGCAGTAACATTAATGGTGGAAAAAGGGACATAGAGAGAGGATTGTGTTATAAAACTGATAAAAATAATAAGAAGAAAAGCAGAGGTTCTAGAGAGATAAAGTAGAGAGAGAGATTCTCATTTCATTCAATCAATGAACAGTTACAGAAAACCTCTATTTATAGAAGAAAAATGGGACTTTAGTGTAATTTCTACCTCTGGGTCATTTGGTGTAGTTTTCCCCAAAAACTTAAACTATTCACTCACGGATTTCCTTCCCGTGAGTGATTGTATAATTGTGTGCGGGTCCCACCAAATAGTAAACTACTATGCATGGTACTATGCAAATAGTAAATCACTATGCGTGGGTCCCATATCATCTTTTAATATTTGGAAACCGGGAGTCAATGGACATCCACATAATAAGTATATTCATAACACTCCCCCTTGGATGTCCATTTATGAATGTGCCTCGTTAAAAACTTTAACTAGGAAAAACCCAGTGGGATAAAAAACTAGCCAAAGAAAAGAGTACATCATCCATTGATACACTTTCTAGTGCTGCCTCATTAAAAACCTTTCTAGGAAAAACCCAGTGGGATAAAACCCAGATAAGGGAAAAAGAGTACAGCGTGTATCGTCTCCCCCTCTTGATTACATCAGTGTTGCTCCCCCTGATGACTATATTGCTTCAATGTCTTTCTGAGCATATTATACTTTCTGTCATCAAATATTCTGTTAGAAACGCCCAATTTGATTGTTCATTATATACCTGCAAGATCTAAATCTGTCAAGTAAAGTCATAATAATCTTTTCATAAATATATATGTGCATATAGAAATTCAATAAATGTTTATTCAGATAATGATGCTATATGCACTATCATCTTGAGTCCTTTTGGGACATATGTGTTTCTGGCGCCTTATGTGCTTCTAGCACATACAAATATATTGTGGCTCATGATCCTCATTATCATTCATTGCAGCATATGCTATCATAGATATTATTAACGTCGACTTCATTTTCAGTCCCATCGGATTTCATTCATAATTTATTGAGATCTCATTATATTCACATATATTAAGTACCTAGGTCTCTCTTGGACCACAATACACTTTTCTTGTAATATCTCTTCTGGAGATAACATCTCATCAAAAGATAACTCTTCTGGAGCTTTACTTAATTATCCTCGACTTAATCATCTATATTTTATAGCTCCTTTTCTCTTTCGAGGATTTTTATCTTTATAACCGATGGACCAGCAACGCTTCAGGCGTGCTTTATAACAATTCATATAGGAGCATTTGCAGTTGGGACATGTGACTTTGTCACTTTAGGTCAATAAATGCTTTTAGCATTTGATTAGCTAAAATCTGCAAATGAATTATCTTTTAAACTTTTAGTGCACATTTCTTTGTATGAGGACCAATATGAGCCAATGATAATTCATTTCACTTTATCTTTACCCAATCGGCTTATTTTTCTCCCCCTCATCAAATCATCAATTTTCTTTGTATATCCATCTATGTGCATTGTAATAGATTAATAATCATTACACATTTAAAACATTTCAAGATGGAATTAATCTGGCTCCTGACCAAAAACCAATTATACGGGGAGAATTCTGTTGGCTTAT
The DNA here is from genome assembly GCA_037074495.1 of Acacia confusa. Classification (NCBI taxonomy): domain Eukaryota; kingdom Viridiplantae; phylum Streptophyta; class Magnoliopsida; order Fabales; family Fabaceae; genus Acacia; species Acacia confusa. The sequence continues at coordinate 8,640,311 of CM073507.1, read as the reverse complement.
ATAATTGCTGCAAATATACACAACATATAAATTTTGTTCTCATAATCATTGATCTATCCATTCATGGATACTTTAATACATTATTTCTGGATCATTCAATCTGGAAATTGCGCGCATAATATATTGCAAACTTCTAGTTGCAAACATCACTGCAAACTTTGCAGATTTATAATCTCATATGTAAACTTTCAATTTGATATATTTCCAGAGATCCATTTCCAATAATTATGTCTATCTGAGAACAAGCAGCACATAATATATGACTCGGATGATCAAACAAGTCATGCCAACTTTCCATATGATTTATCATCAAATCTAATATTCATTTTGGGGGAATCAATATAGAAACATTCACAAAGAATTATCACATAAATATTCACACTTGATATATATTATTCTCCCCCTCAAGTGTGAGACCTTAAAAATTAATTCATGAAATTTCCATACAATATTCCATGATAATAGCATATATGATATCTATTTCATTAAAATTCCACAGATTTCTAAACGCATTATCAATGCATAATTTTGTTACTTCTGGTAACAAAATTTCCATTTTCCAGAATCAACAAACAAATATATATTAAATACAAAATCATCAGGTGTATAATTGCAGATTCAGGAGCGCAATACTGTGTAATCACAGGCGCATCACTGTGGAATCACAGGCGCGACAACTCAGATTGTCGTATACATATAAAGTCAAAAAGATTCCAGGCTCGTGCTTTATAGGGAGCAAATCTGTAGAGATTTAACAGGACTACGCAAATCTGCAGAGATTCAATAGGATTTAATTCAACTATAAATAGAGGAAGGCAAACGAACATGCCTCACAAACACTCAAGCATCTGATAATATCAACTACCAGATACTCACACATATTTCTCTAAAATCTATTGCCATGGCAGGACCAAGCAGTTTTATCCCAGTTTCTGATACATCCGAAACAGCATTACTTGATGCTTTGTTGTATGATGATCAGCATAACATGTCATTTACTTCTTTGTTATCTCCTAATCCCTTTGAAATGTTTATTCCTCCTTCTACTATTCCTCCTTCTGCTTCAAATGTACCTACTTCTCCCCCTAGAACAAGTGTTCTTCCTCAATCTACAAGGATTGAAGGTACAACTGAAGCAGGTTCATCAAGGAGGCCTGTTAAGAGGTGTAGAACTATGGCAGAACTAATGGAGTCTACCAATCCAGTTCAGCCAATAGTGTCGGCAGTTAATCAACCAGCATTCACTAGCCAGCAAACTATCATCAGTTTGCCAGCAACAACCAGCCCGACAACAACAATCAGCCAACCAACAACCACTAGCCAGCCAGCAACAATTAGCCAGCCAACAGCTACAAGCCAATTAGCAACTACTAGCTTATTGGAATGTAGTTGCTGTCATGTTTTACGGGAAATTATTCATACCAACGGACTTCAGTACCATAAACTTGAAGTTCACGGAAGAAGAACAGGTATGATTACCCATGCTGTTTTATTTGAAAAAGTACAGGATAAATCTTATAATACTGACAGGCTTCCAATGTTTGATTTCACAAAGAAAAATTTTGAAGAAATCAAACAATTTCTGACACAGTATTGTATAGATTTACAAGCATCAGGATATATCTTGATGCGTGATCCTGTATTAGCCTATCATGAGGTTCTCTGTGTTGGTTCGGAATGGGCTATAAATCCAAATGACCTCCATGGAAGTTCATTTCAAACCAATATTGAACACTCATTAGGCAAAGGAAAACAACCTGCAGTAAGTATACCCTATGATACTTCATCCCTTAACCAGGGTGAATTATATAGGTTATCTATGGAGCAAAGAGAAAGAATAAAGAAAACAACGCTCCATGATTTAAGAAATTATTTTCACTTAACCCTTGATGAAGCGAGTAAACAATTAAATATGTCTACTCACACCATACAAAAAATCTATCAAAAAGGAGGGTTAACTGAGTGGCCACACAAGAAGCTCAAGAAACTTATGACGCAAATCTCGATATTACGAAGAGCTTTGCCTCATCTGGATCCCATCTCAAGAGAAACAAAAGAAGAAGACATTAAATATCTTCAGAATGAGATGATTAAAGTTTGTAATGATGTTGAGCCACTCGCAATTAAACTTTGTTGAAATAATATTTCCTTTTGCTTAATTATTTTGTTTATGAATATTCTTTTCTCGTATTTATAAAAATTGTTATAATCATAGAAATCACATAACAACTATAATAATATATTTGCTTCATTCACTTCTGGGAATGAAGTTGGATAAAAATTCATGATCCATAACTCACTGATTTGTTTGATCATGGCAAGAAATTAATCCACAATATTTCTTGACTTAATCACAATTTTGCTACTGTAAGAGCAAATTGGATATATTTATTTACAATCAACCATGATCATACAATCCCTTGTCTCATAATTTAAGGGAATATTTAATGCCAAATATACAATTTTGAGGCCTTTATACAACTGATAACATACAAAATTTATGGATCAAATATTGTTTCATAATTTGTCTCTTGTTATTAGGCTAACTTGCCTCTTGGCTTCAGGCAATCTTGCCTCTGAAATTAAGGCTATCTTGCCTCTTAGGCTCAAGCCAATTTATGCCTCATCTCTCAAGCCAATCTATGCCTCATATCTCTATGGCATTTTGATCTCATAATAATATATATGATCTTTTAACAGTTTATCTTCAAGATAAATAAAATATAAGCATAATAAAATAAATAGATGGAACCCACTAATAGTGTGGTTGCCATAAATAATAAGAAGGGAGAGGGATATATATATATATAGCAATAAATAAATAAAATAAAATAAATGACTGGAAATAAACATGCTAGATTAATAAAAAGAAGATGAGATAGGAATGGTAGTAAACTCACAGCGAGACCTATCTCATCCAAAGATAAGAAAGAAGATGCATATGCAAATGTAAATATATATATATATATATATATATATATATATATATATATATATATATAATATAGAAAACGGTAAAATAAAAAGGGAAGGGGATTTAAAGCAGTAAATAAATAATAAATAAATGGAGTCCACTATACAAGTGTTACCACCATGAAAAATAAAGCAGTAAAGAATTAAAATAAAATAAATGGGGCCCACAAAATGTCACCACCATAAAAGATAAATAAACTCTAAATAAAATAAATAAATAGAGCCCACTAATAGAGACTAGTGTGCCTTCATGAAGAATAAATAAATGTAAAATAAAATAAATAAATGGAGCCCACTAATAAATAATGTTGCCGCCATAAAAAATAAATAAATGTTAAAATAAATAAATAGAACCCACTAGTAAATATACTAATGTGCTATCATAAAGATAAATAAATGTTAGTAACAATAAAATAAATGTTAGTGACATAAAACTAAATATTAGTAAAGTCAGTATGGAGCTTAGTATAGCCACCATGAGATAAATAAATAAAGCAGTAAGTAAAGAATTACAAATGGAGCTTAATGACGCCACCATGAAATAAATGAATAGGAAGTGGGAAGAATATATAAACATAAATAAATTACTGTAAATAATAAAATATAAATTTACCGTGAATAGTAAAATTACTATTCACTATAAATAGTGAATAAAGTAAAATTACAGAAAGATTAATCTAGACTTCCATGTAGGAGTCAAATGAATAAAATGTAAAAATTACTGAAAAAGGGGTAAATTTACTGTGAATAGTAAATTACTATTTACCGTAGTAAAATAGTAAATAATCTCAAATCTTAACCATGGAACCCGATGTTAAAATAATCGGTAAGAATAGATATTTAATTCCATATAATGGTTAAGATCATCCCAGATAAATAAAATGGAAATATGAAATAGATGGTGAGAAAATCTTATCTTGGTAGAGTCTTCGTGCTGATAACGTGTTATAAAACTGATAAAAATAATAAGAAGAAAAGCAGAGGTTCTAGAGAGATAAAGTAGAGAGAGAGATTCTCATTTCATTCAATCAATGAACAGTTACAGAAAACCTCTATTTATAGAAGAAAAATGGGACTTTAGTGTAATTTCTACCTCTGGGTCATTTGGTGTAGTTTTCCCCAAAAACTTAAACTATTCACTCACGGATTTCCTTCCCGTGAGTGATTGTATAATTGTGTGCGGGTCCCACCAAATAGTAAACTACTATGCATGGTACTATGCAAATAGTAAATCACTATGCGTGGGTCCCATATCATCTTTTAATATTTGGAAACCGGGAGTCAATGGACATCCACATAATAAGTATATTCATAACAGATTGTGTTTTTTAAACGATATGGATTTTTAGGCAGTTAGTGATAAGGTTGGGAGAGATTTTGAGGCTGCTGATGCTCAATTTGGAGCTTGGATCTTGAGGAGACGATTCCAAAATTTATTTCTCTACTATTTATTTTTATTCTAGGGTTCTTAATGCGAATAAAACTGGTGCTTTGGTTGTTAGCAATCCAGACAGAATTCATCGCAGTGCTTTCATTGTGGAACTGGAAGTTGATATTTGTTAGGAAGCTCCGTTGATATAAAATAATAATTAAAAGGATAGTGGAAAATTAATAAAACAAATTTAATTTTTTCCTCAAATGTGCTGCTGCCTTCGTTTTCTTTTCAAACACATGGGTATTGTTGTTATTTAATAACATTCCAAAACTTCTAATTAGGGCAGAATTTGTTTAAAGTGTTGGTCTGATCTAGATTTTGATTATTTCAAAATAATTTAATTAGGATTCTCCTATTTTTTTTAAATAGTAGGGTCCCATACATCGATCTACATCAAACATGGGGTCTAATTCACCAATTTTGTTTTGAATTACGTTTGGAACCCTAAAAAAGTGTTTATTTATATTAATCGAGAGAAAACTCATCTTACATATTTATATTATATACTATAAATTATGATTGAAAAATTATTTTTAAATGTTTTAATCACTATTCTAAACAAACGCACATACCTATTAATTCCATCACGTAATCCGTTTCAGTCCTTTATGCCATACTAATTAGTTAGAACATAAATTTTTATTTTTCAATATATTTAAATGCTTAATATCCTTTATTTTTTAAAACTTAACTATGATGTGATCTTTTAATCAATGACGGACCTTTAGATAAATACTTGGGAGCCAAATATATTAATTTTTAGACTAACAAAAAATTAGAGGGACAAAATTAAATTTTACATTATAATAAACTTTTTTAAAAAAAATTATGAACAAATTTTTTTTTGGGGGCATTGCCTCCCCTTATCTCTTCTAAGGTCCGTCATTGCTTTTAATCACATGTTGGCTAAAATGTTTTGCAATATTATATATATGTTGGTGTGTACTATATATATGTGTATGTATATATTTTCAATTAAATTAAAAAATGATGTAATTTTTAGATCATTATATTGATATAGTATAATTCAAAATATTTAAATATATTTCATTAAATTAAACATATGTTTATTAAGAAATTACTCATATTTTCAATTAAGCTATTAATATTTTTGACATAAGATTCCTTAAATTCTTTATAAATTTAATAAAAGAATATTAAATTGATCATTAATAAATATTAATGGCAAAAGATAAATTAAGGATTTGGCACAATAAGGGACAAATTATTCAACAAGATTTATTATGATTTTTAATCAAAAAACAAACTTTATGAATCTTTTTAGAATATTCTTTAATGACATTAATGATTCGGACTAAAATGTATGTTTTTAGAATAAAATGATTGTTTATATAATTAAGGTAAAATAGAATAGAAGGGTGTTCAAATTATTTTACTCTTTTTTTTTAATGATTCTTTTCTAAATGCATAGATACACTCATAGTATTATCGTAATGACACCTCAACACTTTGGAAAAAAAAAAAAAAAAAAACAATGACACTTCAATAGAGATATCGACTTGGGAAGTCCCTTATCCGCCATAATATAACAAGAATGTCAGAACATTAAATGGTCACTAACTCAGAACAATAGACATGTACAAAGAAGGAACATCGGAGTGTTTTAACATAATATATACATATACGGGTTTCAACCCGAAAATGGCAAAAAAAATTCCAATGGGGGAGAGACTCATTCTCTTGCTCAACAATGTTGTACAGAATTAATAAAAAAAAACGCAAGTAAATGAAGTAATGGTGAAAACTGAAAAGCTCTTCATTACCTTTGACAGGAAGAACTACACTTGAAAGGAATCAAGTATGGCCTTGAGGGTCTTTTGAGAAGTTGGCCACTGCTTATCATTAGCACTAGCCACAAACAAAACAACCGTGCTTCCCTTGGCTGTTGCTTTTGCAAGATTGTGGGACCCCGTGAGTGCATATGGAGTTTCAAGCACATATTTGTAGTACTGCAGATGCAGAGTGTAGACACCATGTTAATGAACTCTTGATATTTTTGCTTTCACAACAATGTCAACAAGACCAGTCAATCTCTTCTTATAATTAGAAAATAATTAATGAAAACAAAAATGATTGTACCGTTTGGTCACCGAGCTTTTCAACAGAAGTCTCAAGCAATTCATCTGGATCTAATGTGTTTCCAGTGACAAAAGGGCCAAGAGAAGCAATCACTTTATCAGGACTCCCTATTTCTTCAATGGACGCATTTGGTTTGTTGGTTAGGCGTATCAAAGGAGAAGCCACCACCTGGACTTTCCCCTGTTTGTCATCTTCAAATTTAACCTCAACCCAGGGCTCTGCACATTTTGGCTGGCAGTAATTTCCTGATAATATATTTGCTACGCGTGTCTGCTTCCAAGTTGGAGGAAGGATAAACTGATAAGGCTGCACGTTTCCTGCAAAGAACTAAATCTAGAGTATCACTCTTAAAGAACAAAAATAAATGAGGCAGAACCCCTGAGATACAGTTTGATCTCGTAAATTTATTAAATAATTCAGGATGTATAGCAAAAGCATGATAATGGCAAGCCACCTAGTAGATCAAACGTCTTCTAACTATCCTCAACTCTTGCAGTTGCCGCGTTTTGCTGATAAAAGGCTCCGGCGTAGTTTAGGAAAAGCAGCTCCAAACTGCCCTTGCAGATGATCGTTGAACTAAAACTATTTCACCATTACAGAGAATCTGGCCTTTAGCATGCATCTCATTCTTGATAAGGGGATTTTGAATTCAATTTCCATTATGGCATCAGCTCAGCAAACTTCAATTTCACAAGCAACTTTGATTTAAATTAGTGATGCAATCCTCTAACGTAGCCTCTTCATGCAGCGATACAAATAGCAATGTTAAAATGTGCACATCGAAGGAATAATAATTTATAATGATGGCATCTTAAGGGATTAGCGGTGGACATATATAAATGGCGCAACGGACGGGATAGCCATTATATGTCCCTGGAAGTGACAATGGTAGATTACTGAGTCGAAGTACATGGCATCTATAAACCGATGAACCTTCTAGGGAGGAGGCATCAAAACTCTTCGAAGTGTGAGCAATCAAAAAAACAGGAAGGCTGTCATAAAATTACAGCTAGATGAATTTTACTCTCCAGCATTCACTATGCTAAATTCTCGATGTCTAACAGAGAAGTATCTCATAGGTCAGCCAACAGTCCAAACAAGACACCCACTTGAGCAAAATCAGGGTTTTTTTTGGTGACCGCCAAGTTATTTGACACCTATGATGAGAGCACTGATCAAGATATATGTGAATTCCAATATATAGTAAAACACAGGTAAGCGAACTAACACTAGTTTCTATATCACATCCTAACATTCAACGGTAGGGTTTGCAGCATGGATAAAAGAAAAGAATCAAAGTACCTGCTCGAAGGGCGGGAGTATCTTTTGGAGAAGCTTTGAAGAGAACAAAGGATGGGTCGGAAGGTGAGGGAGGGAGGTAGGAGCCAACCTCAACTTCTTTAGCGAGCGATGACGGTGAATCCTTCAGAAAGAGAAGGGGAAGCGCTTGCAATGCAATTCCTTTCAAGAATTCTCTTCGCTGAGAGCGACTCGCAAGAATTGGACCCGAAGGCTCAGTGGCTGAGGTTCTCAATGCGCGCAAAGGCGAGGACCTTGCAGAAGAACAGGATGAACTTGAGACTATGGATGGAAGAGGAGATAGTGAAAACGTCGCCATGCGAGATTGCTAGCAATCTTTGAAGGTCCAAAAATGAAGGGTCGACGATCTGCGACGCACAGTCTTATCCATATGGTAAACAGAACACTTCATCCTTCATATCCCACCGTCATTGCGGACGAAGATCACAGAGCATATTGACGGAAATAATAAATTAGTACTACTATTAGTATTGGTTAATAGAAATTAAATAAGGAAAAATCTACAAAAAAATTTTATGAATTGGATTTTAAAAAATTGGAGAAATGAGATTAAAAAATCTTAATATAGAGATAATTTTGTTTTTTTTTTTTTTATCTAAGATCCCCTGTAACCCATCAGGAGCTTCATTAACCAAGTGAAAACCAGTAAAAGCCGAGAGACTTCTTCGTGCACAGTTGAAAAAAAAGAGGGTAAAATCGTCCGTGAAGACAATTCTAACCTCTAACAAGCATTCTTTAACTAACAAATAAAAGTTAGTAGTGTTATTTTTCAATTTTTCTTAACCCATTAAATCTTTCATTTAGTTATTTTTACTTTATGTTTTTTTTTTGTTCTAGTCATATCAATTTTTTTTTTATTTATTCCACGAATTTTTCAATTTTTTTATAATTAGGAAGCATCCCGAACCCAAAAATGCACAATTGTCCTAAAGAGTGTTAAAAAAAGGACTAAATTAAACCAACAGAAAATAAACACACCAAAATGCTAATCTGATCTTCAATTTATGTTAAGGGTTAAAGTGTAAATTTACATATGAGGTTTTCTCAAAAATGCGTCCAACACCAAATACTTTTTTTAGGGATAAAAGTAACTATGTGATTATAAAAATAGGGTAAAAATACACTTTGACTGTTATTTTTTTTTTAATTTCACTTTTTAGACTAATATGGATAGTCCTAACTTGCAATGAAAAAAAATAAAAACTTTAAAATAATCCATGATTGGTATTAATTTCCTTCTCTCTCTGACTCTGTTCCTAATCCTCTGTTTTGTGTTGGGCTCTAACTTTTTTGTTGCATTCTTCTACAGCGGCCATGGAAGCTTTTCAAACAGTCGAGTGCTGAATAGTTTCATGGACCATATCTTGCATTATTTGATTTTTGCACCGTACCATGGATGGTTGGTTCTTAGTTGGAAACTTTTTTCTTTTCTTGTTCACCGTGATTCTTCATCTTAGTTAAATCTGATATGAGAATATTATCATTATGGCAAGAGAATCAGTCACAAAACACACCATCAAAACCATGGACATGTTGAGCTGGCATACTACATCGCCATAACTAGGTCAACACACAATGACCGTTTGATTTGTTAATGGAGGGGCGATATTGCTTTATCTTTCAAACTTTCAGAGTAAAATTATTCTCACAAAAACTTCAAGACAGTTAATGCTGATTGATGAAAACTTCAGGACTGGTGAAAACTTCAGAACATTTTTGGCCGTTAACCCTAAATTATATAAGTATAAATAAATGAATAATAATCTCTTGAGTCCTCATGCATGTAGACAGTGCTCACAACTAAGTTGGTCAGCCCTGATTACATACTTTTATGTACAAAACAGGAACTCATACATTCATTCCCAATCAGATCAAATGAATAAACAATACAGTACCGCTCATCAGTCAAAACGCTAGATTGGGGTAAGAATCGTCATCCTCAAGCAGTGACACGATGGGGGTGGGGAGAAGCGTGAGGAAGAACACACGAATACGTTACGTACTTGATGCTGTCCACAAGCATAACCACAAATATTCTAGAAATCGACTTTGGCGCCACCATTCCATCAAAATCTGCAGCCTCTTTGGGATCAACAAGCACAGAAACCACCATGGAAGACTTGGACCTGTTACCAAGCAAGTTGTCATTCAGTGGATTTCCTCCTCCTTGTTCTCCACTTGCGTTGCTACTGGATCCGCCAACTGGGAACCTATGGAGAATTCTTCTATTTCTACTTTTGCTCACACGAGTAGCATTCTGATGGTTCTCTTCAGAAACATTGCCTGCTGATGATGCTGCCACAATAGCTCCTTGTCTTGATGAAATATCAAATTGGAAAACTTCTGTGCACATGCCAGAACTTAACATGGGCCCTGCATCAGGAAATCATAACCTTCAGTAAGTTTAAAATTATAAGGGACAAAACAGGTTTATAGGTCTTTGGGCTGGCATAGCTTTAGACAAATATGCAACTAAATGAAGGTAACCCGGGTCATGCATCTACTTAAAGCAGTAACATCTATAGACCAAGCACCGATGGTAAGGCAATGAAGTGCAACGTGCAAGCACCATAAGAACTCTAACCAAACACCTTTTAGGTGAGACCAATTCAATTCGGTTTGGGGCTGAACCTTCCCCCAAAGGCCTTTTAGTGGACTCAAACCTCTAACATTGTAGAGGCCACTCAATCCCTAGATTTGAGTAAATCTTACCACTCCAGCCTGGGAAGGACCATTCTATAGTAGCTGTTGGTAGATAGCAATGAAATTTTGAATAGTCAAAATTTCAACCCAAAATGAAGAGACGCCACACGTCAATTTTCAGATATTATCCATCAAACTCACTTGAAAGTCCAAAGATTCAAACTGCTAGTTTACAAAGTTAAGAAGATTATCCAAGAGTGTTGACAACTTCCATCAAAATTATAATTTCAAAAATCATACTCGTCAAACGGCGTAAACAATTTTCCGTCAAGGAAATCTGAAGTGCTAATAAGAGATTCCAAAAAGCACCAACTTAGATAGCATCTATTAACTAAAATGATCAGAAAAATTCCTAACAGATCGTATAATACTCCTAAGTCCTAACTGGCAATAATGTCTTACATACATGTACATGCTACCATATCCAACTTAATCAGCAAAACACGTACACATGCAATCATCACAACAAAATGCATAAACCATGTCTACCCGCCAATATAAAAGGATTTTTTTTTTTTTTTTTGGTGGGGGGGGGGGGGTGTTAGAATAAGTAATTGCAGCATCACCTGCAAGACCTTCCAGGAACAACTGTTGGATTTTACCATCAGGTGCAGTTAACTTCAGATGGTCCTCCAAAATTTGAGCTGAACCATCTGGAAGTGCCTTCCTCTGTTCAGGCGGACTCCTATACGAGTAAGGATGTGAACCTCTATTTATTCCAACTTCCGGAATAGCCAATGCAGAATCCCAATATTTAGAAATTGCCAAGCCAGTTTCTCTTCTATCATTGTTTGCAATATGAGCAGTTTGAGATGCCATAGCTTTCTCACTGGCCAAGACAGAATTGATTACCAAATTCCCATCAATCTTCACCATCTTGTCATTCCTAGGAACATACAAAGAAGCAAAAAGAGGCTGACTAGTATTGCCCAGATGAACAAATTCACTGGAAGGTCCTGCTCCTTTGTATCCTTCAGACCTATTCATAGGACCATTTACGGGCCAGACTTTCCCTCCGAGCTGACCATAGAATCTATCGCTAACATACTGCGACCTCCCATAAGTATCGTCCACTAAACCATCAAACTTAACATTCACAAGGGGAGCCAATCCACCAAAAAGTAAGACAAAGAATAACAAACCCAAAAAACAGACACTGGCAACCTTTTTAGTTTTACCCTCAGATTTCTTACGCTCAGACGTTTTACTCTTTGAGGCCAATGCCGGTTGCTGAGACTTCAATCTCGGAATTGGTACCAAAGGAACCTTGGGCCCTAGTGGGTTAGCACCGAAGGGGGCATACGGCACCCAAGAATAAGGCATTGTAGGCATCGGAGGATGGGTGTACATGCCCGGAGCAGGAGGCGGTGGACACATTCCACCAGCACTCAATTGCTGTCTTAAAGTGGCATTCTCGGCCATGAAAAATGATATCTTGCTACTCAAATCGGAAATGGTCGAATGCATCGATTTTACCTTCTCCTCAAGCTCATCCACATACCGCTTCTTTCTCTGCCTAGAAAGCTGGGCACTTTCCCGATTCCTCAGCAACCTAGCCTTCTTTTTCTCGTCGTCCTCATTAATAACACTAACAACAGGTTTTCGAGTAGCATTCTCCACAGGCATTGACGACCTCCGGTGCTTAGTAGTTCTTGCCTCAGCATTTACTCCATTTTTTCCCATCTTCCTCTTCAAATCAGAGCCCTTCCCAATTTCATCCAACTTTAGGTTCTCATCAATAATAACCTGAGATGTAAAATCTCTGTCGTATCGGGTCGGTGAAGGTGAGTTCGTGGCATCAGAAACACCTGACCCTCTGTTAGCCGAACCCTGAGATGAAACGGGCCCACCCGATGATTCCCGGTCGCAAGAATCAGACTCCGGCGATTGGAAGTTCGAAAGTTTAGCCTCATTTGAGGCATGCAGGTTCTGATCGCTTGAATTATCTAAACAAGGAGGCGGATGAGACTGCGAATTCGAAAACCTGGCGACGTCGGAAGTCAGACTGCTATCGCAATTAGCGACGCCATGACGATCATCATTGATCTGCAACTGCGAGGGAGGAATAACACATGCGTCGTCGAAAAGGAATTCGTCAACATTAAAGGGAAGATCGTCCAAGTTAATCTCGAAATCGCCATCCAACCCTAAAAAGTCAAAATCGGAGGGAAATGCTTCAGAAAACAAGGCATCATCGTCATCACCGGCGAAAAGGAGAGAATCCATAGGTTGTGAAGGGAGGCTATCGATCAGCTCAGTAAAATCAACAGAACTCGTATCAGGAGATGGTGATGGGTCAGCCATGATGAGGGAGGACCGGAGGAGGGACCAACCCGAATGGGGAAACAACAAAAGGCTCGATGGCGGATTATTGAACAGTTCCAATGATCGATTTTAGGTATTAATTTCAGAGAATGGAGAGGCCGATTTGACGCAGTTTCGACTATTTTAGGTATTAATTTCCCAATTTTCAATACAGAGACTCTGGAACCTTCCTTCCCTGTTGTTTTAAGACTTGCTTCGCAAATGGAATACTGCTCTTGATATAAAAAAAAATTGGAACACTGCTCCTTTTTTTTTTTTTTTTTTTTTTCGTTTCTTGACTCTTGGCCTTGCCATCGTGTGTGTATATATATATTCTCCCTCCCTGTTGAATCTCAGAACAATTATAGAATTTAAATTTCAGAAAATATTATATTCTAAATTATATCATATATTGAATCAAGAATACTGCTATGAAAATGTTTCCTATATATATGTATATAAGACTAAAAAATTAAATAACATAGTCTTAAATGATAATTCTTTTATTCAGGTAAAAGAATGATAATTCTTTTGTGACAATCATTATTATCTTCAAAATTAGATTTAATAGATTGATATTTGATGATATTTTGTCAACATTTAAAATTTTAATGGCGGCACTTTTTTATCGTAAAATATTAAGTAACTCGAAATATTTTGTAAGATTAAAAATTAAAAAATCTTATGCATATTCAATAAAAAAATATCATATAAAATAAAAAGGTTAGCATACGCTTTTATCTATTTATCTATTTAGAAGTGGCCGGAAGGATAGCGAGACGGGAGAGGATATTCTCATTATCTCTTTTCTACCCATCCCTCCTCATCCTCCATCCTCACCTTTAAAATTTTGATCTAATGGTTCACAAATATTTTGGAAAAAAATATATGCAAAAAGGATGAGGAGGAATTTTTTTTGGGAAATATTTTTGGGCCTTTGGATCAAAATTTTAAAGGTGAGGATGGAGGATGAGGATTGATAGGTAGATAAGTGATGGGGAGAGAAACTGGACCCGAAGGAGACCAATATCTCCAGATTGCATATAGATCAATTTCATATAGTATTATTTTTTTGAAAATATCAATATAATTATTTAAATTCGTTACTAATTTTATTTGGGATAGGATATTCTTACTACTATTTTTTCTTACTACTAATCTTAGTACCACTTTTTCACCGTAGAATCTCAATAAGAGAGACTAACGGTGAAAAAGTAGTAGTAAGAATATCCTATCCCATTTTATTTATTTACATACAATTTTAAAAAATTTAATGGATTTTTTGGTCAGATTAAAATGTATCTTTAATAAGAGGAAATATTTGAAAAATTATTATTGAGCAGGAAATAAAAAAAAATTAATCAATCCTTATCTCTTAGCCATCAAGCTTATTATACAGTCATGGGCAAAAAATGCTTATGATATATTTTCACCAAGCATTACGCAATACCTAAAAATAACGCGGTGACCGGAAAACACAATATATGCCCTGGCCACACCTTCGTAACTCTAAATATCTAGATTCTTTATAGTTCTTCCTGTGATACTCCAACCACTCCATGAATTGGTTATTCCTAAACGAGTCATGAAGTCAAGAATAGGGTCAGAGAGATAAAAAACGGTAATTCATATAGAGTCATCGAATCGGCTCAACCAGCTTGCATATTTTCTTTTCTCATTATTTTTTTTTTATTATCCCTTTTAATCTTTAAATCATATCCGTTCAATTAATATATTATCATTTTAACTTTTCTTTTAATTAAATGGTAAGAGATAATGAAAAAGTAAGTAAATTATCTATTTATTCTGATATGGATATATTCTATTCTTTGACCAAACGTTTGCCCATTAAAATAATAATAATAAATAAATCTCTTTCCTTCTGGGGTGAGGCAGAGATAAGTGTGCTATCCTCCTTTCTTATGCTTTTTAGGCACAAATCCATTTCTTCCTCCTGACCTTTCCTTCCCTCGTTCAGAGCGAGGGATTATAGAAAAGAAGGGGAAGAAGTTTCCTGATTGAATTTTTGGAGATTGTTCGTATCCATGGATTCATCATCCGTTTCTGTCGATGGGACTTCCGTGTTCAAAGACAAAGAGTCATTGGTTGACCCCTTCTTGGTTGAGGCTCTCCGAAACTTCCGCCACCGTCTTACCAGTCAGTATCCTCAGCACCCTTTTCTGTTTCTTTTTAAATCTCGTACTGTAGGCTCTGTTTTTTTGTTGTGCCGGATGTGAGATTTGGGTTTTGGATTATTAGATTTCCCCGATTCTTGGGCTTTATGTGAAATCATTGTTGTCCACGGCTTGAGCTTTCGGTCTCTCTCGTTCTTATTAAAACCATGCTCTTCTCTTGATTCTGGTCATCGAACAGGATATCGGCTTAGGTTTTGGATAAGATCCTGCGATTTTGTCTCGGCCATGTATTTGTTTGTCTGTATTTGATCTGGAATGCTTCCGATGGTTCTATCTGCCCTTTTGATTTGTGTTATTAGTGTAAAGTAGAGTATCCCGAATGTTATGTTATTGAGCTTGTAATTGTTGGGGAATGCAATCTAAGATACTATTTGATTAATGTAATTTAAAATCGCTGCAGACACAAAGCATTCAAAACTTAAACATTTAAAAGATACAATGTTTACCTCTCATGATCTCCCGAAATAAATTTTGGATGAAATGATACAGGAGGTGGGACAGAAAAGAGAAGTTTAACGTTTTAAGTTCATGTTTTGGATTTTGGTATTCCATTTTTAATACTTCGAAACATTTTATGGACTATATAAGGTTTGTTGATGGGTCTCTTACTCGATGCACCGCCTTGAAATAGCTTTTACAGGATTCACTGCTACCACGAGTCATGATTTCAACCGGTTTTGACAGCCAACAGTGATATTTTAACAATCAATTTGGATTCTGCTGTTATTAGAAAATTGTTATGTAATGTAGCCAAGAATTTGAAATTGTGCAAGAATGCTTCTGTTTGATAATTTTTAGATATTGGCAGTCCTCCATCCAGTTAAATTTTGTTTATGAATAAATGGTGCTCGCATTGAGTTGTTTTTCTTGTATATATTTTAATAATCTATTTGGGGCCTTCCGGCTTAGAGATTCCCTATATAACTTCTTCTTGAGTTTCTTGCCATTCAAGGGTTTTGATTTTTTCGCTGAATCATTTCTTGTGTTGTCTTATACTAAAAGTAGTAGGCCTTGCACGCATAATCTTAAGCTAGTAATTTTGATGTTGACTGTTTTGCAGTTCTTTTCTTATGATTTTCCCCATTCTTTTAATATATAATTCTTGGCATTTTTTTCGTTTAATTATGTACTGATTTGTTCTGCACTTCTAGTTTTGCGGATGGAACTTGATATCCAAAAGTTTCTGAATAATGCTGATAAGCAGCATTTTGAGTTCCAGCATTTCCCTTCTTCTTATCTCCGTTTGGCAGCACATCGTGTTGCTCAACACTATGGCATGCAAACAATGGTTCAAGATGGTTTAGACGGTCAGGGTAGTAAAATTGTGGTGAGAAAGTTTGCAGAAAGCAGGTACCCTGTGGTTCGCTTATCTGAAATTCCTGCCAAACAGTTAGATACTGATAAACCTGAGCAGATTAAAATTGCCATAAGACCTAGACCCTTTAGAACCAATGTAAATGAAGGCTATGAAGCTGGGAGAACAGGAAATCTGTTGAGAAGTGTGGAAGAGAGGATGGAGGAATATGACCGGGCACGAGCTCGCATCTTTAGTAGCCCTAGAAGGTCTGATTTGAATGAGACACCGTCACAGATTCCATTAGATGGAAGAAATTCTTGTATGAACAAAGATGAGAATGAAACTTGCGGGAATTCCAGTGTGGATTCCGAAAAATGCAATAGTGGGAGGGACATAGGTTCTACTCAAGTTGCCATTTTCAGAGACATGTTAAAGGATCGTACTGATCCTGATTATGATCGTAGCTATAGAAGGTTAGTTCTACCTCTACATCTTATTGTTTGGCGGTTTCCCAGACATTGATGCAACAGACTCAATTCGCAATTCAATGCTTGGTTAGCCATTCTTTGTTTTGTTGTTTTACCTTCTTGTTTCTATATAGGAATGCATTTTGGTTCTTATGTTTGTAAACTAATTGCCATAATATAGTAATGGTGAAAAATTAAAACAAAATAATAATAATTGTCATGTAGTGTTTGTATGTGGGGGGGAGGGAGGGAGATTTCCATGGGTTAAATTGTATCTGCTGGGAGTTGGATTCAAGTACTTTTGTATAGCCTTTTGTAGTAAAATATGTTTTATGTTTCTTATTTAAAGGTTTTTGTCTCTATCTGGTAGTTGAAGTGGTTCAAATTGGGTTTATATTTAATACGGGACGAGTTTATTCATCTTGTTGAAACTTGAAACACTTCACTTATGCAGGTATGCTAGGAGCACTCCAAACTCTATCCCCAACTTGGTGCCTTACAATTCGCCGAAAGTTCAGCCTTTGTTTGCTCAGTATGACCCCGCTTTTAATCAGATTGGTCATATGCCCCAAACTCAAGCTTCACTTGGCTTTGTAACCCATACAAACCAAGTCATGAGTCCCTTTGCCACAGGAGTGAATCAGTCATCCGGGAACGCTGCTTACCTACAGTGGCCAAGTGCTGCTATGATGTATGCACATACGTATGACCAGTTTAGGCATGCGGTTTACCAGGTAAGCGAGCGTTAAGACTATCCTATTATTTCATTATACTTGATGAGTGATTTATTTTTAAGTTTTGAAATGCCAGGACATCTTAGAGAATGGAACTGTCTCGCTACACATTATTTGGATTTTGTAGCTTAAGGCCTGTGTGTTTTAAACATGCCTAATCGTTCATGAATTCATTGCCGTAGCCTGTGTGCTATATCTCTTTGCTCTTTCTTTAGGGAACACCTTGCATGGAATTTGGCTTTGAATTTATGTTGGAGTGTGATTTGCTTTGTTTTGGGGTCTTAAGTCTTAACGATAAAATGTTGGCAGCACGTGATTTCTTTGGGTGTTTGCAGATGAACATGTCTGACCATGCATCTCGTTGTGTTGTTGATGTGCAGGCTCCATTTGGTCAGCAACCATTGAGCTTTGACTATTCTCAGAACTACTAGATATTATTTGATTAGGTGGAGGAATTATTGATATGCAAACACTTAAAGTTAGCTCAGTTTCAATTTTAGGTTCATTTTTTCAGTTATCGGTCATAGACCCTTGTATCAGTTGTAGCAGGGTGCCCCTGTATTTTCAGTTTTGATGGTTATAGTGAAGCATTTACGTTAGTTGTTTCTCCTTTCGTCATGCCCCGGCCGCTCTTATCTAATGTGAGGAACCGAACTTGCTATATTGTAGCAAGTTTGTTGAGCTTTATGTTTTGAGAGATCGAATGTAACGAATACAGTGACAGGATTTGGGAGGGGAGCTAATGAGCGCGCCAGCGCCTGTTTGGAATTCATCGAAAATAATTATTCCCTCCTTCTCACAATAAAAGTCACTCTAATTAATTTATTATAACTAAGAGATAGTAGTTTACTCATTAAATTTTTTGTAAATTAAACAAAGTTTACAACTTTAACTATATTATGTTTTGAATGGAAATGATAATTACAATGAGTCATATTAAAACATTAATTACATGGTAAAATTGGCAAATAATTGATTTAAATGATTTATACTGTAGGCTAAATAATTTTTCTAGAAGCCACTTTATGTTGTTGACCTGGTGGAGTGTATTAGCGACAAAATTATGGATCTCTTGAAAAGAAAAGATTGAAACGCTGCTTGAAATGTGGAAATTAATCGTTAGCCCAGAATTATAATGGGCGCTGAGATAAAATAGATAGAAGGATTCATGGGAAGAAACAGGTACAAGAGTAGAGTGGTAGAGTCGGGAAATTGAGCCGAATCCGTTTAGGTCTTAGCTCTTCAAGGACTGGGCCTAAAAATTTAAAGAAATAAATGAAATTGGTCCTAGAGGGCCACAGACCAACCCATTAGGCATTGCATAATTTTTTTTTTAATTGAAATTGAAGTTAAACTTAGGCGCTTCAAACACATGATATTTTTATTCATGAAACATGAAATAGAGTCTATTGCGGTTAGTGAAACACAATCAATATCTTTAACATTGATGATAGTGATGAAGAAGATGTGAAGTCATCTGTTGTTAGTAGTACGCTTCTTATATTTTATGTGTTTTGTTTGTGGACAGTAGTTTGCTTTTGATTACGAACTGATGAATGCGTTCATTTGTTAGATAATTTGTGTTGCTTAAATATTAATGTTGATAATATTTATTTGATAAATTAGAACTTTAATTAGTGTATTTTACTAATCATATTTCTTTGGGGAAAAAAACGATGAAAAATAGTTAAAATTTAGAATAGTAATTTTCGAGCCCTGACAGGCCAGCCCTGGTCTTAGTGTTCTTGGGCCAAACTTCAAAAAACAAGTGTTTTTTTTCTTTCGGGTCTTGAAGGGCCGGCCCTGTTAGACTCTAGCCCTTTAAGGGTAGGTCCTGTTAGGCCCTGACCCTTCAAGAGCCGACCCTGGAAGGCCGGACATGTCTTGATTCCCAGCTCTACATAGGAGGAGGGTCCCTATTTGTTTTAGGTTATAAAAAGTGTTTCCTTTGTACCCACGTGTAAATCCCTGCCGTTGAAATAAGCATGTATGTGTATGTTTGGATTAATTTTTATAAAATAGTTTATATGATTTATGAAATAAATATATGAGATAAGTTTTATCTCAATAAAATGTCTAAAACTTCAATTTTATGGTTTTACAAATACTCACAAGGAGGAGTGTTGTGCCTGCTAACCAAACAAAAAAAAAAGACTTGAAAAACCATAGTTTCATCGTCGCCCACATGCACCTCCGGAGCAAGGCAGAGGATTAGATTGTTTGAATGAATCCTTGTTGAGCTAACTCCAATTCCAAGTGAGGAAGCCTTGTGGTGGCAGTGGTGGTGGGGCTCACAGACAGGCGGATATGAAGTGCCGTTTTGTTTGTATTGGACGTAAAGTCGCCGTCCTGTCCTGTGGGGCTTGTTTCTGAAACCGCATGATTCATGATTTCTCAATTCTCGTTCATTCCTCCAATTTCAATCTCACTTCTTTAATGTCTTTTGGTCATTATATCGTTCTTCGCTTCTTCCAACCCACCGGCATAGCTTATCACTATTCTTGTCTTTTAAGAAACTCTTGGGTTTAAGGTTTTATCGTATTCTTTACTTGTAGTTTATAGTTTGGGCTCGTTTAGAATAGTGACAGTAAAGTTTAAAAATAGTTTTTCAATTGTGATTTGTAGTATATGAAATGAATTTTATTTTGATTTATATAAGTAAACACTTCTAAGATCCCAAAAATATCTCAAACAAGCACTTAATTAACAGCTCCCCTCTCATTACCCTACTTTCCAGCAATTCCTTTTCCTTTTTTTAGCATCGGTCATATAAGGAAGAAGCATATCGTGCTCTAAACTACTCCATCTGATCCTAATTATAAGACATAATTAATTTTTTTGGAGAGATTACTGAAGCTAATTAAATTACTTTAGAGTATTTTTATTTTTTTCTTCAAACTAATTAATTTGACTAATATATAATTTAAGAATACACAACATATGAAATGATTAAGTAACTTATTTAGTTTCTTTAATTCTTTCAAAAAAAGTCAACTATATATTATAATTAGGATCAGAAGAAGTAGTAGTACTATCTACTCAAAGGGGGAAGAATTCATATTGTCAGCCCCCCCAAAAAAAAAGATATAATCACTCTGCCTTTTGCCTGTATAGTTATCAGAGAAAGTGTTTCTGCTAGTCGTTTCTAATGATGAAATCGAAATGCATCATAAATCCTTCATCCAAACTGAAGTTTTCACCACATTCGTCCCCACTCCCCAGTGAAAGTAATCTTAGTTCAGGCATGCATGAACAACAGCAGTGGGTGATTTGACCTCTAACTTTTCAGTCCCAACCACCCTGCTGCGCTGAAGCCATTTCAGTTTAAAACACTAATAAATATTAAGACGGGAAATTCAACTCTAAGTTACAAGCAGCCTCGCGTTGGATGAGAATGAAGGGTGTCGGGGAATTCTATCTTACAGAATCAGTGCTGAAAGAAAACGAGTATTGAGTTGTACCGAACACAAGATTGAGGAAAACGCTGGCACGAAGACACAAGTTAAACCGTAAGCTTTACCATGACTAGTGTCAAAATCACAGGCTGCAGAGCAGATAAATTCAGAGTAACGGCAACGATCGAATTCCTACAACAATTCAATTGGTGTTTAATGATCCCGTCTGTCTGTCAAAGGAGTTAGTGTAGAATACAGTTAAGTGAAACTATGATTCCTCATTTCTTTGCAGAAGTGCAACCAAATATGATGCTCATGAGTGATATTACATTGGCTGTAGCTGTACCCTCTCAGATTTCTACTAATTTAGACGAAATCCAAAAGGAAAATAGAAACACCAAAACTGAAAATACAAAGTTCGAACAGTACGTAAGGTCCCAATCTGGTCGAATGTATCATAAGATTCAGTAAGAGCCTCAATACCGGGTGGATTAGTAAAGCCAGTCAGCCAAGAAGGAATACAGATTAAAGTATGGATGAACTGATCGTTTTCTTTTAGGCAGGAAAATAAACACAGAAATAATTGAAAATCGTCTATTTGAGTGCACGTAGCATAGAGATTAACTCAAGTGAAAAACAAAAGATCATAGTCTGAAAAGAAAATCTTACATCTGATGATATTAAAGTCTTCTTTAGAGTCAAACCAACGTTAAACTCACTTGGACAGGAAAAAAAACTTGACACTCAAGGAGACAAGTTTTCCACTACCACAATTGAGGCTCCTGGATTATGTTGAAGAATTCACATCCAAATGGAGCAACCAGTTATGCTTCCTTGCTTTTCTAATGAGCTCAACGCATAATCACCCCCTGAAGGCTTACAGTCTCACAGATTACTAAACTTGTTGCTTCAACCACTCGTGACGTGAATGCCAACATAGAACTTCCCAAGCTGGAACATTATATGTGATGAAGCAACAGACAGAGAGAAACAGGCTTGCAGATATTGTTGCCGCCCAAAACGAACATGCATTATGAATGTCAGAGGAATTATATAATAGACTACGACCAACAACGTAATTACAGTTTACAGAAGTGATTGTCTATATAGGAAGGACACCACTGTCGAATCTACCAAAACGCTAATTAATCCCAATCACTCATTATTATCAGACATACCCGATTATTCCACCAGACCAAGACAACTGAACTTTTGGATCTGCAAATAATATCTCCAAAACCAATTAGCACCCTCCCAACATTACCCACAACTCTAATACAATTAACAGCTAAGTAATTAAGACCGTGAACAAACTCAAATAGGGCATTATGCACCACCACACGTTAATTTCACAGGATGACAAGGTAGATGATCTAACTACCACTAAAACCCAAATTTCAATCATCTCCGGTTGGAAATAAAGTAAGAACCTTTCTCCCCCCAGCTGCGTTAGCCGATTCCATGTCCTCTACATATCCAGGTACTGGACTGTGCTGCATTGCTTGACCCATCCTATGAAGTGGTTGAGGCTGCCTTGTCAGAATCGGATGCTCGAAGCTCCCATTCGGCGGCGACCCAAAATGGCTCACTTGTCTGTGATACTGTTGCTGCAATTGTGGATGGGCGGCGGCGGCCACAGCCGCTGCCATATGCTGCTGGTGGTGATGGTGATGCTGCAGAGCCGGCGGAACGGGTACGAACGGCATGAAATGGTCGGAATTGGACCTAGCTGCAGGATGTAAGAAATGGGGCGGCACAGGGGCGCTTGCAAATAGATGATCAGTGGCAGGATCGGAGGAGGCACCCAACCCAGCTCCGCCTGCGCTGCCACCGCTGCCGGCGCAAGCACCGGCGGATAGTCCCTGCATGCGCTTCAAATAAAGTCGATATTTTTGCAAATGACTGGCCACGTTTTCCCGGGTCAACCCGTCCACACTCATCAGCTGCATTATGGTTTTCGGCACAGCATTTTTGATACCCAAGTGAGCGACGGCGTCCACAAACCTTTTGTGAAGTTGTGGAGTCCAGACAAGGCGAGGGCGCTTGAGGGTGCGAGCCGGCTCTTCACCAGCGGTTCCAGAACCCAGCTCCCCGGAATCGGCAAATTCAGCAGAGTTGGGCTGTGAGGGATTTCCGGGAGAAGGTAAGGGGTTGGAAGGAGGTGGAGGATGAGGGATTTGGTGGTGAGGGCTATTGCTATGTAGGTTTTGGATATCGAAAGCCATGGCAAGATCAGGCGTGATTAGGGTTTGGGAGAGAGGCGTGAGTTCGTCTGGGGAAGGAAGTCCCTCTTCCCATCTCGAGAACCAATTTGTGTCGTACTCCCTCATTGTCTTCCAAATCTGAACAACAACAAAAAAAACCAATCCACTCTTTCTCTTAAATGGTCACTCAGTTGAGATGATCCGAAAAAAATAAGACTAGATTTTTGGATAAAGCTATCGGATAAATAAGTGGGTGTCTGAGTTTTGACAAGGAAAGTAGAAGAATGGAAAGGAAACAGGGGAAGTGGTGGTAGAGACAGGGATGTGATATGATTCTCGCGTAGAATCTGTGTCTAGAATTGGGTTCGGGAGAGAGAAAGAGAGAGACGAAGAAGACAAGATTTGAGAGGAAGATGGTGGTGACAGTGGTGGCGGAGTTGGTGGTGGAGAGGGACGGGGGAGAGTTGGAGAGGAGGGTGGAGAGGGGATCGAGGTGGATCTTGTTTTCTTCTTTTCAGCTTTTATTGAAGGTACTAATTTGCTGATCCTTTTTGTATGGTATTTATTATTTTTCCAGGTCTTTTACTCATGTAATACTCTCAAATCATTTAAATATTGGATAAAATTTATAGTATTATAAACTTTATCTTATATTTAATATCCGATAAAAAATTTTATAAATTGATAGCGAGGCTTGTGTCATGTCTTTTTCCTCACTCTGCCACACATGGCGCGTGTTCATTCCACTCTCCGGTGCTCCAATGCAGTGCCATATCAACAGAAATTTAAACCTAATCCCACTCCTCTGCTTCTAGATCACAGGCATAGATCATTGGATCCAATCTAGAATCCATGATCAGAGAGATCAAATAGAGAGGAGGCGCGTGGGAGACAGATGCAGGGGAGGGAGGTGACGGAGAAAGATCGAGACAACAAAAAATGATATGTACTGTGAAATGCAAATATTCTTCACTCTATAATTTGAGGGGTTTGTTTTAGCCTGTTCTGTTTGCTGATAGGGAATGAACAAAACAGGAGTGGCGTCTGGCTCAGAGCGAATGGCTGTCTAACCCCTAATTTCAAAGATAAAAAGATTTTGACTTTTTCAAGTGAAAAAGGAATCTATCACAAAAGCATGAGGTAGACTTAGACCTACTATTAGTTCTTTTTTTTCTCCCTTTCTTTTTAGTTACAGACCCGATAACTACGAAAGCAAGAATGGAATAACGTGGTCACCAAAAAGAATAAATAAATGGAGAAAGAAAATGATATTTTTGGGGGACGAGACTGAGGTAGTGATGTAATATGGCAAAAAGAAAGCAGTGAGATGCGGGGCAAATGGGTTAAAAACAAATGTTGCTTTTTATGAGCAAGAGACAGTGAACTGAACTGAACGCATGAAACCCTGTCTCACCATTATTGGCTACTTACTATCCTCACACCACAATTATTGCCCCTAGATATCAACCATCTCGTGCCGCCCCAATATTCTCCTCTACCAATTCATCAATAATTTAATTTAAACAGTACTAATCGTACTATAAAGAATGAGTGCTTCTTGTGCGTTAGTTTTAGAAAATTGATTTTATAATTTGTAAGTACGTAAGAGGAGTTTTATCTCAGTTTATAAAGAAAGACTTCTATAATCACGATTTTGTGGTTTCCCAAATACCTATTATAAGAGTATTGGAGTACCATTACTGCATTATCCCTGGGAAATAGTGCCTATGAATTAAGTGAAATTATCAATTATATTTATTATAGGCTTAATACAATCATGTGCCTGTATTTGCATTCATTTTAATTTGAGTTAAAGTGCAAGTCTATCCATAATAACTTTTAAAAAATTACACCCAACGCAATAAATTTATTGCGTGAAAAATATACATGAAAATTTTAAAATGTGATAAAAATAAGAAAACCGTTGAAGTAACGGGTCAATTGCCCACATTAACGGTTTTATCATTTTTTATTATTATTATTTTAAAAATATTTTTGCACCTAATAAAACTCTACAGCATCATATGCAATCTGGAGAAAACATTTTAGGTAAATTTACACATTAACCTTTCAGCATTAATTCCTTAAATTTCAAACCAAATGTTTTGATCTGTCAAGTTTTATTCTATTTAAAACAAATATCTCTAAAACTTGTACCATTCTTTTTTTATAAGAGTCCAAAACTATAATTTAAAATCTGGGATATCAAAACCAGAAAGAAAGCACATATCATCAACCCTTTATCATATCATCTGCATATCGATGTACATTGTGTGAACCGTGGAGTGCTCTATTTAATGAGTATTGATAATAAATAAAAATAGTACTCCCTCCCTCTAGTTCTTATTATTAAGCACCAATTATTTTTCTCACAAACCAAGGAATAAAAGTTAACTTATTAATTAAGTCCAAAATTAATAAATATTTCCAACTTCACCCTTATTTTAATGATGTGGATTTAAATGAGTTAGTTAAAAATGAGGGTATAATGAAAAAACAATAATAAATAAGTTAGCTAAAATAAGTTGTTGTTTTATAATAAAAATAAAAAAAATGTTGATAATTAATGTCTTATAATAAAGACCAGAGAGAGAGTATAGATATGGCCCTCTATGTTCTTCCCCTTAAAAATGGATCCTATGTCTGTGTTATGGATGAGAAGTATTGATTAGTTAATAATGGCATTTGGTGTCATAACGTAAAAAGGATCCTAAAAATTGTCATATGCTAATTATGAGGCCATTTAATTATTTGGGAGCGATCTGATCTCAGCTTTTAGGAGCCAATCATATGATGCCTCCTATCTTTTTCTCACCTCCAAGTCAGCTTTGATCTGTTGCATCTTTTCTATAATTATTATTTTCCCTATTTGTGACGTTATACTTCTGTTCAAGATGACCCAAATATCTCCGCCCTGTAATTTTTTTAAAAACGCTTCTTAAAAATTAAGAAAAAGTGCACTTTTTGTTTTCCTCAAGTTTTACACGCAATTTTAATTGTGTCCCTTAATTAATTTATGTAAAATATTTTTTGGGCTCTCCACCCCTGATATCATTATATCTTGTTTGGTAACAACATCATTATATTATGCTTGTAACAATGTGAATAACAAAGGAGGACGGGAACAACAATAACAAAGGGTTATTGCACATTTTAGCAGCAATGTCAGTCTTGTTCATCTTCCTTCTTCCCCTAATAACAGATTCTTCGCCGGCGGAAGCAGCGCCACCGTTCGTCTCTTGGCGTCTGAATACTTTCTGTGCACTGCCTGCAGCTTCCCACTCCCAGCCATGGAGTGACACCTCACCAATTCTCTTGCACAGTCCCTGTTGTTTTTCATTCATAGTATCAAGCAAACCAAAAAAAAACATTAGTAAAGTAAACATAATGATCCCGCCATTTCAAGGTACAGTGACATTGTTGTTTACATACATGAGTTGTTCTTCGGAGTAGCCGGTATGTAGACTAAGCGTCTCGTTCCAGGATGGGCTCTTATTCAGAGTGCATCGAGCCGCATACACTGCTGACGCTGCAACCTTTGATGGGCTGTGTCGTATCATGGTCTCGTAATTCATCAGTCCTAACTCAGCAAGCAAATGCACCGTGTTTTCCAACTGCACAAATAATCATTGATTCAATTTCCTCGTATACATTTCAACAAACAATTGACTTGACTTTAGCTTAATCTCTCAACTCACCTCCTCATCTGGGAGTGATGCCTTGATAAAACGAACCAGGAACACATAGTGCGTAGGTACTGTCAAAGTCCATTCTAGATTGCCCAGAATGGTTTTCTCCATTGCAAGTATCTGTTCATGAGTATAAGCTCTATCCGACAGGAAAACAAAGTCGTTAACCTGCACAAAAATGAGTTAGTATCAGTCAACTATCAGGTTCTTCATAGTTTAAATACAGATTACTGAGGAAGCTTGTGAAAACTCCAACCTGAGGGGGCCAGATTTCTTCATACTTGGAAGCCAAAAGCGTGGCGCTGATGCCAACAAGTTGAAGTTCCCTTCTTGGAGCGACCTTGGTTGAAAGGAATCGATCTAATATATTGATAGTTAGATAAAGAGCTTCAGGTGAAAGATCAAACTTGAAGTGGACATCTATGAGCCAATCAACCAATATTGCTCTCATCTTCTCATTAATCTCAGGCTGTGAGCCGATATAGTCGCGAGGACGGTTCTCATTCTGCACACAACACGCATAACACGAATCAAAATCTGTAAATACTATGATAAAAATAAATTAGTCACTAAAAGGAAGAGACATAACATGACTGATACCTCAACTAGCTTATAGAACTTGTAAATGTCATCAATATACTCCACGGCTGCAAGCTCATTACCAGTGTCAACTGCATCAATATCGACAATCTGCTCCTTTGGTTTGTTGGTCACACCACATGCTGCCTGCAAGAATATTTGCCGGTGAAGACTATTAAATGGATAACTAATCAAGAAGTGAATGAAAGTACAAAGGGGAAGGTAATTTCTCAACCTTGCTTCGAGCTGTGAGTACTGAAGTGAGAGTGTGGGGTTTCTTCTTTGATTTCTCAACTTCTTTTTTCTTGTTTGCAGCCTTCTCCTTTCGAACTTCTTCTTCCGATCTTACTTCAGCCACATTTTCATTCCTGGGTTTAACAGAGACTACTTTCTGAGCAGGTTTAGGCGCAGCTCTATTAGCAATCACATCGAGAACAGGGGGTCCACCGACATTTGCACAAGCCTGTTTCTGCAGTTTGACAAGTACCCCACACAATCATCATCATAATCCGGAACTGCCAAATTCCCGGGGGAAGGAAGGGGGGGGGGAATCAGTAATAGAGAGTTGACCTTGTTGTTTTCAGCAGCAGCCTGGGCATTAGCAAGCAGTTGAGCACGGAAGCTCCTACAAGAATAAGAAAAAGGATGAGATGTAGTAGTAACGGAGACTAACAGAGAGACATAAATAGATATATATATGAGAGAGAGAGAGAGAGACCTGGTGACGGGACGGTTGGGCTTGACGACTTCTATATTTCTAGAGGGAACTTGATTTCCGATGTCGCCAAGGGCTCTGCGATTCTTTCCCTCCACCGCTCCATTTTTCTTTTGCTGCTTTACTCCTCCAACAACTGCCTCCCCTATACGTTATATTCGCCCCCAAACATAAGTACATTAAGATGGTGATAACTTGAACGAGGCAGAAAAATAAGATAACAAATTGTTCTTTAGAAAAAAGGAGAAGTAACAAGGAACAGTAAACACGAAAAGAGGAGTCAATGTGATTGTAGCTCTAGAGGTAGAGAGTCTCAACTATCTATCAATGAATTAACAAAGGAAAAACCCGAAATGAGGAAAGCAAAAAAGCACAATACCTCTCACTGCTTGTTGTGGAACAACGGTTCTCGTGGCCATTATTTGGAACTTGAAGAACAAGTGTGAAGTAGCAGAGGCAAAAGTGAAGAAGACGATTTGTGAAAGTCTCGCTAACGAGATCAGGGAATGTTTCCGTTCTCTCCCTCTGACGAACGTGATGAAGAAGAAGGGGGCAGCGGAAAACTCACTCCTTTTGAAGCTGCGGGGGGCGACGCTTCCCTTCCAACGGTCCTATTTTTCCAAATTCTATGCCGTTGGATCCTTAAAGTATAATCGGACGACGCAGCGAGGCTGATCTGTTTTAGCCGTTGGAGACGCGCAAGAGATCGCACTAAAAAAAAAGGAATGTCTATCACCAAAAGAAAGGGAATGGCGTAATTAATAAAGATCGTTTACCTAAGTTTCATGAAATGTCCATATTACCGTTTGGCTTCTCTCATAATATTTTTTTACTCATAATCTCATATGTACTCTTAGATTTTTTTTAAAAAATAAATAAATTGTATAGATTTAATATTTTATAAAATACTATAATCATAATTTTAGAAAATATTAAATCTAAACCATCTATTTTTTTATCTATAGATGAAGACGAGTTTCTGGGGGAAAAGGAATAAAAAGATTATTAGAAAATATGGTCCCATGTTTCTACTGTCAGGTATCACAATAAATTATCCGAAAAATTTTTCTTCACCAAAATATTAGTTGGTAGCGCTGGTAAATAATAGTTTGGATTCTTGAGCACAAAAAATAATAATATAAGTTTGTTAGTTGATGGTTGCGCAAAATTGTTCGTTGATCACACGTAAAATTATTGTTTGTGTGTTATTCTTTGAATACAAAATATGTGTTCATCATTTTTCTTACAAATAAAGTGTCAATGAACAAAATTTTTTAATGGTAATTATATTTATTTCAATGAACAAATTATATATAATTATATTTTATTAGTTTTATCTAAGATAAATTGATGTAAAAATCAGAAAGGAAAAAAAATAATTTATAAATGATTAAAACAAGAAATATCGATATATGAGATCAAACTCGGGGAAAAACAATGAATGGAAGGTCAAATTTAAGAATGGCTTCAATTTTTAGGGGGAAAAGAAAAGCACCCGTACTTCTTTAAAAAGTAACATAACAAATGTTTTATTTACAAGATAAATCACATTTCAAGGTAAAACTGGCGTCTCCGGTCCTTACTATATAAAGAACGAACCCTGATCTCGCAAGGAGCCAAGTAGAGGCGAAAAGGAATATATAAAAGCTGGTTCGTTCATATTCATAAATATTTATCAAAATTAAGACCGAAACCCAAAGCCATGTATGCAGGATACTAATATTCACATCAACATGAATGTATCATCGTTCGAGATAAAAATAGGATTATGTAGAAGAATCCGACAATGAGCGTGTCAAATACAAGGAAGTAGCTAGCAGAGTCGCAGTGAAATGGAAATCAGCCACCAGGAACAAATGAACTAATTATTACTTTAAAAGATGAATTTTGCTACAACATTTTGATTAGGCAAATTTAAAAAACCCATGCCTAAAACAACAAGCACAACCCAATTAGTGGAAGCCCCATCACAAAAACAACAAAAGGCATATATATATATACCTTTAACAAAACAAGCACACATGTACTCTATATATATATGTATACTCACACTAAATATGATAAATCTCACTTTAGTTGAACCTCAGTCAGTAAAGTTTGGCCCCTATACTAAATCCTCAGGCCCAGCAAGCACCACCTGTAACGGCATGGGCAGGATCAAAATACCAAGTAAGGATGATGTCAGGGATCCATTTAAGGATAAATAAACGTCAGAAAAAGAAGACTCACATTGCAATCAAGAGCATGTTTCCTGGCAACCATAATGGCTGCATTCCGGTCTCTTTCTGATTCAAATGTTAATACAAAGCTCAATCCCTTCCTTGCCTGCCAAAACAACGCCTTTGCTGCATTGCTGCTATCACTTCTCACTCCACATAGCTACATTTAGAACAAACGTTCTCGTTAGTTTAAGGTATCCCAAGTTCTGGTTCAAAGGTGAACTTAATGAACTGGTACAAAGCTTATATTCCCATATAGTACAATATCAATCTGATGCTCTTTTTAAGATGTGAAGTTAAGGATTGAGTAACTGAGAAAAGTTGCGACTTTTAACTTGCAGTTCTGCTTAATAGGCAAAACATTTACCTGCATGGATGGGGAGTAAATTTCTCTAGCTTTTGTAATCCAACCTCTGGATAACTTTATCCTCATTCTCCCCACATTAAGAGCATGAACAGATTTTGATGAGTGATCTTGTCCATTCATCTGAGAAATCACAACCTGTAAATAACCAGATATTTAACCACATCAGAATGCTGAGGCCAAAAATGACCACATGGTTTAAGAAGTGCTTTTACGATTTACGGGGTAAGTATGTAAGAGGAGTTTTATCTCAGCTTGTAGATGAGAGCTTCTAAAACCATGGTTTGAGGGTTCCCAGACAAGCATGTAAAATTGAGGAAGGATAGCATACATTAAATTCTGTAGTAGACTTTCGAAGGAGTGAGTCCACATGGCTTCTAAGTCCTGAAACTGTTAGACAATAGATTATTCGAAGTTAACTTAACCTTTCATATGGAAACAAGTGAACCAAAGAAAAAGATTAGATGCATAATCAGGACCAACCAGTTTGAAGGGGATCGGTTGTTAATGTGACTTTTTTGCCGTTGGAGACAATGTCTACTTGTAAGATTCGCCCAACATCAGAGGGATCTGGAGAATATATTGATCTGTTGGCACCTGATAAATAAAGGCACCCAAGATCAGACAAAGAACATAACAAAAATCAGAATTTCGGATGATTATTCAGTTGTTGAAGCTCATTGGCAAAAAAACAAAAGAAAAGGAAAATACCAGAAATGACCTCTCTCCAGCTGCCTTCAGATGACAACCGATACCATTGGAACGAACATTTTGACGTCTGTGGCACTTCATCTGAGCAAGGGTGGACTTGCAGGTATGAACCTAAGGTTTCAGAACCACCTAACTTGTATAAACTAGATCGGTTCTCATTCTTCTTGCTCATTGTGAGCTGGCAACACCAAAATAAAGCTGTTACTTGAAAATTCTATTTAAGTACATTAGTATCTGTCAAGTTAATATGTAACATTTGGCTCATTTAGATAAGTTCAAGGAAGACTCTGGAGAAGAAACTCTAAGCCAAAAACCAGATATCAACAAACCTCTTTCTGAAGCTTCATTGAAAAAATGGATTTTTCTCGTATTTGATCCCTCAGAGCACGAAGCTCATGTTCCATGGCCATCAACTGAAAATAAATTCCGTTAATGATCATTTATCCATCGGTTTACAAATATTTCTACTGGTGATACACTTTAGTTGATGAAAAATTAAAATCATAGCACAATAGTAGATATATAGACTTGCCAAACATAAGTTATCAATTAAAACCACTACATCATTAAGGTGTAAAATGTAATCAAGCAAAAAGGAGCTAAAACAATGCTGAGGGATTAGAAAGCAGTGTTACCTTGCTTGGATGATGCAACAATTTGATTCTTCTTGCCTCCTGAACCTCCTCTACCAGTTCTTCCACATCCTGCCAGCGAGTAAAACCAGATCATGCATATTTGCCAAGCTTGCAGGTTCATACCCTACTAGGCTTTGCAACTTACGTTGCTTCAAATTTCAATTTTTTTTTTTTTTTCAATTCCAATCTTATATGATATCAACAAGGGAAATCAAGCTCATAAGATTCACTTAATATGCCATTAACGATAAGGAAGCCTCCAGAGAATGAAAGAATTGATGGCATCGTGGCACTGTAGCAATGCTCTTCACCATATAAAAAAGGAATCTCTCTTTTCTTAAATCCAGATTTATAGCAATTCTTTCTCATGAATCAGGCATATAATCCTTCCCTATGTCCCAATACTATATTCCACGAGCAATGTAATGTTTAATTATGAAACCATTAAGGAGGACATTGCAGCCTGTCATGAATAGGTATAGTTGTAAATCAAAAGGAACCTGTCTCTTCGAAGATTGGAAAGCTCTTTCCTGTTCCTCAAGGGCCTCCCCAATTCTCATCACAACTGCTCCAGCACTCTCAATTTCAGCACAGGCAAAAGACTTCTCTTGATTAACAAGTTTCTTGGCATCCTCTGAAGCCTGAAAAACAAGAGTATGCCATTGAAAGTGAATAATTACCGCTACTTTTTATAGCAAACTATTTCCACCTTAGATGAGTTGATCGATTTATTGATGAACTAAATGAGTTGATCGATTTATTGATGAACTAACTTGTAGTGGGTGGCCAACGAATCAATAAACTGATTGAGGGTTCTTTCATTTTCTAAACAAAATTCTAAATCATCAAATGCATTCACATAAGTATTTTATGGAAGACCTGTTTGAGGAAGTTCACTAGCTTATTCACTTCAAACTTCTCTTGAATTAGTTCTCCTTCATTTTGAGTCAGCTTAACTGCTAAAGCTTCCACCTGCACGGAATCGATTGTTCATGATGAGCATGCACGATTACTGAGACAGAATTGAAAGAGGGATAAGAATGAATTCCTTGCACAATCAGAAATATACATGGAAAAAGAAGAAATTGAAGGAGAAAAAGTGGGAAAAGAAAACTCATCAATCTGGATGACACTTTTTTATGTTCCCATACATTTTCCATCCTCCAGTCAGTAAATGGTTAATTTCAAATTCTGAACAGAGCAACGTAGTCAATATAATTAAGTTTTGCCTCAAGAAAACGAACCATAGAAATAGCCTTCTCCACATCCTCCTTAAGTTTTCCTTGCAAACATCCTTTCAAAGATTCCAATGCGTCTCTTAGCTTCTTCAAAAGAACATGTCCCTCCAAAGATGGTATCTCTCTTAGCTTTGCCTGAAATCAATAAAAAGAAACTTAGTATTCTTCATAATATCATATTGAATTTGATAGAAAATACAAATAACAGAAGTACCTCATCAGACAACTTAGCAGCAGCAGCCAAGTTCTTGTCAAATTTGGTGGCAAGGTCACGAACCGAGAGACGTTTGTGCTGATCTGACAAGTTAGATACTTCTTGATCAATAACCTCCTTCAGGGAAGGCCCGTGGTTTTCCTCCATTGGCTCTTCCACAATTTGGTTATCAGGTCCTAGTTTATATTTTGGAAAATTGTCAGAAACAAAGCTGACATCAGCTGAAACAGGCGGAACTGCCTCCATTGGCATCTTCACTTTCACTTCAGGGCTTATCTTCGTCATGGTTTTGTTTCAGTGTTCTGCTGCAATTAAAATGCAATATTGTATAGCCACGTCAGTTATAAAAATATCATTGAATCTTAAGAAAAACAGAGTTCAAGACACTTCTGTGTGAACCGTTAATATGCAAATTTTCCCAGTGAGTATTCGTTGAGCAACAATATTACCCTTGAAAAAAAAAAAAAAACCTTCTTTTTTCAAGTAACTAAAAGTTTTTTTTTAGGTTTAATGCTGTCCTAAAAATTATAAAATAAAGTAATAGTGTCCTGTATACCGTTAAAAAAATTAATGAAGACATAAAAAAACTTGTAAATCACATTGCTCGTAGTAGAAACTTTTTACAAATTTGTACTTTTAACCTCTGTGAAAACATGATGAAGTTGGGAAATGCGAGGGAATATGGATAGCTCATCCTCTTCCTGAACCCATCTGCTAATCTAGATGCTGCTTTGCCCAGGAAAGAAGAATTATACCACTAAATTGAAGAAGATTCTAGCAGTTATTCTTTCCCCCTAATAATTTGCATTTTTCAAAACTTCGCTATCAAATGTAAAATTAAGTTCTTGAAGCAGTGTCTAACCTTAGAAAGACAAAGAGAAAAGAAGCTAATTTAGTCATTGAATATACCCCGCAGCTCAACAAACATACAAAAACATATAGGTGCAGAAGAATTTTAACTGAGGATGTGTTAACCCTCTCAAAATGTACTGTAAAAAAGGTATTAATCTGAGATCATGGAAAAAAAATGTCAGGCAGGCAGTGCGGTTCAACCATTAATGAACAACTTCTCAACTACATTCATAATATTATGTGCCCTCCTTGCCAATTCAGTTAGCGCGAGAAAAAAATCTTCACCTGACGTCAAAAATGGAAATAAAATACAAGAACAGCAAAGTCACAGGAGCAAAAAAAAAAAAAAAAAAAAAAATCACAAAAACAACATGCAGCATCATCAGAATCAGAAACATCATAAATGGGCAAGACAAGACCATTGCATACGACAAATGACAAAAACCCAGATGCAAAACGAGAATGTAGCTAATTTGGTAATTTAAAGAACTTACACACAATAACCAGATGTTGTTCAAAACATAGAGCTCGGTTTATGGCGTGCCTCGCTGAGTGATTCTTCAACAGCAAAAGAGAGGAAGAATAATACAGCCAAAGACACAGGAAGAAGAAGGAGAAGGAGAAGAATCTAAAGGATGGTATGGAGCATTGCTTTTTCAAAAGGTAAAAGAAAAGCTTCTGTGACCGGCTCGTTTGTCTCCCCTCCCAGCGACTTGAATCAGTGTGTCCTCCTTCTTCCATCATCCTATGCTGCCCCCGTTAAAAGCTCTCACGGTGCTACAGTGAAAAGTGAAGCCACGCGCTGTCCCAACTTCCTTCTGCGGGTCCCGCTTAGTGGTTTCTCGTATGAGCTGTGCAGGGCCCATCTCGCCCACCATTCAGTGACGCGCGCGTGCCCTTTGCTCCATTTTCGTACCAGTGACGGGCAACTATTTGGCGGGATATCGTTCGTTGACTGGTATTTTCTCCTCCCTTGCCCTCCTCGTTCCCAATATTTACCAAAATGGCACCACGCCACGAAGCGGAGAATACTGGTAGGATGGGAGCTAATAGGCAAAAGCCGATAACTAACGTCGGAAGAGAAAAACGACAAAAATATCAGTTTTATTTTTTATTTTTTCAGTTATGTTGGCAGTTTAACGTACAGGAGCGGTAGATCCATATAATATTAAAAAACAGATAGCTAGTTTATGAATTATATATTAACATCATAGAAACGAACAAGTGAGAATGAAAAATAACTTTTGTTGAGAGTGAGCAGTAGATCTTCGAAGGGACAGGGCTTCGAGTGATCTGTCACTATCTTGATTTGTTTGATTTATGTGGGCTTTTAATTGAATTAATGGTGAGAACTAAATATGGAGATGTAGCCGCATTGTTACGTGGGAAAGGAAAGCTTGCCTTTTTTTTTTGCGTTGCTTTGTCTAAAGGGTATGAAAGGCGTCTAAGGCAGAGCAATAAAAGCCATAGATTATAGGTGGGATTTGATGATAATGGCATTAGCTATTCTGTGAAACGGAGTTAGGAGAAAGCGAAATGATGCCTCTTCATTAAACACACCTGATTATATTGCTCAAGGAAGACAAAGATTAAAGCTTTGGTAACTTCAGAAACCAATAAAGGAAGAACAAGTTTAGAGTAAACTTAAATATTAATGATATTTAAAATATTCATAAATTCTAAGAAATAATGAATTAATGTGATGACGACGTTGGTTCGTTGAGGATGGGGAGAGAAGAAGAGAAGCATGAAAGAAGCTTGTTGGGGTGCCCACATGCCGTTTTGACATCAACATCAGACAACGATGATTGGTATGTTTTTCTCAGATCTCTCAATGTGTCTCTCACTATCTCACCAAATATATTATGTTTATTCAGTAAAGCTGAGTTATGCGGGCAGCCAGCATTATATTGGAGATTGAACAGAGATCCGAATCATGAATCTATAGTGTACTACATAAAATAATGAAAGGCGCGTCGTCGTCTTGATGAAGGCAACTCCCTTCCAATGATAGCTCCGTCGTTAAATCATGGATTATTATATCAATCATCGCTGCTTATTTATAACAAAAGTCCTTTCTTGATGCTCAACTGCTGACTAATTAATATTATTGTCAATATGAATTAATCTTTAATGTGAATTTTGGAACAATATAATATGTTGATTATTTATAAGTTATAGACAATGCAGAACTTAAATTATTTCAAGAAACCCGCTTGCATATATAGATGTGGCTCTGCTATTGTGAGTAAAATTGTCAAATTCACAAGTGTATCGTTGAAGTCTGATTGTAAACTCATAAGAATTTATTTTTATTATTAAATATGTATTACTAGTGTATAATTAAAATATAAAAATGACTACAAGTTTATTTAAATGTATTTTAAATCTAAATAATTGAAATTAAATTAATGAACATTCATCATTTATCATAACTAATAAAAAAAATTTATAAAATTAATACATAAAGCCGTTGAGTATTATCAAATCAGAAAAATTTAACATGAATTTAATAGTAATTTAATACAATTTTGTAAATTAAAAAATGTAAAAACAATGAACTTGGCGTATAAACTCGTGAATTTACCCTAATTTATAACTTACACAAATTTACCAATAACTCGACTTATTTTTATAAATTAGAAATATAAAAATGATAAGTTTAGATGATTAAATGGTAAGTTTGACCAACAATGATTATAAGTGCTATTTTATTTTTATTCTTGCAAAGAAAATACTGAATGTTTTTTGAAATAAAGAAAAAGGTACCACGAGCAAGCAAGTGAATAGAAGGGACGAGATGTGGGGATGAATTCAAGATTAAAGCCAAGGTCCCAACTCCTTTATCTTTTCAGATTAGGCACCTTTCCCTTGTCTTTGAATTTATTTTGCGCGATTATTTGTACCAAAATATTTTAAAAAAAAAAAATTGTGGCATCATGGAGGCTTTCTTTCGAAACCTAACCCTCGGCCTCATGTAATATGGAACTTTACGTAGCATCCTATCCACATGGTAGGGCCCATCTTCAAGTCTCAGCCCCACACCCTCCCTATCTTCTCCTTTTTCTCCCACATTACCCAATCATATTAATAGTACGTGTGTCTGTTTGTATTATAGTATTACTTTTTGTATTTTTTTAAAAATAAAAATCCCCTTCAATAGAAATAATAATAATAATAATAATAATCTTCTGAGACTCACCCCACCGCACTTGTGTGAGTGCGACTTCTCTTTCTGTCGCTTTTGCCACGTATCATGACGTATGCATGTTGCAATCTTTGCTTCAGCCCGAAGAATACAGATACACAATAACTGATTAGACTTGGATATTGATCCTAATCATAATTAAGTTCTTCACGCTCCAATTAATTACGTACTCATTCCTTTTTTGACAAGGAAAGCCCGTGACTTTGTTGTTTAATCCCTTCCTCTGCCAGACTAATTATTTGTACGTATACTTCTTGACCTAGTCATTACATGAATAAAAAAATGAACCGTTAGTTTTCATCGAAATTTTGAAATTAATTATTCTGTAAATAAAAACATAGGAATTAATAATAGGTAGACTAAGTGTAATCTAAGGCCACGCCAACAACTGCAAAATGCATCCAATGAGAACCACCCTTTTTTCCTAAATATAAAATATAATTTATGGTGTAAATAAAAACTATATTTAGAATTGAAAGTAGTATGATATATGCACCCTTTAATTAAATAATTGAAGATTCGGCATTAATTATACAGGTTCGCTGAACAAATTGTTGATTCTACTTGAATATATGTGCAGGTAAGCCGCCATGGTCAAACTTAATTAGCACCCCTTTTCAGCTCCGCAAAGAAAGTCAACCACTCCATCTCATGATGTTGCTCAACATTGACATTTTGCTTTACTTTCACTTTCACATTATTAAGCTAATGGGGTTTTGGATTAGTACTAATTAATTAATTAATTAAAAAGGCATAAATACGAGAGGTGTGAAGTAGAAGCGTGTACACAATCTCATCCATCCCACTCTGCCTCACATCCACTCATCATTCATTTGCTCAGAATTAAAAATAAGTGTTGCTATATGTCTGGATAATGGGGAGTTTTAGATTTAATTTGGACCATCTTTTGAGAATTTGGATTTGGTTTAAATCCATTTTTAAAAAAAATCATACTCCCTTTTGAATTTCAAATACCTAATTATTTCAAATCTCAGTCATCTGCTTTCAATACTATCCAAAATATGTAGAGTAGGACAACTCATTTTGATTAACGTGGTTTTTTTTTTTTTAATACCGCCCAAACAAAATATTTCAAATATGAGATTTAAAATTAAAAATCAAAATTATATCTCCAAATTAAACGCTAGCTAAACGAAGAAATAAAGGGGAAACACAACACTGTCTTGGATTAAAGAGCTAAAGATGTGATGAGTACGATGAGCACTGGTAGGGCATATTCGTTGGATAACCCAGCTGCATGCCTGCTAACATTTTAGCTGGACCAGACATTAATCTTCCCCAACACACAATTTGTGTCGTCTCACATCTTCATGAGTATATATGCTTCTATTTTATTCCGATTTCACTTTTTAAATTGTATTATTTTCTTTTGTAAGACACTTTAAGTTGTAACATCGTTACATCATTCAATCACATCAAACATCTAAATTTAAAATACTGATTACAAATTAATCCAACCAATGCCAACACACTAAGCCCAGACATCATCGTTATATGCAAATATCATCTCATCAACTACCCTCGGGTCAGGTTTCTCTCATTATCCTTTATCATCTCTAAATTATATCAATCTAATCAATTTAAAATGTTATAATACTTTTCTCTCTCATTTCCAATCAATGGCTCAAATGGGCCTATGAGGGATAATGAGAGGATTTCATTCCATTACCCTTCCAGCGAGAGAGGGCTCCTGACTAACATTGTTGCATGTCTGGTTTTGCAAACCTAAACCAGACCCAATCTGGACTTGTTGGGCTGAGTCCATTGGGCCGTTGTGTTAAGTGAACAGACTCTTTTTAACAAAAAATTTAAAGTTCAATGAGACCGTGAAACCAATTACTTAATCCCAGTCGTAGCAAAAAAAAAAAAATTACTAAACCCCAGTATATATAAAGCCGAGCCCAGCCGATTCTTTTTTTGATATATATATATATATTTATTATTATATAAGCCCAGCCGATTCTTTCACCTACGAGACATGAAACACTTTCTTCTTCGGTCCATATTCCAATATCCCTTCTAGAAGGTTTTCGTGGTTCCAATACAAGACACCGTGTAAGAAGTCAAAAGCATTAATTTTTTTCTCCCCATAAATATCCTTATTAATTGTAATGTAACGAGAGGTTGCTTGAGAAATATGTTATAGATAATTAAGATATATTGATTTTCTTTGGAGGATAATATGAGAAAGTAGTGATGACTTTTTATCATTTTTATGATACAAACTACTTTTTCATAACTATGGGAAGTATGTCTTGGCTGGAATATGTGTCCAATATACATTTAGACAAACAATAATTTCTTTGCTTCTAAATATAAAATAAAATTGTAAGCAACCATTAGGTGCTGTAGCAATCGTCCATGATTAATTATTTATAAGAAATGCGATTAGAGTGTTAACAAGAAAATTAAAGTCATGGAGTGTGGGGGTCAGGAATTAGGTGAAAACAGACACCGTCATTGTCAATTACATTGCATGAATAAATATAATCAAAACCACCCTTGAGAGTTGAGACTAGCGTTTCGAGAAGAAATTAACATTAAAAAAAGTAGGGGCAATTAATTAAGATATTATTATGATAATGGAGCTGATCTGAGAAATTAAATGAATGAGTAGTTGAATCTTGGATACACCGTGATACTTAAACTGCATCTCAAGCAAGCATCAACGTCACGCCACAACACATGGACCCAACATCCAAAACCTGGTTTAATTTGACACTCACCCCAGCCTCCTCAGATCTACGTGCACTGCTGCTTCCGCACTAGCTTATAATTATAAATTAACTTTTGTTATAAAACTGATAAAAATAATAAGAAGAAGAGCAGAGGTTCTAGAGAGATAAAGTAGAGAGATAGATTCTCATTTCATTCAATAAATGAACAGTTACAGAAAACCTCTATTTATAGAAGAAAAATGGGACTTTAGTGTAATTTCTACCTCTGGGTCATTTGGTGTAGTTTTCCCCAAAAACCTAAACTATTAACTCACGGATTTCCTTCCCGTGAGTGATTGTATAATTGTGTGCGGGTCCCACCAAATAGTAAATCACTATGCGTGGTACTATGCAAATAGTAAATCACTATGCGTGGGTCCCATATCATCTTTTAATATTTGGAAACCGGGAGTCAATGGACATCCACATAATAAGTATATTCATAACACTCCCCCTTGGATGTCCATTTATGAATGTGCCTCGTTAAAAACTTTAACTAGGAAAAACCCAGTGGGATAAAAACCTACCAAAGAAAAGAGTACATCATCCATTGATACACTTTCTAGTGCTGCCTCATTAAAAACCTTTCTAGGAAAAACCCAGTGGGATAAAACCCAGATAAGGGAAAAAGAGTACAGCGTGTATCGTCTCCCCCTCTTGATTACATCAGTGTTGCTCCCCCTGATGACTATATTGCTTCAATGTCTTTCTGAGCATATTATACTTTCTGTCATCAAATATTCTGTTAGAAACGCCCAATTTGATTGTTCATTATATACCTGCAAGATCTAAATCTGTCAAGTAAAGTCATAATAATCTTTTCATAAATATATATGTGCATATAGAAATTCAATAAATGTTTATTCAGATAATGATGCTATATGCACTATCATCTTGAGTCCTTTTGGGACATATGTGTTTCTGGCGCCTTATGTGCTTCTAGCACATACAAATATATTGTGGCTCATGATCCTCATTATCATTCATTGCAGCATATGCTATCATAGATATTATTAACGTCGACTTCATTTTCAGTTCCATCGGATTTCATTCATAATTTATTGAGATCTCATTATATTCACATATATTAGGTACCTAGGTCTCTCTTGGACCACAATACACTTTTCTTGTAATATCTCTTCTGGAGATAACATCTCATCAAAAGATAACTCTTCTGGAGCTTTACTTAATTATCCTCGACTTAATCATCTATATTTTATAGCTCCTTTTCTCTTTTGAGGATTTTTATCTTTTAAAACCGATGGACCTGCAACGCTTCAGGAGTGCTTTATAACAATTCATATAGGAGCATTTGCAGTTGGGATATGTGACTTTGTCACTTTCTTTAGGTCAGTAAATGCTTCTGGCATTCGATTAACTAAACTCTGAAATTGAATTATCATTTTGAACTTTTAGTGCACAATTCCTTGTACGATGATCAATATGAGCCAATGATAATTCATTCTAGTAAATCTTTACCCAATCTGCTTATTTTTCTCCCCCTCATCAAATCATCAATTTTCTTTGTATATCCATCTATGTGCATTGTAATAGATTAATAATAATTACACATTTAAAACATTTCAAGATGGAATTAATCTGGCTCCTGACCAAAAGCCAATTATACGGGGAGAATTCTGTTGGCTTATATAATTGCTGCAAATATACACAACATATAAATTTTGTTCTCATAATCATTGATCTATCCATTCATGGATACTTTAATACATTATTTTTGGATCATTCAATCTGGAAATTGCGCGCATAATATATTGCAAACTTCTGGTTGCAAACATCACTGCTAACTTTGCAAATTTATAATCTCATATGTAAACTTTCAATTTGATATATTTCCAGAGATCCATTTCCAATAATTAATTCTATCTGAGAACATGCAGCACATAATATATGACTCGGATGATCAAACAAGTCATGCCAACATTTCATATGATTTATCATCAAATCTAATATTCATTTTGGGGGAATCAACATAGAAACATTCACAAAGAATTATCACATAAATATTCACACTTGATATATATCATTATCATTCTCCCCCTCAAGTGTGAGACCTTAAAAATTAATTTATGGAATTTCCATACAATATTCCATGATAATAGCATATATGATATCTATTTCATTAAAATTCCACAGATTTCTAAATGCATTATCAATGCATAATTTTGTTACTTCTGGTAACAAAATTTCCATTTTCCAGAATCAACAAACAAATATATATTAAATACAAAATCATCAGGTGTATAATTGCAGATTCACGAGCGCAATACTGTGTAATCACAGGCGCATCACTGTGGAATCACAGGCGCGACAACTCAGATTGTCGTATACATATAAAGTCAAAAAGATTCCAGGCTCGTGCTTTATAGGGAGCAAATCTGTAGAGATTTAACAGGACTACGCAAATCTGCAGAGATTCAATAGGATTTAATTCAACTATAAATAGAGGAAGGCAAACGAACATGCCTCACAAACACTCAGGCATCTGATAATATCAACTACCAGATACTCACACATATTTCTCTAAATTCTATTGCCATGGCAGGACCAAGCAGTTTTATCCCAGTTTCTGATACATCCGAAACAGCATTACTTGATGCTTTGTTGTATGATGATCAGCATAACATGTCATTTACTTCTTTGTTATCTCCTAATCCCTTTGAAATGTTTATTCCTCCTTCTACTATTCCTCCTTCTGCTTCAAATGTACCTACTTCTCCCCCTAGAACAAGTGTTCTTCCTCAATCTACAAGGATTGAAGGTACAACTGAAGCAGGTTCATCAAGGAGGCCTGTTAAGAGGTGTAGAACTATGGCAGAACTAATGGAGTCTACCAATCCAGTTCAGCCAATAGTGTCGGCAGTTAACCAACCAGCATTCACTAGCCAGCAATCTATCATCAGTTTGCCAGCAACAACCAGCCCGACAACAACAATCAGCCAACCAACAACCACTAGCCAGCCAGCAACAATTAGCCAGCCAACAGCTACAAGCCAATTAGCAACTACTAGCTTATTGGAATGTAGTTGCTGTCATGTTTTACGGGAAATTATTCATACCAACGGACTTCAGTACCATAAACTTGAAGTTCACGGAAGAAGAACAGGTATGATTACCCATGCTGTTTTATTTGAAAAAGTACAGGATAAATCTTATAATACTGACAGGCTTCCAATGTTTGATTTCACAAAGAAAAATTTTGAAGAAATCAAACAATTTCTGACACAGTATTGTATAGATTTACAAGCATCAGGATATATCTTGATGCGTGATCCTGTATTAGCCTATCATGAGGTTCTCTGTGTTGGTTCGGAATGGGCTATAAATCCAAATGACCTCCATGGAAGTTCATTTCAAACCAATATTGAACACTCATTAGGCAAAGGAAAACAACCTGCAGTAAGTATACCCTATGATACTTCATCCCTTAACCAGGGTGAATTATATAGGTTATCTATGGAGCAAAGAGAAAGAATAAAGAAAACAACGCTCCATGATTTAAGAAATTATTTTCACTTAACCCTTGATGAAGCGAGTAAACAATTAAATATGTCTACTCACACCATACAAAAAATCTATCAAAAAGGAGGGTTAACTGAGTGGCCACACAAGAAGCTCAAGAAACTTATGACGCAAATCTCGATATTACGAAGAGCTTTGCCTCATCTGGATCCCATCTCAAGAGAAGCAAAAGAAGAAGACATTAAATATCTTCAGAATGAGATGATTAAAGTTTGTAATGATGTTGAGCCACTCGCAATTAAACTTTGTTGAAATAATATTTCCTTTTGCTTAATTATTTTGTTTATGAATATTCTTTTCTCGTATTTATAAAAATTGTTATAATCATAGAAATCACATAACAACTATAATAATATATTTGCTTCATTCACTTCTGGGAATGAAGTTGGATAAAAATTCATGATCCATAACTCACTGATTTGTTTGATCATGGCAAGAAATTAATCCACAATATTGCTACTACAATAGCAAATTGAATATATTTATTTATAATATCAATCATGATCATACAATCCCTTGTCTCATAATTTAAGGGAATATTTAATGCCAAATATACAATTTTGAGGCCTTTATACAACTGATAACATACAAAATTTATGGATCAAATATTGTTTCATAATTTGTCTCTTGTTATCAGGCTAACTTGCCTCTTGGCTTCAGGCAATCTTGCCTATGAAATTAAGGCTATCTTGCCTCTTAGGCTCAAGCCAATTTATGCCTCATCTCTCAAGCCAATCTATGCCTCATATCTCTATGGCATTTTGATCTCATAATAATATATATGATCTTTTAACAGTTTATCTTCAAGATAAATAAAATATAAGCATAATAAAATAAATAGATGGAACCCACTAATAGTGTGGTTGCCATAAATAATAAGAAGGGAGAGGGATATATATATATATAGCAATAAATAAATAAAATAAAATAA
This sequence comes from Acacia confusa, assembly GCA_037074495.1. Taxonomy (NCBI): domain Eukaryota; kingdom Viridiplantae; phylum Streptophyta; class Magnoliopsida; order Fabales; family Fabaceae; genus Acacia; species Acacia confusa. The sequence continues at coordinate 8,595,551 of CM073507.1, read as the reverse complement.
ATGACTGGAAATAAACATGCTAGATTAATAAAAAGAAGATGAGATAGGAATGGTAGTAAACTCACAGCGAGACCTATCTCATCCAAAGATAAGAAAGAAGATGCATATGCAAATGTAAATATATATATATATATATATATATATATATATATATATATATATATATATATAATATAAAACGGTAAAATAAAAAGGGAAGGGGATTTAAAGCAGTAAATAAATAATAAATAAATGGAGTCCACTATACAAGTGTTACCACCATGAAAAATAAAGCAGTAAATAATAAATGGTGCCCACTATACTAGTGTTGCTACCATGAAAGATAAATAAAGCAGTAAAGAATTAAAATAAAATAAATGGGGCCCACAAAATGTCACCACCATAAAAGATAAATAAACTCTAAATAAAATAAATAAATAGAGCCCACTAATAGAGACTAGTGTGCCTCCATGAAGAATAAATAAATGTAAAATAAAATAAATAAATGGAACTCACTAATAAATAATGTTGCCGCCATAAAAAAATAAATAAATGTTAAAATAAATAAATAGAACCCACTAGTAAATATACTAATGTGCTATCATAAAAGATAAATAAATGTTAGTAACAATAAAATAAATGTTAGTGACATAAAACTAAATATTAGTAAAGTCAGTATGGAGCTTAGTATAGCCACCATGAGATAAATAAATAAAGCAGTAAGTAAAGAATTACAAATGGAGCTTAATGACGCCACCATGAAATAAATGAATAGGAAGTGGGAAGAATATATAAACATAAATAAATTACTGTAAATAATAAAATATAAATTTACCGTGAATAGTAAAATTACTATTCACTATAAATAGTGAATAAAGTAAAATTACAGAAAGATTAATCTAGACTTCCATGTAGGAGTCAAATGAATAAAATGTAAAAATTACTGAAAAATGGGTAAATTTACTGTGAATAGTAAATTACTATTTACCGTAGTAAAATAGTAAATAATCTCAAATCTTAACCATGGAACCCGATGTTAAAATAATCGGTAAGAATAGATATTTAATTCCATATAATGGTTAAGATCATCCCAGATAAATAAAATGGAAATATGAAATAGATGGTGAGAAAATCTTACCTTGGTAGAGTCTTCGTGCTGATAACGTGTTATAAAACTGATAAAAATAATAAGAAGAAGAGCAGAGGTTCTAGAGAGATAAAGTAGAGAGATAGATTCTCATTTCATTCAATAAATGAACAGTTACAGAAAACCTCTATTTATAGAAGAAAAATGGGACTTTAGTGTAATTTCTACCTCTGGGTCATTTGGTGTAGTTTTCCCCAAAAACCTAAACTATTAACTCACGGATTTCCTTCCCGTGAGTGATTGTATAATTGTGTGCGGGTCCCACCAAATAGTAAATCACTATGCGTGGTACTATGCAAATAGTAAATCACTATGCGTGGGTCCCATATCATCTTTTAATATTTGGAAACCGGGAGTCAATGGACATCCACATAATAAGTATATTCATAACAACTTTATAATTTTTATTATATATATGACAAATTTGAGGTCTCTTCATAAATAATATTACTATACATGTTAAATTACCTTATGATCCGGTGGCAAAACACTCTGTTGTATATAATTAAGTGAGAGAACATGAGTTCAATTCCACTGTTAATACTGTGAATATCTATCACTACAAGTTAAAAAATAATATTTATCTCCAGGCCATCTATATTCCAATTTAAAATACTTGGAATTTCATTTTCAATTTGTCATCGTTTTAATCAACACTACATATGTAGTATTGTGTTTATTTTAGATTTTTTCTTCAATATATTATCTAAAACACTATAACATATAAACTAAAAATTATAGTTTCATTTAGACCCGTGATCACAATAAGTTACTACATTACTTATAATTTATTTTCGCGCAGACTACATTATTTATAATTTATGAATAACCCAATTTGAATGCAATAAAACGTAACAGCGCGAGTTTACTGATCCTTTATAATTAACACCTCATAATTAGAAGGCGGGACCTATCATTGCTCGTGCTTCATGTGCCAAGCCGTACGCTTTTCGCCGTTGGATCTCATGCATCTGTTAGACGTGTGTAGAGAAATACATGTGCGAGTATTACTAGAATTTGATATAAATAATTTAACGTTTTAAAACAGATCCAACGCTTGTTCTGGGATCTTTATATAGCATCCAAGGTAATTAAAACTAGAGTCAGGAATCAGGGTCGGTCTGGCCCGTAAAGGATCAGTGCCTAGCAGGGCCAGTCTTTTAGGGCCCGGAGTAAAAAAAAAAAACACTTGTTTTTCAAAGCCCGGCCCGAGAGCACCAGGGTCAGGGCTAGGAAATTATTATTCCAAATTTTAACTATTTTTTCTCCGTTTTAAAAAAAAATATAATTAGTAAATTACAATACGAATTATTCAATAAATAAGCACAGTCATTAATTCATAATCAAAAGCAAACTATATTCACAAATAACTCACATAAAACATAAAAAGCATACCACTAAGTGACATTAATACGATGACTATTATCGTCGTCATCTTCGTCACTATTATCGATTTTAACGACATTTGATTGTTCTTCACTTTGAATAGTAGCCTTTAGCTCATGAGTGAGATTATCATGAAATTCTTTTCCCGCATCATGAGCACTTCCATAATCTTTATTTCAAACAAATAATAAATCAAATCATAAAATTAGAGTGTAGTTATTATGTATTTGTAGTTAAATGGATAAATAACTCTATAACAAATACAATATATATATATATATATATATATATATATATATTTATTTATTTATTTATTTATTTATTTATTTAAAAAGGAAAAAAAGAAAAAGCTACAGTAAAAAGGGTCTGCAGGGTTGGCTCGAAGCCCTCCAAGGCCGGCCCGTTTAAACCCAAGACCCGTCAGAACTAATTTCAAATAATTCGTTCATTTTTCAAGCCCGACCTTAAAGGGTAAAGGCTTAAACGAGTTGGCCCGATGAGTCTGGCTCGTTTTTCCGACTCTAATTAAAATTGAGATTTTACATAAAATTAGAAGAGAGATAAAAAATCATCAAACATAAAATTATAAAGTAAAAAAATTATAAAAACATAAAAGTGTTTTGGAAAATTAATAATCTCATTTCAATAAAAAAAATCGTAAAAACGTAAAATCACAATAATAAATCTAGATTTTAACTACCATGATCGCATCAATAAATTGTTATTTCCCCATGATAGAGTGTAAACTCAACAAAATTGTGTTTTTATTTAGAAATGTATAAGTTCTGCAATCATAATAATCAGATCGTTGGGTTAATTTAATAAATTTTTCTACGATTTAAAAAAATATCGAAACAAGTGAAAGAATGTTTATTTAGATTACCATAATTGTATTTAACGAATGATGAAAATATTAGATGAACCTATAGTTTATAAATATTATAGGAATTTGTTTTTAAAGCGTGATCAGATTGTGAATTTAAACCTTAAATATAGTGAAGATGCGAATTATGACAACAAAAATCAGGTGAAAAAAAAATAATTATGACAACAAAATATAAAAGAAGTTTGAAAGCTAACCATAAGTGGCGGAACTGGCCATTGGCAAGGTCCCATTTGGCTGAGCTGACATTCTAAAATTTGTTAATATATATATGTATTTATTATATGATATATTTGGTCAATAATTTGACCCCAACTAATTTTTTTATCTTCTCTATAAAGATAAAGGTAACGTTTGATTCATTATTCATTGGGATATAAAAGAAAAGTAAAATTCTTATTTGTGATACTTATTAAAAAGGTTAGTATTATCTTTTGTTTTGATTTATAATTGTTGATTATTATTTATTTTTATTTTTAATTTTATGTGATACTATTTAGTAAATACTCCCTCTAATCTTTATTATAAGGCACCAACTAACAATTCTCACAAACCAATAAAAACCGTTAAAGTCATTAAATCTTTCCTAAAATTTATATAATTTTCAATATTATGCATACTAATTACACTAAACTCTAATATCATATTAATTATCACTCTCACTCACTACCCTTTTTAATTATGGGTATACATGAAAAAATATTTAATTTTTGAAAACAAACAAATGTTTTATGAAAAGGACTAAACACACTTGTTAGTTGTTACCTTATAATAAGAACCAAATAGAGTAATTCAATATATTTTTTTTAGCTTGGGCTAAATTTTTTTTCTGGTTCCGGCACTGCTAACCATGGTCATAAATAAACACCTCTTCTCTGTAAGTGACATCTTAATTGAAAATTTTGTTTGTACTACAATGCTTGAATTGTTTCTTTGTATAAATAATTTTTTTTGGCTGATTTTTAATATTATTTTTTTTCTTCTATCTCAAAATTTAAATTACTTTTTTAAAAAAAATTATTAAATACTTATCTTTATTTTAATTATCCTCCATTTATTGATAATTTTCTTTCATTTAATCATTTATTACTCATTATCTCTTATATTTTTTATACATTCTTTCTTTTATGCACTTTTCATTAAAAAAGGTATATTAAAAAATATTTTAATATATTTATTTCTTTAACTAATTTTACCATTAATTCGATTTACATGATAAAAAAATATTGCTTATTGAGAGTGTAGTAGTTAATACTGGTGTAGTGGTAGTTGTAGCTTGTAATTTTTTGTTTATTTTGTAAATGAAAAGTAGATAAGTTTCTCTGCTTGTAGATAGATATTGGCTGGCAGCGTCGCAGGTCACATGTTCATGCACCTTAGCTCATGTGCTCTGTTCCACCTTCTTATTACTCCCCTTGTCTCTTTCTTCTGTCCATCTTGAAACCGTTACCCCCACGCGCCTTCTACCCGCCTTCCCTTTTGGCAGCAACGCCGTCGACCGTTGTTCTCACGCGCGCATCTTCGGTCACAGCTCCTCCATGTTCCCCCGATTCATTACGGAAATTACAAAATCCAAAATATCTTCCTCTTCCTATTTACCATTTCGTCCCCAATCATGTTCTTCCATCACTCTCAATTTACCCTTATATCCTTAAACGCTGGCCTCTTTCCAGTCTCTCCTGGTACTATGTTCATCCTGTAAGTGTCCTCCGATGATAATTGTTGGAGGATGCGAATTTAAATATCAATATTTTTTTTTTTATAAGGTATCAACTAATAATTTTTATAAATCAATAAAAATAATTAAAATCAATAAAATTACCCTTCAAATTTAAGTAATTTTTAATATCATTCATATTAAATATATAAAATTTAGATATTATATTAATTATTACTTCCATCCACAACTTTTATTAATTATTGAATGGACGAAGGAAAATGTACATGGCACAGGTGAATTGTTGTGAGCGTTTTCTCTAGAGCCAAACTGGCCGGGCGGGCTTGCTGGAGACGGGGCAACCGGATGGTACAGCCTATGGGCACATGAAGGAGTGTGATTACCCCAAATTATATGATTACCAACACAAGGGGTCAAGAATCTAACTCAATAATATCATGATTAGTACTAACCAAATATATATTTTTTATTTGGCCGGACACATGACCGACTCGCATTAGTCAAACAACAAGTGACGCTCGTGATGTGGGAGGGTAATTGTGATCAGAACCCGACACAAAAACACAGCCTTTCAATGAAACCAACAACCAAAAGGACGGCGACCTTTAAATGACTGTGCCATCGTAACATCATTCATGATGGGACGCTAGACCTATGACAAAAATTTGGCTTCACGCATCCTTTTTTTTTTTTTGGGAAAAATATTATTTTAGAAATCAAGAGTCAGCACCCAATTATTACTCTTAAGTCGTGTCCAATGCTGGGATTAGTTGGCCCCTTAAATTTAAATTTAAATATTTATAATTTTTTGCAAAATACTAATGGTCAAGTGACCGATTAATAGAATCATGAGTATATAAGAGGAAAAAATATGTACAATTTTTCATTGTTTTATTTTTTTGGAATTTAACAATAGCTGACAATTTTCATGCTGATGTGTGGCACAGCTGGATTAGGTACCCACCTTATAAAAAGAAGGCAATTTTAAGGTGATACTTCTCGCTCTCTCTAAAAGCCATGCTACCGACTCCTCTCCACATTCTAATTTCATACGAGTTACGACCACTCATTTTCATTTTACTGTTTAATAATCACGACTCTATCCCCCCATCACTTCTCTTCTCTCATAAACCCTACTTGCTCTGCCTCCAACACACACACACACACACACGACTACCCTTTTTATTATTCTCAATAATGGAGTGCGTTATTAGGTCCAAAACACACCAAATAATTGCACTATCGATTGCTCTAATTAATTATCTTTATCACGATTGACAAAATACTGAAACACTCTCTTTTCATCTCATTTTTAAAATTAAGGAAAAAAAAAACACAGGGTTGAATTTACTATTCCTGACACCCATCATGAGATTGAGGTGTCCAAACATGCTTTGCCCTGAAAATTCTTACTCTTGCCACTGACTTAAACTCAAAGGACCATCCAGTCTTTTACTATAAGGACATATTCGTCCTCATGATCAAATTTAAATCTAATCATTATAAACGATCTCCATCTCCACCGTTCGTATGTTCCATCAAACGGTGTTCAATCACTGTAGAAGCCGTCACGCTCACTCCCTGCCTCTCACTCTGCACTCTGCAGTATATAAATCTTACTGGGGTACCAGCCTTCGACGTCTCTCATTTCTTCCCTTCCTGCTACTCTCCAGTTCTCGACATTCGATCGATCCGTTCTTTACAATTCCAGGTATTTATCTCTCCACAACTAATCTTTTCCATTGTGTTTATCTCATCTGCTCTAAACATTGTATTCGTTCTTTTGGGCGAGTAATCGCTTCATTTCAGTGCTTCTACCTTTTGTAGTAGTGATTCGCTTGAAATTACGCTATTCTATCCATGGATGCTCAGCTTTTCTGATTTTTGCTCTATAATTCCATGTCTGATTCGGATGTTGCATCAGATCATTTCCCGATTTGCTCTGTCTCCGTAGAATTTGCTACGTTGCTTGCCTTGTTTATGATATAAGTTCGTGCAGACTATGATATTGCCCTATTTATCTTCGTTGTAAACTCCTCCCTCGTCCACTCTAAAACTGAAATCGAAGCAGTGTAGTGACTCCAACTGTTTCAGTGAATTTTGTTTGTTTTATAGTATCTGGATCTTATTCTTTTCTGTTCAGACATCCTGTTTAAACCATTTGAGATCTATCAAATCATTTTATGATTACAATTTTTGGCTCATCGGAGTTTAGTGTTGATGGCTGCTGTATAATTCATAGTTCTGACGTTGTTCATGAAGTTGATGTTTAAGTCTTTCATTTGATTACAGGCAAAATGAGAGAGATCCTTCACGTTCAGGGTGGACAGTGCGGTAACCAGATTGGTTCCAAATTCTGGGAGGTTGTATGCGAGGAGCATGGCATAGATCCAACTGGAAGGTACGTTGGAAATACAGATCTGCAGCTGGAGCGCGTGAATGTCTACTATAACGAAGCTTCTTGCGGAAGGTTTGTTCCCCGTGCAGTGCTTATGGATCTGGAGCCTGGTACTATGGACAGTGTACGCACTGGTCCATATGGCCAGATCTTTCGCCCTGATAACTTTGTGTTTGGCCAATCTGGTGCTGGAAACAACTGGGCAAAGGGGCATTACACAGAGGGTGCAGAGCTTATAGATGCTGTTCTTGATGTTGTGAGGAAGGAGGCTGAGAACTGTGATTGCCTTCAAGGTATCATTTGTATAATATTTATTGATGTCGGCGCAGACTAGTTACTTCAACTTGGGATAAGTAGCCATTGCAGCTTCTAGAATAATGATCTCTCTTTTTTTAGGTATGGCTAGAATAATGATTTCTAATTGTTCAAAGTGCTAAATTTCTAATTAAGTCAATTGAAAATGAGAGTATGCGTCAAATAATCTGGAGCCGGTACCTTACTTTCCTCTCCATTAGTCATTATTAATACGAACTTTGAATGTCCCGGATGCACTATAACAATGGATTGTTCAAGCTGATTCTTGAGATGGACAAGAATATGGAGTGATTCTTTGGTTTTTTCATCCACGGACAATGATTAATTCCCAGTTTTACAGGCGTGTTTATTCACGTACCAGTGGTTGGAATGCTTAATTTTGACTGTAAAATAAGTTTTTTTAAGCAATTATTATAAATTTAAATTATTTACTATTTAGGAAGTCCTTGCAGTGCAGCTTTGTAAATTTTAGAGGATTATTTAACAGGGTTTATCCCCTGTTGCAGGATTTCAAGTGTGCCACTCGCTGGGTGGAGGGACTGGCTCTGGGATGGGTACCCTGCTGATTTCTAAGATCCGGGAGGAATACCCTGATAGAATGATGCTCACCTTCTCCGTGTTTCCTTCACCTAAGGTGTCAGATACAGTTGTTGAGCCTTACAATGCCACTCTTTCAGTTCATCAGCTGGTTGAAAATGCAGATGAGTGCATGGTGCTGGATAATGAAGCTTTATATGATATATGCTTTAGGACTCTTAAATTGACAACACCCAGCTGTGAGTATGCCATATCAATGCAACATTATTCTAATATATGTAGTTTGTCTTGTGTTTGCTTTATTTTTCTCCTTAAATTATGTATTATAGTCGAGGGATCCTTAATTCCTTATATTTTTCTTCTAGTGATTGGAAAGGTAGTAAGCTGCTAATTTGGTAGATTGCAAGTCACTCAGTGTCAATTAATATTTGGGGATAGTTATATTTACAATTTTATGTCAAACATGCCTTGTGGTCTTTCTGATGTAGATGTCAAGCAGTCTTAGACAATGTCTAGTGCGATTTCTTTATTTTGTGATATATGTCGGTCGTCATGGAAAAGGATGAGTACCTGAGTTATTTTGGGAGTATTATGGTCATACATAAATGAAAAATTATGTTCCGGATTGTGATTTAGAAATTTAATTTTGTGGATTATAATCCAGAATCAATCGATCTAGCTGTTATGGCTTCAATAATGTCTAATTTATGAACTTTTTTTTTGGTTCTAATGATTACGGCGCTTTACTATTTTAGTTCTGAATGTCATAATTCTAGAGTTAGGTCATCTGTTTATAGTTTTTTTCTTTTTTGGACTATAATGGCTGAAAATGTGTAATGGTTTGTTGCAGTTGGTGACTTGAACCACCTGATCTCCGCAACCATGAGTGGGGTCACTTGCTGTCTACGATTCCCTGGTCAACTCAACTCTGACCTCCGGAAACTCGCAGTGAATCTCATCCCCTTCCCTCGTCTTCATTTCTTCATGGTTGGCTTTGCTCCCCTGACCTCCCGTGGTTCTCAGCAGTACCGTGCATTGACAGTTCCAGAGTTAACCCAGCAAATGTGGGATGCCAAAAACATGATGTGTGCTGCTGATCCCAGGCACGGACGCTACCTTACAGCATCAGCCATGTTCAGGGGAAAGATGAGCACCAAAGAAGTGGATGAGCAAATGATCAATGTTCAAAACAAGAATTCTTCCTACTTTGTCGAGTGGATCCCGAACAATGTGAAGTCAAGTGTGTGTGACATCCCACCTAGGGGACTCTCTATGGCATCCACCTTTATCGGGAACTCAACTTCCATTCAGGAAATGTTCAGGAGGGTGAGCGAACAATTTACTGCCATGTTTAGGAGGAAGGCTTTCTTGCACTGGTACACTGGGGAAGGTATGGATGAAATGGAATTCACAGAAGCAGAGAGCAACATGAACGACCTTGTGTCCGAATATCAGCAGTATCAGGATGCCACTGCAGAGGACGAAGGCGAGTATGAAGATGAGGAGGAGGAAATGGGTGAGCCTATGTGAAGGGTAGCTAAATAAAGTGCTAGGCCGATATCTCCTACTTATTGCACTGCGCAATATGATGCCTAAATATGTCGTCTATTGTACTTTTACCTGAAGAATGTAATTAGCTTTGGTTTCAGGGAAGCTGGCGAGTGAAGTTGGTCCAATGGAAGTTCTAATTGTAGTGCGGGTTTGGGTAGAATTTCTGAGAGTAGTGATGCATGGCCTGTATGTTTGTTCCTCATTGGCTTTATTTGTTATTTCTCTCGAACGTTTGGATCGTGTTTTCCATGATATTTGCCATTCTTGTGCATGGGCTTTTCAATTTTGGATATTTCAAGATGCTACGTTGGCGTGTCATTTTTATTAAAGTGAGAGATTCCTTTGTTTCCCGCAAACGAGTCTTTCGTTCTTTAGTGTTCACCTGAGGCTCGTATCCTCCTCATCAACATTGGGAGAATCAGATGTCATGATGCCCAATAATACTCGGAAAATAGTCCCTCAAATTATTGGGCCCAAATCTTGTTGGGCTGACGGGGTGATGGACCCCCCGGTGCAAAAAATAGAAAGGTAGGGGAAAAAAGTTTTGATTTCTAATTCTAAGTTTTCAACCGTCAATATCAATATACGTAAAATTAATTATTAGATGCATGATTCATAAATTACAAATATAAATAATGTGAGTCATTCTTTAATTTCAAGAAATGAATTAAAAATTAATATTTAATTAATAATAATAGATTTTTTTTCTGGTCAACAATAATAATATGTTGGATTCTTTGAAGTTGGACGTTGAAAAATGAATTTTCACAAGTTACAGTGTAATTCTTAACTCTTAATAAATTTTATATTGAATAGTTTGTATATATATCATATGATACATTGCCAGTGATAATGGTGAGGCTGTTATAAGTGCTTTATTATGTTTATGCCCCAAAAAATGGGGAACACTTATAGTCTGATGTCACTTTAACCAATAAATTATAATAATTAACTAGTATTTAACACATTAAATTTGTCATAAATTAAAAAAAAACTATTTTATTGATATCAAATGAGGCTTTGAGTAATAGAGAGAAATACAATAAGTTACATTTAAACATTAATTATAGAGGATAAAAATGACAAAAAATGTATTAATTACTTTCAATGGATTAAGTTATTTTTCTAAAAGTGAAGTGATTTGGTTTATATCGTGAAGCGAAGAGAGTATTTACAAGGCAGTAGTAGGGTTACTTGGGGTCTCTTGTAATGTAGTAAATCCTAAATGCTTACTTTTCTTACTTTAGTTCTGAATAATAAAAATGGGGTTTTGTTGGTCAGGCATCTGTACGGGGCGGCGTCATGTTTAGTGGGAGAAGATATTTAAAGCCACCGACTGTTGTCAGGGCCATTCTCTCTGACGGACAAGAAGAGAGTAAAGAAGACCATTTGGGTAGCAAGGATGATGATACTCACTATGCTTGGTTGCCACGTGGTCCATTTCTGTCAGTGAGCAGTGAGTGAATGGCTCAAACACTTCACACGGCTCACAATCGGCCACACTCCTCTCATAACCAGCACACTAACCTAAATGTCGAGGGTCCTTCATTGATTCGCACACACTATAGCTACTCTGGCCCCAAAGCCAAAATATAAGAGATTATTTCAATATTAAATATAAGATCTCGATCCCAATTTTATTAAATGATGTAAATTTGTATATGGGTGTGTCAAAGAAAGAAACAGTCTTTCTAATATCATGGAATATATTTAGATTGAAAAGACATATTTTGAGAAGTTATGTTCTATATATTAAGGGATTTGTAACATGCACATGCAGTTTTAAATTTTGACATATAGTTATAACTTTCTAATTAAATAGATGTAGTATTCAAAAATCACCACTTCAAGATATTGATTCATTGTCTACAAATAGCTTAATTATGGCACCATTTGAATATAAAGAACTAGAAACATTAATAATCTTTTATTTTATTGAGTTACTTTATCTTTCACCAATTTTTTTGCCTTGATTTACTCAAAAAGAGTTTATTTAATCCTAGGGAGTATCGTTTTTGTTTTATCAATGGTCGCAAAATAATTCTATAAGATAGTGTTTTCAGAGAAGACTCAGATCATCCACTTCTTCATTCTTTCAAATTGCTCGCGAACTACAACATTAAATATGCATAATAATAAGGGAGTTTTCATTGATAATAGTTCAAATACAAATGATTTTTAGGAGGATATTTTAAGAAAATCAATAGGTTTTTTCTTTCCTACAGATAACTTAATTACAATACGCGACTGTCACTTTCAGCATTTGTTGACAATACCATGAGTGCCACCAATGTCACTCATCAAACTTGAAACCAGTAAAGCCAGAACCCAATATCTTAACAGGATCATATAAATTATATGTATATGAAAGGGACGATTTGCTGCCCAGGTTGGTGAAAGCCTAGAGAGGGGAGTGAAAGTGTCGGCAAAGTACGATTAGGCCACTCAACTCAACCTCCAAAATTCAGTTTCATCTCACCCAATTACCTTCTCCCAACCCACCTCTTCAAACAAAGGGAAAAAAATCAAAATTATTTTGAATTTAAATGGATTTATTGTTACCAGTATAGTGAAAATGATTAATCCTTTACAACATAGTGAATTAAGGTTGAGTCTTCGTTGGAAGATATACTTACATTTAGTGTCTAAAAGTACTTCAAACAGAATTACCTCTATTAAGAAGATATATGTGTTCAGCAAAAAAAAAAAAAAAAATATTATTGCTAATTAATTTATCACTTTATTTGAAAACATCTCCTATTGAAATAATGTGAGGTGTGCGTGGAGATTGAATGATTTTTAACAAATGAACTCCTTTTCAATATAGAAGCCATACCATTATGAACAATACAATGCATTAATTTATATGAATTTAATGAGCTTTGAAGATTCAATTTTTTCAAACTTTAAGTAAAAAATATCTGTAAAATAATAAACTAAGGATGAGATATTATTTCACTAAGTTTTGAAAATCTTAACATTATTGTAAATTCTATTTATAAAAGATATATTTTTACAACACAACAATAAGCCGATCTCACTAAATAGGTCAGCTACACAGATTGTGCAACATGCAATTAAATCATATGAATAAAAAACTCATTGAAATAAAAATTTTACATAGTAATATGGCTAACGGAGTGGGAAGGGGGTCCTGTATTTTCTTGAACACGCCTAGTTGCTAGTTTAGGATCACAAAAACATAGATTTCATTTACGGATTTTTTTTTTCCCCAAAAAATAACGACAGTAAAACCTTTTTTTTTAAAAAAAAATACTCTGAATTACCTAGCACATTTTTTCTAAAGAATAATAAGTATAATACGTAATTACCCCACGTGGCATAGGTATGCAATTTATTTGTTCTGTTGGGTTTTTCCCAACCCCAAAAAAAATGACAAGTGGCTGAGGAAGCGTCTCATGACTCTATTATTGGTTTATATATATGTATATATATATATATATATATATATATATATATATATATATATATAATGCCATATAATCCCTTAATTAGATTGATAGTAGCACCAACCCATCTTCCTTTTTTTTTATTGAGATATCACCCTACTCGAGTTTAATGTGAGGGCAAGCATCCGAAAAATCAATATATTGAACCCAATTTAGATAAATTCATTAATAATTATTAACTTGAGATTATACTATGTTTTATTGATAATTAAAGATTCATACTTGTTACTGATATGTGAGTATAATTCAGAAATGTCTATATGATACACAATTCATCTGCACTACAATACTTAGATTTGTAGTTCAACCCATAATCAATATAATGTGTGGGTAGGTGGCATTGGCAAGCTTTGTAGGTAGAGAATGAAAAAGATAAGGGAATCATTTCAACTACCTAAAATGGGACACCAATTATGAAGTGGTTAACAGATAGTTATATATTGATAACGAATTAAAAATACAAACTAAATGTAGTTGAAGAACATACATAGAAGGCTAATTAATTAGGTGGGCTTAATTCTTTTCTCACCTTCCCACACTTTGACCAACAGCTCTCAATCAGGGAAAAAAGAAACAGGAAAAAGGAAACAACTTTGTCAAAGAAATGGAATTCTGGAAACATGGTACCTTGCATATTACTCTAAATTACATTACTTGGATGCAATTATTCCAAATATACTTTGCTCATTGCTTGCTTGTGTGACCCAAATTTTTCCATATCTTCACTCATTAATTAATATCTTGAAATCTTTGTGCTAATCTTTTTTGGATTGTGGGTGGGTTCTTGTTGTTCGTTCACAAGATAAGATCAAATCCCTCTGCCACGTGCCTTTATCCTCCCATTTCTTCCATATTGCGTCTTCATTTTTTTCTGCACCACTGTTTGCCTTACAAAGTGACGTACGTCACTTATTTTTAATATATTTGGTTAAAAACAGCTGCATGAATTAAAGATGAGAGATTACAAGAGCAAGGTGTGGCTTTTCACATGGCAGAGAAGGACAGCAAATCTGGGAGCTCCACAATTCGACACCATTCATTGATTCTTCCACTTTATCACAAAATGCACTCTCTTGGCCTCTTCTGTGCACTGTTCAAATTATTATTCTTCTATCATTACTTGCCTCACACCTGCACTCATTTCTTAAAATGCTGGTCCTCATTGAAAAAAATATATATAGACTGTCAAGAAAAGTAGGAATGGTAGGGAGCTCCATTGTTTGTTTGTTTTTAGAGCATACATGTTCAGAATAAAAGAAAAGGAAAAGAAGTTAAATGGCCACAATTTGGAGTGAATAGACTAGTGTTAGTGTAAAAAAAAAAAAGTTATAAATATTATTACTGTCAGTGACTAAATTAGTGACTATATCATGTTTCATTGTCTGATCAAAATAAAACACACTCCACGAAAGAGACGATTACAGTCCATTGACAGTGCAAATCAAAAGTTGAAGTAAACCGCAGCCAATAGAAAAACAATAGCCCTCAACTCTGACATGTGCTGCCCTTATTCTCCACACACACACACACACACACCATTTTATTTAAATTGACTGTATCAGAAGTCCAGTCCCATGCGTGAAAGGTCAATGGGTCACTCCTATCTCAAGCTTTTATACTTTCTCTAGACTTCATTAAAAAAAAAAAAAAAGTTTCGTACATCTGAAAGGGAAAAAAGAATGAAAATGAGTCCTAAAAATGCACCACAGAAAGTTGAAGGCATCCAAAATTCGAATCTCAACCTGAGATTGTAGATATTCCCATCTTTGATGCCATGCGACAATATCTTTGAATTCACTCTTGCAACAAATTAAATTCTGCCACTAGTGATCCACACAAAATAAATAAATAAAATCTGGTTCAGAAACTTACAACGTATGGGTTCATTTCATTTTATTAACACCATATTCCCCTCTGAGTCGTTGTCGCCGCCCCATTCACTTCAAAAATTGCTTTTGCTTTACACTATTAGCTTGTCTTCCCTCCCCTTTATAATATTATTCTAAACTACTTTTTTTTGCCGCAATGTAACAATAATATCAAGACAACTGATGGTATAACACTATGACTTTATTGATTTTGCTTTACACAACAACTTTAATTCCTCCAAGCAAAGGCATATAAGCCAAAAGTGAAATAATGGACTCAACTAATATTAGAGTGGGAGACCATTGAGTTTATGACAAAGTTAAAATGAAAAAATCGATGAGGGGATTCACTGACATTTCTATACAGACAATAATTTTAGAAACGAGTTGACAGTTGAGTGCCAAAGTTAGGAACCTCTTCACCAATCGCGGATGAACAGAATTTCTATGTAGCCTTTTGACTAAAGAAAGAGCCAGTGAATGGACGTGGTATACCATGCTTTCCGTTTCGGCCACAGCATGGCAAAACGAGTTAGTCACAGCTCTCAAACTTCTGCAAAACTATTGTAGTTTCTCTTGTATACAAAAATCTCTATCTTCGTCCCTGCGCCCTCCCAGGCTTGAAGGGTGGATTTCGGTGGCCATTACCTTGCCTTGGAAGATCATGCAACTCCATAACCTGTATTGTTCGCTGCTTCTTGGCTACAAACAAAGCAAATGAGTTTCAACAATTAATATCATAACTATAAAGCATGCAACACAATAACATCATAAGTTAAGACTCAAGCTTGGAATTCTGCATATTTGTAAGCCAAATCTCTGGATATAGAGAAGCCACTTTGACTGTTCGAACCCTTAATATATAAAGTTAGGCTAAACATAAACAAATGTTGGCATCAGAGAAGAAATTTCGCACCATTTTCTGCTTGTTGATAAGACTCCTGAAGTTTCCTCTTAGTGGCTTCTAGTTTTGCTTGGACTGAAACATCATCTGAACACTTGAATTTCTGACAACCAGTAAATAAGGTTAGACAAGACTCAATAGCGACAAAAATTGGAGCATATAGAGATTCTTCCTTACATCTTGCTGAGCAACAAGAGGCCTCTTTGGGATAGCACTTGTCTCTTGTTTTTGCTGCATCTTTAGTCCTGTGTTGTGTTTTTGCTGCAACCTGGATTTTGGTGGCCTCTCAGGGCCAGAATAAGTGCAAACCGGTTTACTCTGTCTCATAGCAACCTCAACCTTCTCCGTGTGATGAAATTTACTCTCCTTGGCCTCACTGGAAGCCTGTGGTTTTCTCTTTGCTACGTTTTCACTGTCCATAGTAGGTTTTCTGAAGTGTGTGTGAGTCTTGATGGATCCCCCACTTTGTTGAAAATCTGGAACAAAATTCTCCAATCATAAGCATAACCAAAGAAGTAGGAAACTTTAATAAGAACCAAATTAAGAAAGCCAGCTAGAATAAGCATAAGCTAATGCAATTCAACTCACTTCCTTCATCATCCACCCCATCAAAGAACTTCGCATATTCCAGGTATATGACATCCACCAAGACAAGAGAGGGGTCAGTTTTAAACTATCAAACACTGAATTAAAAAGGGAAATGGCATAGTTAACTACCTGTGAGAATTCCATTGGACCAGGTGGAGCTGCAAGAAAAGCCATTTCATCAAGAGGAGGTGAAGGAAGCCCTTCCTCTTCGTCAACAACTGATGGATTAACTGAATTTGGGGTGCCTTCTGCTGAAGCTACAAATCATTAATGAAGTCAAATTTCAGACATCAACTCATTTAAGAAGGTGAAAGTAATAAGAATATCTTGATGGCTGTTAGGAATGCAGATAGAAATTCTTACTTGCTACAGCTGCTGTGGAATTGACCCATTCATCTACCATTGCTTTCCAACCACTGCAATTCAAAACTATGCTTAAAATGTATACAACGTTGCCTTCTGTGCAACTAACCAAACAAAGCAGATTCCCCACTCCCACACGACTCTAAATCAAACTAATGAATCAATGATGATAAACTAATGAACAGATGCGATGGCCCATTATGAGTGTGCTTTAAATGGAACTGAATTTGGTTATAAATTACGTGCCACACCACCTCATCGAACTCTTGAAGTGCTACACTTGAACACAAAGGACACAAACAATTGATAAAGACGCACACTTTCGTAATAAATAAACCAAACAAGTAGTCATCACATTGATAATGTTATCAATATGTTAGTATAGTTAGCTGCGGATGATCAGTTTTTGGAAATGAGATAACGATGATGGAAAACAGATAGGTTGACAAAACAAAGTCAAATATATTGATGGAGGACTCAGACCTACATTCAAGTTCACAGATGAAATCACACAAGAATAGAAAGGAAGATCTTGCATCAACAAACTCAGATGAAATAACAATGTATGCATGGCGAACAGGTATTACAGGGAATTCGATCATACTCAATAAGAGTTCGTGCAAGTTGACGGATCTCCTTTGATCCATGCTTCCTGAGAGGATTGACGGCCTTTCCAATCTCAGTTCCCTGGAAAAAGTTAAATTATGACGATTAAAGAACATGGTAAAGGGCTGAAGGGAAGCAAAAACGTGAAGCCAGAAAACATGAGACAAATGGCAGGCTTCATTTAAAGACTAATGGAAGATTCAATACAAACCTTAAGAAGATCCACGGTCAGTGCCAGCAGCTGGAGCCTCCTCAATGACTCAAATAACACCGAATCGGGCTGTTATAAAGTGAAAGAAAGCACCATGAATAACGGACCAGAGAGTATAAGAACTCAAATATGTCCTAAGGAGCAGTTTTTCTATGAAATTATCTATCACAACCCACCTTATATGGTCAGATATCATCAAACTTCCAGAATAAATGGTAACACAGAAGCAGAAATTGACTCAGGAGATTAGCATCAAATAAATTGTAACACAAATTGTTTATCCAGAAAGGGATGAACGGTTGAACACTAACAGAGAAGAGAATTTCAAGAAAAGAGGATATACCTCTTCCTTGCTGTTATGAAGAATCTCTTTGATCCTCAAAACCTCCTCAGCCATCAGACACTCTTCTTCAATCTGATCAGTCAATGCCTCTGCTTCTCCGAAACTAAAATTACTCACTTGGTTCCTGTTCATCTCTTCATGATCGTCTCTGCCACTATTGACCTTGCTCTCTTTACTAGCTCCAGCTTCTAAGTCAGTAGCTTCTCGATCAAAACCACCCTTACAACCTCTATCTCCCTCATCATCACCAGAAACCGCCAACTCTAATCGATCACACCCCACACAACGAGCCCATCTACTAGAATACAAACGTTCCGCAATCCCGTCTCTTCGTACTCTAAATTCCTTCGGACAATCGGAAACCGCCACCATGATCGCGTGGTGAATTATATCGAATATATCAGAATTAGCAGTTCGAAAGTAATTCCTCCAGTATTCTAGTGAGCCAGACTTCATGGTTATCCCGCAAAACTCAAGAGGTGGACCAATCCTGACGAGGCCAGATCCAAAACTGAAAATCCAGCAATTATCCAAAAATCAAAAACAGGTGTTCATATAATAGGGATGAGTGTAAGACCCAGAAATTCAATTTTCACGGGCTACAGCAACCAATCAGATGTCAAAGAACCAACTTCAGCAGGATTGTCTACTGTGTAACAATCAAAAAGAATTATATTATTATCCGATCCTGAAATAGACTATATATCATCCGAAGGTTAGACGCAGTAAAAAATAGAGGCCGATGATCAAGCCAAAGACGGTCCAAGTTCTGAAACAGGTGCGCGTTTTTTGACCAGAAAATGTTGACGAGATTATAGCGCTATTAACTAATAGAATAGTGGGGAGGCTGGCGGAGATGGGTATAAAGAATGAGGGAGGAAGGAAGGAGGAAGCATCGTGGTGTAAAGAGATTTGAGAATTGGGCTGAAACTACATGTGAGACCCGTCTGGGTTTTGTGGAGAAAAAGGAACAGAGCAAGGAGAAACCAAGACAATTCAGTTCAAATCTGGAAAAAAAAAAAAAAAAAAATGAAGGAAGAGATTAAGATGAAGAAAAATGAAAATACAAGCTAATCTGATCTACCTACTCATCTTACAAAAATTACAGATCCCGCGTCCTGCAACGAAGGCGGAAATTTTACCGCCTTGCCCATGCACTTCAGATTTTTTTTCTTTTGTTTTTCCTTTTCACCCAACCCGCCACTTCACTTGCTATTTATCATATTACTTAACTTTTACGCATACTTTATTTTATTTTAATTATCTTTTTATATATGTAACAGATTCTTTCTTTATTTATCTCCCCATTCTCCAACAGATAAATTTCATCCCTGAATGAATAAATAAGATTGTCAAATTCTCTGCGGTATTACTGGCCTTTTGACTTTTGAGGTCATTCTCCCAATTCCTAAACATATAAATATATTTAGAAAGTTAATTTTTATCTTAAATATCAGATTATTTTATTAGCATTAATGATCCCTCGATAATAATTATGAAGAAGAGTGAATAAAGAAATTGAGAAATATTTTTAGGGTATTTTAAAAAATACATATTATATTAATTAACTCAACTAATTTTTTTATTTTAATTAAATTGAATAGTAAGGACATGGGTGAGTAATAAATTATTTTTATAATAAATATTTGTACAGATATTTAAAATTTTAAATGGTGACAAAAGTTATGATCATGTTTATATTAAACACTATAAATATGCACTTGTATAAACTCTAAAATCTTGAAAGTAAAAGAAATGAAATTGGACGGGCTAAATGTATATTTAATTCTAATTATTTCAAAATTTAATACAATTCAAACGTAACAATTAATTTTTGAATATGAAGTTGTCAATTAAAATTTTTAAAAATATCAATGAATTTAAGTTGAGAAAATTGACGCCATGCAAATTAAATTTAAACAATACAGTCCTGACTTTCAATAATGATCTGTGGGTACCAAAATCAAATCCACGGGAAACACGGGAATGAATCTATCTAGTGTATTTTTTTAAAAAATAAAAATAAAAGAAAAATCGTGCGCGTCAGATTTGTTTTATATAAATCATTAAGAATGGAGAATGGTGACAGAGAAAAGATATAAAAAATTCTAAAAAATAACTACTTGAATTTTAAAATATTAAATAGTTGATTTTTCATTAAAATAAGTTGTTAATTATGTTGTTGTTGTTGTTGTTAATCTCATTACTCTTATGTTAAATGGGATTTTAAAATTTAAGTCATTTTTTTGTATTGACATATGAATGCTTTTTGTTTTTACCTTCTATATGCGGATGCTACTCAGTTATAAATAATAACTTATTGCAAGAAAATAATAAATTAAGAAGTACTCCGTACTCTATAATGGAGGACTCCGCTAGTGTACACTGCACCACCAATCCCGTGGGTCGGTAGTTAATTTTGGAAAAATTGCATCTATTCCATAAAAAGGAAATATATGATAAAATAGTCCCTTAACATCTCGAAATTACAATAAAATCTCAAGTGACTTTTTTAGATCATTTGCCATATGTTAAAAAACATAAATACCCCATAGATCTTTATGAACTTGTTAACACATACATATAAACTTGTAAAAACTTGTTCATCTGTGAACATATTCAATAGGTTTGTCAACATGAGCTTATGGATTTATCAAAATATACATATTGACTCGTCAAAACAGGTACATAGAGTTAGTTGTGTCTTTTTGCATATGAAAAATATTGTAAAAAATTCTCATGAGAATTCACCGCAGTTTTGACATTTTAAGGGATATATATATATATATTTTAACTTCAAGAAAATAAATTTCATAAAGATGAATTTACAAAATTTTATCAATTTAACACAAATTTAATGAATTGATTTTCATTTTTCTAATACATGAGAACCAGTTGAAATTAACTTACACTCCATCCCAACCTATTTATAAGCTTCCTTTTTTTTAATGGTCTTGGTACTTTCTAGTTTCCATAAGCTTCATAATCTTTATAAAAAAAAAAAATCAATTTGTTTTATATTTATGACTCATAAAAATATTATTATATTGACGTTATTATTATATGTGTAGAAAATTATCAAATCATGTAAATCATGTGTGCCAGGTCGACTGGTGGAGGGCGAGGCCGAATTAAATACTCAATGGAAATAATTTCATTATTCAACCATATTTATGGCTTCGATTTGATCCATGTTCATACATTCTTTTTTATTCAAATAAAAGTACCGGTAATCTGTCTTCTCGTAACAAATAAAATTTAATACTATCATTTCACTAAACTATCCTTCTCTATTTTGTTTTATTCCCCATTCAGATACTTAGCTTGCTTCATCGCCACCTATAATTCTTAAGCTTACATGCTTCAAAAATTATATATATTTTTTTGGAAAAAATACGTCTTAATTTGCTCAAAGCAATAAATATCTAAACGACTCTGTTATTGAGTGTTGACGTTATAATTTTTGTCATGGCTAGCAGGGGCGGATGGTCCTTGTGGCCAGCTGGGTCCAAGGCCCCAGCTGACCTTTTAAAATTTTTTAAAATTTATTAAAGTATATGTAGTAATTATATAATATTTTATTTTGGCTACTAATTTAGCCCTAACTAATCTTTTATGAGGATCTCAACTTCCCTTCTAAAATATTTTAAAATATGTGTATGTGTTATATATTATTTTATTATAACCAATAATTTAGCTTAATTAATCTCTTATCTTCCCTATAATTTCTCAATCTCCTTCTTTTCTTTTTTTGTTTTCTTTCCTTTTTCTTTTTTCATTATTATTGCCTAGCTTCCTCCACACGCATCATCTGAGTTCCATTCTTCCCCATGTCTTCTCTTCTCTGCTTTGGCTCCTCGGCTTACCACTCTCTCCACGTGACTCAAACTCAACTGTCCATAGGTACCCAGTCCACCGTCAGTCTCCCTCTTCATTCGAGTCGCAAGCCTCCGACGTCCACACAGCCGAACTGAACTCTGCTCAGAGACCACCGTCCGACTCGGACCAGGTATTTTATAGAGAGATTCACTTCACATGATTTAAGACCCGAAAAAAATAATTTAAATTGCATTAATTAGGAGCTGTCTGTGCACACTTTTGTATTGATTTTGTTGTATGTTTGGGTGATAAAAATGTTGGATGGATTGGTGATGAATTTATTAACTTAATGGATTCAATTAGTGGATGTTGTAGTACATTGGCAAGTAGCGAACGTGCATTCTTAGCGATGAAAATTGTAAAGGCAAGGCTTCGAAACAAGATGGAAGATGATTTTCTTGCAAATAATTTGGTTGTGTATATTGAAAGATAAATTGCTGAAACATTTACTACTGATTCTATCCTTAAAGATTTTGTCAATTTAAAGGAGCGTCATCTACAATTTTAGGTACGCATTTTTTCTTTGGTTATATTTAAATAATTTTATTAAATTTCATAATACATATAATTATTATGTTTGTTTTGTGATATCTTTAGGACAATGTTTATTTCATTACTCATTGAACTGTGAGAGAAAAGTAAAATTCATGTTTGACATACCTACTAAAAAAGTTAGTATCATTATATATCTTGTTTTAATTTATAATTGTCGGTTATTATTTATTTATATTTTTAATATTAAGTCATACTATTTAGTAAATAGTTTAATATGTTTATTTTTTGACCCAGGCTAAAAAATTTTCGTAGCTCCACCATTGATGGTTAGTGATAGTCGTGTATATTAAATATATTGAAACAAATGAATCATGCTAATTATAATTAAGAAAACACAGCTTGTTAGCAAATTTAAAATGAATCATTTTTTTTTTTGGCCAGCATTCTTAAATCATATGTCACACCTTTACATCATGCCATGTTAAATCGTAAAAGAATGTACTTTTAAATATTTTTTTGTTTGAAAAATTCTAATAGTGCCATGTGGTTGTGTTGGTACCCACTCTAATCGGTTACCTAAAATATCTTTAGTTTGAATTTTGAAATTCCATTACCCTATGTTTATTTATTTTGACTTAATTTTTGCTTGATTTTCTCTTCCCACTTTGAAGAATGTTATGCAATTTCGTTGATTAATGTTAGTCATGTCTAGTTTATTTTAGTAATGGGTTATTATTTTATTATTTAATTTGTAATGTATTTGCAATAGGCTCCCTTTTAGTGAATAAAAACGTCCAATTTTATTCTTCTATTATTTATCTATTATATTATTTTATATTTATGGGTGGCATTAGAGCCTGGTTGGTTTCTAAGAGTTCTACATTTCTAAAAAAATGGAGAGCAATAATATTTCAGCTTATTAATTCTAACATAATTGTTATTTTTGTTTCTTAAAACAATATATCTTATTCATATTATAATTTTGTCCGACCATCTATTGTGCGATTTGATAGTCACTATAATTAGTAGAGCATGTTAATAGAGAACTTCTTGAGATCCAAATAGTACTAGCATCGAAGCAAAAGCGTTGAAGTTGAAAGATTTAAAGACAAAAAACTATTTGTTTCAGGCAATTGATTGTCCCACATTTTAGAAACTATTATTTGTAAAGATACTTTCAATGGCATATAAAATTATATGAAAAGGAAATATCAAGATCTTGCAAAAGGAAAACGTGGATAGCTTCAAGCTTTGAGAGGACCAAGTGCGCCAAGGAGAGAAGTTGGAATCATGTTAGCCTGTTAGGACCTCCTCTCCATTCTTTTATTGGCAGCAAAGGCCCCAATCGTACAGTGCTAAAATCCTCTTGGAGGGGAGCATTTTTACATACAACTAGTTGTATACGTTTTTCTGGTTGGATTGTCTATGACAATAATAGTTCTCTCATTACTCCGTATTATCACAAGAGTTATTTCAGTGGCAGAATAAATTTATATTGTTGACTCGCAAAGTTGTTTGAAGTCAAAGGCGGTTTAAAAATAACACTACATGTTGCCAGCAAAGGCTTTTTATTAATATCCAGTGGGGATGGACGACTTCAAAAGTCAAAACCCACTCGCTGCATTGAATATTTGAGTCCATTTTGCGATCCAGTCCCAGCCACGTAAATATCCTTACACCAAAAAAAAAAACCTACAAAAATATTTAAAAGGATTGAATTTGTTGGTGGTTTATTCGTTCATTTTATAATCACTGGCGGAAAAAATAATCGTTCCCCAATTTGTAATAGAAGGAGATTAACCCAACATGTCACCTAGCTAGCAGAGGAGGAGGGGAGGAGAGGAACGTAAAAATGAGATTTTTGTAGATTGTATCCGTGCCGTCCATCCACATTCAGTGAGATTTTTTTTTTTTTTGGCACAACAATCATTCTATTGGGGGCAATTTGGTTTAAGATACTATCAGACACTAAATATAAATATATCTTTTGATAGGGATTTGAATCTTGATGTGGCATGTTGTGAGAAAGCTAAGTAATCATTTTCCTTAGATTTAATCTTGTTATTTTATCTTTTTCGTATAAAAATTTTAGAAAGGGGATTAGATTCATCCACAATTCAAAGCTAGGACGTTTGCTTCTCAAGCTTTGGGATGCCTCCCCTAGTGTTGTAACAATGTCAGGATTCAAATCCTATCCATTTATGAGAGTTCCCAAATTTCTAATCGCGGTTAATCTTGTTAGTTAACGGGTTGATAATTTTTTTTTTGTTACAAAAAAGTTTTGGAAGGGTTTGACACCAGTCCCCTACCAAGGTCAAGGCACGGCCCTAGGCTCTATGAACATTTACTGGGGACTTACGAGATCGCCTACCAAAAGAGTCCCAGCGACAGCAGAAGGGATGCCCACGACCCAAGGGCCTAGTCCTGGACCCTTTACCATCTGTGCCAACTCTCATTGGCAACGGGTTGATAATTGATTCCAATGATTGAGCCATCAGCTCGAAATTGATCCAACCGTGGGCTTTCATTTTCTCGGACCCATTGCTGCATCACTGGGTTCAACCACCAAAGACATGTATTAAGTCCTAACGTGAGCCACCGGTCATTCCTTGCTGATCCGAAATAGTGAATTAGAACCAATGGGGTCGACACAAGTAGTAAGTGGTTTGTGTCATTTAAACAAAATCTCAAATTCAAGTCTTGTGAATATAGAAAAACCCCGTTGGGAGACTAACCTATCATAACTAGGTGCGTGACGTGGGTTAGATCCGGATTAGTCAGGTCAAAGCTCTAGATACCAAATGGATAAAAAAAGAAAAAGAAAAAAGAAAGAAAGTAAATTAGATAGTTGTCTTGTCTATCTGCAGGATCTGGTCTTACAAGACAAGTTGGGATTGAATTCCCTCATGTAGTTTTCGTTTACTCTGCTTAATTATTATCTTGTATAAAAACAAGGGAATTGTTATTTTAATAGATATAAAATTAAAAATAAATATAATCTTATGATTGAAACTTCTCAGACAATGAATTTATCATTGAAAAATCACATTTAAAAATCTTAAATCTAAATATTTTAAATGGTTCAGATTTCATCACAATTGTGATTAGCATGGGTGAGGATCTAACTCACCATATTCATACTACTAATCCTATATATGATGTTGTTTGAGGTTGGCAAATGCTTGTGTTATTATAATTTTCGGAAGGGTTGACGCAATATTTGGTCATTTTTTTATTAGTTCGTACTTATTTTGGTGTGGTTACCTATACTTTTATATTAAAGGCTTTGGTCCTTTGATCAAGGTCAAAATGATTTAGATATTTGTCAAAACATGCATACTTACGCTTGAGATGGAAAGAAATTTAAGGGAGCAAAACTTCTAGTTTAAAACTACAGCGATCAAGTAGTGTTTTAATCTATATTCTAATTATGAAATGTAATTTTCTTTCTTTCTTTTATTTACACGGTAACAACTGCTCCTTAAAAACAGAAAACTTGAGGAGTTTAAGGAAACAACAAATCGCTGAATTGATCTTATTCAATAAGGCACGGAAGATATATCGAGTATTCATTATTGGGCCTTTTCCAACTATATATAGCTACTTATACTATAACAAGTAAAAAAACCACACATATATTGTTGTGCGAGAGGTTAAGAAGGAGATAAAACCTCAAATGGCGATAAAGAAAGAGTCACTTCCAGTACTCCGCGCATGCATGGAAAATAAACCCAATACTATTAATTTATTGAAGCGCATGAAGGCCTAAAGATATATATATATTTGGCGAATGACAGAATTCGCCAAGCATATCATATCCGCGCGAGGAGGGGGTAATAACTCATAAAAAGTAAAACTGAATTTGAAATCCGAAGCACTTGCATGGATCAAAACAAGGTCAAGCTAGCCTTCACTTTCGAGTCCGATTCTTGGAGCGCTAGTAGTCGATGATTTCTTGTGAACATCACCTTCAGGAATCAACTGGATGTCTCTTTTAGCTGTTAAAAATAGGAACTACAGCTTCATTGAAAAACAAACAAACAAACAAAGTAATTAACCCACAGAGATAGATAAAGCAAGAGGCGCACCGCCGTCCGTCATGAGCTTGGTAGCCAGTTTGAAGTTTGTTCTTTGAGGTTTCAAGTCTCTCCTGCATTGCAGTATATTTTACCAGATACCTGCGTGACTATATGTGTGTTCACACACACACACACACACAGAAGCAGTTGGAATAATCAGATAAGCATCGAATTAAAACCAAATTAAACTTGGAAACTTGAAACTAAAAACCACACACACACCTCTCTCGCACGGGGACTGATGGCATGGGTGGGTTCGGCACTCATACGAAGGGCTCTGTATCTGGTACGAGGCTCAGAATTGTGATTTTGGACCTCTTTCTTCACCCCTGGCTTCTGTTCAGTCTTTGGGAGTTTAGGGTTTGGTGCTGACTTGGCTGGTTTCTGGTGCTTGATGGTGGGTATGGTGGGTGTGACCAATTCTGCGTCCTCCATTTTTCTTTTGTTTCCCATTGAAGGGTTCTTCTCTGTCGTTGCACCAGAACTGTTTTCAACTTTGGCGTTGCTTTTGTTGGATGGTTCATTGGACCTGCCACTCTTGAATTTCTCATCCGAGTCTTTCTTTGTTTTCAACTTTATCTCATTATTGTCCTTTTTACCAGCAGCATCTGTATGTTTTCCCCCATGACCAATATATAATATGCACATTTTAGTGTTTCTCGAATTCAAGAAAATCAAGATCAGAGAGGCACAATGTTCTTTATAAATTAAATGAGCAATAATGCCGGAAGAAAAATAACAGGAATCGTGACTTACTTTCGTAATCATCCATGTCATCAAGGAAATTCTTCTCAGTTCATAAGAAACGGAACCCCAGGGTGGCCAGCAAAACGGAAACACGTATTCAGATGAATCAATCATGCATAAAATAATGCCACGTACAAGATTTGTGTGTGTGGTTAACGATATATGCAAGCACAATGAACAAAAGCAGAAGATGGAAATTTTATATATTGATACCTCTGAGAACTCCACTGGAGGCTGAGGAACAAATTCAACCGAAGGAAATTCTCGCCACTCTTCAAGAACGGAGCTAGGCGCAGGGTTTTTAGATTTCTCTACACAATGAAAAATATGTTACTCTGCGTGTGTGCGTGTGTGCTTCTACCTTCTTGCACCTCTCTAATTAATCAGCTCAAGATTGTCATGAATGTTTAAAATGCCAATATGGTTATAAAAAAACTGATTAATTAATTACCTGCAGCGGTTTCTGCTGTTTTATTATCCACGAGCTCCGCAATCATGGACTTCCATTGGCTGTGATCATGGAAAATTAGGAATCACTTATTTTCTCACGCCTCCGTAATTTCTCTTTTGTTTCCATCAATAATATCTCTTTCACGACTACTTATGACTAGCTAATACGAGTTTAATTTTGTAAGATTTTATTCTATATATACATATGTGGATGAAATTAATCCCACGCAAGAATATGTTGTATGTGTATATAACTGTATGTATATATATGCAAACTCCACAAGATGTATTTATAAGCCCAAATTTGCGAAGTTGGTGTTGTTGTGAGAGAAGTGGAATGGTTGCGTGGAGGAAATCACGGGTGGCATGCGTGTAGAGGGCTCCAAAACAATCGAATATATGAAGTATTACTACTTTTGAGCCTTTCATGCACGTTCATGATTCTCTCCACACGCGCATCAAATTTATTGGGGGGAAAACTGAAAATAGAGTTGAATTCATCATCATTTTGGGAGAAATGTAAAAGGCTTTAGTTTAAGAAAATTGTTTGAAATGTACATCTCTTAGTTCCACGTTGATTTGGAATATTTAGAGGATTTCTTATAAACGGGCTTCTTGTGTGTGTGTTGTTGTGGGAAAAAAGAAAAGGCAGAGAGAATTCTTACTCAGTCATAATGGTAGCTAAAAGACTGATCTCCTTCGATCTGTGTTGCCTAAAATTACTTATTGTTCTCCCTATTTTTGTAGCCTGCACAATACTAACCATAATCAGAAATTAATACAATACATATATTATTATAACTACAATGCCTGTATATGGAGGGCGCACACACTTGTTAAACTCCTAGCCACATAGGCAATGGCTAGAGAATAGGGAACATGAAGAGATGAGAGATCATTCTTCGCTCATTGCAATATAACTTTGAACAATTAAATATATTGCAATCAAGACCTCTACAGTTTAAGGGATATAAGATGTATTATTCCCCCTTGTACAAGATATTGATGAATATCACACAGCAATTAGGAATGCAGAACGAAAACGCGGAGAAACATTTGGAACCGGAAGTGTGAGAGAGAGTGATCCTTCCTAGATGCGAACATTGCACTTTACCATCTTCCAAACTATTTTTTTTTTTTTTTTTTGCTTTCATCATCCCAAAAATGGTGCAAGGACCTGATTTCAATTGGGACTTGTCCCGATAAAAAATGTGACTAGCTAGCTAGCCCTTGTTAGTCAAAGACTTATGTGTACCACACTGTTTGAAACCACATTCAGACTGATGAGCTGCATTAATTGGCGTTGTTTTAACACGTACTTAATTAGTGTTTATGTGATTTCAATATATATAGAGGAACCTAACATCATACTCGAGAAAAATTGTTAGGAGACGCCAAGTGTAAATAACCTTGTTTAATGTGGGAAGTCCGACATTAAATAGAGTTGGCTTTAATGATAACTTGTATATGGTGGAAGAACTCATATGTACGAGTCTTCAGATTTTGACTTAAGATGTAATGGTGTTCTACTATTTATCCCACATATATTTTCTTCCCCATTTCAAGCGTAGATCCTCGTTTCTGCATTCTTAATACTTTTACATCATAATTAAACTACATATAATGATTATAATCTTAATTAATAATTACAGAGTTTAGCTTTCTCAAACATCTCTCATTGATGTTAATCATCGCATTAAAAATCAAAACTCAATCATAAATTGAAAATAATAGTTAAGTCTCACCTCTATGACACTTACAGCTCGAACCAACGATCGCAGCTTCCTTAGTGACCCGTAGATTTCAGTTTCCGTCTATCAAAAGTGATGAATCAATACCAAAAAGAAAAAAAGGAGAGAAAAACGAGAGAAATAGAAAATAACTTAAGGATGTGCATCCCAATTAAAACACATGAATATACTAACCAGCTTGTTGCTCTCAAGTTGATCCTTAATCTGCAAAACACACAGAATATTTTCATCACGATCATCTTTAATAATGTTGTTTCCTGGTTCATTGGCCTGCTGGCCGGTGGCTCTTCCTCCTCCTCCTCCTCCGGCGACCGATGAATCATCGACCTTATTAGTGGTCTCATTATGTGGACATGCTTTTTTGCAGTCCTGGAAAACTTGTGAAATGGTGGTATGAATATCTTGTTCCGTGGTCTGATCAAGGCAGCAGCAATTTCCGGTGAATTGGCAAGAGTAGAGCTTCTCAAGGATCTTGTTTCTTCTGAGTTTGAACTCTTCAGGCTGATCCAAAGCAGCCACTCTTATTGCATTAGTGATGATCCGGTAGATGCTACAGTTTCCCCCCTCAAAATATTTTCTCCACTCCTCAATGCTCTGCGATTTCATGGCTATGAACAAGTTTCAGAATAATGGGGGAATTCTGAGAGATTACGTAAAGGCAATATAATTTCAATGAAGTTTATGACTTTCTGATGCTAAGACCAACACTTGGACTGAGTTATATATAGGGGTGAGAAATGGGAGGAAAGGTGATGGTTCTTGATTTTCCTGAGCAAGAAAAGGAAAAAAAGTAGGAAATTAAAAGAGAGATCCACAGATACAGAGAAATCTGGCCTCTGGGTTTGCATACTACTTTCGAGAGAATCTCATATACAAGGAATTGGGAAACAAAAAATTTATTTGAATGGATTTCCTTTCAATGATCCTGCAATTGTAATAAGGCTTAATCTCTGCATTAATTGCTATTATCGAATTAAATTCACTGCTGTTTCCTTTTATGATATACACAAAACACAATGTTGACAACGTTCCCAAGAGACCTGTGGCTTTTTTTCCAGAAAAGATGCTTCCAAATGGCAGTTTTATGGACTCGGACCCCTAAACCTGATCCAGCGGTTATCTTTAAAACGTGCTTATTTTGTTTAAATTGTTTTCTAACAGAAAAGGCGGGGAAACTCTTTAAAATGAATTTTCACAGAGAAATTGGGTGCCATGCAATATTCATTAGACTCCATAAGATTAATTAATTAAGAAGCATATTGGGGAGTGAACGATTAGGGTCACGCCTCATTAGGGTCCTTCACAGAAAGGGGTTCGTTGATCATTATGATGTTCTATTACTAGACAAGGAATATAAACATGCCATAAATGGACATTCATTGTCCCAGGATGTTTATTGTCCAATCATTTATTCCTGAGTATGCTAAAGGAAACAACGTTTTCGTTCATCGAACCTGAAAATTTCCTACTTATTAAGGGCCGCCTTTAATTAATCTGTAACAAAAAGATGTGTGAAGGATTGCTTTTTATTATTATATGAATTAAAACTTTAAATAATGAATTAACTCGTTTCACTATGTAGAAAGTGAAACGAAAAAACTTAAATTAATAATTACGCATAAGTAATTTGGAAAGCTGGTGAAAGCAAATAATTAATTTTTGTGTGAATTTAAATATATAAATATTAAATTAAAATTATCATATTTGTGTGAGTTTAAAATTAATTAGAATATAGATATTAACTATACTGATTACGAACTTATTTTTAACCAATAAATATTCAAAATTTAAAGCTTTGAATTTCAAATTTAAAATTGTAATATTTATGTGATAGAGGCTTAAATTAAAGTTAATTACATGCTATGATATGATCGTCATGTTTTGATGCTTTGAATCTAATTTTATTATTTCATTTTTACTTGTATTGGCATACAATCCATTCGATTTTTAGGATTTCAATTAGTATTTTAAATTTTCTTGATTTTTTTCCTTTCTTATAGATATATCTATCTAGATGTATTTTAAATTATCTTATAACATTCAATAAGAATAGTTGCAATGGTAATTGGTTGAACAGCCGCATTGCTTGATACTTTTTCTTTTTGTCCTTTAATATATTATCGCATTATTATCCTCTTCCATTCAGTTGGGCCCCATCACGAATAGGCCCAATAACATGTTATTGGTTTTTGGCCACAAAATAAGTTCAACGAATGTGCCTTGGGCAATTATTGACTGCCTTTGTATAAAAAAAAAAAACTAATAAATTCACCCTTCATTCTTGGGTTCAATTGGTGGGGGTCGGTCTTCTTAAGGAGGGGATTCGATCCTTGCGTTGGTCAAAACGCTAGGGGAGGCATCCTAGGGGTCTAGAAAGCAGTGGTAACGTTAGTAGAGGTGGAGACATGTGTACTCTCTGGCCAGTATCTCCTGTGGACTGGGCTCCAAGCGCCCTACCCTTGGACTGTGCGTGAGCCCGACCCTTTTCCTAAAATTTTTGTATAAAAAAAAACTAATAAATTCAACTAAAAAAGGGATCATATATTCTTACTAAAGAAATGGGGTTTGATTTGGAGTTGATTAAGGTACTAGGTGAGATATCTTAACTTGCGGTGCTTAGGTAAACACCTGAGGGTAATAATATTGAGAGAGTTCAACTCCTTTCTTAAAATTGTTACAACGGATATAATGATATCTAATATGCGATACAATTATGACATTCTGAATTTTGTTACATCTCTTTCCTTAAAAAGTGGACTCATGTTTTTTTTGGGGAAAAAAAAAAATCAAATCCATATTACACACATACAACCCCCCTCATAAATTCAGCATTATATGGTCTACACATTTAACCAGAATCACTTGACAAGAAACACTCTATTACATGATTTTAATTTGCTTGGTGTTCAGACTATTTTTTACAGATGCTTTTATCTTTCTTTTACTTCTTCATCAGGGTCTCTTACTACATGTTCTAGTAATATGTAAAACACTTCTTATTTAATATCATTTTGTCTTGTTAAAAAAAAAAAGACCACTTGAAATTGGTAGCCGCCTAGTAAAGGGGAAAAACCAGAGAGAGATCGATGAATCTGATACATATAGTTCTTAATTGGCCATTAAGTATAGCTATTTCATTTGAGAGACAGAAAGGAGTAGAATATAAAAGGCGGATGAGAAGATGGTAGCCTCACAAATACATTTTGATATTGGTTGAAGTAAAGAAGATGAAAGAAAGTAATTTTCTTTCATGTCAAAAAATAAAAATGATACTCCTTCTAGTCCTAAATATAAGATAACATTGACATTTTTAGGAAGGTAAACAATTTACTTAATCATATTATATATGTTATGTATCCTTATATTATATATCAATTTATTAGTCAAACTAATTAGTTTGAAAGAAAAAAAAAACTTTAAATTAATTTAATTAGCTTCTTTAAACTTTTCAAAAAAAAAAAAATCAACTATATTTAATATTTATGAACTAGGGCGTATTACATTATTCATAACCGTCACTTCAAAAATTGCTTCCCATTATCGTAAAGAATAGTGCAGAACTTGAGCAGCCTTTCCTATTTGTTTTTAGGCAACACTAATGGACATTTTTAGCGACTATCAATGGAGGAAAAAAGTTCCGAACCCACAGAATCTTGCCTGGAAGTTTGAAAGTCAAAAGATTCACCAACAAGAACATACTTTAAAGGGATAATAACACCAAAGGAAAAGGCAAAATAAGTAGATTTTCCCCAGGTAAATCTTGCTTATCAATGGAATGATGAATCTCAAAATGGAATTTTGTGTACATGCTGCCACTACACTAGGCACGTTGAATGTTCCTGGCAGGGAACAGCAAAAACCTTTTGGCCAAAAAGAACAAAAAGACAGACCAGAACATACATACATACAAATTCCCTGTAGGGAACACAACATGGGACATGCATGCACTTCCACCCGATCTAACTATGAACTAATATTGACATGAGAGCAAAGCTCACAAGGACAAGAGCATTCGGAAATCATCCCCTCCAACTTCTCTGTTACCCTTTGCTCTCCTCTTTCCAAAAGCTTCCTTTGCAAGCTGCTTCTTCTTTTCTTGCAACTCCAATACCCTCTCTTCAATGCTATTTTTAGCAATCAATCTTACAATCTTCACCTCCTCTTTCTGTCCGATGCGGTGGACACGGTCCATTGCTTGTTCCTCCACTCCTGGGTTCCACCATGGCTCCAATAAGTATACTCTGGAGGCGGCTGTCAGATTTATACCTGTGCCTGAAGCCTTGAGGCTTGCCAGTAGAATCATGGGTTCCTCTGTTCCTCCAGCTGAAAATTCTTCCATAACCCGGCCCCTTTGTTTAGCATTCATTGTCCCATCAAGGCGCAATGTCTTGAAACCAGCTGCTTTCAGAGGCTGTTCCAGTAAAATCAGCATCTTACGAAACTGAGAAAACACAACTGATTTTGTAGCTGGATGTTGATCCCTTGAGGCAACAAGGAGTTTCAGCAGAGCAGACACCTTAGAGGATAAGCTGGTTTTGTCTGAGGAGAGTTCATCAGCATCAGCACCAGAAGATTGAGGTGGGGCGGAGAACAAATCAGATTCTTTAAGGGGGTGACGACAAAGGGGACAACAACCGTTGCTCCGCTGTAGGGTTTTCAGAATACAAGCTTGGCAGTATATGTGAGCACAGCATGTAATCACAATGTCAGTTGGTGGAGAAATACATATTGGACAGTCAAAATCTTCACCATCTTGCAGCACCTCCACCAACTTTTGCAGCAATTCCGGGCTGTTGGAAACATCTGTTCATATCCAAATCATATGTAAGGATGCAATGAAATTTCTAGAATTTACTTGAGGAATATGTCTTTATAAAGTAAAGTATTTTAATCTTATTTATACACCTCATTTTAACTATCTATGTCTCCTAGGACAGAAAGTGATCCCCAGTAGGCTGGCAAGCACCAACCTTTTCATGTTCGTCAATCAAGAGGTATGGGAAAAGCCATTATCCTAAGCAATCAAAGAAATTCTATAGCACATGGTTTGATGTGATTATAAATTATATAGAAGCCTTCAAATTCCAAGCATGAGAATCCAACTCAGGTTCAAGGAATAATGGCAGCAAGAAAAGGAAAGCATGAGAAATCTAACTAACCAGATGCACAAAGTAAATGTATACTCAATTCCAAGTCCCAACTCACAGTTACTTGAAGTGGCAGAAATCAGAGGTTGAAAAAACAAGTAGTTAAAAAAGGAAAATGTATTAACTGCAGACTTTGGTACCTTCAATGTTATTAGAAGGGAGTAACGATTTGAGATCTGAAGGGCACAATGCCATATCAGTACAAATTTGGCGAAGTCGTAAAATTATACCAAGTACGGTTGAATAGTTGCGCGTTATGCTTCCATCATTTATATAACCTGCCACTATGTCCTTCGCTCTTGATTCTATCTGATCATACAGTTTCCGTTCTTCCTCAAGAAGTTCAACAAAACAAGTCTCTACAGTTTTTGGAGGCAATCCTACCAATGTTTTATCTTTTGTTCTTCGCAACGAAATTGTTGCCATCAAAACCTACACCATAAGTAAAAGATAAAGAAAACAAGTGCCAAAATTAACCAATGATACATTCATTCTATCTCTGCATACAAAAAAAGAGAAATAGCACAAAGTCCACAAAACTAGCCTAGAGCTAGAATAATGCTGCCATTTAAATATTACCATAAGTAGGTGATCTTTGATCCTACAAGAGAACACTAAGAACTGATGCATGAAAATACCTGAAGACGTAAGAGTCCGTTTGTGTTTCTTTCAGCAAGAGGACGTTGCACTAAGCTCTGCCAATAACTCTTTGTTGAAAATGGTTGAAAGCGTAAAAATGCCATGAGAGAAAATAAATCATATAAACCATTTTGAATTGGTGTCCCTGTAACAGCCCACCTCCGCTTAGCTACTATTTTCATCATAGCTTGACTTTGTTTAGCATTCACATTTTTTATTACATGTGCTTCATCTAAAATGACCCTCCACCACTGTATTTTATTTACGGGCGAGTCTGGAGAAGATTCTTCAGTAGCTAAAGTGGTGTATGTGGTTAATACTAAATCATACATCTTAAGTTCTTCAGCATTGTCGGTCCTTTTATCACCATAATACATGTACGTCTTCAATGTGCCAGGCTTAGTATGTTCCTCTAACTGTGTTATCCATGTTGAAATTACAGAAGCGGGGCACACAACCAATGTAGTCTTTATATCCATGCCAGTTGACGGTGAGCAATCTACAGCAACAGATTTTTCATTCCCATGAACCCTTGAAGAAGTACTCTCAGTCTTGCGTCTTTTTGCTGATCCAGTGGGCTGTTTATTTGCTCCTCTCCTTTTACCCCTCTTACCACTCGAGATAGCGAAATCATCACGCTCCCCCATGTCATCATGCTTCCCTTCTTCCATATTTAGAGCAATAGAATCTTTATCAAGAGCAATCAAAGAAAGTAAAGTTAAGGTCTTGCCTAATCCCATATCATCAGCTAGAATACCACCTCGCAAAGGCTCTGGCCTTGTGTCCGTATGATAATTAGTCAAGACATTCACAAAGGCTCCATCTGTCTCTTCCCAAAATGGGGGTAATTCATCAGAATTCTCTCTATGAACTAACCACCCCAAGCCTTGCTTTTGATGTAGGAAAAGATCAGACTTGATGACACTTCGAGGAGGCTCCAAAGCTTCCAAAGCACCCCTTTTGCTAATATTCTCATCAACCAACTTAAAAATCTCATCTAAAGTTTTAAACTCATTCTTAGCCTTCTTATCTTTCACAGCCATAGACTCAGACAACGTAGACGCTGCATCAGATACTAAAATTAAAGCTAACCCACTTGCTGATATTACATCTTTCACGGTTGGAAAATTCTCGATCGTCGCAAATATATGAATTTGACAAGGAATCTTGAACTTGTTACCCGAGAACGTTTTGGGCACAATGCCTTCCACAATGATAAGTTCGGAGTCTATCAAGGGAGACAGTACGGCAGCGACACCGCGCTCAATATGCCCAACCTGATTTGCTCGAGTGTTGAGGACCTTAATGGCGTTCTCATCGAAGGGGTTGAGATGTTCACGGACCAGACCAACCATTTCACGGCCACTGATGGTACCAGAGTAGTGTTTAATCCCAACGATGTTGGCGCAGACGAAGCCGAGCAGGTATCTTTCCGACGAAAGACCTTGAGAAGGTTGGCTTGGGTCGATGAACTCATCATCTTCCATGGGCGGTTACTTTATTTTCTGAAGCTATGAGAGCTTCGATGAAGAAGAGCGAGAGGTTTTAAGTTTGAATGGTGGCCCAAATGTGTGGTGCATTTGAGTACGAGTCAGCGCTTGCAAGGCCAGGGGTTTTCTTATCAGAGGGTCAAGGCGGGGTTTTTTCGATTCTGAGCGAATGCTGAATTTAAGCGACTTCGACGCCGTTTCGTGGTCCTTCCTAACCCGTTTGGTTCCATTTATATTAAATTGTTTAAGCTAGTAATGACTTATTTTTTATTTAATTTTTTTATAAATCTGGTAGAAAAAGATTTAAGTTATAAATATAATTTATATTTAAATTGATAGTAATATAAGTGGCTAGGCCCACGTTTGAAATTTTTGGAAAAAGATATCCATGTAACTTGTTTCTTAATTGACTTTTAACAGTTTTTTTTTAAAAAAAAACTAATAAACTTAAAGTTCAACTCAAACATTTTATTTATAGTTTTTTTTTTCTGTTGGAGTTTTTTTTAAGCTACTTAAAACTCTCTCCAAATAGATCTCATAACTATAACATTATTAGGTTTACATAATGTAGAGAAAATTATATTTGTGATATAAGTATGATTATATTTTTAAGGAAAACAAATTATATTGCTAGGACTAATGAATATGGATGTAAATATTTTGTAATCAAGTAAAATGATCCTGTTGCCCTTATAGTTCTTAAATTGATCAAAGTTTCCACACATAAATTGCTGTTAAATATTAAATAATTTTGATTACAATAATTAAATATTAAAAAAATTTAAGAAGTATTTCCATTAAAAAATTATATTTTACTGTTAAAAATATTAAAAAGCCCAATTAAATAATATTCTCATTATTATACATAAAAAATTACCATGAACTACATTGCATAATATTTCTATCATTAAATATTAAAAAATTACTATGAACCTAACATGTAAACTTCACAAAATGAAAAAAATTATCACTGACGCAATTATATATACTCACTCTCATTCTTATTATAATACATCAACTAACAATTCTCACAAACTAATAAAAACAGTTAAACTAATTAAATTTGTCTTAAATTTTAAGTACTTTTCAATATTACTTATATTAATTGTAATAAACTCTAATATCATCTTAATTATTACTTTCACTCACTACCTTTATTAATTATGGGTCTACATTAATTCTTTTTGGAAATAAGTAGATGCCTTATAAAAATACCAAATATAATTATTAGTTGATGTGTAATAAATACCAAAGGGAGTATATGTGTGGATAAGAGTAATTGTGTCTACTTCTATATTATTTTCATATATTTTTATGTTTTATATAATCCAACCAAACGATCTTAGACATATGCATCATATTTCTCCAAAACGAATCAAACAAATTCACATAATTATTAGTATACTACATTCCACTACTTTACCTCAAAACCTGTGAACCAATCGGGCACTTGGACATTTTCCAAAATTACATTCTTCTAGAAAACACAGTGCGAGTTTTTATTTTTGCCAGCTAAGCGATTTATGGATTTTTTTTTCCTGAACAATTTTATGTAATGAAGTAGTGTAAAATTACATTTGACTACATATTTAGCTCTTTAAATTTGTATCCGGTGTTTATTTAATCCTTTAAGGCCCTTTAATGTTAACTTTGTTAATCCTCACTGACTGAAAATGCTGATATAGTGAATTTAATTTTAACTTCATTGATGAAATGCTGATAAAACATGTTTAAATTTATATTTTTGATTAAAATATGTTTTTAATTTTTAAAGTTTTATGTAAGGTATAGTTTTTATTCCTTAACTTTATAAGGTACATTTTAAGTCTTATATTTTTAATACTATTAATGTTTTGATGCAAAATGTTAACTCAGCAAACTTAAATAATGATTGCAGATAAAACATGTAAGTTTTAATTTTTTTAATATGATATGTTTAGATTATTAAACTAAAATAAATTAAAAAATTACTATAAATGATATTGAGATTTTGATATTTAGATTATTAAACTAATATATTTAGATTATTAAAATAAAACATTTTAATACAATTAATGTTTTGATATTGATTGCTTTATCATGTTTTTAAATATTTTTCATTTTAAACATACTTTAAACTTCTGATTAATAATATTTAATTATATAGTTGTCACTTAAATTTATTAAGTCAATTTTTTTATTAGTACTTTGTTAGAATTATAGGAGTGAAATCATATTTTATAAAGTTAAAAGGGTGAAATTATTATAATTACATTCTATTTTAAAATTCAGCAAACTATGGTCTTCTTTTTACTTTTCGCGTTTCCGTGGTGGAAGGGAAAACTATGGGTTTTTTGTTTCCGGGGGAAAATGACAGTAAATAAATAAAATATGAATATTTCTTTCGTGATGAAAAAGAAAGCGCGATCTTTGCGCTCCAATCCACCGCCCACCGGAAGTCCCGATTCCTCCGAGCAAAGCTGCTCGTTATTACCATCAAAGGAAATTCAGGTATTTGCATCTCTGTGATTGTGTCTCTCGTTTTATGCTCATCAGGGGTTTATGTTTTTGCCACGTCTCTAGATCTGTCTTCAACTCAGAATCGTTGATGATCTCTTGATTCTGCAAAGTTTAGCCTCCCGCCCACAACACATTCCAGTTCATATAAATTAATATTTGCCTCAGCCGTTTTGCCGTATCTATTTCTCACCCCTGTTATCATTTCAATGAAGCAAACGTGAAGGCTGGCTCGTCTGCTCCGTTTCGGATAGCTTCCCAGCCTTTTTTCCCTTGTCTGCCTCAGTGAAGCACCCAAAGGTTTCCCAATTTAAATTATCCAGGAATAGTTTTATAATCTCACATTTGATTTTACTTGCTTTTCTTCTTAACAAAATTCATTCGATATAATCTATTCCTTGTGACTTTATAATCTCTCCTGCAAAGCTTTAGCAAATGACCTTCGAATTAGGTCTTGTGTAAATTTCATCTGTCGTCTCGTACGCTCGTCGATCCGAAAACTAATGGTAAAGTAAGAAATTTTAGTGCTTTACAAAACCAATTGTTTGCGTCTTGGCATGAGGCCTTTACAAAAGGTTGATTCGTGTTTTGATCTGTCTTTTAAAGTTTGCTTGACTGACTGGATAGGACAGGCCTGTTACTCTGTTTATAAGTAACGGTCTGTAGATGCTGAGTCCTATGTCTTGTTTGGGTATTTTAGATGTGCTAATTTTTCCTTGGTAAATAGTCTGGTTCTCTGTGATAGTGAAAATAACTTTTGCTTTAATTGCGTGACTATTTTTGGAGTGCAGTTTGGGTTTATTATTTTGTGGATATTGCCGTTGCCTCTATGCAGTTTAAGTTATAATTTTTGAAGGTTGAGTCTGAATATATGAATGTGTTATTTTGTAGCAAAGGGCAAGCGGTTTTATTTATTTAAGGGGAATCATTATGCATGGTGTTCTTTATTTTTTTATTGAGTATATTTCCATATTATTAATACGAGATGCTATGTCATCCTTTTTATATGAGAACTTAGATTTAGTGCTTATGGAATTTGGAGTGACAGAAATAAGTTGAATGCTTGAGCTTTAATGCGTTGGAATAATATTTTAAGGACGTTTTTTTCTTTGGTTGCGTGGCCCCTAGTTGATGCAGGCCCTCCTCTATTCCATTGATTGAGCTGACTAGACACTTTTATCAGTAAGCTTGATGTCTAGGATGTACTAGTTTGATTTTTCTGAGCTTATTTTTTTACCCTTCTGTTGGGCATGAAACATAAAATTGACGTGATCAATAAAAAATCATTTGCGCTTTTTCAACCTTTCAAAATCTTACCTTATAAAAGTGTTGATTGATGTCTTCATTGCCTCTATAATACTAGTTCTCAGTCCTTTGAGCCATGCCCTAATTTGGTATCAGTTGTTGAGTCTTGAGGCATGGACACTCAGAAAAACGAACATGAAAAGCTTACTTCATCAGCAGCTGTTGCTGCTCCTGCCGCGGCCGCCACAACACCTGTCACCTCATGTCGAAAGAAGAAGAATGAGCAAGCTACTTTCTTGGAGGATTTGAAGGATCATGTTGATGAGTTTATCCATGCTTCTATGGATGAACACAAAACATGCTTTAAGAAAACCGTTCAAAAGGTTTGACTCTTGAAACCTTTTCTTGAGAACTCTCATGCTTACATCGCCTTTTGGCTTTGTCCTTGTGCTTGTCTTCTGATACGGTTTGGTTTTTTACAGTTCTTTGGTTTGTCCAAAGTTGTTGTGGAAAAGAACTCTGATGCTACTAAAGAAGTTGAAAGCTCTTTACCTCTTCGGACTGTTGTGCAAGAGTAGAATCCCATGATTTCTCTTTCGTTTGGCAATACCCTGTAGGCCTTTTCTTTTCTTTTGTTTTTTGTGGTAGTGGTTTCTTACCGCGAACAAGAGGTTGTATTGAATCTGGTAGTGGTTGAATTCCAACTATCCGGTCTCTTTATGGTAGTAAGTAAGCATCTTTATGATGTACTTCATAACTTAGTAAGGTTATGTTGAATCCCAGCTTCTCAGTTTTGTAGAAAATAATCTAAAATAATAGAAGACCCGTCGTTGTATTTTCTGGCAACTAACCCTACTAAAAGAAGAATAAATTTAAACGAATGAAAACCATTTAGAGAGACATGATGTCCATCATTCTTATTGGGGGACGTGGCATTTTCCCACACTCGAAATGCAGTTGCATATTGGAACCTATTTCCCTGCCCATCAAAGGATGAGCAGGGAGAGCTTAGCTCTAGATTAGATCTAGACGGTCCAGATTTATTTTTATTTTTATTTTTTAAAAAAAGTTATTTTAATAAGTAGAGAATCTAAAATAAAAATAATTTCTTAACTAATGTTTTTTCAAAAAATAATTTTTTATTTAAAAATAACAAAAAATAAATAAATAAATCTGAACGGCCCAGATCAGCTTAGCTCTCCCTGCTCATCTTTTGGATGGGTAGGGAAACAGGTTTCGTTGCTTATTCTCCTTATATCAGTAAGGAATCACCTAACTTCTGCTCCTCCCCATCTTATCATATTCTAATGATTTTTGAGGAGGAATATACATGGTTCGATAGCTCAATAGATGAGCTTGTTCTTTCTATATATATATATATATATATATATATATATATATATATATAATTGATTTTGTGCTCTCATCAAGGTGAGGCTATGCCTTCGGGCTTTAAGAATACTTGTAAAAATATATAAAAATCGCCCACTAACCACATTTTCACGCTCATGGTATTTAAAGTTACAATGAGCCAATAAACTAACATTTGTTTTTGTTTTTTTTTTATATATATTTTTATAATATAAACTAACATTTGTTGGCAATAGATGAACTAATTCTAATTCATCTGTTGGTTTGGGCCATACAACACCGACTGTGAGTAAATCAGATGGATTGGGCCAATTGCCTCAAAAGAAGATCCACGGAAAACCAAATTCAAAAATCTGAGTTCCCAGAAACCTTGTGCTTCATAGTCTATATAGTTTATTTCCTTCTTTCCCTTCTGCCATTAAAAAAATTAGATTCAAAACTCCAACTCGAAGTAGAGAGTGAAGTGAGTGAGAGTCCCATACTCCCATGAATAATAACAATTAGAGAAAATGGAGAGGTAATTTATGGTTCGGGAGTGAAGAATAGAATGAACGCTCGTGAGAAAGAGGTGGTTCATCTAAACGGACCTCACGTTACTGAGATCATCCAATGGAGTCTTGTTTGCCTTTAGCTGGCCGACCATCCTATTCCTAGTCATTTTGGTAGGTGTACTGTTACTAGCTTTCTGTGTTCCAGCAAAATACTGTCTACCTTAAAAATCGAAATGTTTCCACCAACACCACAGTACATGCACGTGAATATTTTTATAGCATTCCATCAATGACTCATTAAAGATAAGCATAGATCAGTGCAAGTTGAATTTTAAACTCCTCCATCATATAGATCAAAGAGGGAACACATGTCCGTGTCCTTTTCTTTTTTATAGTATAACCATAATGGATGAGTCAAGAAACTTTAACTAATTTAGCTTCATTCCCGTCCTAAATTTGCTTATATCAGGGGGTTTCCATGTTCCTTTATTGTATCAGATCATTTCCATGTTTAATAACATGATGGGATAGGAATATTGCTGTCAACTGTACCCGAAAAAGAATACTGCCATGATGACGAATATTGCTGTCATTTTTTAATTTTGAAATTTTCTATATTGAACAGTTGATGAAATGCCTCTTTGCAACTGTAAACACACATTAATTAATGAGTTCCCAGCTAGTTTAAACTTTTGAGAATGCAAGATTTTCTTATTCTTAAAATCTATCGTACATTAATTTTTGAATAGTTTTATTTTTTCTTATAAGCGGGAAAAAAAAACTATCTTTAGAATTGTTTATGGAGATGGTGATGAAATGATAAGTTATATCACATACTGGCACGAAAATATTTGTAATTTTTTGTGTAAGAATCAAGAAACCATACTACTAACCACATTCTAAACGACTTATTCAACTATATGTTTTTAGACCAAACATGTCGTCGTTGCTTTTGAAGAGCTTGTGTGAGAGCTCGAAACATGGAGAACTGGAAAGATGAAAAGGCCAGCAGGGATATAAGCTGCTTAACACTTGCATGTACGAACAAACATTCAACAACACCATGCATACTGCTTTAACCTTTATTGAAGTCGTAAAAGAAGGGGGAAAGGAAAAAGAAGAAAAAGCAAACAAAGAACAATAGAACTGGAGAGCGGTCAATGGAAGTGGTTGGTAATTAACATATATACAGCTATGTTTCCATGTGGCAAGCCAAGGAACCCCAGAGTCTTTTCAACATTCAAAGAAAAATTTCCCGCTTCTTGTCACTTTCGGTCCCAACCTAAATGAATCCTTCTTCATAGAGTTCAGCCATACGAGTTATTTCAGTTCTTAATCATTCTTTCATCGTAAAGATTATTTTCAATTGACAAGTAGTTGAAAGGTTTTATTGTCTTTGTCTCTTTATGTCATTTCACCACTAGTGACTAGTAAGTGTTGAATAATCACGAACAAACAGATGGAAGGTTGAAAAAAAGGAGATCCGAGTCACGTCCGAAAACGTTGTCCTACAGAGTTATTCTGCGACCACCGGCAAAGAGGTAGCGGTATTCCTTAGGATTAAACAGATCCTTTCTGAAGACGATCAGGGTGATAAAATAAGCGGAAGATTATAATAATGACAGCAAGAA
This sequence comes from Acacia confusa, assembly GCA_037074495.1. Lineage (NCBI taxonomy): Eukaryota > Viridiplantae > Streptophyta > Magnoliopsida > Fabales > Fabaceae > Acacia > Acacia confusa. The sequence continues at coordinate 8,551,413 of CM073507.1, read as the reverse complement.
ATCAGAGGAGAAGAGAATGTTATCATAAAAACCCGTGCACTTTGTCCGAATCCCTTTTATAAACACGGTCGACTGATGACGAATGGATGCGAGTTTATTCGGATGACACAACCCTTGAGACCAACTGGCACCTCCGAAAAGACGAATCCAAATATTGACAACGAAAAGTTTGTTCAGGACATGGCTGATCGTTGACAACATTTGGTCACGAAGGGTTCTCAATTTTCAACCCCTAAATATTGCGTCTTTTCGGTAAACCTCCAAAAATAAATTATTATTTTACACAAATAAAATATATTTGGTCACGAAGGGTTTTCAATTTTAAACCCCTAAATATTGCGTCTTTTCGGTAAGCTTCCAAAAATAAATTATTATTTTACATAAATAAAATAATATCTTTAGGGAGCAAAAAATTTTTCATTATTGTTGTACGCACGAGCCCACTATTCCTCTAAGCCTCTTTATAAGCCCAGCATAATAAGATGATATATATAGGCTTTTACTCTCTCATTCTCAAACAATGTGGGACTTGTTTCTTTGACACACCCACACATATTATTATATTTTTATTTTTACAACAGTAAGTTCCATGCCTAGGATTTGATTGTCTCTGTATTATGCGATACACAAAGATAACAACTAAAAATGACAACTTTATTATGGGTAGAAATTAAAAAACATACTAGGAATTGAAACAGAATCGTAGATTCTTGTTGGTAGCTTCAGGGATATGAAATTACAACGTGGAATCACGGGCCATGATTCGTATGACTACTACTAGTCTTCTTAGTCTAAAGCTACTGCACTAACTCACATATCAAATTACACCACCACGCACTTTCATGTGAAGCTGCAGGATGTTGAAAATCTTTATTATTGTTGCCGATGCCAGTTGGTTCACTGAAGCTTCAGGTTCTTCAGCCTGCAATCGGAAAAGAAATGGTTAGCAAGAAAGTTTATGTATATAATTAACCAGTGCAACTATAGCTTTCAAGTTGAAAAATAAATAATTATGGGAATTATTTTTGTTGTCATGTACCGTTTTCCCTGGTCAGAGTCTTCAGTATTCCTGTAATTAGGAAAGGGCACTCGTCCTGACTCAATGTGCTTCACGTCCTCCACAAGGAGATCGTAGTGCCTCTTTACTTCCTCAGCAGTTTTGCTACCAACAGCCTTTGCAACGTTGTGCCAACGGTCAGGAGTGTCCTTGTCATAAGTTGCCAGAGCCCTCTCGAAGGCCTTATTGTCCTTAGCAGACCATGACCCTGAAGATGACATTGAGCTTGATGCCATTTCTTAACACTGACTTGTGGAGTTTGAGAAGAGAAAAGAGAGTGAACACAAAGAAGCAGAGGATGATCAAGTGATAAGCAAAGGATGATATATGTTTAATTAATGGAATAAGGAGTTTGAAGAAGGAAGAAGAGAGAGCTTGGTGATATGTGAGGAGAGATGGCAATGCCTGCTCCTTTTATAAGCAGAAGTGGAGGGTGTAATGTGGGGTGGTGCCAGTTGGCATCTCTCCAAAATGAAGTCGAATTTTAATGATTTGTCTCCTCAGCAACCACAGATTATAGCAGTGGGAGAATCAGTATCTTCATATGGTAAACTAAGTTGTGAATGAAGAATAGCTAGGACTAATAACCTAAGCTTTTCCTTTCTCTCTTTATTTTCCCCTTTCCTTTCTTATTTTATATAAAAGCCATCTCAAGTTAAAAGTTCACTTTCCTAAGCTTCGAGTTTTGTGGACTCAATCTTTAGAAGACACATTGCACGTTGCTAAAACCTTTAAAGCGCTTCCCAAAAATAATAAATATATAGTTTAAGCACAAAGCTTCACATGGTTCAGCAAATAAGATATAATCAAACTTTGAATGAAACGATGTATTTCCAGTGTGGTAGAGACATGAGATCTTAAGAACAAACATCTGCATAGAGAAGATAACAAAAGTACTAAACTGAGTAAAAAATGGGTATGTAACCTCCTTTATTGCATGCCAGGGCAGCAAATATCCCTCTGAGGCTCTGAATATTATTATTATCTTGCTTGCAGTTTTCCCATGTGGGACCAAGCATAAACCCAGTAAATCCGCTGCAGCTACTATAGCTTTCACGTGTGCCCACACAAACCATAAGCCAAAAGCTTTTTTGTTCAAAAAGTTATTTAAAAACAAAGGCCAGTTATATTCATCATAGTTGCAGATGATCTTTCTAAGTATACTATGTCCTTCACAACATTCCAACATCTAGCTGTCCAGTTTCTCGTACAATGATTATCGTTTGTTTTTTTACTTTCAAGGAAAGGTGATATACGTCACCCAATACTCTTGTATCTACAGACAGCCTCTTCCCGAAGCACTCCTTTTTTACTAGACTCATTAATCACTTGTTATGCTTGTTATCTATCACTGAGACATCCGTCATGATGTAATTGGAAAAGGGAATAGCCAATAACATTTGACCCTATTTTTATTATTGTAATGCCCCTAATAATTTTGAGAGATCGAATGCATCCAAGTCCAACTAATATAGTACCATATATATATAAGCAGAGAATATCCTGATTCCTGATAAGATCTTTTGCTTTGTCTTTTGCTGTTACCTCATGGCTCAGGCCTGTGTGGTGGAGGATAGCCATAGGATTCAGGATTTTCCCATAGGTTTTTAAGTTTTAACCCTGAAATACAGTAAAGGTTTCATCATCTTTAGCTGCTACATCAGGCTATGCCTCATGCAAATTGGGTAACCCTGTGAAAGTGTGAAGTATACCTCTCCGGGTTCAACACATGGATGAGTCTAGCTGTCCCGTGTGATTTTTTTGGACATTATTACCTGTAAATAAGGAAATTTCACCATCATGTCGTAAATGGTATCTAGTTGTCACTGGAAAGGCAGTAAATTGATGACAGAAATCTTCGTCAGCTTGATTGCTACCATAACTTGTTGCTGATAAGGATAATTACTAATTTAAGCAGGATGGTTATACTATAAAATAAAGCTTTCAACAAATTGTAAGAACATCATCTTCTTATAAATTAAGAAGGAACTAAATTTTTTCTGTTTTGGCTTCTACTGTTTCATGAGCAATGGCTCAGCCTAATTCTGCTTCAATCTTCTGAAACAATTTCAAGTATAACGTACATTTGCTTTGTTCCAGTTGTATTGCATTGCATTGTGTGTCTTGACATTTTCAAATTTTTCTTATATTTTATAATCCTGCAAGTTCAATGACTTCATACTGACATGTAAAAAAGTACAATAAATTTCTGCATTTTTCCAAGAAAGTGGTTAGAGACCACAGGCATCCAAGACCACGAGTTCTTGTGTCGTCATGCATGTTGTGGTGTGTGCGGTACTGATTCTTGGGTTAATGTCGTTAACCAAGCCATAAGCGTAAATTAGAGGATTTTATTAGGAAATTAAAACAACCCGATTTTGGGAAAAGGCTAAATATCTGTCTGGATTCTGGAATCAGGCTCAATCTTTCAAGAGCATCTAGTTAGAGGTCGGTGTAGTGGCACCATGGCTCTAAATAGCAACTTGGTTTAGGTTGCCCACTCCTTATGGACCTATAGTTTATGATATATCTAGCAAGTAGGCTTCAGTGTAGTCTATATTCCTCTAGTTAGTAAAACTTAATGCTTACTTTTCATGGTATAACATTGTTTAACGGCTTTTATATATGAAGTATCTTGCATTCCATAACTTGAAATCTTTGTTACAGTTTTTGAGTAACTTTTTAGCATCTTCTACAATTTCTCAGCAGTAAGATTGATTTTTGGACATTCATAAACTGAATCTTAATTATTCACACATAACTCTAGAATGTTGTGTTTACACTTTACACTTAAAACACACTAGTATTCTTTTTTGGGTTAAGGTGCAAAAATACATATGAGTTTTTTCCCTAGGAGCATACATGGTTATCATTTTAGAACAAAATTCACATCCTACCGTTAAGTCACCACTATTAAGTCATTGTTTACCGTGATGAGAGAGAAAGAGATGAGGTGAACAGTAACTTAATGGTGGTGAACAGTGACTTAAGGGATGTGACTTTTGCTCCAAAATAGTAACCACGTGTGTATTTTTGCTTCTTAAAAAAACATATGTGTATTTTTGCTTTTGAGGAAAAAACTTATATGTATTTTTGTACATTAACCTTTTTTTTTTTTTATTATTATTAAATCAAGGGATTTCTCCCTCGAGGCTTAAAGAGAAAGGTTCTGGTCTCTCCATCTTGTCTCTCCCAACAAATGTGTTTCCTGAAATTCGAATTTGATTCTACTGGAAATCACACGAGTATTCTAAATTCCCACAAGACACATAAGAATAAATTCCAAAGTTCCTCAATGCAAATGTTCATTGACGTACGTTTAAGTATTCTTCCTCACAGCTTATGGAGGTCCCGTTGTCAACCTCATCCTTTCTTGCAGGAATTCTGTTAATCACAAAATTGCATAAGGGCCACAATATATGGTGATGTGGGGGTAGCCTGATCATTGGGTGAAAATGACTCCAACGACTTTGATGAAATCTTAGAGAGGGAAAGTGAACGGTGAAGATCTAACCTTTCCCATCAGTAAACAGAATCCTTATCAGTAATCCCATGTACAAAGTGATATACGGACTCTTCCACCATTGCGGGAAGATTCTTTTCCCACTGGTCCACTATCACTTAGCTGAGACTTAACAAGTTCAAAACCAGTTAATCTGTAGATGACTATTTAGATTATTTTATGCAGTACTGATAGTTAAGAACTAGATTAAGGGGTTTGACATTATTGCAGAGGAAGAAACCAGGAATCTGCTACTTTATAGCAGTAAAGGAAAAGGAAAAGTGTGAAGCATCTATAGGGAGGTCCTAAATGGCTGCTGCGGGGCTCTAAGGGGAATATTTGGTCAATATGCAGAGGCATAGGCTTCATTTGAAGGCTTAATTTTTTTTGAATTAGAATTTAGCAGATATAGTAAAGAAGAATTTAAAAACTAAGGTTGAGGGGGGTAAAGCTGCACGTCATGAATTGAACAACAAAATGAAATAAGTGGAGGATGTTCATGCATCAATGTTCTGACCAAGCCAACATTTTTGTTGTGTCTCACTCAGTGTGATTACCCGTATGGCATGGCGCTCTTCAAATTCACTGCTTCTTTATTTCCCAGACATTTCCATTTGTCCCCTTCTTTGGCCGTTGATAGCCTGAGATATTCCTTTACGTGTTAAAGTATTTAATTTGCTAATCTGGTGCAACTTTTATTTCTCAGAAGCATCTGGTAGAGCATTGCCTAACTTTAAGGCATTAACAGGTGTATTACATCTAATATTATTCTCTATCCCACAGGATTGTGCAATTTCTTACGTGTTTCCAAGGGCAATCATAGTCATGTGTTTCAGCCCTTCCTCTGCGGAATAATTGCTTATGATAGGCGTTAGGTTGATCATAGCTATCAAAGGGGACAACTCTAGGTCATCCCATTGATGAGTGAAATACTGAAATGAGATAGGCTTATGACTCAAAACGACATAAAATATCTCTCTATATGTACTCAACTGATGCAAATATCCTGGGACCTGTGCTCCTCGTGATGTTCGTAGCCTCAAAAGATCTCATAATCATTCACTCCTACATTATCTTGACACCACAATGCATCTGTCATCAGTTTTGAGAAATTTTTTTTGGATTATGTTGGGTTGCTTTGGTTTGTGCTTTCAAGTTCCCACAGTAATCTTACGGTACTAAAAGTTTTTCTCCCTCCACGTAAGCACATGCATGAGCATAATGCATCAGGACTAGATCGGTAGATCCTGTGTTGGATATTTACTAGTAGGAATTTGACAAAAGGAAATATGATTTACTGTGAATGATTCATCAGCTATCTAGTTTAAGTCAGTCAGATACAATTCCTCTTGAAGCATAGCTGGAGTAGAGGCAACTATTTAGCAAAATTTTGAAATGTACCAAATAAAAAGTTGTACTTCCTCTAATTTATGTGGTTGATTTCTCAAGAGATGTTATAAGAAAAAAGTATAAACATGACGTGAAAGATTTAAACATGCGAGACATTGGTGCGTTGGAGGATTTTAAAATAACAGGTTCTTGTAATGTCTAAAAAAAAATTAGAGCTGTAAATGGATATGTGTTTAATTTAAGTCTTATTCTTTGGACCAACAAAAAAAGAGTCTTGGTAATAATCCCAAAGGCCTAAACCATATTACCATACCTTCCAATCCAATGATTAAATAAAAATGTTGCTTTTCAATTTTATATAAAATTCAATCTGCAATTATTATCTTTGGTTAAGCAATTGCCAAGTTTATATTTATAATTTTTCATGTTCAGTGACAGGAAAACTATTTTTTTATATACAAAAGAAGGCAAAAGCCCAAAATTAAAATAGACTAATCTATAAGGGGAATGCAACCCAAAACAATCTTCATCCACTAAGGTCCTAATAGATGGAGGGCACGAAAACTCCTATTGTCTTTGGAGAGAGTTTTAAATAATTTAAAGTAAGAAAAAATACCCAATTTCTTTTTTTAAAAAAATCTTAAGTGAAATGTTTGAATTGAACTTTAAATTCATTGAGCTTTTTTAAAAAAATAATAAAAAACCACTTAAAGATATGGTAACTTTTTCTAAAAAGCTCTTAACATTTTGATATGGATCTTACCACTTTTACCATCATCAATCCAAACACAAATTATATTTATAACCTAGTTTTTTTCTCACTAGGCTTTTAAAAAAGTTAAATAGAATATACGTCACTGCTCCCACCGCCAACCTAAACAGGTTTTTTATAAGTAAGGAGAGATCATAATTCCACATCTGCAGCACCAAACCCTTTAAAACAAATAGCAAAATAAGAAAATGATAAAACCATGGGCTTTTATGGAAGTTTGGCCCAAAACAGAAAGCTCGCCAGTTATTATAAAGTTGTTCCAAACTTGAGTAACCCATAATGTACCCATCATTACCAATGGAGGTTGGCGTGGATGGAACCCTTACCCCTTAACCATCCGCTCCCGTGTTCGAGGCCGGGGAGATGGGAATAGAGCGTACTTCCTTGTGAGACCTCGCCCCTTGATTGGCTCTCCAAAAGGTCAAAGTGGTGTGTCCACTTTCCCCCCATTTTTATATAAAAAAATAATGTAACCATCATGGGATATATTCTACATAGGATGTAAGGAGCTAGGTTGCATAATATATCGTGAAAAATCATCCACTTTAACCAGGAAGATCAATCACATTCATAGGGGTGTGGGTGTTTGTGCTTTTAAAAGTTGAGCCTTCAATGTGGTAAATTGCAAAATCCGCATCTTTTTCCTGGGGCTGAGCTAATATCAACAATTATCAAAGTAAAACACACAACGGCAGGACCACCAACGCATGGACACAATTTCAATCATACAAACTAGAAAACATACAATATGGCTGCTCTAAAGAAGTCAAGCACGCACAACTAGAAAGGGGAACCCATTTAGGACGCAGATGATGGAGCTGCAAGTAGCAAACAAGATGAAGATGGAGGTTTTCTGTCAACTGTTATTTTTTCTTGGCCACTTCAACGCTCAGTTCCTTGATAACAGCTGCAAGTGCCTCCGGGTTGACATTCAGGTCACAAAGAGCGATAAGAACAGAGAGTGTGTGACGGTCCAGACCTGTGTCAAGTATATTCGCCATGTGAAATACAAGGTCCAGAGATACTCTTGCACTTTTCGCATCTTCAGAATCCATAGCAAATCCTTACACCTGAAAATGAATTCGAATTGTTTAATTCACCAACTTCTCAAAAATGGACACCGCGGCCTGTGACTTCAACACTGTTCGTTTACACGGAGATCACTGGATCAGATAGAGCTACTTAAAGTATAAATTAAATAAATTCCCCAAACATAGATTGAATCACTGAGTTTTCCAAGGACAACTGTTCCTGGTTGCATGCCCTGTACTGAACAGAGAAACTCAGAGAATCCATATTATTTACTAAATTTGGCTTGGTAAAAATTAGGTAAATAAGAGCAAGCCAATCTGCATTCCAAAATAAATCTTCTTACACTACCCAGGCGATTTAAATCAAACCACATTGTGAACCCTAACGGAGAATTCAGAAATGGAAAAGGCTCGCACCTATCAAGTGGCCGACACTCCTAGTATAGCGCACGGCCCCAGTCGAACCCTACCAGGGAAGATCTGAGCAAGTGAGCACGGATTCGATCACTGAGCAGGCGAGGACGTGGAAGATCGAGCAGGTGAACAGAGAGAAGCTCTAAGCAGTCGGGCATAGGAGAAGATTTGAGCGGCAACGCAAGGAAGAAGGCAATGTGGGGGCGGAAGGATAGAGAGAGCCCGCTGGGTTTCCTTTCCATTAAAAAAATAAGAAAGTAGAGTCATTTTATATCAGGAAGAATTTTGTTTTAATGAAAATAGTCACTTATTTTATTTATCAAAAAAGAAGTGTTAAACGGGCTTGAAGCTTGCAGGCCGAGCTTGAGCTTGTCAGTGAACGGATCAGACTTAGAAATAAGGATTTTTTCTAGGAATCACGTTTAAACCCAAGCCCGTGAAAGGTTGACATGTTTTCCCACCTCTATGATGGAAAACAACACGCGTAGGAGGGATCATATAACAAATGAAGGTGTCTTGTTTAACGCGCTCTCTTATCTTGAGTCTTGACCATGTTTTCTCCAATAATTGGGGTATTAAGATTGTGAGTGCCACAAACCCATCAACTTTATTCTCATGCAATAAGTGTATCAATAAATGTTGGTCCAACTTATAAAAATGTTAGTTTATAATTATAAGATTGTATGTTCAAATTCCACTTTTATCAGTGGGAGATTTATAAACGCTTTTTGAAACCAAAGGCATACCTACGTCTTAGTAAGTTCTTGGAGTCATGGGGTAACATTTTAGTTTTAATTCATAGAATTCAAATAATTTTAGAAAGAAATTAATGCTTGGTTAATGGAATCTTACATGAAATTAATTAAATAAAGGAAAATTATCCAAAGTATAATTTATGAGAGTGAAAGAAAAAATAGTACCTAGGGAAAAAAATAAGGGAATTATTATTATTATTATTAAGGGTGAGGAAATAGAAAAAAGGGAAGAGAATAAATAAAATTGGCCCAAGTTTAAAATAAAAACAAAAGAAACAATGTGCATTATGGCAAGGGCTATGACCCTTTAGTTAGGGGTGGAAACAAGCTAGAGGTCTGTGACCTGACCTATTAAAAGCTTGGTCATGGCTTGGTGTGTCAAGCTAAAAGGTCAGGCTAAGGCCTTTTATAAGGCCTGTTTTAGCTTAACAGGCAACAGATCAGACCCAGACTTGATAAAAGGCTTTTTAGGCCTGTCAGGTTGATCTGTTTATATTATTAGTATTAATTTATGTAATTTTGGTATGTTTTTAGCCTGTTTAAAGTATGTTTGTTTTCGGCATATGGTTTGTTAGCTTAATTAAGTAAATAATAATAATCATAATATAAAAAAATTTAAAAAATTATTATTATTATTATTATTTAAAAAACAGGTATTCTTAACATGCCACAGGTTAGGCTCAGACTAATATGTTACAAAACAGGTTTAATCTATTAAAGGTGAAGTCTGGTCTGTTTCCACCTATACCTCTAGCTGTCTAGCATATTGCAAGACATTTGGGGATTTGAATTTAGAGAAAATTCTAATAGAAAACTATTTGTTTTTATGAAATTTCAAATAGTCTGTTTTTTTTTATATATATATAAAGACTAAATTTCATTAAATTATCAAATGATGTTACATATTAATACTCTACAGTTAAAAAGAAAAGGGACATGAATGCGGAGAAAGTGAACAAAAGAACTAATTCCTGACACTAACTATTTTTTGAGGATGAAAAAGATCTAATAAATTCCTGACACTATCCTAATTGATAGGTTTTTATAGGCTTTTGTATTTGCAAACCTTTTTTGGGAGACACTTTAACGAGTTAATGTTGGAGGGTTGGCTGGATCTCTTAGGAGTATAAGAAGAAAATATGAAAAAAAAAAAAAAGGTGGTGCCCAATGTCTGCAATACATAAGTAGCACCTTCCTTTGAATTTAATTTGTCCCTACTTATATTTATCTTACAGATTGTAATTTGGATTGATGGATAAATTTTCTACGAAATACAATGAAGGCCCTTTAGAGTTTTCTTAAAATGATTTTTGTGAGACCACAAATGTATGTTTCGATATTTTTTTATGTTAAAAATGTATTTTGGTATCATGTGGAAAATAGTTTCATTACTTGGATTTATAGTTAAATGTTATATTTTGGACGTCATAAAGCTCAAGGTTTAAATGTATTAATTAATTATAGTTTGGTTTGCGATACGATAAAAAATATTTTACTATCCATGATAAGTTTTATATGTTCAACCTATCTCTTTTCTATCAAAGATAAGTTCATTAAATGGTTTTAATTCTTTTAACCGTGATAGATATTTTGAATTATTTTCTGTGATGATTAACCTTAATTTGTAAGAAAATATTTTGATAATAATATTTGATTTTTGAAAAGTAAAGATGAGACTTTTGTACTAGTGTAGACCTTTAGGTTTAGCATTCTTTATTTACCATAATACTGTTGATTATCCTAAGATTTTAACTAAATGTATGAATAATCGAGTTTTAAGAAGAGAATTTCACACCCACACAACTCACCTTTGTCCTCTAAAAGATGGGCATAATAAAGTAGAGCCATGCCATTGTAAGAGCAGTTGCTTCATGCACATTTGCTTGAGTTGAGGCAATACATTTAGTCGAATTGATTTGTATATGCATCCTGGCACGTTACGAGAGCAAGCTAAGTTGTTCGCATTAGGGATTATAATTATTAAATAAAAAAGAAAAGGAAATGAGAGGCGATGAATGCGAAAAACGAGGTGAAAGGACATTGGAAGCATCATACTGGAAAACGAGGCGTAGGAGAGGACCCAGCTCCCTAACCGGATATCCTTTTCAGCTTCACGGACTCAATAGTGATATATGGCTGCTATTATCATCATACGGTAAATAAACGTCAATATCAGTTAAAGGTAATTTAGTACTGATAAATTCTGCAACTTTGATGGGCCTGACTCCTGAGTATGTGTGGTAATGGAGTTTGGTAGAAGTTAGGAAAAGGAATAGGTACCTGTGTAATGGCACAGTGCAAATCAACTATAGGCTCCTTGATGGAGAAGTATAAAAGCAGCTTCTACCGTGAGCAGACAACAAATAAAATAAAGGTGCCCTCCGAAACAAACCCTTAAAACCCATCATCAATTCTGATAGCAGTCCCTTTCTTCCCTCCCTTCTTCTTTCTCACAATCACACATTCACAGTAGCTTGCCGCACAGATTTACACCAAACCAGCATTCAGAGAAGGTATTTTGTTTGGGATATTCGCAAGTGCGTCGAAACGATCTTTGGTGTCTAATTCAGACTTACCAGGTTAGCTTCTCCTCTGTCTTCTTGATTATATACTAGCTTGCTTATTGTTATTGGGGTTCTGACCTCCTCCCATGTCATTTTCGGGTCATGACATCAGTTAATTCATCATTATATTATTGGCCAATAGCTCAGTTTCTTTCGATTGAAATCTCCCTTTCATGCCGTGACAGCTGCCTCCCACTCGGCATACAGGATAGGCTCTCTTATTGGCGATTCACTGAATGGAGATAGTATTGCATTGAAGAAGCATGCTTGATGTTTTTTCTGTGTTTTCAATGACTTACTTTCTCTACCAGCTTTGAAAAGTTTGTCGGCTGTGGAGTCTACACAAGTCCTTCTCTCAATAGCAATGGATCAAAGCAAGCACTGAGCAAAACAAACTGTCAGTTTCGCTAATTCACCAATCTCTTCTTCCATTGATTGAAGAAGGAAAAAAGGAAGCATTTTCACTCTGATTGCTAAACACTTTAGTTGCGGTTGACAAAGGACCAAGCACTGGTCATTGCCTTATTTGTAATGAGTTCTAGCTTTGCTACCCCCGCCAATCTGAACCAGGCAAACCATTTGATAAATCTTTTATTACAATGCTTTGCTCTTTTTTGTCTTTCCTCTCCTTTCTCACCGTCCTTTTCAAGTCATTAACCAGCAAGCCAATTGGGTTCTGGGAGAGCTTATCAAGTTCACTAAGTTCCCAGAAAAGCGAGGTCGCTTTTAGTTTCAGTGAGGTTCCTCCAACTATGTCAATGAAAAAGAATAACTTAGTGCTTAAAGTGGGGAGTGATGATGAGGAATGCAAATTTTCTCCGTTGGATTTGCCTGATTTGGCATTGGATTGTGTCCTTGAGAATCTTTCACCAATGGACTTATGCAATATGGCAGCAGTGTGTCCCTCTCTGAGGGATAGATGTCGAAGTGACTATTTATGGGAGAAACACATAAAGCGTAAATGGGGTAAAGTAATTGGTGCCTCTGCTTATAAGCAATGGAGATGGCATGTAGCTTCCAGAAACAGAGAAAAAATCTTCCATAGACGGAATCAAAAAGGAATATTTGCTTCCCTTCAAAGTTTTAGCCCCTTTCAATGGATTAAAACCATATCAGGAAATGGTAGGCAATCTAGCAGGATCGTACTATCGGATGATTCATTCATGGCTCTGTATCTTTCTCTTGAGAACGGGAAGTTTTGGTTCCCAGCTCAAGTCTATAACCGAGAGGTAAATAGTTTCAGCTTATTATGAGTTATCACTTATCACTTCATCATGTTCCTTTACTTATTGGACTGTTCATTGTTAATGCTTCGACTTCAGTAATGATCTGGACACATAATCTGCTTTTGGACTCTATATGTAGTTGTAGCACACTTGAATGATAAATTTATATTCTCCCATTTTCAGAATAGTCATGATGGGTTCTTGCTCTCGTGTTATGATGCCCAACTGTGCTATGATTCTAGAACTGACACCTTTCGGGCAAGGTATGTAAAAAGGTGGCCTCTTTTGAAAAGGCCGCTTCCCATAACCAAAACTTGAAACTAACCTTTGACATTATCTTTTTGTTGTCATGATCATATTTGTTATGGTAAGCTGAAAACCGAGATGCTTTGTGTAGTTACTTGCCATATGGGCGATGGTCAATGGAGGAAAACATCCATTGGGACAGGCTGAGAATGCCGCCCATCGACATTTCTTCTCATGTTCTTCATACCTCTGACAGTTTGGAAGACTTAAAACCAGGAGATCACATAGAGATTCAGTGGAGAAAAAACAAAGATTATCCTTATGGTAAGTTCAGTGCTGGCCAAAAGTTTTGGTGAACTGAGGAATATAACTTATTCAGAGCTAATGTCCTGTTGCAGGTTGGTGGTATGGTGTGATTGGTCACTTGGAATCATGCCAGGGACAAGGGAATCATTGCCAGTGTCAGTATAGTGGTAAGAAAATTAATGGATCTGTTGGTTTTTTTATTTTAAGTGAGGATCCAATGTCGTGCATCTGGTAACAAACAAATTAAAAAAATGACCAAATGGATTGGTGGCAGACATGGTGGTTGTGGAGTTCAGGCAGTATGCAGTAGGATGCAGATGGAGACAAACAGTGATAAACAGGAAGCTGCATAGAGAGGAAGAAGATGAAGTGGCTGGATTCTACGGCGGAATCAGGAAGCTGTTTAGTGAGGAGGAGATCAGGAGGTGGACCACCCTCTGGCCAACTGAGCTTGTCCAATAATAATTAATTAATAACTGCATCAATCATATGCATATGTATGCTTATTGTTTGCAAATCTGTAAATCAATGAACCAATCCCTTGCATGAGTAAAATGAAAATCATGTTTTAGTTACGTAAATTTTACGATATAAGGTGTGATTAATTATTAAATTGATTTGTAATATAAAACTGATGAAAAGTAAATACAAGAACAAGAGATTTTAGAGAGAGAGAGAGTAGAGAGAAGTTCTCATTTCAGTGTAATCTGAATGTTTACAGAAGGCCTCTATTTATAGAAGGAAAATGGGTCTTTAGTGTAATTTCCACTTTGGGTCATTTGATGTAATATTCCCCTAATTACATAACTGTACACTCACGGGAATGCATTCCCGTGAGTTGTATTATTTTGTGTGTGGGTCCCACCAAATAGTAAACTACTATGCATGGTACTATGCGTGGGTCCCATGTCATCTTGTAATATTTGGAGACCGGGAGTCAATGGACATCCACATAATCAGTATATTCATAACACTCCCCCTTGGATGTCCATTTATGAATGTGCCTCATTAAAAACTTTAACTAGGAAAAACCCAGTGGGATAAAAACCTAGCCAAAGAAAAGAGTACATCACTCATTGATACACTATCCAGTGCTGCCTCATTAAAAACCTTTCTAGGAAAAACCCAGTGGGACAAAACCTAGAAAAGGGAAAAAGAGTACAACGTGTATCAACTCCCCCTGTTGACAACATCAGTATTACTCCCTCTGATAACATCAGTTGAGATCTTTAAGTCTTCGAAGACCAATACCATAGACAAGCTTCTCAAAGATTGCTTCTGGAAGTGACTTGGTAAATAAATCTGCCAAATTTTCTCTTGAACTGATTTGCTGCTAGGCTAATTAAATAACGAAAAGTAGTTGCATCCACTACTGGTGAATATGTTTCTTCAAAATCTATGCCAGGTCTTTGTGTAAAGCCTTGGGCTACAAGGCGTGCTTTATACCTTGTAATTTCACCCTTTTCATTTCTTTTCCGTACAAAAACCCATTTATATCCAACTGGCTTTACATCTTTAGGTGTATGGACTATAGGTCCAAATACTTTTCGTTTTGCCAATGATTTTAATTCTGCATTAATGGCATCTTTCCATAGGAGCCAATCTTTTCGTTGTTGGCACTCTCTCATGGATTTTGGCTCATGATCCTCTTCTTCATTCATCACATCATATGCCATATGATTAGCAAAAATGTCATCAATGTTGACTTCATTACGGTTCCATTTGATATTATTTGTGACATAATTTATTGAGATCTCATTATTTTCATACATTTCAGATACCTGGATCTCTTCTGGGGCCTCAATATTCTCCTCTGGAGATAATTTCTCTTTATGAAGTGGCTCATCCAGAGCTACGCTTTTTTCTTGATTATCCTCGACTTGGCCATCTATAATTTTAGCTTCTTTTCTTTTTCGAGGATTTTTATCTTTGGAACCGATAGGCCTACCACGCTTAAGGCGTGCTTTTGATTCATTTGTAATCGGTTGTCCTACAGGGACATCAATTCGAATAGGAGCATTAGCAGCTGGAATATGTGACTTTGTCACTTTCTTTGGGTCAGTGAATGCTTCTGGCATTCGATTAGCTGAATTCTGTAAATGAATTATCTTTTGAACTTCTAGTTCACATTGTTTTGTACGAGGATCAAAATGAGCCAATGATAATTCATTCCAGCTAATCTCTTTATTCAACTGCTTATTTTCTCCCCCTAATGTTGGGTAAACTGATTCATTAAAATGACAATCTTCAAATCGTGCAGTAAATAAATCTCCTGTAGATGGTTCTAAATATTTTATAATTGAAGGAGATTTATACCCAACATAAATTCCCATTCTTCTTTGAGGACCCATTTTAGTACGTTGTGGAGGTGCTATAGGCACATATACTGCACATCCAAAGGTCCGTATATGAGAAATATTAGGTTCTTCACCAAAAACCATTTGTAAGGGGGAAAATTTTAAATAACTAGTTGGCTTGATGCGAATTAACATTGCTGCATGCAAAATGGCATGGCCCCAAGCAGAAATTGGTAAATTAGATTTCAAAAGTAAAGGTCTTGCAATAAGTTGCAATCGTTTTACCAATGATTCTGCAAGTCCATTTTGCGTATGAACATGTGCTATAGGATGTTCAACATCAATTCCAAGGGACATACAATATTCATTAAAAGTCTGTGAAGTAAATTCACCAGCATTATCAAGACGTATTTTCTTGATAGGATAATCCGGGTAATGTGCTCTTAATCTTGTCAATTGAGCAAGTAATCTCGCAAACGCCAGGTTTCGAGAAGATAATAAGCACACATGCGACCATTTAGTTGATGCATCAATTAAAACCATATAATACCTAAATGGTCCGCATGGTGGGTGTATTGGCCCACAAATATCTCCCTGTATCCGTTCTAGAAATGTGAGAGACTCACTTTCTACTTTGGTTGGTGATGGCCGAATAATTAATTTTCCCTTGGAACATGCATCACATGAGAAATCATGGGATTTTGGTATTTGTTTCTGTTTCAAGTTATGTCCACATGAATTCTCTATTATACGTCGCATCATAATTGACCCGGGATGGCCTAACCGGTCATGCCAAACAATAAATATGTCTTTATCAACATGCTTCTGGTTTTCCATAACATTTATTTCAATTGTACTAATACTTGAATAGTACAAACCAGAAGATAACATAGGTAATTTCTCCAGAACATATTTTTCACCATATCTAACAGTAACAATTTGTAGATATTCTTTATTGTCCTCATTTATAGTCTCAATATGATATCCATTTCGACGGATATCTTTAAAACTCAACAAATTTCTATGAGACTTAGAGGAATACAAAGCATCATTAATAACAAATTTCGTACCATTGGATAATATTATTATTGCTCTTCCAGAGCCTTCAATCAATCTTGTATTACCCACTATGGTATTGATGCTTGTACTACAATTTGTTAGATGTGAAAAATATTTCTTATCTTTAAGAATTGTATGTGTCGTTGCACTATCAATGAGACATATATCTTCATTCTTGTGTGCAATATTTGAAATGTCCATGAGCTTCATTAAAAGAAAAGAAATGCATCAAAACATATTCAATATAGAAGATGCATTAAAAACATATTTATTATACATAATTGGCAACAAGTCAGAACGAAACAAAATAATTATTACAATTTTTGCAAAACTTATTTAATCATAAAAATCTTCCACCTCCAAGTGAGACATAACATCATCATTTGGCTCATTGACATCATTATCTTTATGAGCCTTATCATCACATTCCACATTATTAACACTCTTTTTTATAGAGGCTTGGTAAAGTTTAGCTAAATGTTCTGGTGTACGACAATTACGTACCCAGTGTCCCTTCATACCACACCGATAACATTTATGTTCAACAACTTTTGAAGGACCTTCTTTATCATTCTTTTGTCCTTCATTGTTCATCTTTTTCTGGTGGGTATAAGGACTATAATAACCTCTTCCACCATGATAAGGACCATGATTATTTCTACCTCCACGATTTCCACGTCCTCGTCCACGACCACGGCCACGACCACGACCGCGACCATGGCCACGACCATGATCATTCCGTACACTCACATTCGCTTCAGGAAATGGAGAAGATCCAGTGGGACGATTTTCATGATTTTTCAATAATAACTCGTTATTTTGCTCGGCTACTAGTAAACATGAGATTAACTCAGAATATTTTTTAAAACCTTTCTCACGATATTGCTGTTGTAAAAGCAAATTCGAAGCATGAAAGGTAGAAAAAGTTTTCTCTAATAAGTCCTCATCAGTTATTTTTTCACCACATAATTTTAACTGAGAACTTATTTTGAAAACAGCTGAGTTATACTCACTTACAGTTTTAAAATCTTGTAACCTGAGATGAATCCATTCATAACGAGCTCTAGGCAAAATCACCGTTTTCTGATGATCATACCTATCTTTCAAACTAGTCCACAATTCAAATGGATCTTTCACCGTTAAATATTCAGTTTTCAAACTTTCATGAATGTGGTGTCGGAGAAAAATCATAGCTTTAGCCTTTACTTGAGGGGACGCATCATTTCCTGGCAATATAGCCTTTCCAAAGTCCTTTGCTTGAAGATGGATTTCAGCATCTAAAACCCATGATAGATAATTCTTCCCGGTGATGTCAAGAGCATTAAATTCAAGATTTGAAAGGTTGGAAGACATGATTCAAACTAAAAATAATAAAAATAATTAGAATCATATTATAAAATCTTATTATAAATTAAAACATAATTTAAAGAACGGTAAATAAACATGCTAAGAAAATAAAAATAAGATGAGATAGGAATGGGAGTAAACTCACAGCGAGACCTATCTCATCCGAAGGTAAGAAAGATGATGCATATATTATATAATATATAGACAACAGTAAAGAATTAAGATAAACAAATGGAGCCCTATTAGTGCCACCACCATAAAAGGTAAATAAATGCATAAATAAATGGAGCCCACTAATATTAGTGTAACCACCATAAAAGGTAAATAAATGCATAAATAAATGGAGCCCACTAATATTAGTGTTGCCACCATAAAAGGTAAATAAATGCATAAATAAATGTTAGTAACATAAATTTAAATGTTAGTGGCATAATGTAAATATTAATAAAGTCAGTATGGAGCTTAATATCGCCACCATGAAATAAATAAAGCAGTAAGTAAAGAATTTAAATTAAACAAATGGAGCTTAGTATCGCCACCATGAATTAAATAAATAAAACAGTAAAATTAAATTACAAATGGAGCTTAATGTTGCCACCATGAATTAATAAATAGGGAGTGGGAAGAATATATAAACATAAATAAATTACTGTAAATAGTAAAATATAAATTTACCGTGAATAGTAAAGTTACTATTCACAATGAATAGTGAAAAATAAATTACTGAAATATTAAATCTAGACTTCCATAAAGGAGTCAAAATAAATAGAAATATAAAATTACTGAAAAAGGTAAAATTAACATGAATAGTAAAAATTACTATTTACTGTGAATAGTAAATAGTAAATAATCTCAAATCTTAACCATGGAACCTGATGTTCAAAATAATCGGTAAAAGTAGAACTTTAATTCCATATCATGGTTAAGATTATCCCAGATAGAAAAAATAAACAAATAGTAAAGGAGATGGTAATAAAATCTTACCTTGGTAGAGTCTTCGTGCTGATAACGTAATATAAAACTGATGAAAAGTAAATACAAGAACAAGAGATTTTAGAGAGAGAGAGAGTAGAGAGAAGTTCTCATTTCAGTGTAATCTGAATGTTTACAGAAGGCCTCTATTTATAGAAGGAAAATGGGTCTTTAGTGTAATTTCCACTTTGGGTCATTTGATGTAATATTCCCCTAATTACATAACTGTACACTCACGGGAATGCATTCCCGTGAGTTGTATTATTTTGTGTGTGGGTCCCACCAAATAGTAAACTACTATGCATGGTACTATGCGTGGGTCCCATGTCATCTTGTAATATTTGGAGACCGGGAGTCAATGGACATCCACATAATCAGTATATTCATAACAATTTGTTATTTTTTAAATAATTTTAAAGATAATTAATTATCTAGTCGCTGACATTTGAATTTAAAATGTTTTTCTAGAAGAATATTTTATCATGGTTTTATTTAAAACGTTTATAAATACAAACTCGAGAAAACACTTTCATTGCCAATTTTCGAAAATTATCCATGACTCTATTATGGACCAAACCACGTATTATTCATTATTAGCCTCTTTTGATTCCTATCAAACTGCGTTTGAAATTCAACCAAAGAAAAACTGCATTTTTTAAACAAATCCAAATAAATTCCTAGTATTATGATTGTTATTCAGGGTAGTACGCGAACTCGTCAAGTTTTCGTTGATTTTGCGTCTTTCACAGATTTCTGTTTTAGTCAGACAACCAATTGTGGCTAAAAAAATAAAAACACTTCATCATTTTTTTGGCCACTTAATCATGTACTCCGTTCGGATTATTTTAATAAACAATCAATTGCGGAGTATCATTAAAGTAAATCATAAAAAATGTTTACATGTCATATTTTAATAAATGATCTAATATGAATAGAAAAACCACGTGCGGATTATTTTTTCCGATAACTTGAAAAATTCTTCCAACATTGTCCCTTCCTTAATTTCTGTAATAGACAATTTTTTTTTAGTATAACTTCTTTCTATTTATAAGAGACAAATAACAGTTGTCTCAAATTTTTTTAAGTTAACTTTTCATTTTACCTCCATGTGATACCTCATATCAAGTCATTTGTTTATTCTCTCCTCCGATCTCTTTTCATAATGAAATTATTTTATGAAAGGATCGTATTTATATCAAGTTCCTTATATTTATTATATTAAATTCTCTAATCACACATGATCATTTGTTCTATTTTTGAATTATTATCATTTAATTATTATATTCAAACATAATTATTAAAAAATAGGACACATAGTCAGATGTGATTTCAGAACTTGACAAAATGGATATAATTAACTTAACCTAAAAGCTTGTTTGGTTCAATCCTATTGTACATTACAGTGCAGTGTGATGCAATGGTAATGCAATACTAATTATAGAACTAATGTTTGGTTTGATTTTTAAGCAAAATGTAATATGTCATTTGTTCATAATTATTTAAAATTAAAATATCAACAAAGTCTATTTTACCCTTAATATAATTTTGTAGAAAAATACTTAAAAGTTATCATGTTGTCTCATCATATTTGTTAGCAGTGGCGGAACCAGAAAAAAATTTTAGCCCGGGCCAAAAAATAAATATGATGAACTATTTAAAGAATAATATCACATAACATTAAAAATATGAATAAATAATAACCAACAATTGTAAATCAAAACAAGATATAAAATAATAACATTTTCAGTAGATATCTGAAATAAAAATTTTACTTTCCTTTTACAACTTAATGAGTAATGAACCAAATATTATCTTAAAGATATCACAAATATAATAATAATATATAATGAAATTTAATAAAAGTAACACTTAAATACACATTCCACCCTACCTCAAAACAAAATAATTTGAGAAAATAAAATAAATATAATATGAACCCCAAAAAATATTTTAAAAAAACATAAAGATCTAATTAAATTTTAACTAAGCAAATAACATATTATAATCTATTTCTTAAAAGAGAAATTCATTATAAAATCATAAGACAACCAAATAATAAATCCAAACTGATTAAAATTAGTCATTAATCATCCTCTACATATATATAGTTATCTATTGTAAAAACTCAAAACTCTGCCAAAATCATAATATTAATATTTTCACTAATCAACACAATATTACCCTCATTAGAAAGAGTAAAATACTTAGCTGAGGCCGAATTATTGGCCAAAATAAAATATTATATGATACATATACATAAATACATAAGATAAAAAAAGACCAGCTGGGGCCCCCAGCTGGCCAGCATGTGGCCCCACCACTGTTTGTTAGGAAACCTTGCGAGGATAGTCTGATGACGATGGTTGTGGTTGTCAAGGCAATGGTAACGATGGTGTGGTAGGAATGGTGACGGCAACAACTAGTGACAACGACGGTGAAGGAGGAGGTAGTGGTGGCGATGGTAGGGGGTGACAATAACAATAGTAGAGGACGCAATGGTGGTGGCAACATCTTCTATGGAGGTGACATCAGTAGTGGTGGAGGAAGAAGAGGAAGTAGTGCTAGTGAAGACAAGCGGTGACAACAATAATGGTGGAGGTGGTAGCTATGACAACAACTGTCATGGTAGTGGTAATGGTGCTGGCAATTGTAAGGGGTGGTAGTGGAAGAGGAGGAGGAAGTGGTGTCGTGGTGGCAATAATAAGTGGTGACAATGATAATAGTGGAGGAAGAGGTAGTAGAGGTGGTGACAATTGTCATGGTGATGACGACAACAACAACAAAGTTAGCGGTGGCGGAGGAGTTTGTGTTGGCAATGACAAGTAGTGATAGCAACAATGGAGGAGGAGATAGTAACGGTGGTGGCAGTTGTCATGGCGGTGACGACAACAACGGTGGAGGTGGTGAAAGTAGTGGCGACAATGACAACAATGGAGGTGGAGGTAGAGGTGGAAGAGGAGGAGGTGGCGGCAGTGGTAGTAGTGACTGTGGCAAGTGAAATGAGACTAAAGGGTAAGTTATACTTTTTTAACTATGCAATAGGGTGGTAATGAGTTTACATAGAGAAAGAGGTATGAATGAGGATTGCTAATTTTTTAGTTCTCATCATTACTATGGTAAACTTTATTACCATGTTAAAGAGCAACCAAACATTTTTTTTGGGAATAAACATTTTTTTTTGGAAATGCAATCGTGGTTACCATTATAGACATGTAGTAGAGTTAAAACATACGAGTTCTAAGTATTTTGCTTTTCAAAAAAGTTATATTCATTGTCTTTAATTAATTTTAAGAAAATGATACTAAGGTTCCAATGAAAAAATATAATATCAAAAGAGTCCTATAATTTATTAATGATAAATATTTCATTTGTCAGTTATTTGTTGTTTTACTTCTCATTAACAATATATAAAACTATTTTGATATTATTTTTCTTAAATGAGAGATTGATGTCATTTTCCTATGTTATGATGGAAATGAGCCCGGGAGTAAAAGATTAATGGTTGAGTTGAATAAAAGTGATTATAGTCTCTATATAATTCCAAATTTTTGTAATCATTTTTCTCAAACTTGATTTTTTTAATCAATCCTTGTATCCACCAGAGAATTTGAATCTCAACTAATCTACATTAAATTAGGAAGGGTTGCAAGGGGCATCAAACTGGCCAAGTTTCCTAATGATCGTTTTTTCTACAATAAGCTTGAACTTAATTCATTATTGAATAAATGGTTTGAAGTTTTGAACAAGTGAGCCGCTAAATTAAGATGGTCTGGACTCTGAAGTTCTATAAAACACGGTAGATAAACGTGAAGACGCGGAAGATTCAGGAAGTCAAGCACTTATAAATTTCAATCTGAACAATATAAATTGAATTAAAAATATGTAATTATCTTAACGGCGAATAACTCAGGGAAAGTTGCGACCCTGCGACCCTGAGCCAGAGACGAAGGCAGGTTACGCAGACAAGGTCGTTACTTTCTGCTTCACTGCAAGAATGAACGGCGGCCCGTCTGGTTTTGGTGTGTACTCTCTCTCCACCATCTTCTGGGTGCTCTTGTCACACCCTTTTATTAGGATTTTTGCGATGAAGGTTTTCTCTTCTGATTCATTGTTAAATGCTCATCGTCTTGAGTGTCGCAGCTAACGCTCCCGTCACAAGAACTGTGATCATCATCTCGGCGCTTTTCTCGATTTTCTTCGGGATCCAAGGCCGTTTGAACAGTCTGGTAACGTCTATCTGGTGCCCTTGCTCGTTCGCTTGTTGTATCTTATTTTTGGTAATTAGGTCAACGCTGGCGGATAATGGAGCTGGGTTTTGTGGTGTTTCTTTTTTAATGAGCTGCGTCTGCCATTCCAATTTTTTAGATTGAGCTTGTTCCTAATTATTATTGAATTTGTTTAACTGTTTTCTAAATGCGATGTTTAATCACAACTTCAATTTTATTTCTTTCAACTGGGCCACTGTCAATTCTCACAACCTTTATCAGGAGCCAGTTCACCTGACATTTGTCAATTTTTATTGTACATTGCCAGACAACTGATCTCACTGATACATGTATTCCGATGGTATAATACTAACCTTCAGAGTTCTGCACGATTCCTTATTAGCTTTTTCTAGAGGTTCATGCCATCAGATATCAATAAACAGGGCCAAAGGAAAGATAGATGAGATTTTGTTAACTTTATAACCGCTGTATAAACTACCACTCTGTTATCATTTGCAACACCAACTAAAAGATAAAGGCTTCCACTCATTTTGAGTTTAGTGTGTATTCTTATGTTACCACACTCTATGGGCTTCATGGCAGGATGTTTTTGGAAAGCTTCGTTTTTGGAAATGGATTCTGTCCATCTTCGCCTTTTCATCAACACCAGAATTGATTTGTGGGCTGTATCTGCTGTACTATTTTAGGGTCTTTGAGAGACAGATAGGCTCCAACAAATACTCAGTAAGTAACTTTTATGCTTCTTTTAAGTCTTGAAGCGATTTTCAGAGATATCTTTAGGACTAGATGTACCCGATTATTATAAATTGGGAACTAGATTAATGTATATCTTGTCATTGTTGATTCGCAATGCCTTCTAACAAAACTGTGGGATAGCTATTATGTTGCTGCTGGCATGGCTGATATTTCCTCTTAAATAGAGCTGCTAGCTCATCATCAAGAATTATATTTTGTGTGATACATGGTCAATATCATCATATCCATAATAGTAGTGCTTAATTTGTAGTTAACTAACATGTCAACTTGAGGAATCTATCTCTTCAAACTCCATTTTTTGCCATTATTGCCAATGTAGACATTTCAGCATTATTTCTCAGCCTTACGTTAGTTTTTCCAAGAGGAAATATGTTTTGTCCTAATTTTACATTGTATGTGGCTTTGAATTATCTGCATTGCTTGTGCAGGTCTTCGTCTTGTTTTCCATGCTAGTTTCACTACTGTTTGAAGTCCTTGCTGTTAAGTTCATGAAAGGTGCACATACACGGCTTTCATGCCCTTCCTTTGGAACTAGTTTCTTTTATAATATTTTTTCTTGACTGATGGTACCTTCTACTTCATATTATTTCTGCATGGCACCTCCCTCTTGTGTAAAGTTTTCTTTGTTTAATGTTATTGTCCTCTTCTTTTCACCTTCTGAACTTGGAGTAAATTTGCAAATATCTTTACGACCAAGATTGTATGTGGTTATGCTATATTGCAGAGCCTCAATTCTTACATAAGAAGTGTAATTCAGATTTTGCTTTATATATGTGATCTGATTTTGAGCTCAAGTTACGTTTTATTGGATCCTTGAGCACTAAGTCCCAGCTTCTTAATGTCATTCAAATATTTTAACTAAGTTGCCTGACATAGTTTTTGCCTTTTTGGTAAGTAAATTGATGAAAAAAGCTGTCGACAATAATGTACAATTGGAAAATTTACCTACTCAGGATTAACTGATCATATTTTCATGCTAGTGAAATAATGATTTTGCCAATTTAAGGATCCCAAAACAATGATGCATAGCTTTATTATAGTCGACATTATCTTTGCTACCTTTTACTTATAATTCAGCAAAAACTTGTTTCTTATCTTATCATGATGCATTAAATATGCTCCCCGTCACTTTATGGTCTTGTATTAAGAGATATTTACACATAAACCATTGGCACACTTTTGCAGATCGTTTTGTGGAACAAGTCTCCTCTGGACCTTATGGTCTTATATTTGCTTCATTTGTGCCCTTTTTCCTCGATATTCCAGTTTCAACACGGCTCCGTGTAGTTGGTTTTCCCTTTTCTGATAAGTCGTTCACATATCTAGCTGGTATTCAGGTAAATTATAACTGGATTATGTATTCTTATGACATAAACCATTCGGCATTTATAGATATTTATTTTTGCAGCTTCTTTTATCATCATTCAAAGGGTCAATCTTACCTGGGTTGTGTGGCATCCTTGCTGGTTCCTTGTACCGCTTGAATGTCTTCTATATCCGCAAAGCCAAGGTATTGTAATCTGAAAGCATGGGATTTATTACTTTATATTCTAATATGTATGCATGTTCATTTATGTTTTTTGTTCACTTTACAATGTTGGGTGATTGTGTCTACTGGGAAGAACTCTACCACTAGCTTTACACGAACCTGTAGAATTAATCACTTATGCATTATAATTTGCAGTTCTGCATCTCCATCTTGACAGTTATGTGATTTACAGACCAGGAGCTACCCTTGTTGGTGGAAAAGGAATGCTAGCTCCTAGCAGCTAACTGAGGCCTATGTTTTTGTTGGATGTGTATGCTGATAGCATTAGGGTTTTGTCTAATAACCAGTGTTGATCATTTGAAGCACCGTAAAATACCTTTCTTTTCAAGGAAGATGTTTGTACTCATGCATGCTGGTCAAATAATGTCGTGTGTCTTATCTTCCTGGTAATACCTTGTTCAATCTGCGGTTAGCTGTGTAACTACTGTTTAATACATAGATGATTGTAATCTTCCTTTTCATTAGAATCTGAACGTCTCGCTTCTAACTTTCTAGAATCGATCTTTTCAAAGACTGCAGTTTTGATTATTTTACTTCTGGGGTTTTATTGTCGTGACAACATTGTGCTTATGCTACTATGCTTTATTTCAGTTCCCACAGTCCATTGCATCACTCTTTTCAAGGTTTTTTTCACCATATACGAGGAGTTCTCGTGCTCCATCAACAAGGAATGCTGTAGGAAATAGACCATTCTATGCAGCAGGTCGCCAAGCAGAGGCAAGTTTTAATTTTGAACTTTACCTGTCGCATTGCCTGGATTTTATAATTTAGGCATCCCTGCACTTACAATTTCATAAACCCAAGTCCTCTGGTATCAGTCATTTGATTTTATCTGCAGGACTAACACCTGAGACTATTTAAGCATGATACTGTTAATATTCATTTTTCTAAGGATGCGGTTGATATTCATAGGCATGAGTTTATAGCATCAGTTTAAATGTTCAATCCTATCAAACCGCCTTATTTGTATTTCATTCCCCATAAATATACCTTGATGCTGTATTGTAACACAGTATACAAAATCTCATTTGCGTCATACAGTTTGACAAACCCTGGTTGTTTTTCTTGTGAAATTGAAATTATTGTAAAGGAAAAAAACATATACTCAATAAGTTATATCCCATGTTTTTTTAGTAGTGTTGTCTGTTGTGGTTGCTATATATGATTATAATATAATTATACGAACCTTAAATTTACTTTTTAAAAGTTGCAAAATAAGATGTCCTATAATTTATTAATTTTCAGTAGAGTGGACTAATTGTCATTCATGTTTAAGATTCTCGAGTTACCTGGATAAGATTTTTTCTCTAAAAAAAATCGCAGTTGCTGCAATTATATGTAAACTTCCTTAATAGCTAATTTATAAATGACCCCGTGATGTTTGCTTTGACAATTGTTAACGTCATTGTTTTGGCTGACTCAACTCTAAAGAACAAAGTTTTGGTTACAGAGGAACTACCCTGCTCCAATGCAGTCAGCGGTGGAACCATCAGAGGAGTCAGTTGCGACGCTTGTCTCGATGGGATTTGATAGGAGCTCAGCCAGACAAGCGCTAGTGCATGCCAGAAACGATGTCAATGTGGCCACAAATATTCTACTGGAAGCACAGTCTCATTGATACTGAAATCCAATCATTTCTTGAAGCATTGCCATTTTGCTGATTCTGACGTGAGGATGGATGCTATCATTGTGGGAATTGCAGGTGCTCTTGATAAGTCGCCCTCCCACACTTATACCTTCACTTTAAACCTTGTAATTATTGACAGAGTAGTGAGAATTAGGAGCCTGTACAAATTACTCGTACCGTTCATCAACGCTCATTTTTGTTCAATTCCATTTGCATGCTATTGCTGTAGGTTGCAGCCTGCTGCTGTTCTAATTATGAGTTCATGACCTCTTTCTGTACTGCATCACTAAATACAAAGCGTAAAGTGACAGTTTTTTTATTGCAATATACTACATCAGATCCTACCTATAAAACATAGCTTATAGTGTAATTTGCACTACAAACTATGTCTTATATTTAGGATCAGAGGAATATATATATGTAAAACATTAACTTCAAATACTACCATTCACTAAAAATGCTTATGAATTTATCAAAATAGGGCAAAAATACCATTTCTACTAACAGGGTTAAACTTCTATTATCTTTTTGCATGTGGCCTCCATATTTTTTTTAAAATGAATATTTTTTATTACAACATGTTGAGAATTTTTTTTTTTTTTGGTTTTGCCCCGGGGGGGGGGAGGAATACTTTTTTGTTAAAAAAATTAATTTAAAAATAACGGGGGGCCAACATACAAAAGGTTACAGAAGTTTAATACTGTTAACAAAAATGGTATTTTTACCCAATTTTAATAAGTTCATAAGCATTTTTTCATCCAAAAAATATATGTGATTATTATGATACTTCAAAATTTGAATAGTGAAGCTCAAATCCATTTGACCGTTGGCTTTCTTCATATATGTGATTATATATGATTGCCCCAACAGTCACTATCCAGACCATGCCGAAAATTTTGATTTTCTTTTCATTGAGAACCTAAGTTTAATAAAAAAAACAAACATTTGAGTTTCCCATATGAATTAGAAGTGAAGGTTTAAAGAAAGGTGATCTATAGCAATACTACAATCACAAGTATCGCGCACTACATTTTCTCAACTAAAACCAATTATAATTAGTTATGCTGAGTGTACCTTATCAGAACATTAGTATTTTTTTGTTGGGCATTACGTAAAGGTAACGCATGTCATTTACTCTCCATATGAAACGTAGGTGCATATTTTTATTAAACAACCAACAAAACAGAATAATTAGCGATATAATTAGTGAATTAAGGTAATTTAAACTGCCACTCATTGAAGATACACCATGCAAATATTTTATCAGAGCACACTATTTACTGAGGGGGGTTTACTAAATTTATACATAGAAACAGGTTTGGGGATCAGCATGTGTGTTGATCCGCCGTGTAGACAGGTTCCTGCCAATTTTTATTGTTCTTTTTGGGATCACCAGTAAGGCTGAGGGTTGTCTCGTCCTCCTTGAATGTTTTAATGAAGGTTTTGGCCCCCATCAGAACCAGCCTCTCGATCATGAACAGTTGGTAATTGTTCTCCACCACTGGATCAAGGACCTTGCTATAGTTTGATGAATATGCCAGTTTATATCTGCCCAACATGTATCAACAAGTGACAACAGTTACACAGAATAACAGATAGATAGTATGGTTGTATGCACTGGCGGAATCAGAAATTTTAGCCCGGGTCAAAAGCAAATATATTAAACTACTCCCTTTTGTTCTTATTATAAAGTAGCAACTAATAAGTGTATTTGGTTTTTTTCATAAAGCAATTGCTTGTTTCAAAAAAGCATTAAATATTCTTTTCATGTATACCCATAATTAAAAAGGGTAGTGAGTGAGAGTAATAAATAATATGATATTAGAGTTTAGTGTAATAAGTATGGATAATGTTAAAAATTACTTAAATTTTAGCACAGATATAATGACTTTAACTGTTTTTATTAACTTGTGAGAATTATTAGTTGGAGCCTTATAATAAGGACTAGAGAGACTAGAGAGAGTATTTACTAAATAGCATCACATAACATTGAAAATAGAAATAAATAATAACCGACAATTATAAATCAAAATCAGATATAAGATGATACTAACATTTTCGGTAGATATCTCAAACAAATTTTACTTTTTTCTCATAGCCCAATGAATAATGAACCAAACATTATCTTTATAGAAAAGATAAAAAATTAGCTAGGGTCAAATATTGGCCAAATAAAATATCATATAATAAATACATATATCTGTCAACAAATTTTATAAGGTCAACTCGGGCCAGCCGAGGCCAACGCCCCAGCTGGCCAAAGGCTAGATCCGCCCCTAATTGTATCAAGTGTTGCCATTAGAAGGGTTACCTGATAGAGAGTGGTGAAAAGAATCCTGGAGTCCTTTCATTGGAAGCAATAAACAAGGTTCTTCCTGGAGGGACCCACTTTGCAATTCTGCAGAGAATAGACTCAGGCCTTGTGTCCCTATCAAGGTGAGGATGCAAGGTCTTAATAACACCAAATTTGTCCTTCCTGGTCTTCATCTTATCACCGCGACGGACATGCATTGCATCATAATCACCTAGGAGTGCTTTAATCTGTGCACAAGATTATTGACGTAATTACATAGTCCATATGAAAATCATAAGTGAATGGCATAATAATCCCTTCTGCACAACTGTCTTTACTTTTAAAATGGGGTAACCGCCCGCTAAATTATCACTCCTAAAGGATTCAAGTTTTTTGTCAAGTTCTTAATAACATTATTAACTGAGACATGATTTCACATCCATCATCTTGACCCCTCCATGTGATGCTCAAGCTTTTGAATTTATCATACACTTTTTCCTCTGCCTCTCATGACAACCACTTGAAAAGGATGTCCCAAAAAACTATAAACCAGAACCCGCGTAACCATGTGTGGCAGCTAAAATTATTGGTCTCATAGTCCTTTTCAAATGACACGACCGCATTACTCCTATTAGGCCTCCTTGTTATTCTACCAATTTTATTCTCCCTTGTCTATTTTGTGTGTCATTAATCTGTGGGATATGGTTTCAAAAGCAAGTTTCCTCTTTCTCTTCTCAATTTAACCTGAATGTAAAAATTATTTACATCAAACAAAAATTTCAAAGAGAATGTGCATCAAATGGACCTTGTCCGCTGCCTCTCTCAGTTTCTCTGCTGCCATTGATGGCAGAAATGAATATGGCAACATTATAGCACTCCGGTTGTTTCGATCTTTGCATTCCATAAACCTGGAAGATCATCACAATTACCTGAGCCAAAGGCTACAAAATTCAAAACTATCTACTTCTACTTGCAGGAAATAATAGAAATACCCAAGACATATGTTCATGGTCTAACAAAAGCAATTGCAAGGCTCATCTGGAAACTCTGGGACAATAGGAACAATAACATTTTTATGAATGAGCCTGTATCACCGGAAAATATTATTATTTCTGTTTGTTCACTGGTCAGCCATTCCACTAGCGCCAATAGTTCTCTTAAATTCAGAGGCCTGGATGGCCATGCCTTGTAATTCTGTACATATTTAGTTAATACACTCCATTTCACTCAATTTTTTTTTTTTTAAAAAAAATAGACAATTTAAAAGCAAGATTTACAACTCGACTTGATCATGATACTAACTTCAAATTCAGCTTCATAGAGCATCTTTTAATACTTCCTACTTCTAATATAAATTATCCCCGTCAATAACTCTTAAGATTCTAGAGGCTCCATCTGAACTTCTTTAAGAAACTATCGCTCAATTAAATGGAGATGTGGCCTGAAGCCTAGACACGTCAAGGTCAGAAATGTTGCAGAAAGTTTAGCCCTATAGCTGAAGTACTCACGATGATATATTTAGCTTCTCCAGTACCACAAACAGTCACATTAAATACAAATTAAAAATGTGTGATTGTTATTCCCAATGTAACATCAAGCTTGATTTTAATACAAATATGAACTGCGCTCTAACCTAATGTCACGCTTGGTTTGCATTATAAAAAAAATGTACAGTCAATTATACTTGAATCTGAATCCGAGAATAAAAAGGAAATAAAAAGAAACGGAATCATAAAAAACAGAGGGATGGACTAGATGATCTACCAAGAAAGTGGGCTAGCAGTTCTGTTTATGAGCAAGAGATCAGAGTAGCGATTATTATCTTTAAGATCAGCACGGCTAACACCTTCCACATGGGCAACTCTTCTGGCTTCCAACTTCATGGCTGTAGCTAAAACCTCAAGCCATTCTTCTGAATTGTCCAAAATTACAGGGATGGTACTTGATATGAGGTCCATATCATATAAGGAGTCCATGGCACAAGAATTTGTTTCCCAACTTTCATACAAGACAGTCAAATCAGAAATCAACCCACTTTCATAAATTTAAAAATTGCTTAACATTAGTACAAATGAAATCTATTCTACAGGGAATTACCCATAAAACAAAAACAAAAATCAACGGGGAGCTTTAAAGCAACTCACATTTCCTCAGAACTTGCCTCACTAGACTGATGAAGGATCCCCTTCTTATTATGCAGGGGATTAATGCACATTCTAGATGGCATGACGAAAATTCTGCAGCAAGCAAGAGTGATCAAATACATGAACAGAGTTTTCATTTCTATAGCTGATTTAGGCTAGATAGTTACACCAAAACCAAGCAGTTAAAGGAAAGGATCTGAGATGAAAATGGGAAATAAGAAGATAGTGTAACCTTTCGTTTTCCTCATTTTCTTTGTACCCCTGAAGTACATTCTCGGAAAAAGGATGCAGAAGAAGAAGAGAATTGAAAATGCGGACAAGAGGAAGTGAGTGGATACCTGCGAAGGTA
The DNA here is from genome assembly GCA_037074495.1 of Acacia confusa. Lineage (NCBI taxonomy): Eukaryota > Viridiplantae > Streptophyta > Magnoliopsida > Fabales > Fabaceae > Acacia > Acacia confusa. Next base: position 8,519,571 of record CM073507.1, on the reverse strand, counting down.
AAGGGCCTCTTCAAGGGCACACCTGAGGCTGGATTCCTGGTGGCCCAAACCCTCGCAAGAATGGCAGTGTTTTCCAGGGCAATCAATTTTTCTACCCCAGTACAAGTACTTGTCATGGTCAGTCCGATGGTGCCTCCGTTTGAGCATGATTGGGAGGGAATTGAAAGAGGAGGAGGAAGAGCCATAAGTGGAGAGCAGAGAGGAAAAGAGAAAGAAGAAGGCGGTGGCAGAGACAGTTAAGGCAAGAAGGAGAAGTAAAGATCCGATTTTTATTTGTTTAGGCTTGGCGGTTCTCTGATAAGCCATTGAAGTTTACGGAAAGAGTAGACTCTTTGGAAGGGTTTTAGAGAGGGTTGCAGCTGCAGTACCTTGGACACTAAACAATTTTTCCATCACCAGACCTCATTCGACATGATGAAGGCCCTGCTAGAGGCCATGGCATTAAATTGGTGACCGTACTTGGGAACTTGGGATCAATGTACTTAAAAAATAAAAATAAAAGTAATGGACGAAGATTTTTCCTTTTTTTTTAAAAAAAAAGTTATATAAATTACTATCTGCTTTTCACTTTTGGAAGACACGTGCTTAAACCTTAGACTGTCTTTGACGATTAGACCAAAAATCAACCTGGGTTTGACCAGAGTTTGCACCCTATCAAATTGCCCATGAAATTTATTTTTATGATATCATATATAATAATTTATTCTTGATTAAAAAAATATTCAATATACTATTAGCTGTGGCTGACCTTAAGATAAATATTTGGGAGGTCAAATATGTACTTATTAACTAAAAAAATTGGGGGGTCAAATATATAAGATAAAATATCTTTTTTACATTATATTAAATTTTGTAAAAAAAAAGTTTTGAACAAAGTTTTAGAACACCGAAATTTTTTTCGGAGTCATTGTCCTCAAAAAGATCAATCTCTAACTCTAAGTATAAAATTATGGGTAAAAAGCACTATCCTAAATATAAAACAAAATTTATTGTGCAATTTGTGCTATAAACTTTGTCCTATATTTAAGGCTAAAAGGAGTACAATTTTTTTAAGTTACGAATTATGTACCTCCAGTCATAATTGTAAGATTGGGTTGACTTTTTTTAGAGAATTTAAAGAAGTTAAATAAATTATTTTATTATATTGTGTATTTTAAAATTATATATTAGTTTATTAATCAAACTAATTAATTTTATGAAAAAAATAAAATAAAATAATTTAATTATATTTTTTAATCTCTCCAAAAAATTAATTTGATCTAAGGAAGTATTTAGATTCCTTCCAACACACTGGCCACACCCTATTTCTGAAACTGTCGTCAAAACAGCAACATGTTTTTTTTTTTATATGAAAAAATTTTAGGAAAGGGTTCAGGCTCACCTACAGTCCAAAAGCAGGACGCTTGGAACCTAATCCACAAAGGATATCGGCCAGAGAGTACACATGCCTCTACCTCTACGAGCGTTACCACCGCTTAAAACAGCGACATGTTGATACACTCTTTGGAAAAGAAAAACCTACGGTCTTTCACTGAAACTTTACTTTTCTTTTTCCCTCTTCTTTTTAACATTGCTTAAAAGAGAGAAATGTACATGACACACCGTAAAATCTCTGTCAAACTGCTTATTACGAATATTGTTCAACGTGCAATTCTCTTCATTCATTACTACAGAAAATAGTATGAAAGTACAGGTACTCTAAGTAGTTAGAAATTAGAATCAAGTCAAGCGTTTGAAAGCAAAAACTTCTGATATCGATATCAGTGACTATTGGCATTAACCAAAGATGTTTCTTGGGATCTTACACCAACAAAATGCCAGACCGCAACACCTGAATACCATTCTGAGTGACAAATTAAAAAAAAAAAAACAGAGAAAGCAAACAATACTTTGATCTATAGGGAGTTACAAGACTCTGGGAACAGTTTATTGATAGCGCCATTGGCAAACAAGGGATCGCCAAAACACAGCTTAGTTTTCAGTAGTTCTGCTAATCGTAAGTACAATCTGTAATATAATCTGCCATCTTCTGTACAATCCTCTAATTTCACAACCACCAACCTTAAAAGGTCAAGAACAAAGTGAGGAAAAGGATTTCTTTTTTGTGTATGAAATACTTCGGAAAGGAGAGCTTAATATCAGGGGACATTGTGACTAGTATCGTCTGCAATAGTTTCCATCACCTTGCTTTCAGCAAGCCGAAGCCATCTTTTCTGTAAGGAAGAACTGATTCATTAACGGAGTTTGCTCACGCATTCAAATCCCACTTAGAAATGAATGGTCAATAAGGGCAAGGGAAAAAGTATTAGCACCCTGGTGTTATCTCAAAGCTCAAGCCTTCTGAAATGTGCGGGAAGAAACCCCATGCAGAAGCCTGACAAACCCCAAGAAACTGAGTTTCCCATCTGCGTGTCTTATCCAATCTTGCAGAACCACATGAACAGGCACTGATGGGCTGAGCCCAAGCTCCTGGATGAACCAATCAAATTTCAATAGCTTAGTACCACAACCATATATGCAGAGGATAAGCATGTTCTTCCTAATTGAGAATCTCATTTGATGTATCAAGTCAATTTCCTATCATGCAGGGGATAGTCAGAGTAAAAGAAAACAGATAGAAACAAGTATGCGCAGGAGAGAGTACCGAGGCTAGTTCTTCTATCATAATTGGTCTATTTCCACGCTTTTCAAATAGCTCATAGGCTCGCCTAGCATGTTGCTCCCAGTTCTCCATAGCCTTTAGTTGGTGCACACTTATAGCAGCAGCGCAGAATTCCTCGAAGTCTAATTTCCTGTATTGGATAGAACTAAACTGCAACAAGCATAGGGCAACGAAGTCACTTTCTAGGGAAGCAAATTTTGTTTTACATTCGATCTGAGAAGCAGTGCTTTCTCAAAGACCTACCATGTTCACATAATCCAAAACCCGTGAATCCTTTGAGGCATCAGTGGAGATCCCCAAAAAAGCCTGCTCATACAAATGTTAATAGCTTGAAAAGTATTTTAAAGAAAAAAAGAAACCATAACTATGGCTAACCTTCTTAAAGTTCTGCAATGAGATAAATCCATTTTTATTCGGCCCTAACTGAGTAAATTGTTCTCTGAAATAAGCTAGCTGAGCAACTGTTAATGTCTTGCCAAGAGCCTGCCAGGTTATCAAAACTTAAATCAACACGTATCCATGGTTCCAAAGGCAAATGCAACGGTTAAGTCAAGTTTGAGTAATTGATGACTTATGATGATGGACAGGTATACTATCATTTCCCGACTAACTGATGACTCATGCTCAAGAAGTCAACATATTATCGATCCAGAAAAGACAACGGTAGATGCTAACAAGAGACAGCTAATCCCTCTGTAAATATTTGAAGAAATATGTTCCTGGATCCACTAATGGTATCAAGAATCTACATTGAGATAAAATATATGGCAGAGAAGGGAGGAATGTTCATCAGGTATCAAACAACATTACATACCCCTAGAGCTGATTTGCGTAAAGAAGATGAGCATGTGTAAGCCTTAACAAACTTGGGGATTATCATATCCAGAGGTATCTTCATATCATCATGATGATTTGCCAGCCATGGATGACCTAACATCAAATCAGACTACAGGAATGAGAATTCTATTTACACTGCCAACAGAAAATGCAAAACAGACAAGCATGTTTCTCTCTCCCCTCCCTCATTATCAATTATAGCCTAGTCAAAATTCATACAACTAGGAGCTCTATTAGTTTTGAATCAGAAAATACATGGAATTGAATTTTGTTCCCACAGGTAACCGGTTGATTCAATAGCAGATGATCTGATTATATAATTCAGTGACTTACAAAGAGCCTGAGCTGCAGTTAATCTCTTACGATAATCCTTATTCAACAGTCTCTTTACAAAATCTATTGCATCAACTGATAAAGAAGGCCAAGGAGCTTCATCAAAACTTGGATCTGCCTTCAGGACAGTACGAAAAATGCCAGATTCTGTCCGGGCCCAGAAAGGACGGCTTCCACATAATAGAATGTAAGCAATTACACCAATGCTCCACATGTCTGCTTCAGTCCCATAAGATCTATGCAAAACTTCAGGAGCCACATAGTATGCACTCCCCACAATATCGTTCAACCTTTCATCTGTAAGAACTTGGAATTGTCAGACAACTCTTAACGTCTTACTTTCTGTTAAAAAACTCGAAGGAAAAAATGGAGGCAAGCAATAGGCTTGACATGACCTGGCTTTACATAGTCAGAGAGACCAAAATCAATAGCCTTTAGAGTAGAGTTTTCATCCTTAGATGTAAAAAGAAAATTCTGCAGCATAAAACCAATCTTCAATACCAGGAGAATGGTAAACATGCCAAATGGAAGAGGATATATAACTAGGTGCAGAAATATTCAACTGTACCCATTATTTGATTAACCATCAACTTCGGTGCAAACCGAAGTCATAAGAATGATTATTAATCTGTAAAATAATGAACATAATCTAGAAAACAAAGTCCGATTTACGTTCCTTCACTCAGTAATTCATTTCCTTTCTGACATGGCTGTATTCCTTTCAATGGCATGCCTTTTACTTAAAAGTAATGCCCGATAAATAAATTGCTGCAAAAGGATAGCTTTGCTTCCTTTTTTTTTTTTTTAATACAAGATAGCTATCTTTTTAAAGTGGCTCAGGTTGAGTTTGAAAAATATTAAACAATTCAAGCGGAGAGCAACCAAAATCAAACAAGCAGGCACTTGGACCGAGAGGAAGGGCCAGAGGATTGTGCGGCAAGAATTCTCTCTCAAATATCATCTAGAAACAAGGAGAATTTCTTTCTATCCCTACCACGAAAATAAATATCAGTAAGCTTTATGAGTGGATCACCTCTGGCTTGAGATCTCGATGAACCACACCCTGAAGATGACAGAAAGCCACCACGCTTAATATTTGAATCATAACAACCTTGGCGTCCTCTTCTGAATACTTTCCACCCCTATAGAGATCACAATTTAATTTGAGCTGTCTAGCAAGTCATTGATATTTAATAATGGCAGAGGCACCATAATGAAACCCAAATCGGAAAACATTGGTAACCTGGAAAGTATTCTGTCTAGGAGTTCACCTCCTTTGCATAACCTGAATTACACAAGTCACCGAAGGAAATAAGCTTTTAGTTTGGTAACTTCATTTAATAACTTCCAACACTTTGTTTGATTCATACTTTATCTTAAAACATGCATCATAGCGCTTTTACAGCTTTGGACGTCAATTTTATATTTAAGGAAAGTCATGTCAGTTCACACAAGTAATAAAACAAAAAAGTGTCGTAATTGTACTCCACAAAGCCTGCTAAGATTGACATCATATTACCGATCGTGCAGCAGCATGAAAGATCATAGGCTGTATCATTGACAAGAAGGGAGAACACAGTAATAATGAATTTGAACTTACTCCATAACTACAAAAGCATTGTCATCATCTTCATAGGCCTCGTAGAATTGCACCAGGTTCTTATGTCCCGTGAGAGCCCGCAACATCTTCACTTCTCTCCTTACATCCTCAATAGCAATAGCTGTTGTCATCTGCCAATCACCACTCATTTTCATAAGAAAAACATACTTCTCCATGTCAATTGGATTTTCAAAGTCAATGGACAAAACAACAAACACAGAACATAAATTCATAATCATCATGATACTCGAACTTGAGCCCCATAGTCCTTTGATATATCATGGATTCAGAATCCACCATCATATATACAATTTTGAAGAGAATGGCAACCTTGGATTTTGGGATGACTTTGACTGCCACATCCTGCCCCTTCAAGCTTCCCTTTTTCCCCTTGGCGGAGCAAGTATATCCAAAATGGCCACGTCCCATTTCTTCTCCAAGCTCGTAATAAACTAGGAACTGCTTCGAAAACCCGAAACTCTTATCTAGTCCGACGTGGCACTCCCTTCCTTCGGAGATGGAGGCCTCGTTTGGCTTCACAGAACCATGCCTTCGAGCAAGCAACGACCGAATGTGCTTGGCCGGCGAAGGAGGAGGAAACGGGCGCTTGAAGATGCGTAAAGGAGTTGAGCTCACGCTTGAGATTGAGATTGCAGGTGAGTTCTTGAAGAGACTCGGTAAGGGACTTGGACTATAAAAGGGAAAGTTTGTGGATTTCCTTCCTTGAGAATTTGGAAGTCCCTCTTTGTCGTTGCAGAATATTGGATTTTCTCCCCCTTGCGTTTGCGATATTTCGTTAGGTTTTCCATGACACAGTCCCATCGAATCAGAAACCCAATTACAGAGCACGGACGAATTGTCAAATGGTAAACGAATTCCAGCACTGAGATAAGCTAGTTAACAGTGATCGTAAATCCAATATAATGGAGAGACCAACAGAGTAAGAAACCAAATTAAGAACAAAATAATCGACAGGGATTAAAGAAAGAATCACAGGAAAGAAAATCAGGGGAAGTCGCAGAAAGAATGAAGAATCCAAGAAGGGGAATGATCCGTGTAAGTTAGTAAGGAAAGTAAGTGCGTGAACAAACAATGCCTGAAGAATAATGACGGCAATTAAGCAGCAATGATCCGTAGCTAGAACAGAAAGCGAAATGATGATGGCAGAATCCAAGGCAAGAAAACTTGGTGAAATTACTCGAGAGGAATGGAGGAGTGTTAGGAGGGAAAGAAGGAAAGTAGGGAAGAGTGAAGCAAAGATGCTTAGCAGGGTCTGCAAGAAAAAGAAACCCAAGGTTGCTTTTTTCTGCTTTTTGTAAGCTTTACCATTATTATCATTATTAATTTAGTTTGATCATGAAAATACTACTATCCCTTTACAGGGGAAACAGTGTTAGTTTCATCTTGTCCAATAATAACGGGTGAGTGCCAGTGGGGTTGGGTTTTGAATCCTTCCAGGCTGTCCATTTCATGAGAGAACAGTGCGATGTTGCAGGGAGCTGCTTCCAGTTCCCCTGTCTGTCTCTGAATAATATAAGGTTTGACCTCCTTTTGTTGGACTCTCCAACACTGTCTTTTTCTGCTTTTTTCTTTCCCTCCTGATATTGTGTTTTATTTTTTCAGATTTAATGACATTTCACTTTCAACCCGGACACTTCAATTACGGAGCTGCATATTATACTTTTATACTCTTCCATCAAGGACCCCGCAAGAGCTTTCGTACAGTCCCACAACATTATTCAGGCATGAGCTGTTCTCATTTGTATGGTCTAGTTATCTGTTAATCGGTCTAATTATTTAAGTCAGCGACGATCAAATCCATATTGAATAAAGGTTAATTGATCCATTATGGAGATGGCGCCAAAACTTAAATGACCGTATTTTAAGTTGAGAGGTCAATAAATATAAGAGTATGCAGGCCAAGACAGGATGATAGGAGAGGCTAGTGTTTTGCAATGGAACCCACCACGTGAATAGTATATATGTTATAGTCGTAAATTAGGGTCTCCATAAAGACACTTCCGTTCAGACAGAGACACAAACTTTCCATCCACCCAAAGTATTTTATGTGTTGAAAAAGTGACATTCGTTTATATAATTATAATTAACATGGTAAAGTAACCAAGAATACTTCGTGCATAAGGAATTATACATGACTCGTGAGCAATTGAAGAGTCATGATGACACCACAGATCAAACAGTTTGGTGATGGGTAGAGTGATCATGGATAGATTGTAAAGTTTATTTTATTCATATCATCCTTGTGGTAATTAATAATTAATATAAGTACAGAACATCTAATCCAGAATGCTAGTACTAGTGTGGCCTTTAATAATCAATATTTCCGAATGCTTCGGGACAAATATAAGTGTTTGGGAAGCAGTATATATTCCCTGTAATCTGAGCCATCAGATTATATAAATTAGATTTGGCAGTCGCTTTTCTTGGGCCACTAGATATATTCTTATTCTAATCTTTTTTGTGACCTCATTTTCTTATTCTCTTCTTTAATAATTAAGGATTCCCCGAGGGGGGTTTCTTTTCCCCCCCGTGTAACCTTGTTGTGGAAACTTCACTCTCGTTCTTTAACAGATGCTCTGTCTCTTGCAATACTATAATCAATCTCTTTCCCTACAGTTTTATAGTGAAAACTAAGAATTGACTGTGAAGGACGCAGATAGTAAACAAGTGAAAACTGGTTGTAGTTAGGGCATATGGGAAGGACCACCCACTCTATGGTTAAGAAGATGGGAGCATAGTTTTGATTCTGATTTGGTGAGATTGGAAAGTGATGAGAGGAGTGAGGAAGGCTGGCAGGTATAGATATATAGATATCAGCATTTTCAGTAGGATTGAGGATGGGTCACGTTGAGCAGCTTGGCATTTTCTTCTCAGGGCCTCTTTATACGTACGTCGTATCTCATCCATAAGAATACAAAAAGCAAATGGACTTGTACTTTCCGGAGAGAGGGAGTGAGTCTCTGACAATTTCTGGTGTACCCAACATAACGTATTATTCTTTTTCAGAGATGCCTTTCATGGAGATTAGAGAATCTATGCCCCTATCTCTTCCCTCTTCACACCCTCGTTTCCTCACTTCTTTTTTTTTTTTTTGGTTTATTGTCTTGTCATCTCCTTCATGCATTGTTGTGCTTATATTCCCTATTGTTGTTCGTAATTGAATTTAAAATCCTTTATCGCTATACTCATGGAAAACTTGATAAAAATCAGAGAGTATGGATTATAAGGATACTTAATTTAGTAGTCCAAGTTTCAACCGTTTTTCATATCGAAGGTAGGACCTTGGGTCTGGAAGAAGGCCGGCCCAACATAAACTTAAGTGTTTGGGCAAGCTCAAAAGCCCTGTTATCATCTATTGTTGAAAAAAGGAAAAACTTTTGGGGGTGCCCTTCACTGTCCACTGCGCATAACGGCTTAAAGTTTTTTCAGGTTTAATCTTATCCCAGAAGTTTAAAAACGTAGTAAAATTGTCATTTTCCGTTAAAAAACTAATATTGACCGTTAAAAAATTGTCGTTAACTTTTTAACGAAAAAAGGTAACGTTGCTACTTTTATAGACTTTCAAGATAATATTGAGTTTAAAAAAAATTTCAATATAACATTGCTTTTGAGCGTGTATTTTTGGGACGGATTTGTTACTCAACCCTTATTTTTAATGAAATCTATAGATGTAATGCTAGTAATCATATTTATGTTATTCTGAGCGGGGAAAAAAATTACGTCAGTATCATTTTACTACTGTTATTTCTGTTGGTGACCTTTTGAACTCTCTTTTAATAGATGACGTCTATATATTCTAAAATACCCACAATAACAGGTTTAAATTCTTCCCGCGTTTATGTTATTGTTAACTTCATTTTTTTCTTTCTCATCATTATTATGGTGAATAATAATTTAACAATGGAATATAACTTTTATTCTAAAATGGTAATCATATGTGTATTTTTACTCCAAAAAAAAACACGTGGTACTGGACGCTCTTGGAGAAAAAACTCATATGTATTTTTACTTTTGATCAATGTATTTCCAAAAAAAAATTTCACCCCCTAAGAAAGTTGAAAGAGAGCCTTACGGTGAGGCGGCGGCAAAACCATGACCACTTCCTGGCGGACCGCACTCTGCTTTCCCTGATTGCCGCAAACTTCATCTTTTTCGCTGTTTCTCTCAATCGTACTTCATTATTGCTGCACATCACCCGCGGTAAGACCTCCTTCTTCCCTTGCATTGTCATTCTTGATCTCTTTTATATTTGCTGATATCACCTGGTCCATTACGCCATTTTTTTTATTGTTTTTTTTTTCTTTTTGTGGATCTCCTTTTGTTAAGATTCACTTTCCGACGACTGTTTGTTGCTGTATCGGTCGAACTTTTATGTGAATATATTTTAAACTCGTAGTTATGTTCTTTACTGAATTTCCTGAATGAGTGATATGGCTACAAGTGCCAGTCGATACATCAAGCGACTGCACGATCAACACTCTGAACTCCCATGTCCTGATGAATGAGTGATATGGCTACAAATTTTCTAAGGACTTCTGGTTTTTGACATTGATGATTCAATTCACTCTATTCCCTGATCAGCTTATATTCACATGGCTCACTTTTTCTTTTAAAAAAATGTATTCACTTTGGTGCTTATTTGGGATATATTCTGTTTTTTTTTTTTTATCATTGCTCCTTTGAAATCTTGCTTTTTTAATTGTGTTCTTGGTATGCGTCTCCATTGCAAAAGTGATGCCCCGTTGTGGTCTAAGCTCATATTTATGATCCCATTTGTAAAAAATTTGTCTGTTTTTCATAACTTCAGCACACGTGTTCTTGTCAGATTACATGTGGAATGAAATATGATACATAGTTTGCATGGTTGCTACCGCTTCCTTTAATTGATTAAATACTGCTATATTGGGTTCAGAAAATATGAATAATAATGCTGAAAGACCATTTAATGGAGAGTTCGAAGAAGATGAGGATGAGGATGAGGCAAATGGTGGAGGTCTTGATGCGTGGGAGAGGACTTATGCAGAAGATCGATCATGGGAATCTTTGCAAGAGGATGAATCTGGAATGCTTCGTCCCATAGATAATAAGGCGATTTACCATGCTCAGTATCGCATGCGCCTTCGAGCTCTGGCTTCAACAGCAGGCGCTGCTCGGATTCAGAAGGGCCTTATTCGCTACCTTTGTATTGTCATTGACCTGTCCAAGGTATTCTATTTATCACTCTATACTTCCTGAGTGAATACTATATTCTATATTGATGTTTGCAGCTTGGCCTTTTGTCAATAAGTAACACATTTTTCTTCATCAACTGTACACTTTAGAGATGTAAAATTAAATGTTTACTAAATTGTTTATAAGCAAATTATATTATATTTTTTCATGCTTAGCAATGCTTATGCCCGAAAGGACACTAGGACTAGTCTCTCCCCCCAAATACTTTATATATAACTTACAATTGAGGGGATATGAATATCAAGAGAAGATTTTCGAAGAGATGTACATAATATAATATTATACTTTGACTTGCCAAAAAAAGGCTGAAAAATATAGCATTGCAGTTTCATACATGTGCTGTTAATCCTGATTCACCTTCATTCTCTAATACAGAACTTGGTTTTTCTCATCATGTGAAGGCAGCTGCAGAGACAGACTTCCGTCCATGTAGGATGACTGTGATAGGAAAACAAGTTGAGGCGTTTATCAGGGAATTTTTTGATCAGAATCCACTTAGTCATGTTGGTCTTGTCACTGTAAAGGATGGAATTGCTCATTGCTTAACAGAACTTGGTGGCAGCCCTGAGTCCCATATTAAAGCTTTGATGTGTAAAATGGAATGCTCAGGTGACCCGTCCCTACAAAATGCACTAGACCTTGTTCACGGCTATCTAAATCAAATTCCATCATATGGTCATCGAGAGGTTATGATCTTATATTCAGCTCTTAATACTTGTGATCCTGGTAATATAATGGAAACCATCCAGAAATGCAAAAAGGGTAAAATAAGATGCTCAGTCATTGGTCTTGCTGCTGAAACATTTCTATGCAAACATCTTTGTCAGGAAACTGGAGGAACATACTCTGTTGCAATGGATGAGGTTAGTTGAAGTGTCGAGTTTTTTATGTCCTGGAAAAGTCCTGGCCCAAAGACTCTATACAAGGATTTGGAATACCAAATATTCTCTTTCTGGCATCGCATATGATTCACATCTCCCATATGTTAGATCTTGTAAACTTTTCTATATGTTTTTCCGTTCATGCAATTACATCTTATGTAGGCTCACTTGAAAGAGTTAATTCTGGAGCAAGCACCACCACCTCCAGCAATAGCAGAGTATGCCACTGCTAGTTTAATCAAGATGGGTTTTCCTCAAAGAGCAGCTGAGGGTTCCATTGCAATTTGTACATGTCATGAAGAGGCTAAGGAAGGGGGTGGATACACTTGTCCAAGATGTAAAGTACGTATTTGTGAGCTTCCCACTGAATGTCGCATCTGTGGATTGACTCTTATCTCTTCACCCCATTTGGCAAGGTCATATCATCATCTCTTCCCAATAATGCCTTTTGATGAGGTGTCTCCATCGTCTCAAAACAACCCACATCAGAAGCTTCCCAACTCTTGTTTTGGTTGTCAGCAAAATCTTAATCCTGGTAAGTTTCACAGAGAGGCAATTGAACTCGAGTTTCTTCAATGTGTGTGACTGATGATCATCAATCATTTGCCCAAGATAAAAATTTTAGCATTCTTGTCATTATGGTGATGCACCCGTGGATCAATGGAAAACTTTTGTAAGTGAACCGAAATTTGAAAAGTTGTGGTTTCTCAGGTACACTTAAATGGGATTGTTTAGGTAACAATTGAGAGATTTTTGGAAAATGTTGCAGTATGCACATGTTAAATTACAGTTAATGAAAATTTCAGAGACTAAGAGAACCTGAATTTTAAAAATCTTGGTCGTATTTGATTATCTGAAAGAACAAGTTAACCCCTTTATTTTTTGTGTGCGTATGGCAAATAAATCATAGGCCAGCAGCTGCTGAGATTCTACAGAAATTTCAGCTAACAAGATTGTAAAATTGTACGCCGTTCTGTTTTCTTCCAAAAGGTGTTGTTATTGTATATAAAATATTTCAACGTGACAAATGAGAATAACATTGTTGCTCAATTGCTGAACGCCATCTCTGCCCTCCTGGTTGTGGTACAGGAAACAAGCCCAGTCTTTCCGTTATTTGCCCCAAATGCAAACAGCACTTCTGCCTTGATTGTGACATCTATATTCATGAGAGTTTGCATAACTGTCCAGGCTGTGAGAGCTCGAGGCATTATAAGATTTTCGCTGCAGGATGATTGCCAACCTCTTCTTTTCCGTAGCATCACTATCTAAAAGATTCTCTGCTGTCTCGCTCTCATGACCTTGTAGCAATAGGTAGAGCATGGAATTGAAGGGCTTAATGATCGGTGCTCATACAATACTGGCAGATCAATAACGTCCATACGCTCTTTGATAAATCATTTGGCCTTGATGCAAGCCCCTGAACATCATATACCCTTCAGGGAACAAGTAGAAGTGACATATTTGCTTCACTTTTAACAACTTCATCGTCCGATCTCTTTCCTCCTTCCGTCTGAGGAATTTTGTGTCATACCCAGTAGCGGGTGGGTATTTGCCTTGCCAGCATTTTATGTTTGAGCTGACAAGACTGTGCTTGCTAGCTGTAAGATTTTGGTCATTAAATTATCACTTATTGACTTTGTGTGACATATTTACGTTTGTTTTGCTTTGGCGATTCATGTTGTAGACTTCCAACTTCAGCTCTATCTTTCTAATAAAGCTTAGCATGATTTTCTCGAGTTTAAATGTACGTGTATGGGTTGACGTTGATAGGTCCTCGAAATTGTTACTTTCAAAAGCTTGAATCCACCTGAATGTCGTATCAGGTGATTTCATCAGTACGTGTTACTTTCAAATTGTGGTATAGTAAGGTGATTTCATCAAATATAAGCCACCTGCCACAACTGATCTTAACTAGATCCAGTAGGTCGTTTTTTTTTTTTTTTACCTGAACCCAGTAGGTCGCTGAATCTCGAGTTTTGTTCTTAAAAAGTTGTTCATGTTGGCTCTTTATTTTTTAGAGTTTAGCAGAAATTAAGATTCAGCTAACTCACGATCCAGGGGAGTGCATACTGAGTGTTAGCTTTCTGGGTAGGATTGTTAAAACTGAAGGCTTACGTAGCTAATCCAAACCAAATGAGCAGATACTTGAATTACAGTTTACACAAACCTAAAAGGGATCTATTAACCGATGTTTTTCATTTGTGGAAGTTGCAATCAACATCGATCAATCGCAGGCCGCTGCTGCATTTAATCCTTCGTAATAGGGTCACTATTAATGGCCTCGAGCTCTGCACTTGGACAGACTACCTCGATAGCTAGACCCAATGTGACCTACAATCCGAATTAAGGGGTAGGTATTTTTGCGTGGATTACCAGGACCTGGTCCTATGTATCGGTACAAAATTTATATTGAAATTTTTTTTTGCAATGTCATATTTTTTTTTTGGATGTAACTTTTGACGGTGAAAAAGGGTGCAGCGAACCTTTTACAAAAGATGGTCCGATACACAAGACCAAATCTTGATCTGTATTACAAATCTGATATTGGATTCTGTTTACTTTTCATTTTTGTTGCGAAGAAATAACTTTTTAATTCTATGTGTCTCCTCTTCAAGCTCGACAACCTAAAAGTAGTTTTTTTTCCTTAGGAAAATTTCATTGACCCTGCCATTTTTTTTTTAAAATTTCTACGCACCTCTTTAATTAAAATAAAATTGAGTTTTGGGGGTGAAAAAATAATAACGTCCTTACTTTATATATTTCATAAATTCCTATTTTTGTTTTGTGAATTTTCACATGTCTTATAAATAACCAAAATATTTTTAATTTTCTAAATTCTTTTGAATCCCTTTAATTATCATGTAATTGTTCTTCTTTAAAAAAAAAAAAAGAAGACATTATTATCTTTTCACCCACAATACCTAATTTTATTTTGATATGTGCGGGAATAATGAAGTTTCTGAAAGTTGTGGGGTTGACTGAAATTGGGTGCTCAATGAGATCTTCCTATTTTTTTTCTCTTTCTTAATCGTTTGTGGCCAACGCTGTTCATTATATGAAAAAGTATTAATGCCCTGATGATCACAAACATTAGCACAAAACCATCAACAGTACCTAGCTACCGTTTACTTTCTTTAATAATCTAAGCCCACCAAGCATCCATCTTCGTTCCATTGAAATCAACTTAAAAAGAAAAAATTTTATCCAAAAAAAAAAAACTACTACTCGTAGTAGGGTAATTAATATATTTTCAACAACAGAGTAGCTTTTATTCCCCCATTAGTGCTTGTTGGTGGCCTCCCAGTTTGGCCTTTGACTTTACAGCTACAATAAACACTTTTCTAATAACCAAGAAGGGCAGGAAATGGCCGGCGTGCCTCAGGATCCAGAGTCCAGCCAATGGTTGGGGTACACTTGAACTCAACAAAGTAACAATCTTTTAAACAAAGAATTGTACGATTTTGAAAAGGCAAGACCAGGAAGCAGGTGCGTGAGTACTGACTTCCCACTATGTTCTTTTATCCTCCTCCGTTTTTTTTTTTAATAAACAATTTTTTTCCCCTTTTGAAGTTGATTCTTTTTTAAAGTAATTCTCTCTTTTGTATCATAAAATTTAAATTATTCTTTTACCCTTATTAATTTAGACATCTGTATATTAATTATCGTTCACTCATTATTAATTCTCTTTCGTTTGCTCACGTATTATATATTCTCTCTCATATTTTATATTCATATTTTATTATATTTCTTATTTATTCTCTCTCTTATGCTCTTTTTATAAATAAGGGTTTATTTGAAAGAAATAAGACATTTTTGAAACATTTATTATTTTTAACTAATTTTAACCTTCAGTTCACTTTACACCATAAATATAAAAGTTGTTTATAAAAGGGATAGAATGGAGTATAAGTTACTTGTACCTCATTCTTGTAAAATAAGGAAAACGTTAAAAATATATTTTTTTCATACTAGCTTTTATTTATGTAGGATGCATATTTTCTCTCACTTGTCATTATCTCTCTACATTTACAGCTCCCTCCCCTACCATTGATGAAGGATAAAATTGCCGAAAGTTTATTTATTATTTTCCAAGTGACTTATATTGAAACAAACTTTTTGAGTACAATTGACTTCTAAAAAACAACTATAATGTTTGTTTGAAATTACGTTTAAAATCTTCAAAAATATTTATTTATGTAAATTAAAACAAAACTCTTTTCACATTCTTATTTTATATACCGTGCACGATCAAAAAAACTGTTTTTGAAAGTTAATTTCTATTCTAGATAAATACACAGTTTTTGTTAAGTGGCACACGCATGTGCAGCACATTCTTTTGAAACATGAACAGAAAAATAAAAGACGAGAAATAAGACTTGCTTGTCTGCTTTCATTGAGATTGGTCACACGCAAAGAAAAACACTTTTTTAGTTTATCACTTTCAGCCATCATTGACTGGGTTTGCTGATCGCTCTAATATGTGTCATTATTGTTGTTTTCTTGAATTCAGCTTTTGCGTGTAACACAAAATCCGACCTTTTAGAATAATTAAAAAGGTAAAAGTGTAATTTTACATATAATCTTTATTTTGAGGAGCGCCCAGCACTACGATCTTTTTTCTAGACCAAAAATATACACAATGTTACGTTTTGAGAGTGAAAAGTGCCACGAGCCGTTAGTTGACCAACGTTGAACGTTAAGTCTGACAGAAATGAACAGTAACTTCACTAAAATTACCATTTTGCTCCTAGTTTTAAGTTAAAATTACCATTTTACCCCTAATTTTAAATAATTTTTTTTAAAAAAAAACATTAAAATAAACTCCTCCCCTCCGGTGGGCCCCACCACCAGCCACATTGTCGGTGGCCACCACCTTCCCCACCGCCGGCCACCTCCAACGGCTTAAAACTATGGGCAAAATGGTAATTTCAGCGAAGTTACTTTTCATTTCCGTTAGACTTAATGGTCAACGTTGGTCAACTAACGGCCCGTAACACTTTTCGCTCCCAAAACGTAACGTTGTGTGTATTTTTTATCCAGAAAAAAGGTCGTGGTGCTAGCCGCTCTTCAGGATAGAAGTTATATGTAAAATTACACCTTTACCCTAACTAAAATGATGCAACATCATTATAGGAGTTCTGGTGACTTGTAGGTATTATTACTGTAGTACAAATTAAAGTGAGGCCGCCTCCTCAACAACCCCCACCTCCAATAAAAAACAAAAGAATGAATGCAAATAATTGTTAATAAAATCCGATTAGTTTGAAATTGAAATGGTTGAGCTAATTACAACTATATGACAAGTATGTGTGGGTTATGTTTCTAGATTGTACGTTCCTTTTCATGATAGAAGCACTACCTCATGAATATATCTTAAATAATTTATTGATTCTGATAATGTCAAGAATGATGCGAGTTTAGGCAGCACAATTATATTATATGGAGTATATATTAAAGCATCAGCGTGGTCGGAACATGATGCTTTATGCGTATGAAGTAGGGAATAAGTGAGAGGTATACTCTTTCTGGTCCTTACTATAAGACATCAACTAACAAGTTCATTTGGTCCTTTTTATAAGGCACTTGTTTGTTTCCAATGAGCATTAATTATCTTTTTTCATATATGCCCTTAGTTAATGAGGGTAGTGGGTGAGAGTAATAATTAATAGAATGTTAGAATTTAGTGTAATTAGTAGGGTAATATTGGAAATTACTTAAATTCTAGGACAACTTTATTGACTTTAACTGGTTTTATTGGTATATGAGAATTGTTAGTTGATGCCTTATAATAAGGATCAGAGGGAGGGAGTATTACTGTTCCTTGGGAGGCAGAATTATCCTAAAGAATAATCGGTGTTTAGCTTCCTTAATTAAAACCAGAAAGTAATTGAGGCATAATTATGAGCTCCAATTCCCAACTTCATCACCATCATCCTTTCTATGAAACTGATCTATCCAATATAATTCTTGCTTTATCATATATAAGTCGAAAACTACTACAAGGAGTAGAGTATTATTTATATAGATCGAGTTAAACATGAGAGGTTTGAACTGAAGTGGGGAGATGGGTGTTAACAAGGGAATTGGCATTGACAGAGAGAATTGGATTTACCCAAGGAGTCATCGCAGTAGCCAACACCACCAGGATGAGAAGAAGCACACTTAGAATCACAGCATTGGTCGGTGAAAGCAGAAGTGCACCTACCCAAACCCAAGTTACATTTCTTGGGGGGAGGAGAGGAACACTGGTAATAGCACATGCAAGTGTTTTGCTCACACGCTGGTTTGCCATCAGAATGCCTCTGAATACAAGCGTTGTAGCAATTCCCTCCTGGTGCTGCATTACAACCAATCCCCACACCCACCACGTCGGAGCACACCCCTGCCTCCCCCACCCTCACCGTTGCCGCCATAACTGCATCATTATTATATATATATATATATATATATATATCAGTAAATAATCAGGACGATGCAGGAAGGGGATATGTTATATGTATGTGTATGTACTTACCTAGTGCCAGAGTGAGAAAGCCGTATGGGAGTGATTGCTGAGTCATCTTCATGGCTTTCTCTGTGATAATATATTATGATACGTCCAGGCTTGATTTTTTTCTGTGAATCACTGATGTGATATTTTTTATTATTTATATTACTAGAGCCATTATGATATGTGATTTGGTGTCATTAATGCATTTGATTTGGTGTTCCTGCACATTACTATTATTTCAATTCCTATGAAATGGCATTCATTGTTAGACAGAGTAATTTACATTTTATTCAATATATCTATTATAGTAATTAAGAAGAAAGCTATTTTCATTTGTTCTCTAATAAGGAAAATAATTTTCTTGATCAGATTTAATTTCATACTACTTACATTTTTTATATGAATACTACATTTATGGCATTCGATATGGGTAATAGTTATTTAATTTATATATGGTTCATGTATATAACATATATTCACCTAATTTGATTAAATTAACTAAAGAAGTTAGTCAAATTTGTTAATATGACATGTATTTTGTAAAACTTTATAATCATTTTTTTTCAATTCCCTTATTCTTATTGTTGTCTAACTCACGAGCTTACTCTTTGGTATATATTGCAAAAATATTAGACCAAATTCGGACTCAAGAACTGTTCGTTTAATGATTTGTATCATAGATTAGAAGAAATAGGTCGGCCTTGTGAAACAGCAAACCAATATTTAAATTAAAGCATTAGCTATTTAAATCAATTTATTCTATAGTTGTTTTATTAATGTTTTTACTGTTACTTATTATTGATTATTAAAAATTAAGAGATTACACACACACCCTCTCTCTCTCTCTCTATATATATATATATACACACACATATATATATTCAGTTAATTATATATAATATAGACAAATTAGCAACTTATTCAGACCGTGTTTATATTCTAGAAATCATTGAGAAATGATAAAACAAAACCGAAAGTACATGAATAAAATAAAGGGAAAATTCATATGGGCTCCTTTTAACAGAAAAAACTTAAAAAAGACCCAAAAATTTTGAAAATCTCAAAAAAGGCTTCAGGATTTTTTCTGGTATAATTTCATTAAAATTTTAGTTGTTAAGGAACTGGATTTTGTTAACATTTTAATGAAATTATAACAGAAAAAATCTTATGGCCTTTTCTGGAATTTACAAAATTTTTAAGCCTTTTTAAAGTTTTTCCTATTAAAAGGGCTCTCATAAATTTTCCCCAAAATAAAATGTTTATAGCGTCTGCAGAGGGGCATGTTTACGAAAACTTGGAGATAAGGTGAAAGTGTAAAGCAGAGAGCTAAGCATCCTTTGTTCCAAGATATAGATAAGGCATAAGCTTCCATAAAAATACACAGCGTGTGTCCTATGTACTCGTATAATGTGTTTTTTTTTTTTTTTTTTCCACCCCAACAGAAGCGTCATTAGTCAGCAGTTTGACTTTGAGAATTTAAAAGAGACGAAGCTGGAGTCTCCAATCAGAAGTGGGTGGGAATGGTAAGGTTTTTTTCATAGTAAATCTTGTCATCTTCACTAATGAGAGTTTACACAAATGGTAAGGGATTTAAGATTATGCCTTTGGGTCGTGGGTTCAATCCTCTCTACCGTCACTGGGACTCCTTTGATAGGCGATCTCATAAGTCCCAGTAAGTACTCATAGAACCCAGAGCCGTGTCCTGGCCTTGATGGAAGACTGGTGTCGAACCCCACCAAAACTTTTTTGTTACCAAAAAAAATCTTGTCGTCTTGTCGGATTATGTCCTCCCGAGAAAAACAAAAATTTCCAAGAAAACCAGTTTCTTCCGTGTAAAGTTTGTTTCATTGGAAATACTTTTACAATATCTTCGTTGAATTTTTTTTTTTTCAAAAAATATTCATTCTTCAACTGGCTATACAAAAAAAGATTGATGAAACTATTGAAATAGTCTAAATTATAACTCATCGCCACTTTTATTCTCGTGTTTTTTAAGGCACCCGATACTTGATCAGTGCCAGCGCTTTATCCAAACAATAATAAATCATATACGACTCCCATTATTCTTTTTTATAAGATACAAATAACTGAACTGTCTTATTAAAAAAGGAGTTAATTAAATCAATTAAGTGCAATAAATAGGAAAAATGATTTTTTTTTTAAAAAAAAAGTGTCATCATTTACTTGAAAAAGAGAATATATTATATTGAGTGATATACTACTTAAAAATTTATATACAATAGTGGTATAAGTAACTTTTATCATTAGCGAAGATAAAATGGACATTTTACAAAACTTTTCAGATTTCCCTTAATCTTATGATAAGATAAAATTCTATAAAAAGGAAAATGCCCAAAAATCCTATCTTATACTGTAGTAAATACCAACGGAGGATAGGGAAGCCAGCAAAGAATCTCTCCATTGCTTGTAGTGTCTCCATTTCCTCTCCTATGCTTCAAAACGGCGCCGTTGATCTGCAATATGATCCTGTCCATTCATTTGTAAACCTAGAGCATGTGTGACTGATGCAAGCCCAAACCCTTACTTCTCTCCCATATTGGCGTCTTCGGCTTCCTCTCCAGCTTGCTGCTGCGTCTCCGACTTGTTTTGGCGTCACTGGCTTGCTGCCCAGCATGTTTTCAAACCATGCTTCTCTCCCATATCAGCTTCTCCGACTTCCTCTCCAGCTTGCTGCCCACACAGTAGTTGAATTTTCTTCACGAGTGGTGAGTGGTCAAAAGGCGCCCGGCAGCTTGCAGCTTTTGGTTTGCGTCAGGCACGTATGCTTCTCTCCAGGACTAGGTTCACAAATGAATGGACATGATCGGATCAGCTGTGGAGATCTCATTTAATCAAAACGTCGCCGTTCTGAAGCAATGGAGAGGTTCTTTTCCAGGTGAAAGCACCCACCACTCATGAATGACTAAGCATCAAATTCAAATTGATGGGCAAGTGAATAAAAACAAAAGTCATTTTGGCAAACACTGTCCTCATTTGTGACCAATGTTTGTCGTTGGCTCATTATTTTTGAGCAAAGCGCAACTACTCCCACCTCTACATAAAAGCCAAGCCATGTTTCTGTTGCCACCTCACTAGCTGAGATACAAACAAGGTGAGTTTTTTTTTTTTTTTTGATAAATTACGAGCACTATTAAAATATGAGAATTTTCAAAGACTATATGATGCAATTATTTTTTTCAAATGATCTAATTATCCTCTTGTGAAAAAAAGAAAGAAATAAACCACTCCTTTTAGCCGCCGACCATTGTTGATTTCCAAAACTTCAGTGCTGGTCCCGGAACTTTAACCCCATTGACCAAAAAAATCCTTACTAAAGATTACTCAATTAAAATGAGATATATTCACACCACCTTTTGTGTAAACTCAAAAAGATTCTCCGTCTTCATATATCTTTCTCCTCATATTTGATCTCGACGCCTTTTTCGATTCACGTAGCCATGTAGGTCTTTGTAGTTTGTACGACTATCTCCACTTTTACAAGCCATTCATAATTTTGAAATAGCCATTGAAATTTTCAGAAGC
This sequence comes from Acacia confusa, assembly GCA_037074495.1. Lineage (NCBI taxonomy): Eukaryota > Viridiplantae > Streptophyta > Magnoliopsida > Fabales > Fabaceae > Acacia > Acacia confusa. The sequence continues at coordinate 8,497,972 of CM073507.1, read as the reverse complement.
AACGTATAACCAGAAGCAGCACAGAAGGAAAAAGCTTTATCTAGATTTACATAAATAAATTCTTTTAAAAAAGCACATGAAAGAAATGTTTCATCTAGATTTACATAAACAAATTCTTTTAGAGATCCCAGACATAATACCAATTATGCACTCCCGCGCCTATTATAAGGTTCTATCGCTCTTATGTTCTGCTAGAATTCTTTATTCTTTTTGGGCATTAGGCGCAATAGCATTCATTACTACAACGGCAGCTTTAGCCCATCTCTGGCTTCAAGTTCCCGACCATATTAAATTTTTACTACTTCGCAAAGTAATTCAAGTACGAGATGGAGAGTGACAGCTGGTGGCCCTCCAATGAAACAGTACACCTAACCAAGACACTTGGCCGACAGGGCACATAAAAGTTTCTGTCTGCTTGCCCACATTTTCTGCATAAATCCACTTTTCCTGATCTTTGTTGCTTTTGCATTGAGATTCCCAACTGCCTTCAATTAGTTTTTTGTAGCCTGCCAGCCTCTCTGATACAAAGCTTAATCACAGAGAATTGGGGACAACGCTTTTTTTTTTTTTTTTTTTCCATTTCATTAAAAATATCAGTGGGGTTCAACATTTCACAAGATTTCAGAGAACCGATTATCTAAAACGGCAAAAACATCAGATTTCTAGCCATACCCCACTAAACTACACTAATTCTGCTTGAGCATCTCCTCCCATTGTTTCCCCTGTTTCTCATCGTCTGGGAAGTGGAACGAACTTCACTTTCCTTCCCGCTAACTTTCAATTTCTACATTGTTAGATGCCCTCAGAAAACAAAAAGAAAAAATAAATCCCCCCACACCAAAAACAAAAAGGGTTTCCGATGTCATAATCCCCAGCAATTAGTCTTCCCTCTTCTGGTGTCCTGAACATACACCAAAAAAGGGTTCCGATGTCATAATCCCCAGCAATTACTATTCCAGTAAGAGTTCTTCTGGAGTCTTGAACATGCTTTTCAAAGCCCCAGCAAAATGTAGTAGACCAAAGTAATTGGAAGAGCAATTAGCATCCCGAATATAACCCTGAAAGCACAATAAAAATCGTTTAACAGATAAGCACACGCTCTACAAGCCAGCAGATACTAATGAATAACAAAAAGATGGTTTAGTTTCAGGTTCCAACCCAGTGCTTAGTATGTCAGGATGAACATTGTATTCTTTTGCGAACACAAACGGAACAATCCCCTGAGGAAGAGCAGCCTGAAAGTGAAAGCGTGAGGTAAAATTTCAATTCAATTACAGACACAGTGCTTATAGCAAACTAGAGCAGTCTTTAAATCAGTGTTCTACCTGTACAATCGCAATGTGCAAAAGAGCTCCTTTCAGTCCAATCGCGAATGAAGCAGCAGCCATTACCGCAGGACCTGCTAGGAAACGAACAGCCATGGCAAATGCAGCCACTGAATTCCCACATGCAATAATCTTTGGCTGCAGTGCCATGAACAATCCTGAAAACAGAGTCCAACACGAAGCTAGCTACATAAATAATATACTTAAAACTGCAGCAAGGGCTAATAAATACAAATGAGAATCTTTATTAACATACCAAGGCTAAACATGGCCATTCCAAGTCCAGCATTAGATAAAATAGAGATTGAACCAGCAACAATAGCGGGCATAGCAACATTCCACCTACAATACAAAAGGTAAAACATTCATACTCTTAGAACACTTGCGGCTGAGACTGCAAAAGCCAAGTACACTTTATTATTAAAGGATAGTAAAGACATACTTGAATGAAATCAGAGACCATGTGAGACCGATAAGGCTGGAGTAAGTGTTGGGATTCCTAATAATTTTTCTCCACACCATTATTAAAATAAGCCTGGTCATGACACTAGCAGGAGGCATGGCTGAAGGTTTAGATTCTCCTTCAGCACCAGATTTTGGATGGAGCTCTGTCGTGGAGCTTGAACCAAGCTTGGACAGCACAGGACCCTCCTTGTCATGCCCATTTGTTACGGTTCTGTTTGCGAAGCTAAACTCATCGCGGCCAAACTCGTCGTAATCTGACCAACAAAATTGGAAACCATGGTCACCCAGTTACATCACTGGAAAATGACTCGACATGATCAAAAAGTGGCATATTATTGAATAAGTGGGGATAACAGAGCAACCTAACAGCGATGTAAATGGAAAAGATAATACAAAAATAAATAAATAAAAAACAAACCCCACTTCAAATCAATATCGTATAAAGAAACTTTGGTCAGGAATAGCAACACTGGGAACAGACAAGGATAGTACCAGAATTCCTTCAGAACCAGTAAAGGCCAAGAATGATACAAATGCAAATCACATCGACATACTTATATACGATTCAGACATCAGCTTTGAACGACAAAAAACCACACTAGCTGACAAATAGAGTCAGAGTTCGGAATTTCAAACCTTTCTGGGGAGCTACCCCTCCAAGCTCGTTGCCATAATCTCCACCTCTGAAAACATGAATTCCACCTTCGGAAACTGGTGAAGCACTTGAACTCCATACGAACATGTGAAGGTCCTTCCCGCCATCAGCTCCGTTCGCCTTCCTTGCTCCCGTCGTACCGCCCACCGGCGAGAATATTCCGGCACTTGGTGGCGCCGGATACCCATTTCCCCTAGATGGGTTACCACCGAACGAGGTAACCCCACTTTCCTCATCGTAACCCAAGCTTCCGAAGTTGGATTGCCTCGGGCTAACACCGTTCCCGCTCTTTCCATTAACCATGGAATAAAAATCCGTGTGATTGAAGCTCGAGCCCCTCGGCGTCGGGTTTCTCGAAGATTGAAGAGAAAAAATCTCAACATTAGTCAAGTTGGAGGGGCGAGGAGTCAAGGAAACACCAGAGTTAGGGCCATGAGATCGGCGAGAGAAGATTTCAGAGCGTGAACTCGTGGATTTCCTAACCGTAACATGCAGCTTACCATCTTCACCAACCTCGGCTTCGGTCTGTAACGGCTCTTTCCCGTCCAAGGAAAGAATATCCGAGTCGACTTTGAAGGAAATAATGGACCCAGCTGTGTCTGGGAACTGCTCAACTATGAGAAGCCTAGCTCCTCTGTATTCGAACAAGAAGAGCATCAAGGTGTACCAAATGATGCATTGAAGAACAACGATTTGAACCATTAGGCTGCCAGAATAATCTCCGTACATTCCCTTTAGCAATGGGATACCCATGACGAGCGTGTTTGGGAGCGTCGAGAGGGAGAAAAGTGTAATGGACCACTCGAGTGATCCTCTTGAGCTGACCCTGGACCATATTGCTAAGATGACCAAGACGATAACTTTCTGAAGTGTGTCAGCAGCTATGAACCTGAAGTTCATGGTGTAAGGGTTGTTGGTGGAAATGAAGTGGAAGGAGAGCAATGGAACGGCAAACAGAGCAACAAAGCGGTTGATACCAGAGCACTGATCGGGACTGAAGATTTTCCACCACTTCACTGAGCCATAAGCTAAGATCATGGCAACGTAAAGTGGCACAACCGCCGTAAGAACATGGTATAAGTCTGTAGGAGTTATCATCTTTACCTACTGCTCTCCCTTCTCTTTCACTTGTTTAGTGGGTTGAATACCAATTCTGGCTACAGAGTAAGGTGAATTAGAAAACACAAATAGACCAGTTTTGCAGTAAGCTCACCGGCACACTACACTTCCTCTGGAACATGTGGTCGAGTGTATTTATGGTGAAAAAATTCAGCTTTATAAGTGGAGGGGGCCGAGGGGCATTGATTTAGAGCATGAAGGGAACCCTATAACTTGGAAGCAGGTGACACAGAAACGAGAAGAAAGAGTAACAACTGGACTCAAAACTGGGAGTTGATATCCAACGAGAAAGGTCAGAGAGATAGAGAAGGGGGAATGGAGGGTGGTGAAGGGCTTTATTTATGGCATTTTAAATGGCGGACAGAGAATTAAAAGGCTAGGCCTTTTATGACGTTTTTTTTCTTACTAGTCTTTTCTTGTATCCGGAAAAGACAGAAATAAACCCCTACATGCATGGTTAAAAAAAAAAAAACCTCCAAATACCTTCTACGTATTTTTAAAAAAACTTTTGAGGTAAATTGTAAATTTATTTTGGAAGTATTTGATTTGGAGCCATTTTGGTCTCAAATGTTTCAAAATATAGTAATTTTATCTTATATCATTATAACACTAACATTAATCCTTAAGAATTAATGTTTACATCTAACCTTTTAACAATAAATTATTATGAGTTTGAAACTTTCAATACAACATTGAATCCAACATTGAATCCGGAAAAAACTTTTCAAACAACATTATTGTGGAGGAAAATTTTCTAGACAAATTTAGGACCCATTTATTTTTATTTTTTTGTTCAGTTTTAGGACCCATTTAACAAAGAAAATGTAGGAATGAAAATGGAACATAAAATATTTTACCTTGATATGTTTCATTTCCAATGAAAAATAAAATGTGTTGATAAGAAAATTTTTATTTGATTAAAAGAAAATAAAGTAAAATATCATTTTACCTATAAGAATAAAATATATTTTAAACCACATAAAATCATGCAGTGCACACAATAGAGTGCACTTCTCTTCCTCCATCCTTTGTCAAAGTGTCGTTGCCTCCAACAGGTTGTCAACTCTCTTTCATCTAGTCACCTTTGTAATTGACGAATTTGTAGCGGGGACGGCAAAGAAGCCATTGTCAGTCTAACGGATCTGCACCATTCGCAGCTTCTTCCTCCTCCTTTTAAGGTATTTTCTGATGTCACTCTCTGCCTCTCCCTCAACCTGTGTTTAAGGAAAAATGACATGTCGTCAAAAAATATTTTTCTGTGAAAATATGAATCAAACAATCATGCTTGATAAATAATGGGCATTTTCTATTTTCTTTCCCCAATTTTCCTTAAACAAAACAGGTAATCTTAACCCTTTTCTTTCTTTTTTTCCAATTATCCCTCTCTGTATGGGAGAGAGAACTTTCTCAACAGGAGGGAAAGCAATTCCGTGAGAGGGAATGGACGAAACACAGCATCAAAATAAAGAAGAAAAAGTAGGGAGAAAAAGGGGAAGCCCAGACGAGCTTATGGAGATTCTCTTTTCCTCTTGCTGCTGTTTACTACTATATGCATTATACTGTCATCTGAATTTCAAATTGAGGACAAGCAAAAAAGGTGAAGAGATAAAATAAAAGAAATTCTAATATTATCTCTGCAGATTGCCCATAATTTATTTGTTTTAGCATTCTCAACCATGAGATTTTTTAACGAATCCACACATCTTTCAGTTCTCTAACTCAGAGGAAGCTAGTTAAGTCAAGGCGTTGGTGGAACCTTTAGACTTGCAGTGCAGCATAATTCAAACTTCAACTATCTTCTAAAGACTGCCAACCACTTGTTCGTTTTTATTCAAGATGAAGAAAATATTAATAAATCGGAAATCTTGATAATTTTTCTTATGATTGGAGGGGCATCACCAGTCATCACCGGCTGTAGGATCAAGGGAGGTGTTCTTTGTTGATTCATGCAAAAAAAAAAAAAGAAAGAAAGTGCTTTCTTACAAAAAGTTAAAGAATGTTTCATTCTCCATTGTTAGAAACCCTGCATTAGTGGCGACACGTGTCGCATTCATGGTAGTAGATACAAGCTGAGTTAGGGCATCATCCTGTGATTAAATGACGCGACAAGAACATAGGGTATCAATGCATGTTATGTTTTTTTATGGTGGATGCTTCAAAGTTATTCGCGGCAGTTTTGTTTTAAAATAAAAACAATGCAAACCAAGTCATGACTGAATTAAGGGTTCCACTCCACCAATCGTGAGATGGTCTGAGCTTAACATTAGTTTGAAGTTAAACCCAAACTTATAGACCCGATTCCGTATATTTACATTATTTTATACATTATTAAAGGCACGTTCATAGTAAATTGACGCACTGAGTAATAATATGATTGTTTAGAATAACAACTTGCCGACTTAAGCCTTTGAAGATAGTTTTTTAATGATGATTTACAAATTATAAATTAAACATGTGAAGTGTGATTTATACCGATTTACATAAATAAATATTTGGGATCCACTTTCTCTACCCATTATAAGAATGGGTAGAGGAAGCTCCTCCCATCTGAACCATCCAGATGTGATCTAGACGGTTCATATTTTTTTTCACTTTTTATTTTCTTAAAAAAATTATCTTAATGGGTAGAGAATCTAAAATAAAGATAATTTCTCCACCAACATATTTTTTAAAAATAATTTTTTCATTTAAAAAATGATAGTTAACAAAAATTAAATCTGGACCATCCAGATCTGATCTAGATGATCTAGATAGGAAGAGCTTCCCCTACCCATTCCAGAAAGTGGATCCTAAATACTTGTAGGACCACAAAAAGTAATCTCAAGTAAGGCTATTAATATTAGTTGCATTCCTAGGATATTATTCAGGATCCATCATGACCCTAGTATGTTGAGAAGTACTCCCTCTAATCTTATTATAAGGTACCAACTATCTTTTTTTACTACTTAAGAAATGAAAATTAAGACATTAAATGAGCCTAAAATTGATAAAAGTTTCCAACTTTATCTGTATTTTAATGAGATAGATTTAAAGGAGTTTGTTAAAGTAAGAGCATAATTGGAAAATAGTAATAAATAAGTTAGTTAAATGTAGTTGGTGTTTTATAAAAAAAACTTAAATTTATGGGTAGTTGATGCTTCATAATAAGAATAAAAAAGACTAAGTGGTTCAAAAAATACAAAGAGGCTTCCATAACTATTTTGATTTTTTTGTCCAGTTGTGAAAATTTTTCAAAGTGAGAACTTTTATGCCATACCATTTATCCCCTCCACAGATGAAGACAAAAGGCTGAACTTTCTGGGTTCCATTCATACATCTATTTTCTTTTTCTTTGTATTCATGGTCAAACACCTATCTTAGCAGGTAAAAGAGCAATCTGTAAACCCTTTTCCATTTTTGAAACATCCGTCGTTCAGAGTTTCTGCCGTCGTACTACAGGAGTAGAAATGTGGTGTTTTGTGGGACGCACCTCTGTACTGTACTCTTGTGAAGCTTCAAAGTAGATGTGAAGGCGATCAAGCAAATCCGTAGACATGGAGCAACTAAGGCTTGTAGAAGAAAGAGAGCAAAAACAAAACAATAATTGAAGAAAACACGCCAGTCAAAGTCAAAAAAAGGGCAGAGCGATAGTACGCAAGTATGAATATGAATACGTAGGAGAGGAGGGAAGCATGATTTAAAGCAATTCAGAGTAAATATGACATGGGGGCAAAGAAAGTAAAAAACAAGGGAGAACCAAACGTAAACTAGTGAAATTAGGACGCAGCTGTGAAGGTGAAGGGACCACGCAAGCTAAGAACAGGGTGAAAACAAGAAAAACAAAGGGGCCAAGGACAGAACTCAGGGACGCTTATATTTTTTTTAACATGGTTACCTTTTTTTTTTTGGTCAACTTAACATGGTTACCTGACTAAAGTGGTAGAAGCCCTTTTCATTAAAATCAATGACGATAAATTTGATTGAAAAAAATGGAAGAGCTGATGAATTTATAAATAAATGTAGGTATACTTTGATATGGGAAGAGGCGGGGACAATGAGAGTAAGCGTCTGAGTTTGTTTCTGATTATAAGTTGTTTTAACTTATTCGATAGTCTTGAATTCAAAGTATATCACGTTGCATACATAAAAGAAATTCACAAGAAACTTTAAAATTCTGATGTCGGAATGCCTGATGGCCGGATCATTTGATGAGACTCTAGTGACTAGGGACAGGGAGCGTTGGGAACTAGTTTTCGTGCCCAGAGAGAACAAAAAGATAATGACAGAGAGAGAGACAGAGATGGCGCTGCAGCAGCAGGATGCTGCCTGTGTTACAGTACGTACCTAATGCTGACAGTAAGCAAGTAAATGAATGAAAGAGTGTCGCGTGGGAGAAGGGCCAAGCCTGCCTGTCCTCTCTCTCGCCAGTCGCCATTCATTGAATACGACGTGCTTGGTTGCTCATATATCTTGCCACAAGCAACCTCACTTGATCCCACAACTTCACAAGCAACCACTCAACCCAAATGAAGCCCATCCTATCCATCATGGGCTTCTCACTCTCCCTTTCGAAAACAATACTCCAGCCCAATCCTTTCGAATACGGCCCATACTCTCACCTTACTCCTGCCCTCGCTTCCTCCCCATATTCAAACTTTGCTCATTACCTCGTACTCTTGCTCCCTTTTAGCCCAAATATAATCACCACTTTCCTCTTCAGCTTACTGGTGCCGTAATTTCTCTGTTGATTCCTCCCGGTTTCTTCGGTCTCCCATTTCCATGTTTGTTGACAACTACCCACCCTGTCCTTAAATCCACATTCACCCTTCTCACCCTCTCTCATTGACTCCAAGCTCCACCTCAATGGACTCTCCAGTCCACAACTCCCTGCAAACTTTCCTTTTCAGCTTATGGTGCCGCAATTGCACGGTTGATCCCTCCCGGTTTCTTCGGTTTCCCATTTCCATGTTTTTTGACAATACCCACAAAGTCCTTAAATTCACACTCACCCTCCTCCCCCTTTCTCAATGACTCCAAGCTCCACCTCAATGGAGCTTCCAGTCCACTCACTGCATGGCAAAGTTGTCATGGTCATCGGTGCTTCCTCCGGTCTCGGCCGAGACTTCTGTCTCGACCTCGCCACAGCCAGATGCCGGATCATCGCCCTCGCTCGCCGCGTCGACCGCCTCAAGTCCCTCTGCGACCAGATCAATCAGTTCAGCTCTTCCGAGGCCCAGGCTGTGGAACTCGACGTCGCTACAGATGGACCCACGATCGACAAGTCCGTGCAGAAGGCATGGGACGCGTTCGGCCGCGTTGATGCCTTAATTAACAACGCCGGTATTAGAGGTAATTCATTCAACTTCTGTTTGGAAAATTTGAAGATCAAGCATTCGGGCGAAATTGTTGATCCTTGGTACATTGGATTATACAGGCCATTTTAACTTGTCTAAGTCTTAGCCGCGGCTTGTTTATGTTAAGGACATGACTTGGTACAGTTTTTACGTTTTTTTTTTTTTTAATTATTGATAGCTTTATCCATTAAAAATGCGTTCAGAAAATGTTTATAAGGTTTGTTTATGTTGTTATCTCTGAAGATGCATGCGGAGGTTATACCAATATTACGTCCAGAGCCTAGAGGATCTGGACCGTCCACCAATATTATTATTTTTTGGCTAGCCAACTGAATAGATGGAAGCATGGAACAGAAGCTGACATTGACATATCTGAATTGTCTATTTCTCCTTTTTCTTGTGGCCTGTGCTGTATAGGAAACGTTAGATCACCGTTGGAGTTATCTGAGGAGGAATGGAATCAGGTTTTCAGGACAGACTTAACGGGATGCTGGTTGGTGTCCAAGTCTGTATGCAAACGCATGCGTGATGCACAGATAAAAGGCTCGATTATCAATATTGCTTCAATTGCTGGTTTAAACCGTGGGCAAGTACCTGGAGCTACTGCCTATGCATCTTCAAAAGCAGGAGTAAATATGCTGACAAAGGTAATGCCATTTTGCATTCACAGTAACCGCATCAAACCCCCCAAGTTTCCCTCTTCCTTCTCTGTCTCTATTATTATTATTGGATCTGAAAGTAATGCATCCTAGATAATTAGTCGTTTATTGCACTGGAATATAGATATAGAAGTTGGTTTTTCACAAAAAACTGGTTAAAATGACTCGGACACTGGTTGGCTTTGGTGCAGATGCTTGCTGGCAAACAACGAATATGTGTGGCTTGTTTTAATTGAACTTTCGAAATGTTGGAATTTAGGAAGAAATCTCATAGTTTATGAATAAGAAGGATGGAAAAGAAGAGGAAAAAATAAGAAGGATTGTGTGTGTGGTACTAAGTCCCACATTGGTTAGGTGAAGGAAAGTTGGAGAGTATATAAGCCCCAACTTGGCTTCTACTAGTTGGGCCCTTGGGCCTACACACTTTTGTGAAGGGGTGAGGACTTAGGCAACCCTTGGTCCACCACACACGCGCGCTGCCCGCCCGGTCTGGTCTGCGCGTGTGAAATAAAATAATAATTTTTTATTAAATTATTTTTTTTAATAAAAAAATAATAATAATAATCCTTTTATTTTTATTTCCGTTGTGCCTCTCCGTTTTTTCCACCAGCAGCTACGTACGACTCATTCAGCTCCGTCTGGTCGCGTCTGTTCGTACGACCCATCGACCCGTTCGGCTCCGTCTGGTGCGTCTGTTCGTGAGACGCACCAGTTCGCCGGCAACAGACGTGGGTCGCCTCTGTTCGTTCCGTTCTGGTGTGTCTATTCGCAACGTTCGCAGCAACGGACGAGTCCATCTGATCGTGTTTTTCCGGAGTCTATAAATAGGGGCCCCTAGGCACAGAATTTTTAACGTTCTTTTCTCTCTGCATACACTCTTCCTGCATACACATTTTGTGCATTCCGAAAGTAGACTCGTTGGATTCGTTTGGGCTTCAGACAGACAGAGCCACTTTTCTGAAGACGAACAATCCGCTCTATCTTGGAAGGCAATTGCTCAGAAACCTGTGGCATCCGTAGAGGGAGCAAAATTGTCTTAAGGAGACAATGAAAGTTGGGCCCAGATTTCTGCATAGTTTATAACCATATTCGGCAGTCTCGTGAGTTCGTTTATAGCTTTTTCATATGATACAGACTTGTTGTATGCTCTCTGTATGTTATACTTCGTTAAACACAGATTGTTGTTATACTGTTTTGTTTATTACATATTTAATTTCTACCTACTCCATACGTTAGACACAACACAAAATACTTCCAAAAGAATAAAAAACAGAGAAAAATGTTTTGAATTGAGCAGATCTCTATTGCATTATCATTATCATTATCATTATCATTATCATTATCATTATTATTATTATTATTATTCCAACGCTTATTTGTTAGACCCCCATTGGCCATTGGCATGCTTGAAAACTCTTCATCCCCAACCTAGACGTCATTCCCGCAGCTGTAATGTCCAGCACTCGTGGCATAAGGATCAATGCGAACTTATGCGCTTCATCTAAATTTTGCTTGAAGGAAACTGATCAAAATTAAATGTATTGATTTCTTGCTTTTGGTGACGTTGTTTAGACGTATAAATGCAACTACTTTTCTGAGTGAAAAATATTCATGCTGGAAGTGGAAGCCCAACTCTGAAACTGACTTCTTGACAGCATTTTATTGACACGTGAAAAGGATAAACAGGAGTGGGAGCTTTGAATGATGGGGCAGAGATTCCTAGTCTTTTTCTAATTATGTTTCTGCCCTGCAGATTTTCTAATGTCTAATGAAATAACATTGTTAGGACATCTTCATCATCTATCCAGTATCATATTCCCTCCTACTGTAACTTACTAATAATGATTTAAACATGTTTGGATCACTTTTGAGATGAAAAAAGTGTTTATTTACTTAAATCAATATAAAACCCTTCTTACGTACTTAACTAATTTTTTTTAGTATATAGTAAGAGTTCAATTATTGGTTATATGTCGAGCAAAAAAAAAAATTATTGGTTATATGTGTGAAAAGGGTCCTGTAACCAAGGCTAAAACCCTCCAGAGAATCTATGGTATGAGGGGATTAATTCGTATTATTTGCGGTAGGATACCTCGGCCAGAAAAAAAAAAAATGATTCAACCTATCCATCGATTTTCTTCTTTAGCATATAGACAAAAGCGACCTACTTTTATACCAATGGCATGTCTAACCACTCATAAATTTTTAGAAGCTTTTGAACAATGCACATATTCACAATTACTAGTCTTTTTTTTTTGACAATGTTTGGTAGGTGATAGCTTTGGAATTGGGGGAATATAAAATCAGGGTTAATTCAATATCGCCTGGACTTTTCAAATCTGAAATCACTGAAAAGTTAATGGAGAAGGATTGGTTGGATACAGTTGCCCAAAAAACAGTGCCCCTCAGAAGCTATGGGACTGCAGATCCAGCATTAACTTCTCTGGCGCGTTACTTGATTCATGACTCTTCTGAATATGTCTCTGGCAACAATTTCATTGTTGATGCTGGAGCCACCTTACCTGGTGTTCCTATTTTCTCCTCCCTATAAAATAATGCGACCATCATTCAGCACAAAACTTGAAATGACGCATTATGGAATTATTAGTATAACAATAAGTTACATTAATGCAATATCATCTAGAGTCACCATATCTCTCTCTGTTACAGTGCGCGCACACTGCCAATCGCATTGTTCTTTGAAGAAAGTGTGCTCATCTTCTTGAAATGATTAATGAAAATAATATGTGGAGTTTATAATTACCATCCTATATCTCGACTTCACTTAGGATTGTGTAAGTTTCCGTGGTTTGTTTAAGAATGAGTTGATAGCTTTTTGCGCAATGTGGTTGGTATTGATCTAAAAGGGATCCAAGTTGCACAATATCAATGTATAAATTCACATCAACAGAAATGGGAGGTTTGTAATTGACCGTGGTTTGAACAAGGATGAAAATTTTTGAAGGGAAGATCTCAAAGCTCTATAGTAATACTTAGCAAATAAAATGGGCTAATCTTCGAGAGAAAATCACCTAGTTGTAGAGTTTTTGAAACCATTCATCGATAACCCAGTTTTAACGAGATACTTCCTTCAAAATTTTTTATAAGAGTTTAACAAAAATTGTTTGAACATTTAAGGAGTTTTTTTTTACTCTTCATTACTTATATGTATAGTATTAAATAATTGGTTGGTGATGTTTATATTTACTTTGTTTTTTGGGATTAATTAAAAAAAAACAGATCGAGAATCCCATCTGGGCTGCATGGTCTCACAAGAAACTCTAAAGTTGTAATGTGGGAATGCCTAATGGCCGGGTCATTTGATGAGACTCTAGTGACTAGGGACATGGAGCGTGGGGAACTTGTTTTCGTGCCCAGAGAGAACAAAAGGATAATGAAAGAGAGAGAGAGAGAGATGGCGGTGCAGCTGCAGGAGGCTGAATGTGTAATTCTAGTACGTACCTCATGGTGACAGTATGTAAGTAAATGAATGAAAGAGTGTTGTTGCATAGGAGAGGGGGCAAAGCCTGCATATCCTCTCTCTCGCCATTGATTGAATACGACGTGGTCGGCTACTCGGCTTGTCATGGTCTCCGACTAGATCATCCAACAACTGTACAAGCCTTAACTTCACCACTCTTAATCTTGACTAAGTCAATTGAGCCTTTAAGAATAGATAAAGAAATCAAAGATTAAGAGGATGTTGATTTTGGAGAATAAATTTAGAAATTTACGAGATAGAAATAACTTTTAAAAAATAGATTTAAAAAATAACTTTTACAAAATAGCTTTTGTAAAAAAATAATAGTGTTTGGATATTATTATTATAATAGTTTTTTGAGGGGTAAAATTTACTAAAAATGACATCAACTTTTGGAAAAATTGCATATAAAGGATAAAATTGTATTTTAAATATTATAAACATAAAATTTGATAATAAATACCAAAAGTTACATAAAATTATTAGGGAAAAAAATATTTCTATCATTTGTAAATCAAGTAACAAGATAAAAATTAAATTTAATATTTATATTAGTAAATTGTATAGACAAAAATAATTTTAACATATAAAAATTAATTAATCAATTTTTGATATGCACTTGATTATTAATTATTATAATAATAATATATACGTGATTGATGGATGATGCAGAGGAAAGTGATAAATATGAGAAAGCTCGGTTGGAGATACAGATTCTTTGTCCAGAATCAAGATTGAAAGCATTATTTTCCAAGCATCTTCTTCTATCTTGCTATTTATGTATAATCTTTCTCTGTAATTAAGCTATCTCCTCTGTGACCTTTCTTCAATTCACCGATTTATTAGCTGTTGAGAAATTATGTTCCGAAATCTTATGCCTTACAGTCCTTGATGAATATTTAGTGACGATTGGGAGAGATGGAGAACAGATCTGGGATCTATGAGAGGATGAAGAGCTTTGATGAGTCGACAGACAGAGGAGGACGAATGTGTGTGGGGAGAGAGAAAAACATGGGCTTCAATGGATATAATGGGGGGTATTTTGGGGTTTTTCTTTGATTGTGGGCCTTACTCTACAGATAGAATTTCAAAATTGAAAAAAAAAAAAAAGTTAGATTTTAGAAAATCTAGGTTTTAGATTTAAAATAACTTTTGGAAAAAAGATAGATGTTTATCAAACTTTTTTTAAAACTTAGATTTTGGAAATTGTTAAACAGGCACTAAGAGAGACACTAAGAGAAGTTTTAAATAGAGAAGCTCTAGAATGAGAAATGCTTAAATTGTCTTCAATGGTTTACAAGTGAGTAGAGCACTTTTATTTATAACCTTCAAAACCTTTTCTTAAAATATTTAGATATTTATGACAATGTTTAATTTCTAGAATTCTCTATAAAATTATACTAATATGTACATATATCTACAACATTTGGTAAGTATCAAGACTTGGTTATGTAAGCGTTCGTATGTCTCTCTATCATCATCTACGTGGCGCCTACATGTCAAAGTCTAAACCTCCATCCATTCATAGTGTTTTTACGCACCAAATATTCAGCGTTACTTGCAGAGTGCATGACAGGCTGCTCACATATCTTGCCACAAATAACCTCGATTGATCCTACCTACAACTTCACAAGCAACCACCCAACCCAACTTGGAGCATCAAGGATCAAGTCTATCTGTCTATGAGCGTGATGGAAAACGCTCTCGTCCTCTCTTGCTCAAAAACCTCGTTCATCCCTCCTTCCAAGGAAGAAGAGGATTTGCTAGCACGCAGTTACAAGAAGATTAAGAATGGGAACCCTCAAGTGAATATTTCTATGGAAGATCAATGGCTCAAAGTGGGAATGAAGGACTCCATGTTCTCAAAAGGAGCAACCTCCTTTACTGCTAAACTAAAAGGAGTCTCCGACGGAGATAATGATGAAGCCTTAGATGAAATGGAAGGAGAAGAGGAAGATATCTCGGATGATTCAATGTCTGATGATCCCAAGCCTACTGCTAAAGCAGAGCTTCTATGCAAGACCATCGAAGATCCGATAAGGAACTTTCCAACATTTATTTTCTCCGGCACAATGAAGAAGAAGATGTATAAAGCATGGACCAATTATGTTATCATTAAGCTCTTGGGGAGAAATATTGGTTTCAAAGCTTTGGAAGCTCGCGTTCAATCCTTATGGGCTAAGCATGGAGTTACTAAATTTCATGTTGTTAAATTATCTAACAAGGAAGATTATCACAATGCTATTACTGGAGGGCAATGGATGATATATGACCATTATCTGATTGTTCGGCCCTGGGAACCACAATTCTGTTCAGCTACTGCTTCCATAGACAAAGTTGCAGTGTGGGTTAGACTCCCGAGCATATTTCTTGAGTACTACGACAAAGAGGCCCTGACCTTCATCGGCAATAGGATCGGAGAGACAGTAAAAGTTGACATCAATACTTCATGTCAGCTCCGACGAGGACATTATGCAAGACTGTGTGTTGTGGTTGATCTCACAAAACAAATGATGTCTGGATTTTCTGTGGATGGAGTGGATTATTACATTGAATACGAAGACTTACACATGCTCTGTTCTTCTTGCGGTTTTTACGGGCATCGGCATGAATTATGTCCCCAGAAAATGCATCAAGATGTAGCTGCAGAAGGAAGCAAGTCAACTACTGGAGATCTTTAGAGTGGAAGTAAAGGAGTCCAAGGACAAGAAGCAGCTGCCGGAGAGATTTGGAAAGTTGTGTAGAAAACTCAGCGTCCACGGCGGAGCAAGGATAAAACGGAAGAAACTCTCAGGGATCAAGTGGCCGGATCTCGCTTCAGCCTCCTTGCTGACGTGGATAACGGTGAGGCCCACTCAACGTTGCATGAAGATCATGGCCAAGGCACTCGGATAGTACACCTCGCAGCAACAACCTACGCACGAAAAAAGTACGGATTGATACTAAGCGGAAAACAGAGCCTGAGAAAAAGAAAAGTAGTACGCGTATGGAGGGTCAGGAGTTAGTGGCTGCAAATAATGTACAATCAATTGGAGGAAGACACGTGGACAAAAGACTGAGGGAAAAAGGAGAAGGAACACTTGAGGAAAATGCAATAGTGCCGAGTAAATCTATGGGTGAGGAAATCTTTGAGGAGGATGGAAATAATGGGGAGTTTCAGTTTCAAAGCCCACCTCGGCAGGGCCTAAACCAAGGCCCAATTCAAGATTCATAAAAGCCTTTGGTCCTGGAGCGGACCAGGCTTTGTTCTTAGAGGCTGGACAAAACGATGATCGCTCATTGAGCAGCCCAATGATGGATGACTCAATTAAAGATTGCCACGGAGAGGAGGTTTTAGCCCTCGATACTCAAATGTCTGGTTGACTTGGGTGACTTTTGAACCATAATAAATAATTTTTATGGATTGTATTTTTTACTGGAACACAAGGGGAGCCTGTGGTGAGGGCCTCCTTAGGAATCTTAAATTGCAATGTGATGGACCTAAGCCCTGTTTAATTGTCTTGGCAGAAACCCACACTAGAAACACATCTCATTTTAGTTCTTTGGGCTGTATGGGTTATGATTCGATCCACTTAATACTGAGCGTGGGTCGGTCAGGCGGAATGGCCCTTGACTGGAATAGTTCTCTAATATCTGTCTCCATAGTTGAAGAAAATCGCCAGTTTTTCCATCTTTCCTGTCAATCTTCTCAGTCTCTGGAATTCATGGTGACAACCATATATGCAGTTCCGCACTCGGATCTTAGAACAAAACTCTGGAATCACCTTCTGAGATTATCGAACTCCATTAATCAGCCCTTGGTGGTTTTGGGTGATTTTAATGACATTATGGTTGCGGATGAGCGTATTGGAGGAAGAGGGGGAAGCTTTAGAAGAATGCAATGGTTTCGAGGTCGCATTAATGATTGTCAACTAGCAGATATTGGAGCAATTGGGCCTAAAATGACTTGGAAGCGTCCTCGGATTGCTGGTTGCTCCAGGCTTTTTGAATGGCTGGAGGCAAACACGTCCTTCTTGTCTCTCCTCCCAGACTCTTATGCCAAGGTACTTCCCAGAACTAATTTCTCTGACCATAATCCTATATTATTTTTTTGTAGGAATTCATAATGAAATTCCCCGACCAAAGAAGCCATTTAGATTCGAAGCTATGTGGTTAGACCATGGAAATTTTAAAGATTTTCTGGATAACAAATGGGTTTGTGGAGATCTGTTGCTTGCTGCTCTTGATAAGTTTCAGAGATCAGTCGAAGCAAGGAACAGGGAAGTCTTTGGCCACGTAGAAAGAAAAAAAATCTATCCTTCTAGCTCGTTTAAACGAGATACAAAGGTCTCCTGCATATCCGTACTCGAATTTCCTCTGTAAGCTTGAAATGGAGTTGCAAAGTGAGTTGCAGGAAGTATGTAACATCCCAAAA
Organism: Acacia confusa; assembly: GCA_037074495.1. Taxonomy (NCBI): domain Eukaryota; kingdom Viridiplantae; phylum Streptophyta; class Magnoliopsida; order Fabales; family Fabaceae; genus Acacia; species Acacia confusa. Next base: position 8,480,521 of record CM073507.1, on the reverse strand, counting down.
CTAATTAAAGAATAATAATAATAAGAAAATAATATCCTTGGAATTAGGAAATCCTTAAATGAGATTTGAGATTTTTTTTTAACATCTATAATTAAAGAAAATAATCCATGGGACCTAGGCAACACTATATTCTCTTAACCTACATACAACCCAAGTTTTGCAATTCCTATCATTGGCCCAAGTTAATTATCATGCCTATCCTTTCATTATTTCGGCCCAACACGCAAGAATCAAGGAACCACACACACACAACGACTCTTCAGCCCAAAACCATTCTCATCGGACCAATATCACCAAACCCAACCCAAACCAAAGACTTTCCCAGCCGAATGACGTAAAACAGCAAGGGAGGAAGATTATATCAGCTTAAGCAGCAGTTTTCACGCTAAAGAAAAATCAGAAACGCTAAACACGCAAGCACAGAGGATAGCCCAGTTAGCGCCGAAACAGATCAACTTTCGGCTTTCCCACTGTTCACGCAAGGTCGTTGACTTTCTTCTCATGCACGGAAACTCAGAAAGGCAGAGAACACCATACCTCCTCTCTGCCACTTCATCATCTCGAGCCCCTCGTCGTTAAACCGTTGGACCTTCCCTCCTTCTATATATGACAGCCCTCTTCGTCCCCCATTCATTTTCTGTTGCTCACCGAAATCAGATTGAGAGTCGAGAAAGAGAGTTGAGAAGAGAGAAACCGAGTGTGAGAGAGAGAGTGAGAGGGAGAAAGAGAGAGCATTGTCTCTGTTTTACCTCGTCGGAAACAGAGTAAGAGCCGAGAGAAGGAAAGGGAGAGGGGAGCGATTGTACATGCTCTGTTTTACCGTTGAAAAACAGAAGCAGAGAAGCAGAAGGAGAGACGTAGAAGAAGAGAGAGAGAGGCCGTGAAAATTTCTCTGTTCTTGTCGTCGGGAACAGAGGAAGAAACCAGCGGTTGATCATCGTCGCCTCATCCTGTTCAGCGAAGGTAATCATCGAGTTACCTTCTCTTCAAGTTTTTCATCATCTTCCTGTCGAGTACGAAGCTTTAGAGGTCAAGTCTATATGCTGCCTTTTTGCTGCTTGTGTAGTGTCATCGGTTCTTTGATTTTGTGGAGTAAATGTTATCCTTATATATAATACTGTGCGTGTGCATGCGAAGGAACGGAGGAGAATATGAGTGTGTGCTTTAACTGATATGCTTAAAGAAAGAAGGAAGGCAATATATATGTGTGTGTGTGAATCGGTGTGTGTATGACGTGGGAGCAAAGGAAGGAAGAATGATAACATGAATATATATATATATATATAGTTGCTGTTTTGTTTGAAGAGAAGAGTTCTTGTATCTGTTTGCCGTGATATTTCCTTTGATCATCGGGTTCATGGCCTTTCTCTTGCTGCATGTAAACATATATAGTGCTTGTGTGTGCTGTATTGTGTGCGTCATTTTTGCTGCAATGCATGATCGCCATATGTGTGAATATAAGAAAGAAAAGGAACATTAAGATAATATATATATATATATAAGTAAAATGAAGGTGCTTGGTGTGAGTATTTCCTGGACAAATGTATGCATATAAGACAAAGCCATGTTTCGTTTTTTTTTTTCTGGTTTGCAAAGTCTCTGATACATGTATAAATATACAATAGCAATGATTGAAAATAATAGTGAATAGTGGAATAATTATATTAATAACAATAATAGTGAGAATAGTGATAATATGAAATCAAGGAAAATAAGAATATTATCTAACTTGTCCATAAATAATAGGAGGGTAGAAATAAGGAAATAAATCAATATATTAGAAGTTATTTTTCTAAGGAATGGGAATTGATTTAATTTGCTCATAAGAAATAGGATCTAAACTAAGTAATTAATTCCTAAATTATCTCACTTAATTATAATAAATAGATACTTTTATTATTTGTATAAAGGAAATTATTAAATGGATAATAAATATTATCATGAGAAGAAATAATTAAATAAAAAGATTATTTATGGAGAGATAATAATAGATGGTAAAGTAACAGGATTAATAACAAGGGAAATAAATTATGAAAGTATTATTATTGGTGTATTTTTCAATGTTATGAAATTATAAATTATAATTCCTAATATGTGGAATTTTAAGATGTTATTAATTGTTAGTATATTGATTTTGGTAGATTAAATTGTGGTGTATTTGAACTTTGGGATTTAGAAGCAGTGTGAAAGTAGTTAGCTTAGGCGAGAGGTAATCACTTTCCACTTATTATGCTATTAATATGTTGCTGATGAGTATTTTTCTGAACTGATTATGCATATTTTAAATGAAATTTGCCATGTAGAATTTTTATGAGTTGGAATACATGCTTTCATTTGAATTGAGAATTGATATGTGATGATATGGCTATTGTGATTATTCTGGAAATGCCCCTACTAAAATATTGTGATAATTATGGAATGGGAGGAATTGGGAAAGATGGAGTTGTTATTTTCCACCACGTGGTGATGCCTCTATTGGTGCATGATGGTTGACTTTTTATTGTCCCAACGGTTCAATGAGGGACTAGCCCAACAGTTCAATGAGGGTTTACGACACCCCACCAGTTCAGTTAGGGGAAAAGACCCATGGTCTGGAGTAAGTGCTTTGAGGATTCTGGCCGGTCCTCATCACTTGACCAGTGTGCTTTTGGAGTAACCAGTAACATGGGTGTAACTTAGCCCATGGGTTTAGTCGGAGGAAATAAGGTGGTTCGGTTGGATTGATGGGAGGTATTCGGGGAAATAAATTCAAAAAGAATTGTGACACCTATTGTGATACTTAAAAATAATATGATATTATGTAAAGAAAATGTTGATTAATTGTTTAAATTTGAACTGGTTTGTTTTATTCCACATGGCACCTCACTAGCATTTATCGATATTCGTAATGAGTTGGATTGATGGTTACACAATTTTTCCCAGGTAACCAAACCGGTCCAGGTCCTTCTGGGAAGCAAGCAGAGGTTTAGTTTACTTTGTTGCTAAGAGTAGGACTTTTGTGCTTTTGTTGTATGTTTTGGATGACTGTATATTGTCATACTTTAGGGCTCATGATGCATACTTAAGCATATTTGGAAAAATTTAAATTCCGCTTTAAACCCTTTTATATGATTACTCTGACAAATTCTGATTAATATAAGGTTATTTAGTTAATTAAACGGTAGATGTTTCAAAGTGCTCCAGGCTGAAGAATTGAAATGGTACCAAAAATCCAGAGCTCTTTGGATATCCAAAGGAGACCGCAATACAAGATACTACCACTTAAAGACTCAAATTAGACAAAGGAATAGAGTTTTATCTCTAAAAGATGGGAATGGCCAGTGGATTGATTAGAAAGAAGCTCTACAAAACTTAGTGTTGGGTTTTTTTAAGAACCTTTTTCAGGAACAGAACCCACCCTCTGTGTCGTTGGATATTGTTTCTCATTTTGCTAATCCAGACCAAGCATTTATTGGTTATCTTGGTTTGTACCCTTAGATGAGGAGATTAAAGCAGCAATTTTTGCAATGGGGCCTTTTAAATCACCTGGCTTTGATGGCTTCTCCCCAATCTTTTATCAGTCAAATTGGGCTACGGTTGGACCTTCCTTATGCAGCTTTGTAAAAGGAGTTTTTAATGGATCCTTGTCCATAAGAGATGCAAACAAAACCCTGATTTCCTCAATCCCAAAGAGGGATAATCCTGAAATTGTTGGTCACTTCCGGCCCATTTCTCTTTGCTCTGTCCACTACAAGTGTGTCACGAAGGTGATAACCAGCCGCCTAAAAGGGGTTATGGCAGACCTAATATCTCCATATCAGTTAGGATTTATTCCAGGAAGACAGATTTAGGACAACATTATTATTGGTCATGAATTGTTACACACAATGAAAAAGGCTAGGGGAAGACGAGGTTTTATGGCCTTAAAAATTGACTTAGAAAAGACGTATGACCGCCTTAGCTGGAATTTCCTAAAACAGGTTCTATTGGAGATAGGGTTCGAATATGGATTTGTGGACTTAATTATGAATTGTGTATCTTCAGTTACATATAATGTATTATGGAATGGAGAAAAGACAGAATATTTTACTCCTATGAAAGGCTTGAGGCAAGGTGATCCAATCTCGCCATACCTTTTCGTCATGAGCATGGATAAGCTATCCCACATAATCTGTGATGCTATTTAAGAAGGAAAGTGGAAGCCGATTAAATCATTCAGAAATGGGCCTGCAATTTCCCATTTAATGTTAGCTGATGACCTCTTACTGTTTGGTGAGGCGTCTTTGGAGCAAGCCGGGAATATTATGTTGTGTCTTAATAAATTCTGCAGTGCCTCTGGAGAAAAGGTTAGTTTGGAGAAATCATCCTTGTTCTTTTCTCCAAGAGTTCCAGCTGACCTAAAGAGAGGAATCCAACGTATTACATCTATGAAAATTACCAATGAGATTGGAAAATATCTTGGTTTCCCTTTAACTCAAAAAAGGAGCCCAAGAGAGTCTTTCCAATATATAATTGATAGGGTTAACTCAAAGCTAGCTGCGTGGAAAATGAATTCATTGTCAATGGCAAGTAGAATTACACTGGCCAAATTTGTTTTGGGATCTGTTCCTTTATACCTGATGCAGGTATCTTAGCTACCTCTAAGTATTTGCAAAGAAGTAGAAAGATTACAAGCTAGATTTATATGGGGGAAGTCTGGACCTCATAGGTTCCACAATCTCAGTTGGAATACATTAACCAGACCAAAAAATTTAGGAGGCCTTGGATACAAAAAACTATCTGTCATGAATCAAGCTTTCGGGTGCAAACTAGTCTGGAAATTGACTGTGGGTTCTAAGGCATTATGGATGGATGTTCTATTTTGCAGAAGGAACTCGCTGGAAAATTCGGAATGGATCTTCAGTTAGTTTCTTTACAGACTGCTGGCTCTTGAATGGTTTGAAGATTGAAGAAGTATGTCTTAGACAACTTACTAAGGAAGAGAAGGAAAGTAAGGTCTCAGAATGGGCACCCAATGGAGCTTGGAATTTGTCTCATCTGGTTTCTATAGTCCCTAGCGAAATCATACAAAGGTTAATTGCTACTCCTCCCCCTGGATGCAGCTGGGAGTGATATCATTTTGTGAAGTGGTTCGCGTAATGAGATATTTTTTGTCAAATCAGCATATCACCTTTTAGATAACACATCAACAAATTATTCTCAACCTTGTTTTAAGCAAATTTGGAAGTGGCAAGGAATTGAGAGAATACGAGTCTTTATGTGGTTGGCTTATCATAATAGACTCCCAACAAATGAATGGAGAAGCAAATGGACTAATTCTCCAGCGCTATGTTCGTTTTGCAACACTCATGTGGAGAGCCTCCTTCATATATTACGTGATTGTGGGTATGCAAAGAGTATGTGGAAGGAGTTAATTCAACCAAGGTTCTTCTCTTCTTTCTTTTCCTCCTCCTTGAGTTGTTGGTCTTTACTGAATTTCAAAAAGGAATTGGGAAGGTATCTTAGTTCAGATTGGAATCTTATATTTGGGGTGGGAATCTGGAAATTATGGAATTAGAGAAACCAATCAATTTTTTATGTTGATTTCGTCAGACCAAGATTTCCTGCTAAAACGATCTTGCACATATGGCATCTCTTTGTGCCCAAAGCGCAACTTCCTTCAGACATGCCGAATGATCCAATGGGTTATAGAAGCTGGCAAAGACCTCCATGGAGGTGGATGAAAGTTAATGTTGATGGAGCGGTATCCTCAACTTCAAATAGAGCAAGTTGTGGTGGAATCATCAGAGATAGAGTGGTATTTGGACAATTGGTTTCTCATCACAGATTGGAATCTATAGCTCGATGGTAGCTGAGGAAAGGGTATTCTTAAAAGGCTTACAACTGGCCTGGAACATGGGGTTCAGGAAGATAATTATTGAATTGGACTCCAAAAATCTGATTGAATCATTAACCTCTGATACATCAGATTTTACAAGCAACCTGATTTCTTTTCATATTAAACGATTGCTGAGTCTCAACTGGGAAGTGCAGATTACCCACATTCCAAGGAGGCAAAATCAAGTTGCTGATGTGCTTGTGAAGGAAGGGATTTCTAACTCTTTTTTCTATGATTCGTGTCCTTCTTTTCTAAGGACCTTAGTCATTCAAGATTGTATGGGAATTTATTACCCTCCTGTTTCTTCTTTAATTGAAAGGCTTTGCCTCTCTTTTACCAAAAAAAAAAACCACCCAACCCAAATGATGCCGATCCCATCCATCATGGGCTTCTCACTGTCCATTTCTAAAACAATAATCCAGCCCAATCATCTCGAATCCGGCCCATACTCTCACATTACGCCTTCCTCCCCATTTTCAAACTTCGCTCCATCTCGTGCTCCCTTTTTGCCCAAATCCAATCACCACTTTCCTCATCACTCATCAGCTTATGCTTCCGCCATTTCTCGGTTGATCCTTCCCAGTTTCTTCGGTCTCCCATTTCCATGTTTGTTGACATCTACCCACCAAGTCCTTAAATGCACATTTACCCTCCCTCCCTTTCTCATTGACTCCAAGCTCCACCTCAATGGCGTCTCCAGTCCACAACTCCCTGCACGGCAAAGTTGTCATGGTCACCGGCGCTTCCGCCGGTCTCGGCCGAGACTTCTGTCTCGACCTCGCTAGAGCCGGATGCCGGATCATAGCCCTTGCTCGCCGCGTCGATCGCCTCAAGTCCCTCTGTGACCAGATCAATCAGTTCAGCTCTTCCGAGGCCCTGGCCGTGGAACTCGACGTCACTGCTGATGGCCCCACCATCGACAAGTCCGTGCAGAAGGCATGGGACGCGTTCGGCCGCGTTGATGCCTTAATTAACAACGCCGGTTTTAGAGGTAATTCATTCAACTTCTGTTTAGAAAATTTGTAGATCAAGCATTTCGGCGAAATTGTTGAGGGTCCTTGGGACATTGGATTATACAGGCCATTTTAACTTGTCTTAGTCTTAGTCGCGCCTTGTTATTTATGTCAAGGACTTGACTTGGTATAGTTGTTTTCATTTTTATTGATTATTGATAGCTTTATCCATTAAAAAATGCGTTCAGAAATTTTTTACAAAATTTGTTTATGTTGTTATCCCTGAACATGGATGCGGAGGTTATACTAATATTATTAATTTTTGGCCAGCCAGGGGTTATACTACTGAATAGGTGGAACATAAGTTGACATTGACATATCTGAATTGTCTATTTCTACTTTTCCTTGGGGCCTGTGCTGTATAGGAAACGTTAAATCACCGTTGGAGTTGTCCGAGGAGGAATGGAATCAGGTTTTCAGGACAAACTTAACGGGATGCTGGTTGGTGTCTAAGTCTGTATGCACACGCATGCGTGATGCACAGATAAAAGGATCGATTATCAATATTGCTTCAATTGCTGGTTCAGTCCGTGGGCAAGTCCCTGGAGCTACTGCCTATGCATCTTCAAAAGCAGGAGTAAATATGCTGACAAAGGTAATGTCATTTTTCATGCACAGTAAACGCATCAAACCCCCCAAGTTTCCCTCCTCCTTCTCTGTCTTTATTATTATTAGTGGATCTGAAAGTAATGCATCCTAGATAATTAGCCGTTTATTGCAATGGAATATAGATATAGAAGTCGGTTTTTCACAAAAACAGTGGTTGTTAGTATGATTTAGATGAGCGAAGTTTAGGGAATGAAGGGTTGGAGCAAACCTGTTTCTAGAACGTGACGTGACCGGAAGTTAGGCGGCTCGAGTTGGTATCTGTCTAAAAACGACTCGGACACTTTGGTTCGCTTTGGTGCACATGCTTGCTGGCAAACAACGAATGCGTGTGGGTTGTTTTAATTGAATTTTCGATATAATTCCAAAAAAATAAAAAACAGAGAAAATGTTTTTAATTGAGCGGATCTCTATTGCATTATTATTGTTATTATTATTCCAACGCCAATTTGGTAGACCCCCATTGGCCATTGGCATGCTTGAAAACTCTTCATCCCCAACCCAGACGTCATTCCCAAAGCTGTGGTGTCCAGCACCCGTGGCATAAGGATCAATGCGAACTTATGCTCTGCATCTAAATTTTGCTTGAAGGAAACGGATCAAAATTAAATGTATTGTTTTCTTGCTTTTTTGTTTTTTTAATTGGTATGAATTGTTTTCTTGCTTTTGGTGACGTTGTTTAGAAGTATAAATGCAACTATTTTTCTGAGTGAAAAATATTCAAGTTTGAAGTGGAAGCCCAACTCTGAAGTATTGATGTTATCACTGACTTCTTGACAGCATTTTATTGACATGTGAGAAGGATAAACAGGAGTGGAAGCTTCGAATGATGGGGCAGAGATTCCTAGTCTTTTTCTAATTACGTTTCTGCCCTGCAGATTTTGTAATGACTAATGAAATACTAGCAATTTTAGGACATCTTCATCATCTATCTAGTATTATATTCCCTCGTAATGTAATTGTAACGTATTAATAATGTTTCAATTATAACCATAAAGTTTAACTCAGTTGGCGCTTAGTTAGTTCTTTAAGCATCTAGTAAGAGGTTCGATCCTTGGTGATATGTATGGAAAGGGTTTCATGGCCAGTGCTAAAACCTTTTGGGAAGTCTACAGTATGAGAGAATTAGTTAATGTTTTTAGCGGTAAGATACCTTTAGGCCTAAAAATAATAATAATTCAATGAACTTTTGATTTTTCTCCTTAATATATAGACAAGGGAAGCACTCGATCAGCTTTTATATCAACAACATGTCTCACCACTCACAAATTTAGAAGCTTTTGATGAATGCACATATTCACAATGACGGGAGTCTTTTTAATTTTTTCTGTGGGTGACAATGTTTAGCAGGTGATGGCTTTGGAGTTGGGAGAATATGAGATTAGGGTTAATTCAATATCGCCTGGACTTTTTAAATCTGAAATCACTGAAAAGTTAATGGAGAAGGATTGGCTGGATACAGTTGCCCAAAAAATAGTGCCCCTCAGAAGATTTGGTACTGCAGATCCTGCATTAACTTCGCTGGCGCGTTACTTGATTCATGACTCATCTGGATATGTCTCAGGAAACAATTTCATTGTTGATGCCGGAACCACCTTACCTGGTGTTCCTATTTTCTCCTCTCTATGAAATAATGCGACCATCATTTGGCCCAAAGCTTGAAATGGCACCTTATGGAAGTGTTACTAGAACAATAAGCTACATTAATGCAATAGAGTCTAGAGTCGTCATCTCTCTGCCATCTCTCTCTCTCTCTGTCGCACCTACGTACACACAACAATAACTTCATTTTTTGAAGAAAGTGTGTCCATCTTCTCGAAATGATAAATGAAAATAATGTGAGTTTACGATTACCTATCTATATATTGACCTTACCTGTAGATTTATGTCGTTTATTTCAGAATGAGTTGATGGCTTTTTGGGCAATGTGGTAGGGGTATTGATCTAAAAGGGACCCCAAGTTGTCCAATATCAATGTATAAAAAGGATGGAGGGAGTATTGATTTTGTAAGAGATTCAAGTTGTAAGCTTGTATTGGTAGGACGCCATGAAAATGTTCTGCCTTGAAACTTTGAAGCCTCCCGAATACTGTCATTTTGCACCCCCCCCCCAAAAAAAAAAAAAAACAGAGGCCTTTGAATAAGACAAACAAAATAAAAATGGTAAATGCAGAATTGTGAATGAAGCCCAAAATGGCTGACAGTGAGAATGAGACAAGCGAAGGAAACCTTGAGAAGGAATTATAATATATTCCATCTGGGTTTAAATAAAAGAGAGAGCTGTTTCTATGTAGTTTTCACTTGTGGTTTTTTGGTTTAGGGTTTCTCAAAGGAAAAATTGTATTTACATCCCAAATAAGAAAAATTAAACATACCATAATATGAAAATCTTAAAATTGTATTTAAGTTTTGTATGACTTTTTTTCGTAAATAAATTTCAATTTTTGACTTGTTAGTGGATCAGACCTAATTTTGTCAACAAAATTGGAATTTATTATAAAAAAATCTTATAGGATTTAAATGTAATTTTAAGATTTTGAGGGGCAATTTTTTTTTGTTACTTGGGACATAAATGTAATTTTCCATTTCTCAAACTTAATAAGTCACTAAGTCCATGTGGTTGATTTATCTATAAAGTATAAACATGTTTGTAATTAGTTAGGGGTTATATTACTGAATAGGTGGAACATAAGTTGACATTGACATATCTGAATTGTCTATTATTTCTCCTTTTCCTCGTGGCCTGTGCTGTATAGGAAACGTTAAATCACCGTTGGAGTTGTCTGAGGAGGAACGGAATCAGGTTTTCAGGACAAACTTAACGGGATGCTGGTTGGTGTCCAAGTCTGTATGCACACTCATGCGTGATGCACAGATAAAAGGATCGATTATCAATATTGCTTCAATTGCTGGTTCAGACCGTGGGCAAGTGCCTGGAGCTACTGCCTATGCATCTTCAAAAGCAGGAGTAAATATGCTGACAAAGGTAATGTCATTTTGCAGGCACAGTAAACGCATCAAACCCACCAGTTTTCCCTCTTCCTTCTCTGTCTTTATTATTATTATTGGATCCGAGAAAGTAATGCATCCTAGATAATTAGCCGTTTATTGCACTCGAATATAGATATAGAAGTTGGTTTTTCGACAAAAACAGTGGTAACAAAGAGTTGGAGCAAACCTGTTTCTAGAACGTGACGTGACCGGAAGTTAGGCGGCTCGAGTTTGGTATTTGTCTAAAAACGACTCGGACACTTTGGTTCGCTTTGGTGCACATGCTTGCTGGCAAACAACGAATGCGTGTGGGTTGTTTTAATTGAATTTTCGATATAATTCCAAAAAAATAAAAAACAGAGAAAAATGTTTTGAATTGAGCGGATCTCTATTGCATTATTATTGTTATTATTATTCCAACGCCAATTTGGTAGACCCCCATTGGCCATTGGCATGCTTGAAAACTCTTCATCCCCAACCCAGACGTCATTCCCAAAGCTGTGGTGTCCAGCACCCGTGGCATAAGGATCAATGCGAACTTTTGCTTGAAGCAAACTGATCAAAATTAAATGTATTGATTTCCTGCTTTTGGTGACGTTTTTTTTTTTTTTGGATGAGAAAGATGGCGTTTAGCCTACATTAAATAAAATAGTTACACACCAAAGGAATTGAATCCCAAACATTCAAGATCCACCCAAGATCTCAGATAAGATGGGCAAGCGTTTAAAATCTCTAAATTTGAAATACCTAATTTTGCCAAAGCATGCATATGCAATTCTATTTGAATCCTTAGGAATTGAATTCAGTGAAACATTCCAATCCCATCCTATCTGGTCTCTGATCTTCCATATTAACAAGCTTCCAGAGCTGTGACTGCCATCCAGAATCAACTTAATTACTCCATCAGCGTCAGATTCCAGCTCCAAGTTTTTAATCTCCAAGTCCCAAGCCAATTGAAGTCCCTCCAAGATAGCCCACTCTTCAGCAACATAGGCTTGACATGCACCCACTGCTTTGGTGAAGACCATTCCAATCTCGCAACACCCCCCCACACCCTGCCTGGGATGAAATCAGCTCCCTAGCTCCGTCAACATTACACTTAAAACACCCTAGAGGTGGTTTCTTCCAGCCCACACCGTGGGAACTAGCAGAGGTATGAGGAATTGAACTAGGCTCATTAAACAAAGTAAAATTAAGCCAAACCATTGCAATAACAGCACCTCGATTATTAGGCCTAACAAAGCTACTATCAAATATACTACAATGCGAGACGTTGTTTATAAGTATAAATGCAACTATGTTTTTGAGTGAAAAATATTCAAGTTGGAGGTGGAAGCCCAACTCTGAAGTATTGATGTTATTACCGACTTCTCGACAGCATTTTATTGACATGTGAGAAGGATAAACAGGAGTGGAAGCTTTGAATGATGGGGCAGAAATTCCTAGTCTTTTTCTAATTACGTTCCTGCCCTGCAGATTTTGTAATGCCTAATGAAATACTTGCATTTTTAGGACATCTTCATCATCTATCTAGTATCATATTCCCTCGTATTGTAATTGTAACATATTAATAATGTTTCAATTATAACCACAAAGCCTAACATAATTGACACTTAGCTAGTTCTTTAAGCATTTAGTAAAGGGTTCGATCCTTGGCGATATGTATGGAAAGGGTCTCGTGGCCAGCATTAAAACCCATACGGGAAGTCTACAATATGAGAAGAATTAGTCAATGTTCTCGGCGGTAAGATACCTTTGAGCCTAAAAAATAATAATTCAACTAACCTTCAATTCTTCTCCTTAACATATAGACAAGGAAAGCACTCAATCTGCTTTTATATCAACGACATGTCCAACCACTCACAAATTTAGAAGCTTTTGACCAATGCACATATTCACAATGACTGGAGTATTTTTAATTTTTTGTGTCGGTGACAATGTTTGGCAGGTGATGGCCTTGGAGTTGGGGGAATATGAGATCAGGGTTAATTCAATATCGCCTGGACTTTTCAAATCTAAAATCACTGAAAAGTTAATGGAGAAGGATTGGTTGAATAAAGTTGCCTAGAAAATAGTGCCCCTTAGAAGATTTGGTATTGCAGATCTAGCATTAACTTCGCTAGCACGTTACTTGATTCATGACTCTTCTGAATATGTCTCAGAAAACAATTTCATTGGAGCCACCTTACCTGGTGTTCCCATTTTCTCCTCTCTATGAAATTATGCGACCATCATTCATCACAAAGCTTGAAATGTGCGTTATGGAATTGTTACTAGAACAATAAGCTACATTAATGCAAGAGTCTAGAGTCGCCATCTCTCTCTCTCTTTGTCACACTCACCCACACACAGAAATCACTAATTTGTTGAAGAAAGTGTGTTCATCTTCTTGAAATGATCAATGAAAATAACGTGTGGGTTTACAATTACCTATCTATATCTTGACCTTACCTGTAAATTTATATCGTTTATTTCATAATGAGTTGATGGCTTTTTGGGCAATGTGGAAGGGGTATTGATCTAAAAGAGACCCAAGTTGTGCAATATCAATGTATAAAAAGGATGGAGGGAGTAGTATTGACTTTGTAAGAGATTCAAGTTGTAAGCTTGTATTGGTAGGACACCATGAAGGGGAGAAGATCCTCTCATAATCCTATTTCTCATAATCTAATTTGAAGCGTTGATTGGAAAGAGAAAAAAAAATTTTAAGGAATATAACTTGATGATGTGACATTTCAGATTGATTGGACGGATATGATTTAAAGATTATGAGGGACTATAAGAAAATGGATAATGAGATAAACCTGACCCCGTGAAAATGTTCTGCTTTGAAACCTTAAAGCCTCCCAAATATTGTCATTTTACTCCCCCCCCAAAAATAAAGAAAGATATACAGGCCTTTGAGTAAGACAAGCGAAATAAAAATGGCAGATGCAGAATTGTGAATGAAGCCCAAAGATGGCTGACGGTGAGAATGAGACAAGCGAAATAAGCCTTGATAAGGAATTATAATATACTCCCTCCGGTCTTAATTATAAGACATATTTAATTGATTTTGGAAAAATTAAGGAGAGGAGTTAAATTAGTTAATTTTACTAATTTTCCTAAAATGTCCTTATATACATTTAAAATGACATAAGTAAAAGTTAATCAACAACTCTACCACATATCTTTCCAATCAATTTTCCTTTCCATATGCTTTTTAATTAAAATAATGGTCTTGCTAGATATATGTGTATATGAAGAGAAAAATACCTCTCTATTTCATGTTATACAATGACAGATTATACATCTATATATACAAGCTAGAAAATAATAAAGTGTAAAGAAATTAAGTGGAGGTATGGAGACATATGCTGGTGGTGTTGGTGGAGATAAGAAGACATAGGCTGGTGGGGACACACGATAGAGGTTAGGTGGAGATACAGGCCGGATATGTAACTTTTCTACACTCTCCCTCAAGTTGAACTATAGATGTCAATCAAGTTCAACTTGCCAATCAAGTACTGGAATTTATCCTTGGGTAGTCCTTTAGTGAGAATATCTGCACTCTGCTCCTTAGTGGGTATATATCTTAAATCAATGATACCCTCATCAATTTTTTCTCTTATAAAATGTCTATCTATCTCAACATGCTTGGTTCTATTATGTTGAACTCAATTATGAGCAATGTTAATTGCAGCCATGTTATCACAATAGACTTTGATAAGAAGATTTATGCACTTCCTTAAATCCTCAAGGATCCATTTTAGCCATATGTCTTCACAGATTTCCAATGCTACAGCCCTGTATTCAGCTTCAACACTGCTTCTTGCAACTACACTTTGTTTCTTACTTCTCCATGTAACTAAGTTACCCCACACATATGTACAATATCCAGATGTAGACTTCCTGTCATCTTGATCACCTGCCCAATTTGCATCAGTGAATAGCTCTACATTCCGTTTGCTAGTCTTCTTGAATAGTAAGCCACGTCCTGGAGAACCCTTCAAATACCGAAGGATCCTATAGACTTCATTTAAATGTTTTTGTTTAGGATTATGAGAATGTTGACTGACTATACTGACTGCAAATGCAATGTCTAACCTAGTATGAGACAAGTATATCAATTTTCCTACCATTCGTTGATATTTCCCTATGTCCACAGGTTTTCCAACATCTCCTTCGTTTTCTATTTTGTCAACTCGTATGGGTGTGTCACTAGGTCTGCAGCCCGTCATTCCTGTTTCTTTTAATAGATCGAGTACATACTTTCTTTGGGAAATATAGATTCCTCCCTTAGATCGAGCAACTTCCATCCCAAGAAAATACTTCATCTCTTCAAGATCTTTGATCTGGAATTCTCGTGCCAAAGCTCTCTTAATTTGATTGATTTCTACCTCATCGTCTCCTGTAAGGATTATATCATCAACATACACAGCTAGAATAGCCATCTTGCCATTATGATGTTTAACAAACAACGTATGATCGCTCTGTCCTTGAGTGTATCCGTGTCTCTTCAGTACTCAAGGGAATCTGTCAAACCAATCACATAGAGATTGTTTCAACCCATACAATGATCTCTTCAACTTACAGACTTGATTAGTCTTTTTCCCTGGGAAACTTGGAGGTAGCTTCATATAGACCTCTTCCTTGAGTTCTCCATTGAGGAAGACATTCTTTACATCCAACTGCTGTAAACCCTAGTCTAAATTTACTGCTATAGACAAAAGAATTCTGATTGTGTTCAACTTGGCTACTGGTGCAAATGTTTCTGTGTAATCTTCCCCATATATTTGTGTGAAACCTTTAGCAACCAATCTAGCTTTGTATTTCTCAAGTGTTCCATCCGCTCTGTACTTAGGGGTAAATACCTACTTACACCCAACAAGCTTTTTCCCTTGTGGGAGGTCTACTACATCTCATGTTTTATTTTGCTTGAGGGACTCCATTTCTTCCAAAACAGCTTGCCTCCATTCAGGTATAGCCATGGCTTCATCAATTGTGTTTGGTACCCTAATGTCGTCAAGATGAGAGACAAATGCCCTATATTTAGGGGAAAGAGCCTTGTAGGAAACAATTTTTTCAATTGGATGTCGAGTACATGATCTTGGATTCTTTCTTACAGCAATAGGGAGGTCAAGATTGGAATTTTCACTTACAATTCTGTCTTCTGGAACTGTCGTTGGTTCTGACTATTAGTGAGTACTAAGAACTTGTGACTCATTACCCTCCTTATGTCTTCGGCTGTAGGTATTACCCCACCTGCTTGTGTCTCCCCCTAGTACTGGCATATTATCAAGAGTGTCAGGGTTATCTGGAGTATTAGTGGTTTCAAAATTATCGGAGGCATTTGGAGTGAGACTAGGTATATAAATAGTATAGTCTTTGTCATTTTTATGTGTCTCCTTTGTCTGGAATTCACTATCACTCTCCCCTTGAATTGCAGACGAGGAGTAATAGGGAATATTTTCATGAAAAGTAACGTCACAAGTTACAAAGAGGCGTTTGGAAATTGGGTCATAGCATTTGTAACATTTTTTATGATGAGAATAGCCAAGGAAGATACATCGGAGGGCTCTAGGATCAAGTTTGTTAGTTTGATGAAGATGAATATATGCTGTACAACCAAACACCCTGAGTGGTAGAGTGTTTTTAAGGTACGGAAGATTAAAAAATGTATGTAGAAGCTGGAGTGGAGTTTTATAAGATAGTGGTCTACTGGGCATGCGATTGATGAGAAAGGTCACAGTGAGTACAGCATCATCCCAGTGAAATTTTGGAACATTGCTACTGAACATAATGACTCTGGCTGTTTCTAGAATATGATGGTTTTTTCATTCAGCAATGCCATTTTGTTGGGGGGTATTGGGACAAGTGCTTTTGTGAACAATGCCATTGTTTGTTAGATATGTGGATAAGGACTGATTGAAGTATTCAGTTCCATTATCAGTATGCAGGATTTGTATTTGGGTTTGGAATTGGGTTCGGATCATATGATAGAAGGCAACGAAGGTTGGATATACCTCTGTTTTATCTTTCAACAGGTAGACCCAACTGACATGAGTATGGTCATCGATAAATGTGATGAACCATTTTGATTGTGATCTGTTTGGCGTGCGTGAAGGCCCCCATAAATCACTGTGAATCGTGGAAAAAGGTTGAGATGGTCTGTATGGAGTTTTTGGAAATGAAGTACGATGATGTTTAGCCTTTTCACATGAATCACAATGAAAAGTAGATGCATTTTCAATTGAAAGAAGAGAGGGAAACATCTGAGACATGTAATTGAAATTGGGATGCCCTAAACGTTTATGCCATAACTCTAATTCACTAGTCTTAGGGAGAGACACTTTATTGCAAGATTGAACCTTAGGACTTTTATTTTCTTCCAGGTAATAGAGACCACCAAATTCGTTAGCACTCCCAATCGTCATCCCCGTCAGCAGATCCTGAAAAGAGCAGTGAGAAGCAGAGAAGTTAGCCTGACATCTTTATTCTTTAGCTAATTGGCTGACTGATAGTAGATTGCATTTCAACTTTGGAACATGTAAAACAGAATGAATAGTGAGTGCAGACGAGATTTTAAGAGTGCCAATTCCAGTGACAACAGATTCTGAATCATCAGCGATCCGCACAGTCATTCCATTGGTGATGGGCGTATAGGATGAAAAGAGAGTCTTATTGTCAGTCATATGATCAGAGGTATCGGAGTCAACAATCCAACAGTTTCCTGCACACAAACTTTTTATGACTGTCAATGCCTGGAAAAAGTTACCTGGTCTCACTACTGAAGCAGTAGGTTGTTTCGTATTCTGAAGTGTGGCTAGCATTTCCATAATTTTATTCAGTTGATCATCCTGGGAAGATCCTCTAACATTGGAAACTTCAGCCATATAGCTTTTACCTTTCCCTTTCCGTGGTTTCCAGTCTGCGGGTTTGCCATGAAGGTCCCAGTAGGTATCCTTTTTATGCCCTGGTTTGTTACAATGATCACAAAATGGTCGATCTTAGCAGGTGTTCTTTGTGTGTCCCTGTTTCTTACAATGTTCGCAGAATAGTCGGCCTTTAAAAACTTTTGAGTCTGCGGATCAAGCAGCAAGAGCTAAGACCTCAGGAGTTGTAGGAGTAGCAGTAGCAGCAGAATGACTTTGAAGCATTGATTTGCGCCTATCCTCTTCATCACGTAGAATAGAATAAACTTCGCGCACAGAGGGCAATGACCTTTGACTAAGGATTTGAGCTCGAACATCATCGTAGACCACATTAAGCCTGGCCAGTAATTCATAGACTCGCTCCTCTTCTTTCTCTTTGTGATCTTTAGAGGCATCAGCTGTGCAATGATGGATTTTATTTTTAAGAGCATCAAATTCTTGCCAAAGTGCTGATTTCTCAAGATAGTAATCATCAAGAGACATTTGCTCTTGCTTCAACTGTCACAGCTTTTTCTTGACATCAAATATGCGGGATCGGCTTCCAACGGTGCTGTAAGTCTCTCGGAGAGCTTCCCAAATCTCCCGGGCTGAAGAAAGATACATAAAACTCTTCCTAAGTGAAGATGACATTGCATTGATCAACCAGGAGGGTACCAATGCATTCTCAGATTTCCATTTTTTGAACTCCTTGGTTTCTGATGTTGGGGGCTTGACTGCTTCACCAGTGATATATTGAAGTTTATCCCTTCCATCGAGAGCAAGTATCATGGACTGAGACCATTCCCGATAATTGTCACCAGTAAGTTTCTCAGAAACAATAAGAATGGTAGAGATATCATTAGAACTAGATCGCGACACTGAAGAAGAGGCATCAGAGATAGTAGACATAATGACCTCTGGATTTTTTTTAATAAGAGACTCACGGGAGAGGCGAGAGAACACTGGAATTCAATAAAGAAAGAAAAAATATGAGAGATCGAGAGACGGAGAGAGAAGAAGGTCTACGATGGCGACGATAGGGACAACAGCGAACAGACGGACGAGAGTAAGGATGACTACGGACGATTGTCGGACGGGGAAGAGGTTGATGAAGCTTTGATTGTCGGACGGTGATAGAGGACAAGGACAGATGAACTCGAGACTTGGCTTCTTCTTTTCTGATCGTTAGATGGCGACAGAGGAGAAGGACAGAGATTGCCTGGCGAGTTTGAGACTGGTTTCTTCTTCTCGGACAAGTGACAACGCAAGACGAGCTGGAGGAGGACGACAACTAGATTAAAATCTTTGATGACTTCAGAACCTTTGTAGATCGTCGGACAACGAGATTAACGAAGTTGAGACTTGACAAGATCAGGATCAGGAGGTCGTTGAACAAGAATCGACAGCCAGTGAGGATGAATTCTAGAATTGGAATGGTGTTGGACGACCGAAAAACGAGATTGGTAAATTCCGGTAATTCTTGCTGGAATCTGGGAATTTTGACAAGCTCAGAGAACCTTTGTCTTCTTCTGGTTCAGTGTCGGACAGAAGCTGAGAACCAGAAACTGAGACGGACCAGTCAAGGACGACGGACTAGGCAGACTTGAGACGTTACAGTAGGTAACGTTCGGACTGAAAATTTTGTAATCTCTTTTGCTTTGATACCATGAAGAGAAAAATACCTCTCTATTTCATGTTATACAATGACAGATTATACATCTATATATACAAGCTAGAAAGTAATAAAGTGTAAAGAAATTAAGTGGAGGTATGGAGACATATGCTGGTGGTGTTGGTGGAGATAAGAAGACATAGGCTAGTGGAGACACACGATAGAGGTTAGGTGGAGATACAGGCTGGATATGTAACTTTTCTACAGTATATATATGTATACATATAGATCTATCATGCGCGCGCGCGTACACAACTATATATCTACACACAGAGGTATATATATTGACACATATAAACACAAATATAAATATATACATACATACATATGTGTGTGTGTGTGTGTGTATACATACATAGATATATATACACAGACACATATATATAGACACACACACACACACACATCTGTGTGTCTGTGTCTGTGTGTGTACACAGACACACATATATATAGACACACACACGCACACGCACATACACATACATATATATGTTTATAGATATACACATGTGTGTGCATGTGTGTGTATTGCAACCCATATACATATATACGTACTAAAAACCAAACAATAATCAAATAAGGGTGTTTTAGGAAGAAATTGGCAAAAACTAAAAAGTTGTCCTATAATTAGGACCAAAGTCAACCCCTAAATGTTGTCTTATAATTAGGACCGAAGGGAGTACTCCAGGTTTAAATATAAGAGAGAGTTGTTTTTTAAGGAAGATAAGTAAATTAGTTAATCATATAATATATCGCGTCATTAGATTATATATTAGTTTATAAGTTAGACAAAACAGTTTAGAAAAAATGATAAATATCAATATTTTAAATAATTTAATTAGTTTTCTTAATATTTATAAAAAATTTAATTATGTTTTATATTTGGGATTATGCCCACTTTTGATTTTATTTTCACGATGAAGTGCCAACTGGCTACTTCTAGCCGAAGAGAATTAGTATAGATGGTAAGGGATTTGATCAAGTCCCAAAGAGATGTATGCCGTCACTAAGACTCCTTCGGTAGGCGATCTCGTAAGTCCCCAATAAGTGCTCAAAGAGCCCGGAGCCCTGGCCTTGATGAGGGACTGATGTCAAACCCCTCCAAAACTTTTTAGTATAAAAAAAAAAAAAAACTGGCTACTTCTCCCATCAATTGAAAATCGAAATGTGGGGTGGCCTTCTGACAAAGAAACATGAGTTGGTGATAATTATATGACTAATAATAATTCCTAAGCTGCCAAATGCTGGGTGTCCTCTGCCTCCATTAAATCTTCTTCAATTGGCGTCCGTGCAGCACTATCATTTTCACGTGTTGTGTATGAGTGAATTGTGGAACCACCAAATAATATAGCAGTCCCCTCCATGCGCATTAATGCTTTCTTCATTTCAAATACTCAAATGGGCCTTTCCCATACATTTGATTTCTTCCAATGACCAGAAAATTACCTGACCTGCACGTCCCATTATCCTTTTCGGATCGTGCGAGAGACTCACTTCCATGTGTGTGTCTATATATATATATATATATATATATATCTTACGCTCATGAGTTTTGAGCAGTGACCCTTCCGATATTTGTTTCAGCAATATTAACCTATACATGATTATGTTTGATATAAAAAACGATATGGAAAGGATATATATAACGGTGCACGTACTATTATCACTTTCTGGTCTAACTTTTTCTACTCTCCTCATAATCAATAATCGTGCGTTAAGTATGTGCTGGCTCCAGACCACACCCCATCTTTGGAGGGATTTAGGTACCGTACTTATGTGATCATGGGCAAGTTTGGGATGATTTATGGAAACTTTTTAACTGGAGTTTCTAGAAATACGGGGTAAACATATAAGAGGAGTTTTGTCACAAATAAGTAGTAATAAAGAGCTTTTTAAACAGATTGACAAACCTGGACAATGTGAATGTTTACCTGAGTCATCAGTCCGAGCTTCAGGTTTGAACTTTAAAATGTCCTTTTTAGACAAGAGAGAACGAGGCCATATGTATTAGACCGTTAGCCTTTTTTTGGGGTCAAAAACATAAATTGGCTCTGAAGGTGAACGACATCCGAGGCGGACAGTCAGACAGACAGAAACGGCTAATATGGAGAAATAAGAACAGAGTGACATGCATGTAACAGAGAGGGCCAGTGAAGAGACTGTTTCCTTCCTTAATAATTTTCGGCTTAAAAAGATTACTTCTTTGACTGTTTATAGAGTCTCCATAATTCTGACGCATTTGTATTGTAGCCATACACAAATGTTCCCTCTACCCCAAAAACAGCTCCATTCTCGAGGAAGAAAAAATATCTGTCACGTTCCGATCAAGTCAAATCCATGTTAACGACCTGTTATAGCCCTTCTCACTGTATTGTATCATTAGTGAAACTTACACAAGAATTTCAGAGGAAAATGGGTTGGCTTAGTAGGGTGAGGAAGATGCCGAAAGTGGAGGTGTGGCTGGCAAAAGCAGAATGAGAAATGAAACTCAGAGTGGGGCCTGACTCATAATAATCATGGAGAAATTACGTTAGTGGGTACATATGATTCATGCTAAGCTTCATCATTAAAAGTGGAGATGGGGGTTGAAAAATTTTATGCACATCTACGGCTCATAATTCTTCTCAGTACACTCCTCCATTTCCCTCTGGAATTACAACATCCCAAAACCCCGTTCAGATTGTAGTAGAAGAGGCTGCATCTACCTAAAAATTGAGACAAACGTGCGTTAGAGGCCGCGTTTGGTTTGGTTCGCTCAAATTTGCTCTCTGAAAATGGAAACGGATATCAAAACTCCATTTCCCAATGTTTGGTTGTCATGAATTTGGGTTCCAAAAGTAGATTTTCTTCAAAATCCAGAAACAAATTATTCTCATGGCGTATTTTCCTTCCCCACCTTGGCTTTGAAGCCCAACCTTCACGCCATCATCCTCCCACCGGCCAATGCCATTGACAAATGACCACCGTCATATATACCTCCGCCGCAAATGCTTCCAGCGAACCAATCGAGGCCACACCGGCGGGCATGGTACGCGTTCTTGTTCGCAGAGAAAGAGCTATTCTCACTCCACAAAGTAATCAAACTATATAATGATAGGTAAAATGAATTCTGAATAATTGTATTGAGCATCCCAGAACTGAATAAAATATAACGTACGTTCTATAAATGAACAAAGCCATTTCTTTAAAGTGAGGAGCTTGAAAAAAGAAAGATGATTATTCTCCTTATAAATTCATCACGTTACAGAATATTTTATATTATATACATTATTGTAATTATTTTTGTACGGGGAAGGCACATGATTAGTACCATTTCCATGCGTGATATTCATACAATACAGACTTTCTTGTTAAAGACACAGAGACATGGCTAGATATAGAAAACTTGATGATGTGTGTGAGAATCTTGGAGGAAATCAGGACAAAGGAAGCATGCAGCCAAACACGCATCATCAGCTAAATTAAAGCAATAGCCGGCCAATATTCACTCAAATCAACCACCCTATTTATAGCTACCTATAGCATTCATCTTTCGGAGCATAAAAAAAAAAAAAAATCTTTCAAAAAATAATTTTACTATATTCTCTTCTCATCACCACCACCAAAGATCATCTCCAATCTCTCAAACCTAATTTTTGGCATATACATCTGTAATTATAACTGAACCCGGAAAAGTCTTGCAGAGCATATAGAAAGTGCTCTTTGAAATATATAGAATATAGAAGAAGGAAAGAAAGAAAGAAAGAGAGGAAGAGAGAAAGTAACTTGGATTGAAGAGACAAACGGAGCTGGATTGGCTGTGTGCCTGTGTCTCTGCGAGTAACTCATCTGTTATGCAGTGGATTTGGACCCGTGTACACTTTTCTCTTCTCGGCTCCAAAAACTTCATCTTCATCCACATCTTGGTTTTCATGCCCTTGGAGGCCATTACCACCGAAATGAAAGGATTTGAGCTCAGAATTAGGAGACCCGTGACCTTTAAATCTGTGAAATCTGGCTCTCCCGGCAGCCTTACATGGAGAAATCAGTAGGAACAAGTTCAGAAGGAGTAGAGATAGGAGCAACAAACCCATTTGCTTCTTAATCTTGGCAAAGATCATCGCATTGGATAGTTATGCAGATTACTTGGTCCTCTTCTCTAGTTTCCTAGAGACTGGGCTCGTGAGTGGGGAAGGTATAGCAAGATAATAGAAAAGAGAGATTTGGTTATGATATCAAGAAAGAAGGCTTTTTGGGATAGTTTCTTTATAGGAGGAGCAGCCTAGAAGTTTGAAGAGGAGAATGTCAATGAAAAAGGCCCCAAGTCAAAATGCATAGAACTTGCTGCCTCTTTCTTAATTTATATTATCTGGCTACTAATTTCAGAGCCCAGTTTTTTTCCTCTCACCAGCTCATCAACTAGAGTCAAACACTGAGAAAGTCTCACACACAGAGTCATAGAAGAAATCGTGAGTCTTGAGAGGGTATGGCTTGGTGTAGAGACTAGCTAGGGAGAGGTAGACAGATTGGTTTTTGGGGAGGGCACACAGAGAGAGAGAGAGAGAGAGAGAGAGAGATGGGTTTGGATATCTTAGACTGAAAGCTTCGCATGGTCCCTTTCTCAATCTTAATTTATCAGTGTCAGGAGAGAGAAAGGGGGGGGGGGTGGTCAAGACAAATGAATCATTTTGTTAATCTTTCCCCCCCATTTGGTTGCTCTAAGCAACAGTGCTTTCTCTATTCAGATTAATTTTCTTTTGTACTATTCTTATACCCTTACAATTACATGTACTCGTAAAAGGGAAACTTGCTTTGGCCCCTTTTCTGATCAGCATGTGAATATCTGTGGCCACCTATTTCTGTATACACGAATCATTTGGTTTTATATCAAAATGGTATCATTTTCTACTTCTTTCATATGATTTTGTTCGCAGTTCTCTCTCTATATACAGGCAAGTATAATATAGAAGCCAAATCCTAAATGAAACAATAACTAGTTTAAAAGCTGTCATTCACAGACTATAACGCATAGATCTAAAGTCACGCTTGAAACAAAAGTTGATGTTTTTCTTTCTTTCTTTCTTGGGTAAAAGTGCAAAAATGTCCTTGAGCTTTACCCTCATGAGCGTCCAGCACCATGTGCTTTTTTTTGAAGCAAAAGTATCTACGTGGTTACATTTTGGGAGCAAAAGTCACACAAAACCTTTAAACCCTAGACGTTGACCGTTAAGTAGTCATGTTTGACTATTAATGCTTATTAGGACTGACAATGAACAGTGCAAAAAATCAAGGGACAAAAAAGCTAAGATCTAGTCGAAATCAATGGATAAATCTGATTGCTTTGCTTCTGGAATTAGGTGTCTTGAATTGCTTCATCGATCTGAGCTAAGGAGAACTTAAAACACATATATAATCTCAAAATCCCAAATTAAAAAAGCTTAAAACAAATCTGGGATTACAGATCTGTAATCTCATCGAGCCTGGAGAATGAACAGATCTGGGATTCAAAACTTAAAACATGAACAGTTTGGATTTATCTCAAGAACATAGAGATTATATAATCTCAAAATCTCATTTGAAAAAAGTTTAAAACATCGAGCCAGAGAACGAATAGATCTGGGATTCAAAACTCAAAACATGAACAATTTGGATTTATCTCAAGAACATAGAGATTATATAATCTCAAAATCCCAGATGAAAAAAGCTTAAAACATCGAGCTAGAGAACGAATAGATCTGGGAAAACTTAAAACATGAACAATTTGGATTTATCTCAAGAACATAGAGATTATCTAAGGTGTGACGGCGAATATGGAGGAATTCAAAAAACAAACATACATAATCTCAAAACAAACATACTTTGGTGGAAATTGTTACTTCTTGTTCAAATCATCAAGCCAGATGGTAGGCGATCCATGGAGCTGAGGTGGCGTTGTTGTTGGGGAAGAGAAGAGGCACGGCGGATGACGAAGGCGATCTACCAGGTGTGGCTGGGGACGGCAGAGCTGAGCAGGAATCTGATCCTCCTCAGGCGGCTTAGCAGAGACAGACCGAAACCCCAGTAGCAGAGATGGACCAAAACCTCAAGCGAAATCTGATCTTCCCTACGAGTTCTGCAACTTCCTCTGACAATTTTCAGAGCAATCCGTCGGAGATAGTCTCTAGGACAAGAAATTGCGAGCAAGATCCTGGCATGTCTCTTCATTTACTGAATCAAACGAACGGCTTCGAGTGACGAAAATATGTTCAATGCTTCGAATCTAGTCTAATTCTTTGACAGGTTTGGTGTTTCCTCAAAAAGAAGAAGAAGCAGGTGAAAGAAAGAAGAAGGCGCAGGTGAAAGACAACTGGCAAATTCCCAATCTTGTCAGCATGACTCAGTCTTGGCACAGTGGAAAAACAGGGAAATTAAACGGACGTTTGGTCATTTAACGGTATATGTGACTTTTGCTCCTAAAATGTAACCATGTAAGTACTTTTGCTTAAAAAAAAAGGCACATGGTGCTGGACGCTCCTGAGAGTAAAGCTCAAGGGCATTTTTGCACCTTTACCCTTCTTTCTTCTTTTCTTTTTGGATTTTTTTTCATAGGTACTGGTGTACCAAGTACCAACAAAATAGTCCCACATGAAACCCACAGGACACATTTATCTCAAAGAAAAAGATGATTGACCACTATCTCATCTGACCTTGAGTCCTAAAAATATTACAAACCAACTCACAAAGTCTTTTGTTTCCTTCTCTTTTCCTTCAGTTTTAGGATGCATCCCTCACACAACCTTATGAGAGATTTTTAGCCCCCAGCACTTTTTTCTCTGATCTCGACTGGAAGGGGACGTGCTTACATTACCATTACCAATGCTTATAGTTTTCTTTACTGAGTCGTAATTAGAAAAAAAAGGGAGAGAGGTTTGGTTACTGTGTACTACTTGATAGCTTCACGATGAAAACTTTCAAAGTTACGTTATTCAAACTAATGATGAAAGCACATAGGATTTTAAGCAGACAGCGTGTGGGATTTCAGCAATGGTAGGAAGGCTAATTTGATTGACAAAGTCCTTTGTCTGACAATAATTAAATTCTATGAATTATGAGACCCTAAGATGGTAAGTGGAGGCTCCTCGTGCATTCTTTCTTTTTTTTGCTGCTTTGACACATGTAGCAAACAAGCTGCATCTACGAAATTGACTGCTGCATATAATTTTTGCTCGCCAGAATCCCTCCCAAAGGGAAGAAGAGCATATAAAAAGAAGCATTAACCAAATGAACAGATAAATGAGTCAAAAAGTAGGAATAAACATGTGTTTATTGCTTACATCAGTCAACAATATCAATCATGCCAGTAAAAAGAAATCACTATAGCGCACACGACACACACAAACACAGCATGTTGCAGAGACTATCTGGAATATATATAGTTAACTGCGGCCATAGATTGCTCATACATATTTAATACAATAAGAAGGTAGATAAGAGTTGAATAAAAAAAATATGGGGCTTGCATGTAATGATTTCAACAGAAAAAGGAAGGGAGAAAGAAAGAATGAAAGGAAGGAGGTGGGGTGGGCCATGGAGGAGAGAGGTGGGAGGTGAATTTGGGAATATGGATGTAGTGGGTACTTTCTCCTTAGAAATGATTATGTTGTTGGATACTTTTTCATTTTTTTAGAAGGATCATTACATGAAAGTCATGGACAGTTTTTTATTTTTTCCCCTCAACCAAATATACTACTCAAGCAACTTCAAGTTCACACTTCAGTAAAAATATATATACACACACACCAAGCCACGTAGATATGTACATGTGCTTTCTTCTGCCCCTAATATTCTCTCTGTCATATTGGTCATTTGATTTCCAATATTGATACATAGCAACAAAAGTCCAGTGGCGTGTAGAAAATGGGGTGGTTTGTAGAGAAATCAGAAGAGGAGACGAAAAGGCTGAGAAGCCAAGAGGAAAAGGGGGAGTGAGGTGATGAGTAGGCATAGCATGATTAGGGGCAAAGAACTCAGTTTGTTGTGCAAGCAATATATGTAGTATTTGAGAGATTTTGTTGGCTTTGCCATTTTGGCCTTGTTTCCTTAGTTAAACCCCAAAACCCCTCACATGCCTACCCTTTTCATCCTTTATTCATATACAAATATTATTGATGTGTGCGTGTGAACCACACAGTATCAGCAAGCGGTAATGACACTAAGACATACCAGCACTAAGTGAGTTATATGGCATTATTTCAAAACATTATCTGTCAGAACAGCTTGATATGTTTTTTTATATATAAAGTGTCAGTATTCTACATAATTTCATTCACGAGAAAGCATCAAATACTCGAATTCAGGTCATTTTAACCCACAAAATTGACAAACAAGGATTTTTCACTAATTTCTCCTATAATTCAATCAATAGTTATTTTTGCAGGGGTTGATATATATATAGGATGGTTCAAAAAAAAAGATATATATATAGGAAAAAAAAAAAAAAGATCCAATGTCAACATCAGTGAATCAGTGCTACATGGAACTTCTCATAATAGGTTTCAATTGCCCCATGCCTGATGGGCCCCTCTCTTGTCTCCCTTCTTCCTTCCCTTCCTCTCAACACTATTCCATTTCATGTTCATGGATTCAGACTATCAACTTCACAAGGTGAGTGAGTAATTATAATTCAGTTTTCTGGTTCAAAACTGAATAATAATTACTATTTAATTTTGCATCAACCAACGTATAAACTCAGATATGATAGGATATGATTGAGAATCATAAAAAACTTGTTAATTATAAACGGAGGATGTATTAACTATGGTTAGGTTCATTGTGATTTTGGTCAAACTATCATCATTAGGGGCAAGCTGTCTCTGATTAGTACCTCTTGGCTCTTTCCTTTGGGTTCTCTCTGTAACATAATCATTCTTACCACCTTTATTACTCTTTCATTGCATGAGACTGACTCCATTAATCCTTCAGTTCATCAATTAATCTTCTTCACTTAATTATGCTTTGTATCAAATTTTATTCATTCGTTTTCGTTTTGAATCGCTTTATGACATGTGAATAGGTCCACGGTCCGCCCACTTTCCACCTTTCCTTTTTGTGTGTGTTTTGGACTTCAAAATATCAGTTTCAATTGGAGTCCAGCCCACCTGAGAATATGGCTCTTTTGCCAGCTTGAGGGGCATAACTTTTAGCTTTCATTATTAGTAATTTTTTTTATTCATGCAAAATAATCATGAGAACAAATTATTCCTGGCTCATCTAATTATTATTCTTATTTCTTGTTTTTATATAATTGATCTTAACAAGTGTTTAACTATTGCTAATGATTCTCTGAACATAATCATTTGTTTTTATTTTATTTTTATTTCGAAGTAGCAGGCATCATATAATAAAGGGAGAATTACATTTGAGCCCTAAGGAACAAAAAAAATTACAAAAAGTCTTAGAATTTCAATATCAAAAAAGTCTCAGTTGCAAATATAACATTTTTAGTTGTTAAAATTTTTGTAATTACTATAAAAAAAGTCCGTTGGGACTTTTTTGTAATTAATTATGATCCTTGGGACCCAAATGTAATTCTAGCTATAATAAATATTCATCCTGAGGCAAATTCTTTATTAGCCTGCCAATTTTTATTTTGTTTTGAATAATTATTCTGTTTAAAAAAAATTGCAAACATTTTTAGTGATTATGTTAACAAACAATTTTTTTGCCATAAAAATTTCCGAGTATATGGTTAAAATCAGGGGAAAATTACATTATGGTCTTAAGGATCAAAATTAATTACAAAAAAGTCCCATTCCAAAATTTCATTACAAAAAAAGTCCCAAAAAAGTCCTCACTTTTTTGTTATTAATTAAAAAAATTCTCAATCTGTATTTACAATTGGAAATGTTATATTAACAACTGAAAATGCTATATTAACAACAAAAATTCTTAATCCATATTTACAACTAGAAATGCTATATTAACAACTAAAAATGCTATATTAACAAAAAAAATCTCAATTTTTAATATGGTATTTTAAGTTGTTAATATAACATTTTCAGTTGTTAATATAACATTTCCAGTTGTAAATACAGATTGAAAATTTTTGTTGTTAATATAACATTTCCAGTTGTAAATACGGATTGAGAATTTTTCAATTAATTACAAAAAAGTCCCAAGGGAGTTTTTTGTATTGGGATTCTAGTGTGGGATTTTTTTGTAATTAATTTTGGTCTTTAGGACCCAAATGTAATTTTTCCTAAAATCAGTCTATTTTCACCGATATAATTTTAGAAAAATCTATATAGGAGCTCAAGTAATAGAAAAAAATTCAAAAAATGCCTCAAGATTCTAAAAATATCAGAAAAAGCCCCAAACTTTTTCTGGTAAAAATTTATTAAAACCTTTAGTAGTTAATGAGACTGATATTGTTAATGTTTTAATGAATTTATATCAAAAAAGGCTCTGGGGCCTTTTCTGATATTTTCAGAATTTTGGAGTCTTTTTTAAAATTTCTTCTGTTACTTGGGCCCTATACAGATTTTCCCTATAATTTTTAATGGTTGTTTTTTTTTTTCCTGAATTTTCGGATTTTTTTCACAGGGATAGAGAAACGATGGCGACTGGCTGAGTGAGGTTGAAAATGAACCAGGCGAATTAAAACCCCTGCAAAACCCTACGTAACTTAGACTCCTCTGGAAGGTTTACTCAAGTCTGGCATATTTCTTCGCAGCCTCTCACTCCGTCTTGCTTCTCCTGTTCTTGTCTACTCAATGGCAAAGCGCTTGGCTCCCTTGCTTAGTCGCGTTTTGGTGGAGAAGATCCTCCCTCCATCCAAAACCAACGCGGGAATCTTGCTGCCAGAAAAATCCAATAAGGTGAATCCGCTAATTCTTTCTCATTCATTTCATTGTCTGCTTCTTGCTGTTTCTGGCTGATCTTCAAATTTCAGTTTTCTTTTCATGGCTCACCTCTGCTGTCACAGTTTATGGTCTACTGTCCACTTTTTATATGAATAAAATTAGCCAATGGATGCTTTCTTCTCTCTGTAATTTGTTCATATACGTAAAGAAGGAAGTAGGAAGTAGTAGTTTGTGTAAAATGTGATATCATTACGGTCCCTTTGACCTGACAACTAGAGAGATTAAAGAAATTCAGACTTACAATGCTATAATTCGCGTCGGATGGCGGTGTTCCCAAATTTTCACTTCTCTTCCGATGGGACTAGAAACTACACTCGTGATTATCGGGCGTTTTATCATCGAATGCAACGGAACATGTGATGTACTCCCCAATTACCAAATAATGTATTTGGTTCTTTTTATTTTTATAAGGCAGGAAGTAGTATTGATTATTTTTTTTTATATATGCCCATAATTAATATAGGTAGTAGATGAGAGTAATAATAATATAAAATTAGAGTTTAGTGTAAATAGTAGGGGTAATATTGGAAATTACTACAACTTTATTGACTTTAATTGTTTTTATTGGTTTGTGTAATTTGTTAGTTGATGGCTTATAATAAGGACCAGAAAGAGTATAACGTTATATCCTCTCCATCTCACTAGCTCTCAGTCGATATGGGTTGGCCACGGCGTTGGAAATGTGTCCTATGAAATGGGGCTTTGGATGAAAACCAGCTGGGATTTTTGTTTGGATTGCCATGTTATGGTTCATGGTCCATATTAAATGTTCTGTTGGATGGTTAAAGGAGCTGAAATTTGTAAAAGGACTTAATCTCAGTTTGGCGGGCAAAACAAAATAAAAATATAGAGGTTTTGTTTTGTTAGAGTACATCTAATGGGCTGGTAATTATTCGTTGGTGTTGCTGTAGCTGAATTCTGGAAAAGTTATTGCCGTGGGCCCTGGCATTCGTGATAAAGAGGGAAAGCTAATTCCTGTTGCTGTAAAGGAGGGTGACACTGTCCTTTTACCTGAATATGGAGGATCGGAGGTGAAGCTTGGTGACAAAGAGTATGTACACGTTTCTCTTTGGTCATATTTCTCATATTATGTTTAATTAATGTTACAGGCTAACAATCCTCGAATCGCTCTGAATCCTTATATGTAGTGCATTTTCTTTGTTAAAAAGTCAGTGCAAGAGTGGTCTAATTGAAAGTCATTTCAGCTCCCCTCCGCTTCCCCATCAGAATTTCTCCTCGTTTTCTTGTGTGATTCCTCTTTCTAAGAGCATGCATGCGAAGAGCTACCCTGTTTGCCAAGCCTTGGGTAAATAGACTATAATGTCATTAATTTCTTATTTGCAGCTATTATTTATATCGTGACGAGGATCTACTGGGGACGTTGCATGATTGATGCTGTTCTCTCCTTTGAGCGATTAGTGGACTCAACCTCTGCTGCGAAACTGTGATTGTATCAAATTCTGCTGTTTTGACAGTTCTCTTTCTGTTCTAGTTTTGATAAATTCAGTACAGATCCATGTTGTTGACTTTTGCAGCACGCTTGATCAGATATGCTGATAATTTGGAAAGCTCAAACTTGTTCCGTGTTTACAAGTTGAACCAAAATAAATCAGTTGTTATACTTAAGTCATGCCATATTGTTTTTGTTGACGATTGTGAATTATTGTTATCCTAAAGTGTTTGGGCACAAAATGCAGTTTTAGAAGTCTCTTTTCACAATCCAAAGCAAAACTCTTCTCTACTTATCTCATAAATTTTAAAAATTATTCTCTAATAAGAGTTAATCCAAACACATAAAGTCTTCTAGCTCTTTCCATTTCAATGCACAAAAGAGGCTACTTATGAGATTGTGTGAAAGAAAGATTTCTTTGTTCTTATTGGCAGGTGGGGTTTTTTTTTTTTGGGGGGGGGGGGGGGGGGGTGGGACCAAGTTGATAGAGCATCTTATAATAGTAGTCCGTTTCAGTAGTGGTTCATTATGAAACTCTACTTTATTTAGCATGGGGATTGTTGAAAGAGGCGTTATCGGTGATTTGTTTAGATTGAAGGAGCTGCATCTGGAAGGGGCTTTCCCTGGAGCAATGATTTGAATAGCACGAGTGATCTCTCTGGCTGCGAAAATGGAGCTTCATGAGCTGCCCCTCTGATGGTGGCAAATGATAGCACGTTATTGTTACCGTAAACTTGTGTCCATCCAGCAACCTGAAAGTTTTTTAGTGGAATGTTTGAGCGTATAACTCTTGAAGTTCTCAGGATCACTTGATTTCCGAGCAACTAACCTGTCTCCCCGCGAACCAGGCTCTGTAAGGCACCGTTGTATTGAGTCCTAACTCCCCGGCCAATTTATTCACCAGAGAACGCGTTCCGGTTAATGGGACTACTGAATCTTGATCTCCACTGCATAGAAACCACGTTCCTTGTAGTTAATATGTGGGCATTTAAAAAATTGGAGACGTTTAATGGTAGCCAATCGGTAAAGAGAAAAAGCAATATCTTGAAAAGCATGGACAATACCAACCTGTACACAAGAACCTGGACTCCGGACTTAACGAGCTCTCCTAGAGTAGGAATTGTCGGTACTTCTAGATTCTGATAGTCATATCTTAGAACCCTATTATGAAGGTGATAATTGTTTAAGCAGAAATATTAAGTTCAGAACCGAGGAGGAAAGCTATGATCATGGAAAGAAGTTTAGGATAATGCTTTCTTTCAAGCAAGAAGACTTACTCGCTACAAACAGACCAGTTGATAATTCCCACTAGCTTAGCATGGAGAGCTTCCTGCACGTCTTTCCTGTTCAAATATGCAGATGTTTCATCATCCAAACAAACATCTATCTTGGCTGTCTCTTGCTGCCTCACCAACAAATGCAAATAGAGAAAAGTTAATGGTATAACAATAGGGGAATGGTAATATCAAGACAAAAGATGACCTCACCAGTTGATTTAGCGTTTGAGCCTGCTGATCTATGGATGACACGCAAACATCGAGAGTGACATCGTATGGATTAACAAAATTACCAATCTCCCTAGTCAACAGTTTATTCGCTTCTGCACAACTCACACTTGGAGTCTCACTGTGATGTTGTCTCCAATTTTGGGAAAAATTGCAAATGGTATTGAAGATGTTATAGGTTGTATCTGATATTAGTCCGTGTGACCAAAAGAATTCAGCTCTAGAATTTAGATCAGTATTAAAATCCAAAAGAGGATTCCCTAGCTGCAAATAGCAACATCGAAACAAGTTGTGATATGCAAATCAAGCAAAGTTTTTATTTGTTCAAGAAAATCCCCTGCACTCACAGCTATCCCCTTGAGATTGAACTTTGTTTTGGTTTGAACAATGAGCTGGGCAAGTTGGGGTACATAGTGACCTGAAAACGAGAATGCTTCCAGAATTGTAGTTATGGAACGAAGATACTATTTAATGTAAAAATAAATGACATACCTGCATAGCTCTCCCCCGTGATGAAGAACTCATTGCCTTTGTACTCCGGGAATCTAGAAAACCAACGTTGTAGGAAAATAAGATTGTCCCTTGCTGTACAAGAACAAGCAAACCTATACTAGTTAACGAAGATCGTCTTCAGGAAAGCCAGCTCACCGATGCCTAACAGTGAGCATTATGGAGCTACTTCACTGTTAAAATGCATAAAACAGTGAAAGAACCTGTGATTTCATCGTTCACAAATTCATAGAATGATTCATTAGCAGAGTATGAGAAACCAACACCGGCCGGTGATTCCACGTAGAGCATATTTGCCTCTGTAGCAAGGACGTAAATCAATGAATGATCTCTGACAGAAAACAGCATACTTAATTGTAGTGATCAATTCAAAGGGCTAAAACTTTTTCACTACCTCTGTTCCAACTATATTCATTTCTCTCGAGAACGTTTCCACTTGGTTTGAAAGGTCCATGTTCAACGAACGCTCCAGCTCCCACAGACGAACAACCAGGCCCTTCATAACCCACAAAATAAAAACACCCCAATTTCTTCTTTCTCTTCCCTTTAGAAGTAAATTTTTTGCATTTAGTATACAAGTAAAAGCATACCTCCATTTAACCAGAGAACTAGTGGCTTATAAGCAGGTTCTGCTTCAGCTTCAGCAAAATAGTAAAATAGAGCTCTGTGCCGGTTCTCATCAACGGTAATGTAACCAGAGTATTGCTTAAACTTGACCGGTGGCTGCCCTGGCAAACTAGTTATCTTATCAGCTTCGGACAGTGAAGTAACTGAAGTGAGTATTTGCGCAAGAACCACAAATATTAACGTTGTAGCCATGGCAAACGACTGAGATATCATGGTAAGATACTAAGATATGATGTTTTGGCTAATTTAAAACAGGCTGTGGTAACCAGAGATCGGAATAAAGCAAAAATTATTAAGACAGTCTGAATGATTGCTACATCGCTAAACGTGTGTAAAGGAGGAAACTTTGAGTCTTAAAAGCAAAATGTGGTATTGACTATTGCCCCTAAAAGCTCTTCAATTGCCAATGCTTTTGTCTCGCTTTTATTTATCCTTGGGTCGTTTTGGTGTGAATAGAATCTTCGATTTTTAGATTTCTTCCCCAGTCAACCACCACCTGAAATTCCTGGAGTGATCTTCACGAGTAGATCTGGTCGTGATGGCCTTTCTTATTTTCTTATGCTGGAGACGAACCATAGACATAGTTCAGAAGTGCAGCGCAAAAGTACTGAGCATTTGAAGATGTGCTAAACAATCTGGTCAACGTCCCGTTGGGACAAAAAACAGGGAACGATGGGACGTGGTTGTCGTTCGTCCTCTATCATTGGTTTCTTTTTATATTAAAAAAGTAATAAAAGTAACTTTGAGCTTTATCTACTCTTAATTATGGCGGGAAATGATACTTTTGAAAAAAGAAAAGTAGTACCAACTCTAATGTTTAATGTAAAATATATTTAAAGAGTTGATTTTTATCTTATATATAAGATATAATTTTTATATTTCTCAATCTTTTCATAATTTAGTTCTATTATTATTCTCTCAACAATAATTATAAAAGAAGGGGGGTGAAGGCATTATGTAAGATAAATATAATATTTTAGAAAATTCGAGATATGTTACCTAATTTCTTTTATATAATTAAATTAAATAAATAGGAGACAGTACGTCATTATTGTCATGTTCATTATAAAACATTGATGATCTAGCGAATGTGAACAAGCTTACAGCTTAGAGTTTCACCAAAACTTTGACGTCTAACGGGACCATTCAGAGGACCACGGGGAGTTTACTGTATACTGATAAGCTTGAAAATAAGTTAAATTGAAATCTCCATCCCATTGAATATGAAAATGACATATTTGGACATCTAAAGCTTTTGTTGGGAAGTGCAATGAGCGGAGGTCCGGAAATAATGGCCATGACTGACGCTTTTTTTGTTCCCAATTGGACAGCTGTTTTTAAATGCTTTTGCAAATTTTCTTGATCACTACAAGCATTTGAATAAGTATTAATTTTGCCTCCACTTTTGCAGAAATTGTACCTTCCTTTACTACTTCTTGTTACGTGCGTTACTGATTTTCCCTTGTTCATTTTGTTATCGAGAAGCTGCCCATGAATCCGAAGATAGCTGCCTTGCCATGGGACTACGAGCCCCTGTATACTAAACGATGAAAACTTGTTGCAAGACAGAAAATTATCCTCCTCTTATATCTGAAATGTTTGGTATTTAATTATTTATAAAGGCTTAGAGGTTTACTGGTTGAAAAGTTACAAAACCGGTGGAGGCTTTTTGTGATTGTGCTGGAGCAATCACAAACGGCAACCCTGGTGCTGGTTGTCATCCTTTACAAGATATTGCTGGTTCAACCAGATGATTTTTTGTATGAAAATTGGCATATCACTTTCAGTGTATTGTGAGAGAAGAAAATAGGGATGCTGATTTTTTGGCTAGGGTAGCTCATGATGAATCTTCTATGACCCACTCTTCAATAGAGAGGAAATAGGCACTGATGCTATCATTGCTATGTGAGTTTTAATGTTGTATCATATCTAAAACAATATAAACTATTTTTCCATTTGAAAGAGTATTTTCATCCCAAAAAAACTCACATACACCGAACGATGATTGAATTTACTAAATGCCAGTACTTCAGGCCCGCCCCCTTGGTGAGTTAAGGTCCTTTTTAAATCAAGAGACACTCTCTTTCCCAACAACCGCATTGGTAAAGTATTTGTTTTTACTGTGGCTTCGATTTGAAGCGTGAAAATGGAGAAAATGGTGTTATGAGCTCTTCTTCTACTATCATGAGCCCGACTCAAGGTGAATCTGAATTAGCCGGAACGGAATGTTTTAGTGAATCTGATGGGATACAAAAGAAAACTGGTACTCACTCTAATTTTTAATATAAGACTAATTTAAAAAATCATTATACTTGCCAATATTTTCATGCTCCTTCAATAATAATCAAATAGAAGAGGAAAATAGATAATTATGACGTTTTATAAAATAGGTATATATCATATTAACTAATACAACCAACTTTCTTAATATAATCAAGGGTTAAGGTGCAAAAATACACATGTACTTTACCTTAAGGAGTGTCCAACACCAAGTGCTTTTTTTAGATGTAAAAATGTATATGTGATTACAAATTAAGTACAAAAATACTATTACTGTTTGACCTTTAAGTTTGGTTTTGACTGTCAAGTTTTTTTTTTTTTTTTTTTGCTGATTGGATGATAACGTGACATTTCAAAGCTGCAAAATACATATGTAGTTTGACAAAAAAAGCACCCAACACATGTGCAAAAATGCCACGTTATCATCCAGTCAGCAAACAAGTCAAACTTAACGGTTAAAGTCAAACTTAAAAGTCAAATGATATTTTTGCATATAAGTTGTGACCACATGTACACTTTTGTACTTAAAAAAACATTTGGTGTTAAACGTTCATCAAAGTAAAGCATATATGCATTTTTACACCTTAGCCCTATAAACAAATTAAATAAAAATGTCTTATTTTAAGGACCGAAGAAATTATAATAATAAACTCCCTTATCCCTTTTTTTAATTTGATCAAATATTTATTTATTTTTTTGTCAGGGTTTGCATTAACATAATTAAGCCCATCAAAGATTAAAATGTTATTTTAAACATCCACAGGTCCGAAATATAAAAATCAGTTTTATACGAATTACAAAATAAGATTTGACATACAATTACAGGTATATCCACAACAAAAACGAGTTTCTGTCTACTAGAAAATTCCCACCAAACAACCACAAGATTCCACGTGTCTGACATCAAACCATACTCCCAAATAAAACAACCAAGTGACAAAATCCCATAGAGCAGGGAAGCGCAATGACCAACATGGGGCAGGTCAAATGATGGGAAAACCCTCAAGTGAATGTTTAAAGACCTAATCCAACTGTACGGCCATCTCTCCGACGAAGACCCGCAGTGTACTGCTTCTCCAGATCCATCTGGAGTTGCTCCCTCTGCTTCTCCACATTTTGGTCGTCGGATCTTTGCTCCGCCTTGGGGTCGCCCTTCACACCCTGCAATTGGCCATAGGCACCAATGCAACCTCAGACTCTAAAACTGTGTTAGTATGGGGAAAACTCCAATGGAGCCAGCCAGACTAGTCAGGAACAAGCTAAATAAAAAAGGGGAAAAAAATCTCCTTATGCTATTTTCTTGTCAAATAGGGCAGTAGGCCAATCAAGACTTACCATGAGTTTGTTGAACTTCTCTTGTCGTTCCCTATCAGAAAACAGTGTTGTATCCCAGCGGTGACCAGACTATAACATTTGGCGTGTGCATTTTCGAAGCAGCAAATGAATAAGTAGCAGTTTATAGCAAATGTAACATAAATATAAAGTACAAACAATTTCCAAGGCAGATAAAACAGCACAATGGTGTTATAGCAGACATAGCACCTCAATATTTCATAGCCACAATAAGCCACTCCACATTCTATACGCTCATGCAAACAATTCCGGCTGAGGCTAGACTAGCAAGATTTAATAAAAGAAAAAGATTTTTCCATGGAGAGCTTGACTGACAGGTTGAACTTCTCCACCATTAAATCAAATCATTTTTTATGGCATAAATTTCAAGAATATCCGACAGTTAAAAACTTGACCTCTCAAAAGTACTGCGCACATAATATCCGAACACAATTATCCCAAAAAAGATTGTAAAATGTGTTTAAAGTCAAAGATACCTCCTCTGCTGGTGTATTCTTCTTGCTGCCCCACAGGAGCTTCTTCTTTTGATCAGTAGTCAAGCAACTAGCGCCAGTGCCAACCAGGTTTTTATTAACTGCCATTCAACAAAACTTCCAGATGAGTATAACATGGGTTCTGAAAGAATTAGAGCATAAATAAAATGATTATAGACTAAAATAGTACAGGAAAAAGCCAGAGACAACATGAAAAACAGATACACTAGTCATGCAGTAAGATAAGCCTAGACATAGCAGACATTCACAACCACTTCTACTTGTGCACCAGCCATGAAAAATGTAATCAAGACAACCCTCCTTCTCAGTAAACAAGTCGATCATTGAAGGTCAAGCAGTTGACCATGTTGCAAAATAAGGTCAATTGCAATGGAAAAGAGGCGCTTACCTAATTCAGCTGCTTTCATGGCTGCAACCTTTGCGCTATTCAGATCATTGACAACTTCTGAACCACTGGCCTGGGCAGTTCCTAAATTCACATTACTCTCCTGAGGATGCTTTGAACTTGAAGTCTGGCTTTCATCTAATTTTAATTCAGGAAAACTTAAAGAGTCAAAACAAATTATATCAAATGGGATGAAGCCATATATAAATTATACTTAAAAACATACCATATTCAGTGCCAAGCAACTTCTTTTTTTTGGCAGAAAATTCTTTATCTTCATTACTGATTTGCTCCCCAGCTTTTCTGGTGTTTCTATCAAAGTCCTCGCCAATCTCTGAGTCCCTGCCAAATCTCTTACTGTCCAGCTCCTTTTGTTCATTCTCATAAGCTTCTTTTAGACGATATTTAGCACTATCTTTCCGTGAACCGGAGTCATCTCTTTGGCTCCTTGACTCTGAGTAGGACACCGCCCGATCACTTCTGTAATCTCTATAACTTCTGTGTGAATCTCTTCTTTCATCTCGATAATCACTGTCCCTCATATGCCTCTCCTTTTCCACACCATCATACGGAGAATGCTTCCTTCCAGATCCAGATCTTTCATATAAAGAATCCTTCCCTTTATATTTTGGATGCTCCAAGAAGGTTTCTCTATCCTTTTCCTTGCTCCTATAATCTAAACCCCTATCTGACCTATCATACTTGTCACGAGAATATTTGTCTCCAGTGCGCGGATGATCTTTGGACCTATTATCACTCCCTTCTCTTGTATGATCACCCCTGGACTCAAGTCCAGCACGAGAAGATATCCTCTCACGGTATCTATCTTCATCAGCATACTTGTCATGTCTAGTGTAATCTTCATTTCTAGAGTGACCATAGGAGCTCCGAGATGACTGTCGATCAGAATGTCTAAAAGAATCACTGCTCCTGCCATGGTGATTCTTGCCATAATCTCTGTCTTCGTCTTTGCCATCATCCTTCTTTGCATGATGGTCAGAGACATTTACAGAGCCTCTCCTTGATGGATTTGGATCTGGGCTACGTTCACGCTTGGGGCTACCTGAATGTTAATAAGAGTATCAAACCCAACTCCCATTAGCAGAGCTTAGCATTAAAAGTGTAAAAGTATTATCAATTCCAAAAAAACATGAACAGACAATATAAGAAAACTTGGAGAGGCAACCTTCAAAACATCTAGTTGAATCTAGATAGCCCCACCAACTCACCTCCCATTTTCCTAATTTACTTCAAGAGCCCACAAATTTCTTTTATTTGGCAATGGAAAACACAGATGTC
This sequence comes from Acacia confusa, assembly GCA_037074495.1. Lineage (NCBI taxonomy): Eukaryota > Viridiplantae > Streptophyta > Magnoliopsida > Fabales > Fabaceae > Acacia > Acacia confusa. The sequence goes on along the minus strand of CM073507.1, from coordinate 8,440,707 downwards.
CATTAGGGCTAGGATCACCATTCATCAAGGTTAGCACCAGTCTACATTTTGAAGGCATCACCAAAAGACAACATACTTTAGAATCCTTCGAAAATCCACTGAGTTCATTATAACAGAAAGAAGCCTAGCAGCATCATTAGTCATCTAATTTACAGCATATAAAGCACCACAAATGAACAACATGGAGGGTGTGAGTGTGACAAATTCTAACATCAATACAGATTATAGAATGCAGATACCTACCGAGTCAATTATTAGTTTATTACAATTTACAAAAATACCATTGTAACTGCTAAAAGAAATAAGAAAGAGTTCGAAGATTCCAACCATCAGATGACAGCAATCCATCAGCTGGAGAATGTCGGCGATAATTCCTATGAGATGAGTCAACAGAAGGCTTGCGAAATGTATTTTTTGTATCAGTATTGTCATGTGGCAGAGACTGCAAGTTTGAGTCCATCATGCAAGGCCTAATAAAGCCCCAAAACCGTGGATTATAAATTAAGGGTGCAAGATAATCAAAGACGATGAAACAATGAAGATAAGGAAAATAGTTGAATGGCAAATACTCAAAGTAATTGAAAAATAAAAGATGCCAAGTAAAGAGCTGGAAAGATGGTTATAAGAGTACTTGTGCCAGAAATATTAATAAGTTCTAAATATTTCAACTAAAGAGAAGCTAAAATTTTACAATTAAGGACAGAAAATCAGGCAATTTGCAGCTATTAATTTGACAAGGAAAAAATTAGAAGTATACACATTCCAATAATGAAAAGAACATTGTTTAACCCTTATTCAGTGCCATCATATGAAGATTTAAAGGTGGTATAATCGTAATGTTATAAACACAATCAACTGAACAGAGGAATTCAAGATGCAAGGAACATCATGACCTTTCCGTCATGAATGCTGAAGAAACATTTTTCAAACCCCAATTTCCAGTTGAACAAAGCCAGAGGGTATCGGTAATGTGTTGTTAACAAAGAATCCCTAGTACCTTGAACTAAATGTTGAGCTTTCACCCAGAACGAACATGTATTCATATGCACCGGATTTTAGGGAGAATAAAAAGGGCCCGTAAAGAGTGAAAAAGAAAAAAGTTCTTCAATAATTTTCCTTCTCTTCTGCTTCAGAGTTAGTAAAAAGAACGCCCAAGAACACTCCTGGATCGGAAGAACTCGATATCAGACGCCACTTCGATTTCGTTCTAGACAGAGTGTGACATAAAGCATCAATTGATCAAAATCTTTTTTCACACTAAATTAAGCGGTAGCGTGAGCAAAGCCAGCTAATAACATAAATTAATATGCGCCTCCTAATCCACGTCCTCAGCAATCATACGAAGAATCACATCACGAACTAAAAAACATCAAATAATTCAGCATATTCTAGCGAGATTAACAAAAGCAGATATGCGCCCCCGAGAAATTATCCAACGAAGCGACGACTAGAACCGAATAAGGATAACGAAAACAGAGGAAGGAAATGGAACCTGCAAGCTTCGCACTTCAACAGACAGACAATTGTATCATTTGATTGTGGGCATAGGTGATGTGAGAAACCCTCGCGCCTGCAAAATATCGTTTGGCTGCCCAAGTCGGGGATTAGGCCCTTTAGCCAACTTAACGCATTTTTTAAATTCTGTGCATTACTGTAAAAATATAATCTGCACCCAAAATTGTGTTATTTTCAATATAGTTAATTAATAAGCTATTATTTTCAAAAATATCATATTTATCTTCTTTAATTTCCTCTTCTTTTTTATGTTGAAAGCCTATTTTTCTTTTTTTATCGAAGTTGAAAGCCTATCAATAAGATTAAATTAAAAAAAAATATAAATTTGAAAAAAGTAGGATACATGAAATACCTCTCTATTTTTTCTAAATTATATAAACAACCCCTTTATTTTAAAAACACATATAAACCTCCTTTAAAATTAAAATACATGTGACAAAGACATCCTTATATAGTTATATATTTAAAATTTTATTTTCATTTATCAAACCGACTGTTAAATTTAACATTCAAACATGTACTTGTGCTTTGATCAAAATACCTACTTTTTAATAAATGAATAAACAGTTATATTTATTTAAGAATAACCTTTTATACAACTAAAAAATCAGGTATGTTCAGAGTTTCCAATAGGTTATAAGATTTAATCATTTGTATTATATTATAAAATTTTAATTTTTTTCATATTATAAAATTTTAATTTTTTTCATATTTATTTTGTATTCTTCTAAATGACTAAAATCATACTTCTTTCTTTTTTCTTTCTTAATTTGCCAAAGGGCCTGATTAAAAACATATTTGAAAAACATATTTTTATTTATCATATGTTATTAGTATACTTGTGTTTTAATCAGAATAAATTAATTTTAATTTTTTAAAATATTAATAATTAATAGTAATAGATAATTTTTATGACATAAATAATATATTACAAAATCATATGTCTTAATTGAAAATAAACGTACTAAATGCATAACGTTAAAACTTAAAATATAAGTTTTGTCCGTTCAAAACGTAATACTCATCCATTGCTTTTTAATAATAGTTAAGTAAATTGGATTAAAAAAAATTAATGGTGACTTATATCAAAAAAAATAATAATAATAATGGTGACGTAAGGATCGTATAATGTTTAATGAACTATATTTTATATTTAAAATGAAGCATAAACATAATTACCCTATTGATTAACTTTAAAGAAAAAAACTATTAAAAAATTAAATCTCTGAACTAATTCTAGCTAATTAGCCTGCGCGCGTTTTTTTTTTTTTTTTTTTAAATACTTTTTAAGATTTCTAAACAGTGAGGAGATGACTGCGGAAAATGTGTTGGGCTGATGACTTTTATGGCTGTGCATTGCAATTACCTAGCAGTATAAGCGAAACCAGTGATATAGATTTAATATTTTTTTAAGAGATGATTTTTAAATAAAAAACCATTTTTTTAAAAGAAAATGTTCGTTAAGATTAAAAAAAAAATGTAAAAAAATAAATTAAATTCCCATACGGTCTAGACTGGGCAAGCTCATGTGCACCATTACTGGTTCCAGTATAAAAAGTTAAGAATTGGAATGGCTGCGAAACCGTGGAAATTGCTGCAGCGAGCTTGCGACAAACATCTATGTGGCACCTAGGTTTTTTTTTTTTTTTAAAAAAAAAAACAATGCTTTCTAGTTTACATTTTTAAATTAAAAATTAATATTGCGATATTTTATTGTATAGTCACCATGAAATTGTCTGAGTCTAACATTTCTGTTAATGGAATATTAATCACATCAGCAATAACGGTCTAAAAATATACTATATAAATTTAGATGATCAAACTGAAACTTTTTTTTTTTGTCACATTTAAATTAAAACTTGATGTAAAATTAAAGAATCAAACATATGCTTTATCCTAAATTAAAGAAGAAGAAAATCATACTAGGAGTTTCAATTGAACTACGCAATACACTTGTATTTGATCATTGTGTTATTTTTTAAAAGTAGTTATGATATGTTTGATGGATCTTTCAGTGGGAGAGAGGCTATTTATTTTATTGAGCATAATTGTAATGAATGGCTATCAGGTGATCGATTAAGAATAATCAATTTGAATCTCTTCGGCGAATCTGCACATATTGTTCTTCTCTGGCTTGACATGTACCTATTTAATGTGAATGTAAACACTATTCATCTTTTTGACTATACATGTGCTTGTTCAGGGGTATGACAACATCGAGCATCACTAGAGTGCGATTGTGATTCTCTTCTTCATTGTCACATTGATTGTGCTTTCTCTACTACTACCTCCGGTTAGGAGTGGAAAAAGGTCAGGGGCCTGTGGCCTAACCTATTAAAAGCCTGGTTAGGTCTGACTTGTCAAGCTAAAAAGCCAAGCTAAGGCCATTTATGAGGCCTGTTTTCATTTAACAGGCCAGGCCCAAGCCTGATAAGAGGACTTTTAGGCCTCTTTTTATTATTAGTATTAATTTATGTAATTTTGACCTGTTTTTAGCCTGTTTAAAGTATGTCTGTTTTCGGCCTATGGCCTGTTATTATATTATTAGTATTAATTTATATAATTTTAGTCTGTTTTTAGCTTATTTAAAGTAGGTCTATTTTCGGCCTGTAGCCTGTTAGCTTAATTAAATAAAAAAATTTATTTTTTTAAAAGGCCTTAATAGGCCACAGGCCAAAAAATAGGTCTGTAACAAGCCACAGGCCAGTATGTTATAGAACAAACCTGACTTATTAAGGGTGAAGCTTGGTCTGGCCTGACTTGTTTCCACCCCACCTCTGGTCCTAATTATAAGACACAGTTGACTTTTTTTTAGAGATTAAAAAAGTTAAATAAGTTACTTAATCATTTCATATATTGTGTATTATTAGATTATATATTAGTTTATTAGTCAAACCAATGAGTTTGAAAGGGGAAAAAAAATTACTCTAAAGTAATTTAATTAGTTTCCTTAATCTCTCCAAAAAAGTCAATTATATTTTATAATTAGGACCGGAGGGAGTATTATTTTTATTGATGTGCTCCTTGAGAATATACTTGTCTCAAGAAATTTGATGAGGAATCATTCTCTCATATGGTTCCTATGGAAGCATATGTTGTAGTCGGGTGTATTTTCAAAACTTCATTAGAAGAGTCTTGTCTTTGAAATTGGGTATCTCGACATTTGTCACAGCGGCAAGTCTTTCTTTTTGGTGTATGACATTTGAGATGTCTCTATTGAAGGGATTTTATGGTCTCACTGCATTGAAGACGTTTTAGTGGGATGTTTTTCTAGTTTTGATTTATGTCTAGAGTTTATGTTGTATTCATTATGTACTCCTTTGTTTTCTGCTTCTAAGACCTTGAAATTTCATTTGATTTCAAGAGTAATTAGTTTCTCTGTTGGCAACAATGAGTAGTAGTCTATATGGAGAAACTGATATAAGGATTGTCACAAAATTAAAGTCATTTTACTATACGACATATATAAAGGGGGGAAAAATAACTTTAAATTTACAAAATTTTAAATAAGGTATTTTTCAGAAATATGAGCTATGAATTGTTTATTATGTTTCGTCATTTTCTTATTAACTCTCGGTAACAAATTTGATTTGAGATTTTCTAATTTTGAAGTTATTTGTCTATCTTTTTCTCATATAAAAAAGCACATATAAAATCAACAAGCATTTAAAATAAGGGAAAGTTAGTTCTTTTGTATTTCAAGGTTTAACCGAGAAGCAATTCAGTCCCACAGCAATAATAATTCAATATGGCTTGGTTTATAGGCTTTTAATTCGTTAAAACCCAATATAGAATCATAAATAATTCACCTTAATTCATGGTCTAATCATCTTATATGGCAAAAGCTAGACTTATCTAAAACATGTTAAGGTGGATTTTTTGCCACGTAGAGGATCATGAGTGGGCTGATATAGCGTTTAATCACAGTTTATTGAGTTTCTAAAGTGATTAATATAATGTGCATTTTTTTTTTTATAAGAATGCTTTATTTAATGTTTGTTTTTAGACAAACCACTGGTAAATACAAGTTGATTTAGAATAATGATTGGAGTCTTTAAAAGTGTATTTTCAATTATGATTTATGATATAAAAAGTGATTTACTTGCATAAGCACTTTTGAAAGCCCAAAAGTGATCCTCAACAAGCTTTTAGTCAAACGTCCGTCCGTCCCTTCCCATCGGAATGTTTAAGATAAATGTTTAGACACAAACAATTTTGCATGGCAACCACCCAAATATAACGAATGATTTAACGCAATTGAAGGATGAACATGAATGCATCATCTCTGTTCAAAACAACACCTAAAAAATTATTAGTCCCAATCTGTTACATTCCAAAGCCTTCGCCAATCTGTCTGCGTCTAATTCCATCATTGACTTGCTTGCCCATTCTTCTTCCTCTCCTTCTGATCAAGAACCATTATATGCTCCTCTTACGATTTGATTACCCTCTTTTGCATCAATATCACTACTGTATTGGAAGCAAATAATAATTAATGGATCAATCAGAAGTACGCCGAGTGTTCCAAATGTTTGATAAAAACGGGGATGGCAAGATCACGAAGAAAGAGCTCAGTGATTCCCTAAAAAACTTGGGGATCCACATCTCAGATTCGGATATGATCCAAATGATAGAGAAGATTGACGTAAACGGAGATGGGTGTGTTGATATCGACGAGTTTGGAGAACTATACAAATCAATAATGGACGATAGAGACGAAGACGAGGATATGAAGGAGGCATTCAACGTGTTCGATCAAAACGGAGATGGGTTCATAACAGAAGAAGAATTGAGCACAGTTTTATCTTCTTTAGGTCTGAAATACGGGAGGGCACTGGAAGAGTGCAAAAGAATGATAAAAAAGGTGGATGCAGATGGAGATGGAATGGTGAATTTCATTGAGTTTAAGCGAATGATGAAAGCCGGTGGATTTGCCACTACCTCTTTGAGTTGATACACAAACACACAACTTGTAAGTCTTATCAATCATTAATCGATTGGTTAATGATATGTCGTTCATGAATAGATCTTGGATGTACGTAGATGCAAATGGAAACTGATACAAATTAGAAGGTCCTTTCTACGTCGTTTCACGTAAAATGCATCAATCAAATCCGCAAAAGCTTGGAGCAGATCGTATATATGCATATATCTTGATCTTATATATATACATACTTTGCCATCAATCATTTTTCAATCATCTGACAACAAAACAAAAGTAAGTTTTTAGCATTCAATTTGATTGCCCTTATATTCAATTCCCCTGGGGTGATTGGATCGAATTAAAACAAATATTGTTTCTCATGTGTTGGAGAGGATGAGAGGGTTATAATTACTTCAATTTAGAACAAACCGATAAGCAACGTTATAAAGTTTTAATAAGAATAGAAATGCATAAGAAAAAGGAGTGAGAAAAAGTAATTAGAAATTGTTAATCAAACTGTTTTTTTTTTCTTAAATCAAATTGAGTAAATTCCCTTACCCACTCCAAAGTCCGATTCAAACGCTACCATATCGGGGTTAGAACAACTCATTCAGTATAAACTTTTGATGAGTTGGCACATTGAATTCATGTAATTTATTCCAATGCTTAGTATACCTTGAATGCTCTATTCATACCTTCAACTGAGTCCATTATCACTGTCTTATAATGCTTCTTCACATTTCAATGCTTTCTATTATTTTCACAATAAATATAAGCTCCACTTGATTTTTTTAAGGGATTAAAGAAGTTAATTGAAGGGTTAAAGTGTAAAAATATACATAAGTTTTTTCATCATAAGCAAAAATACAAATAAGCTTTTTTTTGTTTAGAGCAAAAATACACATGTGGTTACCATTTCGAAACAAAAATCACAACCCACCGTTAAATCACTGTTTACCGTGATGAGAGAGAAAGAGATGAAGTGAACAGTAACATAACGGGGGTGAACAGTGACTTAACATTGGGATGTGATTTTTGCTTCAAAATGGTAACCACGTGTGTATTTTTGCTCCTGAAGAAAAAGTTTGTATATATTTTTGTACCTTAACCCTTAATTGAATTACTTAAAATTTTAATTTTTAAAATTTTTTCTTTCAAACTAATTTATATGACTTATAAACTAATATATAATAGAATCATACACACAATATAATATAATTAAATGACTTATTTAGTTTTCCACATATCTAAAAAAAAATTAATTGGATCAACTAGAGTGAGATTCGAATTTCTTTCAATTTGCATCGTGGCACCCACATCCGGAGAAATCATGATAAAGAACCCACCCTTTTTTTTCAACCAAAACTGATACATATCGCGATAAAGAACTTCAAACACCCACTTTTATTAGTTAGGCTGTTTTTTTGAACAATTATTAGTTAGGATGTTCAAACACCCAATTTTCATTCAATGGGGTTAGAGAATAAATGGAGGTTTTCTTACTCTTGCTATTAAGAAAAACAACATATTCTTGCTATTACGGAACTCGAACTACCCCGTCTGAATACAATATCCAATTTTATTTAAAGATATGTGATTAAAAATGTTAATTAAATTATTTTAAAATATTTATATTTATTATTTTTTCTTTAAACTGTATGTCTAACTTATAAACTGGTATGATAATGTTGTACAACATATGATATATTTAGTAATTTATTTAGTCTCATTTATATTTTAAAAGAATCACCTGGATCTTATATTTATGGTCAAAAGGGATATTTTTAAATTATTTATATCTTTTTTTTAAAAAAAACTAATTTGTCTCACTTAAAAACGGAGATAATATAATTTAATATTATACAGTAATATATGTTACAATTAAATAATTTTTTTAATCTTTCTAAAATACTCCCTTCAATTTTAAATATAAAATAAAGTTTATATTGTGAAAATTATCTTATATTTAAGATTTACATGAATCGTATATTTAAATGGAGGTTTCCTATTACAAAAAAAAAATTACCCTCATGTCGAAAAAAGGGAGCGCGCAGGAAAGATATATTTACGCGGGCCCCCCAGTCGGGCGATCGGAGGGTTTTACATTTAGGGTTTAAGCGCGCAGCATCTCATCACTCCGACCCTGTTCTGCTTTCTCAACCCGCTGTCTGTTAACATGTGGGCTATCCGTCGAGTTTCGACTTCTCTTAGGTAAGTCTCCGTAGTTTTTGTTTCTCTTGAAATGGAGAAAAAGTAGAATGTCACATAGGGCTGGTTCATTTCTTCGTGTTATGGTTAAAGGCAAGCCGCTAGTTTTCCTTTCTCTAGTGACCGTCGAGGAAGCTGGGCAAAATTGAATGCTTAGTTAAATACTTGCGGTACCTCCTATATAGCTGCTGACTAGCTTGTGTTTATGTTTTCTTCCTCACGATCACGATGGATGCATTCCGCCACTTCACATGACACTGTCGAGTGGATTAATAGAAGACACTCACAGTGATTTGATGATTAATCCAGTGAGGGACGTGGGAATTTTTTTGCTTCCACCACCCCCCCAATGTCTGGTACCATGCCCCTCGTATCTATGCTTTTTGACATTGACAGTATTGCACGGCTTTCTCATATCGAGTGCTACGATATTGGTTATCTCTAAATATCTCCAATTCTCAATGTTGCAGTTTGTGTAGAATCCAGATATACTATTATTTACATTTCGTGCTTCATATTATTTAGTCTGCTTTTATTTCCGTACCGGTCTGTAATGGTTTATATTTGTATCAGCTTGTGATGGTAACCTATTGCAATGTTTGCAGGAGCCGAGGGCTCAAAGCGGGAACTGCTCGTGCCTGTCTCAAATTAACATCAACAGCTTCTGTGGAAGATGAGGGTCGTGTCTCTGAGTGTTGTTCTATAATCTATGGTAGATCTCCACCGCTGAACACTTTTCAGTACCACTCAGGATATGCTTCCCCAAATTTTATTATGAGTAGGCGTGAACTTTCTTCACAAGCTGATGCGAGAAACACAAAAGAGGAGGAGGAAGATTTGGAAGATGGATTTTCTGAACTGGGAACAACTGCAGAGGAAAATAATGATGAATTAATTTCTAAATCAGATCAATCTGTTGATGATGAAGATACTGAGGAACCACAGAACGAGCTGGAGCTATCAGATACAGAGACTCTATCAACTGAGAAAAAGTCACCAAAAGGGGGGAGGGCTCAATCAGAAATGCTCAAGGCAATCTTAGATGCCCCAGGTGGGAACATCCGTTCTACTATGGACAAGTGGGTTGAAGAAGGGAAAGAAGTAAAGAGGTCGGAATTCTCATTGGTCATGCTTATGCTTCGCAAGCGCAGATTGTACGGAAAGGCTTTGGAGGTAAATAGATCAGAATTTAGTTTGAATAAAATTTCAAATTTAATTAATTATTATATATCTATTGCCTTCTCGTCGTGGCTATTTGATATCATTTTAGTCATTTTTAACTATGCTTATTTTGATTGTTTTTGTTCATTCAACCCCATTTGTTCTCTGGAACTGTCACTCTACTAGGTCCTTTTTATTATTTGGTCCTGATGTCATTGTAACTGGGGCTGCATGGGGGGATTAGGGACAGGCATTCGGCCACAGTGATCAGGTACAAATTCTGATTGAGCAGGAATAGTTCCTCTATTTTGTTGAGGAGTTACTGATAGAAGAAATCTTAGACATTCTTCTAACATTTAATATTTTGGGATGAAGTGGTCTTTGATAGGGTATTAGAACTTCCATGACCAAGTGGATAGAAGTTAGATACTATCAGTGTTATCAAAATTGGATTGGACCAGCCGGGTCGACCAGGAAACCGGTGACCCGGTCACCGATCCGGTGATAGGACCGGTTATGCATCAAAAACGGGTTTTGACCGGTCCAACCGCCGGTTTTGGAGAAAACCGGTCCAACCCGGTTGGTGCTTCTTTCTTTCTCTTTTTTTTTTTTAAATTTAAATTTATAACTTTACTGAAGATATTGTTGGTTATCCACATTATTTTGATGATGATATAGAGCCTTTCATTGATGCACCATCTTTGAATTCTTTGCCATGATTTTATTGTGTTTAGAGGTTATTTTGTAAACTCATCTTCTTTCTTCGAGCAAAAAAAAAAAAACTCATCTTTAATTTTGCTCCTAGTTAATTGAGTTATTTATGTTTTAAACTTGTAAAAATGTTTTAGGTACTTTTATTTTGTAAACTCATTAATATATATATATATTTATAAATATAGTATGGTTTTCGAGACCAGGTCATAGTTATGCGGTTCAACCAGTGACTCATTGACCCAGTACCTCGACCGGGTCGATGACCGGTCTGAGTCTGATAACATTGGATACTACCTACTTCCATATTAATAACTAGAAATCTGATCCATGCTTTGCATGGGAAGACATATCTGTGCAAAAGTATCTAGTAGTACTCGCTAACTTCAAAATTCAATAAAAAAAGTCAAAACAATATGCCACAAAACAACATAGCACACAGCCTTGTATGAGCCAAATGTTTCAAATCATAACACTATTTATAAACCTACATCTAATTGATTTCCTAAAGAATTCATGTATTACATAGATATGTAGACTGGTTTGAGTTTTAATGTGGTATGATAGGAATATGTGTAACACTTTACCTTAGAAACACCCATTAAAAGTGTTTAACTGATTCTGAACTACTAATGGCCCATTCAGTAACCTAAAACGCTGAACTTTTAAAAAATTTCTTAAAACTCAGTATCTTTCTTTTATTAAGAATGGAATTTTCTAAAAGACCTGAAAATTCATAACGAACTCACTTCCATGTACCAACCGTAGAGGCATGTAATTCTAAGAGAAAGAACAAGCTAGTGGTGGAAGTTTGAAGGTGGAAAACTAAAAAGCCACTATTGTTATTGTTATTTTGCTTAAGTTAATATGACTTGTGGCTGTTTGGACGTTTATATTTTCTTACGTAAATTAATCATGTATCAAAGGATGTATCTAATCTCCATAAGGAGGAGAAAGAGGGATGTTCTCAAGCTCAAGGTTAGTGCCATGTGAAGAACATGGCAATTATACATGAAAGTAGTTAGCTTAATCAAGGGTAATTTTGGTTCACATGTGGTGTTAAATGGCTAAACAACTATGTTAAGTGACCCTAGAGTAAAATGTTACAATATGGTTATCAATCTTCAAGGCTAAAGGGCTTTCACATAAATGCTTCAAACCTAACCTATGTGTTTCTGGGATGAAGTAGACCTTCAAATGTGAAAACATGCACATGTTTCAGCATGTTTTCATCATCTATGTGATTTAACATGTCTCTTACCTATTATTGTTCTGGAAGGGCATTGTGTTTATGTTGAGGAGCTATGAATAGTCAATTATGTTGCAAATTTGCGGTTGAAACATGTGATGTCCTTGCTTGAGCTTCCTGGTTTACATGTGGATGTTTTGTACCTTTGTAGCATAATTTAATCTATATTTAATATATTGCGGTTCTATAGGTTGCAGAGTGGATAGAGGAGAAAAAGATTTTGGAACTTACAGAGAGAGATTATGCATCTCGACTTGATTTATTAGCCAAATTGCGTGGCCTTCATAAGGCAGAAAACTACATAGAAAGCGTTCCGGAATCTTTTAGAGGGGAGGTTATGTACCGAACTTTATTGGCTAACTGTGTTAGTCAGACCAATGTGAAAAAGGCAGAGCAATTATTCAACAAAATGAAGGATTTAGAGTTCCCTCTTTCAGCATTTGCTTGCAACCAATTGCTTCTACTGTATCAGAAGATTGACAAGAAGAAAATTGCTGATGTGTTATTGTTAATGGAAAGAGGGAATATTAAACCTACTCCTTTCACTTATCAAATCTTAATATCTGCAAAAGGCCAGGCTAGTGATATAGCCGGGATGGATCAAATTGTTGAAACAATGAAGGCTGAGGGCATTGAACCAGACATCCAAACGAAGGCAATATTGGCTAAGCATTATGCCTCAGCTGGGCTTAAAAAAAAAGCTGAAGATGTTTTGAGAGAGATGGAAGGGGAAAATTTGAAAGAAAATCAGTGGGTATGCCGGTTTTTGCTTCCCCTCTATGCAGGCCTGGGAAAGAATGATGAAGTTGGGAGGATTTGGGAAGTCTGTGAATCGAATCCTCGGATTGAGGAATGTCTGGCTGCAATTGAAGCTTGGGGAAGATTGAAGAAAGTTGAAGAAGCAGAGAAAGTTTTTGAGATAATGTTGAAAAAATGGAAGAAACTTTCTTCCAGGGACTATACAGCACTCCTGAAGGTTTATGCCCATAACAAGATGCTGACGAAGGGTAAGGATCTTATTAGACAAATGGCGGATAGTGGGTGCCGAATAGGCCCATTGACTTGGGATTCAATTGTGAAACTTTATGTGCACGCGGGGGAGGTGGAGAAGGCAGACTCTGTTTTGCAGAGGGCAATGCAGCAGAACAACATGAAGCCAATGTTTAATAGCTACTTGCTTATTTTAAATCAATACGCCCAGAGGGGTGATATCCATAATTCAGAAAAGATTTTCTTTAGAATGAGACAATCAGGTTATGCCTCTCGTTTGAGCATTTACCACACTCTTATCCAGGCCTATATAAATGCCAAGCAACCAGCGTATGGGATGAGGGAGAGGCTGAAAGCTGATGACGTATTCCCAAATAAGGGTTTGGCAAGTCTGTTGGCTCAAGTTGATGCGTTTAAGAAGACGGCAGTTTCTGATTTGCTTGATTGAGGAAATCAACTAATCATTCCAGCTGGACAGACACATTTTTCTGAACTTTCTATGCGTGCAGCAACCATAAGACAAGTAATTGGTCGAGCATCTAGGATTGGATGTTTATCTTACAAATTAGTTAGTTGCCGTCTAATGTCGAAAAATACTTTGTCTGAAGCATATTTTATGTCATGTATTGTTTTTTTTTTTTGTTGCCAGATTATGTCATGTATCGTTGTTACATAGAGATAGATCTTCTTTCCCGTTTCAAATTCACAAGAGCTTTGGGACAAAATATTGAATGTGAGATTCCATCGATTGAATACCGAACCGCAATGATATCAACTACGATCATATTAGACCGAATAATTTCATGAAAAATATATGGTTGCTTTGGTTTCCGTCACAGAAGATTTGGCATTGGACCAAGGTAGGTGAGGCCATCTTCATCATCCAGTGAACCCGTTGCATGGCAAGCTAAATTCAGTTTAGTGTCAGAATTTATTAGACACACACACACACATTACTAACATCACTATTAATCTGTTATACATTATAATTCTTCAGGGCGTACTTATCACCAGTTTTTAAATCCTCCGTATTATTTTTATTATTTTTATATTTTAGTACATTGTGTCTTTACTTTTCGTATTTCTAAATGTGTTATTAGCATCATTTAGTTTTTTTTTTATACAAATAATAGGAGAGGGGGCAGGGTTCGAACCCTAGACATAGGGAGGAGAGCCAAGTTCTCATGCCACTGCGCTACTAAGGCGTTAGCAACATCATTTAGTTTTCACTTTGATAGTTAATTTTCTTTTGTTAAACATAGCACAGACTTCCACTGGCAGGGTAAAAATATAAAGGCGGAAGTACTAGTAACATACAATGTCAAGCATATTCTTATGGTTAATACGCACATGGAGAGGTTCATATGCATAAGCGCCACAACAAAAAACCATTGAAAGTAAAATTAAATGCGTGATAAATGAAAGAGAATAACTTTTTTCCTATATAATCTGATTTATGGAATACAATGAACCCACGTAGCCTAAAGAACAAACACATTCCATTTCTTTTCTACTCCCACTTGTCGATGACATATCTACATAGTTTATTTCAGAACACTTTCAATGTAAAAGTGATTTTTTTTTTTTTTTTTTTTTGGGGGGGGGGGGGGCTTTGTAGAAGAAACAGTAGGTTAAGAGACAGGCACTAATCTAAGGCTTCTAAAGGAACTCATTGTAGGGCACATGCTGGTAATATGACAAATCAAGGGCATTCAATTTTTCATTGTTCCAATTTTGCGCGGCTTCAATTAGTTGTATTCTCCCTTATGGATCATTACTAATGAATCTTGGCTAAAAGGGATAAAAGGGGTATTATAAAATGTAAACTGAAATTAACAGGAGGTTTTCAAAATTGTCATTCTCACAATTTTCCATCCAACATTTCAATTTGATGGTTCTAGATATGAAAACAACTACTTGAATAGTTTTTGGAATCAAATTAAAATCAGCAAAAATTATGAGCATGTTACACAAGCATCTCAAATTGTTTGCGCAGTATAAATTCTTTCGGATCCCCCGATTTCTTTTTTTTTTTTTTTAAACGCAAGCTAGAAAAAGCATGGGCTGTAGAATAATCAAGGAGCGGTTATTAATGGGCTTAATATGCATTGCTTGCTCAAAATATCAGTTTAGTGAAAGCCATGAGCGTCTGACCGCCGAAATGGGCCTTGTTGGCCCAGAGATAAAAACGGGACTTGGCCTTGTAAGGTCAACAAAATCTCTTGGCGTGATTACAATGAGCAAATTATAGTGAACCGTACCCCACTTTCACTGCAGATTCTCATCCAACCAGTATTATTTGCCGTTCTATGCACCAAGTCAAACAGGGGAACTGGACTGTTGAGTGAATAGTTATAAGTAGTCACTTTCACTAGGCTTTCCTAATTAATAATAATAATAATATCAAAAAAAAATCTTAGACCTTATTAATAATAGTTCTTTTACTTGTTAATGGTTACTCTTTCACTTGTCATCGACAAGCTATGAGGTATTTTTAACATTATTTTTCTTAATTGAGACTTTGGTATCATTTTTCCATATTATCCCTTCTCATGAACATAAAAGGAAATCTCTTTTTCTTTTCTCAAGGGTAAAAGAATAGCAAGTTGTAGGCAGGTTTTTAATGATCTAGCCATGTTTGGGATGACTTAAAGAATCCTATAAGTAACTTTTTAATTGGAGTTTACGAAATACAAAGTAAAAATTGAAGAGGAGTTTTGCCTCGACTTATGTGTATAAGTTATAAGTAGCTATAAGAAGCTTTTAAAACAAAATGTCTAACATTCTTGCGCTCACTTGAGTAAGTTGTGTAAATTTTAAATTTAATATTTGATTCAATCGAACTAGCTAGACTCCCTCCCCTTGGTACAAGTCAAGTGATTTGTTGGGCACTATTCTGAAAATGACTGACCATTGATATATACCAAGAATAAATTATTAAAAAGTGCATTGTGTAAAAGAAAATCCAAGACAAGACAAAATGACTGATTGGGCGGCACTTGATGATATAAAATTATGAGAGGAAGCGAACGATTGGCATTGGTGCATATATATAACTTGTTGGCAAAAAGAAAAACTAAAACTTGGGGGATGGATATCGATGAGAATAAGGGATGTGTTTATTGGCTTGTTAAATGTGTGATAATGATAGAGGAGTTTTGATTAGTGTGAATTACTGATCGGAGAAGGCACCGTTGGTTTATGAATTCTATGTGCTGACCGTTAGTGACCTTATATGATACTCTCTCTAGTCCTTATTATAAGGCATCAACTACCCAAAATTTTTGGTCATTTTTATAAGGCACCAACTACATTTAACTAACTTATTTATTACTATTTCCTATTATACCCTTATTTTAACAAACTTTTTTAAATTTATCTCATTAAAGTAGGGATAAAGTTGGAAACTTTTATTAATTTTAGGCTCATTAATGACTTAACTTCCATTTTCTTGGTTTGTGAGAAAAGATAGTTGGTGCCTTATAATAAGTATATACAGACAATTCATTGAAATGACTTCAAAAGCCCACCTCCATGAACGATAGGGGAGGGTGATCCAGTCCATCACGTCTCCCATATCCCTAACTTCATTAATTAATCTGTTAACAAAATAATTTTGGTGGCTGGGCTGGCGAAAATCTAGAAATTCTGCCATAGAATTTTATTATTATTATTATTTTTTAAAAGGGTTCAGGTTGAATTAAATTGCTCTGATGATGAATAAACAATTATTGATAATGAAGGAATTGGCATAAAATATTACTAGATTCCAAGGTTCTCGTTTCTGTAGTAATTGCATCAATCAATGCTTGGATGCACTAGGTTTTCTCAAAGTTACGTTCCATGGCATCTGAATGAAGATCACACCAATAAAATATTACTCTCTCGCAGTTTTTATATATAAAATTTAGTTGATTTTTTTAAAAAGATTAAGAAAGTTAAATAAGTTATTTAATCATATCATTTGTTGTATATGATTAAATTATATTCAATTAATAAGTTTGACAAATTAATTTAGAGAAAAAATGATAAATGTAAGGGTAAAGAAGCAAAAATACACATGTGTTTTATCCTCAGGAGCGCCTAACACCATATGCTCTTTTTGGGAGCAAAAATACACATGTGATTACCATTTTGAAGCAAAAGTCACATCCCACCGTTATGTTACTGTTCACTGTGATAAAAAAGAAAGAGATAAAGTGAACAGTAACATAACTGTGAGATGTGACTTTTGCTCCAAAATGGTAACCACATGTGTATTTTTGCTTCAAAACAAAAGCATATGATGCTGGGTGTTCTCGGAGGTAAAGCATATGTGTATTTTTGCTCCTTTATCTTAAAGGTAAATATTTTGAAATGATTTAATTGATTTTTTAATCTTCTAAAAAAAATTAAATGAGTCTTATATCTAGGACTGAAAGTCTGAAGTGATTTAATTGATTTTTTAATCTTCTAAAAAAAATTAAATGAGTCTTATATCTGAAAGAGGTAGTATTATTTTGGCCACCACACACTCGAGCTAATCACATCCTCAACAATCAATAGATTTGATTTACGTTTAATCACATCATTCTCTTCTAAATTAAATTTTACTTATCAGTTAGTGTGGTAATTAACTACACTGCGCCACGTTGCCTAGCTATTTCGTCCACTTGACTGCAAGTATTATCTCTTAATCTCACATCACTTGTCATCGGCATCAGTTCCGTTAAGGAAAATATGACTTTGTCACATTTGTCCCTTCAATTCCTATCGTTTTCATTCCATGTTGATTCTAATACCATGGGTTCAATTCATTGTGCTAGCTACTAGAATATTGGGATTAACAAATTAATAATCAAATGATTTATTCTCTTTGAACTAAATAATGAACCCTGTTGCGGGAAGTAAATAGTGAAGGGACCCGACGACGGTATTTAATAGTCTTATATAATAAACTGATGATTACATATATGATTGCTATCTATATATGCTGAAAAATTCATGTACAGGCCTGCAACAAAGAATTATATAATATGTCCTAAACACAAGCTAGACAAAATATCTCCTGTGAGACCACAATTCACTTTATCTCTAAAAATCGTAACCTTTTTTTTCTCAAAACACCCCTATTAATTGCACTGAGTTAAAGATATTGTCATCAAGCGGTAATCACAACACCACCAGAAAGAGTATTTTAAAAATATGTAAATAACTAATTTCTTTAATATCTACAAATTAGTCTGAGGAGGTGTTAAAACATCTAAACAGGAAAAACACATTTAATTAAAAAGCTAGATTGTGTGATGATGCAGATCCCCTAGCCAGATATTCTTCAAGAAGAGGCAATTATTTTACATAGTTTCAAAAGAGGCAAAAGAAAGGCAGAAGACCCCATATTCTGATGATGATGATGAGCTGTAGCCTGTAATGAAGTCATGAAGAAGACTTTAAACTTGCGTAAATAGCCATCTAATTAAGTGTTTGGTTTTTTATTTGTTTTATATGTTCGAAAATCAATCACGTTACAAAAGTAGCAGGGGTTGACGTTGAGAGGTTTGAATCTAGCTAGCTAGGAAGATATCAGAAAATAATAAAATGTTATTATATACTATAACAAATGGATGATATGATGAGGAAGTGACATATGCAGGTGATATTAAACGGGTGCTGTACGTGCCCGATCATGAGTTGAACCATTTTAGAGCAAGCCTCTCATTAAATAAACCTATAGCATGAGATCCATTTCATTTGCACTTTTACGTACTCCGTCCCATACAAAACTAACAATCGTTAAATAAAAAGAAGGTACTTTTGAAATGAAATACACTCCTCCACCTGATTTTTATTATAAGGTACCAACTATCGAGTGTTTTTTATCTTTTTTATAAGACACTTGTAAGTTTTCAAGGTGCAATTATTTTATTTTTTCATATCTGCCCATATTTAATAAGGATAGTGTGAGAGAATATTATATTTGAGTTTAGGGTAATTAATAAAGAGTAATATTGGAAATTTTATGACAACTTTAGTGCTCTTAACTAGCTTTATTGATTTGTGAAAATTGATAGTTGGTATCTTATAAAAAGAATAAGTGGGAGTATCTCTTTAGTCACGGGGGAGGAGGCTAATAACTAGCTAGGAGAAAGTAATTAGACATCTACAAATAAGTTGGATGTTGGATAATATTATATAAGAGGCTAATAACGAGGCTAATATTATATTTATCCAAATTGGAAGTTGGATAAATAAATCACCTTATATATCGCCCACTTGTGGCAATCATCAATATTATATGCCAGCATTAATTAATTAGACACACACACACACGCACGCACTTACATTATGAATACGCAAGTAGATTGGGTGGCACGTGAATTAAAGTAGTAGCAAGACTAAGTGTTCAATGCGGGGAATGAAAAAGAAATTACTCCCTTAGCTCCTATATTTATCAACAATAAATTTGTAAAGATGTTTTATGTTGCAAAATCTATAAAAGCAAATTATATATGTTTTTAATGATAATGCCGTAAATATGAATATTGTTGAGTGATTACAAGGGAGAGAGCGCGGGGATAGTATTAATGAAGGAGATCAATAAGACATGGTCACCAGTCTCGACTTAGGTAAGAGAGGGGAAACAATAATGGAAGAGAATGGTAAGTAGGAAAAAGAGTTAGAGGCAAGTGTGGGGGATTAGTTAGGGTACAAATATATATATATATATATATATATATATATATATATATATATGGTCCCGTGCATGCATGTGTCGAGGAAGCAATTATTGGAGGAAGTGAAAGCAAGTAGCCACTCTCTGTTTTGTCCTCTCACTACCACAAAAAATAAAATAACGTCTTGAATAAGACACAATTAACGTCCTAAATTTTAAGGGTATCTGTCAACGGGTGGTAGAAAATTTAACTTTTGGCGCCCTAAAAAAATTCAAGACACCCTGTAAAAGGTGCCCTGAATTAATTCAAGACACCTTATATAAACTTTTTACACCCTAAAAAATTTTAGGGCGTCTTATAAAGACTTTTTACACCCTAAAATATTTTTAGGATGTTATAAGTCTGTGCATTATAAGGCAAGTTAATAGACTTTTTACACTCTAAAAAATTTTTAGGACGTCTTATATAGACTTTTTACACCCTAAAAAATTTTTAGGGCGTCTTATATAGACTTTTTACACCCGAAAACTTTTTAGGGCACCTTATATAGACTTTTTACACCCTAAAACTTTTTAGGGCGCCTTATATAGACTTTTTACACCCTAAAAACGTTTTAGGGCGCCTTATATAGACTTTTTACACCCTAAAAACATTTTAGGATGCCTTATAGTAATTTTTTTTTTCATATTGCTTACGAATATATTAAAATTTCCCAGGCGTATTTATGGTCTTTCAAAGCAAAGCAGACATACATCTTTTGATTTTACAAACAGCTCCCAGCAAAGAAAACTCAAATTGAAATAATTTTAATTTTCTTAATCTACACCATTCATATCAAACTAAGGATTTGTATGAACAATTCTAAATTAAAAGAGCTCCAACAACAAAGTGCTCACATACAATTCAAATGATCATTATAAAGGAGCTTCAATTCTACAACAAAGTCCACAACAAAGTGCTCACATACAAGAAATTCTACAACTACAAAGTTTCACATACAACAAAGTCTACTACAACAAAGTGCTCACATACAATTTTATAATTCACACACGACAACATCATATAAACCATACCCTCTCAATCTATGTGTAGAAGAAGATGTCCAGACAAAACATCTCGAACCGTATCAATGTTTTCCTCCGAGTATGGGTCCAAACTATCAAAAAACTGTAAATTGGAAATCAAGATATATAAGATAAACCAATGAAGTGAATGCAATAATTAACTAACCAAGATTATTTGATGAAACTCCATTTTTTGAGCCTTTCGCAGTTGTAGCATCACTGTAAATGGAAACACTGTCAGGGTTAAAATAAAAAACACCGAGGGGATTGAAACAAAATCACAAAATTTCTTGCCTTAAAGTAAGATAGATACAATAAAGAGGGGGGGGGGGAGGAGAAAACGAAAAAAGGAAAGGAGAAAAAGTAAGAGGAATACATAGAAATGTGACTTCGAGTAGCTCTATTCTTGAGAACTTGAAGTTGTGAAGATTGGTGGGAAGAGCTTAGGATTTTTTTATCTTGAGCGTGAGTTTTGGCGCCCTAAGTATAAGTTAGGGTGTTTAAAGTAGCTTTTTGACATCCTGAATAATATTTAGGGCGCTGAAAAGTATATTAAGGCAAATAAAAAAAAATTAAAACATAATTTTTCACAAGTTTTTTGGTGCCTTGAAATAAGTTTAGGGCGCCTAAAGTAGCTTTTTGGCGCCCTGAAACACGTTTAGGGTGCCTTAAATAAAAAAAATAAATAAATATGTCTTGGGACGTAAAAAATTACCCAGATTAGACCCATCGCGTGAAAAATTAAGTTTTAGCGCTAAATTGTAGACAAACTTTAGGCGCCCTAAAAAGATTTAGGGCGCTTAAAATATATTTTAGGCACCCTAAACAAGATTTAGGGCGCCTAAAGTCTTGGCTTATACTTTTTACTCCCTTTTTTAAAATAAGGACGTCTTTTGAGGAAGTAATATCCACTTGCTGTAGTAGTGTCTCTACGATTCCATTTGATCATTTGGAGTTGGAGATTATGACATGCAAGTGGAAACGCACACATTGTATACAGACTCCTTTTCAATCGTCCCTACATCGATCACTCTCCCCGAGTTTAAACATACTATAAATAAAACTATATGCCATCTCCAAAAAAAAAAAAAAAAATCATATCATTGTATAATTTCACTTCCATTTATTATTGTACTGATGGCTTATTCTGATAATTAATTAAGCTTTAATGTATATGTATATTAAAATAAATAAAGTTGAAAAGAATGTTGGTCAATGGGAAATATATTGGAAGTGTCTCATAAATAAGTGTATTAGATCACTACAGTTTTCATAAAGTCTTAATAACATTTAATAAATGATGAATAGTTTGATTCACTACTTCTCACCACTATGTACGTACCTGCTGAATCGTTTGTATATGCAGTATTTAGTGTCACTGATATATATATTTTTTAACATGATCGAGTGACTGATAATCAAACATATATACAAAAATAAAGAAACATCTGCCACTATATATCGTATGTTACTTATAATTCACAAAAATATTATTGAGTAGTTTGTTCGATGATGTGTAACATGGATAGCTCGTGTTTGTTCACGGGTTTTTTTTTTTTAATATATAAAATTAAAGAACAAAGAAAGAGGTTGGGACTTGGGAATATGCCGAGCCGCCAAGAAGGTTGAATCAGATTATTTTTTTTCCTTTTTACCTGTGGTCGTTTTTTTTCCTCCTTCATGACTACTAGGACAAAATCTGATAATGCATGTTTAATATTTTATAAAAATATTGTTATGATAAAAAAAAAAGAATGAGAAGAAAATTATAAAAAGGGGAGATAGAAAATATTAAAGGTATCCAATAATTACAGAGGAGGAAGCAGAGCGCTACGCTTAGCAAATGGGAAGGAGTTCAGTCACATTGAGTTAGGTTTTTCTTCTTATCATTTTCTTATTATCCTTCATAATTTTTAAATCACATCCATTCAATCAATATAATATTATTTTTACTTTTTTCTCATTTTTTCAATCAACAACCATAAAAAAAATGAAAAATGAAATAAAGAAAAGATCTCAAGTCACATCCAAATGGATTAATGGTTGGTTGTACGGAGGACGAGGAGGCGGGGTTTGGCCGTTTGAATTAAATGGACAGAGAAGCAGTGGGCCAGGGGCAGCAAATAGCAATGCCTTTCATTGATATTGGATTTGGACTAATGTGGAAGAATAATGGCCGTCCTAAAAATCAACGTTGAATAACGCGCGTGGCTGGTGAGAGATCAGTGAAACGCTGGCATGAGTTTCAACAAAAGATCTGTTAAGGGAGACAACTTCAAGTAGTCTAAAGTTATAAAAAAATTCTAATAGGAAAAAAGTCTTGAGTGTTTTAAGTTGAGTTTTTAATTTATTAAACTTTTTTAAAAAAAGCTCCTCAAAACAAGATAAAGGAAAAAATTTATAAGATAATTTTTTATAAAAAACTCTTAACTTTTTGACATGACCCTATTATTATTACCACTATCAATCTAAGTTACTACTCTCACTACTAATCTAAACAAACTTAAAACCGGTTGCACCTACGGTCCTCCACTGCCATCTCCTGTGTTTTTCATTACTAATCGTTGACCAGTGTCGGTCGAAAAATCTTAAATCTAGGCTGATGAGATTTTATTTGAACCATATAGATCTCACTATCATGATATGAATAACTCTCTGTGTTTATCATTATAATTAGCACATAAAACCAATATGTTGAAATTAAAAGATTGTGTTTAGCAGTTACTCCAATGAAGAGTGGACAAAGGCCTTATAATGAGGTGCGTTGAGTACGTATCAGGTGCAATTTGGATGCCTGCAACTTGGTTCTACTGAGATTAATGCTATTCTTTTTTTTTTATTATTTATTTTTAATTTTAATCAGGCCATTAATTAATTGCCTGCGTCGTAGGGCAGAACACAGCCTGTCAGCACCCCACCCCCACTCTATCTACCTACTAAACTCCAAGCTTTTCACTTCCGCTCGCTTCATATAGTACCTCTGGTTTTAATTATAAAATGAAGTTTATTTTTTTAAAAGATTAAAGAAGTTAAATAAATTAGTTAATCATTTTATATATTATGTATTTTTAAATTATATATTAATTTATTAATCAAACTAATTAATTTAAAGAAAAAAATAAAAAAATTCTAGAGTAATTTAATTGGCTTCCTTAACCTCTCTAAAAAAGTTAACATATCTTATAATTAGGATCGGAGAAAGTATCATATAGTTTAATCACCCCACACAATTCATGTCATCGCTATCTCTTACTCTACTTCATTTTATACGTCCTCTTCTCTTTGAGCAACTCCTCACCTTCTAATATAAGATATGTTTATCTAATTTGATTATATTATAAAAATTAGTTAGTATATGTTACATGTATTTTCTAAAATAACATAATTATCTTTCTTAATTCTCTCATTTTTCCTTGTCTTTGATTGTTGTTGAAAGAATATTAATATGTGTAAATTAGAAAAATATATGTAAATATAAAAACTATGTTTTTTAAATAAGATTAAGATCAACTCTTTAATATCATTTTAAGAATCGGAGGGAGTATTATCATACAAAGCAATGCTTATTTAATATCAAGTCTTATTGTGAGCCTATTATTCAATTATAAACATGCAACATGTGTATGTATTTCGCTCCGTATTTCGTTGAATTTACCTTGCGCTCAATGGCCTCAAAAAATTTTCAATATCAAGTCTTGTTGTTGAAAAAGTATTTATATGTGTAAATTAGGAAAATATATGAAAATATAAAAATTATGTTTTATAAATAAGATCAAGATCAACTCTTTAAAGATATTCTTTTAAGAATCGGAGGGAGTATTATCATACAAAGCAATGCTTATTTAATATCAAGTCTTATTGTGAGCCTGTTATTCAATTATAGACATGCAACATGTGTATGTATTTTCGCTCTGTAATTTGCGCTCGATGGCCCCGAAAATTTTAAACTAGGCACTTAATATAGATATAACTAAATTAATATTTAACACTATCTTCAGTTTTAATTATGAGACAAAATTTATAGAACAATTAACACTATAAATTTATCATATATTTAGAATTGGAGAAGTTATTGTTATTTAACTACAGGTTTCCACATACGTGCACAAACATAATGGATAAGCTCTCGGACGGATGTTTAATATTAGTTCTACATTCTTCAATTATATGAGAGGAGGATCTTTATTGGGAATTATATTTCTCATGTTGTAGAAAATATCTTTTTTTTTTCTTGTTAAGAAAATGATAAAACTAATTCATTGGATAAAGTGTCATCTCACTTTTTTTTTAATATTATATATCTTATTTTTTTCTTAACATAAAAGAAAAAATGTTCCCTATGACGGGAGAAATAAATTCCTATCTTTATTTTAATGTTGGTTTCATGCTCAAGTAATTTTCAACTCCTAAGACTCAAATCTATTGATTTATAATTAATTTCTTATCCATATTAGAAATAGATGCAATAAGACATTGTGACGCATTATATTAGGTCAAAAATGTATTCCCTTTATTAATAGTTTCAAATCAAAATGCATTCTGAGGTCAAAAGAAAGAGTTTTACTAATTGTCAGCCTTTAAATCATTAAAAAAAAAAAAGAAACACAAGAAGCAGCATGAAAAGACTCGAGGCAGAGAGAATGGGTACTAGTGCCAGAAGTCTGTTTCTGGAAATTGAAGAGCGTGCGAAAAAAGTTTCTACTTTTTGAATCAATCAAGATAAAAAGTCATAACATATATGAATAGGGTATAAGGTAAATTTTGCTTTGAAAATTTTTACGAATCTTGCATTAAAAGTTTTTTTGGGGGATAATTTTATTTCGTAAGTTAAAAAATGAAGTAATTTATCTCAGTTAATTTTAAATATTAGTTGACCAAATTTACTTAACTAAAAATTTATATGTCATATACATCATTTTTGTTAAAGTATAAATTTAAGTCGAAAGTTTTAAATCTAACTTTAAGAAAAAGAAATAAGTAACACATAGACTTTCAAGGTAAATTTAAATCTTAACAAAAATGACGTTAATGATATATGGATAACAAGTTCAATATATTTAGACAACTAACAGTCAAAATTAACAAGATAATGGTCAAGGAAAAATTGCCCATAAAAAACTTCTGGGTCAAAGTTGCATATTGAAAATGTACAAAATAAAACGGTCATGAATTACTCTCTTCGGTCTTAAATATAAAACCAAGTTGATTTTTTTAAAAAAATTAAGTAAGCTAATTAAATTAATGTAAAGTATTTTTATTTTTATTCAAACTAATTAGTTTAACTAATAAACTAATATATAATTTAAGAATTCATAACATATAATATTATTAAATATTTATTTAACTTCTTTAATTTCTCTTAAAAAAAAAAAGTCAACCCACTCTTATAATTGAGGGTGGGGGTTGGAGATGGTAGTTAATTTTAAAGGAAATTTGCGTTTTAGAGACCAGTGAGGTGTCCCTCTTTTTTCTTTCTCTCTTTCTGTAGAATAAAAGGTTTCCAGATATGGACCAGTTAGTCAATTTTGGTAATCTAAAATAGACAAGTATCATTTACTGTTGGGTCGATGGAGCTCCAAGAATTTGGAAGTCAGTCACACAGACGACTGGTAATTAGTGAAGACGCGACGTTTCTCTAGATGCGTTTGGATTTCTCCTACATATATATGGACGAGCGAATCCTCTTCATTGATTCATTTCAAGAAAGTCAAGGCACGTGCTGTGGAAAAACTCCTCATCTGTTAATGTGAAACTACTTTATTAGACTGTTTCAGGTATGATTGCCTTTTACGCGCAACCTCTCCAAAGTCACCTCCACGTTGTTTGCTGCCTTTGAAAAACCTTACACACAACATTTCAGATATCTGATGAGTGCCCAAAAAAGGTCAATCACACGCACATTCATTGGAGTCAATCATTGGTGATGACTTGTTCATTCCTTCTCAACACAAAATAATTCAATTCCCATCGGAAAACCACTCCAGTACATTCATACGGAAAAAACGACAGCACAGTTTCCATTTAAAGCCTGAATTATTCTTCAAATTAACCTGAATTTGTTAATTAAAACCATCGTAATACTCAAAATCGTATATTTAATTCTTCGTACAATCAAAACACTTTAACCGACAATTAAGAAGCTCATCAGCAGCAAAATTTCATTCATGTTTGTCCAGGAGATTAGATAGCTAATTTACTCGAGCACGGTATCGAAGAGGATGAGGATGAGAGCGCTGAGAATCTGTGGACCACTCCCAGCAGGAGCCAACTTGAGTACCCCATGACGTCATCATGAGTCCCGCCTTTTTCGTCAGCAATCCACGTGGCAGCATTATTGATACGCTCATGGCATCAGAAACCTGGTATTCCCCCTTATCCCCAATCGCAAAGGCGGAGCGTTAACCACACTCACCAGTCTTTCTTATGATAAAATTTAGAGCAAACAGAGAATTTTATTTCAAAAATTTTTTATAGGTAATTTTATTTTGAAAGTGTTAAAAAAAGAATAATTTTACTCTAATGATTAATTTTAACTATTATTTTATTAACTATATTAAATTAAAAGTCTACGTATCAGCTACATTATTTTTATTAAAATACAAAAGTATTTCAAAAGTCTACATATCATCAATTCTTTTTTTTAAGTTAGATTTAACAGTAATTCCCGCCGTTATTTGAAGCGGCACTGCAAATTTGCTCATGACATCAGAAACCCGCTATTTACCCTTATCGCCATCCGCAGAGATGGAGCGTGAGCCACACTCACCAGGCTTTCGTACGATAAAATTTAACATTTCCATATAAATTGCAGTGCCGCTTCATCCCTTTGGCCTTCAATTCAGTGCTCCCCTCCCCTCACCTTCCGCTCCTTTTGTCTGTAACATCGTTTCGCTTGGGTTCTCTCAATCAAATCTTTCCAGAACCTCGTCTGATACAAAAAATCTCAAAGCCTTTTTTACCCCTTTCATGTGAAGTTGAAATCGTGGAAGAGAAATGGATAGCAGCTGTGTGCAACAGAGGACGCCGACTAAAAGAAACGACAAATTCAAGAAGAAACCCGTCAAGGTAGTGTACATATCCAGCCCCATGAAGGTGAAGGTCAGTCCGTCGGGGTTCATGGCCTTAGTCCAGGAGCTTACGGGTCAGGACGCTGAATGGCCGATGGATCTTTCCAGATTCCAGAACCCCGATATCATCGATGGTGAGCATCAGACGTCGGATTCTGAGAATTCGTCGGTTACAAAGAGTACTGGCAGTCATGAAAGTGATCACACACTGGTGATGCCTCAAGTGGACCCTAATTTTAATAATTTCGAAGGCCAACTTGGAATCTCAATGGAGGAGGGATTCGATCCATTTAATCAGACGATGATGGACGACATTTCTGCTTTCTTACTCCCGAGTGTATTCTACGAATCTGATCTTGTTGACGAGGAGCCGCGCAGGAATTAATGGTGCAGTGTAATTACTAAAATTGCTCAGTAAGCTTGATTATTTCCTTCCCGATCTATCCTATTTCTGGGAAATTTGCCGACTTTCCGATTATATTATGTGTATTGCCTTTGTCTATATATAATATCACTACTTTATGTATGTCAGGGAACATGTGTATTTGACTAACTGTAGCCTTGACAATAACTTCGTTCAATCTGGTTTGATGTCTGATTGGGCGTGAAAGAACAGAAATCCCTAACACTAATGAACAGCTAGGAATGAGCTCTATAGTCTTAGATTCTTGAAGAAGATTGGTAACAAAGGCAGTGGAAAGGTAACCTAGCTAGGTAATCCTTGTTTCAAAAAGTTATTGTAGTCATCATTGATTAATTAGTTGAATTGAAGATGGAGATCGATGCAGTCAGTTTTGAAATTGTTTGATTGATTGATAAAGAGTAAAGTAAAATTAGCGGTTCAAATTGATTGCGTTCCCTATGGCTATGCATATATATACACATGACGATTACGCTTACTAATGTGGAGCACAGAGAATCAGGGAAGTGTGAAAACGGAGAATGGGATAGAACTTAAGGTTTTAGTCATGGTAGAATTAAAGTGTCTTTGAGTTGATTATTGAAGAATGCTTCTGATGACCGTCTTCCTAGCTAGTTCCTTCCGAGTTAATGTTAGCCCAACTGAAGATCTTGTTATACAGTACGGAGAGGCTTTATCAAGTGCAAAATATCTCTAGTAAATAATGATCAGAAATAATACTCATTCAAGGAAAATCACAAGCAATGCTGATTGGCATATACTTATAAATTAAGTGCTCAGATTGGATTAAGATTATCGAGCATGGATTTAGTTATTAATAAATGCAGAAAACATTGCTTTGGAAAGATCTCTAACTTCAACTAACTTCAGTTGCTGAAAGCTGGAGTGGAGCTTTTCCAGATTGCAGTGTCAGAGAGATTAAAATTAACTATATAAGTACTTGTCTTTTGTTAGCCATTTGTAGGGTTTCACTTTCTATACAGTATATGTTTGGCTGAACTGTTTATGATTTCACAGTACTTAAAATGAGAAATTTAGAGCTGGGAAAGTGATAGCTATCAATCTTCTTGTCACTTTATAGCTGTAGCGGTGGTCTCGTCCTGTGCCAGACAAAGCCAACTTGGTACTCTCTGCTATTTTGCGCCTAAATAAATATCAACGAGCCGCCACCTTACTTAAGACGCCGACGTTGCATAACTTTCGCTCATTAATTACTGCCCCCGCTTTATAACATTGATCCTTTTATTTTTTAAAAAAGTTGCTGTCACTCCCAAATATAAGAGTCGTTGTAGTATTAGTAATATTTAGCAAATCATTTATAACGTGTACTTTTACAATTTCTCTTCACATAATTTAATTCTCAATTTAATGGGAAGTATCATCTTTGACTTTATGATGGATTCTAACGACTTTAATTATTTATGAATAGGAGGTACTAGTATTTATTAATTATTTACGTGATTTGATTAATTAAATGGATTGTGTGTGTATTATGAATAGGAGGTTGTACTACTACTTTGTGGCAAGAATATATTACTCCCTCTCTTGCTAATATAAGTGGAGGTTAAGAACAATAATTATGTCAAAATTGTATCTATTTTGTATGCAAAATACTCTTATTTATAAAGAGATAGAGAATATGAGAGAGAATAAGAAAAGTAGAAAAAAGATATATGTGGAAGAGAGAGAACTTGTGATGGGAGCAAGTGTGAGTGTGAGTGAATGCAATAAATGAATGATAAATATGAGTAATTAAATGAGGAAAAAATAAAAAATTTGAGACATTTTCTAAATGTCTCATGAACAAGCTATACGGATGGGAATTGTTTCTTATAATAAGCAATGGAATGAATGGTAAATAGAGATTCCCGGTATATCGGTACCAAAAAGATTTCATTGGTTTCAGGCGAGTGCTTGTATAAAATTTGCTGCCATGTATTTAGTTTTAATACTTAGGCCTCAGGCCTGACCCTATCTTGATTTTGATAATAACATACACTGCTGAGCGAGAGCGAATTAATTGACGGCGACGTTATCTTTTCAGAAATCAATTTTAAGGGTTTCAAACTGCGCGTAAAAAGTTCACCAACATAGGAAAACTTATACTGATAGATTATATGCAGTCTCAGTTACATTGTGTATAACTATACATAGGAGACAAATTAAAAAAATACTGACACACACACACACACATATTATGAACGCATGTACGTAGGCTTATTGATTTGCTTTGATTTTAGTTTGGCGAGAAAGGGTGGATTAATTAATAAAATGGTGGGTGTCTAGCATTCATCTTGTTGATCTGAGGTGGGTGAAAAGAGAACTTGTGATTTGATTTTTCTACTGTATCATTCGGCGCACTTATAATTTCTCCGATGGCAAGTGCGGTCCTCTTTTACGCCGGCCAACAAGCAAGCCTTTGAGCTCTCGTCTGTTCAAAAAGTGTCTGCCAAAGCCGAAACCTTTTCGTGTGTGTGTGTGTGAGAGAGAGAGAGAGAGAGAGAGAGAGAGAGAGAGAGAGAGAGGGAGAGAGAGAGACGACGAAGCATAAACTAAGCTAGCGGGTCGGTTCTGTCTCAACTTGCAGTAGTGAAAGCCAACTAGCTAATTAAAAGTTGTGTGTGTGTGTGTGTGTGTGAAATTAAACGTTGTCTAGCTACTGATTGACCTATAGGTATACACAATTTACTCGACTATATTTAAAAAGTATGATTCCTTACCATATTAAATTGGGATATTAAGAGAGTTCATGTGTGTACAGGAAAAGATTAAAATGTGTAGACTATTTAACACAAATGACTCAAGAAAAAAAATCAGGATTTTAATGTCTTATATCGACAAAGCTTATTACTTGTTTAGAGTTATTTAAGCATGGTAGAGTCTCTCAAACCCATAATAATATTGTCTAATTCTTAGATACTTTGTACTTCTCAAGCTACTTGCTTACCTTTATATTATTTTTTTTTTAAAAAAAAAAACATTGTCTGGCTAGACCTACTTGCACTAAGCTTAGGAAAAACTTGGATAAAAGTATATGTTTAGGTTAGTGGTAGATATTATTTTTCCAATATAATTTACGTTATACGAAATAGGTATATAAAGAAAATTTTTATCTTGATTTATGTGAACGTGTTTCTTAAATGCTAGGTCAAACCTACATATATGAAGTGGGGTTTATGTACGTGCAGAAACTGCGTACATGGTCTAACATGGTGATTTCCTCAGTAGCCTACTCAAGCAAGCCTATGATCTATAACCATGGTTTGACTTGAAAACCATGGTTTGAAGGTTAAAATCATGGTTTTTCAAAAATTATTATTTTTCTATCTTTTTAGATGCTATTCTAAAAATTCTATTGTCTAATTTTTTTTTTCTCGAGAAGCATTTATCTAAAAACTAATCCAAACACACTCTATAGCATAGGAAATCAACTCATACAAGTGGCTATTTTTATGCATTTCTTTCCTTTTTCTCTTTCTTTTTGCTTGAATAATTCCCCTTCCTCTTTCATGGCTCAACATGAATAGCAAAATTTAATCCTCTTTCATGGCTCAACATGAATAGCAAAATTTAGGACATTTTTGAGTTGACGTTGGAAAAATACATTCGTGCAAGTAATTGAGATAAAACTCGAAAACTTACCTAGTATGTCATAAATCACGTTGGAAAAATAGTTTCTACATACCGCTAGTAAATAAAAACACTTGTATGTTTAAGATAACGGTGGAAAAATAGTTTATTTGCAATCTAACTTATGCAAACTTAAGATTGGGTAAAAATTAGATTGTGTATATGATTTGTGTTTGGATTGACATAAGAAAAAGTAGCTTTTTTGAAACTGAAATTTGTTGGCTTGGTGGTAGTATAAATGACTTTTACAAAAATAATAAAAGAAAACTTAAAATCAAAATTGCAAAAAAGTGAAAAAGTGAAAAATGATAATTCAAAAAAATTGGGACACTTAATATGAATTAACTTAATTATACATCATAGCGATCACATATAATGCATGCATAATCTCATTATAACATAAGAAAATATGTTTTATACAAGGGTTAAGTAGCAAATCCGCCCGAGAACAATGTTGTCTTAGAAGTTTTTTCAGGTTTAATTTTGTCTCAGAAGTCTAAAAGCGTAGTAATGTTGTCATTTTCGGTTAAAAAACTAATGTTGACCGTTAGAAAAATGACGTTGACTGTTAACTTTTTAACAGAAAAGGGCAA
The DNA here is from genome assembly GCA_037074495.1 of Acacia confusa. Classification (NCBI taxonomy): domain Eukaryota; kingdom Viridiplantae; phylum Streptophyta; class Magnoliopsida; order Fabales; family Fabaceae; genus Acacia; species Acacia confusa. The sequence continues at coordinate 8,408,521 of CM073507.1, read as the reverse complement.
CATTACTACGTTTTTAGACTTCCAGGGCAAAATTGAGCCTGAAAAACTTTCAAAATAACATTGCTCCTCAACGTATACTTCCATAACGGATTTGCTACTTAACCCTTTATACAATATCCAAGTACATGAACAACACAATTCAAGACAAGAGCGCGCAATTCATCATTGAGAAATACATAAATTTGTTTTGATGATTAATGAAAAAACAAGTTTAAAGGTAAAAGACAGAAAAATGGCATAAATTTTATAAAAATAAAAATAAGTAATGTATTATTTGGAAAAATTTTACAATACTAAAGCACTTAATTTTTTTAAGAAAATTAGGGAAAAGTCCATTGCAATTTTAATGGGTGAGAATGATTCAAATCAGAATATTATCATGATTTTTAGATAAAAAATTATCAAGTAATTCTCACCAATTAAATTTCTTATGAACCTAAATCAAAGTACTACTATGACTATTAACTTTTAAGCGAATTATATTTAGGACAAAAAATTTCATCTACAAGGATTTATAGTGAAGACCATAATAGTATTTTAATCCAAAAAAGTGAGACCGAGCATTTTTCTTTTATTATAAGCTACTTTTCTCTTTGGATAATGAAAAAATTAAATTTTTTTTTTTATTTATGACTGCTTTTTTTTTTTCAAAATCCTAATTAAAAAAAAGTCATAACAAACATCTTCAAAAAAATCAAAATCACTCCTAACTAACTTTTGAGATGACTAAAATCCCATCCCAAACCAACCTTGATCAATTGAGGAGCGTTTTGGATTTAATGACACATATTTAGACACCGCGAAAAGCTGGCAACTTGGCACGACTAGTTGACCTGAGAGAATGCGACTTTTTGGTGGCGGCCTCTCAAGTTGCTGGGCGTAGGGTTCCATGATTCGTATTCCCACTTATCTTAAATACCACTATCTCCTATATTTATAAACTCTTTTTTACTCAATGACACGTATTCGGCGGGATAGATGGTTAGCTCAATAATTATAGTGAATTTTTAACTTTACCATCATTTATAAATGGGTATCTTTTAACTCTTTCTCCTCCTTCTATTTTTATTTATATAATTAATAGGGGCAAAATTGTCATAATTTGATTTATTACTTGAAAGAGTAGCCATAAATGGGACCAAAATTTTTTTGGTTAAAAGAGACTTATAAATATGATCAAAGTGGTATAAGAGAGGGTTAAATTTTTTTAGAGAGGTTAAATAAGTTAAATAAATTACTTAATTATATCATATATTATATATCATTATATTATATATCATTTTATGTGTTAGGAAAAATAGTTTAAAGAAAAAAATATGAATATAAATATCGTAAAGTAGTTTAATTAACTTTCTTAATTTCTCAAAAAATTTAGCTAGGTGAAATAGTATTTATTTATGAGTTGATCAACTTGACTAAAGGACTTCCTTCGTGCTGTCAGTTTCTCTCCTGCTCCTGACTTTTTTTTTTCTTTTTTTTTTGAGAAAATTACACTAAAATCTCAATAAAAAAATAATATAAAAAATGTCTCATAGCTTTTAACTGTGGACAAAAATCAAGTGAAGAAACAATTATTTAAGTGTTATGACATTTTTCTGATATTTTTTTTAATCCGTACCTTATTATCATTTTCCCCTCTTGTGTTTTTTTTTTTTTTTTTTTCTTTTTGGGGCTAAGCAAGTGATTAACGAGCTTACGCATGTCTAACAAATTTAATGTACAATGCATCAGGCATGAGATTCCCTTTTTTTTTTTTTTGCCCGGTGTATCTCTGGGCAAATTATTCATTTTAATTAGGGTAAAGGTTCAAATTTAGTAATGAAAAATTTTGTTATAGCACTCATAATAATTAAATATTTTTCAGTGCAATAGTAGATATAAACAATTTATTTGGTATAATATATAGCAACGCTATTACTTTAATATTTTTTTAAAGGGAAATATCACTTAAACCCTATGAAAATAATTTTGTTTTAGTTAATCCCTAAAAAATTATGAAAGGGTTGTTATAATCTTTAATCCCTCAAGTTTGTTCTCGTTTTATTTTTTGTCTCTTAAATTTTAAACTATAGGTTTTAGTCCCTTTTTATTTTGTTTAAAACATTGACCTTATAACTCGATAAATATTTGGATCACTTTGCCCCTAACCAAGTTGAGGGTAATTAAACTTGAGGGGATCAAAGGTGATATTATTACCTCATTATGAAATTTCACTGTACCTCTTGAATCAAAATGAAATTTAATTTTTTCAGGAAAAGTCAGCAACACCCTTACTTTATTTTTTCACAAGAGCATTTGCAAGATAAATATTAGCATTTTAAAGATAAATAAATACATTTATAAGATAAATAAAGGGATTCAAAGAAATTCAAAGAGTTAATAAAAATATTTTGGTCACTCACAAGAGAAATAAGATAATTCACAAGATAAAATAAATGCATTTATAAGACAAATAAAAAAAAATAAAAGAATATAAGAAGTTAAATTTTCTTACAATTCAAATATAAACATTTACAAGTCAAATATGAAAATGACAAAAAAAAAAATAATTTCCTCTTTATTCATATGTTTGTCTTGTAAATGCTTTTATTTGTCTTAAAAATGCTCATATTTGTTTTATAAATGCTCTTATAAAAAATAAAAGAAGGATGTTATTATCTTTTTACTAAAAAAAAAGTTAATTTCATTTTGATCAAAACGATGTAGTGAAATTTCATAATCATTTAGGGTCATTTGAAATAAAATTGTTTTTGTGGGTCTAAGTTATATTTTTCAATTAAAAATATTAAAACAATATAGAGACACAAGCCTAATACGACCCACAATATAAAAAGTAACGGACAACATTGTTATATTTTCCTTTTACACATAAAAATAGTTAATTCTTATGGCAGCTCATAACAAAATTATCCATTGCTAAATTTATACTTTCAGATTTTTAATTAATTTTTTGGGAATGCCAAAATGTGGCCCTCCTTTTTAACGTACAATGAATCAGTGATGAAGGAATATATATAAGATCTAATTATCTAAACAAGAATACTCTCTCGGTTACTTTCTTATAAAGAATAAAAGGGGGTGTGATTTTGTTTCATAACATAGGAAGCACTTTATTTTCCATTAAAATAATTAATTTTTTTTTTTGTCCTTATTGAAGATAGAAAAGAAAATTATTTCTCATCTCCCATGCAAGAGTTACTATCAAGAGTATTATTTCATAATTCAACCTTTTGTTTTTGGTGAAATTTCATTTATTTTTACGTATTATTAAGGTGATATAAATTTGTAGCCTGTAAAGAATTATATAAATTTTATCCTAAACGTGTCATTCAAGCTCCATGCCTTCGATGACAAAATGGTGATTACGCCAGCTGAGAGTGGGTAAATAGGATGATAGAAGAATAATAATAAATGCACAAAGTAAAAGGCCAACTGGTGAAAGCATTAGAAGCAGCACCATAGACATATATAGAATCACTGCTTGTTTCTTGTGGAGGACGCTTGTTCCCTTTGTTCTGGATTTATTGGAAGGAGATCTCCTCATTGATTTTTTTTTTCCTTCTCATTAGCCCATTTGTGTCGTTGATTGAGAAGGAGAGAGAAAAATTAAAATAGTATTATATTGATTGAACGGATATGATTTTGAGATTACGAGGAACAATAAAAAATGATGATGAGAGAAACTCAACCCAGATTTATACTTTCCTGCCAATTCGGACCTCTGCCCATTCTGGATTTACTGTTATGCCCCCCAACTTTACAAAATATCAGAGGCGGCCGCATAGTCATAGACATGGGGAGGTGGGCCCAAAATATCAAACTCTCAATATGGGCCCAACTCTGAGCATGCTGTTTCCCTCATTTACCCAAATAATAATCTCTCCCTGTTATTTTACCTCCCCCCCCAAAAAAAAAGAAAAAATCTCCCTGTCACCAAATCCGTACACCTCATCCCCAAAAGCCCCTCTCTCATATTATCTTCACCCACTTTTAAATGCTACTAATACTTTCACCAAAAAAAAAAAAGCTACTAATACTAATAATTAGTCTTGTAAGTAGTAAATTCTTCAGACTAATTATTAGTACTATATGGGGACAATCACAGTGAGGCCTCAAAGTAGATAAAAAACTATAAAAAAAGTTCTAACCCCAAACTGTCTCACAAAAAAGTCCCTAAAATTTTTTTTATGATTAATTATGAATAAGTTACGGAATTTCTTTTACCAAAAAGTATCGTTGCCAAAATAACTTAATTAGTTGTTAAAATGTCCTTATAAAAATCTTGTTATGTTGTCAAAATGACTTTTTATGTTGTTAAAAATTCTCTAAATTTTTCCTCTGTCATGTAAAATTTTAAAAACTTAGACAATTTTTGATAATATGAAAAGTCATTTTAACAATATTAGAAGTTATTTTCATAACAAAATTTTTATAAGAACATTTTAATAACCAATAAAGTCATTTTGACAATATAAAAAGTTATTTTGATAATAAAACTTTTTTATAAGGAGAATTTCGTAACTTATTCACATTTAGTCACAAAAAAATCCTCTATGAGAAAATTTGGGTTGGGCCTTTTTTTTTCTATTATTTTAGGAAATGTCTGTGATTGTCCCTAATATATACTCATAGCTCACAGGCACTTACTATGTCTATTTACACACGCTATGAAGATGTAGCTGTACTCTGCAATTTAAAACAGAAGGTCAATGCCTCTAGAAGCATAGTGGTAGGATGCCATTTATTTTGTACTTCTCTGAGTTAAAACAGTAAAAAAAAAAAAAATTGACCTGAAGGCTCAATATACAAATATAAATATAAAAAAGGTCCTACACACTTTCTCATAAGGGTCTTTTCTGGTATTAATTTCCAAAAGAAATGACAAAAACGCCCTTGGTGTTAAAAAAAAAGACAGAGTCTGTTACTCTCGCTGAAAACGTGAGAGAGAATCAGAACCTGGGTTTTTTCAGACAAAAATGTTGCTTCTATGATCATTTAGCTATCTCTTTCGTCTTGCTTTGTTTGATTTTTGTGTTCCGTTTTTTTCCTCTGCTGGACTGAAAGCAACTCATCCTGGTTGTAAATTGTTGACTGAACATGGTGGTTATTGCTGTTCATCAACTTCGGAAGTTTGGGTTACTAAAAGGTTGGAGCTTGAACTTATTTATTGTATTATCTGGTAGAAAAAAGGCAAGAAATGTTAAGTTTTTCATCAACATAGCTTAATCACCACCCTTCCTCGTTTTTAATCTCTGTAGGGTGGGGTCAATAACATGTTGCTCTGTTTTTTGTCACACAAACAGAGGGAAATTTATGTATTTGAGTGGGAAAGGGTGAAAGTGATCAAGGAATGAAGTTTGAAAAACGCTGAAATTTGTTAGTTATTAAAACCTACAGTTTTAGTTGTTAATACCATCTGTTTTTGTTGTTAATATGGCTGTTTAACTTGTTAATACGATGCTCTGTTTTTTGGGCATTGAAACAGAGGGAGATCTGTTAGTGAAAATGTGAAAATACTGAAATAGGATAGTTGTTAATACTTACAGTTTAAGTTGTTAATTTCTTCAATTGTAGTTGTTAATTCTACTGTTAAAGTTGTTAATACTAACTCTGTTGCATATTGTAATTACAAATGGCTAGTAGTTCAGGGAAGAATATATTATGTTTCTTTCATGTGGGGGAAGTTTCTACAAGGTGGAGGGGATGAAAGTGATTATGTTGGAGGAATTGTAAGAACAAGTTGTTAATAGGGAGCTGATGGTGTTGTTAAAGGGGGCTGATGGTGTTGCGAATGGGGGCTGATGGTGTTGCTAACCGGGCTGATAGTGTTGCTAATGAGGTTGATGGTGTTGTTAACTGTGCTGATGTTGTTGTCATATTTTGCTGATGTTGTCATTTGATGCTGATATTGTTGTCAATGTGGCTTATGTACTTAATTGGGCTGATGGTGTTGTTAACTGTGCTGATATTGCTGTCATATTTCTGTATCTTAACAAACCATCAGCCCGGTTAGCAACACCATCAGCCCCCATTAGCAACACCATCAACCCCATTTAGCAACACCATCAGCTCCCTATTAACAACACTATCAGCACAATTAACAATACAATCAGCCCCTGTTAACAACACGATCGGCCCCATATTAACAACACTATCAGCACAATTAACAATACGATCATCACCCATTAACAAGTATATCAGCACGGTTAGCAACATAATTAACCCCCTATTAACAAGTACATAATCCCTTTTAACATCAGTATCACTGAAAAATGACACCTAAATCAGCCCATTTTGACAGCAATATCAACAAAATATGACAGCAACATCAACACAGTTAACAACACCATCAGCCCCTATTCGCAACACCATCAGCTCCCTATTAACAACTTGTTCTTATCATTCCTCTAACATAATCACTTTCATCCCCTCCACCTTGTAGAAACTTCCCCCCACATGAAAGAAATATAATATATTCTTCCTTGAACTACTAGCCATCTGTAATTACAATATGCAACAGAGTTAGTATTAACAACTTTAACAGTAGAATTAACAATTACAACTGAAGAAATTAACAACTTAAACTGTAGGTATTAACAACTATCCCATATCAGTGTTTTCACATTCCCACCAACAGACCTCCTTTTGTTTCAATGCCCAAAAAACAGAGCATTGTATTAACAAGTTAAACAGCCATATTAACAACAAAAATATATGGTATTAACAACTAAAACTGTAGGTTTTAACAACTAACAAATTTCAGCGTTTTTCAAACTTCATTCCTTGATTACTTTCACCCATTCCTACTCAAATACATAAATTTCCCTATGTTCGTGTGACAAAAAACAGAGCAACATTTTATTGACCTCACCCTACAAAGATTAAAAACGAGGAAGGATGGTGATTAAGCTATCTTGATGAAAAACTTAGCATTTCTTGCCTTTTTTCTACCAGATAATACAATAAATGAGTTCAAGCTCCAACTTTTCAGTAACCCAAACTTCCGAAGTTGATGAACAGCAATAACCACCACGTTCAGTCAACAATTTACAACCAGGATGAGTTGCTTTCAGTCCAGCATAGGAAAAAAACGGAACACAAAGATCAAACGAAGCAAGACGAAAGAGATAGCTAAATGATCATGGAAGCAACGTTTTTGTTTGAAAAAACCCAGGTTCTGATTCTCTCTCACATTTTCAGCGGGAGTAACAGACTCTGTTTTTCTTTTTTAACACCAGGGGCGTTTTTGTCATTTCTTTTGGAAGTTAATACCAAAAAAGGCCCTAGGGCCTTTTCTGGTATGAGAAAGTGTGTAGGGTCTTTTTTATATTTATCTTTGTATATTGAGTCTCCAGGTCAATTTTCCCAAAAAAAAAGAGGAAATCATTGTCCGGACTCAGGATACAAAATTAATTATAAAAAAATCTCATACCAAATTCCTCCGTTAAAGACTTTTTTATGGTTAATTGTCAAATTTCCCTCACAAAAAATTTTTGTTATCAAAATGACTTTTCATATTGTTAAAATATCCCTATGAAAATCTTATTGTGAAAATAGCTTCTTATATTGTCAAAATGACTTTGTATGTAGGCAAAATTCTGAGTTTTTCCTCCCACGTGTGGAATTTTATAAAAAAGTCCTAGAGGAAAATTTGGTGTAAGACTTTTCTGTGATTAATTCTGTATCTTGGGACTTGACAATAATTGTCCAAAAAAAAAAACATTTATACAACGCCAAACACAAACAGCAATCAACCTCACAAACACTTTTACGTGGCTGCAGCTATATTATCACCAATCACTTTTTTCTAAAAAATGCTGCAGCAAGAAAATGAACATATATCCAAGAAAAAATGTTGGCATTTTTATTGACAGGTGGGTTAAGAAAAAAGCTGCATTCTAAACTTCCATGACCGGTCATTCTCTTTGGCCAAAGCACAACCATAAACATACTAATAAAGAATAATTATACACATGGAAAATGAAAGATGACTTTAAAGGGTGCTAGCAAGTGTCCAGAATCCTTAACACTGAAGAATATGTTCCAAGTAATGCACTAGCAATCCCCAATGCAATAATCCCAGCACTCACAACCACCTTCATAATATTAGAGACAGAAAACAAAAACCAAGAGAAAAAAAAGTCAGCTTCTAAAAAATTCAACCATTAATAATTATTTACCAATCAATCATGCAGGAAGTGATTACCTGAGTCTTTGGAGCTCTTCTCCCTGCAATTTTCAGAAAACATGAAGCTGGCACTATCACTGACTGCAAAATATAGCATTCCCATGTTACATACAATTTTCAAGTCAAATCCTCATAATTCTTTTTATAATGGGAACATCACCAGAATTTATCTTACTGAAGATTGACCTTACCACAAGTATACTGAGCAGAGAACCAATCAAAGCCATCACAAGCCCTGAGATATGACATTATAACAAAATCATATTTCAAACTCAGAAATTGCACTAAAACAAATGCCAAAACCTTGCCAAGAAACAACGTAAAATGTTGCCTCTCCTTGCCTATACTTGATATTTTCCCTCATAATAACCAGAACCACATAAAGCTTGGGGCCTTGAATTGTCTGACGCTAATTGAGAATACAATATGGTAACGTATTACAACGTATCGAGACTAACCGAAAAAAGGCATCAGAAAAGCAACACAGACAGTAGATATAACAAGTGATGTTCTGAGAATGAAGAAACACCAATTGCTATTTGAAACTTCAGTGGGCAGCAACTCCTCGAGACTCCTCGCGAGTGGGTTCATCATCAAAGCATACTTGTCCATCATTAATTAAGGAAAACTAAAATAACATCTGACATGGATCAAATCATCAAGCCATGTCCATATATTTGAATTTCATGCATAAACGAGTAAAATTTGTGGCAAGAAAGGATATTTGGTGAACGGGTTAATCACCTGAAACAGCAAGCACAAAAATCAGAAACCACGGACCATTTAATTATTGGTTCAAGAGAAGGCAGACCACAATTTTTCACATATACTCACTGTCGTCCACATTGCAACTTTAGAAGCAAAAGCATGCTTTGGCAAGTTTAACGTTATCTGAGAGAGTGTGTCTTGGCCGAACATCAGAAATCCAATGGCTGCGGCGCCCGCATACATTAAAAAGCACAGAACAAAACTATACACAGATAAAAGAGCCAACGAGTGAGATGCATCAGAAGGAATCCATTGTCAAAGCAACTATAATTAAGTTAGGTACCATATTAATAAGGACTTGGTGAATTTTGTTTTGTCAGCCATAGACTGGTAAATATTAGGAAAGACAGGATGTCCTGAATAGCAAAACCCAAAGATGCCGATAGCATATGGGATTCCTCTCCAATTCACTAGCTGACCAGTGTGATGGAATCCAACACCACCTGTTGTTCCAACAAAAAACACAGACACAAGTACTACAATTGTTGCAACAACCCCTCCAGCTGCAGATTCTCGATCATTATGTACAATAAAAGGTAAAAGGAGATACGTGAGTGCATGTCGTCAAGCTTTAAAAAGAGAAAGCAAAGGGATTGTATTTAGAGGATTGGGTGAACCTGAAAGATAGGATATAATGCGGAGGTCCCTCAACCAAACAGTTGGGAGAACAACAAGTGCGGTCAAAATTCCAAACAGTTGCATGGAGTCCACTTGGATGCTTCCAAAATCCAAGGATGTTCTTGGAAACAACCTTGTAAGGTTATCTCCTTCCAGGATAATGAATTCCACACAATTTGACTGCACTCAGTGAAAACCTTCGATACATTATTTTCACAGAACATTCTTTGTTTTAAAAAAAGGAAAAAAAGAGAGATCAAGTAATTGGGGAATTGATACGTGGCGCACTTACATATAATTCAATGTATAGAATAATCTGCAATATAAAAAAAAATGGTATGAATCCAGAGTAGTGGAGAGCATAGATTAAAAACATTGTATTTTATACTTTTTTTTTTCTTTATGTTTATATTGTATATATTTCAAGTATACATCTCATACTGCGATTTAAATGATCCTCTGTTGAACTTGTTTTGGTATATATGTGTGTGTATAGAGAGAGAGGAACATACGGAGACAAGGAGGCGGCCATATCTTCCGAAAGCAGCTTCACCAATATCAGGGTAGGATTTGATTCCTGCTCTGCTCTCAAAGCATTGCTTCATAAGTTGAGCCGTATAACAACATGCGACCCCCAAAAACAACAAAACAAACATGCTCGCCCACCCTCCTTCTTTCACCGCACTAGGCGCTGACAGAATCCCTATGCCTGCCACCACATTCACCCCTGCATATATTCAATCAAGTCATTATCTATCACCAATTACATACATACGCAAAGTTCAACCTCTCTACAAAAGAATTGGTACGTGAGAGAAGCAAGGCGCTTGATATATATATTATTATACCATTAAAAACTGTTTGCGTGAAGCTGCAACCTGAACCAGCAGATGATTCTCCGGTGTCTTGTTTATGATGTGTAGCATAATTCTGCGTCGTCGCTAATGATGACGTCCTTCCCAACCCATTATCATTCAAAGAGTGATGAGATAGCAAAGGAGTCTTTCTCTCGAGGTCGTCTAATAAGTCGCCTTTTGCTATTGCGCTTGGGGTTCGAAGAAGGGAACCAAATTGTGGTGAAGCAGCAATCGTGTAAGAATCAATTGACTCTCTGCCACGACAAAATCTCAAGTCTCAGAGAAAATCAAAGTGATCTGAAGAAAATTGCTGATTGTATATAATGGCCGTGGGGGGCCGGGAATTGACCACTGGTTCATTAGTTTCAAAAGAAAATTATTTTCTCCAACATAACTAATTAATGATGAATGAAGCTAAAGTTCAGGTGCAGCTATAAATATCAGAAGTGAACAAAAAAATATGCCACAATAATATACTTACTGATAACTTTGTGGCCATTGACGTGAAGAGAAAACCTCTGGCGCTGCCTCTTGATTTTCTTCATCGTCGCCTGCGTCTTCTTCATTATCGCTGCCTCTCAAGAACTTGGTAGTGTCCACGTTTCCGACTTCCTCATCGTTCTCATCCAAAAAATACTCATAGCTTCTCTCATCCTCGTTGCTGGCCATTATTTCAATAGCCGGCCAGCTCCTTCAAAAACCCCACACGTACGCCTAGCTAATGCAGCTTCTGTGTGTGTGTGTATCAATCGAACTTGTTATTAATTTATACGAACTTTCTGGCTAAGAAAGGTCACCGTGTTGGTGTGGACATGCTGATTTTGAAGGCACCTCATCCTCGCCGTAGGGCCCGGTTGAGAGCGGGTACGCTATATTAATTAATTAATTAATCTGTTCTGTGTTTACAGAGGTAGTGTAATATGGAAGCTGGCAGGCGGCGAATGCTGAGCATGGTATTAGTTGTCTTGTATTTTGAAATTTGACAGTTACCAACGAAAACTTTAAAAATGGTTATTAGCATGTTTCTAAGGATTAAAATGGATATTATTGTTATCCCGGTTAAGAATACTTATATACTCTTAGATTATTACATGTTTTGGACTATGTGAAATGATAACTTAACAATGAAGATAATTTATGACTTATATAAGAAAATTCAAATTTTATATTTTTTTTCTTAAAAAAAAAAGACATCTTAATTTGGGGAAAAAACTAAAACGAAATGATCCATCAATATTTTTTTAAAAAAATAAGATAAATTTTGATTTTTTTTTTTCAGATGAGTCATCGGCCAATTAAAATTAAAATAATCTAAAAGTTAAATTTGGTCATATTGCCTGTTGCAACTAACAAATTATCCTTGAAATCCTCATATAAACAGAAAAATATATTATATTGCGAGTATTACTGAATGATATATAATCACAATACTTAAATATGACAAAAAATAATAGCAATTACATTTTTTTTATTTGATTAATGATAAAATCTCTTTCAAGTAAAAGGTTTTCTCCTCTTTCAATATATGTTTTAAGGTTTTATTTGGTTTAAGGAGAGGCAAAGGATTTTACTCCCCTCCCCTTAATTGGCAAGATAAAAAATTTAGAAGGGAAAGACAAATTTTTTGAAAATTCTCCCTCCCTCCCCTCAAAACTAATCACCCGAAATATGGGGATTTGGAGGGGAGGCTAAAAATATTTCACTCATTATACTAAAATGCCTATAAAATGTTGTGATCAAGGTTGTTAAACACATAAGTTTAAGTAAACTCATAACAATAATGTAAATTCGTGTCATGAACTCATATCGTAAACTCATAAGAATTTACTTTCACTATTAAATATGTATTAATAGGGTGTAATAAATAATTAAGATATAAAAAATGATCAAATAAAAAATATTAACAAAAGTTTAAAAGTGAGTTAATACGGTTTTGTAAGCTAGAAGTAAAAACGGTAAACTATAAACTCGTGAGTTTAAATAAGTTTATAACGGTTACGAATTTATTAGTGACCGGACTCAATTTGATAAGCTAGAAACATAAAAACATTAAATTCGGAGAGTCAACCAGTGAATTTGACAATAATGGTGGTTTTGATAACCCAGAAATACCATTTATGCCATTTTTTATTCAGAAAGAAAGAAACCCAATTGTTCGTCGCCGGCGTATTTGTTCTTCAGGAGGGACCATTGAGATTTGATTTTCGACGGACTATTTTTCTGTGATTTTAGCCTCTTCCTTCATCTTCTTATTCGTCTCTTCCTTAATTTTCGACGGACCCTTGAGATTTGATTTTTGGCGGACCATTTTTCTGTCATTTTCGTCTCTTCCTTCAACATTGATCTGTCATTTTCGTCTGCATGCTGTGAGAATAAAGTTTCTGTTTTTGATACATGCAAAGGTGATTCACTTTCTCGTCTATATGTCCACACGTGATCAACCAATACACTGTCACATCTCGTGTCTGACCAATTCGCCAAGCTCGTTCTCTGGCCTAATATAAAAACAATAATTATCATAAATAAAATAAAGATAAGATTTATAATTGAAGCAAAGCATAGTTCTCCGCCAGAATGAATTGGAAACTTCTTTATAAACAATGATTCACAGTACTCTGCAGAATATATATATACATTTCAATTCTAGCATCATTATTTCGGGGAGCTAGCTATTTTGAATTATACTGGCTGCATGCATCTAACTGCAGATGTCTTTAATTGATATTGTATGACTAAATGAACGACACAATGATGCAAATGAAAGTTTCACAGTTGTGTTCAAATTAATTCAAGACCTGGCAGGATGTTTCACGATTGGTTTAGGATGGCTTATTTCTTGTTTTGAATGTGTATGCATTCCCTAGAATACTAGTCCATTTGTATATATATCATGATGATAAGATGGCTTGCTCGGGTTTATAACAGTGTTTAATGACAGTGAATAATAGTGTTTAATGATTTGGTATATATCTCACGATAACAATGTTTAATGATTTGATCTATTGTTTTGATTGTTTAATTATTTCTTGTTCTGGTTTAAGATGGCTTATTTTGTGTTATGAGATACACACACTTTTTTTTTCTATCCATTAATATATACAATGTTTATGAGATAAGTTGCTACTTGTTGTAGTAATTAATTTAGGATCATTTTTTATTTGTTGGATGGGATCTAAAGAGGAATTTGTAATACAATAGTTCCTAATGCGTCAATTACTTGTAGCTCACCTTGTTTGTCTTGTTGTCTAGTAAAAGTATAACAATAAGAAGAGAATAACTTAAAGTATGAAATTTACAAGAGACTGGGTTCGTGAAGAAGTGATATATAGGATAACTTGTATTATTTATGAACAAGATATTGTCTTATATTTAGTTATATTCTAATCGTGGGTGTGTGTATTGTAGATTATAATTTTGGATCTACATTGTATACATTATATAAAGTTTGACCAAATTTAAAAAGCTTTATATAACCAAACATTGAAATCTCTCTCCTCTTCTTCTTTTTTATTAATCCAAACAAGATAACATTCAAATCTCGATCACCCCCCCCCATTTCCCTCCCCTTCATTAAAATTTCTCCCACCCTTTCCTCTCTGTCAAACCAAACAAAACCTTATATGTAATGAATATAGTAGTAAAATTAATGCATTACAGATTACAAATAATATAAATAAATGCATATGAATTTACTATATACAGGGTATGCTATGAATAGAGTATAGTAAAATTAATGCTTGAGTTTTGATGGATTGAGAGAGAGATCGAGTGGGAGTGGGAGTGGGACCGAGAATGGGATGAGGGCTATTGAATCATGTTTGAAGGCAAGTAATATTTGATGGGAATATTCTCATTAATTTTATTTTATAATGTACCATAAATTATGAAAGTATAATATTATCTTTATCTAACCCTAAATTCTATTGCCCCATCTTCTGCACCTAGTCGTTCCTGCAACATTTGAGCAGTTTAGTATTATTTTTAAGTTTTGCGTTTGTAATTAACTTACAAAATAATCGATTGATTGTGTCATAAAAAGATGTATGAATTCCTAAATTTGTATAGGAAAACAGAACTACTTTTATATTTGATGATATTTGGTATATATATTATATAATCTCATCTATTCAACCATAATCATAATATCTTAGATTTATAATTCTTAGATAGATATGATATGAGTAAGTATTAATATAAGATATAATATCCATATTAAATATCAACAATACTTAACAAGGTTGAGATTCAAAATACATGAAAATTGAATATTGAGAAAAGCATATTGAATAAAAATAATAAACAGATTTGTAAATTTACAAGAGAGCGGAATACATAGTTGAGATTCTCAAAGATGATTCAACAAATTAAAGGAGAAATTAAAAGGTAAACATGACGGAAGCGAAGATTATAAATTATAATCTACATAGTGGAGACTTTTATATCGTTATAGAAGGAGAAAAATATTAGAAAGAGGGGAAAATACTAGTGATGGTGGTCGCCGCCGACATAGATCAGAAATCGGAGAGGAATACTCTCAATTCCAAATTATCTTTTGTCCCCCATATCAAACAATATAGTTTGGCTTGATTATAGACTTAATCCTAATTCTTACCCCAATGCTATGTAACAAACATGGCCAAAGGCTTAAACTTATTTTCGTGAAAATTTTATGAACACGCTTGATCATAATTTACGAGGATGGATCTCAATCGCAGTGGTAAGGTCTTTCTTGTCCTCAACACACGTGAAAAAAAAAAAAAAAAAATTCCTATTTGCTACTTTGTTGGAGCTTTTACATTTAACATTAAAATATTCATTTTCTGGGGTTTACTCTAAATCTTAAATTATTCATTTTTATAGCAAGTAAATGATTTATTTTCCACAAAAATAGAAACACTTTTAATCCCAAATTGAAGATGAGGAAAAGTTCAATTTTTGTATTTGGTAAAGGGTACAATTACTTTTAAAGCTTAGAATGTAAAGTGTCTTTGTTTTTTATAAGTGTGGTTTATCCATATTCTTGATCATGTTCTCCTCCTTATGGAGTGAACACAACTTATGAAGTAAAATTTAAGTATTTGAATATAATTTTATAAAAGTCATTTTAACAGATATTTGTTTAAATAATATATTGGAAAGTCAATTTCATAATCATTAAATATGAAGAAAAATTAAAATCCATAAATAAAAAAATTGTTTTAACTTAAAAACAACTTTTGGGTAGAAAGTTAGCTGTTTCAAAATTCATGTCTCACATAAATTTTCGAAGCTGTTTGGTTTGAGAATCCCCTCAATTGGTTGAACATTTTGGCCCTTGCAAATTGAGGGGTTTTGAGAGACTTAAAGGTGTAAATTAACTTATAAAAAAAATACAAACTTATATATAACCGCCCCTTTCAATCAAATGAGAGATAATGAGAATCCTCAATCCTTTCCTCCAATAAAACCAAATAAGCAGAAATTTTACAAAAAAGGGGAAATATAAAAAGAAAATGCCCGGAATGTCCAGAAACGGAGAGAAAAATGTCGTAATCATTCTCACAGGCCACAACTCTTCAGAATCACTTTCGTCCTTATTACTTGGGCTTCCCAATCAGTCACCTTCAGAGCCCAATCCTCTGGGATCCTTTTTAATTATTAGACAAGTCCAAAACAAAAGTCTTATAAAAAAAAAAAGTCCAAAACAAAAGAATAGGAAGACAAGCTTCGGGGACCGGGGCTGAGGCCGTGCCCTAGTCTTGGTAGGGGACTGATATCGAACCCTTTCAAAACTTTCATTTACCAAAAAAAAAAAAAAAGCTTCGGGCTATGTTTTTCATGGGCATGAGGAAGTTGTTACGCTGCCCGAGGGCATCCTAATAAATTATCAGAAGCTTCCTTTTAATCAGACTATACAGTAACATTCAAAGTGGATGGTTATTGTAACAATTCAAATGATAAAATTTAGACAACATTGTCAACCAACAAAAGGAGTTGGATCATAAGCAATGAGAACTAGACCTTGTACTTCTGATTTATTTTGGGGTACATGAGGAAGTCATTGCATCAATTGTAGACGCGTGTAGAAGAGGGAATTTTGAGAGGAGGGATGGAGAAAGATTCGTTTCTTTGAGCAGATGAGGAAGCAGGCTATTGCGTAGTATAAAAATTATGTGCGATACTTGTAAGAGCCTTTGCTTATAGGCCAAGAGATGCAAAGTTCTCTGCCCACCCAACAAGATTGTATCTCTTTGTTCCCTAGTATAAAGGTCCCCTCATTTTGTTTCTTCGTCATACCCTCGCCGTCTCCAGCCATCACTCCTTCAAATCCAAAGACAAGAAGAAGAAGCGAAGATGGGCCAATCCTTTAACAAGCTCACCTCTGGTACTATATCTCTCAAACTCTCTCTGGTTGTTACACACACACACACACATGTAAATAAGGGTGTGGGGGAATTTGTTGCAGGGAATGGTTTTGAAAAGGAGAAGGAAAAGATATTGAATAAATGTTATGTAGAACATTTCAAAAACAATCAGAACTGCAGCAAAGTTGAATTCTACAGAGCAATATGCGACACAGTGGGGTACGTAATTACTGAAGAGAGCAGCTCAAGTGTTTGTTGTTAACTTGAAGCTAAATAGAAAGAAATAATAAGCTGATGTCTATGAAATGTGTATTGGACAGGAAACTGAATGAGGCGCGAGGATACACGCAGGTGAGAACCATAGAGGAGAAAACTCTAAAAGAGCAATACGAGGTAATTAAAGTGAAGAGAAATAAATGAACGTGTAGTTATAGATAGGAATAGGAATTAATGGTATATAAATGCAGAAATGTCACAAGGAGGGGAGCGAGCTGACGCACGAGGAGTTCATGAAGATGGTGGAAGCTCTTGAGAAGAAACTGGAGTTTACAGGGGTTGGGGTGAAGGACACTCTGCTGTACATATTTGGGGTGCCTGCTTCTGCCACCTTCATCAAGAACGCTGTCATGCCAAGTCTCGTCGCTAACGAAATTCTCATCCCCGGCATGACTTCCCTCACCGTCCTCGTCCTCGCTAAGCTCAACAAGATCTGAGATCACTCTTTCTTCTCTTCAATAATCTTAATAATAAACGTTTCTTTGTTTTCTTCTTATTTTAATAAACACTATTTCGTTCCTGCTGCTATATATAATTCCACCTGATACATTGCTACTTATGTCATTCACCATTTAGATAATGGAGCAAAGGGTATCTTTGCCCCTCTGCTAAACTGTAAAAAATGAAGTAATTTTACTCTTACAATAGTTATCTCAATTAATTTTAATCGTGTTAATTAACCATATATGTTAAGTTGACACTTTATATATAATTTACGTCATTTTTGTTAAAATACAAATTTGTCTTAAAAGTTTTAAATCTGACTTTAAAAAAAGACGAATAGATGATACATAAACTTCTCGTATAAATTTATTCCTTAACAAAAAAATGACATAGATGACATGTGGATTGTTAACTTAACATATTTGATCAACTAACAGTCAAAATTAAATAGAATAACAGTCTAGATAAAATTACTCCATTTTTTTATCCTTTCTAGACAAAATTGCCGCCTTCTGATAAAAAATTCTGGAGCAAAAGGCCCCTTAACCCTTAGTAAATTCATCCTTAATAGGAGGTGTGTGTTTAAATCCGGTTATTTTAAATTATTTGAAGATCTCTGGTAAAGTGAATATGTAAAAAAGAATTTGTTTCTTAAAGCATAAAGTGTTGTTATTCCCAAACAGGCACTAAATGAATATATATATATATATATATATATATATATATATATATATATATATATATAAAGACAAACGTATTTTTCTGAGTGTGTCAAAAGCAATTTGCTGATTATAGTTCATGAATAATATAATTTGATAGGACTATATAATTCTAGGTTCATTCCCATCTGTAGAATAAGATAAAGTTTTCTCCATAAAACAAATAGCGATGATAATGATGACAAAGAGACTCCAGCCTTCCATAAAATAAAAGAAGAGTCGAGCCTCGACTTTTCGTCAGATATATATCCCTTTCTTTTTTTTTTCCTTAACAAATTCTGTCCTCCTCAAGAGTTTTAGTTCCACAAAACCGGGGGAAAAGCAGAACGAGGCTCACATCTCCGTTTGGCTTTTTTTTGGACTCAAGTAAATGGAAGCAAGCATTTGAAATTATATTCACATCCCAGGCATGTTTCTCTCTATGAGAAAAAAGGTACTTTTTCTCATACGTTGTTGCTGCATGGGATACCCAGAAACATGACCCGAGTTCGGGTATAGCTAATTTCCGTAAAGAAGGTTAAATCGGAGAGGGAAAGAGTTTTCATATGTAATAACAAACAAAACAAGAGAACAGTAAGAGGAAAGGAAGCAGAAATCAAAATGGTAGGGAGAGAAAAAAGTGCTATAAAAGCATAGGAAGCCACAGTTCGAAAGACACAAGCAGAAGCAAAGTATTAGATGATTAGTTTTTAATTCTAAAATGCCAGCTGTAATAATTCATTTACGAGTATGCCATCTGTTACAATTTCAGTTAGATGTAGTTTGACAGCTGTACACCTGCACTCGCACGTGTTAGTTATTTCTTCTGTTAACTTCTTTTAGATTAGTTCACATTGTAAAGCAACTGTGTCTATAAGTACTGTACAACGATCATCTTTGAATACAAGTTAAGAATTCCTTCTAAATTATATTTTTGAGTTCACATATTGGCAAGGTATCAGAGGCTCTGCCACACCGGCGAAGCTCTGTATCTCCAGCCAAACAAATTCAGTGACAATGAGTGTGATCAGTCTTTTTCATCTTTGGATTGACCGATCACAATAACAATGTCCGGAGGAAATGCTTTTCCGGTATCGATGGATCAGGGCCAAAGTGGTCGTAGTTTCACAAACAAAAAGATTATAGTGAAGCTCGATGACTCTAACTACCTGGTGATGGGGATGGAGAAGGTTGGGAGGAAGGGTGAATATTACTGATAAGTTTGGGTGTTACTTGGGTGATGGAAGATGGTGATGACAATAATGGTTGGGGAGGATTGAAGCTGATAGGTGAGGATGTTTGGGTAGATGTATGGCGAACATTGTACTGAGTATAGGCAGGGAAAATGGATTCATGAAATTGAACATGTCTTCAGACATATAGCCGACCAATAAGCCTATTTAAACACTTATAGCCTTTGTGTCTGGTGGAGTAGCCCAGAAACAGACAGGAAGCGGACCAAAATTCTAGTTTATGCTTGTTATAAGATCGTAGACATGGAAAGCATTCACATCCGAACACTTTAAGTACAGAATAATCAGGTGGAATCCCAAAGAGCTTCTCATAAGGTGTTAGACCTTGAAGTACAATAGTAGGTAGGTGATTTAGCAAGAATGCAGTAGAAGTGAATGCATCTCCCCATTAAAAAAGAGGAAGTAAGGTTGTTGCTAGCATAATTAAGCCAGTTTCTACAATGGACCTATGCCTTCTTTCAACTAGACCATTTTGTTCTGATATGTAAGGACATGTTAGTCTATGATGTATGCCACATGAAGTCAGGAATGGTTTAAAAGACTGAAATTCACCACCATTATCACTTTGCACCTGCTGAATCTTTGTATTAAGCCTATTTTCAATCATAAGCTTGAATTCTTTAAACCGTGCAAGGGCATCAGATTTCTTTTTTAACAAATAGATCCATGTGAATCTACTATAGGCATCCACAAATGCAACATAAAACACAAAGCCATTTGAAGTTAGAGGTGCTGTACCCCCACAGATCCATAGAGATTAGTTCAGGTGGCTTTATTGTATTTAGTGGACTCAGATACAAATGACAATCTATGACTTTTTCCCATCTTACGAGAAGCACAAGCTACATCAGTGTGTGACTGGCCAACAGTAATTTGAAGACCCTTAAGTATATTTTTAATTGTGCTTATATGAGGGTGTCCGAGTCTCCTATGCCACAAGGTGAGAGTGTCTAAGGCATTTGTGTAATGACACGTATGTTGAGTAGTTTGCTGAGTAGTGGTGACTCTTCCAATTCTTGACTGTTGTTGCCTTGAATTTGCACTAGACTTGAGCACATCAGCAGTGTCAAGATTGTACATGCCACCAGATTCAGTGCCACGCATGAGGATCTTTCTGGTCTGCAAATTCTTAATAACATAGTAATGAGGAAAGAATTCTATAGACACTCCATTATCTTTTGTTGCTTGAGCTATGGACACTGGATTTTTTTGCATAGTCGAAACACATAACACTTTATTTAGATGTAAAGTTGAAGAGGCAGAAGAAGCTAAATCAGATGATGATGAAGACAAACATTTGTGACCAATGTATGAAACAGGCAAACGACTACCACCACCAACAATAACTGTACTTTTACCTTTAGGCGCAGTTGCATTTTGAAGAGACTGAACTGAATTGGAGATATGTTGAGTAGCACCTGAATCAAGGTACCAGGATTCATCAGTGATGACTTCGAGTGAGGCAACAAAGGCTTATGGCAGATCAGTTTCAGAGGTTACTGGAGTAGAGGTGGCCATTTTTTATTTTGTAGTCACTTCAGATTCAGCAGACTTAGAAATAGGATTAACATTTGCAGCAATATTAGGAAATTGCTTATATGTTGGAGGAATATATTGACAGTTAGTTGGTTGCACTTTAGCATTATAGGCATGCCAATTGCAGCAATACCCATCATCAATCGTCATTTCATTTGAGTGATCATCTGTATAGTAAACCTATGTCGCGGCTTTAGAATTGTTATAGGAATCATACCTGAAGTAGCAAACATCAGCTAGATGCCCTATTTTATGGCATATTTGATAGGAAGGCTTTGACTGGAAGAATGATCCACGACCACGCCCTCTGCCTTTATAGCCAGAGTATTGTGCTCTAGGTGTAAAAGCGCCTCTTCTTCCAAGATAAGTAGTTGGCTGTGTAGTAAAAGCCATTGAAGCATCTTGAGTATGATGCACTTGCGTTCTAGAATTATTGATGAAGCTTTTCTGTCTGGCCTCTAAATCCAGAAGCATAGTTGTCACTATGTCCAGATCAAACGTTTGTTTGACAGCGTTTATAATAGCTATGACTGATTCAAATTCCATCGTCATTCCATTTAAAATATGAGAGATTCTTGTTGCATTAGTAACTGGTTCACCGAGAAGCGCTAAATGATCACATATTGATTTTAAATTTGCTAAGTAATCACGCATACTGAGTTCACCTTTCCTTTGGTTAGTCAGCAAATTCTTGTAGTGTAGTATCTTATAATCTGATTTGCCTGAGTATACTATGTTTAGTTTATGCCAAATTTGATTAGATGTCTCCAGTCCAACTAAATCAGGAAGAATAGAGGACGTTACCGAAGCAAGCAACCACGATGCAAGAGCCGAATCAAGTTGCTCATACGATTCAAATTCTGGATTATCAACTTCTCTTCCAGTTGTAGTATCACGAATCTTCTTGGATGGAATCGTAACTGTTTCGTCAAGATACAAGAATAGACGGTGCTGCTTTGTCATGAAGTACACCTGCTACTTCTAGATCTGGTATCAGAGGCTCTGCCACACCGGCGAAGCTCTGTATCTCTAGCCAAACAAATTCAGTGACATTGAGTGTGATCAGTCTCCTTCATCGTTGGATTGACCGATCACAATAACAATGTCCGGAGGAAATGCTTTTCCGGTGTCGATGGATTAGGGCCAAAGTGATCGTAGTTTCATAAACAAAAAGATTACAGTGGAGCTGATTATCACAATACCTTCAGTCCAGTAGTTAAGGCAACCACTATTCGCCTATTGTTGTCTCTTGCTGTAACTAAGACATGGAAGCAGCATCAAGTTGACTTCAACAATGCCTTCCTCAATGGAGATCTCACTGAAGATGTTTTTATGGAACAACCTCTAGGTTTTGTTCAATTTGATGACAAAGGACAACCACTGGTATGCAAACTGAATAAGGCACTATATGGACTTAAACAAGCCCCTAGAGCATGGTTCACAAAGCTCAACAGCTATCTAAATACACTAGGTTTCGTTGCTTCAAAAGCAGATTCCTGTTTGTTTGTTCAAAACCATGACAGTCACGTTACATACCTTCTGGTGTATGTCGACGACCTGATCATCACAGGTTCAAATGAAGTAGTTATTCAAGAACTCAAAAAGAAGATGGGAGAAGTCTTCTCGTTGAAAGATCTTGGTGAACTCTCCTTCTTTTTGGGTATTGAGTTTCACAGATCATAAAAAGGTATTCACCTTATTAAAAAAAACATCCATAATCTCCTTGCCGAAACTCAAATGATTGGAGCTCATGCGTTAGGCTCCCCTATGGCTGTGAATGTTCAATTGTTTGCTAATGATAGTCCTCCATTTCCTGACCCCAAACTATATCGCAGCATGGTTGGTTCCCTTCAATATCTCTGCTACACCAAACCCGACATAGCGTTCACAATAAACAAGCTGAGTCAATTCCTTCATGAGCCCACTCAGAGACAATGGGAGCGTGTCAAGCGCCTTCTGAGGTATCTAAATGGAACCATCACTCATGGTTTGATGATAAAACCAATTCAACAATTCAGTATTCAAACATACTCAGACTCTGATTGGGGGGGGCATCAGTAACAAGAAAAACAAGAAACAGGAAGATATCATTGTTCTACCTGAAAACAAACGGTCCACCAGTGGATATTGCATTTATCTAGGCGCAAATCCAATTTTATGGACTTCCAGGAAACAACAAATTGTGTCTAGATCTGCTACCGAGGCTGAGTATAGAAGTGTTGATGATTTCCATTCAGGAAATCATGTGGGTGATGTCCCTACTGAAGGAGATGTATATTGAAACAGTTAATACACCTTGTATCTGGTGCGACAATACAGGCACAGTTTCCTTAGCGTCCAATCCTGTCTTGCATTTTAAGACCAAACATGTAGAACTGGATGTGCATTTTATCAGAGAAAAAGTTGTTGTTGGTATTGTAACTTTCGGTCATTTGCCATCCTCCTATCAAGTAGCTGATATACTCACTAAGCCACAAGTATACAGCATGTTTGCTTACTGTCGTGACAAGTTGAATGTAATTGCTCAAGATGAAGTGCACAATGGTGATCAAAGATGATCTACATCTTAGTGAAGGGAATATTAGATGATTAGTTTTTAATTCTAAAATGCCAGCTGTAATAATTCAGTTACGAGTATGCCATCTGTTACAATTTCAGTTAGATGTAGTTTGATAGCTGTACACCTGCACTCGCACGTGTTAGTTATTTCTTCTGCTAGCTTCTTTTAGATCAGTTCACACTGTAAAGCAATCGTGTCTATAAGTACTGTACAACGATCATCTTTGAATACAAGTTAAGAATTCCTTTTGAATTATATTTCTGAGTTCACATATTGGCACAAAGAAGCGTACCAATAGCATATTTAGGGGCTACACAAACACCAACTCATCAAATGCAGATGCAGATGAAGAATTCTTGAGCATGGAAGAAAATGGAAACGAAGTCCAATGCCAAACATATCAGGTAGAGAAGGATTTCCCCAATGGGGATTACTACAATGGCGAATGCACAAATAATTTCACTCACGACATGGGCAAATACTTGTGGGCAGACGGTTGCATGTATGAAGGAGATTGGTGCAAGGGCAAACCCATGGGAAGGGGAATGTTTAGTTGGCCTTCAGGGGCTACATATGAAGGCCAATTCACCAATGGTTATATACATGGGACGGGCACGTACACAGCCTCCAATGGGGAGACTTATAAGGGAAAATGGGTTGTGAATTTGAAGCACGGTTATAGCGTGAAGAAATTTGCGAATGGGGATTATTATGAAGGGGAATGGCGACGAGGGTATCCCAATCGACTAGGGAGATATCAATGGCAAAACGCGAGCCGTTATATTGGGGAATGGAAGAATGATTCTGTGTGGGGAGAAGGGTCATTTGTGTGGGCTAATGGGAATAGGTATGATGGCTTGTGGGAAGATGGTTTGCCTAAAGGAAGTGGTACTTATAAGTGGTTTGATGGTAGTGTTTTTGTGGGTAATTGGAGCAAGGATCCAAAAGATCAGCATGGAGCATATTATCCTTCTGAGTCAACCAAGGAGGGCCATTTTGATTGGGATCCCTAGTCTTTGTATGATGAGTTGAATCAACACAAGATATGTCTTGGGGAGAAGCTTTTGGTTTTACCATCTCAAAAGAAGCCAGCAGTTTGGAAGTCCACCAAGGCTGAGCGAACGGCGGCCGATACAAGGGCGGACGAAAAAGGTAGCAATGTGGGGATGAAGTTGGTGGTGATGGAAATTCAGCTACAGGCAATGATTTGTTAGAAGATGATACTATTGAAGATGGTGACGTTCAACTCCAGGTTCTTAAAGTACCAAGGGCAACAAAGAGACCGGGAGAAACCATATTCCCAGGCCACAAAAGTTATGATCTCGTGCTCAATCTACAGTTGGGGATAAGGTAATCTTGTATTCTGGCACAAAATTCTCTGTTTTAACAAATTAAGTCTTGATGTGTTTTTAGTATGCAATGATATTTGTCTTTGTTTATGTATTGTTTTCTTATCTGTCAAAAAGGAAACCATTATTATTTTATGCCAATCACCTAAGAGCCTAATAAGCTAGAGAGGAGAGACAATTGAAAAGTTCCCTTTTGTCCTACATCCTACGCCTAGCGGCCTCTAGGTTATTCCTAGTAAAGCTTGAGTTCATTTTCTTTGATCATTTCAATCAACTCTCTTTTGTACCATGCGTCAAGAATATTAGTTTTCTCTAACTCATCTTGGAATGAAAATGCGGTGCACCACTTAATGAGAGAAGAAATTTGTAACAACAGTTCATTCTGTTTACTCCAAGAGAGAGATATTTTCTTCCTCTTCTTTCCATTTAGATATATTCCTATATACTTCCAGCCAACAAAATTCTTCAAAAATGTGCATTATGCACATCTATACATTGTTGCTCCTTGCTTTTTAAATTAATCCTACAAAATATCATTCATTAGCTTTTCACAGACATTGCGTGGCAAGACCCCGTCCCTCAACAAGTCTTGATCTGGATCCTTCAGCTTTTGATCCCAACGATAAAATATGGACCAGATTTCCCTCAGAAGGATCCAAACATACTCCACCGCATGGATGTGCTGAGTTCAAGTGGAAGGAATATTGCCCAGTTGTTTTTAGGTCAGCCCTTTAAATATGTTTTTATATGTCATTTATTAGATTCTTACACCCATAGTCCTTTTGGCTATCAAGTTAACCCTGAATATTTTCTTGTCAATAGGGCTTTAAGGAGTTTATTCAAAGTGGATGCCGCTGAATACATGTTATCTATATGTGGAGATGAAGCTCTCCGTGAACTTTCCTCTCCTGGGAAAAGTGGCAGCTTTTTTTACTTGACCAATGATGATCGTTACATGATTAAGACAATAAAAAATGCTGAACTCAAAGTTAATTTCCTCCACTGTCTCCCACCAGTTTGAAATTTCTTATACGTCCATTCAGGGTTTTAGTACTTATTTTATTATTCTGGGTCTCTCTTACAGGTGCTTTTGAGAATGCTTCCAGCTTATTACAACCATTTTCGATCCTTTGAACATACTTTACTCACTAAATTTTATGGCCTACATTGTGTAAAGTTTGTCGGACTCGGACCCGCCCAGAAGAAGGTATATTTTCACTATTAGTTGTTTTGTTATGCACATACCATAAATGAATTGTTTGATTCAACTTACATAATATGAATAATTAATGCAAGGGTTATAGGCCGGCTTCACACTATATTTGGTCTTCTAGGTTCGATTTATCGTTATGGGGAATCTCTTCTGTACTAAATATGCCATCCATAGACGCTTTGATTTGAAGGGTTCTTCTCTTGGCCGCATAACAGATAAGCCTGAGGCAGAGATTAACGCAAACACTATTTTCAAAGATCTTGATCTTAATTTTATATTTCGTCTGCAAAAGTTTTGGTTTCAAGAATTTACCAGGTAACAAATGACTTCAGCACCTTAATCCTCTGTTTTATAATGTATATTGCTCATCCATTTGGCACCTAACCTAACCTGCTAAGCTGAGCAGTTGCAAAGCCAAATTATGTTTTACAGTTCTATTTGTTATCTTCTATGCCTTCTTCTGCTCAATTGAATTGAGGATTATGTCAAGAATGCTTCTGTTCTCCCAGGCAAGTGGATAAGGACAGTGAGCTCTTGGAACAGGAGGGAATTATGGACTATAGTCTGTTGGTACGCATTCATTTCACAAATGTATCAGAAGAGGGGGATATCCTTCCCATGACTACAGATTCTCAAAGTCCTCCTGGTAATGTTCATCTCCTTGTACCCAGTATTACTATTCTCACACAATCATAATCGTAACATTTTGGATTCTGAAGGAACTCCACATATTTCAAAAGCAGACATAGACCATCTTCTCTCAGACCCTTTCAGGTGAAGATCTCTGCTTTTAAATGAACCTTCAATTAAAGCAGTGAATGGTGCTGCATAATTTTGCTTTTGGGCTTATACAAGTTGAGGATTTGAAGGTGGGGAAGGTGCCAAATTGGGTGTGAGTACGCCAGCGAGGGTTGAAAGGAGAGTAAGAACTGGTAAATGTGAATCGCAGCTTGTGGGAGAACCAATTGGAGAGTTCTATGAGGTTGTGTTGTTCTTTGGTGTTATAGACATACTTCAAGACTATGACATCAGCAAGAAGCTTGAGCATGCCTACAAGTCCATTCAGCATGACTCAACTTCCATATCAGCCGTTGATCCTAGACTATACTCAAGGCGTTTTCGTGACTTCATCTTTAGAATATTTTCAGAAGACTCTGGAGAGTCATGAATGATTTTGCTTCTCTTTTCTGGTCGTATAACAAGTGCAGCAGGTGGAACCAGGCTAGTTTGCATTCATGACATTCTTTTTTTTTTTTTAAATGTCGGGGTCGCTATTTATGGTTTTTCTTAAAATCTGTTCTGTTCTTAATGATCTTCAACTCCGTGTGAAGCAGAAGATGAATATATTTTTCGGGAACGATTGAAGGAAATTGCTTGGAAAGCAAGAGGGGCACTGTACATGCGTGATTGCACGCATGCTATAGAATAATCTTTCCCTGTTCAATTCTTGATTCCTGGTAGATAAAGAAGGGATTAAAGGAAGTTTTGTCATCTTTGTATCAGACAGAGTTGTATATAGCAAAACGATAAATGAATCAATGTGTGTATATAATATATATTTCAACTTTCATCAGACGTTTATTTATACGTGTACAATGTTTGGTATTCGGTTAGCAATCTCATGATCGACTAAAGAAGGCTTCTCTTAAAAAAACTGGTCTTTTTTCAACAGGGGTCAAGTTTATCTAAGGAGTAATCTAATCAGGGATTCAGATTTTGATTTCAATCATCATTCAATTTGTGAAAGATGAATGTGCCAATGGCTTGAATCTATTACAATGCCTACCTCTAGTTGAGGGCAGATCAGTTAATGACACAAGAATATCCTTAACAGTTTGGTTCATCTCTCCTCACAGTCACAGATGAGAGTTTGAAGTCATATATGGAGGGCATTAGAGAGAATAATTTATTTTAATTTATTTATGTGTATGTATAATATTAATGTATATGTAATAATGCTACATAATTTATTATTTATTTATAATAATTTTTATTACATTTTTTTATACGAAAGAGGTGATATATCTTCTTTAATACTTGAGAACCAATATCCAATTATAGTTTTTTTGGCCCCTCTTGAGCCTTGACATTTAGTTTTGCATGTAAGTATTAATAAAAGATAGAAATATATACATTAAAAGCATGTTAGATTTTTTAAAGGAGAGAAATAAATCGAACACCAACCAAGATTTCCTGGTTACCCAAGCAAGGCCAAGAAGCAGTGAGGATCCAGAGCTTGAAGGTTGGGGACCAAATCGAAAGCAAGATAAAGAATAGTGGGTCTAAAATTTGTCTTTAATCTTTTGAGAAACAAAAGGTACTCTACAATTTTTTCTAAAAGACCACGGGATGTTGGAAGAGACAAGGACGCCACTTCTAAGTTCTAGCCTCCTCTACTCAACAGCCGTCACTGCCAAGACGAGAGAAATAAAATAATATATATAAATTAGAAAAAAAAAAACACTTTGAGGATGTTTCGTATATCAAGTTAATAATACACTCTGAAGAGCGAATATGGCAAGAGATAAGCCGACTTAATAGCAAGAATGGCAGCCAAACTTCTCTCTGTTGCCCACCAACTGACCAACTTAACATAGTAAGCTATGAGGGAATGATTGAGACAAAGCCAATAGTATGTAAAACTAAAACATTGAAAAAAAAAATACTCAAACCATTATACAACGTATATTATTCCTACTTATTACCTTAAAAAATATATTCCTCCAGTCTTAAATATATGACATAATTTATAATATAAATTATACTATAAAATATGTTTTATATTTAGTATATAAGACATTAATATATATGGTTGACATTATTAGAATGTTACATGACAAAGAAGCACCCGAACATACATAATCAATAGGTAGTCTATTCATTTCCTTTAAACGAGTTGGCCCGTACGTGTCAACTTTCCCGGTAAGAGCCATGCATTCCTACAGATCTACAATTCTACATATATATACATGTGCGCGCGCGCGCGCGCCTTGCTCGTTTCGGCTAAGACCAAGTGAGCGTGTGAGTCAGATCGTGAAATAAAAATCAGAAGAAAAGCAAAGAAAATTGAACACCTGTCCACTCTGCCGCAACTTTTGTATGTTCTCCCATAAGTCAGAAGTCCGATAGGTTGTGTTTGAAAACTTCCGTTACATTGTCCATATTGATTTGTGTTAAACCTTGGGTGATAAGAAATAAGAGTTAGATGTATGTGAATTAAGAAAGACACATAAATTAAGGAGAGTTAAAGAAACAAGTGTGGAAACCAAAGAGAATGGAAGGCATATATATGTATATGCATGCCCAAGGCTTGAGAATTCAAGGACATTAAAGTGGGTCTGAGAAAACTCGGTATTTTACAATTATTGACGTTAGTTTATTTTACTGACGCAAATGATAGGAAAGGAGACGAAATAAATATAATTAATGTTCAGTAATTCTAATCCAAATAAGTTTGTGATGGCCAACTTTAAATAATCAAACCGTGCAAAGCAGAGGCAAGCATACAAATAGCTCGTGGATGACATGTTTCCCCACGCGCACTTCCCCATCTCACACCCTGCATCCTCCAGCCTAAATCTAATCCCTTCATTATATATTAATATCATTGACACTTGAACAATTGCGTGGCATAATTTAATTATATATCAGACAAAACCTACTACCTGGGACCAAACAGATATTAACATACTTTAGTTCTCGTATTTGTGTTCTCTCTAATTCTAGTACGCTAGGAAGTCTGGTTTACCTATTCTTCTCCATTATTCTTCCTATATTTCATAGACTTCTGGAATCAGATTCCCTGTCTATCTTTAGGATAGGTAGGGGAAGCTCGTCTTGGCCATCCAGATCTAAATTTGGACGGTTGAGATCTTTTTTAAAAAAAAAATTTTGTTTTTTTTATACATGAAAAAATATTTTTTAGAAAAATGTTAGTCTTTATTTTAGATAATTAGATTTTCTACCCATTAATTTTTTTTTTTCAAAAAAAATAGAAAGCAAAAAAAAAAATTGATCGTCCATATTAAATTTAGACGGTTAAGAGTTCGTCCGTACATACAAACTCTCCATGAGATAAACAGGAAAATGGGGTCCCCTCCTCAGCGTGAGACCTCAAAATTACCATGCCTTCATGTCTTCTTTTTCTTCTTTTCATGTTTCTTATGTTTCATTGTCCACACACACACAAGTTGAAACGTAAACGAAAAAGGCTTGGAAGTTTCATATGAGAAAGTAAATAAAGGAGAAGCAAATAAATTAAGTGACGTGTTAGGTTTCCAGCCACGTTCTTCCCTCTCACTCCACACGGTAACACATAGATGACACGTTGCGGACATGCGCTTCCATGCGTTCCGATCGACGGAATCATCCACTGTTCATCCAAGTGTAATCTGTCATACTGTTACGCTGTTTCAGCTAAAAGTTCAAAAACTATAAATATATCAAAAGTAAACATATAATTATTACACTTGCATTCATTTTTAATTTTTAACAATCATTCTTTAATCCTTGGTACCCTAAGGAAAACGGATGCTTACGCAGGACGAGTGTTTATAAAGATATATATATATATATATTCATAACCAGTGACCATTAATGTAATAAGCAATTACTGATTGATAACAGCTTCCTAACTAATCCCAGGATGCTTGCTCTATCGCCTTCTCTGTTCGCACCCATTGAGTGGACCTTGGAGGAACCCAAAAATCATAATGATCCCAACTTGTTTTACAAAGACGGAGCTACTCCTCAGTTTAGTTGCTCGCCGCCGCCAGGTCATGAGGTTGAGTTTGAGGAAACTCAAAGATCTCCGCCAATATCCCTCGTTGTAGGCGGCGACCCTAGCAAGGTCAAAAAGCTTGACCACAATGCTAGTGAACGCGATCGTCGCAAGAAGATCAATAGCTTGTATTCCTCGCTTCGTTCCATGCTTCCTTTGGCTGATCAAACGGTAATTTTTCATTTTTTTGTCCCCCCTAGACATTTTCATTTGGGTCAAATCACTGATTTGTATAGAAGGGCAGAGAAAATAGTTACTGGATCTTAATATCAGGCCATGATTAATGGATGTACTCATCTTTCCTTTTTATGTTTTGTTGTGACCTAATTCGCTTCTTATTGGGAGCATCATCAAAAGCTATGAAGTTTAGCCTTCGTTTTCTTTTCTTTTTCTTTTTTTATTATCAAGGAAAAATGCACTACGTTAAACTTAGAAGCTAATATGATGTGGTCGTTGGTCAGATAGATTTAATTATAGTTTTGGATTTTATGGTTGCAGAAAAAGTTGAGTATTCCGGCAACAATTTCACGAATTCTAAAGTACATACCGGAGTTGCAGCAGCAAGTGGAAATGCTTATCAAGAAGAAGGAGGAGCTTTTGTTGAGAACCTCTCGGCAAGAAGACGTGTCAGCCAATGAAGAATGTCGAAGGAAAATGGCTCATCACTACGCTGCCTCTGCTTGTGTGGTTTCAACAAGCCGGCTCACTGATAACGAAGCTGTTGTTCAGATTTCCTCTGACAAGCTCCACAAAACTCCTTTTTCAGAGATATTGCTGTGTTTAGAAAAGGAAGGGCTTTTACTGCTAAATGCTTCCACCTTCGACACCTTTGAACATCGGATCTTCCATAACTTGCATTTTCAGGTACGCTTCATTATATTTCTAACACATACTCCCTCTAATCCTAATTATTAGACATATTTAACTAATTTTGGGAGATTAAGAAGGGGAGTTTAATTAGTTAATTTCACTCATTTTCTTAAAATGGCCTTAGATAAATTTTCAAAGACATTAACATATCTCCAACCTAGAATTTTCCTTTCCATACTTTTTAATTGAAATGATAATCTTGCTATATATGTTTGTACACATATGTGTGTATGCACAGACACATATCTACAACCCCAAAAAAATACACACATACACCCCTTATAGATACACACACATAACTACACACAAATAAATAGAAACCCGACATCCCCCCATGTATACACACATATAATAAATACACACACAAGTGTATACATAAAAACACACACACACATATATATATTTATACAATGCGTGTGTATGTCTATATGTGTGTTTATATATATATATATATATATATATATATTGATAAATTAACGTTAACTCATTGATAAAAAAATTAAAATCTAACAATTTAAGAGTTTTATTGACTGAAAAATTTTATGCACCTAAATGCATATACTTACCAAAAACTAAACACATTTAAGAGAATAAAATAGAGGTGTTTTAGGAAGAAATTGACAAAAAATTAAATTTTGTTCTATAATTAGGATCAAAACTAACTCTCAAATGTTGTCCTATAATTAGGACCGAAGAGAGTATAATTTACTATACCTTTGCAGATTTGCTTAGTTTATGATCTAAATTTCTGTGCTAACTAAAAAGTGCCTACTCTGGTGTTTCTGCAGATGGATGAAACTTGTGGAATAGAGCCAGAAATTCTAAGTGAGAAGATTTTGTCAATATATGAGAAGAAGGAAGGGAATTTTCGATGTTTCTAAATATGATGGTAACTTGATAATTTGGGAGCGCACATGGAATCTGATGGTGCCTGAAAATTAAATTTACACACGTGGAAGCAATGTTCTTGCATTGCAAAGAAGCAAAATTGGAGATGAGACAGTCTTAGATATGGACCTCATGTTAGATACAAAGTACTAAATCAGATAATATTAATTATTGGACTTTTTTCTAGAATTATAGGGATCGGAGTTTCACCTTTCTTAGCTTGTATCAGACAGAGTTGTAAATAGGAAATTATTGAAGTGAATCAATGCTGTATATATAATTTGTTTTTCAACTTTTTCGCTCCTTTAATTTGCTTCTTTAATTTCTGTTATATCACCAGATAGAGAGGCAAGTTGAATGCTTGTTATCATTAGAATGTTACATGCAATGAAAATACTGCATCAAAATATAATCAACACTGACTTATATTGAACAGATAGAAGACAGCATCAATGACATTTTTCTCTACACAATCCCAATACGAGTTACGATAAGTCAATTTTCGCGTTTTAAAAATGTGCCAATCCAACTTTCTAATTCATTTTGAAAGATTTACACATGTATCATGTACAGTACAGAGACCCATAAAGAAGATTGTGTAACTAAAAAAAAAGGCCTAATAGGGGTTGGCCACATAAATTGTACGGTATCGTTGTGCTCTGCTATAATCTAAGTAGATAAATAGTTTAAAAAAAAGTTTTTATGTACAATAACTTTATTAGTTTAATTTTCTCTATGGTCTCTTTCTCTGCCCCATTAATTTTAGAGGATTCCTTACACATGGTCTAATATTCTCTCTTGACTCAACCGTGGAAACTATATCATGGGCAAAAGACAAGTATTTAAGAGGTTTTTTATAAGCTGGGCTAGAATGATTGAAATTAAACAAGTCATAACTAAAAACGATCCATGGTGCAAGCCAATTCTTTTAAGAAAGACCTTTAATATAAATTTAAGTATTAGGATTTACCTTGATAAATGAAATTTTAGTTAGGCTCCAAGGATAAGTAATATAGGATTAGATCACGATTTAATTTACAATTATGATAGACATATACTTAATGTTTTCATATAATTGTTAAATAATGGGTTTGAGTTATTTTACCTTTTGAGTAATTATGTTAAACATAACAAAAGGGTTGAGGCGACTGACATGCATTTATAGCTATTTATATTTGAGATTAACAAAATTGATATTAAGACTAATTAAACAAGTAAAATCAGACTAATTAAATTAGCGAAATCAAGATTATTTATGAAGTTAATAAGGAATTAAAAACTCTTGCTAGCTCATTTATAACTGTTAGTTTGTTTGTTTTGATTTGATTTTAACTTCTTTCTCCCTATTAATACACATAGGCCCAAGGCTGGAGAAGAATCCAGTGAGAACATTCCAGTGGAGAACAGAAAACTCAATATTTTATAAATCCTGACGTTACCTTAATTTAACTGACGCAAATGATAAGAAGGAGAGAATTATATACAATTAGTGATCAGTGATTCCTATTCATCAAAGTTTGGAAGGCCACTTTAATTAATTAAACCGTACGAAGCAGTGGTGAGCATACTAATGGCTCGTGGACGCCATGCTTCCCCATGCGCTTTTCCCCATCGTACAGCTAATTCATATCCTTCATCCTATACCTGATTACTTCATTATATTAATTTAATTGACACATGGATAGTTATGTGGCTTAATTTAGTTATTAGAAAAATCCTACTTAGACTGGGATCGAATTATGAACAAGTATTTATCCTGTAATATTACTGACCTCTCTCTAATTCATAAACACATGGAAGTTTAGTTTGCTGCGATCCTCCATTAGACTTTCTATATTTCACAGACTTCTCAGTTGGCTTACTGTCTTTTTTTATCTTTTCGTAGGTTTCATTGACTGTGAGTTCAGTCAAGGAAAAAAGTTTGGAAGTTACATATGACAAATTGAAGTAAAGAAACGAAAAGCAAATAAATTAAGCGATGTGTTGCATTTGCATTCAGGTTCTTCCTCCTCATTCCACACAGTAACGCATAGGTGACACGTTGTGGACATGCGCTTCCATGCGTACCAACCGATTCAACCACTGCTCATCCTAATGTAATTTATTAATATTATACTATTAAATAAAACGAGTCAATTAACTGAAAGTATAAAAAACTATAAATATATCTCTGAAGCAAACATATTCATTATTTCACTCGCATCCATATTTATTTTTAAACCATCATTCTTTAAGTCTCGGTTCACTAAAAAACGAATGCTTACGGAGGATGAGTGTTTGTAAAGTTGCATATATACTAGCCATAAGCAGTCACCATTAACGTAATCAACAATAACTTGTTAACAGCTCCTAATTAACTAGCTAATCCTAGGATGGTAGCTTTATCGCCTTCTCTATTTGCACCCATTGAGCGGGCCTTGGAGGAACCCACAAGTTTTAATGATCAGATTCAGAACTTGTTTTACAAAGACGGAGCTACTCTTCAGTTTAGTTGCTCACCACCAGATCATCAGGTTCTGGTTCAGGTTGATGAGGCTCAGAGATCTAGGCCAATATCCCTTGCCGCTAGCGGAGAAGACCTTATCATGCTCAAAAAGCTTAACCATAATGCTAGTGAACGTGATCGTCGCAAGAAGATCAATAGCTTGTATTCATCACTTCGTTTTATGCTTCCTATGTCTGATCAAACGGTAATTTTTGATCTCTTCCTCCCCCTGCCAATTTTCAATGCTTGGATCGAATCATTAATTAGTATGCATCATTGGGATGTTTGGAGGAAGGTGGAGAAAGAAAGAAAGAGTAGAGAAAATAGATGTTGGATCTTAATATCAAACCCTAATTAATGGACGTTATGATCTTTCCTTTCTATGATTTGTTTTGACCTAAGCCGAGAGCATCATCAGAAGCTATGAAGTTCAACCTTCTATAATTATAATTTTGGTTTTTATGGTTGCAGAAAAAATTAAGCATTCCGGCAACAATTTCACGAGTCCTAAAGTACATACCGGAGTTACAACAGCAAGTAGAAGGGCTTATCAAGAAAAAAGAAGAGCTTTTGTTGAGAATCTCTCGGCAAGGAGACGCGTCAACCAAAGAATGTCGAAGCAAAATGGCTCATCACTACGCTGCCACTGCTTGTGTGGTTTCAATAAGCAGGCTCAATGATAACGAAGCTGTTGTTCAGATTTCCTCTGACAAGTTCCACAAAACTTCTCTTTCTGAGATATTATTGTGCTTAGAAAAGGAAGGGCTTTTACTGCTAAATTCTGCCACCTTTGACACCTTTGGACATCGGGTCTTCTATAACTTGCATTTGCAGGTACGCTTCATTTCTAACACATGTACTTTACTATGCATTGGCAGGTTTGCTTAGTTCCTAACAACATGTATTTGTATATACCATCTAAATTCCTGCGCTAATTATCAAGTAGTGCTTACTCTGGTGTTTCAGCAGGTGGATGAAACTTGTAGTATAGAGCCAGAAATTCTAAGCAAGAAGATTTTGGCAATTTATGAGAGGAAGGAAGGGAATTTTCAATGTTATTAAATAAAATGGAACCGTATCCTGATAATTGGGGAGCTCTCACCCACACACATGTATATAATCTGGTGATGCCGGAAAATATGTACATGTTGTGGAAGCATTTTTGTAAAAAGAAGCAAATTAGACGTGGACCAGTCTTTCACATATAATGGATCGAACCTCTTGTTAGATACAAATTGAAGTGATCAGATATAATATATATGTGACGCCTGTGATTTGTTTAACATAAATAATTTGATCAGTACTTATCATTACAAGAACAGCGGGAGCAAGTAGATCAGAATTTCCCGGTAAATGCATAACCATTTTCAGTGCAACGCGAGCCGGGCACCGCAAGGGATGGACGCGTAGAAAACGGAGGAGCCCTATTAATGTCAGTCTTATTGCCAACATGTCCGGATCTTGTTGTACTGTATTATGGATTGATACAATATGCAGGGGGGTTGGCTTTGGCCCGAAAATGAATTATTTTTATTGTCTTATTAGGGATAAATACGCTCTGTAATTTGGCCAGATAATTAAATATTATATTCACATATTGAAGCTTGATATCCATTTCATACTTGCTGACGTACACATAAAAAATCTTAGTTGTATTAAAATCTAATTTTGCTGATAAGAACAGTTTTTTTTTTTTTTTACCGGAAATTGATGAGAACGGTGGATTTAATGATTATATATATATATATATATATATATATATATATAATACGAGAACTAAGACCAAGAGACTCTCTATTTGTGAAATAATACGAGAACTAAGACAGTATACGTGCAGAGTTTTTTCAAATAAAAAGGAACAAAATTACTGTTACACTTATGGTATCCCTTTTTTATGCGCATAGTTGATTGGCCAAAAAAAAGTAGAAGTCGAGTGGACAGGAAATGAAACGAGAAGGCGAGTTTTTCTCCACAGACACAATATTCTGCACAGCCATATATATCCTGGCCTATAGCGCAACCTTTAGAGATTTGCATAATCCATAGCAGGTAGGTGAAGAGAAATTAGAAACCGACATCACTCACTTGTTTTCAAAGAGTAATGATACCATAAGATGCAGTAAATTGACCACGGTGATTTCAACTACACATGCCGCTAATGGATCCAGTTGTACAAATTATGCAAGAAATCAGTACAGGCTGAGTATCAAAATTCTAGCTATACATATGTATATATGATTGTCAGGGCTTTAACGCTTTATATATACCATAAAGGAAACAGTCACTTTGCCTTTTGAAAGCGATCCATTTGGATTGTCATGATAGTATAGATATAGATGGTCCGGATTTAATTTTGTTAAGAAATAATCTTTAGATAAAATAGTCATTTTTTGAAAAAAAAAATAATAATTAAGAAATTATTTTTATTTTAAATTTTCTATCCATTAAAATAATTTTTATACAAAAAATTAAATCTAGAAATCACCAAATGGGCCAAGCTTTTGTATTCCTTTGGATATGTTAAGATCCACAAAAGAATCTAGTTGAACATGCCGAATAACTACGTATAAGGTCCTATAAAAAAAAAACTACGTATAAGGATAATTTTGTCAACACCTCCTCGACAACAAAATTTGTGCATGTTGGTAGAAGAATCTAGCGAAGGGAATTCGAAGAGAATATTGCTTGCACGCACAATACTTGGTTGAAATAGAAGGAATTAGTCTTGTAAAAAGTGCGACTGTAAATTAAAGGGATGTTGAAATTTGATACTAGCAGTGTATGTAGAACAAGACGTAAAGTCATTGGAAATGGACAAACTGGCATGATGGCGATAATAGTTAGGCCATGACTTGGCCTACTGCTTTTATATATTTGGAGTCTTGTGCCTCATCTTCCTTCGTAAAGAAATAAATAGTTGAACATAGACCTGCGTGTACGCAGTTGCAGGTTATATATGATCTCTGCGTATTCAACAAAATGAACTCACAGAATTAAGTGACGTCTATGCGTTCAGAGTCGTCTGGGGTTTCGGCCCACAAATTAATAAATTTATATGAAATAATCAGACTTTGTGAATTTCTCTGAAATTCCAACAGCAACCATGCTTGTGCAAGGTGCAACAGTTCGATATTATTCAAATATCAATCTAAATGTTTGTTGTTTTGGCCGACAAATATATTAGATTTAACCCGAGATGCATGAACTTTTCCCTTAATTGTCTTGTCAATCCTCGTACATCTTCCTGCTCTTTTTATACGTGTGGTTTAAATTTCAGAGCGGGACTTCAAAATCTTCGGGACAGTTTAGATATTTGCCTGTAAATTTTCTTGTTTTTATAAAGTGGATTTCAACTATGTATCCTTCAGAGTCAAACCCAAGATCGTGCCTTTCGGTGCTAGAAAAGTTCAATACAGATTTTTCTGAATCTTGATTAAGTTTCAAAATAGTCTCTTTTCTTTCAGACAACAGTGAAGAGACAGAAAATTGTGCTTGTGAAATGAAACTATGGCAGGAATTGTAAAGATCGATTCGTCTCAAAAGGAAACGTGCTGGAAGTGATGCCTAGCCATAAACTTAAAAGGACATAAATTTCACTTAAGTTGCAATTCATGTCGACACTTATAAATTCACTTAAATAAAGTA
The DNA here is from genome assembly GCA_037074495.1 of Acacia confusa. NCBI lineage: Eukaryota > Viridiplantae > Streptophyta > Magnoliopsida > Fabales > Fabaceae > Acacia > Acacia confusa. The sequence goes on along the minus strand of CM073507.1, from coordinate 8,369,749 downwards.
TAACAATTATTAAATATCTGTTTCAGCTTAGTCATCTTTATACTTTAGGCATTTAATAATTTTGGTTCATATATATTCATCCTCCTCACATAAGTTATGTTCACTGATTTGTGAGAGACAAGTGGAGGTGATCTTACAAATAGGATAAGAGAAGTATCCCTTTACCATCCATACATTCTATACTAATGCAGTATCTTTATCTTTTAATTAATTTAATTTCCATAAATATACTTACTATGTACTAATTGATTCCTCCCTCTATTTCGAAATATAAATATTTAAGATTCCAATACATTAAAAATACAACTAATAGGTTTACCAAAAAAAAAAAAATACAACCAATAGACTAACAGGTGTTGATATTAGTAGAATGGGTTTTGGCGGCATAAATATAAGAACTTGCGTGCGGGTTTATGAGAATGCAAGTGTTTTTTTAGAGAGCTTGCAGACCCAATAATAGTCAAATATGGTGCAATTAGATGACTATATATAAATAAGAATATAGTTGATATATTAACATATTTATAATATATTAATACATCTATCTTTAAATTAATGCATTTAAAGACTTTTACATTATTAGAAAAAATAGATATAACTGGAAAAATATCAATAAGTATTGATTCAAACGCTTAAAATATGAAATGACAAAAAATTGTAAAAAGATTTACAATATGAAATGAAAGAGTAGAAGGCTGGTTAGGCGATATATCTTGTTTCAAGTAATTTTTTTGTTGTAGGAAATAAATATGTTGGAGAAGTTTTTTGTAAAATATAAAAACGCTTATCTGCATACAATAACTACGAGGGAGAGGCCGAAGGAAGTTGACATAGATGGTAAGGGATTTGGTCAAGTCTCAAAGGAATGTGTGTTTGATCCCGCTGCTGTCGCTGGAACTCCTTCGGTAGGTGTCAACACGTGGGTCGATCACTAGCATGTCTTCTCTCATGCTTGCTATATATATGTGTGTGTGTGTGTCACTGAATCTAAATGTGTGAATCTGTCCATAAATGAGTTGTATACATATTCTTCTTCTTTGGCATCATAATGTCTAAATAATTATAACCTTTTTTATTATATATTCTCTACATCAATATTGATATTGGTAATGTATTACTCCCTCCTGTAAATATGTAAGATATAGTTTGAAAATGAATTTTGATGATAAATGTAAGATTTTTTTATTTATTTTATCTTTTATATTTATCATTTTTATTTAAATTAAACTTATCTGTATAAGTTGGTATAGTCTAATGCTATGCAAAAATATTTTAGAACGATCATATTATATATGCTATAACTAAGTAATTTATTTAACTCCAAATTAAATAAATATATCCGGATGAAGTAATATTCATTGATTACTATACTAAATAATCCACAATTTTGATATCCATGTATTATATTAAATATGAAAAATAAAACTTACTTTTCATACTAACAACATAATATTTATTTCTACGGAAATAGGTAGCTGTTTTTTATTTTACAAAGAAAAAAACTTTTGCGAGATATTTTTTTTAAAAAAAAAAAAGTGAAAAAAAAGGCAGAATAACAAGGTCTTCAAATTGGAGGGACGCAGGGCAATCTGTGGGTGACACAGCTGGAAGAGGTCAAATTAAAAAAATGCACATGTTTTTAGCGTAATAATATGTTTGATTTAAGGGAAAAGAGTGGGAGGGAAAGATAAAAGAGAAATTTATTGTCTCATATTTTTAAAATAGTCAATAATTTTTTTTAATATTTCTAATATATATTCTCAATGAAAAAATAATATTTCTGTCATTAATAATAATTTGATCAATATCCATTCTAAAGATTATTTACCTCCGACCTCTTCTCAAATCAAACTCGCTGTTCATTTGTTTGACTCAAGTGGTTTGTAGGTCGTAGTAGGAGCATTTTGCGGTTTCTGTCGTGTGGAATCCTAAGAATCATTATTACTTTTTTTTTTTTTTTTAATATTGCGGCCGTGATAAGGCTAGCTAGCTCATGCACGCCACGGTTTACACGAATCCAAGTTAGTCAAATGATAATTTCTGGTTAATAATTGTGTGATTAGATGCGAGCTAAGCAATCCAAAGGCTGCGAATGAAGAAGCAATTATATACATATTAATCTCAAAATTTTCAAAGTAGGAGTATTCACACCCAAACAAAGGGCCACTGATTAGGATTGTTTAAAGTCCAAATTGGGCTTAGTCCGTCTACTTAAATAAATGCCTACTTGTTGATGGAAAAGTATGCCAAGTTCCCTGATTCATTGAACAATAGCCTAAAAAACAAACCTTGATATCAGAGTCCTTTTGGACGTAACATCATTCCTGTTTTTGTTAATTCTCAACTCGCTCTGATTCCTCAACTAATCGTTTTATTATTGACCATAAAGTAGCTCAATTTCTTTTATTAAAGATTTGTTCTTAACTAAAAGCAATCACTCTTCACTGACAAGAATTGGTTACAATGAAATGAGTTTTTTTTTTTTTAAATACAAGATGAGGGGATCGAACCTAGGACCTAAGGGAAGAAATGAATCTCAATACCACTGCACTACAAATAATGCTGGTCAATGAGATGAGTTTTAACCACTTAAGAATAAAGATTATAATTTGAGCCCGTGTCGATGTCAAAAACAATTTACCCTTAATTGAACTCAAGCAATATTTGACTCAAATAAGTGAACATTCTTTTTGTGAATCCATTTTCTCTTCAACATTAAGACTAATGAGGATTATTTTTTAAAAAAAAAAACTAATAACCAAAATATGTCAACAATGCATTTTACATTCGACATCAAGAGGAATATTTTTACAGAATACTTAGCAGCAAGTTGATATCCAAAACTGCAGATTAATTTATATTTTATTTTAAAAAAAATGAAATCCATTTTACTCAAAGGAACCACAGACATCACTAATTGTCACGATAATTAAAGAATTATACAATTTAACTATTCGGACCATCAGTTGGACTTGTTAACAACTTGATTTAAACTATAAAACCATTTTGATAGTAAATTCAGGTTGGACTAAAATTGAGCCAGAACTCACAGCTCAGAATTAAACTGACAATCAAAGCACTTTAAAAAATAACCCGGGTTTTAGGATTGATGGGAAAAATTAAAATCCCTTAAAAAAAATGGACCCTTTATAATACATGTATAGATTATTTATAATCTATGATGTTATTTAATTGAAAACTTCATATACGGCAACACTATTACATGATAGTTAAACTTTTGATGAATTTATCTCTTAAATATACATATAGAGGGACACTATTCAATTTTCATTGAATTATTACATTATTGGTTTAACCATGAGCATAATGGCCAATGGGCCTATTTGAAGTCCACCTTAACCACTTTTTGGACTAGTAATTTTGAAAGAAAGGCTCCGGTAAATAATAATAATAATAAAACCTTAAGTATAATATCTGGGTTGAGCTTTAAACCCACTAAATTTTTTGAAAAAAGCTCAATGGGTTAGCTTTTTCCAAAAAACCATCAGTTTTTTTGACATGAGTCCCATCATTTTTAACACCATTAATTTAAACCCAAATCATATTCACAATCTAATTTTTTTTTCTATCAAGTTTATAAAAAAGTTAAATAAAAATTAAGTTACCACTTAAACCACTAACCTAAATAGGCGCAACAAAGAAAATTGAGAGTAGCTGATTTTTCTAAGTTGATGTGGGGTATGGCTTTGAAGACATCACTATTATGTTAAATTGCAAGCGGTGAGACCAGTAATGAATGGAAAAGAAACGGTGAAATAAAAGTTACTACTGTAGTTTGGAGGGAAATGAAATGGAAAAAAAAAAAAAAAAAAAAAAAAAAACATTCAATTCCAATGTGAGATGGACGTGATGCAGTGAACGAGGAAGCAATAGAGTGAGAGGGTAAATAAACGCAAGGGGCGGGGTTAAAACTGGGGGAAGGGAAATAATTAGGGATGAGTGGAAATAGAAATGGAAGAAAGTTTCATGGATGTTAGTTGAACCCAGACATTTCTTTGATCACTGACAGCGACTCCTTTGGCATTTTACGCTCTCTGACTTGACCCCCCCTTCTTTTTTGTCCCTCTTATACCCTCCCCCTCCCCTCCCTTCTCGTTCACCTACAATCCTCTCTGTCTCTACCTGCCCGTCCTTTAATTCTGACACCCCTAGCCTCTTCCCTCATAGATCCATCGCCTACACGCATTCATTATCCTCTCTACATTCACCCCCCCTGTTTCCGACTACTGAGGTTCATTCGCAGACGATGCGCGACCTGCTGGTGGTGGTGGTGGAGGCTCCAGCGTTCGAGGGGTGACGCCGCCGTGTTCAGCCGATAAATAGATGCATGTTAAGGTACTCCATCATGATTCTGCTCCTCCTCACTCTCTCCATTCTGCTTCTTCCTCTGCTTTTGCCTCCCCTCCCTCCCCCTCCCTCCCTCCTCCTCTTTCTCCCCGTCTTCATCTTGGTTCTTCTCTTGCTCTTGGCCTTCTCTTCTTCCAGAATCCCTAACATGTCCCTCCTCGCTTCTTCTTCATTTTAGTGTTTCTCTTCTCTGTTTCCCGCCCTCTTCAATCTCTGTGCGAGCAAGGGATATAAGAATAATAAACTGGTTAAGTTGGAATCTGAGTTTTGTTTTGATTGATTTGGCAGATCAACTTTATTGTACACATGAGAGCTATTTTGTTGACTTTATTGTTGTTTTGCATCGTATTTCATTTGTTTGTTTATTTGTTTTGCTGCGTAACGAGCCATTTATTTCACTGATCGACCGGAAAATCATAACGATGGACGCGCACTCGCATGGTTTCGGTGACGGGGAAATATAGTTTATTAACAAAAAGTAATTACCACCTATAGACATGGAAACTAATGTGGTTGAATGAAAGCCCAAACATGAGCTATCTTATACATTTCGTGTTGGTATTGCGAACCACAAAGGAGGAGGAGGAAAGGAATTAATTGTTGGATGTTTGGATGAATCGTTCTTGAGAAGATAATAAACGTGACATATGGATTGTGCTTTTTAAATTTGTTCTTCTGACCAGGCCTTGAGCTTGATGTGTTGCGTGTTGAGTATGGAGTTGGGTTACGGGGGGGATTGGAATTCTATTCGTGGTGGTTGTTACTGGTGGCTAATCGTCGCCAGGAAAGACAATAGAGAAGGGAAGAAGTTCCACACATCTCTCACCGTGCTCGCTGTGGAAGGAAGGAATTCCAAATCTGATAACGTGTTGACGTGGCGTTGGTAGGCACTAGGCAAGAGGTGTGGATTAGATTTGGTAACTGTGAAACCAAGAAACAGAGCCCGCAACTTTAGTTGACCTGACCCCCAAAACAATATAATTGTCCCGATACGTACAACAAGACATTCTTATTTGGAGTTTTGAATCAGGATTAGATGCTTATTTCGGGTAATATGCTGCCCTTTTTAAAAAGCGATTTTGGATTATCTTCAGAATCAGTCCTCTTCTATTACCAATTAGAAAAACAAATAGAGTATTAAATTAAATAATCGTATAATTCCAGTTTAATTTGGAGGTAAAGGAGAGTCAGCACGTCGTTCTCATTTGGAAGAGAGCAATGTCATTGTTTTCAATGCACCCGGGTTAGCATTGTGATCTGCGAGTAATGATGATGGTGAGAGGGGAGAGGGAGAGTGAGATTATAAGTCTGAAACAAAAAGCAAGGTTGTTAATAATGGCTGATTGACTCGTACGGGAGGAACACAATCGTTGTGGCTACGGGTGTGGGACTCCCATCAATATGATGTAACCAACAACTTGCTAATTGGGGGGGATCACGCTGCCTAGTACTCTATTTCTATAGCATGCTTGGTCAATGGGTGTTTAATGTTATTCTTCCTTCCTTTCTTTTAAAAAAAAAAAAAATCAATCAATTAAGCTCTTCATAGATAGTAGTATTACTTGCAACAAAAAATGCTCATCACAGCCCCTACATAAACGCCAAAATGTGCATTATGGGTTATTCATGGGCAGGAAGGCCTTATTGAATTTGTGCTCGAACAGGGAGCTGAGCAGCCTTCCATGACAAAACAAATGGCTGTAGAAAAATTGGGTGACGAGGCAGTGTGGTTAGTGAAATGCGCAATTGAAGAGCGAAGTTCCGTTGCTGGAGGAACATGGCACACGTAGATACAACGTACCTGTGAGTGTGCGGATAAGTACACGAGTGGGCATAAATCTCTATTGGGCGTATCAAACACGGAAACGAAAGAGGACAAGAATTGAACCCCAAATAGAGGAAAACACATTTTTTTTTTTTGGGGGGGGGGGGGGGGGGTGGTCTCAGCTTGCTGCTGTAATGAGTTAGTACTACGTTGCAACAAAATCCAACATGAAAGCAACCATTTGGGCCTGAAAACAACAAGGTTAGGGCCAAGAAATATCATCTCCAAGCTCTCCTCGAACCACGCCTCTTTATTATTATGATTAGTTTATTTCTTGATTGTCCATACATTGACAAAGCCATGAGTGTGGTTCAATGAATGTTGCCAATAAAGTTGAGCTCCAAACTCTCGAGTGTGCCTTTTAAAATTCGAGGTTTCGCTATTTTCTTGTCCCACATGCCCTGGATTCCATCTCTTCCAGTTTTAATTAGTGCCAAGTGGGGACCACTAACCAATATCCCCCTCCCCCTCAAATTCATTAAACCGATACAAAACCAATCGCAACATTGTTTTTTTTTTTTTTTTTGTGTATATGAATTTCAATTAAGATGCGGGGCTTCTTCATACGTTAAATGGCAACACGTGTTGCGCTAGAAAAATTAATTCTTTATCTGAGAAAAGGAAGAAATGATTCCAAGGTAAACATAGACGTTTTATAAGTTTCGGCAGAAGCATAATGAAAGATCAGATAAGGTTGATATCTTGGATTGAGGCTGCACCATCAAATATGAAATGAAGTGATTGAGGTGGAGGGGTCAAATGATCAGTCATAGCCATTCCATTAAATCTATGGTTGTTTATATATATATATATATATGTATGTATGTATATATATATATATCCCCTGGGCTCTTTTTTTTTTTTTAAAAAAAATAAAGCTGAATCTAAAAATTCATATAGAAGTCCGAATATAAACCACCCTCCTAACCCGTGGCAAAACTAGAAAAAAAATTTAGCCCGAGTCAAAAAATAAATATATTGAATTACTCTTTTTAGTTCTTATTATAAGGTAGCAATTAATAAGTGTATTTGATTCTTGTCATAAAGTATTTGCTTATTTCTAAAAAGTATTAAATATTTTTTTCATGTATATCCATAATTAAAAAAGGTAGTAAGTGAGAGTAATAAATAATATGATATTAGAGTTTAGTGTAATTAATATGAATGATATTGAAAATTACTTAAATTTTAGGACAGATTTAATGACTTTAACTGTTTTATTAGCTTGTGAGAATTGTTAATTGGTGTCTTATAATAAGGATTAGAATGAGTATTTATTAAATAGTATCACATAACATTGAAAATAAAAATAAATAATAACCGACAATTATAAATCAAAACAAGATACAAAATGATATTAATATTTTTTGTAGTTATCTCAAACAAGAATTTTACTTTCCTCTCATAGCCAAATGAGTAATGAACTAAATATATCCTTATAGAGAAGATAAAAAATTAGTTGAGGCTAAATTATTGATCAAATAAAATAATGTGTGTGTGTGTTAACGAATTTTAAAAAGTTAACTCGAGTCAGCTGGGTCCAAGGCTCGAGTTGGCCAAAAGCTAGATCCACCACTGTTGTTGATCTAAAATATATTTACAAGTTATTCAATGATAAAATGATGATACTAACAAATTCATCCCATAATTGTGATTTGTGAGGTACTTTTTTTTTTTGATATAAAAGATGGCATAAAGCCTACATAACAAGCATAAAATTACAAACTAGGGGAAATTAATCCCAACCTCTCTTGGTCCACCCAAGTCCTTAAATACATAGGACAATAACTTAAAATAGCTGAATTAGAAATACCAAGCTTAGCCAAAGCATAAGGAACCCGGTTGGCCTCTCTTGGAACATGCCTCAAGGTTACTTGGAAACCTGAATTTATCAGCTCCTTGATTCTAATAACTGTAATACTCACTAAAATCATATTAACATCCGAAATTAAGTTGACAACCTCAGCACAATCAGATTCAACAATACACTTCATCGACCCCAAATCTTGCACCAAACGGATCCCCTCCGAAATGGCCCACTCCTCAGCCACAATGGACTGACAGATACCAACAAATTTCATGAAACCAGCAATCCAATTTCCTGAATTATCTCTAATAACCAACCCCCCCCCCCCAAATACCTTCTCGAAACACATAGACATAGCACCATCAATATTGACCTATAACCATCCCATAGACATAGCACCATCAACATTGACCTATAACCATCCCAATGGAGGCCTCGACTAGGGAATATGACTCGGATCAATCAAATTAGTCTTATGGTTCACAAAAGGAGAATGTACAGCATATTTATTCCAAATAGCCAAAATTACAACCGCTGGATTATTGGGTTTACAAAAAGTACTATAAAAAATAAATAGGTTCCTCCATTCCCACAACTTCCAAACAGTCACCCCAAATAACAAATCCCATGAAAATCCTAATCTATATCCTAACTGATTTTTAAGATTCATGAGCATCCAGTCACGCAGATTAGCCGAGAAAAATTCAGATTCATACCTGGGGAGAATGAACGAACCCCATAACCTCCTAGCATAAGAACAATCACGAAGAATGTGAAGAATGTCTTCCTGCTCTGAGTTACAAAAACTACACAAAGTAGATGATTTAGCCCAAGAACTCCTCCACAAATTAGTGGGAAGTTTGGTTAAGGAAGCTCTCCATATAAAAACTCTAATTCTTTTAGCTCCCCTCCACTTCCATATCACCTTAGACAGTTTATCCCTTAGATGAGAAGGATTAGTTTCAATTAGATAATAAGCACTCTTAATTGAAAATCTCCCATTAGCAGTAGCCCCCCAAGACATGATATCATTGCCAGAACCTTCCCTAGGGGTAGGGATGTAAAAAGGCCAGGGGCCTGTCAGGGGCCTGTGGCCTGGCCTGTTAAAAGCCTGGTCAGGCCTGGCCTGTCAGGCTAAAAGGCCAGGCCAAGGCCTCTTATGAGGCCTGTTTTCCCTTAACAGGCCAGGCCCAGGCCTGATAAGAGGCCTTTTAGGCCTGTCAGGCCGGCCTGTTTATATTATTAATATTAATTTATGTAATTTTGGCCTGTTTTTAGCCTGTTTAAAGTAGGCCTGTTTTCGGCCTGTGGCCTGTTATTTATATTATTAATATTAATTTATGTAATTTTGGCCTGTTGTTAGCCTGTTTAAAGTAGGCCTGTTTTCGGCCTGTGGCCTGTTAGCTTAATTAAATAAAAAAAAATTAAAAATTTTTTTTTTAAAAAATTTTTTTTTTAAAAAAAAAAAAACACAGGCCTTAACAGGCCACAGGCCAGGCCAGGCCTATATACAGGCCAGGCCCAGGCCGAAAAGTAGGCCTGTAACAGGCCACAGGCCAGGCTCAGGCCAGTATGTTACAGAACAGGCTTGGCCTGTTAAGGGCAAGGCCTGACCTGGCCTGGCCTGTTTACACCCCTACCTAGGGGGCAAAACAGAATGGATTCTGCTCAAACCAGCAGGACTGACCACCTCTACCAGTTTCTCCATGTTCCACAAACCATCCCTAACCCAATCAACAACTAAAGAATTTTCCTCCACTTCCAGCAGAGGTCTACGACAGAAATCTTTAATTTTAATTCCCTCTCCCACCCAACAATCATTGAAAAAACTAGCCACACGCCCATTCCTAATCAGCCACTTTGTCCCCCTTTCAAGAATCTCCTGCTAGGAACAAATGAACTTCCAAACTCTAGAGTCCCCATCTCTAACCGATAGCAAACTCTCATTATCTCTCCAACTAACAATTATCATATCTCAGACATTTATATCTCAGACATGGAAATTAAAATAAAACATCTCTAATAGTGAGACTCTAATTTTGGGACAACATTGCAATATTCTTGAAAAGGTACGTCAAATCTATCAATCCCTTCCAAGTAAAAAAATCCTATGATCATTTTCCTGACTCTTGAGGTATAAGGTTTGTTTGAGATAACGGTGATAAAAGTAATTTTTTTTTTTTTTTAAAGCCAGATCGTTGATGAGATTTATGCTTGAGATAATGGTGAGTGATAGAAGTAATTTTTTACCAGATGAGCTTTTGTTTGGCATAGCGTTTGAAAAGTAAGTTAAAATGGAAAATGATTGAACATAACATGAATAAATATTTGATTTTTTTCTTCTAAATTTCACTAAAAACTCTTGAAAAATATTTTTTATATTTAACTTTTTTATTAAAAGTTTGTAGTGTAGGACAAAATTTGTAGTACAATTTACACTACAAATTTTGTCTCACATTTAGGATTGGAGGAAGTATTACACACACATTTTAAATCATACTTAAGATATATCCACATTGTCTCCTGCATCGTTTTTAAGATATCAAATGTAAAAAATTCATATTTTACCAAAAAAATAATTATATACTAAAATTGTTTCAAGAAAGCCTCTAATCGGCTATAAATTCCCCACCCCACCTAGGATTCAACTCACGCATCCTTCCTTTTCTCTTACAATGTAGTGATAGTTTTCGTCCTACATGGTTATTTTCCTAGAAAAAAGTGAAGCCACTGTGATGGTGAAGGATTAGAAGATCCAACAAATGGCTTCAGACTCAAAAGTCTATTAAATGTCTAAGCTTTCCTAAACCCCCAAAAATCATATTTTCACTGTCACTAGGTATTTTTTTTTTTTTTAGCTGACACTGAGTTTTTTTTTTCTTTTAATGTGATTCCAAATTGGCTCATATGGATTCTGTCACTTTTCCATATAACATGAATTCGTAATTTTTTCTCCATATTTTTTAATTCACTTTAGAAGCCCATGGCTAGTTCAGCTATACAATTCGTTAAAAGTAAAATGAAAAAAAGAAATTGTGTAATTAATATACTAATAGTCAGATGTTAACGACAAAAAGAAATGCTGGTTTGCCCTGATCATTTTCATTTCAAATAAAGTTTTTTGGACTTGGGAATTGGAAAAAATATCTGACTCGGGAGAGGGAAACAAAATGGAAGAATTGAATTCGGCAGTCAATTAGTTAAAGCTAACAATTTAAAAGAATAAAATGGTGCATTATTGCATTGGAGAATAAGGGAATATGAGACAGCTCAAATATTAACAAAACGAGCATTCGAGACAAACCCTTTCTTCATTTTACTGATACTGGCATGCCAACTAATCACAGTTGCTTTCAGACAAGAGCCACGATAACGACCTCTTAACTAATTCCAGCTACTCACGTAAATATATCACGTGTCGCAGTAACTTTAATTACCATCTCCATACAATATCACGTACGGGTGGTCTCATATTTTGATCAAAAAAAGAGTGGTCTCATATGAGACAATTTTTTTGCCCTTCTCACGTCAAACTTAATTTTGAAGTGAAAGAAAAATGCTCGGAGGACATAATGTGAAGGAGAAAAATAAAAGGGAGAAGAAGAATCAACAAATTAACCTTATCAGAGAGAAGAAAATTTGAAGCAATAAAATTAGTTTTTCTCCGATGAGGAAATTTTAGCTTCAATGAATATTTGAGGTAATTAAACTGTGTTGGTTAGAGAAATATTGTGTGTGTTATTCTAGTTCAAATTAATTAGATTTAAAAATAAAGAGAAAACAACTGATATACATAAATTATAAAGATAGATAAAATACTGAGTAAAAGGGATTAAGGGCCTATGCATGCACACATAATATAGATGAGAAATATATATATATAATGTAGGAAAAGTTATACTTTTGAACAAGGACCAAGGTTTTCATAGCCGAACCGAACTGGATGGTCGAACACTTAGCCGGTCCTAATAGCGGCTCAGATTTTGCCTCTAGGCCACTTCAGGAGTTAGGCCGCACGTTTTGGGCTGTTTTTATTCATAGTTAGGCCATAAGCCACTATTGAGCCAGAAACCAAAACGAATTTATAAAAAAAAAAAAAACATGTATAAAATATTTTAGCTTTATTTTTTTTACTCAATTTTCACCCTTATAATTTTATTATAAATAAGTTAATCTCCCACCAAATGTTTTGAAATGCAAAATATTCTAATTAACGATACTCAATTTTTATAATTGTTTTCCAAGACTCATTTTTTATATTACTTATGTCATAGTATAATTATAATTTTAAAAATTTTAATTTTGTTTAATTTCCATAGTGGGAACTAATATGATTCAAAATGTATTTTTGGTATTTAAATTTTATTCTTAATAGGTGATATATAATTAATTTTTTTTATTTCATCTTATTAGATATATTTTGTGACTTTTACTAACTTTTTTTTATTAAATTGGATTTCGATCCGGCTTTTAAAACATTAGTTGAGACCTCGGAAATTATTAAATGCATTCGAGGAGAAGATCTCCAGAGTCGAGTCAATTACTGATATGGAGATTGATATTTGAGAGTAATTACTGATCACAAAAAATAAGGAATTTTCTTATATACCTAATTTAATCAAATCACCAAATAATATTATATATCCCATTTTTCCAAGTGGTACTCCCTAATCAAATTCAATGGGTGTGGGGGACGAACCTGTCCCTTTTTTTCTAATTTTTTCCGTCATAGGAATTAATAAATTGTCCGGACAGGCGCAATCCACAGATTTCTTTACACATTTCCATTCATGTTCAAAGTAAAACGAAACTACTTATCTGCATTCTTTACTTATTTTTAAGCTACATTGACTTTCATTTACAATTTATTCCTGGCCGGAATGACTAAGGTACATTGAATCTCTCATAAAACTAAACCTTGTAACGCAAAATGAATATGACATGCGAGACAGAATGATATAAAAAAAAAAAATTATACTTATATTTTTATTGATCTCTATTACTTACCTCCATTAAGTTATATTCTATGATCACTGTGTGATTATAAAAATTTCGAATTAAAACTATAAAGGTGAAGGATATATATATACACACACACTCTATGATTATTATAAAGACGACGGATATACTCATCTACTAGACTACTAGCTAGGGCCGGAACAAATACATAAGACGACGAGTCATATACATGCATAATTAGTATTAAGGAAGGTACATAATCAAGAACGTAATTTTGAGAGTAACAGCGCCATTAACGGTTCAATGAATCTGTGATGAGGTGAAGTCATATGGGCCCCACATATTTTTGGCAATTGCTATATCTACAAGACTTAACACTAAGCATATAATATTTCTTTTTTTTTTTGCCAGAAAGCAGGCATATTACGACAATAAAGTTGGTGCAATATGTTTTCCGTTCCAAGTTACACTATTAATTAGGGTCAGGAGAAAATTAATTAAAATCCTAATCACATCACAACAGCGATGATGATGAAAATCCACGGTTGACGATCAGTGCAAATACATAATTACAGAAATACCCCATTTGGATAAAGGGCCTCCCTTGAACGATACGTGTGTACCGCGGAACCGGTGATACCAGTCATTGGTTGATTCAGATATTGTTTTAGTCCTTTCGTGTGTGGCCATGGACTGTGGCTTTGTAACAACTTACCCCAAATCCCACTTCTCTTCCCTCTCTCTCTCTCTTTTCTCTCTGTGCTTCGGCCCTCTCAGAGAATCAGCACCGTTTTTGACAAGTTTCCGTCATTATTTGAGTGGCGAAATTTCATTTGGGTAGGTAGATGTGCATTTATCAATTGGGCCGAATCATCACTTGCAAGAGATACACACTCACACAAATAGAGGAGAGATTATCGTTTGTGGAGGGAGATTTATATATGTTAAAGGTGTTTGGGTTGAAGTCGACCATGTTTATGGTAGTGGTGAGCATAGGACTGCTGGTGCTGCCGTTGGTATTGCCGCCGCTGGCTCCGCCGCCGCTGGTGCTCATGTGGGTGCCCGTTTTGATAATGTCGCTTCTGGTGACGCTGGCGTTCTTTCCTTCACATTCCCCCGACGTCGTTTTATCGTCGTCCGTGTAGCCGGCCCGGCTCTTCTTGATCTCCCTCCAGGTATCACCACCATATATGCATGCACTCAAAAACACTTGGGACTCTCTATATTTAACTTGTTTAACCAGTCAGCTTTTCATAAATGAATAATGTAAATGCTGAACTTGAATCCTGCAGATCGATGCTAGAATGAACCCTTTGTGTCATCATTGGTGTTTTCCTCTAATGTTTTAATGAGTTAGCTTTTATTCAACTTTATTGCCCACAATCGAATTGCTGGCCATTTAATGTGTAAGCTAGAGAGAGTTGAATTGGTAGGTAGCGTAAAAAGTTGTGCAAAATGCTGTGAGGAAGAAAACGATAAGTGGTGGGTGAAAAAGAAAAAGCAAATGATCGAGAGTAAGAGTGGCCAATTTGGCCATGCAATAAAGTAGGAAGTAGTACGTCTTACTACATGAGTGTTTGCAGGACATTGTGAATGAAAAGGAACAAGGTTCCAAAGGGATAGATGGATGGCGAGATAGCAGATAGCAGCTAGAGCGGTGTGAAACAGAATATGAAAGTACAAAAGAGAGGAAAGAGAAAAAAATTGGTGAGAGAGAGAGAGAGAGAGAGAAGACGGAGAGGACGACGATAGACAGTGGAAATTGAAGCGAGGGGACACGTGGAAGGCAGAGCCATGCATGCAAGCCAATGAAACGCAGCTCCATTTCTTCGTCGCTAGCCACCAAACATTCACGCCTCTCACTTCTGCCTCCTCATTTTCTTCATCTGATCTATGCATTCCACAAGAGAGATGGAGTAATTCAGTGTTAGTTCAGGGAACTAGCCATGGTGGTGCTTATGATAAAGATGAGGTCTATACCGTTCAAATATAGTTTTAACAGATTATATTTAATTTTTTCAACTAATTGTTTTTAAATGAAAGAAAATCATTTTTTGAAAAAAATGAAAACGGAAATATTATCTTTATTTTAGATTTTTTATATTTAAATAATATGTTTATAAAAAGTAAAAAATAAATAAATTAGGACTATATATATCCAAATTAATTTTGGATGGTCTGAATTTAAGTGTACGTTGAGCAGTGTTTATCAAAGACGATGACAACTGAAACTGAAACTGAATCTGTTAGAAAACGTTGTGTAAAAGCAAAAACAGAAAAGAAAGTTGTGAAAATGCCCTGCTTGATGCTCCCTCCACTCCAAGATAATAATCTTTATTGAATAATGTTTATTTTTTAATTTTGTTCTTATAATTAATGCTTAGGTATTAGGAAAAATTTCATTAAAATACCATTTGAATTTGTAAAACTCCCGGAAGTTTTTAAAATTTGTAAAAAGACTAAGAGGTACCCAGACCTATGAGAGATATGTAAATTCGGGTGAAATTCTCTTTTTGTTTTTAGTTTTAAATAAATCAAAAAAATAAAAATACCCTCGTCTAAGGGCCGGCGGCCGAGCGCCGCTAGTTGGGTGCCAAACGGCGGCCAGTAGCAAGGGGAGTGGGGGTTTTTTTTTTTGGTTTAGGATTTTTTGTTTAAAAAAAAATTATTCATTAAAAGTGTAGGGGATGGGGTTCGAACCCCAACCCCCCACACATCTATGGGGGTAAGTGGTTACTTGGTTCTTTTAATATATATATACAGTAATAAATATATATATTTTTAACATTTTTTCAATAGTATTTACAAATCCTAAAACGAGAATTATCATTCTATAAACGGAATTTACAACGTTTTCTACCGGAATCCCTTTGTTTACTCTTTGATGCAGATGAGTGAACCAAAAAATTGTACTATTACAAATCCTTGAATGAAAATTACCATTCCATAAACGGAATTTACAACGTTTTCTACAGAGATTCCTTTTTTTACTCTTTGATGTATGTGAGTGAAAAAAAAAAAAATGCACTATTACAAATTCTGAAACTAGAATTACAAATCCTGAAATGGAATTTATAACTTTTTTTCAAGGATTCTTTTTTATAATTAAAAAAGTTGTAAATGGTGTTTCAGGATTTGTAATTAGCGTTTTAGGATTTGTAATTGGCTTTTTAAGATTTGTGATAGTGCATTTTTTTTTTCACTCACAAGCATTAAAGAGGAAAAAATGCAAACTTGAAAAAAAGTTGTAAATGTCGTTTGTGAAATGGTAATTCTTGTTTCAAAATTTGTAATAGTGCTTTTTTTTTCCATTCATATGCATCAAAGAGTAATAAAAGGGATGCGTATAAAAAACATTGTAAATTCCGTTAGTGGAATAGTAATTCTTATTTCAGGATTTGTAAATACCATTGAAAAAATGTTAAGAAGAATATATATATTTGTTAATGTATATATATATATATATTAAAAGAACCAAGTGACCCAACTGGTGGCCCCACGAATGTGTGGGGAGTGGGGTTCGGTTGGGGTTCAAACCCCACCCCCACACTTTCAATGAATATTTTTTAAAAAACAAAAAACCCTATACCCCCAAAAAAGAAACCCATCGTCCCCCTGTTGGCTGCCCAGCCGGCGGTAGTGACCCTCTGGTGAGGGTATTTTTATTTATTTTATTTATTTAAAACTAAAGTAAAATGGTAATTTCACTTAAACTTGTATATTTCTCATAGGTTCTTGGTACCTCTTAGTCTTTTTATAAATTCGAAAGACTTCAGGAGGTTTCGCAAATACAAATGGTATTTTAATGGAATTTTCCCTAGATATTACTCTTCTTATAATTGTTTCATATTCATAACTTCTTTTATATAGGTAAAGTTAGACTTTTTTACAATGAATTTAAAATTTTGATTTGCTCTGCTTTAATTCTAGAAAGTAGTAAGGTGATTGAAAGCAACTTAATATTTTCTTTAATTAAACGTTTCCTAATTAATCGTATTGTAAAGAATTTCTACAACCTCTCTATCATGTTTTTTTCATGTTTTTTCTCTTAAAAAATATCAACTCTACATGATCGCAATGAGAGT
Organism: Acacia confusa; assembly: GCA_037074495.1. NCBI lineage: Eukaryota > Viridiplantae > Streptophyta > Magnoliopsida > Fabales > Fabaceae > Acacia > Acacia confusa. The sequence continues at coordinate 8,352,705 of CM073507.1, read as the reverse complement.
GCTTAGGGAATCAGAACTGCACATTCCATGCCCTTCATAGCAAGGCAGAAAATAAAATTGAATGGTAAGCCTCATTTGATAAGGGAAGCCAATTATTATGTCTGGCTGTGTCTTTAACACCTCAAATATTCAAGCAAAGGTTTTCTATTTATATTGATTGATTATTTTTTTAAAAAAATATTACTATTATTTAAGTAAATAATAAAGTTAAAAAATGTAATTTGCACTATATTTTCGGTGGTTTATTTGATAAAGTAGTAACCACAAAACTTTCTTATACATTAAAGACAAGGTTTTCCGGTTCAAGTTAGGGATCGGAAACAAAACTAAACACTTTTTAGAAACTAAACTGAAAATGTAACAATTTTTTCAGATAGAACGAAGAGAAAATCGAGTTTGTGATGAATTTTTTTTTTCTATGTCATTATTTCACAAGAAAATAACAAAACCAATTATGTGTAACAAGTTAAGAAATACTTGTATGATAGATGTTATAAAAAATTATAGCTTGTGGCCTCTACCTTTTTTTAACGCGATCGAATGGGCTTAAAATGTATAAACATTAAACAAGAAGTTACTTAGAATTATATATGAGGGAAATGACTTTTTAAAGAAGGTTTTGTTTAAAAAGGATATTGACGTTCGTGGATGTTCCGTGACGGGCGAGCAGAGCATTAGAATTAGAATTAGGATAAAGCTCATTTAATCATAACGTGTCCACCATGTAAAGCAAGGCTTTGCAATGAAGGTTATTATATCCGCTCAAATTATCTACATAGTGGCTCCTTTAGCTTTCATATTCTTCTACATGGCTCGAGAACCTTCGGAGAATAGTCTTTTTGTAACCTCCCAATTTTTATTTATAGTGATTAAGTACTATTAATTAAGATTAGATTTATTAAGTAATTTGAGGCTAATAGAAGATCTAGAAGCTTATTAAGATAATAGGTTAATATTGGAATATGATTAAAAATTGAAGCTAGTATATATTTCCGAAGGATGAGTTGAATTTAAGGAAATTGTAATTACTATTTATATGTTATTAAAATGGTATCGGAATGAGATAACAAAATATAGCTTGATTATGGATTTTTGGAGATTTGTTTAATTAGGCGGAGGATTTAGAGATTTCATGATCCCAAAATATGAGTTTGAAGGTGTTAAGAGTTTTGTCTATATTATATAAAAGAAAATAACATAAAAGAAAAGGGTTAAAAAAGAAGGAAAGAAAGAGGTATCTATAAAGAAAAATAAAATAAGGTAATATATATATAAAGGAAAAGAATAATGGAATAATAATATAAAAACTTTGGAGCCCATAACATGTTTTTATTATACCCCCTCTTCTCCTCCCGCAGCTGCACTTCGGCTCTTCTTCGTCTTTTCCTCTTCCAGCGCCGAGAGTTAGTGAGAGGCCTCCATTGTTGGAGTTTGGGGATACTTTTGACATTCATTTCATCCTCATAAAATCTTTTAACTTCAATACTTATTTCATAAATATTTTTCTGCTCATTAGGAGCTTTCTAAAAGTATAAATTATGTTGGGAGCAAAGCAAGTTTGAAGATTATCGCTTAAAACAAATTTTGATTTCCAACAAACGGGACCTTGAGATTGTAGAGGTAAGTGAATACTTGTATTTAATCGGTTTTGAATTATTCTGTTACATAATTTGAGAGATATTTAGAGTTAGAGTTTGAATGTTAGAGGGTGGTTATAGTTAAATATGATAGTTATAACTTATAACCGATTAAACTTGAGTTTTATCATTGTGTTATATTTATTAGAGATAAAATTGATATTTAATTGGTTTAAAATGTTGTTAAAGCTTGTAAAGTGAAAATGAGTATTTTGGTTGGAACACTAAGTTGGAGAAATTGAGGATTTTGGTCTATTTGAATTATTTTACGTTAATTGCTGGTTTGAATGAGTTATTGAAATTTAGAAATGAAGGAATTGAATTTGATATTAGAATGGAGATTTGGGCATTATAAGCCATATTTAAAAGTTAAAGGCTGAGTCAGAGACTTTATATATATATATATATATATATATATATATATATATAATATTAAATTGATGTGTTTTGCAATTTGATTAATGAGAAATTGTATAATAATTATGTAGATTGAAGTTAGATTGTCTGGTGTTCGCAAATTCAAAACATTCAAGTGTTGGTAATAATAAGTTTGGAGTAGAGGTAACATTAGTTATTTTTTTTATATAGTTGTCAACTATGTGTTTGTGTGTGTGTAATTGTTTTAAGATTTGTTTTGCATATAGAAGGCTTGATTTGAAGTTGTGTATTTGGCTAAAAACATATATTGATGTGACTAGAAACTATTCAAGCATGCTTCTATGTATTAAAATTCATGGATATATATTTTGAAAATTATTTAAGCATGTTTATGTGTTATAAAGGAAATATTGTTTGTTATCAATGATTTGGAAATGATGTTATATGTTTTAGATGATGAACACATTTTGCTATGGTTCCTTGAATTGAAATATTATTGTCATCTTAATGAATATTGAGAGGATGTATTATTTGATGAATCTTGTTTTTAACCATACTCATATATTTTGGAATTTGTATATACATGTTGTGGTTGATTGTCCTTAATGCAGATGGATGGTTGTAGAGTTTTGATAGGAGATTTTGTGTAAATATCACATGGTATGCCACTACTCGATGCAAAGTTAGTGGTGATTCTCAAGGCCCCGCCTCCAATGTTTTTCCTTTGGCTGGGAATTACAACAAGTTTGGTAGACAATGACACCTCCTTTATTTCATTAAAAGGAGGGGAGTCATAATGCAATCATGACGAGCTAGAGACCTTGGTTAGGTGACGCCTCATGATTTGGAATCATATGTAATAAAATTAAATGGATAAATGATTTGATAGCTATGGCTTCAATGAGCGGTTACAAGAATGGTCAAAGTTAATAAGAATGTTTTGTGCACCAATCAATTACTTGTGTATTATATATGTGATTTATGATTTGAATATAATAAAAATTTTGTAGAATTATTTCTATAATAAGGTTCATATATGTTTTTGTGAAATTTCTTGTAAACAATATTTTGAAAAGAAATTGTGATCTTCAATCGTTTTAGAGCCATTTTGGGAGAGGGTTTTGATAACCGAATCGAGAACTAGTTTGTGAAAAGTTTTATATAAAGAATAATATAAATAAAATATTGTGAGTTGAACATGATTTTAGAATTGTATATTTTTTATTTCGGTTTGCATGTATAGTTTTTAATAACCAATGGTTTTTAAGATATTTGGATTTCATGGTTGCTATATTTTTTTTTTCTAGGTGAGATCTGTGTAAGGATGCAGCAAAGTTGTACCAGGTGAGCATAGTTGTAGGCTCTCATTAAAGTTTTTCTTGCTTGCACATGTCATCAATTGTCATTACTTTTGATGTTACCAAAATTTAACTAAGCACACTGCAAGTGTACAGGTCATGAAAATAGCAAGTGGTAAATCAAGTTCATCCCACAGGGACTCAATTTAGCTAGTGATTAGGTGTCAAATTTCCTTTTTCGTTTAAGTTGAATAGAGTTGTTTTCAATGAGTAGAAGAAATGCAAATAGGATAAGAATTAAATATCGACAAAGACTTGATAAGAATTAAATATCGACAAAGACTTTTCACGGAGAGCAAATTGAAATATCAAAAAGGCAACTTAGAGTCACTAATCCCTTATTTGTTTATTAGATTTTATTCCCACGACATTAATTTTAACTTAATTTAATCAGCTAAGCTAGAGTTTAAATGTTTATAAATGTCTTTCGGTCCATTTATATACCTATCTCAATTAATTATGCAATGCCTCACACGACTAATTAAGATGCAATTCACTCAGGCTCACTCTAATTTGATTATGCGAAGCTTCTAGGTATATGTTTATCCTAGACGCAAATTAAATTAAAAATCTAATTCCACATTATTTAATCTCAAGGTCAATTTAAGATTCCCTTCGTCAAGTTCAATCTTAAATCCCCAAAACATGCTTACTGATTACTGATGGTCAAACACTAAGCAATTAATAATGAAAACAAGATTAAATAAACTGAATTAATAACAAGCAAAACTAATTAATGAGAATAATCTCTAAAATCCAAACAAGTTCATAGATCCTCTAGGTTGCAAAGTAAATTAGTCACACATGGTTAAAATAAAAATCACAGCACAGAAAATTCTAGACTCAGGGTTCATAAAGAAAAAGATTCAAGAATATGATCTCTCCCTCCAAATCTTTGATGTCCAGCTGCTCTGATCCTCGCAAAAATGCTGCGTCTCGTGCTGCTTCCTTCTTGCGTCTCCGTCCTGTGCGTGCTCTGCGTTTTTTCAATTCGTCCAGTTCTCGGCCGTCACACGTCTTGAATAATTCTCCAGCTGTCCGCTTGTGTCTCTCCAATTCTTCTGCGTCTTGCCTCCCTTTTAATGGATAAAAGTTAGGTTTTCTTTTTTTTTTTTTGGCTGTGGGCCCCACGATTTCAATCTTCATACGTGATATGCTATTCAATTTTGAATTGCTTGCGGGGTCCACGTTTAATTGCTTCATTCTTTGATCCGAAATCTCCTATATTGCTTTATATATATATATATATATATATATATATATATATATATATATAAAGCATTATAATATCTCTACGTAATAAGTTAGGATATGAGTAGATTTTATATCCAGATACTCTTTTATCATCTAATTAATTTAAAGTTTGAAAAATATCTAAAAGATAATTAAATAAGTATAACATATTACTAATTTAATCTAATATATCTCAAAATCTATACTTATTTAATTATAAAATATATACTTATTAAACTCCCCCACAATTAAACATTTGCTTGTCCTCAAGCAAAAGAAAGAGAATTCATTATCTTAAATGAGAACAACATTGTTTATGAAATTTCTAAACAGATAGCAGTACATCACCACACTTAGATCATGTTATCAAGTTTTATTTAATTAATGTCTTATAAGAATGTGTCACTAAGCCAATAGCCTTAAACAATCATAATAATCTCTTAACATCCCATGATCAAAGGATTGACAAGTAATAAGTTCAACAATAAGATTAGTAAAAGAATATTATTATGCTACTCAATTTCTCCAGAAAAATTCAAATGCCCCCCACAAAACCAAGCTTTTCATTTAATTTAATAGGGATCCTCAAGTAGGAAATAACTCAATTCTTTTTTTTTTCTTATTATTTTTTTTTATTTTTTCTTTCTTGAGCGGTTGTAGGTCCCCTTTTGACGCGACCCTGCACATGGGTGATGCAGCACCGGTTACTCAGTTACTCCAACAGGCACCTCAAGAGGCTTTTAGCCTAACTCATAACCCTCTTTGACTTTACCGTTTGACGCGACCCTGCGCATGGGTGATGCAACACCGGTTACTAAGTTCAGTCTAGAGAAGTCATTGGAGTTATTTTTCTTTTTTTGTTTTGTTTTTTTTTTCAATTTTTTTCAGCTTTTGCTCCTTTTTTTTTCCTAACCCACTTGAGTCATTTCCCTAAACAAAAATTTTCTTTAGCCAATAAAGGTCATCATCTCAATTCATAAAGAAATCATGTATCAAAATATTCACAAACTAATAATCTGTTGATCACATTACAAACTAATCCCTATTCTTATAATCTATTTCAAGATTGCTATAAAAATTCAAGGCTTAGAGGCTTAATTAAAACATTCTTTTCTCTTCTTTTTTTTTTTATTGTTTTACTTGATAATATTCTCTAAGATGGGGATGCTCAAAATTAAGGTTAATCTTAAACAATAAAAAAAATTCAAAAGAATTCTTTTCAATTGAATAAGGACAAGCACCACCAAAGAAATCATATCCTCCCCCCCACACTTAAATCAAACATTGTCCTCAATGTTGCAAAAATTAATAGAGGGACAGGAACTAATACTCCCATGGTTTAGGTCTCTAACTCTGATGTGGAGTGCTTCATCTGGTACCATCCATTATGTTTCAAATTTTGAGAGAAGAAAGAGTGCTCAGGCAAGACTTGGCAGCCACAAGAGGAGTGATTATCTTTAAACCTAGAAAAATGAAACAACGAAAGCAAAAATAATAATTAAAAAAAAAACTGCAAGCAAAACCATTGGGTTGCCTCCCAAGAAGCGCTTGGTTTATAGTCTTCAGCCTGACTATGTCAGAATGTCAAAGAGGTTGAGACAAACAGTGCCATTGTTTCCCAGAAAAGGATGTAGAAATCTTCAAAATTTGTTCAACATGCCTATAAGCATTCTCCACGCTATTCTACTCAATAAATGACTCTTTAATGGTAATTGAATCCAATTCAGCTTGATTGAGGTCATTTATCACAACCCTTGCACATTGTTTGAATTCAGTTTGAGACTCCTTTGCTTTGTCCCTCTTAAACTTGACTTGCTTATCACCCAGTCGTAAAATTATCTCTCCCTGTTCAACATCTACCAATGCTTTCGTAGTAGCCAAGAATGGTCTCCCAACAATTAGTGGAATCTCTTGATCCTCTTCCATGTCAAGAACAATGAAGTCAGCAGGATATATAAAACAACCAACTTTCACCAGTACATCCTTAATGATGCCATATGGATAAGAGAGACTTTGATCAGCTAGCTTGAGAGTAATAGTTGTAGGACTAGCTACCCCTAGTTGAAGCTTCTTAAAAAGAGATAGAGGCATAAGATTTATAGAAGATCTCAAATCACATAGTGCACCACCTTCAAATTGGTCACCAATCACATATGGAATAGTGAAGGAACCAGGATCTTTAGACTTTAAAGGAACATTAGGTTTAATGACACTAGTGATCTCCTTGGTCAATGCTACAGTTGCAAACTCAGTAAAATGCTTCTTTTTACTCAACATCTCCTTCAGGTACTTAGCATAGTTAGGCAATTGCTCCAAAGCTTCTATTAATGGGATGTTAATATGTAATTGCTTGAAAATATCCAAGAATTTCTTGTATTGGTCATCAAATGCCTTCTTTTAGAATCTTTGAGGAAATGGTAAAGGTGGTCTCCATTTAGGAATCTCAGTACCAGCTATCCTTTTATGTACTTCCTTCTTTTGGGATTCGTTATCCCCATCTACTTCCTTAACCTTTTGTGTAGACTCTTTATCGTTTTCTACAAGATCCCCAGGAGTTTCCTTGCTATTAGAATCTGAAGACTTCATTATTGGTTGATGTATCTCAAGTAATTCTTTACCACTTCTAAGGGTAATGACTTTACACTCCGCTTTTTCATCTCTACGAGGATTAGGCAAAGTATTACTTGGCAAATCTCTTTGTTGTAAAACATTCATAGCTTTTGCAATTTGTCCCACTTGTACTTCAAGGTTCTTGATAGATGAGTCCATTCTTGCATTAACAACTGCTTTCTCTTGAGTACTCTTTAATTGAAAACTTGCTAGCTGAGATATTATTGCCTCTAGATCAGGTTTAGGCTCTTAAGTAGAAGTAACTTCCTTTTCCAATTGATAGAACCCAGGAGGTGTTACTTGCCTTGTATTAGAGGTTGATGCTTCATTAAGAGTAGCTCCATATTTCCAAGAGAGGTTGGGGTTTTTATGCCACCCAGAATTATAGGTGTTTGAATAGAGATTGTTCTGGTTGTTGCCATAGTAGTTTCCTGCGTAGTTCACTGGCTCCATCTGTTGAGGTATGAGGCATTGTCCATTATCATGGCCATTTCCACAGTAATCACAAGGAGCATGAATAGCATGTACTCCCATGTGTCTACCATTAAATCGGTTTACTTGGGCTTCCAAGTGATCAAACCTTTTATTGATTGTATGTAACATTGCCATCATCTGTGAGGAAGAGTCCTCAACAGCTTTATCAATCGACTTCACCGGCCTTCTTTCATTGTTGTTCTGTATAAAGTCAGTTGATAAGTCATCTAAACAATTCCAGACATGATTCACCGGTTGCTTTGTAATTCCACCATTAGTGACAATATTTAACTCTAATTTGGATTCAGGAGTCAACCGGGTACTAAAGATTTGAGACCCATTTCTCTAGATTGTGACCAGGGCTCTGCCTAACCAGTCGATCTTAATATTGAGAAAGAGACAAATTCTTTGTCTTCTACACAAGAAGGACTGATTGCTATATTAAATTCTTTGAATGGATATAGGCAACATAAAATAAGCATAAATGATGGTTATATTCCATATGATGATTCTTCTCAATATACTTGCATGACTTGTGTTTATTGTGGAGGGAATCATTTATTTGTGAATTGTCCATATAGTTCAACTAGTCATTGTATGAGAGATGATTTTGTTAGAAACTAAACTCATTTTGATAATTCATTTTATCATAGTGAAAGTTTTGAGCAACAAAAGTTTGGGGATCCACATGTCTATTGTTCTCATGAAAATACCCATCCTTTTTACTCTTATCCTCAAGTTGAAGAACACACCATTGAGTTTGAAGAAAAATCTAATTTAGAAAAATTATTTGAGAAGTGTGTGGAAGCATCAAAGAGGCCTAGTAGAGAGCGAGAGGAATTTGCCACTAGGCTTGAGTCAAGGGTCCAAAATATTGAGGTATATACGAGTCAAATTGTTTCAACCCTTGAGACTATAAGGCAAGATAATTCCTTAAGCTTGATGACCTCTTATTCTGATGATAATGATTATTGTGAGCAAGTTGAATGTGTGAAATTATATGAAATTGTGGATAATGTAGAAAGTGATTTTGAGCTTGAAATTGATTTAGATGAGAATAATGGGTGTCTAGAAGAGGTTCAAGCTGAGGAACCTAAGGATTGTGATTTTGGTGTTCAAATTGATGTAGATGTCCCAATTGTTGTTGCTCATAACTCTCATATTAAAGTGTTGACTCTTACTGATAAGAGTCACGTGGATTTTGTTGGATGCTCTAAATTTTTAGAAGTGCCTATATCCATTCAAAGAATTTAATATAGCAATCAGTCCTTCTTGTGTAGAAGATAAAGAATTTGTCTCTTTCTCAATATTAAGATCGACTGGTTGCCATGTGAAATCCATTTTTAATTTTTTTTTTGCTAAAAAAAATAATTACGAACTCAAACTTAAACTACAAATGCACAATCAATTCCAATCAAAATAATTGTGGCATATAAGTCCCCGACAACGGCGCCAAAAACTTGATAGGGCAAAATTTTTATAAAGCCTAAGATTCCGCAAGTGTACGAGCCGTATCAAATAATAAAGATGAGTAAAGTATCGTTCCCACGAGGACTTAGTACCCGCTACTCCAGTTAATAATTAATCTTGCACTTTTCGTTTAAGTTGAGCAATCAAATTTAATTTAACTAAGAAAATAAAACCAAAATCAAACAAATAATCTACGCAATAATCAAACGGGCAACCTAGAGGCACTAATCCCTTATTAATTTCATAAACATTTATTTCACCAATTTAATTACTCTTAATATTAATTTTGTCAATCTCGAGTATTAATAGTTATAAGTGTCTCCCGGTCCACTTACAACCCTCTTAAGTAAAAGTTGTTATGCCTAACAAATTTACTCTAGAGCCAATTTAATCCGGACACACTCTTCTACAATCATATGGGACTATTAGGTATATTCCTATCCTAATCGCAAATTAAATTATAATTTAATCCCATATTGTTTAATCTAGAGCTTTGTTAAAATTCTGTAAATCCTAATTCTCAAAATCCTATTTAAAGATGGTCATCACTAAATGGATAAATTTAAACACGATTAAGCAACCAAAATTAATACTAATTATAACTAAACAATGAAACAAAATCTAATCTATCAATAAGTTTATAGTTACTCTAAGTTGCAAAACAAACTAGCCACACACATGGCTTTAATCCAGACAACACAGCAAATTAAATTCAGATTCAACACAAGTTTCAAAACCAAACTGAAAATCAAAGGGAAGGGGAATAGGAATAGAGTATTGAAATTAAGAACAAAAATTTCCCCCTAATTCAGTTGATGATGAGCCACGGAAGAGGAAGAGGAAGATGAAGCTACTGACTGTGTTCTCCTTTGCCTCCACAGTCCTCTCGTCCTTCCGTGGAGATGATGAAGAGAATTGCTGCTCCTCTGCTTCTTCTTCCTCTGCCCAGCCATCGCCTCTGTTCTGCGTGTTCCTTCTGTTCGTCTCGCGTCTCTGGTTCTTCGCGTTTTCCCCTTTTCTCATTATTCATCCCGCCTCCTGCTCTTTTATTCAATAATTCCGCCTCATTCATATTCGTCCAGATCCCCCTTTTTGCTTTTAGGTTTCCATTCATTTAATCCATTCAATGTGGTTCGTGGGCCCATTCACTTTGCATCTTCCAATCATTCCTCAACTCACATTTGGCCCAATTCATTTAATCCGTGGAGCCCATTTCAATTTGCCTTCAATCTCATCCAAAAAGATAATACTCCCCTGCTCCTACGCCATTTAATCCAAAGAAAAGAGAGATAGTTATATTAATAAAAATAATATTGATTATATATTTATTTTTTTTATATTATTATTATTTTAAATAAACTTAAAAACCTATTTTCTAAATTGAAACCCCACAAATCATGAACCAATTTGATTTCTCTTAAACTCTTAAGAAAATCTCTTTAATTTAGTATTAATAACTTCCTAAATATATCAAAATATACCTCAAATCTTATTAAAATTAGGAAGTCATCAACTTTATACATATTTAATTCCATAACCTATGAACTATTTAATAATGGTTTAAGAATTCTATACAACTTGAATACTACGAACCATAGTTCTGAAAACTATTGATCTTAGTGTTTGATTGAGAAATTTGTTAAATAAGTTTTGTTATTATTGGGTGGAGCCTCTATTGCAATGAATTTGTGATAATGGATATGGATAAAGCAAAGTTATTAAAACCAAGACAATTATTGAGCCGATTGAAGTATTGGGTCAAGGGTAAGTGGATTAAAACATAGTAAAACCGATAAGAAAATGAAGATTTTAAATTATTAATATAAAATTATAAACAAAATAATTCTCTTAATAATAAAAATATCTTCTTAACTAACAAAAGTGTGCGCATGCGCGCGCACATATATATAGATATATATAATATTACAACAACTAAGCAGATGAGCCAACTTCACTCTCTTTGTTCTCTTCAAATTTTATTTATATTTTAATATTTATATGTAATTAGGGTGATATAGAGGGATGGGAAAATGCACAAGACCAAACTTTCCTGATAAAAAATCCTACAACATGTTATGTCAGGAGGGTGGAGAAATTTCCTTTGTCTTAAAAAAAGTTGAAAGGTGACATGGTTTTATCCTATGCGTGCTTTATCTGATGGATTCTTGGAGAATACATGGAAATTTTAACAACTCATGGGGTGAATACTTCCCTTTCATCTCCCCATACCCCTACTTTATCCAATGGATTTTACGTCTCCCCATACCTAATGGATACTACTATTACATCCACGTTTTCACCATATGATCTCTATAGCTAATTGAAAGTGAAACGCTCAAAGTCGAAGACGTCTCGTCCATCACATTAACCAAGTCTGTTTTTCTTTCAACTCGAAGGCTTGTGCTGAAGATTCTCACCAATCTGAGCCTTGGAGGACACTGGACTCTATTTTTCTTTAATGTTATTGAAGATTCCCGTCGCTCCAACCCTTGAAGCGGCTGACTCTGCTTTTTCTTTCACAATGACAAGCCTCGAAGGTTCGTCGTCAAAGATTTTTGCTGATTTGAGCCTCAGAGGATGCTAGACTCTATTTTTCGTTGATGTCAGCTTAGAAATGTCGTCGATATGAGCCTTGGAGGATGTCGATCGAGCTACATTTTTTTTTTTAAAAAAAAAAAACCCTCAGTTTCTATGGCTGACCAAATTGGTTTCATGGTTAGTTTCCATCCGGTCCGGGTTTCATACCCATGGGATTAAGAGATTTAATATGTTGTTGATTGGGCTTGTAGAATTACTATTGTCATGTTGAGCTACAAATGCCTGAGGCTCAGTCTTTTGTCAATAATCCCTAATTCTTACTTATATTGTGTTCGGAAATAATTTATTAAATTATTGTAATTAACCTTTTGAATTGTTGTTTAAAACTACTATTTCATCAACAAATATATATATTTTTCTTATAAATGCATTTTAATTTATGACTACTTATATTCTAATTTCCTCCAATTTTTAATTTGATAACTATATGTTTTTTAGTTAAAATATTTTACAGGTACTTATTTTATCCCTCAATTTCTAATTCGGCACCTATATGTATTTTCTTGTTTTTATTAAATCCAGTAGCCTATTAGTTAGTACCATTAGCTCCTAGAAAAGTTACCCCAACAAAAAGTTTAAAGTGGCTGAATTATGTTTTTAAGCCACAAATGCTGCCTCCCTTTACTGCTTGCAACCACCAATATTTCTTATTTGTATTATTCCAAAACCATCATTTTCAAACAAAACTGTCTCCAAACTGTAGAATTATTAAGCTTAGTGGTTGTTTGAAATTTTCATGCCATTCCAAATGCTAGGATGTTGCCATTAGTTAACATCCATTATATGCTAAACAAACATATACTTCCTATGTTGTATAATTCAATTTTATCACTTCAAAATCTCACAGTATTTATCCCTACCATCCGATAAACTTTATGTTTGGTACCAGAGATTTTTTTTTTTTTGGTTATTTTAATTCTGTAGGTACACAAAAATTTCAAAATAAAAATTAATTTTGTTATTTTATCTTTTTTTGCCATTATATTTTACACGTCTCAAAGGACCTATGATACCTTTTTCCAAGAAAATACACCTAATATCAGACAGGCGGATTAACTTGAAAATTAAAGCCAAAATCGTTCTTCATGTCAAAATTTGACAAGCAGTACTGAAGAAACAAAGCATCAACCTTTGTTAATATAATATTTATGATTAGATAAAAAAATTACAACAAACCTATAATAATCAAGACAAAAATCCCCCAACAGTTTACTCCTCACAGAACCCAAAATAGAATTTCAGGGAATACATTGGCATGAAACTCAAGCCACCCAATGTTATACTCACCGAAAAGGGTGATTCACCTACGATTTCTGCCACCCCGCCCCCGCCCCCTCCCTCTCCCTCTTCCCCTCCCTCTGCCTCTGCCTTGACCGAAACTGGACTTGTCAGGCTTAAGCCCCAAGGACTGAACTCCCCTTCTCTTGCGAGGCTGGTCCTCTTCGTCTTCCTTGTACTTGGCTGAGCTTTTTCTGGTAAAAGTAATCTCTCGTGAACCTCCAGGACCCATCTTCACACCATCCGGCATCCCAGAAGACTTTTCATCATGTTTCAAAGAGGCTACTCTATCTCCCATTGGAAGCGAGTCCTCCTCTGCAAGGGACTTCTGCTTCCAGAATGCCTCCGCATGTAACTCGTTCTTGATCTCGTACATTCTGCATATTATGAGAAAAAATTCTAGTATCAAAACATACTAAAATCTGATGGGTCACTGCCCATTTAACCTCATAAAAGGGAAAAATCCTAACAAGTCTCCAGTGAGTTCTCACCTTGGAACCTGAGGTTTAGATTTTAGTTTATTTGCAGATTCGTCTTCTGACGATGCTGACCCATCAAAATCACTTGCACTCTGATCTTCATCAGACATGATAGGTTCAAAATGTTCATTCAGTAAGGAAGTTTGCTTCTTAGAAGAAGCTATGGGATGTAAAGCCAAATATTCTTGTGAGGAAGGATTAATCTCATAATCCTGAAACACAATTTGAATAAAGCATTTGTCAGAAGTAATAATGTCTTGTTCAAAACCAAGTGGATCATAATACAAAATTACACGATCAAGCCAACTTTCAACTATGGACCTTCTTCAGATGTTTTATACTGCAAGTGAAGATTCTGTTCTAAAACTTCTGGAATGATAAGATCCATAACTTTGAATGTGACTAATATATGTTCAACAGAAAAACCAAAATCCACTAGAAACAGAGTTATCAAATTTAATTGAAACATAAAGCTGTCAGAGCGAACCTTGTTCGCAAACATAGCTGCAAATCGATCATCTTTAAGATCTTGCATACTAATCCCCTTCTTTTTCTTAGAAGCCTTTTTAGCTTCATCATCATCAGCATCCTTTTCATTTTCAGCTTCTTCACTTGCAAGAAGGCGAGCCGCAAGGGCCCGATTGACTTTAGGTAATTTTCTTCTAATCTGCAGGAAAACAAATAATAAATTGTAGAGGCTAAGGAATTGCCCTGATTCAAATAACTATTCAGATGCTAATCTAAACCACTATATCACACTAAACATGGAAACAACAAATCATGAAACTGCATCATAACACCCAAACCAAAAGCTGTGCATGGAACAACACACACAATAAATATAAGAAATACATGTTTTTAATAAATCAAGTTCTGTTTGATTGAAAATGGGCATCATGTAGTGGGCCCAAAAAAAAAACAACTTCATCTTCTCCTCAGAGAGGTGATAAGTTCATTAAAATGAAATGAGAAATCAATTAACACTGGGATTCAATTTAACCAAATCTAAATCTTAAGGATGACAAGAAAATCGTAGCAACCAAGCAGAGGGGATCATATTCAAGCAGAATATATATATAATGTGAGTGCTTACCGTAATCCTTGAAGCACGTTCAGCTTCCAGTTTTTCTTGCTTCTGCTGTTCAATATATGATTCATATTCAAAAGGATCTGCCATTTCTTTTGCCTACAAGAGTTATTGCACCATATGAGAGGACAGATATACGAGATCCAGAAATCCCAAATAAAATTAACTCCTACACGAATAAGATTGTTGATAACCATCACTTCTACCTATCAAGACATAACATGGCTAATGTGACACAATGATTGAGAAAATGATTCAGTTCAGGTATAATAACAAAGTGAGGCGGAAAAAGAAAGAACTAGGCTACAAGTTAATGGCCTTGTCCCGAATCAACTGACCAAGCCATCAAATTACCATGATGACCCCAAGAGTGGAATCTAAGTGAAATGGTCTGCTTCACATAATACCCTTCTCAACTAAGCCACACGGGTAAGTACATTTTTTTCATTCTAGGATGTAATAAGAGTTTTCAGCTTTAAAAATTTAAGTCTATAGAACCTGCAGAACCTGGGGTCAATTCCCAGACTTTTCTATGTTTTCACAAGCATGCCCTCTTGGAGAACACAAGTAACTTGACAAGCTCAAAGTTTATTCCATGCCCAGCCTCTCAGCCCCTTTCCACTAATCACACTAGCTTGAAGTTCTTTAGATGTCACAATGGTCAACAACTTCTTTTTGGCCAAAATCACATTCAACAACCATGGTATCAGACATAATGTGACCTTTGAAACATGACCTATATGAAGCATGCTCCAATCAACACTTGCATGTTAGAACATAAAGAAGGGAAAACACTTCCTTTCCATTGAGCTCATTAAAGAAAAATTCAATATTATCAATACAATAATGCTGACAAAAAGAGAAGAAATTTAGTCAGGTTCACAACAGAAGAAAAACTCAAGGTCTCAGTATGATATTGCTGGAAAAGTTACAGGGAAAAATTCAGTCATGTTCCCGCCAGGAGAAAAATCAAGGTGGGAGCATCTTAGCGACTCATACAAAGCATTATACAGAGAAGTAAAAGCAAAATTTAGAAGGAAACCCCACCTTTTTGTATAATGAATAATTAATAAAGAAGCCATGCATGTAGGCTCTGAGAAGATCGGTACCAATCAAGTTGGTCAAATTTAACCTCTCAAGTTCTTCTTTTGTCAAAAATTGATAATAATCATAAATAGTTGCTTGTCCAGCCATATCTAGCTCCTCCTGTTCAATGGATATAATGTCAAAGGAAGATAGCTAAATGATAGATTAGTTTGATATAAATTAAAACATTAAGAACATACCGTAAAATTTTCTAGGGAAGAACACCACTTGGGAGCAGGTCCAAGGGCTGGTATAAAGTAAGATGGTATTTGGCTGCAGTCTAAGGCCAGCAAGATCAAACCACTACCACTAAATGTACATACATCATTTATTGTTCCCGCTGTCGGTTCAATGCTGGTCATGCCTTCTCCCTGAAATCAATTATTAAATCCAATCTTAATATAAACTGTAGATTAAAAAAATACCTCACAGCACCTATTACCTGCTAATCAATTTTTAAGAGCAAAGCAACCTCATCTGAAGAATGTAAGGTTGTGCATAGGTGTTCTAAGAGCTAAGAATTTGTAAAATCATGTTATGCATAAAGCTTATGGAAAGATAAAACTATAAAAGTAATGATGTTCAATATTCCTTATCAACAGAGCAGGCATACTGATAATTCCTTATGTAACACAGATTTGTTGATCAGAAAATACAAGAGAGAACAAGAAGGACTACTTTACCGATTCAGGATCCCATATTCTAACAACATGCTTATCACTGGTAATTAACTTTGGTCGTTCATAATTAAGAGTATGATGCCACTTAATATCCAATATGGCACTTCCATACCTGCACAAGACATTTTTCAAGCAACATTAATAGAAAAAATTATTTTAACCAATAAAAGTCTCAAACACAAGCATATTTTCTTACATGTGATCCTGAATTTGTATGGGATGAGATGAGCGCAAGTCATAGATGAGAACCTGCATGTGTGTAAGGAATTTTTTTTTTTTAAGTTATAACATGTAAATAACAGTCCAAATTTAGCCATTTAATTTTCAAGAAATATGCATAGCAACTATCTAATACACAAAATAAAGTTGTATTTAAAAAAAAATCACATACGAATTGTTGAAAAAGCTATGAAAAGTGTTATAACTTGAGCATTGTTTTTCTTCACGTAATTTCAACATGGTTTTAGAGCAGTTCTATGAGTTGGAACCTGATTTGCCACATTGAGAAGCTTTGGGTTTGTTGTCTGAGCGATTCTGAATAAAAATGGAATTATTACTTTGTTCTAAATCATTGCCAATCTTTTTATTAGGTTAGCTCTTCCTTTTAATGTTAGGACAATTTGTAGTTTAACAGTTGTATACACAAGTAATTGTCAAGGTTTTCCTTAAAAGGATGATATACACTTTCCACTAAATTCGACAATGCAAATGTCACAGCAACAGCATAATTACAAAGAATTACACCATACCTTCCCTGCACTACTTCCAACAGCCATTAAATAACCTCCATCATCAAACTCTATTGCAGTGACCTCCTACAATATATTTAAAAAGAATTAGCAATAAAGATGCCAATTATGCAGGAAAACCTTCAGAAACTTCTGGACCCACATCAGCACAAAGGTGATACTTGAGAGATAAAGAACACTTTTCCATGGCACATTCAAAGTTACTGAAAAATGAAAGAATATTATTGTATCCTTGCAACATTAATCTTTCCCTAAATTTGTATGGGCAAAAATGAAAGAGAAACCACTACCTGGTTAATATCACCACTTGGTCCAGTGGCATCAATTCTACCAATTGAAGATCTCTCCCGCATGTCAAAACATTCCACAGCACCATCTTCACCACCGCAGGCAACTAGACCATGAAGCTTGCTAAAATACAGAGGAAGTTGAAGCTTCAAACACTTAACACCAGGAAAAAGATAAAAAGGTACAAGGCTCTTATAACTGAAGGAAACAAAGCATGGTAGCATAATGGTAGTTCCACAAATTACCTTCGAGATACTACATTCAAAGCCGGGGATTGTGTGGAAAGGGATGGGAGAAATCGTCCCTAACATATCAGAGATCCCATCAAAAATACACACACCAAAAGGCTAGTCTATAACTTTGACATGAAAAATCTCAATTACATTTCTCTTTTGAGACAAAAACAAATTGTAAGATGGAAAAATGGAAGACAATAAAACTGGATATGGATCTCAGCATCCAATGCATAAACAACAACAAATTATATGCTAAATGACAAAGGAAAGTTCATAAAATGTAATTTAAACAATGGAGTGAGAATTCAAGCATAAGAATAGTATATGCTAAAAACCTGCTGTAAATTAATTCTGTATAAATCTGGAGAAGAGGCAGCACAAAGCAAGTCACAAGACCAGCAATCATAAGCAAGATCCCTACCCATCCTGTAAAGTTGAAACATCATTAAAATCTGCGACAATTCTCACAAAAGAAACTGACTATATATGAATCAATGCAAAGAGAACAGCATGTCAAAAAAGTTCTCAGAGATCTGTGATTATAGTTTAATTTCAAAAATTTTCCAGGTATAATGACTTGGGAAGCTGTATAACAGCAGAATGTTGGATCCAAAATGGAATACTGATTGAAGAAACATCCACAAGACACTTGATCTCAGCAGTAAACATAAACTTCTGAAAGACTAATAATATTTCATCATATGTTGCGTATTTTGAGCATAAATCTCCTCTATCAATAAAATTTACCATTTTACTATTAGGACTGAGGTCAATATTCAGAATTAATGCCTCAATTTCAATAAACAACTGGGTCTTCTTTTAGATGACCAAGAAAACACTATTAAAAAGAGAAAGATACACGGGAGGAGAATAAGATATACTAATAGTAAGAGAAGGAAAGAGAGAAGAAAGACCAAAAGATAAATGTTTTAAATACGCAACAAACTTATCCAATCCTGTAGTTGAATATCTAATTAGGTAACTCCCTCAAAAATGCATGATCACAGTTATAATGCATGACTATGCTTCAAGAGCAGTAAACATCAAGGATAAAGAGGAAACCTTGGTATTCGCAAAGTATAGTGTTTTCCGTATTTGGCATGAAGATGGACTGATCGATCAGCACATAAAAATGCAAGTTTTGAATAGTCATCACTTAAAACCTACATAGTCAATCAAACAGATACATATAAAGGGGTGACTGGCTGAGTGAGTCTTGAAACAGACCAGAACTTCAAAAACATAATACTAACAGGAAACAAAAAATTATCAACACTATAAACAAAAATGAAAAGTTTACATGCAACATACATCGCACAAAAAATACACTGATGAGGATCAATACCTCAAGATATTAGCTTTTTAAAATAAAACCAGTTTCAATACCTGAAAATCAACAATCTCAGAATCTAAGTGCCTTTCAAACTTCAACCCAAGCTCCCTAACCTCATATACTTTTACTTGAGGTGGATATATGCCTAAAATTCAAAATTTCATCAACATTAGTTATCAGCTTTGGAAATGACATTTTCTATTAATTTATTTCCATTAATTTTATGGAAACACTAAAAATTCATTTCATAGCTGAAGGTTATTATAACCTTGTGACTCATTTGCTCGTCAACTGACCATGTCAGTAATCCCTAAATAACGAGAAATATATCTCTAATGCAATATTAAATACCAAATTCAAGTGTAAATGCAATAAAAAGTTAAAAAATGCAGGCCAGATGAAATTTGTATAAATCACTATCTCATCTCCACTTGAGGAGTAAGGCTGTGTACATATGTCCCTCCTCAAACCCTACAATCCTTGTGCAGTGGGCCACCATCTCACTATCTCATCTCTACCCTTGTAGCTCACCCCCCATAACCACTTCACAAAAGCACGCACATAAATTTGAAGTACCTGATGCTATGAGATACTCCCCATCAGGAGTTGCCTTAATCTTGGTTGTTGCATTATCAAATCTTAAATCTTGCAGCAGTTGCACATTTTCCGAGTAACCTAATAAACAAGTAGATGAATTAAATAAATCAGTAAATAAAATATTTAAAAAATTATGACATTATTAAATACAGTAACAGAGCCACAAGTTTTCCTTAGTTACTGCTATTCCTCCGTAAAAGTTTTCACTTGGAGTTTAATGTAGCAGCAGAGCGCATCAAAAAGCTATTTGAACTGAAGATTAGAGAGTAACAACAAAATAAAACATAACTAGATAAAGTTCAAGAATATAAAATCGTGAAATTTACAAGAAATAATGATAGTGGAATACTCTTTATCTTTCGATGAGACTGCTGCTTCTTGGAAGGAAGCCATGAAGCACGTGAGGGTTGCTGGGATGCTATAGTATACAGCTTAACGCCGTTTATTGAGGTGGCCTTGATACCACCATCTCGGGTTGCCATGGTAGCTTATCTCTGGAAAGGGATGGGTTTTTTTTTTTTGGGGGGGGGGGGGTGGGAGATCTTAAGAGACGAGTACGGGTTCCCGGGTAACTGTTGTAGTTGGAGAAAAGAGGAGAAGCCCCCGGTACTAAACCTAAAGTTCAGTCGGCGATGTGCCCGCCCTTTTCCAAGTCCTGATCTTGACCGTTAACATCACCCCGTTAATCATTTTTTTTCTTTTAATAAAACATTTTTGGCCAATATTTCTTTCAATAAATACCTATGTTCCAGACCAAAAAACCTCGCTTGTCAAACGGCGAACTCTTATTTTTATTTGTAGAAAAAGTAGGAATAAACTTGTATATTTACAACATTTTTAATTATCCGGGCAATAATCAAATATAGGACCGTCGTTTTTTCGCAAGAATAAAATATTCTCACATTTAAAACAATCTATGTGATCCGGTGTAGATCACAAGTTGGGTTGGACTTGGCCCGGGGTGAAATCCCGGGGTCCTACGTACCACAGTGTGGATCAAAGTCCACGTAGTTCGAGGGTATACGACAGGCTAATGATAGCCAGAGGGGGTGGTGTGTGTGCTCTGTGTGAATAGAAAAGCTAGGATTTCAGAAGTGTGTACCTTGTAAGGGGTTTACCCTATTTATAGGCGTACCTGTGCCTTATCTTAATCAGTTGGATTCATCCTTTATTTTAGGGATATCAAGATATGCGTTTTTGATAGATATTCTCGATACATAGGCGGTTATCATAACGATAGATATTTTGATAAAACCACTCATATTTTCAAGGAAGCGGTTATGAGCATAACTGAAGTTATTTTGACTAGGCTTTTTAGTTATTGGGCTGAGCCCATTTATGAGATATCCGTAACAGTTGCCCCCGAGCCCGGTTGTTCAGGGCTCCGAGCAGCCGGGATGTACTTGTCAGGTTACGTCCTTTGTTCTAGTTCATTTCGCTGTCCTGAGGTTTTTGATTTCTAGTTCTTTTTCCGAGGTCGGACATTTTTTGTCCCCGGGTTGCCCCTCCTGTCATCAATTTGCATTCTGGTTTATTTGAGTGGGACACGGGTGCCCCCCATCCCGGTTAACGCGGGTTGCATTCGTTTGCTATCCCGAGAGAACATTAATGTTCGGTCTTAATGTTCTATAATTTTGATTTTAGGCCGAACTCCTCCCATGCTTTCTCGAACTTTCCCTCTTTATTCGTGTCGGGTAGTATTAATATTTCTATATCGTCTTACTCCTCGTTTACAGGTACCTTGTCCAGTTTTTCGTGGATCGGGACTTGTTGCCCCCAAGTTTGAGATTGCACGAGGAGTTAGGTCGGGCAACCGGGGTGTATTCATGTGGTCGGCCACGTGAGCATTTCGATCCGGGATCATTGTCCGCCTCATCTGTTGATCCAACACTCGTCTTATCTCGAGGCCACGAGTGTCATCATTGCCTTCTGCTGATTTGATGTTTACTAGCCGGCCTCTGAGTAGAGCAACTGCCCCATTATCTTGGTTTTCGTGTTTGCCTACCATCAGCATTAAATGTGCACGCCTTTTAACGTCCACGTCATCATTTGTGTATGGGCCCTTTGGGCCTTTGACGGTTGAGTTTCTTGACTCTCACCCGCCTGCTTGTTTTGCTTATAAAAGCCTTCGACTTTCTGCTTCTTGCATTTTGAAAACTGCCAAACCTTGAATTTTCCTTCTTGAGAGAAACTTGCAACCAGTCACCCGTTCATCTTCCTCAGATTCTCATTTCTGGTCTTCGTGGCTCGTGCATTTCCTCTTCCCTTAACTTATTTCAAATCAGGTACTTTCCTTGTTTCCTTCTTTGGTTATTTGGCTGTGTTTTCTCCTTTCTTTCTCTGTCTCTTGGTCTTCCCCCCCCCCTTTTTTTTGGGTAGGTTATTGTGAGTTCTTTCCAGTTTCTTCCCCTTTGGGTTCTGGCTTCTACTTTGTTCTTGAACTTCTCTGAACTTCTGGTCTATTCAATCCTTTTTCTCCGTCTTTGGTTTACGGTTTCCTGTTTAAATTCTATCTTCTCGGGATGAGCCATCAAGGTTCTCCTCCGCCTTTTAATCCAAATGCTTTTTCCCCGGAAGAGGCCGAGCTTATTCAGCGTATGCCTCCCCGGACAGCTTGGTGGCTGTACAGGAAACCTCTGACCGAAGAACAAAAGAGGGAAAACGTTCTCCGTGGTTATGGCGGAGAAGGTGGTAGTCAACCAGGACGGTCTGGTCGGGTTAGGGGAAGGGCTCGAGGTCGGTCTGAGTCTGTAGAGCCCGAAAGTCTAGGCCGGGGGATTACTGCCACTAGGGTTTTTTCTTCAGAGCCGCCCTTAGGAAAGGGTAGGGGGAAAGTCCTCCTCTACCCGCCTCTTCCTTTCCTTCACGCGCGGAGCCCCTCATCTCCCTTACCCGGCCTATCGGCCCGTGCGAGGAGTGTTCCTGGCTGATATCTGAGGCCACGATGGTTGGCCGGTCATGGGAAGCTGACGAAATAGCTTCGCGATGCCGGCATATCCAACCGCGGGTTGTTAAAGCCGTTTCTACCCGTCTCGCTTTACTATCTTCAGGTATCATCTTCGTTTCTAATTTATTTTTGTTTTGCCTTTTCTAGGTAGTATGTCAACTTCTCCGTGTCTTATCGAGGATTCCGGATCCGTGGAGTCAGCGGCCGTCAGTATTCCACGTCATATTGCTGAGAAGTATGACTGGGTCGCGACCGGGGTG
The DNA here is from genome assembly GCA_037074495.1 of Acacia confusa. Classification (NCBI taxonomy): domain Eukaryota; kingdom Viridiplantae; phylum Streptophyta; class Magnoliopsida; order Fabales; family Fabaceae; genus Acacia; species Acacia confusa. The sequence goes on along the minus strand of CM073507.1, from coordinate 8,329,927 downwards.
CTGTCCAGGCTATCAAAAGCCACGACCAGTCAGATCGCCGAGCTCCCATTAGGGGACCGGGATCATTGTTCTTTATCTCTTCCCGGCCCTTCTGAACCGGTGTGCGTTGCCCAGGAAGGGAATGAACGCTCCTTTTTCTTCTTCTACCTAGACTTCGTCAAAAAACTCGGCCTTCGTTTTCCATTTTCTAGGTTTCAAGTAGATCTCTTGAACATTCTTCAGCTGGCCCCTACTCAGCTTCATCCTAACTCCTGGGGCTTTATTATTGCATTCGAGTGGCTTTGCCGATTTTTAAATCGTACTCCCACCACCGGGACATTCTTTTATTTTTTTAACATCCAACGGGCTCGTCAACCCTGGGAGCCCGAAGAAAAGAGGGGTTGGGTTTCTTTCCGGGGGAAACCAGACAAGAAGCTTTTCCATGTGGCAACTAACACCTGGAAAGGCTTCAAGGCTTCTTTTTTCAAAATCAACGCTGAACCCGGTCATAAACCGTGGTTTCTTAAGGACGTCGATTCCAGCTCGGTGGAGCTGCTGTTTCCTCTGTATTGGTCGAAAGCTCACTATGACCAAGACCAAAACATATTTGCATCCTCCGATGATAGCCTAGAGCCAGCCGAGGTTGAAACCGTGATAGCTCTGGTTGACCATGTGGCCGAGAAGGATGTTATTGATTCCCAGATTTTTATCCGACAATTGGTGAAGGAATTGTATTCACCGAGTATGGTTTCTGTTGGATGTTCTTTGGATATAATCATATATATATATATATATATATATATATATATATATATATATTTTACGTATGCCCCTTGTCCTTTCTGATGTTTGTTATGTTTTTTGTAGTGCCCGACATGGGGAAGGCTTCTTTCCAAGAACTGGCCAAGAAGCTCCGGGCTAAGGCTAAAAAGAAAGGGGAGTCCTCTTCCCAGAAGAAGGCTGTGGCTGCTCCTTCGCCTGCCAGGGCTACTGCTGAAAAGAGGGCTGCGCCATCTCCGGCCTCTACGGATCTCATTCCGCGCAAGCGATCGAAGTCCGTGGCGTCGTCGATCTCGGTCGCAGAAGAGAATCCGGCCTCTGTCCCGGACGCCGGTGCTGCCACAAGCGTCCCTCCTCCCCCACTTCCTGGTAAGTCTCGCCTTCACTCGCGGGGTGAGGTATGGACTGATGGGGTCTCGGAGGAGCTCAAATACGCGGTGAAGCCTCCCGGCAAATATTTTAGTGGTGAGGCCTTTGCCGACTCCGACCTCAATCACCTGCAGGTCCTGCAGGACCACCTAATGGAGACGGCCGGCGTGTTGGACGCTTATGCTTCTATTAAGTATAAGTACGCCAGGGCTGCAGCTGAGATTGCCAAAGCTCGGGTTGAAAAGAAAGAGGCCGAGATCAGGCAGCGGAAGGCTGAGGAGGCGCGCCTGAAAGCGGAAGAGGCGCAGATAAAGGCGGTGGAGGAGCTATCAAAGGCCCTTGCTGAGAGGGATCATTTCTCCACCGAGCTTGACGCCAGTCATGCCCGGGAAGACACCCTCAATGCCTCACTGCACACCCTGCAGGGTCAGTATGCGAGGCTGGTGAAGGACCTCCATCTCGCCCAATCCGACCTCGACGCTTCCAAAGCCGAGCTCGTGGCGTCTTCTGCCGAGGTGGATAAGCTGGAAGTCCTGGTCGTGGAGACGGCTGCTGAAGCTTTCAACGTCTGCCTGGCCCAAGTCCGAGCTCTGAATCCGGACATTACGATGAATTTAGACGCTGTGGATTTCAGAGCTTCGGTAGAGGACGGGCAATTTGTACCAGCGCTGCTTTCTCCGATCGAAGAGTCCGAGCATCTCGCGAAGGATGACCATGTTCAATTAGCTGAGGAAGATGCTCCGACGACCGACGCCCCTGGCTCTCCTGTGCCCGGCCAAGCCCAATCTTGATGCCGTCCTTCTAGAATCTTTTTTATTTTTTCCCTTATGTAGTATTTTTGTTTTTCTGTAATCTGGGGCCTTTGCCATCAAAATTAATACTATGACAAGCCGGTGTTCCCAGATTTTTCTAGCATCCTCAGCTCGTCCATCTTACATGTATTTATTTTCATCCTTTAAACCAAACTCGTGTTTTAATTCACTAGTTGATGAGTAAAGGGGAACGTAATCCGTGCACGAAGCTCGGTTCTTTATTTTTTTGACTTGGCCAAAGTCAAGATATATTGCACAGAATCTGCTGGTTATTCAACCGACGTTTTAACAAACGCGCCACGTTTATTAATGGTCGGGCATTCTAAACAACAGACGATTTTCAAAAATCATCTAAGCACTTTATCTTGTAAAGTACCGTACTGAGATGGTAGCCAACTGCCACATGTTCGGGCCCTAATATCCTTTTTTAATAGGAGCCTAAACATTTCGACCTGATCAGGATCTTTTATGGCAGTCTCACACCACCCCAGGGGACAGTTCCGATGCATCGTAACATTTACAAATCTTATCATGACCGGGATCGCGAAACCCAAGTCTTTGTTTAATTATCTTGCCTTTGTCACAGCCTATCTTTGCATTGATTTCACAAGTAATAACTTGGTTGGCCCATGAATTGAACCACCATTTTTATTGATTAAAATAATTGGGATTACACAATTTAAAATCAATGGAAAATACTGCCAAAAGCAAAACAATGCGTAATAAAAAACGGTTCTCGGTCACCACCGACATCCGTTGAAAGTAAAAAGCGGTTCTCGGTCACCACTGACATCCGCTGTGCGTTTATTCCGAGTGCATCCCGGTCTTTAGCTGTAGTAAGTCCTTAGCTTGTCCGCGTTCCATGTTCGTTTAATGGGCGTGCCATCTAACGTCTCAAGGACATAGGTCCCGGGCCCCATTTTGTCTGAAACACGGTAAGGACCCTCCCAGTTAGCTGCAAGTTTTCCGTCCTGGGCATTCTTATTTCCGATATCCGCTCTGCGTAATACCAAGTCACCTTTATCGAATACTCGTGGTCTAACTTTGCGCTTATACTTAGCCGCCACCAGCTGCTTCGTTGCTAGATCTTGGCAGTGTGCCGTCGTTCTCACTTCATCGATGAGGTCTAGCTCGGCTGCTAACTGCTTGTTGTTAGCGTGTTTTCCCTCTTCCATGACTTTGGCTTTCCTCCATGATGTTTGCCCAATTTCAACCGGGATCATGGCCTCGCATCCATATGTCATTCGGAAGGGTGTTTCCTGGGTCGAGGTTTGGACACTAGTTCGGTATCCCCAGAGTACCGGGTATAGTTCCTCGACCCAGTTACTTTCTGCATTGCTCATCCTTTTCTTGAGCCCGTCAACAATGATTTTGTTGGCTGCCTCGGCTTGCCCATTAAATTGCGGATGCTCTACAGAGGCGAAATGGTGCTTGATTTCGAGCTCGGACATCAACCTCTGGAAACCTTGATCAACGAATTGAGTACCGTTGTCAGTTACGATCTCGGCAGGAATCCCGAACCTTGCAACAATATTTCTTTCGAAGAATTTTTGTATTCGAGCAGCCGATATAGTCGACAGTGGTTCGGCCTTGATCCACTTAGTGAAATAATCCACCGCCACCACAAGCCATTTCAGTTGCCCTGCGGCCGGTTTGAACGGTCCAAGGAGGTCCATACCCCACTTAAAGAATGGCCAAGGAGCCGTGATGGTTTTCAACTCGGTCGGAGGTGGCCAGAAGATCCGAGCATGTTTTTGGCAGCTTTCGCACGTCCATACATGCTCTCTGGAGTCCGCGACCATTGTCGGCCAGTAGTATCCAGCCCTTAGGGCCTTCCGGGATAACGCCTTTGCCCCCATGTGTTGTCCGTTTATCCCTTCGTGTATCTCTGATAGCACGTACTCGGCCTCTGCCTGGTTTAAACATCTCATCATTGGGGATTAGAGGCCTTTTCGGTAGAGTTGGTCATCGACCACCGTGTACATTAACGCGGTCCGTGCTATCTGCCTTGCTTCCCCGGGATCGTCTGGGCTAACTCCCTTTTCCAGGTAATTTAAGATTGGCTTTCGCCAGTCTTCTGCTGCCGTGATGACCATGATACACGTGGGCTCCTTGAGACTTTGTTGTATTACAGTCCGATTATTTCCCGGGTTCCTGGTACTTGCTAATTTGGAGAGGATATCTGCCCTCGCATTTTCTCCCCTGGGGATGTGGGTGACTATGACCTCATCGAAGTCGGCCATTGCCTCTCTGACTTTCCCCAGATATTTAATTAGCAAGGGTCCCTTAGCCGTGTATGAACTGTTGATTTGGGCCGCGACTAGTTGAGAGTCGGTAGAGAGATGAACCCTCCTGGCCCCATTATCTTTTGCCTGCGATAGCCCGGCTAATACAGCCTCATACTCGGCCTGATTATTGGAGGTTCTGTAGTGTAATTGCAGGGAGTGTTCCATGGCGACTCCTTCCGGGCTTTCGACTATGATCCCGGCTCCACTTCCTTTGGTGTTTGAAGAGCCGTCTACAAATACTTTCCAAACGTCAAGGGTTGCTTTCGGGACTACCTCTGTTGGCACCAGTTCTGCAATGAAGTCGGCTAAAGCCTGGGACTTAATAGCATGCCGAGCTTCATATACTATGTCGAATTCGGACAGTTCGATTGCCCAACTCGTCATTCTTCCTGCTAAGTCAGGTTTGTGGAGTATTTGCCGTATTGGCTGACTGGTTCGGACAATTATTTTATGCCCCTGGAAGTAAGGGCGTAATCTCCTCGCGGCAGTTAGGAGCGCAAAGGCCACCTTTTCCAACCTTTGATATCTTAGCTCCGAACTCTGCAAAGCCCGGCTTGTAAAGTAAATCGGTTTTTGTTCCGTCGAATCTTCTCTCACCAGGGCGGCACTTACTGCTTCTGGAGCCATGGATAGATATAATATCAAATCTTCCCCGGGCTCGGGTTTGGTCAGCACGGGTGGTGATGACAGGCATTTTTTGATCTTGTCAAACGCGGCTTCACACTCTGAGTTCCATTTTCCATGTCGTGCTTCCTTCTTCAATAACTTGAACAAAGGAAGAGCATTTTCTGCCGATTTCGGTAAGAACCTTGTCAGCGCGGCCAGTCTGCCAGTCAACTGCTGTACCTCTTTTTTGTTTTTTGGGGCAGCCATATTGAGGACGGCCTGACATTTGTCCGGATTGGCCTCAATTCCTCGGTTTGTCAACAGAAATCCGAGAAATTTACCCGCTGGTACCCCGAATGCACATTTAGCTGGGTTAAGTCGGATTCTGTGATCCCGGAGCTTATCAAATGTTTCTTGCAAATCTTGGATGTGGTCGGATCGCTTAACTGACTTTACGATCATATCGTCGATGTAAACTTCGACGTTCCTGCCGAGTTGTGCCTCAAACACTTGATTCATCATCCTCTGGTAAGTAGCTCCTGCGTTCTTCAGCCCGAAAGGCATGACATTATAGCAGTAATTAGCTTTTTCCGTGATAAAAGCTGTTTTCTCCTGGTCTTCAGGATGCATAGCTGTTTGGTTATAGCCGGAATACGCATCCATGAATGAGAGTAGCTGGAAACCCGAAGAATTGTCCACTAGTTGGTCAATATTTGGCATGGGGTAAGCATCCTTGGGGCATGCTTTGTTGAGATCGGTGTAGTCGGTGTACACCCTCCATTTACCATTAGGTTTCTTGACCATTACCACATTTGACAACCATGTGGTATACTGGATTTCCCTGATGAATCCCGCATCCAGCAGTTCTTTTACATGCTCGGTTAGGGCTTCCTGACGGTCCGGTGCAATCTTTCTTTTCTTCTGCGAGACCGGCTTATATCGTGGATTTATGGTCAATTTGTGACAGCAGAACGCCGGGTCGACTCCTGGTAACTCCGAAGGTTTCCACGTGCATACGTCCTTGTTTCTCCATAACAGCTTTTTGAGCTCGATTTTTTCTTGCTCGGCAAGTGAACTCCCGATCTGGGTTATTTGTCCGGGATCCTCTCCTAGTTGGTAGCCTGCGAGCTCTCCATCAGGCTCTGTTTTCATCAACTTTGCTTCTTCTCTTACATCCAGCTCTACCACATTGACCGAGCTCGGCGCAATTGGCGCTGAATTTCGAGCTCCTTTCTGCTGCGAGCTGGATGTTCCGGGTTCATTGTTTTTAATTGTCGAGAAATAGCATTGCCGGGATTCCTTCTGATCACCTTTGACGGTGACGACTTCATTGTTCCGACTTACCATTTTCAGCTTCTGATGCTTAGTTGATATGAGCATGTCCCAACTATGAATGGTTGGTCTGCCTAAGATTATATTGTAGGACGAAGGGAAATCCGCTACAATAAACTTGACTCGCTCAGTCTTAAAGGCTTCTTTAGAGCCCAAGGTCATTTTTAGTTCTATACATCCTTTGGGATTTGTATCCTGTCCGTTGAACCCGATTAAGGTTGTCCTGCACGGCTTTAGATTCTCTGGGTCGAGGTCCATGCGCTTAAAGGCGTCCCACAAGATGATATCCACCGCGCTGCCAAGATCGATGAATATCTTCTTTACACGGCATTTTCCCAGGAGGCCGGTTATAACCAGTCCGTCTTGATGACCCGGGATTACGTCCCTCAAATCTTCCTGAGTAAAGAACAGCTTAGGAGGTTCTTCTGTTTGCGATGGCTCCGGCTTGAAGGTCGGTCGTCCTCTGATGGTTAAGACTTCCCGAAGGTATTTCTTCCGCTGATTGGCGGTATCGCCGCCACCTCCGTAACCTCCACTAATGACATTGCAGTCAAACTCTGCTTCCGGGAACTCGTCCTCATTGTCGTGCTTTCTCCGGGCTTCCTCCGGTTTTTTCCTCTGGGAGACCGGGCTTGTACTCCGATCCGTCTGCTTGCGCTTGGCTTTCTGCCCTTGTGTTTTGATAACGTACTGACGTAATTTTCCATCTCGGATAAACTTTTCCACCGCATCTCTAAGGTCCCAGCACTCATCCGTTGTGTGCCCGGGTCCATTGTGGAATTCACAAAATCGCGTGCGGTCCAACTTTCCCTTATTATAAAGTGGTCGGGGTCGCTCCACCTTCCTCATCTCGGTCAGGGCTACCTCTCTCCATAACTGTGAACGAGGGACATTTATTGGAGTATATCTCTCATACTTCCTCTCATGCCTCTGTCCTCATGTTTTCTGGTCCGAGTTACAGGGTCGGTCTCTTGCTGCCCGGTCCTTCCCTTTCGGAGGTGGGCTTTTCTGTCTCTCTTTTCCCGACGCGTTGGCTATCTGCATCTGCTCTATGTCCAGATACTTTTTGGCTCGTTTATGGAATTCTTCCAGCGTCTTGATCTCGCTAGATATGACCGATCTCCCCATTCTGGATTCGCTATCTAAGCCCGAGATGAGCAAGTGTACGTGGACGCTTTCCGTTAATCCCTGGATTTGTAATGCGGCAGCCTTAAAACGATCCAAATACTTCTAAAGGGTTTCACCGGGTTGCTGCTTAATTCTGTCCAGCGTGTAGACCGACCTGGGTTGCTTTTTGCTTGTCGCGAAATTCAGCAGGAACTTCTCGCTCAGGTCGTTGAAGTCGGTAATGGACTTGGGAGATAAAGTCCGGAACCAAATTTGGGCGGCTCCTCGTAACGTTGAGGTGAACAGCCTGGAAATGATTGGCCCCTTGAATCCTCGGACCAGCATCTCAGTGTCGAAAGTGTTCAAGTGTGTCTGGGGATCCTGACTTCCGTCGTACTTAGGGAGGTCGGATGTACTAAATTTCCTTGGGTACTCAACTTCCATAATTTCATCTGAGAACGGGCTGTTGTTTTGTCCTCCATCCCCATACCACATCTTGTACCTGCCGGAGTCTTGCGGATTTCCCTGATTGTCCGAGGTACGGCTGTCCTTCCTATGTGCCCGGGCTTGATCCTCCTGACTCGCGTCCCGGTGATTATTTTGCTGAGAATTTTTTGTTGAAACTATTCGGCCTTGCCCAGGATGGTCCTCCTGTAGGGGATCAATAGTTTGGTGATTGGTTTCTTCGTCCTCATTCTGCTGATCATCCCGGCGTTCCTCCTGAAGAGGGTCTTGTAAGTGTTTAAGAATTTGGTTCATCACCTCGGTCATGTGGTCAATCTTCTGGTTCTGAAGATTGTCGCGTTCTTCCACATTCTCGATTCGTTTCATCATTGACTCAGCAATGTTATGTAGGAGCCGTATGTCCGGGCTTCCAATCTGAAACCTTGAGGGACCAGCGTGGTTAGTATTTTCCAGCGTTTGGCCTGCTCGTCCATCCAGGTTCGAGTCCGGGGACTCCTCCATTTGTTCCTGATTAACGCCTTGAACGTCCTGCTGTTGGGTCTCGCTAAAATTTTGTTCCTGACCTTGCTCGTGTGCATGCGGGTGGCTTTTGCTTCTGGTATTAGCTATCACGGGTCACGGGAATAGGACTTTACAGTCCCCACGGACGCTGCCAATGATCCGGTGTAGATCACAAGTTGGGTTGGACTTGGCCCGGAGTGAAATCCCGGGGTCCTACGTACCACAGTGTGGATCAAAGTCCACGTAGTTCGAGGGTATACGATAGGCTAATGATAGCCAGAGGGGGTGGTGTGTGTGCTCTGTGTGAATAGAAAAGCTAGGATTTCAGAAGTGTGTACCTTGTAAGGGGTTTACCCTATTTATAGGCGTACATGTGCCTTATCTTAATCAGTTGGATTCATCCTTTATTTTAGGGATATCAAGATATGCGTTTTTGATAGATATTCTCGATACATAGGCGGTTATCATAACGATAGATATTTTGATAAAACCACTCCTATTTTCAAGGAAGCGGTTATGAGCATAACTGAAGTCATTTTGACTAGGCTCTTTAGTTATTGGGCTGGGCCCATTTATGAGATATCCGTAACACTATGTTTAAGCCTTTAAGATATTTTTTTATTTTTACTAGCACACTGTGTCTTCCCAGTCCCAATCGAAGTTTTTTTTTAATAAATAGTTCCAATCGAAGTTAATTAGTTGTGATGATAACTTACTTGATATTATTTCTCGTTGTACGACAAAAGCCTGATCGGTGGAATGATAGTAAGAGACTGAACTTTTTAAGGAGTTGAGATTAGGGTTGTGCATGCAGCCCAAGAGTTCAGTATGTTTAGCTCAACCCCGACAAAAAATGACTCTACCCAACTCAAAAAATAGAAGCTCAGAAAAAATGGACATACTCAAACTGGGCATTATTACGGGCATTAGGTAGGGTATGCCGCCTTAGTGCCCAGTGTGTGTGCATATATATATAAATATTTTTTATATAATAGTTAATATACTTGTATTATATTATATATTTATTAATAGTTTAAATTAAGTATTTGAACATTAGTCCATTATATTACTAATGATGCCGTGTATTTAATGAGCTGTGGATGTTATTTCATTCTTCAGGTATGTGTATTTGATCATTTGTTAAGATATATGTTAGTTTTTTTTTTTTAATTTTAAGACTCAAGTTGTAGATTTATTTTAGAATATTCTAATGTGTATAATTTTAGATTACATTTGAAGTTTACAGTATTATTTGTTAGGTATGATTGATTTTTTTTTTCTACATAGAGAGTAGTAGGATATCATCATTTAGGCTTGAGAAGCTTGTCTTACCCAACCCATTATTGCCCAACCTGAGAAATGTTAGGGCTTCTATCGGGCAGGGTTGGGCACCGGGCTGCATTTTACTGCCCAGTCATTCTTTAGGCAGGGTATCGAGCAAAGGTCTCGCCCTGTCTATGCTCACCTCTAGTTGAGATGACCGAAGTAGATGCATGTGTTGTGACATTGGGCTTATCTGGGATAGTTTATTGGAGGGGCTTTAATATTTGTTTGGATGAAAAATGTGGGCTATTGGATGTATAGGGGAAAAGGTGCTTATTTGAAAAGCTTGGTTTCTTGGCTTTTAAAAAGTTAAAAGTTCCTTATTTACTATTTTAATAAGATGATACTCTTATAGAAGTTGAAAAATGGGAATATTAGTATCGACGAAGAGTCTTTGTCTACTGATTCTGCTAAAGAATCTTCAACCCAAATAAATCATTCATCTTCAATTGAAATGAAACAAATTCTTGACACAATTAAATACCAAATTGTATCGGGTATAAGTTCCTAGTTACTTATGTAATATTTATTTGATCAAATTATGTATTTTAAACGTTGTCAAATTTTGTAATTTAGCATTTTAATATTTTTGCTAATTTTAATTTTATAATTATTTTAAAGGTCACTTATCCATAAATCATTTCAAACAAGTTTCAATTTTACAAAAGCTATTTATACAACAACTAATACAAAAATAAATCACATTTCATAATTTGATTTTTTTTGGGTAAAAATATAATTTGATTTTTAACCAATTACATTTTTTCATAAATCATTTTATCCACTGTTAGCAAAATAAACCCATTAGCATATTTTAGTGAACTGGCCGCTGATTAATTGGGCCTCTGATAACCCAAGGACCCATCAATTCAACCAAAAGACAAAAAAAAAAAAAAAAAAGGAACCCGTGGTTCCTAGTATTTTTGGACAATAAACCCTAGTCACTGGTTTGAGTCGAAAATCGCCGTTTATTTCTGCTTCCAGTTTTTTTGGGTTTGTCTCCAAGTTTGCTACTGCTTCAGCCAAGCAGGAGGATCTTCCATTGTTGAGTAGCTTCGGCAATGACGCGGCCTTATGGTGTGAAGGATCGGAAGCGAAAGAAGAAGGAGAAGTACGACGCCGAAGAAGATGAAGAAGGCGAACAAATGGAAGTAAAGAGAGCCATCACACAGAATTTAAACTCCTTTGAGGAAGAAAAGCCTGCTGAAGAAGCTGAAGACGCGGACGCGGCAGATGAACTTGAAGGTATTCCTATAGCGCCAAGTGACCGTAACACTGACAAGTCTAAGGTTATATTTGTTCTTGAAAGGGCTTCTTTGGAAGTCGCCAAAGTTGGTAAGGTATTCATTCGCTCTCCAGCTTGTGGCCTTCATTTTTCTTCTTCTTATTTTTGGTATAATAGCTACGATTTTGCATTTGAATTGCTTATGGGTGTCACTTTTATATGGGCAACATCCCATACTCTCCAGCAGAACATTCAATTACATTGCTTGAATCTATGTTGTATTCTTCCATTCCTCTGACTGGCTTTATTTCTGCAGAGTTACCAGATTTTGAATTCGGATGAGCATGCCAATTTCTTGCGTAAACATAACAGGAATCCTGCTGATTACAGACCCGACATCATTCATCAGGTTCGTGAAGCCATTGTTCCCCATCCGTACGACGCCGTATAGTGGTCATTTATAATCATAATCACTCTTAATTTCATATATAAGTTGGTTCCATCCGTTGTCTATGCATTTCCACTTCTTTCGCTTCATGCCTTGAATAAGAGTGCAGTCCCTCCCTCCCACCCTTTAGCGGCAATGATAGTCTTGTATTTTTTATTTTTTTTTTATATCCTATCTTTTGAACAGAACAGAATATCCTATCTCATGTTATATTGAATAATACTTTCAGGCCCTTCTAATGATTTTGGACAGCCCACTAAATAAAGCAGGAAGGGTGCAAGCTGTGTATGTAAGAACTGAAAAAGGTGTCCTTTTTGAGGTTAAACCCCATGTTCGCGTACCAAGAACTTTCAAGCGGTTCGCTGGTGTCATGTGTAAGTTTAGCTATTTTTTCCCTGCGCTAGTATCGTGTGATGGTGATTCGTGCGCGTGCCTTTGTTTGTGAAGATTAAGCTCTTATTTGTTGCTTTGAAAATTTACCACCTTGCAGTGCAATTACTTCAGAAATTGAGCATAACTGCTGTTGGTAAGCGTGAGAAACTTCTTCGTGTGATAAAAAACCCTGTAACCCAGCATTTACCATTAGACTCGCGAAAAATAGGTGAGTTTCTGATGATTTGGTGTTGTATACACTTGCCACAGAACGTTTATGTAATATATACATATTTTAATTGATTAATTTGCTTGTTAGGTCTCTCATACAGTTCACAAAAGCTGGTGGACATGCATGACTATGTTACAACTATTCCAACCAATATGAACCCTGTCTTTGTGGTAATCTCAGAAGTTCAAGCCCTGATTTTGTTTGAATTTTCATCTCGGACCTATTATTTAGCTCACTAATTTTCTGAGAGAAATCTATATTCAGGTAGGTGCGATGGCCCATGGAAAGGTTGAGACAGATTATACAGATGAATTTATTGCAAGTACGTTCGGCCATCTATGCTCTTTCACTTTCCAATCTTATTAGTAATTGTATAAACATACATAATATTAGTTTGGGTTCCATTTAATGTCCTTTCATTGATGCACATCAACTCTCAACTGATTGCTGCGTTCCTTGACATGCTGGACTTGTTATTTCTAAGTTTTTATCATCACTAGTGAATATCAGAAGTTTATTGCTGATGTTCAAAGTTTTCTGGCAAAATTTTGAAATCTTTGACTAGGAGTTTCATCAAATGGTGCGGTCAGAAACCCGATTCCCTTTCATCTTCCCCATAATTGAAAAAAAGTAGACGCTAATTTGTCCTTGAAACCAAGGTTTAACCATTATAAAATACAAGGAGGATAAGAGAACTAGAACTGGAACTCTAGTAGATTTATTTTTCAAGGGTTAAGGTGTAAGAATACACATGATTTTTTCCCAGGTGTGCCCGACACCAAATACTTTTTTTAGGAACAAAAATAACTATGGTTTCAAATTAGGTGCAAAAGTACCATTTGACTGTTAGTTTGATTTTTTCTTACTGACTGGGCAATGACGTGGCTTTCAAAGTAACAACGTGGAAGAAAACATGCTGATTGGGCAAGGGAATGCGAGTTTGAGTTGGCAAGGATCATTATATTAATATTAATATAATATCTATTAGATATATTAATATAATCTAGGGCTCTCATTCACGTTCGCTGCTGCTTCTGAAACTGTTCAGCAACACAAGCTCAGACTAAACAGCTTGAGATTGCTGCTGCAAGCTTGGCCTGGAAGGGTTGCTTCCGCTGTAGAGAAAACCCATTTGAACCCGGCTTCTGGTACTGGGGCTAGGACTCGTGCCTCTCTGCTGCTTAACGAATATGGTAGATTCAGGGTCATGAATGCAAAAGGCTCTTCTCCAACCAGTTCCCATCTTTTTTTCACACGCCACAAAAAATGAGAATTCCGAAGTACATGCTCATCCTTTTTCCCTCAGCACTTAGTAGCAAAACTTTATTCACTTCTATCCCTATCTAGACCTTTGTTATGTTCTATTTTTATTGATATGAAGATGCCACACAGGACAACAAAAGGGCAAAAGATCAAATTTAGGGATACAAAGCTCGGTATCAGATTAAGATGAAAGGCAAAGAGACAAGCTAAAAGTGAAGTACTCCAGACTAAAAACACAGGTTTTTTGTCTCTCTTTTTGCCTCCTAGCTTTCACACTTGGAGAAAATCTGAGCAAATAAATGCCTAGAGAGGAAGGGGAGACGCAGAAAGAGAGGGAAGGAGAGACCAATTTAATATATGTAATATATATTATATTAATATTAATATAATAATCCTTGCCAACTGAGACTTGCATTCCCTGGCCCAGTCAACATTTTTTTTACCACATTGTTACTTTAAAGGCCATGTCATCACCGAGCCAGAAAGAAAATGTTTAATAGTTAAATGGTACTTTTGCACGCAGTTTAAAACCACATAATTATTATTGTCCCTAAAAAAGACATTTTGTGTTAGGTTCACTTAAGAGAAAATCACGTGTATTTTTGCATTTTAACCCATATTTCAAAAAAAGAAAAAAATTGGGCTTTTTAAGCTGAATCAACATTTTCATCTCTGTTTGTTTTCCCTAATTTCTTGTACATGCAGACTCTTGGTCATTTGGAAAATGCAGAATGAGTAAACTTCTCCGTACACGAGTTATTTGACATGCACCGTCCATGGGATATTTACTAGTTTCTGACTACCTTTTCTTTCTTGAATGCAGTTTCTGGATACCCTCTAAGTGCTGCCTATTGTCTTACTAGGATTTGCGCTGCTCTTGAAGGAAAATGGAAGATCTTGTGAGCTTCAGCTTAAATGTTCCATACGGAAAGTGCAATCAGCCGATCATGGACAAGACTAGACGTGGTGGTCTCTCTAGGGTCTGGAGCTCTTGGACTATTTTCACCATAGCGTCTACATACTGATTACTGATTGATCTTGGAACGATATGATATATTGTGATACGAGTTGAGAACAACACTTGTAATATCATAATTAATGATTGGCGCGAGTTGACAAATATTCTACTTGCTGCTCGAAACGGATAGAACTTCTTTTGGGGTTTTTATTCAGCCTCAAGACCAATCCAGGGCGAACAACACTTGCAATTCTGCGAATTGGGTTGGTTGGAACATTTTAATGGCTAAGGTTCCCACACTATCAGTTGGGCTGCCGGTCCAAGATTTTTAATCCGTATCCAGTCTGTAGCATCCCTTTGGCCCCAAAAAAAAAAATACTTTTTCTTTGTTTTTATTTTAGTTGGCTATCACATGATGGGGTCAAACAATAAAACATTAATAATGCCCAGCTTATAATAATGGTATTATACTTTGTAATAAAGCGTGAGATTAAAATTGAAATGAAATGGTTTGTGGTGTTTATTTTTTCAATATAAAAATTTTAGGAAAAATGTAAAGTTCACTCATAGTCCAAGAGCAAGGCATCTGAGCCTGTTTCACAAAGTGTGTTGTTTGTTTTTAATGAATATCATTCTGTTTGAATTCTTCTTTTCTTAAATGTTTTTGGCCAACTTCTCGTTTTAATTTTTTAAGACAAGGAGGTATGTTTCTTAGTTATTTTCCAGCAATTGATCATTGTGAAGCCTTAACAACCCCAGATTGATCATTTCCAGCAGGCGAAAAATGAAAAAAGCGGTGTTTGGTGCAGGCTTTCTTGTTGATGACACTTGATGATGGAAGATTCGTTCTAATTATTATGTGCCTTTGACCTTACCACAGTCCACAGTATTATCATCATCCCTCATTTTCGTTCCCACATCCTCTTCACAATTTTCTTGGCCCTTCTTCTGCTTTTATGATGATGCCACTCCTCCATCATTTCCTTCTAAGTTAATAATTTAATATTCTATTAATCAACCACTAATTATTAGCTTCTTGATCAGAATTTAACAGCATGTGGACAAAAATCCAAACATTTAAGGTTAAGTAAAAAATTGATTGAAATTATGGGGACAAAATTCAAGATTAATCCAAACGTAACAAGAGATAAAAGGGACCATCTCTATCCAACTTGTGTCAAAATGTTGAAAAGATGACAATTAACATCGAAATTCTGTTTATAAGTCGTAATCTATAACCTACCGTCAGTTACTAATATATATATATTTTTTAATATTTGGTTAAATAGCTGGCGGTAGATAATACTACTATTCTACAGTGAGTTTGAATGTTTTGCAACCATAAGAGAATGTGAAAAGCCCACGTTTGTGTGATTGATGAAAAATAGGCTGATTTATGTTGTAAGAATAATATTAAAATAAACAAAATTAATGTTAAGAATTCTTTTTTAAATATATATATATATATTGAAGTACGCCCGGGTTGAGGAGTAAGGGCATACAAGAGAATTATAAACCTAAAGCCGTCCATTTGTGTGTATGGATATATATATATATATATATATATATATATATATATAGGACTTGTATGCGTGTGGTACCAGCTAAAAGGTACTAAACCGAAAATTAATATATATATATATATATATATATATATATATATATTGAAAGAAAACATATATAGAGATCGATAAGGGTGTCCCTATGGCACTCCATAGAGACACCAACACTCACATTGCCCCAACTAGCATCCTATGGGCAATATGGTGGACAGATGGAGTGGGTTTCTTTTTCTGATAGTTTTGCTTCGCAGCGTATTTGCTTTAAAACAAAATTTTAATTAATTAATTAATTAATCTCACACACACACACGTTGATCCCCAGAATATGAAGCAAAGTTCATTAAAGTAATCCTGAAAAAGATTTGGTGCATGAACCCAGAAGGAGTGCATAGTCACAGAACACATAAAAATATACAGTAGTACTATTATTTGCCAGGGGTTAGGTGTTGTTGTTCACGTTTTGATTAGTTGGAATATTCCGAGGTCTCATGGCCCACCTTAAAATATGCAATATCCAAGGAAACACACACACACAAATTTAGTTCACAATTCATCTATATATATCGCTTCTACCGTATCCGTCGCTATAGTATCAGAATATACATTGAATACTTCAACAGAACTCAAACTCTCTCTGTATATATATTTAAGAGGTTAAGTGTTAACTACGGGATATGTGTGCGATGGATGGAGCTGGTGGTGAGGAGTCAACAAATAATTAAAAAATAAAACGAAGTAAAGGAATAGTGTGGCCACCAAAAACCAGTATGAGTATTGGATGAGGGGAGGTTAGATGAGGAAGGATAAGGAATATTTTGAGAAAAAGAAGGAAGATGAAGGTGAAGGTGACCCACAATGGCCGGCAGGAATTATGAGATAGAAAACCCCATAATTTTGTACTGAAAGATGCTCTCTCGCTCTTGTTTTTTTCCTTGGAATGAGAGACATTCATCGATAGAGTAGTGCACACTCCACAGTACCAATAATCCACGTCCACTTCTTTCTCCAAACTCATCCTCATTTGGAATGTACGTACCCTCATTGGCTCCCACTCGATCACGCACACTTCAAAAGTCTCGCTACACATTGATTGATTCTGTATCATTACTTGCTCCTACACATACTATATATATATATTTATCTTAAAGCTGTATGTACTTCCACAGCTATAATGCAAAACAAACTAGCTTGCTGACCTCTCCATTGCCCCTTTTTCTTAGGACACATCATCCTAAACCTCAAGGAACCTCGATCTTCTTCTAAAGCCATTATATTCTCTGAATTCTTTCGTCAAAGGATCGAACAACTGTTCCTGCCCGTTTGCTGTTCCCTGAGAAATTCAGTTGATCATCATCATTAGATTTGTGTGAATGAATTAGACTAGCGTGGGTGGTGTACCGTGAAGTAGAAGATTTTTTTAATTAATCAGATTAGTCAATTTTTTCTTAATTTCAGAGAGAGGCTGACATATTGTTTGAGTCTTGCCTCTCCAAAATTAACAATAAATTGGATAAAAAAGGAAAATAAATGGGATCTACGCATGACAGAGTCCCATATTGGCACTCTAAAGCAGATGATTTATGCAAATTCATCCAAGCCCCTTCAACAAAGGTGGCACTACTGGCTACGCTTATGAGTGGAGTTGATTGTCATATACTTTTACACTATTTATTGACATAGATCTTACATGTTAAGAGGGACAAGCTTACGTTTAGTTGACCATGTGGTAAAAATTAATGGTACCAAATATATTGAGGACAATTAATGTAGACATTGCAAAATGAGAACTCCTAAAAGAATGTTTTCATAATGATGATACCCTTTCTTTTTCTCTACGAAATGAAGTACTTATGAATTATGATTGTAGGAAGTTTAATTTTATAATTTTTACTCTTGTCATGTGTAATCTAGAAAGTGACCGTCCTTAACAAAATTTTAGATTCACCCCTGCTAGGAGGTTCTTTCATTCCTATTATGTCTTACTTTTCCATCTGTTTAGGATTGTACTCTCTGAAATTAATGAACTACTGCACTTTATAAACAGTGACAAATATATCTTACTATTCGTCTATTCTGAATCAATTAATATGTTGTTTCCGTTTTGTAGATAGCCCAGACATAACTTCATTCTGTGATGCTACAAGAATTTTTTTGGTCCTATTGAGAAAGATTTATATTTGTTGATTACTTACCTTTAGTGTAGTCGGTTTTTTCGTTGGTGTTGAATCATATATGTACTAAGTGAAAATTATGATATGGTTTTGGTAAGTATTTTGTCTTGCTATTTTGCCAATGAAGTTGACAAGGATATATACCTTTTGCATGGATTTTTTCACCTACTGCGATATCTGTAGATTTATTCAGTTATTTAGGTAGTATATAAATATAAAGTGGAGTTGTTGAATACTTGGATTATGTATTTTGATATTGTTGTTCTTGATAGTGGAGGCTGGAGCAGTTTTGGGAACATAATTTCAACCTTGACAATCTTTTCTATTGTATTAGGAGTATTTGAACTGGATAAGACTGAAAAATATTTTTATTGGCTTCTTATTTTTTTAGTTGTATGTTATATTTTTGTTTAATATTTTAATATGATTTCCTGTGATTAATCTTTTCCAAATTTAGGAACAATGTTTTGGATATTGTTCCTTAGAAATAAAGAAGGGGGAAAGGAAATGAATGAATTAGCAGTTTGGGAAGGTTGTGTTGGATACAATTTTATACCTATTTTTCCTTAGTACATACATGGTCTTCCATAACCTTATTTTGAAGAATTATGAATATTACAGGTTCTAAGTTTGAACCATGTTTCTATAATTAAGTTGAATTTTGGTTATATTACTGTATTCAATTGAATTTTAGTTATTTCCTTACTCAAATGAAAAAGAACATTTTTTCTTGGAATTTTTCCTGCTTTTTAAATGATAAGTGTTTTATACTCAATTACAGGAATTGGTTGTGGATATGGAAGTTGAGATTGTGTGATTATGTAAATTAATTTGATTGTTATATATTAATCGCATATTCTATTTTTTTTCCTCTACTTAAATTCATTTGATTATTATATATTAAGCATATGTAATTTATAGGAAATGATAACAATATATCCTTATTTATAGGATTTGGGTGTAGATAGGGTGCATTATTTAATTTAACTTAATTATTGTAATGGGATTAATTTAATTATATTTACATATAAGTAAACCTAATTTTTAAAGTTGTCACTTCAAGTTGCAAATTGTATAGATGACACATGTCTTCTCAAATAGGTTTAAGTTGAATTGTCTTATTGGTGATGAGTCTGAAAGTGCTTCAATTGTCTTTTCTAAAAAGAATGGGTTTGCATATGAGCTTTTAGAAAAGAGTGTTGTTAAGATGAATATTTAAATAGTTATTAAAAATATAGAATTACATATGAAAATACAAAAGTGATATAGTTTAGTTTAAATATAGTTTAAATGCAAATCATATTGAAATAAGATGTCAAAAATTATAGTTTCTCATATTCAACATGAAACTTTTTTTATAAAATTTATATATAAATTATTTTATATATTGAAAAAATGATAAAGTTAACAACACTCATAATATGTTGGAATATCATCCTCTTCAAATTCTTTTTATTTACCCATCACCATGAAAATAGATTTGTTTAATAAGAATAAGGAAGAACTAAAGGATAGAAGAAAATGACAAAGAGGGGTAGATAATAGAATGTGGTATTTAATTGAAATTTCTCTAATTATCGTGACATGATAAAGAAAGGTAAATAATGAGTATTACAATACTTAAAAGCAATATTTTCTAAAGACTAAATTTAAAAGACATATATATCAGATAGAGAGCTACAGAAGTATGGACAATAGATGTATTTAATGGGAACTACATATAGGAATGTTTCAGTAATAGGTTGACTAGCATTTTGATTTTTTTTTCCTGCTTTTGAGTTGTAATAGAAATTGCTAAATAATACAAATATTGATATGATTGTGGTTCATGTTGTGTTTTGTGGTAATGAGTCAATTTCTATTTTTTGTTGGTAAATTTGAAATCTTTTTTTTTTTGAGTGTGTTTTTTTCAATTTCTTAATAATTTATACGAGAGAAGGTTGAGAATTTAAATTTATGTTATGCAATTCGTGTACCGTGCAACGCACAGGGGAATTCGTGCTTGTTATAAAATATATATACAAATGCATGTTTGTTACCAAAGCAGCAGGGCGTTCCCAAAGTCAAACAATTAAAATACCGTTTATAGATTTTTTTGTGTTGGTCCAAAGCAAATTGATATATCATTCATATTTGATGAATCTCTTTGGTTAGACTTTTTGCATGATCAACGACTTTTCATTTGATGATTAGGTTCACAGCATGCTTCTGCACCATATCTTCTTATGTCAAACAAGATCTTTCCCAAAACCTACTTTACGATTAATCTCCCATCTACATGCTAAATTTAATTCATCGTCAAACTCATGGTTTGGTTTGTTCCTCTCTCTCTCTCTCTCTCTCTCTATATATATATATATATATATATCAGCGCTTCTAAACTTTTTCTAATTACGTTCATCCAGTCCACATGCTGCAACTAGACACGTAAACTAATTTAAATTCTTTTATACATAAGTCCTCAACATGCTTTTAAAGGCTACTAATTCGATCTGCTGAGCTTTTCTTTATTTTGTCAATTATATCATTTTCCCAAACGAGAATAACACGGGTTTTTTATTTATTATTATTATTTACTTTTGTAAATTGGCATCATTGTGGTCCAAAACAGATCACGGATTAAGCAACCGAAGGCTAAAGTGAATCACGACTCTCTCTGCGAATGATCTGCCTAACACCGATGTATAACTAAATGTGTGTGCGTGTATATAAATCCAATAATTAATTTGGCTCCATACGGTAATTTGATCGCCCTTTTCTTTTGGGAAAATCCTCCTAGAGCCCAATTAAGTAAAACAATTTCAAAAAATGCCTCAACAACTTTCACATGTCTTCTGGTGTTATTTTAGAAAAATGTAGTTGTTAACGGGTACTGATTTTGTTGTTAACAGAATTGTTGTTAACGGATACTGATTTTATTGTTAATGGGGTACTGATATTGTTGTTAACGCTTTCGAAATAATACCAGAAAGACATGTGAAAATTGTTGGGGTTTTTTTTAAAATTTTTTTGCTTAATTGGGTCCTGGGAAGGATTTTCCCTTTTCTTTTGGGACGCTTTTAGAGAAATTGTAAAGTTTGTGACAGCTGATTATAATTTATTCCCATGATATATAATACGTACAATATTCACAATCACGCCTAATTAATACTCTGATGTGCCATGATTCTGTATGTTTTCTTGGGAAAATGAAATCAAAGCCCTAATTAATAAAAAAAATTTAAAAAAGTATCATAGCTTGTTAATAATAAATGAAAAAGTAGTTATTATAAAAATAAAAAACTATTATTGATAAGTTATAAAATTTTTTTAATATTATTTTTTTTAATCAGAACCTTGATGTCATTTTTTCTATTTTGTTTTGAAGAGATCTCAAAGGACAACCGTATCTCTTTTGCTGATTGCCTGGCTGGACCATTCGTTCATTGTATCCATTTATTTTACCTAATTTAATTTAATTAATTATTCCCTCAAATCATCAACCACAGTTATTATTTATCTTGAATCAGTTGCACGCGCCCCTATGGCCTTATTTTTTGTAGTTGAGTTCTTTAAATGTTAATGTTGTTTTATTTTTTTATCATTTTATTTGGATAAGTGCTGTGGGTAATATAAAAAGGTGATGTCTCCCCTTCTCTCGACCTACAAAACTGTTACTTTTTTTTTTAGATAATATATACCCCCGAAAAAAAAAAAATGAAAGGTCATGTGATACGAATTTGAAAGACATTGATATCTCTGACAACATAAAAAAACGTTCAACCCCATTTTCGTCAAATACAAAATACGAAAGTTAATACCCACATGCTGCCATGTGGAAACAAACAGATTTAAACCTGAAAAATGAAAATCGGGGCTTATGTTAATGAACCTTTTCCCGAAGCAGTAAAATTGATTAATGATGATCAAGTTTTGTTACCTTTTTTAGTTTCCGTTTTTTCCCCCCAAAAGCAAATACCGACAGTGAATGATATTACAATTAAACACAAGTTGCGTCTGGGTATTATTAGTTAGGTTGGATTCTACATGTAATTGTAAATCCATGTAGGTCAGCTTATTTTAAATGAGGCATTGTCCTATATTATATTTTCCCTTTAGGCCACGTTATTAATTTTAGAGGAGCCCGTAACTGAGACTATTCTTTTGGATATTTTCGTGGCACTTTTAATAGAGTCAAATAATAAAATTAATATACTAGGGCACTAAGCTTTTGTACTAATTAAATCAGTAACTGTCACTCGGAATATTCGTAAAGAAATGAAGAATATACATGAGCTGGCAATATAGAAGTAAGCTCAATCTCGCATCTCAACACAAAATCTCAATATATCAAGTATATGAGTTTATTCGACTAATGTATTTGTTTTACAATCCAATTCTACTCGTTGAGTCAAATCTATTAATATTCAAATCGCGATTTTAAAAGCTCTTTTGATAAAACTTTACTTATATATTTATTTTTTAAATCGTAGAAAATATTCTTGAAAAACTAATCTAAACATACACTTAACATCCTAACATGGGTACTTGAAAGGGAAGGAGATCCAACAGAATGGAAAATGATAACAATAAATCAGAAGGAGTGAACACTTGAGATGCAAAGAAAATAATGTGTTTTGTGTTGTGTGCCTGTGTGTAGGCAAGGACATGAGAAGAGACCATCAACAAAATAACGCAAATTAATGGAGGGTGGTGGTCCATTTGCAAAAGAAAAAGCCATAAGATATGGAGCAAAGCTGGGATAGGCCAAGTGGGGGGACCATGTATATATATATATATATCTATTTAAATACATATTTATGTGTGTGTTATCTTCTTTGTCTTTTAATAATATCGCCACATTAATTTTTTTATTTTTTGCTCAAGATTAATATTTTTAATTTCGCGGAAGCTGACAGGGCCAAAAATAGAATAAATGGATGTAAATTTCAATCTAGCCCTTCCATGGTCTCCAAAAAATAAAAAAAAACTGTAACACATAAAACAGAGAGGAATTAATGTGAAATTGGGACATTGTAATATGTAAAAGGGTTTTGGTTTTCTCATATTATATGGAAAAAAAAGGTTTCTTACATATACATGAAATAGTGGAACCCACATATAATTAATATGTATATGTGAGTCCCGGTGTGTGACATGAGAAAATATTTTCCCTATGTAAAAACTAGAATCCCAGTCCCACACAGAGGTTCCAGATTTTCTTTGCACGCCACGGAACCAATACGCTCACATGTGCAGGAAAATAATGAAGGAATGAAATTTTAAATATAGGATATAATTTGTATTTTAAATTGTATATTAATTTCAGGAAATGAATGAATAAAGAAAAGTGATTATCAGATGGAGTCAGACAGGATCCCGAGACTGATATGGTGGTCTGGGGGGCATCTATGCCGCTGGAGCACCGGTGGGGTCCAGACTCTCTCATGCCAAATTCCCTTAAACAATGTCGTCGCATGTTCCTTTTCTTTCTTTCCTTTTTCTTTTAATATATTTACCACAATTTGAATTTTGAACCTTTCAATCTTGGATCCGCACGTCCTCCTCATCGCATATATGAGGAGCGCATACTCATCCCTTGATTTTGGGTAACAGACACTTTTTTTAAAATGTAGATTAAATTGTATATCATACCCAAAAATATTTTTAACATCCGGTATGTCAAATTAATTAATCCCTAATTTTTCATTTAATTTTTCACTTATAATATCAGTATTTTAAAATATTTTTTCAGTAACATCCAATATTTCAAAAAAGTTTCAACATTTAGTATTTTAAGCTAATTAACTTTTAGTACATAGAGTATTTTTTTAAAAAAATATTTTATTTGGGAGATGAGCAAGAGATGAGCTAGGAGGTGGATTCTTCAATTTTCATCATTGTTGTCGTCCCTCAATATTCCACTTCACCTTTTATTAGTCAAGGTTAACACGGAAGATCAGATTGTCCACCAACGGTGTTTTACTTTTTACATTAATTAATCTAGCCAGTCAACTTTATATTTTAACTCCTATAAACTTTTTTTTTTTGGGAGAATATTCTTTAAAACTCTTCGTCTTCTAATAAAGAAAAGTCAAATTTGATACTCCTACATTAATTATACAAATTTTAGTAATTTGAGTTAACTGGATGGGTAGCGATAATTCATTAAACCAGACGGATGATATATATTGATAACAGAATGGGATGATGCATGCATGTGTTTGTAAACATAAATATATTTTGCAAGCGGATCCTCTTGCAAAAGTCTTAAATGGTCTTTCTATTTTTTATCTACAATACACTCTTTTTAAAAGTCTTTCAATTCATATTACAGCTGTATGGAGGAAATCCTCCTATAAACCTAATACAAACTTAAACGGGTGTAAATAGTCAATTTTGTCCCTCCCAGTCTCTCTAATAGACTTCTGCCCGCAAATGAGGTCCTATGACTAAGGGCGGAAACAGGCCAAGTTAGATCAGGCTTTATCCTTAACAGGCCAGGCCTGTTCTGTAACATACTGGTCTGAGCCTGACCTGTGGCCAGTTACAGGCCTATTTTTTGGCTTAGGCCTGGCTTGTGACCTTTTTTTTAATTTTTTTATTTGATTAAGTTAACAGGCCACAGGCTGAAAATAGGCTTACTTTAAACAGGCTAAAAACAGACCAAAATTATATAAATTAATACTAATAATATAAATAACAGGTCACAAGCTGAAAATAGGCCTACTTTAAATAAGCTAAAAACAGGTTAAAATTATATAAATTAATACTAATAATATAAACAGGCCAGCTTGACAAGCTTAAAAGGTCTCTTATCAGGCCTGAACCTGGCCTGTTAAGTGAAACATGCCTTATAAGAGGTTTTGGCCTGACCAGGCTTTTAATAGGGTCGGGCACAAGCCCCTGCCTTTTTTCCACCCCTACCCACGACTATCCAATTGGGGGGGACTTAAAATGTCACTATTGGTGAAGGCCAAAGGTTAACCAACTCTTCCATTTTAAAGTTAAACTATTGCTTACTCCCTTATATTCTAAATCAAGATCTATTTAAGACTAAACTAATTAAATATAAGATATTTTCTAAAGTTTTAGTTTGATCATAAATACAGGCTTTAATTTCTTATTATTTTTTTATTTTAATTGTTCTTCATCATATATTTATTTATTTTGATATTCTTATCTATACATATTACATCTTAATCATTAAATTATAGGTGTATTTTTTTTTTAAAAAAAAAAAGTGTCACAATTTGTTATATGCTCCTAACTGTCTTAAATACAAAACATATTTGATTTTTTTGAAAACAAATAAGGAAATTAAATAATTTATTTAATTATATCATATATTAGGTATTATTATATTATATACTTCATATGGCCCTTATTATAAGGCACAAACTACCAAATGTATTTGGTCATTTTTATAAGGCACTTACTTGTTTCCAAGAAGTATTGATTATTTTTTTACATATATGCTCATAATTAATAAGGGTAATAGGTGAGAGTAATAATAATATAATATTAGAGTTTAGTGTAAATAGTAGGGGTAATATTGGAAATTACTTAAATTATAAGATAACTTTATTGATTTTAACTGTTTTTATTGGTTTGTGTGATTTGTTAGTTAGTGCCTTATAATAAGGATCAGAGGGAGTATTAGTTTATATGTTATGCAAAATAGTTTGAAGAAAAAACAATAAATATAAATATTTTAAAGTAATTTAATTAATTTTCTTTATTTCTCTAAAACATTCAGTTTTTTTTTCTTATATTTAGTATTAGATGGGGTATTAATTATAAATACTCCCTCTGGTCTTTATTATAAGGCACCAACTACTAAAATTTGTTTGTCCTTATTATAAGGCACCAACTTCCTTTAACCAACTCATTTATTATTATTTTCCAATTATACCCTCATTTTTAACCAACTATTTAAATTCACATCATTAAGTAGGGGTAAAATTGGAAATATTTACCAACTTTAGACCAATTTAATGATTCAACTTTCATTCCTTAGTCGGTGAAAAAAAATGATTGATACCTTATAATAAGGACCAGAGGAGAGTAACTATCTTAGGTATCCCATGAGCTAGGAATAGGATTTCCTTAATACTTATAATTAGGAGAGAAAGGAGGAATTGTTTTTGAGGGAGTTGCAGTGGGTTAATTGAAAGACGAAACCTTTTTGTAGCTCTGAAATCGAGAGAGAGAGAGGGGACATCATTTTGTGGGAGCATGGGGTGGGTGCCACGTGGAAGGCGGCAAGGACCAGATCCTCCATGGATCCCCGGATCGTGTTTTGGCACCCTGAAATTGAAATTGATAGCTACGGCTTCGTATATTAGTGATATTGCCTCATACATAGGTCATACCCTCTCGGTCCCAAAATCTTTCCACATTCCAGACCACAAAAAAGAGTATTGGCAAGACGTAAAAGCACACAAAAACAATAGGAGTTGGGTATAGCATCTTGCTTCTTTGAGAACACCGCGTGGCTGAAAAAACACCCTAAAATGGAAAAAAGTATTAAAGTAAATGAGATATTTGGGTTTGTTATTTTCTTAAATGAGCTTTTAGAAGAAGTCACTAAAATATTTTTTTTTAGAGTAAATGGGTTTTCATCACTATCAATCCAAATATAAATCACACTTACAATTTGATTTTTATCTTATCTTAAGTTTATAAAAGTCATATTTTAAAAAATTCATTTTTGTCACCATTAATCCAACTAAACCTTAAGTTAGTCCTTAGTCCGCAAATAAATGTTAAAATTTACCCCCTTCCCCAAAATTCGAATTTCTTTTCTTACTTTTATAAGAGTCCAACAAAATATATCTAAAGATTTTTTTTTCTACCCTTCATTAATTATATACACTACAGTAATTAAAAGGTCAACGATATCTATATTAACTTTATTTCTCTCTCTTACTTGTCCCTTTATAAATAAGTGCATGCTTAGATAGACAAGTTTATTTCAGACATATTTATTATTTTTAATTATTTTTTTAAATCACATATTCGGCATGAACTCTTGGAATTATAATTGGAGGTGGAGGGAGTGTGTTTTGAGAGGTGCTCAGATGATCATATATTGAATATGATTTCTTTCAATAAAAGAAGATTGTGTATCTATGTCTCTACAAAAAGCATCCAAAAATTAAAATTACTTCAAGATCCATAAATTAAAATTAGAATTACCCATATATAGTAAGTAATTTCTATAAGTACCAAAATCAGTTATAATTAATTTTCTTCAGTTATTTTTAAGTAATTTAATACTTCAATATTGTTAATCATATAGACGTGTTAATTAATTTCAAATTATAGTTAGAAAAATTATTTTCATAAATTATTATTTAAATGTTATATATATAGTATTATTTATTACTTCAAAGGTGTCCCATCTTCTCTTCTTCAGTTGTTTGAGTTACAGGGGTCATCCTTCCTCTGTAGCATTCTAATTCTTACTCTCAGTTTTGATAGCAAGAAAATAGTGATAATAGAATATTATGAGACTAATAAAGTTGTTTTTTTTTATCATTTTAAAAAAATTTCCTCTTAATATTCTCTTATCTCTATATTTTATTTCCTGTCCAAACAAAGCCTTATATTCTTATTGAATTTCCTTTTGGAATTAATACAAGGCGGCTAGGAACTTGCGTACTCATATTTTAATTAATCTTTCCATCTCTATACGAGAGACACTCTATTGATCGTGAGTTATTAATATTATGACCATGTTTTATACTTTATCCAACTAATGAGAGTCACATTAATTCGATTTATTTTTCTGGGATATTTACTTTTGGACTTTTTATGGAAGAGTTTGAGTTGCGCTACTAAAAAAAAAAGATATTATTTTCTTAAAAGACATTTGCTTTCTAAAAAGGAAAGTAAAATATAAAAACGGTGACATTTTTTTAATAAAAATTCAAAGATCTTCCTTAGATTTCTTCCACCGACGTATCATTGAACTATTGATCCATATTCAAAGTATGTAGTTATTGTATTTTGATTTGTAATAGGTTTTATACTAGCATTTACTTTTGCCTCTACTCCTACGTTTTTATTTTCCCTTACTAGCTTCTAAACGTTTCTATATTTTTTTCAAGGTTTTGAATCCTAATCTGCAATGGTGCTTAGATCTTGATTTTTTCTTACAAAAAGAAAAAGAATTTACGGCGTCCTAAATTAGTATTTATGATGTCGTAAGTACTCATGGCGTCGTAACCAGCATCCTAAATTTATTTTTAGAACATCATAAGTGGACATTACAACATCCCATTTTTTTGGGGGATTCCGTAAGCTCCACTTACTACGTCTTTTAGATAGACACCCCTCTAAAAAATGACACTAAAAGTGTAGGAAAACGGACGCCATAACCCTTTTTTGTCATAGTATTGGCAGATTATTTTTTTGGGTCAAGGCGCACCCAACATATTAAAGTATTTTCTTAAATGTATTTAACATCTAAAGTATTTTATGATATATCTATTATCCTGAAATATTTTTTTTCAAGTACATCCAGTAACCCGAAATAGTTTTTTGTGGATCTAGCATCAAGGCACAAACAATACTTTAGAGTGTTAGACACGTTTAAAAAAAAAGGAAAATTTTAGTTAGCCTCCTCGGTAGAAAATTAATTTCAGTCAACTCCTAAAATTTTTTATATTTATCAATATTTTTTAGATTTACCCGTATTGATATCCTCAATAATAATTAGGGAGAAGGTAGAAGGAATGAATTAAGGAAGATGACTAATTTTTTTAGAAAATATGAACTAATTTAACTAACTTAATTTAATTGAACATAGGTGAGAGTATAAAATTTTAACCTTTTATGTGATTCTGGATATTATTCTCTTAAATGTGAGCAAGATACGTAGATGTTAAAGACTATTACCACTGGGCACGGTATTTATAAAGAAGGCAAAAACAGTTGAAGATAGGTTGGAGTTATTAAAAAGCTGGAAGTGACAATTCATCATAGTATCGACAAATTAACCATGATCCTCCAGGAAATCATTTAATAGCAACCACAAGAAAAACAAATGAAACTTTAATTAACTGTCTCCACATGATAAGCCACGCTAGGCAATACGCATTGATCATATATATACGTACAGCTTTAGCCAGCCAGCGAGAATAAAATCACAAACCGGATCGGATCACAAAACAAGTCAGATAATTATAAAAATTGGGAAGCAAGAGATATATAAAAGTTTTGGTCCCTCTATAATGAATTGGTACATGTGAACATGTCTGTACGTGGCTCCATTGTGATGGGAAAAGAAGGAGCGAGGAGGGTCTGAGGTTTATGCCTCTTGTCTGTTGACGTTTCAGGGTCTACTCTATGTATTAACTTTCCCGTGCCCTGCGTCTTTTTCTTACTTTTCCAATCACCATTAAAATATGCACGCCTTCATGTTAGTGAACGATTTTCAATTCCTAAATCTCAACCAAATTCCCCCCAGCATTCGATTTCGTCTTATACTTTGACTGTAAACTCTAAAGCATGCATTTACGTGTATCACTACTTTAGTAGAAAATATCGCTCTTAGTCAAATCTTATATTAACACAGTAGGGCGTAGTTTAATTTATATGTATTTATGGTTTCAATATACTGAGGGTATTGACATTGTGTCGTCGTCATCATGAGTTCATTACGTGTCACTTTCAAGTTGCCGTAAAAAGCATCCATTCCAATGAGATTCTTCTAGATCCACTTGTCGTGTCACAGTTCCTGTGTATGTGTACTGTCAGTATACATACATACTGGGGATTGAAATCCACTTTAATGAAACCATCTAGGTTTAAAACCCGTGGTAATCATGGCAAGTCGTGAAATGAAATCGATCCCATTCCCACCTAAGTTTCTAGATGCTTTTGTTTTTTGTTTTGTAATGTAAAAACAAGAATGGGTGTTGGGGTGTTGAAGAACAGAGTGGGTACCTTATGTGGAACGGAGTGTGAAGGTCGAAGGAAACATCAAGAGATGGAGCACAGTGAAAAGAATATGAACACTTGACTTGGTGTTGGGGGGAGAAGAGATCATGATAAAGAGCGTGGAAAAGTTGGAGGGAGAGTGGCGTAATATTGGTCATAGTGGGGAGGGAAAAAAGAAAGAAGAAGACACTACAAAATCTATGGGAAATGGCCCACTAAAATCGTGCCATCTCACTCTTTTTTTTAAAAAAAAAAAAAAAAAATTCTGGCATTGATACACCCCATTCTCTTGAACGTCAATCTATAGGTCCACAGCCATTCATCCAATCACAAACCTGTTTTCAACCAGACTGTTGAAATTTCACTCGGTTTTACTTTTATAATAACTTCTAGACACTCCGTCTCTATTTCTAATCTAATCCAATTTTTTGCTCATTTCACACGCCAATCATGGTTCCTCCACTTTATCATTACCATCTTGAACAACAACAAAATACTACCCTCCCCTTTCTTTTAACTTACTCCCACAATTGGCCAAATTCCAACGCTTCACATTGAACCCTGCATGTCAGTGATTTTAACGAATTATCCTTTTAAATACTTCCTCTGGTCTTTTTTATAAGGCACCAACTACCAATTCTCATAAACCAATAAAGTTAGTTAAAAGCATTAAAGTTGTCATAAAATTCAAGTGGTTTCCAATATTACCCCTACTAATTACCCTAAACTCAAATATATTACTCTCTCCCATTACCCTTATTAAATATGGACAAACATGGAAAAATACATTAATTGCACCTTAAAAACCTACAAGTGCTTTATAAAAAGGACTACCAAAAACACTTGATAGTTGGTGCCTTATAATAAGGACCAGAGGGGGTATAACTTTTTTTAATTTCCAATTCATGTGGTCATATAAAAATTTACCAAGAAAAAAGACAGTGAATAAGAAAAAACTTACATACATTGATAACCCAGTACATTGTACTCCCTTCAAACCCTATAATGAAGCATTTCCGATAAAGAATGTGTGGGTCTTTGTTATTAGCCACAAAACAGGACATTGATTATATTTTTTTTAAAGTGCGTCCCAATTTAAAATTTGATTTTTTTTTTCATTTTTAAAGATATAATATGTGGTTTTAAATAGGTAAATCTGATTAATTGTTTTTTAAAATAAATTTAATAACTTAACTACTTTTAATCGGAGCCGGTGAGATGTTTAAAGAAGGAGCAGATGCGAGAAGAGAAGGATAAATAAGGGAAAAAGTATTAGTTAGAAGAATGTTAGGGTTAATTTGAAAACAGGGGAACGATAGGTGGGTAGATGCATGGGATGCGATGGCATGGGAAGCAAATCTTAAAAGAGAATCAAAGGAAAATGGCCTTTTTTTCCCCCACCACCTTCTCTCTCTCTCTCTCAATATTACTTGAAGGAAAAGAATAAATAAATACTTCGCTCTCAATATTACATAAAGGAAAAGAATAAATAGATATCATGTGAATTTAAAAAAATTTGTTAACATTTGCAAATGATAAGGAAGTCATTGGGTAGGAATATGAAATTTTAAAGTTTATGTGTTTTTACCAAAGTGCCCTTCCCTTTCTTCTTTCTATACTCACTTCCTTCTCTCTTCTCTTTCTATTTTTTTCCACACCGGCAACCACCTCCACTACTCTCTACCTGTCTATCAAACTTTATCGGAGAAGATGATAAATAGTGCTTCTTGCCTCCCTTGGTAAATTGTTGGACTTGGGGAAAAAGATGAGAAATACAGTCGGGATAGGCTTCCCCAGGCCTAGCCTTCAGTCGCGTTCCCTCCTCTCTGGTTCTTATACCCGCCTTTGTTTCAAACACCCAAAGTCGAGGACAATGAACAATGGTTCAATGGTGAAGTTATCTTTCTTCTCTCTTTCTCACACCTCCTCTGGTTCTATGATTTGCCTGTGAAAAATAATGAAGACGATAAATTCTTAAATAAGATTTATGAACAATGGCGTTTAGTAGTTAATCGTGCTCTATTCTTCTCAATTGTGGTTATGCGAGAATCCAAACCACGAAATTTTGCAATTTTGACTCCGTGCATCAATTGATCCATCGCAAAGTCCAGATCATTGTAATCAAACAAGGTTGTCCTAAACGTCTTTCCTTTCTCGCATTCCCCTTTTGTGTTCTCTTTCCACCACCATACTTGAGCTCGATTGCTATATATTTCACTATTTGTTTTGGGATTCTCTTTGGTTTGGTTTGGCTTTCATTGGTGCTGGAGTTCATTAATTGTGGGTATGGAAAGGTTATAAAAGAGTTTTAGGTTGTGACTAATTGAATAATAAAATTGACTAAATTTTGATAAAATCTATAAATATTGATAATATGTGTAAAAAAAATTGACAAAAAGTTTTGGATTATAAACAATTCAGTAACGAGAGATGATGTAATGAATGGATATTGTTGAAATCTATAATGGTTTTGACAAAATCAATAAATATTCAAAAAATGTGTAAAAAAATTGTTAAAGAATTTTAAGTTCTGATAAATTGAGTAATGAAATGGACCAAAAGAATAATAGTTTTAACAAAATTATACTAAGAATATGTGTAAAATGATTTAATAATGAGTTTTTTTTATCCTTTTTCCCAAACATGAAAAACTCAAGGGAAAATTGATTACAGGGCTCAAGGAAGCAAAATAATTATAAAAAAGGCCCAAGAAACATTCACATGTCGGGCCTTTTCTGGCATTTTTTCAAAAAAAAAGTGTATGGACATAGTTACTAATTGCTACAGATGTAGTTGTTAAAATGTAGTTGTTAATTAGACTGATTTAGTTGTTAACGGGGACTGATATAGTTGTTAACTGCTACTGATGTAGTTGCTAACGTTTTTTGAAAAAATGTTAGAAAATTTCTGGCATGTGAATGTTTCTTAGGCCTTTTTTATAATTATTTTGCTTCCTTAGGTCCTGTAATCAATTTTCCCAAAACTCAAATTCCCACCTCTCTTTACATCCTGTACAAATGTTTAGAGTTTTAGAAAATGAATTGGTATTTATATATTTTTTTCCATGTTAATTATTTATTAAAATTAATTTCAAGGAAAAAGGCCCCTTTGCTGACCTCACCTGAATCTCTTGATCGGATTTTCTCGGGCCCCACTCACTCCTTTCTTTTTCCCCATTCCATTTCTCCTTTGCTTATAATTGAAAATCCTCTCCACCTCTTTCCAACCTAACAAAATATTTTCACTCCCATTTATTTCCCACCCCACCCCCGTTTTATTCCTTTCTGGTTTGTTTTCCAGTCCCCCATTTTATATTCCCCTGCATTGCTTCCCCTCTAATTCAACATCTCCTTTCAATTTGGATGAAATCTGGTCGGATCTTGCTTTTCTGGGATGTCCATTTTTGTGGGTCTTCTTCCCATACTTAACTCTTCTTCTCCCCCACTCTTCCCCTAGCCTCCTCCCCATCCTTTCTCCGCAAAATCAAGCAACGCTCATTCTCCTCCGCTCAGTCACGATTCTGGTTTTTGTTTTGCGTCTGGAATCTGTTCAAATGGGAATGGCCGCGGAGTCCCGATTTCATGTATTGGCCGTAGATGACAGCCTCATAGACAGGAAGCTGATTGAGAAGCTGCTCAAGACCTCTTCCTATCAAGGTATTTCTTGCTCGCCGTCCAATAACCCAGAAAAAGAAAACTCTGTCCTAGCCTCCTCGCAATATTTCAAATGGTGTTGTTTCTTCCGCTGAACTTAGCTAGGTTTGCCCATCTTAATAGACTCTGTTTCCTCAATAACAGTGACTACGGTGGATTCTGGTAGCAAGGCTCTGGAGTTCCTGGGCTTGCGCGACAATGACCAGATCGACCCCAGCACGCCATCGGTTTCTCCTGGCAATCTTCAGGTATCGTGTTTTTGGCTGAGATTCCCTGGACCTGTTTCTGAATTTTTTTTGCTCCATTATCATTTCAGGGTGTCTGAAACCTTTTGGACTTTTCTGTGGTATAGGAAGGGGAGGTGAACCTTATTATTACGGACTACTGTATGCCTGGCATGACAGGCTATGATCTACTCAAGAAAATCAAGGTATGCTTGCCTTTCGTGCTTTGGTCTCTATTCCTTTGTCTTCTTCCCCTTTTATCAATATATTCCAATTCTCCCCCACTTTTCTCGGTCTTTAGCCTCCGGAATAATCACCCTTTCGCTCAAAATTACACACCCATGTGAATACTTTCCTTTTCGAAACCCTGCATTCCAAATCCAACTTACTATTGCTGAATGCTGTCAAGTGTCAACTTGGGAATCAATTTTTCTCACTTTATCTGAAAAGGAAAAAAAAGAAGCCCCGCTATATTCTCCTCACCAGTTTTCGAAACTATTCATAAAAAACAAAGCTGGGTGATTATTCCATTCTTAAAAAGGGCATCCTTTAATGGCGAGATCAGAGAGAAGAATTCATTCGGTCGTCTCTGGAAACAAACACTCTGCTTACCAATTAATTTAGGCTCTGCAGACTTGTAAATTTACAGGACTCCCTTTGATTTTTCAGGAATCTTCGTCTTTAAGAAACATACCAGTGGTGATTATGTCGTCGGAGAATGTGCCTTCAAGAATTAGCAGGTAATAAGGGAGACCTTTTCAGTATTCATAGAACCCTCCATGAACATTTTGAGGGGGAATGCTTGTATATGAACATGTTTGTGAACTGGAAACAGATGCTTGGAGGAAGGAGCAGAGGAGTTTTTCCTTAAGCCAGTGAGGCTATCAGATTTGAATAAGCTTCGACCCCATTTGATGAAGACAAAGTTGAAAGAACAAAATCCTGAAACAACGCAAGAAATTCCTGAAAACCCCCGAGTTCAACAAGAAGAAAATCAAATTGATGTGCAAAAACCAACATCCCAGCCACAACTAGATCAACAACAACAACCACAGCCACAACTAGAACCACAATCACCACAAGCAGCCAGTAACAACAAGAGAAAGGCCATAGAACAACAGGGACTACCACCTGAGACTGAAAGAACGAGACCTAGGTACAGTGATATAGCCACAGTGGTGTGATCAATCATGTGAAGTATATTTCTGAAATTACAGTATGTAATTCTCATATGACAGTTTTTTTTAATCCTTTTGAAGTCTTAACTCCAGTGTTGGATAATAGAGGCTTTATACGACTGTAGAGAGAGTTGCCTCCTGTACACATCTGGAAAAATCTGCTTCCAATTTTGTTTCCTCAAACATACCTAAAAAAGTAGCGAGAGAGAAAAGAAATTCAAATGATTTATTTCGGGTGTCGATGAATTTATTCTGGAAAACATTCTTGCTCTCGTTCTTCACCTCTTTCCCCACCCTCCACTCTTCCCATTCCCATTTATGCCTAAAGCTGAAGACGAACCCTAAAACAGTGAACTTTTCTTTAGTTTTTTTGTGTTCTGTTATATGCTTTATGTTTAGTTGTATTATTGGGCTGGGAACCCCAACAGTATGTAAATGTTACAGGGTATATTACATATATTCTCTTTATAGTAACATACCCATGTTTTTTAGAAAAGCCCCCAAAAGAGATCTTTTTTACAATAAAAAAGAAATATTTCTTACAAGAATTACATTTTGAGTGAAGGATGTTTATATTGTTTGTTTATGAGGTAAACAAATATGTAGTTTTGAAAATTACAGTGAGTCAAATTGTAACTGTTTAAAATTTAAAAAAATGAATAACGTTAAAATAAATATATTAAAGTGTACCTCTTTCAAAATTTAAAGTTTATTATATATAAAGGGCTGGCAAGAAAAAAATTATTACAAAGGGGGTTTATTCCTTAAAAGATTGAAATAATTTCATGGAGAGAAGGGAAAAAAAATGGAAATTTGAAATCTTGTATCTTTTGGTTAATTCAAGAATTACAATTGAAAGAAAGCTAGCATGCGAGAGCCAGCTGCCTTTCATGGAGACTGAGTGAAAAGGATTTGATTCATCTTGTGCAAGGTTGAGGATTTAAACTTGTATTCCTGCAAATTGGAACAGCCATGTTTGGAGAACTATCCAAATTTCAAAATGAATGTGAGAATACCCAAATTTGATTTGGTAGTATGATAGTCGGATTAAAATGTTTTTTTTTTTTTTTAAAAAAAAAAGCTCTCATGGAAGATAAAACGTAAAGATAACACTGAAGGACCAAAAAATTGTTTTTAAGTAATAGGAAATGAGCGAGTTAGTCTACCACAATCAAGTTTGGTGTCAATCAAATTTAATTGGTCCATCAAAATAATGAATTTTGATTTCGAGACTCCTCCAAATAAAAGCAGGGCTAAAAACGAATTATCTCTCTCTGATCGTATGGCTTTACATGGCTTTTTTTTGCCATTCAAACAATAAATTGGATGTATGGGCGAAAATGGTGGGCTGGGAAGATAAAGGCCGTGTAATCTGGGCCCAAAAACAGAGTGACTTGGAGTGGAAAGGACAAACTACGGGCTGTTGCATGGATTTTTGGCCCGTCAGCACGGGACACGTCTTGCGATTGGTTTGTTTTAGGCATACAGATTTTTCTCACATCTGACCGACCAACATTTTTCATGCTCTCTAGTATGATATTCGTCATCTTATTTTTTTTTTTACTATTTTGTGTAATTTAAGCACCCAGCATTAAGAAAATATCGTTTCTTTCTTTCATATAGGAGTGTAAGTTTAAGGAAAAATTGATAATAGATCCTTGTTCAAGAAATTTTTTATTTGGAGGGACCAAAGTTCATTATAAGGACCTGCGTTCATTTCTATATTATAGATGCTCATTTGCACGATGAGTCAACGAGGAAGCTCATTTGCACGTTAGGAAAACTCATTTGCACATTAATGAAGCTGGTTTGCATGGTAGGAAATCTCATTTGCATGTTATGGATATTCATGTGCAACATATGGAGGTCCTTTGTACAATAAGGAAGCTAATTTGCACGATAAAGAGGCTCAATTGCATGTCAAGGAAGCTCATTTGCACCAGCGAGAGGGAGGGTCACTTGCGCGATGAGAAAGCTAATTTGCACAATAGAGAATCTCATTTGCATGTTAGGGATGTTCATTTGTATGATAAATAAATTCTATTTGCACATTATTTCCTTCACCCTTCTAAATATTTACTTGAAGGATTATCTTGTCCTTCTTTCCTTACCTCTATTTACACTAGAAGACCTCATAGCTCTCCCAAATTTCAGGCACCATGGGGCAATTAATTTTCTCCATGTTCAATTTAGATACCCAAAAATGAATAAAAAAGGGAAAAAAATGTCTTTAAAAATGAAAATTTTACTATTACCGCCAATTTTTTATCAACAATAAAGTTTATACAATTTTACTTCTTAGTTTGTATGGGAACAAAATATTAAAAAAAAATTTAAAAAAATCTCAAAAATAATACAATCAGAAAGTTTTTCCTCCTAATGATGTTTTTCTCATTTTTCTTATTATGTAGACTAAGCCACATGTTGATCTTAATGGATCGAAAGATCCAATTGCCTCTGGCTTTTTCTTAGCAATTAAGTTTACCATTTTGCTAGGTGATCTCATAAGTCTCCTCTAAATACTCATAGAGCCCGAGGCCGTACCCTGACCTTGGTAAGGAACTGGTGTCAAACCCTTTCAAAACTTTTTCATATATATAAAAAAAAAGTTTACCATTTTGCTTTTCGATCGTATTTTCATATGAATATCTCATTTTTGTCTCTTTTCCACTTCATAATTGGGCACAATAAATTCAGGTTTGAGCAGAGTTCAGAAATGAACAGCTGTGGGGAGGTGGCACTAGAGAGCGAGGTGGAAAGGAAGAGAATCCGAGTCACCTGAGGCCCACGTGCATCCCGCTATTGCCACGTGTCACGTTTTGGCATGCTGCATAGCCTCTTGGCCCAATTGACCCCCTGTAAGTCCGAAATTCTAACACCTGTGGCCCTCATCTCAAAAAAAGAAGAAGGTATATAAATAATTTAATTAATAATGACGATGCTGATCATAGAGTTGAGCATTAAGGGTATGAGCTTCGTCACCTCCTCCCTTTTTCTCCCTATACAGACCTTTCCTGCTCAAACGTTCCCCAATTCCGATCCAATTCAGGTAATTACCTAGGGTTTATTTTTGGACTTTTCTCTTTTTTCTTGGTTTCTTGAGAATTCCGTTTCCAAATCTCTGTCAACACGCATGCATGATTTGCTTTATCTTGTTTTTGAGATTCTTGTGGTTTCTCATATTGGTTCTGTGATCATATGATTTGGGACGTGCCTGGCACGTCTGAATTAGATTTGTGCATCTTTCTCTGTTGTTTCTCTGATATAGCTTGCTTTGGGGAATGGGGAATCAGTCACTTTGATTTGTCACACGCACTTAGGATGGAATATTGTGTGCGTATGAAGCAACTCTAAACTGTTTATGCGCAGAAAGTCCTACTAAACTTGTTCGGGGTTGTCGCTGCCCTTTTCATTTTTGTTTTTCCTGTTTTCCCGTATCCTTTATAAGTTCCGCATGTTATTTAATTTCGGCATATGGCTCTTTGAAGCAAATTCTGACCCTGAGTTCTACATTTTAAGACCACAATCGAATTCCTTTCTTTACTCTTGTTATGCCTCCAGGTGTAGTAGGTATTAGGCCTTGGAGCCCCCTCCCGCCGGGCACCTCAGATTATTATTGGAATTCTTCAACATGATGCACGCATCCATGGTTTATTCAATTTTGTTTTGCGATTCCTGTATCTTCTTTTGTTGATTTTGTGATGATAGGATTTGTAACCTTATGAGCATGATTGAATCAGATTTTGCATCTTTTTCTGTTGTTTCGCTGATATAGCATGGTTATGGGAATGGAGAAATCCATCCCTTTGATCCGATCTATTCTGTAAAGACTAAACTTTGTGTGCGTATGAAGCTACTCCAAATAGTTTACAGGCAGAAAGTTACATTCAACAGGTGGTGGTTGCCTTTTTTTTCTCCCCGACCTTATATCCGTTATAAACTATGCATGCCATTTACTTTCAGCATTTGTTTTCTTGAATTAATTTATGAGCCTGATTTCTTCCTTTTAAGATCAAAGGCAAAGTTTATGGTTTAAATTTCTTTTTTACTTTTATCATGCCTTCAGGTGATTGGCATAAGGCTTGTCCGTTGACTTCATAGTACGACTGGAGCTTTACCTTGCAAAACCTTAGAACTTTACTACGGTACTTCTTAACAGCAAATTTGGGAACTTAAGATATGTCAAGTGGATCTGAGAGACGGGTTTCCCGGGAGGATATACAACTGGTAAGAAGTAATCTAAAGCTTAACTATAAGTAATGTATGGGTTGGTGTATATGGTAAACAATCCATTTAACAACATAGTTTGATTTTTAATAAACCTGAAATATTTTTGCCACCTAGCACCCTAATAACCTCAAGTACGTGACAAGAAATATGCAGGGAGATAATGATGTAAAAAATAGCTGCTGAAAAGTTGTTTGACAAAGTTTTGGGTGCTTTCGTAGTTTTCAGTTTTCACTTTGCACTTGTTTAGTAAAGAATTGTCAGTTTAATGGAAGCATTTATACTTATAGTGGAAGCAGGTAGCTATCAGTTGTAATCTGTTGGGTTTTCACATTGGTGGCTTTTATATCTGTTTAGAATGCCATCCTTTATCTGATGTATTAGTTCCTGATGCTATGTGAGTGGACAAAACCTCCTATTTGCAAAGTATGAAAAAACGCAGAAAATGTCCAACCCCCATGTGACGTCCACACGCATCTGTTTGGGAAAGGATTTCTACATGTATATATTGGTCTTCATTTATGTATACAGGATCTGACCCCAATGCAATGTGCACACTCGCCTATTTGGGGAGGGGCTTCAGCATTTAAATTTTGGTATTTAGTTATGTATGAAAATACATGTGTCTTCATGTGATTTTCAACGGTATGTTCCAATATCTTCTTAATGGTAAAATTGAGATCCCTAACCATGAGATTTGTGTAATTGCCTCATTCTAGGTGCAAAATCTTATAGAACGATGTTTACAATTATACATGAACCAGAAAGAAGTTGTGAAAATGCTGCTGGATGAAGCAAAAATAGAGCCTGGTTTTACTGAACTTGGTAATGGAAACTTGTTCTCTGTCCTTTATTTCCCACCTCAAATTGCCAGGAGATTGATTTGATATCCTGGTACATGCTGCAATATTAACTTTTTTTTTATTTGACTTACTTTCGATGTAATTTTCTTTTAATTCCTGGTGTTTTTGATTTCTTAGTCAATATTTTCAACTTTATTGCTCTGAATTGAGCATGGATCCTTAACATATGATTTGGATCTAAAGTGTTAGAGCCTAGTGTTTAATATAGCCATCATATTTTATTTGAAAATCTTAACTGTACAATTGCATTTCTGAATAGAGGTTAGTGGAAGTGACAGAAGATAAGAGAAAGAAGAGAATGGGATAATTGTTGAGTTTGAAGTTGGAAGCGAACATATGTATTTTATCACCATCAAAACGGTACACACACACATTATTGAACTTAATAAAGAAAGTTAGATAGGCTATTTGGCCATATTGCTGAGAATAACCCTGCTACCTTTCAATTCATGTTTTCATTGTTCTGAACTCTTTGTTCTCTTCTCTCTGATCCTGTAGATTGTTATAAATGACTTATGCTGGTCATAACTTGATATTTAGGCTTCCCTTTTAAGAAAAACTTGAACCTAAATCCAATGCTAGAAAAACCTGTGAATTGAACACTTTACAATATGTAACTAGTTGCCTTTGCTAGCTGCTTCTGAAATTAGTAATTTTATTTGTGCTTGAAGGAGACTAAGGTGGTGCAGGATTTTTTATGGGGTATTTCTTGAGTTGGTTCTCCCACCTTAATAGCTAGTATTTGAGAGAGGGCTTCCCATATGATTTGAGTATTCATCAATTGCAAAATATAGCTAGTTGCTGGGGCGTCAACTCTCTAAGAGAGGCAAATTGATGAGAAACTAAGGTAATTTATATTGGGGCAATATGCTTTATAGGATATTTAAGCGGGCTAGGCTAGGTCTCCCACCTTAATTGCTAACTTTTGGGAGAGTGTTCTCCCATCCCACATGAATACCCATCAATGCTGTAATGGAGGGTGATTGTTTGCCAAGCTGAGTGGTCGTTACCTCATTGGTGGTTTCGAGTTGGTACTTAATGTAAAGCCAGAGAGAGAGAGAGAGAGGGAAAATATATTCTCAAATGTGTGTCAATTCATCTATGCAATAGGGATATTTATACACAAGAGAGGAGCCTCAAAGTTGATGACTCATTATAATGATTGATTCCCTAATCAATTGTAATCTCTATAATCCCTGATTATATGCAATACTAACTGATTCTAATATATTTACATCAATATATTTCCTAGCACTTAGAAAGGGATGCCAACTTATAGTGGTAGTTTTGAACTTCTGGAGTCATAGGAATATTTAGAGCAAAATTTGGTCATTGATTATGTGTGTGTTAGTTTTTCACTTGGGAAAGTGATTTTGTAACTTTCAACACAAGGTTACCCTTATATATTACTCTGGCCCAAACCACATTTGATCAAACCCAACTGATTACGAGCATTACATTGAAACTGCTTTTTGACCATGAGATTGGGCATTTTAGTCAAAAGTCATAAGCAACTTAACCACCTACTATTTCTCTCTTCATTGTTTTTATTTTCTTCTTGTTCAGTTTGGCAAAAGCTTGAAGAAGAAAATCAGGAGTTCTTCAAAGCTTATTATTTAAGATTGGTGGTGATGCAGCAAATAACTGAGTTCAACAGGCTGCTTGAAAGGCAGTTAAATTTAATGAATCAACTACAGCCAGCAGCAGTTGCATCAATACCTAACTCTAATGGGTCGCATATTTCTGCATGTGAGTCTTCATCACCTACATGAGTTTTGGTTTCATTTATTTCAGTCAAACTTTTCTTTTAATGCTATGGAATCTGGACTTGCTGAAATTACAACTTACTCATTTCATACTTATTTATCTTTTGAATTGGTGCTTAAATCAATACGTAATAAAGTTTTTAGCCACAGGGAATGTTTTCCTTCAGTTACGATGATCTTTGAATCTGATTTCATAGTTGCATTACTTCTTTGTGGTCATTTAACTTTTTTAGAATAATTACTAAAATGCTAAGGAATTGGAAACTGTAGTACTTAAACTCTTTCCAAGAATGATAGTTTTCTTTGGATTTATAGTACGAAGATTCGATATCAATTTGCTATTGTAGATCATAAAATGATGTGTTTTCAAATAGTAGTTCCACGAGGTGCTTGGCATATGATGTGGGGGGTTTCATAATTTCATTTAATTGTTAAGCTTTTGCTCATGTCAGTACATCACAAAAGATCCAACCAT
The DNA here is from genome assembly GCA_037074495.1 of Acacia confusa. Classification (NCBI taxonomy): domain Eukaryota; kingdom Viridiplantae; phylum Streptophyta; class Magnoliopsida; order Fabales; family Fabaceae; genus Acacia; species Acacia confusa. The sequence goes on along the minus strand of CM073507.1, from coordinate 8,287,820 downwards.
TGTTTGATGTTCTGATTACAATAGAAGGCATCTTGTGCATGTGCGTGTATTTTACCAAATTTAAATAAAATTCTGTTCTATCTTTGTATATTTGCTTACACTTCTGTGCTTGTGCCTGCCTTCGTATTTAGTTCTGTATAATAGTGCAGCTTGGAGATAAGAACAACTTATTTTCAATTACAGAAGGGATGATGAATAATTCAAATATCATGCATTTTTAAATTTAAATGTTGTTTATGCTACAGTACACCAGAATCCGGTATGCTATGCTGCAGAGCATGTGGGAACATCTCTGAAGCCTGAAAGTATGCAGCATCCTGTTGGTTCTAGTTTACAGAGTGTGTTTAATAATGACGGATCATCCCTGTGCACAAACATGCATAATACAGTTGAGATGTCTCGTGCCAATAGAATTGATGCCCCCCCAAACTTACTGTCAGCTCAAAACTCTAACATGGGCTTGATGCAAGGAATTAATGGGGGAATGATCAAGTCAGAACCTGGATATTCACGCAGTTCTCCTTACATGTTTGGTACTGGTAATAGTGTCTTGGAGACACGACCAATTATTGGTGATGCATCAGTTGCATCATACCCAAGTGTGGAGTCCAACTGTCAATCAATGCCACTTCTGGTCGGAGATGTTCCTAATTCATTTGGATTTTTGGGGCAGATTCCTAGGACTTTTAGCCTTTCTGATCTGACTGCTGATTTTTCTCAGAGTTCCGGTTAGTATTCTTTCTCTCTGATTTTTGGTCTATCCATGTATGCCTCTGCATGCATGCTTCCGTGTTTCCCCTTGGTTGATTATAGAAGTAGCTTGAAAAATACTGGTCAGATTATCGTTGATGCCTATTGTTTTGCGTTTGATTTTAGTCTCCAGAGTTGCTTACCATCATTTTCTCATTTGTCAGAAATACTAGAAAACTATTCACGGTCGCCCTTCCTTGTTACTGATGAGAACTTCCTTGAAAGAGAACAAGGTGAGAAACATCACTCCCTCTCTTTCAAAAAGAAAATGAATAAAGACCTTCTTAGAGATCCGCTGTTTTGAAAGATTTGACATGGCTGCTAACTTTAAAATTGTCTCGGTGTTAAAGCAGACAATAAAAGGCTGGATTCCATATCAGAAGGCTTGAGTTATGAAGACTTTGGGAGTGATTAAATTGACAAACAACACCTAGTCATCAGCAACTTTCAGGTATCCCTTTTTTCAATTTTTTTAATTTTAATGTGGGGATCAAATGACAAACCTCCTGGATATACACCCTGATGGACTATGGCCAAATAAAAAATCAACTGCTTTATCGCTAAATTTCTGTTACTAAATTCATAGAGAAGAGCTTTTGCCAATCGCCTGATAATGGTTTGCCTTGCTTTCAGGTTCATCAGCTTCCTTAGGAATGAATTGCTTGTAAATAGAAGTCTTGAAGTCAACATGTTTTCAAAATTTGAGTATTGGGTGAACATATTTATTTGTCTAGGTCTCTGATGTCATAGCGTAGTGATGGGAAATGAAATCCGGGAATGCTCGCATGGAAGGGAAAATCATTGTCCACGTGGTGATGGTTTTTGACATTTTGTGTTGCATAAAGTTAGTTTTTTCTACGTATTGTTAGCTACTAGAAAATCTACTTTGCATGGATTACATTTTGATGATTGGAGTTGTGGATTGCTCTTGAAAATGTACCCTTTAGGAGTAGAATCAGCAGCAAAAGATGACTGATTGATACATGAAAACACGGCTTGCAATGATATGAAGACTAAAAGGTAGAACCCTCGAGATTTATCCAATAACAGTTTCTAATATACATGATTTGAACAGTATACGATGCTGATCAGATAAGCATCATAAGTACGCCCCTACGATTAGATGTTTCACCACTCACGTTCCTTTTCTGTACGCCTCCTAAAATCACAGAAGGGGAATACTCGTTCGCAACCTCAGGCCTTGTGCTGGCGGCTCCAATTTTATCCGATCTGAACGTCCATTAATTTCTGTCTTCAATTTTTAGTTCCAAGTTCTGGTACACAATTGATCAAATAATCTCTGGAATTCTCAGCGTCTCGGTGAGAAGTATGCCAAAATTTGTAAGAGATATAGATTATCATACTCAGCTGTTATCGCAATTTTGCTCGTACTGTAATTTTAATACCATTAATAAATCAAATATATTAAGTGGACAGTTTACATGTCGTCCACGTTGTTTTTGTTAAGGTATAAATTTATTCTGAAAGTTTTATATCTAAATTTGAAAAAAGATAAAGTATAAGATATATACACTTCTGATGTAAATTTATACTTAACATTAATTGGTCGTGTATTAGCAGACGAATAAAAATGATATAGATAATACGTGAACTGTTAGTTCAACATATAACATATTTGTTCAACTAATTATCAAAATTAATTGGGATAATGATAAGGGTAAAACTACTCATTGTTTATATTTTAAGGACAAAATTGTTTTCTAAAAAACTTTCAGATTAAAATTGCCTATTGGTGAAAATTTTTGGGCAAAATTGCCCCTAAATACAATATAATATAATGAATATCAATTCAAGCTGGTTAAAACTTTTTCTGAGCCACATCTGATTTTAGTCATTTTCTGCATTCCGTTGTGTGTGTGTGTGTTTTTTTTTTTTTTTTTTTGGGGGGGGGGTGTTGGAACATCGCAAGAAATATTCATGATAATTATCATGTAAATATTCACAGTAAGCCAAAAAAAATATCTAAATTACCAAATCTTGTATTAAGATCGAACACAGTACATATTGAACTTCTTAAAGCTTTAAACTATAAGCGAATTTATTTATATTTAAAATTCTGATTTTTTTTATCAAGAGCATTGCCTTCCATTCATGACAGAAAGAATGTCAGCTGAACTGTCAGGTAAAAATAACTGTCTGGATAATTTGAATTCTTAAAAGCTTCATTTGTAAATTTTAAGGAATTGTGACGTAGCCATTTAGAGCAAAAGCGTCAAAGCCTTGAGAGTCCAAGGTTCTGCAAAAAAATAACGGGGAAGCAGAACTTGAAGATTTTCTGCACGCCCGTTCGCCTGGCCAGTGGTCACTGACTTCAAGTAATTAGTAATGGGGAGGGCCTGTCACTACCATCTGTGCATGTCTTCCTTTAACCGATGCAGTGATGCTAGCTGTTGTGTGTTACAAACACCCTCGCCAAAAAAATTTGAAAGTGAAAGAGCCATGTGAATACACTAACCTTCACCGTAAATCTGTAACTTATTTTTCTCTCCATCTTTTCAAATTTGAAAATGGTTCCCAATAAAACAGAAAAAGCAGAAGAGACAGCTACTTTAGCTGCCCAGACCCACCATTGGAATAATGCAATTGTGGCCTGTATGGGATCTAAGGGTTTGCTTTGTGGTCCTCCATGAGGGAGCTAATGATGACTATGGCTAATTCATATTAAATTCTTCACTTTCTTCTTATTTCCCTTCATTATTTCTCATTATGACTTGCTCCTTTTGTCTGCTTCTAGTGTCCAATGATTCTAATTCACTCATCAAGTTCGTGTTCGTTCAATATTGCTTTCCTTTGGATGCAAATTCTCAGTAGATAGTATAGTCATCAGGACGCAGACATTCATTGTCTTCCTGCCTGATCTGCTTTAATTCCCTTAACAGTGTGTGAATTCACTCAGAAGAATACTATTAAATAAATGCTGATGGGTTTCATTGTTTTCAAATTATAATATTGATTTGATATAAAAACGACGTGATGGTACGGGTAACTGAATGGACTATGATATTGAGTTTGACAATTGGTTCTTACCAAATTAATCTTATTTGGATTTTGCTTAATCAGAAGTCATTCCTTTGAAATTATACATGACCACCATATTCTATCCAATTCAATAACATTAAATGGCCACATGACTTATTCCTCACTGTGTACCATGGGAGACCCTCTCATTTTTTTTTAATATAGAATAAAACTAGTTAATCATAATACTGTAGTAATCTTTGGAATGCTCATTGGTTCCATTTGCCGGAAGGAGATTATCACTTATCACCTAATAAAATTTAAAGCTCCAAACTGCTATTTCTGATCCTTTTGACGATCATTAATGCTTGTCATCTTCCCCTGCAGCCCTCTTGACAGCATCTTCTCATCCCCAGACCTTTTCTTTTCTTTTCTGTCTCTTCCTTTCCAGGTCCTTCTAACTAAAGCCCCCATGGACACTCAAAATCATTGTACCTTTGGAACGGTCTTTCTGCTAAAGCACAACAATTAGTCCTTACGAAAGCCTTCTAAAAGACGAAGACAAACCCATAAAGTTAAAGAGGAGAGAAAAAGGAAAAGAGAAGTCCTAAGAAGACGAAGCAAAGGTAAGTTACTCAAGAAGGCAAAGCCAATTCATCAATTACTCAGATTCTCTAGTTTCTGCATTCATGGGCTGCTCAGCCTCAAAACCCGTCACTATAGTCGCCAGAAACAGTGAGGATCGTTCCTCTCCTCTTGCTTCTTCTTGTTCTCCATCTCCAGCTTCATACCTCTCCAATTCGAATTCACCAGTTCCAAAATCTCTTTCTCTATCAATGCCTCTGGTTCATCATCCACCTACCAGAAAAGGTGACACCCACCACCTTGTGTCCCTCACCTCCACTACTTACGGTTCTCTTCTCCTAATTGACCAGTCACACCTACAAAACAGAAACTTTACCTCTCTGGAACCTCCTTCTCTGCACAGGATCTCTTCTCAGGACAAACTAAACCAAACACAGCCACACCAATCACTGACCCCAGACTCTGTCATCAATACATGGGAACTCATGGATGGTCTAGACGATGATTTCAAAGACACACCCATGCCTCGTTCCTCCATTCTTGACCCACCTACGAGCGTTCAAAATCAACCCACTCGAGAGGGATCTGCAAAGAAAGTCCTTGAACCACCTGAATCCTCAGAAAAAATAGCGGACAGCAAGCCACTATGGCAACATTTATCTGAGGAAGCCTTGCTTGCAAAATTGAACCCAGATGTGGCTTGGAGTTACCGGCGAGCATTATCATCCAGACGATTAGGAAGCAGTTTTTCCAGGGAAGTCAAGTCCACTGGGCCTAGCCCATTAACCTCATCGTTTTGTAGCAATCTGCATGGCTCGTCTTTACCGGGTACTGAAGATAAAATAGTGGTTTATTTCACGAGTTTAACAGGGATCCCACAGACTTTCGAAGATTGCTGTGCGGTGAGGATGATACTGAGGGGATTCAGGGTAGCAGTGGATGAAAGGGACATCTCTATGGACTCATCATATAGGAAAGAGTTGCAGAATGCGGTGGCAGGCAACAATGCAGTGAAGTTGCCCGCGGTGTTCATAAGGGGAAAGCACGTCGGAGCGGAGGAAATAAAGAGAATGAATGAATCTGGAGAATTAGCAACACTGTTGATGGGTTTTCCTGAGCAAGATAGAGAGTATGAATGTAAGGGTTGCGGAGGTGTGAGGTTCGTGCCCTGCCTCAATTGCAATGGAAGCAGGAAGGTGTTTGAGGAGGAAGAAGCAGAGTTAAGGAGGTGCCCAGATTGTAACGAGAACGGCTTGATAAGATGCCCTGCTTGTTGCTCATGATTGTCAATTCTGTGTTGGCTGATGAATTTTTCATGATTAGTGTCAACGTATTCTCTTGACACTAGCATAATATTACCTCTTGTTTTAGGCTTAATATCCAGCCACTTTTACTTTGTGATTGTTGATTACTTCATCAACTAGCTGCATTAACTACCCCAGGCGTTTAGAAGGTAAGATCAGAAGGAATAAATAAAGTAGATATGATAACTCGTTAAACATAAATACTTGTCTAAATTAGGCCAAATTTAGATGAAGTTGCTTATATCCATTATAAGTACAAATATTTATTTTAATCACTAACCGTAGCAAAATAACATGTGTAACATGTGTTCATATGAAAATTCAAAAATTCTAATCTTAACAACTAATTATCGCAAAATAACAAGTATCCCTATCAAAATTTACAAATCCTAATTTATATTATAAGAGCTCATTCAAAAATTTACAAGTGTATACATAATTAAATTTACCAGCACATATGCATTTTAATTGCTAACAATAAAAAAAAATAACCGGGATAGTTGAAGAACTAGTTCTAGTGGACATAAATAACTTGACTTAAGTTTTGACACAATCCAAACCACAATGGAAACTAAACAAACAAGGATTGCCTTCATATCTGAGGAGTATCTCCATTCTCCAACATGCTTTACCTTCATCCTTACAAGGTAATGACATTTTTTTCCCAATTTGCGTGCAGAAACAATATATATATATATATATAGCTTTTCATCAAAGGATTTGGGATGTTTTTTCATGCATGACAGAAGAGAGAAGCTATTAATTGAATGTGCATAAATGATCAATCCTTTTACACCTTGTGTTTCTTAAAATATTTATAGAGGATTAAAAAATTAGAAAACCTTTTACACTTCGTGTTTCTTAAAATATTTATAGAGGATTTATAAGTTGCCAGTTGAGGTACATTTCACGTTGAATTTTTTAACCAGGTTCCTAACATGTTTCCATGAGTAAAACTGTCTCATCCCCAGCCTCTATGGGTAAAATTGTCTCATCCCCTGCGGGCAAATGCTGCTGCAAGTCCTCCGGCTATAAGTCCAACAGCAGCTGTTGTGATGCCAATTCCAATAATACCATCTGTGTCAAAACAAATAACAATTGGCTATTAAAAAACAAATAATATATGCAATTCTCTAATTAATGCTATTATGTGATAAAGAAGTAAGCTTAAGAAACAAATCCCTGTACAACCTTTAGCAATTCGGTCTTCAACAATTTTTTTGAGAGACAGGGCCTGCCTCCAATCAGGAGCAATCTGCAAGAACAAAATGTACAAATAGACAGTGACAATGCAATTTTAAAAGGAAAATACTTAAATCAAGTTCCTTATATTCCCAGTGTCAAATTCCCCAATCAAACGGGGCCATATATCCTATTGTTGACTTTCATTAAGCTGTAAACCAATATGAAAAAAAATATGACACATGACCATGAGTGATTGAAAAACTTGATATAATGGATATAAGGAACTTGATATAAGTATGATCCATTTTAAAAAGGCTATAGTGAATACAGCCAAACTTATATGCAAAAATACAATCAACCTCCATTTTCGTGGATAATATAAGAGCACATAGGTAATAAAAAAATCATGAATAAACTAGGTCTCGAGCATAAAAAAGAGGCGGCCAAGTGAAAAGAAAAAAACTAGAAGTTGAGAACAGAAATATTCCCCAGTCCGTATGCAAAAAGGCAAATGTTTCATGGGTTAGAGGCATTTTAAACCCATAGTCTCAGACTTCAAGTGAAACAACACAGATATAATCCGATAGTACATATAATAGCTTTTGATCAGCAGTGATGTGGCACCAGTAACCGAAAAATAAGGTTTTGGTTAGTTGTATATAGAAGTTGAGTTGAGAAAGACAGACCTCCAAACACTGATCCAAAAGCATCCGACACTTTGAATAATCACTACTCCTATAATATCCAACAGCCAGGAGATAAAGCCTCTCTCTTTGGTGCAAAGGACTGGTATCATATCCCAAAGAAGCTGCAAATCACATCTCAAGGATTAGAAATGATACAGTTTAGGCGGTAAAAGCTATTTCTTTTAAACAATTTCTAAGCACGCTAAAATATACGGCTTTTTGATATTAACATTCTAGTTTTCATTGCTCTCATGGCAGTATAAATCATTGGGCAAAAGCCAAAAGTATGTTGGGTATTCTTTTGGATATTAAGATTCTATTTTTCATTGCACATTCAGGTTTGCAGAGAAAATCATAAATTCACAATGAACACACTGCAACTTTTGTGGGACTATAGCTAATCACCAGCGGTTGCCACAACGCCATGCATATGCTACATTGGCAAAATTACAGTCTCATCAAACAACTTATAATAGTCACATAGCATACTTGCATAACAGGCAGAGAAATTATAGTTAGCTGCAAAAACACGCATGCTTATAACTATACTGTGTTATTGAGATGAAATGAAATAGCAATAACAAACAAAATAATGATTAATGTCTTGAAAATAAATAAGCTCAAAATTATTAAAACGAAACCGCAATTAGACAAAAACATAAAAAATACGCCATGAAACTTTTTCTAAGAAAAGAAAACATAGACTTATACCCGGGCCAATAAAAGCTTTTACAATCATTTATCTTACGAAAGAAATATAAAGTACTGCGTGATATTACTTTCAAGCATGGCGATCCCGCGTTGCACATCTTCTGGTTGCCTTGAATGAACAAGCGCCCACGACAACCTCATGATGCTTTCACTTTTCCGCTCCTCTGAATCACCATTTGAAGCATCCGCGACTTCTCTCTCACAACCCTTCAAAATATACAAAATATTTTAGACCAATTTTAGAAAATAGCAGAAGGATAGAGCGAGCGAGTACGCTAAGACCAACATACTAGCCAGCTTAAGTTAACAAGTCGAAGGGTAAAAACTAAAAACTGCAGTAGCGTCACTGCGATTACTCAAAGAATTTCAACAGGAAATAAAACCAATAAAAACATTCAGTTTTTCTTTTCACCCTCTCAACTTCGGAAATAAATACATTTTATGCTGACACGAAAGACAAGTAGCGCTCAAATATGAAGAGATGCGCCCAAAAACACAAAATTGATAAATCTATTGAGAGGAACGCTCCAGCCGAAACGTTGAATTCGGTATCCTGAATCTGTTCATAGCCATATAATGATAGCAGCAACTATGCTGGTGGACCGAGATATAGATCAAATATGTTTTTAAATTAATAAAAACTGAAATTGAATATCCCGAGTACTCGGTGCCTAAAGAGGAATTTCGAAAAACATTAAAAAGCTCCAGGTTTCAAATTCGAGCGAGGGATTGTATCAGCAAAAAAAGGGAAACTGAAGCGGGGAACATGGGATTCAGAAACTTACGGCAATGACGTCGCGGTCGCACCAAGGGATCTGATCGCCGCCCCCAAAGAACGAACCGATGGATTCGAATATCTTGTCCATTTTGGAGGTCGCGAACAATCTCACCCCTGAAATGCGCGAGAAGTACAAGAGGGTTCGTATATATAGGTTAGGGGTTTTAAGGAAGCCCCTAGCCAGAGGAACAAAATGAACCTCCGTTTGGTTCAATTGGGGGATTCATTACAGGGAGGTATTTTAATCTACCTGGAGGGAGGGAAGGGAAAATATTTTATATGGATAATTTTATCCTTATTTAATTTAAGTTGTTTTTTAAACTTTATAAAATATTTAATAAATATAATTAAAATAAAAAGGTGATATATAATAACACATTTTTAATAAGTGTGTGTATTCATTGTTAAGTAAGTATTAAAATGGGTGATCATATTATATAAACCAAATACATTCAATAATATTTTATCATTTTTATTAAAAAAAATGTAAATCCCATCCCATTGAAAGGGGTTAGGGATTATTATTCGCACCTTCTTTATTTATCTTTGCCGGAATTGTAACCTTGTTTTTATATTCTTATCAAACTCGCCTTGTTGAAAAAAGGAGATCGTGAATGATACTCCTAGAATTTTGAGGAACATCGCGGCCTTCCCTTGTTCTTCCACAATCTCAGGTATGTATTTTATAAAAATCAATAGATAATCATTGAGATTCAACACAAATTATTATCAAATCATTTAATAAGCTCCCTTTTTAGTTGTTTATCTATGATTAATTATTGTCTTTATTCTTTATTCCAGTCTAGTATTACACCCGTGATTAATTATGTTCTATTGCCACTGGCGTAGAAGAGGAAGAGCTGGTAGTGGCAGGGCAAGAAGAGGGGTGGAAGTTGGTGCAATTGGAGAGTGGCGAGGATAGTTTGATAATATCGTAAGTAATAATCATGAGCATATTGGTCACTACATGGCAAAATATTGTCTTCCCCCTCCAAATCCTCTCCTCTCCTTAAAAAAATAGCAATGCCAAACAAGGGAGGGGAGCAAAATTCATCCCACTCCCTCAAGCCAAATAGACTCTTAAAAGTAGTTTTTTATCCGCCCATAAAATTGCAAATATAAACAAGATTAGAGCTGGCTTCTCCCTTGCGCCTTACCTCTATCTTCCATTGTTGTCCTTTCTCAAAACTGCATCATTTTGGGTGTACGTAAAATGACGGGGTTGAACAAATTTCTATTAAGAGAATGGCATATAGTATTTTAAAATATTTCTTTAGATTTTTTTTTTCATTTCTTTAGAAGCATTTAGCATTTTAAAATATTTTGTAAGTAGTATACCATATCCTCAAGTAATTTTTTATCCTAAAATATTTTTTCCATTGTACCTAGTGTTTTAGTATACTTACTACAACTTTACCCTTAATATATTTTTCTCAATAATAACTAGCACCGAAAACTTAGGATATTGATTTATAGATTTCTACCTAAAAATATTTTAGAATGATGAGAGCACTAAAAATTACTTTTGAATATCAAATGCGACTGAAAAATATTTTAGATACTGTGGGTACTAAAAATTACATTAAGATATTGAATGTTACTTAAAAAAACATTTTAGGATACTGAAAGCTCCAATTACTCTAAAATATATTTTCAGTAGACCCAATATTTTAAAGTATTTTCTAGAACTCACAGGATCTAACATATTTTTTAAATCAATAAATTAGTATCCTAAGTTTTGAGTGTTCATTACTACTCAAAAAAATATATTGAGATTAAAGTTATTGCAAGACATTGGGTACACCTGAAAAATTATTTTAAAGAGTTAAAAACACCAAAATTTGCTTTAAGATAATGTATCTTACTTGAAAAATATTTTTAGATACTAGATATTTGTAAAAAAAATATTTCAAAATAATAAATACCATTCTCTTTAAAATATTGCCTAGTTCACATTCAAAACAGTGTAGTTCTGATAAAAGTTAAAAAGACAGCAACAAGCCCACTCCAAGAAGATTAGCATGGCCCTATCCAAGGATCACTCGCACAAATCAAGAAAAGCACTTTTCATATGCTAACTTATTTATGAGCTCCACTTTGCTTTCCCAGGGTCGATGGGTTGGTTTACTCGGTTATTCTAATTAGGCCTTTTAAAAACCAAGAGAGATATATACGTACATATATATGCCTACTAAAAATTCCAGAGTCTGAGAAAGGATGCATCCATTAAAATATGAGGTGTGAGTAAATGTTATTTCATGATAAAAGAAAAAAAAAGCGACTAAATGTTTTTAAAAAGATTAATTTTTTAAAATCATCAATAAACTGTAAACTTTAAAACATCAATTGTGTTATAAAACTGAAGGAATTCTAGAGAGAAGTCAGAGGAAATTCTAGAGAGATGAAATCCATTCAAGTATTATGAATAGTTACAGGAGACCTCTATTTATAGAAGGATGCAAATAGTAGATTACTATGCGTATATACCATGTCATCCTGTATTTGGAGATTATGGGTCAATGGACATCCACATAATAAGAATATTCATAACACTCCCCCTTGGATGTCCATTTATGAATGTGCCTCGTTAAAAACTTTAACTAGGAAAAACCCAGTGGGATAAAAACCTAGCCAAAGAAAAGAGTACAACATCCATTAATACACTATCCAGTGCTGCCTCATTAAAAACCTTTCTAGGAAAAACCCAGTGAGATAAAAACCCAGATAAGGGAAAAAGAGTACAGCGTGTATCGTCTCCCCCTCTTGATTACATCAGACTTGCTCCCCCTGATGACCACATTACTTCATTGTCTTTCTATCATCAAGTATTCATTGTATACCTGCAAGATCAAAATCTTTCAAGTAAAATCATAAATATACATGTGCATATTTATTCAGATAATAATATCACATGCACGATAAATGCTTTATGCTACATATGAATTCACTTAATTAATTATTCTCGAGAATTTGATGCTCCTAGCATCTTGAATCCTTCAGGGACTTATTCTAGCGCCTTATGTTCTTCAGGAAAATGTGCTTCTGGCACACACTAATATAGTATGACTCATGATCCTCATTATCATCATTACAGCATATGCTATCTTATAAACATAAATATCATCAATGTCGACTTTATTTTTCGGTCCCATCGGATTTCATTCATAATTTATTGAGATCTCATTATATTCACATATATTAGGTACTTGGGTCTCTTTTTAGACCACAATACACTCTTCTTGTAATATCTCTTCTGGAGATAACATCTCTTCAGGAGATGGCTCTTCTGGAGCTTTTCTTATTTATCCTCGACTTGATCATCTATATTTTATTACTCCTTTTCTCTTTTGAGGATTTTTATCTTTTAAAAACCAATGGACCTGCAACTCTTCAGGCATGCTTTATAACAATTCATATAGGAGCATTTGCAGTTGGGATATGTAACTTTGTCACTTTCTATAGGTCAGTAAATGCTTCTGGCATTCGATTAACTAAACTCTGAAATTGAATTATCATATTGAACTTTTAGTGCACAATTCCTTGTACGATGATCAATATGAGCCAATGATAATTCATTCTAGTAAATCTTTACCCAATCTGCTTATTTTTTTTTTTTTTCTCCCCCTCATCAAATCATCAATTTTCTTTGTATATCCATCTATGTGCATTGAAGTAGATTAATAATCATTGCACATTTAAAACATTTTAAGATGGAATTATTCTGGCTCCTGACCAAAAGCCAAATTTTACGGGGAGAATTCTGTTGACTTATATAATTGCTGCAAAAATATACACAACATATAAATTTTGTTCTCATAATCATTGATCTATCCATTCATGGATACTTTAATACATTATTTCTGGATCATTCAATCTGGAAATTGCGCGCATAATATATTGCAAACTTCTGGTTGCAAACATCACTGCAAACTTTGCAGATTTATAATCTCATATGTAAACTTTCAATTTGATATATTTCCAGAGATCCATTTCCAATAATTATTTCTATCTGAGAACAAGCAGCACATAATATATGACTCGGATGATCAAACAAGTCATGCCAACTTTCCATATGATTTATCATCAAATCTAATATTCATTTTAGGGGAATCAACATAGAAACATTCACAAAGAATTATCACATAAATATTCACACTTGATATATATATCATTCTCCCCCTCAAGTGTGAGACCTTAAAAATTAATTCATGGAATTTCCATACAATATTCCATGATAATAGCATATATGATAATTAATGCATTATCAATGCATAATTTTGTTACTTCTGGTAACAAAATTTCCATTTTCCAGAATCAACAAACAAATATATATTAAATACAAAATCATCAGGTGTATAATTGCAGATTCACGAGCGCAATACTGTGTAATCACAGGCGCATCACTGTGGAATCACAGGCGCAACAACTCAGATTGTCGTATGCAAATAAAGTCAAAAAGATTCCAGGCTCGTGCTTTATAGGGAGCAGATCTGCAGAGATTTAACAGTACTACGCAAATCTGCAGAGATTCAATAGGATTTAATTCGACTATAAATAAAGGAAGGCAAACGAACATGCCTCACAAACACTCAAGCATCTGATAATACCAACTACCAGATACTCACACTTATTTCTCTAAATTCTATTACCATGGCAGGACCAAGCAGTTTTATCCCAGTTTCTGATACATCTGAAACAGCATTACTTGATGCTTTGTTGTATGATGATCAGCCCAACATGTCATTTACTTCTTTGTTATCTCCTAATCCCTTTGAAATGTTTATTCCTCCTTCTACTATTCCTCCTTCTGCTTCAAATGTACCTACTTCTCCCCCAAGAACAAGTGTTCTTCCACAATCTACAAGGATTGAAGGTACAACTGAAACAGGTTCATCAAGGAGGCCTGTTAAGAGGTGTAGAAATATGGCAGAACTAATGGAGTCTACCAATCCAGTTCAGCCAATAGTGTCGGCAGTTAATCAACCAGCATTCACTAGCCAGCAAACAATCATCAGCCTGCCAGCAACAACCAGTCAGACAGCAACAATCAGCCAACAAACAACCATTAGCCAGCCAATAATAATTAGCCAACCAACAACCACTAGCCAGCCATCAACTACAAGTCAATTAGCAACAACTAGCTTATTGGAATGTAGTTGTTGTCATGTTTTACGAGAGATCATACATACCAACGAACTCCAGTACCATAAACTTGAAGTTCACGGAAGAAGAACAGGTATGATTACCCATGCTGTTTTATTTGAAAAAGTACAGGATAAATCTTATAATACTGACAGGCTTCCAATGTTTGATTTCACAAATAAAAATTTTGAAGAAATCAAACAATTTCTGACACAGTATTGTATAGATTTACAAGCATCAGGATATATCTTGATGCGTGATCCTGTATTAGCCTATCATGAGGTTCTCTGTGTTGGTTCGGAATGGGCTATAAATCCAAATGACCTCCATGGAAGTTCATTTCAAACTAATATTGAACACTCATTAGGCAAAGGAAAACAACCTGCAGTAAGTATACCCTATGATACTTCATCCCTTAACCAGGGTGAATTATATAGGTTATCTATGGAGCAACGAGAAAGAATAAAGAAAACAACGCTCCATGATTTAAGAAATTATTTTCACTTAACCCTTGATGAAGCGAGTAAACAATTAAATATGTCTACTCACACCATACAAAAAATCTATCAAAAAGGAGGGTTAACTGAGTGGCCACACAAGAAGCTCAAGAAACTTATGACGCAAATCTCGATATTACGAAGAGCTTTGCCTCATCTGGATCCCATCTCAAGAAAAGCAAAAGAAGAAGACATTAAATATCTTCAGAATGAGATGATTAAGGTTTGTAATGATGTTGAGCCACTCGCTATTAAACTTTGTTGAAATAATATTTCCTTTTGTTTAATTATTTTGTTTATGAATATTCCTCTCCCGTATTCACAAAAATTGTTATAATCATAGAAATCACAAAACAACCATAATAATATATTTGCTTCATTCACTTCTGGGAATGAAGTTGGATAAAAATTCATGATCCATAACTCACTTATTTGTTTGATCATGGCAAGAAATTAATCCATAATATTTCTTGACTTTACCACAATATTTCTACTACAATAGCAAATTGAATATATTTATTTATAATATCAATCATGATCATACAATCCCTTGTCTCATAATTTAAGGGAATATTTAATGCCAAATATATAATTTTGAGACCTTTATACAACTGATGACATACAAAATTTATGGATCAAATATTGTTTCATAATTTGTCACTTGTTATCAGGCTAACTTGCCTCTTGGCTTCAGGCTATCTTGCCTATTGGTCTCAAGCCAATTTATGCCTCATCTCTCTATGGCATTTTGATCTCATAATATATATGGCCTTTTAACAGTTTATCTTCAGGATAAATAAAATATAAATATAATAAAATAAATAGATGGAACCCACTAATATGTATATATTAGTGTCGTTGCCATAAATAATAAAAGGGAAGGGGGATTTATATAAAGCAGTAAATAAATAAATAAAAATAAAATAAATGACTAGAAATAAACGTGCTAAATAAATAAAAAGAAGATGAAATAGGAATGGTAGTAAACTCACAGCGAGACCTATCTCATCCAAAGGTAAGAAAGAAGATGCATATGCAAATGTAAATAAATAAAGCAATTAATAAATAAATAAAATAAAATAAATGACTGGAAATAAACATGCTAAATAAATAAAAAGAAGATGAGATAGGAATGGTAGTAAACTCACAGCGAGACCTATCTCATCCAAAGATAAGAAAGAAGATGCATATGCAAATGTAAATATATATATAATATATAGAAGGCAGTAAATAAAATTTAAATAAATGGAGTCCACTATATCAGTGTTACCACCATGAAAAATAAAGCAGTAAATAATAAAATAAATGGTGCCCACTATACTAGTGTTGCTACCATGAAAAAGTAAATAAAGCAGTAAAGAATTAAAATAAATAAATGGGGCCCACAAAGTGTCACCACCATAAAAGATAAATAAATGCTGAATAAAATAAATAAATTGAGCCCACTAATAGATATTAGTGTGCCTCCATGAAGAATAAATAAATGCATAATAAAATAAATAAATGGGGCCCACAAAGTGTCACCACCATAAAAGATAAATAAATGCTGAATAAAATAAATAAATTGAGCCCACTAATAGATATTAGTGTTGCCACCATAAAAGATAAATAAATATTAGTAGCAATAAAATTAAATGTTAGTGGCATAAAAATAAATGCATAAAAGTAGATGTTAGTTACATAAAAATAAATGTTAGTAAAGTTAGTAACAATAATAAAATATCAAATTAAAACAGTTTAAAAGAAATAATCCGATAACACGCTCATACGTACGACCCTTTGGGGAAATGGCAGAATGATCCTTCGATAACAGTTTTTTTTTTTTAGACCACTGTTTTGTCGGCAAAAACAGTGTTTTTATTTTTCAAATATTATAATATATTATAAAATAAAAACCTTGAGCCCCACTAAGAAAAATTTTCAACGTATGTCATACCTGCTCGATTCAAAAGAATAATGGAAGAATCTGACATTTTCTCCAGCTTGATAATAATGGAATGGCAATTGGCTATCGGGCCCACCAAGAATTGATCAATGAATGAAAACCAAAAAGAAAGAAGAAAAGAAGCATGCACGTGAACTTGCTTGAACAATTAGGCTAATTGAAAAATTGACCAAAAAAAAAAAAAAAACTAAATCTAAGTGAGGAAGGATCTGGATGAAACGAGAGATTTTGAGAGAACCATGGCGACGAAATAAAGACAGAATAGCGGTGAAGAGAGGGGATTGCATCAGTGGAATTTGTGAGATGGATGTGTCTGGAGAAAGTAGTGTGTGTGTGTGTGTAGAAGGAAGTAGGAGCTTTGACCGAAAGAAAAGACCAAAGAAAGAGGTGACGCTGGGCTTGAGAGAGATATGGAGGAGTATGAATTCTGATATGTTTTGCGTGGTTGACCTTCTGATCTCCTTGCTTCAGTTGGATAAGCTTTAATAATGGATTTGGACTATATTTTGAGTATTGGCTGAGGAAGATGGAAGATGAAGATTAAATGGTTTGCATGAGGTTGGGCTAAAATATGAAACTGAAACTGAGAAGGAAGGGATGAGTTTGGTGAAAGAACGCATAGAGATCTGCAGAATGAAGAAAAGAAGAAGGTAGAAGCTATCAGCCAAAGGAGAAGCCATCGTGCTGATAACGTGTTATAAAACTGAAGGAATTCTAGAGAGAAGTCAGAGGAAATTCTAGAGAGATGAAATCCATTCAAGTATTATGAATAGTTACAGGAGACCTCTATTTATAGAAGGATACAAATAGTAGATTACTATGCGTATATACCATGTCATCCTGTATTTAGAGATTATGGGTCAATGGACATCCACATAATAAGAATATTCATAACAAATTGTTCCTGTATTTAGTACAGGATTATTTAATTGTTCCTAGAAATATTTCAAGCTTCAGGCGTCTCCCACCTTTCCAATTCTGAGATAAACTGGAAACTTGGCAACCTTAAGCTGAGATCCATCTTCAGTCCAAGCACTCCTAAATCTTTCAACAACATCCTCACTCAGAAGCTCCACTCCCTTCTCCTTCGCCGTCTGGTACGCCGACGATGATCTCAGGTACGTCAGGAATTCATCCAAATCCGTCTCCTTCTCCGTCACAAACTCAATCGGCCCTGTGTCATCCGCTCCATCTACTGCCTCAAACGGAAAATCGATGCCCCTGTAATTGTTGTCCACGAATGCGCGTGCCGGATCCCAGTAAGGCTTCAGTTCTACTGAGTATTCATCGAACACTTTATCAATTGCGTCTGTGACTCGAGGCACGTTGTAACACCAAGCGGCAATCACTCCGTGAGGTTTCTTCAGCACCCACTTCACTTGGCGGTAGAAAGTCGGGAGGTCAAACCAGTGGAGGGCCTGAGCAATGGTCACCACGTCTACAGTTCCCTCCGGTGCCACCTTCTGCTCCAGCTCCGCCATTGACATGGTTGAAGTCGTGTGCTCGTATCGCACATTCGGGAGCGTCACAGCGTACTCAAGCTGTTTCTCACTCGCATCCGTGCCAATCACATTCTCGTACATCTCAGCTAACTGGAATTAATTTGGATCGGATCCAGGACATGATGAGTAAGCAATAAATCGTTCGATTCGACAAGAATTCCGACTAGTCTATCAATGTTTGTTTACGAAGGGGGAAATCAAAAGCGAATAATGAGGAATTAGGGCAAACTTAGTGGATGAATAGAAAGGAGGAGAGAAAAAGGGAACGCACACATTGGGCGGCCTGGCCGCTTCCGGTGCCGACGTCCCAAGCGAGTTGGTGAGAAGGTGTCTTGGAAGCGATGAAGCGGAAGAGCTGGGAAGGGTAACCTGGCCTCGAATCTGAATATTGCTTTGCCTGCTTCAGGAAGAGCTTTGCCATTTTTGAGTTTGAACTTTTCTTCACAAGAGTTTCCAGAATCCAGCTTATAGAGTGGAAGATGGGCGTGGTTGAGTTGGCCACTTCCTTTGATATAAGAATGTGTAGTGTGGGGGATCGGAATTAAAGTATCTTATCCTTGTTTGTGACATACGCCGTGATATCATGATTCATGCTGGACTTCAGAAAATTCTCTGAAGGAAGGCGCAAGTGATTTTCCTAATGACCAATCATTGACCGATCTCTTCAGCCATCAGAATTCACGCGTCTCAAATGCAAATTCAAATTCTCTTTTACCTGCCCAAAAAAAGTCTTGCTCGGGCCGACGGACTGGAGTTTATCCCCCACAATCTCATGTTACAGGAGATTTATCAGGGGCAGGCAGCAACTTATTACTTTATACTTTTAACATTATTAGAATGGGACGTTCATTTTAGAATACCTGTTTGTTGGTAAAAAAATTATTATTCATTCTTTATAAATTTTAAACGAAATCATTTATGTCCTATGCTTTTGTTTTAATTATGATTCTAAGTTTGTGATTGTTTTAAGGAAAAATTAATCTTTATTCCTTAACTTTTAACCCAGTCCCTCAACAATAATTCAGGGTGACTTAATAACTAAATTTTTAACTTGTTATAACTTAATTCTTCTCGTCATTTTTTTTACAGTATTATTATCCTTATCCTTTATAATTCATCCTACATGGTGTCTTTTTTTTTTTTTGCTCTGAAATCCTACATGGTGTCTGAGTTGTCGATGTCATAATTAAAGTTACTTCCACATTAGCTCACATGGCTTGTGATTCACATTGATAGACACAAGAAGCCACATTTTGTGATGCTAGTATGGCCGAGAAGGACGATTCAGCAACCTGAACATCATTTCCCCCAAAGCAAGGACTAAATTCCTTCATGGCCTCGCTAGCTACTAGAGAACTTATTAAAAAAACCAGGTTATAGTCCAGTCATTAAAAAAAAGTCAAACTTAACAGTAAAAATAGTCCAGTCAGTAAAAAAAATCAAATTTAATAGTCAAAGTCAACCTCAACGGTCAAATGATATTTTTACATTTAATTTATAACCATGTAGTTACTTTTGCATTTAAAAAAACACTTTGTGTTGAGCGTTCCTTAGAATAAAACACATGTACATTTTTCATCTTAACCCTAAATTAAAAAAAAAATTATTAAATATGATAAATGATGAATGTTGACTGATTTAATTTTAATTATTTAGATTGAAAATATATTTAATTATTTAATTTTAATTATTTAATTATACACTAATAATTCATATTTAATAATAAAAATAAGCTCTTATTTACTATTATTAGAATACTAATTTACGTCATTTCAAGCCGCGTCTCTCACATTTCCAATTCTGAGATAAACTGGAAACCTGGCAACCTTAAGGTGAGACCCATCTTCGGCCCAAGCACTCCTAAATCTTTCAACAACATCCTCACTCAGAAGCTCCACTCCCTTGTCCTTTGCCGTCTGGTATGCCGACCATGATCTCAGGTACGTCAGGAATTCATCCAAATCCATCCCCTTCTCCGCCACAAACTCAATCGGCCCTGTGTCATCCGCTCCATCTACCGCCTCAAACGGAAAATCGATGCTCCTGTAATCGTTGTCCACCAATACCAATGCCGGATCCCGATAAGGCTTCACTTTTACTTCGTATTCATCGGACACTTTATCAATTGCGTCTGTGACTCGATGCACGTTGTAACACCAAGCGGCAATCACTCCGTGAGGTTTCTTCAGCACCCACTTCACTTGACGGTAGAAAGTCGGGAGGTCAAACCAGTGGAGGGCCTGAGCAATGGTCACCACGTCTACGGTTCCCTCCGGTGCCACCTTCTGCTCCAGCTCCGCCATTGACATGGTTGAAGGCGTGTGCTCGTATCGCACATTCGGGTGCTTCACAGCGTACTCAAGCTGTTTCTCACTCACATCCGTGCCAATCACATTCTCGTATATCTCAGCTAACTGGAATTAATTTGGATCCAATTCAGGACATGAGTAAGCAATAAATCGCTCGATTCGACAAAAATTCCGATTGCTCTATCAATGGTTTACGAAGGGGGAAATTCAAACGCGAATAATGAGGAATTGGGGCAAGATTAGTGGATGAATAGAAAGGAGGAGAGAAAAGGGGAACGCACAGATTGGGCGGCCTGGCCGCTTCCGGTGCCGACGTCCCAAGCGAGTTGGTGAGAAGGTGTCTTGGAAGCGATGAAACGGAAGAGCTGGGAAGGGTAACCTGGCCTCGAATCTGAATATTGCTTCGCCTGCTTCAGGAAGAGCTCTGCCATTGTTGTGTTTGAACTTTTCTTCACAAGAGTTTCCAGAATCCAGCTTGTAGAGTGGAAGGTGGGCGTGGTGGAGTTGGCCACTTCCTTTGATATAATAATGTGTGGGGGAGGGGATCGGATTTGAAGTATCTTATCCTGGTTTGTGACATACGCCGTGATATCACGATTCATGTGGGAGTCCAGAATATTCTCTGAAGGAAGGTGCAAGTGATTTTCCTAATGACCAATCATTGACCTCTCTTCAGCCATCAGAATACACGCGTCTCAAATTGAAATTCTATTTTATCTGCCCAAACAAAGTTAAATCCTCTTGCTCGGGGCGACGGCCTGAAGTTTATCCCCCTCAATCATGTTACGGGAGATTTATCAGGAGGAGGCACCAACTTATTACTTTATAATTTTAACATTATTAGAATGAGACATTCGTTTTAGTATTATTTTTTTGTAGGTAAAAAAATTATTATTCATTCTTTATAAATTTTCAACGAAATCATTATTTATATCTTATGCTTTTGTTTTAATTATGATTTAAGTTTGTGATTCTTTCAAGGCAAAATTAATCTTTTAACTTTTAATTAAGTCACTCAATACTAACTCCATGTGACTTAATTCCTGAATTTTTGATTCGCTTATAACTTAATTTCTCTTTTTTTTTAGTGTATTATTATCCTTATGCATCTGAGTTATCCTTGTCATATCTAAAATTACTTCCACATACATCAGCTCACACGGCTTTTTATATACATTATATTTTTTTTTAAAAAAAAAAAACAGAATGGCTGGAGAGCAGGCGCGGACTGGCGTCCTTAGGTTCAACTGGCGTAGAGGTCAGTCTTCCTCACATTTAGGGAGAGGTTTCGATCCCTGCGTTGGTCAAAGCGCTGGGGGAGGCATCCTAGGGGCCTAGGAAGCATTGGTAACGCTGGTAGAGGTGGAGGCATGTGTACTCTCTGCCCAGTATTCTCTGTGGATTGGGCTCTAAGCGCCCTGCCCTTGGATTGTGGGTGATCCCGACCCCTTTCCTAATATTTTTTTTTTAAAAAAATATTCTAACAAATTACCCCTTGTCCACGGCTCGCCCTACCTAACATTGGTATCACCTAAGAAGAAAAAAGATTTTGCTCTACCTTTGGATTGTGGGTGAACCCAACCTCTTTCCTAAAATTTTTATATTATATAAAAAAAAAATTACCCCTCATCCTTGTGTTTAATTGGCGTGGAAGTCGGTCTTCCTCACTTTTAGGGAGGACGTTCGATCCCTGTGTTGGTCAAGGCACTGAGGGAAGCATCCTAGGGGTCTAGAAAGTAGTGGTAATGCTAGTAGAAGTGGAGACATGTGTATTCTTTGGCCAATATCCCCTGTGGACTGAGCTCCAAACGCCTTGGTGAGCCGACCCCTTTCCTAAAATTCTTATATATAAAAAAAAAAAAATCCAACAAATTAAGTAATATGCTTTGTTAGTTTGTTACAACAGAATAAATATTCTAACAAACTATATTCTAACAAATCAAGTAATATGCTCTGTTACGGGGCAAGACTTGGACTGGGCTTTTACTTGAACGCCAGTACCTGACCCGAGACCCTTCAGCAAGTGTTGCTTCTCGGACGTGTCATGCACATTGCACATTGTTTCCTCTGACGGTAAGATTGTTAAAGTAGCAGGCACAAATATTCCATATTTCTTTTCCAAGCGAAGCTGGTGGAACAATCTTCTAAGATAACTTACAGTAATAATTTGAAAGAGCTTAAAGTAGCAGGGATTCAAGTGAAAAGGAGAGACTCAAACTGCCCCATCCACATCACTTTCTCCGCTGGCTAGTTAAGTGGCGAACTGAGAATTCCAACCATGGACCTCTCAACTCCTTCAACATACCTCAACTTGATGGCGTGTGCGCAGATTTCGACAACAACTTCGAGAGAACCTCGTACGTACAGTTCCTGACATCCATGGTTAAATACCCAGATGATGTTAAGGAATTGAGGTCATGTGGATGTATACTTCTTTAATTTCATATCCGCTCACTCCGTGCCTAATGTGCGGCAATATGTTACTCTGTAAGACATGATATCGAGCGGTATTTCAGATCTAGATACAGGACATGGCTCGCTCAAGCGTATCATGCCTATTTTGGTAACTCTGGCTCCTTCATTGCCTTCACCGCTGCCTCTGTGGCACTCACTCTTACTTTCATCCAAACCTGGTTTACCGTCCGTTGCTAAATAACAGGAAGCGGTTAAATTCTGTTCAAGAGGCCAGTTATTGTTACAGCTGCAATAAAAAGGCTTTTGAATTCATCCACTTGCAACAAAGAGATCGTTGTTGTTGTTGTTTTTTGCTGCGATTATTTTGCACTTACGTTCATTAGGATGCAAACCATTTCCGATTTTCACAAGTTGTGTCTCACATCAAAACTTCATGCAAACGCCACTATGAGTGTCACTGCAACAGAAACCAAGATATATGCTTTCATGAGTACGCAAAACACTAGTTCATGACACAGAATTCGTGATCGTTCGGGACCAACCTTTGAAACTCTTAACACTCAAAGCTGCTTGAAATTGTTCATAACCGACCTTTTTAAATACATTTTTTAGGACATTTTGGTATTTTTATTTATAAGACATTTAGAATAATCTACTAGGAAGTAATTGTTATGTTTTCTTCCAAAAGTATATTTAATTGAAGGCGTTTGTGGAAAAAAGTGAAAATTTTTAAGACATTAGTTATTTGTTTTTGTGAGAAAATATGCCTCCAAATCCTTATAAGAGTAATTTAATCATCGAATTATGCTTATAGTCCATATACTTTGTTTTTTCTCATCCCTTTTCAGTAGAGGCCATCCACTTGTTACATAATGACATACGGGACATGCATGAAGACCGGAATATTATCATGGAGGTCAAATAATTGCTCCAACTACAACTGGCCAGTGGTTTTTCAACATATTGACTGAAAAAAGAATGGCGTGGCCGATTACATGGCCAAGCGGGCATTGGACAGTAATGCAAATTTTGGGTCCTTAATTAGGTTACGAATGAATATTGCCCTGGGCTTCTCCTAGGACATCATCGTTTCCTTTTATTTTTATATTTCCATGGTATAGAAAAAAATCATTAGCACCTCCGATGATAAATATACGACATAATTTATAATATAAATTATGCTACATACCTATATTTAGTATAGGAGGAGTATTAATTAATTTTGCTAGGTGGACTGATGGGCACGAAAACAAGAGAAAAAATAATCACCAGGACCTTAAGAGTTTATCACACATTTTATATTATATAATGATATTAATCGATCGATCCTGTTAAACTGCTCACCAGGATCCTGATTGCTGAAGCTTTTTTGTATGAGCTGCGTTTTATTTTGTTTTTTGACTTTTTTCCTTACATATGGAGGAGTCTTTGAGTTCTACTCATTACTGGCATGTGGGAGCTTTTCTGCCCTAGTTGGGAAACATAAAATTCCCGTCCTTTCCGTTCTTGCACGTTTATCGTAAATCAGCTTATTGTATCTTGTTAGTTTTACGCATATGTAATATTTTGCATTTTTCTTTCACAACTGTAAATCCAATTAATATATTTTGCTGCATTTTGACTATATCCCATGATTGGTTTTCACTCATGTATATTTAGCAGAAGTCGTGGAACTGGTGAAAAAGATTATGAGACATGAAACACTCGACGAACAAAAGTCGATATGAAGAGTTGCTCACGTAGCTAATATACACAATACTCCATACTTGTTAGTGACCATGAGAACAGTAAGCAAAGTAAACCATCAGTCCATCACAGAACAAGTTCAAAGCAAGCAAGAAACTGAGTTAGAAATTGACAACACTATTTTCAAGTAGAGGCATAGATAGAGTCTGAAAAATATCAATATACTAGTCATTTGTGTTTTATTGACTCTGCGGTAACAATAAGAGAGCAATGTTCAGCCATTATAATTTATATGATGTGGAACTTAGTTTCAGTGTTAAATAGGGTGCTTAACACTCATAACTCATTGGATCTGGGCCGTTTGACGGTTTAAATTTGAGTTTTTTTAAAAATGATGTATTTTTAAATAAAATAATCATTTTTTAAAAGAATATTAATTAATAGATTGTTTTTATTTTAGATTTTATACCCATTAAAATAATTTTTAATAAAAATATAGACTTTTAAAAACTTAAATCTAAACCGTACGTCTAATTAAAATACTAGGGTTCAAATCCAATAAGTTGAATAAACGCAATGCTTAGTGGTGGAAGTCAGGGAGCAATTGCTCCAAATGAGGGGAAAACAATACACGTAGCTCTAGAAATAAGTACAAGACACTATAAAAGGCAGAAGATAAGCACAAAAATCAGATAATGCGTTAGTATGGAGCCATGAACTTCCTTGTTAAACACTTTTACTGGGATTTTACTTCAACACCAAGTCCTAGAACCTTTCAGCAAGTCTTGCCTCTCGGACCGCAAATTAAGTACATGACGTGCTGATATCGTTGTTTCCGTGATTAAAAAGTCTGCTTCCGCATGTATCACGTTGCACTCTGTTTTCCCTGATGCTAAGATTTCTAGAGTACAAGGGTCTCATATATTCCATATTTCTTTTCCAAGAAAAGCTGGTGGAATATGCTGTGATGAGTAAGTAGAAATAATGCTTTTTTCTAGGTGAAGTGTGTTCAGTTCCAAACTTCAAATATTAATAAAGTGAGATGCAACCATGTTTTTCCGTCAAGGATCATTCCATGCAGAGTACTTAGCGTTACTATAAATTGTTCAAAGTGCGTAAGTGGCTGTAGTCATTGAACAGCCCTAGAATTTACCAAAGTTCCGCTCAAACACCTCAATAATGAGTACATCAGATCAGCCGAGTGACTCATCAACAGCCTCATCATCAGATTCGTCGTTCGATTTCCAGAATAGCCTTGACAAACTCGAAGAGCAACAGCGCAAACTAAGAGAGTGGAGGAGCCAAAGAGAGTTCTTGGAAGGGGCAATCCCAAGATACAAAAAGTTCAACCTTATCTTCGAAACAGGGAACACTTCGCCCAGTGCTTCTCCCCCAAGCTGGTATCAATCGGGCCCATCCATGGTGGGGATAAAAATAGCCGAGAAAAACTCAAGGGAGGAGAACGCTACAAGATGATATGGGCAGCAATGTACCTTGAATTTACCGAACAAAGCGCTCAATCGCTGTTTGATAAAATTCAAACCCAGCTGCCGGCACTGATGGAATTGTACACGGAGGAGGTGATTGAAGGCTTTCGGCGTAATAATAATAAGAAGCAGGAGGAGCTTGCATGGATGTTCCTTTTGGACGGGTGTGCTGTACTCGAATTCATCCGAAACCATAAAGAGGGCATTGAGAAGCCAGAGGAAGAACTGAAGATCAAGGTGGACCAGCTGGTGCTTGTGCAGCAGGATCTGCTCTTGTTGGAGAACCAACTTCCCTATCGACTGCTCACGCTACTGAGCAATGAGCATGAGAACGAGTTGAATAAACGGATGGTAAACTTTTTTGAAAACGCATCCGATGACCACATCCAAAATCGTCGGTACTGGTTCCTCCAAGGGGCCTGAAGAGGTTAAAATACATCTGTATGTGGGTCAGCCACCTCATTTGCTGCATCTTCTGCGCCAATCCATCCTGGGTTATGCTGCAAATATAAGTAATAAAGAAGGGGAAGGCAGCGATTGGGCGACACGCAGGAAGATTCAAACATACAGGAACATACAAGAGCTTAAAGCAACAGGGATTCAAGTGAAAAGGAGCACTACCCCAGACCGCCTAACCGACATCACTTTCACCTCCGGCTTGTTAAGTGGCGAACTGAAACTTCCAACCATAAGTATGGACCTCACAACTCCTTCAACATACCTCAACTTGATGGCGTACGAGATGTGCCCAGATTTCGTCAACAACTTCGCGATAACCTCGTACGTACAGTTCCTGACATCCATTATTAAACACCCAGATGATGTTAAGGAATTGAGGTCATGTCAATGTATGATCAACTACTTTGGCAGCAATGACGAGATAGCCAGCTCCTTTAATTTGATAGCCAACTCCTTTGATTTGTTATCCGCTCACTCCGGGCCTGATGTGTCAATAATTCACCCTGTTAGACATGATATCGACTGGTATTTCCAAACTAGATACAGGACATGGCTTGCTCAAGCGTATCATGCCTATTTCAGTAACTCTGGCTCCTTCATTGCTTTCATTGCTGCCTCTGTGGCTCTCGCTCTCACTTTTATCCAAACCTGGTTTACCGTCCGTTCCTCTAAATAACCGCACAACCTCATGTACGTAGCACTGAATTTCTTGCTTTTATGGTAATAATCTCCTATGTATGCAACTATATACACGTCGATGGCCATCCGCTTGTTAAATAATGACATACCAGACATGCATGAAGACCGGAATATTAAATTGCTCCAACACATAAGCATGGAGGTCAAATAATTGCTCCAACACAACTGGACAGTGGTTTTTCAACATATTGACTGAAAAAAGAATGGCGTGGCTGATTTCATGGCGAAGCGGGCATTGGACAGTAATGCAGGATTGCAAGTTTTGGGTCTTAAGGTTATGAATGAATATTGCCCTTGGTTTCTCCTAGGACATCATATTTTCTTTTTATTTTTTTTATCTCCATCATATAGGGAAGGGGGGAAAAAAATCATTAGCTGAGCTACTACCTCCAATCCTAAATATAGGACACAATTTGTATTGTAAAATTACACTATAAATTATGTTATATATCTAAAACCGGAAAAGTATTAATTAATTCTGCTGAGGTGGACTGATAGGCCGGAAAACGAGACAAAAAATAATCACCAGGAGTCCAGGACTATAAGAGTTTATCACACATTTTATATTATATAATGATATTAATCGATCGAATCTGTTAAGCCGAACCAAGACACTGGACAATGGTATTAGCAACGATTGGGGCTGTGGTTAGGGTCCTTGCTACCATATATCCAGTTGAAGGATGCACCATCCCAGCAGTACCGCCAAATCCAGCAACTCTTTGGGGAAGAACAGAGAGGGGGCCGGCCTCCTATGGGAATGACACTTTGCTCTGCCTCCATTTTTGCTCAACCAGCATTGTCCCCTTCGCTTCAAGAGAGAGAGGATGTCGGGAAGAGAGGTTGCGGTGAGAAAGAACATATGAGGGGCATTTTAATCAAAACATTTAAATTTCCAAATCCCATATTCTTTTTAATCACCTCTATGTCCTTTTTATTTTTTAATGGATGTTTTGAAGTTTTGGAATTTTATATGGTGTTTAAATGGTGTTTTTTCAAAAAATTAATATTCATTCTTTATCAATCTTGAACGAAATCATTTATGTCTTATGCTTTTGTTTTAATTATGATTACGATTTTGTGATTCTTTTAATGGAAAGTAAATCTTTTAGTCCCTTAATTTCTAACTCAGCCCCTCAATAATAATTCAATATGATTTGATTTTTGAACTTTCAACTTGTTTATAACTCACTTCTTTATCTTTTCATTTTTTTATAGTATTATTATCCTTATCCATTTGTTAAGTAACTTCGGCAAGTGCACCGGTCGTTACAAATAATAAAGTAGTGAGAAAGTATCGTCCCACGAGAAATAGTATCTCAATCACTAGTTCGTTATTTACGCTTTAGTTGGATAAATCAAGTAAAAAGAGATGAGTTGTAATCAAACAAGAATTTCAAAAATTGAAGAAAGAAAAGAATTCAAAATCAAGATTCGCAAGAGAATGTTTAAAAAAGATAATCAGTCAAGAAAAACGTAGTTAGGACTTAAAATCCCCTATGCTCCTTCAAGAATTTGAATTGAATCCTTAATTAATTATTAATCCCATGATTGATTATCAATTCTCTAAAGTTAGACTAAGTCTCAATGTCTTGATGCTATCTTAGTCCGTTATCTTTGAAAACAACCTAATGTCTTAGTATCGTTTAGAAAGATAGATTTATAAACCAGAATTATAAGATCGCATAAACTCGTAAGTCTATGTCTAGGTCATGCAATTTTACGATGAATTAACGGTTCGAGTTAAATGCACCAACATCTTTATTGTCATACATCAACCTATGAACAATCTAAAAGGTGATCGGTCTTCAAGAAAGTTTTAAGCAAAGGAAATTCATCAATCAAGAAAATCAAGAATTCAACCAAATACTTAAACTCGCATAGGGTTCATCATAGCCCTAACTACAAAAAGAAAATTAGCCAAGCATAGCTAGATTAATAAAATAAAGAAGAAAAGATGAAGATAGATGAATGGTTCTTCAGAGATTGAGGAAGGTTGATCTCCACAATTGCTTTGATCTCCTTTCTCCAATGCCGTCAAGTTATTTCTTGTGCCAAAAGTTCTTCTCTTTCTTGCTAGAGTTGCCTCCACTTATGTCTCAGGCCCAATTGGGTTTTTAAATCTCAAAAATCCTTAATTTTCCTTCCTTTTTCGGGCCCTGAACACTTTCTAAAAATTTAAAATAGGCTTTTTCGCACTTCTGACATCCTGGGTGCCACTTTCTCAAGGAGGCAGAAAGTTGGCGCCCTGGGCGCCAACTTTTTGTGTGCCTCCAGAAAGTTGGCGCCCTGGGCGCCAACTTGGGCTTCTCTTGTGGCATCTCTTTTTGACTTCTTCGAGCTCTTCTAATTAGTTTCTCTCGTGAACAAAAACCTGCAAAACACACAAGAACGCTTGTGAGAGTATGTCTGACTTCAAATCTATGTCTTTTTACTTATTATTCTTAAGCTTTTTAATTATATTATATCAATTTCATTCTCAATTGATGCCTTAAAACATGGTAAATTTACGGCTCATCACCATTATAACTCGTCCGATATGGCATGTCAATTATCCCTCATTTCTAAAATTACTTCCACATCAACTCACATGGCTTTTTATAATTTTTGTTTTTCAAAAAAACAGAATGGCCGGAGAGCAGGGACAGACAGGGGAGGAGGGAGTTTGCAGAGACAAAAATACCAATGGGCTTCCTTTTAGTTGTTCTACAGTGTACAGTGCTGCTCCTTTTAGTAATGTAATTTAGAATGAATGAGTTAAGTACCAATTTTGCCTCGAAAATACGCGCCCAAGAGTAATTTTGCCCTGGAAGTTTTCGGCGTAGCAATGTTGCCCCGGAAGTACATGCCCAGGAGCAATGTTGCCTCTCCGTTAAAAACCCTAACATTGACCGTTAGGGTTTTTAACGAAGGGGCAAAATTGCTTCTGGACACGTACTTTAAGGGCAACATTGCTACCCCAAAACGTAGCAATGTTGCCCCTTCGTTAAAAACTCTAACGTTGACCGTTAGGGTTTTTAATGAAGGGGCAACATTGCTACGTTTTAATACTTCCGGGGCAACATTGTTACGCCGAAAACTTCTGATAACTCTCCATATTTTATATATTTAAGATACACTTTGGAGAGATATTTGGAGAGTTATCTAAACAATTTTGAGAGATTTCTATGAGATTATATGATTATAAAATCAAATTAAATTGGTGCATCATTTGTGGGGTTTTAATTTAAAATAAATGTTTTTGAGTTTAGGAAATGAATAATAGAAATTATAAGTTTTAAAAAGAAAAAAAAAGAAAAGAAAACTATTAAACAAAAATATAAGGATTTAGTTTTATTCTTATTATTTTATTATTATATAATTCTATTTTATTTTCACAATTGGAGAAGCATCAGGGACCAATTTCGGTGCATGCTTTTATGGATTGAATTTGGATCATTATGGATTGAATTGAAATGGGCCCACGAAGAGAATTGATCAATGAATTGAAGCATAAAAGAAAAGAAGCATCCTTTGCTACATATGCTTGCTGGCATATATGGTAAGGGATCCAGGATTAGGTCCTTAGGTCGTGGGTTCAATCTCCTTTACCGTTGCTGGGACTCTTTTGGTAGGCAATCTCGTAAGTCCCCAATAAGTGTTCATAGAGCCCGGGGCCGTGCCTAGCCTTGGTAGGAGACTGGTGTTGAACCCCTCCAAAACTTCTTTATATCAAAAAAAAGAAAAGAAGCATGAAAATAGGGCTTTGGGCTGAATTGAATGGACATTAAAGACGGGCCCATGGATTGCATAGAATGGGAAGACCTAAATGAATTAAAAAGGAGGAATCAAAGAACAGAGAAGGAGAGGACGGCACAAAAAGGAGGAACACACGCAGAGAAAAGATCAGAGACGCAAAGAGGAATCACGAATTGAAGAACAGAGGCAAGACGCGACGGCTGTGCAGAACAAAAAGAAGCAGAGAACAATAGTGAATAGTGTTCTATCCTGTGATTTTCTTCATGTGTCTGAATCTTGATTTAATTTTATGTGTTATTATGACTTTATTTAAAGCCCTGTGTAATTGATTTTATTTTACAACCTAGAGGAACTATGAACTTATTAATAGTTTAGATTTTGTTTTCATGGTTTAGTTATAATTAGTATTAGTTTTGGTTGCTTAATCTTATTTAATTTTATCTATTTAGTGATTGACCATCATTAAATATGAAATTGAGAATTAGGATTTACCTTGACGAAGGGAATTTTAATTAAGCTCTTAGATTAAGTAATATGGGATTAAATTACGATTTAATTTGCAATTAGGATAGACATATACCTAATGGCCCCATATAATTGTTGAAGAGTGTGTTCGAATTAAATTGCCTCTTGAGTAATCATGTTAGACATAACATTTTATACTTAAGAGAGGGTTATAAATGGACCGGAAGGCACTTATAGCTATTTATACTCGAGATTAACAAAATTGACATTAAGAGTAATTAAATTAATGAAATCAAGGTTTATGGAACTAATAAGGGATTAGTGACTCTGGGTTGCTTGTTTGACATTTGTGGTAGTTAGTTTATTTTAATTTCTTTTCATTTAATTAAATTCTCTTTAGTTTGCTCAACTTAAATGAAAGTGTAAAATCAATGCCTGATCAAAGTTGTGGATACTAAGTCCTCGTGGAAACGATACTTTACTCACTCTTTATTACTTGATACGGCCTGTATACTTGCGGAGTTTTAGGCTTTAAAATTTTTCCCTATCAACTTCCAGGGCAAAAATTGCTCCTGAACGCGTACTTCCGGGGCAAAATTGGTACTTAACCCCGAGAATGAATTATGAAAGCACCACGGGGCTGCACTTGGAATTATGAAAGCAAGTTTCTGGGCTTTGAATTATTGGGCTTCACGGGGCTGCAATTGGACTGGGCTTTCACTTCAACGCCAAGTACCTGACCCGAGACCCTTCAGCAAGTCTTGCTCCTCGGACAGGTCATGCACATTGCACACTGTTTCCCCTGAAGGTAAGTATGTTAAAGTAGCAGGGTCACAAATATTCCATATTTCTTTTCCAAGCGAAGGTGGTGGAACAATATTTTAAGATGACGTACAGTAATAATTTGAAAGAGCTTAAAGCACCAGGGATTCAAGTGAAAAGGAGCGACTCAAACTGCTCCATCCACGTGCATCACTTTCTCCGCCGACTG
This sequence comes from Acacia confusa, assembly GCA_037074495.1. NCBI lineage: Eukaryota > Viridiplantae > Streptophyta > Magnoliopsida > Fabales > Fabaceae > Acacia > Acacia confusa. The sequence continues at coordinate 8,255,507 of CM073507.1, read as the reverse complement.
GCTAAGTGGCGAACTGAGAATTCCAACCATAAATATGGACCTCACAAATCTTCAACATACCTCAACTTGATGGCGTACAAGGTGTGCCCAGATTTCGACAACAACTTCGAGATAACCTCCTCGTACGTACAGTTCCTGACATCCATACCCAGATGATGATAAGGAATTGAGGTCATGTGGATGTATGATCAATTTCTTTAATTTCATATCCGCTCACTCCGTGCCTAATGCGGCAATATGTGACCCTGTTAGACATGATATCCAGCGGTATTTTGGATCTAGATACAGGATATGGCTTGCTCAAAGCGTGTCATTGCCGCCTCTGTGGCACTCGCTCTCACTTTTATCCAAACCTGATTTACCGTCCATTGCTCTAAATAATCGCACAAATTCATGTACGCAGCACTGAATTTTCTTTCTTTTATGGTAATAATCTCCTATGTATGCAACTTTATACACGTCGATGATGTTAGGGAATTGTTGACGAGTCAACAGGAAGCGGTTACATTCTGTCCAAGAGGCCTGTTATTGTTAGAGCTGCAACAAAAAGGCTTTTGAATTTCATCCACTTGCAACAGAGATCCTTGTTGTTGTTTCACGCAGCGATTGTTTTGCTTTAATGCAAACCCAGCTATGAGTGTCACCGCAACAGAAATCAAGATATATGCTTTCATGAGTACGCAAGGCACTAGTTCATGATCGTTCGGGACCAACCTTCGAAACTCTTAACGCTCAAAGCTGCTTGAAATTATTCGTGACCGACGTTTTAAAAGACATCCTTTAAGGAGATTTTGGTATTTTTATTTATAAGACATTTCGAATAATTGTTTTTTAAAAGACATTCTAGGAAGTAATTGTTTTTCCCCCTTCTTCCAAAAGTACATTTAATTAAAGGCGTTTGTAGAAAAATGTGAAATTTTTAAAGACATCAATATGATTATTATTTTTTTTTTATGAGAAACTATCCCTCTAAATCCTTGCAGGAGTAATTTAATCGAATTATACTTATAGTCCATCCACTTGTTACATAATGGCACACGGGACATGCAAGAAGACCGGGGAATATTATCACGGAGGTCAAATAACTGCTCCAACAACACTATATATGGAGTATGGACGGTGGTTTTTCAACATATTGACTGAAAAAAGAATGACGTGGCTGATTTCATGGCGAAGCGGGCATTGGACAGTATTGCAGGATTGCAAATTTTGGGTCCTAAGGTTATGAATGAATATTGCCCCGGGCTTCTCCTAGGACATCATATATGGTTTCTTTTTATTTTTTTATTTCCATCGTACAGAAAAAAAAAAATCATTAGCTGAGGTAGAGTATTAATTAATTCTGCTGATCGAGGTGGACCGATAGGCAGGAAAACGAGACAAAAAATAATCACCAGGACTATAAGAGTTTATCACACATTTTATATTATATAATGATATTAATCGATCGATTCTGTTGAGCGGCTCACCAGTATCCTGATTGCTGAAGCTTTTTCGTATGACCTGTGTTTTCTTTTGTAATTTTCCTTGCATATGGAGGAGTCTTTGAATTCTAATCATCACTGGCATGTGGGAGCTTTTTTGCCTTACTTGGGGGACATAAAAGTCCTCCATCCTTTCCTTTTCTCTTTTCTCCTTTTCTTTTGAGAATTCTATTTTTACCTTTAAATAAAAAAATAGATGGTTCAGATCCAATATTTTATAAAACTATAGTGATAATGTTTTATAAGTTAATTTTTTATTAATTTTATTTATAGTACAGTTATAAATATTTGGCATAAATCAGCTTATTGTATCTTTTTAGTTTTACGCATATGTAATATTTGGCATTTTTCTTTCACAACCGTAAATCCAATCAATATATTTTGCTGCATTCTGACTATATCCCGCGATTGGTTTTCACTCATGTATATTTAGCAGAAGTTGTGGAACTGGTGAAAAAGATTATGAGACATGAAAAACTCAGACGAACAAAAGTCGATATGAAGAGTTGCTCAGGTAGCTAACATACACAATACTCCATACTGGTTAGTGACCATCAGAACAGTAAGCAAAGTAAACCATCAGTCCATCACAGAAGAAGTTCAAAGCAAGCAACAAACTGAGTTAGAAATTACGAGAACACTGATTTCAAGTAGAGGCATAGACAGAGTCTGAAAAATATCGACTCTAGTCATTTGTGTTTTATTGACTCTGCCGTAACAATTAGAGAGCAATGTTCAGCCATCATATGATGTGGAACTTGATTTCAGCCTTAACACTCCCAATTTATCAAATCTAAGCCATCTAGATTTGATTTTGGACCCCCAGATTCAAACTTTTTAAAATAAAAAATTATTTTTTGAAAGAATAGTAATTAAGATATTGTCTTTATTAGATTCTATACCCATCATTGAAATAATTTTTATTACGAAATAGATACTTTTAAAAACTTAGATCTTGACCATCCAAATAAAATTTAAGAATCCAAATCTAATAAGTTGAGAGAGTTAAACACAATACTTAACACTGAAAGCAAGTCCGAGAGGGAACCATTGCTCCAAGTAAGAGGAAAATAATACATATAAGTCTAGAAATAAGTACAAGACTCCATAAAAGGCAGAAGATAAGCACAACAATCAGATAATGCGTTAGTATGGAGCCATATTTTTGGGCTTCATTGCTCAACACTTGTACTGGGCTTTTACTTCAGCACCAAGGACTAGAACCTTTCAGCAAGTCTTGCTTCTCGGACCGCGAGTGAAGTACATGACGTGCTGATATCGTTGTTTCCGCGATTAAAAAGTCTGCTTCCGCATGTATCACATTGCACTCTGTTTTCTCTGATGCTAAGATTTCTAGAGTACAAGGGTCACATATATTCCATATTTCTTTTCCAAGCCAAGCTGGTGGAATATGTTGTGATTATTGGTAAGTGGAAATAATGCTTTTTTCTAGGTGAAGTGTGTTTAGTTCCAAACTGAAGATCTTAATAAAGTGAGATGCAACCATGTTTTTTCGTCAAGGCTCATTCCATGCAGAGTACTTTGCGTTACTATAAATTGTTCAGAGTGCGTAAGTGGCTGTAGTCATTGAACATCCCTAGAATTTACCAAAGTTCCACTCAAACACCTCAACAATGAGTATATCATATCCGTGCGACTCAGATGATGGAGCAACAACCCCATAATCAGATTCGTTGTTCGATTTGCAGAATAGCCTCGACAAACTTGAAGAGCAACAGTGCAAACTAAGAGAGTCGGAGACCAAAGTGGAGGAGGCAAAGCGAGCTCCTGGAAGGGAAAATCCCAAGATACAAAAAGTTCAACCTCATCTTCGAAACAGGGAAGTCTTCTCCCAGTTCTACTCCCCCAAGCTGGTATCAACCGGGCCCATCCATGGTGGGTATAAAGATAGTCGAGAAAAACCCAAGGGAGGAGAACGCTACAAGATGTTATGGGCAGCATTGTACCTTGAAGATACCAACCAAAACCCTCAATTGTTGTTTGGAAAAATTCGAAAGGAACTGCCGACACTGATGGAGTTGTACGCGGAGGAGGTGATTGAAGGCTTCCGCAGTAATAATAATAAGGAGGAGGAGCTTGCATGGATGTTCCTTTTGGATGGGTGTGCCGTACTCGAATTCATCCGAAACCCTAAAGAGGACATTGCGAAGCCAGAGGCAAAACTGAAGATCAAGGTGGACCAGCTGGTGCTTGTGCGGCAGGATCTGCTCCTGTTGGAGAACCAACTTCCCTATCGACTGCTCACGCTGCTGAGCAATGGGCCTGAGAACGAGTTGAATCAATGGATAGAAAGCTTTTTGAAAACGCATCCGATGGCCACATCCAAAATCGCCGGTACTGGTTCCTCCAAGGGGTCTGAAGAGGTGAAAATATCTGTGGATGTGGATCAGCCACCTCATTTGCTGCATCTTTTTCGCCAATCCATCCTGGGTTATTCTGAAAATATAAGTAATGATAGGGGAGGCAGCGATTGGGCGACACGCAGGAAGATTCAAACATACAGGAACATACAACAGCTTCAAGAAGCAGGGATTGCAGTAACCAGATTGAAGGATAAAAGACTTACAGATATCGAATTCCAATGGGGAATGAGTCTGAGGCCGGGGGTATTGGGAAACTCAAGCTTTCGCCCCGGACAGTGGACGATTTAATGCTTCCAACATTCTTGAACCTTATAGCGTACGAGATGTGCCCAGACTTCGAGAACGGCTACGAGATCAGCTCGTACGTAGCATTTATGTATTCCCTGATTGACTATCCAGACGATGTAAAATATTTGAGGAAGGCTGGTATTCTCCACAGCGTACTTGGCAGCAACGAACAGGTGGCCGAAGTTTTCAACATCATAAGTACCGACTTGACGCCCGACACAGACAGATATAGGAAATTGAGAGAGAGCCTGGACAAGCGTTACGAAACATTATGGCTCACATGGTTGGCTCAAGCTGTGCACGATCTTTTCAGCACCCCATGGGGCTTCCTTGGCTTCGTTGCTGTCATTATTGCGCTTATCCTCAGTTTCGTCCAGACCTGGTACACTATTCACGCTCCTCGCTCCTTCTAATGATACCCACCCACCTCCTCCTCATACTTAGCTCCTCCTACCCCTTACCGCCTCTTCTTTTGTGCTTTATGTCTTTACCAGTTGGGATTTACCGGAACGATTTGGTGGATATTTTGTGGATTGTGATCAATAATGAGCCAGTAAATTTATCATGTTTTAAGATACAAAATTAGCGTGAAATTGATCTAATATGATTAAAACGGTTAAAAATAATAAATTAAAAACATAGATTTGATGTCAGACATACCTGACAAGTATTTTCTTGTGTTTTGTAGGTTTTTATCCATGAGAAAAGCTAAGTGGAAGAGCCCAAGAAAGTGAAGAAAAGAAGCCATAAAGGAAGCCCAAAATTGGCGCCCAGGGCGCCAACTTTCTGCCCCCTTGTTAAAAGTGGCGCTCAGGGCGCCAGAATTGCAAAAATCTGATTTTTCTTATTTTAGGGCCCAAAAAAAAAATGAAAATTTATATTCTTTAATGGTTTTGAAGTCCAAGAGGCCCTAGGATATAAAAAGAAGAAACCTTAACAAATAGAAGGATATTCTTGAATCTGTGGCACAAAAAACAACCTGACGGCATTGGAGAAGAAGATCAAAGCTTCATCGTGGAGATCAACCTTCCCCAATCATTGAAGACCTATTCTATTTTCATCTTTTCTTCTTTGTTTTCTTAATCTAGCCATGCTTGGCTAAGTTTCTTTTTGTAATTAAGGCTAGGATGAACCATATGCAAGTTTATCGTATTTGCTTGAATTCTTGATTGAATCTTTATTTTCCTTATTGAATGAATTATCTTTGCTTAATGCTTTCTTGGAGATTGATCACCTTTAAGATTGTTCTTAGGTTGATATATGACAATAGAGATGTTGGTGCATCTAACTAGAACTTGTTAATTCATGATAAAATTGCATGACCTAGACATAAGCTTACGAATTTATGCGATCACGGGATTCTGGTTCAAGATCTGATCTTTTTAGACAATACTAAGACATTAGGTTGTTTTTAACGATAAAATAGACTAAGATAGCATCAAGACATTGGGACTTAGTCTAACCTTAGAGAATCGATCGTCAATTTGGGAATCATAATCAATTGGGGTTTCAAACCAAACACTTAAATGAGTATAGGGGGATTCTAAGCCTTAGCTGCGTTTTTCTTGATTGTTTACCTCTCTTAACCATCGTTTTTTAGACCCTTGCTTTTAGTTTCTTGTTTTCTTTGAATTTTTGATTGGTCCCAATTCATCCCTTTTACAATTTATCCAACTAAAGCGAATATAGCGAATTAGTGATTGAATACTATTCTTCGTGGGACGATACTTTCTCACTACTTTATTACTTGTAACGATCGGTGCACTTACCAAAGTCGCTATCAATCAATGTGTGAGGTGCACTACTGCAGCTCTCTATGATGCTGTATACTTGTGCCTGGAGTTCATCTGTGTGTGTTTGGTGGACATGTATCCTTGTATTTCTCATAATATATTTGAGAGTTTGTTTTACTTTACATATTATGACCAGCGACCTTAAAAGGGGGTTAATAAAAATCATTGCGTGTATGCGCTCGCGCACTCGTATATATTTGTGACCAGGCGTCTGCTATCACCTTAGAAGCTTCAGCAATTGACTACTTACTGGTCCGGGAGTGGACTTTTGTTAACTCTGTTTCCACATAAGCAAATTCCCCCGCGTTAAGTAGCAAGGCAGTGAATTTCACGTGGGAAGCAAGACTGACTAAAAAATAGACACAAACCATCAAGCACGATGACCATTCACCACTATACTAATTTAATGATACAGAAGGGCTATGAATTTTGGGTTACAATATTACAAATTATAATTCTCCATCAATATTCAAGCGTACTACAAAGATTTTAGACATGAGGAATGTATTGATTATATTGTCAAATTTAACAGGAAAAGTAGATAATGATCCTTATAGATTTTATTCGAGCATTAACCAGATGGATCACAGGATAAAAGGGAGAGCCAAAAAGAAGCAATTACTATTTTTATCCATTAACAGGCGTAAAATGTATGTCCAATTGCAAATAGGATGAGCACGCCCTAGAGGAAGTTTAAGAAATGCCGTTCCTACTTGCTGTACCATGGGAATTTGTTGTGATCGAAGCATAATAGAAAGAAGAACTGATCTTATATGTTGACATTCAATAATATCAGTAAACTTCAGATGCATGTGCACCAACACAAATAGCTTACAACAAATCAGTAGGCATTCATCTTATTCTTTATCTTTTACCAAGTTGTTGATCATGTTAACCAAAGGAAGAGTTCCTTTTGCCATAATCTCTACCCTAGACGTGTATTAGAAGCATGAGAGAATAGAGATAGACCAAAAAATATGAGTTCAGGAAGAAACAGTCTTGATGATAAGAAATCGTGCCAGTAACGAGGTTGCAGATCAAAAAATGCATCAAAAAACCTCCTCGTGCCTGGTAAATCAAGCTTCAGTAAGATGTCCATGCCAAAACAGAAGAACTCCCTTTGTCTCCTTCTCTGGATTGGCGATAAATCTCTCCACACTTGCACAGATAGTTCAGGTGCGGAAAGGCCTCTAGCAAAACCAAGACACTGGACAATGGTATTAGCGACAATTGGGACTGTGGCTCATCAACAATGGGTACATCAGATCAGGCGAGCGACTCATCAACAGCCCCATCATCAGATTGGTCGTTTGATTTGCAGAATAGCCTCTATAAACTTGAAGAGCAACAGCGCAAACTAAGAGAGTCGGAGACCAAAGAGGAGGAGGCAAAGCAAACTCTTGGAAGGGGCAATCCCAAGATACAAAAAGTTCAACCTTATCTTCGAAACAGGGAACACTTCTCCCAGTACTACTGCTACTCCCCCAAGCTAGTATCAATCGGGCCCATCCATGGTGGGGATAAAGATAGCCGAGAAAAACTCAAGGGAGGAGAACGCTACAAGATGATATGGGCAGCAATGTACCTTGAAGATACCAACCAAAATGCTCAATTGCTGTGTTAGGAAAAATTCGAAACGGACTGCCGGCACTGATGGAGCTGTACGCGAAGGAGGTGATTGAAGGCTTCCGCGGTAATAATAAGGAGGAGGAGCTTGCATGGATGTTCCTTTTGGATGGGTGTGCTGTACTAGAATTCATCCGAAGCCATAAAGAGGGCATTGCGAAGCCAGAGGCAAAACTGAAGATTAAGGTGGACCAGCTGGTGCTTGTGAAGCAGGATCTGCTCTTGTTGGAGAACCAACTTCCCTATAGACTGCTCAAACTGCTGAGCAATGTGCCTGAGAACGAGTTGAATGAATGGATAGAAAGCTTTTTGAAAACGCATCCGATGATCCCATCCAAAATCCCCGGTACTGGTTCCTCTAAGGGGTCTGAAGAGGTGAAAATACTTGTGGATGTGGATCAGCCACCTCATTTGCTGCATCTTCTGCGCCACTCCATCCTGTGCTATTCTGAAAATATCAGTAATAAAGATGGGGAAGGCAGCAGGAAGATTCAAACATACAGGAACATACAAGAGCTTAAAGCAACAGGGATTGCAGTAACCAAGTGGAAGGAAAAAGAGAAAAAAAGTCTTACAGATATCAAATTCCATTGGGGAATAAATCTGTGGCCGGGGGGTATTGGGAAACTCAAGCTTTCGCCGCTGAGGGTGGACGATTTAATGCTTCCAACATTCATGAACCTGATAGCGTACGAGATGTGCCCAGACTTCGAGAACCGCTACCAGATCAGCTCGTACGTAGCTTTTATGGATTCCTTGATAGACCATACAGACGATGTTAAACAACTGAGGAAGGCTGGTATTCTCGACAACGTGCTTGGTAGCGACGAAGAGGTGGCCAATGTCTTCAACATCATAAGTCGCGACTTGATGCCCGAAACAGACCAATATAGGGAAGTGAGAGAGAGCATGAACAAGCGTTACAAAACAATATGGTTCACATGGTTGGCTCAAGCTGTGCACGATCATTTCAGCAGCCCATGGACCTTCCTGGGCTTCGTTGCTGCCGTTGTTGCGCTTTTACTCACTTTCGTCCAGACCTGGTACACTCTGTACGCTCTTCCTTCTAATGATACCCACTCTCCTCCTCCTCCTCATACTTAGCTCCTCCTACCCCTCACCGCGTCTTCTTTAGTGCTTTCTTTCTTTCCCAGTTGGGATTTGCGAGAACGATTTAGTGGATATTTTATGGATTGTGGTCAATGTGTGTGGTGCGGTACGACAATTCTATATGATGCTCTGTATACTTGTGCCTGGAGTTCATCTGTGTGTGTGTGTTTGGTTGACATGTATCTTTGTATTTCTAATAATATATTGTTTGAGAGTTTTACTTTAGATATTATGACCAGCGACCTTAAAGATGGGGTAATAATCATTGCGTGTATGTGCCCGCGCACTCGTACTAGTACTGGAGTGGACTTTTGTCAACTTTGTTTCCACATAAGCAAATTTCCCCGCGCTAAGTAGCAAGGCAGTGAATTTCACATGTGAAGCAAGACTGACTAAATCATAGACACAGACCATTAAGCATGATGATCATTCACCACTATACTAATTTAATGATACAGAAGGGCTATGAATTTTGGGATACAATATTACAAATTATAATTCCCCATCAATATTCAAGCGTACCACAAAGATTTCAGTCATGAGGAAGGTATTGATGCTATTGTCAAATTTAGCAGGAAAAGTAGATAATGATCCTTATAGATTTTATCCAAGCATCAACCAAATGAATCACAGGATAAAAGGGAGAGCAACAAAGAAGTAATCACTATTTTTATACATCAACAGGCGTAAAATGTATGTCCAATTGCAAATAGGGTGAGCACGCCGTAGAGGAAGTTTAAGAAATGCTGTTCCTACTTGCTGTACCATGGGAATTTGCTGTGATCGAAGCATAACAGAAAGAAGAACTGATCTTATATGTTGACAGTCAATAATATCAGTAAACTTCAGATGCATGTGCACCAACACAAATAGCTTACAACAAATCAGTAGGCATTCATCTTATTCTTTATCTTTTACCAAGTTGTTGATCATGTTAACCAAAGGAAGAGTTCCTTTTGCCATAATCTCTACCCTAGACGTATTAGAAGCATGAGAGAATAGAGATAGACCAAAAAATATGAGTTCAGGAAGAAACAGTCTTGATGATAAGAAACCATGCCAGTAACGAGGTTCCAGATCAAAAAATGCATCAAAAAACCTCCTCGTGCCTGGTAAATCAAGCTTCAGTAAGATGTCCATACCAAAACAGAAGAACTCCCTTTGTCTCCTTCTTTGGATTGGCCATAAATCTCTCCACACTTGCGCAGATAGTTCAGGTCCAGAAAGGCCTCTGGCAGAACCAAGACACTGGACAATGGTATTAGCAACAATTGGGGCTGTGGCTAGGGTCCTCGCTACCATATATCCAGTTGAAGGATGCACCATCCCAGCAGTACCGCCAATTCCAACAACTCTTTGAGGAAGAACAGGGAGGGGGCCACCCATGGGAATGACACAGTGTTCATCTTCTTCGATGCTCTTCACTCTAATGCCCAAATGTTTCAATCGAGCAGCCATTCTTTCCTGGATATCAGCCATTTGTAACCCCGGACGAGCAACTAAAGAAGTTTCTTCAAGAAATATCCTGGTGGATGAGAAGGGCATTGCATATAGAAAAGTTGGTATTCTGCTATTTCTCTCTTTCAGCTCCACGTTACCATCCAGATGTGAATCTCTCCAGTCCATAAAGACCATTTTATCTACGTCAAAAGGGTGCTCATCAACCTCAGCTAAAATTCCATACGCCACTTGGTAACCCGGATTATAGGGTTTATCGTACTGAACCAGAAATCTTGAGAAGCCGGTTGCATCAAGAACCACAGCAGCCTGAACGGTGACTCCATCATTACAGATTAACACAGACTTGGACTCCTCGTGAATTACCTTACTAACTTTAGCTTGATGAAACTTGACACCGTTTGAAATACATTTCTGTAACATCTTTGACTTCAACTGTTTTCTGTTGACCCTCCCATAAGGTCTCCCGAGGTCCTTCTTCGATTGTTCATCAATGAAAACAACGGCACCAGACCAAGTAGTATCAAGGCAATCAAGTAAGTCCATTGCTTCAAATTCGTCTACCCAAACACCATAATTATTGGGCCAAATCAATCTGGGATTAGGGTCAATAGCGCAAACTGAAAGGCCTGCCTCGGAAACTTGCTGCGCAACCGCAAGCCCTGCAGGGCCTCCTCCCACAACCGCCAGGTCCACCACGACGCCCTTCGACGAGTCATACAGGGGAAGTTCAAAATCCAAAGTCTCCTTCTTAACTTCGGGAACAAGCTCCAAAAGAGCACTGCTACTAGCTCTCGTACAAGAACTACCCCATTTTACATGTGTTTTCTTGGGAAAAAATCTCAGCTCCTGGTTTTGGAACCTAGAGGATGCAGGATTACTCAATTTTTCTGAATAACAGTGTAGTCGATGCAGAAATTCAAGGTTGTTAGGTGTTTTGAGCAAAGTATCCATTAGCAAGAAATATCACCGGAAATCCTTATCCTAAATCAACCTCCGCAGAGAACCTAGCACACCATCTGGGACCAAACTGAATTCGCACCAACTAGATGGGGCTATAATGGATTGGAAGCAAAAATAAAAGTAAATAAAGGAGCAAAAGCTAGTCAGAAATTCTAAGAGGCAGTTTTTTTAAGGGAAAGCAGGAAACCGGCAACAAAATTCAGAATGGAGTTGATTAAGGAATTAAGCAGCGAGGCTGAGTTAATGGCTTACCAGGGAGGAGAGAAGGAGAGCGAAAGAATCATTGCAACCAGCACTCAAAGAAGGGTAAAGGAAAGCGTAGTGGAGGGAGCCACCAGATCCAATCTCGTAGTGGAGGTGGAGGAGAGTCTGGTAGGTAGAGCTCGAGTGGCCAGGCGTCAGGGGGCGGAGGAACTGAGAAATAATAATTTTATTAATTATATCAATTATCAATTAGTGTCGTGTTCCAGAAATAAAATCCACAAGGAAGAGCCGTAGAAGATAACAAGTTTTTGTGGATGGTGTCGAGTGGCCACCAAATGTTGGACATGCCACATGTCAACTGGCTAGTGGTCTTACCCTCCCAGACTGAGAATTTTTAAAAGGAAGGGATAAATTTATTTTATTTTGTTAAAATCTTCTTTTGCCCAACTAATAAAGGGGTCGAATTATTTCACTAAAGGGAAGGGGTTCGATTTTGGAGTTAGTCAAGGTACTGGGGGAGTCATCTTAACTCTAAAGTGCCTAGATAAATGTCTGAGGGTAGTAGACGGCTCGCCCTGTCCAACATTGGTATAACCTAGGAGAAAGGGAGATCTCGCCCTATCCTTGAATCGTGGGTGAACCCAACTCCTATCCTAGAAATTTTTTATTAAAAGAAAATAATAACAAAAAATAAATGGGGCGTTTTTAATTTTTAACTTTTACAGACTGTGGAATTTATTTTTTTTTTTTGTCTAGTATCATTAAATAATTGAGGAACGCTTAATGAAAATGTTGTGAATCTTTCACAGCTTAAGAAGTAAGAACTTATTTTATCGGGAAAAAAAATATAAATAAGAACGCAGGCTTTTTCTTCCATCAACAACCCGGCCATTTAATAACTTAGATTTACTTATTGCTCAAGACATATTTAAGATGTTAATGTTATTTTAAATATAAGACATAATTTTATATTAGGTAAATATATTTTCTATCAAAATCGATCAGCGTATGACAATTTTTTCCCTCAAATATTTACTCCCTTGTATAAACGTCTGTCTTTTTGGATGAAGATGGGTAATTGAAATCGCAAATCAATCTGATTCACGACATTGTTTTACATAAGGCATCTCATGAGCCTGCATGCTTCTGTTATGTAGAAGCATACTGAATCATCTTTTTACGCCATTCACTTTATATCATGAACCCATCTTATAGCTTATTTATGTGCATTATATTGGAATATCAATTATGTCAATTTTCATTTAGTTGATTTAATCGACTGTGGAAGGGTTTCCGGAACTATTTCTCTACGGAAAAAACCTATATTAAATAATTAATTACCAAAATGCCACTGAGGTAAAACTATTAACCTATCTGCTCCCTGTAATCAATTACATGCTTTATGTAATCGATTACAGGGGATCAGATCTCTTTTTTTTTTTTTCATTTTTTGCACTATGTAATCGATTACGTCTCTGTAGCGTGATCGATTACATAAAACTTGACACTATGTAATCGATTAAGCTATGTCGCGTAATCGATTATATAGTGCAACCACAGGCCGTAATTGATTACATTGTGCGGTTTTTGTTTTTTAAAAAGCCTAAACCACCCGTAATTCTTTCATTTCATTTCCCATACCTGATTAGCCTCCCCCACTCTCCTCCATCTCCATTTTCGGCCAAAAACCGTCGGATCCAAGCTGTGAGTATAGGAAAAAGTGAAGATTTGCTCTCATTTGCGTTGATTTCGGTAGGTTTTCGGTTCCTATTGCAATTTTGTCCCTATTTTCTCCATTTTTTCTGAAAATATGGTGCATGTAATCGATTAGGGTTTGTTTTCTTTGGGTATGTAGTGTTTTGATCATTGATTTGAATTGTTTATTATTGTTTTTGAACAAATGAGAGATTAAATTGATGTTTTTGTGCGTTTCGGAAACAATGTGTGTATATTTGCATATGAATGTGAAGCAAACAATAGGGTTGAAGCACAAATTGCATGTTATTGTGTGTATGGATGTTGAAGATTATTTATTACGTTTGTTTTGATTGTTGATTGTGCATTTTACTATCAATTACATGGTCTCCATTGACCAATATTGATTATGCATTGTGATTATGCCATTAATTGTGTTTGTTTCATGTTTATTGATGGTTTATATTGTATCTTTGTAGATATTTGTTGTCATCATGCCTCCACGCAAACGAGTTGACATTCAGAGTGAGAGACGTTCGAAGCAACGGATGGAGGGTGATACATCCGGCTTTCAGGCACAGCCGGCAGATCTCTGATACGGAATTCTCTTAGGCAATAATGCAGCATCCCACAGATCCTTCGTTCAGCACTTTGCGGACAGACCTGTGATGAAGCCCAAGTCACTGGACATGGAGTTTTTTGTAGAGGAGGAATTTGATATAATCCCACTGCTGGAGGCTTCGCATCTACGTGGCTTGGCGCAGTTCGTTAGTCTCTACTCATAGGATATGGTTAGAGCCTTCTACCATAACCTCAGCTAGATTAACGGAGACCTGAGGTCAAGCGTCTGTGGCATCGACATAGTTATGACAGCTCCCATATGAACCCACATACTGGGATATGATTTTGTTGGGGCAGGCACCATTCTGTACAATGGGGATACCAATGTCAACCTGCCTAGATATAACCGAGCCGCCGCTATCCATGACATCAGGAGGCCGATGGGTCAGAGACCCCTTTTCACTGTGGGGCAGTTGACTGTTGATGCACGCATCCTCTTCTACATGCTAACCTATATTTTGTTTCCCCAGGCCTACAACCATTCCAGGGTATTGGAGGTTGATATACCGCTCATGTGAGCCATCCTTCACGCCCAACCGGTGAATTGGAGACATTTTATTTGCTAGATGATGTCCAAGGTGAAGCAAAAGGAGAACGCCGCACTCCCATTCGCCTATCTAGTCCACCGTATATTGCTCCATTTCAGTGTGCCGATGCAGACGTTTGAGATGGTGGACCAAACGCATTGGAACGCAGTCTTCGGGATGCGCCTACTGGAGCAGTGCAAAATCGCGAAGAATGCCAATAACGTCTAGGTATTCACTGTTGCTGAGGAGGATGATGCACCGGCTGTAGCACCTGTGGTTGATCCTGAGGTCCCTGTGCACGATGACGATGATGAGGATGAGGACATGGTCGAGCCAGAGGGTGGATTCTCCCTTCGTGATGTGATGACGCAAATGAGGCAGATGGACCTTCGACAGAGAAAGCGGTGGAAGAGCCATGTTGAGCGGTGGAGGAGCCAAGTTGAGAAGGAGAACGAGCGGTGGCTGTGGATGCAGAGCCGGATGCGTGGCTTGAAGGATAAACTGTGGCATTTACAGGGCGGACAGGACCAGAGGGCTGCCTGCGAGAAGGACCAGGTGCCTGATGTCTCTGAGGAGGAGGAGGATGCTAATACAGAGGAGGAGGAGGAGGATTAGACAGTTGTGTTTTTATGCATTTTTAGACTTGTCCACTTGACATTTTGCTTCATGTAATTTTTTTTTGTTGGACGTGGTGTATTTGCACTGACTGTTTATGCATTATCTACTTATGAATATTTATGCTTTTATTTCATATGATTTACGGTGATGAATTTTGCAAATGACATGTCGTAGGTAAAAAATACAAATATGGGGACATTAATGGTTAGGCCTAGGGTAGACGGTTAATTGTTGTCAGAAGTACCTTCTCCAAGTCACATTTATAGGTAAAAAGAAGTTGGAAATGAGTTTGGTCATGCACCTATTCGAAATCAGAAACTCATTGTGCTTCTGTAGTTGGTGTAATCGATTACATGACTTTCTGCACTATGTAATCGATTACGCCACATAGCGTAATCGATTACATAGTGTCAAGTTTTGTATAATCAATTACGCTGCAGTGACGTAATCGATTACATAGTGCAAAAAATGAATAAAAAAAAGAAAGAGATCTAACCCCTTGTAATCGATTATATAAGGCATGTAATCGATTACAGGGGGCACATAGGTTAATAATTTTGCCTTAGTGACATTTTAGTAATTAATTATTTAATTTAGGTTTTTTCCGTACTTTTGTCATTTCTCTGTTTTAGTGTAGTTTTCATATTCTTCACGAGTTCTTAAACTCTAAAAAAAACTATGAATTTGTACAATTTTATTCCAACTAAAGTTAATGTATTCATATGTATTTAAAATGGTTATATTTTTTTTTATATTCTCTATATATACTCCATCCGGGTCTAAGTAAGATAAAGTTGTTTTTATATATATATATATATATATATATATATATATATATATATATATTAATGAAGCTAAAAAGTTAGATGATCATATTATAGGTTATGTATATTTAAATTATATATTAATTTATAAGTTAAGTAAAATAATTTAGAGAAAAAAATGAAAAATATAAATATTTTAAAGTAATTTAATTAATTTTCTTTAACCTCTTCAAAATGATCAAATTTATCTTATATTTAGAAACGAGTATTGTAACATCCCAAATTTTGAGGTATAGAGTTTCAAAATAATACTAAAATAAGAGGACTACTAGACCCCTATGCGTCCAAGGTCTTAATTGGGAAAATCATTTAGACCTCAAAATATTATATTTTAATATATAATAATATTATTATTAAATTATATTTTATATTATGTTAAAAAAATAAATTAAATATACTTGAATGGTAGATGGCTGTGTGGTAGATACAAATGTGATAATTGATCGGCAGATAAGTATAGGGTAGTTAGATGGTAGATATACATGTATATGGTAGTTAGATTGATCGGTAGATAAGTATAGGGTAGTTAGATGGTAGATATACATGTGTTTGGTAGTTAGATGGTAGATGAACTTATGTGTGGTAGATGGGTAAGTAGATAGACATATTTATGGTAGATGAGTGGTAGATTGACATGTGAAATTTGGAAGGTAGTTGAGACCGAAAAATTCTATAAATTTCTCACCATTTCTCTTATACCACACAAAACACACATACTTCCACTGTTCAGCCTTATGAGAGTGTGAGAGAGAGATAGTGTTGTGAAGATTATCTGGGGTGCTAGAAGAATCTCAGCAAGAGAATTGAAGTTATTTAAGAATTATCTGTAAACTAGGAGATAACAGGTAACTCTGAATATTCTGCCATATACTCGTGGATTGTGTATGATGATGAATTATCTATTTTTATGGACTTTTATATGTGTTATAATATTTTATAATGAAATGTTGAAATTACGGTTTTGTTCTCGAATAAATTACGATTGTGTTCCCGGATAAATTACAAATTGATACCCGCATAAATTACAGTTTTGGCCCCGAATAGTGATTTACTATTTGCATAGTAACTTATACGTATTTTTGAACAGTGATTTACTATTTGTACGTGTGCGTATTTTTTAATAGTGAATTACTATTTGCATAGTAATATACGTATTTTTTAATAGTGATTTACTATTTAAGTCCCATATTTCAAAATGATTATTTGACCCGGTAAAATAGTATACTATGTTGATTTATTATTTTTGAAAAGATATATTCATCATGGCGACTGTATTTGATGGGACGGAGTTAGGGGGGATTTGCATGATATTGTTTTAACACCACCACTCGGTGCACAGTGGATGGTACTTGTCAGGGCCCCTCCTTCCATGTTATCCTCTGGGGGGGATCTCATCGGAGTTGTGGGACACGTGACACCTCCTTAGTTGTGATTAAGGAGGGGAGCCATAGTTCAGGCTTAAGCTCTATACCTTTGGCCGAGTGTATCTTAAGTTTTGGTGAGCTTGGGACATCTCAGTCAAATGATATGTTTCTATTGGACCATGTGTTAGCCTATAGCTCTAGTCAGTGGTATAAGGATGGAAGGAGATATAAGGGGGACTGCATATTGCATATTGAAAATTTATACAGTTCACAAATTGACAGAAGAATGATATATATTTTGGTAAAAGTTTTGTATGAAGGATTTTGGTATATACATTTATACATTTATAACCAGTTCTTACTTTTTGTCATATATGATTTGCTTATGTGCGGTAGAATATTTCAGTAGTTACTGAGACGTGGAAATCTCATCCCACATTAACATTTTTCAGGTGATTATCCTAATAGGGAACAAGGGGAGGCACCAATGGAGTGAGCCCAGAAAGCTCTTCTGTACTTCTGTTGGTTAAGTTATGTTATTTATATTTGCCAAGACCCTAGGATTTCCGCTTTGTATTTATCTTTGAAATTATTTCAGAAATATGTTTGGATTTTGTATTATGAACCTTGTTTTAAATGATTATGTATTATGAAGATTTGGATGTTGAACTTCTTTGTTGAAGATATTTCAAATATTTTGTCAAGTTTTTGGTGTTGGGTTTGGGGTGTTACAAGTATCACATTTGGTTATCTGATAAAAAATGATACTAGTAAATATTGAAGACCAATGATCACCTTATGGATCACCCTAAGTTGGGCGATTCCTCCTAGTTTTGGGTACAAACAAGAGGCCCAACCAAACTAGTTTGGAACAATTACTATTTCTCCATACTAATGGATGTATGGTATTTCTTGAACAAAACTCGGGCTCCCCCATCAATCATGAGCCCAGGAAAAAGTCCAATTACCCTCTTCACCAGACCATTTCTCCATACTTTAATGGGTGAATTGTATTTCTTCAACTCATAATATTATAATTTAATCAAATATACGAATCAGAATTAGAAACAATCAACAAAATATGTGATTTATTCATAGCGGAAGAGGCTGGCTTTAGTCGTTTAAATATGAGAGAGATCGAGTTTAAGTTGATGTGAATGCAGAAAACTCTTTTAAGAAAGTTACCTTAATTGAGTCTCGTAATGCTAGAGTTTGACCAACTAAATAGCCATATAAAAATAAATAAATAAAGAAAAGGAAAGAAAGATATGCCATTTTGGTACGGAAGTAGGCCTTAGCAGCCATTGGTGATGTTGAGGGAATTTGACCATTCCACCGAATACAGCACAGAAAGACGAGAGGGGGAATAAAAGAAGTGGCAATAATCCTTGTTCCCTACATGATCACGTGACTCCCCAGAAGCATATAAATGCTTCATAAGTACCTTCAATTATATTATATAATTGAATTGTGTGTTAATGAGGAATAAATGATGAGATCACCAGCCAAACTGGTTATTAGTTTGGATTTTAATGGCAAGGTTAAATAATTAACCTTGTTTTAATTTGATGTGAGAACGTGGATTAAGGTGATTAACAGCAGTGAAGTGATGAAGGGCTTTTGAAGGTGAGACAGAGCGGTACAATCATAGAGACAGGGATGGCCCTCGCTCCCAGCTCCAAGATATATAATGTTACACTCTTTCTCAGGCAAAATCTTGCACTGATTTCATCAATTCATATAAAGTGACCCCCACTGCTCATCTTATCCCCCATTTATGTGGACTCTCTCTGTACCTACGTTGTCCATATGGATTGGAAAATCCCTCTACTCACATCTAATCATGTGTCTATCTGTATGTGTCACACAGTGTGCGCACAATAATCTTGAGAATAAATTGCATGAACAGAGTAAATTAGAAAATTTTCGATAAATATATATTAAAAAAAACATGCTTTATATAAATGAACAATATAAATTTCCTATATATATCTTATATCAATTACGTGGATGGGGTAATATTATCCTTGTTTCTGGCTTGGGATGTGGAATGTTTATACTTTCTTTTATCCTAATTATAAGACATAATTGACTTTTTTTAGAGAGATTAAGGAAGCTAATTAAATTATTTTAGAGTGTTTTTATTTTTATTTTTTTCTTCAAACTAATTAATTTGACTATAAACTAATACATAATCTAAGAGTACACAACATATGAAATGATTACGGAACTTTTTTAATTTTCTTAATTCCTCAAAAAAAACAAATCAACTCTTATATAATTAAAACAGAATGTACTATTATATACGTCCGGAGCAAGTGAGGCAGGTTATATACGGCCGTGTGGGAGCGTCTGTTTGTCTGTGTGCGCGCGCCACCCGAGGGACCATGCACGCGTGCGCTTCCCTCACTGATCTAACTCATGCTTGCTTTGCAGCGATTTGTCATCCCCCCTTCTTCTCCCAATTTACACTAATTCAAATCTACCACGTTATTTGCTGATCCACCAACACAGTATTATTCACTCCTAAGAAATCCCATACCTGCAGCTCCAGATGCTCCATTTGTTCCAAAACGCCATGTGAATACACAACACCCTAATTAAATGTTTATTTATTATTATGAGCTGCATAATATTTTCTCAAAGTGTATCATACTGATTGCACACATTGCAATGCAGGGAGTTTTTTATGTAAGGATAGTCATGATGGAAAATAACTTATATCATTTATTATAAATAATTAACATAATTAATTTCCTTGATCTAAGCACATTAGTCAACTAGCTTAGCTTTTATGTTAAAAACTCAAGTAGCATATGCTAATAATTAATTAACTGATAGATCTAAAAGTCACTAGCAGTTACTGTGCACGCATGCATGCTTCACACCCAGACAAACACACGCAACTGCTGTTTTCTTGCAGATTCAGGAGACAAAAGCCAAATGACAACTTCTTCTACTGTGTGTGGAAGGTCCTCCCTCTCTCGTGTTCTCCGCCACATCATTATATTTCTCCCTCACTTATTATTATTATTTTTATTTTATTTCCTTAACTGTAATCGCACCTAAGTCTCAAATAAAGGAAAATATGATAAAAAGGTTCATTTGAATCTCAAATAATTTTACAGTGAAGTACTGTGGGATATTTTTGTAATATATCTCAAATGTGAAATATCCAAAATACTCTGGATGAATATAGCATTATCCGTCCATTCTCTCTATTTAATCGGTAGGCTTATATTTTGGATTTTTTCACATTTGGAATATATTCTAAAAATGACCCTGGGACTTGACTGTAAATTTGAGATTCAAGGGGATTATTCTCTTGTATTTTCTCTTAGTTGAGACTCAAGTGCAATTTTCCCCTTTTTTTTTTTTAATGGTACCCACACGCTGTCCCTCTGCCTCTCGTTTGCTTTTATTCATAATGAACTCCTCCTTGTCACTTTACTCACTATACTATTTTCCTGTTCATCTCACTTCTAGCCGCTTCGTTTAAGTGAGATACATAAAAACTAGCTGCCAGTTACATTGAATGAAGGAGATATGAATAAAAAAGTGGCGCCTAACGTGTGGATTTACAGATTTGAATTCATCTGCAAGGTCTCTCACACATTTACAGATATATATCATTTTCTGTATAATTTCATTTTCGTTCAACATGTACAGGGCCTTTCAATTAATCAGCTTGATATCGATATAGTAAAACGAAGTTTCGCTTAATATATATAAACATGGATGAAAAACGTATAAAAGAAGCGAGTGGCATTATATATATTGGACAAGTAACACTTCCTAAATTCGGCATTGTAGTATCACTAGGCTCTCAATCAAAAAATTGTCGAGAAAACCATCTTTGCACCATGAATGCAATTATACTTCTGCCCATATCAAACAGAAAGAACACAAATCACAGAGCATTTTCAACGGAGAATTATTGAACCACTGAAAAGGAAGTACGTTGCGTAGCAGAACTGGGAAAGCCACATTTTTCGCTAGGAAGGAAGAGAAGCGTAAAAAGGTTTGATGGAGTTAAGAGGAAATTCTCATTATATATATGCTGCTGTCGGACGAGGAGGCAAATTTTGATAGACCCAAAATTTAATTGACTACTAGCAAGATATGCTTTCAGTGTGTGCCACTACTTTGGGTGACCGGCCTGGACGTACCCACGAGGGCGCCTTAAAAATAATGTCAAATGCATTATATATGGCCGGGCACCACCTATAGCTCTATATTAACGGGGTTCTTTTAGGTCTTTAATTTGTGTTTTGTCGTTTTAGCTTCTTCGACGGGTACATGGATAGTTACTAAATGAATTTAGCTTTTGTGGTTAAAATAGAAAGTACTAGTCTCTTAGAGGCTCGGACCAGACCAGATAGAAATTCTTAATGAACAAAAACTTCAGGCATATAATGAGTTAAAAAGGAAGCGCAATTAATGCACAAATTTAAAACCGATATGCAACACATCAGAATAATATTATTTTTATTTTGTTAGGGTCCAAGAACTCGTGATTAATCATCTAATAACTCAATAGGATAGTGAATAATAAGATATGATAATATATATATATATATATATATATATAAAGCCATCCAAAAGGATCAATGACTTTCATTTGTGATACACACACATATAAATGAAGTCTTTCTCATGCATTATTCCTCATAGAAGAAGATACACTTCCATGTTGGTCTGAGGTCTGTATAAAAACACTAGGATGGATGAGAAGGCACGTATACTTATCATATCACTTGCCTCCTTTTCATTTTCTTTGACACTAACACACTAGGCAATTTTTCCAGCACGAAATGCCCACAACCTTCACAAGTATATGTAGCTGCGCATCCATTCTCATCAAAAGACAAGGATAAAGGCATGTGAAACTGTATTGAGGTCTGCTTTACATTAATGGAATGGAATGTTGGGTAGCCGAATTATGTTTTGGCCTGGGGGGTTGGAATATACCTGATCAAACTACGCCAATATAACATCTATTATTATGCCTGAACAAACTACATATTATTTTTAAAAAGAATTAAATATTACAAATATAACATTCTAATTCTTTTTAAATACATTATTTCAAATATAATTATCTTTGGGCAATATATATATATATATATATTATTAGGTTATGTCTCATTTACTTCTCAGTATAATAATTTGGATATATTTGTTATGCATGCAATGACTTCATTCTCTTGTTAATGTGATATCAGGATGACATTAAGAGGGGAGATTGATTTTTAGATCCTAACCATGGAAAATAAAATCAGAAAAATCCTCATTAACAAGTGATCAGGGGATTAATAAGTAAATCAGTTATCATTAACAACTTATGAGACTTGTCAATATATTATTTCCTTAGTTGAGACCTAAAAGTCAATCTCCCAATATACTAACGAATAGGGTACATCAAATAACGATATATTATTCCGCATCCTAAAGTTAAATGTTATGTCTACACATGAATAACTTTCTAACTTTTCTCATTATATCAAGTCACAAATAATAATAAAAAATACAAATTAAAAAAGTTGTGTGTGTATTAGCTTTTCAAACTGAAACTAACATATTGAAAATCCATAGAATAAATATCATGGATTAGTACATACAACCAAACAGAAATTATCTTGCAAGTTTGAGAAGCATACTACCAGTTACCTTATATATCTAATAAAAGAAGCCAACAACATCTGATAAACAAGTGACATAATATGTAAAATAACAGTATATATAGTATATACAGCAAAGGTATTCATGTATTCAAAGTGTGTATCAATTCTTCTGACAGCCAAGACATCGTGTCACATTATGATATGGAAAACTAACTGTTATTTACACATGGTCAGTTAAATACCAGCTATATATAGAAATAAATTTTAATAAAGACGAATTCCAGCAATATATGGAACTGGATATGCACCTTGCACAGAAAAATAGTTATCCATTGAAAAAGGTCACCTTTGAGACGCCAGTTTAGGCAGATTATTTTTTGACAATATATAAAATGTAAAATTTATAATAATTCAAAAACTTAAAAATTACGAGCAAGTGAAAAATATAAAGGGCAAGAAAGATGGAAAGATCTGATTCAGATGGGGATGCATAACTAAATGTTTAATGATGCATGTAAATACGGTTCATTGTAAGAGAGGAATTTCAGCTTTTATTGCGAAAAAATACCTATCAGGTGTCAATTTAATAAGTTACTATGT
Source organism: Acacia confusa (assembly GCA_037074495.1). Classification (NCBI taxonomy): domain Eukaryota; kingdom Viridiplantae; phylum Streptophyta; class Magnoliopsida; order Fabales; family Fabaceae; genus Acacia; species Acacia confusa. The sequence continues at coordinate 8,232,324 of CM073507.1, read as the reverse complement.
ACAAAGAATGCCAGATCATTAAGCAGTTGAAGCTCCGACTGGAAAATGTACATGCAGGAAAATAGACTGTGCAGGAATCTTCACTGAGACACTGACCAACGTCCTATGAATTTTGACCAAATATTTAAAAAAGGGTAATAAAGAAATATTGATTGGAAATAGAACAGGATTTGAGGCCTTTAACTGTAATTTTTTTTTCTTTGGTAAGGGACCTAAAAAGGCAAGGGGGACAAAAAAGAGGATTACATGGAAGGAGATAGTGCCAATATTTTAACTAGTCGTGTGGTCACACTCATTGTTGCATTCATGCAAGACAACCAATCAATTTGTCCACAGCCACATGATTTCAAATTAAATATTCACCCCAAAACAATAGCCAATGAATCAAAAGTCTTCCCTTGGCTTAAATATAACGCTGGAATGAGGCAACAACATTATATTAGGTGGGAAGAGGAGAGAGAAGAAGAAAGAGAGATCATATGATGTACTATTAATTATTAATAATTAACAAAATGTTAAGTAAATAATTGTACTATTCAGCGAAACCTTAATATTAACCAAAAGAGGCAAAAAAAACGAAAAGAAAAGAAAGTAGAAACCCCTACCAAAGCAGAAATTAACAAGAGATGGTGTAAATAATTAAATATTGGGCTATGAGAAGAAAGGTGAGTGGCGGGAGTGGGACAAAGAAAAGAAGAGATAAGAAATAAAGTGAGCACAATAAATTGGCCGTGAAATTAGCTGCGCTGGGGATCAGTAAATACAAAGTAAGGAGTTGACAGGCGAAGGAATGGCGATGAAAAGATTGACCTGCGTCTCGTCGTCTCCGTCGCGCCATCTTAATAAAAAAAAAAGAAAGGGAAAACTGATTAGATTCTTCTTGTCACTCTCTCTCCTCTTACCAAACTGCACTTCCTGAATTCTGACCATTCCAATGCCTACAAAAAAAACCAACAAATTAAAAAAACGGCCCGCATAGACCAGCGAGCCAAAAGGCCAGTGACCCGGGGAGTATCTCAACTGACATTCAAAGAAATTTCCACGATCCATGGTCCATCATCCACTCGTGCCTTCTCTATTTCCATGGTTGGCAACTAAGTGTATGTATGGATTAGTGGTAAAAAAACTGTTTTTTCACTGTGATTTTGACGCAAGATAAGTTTTGTCGACTTAAGTGAACATCCTTCTATTTCTTGATCGCTAACTCAAAGATGCCTTCGACCTTCGATTCTAAAGTTCATACATATAAGGCAGATTTTGTAGAATTATTATTCTGAGCTTGCAGCTAGAAATCATGAGAGTGGTGGTGGTGGTGGTACATTGTTGGGTCACATCCACCACCTCCTTGTGAACCATGACGGTTCATGGGATCCCTGTGGCAATCGTCATCTCCGTCCAATCTGGAAACTATTTGACCCGACACCGCCGCAGCGCCTAGATTCAGATACACCAACCTAGAGTCCAGGTTCAGGTTGCTGCTGCTGCCACTGCTATGATCCTCACTCGGTGGCGGATATATGGCCGTTGATGTGGGAGGATTGTTAGCATTTCCTTCTTCGCGAGAAATCACAAGTGCCGCCGATTGAACCAGTTCCAAGCACAGCCTCAGCTTGTTGGGTTCTATGTGGGTTAGCCCCGGTACGGCCCCTTTGAACAGAAAATCTGAAGTTAGGGTTCTCAGAATGTCCAGTGGGGTCACACCATCCACCATCCGCACGTTCGGATCAGCATGGTGGTCCAACAGCACTGCCACCATGTCCGGCGATATCATTTCTGATGCAATGTGGAGCGGAGTTTTCCCGGCAGGCCCGGCTGGGTAGTTCACATCAGCGGCCCCGAGCTCCAACAATGCCTTCACCACTTCTCGGCTGCAATTCTCTACAGCATAATGCAAGGCCAATGCTTCATCAAGATTTAGGCCTTCCCCCATTACCATGAGCTTAACGAGCTCCACATCGGAGGCGTCGAGTGCTCGTTTCATTCGCCGGATTTTCTGGTCCTCGAGGTCTGCAACGCGGAGGTCGGGATGGTGGTAGGGCAATAGAGAGCGGCGGGTGAAGGAGGACTTGAGGCGAATCTCTTCAATCTTGGCAACGACGTCGATGGGGAGGTGTTTGGCCAGGACTTCGGGTGGGAGACCTGACTTGGCAACCAGTTGGGAGCAAGTGGCCCAAAGCTGGTGCATGTCTTGCTTTCTTGATGCCACCAGCACTTTCATTACATCTTCAATCGACGCCTTCTCTACCATACTCACCAACTGTTTCTGTTGTTTATTTGCCCAAACAAGCAAAACCAAAATGTGTAAGCCACTTTAAATTTGCATTCCAAGCCTTCAAGGGTAATATAACATACATGTAAAAAGAAACCAGCTAGAGGTGGTGGGGAGAGAACAAATTGGACGAGATGTTTGCTAAAATTACATTAACCTTTTTTGCTATGTCTTGTTCTCTTTTCCAGTCTCAAATCAGCTATTTGAGGAAAGTGAACGCGTTATAGAAAATTAAAGATTAGGTGTGCTTACGACTTTGGAGGACACAAGAGTGGAATACAATGATCTAAATTTAGAAACTATTTTGTTATGCGATATAACGGAGAATCAAACCAACATGAGAAACTTCAAGGTAGTCAAAATCCCGTAATTGTGAGAGCTTTACAAATCCCACCAAGAATAGGCGGTTGATGAAGGTTAGGAGTATTTATTGAAGTTGATGTAATACATTCTGATTCAAGTTTTATTTTTTTTAAAAAAAAAAAAAATCCCCGCCAGAATGAAGCCAAAAGAAATGAATGAATACGTGAAGAGATATCCCCAAGAAAACAAAAGGAGAAGCAGCTATGAAAAACGAAACACTGTGTCGTTGGTGACTGGAATCGAAGGCGTGAGTGGACAGGAGGATTGTTGAATTTGATAGAGGAGCAGAAAGAGAACTGAGAGATACTTACAAACGCCTGACAGGCAAAAGCACCGGGCAACAAAAGTGAGACACACTCAGACCTCACAACCCGCAAACTGCTGAATGATTAAACACAAATCCAACTCAAATCTCACCCACTTCCTCATAAGATAATAGGATTACCCATGTATAAGATCAATTATTTTTTTTTTTTTCCTGAGAGCTTAAAGTACCCCTTCTCACTTTCCAAAAATCAGACCCGGTAATTGTTGAAATTCCCAAGACCCACAAACATACGACTGGTCACAACTCAAACTAGAGAGAGAACGGGCAGAGCGAAACAGTGAGGACGATAAGAAAGAAGTTGTTTCACCTGGGTGAGCAATGCAAGCTGTTCGACACCGAAAGATCTAGCGGCGGCGAGAGTGTCAAGGGCAAGATCAACGGCGGAGGTGCAATGCGTATGCCAACATCCTCGCTCCCCACAATTGGGCCGCGGCTCGTGCTTCTGAGGCACAATAGAGACCTGACCGCTGTACAGGAACTGAAGAAGCAACAGGAACACTTCGTAACCGACAGAGTTCACAGGAATGATCCCTGACCTTTGGCCCGAGCCAGCCGAGTTGACCCGAGAACCCGCATGTTCCAGCCCCAGCGGAGGCTCCGGTGCGCAGAAGAATTTCCTGAAGAAGAGGCTCCGAGCAGCGAGTATGCAGCGATGAGCGTGGACGAGACGACCCTCAACGCTGAAGGTGACGTCACTGAAGGCCTGGCCGTTGATGAGGAGGTTGAGATAGTCGAGGGAAAGAGATCTTAAAGAATCCTCAAGGGACATGGTGGAGTTACTTTAGGGTTGATGATCAAAGGAGAGAAATCAGGCAGGCAGAGAGAGAGAAACAGTAGATGAAAGGGACAGAGGGAGAGACGTACAGAGATTACGAGAAGAGAGGGGATTGAAATAATGAGAAGAGGAAGAAGGTTGAGTTCATTTGGTCGATGATGATGATGATGGTACTGCTTACTGTTATTGTTGTTTTGATGGGATTCTCTGAGCGAATGGAGGGCTGTGGCTGTGGCTTTGTGTGTTGTGTGTCGATAGATATTTTGAGAGAGAAAAAGAAGAGAGGGAAGGAGAGCGCAGAGAGAGCAATTTGGGTGGCTATTCTGGGCGGCTGTGAGTTTATAAAAGAATTCCTATAATTGAATTAAAAAAATATGATATAATTAATGTTTTTGTCATAATATAGGATTTACTTGGTCTACATGCATCAACATACACATGCAAATATACACAGAGAGAACAGAAAAACTAATACGGTATTTGAACAGAAAACAATTAAGTGATTATCCCTTCTTTTTTTTTTTTTTTTTTTTGTGTCAACAAGTGATTGTTCAATATTGATTGACGAGTCTGTATACGTTTTTGCTTTATGCAGATCGAAAGGTTAATAAACAAACACAGATTATTATAGAATACAACACTAGATTTATAAACCCTTGTAAATTATATATTGCGTCCTATTAGTGTTAGTAATCTTTACAATTTTAGACAATCTGTGTGTCTATTTTTTCTTAACCCCTTTTATTCTGATGTAATATAAGATTTAATGTTACAAGTCTAACTCTGGTAATTAATTTCTTAAAAAAATATTAATTATTATATAATATTATAGCTAGACATTCATTTACTTTTTTTTATAATCGATTATGGAATTAACAAATAAAAAACAGCAACTATATCCGTCACAACTATTGATAATTTGTAAATCAATCATACTCTAACTAAATAAATCAACTGACTTTTTATATTATTTATATGTTATACTGGCATCCAAGTATCAAAACTAATGGTAATTTGTAAATATAATAATTCAACTTGATTGAGTTGGTAAATTATTTTAACTTAAGTGGACAGAATTTTGGCCCAGTATGATCAAAATTATAGTTTCTTTTTATATGATTTTTAGAAGTTTTAAATTCGCTTTTAAAAAATATATTGACGTAAATGGAGACAAAACTCTTCTCATATATCTATTTTATATACTGTAAATTACGTTAAAAAAATAATTTCAACAAATAATTCAAAAAAGCAATTATTGGTTGCAGGCTTGCTGAAATAGAAAAGGCGATCATTTTTCACATTGACCCCAATAACAAATTGAGAACTCATCTTCTCAATGTTTTTTTTTTATTGATACTAATTAACTAGTATTTAATTTAAGGTTTGTAGTTATCCCTTTCAACTACTACTTTTAAGGTAAATATCTTTATTGGATTCACACTAAAAGACTAATATAATTTTACGCTGTTAAATTAACTCTATATTTATTTATGTGGTTAACGCGTTTTGACCTGGTTTGGCTATACACACATATGTATATAGAAAATAAAATAATTATAAAAATATATATGTTGTGTTTTCCCAAGAAAATTAATTCATGGTGTATTTCTGGAACGGCAATACTTAAAAAAAAAAAAAAGCTCAACGCCACCGTTCTGAATTGATTTAGATAGAAATGAAAATGAAAATGGATACACAAATAAAATTTAAAAGTGTGTTTGGTATGTCTTATGGATGAGACCTAATTTTTATATAAAAATACAAAAATACCCTCAATGAAAAAAACCCATCTTTCACCGCACAAAAAAAGAAAGAAAGAAAGAAAGAAGCTACCCATCGCTGTGTCTTCCCTCCTCCAGATCAAGGAACAAGCTTTGACGCAGCTTTCTCCTTCTGTCTCCTCCTCTTCCTTCCTCTTCAACGTTGTCGTGCAGGTTCCTAGTGGTGGTGAGTGGCGCTCGCAGGTGCCCTTTGTCCTCACCGTTGCTGGATCTCACAACCTCCCCCACTTTCATTGCCGTCTCTAGATCTGTCGCCACAACACAAGAAGGAAGTTGATGGAGGAGGTTGCCGTCGCCATCGTGCAGCTGGTCATCAGAGAAGAGGAGGATAGACGGAGACGAGGACAAAGGAGGTCTGATCTCACTTCCTCCCCATGTCTTTGTTGCCGTCGCACATGAAGAAAGTTGTTGCTGGATGAGGTCACTGTCGCTGCCGTCTCCGGCGGAGGGAGGATGGCTGTCGTCGCCCGGCGGTGGGGCGACAGGAGGGAGATGGTGGCATCGCTGGCATGAAGGTCGAGGGCAGAGAGAGGGGTAAAATTGGTTGAGGGGGATATGGAATTAGAAGACAGTGCTTTGGGGATGGAAGCCATTTCCATGATTTTAGATGGATATGGAAATGAAATTTCGGCAAATTCCATCGTACCAAACGTGTAACATGGAATTGGACTCCATTTCTATTTCCATGAGCCAATTCCATCAAACCAAACCGACCCTTATTTTTCTGTACTCCTCTTGTTTTATGTTGTAATAAATATTATATATTAATTCAATTTATTTCTCATATTTAGTATATATTATGAAATTATTTTATTTAACTTATAATTTAATATTATGCATGAGTATTTTTAAAATATCAGATATTTAGTTTTTTAATTCTCTTGTAATAGATTAATAGTTCTTATATTATAAACTGGATGAATATTATACTCATCTGTGATTTAGAAAATACAAAAAAAAGGGGTTAAACTGTATATATTATATCATGCCATGCTTCTTTTGTTATTAGTAATTTTTATTACCAATAGTTCCCTGTTCAACAGCGACTTTTCTGGAGGTAAATTAACTAGTATTTCTAGTGATTTATTTCTTGTTTCACTACTTTTGACAAAAATGTAAAAAATAAAATAAAAATGAACGATACTATTTATGACGATCAAAATGTAGCTTAGGAGCAAACAATACCTTTCCAAATACTAGTGGGCTTAATGCAGTAAAGCAAATTTCCTTTTTTTTTTTGGATAAATTATATACAATTTTTTTCCCACAAAATTGTGTCTATTTTGTGTTGTGGTTTACTTCCCCGATCTAGAAGAAGAAAAAATAATAATGACAAAAGAAAGAAGAAGAGGGGTTTTGTGTATTAATATTTGGATATCGATTATCATTGCTGGTCCCAGTCATCACGTGTATTTATTAGAAGACAGTATACATTATTCCTTTTTCCATCGTCAGATTGCTTATCTCTTTAATACTGCTGTATTATTTTATAGGACATTTAAAAGCTCATCCTCTCTTTTTTTTTTAAAAAAAATAAACAAATATTATATAAAATAGAAAAACATGCAATTTTTTTATACCCTTGTCGTTAGATTTATGAATTGAAATACGACTATATATTAATTTCTATTAATAATATTTTTTGTTCAGAATTGATCGTAAAACCTTCCATTGATGACTTTGAGCATCCAAAAAGGAATGGCCAACTAAAATAATAAAATAAAAAATAAGTATCAAATTACTCATGATATTGTATACGCTGGGCTTTATCAATTATGGCAGTCAAGGTAGTCGAAAAATGGTTTAACAGTTAATGAGGAATTAACAAATAAAAAAACAGCAACTGTATCCGTCACCGTCAGGACAACTCCTCAATTTAGTCCAAAGTTACGTCCACAATAGAAAAGTAATGACATAATATAAAATTAGTAATAGTTCAAAACTAGATAACAATGTGACAAATAGATCCCGTTATCGACGATTTATAATAATAATTTTTTCCTGAATTTTTTATTTGGCATCAATATATTGGAGTTGATGATTTAATTCAAATTATTATTATTTAAATATATTAAAAATGGAAGAGAAAAGGACGTGGAATCAGAATAAGAAAGCTTATTAATTATGAAAGGGACATATAAAAAACGAGCACAAGATTACGGAATATGATTTGGGTCCAAGAACGTGTCGGCCGGGTCTTCTTTGATAAGTGCTCCTATTTCAAATTAATTAAGCTCAGAGTTATTTAATACATATTCTAATATTTCATGAAAAAGAGTTATTTCATCATTCATAATTGGAGGGTAATATTTCTAGACTTCTTATCACGAGAATCTGATCTCTTGCATATTTTGTTATATGATAACTTGATCATATTTTCTTAACTAATACTTTTTATTTATCAGGAAAAAAAAATATTAATTTTCTCATCTTAGGTAAAGTGGAATTTATAAAAGTAGCACTGGGGAAAGTATATAAAAATGAGACAAAACTCAGATCGATTAACTTAGGCGAGTAATTATCTCAGTGATATCATAATATTAGTGGCCTGAGGTATAAAGAGACCGGGCATAAATGACACGCGGTTAATTAACTTGCTCTTTTGATCCTTAACGTCAAAGGTAGAATTTCTTGAACTATTTGAAAAGAAAAACGTAGGCAGGGGATACTTACAGTTACATGTTCTATATACATTAAAGGGTTAAAGTTAATTCAATGCTATTAAATATCAAGTTTAGTCCACCAATTCTACGATTTATCAACATCTAAAAGTATATTTTTTAGAAGCAACAAACCTCCAAAAATATTCTGTGGTGTAGTTTTATTTTTAAAATAGAGTTAATGTGCAAAAATACATATGAGCTTTTTCCTTAGAAATTCCTAACACCACTTACTTTTTTTTGGAGCAAAAATACACACGTGTTTATCATTTTGGAACAAACGTCACATCTCATCGTTATGTTAATGTTCACCGTGATGAAAGAGATGGATGAAGTAAACAGTAATATAACGACAATGAACAGTAACATAATGATGAGATATGACTTTTACTCCAAAATGGTAACCACGTGTGTATTTTTGCTATAAAAAAAACACGTGGTGTTGGGCACTCTTAGAGAAAAAACTCATGTATATTTTTACATTTTAACCCTTTAAAGTACATATTAATTTTTCCATGAGCAATTTTTTTCTTTAAAGTTTATTTTTTCATGAGAAATTTTAATCTTCCTGTTAACTCCCAGAAAAAATCGGATAAGTAAACGTATATGAATATCCATCCCCTAAAATAATCTTTTAACAACACTTAACGTCATACAATTACATCCCAAAATATTTTGACTGCTAAATTTGTTTAGAAGAATATTTAAAATACTTGATAAATCATAAAATGTTGGAAGTACTAAGAAAAATATTTTAATGTGAAGGACTCTAAACAACTTGTTTGATTTGAAAGAAGAAGAGAGGAAGAGAGAATAATTTTTTTTTCATTTTATTAAATAGCCAATAAAATTTTTTAATATTTAAAAAATTATTTTTTTCATTAATAAAATTTGATTAATATCTTCTATTCTTTTTCACCACCTCCTCTCAAACTACTCCTACGTAGGGACTAAAAAGATGAATGCTACAAAATGAGGGGTGGTGTAGGTATAAAGAAGGAGATAGGGAAGGTTTTGAAAAGAAAATCCTTCGGATTGACAGCACATCCCACTGACTGTCATATGATTTCAAAGACCCTCCTCTCCTCTGATTTGACGTTTGACTTGTCATTTCCCTCTCCCTCCTCTCTCTCTCTTACTTTATACTCTCTCTGTCCCCTTCCTCAGTAAGTACACGCTTGCATTCAATCCCATACATTCATTCATATATACAGTGTACGCTCCGCCCTTCTTCGAGTCAGCTTTCCCTTCTGTACATAGTACATACGTACACTTCCCACTCCCAAACCCCTCCATTATTGATTTATTATTTCCCTCCTCTTTCCCATATTTGGATTTTCCACATTGGCCCGACATTCAGCCTAGCCCTCCCTGCCTGCCCACATGCTCTCTTCCTTTTCTCACCTCACCTTAATCACAATCCCCCCCCCCCCCCCCCAAAAAAAAAACATATCCCCATATTCTCATCCTTTAAATCCAGACACATTCTCCACATATCAATTAAACAAAACATGCACCCACATGTCTTTGAGTGGCTGGTTGTATAATCACTATCAATACAAAATACATACAGACCCTTACTATCAAGTCATCAAAGTGTTCTCAGGTGTAAGATCCAAGGCTTCATATAATAAACTGTATATATAAATGAAAATTTAAAATGTTTCAACCATTTATATATATATATATATATATATATATATATATATATATATATATTGACTTAAATCCGCCTTTTAACTATATGTATTCTCATTAATTAATTGAGCTAGCACTAAGGCTTCATTTGATAAGTGGAAGACAGGTCGAAGGAAAGAGAAGATTACAAATCTTGCATCACAAAACGTGTTTGGTGTGCTGCTCTCCCAGGAAGATGACTTCCTGCCTCTGCCAATGTTCCTTTAAATGTAGGAACTTTCATTCCATCCGAAAATGGAGGGAAAGCTGTAATCTTTTGGGAAAGTTTCGTGAAAGTAAAATCTTGTGACGAAATTGCCTTAAAAAATTTTGCGTACAGTACTTCTTCTTCTTCCAGCTTCTTCATGGCTACTTGCTTCAATGCTTCAATGGTAGGCATCACCAAAAACCATCCACCCTCCTCAAAAAGCCAAGCGTTTTCCAATCCGAAGATAATAAGTTGAGCAACTCTCTAAAATTTTGTCGATCTTCTTGATCCGATCGTGGGTTTGCGATATGGATCGACCGCGAAGAGGAAGTAGGATAACATGAAGAAGAACAAGAACAAGAAAACGATGTGTTCATTGATGGTGGGTATGTGATTGTGACTTTTACGGTCTTGCATTTATATTACTACTATAAAAAATGCCTACTTCTATTTTTGTGTTTGTGGAATATTCTAATACAAACAACTGCATAAGTTTTGTTACTGTTCAATTTTTCATTCGAACGGTTTATGGGCATTGTGAGAATTTCACATAACCTTTCCATTTAACCAACACCCAATTCTTCATACCAAACATTTCATTTTCTCTTAACTTAAATTTCATTCCCTAGCATACCAAACGACTCACATTTTTAAGTTTTCTCCTGATTGTTCTTTCCTTTCCTTTCATTTTTATTCCTTTCCTTTCCTTCCTTAAAGACTTGCCTGTACCAAACAAAGCCTAAGTTGTTGAAGGGAAAGACAGATCTTGTGATATGATTCAGCGTATCATATGAACATGGGCAATAATAAGGGCATGTCAATATCCGGACTCCTGAGATACATATAGCTCTAGGTTGGGAGCCAGGGAGGGCCTATCCAGTGGGAAGCTTTATAAAATTTGTTATTGCAAGTACTCTGCCCCTATAATTGTGACGAAGATGGATAACAAAAGACACACAAAAGTCTGAGAAAGTCTTGGTGGGAGATTGTCAGACTGTGACAAGTGATCATGTTTTAAGTTTGAGTGTCCCGCATCAGACGCTTCTTTTGCCTACCTAAACCCATTTAGCTACCTGCCTTGCCTCTTTTCTTCTTCGTTTTCTCACCTCTCAATTTCAATTCCCCACACAATCAAACGCATTATTATTACTCACCTTTCATATCTGGCACCGCGTCTGACTTCTTGGCGCCACTCCCTCGTTCTCCAGTTCTCCTCCTTTGCCCTCCACCCACAAGTTAGTGTATTAATGAATGAATCTGCTACCCTACGTTAAAATATCTCTCTACGTCAACTTTCAAAGTATTAGATGTCTGCTTTTAGGATAGGTTGCCTCAATTAAATCATCTCTGGAATCACATAAAGGAGGGTGGCCCTTCTACCTTTTTGTCCTCTGACCAGTCCTTTCAACTCATTTTTTCTTTACCCAATGCAACTCTTTGCTGCAACATGGAACATATAATCAGTTATGCTTTGTCCGGCTCGTGGAAAACGCAATTAGAGTTTCTTTAATCCATATATATAGGATTAATTTAACTTTCCAATTATTTAGTCCTTAATTAATTTTCGATTAATTATATTATATAGCTTATGGGACTTTAATTTTAGTCAAGTGCGTGACAATGACGCAGATGATGAAGGACTCAGTTCTCCAAAGTTGCACACGGACAGTTTGAAAGGTGACGAGTTTGACTAGGATCTGCAAATTCTTCGAGAACGGCTTGCATCCTTTTCTCTTTTTAAAACTATTGGCACAAAATTGTGAAGGATGATACTTTTTTTTTTTAAAAAAAAAGAGTACTGTACTAAAAAAAAATACTTCAAGATACTAAACAGTACCGGAAAAATATTTCATCAACTTAAAAAATTATTTTAGAATCTTGAAAAATATTTTAGAGTACTGACCGGTACTGAAAGGATACTTTTAGAATACTGATTGGTCCAGAAAAAAATACTTCATAATTTTGAAAAATTATTTTAGGATCTTAAAAAAAATCTTGAAGTATATTTTTAGTACTAGACCTTGCAATATTTTTCATGATTTTAGTATGATTTTTTAAGATCATAAAGTATTTTTTTCAGCACCAGTTAGTATCCTTTTAGAACCGCATTCAATATCCTAAAATAATTTTTCAAGATCATGAAGTATGTTTCTTTGTACCATTAAGTATCCTCAAAGTACTTTTTAGTACCAGTAAGTACCCTAAAATATTTTTTTCAGTAGCAGTCAGTATCCTTTTAGTATCGGTCAATATGCTGAAATATTTTTTAAGATCCTAAAATAATTTTTTAATATCATAGAGTAATTTTTTAAAATCATGAAGTATTTTTTTTTGTATCTATCAGTACATTCAAAATATATTTTTAGTATCATTCAGTACCTTGAAATATTTTTCAAGATCTTAAAATAATTTTTCAAGATCATGAAGTATTTTTTTAGTATTGGTGAGTATCCTGAAATATCTTTTTTTAGTACGTATGAGTACCCTGAAAAAAAAAAATATATATATATAAAGAAAAGTATCATCCTTCACAATTTTGTGCCAAAACAGTACAGTTTTAGAGAAGTGGACTGCGGTGATTATTAAGAGAAGAGGATGTAAGCCGCTCCCAAATTCTTCATGTTAAGCTAGAATATGATATAAACCTAACACAGGTTCACAGCACTTGGAGCTGCATAGGTCAAGGCAATGAGTTAATTATTGTCCGTTAAAATGGAAAGGAGGAAAGGACAACACAGATTTCGTATATATTGAAGCTTAAGGCACTTGTCTACCTCTGCCTCCCTTTGAGATTTGGTCTTATAGAAGTAGGAGAAATTGGCCACTATATCTATCTATCTATCGACTCCCATATCCAAGCTGGCCTCTGCCTAATTTAGAACACTGGTATTCAACGCTTTATTTGAGTGCAAGACCATGCAAGCTAAGAAACAGCAACATAGATTTATTGACTACATGCTTCTCCGAGTTAACGGACAAACACAATCGGTAAGACAGGTAGATATTGTCTGACTATAAGTGCACTTGAATGGTTGCGATGACCAGATCTATTTGACCGTTGACTCTGGCCTCTCCTACGTGGTTCCCATTTTTATTACAATCATATATATTCCACTATCGCTCTTTTCTTTAATTCCAAAGTTCTTTTCCCACCTGAAAATTTGGTGGTTGGTATTTGGTAAGACGGGTGATTAGATATTTTGATGTTATTGGGAAACGATGAGAATTCCATAAATAGGAAGTGGGAGTGAACATGGATTGAAGTTTTGTGGATGGCGTAAAGTCAAAAATTCCACAATGAAATTTTGCCATATATGCTGCATGTGGTGGTGCGTTGATAAGAAAAAAACAGAAGCAAAAGTGGCAATTGATATTTTGGAATAATAGTAAATGGTGTCATCTCACAGCCTTTTCCTCTGATTAGTATCATAATCCACTATTATTAACCCATCCCTTCATATATATGGCATGATCTCCAATCCTCTTTCTGCAGCAATTATTTCTTTCACGATATGACCTTGATTTTGGTCAGGGCAGGACATTTTCTTGTTTTCTTTCCCGTGGAAGGTAGCCCCGTTTTGACTTTGTGAGGTGACGGATCTAAGAATTACATGCCAAGGGAATACTAGGATTGACAAGGCAGGTGGGTTTATCATCTGCCACATGGATTATGTATTGGCCACACGTTATAACTTGGTCTTCATGAAGATTATTTACTCTTTTGAAATATCTCCCAATGAGTTCAATCAATCAAACGAACCAAGCGAAATTCCCAAAGTGCCATGCATGCTCAATTCAAACTTTACTCGCAATTATGCAAAACAACTAGGATGTTGACTTGTTATAGACTACAAGGGAACTAATTATTGAAATCGAAGCGGCGCTAAAAGTTCAAACTTTAACTTATTATTGTAGATCATGCTGGATTATCCACTAATGTCATTTTATTCAAGAGCTCTTTAGTCTTAGAATTTAATCTACGAGGCAGGAAAATGTGAATCCTCTCGTGGCATTTATTTTATAATTAAACTGATCTTTATACATGGACGCCGAGTACGCTCAAATTAATTTTCTAATACTAGAAATTAAGCACTGATCTGTGGACCATGCATAAATGGATATGATAAAACAGTCACAATATATGGTGAACATAATACTACCAGGGACGAGTAATCAAAATGACCCCCGACCAATATTTGTCGCTTGTAGCTGTAGGATTCTTGCTCGTGAACAATAATTTTAATTTAGTATTCTTCTTCTCTTGACTAGGTGAATTCTTAAACGTGGGATCTTAATCGCCCATAATTCAAGGGACCAATCAATAATAAAGATAATTAAAATATGCAAGACTGTTCATATATCAACGAAAAGAATATATGTTATCATTCAGAATTTAATATGGGCGCGCATATATATATTTATTGCGAAGCATGCAAACAGCAGAGACAATATAATAATTATTATTCATGTCTTTTTGCACTAGGATAGTGAAGCAAGCCTAGTCACCTTAGATCGCTTGAAAGTGATCCAAGGCCAAAAAATAAACCTTGCTTAATTCAATAAACTTCAAGCTAATGTTAATTACCCTTGATTAATTAATGAACCGAACAGTAAATAAATCTACAGCAATACAGTTCGTTTTGGTCAAGAAAACACGTCGGTTGGTTCATATATCTAGAAAAGAACTGGGGACTAAACTGGCCCTTCGAATCTGATACGGGATGATAACTAGGTTCTATACAATTGGAAAGCTAGGTTTATTTTTATATATTTTCTATAAAGAGCGTCCTAAATGAATAGTACTGTTGTAGTCTTGATAGATGGGTAAAACATGTTCACTAATTGAGGGAGAAGGGAGTACTTGAAAGTTGAAACTAGAGGGTCGAAAAGTAAGACAAGCTGCAACATAATTATGAAGAAAAAGGTAAATTGAGCCGACTCTCAGGTAAATATAAATGCATTAAACAAAAGCACTTATAACCTCCTGTCCATTATTATAGTAATTCGCTAATGCTGATGGCTATTTGAAGTCACTTATACTCAGTTATTATGTTATTCATGTGTTGGTGGAATCATTGATGACCAAGCAATTAAGCGAGCTAGGGTCGCATGCAGAAAAGCTCGTTAATTCGTATACCAACTTTTATTACCAATCAAACCCCAATCCGATTTTTATCGGCCCACCTCCATCTGCAAATAAAACTTTTCTTAACATCGTTGACCCTATTTCATTATTAGTGTCAGTGGGGCATGATATTTCAGGCAAGTAAAAGTATCTTTACACAGTTAACATAAAAAATAAGGTTGTTTTTGGAATTCTTTTTACTTACTTTCTCGGATTATAATTTTATCTGTCTCTCAAATGTATAAGCATAAGAGATGGCTCAGATACCACAGGGGTGAATAACTTATGATCTTACAGCGTGTCAAGCTCATTTCAAGGCTCTTTTTAACCGAACAAATCATATTAGGATCTCAATTGTCAAAATCTGTCTAGAGATATTAATGATAGTAGGGTCATGGTCTCTATCTATAAACATACATAGAGCATCTCTTGTAGAGTTTTAGAAAAGGAGTTTGCAGTATAGTTATGTTTAGAACAATGAACCAAACGATCAATCATGAAAACAACCACATATTCAAACCTTTGAATTTATCGCTTATAATCCAACCAATTTAATTTTCATTTAGTATCGACTAAATGTGGTGAAGAGATCAAAAAGATGATGGAAGACAAAATATTCCCATCAATCTTTATTATAAGACATCAACTAACAAGTATATTTGATCATTTTTATAAGGTAGTTATTTGATTCCAAGGGTCATTAATTGTTTTTTTTTTTCATGTATACTCATAATTAATAAGGGTAATGGTTAGAATAATAATTAATATAATATAATATTAGAGTTTAATATAATTGGTAAAGGTAATATTGGAAGTTATTTAAATTATAGGACAATTTTACAAAGTACTGCTTATTATCTTTATTATAAGATACCAACTAACAAGAGTATTTAATCATTTTTATAAGGTAGTTACTTGTTTTTAATGAGTATAATATTAGAGTTTAGAACAATTAGTAGAGCTAATATTAAAAATTACTTAACTTGTAAGACAATTTTATTTTATTGGTTTATGAGAAGTATTATTGGTGCCTTATAATAACAATAAGAGAAAATAATTTGATTGGAAGTGAGCCGCGTGAGTGACATTGATTAAGGTGAGGTTTGAGAAAAACACAGGGCACTTACGTAAAGTTGGAATACATGGTAAGCAAAGCCAGAACCCAATTGCCCCCAACACTTTTGACCTCCACCAATTAGGCCAACGACGCCATCATTAGAGGCACGAGAGAGGAATACACTCTTGCTTGGGTGGGAAAACACGACTGTGACTACTCTTACTCTCTCTTTCTCCCCACATGGCCCCATATTTTTCTGGGTCCCACCTTGAGTTTTTTAGATTGATGGCTTGTCTTCTAAGATTCACCTTACTTGTTGTTAACAACCAGATGAGAGGAGAATCAGCAGCTTACTTAGACCCAGAAGAAGAAGACGACCAGACATTTCAGGTGAAATATCTAAAAATCACATCGAAGGGACCCTAAAATCTCCAAAGGGAAGAAACCAGCCGTAGGTAGGGGCTTCATTGACTCTTATTTTACCCTCATTCAATAAATTCCACAGCCAACCATGTGCATGCCTCTTCATTTATAACAGCAATATATGCGTTACTCCCCCTTATCTCATTAATTATAAAATATCAACTAATATTTTTTACACATCAATAAAAACAGTTAAAGTTATTAAAATTGTCACAAAACATAAATAATTTTCCATACTACCCCTATTAATTGCACTTAAATCTAATATCATATTAATTATTACTTTCACCCACTACCTTCATTAATTATAGGCATATATGAAAGAAAAAAAAATTAATACTCCTTAGAAACAAACAAATACCTTGTAAAAATGATCATATACATTTACTAATTGATGTTTTATGATAAGAATAAAATTGAGTAGTTCAATAAGGAGGATTTCAAGGGAAAAGAAAGAGAAAAAAAAAAAAAGGAAGTTGCACTAATACTGTTGACGCTTTTACATGAGGTTCGGGTGAGCATGTGAGCAAAATCTTCATCTTCTGGTTTTGGAAAGGTTGCGTGCCAAGCCAATACAAAAACATTTATGCGTTTTTCGCAGCTGGCCCCAATTTGCTTTTGCACATTGAATTGATTTTGGCACTTCGGCTTTTCTATCCCAACCACAGTGAAAAACGGTTATTTGGTATCTCATATTTACCTAAACTGGATAGTTTAGCCCCATCAAAAGTGCTTTGTTATCATTATTATTATTATTCAACTTGAGAGAGAACTAAAAAGGAAACTATATGCCAGTTTCTCTATTCAAATATATAGGGATAAACCAACCATGAAACTCACGGGTTTAACTAAAATTATGAAATTAACATAAAATCGCATTTAGAGTTTATTTTGATTAATAAATAAATATTAAAATTGTATAATTAAGGAATTAAAATATAAAAAATGACAACAATTAAAATATATCATACTTAACAAAGAATTTTTATAAACTTATGAACTCATTATGGATGATCAAATAAAAAAAGATTGCATGATTAAAGCCAGTTAGCAGCATTCTGTAAGTTAGAAATATAAAAACTATAAACTAAGTGTATTGATCGAGCTTATAAAAATTATAAATTTAAAAGTGACTTGACATGATTTTTTACTTGTTTGAATTAACGGTTGAAACTTTTAAAAATAAATTTTCGGTCATGATTTATGATAAAGAATTTTGTCTCGATATTAATAAATAAATTTTTTTAGGGTTCCAAACCTAAATACGGTAAATTTGAAACTCACGGATTTGACAATGGGTAGCCACGTAAGTAATATTCCAACCCGCGTGTATGATAATCTAAAATACAATTTCTAAAGGGGTATATTTTTGGTCGAATTTCTAAAGGGGTATGAATCTAACATCTTTACTTAAATGCATTGCAAATAAAGCCGGTAAATAAGGGTAGAACAAGTCTAGCATTATTGGTCAACCCTTAGACTTAAATGTCCTTCTCAGTGAGTAGTTATTTTTTTGTTTGGGTCAAAAATCAGTGAGTAGTTATCACTATAGGTAACCTAAGTTATTTTGTATTGTTGGCAACATTCAAAAGCTGCTTTTACGAGTATGTTATGTCTGAGTCAGTACTCAAGGCTTCCCAAAACTAGCATACACATTCGAAATTAGGGATTTATGTTTCACATGTCACATGAGAAATATATTATCTCATGTCACATATACATAAAATAATGGGACTCACACATACATATATATATATATGAATTTATATATATATATATATATGTAGGTCCCACCACTTCATGTGTGTGTAGGAAATTTAGTTTTCTCATGCAACATGAGAAAACTAAAACCCTTAAAATTAATGGGCAAATCCCTCGTTTATTCGTTACTTAAATATCAACAGAGCGTCTTCCAAATTTATCCGATAAAAAAATCACTTAATCGAAGTTAATCGATAATAAAAGTAAAGCGCCATATGATATTACCATATCTTATGATGATTAAAAGCATTGTATAAACCAATGCATTTGAATCGCTCATACCACATACATATTTCCCATCTGTTTTTTTAAATATAGGATATAGTTTTTTTGCACCACAAACTATTCAGGACCAGATGTATTATTATTTCAGCAACCAGACATCTAATGTCCTAAAATATATATATTTTAAAAAATTTCACCGTTTAAACATTTTCTTAAGTAGCAATAAGCCCTCTAAACTTTACCATATAAGTCTTGCGGAAAAAAAATACTTTACAATGATAATACTTCTATAATTAGATTTTTTATATGGTGTACAATCTAGTCCCTTGGTTCTTAAAATAAGACATATTTATAGAATTAATATTGGTAATAAATGTAAGATATAATTATTATATTTGTCAATCTTTTTCAAATTGGCTTATATTAATACTTCCTAAAAAATAGTCAAATAGGAGAATCAATGAAGAAAATAAGAAAAATGACTAAGATGTTTTAGAAAACACACAACATATGCTAACTAATTTTTTTAATTAAATTAAATTAGGTAGATATATATAATATTAAAGATTGGAATATCGGATGAGTGTGTTGATAATAATCAAACTTAAATAACTGAGAAAATGGATATTTTTGAAAAATTAATAATACATAATTGGGTAAAGAAGCAAAAATATACATGTGCTTTACCTCTGGGAGCGTCTAGCACCATATACTTTTTTTGGGAGCAAAAATACACATGTGGTTAAAATTTTGGAGCAAAATTCATATCCCACCATTATGTTGATGTTCATCGCTGTTATGTTACTGTTCATTTTATATATTTCTCTCTCATCACACGGTGAATAGTAACATAATAATGAGATGTGATTTTTGCTCTAAAATGGTAACCACATATATATTTTTATTCAAAAAATAAAGCATATGGTGCTGGACACTCCTGAAAATAGAGCACATATATATTTTTTACTCTTTTACCTTATATATTTTATAAATAACTAAATCACGTAATTAATGAAAGAGAGTAGGAGATGAGAGAGAAAGAGCGGGGTATATGGTAAAGAGAAGAAAGCCAAAAAAGTGAATGCAGGTGATGGAGACGTATGGAGTTAAAGAAGTTAAGACCTCTTCCTTCGTACCGTCTCCTCACCCTCCTCACCCTCGCAGTTACTCCTTTCTCTCTCTTTTCTAATGTCTCACACCACAAGAGACTGAGAGTCGAGAGACCTCTTCAGTGTCTTGGCACGATCCTTCCTCATTATTTATGGTACTGATTCCCACGTGCTCTCTCTCCGATTCATTGTCAGAGGCCACGCAAATGAGGTTGAGTTAACAGGAGTTACTGTGTTTGGATTTGCTTTTAAAAGAGATTTGTATGATTTACAAGATAACAATATGGAAAGAATTTTATCTCAAGTTAAAAAAAATAATTTAAAACCGTAATTTGGGTTTACCCAAACACTCCATGGAAAATATTCCACTCTCAAGCTTCTCTTCTTTTTATAAAACACTCATGCCTTATTTCTTTAAATCACCTGTATCTTAATAAAGCATGGATAAATTTTTTTATATGTAGGGGTGTATGTTTTTTCTCACATCCTTTCTAAAGTGAGCAATCAATAATAAATAGACGTAAAATTCACACAGACTCATTTGTTGCCATATATATAAGTAACTTATATTTTGAAGACAATATTTTTGGTATAAATGACTTATACTTCCTCTAATTTTTTTTTATAAGACATCAAATAATGATTCTTACAAATCAATAAAACAATTAATGATAAAAGATCATATTTACAAATTTATATATAGAGACAAGATCATAGCAATATAGTACTTATATTAGTGATAAACAACTATAAAGGGGTGTTTGAAACTATTGAAAATCTAGATTTTACGCAAAACAAAACTCCTTTTATATACTTATCTTATAAATTTGAAAATTTAGGTTTAAAAATGTTTCCAAACACTGCTAATATATGTTGAGTTGCTGAATTTTAAATATCGATCGCATTCATATCTGATTTCTCCAGCTTAATCAAATTTAGAATCAAAGTCCAACCCTAACAAATTAATATCGTCCCCTCAAATTAAATATGCATCAATCCCTACATCTAATAATAGCCTATTGCAGCTTTTTACCCGTTATTTTAAATTGATTGCGTCGTAACCATTCATGGGATTCTAAATATTCGAGTGATCACTGATCAAATTCAAAATTAAAATTGGATCGAAACAAAACACTGTTTCACAACGCACGATTCAGACACACAGTGACGAAATGATATAGTCCAATGAACGTTGCAAGAACTGGGCCATTTGCAAATTATAATAAGGTCGCGAAATCGTATATTCGTGAAACATAGTAATGCATCCCTCCCCCTAAAAGGGAAAAAAAGGAAGAACAGAGAAAGAAAAAAACCAGCAAGTTGAAGACACAAAAGAAGAAAGTTGACGAAGGAATCTTGTCGTTCACATGCATATCAAATCCTTCGCTCTTGGGCCTCCCTTCCAAATTTTAAACACTTGATTCATAAACAGCATAATGCAGAGAATTGTTTATAATATATATGCCTCAAAATGGAAGTTTATGGAAACTTATAATTGCCTCAAAAGCGTAGTTAACACAGCAGATAATATCTAATTTGGAAAGTGGTAGGTGACACGCATATGTCGTTCAAGAATGTCTCGGTCTTTGGAAACATCATATATTCCTTTACCCTCAATTTGTTATAAAAAAAGCACAAAAATCACCTTAATTATATATTAATGGGATGTCATTATGGACTCTTTAATTAGTTTCTTTGAATATACTAATATAGTAGTACTAGTTTCACTTTAAAGCTTCTATTTGTGCATCACATATCTTATTAAGGTGATTTAATTATTGCAGTGAAAATCATGTTCTTCATGATAGCTTTTAGGGATGCCTAATGATTAAACACATATGTACATGCACCGCTCCAACTTGCTTGGATACCTTGCACACATTTTTTGAGATCAGTAGGAGATATACTTCATTTGAGTTATTCAGATATTGAGTGATTTACTTTTATCATCTTCCAAAGAAAATATCATTGTGATATTTATATTTTAAAAATGCTAAACTGTATATAATCAAAATATCCTATCTGAACAGTTTAGATTAGGCGGATTGTGATTAAGTTTAAAATTTTCTGGTTTAAAATTATATTAACCTTTTATAGGATTCTGTCATACACAACGTTCGTTGTTCTGGCACGAGAATTGAATAGACCGTCTCTGTATCAACCCGTGTAATATTCGTAAAGAAAGGAAAAAAAAAAAAACCGAATAGTTTCAAGTACTACTGGATATATAGCGACCAAAATTAATGTGTCAGTCATAATACGATTCATTCAGCTGCATGGAATCACACAAATACATTTCTAGGTAATTATATTTGCTAATGAATATTTAATTAAACAACGAGCTGGATAAAAGGTGTATATTATCTGACAGGAAGATATATATAAGCAGGATAAAATTTTTAATCAATACGATACGAGGGAGGTTGTGTCATATCAACTCGTATAGCTATGTTGGAAACGAATTTAATGATATGGCTTATCTCTCGACCTGACAAAACCCAACCAATGACCCCACCCGCAAAGCAATTTTGGCACTGTGAATTTTCCCTTTGCTATTATTCAGATCTTTTTTTGAATCCTTTTACAAAGCACAAGGCTTTTTTTACATATCTTAAAAGAAGTTCGATGGGACTTGAGCTTTATTTGTTGGGCAAGTTGAGAATTTAATTTAATCAACATGTGAATGTTTTCAAGTGTTATTGTGAAACTAAAGAAGTTGGCGTGGAAAGGGTTTTCCACTGATAAAAGTATGTCCAAAGGATCTTAGGCTCCTTAAACTGTTGACACTCGGATGAACACAATCAGAAGAGATTAAAGCCGCAGTAATAAGTCAGACGCAAATAATACTGTTGCCCAAATTAGAGTGGAAATCATTGGCTTGCAATTAAGTCGCGCATTAACATCAACTAGCCACTGAATATAGCCCTCTTCAAATGAGTTTGCTCACAACTCACAAACTACGCCGTCTGTTTTTTTTATATAGGTACCTTACCGGTCAGATTCAAAAATTATATTATTTATTGAGCTCAATTAGAGGCAACTCTTTAAAAGCGTTTCTTGGATTCACATATCTCTAAATTTGAGATATCGTTATTAAAGGATTAAAACCCTTTCTGTTCATACCAATATTGGAAATAGGCTATCTGTTTTAATTTCGAGTGTGCGTGGGAAACTTGACAATGGCCTTACCTTGGGAGCACATTTTATGCGGTAATTTTGATGATTAAAAATGTGCTCATCACCCATCTTCATCATTATATTCATTTTGAATGGTTTATATTTAATTTAATTTTTATATTTTAAATAAAATTTATCTTATTATAGGCAGAATTAAAAATAAGGATAATCTTATAACTATCACTTCTCATAAAAATCAATTTATCATATAAAAAATAAAAAAAACTTATCTTATTAATATATATTCATATGTATTACTAATAGTGTCATTGACATATTTGGGTGATTATGAAACCATAGTTTCAGAAATTATTTTTCACAAGTTGAAATAAAACTCTTATCATATATTTATCTTATAAATTATAAAATCTATTTTCTAAAATTTAATCCAAACATACTAAAAAAATAAAACAAGTAGTAATAATTATAACATATGGATTTTTAAAATTATATACAATAATTAGGTATGATATCATGTATAGCAGAGGGTTAAAAATGAGATATATATTGTTCATACTCATGAATATTTACACACTGTGTTAAGACAAAACCGTGGATGGAGTAATTAACAGTGAAACCTAAAAGGGATTGAAGGTTGGGAAGGGAGATATCGAAGAAGCATTGTGTCTGCAACAAATAAATGAAGCAAACAATGGCAGAGAAGATGAAGGATGCTGGGGGACAAGCGTGGGGGTGTCTTGTCATATCAGCTTCGTTTTGATGGGTCCATGATATGTCATTTACCTTATTACCCTCCATTTTCCTCCCATCTCCTACAAATTCCACACAGGAAATAAAAAAGATCAGTGCCTCGTACTGATGAGATGACAGAACGAATTGACATTCTTTCCATTTCAAGGTAAAAATGAGTCTATTATGTATAACGAAAAAACATTATTATATAATAGAAAGAGAAGAAGTGATGGCATGCATTGTCTCCTCCATCAGTCATGTACAGCAGTACTTCAAAAGAAGCTTCAGTTTTTCTAAACAAGTCTTCAAGTTCTTCTGATGCATGCTTTCGTCATGTTCGGTAAAAGAACATAGCCCAACTGTGTATCAGTACCAAGTTTTTTCCCCCTTCTCATCCAAAAATATAGCCACCATGCTGATGTTTGTCATTCGGCCACAGAAATGAAACATAAAAAAGGAATCCAATGCACAAGGCTCTATACAATATCTGTGCCATCAGCCATCTTGGGCCTCTCTTAAAGTCTGAACAAGTGAAATGAGAACGAGGCCTTTTTTTTTTTTTATAAATTTTATTACCAGTGTGTTGAGCCCCTGGGATCAAGTCGTTACTTATATTCATCCAGTAAACCAAAGTCTGTTTTCTTTTTGAACAGATCCAGTCTGTTTTTAATATGCAGAGTTGCACGCAGATGAGTCACACTATTTTAAAATATGTGAACCAAGTACCCATCTTTTCTGTAGAAGCGTGGTGGATTAAAAATGGAAATTATCTGATGATCGAAGTTTATTGAAAACTATACTCATTTTTTATGATACGTATATTTCATAAAAAATATGTAAAGTAATGATTATATTAATAAGTTATGAATAATATAACTTTTTTAAACCTTATGCAACAAATTTTTTTGGTTCTTTCATTTTAATCGAGTTCACATATATAAAAAATGATTATAATTTTCATTAAACTTAGAAGTTACTATAATCTTTCCTCTCCATTGTACAGGGATAACATGTTACACACACACAGTCACTGGGGGAAAAAATCAACGAGGCACTAAGAACTAAGAAGCACAATAGAAGGCAAAACAGGATAACGCAAGGGTGATGGGTAAAAGGGAATCAAATAAT
The DNA here is from genome assembly GCA_037074495.1 of Acacia confusa. Classification (NCBI taxonomy): domain Eukaryota; kingdom Viridiplantae; phylum Streptophyta; class Magnoliopsida; order Fabales; family Fabaceae; genus Acacia; species Acacia confusa. The sequence continues at coordinate 8,207,565 of CM073507.1, read as the reverse complement.
GTATTCCTCATTTGTCAGGGCATTCCACTTGGAAATTGGAAAGTCCCGTGCATCTCATGTTGGTTGCCATCTACACATCCATTGAACATGATCACCACTGAACAAAGCAGGTACAAAAGAACTTAAATATTACAAATTAGCTAAGGTTACCTTTTCTTTCTTTCTTTCTTTCTTTTTTTCTAAAAAACAAATAAAAACAAAAATCTACAAGATCATACCACATTAGACGATTGCCCAGAACTTTTTTCTACAAAATAACACGGTTTCCATCTTCTTTTCTTTGTTTTCCAGCAAATGTGACTCCACATCCCACAGAAAGTTAGGGGCAAGGTCTTTGATTCTGGACAAAATATGCTCTTCATCCCTAATGATTAAAAATCCCTGCACATTCATGTTATGGATTCATAAGTTAGTACGTAAGCACAGCACGACACACAAGTTTGCATAAGTGAACCATTAGAAACAATTTTCTACAACAATGCAGTTTTGTAAAATGAATTAAATCCATGCCAACCACCAAGAGTTCAAGATCCAGGTGAGTTGTGCTGTTTTTGTTTAACCTTGTAATTTTTGCGAGGTTGGATTCTGGGCAACCATAGTCCTAATTTCACACCTATCATCTATGTTGCATTGATACCGACAGGAGATACGACATGACTCGACACTCCGACATGTTAATTTTAAAAAAATCTAAATTTTGACACATTATGATAATAAATATACATTTTTAACATATAGTAAAATTTACATTTAATATAAAACATCTCTAAAGTGTAGCGTATAGACTATTCACAAATTCAATTATTTTCATCTACTTCCCTGAAAAGAGAGGAGTGTCCATGTTTCATAGCCTATAGTAATAACTAGATCCCAAAATGGGGTGATATATTAAACAAGGAACATTAAAATAAACAAGCGTTCAGAATCAATTTTCCGATTCTGTGATTGCAAATTCCATGTACCTGCGTGTTCTGCCAAATTCATCAGTTCATAACTCATAGTGAACCAGGGCCTATTGACTTCGAAACCATACAGTCTATAAATTTTTGTTTCTTTTCATTTAAAATAGAATATCATTAATTCATTATAGATTGTCATCAGATTATGGAACCTTCCTTTTGCTCATCTAGCTAACTCTCAATACATTCCTGTCATTATTACTCTTTGGAGGGATCACTATATAAGCCTATCCTATTCTAAAAATTTGATTCCTCCAAGCCACATAATCAGTTTATTTAACTCATAACATGACATTAAACATTTAAGAATGCTGTTATGTGAAGGCAAGATTAAGTAATTTTCTGTATATAACCATTTCTGCTTACTCAACTTTGATTTTAATTGCATTTATAAGTTTACTTAAAGGTCAAACCTCAATGCACTCGAGCAAGCACACACACATTTGCACATGTTTTCGTTAGCTATAACAGGATCATATTTCATCAGCTCATTGGGCTTCCATTTTGATATCAACACAGATCATCAAGATATATAACCTTTAAGAAAAGTGATTACCAGTGGCCGTATTAGACGATCCATTTCTAGCATGATATCCGCAAGTAGGCACCCTTCCCCATGAAAATTGTAATGCGAGAAGAGATAGTTGGCATGCAGCAAATCATATGACCGAGGATAACTTGAGAATGCTTCACACCTGATTAAAAGATGCATTTATTATCTGCTTGCTGCTAACTAATAATAGATATAAAAACAAATATCACCAAATATATTTACACTATCAGTATTTAAATCTTACCAGTCATGAAAAGTTCCAATCAGTCCTCGGTCATAGATTCCAGATAAGGTGTTCTTCATGCTTGCAGGAACTACATTCATTACCCAAACAGGAAAGTTATTTAATGCTACGGAAAATCCACCATAAAAGGCATTCATATCCATCACGTTGCGTATTTCTGTCTCCCTGACATTCATCAGTCTCCAATAATGATGAACCTGATCTTCCCAAAACTGGGTGTCTGATGTAAATTCATCTCCGTTTATACCTGTTGTTAAGAAGTTCCAGGGTCAATTCATTATATTGAAGGGCACTTTTAAATGCATCAAATTCACCAGTTAACCAACAACAATATTTTTACAATTCTCTTAGAATAGTCTAGCACTATCCTTTTGATTGTTTAATACGTTGCAAACCCACTTATCTCTATTAGATGCATGCAGGAGAGCAGAGAATCACCCGCTATATTAATAAAAGATATCAACCATAATCCTATAAAAACATAATCATGAATACAATTTGGGGAAGGTACTCGGATACAAATTTCTTTTAGATCTAAGATAGATTTTATTTGGACAAAATATCCATAGCACTTGTAATGCTAATCCTGAAAGTCAGTCTTGAAAGCAGGACCATCATTAAACCTTGACTTTTAGAAACCAAGATACTTCATGTGGTATACCTTTATATAGTGCATGTGTCCATAAGGAAAAGCATAATTTAATAATGCGAAAAGAAATAATAACGAAAAGAATTGAGCTTCCTGCACTCATATAAAAGAGAATGGGCAGACCTAACTTGCTCAGACTCTCAGAAAACACTGAAAGACGCCCTGGTCTTGGAGGAAGCTTGTGAGAATCTGTCTCAGAATTCTGAACGTCTACACAATTTCTTAGAGGGATGTTCCATGAGGGCTTAGAATCATCAGTCACATCACATACATTTATAAGATTTTGTCCTGCGTTGTGAAGGAGGCATGACTGATTATTTTCTTTAATCCATATTGCTGTCTGAACTTTCCGAGAAATGAGTCTCCAACACATAGCTGTTGTCATTTTCACTAATTTATCCCAAATAGCAGGAAAATCTTTATCTTTTCGATAAACAGGTGGAGCCGAATAGACAAAAGATCCACCAGAACGAAGAAGACGATTCACCTCTTTCAGCAAAATCCCATCTGTAGAATTAAACAAACAAATAACAGTAAAACAAGTAAGTGGATCCCATGAAGCTAGGCTAATTGAACTACTGTTGATAACAGTCTTTGAAATGTATGCATTGCACTGCCTACAATTATTTAGATTCAATTAATAGCAGAACCAACACTCTGTCAGGCTAGCTCATAGATGCAACACATATACATACATTATTTTAGAATTCTTTCACTTTCTTGAACTCAAAATATTCTTAAAGATGAATTATTGAATGCAGAGCTTTTCAAAAGCCTTCAAAAGGAACTATTCTTCTTCGAGTAGGTAAGTATAAAAGAAACTGGCAGTTTGCACGACACAGAATGTTAGAATGCCAAACATCCTCAACAGATACTTTCTAGTAATGTAGAAACATGAACCTGGAAACGGAATAGAAAGTAATATCAACATATGCAAGATGATAAATTAGTATAAGAATTAAATTCAATTTTAACAATATGTGCAAAAACTAACATGGCAAAAGTAGTGTTTGGAAACATGCCAAAACCTACGTTTTACACAAGCCAAGACAAAACTCTTCTCACATACTTACCTCATAAATCCCAAAACCTAGGTTTTGGAAGGTTTCCAAACACTACCAAAGAGTGAAATGCACTGGTCACAGGTTCAAGGGTTAGTTTTACATCATAAACCTCATGAGTTGTTTATACAAATCCACTATTGGAAAATTCAAAAACAACAATGTTTTAGCAAAATATATGAACGGATAAATTGTCGCTTTTCTATCATTGTCTGCCAGATATCAAGTATGCCAACCAATGGATGCAGATGACATTCAATTGTGCTAAATGAAACAATGAATCAACAAGATGGTAAAGAAAAAGCAATGAATCAACAAGAAAGCATCTGCCAGTCCCAAAATATGATTCAATGCAATATATAAATATGTTAAAAAGAATGTCTGTTACCATTCTCATGCCAGTCTACACGACACCGTGAACAATGAACCATTTCAAACGAGCTAGAAGGATATGGAAGCTGTTTTGTGGCCAATGCAGCAATCATTGCACCAATGCCTCGCTCTAATGCAAATTGAATCTGATTCTCATGACCATCCTTGGGTGCAAAGGACATTGTTTGTATATCCAAGGGAAGAAGATAAGCTGCAAAACTGGCCACACCACAACCAACATCAAGAACTTGAACTACCCCTGCAGAACGCAGGTCACCGGTCTCGTTTGTTGTCATGTTTCCTAATCTGCATTTGTGAAACCATTAAATTACAAACTAGTACATCCTATAGATTACTAAAGTAATATTTGAAGAGAGAATACGTAAGAAAACAATAACAGGTAAAAGCATGTTTGATAACCATTAAATAAGTTTTACATATGATGCCATTTGATGGTTATTATAGTTTAGAATGAGGCAATTAGTTAATTCATACATGGAAAAAATGTATTCCTTTTTCGATTCTTTTTTTTTTTTTGGGGGGGGGGGGGAGTTGTGGTGTTTGGAAAGAGCACTAATGCTCAAGCATCCAGTTTGAGTATGTTTCATAGAAACTGCCTTTGCTGTCATGACAGTGCACTTTATCTATCTCACTTAAGGGGGTGATTATATTTGCAGCTACCTTTGGATGTACTCAGGGGCGCCATGCTTGAAATGGGTACCACCACCTGGAAACCACCAGAGCTGATCCTTCTCGTGCACCCAATTTTGCCCTCCTTTGACTTCTGCAAGATGTGTATGATTTATATTACTTCGCCAAACATAATCCCTGCTGATAGGCCATCTAATAGGCATTTTATAATCCTTTGGTGGTGGAATCAAGCAAAATAAGCGCTTTTCAAGCGGAGGACAGTGCCTCTCCAGTTCTTCTCTTCTAGAGAGGTCAAGTTGTGGGAGCAATGTTGCTACATATGAAGCATCATGGCAAGGAATGTACTCATTAAACGTCAATGGGCAAACATCCATCCCAGTCTTTGACATCTGTAGGGGTGTTTGGCGGTAAGTCAGAGCAACTTTGTTGTTAAATCTGGAAATGCCTGCAAAATCACAAGAAAAAAATTTAACGCAAACTGCAAAGCAAGTTGTACTCTGATAAAATAGCAAAATTTAACATAAAAACCACCAACAGGGATCCCCATAAGGTTTAATAGTTGAAATGTATGCAATGCTCAAAACTTAACAGTAGGGAAATCAGCGGGAGCAGTCAATTCTATTCATTTCTACAAATAAAATATATTCATTGACATGGGGTGGCCGGTATACAGTCCCACTGCAATTATACTCCTATAGAAAATAAATTATATAAGCACTTCCCGGCAGATAAATTAGAACAGAAGTGTTATGCATGCATGGGTCTTAAAAGAAGGCTCAAATTCAATTCATATCAGTCAGCACTACTCTGAGCTCCCCCAAGATAGGACAGAAACAGTTTTCCAATGGAAAGAAAGTGGTCGGAACAATACTAACATGTAGTCCAATTATATATGTTAATGCCCAATGGCTCTATTTGACTAATAATTAGCTAAGAGTCCGAATAAATATGAATTTTTTTGGGAAATGATAGCAAAAATTATGTGAACGCCAAGCGTGGTTCCAAAAATATAAAGGTAAGACAAATCGGCCAAAAAAATTCTAAAAATTTGAACTTCAGTGAGACATGGAGACTCTAGTTTAAGTGAAGAGATTACCAGGAGAGGAAGGAGGAATGGGTGAAAAAGTGGAGTGAAGCTGAGAAACATGGACGGAGCCATTTTGGCTAAAAAGATAGCCCGCATAAAAGGAAGCAATCGTCAGCAGCAAAGCCACCATGAATAACTGCCCAGATTTGGAATCAAACGCCAAACCCAGCGCATATCTATCCATTATTGGATCCTTCTTTTCCTCCAGCTAGCTCGGTGCCTCTCCTGGGTTTCTTTCAATCTGATCGAGAAACGCCAATGGCAGTCGGAATGCTGTATCAGAAATGAGATCTCAAAAAGAAAAGAGAGCGAAGACATCAGCTCTGCTTCGGCCTTCAAGTATCCACTCTCAAGATCGCTGCCATTTGTTTATTATTCTTCCTTTCTTTCGGTTCTTTGCTTAAATCGCCCTTTCTTTCGGTTCTTTGCTTAAATCGCCAATTTTCGAAAATCGCCGTCAAGTGACAGTTGGCACGTGAGTTGCAGGTGGACACCCATATCAAACCGGCATTTCCATCCTTTATAACGTTACTCTGTTAGTTTTGTTTCTCCCTGTTTTCTGTGTTGATAATCATGAAGGATTCTCGGTCGTTATCTTGGCGCCGAACCGCTGACAATAAAATGACGCGATTTAAGTCATGGGTCGACCAAGTGAAAATGAATCCCGTGTTCTTTTATTTTCATAAAGAGCAACATTAAGGAAATAATTCCAAAATTTTCATACTGTACTATTATTTTTGTGTCTTTATTATAAAATTAACGGGTTTAATTTCTTGAAGATTGAGAAATAAAAGAACGAACAGGTACTATTTGCCAGAGCTGAGTGAAGCTGTGGTAGACCCTGGGAAATGTAAACCATCCTCATTCCCAGTCTCTTGAGTTTGCCCTTAATTATTCGCTTTCTTGTGTACCCAATCATTAGTACTGTGTAAATTTTGCATATTAAAAAGAACAAAGAAGTCCGATGTGGATGAATTCATGGATTCAGATCGCTCATTTACCCGGACGAAGGACGTCCAATAACTTGTCGAAAGCGAGTCAAATTAACGCACACGCCAACAAAACAAAGCCAGCTCATTTTTTGTTTCGTTCATATGGATGAATTCATGTTTTGCAGATTAAAAAGTAACTGTCTTTTGAACTTTTTAACGCGAGAGAGACCCGCGATCTCAGCACGAGTGACGAACTCTGGAACAGGATGATCAACTGGAAGATATAATAAAGAAAATCCACCACCCCACCCCCCCCCCCCCAAAAAAAAAAAAAAAAAACTTCTGAGCAGAGAATATATGCGATGTTACAGCTTTGTGCTTGGTTAGTATATTTTATGGTATACTTAATTAGTTAAGTATCTGGCCGTATTTAATTAATAGCTTATTATCAAAGAATAAACGCGTTCCTTTGTGTGTAAACTCTTTCTTGACACACACACACACACTTATGCGTCACAGGTCACAACGAGGAAAAAAATAATTTGATATACGCATATAGAACTACGTACATATGAAGTAAGCAGCATGAATGATAGCGATAAAAGAAATCGTCCTAGCAATTACTAGTGCATTTTGCCGCCAGGACGTGATAGTATGATACACTACCTTAGTTACTTCTCTTCCTTTTTCTCACATTCATTTACAATTTTACATATTGCATGAAGGAAAAAGTACACCCCCGTTACGTTTTCATTTCATTCTATTACTTTCTGCTGCGTCTCATTGTTTTTTGGAAGAGAGGGTAGTTATTTAATTTACTTCTCTATTTCAGAATACTGTATGAAATACGTTTATAGAAAACTTCAGAAAAAATAAACAAAAAGAAGAAGTTTGGTGCAAATCATGTAATGTGTTTTCAGAACTTTAGGGACAGATGGTGAATGTTGAAACCGGATGAGAAATAATGGGATGGCGATATAAGCAATAAGGAATGGAAGACAAAGCAAGATTAGAAGAGGGAGAGAGAAGGGGGGGGGGGTTTGAGCAGCAACCATGGAAGCAGTGCATGGGGCATATATGAGCAAATTAAACCCAGAAGTTTTACCTCAAAGAATAGACAGTGTGTTCATATGCAACAATACTCAATTCCTGTGGATGAAAGGTGTAAAATAAGGTTTACATTTGTTCATCCATGAAGATACTACTAACTGTTTGGACATGATCATAATATTAGTGTCGTTTCCATCATCAGTACGCGGTCAAAGCAATCTACTCTCTTCCTAATCCAATAATCACCGCTGTTCTCTTCTACCATCCCATTTACTCTACCCACTTGTGCCATTGCTTCATTTTCTGACCATCCTCTCCTAATTCCCATTTTATCTTTGAACTCCACACAGGGATCCTATAACCTACTCATGGCTTATAAATTTTGATATTATATGGATTTTTGTCAAAGAATTCTATGAAACTGAGCTATATGTTTGTTTCAGGGAAAAAAAAACAGAGATGATAACCAAACAGTAACAAAGCCAGGCTACCCACAGAAAGCAAGTAAACAAGGTTAATCTACTCTCTGCATTCAATATTCAATAAAAGTAAAGATATAAACACACTCGCGAGTTTAAGAGGTTGCTGGATTGGAATTCTCATCCTTGAAACTTATTTGAAGTAGCAGCAGTAGCAGTAGAATGGCTGATTGATAGTTGGATCATTCACTGATTGAATTTTTTGGATCGAGTTTGCCTTGCTTTAATGTCAAGCTCGAAACGTTATACATCCAGATCAATAAACATATCTATATGACATAGAAATTAAGAGGGAGAAAAATGCTGAAGAAATAAACATTATTTGCGAGCTAAAGCATCGTATGAGGATGATCATCGGTGCAGCTCCATCATCCGGGAGAAGTCCTCGAAGCACACAAACCCGTCTCCGTTCCGATCAACCCCTTCTATCATGCGCCGGCACTCATCCAACGTGCACCGCTCCTCTCCAATGGCCTTGAAAACTCGCATAAGTTCCTCCGCCGAGATTTTCCCGTCGTGATCCGTGTCGAAAACGGCAAAGGCCTCTCTCAACTCCTCGGAATCGCAACCCGGTTCGCACGCCGAACCGACCCGACTAATCAGTGCCTCCACGCTGATGCAGCCTTTGCCGTCGTGATCCACTTCCCTGAGCATCATGGCCACCTCCTCCTGGCTCGGCGGTTCGGTTCCGAGCTGGGTCAGCAGCGACTCCAACTCTTCCCTCGAGACAAACCCATCATTGTCTCGGTCTATGAGCTTGAACGCGTGAACCATGCCGCAGTGGTAGTCGAGCCAGTCAGAGGAGCACTCCAATAAGACACTGATGGGGGTTGACGGACCGGCAAGGGCGTCGGGAGCCTTGTGGGTGGTTGATCCGTCAGAAGAGGAGTAGGTTCCGGAGCCAAAGGAGGGAGGTCCGGATCTGGACACGGAAGAGCGCTCCTTCTTGGAGCGGAAAAGACGTTTGGGGTTCATAATGGCGAGCTTCATTGAGAAGTATTAAAGATGCTGAAGAAGAAGAAGAAGAAGACGAAGAGAAGAAAGGCGGTTGAGGAATGACGAGAAAGAGGGAGGAAGGTGGGAGGGGGTTAAATGGGGAGAGTGAAGTTGGCATAACACCTCCATAATAGCCATATGGGAACCTTCCTCGAAATTTCCTGTCTGCATGTTGAGTATATATAAAGTGCCCCTATTTTTATTTATCATATTCTTTACTGTCAAAAATATAAAAATATAGTTGATTATTTTTAAAGAGATAGAATAAAGTTAAATAAATTATTTACTCAAATCATATGTTATATATTATTAAATTATATATCAGTTTATAAGTTAAGAAAAATAATTCTAAAACAAATGATAAATATAATTATTTTAAAGTAATTTATTAGCTTCCTTGATTTCTTATAAACAATTAATTTAATTTTATATTTAGAGCATGGAGTATAAATAAAGACACCATGAATATAAATTCAATGAAAACTCTCATTCGGGCAATAAAAAAAACAAACAAACACTCTCATACTATCCACACCTTTAACTCTGTAAACGATTGACCTTAAATATAAAACTTAATTAATTATTTTTTGAGAGATTAAAAAATTTAAATAACTTATTTAATCATATGTTATGTTGTGCATAATTAGATTATACTCCATCTAGTTCTTAATAGTAAACATGCTTAACTTCTTTTGTTAGAGAAATTAGTAAAGTTAAATAAATCAACTTAATCATAATATATGTTATATATCATTGAGTTATATATTATTTTATAATTCAACAAATTAGTTTAAAGGGAGAATAATAAATAAAAATACTTTAAAGTAATTTATTTAGTTTTCTTAATTTTTATAAAAAAAATTAATTATATCTTATATTTAGAACCAAAGGTAGTATATTACTTTATAAGTTAGATAAATTAATTTGAAAAGAAATAAAAAGTATAAACGCTTAATAAGAAACTTATTTAACTTCACTAATTTCTTTAAAAATATTAACTAAGTCTTATATTAAGAACTAAAACAAATATCAATTTTTTAATTCGACATTTCATAACCATCTTTAAGCATGTTAACCCTTTTTTTTTTTGGAAGTGTGAACATTAATTTTCTCATTTCCGTGAGAGTAAAAAAATTGATAAAATTGCATCTAGATCCTTAGTACAGGGAAATACAATAACATAGTCATTTAAGATCTCAAAATTGCACTTACGTTCTAGGCTATTTTACAATAGATTTCAATTGTCAAATACTTATGGATTTATCAGTGTAGTGCCTATGAATTTGTTAATAGATACCTTTAAACTTGTTAGTGAACACCCATGAATTTGCCAGCATAATTGAAATTTGTTGTAAAAAAAGTGTCAAATGCCTATGGATTTGTCAGTGTGCACTTATGAATTTATCAGTAGATGCCCCTCGACTTTTTAGCGAACACCCATAGATTTGTCAGCGGAATTGATATTTGTTGTAATGAGTTTTATAGGATTTAAGTACAATTTTGAAATTTTAAGGGATCATTTTATCATATTTTTTCTTGTCTAGAATCTAAATACAATTTTTCCCCAAGAAATCTATTTCGTTAGATTTTTTTTTTAATTTGGTAAAAAAAAAAAGTGTTTAGAGCTGTCTAATTAGTTACGGAAAGTAAGGATCATCGTGTGGTTACAAATCACAACTTGACCTGTTGACCAGACCAAAACGAAGTGCCGTACCAAAAGACTTTCTGCATCCATCCAAATCCAGGCCTGCTTTTGGTCAGCCTATATCCAAACAAACAAAACATTGGACAGGTCATCTTTTTTGAAAGCCCGATAATGGAATTATTGATATTATTATTAATTGGGCGGCCAGAACGTCGTCGTCGTAGTTATGATCATCATTATTATTATGAAGTCTAACAAAGAATGATAAGTAACAATGTAAAGGAAGTCTTTTCTCAGAAAATATATTCTGGTTGGAAGATTAAAGTTGCTAATTTAATATAAGGTTTCAATACGTTTTATTTTGAAATTTATAATTTATCATTCAAAATATCAACTATAATGATAGCTCAACCCATATTTATTATAAAAAAATTATTTAACTAATTTCTTTAATTTACCTAAATTAGCTAGGTAGCTTTTTATGCGAAGGACAATATTTTTAAAACATATGCAAACATCACCCCCGAAGTTGGGGGAAGGGGAAGGTAGTTGGAATTAATGGGGGAATGCTTGGGCTTCCAAAGGGTTGTTCAGTGTTTGCGTGTTACTTTACCACGTTTTCTATATTATTTTTTGTCAAGCATTTCATTCTACAGCAGCAGTAGGGCATGTATAAATTGACATACACTCATATAACTCAATACAAAATCTCTCAAACTTACTTTATATACTATAAATCACGTTAAAAAAATAGTTTCTACCGTTAATTTAAATATACACTTAAATGATTTGACTCAAAACCTAAGAATATGCTTCAAAATCGAATTGATACCAATTTCAAATTGTGTACTTTAGCGCTAGGCACGATTAGAATGCACATTCCATGTCCATCCTTAGGTGCTTGTTATGTGTCCATCCCTCTATTAGAGGGATGAACATTTTTTTTAATTATATATTGTATTTATTTATATTTAAATTATATGTTGTTTTCTAAAATTTTTTTTTTTCACCCAATATTTCAAATTAATTAGTTTCCATGATACTGGTGTTACAGATAAATATTACTGAATGCAGAACTGTAAACTAATTAATTTGAAATACTGGGTAAAAAAACATTTCAAAAAGCAGCATATAATTTAAATATAAATAAATACAATACGTTAAAAAATGTTAAAAAAAATATGCACATCCCTTTAATAGAGGGATGAACACATAACAAGCACGGTTAATTGTGGTGACTGCTTAATTTATGCTCAATCTATATTTTATATTAAAAATTATATGAACATCAGAAAGGAGGTTAGGGAAAGCAGAGGTGGTGCAGACTGCAGAGTGTGGAAAAGGAAAAGTTTGATTCATTGGAAGTCGTCGAGTTCACATGCAGTGCAGTGCAGTGCCCCTTTTTCCTTTCCTCTAATAGCTAGTCCTACATCCTTTGCTGACTTCCGTTCCGTTATTCAACTAGTTGTTGACGGATTCACAATTTGGAGTCTAAATGAACTCTTTATTTTTGTAAAAAGTAAAAATAACGCAATGAATAAGAATGTGCATGAACTAGTTTCAATTACATTTTGGTTGCACATTTTCCTGGTGTGACTAGAAGATGCACTGGCTATGGTTGATGCTCGACTCGCCACGTGAAGAGTGCGGCAAAGACCGTAAGTAAAACACTCGGAAGCAGCAACATTAAAGGAGCACACGGAAAAGAAAAAGGCACTTGAATAAACGAGGAGTGAAACAGAAAATGAATGAAACAAGACTAGCGTATGTATGAACATGGACGTTGATGATTATGCCACACGCATCGTACGCCCTTGTGTGCACGGGGACCACCACATCCCCATCTTGTGTGGGCCAGGCAGGGCCCCTCCCATTAAATCACCCACCAAACACCAAACTGTCCCCATTTTCCACAGGTCGACAAGGATCGTTGTTATTCCCGTGATTTTCACATGCCAATAACTGGGCTGCACCTTGGAGCTTCATCTGTTATTGTTTGTCCCTCTCTACACACAAGTCGGCTCCGCTTCCACCACTAACATGTTCCCATGATTAAATATTTGTCCCTTCACTAAACACGACATGAATTGGAATTCGACTTCCTACACTTAGGAGCCTGCCCTGCAACCACGTCAATAACAATCATATTACTATTACTGTTTGACAGAGTATAAAAACTGTCATGCAATGACTCTATAAACGGCCCGGCATTGTATAGTTGGTTGAGAATAACACAAAATATAGAGGCTAGAGCCAGAAACTGGTCGAATGACTCACGTTGTTGTTGAAATTATATATAAAATCCCTTTTCTTCTGTACAATCCTGAGTAATCCAGATGATGGGCTACAATCTGAAGGAACAGAAAAATAGAGATCCCTCGGCAGTAATACCATCCAAGTTATTTACAATCTGGAAAGCAATAGGGGAAATGATTGAAGCAACGGGAGAAAAAATATGATCTTCAAAATCAATTATCAACAATAATCTGATCCTTACCAACATCTGTACTAGAATGGTCCCTATAATTAAACTCGGGGGTTTCCTTTGAAAACTCAGTAGCAGCGGAATCATCACCTCCACAGTCAGAAATCACACTGGCTGCATCCATCTCGTTTCCTGGACAGTCAATTTGCAAACATTCAGCAACTTCGTTGTTGTAATTTCCAAAATCATGGCTCCTGTTCAAAGCTGTCAAGTCTTCTTTCTTGACAACATTAAGCACAATCCCATTTTGGATTCTTTCTGGCTGCAAAAGATCACCTTCAGTTACCATTATGCTAGATCCATTCATGACTAACCTTTGGTCAGCTTCTTGATCAATTTCGATGCCCTCAGAGCTCCTATCGGCAGTGTTGACCCTTGGACTGTGATTATGCTGAAAAGCCGGAGAGTTTGGATGAGCCACCATGCCTTTCTTTAGGTCAGTATCGACATCTAAGTTTTGAACAAAGTCAATAAACTTATTTGCTGAAGTAGTTCTCATCAAAGGGCCACCAGATCGGGTCCAAGAATTCAAATTGACGCTCTCAGATTCACTGTCGCTTCCATCATGTGTGGGATGGTGGGTTTTCCAATTTTTACCTGCAGCACCTTGATGCAAAGAGGAACCAACATCTGTTAGGTCTTCCTCAAAGGAACTTGCTGAATTCTCTCGTGCAATGCAATTCCATGATGGGATTCTTCTCGAACCACTGAATTTGACAGAACTGGTCAGACCAATAGAAGCAGCGGCTGCTCTTTCAGAACTTCTCTTGAGCCTTCTCATATGATTGAGAATAGCAACACATTCATCGAGAGCAAGCTCAATGCCACAATTTGCTTTTATGGCCGAAAGCTTCTCCCAGGTGCACCTTCTCCCTTGGTTGGCTGCCTTTTGAAGCTCCGCATATGAAGGGTTTTGTATAATTTTTGAGTACTGGTATGAGACACGAAGGAAAAAAAAAAAAGAAAAAAACGGCGCATGCTAATCAGTCACTAGTCAAATATTCATCCCTAGTAAATGGCATAAAAGTAGACTCCTGTATGATTAGCCAAATGTAAAACAGAAAATTGATGACAGCATATAATTTTCAATAATCAGTTGCTAGAGCCTCCATCATAACCACACTTTTTGCTTCAGATTAATATCTTATTGAAACTAAACCTTTTCATCCACAAGCAAAACATCGAATGAGCACACGAGCACACACCTGAGCAATAGTTGCGGGCATAACAACAGTTACATCACCCTCCCAATCTTGAGCAAATAGCTTTGCAAGTCCGCCTAATGGAAAGCCGAGTTTTAGAACCTGATTACATCTATGTTTCACCTCCATCTCAACGAGATGAGCAAGCTGTAGGATTAAAAAACACAATCAACATTATCATTTCATGATAGGAACATTATGTAAAGGGTAAATTGCAGATCCAATAAATAAGATGTAAATCTCACGTCAAGGATTTAACATTATAAAACAAGAATAAAGCTTTCTCGTAAGTGAAAACAAGGTGGCAACTTCCTCTTTTAAGTCATCCAAAATTTCCAAGCATGACCCCTCTTTTAACAAATCCATAGCACTCAACAACACAGAGCACGCCTAAGAACACATCCATAATTAAAGCACAGCAACAAGGCTAAAATTCTACAACAGATGTGAATAGAAGAAAACGTTTGATCTTAAACTCTAGTGGTAGTTTGTGAAGGATCAAGGAACAATTTCTGCTATAATAGGTGGTAACAAAGAACGAGCTAGCTGAAAGCAGCACACACAATTTTCAAGCTTTTCAATCAGTTGACATCACATCGATATATTCTTTCTTCTGCTAAATAAATATACCAGAGACATTAGTTTTATTTTGGGGTGGAAATGGGGATTTAAAAGTGAAGGTTCACGTAATGACAAGAAACAAAACCATATCTTGGTACAACGTATAGTTATTGTATAAAGGTTCGACTCCGTGATTACATACCTTGGCAGCAAAGTTACCTCCATAAGCTCTTACGAAGCCTTTCAATCTTAACAATGGTGAAATATGTGGATTGGCCTGGCTGACGATAAAATGATTGACATTAAACAGCTCTTTAAGCTGCATCATAGGAAGATCAATCTCCAGGCTCCCATCCCTCCAGCGACGTATGGGTGTAGATCCTTCCTCAGGGCCCAAATTAAATGGAGGATGGTACGGAATAATATAACCATTTCTATCCTTTGCCATTAGTTCCTGAGCCTCAAAAAGGCCAGGAAACGCACAAGAAGCAGTGACCGCACTCCATATGACAACATTGGGCGAAGTCAAGTAGTTAAGACACCTAGGCGGTTCATGTCTTCTTGGAGAGCAAACTGTTATCCCAAGAACTCGACCTGTCATGTCATAAGCTTCTTGAAATGTAAGGTTGCTAGTCAAGTGCCTTAGCATCATTTGCAATTGTCTGATCTCATGAACAGCACCTCGTGTCATGATCCTCTTCACAACTGTAAAAATGCCACCCATTCGATCAAAAAACTGTATTGAGAGCCAAGAATGCTCAAAAAAGCTTTGAAGTTCAGGCCAAGACCGAGTAGCAACAACAGAACACATAATGGAACCTACACTTGAACCAGCAATTATCCTAGGCAAGAGTTTATGCTCTACCAGTGTTTTGACGACACCAACATGAAAAGCTCCAAGAGAGGCTCCTCCACTCAACAGCAAAGCAGTCCTCCCAAATGCGTGTCTAGTTTCATGAATGAAAGCAAGCTTTTCTTCCAATAAGAGCTCCTCTGAATCAGAGTCACAGACCATTCTCAACTGAGTCGATACCTCATCAATATACTCCTTGATTAATCTGGGCACCTGAAACCTATCTTTGTGAAGCTCGGGGTTACACATATTACCTAGATTTCTCACAAGATCAGCACGCATACAAAACATTATGTCTCTAAAAGATCCCTCTTGCCGACGGTGGCGGAGCTCTTGCAGCTTACTCCTCACTAACTCTACGTCATAAAATTCCGATTCATTCATCTTTGGAGTCTCTTTATCAAGCATCTTAGCTGCATGAGACCACTCCTCGTAGATCAGTGCAGTTCTCATAATATTTTTCCAAAATTTCCCCCGATATGCCATTTCAGCCTTCGCTTTCACATTTGTGCATTGTCTCAAGAGAAAAGCAATAATTGTCATCATTAATAATATCCCCTGCGGATTTCTTGGATGAAACCATGTAATAGTGGGTTCCCAAAATCCCCTAAACCTATTTGTGATATTTAACAGAACACTGAATATTTGATGTCTCAAATGCGACATGGACTCGCAGAAAAGAACTCTGAAAGCAATTGTTCGACCAATAATGCTCGATGGCCCAATTGAAAAGGGGTCAACATTAGCCTCATTGCTCACATCCATTTCCTTGGTCAGAAATGAGAAATGTAAAGAATGCAGTCCTCACAAATGCAAAGTGTCAAGTGTGAGAAACCAGGGGATCAAACAACAAGAGTTTAGCGTTAGGAATGATATGTTTTGCGATAAAGTATATATGAATGATTAAATGATATAACACAATTAAGGATCCCAACTCCAAGTTGAAAAGAAATATCAACAAAATTTCTGGACTAACTGAATTGGAGCAAACAGTGCATAAGTGCAGCGACTTTCCCTCGCGGGCATCCGGCACAGGCTTCAATAAGAAGATTTTCTCTCAGGGACAGTAAAAGAAAGAACAGCATTCAACAACGACTCGACTGGATGCCCAAAATGAATCCCTAGAAATCAAATATCGAATTCGGGATTTTTAAGCAGAAGGCTCTCTGGGGCGAACCAAATATCCAGGTTTTCTAATTTGTGCGCGAAAGTCGGAAAGGAAGCAATAAATATATAAAACCAAAGCAAGGAAATAAAAGGAAGGAAGAGTTACGGGGAAGTAAAGCCAAAACAGGGGAAGGCCTAGCAAAACATGACGCAAAATTTTTAGAGGGAAGCGTATATGAAGAAGCGAAAGCGACGTAGTGGGCGTTAGGATCCGAGACCAGATAAAACGATATGGGACAATTTGTCAGGTATTTCTATAGAGTGTGTTCCACGTGATCTGGAGACATCGATAAAAAGATATATCGAGGATATGATTGGCTAGAAGCAAGGCAATATTAAATTTAAATTTAATATTTTACTGATATTAAATTTAAATATACGATATGTGCAAAAATACACATATGTTTTTTCTCAGGAGCACCCAACACCATATATTTTTTTTGTGCAAAAATATACACGCCGTTAGGTTTTAGGAGCAAAAATACCACTTCCGTTAGTTGACTATTAATTGACTGTTAACTGACCGTTAGTTGATCGTTAACTATGGTGAAATTACTTTTTTGCTCTTAACCCTTTTCTTTTTTAATTATTTTAAACTAAGGGCAAAAAGGTAATTTCACCATGGTTAATGGTCAACTAACGGTCAGTTAAGGGTCAACTAACGGAAGTGGTATTTTTGTTCCTAAAACCTAACGACGTATGTATTTTTGCACAAAAAAAAAACATATGGTGCTGGGCGTTCCTGGAGAAAAAACATATGTGTATTTTTGCACCTTAACCCTACTTTATAAAATTTGTTAGAAAAATTTATTAAAACTGAAAAACTAATTTAGAATTTTACGTGATATAAATCAGTTAGGGCCGCATGTTACTCAATATTTGTCACTGTTTACTCGTCCATATTGACGTCCATGTTGACGCAAGAGGATTTATCTTTTATATTTATGTGATAGTGGTGACAAAAGTGACTATTTTTTATAGGCTTTTATGAATAAAAGATATAATAAAAGTTATATTCTAGATATAATTTATGTTTTAAATAACAATAGTAGAATTGACTTTTTTTTTTAAATAGGTACTTGTTTATAATAACATTTGAAAAGTCAGTTGGAATAAAAAATAATTGAAAAAAATATAAATTTTATTGTGATAGTTAAAGATTAAAAATTTAAATTTAAATTTAATAAAAAAAAATTGATCTCTAATTCTACCGGGAACATGATTTATTTGACCCAATTTTGCAGATATGTGTGGCACATATTTTGCCACATCATCATCATTTTATAGCCGGAGACTTCTCCCTTTCTTTCAAAAACAAATCCACCGTCTTTTCTTCTCACTAGCAGAAATCACTTCCCTTTGCAAAAACAAATCGCCATCTTTCCTCTCACTCCCTTCACTTCCAAAAACAAATCACCATCTTACGAAAAGATGGTCTCTGTTTTGGCTACTTCCAATGCTTGGAACAGTGGAGGGTCCGATCTTTGTCTCTATTTTCCATCACAACAAAGATAAATTCCGACTGTAATTGTAACACCCGCTCGAGGTGTCGGCATTTGCCCATAAGCTTACATAGTAATGTGGCAAAATCATAAATAATTTGATATACCGATAGAACGGAACTTAAACTTGATTACATAAGGGGAGTATTCTCAGAGCTTATACCCCTTTACAAACGTTTAAATTCATTATAGACAGTGAAAATTAAACACATTGAATCACTGTCGCCCCTAGGTTCTTGAGCTATTCTTTTGTCGGGTCATCTTCAAGCAATACTCCCTCCTTGAACCTAGTGCAACACTTCTCTCCTATGCTCACTTGCCCACTGGTTGGTAGTGGAGGGTGAGATTCTGAGAAATCTCAATAGAAAATAATACCAAACAATGCATGCAAGATAAATGTTATTGTATGATATACTTGCCTTGCACTAGCTCATGTTAACATAATGATATTTCTGCATGCTCAATGTTTCATACATCATACTGATGGTCATAGTATAATTATAAATAGAACTTCTATCATTCAAGTATGTTACACATAACAAGTAAGCATGAAAATCATACATATACACATAAGCAATAATATCAAATACATGCAAGTAAGGTAAGCTCACTACCTTTTAAAGACTACTATCTTTACTCAGGTTCCTCTTTCGCCAACCTTCGGAGTTGCTTAAAGTTTCTTCATTCTCCTTGTGGCCCTAAGGACATAACCATATCTTCAGAGTCATGGAAAATGAATGCTTATTTTCCTTTTTAACCCTTATTTCACTAGGGTTTAATTAAGTAACTTAAACTTGTTACTTTCAGCATTTATCTATCATTATCCTTAACAGTCTAGCAAATTCAATTATTTTTAATTAACTTCAAAAAAATCATTTTAATGTGTCGTCAACTCTCACGTATTCCTATACAAGTCCCCTTTCATATAAAAATAATTCCAAAGGTTAGAACTTGTCAAATTATTCTCAGGTTTTACGTTTCAACTGACTATCTTGTTAAGCTTCCAGAATTCATAGCTCATCTTTAAAAATTCATATCTCACTGTACAAAGCTTTAAAAATTACAAACTATATATCAAATTAACGCTCTGTGAGTCCTCTTTCATTCTGGAAAGATTCAGAATTTTATGGGTTTGTTTACCTATTAAAATTCCACATATAAGCTCACTGCCCAGTTTTTTCTTCCAGAATTCATAGCCTATCTTTAAAAATTCATATCTCACTGTACAGAGCTTTAAAAATTACAAACCATATATCAAATTAACGCTTTATGAGTCCTATTTCATTTTGGAAAGATTCAGAATTTTATGGGTTTGTTTACCCATTAAAATTTCACATACAAGCTCACTACGCAGTTTTTGCTTTCAAAACATAGGGTCAATTTGTACAATTTATTTCTCTCTGACCAGAGCTTAGAAAAATACAAATTACCCACCATTTTAAAGCTATGCATGTTCTCTATCTCTTGGAATATTTTCATAATTTTATAAGTCCATTTGATCAATCAAAATATGCATGCAAGAGAACTAACTCCAGATTTTCAAAACTGGTAGTTTCAACATTTTTATGAAGCTTGTGATTTTATATTCCAAAATACTTTTAAAAATTCATTCACCACTTTATTCTCACACAATTTTTCATGGTGAACACCATGGTGATCTTAGAATTTCAAAATTCCTTTTATTTTCCAAAGTTTTGGTTTAGCTAAGTTTGATTCAAAAAAATGGAAGTTCCAAAATTTCAAGAGAGAGATTATGAGCTTACCACTTACTTGATTGTTGGCCTTATAATCACTTTCTCCTATCTCTTCTTTCTTTCAAATCTTAGCTTAAACCATATACTTCCCATGCATGTTGGTTTCTTGTGGAGAAGAAGAATGGTTGAAGAAAAGAGGAGGAGGACGGTTGGAGTTGAGAAGAGAGGAAGAAGAATTGCGTGAGGGTGAGAGTGGGAGAAGGAAAACTGATTGAATGGAGGGGGAGGGAGTATGTTTGTGGAATGAGAAGGAGAGATGGATAAATCATATTTTTCTGAGTGTGTGAGGTGTCATTATGTGTGGTTGCCACATGTTGGCTTGCGTGTGTGTGTGTGTCATTGTATGTGTGTGCCAAGTGGCATGTATGTGTGTGTGTCCATGTGTGTGTGTATGAGGAGGAGGGCACAGCTTTGGAGGGAATTGTGTGTGTTGTCTCAGTTTGCGTGTTTGCCTTGGTTTACTCGACGTACTTGGAATTCTTACTTGAGTTTTACTTGGGATTGTGACAGGAATAACGAGACCTAACAAACGATGCCACATACCGCTGTTTTCACAAAAACGCAGGGCATACCCGATTGCCTTGAAAATATTGTATACTTACTTATACTGGTACATTTTCACTCAACTAATTGTCCTATACCTCAAGACATAGTTGGGTGGCATCCTTTGTAATTGGATTAACACTGTATAAGTGCTCTGTGCCTCTTTTTCACTGAGACTTTAATTTCACGGCTTATACCTACTAGGTCCATTAACCCGTATAACCGAATTGTTTAGTTCTCGAAAGGCTTCTTATTTCTCAACATTCTTGGGACTCTTCTCAAACTAGACTTAGTCATCTGCCTTATTTAGGCTTATTCTCAATTTCTCAGGGCCCAAAATTCGGGATGTTGTAGTAATGACGGTGGACACCATAGATGGTGTTGGTATGAGCTTCGTTATCCCTCTTTTTCTTCTCTGATTTCCACCTATTCTCTCTGTCTTTCGTCCATCAAAACTTTGTTCAAGTCTCACGGAGTTGGCTTTCCTCCTTTTCTCCTTACTCTCCTTTTCCCCTTTTCACCATTAGATCAATATCTCAACAGTTCAGATTTAATATATTATAAAAATATTATTATAATTTTACTTTAAAAAGATAATAATTTTACCTTAAATATATAATATGTTAAATCTGGACCGTTGAGATCTTGATCTAATGGTGAAAAAGGGAAAAGGAGAGTAAGGAAAAAAAGGAGGAAAGCCAACTCCAAGTCTCATTGCCTCAATGATGAAGGTTTCAATGATAATGGCAAGTAAGGATCGAGTGGGTCGATGGAGGTGGTGGTTTACGGTGAAGAGAGAAGAAAGTGGTGGTGGTGCTTGGTTAAGTCAATGTGAAAATCGAAAGGCTGCCAACACTTGAGAAGCTAGAATTTTGGGCTTCTTCCATAAGCTCCTTTTTTTAGATAAGCCCATATGAACTTTAAGCTATCTCAAACACCATGAAATAAGCTTTTAGCTCCCACTGGGCTTCTCATCCATGTTATTAGGGTTTTGATCCTATGCCAAACATGCCTTGTGTTGGTTGGTGAAAAAACAATACTTCTATAATGGTGTGGGAAAAATGGTACTACCTCTAGTCCTAATTATAAAAACGAGTTGACTTTTTTTGGGAAAATTAAAGAAGTTAAATAAGTTATTTAATTATATTACATATTGTGTATCTTTAAATTATATATTAGTTTATTAGTCAAACTAATTAGATTGAAGAAAAAAATAAAAATTCTATAAAGTAATTTAATTAACTTCCTTAATTAATTTCTTTAAAAATATCAACTTAGTCTTATAATTATGATTGAAGAGAGTACTAGCTAGTATATGAACTTTTAGATCTATGCTCCGTGAACCCTGATTACATGTTTTATTAAATATATAATTAATATGATATTTTTCTCGACGTTCGTAGTTTATTTTATCCATTTATCATGCGGGCCAAAACGAAAACTACAGTAGTATTATATTGGCCAAAAGAAATAAAATCGTGTATTGGTATGGCGTTGTGATCCCTGGATGACCAGCTGAAGCATTAATGTCTTGAACTGTGAAGGAACACAGAACAAGACACTAAGAGGGGATCACGAGTTAACGTAGCAAATAGAGATGGCTTAAATGTGAGGGAAATCTTTGCTTCCCTGAAAATCAAGCAAATATATGACGCCAACCATGTTAGCCCACCCCCAACAAGTGGCCAAAATTTTTCTAAACTGCGTTTGAGTGTGGGTCTTTCTATATATATATATATATATATATAGTAAAAGAACAAAATGATACTATTAAATAACAATTAAAGTCTTTTACATAGAACCGAAGGTGGCGGAGCAAACACGATGATCAAAATAAAATTGAAAAGAAGCAGCCGGAAATAACTTGAAGAAGTTAAAGAATGAAGTTTTGTAGCAAAGGAAGAAATTGTAGGCATGTGATGATGTTGCTTGTAAGATAAGGTTAAATAAGGAGACCGTAAATCCTTTGTCGACACCTATGAATGTATGATAGGTCATCTATGTCCCAGCATGCCATTAAAGATATAAAAGTTAGAGATCCACAACCGCACAATCCATAGACGCTTTGCATTAAAAGGCATCCCAAATAAAAAAATATTGTTAAGTTACTTAATATTACACGTGTTTTATAAAATATTATATTAATATTTTTAAATTTCTTTATTTTCTTTCCTTCCTGATTATTGTCAGGGGTATTGTTGTCAAAAACTAGCACAAAAATTTACGTTTTTGACATTTTTACTGGAGTAATATGATGAAAATGCAAGTAAAAACATTCTTTAATAAAAATGGGTAAAAACGCCACATAAAAACGGTAAAAATGACATTTTTACTTAAAACAGGAAATTAAAAATTAAAAAAGTGAAAAAAAAACTTATTTTCATTTCCCTCAAAACAAATGCACAATATCTTGATAAAAAAGAAATCATTTGAAGTAAAAGCTATGAATGATGTTATTTTTGTGATGACCAATTCAAGATCAGATAAAAAAAAAAAAAAAAAAGAAACCTACTCAAAACTCCCATGCATATAATTTTGATGATTTTTCATCTAATGATGACTGGATAGTGGAAAATGAAGAATATTGAAAAGATGTAGACAACTTAGATGTTGATGCTCATGATGAGAAAAGCTTGATTAAAGTTGAAGTGAGAAGACCTATGGATGATCATAATTTAGATACTTCAAGTTTTGCAAATAAATTTATTATAAGAGTAAGAGAAAAAGACATGCAAATAATACAAGATGATGAGTTTGATTTGAATAAATTGATATAATTTAGAAATTGTTAAACTTTATTCTTTTTATGTTCTGAAACTTGGTTGTAGGAGTTGTTAGACTTTGTTTGTATTTTTAGACTTGTGTTTAATATAGTTATGTGGCTTATATATTTTAAATATTAAGTTGTACATTAAATTTTGAGTAATGATTTATGTTTTTTTTTACATGTGCGTGTGTTGTGTCTGTGTGATTTTATATTTTGACTTTAAGTTGTAGAGACTTTACATTTCGTGTTGTTTCTATGATTTGCATTTCTATAAAAACTTGATCTTGATAACATTGGTTAGGAGAGTATCAACAGGTGTAAATTAAGAAAATATTAAAAAATATGAAAATTATTTTTTATATATATATATATATATATATATATATATATATTATATTAACTCTTCAAATATGTCTTATACCACTCTAATCCTTATTATTATTTACTTTTAAGAAATTTTTTGTTCCAAGTATAAGTCTGTTTACATGTTATTAATGAATGTTTTCCAATTTTGACGTTATTTATTTCTTGTTAGAAAGGGAGAGAGAAGAGAGATGTGAGAACGATTTATAAATGCAAAGAGTGAATATTTTTTTATTTATGGTAAATTTGGAAGACTCTAAGCATATTTAACGACTTAACTAACAATTCTTAGTATTCCTTCTTTCTTTAATAAAAGACATATTTGAGGAGTTGATATTGGTCATAAATATTAGACAAAATTTTTATATTTATCAATCTTTTTCCAGTTTGTCTCTATTGATTCTTTCTAAAAAAATAATTAAAAAGAAAAGTGAATGAGGGAATTAAATAAAGATGACTATGGTGTTTTAAAAAATATATATCATATTCACTAATTTTTTAATCTAATTAAATTAAATAAATATATTTTATATTAAGAACCTAAGGATTATCTAAGAATTAGTTAAAAATTTGAAATAGAGTTATAATAAAGTGTAGAGTTAAAACGTGGAGGGAATGTTATGTAAGGAAGGGGGATGTGTGTGGACAGATTTAAGAGGCATATTAGTATCCGGGGTCGCGTGGTTAGCGTGAATTGCGCTGCTCATTCGTTCCTACCAACCAACTTAACATTTCGTAGCTTTCAACTCCCATCTCTCCTTATTTTTTTTGCTCCAAGGAATTGCATATATGTAATGAACCTAAACATATTGGGCCTAGAGAAGGTTTCAAAAGAAAGCCCAATGTGAGGTGGGTGTTTGGCTGAGATGGTAATCAGGAGATCTCAGGGATATAATTGGACAGAGCAGCAATGGAATGAGTGTGAATGATTTTAGTGAAGGCTCTCCTCTCTCCTTCGTTTGTCTTCTTCTTCTTCTTCTTCTGGCCGTCACTTCCTGTGACTGGATTTCTTCCCTTCCTCCCTTTTCTGTTTCTTGCTTTTTTTGTTACTACCTTTTGTATTTGGTTATCAGTGTATGGAACATTGAGCAGGATCGTTATCATATACCAGAAACGCGTCTAGCAAATTGCCAAATCTTAGAGTTGCTCTTTTATATTTACTGTTGTTATCCTAATCATAACAATATATTACCGTAAAGACAACAGTACATCTGGAAAAGTAATACAGAAAAGAGTTTATGCCAGTTCTTTATTCACAATTAAGTAGCTTTCAACTCCCATCTCTCTTTATTTACAATTATGATCTTTATCACATTACGCCAACTCAAAAGCTCCTTCTTTATTTATATATATATATATAACTCATATCCTAAATTAACAACGGTCATCAGCCAGAGTTTCAGGTAAAAAAAAAAAAGCAGCAAGAGTTTATGCTAGCAACAAGCCTGATACTAATATTACTTTTGCTGCCATCTCCTAATAAAATACTAAGTAAACAAAAAAAAAAAATAAAATCCTAAACGCAAAACGCTTGAACTTGAAAGTGTGTTGGCCAGCCATCTCTCCACAGTACTGGACAAAATGATCAAGTCCATTCATCCCTGAGAAAAAAGTGTCGTTGATGGAAGGCTATCTCTCCCTCTTTTCTCGCCCAAATGAGATGCGGGGGTCACTGGTACGCACCTCAGCTCAGTGTCGCTCCTATCTCTGGGACTTCACATTGGAGATGCCTTTTCCTTCTTTTCCCATCCACTCCTCCCTTCCTCAGTGTTTTTTTTTTACTTCAAAGTTGTTGATTTTTGGCTTGGATATATGCATTTTTGGTCATTTTTTCCAGCTGGGTAGAGCTAGGTTGACCGGTTTTAATTTTGCTACCCCGTCTTTAATCTTCAATTTTTTGTTATGGAGCTTTGTTTTTTAGCTCTACAAAAGTCATCTATCATCATCAAAAGTGACTTCAATGAACAATGATCCTACCGACTCAACTTGGAACTCCTAACTCTCCTGGACCCGATAACAAGCTACCGACAAAGCTCTTTCTTTCTTTCTTCTTCTTCTTTTTTTTTTTTTTCCTTTTTTTTAAAGGAGCTTGTGCCTCTAGAAATGGAATGACCATAATGCCAAGTCTTCGGAGTTTTAATAATTCACGAGTCTTGGTCAGCTCAATGCCCATTAATTATTCCACACAGAACAACACACCTCACTAGTCTTGCCCCCTCGGTGTGACACCTTCAAGCCACCCCCACCTCCCATGCTTTGACAGAGTCCAGGTAAACTTGCCAGACCAGTCATAGCACCTTTTAATATCTAGTTACCAGCTTTGATGAGCCAGCCTTACACCACTGTGCCCAAATTTCACCTTGAAATCTTCTTCTCGCTGACTTCTCTTCAATCTCTTCCTGTCAAGGACTAACGAGAAGCGTATCTCCACATCAGGTAGGCATCAAATAGTTATGTCTTCAATCTTTTCCCTCCGTAATGATCACCGATTAGCGATTGTTGCCCTTCCCACTGAACTTTGATTCTGTGTGTATGATAGATCACAAGAATGATCCCTCAGACTTTTGAAACTGACTCTACCTCCAGTAGTTATGCTAAATCTGAAACTGAGAGTGTGGCAGAAACAGAATCCTCTGTTTCTAGTTCTGTTTTTAGCAATTCCCAAGATGGAGGTAGATTGGAACCCAGGAAGAAATTGAAGGGACTGAGGTCAATTCGGCTTCTACGATTGTTGAGCGTGAGATCATCCACTAAAGGACCCAAATCCCGTAACGAAAATATTGATTCACCAAGTTCAGGACAACATTCTTCGGTAGAAATGTCAGATGCATCGCCCAATTATATGAAGGCAACCAGCAGTTCTCATGCAAAGAAAAGCTTCCAGGCAAGTTTTATGATTTTTTTCCCTATTGATCTTTTTGCACATATGATTTGATTTATATCCTTTCAAGATTTGAGAAATCAAATGTTAAATCTTATGGGCAGAGTTCCGAAAGAATATTCACGAGGAAGAACTTAACGAGAACACCAACGTTGAAACTGAGGAGGAGTTTCACCAGAAAGCTATCGGGAGGGACTGAGTTGAAGAGGAAATTGAAGTCATCAAGATCAATCAAGCTCAAATCTGTTAAGGGGCTGAGATCATCTATGCAGGGGAAAAACCAAGGCAAGCCAAGCAATTTTGATGACAGTCGGAATAGCAAGCATCCAAGTGAGAATTCTCAGAGAGTTATGACCAGAAGATTAAGTTTCAAGTTAAGCAGCCGGAATATGTTCAAGTCGAGGAAAGTTTTCCAAGAGGAAAGCTCTAAAATATCACAATCTTCAGACCCAAGTTTGCATAAAGCTACATGTTCTTCAACTCTCAAAGATTCTCATTTTTCAGATCTGATTGAGCTGCCGCTTGAAGGGAATGGATCTGAACAAGTACCGTTAACAAAGAAGGTCTGTCCATTTACTTATTGTTCTCTTCATGGTCGTCGCCGTGACAATGTGCCTCCAGTAAAACGTTTTGTCTCAATGAGAAGGCACCAAATGAAGACCCATAAGAACACAAAAATGGAGAGTCAGCCTGTTACAGAATCAAAGCATTCTGGTAATATAAAGAAAGGCAATCAGACAAGTCAGAGCGTCTGCAGGGAAAATCCTGTGAGTACTACAGCTCGTTCTAGCAAATCTCATAATCAGAATGCTAAAAAGCCTGCAAGGGACTTGCCTGTTAAGACTCACAATGCAGTAGCCTCCACTTTCAATGGAGGAGGCTCATCTGGAGGAGATAATGTAGAAAAGATAAATTTCAGATGTAATGCTGAGTTGTTGCCTGGTGAAACATCAGTTCCACCTATAACTTTTGATCAGGATCTCAACAATTCTCTTGCAGAAACTGGGTGTACCTTATCTTCCTTTGTTGCAATCAAGGAAACAAATACGGAATGCTGTTCCACTGTTACTTACAAGGACAAACTAGACTCCGAATTGATTAAGACAGCTAGGAACAACAATATAGTGGCTGCATGCCACAAATGTGATGAAAGCACTCAGTCTGTTCTCATGGATGATCGGCCTGATATTGTACACTGTGAATCAAGGCTGCTTGAAGATCCCGACCTTTGTGATAAGCATTCCAGTTTGATAGATGATAGTGAAGTAGCTGGTCATGAGGTTCTTGGAGCGGAAGCTTCCCAGGATAAACAGGAAGAAAGAAACTCAACTCTGGAGCTGATTGATCCTGAATTGTTCGGAGAAAGCTTAAATGCCAATGAGTACAGAAGCTCAAGAGATCAATCATTGGATAAATTAAAAGCATCAGATCAAAATGTTGCTGTGGAGTTAACTTCAGCTGAAGCCATGTGTTCTGCCTCCCTAATTCATACATTGGAGGAAGAGATAACGACCAAAGACAAAAATGTTGATTCAGGGTATGGAATACTGCAGGATACATCTCCACGGAGAGAGTCTAAGCCCGATTCCACCACTGATGCCTCTTACAAAATGCCTGAAGGAGATAAAAAGTATATAAAGATGTGGCACTTGATGTATAAACATGCAGTATTGGGTAATGCGGAAAAAGGAGAAGACAAGCTTCAATCTGACCTGGAGGATAAGGAAGCACAAGGGGAAGATGGTCTTTCATCTAACGGAGTAAACAAATCTCCTTTTCAGGATAATGATGGTGAAGATGAGAATGTAGTTAAGCTTGTGCAGAAAGCGTTTGATGAAATTCTTCTCCCAGAAATGGAAGATATCTCTTTTGATGATCGCGTAAAATCTCAGGGCACGGCTTCAGAGGACGACCTCCTAGAGAAGAGTCAAGGTAAGGAAACAGCTGAGACCACCTCAACATTCATAGATTCTCCTCAAGAAGAAGCAAGGCTAAAACTTGATGATGAAGAAGAGAAAGCATCTCAGAAGATGGGAAATAAACCTGAGCCAAGAACACCAAAGAGCTGGAGCAGACTGAAAAAATTACTTCTCCTAAAAAGATTTGTAAAGGCGATGGACGAGGTAAGAAAAATCAACCTTGGAAATCCCAGACATTCACCTTCAGATGCCAACCTAGAAGTTGAAAAAGTTCATCTCAGGCGCCAGACGCTGGGAGAGGAAAAAAATGTTGATGAATGGATGCTTGACTATGCACTTCAGAAGGTTATCTCCAAACTAGCTCCTGCTCAAAAGCAACGGGTCGCACTTCTAGTAGAAGCATTTGAAACAGTTCTGCCATTTAAAGACAGTGTAAAGGGCCCACTATCTTCTGCAGCAATTGAAACTAAAGCTACTGCAGTTCAAGGCCTTGATGGTTCCTCAGATCTTGGCGAGGAAACAGTGGACAGAGAGAGGGAATATGGCTTTTCAGCCAAGCTATTGCCTGGCAAAGCATTCCATTCTCTCAAAACTTTTGAAGAACATGCTGATGATGCCAATGACAACCCAATGGCAGAACCACGAGGCTCTAATGTAGTTGAAGAAACTAAGAACAACCCCACATCCAGAGCCATCAATGGAGATTTGGTTGGAAAGCAAAGTTTCGCTGGAGATCATGATATGGAGGAGAACAACACGATTGTTAATGATAATGTTTATCTTGCAGAAACCAAAGATTTAGCATCATTATCTTCCGGCATGCTATTTGACAGTACAAGCACCTCCCTCGAGGAAGATCTCGCAAATGAAATGGTCAATGGAGTTTCACGAGACGTGATATCTGGTTCAACTACAGAAATTCCAACTGGTAATTCAGAGACACATGGAAGAGATTTTGAAACTGATGCAAACGAGGAGCCACTTTCTACATCAAAAAGCTTGATTCTAAAAAGTTTTGCGAGATCACTGGGATCTAGTTTGGCCCCTTCAGCAGCTCCTTCAGATCAATTAGATGAACCAGCAGTAGGCAGTGAAGAAAGTATAGTGAAGGCTAAGGCAGAAATTGAGAACCTTGAACAGTTCCCTCCGGTTGAAGGAACTATGAACCAACAAGAAAAACAAAACCACACTGGGCTATGGTACTTGGTTTATCGGCATATGGCATCAGGTATAGCAGCAAATGATTTCAAGCCGCTTGTACAAGGAAACGATGAGAAAGAGCAAGCATATGATAATAGTAGAGTCACAGGAACTGATGCTTCCATCTCTTATGGAAGCATACCTGTGGCAAATCAAGATATGCCCTTAAATGATCACCCTGTTACTGACTCAGAGGCTGAACTTCACCAGCTTGAAGCCATCAGGATTGTAGAAGAAGCCATTGATGCAATCCTTCCAGATGCACAGGAACATTCACATGATGGTCAGTCAGTTACTGGCAACTCCAAACAGTCCCATGGAGTCAAAGGAAATAACAGTGAAGACTTGTACCAAAAAGAAGATAGGGTAACATCCAATACTGGAGTAACCCAAGAACAGGATGAAGAACCAGCGCTGAAAGAGGGAAACAAACCATTATCTAGGATGAGGAGCAATCTTAAAAAGGCAATCATGCTCAGAAGATTTATCAAGGCATTAGAAAAAGTCAGAAAATTCAATCCTCGAGGACCTCAACATTTGCCAGTCGAGCCTGATCCAGAAGCAGAAAAGGTAAATTTAAGGCACCAGGGCATGGGAGAAAGAAAAGGTTCAGAAGAGTGGATGCTGGATCATGCACTTAGACAGGTCGTGTCCCAGTTAACCCCAGCTAGGAAAAAAAAAGTGGAATTGCTCGTGGAAGCTTTTGAAACGGTAATTCCTACCATCAAAAACTGAAAATGGCCAATTTGCAGAATAGCTTTGTAGGAAAAGTGCGTTCAAGCTAAGCAAGCTGAAGGTAGTAATATATGGTCCCGATATTTTTAGTTTTATTCACAAGATATAAGACTGGTATATAGTTTCCTTTTAGTTTAGTTTTGTTCTGAAAGGTTGGGATATGGATTTTCTCGTGAGGGAGTCTTTTCCCCCTTGATGTTTGGTAATAGAGGAGGAAAATTTAACAGCATAATGCTTGTCACGCATGTAAATACAAGAAAATGGACAAGGTAAAGGAAATCTATCGGTTCAGAAACACCAGGTAAACTGTTGACCCCATTTGGCCAAGAGAGGCAGCAGAAATGGAATAGTTGTTTCTAAAGAGTCCATGTTATATGAGCTCGAAATGGATGAAGACTTGTATTAAGTAATAGTTTCATGTTACACATTTGCTTCCAAAAGTCTTATTCGTTGATTTCCTCCATATGTACAGGTGATGAACTAGGAAAATCTAGTTGGTAACAATCGTGCAGGATGGTTTGGCAGTTTCAGCTTGCCCCATAGTTGCAAGAGAACCAAGACCATTCAATAGGCCTGTTTGGAATCCTTACAGAACGTGGAAGTAATGATTCAGAACAGGAGGAGTTTAGTACATAGCTAGCAAATTCTTTCTTTTTTTCGTTTATTTTCCCTTGTGAATGGGGGTTTTAGATGTTCTGTAATAAATTCCCTTGCAGTTGCAGTTTTTAAATACCGGGGAAATGGTTTAGATGTATAGTAGCACTTGTCTGATATTTGGAAACATATTATTAGAGTGGTCTGTATGTTGGAAGCTTTAACTAGCAGAACTTCAATACCCAGTCTTCATGCATCCACAATTTAAAACGAGTTTTTCACCATGAGGTGGAAAGACATCAGACACTTAAATTTCCTGGCATACTTCGATTAGTCCTTGGCAGATTATTTTTTGGTGGTTCTGAATTCTGATGATATATTCAAGTTTTAAGGGAATAGTTTTTGCTTTTTGGTTGGATATATAATTAGTATTTCGACTGACTGCTTTTATTCTCTCCATTTTGTTCTTTTTTGGCAATTGGCAGTCCGGGAACTAGAGAAACATCCGAGAACTCATGAAACCGTTTTTTTTTTTTAAATTAAAAAATTTTAGGAAAGGGGTTGAGTTCACTCACCATCCAAGGGCAAGGCGAAATCTCTCTTCCTCCTAGGTGATACCAATGTTGGGTAGGGCAAGTCGTTTATTACTCTCAGACATTTACTTAGGCACCCAAGAGTTAAGATGCCTCTCTCAACGCCTGGACCAACTTTAGGATCCAACCTCTGGATAGCTTTAGTCAGCAGTTTTACTTAATGGGCTCAGACCTTTAACTTTCATTCATCTTGGTTCGTACTATTTTTGGATGGATTCCCAATTCAATCTTTTGCCCAGTCTAATAATAAATTAAAAAAAGATTGACAAATATTAAAAAAGTATTATATTTATGAGGAATATAAACTTTTTAAATAAATCATATGTTAAGGAGCTAAAGGACTATCCATGTAATTCAAGTTCACTTGTTTAAAGATAAAATCATCGGTATTCCCATACGTAAACTGTACATATTTGTGTAATTTTTTAAATCAATGCTAAAAATTTGTTTTTCCCAAACACGTGTAGACTTCTATTACTGACAATCATATTTGAAGTACTCTAAGACATAAATGTTAGAACCCCTCCCAGCAAAAATTCGAACCTTAATTCATTACATTGTTGTGGGGGATAGCCTTTTTGTTAGACCAAACTCCTGTTGGTTCAATGGGTGTTCTAGAGTATTTGCTAGCCGGGCATCTGTTTTATGGGCTTTACCATGGATTTGTATTCTGTAGCCCAGTGCTTGGCATCGCGGGAGGGAGCAGAAACGAATATTCCTCCTTCACCACTGAAGTGTCCGAACTTGAAACAGGGTTTCTATCTTTCGGAAGGCGAATCAAAGGCAGAGGAGAGTGACTGCTAGCTCAAGGTAACTCCGATTGCCTTCTTGCACTCCTTCAGTCTAATATTCCTGCGTAGAAGATTTTAAGTGGGAAGCAATGTATCTTTTCTCGGAGGCGTGAACATCGAACTTTGAAGATATTCTATTTGATGTCATACTCTAGTTGTTTTGCTGTGCATATTGATATTTTTCGCATAGACAAACCCTTGTGTTCGCTCTGTGGGCCTGTGCTGGCCTTATCCTGCACAAAACCCTCGATAATTATTGTAGTGGAATTTTGAGGAATTGATATGCTTTAGGACGGTTGTGTATTGAAATTTATTTGCTAGGAATTTATCACCCTGGGATCCAAAATTTTAAGAGAATGAGAGGCGAAATTTGCAACCTTGGACCTTCTAGAGTTTATAATTGGTTATGTTCGACTCGTTTTTCAGTCATGGTGTTTGATTGCTCTACCTTGCTTTGAAC
The DNA here is from genome assembly GCA_037074495.1 of Acacia confusa. NCBI lineage: Eukaryota > Viridiplantae > Streptophyta > Magnoliopsida > Fabales > Fabaceae > Acacia > Acacia confusa. Next base: position 8,174,517 of record CM073507.1, on the reverse strand, counting down.
CTCCTCCGCATTAATAAATCCGGGAGCATCTGACTCATCCTTTTGCCTGTTGGTTCTTGATTTTGGCCGTGCAAATGGATATACTTGCTTGCCCTTGTAAAATATTTATCGTCTGTTCTTCCTAATAGCTACTTGGTTAAAAGGTTGGTGAACTAATGAGTCCCTACTTAACTGATGAACTCAGTTTTTTTTTTTTTTTTTTAGTTTCAGGTACATCTCTGTATTAGTTAGAACCTAGAGGAAAATCATATGAGATGGCTCAATTACTATCATGCTCTAGCTCCTTGACTACGTCCACTACTAACAAATCTTACTTGAAGCCACTTGACCAATGTTCAGCTGCATTTTCTATCTCTGTTCCATTCAAAACTACCAGGCCTCCTTTTAGAAGACTTTGCTTGCGAGAAGAGAATTCAAAAGGAAGTAGAGTGGTACGTGCCACTGCAATCTCAACCAATCAGGATGCCCCAACTCAATCTAGTTCTGGCTCCCCTCAGAGCTTTGGTGTCCCATCCAAACCACAACGTGTTATGGTCATTGGTGGTGATGGTTACTGTGGTTGGGCAACTGCTCTCCACCTATCTAACAAGGGTTACGAGGTTGCTATTGTTGACAGTTTTGTTCGGCGCCTGTTTGATCACCAGCTTGGGCTAGATTCTCTAACTCCAATCTCCTCAATCCATGATCGCCTTCGTTGTTGGAAATCTCTTACTGGAAAAAGTATTGAGCTCTATGTTGGTGACATTTGTGAGTTTGACTTCTTAACTGAAGCCTTCAAGTCTTTTGAGCCTGATGCTGTTGTTCATTTTGGTGAGCAGCGATCTGCACCTTACTCTATGATAGATAGGTCAAGAGCTGTGTATACACAGCAAAACAATGTAATTGGGACCCTGAACGTGCTCTTTGCCATAAAAGAGTTCAGAGAGCAGTGCCATCTGGTTAAACTCGGAACCATGGGTGAATATGGGACTCCAAATATTGATATTGAGGAAGGCTATATTACGATTACTCATAATGGCAGGACAGACACCTTGCCCTATCCCAAGCAAGCCAGTTCATTTTACCATCTTAGCAAGGTTCATGATTCACACAACATTGCCTTCACCTGCAAAGCTTGGGGGATTCGAGCAACTGATCTGAATCAGGGAGTGGTATATGGAGTAAGGACAGATGAAACTGCAATGCATGAAGAACTGTGTAACAGGTTTGATTATGATGGAGTCTTCGGAACTGCACTGAATCGGTTCTGTGTCCAGGCTGCTGTTGGTCATCCACTTACTGTATATGGTAAAGGAGGCCAGGTAACTTAGCTGTTTATCCAGTGATGATATTTCAGAGAAGTAGAAGTTTTTAGGTCACCGAGTTCTCTTGAATTTGATAAATTGATATCCTTAATTATATGGGAGAACTTGGTGATAAATATGCATTGTTGCTAATATTTTGCATTTGACATAATTCAGACTAGGGGCTACCTGGATATAAGAGATACAGTTCAATGCGTTGAGCTTGCCATTGCAAACCCTGCAAAGCCTGGGGAATTCCGGGTCTTCAACCAATTTGTTGAACAGTTTTCAGTAAACGAACTTGCTGCCCTTGTTACAAAAGCAGGCGAGAAGCTGGGGCTCAGTGTGCAAACTGTATCTGTGCCAAACCCAAGAGTGGAGGCAGAGGAGCATTACTACAATGCCAAGCACACCAAACTGATACAGCTGGGGTTGAAGCCACACTTTCTTTCAGACTCTCTCCTGGATTCGCTGCTAAACTTTGCTATTCGGTACAAAGACCGTGTTGACACCAAGCAAATAATGCCTAGTGTTTCGTGGAGAAAAATTGGGGCGAAACCAAAAACTGTGAGAGCTTAAGGTGGGATCGTTGTTGCCAGCGTATGACTCTTTTGTGGTGCTAGGTGATGCTGCACTTTCATATTTCACTGTCACATTTGCACTGGATGTGGATGGATAGGCTGTAATAGCATGATCTTCATGTGCTTATTTAGTGTAAACCTCTTTGTGTTTCAAAGCGGTTTACTGTGAGAGTCATGTGCATCTCAATAAACTGCTATCTTGTATATTGGTGAGCATTTGAGAATGTAAGCCGTAATTCACCGATAAAGACCATTGCATTTGTCTTGTAGGCAACATGGCAATGTTGCTAGTTTTGTTGTTGTTGTTGTTAATATTATTTTAAGTTAAATCGGAATATCAGTATTATATTTAAAATTGCAGAGAGGGGCTGTGCTAGGGTTTCGACCCTTCTCGCAATAAGAGGGATCTCTCCATGGGAGAGTCGATACATTTGGCATTGTTCTTGGCTTCTTGCGACAAAGGTCGGGTGGGTGCGAACGTGTTTTCTTGGTTTAAGGTGGGTGGGCCGGCGAATTTAAGATATGTATATAATTTTTTTTGAGAAAAAGGTATTTCAATACATTTTAAACATGTATCTAGCAAGTATCAAAAACATATATTGGTCACGAAGAATCGAAATACACGACGAGACAGAAATAGATGGCTGAGTCTCCTTTTTTATAACTCCTCCAATAAGCCTGTGCAATGTAATACACGGATTTCTGTCTAGCTAAAATATTAACATACTTACATGCGTAGCTTGTAGGATGCAATTATAACCAGCGTGCATATATATCTTGAATATTAACTTTTAGGCCTCCTGTTGTACGTACGGACGTAACTCATGAATTAACAATATTAAGTCATCCAATTGTGGATTGATATATCATCACAGCCTTTTTTATGGAAAATCCTTTTAAGGTCTTAACGGGTCAAGAAAATGTCAAACAAGTCTACTGAAAAAGTGTTCAGTAAGATTTTTTGGATATCATAATTTTCTTTAAGATTTTCTTAACATTTTTTTAGTCCCTGGACCTTCAAAGGATTTTCCCGAGTTTTATTTCAACTATACACACACTACGCGAGCAGCAGATACATAGCGTCCAAACCAATTGACTGGGGGAATTTTTTGTCCCCAAAATTAAGTGCTTATCATGTACAATTTCATACAACAAAACAAACCGAATTTATTTAAGCCACATTCACTTCCAATTATACAGGCTGAAGACGCAACCATACTTGGGTTTTACTATCAAACAGACTCCATTATTTTTGAAACAATACGTGAACAAAAAATGCTGCGGCGGTGGCGCCATATATATCACACGACCCTCGCAATAGTAAATCCAGAAACACGCACGAATCGAAGAGCACCATGATTAATTTAGTGGAAGGCCGAAATAAGAAGCGATTCTAGCGTGGTTTTGTTGAATTTTGTGGGTCTGACAGAAGCGAAGAAATTCGTAGTGGTCAAAGGTTTTATAGCGTGAGGGATACTGCTCATCCACTAGCTCCTCCACCACCTTACCCCCAAATGAAAATAGTCCCATTCACTATCTCGTCTTCATTATCGCTCTGTGTTCGCACGCCTTTGCCCTCCCACTACTCCACACCTCATCATCGATCAAACATTACGCACTCACACGTATATATAATTGAGTTTTGTATTTTCATTAACTAACCACCTCATCCGAGACTTATTTTTAAGAGTTCAAGCTGACTCTAAAGTATTTATATTTATCATTAATTTTTGTATCAAACTAATTTGTTTGACTTATATATACACTATTATATAACCTAATAATATTGTTGTGATTAAGTTATTTATTTAACTTCAACCTCTAAGAAAATCATGCGGTCTTATCTAAAAGCAGTATGATCCACAATTCTGACCTGGGGATTGAGCTGCAGATGCAGTATAGTTAACAGACTCATATCGGTATGAGCATGAATTCCCAAATCTGCCTCATGCATCTCTGCTTTTCTGTATTTGAAGCATCGAAGCAGATAGTTGTTTGATTCCATGAAAGAATCGCATCGTTCTTTGTCCAGATCGTAGCTCTCAGACACCATTTTCCTGAGGCCAATGATGTGAGCGAACTTTTGAATTCCTTCCATGGTGAGAGGATCGTCGATGGCCAAAGATTCATAGAGAGGAAGTAATGGGTATTGGCTATAATAGCTATGGAAGATCTTGGGGCTGGTCTCTTGCATCATGGTCTCTAGAGGGAGATCAAACAGGTGATTCATGGCAGATATCATCGAGTTGCAGAAGCCTCGATCTGCTTTGTCATAGAGCGCAATGAAACAGCCATGTTGTTCCAGTCCAAGACGCACAACACGACACGCAGAAATCCATTCCTTTGAACCAGGTTTCATAATGTTCTCATCGCTCAAATCTACCACTCCAAGGTCACACTCTGTTTCGGATCCCATGATATGGCTTCGCTGTAGGTTTCTTAGTACATCCTCAAGAGGTTTTGTGATGGTTTGCTCGGCCTCGCTGTCGTGTTGTACGGTTTTAAACTGTATAAATGGGCGCTGTCGCCTTCTGGTTAATTTTAACAGAGACTTCGTAACGACAATTGAGAGTTTGTATAATTTATACTCCCTCCCACATAAGAAATTTTCTAGAATGGAAGTTTTGGTTAAAACTATTAGAGATTGAAAAGGTAATTAATTAGTGACTGTTTTTTAGTTAAGAAACTAGAAAAGTGTTAAATATTAAATTATATATTTAAAAATCGCATTCAAAATAAGGGTAACATGGGTAAATTTGTCAATTTAAGACATATTATTTAATTTAATCAACTTTAATGATTTAACTAGCATTCTTTAATTAGTGTGAATTAGTCAACAAATTCTTATATTTTAAGTTTTTAACCAAGCTAGATGAAGCATTTTGGGAGATTTTGTGCGTGAACTGGTGGACATATTCATGTCTGAGGGAGGACCCGAGACTCGATATATATGGATCCTCTAAGTTCAAGAAAATTGCTACTTTACACAATGCAATTAGCTAATGAGATCCAACCATTCGTTATCCAACTGTTCTAATAGTGGCACGGGTCATTAATATAGATTAATTACTATTAGTTGCAAGGTGCAAAACTCTAATACGTACGTACATTCCGTTGGTGTGTGTGTGAGAGATTCATTTTGATTTTTGAAGGCTTCAGGATGCTTTTCATTTTTTAGGGGAAAAAAAATCCCTATCAATATAGATATATTTTTCCTAAAATTTTAAAAAATTAAGGTTGCTGAATATGATTTTTCTTTTTTCTTTCATAAGGACAGCGAATCGTATCAATTAATATTTCTTTACTTAAAAAACTAAGCATTACATTTTTATGTTCAGCATTGTTGTCAAACATCGTCTCGAAATAATGAAATTTTTTTTTTAAAAAAAAAACTGTCAAGACTAATAAACGTACGGGTCCCTCTAATTTTCAGTTTTAAGTATTCGTGATATAGAGAGAAATCTAAACAGATAAGATTGAGTAATTAGAAGCAAACTCTCAAGTACATCAAGACTTGTATTCACATGCATGCAGGTTCACATACGGACGCTAGCTTGACTCGAGTCTTAATAAGTTAACACACATAATTCGAAAGGCACTAAAACAGACACACACACACACCATTCGTAGAAAAAAGAAGCTGATCATTTGATACCATGAGCTTTAATTTCGTCTTCATCAGACGCCGCAATAAGTAGCGAGTCGGACCTCAGCAGGATCTTTGATTTTGGAAGTGTCGCAGAAGCGAAGGTAATCATAGTTATCAAAGGGTTTATAACGCAAGGGATTTTGGTCGTCCACTAACTCCTCCGGCACCTCCATCGTCTTCCCATTGAAGGAAAAAAATCCCATGGAATATCTTGTTCTCTCTGCATTCTTCATCACCACTCGGTGTTCGCACGAGTGCACCCTCCCATTACTCCACATCTACGTACCAGCCACCATCAATCCATGCACGCACGCACGCACACACGTAACATTTATCAATTACTTCTTAGTTTCACAGATTTTAATTTGAAGCAAGCATTTTGATAGATATATATACCATTTTATCTCCCATCCTAAATATAACACCAGATAGCTTTTTTAAGAGATTAAGAAATTTTATTAAATTAATTTAAAGTATTTATATTTATCATTTTTTTAATCTAATTTATAAATTGATATATATAATTCACACATAACATATCATGTAATTAAATAACCAATTTATTTTTCTTAATCTTTTTAAAAAAGCCAATTAAATCTTAAGAAATATAGTAGTAGATATATAAGAATAGGGAAAGTGATGATAGATCATCTAGTACCTTTAATGCGTCACCGGCCATGATGATGAAGGAGGTGGGGGAGGCATCAACCTCAATCCAGTAGTCCTTACCCTTGGGTTTCACTTCCAAGCCTCCGAAATTGAGTTGATGCAATAGCGACAGAAGAGTGAGGTCCGAGTGAGCATGTAATCCCAATTCACTCTCATCCTTCTCTGGTTTCCTGTACTTGAGAAATCGAAGAAGATAATCATTTGATTCTAAGAATGAATCGCACCGATCCTTGTCCACCCCATAGCTATCGAACACCATTCTCTTTGCCACACGGTCCAGTCCCTCCGTCAACTTTCCATACTCATTCATTATTTCACTGTTTCAAACATTCAAAATATATAATATATATAACACGAGCAAGACGATCGTAAGATTCAGAGACTAACAAGTATAGTTATATGCATATATTTATACCAGAAACGGTCATTTCCTTGTGGCCACATAATGTGAGCGAACTTTTGGCAACCATCATCGGACAAAACATTGTCAATGGCGACAGACTCGTAGAGAGGAAGCCACGAGACACCGAAGTAGCTATGGAAAGGCTTGTCGCTGGTGAGTTGCTTTTTGGTTTCTAAAGGGAGGTCAAATAGTTCATCCAATGCCGACAAAACAGAATCGTAGAGCACGGGGCTTACTTTATTATACAGTGCGATGAAACAGCCGTCTTCTTCGAGTGCTCGACGCACAACACCACAAGCTGAAACCCAAGCTTCTGAGCCAGGCTCTATACTTTCATCCGTCAAGTCTACGACTAAGAGTTGATGACGCTGAGTTTGGTCGGATCCCATGATCGATGATGGATTAATGCGATTTTGCTTTGCTTGGGTTCCTTATTATTACTGCATGTAATAGAACTGATATGGTTGGCTCTGTTGGTGCTAATGTATATGTTATATATAGGAAGAAGCAACTTCGTGTTCTTCAGGCGGGACCTATTAAGGTGTGATGGGGATCCGAGAGGGGACCAAGGCGAGGGGACTCTGAAATTAAATATGCTAATTGATTGTGTCTTATTTGTTTTTATTTTTATATTTAAATGAGTGATTATATATCCTTATGGATTATTTTTTAAGAAGATAAAATTTGTATTAATACATTTTATATTTCTTAGCCAAAATAATTATTTTTTTAATTTGATGTGACAGGGATATTTTAAAAGTCGTTTGTTCGCGGAATATATAAGATATGTACCTTATTATGATTTGCCCATTGTTTTAAAACCTTGATTGTGATCGATATATATGGGGACCACTTTTTGTATGTTCTTCGAGGGCAGCCTGTGAATCCTTAATTCAGGACGCAGGGTATATTTTCTAAACATATAGTACGTACAATGATTAACGCAATGCTTACAAACCTGATATGTGGGGTCCTTTGAATCGTGCCATAATATTCTGCAACCATCCTTCAATATATTATTACAAGTCAAATAGCTACTGCAATTGGGAAAATCCTTTAAAGTTTCAGGTAATAGAAAATTTTAAAAGAATCCTGGAGAAAATTTTCATGTTAAAAAGGTTATAAAGAGTTGTCAAAAGTCATAGATTGAATTGTCCATCTCCTATTAAAGGAGTTGTTAATGAAACCTTTTTTTATATCAGAATTTCCTTTGTGACTTTTTTGACATTTTTTTAGTCTTTTAAAACCTTAAAGGGATATTCCCATTATGTTGTTACTATTAAGGGTGGTCATGAAGCTCAAGATCCCACTGTGCCCGCCTAAAGCCAGGAGAAAAATCACCCAAACAAGAGATAAAAAGCAATCTGGAAAAAATTGAACACGATTGGTATGGATATTTTTACGAGCATGGCCAGACGTCAAACAGGGTATGCTGCCCTACTTATTTGGCCCTACTCGGTAAATATATATATTATTTTACTTTTTTTTTTTTCTAGATGCTTCATTATTTGATCAACTTTGGGGATATTAATACAAACCACTTGGACTTCATGACTTTAATTGCTATCATTTTGTTGCCTTATTTATGATAAGATTATGGATGTTGTTTGTAATATCCTAAAATTTGATCTAGGGTAAATATCATAAATTGGTAGAATATACCTATTGAAAATAGGTGAATTTGTGGTCTCAAAACTAGTGTCATAATTACCTTATTTCCAAAGGTGATTTCTCATGTAATTAGGAAAGATAAAGAGCTAAAAATCCTTAGAGACAATTAAATATTTATTAAAAAATTAGAGAGTATGTTGTCTCTAATTTAGATAATTTATGGGATTATTTTCCTTGGAAAATAATAAGGCAAAATTAAATATCATTTTGGGGAACATAAATTGCCCCATGATTTTTAATATTTTGCATAATGCATAAATTATTAATATCAATAAAATAGTTGTGAGATAATAATTATTACTAATTAAAAAAATTGTCAAAAATTAGTAAATGATTAATTAGATAATTAATGGCTAATTGTTTAGACATAAATAAAGAGAGAGAGAAGATGGAGATATTTGTGAGTTGTGAGTGTGTGTGTGCCTAAGTGTTGTGCATGTGTGTGTGTGTAGTAAAAAAAAAAGAAGAGAAAAAAATATATATATAATAAAATAAAATAAGAGATAAGATCTTATAATATAATAATAATATAATTAAAACATGTGTTAATTAGATAATAATATAATAATAAGAGGAAAAATGAACAGGATAAATGACCACGGATAGAAAGTAATTCCGTTGTGAGATTCTGGGAATGAGTTAGGAAAAAACAGAATATATTATTGGTCAGTGGATTTTTATCCAGAAGTTAGTACCGACCGAAGTTATTTCTGTAACCGGTCGCGAATACCGAGGATTTTCGGCAGATAACGGAATGTCCTTAATGAGAGAATAAGGTTAGGAAAACCTAGTATTCTTGAAGAGGAAGCAAAGACCTTCAGGGTACTGCTTCCGGAATTTTAAGGTGGTACGGAATCTCGTGATCGGGGCACCGAACTGGGATTTCATCAGATAAAGCAAGATGACATAAGACTTGATGATGCAGCAGGGATGACATCATCCTTGAGAGGTGTAAGGCCAAGATCTTGCCACCTCCAAGAAGTGCGATCTAATGGCCAGAAACTGATCAGACAAAGTTCAAAGGAATTACGAAAATGTCATTGGGCTTTTCTATAAATAGGCCATCATTCCTCTTCATTCTTCACCAATTCACACAATCCTAGAGAGAAGTTAGAGAGAGGAGCTCTGGAGGAGAAGTCCGGGGAAAATTCGTAGCGAAGCTTTGAGTAAGTCTTTCGGTCCCTAGTCTTTAGTCTTAAGTTCTTTCAGTAGTTCTTAGAGTTTTAGAGTAGATCTTTAATCTTCCAGCATATTTTAGATATCATGTTTTAGGATAGATATGATATTTATTTTGGGAAATATATTGGAGTTAGATATATGTGGAAATTCTGGAAGATTAGGGTCAAGATAGCGAAGTGTTGGCGAAATTCCTCCGATTAGGGGATCAGGGGCAAAATGGTAATTTGTACCTAAAATGTCCGTTTTGGTTCTAAATACTCATATTAATGATATTAACCTTATAGGATACTCGGAACACCGAACCGTTGTTTTCGTTGTTTCCGCTGTCACCGCCGTTGAGCCGCTGTCAAACGTGCCGTAATTTGACGGAAGTGTCAAAAATCGTCAACAGAGGTACGTCCGCGTACTGGTAACTTTAACTCTGATGTTTACTGTATGCGTATATGTATGGTATGCTTGTATGAGGTAATTAATGTACGTTCGCGTACTGTAACACTAATTCTGATATTTACAGTATGTGTATATGTGCTATGAGTATGATATGCTTATGTGAGTTAGCTGATAGCTCTGTGGTACGTTCGCGTACTGGTAACTTTAACTCTGATGTTTACTATATGCGTATATGTGCTATGTGTATGGTATGCCTATGTGAGTTAGCTGATAGCTCTGTGGTACGTCCGCGTACTGGTAACTTTAACTCTGATGTTTACTGTATGCGTATATGTATGGTATGCTTGTATGAGGTAATTAATGTACGTTCGCGTACTGTAACACTAACTCTGATATTTACAGCATGTGTATATGTGCTATGTGTGTTGTGTGCATGTTGTGTTGTGCTGTTTGAGTACATGTTGTTATTAAAGGATAGCTGTACATTTGCATACACTGGGGGTGATATATCTGTTTTCACTGGGAGTGGTATATTTCGCTGGGACCGGTACAGTTGCATTCACTGGGAGTGACATAGTTGGTGACATGTTTGGAAGTGAACCAATTGCTGTGATTTTATACCATATATGTAGATATGAGGTTAACTGTTACCTGGGGTCCGTATGCATGGGATCTCAGCTCTTTACATAGCATCAGGGTCGGGAGAACCGGTGTTGGAGGAAAAGGGAAAGCAGCATGCTTAGAGACCCGGCGGAAGACTTCCTGCAGTTGTTCTGGCAGAAGCCATCCTTTTGTTGTTGTACAGTCCTTTTGAGATACTCGGTTTTCTTACCGCTATTGTACCCCGCCAGACTTATGGCATTTTGAAATACAAATAACAGATACTCTTCCGCTCAAATGGTCTACTCTGATGATTTGAAATGATTTTAAATGAAAAGTTAATTTATTCCGCTTTTGAAAATTGGGATGTTACATTGTTTAATTCTTAAAGTATGGATATTTGTTAAGATATATGGTAGTTTTTAAATTTTAAAACTTAAGTTATAGATTTATTTTGAAATATACTAAGATGTGAAATCATCGAATGTATTTAAAGTTTATATTACTTAAGGTGAAATTAAGACATATTAACTACATGAATATTTATAAAGTTTAAATGGAATTATTTTTTCCACGTGGACAGAACAAGACATTACCACTTGGGCTACGAAATCAACTCTTACCTAACTAGAAGGAACTTTTATTGAGTAAATCCAAGCATCAAGCTGTAATATGTAGCTCATTCATTATCCGGGTTGGACATCAAGCAAGGGTCTTACTTTGCCCACCCCTATTCTATTTAGTGCTACTTGATTAATTTGTTTTAATTTATTTTGGATATTTGTTAGCCTAGCTCTTATCATATGCTCCTATTAGAACACTATTATCCGTGCCGTCATCGTGACCCCAAAGGACAAGCAATATTACAAGCAAAGGCGGCAACCAACCACAACAATCCTACTTAAGCCTTAAATTAAACCATGTTTATTGTAATTAGGACAATCTTCCCCCCGCCCCATTCAACCACCCATGTTTCATTGATGAGAACGTTCCATGTTAGTATATTTTCATATGCAAAATACGTACGCATATATAAGTTTCTTATAATTTTTTTTAATAAAATATTATAAAACTGGACCACAAGATCCGTAGACGTTAGATAGCCCCTGTCATCTCCAAGGACCACAATGGACCACAAACTATGTTTTTCCTTTCCCTCTAATATAAGACATATTTTAAGAGATTTTTCTGATTTTAAATAGAGGATATATCTTTTATATTTATTATTTTTTTTCTAACTTACTTCTATTTACATTCTCTCAATAATAATTAAGAAAGAAATGGAATTAAGGAATTAAGAAAGATGACTAGATCGATATTTTAAAAAACATATATTATATTAACTTTATTAATTTAATCAAATTAGATAAATATATTTTATATTAAGGAGTGGAGGAAGTATTTCAATATTATCTCCAACAACAACAAAAATCATTTTCAAAGTTATTTTTTACGATTTAGAAAACTTTTAAATGAGTCATGTAAATTTGAGCCTATTTCTTTGGTTAGCCGTAAAAAGAAGAAGAGAACGCATCTGAGCAACAGTAAGTGGTATTGACATATATAAATCAGTATCCAAGTGGCATTCAAATGACTCATTACTTAATGTTTCCAATTAGTTTTTAAGTTTAAATTATTAATCTCATAATTTGATTTTGATTTTTTCTAAAATTTTCATTATGCTGCTGAATCAACATGAGTAGGACTATTTTTGTTCTCTCTTGTACTGATCGGTTCATCAAACTTTATCCAGCGGCAAAAAAAAAATCCATTTATTTATTTTTTGATTGAGTGGAAACATTAAGTTTTGAGAATGAATTCAAGGATAGTAAATGGTTTGATGTGAGGCTCTGTCATCAAACTGATGAACATGTATAGTGTTGACGTTAGAATCATTAACATCCTCGTATGGAATTGAAAGACATTATTACAATCATCCTGGTTCAGTTTGCTCTTGCCTGACTTAATTTGTGACCATTTTATTGAAAAACATGATCTGATTTTTTTACTAATAAAGATTAGAATTGAGCCGTGGGCGGGTTTAATATAATTTTTAATTAGGGATGTTTGTTTGTGTGAGGCACTGGGTTAATATATATATATGTCATTCAGATTGAACCCAAAACTGAAATCAAAGCATACTCTTGATATATATGGTTTGCCAATCAAATGAAAAGGTTTAGGACGATTAACTTTTATCCACAATTTTTTAAGAAAAAGGCTAAGTGAAGCGAGACGAATTAGGAATTTAGCAACTTAACGTCCCAAAAGAAAATTGAAGGCAAACAATTAATCAACTCCTTGAACAGATTAAATTATTTAATCTCTTTTTCCCTGAATTTTTATCTTATGTATATCTACATATATACACACATATAATTATATATTACGTACTCCGCAAGAGCAGTGTATATACAGTATATAAGAATCAACAAACACACCCCAGTATATTTATTCGCCTGAAGGATACAATATGTACATAATTAACTTATTAAGTCGCGCCGAAGAAGGGAAGCAACCGACACAGACAAATTAACATTCCACCCACAAATTAAACCTCAGATCCCTCGTTCGTATGCCCAAAGAAAATATGCTACGTACGTGAGCCAATATTCTTCGGGCAATGCTTACGTACAAGACAACTTCATTCACGTACATACAACAGAAAAAGAAGTGTCAAACACACACACATGTTAGTAGCTCAAACGCTACAAAATTCTTTTAGACGACGCTAATTAGTCTGGCAGACTCTTTTTTGGTGGTTCTGAATGCTGATGATATATTCAAGTTTTAAGGGAATAGTTTTGCTTTTTGGTTGTTATATAATTAAGTATTTCGACTGACTGCTTTTATTCTCTCCATTTTTTCCTTTTTAGGCAATTGGCAGTCCGGGAACTAGAGAAACACCCGAGAACACTTGAAACCGTTGATAGCTTTAGTAAGCGGTTTTACTTAATTTCTTTTTTTATTTAAAAAAGTTTTGGAGAGGTTCGACATCAGTCTCCCACCAAGTACGGCCCTAGGCTCTATAAGCACTTACTGGGGACTTACGAGATCGCCTACCAAAGGAGTCCCAACGACGGCAGAGGGGATCGAACTCACGTCCTAAAGGACTAATCCTGAATCCCTTACCATCTGTGTCAACTCTCATTGGCAAGCAGTTTTACTTAATGGGCTCAGACCTTTACCATTTATTCATATTAGGTTTGTACTATTTTTGGATGGATTCCTAATTCAATCTTCAGCCCAGCCCAATAAAAAAAATTGCTGTCATTTAGTCTTTCACAACATAGTAAATTAAGGATTAAATTCTTGTTGGGAGATATGCTTACATTTAGTGCTTAATAATGCCTCGAATAAGATTATATCCAATTAAAAGATACCTAGCTATACTTAGAAAAATATATATATATAAACATGACACTGGATTGAAATAATTAAGAGTAGTATAGTATAAGAGACAAGTTGGACACTTATAAAGGATACGATTTTCGATGAATTTTGTATTTAAGATTTTTATAAAAACTTAAAATTATAAATAACTACATTATTTTTAAATTGTGAATAATACGATTATATAAAATTTTATAATGTATATACAAATACATGGGTTATGTACAATTTTAGACTAGAGTATACTACTAGCCGTCAATAATGATGGTTATCACCCCCCCCCCCCCAAAACACAGAATAATGATGGTTATTGAGCTTTGGATACATTCAATGATTCTTGCTTAGAATCACATTTAGGGTCCTTAAAAAATGTTTATTTATATAATTTGAGATAAAATTTTTTTCACATACTTATCTTGTATATTTTAAACGAGTACGACGAAGAAGATTAAATAACAACACATGAGATTGAAATATTTGTTACATACGGAATTAAACAATTAATAAATTGGGAGGGGCAAGGGCGGCAAGCCGTAGGGGACCAAAATACCAATTAGTACTGGGAGATAAAAAATAATCCAATTAAATCTGGGACCAGAAAATGAAACGAATAGCTTCTTATTGAAAAGTAGTAATTTGTTATCCATTAATTTTTAGTTGTAACTTGTACCAGAAAAATCACTTATATATTTATGGTAGATATCCTTTTCCTCTTCCTTGACCTCGTCCTTTTCTTAAATTGAGCAAATGGGAGAAGAACATTTTATATTTATGAACAAACTGGTTATCTATTTGTTATAAACTCCTACAATTTTTATATCATTGAACAAATACTTCTTAAAGATAAGATAATTTTCTTACAGAATTTGTCACCGTAGTAGATTTTGAATAATAAAAACTAATTAATATTCACATCAACTCAATTACCATATCCCATCAATGTATTAATAATTCAACCGTTGCTTAATAAATCACATGGATAATGTTGTATACTATACTACTATTATCAAATGAATAATCTATGCTGACAAATAAAAAAGAACAGAAATTTTTTATTTTCAATCTCCCAGAAATTATTTATCTTAATCTTCAATTATTGTTACGCGAATAGTATTTTGGCACTCGACCATGGGCAAGAAACATTATTGTACTGATCATCATAATAAAATTCTTTAATCCAATTTGTGGAGCATTAATTTGAATAAAAAATTTGTGCCGAGTCCTGATGCGGTATGGATTACAAAAGAACAAAAACAATCACGTACGCAGCAGACAAATAAAGATATCAGATAGTCCATTAGTTAGGAGAGAAAAAGACAATTTTACGATAATTTAACATTAGTTTACACAATCATGGAGTACTTATTTAAGCAAACTCATTTAATTTTAACTGAAAAATACAATTCATCTTTAATCTATGAATAATGTTAATTATATGCACAATCATTGATCGCCGGCTCTAAGCAGTAAGACGAGGTTTTGTTTTTTTTGTTGAAGCTGACACATTAATAAATATTTTACTTTAGTTACTTATGTTAAATTGGAGAAATACTCCCGAATCTTTTATATAAGCTCCCATTAACTAGTTCAAAAATCAGTAAAAGTTACTTATTTCTTGTAAAATTTTAAAATTAGTATTAATGAAGGTCACTATTAATAGTTAGAAAGTATAGGAAAAAACAATGCATAGAGCAAAACATATTATACTAAAGAACGTACTCATTACCAGGTTAATTGAAGGAAGAAGACATGAAATGACATTGCTTCATGAACAGAGAAATTAAAGAAATTAAGTCGCACAGTCTCTATATATACTTCCAATTCTCACAGAGGTTCCTTCATAACAAGAAAATAGAGAGATTATATTATAGCTAAAGCACTAAAGCCTGTGTGGGTGACGTAATAATGGGTGGAGAAGGAAAGCTCGCGAACCTTCCTGTGATCGATTTCACAAAGCAAGACTTGAAGCCAGGCACCGATTCATGGCAATCAACATGCCGGAGTGTCCAACAGGCACTCGAAGACTATGGCTGCTTTGTGGCTGTCTTCCACAAATTTTCTTCTCACGAGCTTCGAAACGGACTCTTCGGTTCCATGAAGGAGCTGTTCGACATGCCCGATGAAACCAAATTCAGAAACAAATACGAGGGTCTCCCCTTGAAAGGCTACGTCGGACAGAATCCTAAGATCCCTCTCCACGAAAGCTTCGGCATCGATCAGGGTACCTCCCCCGAAGGCATAGAAAGTTTTGCCGATCGATTGTGGACTCACGGAAACGACCAATTCTGGTACGTTTACTCCCTTTCCTTTCATCCTTAATTTACATAAAGGGAAATTGACTTTTTTTGTAAGGCATATTTGATATAAGACATATTTGGTGAGTTAATTTTGATCATAAATATAAGATATAATTTTTATATTTGTCAATATTTTTCTTATTTACTCTTATTGATGTTCCTTCAATAATAATTAAGGGTGAGAGGGAATTAAAAAATAAAGGAAGATGACTAAGGTGTTTTAGAAAATACATGTCATATTAGCTAACTTCATTAATGTAATCAAATTAAGTAAATATCTCTTGATTTAAAGATCTGAAAGAGTATTATTTGTTTTCATATTTGTTGTTTTTCTTCAAACTTATTTACCTCACTTATAGATTGATATATAATCTAATGATGCATAACAAATATTATGATTAAATCCTTAACTCTAAAAAAAAAAATCCAAATGGCTCTTATTAATGACATGAGGGAGTGCGTGTCCGCGCGTACACTATTTTCAGTTATATTTATATAAGATCTAATTGACTTTTTTGAGAGATTAAGAAAGCTAACTAAATTACTAATTTAAAGTATTTATATTTCTCTTTTTTTCTCATAACTAATTTGTTTAACTGATATATAATTTGATCAAACATAACATATATGATATAATTTTTTTTTCCGAACATATATGATATAATTAAGTAACGTATTTAGCTTCATTAATAAAAAAAAGAATCATATATGAGCGGATGTTTATGAAATATGATCGAGTATTATTGGGCTTGTTAATAATTTGCTTGGGTTGGTATTGTGTAGCAAATATGTGGTTGAGTATGCAAAAGTTGTGGAAGAACTGGACCGGATAGTGGCGAGAATGATATTTGAAAGCTATAATATGGCAGTTTGCTATGAGCCATACATAAAGCAAGCAAGCTATCTTCTTCGACTGTTACAACACAAAGGGTCAGAAGAGGAGGATCATCCTAAACAAGCTTTTGTGACTCACACAGACAAGAGCTTCACCACCATTCTTCACCAGAATGAGGTGAATGCTTTGGAGGTGGAAACTAGGGATGGGCAATGGATCAAAGTTGACTTCTCTTCTCCGACTTCGTTCGTGGTGATGGCCGGCGACGCCCTTACGGTTTGGACCAACGATAGGGTACAAGCTCCGACGCATAAGGTGGTGATGACTGGGAAAGAGACAAGGTACTCGCTGGGTCTGTTTACCTTCATCAGAGGGACTGTGCATGTGGCTGCCTCGCTGATTGATGAGCAAAACCCTCCAAAGTACAAGCCTTTTGAACATCAAGAATTACTCAGGTTCAATTACAGTGCTAATATTAAGGACTTCTGTGGTGTGTGACTACGTACGTGATAAGCTTCTCCTCAAGAGTAGTAATAACGTTATCTGTGTTGTGTGGCATAGTGTGGGAATAACATCCGAGAGTGTCTTGGTTGTAGGCGTCCGTATTAGTTGTTAGTGCTCCGCTGCTTGTATTTTGATTCCACAAATATTGTCGTATCAGTAAATCAGATATTCTCCTCCATTTTCAGGCGTACGTCCAGAACGATTACCTTTGGTAATTTTCCCCGAAAATTAATATTCGCTGCTACCAAATCAGGTATTTTTAGCCCCCAAAAGGTTACTCTTTCCAATGACCTAATTTCACGGACTTTAACCTTACAAAAACAGTTTACTTGTATTTTTATTAACATCATGTGCCCTGGGATGGGCCATAAATAACTACGCCCACACGTCGTATATGATTAACCTAGTTTCTCGCTGATCAAAGTTGAATAGAAGAGAGTCAATGCTATAAAGCTCTAAAATATAACTCTACATTGTTAATCATATACATGTAGGCGTGGTAATTTTTAATTAAAAAAAAAAAACTCTGTCGGCCAACCAAGTATTTTTTTTTTCGTCATAAATATATGTGCTCATAATTTTTTCATATCATACAAAGCTAATAATTACCCTTTTATAATTGAATGAAATTGAAAATATAAAATTTCTATTATGAATATCATGGTAGTGGATGTTCATAGTCTTTTAGGATTCCATAATGCCTTTAACCTCCATGGTTTTATGTAGTTTTATATTACAGATTAAGTATTCTTATGTTTATGACATTATAACTCTATCATAACATGGGTTAAGTCTTATGTTTATGACATTGTAACTCTTGTGGGATTGGAGGCTAGTATAGATAGAAGCTTAACACAAAGAATTGAATGTACATAAAAATACTATGTGAAGAATGAGAGTTCTCCTCCACTCTTCATCTGTCCAATTCTCTCATCTTTCTTCATCCTATCCAATGTTGTCAAAATCAAGTTTCTATGTAGAAATGGAAAGTGGTGATAGAAACATAAATCATACAAATAACACTAAATGTAAAGTTTATACTATTTAAGGTTAAGATACAAAATTATATATATATGCATGTAAAAAAACATATATCACTACTCAAAATTCAACGAACAACTTCATATTTAAAGAAGGTAAGTCACATAATTATATAAAATATAAGTCCAAAAACACAAAAAGAATTTAAAATTCCTACAACCAAGTTCCAAAACATCAAAGCAATAAAATTTAACAATTCTTAAATTATATCAATTGATTCAAATCAAGCAGTACACGTTCTCAATGTCCTCTTCTCTTACTCTTATAATAGATTCATTTGCGAAACTTGGAATATCCAAATTATGACCATTTATAGGTTTCCACACTTCACTTCAGTCAAACTTTCCTAATTATGGGCATCAACATCTAAATTGTTTGCATCTATTCAATCTTCTTCATTTTTCACTATCCAATCATCATCGGGATGAAAGATCATCAAAATTATAAGCATAGGAGTTTTAAGCTTTATTTTTTTTACCCAATCTTAAATTGGTCATCACAAAAATAATATCATTTACAGCCTTTTGATTCGAGGGCATCTCTGAATCCTAACTTCAGGAATCAGAACGCAGATTATACTTTCTTAGCACGCACCACTCCATTCTTAAATACAAGATGTAGATGTAGTATTTTTAATAAAAAGGTTAGATAAATTAAATAAATTATTTAATTATATCATATATTGTATCCCTTTAAATTATATTTTAATTTATTAGTCAAACTAATTATTTTAGAAAAAAATATAAATAAAAAAAATAATTTAATTAACTTTCTTAATCTCTAAAAGAAAAAAGTCAATTTTATCTTATATTTAGAACTAGAGAAAGTAGTACGTACAATAATTAAGGCAATGCTTACAAACCTGATTTATATGCTTGCTTGGGATCATTTTTAGGTGTATACAAATTGTTTATTTATATAAATCAAGATAAATCTATTTTCAAATACTTAACTCTTATAGATTACAATTGAAAAACTGATTTTGAAAATTTCAATCACTATTCTAAGAAGATTCTTCTGGGTCCTTTAAATCGTGCCATAATATTCTGCAACTATCCTTCAGTATATTATTAAAAGTGAAATAACTAGTATGAAATTGTGTGTTTGGAGAGCTTTTAGATCATGTTTGAGCCCATTTGGAGAGAAGCCTAGTGAAAAATAATAATAATAATAATAATAAAAAAGTGTTTGTGTTTGTTTTTATTTTATCTCACTTTTTCCTTAAAAGTAACTTTTTAGTAAAAGCTACTACCCCAACTTTTATCTCACCATGCTCTCAGGATGTTTGCGAGGAAAGAAGTCAGAGGTACAACACATATAGTATGGTGTGGGCCCCGCCCCAAGCAATTTTTTTACTTTAATTTTTTTATTTTATTTTCCTTTTTTCCTTTAACAATTTCTATATTTATACATATTTATCATCTCTTTTACTTATAAAAACATAATTTGGTGTTATGCTTCTAAAATTTAAAATCCTTCAATTTAAAATCCTTCAATGCAAATTCTTTATATTGAATTAATATATGTAACTATTAATTTAAATATATTTTTAAATAATAAATACAATTTATATCTATTAAATATATTTAATTAAGGATTTCATTGTTTATTAACTTTTTAATAATCATTTAATTTTTTTTTCAAATTAAAATTTTTATCTTCTATTATTTCAATATATAAAAATAATATGTATATATAGTATTGAAATTTATGCCCTTTTCAGTCATTCTTCATCTCAACTGACTTTTTAAATAATAATTTAAACACTTGTCAAATTTTTTTTTAGAAACCACTTTTATAAAAACCAAACGGACAATCCAAATACAAATCACTTTAAAATCTGACTTTTTTCTTATCGACTTTTGTAAAAGTCGGATAGTTTTTAAGTCACCGCTCTCACCGCTAACCCAAACAAACCCATTATGTTGTTAGTACTACTTAGTTAATTTGTTTTAATTTATTTCGGATCTGTTAGCCTAGCTCTAATAATTTATTAAAAGTGATATGCTCCTATTAAACCACTATTGTCCGTGTTGGCATCCTGAACCTAAAGGACAAGCAATATTACAACCAAATGTGGCAACCAACCAAAACAATTCTAGTTTAAGCTTTAAATATGAAACATAATTGATTTTTTTTTTTAAAAAAAAGTAAGGAAGTTAAATAATAAATTACTTAATCATATTATATGTTGTGTATCCTTAGATTATATATCATTTTATTAGTCAAACTAATTAGTTTGGGAGAAAAATAAAAATATTTTAAAGCAATATAATTTAATTAGCTTCCTTAATATTTCTAAAAAAATCAATTATATCTTATATTAAAAATCTGACAAGTGTAGTATATTTTCAAATGCAAAAAATCGCAAGCATGTTTAAGTTTCTTATAATTTTTCTAAAAAAATATTATAAAATTGGACCACAACTATAGAGATAAGCTAGCCCTTGTCACCTCCTAATACCATAAAACTATGTACTCTTACTACCATAAAGTAAATTTAACTAGAATAGTTAACATTTCTTTTTTAAAATAGAAATTAAAAAGAAGGCAATAATATTTTTAAAATTTTAATTTATTTTCAACGATTGTTTGCAAATAACCTGACGTTGAAAGTTTAACTATCAACAAATGTTTTTAAAAGCAGTTGTTAAAAATTATTTTTAATCGTTGTTATAAAAAAAACCGTCATTAAAAGATAGGCTGGAATTTTCAAAAAAAAAATCAATTTTTAATAACAATTTAAAAAAAATAATTGTTGAAAGTGAGAAGGAAAAAATTTTAACGTCTGTTTTATACAAACAGACGTTAATTTTTTTAAAAAAGTATTGAAATGTCTGTATTACAAAAACTAACGTTAAAAGACACACCTTTTACTTCACCTCACGTTAAAAGTAATGATGATAAAACAGTTTAGACCACTGTTTTTCAAAAACAGTTGTTTGAACTAATTTTTTTTAAAAAATCATTGACAACTATTGTCTTCACCTAACATTGAAAGTTAATCTTCTCCCTCCTCTTTCCCCCCTCCTCTCTCATTCTCTCTCATATACTACTGCTATAGACCACCCACCAGTTCTCCACTACACCGACTCTCCAGAGAACTCCATGGCAAACCCGCCATTCATGGCTGGAGGAAGGAACTATGAGCTGGTGGTGATCTGGAGCTCAATGCCACCCATCTCGTTCCCTACCTCTTTCCGTCGCTTTCCCCTCATGGTTCTAGATATACACTTTCCCGCAATCCTCGCTTGTTCCCTCTAATGATTCCAGAGCTAGAAGGAACAAGTTTCCCTACCTATCCTCTTGGAGAGGATAGGGAGAGCTTGTCTCAATCTGAACCGTCCAGATTTACTTTTTCTTTAGCTGTCATTTTTTAAATGAAAAAATTATTTTTTAAAAATATGTTAATTGAAAGATTATCTTTATTTTAGATTCTCTACTCATTAAAATAATTTTTTTAAAAAAGATAAAAAGTAAAAAAAATTAAATCTGGATGGTCCAGATGGAAAAGCTCTCCCTATCGTAGGGAAACTGATTCCGAGCTACACAGTCTCTTTAGGTTAGCGTGGGATTGATGACTTATCATGGGTCCGGATTCTCTTTTGGTTCCTCAGCATCCTTCAGTATCATTGTAAATGGCGTTCTGTGAGTTGTAAATGGCATTATGAAATTACCGCATGTGGTGAGGAGAGAGACAATTTCATAACGCCATTTACAAATCACATAACGTCATTTACAACGATACTGAGGGATATTGAGGAACCAATTCTGAGAGAATTCGATTCCAACTTATCATTTATGTGATTTTTATAGAAGTCTTGTAAAAAAGTGATTTATGTTTGGATGGCCTATTTGACTTTTATCGAAGGGGTTTTTTTTTAAAAAAATTAACCATTTAGATTATTATTTCAAAAAGTAAGTTAATATGGAAAATATATGAATCTTATTGAATAATACATATGTAATTAATGGTATATATTGTGATAATTAAAAATAAAAATTTATATTTATATTTAGAAAAATTTAAATTATTATTAAAAAATTAATAAACATTCAAGTCCTTCTGAAATTTTTGAGATTTTATTATTATAAGATCAAATAAAAATGGTATATTATTTGTGGGATTTTGATCGTAAGTATTTTGGATTTAAAATGAAAATAGAAATAGTTTAATAATAACAATAATAATAGTTTTGACTATTCATCCTCTCTCTTCTTAAAACTATAGGCAAGACGGAAAAACAGAGAGGGGAGACCCGCACTCCAACCTTGGCATAGACATACTCTTGTTGGCGGCATCATCCACTAACAAGTTCACAGTGGTGTGAACAACAGCATTGGGGGACAGATTCGAACAATAACAAAAAAAGGAAAAACAATGAAACAGAGGAAGGCTCAAAAGGAGCGGAGTAGCTGGGACCTTTATCATCAAGCTCCCCTCGATTCCCAACGTTGCTGCTCCATTTTGCTTCATTCATGGGTGAAGTTCCGCCGTAAAGGGTTCTTGGCGCCAACTACTTACATGCTCTCTGACCCATTACGCCCTCATTAATACAGCAGTAGCAACCTATCTCTTTCCTCAACGCCACTCCGCCTAAAAGCTTCCCTTTCTGGCTTCTTCTCTACTGCGAATTTTTTTTAGAAGCTCAGTTGATAAGTTGGAAATCCAAACACCTATCCATTGAGATTTTCTTCCCATCAAGCATTTTGGCCTTCCATTGGGGTACTCCAAACAATTTCTTGCTCTAATCCAAATGCATATTTCCGTCACTTTCCCCACATGTAACTCTTACCACTTACCACTTATTATTTATAAGTCCATTTTCATAGAGAGTGAAAGTGGACTTATAAATAGGACGAGAGTGATACCGTTTAATCCCTTGTTTTATGATTCAACTGGCAAAGGAGTCAGATATTCTTACCAAAAGGAAAAATTCAATCATGGAGTTGATTAAGACGCTGAGGGAGACATTCTAGTTCCTGGGATCGGAGGGTAATAAATGGCTTGATATCACTTAAGAGGAAGAGAGATTTCTTATTTCCTATCATAGGTGAGCCCAACCCCTTTTCTAAAAATTTTTTACCAAATGAAAAAAAAAACTCCTACCATTTGCTAATAGCGTGGACGAGATCTTACCTCCCGCACGCCGACACACTCGGAGGACCATGGAAGGTATACGGCGTCGCTCGCTGCCGCCGACCTAGCTGGAACGTCGATTATCCCATTGAATATATTCAGTGAGATATCTCGGATCCAAATGACATCGAAGCCAAACTCTCCTGATTGACCGACGTGACCCACATCTTCTGCATCTCTTGGGCCAGTCGACCCACCAAGGCTGGGAATTGCAAGGTGAATGGGGCTATGCAAATAAATGTATTGCGCACCGTCATTCCCTAAGCCCTAAATCTCTGCTTGTTGATATCCGCTTCCTCTGACAAATCCCGCAATCCCTTCTCTAATCTCTTTCGACTAGTGTTCTTTTTGGTGGTGGTGGTTGTTGGTTTTGCCTTCTTTTTGGTTGTGTGGGAGGTGGCTCTCTTGTACTATGATCACTGTTTTGTTTTTGGTTTTGTTCTCAAATCCCAGATGTTTCTTCACTCTTTTGTTTCTTTCCTCTTTGCCTCTGCTTTTTCCTAGTCCTTAGTCCTTATAACCTTTTGTTTTCATTTATCGTGGACATGAGTTGATAGCGACTTCGGCAAGTGCACCGGTCGTTACAAGTAATAAAGTAGTGAACCATGAGGAATAGTACTTAAATCACTAATTCGCTATTTTCGCTTTAGTTGGATGAATCGAGTAATAAGAGATGAATTATAACCAATCAAGAATTTAAAGAATTTAAGAAAGATCAAGAACCCAAGATCAAGAATCTCAAGAACGATTTTTAAAGAAGATAAACAATCAAGAAAAACACAGTTAGGGCTTAGAATCCCCCTATGCTCCTTCAAGAATCTGAATTGAATCCTTAATTGATTATTATTCCTACGATTGACGGTCAATTCTCTAAAGTTAGGCTAAGTCCTAATGTCTTGATGCTACCTTAGTCTATTATCTCTGAAAACAACCTAATGTCTTAGTATTGTTTGAAAAGATCAGATTTTAAACCAGAATTATAAGATCGCATAAACTTGTAAGTCTATGTCTAGGTTATGCAACTCTATGATGAATTAACGGTTCGGGTTAAATGCACCAACATCTCTATTATCATACACCAACCTATGAACAATCTAAAAGGTGATCAGTCTTCAAGAAAGCTTTAAGCGAAGGAAATTCATTCAATCAAGAAAATCAAGATTCAATCAATAATTCAATCAAATATTTAAATTTGCATAGGGTTCATCCTGACCCTAACTACAAAAGAAAATTAGTCAAGCATGACTAGATTAACAAAACAAAGAAGAAAAGATGAAAATAGAATGATTCTTCAAAGATTTGAGAAGGTTGATCTCCACGATGACGCTTTGATCTTCTTTCCCAATGTCGTCGAGTTGTTTCTTGTCAAAAAGGTTGTTCTTTCTTTACTAGGGTTTTTCCTTCTTTATGCTCCAAGTCCAATTGGGCTTCAAATCTCACAAATCCTTAATTTTCTTTCCTTTTTCGGGCCCCGAAAACTTTCTAAAAATTAAAAATAAGATTTTTCGCACTTATGGCGTCTTGGGCGCCAAAACCTAGCAAGGGGACGGAAAGTTGGCGCCCTGGGCGCCAACTCCAAAATGTCATACAGAAAGTTGGTGCCTTGGGCGCCAACTTCAATTGCTCATCCAGTGAGTTGGCTTCTCTTCTTATCTTTCTCTGAGCTCTTCCAATTAGCTTCTCTCGTGGATAAAAAACCTGCAAAACACCCGAAGAATACTTGTAAGGGTATATCTAATATCAAATCCATGTTTTTTTACTTATTGTTCTTAAGCTTTTTACTTATATTAGATCAAGTTCATACTCAATTTGTGCTTTAAAATATGGTAAGTTTACGGCTCATCATGAGTTTTGCTGAAGTGAATTTCTGGTTTGAGCAGCTATCATTGATAAAGTCGGTATCTTCTATAATCTGAGTGTCGGTGGCTGATAAATGGTTTTGTGAGGGTGAACGAAGTATCTTATTCTGCAGGTTCTTCTCAATGAAGTCAGTTTTTTTTTTGGAGCTTTCTGGGTTTATATATGTATGTGTTTCTTGTGGTGTTGTCTGCTTTGGGCAAGAGGGAGAAGGACGACGTAGAATTGGTGAAGATGATTGTGGATGAGGACGTTGAATTGGCCAAGAGGGAGAAGATGCTTGTTGATGCTGGCTACTTGGATGCTCAACAACAAGCACATGTTTACATATAAATATACACATACATGTGTGTATCATTTGCATGCACATGTTTGTCAGTCTTTGAATTGCGATCGAATAATTTGAGGGTTTATTCAGTGAAACGGATTAATCAAGATAATTATAATGATTGAATATATATCTTTAATATTCAAAACACTTTGCGTACATGCATCCACAAAAGGCATCCCCAGGTCCAAAAAAAAGGCATCACAATATATACTACGTACTCCACAAGATTGTATATATATTAAAACCAACACACCCCACGTACATTTATTCGCCCGAAGGATACAATATGTACATAACTTATTAAGTCGCGCCGAAGAAGGGAAGCAACCGACACAAACAAATTAACATTCAACCCACAAATTAAACCTCAGATCCCTCGTTCGTATGCCCAAAGAAAATATGCTACGTACGTGAGCCAATATTCTTCGGGCAATGCTTACGTACAAGACAACTTCATTCACATACATACAAAAGAAAGAGAAGTGTCAAACATACATACATATATATTAGTGGCTCAAACACCACAAAATTCTTTTAGACGACGCTCATAGTCAGATCTGAAGCCATATTTTGTGGCAATGGCAGACAGATATTGGTAGTGATTGAATGATTTGTAATGACTGCGAGTTGACCCCGTGTTTGGTCGGATCCCATGATCGATGATAGATTAATGCGATTTTGCTTTGCCTTGATTTCTTGTTATGCCAGATAATAGAACTGATACGATTAGCTCTGTCGGTGTTGTATGTTATATACTAGTATATTTGGCAAAATCAATGTCATAACAGGAAGAAACATGGAGAGATTATCTTATCTAGATCGTCTAGATGGGATTTAGATGGTCCAGATTTAATTTTGTTTAGTTATTTATTTTTAAATGAAAAAAGTACTTTTTGAAAAATATTAGTTAAGATATATATTATCTTTATTTTAGATTCTCTACCTATTAAAATATTTTTTAAAAGATAAATAAAAATTAAAAAAAATTAAATCTGAACCGTTCAAATAGGGATGAGCTCTCCCTACCTATCTAAAAGATAGGTAGGGAAATGGGTTCCGAAGAAACAAATAGGTGCGCTTGTTCATCGGGGCGAGGATCTATTCACTTATGATAAGGATCAGAGAGGGGACCGTGAAATCAAATTAATGCTAAATGATTTTGTCTTATTTTAATTAATTTGTATTACTCTTTGTTTTTTTTTTTATTAATTTAAATGAGTGTGTGTGTGAGTGAGATTAATTTTTTTAAAAAAATAAATATACTATTAATACATTTTAAATTAAACTGGTCTTTATATTTTTGGTGGTTTAATAATATTTTAATTTGATGTGACAAGCGTATTTTAAAACTATATCTTCAAAGAATTTGATATATACTGTTATTATGATTCGCCCAATAATGTTTTAAACTTGATTGTGATGTGTGAACCACTTTTTGTATGCTCTTCGAGGGCAACCTGTGAATCCTTAATTGAGGACGCAGGGCATATTTTCTTAACATATGATACGTACAATGATTAACGCAATGTGGGGTCCTTCGAATATGTGCCATAATGTTCTGCAATTATCCTTCAAAACATTATTAAAAGTGAAATAGTACAATTATGTTGTGACTAGCTAGCTACTTCATTAATTTTGCTTTAATTTTTTTCAGACTTGTTAATTAGCCTGGCTCTATTAGACCACTCTTGTCGGTGCCGTCATCGTGACCCCAAAGGACAAGCAATATTACAAGCAAAGGTGGCAACCAACCATAACAATCCTAGCTTAAACCTTAAAAATTAAACCATGTGTATTGTAATTAATTAGGACCTAAGTACGAACCACAGTGGTGTTTTCAAGGGAAAATTTACACAGGGGCCCAATATAAAAACATAATTTTAAAAAAGGCCCAACTAACTTTCTCATACCAAAAAAAGGCCCTAACATAATTTCAGAAAAGGCCCAACTAACTTTCTCATACCAGAAAGGGCTTTTTTCTGGTATTAAGTTCCAAGAGAAATTTCCAAAAACGCCCCTGGTGTGAAAAAAGAAATTTTGGCGTTGAAAACATGTGAGAGAGAAAACAAAACGTGAGTTTTTTCCTTTGACTGAAAGGAACTTTGCTGCTGCCATGATCGATTAGCTTTCTCTTTTGTCTTGCTTCGTTTTATCTCTGTCTTTCATTTTTTTCTCCTGCTAGACTGAGAGCAATTGATGATGGTTGTATATTGCTAATTAAAACTGAACGTGGTGGTTGTATTGCTATTCATCAATGTTTTTATCATTCCAAAGGTTGGGTTACTGAAAGGTTGGAGATTCAGCTCATTTATGTTATTATTTGGGAGGAAATAGGCAAGAAATGCTAAGTTTTTCATCAACTTATCTTAATCACCATCATTCTTCGTTTTTAATTTCTTTAGGGGTGGGTGAGTAAAATTTTGTTCTGTTTTTGGGCATGGAAGCAAAGGGAAATTTCTGTATTTGAGTGGAAATGGTTGAAAGTGATTAAGGAGTGAAGATTGAAAAACGCTGAAATTTGATAGTTGTTAATACCTACAGTTCTAATTGTTAATACCATCAGTTTTTGTTGTTAATATGGCTGTTTAACTTGTTAATACGAGGTGAATGTGAAAACGTTGTAGGGGAGAAAGGTTGCTCTGTTTTTTGGGCATTGAAACAGAAGGAGGTCTGTTAGTGGGAATGGTTGAATGTGAAAACACTTATATGGGATAGTTGTTAATACCTACAGTCTTAGTTGTTAATGCCTTCAGTTTTAGTTGTTAATTCGGCTGTTAAAATTGTTAATACTAACTCTATATTGCATATTTTAATTACAGATGACAAGTAGTTCAGAGAAGAATATATTATGTTTCTTTCATGAGCCAGGAGCCAGGACATTCCGTCA
Source organism: Acacia confusa (assembly GCA_037074495.1). NCBI lineage: Eukaryota > Viridiplantae > Streptophyta > Magnoliopsida > Fabales > Fabaceae > Acacia > Acacia confusa. The sequence goes on along the minus strand of CM073507.1, from coordinate 8,145,807 downwards.
GGACTTGCAAGAATCTAAACCCAAGTTGATGATTGTTGTTGCCTTGGTTGTTTATTTTTTGGGCATTATGTGTAACGTTCTTTTGTTGTAAATGGCCATAGATAGGAATCCCCACCATGTTATTTTTTGGAAGTGGTGTGTCAAGTTGTAAGCTCCAATTTATATGCATATATTTTGATGTAAATGAAAGTTGGATATAACACACAATTGTATCTAGGTTTCATTTATGTAGACATATTAATATTGTTACAAATGTAAATGATGGTGCAAAATAATTGTTATTGTTTGCTGATATTGCTGTCAAAATGGGCTGATTTAGGTGTTATTTTTTAGTGATACTGATGTTAAAAGGGCTGATGTACTTGTTAATGAGGGGCTAATTGTGTTGTTAATTGTGCTGATATACTTGTTAATGGGGGCTGATTGTGTTGTTAATTGTGCTGATATACTTGTTAGTGGTGCTGATAGTGTTGTTAGTGGTGCTGATGGTGTTGTTAATGGGGGCTGATAGTATTGTTAATGGGGGCTGGCAGTGTTGCTAATAGGGCTAATGGTATTGTTAAAGGGGACTGATTGTGTTGTTAAAGGGGGATGATGGTGTTGCTAATAGGGTTGATGGTGTTGTTAAAGGGGGTGATGGGGTTGTTAAAGGGGGCTGATCGTATTGTTAAAGGGGGCTGATCGTGTTGCTAGTAGGGATGATGGTGTTGTTAAAGGGGGCTGATGACGTTGTTAAAGGGGGCTGATGGTGTTGCAAAGGGGCTGATGGTATTGCAAATCTAACTGATGGTGTTGTTAAAGGGTGCTGATCGTGTTGTTAAAGAGGGCTGATGGGGTTGTTAAAGGGGGCTGATGGGGTTATTAAAGGGGGCTGATGGTGTTGCTAATGGGGCTGATGGTGTTGTTAATATGACTGATGGTGTTGTTAAAGGGGGCTGATGATGTTGCTAAGGGGCTGATGGTGTCGCAAATTTGACTGATGGTGTTGTTAAAGGGTGCTAATCGTGTTGTTAAAGGGGGCTGATGGTGTTGTTAAAGGGGGCTGATGGGGTTGTTAAAGGGGGCTGATTGTGTTGCTAATGAGGATGATGGTTTTGTTAAAGGGGGCTGATGGTGTTGTTAAAAGGGGCTGGTCGTGTTGTTAATCTGACTGATGGTGTTGTTAAAGGGGGCTGATGATGTTGCTAAGGGGCTGATGGTGTCGCAAATCTGACTAATGGTATTGTTAAAGGGTGCTAATCGTGTTGTTAAAGGGGGCTGGTCGTGTTGTTAATCTGACTAATGGTGTTGTTAAAGGGGGCTGATGATGTTGCTAAGGGGCTGATGGTGTTGTTAAAGGGTGTTGATCGTGTTGTTAAAGGGGGCTAATGGTGTTGTTAAAGGGGGTTGATTGTGTTGCTAATGGGGATGATGGTCTTGTTAAAGGGGGCTGATGGTGTTGTTAAAAGAGGCTGATGATGTTGCTAAGGGGCTTATGGTGTTGCAAATCTGACTGATGGTGTTGTTAAAAGGTGTTGATCGTATTGTTAAAGGGGGCTGATGGGGTTGTTAAAGGGGGTTGATTATGTTGCTAATGGGGATGATGGTCTTGTTAAAGGGAGTTGATGGTGTTGCTAATCTGACTGATGGTGTTGTTAAAGGGAGCTGATGGTGTTGCTAATCTGACTGATGGTGTTGTTAAAGGGGACTGATGGTTTTGACAATAGGGTACCTGATCATATTCATTTTTTATGCTCCTACATACACAACCAACAAAGAGAATATCTACTGGAACCAATTGTGGTTGTCATTCATATTAAAATGTCAAGTCAACTACATCAGCAAATTTTCAAAAGTAGCTCCTATCAATGAACTGAAGTGTTTTGTACAAGTTGTGTAATATAATCTAACAAACAACCAACAAAATTCAGAAATTCAAATACAAAATTAACCAAGTCAGCTTATGTCCATAAAACCAATTCAGATACACAAACTAGTGGCTCATCTTCCGCACTTGAGAGTCCTGGATCATAGACAACACCTTCGCTTGCTGTGTGTTGTTTGGATGATTGACCAACCACCACAACATGCCAATCTTTAGTTCTCGGATATTATTGGCTTCATATGAAGGCATTGTGTACCCATCCTCTTGCTCTGTGTCGTCCCATGATTGCAGCCACGACAGGACATTAATACCACACGAGTCCCTGAAAACAAGAAATATACACATGTGTGAATAATACGCACAAAGTCAAAAACCAGTGTATTTAATTTGTTTACTCATTAAGACTTCACCAGCATGGGCACCTACAATTGACTTTGCTCAATCCTAAAAGCTCCAACTCTTGACATTGCTTAAAAAATAGGCACTTGTATCATTCATTTCTACTTGACAATAGCCAAAGACAACAACAATTCATCATTGAGCAGAACGCAATGACCCCAGAAAAATTCAATAATCCCGAGTCCTATTACTAGCACAATAGCCATAACTTAACACATAAAAATGTCATAGTTTTTGAACCAAAACAAACATTCCCAATCGAAATCAAAAGCTAAAAAAGTAGGATACCAAAAAAGTAGGATATGCCATCATAAATAATTCAGATATGATTGAATTCATAATCAAAACTGCATTTAGACAATAATATTTCAGAAGAAATGCAGTGTAAGAGTGCAAGCACATACATATTTTGGCGAACCAAGTAGAGAATCCTTGAAGATTTTTTATCTAGCAGAAATTGCCCAATAATATTAATAGCCGTAATAGTATTTAAATTCTGCAATTTCTCTTGATGTTCAGTCATTTTATCATTGCAACTATCATGGATATCCAGTTCCATTTCTTGATACAGATTTACCCATCTGGATTTCTTTTTAGGAGTAAGTTTCAATAGCCCGATTGTGATCCAAAACAGAGAAATTTCTTGTATATTGATAAAACCAAACATCCAAAACAGATGTAGCCATTACAACATTAAGAATCCTGGTCAAGAATTCTTCCACATTACAAATAATCTTTTCTTTGTCACTTTCACATATATAAACGAGCATGTAAGCATTTGAGATCTTTATAAATTTGCTAGGAGAGTTGTTGAACCCAATATTTTAATGAGGTATCTATAGAGGATAAGTTGATCAACAAGGTAAAATCAAGAAAACACGACAAAAGTTGATAATGATATTAGAAGAAAAATTTCTTAAACATACACAAAGTCCAAATGCCATACTGACCATTGAGATGCTAATTTTTGTCTTTGGTTCTTTATCAAGTTTGCAAGCAATATTCTGTCATTCTACAAAAAATCATTTTAAACCCAAAATGAGGAATAATTGAAGTGAGGTGCAGTTCAACCTCAGATGAACCAGAGTTATGAAGGGAGACCCTATATTTGGTAATAATCTTACCATTAAAAAGAGGCTCATAAAAAGCTTTTATTACATTATCATTCAAAAATTTGATTTCTTATACATCAAATTGCTTACTTACCCTTATTCTTAGTGAAACAGAAAAAAGATTCTGAATATGTAGAATTTTGATTCTGACCTCCTCATTCATCAGTTGAAATTCAAACCTAGTCTCTTTCATGACCTGATTAAGCACGTTTTATGTGATGACTGAAGTCTGTGTTTTTTTCCTCCAAAAAATCAGCCCTATGATTTCCATTTTTAGCTATCTTTTGTTCATAAATTTCTGCAATTTTTAATTTTGCCATTCATGCTTTTATAATTCGGAGGATCCACAAGCAGCTATTTTTCCCCAGGGATCTCCTATACATATACAGCTAGCTTATTCCACTCCAAAGAAATAAGAAATCCTCTTTCAGAAAATTTAAGGGACAAGAACTTCATTTCTCTAAATTTCTTCAAGGGATAATAACCTACCAGTGAGGAGGATAGAGGGCTTGATGATGGAAATAGTACATGATGGGGTTCAAGTCCAATAGTAGCTATAGGGAGAACTTTTTATAGTTGCCAAAGCCAATGATATCTAATAAGGCCTAAGTGGTCAAATGGGTGTAGAGTTAAAAAATCATACACTAATGGTTAGCATGGGAAAAGGCATAGTTTAGGTCAGTCGTTAACATGAAGAAGCAGTACTTGCTGATTGAAGTGAACAAACCATAAGCTGGACTTGGTGGTCAACAATTAACATTGAGAAATTTCCTTTAGTGTTTAATGTGAGAATATCATAGGTTGATGGTTATCATGAGAACATCCCGAACCCAAACTTAACACCAAATTGAGGTGAGGAAGATCAATAAGGAGAAAATCACGGAAACTTCATAATAATGAGTAATAAAAATGATGACATAAAAATTTAAAAGCCAAAATAAAATTACCAATTAAAGACTAGAACCTAATAGTTGGAACAAGTGGTCTCTCATCTCATCATTTGCCACCAACAAGGTTTTACGGCTAACAACTGCATACAGCCGAAACAAATGATTTTAAAACAAAAAATAAAAAAAGACTTTAGGATGAGGAAAATAAATGTGTTCCAGACCGTACTTGTACAGATCAAAGGCACAAAAGATCCTGGCATGTATAGTGAAATTGGACAAATGAAATTTAAATACTGAAGGAGTATTACATTACCAGTCATCATTTAAACCTTGTGGTGTAGCATAAAAGAGCACCATTTTTCCTCCAATACTCATCTGTTTCATTGTCGAAGAGTTCGAACTGGCCACTAAAGAAATGGTTCGGCAAAGGAAGGAAATAAAAAGCACCAACAACGGAACTATTTCTTCTAATTGATTCGCGGATTTTAGGAAATAAGAAGCGCGCCCCGCCAGTCCGCCACAACGGTACTATTTCTTCAACGGTGAAATTCTTCTTTCTTTCTTGAAGAATTTATGAACAAAAGATAGCTGTAAAACAGAGAGAAACAACTACATATCATCAAATAATGCACACAAAATTAATTACTACTAAGTATGAAAGAGAAAGTTTCTTCAAATTCTATTACTCAGAATACATTTAGCAACATATTCAGCTATTTCATATCAGGAAACTACAGTCAAAAACTAAAGTTGCAACTTGAAATTTCAGACCTAACTGCATTCTGGAGGAAGATGAAGATGGGTTTGGATTTGTGTTCAAGGGATGGATAGAAGAAAATGGGATAACAATAGTTATGTGTGACTTAGCTACAAATCGAAAATCAAAGAACAGGAAAGCATTTTGGATATTTGGGTGAAAAACGAAAAACCTAATCATTTCCTACTTTTCGGAGATTTGGACAATGTAGATACGCGACGGCAAGACTTTCCATGACAACACTTTCAGCTTTCGGCGGCGAGTGGAAGCGGGTGGAGAGCACAGAGACGCGAGATTGAGACGCGAGAGAATACTGGAGAGCAGAGACACGAGAGTGAGAGAGATTCAGATTTCCATTCGAATTTGTCAAGTTTATTCTGGGTGTTTTTGTCATTTCTCTTGGAACTTAATACCAAAAAAAACCCTACAGCCTTTTCTGGTATAGGAAAGTTTGTAGGGTCTTTTTTGTATTTATTTTTGTATAATTGGGCCTCCAGGTTAATTTTTCCTGTTTTCAAATGCAAAAAACATACGAATATATTGGTTTATTATAAAAACATTATAAAACTGGACCACTAGACGTAAGCCCATGTCATCTCCATGTACCACAATTATGTAGTATTTCGGTATTATATTGTCTCCAACCAAAATAAAAAATCATGTTCAAAGTTATTTTTAAGATTCAGAAAACTTTTAACTGAGACATAAATTTGTGTCTATTTCTTCGATTAACTGGAAGAAGAAGAGAAGGCATCACGGCACCAGTAAGTGTGGCATTAACCCTTATAAATCACCATTCAATTTGTGTTAAGTGGCATTCAAATGAATTCATTGCTTTAATGTTTCAAATCAGCTAGTGTTTAATTAAGTTCAAATTATTAATTTTATAATTTGATTTTGAAATCTCCCCCCTTAATTTTCCATTATGTTGTTGAATAAATATGTGTATCCTATTTCAGTTATCTTGTATTGATCAGTTCGTCAAACTTTATCTAGTGACAAAAAAAATCCATTTATTTTTTTGTATTGAGTGGAAACATTTAGTTTGAGAACGAATTCAAGTACAGTATTTGGTTTGATGTGAGGCTTGCTCATCAAACTGGCCAAAAAAACTTCAGATCAAGGGTTGAATTACCAGAGAAAAAAAATCCATTGATAATTTCAATTCTGTCGGTAATATCTTCTACCATGGTTTTTTTTTTTTGCGACAGGTATTTTTTATCGGAAATCCAATTACCAATAGAATTCTGTCGGTAATTTTCACCGATAATCCATTGTGTTTTTGTAGTGAAAAGCCCAATTACCCCCCTCATACACACTACTTAAACTTGTATAGCGCTATTTAAATTTTATAAGTCATACCAAACATGCTCGTAACTTTTGCTACTCGCTGCCTTACCGTTTTAATACTTCGTAATTGGAATCATATTGAGCCATTGAAGGGAATGAGGAGCATTGGCACGTAAATAGAAAGGAAAAAAAAAGAACGGGAAAGATTCATGTTTTTAGGGTGCCTTTTATTTTATTGTTAATTTTTTTATTAATAATTAATAAAACATATATTTAATATGGTTAAGATACCTCCACTACCCTGATGTCGTTTGGTACTCTGATATGGAATTGGAGCATGTTGATATGGAATTGGAATTCATTTCCATGTCGAAGTTTGGTCTTTGAGGTTGGCCTCTGTCAATTTAGGGAGGATTGCGACTGCAGCTGGAGCTTCCTGCGTTGGAGATGAAGAAGGAGGTGAGGACGGCGATGAAAACGAAATAAGAGATGAAGGGGAAGAGGGTCGAGCAATGTTGGGTGTCGACCATGGTGGAGTTGAGGGCTTTTTTTGTTTTAATATATATCCAGGGTAGTTTGAACTTTTGATAATATAAATAAACATATTGAATAAAAATTATAAATTAGAAATTCCACCAACATGCCAAACTTACTTTTAAACCTTATTTCTATATCCATTTTCATTTCTATCAAAACTAATTCCAACATACAAAACGTGCCCGAAGTATTTTTCCTGTGGCATTCAGCACCCTAATTTTTTGTGCATTTAGTATTTTAAATTATTTTTGTAGTAACATCCCGTATCCTAAAACAATTTTTTGTGTATATATAGCACCATAATATGTTTTTCTAGTAGCACTTTGTATCATCAATTTTTTGTGCATTCATGATTTAAAAATATTTTTAGTAGCACCCATTATCTTAGATTATTTTTTCTCCATCCTACATGCTAAAATGCATAAAAAAAATCTAGAATAATGGGTGATATTTTAAAAATATTTTAAGATGCTAAATATACAAAAAAAGAAAGAAAGATATTAAGTGCTACTAAAAAAAGAACAACATATATATAGTGCTTTATACAAAAAAATTACCTTAGATAAGAGGTACTACTATACAAGAAAAATAATTTAAAATGCTAAATGCACAAAAAATTTAGGGTACTGAATGCCATGGGATGGGACAAACATATGTCTTATTAATTATCATATTTATAAAATTTTCTAACAATTCAATAAAACGCCTGAAAAAAATAAATCTTTCCCGTTGTCTTTTTCCTATTTCTGCACCAGTGCTCCTCACTCCCCTCAATGGCTCAATATGATTCCAATTACAAAGCATAAAACGACGTGTTGCGTTTTAAGGCAACGGATGCAATAGTAAAGGAGATAAGCCAAATCCCCTCTCTCACACACACATAATTAATATAAATGTCACGCCCAGTGAATTAACACCCGGCCCAAAAGAAAAGGCAACCAACTAATCAACTCCTTGAACAGATTAAACCACTTAATCTTTTTTCACCTGAATTTTATCTTATTCATGTCTAGATACATAGCGCATAATACGTACATATACATATACACATGCATGTGCGTGTATCCTTTGCTTGCACATTTTTGTGTCTGTGTCACTATGCTCTGAATCGCGGTCAAATAACTTGAGGGCTTCTTTAGTGAAACGGATTAATCATGATAATCATAAAGATTAAATAACTTTAATATTCAAAACAGTTTGCGTATATACATCACAAAAGGCATCACAATATATATTACGTACTCCACGAGTGTGTGTATATAAACACCAACAAACCACCCCACGTACATTTATTCGCCAAAAGGATACAAGGATATACATAACTTAAGTTGCGCCGAAGAAGGGAAGCAACCAACACAAATTAACACTTAACACACACATTAAACCTCAGATTCCTCGTTCTTATGTCCAAAGAACACAAGCTACGTATGCCAATATTATTCTTTGGGCGATACATATATACGTAGTACAAGACCACTTTATTCAAGTACATGTAACAGAAAGAGAAATGGCCAACATATGTATTCGCCATGTATGCATACATATGAGTGGCTCAAACACCACAAAAGTCTTTTAGACGACGTTGATAATCGGATCTGAAGCCTTCTCTAGTGGCAATGGCAGACAGATATTGGTAGTGATTGAATGTTTTGTAACGTAATGGATGTTGGTCATCAACTAGCTCCTCTGCTGGACTCATGGCTTCACCTGCATAGGAAAGAACTCCTACGCTGTACCTAGGACGGGTCTTTGTTTTAATCATCACTTGGTGGTAACGTGGACATATCCTGCCATTGCTCCATACCTAACCCATACCAATCAATATGAACATGTTAAAAATCGTATACACCACTTGTTCTAATTAAAAATACTCCAATACTAATTAGTTAAATTAAGGCACGTCAAGTCGGAAACATGTATTTGCATAAAATATAAGGGAAGGTCACCGATAATGCATCGCCAGCAATGACGCAAAACAAGGAGGGAGATACGTCAACCCTGACCCACTGGTCATGCTCGTTTTGAACTTCCAGGCCTTCGCAGTCTTGATGCAATATGGTGAACAAAGTTGTGTCAGGGTGAGGGAGCACTCCATGTTCGCCTTCATCTGTCTGGGTTGGCAAGTACTTGTAAAATCTCAGAGCATATCTGATAGATTCCAGGAAACTTTCACATTTCTGAGAATTAATTCCATAGCTCTCACACACCATCCTCTTCAGCATTTGGTCTAATTCCACCAGCCCCTTTGCATACGCATTCACAGCTTCACTACACATGTTCATACACACATGTCCATGAGCAACATAATAATATACTACCTCCAATTTTTAAATATAAGACCCAATTAACTTTTTTAGAAGATTAAAGAAACTAATTTAATTATTTTAAAATATTTTTATTTTTATCTTTTTCTCCAAATTAAACTAATTTGTGTGATATATAAACTACTATATAATTAAATGCTACACATCAAGATACCATTAAGTCTTTTATTTGCCTTCCATAAACTCTCCAATAAAAAGTCGTTATGTATTATATTTAGGCTGGGCAGTATCAATTATATACATATACCGATTCGACGCACAGTATATATGTTATGGAATTAAATATACCTGAAAAAGTCGTTTCCTGATGGCCACAAGATGCGTGTGAACTTTTGGCAATCTTGCAGGCTCAAAGGATTGTCAACGACATGAGATTCAAAGAGAGGGGAGAAGCTTCCTCCGTGAACGTAGCCGTGAGAAGGCTTGTCACTGGTTTTTCGCATCTTGGCTTCAGTGGAGAGATCAAATAGTTGGCGGGATGAAGCGTAAATAGAGTCATCAACCTTGTTGTAGAGTACGAGGAATGCCCCATGATCTTCAAGGGCAATCCGCAGAGCTTTGCAAGTTGAAGCCCATTCGTCTGAACCAGGCTTCAACTTTGGGTTGGAGAAATCGAACAAAGGAAACTCAGCCTCAGAAACTGTTTGGGACTCCATCGTTAATCTAATTACAGATTAGAGATGATTAAACGATGCTTCTCACACACCTTCTTCGTTAGCTTTCGATTATACGTATATATATATAGGGAGAGAAAGAATAATAGATCATTTTACTGTTTGATGTTTAATATATAAAGCCATCTCGCTATTTTCCTACTAACACGGCCGACTGATCCCCTTTTTTTTCAGATATTTTATGCACCAATGCTCCTGGTACTATTACAACAAATACTTTTTAGATCGAATAAAAAATGCTCAAAAAATCTATTACTTTTAAGACCAATTGTGCAACCAGTCTTAAAAAAATACTTTTTAGATTGGACCTTTAAAATGTGAGATCTTAAAAGTCTTACGCAACCGGTCTTAACAAATTCTTTAGACCGGTTTTTTAAACATCCCGTCTTAAAGATAAGTTGGTAAAAAAACAAAAAAAAAAACTCCTCCTCCCCAACAAAGTCACAGTTACCATCAGACTAAATTGGAAAACACAGCCAACTCACTTTAGCAGCAGTAGGAGGGAACCTTTATGTGAATCCATTGTATTGGTGAAGAGTGGAGAACAACAATTGATAAATCATTTTAATCAGTGTTATTAGACCCGGCTTGAACCGATTGGATCAACCCGAAACCCGGTGAACCGGGACCTAAACCGGTCCGAGCCGGTCAAAAGATCGGACATGCAGCAAAAACGAATTTCAACCGGTTTGACCGGCGGTTTTGAAGAAACCTGGCGAACTGGCCGAGTCTTGTAAACCGGACTAGTTTGTGCATGTTTTTTTGATTTTTGAAAAACAGCAAAAAATAAAAAAAAATAAAAAACCTTAGCTCCCTCAAGCGCCATTCTCAAATTGCTGGAGTCATCAAGGGTTTTTTTTTCCTCAAATCCCATCTCATTTCTCACCCAGATTCCAATAACCATTCGATCGGATCGTCACGCTGTCGTCGTTAGCCATCACCGTCGCTGGTCCGTCAACCGGCACCGCCGCACCGTTTAATCTGTCAAGTACTCAAGCTTGACGTCTTTGTCTCAGAGGTAACAGGTAAGGAAGATTCCTTTTCTTCTTTAAATCTATGGTGTTTTGTGATTTTCTTCTTTAAATCGAGGTTATCCCTGTAATCTTGCCATTCCATTTACTCTGTGTTCTTGCCGTTCCATTTCCATAGCTCTGTTCGACTGTGTGTATTTGCTGAGACTTGAGACGCATTTCCAAAAAAATATTGATCAGGGAAAAAATCATAATGCATAATATTGAAATTTAATTTGCTTTATAAAAGCGCACAATCAAAATTTTCTGAATCAAATTTGAGATGAGTCAGTAAATTAAAATCAATTAGCTTAGTTTTCAAGAAAGCAAAAACAAATTTGGAAAGTAAATTTCAATCACGGATTTTCAAACAATCGAGTAAGAGAATATTGAAGCATTGATTTTAGGAATAAAACGGATTTCAGTCGGATTGAAGCATTAATTTTAGTAAATTGAAGCATTGATTTTGGAAATTAAACGGATTTTCTCAATCATTGATTTCAGACTATCTTTTTATAACTCAATTTCTTCTATTTCAATAGTCTTAGACTCTTAGATTGATGCTTCATCTTTTCTTTTTTATAAATTCCGTCATCATTTTTCTTTGATAATTTAAATTATCTGTTATTTACTCTACTTTTGTCTCCAATGAATTGTCACAAAGGGCTAGCTATTTCCTGTATTTTCTGTTTAATCTTGTGTGCATGGTATTGTGCAAATATATTAATAATCAATAAATTTGTGGATGGAAGAAACATGTTAGTTGCAAATAAATTCTTTAATTTTTCTCCTAGACTCCTAGTTAATTGTATTATTTATGTTTTAAACATGTAAAAATGTTTTAGGTATTTTTATCTTTTGTAAACTCATTTTATATATATATATATATATTTATAAGTATGGTTGTATAATTTATAAATATAGTATGGTTTTCGAGACTGGGTCATGGTTATGCGGTTCGACCAGTGACTCATTGACCCAGTAACCCGACGGGGTTGATGACCGGTCCGGTTCTGATAACACTGATTTTAATAAAAAAAAATAACTAATTTAGGATTTTGAAGTTCAAATGGTATTTTTTTACCTCTTTTTATTTTTTAAAATTATATTTTTTTTAGAAGTGCTAGCTATAACTTAAAAGATAATACTTATTTTAAATTTTACTAATATTAAAATAAAATTTTATTAAAAACTAAAAATCAAATTAAATTAAATCTGATCATTTAAAATCTCGGAAGAAGCTGGTTTCTGTTAACGTGTCACTCTTCCATCTCGAGAGTCGAGACAAGGCAAAAGACAAATAAGCATCATTCGTGCTTTTTCCTATTAAATCGTACTTTTCATTCATTATTCATTAATATAACCATACAATGAGATGATATTACTTAGATGGTTATTAAATACCAACAAGCTAGCTATATGGGGGTTTATAAGTTTGAATCTTAAATTAAAAGAAATGTATTTCTAGGGAGAGACCAAATTTTTTTGTGCTCTAAATCTTAAAAAGTATTAGTATAAAGTGATCGACTTGGGAATCCGTTTTGATAAAAACAAATGTTGGCTGGGCCGTTTATATATGAAAATTGTTGAATAATTTTCATCTTGTTATAAAACTGAAGAAATTCTAGAGAGAAGTTAAAGAGAATTCTAGAGAGATGAAAGAAGTTCTCATTCAAGTGTATCTCAAATGTTTACATAAGGTCTCTATTTATAGACCTTCAAGGGTTACTATGCAAATAGTATATTACTATGCGTAGACCCCATGTCATCTTGTAATATCTGGAGATTTTGAGTCAATGGATATCCACATAATAAGTATATTCATAACACTCCCCCTTGGATGTCCATTTATGAATGTGCCTCATTAAAAACTTTAACTAGGAAAAACCCAGTGGGATAAAAACCTAGCCAAAGAAAAGAGTACATCATTCATTGATACACTTTCTAATGCTGCCTCATTAAAAACCTTTTTAGGAAAACCCAGTGGGACAAAACCTAGATAAGTGCAGTGTGTATCGTCTCCCCCTCTTGATAACATCAGGTTTGCTCCCCCTGATGATTACATTATTTTCAGTGTCTTCTGAGCATAACTTCTTTATAAAATGATTGCAAAAAATACTCAGTCTGATTATTCATTTTATATCTGTATAAACTAAATATTTCCTGTAATCATAACATAAGATATTTGTAGATCTTTTTCATAAAGATGCATATAGAATCATATATGTTCACTTAGATAATTATGCAAAATGAACTCTAATTGCTTTAGGCAATATATGATCTTATTTAATTGATTATTCTCGAAAATTTGATGCTCTTAGCATCTTGAGTCCTTCAGGGACTTATGCTTTTGATATATTTAGTTCTTCGGGGACATATGCTTCTGGTGCCTTATATCCTTCAGAAATATGTGCTTTTGGCACTTTTAGATCCATTTGATTATTCTATTCCAATCTTCATAATTTAGTAAGCCATAACATAGGCTATAACAATATCTTACAGACGCATAATTTTTCTTTCATGAACTGCCAGATATACAAAATTATTGTCTTTACCACAAAATCATATATCACATCATAATCATATTAAACTTTGTGAAAATCTTTATTTTCACATAATCATTTATATATCACAAATTTTGGACTTCTGGTCCATAACAATCATAATATAATTATATTTGCATCATTTTCAATTTCACTTTATCCTCTTGGCCAATCATCTTTATGTCATCTTCTTATAACATATATAATATCCACATTTGATCACGTGATATCATTCTTAAAATTATTGTCGACAACTTTATTTATTTGGTTCTATTTTTCCAATTCGACATAACTTATCAATATTATTTAAGTACCTGAACCTCTCTTGAGGTTTTTTCAATTAGTTATGTCACCTCCTTAACATGATCATCTTTATAATATGATCCATAATATAACTATTTGGAACCGAATAATTTTTCATGCTTCATGCATAACACATTTGTATTTGGAGCATTTTCAGCTGGAATATAGGTCAGTAACTTTATCTGGCAAATGAATGCATACCATGATAAACTTCTGGTTCATACTTTTTCACTTGAGGATATATACTTCATGGTTATAATGCATTATGTATTTTCTTTTCCAGCTATTTAATTTCTCCCCCTCATGTTGAGAAAACAATATCAAAATAACAATATATCAACTTTCTTTCTATGTCCATCTATGTGCATCGTGGTAGATTAGTAAACATTGCACATTCAAACCTTTAAGATGGAATAAATCTGACTCCTGACCAAAAACCAATTTTACTGGGAGAATTTTGTTGGCTTATATAATTGTTGCAAATATAAACATTGCTCTCATATCAATTTATGGAGTTTTTAATACATGATTTCTGGATCATTCAATCTGGAAATTGCGCGCATAATATATTCAAACATCAAACATGCAAACTTCAGGTTGCAAACATCACTGCAAACTTCAAGTTGCAGGATAATAATCTCACATGTAACCTTTATATATGCATCTATCAATTGTAAGGTTCACATGTCATTTCAATGGGCCCATATAAATCTGTTTGATATATTTTCAGAGATCCATTACTAATCATGGTCAATGATATTCTCATAATCATTTCTATTTGAGTACAAGAAGCATATCATGAAGAATCTTCTGGTTCTTCAATGGATGTCAATACATAATCTTATTATATATATGACTCGGATGATCGAACAAGTTATGCCAACAATTAGTAAACTTCTGGTTTACTATCTCATAATCTGACATCCATTTTAGGATATCTTTTAGGCTTTGTGTGAGAAGTATATAACTTTTCAAAAATTGACTCACACTATTCTAACTCACACTTGCTCTCTAACAAATCTCCCCCTCAAGTGTGAGTTACATATAAGCATACTTTCTTTCCAACTCATTGCATTTTTAATATCTCATTGGCAGTAAACTTCTAGTTTACAAACTTTGCTCTGATACAGTAAATAGTATTTACTATATTAGATAGTAAATTATTTGTGCAAAATATCTGATAAATTTTTAAAAGCATAAAATCATGGAGAGCAAGATATGATAATAGTATCATTAATTTTTAGCATATTTATTATGCCAATTTTCCTTTTGTGGTTTTTATCATTAATCTTTCTCCACTTCGAGTGAGAATTTAAACCACCACAATTATAACCATGATCATACTTAAGATTGTAGATATAACACTTATATTCATGTCCACAATTAGATCCATCTATTACTTCATTCACTTTTGGAATGAAGTTGGATGAAATTCATGATTCAAAAACCCACTAATTTACTTGATCATAACAAGAAATTAATCCACAATATTTCTTGACTTAATCACAATATTGCTACTACAATAGCAAATTGGATATATTTATTTATAACAATCATGATCTTACAATCCCTTGTCTCATAATTTGAGGGGGTATTTAATGCCAAATATACAATTTTAAGGCCTTTGGCATACAAAATTTATGGATGAAGCCTTATTTCATAATTTGTTTCTTGGCTTCAGGCTAACTTGCCTCTTGGCTCTTGGCTTCAAGCTAACTTGCCACTTGGTTTCAAGCTAATTTATCTCATGGTCTCAAGCCAATTTCTTGGCTCTTAGCTTCAGGCTAACTTGCCTTTAACTTGCCACTTGGCTTCAAGCTAATTTATCTCATGGTTTCAAGCCAATTTATGCCTCTTGTCTTGAGGACCATTTTCTCATCTTCCATTATTCATAAAATTGTTATAATCACAACAATCACAACATTTAAATAACTATATAAAATTATAAATTATAGCCCGAAAGAATTGGATATAAATAATGAAATTAGAAAACATACCTCCTTCTTGGCTTTCATCCATTTGTCAAAAGAAGAAAACAATATAATAATAATACATAACATGGCATCAATATACGTTCACAGAAAAATGATCCAGGCCAACATTCTTTCACAATTGATAATTTAGAATCATGAATAATTTAGAATGGGGCCCATCACACAAACAGGCAACCAACAATGGATAAAGTTCTTCTATAGCCAAATTTCCTTTCTTACAAATTTCCACTACTTAACTGCTTCTCTGTGTAAAAAGGAATGAAGGAAATATACTGGAATTACCAAAGCATTGAGCAACCAAATGTCTATGTGCTTTTAGATGTAGTGATTAGACAAAGCACTATGCACTCACGTTTTTGTAAATAAACAAAGCAACTACCTACTTCCATAAAATATTATATTATTAAATTATAAAATACGAAAATTGAAAAACAAATCAACCAAATTATCGGCAGAAACATCATTTTTTTTTTATTATAATATTAGTATAAAACTATAAACAATATGTGAGCCATGGCGTGATTCAATAATGCAATAAGGTAAAGACATATCTGCTATTCAAATGGGACGATTAGTGTCTTTCACAAATCAAAATCATACCAACTCTATGCATACCAACTTTATTATTCATGCTCGTGACCCAGATGATCAATTAACCTTTTATTTGTTAGCCAATTTGAACATATAAAACTGAAAAGATAAAAATCTAATTCAATAGATTTAAAATAAAATATCTCCAGACAATTAAATCAATGGGCCCAGGATAATAATATGATAAAACATCTAATATATATAGCTCCTAATTAATTATACACCCGTGACATCTTACTCCTCCAATAATATTTATAATATAATATAAAACATATGCCCCATAGACATATATATTTCAATTGAATTGCCCCACCTATTTCCATATTTTCGTTCATCTTCAATAATATACATTTTTTTTTAGAATATAATATACATAGATTCAATACATGAGAATGGGGCTAATCCAAAATAATTTACCAGCCATGAACTCTGTCTCTGTCCTATTATTTTTTTTTAATAGATAAAGCAAATTAGGGGGAGATGCATAAATCAAAACATATATGCATAAATCAAAACATATGGACCCCGTACAAAGAAAAATGCAACTTCAAATGCAACTTTCATTTACGGACTAATTATTCAATCAATCAAAACACAATACTTACCTGCTCCACGGATCCACTTTCTTTTTCTTTTCCTTTCACGTGAACTCTTGCTCCCTTTTTTTTCTCTCTCTCCACTGAAAAATCTCCATCCTATACGATCACAGACAACAACGTCCTTGCAGAAAAACTGGTGACCAGAGGCAACAGTTGCGGTTACCGTCTTAGTTGGAAAATGCACCATGGATTCCAAACCAGTGGCATGCAGAACAGCGGAGGATGGTCCATGCAGAAACCTTGCTACGGTTCCCAAGATCTTAACACTGTCAATGGTTGTCTTAGTCTTGAGGAAATTCACTACCGCTTGCAGTGACAGAAGGTTGTCTCACCTCTCTTATGTTGAAGGGATTCGGCCAGAATTTGAAAGAAGAGTGGTTCCATTATGTTTCACACCAATGAAAGACATGGAGTTTCTTAAAGCTTCCTTGGTCTCGATTCACGACGGAGGCTGATAGGATCCAGATCCCACCAATATCCTATATCAAGCATCATAAACACTTGATAGAGGAAATGTCTCAGGTCGATGTTGGCAAATCAGGTTGAAATTGGCAACACCTATATCTCTCCCCGTTGCAAAACAGGTTGGAAAGGAATTAAGGACGACGTATATGGAGAAGGCGATTTGGGAGAGCACAAAGATGATGATCAACACAGGCTCAATTAGTTAGAGTCTCGTACTGATAACGTGTTATAAAACTGAAGAAATTCTAGAGAGAAGTCAAAGAGAATTCTAGAGAGATGAAAGAAGTTCTCATTCAAGTGTATCTCAAATGTTTACATAAGGTCTCTATTTATAAACCTTCAAGGGTTACTATACAAATAGTATATTACTATGCGTAGACCCCATGTCATCTTGTAATATCTGGAGATTTTGAGTCAATGAACATCCACATAATAAGTATATTCATAACACATCTCTATAATTTAACACAATTTTCTCCCTATTTCGTATATAGGGCCTCTTTTTTTTTTGGTTGGATAAAAGAACATCCTCAAATTTATCTCACACTATATGGTTATTACTATAAGAATTACTCACTACGGTCTTAATTATAAGACATAGTTAACTTTTTTAGAAAGATTAAAGAAGTTAAATAACTTACTTTAGAGTATTTTTATTTTTTATTTTTCTTCAAACTAATTAATTTAACTAATAAACTAATATATAATCTAAGAATACATAACATATGAAATGATTAAGTAACTTATTTAACTTCCTTCATTTATCCCTCCAAAAAAGGTCAACTTTGTCTTATAATTAGGACCAATACTTAACTAAGTAGTTTGGATAGATTAAGAAAGCAATAAGTTGATAAGAAACATAACTCATGATCATCCTTAAAATATCACTGTATAACATTAAATTTTATATATATATATATATATATATATATATATATATATATATATATATATATCTATCAGTTTTATTATAAGTTAGGTAAATTAATATAAGAAAATGATAAATATTAATGATAATTAAAATGGCTTAAGGTCGTATATTTATGAGAATAAGACCAACTACAAAATGATATTAAGAAAGGAATAGATTTACATAGAACTATAAGATTTTAAGATAAGAAGGAAGATGAGTTATTTGGTAGGAAGAAAATGAAGAGGTATCCTCAAAAGTAATTTATTTAAAATGAAAAGGTAATTTTTTTTCATGATTTGAATTATATACAAATTTGCTTACATTAAATTCGAATTTATGGATCAAATTCTAATTTTATGACAAAGCATTTATTTCTCAAAAACATGAATTTATGGGTTAAATTTGAATTTATGACGAAGCGTTTATTTTGCAAAAAAAAAAAGTTTGAATTTATCTAAAATATTTTCTTATCAGGTTTGAATTTGTAGCATAAATTTGAATTTAATACTATTTTCTTGCTTTAGAGAAAATAAATATTTTATGAGAGGTAAATATGTCCGTAAGAGTCACTATTCATGAGAGAACTTGGAATTCCCACCAATTTTGGTAAAATCTTATATTCTCACCTTTAAAGGAATACTGATGGGCTCATAAACTTGAGTTCCCAGAAAGATTGGGTAAAGAGTGTATCAATTAAAGGAACTTGCTCGTATTCTTTTCCCTTCCCACATGTTCTGCATAGCAAATAGGCCCTTAATTCAACCAATACTCCCTCTAGTTCTTAATATAATAGGATATATTTGAAAAGTTTATCTTAATCCTAAATATAATAAATATTTTTTATACCAATATTTTAATTTACCTCTATAATGCTCCCTCAACAATAATTAAATAAGAAAATGAATGAAAGAATTAAAGAAGATGATCAGTTAATATTGTTTTAGAAAATACATATCATATTAATTATCTTAACTAATTTCTTTAATATAATAAAATTAGATGAAAGTGTCTTATATTATGGGATGAAGTGTTATGGAACGGATGAAGAAGGGAGTATATAAATCTATTTTGAGTTCTTTTTGTAAATAGAATAACCAAAAAACAAGTCGCATTAGACATGGTTGTCACTTGTCATATATAAAACTGGACCACAAGACGCAAGCCCGTGCTATCTCTAATAATGACCACAGCTACGTATTTCAGTTTTGTCTCCAACCAAAAAAAAAAAAATTACGTATATGTCAATAGATATAGTAGATATACATATACGTCCACCAAAGGTACATAGCACAATATTACTCTGCAAGAGTACATATATATAACAGCAATACACAACGTACATTTATTAGCCAATTAAAGGGATGCAAGACATACATAACTTGAGTTGCCCCAAATTAAAGAAGGGAAGCAACCAACACAAACAAAAACTAACATTCAACACAAACCTCAAACCCCTTGTTCTTTGTCCAGAGACAATATGCCACGTGAGCCAATATTGTTTGGACAATACTTACAAGCTAAGACAATTTTATTCACGTATAACAGAAACAAATGCCAAACATGCGTATTCGTCATGCGTGCATACGTATATGAATGGCTCAAACACCACAAAATTCTTTTAGACGACGCTGATAATCAGATCTGAGGCCTTCTCTAGTGGCAATGGCAGACAGATATTGGTAGTGATTAAATTGTTTGTAACGTGGTGGATGTTGGTCATCAACTAGCTCCTCTGCTGGACTCATGTCTTGACCAGCATATGAAAGAAGTCCTATGCTGTACCTAGGACGTGTCTTCGTCTTTACCATCACTTGGTGGTAACGAGGACATATCCTGTCATTGCTCCATACCTAATCCATGATCAATCAATACGAAAATGTTAAAAACATGTCAATGGTTTTAAAAGAATTAAGGCGTGTCATGTCGAAAACATGTATTTGTATAGTGTTATAAAAGAAGAATAAGAGGGAAGGTCACCGAAAATGCATCGCCGGCGACCACGCAAAACAAGGAGGGCGAGACTCCAAGCCTAACCCACTGATCATGCTTGTTTTGGACTTCCAAGCCTTCAGTGTCTTGATGCAATATTGTGAACAAGGTTGTATCTGGGTGAGGGAGCACTCCAGATTCGCCTTCATCTGTCTGGGTTGGCAAATACTTGTAAAATCTCAAGACATATCTGATAGATTCCAGGAAACTTTCACATTTTTTTGTATTAATTCCATAGCTCTCACACACCATCCTCTTCAGCATTTGGTCTAATTCCACCAGCCCCTTTGCATACGCATTCACAGCTTCGCTGCACATAGATATGTCCACACGTTCATAGCATGAGCAATATACATACCGATTCTACGGGCACAGTATATATGTTATGGAATTACAATACCAGAAAAAGTCGTTTCCTGATGGCCACAAGATGCGTGCGAACTTTTGGCAATCTTGTAAGCTCGAAGGATTGTCGACGGCGTGAGATTGAAAGAGAGGAGATGCAATCGGTTGACCAACGTAGCCATGAGCAGGCTTGTCACTGGTTTGTCGCATCTTGGCTTCAGTCGAGAGATCAAATAGTTGACGGGATGAAGCGTAAATAGAGTCATCAACCTTGTTGTAGAGTACGAGGAATGCCCCATGATCTTCAAGGGCCTCTCGCACAGCTTTACAAGTTGAAGCCCATTCGTCTGAACCAGGCTTCAAGTTTGGGTTGCAGAAATCGAACAAGGGAAACTCAGGCTGAGAAACTGTTTGGGACTCCATCCTAATCTAATCACAGATTACAGATGATTAAGTGATGTTTTTCATGCACGACGTTCTTCTCTGGCTTTCGATCATACGTATATATAGGGAGAGAAAGAATATTCGTTTTAGGTTTTATATGCAAAGTCCTTCTCCAGAATCCCAATGACCCTTTTACTCTTTATTTTGTTCACTGCAATGAAAAAAAAGGGCTTTTACTTCTCTAAAAAGCATCCTATTTTTTAAAAAGAAAATAAAAAGTAAAGGCGATGATATTTTTGTAATTATATGTAATAAAAATTGATTTTTGGCGTCTAAGACCAGAAATTAGATGCCAAAAGTGATGCTTTTGAAGTCTAATTTCTCTGCTTAGACGTCAAAAGCCTTTTCATTTGCCGTCTACCATTTAATTTGTCGCCCAACTTAAAAAAACAAATAAAAAAATAACTTTTGGCGTCTAATTCTAGGACTTAGACGCCAAAAGTCTACTTTTGGAGTCTAACTTAATACTTAGATTCCAAAAGTCCCGCCGAACTTTTTATTTTTTTTAAAAAATCACTTTTGGTGTCTAAGTTTTGAACTTAGACGCCAAAAATATTTTCATTTCCCACCCAACTTTTAATTTGCCGCTCATTTTTTTTTTTTAAATCACTTTTGGCGTCTAATCTAAGGACTTAAATGCCAAAAGCCTGCTTTTGAAGTCTAACTTAATACTTAGATTCCAAAAGTCCTGCCGAACTTTTTTTAAAAAAAAAACATCACTTTTGACGTCTGAGTTTTGAACTTAGACGCCAAAAGTATTTTCATTTCTCGTCCAACTTTTAATTTGCCGTCCATTTTTTTTTTAAAAAAAAAAATCACTTTTGGCGTCTATCCTAGGACTTAGACGCCAAAAGCCTGCTTTTGGAGTCTAACTTAATACTTAGACTCCAAAATTCCCGTCAAACCTTTTTTTAAAAAAAAACATCACTTTTGGCGTCTAAATTTTGAACTTAGACGCCAAAAGTCCCGCCTAACTTTAAAAAAGAAAACCTTTGAGAAAGTCTAAGTTTCAGTATTAGGCTTTCGTCCTCTCCAACTCTAGCCGCAACTCTGGAATCTTCACGCCGTCGTCGTCCTAGCCTTCGCTTGCCATCGATGTCGCTCCATTTTACAACCTCGCCTTCACGACCCACTCTGAGAAGGCCTCTTTCAAGGTCAGTTTCTTGTTTTCTGTTTCTCGTAGCTTATTCCGATTTCCTTTTCGTTTGTCTTCAACAACATATCTGAGGCGTACATCTGAATATCATTTTCTTCCATTTGTCTTCGACAATAGATTTCATTCTTGCACTTCTCTACTTCAAGGGCTTCACTTAAAAATGGCAACTGAATCTTCTTCGTTGATCTTTAGGTTCGTCGATATGTCTGACTGTCTGTATTTTGTTTTTGCTTTTCTTCTAATGGTTAGATCTGATATTTTGGATCCGTTGGTCTGAATGTTAGATCTGTATTTTTGGTTCCAGATTGCCTTCGATCTATATTGTAATTTGTATTATCGCATTTTCATGTACATCCTCTTATTTAGCTATACTTGCTGATTGTTGATCATTGTTCTTGATGGTTTCTCTTTTCTTCCATAGCCAACCCTTGAACCTGAGTTTTAGGGCTTTTTTTTAAAAAAAAAAACACTACGGCCTCCTAGAAAAATTTTAAACACCGTAGTGTTTCACTATAGCGTCCTAAATATTTTAGACACCGTAAGTCTTACTTTACTATGTCTACTAGATAGGCGTCCCCCCAATTAAGGACGTAAAATAGTCTAAAAATATAACGTTAAAACTCATTTTTGTAGTAGTGGTTGGTTGTCGACTCATGTATCTTTTAGGACCACAATGTATTGCATGTTTTTATTATACAAAATACGTACATAGATTCGTGCCTACAAAATAAGATCAAGCAATATTTAAATTAAAGGACGTGCCATACTGGGTTTACACGTTAAAGATGTTTCGTTCTGAGAGAAGCTATATAGTCCTTGATTCCATTTAATTTAGACTATGAGTACGGATGAGTGGTCCTCGATCTGAATGGTCCCTCCGAGCCCTCTTCTATTATTATGCTATAATATTGTTGTGTCATTTTCCTCAAACATTATTGAAAGTGAAATAATGAATATTGCTGCTCCTTAATTTGTTTTATTTTAGGTTTGTTAATATACAGGCTCATTATCCATGCCCCCATTAATTTTTAAAATACGAAAACCGAAGAAAGCATAAAAGATCGAGGACCACAACTCCACAAGGACCACCTACGTAAGTACGTATTAGTAATTGCAGATATTTTAGGTATTTTAAAAGTTCGAATACATAAATGGGCTCAAGAGAAATGGACCTTGGCCCATAATAAAAAAGCCCTAATTTGACTCTTACCATCAGTTGCCCCTTTCACCCCTTGTTTTTGAGCTGAACTAATAAAGGGGTCAAACATTCTCATTAAAAGGGAAAGGGTTCGATCTTAGAGTTGGTCAAGACGTTGGGGAAGACATCCAAAGTGATGTGAACTTATGAAAACGCAGATTGAAATGAAGGCATGTGTATTCTCAATCCTATATACCCTGAGAAACAAATAGTGGCAGATCCAGAAATTTTATGAAGGGTGGGCATCAATAGCGAGGGGATTCACCCCTGAATATTTTTTTAAGGAAAGTTTTAAATGCACTAAAAAATAAAAAAAAATATTCATAAAATTAAGTGAATACTAACGATGAGAGAGGCAGTTTTTAATTCACTATTATAATTTCATTATTATCTATGCTATCAAATACATCTTTTTTAATATAAGACACTAAATAATCATTCAACCATTCATCCTCTATCTGATTACAAAGTGCAATCTTGATGTATTAAGGGTGAGCACTTAATTTAAAGGTGGTTACTTATTTTAAGAATAAACAATCATTCAAACATGTTTTTTTAAATAATAAAAAAAATCCCCCAATTCAAGGGTCGGCACTTATCCCCCTAGTCATGTACCTAGATCCGCCTATGGAAGCAAAGCCATAGCACTCTACCTCTTCCCTCCGTAGCCCCAGCACTGGATAAACCCATGTTGATCCTGAGAGATCCTTACCCGGCAACCTGTGGCGGCCACCATCAGGATGACCGTGTTGGCTGGAGGGGCATGACCTGCACCGCCTGAAGGTCCGGCGCTGGAGGCTCAATCTTATTAGCACATTTATTGAGAATAATCAAATGAAACGACTGTTCTTTTAATGCTGACTGTTGATATTTCATTTTTTTTTAGTACTATATATTACCAATACTTGTGTAGTTGTATAAATGTTTAGTTCGTAAGTGCTCTTTATCGGTTCATCTCATACTTGTTTAGTTGTATAAATTAAACGTCTAGTTCGTTGTTGTATAAATGTGGAGTATTTCATTTTATTCAATACTGATGTCTTCCCTTCTAGATCAATCGGTTCCTTTTGATAACTTTGTTATGGCTATAAATGAAAGAAATTAAAGCGTCGATATCGATTGAAATTCTATATTTCGTGCGGTTATTTTTGTTGTGGAAGCTGAATTTTGCTAATAACTGATTATACTAAAAAATTACAATACTACAAAATAACATCATTAGACACAATTTAATAATATAACAATTTACAATTGTTATATCTAATAATAGTTCATAAATAAGATAATAATTAAAAAAATACCAAAATGTGATTTTACTCTAAATAATCATAAGTGAAATAATATAAAAGATGAAAGATATAAGCTGCCTTATAGAAGGAAAAGACAATTGAAAGGGGTTCCCCCTTCCTTTACAAAACAAACAATTTTTTGGATGCACAACCCATTGCACTCTACCTGGCTTGTGCTATCAATGTCGAATTCGGTTGATATTTTGGACTAATTTTGGTTCATTGATTTAGGCAGAAAATGTGAAACATTTTCTTCAAAAGAAAATGAAAACATTTGAGAAACAAACTTTGAATCCTTCGTTACGATCTGGACCTTTTGATTTATAGCCACTAGTCATCTTCTATTATTAGCCATCTACTAATTTAGTAGCTGTGTCTCATATAGATAGAACGTACAAAAATATTTGCTGTAGTTTGTTCTGTAATGTATTTTACTCTAATTGTGTTTTCTGTGGCTAAAATCACATTTTGAGCCGTCAATCTCTCCAACCATTCTCTTGCGGCCCCTCCTATTTTTTTGACTGGGTGCAATTACATAGTTGAATTACTGAGATTTAAGGTGGATGAATTGATACAAGTTTTGACCAAGAGAGAAGGCTTTTAGGTTTTCCAAAGGCAATTGATCTTCTTCTGAATCTAACCTGCTTCAAAGATGAAGTCTTATGAAGCTGAGCAGAACGTATTGACGCCTCTTGAAAAAATTAGAAGCGGCTATGAAACTGTATCTGATGAGAAGGAGCATGTCATTTGCCCCAAGCCTCGGCGAGCCAGCGTCTTGTCTCAGTTGTTTGTTAGACCATTTAGATATCATTTGTGTCAACAAGGTGACGGGTATGATTCAAAAGGTGGGGCAGATATTCTAGACATAATCTTTGAAGAACCGAGAAATCTAGATGCTTCATTACCTCCTTATTTTGTTGGCTCACCTCCGGTTCGATCTGGTAACCCTCTGATCCAAGATTCCCAATTTGTATACGAAAAGAAGGCTTCTGCATTTTTATCGTCGTCATCATCTTCAGCATCATCAGATTTTTTGTCTCCACGCAAAGGAGGATGTGTTAGATTGAAGCCTCGGCTTAACCCAGACACCGTCAGAGTAGAAGGATTTGATTCCCACATTCGTGCCATTTCTTGAAACACGTTGGTAATGTATATATTAGTTCACTCTGTTCATATGCTTCTGTAATGGATGATCTTTGTTCTTGTACATCAACTATTGACTTTGAGAGTTTTGTGGCACTGTATTTGTTGCTTTGGTCTTTCTTCTAGAACCTTGAAACTGTAAAATACGGATAATTTCCGCGTGCAATATGAATGATTGAAAATTTGAAGTTTGTCTGTTTTAGACTCTATACTTGCATCAACACGTCCTGAGATTATTCAGTAGTTTTTTTTTTTTAAACCTTTTCGCCTCTAGAAAGGCAAATTGTCTTTTAGAAGCTAAAACTAATTTGGCCCTGACTATAAGACAGAATTGATTTTTTTAAAATGTATTGAGAAATTTAATTAAATTATTTTAAAATATTTATATTTATCGTTTTTTCTTTAAACTATTTTGTCTGACTTATAAACTGATATATAATTAAATGATATAAACATATCATATAATTAAATAACTTATTTTATTTTTTTTAATCTCTTTAAAAAATCAACTATATCTAATATTTATGATTGAAAGTAGTATAGTATTTAGTATTCATTAAAATTTACCATGTCAACCATATCCGCCTCAAACGAGTTTTGCTTTGGTTCGGACTCAACCAGTGGCGCGATTTAGAAGAGAACTGCCTTAGACAAGAGACATAAACTTGTCTTATTGTTATACTTTTATTTTTTTTATAAACTTTGTTGAGTGAGGTGAAGAATGCTATCTTACATCATATGTGGCCTCCATTCATGATTTCTTTTTTTTTTTTTTCCGCGTACATATGACAAGCATAGCTTGAATTTTATCTTATGGATTAGATACTACCTACTTAACCTCCATAGCATAGCTCATATCCTTCTAAAACTCTCTGACTTACAACACTCTTACACCTTTGGGAGAATAATTACCCGAGGCTCACTGCTCTCCATTCATGATTTCTTGTTAGATTATACACCATTATTTTTGTGATGACGTTTCCCTATTTTTCTACGTTGGGTGAGAGGCCATTTAGGTTATCACTTATCAGTATAAGAAACAGAAGTTTGATTAGACTTGATTGGTTATATAAGCAAACAGCTGGAATTGTTTATGCATAAATGACAGACAACGCCATATACTGGAAATTGGAAAAGTACACAAGAAATTAGGAAAATTTTGACAGAACCGCCTACCCCATGTGACTTTCTCCGATTATCGATCTCCTCCACAAATTCATTGATAATCGCCAACCTTACAAGTCAAAAGGAGGCTTCTTCTTTTTTTAATGTGCTATTGAACGTGATCACAGACATGATTTCTTACTTTTATATTCTTAAAAAATAATCGTATAATAAAACAATTTCTCCATTTAATAAAATGAACAATAAGTTAACCACAAGAACTAACACAGTTAGCGTTTTATGAGGTTCTTTAAGCATATGATCTTTAGAAAGTTTAAGTGCCGGGAATTAGTCATTGTTATTGATTATAGATATCCTGAACTTACCAAAAAGAGAACAATAAGCTCTATGTTAGGATCATTTCATAAAGCAAGTGTAGTATTAACTGCTCATTCTATTTACTCTACTCTTCTAACTTATAATTTCCTTTGCTTATGTATAATTGATCATTTCATTAAAATAAATCATCTTTATATTATTAGGCTATTTTTTCACTTTTATTCAAAATTTGAGATTTGTCTCTTTTTCTTCAATTTTGTAAGTAATTAAAATCATCATAACTATGAACTCAAGAATTTAACAAAATGAGGGAACTCCACATATAGAATTTGAGGAACCAAACCCGAGAAAGCCAATAGAATTGTTGAAACTTGAAAAAACCAACAGAACGTACACAGGAAACATCGAGTATAATGAAGAAGAGCACATAGTAATCAACCCCTTCTCCAAGAAAACCCTGCCTTGATTCCCAAGCCCTCCCCTTTTCACACCCTTTTCTGTCTCTCTCCCAATAAATACAACCAAACCGTCACAAGTCTTCATAACATAATTACCAACGAAGTTAGATTTTCTCCTCTCACTTCTCTGTTTCTTCCTCATGGCTGGCCTTCAACAGTACCACTTCTTCCCCACAGACCTCTTCTACCCTCGTCCTCCGCCCTCTCTCGCTCCTCCTGCCGTGGTTCCCGTGCAGCCTCCAAAACAAGAAACTTGTACTGATCTCCACCTTCAGAGTCAGCCCAGAGGCGTTGTCAGTGTTCCACCTTCCAATTCCTCTGCTTTGGTAATCTCCCACAAGGAAAAATCTCCTGTTGAAGTTGATAAGAAGCTATCGCCACCCTCCACTGACTCGCTTTCTTTGTTCTCGTGGGTTGACGATGAGGAGGGTTCCGACGCTTGGTGATTTTCCAAGGGATTGAACTTTTCATATTTCCAGGACTCTGTAAATTAGTCAAGTGATTAATCCTGTTCTTCTTCTTTCTCCCCTTCATGTTTTTGTTACTTTTCCCGCCTTAGAATCCCCTTCTATTTTTCTTGAAGATTGATTTTGATGTATATTTGAGTGTTTACTTGACATGCATGGTCTTATAGGATTGATCCTTGGTTTCATTTCGAACTGAACCTTATGGTATTGTTCCTTTCTCATGCTTTCTTCACAGTTCCCTCTTCTCTGTTTCCTCCGTTATTATTCTCCCTCCCCATTAAGAAGACAAGAAGAAATTGTTGTTATATCACATGGTTTACGGATCGTAGAACCCGCAAGATTTTGATGTAATGATCAGAACAAAATATGTTAGAAGTCATGTTTTCCCACCTTTATTGATGAAACATAGATCATTCTAGCAAACTTTAGTCCACAACGCAAGTTCCTATTTTGGTTGATCATGTAATTCACGCTTTCACGGTGCCCTAGGAAATGTATAGTAGTTGAAAAGGCTCAAGTAAAGACAGTGAAAAACCCCTATGGCAAAAAAAGCTTGATAAATTTGCCAATTTGTATTGAGACAAGTTTAAGAATCGAATAGAAGCATGAGAAAAGAGGGCTAAAAAAAGAAACAAGTATTGTGATTGGGGAATATACCATCCGAGGCAGGGAATAATGAGCAATTCACGCAACTTAAGAAATCGAAAGATTCTGAGAGATATGCCTTTTTTAAACTTTTCTTCAACAGTTTGTTCTCATTTCTCAGGAATTTGAAGGAGTTGAATAATTCCAATTCTCTGTTCGAGAAACAGAGCTTACTTGGGGGATGGAGCATGCTTCTCAAGCGTCAAATTACTGTTAGAATGTTCTTATGTTGTTTTGTTATTGGTTTGAATTTCGCAAAAGTTGACTATTCAAGACCAAATAAAATAATCGAATCAGATATAATTAACATTTTTTTTTTGGCCTAGCAGCCGAAGCTTTGACTTTCTAGATATTTTTTTCGATCCATTTATTTATCTTGCCTGACTCCTGACTTCTGGTCATGGATCCTCCCTGGATGACTTTTAATCGAGCAGCTTGGGAAGGGAATTATTATTATTATTAGATAGATAAAAATGGAACAAAATAAATCTCCCCTGATTAGGTGATTAACATGTGTTGAAGGCATCGAAATGCAACCAACCGAAACCAACTCAAGAGCAATATTGCACACCTACCTTTCCAATGAAACGTGGTGGTGGTAGGGGTGTCTACTTGATATAACACGCATTCAAAACAACGTGTTAAATAGTGTTATTGCATTTGAAGTTTTGCAATTATAAGGGCAGCTTGCTTCTCTCTTTACATTCTAATGCTAAATCGGTTACTTTGCTTTATTTGTGGATTCATGAATATGGTGGAAGAGCTGAAGTCCATGTTCAAGCTCATTTCTCACGTGTGAATTGGACGCTTCAATATTTTAGTTATTCTATGCATTCACAGACAAATATTACAGACCAATTTCCTTTTAGGAACAGAAAAGTCAAGATCAAAGTGCGTTACCCCTAAGAGAATCAACCCAAAGGATAAATATAAACAAAAATTGTGAGTGTGGAGGGTAGAGTGCAAGGCATAGAGATTGAAACAAGAAGCACAAAAAAGGATAGCCAAAAGTATTCTCATTTTTTGCTTAAGAAACCTTGTTTCCTCCGTCTGGTGAAAGGATATGATTTACTTAGGCCACTAACATTATTGTGTCTATACTCATATTTGCAAGTCACAAAAAGAGTGGTCTTGTTGGGCTTCCTTGTGCGTTGTTTGTTCTGTTATGAATTGGACTACAAATTCTATGCACATTTTAATTTCCTTCTTTTTGCCTGTTTGGATCCTCTTATTTTGGGCTTATCTTCTCCTTATAAGTAAAAGCTGGGCCAAACAATATTTTACAAAAACTCTTATAATAAAAAGAGCTTTTTTAAACATGAAGAAAAAAACTAAAAATAAAAAGCTCTGTAGAGGAGCTTATTTTTTAAACTCTTATTTTTTAAGAGAACCCTAGTCTCTATGCTGCGACCACCATCGGCCACCCCAGCCGCTACCGGCCGCCATTGCTGCCCCATCGCTGGCGACCACCTCCAGTGACTTTTTTTTAAAAAAAAAAACAATAAGGGGAGGCTGACCACCCCATGCCGACGGCCGCTACTGATGATCGGGAGCCGTCGCCGCCCCATCACCGGCGACCACCTCCGGTGACTTTTTTTTATATAAAAAAACACTAAGAGGAGGCTGGCCACCCCACGCTGGCGGCCGCCACCAGTGACCGGCAGCCGCCGCCGCCCCATCGCCGGCGACCTTTTTTTTAAAAAAAAAACACTAAGAGGAGGCCGGCCACCCCACGCTGGCGGCCGCTGTCGCCTCATCACTGGCAACCACCTTCGGCGACTTTTTTTTTTTAAAAAAAAACTAATTTTCTTTTTTTAAAAAAACACTAAAGGGAAGCCGACCACCACACACCGACGACCTGCCGCCACTCGCCCCACCGCCGGCGACCGGCCGCCACCGCCCTACCACCAGTGACTTTTTTTTAAAAAAAAAAAACTTAGAAAAAGTGCTTATGACAAAAATTTTACTAAAAAACTTATTTTAAATTTCAGTTTATAAGTAACTTTTAAACTAAAAAATTTATATTATCATCAAACAATTTTTAGTTTTTTTAAAAAAAGCTTGTTTTTGTAGCTTTAACTTAAAAGTAGCTTTTAACTTAAAAATAAGAGGATCCAAACAGGGTTTTAAAAACACACACAGAACAGAAATGGAACATTCTACTGTCGATTCAAAAAGTAGAGGAAGGCAAATAAAATAATCATATAAATTCCATTTGGATAGCTCATCATACACGTTACAAGAGATGGTAACAGAGCACTGAAACTTGAGAGTGACCATAGAAGAAAGAGAACTTGAGGTTCAGGGGCACTTGGGTCCTCCTCTTTTGGTCTTCCAGTTATTATAGCAAGGGCAGACCTGCTTGTTGCCATAAGTACCAGGAGGCACACACAAGCACTTTGCACAACACTTTTGGCAGAAGAACATGCATGGCTTCTTGTATTGCGTGTTTGAGCATCTGTCTGTGCAACGTGGTCCACATTCTGCATATTCATCCACCCCCACTCATTAATTTCCCTCTCTTAATTTCAATATGAAACCCTCCCTTTCACTGTTTTTTTTTTTTTGAGGGAATAATTCTAGTTTTAATATCCGAGTCTGTAATACTTACCCTGTGGCTGAAGACTGCCTTCAGTAATGCCGTGCTGAAACTCAAAGAAACAAACATCAGATGAGCATAGCCATTGAACAGAGGATGTGCGTGGCAAGTTTGGAAAATCAAAAGTAATGCAGAAACAATCTGAACTGAAAAAAACTCACCGTGGGAAAGTTGGTTGTGTTATTGTTGGGTTGAGGGGCTGGAGCTTCGGTGGTAGCGACTACGATCTCAGCCTGAAGCCACCATTTTCGTATACCAAATGAGCATAATTATCACTCAAGGGAGATATGATGAAAACTAGAGATCTTATTAAAGAGTAAATATTTGAAGTAACAACAAGGATTGTATGCTATCTTAAAAGGTGATGAATTTTTCCAAGCAGGAAGCCGACGTTTAGGGGAAGTAAAACGGCTGGACAAATATAGAACAATTGCTAAAACTTGTTTTTCAAAACCAATTGTTTCATTATAATTATAATTTGTGGCAAAGAAGTTATTAATAGGCCAACAAAGAATTGAAAACAGAGTAATGCAGAATAACCAGGAGCTCGAAACAGAATAACGGAGAGCTTGAAGTTATCAATACGTGGGATAGAAGAAACTACGGTAGAATTAGAGTATACTTACATGGTTATCCACGAAAATGAGCAACATTGTAACGAGGAAGAGCATAACAATGCTTAGTTTTCTGGCCATTGCTCAGTGTCGGTAGCTCACAGAAACAGAGAACAGTATTAAGCTCGAGTGTGGTCTTCAAGCGGTTAAACGTGACAATATTTATAGACAGTTGGATAACATTTCTGACATTATTTTTTCAGCGGGTATGAAAGGTGGCAATGTGTAGGCGATGGTTTCAGATAACAAGAAGAACCCGATCCTTGTCTTTTCCAATAATGCAATCACGAGTTCTACGCACAATTTTCGTCTCTCCCTATTGAAATGACCAATCCCACCCTTCTTGGATATTACTACCACCTTTTCCATTTGATTCAAATCAATATGATTGCATTAAATGGAAATATGAGTTAATTTCTACTTGAGTTGAAGCGTTATGGAACGGCAAAAACAGAACAAGGAAGTGAAAAATGAGCAAAATCATAACTTGCATCGTGGGACAGTTAAAAAAACAAAACGAGAAGCTTAAGGTGGTGGAGTCAATGGGTACAATTGGTGGATGGGGAGGTCAAGATGGTCATAAAGAAAAGCTGGAAGCCTAAAATTAAGGGAAAGCCATGTGAAGTGAAGGAGTAGTAGAGTGAGATGAAAAGGAGAGGTGAAGAGATCACATGGGCATTCACATGGTGAACAGAGGAAAGAGGACGATAGAAGAAGGGAGAGACTCCACACACACACACTATTCTCAGCCTCACTCTGTTTTGTCCTTTATACCCACCCAGCCTCTGTTGAGTCTGTGGCATTCCCGTGAACTGATTCCTGATTCTCTCTTCTTGATTGCCTTCAACCCCTTTTTATGCAAACATGTTTTCATTCATTTCCAAGTGAAATTAATAGTAACATTGCTTATCTCTGGCGGGCGCGCCCACGCATATATTCTGTATGAATGTAGGAAGAGACAGACCTTCTGTTATTCCAATGCTTAATTTAATTTAAGATCTCGTTCGTAGTGTAATTTCTATAAGACATGAGATCTTATATTATAGATTTGTTGTGTGTTAAACTCTAGTTCATAAATTATGTATTATTTCGGGACAAGGATATAAAATGTGGTCAGCAGTTAGCAACATGTGAGGGAGTTAGGTATTCAGTTTGTTCTGTTGGTTCTCTTGTGAGTTAGCTTTTATCTGCATTCGGCATGTTGTGAGGCCTCGAGCTTGATATAATGTTTGGCAAACAAAATCGTTATCGTATATAATGATTTGAATGAATGATCAAGTTTGTCATAACAACTTATTTTAAATAGATTTTTAACATTCTATCCCAATCCAATCCAATAATTTAATTTATACTTATTATGAATTTAAAAAATATATTTTCAATTTATTTGATTCATTTGAACTCACTTAACAATCAATCCACCATTTTTCAAATTAATGTTTAACTTTTTAATTCAAGGTAAAAGTAACTCTTCTTCATCAAAGACTGGCTATGCTTGCAAGTTCAACAAAATAACTGCATTACTAGTTTAAAGAATAAAATTATCATTTATCAGAAATATTGCTTCCAACAATCTGACATTAATGCATCTTTAATCAGAAATGTATAGTCGCGTTCAATTTCAAAACTTGAGGATTTTTTAAGGTACCACGCCCAGACGAACTTCTTATAAATAAAAGGTATTACGATTGGCGCCTCGTATAAAGAAAAGGGGGTTATGGTGCAAATTTAACATCGATATTTTATCAAGAGTACAGCGCAATAAAATTTTGAAGGGTCCAAAATTACACACAAAACATTTAAGAGAGACCTTTAAGTGTTAAAAAAAACTTCTATTACTTTATTCTTGTGTCCCCACAAAGTTTGTTCTCTCTCTTACCCTCAAACCACCACGTTTACATTCCCTGCACATCTAAAATATCAACATGTAATCCTCATCCCTCTATTATTGTAGTGAGGACCAATTTTTTTACTTTTTTTTTATATATTTTTATTTATTTAGATTAAATTGTATACTATATCTTATAATATTTTTTACATCTATTATTTTAAATTAATTAATTCCTAATTCTACATTCAGAAATATCTTTTATGTACACCACTATACTAAAACATTTTTCCACCACCACCTAAACCCTAAATTATTTTTTAACATGTAATATCTTAAATTAATTAATTTTTAATGTATGAAATATTTTTTTTAAAAAAAATCTTTTTATTTCGGGATAAACCCTACTACCTGCTTGGCATGAGTGATTGATTCTGGGTAAAGAACAATGATTTCTTGGAGTGAGTGGTCGGCGGCGGTCCGGGGGATAAGTCTGTGAGAGGGAGAGAAGAAAGAGAGAGAGGAACAAAGCGGTGGCTTGAGGATGAGAGAGATGACATGGAAGAGAGAGAACAGACTTTGTGGCCCCACAAAAATAAAGTGAGGTAAGTTTTGCAACATTTGACAGTCTTATTATTTTTGCCTCCTTTTAAAATGTTTTTTTTTTTGTAATTTTGCACCCTCTAAATCCTTAATGTGCCATACGTATATTTAATAAAAATCATTATTAAATTTACCCCTTAACCCTAAAAAAAAATAAAAGGTACTCCTTCTGGTCATAATTATAGGACTACATTTATAATACAATTTACACTACAAACTTGATCTTATAATTATGATCGAAAGTCAAAGCAAGGGAAATTTGTAGGTAAAAAATTTCCCCACGGCAAAATCAACCAATTACAAACTTGAAAGGAAAAAAAGCAAGGGAAATTTTAAGAAAAATACAATTAAAAATGAGAAAATGCAAATTGGTGCTACAAATTTATCAAATCTCAAGTCAAAGCTGAAGTGGCAATATGAGATTTATAATTCTGACCATATTGCCTTGAATTGAAAGCAAAAATTTTAGGAGTCAATAATATATGTATCTATATTAACAATATCAAATTTTATATTAACAACTCTATTTTCATGTTTGACAATTTCATATCCAAAAACTTAGAGATAATTTAATTTTGAAGGCACAAGTTTCAATAGTCAATAACATTTATATTTATATCAATATCATCATATTTTACCTTAACAACTTTATTTTCATGGTTCACACCTTCATATCCCAAAAAAACAGGGATAATTTGAGGGCATAAGTTGCAGGGGTCACTAACATCTGTATCTACATTAATAATAGTAGATTTTACAATGACAACTTCACTTTCATGTTTTATCACTTAACTTAGGGCTATTTGGTCATTTGATTGGAATTGGAAATCCCAAATTTCTGCTTCAGTTTTGACCTGTATTTGATAAAATTGTAGCAACAATTTGTCTTTTCCCATTTTTAATTATATTTTTCTGAACTTTTCCCAAAAGACAACCCTATATCATGAGTTCCAACAAATGAATTTACAATTAGAGTATCAAATCAAAATCAATAGGCCAGTTTTCTAGACTCCAGGCCTATCTACCTGAACATGTTTCAGCTATTGACGTAGCCTCCGATCACTACCTACTAGATAAATCCCTTCTATACCACCCACCTGAAGGAAAACCCCCCATCAAGATACATTGACGACCTATATTTCAACTAAAGGCACAAGGAAATCAATAGTTCAAAGGCACAAAAGAGTAGTAGGAAATGAAAATTGAATCAGAGAAGAAACAATATGAATAACGCTCAATAACTTCATTGAAAGCCAAAAGGATCATCACTCCTTAATATGAAAGAACAGCCAGTTTTGGTTATGTGGAATCAGGCGTCGAGATGAGACCATTATTCTCTGAAGCATGCAATAAGTGAATCACGACAAAGGCGCCAATACTCTCTGTAGGGCAGGGACATCCAAGGCATTGGTGAAGGAAGAAGAGTTCCCCGTCTATATGGTATTCTGACCAAGGATGGGAATCAACAGGTTAATAGTAAAGAGTAACTAAATGTATAGAACTTGACAAACGAACATCTCACCTTCGACCAATGAGCACTCCGTGAGCTATTAAGGAAATGGATGGCGCAGAAAACCCCAAAAAAATATTTTCGTAGTGAGGCCACATAACTTTTCCTGAAAAGTATCCCATTATAGTGCGCATATACACAATGTTTACCCACAAAAGGAAAAAAATAAAAGAGCAGAGCAGACAAAAAACCGTTAGGAAATTAAGGTAACTATCATAAACGTGAAGAGGACTAAAAATATCACATTACAAATTGTATTAGAGTCAGTGCTTTCAAATTTCATGTTCATGAAATGTTAGATGAAGTCCACGTCTATGACATATTCAGTAAGGCTCACCATGTTATGCAAACAGGCAGAGACCCACTTTAAATTAGGAAATTACCACAACTAGAAGTAATGATTAATCAGATCATGACTACCAGCTTTGCCACCAAACACAATGTCACTTATATTATACAATAATACTCCTTTGGTCTTAATGTAAGACCTAATTAGGGAGTTAATTGTCCTAAATATAAGACCTATTCTTCATATTTATCAATTTTTTTTCTCAAGTCGACTCTATTGATACTCTTTTAATAATAATCATTTAAAAGGGGGGAAGTGAATCAAGTAAGATGATTAAGGTGTTTTAGAGGAAAAACAATGACTAGATGAGTAATATATTTCCAGGGTCTCCAAGTAAAAGGCCCCAGTCAACTGAAAGCAAGCACAAAATGTCAAGATATTGGGCAAACATTCGTAAATGCTTGCTTTGATATTAATTAAAACTCAAGGGACATCACCTAGCAGCATGAAAAAACGAAGTTAAACCCCACAGAAGCATCAAACTAAGTCCATGGGTGATAGCTCCAAGCCTTACCTATGCTCATGTAGTTACTTCGGAGAACTGAAACCAGAATGCTAGATCTTTTTCCACCAAATTCCTTCAGTAACAATTCTTCCTTGGAAGAAGTCGGTTCATCAGCAAAATCAACCTTCGGAGAATTATTACCAGTACCTTGACAACCTAAAATTTCAAACCATATTCCAGAAGGGAATCTTCCTGGACGCACCAACCGAAGAAAAAACTTGATATAAGGTGTAGCATGAATTACTGAAATGGTAACTTCAATTGATATACAGATGAAGTTGATCATTGTGTCCACTATACTAAAAAATATATAGAAAACAGAAGTGGTTGGTAGCAGAAGTAAGAGGGGCGTAAATAAAAGGGATCCTATAATATGTTGTTTGACAGTGTAATCAAAGCTGTCCAACCTCTGACGAAGTGGGTTCCACTTCCGGCCCCTGTGAAAAGATCAGCAAATCATGAACAGAACGAGGGAAAGAAAAAAGAGCATGTATGCAGGTAGAAATGTGTTATCGTATGTATGCAATGGTATATATTATTCTTAAAAGAAAATCAATCACTAGTAGAGAATAAATGAAGCAAATATAATGACTTCCATAAAATGAAAAGGACTTACGATTTCCCAATAATAGCACAAATTATCCTCACATTTGTAAATGTTCCATCTTGTTAACAGCACAATTGGCTCTTTCTCCTACTAGTTTTTCCATAAATATATTATGGCTAAGATTATCAAGTAATGAGAGCAGAATTAATAAAGCTTGCGCTTAAAAAGACAGATGATGCCAAAAGGGACAATCTCAGTAACATTTATTTAGGCAGTGACTATCTTTTTCACCAAAAACTTGTGTTGTGCAGACATTAAGAGCTTAAGTAGACAATCTAATTGTCAAAATAAATCATGTTAGCAAATTGCTTTTATAATTCAAAGATCAGTTATATTTAAATATGTGCATTTCTCATTCTAATCACTAACTTGTATTCACCCAACCATCTCAATAACAAAAAAAGAAGGAAAAGAAACTCTTACCTAAAAAGCCGCCACAAGGCTGTCACTGCCTGTATCTGTGAAGAATATAGAAGTGAAATCAACCAATAAAGAGTTGAAACGTGAGAAGTTGCCAACACAATCATGTCTATAATCAAGGCAGCAAGTAGAGTGAACCCACAAAGAATCCCTATAATAGCCAGTCCTTGAATAATATAATTTAAGACAAAACCCACAAAAGTCCAGAGTGTTGACCATATCTGTATAACATTCAGGGAAACCATGCCTAATACTCCAGCCACCTCAGAATTCAACTTGAAGCCTGCAGGGTTTCCCATTAACCAAACACACCCTGAGCGCAAGAAAGGGTTTGCAATGTCATGGACAAATGTCAAAACTGACAAACAAATGAATTCCGCATGATATAGCAGTGCCCAACCAATCACATTTCCCAGGAAAACATCAACAACCAAAGTTGACCACATGGAATGCCTGTGCATAGCAGCTTTCTCTGCATACTCAACACATGATCGTGACCTAGGACACAAAAAGATTATGTTAAAAAAGGAGAAAACACATGGAATCAATATCCAAAGATGTCGGTCAGAAGGTCAATGATCAATTCAACAAAGAACAACTAAACATAACTTATTCATAATAGTGTTAACAATCCACCATGAAGGGAAAAACACACATTATGTTTTCTATAATGTATTCAACTTCAAATAAGGAAAAAAAATTCATAGAGAAATTATGCAACATGTCCTCTAAAAGAACATTAAAAAAAGACTGAAAGTTTCATTACAGTAAGCAGTAAACCAAAGTAAATTCTAATTTAGAAGTACAAACTCGAAGTAAATGCATTTCATAAATTTTATTAATGATTAAAGCCTGATATTTGTGACAGGCCTGAGGTAATGAGCCTACTGTGAGTAAGATTTGTGCCCATAAAAAAAGAGAAAAAGGTGCATTGGTTTGAAGGAGCTGCTGATTCATCCAAGCCTATTATTGAGCACATGTTTCTAGACAGATGGTAGTAGGGACCAAAAAAGGGAATTGGAGAAGGGTAACTAATGCTGGTGCCGACTTCTTGGTGTGGGTGAGGTGGATAGGAGTGTATTTTATTGGCTGAAAAAGTGTGCCTGGAATCACTATGAGGATGTAGATGATTCTGATCAGAGAATCCAAGGAGTGGCCAACCTTTCAAATGCTAGACAGTCTCCTATTACTGTTACAGTGTTTTCTAGCTGTATCACTACCATAGCTGATGCTGCGTGAGCATTTCTGCTGACTTATCTCTGATCGTTATAATTACTAGTATTGTTTTCAGTCTAATACAAGTGCATATTCAGGAGGTTCTATCATATTACCAAAAATCTGAGACCTACCAAACAAATCACACATGTCAAATATTTTACGAGAATTGCTTGTTACCTAAGATCATTCTCATGAAGAAATATAGGCCAATATAATATCTGACAACAACGGATCCATATATTTATCCATGCAGTCCTAAATATTGCTGATGCCACGTAAACCCAAGATCCCAATTCATCTTTGAAGAGTGCTTGGAATAATTGAAGGACGACGAAAAACAGAGTTGATAATGATGCTACAAAATTAGCAGCCAGATTTCCAACAAATGCAAAAAGCCTGAAGAATCACAACAAACCATCAGAACTGGAACATAAGATAAGAAGAAGAAATAGATATAGAATATCAATAGCGTCAAGTGTGTACACAAGAAATATGGAAAGCAAGCTGAAGGATCTCCTCAAGACCTCACATCTCTCAAAAATTCTTTTAGCTGCAGCACTACAATTAATTGCCAAGATGACCATGTCCTGGGATGAAGATTTGAAGAGAGAAATAATTAATAGGCCAAAAATATATAGGGAAAATATCATTAAGGTCTCAACAAAGGAAAAAAACATTAGAAAAGCCCTATTTGCATTTACAAGCGAAAGAGCTACCATTGAAGAGTTATAGGACATCTTCTGATATTATTTCCTTAGTTGGGACCTTAATGATGTTTCCCTATATAAGTATACACAATAATGAAAATTGTAAATTTTATTACCAAGTCAACGAGCTGCTCCTTTTTGTGAAGATCACCTACCCACCTAGGTTTCTTAATGGAAGTATTTGCTTGCTCTTGTGAATTTGATGGACACAGAGAGAAATGATGTGAACCATAATAGGAGGTGTCATAAATTATCACCTACAATTATTTAAACATCACACAAGTGTTTGAGAGAAGGAAATAGAAGTTTAACATTAGATAAACAATTTTGGAAAAGCAAGTAGAAGAAGCAATCATGACTTACATACGTGAACATCATATTGTAACATAGCCAACCCATTCCAGTGAATGTGATGCAATTTTGGAAGCCTGTGGAATCCTGTGTCATTCTGTTCACGAGAATCATTTGTCAGCAGAATCCAGTTACTCTTCCCAAAGAAAGCTTGACAATTGCGCTCTGATGAACCATCTAACATGAGAGGGCCACAATTGGAGAGCTTCCACTTGTTGTCGTCTATTCCACCTACCAAGCTGCTATTACTCTGGTCAGGGACACATTGGCCAAGTATAGAAAATGTTGACTTATCCTGTAAAATTATTGGCATCTTCCCATGTACATCAAGGAGGATCTCCTGATATAAAGTAACAGTTCATACTGTTAGATGTCTCTCGATATATGACAGCTTCTATGAAAGTGTCGTTACAGAACATTATAAAGACCATCCTCATCCTAGGGTTTTTCCAATCATTATTAATACAGAATCAAGATTCTCATCATCCACGAAGATAGGGGAAAAAATAAGTTCACCACTTATACATATTGTTACCCAACCTATAGCTTCTTGTTTGATTACTGCACATAATAAATTGGCCCAGACTTTATACACACAGACCTAATAATTATGTAAAAAGAATTAATTAGTAATCTTAGGAGGGCACTATCAAAAAGGATCATATTCTTGTTCCCAATAATTAAAGGAACAAATGAGCTAGAGAGGGTGTAAAGCATCTAAACTCCTGTATCTACCTCCCCAAAATGACCAGATGAACAAATTACAAGTCACTTCAAGCCACTGGTATCAACAGGCCAATATTAAGCGATAGCTATGGTCATAGAGCCCTCTACTTTTCTCAATTAGCCCTCAGCAACATAATAGACTAGGAAGACATCAGCTTTGTAACCACCGATTCATAATTTTTAATCACCAAATAAATAATCTCTCACATTCCAACAATGGACCACTAAGAGAAACTTAAACACAATGAGCCATTAAACCATTAAACCAATTCTTAAAGTTTGTTAGCTCTTGAACACAACATAAATTTCAATCATATTGCAAGAAGGAAATCCAAATTTTTCTGGAAAAATAAATAATTGTAGCTGTTTCATTGTATCAATTGCTTATTTATTCACTTTTACTCAAAGTATGTGCAGTAAAAGGAGAACTCAAAATCCAGTTTCATACCTCAAGACAAGGACTAGATTGAGATAACAACACTTTATTGCAAGTAAAGGCCACTATAATGTCAAGTGATGCTGGAGAGGATGTGACAAACCACCCCAGCAAAAAACTGGAAGAAGGTTCTCTTCTTGATAAGAGCTGCTTTGGCCACCAAAGCCTACACTTGCTTCGCATTGTCATCTCATGACCGTCACCCTTACTAACTTTATGGTCCTGAATTCCTTGCAATGGGCACAAGTAAGAACAAATTTAATCAACAATTATTCTAAAAGATTCAAATCAAGTTATGATTTATGCAATAAATCCGTGAAATTGAAGAGAAGTTAGATGGGGGCAAAATAAAACATATATTCCATGTGCTTTGCAGTTCTCTTGCAGATAACTTATCTTTAAGATCTATAAAAGTAGAGACAATGAGCTTACTAGGTAACAAAATAAATGGAAAAAATGCAGCACTGATTCTATTCAATAAAGCACAGACATTTCGCACATCACTCATACTGGACACAATACGATACTACATGCACTTTAAATTAAATGTGAACACTTCATATTTTTCCATGTCACAGCACCTGAGTCAGTCATCATGCTCACGAAGTTTTATTACTGAACAGGATGACAATAATTTGGTAACTTCTGGAAATTATTAACCAAATGAAGATACAAGACAAGAAACAGTCATTTCCACTGCCGACAAGTGAAACTTAACCATGGTTCACAGTTATGGAAAACACATTCCCCACCCACCAGAACGGAATGAAGGAGGTAAAGGAAATGCAGAGAGGAGACATTTGCAGGGTGTACGATTCTCCTTTAAACTAGCAAATGTAGGCCTAGATTATAAACTAGAGAGTTGCAACGGGCAAATCCGGGGCAGACTATATCACAGGTAAATCTCAATATTCCCGATTATCCTTTCAAATAACCGTTTGACGATACATGTCTTAAAGGTCACGAATCTAAGTGTGTTCCCGTTCAAATATACAGAGCATTCACCACCCTTCAATGCCTGGTTCTTTACAAGACAAACATCTACTTCATTTGGTAAAAAAAGGTAAAGAAATACATGGGAGAAAGAAAGACGCACAAACTCAAGATCTCGAAGCCCAAGTTGAACCTGGAATCAAGCTTTGACGAAGTCGCACAAACAACCTCGGCCATGCCTTCCTGGCTTAGATAGTTCTTTGCACCATCCGAAGCTCTCCGGTGTCTCCGTTCACTGAAATTCAATGGCCCCTGATTGGAGTCCCCGTTAAGAGGGTAAACGCGCGGTGGGAGGCAATTTTCTGAGCGTTGGCTTCTTCCTCACCGGGGAAGGCGTTTGGATTAGCTTTTTCGTCGCCGAGCTTTTCCCAAAAAAGTTCTAGTAAGCAGAAGCTTGGTTTTGGAGCGGTGGCTAGCGTTGCGAGCGTTAACTGTACACCTTCTCTCTTCTTTCACTATGCACGATCTCCAAGCTTCTTCCACCTTCGCCCTTCTTATACTCGCCGTCAGCTTCCTCTCTCACCATCGTCGGCACCGGCGATCTCTCTTCACCGTGTAAGCTTGCAGGACCAGAAAGGAAGAGTAAAGCCCGAAGCTGTAGAAGAAGATGGATTTTGAGAGAGATCCAGAGTTGGAGAGGAGACAAGCGAGTCACCGTGCGTGTCTGAGAGCTTCTCATCGCTAGGAAGAAGATGGATTTTGACCAAGGGACCATTCTGAATATTTTTAAAGTTTTCAACGAGGGA
The DNA here is from genome assembly GCA_037074495.1 of Acacia confusa. Taxonomy (NCBI): domain Eukaryota; kingdom Viridiplantae; phylum Streptophyta; class Magnoliopsida; order Fabales; family Fabaceae; genus Acacia; species Acacia confusa. The sequence goes on along the minus strand of CM073507.1, from coordinate 8,102,753 downwards.
CGAAATTGAAAAGGGTTAAAGTGTAAAAATGCCCCTATACTTTACGTCTAGCACTAAATATTTTTTTATATGTAAAAATACACATATAATTTTAAATTAGATGGAAAAACATCGTTTGATTTTTTTTATTCACTGGGCGATGAGGTGACATAAGGATTCTGTTTCCCTTAACCAGCATTCCCTTTCTGCCAACGGACAAACACACCTAGGCCACATGGCGAGCTCATGTCTCTATTGGCTAATGAGCTAGCAAAGTCTCCATATAGCCTTCTTGTTATGGATATTTTCAGTGTAGGATCACTTTGTGTCTATTCCAAATAAATATTGGAAGTGGGTAAGGCCTTCATTTAAAAATTTAGTACCAATCGGGGGAACCAACCGAAAGAAGAGAAGTGCAAATAATAATTGAACCACATGGCCAGGTTCCTGAAATAACGGGCTCTCTATTATGAATTAGTGCTTTTCTTCTTTTTCAAGACTACTAATATGATTAAGGATGACCACTTTTTAGAATTAAGATGCTATGATATTCTATTTTATATGTGAATATATGAATGAGGGAGATTTTTTATAAATGGAAGTAATAGGCCAACAGGGCATGTGAAAAGTGGGCTCATTTGGAGGACAATTTGCGCATTATCCTTATCAGTTGCTTCCTAACTCTATGACAAGGGTCTCATTAATTGTTATAAAAAAAAAAGGGGGTGTCATTAATTGACATCGTAATGAATTGATGAATTAATGGGGTGATCCGATCTTCCCGTCCCCCAAATTATTTATTCTTAAAAAAGAATTCACACCGTTAATGATAATTACGTTTATCTTCATTTTTAGGTCGAATTAGATATGCATTTTAAAAATAAAAAAGGACGACAAAATGACATTTTGGGCATGTTCATTTGAGCATGAGTCAGGAGTATTGATAGGTTGGCTCGATCAAAATTCTGACTTTAAACCTAATATCTTTCCTACCTTGTTAATCAATTACTCTTCTTCAACATATCCAACCTAGCTAATTTTACATATATAAAATATAAATATATTTGTTTATCTATGTTTTTTATATCATCATTTTATAACTACCATTTCCAATATAAATGCCTTATATGAAACTTGAACTCGAGACATTTAAAGGGGGTTTCTTGACAATAGTACTAAATAGATTTACAACTACAAAAAGTCTCTCTCCATACTCTCAAGAAAATAAAGGAAAATCTGGTTATTTGGAATCGCCGTATGAGATCCTAGAAATGTTTATTCATCTAAATTGAGGCAATACTTTTCTTGCATACTTATCTATTATTTCGTAAATCACAATTAAAAAATTGTTTTTGAAGTCTTCAATTGTTATTCTAAATAAGTACAAGTCTTCTTCCTATTTAACTTTTGAACTAACAGGTCGATATTAAATGACATTCAAATAGATTTATAATGAATGATCAATAATAGTTTGTTATTTATCTTAAATTCAAACCATGATTAAAAAATTTAGGGAGAATTACATTTGGATCCCAAGGAATAGAAAAAAATTACAAAAAGTCTTAGAATTCCAATATAAAAAAAGTTTTATTTATAAATATGACATTTTCAGTTGTTAAAATGACATTTTCTGTCGTTAAAATTTCTATAATTACTATCTGGGACTTTTTTTGTAGGGTAAAGGTGCAAAAATGCTCTTGAGCTTTGCCCTCAAGAGCGTCCAACACCGTATGCTTTTTTTTGAAGCAAAAGTAATTACGTGGTTACATTTTAGGAGCAAAAATACATTTCTCCGTTAGTTGACCATTAACATGGTAAAATTATCCTTTTGCCCTTAGTTTAAAATAATTTAAAAATAAAAATACCCCACCCCCACCTCCCCTTACCGGTGGGTCCCACCGCCGGCCTCCCATGCCGGCGTCCGCTTGATGCCGGACGCCGGCGATTGGCCGCTGGAATTTTTTTTTAAAAAAATTTCTTAACAAATTATTTTTAAAAAAAAACAAAAATACCCCACCCACCTCTCCTTGCCGGTGGGCGACACTGCCAGCCCCCCACCTCGACACCCTCCCGTTATCGGCGACCAGTCGCCGACATTTTTTTTAACAATTTTTTTTCAAAAAAAAAATTCCGGCGACCAATCTTCGGCAGAGGGCGGCCTTGGGGGTGGTGGGGCCCACCGGCAAGGGAGGGTGGGTGGCGTATTTTTTTTTAAAAAAAGAAAATTTGTTAAATTTTTTTTTTAAAAAAAAAAAATTCCAACTGCCCGTCGCCGAAGGTGTTTGTTGGCAGCGGGCGGCCGTGGGGGTGGGGGGCTGGTGATGGGGCTCATGACATGGGGAGGTGGGTGGCATATTTTTTTTTTTAAAAAAAAAATTGTTAAAAAATTTTTTTAAAAAAAAAATCCGACGACCGGTCGCCGGCAGAGAGCGGCTGCCGGCGGTGGGGCCTACCGGCAAGGGGAGGTGGGGGTGGGGTGTTTTTATTTATTTTTTGATTATTTTAAACAAAGAGCAAAAGGGTAATTTTACCATTGTTAACGGTCAATTAACGGAGAAGGGTATTTTTACTCCTAAAATGTAACCACGTAGATACTTTTGTTCCAAAAAAAAACACATGGTGCTGGACGCTCCTGAGGACAAAGCTCAAGGGCATTTTTGCACCTTTACCCTTTTTTGTAATTAATTTTGGTTCTTGGGACCCAAATGTAATTCTCCCAAAAATTTATTGACAATTTTATTTTTATGCTTTACATAATATTAAACATCGTTATTAGAAGTTACTACCGGTCCTAAATATAAGATGTAGTTTGAAGTACACTTACACTACAAACTATGTTTTATATTTACGATCGGATAAGTGTTTATCTTATGTTTAAACTGTGTTTAAAAAAATTTATTGATAATTTTATTTTTATGCTATACATAATATTAAAAATCGTTATTACAGGTCATTGTAGAGCTGCTCAAAAGTGCAACTTCTAATTTTGAATTCAGCCCAACCCAAGCAAAATTGCAAATATATTGCTTCAACAGTTCAACTACTATGACTACAGTTGAACATATAAAAAATTATTTGGCATAATTTTTAAAACATTAAATCAAATCAGTCAAATGGTAAGAACCACTCTCTCCGTTCCTCCAATAAACTGCATTCCAATAAATTCGTGAAGAGAATTTATAAAAGCCAGTGGTGTTTTGGTAGCTCGGTGATATGGGAGCTTAACTCCTTTTCTTTATATCAGGGTTCAAACTTTGTCCCCCTGTGTATAAAAAAAAAAAAGAGAGAGAAATTTGTGTGTAAATGCATAAAAAAGGGGTCGTAGTGCCAACTCTATTTTTTAAAAAGGCGCTTGCAAAATGTAGTAATGTTAAAAAGGGAATTACCAAAACATATAATTTATAAATAAATCACGTTTTTTAGCACGTTAAAGTCAAGAAGAACGAGGCAACCTTACGCGTCTTTGACCTCGCCTGCTTCTTGGATGGAGCCAGCGTCCCACAACGAAGACGCACGGAACCATTTAGGCCGTCCCTTTATATATATATATAAGTGCCCACGCTCTCACTGTGTTTCCATCGCAATCACTTTCTCAGCGCTTATCTTATCTATAATTGCTATCTCCAGGATTTTCTTCAGGTTACGATCAATTCTCGCGAGTCCTCATCTCTACCTGTGATTTTTTGTTGCACTGTTTGCTTGCTACGAAATTATTGATCATCACTAATACTGCTTCATTCTGCAACTTCAAATCTCCGTGGTTGCTCATAGATTAGCAATTTTTCTTTTTGGGGGTTCAATTATACCCTATTTCTGTGTGGTTTAGGATAATCCTTTTGATATTTCCTTGAACATATTATCTGTTAATTATTCGACAAGTAGTTTTCTGTCAAAGCAGATCCAACTACATTCTGTAGACTGTAGTTCCCCCAAACAGGAAAAACGAATGTAGGGTGGAGAATTTTGAGTTAATTTTGCAGATTTCTTCTCATCTTTGTTGCATTTTTTAACACTGATGTTCCTCTGTTCCTGTGATTTTCGTGGTGCAGATAAAGAATACGGATAGTTGAGGCAGATCTCAGAAGATGACGTCAACGTTGAATCCTAATGCTCCTCTCTACATTCCTGCTGCCTTTCGCCAAGTGGAAGATTTTTCTCCAGAATGGTGGCAATTGGTAACTACATTTCCGTGGTACCATGATTACTGGCTCAGCCACCAGGACGAGGAGGGTTTTTATGACAGTAGAGAACATGAATCAGACAGAAATAGCATGACTGATTTGCTGCCTGATACATTTGATCTTGACTTCAGTGAAGACTTCTTTATGGTGGAATTTCAGCCGGAGGAATTTATCCATTCTTCTGAATCTGAAGGTAAAAGTTTTCTAAGATAGACCACCCTGCCCTAAGCAATAAATTTGAGTTGCTTAAACTCACCCTTTTCTAATTCCATGATTCAGGGGTAACTGGATCCAACACTTCAGTTGAAGCAGAGCATGCAGTGAAGCTTCCAACCTCATAAGCCCGGAATTACTTTAATTAGCAGCTTGGGTTGGTCCTTTAGCTATTTACCATAGTATCCGTATCTTACCTTTTAGTTATTTACCATATTATCTGTATCTTCAACCTTTAGCGATTTACCATGTTATCTGTATAGGCAAGGTTTCAAGTTTCTGTTAAGAAAATTACCGGAAAGAAGAATTGTTCGAAGTCTCATCAAGTGCTACTTTGCAACCCATGAGTAAAAAGGATAGCCCTTTGTTGTATGTATGAATCTTGCCGGAGCTTCTAGATGCATGTTTATGAATAAATCTCGCGCAGTAAATGGGGCATCGAATTCATACGCTCACACGAACTTATTTTGGTACAGCTTATGCTCAATCGAAATATTTACTATTTAAATAGGGTTTATGATTTTTTTTTTATAAATTTGTTGTTTAGAAGAAGAAAACTACAATTGAGCTTATGGTACTATAAGTTGAATCAGAAATAAGTTAGCTTTTGTGACTTATCTAACTTATATAAAACATTGTACAAATTTATATAAAAATTTATGTAAAACATTTAAGCATTTTTCATATTTTTGGTGATTTTTATTTTAAATTTTCTCTTATAATTATCTCAAAAGTCACTTATCTATAAACCATTTCAAATCAAACAAGATATTCAAAAGCTTCTTATCCAATCATCAATCCAAATATAAATAACATTTTATACTTAATTTAACTTTTATCCAATCAAACTTTTCCATAAGTCATTTTACCCAAACAAACCCATTTTGATGAAGATGAATGTTCACAGGTTACATCTAAGTTTCTACGAAGAAAGACAAGAACATCTTGTGAAACAGGCCATGACAATCAATTAAATTAAATTTCGTAAACAACAAATTACATCGCTAAAGTATAAATTCTAGCCTTGCTATTATCTCAGGGAAAAGGGACCCGGTCAAGAGCAAAACGCGCTCTCAAGGTTACTTCAATGTCATCGTAGTAGGTCCACAATGTCACAGTCGCCTCGCCTTTTTCATACCTAAAGTCTGAAGATAATTAACCCAAACCAGCTGTTGCCACGTCTATTAACTTCCCAGCTGCTTCTATTTCCCTCCCTTGCCATGTGCCTAATTCGCCAATGGCTGGCTGGAATTTCCAAATAAAGCTGAACACATTCCAACTCTTTTGCTGGAAATTAATATCAATATTCTAGGAAAGCCCAGGTGAATATGCCATCAGTAATTAGTACAGTGTATATGCCATATTTAGTTTGACACAAGAGAAGGAAGATGCTTACCTGTAACCTTACACCAATATGATTCCTCCAAATTTATCAGCACCTTCTATTTTCCCCGAGTTTAGAGAAACATTAGGCGACCTAATAAATTGAGAAGCTTCAATATAATTGACAGAAAGTACAAATAAAGAAAATGTGTAGTTAGAAAATTATAATTGTTATTTAATTTGTTACTATTTGTTGTAACTACTTTACATATTTAGATGATACGTGTGTGAAGAGAACTTTACATATATAGAGGACACATGTACTGAGAATTCATTACGCAATATATTTTGTTTTCTCAGTTTCACCATTCCCTCTGTTTCCTAATTTACTCTTCTCTTCTCAGCTTTCTTCATTCTTCACCGTCTCCGATAGCTCTCTCGATTTCTTGGAGACTTTATTCTTCACCGCAGAACCTTTGTTGTTTCACCAATCTCTTTCGTCCCTCCATTTCCACAAATTCGCTTTCGTCACCTCTGATTGATAAAAATAAGCGAAGCAGTTAGATGGATATGAAATAAATTCGAATAGCAAGAACACCGTAAGCTCAGCCAATTGTCTCTTCTCACCATAAGTCATGTAAAAAAAATAAATTCTACCGCCAATCCAAACCGATAATTAAGTTGAGTTCCCTGGCTCAGTTCAACAAGGAGAGAGCGCCGACTCCCACAAGGACCATGTCTGGATGAATTCTGACTAATTTATTTGCACTGTGCAAGAGAAAAAATCGTGAGAGGCCGTGACCAAATTATAAAACAAGATCGGACCACGTGTCTTGTAGTCCGGAACTATGGTTTATACCCGCCAGTCCTATGTGGCACTTGTAAGCCATGCAACGCACCGCCATCCTCCACGTGCCCCCACGCTGCTCCCCGAATATTTATAGCCCCCGGCCCGCCCCTCGCCCACTCCGTCATATCATATGCCAGAAAATCAAAAAACACCGCAAAACGATACCACTTATACACTCCTCATGACGACAACTCCATCTTCACCGCCATGGGAAGTCCTTCTCCTCGTTGCTCACCACCTTGACGCCAAAACCCTAGCCATTGCCTCCTGCGTTTCCAAATTATGGTCCATTTCAATGTCCTCCGACCATCTTTGGAAACCCATCTTCACCTCCCATTTCCCCTCTCTTTCCACCCTACAACACGCTCATCCCTCCGTCTCCTTCCGCCGCCTCTTCGCCATAGGCAGCACCGCCTCCAAGCGCCGCCGTCAAAACCCGGCGAAACCCAAGCTCTCCCTCAACGACCTAGTCTTTGTCATCTCCGTCTCCACCAGTGACTCCCTTGTCTTTAACTCAATGACCCCCTGCTACGAGATGGTCGCCGATCCAAACGGCTTGTTCCGGTTTGATATCGAGATCGGCGACAGCGAGTGGGTAACGGAGGGTCTGGAAGAAGTGAAGGTCGCGTGGAATGTAATATTGAGAGGGTGGAAAGATGTTTTCTGCATGATGGAGAGTGTGGGGAAGTTGGGGTTTCAGGCGGGTAGCGAGGGGTGGTTCTCGGTGGAGCTTCCGATTCCGGGATGTTGCTCGAACGTGGTGGCGAGCTCTGTGGTGGCGGACTTAAAATTAGGGATTTGCTGCGGGAAGGAGATAGATGGGAGGGTGAGAATGAAGAAGGTGAGTGCGGGGATTTTGAACATTATGGATTGGAGGTATGTGAGCCTTGAAGATGGTCTCAGGTACCTCCAGCATTTTCTTCATTCTGATTCGTAAATCACTAAATTGTGTCACTTACCCAAACCAAGTAAAATCCCCGTTCCTGCTTTCGGGGAAAATAAGGTACTGCATAGATATGTACGGATTAGTAATTAATAATTTAAAGCGGTCTAAGATAAAAATATTTCAAGAGGATTTTCTTGTGTGGATATTTTATAATTTTTCTTTTTCTTCTTCTTTGTTACTAGTAGTACGTGTAAGTTTGAACCCTTTTATAATTTTTTGGGTCTATGGACCTTCTTATTTTGAACCCTTTTATAATTTTTTGGGTCTATGGACCTTCTTATAAATATTTGGGCAAAAAACCTTCTTATGTGTGTAGGGCGAATCCTAAAAATAATTGAAGGAGCATCGTTAGCAAGGGGATTTGGGGGTTGGGGTAGCACCTCGAAATTTTTTTTTAAACCAAACTTTTAAATGCATTAAAAAAATATAAATATAAAGGGAAAAGTAAGGCTAAAAACGCTTAGAAATATCAAAGCTAAGTATTAAATAAATTTAAATGCATATATTATAATAACAAAAATATATTACAATAATTACAATAACATTCTTCTAGGTCTTATTTTTTGAAATCCTAGTATAATTGACTCATTATTAATACTATCAAATACATCTTTTTCAATATAAGACACTAAGCAATCAAAGAAGTGTACTTCTCTATCTTGCTAGGTCATAAAAAAGTAAGGAGTAAAGTCAGACATGCGTGCTATGAAGGCATAGGAGGGGAATTTTTTTTTTTGTTTTAAAACATAGATAAATGAATAGACCTTCTCACCTAATTTTTTTTTTTAAAAAAAACATAGATTAAAAAAAACAAAGTGCCCACCTTCTCTACTACTTAGGTCCGCTGTTGTGTGTGTGTGTATAATCGAACCCCTGGAGAATAGCTTTCTAACACTTTTTTTTTTCCACATTTCGAATTAAGAACTAAGAACGTGATGAGAGAAGAATAAGTCTCTTTTTTAGGAAAGAATTTTATGATTAAGGAGGAATAAGTCTCTTTTCAAAAAATTTTATATATAGTTTCATTTTTTGCACCAAAAAGATATTGATGGGCTGAGGCCCTCGTTGGTAAGGAAAAAAGCAAGAAATGATCAGCAATATGCATACGTTCGTAGACAGCCGATCGATCATATTATTGCCATCGTGATCAGATTCAGGCGTTCCATCATTCCGCTCACAACAATCTCTTTCATGACGATCATGATCTAACAATGCTCCGATTTCCGACAGACGAAATTTACGGTTTAAGTTTTGTCGCATGATAATGATAACTAGATTGACATTAAAAATAAAAAATAAATAAATCCTTCGTATGTTGCATCTCCATTCCTGACTCCAGAGAAGTCATAAAATATGATCTTCCACAGTAACATTTGGAAAAAGAAAAAAAAAAAGTCAACTATTTAATGGGTTAATTAATCGCAGTATATGACTTTTTAGAGTATTAAGTCATCGTGCCTTTTTAAGTCAGGCTATTAATGTTTGCTGTTCCCAGTGCCAAACTTTTCTGAATTTAGTTTTGGCCGTCACTGTGAACGCTAGCGATTAAAATGTCAAACTTCACGAATTTAATTAGAGTCGTGACAAGCAAGAGCTTACTATTTTTTTTTAAAAAAAAAAAATTAATCTCCTTGGGGGGTCCATAAGTGCCTTTCTATCTCAAGTGTCTTCTATATGACTTAAATGTAAGATTCAGTGACATACAACTAGATCAATTCTATGTTGATGTCCTTTTAACTTAAGTGTCTTCTTTCTGACTCAAATGTAAGATTTAGCGAAACTTTATACCATTATATCAACTTTATATTGATGGGTAAGAGTTTACTTTAATCAAGGTAAATATTTAAATAATATAGAATGACAATAATCTATGAATAAAACAACTAAGGATGATCAAATAAAAAAAGCTAACACAAATTTAAGAGAAAATTAACACAATTTTGTAAATTTAAAACTTGTTGTATGAATTTGTAAGTTTGACCAAATTTATAGTTAACACCAGTTTAAGAATAAGTTAATATGATTTTATAAGTTATTAGAGTATAGAAACATAAAATTCAAACATTTATGAATATATAGTTAACTTGAGTTTAAAAACAAATCAACACAATTTTATAAATACTGTAAAAATCAAAGGCTTAGAGTTCATAACCAACATGAGTTGAAGAATAAATTAGAAGCATATAAAAAGGTAATTAGCGCAAGTTAACTAAATTTTATAGGTTAAAAATGCATAGAAATGTAAAATTTAGAGACTTATGGAGTATATAGCTAGCACAAGTTAATATGATTTTGTAAGTTTTGAGTCTATAAACATAAAATTTAGAGACTTATGAGTTAATAGCTAATATAAATTTAAGAACGAATTATAACGATTTTATAAATTAGAAATACATAAAAATGTAAAATTTAGAGGGTTTATGCGCGCATTTAACCGGGAAAAAAAAAAAAAGAAGAAGAAAAAGGCAGAAACGTAATTAACACAAGTTCACACCATTTTATAAGTTAAAAATTGTAAAATTCTTTGCGGGGTTGAGATATATAGAAACAGTTCTGCGTGCGCCTTTGACAAAAACAGATAGAAGCGCTAGAAGGAGGGCTTGAACCTCCGACCTTGTGGTTAACAGCCACACGCTCTAGCCAACTGAGCTATTCCAGCTTGATTGTTTGTGATATGATTATTTTTAAATTTAGAAAAACAAAAATTAATTGCAATAAAGGAAACCAACGGCAAAACGGCCATCACAGTCCTCCTCCTTCAGGTTGAACTCATTTTCAGTTTCCAGTGGCTTCGCACCTTTCTCAACACGCCTGCAGATATATATATATTCCATGCACTCACCCCAATCTTCTGTCACTCCTCATGGCGGGTCTGCAGTCTTCAGCGAGGCCCACCACTTCTTCTTCCTCTCAAGTTTCTACATCACGCCTCCTCTTACTCCTAACCGTCCTACCCTTGATCCTCGCTTCCTTTGCCTTCGTCCTGCAATGGAGGGGTGGTCTTGACGACCCGGTCACCCGTTGGTCCCCCGACCACCATGAGTTCCCTGGCATGGGCACTTCGGCCCCTTCCCTACAGACACATTCTTCCAGTTCTGACTGCGTCAACGTTCTCGGTCAGAGCCATTCGCCCGCCTTCCCTTATTACCGAGACTGGAAATTTGATTATGGGTCTGATCTGAGGCCTAAGGTAAGCGTGTCGTGTATTTCGACTCATTTTGGTCGACGGAATTCGAATTATCATCTATTGTCCGTTTATTGGAGTTGATAGATCTTGTGGCTCCTCCAAATATGCTGCCTTGTTTGCAGAAATCGTCATTTTTCCTTATGTTTGTTGAGTTTGCTGATCCGGAATCCTGATTGAAACTGTACTCCATATGATTATTGAGTTTAAAATTGGCTTTTATATTTGAGTTATTGGATCTACCGCCGGGCTGTGCTCATTTGGGTACGGTAAAAGAGTCTATAATTTTTCCAGATAGTAATCGACTTATAAGCCACTGTATTCATAATTGCTGGTTGAGTTTGTAATGTGTTGCGGAGTACTTTGTAGATTCTTAAACCTACCAGTGATTGAACCATCAATTTGTGATGTCGTGAATTGATTTTTGGTCCATGTTATATGATTGCTGAGTTGTGTGAGTGAATTGTGGTCTCTGTCTAATCTTCTATGTGTGGCAGATAAGTATTACGACAAGCACTTCTGCTGGTTTAGAGCAGACTTTGCCATGGATCTTCTATCATAAAGTTATTGGTGTTTCAACCTTTTTCCTTTTTGTGGAGGGGAAAGCTGCCTCGCCAAATGTGTCTAGAATTTTAGAAAGCATTCCGGTGAGTCTAAGTGATTGTGCGTTTGATGTTTTGTCAGTCACCATGTTGTTACGATTGGATGTCAAATTATTGCTCTTTAGTGTTGATACTCAACTAATATTGTGAGACATTACTTACCTCAGGGGGTGAAAGTCATATACAGAACAAGAGAATTAGAGGAACAACAAGCTAAAAGGTCAGTGCAATTTCATTATATAGTATTTTGATAATTGACGGTGTGGGACTATTCTGTTATTCTATTATTGTTCTTTCAAGTAGACAGCAATTCTAACATTTTTTATAGAGTTTAACACATATTTGATCTGCCTGGTTTAATTTTCTAACTGGTGCATTTTATTACCATATATATCCTTGGCAAAGACTTGGATGTGAGCTGTCCAAAAAAGTGTTGGCTATTCATTGTTATGATTCCAACAGGTTTTGACTAAACGTATTAGTAATCAAGTATATATTTGGAGAAGATGGGATTGAAAATATACATGTGATTAGGTGCTTGTCTTATTAGATGCTTGCAGTTTTGTAAAGTCATCAATGAGATTAAGATTCTAACCTTGGCTAGTAGTCTTACTTCCCCCTTATTTAATTTGTGCTTGAGTTATAAAATCATTCTTGAGTCTTTGCTTTATAGCTTAATCTTGATTGGTCCACTGATTCTTTGTTATTGTATTTGAATATGGCTAATTTATTTATCTAGTATTTTATTTTTATCTGTCACCTACCACATTCTTGTAATTGACCTTCCCAGAATAAATTTTTCTGGAGCTTGAGATTTATACATTACAACTACCAAGCTTGTGCTTTGTCCACTTTTGAAGGGTAGTTCTCTGTGCTCTTAAATATGAGTGGCTGGTTTAGACTTCAGATCTATTAAATCCATGAATGACTCTGGGTTGATAGTTTACTCTGTTAGCTTAAGTTTTTCTAAGTAATTTCCCAATCATAGGTTGGGGGTTCAAAGATTTGAAAAATGCATCACTTTCCAGAATTTTTTCATGTTGTTAATGAGTGCATTGATAGGATGACTCATACCTTGTTTGCAATTTACACTCTTTTATGATCAGCCGGATATGGAATGAATCTTGGTTGGCAAGCTTCTTCTACAAGCCTTGTAATTATGAGTTGTTTGTGAAGCAATCTTTAAACATGGAAATGGCTATTGTCATGGCAAGGGTAAGGATTATGATTACTTTTTAAAGTATTCAATCAGCATATTTTTATCACTTTAACATATTTATAATTATGTTAAGATCTTTAGTTTTGTTTTGCAATATTTTCATATTCAGGATTCTGGCATGGACTGGATCATTCATCTTGACACTGATGAGCTGATACATCCAGCAGGAACACGGGAGTATTCTCTAAGACAGCTGTTGTCAGATGTGCCTGGGAATGTTGATATGGTTATTTTCCCAAATTATGTGAGTGCTAAACTTTATCTAGATCCTGAAGTTACTCCAATAATGTTGATATGAATTAGTTATATCATTCCATGGGTGATTATTCAAATGATTTATTTGGCCCTTTTGACTCCAATGTCGGTATTAATTAACATGATGTTGCAATATTCTGTTTCAGGAGAGCAGTGTTGAAAGGGATGATATCAAGGAGCCTTTCAGCGAGGTATTTTTCTTATTTATTTATTAATTCTTTTCATTAAGCTGATTCAGCTGATATTGTTGAAGAGATTGCAAAACTGGTGTTACACTTTCTTTCTGGGTCGATAGCTGAATCAACTTCTAGTTAGTCATAGTCTTTGAATTTTAAGCGCTAATATCATTTATGGTACTCCCAAAATTCTGGTTAACTTCTAATGTAATTTCTTTTATTTTAGGAAAAGGATTTTTTTGGATAAGAATTAAGTCTTCAGCAAATAACTCAACTGGATGTGATTTTTCAGGAAGACACGCACTTTTTACATTCATGATTGGTATTTAGTTGTGTCTTGATCGATATTTTCCACAAATTTGAAAATATGGTAGTAGTAGTTTCTTGATGTTTTTTAATGAGAGGAATCTCCAATGGGTGAATCCCCTTGTTGCGGATCCTGATTCTTACCATCTCATATACCCTTGAGGATTTCAATCTTCCTTTTGTTGGTCCTCTTCAGTATTGTTATTTGTTACAACTTTATGTACTTGTTGAAACCAGACTTTGTTAGTGATGGCCGGTTAAAAATAAGTATTGTCATTAATTGTTATAACTCACTATTGGCATAGGTCTCAATGTTCAAGAAGAACTATGATCATCTTCCAAAGGATGTATACTTTGGAAATTACAAAGAAGCAACCCGTGGTAATCCAAACTATTTCCTCACTTATGGAAATGGGAAAGCAGCTGCCAGGATTCAGGATCATCTACGTCCTAACGGTGCACACAGATGGCACAATTATATGAAGACGCCAAAGTACAATAATTCATCATTCATACTCTTATAATTCCATGAGCACAGCTGCACAATGTTGCATGTTTGTATGACCTTTATAACTGTGTTAGTTGAGAGATATTATTTTGCATTTTAACTAGTCAATTTGATGAGCATGCATATTATAACACGCTTGTGTGTGTTTCCAATTCATAATAGTCAGGGAGATATTGTTTGTCATTTTGGAGAATAATGACATGATCCATTTACCATCTGGAGGCTGTCTATCAGAAAGTTTTTGGGGATACTGGTCTTAAACAAGTTACTTGATGCTTGTGTTGACAGTCAAGCAGTGTACTATTGATCTCATTTGACTGGTCTTACCATCCTACCAACAAATTAATTGTTCTGCTTTTAGTCATTTTCATACCATTTTGTTTCTATTGTTCATGGCTCTGCTAATAATTTGGGGGAAATGTTTAAAGCTGTATAGTTAAGGGGGAAGGGTATATTGTTTCTGCCCTTATTTCATGCATGAGTGAATGCCAATTCTTTTACAGTGAGATCAAGTTGGATGAAGCTGCTGTTTTGCATTACACATACCCCAAATTTTCTGATTTGACTTCAAGGCGAGATCGGTGTGGCTGCAAACCTACAAAAGAAGATGTTAAAAGATGCTTTATGTTGGAATTTGACAGAGCCGTGAGTTATCATCATTTTTCACTTGTGCTATCTCTAGTTCTAAACATGACCTCTTTCATCTGTCACTTTCAGGGTTGTGATGAGTCAATTGTTATTTGTGGTTACACTTGGAGATTCTGAATGTTTTGTTAAACATTTGCTGTGAGAGTTTTTTGAATATAAAAACTATGTGCTAGATTAACGTTTAAATTTGTTCGAGGTACATTCAGTACATGTCTAGATTGTAGGAAATTTCTGTTTGTAATACTTTTTGAATTTTTTTCATGGTGCTCTAGTTTTCCAGCCAAATGCTTCAATAGCCTCTTCCAAGTTTTACTTCCTTGGTGGCTGGACCCTTGTATTAAGGTGTCTGTGATGTTTTTACATCATATTTGAGTTTATTATTGTCATTTATCTTGTTGGGCTGTGAATAGTTGATGGATGAAGAGAATTGTGGACATTTTTTTGCACGTATTCTGTCTTTCTAATCTAATGACTCTGTTATACTATGTCTAATGCAGGCTTTTATAATTGCTTCTACTGCGACTGAGGAAGAAATGCGTCTATGGTAAGTATCTATGGAAGAGTATCAATTTGAATTTTGCTTGAGTTTTTTATCCGAGAGTTGAGCCTTTTTTTTAGCATAGAATTTTAATTACTGACAATTATAAATATGACAAGTACTGTGTCAAATTCTGACTTTCTTTGATAGAGGCATTTATGAATTTGGGTTTGGAGTCACAAGGAATTACTTTGTTGGAACTTGGTGCCACTTGTGCATAAATATATTAATAAAGTAAAACTTTCCGCCGAAACAATAATGTACTTTATTCAAATGCAAAGGATAGACAAGGTATTCATATAGTGTGCATTATTTCTGTGCTGCTTCTTAGGCATACTCTCTCCTCAAAGTTTGGCAGTTCCTAACTTAGAATTACCTCTTTTGCTCTTCTTGTCTTTTGTTCACGGGGTGTGTTTTATATTTAGCTTTAAACCCAATTTATTTTGCCTGGATTTCAAGTTAATTCCATTTTATGTAGGTATCGAGAACGCATTGTGTGGACTGAAAAGGCGTTTAACTTGAAACTTTTGAGGAAGGGCATCTTGACTCGCATTTATGCTCCCATGGTAAGTTCACTTGCTTGAAGCTTTCTACATGGTTATCCTTGAAGTATGTCTAAACATGTCAAAAATGATATTCTTGCAGGTTATCATTCAAAGTTTGAGGGAATCTGGCGTCTATAGCTCTGTAATTGCTAAAGCCTCTCAAGCAACTTTAACAAAAGACAATTTCTTAAAATCTGTTGAGAGTAGCAATTCATCTAGGACAACCACATCAGGGACGATGTCTTCGAGAAAAATTGGTGCTGGTGGCAAATCCCAAGTAACTGTAAGGAGGGTCTTGGAATTCATAGATGACTCACTCCCCTCTGCGATACCACCATTATCTCCACCTGGCCCTGATATAATCTGACATCATGGCGTATTAGTTTTATCATTCCTGACTCCTTACCATCGCCAGAATTTATTGTAAAGATGGGTCAGAGACTAGGATTGGGGCGAACATTGAATATGAAAATGACAGAAGCATTTCTTCTGGCTTTTGGATTCATGGGGTTTTTCCCGATCATTATCCAAGCGCTAGTGTAAATTTGGGGTTCAGATTATAGGCTTCGTAGAGGAAACACACACAGCAGATTTTTCTATAGCACCTTCACGATTTTTTATTTCCCAACCTTCCCATTGGTCTCCTTATTGTTTCTCGCCCTATTATTTTCCCGGATGTACTGGTATATACTGTCGTACAGTATTTGTTTAATATACACATTGAGAGAGACGATGTTGCACAGCTGCTGATTTTCTGCCCTGGTTGGATGGAGAATACAGTAATAATAGTGTATTACTAATTTCTTGCCTCTTCATACTTCTGTACTTTTAAATTGAATTTACGCAAACTACGATTTGCTTGCATTTGCTTTTTACATGAAACGCTTTGTATTTGTGCTTGCAGCGTTACGTTCTACAGTCTTGGACCTTTGGTTCTCTTTGGAGTTCGCCTAGTCTCCTGCTTTCCCTTGGTCATCCTCCTGTGCTTTTGCTTCCCCCATGCTCTCATTGCCATTAGTTTCACGCGCTTTGCTTTCCGTTAAGTGAATCTTATCGTTCCTGCTCCATAATTGTTAGTTCTTTTTTAATTATGTGGAGTAGGGGCGCAGGGCTGATAATTTTGATCCGTGAGCACTTTACCTGTCATGCGCTTAGTTAAAATTTTACTTAGGGCAACTTAAGTGAGGAGTCAGAATAAGGTATGTCCAATACTTAGGGCGCTTAGTTAAAACTGAGGTATACTTTTAGTCTATTAATTATGAAATATTCTTTTAATTCTATTATTCTAATATTGTTAATATTACTAACATAAAACTTGAAGCAACAAACTTAAGTAATGGCTATATAAACTTAAGTGATGATAGTATAATTAATGTTATTAATCTTAAATTTAAAATATGTGTACATTGAAAAATATCCAAAAACCCAATGAAGCAATCAATATAAAAACTTTGATTGTATAAAAGAATTTAGTTCAATAACATAATTATATTAGTTTAATAATCGAAATATCAAAACCTCAATTTTATTTGTAGTGATTTGTTGGTTTATTTTAGTTTCATAATTTAAATATATTATATTAAAAAAAATAAAACTTAAATATGCTTTATTAGTTGCACAATCTTCATTTGAGTTTATTACATTAACATTTTCTATTAGCAACATTAATAGTGTTAGAAATATATGACTAAAAATATACTTTATTATTTATAAAGTTAAGAGATTAAAACAATATTTCATATAAAACTTAGAGGACTAGAGGTATACTTTAACCTATTGAAAATGATAATGATGTAAGATAATAAAATACACCTGTTATGTAATGGTTCAATTGACTCCAACTTCTATCTTAATTCTTAAGTATTGATTTAAGTAAGAGATTGTAAGTTGGACCTTCAGTTGTTATGATGGATGCTTGAGTTCTATGCATGATTATCAAAACTAGATTGGTAGGTTTGACCAAGAAATCAACAAACTGACTACTTAATCGGATTGATCCAGTGTTTAATTAAAATGTGATGCCTTGAACAATTCATATATAATTCTATATATTTTCAAAAAATACAAATTAATACTGTATGAAAAGTTTGAGATGTTTATGTTCTAAAGTATCATTCAAAAATATTATCATTCAAACATAAAAAATTCTCAAATTTCAAAACTATTTAGAAAGCATAGAGATATAATTTTCAATCATTGTCCTTATTGGGTAAAGGTGTAAAAATGCACGTGAACTTTACTCTTAAGGGTGCCCAGCACCATGTGCTTATTTTAGGGGTAAAAATACCAACGTGGTTATAATATGAGAGCAAAAGTCACATTATGTTAAGTAGTAACACCGTTAGAAAATTCCGTCAGTGTCTATTTCTTCCCTGTTCTTCCGTTGTCGTCGAGGTGTGGGGAAATGCATATAAGAATCCTATGCTACAGTAACAATCAAAACTGAATCACACTCCTTTCATTTTCAACTTGGTCTTATTTACCCTTGGTTGCTACTCCCTCGCAGTGTTTCTTATCATGACTCGTCTAAACCTTATCATCAAGTAAATAGTGATGTGAAGAAAAACAGAGCACACTAGCTTGTGCTTTGTGTTTTGATTTCAGGAACAGAGATAACCCATCAAGTTTTTCTCTCTCTCACTCTTGTCATTGCCATCAGAGAAATCTTGAATATTAAGCTTAAGAGATAAAGCGTTGGGGTTGCGGAAACTAAAAACTAAAGATAAAAACACTGAAATAGGGAATGTTGCATCAGTTTGTTAGTCTCTAGGTCCTGTATCGTTTTGCAGCTTTTTTCTTTCTTCTTCTGGCTGTCATAAGAACGTTGAAGTGTCATGGGTGCCCATTTGTTTTGCTGCTTGCTCGGTTACTGTATAAATATCTGTACGTCATCGGTAATATAATATCCTTGTCTACAACTGGGAAGAGGGATTGAACCCAATTGCACCATTATTGGCATCTTCCATAAACTTCTTCCATAACCAGTGCTGCTTCCTCACCCTCTCTGTCATCTCTTCAATAGGCACATTCTTGGTTTCAGGGAGCAAGAACAGGAGGAAGCAGGACATGATCAACAGCCATCCAGAGAAGAACAGGAAGATCCCGAACTTGAAGTGACACAGCATGGAGAGGAAAGCCTCACCAGTCCCTTGCTCCTTCGTTTTCCCTCCATTTCCTATCGCAAGTGATGAGGATTAGAACATAGGGAGCAAAGGCATAAGCCTTTGCTTTAGGAGCAACAAAACAGAGGTGTTTTTGGCATCATTTTTCTGTCATGCCGTGGCTGTGTGTATATGTAGATATGTGCTTAACCCATTTTCATCTCCAATATCTGCAACAAAACCACTCTTTTGCTGGTTTAGATACAGAGCTTTACTCTCTTCATACTCTCTTCTAAAAAACCCTGATGGGTAGAGGAAGAAAATCCAGGGGATAATGGCGCTTGGCTCGAGATGCATGGAAAATGTCTGAGGAGGCATGGTGACTACGCTGGTCTTGCGCTGCTCCTGGATCTCTCGTCTGAGTTAAGCGGTCGACTGGGATTTTCTTCTGTGTTTGCGTGATCTGCTTTGTTTACTTGGTAGATATGTGTTTAACTCAAGTAGTCAACGTTGCCATTTTAACGGTAAAAAATAATCTCTCTTAACAAAAGTGTGACTTTTGCTTTCATATTTTAACCATGTTGGTATTTTTACCCTTAAAATAAGCACATGGTGTTGAGTGCTTCTGAGAGCAAAGTTCATAGTTCATGTGTGTTTTTACACCTTTACCCTTATTTTAAATTCTCAATCATTCATATATCCACCTCTTGATTCATCAATCTCATTAATAGTCAAATCTTATTAAATTTAAACTTCAATATTAAAATTTGTGATGTTACAATTGAGAACTTGAGTATTGCAATAGGTAACTATATTGTTTTTACGTCGTTCAAGTTCTCATTGATCTAGCACTGGATAAACTCTAATTTGACTTCAATTTGACCTATTGACCTTTAACTCACTATCCTAATTGGTTTAGTGGCTTGCTCGAATTTAATAACCTTAGTTTTAGGTGAATGATGATAAAAAAAAAGGAAATAAAATAGAGTTGTGTGTATGTGTGTGTAAAAGTTAGCATGAACTTGAAAAGAAAAAAAGAAAGAAAAAGAAGTGAAAGTGACCTAGACATCACTCTTTTATAAATTATTAGGAATATCGTATTAAATTTTTTTTATTTAATATCATATGAAATTTTAAAACTTTAAAACACCTGTTAAGAAATTAAAAAGATATAGAGGGGATTACGAAGGATCTGAGATTTAAATGTTTTAACTGAAATGCCCCTCACATACTCTCTCTCTCTCTCTCACATCACCCTCTCTTCCTCTTCCACTTTCCGATGTGCTCTCTCTCTATAAAGTGAAGGCGACAACAATGTTGGAGTGAAGGTGAAGGTAAAGCAAAATGAAAATAGTGGAAGATAAAGGTTTTCAAGCTTCAGGTGAAATTGGTGTTGTTGGAGGAAACCAAGAGGCTGAGGAGGAAGAAAGTGAACAATAAAAAGGAGATTGAGGAAGAAGAAGATGAATAGTAAAACAGGTTTCATGAAATTATAATGAGACTAACAAGTTTAGTAAATATTTTGATAATAATTTTAATGGTTTTGACAAAAGCATATGCTGATGAAAACATGTAAGTTATGATTCACTAATATTTGTGGTATTTCAACAAAATTCGTAATGAAATTGATAAGTTTAGTAATGATTTTGACAAAAATTTTAATGGTTTTGACAAAATTTTAATGGTTTTATCAGCTAAACGTTTTTGGCAAAACCATTAAAATTCTTGTCAATCTCAGCATGAATTTTGGTGAAATGTTATAAATAATGTTGGTGACCATGACTTGCATGTTTTCATCAACAAACACTTTTATAAAACTATTAAAATTCTTGTCAAAATTATTACTAAACTTGTCAATCCCATTGGTGAAATGCCACAAATATTAGTAAATCTTGACTTATATGTTTTTATCAATAAACTCTTTTGTCAAAATCTTTACAATTTTTTTATTAAATTTGTCAATCCCTCTACTACAAATTTTGTGAAGCTTGTTTTACGGTGCACTTTCTTTTTCCCCAGCCTCCTCTCGGCTTCCTCCAACAATGCCAATTTCACTTGAAGCTAAGAAATTTTTATCTTCCACCATTTTTACTCTGCTCTACCTCCACCCTCGTTTCATAGAGAGAGAGAGACAAGACATCAGGAAGAGAGGGTGAAGAGAGAGAAAGAATATATGAAGGGTATTTTAATAAAAACATTTAAATTTTAAAATCTCAAAATGCTCCTAATGACTTATTTGTCCTTTTAATTTTTAACTGATGTTATGTTCTGGGTTGTTAGAATTTCATTCAGTTTTCCCCATGTTATTTCACCCATTCATTTACTTATGAGTAAGGCCTTCTTTGTCAAGAAGAAGATTGGAGGAGGGAAAGAAAGATTTCAATCTTGTCTCGGTTTTTGACGTTTAGTACATAGATTTGTCTTTCGATGAGGCTCCATCTTCCTTCACAGGTGGAAAGATTGACCAAAAAATCTTCCCTCAATTTTTGGATGGAAGATACAATATTGATGGAAGATTGTGAGCAAATTCTCATTATGTCCTTTTTTTCTTCCTCTTTTTTTCTGATGTAAAGGGTATTTTGGGAATTCAAGTTTTAAATTTTAATTTTTTAAAATTATCATCTTTCATCCTACTTTCCATATCTACAAAACAAAACAGTTTAACTTTTTCCTACTCTTACTTTTCTTTTCTTTCCCTCCACTAATTTCCTTTCCCTCCTTAAATATTCACCCCGTAACAAACGAGATCATCCGCTGGAAAGTGATTCTTAGGTTTAGTTCAACAGCTTTACGAGTTTACATAATTTCCCTCATTGTTCTGTGCCAGTTCTGGCGGTTCTTTATTTCTTGGGTCGGTGCTCATCTGTGTATGCCCCGGCAATGTTTTTGGCGAATCCATCTCCTCCATTTGACCGATGAAGCAAGTCTTGCAATTTGCGTCTAGAAATTGTTTATATTTCACCAGGTTCTCTTGTTGTTTCCCTTCAGTTTCCTTATTCCAAGTTTTCGTAGTTGGCGTAATCTTTTGTGGGCCAGTGGGAGTTATCGAGTTTGTTGAGATAACTGAACCGACTGTAAAAATCGTAGCTTTGCAGGGGTCCTGAAGCTGAATAATAAGATACTGGTTTGTCCAAGAGTGGAAGCAATGAGATCTAAAAGACCCTTCTCAAGCTCACTAGAACCCGTTCCCCCAGTTGTTGAAAGCAAGAAAAATAAGAAGCTTGAAGTATTGCGAGCAATCCCAGGTTCCAAGAAGCCTATTGTAGAGGTCCGTTGGAACTGTCTTTCTTATGTATGCTTTGTGTTACTTTGAGTTTGGTAATCCTTTTTTATTCTGTTGGCTATTTATTGTAAGCTGACAACGTAGGAAAACGAATTCGATAGCTACTCCATTGAGATTGAGAGATTAAAAAATGACCCGGCCAAGATAGATACAATGACAGTTCAGGAACTACGGAAAACATTAAGGTAACAGTTTTGGGCATTTCCTAAGCAGTATCAGCTGTTTCAATTCTCTCTCGAAATATACGAGAAAGTTCCTTTGACTTAGAAAAGGTTTGAATTGTCAGGATTGTTAAGGTCCCTGCCAAAGGTCGTAAAGATGATCTCGTGTCTACCTTGAAGTCTTTCATGGACAATAAGATGGGTATACAAAATTGCTGTTAATTTAAACTGTCGTGTCATGAACCTCTTGGTCTGAAAAGTTATTTTTGCTGGCGAAATGGAGCAAATGAGGATAATTTACCAAACGTTATGGGCTTCAAAGCTTGAATCAGACTCTTATCTTACTCATTCGTGTTAGCTTTTCTCTTTGAAAGCTGGCTGTATTATTTCTTTGGTTAGAAGGTCTCTGCATGTGCAGGACAACTTTCTCAAACAACAGAAGAACAAGGGTTATTGACTTCTGCTGATAGAAGATCAATAAGTGTGAAAGCTAAAAAGCTATCAGATAAAGACATGGTCGATGATATGCAGCTGGGATCTGATGGCAAAAATGTCAAAGTGGCAACCAAGAAGAACGTGGCAGTGAAATATGAAGAGGTGCCAGGTGCTGTATATATATAAAGTTGCTTCTTCATATTGAGTTTGACCGCGCTTCCATTATTTGAGTTCAATACTATCATCTTTGACTTCTCTCTTCTGACTGGTGACTTTTGTTTTGAATTTGACTCAACTGAGGCTTAATATTCTACTGGACTTTGTAGCCAGGTTTAAGACCTTCCCGGGAAAAGAGAAAAGCATCTGAAGACATTGTAGGCAATGTTGCACAATTAGAACAAGCCAATGCGCCCATTGATTTAATTGAACCATGGACTGTTCTTGCACACAAGAAGCCACAAAAAGAATGGATTGCGTATAATCCTAGTACTATGAGACCTCCACCTCTTACCAGGGACACAAAATTTATCAAGATTTTGTCTTGGAATGTCAATGGATTGAGAGCGTTATTGAAACAAGAAGGATTTTCGGCACTTCAACTCGCCCAAAGGGAAGACTTTGATGTGTTGTGCTTGCAAGAGACTAAAATACAGGTGGAGTTCATTACTGCTTATTCTATATCTTGGTAAAGATATACTTTTCCCACCATCATTCAATTTTAGATTGTGACAAGGGAGATGCATCACACAAGCAACAAGTATCCATATGATAGCAGCTTAGATGGTTTATTTGTTGTGAGTTCCAAAAGATGGGAATTATGATACGCTAGTCCGTAGTTATATTAATCGCTGTCCTTTTAAGTTCTATTGGCACAGATAGAATCATAAAATTAATTAACAAATTTAAGACGCTTATTTTCTTCTCTACATGGATGCTTTACTTCTAGTCTTCTACTAACAGGAGAAGGATATTGACACGATCAAATCCTCCTTAATAGATGGTTATGAGAACAGTTTCTGGACATGCAGTGTCTCTAAACTTGGTTACTCTGGAACAGCAATAATCTCAAGGGTACGTTAACTCTTTTGTCATGCTTATTGCAAATTTACCTGCATAATGTTAAATTCATGTTTTTATTTACAACAAGATGGCTATTTAGAATTGTAATAACATGTAATTATATAATTTTCCTGAGCTGAATTTTTTATTAAAAACTTGAAATTCATGCGGCATGATTGTTAAACTATGATGCATATCTCCCTGTCAAAGCTTTGGGTTAAATCCTTCTATGACATCGAGATTTATGGAGATGGAATAAATGTATCTATATTCCATAGTGAAATGAAGATCTTAGTGCTGTGTGATAATTAATAATATTTTTTTCTTTGACACAACTAAAAGGTAGATACCTTCATGAACAATTATTGTGGTTCAGCACTATTGATTTATCATTACTTCCACTAAGATGGTTAAAGCCTTAATTCTTTTTCATTCTATAAGATGAGCTAACTATTTGCGCCTTATTTTATGTATTTCATCAATGATGTTCCATTAGTAAGGCTTTTTCTCGTTAATTTTTAATTGTAACATGAAATTTATCTGACAGATAAAGCCACTTTCAGTCAGATATGGCTTAGGCATACCAGATCATGATGGTGAAGGGAGAATTGTGACTGCGGAGTTTGATTCATTTTATTTGATTTCTGGATACGTCCCCAATTCTGGAGATGGCTTAAAAAGACTGGTACATGACCTTAAAAAGATTGGACATGGCGAATACCTTTTTATTTCTAGATCTCTTAAGTTTTTCATTTCAATTTGTTTGTCCAACTAACTCTGCTTTTTATCCTAGTCCTACAGGATTACTCTGTGGGATCCTTCTCTCAGTAATTATGTGAAAGTATGTATCATCCTGTTTTCTCCTCTTTTCTTCATCCATGTTTCCATTGTTTGGTTATTTTTGTAAATTTGGTTAATGATATGCCAGATGGAGGATAGACATACTTTTTCCTATTTATATTCGCTAGCAATATGTGATAATTCATCATGTTATATTAAACAACTCGTGTAATGATTTTTTAACATGTTGGACATGGGCACGTCGGCTTGGTTTTTCAAATCTGCTGTGTGATTGTTCTTGACCTCTTGGCGTTCACCAATCTCATAGTTGTACTTGACAATTGTAGATTTAAAAGACCAAATAATTTTGTACCATATGCCAGATATGTTAAAATTATGATTTTTGTTTGAACAGTAAATTTTCAGGGTGGGATGATATTCTATGTTGTATTCTCTTTCTTTCTGTCCTTTTTAACATATTCTTTGGGGTTAAATGTTCTTTATGTGAAATAAACATTGTAGTTGTGCATTGTATCTCTAATGGCTCATGGTTTTTATGTGCTGGATTCAGGAGCTGGAAAAGTCAAAACCAGTAATTTTGACTGGTGATCTGAATTGTGCTCATGAAGAGATAGATATACATAACCCTGCTGTAAGTAATCCAGACCTAACTTTCTCCATGTAAACAATGACTCTGTCATGGTTGATATGCAAGTCTTAGTATAAATCCACCAGCTGTTGTTTCTGTCTGAGTTACTGGATTTGTGATATGTAAATGTAATAAAGAATTAAGGGTTAAGGTGCAAAAATGCACATAACCTTTTCTCTCAGGGGCATTTAACACCATAACCTTTTTTTTGGTGCAAAAATACCTTCCACGTTATATTTTTAGAGCAAATGTCACACAAGTGTTAAAAAAGCCAAACGTCCATTTAAGTAAAGTTAAGTTGGCTAGGTCAGTGATTTTTTTTTAATTACGTGGCTTTATTTTGAATATTTGACACACAATTAAGTATCCCCATTTGACCGAACCAAGAAAAGAAGATTCACCCAGGAGCTCATTAGATCTTATTTGTCTGATAGCAGCCTCTTCATATCATTTCCGTTTTATGACTGTAATTCGACATCGTTGGTCGAGTTCAATCTCAAGGATGGCGGAAGAGATCAAGACGGCTGACCTAATCGTTGGTTGAGTTCAATCTCAAGGATGGCGGAAGAGATCAAGACGGCTGACCTAGGATCCTCTGCTACTACTTCTTCAAAAACCAGACGCTTCTGGTCTTCTATTCTTCGTTGGATTCCCACTTCCACCCAGCACATCATTGATTCCGAGAAGCGTCTTCTTTCCGTTGTCAAGTAATTATTTTCTTCATATGCTCTTCCGAACCCTAAATTTTCTCGGCAAAATCATCTGGGTAATTAGTCACCGTAGAAAATTTGGGGTTTCCTAATTTTAATATCTTATAATTAGGATTTTAGTGAGAATGGACTGTAATTCATATCTTACAAAGAATCTGATTTTTGGGTGCTGAGACTGGATCAATAATGAATACCCTGCTTGATTCAAGTTTTTACCTCGCTAGAAAAAACAGCTGTTGGCCCTCGTCTACGTAGTCGTATCCGAATTTTAAACTGAAAAATAACATTCTGAACTGAAGTAGTGGAACAATGTCGAAGGAATTGTCCATTCTTCTTCTTCACTTCACCCCAGGTTTTAGGGTATTAATCTCCCCCTTGTCTGTTCGTCAATGGCAACTGTTTTCTGCAGCCATGTTCTATCATCGCCCAGAGCTCGTGTGAATATTTTGCTTGGCTGGTTTCAATCTTTTTGCTTGCAATGTTCGACTTCAGCAAATTTAGGGTTTTCAGTTTTGCTTGGCAGATCTCTGGCTTTTTGCTTGCAATGTTTGACTTCAGCAAATGTTCGCCTTTAGCAAATTTAGCGTTTTCAATTTTCCTTGGCTTCAGCAAATGTTCGAACTCAAGTTTTAGCTCTTAAAGATTTTGTCTTAGTGAGCACTATTATTTACGTGGCTTTCTGAATTTTTTTTATGTCAGCATTTTACCTTCCACTCGGCTTCAATATGTTCCACTTCAGCATCCACCTCAGCTCTGTTAGTCAAAACCTCAACTTTAACAGTCAAATTTAACACTTGTGTGACATTTGCTCTGAAAATATAACGTGGAAGGTATTTTTGCACAAAAAAAAATGTTATGGTGTTGAGCGCCCCGAGAAAAGGTTATGTGCATTTTTGCACCTTAACCCAAGAATTAAAAGTTAGTTTGTTGGGATATAGCCATTAGAATAGTTTCTGTCTGTAAGCTTGCGGTTTAGGCTAGTGAGTTTGTTGGGATCCCTCTCTATATAAAAGGGGCCTTATGCTATTGTAAATCAGATTATGATTGATGATGGATTTCTCTCTGTCTCTCTCTATATGTTTGTAATATTGGATTTCTCTCTCTATTCTCTCCCTTCTTCTCCTTCAACCTCTCGGTTTCTCTATTCTCTTTCCTATATCTCTCTTCTCCTTCTGTCTTCTTCAATATCTCTGTCAGAATTACAGAGATATAACGATTTTTTTTTTTTTGGGGGGGGGGGGGGAGTTAAGAGTGCCAAGGATGGGCTCCTGGTAAGAATATTCTCAGTTAATAAACAAAGTAAGTAAAAACTAGTAAATAAATTGTTGGTAAGTCTCGGTAAACTTGAACCCAATTATATTCCCATCTGTGTTGAGAAAAGTGAGCAAGTAATTAAATCATGTCACTTCTCAGCAGGACAAGTGATTACTATTAGAATTGTAACAGAAAAGTGTCTCACTTTGCAAAATACTGGCATAACAGTTTCAAGCCTCTTTCTGGGCTTGTTAAAGTTGTTTACTCCTATAATGCAATCTATGTATGTTTAGTTTAACGTATCTAGGAAACAGACAAATGGAAATTGAAATGAGCACTATGTTGATATAATGATAATTGATGTTTGCAATAGTGTAGGCGACCAAAACGGGGAAAATAAGTTGTGTTCTGATAGTTAACATATATGTCTACAGGGGAATAGAAGAAGTGCTGGTTTTACGGATGAAGAAAGGAAGTCTTTTACAGAAAACTTCTTATCAAAGGGATTTGTGGATACCTTTAGAAGGCAGCACCCTGGGGTAGTTGGATATACTTACTGGGGTTATCGACATGGTGCGCGTAAAACTAACAGAGGTAATTTATGGCACTCACTCTTTGAACTATTATTATATGCATAATTTGAAAATTGTATAGGATAATGCCTTGTTACAAAGTAAAAATCAGTTACTCTATTTAATTGCTTTGCTTATTCTAGTTAATTGTGCTCATCCGATTGAGTCATAGGACATGGACTAGTTGTTCTTTGAAGTGCCTCCAGATTGGCAAACCTTGCCCTTACCTCAAGGTTGCCTAGAAAATTGTTATTAATGGGATTTTCTTCCTATTTGAGGAAAACATTTCATTTAGCAATTTTCTTGCCAAGATATAGATTTATGCGTTAAATTCTTGGTTGGGACTCAAGGCTCATACTTATTTCATCAACTCCCCCAGAGCTCAAGTGTTTTTCTGTCTTTAAGCTTTAGGGTTTATGATCTACTTGCAATATCATTAATGAGTTGACACCCATGAATAATAATCTTAATCATCTTGAAGGCCTTTTAATAAAGCTCACTTTTTCTCAGTTGTCTCTTTGCTTTGTAATTTGAAACAGGGTGGCGACTGGACTATTTCCTTGTTTCGGAACCCTTAGCTGACAAGGTTTACGACTCCTACATTCTCCCTGATGTAGCTGGTAGTGATCATTGTCCTATTGGTCTTATTGTCAAATTGTAGCACTACCGAACACTTTCACTGATCTTTGCAGTGGCATTGCCTATTTACCCCAACCATGGAATTTTTGTTTTATTATTTTTGTTTCGTGCAATTGTTAAATACTGAGCCATGGTTTCCTCCCACACATCAGAAGATCTGTGTCAAGGATTTGAATGGTGTTTTTGATGGTTACATGTGCCTTGGAAGTTCATGTTCTTTTCCATGACATGGTGGGGCTGCAAAGCTAAAGTTTGTAACTAATCTTGCTTCAGGCACGCCTTATGGGGTCGGACTTCCCCCTCATGGGTTTGAATATTTGTTAAGAGTCGAAAAAACTGGGATAAAGCGATAAACTAATGTTACATATGGAACTGGGCCATTTTCGACACATTCCATCAATAGACACACCAAAATAATTGCCCTTGACGATGGGGCTGGGCAAAGAAAGGTTATGGTTTTGGTTGCAGACATGTTGGCTTTCGAAAGTAAATGAACTCCTTTTGAATAAGAGGAACAGAAACTACCGTCATGAAATATTTGAAATCAATCCTGCACCCTCTCACTTGCAAGAAAAATTTACATGCTACTAAGCTAAAGTTAGCAAATAAATGAAACCTATTACGGTTATTATGTATGATGCATTCTGTAGGTTTGTAAATTTTGATACCTAACGCCATACGAATGGTAGCATCAACAGATCCTGAATACAAAAGAAAGAACCCTAATCCCGTCTACCTAGTTCAAGCCCCTAATGGCTACATCTTTGACCTAGGTTTTGTCCAAATTGTTATCAGAACCGTGAAATATTGTTTCAACCCACTTTTCTGAGTCAAGATTGCCTTGCACCGTCTCTGTCACTTGATTGGTAATGCTTGTCTTGCCAGAATGTTTTTTGCCGAATTTTTTTTTTTTTTGCAGTTTTTTGACAACTTGAAGCGCCCCAAGATGAATCTGATTCCGCGAATTAGGGTTCTTCCAGACATTGTATTCTTACCAGGGTAGCTCAGTCAACATCCATAGTTTGTTCACCAGCCATATTGCAGGACCACAGCTTTATGGTGCGATCATGGGAGACAGTAGCAATATACCGTCCATCTGCCATAAATAAGACAAGATCAGAACAGACAGCACAAGTAAACAACCTATGTTAACACAAGCCATCTGCCAGAAAAAAAGAAAACAGACCAACAAAACTAACTTTCCATGATATTCAGAATTGACCCATCAATTAGGTAGGTCTACAATAATCACTTACTTACATATTAGGTGGTGGAGGAATGATAGAGAAAAGGAAAGCGTGAATGAAGGAAAAACAGAATAGGCACAGGAGATAGAATTTGGTTGCAATGATCTTGGAGAATGACAAGGTGGTAAAATTACCTCCAAGAATATCAAGAGAAGTAACTTTTGCCTCATGCCCAGATAACGTTTTGACAGGCTTAAAGTCACGAGCTGACCATACCTGGAATTAATACTCAGACATAAGAAATTAAATATGAACAAAGCTACTATATAGAAGAATAGTACATTATGATATTCAACAAAGCACTGTTATTTCAGGAAGAATACCTTAGCTGTCATATCATACGAAGCTGTTACCAAAAAATAACCCTCTTGCGGCTCAAATTTGACTTGTGATATTAAATTAGAGTGAGCCGGAATGACGTACAAGGATTTCTTCTTTCTCAAATCCCAAATGCGACAGGTGTTGTCTTCACCACCCGTGGCTAAATGATAACCGTTAGGCGAAAAACTGATGCCAAGAACCTGAAACACATCACAACTATAATTTAGATTACGCAATGCCAAGTGTGTGAAGCAATGATTTTGAGGGAGGATAAGGAAGGCCGGGAAAGAGATTGGAGAGAAGCTTAAATGTCTCACCGGCTTGACATGACCTTCCAGTGCAAGAATACTTCTCCCTGTGCGAAGGTCCCAAACTCGAGCAAGTGAATCCAGTCCACAAGATGCAGCTAATGATCCATCATGGTGGAAAGCTAAGCCATATACACTCCTACTGTGACCTTCTTGAAGAAGCAACTCCTCTCCTGTTTCTATGTCCCACAATCTCCATGTCTTGTCAAAGCTGGCAGTGCCCAAGTACTTCCCAGATGGATGGAAGGAAATACGAGCAAGCCGATCAAGATGACCCTCAAATGTCTTTAAAAGAGACCCTTGATCAGTCCAATACCTTGCAGTGCGGTCAGCCGAGGCAGTTGCTAAATGGTTATGCACAGGAGAGTAAGCAACATCAGTAGCACGCTCTGTGTGCCCCTTTAAGGTGGAAATTTTTTTAACTTTAGGCATGCTCCAAAGCTTCGCACCTCCAGTCAGAGAACTACAAAAAAATAAAACAACACCAGCACATTTTAGGTACAGAACAAGTAATGAATTACAACCCACAATGACCAGGACAAGAGTTGAATATTTTGGCATGAAAAGAAATCCTTGTTTCTTTTATAATGTGATGTTGACGGTATTTACTCCTTAACACAGTAAGGAGATGAACACATCAGGTTCAAAGATTTGACCACAATAGGAGCCTGTTTTGTTGGGCATTAAATGATCATGACCATGATTTTAGCCATCTAAATTCACATTTCCAGTTTCTTGTGAATGCAAGAGTGATTTCGAAAGTCACTCTTAGTGGCAGAAAGCCACTCAAAATCGCACTCAATCTTTTACAGGATAATAAAGCGCATCAATGCTGCTCAAAAACAATTGAGAGCCCATGTTTTCTAATAAGCAAGCTCTATACACAGAACTACATTAGGCTAGAATGGTTTCAAATGGAGTAGAGAGACGATGGCTTTACTATTCAGTTTGTCGCAAAAGCATACCAGGTAGCAAGGCATTTTCCATCCGCTGCGAAGGAGCAACCAGAAAGTGGCCGATCATCTCCAATCTCACTACAATCAAGAACCAAGTTCTCTGCCTGCTTCAGTGCCCAATCTATTTCCGCATCTATATCTTCATCAGGATCCTTTCTTCTTCTCCGAGCACGATGAAGACGTGTTGCTGCTCTTACTAAAGAAAACTTAGCAATATCAACTCTGGCATCCAGGAGGGCCTTTGACCCTTCAGTGTAAAAGGGATACTGTAGGTCTTCCTCGGCTTCTTCTTTTGCAGCAGAAGCCACAGCCTCTTCTTCTTCATGAGCCTTCATCAGCTTTTCCAGCTGACCTTCAGCATCCAACTTTGCCATAATCATTCGCAACCTGTCTCTTCTCTCCATCTCCCTTTCACCAAAAAGAGTGATGGGTTCACCAAGACGGCGAAGTCGAGCTCGCACAGCCATGTCATTTGTTGGAACAGCCAGAGCAGCAGCACGCCTCTTCATCATAAGTTCCTGCATAGCCTTTTCCTGCCTCTCTCTTACCAGTCTACTCTCTTCTGATATCTCATACTCCCCTGTACCCTTGTTTATTCCAGGGCCAGAGTCATCATGTTCTGAATCGGAGTCAGTTGATCCAACCTCACCATTTTGTGACATGGGTGGCCTAATAGATGGTGGACGAACAGGAAGTGGTGCCAGTGGGCGGACACCAGTGGGAGGAGGAATTGGAGCAATAGGGGGCACAATAGATGGTGGAACCATGGTTGGAACTACCGGTTGCATTGGCGGAGGCAGCGCAGCAGGAACAGGCGAAACCATGCCTTGAGCATCAGATGATGGTATAGAGTTTTCTGCAGAAACAGTTGACGTAGTCTGTTCCTCATCGACTTCCATAATGCCTGACCAATAAACCAACAAATGAGGGTTTAAATTTGAAATCAAACTAATCCAGACGCCATTCACGTCATCTCCCACAAGTTTCAACATCTAAATCCAATGTGTTTACTACATAGGTATAAATTATAACACAACACACTAATAAACAAACTATCATTCTCTCAAAAGATAGCTAGAAAGAACAAGGCAGATTCGGAGCGAAATGAGATCTTCATAGCCCAGGCCGTATTCATCTATGTTTAGAACAAAACAGTAGTGAATTAATCATCAAACACGACCAAAAAAAAAAACCAACTCAAGCTCAGCTCAAAAGATCAGAAGGAGTGAGAACCACCGGTGGTTTTCGAAGAGAGATATTAGGAGGGAACGGGTCACCTTAACAAGTCGGAGAAGAACTAGGGGCAGCTGATGGCGGCGGTGTAGTTCAACAAAAGGGGCAGCGAAGACTGGTGGGGATGAAGACGGATGTGCGGTGACGAGAAACGGGAAGAGATGTCGCAACTCGCACGGAGATGAGGGTTTATTTGGAATCCCAGAGCTAGCCCAACACGAGCTTTCTTTATCTTTTTTAAATTTTAATTTACATCATGATTTTATTTTATATTCCCAAGCTTTAAAAAATCTTATTACTGAAACACATTCATTCATTCATTAATTTTCTAGAAAATTGAAAATATAAATTTTTTCGATACAATGGAATATGGAAAAATAAGTTCATAATTTATAATCTACAAATTGTATAATTATTACAAATTTCATTGTAAATACTAATAATGCCGTGTTCCTTAAATTTTTTAGAGATAAGACTTCATATTTCAGGCTGATTCTGAAGTTACGTTTGTTTAATTTTCTCCTTGTCCTATTAACACCATCAGAAAAAAAATGAGTTTTATTTGGTAATAGGGTAAAACCCCTTGCTTACACAAAATTAAGCATTCGAGAGATAATAAGCTATATCTGACCTTAATTTACAACATTAAACCTACTCTAGATTGATATGTTCCTAGAGAGTATCAAGTGAATTACTGCATGCTGAAATATTGGAATCCAAATTCATATCTAATCTAATCTATGCAAGTGCATATGCACTTCAGGTATTCATCAGAGATTCATGAGCTATTAAATAGTCCAGGACTGATGCATGCCCAGAAGTGTTGGCCATCAGTAAATCACATATATTACCAATCTTCATATGAATTGAGGACTGATTCTACAATGACGGTTGTTAGATATAAGACAATGGTAAATTGATTGCTTCAAAGTTCAAACTCAATCAAGAATAAGCATTGATAGTCATTTCAAGAAAATTCAGCCATATTAATCTCTGCTTGGAGAAAGCCAGAGGCCCAAAGCCCAGAAAAAACACAATTGATACAAATGATTGCACCCTAGCTCCAATCTGAAGCGTGATTTGTTAGATAAAATGAATGATCTAATCATGCTTAGTCACCGAATAAACAATTAGATCTTATGCGGAATAAAGAAATTAAAATGCTGAAATACCTCCCGCCATTGATTCAGAATGAAAGCAGAAGACCACAATCCTTCTAAGCCCTTACTCTCACTCTCTGTAGATGGTGTTTGAGTAATTCAGTCGTATGAGCGGACTTAGGGGACCGTGTAAATTAATAGATAAAGAGCACGACTGATTCCCACGTTTTCCCATCAAAACGTGCGTAACGTTACGTGCCAAAATTCATGGGTGGTTATGGGCAGTTGAGAAAAATGTGCATCAGAACGTGGACCACTTATTAATTTTATAATTAATAAAACCCAATATTAATTCAAATTAATATAAAGTATATCAATTTAAATTAATGTACAGATAATAATTATAAAATTTCAACATTCTCCCACTTGGTCCACACAATCCACCATATACCATAAGGAAAACAAAATGCATGGATCATAGCGATAAGTCCTCTTAAAGTGAGTAGTATCTTCCATGTATCACATTGCACCATGTCTCCCAAGCCCATGTAACTTAATGAATAAACCCCATGTTTATTCTCGGTCCAAACTTAATGATGTTTCTCAAACAAAATAAACATATGAATATGCGCATAAAACTGAAATGAGAAAACACCCAAATAGGGTTTCATGAAACTACATCGTTCTTACAACGAAAATTAAAGAAAATCATTCTTATAATGAAAATCAAAGAACGGAACTAAGTCCCATTCTCTCTACATGATCCAGAAATTTCATTGGTGGCATGCCCTTAGTTAGAGGATCAGCAATCATCAATTCAGTGCTTATGTGTTCAATGACCACTGTTCCATTCTTAACACGTTCTCTTATGGCTAAGTACTTAATGTCGATATGCTTGCTTCGACTACCACTTTTGTTATTCTTAGCCATAAAGACAGCAGCTGAATTGTCACAATAAACCTTCATTGGCCTAGGAATTGAATCCATGATCCTAAGCCCAGAGATGAAACCCTTCATCCATACACCATGTGAGGTAGCCTCAAAACAAGACACGAATTCAGCTTCCATCGTAGAAGTAGTAATCAAAGACTGCTTCTTACTGCTCCATGATACAGCTCCACCGGCTAGCATAAAAATGTATCCTGAAGTGGATTTCCTTGAGTCAATGCAGCCAGCATAGTCTGAATCGGAGTAGCCAGTCACTTCCAGATTGTCAGTCCATTCGTACTTAAGCATGTAATCTTTCGTTCCTTGAAGGTATCTCAACACCTTCTTCACAGCTTTCCAGTGGTCTATACCTGGGTTACTCTGATATCTCCCTAATACTCCAACAGCAAACGCAATGTCAGGTCTAGTGCAGACCTGAGCATACATTAGGCTTCCTACTGCTGAAGCATAAGGGATGTGTCTCATTCGTTCCCACTCAAAATCATTCTTTGGGCACTGGTCCAGATTGAACCTGTCGCCTTTCACAACGGGAGCTACACTTGGTGAACAATATCTCATCCGAAATCTTTCTAAGACTTTATTGATATAGGTCTCTTGAGACAAACCTAGTATACCTCGATGTCTGTTTCTATGTATCTTAATGCCAATGACATAAGATGCATTTCCCATATCCTTCATATCAAAGTTTTTAGAGAGAAATTGTTTCACCTCATACAGTAAGCCATTATCATTAGATGCAAGAAGAATATCATCCACATACAGAATAAGGAAACAAATCTTGCTCCCACTGACCTTCTGATATATACATTCATCCACAATATTCTCTACAAACCCAAATGAAGAGATGACATTATGAAATTTTAAATACCATCGGCGAGAAGCTTGTTTCAATCCATATATGGACTTTCTGAGCTTGCACACCAAATGCTCACCTTTACTAGAGGAAAACCCTTCTGGTTGTTTCATGTAAACCTCTTCCTCTAGTTCTCCATTGAGAAAGGCAGTTTTCACATCCATTTGTTGCAACTCTAAGTCAAAATGTGCAACTAAAGCTAGAATGATACGAAGGGAATCTTTCTTGGACACAGGAGAAAAGGTCTCCTTGTAGTCGATTCCTTCTCTTTGAGTGAATCCTTTAGCAACAAGTCTTGCCTTATGTCTGTCAATGTTGCCCAATGAGTCTCTCTTTGTTTTGTAGACCCATTTACATCCAATGGCCTTAGCACCATTAGGCAACTCAACAAGATCCCAGACTCTATTAGATGCCATAGAATTCATCTCATCCTTCATAGCTTCATACCATGAACTGGATTCTCTACAGTTCATAGCTTGTGAAAACCTTTCAGGATCATTTTCAGCTCCTACATTATAGTCAGATTCTTGCAGATACACAATATATTCACTGGGTATCGCTGATCTTCTTGTTCTAGTAGATCTTCTCAATGCTGTTTCATTACCTTCTTGAGGAACTTGTTGTTCAATTGGTTGTTCAACAACTTCCAGTTGTTCCTCATCAACAGCTTGATCTACTGGATCAATATCAGCGGGTTGTGGATCTTGATTGACTGGTTGTACAGCACTCGGTTGAGCCGAAGGAGCATTGTCAACAACCAATCTCAAACTCGAAACGGAAGGTTGATTATCTAAATGATCATTTTCAGAAACAGGGTCTCTGAATTGATCACTCCCACTTATCAAGTCATACTCAAGGAATTTAGCATTCCTTGATTCCACAAACCTAATGGTATGAGATGGACAGTAGAATCTATATCCCTTAGACCTTTCGGCATATCCAATGAAGTACCCACTAATGGTCCTTGGGTCCAGCTTCTTTTCTTGTGGATTGTAGATTCTAACTTCTGACGGGCATCCCCAAACACGTACATGTCGCAAACTCGGTTTCCAACCTTTAAATAACTCAAAAGGTGTCTTTGGGACAGCCTTAGTTGGAACCCGGTTTAATATGTACACAGCCGTCTTCAGTGCATCAATCCACAAGGATTTAGGAAGCTTAGAACTACTAAGCATACTTCTCACCATGTCCAATAATGTTCGGTTTCTTCTTTCTGCAACACCATTCTGGTCTAGAGAACCAGGCATGGTGTATTGGGCAACAATCCCATGTTCTTGAAGAAACTTCGCAAATGGACCAGGTGCTTGTCCATCCTCAGTATATCTACCATAATATTCTCCACCTCTATCTGATCTCACGATCTTAATTTGTTTACCACATTGTTTCTCAACCTCAGATTTAAATACCTTGAAGGCATCTAATGCTTCGTGCTTGTTATGAAGCATGTAGAGATACATGTATCGTGAGTAATCATCAATGAAAGAGATGAAGTATTTCTGACCATACGTATCCATTTCTGGACTACAAATGTCTGTATGTATGATCTCTAATAGTTCTGTACTCCTCTTGGCACCTTTCTTTGACTTGTTAGTCTGCTTTCCCTTTATGCAGTCTACACAAGTCTCAAAATCAGTAAAGTCTAGAGTACCAAGTACCCCTTCCTTTACCAATCTTTCAATTCTCTGAATGGAGATATGACATAGTCTCCGGTGCCACAACACAGAGGAATCATCACTAACAACACACCGTTTCGAACCAACAGTAATATGCAAGGCACTATCAGTAGTATCGTTTTGCAAATAAACAGGAAAAAGACCATTAGACATTGTACCATTTCCAATCAACTTTGATTTATAAAACAAATCCAACGACGTCTCATAAAACATAAAGGAATAACCCAAAGGTACAAGTTTTGAAACTGAAATCAAGTTCCTAGAGAAATTTGGAACATAAAAAGTCCTTTCCAAATTTAAAACAAATCCACTACTTAAAACTAAACTGCAAGTTCCTACAGCCTCCACATGTGAACTCATCCTTGCTCCTGAATAGATGTATTGTTCACTTCCCAACGGCTTCCTTAGGTTTTGCATACCCTGCAAGGAGTTCGAAACATGGATTGTAGAACCAGAATCAATCCACCATGTGCCATTACCATCATCGATCATATTTGTTTTATAACAGACAAGTGAGACTGACATACCTTTCTTCTCAAGCCATTGCTGGAATTTAGAGCAGTCCTTCTTCATGTGTCCCTTCTTTTTACAGAAGAAACACTTGGATTCCTTCTTGATTCCACCTTGGGGAGATGTCTTACTTTTCCCCTTCTTCTTGGCTTGAGTCTGACCCCTCCTCTCAGTTGTCATAAATGAACTCTCTCCCACTTCCATTTTCAACCTTGCCTCTTCCTGAACACACATGGTCAATAATTCATTGATCGACCATTTATCCTTATGTGTGTTGTAGGATATCTTAAAAGGTCCATATGGCTGTGGAAGAGTGTTCAGGATGTAGTGCACAAGGAAAGAGTCAGACATGTCAACCTCAAGCAGCTTTAGCTGAGCTGCAATGTCCCTCATCTGCATGATGTGCTCACGCACACCCTTTACAGTATTGAGTCTTAGGGATGAGAACTTCATAATTAGGGTGCTGGCTAGCGCCTTATCTGAAGTCTGAAATTGATCATCGATCGCTTTCAGAAGTGGCCTAATCTTGTCATGCTATTTGACAGAACCACGAATACCAGCAGAGATTGATGTCTTTACGAACATAACTGAGAGACGATTAGATCGCTCCCACTTTTCATAAAGGTCAACCTCATCTGGAGTGCTAGTTTCCTTAATGGAAGGCGGTTCGTCTTTCCTTATAGCATAGTCAATATCCATCCACCCTAATTGGAGAAGAACTCTCTCTCTCCATACCTTATAGTTATCACCCCTAAGTTCAAGAACCTCACATTTCATATCAGAAAAATTTACAGGTTGTTTAACTGCATAACAATGAACATACATACTTAAGAAAACTAAAATTTGAGACTAATAAATGTTATGTTTTACCAATGTAAATCACACAAAAAATATGTAAATCTACTGACATACAACTTGCCTGTGGGCTAAAGTTCTAATTCAACAAGATTTACAACTCTATGATAAAACTATCAAATTATTTACCTATTCTTAATTCCTGTGGGCAAGTTAAGAATATAATTTGATATTTTATCCTAATTAGTCATATAGAACATACAATAAAAATTCCTGTGGGATAAGATTTATTATATTACATATGACTAATTAC
Organism: Acacia confusa; assembly: GCA_037074495.1. Classification (NCBI taxonomy): domain Eukaryota; kingdom Viridiplantae; phylum Streptophyta; class Magnoliopsida; order Fabales; family Fabaceae; genus Acacia; species Acacia confusa. The sequence continues at coordinate 8,064,380 of CM073507.1, read as the reverse complement.
AACTAATGTTATTATGTGATCTTGAAATTAAATATATGATTTTAATCAATTAAAGATGTTGTGGCTACTCTCTAACTAATTAAAAACATATAAATCACTCAACATTAACATTTAATATTGCAATGAAAAATAAGCAATATTAAAACAAAATCAAATATTCATCTATATTATTCAACTTAATATTGCATGTATTATGAAATAAAATTAACACATACAAATAATAATATGAATCCAAAATAAATTAAATTTCAGATTTAAATTTAAATCCGAAAAATAACGCTATATATATATATGAAATCCACATATAACACCCAAATAACAGCTCGGCCTGATGGCATAAGAATGCCCACTTAAGGTTTTGCTTGATCTGAGAGTGGCATAAGAATGCCCACTTAAGGTTTTGCTTGATCTGAGAGCCACGGTTCGAATCCCACTAATGGCCTTTTCCAGAAATTTTGCTTATCAAATGAAAAATTATTTAAATATAGTAAGAATTAATATTCTGCCACACATGAGCGCGTGGCTCAGCTGGCAAGGCCCCAGCCATCAGGCGCCCACGCGCCAAGAGGTCCCGAGTTCGAAATGCCTGACCGCGTTTCGTGCCTTTAAGATTTTCTTTTCCCCTTTTTTTTTGTTTCAGAAAAAGTCAACGGACTGGGCCTGGCCCAACTGTGAAGCCCAAACGACGCCCCAGCCCAAAACGCGTCGGCCCTTCTGTTTTAATGAAACGCTGCGTTTCACCAGGCCCCTTAAACGACGTCGTTTCGCGCGAATGGGTCCTTCTTCTTCACCCAGCCGGATCCCTAATGCCCGACCCGCCAACTCGAGACGACCCGATCGAGACCCGGTTCCAGCCTCGCCGTTGCCGCGACATTTTCAGGCGATACAGAGCTCGACGGACGGTGATTTCAGCGGTGAAAATCACAGAAAACATGATCCCAAATCATATAACCATGTAATAGACAGATTCAAACCGAAACCAAACAAAATCCATCGATCAAAACCAAAATTTTCCAGTCACTGATGGCTTTTTCCGACAGAAGTAGCTCATGGACAATATTTGAAAGAAACCCAGATCGAGAACTTTAAATATGAAAAAACAGATTGAATCTCTCCAAGTCAAATCGAAATCAATATAAATCAAATGCTCAAAAATTTCCAGTTTCTGTCGGCAAAAATTCTCAGAAAAGGGATACAGATTGAAAGCATAAAAGCTAAAGGGGTTTTTGGATCCATCAATCAAAATCGAAAATTAAATCCAAAATGGAAAACAAATAATCTCCATAGTTGTTTCGAAAAGTACCGATGGAAACTAACACAGTAACACTAGCTCTCACAAATCCGAAAAATATCAATATAAGCAATTTAATTTCAATTAAAATAAATTGCAGAAACTGAGCAAATATTTGGATGTAAGCTTAATCAAATAATAATCAAGGCAGAGGCATATTAACCTCCCTCTGATACCAAATGTTAGATAAAATGAATGATCTAATCATGCTTAGTCACCGAATAAACAATTAGATCTTATGCGGAATAAAGAAATTAAAATGCTGAAATACCTCCCACCATTGATTCAGAATGAAAGCAGAAGACCACAATCCTTCTAAGCCCTTACTCTCACTCTCTGTAGATGGTGTTTGAGTAATTCAGTCGTATGAGCGGACTTAGGGGACCGTGTAAATTAATAGATAAAGAGCACAACTGATTCCCACGTTTTCCCATCAAAACGTGCATAACGTTACGTGCCAAAATTCATGGGTGGTTATGGGCAGTTGAGAAAAATGTGCATCAGAACGTGGACCACTTATTAATTTTATAATTAACAAAACCCAATATTAATTCAAATTAATATAAAGTATATCAATTTAAATTAATGTACAGATAATAATTATAAAATTTCAACATGATTAACATGCATTTGATTCCAATTTTCAGAAGAAAGAATAGGTCACCAACAAATCAATAGCCACTCTCCACATACTCTACCTCTAGGGATGATCATAATAGGATTGATTACACAGATATAAAATATCATTGAGTAATTTAAATGTATCTTGTGGCTTTCATGTCTCTATTTGAATCAATGAGTCAAAACTGGCTAATTTCCTGAGGAAGATTACTGTTGAAATGTAAAATTTGAAGGCTGAAACACCTCCAACACTATGCCAAACAAAACAAAAACGTATATACCTGATCTATATTCTATACTATACACACAAGGGAGAACTGTGAACACACAAATATTAGCAATAAAAGGGAGTGCTGAGAATATAATTTACCAAGCACCATAAAGCTGAACTTTGGTTTGTCCCATTCCAAGTTTCAATGATCATAAATTCAGTCTGCAAAATTTTAAAATTTCTTAGCAGAAGATATTGACTTAGTATCAATTCACGGTTACTAAGTGATTGCAGGCTATGCAATTTTCAAACACTCCACGTGCATTAGAGTCTCTTGGAATTTTCAAACCAACCGCATGATCCAAGTCCAAAAACGATAAAGGAATGAAATCACAATGAAGTCACTTGTATTGACACGATTATACAGACATTCCACCTAAGACACCGTTGAAATTACAGAGGAGTTAGCCGGTCCAAGGTGCAAAACTCTACATAAATCTCATAAAACCAAACTAAATTCCATATCTAAGGAAAATAATGATAAGTTATGTGGTTGAAACAGTTAGAAATAAATACTTACTGTATTATTATTATTAGCTTATTCATTGTATTCTAGAATAATCCTACAAGGACACATGTCTCTATGTAATTGGCTCATCATTCTATAAATAGTAATACACTAGGTCATGGTCACTATTCAGAACCTGACCTACATTCCCATATTTCTATTTTCTTATCTAAAACAGTTAGAACAAAGAGCCAGTAACGAATACTCTATAAGCTTTAAGATCTACATTTTCAAACTTTTCAATATAAACCATATAACTCGAAATGGAAAGCAGTAGAGGGTACAAACTTGTTACCGCCATCTTCACTGGCGCGATTGCCAAACAGGATGTGTCGTCCGTCATAAATACCGCGTTTTGCGATACCCACAACAACCTTGCTTTTGGACATGCATTTCTCCATAGATTCCTTCACTCCACGAGCCAAATTGTGATCCCCTCTCATCATGTTAAGGCGTGTTTGGTTTGAGTGCAGGGCACTTCAATTTCAATGACAATTTTACCCATAATTATTTTTAGGGTTAATGTGTAAAAATGTACAGTGATTTTTTTTTAGAGCGCCCAATACCAAATACTTTTGTTAGATGCAACAATGCCTATGTGGTTATAAATTATGTGTAAAAATACCATTTGATCGTTAAGTTTGATTTTTTTTGCTGACGGGATGATGATATAACTCTCAAATGTGCAAAAATACACATATAGTTTGGTAAAAAATATCGTTTGACCATTAGTTTGACTTTTTTTTTTGCTGACTTAACGGTGACATGACTTTCAAAGAAACTGTGTAAAAAAAAACCATTAAAATTGAATCGTCGCGGCATTAGCTAGAGCGAGTGTGCATCAGACAGCGCGTATCGTTGTTGCCTCAGAAATACCCTTGTGAAACTCATACATCTAGAGTGGCGTGTGAATGAAAAATATATCTGCATTAAATAGGTTATGATTTTCAGGTACAGTGTTGTTATAAGGGCAAATAAAGGGATGGAGATGGTGATATTAATTCTTTCCAACTCAAACTTGCGACTTGTCATCATGTTTTCTTTTCCACACAGTTGCTTTAAAAGCCACGTCACCATGCATTCATCATAAAAAGTCAAACTAACAGTCAAATAGTATTCTTGGCTAAACTACATGTGTATTTTTATACATTTGAAAGCTATGTTATCGTCCAATCAATAAAAAAAGTTAAACTTAATGGTTAAACGGTTTTTTTGCATCTAATTTGTAATTATATAGTTACTTTTACACCTAAAAAAGGCACTTGGTGTTGAATGCTTCTCGAGAAAAAAACACATGACATTTTTACACCTTAACCTTTATTTCTAATATTCCCAAATTACCCCACTTTTTCCCCCTCCCGACTCTACTCTCATAGCTCACATTCCCCACAACCTCTCGATGCTACTCTCACTTTACCCACTCCCTCCATAATTTTTCAGGAAAAAACACATGTGCATTTTTACACCTTAACTCTTATTTCCAATATTCCCAAATTACCCTAATTTTTTCCCCTTCTCGACACTACTCATAGCTCACCTGCCCCACAACCTCCCGATGCTACTCTCATTTTCCCACTCCCTTCATACCAAGACATTGCCATTATTACCGCCACCCCACAACTCACCGCCGCTCTCAATGTCGCCACCCCTCCCTCTATACCGAGTTCCTATACATTTAGAGAGGGAGAGGGAGAGGAGATGAGAGGTTTAACAATCACACATATACATGAAAAGTGACAAATGAAGCTACAAACTTACATCTATTTAGGGTTTGAAAAAAAAAATCACTTACAAAATAAGTGTAAAGTTGTTTATGTAAAAATAATTTCTCTTCCCTCCCCTTCCTTCTATCATCAATCTAAATAAGATAATATTAAAATCTCTCATATCCTCTCCACTCCATTAAAATTTCTCACATCCCCTCTCCTCCATCATACCAAACAGATCCTTAAAGATGAGGAATAAACATTTTCTAATAAATAAATTTTAAATTCCGAAATTTGAATCCAAGTTATAACATTTTTATATTTATGTTTATGTTTAATTTTGAATTTTATTATTTTATTTCATTGTCATATATTTGAAAAAAAATTTAAATATGAATCTGAATTTTTAAGTTACAGTTGTATAATACATACATCAAAATTTTAAAGACACATACTTAATTTTTAGTTATATTTATATAGTCCAAAAACTAATGAAGATTTTGAGATTTAATTTTACATAATAATATTTCTGCCCTTGTCAGGTTATAAATTCTAAAAGTATATACTTGCTTTTCAAGGTAAAAAATGATATAAGAAATAGCTTGGAAAAGAGGAGGAATATTCGCAAATCGATACATAAAGTTTGAAGAACATGAAAAATAAAAACACACAAATTCGCCTATAAATCTTGCATTGCAACTTGTAACTAAAGTGAAAAAATAGCTATTATATAATAACGGTATTTAAATTTTTAAGGATTGAGGTAGTAATACTTTGATAAAGTATTACTCCCCCATCCTTAATATTACACTTCCTTAATATGAAGACCCGAATAATTTTTTTTCAAGATTCAAAAAGCTAAATAGTTAACTTAATCGTAGAATATGCGGTATATATTAGTTTATATATCAAATAAATTAATTTGATATAAAATAATAATTATAAATAATTTAAAGTAATTTACTTAGATTCTTTAATTTTTCTTAAAAAAATTAATTAGATCTTATATTAAAGATGTGAGCTAATATTATTAGGAAAATTTTAAATTAACCCTTGTGAAAGAGATTTTATTTCAATCAACTCCATAAAATTCTGAAATATTTCACTACAACCCCTTATAAGATGAAATTAAGTTTTATGGATGAAAAGAAAATAATGTCCTTCCTTTTTTTTAATAGCATTTATAAAACAAATTCAAAATAAATTAAGTAATTAACAAGAACATTTTGACCATTTAAAAGATAAATACAAAAATGAACTAGACAAACAGAGACATTTACCAAACAAATAAAAAGATTTAAAATAAGTCAGTGAGTTAAAAACATGTTGGTCATTCACAAATAACATGATTCACAAGATAAATAAAATAAGCCGTCATTATCCTTTTTTTTTTAATCTCAAAATTTAATTTAATTTAGACCCAAAAACCGCAGGGGAACTTCTGATTTTTTTAAAGTTGATCAAAAATAAAATCTCTTTCATACGGACCAACTGAAAATTCCGTAGCAGTATTATTTTAACACCGAGTGTTGGTGTTGACAATCGGTCAGGTTGAGACGGGCTCGTCTTCAAAGAAGACGTGGCAGTGTGGCACCCTATCAGTTTAAATGGCTAGAAAGCACACTGCGCTACATGGAGATAATATATCATTTTAACTTCCCTACAAAATAAATCAATCAGAAACCTTGACTTGCAATTTTTTTTTTTTTGGGGTCAAACCTTGACTTGCAATTTCGCTGCTTATCTAAGCATTATACTCAAGTCCTAAAGAATCCATCATATAGTTATAGTGTTTTCTGCCTCTGCTTTTCCTTTCGTTTGGTGGCTATGGAGACCTCTAAAAGCCCCTTGGTGATGCTTATACCCTTGTTGTTTCTCTCTCAGTTGCTCACTGTTGGATCAGTGGATCACCACCGATACCGAGCACCACGAAACGTCAGATTACTGTCAGACACGACGCCGGAGAGGCATCTCCAGATGCCTGCCGGTGCGCCGTTCAAGATAGCTCTCTTTGCCGACTTGCATTTCGGAGAGGACGAGGCCTCCGATTGGGCTCCACTTCACGACGTAAACTCCATCAGAGTCATGAATCAAGTGCTTGATCAAGAAACTCCAGGTATGATGCACACAAAACCTCTGACTCTGAATTATTTCTTAACGACATCACTAGGAAGTTATTTTGTAATTTCTGAAATTCTTCTGTGCCAAATGCTAATGCAGTTAATTGTGGGTGGTGACAGATTTTGTAGTATATCTAGGAGATGTTATGACGGCCAACAATATAATGATTGAGAATGCAACCTTGTACTGGGATCAGGCAATCTCACCAACAAGAAACAGGGGTATACCATGGGCAAGTGTGTTTGGGAACCACGATGATGCTCCATTTGAGTGGCCTCTAGAGTGGTTCTCTTCGCCTGGAATCCCCCCAATTCGCTGTCCTCAACCTACCACTTAATATTCAGGTGTTAAGTCGTTAGACTGTTTACTGCTTCCTATAAGACGTTGAAAAGCTTGCAATGTTGAAGTTGTTATTTGGCAGAAATAATTTATGTCTATGTTCCATTAATTGAAGTATTAGGCATGACATGATTAGCAGTGACCCGCCCATCTTTCTTCCCACAAGAGTAAAAAGAAAATGTGGATATATATCAGCTAAAGGCATCTTCTTCTTCAAATTTTCAGCAGACGAAGAATGTAGCTTCAAGGGAACTGGACGGGTGGAACTGATGAAAAATGAGATAAAGAACAATGGCTCATTTTCAGTGAATGGTCCTAGGGAGCTTTGGCCCAGTGTATCCAACTATGCCCTCCAAGTCTCTTCATCAGATGATAACAAGTCACCTGTGGCTTTCCTATATTTTCTTGATTCTGGCGGTGGTTCCTATCCTGGAGTCATTTCCAGTGATCAAGCAGAATGGTTCCGGAAGAAAGCTGAAGACATAAATCCTGATTCAAGGTACAAACCATGCATAACTTGTTTAATTTCTTATGACTATCCTACCTTTAAAGACAGTGAGTAAGATATGTTGAAAAATAATTTTTTGTTGCGTTTTGAATCATCCAAATTGACAAAGCATTATTGTCTGACAGGGTGCCCGAGATTATTTTCTGGCACATACCAAGTGAAGCCTATAAAGAGGTGGCTCCCGAGTTCACAATAGCCAAACCTTGTGTGGGTTCCATCAACAAGGAAAAGGTTGCTGCTCAAGTAACTGAAACAGGCATCATGAAACTCCTTGGGGAAAGAACTTCTGCCAAGGTAAGACCAAAGCCAACAAGCTATTTGTAAACACAACCAAGCAGATCAGAGTTGGATCATTACTTGACTTCAAATATGTTACTAATCTGATGCATCTCACAAGTGCAGGCAATATTTGTTGGACACAACCATGGACTGGACTGGTGTTGCCCATACAATAAACTATGGTTGTGCTATGCTAGGCACACTGGCTATGGTGGTTATGGAGATTGGCCTAAAGGAGCTAGAATTGTGGAAATCTCTGAGAAGCCCTTCTCTCTTCGATCTTGGATAAGGATGGAGGATGGCAATGTTCACAGTGAAGTTGTCTTAAGCTAGAAGTCCTGGCAATATCTAGATCACATAAAAAACACACAAAAATAAAGATAGTAAATGATTTGTTTTTGCCTTTGTTTTACTTGTATTTACCTTCAATTTAATTATTTCTCATTCTTAAGTAACAATAACGAATGGGGATATATACAAATAATATTGTTACCCATTTCTCCACATTCTTTTCTCCTCGGTCTGAAGAGTTCAACCTCGTCAGTGATGCCAATGAAATATATAAAAACATGCTACTGAGAAGCAAAAACAGAATTCTCTACAGAAACGAGAATATATATGTATTAGTCCTTTTGTCTGCAAAAAAAATAAATAATAACTTTAACCTAAAATAAGAATAATTGGTTGGAAAAATGATAAGAATGGGCATTTTATTATGCTCACGCCCATTAGGCATCACCAAGTCCAAGTAACCATTGAGGACTTCGGCATCACTCCTTCCATTGCATGAAAAACAATGAATAGCGATCATTTTTTATCATTGAAACACGTTACACTATTTAGAATTTTAGGTAAGTTGAGTCCCAAGCTCATCATAGGGCAAATTTTTTAAAATAAACCCAAAAAAAAAATTATCAAATTGGATCACTGTGGAAACATATTGTTAAACTATGCCAATTCGTGGCGCCACGTCAGATGGCACCACTGTATAGGTGGCGCCGCCATCTAGGTAGCATCACGTGGCAACGCCACCTATTTTAAAAAAAATAATAATAAAAAAAAGTTTTCCTTTTAATTTTATTATATATATTATTATATATAATATAATATATAATATATATTATAAATAATATAATAATTATATATTAATATATATTTTTATATAATATATATATTTTTAATAATATATAATAATAATATATATATTATTTATATATATGAATATGACGCTCTCTCTCTCCCATGCGTTTAACTTTCAAATCACCCTCACCCGCCATTTCTCATCTTGTCGAGATGATATTCCCTTAGCTTGGTAAAAACTCCTTTCCATGAAATTCCCATAAGATATAGAGATTCTACAGGATTCCCACAGCCTCATCAAATCAAGGTTGCATGTGATTACACAGTAAGCATTTTTTTTTAAGTGAAGAGATTCGATTATTTTATATAATATGATTAATATATAATTATTATATTAATAATAATATAGTCTATTATAGATATTAATATATATATATATATATATATATATATATATATATAATAAAATTTTAAAAAAACCTGACGCCCCTGTCAGGAAAAGCTGCCACAAGAGCAAATGCTGCCTGCGGCAGCTGAAAGAAAACTTTTTTTTTTTCAAAAAAAAAGGTTGCGTCGCCACTTGGGTGGCGTTCCATGTGACAGCGCCACCTGTAGAGTGACGCCATTTGACGTGGCGCCACAAATTGATCTAGTTTGACAATATGTTTACATAGTGGTCTAATCTAATTTTTTTTTTTTGGGTTTATTTTCAAAAATTTGCCCTCATCAGGTTCAATATATATTTGTGGGCTCAAAAGGTGTTTATAAAGATATTTACTTATATGATAAGATTTGAACTCACAGTTTTATAATTAGGAGCCAATTTTTTGTCAACTAAATGAACTTTTATTGGCGACAATTCAATTCAATCTAAATCATTAAAATTATCAATGAAACCTAGCATAATGCTACAATGTTGGTCATGGCATATACCCTATGGAACCTTCTGGTGTTCACGCAGCCGTCATAAACTAATATCAATCAATAATGGGCGTGTTTAGGTTGATAGTAGGAGTGGTGCCTTAAAAACTATTTAACTTTTATAAAAGTCAGGTTAAGCTAACTAATGTGTGTTTGGATTATTCGTTTGGTTTTTACAAAAGTGACTTTTTTTTTTTAATTGAGATGTGTTTGAATTATTATTTGAAAAGTCAGTTGAGATGTAAAATGACTGAAAAGGACATGAATCATTTTGAAATTATATATACATATTAGTTGTATATATTGAGTTAATGGAAATTTTAATTTTTAAAAAATTAAATATTATTAAAAAAAATAAACAATAAAAAACTTAAATATTATTACAGAAAAAACTAATAAACTATTGTTAGAGATATAAAAAAATCTTTCCAAACAGTTCTTCGTTCCGTACATTTCTCTTTCCCACTGTCACGTCTCAGCAAAATCATTCTTTTTTTTTTTTTTTGATATGAGAATCATTCATTTGGCACAGTGAGGTAACCCGAGGTAACCCAACGCAGGCAACGTTTTACAAAAAGCTAGGAAAGGAGAACGTGTTTATCTTCAAATTTTCAGGGCAAGAATGTAGCTTCAAGAGAACAGGACGGTAGGCACTGATGAAAAATGAAATCAAGAACAATGCCTCCTTTTCTGTGATTGGTCCTAGAGATCTTTGGCCAAGTATATCCAATTATGTTCTCCAAATCTCTTCATCAGATGATCCAAAATCACCTGTGGCTTTCCTTTATTTTCTTGATTCTGGCGGTGGTTCCTATCCTGAAGTCGTTTCCAGCGGTCAAGTAGAATGGTTCAAGAAGAAAGCCGAAGACATTAATCCAGACTCAAGGTAGAAACAGAGGATGAGTTTGATCTCTTTTGTTCATTCTGTCATTAAAGCCAACTTGTAAGACGTTGAAAAGAATAAAACAACATTCTGAATTTTCTAACAGGGTGCCAGAGATCATTTTCTGGCATATACCAAGTGAGGCTTATAAAGAGGTGGCTCCCAAGTCCACAATAGCCAACCCTTGTGTGGGTTCTTTAAACAATGAAGAGGTGGCTGCACAAAAAACTGAAACGGGCATCATGAAACTCCTTGGGGAAAGAAGTTCTGTCAAGGTAAGACCAAAGCCATGAATGTTATAAATAAGCAAGATCAGAGTTGGATTGTAGTTTTTGACTTAATAACTGATATAATATATATGGCTAAGTAGTGTTCCTTTTTACAACTTTAGGCAATATTTGTGGGACACAACCATGGTTTGGATTGGTGTTGCCCATATAAGAAACTAGGGTTGTGCTATGCTAGACACACTGGTTATGGTGGCTATGGAAATTGGCCTAGAGGGGCTAGAATTGTGGAAATCTCTAAGAAGCCATTCTCTCTTCGGTCTTGGATAAGGATGGAGGACGGTGATGTTCACAGGCAAGTTGGAATCTCTGGACATAGCAAAGTTGTCTTCTCTGGACATGAGAAGACACTTACAAAACTATATACAGTTAATTTTTTTATGCTTCTGTCATATTTTTTCCTCAAGAAACAATGTTGAATGGGGATGTAATGTATAGATAATACTCAATTGCTTATACACTTATTTTGGTGTGAAGAATTAAATTTTGCCTTTCTCCTTGTGCATCTTTGGTTTCCACCTATGAGATGTCAAAGTCCTTTTAAAAATTCCCTCTTTTATTATGATATGTCTGATTAACATACTTTTAAAAATTCTCTCTGCCGACTAACTTTTGTAACCAAAAGTTTTTTCCCCCCCAAAACCAATGGCAAATAAAAAGAACAATACACACACACACACTCACACAAATACCTCTATTCTTCATTAAATGCTTGTTTCAGGAATCAGCAAAGCAAAGAGAGGAGACAGAAACATTAATTTTTCAAAAGCATGCTTGGAAATTTTTTTATTTGGCTGCAAAACTGATTGGTTGACCTGCAATTCTACTCATAGGTTGATCTGCAATTCTGCATAAAAGCAATGTTTCCTGGCAGTTCATAATCAGTACTCCCTTTGGTTCACCGGCAACTAAATTTTTTTAGTCTTTATTATAAATCACCAACTACTTTTAATTAACTCATTTATTACTATTTTTTTATTACACCTTTACTTTAATAAACTCCTTTAAATGTACATTATTAAAGTAAGGGTAAAGTTGGAATATTAATTTTGGATTAATTTAATAACTTAACTTTCATTCCATAATTTACGAGAAATGATAGTTGATGTCTTATAATTAAACAAAAATTTGGATCATTTTAATTGTTGTTGGATCATTTTAATGAATATGAATATGTTATCATCACACTATATTTGAAAAGTCATGTTCATTGGCTTTCCTTTTGGGTATTATTCTTGACTTTTTGCAATTTTGACAACTACATCTTATTGTATTAATAAATAAAGGGAATATTATTTCTGCCTTAAGCCAAAACTACGTTGTTTTGACTCTTTTTTAAATGAAAAGATGGAAAGAAAAGAAGGAAAACAAAAAAAAAAACAAAAAAAGAGCAAAGAAAAAAAACAAAAAAAAAAGAGCCAAAACGGCGTAATTTTGACTTAAGGCAAAAAACTTTTTCTGCCTTAAAGGTAGAAATAACATTCCCATAAATAAATGTGTTGGTTGGATAGATAGGCACTTGTGAAATTTTATCCATTTCGTCAAGGAGTAGGGATTAATATAAAATTCTTTTCCGACAAGCTCATAAATTAAAACTATAGTAGTTAGTGCCTTATAACAAAGGCTAGAGGGAGTATATCAAATTTTAAAGAAACATACTTAATTTTTAGTTATATTTATATAATCCAAAAACTAATGAAGATTTTGAGATTTAGTGTTGGATAATTTAATATTTCTGTCCTTGTCAAGTTATAAATTCCGAAGTTTAATTTATAAATTTAAAATGATTCTTGAGTTACTACATCCACACAACCTAAAACTTTATACTTGTTTTTCAAGGTAAAAACTGATAAATGGAGAGTTGCCAGATTGTAAGAAATAGCTTGGAAAAGAGGAGGAATAGTCACAAATCGATACATAAAATTTGAAGAACATGCAAAATAAAACACACACAAATTCGCCTATAAATCTTGCATTGCAACTTGTAACTAAAGTAAAAAAAAACATAAAACATAGCTACTATATTAAATAATAATGGTATTTAAAGTTTTAAGGATTGAGGTATTAATACTTTGATAACGTATTACTCCCCCATCCTTAATATTACCCTTCCTTAATATTAAGATCCAAATAATTTTTTTTCAAGATTAAATAAGCTAAATAGTTAACTTAACTATAGCATATGCGGTATATATTAGTTTATATGCCAAACACATTAGTTTGATATAAAAAAATAATTTTAAATATTTTAAAGTAATTTACTCAAATTTCTTAATTTTTCTTACAAAAATTAATTAGATCTTATATTAAAAATAGGAGATAATATTATTAGGAAAAGTTTAAGTTATCCCTCGTGAAAGAGATTTTGATTTCAGTCAACTCTATAAAATTCTGAAATATTTCACTGCAACCCCTTATAAAATGAAATTAAGTTTCATGCATGAAAAACCAATGATGTCCTTCCTTTATTTTTTTTAAAAAGAGCATTTATAAGACAAATTCAAAAGAAACTAAGTAATTAACAAGAACATTTTAACCATTTACAGAACAAATAAAGATAATGACAAAACAAATAGAGAATTTACCAAACAAATAAAAAGATTTAAAATAAGTTAGGGATCCATTAAAAGCATGTTGGTCATTTATAAATAAGGTGATTCGTAAGATAAATAAAATAAGAGCATCATCATCTTTTACTCACAAAATTTAATTTAATTCAGACTCAAAAAGCCGCAGTGAAATTTCAGAGTTTTTCAAAGTTGATCAAAAATAAAATCTCTTTTCATACGGACCAACTAGAAATTCCCTAGCAGTATTAGTGTTAACAATCAGTCAAGTTGAGACGGGCCTGTCTGCATAGAAGACATGGCTCTCTATCAGTTTAAATGGCTAAAATGCACACTCTGCTACGCGCGCGTACGTAGGTACATGCAGATAATATATCATATTAACTTCCCTAACAAGTAAGGGCAAAGAGGATGCATGCATGAATCTTCGTTCTATGACAAGCCACTTAAGTTCTTATCGAGGTATATTCCAATCGAACATTCTTTTGTTCTTACCGGCCAATGCCTTTTATTGAAGCTGTGAAACGCAACAGTGTGCTAAACTGCTAATTAATGCCAACGAATAATCCCATTAGATCCTTTCTTCGCGCTGGCACATGAGCTTTCACCTACCAAACCACATTATTGTTCACATCAAAATAAAATATCAGAAACCTTGACTTGCAATTTCGCTGCTTATCTAAGCAACGCTTTAATGTATAGGAAAATTATAGTCAAGTCCCAAAGACAAAGACAAAAAAAAATTATAAAAATGTCCCAAAACATATTAGGTATAAGTACTTACAATTGCTATTAATTGATATTAATTAATATCAATTAATAGCAATTGTAGAAACTTATTGATATTAATTCTGAATGTGAAATAATCTTATTGCCTCCATTGATCAAGTTATATAATTAGGTATAAGTACTTACAGATCGCCACTCTATACATTGTCAAAATAGACACAAACACTATTTAACGGGAGCTATTTTATTTAAATACATTGGTATATACACTTGTTAAAATAGGCAAATAAACTTATCATTTTATAAGTTGTTTAAGTAAACACATAAACTTGTCAAAGTAGATACACACTTATCAATTTATAAATTGTCAATATAGGCACACGAATTACTAATCAAATTATGGACGTTCACTTGTCATAGTAGGTAATTAAACTTTTCATTTTATAATTTGTCAAAGTAGTTACATAAATTTATCAAAGTAGGTATATACACTTATCATTTAATAAGTTGTTAAAGTAGGTATATAAACTTGTCAAAATAATTACACACTTATCAATTTATAACTTGTCAATATAAACATATAAACTTGTCAAACCACATTAACTTGTTATAACAAACAAATAAACTTATCATTTTTTAACTTGTCAATGTAGGTACATAAAGTTATTGAAATAGTTTCATAAACTTGTCATTTTATAAATTTATGTAAACTTAACAAAAAGGTTTAAGGTTTATGTGTTTATTTTGATAAGTATATGTGATTATTTTTATACACACACATACATATTTTAACAAGTGTATGTGTCAATTTATATTAAGTAAAATAGTTTTTGTGGACAAGTGCATATGCATATTTTGACAATATATAGAGTAGTGATTGATCATATAACTGATAAGGGCGACTTTGACAAATGCACCGGTCGTTACAAGTAATAAAGTAGTGAGAAAATATCGTCCTACGAGGAATAGTACTTCAATCACTAATTCGCTATTTTTACCTTAGTTGGATGAATTGAGTAATAAGAGAAGAGTTGTAATCAAACAAGAATTTCAAGAATTGAGGAAAGAAAAGAATGTAAGATCAAGATTTGCAAGAGAATGTTTAGAAAAGATAATCAGTCAAGTAAAACGTAGCTAGGACTTAGAATCCCCCTATGCTCTTTCAAGTATTTGAATTAAAGATGTAATTGATTATGATTCCCAAATTGACGATCGATTCTCTAAGGTTAGACTAAGTCTCAATGTCTTGATGCTACCTTAGTCTATTTTGTCTTTAAAAACAACCTAATGTCTTAGTATTATCTAGAAATATCAGATCTTGAACCAGAATCCTGTGATCGCATAAATTCGTAAGCCTATGTCTAGGTCATGCAATTTATTGATGAATTAACAAGTTCTAGTTAGATGCACCAACATCTCTATTGTCATACATCAACCTATGGTCAATCTTAAAGGTGATCAATCTTCAAGAAAGCATTAAGCAAAGGAAATTCATTCAATCAAAGAAATCAAGATTCATACAAGAATTCAACCAAATACTCAAATTTGCATAGGGTTCATCTTAGCCCTAACTACAAAAAGGAAATTAGCCAAGCATGGCTAGATTAACAAAACAAAAAAGAAAAGATGAAGAGAGAATAGTTCTTCAAAGGTCGGGGAATGTTGATCTCTACAATTGCTTCGATCTTCCTCACCAATGCCGTAGAGTTGTTTCTTGTACCAAAAGTTTTTTTTTCTTGCTAGGGTTGCCTCTTTTTATGTTTTAGGTCCAATTGGGTTTCCAAATCTCAAAAACCCTTGATTTTCCTTCCTTTTTCGGGCCCTAAAAACTTTTCAAAAATTAAAAATCAGGATTTTTGCACTTCTGGCGCCCTAGGCGCCATTTTCTACAAAGAGGCAGAGAGTTGGCGCCCTGGGTGCCAACTTGCTGGTGCATGCAGAGAGTTGGTGTCCTGGGAGCCAACTTTGCATTGGTTTTGCGCCCTGAGTGTCAACTTTGTTTTTCTTCATTGGCTTTTTTTTTTTGACCTTCTTTGGAGTCTCTAAATAGCTTCCTCTTGTGGATAAAACCTGCAAAAACACACAAGAATATTTGTGAGGGAATGTCTGACATCAAATCCATGTTTTTAACTTATTATTCTTAACCTTTTTAATCATATTAAATCAATTTCATGCTAATTTTGTGTCTTAAAACATGGTAAATTTACGGCTCATCAATAACTTAATTAAGAATATAATTTTATATTCAGAAGTAATATTTTGTAGAAACTTATTGATATTAATTCTGAATGTGAAATAATCTTATTGCCTCCATTGATTAAGTTATATAATTAGGTATAACTACTTAGAGATTGCCACTCTATACATTGTCAAAATAGACACAAACACTATTTAACGGGAGCTATTTTATTTAAATACATTGGTATATACACTTGTTAAAATAGGCAAATAAATTTGTCATTTTATAAGTTGTTTAAGTAAGCACATAAATTTGTCAAAGTAGACACACTTGTCAATTTATAAATTGTCAATATAGGCACATGAATTTGTCAAAAGATATACATAAACTAATCAAATTATGGATGTTAACTTGTCATAGTAGGTAATTAAACTTTTCATTTTATAATTTGTCAAAGTAGTTACATAAATTTATCAAAGTAGGTATATATATACACTTATCATTTGTTAAAGTAGGTATATAAACTTGTCAAAATAATTACACACTTATCGATTTATAACTTGTCAATATAAACTTGTCAGATTTTATCCACATTTACTTGTTGTAACAGACAAATAAACTTATCATTTTTTAAGTTGTCAAAGTAAGTGCATAAAGTTATCAAAATAGTTTCATAAACTTGTCATTTTATAAATTTATGTAAACTTAACAAAAAAGGTTTAAGGTTTATGTGTTTATTTTGATAAGTATATATGATTATTTTGATACACACATACATATTTTAACAAGTTTATGTGTCAATTTATATTAAGTAAAATAGTTTTTGTGGAGAAGTGCATATACATATTTTGATAAGGTATAGAGTAATGATTGATCATATAATTTAATCAATAGGGGTAAGTATATAATTTTATATTCAGAAGTAATATTAATATAGTCCGTAGGAATCGTTTTGATAGAGGAATGTATTTTAAGACTTTTTATGATTTTTTCTAGTCGTTACCAACGGAGTGTGATTTTCACATAATTTATTACCTCAAATAATTAGCAGTATAATATATACGTGGCATCAAATCCAATCCAATCACCTTCTGACAGTGACCATCAAACAGTGCGTGACTGGTTATGTTGAACTCCCTCCAACTTTGCCGAATCCATCATATAGTGTTTTCTGCCTCTGCTTTTCCTTTCGTTCGGCGGCTATGGAGACCTGTAAAAGCCCCTTGATGATGCTTATACCCTTGTTGTTTCTCTCACAGTTGCTTACCGCTAGATCAGTGGATCACCACCGATACCGAGCATCACGAAACATCAGATTACTGCCAGATACGACGCCGGAGAGGTATCTCCAGATGGCCGCCGGTGCGCCGTTCAAGATAGCTCTCTTTGCCGACTTGCATTTCGGAGAGGCCGAGGCCGCCGACTGGGGTCCACTTCAGGACGTAAACTCCACCAGAGTCATGAATCAAGTGCTTCATCATGAAACTCCAGGTATGATGCACACAAAACCTCTGATTCTGAATTATTTCTTAACGACATCACTACTAGGAAGTTATTTTGTAATTTCTGAAATTCTTCTGTGCCAAATGCTAATGCAGTTAATTGTGGGTGGTGACAGATTTTGTAGTATATCTAGGAGATGTTACGACGGCCAACAATATAATGATTGAGAATGCAACCTTGTACTGGGATCAGGCAATCTCACCAACAAGAAACAGGGGTATACCATGGGCAAGTGTGTTTGGGAACCACGATGATGCTCCATTTGAGTGGCCTCTAGAGTGGTTCTCTTCGCCTGGAATCCCCCCAATTCGCTGTCCTCAACCTACCACTTCATATTCAGGTGTTAAGTCGTTAAACTGTTTACTGCTTCCTATAAGACTTGAAAAGCTTGCAATGTTGAAGTTGTTATTTGGCAGAAATAATTTATATCTATGTTCCATTAATTGACCTATTAGGCATAACATGATTAGCAGTGACCCCCATCTTTCTTCCAACAAGAGTAAAAAGAAAATGTGGATATATATCAGCTAAAGGCATCTTCTTCTTCAAATTTTCAGCAGAAGAAGAATGTAGCTTCAAGGGAACTGGACGCGTGGAACTGATGAAAAATGAGATAAAGAACAATGGCTCATTTTCAGTGAATGGTCCTAGGGAGCTTTGGCCCAGTGTATCCAACTATGTCCTCCAAGTCTCTTCATCAGATGATAACAAGTCACCTGTGGCTTTCCTATATTTTCTTGATTCTGGCGGTGGTTCCTATCCTGAAGTCATTTCCAGTGATCAAGCAGAATGGTTCCGGAAGAAAGCTGAAGACATGAATCCTGATTCAAGGTACAAACCATGCATAACTTGTTTAATTTCTTATGACTATCCTACCTTTAAAGACAGTAAGTAAGATATGTTGAAAAATAATTTTTTGTTGCGTTTTGAATCATCCAAATTGACAAAGCATTATTCTCTGACAGGGTGCCCGAGATTATTTTCTGGCACATACCAAGTGAAGCCTATAAAGAGGTGGCTCCCGAGTCCACAATAGCCAAACCTTGTGTGGGTTCTATCAACAAGGAAAAGGTTGCTGCTCAAGTAACAGAAACAGGCATCATGAAACTCCTTGGGGAAAGAACTTCTGCCAAGGTAAGACCAAAGCCAACAAGCTATTTGTAAACACAACCAAGCAGATCAGAGTTGGATCATTACTTGACTTCAAATATGCTACTAATCTGATGCATCTCACAAGTGCAGGCAATATTTGTTGGACACAACCATGGACTGGACTGGTGTTGCCCATACAATAAACTATGGTTGTGCTATGCTAGGCACACTGGCTATGGTGGTTATGGAGATTGGCCTAAAGGAGCTAGAATTGTGGAAATCTCTGAGAAGCCCTTCTCTCTTCGATCTTGGATAAGGATGGAGGATGACAATGTTCACAGTGAAGTTGTCTTGAGCTAGAAGTCCTAGCGATATCTAGATCACATAAAAAACACACAAAAATATAGTAAATGATTTTTTTGCTTTTGTGTTTACTTGTATGTACCTTCAATTAATTAGTTCTCATTCTTAAGCAACAATAACGAATGGGATATATACAGATAATATTGTTACCCGTTTCTCCACATTCTTTTCTCCTCGATCTGAAGAGTTCAACCTCGTCGGTGATAGCAATGAAATATATAAAAACATGCTACTGAGAAGCAAAAACAGAATTCTCCGCAGAAACAAGAATATATATGTATTAGTTTTTTTGTCTGCACAAAAAAAAACCTAAAATAATAATAATTGGTTGGAAAAATGATAAGAATGTACACCTTATTATGCTCACGTTCATTAGGCATCATCAAGAGTAACCATTGAGGACTTCGGCATCACTCCATCCACCGCATGAAAAACAAAGAATAGCGATCATTTTTTATCATTGAAACACGTCTCATTATTTAAAATTTTAGATAAGTTCCGAGCTCAGGGTCAATATATATCTTTAGGTTCAAAAAATGTTTATAAAGATATTCACTGAGATAAGATTTGAACCCACAACTTTATAATTACTAGCCAACTTTTTACCAACTAAATCAACTTTTATTGGCGACAATTCAATTCAATTTAAATTATTAAAATTATCAATGAAACCTAGCATAATGCTACAATGTCGGTCATGGCATATACCCTATGGGACCTTCTGGTGTTGGCGCAGCGTCATAAACTATCAATCAATAATAAGTTTGCGTAGAAAAGGAAAAAAGAAAAATGAACGAATGATAAGAGATCTTAACTAGAAGCAGAAATAGACAACCCAACCGAGTGCCAATAATTATTTCTTAAGCTCAAAGACTAAGACTGCGGCCAACTCCGATCACCTACTGAAAAATCAAAACGACTTTATAGTTATGGGCAAGTTTCCATCGTCTACTCTGCCTCTGCATTTCCCTCTGTTTAGGAGTTATGGATACTTGTAAAAGCCAATGGACGCATTTACCCTTGTGTTTCTCTCTCTGTTTTTCACCGCAGGATCAGCTGATCACTACCCAACACAGCGAAACGTCAGATTGCGGCCTGATTCGACGCCGGAGAGGCATCTTCAGATAGCAGCAAATGGTGCTCCCTTCAAGATTGCTCTTTTCGCCGACTTGCATTTTGGAGAGGCTGTGTCCTCAGATTGGGGCCCACTTCAGGACTTGAACACCACCAGAGTCATGAATCAAGTCCTCCATGATGAAACTCCAGGTGGTGATGCCCTATAAATTCCGTTTCTCAATTTCTGAACAATATGTGCGGCGTTTCATTGTTTTCGAGATCACACATTAACACCACAGTGAAGTTAGTTTATAATGTTCAAAATTCTTCTGTACCAAATGATAATGAAGTTAATTTTTGTGTTGTTGACAGACTTTGTGATATATCTTGGCGATGTTATTACGGCTAACAATATAATGACTGAAAATGCAAGCTTGTATTGGGGTCAAGCAACTTCTCCAACAAGAAACAGGGGTATATCATGGGCAAGTGTGTTTGGGAACCATGATGATGCTCCATTTGAGTGGCCACTAGGCTGGTTCTCTTCACCGAGAATCCCTCCACTTATCTGCACTCAACCCACTTCTTCATATTCAGGTAATAAAGTCATTAAATATTATATACATTGTAAAGGCTATAAGTTTTATGATTAGACACTAATTTCATATAAGATGCTTGATGTTGAAGAGCTTCCTGTAATTGGTAAGCAGAAGTCAAAGTTGCTTATTTGGGGGAAGTAATCTGTGTCCATTACTTTGGGCATGGTTATAAAACTATGTGAACGTGTTTATCTTCAAATTTTCGGGAGAAGAATGTAGCTTCAAGTGAACAGGACGGTTGGAACTGATGAAAAATGAAATCAAGAACAATGCCTCCTTTTCTATGATTGGTCCTAGTGATCTTTGGCCAAGTATATCCAATTATGTTCTCCAAATCTCTTCATCAGATGATCCAAAATCACCTGTGGCTTTCCTTTATTTTCTTGATTCTGGCGGTGGTTCCTATCCTGAAGTCGTTTCCAGCGGTCAAGCAGAATGGTTCAAGAAGAAAGCCGAGGACATTAATCCTGACTCAAGGTAGAAACAGAGGATGAATTTGATCTATTTTGTTCATTCTGTCATTAAAGCCAACATGTAAGACGTTGAAAAGAATAAAACAACATTCTGAATTTTCTAACAGGGTGCCAGAGATCATTTTCTGGCATATACCAAGTGAGGCTTATAAAGAGGTGGCTCCCAAGTCCACAATAGCCAACCCTTGTGTGGGTTCTTTAAACAATGAAGAGGTAGCTGCACAAAAAACTGAAACAGGTATCATGAAACTCCTTGGGGAAAGAAGTTCTGTCAAGGTAAGACCAAAGCCATGAATGTTATAAATAAGCAAGATCAGAGTTGGATTATAGCTGACTTAATAACTGATATAATATATATGGCTAAGCTGTGTTCCTTTTTACAACTTTAGGCAATATTTGTGGGACACAACCATGGTTTGGATTGGTGTTGCCCATACAAGAAACTATGGCTGTGCTATGCTAGACACACTGGTTATGGTGGCTACGGAAATTGGCCTAGAGGGTCTAGAATTGTGGAAATCTCTAAGAAGCCATTCTCTCTTCGATCTTGGATAAGGATGGAGGACGGTGATGTTCACAGGCAAGTTGGAATCTCTGGACATAGCAAAGTTGTCTTCTCTGGACATGAGAAGACACTTACAAAACTATATACAGTTAATTTTTTTATGCTTCTGACATATCTTTTCCTCAAGAAACAATGTTGAATGGGGATGTAATGTATAGATAATACTCAATTGCTTATACACTCCTTTTGGTTTGAAGAATTAAATTTAGCCATCCCTGTGCATGTTTGGTTTCCGCCTATGAGATGTCAAAATCCTTTTAAAAATTCCCTCTTTTATCATGATATGTCTGATTAACATACTTTTAAACATTCCTTCTATCGACTAACTTTTGTAACCAGAAGTTTTTATTTTTCCCAGAAACCTATGGCAAGTAAAAAGAACAATTTGCTAATTTTTTTTTTCCTTACAAATACCTCTATTCTTCATTAACTGCTTGTTTCAAGAATCAGCAAAGCAAAGAGAGGAGACAGAAACATTAATTTTTCAAAAGCATGCTTGGAAATTTTTTTATTTGGCGGCAAAACTGATTGGTTGACCTGCAATTCTGCTCACAGGTTGATCTGCAATTCTGCATAAAAGCTATGTTTCCTGGCAGTTCATAATCAGTACTCCCTATGATCTTTATTATAAAGCACCAGCTACTAATAAATTTTGGTTCTTATTATAAGTCACCAATTATCTTTAACAAACTCATTTATTATTATTTTCATATTATGCCCTTATTTTAACAAACTCCTTTAAATATACTTCCTCTGGTCCTTATTATAAGGCACCAACTAACAAATCACACAAACCAATAAAAACACTTAAAGTCAATAAAGTTGTCCTATAATTTAAGTAATTTTCAATATTACCCCTACTATTTACATTAAACTCTAATATTATATTATTATTATTCTCACCTACTACCCCTATTAATTATGGGCATATATGGAAAAAAGTAATCAATGCTCATTGGAAACAAGCAAGTGCCTTATAAAAAGGATCAAATACATTTAGTAGTTGGTGCCTTATAATAAGGACCAGAGGAAGTACATTAAAGTAAATGTAAAGTTGGAATATCAATTTTGAATCAAACTTAACTTTCATTGTTTAGTTTACGAGAAATGATAATTGGTGTATTATAATAAAGACCATAAAAATTAGTACCTCATTATTGTTGGGTCATTGAAACACAGAGAAAGTCACTTTTCTTAGAATTTAGTGCCTAATGACTTTTCTTGGACACTCACACCACACAGCCGAAGAGCCATACCCTCTCCCATGTTGATGGACCACTCAATGAGCCATAAATGTTCCCAATGTTGACGGACCATTCAATGAGCCAGAAACGTTCCCCCTTCCAAACAGAGGTCAGAAAACGTGCTCGCATCAATTACCGTAGACACTGGAGTGAACTGGGGCCAAAGTAAATATTCGAAAATTGAATTCCCAATGATGGAAAATCAAAGTAAACATTAACCTTCTTCATAGCATAGCATAAACGTAAATTCAAGTTCTTCAACATTAAAATCAGATCTTCGATGAACAGTTTATAAGTTAAATCATGTGGATGCTTCGGTGGTTCGAGTATTTATCGAAATGCCGACTCTATGGCAAACATTATTTGAGTTAAATCCATCGCTGTCTTCATTGGGTCACTCTCAGTTGGAATTCTAATTTTTTATCCAAGATTCACATGGGAATTTAAACACTTATCCATAACAAAAGGATCATGCATATTGTAGTTTCACTGGTTTGTGTGAAGGAACAAGAAGCAAGTCCCTAAACCTACGGGACAGTCCATAAATACATTGACATGTTTTCATGGGCATGTGAAATGTCTTCACAGAGCTGCGATCATGCGAGCATTTATTTCCATTGAGAATATAAGATGGTTTTTTGGTTTTTTCACTTTTTTTTAGGCATTAAATTAGTTTATACTACTAGTCCGTCGACCCAAATTTGATCCGAACAATTCTAGTCAGGCACGTTTAAATAACTAATTCCCTTTAAATAAATCATCGCAAACATTCAAAATGCTTCTAGGAAATTGATCCAACCCAAGTTCAAAAGTAGTGTTAGGTTTGACTATCTAATTAAAGTGCTTTTGCATTGACCTCAGGCCACCTAATCGCAAATTTTAAAGACCAAAAAAACAATTATAACTGAGTGTATATGGTGTTACCAACTCAGAATTACCACAAATTCTAACGATAGTTAGAATAGTATTATCAAAATATTATCCAGCTGACGTTCCTTCCAACTAAAGTGGTCATTCTTTAAATTCAAATCGTTCCACTCTATTTTCTGTGATGATGATGATGATAAATGGCCTCCCTGTTCTTCCGGAGGTAACGGAAGGCGAAAATGAAAAAAAGGTCACGTTAGTATGTTTGACGAAATCAGACATTTGTAATGGACCGTAGCGGTTGCAAAAATTGACATGTGGAAGAAGATAGGGACAAGAGGGACCCCATGAAGTTGGGAATTAACTTGCTTTTGAGTTCCTCAGTCATGAAAGGGAGGCTACCTGCATTCTCCTTATCATTCCAGTAGTCATCGCTGCGCCTTTTCCCTATTTATTTCTTGCTTCCATATTCTCTTTTATGAGGATTGAGGACCACGTCAATGGCACTCAAAAGTGAGAGGAAAAAAAAACATGATTCCATGAAAAAGCCGAGATTTTGATGACAAAAAGAAGAAACCCTCTTGAAGAAATGATCAGCAATGTCTAGTGCAAACAGTTGGGGTGCTTGGTATTTCATAGAGTAAGTGTTTATCGGGTTTCTGTCAATTTAGGCCCATGCTTCTCTTCGGTTAACAGGCATCCTGCATAGCATAGTTCATTGGTGTTCATTGGCCTTAGAAAAAGTCAGTCTAGCTCTTTCTCTGTTTTTTTTTCCTCCTTGATTTTATTGTCATCTCCATGCTTGTTGAAATGCATACTTTTCTGGGGTGTGCTTTATGTGTTTGATTAAGTGCTCCTCTATTCAGGATTTATTCCTGTGTACTGCTAGGCCATTAAATGACTATACTTTGAGAGTTTTTCAGTGTTTGCACTCACAATTCATGTTGACAAATGAACAGGAGGGGGGGCATATAGAGTAGAGTAAGTAGAGTAGAGTAGGGATTATTGAAGCATTTTAATTACTCACCGGAATCATAAGGTCATGTACACATTGCTGTCTATAAATTCTACAGCTGGCGTTTTCTCCTCATAGCTTCCTGAAGCATGACTGAGTTTTAGAGAATGGTGTTTGGCGTATTGGGTTCATAAGTTGTCATAATTCTTCATGGCAAAGTGGAATTGCTGGTTTGGATGCAGCAAAAAGCTCTCAACTTGTGAGGCAAAGCCCAGAGTAAGAGGTTTCCAAGAACGCTTACGTTCAGAATAGCATTACTCAACATTACCCATTTTGATTGATATCTTTTTTACCTGTAATCTCAGAATTCAAAGAGATGGAGCTGTGGCCTTGGCGGAGTCAAGCAAAAACAGCAACCCAATCTTATAGAACCGAACAGAACACTAATTGAGGCAAGAGAAGAACAGAGAAAGCATGCATTGACAGTGGCTGTTGCAACAGCAGCAGCTGCTGAGGCTGCAGTTGCTGCTGCTCATGCTGCTGCTGAGGTTGTCAGGCTCACAGGTCCTACACGCTCCTACTTATATCTCTACAACGGAAATCGAAATTTGGCCGCTACTAAAATTCAAAGTGCATACCGTGGGCATCTGGTGAGCTTTCTCATAACTTAGTGAGTTTTATCAGTATATAATAATTTCTATATGCATATGTCTAGGTTGGGGAGGTTTACACTCCGAGGATGAAATTAACCAACAACAGATAATGGTTAAAATTTCGAGTCAGAATGAAACTTCTTTTGGTTTTACTTCAGTAACCCCAAAAAAAAAATGTTCATTTGTGTAATTAGAAACTAATGAATGGAGCATCTAGCCATCGTTGTTAGACCAGGACTGATTAATTAGTCAGTCTTTTGCTTCCAAACTTATCGCTGGTATCCTATCAAATTCTGTTAAAGACTATTATTTTAAAAAGAACTTTACAAATTTGCTAGCAAATTTCTTTGTGAATCTTATAATACTAAGTATTGTAATCATCTGGCATTTGTAGTTGTTCCTGATCAAGTTCGGGTCACTACGATTCCCTGTTCTCAAATTTATTCAATCAAACTATATTTCGTTGTATGTTTGAATTTAAGTAGACTGTGGACAGAAGGTATATTATAAACACGTTTACAAACTCAGTTGAACTCCTAACTGATACTGAAATAGGCCAGGAAAGCATTCAGAGCACTGAAGGGGATTATCAGACTGCAAGCTATAGTTCGTGGTCGAGCTGTGAGGCGTCAAATGGGTTTGCATTCCAACGGAAGAAAGCAGGTAGGAATCCAGAAAAGCAGCAGTCATGCTGCAGATAGAATCAACATAAATGATAAGAGCAAACAGCTTCCAAAGCAGAAAAAGAAGCTGGAAGATACCGAAATGAAGGTAAGTATACAACATTAACATCAACATCCCAGAATAATCTTTAGGCAATGTTTGGTACATGGAAGAGAGTTTTCTACAAAGGAAATGGGAAATGAATCATCCCAGAACAATTCCTTTTGCTAATTCTTTCAAGAATTAGTTGCAGCTTGAATGTCATAGTCAAAGAACTTGGGATTGCAGCTTGCACACGAAAGAAGACATGAAAGCTATATGGACGAGAAAGCAAGACGCTATTATTAAAAGGGAACGCATGAAGCAGTACTCTTTCTCACACCGGGTAACCTCATTTGATATATTTTCTGCCTCAGTCAGAAACTTGCTGCTAATTTAGTCAAATCCTATATGCATCTAATAATTTCTATGCAATCTTCTTTAGGAGAGAAAATTTTGCCCCATGGGGGTTGAATCAATTCCCGATAAGGAATTCAGAGGAGAGAGCTGCCGTACTCCAGGACAATGGCTGGACGGAGAAAAATGCAATGGAAATGTGTTGTATAAAGCAACAATTCCTTCAAACTTGATCGCAAGGGAATGGTGTGAAACTACACAAGGCGAACTGAGTTCGGAGCTTTCATTTCCAAGGAAGTCATTTTCTCGTGTGAAGAAAAGTTCAGCTGTAGATGACAGTTCCACGCCAAATTCTCCGGTTTTGCCAACATTCATGGGAGTGAGAGCAAAGGCAAGGTCTATGAGCACTCCGAGACTAAGAACAGGATTTATGGATTCAGATTCTCAGAGTGAAGGCAGAAATTTTAGATCTTGTTGCCATGAAGCAACTAGCAGCGCCAATGAAGAAAATGAAGTTTGTCAGCAGAGTTGTCAGAGTATCAGCCGCCGTTACTACCGTTAGAAGTTGGTTGAAGCTGATGCACGTAATGGCCAAGTGTCAGAAGGGCGAAGAAGAAACTGGCTTGATCTATTTTATGTTTGGACTCGGTCTCTTGTATCAGAGACATGCTCTGCTGAATCCTTGGCTTCACATTTGACAACTACATATCTACATGTCGAGTGTTCTCTGTCTGCACATTGTGTATTACGTAGTAGTTCGTAATCCTTTCGTATTAATTATAAAACATATTTAATCAATTTTAGAAAAATTAAGGTGATGAGTTAAATTAGTTAATTTTACTTATTTTCTTAAAATGTCCTTATATACATTTAAAATAATATAAGTAAAAATTAATCAACAACTCTGCTACATATCTCTCCAACCAATTTTTTTTTTCACATGCTTTTTAATTGAAATAATAGTTTTGCTAGATATATATATATGTGTGTGCACTCGCATATAGATCTATCATGCATACACACATATAGACACACACAATTATGTATCTACATACAGAGAGAGGTATATATATTGACCCACACAAACACAGATATACATATATATACACAGACACATATATATAGACACACACACAGATACATACATACATACATACATATGTTTATAGACATACACATGTATGTGCATGTGTGTGTATTGCAACCCCTATACATATATACTTACCAAAAATCAAACACACTTGAGATAATAAAATAAAGGTATTTTAGGAAGAAAATGGCAAAAACTAAAAAGTTATCCTATATTTAGGACAAAAACCAACCCTAATATGTTGTCTTATAATTAGGATTGGAGAGGGTTTTTTTTTTTATAGAAAAAAGTTTTGGAGGGTTCGACATTAGTCCCCCACCAAGGTCAGGACACGGCCCCGAGCTCTTTGAGCACTTACTCTTTGAGCATTTAATGAGGACTTATGAGATCACCTACCAAAAGAGTTCCAACGACGATAACATGGATTAAATACACATCCTTTTGGGACTTAACCAAATCTCTTACCATCTACGCTAATTACCTTTGACACTTCGTATTTCTTTTACTTCAAGTTCGTTAGTTCAGTGCATAGGGTAATGGGGTGGGATAGTGAGAGATTCTGGGCCCTGGGCCTATTTTGTAGCCCAACACATAAGAAACAGGGAAAGGGCCCAATAACATGGTAATTGAAAAGCTTCGGACAGTACATGTCTTTGTTATGCCTAATAACATGGAAATGGCAAAGGACGTTGCTCAATCAGAAGTTCAGAACTACTCTTATATAATATAGAGTTGATTTTTAAAAATATAATTATATTAATTTAAAATATTTATATTTGTCATTTTTTCTCTAAATTATTTTTCCTGACTTACAAATTTATATATAATCTCTCAAAAAATAGTGAATTATATCTTATATATTTAAAACTAGAGGAATTATTATTTTTTGTTGTTCCCAACATGTTAAGATAAAGGAAAAATGACAGAAAAATATAATTTGAATTACAAAAATCCCTAAATGTCTACTAAATTGACAAAATGACAAATATGTGATCTAATAAAAATCTTGGGTTTTGAAGTTTGGATGTTCACAAATTAAGTATATGAATTAGTAATTTAAATATAGAAATTGACAACTTAAGTTATATAAATTTTCATTGTGTATATCTAAGTTATTTATTGTTATTCTTAAACTGTTATTTTCTATACTTAAGTTACCCACATCCAAACTTCAGAATTACAAATTCCTAATAAATTATATATTTATCCTTTTTTACTAATTTAGTAGATATTTTGGGTTTTCGTAATTCAAAGGCTATTTTTCTATTATTTTCCCCAAGATAAACTCATTTGCCGCTGTAATAATCTTTTACTGTCTTTTTCATTTCACGGGCATTTAAAATCTTTCAAATCCTTAAATTTTATACTACCTCCAATACTTAATATATAATCTAGTCTGTAACTAGATCATATATATTAAGAACAGAATAAAACCTATTGCGCGTAGCTTTTCTTAATTATTTCTAAATTTAGACAATGTTGTATGGTGCTAATAATGAGGAGCACAAATAGGATGTGAGCTAAATATTATTTGATCTCGAATAATCCCGGCACGTAATTATTTAGAGAGAGGATTCCTGAACATCTAGCCATTGCTACATTGTGGTGATTTAAAATATGGATCGTTTCGAGTTCAACTGCAAATAAAAGTCCAAATCATTCGTGGGAATAATATTTTTACATTTACGAATGTTATGTGTTAGGTAGGTGAATTATATCGATGTTCTCTAAGAAGTAAGGCTGCTGTATCAGAAATAATATTAGTTAAAAAAACATCCACATCATCATCAAGACATCGGCCTCTAAAAATCTGGGAAAAAACTAATTATTAATTTAAACTTAGTGGGTGTGAGTAAAGTAATATATATATATATCTTCATTATTCCCAACGAACAAGAGGTGAATATAATCAAGTCCATTTTGCTATATATTGAACAAAGTGGTCGCAAAAGCAGGACCTTTAAAGGTGGGGAGCGATAGATATATAGATAGATTGATAATATCGCAGCTGCTTCTCTCAACGTCAAGTATGGTTGTTTGTTATGTGCCATATGCTTTGAAATGACTCAACTTAAAGTTGGTATGCATAACTCATCCTTTGGGGATATAATAAGGGGAAATTGCACCTAAGTCCGGATAAAAAAAAAAAAAACTCATAAAATGATTCATTGAAGTCTTAAAATTGTTGTGAAATTCTATGAGATTTTTTTGTAATATTTTTTATATGTGAAAAGACACAAATGACTATTGAGACTTATAAACTTGTCAACACAAGTATGGATTTGGCAAAACATGATCATAGACTTATCAATATAGGCATATAGATTTATTAAAACATGTTCATAAATTTGTCAAAACATGCTCATTTGTCAATACATTCACATCTACCTGTCAGCACTGGCATATGGACTTAACAAAACATTTATATAGACTTGGCAAAACAGGCTTGCTTATGGACTTATCAACACAAACACATAACTAAAGATATTTTTGTCTATAATTTTCATATATAAAAAAATTATAAAAAAGTCCCATAAAACTTCACCACAATTTTTTTAGATTTCAATTTTAAGATTTCAGGAAACCATTTTTTCGTAAATTCCATTACTCAAATTAAACCGAAGTACAATTTCCCCACTAATAAAAGTTGATGATTGGGATCCCACGTTGTTGAATGTGAATTATAAGCCATATCATCTCCTTCATGTGCCCAAGGGCTTGTCCCAAACCACGGGTCCATGTTCACTTAACTCCCATTCGTGCCACGTGTTCACCAGCTTTTACGTCTGCTACAGTTTGATTTGAAATGTGAGTGCTTGCTTGATTTAATTTTCTCTTCAAGAATGGCTGGTTATTAATTACGTACTCTTGCATTGAATAAAATGCCAATGTATTTTGTTGGAAGTAATTAATAATATGATAGATTTAAAACGAGTGTAGTAGATGGTTTTAGTCAAAGATTAGAAAGTAGTAATGGAGAGTGTCGATCGAAGTGGATGGCCACGCCTGTGGAGAAACATACACAAGTGATTATTATTGTTAGGTCTTTTCATGTTGATATGGAGTTGGTCAGATCAGATTAGGTTGTGATTATGGAATGACAGCAAGTTTTGCAAAGCCAGCAGAGACTTTTCAAAAGCTAAGACATTATCTCAAGGATCCACTCAAAGAACTAACATTGTTGACGCGTATATATTGATATTGCAAAGGAAGGTTTTGAAATTTAATTCTTTCAGGTTTTGTGTGCTCCTTTCAGAGTCTTGTCATGCTGGGCACTGCCCTCAGTGCGCAATTGAGCATGCATCCATACATCCAATCCTGTATCAGTGTTTTAATTTCATCCCTTTTTCTGGAAAGCTCATTCCATCATTCCCTTCACGACTCTTTTTTTTTTTGGCTTTTGGAATTAGAGGGTTGGTATTAAGTATCGGCAGTTTGAGAAGTGAGATCAAACTTGTCTCTCCTCTTACTTATAAGAAAACTTCCATACCACTATGCTGTACAAGCCCATTAACTAAAAAGATGAGTGTAACATGAGCTTTTCTCTAGAGGCCACCCACGATCCTAATGTCACTATTCTTATCTAAGCACGCTTAACTACAAAATTAGTGTTAATTAGTATGATGGAACTCCTCATGACCCTACTATAGCCTTTCTTCGTTATTCATGTTTCGTTTGCCATGATCAGAATAGAATCGTAAAACCACCGTCATTTATTTATATATTTTTAAACACTATTTAAATTTAGGGCATTATAAGTTCTGAAACTTTAACCTCACATAAGTTCAAGATGAGTTGTAAAGCTTATAGACAGTTTACACCACACGCATACACGCATCCATATAAAATCAATTCATCCATCACTAACCTTTTCTAATTTTGATTGGATGATTCCTTTAATTCTATACTCAAGGTTTGCCTATATTTAATCATGTATTCCATCCATTTTAAATGTTTTTGGAGCAAACTGCGAAATTCGTTAAATATAATTAGAAATTTTATTTTTTAAAAGAAAGTATGAATTTTAAAAATATCCTTCATTTTCAGTGTCAACTACTAAATAACTCACAATTAATTAAGATTATTATTTTTTAGATAAGAGAATTAATAAATATTTATTTTCTTCGAGGTATCTAATATCACGGTACAAGAAAGCACTCTAACAAAGTCTTATAAATCGAGATAAGAGGTGTGCTCGCGATAATATATTTGAAAAAAAAAATTAAATCCAAATAACATAAGATAATTATGTGGAGTTCTAAAACAGAATCTCACAATGGAGCCTAACTAACGTCTAGAGTGGCAGTTAAGCTAAATATTTATTCCCTCAAAATGTTGGTGACACGAGCCTTGTGCTCACAGGTAAATATAGAAACCTTATCTTCTTCATTTTCTTCCCCATCATTTTGAAAAAAGCTGCAAGCACACTTTCTCTCTCATTTTGAAACAATTTCTGATTAATAATGGAATTCTTTTGTACAGTTGAAGTTAGGCTAGTTGAAAATAATTACATGCGGGCTAGACAGAATCTAGATCATGTCGGCTAATATGTCCTGATATTTTCAATAATTGACGGCACTTCATTTAAAATAAACTTAATTTAAATTTGGACAACCTTTACCGCGCAAAAATAAGATCCTGCGTGCTAAATTGACACTGCAGGGTTGATGCAAGAATATCTGAAACTAATAAGGCACTCGTAATGCCATTTCTATACCTTCTAAAAAAATCTGGTGAACTTGCATTAACTAATTCACAACAGAAAACCAAATAATAACACTTGTCTGTAAGTCTGACCAAACTTGTGATTATAATTAATTTGAGATGACTGAAACTGCCAGTCAATTTATATGGCACCACAAAAGAGAAATTCTGTACATCTCACCTCCACGGAAGTGTTGCTTTCAAGCCGCATTATCAGTTATATCTTTGAAACGTGGCTTTGGAGTTTAGACTCATTCAGTGGGGGGGACGACTCAATTCGTGTTTGATATGAAGAAGCTAGCCATGGTCATATACATATTGCTTCCAAATACATATTTTAATATTGTCTTCATCATCCTCTCTAACCAAAAGCTTCCTTTACAAAATTTCACACACCTAGGAAAACACTATTACAAGTGACAAAGAAATAATATAAAATCCTATGTACAGTTAGCCAGATATTAATTAAAAATCTGACCCAAAAAAATATATTAATTAAAATTAGCCAAACATATAGAGTAAAATATAAATATATGTGTGTAGAAAGAGGGGGTGATGTTGTAAAAATTCTGACGGTAAAATTAGCAGTGTTGATTGTTGAATCGATGTTGTTTGAAAGTGGGGATGATAGGGGCGACTTCGGTAAGTGCATCTGTCATTACAAGTAATAAAGAATTGAGAAAGTATCGTCCCACGAGGAATAGTTTTTCAATCATTAATTCGCTATTGTCACCTTAGTTGGATAATGTTGAGTAACAAAAGATGAGTTGTAATTAAACAAAAATTTCAAGAATTGAGGAAAGAAAGGAATTCAAGATCAAGATTTGCAGGAGAATGTTTAGAAAAGATAATCAGTCGAGAAAAACGTAGCTAGGACTTAGAATCCCCCTATACTCCTTCAAGAATTTGAATCAAATCTTAATTAATTATTAATCCCATGATTGATGATCGATTCTCTAAGGTTAGACTAAGTCTCAATTTCTTGATGCTACCTTAGTCTATTTTATCTTTAAAAACAACCTAATGTCTTAGTATTGTCTAGAAAGATCAGATCTTGAACCAAAATCCTGTGATCGCATAAATTCGTAAGCCTATGTCTAGGTCATGCAATTTTATGATGAATTAACAAGTTTTAGTTGGATGCACCAACATCTCTATTGTCATACATCAACCTATGGTCAATCTTAAAGGCGATCAATCTTCAAGAAAGCATTAAGCAAATAAAATTTATTCAATCAAAGAAATCAAGATTCATACAAGAATTCAACCAAATACTCAAAGTTGCATAGGGTTTATCCTAGCCCTAACTACAAAAAGAAACTTAGCCAAGCATGGCTAGATTAAGAAAACAAAAAAGAAAAGATGAAAATAGAATAGGTCTTCGATAATTGGGGAAGGTTGATCTCCACGATGAAGCTTTGATCTTCTTTTTCTAATACCGTAAGGTTGTTTCTTGTGCACAAGGTTCAAGAAGGTGTCTTTCTTTGCTAGGGTTTCTCCTTTTTATATTCTAGGGCCCCTTGGATTTCAAAAACATTAAAGAATATAAATTTTCTTTCCTTTTTCGGGCTCTAAAATAAGAAAAATCATATTTTCGCAATTCTGGCGCCCTGGGCGCTACTTTCAACCAAGGAGGCAGAAAGTTGGCACCCTGGGCGCCAACTTTCCACTAAGTTGGCGCCCTGGACGCCAACTTTGGGCTTCTTTTGTGACTTCTTTTCTTGACTTCTTTGGGCTCTTCCAATTAGCTTTTATCATGGATAAAAACCTACAAAACACACGAGAATATTTGTGAGGGTATGTCTGACATCAAATCCATGTTTTTAACTTATTATTCTTAACCGTTTTAATCATATTAGATCAATTTCACGCTAATCTTGTGCCTTAAAACGTGATAAATTTACGGCTCATCAGGGGACATTGGAGGTAGACAGGCAATATCAAATGGTATATATAGAGGTCACTATCAAGTACGTGACTAAAATAGGGAGGAGTAATTTGAGGGCATCATCACTATACAGTTGTGGTGAAAGTGACTGAGATAGAGCTCAAACCTTAGCTTTTTTGGCAGGCAAGTGTGCTCTAGGGACTTAATTTAAGCATTTTTGTGTCATTCATACATACATCCATACATGTGTGAACAGTGACTCAATACACAAGGCTTTAAAGGAGAGACAAATGTATGTCGTTTTATCCTACAAATAGAGAGACTATTTTCATAATTTGAAACTGTGACTTTCAGAACACATGTCAACAATTTAACTACGCCATAAAACTTTATCATTTCCAAAATTTGTATATGTGTGAAAAGTATTAATGTTAAAATGGCATTAATTCTAAGATCACAGACACAAAACTTTATCATTTCGCTGTCATAGTATCTATGTTAGTTTTGGGTCCAAAAGGACCATCTACAACACATTATTATCAGTCTCTGGACAAGAGTTTGTGCCCATTTAAGTGTGTGTGATATGGCCCCCTCTTGTGTGTGTGCGCGCGCTTGTAACTTTCAAGTTTTCGAATCCTCCTCTCTCTCTCGTCAACTTTTTTCAACTCATAAGTCATGGGGTCTATATGTTACCTAACCAACTTGATCGATCTCTCTCTATAGCTCTAGGGCATAGCACATGCCTACACTATCGAATTGATGTGGCAACTCATTGAGATTTCAACATCATCCAACAAAAATTCTAAGAATCTGCATCTATACATTTTTCTCAGAGGGAGACAGTTTGGGTTGGGGTTGATCAACTTCTTAATGGCTCCAGTCTGTAGGATTCTCATCAAAAATGCGGAAGCGTATTTAATTGATTTGATGTAGGAAAATAAGAACTTTCATCATTTTGATTACCTGGAGAAATGCAACGGTCTGAAAGCCTCTACACGAATAGTTCACGAACAATCCCCGTCCGCTCTATGATCGATCTTCCAGAATATCTCTCGAGTAGGATGGGGTGGGTGTGTGGGCAACCGTTCAGATGATGAACGTCTGCCTCTTGGGTCTTTTATGATGAGCTATCCTTTTAGAGACACAACAGGAGTAAATTAGAATATATAGGGTTAAGTGCAAGACTTAACCTAACCCTAAGCCTCATGGGCTTTGGTCTCACTAAAGCCCAATAAGGCTTAAGTAACTAAGAGCATATATCCAAAAATCTCCCACTTGCTCTTTTAAGATACAAACTTGAGTTCGTAAACCCAAGATCATGTAGCCTATAAGCCATCATCATCTGATTATATACCTCATCCCTTGTATCGAGCTAGCCTGGGGATCTATCATTTGTCATTCATCAAGGCTCATGATAATCTATAGAAGATTATCTAGTTCGGTGCTACTCCACTAAAAGCCCGAACGTGATCTCCAAGATTAATGACACTTATAACATGTATATGCATCGCCCCTTCATAAAATGTCTATAATTAATTGACTAGTTTTTTGTAACCCAATCAATTATTTATTCCCTTGACTTTGATAGTTTCTCTAATGGATTACATGCACTGGCCAGTGTCTTCAATATCCAAGTACCGAAACATATCAAGGGGACATTTCCTATAAATTCCATGTTGTTTATCTCATAAACACCGATAACTAAATAGTCTCAATCCCAAAATACCAAATTATTGGCCGTCATATAAATCAAACCTCACCCGTTGGTAAATCAAAGAATAAAAACTATTTAATTACCCATTTAAAATAAACTCAGGATTTAGAGCAACTACATGACTATAGTTATCTGGAGATTTGATTCCTTATGACAGAAAGAACAACCTCAATCAAATCTCTCCTTGATCCATTCAATGTAAGTATTAATCCACACCAATATTTTATAATGATTCGGACAAAACCATTTCATAAAATATTGCAGTCTAAATAAAGCGCCCAACTTAATTTAATAGCTGTGAACCTATTCATTAATTGTGAGAACCTATGACCATGTCCTCCATGAACGTATCCATATGATCATATACTCCACAATTGATCCGGGCCTTAATGTTTCTAAATTGTGTGCACAAAACAATGAAAAACATCTCATTTGTAAAAATTCAGAAAATGATTACATTGTTTCATTGTCTTACTCCAAGAGCACAATGAGCACAATATCTCCCACTTGCTCAATGCAATTCCGGGATCCTCCTAAGACCCAAAGAAGTAACATGGCTCTCGAACACAAGTTCAGGCAAACTCTTAATAACTGGGTCTGCAAGATCCACCTCTAATACTATCTTAGTTTAATGTAAACTTCATAACTCGAGGTTGATTTTCTTGAATCAATATCCACTTAAAAACTAAATTCGTGAAAGATTAGCTTTTCAAGACTCCCACCAGAATATACCAGCACATAATATCTCGTTCTCCGAAGATACTTGAGTACATGCTTAACAACAATCTAGTGTTTCTCTAGGACCATAATGGTACCGTCTCACTACTCCCACTGTGTGGCAAATGTCTGGTTTAATACTCCACATGGTATTCATAAGACTACCTATTGCCAAAACATAAGGTATCTTACTCATGCGTTCTTCCTTCTCTGGATTCTTTAGAAGTTACTCCTTAGGAAGATGAATTCCATATCTGAGAGACATGATTCCCCTCTTAGAATTCCCCATGTTGGGTTTTGGTAAGAGTTTTGTCAATGTAAGAAACCTAAGATGATGCCAACTTCTTATTCTTCCGATCTCATAAGAGTTTCATACCAAGAATATAATTGGCTTCCCTTTGGCTTTCATATTAAAACACTTACTCAGCCAACTCTTTACGTTTGATATTACCTCCACTTTGTTTCCAATAAGAAGCATATCATCTACATAAAGTACCAGAAAAGCTACTGCCTCCCCTTGGATCCTTTACATACAAATACAAGCCATTAATCAAGGCTTTCTCAAAAACATAATTTTGATAACCTGATCAAACTTGATGTTCCATGATCTGGATGCTTGCTTAAGTCCATAGAATCGACTTTCACAACTTGCATATAGTGTTCTTGCCCATTAGTTATAAACCTTTTTGGTCATTGCATGTAGATGTTCTGACATCCAACTCCCAAAATAAAATCTCATAAATGAGACTTGTAACAGCAACTAAGAGAATCTAGATAGACTCAAGCATGGCGTCTGACAAACATTTGCCACCAAACTAGTCTTGAAGGTTTTCACCTTCTTGTCTATCCTCTCTTTGCTTTGTAGGTCCACATACACGTAGTGGGTCTTACTCCTCTTGGTGTCTTTACCAGAGACCGTACAGAGATGAAATACAAGTATTTCACCTCATTGTTCATAGCTATGAGCAACACTTGATCAACAACATCTTCTAGTGCATTATCGTAACTCATGGGATCAATGTCACCCAACAAGAGATATCTTGAGGGTTGAAAAGATTCTTTCCCACTACGAATGTACCACACTAGATCTGGTGTATCTACAGTAGATCCAAGTTTTGGGTCAGATGATGGCTCTTCATATTACATATTAACAAATCCTTGATATTATTCTTCCACATATGATACTAATATTTCTATTAGTTCCTACTTGTATGATCATGTTGAATTTCCAATTATGGTTCCCGTGTTTGTTCACCCAGAGGTATATTTTTCCCCACTTTGAACAATCAAGGAAACAATTGATGAAGCTTCTAGAGAATTTTGGAAATTCTTGATCTGAGATAAAACTCATCAAGAAAAACCTTACTCATGGGCTTATAATTTTCCATCTAGTCCTCCTTTAAGAAAGTCACGTGAGTTCTCACTAAGACGATCTTATCTTTTGGACTAAATAAGATCCAATCCCTGTTTCTCTTAGGTTAGCCAAAAGATATGCACACTTCCATGCAAGATCCCATCTTATTTGACCCCTGTTGCAAGGCATGTGCCGGAGCACCCTAAATCTGAATATGGTTTGAACTGGGCTTGCACCTTTTCCATAATTCTATAGGTGTCTTTACAATAGTCTCTGATAGAACCAAGTAAGGAGGTACATTCCCTTCTCCTAGGCATATCCCCAGAACGACATTGGCAAGGATGAATAACTGAACACGTACATCACCAAGTCTAGAAATGTTTGAATTTTGCATACTGCAACTTCATTCAACTAACGCATTCCTAGAGTTGACAGTTGTGAAAACTATCTCCTCTTGAATCAGGCAAGGCCCGAACTTACCAAGTAGGTATCCAACACTTTAGTTAGACCAAAGTTTTTATTTGAACACCTAGATGCTTTTCTACCTTAGACTTAAACCTCTTGGAAATTTCCAAAAAAAAACTCAAGACTTATGACGCACTAGGTTCATCTGTCCAAATCCAGAGCAACCATTCATTTAATGAAGTACTCATAACCTCTTATGGCTTGAACGCTAACTGGTCCACATACTTCAGTATGTACCAATTCTAGTTAAACATCTGCACAAAACCCTTTGACCTTGTAAGATTGCTCGGCCATTTTACTTTCCAAATAGGACTTACATGTAGCCTTTAGTTCAAAGACTATGGAACTTTCAGTCCCTCTTTTAACTAAACCATGTTTCCTATTTGAGGTAATCTGACTCAATCATAAAATGCCAAGATATGTTTCATTTGAAACTTATTTCTTTGGTGAATATTCTTATTCATTGATCCTTTTAATTCAACATAATAAATTCAATGGGGCATAAGACATAAGTAATAAAGGCTATTTAAAATTGTGCCGAAACAAACAAGACAAAGAAGAACTTCGAATTGAAGCTAAGGAATCAATTGCATTTGAAACCATGTTTCAACGAAACAACTAACAACAATTAAATTCCTCTTGAAATCCGGAACAAATAAAAAGTGGCCCAAAACCAGAGTCTTAAATTATCAAAAGATAAAATAACTTGTGCTTATGCTAATGCAGACACAAGCTGTCCATCTTTAAGATTAAAATTTCTTTGTCCAGGCTACCAAGTGCCCTTTGTTTGATCTTTTTGGGCAATCTTTCTTCCTGTGTCCTTTTAGTCCGCACTTGAAGCACTTGCCTTTCGACTTCTTCATAGCAATTGGTTTGACAACTGATAACCAAGCCATGTTGTTCTTGTTACCACCCTTAGGTTTCCCCTTAGATTTAACAAGACTCTTAGCAAAAACTGCACTGATCGCATTTTGTCTAGCATAGCTGCTAGGCATTGCAAACATGTCATTAAGAGTCTGAAGCATCTCTACTCCACTCTTAACCATGTACACTTACTTCTGCAAGTGTTTGGAAATACTGACAAGAACATAACAACGAACTACCATATCTGTCGTTTCCCAATCTGAGTATTGCGTCTTAGTTGCCTTAGACGCATCCTTTGCAGTGGTCATGGCTTTGTTATGGTAAGGACAAAATTAAGCTCTTTATGTTTGAGAACAATATCAAGTTTTGTTTTCCACTCTTCATAGTTGGTACCATCTAGAGGCTTTAGACTCAAGATCATTGCTAAATGATTGAAGGAAGATATTTTCTGAAAAAAAAATGTAAGGCACACAATTACAAACAAAAATGAAACAAACAAATTAAATGCAAGTAGATTCTCATAACTACTCTTGTTTATTGTTAACAGTCCATTAATTATCTTTACAAGGCTTACGATGGGCAAGATACTTGTAAAACTAACATTGTTATTTGGGCCTTTAGTTCCATTGCCAGAGCTTCGATAGGAGGGTTAACAACTTTACCAAAGTTGAATGTATTTAACCATTGTTTACTTTTAAAATTATCTTTAGTGTTTAAGTGTTGCCGACGATGGGCCGTACAAAACTTTACTAAAATTTTGAAAATATTAGGGTTTAATCTAGCGAAATCTGATCATCTTTATCCGATGAGGCTTCAGCGTTAACCATTTCACTAATGAACCCACAATTGGAGCCCGTTGGTTTTAAAATTAAATACTTAATTTAAAACCTTCACTCATTCAATATTTTTTCATGAGAATTTTCATAAGCTTTGTTGAACGTAAAAAAAAATGGTTTAATTTCAAAATTATCTTTAATAGCTTAGTATTGTCGAGCGATGCGTACAACACTTTATTAAAATTTTGAAATTATTAAGGCCCAATAAAATCCAATCATGTTTATTCGGTGGAGTTTCACATGATTATTTTATTGACAGGGCGACAATGCGCTCGGAGGTTAAATTAATTTCTTAATTCAAATCTCCTCCCGTTTGTTATTTAGGTCCAATCTAATAAAATCCAATCATGCTTATCCGTCGGGGATTCACATGATTATTTTATTAATGGTTCTATAGTGCGCTTGGAGGTTAAATTAATTTCTTAATTTAAATATCCTCCCATTCAACATAAGCAACTTTCCGATTTCCAAGAATTGTTCAATTGAGAGTAGCTTCTGTTTAATTTCAAGAATTATCTTTAGTATCCAAGCATTGTTGACGATGGGTCATTCAATAGTTTACTAAATTTTGAAATTATTAAGGTCCTTAAATCGACAGGCAGTATGTGCTTCACTCATG
Source organism: Acacia confusa (assembly GCA_037074495.1). NCBI lineage: Eukaryota > Viridiplantae > Streptophyta > Magnoliopsida > Fabales > Fabaceae > Acacia > Acacia confusa. The sequence goes on along the minus strand of CM073507.1, from coordinate 8,023,410 downwards.
ACCATTTTAGCAGGCCCACAATTTACTCGCAAAATAAAACGGTTCTCTTAGGAAATTATTTGGATTATTTGTCTAAATTTTAATTCCACAATTAATTAGTCCAATTATTATTCTAGATTTTAATTTAAAATCATAATAGTTGATAATTAATTTAGTGGTTATCTAGATTTTAATTCCACAATTAATTAGTCCAACTATTATTCTAGATTTTAATTTAAAATCATAATAGTTGATAATTAATTTAGTGGTTATCTAGATTTTTATTCCACAATTAATTAATCCAAATATTGTTCTAGATTTTAATTTAAAATCATAATAATTGATAATTAATTTAGTGGATAACCTAAATAATCTTATATAATAACTATCATATTAGTCAATTCAAGAAATAATAGCTACTATGCATTTATGACATGTGATTATGCAACAATATGGCATCTTCCTATTCTATACGGCATGTTATTTCTGATCATGTTAATCGCACATATAATTCATACTATTCATTAAAAGCTTTAAATAATTAAACAAATAACTTTAATCCATGGCTTTCCTATAAAATTAAAAATAAAAATTTTACAACTTTGGAATTTCTCTTTTGTCCAGTCCATAGTATTTGTCCAAGCCCCTTTAGGGTATCCATGGGCCCAGAAGCCCAAAAATCCAATCTTTGGCTAAAAACCCTAGGACACAAAAGAGAAACCCTAGCTTTCATTGAAGCCACGCCGCCAACCGAAGTTATCTCAACACGAAACTTCAGGGAAAGGACCACTATTGGGAGACGAGATCAAGGCCGCCGGAAACACCGAAAAAGGCCTCCTCACGTGCCCTCATGCACTTCTTCTTCACCGGCGCATGAAGCCCACGCGAAGAAACTTGTGGCGGCGCGTGGAGGCACGTTCCAGTGATTCTGGGGATGGAGTTTTTATATTTTCGCTCTTCTTTCCGTTCTCTTTCCAACGATATATGGTTCGTCCAATTCCGAGGTCCAGAGGTCCACGAAAAGTAGCCTGGAAGCGTTGAAAGCTAATCTTCTTGCAATTTCTTGATTTACAACTTTTTCATAAATCCAAAAATTACGTAGAAATTCCGAAAATAAAGTAAAAATAGCAAGGAGGAAACCTAATCATATGGGATTAGCCTCCTTGTTACAAATCAAGAAATACAGGGAGAATCTAACCATGGATTAAAGCGATTAAAATTAAAACAAACAAAATCTGAATTATAAACGAATAATCTTCATGAAATAAATAACAATTATAGAAAAGAATGTCATATTTTCAAGAAAATAATTTTATAAAAGAATCACATGACAAATTAAAGAACATCAAAACTGGGTTCTTTTCCTCATCAACCAGGTTCTGATACCAATTGTAGAATTCTCATCAAAAACGTGGAAGCGTATTTAATTGATTTGATATGGGAAAATAAGAACCTTCATCGTTTTGATTACTTGGAGAGATGCAGCGGTCTGAAAGCCTCTACACGAACAGTTCACGAACAATCCCGTTCGCTCTATGATCGATCTTCCAGACTATCTCTCGAGTAGGATGGGGTGGGTGTGTGGGCAACCGTTCAGATGATAAACGTCTGCCTCTTGGGTCTTTTATGATGAGCTATCCTTTTGGAGGCACAGCAGGAGTAAGTTAGAATATATAGGGTTAAGTGCAAGACTTAACCTAACCCTAAGCCTCATGGGCTTTGGTCTCACTAAAGCCCAATAGGGTTTAAGTGACTAAGAGCATATATCCAACCCAGTCTTCCTTAATCATTATTCGATAAAGTGCTTTTGCTTCACATTGGTCGACGCATTATTATTCTCTTCTCCTGCTTCTACTTCATCTATAGTGGAACCAATAATCAACAACATTAATATTGTGTGCTTCAATATACAGCACATGTATATATTCCCTACTAGCTATATATATAATTGCCAATTAGAAAATTCTAATAAAAAAAAGTTTGATTAATCTGATAATCAATTGTTGAAGTTGCTTTCGTCCCACTGTTTTGTGAGAGTTAATTGCAAGAGAAAATGAAATGCATGCGTTGCGGAATAATGCAGAGAATGCCCCCCACTAGCTATAGGGACGGGTATAGTGAATTGAACCAGAAGACACCTAAAGATATATATAAGGTTGATAAGAAATTTCCAAAAGCCATTATTCTAGTACGGTAAATAAGCATGATTGTGTTGTGTGCGCAACATGATCATGGTCGGAGGACGACACTGTTGTGAGTTGTGACTGTGTGTAAAGAGAATATACTAATATACTAAACGTGTATATATAGTTCACATGGTATGTTATATCTTTAGAAAGCTAGAAGAAGCAAGTTAAATTAGTCCCATCCATTATTCTTTCTGCTACTTCTCCTCTATCTCCAGTTTCCACCACCATTTTCTATCACCCCACGTGTGACCACTATGTATTGTTAAAAGTTCATCTCTCACAACACAGAAACACAACAGATTTTCCAAAAGCAAATAATGATCGGTTATATAGTGTTTGGGGTTATCATTTGGAGATGACAAGTAACTTGTTCCACTTAAATTAATTAATTGACCGGATAATATTTAATTTTCTTATGGAGATCGAGATCGATTGAATCTCTCCACTATATGCGATTCACTTTCAAAAACCATTTGTCAAAGAGGAGCCACTGTAATATTGATTTTGTTTGCTGAAACAAAGGAAGTTAATTAAGCTATCAAAACTTGTAAGTTTTCTGTAATGGTTTAATTAGTTCAAAATTGACCATTTACTGAATTTTTGTCGTTACTTAGAAATTAGTTCAAAATACATAATTATATTGATTGTATTTCTTAATTCTTATATTTGGCTTGGCATTTGGTTGGATATATCATATATGCAGGATTAGACAGAAACATTCTGAGCGCCATTGGATTAAATAATAAACACTCCTCTTTAAATATTTTTTAAATATATTTGAAGACAGAGAATTAAAGTATTGAACAATGCATATGGAAATGCTTAATCAAATTGATCATGGTGATTTTGACCGCTTTAGATTGCTCCCGAGACTGATGAGATGGTAACGAGCCTTAATGGCCTTCCTTTGTATAAAAAAATAAATCAATAGTGTGCATGTATGTATTATGTTAACCTTTTTATCAACCATGTACGTTATAATACCATGACCGGTTGGGGGTGTTTGGGATGGCTTCTAGAGGAATGAATCACGCGATTGAATGTGCTAAACATATTATTTCTTCCTTTTAGCTGTGTTTAATTAGATTAACTTTTGCCTAATATAGCTTTTGGGTTAAAAGCATCTTAAATGCATATAAACCAATTTTTGGTGCTTTTGGCCATGATTGGGTTGTTGGAAAAGCTAATTTATCACAAATTTTTACTAATTCATATTTTCCCCTTCTCCTTCACATGTTCAAGCTTACCGAATCTCAAGAAGAAGAATCATAGTTGCAATAGTGGCTTCTCTCTTTGTTGCACTTGAAGAAGAATGTTCAATCACATAAAAACTGACCCTTATATCTCTATAGCTTTCTCGATCGGGCAATTAATTGATCTCACCTTCTGGAGGAGAATATCAAAAGCTCTCACTCTCTCCACCTTCTTTTCCAGCTTACATCGCACCCTTTCTAGGTGAAGAAGACAATGAAGAATAATACCGACCTCTCTAAAACCATTTGATGAAGGTGATGAATTTTTCACTCCTACCCCACATGTCCCTTTCCCCCTGTTGCATGTACCTCTTTGCTTTGGCTCTTGCCTGGATAGAGATAAGAAGATGGAATAAATAAAAGAAAATAAATGAAATGAAATTAACCCCCATGAGAAATTTCCCCAAATTTCCTCAAATTAAACTGATTTATTAGTATTTTCAAAATTTTACAATAATATATTACATATTTTTATTTTATGATTTTAATATTTCTCTTAAAATTATCACATTATGTGCATATAAAATATAAATGCATATTATTTAATCATAATCATGTCATTTATAGCTATTTTATATTTAAATTCGCTTTTTATTAATCACCTAAACAAGTTTTCCTATCAAACTGACATGTCCATAAAAATCAATTTAAATATAAATCACGTTATCTAATCTAATTAACTTATATCCAATCTTAAATTTATAAAAGTCATATTGAAAAAAACGTTACTTTTGCGATTGCTAATCCAAACACACAAAAAGTGCACAAATTGAAGAACGACCTTGCTTCCAAAACACTACACAGTAAAGAAAACAAATCTGTTTTTCACAATTTTATTTCCGTAAAAAATAAAATCAGTAATGATTGATGAAAGACCTTCACAACATTTTTTTGAGAACTGGCATTGCATTTATTTAAAGTATATATTTTATATTCTTATGAAATTCTATGCATACCTATGCAATTAAACGCGTGTAATTTGTTGCAAAAATATGATTTATTATATATTACGTCATTGATATGCTTGCATACTTGTTTAAACTTCTCAATTAGCTATTAAACTCAGCTCTACTTTAGCACTAACAAAATCAAAGAATCCACGTAATGACCTTCACAACATTTTTTTGACAATGGGTAAATATTATATTTATTCAAAGATAAATTTTAAATTCTTACGAAATCTTATATACGTGTGCCTAGATATATAATACATTAATATTGATACATTTGCATAAACTTGTTTAAGAATAATTGGAGTACTACTCAAGTACTGCAGTGTACTTTTTTGGACCTATTTATCATAAAGACGTCAGTTAATTAATAAAAGATGTAATAAAATTATTCCCACATACTTACGTTGTGCACAGTAGATCATCATTGAAAAATTGTTTTTGAAATTTATTACGACAATTTCAAATAAGCCCTCAATTAACTATTAAACTCACTCTACTTTTTTGTTGTTGTTCGAAGAGAATCAGCTTACTCTACTTCAAGTAGAGCACTAACGAACCCACACGTAATGTTGCAGTGTTTCAAATATGCTAGCTGTATGAAAAACTAGCTAGCCTTAATTGATGCATAAAACAGCAAGTGCTCCACTTCTCTCTGATATAACAAGTTAAGCTAGTGGGAGATAAAGCTAGCTAACCACTCTCTCTGATTCTTTTCTCTTTTCATTCTTTCTTTTTGGTTTGCCTAATATTGATAGTGCATGCAGAAAAAAGAATACTGGTTTTTTCCTTTTGCTTTGAATTTTCGTTACCATGCTAACAAAAAGAGGGAGACTGTGAAAGACTCTGATAAGACTATAGATGGATGAAAGTGGAATCTAAATGAGACATATATAGCTATAGAGGGAACATGATGATAACAATATGTACACTAGCCACTCGTATAGCCCCCCCTAAGTCTGACCTTTAATTTTGTTCTTCAATCTCTTTGCTATATGATATCTCTGTGTGTGTGTGTGATGTTTTGAATTTTGATGATGACGACGAGGACTGCAATATACTTTAGGTGCATTTCACCTTTTACACACACCTGTCTTCTATGGCATTGTTTGTCTCCTATCCTTCTCATACCCTAATTGGAAAAAAGTGTCACACCCTGCAAAATTTCTTACTTGTATATATACTTGTCACCTTCTAATTTGACGTTGATCTCTCTCAATTATACCCTTGAGTATTATTTTAATCAAGGAGGACCATATATACTTTATAAAAATTAATTAATGGTGAGCAACTTGTAATTTCCCTGGCCTAACTTGTTCTTTACATGTCTGTTTGTTGCAAAGGTCGTAGTGGTTGATTAAATTAATGTTCAATGGTTTTAGGATTTCGAGACCGAATGATGTTCCTTGGAAATATTTTTATCTTGTCCCTCCCTGGTTGGGTAGCAAAACAAAATGAGCTTCATTATAAGATAATTTTTTTGGTCGGGCACAATCGCTAATTTTGTTGGTGACCACCAAATTTTCACTTTTTTCCTCGGCAAAATTAAATATGCTTCATGATTGTGGCAGTGGACTAAGAAAATAATAATATAAAAAGGTTAAGATTATAGTCGTATGATTAGTAATTAATCATCCTTTTATGATTTTTTAAGGGGAAACGTGAAATGAGTGGTGACGAATGAAAACATATATATAAGAAAATAGATTTTAAATTAGTGAACAATATTGCCCATAGTTTGCGGCCAATAAATTAAACCATTACAGCGGAGAAGAATACAGATAAACATAACAATATTAGGATGGGGAACAATTATAAAATCCCCAATGTTCACAAAAGCACCGTACAACAGAATCTATTACTAGTGAAGAACACACACAGACATATATATTAATATATGAAGGATTAATGCGTGAGTAATTAAGAGGACAAATGAATAATTTTCTCCAGTGGAAAAAGAAGCTATCATTGGCATCAATAACTTGAAAAAATGAATGTTAAATAAAGTTAAGACAAAACACGATAAGCTGAAAAGGGCATAATGCAAGTAAATGGAAATGATCCTACCTCCTCACTTTCAAGCAGGACACATGTATGGGTATATGTTTTGGTCTTCAAGTTAAAGTAGCGAGTAGCTAGGCTTCAACTTTCAATGGTTATAGATATATTTGCATTGTTAGAGTCTCATCTATATACAATAAAGTAAAATGTGGCCGTATTCGCTCGGCTAGGATTTGCCCAGACGGTCTTTAAGGACCAAAAGACATGATTAATTAATCCATCTATATATTTAATTAATAATTAATAAATCGCCTAATTCCCTTTTCGTCTTGAGACTTCTATTTGTTTTTGCAGCTTTTCGGCCATATATCCCAATAGGATTGAATTAAATATGCGCGTTCATACGAAGATAACTTATACTATGATTTTGGTGCGATACACACACGACTTACTTACCATTATATTTAATTACTATATCAACATGACAGCAAACACATTACCTGCATCTAGCCAGTTTCTAATTAGTTAATAACTAAAACGTTGTTTATATTCATTAGGATAATGTATGTATTACTCTTAATTAATAATATTATATGTTTATTTAGTAAACACGATAAGCATGGAATTTACTATCTGCTCGATCACGTTCTAAATAAAACTAAACGAGAACAGGCTCAACGTACGTACGTAAAAAGAGTCTAATTATTGCTTGGTTTTGTGTGCTCAGGCAAGGCTTAATTAGCCAACGAAACTCGAGAAGATTTCACCCACTTGATTCGCTTAGTAAAACCACACACTCAGGAGTCAGAAGGTAGTAAAATATAACCAGAGGAATGACTAATGAATCCCGTTTGCATCACGCGCGACAATAACCCAATCGATTGGATATATCATATATATGTGTACGTGTTCATTAGATTCCGTCCAGGATTAACAAGGTTCACATCACACACACACACACATATAGGGGTGGAGTTATAGGGGCCCCTTCCTCCTAAATTTTTTTCTAAAAAAATTATATATATAAAATAAAATGACATTTTGATAATTAGCCTCTCTATAATCCTTTAGACTCCGGGTCTTCAATGAATTCAATAATAGCTCTCGGTTTCAACCCATGTTGCTCCGGTTAGTGAGACCAGTGGCGGAGCTACGCTGCTAATTTTTTTTTGGGGGGGGGGGGGGATGCCCCCCTTGAATTTTCAAACTTAAAAAAAAAATAGGGAGAGAAAAAAATTTTGGAGAATGATTGTCCATAAAAAAAAAAAAAAAAGACATGCCCTTCTTTATTTATCTATCTTTATGTTGTTGTACGTCCAAAATAGAGAAAGAAAAAAATAAAAGTTTTGAGTGTTCATTTTATATGTAAAAACCATGTTTATTTTGTATATTTATTTGGTCTTTATTTATTGTTTCCATGAGAGATAAGCTTAAATTTTTGTTTAATGTTGCGGCTGGATTAAGGAAAAAATAGAACTAGATATATATATATATATATATATATATATATATATATATATATATATTTATTTATTTATTGATTAGGAGTAGTGAAGTTCCACTATTATTTAAGCAATGAGAGAGATTAAGGTTTAAATTTCTTCTATTTTTTTTATTATTGTAAATTAAAAATTATGTCAATTGTTATTATTATCATTTTCTATATTTTAGGATGGAAAAGTACTATACAAAGTTAAGCGGTACTAATACTAAACATTCTCGATCCAAAATTTATTTTTAAAAAAATTTCGGGACCCGACCTCGAATCCCTCCAACGGTGCCCCTGATAAAAATTCTGGCTTCACCCTAAGTGAGACCCACGGACTTAAAACTCGATGCTTTAGGATGTTTTTCTTCTCGCCGTTTCTCGCATTTTGGCCTGTCATTTTGTACATCATTGCTGTAAACCTTCTTTTCTTCGGTCTCTTCGTCACCTCTTTGGCCTAGTTGTGGAAATTTCTCGATTTCGGACTTCTCTCAAAGATGTCGTTTTCTCACCTGAATCTTGAATCCAATTGGATCGGACGAAGAGTATTGTTTCTTTGTCTGACTGTTTCACCTCAGTTTTCAACGACAAAAATAACTCCCCAAGAGGCATTCTACTTGGTTTTCGATTATCAAGACAGGGTCCCTCTATTTTGCTCGATGGTCGCTAAACTAAAAGTGGCGCCTTTTGTTGCGTCGCTGTGTCTTTGGTTATCTACTTGATTGGCGAGTTTGGTCAAAGCGAGAACTCTAAGACGAGCTGAACCATGCTTAGAAGCTTTAGGACAGGGTCATTACTGTTCGTGGTCAAAGTAAAAACTGATTCCTCCTTCAGTTTCTTAATAACCAGGATCGTGAATTCATTACTAATATCAGACCTGAATATTCTGTTTTTATTACCCTTGAGTTTCAACCTAATGTTATTTTGAAGAAAGGCCCTATTCTAAAAACTCAAGTGTACGTGCAGGTTTCGGGTCTGTCCATTAATTTTTCGTTTATATTATTCTCATCCCCCACCATTTAAATTCCTGACTCCGCTCCATACACACACAGACATACACATACATGTGTGTGTGAAGTGTAATTATAAGCTGGAGGGTGCACATCATGCCCATCTCTTATGTGCTTGTTTGTTATGTGCCACCCATCCCTCCATCAGAGAGATGAGATTTTTTTAAAATTTTTTTATATATTGTATTTATTTATATTTAAATTATATGTTGTTTTTTGAAATATTTTTTTCACTCAATATCTCAAATTAATTAATTTCCATGATACTGGTGTTACAGATAAATATTATTGAATGTAGGACTGAAAATTAATTAATTTAAGATACTGGGTAAAAAAAATATTTTAAAAAATAACATATAATTTAAATATAAAAAAATACAATATATAAAAAAAAACGTTCATCCTCTATTAGAGGAGAGGGATAAGCACATAACAAACATATGATATGAATATACACCCTAGGCTGGATGGGTTTGAGGCCACTTGTTTCTTGATTTTTAACGATTGATCCAAATGGGAATCTTCACCAAGAGTACAAAAGTACAGGAGCTATACTGATATGAGCACGAAAGCCGAGGTTCTAAGCCCCCAGGAGGACCCCTGCACTTCCAACACCGCTAACACTCATTCCAAATTCTATGTACTACTTTGATTCCCGCACTGAGGATTCTCTCCTTTATTCTTTCTATCGGCTCCCATCTTTAAAAACAAGTTAGAGAAGTTGCCATCTATCAATGTAGAATATTTTTTCAATAATTTTCAGTATTCTATATTAATTTTTGTTAGTACACTCAACATCTTAAAATATTTTTATGGTGGCACTGAATATTCTAAAGTAATTTTTATTAGACTTTTTTAGCACTTAAAATATTAAAATACTGAATGCTACTAAAAAAAAATATTTACAATTGATAGATAGGTGCTAGATACTAGATACTGAGTATAAAAAAAATATTTTAGGGTGTTTAGTATACTAAAAATTAATTTACACTGAATGCTACAAAAAATTATCCCATAATACTAGATGCTTTTTATTTTTTTTAAAAGAGCTTCCTTAGCTTGTTTTTACCCCAAAACTAGGTAATTTTGGGGCAAAGAAAGGGTAAAGGAGAAAATCTCAATGTTCATATTTATTCGTTTGTTATCAAGCACCTTTCACCATTCTCTTTCCTTCTTATACAACACATTAATGCTAAAGGTACCGGCCTAACAATCTTCTAGGATAGAACACAGCTGGAGCATCTAAAACATATACTACTTTCCATTTGTAATATAAGAGTTAGTTACTTTTTTTTCTTGGAAAAATTAAAGAAACAAAATAAATTATTTAATCATAGTATATGTTATATATTATTATATTATATATCTATTTACAAGTCAAATAAATTAGTTTGAAGAAAAACGATAAACATAAATACTTTAATCTAACTTATTTAGTTTCTTTAATTTTTCAAACAAAAGTTAATTGGCTTTCATATTAAGTATAGGAGGGAATATATGACTAGATTCAATACCACATCTTAATTCAAAAGCTTAAATCATTGCCTATATATATGGGACTGTTTAGGATGGTAGTGATATAAGTGACTTATTTGTAATTTGACTTTTGCATAATTAAGATAGGATAAAAGTTTTATTATAAATGTGATTTGTGTTTGGAATTACGGTGAGAGAAGTGGCCTTTTTCCAAATGGCAGATCTTGTTTGGATGATTTTTTGAAAAGTCAGTTAAGATAGAAAATGACATAAATCTTATTTAATACTATATATATATATACATATACACACACACACACATTAGTTGAATATATTATGATAACTAAAAACAAAAATTTAAATTTGATAAAAAAAATTAAAAATTCTAAAGTGCTTGATTAAATATATTATAATGAATAAATTAGAATGCATACAAATATATAGGTAATAGTACATTACTTATTGAATCACCTATTCCTAAATTTTTTTTCCAGAAATTGAAAAAAAGTCACATCAAAAGATGAAAAAAAAAATGATTTCAGATAGAAATAACTTTTTTTGAAATAAGTCCATCTAAGACCATCACTATCTCAAATGGTGTATATATATATATATATTTTCTGCTGGGCTTAAATCATTGTGTACTGAACTTTTTTCTTTCTTCACTGTTATGCCAAACACATAGTCTTTTATACATGTGTGTTTTGGGAGACCTCCACCAAGGCAAGAAAGACTATTTAAGCTTGATATCCCAAAGAATGGTAGAGCGGATGTGGTAAACATGATCATAGCACACATACATGCAAGAAGAGGGAAGATTAGTGTATTGGTACTTAATATAAAATCTATTTATCTAATTTCTTTAGATAAAGAAAATTAATTACATTTGTTTATATGACATGTTTTTTTAAAATAAAAATATCTTGTTCATCTTTCTTAATTCCCTTCATCCGATGCCTTTCTTACTTGATTTATTATTGAGAATTACTAATATGAATAAATTATGAAAGTATTTATAAATATAAAAAATATATCTTACATTTAAGGCCCAAATCAACTATCCAATTAGATTAACATACTAGCCTGGAGAGTAATTAATGGTTGTGATGTGAAGTTACTATTAAGGAGGTACGTACGCACGCATGTATTCCAATGCTAGCTGTTAGGGCATAGGTTTCTCCACTTGTGAGGATATGGCACCATTGCCACACCAACGTGAAGTTCACGTGCAGCGTCCCTTCATGATCCCCTCTTCTCCATCTTTTTTGTCAGTCCCTTTGCTATGATTCCTCTGCATTACATATCAAAACATAACCCTACACACGGTTCTTTCCCCACCATTATTATTAATTAGGAATTAATATAAGAAGAATGATTTTTAGATTCCAATCAAAGAAAATTATATTAGAAAAGTCCCTATATTGACAAGTAAATAGGGAGAATTAACAAGTTAAGTAATTATTAATTATCATTACAATGCAACTCATGGAACTTGTCAATGAATTATTTATTTTTGTTGAAAATTATATGTCCTATTCCCCCTTATTATTATTATCATTGCTTTTTAGCTCCAAACTAGCCATTCAATCTGTCTCCATACGGGTCCTACTTCCCCTTTTTAATTAATGCATTAGACACACACACACGTACATGTATATATATTGAATAATATTTCAGCTCAACTCACAGTACGTATATGTATTAATTCGATCCTTCCAACACTACTTGCACCCGTAGTGTGTGTGTGCGTTGGAAGAGTCAGAAGCCCTAAAAAAGTTGCAGCATGCACAAACGAGTTCAAACCAGATAAGGAGAGTTCGGGTTGTACGAAGTCACTAAACTGAAAGAGGAGAGGCTGGTTATAGTAGGGGCCGGAAAGACCAAAAGAAACGATATAAAGAGTTTCCAAAGACGAGAACATAGTGGGACACATAGGTATAGGTAATAGGAAGGCAACCCTTGAGTTCACGAAGGTCAAATATAATGGTCCCAAATTTTAAGGACCCACTAGGGAATACCCTATCCCATCCCATGTGCATGCGCAATTAATTAATTAATTCCGGTTAAATATTCAGACTAATATAATATTTCATCCCACAAATTTACATCATCAAATTTTAAATCAGATGTTTTTTAGTTTGTCAATTTTTATTTTGTTTAAAACATTTTTCTCTATACTTAAATAGAAACCTTAAACATTTTGTCCCATATTAAAGGACTAAAATCTATAATTTGAAATTTTAAGGATTAGTATAAAATCAAAATAAGAGTAAACTTGAGGGATTAAAGAATATATTAATTCAAAATACACCCATTATATATTTAAGTTACATTATCTAGTTCAAAAGTTAGGGTAATTTAATTTCTTTTTGTTTGAAATTTTAATATACTGTTTTTATTTCTACCCACAATTAGTTACATGTATTTTTCATCTCATTTTTTTTATTGATTCTCTTTCATTTCTTTTCTCACTCATTTCTCCATAAATAAGAGTATATTTAGAGGGGGGAAATTGCACCTCTTATCCATTCAATTTATTGTTCTTAACTAATATTTTTTGATGGGTTACAGTCTATATATTCGGCCGCAAGGAGTATTGTCTTGAGCTAATATTGGCGGTTTGGCTACCTAATATAACTCAAGCCCCATTCTAATGGCTTAGCTTCCTCTATACGCACACTCACCTACAACAATCAATCACCTCCCTTTCTCTCACCATTAACATCATCTTTTTTAATTAATCCCCATATACATAGCTCTCTCTCCTACTTGCTGACTACTAATTATTTTTAATTATATTAATTATATTTGGATACTAGATATCGTGGTTAAGATTTTACTTACCTCACATTTTGAATCTTCATTTGGATGCATTATGTCCATCACTTTCCACTAACTTACAACTTAAATGTTGAATAGTCTACTCTCCCCTTCTGATCACACTGCCATCACCAGTGACTTCATTTGTGAATTATGTAGGCGGTGGAGATATATATATATATATAGTCAAATTAAACCTCTTTCTTTTCTTTTAACTATTTATTATATAATGTTTAATTCAGGTTCGATCCGGTTAATTAATAACATTGAGGAGCTAGCTCTTTTCATAGTTCCTTTTAAAAAGTTTATTTATCAACCATATTTTATATCAACAGTGAGACTAATTAATTTGCATGCATGAAGACTGACATAATTTAAAACACATTCAAACTCGTTTCAAATTAATTATACATTGTTCTCTCTTTCAACCTAATTAAGCTTCATAGTTTCACTAATTTGCGCTTTATATATGACGCAGCTTTGGGTAAACTTGTTAATTTTTAATAAATGAAATAAGGCCGAATGAATATAAATAAAGAGGATGAAGAAATATTTTTACGTTTTCTCGGAAGTACAAGTCCTGCATGCATGACCTATTTTTTCCCCTTTGGCCGAAAACAAGAGTAGGTCATGCCATGACTTGCATTTGGCCTAATGAACTTACTTAACGCATGCTATGATAATAAATACTTCCTCCGGTCCTAATTATAAGATAAAATTTAAGAGTTGGCTTTGGTCCTAATTATAGGACAAAATTTTATTTTTTTACCAATTTCTTCCTAAAATACTCATATTTTATTCACTTAAGTGTGTTTGGTTTTTGGTGAATATATGCATGTGGGTGTGAAGATTCTTATTGTTAGTGAAACTTTTAATTATTGGATTTTAAATTGTTTATCGATAAGCTAACGTTAATTTGCAAACACACACACACAAATATATACATACATATAAAAAAAATATGTGTGTGCATTTGTGTATATGTCCCGGGGGTGTCTATGTGTATAGTTATATGCATATATAAATAAATACTTATATGTGTGTACATACACACATATATGTATATAGACACATACACATATATGTCCTAAGTGTTGTAAATTTACTTTTATTGATGTCATTAAAAATTTATATAAGGGTATTTTAGGCAAATGAGTAAAATTAACTAATTTAACTCTTCTCCTTACTCTCTCCAAAATCGATTAAATATGTCCTATAATTAGGACCGGAGGGAGTATTACTTGATCATCTCCTATTTATATGAAATATTATAGAGGGAAATTTTATTTTCATCATATTTATAACTCACATTATTAATGTATTTCATATGATTATATAGTTATATTCTTCATTTATTATTAGATTGACTTAGATTTTATGGAGTTTATTGTTATTAAATATAGATAAAGTTGAAAAGTTATTAAATTTTAAAGCATGGTTAATGTAGTATAATGTTTTTTCTTACTTTGAATAAAATATGTTACAAGTTATTAATATTTAAGTGGGGCATGTATTAGATGGGAAAAGAATCCCTTCGCTTCCCTATCTTACTGTGCACTTTTTTATTTTTATTGTTATATTAACTTTGAATGATTAAGATTTAATATCTTAAAGAATATGTTGGTTTGACATATATGACAATGCTTTGCATAAATATTACCTGACATATTTGGAGATGTATGATAATACATGGATAATTTTTTTTTACAACTAAGTTATTTGTGTTTCTGTATGTATTATTTTAAAATTATTACTTTCTTTGATCTTTATGATAAGATATATTTATCAAATTTGATTAGATTAGAGAAGTTGGTTAAGTTATTTAATATGATATGTATTTTTAACTAATTATCTTTCTTAATTTCCACATTATCTTCTCTCCTTGGTTTTTGTTAATGGAGCATTAATAGTGATAAATTTAAAAAAAAATTGAACAAATATGAAAAATAATTCTATAGAACCAAAATAACTATTCAAATTCTCATATGGAGTATTTTAATTTGTTTTACATTTTATTTTTCTAAAATATCTTTTCATTGCTATCATTAAATCTCATTTCATCTTTTTTTTTTTTAACTTTCTCGTTGTTGATATACATGTCTCTAGTTACTATATACACACCACTAACTCTTGATCAATTACCTAGCTTAAATATATATATATATATATATATATATATATATATATATATATATAAAGAAAAAAACAGTACAATATACTTCTGTCTTAAATAAGATATACTTAAAAAGTTAATCTTGATTCTAAATATAACACATATATTTTATATTTACTCGATTTTTTATTATTTACTTTTATTAATACTCTTGCAACAATAATCAACGATAAGAGAAAGTGAGGAAATTAAAAACAATTATTAGAATGTTTTAGAAAATACATGTTCTATATATTATATCAAATTATGTAAATATATTTTATATTAAACTAATAGAGATTAACTCTAGAAACCATACCACAAAAACATTCATCCTTAGTAAAATATATTTTACTTTCTAGTTATTGGTGTTATATGTCTTTAATTTCTACAACTTCGACTCTCTTTATAAGTCCATTCTATCTAATTCTCACATACTAAGAAAAATTAGTTAATTAATTAAATATGTTAAAAATTAATACATTTTTTAAAAAAATTTGACTTCATTTATTAATAATATTGTCATCCCTTTTTTTCATCTTTCTCTTTTTCTAACATGAATTAACTTATTTTTTCCATCACATTCAATAAACAAAATTGTAACACCGCTTCTAATTATTCTCTAGCTGAATTAATGATAAGAATCAAAACTTTTACCAAACTGAATTTATAAAAGAGGACCATATTAGTGTATATTACACCACTAGATCTTGAACAAACTTAGCTAAGAATATATAAAAACAGTATATAATAGACCAACTCTAGATACCATGCCACAAAAATATTCGTCCTTTATTATAATTGTACGTAAATATGAGGAGTAATGTAAGAGTATATAATAATAAATACAAAAGAAAATGCCGAAAGAGACCCGTGACGAAGTATGAGATTTTGTCTATAAAAGGAGCTTTTGAGTTTGACTATTATATCGCCCAGACACTTGCCTCCCAATTCCCTTCTCTATCCTCTCTGGTCTGTCTCTCCACGCCAACATACATCACCGCTAAAATGGCGTCACTCTCGGCATGTTCTCTTCAACTCTTCACCACCGTCCTCCTCCTCCTCAATCACCTGAAGCCCCATGAAGCCACCACCGTGTGCTATTCCAATAACAACTCTCTCATACTTCCTCCCGCTGAAATCATCTTCTCCATCAAAACACTGCCTCTTGATGGTTCCATCGCTTTATATGGCCACCCTTCTGAACAGATAGCTGCCAGAGACTTTGGAAACATTTACCATTTTCCTCCACTCGCTGTTCTCAATCCAAACACTGTCTCTGACATTTCACTCGTCATCAAGCTTGTCTCTGAGATGGGCTCTGCCTCTGGCTTCAAAATCGCCGCCAGAGGCCACGGCCATTCTCTGCAGGGTCAGGCACAAGCACACCGAGGCCTGGTCATAAACATGGAGTCTCTGCGAGAACCAGAAACAATGCAAGTGAAGTACACCAAAGGAGGCCAAGTTGAGTTGCCGTATGTGGAAGTTTCAGGGGGAGAGCTGTGGATAAACATACTGCATGAGACATTGAAACATGGCTTGGCTCCGAAATCTTGGACTGATTACCTTTACCTTACTGTTGGTGGAACTCTGTCCAATGCCGGAATAAGTGGCCAGGCTTTCCGCCATGGACCCCAGATCAACAACGTTTTCCAGCTGGAAGTCGTCACAGGTATATATATGTATTGTTTGTTCCACATCACAAAATAAGCTCTTCCCTCTTCCCCACCTAATGTGATTTTTCTAGTAATTTCTGGCCTAACCCACACCCTATTTGAAGGAGAGGTTTCATCCTAAACGCATTGGTTTCCATGTGCAGAGTCTTTGAATCATTCTTAATCGGTTATGAGTTTGAACTGTCGAGTGGACTTTGGATTGCACTGTCCCTTTGAAATAGCTTTTTTCGTTACCATATCGATCACTTCATTAAAAAGGGGGGAGAGGGAGTTTTTGTAATTTTTCTCTGTTGAATGGCAATAGTGACCTTTTTTTCCTCAAGGGTTTTAAAAAATGGACCGAGTGAAGATTGTGGAGCAATGACATGAGTTTGAACTTTTGACATTTATGATGTGGTGTGTGTGACATATATATATATATATATGTTGTAGGAAAAGGAGAGGTAGTGACCTGCTCAGAGACCCAAAACGCAGACCTATTTTATGGTGTCTTGGGAGGGCTTGGTCAATTTGGCATCATCACCAAGGCTAGAATTTCTCTTGAACCAGCACCAAAGATGGTGAGCATACACACTCACACACAAACACCTTTACGTCCTTATAAATGAAGAAATGTTAAACTCCCACGACCCCAGTAACTAATATGTATTTATGCAGGCGAAATGTATTAGAGCACTGTATTCAGATTTCTCAGTGTTTGCCAAGGATCAAGAGTATTTGATATCAATTGAAAACACGTTTGATTATATTGAAGGATTCGTGCTCATAAATAGAACTGGCATCCTCAATAGCTGGAGATCTTCCTTCAATCTGAAAGACCCACTTCAAGCCAGCCAATTCGATTCAGATGGAAGGACCTTGTATTGTCTGGAAATGGCAAAATACTTCAACCCAGATGAATCTGAAGCCATGAATCAGGTGAGCCTAGAAAACAACATTAATTTTTGTTAACTTGTGGGTAAAAACGCTGTCTCTACAGAAGAAAAATCTCATCTGTTTGTTCACCGATTCAAATGCAGAGCGTTGAGCATCTTTTGTCACAACTGAGTTATATTCCCTCCACAATCTTATTGACAGAAGTTTCTTACGTGGAGTTCCTGAACAGAGTCCACGTTTCAGAAATGAAGTTGAGAGCTAAAGGATTATGGGATGTTCCCCATCCTTGGTTGAATCTTTTCATTCCCAGGGGCAAAATTCATGACTTCAATCAAGAAGTGTTTGGCAAAATCCTTACAGACACAAGCAATGGTCCCATTCTCATCTACCCTGTCAACCAAACAAGGTACTAGCTTTAACTTGTTGACTGTAATCAAACACTAAATCAACAAACCCCACTTACAATCTCTCTCTCTCTCTCTCTCTACTCATAGGTGGAACAGTAAAACCTCTTTGGTTACTCCAGGGGAAGATGTTTTCTACCTAGTAGCATTCCTATCCTCTGCAGTCCCAAATTCTGTAGGGAAAGACAGCTTGGAGAACATTCTAAACCAAAACAAACGGATCCTAGAATTCTGTGCAGATGCTCGTTTGGGAGTGAAGCAATATCTTCCCAACTACACCACGAAAGAGGAATGGCAAGCCCACTTTGGGTCTAGATGGGAAGCATTCTTCCAAAGAAAGTTAGCATATGACCCACTCGCACTTCTTGCCCCAGGGCACAGAATCTTTGAAAACGCAGTCTCAACTTCCTGTTAAGAATGTCCTGTAGTAAATTTGTTTATATAATTAATCTTAATATTATATATGTTTCTCATAAAATTAATCATTAATCCAAGTTTCAAACCTTTTTGAGACGGGTGTTATATTCTTATTAAAATGAATCAACTTTTGCTAGTATGATGTTGTCATCTCAAAATATTAGTGACATGCTTGGAAGTTAGAAAATCAAGAAACGAACCTTTCTAATCCATAAGGGCAAAAATTATAACTTGCGTAGCATCCCACAGACTCCAATGTGTTGGTTATCTAAAATACTTATATTACCTACATATTAATAAGACATTGCCTCTAACAAAATACCCTCGGCTATGAAACCAAGCCCCTTGAACATAAGGAGTTTACACTGTAAAATTCAATCAATTTCATACATGGCTGTACTCATAGCTTTTAAATTTGTTGAGAAGATAGAACAATGACAGTGGGCAAAAAAAAATTATGATGGTCCAAAATTTCAATATTTTAAAAGAAAAAAGTACTTGTTGTTTTTCAATTTTATACAACTCAAACATACTAAAAAATACAACTCAAACACACACAGGTATGTCAACACCAATCTCGAGCCTAAGGCCTTACTCAAACATGGTGGGTGGCATTTAAAAGCTAAGGAGAGAAGAGGTTTAAACTTGGGCATGTTTGGTTTGAGGGATGAAATGAGAGGAGAAAAAAGATATTGACTAAATTGTCATTAATAAAAAAAAAATATTTTTTTTTGTTAAAAATGTATTTTTGGATTATTAGAACTTTTCCATCTATTTTTTAATAGAGATTAGAGAGAAAAATTCTCTCTTCTCCCTTCCTCCAAACCAAACAAGTTGTTGGGATGTGTTAGGTTTGAGGGAAGGGAAAAAAATTTTTTACTTATGTTGACCAAACTGCTTATAAAAAATTTTCAATATTCTAAAAATACATTTTCAACCAAAAAAAAAATATCCTTCTCATTAATGAAAATTTAATAAAAGTCCTCACATTCCCTCCGCTCAAACCAAACATACTATTATATTAGGGACTAATAATTCTCTTCCCTCTCGACCCAAACACAACCATGACAGGAAAGAAAGAGATAAAAGTTACTGTGGTTCAGCAAAGGAAAAAAATGGAGAAAACAAAATTCGAACCCAGCATCTAAACTCCAACAAAAGTCAAACCGAGAACAAGCTAATCTACTAGCCTGAATGCCCTACACTGATGAAGTTTAACTAAATCGCGTACAAATTAAAGCAAGGTTAAAAAACACAACAAAAAGTTGGAAACCGTTATGCAAGCAACAGTGAAAGAACAATTATTCTCCATTTGCTGATTCATTCCAGCCGAGGCCGGGTCTGCTTACTTTGCCCTCGGGTTCTTCATAATCTCGCGCATCGCGAATCGAAGCTTCAAAGTCAGTAGAATCACTCGCGACAGGCAGAAAGCTACTGATATCATCTCTGGCACCAAATCCCCCAGCCCGAATAACATCATCTGGTGTAATGGACGCCTCCATGTTAACCTCACCAGATGCATCAAACTCTTCAGGAGTTTTCCCTTCTGCCCCAATTTCTCCACCTTTCTGATTTGCTACCTTTGGCTCTACATTTCCGGAATATCTCGCAATATTTTCCATGGCTTCTTTCTCATCAGACTTAGAATTACATGTTCCAGTTGACAAATCCTCCATACGAGTGTTCTCATTCTTATCTGATGAATTCATCAGAGTAGACAGTCAATTAGCCCGGGGAGTCATGTAAATTGTATAATTATATAGACTCAAGATAAATAATTAAGAAGCATTGTTTCAAAAATAGAACTACTAAGTAATAATAGATGGTCATATAGTTCATTTTTTGGTCATGCAATTGAAGGTGACTTGTGGCCCTTGGCAGAAGAAGCTTCACAGTTCACAAAATTCCACATCAGTTCTAAAGTAGTACAAAAGAACACAGCCTGATACTGCATTCCCTTCTCACAGTCATGGAAATCAGATTAAAAATTATGCTTGCTAATTCAGCTGAGGCACGCATTATGGAACTCCCCCCCGTACACCTAAAAAACTAGTAAAAAGAGCATATCAAGAAATTTGTCTGGAGACTTCAAAGACAAAATTAGCCGTAAAAATTTTGGATCAAGCACAGACAGATAGATACTCATGAAAATGTACGATTAACTTCCAGAAGGATATAGCCCGTTATAGTGTTATCTGATAATCATAGACAATTTGAGTGTCCTTCCCTCCAAAACAATAACGATTTTTATTCAAAACCTTCAAATATGATGATTTTCAACCCTTTCAAGGCTTTATCTGAATGAAAGAATAGACATAAAATGCATTTCAGAATGCACAATCAGACTTCCTGATGGTAATAAGGGCCACCAGCTAGAGAGTAACAGATAAACGTAAAGAATTTATAATATCACTCACCATGCATCATTTTATCCAGCTTCTTGTTATATCTAAAATTCACCACAGGAACTTCTGAAAATCCAAATCTGCAGAAGTTAATTAAATTAGAACCTGTGATATGATATAAAAAATTGTGCGGATATCTGGCATAGTCACTCCACACTAGTAAAGGACTTCGAAAACATTGTATAATTGAAGTCAAAGGAAAATGGATCCTTGGAAAGACTACTCTGCGAGTATAACATTAATCAAGATCAATACAAAAATGAATAGTATTCACTATTCACTCACGTCATGAAAGAACTAGGAGGCATTGGAAAAAGAAACTTCAATTAACCAAGGATTTACAAATTAGCAGAAAGGATTCTGCAGTAGACTCCATTAGTTTTTGTCTCGCAATGATGCAATGGAGAATGGAGAGGCACCAATACACCTACTAAGAAAGTACAGCAAAGTAATTCCTTCTTACACAGACTTCAAGAGAAAGCAGAAGGCTCAGTGAAATGAATAAAGAAAACAACATAGCAGAAGATAAAGATGGATTATCTAAGCCAATGATCTTATCTTCTTTACACCGGAGCACTTCACCGGCTAAGACTACCAAATTCTACCTTGTGAGAGCATGTAGACGATCGAGACTCCCCACAGGCCACAGCCAATAACGCATAACCCCCGCCAAGCGTCCCTCAGAACGGGGAAACGAAAATTTTATTCATGTCTCCGGCATGTGCCTGGAGTGGGGTTTATGTTCATAACCAGATTAAAAGAGCTGAAAAACAAAATTTTATATCGTCAAATGTTTTCTTGCATAGGGTATTCCAGAAAGGCATCAGAACTAAAGGTCAGGTCCTGTATGATGCCCCATGAGACCCTCAAAAGTTAAAAACAACTAAGCAAGTACTTGAACTGCCCAATCGATTTTACAGTTCTACGAAACCGAAACTTGCAAGACCCGGTTCAATGTTCTCGCTACCAATATACTAATCGTCTTCGGCAAGAAAAAGAAGAAGAAAATAAATTACCTTGAAAATGAAAGAACTAAAGAAGAAAAGAAGAACTCAGTTGTCACTTGTCAGCCGCAAATATAACTCGGCCACGTTTCCTCTTCGTCTCGTTTCTTCAAAGCGAGGCTCAGAAGGGTAAAAAAGGCGCAAAGTGTTCGCCGGTGTCTGAGACCTATGTGCAAAGGATTTATGAAACCGATCTGCGTGAAAGCAACGCTCGAGCCTCGAGGCCACGCCCAGGATAATCACCGTTAAGTCGGTAAGGAAGAAGCTGTTAATTAAAGTTTTTATCAAAGCAGAAAAACATTTTTTCCTTGCCCAATCTGCAATTTAATTATTTCAGAGAATAAGTTTTTATGTGCAAATGCAACGTTATTGAAATTAATATAAAAATTCTAACAAATCTTAAACATTTATAAATTATGAATAATATAATTCAATTGACAATTTACTTATAATAAACTAACATGTCTAAGTTGGCATTCGAAAAACGTGTTCACTCAATATAAACAAAATTCTGATGACAAATTTGTTTCGTGGCAGATCATTTTTTTTTTTGGGAAAAGATCATATTAAAAAAAAAATTATAACACTAGTCCAAACGGACACATAAAGCCCATGTGGCCATATCTAAGTCACGTTTTTTTTTTTTTTTTTGATGTAGCATATCTGACTCAAATGGAACCATGTAATTTGGTGGAACCACTTTCCCGGTCTTTCTAAGGTAAGAGAGCTATTACGTATGGAAGAGCTCTAGGCCGTCTATATCTAGATTTGGACGGCCGAGATTAATTTTTTTTAGTTTTTATTTTTTTTTATATGAAAAAATTATTTTTAAGAAAAATGTTAGTCCAAAGATCAATTTTATTTTAAATTCTCTACCTATTAATTTTTTTTTAAACAAAATAATCTCAGCCGTCCAGATCAGATCTAAACGCTCTGAAGCTTGTCCGTACGGACGAGCTCCCCCTGACTTTCCAAAAGGAAAGGCAAGGAAAGTGGTTCGGTAATTTGGTCAAATGGGATGATATATCTGTAAATTGTTGTACAAACATATTTTACATTTAGGCGGGGAAAAAATCTACAATTAGAATTTGAGGTAAAAAACTGTAGATAATATAAGATGGAACCAACAAAAATAAAATTTATTTTTTTAAAATTAAAAATAAATGCATGAAGCTGAAAGATAGAGTCGGGAAATCGTGCCGGTCCGTTTAGGCCTTAACCCTTCAAGGGTCATACCTAAAAATTTAAAGAGATAAACGAATTTAGCCTTGAAAAGCTGGCCTTGCAGGGCCACGGGCTAATCTGTTAGGCCCTACATAATTTTTTTTAATTAAAGTTGAAGTTAGGCTTGGACGCTTTAAATACATAATATTTTTACTCATGAAGCAGAGTCTACTGCGATTAGTGAAGCACAATTAAATATCTTTGACATTGATGATAGTGATGAAGAAGATGTGTAGTGATCTGCTGTTAGTGGTACGCTTCTTATATTTTATGTGTTTTGTTTGTAGACTGTAGTATAATGAAGACGGTAGTTTGCTTTTGATTATAAACTGATGAATGTGTTAATTCGTTGGATTATTTGTGTTGGTTGGATATTAATGTTGATAATATTTATTTGATAAATTAGAATTTTAATTGTTATATTTTACTAATCATATTTCTTTAAAAAAAACGGATGAAAAATAACTAAAATTTAGAATGGTAATTTTCGGGTCCTAGAAGGCCGGTCCTGACGTTGGTGCTCTCGAGCCGGGCTTTGAAAAATAAATGTTTTTCTTCTTCCGAGCCCTGGAGGGCCGGCCTTGGCGCTTGGGAATTTAAAGAAAAAAAGTTGGAGGAAGAATTTAGCTCTTCCCCCCTTATCATGGAGAAGAGTTCGATTTAGGTTATCGCAAAAAAAATTGTACTTTATAATTATATGGAACTGGAATGAATAACTTCCTCAAAGCAAGATGATATAATTGCATTTTAACTAGGGAATAAAAAACTTCAAAAATGTTGAACGATAAAAAAAATGTTTTAAATATTCATAATTTCATAAAAATATTATACTCATTTTGCTTTTTTGAAAAAATTAAAACGAAAAGACCAATTTACTCTTATATATATATATATTAAAAAAAATACTCCACCGAAGCTTCTTCAGTTGGAAAGGATTATTCCATTAGGAATAAATATCCTCAAAGTGTTGAGGGGTCTGCACAAAATGGTGACTATAGGACAACCAATGCTATTCAATATAAAAAATGAAAACAAACACACACACATATATTAGTCTTTGATTTTTAACCCAATTCCACTAACAAGTTTAAATAAAGAATTCACAACTTTCTTTTAAGCAAAAATTTACTTATTTTTTTTTAGGTTATTTACAAGTTTTGTTAGAAAATTCATAAGTTTGAGATACAGAATTAACAAATTTAAATAAAGAATTCGTAACTTTCATTTTTAAGTAAAAAATTAGTTAAGTCTTTTAGGTCATTCACAAGTTGAGATAAAAAATTGACAGATTCATATAAGGAACTAAAAAATTTAGATAAAAACTACAAATTTGACGACCGCATTCCAACTCGATTTCTAAAGCCAGCTATCATCTATAATTTTCCCTACAATACTAAGCCATCCCAATTCCTAGATATAAACATCATAATCACTATATTTTTCTATATAAAAAAAGTTAAAGTTTATACAACCATTCAATATATGTTTGTTTACAGTAAAAGCCTATGATTAATCCACTTGTTTTTGTTAGTGCACACATTAATAGCCAGATTCATTGTATCCGCTGTCTTCACATATCAGATAAATTTCAGAAAAGACATACAAGATAAATTTCAAAATACACGCACACACAAACTTAGAATGAAGAATGTGGTTAGTTAGTTGTTTACTTAATTCTTGCCCCCTTTTTTGGGGGGGAAAAACCGCCTCATTTATCTTTCAAATTAAATGTTTTTATCTTTCAAAAAAACCGCTTCGCATTCTTGGTGGCATCTGAGGCCAGCAAGCATCTCTTTCCAGCTGAATTGACTCAACGAAAATATATGTCCATATATTATCATTTAAACACTCATTGAGCTTTAAAAAACAGATGACGTGCGGTCTATCACAATTCGCAAAGAATTTTAAGACCAGCCCCCACCTGTACGTAGTGATAATATATATGCTTGTTTTAATTTAAATTTTAACGACATGGTTCATTCATGGCATGTAAAGATAAAATAAGATGATGTACTTTAATTTAATTAATGTTTCAAATATTACAAATTCACTATAACGTATACAACGTTAATATCATCCCGCTATTGTTTAAAAAAAAAAATCATCACTCTCAGATAGAAAACAGAGAAATACCGTTCCGTTGCTGTTGGGGCTTCCGCCGCACTTGCTTCAACTTCACACTTGATCCTTACCTTATATATAAAGCGAAACAAAGCCGTGGCCATCTCTGAAAGCGAGCGTGAATTTGAACTTTGAGAAGCACAATTTCAATTTTCGGGGGTCAAGCAAAACCCTACTTTCTCGCCTCCATTTCCGTCCACCTGAATGTCGCCGGCGGCGGCTGTGCACTTGCGACCTCCGATCCAATCGTCCTCTATGCAAAATCCCAATTTGATTCCCGATGCAACCTCTCAACCGCTTTTCGATCATTCGGACTTCAGCCATGCTCATTTCTCTGAGGGTGGTCAAAGCTCATACCCTTCAGCTTTCGGTTATGACAGCGGCTTCCAATTCGCCGCGGCTTCTGCTCAGCCGGGACTATCGGGTGCACGTTCAACAGCGTCGTCTAGGTCGAGGCCGAGGCTTGTGAAGCTCAGGAAGCAGTCAGCGTCTCAGCATGCGAGGTCCAGAAGTAGAACCGCCACGGGTGAGTTGAGTTCCGGTTTTAATCCATTTCGTCCGACTGTTGGCAGCTCGGATCAGGTAAAGAGTTATAATAACTCGTCAAATGGGATCATAGAAAATGCTGCCGGGGCGGAGAACTGTGCTGGAGCTGGTGACGTTGGCTCCTTAAATTGTAACCCGAAGTTCCAATTCATTGGTTTGAAGTTTGGCGCTCAGGGGAGTGAGGTTACCGCAAATTCAAATTCCCAGCCTGTAGTTAACGAAGAATTGGGTTGCTCCCTTAACAGAGGCAAAGTAACAAACGAGAAAGAAACTGATATCAGAAAAAGTGATTCCGTAGAGTTTATCTTTAATTGTAAACGAAGTGATATGGAATCAAGTTCACGCCAGTGCGGACAAAAAACCTGTGGAAACTCAGCAAAGACAGTTTCTGCCGACCCCAGAACCGCGGCATTGGATCTGGAGACCGAACATAGGAAGATTAGTAGTTCGGGGTTTGTTTATTGTGCTGATCAAAAAGATTCAGACTCTAACTCAAATATCATGGAGAACTCATCCATTCATAATGGTGAGGAGACGAATTGTAGGACTGAAGCAGAGAGTGTAAAGAAGGATAGTTTTGTTTTCGTTTTTGGTGGCAATCAAACTGGTAAGTCTTCAAATTTTAATGTCGAAAAGCAGGAGTCCCTTGACAGCTTGGGAAAGTCGAATTCTGATATGGGTTCTTTACATCCCAAGACTGAGATACTTAGTGATAGTGTTATACATCCTGATCAGGATTACAATTTGAGTAACGATAAGAGTGGATCTGATACTAATGCTTATAGCACTTTTCCTGCTCATGGTTTGACAGATGAAATGGAGAAGTTGAATATAAATAGTTCTGAGAAAGTTAGTGATGCTGATATCAATAGAGATTTAAAGGATTCATCTGTAAATAGTAACAATTGTTTCGTGTTTGGAAGAAGTGAGGAGGCTACCGTCTCCTCTAGTGTAAGTTCAGGAGTTAATGCTGATGTTCAACAGTCTTCTCCTAATGTTGCTTCAAAGAGTGCTGATGGGTTCAAAACATGTGAAAGAAATGATGTTCAAAATGGAATTGGTCGTAATATTGCCTGTGGTTCTGAAGGAATATCCTTCTCCGAGTCATCCTCTGGTCAGGAAAGTATTGGAAATTCTTACTCGAGCAAAATTCCTGGGTGTCAAATTCTTGAAGATTCACAAGTTAATGAAGCTAAAACATCATTCTCATTCTCATCATTTGGTATTGACTCTCAATTAAAAAGTCATGTCCGTGCAAACCATTCCATGGGTGTGGATCAAGATAAGTGTTATAATGGTTTTACAAACATCCCTGAAGAACCTGAGGAGCCTTTTAAGGATTTTAAACCACCAACATGGGATCCTTCTTGTTTTAAAGAAAGTTTATTTCCTGCATCACATAAAAAAGCAGGACCCACACTAAAGGGCAGATTTTCTAAAGAAAAAGGATCAAAAGAGGCGAGGAGAAAATTGAAGTCACATTCCTTGAACAAGAAACAGATAAAGAAAGATCATTCATCAATGGAAAGTAGTTCGCCTAATACCCCAGATTCTTCTGGTTGCTACTCACCCATGGACTTTTCTCCTTATCATGAAAGAGATGATGATCAAGATGGTAAAGCTTCAGTGCAGTTAAATGAACCATCAATCTCTGACCACGACCATGTGCCCTCAAAAATTCCCATTTGCCCTGATTATAAAGATGAGCATTCAGTTAATGTAGGGAGCAGAGAAGATATTTATACTCATAATTACAAAAATGGAGATCCAAATAAGAGCAGGCCATCATCAAGTAATGGAGATTCGTCTATTGGTGATTCCCAAGTATGTGGCCCTGAAGCAGCCTGTCCTAGTTTGAATAAAGAACAAGTCTGTAGCAGTAATAGAGCAGGATCTTGTGCAGATGCTGGGGTTGCCTTTAGGTCAAGCACTGATCAGTTTGGCTTTGCTCCCAGCCTTGGTGATTCAACACAGAATTGTTTTGCATTTTCTGTATCATCAATTAAAGAGAGTGCTGTTTCATCAGCTAAGCGTAAACAGAAGAAGAAATATAGGAGGAAAGTGGGAATTGACTCATTTATTATCTCTCCTAACCTGAATGAAAAGTTTGTATCTTCTGTCCCTATTTCTTCTTCGTCATACACTGATGTAAGAATGAATAGATCTGAGAATAATGATCAGTTGAAGGGAGGGGATTTTGCATCCTTGGCTACAACTCGAGAAATCTGTGAAAATTGGAAACTCAGGTGCTCATCATAGTAATTTTTTTGGGGATATATACTAATCGTAACGTTTAAGCAAATAGAAAAATTAAAAGCCAATCTTTGTAGAATTGTGTTACTGGTTGTCTCTGAAATTTTGTTTTGCTATTTCTGTTAGGTTCCATGAGAAAAACTAGTTTTTTAAATTTATGGTATGCACCTTTGTTTCTATCCAGGGGAAACCAAGCTTATAAAGATGGGGATCTTTCTAAAGCTGAGAACTTCTACACAATCGGAATAAATTCTGTCCCTCCTAGTGAAAGGTCTGGGTGCTTGAGCAAGCTTCTTTTACTGTGTTATAGTAACCGCGCAGCTGCACGAATTGGTCTTGGAAGGATTAGAGAAGCTCTGGGGGATTGCCTTATGGCTTCTGCTTTTGACTCCACCTTTCTGAAAGTACAAATGAGAACTGCAAAGTAAGGGTTTTGCCCCTCATTTTAGATTTTGAAGTATGATGATTTCTATCCCTGTGGTGATGAAATGTAATTTTCTTCTCCAGTTGTTACCTTATGCTGGGAGAACTAGAAAATGCTCAGCAGTATTTCAACAAGTGCCTGGACTCAAGTAATGGTGTTTGTTTGGATCGGAGACTTGTTGTAGAAGCAGCTGAAGGTCTACAGAAAGCTCAGGTATGTCAATTGTTTTCTTGTGGATAGGGCAGCTGAGGTAACTTAAGGATAATGCTTTTTAAAATCTTTTGTCAAACTGTTCATAATTGATTTTTTTCCTGGGTAGCTTTATATTGCCATTAGTTATTACTGCTATCAGTTTTCAGTCAGCGGTTAATTTTCACTTCTGTTTTTCTTTCCTATGTTGACTTGGGCGGTGTCTTTCCTTTTGTAAGATGTCTAACATGTGATTTACATATTAACAGAACGTGGCTGAGTGTACAAATAGTGCTTCTGAACTCTTGAAAAAGAAGGATTCTGTTGCAGCTGGTAAAGCCTTAGAACTAATTTCTAAGGCATTGTCAATAAGTTTATACTCAGAAAAGTTGCTTCAAATGAAGGCAGAGGCTTTGTATTTGGTACGTTTCTATTGAAATAGTTGTGTAATATGTCTGATGTGTTTATTGATATAGAATTGAGAAATAGAGATAGAAGAGGGACACTATAGACATGATAGGAGAAGAAGATGGATAGGAGGGCTCCTTTAGACTCTCACATAGTTTCTGTATTATTCAGATAACCGATCTGATCTTACAGAAATGGAGGAGTAGGCTATATATAATACTATAGCCTCCCCAAGTAACTAACAGCTAGTAAATAGTTAATGGCTAATTACCCTACTAACTATCTAGCTTACAATTAGGTTCCTAGGTTTATCATACAATTAGGCCCCTAAATGCATATTATTATCTTTGCATATCAACATCTTTATGCCTCTTTATTCCACTTGTTCATTGTTGTTTTCTTCAAGTTTTTTTTCTTCTTCTGGTTTTTACATGGCTGAAAAAGTTGTATGCTTTTGGGGATATATTGCAGCTGCAAAAGTATGATGCAGCAATACAGCTTTGTGAGCAGAGCCAATGTCTTGCAGAAAAAAATTTGGCAAACAGTGCAGAGAATGTGAATATTTCCACGCATGATAGTAACTTTTGTGTCAGATTGTGGAGGTGGGCATTGATATCCAAGTGTCACTTTCAGCTGGGAAGGCTGGAAGCATCAATAAATTGTCTTGAGAAGTTACAGCAAGCTGTGTCCCTCGACAACAAGTAATTCAAAATTCACCAAGCATGCTCATTCTTTGATTTTCCATTACTATCAAAAATATTTTTTGAATGCTCTTGTGTTTGATGCTCATTCCATTTATCTAGGTATGGTGAGAACATTGAACATTCGTTGTCATTAACCACTACAATACAAGACCTTCTACGCCGCAAGGTATTTTCTATGTTCATTTTCCTACTTTGATGCCCAAAAGATAATTATCAAATGCTATACTATATTGTTGTCATGTTTAGTTTGTACTGCGCTGTCTGTTATAATTCCTACGTCAATGATGGCATTTATTTTTATTTTTCAAGTATAATTATTGAAGACATCCGTGGCAATATAAAAGAATCCCTTCATAGCATCATTGAAGTTGTTTGCTGAGGAGCTGTTCCCCTCTTTTAAATTGTGTCACTGGAGACGATTCTTTAATTGTACTTTTTAAAACATATGTTCTAATTCTATATTCTTAACTCATTACAACATAAGTTTACACAAGGGAATAGATAGGTTGTCTTTTCACACTTCACTGGGACTAGTTTAAGGTTTACAGTGTGCACTAACTGCAGGTGTTATTAGCAATTTTTTAGGGCTATGTTGTATCCTTATTATTCTTATTGATAACAGAATGCAGGAAATGAATATTTTAAATTGAAAAAATATACAGAAGCGATTGAGGAATATACTGCTGCTTTGTCTAGCAACATCAAGTCACGTCCTTTTGTGGCAATATGTTTCTGCAATCGTGCTGCAGCATATCAAGCTTTGGGCCAAATTACTGATGCCATTTCAGACTGCAGTGTGGCTATGGCCCTTGATGGAAATTATGCTAAGGTATGCTTTTCTGAAATCCCATCATTAGGAAATAATGATGCTTACTAAGATTTTTTTTTCCACGTACCATAGACTGGAGGTTAGCTTAACTAGTGTGAAAGATAAGAACTTTGGACGGTCAAGGAGTCTCCAGGGCTATTGTATTTGTATCATGATATGACATGATAAATTAATTCATCATTGCCGACACTGATATATGCTAATTTATCATGCACTGTCTTTCTTATGATTTTAGCAAAGCAAGGCACACTATGTAGGTTTCTTAATGCTGACGGGGCTTATAGTTTATACTTAACTTCCTTCTTGTCATTTTCTCAATAGGAAGTTTGACTTCTCAATAGGAAGAACAGTGTATTTGATTTCTACGTATATTGATCTCTCTTTCTTAAAATAGGTCATGTTCTGTGAGATTGCATTATTTTGTTCGCTGTAGATAGAAATCTTTTTCCACTTTATTATTATTTACAAGTGGGGAGGTCATTTGATTTTACCCTTTTCAGGCAATCTCAAGAAGAGCTACCTTACATGAGATGGTTAGAGACTATGAACAAGCAGCTTGTGACCTCAGGAGACTTCTGTCCATTCTTGCAAATCAATCTGATGAAAAGAACAAGCAGTCTGGCACACCAGATGGATCAAATGGTGTTGTGAAAGAATCCAGGCAAGTGCGCCAACATTTGCTTTCAGTGGAACAGAAAGCCAAAAAGGAAACTCCCTTAGACTTTTACCTTATTCTGTAAGTACTTTATATAATTGGAGCTTTCTCTTCAGTTAATATACTCTGACTTGCCTGGGTTAATCTAGTATACATAGAATACACGTTTATAAAGCCAAACGACCACCTTTTGTCCCAGCATCCTCTACATGACAAGTTCATTACATGCAGTGGGAAGTAAAACCTTGAGGTGACGCCAGTACATCCTGTACAAAGATGAGAGAAATAGAGGGAGTGTCTCTGTGAAGCTAAAACCTCATATTAGGTTACGTGTATGGTTTTGCTCATATTCAGAGTTTACTAAGGGATTTACATAATTATTAAGATACCCTTAATCTTAGTAAGACTCCCGTTCAATCTAGAGGGCAGATGTTAATCATGTTAAGCTCATTGAAAGAATAGTCCCATTTTTATGATCTATAGTAAATTTAGAAGTTAGTTTTCTTCAATGTTTAATATGATGTTCCCAGTCTCAGCTAAAATGCTGTCAAGAAATTTAAATATAGGTACAAAGAGGAATACTAGACTGATAGGCTTGAATTGAGTTGATGCACTTACCCAAGGAGAAGATGCGTCATACTAATGTCTTCATAGAGAAGAATGGTTCTGGAGTGTGTTAAAAAATGAGGTTGATCAGATACCCTCCTAAACAGAAGAACAAAATTAGAACGCTGAACAATTCAAACAAGCGGCTCTATAATCTTTATGCAATAGTGATAATAACATCATTGTAAGAACTATGTGGAGACTGCTAGAAGGGAAGAGGGCTTACACATTTCTAACCTACTCCCTCTAGTCCTATAAGTCATTTCAAGCCACCTCATTGAAACCAAGGAGAGGCAGTTAAATTATTAGTATTTCTAACCTATTCTCTTCCAAATCCCACCTCTTCTAGTGAGAGCATTGTACACTGGGCCACCCTTTTTTTGAAATACCTGAAAATATATGATCTTTGATAATTTTGTCACGAGTTAATTATTTTCAAATGGACTTGTACAACAATGTAAAATGTATCGTTAGATAAACTCTCAAAATAACGCCAGATGAGTCAATTCTGATTACACCAGGTCATCTATTTTTTCTTTTCCTCTGTAGTCTGTATAATCCGAAATTGTCAATTCTGTATTTTTATTTTTCCACATCCAAAATAGAAAAAAGATTTTCATTGGCTCGAAAATCTCAAGATTTGTCAATTTTATCCGAAAAAAGAGGAGAATGTGGACTTGCTTGAAGGATTTTCCAATTAACAGTTTTACTTTGAGCTCGTCTAGATCCTCTAATTATGTCTTGGCTAAAATCTGGATGTTGTGAAAAATGCCCACATGAATTTTCTTGAACGCACAACAGCTAAGGTAAGGCTTCCAAAATCTAATATCTTCGTACTTAAACTTGTCTGTACCAGAGGAGTCAAACCCACTGATACAGCAAGCGATATGAAAAAGGCTTACCACAAGGCAGCTCTCAGACACCATCCAGACAAGGTTCGAGAGTTTTGTTTTTGATTCTGGATATTATCACTTTAATTTCATTTGTGTAAGCTTAAACTTAATGTTAGGTATTTTTCTTATGTTCTTTGAATTTAGGCTGGTCAGTTGCTGGCAAGAAGCGAGGCTGGAGATGAAGGCCAAATCTGGAAGGAAATTTCACAGGAGGTGTACAAGGATGCTGATAGGCTTTTCAAAATGATTGGAGAGGCATATGCTGAGCTTTCTGATCCTACCAAGGTAATTGCTAACCTGATTATTACTAATGCATCATTCCTCTGACTCAAAAGCACAAATATTGATGGTTTTTTACCTTGGCCAATTAATACTGTTTCTCTTCGAATGTCTATATTTTTGGGAGTGGAGAGGACGTAAAAAATTGGGGGTGGGGGAGCAAGAGAGAAGACAAGTGGTAACGGGACAGTTCACAGTGCTATATTTTTAGACTGTAGCTGTATTTTATTTTATCAGATAGTAAACTTTGTTCTGAAAAATGTACACCTCTCCTCGGTTCCTCTGAAGCTGCAGAAGCATGTTATACCCTTGTGTTACAATAGGCTAACTAAAGAAGCTCTGCGGTTTTGTGAATCTACATGCAAACTGATTTTCTCAATAAACCCAACCCATCCTGACCATGTTCTGCAAAGGGTTGTATAGAAGAAAGTGACAGAAATGTTTCCCCCCCTGAGAAATTAGCTTGCCCTCTAAATGACGGTTTGATCAGTGAAATCTACTGGAGGGTGGGTTTTCTCCTTTCATTTGTTTTTCTTCTTCAATGGTATAGGGATGAGTTCAAAATTTCATTGTAGCGTTTCTTTTTATGCCTGCGAATTTTGTTGTCATTGAGCTCATTAGTTCTCAATAAAAGATCTATTATGTCTTGCACAGTGCTGGTTTTAAATTTGATAAACTGCTTTCTTTGATTATAGCGCTCAGAATATGATTTTGAAGAGGAGATGAGAAAAGCCAGGCAAAGCAACAGAGGGGTCTCGTGCCACGGATCTTCTGATTTTGATGGGTTTGGTTATGGAAGACCGTCTGATTTCAATAGATCTTCTGATAGAAGTTCTAACAGAAGAAGACATGGACGGGATCATTGGAAGACATATGGAAGTCCAAATTCTCGATGGTGAGAGGATACTGAAAGTGGTCGTTGACATCCTCAGTCCAACTTAAAGTGAAGCTCCTTGTTCTCATTCACGACGAAGACTAACTTCATGATAGTGTGAAACAAGTGGCTTGATTCTGCGGTCTCAGGTAATAATTGTTCCTTTACTCTGTCCAATTGAAAGTGACTAGGGCCATTTCTTTAATAAGATCTGTCTGGTAAATATTGCAGGCAGAGTCACATGATAGGAAGTAATGTATAGCATCAAGCAGCCAAGACAGGGATTGGGAGGGCAGGCGAGAAAATATTTTGATCAAATATAAAAGCAATTTCAATTTTTTATTTCGGGTAAAACCCAACCAATGGCTAGTAGAGTATATTTGTGTACGTATTTGATTTAATTACAAGGCAAAAACACGTATAATGTAATGGTTCGATCGTGTATATTGATGGTGAATGGTGGTGTTATAGGGACGGGATAAAGGAAGGTGCAAGTAATTGGTCGAAAGGTGTGTGTGTTGTGCTTCTGGGAAGTGAAGCCGTCTCCTCGCTGCTAATAACAGAGCGTCAGACAATCATAGGATTACTGGACCGCTCTAGCCGGCTTTGAAAATGAAGATTTTGACTTAACTGAACCGCCACGCTAGTTTCATAATCTCAAAGTTGTCCTCTTAAATCTGAAACATTATCAATCTCATTTTTTTGAGACAATTATTGTTACTTTTGAAATTTAAACTTCATACATTGGCATTTGAGAATGATTTGTCAATATTTTTTATGTCAACAATGGTAGTGTTAGAAGACCGAACGGAAGCTCGTAAGAACTTAACTGAAAAAACACTAAAAATTAAGAGAAAAAATACAAGACAGTAAACTTTGGCCAAAACTTTCTCCAGATTTTTTTTGCCTTGAAAATTTTCAACAATCCCTGGAAACCACTTAATTTACGCCAGTACAACTTTCATTGGCATTTAATAGTGTTAGAAGACCGAACGGAAGCTCGTAAGAACTTAACTGAAAAAACACTAAAAATTAAGAGAAAAAATACAAGACAGTAAACTTTGGCCAAAACTTTCTCCAGATTTTTTTTGCCTTGAAAATTTTCAACAATCCCTGGAAACCACGCTTAATTTACGCCAGTACAACTTTCATTGGCATTTAATATGTATCGAGGAAGTTGAACAGTCAAACATAATAAATATTACTCATGCTGTTTGTTCATGTTATAAAATTTTATTACTTCAGGTAGAAAAGAAAAAGTTGTTACCACCAAGATATTATCTGTTTAAATATATGTTCAGTTAAGATGAAAAAATCAGCCTGGTTCGGTGCTTGTGAATTCTTCATTTCGGTTGATCGGTTATTTCAGTTTAATGATCGAACCTAACAGAATAACCAAATACATACTCATAGTAGTCATACCACTCACCAAGCTGCGAAAATCCCACACTGAACCTCGATAGTGCAACAGTCTTGTACAAAAGCTCGCAAACTACCAAATTACAGCAAGACCATTCCTTACCCGCATCCAATAAGAGACTCATTCCTATGCAACAAGGAAAGGCAAGACAGTGAGCATAAATGACTCGTACGTGAAGGTTGCAGAACCCGAGTACGATTTATCCTTCTCCTTAAACTTCTCACTTAGACCCTGCAACATATTATGTACATAATCCGTTGAGAGATCAGCATCAACCATTTAATGACTACTTAACAATAATTTATCTTTTTTTTTTTTTATACGAAAAAGTTTTGGAAGGGTTCGACACCAGTCCCCTACCAAGGCTAGGGCACGGCCCCGGGCTCTATGAGCACTTATTGGAGACTTACGAGATCGCTTACCAAATGAGTCCTAACGACGGTAGAGAGGATCGAACCCACGACTCAAGGGCCTAGTCTTAAACCCCTTACCATTTGTGTCAACTCTAATAATTTATCGGTTTTGGAAGACACGGAATGTTCCATTTAGATCACAAAGAGTTTAAAAAAAAAAAACCAAGGTCACTGCTAAGATTTAACATGAGAGAAAAAAGGGGTTAATCGTTTGAAATTTCAAGTTTTTCTAATGTTTAAAAAAGTAATGGTAACAAAAAAAAAAGAGGGAAAACTATTTTCTAACAACAGTAATCAAGCAAAATCTTTCGGCAGCTCCAAGTATAGGCTTCAAGCTGCCATTTTGTTTCTTTCATTTTCTACGCGGCCATACATTAGCATCAGGGATATAAGGTAACCTAAAAGTCTGGTAAAATTCACTCTTACTTCTTTTTTGCCAATAACATCCATTTCTACACTTGGAAGCAGATAACGATGGTAACATGTAATTTCATGGCAAAAACTACGAAAATCATAATTCTAAGTGACTGGGGGGCTCACCTTCACAGTAAGACAACACCTGGCATTAGCGAATCAGGAAGGAGAAAAGTATCAATATTAGAGAATTCATTTTATGCAGTGCTTTTAATATGGTATATTTGATACCTAATAAATAAATAAAAGCACAGGAAAACATACTCAATGAAGTTGTCATATTCTATAGCCTTGCTTTTCCCACCAGTTTTGTCAAACTTGGAGACGAGCAAGTCCAACACCGCAGGTGAAACTGTAAACCCCAAACTCAACAGAGCATCTCGCAACTCAGGTAAATCAATTCTGCCACTCCTGTCCATATCAAATTTCTCAAAAATGGCCTGATGTTAACAGCAAGTCAGAACACGTGCAGAGGAGGCTAAACAGAAAAAAATCAAAAAAACAATAGTCAAACATTATGAACAAATGAGAAGTACCCTCCAGTTCTGCAGACTGTAAAATAGAGCAGTAAATTCCTTGGGTCCTGCAATCGCATAGCCATATTTCAACCACCCAGAAGAGATGAAACGGTCAAGGAATTCCGACAATCAAAAAGTGGACTGCACATTATGGGAACTATCGGCTAGATTATAAATGATTATTTGGTCTTAAGCCTTAACCAAGCTAAGGGAGGACAAAAACATCCGACTAACATGTACGTATACTTCCCATCCAAGTTACAAATTTTGAGGACGGACATCCAACCATTAGTAATAGTTTGAATGGACATTCGTTTACGTTTCTGGTCGTACCAATACCAAACATAATATGGGTAAAGAATTCCATTTAATTCTTATTCTCTTTCCAATTTCCGTTCCCATCAAAATCCTTTCTTCGTAACAAAAGGAGCCCATGCGCATAAAATCTCTTCTACCTTACAAAGGTAAGTATATGAGTGGTACAGTTTAACTGCAGAGAACGAAGAAACGACAAATGCAATTCTTTGATTTTTCAGCACCTGATTGTCAATATATATGCTAACTTAATAAAATCCAGTTCAAACTCCCAAGTCCTTACTGTAAGATCAATCGGACCTGAGGTAGTGGCTATTCTGACATTAACATCTCAAACAAATCATTCAGATTTCGATTAACAAACTCCAAGGTGGACCCTACGGGATGGGGAATCCACTGCAGCAGATGCGATATGACAGTGGTCCCCACAGAAGTCAAACCTCTGAAGAGCGTAAATTGATGCCAAACACGCGACCCCTTCTTCCAGTGGCGAGAAAGAAACCACTAACGCGCAAAATTGAAAAGCACAGCGCATTGCGATCCCCAATAAATCGAAATGCTCCGCGAGAAACGAACGGGGCATTAATTTCATTTAGGAGCATGCAAATCCAGTACGGAAACGCCACACAAGTCCCGCAAGATCGAACGAACGCAATGACATCCACCGGAAACCGTCCCTTCCGACGATCCATAGGCGGACAGGCCGAATAACTCAGCATTCGCCCAAAAAGCCCTCTCTGCCGGCTAAACCAGAAACAAAGCCTAACTACCTAAATCTAAACCCAATTGCAAAATAAATCAAGGAAAATTCAAAGAGAAAGTCAGAACACACCGATCTTGTTGGCGTTAGTGTTGGTAAAGAGATGCATGAGAAGATGAACAGTCCTCAAGCTGAAGCTCTGGCTATACGAAGAAAGTGCCCTCTGCATTTCCTTATCATCGATCATCCCACTACCGTCCTGGTCCGCCAATTGAAAGCAGGAGATAACATTGGGATCCGTACCCGGAGGGAACACCGACAGCACAAGTGATACGAAGGGACTCCCATACGGAGGTGCCGACGACGGCTGGTAACCGCCACCATAGGAATGGGAATAATCCTGAGGAGGTTTACTGTTTCCGGAAGATGAAGAGTGAGGCGCAGCGTACTGGCCATGCGATGGCGGTGGTCCACCATATGAGTTAGCAGAATAATGTTGAGCTGGAGGTGGGGAGCCGTACGGGTTAGGAGTCGGAGGTCCGCCGTACGGGTTGGCGGTCGGAGGAGCACTGTAGCCGTACCCGTAACCAGGCGGGTTTGGATATCCAGACATGTTGAAAGCAGAAGGGGATTATCGCTGATTCTTTATTGATCAGAAAATTATCGGGCTGATTCGACGGAGAGGATTGATGTTGGACTATCTGTATAAACTTTGGGACACAAAAAGGCCGTCAGGAACTTGAGGCATCATACAATAATACATCTGCCCGTTGGGGAGGAAGAAAGGGTAATAATGTAAATAATTAAACATTACTTTCAAATTTCAATACCGAGTAATATAATATTGGGAAAATTTCAGTGCATCAGTGCAATGGCGGAACTACCTTATGGTCAGCTAGGTGTTTAAGTCCATCTTTTCTTATTTTATGTATTTATATATGTGATAGGATATTTTTACTATCAATATTACTATCACTTTTTCACAATTAAATTATAATCTTAATAGGAAAGATAAATGATAAAGATAAATAAAATTCTGATCTAACGATGGAAAAGTGATAATAACATTGATAGTAAGAAAAAATGGTAGTAAGAATATCCTATCCCTTTATATATATGTATTATATAATATTTTATTTTAATCAATAATTTAGTCTCAATTAATCTTTTATCTTCTATATAATTATACTTTTTTTTATTAAGACAATATTTGATTTATTATTCATTGAGCCATGCGGAAAAAGTAAAATTCTTATTTGAGATACATATTAAAAATGCTAGCATCATCTTACCTTTTGTTTTGGTTTTTTTTTTAAATAAAGAACCATGGCCTATTAATAAAAATAAATGATTATTACAATTGAAGGGTTTGCGGCCTTTTAGCTTGCATTTGTTACACCCCACCTTCCTGTTATTTTCTCCATGTGCATGAGACAATCCAAAGGCCTTTAGGTTCCAACATTGTTCATCTTCATTTTAAGGACTAAATAGGTAGTTAAAATCATTTCTTTTCACCTCACTCCTTTAATTAAAGTTATCCTACATATTTTTCTCTTTATAATAAGGGTAATATTGTGTTTTATAGTGAAAATTTTAGGATTATAATTTTGACAATAAATGACTATATATATGTAGAGGATGATTAAAAGCTAATTTTAATCGATTTGGATTTATTATTTGATTGTCTTTTCATTTTAGTCGATTTGAAAAGTAAAATTTTTGTTTGAGAGGCATACTGAAAATGTTAATATCATCTTATATCTTATTATGATTTTTAATTGTAGGTCATTATTTATTTGTATTTTCAATATTAAGCAATATTATTTAGTAAATAATTTAATATATTTATTTTTTGGCTCGAGCTAAAATATTTTTTTGGTGTGCATGCCCACTCTAGAGAATTAATATGCAATATACCTCAAAATTTTATGAAAAACTGCATGCAAGCTCATTGCACCTTAAAGACCAAAATTAAGTTAAAATTTGTGAGTGAAAAGATAATTGTGTTTTTACTTTATTTTGTTTAAAAAACAAGGGCTTCACAATCGCCAAAGCTCCCACCGCCGCTAGCTATTTTACTAGAGCACTAACCACCGGAATAGCGACGCCGGGAGACTGAAAACTTAAATTGCTTTATTTGAGTTGTAATTCTTCATATTCCCTTTGTTAATTTATATATAGACACTTCTATTATGACTTGTTGGTTTTATTATTGTCTCGTTCATATTTTCATTGTATATATTTATATTCTAACTGTTAATTCATATACAATTACTTCCTTTTATACGGAATTGGTAATTTTCTTATATTAAGAAAATTAACTGGAATATGGAGATTTGCAACAAATATATGACCATTTACAATAAACATAATAAAATTAACAACCCCTATAGACGAAAGTATTTGTACTAGAATTAACAACTTGAATAAAGAGATTTATTAGGGATATTTTTTAAAAAAATGCATGGGCAGAATTGTTTTTTCAACCACAAATTTTGATTTCATTGAAGTCCTGGGGTAGTAGTAGTACTGAGGTTTTAAAAAGTTCTAGAGCTATTAGTTATTAATTCTCCTGTGGGGATGCAATGAAATTTTCCTATAATATACGTTCATTTTAATAAATTTATGGAGAAAAATTCCTCATTAAAAATTTTATTCATGGAAAGGACATAATTCAGAGTACTATATGCAATATTTGCATAATCTTTATGCTTTGTGTATAACAATTTATTAGGTCTTCCTCATCAATAAAATTTTCACTTGGAGACCTTTTTTTAAAAAAAAAAAAATATTCTGTATAGGGATATTTATCACTTACGTTACATGAGTGCACTAAACAAATTTACTAGCTTTTATCATCATTACTGCAAGTATTAATTATCAAGCTTCATCATTATTGATACTCCCTTAATACTAATGATAGAGAAGAGAAGAAGAGGTAATTAACAAAGATAACTAGAGCAATTTACAAAATACATGTCATATTAACTTATATTAATAACGAGTAATTGATAATATAACCACCCCCAACCGCAGTGTATCAATGGATATTTCATATTATAGGGTAATTACCAGTTTTTACCATTCAGCACTTCTAGTTTTCTACCCCATGTCCACCGACGAACATTGAGTTCATCTGCGGTACATTTGTTCAAATAAAATGTTCCTTTCTTATTTTGATTTTGTATATTGAGTGTTTACTATTGGCATTCAGTTGTACTGATTGTATGATTTTGACCAAAACAATTAAAAGCTGCAAAATCATACTTATCAGCGGAAAAGTAAAAAGTAAAAGCATACAATAATAATCATAACGAGCAAGCAAGGCATTGTCAAGCAAAAGGGTCCCAGGAGATTCACAAAACCCATGGAATCACTCGCAAGCAAC
This sequence comes from Acacia confusa, assembly GCA_037074495.1. Taxonomy (NCBI): domain Eukaryota; kingdom Viridiplantae; phylum Streptophyta; class Magnoliopsida; order Fabales; family Fabaceae; genus Acacia; species Acacia confusa. Next base: position 7,982,139 of record CM073507.1, on the reverse strand, counting down.
AAGTCCATTGACGATACCAGTAAATTCAGTACAAAGCAGACGGAGCAGTTAGAGATCTTCATATCATAGTGAAGACAACTTAGGGAAGCCTAAGAGCTTGAGCATGGTGGCGGATGTGATCATCTATGAAGGTGGCAATAAAATAGTAAGAGTGATCGTAACCAGGTTGAAACCTCAACAGCAGCGGCACATTGGCATTCTTGCAAGCCTCTTCAAACTTGTGAGGAAGCAGTTGATCTTTCAGAAACTTGTCATCTTCCCCCTGAAAGAACCAACAATTCCGGGAGGCTAAAGCTAGGAGATGCATGTTTACGAATCATACAAATGTCGCTACAACTGAATTTTAAAACACAGTAATGTCATAGAACCATTCCACTAAAACCACCCAGATGTCTTCTACAAATATTAATCAAGTTTTCCTAAAACACCACAATCTCTTGTCTTACCTGATCAATCAAGATGGTGGCACGCACGTCATGGTGCTTCTTTATCAGACAAGTGGCATCATAATCCTGCATTTTCAATTAAAAAAATTGGTTTAACCAGGTGTTTATGCTGCAGTGAGTATGTCAGATTCTCCTCAAAATTACCTCCCATTCAGATTTATTGCCACCGAGATAATTTGTAAATGCCTTCTCTCCCCAAGCACAATTTATGGGATTTGCAATGGGTGCAAAGGCGGAAACTGACTGGAACCAGAAAAAAAAAATGATAAATTAGAATGAAGATGATGAGTAATGTTCTTATCATGACTAAAGTTCAGTCTGTATCGTGTAAGAAAATGAACCTCCATAAATCCAAAACCTCCAAATTGAAGAAAATTACATCACAATCTTATTTCCCATGACCACATAAATTTTGCATATAACATAAAAGTGCCTTTTTCTTATTTCATTGTAAAAGACACAATTTACTGAGTTCTAGCACATGCTAATGCATAAAAGTTTCTTGCAGTGTTAAGAGGACACTCTAAATGCAATATACGGTGTGTCAAGAAGTTCTGCCATCAAATAGAAGAGAAAAATAACAATTTTTTTTTTTGGGGGGGACCTTCTAAAGTCCATTAATTCAAAAATTTGAAGCATGAAAGCAGAGCTGAGGCTAGCCAGTAACATGAACAATAGCTAGAGACCTTCTCAGCCTTTCCTGCTGGTCTTTCCCCTGCAAAACAAGGTCGTCATATGAAGCCATAGGTACCACGGAATGCAAGTTACATTTTTTTCTTTCCTTTTTCCGTTACTCGTTTTCCTTTTAACATTCAAATCAAAGTTAGAAGTAAGAAGTTCAAACTTCAAACCACCAAAAGCTTATCAACCTCCAAAAAAGCATGTTCCTTCTGTACTGACACACTAAATTCCACACATCTATGAACGGAGAATCCCAAATTATACAGAAAGTAGTGCCACCCTAAAAACACAATGAAAGCCCATCCACTATCGTTATCCTACCACACCATCCCAGTAACAACAAATCATGTCCCTCGACCATTAGAAAGCAAGAGATGTGACACCTAGCATCCTTTAAGGCATATGAGCCCCAACAGGCCAAATAGGCCCAAGGCCTGTCTCTGTCAGCCTTTAGAATATGTCACTCTTTATTTAATTATTATTCCAGTTCTGCGTCATTTTATTTGGTTTAAATAAAAACCATGACCTTACAGCTGCATAATCATCTATACCTTATATTTATTCAGGTTTTTCAGGTAGATTGTTAAAGCACCATGTCCGCCCATAGAATGACCAAATATAGAAGCATTTGATGTGTCAAGCTGCGGGAAATTATCAGTTAAAAGCTCTGGCAGTTCCTTGACAACATATTCATACATGCGCCAATTCTTCCATTTATCTTGAGTGGCATTGACGTAAAATCCAGCACCTGTTCAAGAATGTGTATGTGCATAATCGCATTCACATAAAATTAGTATACACTATCCACATATAAATAATGTGTGATAACAATGCGACTGAGATATTTTCTGTGAACATCAACCCAGAAAGACACATCTTTCATTAAACAAATGTTCTGCAACAATTAACAAGACTTTAATAGTAGATGTTGAGCAAAGCCTATAGCTTTCTAGAGCTACTCTGCACAGTGCTTCCTTCCAAACAAAAATCAGCCTTTTTTACCATTCAGAAAGTAGGGATGAAGCAGCAATGTCCCAAACAGGCTGAAACAAGAGGTAGATAACAAGACTTGCCATCTGTATTTCTCATGTGTCTATTTGCACATGTTTTGAGTTTCTATATGCATTAATGCATTCTAAAAATTTCCTCATTAACATGTGTAAACAGAACATCGAGATGAAGGAAAAGGATAAACGATTTTTCTGAAGTGATCTTAACATACCTACACCAAAGTCCCAGCTGTCAGCTTCTCCTTCTACATTTAGGCCTCCTGGATTACGAAGTTAAAAATTAGAACAATGCAACATCCCATCTTGGTGTGTAGTTCAAATGGATGTACATACCATAATTATATGATCATGTCTATAGAAGTGATAAGTAAGCATTCTCAAATGTCCATGTAGTGCACAAAGGGCCCTTATTTTCGTTAAACTACATGCAATATTATTTCTCATTCAAGCGGATGTCATCTGAGAATTACAGTTTCAAACTTCCGAACAAATTTCTTTCCTCTTTTTTTCTTTTGTCCTAGAAAAACCTTACTTTTCTGAACGAATATGTAATTCACAAGAGGTCTGATCCAAATTGTGTTTGCTCTATGATCAGATTATTCGCACTTCTCCCCGAAGGTCAAATCACAAATATGCAATATAGCATATCTCTTTTTAAAGGGGCACAAATTTCAGCAAGAGCATGCAAGCCAAAAAACCAGAAAGAACTTGCACTTTGAATATAACATTCAAATATACCCAGTATTGCCTCAAATTCGAGCATTGAGGATAAAAAAAAATTAGAGAGCTCAAAAAAAGGAAGAAAGCAAGAAAAGGAAAGAAAAAATTGGATTATGATCTCACTCATCTGAAGTAGTTAGTAATACGTAATACCAAATACTGAATGGCTTGTTACAAAAAAAAAAAAAAAAAAAGCGAAGAAAGAAAAATCCAGTAACCCAAAAAAAGTGAAAAATATCTCTTCGCAAAAGCTAATGGAGCCTGTCATAGCCGGGTTCTTCCAGTTTAAAGGTTAATGACTTCAGAATAGGGTAGTTAATTGCAGTTCTAACAACCTCAAATAGAACATAAATAAGTTGTCGTGCACAAAAATAAAGCATCGATTCATTTCTATGTTGTTCAGCTATGAATTGAACGGTTTGTTAACTTACTTGGAGACGTATCTGGGGCAATCAAGGCAATACCCTCACTTGAAGCTGCACGCTGAGCTCCAGACTTACTTATAAAATTCTCGTCCGAGCAAGTGAGACCGGACAGCCAGTAGAGTACCTTTTCACATTGAAAACAAAAACTTTGAAGTCTGAATCGTCATGTATCATACAGGACCAAATCGGCATGCGGGTAAAAGAAGTGATGTATAAAATTGCCGATAGTTTCACGTATTTGTATAAAATGTTATAGACAGTAGGATCTATATATTATAGACACCACAACAACAGGATTTGTCCGTGGTTGATTTCTCTAAAAATAAAGGATACATTCGGTTCTGGATAGTGAGGTGATCTGAAAGTTAATTTCACACGGTTCCAAATTTATTAATTCATTATTCAACTTGAAAGTGAAGAGCAAAGAATGGAATGAGTAAAGCGAGGACTTACAGGGAATTTGTGAGAAGGTGAAGAAGAAGGTGGAAAGTAAATGTGGAAAGTCATGGAGCAGCCAAGGGTAGGGCTAAAATGTTTAAACCTCTTGTTGTACCCACCAAACATCTTCGAGCTGCTGATCTCTGCGGGCTTGGTTTCCATCTTTCTCTGGTTAGGTCTCTCCCTTAGCTACAGACTGAGCTACTGCTCTTCACTCTAATGCAGATTTGTCAGCGTTTTCGCTTCGAGAACGATCCTCGAACAAATCAGTCACTTCCTTCTATTTTCCTAAATATCGACCGCTGATTATGATGATGATGATAAAAACTTGTCTGATATATATATTGTCAAGGAAAAATTTGTATGAATTTTGAATTTAAAATAAAATTTGAAACATATATATAATTTAAATGAATTGAATATTCACATCGTTTCGCATATGTGTGTAACATAAAATGATATTCCGAAATAATCAATTTTTAAAGAAAAAATTGGAGAAAAATGAAAAATCCATATTAAAATTTTTATGATAAAAACTTGAGTACAATAACCTTCTGTCTATGAAATTATGTAAAGTACTAATCCTTCTTAAGGATAAAATTATAAAACAGGTATTTTTACCAATTGTCTTCGTCTTGAATGATTTCAAAAATATAAATATTGTAGCTGCCAAAAAAATATAAATATTGTAATTGTAATATTTCAGAAAATTGATTTTTTTAACTTAAAAAAATTTAAAAAAAACTGGGCTCATAATATTTTTAAAACATTTAAAACAAAATTCGTATAAGGAATGTGCTTATATCTAACATTTAGTATTTGAACTAAACCTCTCTCTTAAAATTTTTTTATTAAAAAAAAAATAGTATTTTATGTTGTGAAAGAGTTTTTCCTTTTCCTTACCGAGTATATTGCCTATGCCACTACGAAAGACGACTTAGATTTAAATTTAAAAGTGATGGAATTGGAAGATATCTAAGAAGTCATAAAAAACTTACCTACCTATAGGGAGGAAAATGAAGCATAATAGCATTTATAAGAGGCCAGTGAACGTGGGTGCATGCGCGCTGACAAGATGAAAGGGTCTCATATTGGAGAAGAAGATGAAGCTAGAAACATGCAGGAAGTTGTGAAATGGCTATCATGATACAACACCTATAATTCTTAGTTTAGTCGGTTCAAAACTTGAGAGTTTCTTAAAAGTTAGAGGCACGACCTTCGTCTTATTAACCAGGATAACAATTTACTGCTAAAATATATTTTATACTTTTCCCAGTGTTTTATATACAGCTTTCCTAACTTATTTTTTCCTAACTTTTGGCCAGGAAAAAATAATCTCATGATTCTTGAATTATTTGTGTGTTTCTTCAACCTTAGTCTTCCTTTAAGAATCCGAAATTAGTCCTTCGATATGTTTGGCATATCGCTGTCGCTAAGCCGTATCTATTTGTTGTGTTTGATTACACTGTTCTTTTTTTGAATTCAAAGCAAGCAAGCTTCACAAGTTCACATGACACGTGCTAATTCAGTAATTAGGTTAAGTGGCATTGTATTTGTCCCAGAACTTGGATTCCATACACACTATAAAGCACCGAAGTTTTGATAGTGACCTCTTGTAAGGCCTAAAATTCGTCACCTATGCCCCAAAGAAATGGCAATCAAAATACAGTGTCTGACCCAAGACTAACTCATTTTCACCTTAAAAAACACTTTAAGACCGTCTCATTTAGACCATATTATAGAGAATCAGGTCTTAAAAGTATGACCGGTGGCAGTTTTGTAAATATAAAGAATTTTTTGGACCGGATTATAACGGATCCGGTCTTAAAAATATGACCGGTAGCATTTTCGTAAATATATAGAATACTTATAAGACCGGATTAGAAAAGATCCGGTCTTAAAAGTATGACCGGTGGCAATTTCGTAAATATTTTGAGAAGACGCCGATCAAAGATGAGTCTGAGAATGCGATGCTTTAATCCTTTGCTTAATTGGAATTATATACATATGCTAATAAGTAAATAATCTTTTGACCTAGAAAGTTCCTATAATCTAGGGATTACAATCAGGAATATAATTATGAAATTCAAAAAATCATAATATGCCAACTTAATTCCTAAAATCTCTCTAATAACTTAATTAAGATAATTGCATAATATAATCTAGAGATTACAATCAGGAATATAATTACGAAATTAAAAAAATCATAATCTACTAACTTAATTATGAAAATCTCTCAAACAACTAAATTAAGATAATTGCATAATATAATTGTATACGCTAGCTAATTAAATCTGAACTTCTAACAAATATATAGAGCACTTTTAAGACCGGATTTTTTAAAAAGTCCGGTCTAAAAAGTCTAAAAAAAAAATTTTTTATTTTCCCGCTTCGAAAATTGAATTTCGCTCTCTTAGACTTTTAAGATCGGATATTTAAAAAGTCCGGTCTAAAAAGTATAATTTTAAGACTGGATATTTAAAAAGTCCGGTCTAAAAAGTCTAAAAGATGAATTTTTTATTTTCTCGAAAATTGAATTTCGCTCTCTTAGACTTTTACTTTTAAGACCGGATGTTTAAAAAGTCCGGTCTAAAAAGTCTAAAAGATGAATTTTTTATTTCCCCACCTCAAAAATTGATTTTCACTCTCTAAATCTCTAAAAAATAGACTTTTAAAACCGGATATTTAAAAAGGTCAGTCTAAAAAGTATACTTTTAAGACCAGATGTTTAAAAAGTCCGGTCTAAAAGATGAATTTTTTATTTTCCCGCTCCGAAAATTGAATTTCGCTCTCTAAACTTCTCTAAAAAACTTTTAAGACCGGATATTTAACAAGTCCGGTCTAAAAAGTATACTTTTAAGAGCGGATGTTTAAAAAGTCCGATCTAAAAAGTCTAAAAAATGAATTTTTTATTTTCCCGCTTCGAAAATTAAATTTCACTCTCCAAACCTCTATTCGACCTTGTAAATCTTACCTCACTCTTTTCAACTCATATCATCTTATCTCAAGGACCTCACTCACAAATTTTCTAACGCTACGAAAATTGCTTTTCTTTGCTTTGAAGGTTTCTTGTTTTGATTCTAGCTTCTCCAGGTTCGCAATTTTTACTTTGTCTTTTTTGATCTATTTTATTTTTGCTTTTATGACTTGGAAAATTTGCAAGCCAAAATTTATGAATTGAGGCCAATTCGGGATGCTAGATGGGTTTATCTTTGGGATGCTTGCTGGAAGGTCTGGAATCACTGTAACGTTTCAAATATGTCTTTGTTTAAGGTTTGTTTACTTCTCATTTATAGTAATTTGCATATTTATATATATGCAGGAAGAATTGGACCGTCTTGTTGCTAATTATCCCGGTTGTTTCAAAGTATACTATGTCGTGAATCAGGTTAGTTTCTCACTTGCTATATCATTTCAAAGAGAACTCAAGTTTTCATCCTTCATTAAATCAAGATAGTCTAACTTAAGTGATGAAATGATGTAATTTATGCAACCTCCAAAAGGATGGGATGTTGGTGTTGGATTTGTATCAAAGGAGATTATTCAAATTTATCCCTAATATGCTGCTCACCCGGACAAATTTATGGTTTCCAGGTATTTTTTTTTAATAGAAAAGGACTTTTAAGATTAGATGTGTTTTTGCAACCGGTCTTAAAAGTCCTTTTTTTGGCGATAGAATGAGACTTTTAAGACCGGATATTTTAAAAGTCCGATCTTAAAAGTATTTTTTAAGACCGGTTGTGAATCCGGTCTTCAAAGTAAAAAACTTTTAAGACTGTCTGGAATGAGACCGGTCGTTGATCCGGTCTTACGATGCCTTTTTCGTCCGGTTTTAAAAGCCTTTTTTGTACCCGTGTCAGTATATCGAATCAAAGCTCACTGTTTGTCCACGACCACAAATTCAAAACTTTTGGATCTCTACCTCCCTCACAACTCGCTCAGATCCACAAAAGAAGGAATAAGCTCACCTGATTCTAAGCTATAAATAGGTGCCACCCCTCACCTACGGGTTTAACAGTTAGGAATTTGGAAAATCTCATAAATAGAGAGGGCTCGAATCTTGATACCATCACAGTGCTAGGGGAGGTATCCCATAAAATAAGTAACAACGAGTTGAGGTGAAGACATATGTTTTCTCAATTTTTTATTCTATTATGGAGCAAGTTCATTCACCCTATCCTCCTAAAATTTACATAGAAATAGAAATAATAATAATGATAATAATAATTAAAAAAAAAGTAGGTGCCCACATATGCTTAGAAAAAAAAGGCTGCTCCACTTACACTCATCTCTTCACTCGCATTTGATCAAGACTCATAATAAAACTACTGTTTTTCTTCTATTATTTGTCCTTGAAGCAATTTCAGTATTTCTTCTATTCATCTCTACGTTGTTGTCGGTACACTTTTCAAAAAGATCATCATTCAACGAATTATTGGACAAACACATATAATAGCATGTTTCACAAGAGAAATGCTTGACCCTTCTTGTATAAGGTGTGTGTGTGTCTATATATATGTAGTATCCAAGTCCAAGAAATTAGCAAGCTTTGTTATTAAAAAAATAAAGATGGTAACGAGTATTTATAATATAACAACAGTACATCTTTTTTAGTTAAATTTGAATTTATATAGAAAAACAAAAACTTATTACAAACAATTTTTTTTAAAAAAGTAATTAATAAATATTTTTATGGTCGTAATTATAGAATAAAGTGGCTAGATTTAAAATATATAGGTTAATGATGCAGAATTTATATTTTTATTTTTCAACTATGATCCTTCTTTGTTTATTGCTATTTGATAAACCATCCTCTCAAAACTCATTAAAAAACAACGGGAAGGAATGAAGAGAGAGGGCCAACGGCTAGGTGACATCTGTATCGTACAGGAAAGATAGTTTTGTCATAAACATAAACTCAACATTATTGATGCCAGGCGAAGAAAAATCAAAAGGACAGATGAGGAGAAGATCCTCTTTCTATTAAATGCTATGGCGGGTTCCGGATTCACGCTCCAGCCTGTAACGATAAATTTTCCCGGGAGCGTGTTGCCTTCTTTTTTAAAAAATAAAAAATAAAATCTAAAATATAAATAGTTATTCCAGAAAAATGTGGGGAAGAAGGAATTAGCAGTACATCAGTTTTATTAAAAAAGTACGTAAGCAAATTGAAGCAGCAAGCCCACATTTTCTCACATGGTGCCGATGGAATTAGGATGGAAAAGGAGATTATTAAGCAAATTTCTCTTATATGTAATGACATGAAAGGTGATTTAAAGATGTATCAAATAATGAAATAGAGTGTAGACTTAGTTTTAGACAGGATACACACAAAAAAGATGGGAATCAGTCCATTGCAGTTTCATCCATTTAAAAATCTGACTTCACCTGTTTATTTTAAGATTTACTTATTATTTTTAACTGCTTTCTTAAATTATGTAATTTGGTTATCGGACTTTTATAAAAGAATAAAATAGAGTATAAATTATTACTCTCTCACATTAAACTTATTAAACATAGGCTGATATGAAAAAATAAAATAAAGGCACCCAAGAAATTTATAAATAGCTTATAAAAATGACTAAAACTACTGATTAATTAATGTCTTATAATAAAAAAGGAAGAGGAGAATAATTAAGTATAGCCTATAAGTATGATTCTTAGAGGCACGGAGGAAGTATAACAGTGATGAAGTGGCAATAAATATTTAACGCTCGAACTGGTTAGGATGACTGAGGGAGATGAGTCCACATGTCATGAGAGTATTAGGCCACGTCAACTCCAACTTGGCCAAGTTAATGCAAGCAAGGTCATTTTGTCAATGCAACTAAGGTAATTCAATGAATATGACAATCATTTTGGCCCTTTCTTATTTATTTTGTCCAACCGTTTATTAGAAAAATGAAACCCTTCACGATAAAGAAACAAGGAAAAATGTAAAGTAAGTATAACTTTAATATAAATTCTAAAATTCCCTTTATTTCTATTTATAATATGAGAATTAGATAATGTGAGAGCTTCGTTCTCTCTCCTTCTTGAGAGACTTCTCCTAGGGTTTTTCCTAGGTTCTTTTGGTCGAAGCGGCTTCCTCGTGGGGGCTTCTCTTCTATGAGAACGTTGGTGATGGCGACTAAGGGCTTTTACTAGTTTAAGGTTGAGTTTTCATCAAGTGAGGGGAGGAATGTGATTGATGAAGGTAAAGGAAGAGATTGGCGTTGATGTTTGAATGATCTAAATCAGGGATTTGGGGATTGGGAAGAGGGTCTCAAAGGATTGGTACCTGCTATTCATACATATGGTGAGTTTCTTCTCTCTAATTGACTTAGCAACTTGGCGGTCGATGATTTGAAGCTAGTGGATGAAGCTTGGAAGCTGATTTTTGTTTTGGCCCCCTCTCTAATTTTTGGTGGCTAATTTTCAACCACCCAGACACCATAAGGTTGATATTGCTGCTCTACCTGGGTATGGGAGGATCTCGGGTAGTGCATTTGGAGTCCCGTTTGCCCCTGTTAGATGTTAATATCAGGCATGTTGTTTTGGCGTCTCCCTCCTTGGCGGTCTCTGTCAGCAAAGGGAACATCCATCTTTACTTATTTCTTGTGTGATGTTGGGTTTCTGTGGTGGTGTTCTCTATATGTTGTGTGTCGTGTCAAGCATTAAACAAATCTATGGGATGTGGTTTTGACTCCTCTTGGTTGGACGGAAGTCACTTGGTGGATCAGATTCACAGTTTTGGGAAAAGGGTTTTGTCAATGGTTGCCGCTAATATATGCTTTACCTCTTAGGGGTAGGATTGTTTGATGGTGGCAAATCCAAGGCGATAATGGTAGCCATATGCTATGTTGCACCGACACGAGACACAAGATACGACACGACTCGACACTTCGACACGTTAATTCTAAAAAAATCTAAATTTCGACACATTAGAACACGTTTTGATATTAAATATATATATTATATTTATATTCAAGTTCAATATTTCGTAAAATCCTGGCTTTCAACCTTAGCTCATCGTAAATTCGACCTCATTATTAAAGTCGTACCTCCTTTTTAAAAAAAACACAAAAGGAAAATTTATCATCAATTCAGTAATATTCAAAGCTACACATATTTTTTAAAAAATAGAAGTGTCGAGGAGTGTCGGGGTGTCAGACGGTGTCGGATTGTCCGACACGCATATTTTTAAAAAATAGGAGTGTCCGTGCTTCATAGGCCATATGCATCATCAAGAGGAGTTGTCTGGAGGGTGGTCGATGTCACTAGATTTGTTTAAATGGAGGAGCAGAAGTGTCATCGAGGACTTCATTTGTCTTATGTCGTCTGATGTTGGGTTGTCTCTGTCATTTATCCCAATATGGGCAATATGGGGCAACTGTGTAGTTGATCTAATTGCAACTATTAGTTATAATGAGGTGTGCTCTATAGGATGAATTTTGCAACCAACACCTTCTTTCATGTTACTTTTAACTTTAGATACCCAGAAGGCCGGTGCAGTAAAAAATGATACTTCTATTTTCGCATTTTCAATAGTGATTAGTTTTTCCTTACATTTAGTTTGGTTTGTTTTGGCCTTTTCAATTTCTAAGGCTCAAATTGTTGTTTTCATTAATGTATGCCTTTAAAGAATTAATATAAGTATCTTTATTTTTTCCCCAAAAAAAAAGAATTAGATAATGAGTTTACTTCATTCTAAATATGAGAACATAATCTACTTTGACTCTTAAATTTATATCTTTTTGCCCTAGAATTGATTGCACTTTGCCCATATAAGAGATTTCTATCTATAGCTGGTTTTAGTACATGATAAAATATGTTATTTTAGGGAAATCAACCATATTTATTACAAATAACTATGAGAAACCTAACCAATTTTATCAATATATACAAATTAATAATCTAATTCTTATGTTAAAGACTAGATGTGATAAAAATGTACATGTGGACATGTCAATCTTGTATTTATTTTTTGATAATATCATTCAGTATTCGGTTCCCCTCTGAATACAAATTTCTTTTTTAAAATTCAAACTTGAGACCTATATGGAAGACCTGCTAGACCAATTTTATATTGATTCAAAATTCGTACTCTTTTGATCGTTCTTATAAATTATTTTCAACATGTTTTATTAAAATCAAGACAGAATCTAAACCCCTTAACCCCATTTTAAAACTTACCAGATTTTCAGCCTCATCTCTATTAAGAACATAGAGTTTACATATTACTCTTTCAGTCCTACATCTACGATCAGATCTAATAACAATTAAAGGATAAAGTTATATATATAAAAGAATTTAACGATTTAACTTGTAAGTGGGGACAAAAATCTTCCATATACTACTCCCTCTCCCTCTGATATTTATTATAAGGCACTAACTTACTTTAACTAATTAATTTATTATTTTTATTTCATTATGCCCTCATTTTTAACTAACTCATTTAAAGCTACATCATTAAAGTAAGGATGAAATTAGAAATATTTATTAATTTTGGATCTAATTAATGAGTTAACTTTTATTTATTGATTTATGAGAAAAAGTAATTGATACCTTATAATAAAAATCAAAGGAGTATCTTACAACTTACAAATAATACAAGAGTACACATGGAGGAAAAGGGATTGAATTGATGGATAAGATCAAAAGAGAGTGGGAAGGGAAAATAAAAAAGGAAGGTGGAGATGGAGCATCATAAAAGACACGTGGAAGAGAGAAACAAAGTCATGTAATATTAATGACCGTTGGGGAGGTTGGCAACACCACTTAACCTTTAATGCTTCCACCCTCTGCCACCTCCCAACTCAATCATACCACCCCTTCTCTTCTAACTCTCCCTCCAATTAATGTCGTTTCTTAACACTCGTACTATACATTAACAAGGCCAGCCATTGTTTTGGCTTGCTGTCGTGGGCTTTCAATTTCAACTAAGCCAACCCTTTGATTGTTTTCATGACTCACTTCACTTGGTAATTTCCCACACGAAAGTTTCTTTCTTTATTTATTGGTGGACTCCTTTTTTCTTTAGTTTTTTTATTTCAATATTCTGCTGTGATTTATGGTTGGGTGGATGAACGACCCAGGGCGGAGAAAACATAGTTGCATTTCAGGTTTTTTGTTTTTTTACTCTGTTCTCTCTTGCGCTTTGACGTGTGCGGCTTGGAAACTCAGATAGTAACAAGGGTCTGCTTTAATTCCCTCCATAACTCTCTTCACATCACTGCTAAAATTTAGGGAGGTGGCCAAGCTTGGTTACTTTGGTCGCAAATTCTGGAAAGGAAGACCAAATACATTAGCTGGGCGTTGGTCAAGCTACATCAACCAATAAGATTTGATTGCCGCTGCTGGGTCTTCTAGTAATACAAACTTGTGGTCAAAAGAAAACAAAAACAAATCAGTAGTTGGATTTGCAGAAAGCGAAAGGTCTCATACCAGGCTATATAAGCAGCAGATATATCATGGATTAGACGCCGAAAAAGAAAAAGAAGAAGCTCCATTCAATTCAACAATCCTTGTTTGTTATACTTAAATCCCTTGTTTTAGATCCTGGTGGGAAGCATAATGGGGGTAGTTCATCATGCATACTCAAATGGATCTGTCCAGAATTGTAATGGGTTGGAAGAAAAACTCGATGATCTTCGTGCTCTTCTTGGGAAAGCTAATGGCGATCCTCTAAGAATTGTGAGTGTTGGAGCTGGTGCTTGGGGAAGTGTATTTGCTGCTCTGCTTCAGGATACGTACGGCCAATTCCGGGATAAGGTACAAATCCGGATATGGAGAAGAGCAGGGAGAGCAGTGGATAGAGCCACAGCAGAGCATCTTTTTGAGGTGATAAATTCAAGGGAAGACGTGTTGAGGAGGTTGATCCGACGATGTGCTTATCTGAAATATGTTGAGGCGAGACTTGGGGATAGGACTCTTTTTGCTGATGAGATTTTGAAGGATGGGTTTTGCTTGAATATGATTGACACGCCACTTTGTCCTTTGAAGGTGGTCACTAACTTGCAGGAAGCTGTCTGGGATGCTGATATTGTGGTCAATGGCTTGCCTTCCACTGAAACCAGGGAGATTTTTGAAGAGATTAGCAAGTATTGGAAGGAAAGAATCGCAATGCCTATTATAATCTCGTTAGCTAAGGGCATAGAGGCAGCTTTGGAACCTTTTCCCCATATTATAACTCCTACAAAGATGATTAATCAAGCCAGTAAGACCTTTCCTCTTCTTAATTTATGATGTCAAGATTCCATCGTTTTCTGATGATATTGTAGTTGATGAACTACTCCCGTGATTTTAATAGAAGTTCTAACAGATGGAACCTTTACAATAAAGGAAAATTATGATCACCATTCGGGAACTCTGATACCTAACACAATTCATAGAGCTATTGCATGCTTCATGAATTATTTCTGTAGCTTGTGGCGAATACAGTTGGAGATTCAGTGCAGCAAAGAAACTTAGAGAAGCACTGTTGTCAATTTCACCCAGAGTGCTAATCTTTCTTTTTTATCTTCGTTCTTGATAAATTGATCCAACAAACATGCGGGTGTGCTTAAATCTCTTTAATTACAAAATGTGCTCATTTTACGGAAATTTGTCTGGTCATATTCATGCCCAAGGAATAACTGAGATAGACTGTTTCAACATGGAAGCTAATTTACTAGGTCTGATTATGAAATTTTTATCTGATACCCAGTAAGGGAAATCAGCACATCATTATCTTTTCCATCATATTTTATATTGCCATATTTTCCTTTCTTAATACCCCAGTGTCTTTCATTCTCAAATGTTTGTTATGGATCCTTGATAGCTGGAGTACCTATGGAGAACATACTTTACCTTGGTGGTCCAAACATCGCCTCAGAAATCTACAACAAAGAGTATGCCAATGCTCGAATATGTGGAGCAGAGAAATGGAGGAAACCTCTTGCTAGGTTTCTGCGACAACCTCAATTCATTGTGTGGGACAACAGTGACCTCGTCACCCATGAAGTTATGGGAGGCTTGAAGAATGTATACGCAATCGGAGCTGGTAAATTAAACATCAAGCAAGTCTTTTTCTAGCTTTTCAGATGATGTGAAACTCGCAATTCATTCAGTGCTCACTAAAATCTTAGTTAACAACATAACACTTGGTTTCTGACGGACTCTTTGTTTTGATATTTTTAGGAATGGTAGCAGCACATACCAATGAGAGTGCCACCAGCAAATCTGTGTACTTCGCACATTGTACATCGGAGATGATATTTATCACTCACTTGTTGGCTGAAGAACCGGAGAAACTAGCAGGGCCATTGCTGGCCGACACTTATGTAACCTTGTTAAAGGGTCGCAATGCTTGGTACGGTCAAATGTTGGCCAAGGGTCAACTCAGACCAGACATGGGAGATAGCATTACTGGTAAAGGAATGATTCAGGTGTGTTTTTTGAGTAACTTGAAATAATCGTGGTCTCTGGCACTCTCAAAGATCCGTCAAACTTCTGCCAAGTGAAGGTGAAAATGGTTGACTCTGCTATATGTATGTAATTGAACAGGGTGTATCAGCAGTGGAAGCATTCTTTCAACTTTTGAGTCAATCAAGCCTGAATGTGTTGCATCCTGAGGAAAACAAGCCGGTCGCACCAGTGGAACTCTGCCCAATCTTAAAAACACTATATAAAATACTGATATTAAGGTAATTTTTCTGCAAATCTATAACTGTAGCCTTGTTCTGTCTTCATTGTTATCGCTAAAGTTTAAATATTGACGAGTGTTGGATCTGACAGGGAAGAGTCATCACAAGCAATTCTTGAAGCTCTGAGGGATGAGAACTTAAATGACCCGCGTGAACGCATTGAGATGGCACAGAGCCATGATTTCTACAGGCCTTCTCTTCTAGGGCAACCTTGGCTATTAAATTCTCTGGCCATAGACAAACCCGGGAAGCAACCACCAGCCAGCGAGCGTTTGGAATTCCAATAGCAACTTCACGATGGATGTTGTATCCCAATATTATTGCCTATATACATTCCACTTGTTCGGCAAGATATACAATGTTGGGTAGGATATGATCGCATCAGAACTTACCCTCCAGGACCTTGTATTATTGTGTTGCTACGCAGAAATGGATTTCACAACATTGTTAAAAACAAGAGCGATCGAGAGTGTGTCGGTGATGAATTGGTGTTCAGGGTTTTACAACGTAACTAAGAATTTTTACATATTTTTAGTCTTTTAATTTTAATTTTTATTAAATTATTAGTTTAAAGCTTGAGTGAAATAAATGAAGAAAATGTAAGTAATTGCATTATATTGATAAAATGTGTACAAATTCTTACTCCACTGGCCAACTTTTCAGGACTTCAGGCATTAAGCTGGACGCTTTTTACGGAGGAATTTTTTGCTACAATGGGTCTATTTTTAAATAGCTTAAAATTAGGGGGGAAACTCCAGAAGAAAAAAAAAACCTTAAATCAAATGTTTGGGTTAAGCTTTAAGTTTATTGGGTTTTTTTAAAAAAAGTTCTTAAAAGCCAAGTAGCTTTTTCCAAAGACGTGGGCTTTACCACTTATAACATCATCAATCCAAACATAAATCATATTTATAACCTGGCATTTTTTCTATCGGCCTTTTAAAAAATAAAAAAAAAAATAAGTCACTGCTCCAATAGCTAACCTCACCCGTTAATATTGTGTACTATAAAGTTTTGAAACATATCCCAATTTTGTTTTAGTTTTTCAACCACCCTTTTTTCTTAATGATTTCTCGGTGGCATACATTTTTTAGGTTAAATATTCAATATGTTAAAAATTGAAACATAAAGTCCAGGGAAAAAAATATTTTTTATTACATTAAAGTAATCTTTTTTTTTTATTAAGATAAAAATTATCTGACCCTTTGACTAGCCAAAAAAAATAATACAACTTTTGACTATAAGATGGAAGAAAAGGTAGGAATGGAAATTTAAAAAATAGAATGGAGAATATTTTACCTTGATACATTTAGTTCGCACTAGAAAAGAAACCAGGCTAATAGGAAAATTTTTGTTTAGTTAAAAAGAATGAGGTAAAAAAATGAAATAAAAATATCAATTTGCCCCTAGAAATAAAATATTATTTTAAACTGTGGGACATTAGTGAACACACAAATGAGTGCACTCCATTTGAGTATTTCTTGCTTCACTATCATCTTCTCTCCCCTCTTTATCATTGTCGCCTTCTTCAAAACTTTCCATGGACAAATGGGACACGACATGGACATGACATTATCAACCTCATCGTCATCACCAATGTCACACCAGGTCCTGCTCATTCTTATGTATTCGGCATTGAAAAGAGTAAGTTGGTCTTCTTCATTTGCCAAAGATATGTCCGAACCAATTTTCCTATGTTTAAAGGAAAAAGATCCACCACTAGAAAACTTTTTTCTATAAGAATGCAAACTAAACAGCCGTGGTCATCGGAAAATTGGCATTTTCCTATTCCTTCTCCACTTTTCCTTAAACCAAATGAGGCCCTGGGTTAAGGTTGATCTAGGGGTGGAAATAGGTCAGACCTCTATCAGGCGGCCTACAACCTGACCTATTTAGGGCCTAGTTAGGCCTGAGCTATTTGTCAAAAAGGTCAAGCCGATACCTATTTAAAAGTCTAAATATGTAAATAGGTCAGGCCTATTTTGTTAAGGCCTAGCCTGTTTACATATTTAATAAATATAATTAAATGTATATCATATAAATAACATAATATTTATTATTTTTCATTTTTATATTCTAATTTCAAATTATATTTATATAGATTTTGATAAGTTCAAAGTGTATAAAGCCTATTTATGTTATGGCCTCCAAAACCTATAATATAAAGCCTTTTTAAATGCTTATATTGTAAGTAGATCTTTAAAAAGCCTTCAGGCCCGATAAGGCCTTATGAAGATTCAGGCCTAAGCCTATAAAAAAAACTTGAATTTGGGTTCAGGCCTTCTGCCCCCATTACACGCTCAGGCCTATTCAACCAAAGCCTAGCATGAGCTGGCCTATTTCCATGCCTAGGTTGATCCAATAGTCCTGAAAGTATTGCTTTTACATATGAAGTATTTTATGATCAATTTATGCTGAAATATATATTTAGTGTGTTGTATGCATATTCATATTTTGATTTTTTAGTAGTTAAATGTGAGATTAAAATAGTTTTTGGAAAAAAAAAAACTCTCTTATTCTTAATATAAGGGTTAATTGATTTTCATATTAAGGAAATAAAATAAGTTATTTAATCATAATATATGTTGTATATTATTAGATTATATATTATTTTATATTAATTAAAAAAATAATAAGTATAAATATTTTAATATTATTTATTTAACTTCTAAAGAAAATCAATTGAATTTTATAGAAAAATCTGCTAGACCCAACTGGAAAAATAGCTGGGTAAACTTGATCCCACTGTATATTTTCCGCGCGCGTTAAAACGAGCGAATCTGAGAATGACGCAGGAGGAAGCCAGGGGCGGGGGGCGGCTTGTGTATAGTATGCTGGGGTAGCTGCAACGGAAAAATGGTGGAATCCGTGATACCAAATGAGCTCCAAGAAATCATAAAGCCATTTCGTCAGAGAACTGCAGAAGTAGAGGTAAGGCTTCTTTGTTATATCCCCCACTAGTTTTTGAATTTTAACTCGTCTATAAAAGAAACCATGCGACTCTGAAACGCATCTGCCCATTATTTTCTTATTTTGTCTTTCGATATTGATGACAAGCACTTCTTTGTGCTCATCCATCTTCTTCCTGTGTGCCTTTTTTTTTCTTTTTTTTTGGTTGAAGGTCACGTATCACTACGAATCTGGGTGTGCTTTGCTGTATACTAAAAATCTTTTGGAGATTTTGAGGTTGTTTTGTTTTAGTGCGCTGTTCTGTGAACCACTTCTCCCATATGGCTTAAATCTGATTTGGCTTCTTCTTTTGCCCCCGAAACTATGGAATTGCTTGTTCAGGAGCTTTTAGGGCTGTTTGTTTGTGCATAAATTTGAGAAGATTTGAGCACTAGTCTTATATACTTAATACACTTTTGTTTTATCAGATCAGAATGAGCAAGTAGATTTTGAAATGTTCATAATATTAATAACTAGATTTTGTTATCGGATAAATAATATATAAAAATTACATGTTCTGATTTGATCGGAAACAGCCACCTTAATATATAAGGGTAAGTATATAAAAGTTTTTTTCTGCATGAATTCATAAAAGACGGCCTGCAATTTTCTAACGAGCATGTTTGTTTTAGGAACGTGTAGCAAGACTTGAAGCTGCCGTGGCTAGTGCAAAAGGTAGGCACTAAAGCACTTGAGACAACCATTGTTGCTGGGATACGTTGCTCTAAATTGTAACATATATGTGAAACTTGCTCAGATGCAGGAAATGAGAAACACTTGAAGCAAATTGATGATCTTCAGTCAAAGCTTGAAAAGGCTAATGCAGAGCTCGTTGCAGAAAAAGAGAAGGTTGTCCCCATGTATAGATTTTCCACATTTTGTATTTTAAAGCAATGGATGATTTTGTTTGCATATTAATCAACCTCTTAAATTTTAGGCGCAGAAGCTTGCTGCTGAAAATGAAAAGCTTCAATACCGTATAATCCATCTTTCGCGAGCACTTAAAGAGGCCAATCAGAAGTTAGACCAAGTGAGCTTTTTTTTCCTCTTGCCATTCGTTTGAAATAATTGTATAGTCATTGTTGACAACATGCCTTACCAGCTATCTATTAGTGAAATTAGAGTCCCTGAAAGATAGTTATGAATTATCAGCCCCGTATAATAGTTAGGACCGAATTTCTATATGTACATAATTAAGCAAGTATAATTTTCTGTAGGTTTAGAATCACACAGTGACGCAGAATAAATTGGTTCTAAGATTATATGCTTTTACTTAGGAGATGATTTAATTCCAATCAGGAGTACTGTCAAATAGGAGACAAGACAAGAGCGAAAAATTCAAATAGGATATACAACCAATGTTAAAAAGAATGATTTTATGGAAATACTATGTATGCGTTTAAAGATAGTTCTATGTAAATGTTGCAACCATAAAAGTTGATTATTGAGTCCATGTAGTTGTGTAGAATATGCTTTGATTTCATTGGTTAGATGTGAAATTGCATTTTATTTTTCATTGCTCTGCTGTTTTTTTTTTTTTATATAAGAAAAAAGATTAGATGGGTTTGGCACCGGTCCCCCACCAAGGCCATGGCATTGCTGTTTTTTCTTAGTCTGTTTAAAGTAATTCCATTGATTATCTGGGATGATATGAAGATGGTTGACAGCCTAATGACAGAATTGAAGGAATTCTATCATACAAAATGTGGCCAAGTGGAATTGGCGTTGTTTGTTACTGACCTCTGGTTACATAAAATTGCAGGATTCTTGAACTCATTGGCTGAAAGCTTTTTGTGTTTATTGAAGTGTCGGACCAGATAACTTTCCTCGGTTTATATCAGAATTGAAGGACGATGGCCTTTTTTTTTTGGGTGTAAAAAAAGGATTCTAGTATTCTACAGCTTTTCAGATGCTCTGCCTCCTAATACTTGTGCATGGTTACAACTTGCAAGGCATTTGTAAATTTTGGGCTGATCAAACAATAGAGGTTTAATTCTATTGAACATGTATTTTCCTTAAATGGATTTTAGATCTGCAATAATCAAAGAGGGAAAAGACACACTCAAAACAGAAAAGCAAGCCCCAAACTTGATTAACTCTGGTTCAAGATGATGTCTCCCGACGTGGAACAAGCTTTAGATTCAAAGTGGTAAATTTTTAATTTGGAAATTATCTTAATTTTAAATGTTGTATCTATTAAAATGAAAAAGAAAAAATTATTAAAAATAAAAGCAAAAGGAGATTAAATTTGAATCATCCATTTTTATAGCGAACAGTGTAAGAATTACAGTGCTCATTATCGCTGATAGTTAAATGCTCGTGAAATAGTCCATTTACGCCAATGAGGGTAAGTGCACAATGAGTCAATGACTAGTAAGCACGGGAAAATCCTTATACTATCCTTCACTGTCTACCAATATTCTGTACATTATACTGCCACATTGCATCCTGATTGCCTATGGGATATTTATAACTATGTGAAACAAAGTCAAGCCTTCCAAAAATTTTACAGAAGATATGAACTAGGCCAAAAAAAGATTAGCCCTAATGTAAGATTCGGCGACTGCTGAGTCGCTCCTTTAATAGTTCAACCAAAGCTGCCTTGTTAAGTTTATAGTACCCTCTCACACTGTTCTGTTTGGCAATCGCCCTTAGCTCAACCAACTTCAAGTCCTTCAGCTTATCTCTATCTGGCATCAAAACTGAGGTCTGAGTTTCTACTTTCCTTCTTTTCTGTAATTCAGAAAATTTGCTGTCAAAAGGAACAATAGCATACTCTCCTGTTTCATCCTGGCTGGGCTGCACTTCTGTCTCAGTAATTTTTCCAACCAAGGACTTGTTTGAACGGCCCTGGTTAACGCAGATGATGCTGGTGCTGGGCTTTTGCTGCCCCCTGGAAGTTGAAATTTTGGATGCTTTGGGACGAAGTTTTATGGGAATGTCACTTGGTTTTCTATCAGACAATGAATATAAATCAGGCTTCCTTTTCCACTGATTCTGTGGTTTGGAAGGAAAGCTCATATTGGACTTGCTAGGATTAGCATAAGTTTCAGATTTACGGCCATGTGCTGGTGATTTCTCTTCAACTTTCAGCCGTGATCTACTGTATGGGATGATCTTGGTTTGCTGTTTTGCAGGAATAAGGCTTTCGTTTTTCATGCTCATAGCTTTTGGAGGATTTTCATCATTATCCCCTTTCAAGAAGGATGATTCCTTATCAGGAAGACACAATAGCTGAGGATAAACCATTTGTAGGGGTTTGAAGATGTCTGAGTCTTCATCCAGAACAGTTAATTCTTTTGAACAAACTCTTCCCTCAGATTCCGAAGCAAAATCACATAGCTTTTGATCTAAGTCAGAATTTCCATCATTTCCACTTTTGGATTGTTGTGAATCACTCATCATGGAACCAAGACGCATTTCCCTGCACCTTATTGCAGCTGCAACTCTAGAAGCATATGCGCTATCATATTCAACAATTGCATTTCTTTCCGGCACAACCTATAAATAAATGCAATGAAGTAAAGTGAAAATATATATATAACAGCTACCTATCTGATAAGGTAATCGCAATGAAGGAGAACAAGGGAACTTTTTGACCTCGGCTTCTTTTGGTGCATTTTCCATGTCTTCGGAGAAAGATGAATTTGGTACTTGATCTGCGTCTTTGATAACAAGTTGTCTTCCGTCTTCCTCATTTCCAGAAACTTGCAAATTTGATGAGTCTGATAGATCCATTCCATCAGAATGGCCAGATGCACAGCTGATAGCCCTCAAGTATGTACCTTCTACAGAATCTTTGGCAATCAATTCCTTAAAGAATAACCAGTAAAATGTCAGGATCCATGACAGGTCCATAGGATGAGATATATACAACATTCCACATTAAATATAACCCCAGCAGAGATAATAAATCCACCATACAATGAGTATAGAATAAACAATACATGGTGGCTTTGTTAAAGATTAGAGACCTGCTGTTACTACCTTAACCCTTTAACTGGGGTATACTCTCTTTTCATTGGACTTCACTACTGAAAACGGCTCATACTGTCAGCTGCTAGTATTGGACCGTCAAATTCTAACTCTAAAATCATTGTCAACTCAGGAATACTTGACTGTTTCTTCTCAATGGATGGGTCAACAGTGCTTTTTGAGGCATCTTTACTGACATGCTTAATAAAAGCATTTGAGAGTCAAAACAAAATACAACTTGAGTCCTCATAATGTAAGACTAAGTGAGACTAGAAAGGTTGTGGAAAATAGGCACTGAAGACTAACTCTAGGACCTGGTTCAAATCTTTGTAACTCATTCAATAAAGCAGAACATGATAGTCAAAAACAAGGAGAGAAAGGAAAATCTACGTAACTCTGTTAGCATTCATAACATATTGGCTTCAAGTGTCATAGGGGGTGCAATGTCCCATGTTAGAAAACATTAAACTTTGGAAAGATTATATGTATAGGAAGGACTCATAGGTCGTAAACCTAATATTATAAAATTTTGGATGTGTAATGTCGAATGTATTTGTATAGCTCCTTCAAGGCCTAACAGAAAAAGTTTAATGAAAACCTCTTACTACTTGAGATTTTGCCTTCTATGGTATAATAGAAATGACTGTGATAACCAGGGCACTAGAAAGACTGAGACGATCCATAGGCACCCAAAATAACTAAACAAAGACCTCCCTACAAATTTCAATAGTTTTATCTGTCATGGTACCATAGCAGTTACTGCTCTTATAACATACTCAAAAGACTTTTTACTACAACAACCTGCTCAGACCTTTGTTCAAACTCTGAGAGGCCATTTAGACTTTCTGCATCAACCTGACCAAAATTTGAATACACTAGCCTCCATAGCAGCAAAGGAAACGAAAAACTATTATTAACCATCATAGTTTATATTAAACATCCGTATTCCATAAACCAGAAAATTACAATAAATAGGTCAAAATAGTCAAAACATGAGGAGCAATTTATGTATCACTGAAGCCTTCAGAGTTTAGAAGAGGGCATATAAGAGAAAGTATTGAACGCGCTAAAGAAAAACGTTGAAAACTGATAGCCAGTAATTGAAAACCTCTGCATCAAATATAAAGCTCATTAACTTGAGAAAGAAATTTCAAAAGTCAACCTGGCCACATGCGTCTTCACTGTAATCTCTTTTTAAAGCTGCCTTCATTATTTCATGAAGTGGGTCGGCAGGTTTATAATGCAGTAGTGACCGGGTCCCACTATCATCGGCATGATGATTTTTCAAATTCCTTATAGAGACATCAAGCCAGTTGATTTTTTCAGTCAAAGCACTAAAGCACAGTTCAGGCCATTTTTCATGTTGAGCACAAGCTAATTCACTCTGAAGCGATAATAATTCTTTTCCAAGTTCCTCAATTTCGGTATCTTCCTTTCTTATTAAAATTCTCAAAACCTCAATACAGGATTTCTCATTCAAGGCATCTTCCTCAATCACATCTACAGAGTTAAGAGAAAAATCAAAGGGCGTCAAATAAAGCCTCAGAAAAGGACCAGACTAACGCAGAGCAAGGGAGTAAGATTATACCATAACTAGAACCAAAGTAAAAGTCACATTGCCATCCAGCATGCTCGGAGCAAATGCCGTCTTGAACGTCTGGAACTGGTAAAAAACATGCAGCACATTAGGGAAAGGATAAGTCACAAGCAATCCAGTAAAAGAACATTTAATAAAGAACCATTGTGATATGGAAGTTGATCGAAGAGTTATGAGAAGAATCGGGAACCTTGATCATATGATGAACTCCAAAGATCGCAAGCCATGAATTGAAACAATCCTGAAATGAAAATGTTAACAATAAAGTATGATCGATATACAATTTAGTTTGTGGAACGAAATGCCAATAGAGAAGCCTGCGAAATCTAACTATTTGTTGACGAAATAAAAAAGGCAGGACCAATAAATTCAAAAGTATTCAAAATCGCTGGGGAAGAAAGTGTAAAATAGGGAATCTCCAGCACGCATACTGTGCCACATCCCGAACCAGCAAAGGACAGAGGAGTGGTGATAAGCGAAGAACGCAGGACGCTGAATACAACAAGACAACGCGAAAATGGAAACGCAATTAAAAATAAATAAAGAAAAAGAAAAAGAAAAGGCATCTAGAAGAAAAATAATCCTTCTCAGGAACCAGACTTCCTACAGGCTCAAGACATTGAAATGAAGTTCAGACCAGAGATTGAGGAATGGGTAGCGGATAACGGAACACGTAGCTTTCCGAGCGAACAAACAGTGCCTTAATGCAATAAAAGACGGAAGACTAAGGAAATATTGACAGCTTGAGCTTATCGAGCCACCCGAGAAGCCGCGGCAATGCAGAATGCGAAAACGAAAATGTGTCTAGGGTTTCGGGTTTCTCAAAAGTCAGAGCCAGAGGAGAAATAAAAGGGGCTTTTACAGAGTGGAGAAGGAGCAAAGCAAAGAAGGGAAGCTCTGCTCTGCTATGTGTGCATTAACAGTAAAAAAGCAGAGCCTCCAAGCGACAAACTTGCCCGTAATGGCAAGAAGGACGCAGTGAGCTACAAAGAGGCGGTTTCAAAAGGGGACCACCTGGGAATTTTAATAAAAGAGAAGGTGGGCCCATTCATGGTAGTTGTTGTGGGGGGTCATGAGCCCTGGTTGACTGTGGAAGAATGAAGAACTTTCGTCCACCCCTGGATTCGTAAAAAGGTGACCTTTTTGGACTCATTTGTGAATATCCATGTTTAATGTTTGTTGCTCCTATGAATATGAGATTTCCTCAACCACCCAATACCATACCTATTGGATCAGACAATGAATCTTCTGTCTGCAGGCTTCAACCTTCACTCTGAATCCTTGCTTTTTCCCAAGTGCCTTGTAATTTCTGGTCGTCTTATTTATAGGGTCAGTCCAGTCTCTAAGAAGAAAAAGATGAAATAGAAGTTACGCGTATTTCATATTTAAAGCTTGAATTTCAATCAAATCTAAGATGATTTCAATTATGCAATAATAATTTATTCTAATTATTCTAAATTCAAATTTAAGATTCTCCGTTTGAATTTAGGATTCATCGCTGTGCAAGTAGATTCGGCACTTACAATTGCATACAAATTAGAGCTATTTGATATTTAAAGTAATATGTATTTTTATATGAGCAATAAAATACAACTCATGAGTTTCATTTTTCTAAAGTGAATGAATTAAATTGATATAAATAAAAAATATAAGGTCCAAAAAATAAATGATTAAGGTGCAATTTTAGTAACAAAGTTTTTCACTATTAGCAAGTGGCACAATTATGTTATCAGTGGTATAGAAGTACACATAATATTTTAAAAATATGACCATTTTAAAAATTTCATTAAATTGGCTCAAATATGTCTATTTTAAAGGGGGTTAGTTTAATAGAATTACTAAAATTACACTATTTTTAAGAGGTTGTATGTATTTTTACATATCAAAACTTACATGGGCCAAGCCCTTTTTGCAAAAAAACTTTATTGTTAAAAATTATAGCTCGACTTGAAAATAATATCTAAAAACTAACCAATAATTATTTATAAATTTTGGAAGAACAAATTTTTATAAGATGTTATTTAATTATTATCATAAGGCGTCCATATTGTTCTGTCCTATTAAAAAAAATACACGAATGCATATTGTCGTGTTTTTTTAACCTCAATATATTGGTGTGTTAATACACTAATGTTCCTTGTTTTTTTGGGTCAAATAGTCCTTGATTAACATTATTGCAATTGATTGAGATATAAATTATCGATCCAATTAGATATTTCTTGGCCTGATAATTAAGTTCATTACATATGAAGACTTGCACATCATACCATGTTTTTATAATATTAATCCGGTCTCAAATCATTAGTTACGTGTTATTACGTGTTAGTGAGATGCCAATTTGGTGATAAAGACTAACACATTACATGTTATGTTTATAATATTAAGTTGTTTTCAAATCACAAGTTGCGTATCAATGAGGTGACAATTTGATTATAAACACTTGCACATCACAGGTTGTGTTTATAACATTAATCCGGTCTCAAATCACGAGTTGCGTAACATTGAGGTAGCAATTTGATGATAAAGGCTTGCACATCCCAGGTTGTGTTTATAACATTAATCCAGTCTCAAATCATGAGTTGCGTGACATTGAGATGGTAATTTGACGATAAAGGCTTGCACATCATATGTTGTGTTTATAACATTAATCTAGTCTCAAATCACAAGTTGCATATCATTGAAGTGGCACTCTTATGATAAAGGCTTACATGACATGTTGTGTTTACAGCGTTAATTTGGTCTCAAATCATGAGTTGCTTATCATTGAGGTGGCACACTTTGATGATAAAGGCTTACACATGGCACATGTTTATAACATTAATCCAGTTTCAAATCACAAGTTGCGTATCATTGAGGTGGCAATTTGATGATAAAGGCTTACACCTGACACGTTGTGTTTATAACATTAATCCGGTCTCAAATCACGAGTTGCGTATCATTGAGGTGGCAATTTAGTGATAAAGGCTTACACATGACACATGTTTATAACATGAATTTGATCTCAAATTACGAGTTGCATATCATTGAGGTGGCAATTTGATGATACAAATCTAGAGTTGAGTATCATTGAGGTGGCAATTTGATGATAAAAACTTACACATGACATGTGTAATATCCCAGCATCTCACTCTTGATATTATCCACTTTGGGGTTTATCGCCCCTCATGGCTTTAAAACATATCGAGAGGGGAGGTATTCAAACCCTTATAAGACGTCTTTTGTTCCCCTCCCCAGCCAATGTGAAACATAACACTCAACCTATCTTTGGGTCTAATGTCCTCACTGACACGTCAACCCACATCGACCCAAGCTGGTTCTGATAACAATTGTAGCATCTCAGAGTTTCACTCTTGATATTGTCTGCTTTTGGGGCTAGCGTCCTTGCTGATATGTTAACTCACATCACAGCTGGGATGTTACAAGCGTCCACCGAGTTGGGCATTTTTTCAAAAGCCTAGTATGATGAAATTCATTTTAAACACCTCTAACTAGGCTCTCTCTCTTTTTTTTCTCATCGGCCTTTTTTGCAAACGCTGATGGTTGTGGTGGGCCTTTTTCACATCGAATGCTCACTCTAACATTGGCCCAAACACATGGAACATTGGTTGTGGTGGGCTACGAGAGAGTGGAGGAGGAGGCGATAGAGGGTGGGTAGAAGATGAGAGAGAGAGGGTAAAGAAGGAAGAAGATAGAGATATGGGAAGAGAGAAATATATGTGAGGGGTATTTTGATAAAACACTCGAACTTCAAAAAATCATATTCTTCCCCATCATCTCTATGTTATTTCCCCTTTTTATAAGATTGTTTGAGATGTTTTAAGTTTGAATGGTATTTTTTTTAATCTTTTTGTCTAAAATATTTTTTAGAAGACTCTTCAATTAAATCTTGACTCTCATATTTAAAGTAACTGAAATTCAATATCACCTTAAATATTAGTTGTTTTTTTTAGGAATAGAAAAGGAAGAAGCAAAATTGTTAAGAAAGAAAAAGAAAATTCTTGATTAAGACTCTGAGCTTGATTGTTTGTTTTCTGTCAAAATCTAGGTTTTAGAAGTTATTTTCCGCAAACTAAAATAAGATTTCTCTTATATACTTACCTCATAAATCTCAAAAGTTAATCTAAACGGTTTCGACCCACAGAAATTTCCACTCTAAGCCCTCTTCTGACAAATCAAATCACCCCTACAAAAATGGGTCGACTTTTTCTTATCATTATTTTCTCATCGCCTCCTCATAATTTTTAAATCATGTTTATCTAATTAATCTAAAAGTTGATAATACTACTTTAACTGTGATCTCATCTTGTTAATCAATAATTCGTATGGGCTCGTTAATGAGGAAAAAAAAAAAGAACACTAGATAATATACTTCGGATGGAAACAAGACCCCACAAGGAATAAAGTCTCGTATTAAGGAAATAAAGTGCTGATTCAAGGTGTAGGGATTTTCAACTTTGAGTGAAAGATTTCAAGTTTGAATTTGAGTAAATAGAGAAAATGTCTTAAGAAAATTTGTCTTGTTTAAATCAATAATGCTTAAATTTAACCCAATCAAATAGATTTATTAAAAATGGTTGATACATATCAGATTAAGGTGCAAAAATACCTATAAATTTTTATTAAAAGTATGTCCAGCATCACATATTTTCTCGAGGTGTAAAAATGCTTATGAAGATTCAAAATGAAAGCAAAAATTACAGCCTAACACTGTTACTTTTTGCAATAGGGCTTACGTAATTTTTGCATATACATATTAAGGGTTTAGTTTTCTCATGTTGCATGAAAAAACTAAGATTCTTACATACACATGAAATGGTGGGATCCACACACACACACATATATGAATTACTATATATATGTGTGAGTTTCACCATTTTATAAGTGTGTGACATGAGAAAACACTTCTCTTATAACATGAGAAATGTTTTTCCCATACATATTAATAGTGTTAGGTTATATTTGACCCTATAATATAATGTTTGAACATTGAAGTTGCCCTCATTTAGGTCTCAATTTTTATAGTTTGAAACCACGTGTTGTGGTCCAAGTCTCTTTGAGCATACAACATTAGTAGTTTCTATGTTTTAGTGAAAAACTAAATCATTTTGCCATGTGATGGACAAGAACTTTTATTTTGAAACTATATGAACTTGAATAAAAATAATGACAGATTACGTAAACTAAACATTATATTAACCCATCCATAAAGTCTTTACCCATGTTTTTTTTTAAAAAAAAATATACGTTCCCCCTTCCCCCTTCCAACAAAACAATATCATGTCGTTCTCTCCTCCTCCTTCTATACTCCTGTTTTTTTTTGCTCCGAACTTCTATACTCCTGTTTCCAGGTATATAAAAGTGCTTATCGAGTAACAAAAGAGTGAGATTTATAAATTATGATGTGACATAAAGAGTATTAAGGCAGTGACTCTTTACTAAGATTAAACTCAATTGTCTTATCACCAAATTGCCACCTCAGTAATATGCAACTCGCGACTTGAGACCACATTAACATTGAGAACACATGTTATGTGTTATTGCCACTTTAATGATAGACAACTTGTGATTTGAGACAAGATTAATATTATAAATACATGTCATGTCATGTGTAAGTCTTTATCATCAAATTGCCAACTTAAAGATACGCAGCTCGTGATTTGAGACTAAATTCATGTTGTAAACATAACGTGTGTTGTGGCATTCTAACATTTCATTTTTTATATTATCTTTTTTGGGGCCCATTACCCCTCATGACTTTTGTTATGAGATGACGAAATGGGTTTGAAGCAGGCCCAATAAGAAGGTCACCCATGAGGACTCTTTTAAACAGGTAAAATGTTAATCCTCATTAATCATGCCCATAATAACGGTTAGTACAGGTAGTGGAGCAGGTATACCAAGTAGTGGAGCAGACACACACTTACGGAAGGACAGATAATGTCAGGGTGTGGAGGCACCTTTCATGCACGCCCCTAAGGATAAGGAAACCCTAGGTAATCCCTATAAATAGGTGATTACCCACCAAGTATGCCTCCTTCCTTCATCTATTATACGTTCAATTACACGGTGCGTACACCCTACTCTCCTTTGTGGCTATAGCCACTGTCATGTTGTACTGTGATTCTTGGAGGCTTAGTGATATCATTTCCATTGATATTGCTAGGGTCTTCATTATTCCTTTGGGTATTAGCACTTGAGCCCATCTGGAAACATATTAATCCAACATAAACACTCACTAGCTATTCTTGGCTAGACATCCGTGTTCTTTTTTTTAGAACATTTAAAATATGTCAAGATGGGAGGTATCCAGAGCTTTATGAAACATATTAGGATGTTACAACGCGCATGTGACCAACGTTGGGAGTTGAGTGACGTGGTGCTGCTGAGGCTCTGACCCTTTAGTCCTTTACAGCTCTCCCTCAATTAGGGGTGTAAACAGGCCAGGCCAGGCCTTACCCTTAACAGGCCAGGCCTGTTTTGTAACATACTGTCCTGTGGCCTGTTACAGGCCTATTTTTCGGTCTGGGCCTGGCTTGTGGCCTGTTAAAGCCTGTTTTTTTTTAATTTTTTTTAATTTTTTTTTTAAAAAATTAATTTTTATTTTTATTATTTTATTTAATTAAGCTAACAGGCCACAGACTGAAAACAGATCTACTTTAAACAGGCTAAAAGCAAGCCAAAATTACATAAATTAATACTAATAATATAAATAACAGGCCATAGGCCGAAAACATGCCTACTTTAAACAGGCTAAAAATAGGCCAAAATTACATAAATTAATATTAATAATATAAATAGGCCGGCCTGACAGGCCTAAAAGGCCTCTTATCAAGCCTGGGCCTGGCCTGTTAAGGGAAAGCAGGCTTCATGAGAGGCCTTGGCCTGACCTTTTAGCCTGACAGGCCAGGCCAAACCAGGCTTTTAACAGGCCAGACCTATGGCCTTTTTACATCCCTACCCTCAATGGTCCATTCTCTTTTCTCTGACCATAAAGAATACACCCACGGACAAGAAAATGCCTTATTTCAAAAATTAATGGAGCTCATTCCACTGCTTAGGCTAGCAACTTTTTTCCGATTTTAAATATAAATTATTAATTAAGAAAATAATTTAAGGGAAAACATTTTCTCATGTTATAGGAAAACCATTTTTTCATGTTACACACACATAAAATGGTGAGACCCAAATATACATATATTAATTCATACATGTATATGTGGGTCTCATCATTTCATGTGTGTGTAGGAAACCTTTTTTTTTTCTCACGTAACATGAGAAAACCAAAGCTCATAATTTAATTAATCAAACTAATTAGTTTAAGAAAAAAAATATAAATATAAATACTCTGAAATAATTTGAATTAGCTTCCTTAATTTTTCCAAAAAAATCAATTTTTTTTTATATTTAGCACCGGAGGGAGTAATAATTTACCCCTTTTTTTTATCAGATTTAAAATTTTTGTTTTAAATTATCACAACATATACAACTAATACATATAGTTTTCCATAAGATTCATACCCTTTTTACTCATTTTCCATATCAACTCACTTTTCAAATAATAATTCAAACACTCTCAGTTTAGAAAAAAAAAACTACTTCTGTCATCATCAATCTAAACATAAATCACATTCATAATATGAATTTTTTTCTCTATCAGGCTTCTGCAAAAATCAAATAAAAAATAAATCATTATTCCCACCGCCAATCTAAACAGATCTAATCTCTTACTCTTCCGCTCTCTTGTCTACGGTCCACTCAAGCAGAGAAGGAAATGGCTTAGACGACCAAGCTTGGCCATCTCATGGAAGAGGAAGGATTCGCAGCCTCGAACAGATCTACCAACACACTCCTCTCTTTAATGGGCACCAACTAAAGATCATCGGAAATAAAATCCTAGTTCCGATGGATACCCTCCACCTGCTGGATACCCTCCCCTTAATATTTTATTCATCCATCCACATTCAAATACAAAATTTCATTTAGGTAGTTACAGTCCTGCCTCATTTCACATATGTATTTAATCATGATGAATTTTTCTTAATAAGAAATATCTTATCTAATAATTCAACTGATGCTCTATATATTTCTTTTCACAAGATAACATATTTGAGAAGGTTTTGTTCAGACAATTTTTTGAGGAGAAAATCCCAAAAAAATACTGTTAAGATAAGAAAATAACTAATAAAGGTATGGATATCTGAAATCTCATGTAAGAGACTTTTGGGAGGAATTTTGGATTTCCAAAATCCTACCGAACGACGAATCGAGTAAAATTGAAAAAATAGAGTGAAGTGCTGATAATTATTTCACCTTCTCTCTCTTGAGAGAGATAAAGTATTTGTTTGAGGGTTTTAAAATCTAGGTTTTATTATAAGTCTGTCAAACACTTTTTTTTTTTAGTAACTATTTTGTATCAAAATCTAAATTTTATCATAAGTTTACCAAACATTCCTACTTTTTTCAAAAACTTTTTTGCATCAAAACATAGATTTTGAAAAAGTTATTTCTTTCCCAGATTTTTCTCTCGCTTCTACCATTATCACTATTTTTTTTGGTATTAATTAATATCTTTAAGTAATTTTTTAGTACACTGATTTTTTTTTCAATATCCTAAATTTTTTAATTTTCAACATCATAATTTTTTCCCCCAAGATTATGAAATATTTTTTCAATATCTTTATGTATCTTTTTAGTAATACTCTAGAATATTTTTTCAAGATCCTAAAATAAATTTTTAAGATCACGAGAAGTATTTTTTAGTACCAATAAGTATTAATTATTTTTTTAATACCTATCAATACCCTAAAATATTTTTTCAAAATCAGTTATTACCCTAAAATATTTTTTCAAAATCGTAAAATATTTTTCCACTATCCTTAAATATCTTTATAATATCTTTCACCACATTAAAATATTTTTTTAATATTTTAAAATAAATTTTTAAAATTATAAAATATTTTTCAGTGCCACTAAAATGCTTAAAGACTAGAGTGGGTAGATTATAAATTCAAGGCAATAAGAATATTCGGTAGTAGGGGGAAATTGTCGGTTAGGCACTATCGCGACGATTGGAGAGCGGGAAGCGAAGTTGGTGCGCCCATGTCATGTAATGACAGGTGTCCGAAACTATGTCGTTTTATATACCACGTGTCGTCTTCCCACCTGCCTTGCCTGACGATAAGTTACCTTTTATGGTATCATTAAAACTTAACCCTTTTCGTTAATCAAAACGATTCTCCTGAAGGGAGGAAGTTGGGTGGACTAAGGACCACAGCTACTATGGAGGAAACACGCCCTCAACTGTCAGATCCTTTGATTTAATTGTCAACGAACCCCACTTTCTACCGTTAACAATAACGAAGATCCACTAGTGTATAATATTCTTCTCTCTGATCTGGTCTAATATAATATCCCTCAACATCAACAACCTCCTACGCGTGGTCTAATAAATCATTGTTAGATTATATATTTGTTTAGATTATTGGTAGAAGCTGTTTTTTTAAATATGATTTATTTACGATACTCTTTCTGATTTTTATTATGAAACACCAACTATCAATAATTTTTTATTCTTATTATAAGATATCAATTACCTTTAACTAACTCATTTATTACCTATTATTTTAAACGAATTCTTTAAATTTATATAATTAAAGTAAAGATACAATTGAAAAAATTTATTAATTTTAGATCAATTTAATGACAAAATTTTTAAACTTATAAAAAATGGTAGTCGATACCTTTATTATAAGGATATAAGACTAAGGATGGGAGGGAGTATATGTTGTAGGTTTATGAGATGAAACATACTACAGTCATTTCGTTGTTTGTTCCCATGTGCCCACACGCGACAAAAGTTTCAACGAGCACACATGCTCCTTGCTACATGAGATCTGAAGAACACACCAAAAGCAAAAAATGACGCCGCAGTTAAAGGGAGAGAGAGGGCGAGAAAAAAGGTGGTAAATAATAAATATATATTTCTAAATAAGTAAAAACGTTTTCGAAAATAGTTCAAATGACGGCGTCCTGGGCAAATCCAGGCACCCACCGCAAGCAGAGCCAGGATCGGGAAGATGATGCTCAAGAAAGAAGCCTTGTTCATCTGTTCTCTGGTGACTCTCTGGTACTCCTCAAATATTGGAGTGATCCTCCTCAACAAGTATTTGCTCTCCAGTTATGGCTTCAGATTCCCCATCTTCCTCACAATGTGCCACATGACTGCCTGTGCCGCTCTTAGCTACATGTCCATTGTTTTCCTCAAGATTGTGCCTCATCAGACCATTAAATCAAGGTCCCAGTTTTACAAGATTGCAACTTTGAGCGTTGTCTTTTGTGCGTCGGTGGTTGGTGGCAACATCTCTCTCAGGTACCTCGCCGTTTCGTTCAATCAGGCGGTGGGTGCCACCACCCCTTTTTTCACGGCCTTGTTCGCTTATATGGTGACCCTTAAGCGCGAGGCTTGGGTCACTTATGCTGCTCTTGTGCCCGTTGTTGCTGGGGTTGTGATTGCAAGTGGGGTATGTTCATTTTTATTTCCAAGATCTTGTGTTTGATTTCTCTCCCTGAAAATGCTCATCTTGTTCATCCAACCCTATCTTGGTATGCCGACATAATTTCTTATTTTAGTTTTGGTTAACATTTCAAGCCTACCTTGTCTTGATCAGTGCTCCTCCAGATCTGGAAAGCTGTTGCAAATTAGTTACTTGTCATACCGTATATGGGAATGTGATCATTTAGGTGATCTGTAGTTGTTAGGAATTTAAGCAATTTATTTGTGGTTATATACGTATATCGAAATTCCCTACCACGATTGTAGTTCTCATCTTCTTTCCTCACTTACTTTATGACAATGAATATAAAATGGGTCTAAAACTTTTGCATGGATAAGGAAAACGTCAGGTGACCTGGAGGCCAAAACATCACTCCATCTGTTCCATCTGTTGCTATTCATAGCAATCTGGATTCTTTATCATAGAAAGCTAATTCTTTATTCTTGTTAGTCATCGCGCATTGGAGTTGGATTATATGATTAATAGTATCCATTAATCTAAATATGTGCTAGTTGTGAGAGAATACCAGTTCATCAACGCCTGAATGATTGCATATTTCTGTCCCATTTACCATGTCTTCTGATAACCTGTAACATTTTCTTGTTGGGGCAGGGTGAACCGGGCTTCCACCTGTTTGGATTCATTATGTGCATAAGTGCTACTGCTGCTAGAGCCTTCAAGTCTGTTCTTCAGGGCATCTTACTTTCTTCTGAAGGGTAAAGTTTAAGATATTAACTCCTCAGCTTTTGATTACACGCATTTTACATATTTGTTTTTGGAACTTGTTCATTAGTGGACTTTCTTTAAAATGTTCATTTCCTTATTTGATATTCTTAAATGATAAAGCTATTGTAATTGACCAGCTTTAAGGGTTTTGTGACAAAACTGAGGGCCAAAAGAGGCTTAGCGACGTGCATATTTTACTAATCAAGCTTCCTTATTTGCTTTAATAGGAATTTCATCTCTTTCTAGATGCTTTGATTGTGTGCCTTGTTGAAACTTGAAAGTTGGGTTGTTGAGTGCCTGGTCAGGTTCAATGAAAAAAAGAAGGTAAAAATAAGACAAGACAACCTCTTTCTTCAAGTCCATTCATTGAGTTGTGAGAAAATCTTCTGAAAACTACAATGCTAAAGATATGAAACCTTGTTGAACATGATAGTGATGCAAAATGGAGCTTTAGCTGCTTCCTTCTCATGGATATATGATTGAATCCAATCTCTTTCAACAATTTTGGGTTCTGGTCCTGGCCATTTTATTCCTTTTCTGGTTGCAATAAACTGCTCATATTACCAACTTCACTTTCAACCAAACAGGGAGAAGTTGAACTCGATGAATTTGCTCCTGTATATGTCTCCAATTGCTGTCGTGGTTTTGGTTCCTGTGGTGCTTATTATGGAGCCCAACGTCATAGATGTCACAACAGCTCTTGGAAAGGAGAAAAAGTCCATGTGGATTCTTCTTTTGCTTAACTCAGTGACAGCTTATGTGGCAAACTTATCAAACTTCTTGGTGACTAAACATACAAGTGCTCTTACCCTTCAGGTTTGTTCCCTATACAGATTTAGTAGTTAAAAGCTAATTTTTACTAACAAATTCAAAGTTTTTCTCAGCTCTAGGTTATTAGATGAAACCCTTAATTGGCGTCTTTCCTTTTATGCTTTAATTTTTTTCCAAAACTCAGATCAAATAAGTTTGCTCTGTAGTATTTTGTGAAATAGAGGTTTAAATGCTTTTGTTTCTTCAAGTAAACAGAACACTCAGGAACCTTTTTACTTTGAATTAATTGATTGTGAGAGTTTCATTTTTCTGTACAGCAACAACAATAAGCCTTATCCCACAAGTTGGTGTCAGCTATATGAATCGCACACCACCATTATGCTCTATCAACAGATTTGGTTTTTTTCTTATATATCTCCTGATGCATGGGCTGCATTTATTTCCTTGAATGTAGAGATACCTACTATATATTGACTGAAGACACATACACGAACCAACAAAGAAAAAAAGATCAAAGAAAGAAATTGTTGCTTTGATCTGATTTTTTTTATGATTATTCACCCGCAATTTCTTCTGAAATGTTGTGAACTAGGTGTTGGGGAATGCAAAGGGTGCTGTGGCTGTTGTGATATCAATCCTTATATTTAGAAATCCTGTGACTGTTGTAGGCATGGCGGGCTACACAGTTACAGTATTGGGGGTGGTTGCATATGGAGAAACAAAGAGAAGATTTAGATGAACAGCCTGTCTCTCAGTATAAGCATTCTCCTATTTAGTTTTGTAATTTTGATTGATTTGTCCCAGTTTTTCCCACATGAACATCATTCTTAGCAATTTGACCATGGCCAGGTTAGGGCGGGCAAAGTATTTTTTGGGTCATGCTTGTTGTATGTATGCTGAAATATTTTTGTACCACAGTTGATCTTATCAA
Source organism: Acacia confusa (assembly GCA_037074495.1). Classification (NCBI taxonomy): domain Eukaryota; kingdom Viridiplantae; phylum Streptophyta; class Magnoliopsida; order Fabales; family Fabaceae; genus Acacia; species Acacia confusa. Next base: position 7,945,254 of record CM073507.1, on the reverse strand, counting down.
GCAGATTCTGCTATTTTTCTTTTATAGACGAAACTTGCTTTTGGCATTTGGACAAGTATACTATTTACTATGGCTAGGAAATTGGAAAAGAAGCATCTTATTTGACAGTTGACACCATAAAAATCCTCATGTTTATTCGTAAATTTATATCCTTAGCATGAAGATGTCATCCCCCAGTTTGACCACAAAATTGCCATTATTATTGAGGTGCTTCAATCTTCTGTCTTCACGTCTCTGAACTAAAGAATCCAGAGAACATACCGAAAGACAATCATGAAAAAAAAATGGATCGACATTATTGAATGCAAAGCACCCCAGGAAATTAACTCGGAAAAGTTAGAGATAATTATCCTTTCAGTCAGAGAAAAGGTACGAGTTAGCAGTATGAGTGATCGAAAGTGCAACTTTGTGGAGAGATTAGTATTCCCAAAAAAATAAAAATAATCTGTAAGGGAAAAGGCCTTTGCTCAGAGAGCGGAATATGGCGTTGAAGGGTTTACGCCATGTCAGGACCAGAAGGCAAAGCGACATAGCCATGGTGGTGGTGTTTTGGAGCAGCTCTTTCTACAGGGATGCACTTGAGGATGGCCCCTACGGGCAAGCTAACTGCTCCAATTAGCACACTCAGCACCCATAGTTGCCAGTTTAAAGGCACAGTGCTGGCAAATGCTCCCAAGAACTCAACAATCACCGCTTGAAATGCCACCGAGGAAAACACTACAGCTAAAAATATCCAACTCTCGAACATGCCTCTGAATATGTTTATGTCCTCTATGGCTCGGCTGTTGATCTCATTGAAAACCTGATACAGCATGCAGAAATACAATGAGAAAAACGTCCATGTGGGCGATATAAAACCTATTTTAATAAAGAAATTGAACTACAAAGTAAATCACGTGCTGCACCTGGCAGAACACAAAGGAGTTGAATATCAACGTGTTTAGGACACTGGTTGCATCCGGACCATTGAGTTTCAGAATGTTCTTCCCATCAAAATTGAGAACTGCTAGGACAACGAGTTGATATATACTTTGACCAATGATATTTCTCCACATGGGTTTGGTGATAAAGCTTGCTACCCTACCAACAGGAGGCCTTTTCATGAGCTCATCCGTAGGAGGTTCTGTGGCCAGGGCCAAAGCACCCAGAGTGTCCATAATCAAGTTTACCCAAAGCAATTGTACAGCTGTTAAAGGAGCAGATCCTGGAAAGCAAACGAGAAAACCATCATTCATGTTCCTCAAAAGTGTTTCAATGGCGATAAGTGGGATAGATGTATATTCAGAAACCAACAAACCTGTGAGGCATGCAGAAACGAAGTTGATCACCAGTGCCACCACATTGACTGTTAACTGAAATTGCACAAATTTCTGAATATTTATGTATACAGCTCGCCCCCATCTGACCGCATTGACAATAGTTGAGAAGTTATCATCCATTATAATGATATCAGCATTTTCTTTAGCAACCTGTGAACAACGGTATAATTCCAAAACAAAGTATAATATCATAGTATTATATTCTAAACTGCAGAATCGCCAAAGTCAAAAAAAGTACCAGAGACCCAATACCTCGGTCCCAGCTATTCCCATGGAAAGTCCAATGTCAGACTCATGCAGCGCCGGAGCATCATTGGTTCCATCTCCTGTAACAGCAACAACCTCACCAAACATGTTTCGCAAATTTGTAACAAAGGCATGTTTGTCAAGCGGTAAGGAACGTGCCATGACCTGTGTCCATATTAAGCAAATAAGTAAGAAGACATGCATTTCTCAAAAATTGAAGAGTTGAAAGCCAAAATTTCCAGTGACATTAGAACCTGAATTTTTGGTATGATCTTCTTCATTTGATCAGGAGACAGGTTTCGAAATTCTGATCCGTCAATGGCAACACCACCTTCAGTAAGTATACCACATTCTTTAGCTATAGCCGCAGCTGTGTTTATATTGTCTCCAGTGACCATACGAACTGTTATTCCCGCGGCCAAACAAGTTTGAACAGCTTCTTTAACCCCAGGGCGCACAGGATCCTTGATTCCTACAACAGCTATTAGTGTATAGCCATTATCAGGGATACTAGTCTCCCCTTGTTGGGCATCATTTATGTCTTTGAAAGCCAAACAAAGAGTTCTTAAAGCTTCAGAGGCAAAACCATTTATCACATCAGAGACATTCTTTGCACGACCTTCAGGAAGATCAACAGTATTTCCATCACTATCAATAATTTTGTCACACATTCTTAATATTATTTCTGATGCACCTTTACAGAAAGCTCGTACCCCTCCATCAGGAAGACGCACAAGGACAGACATCTTCTTCCGGACTGAGTTGAAAGGCTCAATCTTAACAATCTGATACTCACTGCGCTGAGCATCAAAATCACCACCCAAAAACAACCCAAATTCCATTAAAGCAGATTCTGTTGGTGTTCCCAATATTGTGATCTTTCCATCCTTATCTTTAACTGCTTCAGCAGAAGTATTTTGAAATATAGCTTGGAAAAGGATGCTAAAAACTTCTTTAGATACTTCCGTTTTCAATTTGTCTCTGCTCTCTTCACCTTTCATATCCACGGATTTTTCGCATGTCCATATTTTATCAACCACCATGTGATTAGTAGTCAGTGTCCCTGTCTTATCTGTGCAAATGCAACTGGATGAACCCATTGTCTCACAGGCTGCAAGATGCCTCACAAGTGCCCTGTCATCCATTAATTTTTTCATAGCAAAAGCAAGGCTGAGTGTTACAGCCAATGGTAATCCTTCAGGAACTGCAACAACTATAATGGTAACAGCAATAGCAAAGTAGTCCAGCAACTTCATTGCATCAATTAAAGACCAATTAGTGATCTCACCGCGCTGTGCCTTTTCCACCACAAACCTTACTATCAACACCAGAAATGTTACAACAGCAAAAGCCAGACCAATCTTACCAATTAGCGTAGCAACTCCATTCAATTTCACTTGCAATGGGGTCTCATCCTCTCCACGCTCGCTTAGGGTTTCCATCAGCTTTCCCCATTCAGTCCTCATGCCAACAGTTGTCACTAACATCGTCCCTTGACCATCTTGCACTTTTGTTCCTGAAAGAAGGAAAGGTTTTTCTTCATTTACATTTACTGGTTCGCTCTCACCTGACAAACTTGACTCATCGATGAGCAAGTTGTATCCCCATCTGAAAATCCCATCAGCTGGAACTAGGTCACCAGTTGACAAATGAACAATATCTCCCACAACCAGATCATAAATTGATATTTTCTCCCTTTTCCCATCCCTGGTGACCTGAACAAATATCTTTTTCTTCTCCCTATCCAAATCCCTGAACTGCAGCGATTGCTTGTAGTCACTTACAGCAGTAACAATGACTACCAACAATATACTAAGTATGATTCCCAGACCATCATAGACACCCTTTGGCCACCCTTCAGTGGCAATCCCTACACCTATAGAGGCTAAAGCACAGACCATAAGAATGATTAGCGTCAAGTCATGCAATGCTTCCCACACAAACGTGAGGAAGGTTCTAGTTGGTTTCTCTTTATAGCGGTTGAACCCATAAATCTTTTGCCTGGTGTTTATAGTGTTTTTGCTGACACCTTTGTCCATGGAGGAGACAGATAATTTTGATGCAACCCCTTCAATTCCTCCAATCATTCTCAATTTCTTATACTCATGGTTACGAACAATGGAGGCAATGTCATCTGGATCAATACCAAAACCAGCCTCTCTTGCCTCCTCTGATAGACTGTACTCAACTCGAGCTCCAGCTGCACCAGAAAGACATGAAAACAATTAAGCTTTTAAAACACTGACAGTATGAGCTGCTTAACTCTCAAGAGGTTAGAGCAAAATACCATCCATAAACTGCAGTGCCGCCTTTTGAACATAAAGAGCAACCCGAATCGTTTCCTGATGCAGCAAATAGACATAGTACAGTAAAAAAGTGTTATGCAAATACCAACATGAAGAGTTTGTAACACAATTAGAGGTCATTCCTACAGCAAGTGCTTGGTCAAAACTTAGCGCATAGACCATGTCATTGGAACTTACTACATAATTACACTACTTAAAATCCTTAATTAAGCCAAAGTAAATGAGCATCCTCATGTCTAGTGATTGTTTTAGAAAATACTAAAAAGATAAATATTTAACAATAACAAGAATTTGTAATCTGTTTAACTAATATTGCATATGTATTGTAAACATAAAATAATTTTGTATAATATGAAAGCCCAGAAATAAACTCACAAGACTGTCAAAATATGCTTATGAACTATGAAGAAATTCGAGCTCAACGTATGTTATCTCCCTAAGACAATTTGTTTCCTCTTTACAGATGCCCAAGGTTAATGAAAAATTGTCTCCTAGGATAGAATGAATTTGCGTCTTTAGAATGATGGTACTCTTAATCAGAAGCTCAAACGAACACAACGAGTCTGCTTTTAGAATCGCACAAAAGATGATTGTAGAATGCAGGATCTTGAGAGGAGTAATTGAGATTGATTTTCGGAGATATTTTTCTGTCACTAGCACGCCCTATTTATAGACAAAGGAAACTTATCAGATGGACTCGACTTTTACAAGTGAATTGGTGCGTCGTGTGAATAGATGTACCAAAACAGAGTGAACAAATGCGAACGGCGACCCTTGCTAGCGAATTGGTGCGTTGTACGAACAAATGCACCAAAACAAAGATGACAACCAAAAAGGATCGCTCATGGCGATCAGATACTACAGTCCACTTACTGGTTGGAAGAATCTCGGAGGGACAAAAAAAGGAATTAATAAAAGTTTATGGACTATTTGGACAAAACTTAAGAAATTATTTTTATTTCACAAGCGTGAACTGGACCGGAATGAGCGGCGCACACATGTGTGGTAGACCAAGAGTCACCTAAGTCCTCACCCCTCTACAAAAATGGGTTGGCCCAAAGACCCATGTAAGATGAGCAAAGTTGAGGTTCATATACCCTTCAACTTCTTTTGATTTGTCAAATGTGGGACTTCTTCTCGCACACTCATTTCTTCTTCATTTTTCCTCTTTTTGTCCAACCTACTTCTTATTCATAACCCATGGGATTAGATCGAAATTCCAACAATTCCTCACATGGATAAAAAGTTAGTCCATCATGACTAAGTGCAAATGATCATGTATGCAAAGTGTGATTTCTCTACGAGAAGCAACTGCATCGAAATAGGTAGGGGTTACCTTTAAACCTTCTCTAGTAAAAACCTATCGGATATACTCGGTCAATCAGAGGACTTGTTGTCTTGGACTGTCGACCTTTCAGTATATACCAAGACAATATAAGTCACATAGTTATTCTTCTAGCATCGTTGGTTCTCATGTTGTGTCCAATTTGGCCTTGCTTAGATGATCCTTCAGCAAAGCGTTTTCGTTTCTTGAATTTTGGACCATTTTTAACAATATTAGCCTTAGAGACTATAGGATTGCTTATCAGCTTCTTTTCAGAAATTTTGTTATCTTCTTCTGTTCTCAGTCTTACTGTAAGATCTTCAAGTGATATCTCTTTGCACTAATGCTTGAGATAATTCTTGAAATCTTTCCAAGATGCTGTCAATTTTTCTATAAATGCAGCAACTTGGAAAGACTCATTAAAGGGCATCATTTCAACATGAATTTCATGCACAATCAATTAAGGTTTTGCAACTTGACTTACCACAGATTTAGAATCAAGCATTTTGAAGTCCAAAAATTTGCCAACTATAAATTTCTTCAAGCCAACATCCGCATTTTTATACTTTCCCATAATACCTTGGTTGTATCCAAAGTACTCAATTTTGTACTTTCCCATAATGCCTTGGTTATATCCAAAGTACTATACACAGTATATATCCAAACCATTGAGAATATAATTCTTACATAGGAAATCATAATGATTCCAAACATCTATTACAACAACCTTTTCTTTGTCCAAGGATTGTCTTTCTTCCAATTTTTGACACACACACGTGTGGTGGACCAAGGGTCACCCATGTCCTCACCTCTCTACAAAAGTGAGTTGCCCAATAGCCCATTTTAGAGGAGCAAAGTTAACGCTTATATACCCTCTAACTCCTTTTGATTTGTTCAATCTAAGACTTCTTCCCACACACTCATTTCTTCTTCCTTTTCTCTCTTTCTCCAATCTACTTCTTATTCATATCATGGGATTAGATCAAAATTCCATCAGTGGCATCACATAACTTCCCTGTCAAAGGTCATAATTAAAAAATCTGAGTGAAAGTTCTTTAAGATCAAATATATTTATTAAAAGCTTAACGGGTTCTAGGATAAAAAATTTGGAGCATGAGTTGATTTTATTGTCCAAGGGAGTGTTTGGTAGTCGTGAAGGGAGAAAAAAACAGCAATCGATTGCTATTAAACACCAAAAAAAGAAAGATATATAATATTCATTATTATACATTCAATTTATATAATTTTTTTAATTTCCCTTCAAGTTATTGAATACACGTTTGGCAAAAACCACCTCTGTACAGGCAGCAGGAATCCCTTCACGGTGAAGGAACGTCATCTACTACTGTCCCACCCTACCCTCAAATGAATTCTAGAGGATCTCCTTTGTCAAATCCGTACCTAATTACCACCTACAATGGAACTAACATATTCAATGTCTGACGTGGCACAGTCTGATTCTCGACCCAGCAAGACGCGTCTGGGCCGCATTCAAGCCATTGAAAAAGCTGGACGCTTTGTTTTGAGGGCCCTACCAATGAGGTGGTGGCCTACTTTTGTTTCTTACCGACGCTCAGACACTTATTTTCAATTTGGTCCTTAAATGCTACCTACCCAGTGAATACAAAATATTTTGAACCTTTAATGCAAATAAATCTCTTCAGAGGGAGAATACAGACGCCCACACTTGTATTGTACATGTGATGGGAAAGGGCATGTGCATGTCAGTCCTTGGATTGGAACCTGTGCTGTTTCACGTATTTTAAGAAAATATTTTTTTAATTTTAATTATTCAATTAAATTTAAAAATACTTTAAATATAGAGAGTATCTGTATCCAACAGATCACCCTCCCCCTCTCTACAACATCGTCCTAAATTAGTAAATAGCCTATAAAGGGACCCACAGCCCGGCCCACTCTCTGATAAGACCAACGCACAAAATCATATACTAGTAATATTTTTTAAGAAAAACACTGTCAGTAACTATAAAACATAGTTAATTATTTAAGAGAGATTAAAAAAGTCAATAAAATTATTTAAAATGTTTTTATTCTTAATTAATTAATTTGACTAAAAAAATTATATATGATATAATTAAATATTTATTTAATTTCTTTACTCTCTTTACAAAAATTAAAACTATATATATTATATATAGGACTCCTAATAAACTCCGAAACCAAACATGACACACATCTCAGGTCATCCTGGAAGAAGTCATAAAGAATGACAACGCGCCAAACGTAAAAAATGCAGCGCGTATCCGTACCGTATGGACTTGTCCTCGAAAAAAGTCAAAAAATAATTCATGTTTAAGTTTCGCGGAAGTTTCCTCTGTTGTTACGATAACATAAGACTTACCTTTGGCCTCTAATTTATTATTCTCCTGGCTCGTTTTTCAATGGCATACATACGGAAATGTAGAGAAGACGTTAACAGTGTGTTTGGTTTGAGGGGAGGGGTGTGATAGAGGAGGGTAAAAAAAAAAAAGAGTTGACCAAATTATCATTAATAAAGGGAATATTTTTTTTTGTTAAGAGTATATTTTAAAAATATTAAAAAATTTCCATAGATTTTTTTATAAAGAAGATGATAAAATTTTCTCCCTCTTCTCTCAATCCCCTCACTCAAACCAAATACACCCTAAAAATTAGTAACTCCCGTACGAACATCGTATAAACAAATTTACAAAAATACTAAAACAGGCAAATACTCCATTTTTTTTAATAATAATCTGATAAATGATCCAAACTAACTATTTGAACAATTTAATAATTAGCAAAAAAAAAAAAAGATAAAAAGGGATAACAAGAGAAGAAGACTTAAAGGTTGATTTTTCTTTTGAACATAAAAAATTAATACATTTGAAATTAGAAATATTTTTACAATTTTTTTAAAATAAACACAAGTAAAATTACTAAAAATATTTTTAAATATTTCATCTCTTGTTTAGGAACTCAGAAAAATACGTTTTCAAGAACTTTTCCACGACCCAAACAAATTTAAAACTACTTTCACCTAGTTATTATAAAATCAATTCTAAGAAACAAAAACAAAAATAAAGTACCTGTTTGGATTAACAAACTCTTCTAACGCAGTTTATAAATAAGTAACATAATTTACAGTATGTAAAAAAGTTTTGTATTGATTTGTAAGATCCTCCTTTTTCAAGCCACCGGAATGAAAAGATTTGCTCCAAACTCCAAAGTGGATTTTGCTTCCCGTAATTTTGACCAAGAAATTTTTCTTTTTGCTTCCCGTAAAAGTAGAAAGTATGAGCAGCGCGCCATTTATTTATTATTTTAATTATTAATTTTTATCTCTCGGAAACTTTCTCGTAAAGACCAGAACCTTCTCAAAATCCAACAGGAGGCCAGGACTCTTGAGAAACTGTGATCATAAATCTCAAACAAGGCATATAGATGAACGAAGAAAAAAAAAGGAAACGGTAAAAAATGAGGAAAATGGATTGAAACCTGGATTTTCTGCTTCATCCTCTCGGCTTCGGAACGTTTGTCGAGATCGGCGACCATACGAAACCTCCTGCGAGGGTTCTTGACCAACCGGACGGCAGATCTCCACCTCCGCATGGCTTCGGTGGAAGGATTCTTGGGCTCAAGTTCGAAATCCTTCAATAAATCATCCATTGTCGCCGGAATAAGAGAGGCACGGGTTCCGCAGACTCCTCAGAATTGTCAACAAGAGGAGGATCCTCTAGATTTTTTCATTAGTGGGAGCGATAGGTAATTACCTGAGTGGACATCGATTGGTATTTACAAATGCGTCAGCACTCTCGAGACCAAAATGGAAAATAGTAAGTTGTGGGCTCCACGGCAATGGGGAACATGCAAGATCCACTCTCTCGTTAAAATGTCTCTCGTTAAAATGATAGGTTAAGGCCTAAAAATACACATTTGTTTTTTTTCTTGACGAGCACTTAATACTAGATTTTTTTTTTATATGTAAAAGTACGCTTGTTTATAAATTATGTGTAAAATTATTGTTTGACCATTAAATTTAATTTTTTTTTTACTTTCAAATGTGTAAAAATACACATGTGTTTTGATAAAAAGAACGTCTAACACCAAGTGTTTTTTTAATTTAATATTTTTATTTCAATTAAAAGAAAATTATTATTTTTCTAGGTATAATTCTTTAAAAGTAAAATTTTTTATTTTCATAATTTATCTTCTTTTTTTAAAATCCTTATTAAATTTTCTAATTAATAATTAATAAATAAGTATTTATGCATTTACAATTTCATATTATAAATAATATATTTAATAAAAAATAATTTTAATTTTTTGATCTAAGAAATTGAAGCAAAAATTATTTAAATGATTTTTCAATCAAAACCGAACAATATTATTTAATTTTTATCATATTAAGAAATATGCAATATAAACATTTGCCCCTTTAAATAAATTATTTTTATTTATATGATGAATGAAAATTAATCAAAGAATATTATAGACTTATAATTATAAAGTTGACTTTTAAATTTATAAATCATTAATTAAAAATTTAATAAATATCTTTTTTTAAAAAATAAACTAAATTATGAAAATAATTTTTTTATCATTTTTACTCATTGGATAAATCCTCATTTCCAAAATGACAAAATAGAAGAAAAATTTAGCCTCCTGGGAACTATAATCTAAACAAATAATAATTTTTCTTTCATTAAAATAAAAATATTAAATTAAAAACAAAACACTTGGTGTAAGACGTTCTTTTTATCAAACTATATGTGTATTTTTACACTTTTAAAAGTAAAAAAGTTAAACTTAACAGTCAAATGATATTTTTGCACCTAATTTGTACCCACATATATACTTTTACACCTAAAAAAAACACTTAGTGCTGAATGCTTTTCAAGAAAAAACACTGTTTATTTTTGCACCTTAACCCTAAAATAATTAAAAAAATATAGAGACAAAAATTCTTTAATATAATACACCAACTAATAAATATATTTATTTTTTATAAGGTATTTATTTATTTTTAAAAAATATTAAATATTATATATATATGTGCCCAAAATTTATCCTTTTCAACTTTACACAGAATTTTAGTCTTGTCTCTTAATTTTAACGAGTAGATTTTCCGTCCTTTAACTTTAGTGATGTGAGTCTCAAATATTTTTTTTTTTTTACAATGATCATTTTTTTTTAGATAAAGTTCTAATATCAACATTCTGTGTTAATAATGTTAGGCTCAGATTAAAAAAAAAAGATACTTTATAAAATTAAATGATCAAAATATAAATTTATGTGAAATAAAATGATTCAATGTATGCTTTTTTTCAAAAATAAATCAAAAATGGCGTTAATAAAAAATATATAACAAATTGTATAAACAAGCATTGGTCCTAGAGTAAAAGAAAAGGAGTTTCATACCATAAATACAAAGTATAGAATTATATTTAATTCAAAATGCAGAAATTCAATAGCCAGAAATAGCTTCCACTTTAGGAAAAGAAAGTTATTCCCTCTTGTCCTAATTATAGGACAACATTTAAGAGTTGGCTTTGGTCCTAATTATAGCACAAAATTTTAGTTTATATCAATTTCTTCCTAAAATACTCCTATTTTACTCTCTCAAATGTGTTAGTTTTTTGTGAGTATATATATATGGGTGCAAAAACTCTTTCAGTCAATAAAACTTTTAAATTATTAGATTTTAATTTATTGATCAATCAACTAATATTAATTTGTCTACACACACTCACTGTGTGTGTTTATGTGTTGGTGTCCATATGTGTGTACACACACAACATACATATATATATCTATGCTTGTGTGTATACTTATATAAATGTGTGTGTGTGTGTTTATATGTTGGTGTCTATATATGTGTGTGCACACACAACATACACATATATATCTATGCGTATGTATATACTTATATAAATATGTGTGTGCGTGTGTCTATATATATATTTTGTATATATATTTTGTATGTGTGTTTATGTGGTGGTGTCTATATATGTGTTTACACGGACTACATACATATATACATACATATATATACATATATATATGCATGTGTGTGTGTCTATGTTTATATATGTACACACACTTATACATACATAAATAAATATATACACATATATATCTATTTGTGTGTGTGTATTTATGTATGTGTGTGTATTTGTGGGGGTGTATGTGTGTAAATATGTATATATAAATACATACATACATGTGTGTGTACATACAAACACACATACATATATGTATATATAATAAAACCATTATTTCAATTAGAACGCATAGAAAGGAAAATTTTAGGTTAGAGAGATATGTCGTAATTGCTGTTGATATACTTTTATTGATGTCATTTAAAATTTATATAAGGCCATTTTAGAAAAATGAGTAAAATTAACTAATTTAACTTTTTTCCTTAATCTCTCTAAAATCAGTTAAATATATCCTATAATTAGGACCAGAGGGAGTATCATTTAGATTTTAACTATGGAAAATTCTAATTAAATACCTCTTCAATTTCAAAAACCTCTAAACGTCATGTGAATTTAAAAAAAGACAGAAAAGTCATGTGAACTTTTCTGAGTTTTGCAAATTGAAGTGATTTTACCGTTTTACCCTTGGTTTCAAACAAATTTTAAAAAATTGCCCCTCACCGGAGGGCGACCGCACCGGCCACTAGGCTCGGCAGTCAACGGACCAACTCCGTTGGCCGCAGTGCAATTCTCAAGAATTTCCCCCTAGCCGCCGCTGACCGGAGGCGGGATTTCGGCGACCCTCCAGTAAGGGCTATTGCTTTTTTTTTAAAAAAAAAACTAAGGGTAAAATGGTAGAATCACCTCAATTTGCAAAACTCATAAAAGTCCACATGACCTTTCAGTATTTTTACAAATTCACATGACGTTTGGGTTTTTTTGAAATTGAAGAGGTATTTAATTAGAATTTTTCTTTTTAACTACTCCCTTCACAAGTTGATATATAAAAGGGCTTTTTTTTTAATGAATTTGTTCTTAGATATACAATTATTTTTAAATTTTTTTTAATAATAAATACATTTTTTCCCATTTTTCTATATGCAACTGTATTTCACCTAATTTTAGGGGTATATTGGGTATTTCACCCTTTCTTTCCACAATCACCTCTTTATTTTTGTCATACCAAATATTTTATTTTTTATTAATTTATATCACCTTCCCATGTAGAGTTGTCAAAATGGGCTGGACCCTATGGGCCAGCCCATTAACCCTCATGAATGACCCCCATTTTTTTAGCCCCCATAGGATGGAGTTATTTTTTACCCTAACCCAAAATAACCCCCTAATCCTATGGGGTTAAAAGAGGGCAACCCGTGGGGTTAAAAGAAGTTGGAGGAATTACTCTATCGTCTCTTCTTCCTGCTCCTTATTTTCGCCATTGATAAGGCAATTCAAGCTAGCTACTCTTCGACGCCGGCTGACAAGAACGTTACCGATCCTGAACTTTTGCCCTCTCCTCTGATTACTCCCTGTGAGAATAAATTCTTCATTAAGCTTCCTTGCAATGATTTAGTTTGGAGTGGAAACGAGAACCCCCAATTTCAGACCATTGTTAGTCGCATCATGGCTAACAATCCTGGTCGGACGGTACCTCCCACTAAGGTATAGCGAGTAACGAACAGATTTTATTTTTCAATATTTTTTTTTTGTTTTTGTAAAATGTGAAGGCTAAAATATCTCTGCATCCCGAACAGGGAATGTTGAATTACCATATTTGACTTTTGATTGGAAGCTGGTTTATGCTCGACGTTGGATAATTGGTTTTGGTATTAAAGGCATAAGGAGATATCTCCTTCAATGGCTGCTTCCAGTGAAAGGTGGATTGACCGCTTGTAATTGCCATTTGGATCATGTTTCCTTTCCTTCTTGCAGGCTCTCCAACGAAGAAAGGTATTAATATATCAATTTAATTAATTATGATCTGCATTATTATGTTATTGTCGCGCATTTGATATATTAGCTTGATTTTGCATCACCACAACCAATCATATACTTCGAACTAGAAATGATAGTATTATGGAAGGATTATTAATTTTGTTTAGTTGTTGTGATTCCTCATAATTTTTGCAATACTGATGTGGCACCAAGATTGAGGACTTCCTGATTCAGTACCCCAGCTCATGTGGTTTGTGAATATGAGTAAATTTTTTAAGAAAACTGTTGAATTGAATCGATTGGAATATGATTGGTTCCCGGAGTATCATACCTGCCCCATAAGAACTGAAAAATCTATCTTTGCAGAAAGTTTATATTTTTGGTTAACGTTGTTTTCTTTGATCCAAGTTTATATTTATAATCTGCCACTTGATAACATGTTCCGCAGGGTAGAGTTGTGTGACTGGTAGCGATGCTCTGTTTAGAAATGCTATATCGGTTAAATGGAATTGTGGGTTTTTGATTTGGACATTTAAATACAACAGCTGAATTTGTTTTCAAATAGACTTTTCACTGTCTGGAATACCCATTGTTTATTATGGATGATGAAGTTCAATCTAAAACTCCACTTGAAGCATCGGAAAGTTTTAAGATAAATAAAAAAGAAACTTCTAATGTGTGGAAGTATTTTACAAAAATTGGTAAGGACAAGGATGGTTTCGAAAAGGTTGTGTGTAATTATTTTGTTGCTGAATATATAGTTGGTAGACATCCTAAGACCCGTAGTAGCTATGGAACTTCACATTTGGGTCGTCATATTCTCATTTGTAAGAGTTTTACAGATTTTGAATTAAATGAGCAACATGGAAAGTCTAGTACAGTACAGATTAATCAAGTTGTCCATCGAGAAAAGCTTGCACGAGCCATAGTTTATCATGATCTGCCTTATAATTTTGTTGAGTATGTCTATGAGATGATTAGGGATTGGATAAGTTATATTAGTCCTAATGTTGTTATGCATTCTAGGAATACCGTTGTGTCAGATGTTCGAAAAATGTATGTCAAAGAGAAAGAAAAACTTAAGCAAATCATGTCGAGGATTCCTAATAGAGTGTGTCTAACTTCAGATGTTTGGACAGCAACTACCAATGAGGGTTACATTTGTTTAACAGCTCACTTTGTTGATGATAATTGGAGATTAATTAGTAAGATCTTGAACTTTTGTCGAATGAAGCCTCCACATACTGGGGTTGAAGTGGAAACTACTTTGTTTGATTGCTTGAAGCAATGGGATATTGAGAAGAAGATATTTTCTATTACACTGGATAATGCTGTTGCGAATGATAACATGCAACTTATATTAATAAATCATCTTTGTGTGCAAAACAAACTGTTGTGTGATGGTGAGTTTTTTCATATACGTTGCTCTGCACATATACTTAATTTAATTGTTCAAGAAGGTTTGAAAGTGGCTAATGAAGCATTGTATAAAATTAGAGAAAGTGTTAAGTATGTGAGAGCATCGAATGGGAGGATGATTAAATTTCAAGATTGGGTGGAACAAGCTGGCATAGACACAAGCATTGGTTTGAGAATGGATGTGTCAACCAAGTGGAATTCAACATATTTGATGTTAGAAAGTGCGCTTAAGTATGAAAAAGCATTTGACATTCTGCAAGTGTTAGATAGGAATTATAAATATATTTTGTCACAAGAAGAATGGAGAAGAGGGGAGAAAATATGTGAATTTTTGGAACCCTTTTATGAGTCTACAAACATGATTTCAGGTTCATCTTATCCAACCTCTAACTTGTATTTTATGCAAGTTTGGAAGATTGAGTGCATATTGAATGAAAATTTGGGTAGTGATGATGATGTTATAAGGGATATGTCAATGAGAATGAAAGAGAAGTTTGACAAATATTGGAAGCAGTATAGTGTAGTCCTAGCTTTTGGAGCTATTCTTGTCCCACGCTTGAAGCTTGTTTTCTTAGAATTTTGTTATACAAAACTGGATCCTTCAACCTCTTATGATAAGGTTAGAAATGTGAGAGAAAAGATTGAGAAGCTTTTATGAAGAATATGCAAGCAATCTCCAAGGATCAAGTTCTTCTCATCCTCTATCATCCAACAAATCCAATATCTTGCACACGTCTAGTGGAGAAGGGGGTAGGCCCAAAAAATCAAAATTATATATTAGGGTATGCTCTTTTATGCTAAATTAATATCTTCTTCATTATTGTTTCATTTAGATAATTGATATATTATATTTTGCAGGAGTTTGAAATGTTTGAGAACGAGAGCATGTATGTTACTGGTAAGAGTGAATTAGAACTTTATTTGGATGAACCAACAGTGAAGTTTGGTCAAGGTGAAGATTTTGATGTGCTTAGCTATTGGAAGCTTAATGAAAGTAGGTTCCCCATACTTGGTATTATGGCACGAGATGTGTTAAGTATCCCCATTACTACAGTGGCATCAAAATCTGCTTTTAGTATTGGTGGACATGTTCTTATCAAATATAGAAGTTCTACTCTTCCTGAAAATCTTCAAATGTTGATTTGCACTCAGAATTGGTTGCATGGTTTTACTCTCAATCCTGATGGTAATGTTGTGTTAATTTTCATAATGTTTTATATGTACATGTAATATTGATTGGTTATGTTGGAATTTATTGCCTAATGTTGTGTTAATTTTCATAATGTTAGATGAAGATGATTGTAAAATTCCTCATCACAAAGCACTAACAACAGAATCCCAAGGGGCATCAAGAATTTCAAATTGAAGCTGCAGACCGCACCTTGACTTATTAGTGGACACACCTAGACTTGTTGGCATAATTGTAATTTATTGCAAAAATAATCTCAGAGGACTTATATGCAATTTTAAGATTTTCAAGAACCATGTTTTCATTTTTACTGTTGTTTGGGACCTAAATGTAATCTTCTCAATATAAAAGTCTGAGTGGCTAACCCGAGAAAGAATGATTAACACAACTAAAAAAATAATTTTAGATGAAGATGATTGTGAATTTTTGGCCCGCCGGCTGACCCTAACCTTTGGGGCTAAAATAAGTTTTTGGCCCGTGTGGGCTATTGAATATGTGGGCTTTTTGGCCCTAGCCCACATGGGCTAGAGCCTAACGGGCTGGGATGGCCCGTTTTGACAGCTCTATTCCCATGTTAACCAAATATGATACCCTTTTAAATTCTCTCCTAATTTTCCATTAACTTATATTCCCTTTTCATGTCAACCAAATATGATACCCTTTTACATTCCCTCCGGATTTTCCCTTCCCTTTATTTCCTTCATCTTAAATTCCTTGTACCAAACAACCTCTTAGTGCTTGTTTGGGAAACCCATAAAAGCACTTTTGTAATATATATATATATATATATATTTTTCCATAAGTTAAGACAGAACTTCATTTACGTACTTAACTCATAAATCGTAAAAAGTACTGAAACAAACAAACACACGCCGCTTATAATTCCATTTTCAGAAGTAATTTTTTATCCTAAATATATGTCCATTTACATGTTATTAATGAATATCTTTCAATTTTTCTACTATTTAATTTTTATTGGAAAGTGAGAAAGAAGAGAGATACAAGAATGAATTGTAAATATCCAAAGGGGACAAATAAATGACCCCAATTTATAAAATCCCAAATCAATCTATATCTATCGAAATGGGATTTGAACATATTATCAATTAACTTAAATGCCTCTCTCTCTCTCTTGTCTCTTTCCTCTCCATCTCATTGGTTGCCTCCTCACAACCTCTCCTTTTAGGGTTGGATTTCTCCAGTCATTTTTCTTTTTCTTATTTTTGTTAATCTCTAAATCATATTTATATATAGGGTGAAGGAGCAAAAATACACATGCACTTTACCCCTGAGAGCGCCCAGCACCTATGATGCACCGATACCAATATGGCGTTTTCGATACGTTATCAATACGTGAAGTCGATACATTACTTCAAAAATATTAATATTTTGACACGTTCCGATACGTCTTAGTATTAAATAATATTTTTAATATAATGAGTATATTTCACATTAACAAAACAGGGAAGTTGCAATCCGATCACACTATCACAGTCACAAACAGTCACAGGGCAATCCGATCACACCCAAAACAGGGCAAAAGCTTATTCTATTTCATAGGGCAATCGGATCACACACAAAACAGGTAGAAGCTTATTCTATTTCTAGCAAGCAAATGACACCCAAGAAAGAATAGAAGTCTGTGATTGATACATTTTGTGTGTGATCGGATTACACAAATAGAATTTGACCCTTTGACCAAGCCAATTCATGTTTTGGGTGTCATTCACGTGTCTGGGAAATTCGCGTGTCAGATACATTCTTATCTCAAAAATTTACGTATCAGTGCAACGTAGCCCAACACCATATACTTTTTTTGGGGAGCAAAAATACACACGTAGTTATCATTTTAAAACAAAATTCACATCTCCCGTTATGTTATTGTTCACCGTGTTGAGAGAAAAAGAGATGCAGTGAACAGTAACATAACGGTGATATGTGACTTTTATTCTAAAATGGTAATTACGTGTGTATTTTAGATAAAAAAAAACATATGGTACTAGGCGCTCCTGAAGATAAAACACATGTATATTTTTACTCATTTATCCTTATACATTCAATTTTAAAAGTTACATTATTACTTTAATTTTTCCTTCATAACACTTGCAAATTAATGGGATTGACAAGAGATATATAGAAGAGAAAAGATAAAGGAGAGAATCCCTTCTCTCTTTTCATTCTTTGCTATACGACACCGCCACACCCAGCTCCTCCCTCCTCGCAAAGCTCTGCTGCCGCACGGTATTTTCAAGAATTCAAGTCCGCGGCCTTAGGGAAGTTTTTGGCGACCCCATTCACAGCTCGAATCCGACACCCTTAATTCATTATTGATGATGATTTTTGTTGTGTCGTTTGCTCTGGATCGCCGTTGTGATGAATCCAGATTGGCCGCTTGGACATGGTTGAAACCTTTTGTTAGTCTGCAATTTGTCTAACCATGGTTTCCATTAATTTTCACTGCCAGATCTATTTTTTGTGTTTGTAGATGGTCAGAAATATCTTGTAAATAGGAAGAGTACGAATTGGTTTTTCTTCGTTGCCGAAAGAAATCCTTTGAAAATGAGAAAACTGATTTGTATTTACTAGTATTTTCATTTATGGGTTCGTGAACCATTTGCAAAACATCAACATGGAATGAGTTTTCCCTGATTGCTAATTTTTTGTTGGAAATGAGAATATAGGTTTGATTTAATGATGTGGTTTGTTTATGAGGAATGGGGACGAGCTTAAGCAAATGTTGGAATATAGATTTTTGATATTGGGTTTGCTGTGTATTTGAACTTTTAACTTAACCCACAAACTTATACTCAATAAGATATGCTCTGTTTCTGAACTCCGGATCTCTCTCTTTACTTGTCTATACTTGATAAACTCAAACATATGTATAAAGAAAAAACTCCAATCATATGCCAGCATCAGAGGGCTTGTTCTTCAAGATAATGTTTCTATGAGATTAATCTGTGGAACATCTCTGGTTTGTTTTGAATTATATATATATATAAAAAAAAGGGATTCCGTGCATCATAGTTAAAAGCAAAAGATGGATGACCTTATCGATCTAAGAAGGTGCTAAGCTATGATATTCATGGCTATGGGGGATGAATGGATTAATTTGTTTTTCAAGATCGGAAGCTGCGAAAGTTATGGGGTTGAGGATAAGAAACAGTGGATTTCTCAATTACAATAAGATCATTTTAGTCTTTCCGTATGATTTCAAAATTCCAAATAGCTTCTGGTAGATTGATTTAGTATTTTGCATATTGCAATCATTTATTTGTCTTTTAAATATTTCTGAGGTATTTTTTTGAGATTCGTCTATAAAAAAATTAACAAGGATAAAATTAGAAAACTTTTAAATATTCAATTAGTTGAGTAACAATCCAATAAGTTAAAATAAACCTGTAATAATAAAAATGTTTTTTTACCATTTTGAAAATGACCGGGGAGGTCATCCAACGAAAAATAGTTATAAAATTGTTTATGGGGCCCATATTAATTCCTTGGACCCACCATGCATAAACAATTACTTTTGTCTGTTATTAATGTCAAAGAAGGCCCGAAGACATTTTCAAGGTGTCATACGTAGGGTTGATACTGATTTATTTTTCCTGATTATTATAAAAAGGGATTCGGCTTCCCTACTCTTCTCTTACAATGATTATCCCGTCATCTTCTCCATCCCAACTCAATTTCAATCCTTAAATTAAAATTTAAACAATTTAGGTTTAATATTTTGTAAAATTACTATTTTCTCCCGTCCTTTTTAATAAAATTCTAAGATTTTAATTGTTCTTAATCATTTTGATAAGAGCCTAATAAGAATTGTTTGAATGTTTAATGAGTTTTTTTTGTCTTTTATAAATCATATGTATTGCATTAATTAAAATATTAATGATCCTTATATTTACCTCATTTTTCCTTCTTATGTTTTACCCCTTATAAATAATAATATATAGGATTTTTTTTTACTTTAGACATATTTATTATTTTTTATCTAATTTCAATCGTTTTGTCAAATTACATAATTTAAATTGTCAACTCTTCTAAATAGGGTAGAAGAGAGTACTAAAATTCAAATTACTAAAAAAGTAAATAAATAAATTCAAAAACTGCTAAATATTGGTCATGATAATTTAAACTATAATAATTTTTCTTATAG
The DNA here is from genome assembly GCA_037074495.1 of Acacia confusa. Taxonomy (NCBI): domain Eukaryota; kingdom Viridiplantae; phylum Streptophyta; class Magnoliopsida; order Fabales; family Fabaceae; genus Acacia; species Acacia confusa. Next base: position 7,925,397 of record CM073507.1, on the reverse strand, counting down.
AACATTAAATATGAACCATTCAAATTTTAATATAAAGGTTGAAATAAATAGTGAGAGAGAAGATGAGAGAAAAAGGATAGGTCCAACATTCTCTGCATTTAATGTTTTTTTCCCCCTAAATTTGTCACTCTCTCCGTCATATTTTTTCTCATACATTCTCTTTCTTCCATTTTCCAATTTGTTATATCTCTCTTATTTATTTCCTTTAATCCTTCATAAATAGGTGTATATTAAGAAAATAAAATAGATATTTTACATATTTATTTTTGTACACTACTTTTAACTAACTACTTAAAAAATATAAAGTAGCTAGGTTAGGAGAAATATATTCTCGGGTTTATCTTTCCATTTTTTGTTTTTGTGGGACAGAACAGAGACCCGAATCATGTTTAGTATTTCGTAAACTCTGTCACGGCATGGATCATCGAATGTTCAAAAACAAAGAATCAAAATAGAACAACACCATTTGATTTTGTAATACTCTTTTTTACCTTAAATATGAAATATATATGACTTTTTTAAAAAGATTAAAAAATTAAATAAGTATTTTAATAATATCATATGTTGTGGACTTGTGTATGACTAGTTTATAAATGATTTATAGGTGGAAGGGAGTAGAATATTATTTACGTTGCCTTTGCTGAACAGCGGCTAGGCAGAATAGCCAACGTGTTCCTTGAAAAATGAACCATTGACTCGCCATTTCTATTGACCAGTACAGTTTCATCTTTTTGCGTAGGCATAGAAGAAGTCACGAAAATTAATTAATTTATGAATTTAAACTGCTCTTCAATTTAAACACGGTTGGGAGTTGGGATATCAACTAACCACCTTTATGAATTTAATGCATATAAGATAAGTATGCATAAGTTTTGTTTCAACTTTGAACGTACTTTTTAAAATCAACTCAAACGGAACCTTGTGAATGCGTTGACTTCTGGTTTCCAATCTTTCAAAGGCATCTCTTTCTTTTACCCTCTGGTTTTGGCACTGAAACAGGACATATACTTTAACGTAGCAATGATTAACATATATCGATTGAGTTTCAAATTCATCCTAATTTATTGTATTTATCGTAAAGCTTTTCTCTCTCTTTATGATATGATTATAATACTATATCCCCGAATGAAAAAAATAATCCCTTTTTTATGAAGCTTTTGGGTGGCATGTTATAGTTGAACATGAAAACACACACAGGTGTTGGATCTCACCGACCATCTTCACTAGAAAAGACAGATTATATTGTTGCCATGTTCTGAATTAGAGTATTATTATGAATTAGGAAAGTCAACAATATGTTATATTAAACGACCAAAAGAGTATGCTACAATTAATCCCACGTTGCTGCCCGCTCCAAGTAGCCCCTTGCCCATGTTACTGAACCTTAGAAATAATTATTAGTAGTATTTTCTTAACTTAAACTTGTTATCATGTGAATCACTACTCATTTAATTAACCAATAAAATTAATTATTCCTTTTCGTATGATTATATCCAATAGGGTCGACAACGTGGCTTCAAACTTCAATTCTACATTAGATTAATTATCCACAATCCAGATCAGATCTCCAGTACTTCGCTCTCCATTTCATAAAACGACGTCGCTCCAGGAAGTGGAGTTGGAAGGGAATAGAATGGATTTACATTTTTAAAAGGCTGAGACAATCCGGACGCAAGTGAATAATAGAGAAAGAGATCAGAGAACATATTTGAAGAAGCATCTCGGGCTCTCTTCCTTCACATGAGTATATATTTAGTATAATACAAAGGGATTGTTGCACACAGTGGCGGACCCACATTGGTGCTAATGTGGGTAAGTGCAGACACAAACTATATATAATTTAATAGAAATAAATAACAATATATATAAGTAGTACAGTGGTTATTCAATTCTCCCCTCCTCCTCAGGATCACGGGTTCGAAACCTGACCACAGTTTCTCTTTTTTTCCCCCTATTTCCAGAGTTTGTTTTCGTTCCCTCTCTCAGACTCTCTCTTGTACAACTCTACCCTCTTTTTTCCTTTTTCCATTTCAAATTGATTTCAGTTCTCCGTCTCTTTCTCAGCATGTTTTTGGGGAAGGAGGGAATGAGGGATGGATTGTGGAGAGTTTGTGTGTGTGTCATAAGTGTTTGTCCAGCTGATGAGTGTGTGTGTGTGATTAAGTTTCGTATGTGTGAGTGTGTCCCCGCTGGATTGGAGAGTGAATGAATGAGAGGTGTGTTTAAGGAAAGGAAGAGGAAAGGAGTGAGTGTTTGTTTTTGCTGTCAATTGGAAAGAGACAGCATGCGTGTTTAAGTTGTGTGTGTTCATCTGGTGAGAAGTGAATGTGGAGTGTGTGCATATGAATGTGGAGGTGGCTGGACAAGAGAGAGGGGAAATAGAAGGGAGAGACCACGTGTAACACATGCATGAGAGGATATAGTGACGTAGGGAGAGGTGTGTGTGTTATGGATGGTTTTGGGGGAGGAGAGAGAATGTGGTGTCTCCCTTTTACAAAAATAATCTTTTTGACTGCTCTTGTTTACAATTTGATCCCTTACTAATTAAATTACAAATATTAGTTAGGTGATAGAAATTTATCCTTCATTTTATTTAAAAATTTTTATTTCTCAATTAACTTATTTAAGCTATAAAATATTTTTTCTAAAATATTCAGGCCAAAATTATCTCCTAACTATTTTCCCTTAATTTTACGGGAAAATATGTCTTTAATTTCAAATATTAATTTTTACATAGTCAAAGCTATTTTCCATAATAAATCCAAACTAATATTTTTAAGGAATGAAGAATCGAAGAATGCTTTTGTAATCGTTCTGATGTAAAGGTTAGTTAACTTTTAATTATTATTTTTTTATGTTAAGTTGAAGTTTTCTTTCTTTTATTGTTTATATTCTTTTGTTTTTTAATGCGTTTAAAACTTTCCTTAAAAAAAAAAAAATTCAGGGGCGCTGCTCTCGAACCCCAAATCACACTACTAATTTTGCACCCATAAATTTAAAATCCTGGGTCCGCCACTGGTTGCACATGTGACATGTCTTATGTATAGGGTCAATAGAAACAGCCAATAAAACGAATGGAGTATCTTTTAAGATTCTTCTGTGCAAAATACACGTATTATCATACTAATATTCGTTTCCTAACAAATAGGAAAGAAATCCGGCATTTGAATTAGTAAAATGAATGACTTTGAAGTTTCGTAGCATCCATAGGTGCATCAGTGCATGCATGCCTATTAAGTTCATTCAATTTTTTTTTTTTGTTACAATGACTACTTAATTAAGCGCAAGCCGGGCTTGAGGCCTAAAACAATGATCAATTAAAACTACTGTATACTTATGGAAGTTATTTCACGAGGCTCTTGAAGCACGGACAGGTTGCTTGCGCCGTATTAATTTGAAGTCTGAGTCTAAACATATATTTGCAACTGCAAGTTGTACTTCTAAGACTATTTGCATGAGATATACTAGGATGTCGGCAATGGTTGATTTTGGGAAAAATCATCAATAAAATCTCATCTTGTCGTGTGAAAAATCATCAATGAAATCTCAGCTTTCACACCCAATTGTTGGCGTGTGCATGAAGACAGGACAAAATACAGTTGTTGGCAGAAAAGCAGTTGATAAGATGCCCAAGAATATTTGGAGCTGCGGCCGTTGGAGTTCAACTTCATACAATTACAATCATACCAAGCACGCACTTTAACTAATTTATCCTATAGATGGTCACGGGGGCGGACCCCACGCCGATCCCCGGGGCGGCGCTAGGGTATTCAGACTCACGGGAGACAAGGCTTCAACAATGAGCAGATGGCGTTGAACGACACAAAGGATAGACCAGGCTTGCCTCTGATGCATCGAAGGCTCCCATGCAAAGGAGGCACTGATTTTTTTTTTTAATATTACAAATTTACACTATCTCCTCGCATCGGAGGCAATCTTGGTCCCACAAAGGATGGTGAAGAAGCGACTGATGTGGAACCCATAAAGAAGAAAACGTCTTCCACTCTAAGTTATGGTAGGTAGAGTTGGAAAATCGGGCTAAGCCCGTCAGACATACCCTTTTAAGTTCTGATCCTTCAAGGGTCGGGCTTGAAAATTAGAGGAACTAAATTAAATAAATCATGTAAGGCCTCAGGCTTAATTAAAAGGGTCAGCCCTGTTGGGCCTCAGGTAGGCTATCCTTTTAATGAATGTGTTCATGATGTGAAAGAAGAAATTTCTGATATTCTTACTTATAAAACAAAGCCTATTACTCAAATTAAAACACAGTTAAATGTCTTTGAAATTGATGATAGTGACAAAGAAGATAACAATGATAATCATCGTATTAATGTTGCTTAGTGATATGCTTCTTATGTTTTATGTGAGTTATTTATGGATAATAGTTTGCTTTTGATTACAAATTAGTAAATGTAATTATTTGTTAGATGATTCATGTTGTTTGGATATTAATATTGATAACATTTATTTAATAAATTATAACTTTAATTGTTATAATTTACTAATTATTTTTTGGAAAAAGATGAAGGAAAAATAATTAAATTTTGAATAGTAACTTTCAGGCCTTGTAAGGCGACCCTGACCCTGGTGTTCTTGGGCCGAGCTTAGAAAAACATATGTTTTTCTTACTCCAGGCTTTGTAGGCAGTGGCGGACTGAGGCATTGAATTGATGGGGCAATGCCCCCTAAACTTTGACAATTGTTTTTAAAAAAAAGAAGAAGAAAATTTAAATTAGATAATTAACACATATTTAAATTAAGTACCCACTCTTAAATTAAGTGCACATCCTTAATAAATCAAGATTACACTTCGTAATCAGATGAGGGATGAATGGTTGAATGATTGTTTAGTGTCTTATATTGAAAAAAATATATTTGATATTATTGATAATAAGACAATTATGATGAAATTTTATAAAATAAGACCTAGAAGAATGCCTTATATATGTACTTGAATTTATTTAGTGCTCAGCCTTGCTATTTCTTACTGCACTTGACCTTGTTTTTCACTTTTATTCTTTGATTTTTTAATACATTTAAAACTTCACTTAAAAAAAAATTAATGATGCCCCCTCTTCAATTATTTTCTGGGTCCGCCATTGTTTGTAGGGCTGACCTTGTTAGGCTCTAGCCCTTTAAGGGCTAGCCCTGTAGGGCCGAACTGGACCTGATTTCCAACTCTAATGGTATGTATGATTCTTTCTAGAAATTTGAATGCATTTGTAAACCCTAGCCTCTTCGTTATTTTTTGTGTGATTGTCGTCTTGTGGGATATCTACCTGTTATGCAAATCTTTTAGTGAAAGTGGATAGTGGACCATCGATAAACATGTCAATGGTTTCTTGCTGGTTGAATTCAAGTTTTTGACTGGCGATAATGCAAGAAAAGCGAATTGTGCATTGTAATTCGTATGTCGTATTTATGGTTAGTTTACCCTTTTTCTTAAATGAAGAAATCTGATTATCCTAGTAGGCTACATTCATATGAAGAGGTGCATGCTTATAAAGTAGACTTGGTAAGATTGGCATTGTCGGATCATGTAGTAATTTATACACCTCAACAAGTCTTTTACCTCCTCATCCTTCCCTTCATTCCGTCGCTGCCATGTGGAGGAGTCAAGGACGAGTTATTAGAATTTCATAATCAATCAAAATAAATGGGGAAAATAGAATAATTATTGGGATAGACTTATATGTTTTTGAATTACAAGGACCTACTTGGAAAAAAGGTGTACAGTAGAGGGAGTGATTAATTAGCTTTCTCAATAGAACATCATCGTTTAGGATGTCTGAACAAAAGACTACAATGATTTGGAGAGTTGACGTTAGAGGAAGTGATGCTGTAATAACTTTCAAATGACGACAATGATTGAAATGGGAACCTGAGCCCTCTATAAAGAATGCTATGCCAAAAAGTTGGTGAAGATTAATGAAGGGCATGTTCTAACTTTTAGACAGTTAATTGAGGAATGTTGACAATCAATCGTTGTTAATCTAGATTTAATTCAGACTAAGTATTATATATTTGAGCAGGCACTCTACATAAAAGAAATGAAATTTGGTCTTAATTTTTTCTCATCTATTATCTCTAAGCTCTACAAGCTCCATAACTCATGGTATCAAAGCAAACCAACATTTCCGTCTCTTCTTTCTTATTGCACTTTATTAAAGTTTATACGAGAACGATCCCACCACATTTTATTTTTTATTTTCACTCCCTGTCACTAAAATTCCCAAGTCTCCCATTCATGGACCTATTGATTTCAACAATTGGCAATAAAATTGGTACTCTCCATACCTTTCCTTTGGAACTTGTGGGTCCTTTATTATAAGCTCATGTTCTGGGTAAAAGAATTTGTGTATTGACACTAATTGATGAACCAGCGTGATTCTGTGGTATCTAACGAACCCAAACATTTGTGGGAACGAAAGACGGCATCTGATCTCTAAAAAGTATTAGTATGGGTGAGATAGCAGAAATGGTAATCAGTAAAACCAAGTGGAAATAGTAAGAATGGCTATAACAATTCATGTAGAGATAACTTAATTTTTAATTAGTATGATCTATACCTGCATTCTCTCAATTGTGAACATGGCTACTCTCTTGTGATATGAGCAATGAAAGAGTTCATTTCCAAAGAAGAAACTCCTCCTTCCTCCATTGACTTCTGGATAACTTTTCTCAGCTTCATTGCCTTGTTTCTCATCTCATCACCTTCACTTGTCGCCATCAATCTTCTCACAGCATTGTTAACATCTGATGCTGTCACCAACTCATCTCTGTGAGTCCGGTCCCTCACCATTAATCCAACTTGAAGCACTTGTGTTATCAAGGCTCCGTTCCTTGGCTGATCTGAGTGCATAGGCCATGCTGCAATTGGCACCCCCATAGTAATACTCTCCATGCACGAGTTCCATCCACAGTGACTCATAAACCCACCTGTCGAACCATGTTTCAGAATCTCCAATTGGGGTACCCAATCTCTTAACATCAAACCAGTCCCTTTCACTCTCTCTTCGAACCCTTTCAAATACCGTTCGTCTCGTGTCACTTGTACATTAAAGTCGCCTCCTTTATCAGCGTCCCTCAGCACCCATATGAACTTAACCTCGCTTTCTTCCAACCCAATTGCAAGCTGCTTGATCTGTTCCTTGGTTAATGTGGTTGTTGTTCCAAAAGATACATATATAACTGAATTTTGATCTTGTTTATCAAGCCACTCCAAGCTAAAATGCCTATCACCAGAGATGTTCTTCTCTATTTCTAGTGGGTTGAAGGGTCCCAGAGCCCAGTGCCTCTTGCTGCAATCAATGCGTTCTATCAACTCCATGTAAGGACTTTCAATTGCTCTGGTTGTGTTATAGAGCTTTCCATTGCTGAATTTATGAAACTCATGTTGTGCAGAAATGAAATCTAAGAATTGGGTTGTAAAGCATCCTTCAAGAGGAGGAACTTCTGGGATATGGATGCCATCATCCAATTCCACCAAAAGTTTTCCCATTCCCTCCCTAAGGAACAAGGACAGGGTAAAGGCAGAGACACTGTGGAAAGTGTAGGTCTCGGCATTTGCTATATCAATAGCATCTTGTACCACTGACGCCATGAGGGAGTCATGTATCACTATGACCCGTCGAGCCACTGATGAAAGGGATCGCAGAAGCATAGCTACCAGCGGGCGAAGATGCATAGAGGCCTCAAATGAGGGTAAAAGATGGGATGGGAATTTGGTTTTTGCATTGGGGTTGGGCAGAGGAGAAACAAAAGGAGGAATTTTGAAGTCATGGAAATGTAAGTTTGAGATAGAATTAGGGTCCCAGCCTTCAATACGAATTGTGGCTTGGTGGTTGTGTGTGGGTGTGCCAACATAATGGACTGGTATATTATATGCCAGGATTATGCGGGAAAGGTGAAGAAGCTGGTTTAAATGGCCTTGTGCAAGGAAAGGTACCATAACCACAACCACTTGCGTTTGATGAGAGTCCTTTGGGCTTTGCTTTTTATTGCATTGGTTTCTGGAAGCCATTGGTGATCTCTGGAAGCTAAAGGGGATGGACACTGGCCACATTATATTGTCATTGAGGGAACGAATTAGAGTAGTGTTTGGTAATGCTTAGATGTATATGGAACACTATCTTATTTATAGAGTCAGAGTTGTGAAATTCTTTTTAGACACTGAAATGTATTCTTTTGGTTCGGCGGGTTTTTATTGAAAGAATTATATTTAGGTTTCAAGGAACAGAAATATTACAAAAAGTCTTAGAACTTCAATATAAAAAAAGTTCCAGTTGTAAATATAGCATTTTCAGTTGTTAAAATGATATGTTCTGTTGTTAAAATTTCTGTAATTACTATTAAAAAAAAATCCCTTAGGATTTTTTTATAATTAATTATGGTCCAAATTCTCCTTTTTTTTATTTATCATTTCAACTCAATTATTAATTGCTGATAAAGCTACCAACTCAACAAGAATATGTACTTATCCTATTAGGAATTACAATGGATAAGCAGCATTCAAAGATGAATGCCATTCAAAATGAAAGCGATAGCTAGGAGGTGCACCAGTCTAAGCATAGCTAGAACAGATTCCCTAGCCACAAAACTATGATTCCGTTGTGATTGCTTGGAAGAAAATGAGGCCCACGGAGATGCAAGTGGCAAAAGTTCTGAAGGCAGCATGCAAAGCTGCACATGTGCTTGATAACAGTGCATGCAATTCACTTGAGCTATCATCTGAAATGGCGGTCCGGATTCACATTCCAGGTTCATCCTTTTAATTTACGTGTGAGGACCATTTTTTTCTTATTTTTTTTTTTACATATTTTTATTTATTTGGATTAAATTGTATATTCACCTTGAAACATCTTTTGTACCCCATATCTCAAATTACTTAATTTCTATTTCTACATTCAAAAATATTTTTTCTATAACACCAGTATAATATTTTTTCCATAACAGCAGTATCCTAAAATATTTTTTCAGTAGCACCTAATATCTAAAATATTTTTTTAACACCCGATATCTTGAGTCAATTAAATTTTAGGGTAGAGTATTTTTTTTAACAAAAAAGACTTTTATTTGGGGATGAGCATTACCTACTCATCTTTGAATGAAGATGGAATGTGGAGAGGGGTTCATGTCAGTGCAAAAGATAATTTATGAATTGTAAATAGAAATAAGAATAACTTTAGCGTTGTACTATTCTTATCTCTATATATACACGTTTACAGTAGAGATGCAATCCTTGTAAAAGTAACCCTAATTCTTTACTATTTAATATCCAGTAGGCCAGAGTTAAAGATTCCTTTCGGCTACTTGTTCACAAATACCCTATTATTTCTTAGTGCAAATTATATGTCGAGCGGTGGCTGTCAATCTCATGAAAAAAACCTTCTTTTTTCTATTTTTGGAATGATTGTAGAACTTCCAGATTTACTTTATCTGGTAATTTCATGTTAAGTAAGAATGTAAAGCTGTCCTTAATTATAGTTTTCTTTAAAGTGGTGGTGTAAAAGAAAGTTGCTTTGATCTTGGGTTAATTTCTCTTCCTCTCATGTAAACTATGGTTATTAATTATAATCTCTTTTTGTGCCTTCTGCTTCTTTATTCTTCTTCATTTTCATGACAGTGTTAAATAGCTATCCGCCAAAACAACAGTTTATTTGAGGATATAACTTCCATTAAAGAATAGAGAAGAATATCCTTCTTTTTTTTATATTTAATTAAAGAACTTGAGATAATGAGGCAAGATAATCTGTGATCCAAGTCTTCCGCACACAAACTAATCTTCAAATTAAAGCTATCAACTTGCCTAAATCAGGCAGAGGAGCGAGGAGTGTAAATATTTGATAGCCACGTGATGAGATTGTATGATTCGTCTGTTATCAGTGCTATTTCTGATTTGACTCCTGAGAAGCCTTACATGCTGACATGTGTACAAAGGTTGCGTCGGTAAAGTCTAAAGGAGAGATTCATTTATCTGCTCAAATCCTTTGATCCAGATTCCTGCAGACGCTCTGTGATAGTGTGCTGTGGATTTTGCTGCAGATATTTCCACGTGGCAATTTCCCCTGTCGACATGCCTCCATATCGATCCATGCAATCAATATTATTGGACTTGTATATTGGTATATGAGCTTGACAAGTTCCCAATTGCTGCAATTGTAGAGTTTTGATAGAATTTTGATTCTATTATTGTTGATTGCTCCCGCATGTCACATCTTTAATTTCTTTCTCCATTTAACAACCCACTATTATATTATTGTTGTCTTATTTGTTAGAATCTCATGGTACTCACCAGTATGTGTACATGTGTGTGTATTCTAGCGCTGGTAAACGCACTTACTTTGAAAGTAACTATGAAGAAGAGGTCTCTTGAAGGACACAAGAAGGTACAGTAAAAGACAAATTGTAATTGTGTCCCGTAAGCTGGCGACGATCACATGCTGATGAGTAGACTGCAACTCCATACGGTTCAAGTGCATGACCAAGAACAAGTCGTTAATTCGGCGTTTTTATTTCTTTCAACTGGAGATCGATCAATATCTTGCGGATAAATGCCATCCAACCTGTTCAAAGGAACAGTTTTTAATTGTGAAAAATTCATTAAAACTTTATGAAACTTTACCGAACTCTTAACTTCTAAGATTAAATTGAAATTAAGTTTTTTGGTTGAAAAGACATTTATTTAATTTATATTCTTGTCTTGGTTAAAATACTTTTGTAAATATGTATGTTTAACTTGTAAATTCTCACACATTATATGTCTTGTAAATATGTTTCTTATTTTGTATATGGTTAAAATAGTCTTGTAATTTCACTTATTTATCTTGTTATTAAGTATACTTGACTTGCAAATTCACACAGATGTCTGGTAAATAATCATATTTAATTTGATTTATAAAATAAGGGTACAATTGTCTTTTCACCCACAAACTTTAATTCCATTTTAGTCATAGGGTGCAATGAAATTTTAAAATTTTTTTGAGGGCATTTGATATTAAACAGCTATAGAGGGGTGTATGTAGTGTATTTGACTATTTGGTTATATTAATAAAGTTAATCATATTAGTTATTTATAACAAATATATGTTGGTTTTTTTTTTAAATATCATCTTTTATTATAACAACATTCGGATAAATTTTTTTAATATATGTTGTCAATAAGAATGCTTTAGAAAAAAAATTATAAATCTAGGAGATAAAATGGACTTAGATCTTATATTTAAGACAAAATACAATACTCGACTAACTCTTATATTTTTTAGGGGGGAAAAACTAACTTATATTAAATATCGTATTTGATATACTAATGAGAATATTCGTATGCAAAACCAGATTGCCGATAGAGCAATGTAATCCACATATATATAGCCATTAGCCAGCCCTTCACAATCACAATACACATCGAAAAATGAAGCTGTGACCTATGAGCGCCTTTTGTCCTATATACAACTACAAGGCAGCAAATATAAAAGGTAGGTACTTCGTATTTGCTACATCCACTAACGACAGGCAACAAATATTGATGCGGTTGTTACGGCACCACCGTTTGCACGATATGGGACTCTGAAATTAAAGACAAGAATTCTTATATTTTTAGGAAAAAATACGAGATTTCTTTGTCTCTGTATTTCTTTTTTATTCATTAGTAATTTATTTAAACCAAGGTTATTAAAACCGGACTGGTCACTGAACCGGTCGGGTTATTGGGTTAAGGGTTAGTGGGTCAGACCGGAGCTAAACCGGAACCAAACCGGTGAGAAAGTAAAAATTTTAGAATTATTGATATGTTATTAATATAAAACTTTAAAAAATTATTTTAAAAAAAATATAAGAGAATGCAATAGGGGGTTTAAATTTTAAACGGATGGGAGTGAAAAAACTTTAAAATTGGTGATTGACAAGACTCAATTTAAATAATTGGTAAAATATACAAAAAGTAAAAAACAGAAATCACATGCGGGTTAATTAATTGACAAGACCCATCAAGCCATCACCCCTAAAGTCCAAAGGTCAGATGCGTGTACATGTGGATAAAACATGGTTCTTTGGAATTCGTTTCATCTTCATCCTTTTTTACACCAGAGAAACAGAGAGACCGAGAAAGAGTAAGATCTGAGAAATCAAGTGAATCAACGAGAGTGAACACAGATTAAAAAAACATAGATCAAAACGCTCCAATCGTTGACGATGTGATGGAGAGAGTAAATCAGAAAGCATGACTCCGATCTTCCACAACGACCTCCATTCCCTCCACCAAACCAGATCGCGATGAGATACCGTGCGAAGACACCAGATGACTGGTCGAAGCCTTGCGCAGAACCCAAATCATGAGCTATGTGTTGTTCCTCTCCATCTTCCGTTCTCTTTTTTTTTAAATACTGGTTGGACGATGAACCCGGTTTCTATGGTTTTCCGGACCGGTGTCACGGCCGGTTCACCGGTTTCCGGTCCGAACCGACCAGTCCGGTCTGGGTTTAAGAACCATGATTTAAATAGAAATGCATTTTTAGATTATTCAGAGAGTTAAAACCTAGATTTTCTTTGGCCAAATATTCTAGATTACAAGATCAATTAGTTGGTATATATATCTTTTTATTAGAAGCCATCGTATTCGAAATATTATCAGGTATGAAATATGAACACCCTTTTGAATAGGAATTTGAACCTCCACTCGTCATATTGTAAGGTATTAACCTTTTTGCTAAACCTAACCTCTTGATATATATATAATTAATTCACATTAAAATGAAGACAAAAATCAATAAACGGGCCTTCAGGCCTCCGTGAACTCAAAGTTGGACTCTGTCACAAAAATATATTATCTCAATTGTTAAACATAGGTTCTTTTTATAAGCAACTTTCTTTCTTTAGAACCGATACATCTTATAAACAATTTTTTCATTGCGTGTCAAAATATAAACTACATTTTCCCTTTCCTATTCCTATTAATTGTATATTTTTATATTAATTATCCATCATTCACCAATAATTCTTTTTCATATTGTATACTCATACATACTTTCATATTTGTTACGCATTCTTTGTTTTATACTCTTTTCATAAATAGGGGCATATTTAGAAGAAATATGACACTTTTGACAAATTCATTATTTTTAATTAATCTTAATTATCAGTTCGCCATGCCCAATAAGAATAAAAATGTTTATAAAAAGGATTGAGGGAATATCAAACCTTTTTTTTTTTTTAATAAAAGTCAGTATTCATTAAATAAAATGATCATACACCAACAGTCCACAGTCATAGCATGGTATTATTGTAGGGAGAGTAAAACATTATGATTCTGAGACTTTACTACTTCAATATTTATGAAAGAAAAGAAGTGCGAGATCTACTAATATCCTTGTACAAAATGTTTGTAGGAAAAAAGAACATCTTGAATAAAAAATGCAAAATAAAAGAAAAGTTTTGACAGCTTGATGAGCAATTATATACTTTTTTTCCAAACATTTTGTACAATTATATCCAAAAGTGTTAGCGTTGGATTATTACATAGGCAAAAAAAAACTTAGATGTAAGAAAACTTAATTGACCAGACCGTAAATCATAAAAATAATTTGTTACGCATGAGATCAGAACAGTGCAACTAGTTTATAACCTTTATAATATATTGACATTCCCGGTGTTACACAGGGTTAAAAATAACAGTTTCAACGGAGAACTTAATTGAAAGAGTTTATGGTAAGAAAGCGTTATGGGATGCTCAAATTAATTAAAGTCAATCGATAATCATAAGCAGCGTAGTACAGATATTTGCAGGTTCATGGAACTTTTCCTCTCATAAAACAAACCGTCGTCCATAATGAGAGCAATAGCGACTATATATCCTATCCCAGCAAGAAAATTCGTGAACTCCCATCATCGAATTTCTTGGCTCCCAACAAGTAAAAAACAAATTAAAGGACGAATTATTTCACGCATTTTAAGAAGTGATTAATTAAGAAAATATCAAACATCAATTGAGGTTACTGTAGCAACGAGTTTTATTAGTATATTTTCGCGGGGCTCCCAAAGTTAGAAATGATAATAAAGAATTATTGAGAAAAATGTCATATATGAGAATAATAACGTGTGCGTGGAAAAACTCTTATCGCAAATAAAGATGATGATAATAATAATGTAGGTGTACTCGTGTGTGACTTATGTTGAATCTTCATGGCTATATATATTATAGTATGTTCCTCCAGGCCAATACTGATAACGACATGTAATAGTTTCATCATTCATAATCTAAAGAAAAAGACTCGAGGACAGACATAGCAGGAATGTTGATTAAAAAGACCAGAAATTTGCAAAACTATTTACTAGGATGAGAGGAGATCATGATAATAATGAATAATTTATTGATGAGGCGCATATATATATATGGCTAGATTCTAGTGATATGAGCAATGAAAGCTTCCATTTCCAAACGAGAAACTCCTTCATCACATGACTTCAAGACCACATTTTTAAGGTTCATAGCCTTGTTTCTCATCTCATCTCCTTCCTTTGTTGCCATCAATCTTCTCACAGCATTCTTAACAACTGATGATGTCGCCAACTCATCTCTCCGAGACCAGTCCCTCACCATCAATCCAACTTGAAGAACTTGTGTTACCAAGACTCCGTTCCTTGGCTGATCAGAGTGCAGAGGCCAAGCTGCCATTGGCATTCCCATAGTAATACTCTCCATGCACGAGTTCCATCCACAGTGACTCATAAATCCACCTGTTGAACCATGGTTCAAAATCTCCAATTGGGGTGCCCAGTCTCTTACTATCAAACCAGTCCCTTTCACTCTCTCTTCAAACCCTTTCAAATACTGTTCGTCTCTTGTGATTTGCACATCAAAGTTGTTTCCTTTATCAGCATCCCTCCGTATCCAAATGAACTTAACCTCGCTTTCTTCCAACCCAATTGCAAGCTGCTTGATGTGTTCTTCTGTGAAGGTTGTTGTTGTTCCAAAAGACACATATATGACTGAGTTTTGCTCCTGTTTGTCCAGCCACTCCAAGCTAAAGTGCCTTCTTTGTGGGCTCTTTCTCTCAATCACCACAGGGTTGAACGGACCAAGAGCCCAATGCTTCTTGGTACAGTTGATACGTTCTATGAACTTCATGTAAGGACCTTCAATATCCCTGGTTGTGTTAAAGATACTACCTTTACTGAATTTATGGAACTTATGTTGCGCAGAAATGAAATCCATGAACTGGGTCGTGAAGCAACCTTCAAGAGAAGGAACTTCAGGTATACAAATGTTTTCTACCGAAGGTTTTCCCTTTGCCTCCCAGAAAAACAAGGACATGGTAAAGGCAGAGACACTGTGGAAAGTGTAGGTCTCAGCATTGGCTATATTAGCAGCATCTTGTACCACATACGCCATTAGAGAGTCAAAGATGACAATGACTCTTCTAGATACAGAAGAAAGGGACACTAAAAGTGTAGCTACAGGCTCACGAAGATTGTGAGAATTCAAGGCCTCAAAAGAGGGAATGAAGTGAGATGGGAATCTGGTTTGAGAACTGAGATCAGTATCAGAAGAATGATCAGGAGGAGGAAGATGAAAATGATGGAGATGGAAGTTTGAAGAAAAATAGGGGTCCCAATAAGGTTGAAGACGAAGAATGGTTTGGTGGGTGTGAATTGGAGTGGCAACACAGTGAAGAGGAATGTTATAAGACAAGATTAGGCGGGAAAGATGGAGAAGCTGGTTCACATGGCCATGTGCTGGGAAAGGCACCACAACCACCACCACTTCCTGGCTTTTTTCAATATTGGAGGCCATTGATAAATATGAATTTAGAGCGTGAAATCTTATTAGTAAAGAGATTTGACTAATGCGTGGTTTGTTATGTGTTTTGTGCACTGCTCTTTATAGAACCTCGCTTTGGAGGATTCTAGTTACTGTAACTCAACGAGATATTACTTATTATATTGCTGTTAGTGCAGCAATTTATTTTGTAAAAGTGGGAGATTTCAGGATCATATATAATAATCTTGTTGAATGGCATGAAGAATCAGAGTCGATATCACATCATGATCAGCGAAATTGGTAAATAAAATTTGGGAAAATTGCTCACCCTATTGCAAAATTTATTGAACAAAAGTACACATAGAGTATAGACTTAGGTGTTTAAGCAGATGTAACTCATTTTAGTTTGTACAATTCTTCTTTAACGCGTATATCATATATCCAGTCATGCGTAAATCCCTTCCATTTTGCACATAATTAAGGATAGATTACAAACACATAAAGCATAATTATACTTATGTTCGCAAACAAATTTTACATCTTTAAACTGTAATATACATACATAAATACATATACATGCGCGCGCGCGCACGTGTGTGTATAAACCTCTGCTATTCCAATAACGGCTAGCTCCTTTGACCAAAAATAAAATAAAATAACGGCTAGCTCCGTCTTTTTGCGTTTTTGGACCTTGCGTCATCTTTATATATGCATAAGCCCACTATTTAAAGTTGATGGTGACATTAGGTGACCAGGTTTATTAAAGCTGGGAGAAAATACAATTTTTTTTTTGGGGACAAATTAAAATGATAGAGGAAAAAGAAAAGTACCAGTACCACACCCTTTTTTTCTTTTTTTTTGATTTAAAAAAGTTTTAGAGGGTTTTAACACCAGTCTTCCACCAAGGCCAGAGTACGGCCCCGGGCTCTATGAGCACTTACTGGGGACTTACGAGATCGCCTACCAAAGGAGTCTCAGCAACGGCAGAGGGAATCGAACCCACGTCCCAAGGGATTAATCCTAGATCTCTTACCATCCATGTCAACTCTCTTTGGCACCACACCCTTATTTTTTTTAAAAAAAATAGATCAATCATCCGGGCAGGGTTCGAACCCTGATACAAAGGCCGAATAACCCAACGTTATACCACTACACTTGTGTTGGGTGCACCACACCCTTATTGAGCATGTTGTTACTGACATGATAGGGACCAGAAAAGGCCCAATCTAAATTATTACTCCACACATATAATAAGCCAAAATCGCAAGCACACAGATAATTACATAGCAATAACTAATTAAATGTCTTATTATGTCTCTTGTATTTTGTTGGTTATTTTTATGATAACAAGTGCCTATTTCTTGATGTACACAGATTCCATAATTTTACATCACTAGCTGGTTTCTTTATTTAATTAACTGCGGAAATTAACAATCCTATTTGTTTTTGTGATGTGAGGCTGTGAACTTCTTGGCGATTATTTTAGAATGGGATTTGACGTGATGGCTCAGAAATTTTTTAGGTTTTGCCGACTAATAACATGCATACATCTATTTATCAATTAATTTAAATAAATTAACCACACAAACAACTTTTAAGATTTGCCGACTATATGTTGTATGGATCTACAGGTTATACATTTATAATAGATCAATCGTTGCGCAAATTTCATGCAAGTGGGTACTATGTGGTTTGGTTTAGTTTAATATTGTAGATTTTGGAATTTCCCACAATTCAAGCAACGTCGACTTCTAAATTCTAAGACGAAACAACTCATTTAAAAATCCCAATAACTTATTTTATACACCCTGGAAGAATAAAATGACATATGCTAGAAAAAAATGGATAAAATCTTTGTTTTAACTTTTCAAAAATGTTTTTGTGGCATTTAAGATAAATATATCAGAAGAGTTGTCTCAAATTTACAAAAAATATACTTATAACAACACTTTTTTAATGTTACCAAATAAGCGCTGAACCAATTTTGCGAGGCTCGATATTTTATTTTGCAGTATTGAACATTGATCGCTTTTCGCTTTCGTTTTCCACCTTGTTTTTCTTGCTTTTATTTCATGTCAGCCCTCCTTTACTTTCCGACAAAGATATGCTCCTAACATTTACAAATTTGACATGCCATGCGTCAACAATATATACAGGAACAAAAGTGTTTGCTCTAAAAATTACAGTATTCGCTGATTGTATAAAAAAGTTAACGGCTGAACAGTATTGGACCATCTGTATAATTTCTAGACATCAGAAACGATGAAAGCTTAGGGAACTATATAATATATAAAGCAAAATTCTAAGATCCGATACTCTCAAGGGTGAATGATATAACCAAACTATCAACATTGCAAAGGAATTGACGAAAGTTAAAGAGACTTAGTATCAGTTTTAATTAAGTGTTGATGCAGATGCGTTCACCGTTTGTACATGAATGACTCTTGAAAGTTGCATCAGGGTCAAGCAAATTGATACATGTATGGATTGGATAGCACGAGGCCACACAGAAAGCTCAACTTGGGACCGCCAAAAAAATGAGCAAAGGAAAAAAATGGCACTTTCAATCCATGAAATTAAGTTAAGCACGTCCAAAACCAAATCCTCCATTGGCATCCATCAAGGGCTGCAAAGATTCTTAAGGTCCTCCTCCTTGGCATACCAACTTGGAATGATTTTTGAAACATGAGGATAAAGATCCTTGTACGAGTTCCTAATGGTTCCTTCAGCCACTCCTGTGGCCACTGATATATCTGCAACCAACATATCAAGTAAAGAAATGATAAGAATTATCCTCTTAAAGATTGACGCCGGTAGAAATTTATTCTAGAGACATTTTTTACTCTGCTTTCCCACTTTTTCACTGATATAGTGTATTTGTACTTCTTGTTTTAAAAGCTTAAGAGATCTTACAAACCTTTGAGCGGTTTCTTATCATCTGAAAGCTGAGTTATGATGTATATCACAGCAGCAGCAATTGATATGGGGCTCCTCCTGGCAAATATTAGCCGCTTTATTGATCATCAATGATTAGTAATATCAAGCTAAAAAAAGACCAACATTAATGCCTACATAGGTCATGATCATAGGCTGCGATTAAAATTACCAGTAAAAGACAGAGAAGTGAGTGGCCAAATACACAAGTGTAACTTCAAGGTGCGCACACACATCCCCAGGAAGTTTCTGAACTCAAAATCTCACTCTTTCTTACTCAAAGGCAAACTATTTTAAGTCTAAATCAAACGGCACAGTCCCCATTATCAACAGAACCATAATGTAGGGATTCAGAGTTTACAGGTTTGACACACATGGCACATAGTGTAAATTACAATTAAGATTTCAATCCTTACCCTCAACACAGTTTTCAAAAGTAACAATTAAATCTGATGCTAATTGTTGTGGTCAAGATAATTATAAAAGCCTCATCTCAAGTTGAGATCTTCAGTACAATTACCTTATATCAAATTCTTCTGATTTCTGCACAGATTCCTGAGCAGCTTTAACTGCTTGATTGGTCATGCCAAGATTAGAACAAAATCGCCTCTAAACATCAAAAAATAAAAAAACAAAGTAATGTTAGTAACACCATTTGAAATATATCAGCAACTAACACAGTTGCCAAAAGAGCAAGATATACTGCATTTCAAAAAAGATTACTCACCATAAAGTCCCCAGCATGTATTGTTCCCATCTCCACTGACTGACCGTTCTCCAAACCCAGTTGTTTTACTATATATTCTTTTGCTCGGCCAATTTCCTTCTTTGTAGCTCCATTGGCAACAGAGCAAATTTCTAGTTGAAATCCATAGGTTCAGCCTTTCAGGGAAGCTCATTTATATAGGGAAAGATAAATAGGAAGCATCCAGACGTTAAAAGAATCACAGCATGTACCCTTTACAGTACGTGGTTTGTCTTCTTGTCGACAAGCTATGTAAAGGCATGCAGCCAACAAAGCATCCTGGTTTCTTCCCCTGCTGGACTTCTGATCCTCAACCCTCTTATATATCTCATTAGCCCGATCCTTTAAATCAACAGCAAATGCTCACTTAAAAATGAAGATGAATATAGGAGAGTGGAATCAAGATAACAATTTCAAGGCGCAGTTGACAAAATGTAAAGTACACAAACATTGTCATCGAATGCTCAAAGTTAATCAAAATAATCATACGCACAGCACATGGATGCAGATTCATGAAACTTCCCAGTAACAGGTAAACTGTCCAAGATGAAAGTGTAGCATACCTTAATGGTTGCAACAAGTCCCAACCTGAAAATTTATAACCAATCGACTATCAGCTAATGTCCCAATAATAAAATTCAAACAAATGATCACAAAAAAATCCCACTCTTTTTAGGCATGAATGTGAAAACATAAAAAAAAAAAAAAGCAAGAGTATTAATATCAGCTCCATACTCTCAGAGCAAAAATAAAAACAATAATCAACAAATGAAGAGAAATAAAATCCTACATGAAGTTTAGGGAGACCCTATTTGACAAAACAGAAGACTCATCCCAACAAAAGGAATGGTAAGCAAAACATGTTTAAAAATGTGTAGATATATCCTGCTGCAAACATTACAATGGTTGCCAATAAATAATAACCCCTGTAGAATCAGGGGTCAAGTTACCCAAGCCAAAGGATGGACATAGCATCACAGAGTTAGCTCCCTGCCCACCTAAGAAATGACCAAAGATGCTTTTATTAGTCTTGCTGGTGCTAGTAAACCAGATGATTACTTTGACTTAGGTGCTGAGCAACATCTAGACATGCTTTACTACACGAGAGACGACCACCTGGGTGATAAAACATTGGGTTACGATACTGAAGGTGCTCGGTAAAGAATTCACTCCACCCCTTTTGAGCACATTCCTAGATATCATTAAGCTCTCTAGCAAAAACAGTATCCTATGTCAGTTTTACCACACCATTTCAGACCCAAAATGATGGCACAGCATATTTTGCCCTCCATGCTACTTTTTCTAGTTCCATCCCTGGCCTGAGTTATCCACCCATTACTATCTCGAAAGAGAATTATAATAACTCATGAATTTGTCACACAAAGGATCCAACAAACCTATACGCACATAACAATTGACATCCCAGTCCATCATATCAACCTCGCAACAACTAAGGTATGGGAATTTATCAATTCCTCTTTCACTACCATGATAAAGCATAAAAAGCTACTCTGTCAGATTTCTAATCGAATGATGTCCAATCAAGAATGGTCCAAGATAAAAATTCTATACTATTTTCATTATTCAACTTAAACTGCTAATTTCACATAGTCCAGAAGTCCCAAATATACAATTTTAACCATCTCGCCCCATATGGCTTCGGTTCTCATAAGGCAATACCGAGATACAATTGAGCAAATTCTAGAAATGTTAATCCCATATTTCCAAGAAAATCTCATCCTCCCCATCAAGATTTCCAGATCAAATTTTTTTGCCCAGCAAAGCAACGCCGCTATTGATGAAAACTAAAAGGTCAGTAAACCCTAGCTTACCTATCTGACATAGTAGCAATGGTCTTGAAAGCCATTATCAGCCCTCGATCCGGGTTCGACCCGCGATTCTGCCACCGACCCAAAGACGACGATAGAAATTCGCCGGAGGTTCCATTGGGCTTTGCTATGACGGTGGATAAGCCGCCGTCAGTCAAGAGCGGGTTGGAAGGCCCGCCGACACGAACCGGGTCGTTATCAGCAGACTCGTTCGCGAAGGTACGCCACTCAGAACTTTCATCGATGGAATGGGACTCAAGCACGAGGCCGCACTCAGAACACACGGTGTCACCGGCCGCGTGATCGACGACAACCTCTGTCTGGCGCTTACAGTCGGAGCAGAAAGCATCAGACATGTTTTCTAAAATCAACAAGAAGGTGAGGCAGATCGATTCAGATTCCTACTGAGGATACAACCCTTTCTTTGCATCAAGAAAATTCAATCTTTTTAGCTAGAATACCAGGCGATGGGGAATATAAGGCGAGCGGAAATTTCAGTTATTGCTTTTTCACGCAGATTTTAGGGTCATTTTCTTGAATCTTAACTAGTCCAGGTTTGCGCGAGCTAAGACGAACAGACAAAATTAAAAAACAAATATGGGATAAGAAAGCAGAGTTGGGTGGATATATATAGGAAAGGGAAAGAGAAGTAGACAACACAATGACTGGACCTGTTGGGAAGTTCACGTGGGTTTCGTATAGGGTGCTGCTGAGTTGGACGAATTGGATCGACCCGATTGGGTTTTTGTCAGTTAACGAGGAGTGGCACAGTTAGAAAAAACGTCAGCTTTCACCTTAAAATGGAAGAGTTTGATTCCCCTGGGTCGATTTAAAGGTTTTTTTTGTTGGATAATTGGTAAGTACTTCTGTAAATACTTTTTAAACTTAAAAGCATACTCTGGCCCTAAAGGGATATCTACCCCCACGGCCCCACCTAAAATTTAATCTATAAAATATATATATATATATATTTCTGTCTACATCTCCAGCTTCTTCATTTTTCCCATTCCATTATTACATTTACTGGATCTTTATCTTTTCGGCCTATCGAATTATTGAGTAGCAAAAGTCATAGTTTGAACCGTTTGCGGTCTTCTTATTTTTAAATATTACTAGTGGTTAACAAAATTTAATTCAGAAGAGAAAATACGGTTATTTATATTTCATTGAATATTACTTTTCTCTAAATCTGTACAAATAAAAATTGGATGAGTTTCAAGGAAATTCATATTTGTTATACTTTTATGGTTGACTTGGAATAGTCAGGGTAAGTAAGTACTATATGATAATTTGCCTGTTGGTCAATTCGTACGGCTATCAAGCGACTAATTCAAATCTAATTATTGTATGAATAGAGCCTCCAAGTGTCAATGAATATTATTGGGCCTTTTGTTTTCTTTCAATCCAGAGACGGATAAGGCACCGTTGAAATCTATGGCTATAAGTTGAGTCCAGATGATTGGGTCAGTCTCTCACAACAACGTGCAAATTAAGATTTAAATCCCCATTAAAAGGTGCTTGTATTTAGTATTTAACAGTATCTCAAATATGATAACTTGTAACAAAAGGATACCTACCAGGGAACCCAAAGCTGCAACACATGGTAAGAGATCATAATTGACTCATGGGGTTTATTCAACCCCTTTTTTTTTGCTATAAAAGATGACATAAAATCCTACATTACAAGAAAATAAATTACATAAATGGAGAATTTAATTCCAGACACTTTTGGTCAAATCAACCCCTCAAAGTACTAGGACACTCATCCAGAAGTACAGAGGTAGAAATCCCCTTCTTAACTAAGACATCCGCTATTTTATTGATTTATCTGGGATAACTCTATTACTCTAATATCGACCTGCCAATTTAAAGCAAGCAATTCTTTTGCTTCCAACACAAGATTACTGCAAGTAAAATAACAGGATTGACAATATTATCTACGTCAGATTCTAAGATTAACTTTTTGAAACCCAAATCACAAGCCAGTTGTAACCCTTCTACAATAGCCCATTCCTCTGCTGTAAAAGTGTTACAGTCACCAATGGAGCTAGTAACCCACTGTCTATGTTGGATATGTGTTCGTCTCATATAGTCGTATACTAACCTTGTGTTTTTTTCCCCCTGGATACAAATCTTCTAACCTTGGTTGATAAAAAGCGTATGCGCGTATGGCAATCAATCCCCCTAATTTATCTTGTTTCCCGTGTTGTTGACTGTTTTTTTAAACAAAAAATAAAAAATGGATGGATTGAAATCCAAGACCAATTTATCCATCACCGTTGGCATCTTGAAAAAGACTAGGCATTGCTATTGGCAATAAAAATATGATACATTGATATCAGTTCTTAATTAAAGGAAATATTTATTTAATTTGATTAAATTAAGGATATTAGTTAAGTTAATTAATATAGCATGTATTTTCTAAAACACTTTAATCATTTTCCATTCTTTCTTAATTCCCCATTATCTGTCCTCCTTGATTATTGTTTAGGGAATCTTAATATAGGTAAATGAGTAAAACACTAACAAATATATAAATTATGTCATATAGGATCAATATCAACTCCCTAAATATATTTTATGTTAAGAACCAATGGAGTAAACACATTGCTATCTTAGCATATAGTCCTTTCGATCGTAAATATAAGACTTTGTTGATTTTTTTTTTGAAAGATTAATAAAATTAAATAAAGTATTTAATCATATCACATATAGTATATAATTATATCATGTATCAATTTATAAGTTTAACATAATAGTTTGGAGAGAAAACGACACATATAAATATTTTAACATAATTTCATTAGCTTTCTTAATATTTTTAAAAATTCAATTAAATCTTATATCTATAACCGGTTTATTTGGGCTCCCCCCAAAAATATTTTGGCTTCTTATTTGAATGTTGCAAGTGGGAGTGATATCATAACTTTTTAAGGCAGGGTGTCCTACGTTTCTGGAGGACGCGGCTAGCGTCCACTTCTCTTGTGGTCCGCTGCCGTCCACTTCTTCCAAAACTGCGATGTTTTGGCGCAAAACAGTAAGGTGGTGCCCTTTTTTTAATGTAATCTTAAAAAATTATTTTAGGATGTTGAACAAATATTTTAAGGCACTAAAATGATATTTCAGGATTCTAGCAGGTACTAGAAAAAATATTTCAGGATACTGAATGGTACAAAAAAATATACTTTAGGATATTTGTTAAGATCTTAAAGTATTTTTTTAGTACTATTCAATACCCTAAAATATTTTTTTAAGATCATGAAATATTTTTTCAGTACCGGTCAGTAAACTGAAATATTTTTTTAGGGCCAGTTAGTATCCTGAAGTATCATTTTAGTATCTGCCCTGAAATACTTTTTTCATTATCCTAAAATAATTTTTTCAGGATCATGAAGTATTTTTTCAATACTGGTCAGTATCTGAAATATTTTTTTAGTACCAGTTAATGTTCTGAAGTATCATTTTAGTACCAAGTACTGCTTTGAATTTTTTTTCATTATCCTAAAATAATTTTTTAAGATTATGTTAAAAAAAAAAAAGACACCACCTTACATGTTTTGCGTCAAAACGGCGTAGTTTTGAAAGAAATAGGCGGTAGAGGACCACAAGGGAAGTGGACCCTAGCAGCGTCCGTTTCTGGAAGGAAATTTTGGCGTACATAGGATTCAAGGAAGGTGGGTCGCCAATGACACACATATATATATATGGGAGTGCCAATGAGCTCAAGAAAATTGAAGTGTGAGTATTGAGAGACTCTAATTGAGAATTTTTCAAGCAGAGTCTTGTGTAGAATAATCAACGTGTCTTATGTGGTGATAATCTGGAGATGAAGGGCCTTTCTTTTTCTGTGTGTGTAAAATTATCAACAGAGGTGATGAGGTTTTTGACGAAATAGGTGGGATTATGATATGGACGCTTCATGCTTGTTTTGGAGACAGGCCACAAATCGTGTCTTATTTTTAAGTCAGAGAGTGACAGATCAGAAATGATCTTTGGGTTTTATCAAAAAAATAAATGATATTTAAGCATTATAATTGCAATTGTGTCAGGCCATGTTAAAAGGTGATCAGTGATCTTAAAGTTATATACTTATTTTTGTTTGTGAAAGCGTTTGTTTTTTTTTTTTTTATACTAAAAAGTTTTGGAAAGGTTCGACACCAGTCACCTATTAAGGTCAGGGTACGGCCCCGAGCTCTATGAGCACTTACTGAGGACTTACGAGATCGCCTATCAAAGAAGTCCCAATGAAGATAGAGAGGATCAAACCCACGACCTAAAAACCTAGTCTTAGATCCCTTACTATTTATGTCAACTCCCATTGGTTGTGAAATCGTTTGTTAACAGACAGGAATAGACACACGAAGACTATAGAAGGTATATTTGATATTTTCTGAGCCCGCGCGCCTTTGTTTGGTATGTAAACAGATCATGATGTGAATATAAAATTTTTTTTTTTAACTCTTTTCAATAATAACAACATCAAAGCGAGGCAAAAAGTGGCATATATGTGTAATTTTTTTGGTCAGAAATTCAGAATTAAAAAATGTCAGAATTTTCTATTAAAAAAGAAAAGAAACTTGACATGGGAACCGTGTTGAGCGAGTGCAGAATCAGAAAAACGTATGTTTGGTGGTACAGGCAATATTCAAGAAGGTAAAGAAATTTATAACTGGGAAATAAAGGGAATGAAAGATTTTGAAGGATAAGAGTATAGGGAATATTTAAGAAGGTAAAGAAATTTAGAAATAAAAGGAATGAAAGATTTTAAAAGATAAAAGAAGATGATGAAAGAGAAGATGAGTTGTTGGATAACAAGAAAATGAAAGGATGATAGTTGGTAAAGTATCAAAAAATACTTATTTTACTTTTAAAAATGATTAATTCAAAATGAAAAGGGATTTTTTTTTTTGACATAATCTGAATTTGACACGAAATTGCTTGCATACTATGAAAAAGCATTTATTTTGAAAGAAATAATCAAGCAAAAAAGAAAAAAAAAAGCAAAGAATTTTATGACAAAGCACTTATTTCCAAAAAAAAGAGAAATTTGAATTTATCTAAAATATTCTCTTATCAAATTCGAATTTATTACATAAATTTGAATTTAATTATATTTTATTACTTTATAAAAATAAATATTTTATAAATGGTAAATAGTTTTAAAACGTCACTGTTCATAAAAGAAAATTGGTTCTCACTAATTTTTTTTTTCACTAATTTTGATAGTCTTATTTTTCCACTATTAAAAAAATATTGATGGGCTCAAATAGGCCCGAGAAGATGAGAACTTGCGTTTTTACCTTAAAACCTAATATTTAAAGGTTAAAAAAAATATTCTCTTCGGTTTTAATTATAAAATATAGTAGACTTTTTTAAAAAAATCAATGAAGCTAATTAAATTACTTTATTTTTATTTATTTTTTTCAAACTAATTAGTTTAACTAATAAATATAATAGTTTAAAAACACTATGGTCGGACTGTCAAATCTAATAGAAAAGAGTCTAGTAGTCAGCCATTCCACCCTTTCTAAGCCCACTTTTGCAAAACTCTTGGGACTAAGATTCCGTACCTAGTATAGTCAATCAGAGGATTAGACTATGTATGGAAGTAGCTTACCCGAGGTAGGTAGAGGAAGAGGAGGCAATAACTTGCTCAGCATGCTTCTTAGGTCATACCGTTGGCGCTCGGCCTAACCTAAGCCTAAGTAGAAGGCAACATAATATAGAGGAGGGAGATTTAGTGAGATGCTTTTGTCTTATGAGAACTCCGATTGATTGAAGGATGTGGCATCCATTCATGTCATTGACATCCTAGAATAAGATGAGTCTACTAGTCTTTTTGACTCGATCGGGTTATTCTTGTATTATTAAGTTCTTGTTGAAGTGAAAGATTTGAGATAAAACTTCTTTACTATTGATTTGTGGTTAGGGCATGACTGGGGAAAGAACCTAAAACCCTGGATTCCCAGTACTGGCCACTTCTCCTCTTCTAGAAGACGAACTCTTTTAGGGAAAGAAAGACCAGTGACAGATACATGATATATGAAATGATTAAATAAGTTATTTAACTTCCTTAATCCTTAAAAAAAATCAACTTTATTTTATAATTAAGACCAAAGCTAATACTAAATAAAGAAACATATTCATTGACCTTTCCCTTCCCACCTATAAAAGTGGAGGTGAGGGCCACAAAGGGGAAGGATCAGAATTTGGGAGACCAGAGATGCACGTGGCTCCCTCATGATCTCTGTCCCATCCCACCCTATCGGTGTCAGGCCCAATCCAAGAAATCCACTCTGAGACCTACTTTTTAATATAAAATATATTTAATTTTTTAAAAAATTAAATTTATATTATATGATTAAATTATATATCAATCGATAGGTTGGATAAATTAATTTAAAATAATAACAAATATTAATATTTTAAGATAATTTAATTAGTTTATTTAATATGAAAAAAGTTAACTAAATCTCATATTTAAGATCTAGTAATTCACAGATGAATCTGAATATGAATCCCATGCTGAGCTTGTCTCCTCAAGTCCCGGGGCATCATTCGCAAATCCCAGTTTCATCCATACTCTTCTTCGGTATTTGGATCTCTCCTCCTCCTTTCTTCATTCAGCGACTAAACTGGCACGCAATGTTGGTTCCAAGAGGGAAAAAAAAGTTATCTCATCACCCCCAAAAAAAAAAACAGAGACAGATTTATCGGTCCAAAACGCACGTAAGTTCAACGTGATCGGTCCCCCGAATGAAGTTGGGTCATTAGGTTTCATCAATACCCTGCTTTGAAAAATAATACCACATGTCTTCAGTCATAATTTCCATTATGATAGAGAGAAAATCGTATTCAAGCCTTGTCATGCATGCGAATCAATCCACTAGATTATGCAGCCTCGCATCATCTTACGTAATTTGCTTGTCTTCGTACTTCACCTCCAACACATTGACTTGTATCGAAATAAAATACTTATATTTTATTTGAGAGAAGGACGCGTGTTTATGAATAGTCCCCTCACAAGTATTGGGGCGAGGTTTGCAGATATGTGCAGTAAGTTTGGACGCCTGAAGCTTCCCCATATGCCAACAATGTTGAATCCACACCATAGAATTATAAAATAAAGGGAAAATTGATCTGGAGGCTCAAATTACCCAGATAATTTCAGAAAAGGCCCTACATACTTTCCTATACTAGAAAAGGCCCCTGGTATTAAGTTCAAAGGGAAATTACCAAAACGTCCCTTGTGTTAAAAAAGGAAGAGCAAAGTGTTTTGGCGCTGAAATCAGAACGTGAGCTTTCCGAAAGTTTCTTTGCTACCATGATTGTTTTTCTATCTCCTTCGTCTTGCTTCCTTTGATTATTGTCTTTCGTTTTTTTCATCTGCTAGATTGAAAAAAACTTATCCTGGTTGTATATTGCTGACTCTTCCTGGTGGCTATTGCTGTTCATCAACATTTTTTTCAGGCAAAAGTTTGGGTTAATGAAAGGTAGGAGTTTGGGCTCATTTATGTAATTATCTGGTAGAATATAGGCAAGAAATGCTAAGTTTTTCATCAAGATAGCTTAATCATCATCCTTCCTTGTTTTTAATCTTTCTAGGGTGGAGTCAATAAAATGTTGCTCTGTTTTTTGTCACAGAAACAGAGAAAAATTTATGTATTTGAGTGGGAATGGGTGAAAGTGATTAAGGAATGAAGATTGAAAAACATTGAATTTTGGTAGTTGTTAATACCTACAGTGGAAGCTGTTAATACCATCTGTTTTTGTTGTTAATATGGCTGTTTAACTTGTTAATATGAGGTGAATTTGAAAACGTGGAAGGGGATGAAGGTTGCTCTGTTTTTTGGGCATTGAAACAGAGTGAGGTCTGTTAGTGGGAATGTTTAAATGTAAAAAAATTTATATGGGATAGTTGCCAATACCTACAGTGTAAGTTGCTAATTCCTTCAGTTTTAGTTGTTAATTCGACAGTTAAAGTTGTTAATATTAACTCTGTTGCATATTGTAATTACAGATGGCTAGTAGTTCAGAGAAGAATATATTATGTTTCTTTCATATGGGGGGAAGTTTCTACAGGTTGGAGGGGATGAAAGTGATTGTGTTGGAGGAATGGTAAGAACAAGATGCATCAAGGAAGGGACCACATATGAGGAGTTGTAAAGAACAATATCATCTTTAATTGGGAAAGAAAGTAATCAAATTTGCGTGAGATTCAAAGTTAGCATGGATACATCGACATTTATTGATCTTGTGGATGATGAAGGGGTGGATCACTTAATACGGTATAATGACCAATATGGTCATGTGTATGTTGAAGAAATTGGGAATAATGACAATAGACTTGCAGGGGCGAAAGAAGAAGAAGTGTAAGTTTTGATGTGTTAAGAAATGCATTTTTTTCATATATAAGTTGCGAATAAAATCTGAAACATTGTCATTACAAGCACTAATACTTGTTGTTTGTCACAGGAGTTATGACATTTATGGAGGTTCAGCCGGGTTATCCATATCGCCCCCTGAAATATTCAATGAAACACAAGAGTTGCCCTCATTGCCATGTTCTTCTCAAACTGTGCCATTAACGAGTCCTGAAATGAATCATGGTAAATGGAAAGATTTGATCATGGTAGCAGGACAGATTATTGCAAATGTTGTGACCCTCCGTGAGATGTTGTACAAATATAGCATTGCACACAACTTTGTCTACAAATTTGTGAAGAACAAGCCACAAAAGATAATAGTGAAGTGTAAGGTTGATGGTTGTCCTTGGTACCTTGGTGCATATTCAGCTGGAGGAGAACATCAAGAGACCGAGTTTCTAATCATTAGGACATATAGAGCTGGAGAAGAACATTCATGTTGTTTATTTTTCGGGCATTGCGTGTCACGCTCTTTTGTTGTAAATGGCCATAAATAGGAATCCCCACCACGTTATTTTTTGGAGGTGGTGTGTCAAGTTGTAATCTCTATTTTATTCGCATATTTTTTGATGTAAATGAAAGTTGGATATAACACACAATTGACACAATTGTATCCAGGTTTCATTTATGTAAACTTATTAATATTGTTACACATGGTGAAAACTGATTGTTATTGTTTGCTGATGTTGCTGTCAAAATGGGCTGATTTATGTGTTACTTTTCAGTGATACTGATGTTAAAAGGTCTCATGTCCTTGTTAATGGGGGGCTGATGGTGTTGCTAAATCAACTGATTGTGTTGTTAAAGGGTGTTGATGTTGTTGTTAAAAGTGATTGTGTTGCTGTCATATTTTTCTGATGTTGTCATTTGATGCTGATATTTTTTGTCAAAATGGCTTATGTAATTATTAATTGGGCTGATGGTGTTGCTAAAGTGGGCTGATGGTGTTACTAAAGAGGGCTGATGGTGTTGCTAAATTGGATTGATGGTGTTGCTGAAGAGAGATGATGGTGTTGCTAAAGGATGCTGATGGTGTTGCTAAAAAGGACTGATGGTGTTGCTAAAGAGGACTGATGGTGTTGCTAAATTTGACTAATGGTGTTGCTGAAGAGGGGTGATGGTGTTGCTGAAGAGGGGTGATGGTGTTGCTAAAAGGGCTGATGGTGTTACTAAATTGAACTGATGGTGTTGCTGAGGAGGGGTGATGGTGTTGCTGAGGAGGGCTGATGGTGTTGCTAAAGGATGCTGATGGTGTTGCTAAAGGATGCTTATGGTGGTGCTAAAGAGGGGTGATGATGTTGCTAAATCGGACTGATGGTGGTGCTAAAAAGGGATGATGATGTTGCTAATTTGAACTGATGGTGTTGCTAAAGAGGGGTGATGGTATTGCTAAAGGTGGCTGATGGTGTTGCTAAAGGGACTGATGGTGTTGCTAAGGGGGCTCATGGTGTTGTTAAAGGGACTGATGGTGTTGCTAATGGGGCTGATGGTATTGCTAAAAGGGTCTAATGGTTTTGCTAAAAGGTCTGATGGTGTTGCTAAAAGGGGCTGATGGTGTTGCTAAAGGGTCTGATGGTGTTGTTAAAAGGGGCAGATGGTTTTGACAAACGGGTACCTGATCATATTCTTTTGTTTTTGCTCATACATACACAACCAAAATATAAATAGCTGCTGGAATCAACTGTGGTTGTCATTCATATTAAAATGTCAAGTCAACAACATCAACTACATTAGTACATTTACAAAACTAGCTCCTACCAATGAACTCAAGTGTTTTGAACAAGTTGTGTAATCTAATCTACCAACCAGCCAACAAAATTCAGAAATTCAGATACAAAATTTAAACAATTCAGACATAGATTATCGCTTTAGCCGGGCCTCTTAGTAGTTGGGCCCTCCTTTTGTATTTAGCCTTCTCAAATGCACTGAACCCCTTCCATGCTTCCCTCATTTCTGCACTTAAGTCTTCATATGTCTTTTTACTTTCTTGACTTTTCTTTCCCTTGCCTTTGATCTTTTGTTTTTTATCGTAGCTCTTAAAGAACTCTTCAGTGAACAAATTATAGCCAGAGAACCTTGCTGCCTTCTTTGAAGTATTTGAAGTACTCATTCTTATCAAATCTGCAATATGAAAACTATAATCAAATAAGCTTACAACTTGCAACCAAAAGACTCAGAATAATAATGCAACAATGATAAACTTTTAGCTACTGCATAGATACATTCAAAAGTGCAAAAATCATTGTCAACTCAGGAATACTTGAATGTTTCTTCTCAATGGATGGGTCAATAGTGCTTTTTCAGGCATCTTTACTAACATGCTTAATAAAAGCATTCGAAAAGAGTATATGTATAGGAAGCACTCATAGGTCGTAAACCTAATATTCTAAAGTTTTGGATGTGTAATGTCAAATATTTAAAACAAACATGATCTGTTATGAAAGGAAAATAAAAACAAAAATATGAACTTCTATTGGAAAGGTGAGATAAATATTATTGTACTAAACAAACATGAAAATAAAACACACAGAACAACAAACATGAAACCTGAAAATAAAGGAAAGAAATACAATAGAAACAAAAATAGCATAATTGTTAGGTTGAACTGAAATGCAAGCAAAATAAAGGAAATATCATCTCTAATTGTTCTATGGGATATAATTGTGTATATGGCCATTCTTTGGTGCTTAGAAAATGCACCTCTTTCCAAGGAGAATTCTTGATCTGATATGCAAAGTGGCTGGACAGCTGTTTCAAAATATTTGACTCTTGTTACTATGTTCTGTTATAAGCTTTTATTCTCTTTCTGGTTTGATGACTTGGGGTCTAAGGGAACAAGGTTTGACCTTACAAAATACTACAGATATTTGTAATTCATACCAAAGAGCTATTTCGTAGAAACTAGAAACCATATTAGTTTGACTGCACCTGAGGTTAGGGCCAAACTTTCTACGATAAAACTGCCAGGTCTCACAAGCTTCTTTATTATTTAGTACTACATATTTTATCCAAAAATAATACAAGTTCAAACATAGGCCAAGAAGCATAAATAGCAGGCAATCAATAGAACCCATTATGCCTCATCAAATCCTTCCCCAAACGCACCTATTCCCCCACTCCATCCAATAGAAAAAAAATAAGCAGCTCGCAGTGTCTGCATACATAAGCCTGTCATATAAACACAAATTCCATTGATTATTAAAAAAATTCCTTAAGTTCGGCATCCAGAGTATTGATCCCATATGCAAAAATTATCAGCAAAGTATACATTTTTTATAATTCACGCCAAATAAGCCATGGAGTTGGATGAAGATCAAGAGAGGTGCCAAACAATCCCAACCTGATCTATAATGGAGCTACTTCACGGAACACATTTACAAAATCAAGGTGAACACAATCAATGTTGTTTAAGAACTCAAATAGCCAGCCAACAAATCAATTTAAACATAGTTGGACTGCTTTTCATCACAAACACTAAACCCTTTTTGACCATAAGAACAAATGCATGCATGATACTGAAGGGACGTTGAAAAAAAAAAGTTAGAAGACACCATAAAGGAGGTAATGAGAAAGTTTTAGTAGAAAATATTATAGTAGAAAGAGTTTTTAAAACAATATCAAATAATAGTTGCAAAATTTTAGCTACGGGCTATAAGAAATATTGACAAAAGCTATAACTAATGTGACTAACATACCACAGTCCCAGTCTCCAGAGGGAGTTATTAAGTAGATACACAAACACAAACCAAGCATTCTTTTTGTAGCACAACTATTATCCACATCCCATCCCGCAAGAATGTAATAAAAACATTCAGATGCAACAAAGGATAATGTAACAAAGAATAATTAAAAACATAATCAAATATTGATTAAGCACCAACTATTTACATATAGCAACTGATAGTACATTGAATTGATTAGATTTATATTAGACACCACAAAATATTAGATGCATGAAAGGTTTCCTCAAATCAACAGCTTAATAAGCTTGAATTATGCAGTATAAATATTGTTTAAGGTCACCAAATACATACAAAAATAAGCTACTGAGAAAATTTACTAGTTCCCATTTACAGATTAAATATTAGCATTACGCCACATTGATATAGGGTATTTCAAGACAAGCATCAAATTTCATTTGATTAGATAAGGAAGCAGAAGGAATCTCTATATAAATAATAAGGCGTTCTTTTGTTCAAATGTGAATAAAGCAGAAACATCAATAATTTGAAATAACTTCAACTCAATATGTCACTATTAACATGGCATACAAAAAATTCTTAAACCTTGATTTGGGGGAAAACATCATAACACCACACGAAATAAAAAAGAAGAAGCATTCCAGAAGTCGAACCATTAATTAAACATCCAAAATGAATCTATGGAGAATACTCAACGAATTTAATCCTAGCACTTGTAAATGTCAAGAATATAAGCTGCAAGTTAAGAACCAGATAGGATGTATTACAGCAACAAGGGTAAGATAACAAATCATTCCAATGAGGAAGAGTGTGAACAGTATCTGATGGCGCAAAATCCTCCGCAAATCAACCACCACACAACCCAGAAAATCAAGGAAGGCAAGAAAACATTTCAAAAGAACAAGTCAAGTAAACGACGCCGCGCACAGCTGACTAGGAGAAGCACAAGCACCAAATGAGGAAACTTACCAATAGGGTCCGTTAATGCAAAATCCTTTATGAACTCGAAAACTAGAGCAACACTATTCAGTGCGCGGAGTGCCACTCACAAGGGCATGGTGGCAGCGGCAAGTTTTTCTCTTCGGTGAGGCGTTCACCGTTCTGAGAGAGCGCTCATAGCGTGCGTGGGTTCGATTCGAAATGAAGGAAGCTCTGGGCAGAGTATTCGGAGAGGAAGGAGAATCCGAAAATGTTTCAGGGCGTGAGTGAGTAGGTCTACGCAAATGAAATGGGTGTGAGTGCCGGTGTTTTGGTAATTTGCCTTATAAATTAATACCAGAAAAGGCTATGAGAAAGTGTGTAGGATCTTTTCTGAAATTATCTTGGTAATTTGGGCCTCCAAATCAATTTTCCCTAAAAAACAATGTCATCAGACGCCTTGGTTAAGCTTTTCCTTTTTTTCTTAATGCCAAAATCGATCCTTGAGGGCCGAAATCCATGCCATATTTAATGATTATTGCTCCCTCAAGCTTGTTTACATAATTTCATTATATTATGGAAGTTATTTTTTTTATAAAACAAAGAAGAACAAAGTTTTTTTCAAACAGCCTTACCATCTCCTTTAATTCCGTCATTTCTTCTTTCTCATGTATTTCCTCCGGTTCTAATTATAAGATATAGTTGACTTTTTTAAAGAAATTAAGGAAATTAATTAAATTACTTTAAAGCATTTTTATTTTTATTTTTTTTAAACTAATTAGTTTGACTAATAAACTAATATATAATCTAAAAATACAGAACATATAAATTGATTAAGTAATTTATTTATTTTCTTTAATCCATCTAAAAAAACCAACTTTATCTTATAATTAAAACGGGAGGTATTATGATTTTTGTTAAACCAGCATCAATTTAAAAAGAATGATAAATATAAAAAAGATAAAGATAAACTCCCATATACTAAAATCAAATCATGTGGATGGCCTAAGCGAGTGGGGATAAAAAGCCAACAGGGTTCCAGTCGAAGTCAGCTTCGAGCAGACCTTCCTTTGGAAGGTATCAGTTCAATGTCGCCGTCTCGCTGCCGTGTACACGGTTTTCTATGGACACGGGACACAGCTATGCAATACTACAAGCAAAGCACCCCCACAAAAAGCCTCTCGTCTCCTGTAAGTCTCCTTTATGTAGTCAAAGAAAAAATATGCCTCCTTTGAATGTTTCTGCGTTCCACCCATAATCATTCTTTCCTCTTGCCTTCCTCTCCCCACTTCCTACGCTGTTTCATCCCCTCGTTGCAAATTTCTAGAACCAACTTCCAAGGCCACCTCAAAACCCACCCCACCTCTTTCTCTGCATACTGGAGTATTTCGTCTCATCAGGCTACGCTTTGATCATAAAGTACCATTTTCCCCCGCTTGCTTCTTCCTCTTCGTATCTTTCTGCACAAGGCTTATATCACCGAGGGATAAAAATTACTTTCTTGACAGCCGAAATGGTCCGCTATCACCGGCACCATCAACTTCGGAGAGGAGGAGAATCCATGAAAGACGACGTCTCCCAAAATGAATGCAAGAGAACCAGGTCCAGGTTGTTCTCTCTCTTCCTCCTCTCCCTCCTCTCCTGCTGCTTCGTCATAGCACCTTCTTTCATCGGCTTCTCTTTCAATCTCAATCTCCCCCACTTCTGTAAGTTTCTCTCCTCCCTCCTCCCTCCTCCCTCTGTTTCTCTTTAACTTTTTCTTATTCTGTACAGGTCCAGGTCTAAATTTTGTTTACCTTTCTTTTTTGCTTTTCAGACCCTCTTGGGACGGAAAATGATCCGGCCGTCCTCGGGCTCTGCTCTTCAGTTTCTGCTGGTAGGTTCTGTTTCTTCTCTGTCTGTTGATCTTTTTGGTGTCTATTTTAGATGCTCACTCATGTTCAAAGGGAATTGACCTCCAGGATTATACTTGCTTCCCTTACTGACTAATTACAATATTAAGAAGACCAAGTAATGAAAGACATGCCCTCTATCTCAGATATTCCTATTTTTCATTTGGACTTGGGATAGAGACGAGTCTTGGAAGCCCTCTGCTTTTAAAAGATAGATGGATCAAATCTTTGATATATTTGTAACTTTCACATGCTTACATATCTTCTATAATTGGCTTGCTCTAACTATTCAAAAGTGGCTCCTAGTTTTAGACTTCAGATCATCACTCAACCAAGTGAGTTTTTTTCTTTGATATCTTATATACTTCCATTGGTGATGCAGGAACTATATGTTGTGACAGGACTGGTTACCGTTCTGATATCTGCATAATGAAAGGGGATATAAGAACACACTCTTCCTCCTCCTCAATCTTTCTTTACAGTAATCCCATCAGCTTCAATAATCAAACGACCTACCTGTCAAGAACAGCAGTAAGTGGTAAGCAGGACAGTGATCAGGTACACCAACATGAAAAGATCAAGCCATACACTCGAAAATGGGAAACAAGTGTCATGGACACCATTGATGAACTAAACATCATCTCCAAGAAGAGTTTGGGCACTGGTAATCATAGTTGTGATGTGCATCATGACGTTCCTGCATTGTTCTTCTCAACTGGGGGCTATACCGGCAACATTTATCACGAATTCAATGATGGGATCATACCTTTGTTCATCACTTCCAGGCAGTTTAACAAACAGGTTGTGTTCGTCATCCTGGAATACCACAATTGGTGGGTCATGAAGTATGGAGACATCCTTTCTCGTCTCTCAGACTTTCCCGCCATTGATTTCAGTGGAGACAACCGGACCCATTGCTTCCCGGAAGCCATTGCTGGTCTGAGAATCCATGACGAGCTCTCCGTGGATTCTAGCTTGATGAAAGATAACAAGAGCAGCATTGTTGATTTCCGAAACCTCCTCGATCAAGCTTACTGGCCTCGGATCAAGGGCTTGATCCAAGATGAAGCTAAAGAAGCACAAGACAGATTATCCCCTGTACTATCAGAAAATCAAGGGAACAAACCTAAATTGACTATTCTGTCAAGATCAGGATCAAGAATGATTACCAACGAGAACTTGCTGGTGAAAATAGCAGAGGAAATTGGGTTTAAAGTCAAAGTTTTCAGGCCAGAGAGAACAACAGAATTGGCAAAGATTTATAGAGTACTGAATGCAAGTGACGTCATGGTCGGTGTACATGGTGCTGCCATGACACATTTTCTGTTCATGAGACCTGGTTCTGTGTTCATTCAGGTTATTCCTCTGGGAACATCTTGGGCAGCAGAAACATATTATGGTGAGCCTGCAAAAAAGCTTGGATTGAAATATATTGGGTATGAAATCCAGGCTAAAGAAAGCTCTTTGTGGAAGAAGTATGATAGAGATGATCCTGTTCTTAGAGACCCAGAAAGCATTAACCAGAAGGGGTGGGAATACACTAAGAAGATCTATCTTGATAGCCAGAATGTTACATTGGATCTCAGAAGATTCCGGAAGAGGTTGCGTCGTGTTTATGAATACAGTGCTTCAAAATTAAAGAGGCATTTATCTCAGTAAACTTCATTTCTTTTATACTTTTTTCATCCTTTGATTTGTGCAACTGGCTGTGTAGATTGCGCTTCTTCCCCCTCTTCTTTTTTCTGTAAAGCAAGGAAATTATAAATGTATACTTTTTATTAATAAAAAAATAAAAGTATAATCTTTTAGCTTTTGTAAAATAGGGTTAAGGTGCAAAAATAAACATGAGCTTGTTCCCTAGGAGTAAAAATATATATATATTTTTTTGAGGAATAAAAATATATATGTGGTTATCATTTTTGTGCAAAAGTCACATTTCACCGTTAAGTCACTGTTCACCGTGATGAGAGAGAAAGAGATGAGGTGAACAGTAATTTAACAGCGGTGACAGTGACTTAACGATAGGATGTGATTTTTGTACAAAAATGGTAACCGCATGTGTATTTTTGCTCCTCAAAAAAGCATATGTGTATTTTTGCTCCTGGGAAAAAGCTTATGTGTATTTTTGCACCTTAACCCTGTAAAATATGAATCGGAATATAAATTTAGGGGTTTCTTAAAAAAATACAGAGAGAAGAAAATGAGAATAAGAGTACTGTGATTTTCACCGAAGGAAGTTGACATAGATGGTAAGGGATTTGGTCAAGTCCCAAAGGGATGTGTGTTTGATTTCCGCTCCCGTCGCTGGGGCTCCTTCGATAGGTGATCTTGTAAGTCCCTATTAAGTGTTTAAAGAGTCCAAGGCCGTGCCCAGCCCTGGCTATGCCCCCTTGATGGGAGACTGATGTCAAACCCCTTTGAAATTTTTTGTTATAAAAAAAGGGTTAAGGTGCAAAAATACACCTAAACTTTTTCCCCAAAGTAAAAATACACATATGCTTTTTTGAAAAGCAAAAATATACGTGTGATTATCATTTTGGTGCAAAAGTCACATTTCACCGTTAAGTCACTGTTCACCGTGATGAGGGAGAAAGAGATGAGGTGAATAGTAATTTAACGGCGGTGAACAGTGATTTAACGATGAGATATGACTTTTGTACCAAAATGGTAATCACATGTGTATTTTTGCTCATGGGAAAAAATCTCATGTGTATTTTTACACCTTAACCCTAAAAAAAATTAAGAAAAAAAGAGAGATTTTCAATGGAAGCATTCCCTGTTGTATGTCAGTTTGGTACGACAAGGAAGCATCACATGTGACCGTTGGGCAGATTCCATGGGGACCACTAACGGCTAAAGGAATTCAGAGTTTTGGCAGATATTGAAATGGGTTCATGGGATGTTTGGATTTTCACATCTTCAAAATATATTCTTACAAAAAGATTATTACAAAAATGTGCCTTTTTTCCCCTTTCTAAAATGCAGTCTCCACTTTTGACTAATGATTACATTAAGTTATATGATTTTTCCCTTAATTGAAAGCAGCAACACCAATTTAAAACTAAATAGATTATTACAAACAGGCAAAAAAGGAAATTAATTTTTTTATCAGAAATCTGCATATACTAAATAGATGATTACAAACAGTGAAACAGGCAAAAAAGGAAATTAATATTTTTTATTAGAAATCTACATTCATCGTTAAAACATTAACCCTTGTACATTGTTCTTGTTTGACCGACTTAACAATTCAGTTGTTGCTGCGGAACAAAAGTTAGCAACTTTTTTTTGTTTGAATGAAAAAAAGTTGGCAACTTTCAACTTTTTATTGAAAACCAGAGCCGAGGGTGGGGGGAACAAAATTTTGTAAACGCAATTTCGTAATTACAGGAATAACGAGAAGATGACTCCCAAACAAAGAAAGCTACACGAGAGTTAGATTCAACGTGCTTCAAGTCAAAGCACCATCCACAGTGATTCCCTACTTTTTTCCTTCTTCCTACTATAGCCACCGTTTTCCACTCTTGGTGGCTGACGGTCGTATTGGAGGAGGTGTTTTCGTGTTCCTCTGTTCCTTATCGCCTACAGAAAGAACAGCATTAACGATTAAAAAATACTTGGTCAATGAAAACTTATGACTGAAAAATTTCTTTCTTGTGATTTACTTACCGGAGACCACAGATTTTCCTCCAAGAGAAGATCTACGAGAGTTTTCAGTGCCAGGAGCTTGAATCCCAGTTAGAGATTGCCTCCTTTTTGTTCTCGCAACTGAACTGGGTGGTGATTTTGCTTCGTTTATGTTACTATTGTTCTTCATGGGCGACTTCACTTCCACCATATTTTGTTGGCTTCTGCAATTTCACATGTAAAGATTCAATAAAAAAAGGGAAAAAAGGACCAAAAGCATGAGATGAAATTTGCTTGCTTTTCTTTCATCACTTTACCCACCTCTTCTCTGGTCCATTAATGAGTTTTCCTATGGTTCGTAAGGATCTCCTTATTTGGGAACCTTTGCCATTCGTGCTGCTAACTGCATTTGGTGTCTGGAAATCCATGGAAACTGCAACATCACTCCTTGCAGCTTTATATGTTTCAATCTTTTCAAACCCCTGGGGTTCAGGTGTCTCGGGTAGTTTAAGAGGATCAACTTGAGCTGCACAATCTATTTTCATCAATTTCTTCTGATATTTAATGCTGGTAGGACTTCGAGGAGCTTTATTTTGCAACTCTATCTTGGAACTACTATTGCTGACATGGCCGGATAGTTTTGGCACTGCCTCTGTATCTCGCAGAGGACGGTTTTTCTGTTGAGAAACTGAATCCAACTGTAAGGTTTTGCTTACATCAGTAACATCTTTCGGCTGTACAGTTTCTTTCTTGTTGATGCTTTTCGAACCTTCCAAACTCAATCTTCTTGAGCGAGGCATAAAAGAAGGTGATTTGATCCCACTTTTATCCTCAGGCTTCAAAGAATTGTTGTCATTCCTTGTGGCGCTACAATTCTCAATACTAAGTCTTCTAAGGCGCAATGGAGTTCTCTCGGATGGAGTTTTCGACAATGCCATCTTAAGGTTCTCCACCTAACAAAACATGGAAAATGGAACAGAGGAAACCAGCTTAATATAATAACCACTTATGATTACCGAGGAACCAACTTAATAAGCCTTGAATTTATTAAATCATAATCTTCTAATTGTCTTACCTGTTCCTTAATTTGCATAACCTCACTGCTTTCTCTGTTCGATCGAGCTGCTCCAAGTTCCACAGTCGAGACTCGCTGAGCAAACTTTAGGGTACTGATTGTTTCACCAAAGGACTCTTCTTCAGGACTCACATGAGCAAGCATCAATGTTTTGGCTTGCCCACCTGATGCAGAAATTACCAAGAGAAAACACTGAACAAATTGCTATACATTTAATTTCTAATATAACAAGGGAAAGCAACGGAGTGTGAATTACAACCTAAGGAATCCTGCAACAGAAGGGTGAGTTTACTATTCCTGTAAGGGATGTGAGAATTCTTTTGAGCCAGGGCTGTGATCACATCCCCCAAACAAGAAAGAGACTTGTTGATAAATTGTGCTTCTTTTAGTCTTTCCCCTATAACTTCCGATTTCTCCACTCGCTCACTTCCAGCAAGGTCTATTAAATGCAAGCAACCACGAGTAGAGCTCCCAGAGATATCTTTGCCATGAACATGCACAGTAAGAACACTGAGATCCATGCAAAACAGAATAGACTCATCAGGATCTCAATTAAACTATTTTATGTTAGTATAGCAAGCATAGATTAAATTAAGGATAGTTACTTATCATAGCACTTGGTATTAGAATCTGACCTGTGGGAACGGCTACTACGGTTGTTGATGGAAGTGGAACTAACAGCTCGGTTAACCTCACCGAGTTTCATGAGGCTCAATACATCATGCGTAGATTTTACAGAACGCAATATAGCATCTGGAAGATTCAAGCCATTGTCATTACAACTTCGTATCTCTAATTTGTGGTAGGTTAAGGAAACGAACTACTTGCAAATAACATTGCAAAAGCAGTAGAGAATGGAGCTTTGTTTGAATATTATTATCAACATGTTTGTGGCACAAGATATAACCAGTCATGAAAAGGATATTTGTTGTCTGTTTTTTCCTCTGCAAGCAAGTCTCGTACTTGCTCATTGTAAATCTCAACCATTTGAACGCAAATGTCGTAATTTATAATGTCCTTTCGTTGGTTAGACATCTGGAAAAGATCATTCAAAGCAAGATAATTAATTCCCATATCTTTTGAAGATCCACCTGATGGCCCACTCTGTCACCAAAAAAAAAAAAATGAACAGAGGTCAAGACCACGTTTAGATAAAGGGAACCAGTAAATTAAATGAGACATGAGAAGGTATTTGGTCATACCAAAGTACCTTACCATGGTATAAGTCTTCCCAGATCCGGTTTGTCCATAAGCAAATATACAGACGTTATATCCATCTACCACTGATCTAATTAGTGGTCGAGTGTCCTTGTATATTTCACCTGAGTATAAAGAATAGCAAGTTTCGACACAGAAGGGCATAAAGAAAAGAATCTACAAAACTAGTTTGAAAAGAATCGTTGTTGAGCTACCTTGGCTAGCTGATGGCCCAAAAACCCGATTAAACTGAAAAACCTTCCTCCCATCTTTTTGTGATTTTGATGGATCTAATAGGACTATAGAACCATCCTTTCCAATGAAATCTATCACATTCTTGGACTCAGCGCTGAAGGATGGCCTAATTCTGCAGTAAACTCGAATATTACCTGAATAACATTGAATTTAAAAAGGGTAGACAGAGTTAGTTTTAAGGAAACTTCAAAATATTAAAAACAAAAAGAAACTGACACTTTAAACATTAAAAGAAGGTTCCCAGGTTAAAGCAAATCAACCTTTCAGATCTTGGACCATATTGTATAATTTGCCGTTCTCCTTGACTGCCTTGTAATATCCACATGCAGCAGTGGACATTTCCAGTACCTGGCTTCCTGAACTCATGTAGCAATATAGGAATAGTTGAATAAGAACAATATCAACATGTAACAAAGTTAACACGTCAGGGGAAAAAGGACCAAGGTATTTAAAACATCAACACACTTCTGAAGCATTATAACCGTCCATATTCCCAGTTTCTTGGTTGTTAGAACATGTATACATGGATAGACAATATAACCAAATAAATATTATAAATATGAAAATAAGCTGCTTCTTATTATGTTATAGTTGGCGTAACCGATAATAAACTTGCAAAATACAGTGGCTTCCTTACCAAGGTAATTCAGATCCCTTTGAAACTGGGACTTCATCTCTTCAAACTCATTCTTAGTTCTCAACAGTAGAGCTTTGAGATCCTGACAGACACATCATTATATCAGCTTTATAACGGGAGTTCATGTTAGTTGTTACATACAATTACAAATGACCATGTAGAAACACTGAAATATACATTGATTGTTATGGCCTTCACAAGTAGCAGTTGCGAAGGTCATGACAACATCAAAGCACAATGTTCTAACTTCTTTTCTTTGTAGCTGAAGTTCTAAGTAAATCACAATGGATTAAATAATCCTTTCATAAATCCTTCAGAACTAGGAGTGACAACAAGCTAAATAAAAACACACCACGAGGTCTTTTTCCTGCAGGTCAAAGAGATGCTTCTGGCTGCAAGTGCACTTAGTAGTGCAGCCTCTGCAACACTGTACATGGAAAATATCGGTCGCATCAACATCCGCCTTTTCAAAACTTCATGATAATAAATATCTAATAGATACACGAACAAAAGCAATGCATTTAAAAGTGGAGATACTATGATAAGTCGATTGCAAATACTATCCCCCTTCTCACATGCTGTATGTGTACTCTAAAAAATAAATTATTTGTAAATCCAAATTAAGCTAATTAAATATTGTTTATGTTCCGATCAGAATAGTTTCACCTTGATTATAAATATATATACACATATAAGGCTTTACGGGGGAACATGAAATCACATACAGATACCAAAAATTCAATCACTGTCCATTTACCATATAAAAAAACATGCAAGACTCGTCAAATAAGAAAACCGGAAAAACACTGGTTGCTGCCAAGCATGATTTCGTTACACTCATTTTTAGCGACAAAAACACACTGAATATGCTACCTTTGAGCATCGTTTGTCACCCTGACACTTGTTGACAAGATGCACATTACAATAAGTATGGACGAAATATTAGTGAGAGTGTTCCATGCAAAGTTTAGTGGGTAACCATCAGAGTAATCAATCTTACAAAAACAAAAGGTACCTTAAAACTTTGAGGTGTAGATTCATCTGATGCTGTGGATGTTGAATTAGACGAAGTGCTCCTTTCTTTTGTATAACCCCTTAATAGCAATGCTAACTGTTTCAAGTCAAAATGATTTTTTTGTTAAGCATCAACAGAATTCGTCGCTACAGAAGGTTTGGCAATGAAAATATATAGATAAAAATATGTCTTTTGGCATACAGACAAATCATACATAAAGATCATGGATAACATCACACTCACATCAGGGAACTTTGTTTGGAGCTGATCCCCAAAACAAGTTGACATTATCTCACTGAATAGCTTAATTGGATCCTGTAGCATCAAAAGAAGAGAGATAATGCTCGAGAGTTTGTCAACCAAT
This sequence comes from Acacia confusa, assembly GCA_037074495.1. Lineage (NCBI taxonomy): Eukaryota > Viridiplantae > Streptophyta > Magnoliopsida > Fabales > Fabaceae > Acacia > Acacia confusa. Next base: position 7,881,028 of record CM073507.1, on the reverse strand, counting down.
GTATTTTCAATATGTTAGTGAGATAATTTGAAGTCAGATGTTTACATTATTACAATTCATTATAATACCTGCTGAGCATTACGGAGAGAAGCAGCAAGGTTGCCGTCAATATTTTCTTTGGCGTCAACCATACAGTCAACCAATAGCTTAACAATTGATTGGACAATTTTGCCTGTATTCGATATTCAATAATTCAATAGAAGTATAGGGAAAAAATGAGAAGTATTGTGATAAAAAAAAAGAAAAGAAAAGAAAAGTATTGCCTACTGAAAGTTAGAACCGAAAAGTGGGAACAGTTTACCAGGGTCTGAGTTCATAGGCTTATACAAGTTGACTGATCAGATGCAACTTATTTTTATGAGCTATTTGTATATATTGGACAGCATGATGAATAGTTCATTTCGAAATTGAAAGTTATAACTTCTGTAAAGGAAACAGAGAGTGGCTAAACCTTCTGGTTTCTGAAAATCACCCTCGAGAGAGTTCTCTTTATCGGATGTGGCTGACAAATCCAAGCGCCTACAGGCATCTGAAGAGATTGCGGATGAGGGTCTTGAATGCATTCTACTGGCGGAGTGCATTAAAAAAGGAGATCTTAAGTGCCTGCTTCTTCCATTCTCAGAGGTTGTCCGCTTCCACTCTTGATGTGATTTAAGCGCCAAAACGCAATCGACAACCTTAGATACTGATCCCATGTCTACAGCATCCTGTACAATTAAATAGTCAACCATTCACTAATTCATACTTGGCCGTCCATAAACAAAAGCTTTAAAGCAACTTTGTACTCGCCGATTCATTCACATGATATGGTAACTAATTCACAAAATTACCCGTTCAAGATCAGAAGCTTCAAAAGCTGGAAGCTTTAATTCTTCTGCTGCAACCAGAAAGTTTCTTACATTTTCAAAGTACTGGTAGGCAGGCAAAGGCTGGAAATCCCTAGAAACTGTTTGCAAGGGCATTTGACAATCCACAACCTTAAAGCAATAGGGGGGATTTTATCAGCTAAATAGAGAGAAAGTAAAAAATAATGCAATACTCAAATTTAAGACCTGCCTATTATGAAAAGCTCCTGTTTGATTATACGTAATTGTTTGAATTCATGAACGCGATCACGGAACGCAGTAATACCTTGGGGACGGCTCCTGCATGAATCTTGTTAATTGCGTTGCAGAGAACGAGACCACTTCTTAAGCAAGAAATGAATTCTCTCTCCGACGGCTGATTGGATATGCCGAGCGGGCCCACTTCTTTTTCAAGCCACTCTGCGGCTTCATAACGCCTCCAAGCTGCAGTAGTTGTTTTGAGAATCAATCGAATAGGGATTGAGACGGAAATGCAGAGGGGGAAAAAAGAAACGTATCGGAGATATTCTTGGAACATAAACAACAAAAAAGGGAATTCTTTATTGTTTATAAAAACAGAACCCCGATTACAATGAACAAATGTCTTGAGCAAAAAAAATTACAATGAACAAATGGGCACACACAAAAAACTGACCTGCTTCTTCAGCTTTTCGTGAAGCCACATTGAAATCGTGAAAGCCAGTTCTTGAGCAATCCTCCATGAAAAATTTCAAATCTTGTGGCCTCCTACAGAACGTCAAGTAAGTCATCAAAACACAAAAATGGCCAGAACCCAAGAGAGATGAAGAGAAATAGGAGATAAGCAGAAAGAGGAATACAAGTTATTTGTTCTGGGTGAGGACCTGAACCCAGAAAGCAGAGTGAAGATAGTTTTCTGGAATACGACAGTGAAGGAGAGTGATGAACGGCAAGATTTGGTGGGGCAACCGTCAGGGGCAATACGAAGTCTGGTTTAGCTTTGGGTCAGAGGCTGAGGCTCGGAATTTGTAACGGTACCTATGATTTTGAATTCAAATTGGTAGGCCACGTTGTGGGGCCTCGTGGGGAATGCGAAGGAACATGATCTCCGTCCGTCTTTCTCATTCTCATCGAACTCATTCGACGGCGCAGATTAATTGATGTGAGAGCTTAGCACGCAAAATCAGGTCCTTCATTTCGACATTGGAAATTCGGGTCTTCAGCGAGGCAATCATGGAATGCTATATATACCATTTATACAATCGATAATTATATATAAATTATATTTTACAATCTCATTTTTAATTAATTTAATTTTTTATAAGTTAGATTGACTATAGTTATTTTTTCACCACTATCCCATACACACACAATATAATCTCTCACTTCTACTCTATATCCTAATTATAAAATATATTTGTCTAATTTTAAAAGAGATTAAATATAATAGTTAAATTAGTTAATTATAATTTTTCCCTCAAAATACCATTATTTAAAATTTAAAATGGTAACTAGTTACTCCGACTCTCTATCCTTTATCGGACCTCTCCCACCTCACACATAACTTCATTGAACTCTTACACAATCTGACATCATCAATTTCCCTCAACAACTTATGATATACTCTTGGAGGTTGGAAGTCTAATTTAATAGTAATACCAAAATAATTCTATTAATAAAATACATAACAATAGAATTTGAGGTATATGTGCATTAATGGGTTGCAAGCCTGACTTATTTTATAGAATATAAAGGTATATTATTAAATTATTATTGTGTTTAATTATTATTGAGAAAGTATTGTTCGCCTCGCAAGTGTACAAGTCATGCAGGTAATAAAATGATAAGTAGAGTATCGTTCTCATGAGAATTAGTATAACAAATTGGTCAAACAATAGGCTTAGTGCATTCAATCTAGTTGAGTTAGAACAAAGTTTTTTATGGGAAATGAGAATATTTAGAGACTACTTTTAAAACTAAAAATTGATTAAAGTAATTGATTTTTGGATTTAAAGGATTTAATAAAGCCTAGGATTTTTCTTCCCCATTTGCATTTCATAACACTTGATTAATTTCCTCTCTATTAGTATTTCAATACATATATGTGTTAGTTTAAGGCTTAAAAATATTTAACAAGTTCTCCCAAGTCAATATCAAGTTTCTTTTCTCACTAAAATGCACAATCTCTTGCTACAATTAATAAGAATCAATATTTAAGCAACAACCTTAATGTAACAATGCAAGATTAATAAATATATCTCTATTTTACCAACAAATCATCCATTTATCAAGTAAACTTCAAGACAAACATGATTTCAATAAAGTTCTACACCTTGATTAGCTCTCTCAAGTCAAACCCAAGTGAATAAATCAACTAAATGGAGGCCAATCGCTTAGAAGCATTAAGCTTAGGTTGAAATCAACACACACACACATATTTATTTATTTATTTACCAAAAGAGAGAAGAATCCAAGTATTAATTCATACAAATGGTTAAAAAACCCTAGAATAAAAGATTTAGCTACTCATATCCAAATACAAAGTAATTCTACTCATAACTACAGAACCCATGAAGAAACAAAGAGGAAAAGAGAAGAAAATGAAAAAGAACCAAGGTAGAAATCTCAAAATCCTTCTTGAGATTGGTACCCAAGCCTTCAAAATGCTCTAAATCTCTCTCCCAAGCTTTTCTAGTGGCTCTAAGGTTCCACGGTGTGAGAAGTGTGTTGTCCGGCCCTTCCCTTTAGGTTAAATAGGGTTTTTATGTTTCTGAAGTTAAAACGCGTAGCTGCACTTTTTCACAACTAGCCATGGCAAGTCTCACAACTTGTTGCGGCCAGTTCATACAGAGAGCAATTTTCCTCGACTTGCTACAAAAAGTTTGTCAACTTGCCATGGCCAATTGTATAAGTCCTTCAAACTTTGTATTGCTTCATTGCCTTCATTTCTTTCCTTATTTCTTGATTCTTTAGAGCTTCAAGTCTTGTCTCCATCCTCCTACAAAAGAGGGAGGAGTTATCAATTCTCAATTGAATCTCAAACTCTACAAAATATAACAAGAATTTCTATCAATTTTGTTTGATACTTTGATATGCACATTTTCTTCTATACACTATATTTCCTATGCACACTTTAAACCTAAAATATGTAAAAAGAGACAAAAAATGTGCTGGAATACTGTCAATTTATAAGAGTTAACAAGTATCAATAGAGGTATTTTGAGAAGAAATTGATAAAAATAATAACTTTATCCTATAATTAGGATCAAGATGAACTCCTAAATGTTGTCATAATATTAGGATCAGAGGGAGTATTATTGTTACTATGATTGTTTGCAGTAATGTTTGAAATCTCAAGAGTGTTTATTTATATAAATCGAAATAAAACTTTTCTCATATACTTATCTTGTATACCGTAAATTACTATTGAAAAACAGTTTCTAACTAGTCCAATCATTATTCCAAATAAGTACAATCATCAATGACCACACTAATTGCTTAAAAGGAAATTTATTTTCTCATATCTACAATGTTTTTAAAATTTGATCTTTTTAAAAATATACTCCTGCCATTGTGTTCCTGCTTTTATAAGCGGCCTCTTAAAAGTCATTTTATATCTTTTTAGGCTAAATTATATATATATAAAAAAAACCTTTAAATTTTGAGTCAATTGCATATGCCCCCTAATATTTTAAAGTTTAGATTTAACCCCCGACTTTTCATTTTTTTTAACTATTAAATGTTTACTATTAAGTATTTATTATCTTTTGAATGAAAAATGTGACATCAAATTATAAGATGCTACGTAGTATCTTGTGAAAATTACTAATTTCATAAAATCTCTTTAAAATTTGAATAGTTGCAAAGAACCCTTAAACTTTGATCATTTATGAATAACTCATTAACATTTCAAAATTGAAATTTGACTCCCTTAAATTTTTTATTTATACTACTAGGCATCATGTTACTTTTATCATTGTATTTAATTTATTAAGATTTTTACGATCATTTGTCAATTAAAATAGTTTGTTGTAGGGCAAAAACTAGAATATTACATTAAGAATATAAAATCAAAATTTCATCATTTGTATAACATTTACTTATTTTCTTGGGATAATTGAGCATTGATAATAAAAAAATATATCATCATTTATGTTAAATACATTATTGGAATAACCACTACAAAAAAACTTTGAATCACCTTCGGAATTATAGTTGGAATTCTGTGGGTAATTTTTACTGACGGGAATTCCGTGGATAATGCTTTTTTACTACATTTTTTTTTTCCTTTGATGAATGTTTTTTGTTGGAAATCTAATTAACAACGAAATTACCCACAAAATATCCTTCGGTAATTAGATTTCCAACAAAAAAATCCGTCAAAGAAAAAATGTGGCAAAAGGCATTACCAACGGAATTCCGTCAGTAGTCGGTAATTCTGTGGGTAATCTGATTTTTTTTTTTGGTAGTACATTGGGCATTGATGCATTTTTTTTTAAAAAAATAAAAAAGCAGAGGATCAATTTTTATTTTATATTTTTCCAAACAAATACTATTCTTCTAGTTTTACACATACAAAAGAACTAGTATTTTAATTTTAATTGATAAATGATAGCAAAAATCTTAATAAATTTATTACAATGATAAAAAGTAATATCATTTGATTCAATATTAAAAATAAAAATTTGAAGGGAGTTAAATTAAAATTTTGAAATGTCAAGAGGTTGTTTGCAACTAATTAAAGTTTAGAGGGATTCTCTGCAATTGTTTAGAGTTCAAAGGATTTTATAAAATTAATAATGTATACAGGATGCTGCATGTTATCTCATAATCTAAGTGGCATTTTCTGCTAATAATGTAATTGTCTCTTAATTGTTGTGGGTTAATAATTAAAAAAGATGAAACATCCTAGGGATTAAATTTAAACTTTAAAATATCATGAGGTTACATGCAACTCACTGAAAGTTCATGGGGTTTTGTATAATTTAGGCTTCATTTTATAAGTTGTTTTGTAAAATCTAATGAATCAAAGGGTATTTCATTTGACAAATAAATTGTATATAAACTAGCTATGTGGGGCCTTTGTTGCTTAGACCTCTAGTTGTGTGGATCATCAGGTGGTTATTAGCTAGGCTCAATGGATGTGGGTTGGGAAATTCAAGCCCCATTTGTTAAGAAGAAGATTGGAGAAGGGAAAGGAAGATTTTAATCTTCCTTCAGTTTTTGGCGTTTGGTACACGGATCCATCTTCTGGTGAGGCTCCATTTTCCTTCCCGAGTGGGAAGATTGCCCAAAAAATCTTCCCTCACTTTTTGGATGGAAGATGCAATCTTGATGGAAGATTGTGAGCAAATTCCCATTATATCCCTTTCTTCTTCCTCTTTTTTTCTGATATAAAGGGTATTTTGGAAATTTCAAGTTTTATATTTTAATTTTAATTTTTTAAAATTATCATCTTCCATCTCACTTTTCATATCTACCAAACCGTTTAACATTTTAAAGTTCTCTCCTAATCTTCCTTTCCTTTCCTTCCTCAAATCTTCCGTGTAACAAACGGGGCCTCAGGATTGGTCAAAGAAATTCCATTTGGGACTCCAATGGCTAATGTTTTTGCTGCTTCTTTCATGCGAACATATCAGCAAATTTCTGGAACCATAATTTCATTCATGTTGTCCTCCAAAGCTGTCTGCTTTAGCTAATGGACTAGATGGAGGCTAATACTACTAGCAAGCGACCCAAGATTCCTGTAAAGTTTTGTCCTTCATCATGTCAAAATTGGATTTTTTACAAATCAAGTGGACTTTGGATATGAATATGCATTAGTTAGGAAAGAGTTTAAATCACAAAGCAATACTCGAATAACAATTCATAAATAGTTTTCTAAATAAAGTATAATAGTGGATCACTAAACGATCAAATGAATTGTATCTAATTGTCCCTCACTGTAAGCTTTTCTAGGCAAAATTACCCCATAACTTCTTCTTCTTCTTCTTTATATTCCAAGGCCCCGTTTGGTTCCAGGAAAATTGGGAGAAGGAAAAGGAAAATGCTAATTTTCTGACGGCTACGATTGTTTGGTTCGCATTTTCTCACAAAAATGTTTTCCGATGGCGGCCCCATTTTCCCTTAAATATGAGAAAATCAGTTCCCACCAAAAATGGTGGGAACCCATTTTCCAATGGAAGGAGAAGACCAATATACCCTTTTCAGCGTCAAGTTCGTTAGTACAAGCAGCACCTTCAGCAATGTTGACAACGAAGAAGGCTACAATGAAGATGAAGAAGGAAAAAGGCTCAGACGCACATACGATAAATCTATCGTTGGGGATTTTAAGAGGGGTCGCATACGCTTGCCAAAAAAATTTCTGATTGAAGAGGATGAGATTTTTCTGTGAGAATGAAAGGAGAAGATGAGAATGAAAGATTTGTGTCACATTGAAATCAACTCAAAAAAGATGTTTAGATATGATATAAATAAGTTTGAGAGTGATTAAGAGTAGATAAAAAATGACCTATAATAATTAGAGCAAAGTTTAAGCATATATCGACCGATTTTGGAATTTGCAAGAACTTTGCTCGAGCATGCCTCCAATCATGCTCGAGCATGCCTCGGAGGCATGCTCAAGCATGACTAGAGGCATGCTCGAGCAAAGACTTTGCTGCCAGATTTTGGGTAAAATGGTATTTTCGCTAATTTTTCTATTTTATTTTCTTCCAACCAAACATAAATTTTCTAATCAACACATTTTCTTTTCCAGTGTAACCAAACGTGTCAACAGGAAAATATTTTCTCCTTCATTCCATTCTTTTCATTTCCCTTCCATTCCTTTCCAATCTTTTTGCCGATCCAAACGGGCCCAAGTAAAGGAATGAATTCGATCTAATTCTTACATGGTTGGATGTACGTCACATGTAAATTTTTGCAGGGGTAAGGTAGAGTTAGGTGTCCTGAAGAAGAGTTAGCTTTAGGCCTTTAGGTTTTAGACAAATTGCGATCAAGCTTGACTATCCTATATCTTAGAAGCATAAAAACTAAAGGTTGTAAATTCAAATCCGTTTGAAATCTCAAATTGTGAGTATATGTCCTTAAATCTAAATGGTACCGGTGATTCTTCTTTCGCAATTTTGCAAGTAAGTAAAAATGCATGGGGGTGTTTATATGGCTTTCGGTGTTGCTTGGAATATAAATCCGAATCCAACAACACTTTTATTATGAATTGCATCGGATATAAAAGCTGTGGTTCAAATTAACATGAACAATAATGATAGCTTCTCTCGCCTTTCACTATTGTTGATGAACAATAATGGCTCTTAAAATAGTGACAAGTTTGTTAGATTAATACGTGAAAGTCACTTTCTTATTCTTTCCCTCCATTCTTTCAAGTTTCAAAATTTAGGCTATAAGCCTAATCTTCTTTTTCATTCCTATCTATTTTAATTATCTTCAAATTTCAAGATTTTTTCTTCGGAAATTTTTGTATTTCCTCTTTCCCATCCCTATTTTCATCATCCAATAAGTTATTGCTCTGCCTTAGTTTTTCAATTCTCACTTGCCTTAAAATGTGAGTAAAGCCTTTTCAAATATCCACATATAGAAGAAAACCCTCCACACCCACATGCACTCACCCACCCCGATCAGCTGTGATCTTTTTCTTTTTTTTTTTTTTTTTGCCCCGGGGGGGGGGGGTTAAAGAGGTTATAGTGTTGGAAAATAAAATCCGAAGTCAGAGTACAGAGCACTGATAATGACCAAATCTCTCACTATAATGAATGGTTCCTGAAAGATTGAGATAAAGAAGAACGAGGAAAAGTCACATTTTGCAAGGGACACCAAGGCTTCTTCAAAATAGCCGTTCTATCATTTATGTGACACTCCAAGCACAAATTAAAGCACCTTTTTCCCAGCCGGTAGATGAGAATCTCCTTTCTGCTTGTTCAGAAAGTTGTGTTAGATGATGGACCAAAGTGTAAATGTTTGACTTATTACTAAAATGGCATTTCAGGCGGAACACGTTTCCATGCCTATTTAAAGAATAGGCAGATTTAATTTTTCTAATTTGATAATTTTTAAATGAAAAAATAATTTTCTAAAAAAATATTAGTTAAGAGATTATTTTTATTTTAAGTTCTCTACCTATTAAAGTAAATATTTTTAAAAGAATCGAGAAAAAAATCAAAACCATTTAGATGGAAAGAGCGTCTCTTACCTATCCGCTAGACACATTCATTTTCAAGCTTAACAAGGAAAGCAAAAGAATATGTATAGTTGAGCCGAAATACGTTATAATCGATTTGCACGTCAAAGTTCACACCTCACCTAGTTTGATCATTGATGTGATCATTCACTGAACAATTTGTTTCACTGTTGAAGCACGCATGACTTTCTATAACTTTTTTAATCCTAACACCTTGTTTAATCATGTTTTATGGTTTTGAACAATTCTTGTTTCTTGCCTTATTTAACTTTTAATCCTAATACCTTATTTGCTCTTGGAATATATGAAATGGAGATGTGTAGATACTAGGCTTAAACATTGACAACTTTGTTAATTTGGACTAGGCTTCTCTGCTCTGTCACTATGGTCCGCTCCAATCCTTTTCCTGAAGCATATTGTTTTGTGTGTAAAATGAACAATTGATCGTTGAGGTTAAGTTGTGAAAGAGGGAAAAAAGTGACTTGTTAAGATACTAATAGGTACTAAAAAATATTTTAGGTATTAATTTCTATTAAAAAATATTTCATAATTTTGAAAAAATATTTTAAGGTATTACTTAGTACTAAAAAGATATTTTATGATGCACAATGATATTGAAAAAAATACTTCATGATCTTGAAAATTTTAAGATACTGACTGGTACTAAAAAGATATTTCAATATGGTGAATGATATTTTTCAACAAAAAAAAAAAGTGAGTAGCATATGTATGTTGCACCAAAACAGCTTAGTTTCATTAAAAAAAGACGGCAACGGACCATTTTAGAGTTCAGGAGGAAATATTAGTACTAATATCCTAAAATATTTTTTCAAAATCTTAAAATGATTTTTGAAGATCATAAAATATTTTTTTAGTACCTTGAAATATTTTGCTAAAATTCTAAAATAATTTTTTAAGATTATAAAGTATTTTTTCAAAACCAATTAATAACTAAAATAATTTTAGTACCACTTTTCTCTCTCTTTCACAGTTTAAACTCAAAAGTCACTAACTCATTTTACACAAAAATAATATGCTTAAAGAAAAGGGTATGAGCGGACCACAGTGGAAAATGAGAGAAGCTTGGTCCTATTAATTAACCTATTAATTTAAAATTTATGCGTATTGTGTATTCTTATAATTAAAAACCTGATCATTTATATAAGCTATGTGATTCAGATTTAACATGTATCAAGCGGAGGCCCAATTAGACTATTTTTATGTGTAACGCTTGAGTCAATTGAAAAACAGATGAACCAAGCCACGAGTCCACTGCAACTATTTAAAATTGGAAATCAATAAAATGACACATTCGTAACTAGCTAGGGATGAGAATGAAAAGCGTTTAATTTGTTTAGTTTCAAATTTTTGATTTTAAGTGAGGTTGTATGAGTGAATAAGAGAAGTTTTATCTCATACACACACACACTCCCTCTGATCCTTATTGCACAAACTATTTTTTCTCATAAACCAAGGAATTAAGTTAACTCATTAATTAGGTCCAAAATTAATAAATGTTTCCAACTTCACCCCTACTTTAATGATGTAACTTTAAATGAGTTAGTTAAAAATGAGGGCATAACGGAAAAAAAAGTAATAAATTAGTTAGTTAAAATAAGTTGGTGCCTTATAATAAGGACAAAAAAATATTAGTAGTTGATGCCTTATAATAAAAATCAGAAAGTATATATATATATAGATTATAGAGAGTAAAAATACCTTAGTTTTGTCTGGTGACTTAGCTTTAAAAAGCATTTATGTTTTACAAGTTAAAACTTCTCACACGTATTCAACAAATCACATGCCATAGAATTATAAAATAAACTAGAAACGGGTGAACGTCTCCTAATCCCAAAAAGAACGACACATATTGTTGTGGAATTAATATATTTTGTCTGACCCCATTATAAGCAACATTATCTACATTTGCAATTCTCATTTATGATCTTCATTTGCTTATTAATTTTGCATTATTTTGGTCCAAATGTTTTTTTTTAAAAAAAAAAAATTGATAAATTTTATCTCATAAAAATATTATGAATCCTGATCACCATTCCCATATAGGCAGACATATACTCATCACATCTAATGGCGTTTGGTTTAGTTGTTTTTAAATTATTTTTCGTTTTAGAAGGAAAAATTCTTATAACATTTCTATCTTACACAGTTAAAAGCACTCCAAATAAATTGATAAAAATAAACACGAGTAAAATAGTCACATATAGTTGTTAATTAATTAATTAATACTAATACTATGAGTTGGTTTATTTTTTTGTTGAATTCTAACCATTCTAAAAAAGATAAACCAACGCAACGAGTTGCACACTAAGCATAACAATTATATTAATATCAAATAATTAATTAAATTTTTATTCAATCTTATAAAATTGATTTAATATTAATAGAATAAGAATAGAAGAGTTTTTTGTTTTTTCGCTAGATATATAAAACGTTAATGATAAGACAAAGTTTATTATTCCTCGTTTACAAATATCCAAATTTTGATGCCTAATACTCCATAAATAATTCGAACTGTATAAGAATAATAATCAATTTTTGCTTGAATGGTTTGTAGAGGAACCTTACCTTCTTTCATCCAATGGACCTATGCACGTTCTTTTCTATCGCTACATCCAACAATTTGTACTTTAACAGCTTTTTATACCTGCTTATACAGTTAATTCAATAGCTTTTTTCATTAGTCCTTTAAAGGGAACTCTATTCTTTAATTAATTAAGCAGCCTTGCATAATATTTCCTGATCTTATACTGTTATTTCAAACTTGTTCCCCTATTTGAGAGGCATATCGAGTAACGTTTTTGTTATGGTTGAATCCAGAAATATAGCTTTATTGAGACGTACAACATACTTCCACCAATCTATATATATATATCAGTTACTTCCACCAACATACTTTATTAAGAAATTAAATAAATTACTTAATTATAAAATGATGTGGTCTATTTCTAAATATTTACGTATAACATTAGATTATATATATACATATAAAAATGATTAAGCATGAGAGATATGTAAAATGAAAAAAGGCCTTACACATTTATGATCAAAATCCGATCCCAAGTTTGGTTCTGCGTCTAGGACGACAAATATATACATATATGCATGAGGGATAGAAAGTAAGGCATCTTAATTAGTATTCTTTTCAAATAGATGGCCAAAGAAAATAGAACATTATATATACTAAATCGATCCATCGTTTTCAACAGCCACGCCAGTCACATGAATAATATAAAGGAAAGAGAATAAAGAAAAGCCAATATATCTAGATCTTCTGGAAAATCAGCGCCAAGCATTCTCCATAATTAGGCAATTAACGTCCATGATATATATGTTCGATCGGGGGAACAAATAAAACCAGAAGACGTGTATTTGAACTGTCGAGAAAGTAGTGAAACGTGCATGGTCTGCTTAAACTTCAGTATGAAGCTGTGCCATTAAATTAAAATATTCTTATATTTCTTGCATGAACACAAGAATGGTATAATGTTTCCCGTGCACGCAAATTTAATCTGGATCATTCAAAATTAACTTAACGATGTTGATGAGTTATGAGTATAGTTTTATTCATCTGAGTGATAAGCAAGAAATGTACCTCCGTACTGACCTAGCCATGCCGGCCAGATGCCACTACTTTTGGGCAATATTGGGCATGTTTGGATTGGCGGTAGGAATGGTGGTTTAAAAGCTATCTGACTTTTATAAAAGTTAGATAGGAAAAAAGTCAGGTTAAGCTAACCGATGTGTGTTTGGATTGCCCGTATGACTTTTTGTAGAAGTGGCTTTTTTTAATTGAGGCGTGTTTGGATTATTATTTAAAAAGTTAGTTGAGATGAAAAATGACCGAAAAAGACATGAATCATATCATATTAATCGTATATATTGAGTTAATGGAGATTTTAATTTTAATTTGAAAAAATTAAATAGTATTAAAAACTTAATGCTTTCAATTAATTTTAACAATAAATAAATCATCAAATATCTGAGTATAATGTTAAAATATAAATATAAATATAATTACCAAAAAAAAAGCTTTGGATCATTATTTTTTTAAAAAAAAGAACATACGGTAACTGATTTCCATTTTTGGTTACTTTTAATCGATTTTGATTTTTCCCACAGTTTGCGAGATGTTCAAACCAGATCATATCCTCGGGCCAAAAAAGAAACAGATCACTTTTTTTGCGTCAGGTTCTGACAACCGTGGAAAAACGGACCAAGAAAACACAAAAAACGGACCAGTCAGGCAAAGAGGAGAAAGGCTAGACAAAACGCAAAACGCAGAGATAAAAAGCCAGGAATTGAGGCTAAAAAAAAAGCCCACTTTTCTTGCGTTTTTGCTATCGGCCCGGCGAACTTATCGGATGAAACAAACAGGCTACGTTTTTTCATTTCACAATAAGCAGCGTTTTTTACTCTTTTTTTTTTTAGAAAAAGCTGAGATAACCTTATTTCCAAACAGGCCCATTGTGATTGAAACTTGGTATGCATCAAATTAAAGAACCAGACGAAGGAGGAGACTTTGATGAATTAAAAAAAAGGAGGAGGAGAGAAGAGTGTTAAGAAAATCATGAACGGCTACGATTGAGTGTGAGAATAATTGGTCAGGATTTGCTTGTGGTCTTGACGGATGAAATGTCTCTAAGCGCTAGATAAATGGAGGGCTGAAATTCAAAGGGAGCAGTGCTCTAACCCTTGGGTATCTCTCTCGAAATATTTTTTTTTAATAATCTGTAAATTATGCTTGTCTAATTAATCTAAAAGGTTATAATATTATTTTAACTTTTTTTCTCATTTTCTCAACTATAATAGTTCATATGGGCTCATAAAACTACTTCAAAAGTGGACAAAAATATGTTGTATTACAAAGAGAAATGTTGCAAGACAGAAGAGGATGGCAACTAGCAAATGATTACCATTTGGAATGTTGCAAGACAGAAGAGGATGGCAACTACCAAATGATTTGGGAGAGTCCAGTGAATTTGGACCGTCTAGATCTGATCTGAATAGTCCATATATTTTTTTTTCCTACTTTTTGTTTTTTCAAAAAAAAAAGTAGAGAATTTAAAATAAAGATAATCTCTTAACTAATATTTTTTTAAAAATAACAAAATAAAAAAAAATTAAATCTAAACCGTCCAGATCAGATGGACTCTCCCAACCTATCCTTTGGATAGGCAAAGAAATGGGTTCCTTTGGCTTGCTGAGTGGTAAGAAAACCTCTTTTGCAAATAAAAGAATGATGCGTGTTATTTTACAAATATAAGATTAGTAAAATAATTAAAATATTTTATATTTATTAGTTTTTTTTCCTAAATTAATTTGCCTCACCTCTAAATTGATATATTATTTAAATATTATGTTATAATTAAATATCTTAAATAGTTTCTCTTAATCTCAAATAATAAAAAGGAAAAGAGTGAGCTGAGCAAGAGAGGAGTACGGGCAGAAATTAAAGGGAGGCATGCATGAGAGGGGCCAGGGGGGAGTAGCTGCTATATAATAAAGAGGGGGGTGTCAGAGAGGGCAGAGAAAGGTGAGAGATAGAGAAGGAGGGAGAAGATGGTGAAGAGAGATGAAATAATAATAATGGAGGAGGAAAGTAGTATTCGTGCTCGTGCATGGGGAGGAGAAGGAGTGGTGTGGGAAGACTTGACGGTGGAGGCTACTCGTCATCAGAAGAAGAAGAAGCTGCTGAATAACGCCACTGGTTCCGCCCTCCCCGGCAGGCTCTTGGCCCTCATCGGTCCTTCCGGCTCCGGCAAAACCACCCTCCTCCGCTCTCTCTCTGGTATATTTAATTTATATATCACCTTTCATTCTCTCTTCCACAAAATACGCTGCTGCATCTTCATATTATATAAACATATATAAATCTCCCTCCCTTCACAGTTTTAACTCAGTATTCTTACACATAACTCACAACAATCATCCCTTGCCCTCTATATATATTAATAACTCACACTGATCTATTTTATGTTATGCATGCCCCTCCTTTCTACCATATATCCACTATTACGTATAATTTTGTTATTTTGTCAAGATTCATAAGAAAATATAAAGTAGATGGCACGTGGGCTTTCAAGATTAGGTAATTAGGAAATTATTGTTAGATTCAGGTAAAAAAATTATTAAATAATTTTTACTTAATAATATTTTCTTAAAATGCCCATGATTATCTTTTTGAGTTCTCTCATTTATAAAACGCTTGATGGACGTTGAAGGGTCTTGGGGTGGCGCTGCGTTTTGTAACCGGGGGGGACTAGGGGACCATCTTCTTCCATTTTTTGAACTGCGTGGCTCCCAAATCTTTTTTTGGCTCAGAATCGCTCCCAAATCTGAATAGGCAACATCAGTCATTCGGTAATATGTAATTTTTATCTTAAAAAATTTAGTGCCCACTTTCTTTACAGGAAGGCTTGCTGGGAACGTTGTAGTGACTGGCAACGTTGTAATCGGCGGGAAGAAGGGATGCTTCAAATGCAGAGAAGTGGTGAGATTACCCATCTGCTGTTAAACCCATAAAACTTTTCCTTACCACATTCACTACTATTGACGGCATTGTTAAAGATCGATCCACTCTGCGAATGGGGATTGTTTTGATAGTTTCTAATTTTCTATTTGTTTTCAATATTATCCAGTCTTATGTGGATACAGAAGAACTGTTCTTGGGGACTTTGACGGTAAGAGAAACCCTAGCATACTCTGCAAATCTGAGGCTTCCTTCGAGAATGACCCGAGAGGAGATAAGTAAGGTGGTGGAAGAAACCATAATCCAACTGGGTCTAGAAGAATGTGCAGACAGCAGGCTAGGGAACTGGCATTTACGAGGGATTAGCAGTGGCGAAAAGAAGAGACTTGGTATTGGCATTGAGATTTTGACACAGCCTCATGTCTTGCTTCTGGACGAACCCACAAGTGGACTTGACAGTGCCTCTGCTTTCTACGTGATTCAAACCCTGTGCAGCATAGCTAATGATGGAAAGGTAGTTGTCTGTTCCATTCACCAGCCGTGCAATGAGATCTTTAGCCTTTTTGATGATCTTCTCTTGCTATCGAGTGGTGAAACTGTTTATTTTGGAGAAGCAAAGATGGCTTTGAAGGTTAGCACTTTGGGAAAACTAAATGTTTCAATGAATTCAAGTGCAAAGTCAGACTTCTTATTGTGTCCTGGGAATAGTTCTTTGCTGATGCAGGGTTCCCCTGTCCAACTAGAAGAAATCCTTCAGATCATTTCCTTCTCTGTGTTAATTTGGACTTTGACGCCATTAATACTGCTCCGATGAGATCTGAAGCAAGTATTGTTAATCGAAGCTTGTTATTTGCATCTTTGTTGAAAAAAATACCTCGCTTCTAATTATGAATGTGAATTTCATCATTGACAGCTGACGTCATCATATCCTGCAACAGGCAAGAAAACAGAAGACATTAGAGCGACACTCATTGAGTGTTACAACAATTCAGAGCAAATGATCAATGCAAGAAGGAGAATTCAATGTTTGAAATCCAATGTATGAGTTACACAACATTGTCTATCACGTATTTCACCTTCATGCTGCTTCATGCACCATAACTATGAGAATGCACTCTAGTCTCCTTTTCATTTTCTTGGTCATTTTTTTGTATGCTACTGCCTACTGATAGATTAAGAGCTGTTTAAGTTTCAGGGAGACCAAGTAATCAAGTCCAATGTAAGTGGCAGCTCCAGTTCTTGGAAGCAGCTCTACACATTGACCCATCGATCATTCCTAAATATGTCAAGGGACATAGGCTACTACTGGCTGAGGATCTTTTTCTATTCCCTGGCAGCCGCTGGTATTGGTCTCTTCTTTTTTCATCTTGGTACTGACAAGGACTCAATCTTGGCCAGAGGAAAGTGTGTATCATTCATTTATGGGTTCATAATTTGTCTGTCATTTGGAGGATTGCCACTTTTCATTGAAGAATTGAAGGTATAAAGAACTGAAAACTCTTTTTCTACAGAAGCTACTGAAACTCTTGTTACACCCTACTAATGCATTCCTAACCCCAACCAAAATCAGGTGTTCTACGGTGAAAGGTCCAAAGGGCATTATGGAGAAGCTGTATTTGTACTGTCAAACATCCTATCATCTTTCCCTTTCCTATTTGTTACGGCGTTGTGTGTCGTAGCAATCACATACTCCATGGTGGAACTTCATCTGGGTTTAGCTCAATGTGTTTTTTTCTTCCTCAACTTATTGGTCTGCCTATCTGTCATTGAGGGCTGCCTCATGGTAGTAGCATCACTGGTGCCTAATGTCCTGATGGGCATAGGAGCAGCAACGGGAGTGATTGTAAGCAAACATAACTCAATGTCTCTGCCACCAGATTAAATTTTCTTTTCAGCAAATTGAGGAACAGTTTAACTGATGGTGGTGATTGCAGCTTTTCATGATGATGTGTTCTCCAATCTTCAGACCACAACCTGACCTTCCTAAGTTCTTTTGGCGCTACCCCATGTCCTACTTGAGCTTTGCTACTTGGGCAGTGCAGGTGCAAAATTCAGTGTTAGAACTTAGTTATGAGATTCATCATTTTTTTTAATGAACTGAAATCACATAGTTATGATATGCAGGGGCAACTCAAGAATGACATGCTGGGGCTTGAACTTCATCCTGTGATTCCTGGTAACCCCAAAATTAAGGGAGAACAAGTACTGAAACTGATATTTGGGGTGTCATTAAATCATAACAAGTGGTGGGACATAACTGCATTGGTTACCCTCTTTATAGCTCACCGATTTATCCTTTTCTTGGTGCTTCGGTATAACAAAAGACAGATATCACCCTTGCGGTGGTTTTATGCCAAGGTCAGACCACACTATGGTGAAGGATTTTCACTGAGCAAGAAGCAGCCTCGTATTGCTTTCAAGAAACAGCAAGCTGTTCCATTATCTGCTGAATAGGGTTATTATATATCTTCAAAAGATGCAATATAGTTATTGTGGCCGATTTCTTTTTTTGATATATAAGAAGGCTAAAAGCCAAAAGTTACAAGGCAGAAAGTTAAAAGGAAGGGGAAACAATTCCCAAAGACTCTTGGTCCACCCAAACTTGAAGATGTGGAGGACAGTCACTTAAAATAGAGGACTTGTTTCTGTTTACCCACAAACAGGAAAAATGTTGCAATAATTTTTTTTAATATATAGTCATATTTTGGATTGTTTAGTTGTGCTGTCTACGTCACTTTATGTGGTCCTTGGAATGCATTTAAGTCTGCAATAACTACATGAGTAATGTATAGTTGTATGATATCCAACTACCGTCGCCGTTAAAAAAGGGAGTAAATAAATGGAATAGTCAGACTTGAATCTTGGAATTGGTCCCCATGTGTATGCTTATTTGATCAATTCCTGTTCTGAGCGCATCTAATTTGTTGTTTCAAATCTGATCACTAATTTCTGTGGATAATGGCCAGAAGTATTAGATATTTAGATGCCAGAACAAAACAGATAATTGAAAATAAAAACATGTCTGAATTTAGTTCAACTGATAGCAGCTTGTCCCTGCCTCCGTGGGATAACTTTGAAGTGTGCCTTGTTTGATTACAATCCCTTTTGTCTTTGCTTAGTTATTAATATTTATTTTTATTTTAAAAATAAAGGTAATACATATTTGATATTTCTCATCTTTTGAATTGTTATTTTTGCTTACTAAGTGAATCTATAATTAATTCTAGGAAAAATTCCTTTCAGGTTTAAAGGGATTAAGAAAATTTTAAAAAATCCCAAGGGAAATTTAGATGTTAGAAAAGTCATAAAGAGTTATTGATCCGATTGATAAAGTTGTTTATCCCACAAATGAGAGTTGTTAATCCCACAAAAAGAGTTGGTAGTGAGGTTTTTCTGACATATGAATTTCCCTCGGGATTTTTTTGAGAATTTCTATGTCTTTTGGGACCTGAACGAAATTTTTCCTTAATTTTATGCATGTTATTGCTAACCTCAATAAGATTTATTGAAATACACCTTATCATGCTAAAGTCACGAAATTTTACTTTTTTATAGCTGTTTTCGATAAATACCATGGTTAAAAACATGGTTTGGAGCCCTCTTCTTCCCTCCCCATCCTCTTCCCCCCTACTCCTTTTTCTAAGCACTAGAGCAACACTTGTGAGTGGCTTGGATTACATCTTTTATAAAATTATTATTAAAATATTATATTAAAAAATAAAAATAATTAACTAAATACAAGTTGCTAAATTTTGATTTGAATAATTCAATATTACTGTAAAGAAATTAAAAATAATATTTTATATAAAACTAAATCTAAACCATTGAAATGTTGATCTAATGGCTAGAAAATGAAAAGGAGGGAAGTGGATATGAAGGGAAAAGGAGTGGGTTTCAAGCCAGTTAAAAATAAAAAACTAAAGAATTCTTCGCAACCAAATCTATAAGCTTTTCATTATCCAATCATATTTTGTAATACCAAAAAGAGAAAATAAAGTTTAAACAAATAAATACTTGGGTATAGAAGTTCTGAAATTCATTTTTTACTGAGAAAAACATCAATAACAGTGAAAGATTTAAGGGAAAATAGAGAAGTCCCCGATTGAAGAGTTTACCGTTCAAAATAAACTGATAAATCATCAATAAAATTTTCCATGAGTGGTTTTGCCCCAGTTTTCTCAAGATATAATGCTATGACAGAAACTTCAACATGAAGAAACCTGCCCATAACGTGCCATGATGAACAACAAAACTCATCCTACAGAGTATAAACAAGAAAAATGTTTCCTTTCATTTTTAGCAAGATGTATATACCTATATAAGGTCAGGATTCGGTCAGAAAATATATTGGACATTGTTTGGAGTGAAGTTGCAGGCTGGAAGCACATAGGGATGATTCAACAGTGGCGACCCCAAGATTCTGCCTTCCTTTGTAGTCCAACATAAACGCCCCTCACTTCACCCAGAGACTGATTTTGACATTTTGTGATCCCATTAACCAAAATTCTCTGATTTTAACTTCAAAACAAGGCCTTAAGTTTTATGATCAATACATGGCTGAAATCGGGGTCCAGATTGTGCAGATGGCAGAGCAGAGGATTGAGATTGGAGAGGCTTAATTATTCATTAATGAAGCAAGGAGAAGACTTGGCATCAACGTTGACAGATTGCTATTTCTGGACATTTTTTTGCTAACCATTTTGGGCCTTTTCCCCATATGGTTTTGTTTTCTCAATTACTCCCTTCGGTCCTAATCCTAATTATTGGACATATTTACTAAATTTTGGAGAGATTAAAAATGGAAGTTAAATTAATTAATTATATTCATTTTTCTAAAATAACCTTGTATACTTTTAACTTCACACTAACCCCTTCCTGTTGTTTTCTCCCTCGCAAGCTCTATAGACTGTAGTATGCAGCATTGCCTCTTTCTGGGCTTCTCGCGGCTGGCCCATTGATAAAAAAACTTACACTATATTATCTATTATAGCATTATATATTGTCTCTAATATTAATATAAATATCAGAAATATTGAAATATTGGAGCTCCAGTATTTCAATAATCTAATAAAAAACACATTCGAATATCAATATATAATAAAATATATAGGTGCATTATTAAATTATTATTATGTTTAATTATTATTGAGAAAATATTAATAAGGGTGTTTTAGGAAGAATTTGACAAAAATTAGAATGTTGTCTTATAATTATGATCAAAACTAACTCTTAAATGTTATCTTATAATTAGGAACAGAGGGAGTATATTTTTGCTGACGCCGGGGTTGCATCATCCATTCCGTTGTGACTTTAACAACAGATGATATTGAAACAGAACTCGCAAAAGAATAGGGCATCCTCGCATTGAACAAATGCTAAAAGTATCAGTCAGTTTAATAGCATAAGCATAAAAAATTTCAATTCGGACAGAAATTTATTCATTTTATAAAGAGAATGATAATATTTGAAACTAGTATTCTTGCACCTTGCTTGAATACAAGTCAATCCAATCGCCACTCAATGCTGTCACTGAGATCATAACTGAGACTTGAACAATTCAAGTTTTAAATACGCTAAACAGTCAAAAACCTGTAATGAATTATTCGAAGCTCTACATGTACAGTCTATGAAGTTCCTCATTAGTTCAAGGAATAGTTGTAAAAATTGACAGTATTTTCCACTTGACCAATTTGGAAAACAAAAAATGAATCACGAAATGTCTGAATTTCTATTTGTTTGCTTCGATGAATTCTCTGTACTCACTCTTCATTTTCACTCCTGACATAGTCCTACAATATCAAAACACCAGCATCAACAGTCAAATATCAACAATCAGAATGCCATCGATGGCAGTCATCAGCTTTAGAATTAGAGTTGCAATCAAAATGAAGTTGACTGAATAATGCAAATGGAACAACACAAGAAAGTCGACCAGCATCAAAGTAGCAATTTAAGGATTAAAGAGACTACCAATAGTGATGACTATAATGACTAGGATGAAAATGAGTATGATAAGAAGAAAAATAATAACGAAGGACAGATGATACAAAACTTACGTAAGCATTTCCTTGTTTTTGAAAAACTGAACACATGGTGTTCCCATGATACCGGCTGCTTCTGCTATTTCTGGATCTTCCTCTATATCAATTTCAACGAAATGTATGTTCTGATCAAATTCGCCAATAACCTGCCACGGGAGACGTTGAGAGAAGAAATGCATACATTTTTTTTTTTGACTCTGAATTTATAATTGAAAACAAACTATCAATGTTATAAAATTATGCCCAGCATTGAATCAGGATTAAGTAGTAGTTTATGGTTACATGTGAACATTAAGATATCTAAACAAAACTATTAAGATGTAACATTTTACAATTAAATTAATAAGCATATTTTAAAATATCAATAATAGATCTAAATATTAAATAATATAACTAAATGCTAAAGCATATTCTACATGATGAAAAATCATATGAAATGGTTGACCAAAATTCATAAAACAACATGATGCCAAAACTCATATGAGCCAAGAGTATTTTAAAGCACTCCACTTCAGCATGGAAAATTGCAGGGGCCTCTAAGTGTTCCATAATCCCTACTAAGTTCTCTACATAAATGTTCATAATGTTGGAAAAGATAGCCTCATTAAGTAGGGCATTTTTTAAATGGTGTTTAACATAAGTAATGGCCAAGGTTTCAACTCATAATCCTACAATGATATAATACATGTAAAGAAGTTTTAACTCCATTACACATAAGCTCACGTAAATGTGATTTCTTCCTTCTCCATTAAGTTCATAATTTATTAATTTCATGCTTTCGAATAGCATTATATGTCATTTGTGTTCATTCCTAGCATGAAAAGAACGATAGCAGTTTCATGTCACAGAAGTTTAATGATCAACAAGTCAAAAAAAATGGCACGCAGTCAGCCACCAAGCTATATATTCAAGGAAAAGGAAACAGTTTTTATTTCCCTTTTTTCTTCACATACCTTACTGAGAATTGGCTTCAAAGTCCTACACGGACCACATGTTGGCGCTGTATATATTACACATATGAGCCTCGGACTTTCATGGTACAGTTTTCGCAGAGCATACTGCAAAGAGGATGTAGCAAAGGAAGATAACACATAATTCAAACCCAAAATTAAATCATAAAAGCATATATTTTTTGGGGATGCATAATAAGAGCCAGATTTCAATCCCATTAGCATAGGAACCTGGCAACCCAACACATACCTGCCCTGTATGCTTTGTAAGTGTGATATCAAAACCCTCGTGAACATCCCTAGTTGTGAGTTCCTTCTTAACCTCTTCAGTTGCAGGCTGTTACAAGTAAATAGCAAGACTGAGAATAATATTGGATTAAACTGAAGTACCATGAGGACAATAAGCTCACATAAAATCGGAGTCTATTAAAGTCAAATACCTGATGAAACTCCACAAGAAGATCATTGCCAACAAGATATCTCTCAGCTAATAAAGCAGCAACGCACCCAGAACCAGCAGCTGTTATTGCTTGCCTCCATTCGTGATCCTATAAAAGCACAGAGAAAAAGGATGAATTTTAAAAGAACCTAAAACAATTAATACATACAGGTTATTTCATGAAAATGGCAATAACATCAAACAAGAAAGATTCAGAAAATCTACTTCGTGAAAAGTTATATTAGTTGTATGCTCAGTACCAATAATAATATTCCATAACTACAGAATTTACTTTTGTTTTGCAACTATTTAGAAGTTAGAACTAATACAAGCCCGCTGAACAAATACACCAGAGAGATATTTTCAACACGTTACCTGCACATCTCCAGCTGCAAATACACCTTCAACTGAAGTTTTTGCAGTACCCTCTTCAACTAAGATATAGCCAGAGTGGTCAAGCGCAACTTGCCCTTCCAGTAGTTGGCTGTTTGGTGAATGACCAATACCGTAAAATAGCCCCTTTGCCTCAAGCACAGACTCCTCCCTAGTATCAACATTTCGAATTAAAATTCCAGACATTTGACCTTTTGTATTGCTCACAACATCCACAGTCTCCACATTGAAGTGCGCAGTGATATTGCGATTGTTGAACACTCTGAAACATTCGCGATAATCAACCTGTTAAACAAACATTCACGTAGTTGAAAACTCACGTACAAATTGTTTTTTACTATATAATTTACCTTCATCAAGGAATCCAAACAGAAAGCTCGACATAAAAACACAGACTACCAAGTAATTAAAGTTGGGAAATGTTCATCAGATTCAGACCCACCTATCTTGCATTGCTTTGGAAGCCTTTAACTGGTCCTTACGCACAAGTAAGTGAACATGACGAGCATATTTAGTCAAGTATATTGCTTCCTCTGTAGCTGTATCTCCCCCTCCTACCACAGCAAGGACCTGACCCTTAAAGAGAGGGGAGGCTCCATCACAGATTGCGCAGGCACTAATTCCTCTACTCCAAAATTCGTCTTCTCGGGGTAGCCTAAGTCTCTTTGCTGTAGCTCCAGTAGCATAAATGACAGTGTGGCACTTGACCTGAAATAAAAGACAGACACACACACACACACACAAGAAATCAGATTTAATTGACCGGTTAGATTCAAAGATACAAATACACTTTAGAAGAAGCAATAATATCAATAATTTATGCAATCATGTAATTTTAAATCAACTTGTGGCCAATGAACTTATCACCTTACGTTCACTGCTTTGAACTGTGAAAGGACTATTTTTAACATCAAGAGCTTCAACGTCTTCTTGGAACAATTCTGCTCCCCAACGCTCAGCTTGCCGTCGCATCCTGCATGGGCAGGCAGGAAATGTGTAAATTACAAGGTCTCCAGGTTAATTAGTAACTACATAATTGTACGATATCTTTTTTATCTGTTCTAATACTTGTCCATCAGATCGGGACCAGTTATCCCATCCGGAAATCCTGGAAAGTTCTCCACTTCAGTGGTGGTCATCAACTGCCCCCCAGGTACGCCACCTATTTGATAACCTTCAAACACCACAGGTTTTAAATTGGCCCGAGCCGCATATATTGCCGCTGTGTATCCTGCAGGACCTGAACCTATAATGACTACATTCTCGACATCATGTCCTGTGAAAAGAAAATAACGTATTAAGACCAACAACAATCAATGCGTTATTATGGCTAATTTTCAATTGACAAGCCAGTATTGCGTTCTCATCAGAAACATCTATATCTAAATAAGCAGTACTCTACTTCATAAACGCCAGCCTAGGCAGTGACCTTAAAGCAACATCCGTGAGAAGGTCAAACTTTGGCCTAAGAACGTTGGATTAATCAGGTAAGCACAGGAAATGACATGATAAATACAGCCGTCCAAAAGTGTCTTTCTTCTAGCATAATCAATCGGAGAAAGAGGAACCACAAAGAAGTCGCGGCATTGGTTCGATTATCTTCCATGCGTTACCCAACGAGGACATGATTAATGCTCTAGTTGTTCCGTTCAATTTGGCATTAACTCAATATATTATCAGAAAATAAAACACTTAGCAGCTTTAAAGTTTTCTCAGCGCACATCGCCAATGTGGATTTAGTTTCCAAGTGACGAAATCAAGAGGTACCCGAGTGGCCGATTATGAACAGCTCTCATTTCTCTCCAGTTTGCTTTCGGAGTCTGAATAGAGTCAGCACTAACACTCTATAACAGAACTGAACTTTGAAGATAAGAATTTGCAATAAATATGCATCTTATCTTTATATTACCTCCGAAACCTGATGACACAAAAAAGGGAACAAAAAGAGGTTGTCCACTCACTGACGTTCAATTCCAAGTATTCAATCATCAGACGCAGGCGCAAGAAAAAGAGCTGTGAGAAAGTGTGAGAATGCTTGTGCAGGCAAGTAACCTGGGGAGTTAGGCGCATCGGCAGATGAGGCTCGGAGTCTGAGGAGGGAAGGACGAGTTCGGTGAGAGTCAAGGCGGCGAGTGGACGAAGACGACCATGAATTGAGGAAGACGACGGGGTACGGTTGATGGAGGGAGGCGGAGGAGAGTGTGGCCATCGAGACTCGGTGAGTGGGGAGGCCGAGTCGCACTCCGATGCCTATCTTCGCAGCAGCCATTCAAGTTTAAGACCATACAATGAGAGACCACGAGTTAAAGCGCCATCTGCTCGAATTGGTCCGTTGTTCTTTATCATTTCATTTGTTATCGTACGTGCTTGTGCGACACGCGCTGCCCATTTTTTATGGATTTATTAAATAATTTAGGCCAAAGGTAACTTTTAATGTTTTGAATCTGTATGAGGTCTTGTTTTTATCCGTTAACTTTATACTTATAGTACGATAATTTTAAAGCGGTTCATATCACTTAACCAAAAATGTTGACTGTGTAAGTTTAAATAAAGATTAAGTTGTAATTTTACAATGAATTATTGGCTCAAAAGTAATTCGTCAATAAAAATAGACCTAATTTTGGTCTAATAGAGTTTATTGGCAAAATTGCTCATGAGCTAATAATTCGTTGGTAAAATTGCATCTTAACCCTTTAAATAATAACTAAAGAGTTGACAAAGCATGCTTAAATTTTAAATATCATTGATAATAGTTTTAAAATCAATTTCACCTAATAAAAACCTTATCTATGGTCATATTTAAGTAATATTTTTATAAACAACTATGTATATTAGGTGAAATTGATTTTAAAATTGATTTTTGTTTATGAATTTTGTACTTTTATATAAAAAAAATATTTAAATATAATGGGTATCTAGTTTAGGTTTGTGGCTGCTCTTTCTAACACAAATGACCCCTCTATAATTGAAACTCAAAACTCAACAGATCTAGCAGGCCCTTCACTTACTAGACCATGGTTATAAACTCTTATTTTTGCAATATTAATCATGTTTTAATGAGATTTGAAACTAAAAGCAATTAGAAAGTTTAAGAATTAATCAAACAATTTCCAAATATGATTGCCTAATGAATAAAATATGAAAAAGCATAAAATATTACGCAATCATTATTAATATTGTTTATTCGTTTATCGGTGGATTTTAATTGACAACTTTAATGTGAGGAATTTAGGAAGTATAAGAGGTAATACAATCTTAAATTATGTAATGTGATTGATTAGAGACATTATTTATACAGTATGGATTATGTTTTGAGGAAATTTGGAAATAAAGGCAATCATAAAATAATCAAATCATTTTGAAATGGGATTGTTTAATCAGCTAAATATTTACAATTATCAAGTTATATTACAAAATAATAATTAATATTGTATATTTTTTTATTATTGGTTGATCTGAGTCGACATTTTTAAGGAAACTAGGAAATAATGAAACGTAAAAAATTAACATAAATTATGTTATATGATTTTGTGGCATGGATCACCTTTTTGAGAAAATTAGGAAATAAAGGCAATTAAAAATTTAGGAAATAACCAAATCATTTTTAAATATATATGATTGCTTGTTCAATAAAAAATGAGCCGACTAAATTATGAAATCAGAAAATATTACAAAATTATCATTAATACAATGTATTCATAGCTGGGTGGATCGACCCATTTTTCATCAAATCGAGTATTATAAGTTTCGAAGAGTATACTAATAAGAGCTATATGGTTAGCTGATTGATTGATTGATAGTTCAAGACTAATCTTGAAAAAACTGCTGCTATTATTCAGTCAATAATGAGTATACTAATAAGAAAACAATTATTTTTTTTTTTGCTATAAAAAATGTTTTGGAAGAGTTTGACACCAGTCTTCTACCAAGGTCAGGGCACGGCCTCAGGCTCTATGAACACTCACTGAGGACTTACGAGATCGCCTATCAAAGGAGTCCCAGCGACGGCAGAGGGGATCGAACCCACGACCCAAGGGCCTAGTCCTGGATCCTTTACCATCTGTGCCAACTTTCATTGTCTAACAAAAAAAAAGCATTTAACGCAACGCAATGCAACACTCTTCTCCACCCTCACCGTGGACAACCAGATCTGAGTTGATTCCCAGTGATGTTGGCTCCAAACATTTTGTTTGTTGAATATATATTTTAAAGGTAATACGGATCGAGAGGGAGATGAAAGAGTGGGCATAAATCCCATCCATAGTCACCAGAGCTACGTACACAGCTGAATTAAAACAACGTAACACTCATAATTAATATGTTTCATATCTAATTAATCATCATATATAAAAAAGAAACGTCAACAAAACACAAGATGTACGTACAACTTAACAACTGAAACTAATCATCATATATCTCTAACCTACTGAACCCTAATCATCTTATTCAAAATGCAAACATAACACAGAAACTAGAAAAAACCCAGCATGCTGAGAGTAGAAAGACCTAAACAAGCCACAGAAAACAACTATATATTAGCATCAACAAGAATGTGAAGATCGGAAACAGACGCTGATCTTGAGACCCAAGAAAGCCACCGCCACGAACACCATCACCACCATAATCGCATGGGCAAAGTCCTTCAACCCCGCTTTAATCCACTTCCATATTAAGGCCCGTTTTGAAGAAGCACAAGCCTGTAGGTGTGAGGAAGCCGTACCAGAGGGTGCGGTCGTGGAAGAAGAAGCTGGGGATGATAATGGTGATCGGCGGAAGCACCATCGCCAGGAAGGTGAAGGAGGTAATCCTTGGGAAGAAGTGGTTGAATAGCAATAATTAAGGTGCGAGAGAAAATAATCAAGTTTTCTTCAAAGGGTTTTTATATACTGGATCTGATCTCTATGAAATAACAGCCAGGGAAGTAGAGTTTAAATAGGGTGAGAAATAATGTCTGAATCCTTTTCACTTGTGCTTGAAGAAAAAAAAATATTTTATTTGGGTTTATATAATTCTTTTGGTCATGAAGTTGTAATAACAATAGAGCTTGCATAATTATACGGTCTGATATATATTAATTATATTGATAAATGGTTTAGATAATATATATTAAACTATATTTATATCCATATATATCTATTATATTAATCATTGAGAGTCACGTACGTAATTTTCATACTACTCCAATCCATTGCTATTTCATAATTTCTGTGACTCACAACTCTCACATTACAGATTTTGTTATTCTTCGACATCCACCGCATACCAATTTTGGAGTTGGGTTTCACAATCTCCAAGTTCTGGAGTATCTGAGGCAGCGTTGAAAAGTTTTTTAGGGCGACCTGCTTCTATTTTTTATAAAAATGACAAGGGTATTTGGTTTCATCAATACTTATGTGCTCCAGAATCCATATATACACTCGCAAATTATGTCATTTCATACACAAAATTACAAAAATTAATTTCTCTGTTCGCACCTTAGTTTGCAAGTTCTATAAGTAGTTAAATGTGTAGTGTATAATATATGTATGCATAGACATATTACATAGGAATCTTCTCTTCTGGCGGGAAAAAACAAACTTCTCCGAAGGTGATATTGTGTATGTAGGAAACAAGATAAGAAAATACTAATTAAATTTTAAAATATCAAATCAATTTTGTTTCCTAAATTATTTTAATATACAATCACTAATTTAAAATTCTAAAGTTCAAATATTGCTTTCTTGTCACTTTTTTCTTATTATATATCTCCAATATGCATGCACGTACAGTGCACACAAACATGCATGGCCGATGAAGGAAGTGGCTCCCATCCACTTTCCTTCCCATCATCTTTTATTCTCTTCTTCATTTCAACCGTTGGATTGAAATATGAATGGTTCAGATTTTGTCTTTTATAAAAATATTTTTTTTTTATTTTTTTAATATTTTATTAATATTTTTTAAAAGATAAAATCTGAACCGTTCATATTTCAATCCAACGATTGAGATGAAAAAGAGGATGGAAAAAGAAGTGGATAGAAGCCAAATGGATAAATCCTAAGGTGATAAATAGCTTGATCTACTTCCCAGGCCCAAACGTAATTAAACTGGACCCATGAAAATATAATCAGCAGCCCAAATTCCAAGATTTTTTTTTCATAAGCAGCCCAAATTACAAACTTTTTATTCTTGTAACATCGTTAATAATTATAACAACAACAACAATAATAACAATCTCTCGTCCTTAAGCTCAATTGACAAAGGGGTCAAACATTCTCATCAAAGGAAGGGGGTTCGATCCTAAAGTTGGTTAAGGGTTGAGGAGGCATTTTAGCTCTTGGGTGCTTAAGTAAACGCTTTAGGGTAATAGACGGTTCGTCCTACCCAACATTAATATCACCTAGGAGGAAGGGTGAACTTCAAGACGCTGGAGAGTCATTTTAGCTTCTAGGTGCCTAGGTAAACGCCTGAGAGTAATAGACAATTCACCCTGCCCAACATTGATGTCACCTAGGAGGAAAAGAGATTTCGTCCTGCCCTTTGAATCGTAGATGAACCCAACCCCTTTCCTAAAATTCTTTTATAGAAAAAATAATTAAAAAAAACAACAACAGCAAAGGTAGAAATTAAGACTTTGCCTTACTCTTAGATTGTGGGTAAATTTAATACCTTTCTTAAAAAAATTTATATATAAAAAGGGAAAAAAAAAAACAACAGACTGTTATGAATATTCTTATTATGTGGATGTCCATTGACCCATAATCTCCAAATACAGGATGACATGGTATATACGCATAGTAATCTACTATTTGCATCCTTCTATAAATAGAGGTCTCCTGTAACTATTCATTACACTTGAATGAGAATTCAATTCATCTCTCTAGAATTTCCTCTGAATTCTCTCTAGAATTCTTTCAGTTTTATAACACGTTATCAGCACGATTGTTGATATCTTCTTCCTCTCTAACCAACTGAGTCTTCTGCGTCGTTCATCATCACCATGGTTCATTTCCATAGAAGAAAAAGATGAGAGCCATAAGGGCCTTCCTACCTCTCCAAACAGAAAGTAACCGCCATCATCCTACAAGCCGCCACCTCATATTAAACCACCAATTCCAAGACCACCGAAAAGAAAGCCACCACCAAAATTCAAACTGCACACTTCCAGTTAGCTTAGGAATGCTTCAACCTATTTATATCTAAAGCTTATATTTTCATAACACGTTGCCGACACAATAGTACCCAAAAAAAAAAAAAAAAAATTATCTTATCTTATTTTTTTTATTTTATTTTATATTTATTTATTTAAAAAAAATGGGGGCAAGAGATAAAGCTATTGACAATCCAAGATGAGTAGATTTTTCAATTCTATTTTTATTATTATTGTTATTAATTTGACTCTAGATTGGAAGTCTAGATTTACTTTTATGTTGCTAATATTTACATTTATTGTTACTAACTTTACTGACATTTATTTTTATGTTCCTAACATTCATTTATTTTTCATGGCGGCACACTAAGTATCTATTAGTGGGCTCCATTTGTTTAATTTAATTATTTACTGCTTTATTTATTTTTCATGGTAGCGACACTTAGTGGGCTCCATTTGTTAATTTAATTATTTACTGCTTTATTTATTTTTCATGGTAGCGACACTTAGTGGGCTCCATTTGTTAATTTAATTATTTACTGCTTTATTTATTTTTCATGGTAGCGATACTATATATTAGTGGGCTCCAATTATTTATTTTAATTATTTACTACTTTATTTATTTTTCATGGTTGCAACACTATAGTGGGCTCCATTTATTTTATTTTAATTCTTTACTGCTTTATTTACTTTTTCATGGTAGCAACACTAGTATAGTGGGCACCATTTATTTTATTATTTACTGCTTTATTTTTCATGGTGGTAACACTGATATAGTGGACTCCATTTATTTAAATTTTATTTACTGCCTTCTATATATTATATATATATTTACATTTGCATATGCATCCTCTTTCTTATCTTTGGATGAGATAGGTCTCGCTGTGAGTTTACTACCATTCCTATCTCATCTTCTTTTTATTTATTTAGCATGTTTATTTCCAGTCATTTATTTTATTTTATTTATTTATTAATTGCTTTATATATTTACATTTGCATATGCATCTTCTTTCTTACCTTTGAATGAGATAGGTCTCGCTGTGAGTTTACTCCCATTCCTATTTCATCTTCTTTTTATTTATTTAGCACGTTTATTTCCAGTTATTTATTTTATTTTTATTTATTTATTTACTGCTTTATATAAATCCCCCTTCCCTTTTATTATTTATGGCAACGACACTAATATATACATATTAGTGGGTTCCATCTATTTATTTTATTATGTTTATATTTTATTTATCCTGAAGATAAACTGTTAAAAAATCATATATATAATTATGAGATCAAAATGTCATAAAGATATGAAGCATAGATTGGCTTGAGAGATGAGGCATAAATTGGCTTGAGCCTAAGAGGCAAGATAGCCTTAATTTCAGAGGCAAGTTAGCCTGAAGCCAAGAGGCAAGTTAGCCTGATAACAAGAGACAAATTATGAAACAATATTTGATCCATAAATTTTGTATGTTATCAGTTGTATAAAGGCCTCAAAATTGTATATTTGGCATTAAATATTCCCTTAAATTATGAGACAAGGGATTGTATGATCATGATTGATATTATAAATAAATATATTCAATTTGCTATTGTAGTAGCAATATTGTGGATTAATTTCTTGCCATGATCAAACAAATCAGTGAGTTATGGATCATGAATTTTTATCCAACTTCATTCCCAGAAGTGAATAAAGAAAATATATTATTATGGTTGTTATGTGATTTATATGATTATAACAATTTTTATAAATACGAGAAAAGAATATTCATAAACAAAATAATTAAGCAAAAGGAAATATTATTTCAACAAAGTTTAATTGCGAGTGGCTCAACATCATTACAAACTTTAATCATCTCATTCTGAAGATATTTAATGTCTTCTTCTTTTGCTTCTCTTGAGATGGGATCCAGATGAGGCAAAGCTCTTCGTAATATCGAGATTTGCGTCATAAGTTTCTTGAGCTTCTTGTGTGGCCACTCAGTTAACCCTCCTTTTTGATAGATTTTTTGTATGGTGTGAGTAGACATATTTAATTGTTTACTCGCTTCATCAAGGGTTAAGTGAAAATAATTTCTTAAATCATGGAGCGTTGTTTTCTTTATTCTTTCTCGTTGCTCCATAGATAACCTATATAATTCACCCTGGTTAAGGGATGAAGTATCATAGGGTATACTTACTGCAGGTTGTTTTCCTTTGCCTAATGAGTGTTCAATATTGGTTTGAAATGAACTTCCATGGAGGTCATTTGGATTTATAGCCCATTCTGAACCAACACAGAGAACCTCATGATAGGCTAATACAGGATCACGCATCAAGATATATCCTGATGCTTGTAAATCTATACAATACTGTGTCAGAAATTGTTTGATTTCTTCAAAATTTTTCTTTGTGAAATCAAACATTGGAAGCCTGTCAGTATTATAAGATTTATCCTGTACTTTTTCAAATAAAACAGCATGGGTAATCATACCTGTTCTTCTTCCGTGAACTTCAAGTTTATGGTACTGAAGTCCGTTGGTATGAATAATTTCCCGTAAAACATGACAGCAACTACATTCCAATAAGCTAGTAGTTGTTAATTGGCTTGTAGCTGTTGGCTGGCTAATTGTTGCTGGCTGGCTAGTGGTTTTTGGCAGGCTGATTGTTGTTGTCGGGCTGGTTGTTGCTGGCAAACTGATGATAGTTTGCTGGCTAGTGAATGCTGGTTGATTAACTGCCGACACTATTGGCTGAACTGGATTGGTAGATTCCATTAGTTCTGCCATAGTTCTACACCTCTTAACAGGCCTCCTTGATGAACCTGCTTCAGTTGTACCTTCAATCCTTGTAGATTGAGGAAGAACACTTGTTCTAGGGGGAGAAATAGGTACATTTGAAGCAGAAGGAGGAATAGTAGAAGGAAGAATAAACATTTCAAAGGGATTAGGAGATAACAAAGAAGTAAATGACATGTTATGCTGATCATCATACAACAAAGCATCAAGTAATGTTGTTTCGGATGTATCAGAAACTGGGATAAAACTGCTTGGTCCTGCCATGACAATAGAATTTAGAGAAATATGTGTGAGTATCTGGTAGTTGATATTATCAGATGCTTGAGTGTTTGTGAGGCATGTTCGTTTGCCTTCCTCTATTTATAGTTGAATTAAATCCTATTGAATCTCTGCAGATTTGCGTAGTCCTGTTAAATCTCTACAGATTTGCTCCCTATAAAGCACGAGCCTGGAATCTTTTTGACTTTATATGTATACGACAATCTGAGTTGTCGCGCCTGTGATTCCACAGTGATGTGCCTCAGATTTGCTCCCTATAAAGCACGAGCCTGGAATCTTTTTGACTTTATATGTATATGACAATCTGAGTTGTCGCGCCTGTGATTCCACAATGATGTGCCTGTGATTACACAGTATTGCGCTCGTAAATCTGCAAAGATACACCTGATGATTTTGTATTTAATATATATTTGTTGATTCTGGAAAATGGAAATTTTGTTACCAGAAGTAACAAAATTATGCATTGATAATGCATTTAGAAATATGTGGAATTTTAATGAAATAGATATCATATATGCTATTATCATGGAATATTGTATGGAAATTTCATAAATTAATTTTTAAGGTCTCACACTTGAGGGGGAGAATGATAATGATATATATCAAGTGTGAATATTTATGTGATAATTCTTTGTGAATGTTTCTATGTTGATTCCCCCAAAATGAATATTAGGTTTGATGATAAATCATATGAAATGTTGGCATGACTTGTTTGATCATCCGAGTCATATATTATGTGCTGCATGTTCTCAGATAGAATTAATTATTGGAAATGGATCTCTGGAAATATATCAAATTGAAAGTTTACATATGAGATTATAAATTTGCAAAGTTTGCAGTGATGTTTGCAACCAGAAGTTTGCAATATATTATGCGCGCAATTTCCAGATTGAATGATCCAGAAATAATGTATTAAAGTATCCATGAATGGATAGATCAATGATTATGAGAACAAAATTTATATGTTGTGTATATTTGCAGCAATTATATAAGCCAACAGAATTCTCCCCGTATAATTGGCTTTTGGTCAGGAGCCAGATTAATTCCATCTTGAAATGTTTTAAATGTGTAATGATTATTTATCTATTACAATGCATATAGATGGATATACAAAGAAAATTGATGATTTGATGAGGGGGAGAAAAATAAGCAGATTGGGTAAAGATAAAGTGAAATGAATTATCATTGGCTCATATTGGTCCTCATACAAAGAAATGTGCACTAAAAGTTTAAAAGATAATTCATTTGCAGATTTTAGCTAATCAAATGCTAAAAGCATTTACTGACCTAAAGTGACAAAGTCACATGTCCCAACTGCAAATGCTCCTATATGAATTGTTATAAAGCACGCCTGAAGCGTTGCTGGTCCATCGGTTATAAAGATAAAAATCCTCGAAAGAGAAAAGGAGCTATAAAATATAGATGATCAAGTCGAGGATAATTAAGTAAAGCTCCAGAAGAGTTATCTTTTGATGAGATGTTATCTCCAGAAGAGATATTACAAGAAAAGTGTATTGTGGTCCAAGAGAGACCTAGGTACCTAATATATGTGAATATAATGAGATCTCAATAAATTATGAATGAAATCCGATGGGACTGAAAATGAAGTCGACGTTAATAATATCTATGATAGCATATGCTGCAATGAATGATAATGAGGATCATAAGCCACAATATATTTGTATGTGCTAGAAGCACATAAGGCGCCAGAAACACATATGTCCCAAAAGATGATAGTGTATATAGCATCATTATCTGAATAAACATTTATTGAATTTCTATATGCACATATATATTTATGAAAAGATTATTATGACTTTACTTGACAGATTTAGATCTTGCAGGTATATAATGAACAATCAAATTGGGCGTTTCTAACAGAATATTTGATGACAGAAAGAATAATATGCTCAGAAAGACATTGAAGCAATGCAGTCATCAGGGGGAGTAACACTGATGTAATCAAGAGGGGGAGACGATACACGCTGTACTCTTTTTCCCTTATCTGGGTTTTATCCCACTGGGTTTTTCCTAGAAAGGTTTTTAATGAGGCAGCACTGGATAGTGTATTAATGGATGTTGTACTCTTTTCTTTGGCTAGGTTTTTATCCCACTGGGTTTTTCCTAGTTAAAGTTTTTAACGAGGCACATTCATAAATGGACATCCAAGGGGGAGTGTTATGAATATTCTTATTATGTGGATGTCCATTGACCCATAATCTCCAAATACAGGATGACATGGTATATACGCATAGTAATCTACTATTTGCATCCTTCTATAAATAGAGGTCTCCTGTAACTATTCATTACACTTGAATGAGAATTCAATTCATCTCTCTAGAATTTCCTCTGAATTCTCTCTAGAATTCTTTCAGTTTTATAACACAGACTGAATTTTTATCGGTAATTATTTTATATAATATCAATTTATTTTGAGGGGAAAGGGGCTAATTGGATTTGGAGTATATGACTAGTGAAAGCAGAAGGGACGAAAAAGGACAGCTGGGAGGATGCAAAAAAGTCAAGTCTCATCGATTTATTATCTCATTAGAGAAAATGCCACAAAGGCATTATATGATTATGTCACCATCATGCAATAGAGGAATTAATCAAAACTCTAGCACGACGTACGAGAAAAGGTTTTTGAGGAGCGAAGGAATCTACACGTAAGAAGACTGCTTCATGAAAATACCAGCACACCTACAAAACTTAAACAAACATTATTTTCGTAGAAAATTTTGTCTCTTTAATTAAATTATGACAATTCCGCCAAACACTCTCACATGTGTACATACATTCCAAGTTCATTATCTATCCCAAACCTTCCCTTTCAATCTGGATAACCCCGGGTCGTTTTCATCCTCACTGTTCATAGAGGTTTGATTTCAAAAATTGCTTTTGTCGACTTTAATTTCTTTTGACTTTTTAAAAAAGATATATCACTGTTGACTAATGACCACCTCACAAGCTCGTGCCGTTGCTTTGTCTTGAATTCAACTAATAAGCAGGTTCATATTGTGAACATGGATCGGGACAATGAAAAGATTATTAAAAATTACACAAATGTCTCAATTCAGAAAAATAATACTGGCTAGAGAAGCTTCACAACTTATTAATTATGTTTTTTTCACTTGTTATTAATAAACTATGGAACTTTTTTTTTTATATTAATTCACTTGGTTGTGATTTTCCCAAAGATTAAATACATTTCGTTGTTTTGACTGAGAAAATCATCTCTTTTACTCAGCACGATATAAAATCTTGTTAATGGGGAAGAGATATGAGTGAAAACAGTGAATTAGTACAGAGAGAGAGGGGAAGGCTTAGAAGACACGTTTCAAATATATATTTATAGAGGAAGGAGGAAAGAAGAAGGGGAAGAGAGAGAGGAGAAAATAAGGGAGTTGCAATTCTCATGAACTGTGGAGTCGTGTTGGGTTTCTATTGCTGGGGTTGGGAATTCTTAAGTGCTCTTCTTCTCTTCTCCCCCTTAACTATCCTTCTCCTTAGCCGACCATCTTCGTCGTCGTCATCTTCTTCTTCTTTTTTCTTTCTGATAGAAAGAAGCATAAGGCTTATAATTAGAAAGAAGGGAAGTGATGACGACGATGATGGAGGAAGGGAAGAATAATAAAGAGTTGTTGTTGGATCCTCATCAGTTTCATGAAAGGAAGTGGAATCCGCCACCTTTCTTGTTAAAGACATACATGCTGGTGGAGGATCCGGCCACCGACAACATCATATCATGGAACCCCGACGGCACGGCGTTTGTGGTGTGGCAGCCGGCGGAGTTTGCCCGTGACCTTCTTCCCACTCTCTTCAAGCACAGCAACTTCTCCAGCTTTGTTCGCCAGCTCAATACCTACGTACGTACACATCATCATGTACATAGGCTTAATACTAGTATTATAAATATATTCTGATTTTGCTTCAAAGAAGGTATTTAGAATTATCTCTTCAGCTATATATATATATATATATATATATATAGTTGTGACCATTTCCAACCTCTGTCGTCTTTGATAGATTGAGTAAAGTAGCTAGTGGGATTAATTATATACATATATGATCAAAATATTGGTGAGGGAAATTAAGGATTAAGTATTAAATTAGTTGGTAATGATGGATGGCAGGGATTTCGTAAAGCGGCAACGAACAGATGGGAATTTTGCAACGACAAATTCAGGAAAGGGGAGAGAGAAAAACTAAGTGAGATCAGACGAAGAAAGGCGTGGTCCAACAGGCAACAGCAACAAGCAAATCATAATCAGGAATATTCTGATCAGGAAGAGCAAAGGTCATCTTCAACCTCTTCGTCTTCGGGATTTTCTAATCTGGTAGATGAGAACAAGAGACTCAAGAGAGAGAACGGGGAACTGAACTCAGAGCTGGCGGCCATGAAGAGCAAGTGCAGGGACCTGCTTGAGTTGGCGGCTAAGCATGCCAAGAAAAACGACGAAGAAGAAGACGAGAAGGCGCCTAAGTTATTCGGGGTGAGGCTTCATGTGAAACGAGGACAAAGAGATTTAAAGACAAATCCAAGTCCCAGTATTTTCTTGCCCCAGTCATGCAAATAATTAAACCTGTCACATATAGATACGTACCAACGGGGTTGAATATAGATAGTCTAACAATTGAACAGTGAAGACAGTTCAATCATATCTAGTTTTATGTGCTTGTAGTGTTGTATTAGGCAATAATAGTATACGGTCTCTCCGAATTACAAATGTAACAACGTAACTGTAATTCCCCACTCTGATCCGTATTCATGACATGCCCCTCAGAAAACAAAACCAAACCAAAGGGCAAGCATGCATTATAATTAAATTAGCCATTGTTTATACAAGTAAGCTTGTCTTATGGGAAGCTGTCAGCCCAAAATATGAGTTAAAATCATGTAAATTTATGTTTAATTATGTTACGTCCTTCAACTCGCGGTCACTTGAATGTCTGACAAGGTTTAGGCGGGGCTGGGATATCCAACGTGAGGATCCACGAACTCAACAATCTGAAATTAATACATTAGATAATTAATTTATGAATATTAAAAATTTATTTTAAATTATCATTGGTCACTAATTAATTTTGTTTTCTTGAAATACCTCCTTTAATTATTAATTCATCAATAAAAACTCTTTTAATATACATAATTAATCGCGATAATCTGGTCGATAAATTAGTAATCAAGAGGTTTTAAAATGAAAACAAATAGATCTTGACCGTAACTTTTACACGGATGTGACTATTCATTTTAGAGTTGAGGAATAATATAAGAATTAATAAGAAGCGTGGTTGCTTTGATTACCTTATATATGATGGTCAGCAAGGTTGGTTTTTGGATGTGATCAAACTTATTTTCGTCGAGAATAATTAATTGGCAGCTTTCTATATTGCCCACTGAATGCTCTGTACCTGCAAAACCTTCGTCTTTCCCCTTTTTTGATTCTCCTACTAAACAGTACTAATATCGCAGCCAAATTCAACAACCTTATATTCTTCCAAGAAAAAAAAACAAAGAAGCAAAGACCACTGGCCGGCCAGCTCTCAAATCCCAATATATGCATGTGATTGACACAATATGATAATTTATATAGTAATGTGTTTCACTGTTTCACTTTGACTTGTGAAGTTTATTGATCAATGAACCTAGCGACAAGTGATCACTTGATATTTGATTCCGCTAATAAAAATAAGACGTGGTATAGTTTATATAGGAACTGCATGTGAAAAGAAGGAAAGGAACAGGTGATGAGAGGTCAAAATAATCAAGAGCAGAAGTCAATAAAATAAAAGGCTATACGTTTGGTGGAGGCCGACAAATAGGAAAGAAAACAGACGAATGAATTGAAGTAGGATTTCTATTTGTTCCATCTTCGAATTGATTGCAAAAGAAATGGGAGGAACGTATATAAGCAAATTGCAAGAATATTTCGTGATTGTGATTGAAATCCACCAAAGTCTGGCTCGTTACTCTAAATATTCAAACATGAAGGCTTTCCTCAATGACTTAAATGTAGAATTTTCTCGACACGATTACCAAAATTTGGTGGCTGTAAATAATCTTCCCATGACTTCGGTATGATCTGACGCTTGAACTTCAAACCATCGATCCTTGGAAGAAGATGCTCTCATAAGCTTTCTTTCTCTTCATCTCTCATCATCCCATCTGGACCGTTGATTGGAAAGAGAAGAGAAAAATAAAAATAATATTATATTAATTGGATGGATATGATGTAAAGATTATGAGGGATGATGAGAAAAAGACAATGAGAGAATTAAAATGAACCAATCAAATATATGATATGTAGTTCTCCCTTGGATATTTAATATATAAACATATTTATAAAATTGATATTGATCTTAAATATAAAATAAAATTTTTATATTTATATATTTTTTTTTAATTTATCCATGTTAATGCTCTTTAACACTAATTGAGGAAGAGAGGAAATCACTCTTTTGATATATACTCACGGCAAAAGCTTGTCAGAAACACACACACACATATATATAGCAAGAAAATGATTTGTTATATATAACCTTACCTTAGATATATGTTTGGTTTATCAGAATAAGGGTATTGCTTAAACTTTCGTTTTTAAAGGTAATTATTTATTGTTGAATATCATTTTAGTTAATTTTGCCAGTATTTCATTCTAGTTGTTAATTTATTCTTCTTCCATCTTCTTTGATATCATGCACTTGAATACGCTTGTTCTCATGATGCCTGCTACTTACCACCGACATTTCTTCTTCACTCTATCACAAGGGGCATAATGTTTCTTCCTTATAATTTGATCATATTTTTTGGTTTACCTTCATGTAATTTTAAACTGTAGATTGTGGACTCTTAACAGATTTTATGTGGACTTTTGTGCCTATGCCTAGTAGATTAGAAACCTCGGGCGTGGCAGATGAAAATAAATAACGTGCAGCGCAGCAGAGGGATTCTTAAAACCAAATGAATTTCGAAAACAATCTTGAAAACTTTGAGCTTACCCCATAACATAAAGTCAAAACCCACTAATTGCAGCTGCATGTTGGAATCTCTTTGATCCCGATGGAACCAGATCTCATCGCCGCCCGACTTCTTTTGTTGACTGGATGTTCCAAAACCTTAATCTAATGAACAATGGCCATATCTGGAGGACGAAATTTGGCCTCTTATGTTGGACGCTCTGTGAGAATCGAAACAAAAGGATCTCCCAGGACCAAAGTCCCACGGCTGAAGATATTGCTTTCAATATAAATGTACTTACTGAGAATACAATTAGAGCTAGCAGTGCCCTATCCTTTTTTTATACAGGGCAACAGTTACAGTAATAGCACACTACTCTTTTGATGTTTTTTGATGTACAGCTCTAATGCACACTTCGATGTTGTAGAGATCGGTGCCGTCAAAGGATGGGCTAGGATTCTGATCTGGGAGAGGCTGAACTCGTTCATCGCCTGTTAACGAACGTTCGTTTTCATTGCCTTGTCGGTGAGGTCTCTGCTTTCTCATCCATCAACTGCCTAGAAAGTCCTGCTCCTCCTCTTCCTCCGTCAAATCGTGATGGGGCCTAAAACTGAGTTTTTCAGTTTAAAAAGCCATGAAACCTTGAAGCTTATCAAGGAAATAAAGATGATTAGAGACAAAGTAAAAGCAAAAGAACCAAAATGTCAGAGCGTGCAGTTCAAATCTCTCCATTTCTTAGTCTTAGATCTTGTCTGACTCTGCTCTTATCTCTAAAGATAGTATGTCGTAAAGTTCGAAATGCTTCTGACGATTATCTGGGTTCAAATTTGATTAAAATTACTGCATAATTGGAACGATAAATTGGAAACATAAGCTTATAGTAGATTGAAGAGTTGCTTGAGAAATGGTTGCATCCTGCTGAAAACCATATGTAGAAGGTGAAGATGGAGACCTGAATGGGAAAGTCGATGGGTTGCTGTGGTATAAGGATTTGGGCAAGTCTCAATCGTTGTAATTCAGGCCAATAGTTCATTGGAGGATTGAAGCCAAGTCGAATCTGGACCCTTCACTTCCAACCGTTTCAGTCCTCAAGGGATCTTCATAGTTGTCTATGATGCTCAAGCCGGATCAGAACGCCCCGCAGTTCATGCAAAAAAAAAGTAGATCTTCTCCTCTTCTCTTTTTTATTTTCTTTCATTGGTTACGGTTAATTGAGAAAATGAGAAGAAAATAAAAATAATATTATATTAAATAGATGGATATGATTTAAAAATTGTGAGAGATAATAAAAAAAATATGATGAGAGAAACCCAACCTATTATTAGAAAAGGTTGAAATTGAAATATTTTTACTATGACTTAGGTAAAATTGCACCCAAAATATTTTAGTGTGCTGTAAGGACTTCTAAAAATATTTTAGGGCGCCGATACACTTTAACTCTTTTTTTTATATTTTTTTTCTTTGTTTGCGGACTTTTATGGTCTTTTTCTAAACGTTTCTAGCAAGTAGTAACAACCGAATTCAACTACCTTTCGTTCTTCCAAGCAAAAAAGCCAATATATGCACGTTTTCACTATTTCTTTTTTAAAAAATAAATGATTTCTTATAGAACCACCAGGCCTCGTAGGATAGACAATACTTCCTCCTACGTGTAAGATGTTATTAACTAATTTACATGAATTAAGGATTGTTAGTTAAATAATCATTTAATGTATCTCAAGTTTATATTTACTTAAGTATTTGTTATTTAAGAACTATGATTTTTAAATATGTCTTCATTATATTTTTGCGCTCTCTCCCTTTTATGGGTAAGATTGTTGATCAAAGGATGCTTTATATTTTGGTACAGAGGGAGAATGATGGGTTTCACTTTCTTGTTTTTTTGTTTTTAATGAAGCATCTGGTATTTTAGAATTACTTCTTAATTCAAGGGATTTTATCGATAGTTCAAACTAATTCAAATCAAGTTGGGTAGGATCATAAGAGCAGTAAAACTCTGCTATCAAACATTTAAATACTGTTATGTTCCCAAAACTCAAACTCAACACCTCCCATTAAACTAATACAACCCTCATCAATTGAATCAAATGTTGGTTGTTATAATGGTTTCACTTTGACATAGTTTTTAATTGAACTAGCACGTTTCAAGTAATAAACATATAAGATGTGGTAGAGTTTTATAAGAACTGTATTAGGATTCAAGTGAAAAGAAGAAAATGAACTAGAGAGAGAGGTCAAAATTAAGAGCATAAGTCAATGAAATAAAAGCTTTGGCTGGAGGTTGACAAATAGGAAAGAAATAGAGAAGTAGGATTTGAATTTGTACTTTCTTCGTGGTATTGATTTTGAAATCAAATTGCAATAATATTTCGTGATTTTGAAATCTGCATGGTATTTGTCCCTCCCTGAAATTCTGGCCTTTTACTCGTAAATTCAAACATGAAGACTCTCCTCAGCCACATAACCAAAACTTGGTGACTTCAAACCAACTTTCTGCTACGTATCTGATGCTTCAACTTCAAATATGTGACGTATTAAGTGCTATCTAACTGAAACAAACAAATCAAACATAAAAAGAAACATACTGTCTAACATGATCCAGTCGATAAACTCTGATTAATGTACCCTTACATTAATGATCCTCCCTCGTTCTGTACAGGAAATCATTCTCTTTGTCGCACTGCAAAAACTTGACAGAAACATATCGCAAGAAAATGATCTGTTGTAACTCTATATTATATTATCTATGTATAGAGCACTGAGCGTAGTAATCTTTTTATCTTATAATTCTATAGTTTGTGTATAGAGCACTGAGCGTAGTAATCTTTTATAATTCTATAGTTTGTGTATCACAACAAGCAGCACAGTTCAAGGCTTCAAGCTATGGGGACATTTTCTCAGACATGATTAGCTAGTCAGACACTTGAATCTCTTGTTCTATATATGAAGATCTGAACATATATGGAGCCCTTTCCAATTTATGTTGTTCTCTCAGTTCTTCAAGTCACATGTCCATTCAAAGGAAATTTCTGATCACTCCTCCGGCTGAAAGACGGTATAAGATGAACTGGCCTCGGTCTTTGTAACCTGTAAATGAGATCCACGTGTTATTGGTGATATGAATCCACACAGAATGTAGTGAGTGTCTTTTTAGATAAATTCCAGATATATAATCATTAATCAGCATCAAACGACAAATGACATTGCACTAAGTCTAGTAAACATGAAAAGAGGTGAGCTTTAAAATATATATCATGGTGTTGACTGAAAGAATGTTCTGAAGTAAATAAACTCAACTCAAGTAAATGTGCATACTTTGAAATTACATATTGTTTTATTTTCTTAATATTCAAGTTGCTTTAGTGAACAGGTAATCATGAATATCATCAGTAAGCACATAATATACAACA
The DNA here is from genome assembly GCA_037074495.1 of Acacia confusa. Taxonomy (NCBI): domain Eukaryota; kingdom Viridiplantae; phylum Streptophyta; class Magnoliopsida; order Fabales; family Fabaceae; genus Acacia; species Acacia confusa. Next base: position 7,837,153 of record CM073507.1, on the reverse strand, counting down.
CTAATACAAAATTTTGACGTTATATCAAGTCTCAAGCACAATAAAGATCTACTAACCTCAGCATTACGGGGAAACCCGGCAGGAAGCATAGGAACAAGAGACGTCCAGAGAAGAGGATCTACCAAGGGATCAATAGTATTATAAGCAGTCAATAGAGGTGCAGACAAGAATGGAACCAGTGGGTTGTAAACATTCTTTTGAAGAGACAAAGCCCCACTCATCCCCATTACAGATTCAGGTTTTTCGTGGCTGCCATCATGATTTGATGATTTCATGACCGCCTTGCCACGGTCCAACTTGTCAATGCTATTTTTGTTTTCATTTTCATTAGGTTCAGTGCTATTTTCCTCTCTCTTTGTTGCTTTCTCTAGCAAGCTCTCGTAGGCAGCTGATCGAGACAAGATACTTAAGGCAGAAACTGAAGTATTCTTGTGCTTTTTTTCATCATGGGATGCGCCTAACCGTGGCATCTGATATGGTTCAGTAGGTTGTGCTTGCTGTTCCAATGTTCTGAGTTCACTGGAATGATCTCCAGCAAAGCTGCACTTTTTTTCTTCTGATGATTTTGTTCCAGCATCAGCTTGGCGACTCTTATTAGATCCCCACCATTTGATGTAACTTGTTAAATCAATCTTTCTGTCTACACTGAAACCACTTAAATATTCACTTTCTGCAGCTGAATCATCACCAGCACCTTTTAATATTACAGAGCAGTAAGTAACATGATAATGATCTAGCAGAGAAAATAGGTGAAATAAGTAGAGTTCATACACTGCAAGAGAATGTGGTTTTATGAGTAGGTTTGACAGATGATTGCTTGAGCACTAAATATGATTAGAACTTACCATAATGTATGCTATTGAGGTAGTCAGATCCAGCCATGCGACCATATGATGGTTCCCATCGACTATTTTTTTGTACCATCACATGCAATATGAAATGCAGAATTAAATTAAAAATCAAATCCGTGTTAGGCGCCATAAATGTGCACAGTGAGGAGCATTAAAATTCAAAATGTATGATAGAAAGCTTATAAAATAAGACTCCTGTTTGAAAACCATTATAGTATACTCTTCAGTGAAGAATAAACACCAGTGTACAAAGACAGAGGATATGTTTAGGTATGTGTTTTTCATGCATTTGGCATCCTTCAAGATGGATCCACACCTAGAAAGTCCACGATATTTTGAGATTCCTCTTGAAAATCCACTGCTCTTCCTGCAGAAAGTATCACAGACATATAAGCAGAAGTTGAATTCCTGAAAGGAAATATTTGGTGAAGCAAGCGCACTCACACACCGTCGTAAAGATGCTAGGTATTCTTCTCTGGAATAATTCTGCATTTCTTCAAGATCTCTTGTATAATCAGACACCTGCAGCATACAGATCGAAACTTGATGCAGAAATTATTGTATATTCAAAAAATAGAATATCTTGTCCTTCCTCTTCCTGCTGAAGGCCACCAGATTTGAAGAATTCAATTTGTAGGCTGGTTATTATCAAAAGGTAATTAATGTGATCAATGTCTTAGGAAAATTAGACAGTGCATAAATTTGTTAATAGTCCATAAATAAAGCGAATATCTGACTGTATCAGCAGATATGCACTTTCCTTACCAAAGAGCAATGAATTTGTTGAATACATACCATAAGTTAATTCATAACAAAATACAGAGATTGTGCAAGTAATGTCTCAGGGAACAAATGCATTATAGATGCTTTTTTTTGGTGGTGGTGGGTTGGGGGGGGGGGGGGGGTGGAATAAAGTTGCAGATACTACACTTAATATTCCCAGAGCAAAGTGGCAGTTTTCAATTTCAAATTTAGGTCACGCAAAGCATCTTTTGAGATCAGAAAATAACGCGAGAAATGAATAGCAATATGACCCTTTTGGCTTAAAAGAAAAGGAAAAAAGAAGATTAGACACAAAAGCATACATAGAATTTCTCCACCAATGAGTCCAGCTATGAACATATATAACTATCTAAGCACTTATCTTACTGGAAAATTAATGAGAGTCCCAGGACCCCAATATTTTAGGGCAGCAAGGTCATAAGCTCTAGCTGCAGCCTCTTCATCATCATATGCCCCTGCATAAACGCCATCAAGGACAATTATCATAATGAATGGTGCAACTAACTTCAAGAAAGAACAAGCGAACGAAGCTGAAATACCCAAGTAAACTGGCATCACCAATGAATTATTGTCCAACATATCCATGCCCAATGCACAGCAAAATAACAAGATTATGTAAGTAATTGTAGGATCATAAGAGCGTGAAATTCAAACGTGTTTACCGCCAATAACTTTGTAATTATGTATGTAATTAGAAAGAGACGGAAGTAAGGAAGGCAGAGAAAGGCAAAAGACCTTGCTTTCCTTTCTTATTCTGATTTTGGTTCCACGTGCTCTTATCCCAAAGATGTGCCTCATAACGACCTGTCCATCTATGCCTAAATAATTCATGAGACAAAGAACAATCAGTCCATGTTTCAGAAAAGCTTCCACATCTCAAAAGCAGAGCCCATACTAAGAGATTCAAAATAGTTAGAAACCACAGAAACTCTCAGTCCCATCCAATGACACAGAAAAGGGCATCAAAACCGGCTAGCAGATGGACAACAGCATACGGTGAAAAGAAATTCTGACGTATTACCGTAAGCATTGTGACGTGGCACAAATGACAATATCTGTCAGCTTACCGTTCTGTTTTATGCTCACTTTCCCATTTAATGAAAGAAATGAACAGGAGCAGTCATAAATCGCTGAAGAATTAAACATGACTACAAATCAAGAAAAAAGCTAAGCACTTGAGCAAGAAAGGGTATAGGACCAGTTCGGCAAGCTGTTCAGTCAGAGAAAGCAGAGGATAAAACGGACCTGGTTACACCACGATATATGGAGCTGCGTTTACCGGCAGTACAAGGAGGCATTTTGCTTATTCGCTCTTTGGCCGTACATCCCCTCTCTTTCTTTGGCTTCTTGAAATCCCTGTAAAGAAACACCTGATCGGCGGTGGTGGCTGCTTCCGAAGTGGCTACCACGGCTGAGCCAAGCTCGGACTTTGGAGGAGGATCAGAGGAAGAAGAAGCCATGGATGGAATTCAAGCTTAGTGGAAGAACAGAGTGAGGATTTGGGTTGGATGGTATTGGGAGTCACAGTGAAGGGGATAACTACAACGACTGGGTTCTGAGTCAGGAGAGGGAAGCAAGGAAGGAAGGTAATTACGGATGTGGCCCTCTGTGGGGTTTCATGCGGCATTTGGGAAGATATGATGTAACGGCTAGGATATGAGGAGGGGCAAATGTGTCATTTTTGGGGGATTTGGAAAGTAGTCAAAGAAGTATAAATATGAGGAAGGTGCATGTTGGGTGCCACATGTCGTGGGTTTATGAAGCCAGGCTGCAGCTAGCCACCTGCTGACTCTCATGACTGCATCCAAATCTAAGAAGGCATCCAAGAATAATGGTGAGATTCTTGTCACATTAAATTACCATTTTTTTTCCTTTTAATTTTAATGTTTATTTGCTTTTACATGTAGTGTTTGTTATGATGGAGTTTTACTATTTATAGATATGGTAATAAGTAAAAGGTTGGGGGCAGAGTTGGGAAAGCAGGATGTTTAGTGGTAAAAACTTAAAAACAAAAGGAATGGGCATGATTGAGATTGAAATGGAAAAAAGGTTATTTTGAACAAAGGTATGGCAAGCACCACTCACATTCCAAATTCCAACCCCCCTCCCTCCAACATGCCCTCCAAGTTAATGCCCATGGGATATGAGATCAAAGTTTACAGAAAAACAACTGGAGTTGCTAACTATTTGAAGAAATATCAAATAGATTAAACTATATATCACTAAAAAAACAATCACAAGTAGTATATAAATCTTATCCTTCATCTTCATCCGTTCCACAAGCTTTACATGAATTTGTTTTCATATTTACTGGTACTCTATTTTCAACATCTTAGTGAGTGTCAAAGACTCCAAACAGCAGATAAAATTTATTTCAGTCAGTCATTAAAACATTATGAAATTTAATTGAAGGACTAAGGACTAATAAAAATAAGTTTTTGTAGGTAAAAAGATAATAATGTCACTTGTCTTATTATTTTTTTTTAGAGGTTTGATCATTGTAGGAGCTCCAGCGACCGATTGCTAGTTGGCTAAAGCTTTGACCACTGAAAATTAATGTGTTGTTTATATGAAGATCTGACTTATTTATGAAGAGCATGATCATGAACAAACATGCAACTCTTTTTACAAACAAATGAAATCCTCATGAGCATAACACATTATTTTTCTGTGGTTGGAGTTCCGATTGGTTGATACCAAAGCTTTGAAAGCATGGCTGGCGGCGGCGGATGATGGGTTGTGGAGCTTTGGCAACAATCAAACATTTTCATCAAAAATAAAGTAAGGGGCATTGTTGTCTTTTTACCTACAATTTTTTTTTTAAAAAAAAATTGATCCTTAACCCTACAATGAAATTTTAGAATGTTTTGATCATTTACTAAAATAATTAGGTAACGTGATCCTTGAATGAAAATTTCCCACAATAATACTACACTTCTTCGTCTCCTTAATATCAATAACCTTTCTTTATTATTTCATATGTACTATAAGAGTTAAAATATTAAAGTTGTTATAAGGTTCAAATAATTTTTAATATTATGCTTGTTGATTATGCTAAATCCCAACCATCCAATAATTGCATTAATTTCCATATCTTCTCACCGCCCTTATAAAATTAAGGGTGGTTACTTAGTGATCTGAAAATATGGAAAGGACCTCTCAAAGAAAATAGGAGGCTTAATTCGAGGCTTTCCTATGGGCCTATGTACACGGCCCATGAATCACCAAACCCACATTTAGGCCCGTGAAAACCAACTAATGGTCGTTTCCATGCCATGAACTAAGGGTCTACATAGGCATATTTTGTTAGGTGAAGGTGTAAAAATGTATATGTGTTTTATCCAGAAGAACACCCCAACAACAAGGTTTTTTTTTTTTTTTTTTAAGTGTAAAAGTAACTATGTGATTATAAATTAGGTGCAAACATACTGTTTGATAGTTAAGTTTAAATTTTTTTATTGACTGGACGATAACGTGGCTTTCAAATAGTTGTCAAAAGGTCGTCCAACACCAATGTGGATTATGCATTCATAGTGGTATTTTTGCACTTTAAAAAAATATTTGGTGTTGGGTGCTCTTTAAATTGAACTCCATGTATATTTTTACACTTTTGAAAGTCACGTCATCGTTTAGTCAGTAAAATAAAGTCAAACTTAATGGTCAAACGGTATTTTTGTACTTAATTTGTAACTACGTAGTTACTTTTGCATATAAAAAAAGTATTTGGTATTAGACACTCATATGAGTAAATTATAACATATATGCATTGTTGCATTTTAACCTTTTTTTGTTTTGGACTTATATTTCATGGATATAAATATGGATTGGATAGTTAATCACCTACTCATAACTGGCATTGTGTTATTTTGACAAGTTTTTACCTATGATATTCATTAGGCACGGAATGTATTAGGAGACTAAACTCATGTAATTTAATACCCTTCTCGATTTTAAATATAAACCAGAGTTAATTTCTTTAGAAAAATTAAGGAAACTAACTAAGTTATTTAACAATTTTATATGCTATGTATCATTAGATTATATATTAATTTATCAATCAAACTAATTAATTTAGAGAAAAAATAAAATTTCTAAAGGAATATAATTAGCTTTCTTAATCTTTTAAGAAAAGCCAACTTTATTTAAAATCGGAAGGAGTAACATAGCTATTCTAATCTTTTTAGCAGGACTCTATCCGTCACTTGTATGATCGTGTTACTATAAAATTATAAAAATACCATATTTTGATTGTGTCACTTAATCAACACATTTTGCCAACATGCTTCATAAAACAATTTCATTTCGAACTCATTGAGATATTTATTAAACTATGCTGCGTTTTTTTTAAGAAAAACCTTTTTGATTTCGTGGAAGCAGGTAAGAGGTAGGAAGTTTCGGCGGTCAACAGTACAGACAGAAAGAGGCAGACACGCAATAAAGGTATGAGATGGAACGCCCGTCCTCTGTCTATTGGAAGCTTCCACTACATGTCATGTCTCTGTTTTAGGGGTGTTTGGAAACCTTCCAAACACCTAGATTTTACATAGTATGAGATAAGCATGTGAGAGGAATTTTATCTCGACTTGCGTAAAACCTAGATTTTGGGTGTTTTCCAAACACTCCCTAAATCTGCTTCTCCCTCTTCAAATTTCATCATTTTTTAAAACTTAAATTTGTCTGTGTGAAATTTAGAAAAATTCATTGTCAATTTTAATCAACGTTGATATATCTTATGCATTGTAGTATTAAATTTGATATAAATTAATCTATTCATAACTCAAAAATGTAATTTATTTTTGAGTGTGGTGTTAAACTATATTTATCTCATATATGCACTTGTACGTGTAAGACGAAATCTAAAATCAATTGTATTTATTTTTGGTTTCAATTAGATTGAGTCGGTACAAAATAATACTCTCACATGATATTCTATTAGTTAGTGTATGTTTGTACTGACGGTTGAAATTATTTTTTTAATGTGATTTATAGTATATAGGGTAAATCTGTGCATGAATATATTTTTCTAACTTTAATATATGAGAGAGTAATGTTCATTTAACCTATGAAAAACATTTTCTGTCTTAAATGTAGATATTAATTCCTAATGTAAATTATACTATAAATTAGCTCTTACATTTAAATAGGGCGAAAGAGTATATTTTAGCACATCGAATCAATATAAGATGAATCACTTTTGGCTTTTTCTGTAACAACAAACCAAGACAAACAGCGTATATTTAAGTATATTTTTTTGCTCAAAATAATATTTTAGTATATTGAATGAATATTAAATGAATAACTTTTGGCTGTTTCTGTAACAACAAACCAAAACAAACAGCATAATATTTTATGTCTAGACACTCAATGCACGTCGCTATACTCTGTTTTACAATTTACTTTTCACTCTCTAATATGACTAATTCATTGTTTATTTATTTATTTTTTTAACTTCAAAAAATTCATATTCAATTCTAAATATTTCAAAAATTACAAATTAAAGATTTTACAGAAAGCCTGAAAAATCTACTTTTTTACCACAAAAAGAGTCATTAAAATATATTATTATTTGATCCTTACAAAATCTCAAATTCTAAAAAATATTATGGTTCAAATTCATTTATTCACCAATCTCATCCCAATTAGCTCCAATTTAATTCCCATATAACCCACTGCCCTTGAATCACTGCCTATACCAATTCGGTGGCTGGATTTAATAAGCTCGCATGTCTCTGATTGCTTCGTTGGAAACGTAAGAGTATGGGAATACATTCCCCAAATCATATCTGCTTATTTCCCGATATTTTATCTTCACAACTGGATCTCAATGCCTTCATCCCTTTAGTCTTTACTATTTTTGTCGGTTCGCCAGCATTGACCTTGCCCCTTCCTCTAATTGAATTTCGCTCTCTCTTTTCTCTCACTCTGTTTTACTAGATTAATATAATCAAACCTGGACCTTCTCGCGTTTCCTCTCTAATTTAAGGTTGATATCCATGTCTTTTAACCTGGAATTAGCGCCTTCCATTCCTTGTACTGTTTTCATTGCTTACTTCCCGTGACGTTGCATTATGTCCAGCACAATCCTGTAACAACACATGCTTCTCTTCCATTTACAGCACCCTTTTTAAGATCAATGCCGTCGTCGTCATGAAACGCACCATCTAAAGAAGAACAAGGTGCATGGTGTGAATTTGAAGTGAGCGAGTAGGAGAAGCCTCATGAATCTTCCCTTCCCCGAGACACAGGAAACACAAATCTCAACAGAATCACCCACCGCCACACAACCAAAGAGAGATTCAGGGTTTTGGGCAAACGCAAGGGCTAAGGTCATGGATTTCCTGTTAGTGTTCTTCCCTGAAGAAAGCTCCCCCATTGCCGACAAATCTAAGTTCTCTTCTGCACCTTCTTCTTCGCCTCCTCTAACTACTTCCTCGGTTAAGAGAACCAATTCCAATTCCGCTCGCATTTTCTACACAGCTCAATGCATCATTTCCATTTGCGCTCTCCTCCTTTTCTCCACTCTCATTCTCTTCACTATATCTACCATCGAACCTAACGCTCATCGTCGATTTTTGTCTCAGAAATCTCCCACTTTTCACAATCTCACCACAGAAAACAGAGCCAGCGATTGGTTCTTTAGGTTGGGGAGAACCCAATTGGGAAAATGTGCCTCCAAGAGCCAGCATTTTCCATCGCCGGCTCTGCAACGGATGGGAACTCTGTACAGGAGAGGAACCAGAGCCATGAAAGATCTCGTTGTGGGTCATGTGGTTGCCGACACCACCGACGAGGAGTTTCGCTTGTTTCTCAGAGTTTTGCACAGGTCGGGCCTCACTGCCAGCGCTGACGTCGTTTTCATGTTCGATTCTGCTTCCTTGTCATCGAGATTCACCACCATTATTCAGGAAGAGAACGACTCGTTCTTCTCACTTATTCAACACTACGCCCAAATGAATGTGACCCGTCATCACAAGAACCAGAAGCAATCTCCCAATTTCGATGTGATGAAGTTTTTCAAGATGGTAAAAAAGGGGACGAAACTCGAGGAGCCATTGTGGGGTACGAGAACCAGGAGCAATCTCACAAACCCAGAAACAGGGAATGGCGGATCAGAAGAGAGCGTCCCTATGTTGAGTTACGGGTCGATTCTGAGATTTGACCCGGAAGAACTCGATCCGGAGAACTCGCTAGCCGGGTTCCTAGACCACGTCCCTCTGAGTTTTAGAAGATGGGCGTGTTACCCGATGTTGCTCGGTCGGGTCAAGCGGAGTTTCAAGCATATTATGCTCGTTGACGTGAAGAATATGGTGGTAGTGAAGGACCCGTTGGGAAGAGTCAGGGACCGGAGCCCCGAGTCGATTTTGTTGCATAGAGATCCAGAGAGCAGTAGCTTTAGCGCTGCGAAGAGTAGGAACGACTCGGACAAAACTCAAGGAAGTGGACGAGTGAACTCGGCGATCATAATGGGCGGAGGGAAAGGCATCCGGCGATTATCGAACGCGATGCTGACGGAGATTGTTCGGTGGGCAATGATAGAACGCGCGAAGAACTCGGAGTCCGAGTCGGCGGTACTAAGTCATCTGGTGGGGAACAGGTTCACGTTGAAGAACGTGAATTTGATAACCGAAAACGAGTCAATATCGGACACGAGATCCCTGGCTGACCCTAGCTCACCTTCTTCCACGTCGTTGTGGGATTACGTAATAATTCAACGCCGTTCAGATGACCGTGATTGTCGCCTTAATTCTTTTATTAAGAAGCACCTATGCTCGTCTGAAGTAGATTCTACCTTATATAGAGATTGTTAGCAGTGGCCGCGCAGAAACAAAATAACAATTCTTTTTAAGATACGTTTTGATGTAGATTCCAGGTCCAAAAAAAAAGTATCATGTGCTACACAAGGTGCTCTTTGTGATAATGCATCCACCGAAAAGCTTGTGACAAAATTCAGACAATTTTTTTATTGGCTATAGACAAAATTTAGACATAAATACTGGCTATAATTTAAATTATTACCTAATTTTGTTATATGTTACTCTTGGAGTCCTTAATATAAAATAAATTTATCTAATTTGATTAGATTAAAGAAATTAGTTGAATTAATATAATATATCATTTCTAGAATACCATAGTCAATTGAGCTTATATTACGTATAGTTTTTAGAATACTATACTCATCTTCCCTCTCTTTTTTGATTATTACTGAGAGAGGGTAAATTAAGAAAAAAATTGGCTAATATGAAAAATTTATTTTATATTTAGAATTAAGATAATCTTTCTAAACATATTGCGCTTTTATGAAGGGAGACAGGGTTCTCGTCAGAAAATTTTTAGTTCAGCCCTTCCGAGATTTGATAGTTACGCTAGGAAGCCTTTTAAAATTTCTCGCATACTTGAACTGTGAAGTTGTGATGAGATCATTGAGAATAGGAGGCGTGAATAGAAATTTACTAATTAAAGACAATGATCGGAGCGATGTGATCGTGTTAGTACCATTGGAAACTTTGAGACGATCCGCACGTAATTCAATTGATTCTCCAGATAAAAATTAACGCGTAACTCAAAAAATTTCCAGCTTTGTTCTTTTCACTTCGTAAACTCTAATTTCCTAACCAAACAAAGTCGCAAAACTCCGGCAATGTTTAGTCATTGGGTTAATTAAACATTTAAATTAATTTCCTAACCATTTAAAGCAAGGAATAGCCCCACATATATTCTTCTATTAGAAGCAATCTTATTCACACTCAAAATACTAAATATGTATACCTCTCCCAGTGAAGAATAGTGTGATGCTTTAAATGCATTATCTTATGCATAACAAGAGCCAGCTTATAAACGGAGGAAGGATATCCAGAGAACAAGAAATAAATAATTCAAAATCATAAATAACAAACAAGCAAATTTTCATTCTTTATATTAAAAAGCAGTACATATATACCCGCCCCCCGGATCAAAAACAACATGAATAAATCCATGTATTAAAATTACAAACCTGATCAAATGAAAGAATGACCTGTCCACCGTATTCATAGCTACAATATGTGGCATGAGGCAAAACCAATTTTAAAGGAGAAACTAAAACTCACTCTCCATGCAGTATCACAATCAATTCCGACACTAACCACAGGTTTACATCCATCAAAGGCCAAACAGCAAATCGCTACGCACTAGAATCCAACTTAGAGTATCAATAATACCACAACCATCCCACAGATAAAAAGTGGATTCCAGGAAAAGTACGTTAGGATGCAAAAACAGCAGATTTATATATCACCACTCATTGTAATAATCGACTCTAAAACAAATCAGCTTTTCTTTTCTGCATGTCTTGCTTCCATTTTGGCAATTTATAGAATGCTTCTTTTGTCATTCCAAATACTGTATTGAAGTCTTCATCTGACAGATAGGCCTGCAATACACCAATTGGAGAGAAAAGACTATGTATTAACATCACTCAACAGAATAAATTAAATCAAAAACCGCAAATCAAGACTAACCTCTCTTCGTTTGAAATCTATTCCAGAAACAGGATTACTAGATTTGGTCTTTAGTTGATCATAACTGAACGTACTGTGACTACTTTGATTATCATTCGCATCCTCAACATTTTCCTGTTTTGGTTCTAAATCTTCATTGCTACCAGTTTCAGTCGCAAGTTCTTCAGTCTCCTTAGCATCTACAACTTCTTCAGGACCTTCTGTTTCAGAATGGCCACTTTCACTTTTAGCTTCTGCTACAGGAAATCACAGTTGTCAGATATTTCAGAGCACCCAGAATTGGTTGCACTAACAAAAAAGTATTAGTTGCGGCTAAGGGTTGTGAACATTCTGAATTTTATGCAACAACACTAGCTTGTGACTTTGGAGCCTCCCCTTGAAGGGAAAAGCTTGCACAAGTTTATTTTAGGTAATTGCAGTTTTTTGTTTTCCAAATAAACGTAAAATGACAATAGTACAAAGTTGTATATTAATTTGAAAAAGAAAAGATCGGCTCTTGCCAAATACTGAAAGAAGCAACCGGTTGTAGAATTATTCAAAAAGAGGGGGAGGGAGGTGGGGAACCCCCCGGGGGGGGGGGGATTTGCATATAAAGCAACATCTTGCGTAGATAAGAACTTTATCTTACCAGAAGCACTACTTTCTGCAACAGGACTGCTGACTGGCCCAACAGGAGAGGAATCAGGTGAGTGCTTCTTCTTCTCAGCAGTAAGAACGTTTGAAAGAGCAGCTACCGCAGCTGCTCTTTGTGATCCTTGACTTATTCCAGCAGGCCTGGGAGCAACGGTTCTAGCTGTGGATGGTGAATTAAATGCAGAGTTCAATGCAGCTAAAGCTTCAGCTCTTTGTCTTGGACCTCCTTGATTTGTTCCGTTCAGTCTATCTCTATCCTGTGCCAGTGAAATTACAAAGAATTAGAAAGAAGCACCAATTTTCATATTATTGTTTTCCCCCGCCTTTTGGGGCTCCATTGGGAATAAAATCTATGTAATCTACCCAAGTTGCCCCTCCCCCAATCCAAATACCCGACCAAAGCCTTGACAGTAGTAGAAGCACTAACATAATAGATGACATGATATATTAATAATATTTAGTTGCGCCATGAGGAATCATATAAGACTGTTCTTTGTCACATTCATTAGTACCCTAATCAACTATGCCATTATAAATACTTGCCTAAAGATCATCAATTTATAATAAAAAATAGTAAAAACGAAAATGACAATAACTCATCTATATGCAAGTTAACATACCGTGCTGGATGTTCTTTCAGAAGGTGAATTAAATGCAGAAGATAAAGCAGCTAAAGCTTCTGCTCTTTGTCTAGGCCCTCCTCCTTGACTGGATCCATTGGACTTATCCTGTCACCAAATTCAACAAATCATTCTTAGACAAATGCAGGACGACAACGTTAAAATAATTAATATCCATCAACAATTAATTCATATATGATTCCAAACACACAGTGTTTCCTGTTTACAGGGATTGGTGTATCTTAAAAAGGGAGACGTGAATTGGAATCAGGCAAATTTTATGCACAGAATTACTTGTCCAGGTGATACATTTTAGCAATAAACAGAAAAAAAAGGGAGTTCCGTAAGTTAATTAAATACTACGTTTCTTCAACTCTTCTCCATAGACTAATCCATTTTAGTTCTTCTATGAGAACCAGAAATGATGCTGAAACTGGGTGCTTCACTTTTGTCTTTCCACAATCTGAGGAATGGTAAAATATCTTAGCAAGGAATCAGCAACCTAAGTTTGTAAATCATGCAGTTGGCAACAAAAGCACTTTTTAGCATCATCAAACAGAAAATTCCACCAAAATTCATTTTGACAAGGAAAATATAAACAACGCTCTAAACTAAGACATTTTTCATACAGCAATACTCAGAAATGATGGAGCCAAAGAAGCCGTACATGAATAAAAGTATCTATTGAATCTCACGCACATGAATAAATTGCTCTAAAAAGTTCAATTTCTACATCAGGTGTGAACAATAACAAACATACATTCCGTAAACTGAATTACATTTATAGTTAATAATACACTCTTCTATTAAATTAAATCAATGCTTTTACCTCTACAGCATGGCCAATCCCAAAAAGTAATGACACCTTTTTCTGGAACGAGTTTCCTTGAGTCTGCAGTTCATCAGGAGAATAATGCATGGGTAAAACCTCAGTGCTTAGGCCTTTCATTTTGGAATGTTTAAATATATTCTATAAAACTTCATTATATATAGCATGCTAATCCAACAAACTTGAAAAATGTAATTGCAAGATTAAAATCGCTAAGTAAAGCTGTTTCCGACGGCAAGCAACTGCTTGCTTTTTGTTTAGGGGGCAGGGGTGAAGACAGCAACTAATCACCATAGACCTTTGCTATAAGACTCAACCTCTGATTTTAAGAATGTAGGTGGACAGTGTTATATGAGCTTTGATATTTTCGTTTCTGCACAATATAATACTTTTAATAAGGAAAAGGGTTGTGCAAAAATTCCATCATTAACAACCCCCCCCCCCCCCTTTTTTATATAAAAATTCTATAGGAAAGAGAAGAATCTACAGCTAGTTGGATGATGAGAAAACCCTAAACCTAAAAATAAGCTCTCAACTATACATGGTAACAAACACCCTGAAGAGCCAAATTGCGCAATAGAGATGTCCAATCTCTTTGCACATATAAAAGGGAGTTTACCTAAAAAAGATTGTAGGGTGCCAAGGGGGAGTTAATGGAGACTGAGGAAGTATGACGCCAAATGTCCTATATTGAATAGTATGAAATACTCTACAAGGTACTTAGTGAGCTGGTTCTCCCACATCAATAGCTAGCTTTGGGGGGAAGGCTCCTTATCCCACTTAAGTACCCATAAATTAGTATGATGCCAAATATTGCTAGCAAATATGTCCTTTTCTCTCCCAACTTAGAAAGGCCAAAAGTTGTGGTGAGTGATAATGATGAATAAAAAATATCAAAGACAAATAATAAAAAAGGAATCCCAATGTTTTAAAACATACAGTAGCTTTTGCATGATCCCATGAGAAGTATGTTGTGAAAAAGCAAGGTTCGTTCCCTTCTGTAACTTTATACAGTGGTACATGAGGGGAGAGTCCCTCCAGAGCTGCAGCTCTATCTATATATTTCTGTTAAAAAAAATAGAAAAATTTATAATCAATCACCTGCATCATGCGACATAAGCATGAGAAATAGCAATCCTAAACTCCTTAAAATTTTTACCTGCCCAATTTCAAAGACATTTTGTTTTTCTTTTGAATCCACAGACTGACCAACCCAAACAAATACTTCAGCATGCGTGTCAAGTATAAGGATATCCTCTGTCAACAGATCATCTTGGGAAAAGTTGTAAACCTCTTCTGCCTGCAGAGCAAATAATAAAATTGAAATTGAAAACATTGAGAATGAAAGTTACAGTTATCAAGTTTCATAACTCAGGTGAAAATTGACATGATGGGATTTCAGCAACAAACTCACCTGAAACTTCCCTGGCGAATCCACATGGCCAAACAGGAAAACAAACTAACACTGGTTAGATCATTCAAACCGTCCCAACCATAACTCCAATAAGATAGATACCAGTATATAAACTTGCTATAACATAACATTATGTTGGGGAAGCGCCATTAGAATGAACCCAAAAAACTACCTTTGCTTAATGAAAATGTGAACAAATGTGGATCTCTGACAGTTTCATTAGAGGCCTTTTTGCTGGTGAAGCTCTGTTTTCCTCCAAGTGCAAACCAAAAAGCTGAACTTTCTGTCCCTTCCTTGGCATGTTTTATCGCAGCTCCTGGCTGAACAATGACAAGCAGTGCATTTCTCAGAGTTAGAACAACCTTTTGAGTCCCCCGATGGAATAATGTATAGTTTGTAGATGTGTGATGCGCTTAGAGTATAACCAGAAGTTGTTACAGTCAGGTAAGTCAATGTGAAATGTGATTGACCAATCCTCACATAATAAAACGTGTAGTAGTGTAGAGTGGAGATAAGAAAAACATTTTTAAAAGCACATATTCTAATGGTCAATACATAACAAAGTACTTTTTTGAGGGTCCGTATTTATTATTCACTACATATATGAACTCCAAAAGTTTGAGATAATTGAATTATGCTCTAACTTCAAATATTACTCGAATAATTCAGTAGAAATCCCAAAAATTCGAGTCAACCAGTGCACCTTTAAAAATTCAGCAATTTTAGCTGCTAGCTGTTGCTGTTCAAAAGAACATTGACTTCCATGCCAAGTGAAAACTGATGAACCAGATTGCAGCAGGAAACACTCAGTAGAATTTAATGATGTTCCTACCTGAAAAAGAATAACGCAGATGATATAATGCAGCGAAAAATGACCAGCATGAAAACTTTCAATATGATATGATAAAACAAAGAATTCAATGGAGACATACTGCATCAACTTGCACTGCTTTATTATTTTGAATTGAAGTTCCAGAAATTCGAATAAGTGCAATACTTTCTGCTGTGTAAGTCTCATCTGGCAAACTTTTCTCTGCTATTAATTTTTTGTAACCGGAACTCAAACCTCCCTAAAATAGAAAAGCAATCAAAATCATTAGAGTCACAAGTTTTAGACTACATATGTTACAAAGAATACAATATACTATTGCACTTAAATACGTAATACCTTAAGGACCACCATAGGCTGAAAGAGAGCAACAAATTGTGGTGGCTCTTTACCTTCAAATATGCGGCCCTGCAAGAAAGTATTTCAATTACAAATAATTTCCAATGTATTATCCAATTTTACATTAAGATTACAAACCTGAACAGGTCTACCCTTTAGTGAGTTGGACATAGTATTGGCCAATCGAGTAGCCATCCTTTGGTCTTCCTGTGTCGGGAAGAAAGGCAAGTCAACTTCTATATAGGCATAAAATCTCAAATTTCTGATGACCAAATAAGAGTAACATAAATTAATAAAATTCAAGGACAGTCCATAGCAATCCTTAGATAACTTCTTATCTCATTAAAACTGTGGATGATCGCTTAACAGGGGCAATTATTGCAATCATCCTTATAACCCGGTTTTTTTCTTCTAGGTTGTTAGAAAAATAATATGAATATTTATGAGGATACAGATATGAAATGTTTCCAAAGTGATCAAACACAATCACCATTACATGTTTTATGCAGTGATACAGAAAGTAAATTCAATAGCCCTATTGAAGATATGTTGCCTCCATTTTTTTTTTTGTGGGGGGGGGGGGGGGGGTGGGCGTACTGGATTTTCCTGATGTAGGATTATAGAAACATTTTCAATCACAAATCTGGGTAAGGAACCAACCAAATTTTGGTAAGAAATAACATATAATTTGCATAACGTTTAATCTAGAATGGGAATGAAAGGAATCACCTCAATGCTATCTTTACCAAACCAACAACACAAGAAATAGTCTTCCTTCCTCTCACCAGAGTGGTAAGTGTACAGTACTATGTAACAATCTCCACTGTAAAATTTCCCAATATCCTCCTTAGGCAAAGGATTCTTGGCACTTCCATTGATTAGCCATACCTGGAGAATTGAAGAAATATCACATTTTTAAAGGTATCAATTCAGTTAAGCTAAAGAAACTAAGCATGCAATAAGAATATAAGCTTACCTCCATCTTTCCACCTCCTTCAAGCAGAGGTGGAACTTCTTCATTGACTGGTGTGCTTTTTGTCATCCCCTTGACACCCATACCTTGTTGCTTCAGCAAAGCTAGCAGTACATGAAATCCCTACTTAGTATGGCAAGTTATACACAATTGCTATACAAATTACACATGAAATGATAGGGCAATCAACCTGCAACTTTTCCTCTCCCTTCCTCAGCGCCAGGAGTAGCAGATCCTGATGGCCAAGTATCAAAGTTGGACTTGAACGCATGTGTCTCATAGCCTTGAATAACTCTGGTTATCCGGGTTGATTTCGGCCTATTTTGACTTGCAACAAACTCCTGTCGATATTCCCTTAGTTAACAGAATTCACTTTTAACTAACAGATGAAGATATAGATGTTACTATTTTACTACCTCAGCGGCTTGGCATGCTGCTTTTCGTTCTTCAACTTGTGTTACCCGGCCAACCCAGACAAACACCTCCGCACCACAGTCCAGTAAATAGAATTTGTTATTCTCCAACAGTGATTTAGACAGTTCACCTTCAACAGGTTTGACCTCACCATCAGCAATACTGCAAGGACAAGTCAAACTATGTTAATCATCAGCATGAAACATTGCTATTAGTCAACCAACACTTGCTCACAGATGATCTCCAGAGGGCACATAAAGCATAGACTTTAAATGACTCTATATAGGCACAAGCATTCAGGTCAAAGATTGGGAAACACAAGCTTAAGGTGATATGCTCAATAAATGACAAATTATTTCAAATACATAGAATAAGAAAAGAAAAGAAATAATAATTTTCTCCATCTGAACTAATTCCACAAAAAGAAAGAAACCTACCAGACATGCAAGAACCACATGATTTGTTTACATGACTTTAACTAATTGCAACCATTGCTTATGGGTTAATTTCAGGACTAAGACTGAAGTGGAAGGAGGAAGATAAAACGTAGTTCACAAAGTTTTACACCTTTACACAATTAACATCCCCCACCCCTAAAACACACACACACACACACAAAAAAAAGAACAAAAAATCTAGACATTCCTGGAGGAGGCACTGTTGCCTCAGAGAGAGCTAACTGTATATCTTTTTATATGATCAAGTAATTTATTATGTTTAATTTCCTTCCATCTTCAATCTGATTTGAAGTACCAAATCATTGGGCACTTGCAGAAATAATAAGCTTTATATGGCAGTTCAGAATGAATTCCTTCACTTTAATTAATGACATGAATTGATCTGGGTTAAAATAGCTGACACGGGGTCCGATCCCTGGCCATGCATATGAAAATGATCTTGTTGGGGACTGGAAGAGGCAAGATCCACTTATATCTACACCTCAAAAGGAATTAGTCCTTAGATGACAGCTGGGGATACCCTTACTACACCAAAAACACAAAAAGCTGCCAGCATCCATTATTTACTATATGATCCTTTTGAAACAGGAGTCAGATAAGCGGAGAAAGAGAGGAGGAGGAAAACATCACACCAGTATAGTTGAGCAGGAGTAGTCTCTGGAATAATATCATCCTCGCCAATGACCTTCTTCCCAATGGGAGCAAAACCACCAAAGAGGACCCAAAATTCACCTGAATCTGACTCTGTGTCCAACTTTCCATCGTCTGCAATGCAGTTAAAAAGGCACGAAGAATCAGAAGAAAATGTAAAGGATAAGCTTCCAAAGAACGGAAATGCAGAATCATACAATTACTTAGTCAAGTAATAGGGAAAACAGATGTCCTTACCAACAATTGCAACGTCACATTTCCCCTCATGATATTTTTCCTTTAAAAACTGGGTTACTTCCAAAGCCTTGGCTCTTTCTTGAATATTTGAATTTGCCCCATTGAATTGATAAATCTTATTCTGAGTGTCAAGGATAAATACATCATCATGATTCAGAGAAGACCGGGCAAAAGGGACCTGCACAATAAAATTGCCAATTACACCCACAGTCACATTAATGTTAACCAAATCTGAGAAGTTGGCGTCTAAAGAATTCTATGCCTGTTTCATTCTGACAACTCGTTTTCCTTTGCATATGTACAAGCGTGTTTCAAACACTTCTTCTTCAGGTTTTGTAAACCCAGATGCAACACCTCCCTCTAGTGGTATTATACATGGTTTAAAGTATGACAAAAATTTGTCAGATTCATGGCCTTGGACTTCTCTATGCTGCACTGCACGTCCTCCAAGAGCTGCATCAAGTTCAACAGCCTTGATGGCAGCTGTCCCCACCTCATCCTACAAGAAAGATGACAATGTGAAGGAAAATGTTTTCTATTGTCAAAATATAGTGGTTAAAGAATTTCCAAACAGGAATGTGAACCATTTAACCCTAGACCCTCTCAAGATAAAAGCTAAGTATTCAGCTTATCCGAATTCTCCTTTAAAAGAATTAGAACAAAATGAAACTTCAAAGAAAGTATCAGTACATCATAGAAGTAATAACCTTTGTGTCAAACGCAACTTCCAAAGGATTAAACTGTTTTAGAAACCTCTCATTGAAATTTTCTATTTGACTCTTCAAGAAAGAAAGATCCAATGCAAATTCAAGAAAGAAAGAGCCAGAGTTGACAATGAGGAAAGATGAGGTCAAAGCTTACCTGACTTGTATCCTTTCCAAGCCAGAAGTGTAGATCATAGAAATAAGCGCCTCCTTTGCCTTGTGTTGTCTGTAAATATACTCAAAATGAGCATCCCTAAACAGAGATCTATAGCCTATCTTGCCATGGTAGGAATTATGTCACAAGCTTTAATCTATCTTGTCATCAGAGTAGGAACTGTGCTATACATAATTACATATGTATCATGCAAGATGTTCCCTTCTCTTAGATTAAATGTTAAAATTTGTATTATTTTAGAAACCATTAGAACTCTCCTCTATCTATTTTGCTATAAGCATGCTTTGATAAAGAACCATAATATGATTATTGTCTCAATATTGTCTATCGGAAGATCTAAAGAAAATTATGGACATTATGATAGCAAATATAGAATAAATGTTCTCAAAACACTTGGTCTCTAATTTCACAATAGTGAGTATATGAATAAATGAATGAGAGGGGAAAATTGCCACAGCTCAAACCTGCAAAATAATGTACGAATCTCCCATGTAGAACTTTCCATACTCAGATTTAGGCAACGGAACTGGCTGGAAATTCTCAATCCTCCATATTTCAGTCCCTCTATGACAGGTCAAGACTAAAACCTCTCAAAGAATATGGTTATTTAACAATATAACTTCCATTTTTATAGCATGGAAATGTTTTTAAAAAAGAAGAAAAATACAAAACATTCACTTGTTATCATAAGAGTTAAACCAAATTTAAGGATACACTTTCTGACCCACTGCCTGGAATGCAGGATCCAAAACTTTAGTAGAGCTAGACATGGCTGAAAATTCCTTCTAAAATATTGTCTTTCTGAAAGCAAACTATGCAGATTCCCAAAATTCACTGTACAAGAAAAACAAAATTAAGAAAAATCATGAAGAATCTACAAGAATGATGATAATATGTATAACTTAGCAGTTGAAGCAATTGTGGAAAGGCCATATCAAGCAAACAACAGTCATAATTAAGTGCAACGAATAACAGAAACAATAAAAATTCACAATATATCTCACAACAAATGTAATGTATATGTCTTTGTTATCATGATTAAGGTGGTCGTGATGCAGGACACAAGCGCATGCGCACACACTAGGACCAAGAAAGGATAACCCTTAAGGATTAAATCATCCCATTATTTGTCTTGTATTAATGTCCAAGTTTCCATATGATTTACCGATAGCAGAGGCTTAAACATATGGAATCAGGATTTATTCCTAATCTTTAGGGCCATGCAAATGTTTGTACTGCTTTTTTTGAGAATCATATTTATTATTCATAGCAGCAAATCACTCTCATCTAATTTGAGTAATATAATCAGACCATAGGGGTAATGTCAGGGGTTCTCTTCTAATTTTCTCTATTTTTCTTTCAAATGTCCAGAATGGATTTCTTTGGCGTGTATCTAGAAAGTTGACCCCCTTCAAACCCAAGTTGACTCTTCTTCAATTACCCAAAAATCAATAAAACTCAGTAGTCTAATTTCACATGTACCATTGAAATCACCAAAAAGCCTCCATTTGACCCTTTAAACACCCTTCCTGTCGTCAGCAAATCACCATTAAGATCACATAAACCAATTTTATACCCGTGATCCACCCTAGACCCAATTAAGTTTGACAAAGTTAACATGAGTGAGGCATTGACATAATCATCCTGGACCAGAACTTCTTAAGATGCAAAAAAAAAAAGTATGACTTATTTTCTTTTTCCCATCTTTTGTTACATTTATTCAGCCACGATCATTCATGACAAAATACTTATGAGAATATTTACGGTTAAATTAGTTTTGCTTAAAATGGTGTATATGATTGTTTGGATTCTTTTGTGCTGATATTTATCAACACTAAGCTGAACCTGGCAAATTAAGATGGAAAGCAAAGAGTGTGCAATCTGCGCAACTTAGGCAGCCAATTCTTGAATTCCGGCAGAACATAATGTATTGTCAAAGCTGCTTATATGATCAAACCAACTTGCCAACTTGCATAGAACTAGATTGTACACTTCTTTACTTCTGAGTAAACTTATCAATATTAGAAAGAATAACTTCGAAGTGTTTAACAGTAGAAGAGAACGTCCTGAATAAAGCTACTCGTCTAGCTGTCAAACCAATGGCCCTTTGAGATCAGGATGATGGTCTCAACAGTAGCTTGCCTCAGTGAAGAAGTCTTTGCCAACAAATTCCATATCAGCAGACAGATAACCCATCTATGTCACATTTCAAGGTACCCAATTCTCAAAGCGGATGCTACATTTTTGAAGTAACAATACTGAGTGAAAACTACAGCTTGAAAATAATTGACACCTTCTTGCGATTGCATATACATCTCCCAAATCCAAGTTATCATATAGGCTTATGGGTAAAAAGTTGTAGTTTTTCAAATTATTTCAGTATTGTGACATGTGAGAAGCAATATGCAGTATTCTAATATCTGAGAAGCTCTCTAAGAATGCAACAGCCTATGACACTGCACAGGCCGATGACTCTGAATTAATAGACAAGACCCATGGAATTTTGAGCACTAATATGATCTGAGCTAAAAATTACATAGTAAGCAGAAATGAATGCAGTATTTAAGTCTAACACTGGAAGATCAACTCGATATGTTGCCACAGACGTGAATGGCAAGATCGGCAAGGCCTTTTGTCTAATGTTCGTTTAGTCACCCCCGTCACATTTAAAAGCCATTATAAAATGTCAAATGATCGAAGCTTATAAAACTAGTCAAATCAGTACAAGTGAATACAGGCGAGAGATCTCACGACAAATAAGCAAACGAAAGGAAGAATAATAGACCATCAGAGAGTTGATGACTGAAATAAATCCGAATAAGCGATACACAATAATCAAAATTCACACCAAGTAATCGAGGAAAATTATAAACCACACAAGCTAGTTATCGTTACCACAATATCGTCTAGCACCAGATCAAACGCATGGTAATGAATTAGAAAAACGATCGGGGATAGAATCGGATGCAGCAGGAGACCGCCGATCGCAATAGTACTGAGAAATGACCAGAGTAACGGAATATAGGGAACAGTTGTAAGAGGGAATTGGCATACCTGAGATCTATCGCTATGATGATGCGGAATAGGATTGAAGGGGAACAAGAGAGATGAGGAGAAAATGGGTAAGGCGAAGGACAAGCTTGTAGAGCTGGCAAAAAAAAGAGAGAGAGAGAGAGAAGAAAATACTTGGAAAGAAAAGTGAATTATTGCTGTGCCTGTGCTGTTCGAGTCTTCTCTCTCCAACTTTTTAGCCTTTTGAGATTTGTAATTCACAGATAGTTGGGGGAGAGAGGGGTAGGGAGGGAGAGTTGCAGAGAAGAAAAAGAGGAGCGGTATGAATGAATTATGACGAGGAAGGAGTGATGAGAGAGAAAAAGAAGCTGTGAATGTATTGTTATCCGCAAGCCGTGAGATCTTGATTGGCAAAACAAAATCGTTATTTAAGGCAAACTTCTGTTTACATTCGCGTCAGCAATATCATTGCCAGGGTGGGTTACAACAATGTTGTGTTTTTTTCTTACCAGTTCTAAATTTTAAACGTTAAAAAACTGGAAATTCATCTATTGAAATTAAGCGAAGGGATGAGAATGGCTTCTCTTTTTTTTTTTTTCCTGTAGTTTTAATTTTTATACCCCCCATAAATTATCTACACAATTTTCAAATTAAAAGTCCTTGAGAAAGATTTTTTTCAAGGAAAAACAACTAATGATTCTGAATTTGGCCATCTCATTTAGAGATGAAGACATGTCACTGCCTAAAACACACACAAAGGTGGTCCAATCCACAACCAACGTAACTCCCACCGCCTTAATTTGTCCATCCTCTTCCTTTCATATTCCTTTTCTCTCATTCGTGTTTGCTTTGGACATTTTGATGAATAATTTACACGAATTAGGGAATTGAAGATTGAGACAGTCCTTCACAATGATCAAACATGGAGACAAGCCTTTTGGATGAGTGTTCTGTTGTGTTTAATTTTAGCCCAGAAGGAGAAAGTGGGGCTATTAAGCAGAGCAGGTGAGGTAGAAAAGCATCAGTAATGTTTCATACAACTCAAACTTCAAAAATTAAAGCTTTTTTAGATCCAACACCTGCCCTGCTTTGAACGTGGATCTTGATTTTCTGGAGTTACAGCGTTTAATTGTGTAGGTGGCATGGATTTAAGAGATTAAGAGAGCCTTCCGAAAGAGAAGAATGTAGTGATAGAGGCAAGGAGGGGGTCTACCATGAAGTTGGGAAAAGATATGTCCGCAGAAATGAAAAAGGAGTCAAGGATGTAAAGAACGTAGGAAGTCTTTTCGAGTTAAAAGGAGCACATCAAAACTAAAGTTCCATTATAAAAGTATTTTCATTGTCTGTTTCACTCAAATTCAAAATCTTCCTCCTCAATAAACCTACCCAGTCATCCAAAGCATCTCTGGCTATATCAATTCATGTGCTTTTACAAAGCTTCAACTGACTTACTAATTACCTAATATCCTCTTCGTGCCATGGGACAGCATCCAGAACGCAACAAAATACGAGTGTAATGTATCTACTAGTGGATTAGCAGTAGAAGTTGTTTTTATAACATGGTATATGAGATAAATTTTTAAAAGAGTTTTGTTTTGACTTACATGGATAAGCTTTTTCATATAATAGCAGATGATTCAGTTTACTTCCTCCTCTTTTTTTGGTTGTTTATCACCAAAATGATTCAGTGGCTCCCTTCACTCTTTCGTATTTGAGAAGATATTTTATATTATGACTTTAATTGCCGAGGACCACACCAACAGCGCAGAAATATAGCCTTCTTATATTCATTCACATATATTCATGTGTTTAGAGAAACTAATGCTTGCACTGACTGGCCTACCAAATACATATATGTGAAGTGAGTGTGGACACGAAAACATCGCATATCGATCCCTTAGCTGGAACGAATTTATTGCTGGTTGACGGGACCAGCATTTAGTTTCTCCCCCTCTATATATGGCTTGATTCCATAGCCGTTGTATTTAAACACACACACACACTTCACATTCTTCTAACTTCAAGTGATCAAAATCTGTTTCATTTGGAGGAGCTTCATATATATCTTTCTGTAATCAAGATGAGCCAGTGGAGATCACTAATTCTGGAACAGATGGTACTTAGAATACTTTAAAAGAAGACACTTGAGCTTAAAGATAGAGAAATGCAGGTGAGAGGGGTTTCTTATTTCTCATGTCATTTATTTTATTTTATTTTCTTATTTGCACGCCAAAAATAGTACTATTAGTTTTCATTGGTTTGGTTATTTTTATATTCCCAATGTTTAAACTTTAAACAATACTTACTAGAAAGCACCACGTTTCATAATTGGAGAATTCAGAAATCAAAGCTAGCATATCACTTTTAGTATATGAATCCGGCTGCCTCTGCTCTGCATATCTCTTGCATCGTGCCCAGATCAACATCATGAATGCCAACTCTGCTCTGTAAATTAATTATTAATATCTTTATCATTAAATCATATAATATGATACTATAAAGAGAGGTGGGGATGGAGAGAGATTTTAAGTGGGCCCGGCATAAAGTGGGCCTACCCCTATCCTTCCTTGCGGGGACGAAAGGGTAAATATGCCAAAATGACTAAATAATGAAATAAGGATAGCTTTTGGACATGTAATTTAAGGATTAGCATATATAAAGGAATATTCATTGAGATTAAAGTTTGAAGGGATTAGAGTATCAGCAAAGCCAGCTCATACGGCCATATTCGCACTTGATAAAGTGACTAACCATAATAAAACTGATTGGTCGTTGTCACTTATGGATGGGTATATCGGGCGTTAATTTATACGTGCTGAACTAATTAATTGATTTTTAAGTATTATTTGGCCAAATAATAATCATAATTCAAGCATTGTTGCCTTGTTGGTAGATAAAAGTGGATACAGAAAATTTATGAAAGATGAGTACCACTGCAGTGGTGTGGGGATTTATGCCCCAATTTTTTTTAAAAGGAAAGTTTTAAATACATTAAAGAATAAAAGAATATAAATATGAAAAGAAAATATATTCATGAAATTAAGTAAATAGAGATGATATAATAAGAGTGATAGTTATTTTACAAACCTTTCATTTAAAAAAGTAAAGGTAAGTGCAGTTAGAAATGAGCTACGTAAATTTTAGTGAAGGGTGAACACTCAATAAGTTTAATTACATATATTTTAATAATAAAAACATATTATAATAAAAATAATTACAATGTCATCCTTATAGACTTTGTTTTTTGGAATTCCATTATATTTTTCTTATTATCAATGTTATCAAATACATCTTTTTCAATATAAGATACTAAACAATCATTCAATTATTCATCCCCATCCCATTACGAAATATAATCTTGATGTATTAAGGGTGTGCACCTAACTTAAGAATGGACAATCATTCAAACATGTATTATTTTTTTTTAAAAAAAAAAAATCCCCAATTTAAGGATGAATACTTGCCCCCTAATCTTATACCTCAATCCGCCCTTATCGGTAGATATTGTTTTTTCAAAGGCCTCTTTTTTTTGTTTTTTTTTTCTCGTTTTGATTTTTGAGAGCTTTGAAGAGTTTCATTCCCTTCCTCTGCAGCTCTACGCCGAATCAAAACATTTGGTGCTCTTTCATTTGATCTCTCTTCAATTTCTCTCTCTCTCTCTTTTTTTTGGTGCCAACAGTAACTTATCTAGTATTTTATATTACACTATATTAGGAGAATTATCATAAAAAATATGCTCGTAAAATCTAATTTATCTGGTATGTGGCATCCGAATAGCAGTCCAAGTAGCTGTGACTCTGTGAGATAAAAGGGAGAGGGCGGTGGCTTTTAGGTTGAGGAAATGGACATGGGAAACATAGGACTTTAAAAGTAACCAACAACGACATTTTTTTCCAGTTGGCGAGACCGCCACCAGCGCCATTCATTACTCTGTCTTCTTATTTTTCTTTTTTGATTTTCTGTGTTTTCCGTATTTTGTTTTGTTATTTAAATAGGCAGACCTTATCTGACAGAGATTATAGATAAAACCAAACCCATAACTTCACTTATAAAAAGTTTTCATAACACCTGTATGGTTAAGGTATAAAAATATACATATGTTTTTCTTTCAGGAGCGCCCAGCACCATATGTTTTTTTTTTTGTGCAAATATACACATGCCATTAGGTTTTAGGAGCAAAAATACCACTTCCGTTAGTTGACTATTAACCATGGTGAAATTACTCTTTTGCCCTTAACCCTTTTCTTTTTTAATTATTTTAAACTAAGGGCAAAAAGGTAATTTCACCATAGTTAACGGTCAGTTAATGGTCAACTAACGGAAGTAGTATTTTTGCTCCTAAAACATAACAGCGTGTGCATTTTTGCACAAAAAAAAACATATGGTGCTGGGCGCTCCTAGAGGAAAAACATATGTGTATTTTTGCACCTTAACCCTAAAATTATCAACAAATGACTAAATTTAAAAAAGGATTAAGGTGCAAAATTACCAACGAACTATTGACTCGGGAGTAATTTCGTCAATAAACTTTCTAGTGGACCAAAATTATCAACAAACTATTAAAACATGAGCAATTTCGCCAACGCTGTTAGTTGAGCCTGACGTCGTTAATTTGCCTTCATGCAAAAATTACAGAATATGACCTAGATGTTTATGAAACTATATTTAAGCCCCAAAAAATTTAAAAATTTTTATTTTAGTCCCTTCGCGTACTTTATATGGAGGAACTAAAGTGAAAATTATAAAAATTTTATGGGCCGTAAGATAATTTTCTAAAATTTTGGGTTATTTTCTGTAATTTTTGCGGGGTCATCCCTACTCCCCAAAATCCGCCGCTGGTTACAGACCTTTTTTTTCGGCTTTAGCCTGACCTGTGGGCTATTAAGGAGGCCTGTAATTTTAAAAAATTTGTAAGCAACCTAACAAACCAAGAGTCTCACCTCAAAACAGGCCTACTTCAAATAGGGTGAAAACAGACCTACCTTAAATAGGTTGAAAACAGACCTACATCTAACAGTCTGTTAAAGTAGGTCTGTTTTTGGCATGTTTAAAGTAATTATGTTTTCGTCTTATTTGAAGTAGGCTTATTTTGAGATGAAACCTATGGTTTGGTAGGCTGGTTACAAAATTTTTAAAATTACAGGCCTCTTTAATAAGCCATAGGCCAAGTCAGGCTAAGATTCAAAAAAAGGCTTGTAACTAGGGGCGGATTTTGGGGGTAGAGATGGCCCCACAAAAATTATATAAAAGAACCCAAAATTTTAAAAAATTATCTTACGACCCATAAAATTTTTATAATTTTCACTTTAGTCCCTCCATATAAAGTATGTGGAGGGACAAAATAATTTTTTTTAAAAAAATTTTTTGAGGCTTAAATATAGTTTCATAAACATCTAGGTCCTATTCTATAATTTTTGCATGAAGGCAGAATAACGGCGTCAGTCTCAACTAACAGTGTTGGCGAAATTGCTCCTGATCCAAGAGTTTGTTGGTAATTTTGGTCCACTAGAGAGTTTGTTGGCGAAATTGCTCCTGAGCCAATAGTTTATTGGTGAAATTGCACCTTAACCCTTTAAAAAATTAGCCTGGACCTCATAACCGACCAATTGACTCGATTGACCAGTAAAACGGTTTACCAACAAGCAGGCAAACTAATTTTTTCAATATTCTCAGTTAGGAGTGTTCATGATGTCCAGGCCCTGAACGCACGCCCAAGCCCACAGAAAAATCACCTTGCCCAGCCCAAGAAATAGCCGCCCAAGAAAAATTGGGCATAATTGGGATGGACATTTTTGTGGGCAGGGTTGGACATCAAACATGGTATGTCGCCCTGCCCAGTAGTATATATAGTATTATATACATTTTTATTTTTTTTATACAATAGTATTATATATTTTTTATTTTTACTTATGAGTATTTGACTATTTATTAAGACATATGGTTGTCTTTTTAATTTCAAGATTCAAGTTGTAGACTTATTTTAAAATATTTCAAAGTATAAAATTATAGATTTCATTTGAAGTTTACAGTATTGTTTATTATGTGTGATTAGAGTTTTTTTTCACATAGAGTGTAGTAGGATATTGCCACTTGGGTAAGGCCCGCTCTACCCAACCCATTATCACTTTGCTCAAAATTGTTAGGGTTTCTAATCGGACAGGGCTGAGCACTGGACTCCAATTTTTTGCCCAATGATCTTTCAGGCAGAGCATTGGGCAAAGGTCTCACCCTGCCCAGCCCATAAACACCCCTTCTCAATATCCGTTTTTATATCATTATCTTTTAATGCCGTAATTAAATATTAAAAAAAAAATCAAACAATAGACAAAATAGATAAACCTTGTAAACAAGTGATGGCAGGACACATTTTTGGGCCTTGACAACGAAGTTGGCGTGTTTTCCCTTCAATATGACTTGTAAGAGTGTGATTTGCCCTTTGCTCAATAATTTCTTCATTACTTTTAAGAAGTTATGTACGAATGTTCTGTTTAAAATTCGAAACTTGAACGTAATATTTAAGGGAAGTGTTTATTTAAGATTTCTGATTAGGCGTTATACTAATTAGTGCAAATAATCAATAAATTATATTTAAAACGTCTTCACATGATAATTTTGACTTATGACATTACTTCATCCAAAAGTTATGTAATAACATCCATTATCTCTCTCTTTTTTTTTTTTTTGGATACACATAGCAAGGGAGGAGTGGGGTTTGAACCCTGAACATGGGGGAGGGGAGCCAAGTTCTCATGCCACTGCACTACTAAGGTGCTGGCAATAACATCCATTCTCTTTCTGCAAGTTCTTGCGTGATTTTGATTTATTTCAGAAAATTCAAAATTTTCATATAAATCAATGAGCCTCCGTGTTACCATCCGGATTTTGAAATTTTGATATTATTGATAACTTTTTTTTTTTTTTTGCCAGTTATTGATAACTTCCAAGTCTCATGGTACTTCTTACGTGGTCCAAATATTACATTCAGTTCATGATAATAATCCTCCTAACCAAATTAATACCACATTCAATAAGTTTTTAATATAAGATCTGGTATGTAATTAGGTAATACTAACTACTAGTACTGAAGATATGAGAATAAATGAGGACAGGGAGTGATAGTAGTATAAAATTCCTTGATATGAACCAAGTGTTGTGCGCTGGCCCCAAACAAAAATAAAAAATGAACAAAGTGTTATGTACACCTTGTCATCTTCTCACTAGCTGTTTTCTCATCTGGTTAGTTATCTGTTATGCTCAAACCTCTAGCTAAATAAACACTGAAGATAAGACAAAGAAGTGTGCTCTGTAATCAAATAGATTCAAGCATTGATGCTCTGTATTCATAGTGAATTTTTAACAATGCAAATCTTATATCTGCTAAGGCTCAATTTTCCATGCATTTACATTTGTCCCTGATACTGTGCTTGTAAAAGAAATATTCCAAGTTGCATACAATTGATAAAGTGAGCGTGTTCTTACTTGTATTTCAAGGAGCACCGTTAATTGCACAGCTTATTGGTACTGCCGCCTCAGATGAGTTTCTCATATGGCTTGCCCATGCTTCCAGCTTCTCCTTCAAGTCACAAAGGGTATTACTCACAAAAGCACTTGTTTCCTCAAATTCAGCAGCAATTTCAGCAACAGAGTCAAATTGCTTGCATAATAAATCAAATCTTTCCATTCGAGGTTTGAGTTGTCTGACAGTGTAACTAGTCCTCACATATTCATGTCTCCTCTTTAGATTCGTTCTCCATCTATCCAAAACATACTTACATGGAATCTCTTTAACTCGCTCTTGGGACAGTACAGCCAGTGAGTGCCTACAAATTATTCCTTTGAACTCAAACATGTGGCAAGAGCACTTCAAATCACAGTTTACCCTGTCAAATATAACTCCATATGAAACGTCTTTAGGTTTGCCTTCAACCATCACATCTTCAATAACATTATAACGGCAAACAGAACCTTCATCATGAACAACAACCATGTTACAATCAGCCTTTCCAACAAACTCTCGCTGAACCTCCAGAAACTTTGCGTGAGTGTAAGCAGTCTGAAACTGCCGCTCAAACGGAGACTTGGTAGCACAAGAAAGAGTAATGCAAAATGAACGGAAATCAGCTTCAAACTCTTTCTCTGCCCTGGCTTGCAATGCATTATCATATACATCAAGAAATTGTTTCATCGTAGTCAGGGAACCAACAAATCCATCAAAAAAAGGATGCATGATTTCACCGTATCGAATAGTAGACATTCCGGCCCAAAACTCACTCTTTACAAAGATAGGCACCCATCGATGTCGCTCAAGGCACAACTCATTCAGCCATTCATTGTCCTCTAGCCCAAATTCCTTCATGGTTGTTTTCCAATTCATCTCGAATTCATTGGGAGCAAGTGCTTCGTATATAGCAGCTTTTAAACGACAACTTAAAAGCTTGTAGTCCGCATGTTGACCTAACTTTTCAGGAAATTTTTTCATTATATGCCATAAACACCACCGATGACGAGCAAAGGGGAATACAATTTTAATTGCATTTAGCAAGGCCTTGCATTCATCTGTTATGATGCCTTTTGGTGAAACACCATACATACAATGTAACCATGATTGTAACAACCAAACAAACGACTTTGTGTCCCTGCATGACATCAACCCACAACCAAAAAGTATAGATTGGCCATGATGGTTCACTCCAACAAAAGATACGAGAGGTAATTTGTATTGATCAGAGACATATGTTGTATCCAATGTAACCACATCACCAAATGACTTGTATGCAGCTCTACTTCTAGCATCAGCCCAGAAAACATTCCTCACACATAAATAATCATCCAAATCTATGACATAGAAGAAATTGCAATCCTGTTCTTGCATGCGCATGAAATATTTATAAAGAGCATTACCATCTCCATCCACACCAACCAACCGGCCTCCAGACCGAATGTAATTTCCACAATCATTTGGACACAACATCACATTGTCATTAACCCCATTTCCAACCACTAAAGACCGGAAACTCTTGTTCATCTGCTTGTCAGTTTGATCTTCTGGGTCTAGTTTCCTTTTAGCTCGCGTGTCAATATCAACATTAAGCTTGACCTGACCTGGGCTCAGTTCATGATTGTGATTAAGCGTAACTGTTTGAATCCGGTAAAATCCATCTTTACATAAAGAAACGTTGATCCTGGCTTCACACTTCTGTTTCCTCGATGGAACACTTCTGATGGGATTTCTTCTACCATTTCTTCTGAATCCCTCTCTAGAACATGCAAGTATAAAATATCCAATCTTGCCATCAGCTACCTTCCTTGAGGTTCTTGTCATGACGCCAAAACCTACTTGGTTGGCATATTTTGAATAATACGATCTCACCTCATCCTCTGAACCAAATATCATACCGTTATGTGGAGTAGGAACAACATCATTTTCATCTGGATTACGGATTTCAGGGCCACGTTCCTTTGGTGAATGATATGTCACATCAACTTCACACTCATTAGCATTAATGTCTAATGGAATAAGTGAATCAGTATGATTAGCCATTTCCTGTAAGACAAACAACAATTTTAAAGTTTAAGTAATCAGTAATCAAGTACTTCGAGAAAGTAACTTCAACTGGGTAACTTTTATTTAGCTTAGAATTCGATTCACAACTCTACCTTTCATGCATTGGATTATTATCACTAGAGGAAGATTCAGCTACATTCGCCCTTCAACATAGTGACTTAATGCTGGCAGCAAAATCTTCAGATTATTCGCTACCAAATTTAAAGCTTACTATTAAAACATGCAAAACCCAACAAATTTTAGCTCAATTCAGAATGGAACAGAGAAGATCAAACAATACACCAAGCCAACAAAAAAAAGAGTCAAGTATCAATAAAAAAAAAACATCAAATCAGTAGAGTTGCTAAAAAAAAAACCTACCGATTATGTAAAATAGCACAGAAATACCACCAGAACTTATCATAAAAGACGCTAATTCTCCTTCCGTACCCCACAATTCACTTCTGCAGCGTGAGAACTGTGCTTGATCCTTGCCGTTCTTCAACACTCACGCTTCCACAAGGGTCAACAGGTTCCTTGGGCAGACCCAATTCGGGAACCGATTGAGATACACACCAGGTGGAGGCAAATTGTTAAACGCTGCGTTTTGATCATTGTGAATGGGCCGATTTTGAGTTTCTCTTGTCAGCCCAGTGGGCCCAATAGATCACGAAGCCCACGGGGATGGTAAGAAAAATCCAAGTCGCAAATCAACGAGACAAACAGAGGGAAATAGTAGTATTGTACTATGATGCAAGTGCTAGAACACTGTCACTGAGGTCGCTAGCTCTTGGGTACAGAAAGGCTACTGAACAAAGAATGACGACCTCTGCAATGGAACAAAGCAATTTGGATGTTTCCCGCTTCCATCACACTCCTTATTATTGGTGAATATCTCTCTTCAGTATGTGATCAATTTAGGGTTTTCTGCCTAGAATTGTGATCATGCAAAGTTTTCTTTTTCGGTGCCAATAACTGATTGTTTGAAAGCTAACGTTATAAATGTTGATGGGAACAAAGTTTTCATATAATTATTTACAGGAACCGAATTTATTTTACAAATTTATTCTTCTTTGGTTTTACTTTTGGTGTTAAACAACGATTCGGATCCGACTTTGCGTTTTATTACTATTTCAACGTCGTGAGAAGTGGCAGTTTCACTCTGTATCTTCTTTTCAAAGGAACTGCAGATAGTCTTTTCATTTTCTTTTCAATTTTGTAATAAAAACTAAATTAGGAGCTGCATTTTGCCTGTAACTTGAGGGGAGGATTGTTAATAGCTTATGAAGGTCTCTATATTTTTGACCAGGATGATGCTCTCTATAGATTTTATATTATATATAAATATATAGAGGTAATGTACGATGCCTGTTGATCCTTGGTAGTTGTTTTAAGGTTTTTATCCCTTATAAGGCTGAAACTACAGCTGCTGTATCAACATATGATTTTCCTTCCCTGTTTGCTTGTAGTGAGGAGAATGTATACTTGCTTTGCAAGAAGCTATGCGCTGATGGAATAGCAGATGCGGACGGATCTGATCTTTTTGTTGTTTTCATCTCCAATGAAAAGAAACAGGCATGCTTTTTTTTTTTAACGCAACAGTTCACCTTCTCATGGTAGAGTTGTTTGTTGACCTTATTTTAATGACACAATTTTACGGACTGGAGTTCAGTTCTTCCGAAATATGCCAATTCTTTTTTGTTGACTTCATTGATATTTATGATGATGATTTAGAACATATTCACACTCACACGCAACGTGTCAATTACAGTGAGAGAGAGTGATACTTTTCCTGCCGGTTAATTAGGTACTGTTTGAACATGTTTGGGAGAGCTTATATGCTTATGGAGCTTTTGGAGTTTATCATAAGTGCCTATGAATTTTTTCTCAAAATTTTTGTTTGGGTGAAAATAGTTGGCAAAAGAGCTTATGGCTAAATTTGAGCTTATTTCAAAAGCTTAAATTTTCTCAAAAGTGCTTATGATTTTTTTTTCAAAATTTTTGTTTGGGTGAAAATAGTTGGCAAAAGAGCTTATGGCTAAATTTTAGCTTATTTTAAAAGCTCCAATTCCTAGCTTATGGTAGCTTATGGATAAGAGCTTATGATAAACTTTTATAATAATTTCCTAGTTACTTATGTAAGATTTTTATTTGATCAAATTATGTATTTTAGGATTGTCAAATTTTGTAATTTAGCATTTTTCATATTTTTGGTAATTTTTAATTATCTCAAAAGTCATTTATCCATATGCCATTCCAAACAAGTTTGTACTCAATCGAACTTTTCCATAAGCTACTTATGCAATCACCTATTCAAACATAAATCACATTTCACAATCAAACTTTTATCCAATCGGACTTTTACCCAATCAAACTTCTCCATAAGTCTAATTGCCCACCGATATCCCAAACAAGCCGAATAATTGATACTCTCTCTTATCTTAAATATAAGACAGAGTTGGTTTTCTTAGAGATATTAAAAAAACTAATTAAATTACTTTAAAATATTTATATTTAACATTTTTTCTCCAAACTATTTTACCTAACATATAAACTGATATATAATCTAAGGTTATACAACATATGATATGATTAAGTAACTTATTTAACTTCCTTAAGCTCTACAAAAAAAGTCTAACTATGTCTTATATTTAGGACGGGTCTATATATGATGTATCCAGTTCTTATCTTTTTCATATTTGTTTTCACTGTTGTGATGACATCGAATTAGAGTAGTAAGAACTTATGTAACTTTTCTACACTGTCGTTTTTATACATTTCTCAGTGTATTTAACTTGTCGGGGTTGCTTTTTATATGTTTATTTGCTTTTCATTATTATTTGTTTTTAACTCTCTAGATCGCACTATGGCATCAAAAAGCTAGCAAAAGAGCAGATGGGATTGTTCTCTGGGATTATCATGTCATTTGCATTCAGGTATAGCTAAATACTTTTTTACTATGAATGAGTAAACAAAACCTGTTACCTGTTCACTTAGTTTTAGAAGCTTTACAAATGTTTATGTCTAGAATTGGCGATTAAAAGGTTTTTTTTTCATGCTTCTTTATGATTGATATTCCAGAGAAGAAGGGGAGGTGAGTCACCTCTAGTGTGGGACTTGGATTCAAGTCTTCCGTTCCCTTCACCTCTAGCTTCATATGTGTTGGAAACCATTCGTCCATCTTTTCAGCTATTTCCTGATTATCATAGGTAATGCACCATCAGTTTTTCTGTGATTATGTTCTGCTTTATCTGTGTAATATGGCGTATTAAAATGTAGCTTCTTGTTCATATCACAATTATTAGCCATATTTTCAGCTCTTTGTTTATAGTAATTGTTGATGTAAATATTTCTACATTAGTTTTTTCAGTTCCATTACTTCTTTTGGGGTCTGACTGTCTGAGTCTCAGAGATGATAATTAGCTATTGACATCCTTTGTGGCGTTGTGTATGTGATTTTGGTTTTTTCCATCGTAGGATCACCAATCCAGTTGAACAGGATAAATGCTTAATTTATTTCTTGTTTAAAGATCAAGACTCAAGTTGTTTCTTTACCTCACCTTGATAGTTTGATTGTCTGATCAGTGTTATTTTGTAGCTGCCACTGCAACTTTAAACTGTAATTGCTACGGTTCTTTTACATTGTGATTATTTGTGGATGTTTTTAAGAATTTTACGTACTATTGAATGCTTTTCAAAATAGAACACTTTTACTGTCAAAATTTATTTAACAAAGATATCTCATTGTTAACAATTACTTCTCCAGTCCTTGATATAAAATATATTTGAAGGGTTGATCTTGGTCTTAAATATAAGACATAGTTTATATATTTGTTAATTTTTTCCTAATCTACTTCAATTGAAGCTTCCTCAAGGAAGATAGCCAGGGTGTTTTAGAAAATACACGTCATATTAACTAACTCAACTAGTTTTTTTAATTTAATCAAATTAGGTAAATATATCTTATATTTAGGACTGGAAGAGTATATCTCATTT
Source organism: Acacia confusa (assembly GCA_037074495.1). Lineage (NCBI taxonomy): Eukaryota > Viridiplantae > Streptophyta > Magnoliopsida > Fabales > Fabaceae > Acacia > Acacia confusa. The sequence continues at coordinate 7,801,194 of CM073507.1, read as the reverse complement.
TTGTTTGAAGACAACCCTTAATGAAAAGGATTCTCTGGCTATCAGGTTATTCCGAATTGTGCATGCTCCAGTATTTCTTCGTTGCTTTGCATCTGATAGAAGACACATGAAAGACCCTGATGGACAATGGATTGCACAACCTCCTTTACATGAACCCATAGTTGCTGAAGGTAATGAGTGGCAACGAGTGTTATTAAACACTGGGTCATGAATATTCTCTCAGGACCATAATTTGGTAAATTTTAATCAATGGAAAACGAGGTTCTCCTAAAATCTTTCCTATTTTATGCTCCTTGTTTTTTGAACATACGAATTGATACTTTGGATCATAAGTTTGTAGTCCCATTTATTAGTTTTGCTCATTAAGGAACTTTAACGACGCAGATGGAACAGTGCACAACCTGAATGAATACTTCACCGTATCTGCTGCGGATGCTAATGATGCAAGCATTGATTCTTCCAAAGATGCAGTTTTTACTCAGAAATATGGTGTGGTAGTGGAGGAAAATCAGTTGGAGGAATTATTTTCTCAGCTCGCCATACAGTAGCCAACTTCTGATTTCTAGTCATACACTTAACCAATACTTGGTTTTAAATGTTCAGATGCCATTTTCTTTCTAATGTTTGTGGACATTGTTTCACCTGAAATGTTTGTAGTTGAATCGTGTGTTCTTTTGCTGAGATTGTGGAGGAGGAATGTACCGAGGAAAGCCTGTCTGGCATCATTCTGTATATTTAAAACTCTTAAGTTGTAAATAAAATGTTTACAATTACCCTTTCTTTTTGCCACCCGAATGCAAGGTATCAATATTATTAGAACACAAGGTATCAATATTATTAGCAAATTGAGTAATGTGATTTAATATTCGAACTTCGTTATTTGCCTATTGGAATAATCTTCCATGGTACTATTGCGGTATTGCCAGATGTCTTTTTTCTCTTGATTTGGTTCAGGCCGATCGAATCAAAATGTTGTACATAAATTGTACAATATGAATCTCAATAATAGATTTTAAGGCATGACCTTTTCTTTTTCCCTGGGCAAAAACTAATCAATATTTAAAAGCTCTTAACTGTCAAGATGCAAAAGCAGTGACATATACATCAATACTTATTAAGATCTTGAAAAATAAACAATAAGCATAGAGAATCCACACAAATCATTATGGCACTCTGACGGAGCCATGGAGGCCAGAAAATCTCAGTAATAAACTCTGCTCCTCTCCTTGGAAAGCCCGAGTGACCGTTAATGCGTTTCATCTTCATAGTCTGAAAGCGAGCAATCTGAAGCTAAGTTTCATCTTCGCTGTCTGAAAGCAAGCAATCCTGTATTTGTTCCCTGAAAACAAGTATATGACCGTGTCATGATCCAACAGCAGAAACTTGGAAGTTTACTAAAAGTAGTTCACGACTACGATAAGAGGATAATCCGATAGCAGAGAACCACAATTATGCAAAGTGCATACTATATTGGGCCCCCATGAAATAAAGAACGAGTGGCTCTGTAAGTTATTTGTGAAAACTATAGCTCACCATGGGTTTTTTTAGGCAAAAGAGATGTCTAGCAGGCAGCAGCATTTAACTGACACAAGCTTCGAGATATCAACTAACTCAAATTTAATCTTTAGTATTAACAGCATCCATAAATTACTACTACTCACCTTAGGAGACTTAAATTCCTGTTGTTTACTTGCTTTGATCTTGCGACCAAAAATTGAGGCAAAAGTGTATAAAATTGCTCCAAGGACGTGGTATCTCTTGGAAGTATCTGAAAGCGACAACTGGAACAGCAGGAAGCGCCAAAAATATCACTACTGCTGCAGTTCTCAAGATTGCTTAAATCAACCGTCTCAGACTTGTCAAGAGGGCTATTGCAGAGATAACAGAATGATTCTGAGGAAACAGATTCATTGGACTTGAGACTGTATCTCTTCTGGCGTCTTTGAGTTGCTAAAGGAACTTTACCATCGACAATCTCAGGAATCCTGTTGAAATGGAATGGAATGAGTTTTCCAGCTGTTCTTACAATGGTGCTCTCTCGAGATGGGTTTTCTTCCTGCAAACCTATTTTCTATTAATGGCCTGCTTATTTAAGTTTAAAAGGAAATATTGGCAAACTCGAATACAACTGAAAAGGCAGGTATAGCTGCAAGCATAAGCATGTTACTCCATCAGAAACCCTAATATTGAATTACGACTAAAAATTTCATGAAAGCACTTTCCAAGCAGAGTTTAAACTAAAAAAAGGCAAGCACTGAGCAGCATAACCATAGCTAACAAGCAATCTTTTCAACCCTAAAGCAGAGAAGTGTGTTCTTCACATAACTTCAAATTCAGCGTCACAATGAATTATTTCCCAGAAGAATTATACTCAAACTACCTATGTACTCATCTGTGGATTAAGGAAAGGGGAGAAAATAACAACTCGTACCTGCAAAAGTTGTACAAAGGATGAGACCAAGCTGTTAATGCCAGAGTGAGGACTTGTAGACAAAGCCAAGGTCTTTAGACTGCCCTGCCAAATATGAGGCACATTGATTACATAAGAGATATATAATTTTTTAGGAAAAATATGCTCTTATGTACACAGCATGCCTAAAATAATGTGGATTTTAAGAAAAGCATGAGAAAAATGAAATTAAAAGAAACCCTTTTTTTTTTTTTGTAAAAATAAAAGATTTCAAATGGGAAAGGCATAGCCATATAATTACAAACCCATCAAGTCGGCAAAGCATGTTGATCTCTTGGGCAAAACAATCACGAAGAGGGAGCACAACAGGTATTTCCCACCTCGCATCAACATACTGCACATCTGCAGGTAAGGAATATCCTTGGCCCTGTCAAAACATATAGATAGATATAAAAGCCCGCAATTTATCCTGGAATTCAAGAATTCTTGCTGGAAGTCCTCTTTGTTTGGAATGAAAATGGGAAACATAGGTGAAAGTAAGGATTACTACAAAATGCAAGCAATTTGGTGGAGTACATAACAATGAACCGCCAGTAAATATTTGCTGGAGCAAATGACAATAGAATAGGCATACTTATGAACAAGACTCCGTGATTTACAAACTTACAAGGACTTCAAGCCTTCAACTCAGTCAGAATTCAACAACATACCTTCACTGTGGCTGAAATAACGTGACGAGCAATTCTTGAAATGCAAGAACCTAATACAAGTCTGTTGTATCCAAATTCTGATGCAACCTAGAGAATGATAAAAAATTTCAAATGGATGAACTTTCCAGTAAATGTAAGTTTGAGCCTGAGATGAGTTTTGAGATTCAGACCCAACCTTTTGCAAGGCCAACATGCGAAGGTAAAGCAGTATATCTTCCTCTCCAGTTGAATCACTTACAGCGTTTACCAATTTGATCAACTTGTCCCTTCTATCACTAGACTCCGAAGAGTAAACGGCCTCAATTGGCACAACATGCAATTCTTTAGTCGGCGGAGCTAGACTTGCCACAATCGAACTGATATCTTTTACTGCCTTCTCTAAGGGAATTGGAGAAACGGAACTTTCATCAATAAATGCAACTCCCACACCGAACACTGGCAATGATCTATCTCTACTTGCATCAAAGTTCTTAAGGGCTCTATGTTGCATGTCATGAACAAACTGTAACGCTACCCTGAAAAGCATGCACTTTTATTACGAGAATGATCGAACAAGAAGGAAATCCTTTTGCACTCTATATCTTTCGTTTTTTTTTTCCCGATATCCCATCATTATCATGCTGGGGAGACTGTTTATAAGATTGTAAGCTATTCAAAAATGTATTTTTTGTATCCATCGCTGAATTATGGGTGATATATGGTTCACTCAGCAACAACTCCAGTCACACCCACGGGGGAAAAAAAAAAAGAGCATTTGCAGTACACGGAAAGAAAGGAGAGACCTCGAAGAAGAGCCGCCAGAGAATGCAACGAGAACCTTATCCGTCGGAGTGATCATGGCGTTCGAGGTGACAGAGAATCTAAACTTCCCAAACAAATTATTCCTGAAGCAATCAGCGCAAAACCGCCCATCATCAATACCACCGTAGCCCGAGATGGCCTCGTTGACCTTACACTTGATGCACAGAGTGTCAGCGATAGGATTAGCTTCTGCAGCTCCTGACTTGTTCCGCTCAGCTGGTCGGGTGCATGAGGCTACCTCTGCGACTCCCGCTTCTTCGTCTTTGTAGCAGCTGGACTTGCATCCGGTGCCATTGCATGCCATGATCGTTGATGCACCTTTCTTCTGGTTCGGTGAATTTGATAGGGTTTTAGGCGTTAATCGACCCTCTCCGTTCAGGGCATCCATCCTTGCATAACGACCGGTTTGACCCGGGGAAACGGCCCGCACCTGATTTTAAAAATAGTTAGTCTTTCTTCTTCAAATTAGACCTCATTTTGTATCCAAAAAAAAAAAATTAAACCTTATTTTGATTTTAATCCCTTTAAGTTTTAAATTATTAATTTTGGTTTGAATAGGAGCAAAATGACCCTAATTTTTATTAATTCATGGGGGACTAATATTTTTTTAAAAAAGTAAACTTGACAAATTAAAACCTATAGTTTAAAATTTAAGGATCAAAATTAAAATAAAACTGTGCTTAATGGATAAAAAATAGATTAACCTTTTTAGAAAAATCAGAGAAAAACTTTTTTCCATAAATTTTTCACGCATAATGTATGTTATTCTTTCTTTTTTTTTTTTGATAACTATAATGTATGTTATTCTATTTGCGGTGCAATTTGATCACAATGCCTTTTCTTTTGTCTCTCAACGAGCTCCCTGTGTTTGCAGTCTTACACGAAATCATACATGATGGTTTGTGGAGGACGGGAGTTCGACAATCAGTACACTACTATCACCCTTGTTATTAAAATAATAATGAATTGAAGATTAGATTTAATTATAAATATAATATTTAAATTCATTTTATCTTCTAAATTTATTTTTTTCTTCAAATGTTCAACTGTGCACGTTAAAAAATTTCTATCTTAGAATAGTCATAATGGAATATGAAATTTTTAAAAAACTAATATATATTTATTTCAAGTAAATAATATTACTACTTTCATTAATCTACCTAAATCAATCTACTAGCTCTTAACAATAAATATCAATTGAATTTTGGCGCCCACCTACTCTCGAACCTTGCTACTTTCTCCCTCTCAACTGCCAACCATTAGGGTTTCTTTCTCGCCGGTGGCATCCTTGTCGCCAGCAAGCCCCATCTCAAACCACAACCGTGTTAGAGAAGAAGATTGGATCCCAAAGAACTAGAAGAAGGTAGCGTCGGTGAAAGTTGGCATTGCGATTCTCAGATCGGAATAGCAACCCACGACGGCAAGCCTCTTTCTTCTTTGCCGTCGGCCTTTTGCATGCAACTGTGGTCATCTCTCACCTCTAGGGCGAGTTTTTCCCCTCCCTCTCTAGATTTGTTTTGAGGCGGTGGGAGCTATGATTACGACGTCTCCCTCGCTAACAACCTCTGGCGAAGGGAACATCCATCCCTTTCTACTGCTTTTGTGGTTTTACATGTTTCTACTATTTTTGTTGCTTTAAGCATGGTTATTAAACTTAGACCAGACGGTTTGGATTGGGAACTAGCAAACCATCTGTGAAACTGATCCGGTCTGACATAGAAACTGGGGTCTTTTTTTTAAAAAAACATTGATTGTGAAAATTGAAAACAGAGATAGAGAAAATAAAAAGAGAGACATGGAAATATGAGGATGTGCTGATGACATTTGCTAAGAAACTTTCTTTATTGTTGGTGATGGAAATGGTGTCCAAGACTCTGAGTTCGAAGACAGCAGAGAAATGGAGAGAACAAAGGAAGAGGCCAGTTGTATAGTGGTGATGAACCCTTCTTCGTCCTCTTACACTTACCCTGCATATGGTTGCTTGAGCTTGTATGATTCACCATTAAGGATGATAGATCGTTGGACTTCAAGAAAGGAACTACTAAGAAAGAGAAGAGAAAGAGAGGTTCAGGTGGTTGATGAAGATGAAGGAAATAAATGACGTGAAGGAGTAGTGTAGGAGATAAATCAAAGTTGGACTTCACATTTCTCATCTCATCAAGTGTTTTAAAAAGACGTGAAGGGAATAAATGAGAAGCAGAAAATGACCAAGGGGAGTAGGGGAGTATGTTGCCACATGTCTCTTTAAGCAAATAAATATTATATAATAAATTTTGGAGATTTAGTTGCCCTGGTTTAATCCCGGTTTGACACTGGTCTAACCCACTAACCCTTGACTCAATACTCTAACTGGTTCAATGATCGGACTAGTTTTCATAACCTTGGTTTTGAGTATTAGTGGTGGTGTTTTCTATTATGGCTTGGATTCACGATTTTAGGGGAAGGGTTTCATTGATGGGCACTACTGCTATATGTTTTTCCTATGAGAGGAGCATTGTTAGATTTGTTCGATGGTGGCAAATCCAAAACGTTAATGTTGGCCAAAATTTGTTTGGTAGGTGGTTGACGTCACTAGATTTGTTTCAACGGAGGAGCAAAAGTATTCTTTAAAACATTATTTATCTTCTTTCTTCTGAGGTTGGGTTCTTTTTGTCTATCCCTAGACGAGGCAATTATGTAGCTAATCAAGTTACAATTTATTCTTATAAGAAGGTGTGTTTGATTGGGTGTGTTTTGTAATCAACATCTTCTTTCACGACACTTCTAACCTTAGATGTCCAAGAAGCCGATGCAGTCACTAATGTTACTTTTATTTCCACATTTTTAATGGTAATTAGTTTTCTTTACATTTAGTTTGTTTTTGTTAGTCTTCCTATTTCCATTTGTTTTCTTCAGTGTAATACTCTCTCTCTCTCTCTCTCTCTCTCTCTCTCTCTCTCTCTCTCTCTCTCTATATATATATATATATATATATATATATATATATATATATCTTTTGAGGAGGAAAAAAATGAATTTTTATAAATTTTTTTGAACCTTGTGTTATATTCTATTGCAGGTTAAGTACCAATTTTGCCTCGGAAGTACGCGTTCATGGGCAATTTTGCCCGGGAAGTTTTAGGCGTAGCAATGTTGCCCTGGAAGTATAAAAATATAGCAATGTTGTCCCTCCGTTAAAAACCCTACCGGTCAACATTAGGGTTTTTAACGAAAAGGCAACATTGTTACGCCGAAAACTTTCAGAGCAAAATTATTCCTAGGTGTGTACTTTCAGGACAAAATTGGTACCTAACCCTTCTATATTGCAGAACATTTTGATCTATGAGTTATATTTTGTTCACGCTGGACTTCTCCAAAAACCCTGCACGTTCTCATTTACCGAAAAGCAGTTTTACATGTTGCTACGATGGATAAGTTTTGATTCTGGATACCTTCTGTGAAAAAAGTTGAATAATAATAAGTGAAAATGGTTGAAATTCTATACACCATCGAATATATTCATACATACGTATGAAACAGTGAGTATATTCATATATTCAATTATTAAAATGCCTTTCATGTTTTTGTTTTTTATAAACACACCACAGTCACCAATCACTCGGAGTTCCACCACAAGCGATGGACCACTGATATACGGCTGAACCACCACCACCTGTTGTGAGATTTCATAATTTCATGGGCCCTGTTTGATAATATATTGCTTGTGGAGATTGTTAATGAAATTCTTTCCATTTACTTTCTTTCTTTCTTTCTTTCTTTTTTTTTTTTTACCATAACCCTCTATTTGAGGCAATTATATTTTAAGTATTGTCGGACACTATGTAGGCACCTATTTGAATAGGAATCCCAACCTTGATTCAACAAGCTATAAATGACTGGATTCTTCCATTAAACTCAATCCCCGATTAGTTATTGTTAGTATTATTCTAAAACACCAGGACTCTAGTAGTATAATGTTATACAGTATTCTATTTGGAAAAAAAAAACATCAGGACCCAATCAGGTATACAAAGCCCATTATTAAGCCCAGAACTATCAAGGATGACGCAAAGAGGACTTAGTGCGCATCAATAGCCACTAGGTCCCATCTAGTGACATGCTAACAATAACTTGTGCAGTATAGGTGATTAGGTGATATCAAAGTAGGAAGAACCGTTTATTATTTTTATGTGTTTATTTTGGGTATCAAGAAGCTATGGTATCTCTAGATTGGAGACTTTGCTATATCTTTTGATCATGGATGAGTCCAACCCATTTTTTAAAATTTTTATATAAAAAAATAATCATAATAAAATAAAATAAAATGTTTTAGATTAGTTCATAAAGATTAGTCTAGTTGTTAAGAACTTGACCTATAACCAATGAGATTGTAAATTCAAATTTAACTACTAATGTTAGGATCCCTACTCGGTGATCTATCAATACCTCTTTAAACTTCCAAAATTCAACTAATCTAACCTGTTTTTTTTAACAAAAAAGGAAAAGGTCTGATAACGTCACAGTGTGTGTTTCATTGCATTTCTATGAAGTAATGAACTTGAAGGTGTAAAGCCCAATTATAGTATACCAAATCGTAAGATGAAATGGGATTAGGAAAATTTAAAGAATTGCAAAATGGCCAAAATAGTCGTCAAAAAAGAACCTCAACTTTGTCAAGAAATGGGGAAGGGGTGAGACAAGAAATGATACTGAGGCCATGATTCATGTCTGGTAAAGAGAAAGGGGGGTCACTGTCACAAGAGATTCCACAGAGAAAAGGGCCACCTGCTTTTTGTTGGACACCATATGCTTCTCTATTACCCATCATCCATCCACATGCATTAGTGGAATCATGTCTTCCTTTCTTTTTTACAATGTTTTTGAAAAAGGATCCCCCTCATTATTTACTTGTATTAATTAGTTATTATACAGTATATGTATAATTAATCGGGACTAAAAAGCCAGCTGAATCAATGGTTGTCTCTTACCTTTTATATATATATATATATATATATATATATGAACTCTTTAAAACTTACTATTCATATGAATTTATGTCAGACTGATTTTTTTTTTTTTACAAAAAAGCTATTCAAACATACATCACATCACCCCAATCAACTATTTGCTAAATTCCAGTTTGCAAGAGTTAATTAAGAGAAAAGTGGCATTTTAAATGTTAATCCAAACAGTACGGGCATACCTCATTTTCACCTGCCCCCTGTCACTGGTGGTGGCTTACAGGTAGGGTCCTTTATTTTGTTTGGCATGAACAAGGGTCTCATCATCCAGGCACATCACACCTATTTTGCTCTCATAATCATCTCCTTCCTCTGCTTTTCCCTCTTTCTCTCCTTAAAGTATATATCACTCTATTGTCACTGTTCACTCAAGTGACACTCATTCATCAATTTTATAACATCATTTTAACCCCATTGGTGCACTAACCCACCATCCATGTCAGAAATCAAATGCTTATGATAATGTTCACTTCTCTTTTTCTGAACCAATGTGTTAATAAATAGATGAAAGTTATGTAAACCAAGAAAAAAATCCAAATCTGGGATAATAATGCAAAAAACATGAAGGCGGTGGGATGTTTCATGTTGGTATCATTTGAAGTGTAAAGTCAATGTATGATTGTAATCTTGTAATATCAAGCAATCTGCTTCTGAAGTATTGATACCTATTTGCAGATATTCTGCCATACTCTCTCTCTATTCCCATCTTCTTCTTCAAACCTTTTTTGCCAAAAAGAAAATATGCTTTTTGAAAACGCAAAAACCTTTATAAAACGGGAGGAAACTTTTTGAAGGAATTTCGGTAATAATAATCAACAGGAAAAAGAAGTGAGAGAGAGAGAGATGTAAAAGAAGAAGAGTGGTGAGAGGAGTATGATGGTGTCCTTTCCTTTTTTTCTTTTCTCTCACCCAAAGTTAAGATATACATAGCCGAAAACTTTGTTACGAGGGAATGTTGATTAATTGCTAGGTTTGTTTTAATTTAGTTGTCTTTTATTATATAATAATAATATAGCGTAATGATAATGATAATAATGTATGCTAGTGGGACATGTCTTGACCCTACTTGTCTGCAAGATGCCTTACTCCTTCCCCCATTCCTCATGAGGCCCCACCCACCCCCCCATTTCAAATCACTCTGCCTTCTGCTTCTCTTTCATTTCTCTTTTCTGAGACCAAAATTATCACAATAATGACCTCAAATGTACCGTCTTTGATTATGATTAATGTGACTCCTTCAATTATTATATACGAGGTCCTTGTTTGGTTGTTTGGTTTCATGTACTTAAAGCTGTAAATTTTTACTATTTACAGCTAAAACCTTACTTTCACTCAGATTGTTAGGAAAACACAATCATTTTAGATCAAATTTTAGTGATACTTCAACTTAATTATAATAAAAGCTATCAGATTGCAGGGTTAGATAATAAGAGTCAAATAACATGCATCGCCATCAATGATACTCATGTGATACTGGCAATATCTTGAAATATAGCAGTTTTTTTTTTTTGGGTCCAATTGTATCATCCTTGCAGTTCAATTTTCTGCAATTTATTTATCGTTTCTTTTTGAGCATATAATGGAATACATGAATGAAGCCCCCACTTTTTTCCCAATTTTCTCTTCTTTATTTTAAGGCAAATGGTCCACACTTGACACCATTTACATTCATTGTGATTGACTTTGTGAAGAAACTTTGGTGCCTTTATGCATATTTTAATACAGTTTCGAGCAGAAAGCAAGTAGCCATACCTTGTGTAGTAACTAGCGGGGACAATAATAACAATTAAAGGATAAAATGTGCTTTAACTTATTTTAAAATAAGCTTTGTGAAACTAGATACAACAAACGCTATTTATACAATAATCATATATTAACATATTTAGTTGTAATTTTCTTATAGTTATTTCTTCAATCTTTTATACTATAAAGGTCTTTCCAAATGAAAAACATTGATAAAGTAGAATAGTATAACTTGCTGGAATGCATATCGGCTGTCTCGTATTATTTTTATACACAGCCATTTTACTGATATTTTTCTTGCTTAATGTGGATCCCTCTGTTTTGTTGCCTTCGAGAATAAAGAAATGCCTCTGCTCTTATCATGCAGGGGAGGGTCGGAATCAAGAACCATAGGGCATAGTAATTGGACAGTTTGGTTGATCAATCATGTGCCTCCCCTCTTGACCAATAAAGCTAAGTTGAAGTTAAATTAGGAAGCTAAGAATTGCAATCTGCATTAACAGTAATATTACACACAGGGATTGATCAAAGTTTAAAGCTTGTGACATGGACAAGGAGAAAAAGATACGTATTGTAAGATAATTTAACAGAGTAAAAAATACATCTAGATTACCTTATAATTGACAGTGTAACTTGGTGATGGAATCAGCGTGGTGTGATCAAACTGACTTGTACAAATCATCTCTTTGATACTTACCTCCAATCCCTTTGATGCTTACTTGTTATGATTTTGTTTTTCATCAGAGCTAAAAACGAGAACCAGTGGATATTTGAGTAATCTGTTAATGAGTAAAATACTGAATTAGTAGGGGAGACCCATGGATGGGACAAGTGAGAGAAAAATGAATAAAATATGAAAAAATGAAAGACGGTTCTCTGGCTCAGGAGAAAAATGACAAGAAATAGTGTGGTAATTTTTTTTTTCTAAAAAAAAACATTAAATGAAGAAGAAGAAAAAAGTTGGTCTTGTTGAAAATACCACACCCCTTATAAATTTGACAACGAGAGGGAGCATTGGGCAGCATTAGGTAAGGGCTCAGGATTCGTTTGCCTGTAGGGCATTGCCAATAGATTCTCCAGGTAGGGCCCTCTCTCATTGACAAAAAAACTTTGCCTTAACCTTCTCTACTTTTGCTGAATATGTTGAATACGACTAATACTGGTAATTAAAAAGCAATAGTGAAGTAATTGAAATTCTCTCTCGATATATATAGTCTATATGGGGTTTCTTTTTTCGGCCATTAAACTCAGATTACTGAAAATAACGGAGTTTTGGTTTTTGTAAGACAAGAATTGATTGCATTCCAAGAATAATAACCGCAAGGTATGTGTCCCACGACGTAATAGTTCCAAAGTATGTGGGGGCAATGTTGCGATGCTTGAATATATGCTTTAAAGGGTAGCAACCCTCCATGAAGGCGCAGTCACAGAGAGGGAGAGAGGAGAGTTTTATGCAGCTTTCATTCACTAATCACTGCCTATTGCTCGTGAAGCTTGCAACTTACAAGACAAACCATTTCCTTCCCAATTTTCTCAAAGCCCGCAAATCTCTCTCTCTCTCATTCACTGGCGGCGTGACACACCGAAAAACACCTGGTCCGTGAATCCTGTACATTGTAATCTGCTGCCTTCTCTCATTTCGTCACATTTATTCAGGGAAGTCGTCGTTGTCTCTTCACTCTACCGCTCTGCAGTCATTTTCTCTGTTTCTGCTGTAATTTTGTCGTCTGCTGGAAGCATGCACATATTATTCGCAATCTACTCTTCATAATGCACGCTTCTCCTTGTTTTGCCCCATCATTCTAATATTCCTTGTATATGGATTTTTAACTTTCAACCCTCAAATCTTTTGGGTAAGCCTTTCATGCCCCAAAACTAAGGAGTAGCCACACTCCGTAGTTATACATAGGTTTTTCAGCATTTCAGAAAATCGCAAATTGGTTTCTTGAAGGAGTTGATGAGTGTTCTGCGGTTGCAAAGAAGCTCGGAATCTTCATTGAAGGAGGTGATGCAAACAGTAAAGATTGAATTTCTAGTCCTAACTCCTCGCGTCTGCTCGGAAAGTGGGATTTGATGCTGTAGAAGGACAGTTAGACCTTCAAACAAAGGAGCTCTGAGCTGAGAAGTGAAGGGGGAACATTGTAAGGTGATGGAAATTCTGGGCTTGTTGTGTTTTGTGGTTGCTTGGTATGTGTCAAAATCTGGTCTTGAAGTTGAGGGTGCTGAGCTACAGGATCAAACTATATTGCTTGCCCTTAACCTAGAGCTTAAAGTACCAAGATGGGACGCCAACAACTCAAGTTACTGCTCGTGGCAAGGCGTTAGCTGCAATGACCGCTCAATGGTAGTGAAGCTCGATCTGTCTCATGCAAACCTCCGAGGTAATGTCACTCTGGTGTCCCAGCTCAAAGCTCTTAGGCAGCTTGACCTTTCAAATAACAATTTTCATGGTTACATTCCTCCGGCTTTTGGCAATTTATCTGATCTTGAAGTTCTCGATTTGTCTTCAAATAAGTTCGAAGGTTCAATTCCACCAGAATTGGGCGGCCTTAGGAATCTTATATCGTTAAACCTTTCGAACAACTTGCTTGTGGGGAAAATTCCAAGTGAACTTCATGGCCTAGAGAAATTGCAGGAGTTTCAAGTCTCTAGTAATCAACTGAATGGATCTCTACCTACTTGGGTGGGAAACTTAACCAATCTGAGAGTTTTGGCTGCCTATGAGAATCTTCTAGGTGGCATGATTCCGGATAATCTTGGCTTGGCTTCTGAGCTTGAAATTCTTAATGTGCATTCAAACCAGCTTGAAGGCCCTATTCCAGCTAGCATTTTTACCTCAGGGAACCTTGAAGTTCTGGTTCTGACCCAGAACAATTTGAGTGGTGATCTTCCTCAAGAACTCGGGAATTGCCAAGGTCTTTCCAATGTCCGAATTGGGAACAACCATCTAGTTGGTACTATTCCTAAGACCATAGGAAACATTAGTAGTCTTACCTACTTTGAAGCAGACAATAACAATCTTTCTGGTGAGGTAGTGTCTCAGTTTTCTCAGTGTTCTAATCTCACGCTTCTGAACCTAGCTTCGAATGGATTCAGTGGAATAATTCCACCAGAACTTGGGCAGCTCATGAACCTGCAGGAATTAATTCTTTCTGGAAATAGCCTGTTTGGAAATATTCCTGAAGCAATTTTGAGGTGCAGAAATCTTAACAAGCTTGATATAAGCAATAACAGGTTCAATGGAACACTACCAAATGACATCTGCAAATTGTCTAGGCTGCAGTTCTTGTTATTGGGTCAGAATTCCATAGGAGGGGAGATCCCTCATGAAATTGGAAATTGTGCAAAACTTCTAGAGTTGCAATTGGGCAGTAACTATTTGACAGGAATTATCCCTTCTGAGATTGGTCACATCAGGAACTTGCAGATTGCTTTAAATTTGAGTTTCAATCATCTTCATGGATCACTGCCTCCTGAGTTAGGAAGACTGGACAAACTTGTCGCTCTGGATGTTTCGAACAACAGGCTCTCAGGCAATATCCCAGCCGAGCTGAAGGGTATGTTGAGCTTGATAGAGGTAAACTTTTCAAATAATTTGCTCAGCGGTCCAGTACCAACATTTGTGCCATTCCAAAAGAGCCCCAATTCAAGTTTTATGGGTAATAAAGAGCTCTGTGGAGAGCCATTAATTTCTTCATGTGGAGATTACGATGACAGCAATACCTACCATCACAGAGTTTCTTACAGAATCATACTTGCAGTAATTGGTTCTGGTTTGGCAGTTTTTATGTCAGTTACTGTGGTGGTCTTGCTGTTTATGATTAGAGAGAGGCAAGAAAAAGCAGCCAAAGATGCTGGGGTGGTTGATGACGAAACTAATACCAAACCAACCATAATAGCAGGGAGTGTCTTTGTTGAAAATCTAAAACAAGCAGTAGACCTTGATGCTGTTGTTAAGGCAACCCTCAAAGATTCTAATAAGCTCAGCAGTGGTACTTTTAGTACAGTTTACAAGGCGGTCATGCCTTCTGGGATGGTTTTATCTGTTAGGAGACTCAAGTCCATGGATAAGACCATAATCCACCACCAAAACAAGATGATCAGGGAACTTGAGAGGCTGAGCAAACTCTGTCATGACAATCTGGTTCGACCCATAGGATATGTTATTTATGAAGATGTTGCTCTTCTCTTGCATCATTTCTTACCCAATGGAACATTGGCTCAGTTTCTTCATGAATCTAGCAAGCAACCTGAATATCAACCCGACTGGCCTACTAGATTATCCATTGCCATCGGTGTGGCAGAAGGTTTGGCTTTCCTGCATCATGTGGCAATTATACACCTTGACATTTCTTCTGGCAATGTTCTTTTGGATGCAAATTTCAAGCCTTTGCTTGGGGAGATTGAGATATCAAAACTTCTCGATCCAACCAGAGGTACTGCAAGTATTAGTGCTGTTGCTGGTTCCTTTGGATACATACCACCAGGTATACAATTTTTCCAACACAAATATTACACGATATAAATAAGGACATTTGTTCAGGCGTTTCCCATGGGTTTTTACCTGTTCAGCAATCATGTGATTGGACCACTAAAAATTTCTTCCATAGCATGGTTTTATTGGAGAATTTGATAGCCCCCATTTAAGAAACTTTTACAAGTCTAGTTCTTTTTACACCCAGTTTTATTGCATCTTTCATATTTTATTTCTTGACGCAGAATATGCATATACCATGCAAGTTACCGCACCCGGCAATGTCTACAGTTATGGTGTAGTTCTACTTGAAATCCTGACAACACGACCACCGGTTGATGAGGATTTCGAAGAAGGCATGGATTTGGTGAAGTGGGTTCATAGTGCTCCAGTAAGAGGGGAAACTCCAGAGCAGATACTCGATGCAAGGCTTAGCACAATATCATTTGGTTGGAGGAAAGAAATGCTTGCCGCTTTGAAGGTTGCATTGCTCTGCACTGATACTACACCTGCAAAACGACCCAAGATGAAGAAGGTAGTGGAAATGCTCCAAGAAATAAGGCAAAACTGAGCACACTGAAATTAAATTTCTTCCGTGATATGATCCATGTGATTGAGGATCTCAGAAATCTCAAGGCCATTACTGATGTTAGATCTTCAACATGTTTCTGCATGGTTGTCTAAAAGCATTAGTTTTTAAAATGAGAGGTTCGTATCTGAGTGAGGCTGAAAACTGAAGAAGATACATACGCTGCAAGAAAGCGTCGTCGTGATTAAGCAAGGAAAGCTCAGTTCATCTAGCATATAAACTTCCCCGCAGTTTGCAAAATGTAATTTTCTGTTCTGGGAGTCGCATACAACAATTAAATGTTAGTGTTGCTCGAAAGTTCCTATTTTTCTGTTGAGTCCGCAGATTCTGCATTTGAACTCGTCCATGCATGCTATAAACAAACATTATAATCTACGTTCATAATAACCCAATGTAATGTAGACAAATATCTCGTGCGACAAAACGTGGGTAGCTATCTAGTGAGATACCAACAATCTTCATCTCTCAACATTTTAGTGTTCATGAATCAAATTTTAAATCTTGGTAAGTTTAGGTGTTTGTTTTAGGTCCCAGCATTAAATGCTCACTTCACAAGAAAAGACAGCAAATCATCTTTAGAAAACCCTGCTGACATTTACGCAGGAACGACAGCGACCTCATTGACCATTAGTTCCACATTAAAAAAGAGGGAAAAATTTTGGGGGCAGGAAGATGAGAATAAAGGAGAGGAGTTTTCTTTTTTCTTTTTTTGAAAAAAATATATATAAAGGAGAAGAATTTGAAAGGGAAACGATTTGGAGTTTCTCAACCGAAAGTATGGTATCGGGCTAAACTAGATTTTATCCTGCGCGATTCATGGGACCAATAAAAATTAATAACAATTGAATATTAAATATATTACTAATTCTTAATTACACTCCCACTGATCTTATATATATAAAAGATACTTTCTAGAAGGAAGTCATGCGTGGCAGTCATTTCTTATAAATGTTTACCGTGTGTTTGGAACCTCTTATTTTTAGTTTATTTTCTTCTTATAAGTAAAAATTATGCCAAACAGGTTTTTACAAAAACTCTTATAATAAAAAGAGTTTTTTTTTTACAAAGAAGAAAAAAATAACATAGAACAACAAATATAATTTTAAATTAACAGATCTAGCCATGATTCTGAATCAACCGAACATAATTTTAAATCAAGAGAGAACATCAAGTAGGTGAATATTAAATCAAATCAAAAAAGAAAGAAAAAACTACAAATCAAATAAACCTAGAAAACTACAAATTGAACAAACTTAAATTTTGTCATTTGTTCCCATATCACCTTATCGTCTCTATTTCTAAGCAACTGCTTCAAAGTCAAATACTTAACCCTTAAAAATAATAAAATTATCTTAAACTATTTTTTAATATCTAACAAGGGACATGAGTGTATGGCTTTAGGTCTCAATGAGTATGTTTATTTATCTATAGATAAATTTTGAGTTTAACATCTTGAATTATAGAAAGGCTGCTTCTAATAATTTCTTTCCTTCCTTACTTCTTTCTTTCTTTATTTTTGGGAAAAATCCCAAACAAAAAGAAGTTTAAAAATAAAAAATATTAAATAATGTTTTGAATATTGATAATAAATAAGATCTTTTTTATTTTTTTTATTCCCTTCGGATGAGAATTTTAGAATTTTAAATAATATTTTAATAAGTTCACATAATGTTTTATAATATATCTTTTATGATAATTTTTATTAGAAAAAGTGTTTATGACAAAAATGTTGCCAAATAGTTTAAATTTAATTTGAGCTTTAAAGTAAGGGAAAATTAAAATGAAGGACCTGGAAGAAAAAATATTTAATGAGAAGGACAAAAAAAATTGTAATTATTTAGAAAAACCAAATATCATAATATAAATCTTGCATTCATTATTAAAAAAATAATTAAAATTAAAAGTAAAACCACTCGTCATTTACATGTAATATTATTGTACAGTTTTTTTTTCAAGTTTCAGACTCATGTAAAATCAATATATTTCTTAATTAACAATGGTTCAAACAATTTTTTTAAATTTTTTTTCAACAAGTTAGATATTCATATAATAAAGAGATCATTTAATTAAAAAATATATGATCAAGTTTTCATATTTATATTGTTCACTATATTAACATTGATATCCATTAATCTCTTTTTATTAAAATAAAAACTAAACTCATTTCATTTTTTTAAGGATATAATAGATTATTTATATTTTTTAAGTTTAATTATCATTAAATTAATTTTTTAACCCACATAAAATTTTTCTAAAATAAAAATAATTAAATCATATAATTTTTTTTGCTTTAGCATATACAATACATTGTAAAACACCTTGAGTTTTGTTAAAATCATATAATAATTTTTTAATTAATTTTTTATTTATTTTAGAAAATTATAATTTTGAAAAAAATTGAAGAATGTGAATTTTTTTCATGGATATAGCTATACATTTTCTAAAAAATGAAAATTGAGAAAAAATGTATTTAATTTATTGAAATTTAAATTTTTGTGTTAATTTTCAAAATAAAGTGTGAGAGAGTTTGTAGGAGGAAATGGAGAAGATTTTCTTAAGAATAGTTTAGTATTATTAATTTTATATTCTTCTATTTGGTCCTTCTAAATAATTACAATTTTTATAGTTCTTCTCAATAAATATTTTTTCTTTTAGGTCCTTCATTCTAATTTTCCCTTAAAGTAACTTTTAAGTTAAACAATTTATATAATCATCAAACAATTTTTAGTTTTTTCTTAAAAGCTCTTTTTTTAATTTTAGCTGAAAAGTAGCTTATAGCTTAAAAAAAAGAGGATTCAAACACGCTCAAATTTTTCGAAAATGACCTCCTAAAATATAAATTTAAGACAAATTTATTGTTATAATTAATTTATCTTGATCTTGGTGAGTTAAAAATGAGACATACAAGCCAGCGCCTTAGTAGCATAGTGGCATGAGAGCTTGACTCCCCTTCCCCATATCCAGGATTCAAACCCTACCCCGCACTCCCCTACTATATGTATAAAAAAAAAAGAGAGAGAGAGACATAAATGGAAAACAAACTATTTGAATCAAATACCTGAATATAGAATTAAATTAAAAACGGTGTGCAAAACAAAATACTACACTAGTTAGTTAATGATGTTATAATCTAGTAACATGAAACTCACATTAGATGGGAGAATGTGAATTACTGGTATGTCCCGTTAATTCCTTCGAGTTTTACACAGCTATTTTATTGAAAAAGGAGAGCCTATCCTCCAAGTTATATCGCCTTCGGCATCAAATGAATATTCAAATTTCCAGGGGAGTGAGTAAAAAGGAATGAATTGGAACCTTCTCCAGCGTAATGGCCTATGACGCGAAGTTGGATCGTCGATCTTAATGGCAGCCCACATTATGTCAATAGACTAATTGCTGTTGGGAATGAACCATCCCAAAAGCCGCTGACTACTTATTAGCAACATTCCTCATCTCTCAATGTCATTCGAACCTTTGACCATGTGACGAGGAAAATCTGTCCCTCTCAAACTATCAATATGGCACTTGAACAATGACTATTAGCAACCTGTAGCAAATCGTCTTGTTCATTTTCTAGGTTCTGCTTCTCACTGTTTATCTTGGCACAGCATACAATTAAAATGACGGCTCAATATTTATTTAGATTATAGAGTATTCACACGGTACTCAAATTCCGACACCGCAGGCAAGAAATGAGATCAAACTACATTGTCATTGACTGATACAATAATCTCGCATCAAACAGAGAGGGGAGCTGGAGACATCTCCCATCAACAAAGAAGAGTCTATCAACCATGAAATTCTTCAAGATTCAGGGCGGGACTTGACAATGAAATTTTGGCGACTTATGGGATTAATGACCACTGGTGGACCAGCAGTACGAGGCCATGATTGAAATTTTTTATCAGTCTCTTCCCACCATTCCTTATTTGCAACTGTATGGGGGGTAGTGCCTGAATATAACAATTAGGTATTCCATCAAACTACTGAATCAGTTGCAACGCAAAGCAATATCCAAGGAACACAAAACTTACCTCCAAATATCTTTCGATCAGAAATAAGTACATCAAAGGTCCATGCAAGTGCAAATGACCCTAATACAGCAGGTATGATGTACTTGACGGCCATGCTCAAAGTCCAAACTGTGCATGAAGAATAAATACATCAAAAATCAAAATTAAAGACAAATCAACAGTTGAAGAAAGACCACCCAGTCATACGGGATATTGGATGGTCAACAATCAAGATATAGAGGAACCTTGAATATCTCGCCTTGGAAATATTAGGTTGTAAAATAAAAAGACATAGGCAAAAATAAGCTACAATATGTCAAATCTGAATCTGCTGTGCTTTGTGAATAGAAAATTGTCAACATTATATCCTCACAAACAAATTGCAGGGGAAGAAACATCTTCTCAGAAACCACATAGTAATACGCCCAAAGGATACTGAATTATGTATCAATTGCCATAATCCAGGTCATAACCAAGATCACTCGAATTATCATGCACACAAAAAAACAAGAAGAAGCAAAAGCATTATGGACATTGTTAAGTTATTCTTATGAAAATAAGAGCAAGTATTGCAAGCACGCACGTTCTATAGCGAAATCTGTTCATGCCCAAACATTCCATGGACGAGGCTTCTAGGATGGGCTCTTGAGTCTTGACTAAAACAGAACAGACAGCATTTTTTTTCATAAAATTTCGTTTCCCAGAAAACATCATGAATGGCTGATTAGGCAAACTCAACTACTAAAAGACTTAAAAATTGCCTTCGTCTCTTTCTTGGTCCCTTAATACTACAATACCAAGATTTAAAACCTGCTCAGCTATTAACTTGTTCAGTTATAGAATTCAAGAGCCACACTGAAGTAAATTCTGCCCAGCTATTACCAAAATTTTCGACGCTTCAAAAATATTCCTTCCAATAAGATCACGAGAAGTATGCCAATACAGCATTATCACGAGAGGTAAGCCAGCAAACCCAATACACAACCATATTAAAAAACATAAATCAGTAGGCCAGCAAGCCCACACAATGAAAGTTGAAAATCATCGCATAATCACGAGAAGGCAGTGTTCAATCACAAATCCAATACACCATATGGTGAAGGCTGGCGCATGAAATCCAAGAAAAGATCTGGAATTCGATGAACACAGGTTGAAGAACAGATTAGCATCGTTACATATTCGCGCTGGTTACATCAAAGCCATAGATTACAGATTCGCACAAGATCCAACGAACGAAGTCGAAGTGAAAGAAATCGAAAATCATACTTTGACCTATACAAAGGAGAGTTACAGTGTAAATCCTACCTCAACGCCGATGGAACCTGGAATTCCGGCGTCTCAATCCCGGTCCGAATAGCAAGCGCTCTCACCTCGGGCGCACAACTGTACAAGCTTGTTCGACAAAATAGGGTTTGGTGAGAGGTCTGAGGTCCAGATCGATAAAAGCATAAAACCGTTGGAGGGCATCATGTGTCATTTCACATTGTATATTGAGGGTAAAATGGACTTTTAATAAAAGAGGCAAACGCCGGAAACCAAAAAAGACAGGAGCTGGTTATGAATAAGTGGATAAAAACTCCAACGCAATGGCCCACCCTTTCCCTCATCCCGTAAGCAGCATTGACCAAATTCTTTCAGAATTCAATTTTAAGGTGTAAAAATATATATATATTTTTTTTTTGAGGAGTAAAAATAAACCTATGCTTTTTTTGAGGAGCAAAAATATACATGTGGTTACTATTTTAGTGTAAAAATCACATCCCACCGTTAAGTTACTGTTTACCGCCATTAAATGATTGTTCACCTCATCTCTTTCTCTTTCATCACGGTAAACAGTGACTTAATGGTGAGATGTGACTTTTGCACCAAAATGGTAACCACATGTGTATTTTTGCTCCTAAAAAAAGCATGTGTATTTTTACTCATGAAAAAAAAGCTCATATATATTTTTGTACCTTAACCTTTTTTTTTTTTTTATCAATTTTCGGAATTCAATTTCACTCACCAATCAAAACAAAAGAAAATTACTTCATTTTTTTTCGACAATAAAAGT
This sequence comes from Acacia confusa, assembly GCA_037074495.1. Classification (NCBI taxonomy): domain Eukaryota; kingdom Viridiplantae; phylum Streptophyta; class Magnoliopsida; order Fabales; family Fabaceae; genus Acacia; species Acacia confusa. The sequence continues at coordinate 7,779,401 of CM073507.1, read as the reverse complement.
TCGGGAGGGATTTTTCATTCTTTGATTCCTTTTCCCCCCAAAGAAAAAATAATTTATTCATTTAGAGTAATATTATTCACATTTTCTAATAAATTATATAGATTTTCATTTTATTTTTAAATATGATTTTACTGAAGTTTCTTACCCAAAAATATTTAAGATATTTCAGTCAAAGAAATTATGAGATCAGATTAATGCATAAATTCAAATCGAAATAAAAAATAAAAAAAGGTTTTTATTTTAAAATATGTCAATGTATATATATTCTTACAATAAAATAAAAATAAATACAACTTCAATTTCAATAAAATTTAGTAAACATTTATTTTATTTTCTAATGGAAACTAAACTTTATAAATTTTATGTTTACTCCGATAGTAATTGTTCAAACGGTTTCAACTTCAGCATTTTAATCTTTTGTTTTCTGTAGCTTGAAATCTTGGTAAACACTTTCCTCCAACAGGAGGCTTCATTATATATTTTATAGTTAAACAGAATGATATCTTGCTCGTAAATCACAATGACAAAAAATAATCGTGAGAACTAAATTTTGGAAAAACCCCCATTGAAAAGTTTATAAGTAGAAAATATCTGAATTAGAGTATGTGTACAAAATTTGTAGGGTTAAATTTTGTAAGGCTCTTCTTAGTGATAAAATTACTTTTCACCAGTTTTCTCCTAAACCTTGCCGTCGTCCTTTAGATGCTTTTTTTTTTTTTGGCGGCCAACCATCCTGGGGAGTGGATAGAATCATCAGAGAAGTACACGCACATTAAAATAACAGACTAACTCCTGACAGGCGCATGACAGCTATATTCTCATTGATCACTAGAGTTGTCAAAAACACTGCAGTTTCTGTTATGTACATCGAAGCAAGAAAGCCAATAAATTACTACACAATCACAAGGACGCACGAAGCCGCCTCAGCACTGAGCATAAGAACAAAGAAAGAATAAAGAATTAAAGACAATAAATCGGAACAAAACTTCGCCAATATCAGAGTCATAGCCTTGTGCTTTCTCGTCTAACCTTAACCTTCCAGGAATGTAGTTTATACAACAATTCCAGAATCAACAACCAGCAGCTTTTAAGAAGTTATCATATGGACTTGATGCCGGCAGATGGAAGGAGTGAGGGCGGTTCTGATACTCGGCTGTACATTGCCAATGAGGAGGCTCTTCTAAGTCCGCACTCAAATTATTGTCAAAGAATAAGTTGTCCACCTGCATATTACATGGGCAAATTTGATGCTCAACTCAACTTTTGCATGCAGTTAATATTAAAAAGCTGAAGGTTTTTCATCTTCAACTTTCAATGGATGCAGAAACAGGAATACATATGCCCCGTACGTTTAGATGTACAAATATAATATATGTTAATTCAAGATAGAAGTTACGAGTTTCTCAACGTAACCAGTTACCTTCCGGGAACTCACATCCAAATTGGACAAAAAGTCCATGTTTATCAGTTGATTGTCATGATTTTGTGGAGGGAAGTCTGTCAAACATTCCTGCTTTTGGTGGGGATTCATCAAGCCGGACATGTATTGCTTTTCCATCAGAAGTGCCTCGCAGTTTTGAGCCATATCCTTGTAAGTCACATCGCAAGCAGCTGGTTCAGAAATTCTTTCAACTTGTTCAGATGTGTCCAAAACCTACACGCTCATATTGTTTTGTCAATTTTCTAGTTATTGACAAGGGAATAGCTTTAAACACAAACTAAACAATAATAAAGAATACAAGAGAACATGAAATGGCCAACGTACTGATTCTAGAAGTTGATTAGCACTCAAAAGACTTGGGACTTCTACAGTCAATTCCAAACTTTGGTTCGAGTGATTATCAAATAAATCAGGAATCAAGTCATCGTCTGTTGACAATTTTGAAGCTTTCTGGAGAATGTAAAAGTAAATACCTCAGTCACACTCACAAATCCATGGCAGAAAGAAAAGAAATAAGAAAATATGAATAACTACAGTGACAATATCTCTGGAGTCCATCACTTTAACTGACACACCTCTTTTGGCAAACCAACTGTCAATTGGGATCCAAATTGACACAACTCATCAGGCGAAAATTCTTCCAGCAGCTGCTCTCTTATTGAGGAAAATGCAGGCTGCACAAAAGACTATAGGGTCATTGAACAGGAAAAAGCAACATATTTTTATCTTCTGGCTCAGTCTTAAATATACAAGTGAAAATATTACTTCCGACAAACTTTCCAAGCTCCTAACAATTTCTGAAGCAAATAAATCCTGAGTTTGGTGCTTGGTTGTCGACAATTCTGCAAGTGTGCTTAAAGCTCTATCATTGTCTTCTTTGGACCCATAATTGATGGTCATATTGCCAGGCTCAAAGCTGACAGCCTGCAACTTGTGATCTCCAACCATATGAAGGAAGGGGTCAACCTGAGACAAAAACAAGAAAAAGAATCAAGGTGATATATATTTATATTTACTTTCAAGAACTAGAAGCGTGTAGAGAAAGTATCGAGGTGATATATATTTACTTTAAAAAATTTCTTCAAATTCATAATTTTTTACATATAATTATTCAATATACAGTATTACTAGGTTAGATTCAAGCATTATTGAATTCAACTGGAAATGACTCTTCCAATGTGATTTTTTCGATCCACAAGGTTCAAACTCTTTACCTTACTTAAGGGCAATCAACTACTTTACACTCAACCCAACCAAAGTGGATTCATAATCTCAAATTCAATATATGTAGATGCATACTAAAAGCTATAACCGGTTTAAATATTTTATAATAAAAATTATGAATTCAAATTCTTTATGTGATTAAAATTATTGATTTCAAAAGGTTTGAAATTTGACATTCTTTAATCTAAATATTCTGAACTTGAATTTCAGACATTGAATTGTAATGTTTTCTAGCATTATCTGAAAAGTATTATTCTTCTTTTTGTTCTTACTAAAGCAGTAAAGCGTCTTTATATATATGTCAAATATAGTTTTGAGTCGTCAATGAGAGCCAACAAGGAGGGAAGACTCGAGAAAGGACTCACATTTTTCTCAGTAAGCACAGCCTTGGCACTGTGCACAACAGGAGCAAGATTGTGTGATTTTGAAGAAAACAGAATCATTGAAACTGCCAAAGTAAATATTGATCTTCGTTGTGATGGTGGCAGCATCCCTGCAATATAAATAAATATTACCCAAGGCTCAAACTTCCATCGGCACATTCAGTTTTTTTCCTTCATACTACCAGCTCACCTCTATCCTTTAGAGAAATATTCCACAAAGAAAATGCCAGCTGAAAACTCCGCACCAGTATCTCATGAAAAGAATTCTGTATAAGATAAGTTAAAATGGGAAAAATGGATATACCAGTCTTGAAGAGGAACAGATATAAATGGGAAGATTTAGCTAGACAACCTCAAATCTTTCTTCATTGGCAATATGGCTCCCGGAAAAAGCAAATTTACACACTAGATCACAGTACAATATTCCACAATTAATTAATTCAAAGGTATGAAATGGACATTTTATTACAGGATTGCTGTTGCTAGGGGAAACAAGATTTTGGGGCAGCAGAAATGAAACCAGAGCTTGAAAGAAGACTCTCTCAAGCGAATGAAGTATAATTGTGAACATATTGAAGCAGGAGATTCTGAGCAAGAAAAAAGCAGTAGATTGCAAAAGGACTATGTAGGATCTTGCAAATTTGATCTCAACAAGCACAAATAACAGCGTAATATTTCTGCAGGTACTACATTTTACCATGATACAACACAGAAACAAACAAAACGAAGGACCCCTTGAACAAAGAACTACTGAACATCATTTACTGCTGTATAAGTGTGATAGTACCTTATCTCTAGAAAACAGCAATACCAAGCTGTATGTATGAGCAATGGCTTCATAATTTTCGGGCATATTTCCAGAAGAGATGGACTGTGCCCAAATTGATGACAGCAAGAGGTTTATCTGATGACCGCACAGCCTGAGGGAAACGGCCTCCTGTATTCAAGGAAAAGGCAGATCATTATAGACCATAATAACAAATCAAACTCAAACCCATGAAAGGCACACTGAGGTTGACATAGGACCTATATCACTCTTATTGGTATTATGGTAAATGTCTGAATCTCCTGCCCATCCACAGGCCACCCATCTTACACCGTGGGATTAATGTATTGCACCTCAACCTAAACTGTTTCTTTTTTTTAAGAGGAAAAAACTATACACAATCTCTCCAAAATAGAGCTCTTAGTTAAAACCTAAGTTCCAGTGCAATGGTGTATACATGAGAATGAGAGAAAGGGAGGGAGGGAGAATAAGCTTACTATATGAAATCATATAAGCAAAGTGTGGGATATTGAAGCATCAAGACAACAGCAGGACTTACCAAGTTCATGTTGGCAGTGTTTCCAGAATTCTCATCTCTTGCGGAACTGTACACCTGACTGTAGGTTGATTTCAACCTGCCCAGCATCCCACTATTGTTGTTAGCTCTTTGCTCCGCTTCCGCAATAATGTCTTTGTCATTTAAACAAAGATTTTCTCTTGAGGAACATTTATCCTGTCTCAGCTTTTCAAACAAGGCAGCAGAAGAAGAAAAAACGGAGACTGTTCTTGAGATGGTTTGTGGAACCGCCAATGCCTTCCTGGAGTAAGAAACAGCTGAGCATGGACGAGGGAAAACTGAAGTTGGTACAAGAACAACAGAAAAGATGCGATGAGCTCCCACTCGTGTTTCTTGATCTGGATGGACCATAGCCAGGACTAGTTGATGAAACAATGTTTCAGGGAAACCCTAAAGAAGGGAAGAAGGGTTATAGCAACAAATTCATCCTTCAAATCCAAAGTAGCCAATAAAATTCATAAAAAATGAGGTTATTCCTTGCCTTGTTCTGATAGGACAAATTTGGTAAGGAAGCTACAATTTGGGCAGTTCGATAAACAGCAGAAATTGTGGTCCTGGATATTGCTGTAATAGTTGAGATATTCTCTAACATCACACCCATAGCTTCAAGAATTGGCCCTGCTTCTCCAACCTGTTTGTGAGCAGCAGCTTATTTATTATCTTTCTTTCAATAAATATAATAGTGAAAGATAGCAGAATATTCAACAGTTTCAGGAAATGTTTGAGGTTTAAAGTTTGAAAGACAACATGAAATCTGCAGATTGATAAGCCCAGGCATTAATGGCCAACTGCTTTAGAGGTTTAGGCATAAATTCAATGGAAATATAAAGAGAGACACAAGGTACTTTGATTGATATCTGTACAAGGCATTCGTCCACAGCTTCTCGGAACTTCTTGTTCCAATTGACAGTGTCAGCATCTAGATTTGTCTCAAACGAGCATTGTATGCTCTTCCGCAAATGCCTCATTAGGTCACCTAATGCACCTACTATTGCTACAGACGGTTGAGCCTTTGCATGTTTTGCAAGCAAAGTGGTCACCTCAACAATGTCTAACTGTAAGTTGGGTTGTCTAAGGACGACTTTATTATCAAGATGCTTTACTAACATTGACAGTAAAACATGTGAATTTTTACCTGCAACGAAGTGAACAAGGAAAATAATGAGAAAACAGAGTACCAGAATCAGCTGACATTACTATAAAGCATCAGAGAATTTTAAAATGATAAGGAAAAAAGGGATAGCATACCCATATTATCCATTATAAGTAACATATCCTTCAAAACAGAGAAGGCAATGCCATGCGCCGTGGACCATGAATTTCCATTATCACAGTATCGGAACAATGATTCCATTACACGACGTACAGTAGTGCCTTCTTTGGCTAAGTTGGCCATATTGTTTAGACAAACCCCAGACCAAAAGCATGGATTCTTGGCATCTTCCCTGTAACACAAATCATTGTAAGTTGGATCGAAATAAACAGAAGAGAGCTCAATTGCATTTTAAATATTCTCTGATAACCAAAAAAAGAAATTACATTGCTACATTTATTTTGCCTTTGTCATCCACTATTTCACTCCAGGGTGGAATTTTCATTTCAGCATTTGGCAAAGCAGAATCACGACCATCGTTTTTCATCACTTCTTGAACCCACATATTGTTAGGACCATGATCGGGATCAAGACCTTCTGATTTCTCGTGACATTGATAATTTTCCAAGACAACGGAAACAATCTGTTGAGTTAAATTGAGGGGGTAAATCATAAAAGATCAAATAGGAAAATAAATGTCATTTAGTTTATATAACATTGGTACAAATTAAATACAGTAAACTTAAAGATGCAAATTAGGATTCTAATCTTTGAAAATTTCCAGAGAACATTCACTTGAAAGTCGTCTATTTTAACTTACTTGAGGTATATTACAAGATCTTTACAAAAAAATTAAGCACATTCAATTCCACCTAGTGCGGTCATCAGGCATAATCAAAAGAAGGTAAACCATTCAGCAGTATATTCACAAACACAAAAGCCACGAGAATGATTAGTAAGAGCCTACTTACATTATCAAACTCAACTGATATGTGGGAGTGTTCGCCCATAAACCAAACCTACAGAGCAAAATATATATCGTTCAGTTCTGATGGGCATGGATACAGATTACAGTTCTCCCACAAACAAGAGGTAAACTTGACTTGAGAAGATGACATGTACATCAGGTATTGTTAAATCCATTTCATTCCCACAAGTTCTCAATGTAACTTGAAGATCTTTAATCTCAAAAGGAGAGGAGATAAAATAACCAAGAAGTGATGAAACAACCATTAATTTAAAAAGTAATGATCCAAGCTTTCCACTGAAAAGAAAGTATGCATTGAATATGTTGATTAAGAAAATAGCGTTGGATGTCAAGGAAGTAGACAACAGACTTTAGGGGCTAAGATTTGTCTTCCAAATGCACTTAGGTCAACACTCAAGCTAGCCAAATATGAAAATTTTAGAAACAATGGAAAAAAGGTTCTTTGAGCATAAAGTATGGACTAGGATTTTGAACTTGTGCAAGTGATTACAGGACAGTGGAAGATACAACAAAAAACACAGTAAAGGAGAGACAGAGATGAGTCACGAGCCATTGTAAAATAATGGAAAAAAAATGAAAGTAGAAGAAACAAAAGCGATATAAAGGACACACCAAGGATGATGTGTGTAAGAAGCAAAATACGCAACTTACAGAGACTAGCTGTGTATAGCTTTGGATAGGACCAATGGTAGAAAGATATTCAATGGTCACTGTCGTTGCCGTGTTCAGTATACAGAGATAAAATCTTAGACCTCAGAAGATTTAGGTGATTTTTGTCCTGAGCCGAGAGACAAGTGTTCGGGAAGGATAATTCTTCTTTGGAAAATTATATTGGTAAAATTTAGAGTTATAAGTTGAAGTGTTGTGTGTGTGTCACAAAACTATATCCTCAAAGGTTTCTGTCTTGGGAACTAATGGAATACAACTCGGTATAATTATGTCAAAGAAGAACATAACTCGAATCCATTTCATGCAACCATGAAGCTCATTTGATTCCCCCCTCACATGTAAGCCAAAAAATTCAAAATTTTGTTATGAAAGAGAAAGAATGGAATATAAATGTTTAAAGATAACGGTGGCGGGTACCATTGATGAGAGGACTTGCAAAGCAGCTGAACGTAAATTTCTTCCCATATCATCTTCCCCTACCTCTTGAGCTAGTTGACAGAGTTTTGGGATGTAACCTTCTAAAGTGAACAGGTATGTTCCATCAATCTACAAAATTAAGAAAAAGGACAGAATCAAAATTTTTGTTTTTTTATTATATCTGTTGAACTTAAAAATTGTAACTGTTGAAGAACCGTCAAGACCGACCTGATTATTTACAAAATCAAAGAGAGTATAACATCCTACAATTCTTATCTCATCTTGCCGCGTTTGATCCAGCAAAGTGTGAATAATACTTAGCAAGCTACTTGCGAATAATGGCCTATACAAAAAAAAAAAAAAAACATAAAACCAGTGCCCATGTTAATGGTGCAAATTAAGATGGGTATGAAAATGATAGCTGCGATAGTTTAGATGCAGATTAGGAAATAAAAGAATCACACCCCGCGTCATGAAACTGAATCATGCACTAGTGATTCTTCAACAACTGCAATGAAGTGATTATGCTTTCTCAAGGCACTTACTGTTGGATGTGTGTAATGCATACAAGTAAGAAACATATTTGATAATTGCAGTTGCCTATCTCTTCCCAATTTCAACCAGCGCCAACCAATCAACTACTGAAAATTTGTTGCATTTCTTTAAGATCTCGCCCTCCTCCCCCAGTTTTTATTATTTTTTCTTTTCCCCCCTCATTTATGTGAAGTAGAGACACTAAACCAACTTCATTCATCTCTCTATTTTTTTTCTTTCACTTCCCCTTCAATTATTAGCAAAAAATAAAAAATAAAATATAAAGGACCATGATACTACTCTATTCTCAAAAACTGTTAATCCATCATCATTTTTTTCACTTCTGAATCAATGGATGAAAATTCATCACACTTATTTTTTATAGGTAGGGTGATTGCTTGAGCTTGATAAAGTATCTCATCGATTTAAATCACTAATTCAGGAGTTTCCATAAAATGAATCTTTTAGACCATAAAATGATGAAAGATCAGTGAAAGCTTTCACGCTTCTAAGCATCAATTGATTCTTCAATATGATTGTTTCACGTCATAAATAAATTCTATCAACAAGACTAATAGTATGATAATTTTTACACAGTAAAATCCTTTAAATAGTTACTTATCAATATCAGAAAATAACAGGAAAAAAGACTGCTTGTCAGCAATAAATATACATATTGACATTGAATGAATGACTGACATTTGCAAAAATAAGCAATGTATTGTGGGACAGATATAAAAAAAACCAAGTGGTGGTGTGAAGAAAAGATAAGCGGAGTGATCAACAAAATTAGGCCCACAAAGTTCCCTATTGGTTAATGACTGGTATTTGCAAAAATAAGCAATGTATTGTATGGCGGATGTGAAGAAAAGACAACTGGAGTGATCAACAAAGTTAGATCCACAAAGTTCCCTATTGATTAATGACTGATATTAGCAAAAACAAACAATGTATTGTATGGTAGAAGTGAAGAAAAGACAAGTGGAGTTATCAACAAAGTTAGGCCCACAAAGTTACCTATTGGTTTCTAACTTCAGTATTAAAAGCAAGTTCTAAATGTGCACTGACACTGAACTCTATGGAGTCCACCTGGGGCACAAATTTTCCGAAGTGCAAATGGAATTTACTCTCAAGAAATTCAAAAGATTTGATTACAAGAAAGAAGAAAAGAAGTTTCACAACAGTGACAAAGAATGATATAGGGAGGGGGAAGGGCATCACTTGATCAAATTTGTCTATGCATACACAAAGCTATAAGCCATTCATATATAAAGCATAAAGATAAGACATATATGAACTCACATTTGCTCTTTGCATGAAAGCAGCAATTTCTGGTAAATGCACATGACTATTTTTGTCGCTTGAAAATTCTCAATACGTAGTTCCTTGTAACACTTTCGTTCAAGGGCGCCTGTAATCTGATTAACCAAACAACTTGGTTAGAATAGCAACAACCCTTGAGTATTGAAAAATTTAAGCTTATTTTAATATAAAAATCAGGAACCTTTATGATCAAGTTAATGGAAAAGTATAAAAAAAGTTGCTAAAGAAATAGATTAAGGACACAAGAATAAAAAGAATTCACATTAATTAATCAAGACCAGAAATCATTTTTAATTCCTCAAAATATATTAGTGTGATATTATCACGCATTGGCACAAGATAACTTTAAAATTTGATTATCATTTAGAGAAAAGAGGCAACAAATGCAAGAACTTAATAGCCCCAATAGGCTTCATATCAAGTCCACTATTTGTAAGGGGTTGATACAAGAATAGAACTATCATTTTCCTCTTCTTTTTCTTCTTTATAATAAGTTGGTTCAAAACAGAAATTTCCATAATGACATGTGATATAGACCTAAGCATGCTTGAATGATATCACCAGAAGAAGAAGATAGATCAAAATTCACTTGTGGATGCTATTTTATTGTCAAATCCTTACCTTTGGAATGCGTAAAGGATTTTTGGCGGCATATTCACATAGCTTTCCTATTTTCCTGTCATTTGGCCCCTCCTCCTGTCAATTTGTACAAAAAGTAAATATAAAATAAAGGCAGCAGGCATTTTAATGGGAAAAATAATAGGACAGTACAAACAAATCAATGAAGTAGGCATTGACTTCATGTTAAGAAGGAATATTATAAGGGATCTTTCAAGAATGAAAATCTTCTGAGACCAAATGGTTAGGGTGAAAAGTGCAGAAACATAACATCTTAATGTCCCAATTAAAAATGCTAAAAGAAGCCACAGAAGGATGGGGGCAAAAAAGCTTTGAACTTTCAACTACAGCATCACTCTTAGATATTTAAACCTGTTTTGCCTCTCTGGTGTGCATATTCCTGGCACCCAACCCGAGCAGATTGAAAAATAATAAAACAAAGATGAGGATAAGTTCCTCAGCCTTTTTCTATTAGCTAGGGGTCTATGATTTCATATCACAAAAAGAAACGGAGAAAGGAAATGGAATTCACATTCAGAAGCTCTTTACATGCTGTCTAGTCATCATCAAATAAGAATGTAACTGTCTTCAATTTCTAAGTACTACCTTAAATAGCATTAAGTTTACATGAAACTTTAATCATTGTGATCAGTTCCTTAACTTCTTTCAATTAGCAAAAGCACTAAGATTTTATACCACCTAAATGTGGATCAGTTCCTTGGCCTTTTACTAGAGGACTATAATTTTATATCACAAGCATTATTGTTTCAATGAACATAGGAACTGAGAAAGGAAACAGACTTCACATTCAGTTGCTGTTATCATGCTGTCTGGTCTTCCGCAAATAAGAATATATTTGTCTTCAATTTCTGAGAACTACTTTAAATAGCATAAAAGTAACATGAAAATTTAATCATTGTGGATCCGTCTTAGTGGAACATCTTAAAGACAAGCAACTGCTCTTGTAATGACAATGAGACATGATCAGCATATCCAAAAAAAATAAGGAAAGCAGACCTGGTTACGAGGGAAAATGTCAGCAATCAGCTTCTTGTACCTCTTCACAGGCTGTCTCGACCTTGCCCGCAGCGATGGGCAGAAAAAACAAAGATTTCCGCAAGCGGGCAAAACTTGACGCGAAACTACACCGGAGACCGTGGCCATGTTGGAATTTTTGCAATAAACGATTCGGGGAAGGTAAATAATAACAATGTCGTTGGAAAATTAGGCTTTCTTTCCCTTATCAAACAATCAGAAACTCGGATTTGTGCCCGAAGAAGGGAAAGAAAGGCTCAAACGCAACTCGGTACGCTCAGATTCAAACACCAGCCTGCAAAAGGAATTTTAGAAAAATCCAAAATGAAAAAACCAGAATTGAGGGAACAGGGAAAAGGTTTGGGGAAATGAAGGAGGGGAAGAAACTCGTACCGATGAATCTCTAAGACATGCAAAAAATGCAGTAGGAATGTAGCATAATCTGCCTTCGATCCGAAGCTAAAGAAAAAGAATAATTGCCTCTGTTTTCGCAGGTGGCAGCCGGAGAGATTCACAATTGCAGGCGAACAATGAACTGCGGGAACCACCGCGTACCTGGCGCCTGCCAAGGATGGTGGAATTTTTCCACACAGAGCAACCGTTTGAGGGTGGCCCCCATTTACGTCCTCTACATTAATTATTCAAAATTATGAGACGGCCCCTTGACTTCTCTTTTTAAAAAATAAAAAATAAAAGCCTCCGTCCCCACTTTCCAGGTCATTAAGATAAATCTTAAAATTAAAATAAGAATAGAATTAATGCGCGCCAATAAATGCTCACGCTGGTGCCTGTCTGAGAGTGTAAAACATTTTCCCAACGGCCTCCTATTTTTCTACAGACTATTTTCGCCCAAACAAATTGTTGAACTTGTTTCTCAAAGAAAATAAAAGTAATTTATAATTAAGAAAAATCACATATATGATACTTATATGAAAAATTTTTATTTTAATAATATAAACATAAAAGATTTTATTTAACTCGTTAGTCATCCTAATGGGAAATGCAATGGTAAGCAGTGGGAGAAATGATGAGAGATCAGAGAAGTAAAAAGAAGAGAGGAGGATGAGAAGTGAGCAATTTTCGCAGCCATGGGTATATTTGAAGAGAGTTTTAAGTAATTTTAAGTTAGAAAAAAATAACAGTAACAAAAAAAAAAACCTTTAATGATATGTTTAGGTAGAGTTTCAAGTCGACTAGATTTTTTTTAAAAAAAAATCCTAAAAGTCAGTTAAAGAGAAAACTTTTAGTTTTTTGACATAGGTCTCGCCATTTCTATCACCATCAATCTAAACACAAATCATATTTACAACATAACCTTTTTTCTATTAGGTTTCTACAAATATCAATCAGATAAAAAATAAGTCACTATTCCTACCGCTAACTCAAATAGGACCTATGTCTAGCCTTTATAATACAATATCGCATGTTTTCTGGAAAGAAAAAAAGAAGTGTCTTCATAATAATAAAGATAAGTGATCGTGAAGGAACCCACCAGCAGGTGATTCCACCACTCAACATGTACTCATATCTTTTTAAGTAAAAGAAAACGGAAAATTTAGCTGCAAAAGTCACACCTCTTTCATTACCCAGCCAGGCTGTACTCGGTGTGCTTCTTCTTTAAGTTAAGAAAATAATGATCCTTGTACTTGATTCCATTTAAACAAGATTACACGCAACGACCATCATTACAAATTACCATTATTAATTCCACATGATATAATGACCACCCAATCTATCATCAAAACCTGAAATATCAGGAATTTTGGTTAAGCCATACCATATTCCAACCCATTTTAAAATGGGTTGAAAAATATCCGATCGCCCTTTGCTAGAAAAACTGTAATAACGAACCTGAATGCATACTACAAAACGAGAGGATTGACAACCTTTTTACAGCGATGGCAAGTGAAGGGCAAAAAATCTGTTTGGTTGCAATCACACAGGCAGCAATGCTGTCTGTCCTAGGTCAGGGAATTCTGGAATTCCCATCTAAAATCACCAGAAAATGCAGGGAACGAACAACTTGTTTGGTTTCCCACGTTTGGCTGCAAACATGGAGGAATTGAGAATAATATTCCACGGCCATGCCACCACCGGAATTCTTTTCATTCCTATTCATTGTTTATTAGAGACTTCATGCTACCCCGCACATCCCAAAGGAACTAGAAAATGCAACAGCTAATCCATGAATAGCGTACATTATTTCATTTTAATTGCTATTAAATGAATTATCATCATCGATTAGCCCACCCTAGTCAGCCCTACAGTCGACGTTCATTAACATGCCTACAGGAATTTTAAGAGCCCAAGTTTTCGATGGATTGAAAGTTGCAATACATGAATAAGATTGTTATGCAATCCTATGAAAAAATTTCCATCATCACTACGCTACCGCCTCAAAGGCTTGATGGGCAAAGCACAATCGCACTCTTTCTCTGATAATGCATGATAACAAAGTGCCAAAGTTGCGATGTTTCTGTGCGTGCTCGGATCTTTTAAATGAAATTTTCCCTTTCATTTTCCTCTGCGCGGTTCCCAAAGCCTTTTATTTCTCCAAAAAGAGTCAAAACTCAGTAAACAACTTAAATACTCCTTCCAAATGATACTCAGAAACACATAAACGCACTTAGAAATGTAAGGCTCATTTAAACAACAATAAAACAACACAAGCAAAATAACATATGTGGTCACTAAAAGTTTCTGTCAAAACATTCTTTCAAATGCACTACATCGGATACCAACAAAACTGCAACTGCCAAGTGCTACACCTCAAGCCTCCTCCTTGTCATCCTCCAGGATAAGGGCCTTTCCTGTTGGCTTCATCAATAGATCAGTGTACTCTTGGAATGGAGATTTAGTGAAGCGAGTCTCCCTCCAGAACTCAGGTGTCAGGAACCCGTATGTTTTCAGCAAACAATCAAAAGTTGCCTGCAGATAAGTAAAACATTAGGGACCTAAATCTGTTATATATATATATATATATATATATATATATAAAACAGAAAGTCAACAGCTCTTGCCAAAAAAAAAAACTTCAAACATCTAGGATAAGTGTATAACATTTTGCAACTCTGAAGCCATTCTAGTCAAGTCAAGCAACAATTCGAAGCACAAGGCGAACACAGCAGTGAACATGCTTAAAATGGAACTCTCTCATTTGCACCACCAATCAAATAACCCACCCAATCATGGAGACAAAAATGGAAAACAAGATTATTAATGAATAAAGGTTAAGGCTTCAAAAATTGTACAAACATGTGAATGTCTAGACAGCATAAAGAACTAAACAGAAATTCTACTAATCTACAAACTGACTGCATTTATTCAGCATAGAATTCCAACATGCACATGTCTAGAACTCAAACTAGTCCTTTACAAAAGGTCCCATCATCTCACGTAATGACTAATCCATTCAATCGTTTCTAGATATACAAGAATGGTTGGAAATCATTTATATTTTTACTACACGTCGGCTACTTAATAATCCCCACTCCATAAAGTTCATGAATTAAAATCCGCACACCAGGGAAAATTTTTGCTGGTAAATTAAGACCAAACCTTGACGAAATTTCCAAGAGTCTTAGTCGACCCTCTAGAAGAGGTGAATACATCATCTATTCCTGCAAACTGCAAAACCTTCTTCGGCACCCTAGCAGCAACGATTCCAGCACCACGAGGGGCAGGCACCATACGCACAGTGACGGAACCACATTTGCCGGTAACCTTGCAGGGGACTGTGTGAGGCTTCCCGATCTTGTTACCCCAATAACCTCTTCTGACAGGAATCACCGAAAGTTTGGCCAATATAATAGCACCACGAATGGCGGTGGCGACCTCCTTGCTACACTTCACACCCAGTCCCACATGACCGTTGTTGTCACCAACAACGACGAAGGCCTTGAATCGGGTCCTTTGACCGGCCCGGGTCTGCTTCTGGACTGGCATGATTTTCATGACCTCATCCTTGAGGCTAGGACCAACCAGGGTATCGACGATCTGGTGTTCCTTGATTGGTAGAGAATGGAGGTAGATTTGCTCCAGGCTGCGAATCTTCCCCTCCTTGACAAGACGGCCCAACTTGGTTACAGGAACCCACTTCTCCTCCTCTTCACGGCGGGGACCCCTGCGGCGGCCTCTACGACCTCGGTCACCGCGTCCGCCACGGCCACCAAATCCACGGCCAAACCCACCTCGGTCACCGCCACCACGTTCGGCCATCGCAAGAAGATAATGAGATGCTAGAGAGCTACCAAAGAAACCCTAGCCAACGAAAGCAAAGTGCACTGGCGCGAGTGTTAACGCCCGAGTTGAGAGATAAAGGGCACTTGGTTATTGGGCCTAATGAGGAATTGCCCGGTTTCCCCTTCCAGATTATGAAAAGCCCAACCCTTTATGGAAGCCCAACACTATATTTCTGTTCTAAAATATTACGTTTCTTTCGGCTTAAAATGTTTTATTAAATATCTTAAAAATTATTAATATTAAAAAGATTAGGAAATTATTTATATGTAATTTTTTTTCTGATACGTATGAATAATTTTTCCATTAATATATGTGTGTGTTTAGAAACCTATGGATTTTGGTGATGTAAAAGTCAGTTTAACTCAAAGTCTCAAAATTCTGTTTTCAACAATATTCCATAGCTAAAGAGACGAAAGATGAAAGTTAAATGTCAATTTAAGTAAAGTAGGAGCAATGTTTTATTAATAAAACAAGTAAGAAATAATGATGAAGCCAATGACATTTTTTGTTATACATCAATGTATCTAGGTCTATAACGATTGATATTGATATCTACTTAAAATAATCAAATGTTCGCGTCTGTGTGCTCCTACTTCCTAGCTCTGGGCAGCGAGGGGTTACGTGTCCAACGTAGGACACTTGAACATTGTCACATGAAGCTTTGGAAGCTTCCCCTGTTTCAAGTGTCAAGTCTACGTTCTGCATCACAATCCCCTGGCATGGAAAGTTCTCGCTGCAATCAAACCTCACGCTTACTTCTGAAGCACTCGTGCCTTTTATGTTCTGGTATAACACATTCTTGATCTGAACCGCTGAGTCCTGCTAAAACCAAAATCATTATTAAAAACTTCATTAATACCGAGTGTGTGTGTGTGTGGGACACGTTTGTAAATGTATTTACATATGCTTTTACCTGTTTTTTGCATGGATCCTTCTGGTCACAGTAGTTCTGGTCTATTATTATGGGGTTGGTCACATTGTTCATCTCTATGTTCTGGAAATTGATGTTGCTCGCACTTCCCGACCCACCCTTCATATACAATTAAATTATGTCCTACGGGATCTAATTAGACTCCAATGAAGAATATAAGTGGATTAGCAGATTCGACAGTCAAGTTTGTAATACCTGCCACGTCTTAATTCTTACTCCATTTTCAGTTCCAGATAGCTTGGCTCTGTTTACTGTTATGTCAGAAACAAAAGCTTCGGCTTGTTTGGCCCCTAAGCTTCCAATGCTGATTTAGATTTATAGTTGCTAATTATTTTCATCTTCAATTAAGTTGGATACTTTGGTGTCTAAGATAATCGTAGATTTTGGATTTTAAATATGTCAGAGGTAAATTACCTGATGCCATGGCCTGGTCCGCATGTTATATCTGTAGCTTGTACATTCTGAGATCCACTTACAATTGATATACAGTCATCTCCTACAATGTATTCAATACTAGAGTGTGACTATTTTGGCAAAAAAAGAAGTACCAAAGCGTGATTACATAATTTACCAATTTAAACTAAGATTTTGTCATATAAATATTCATGAGTACGCATTAGAGTGTTTCCAACCTTCAAGCTGATAATTCAGTTACTGATATATATGTTCTTCTTACAAACAAGAATCCCAAGAAAGTGGCGTTTTAAGAAATAATTAAGGAAATCACAGTTGAAGTAGGGAATTGAGATTAGAGGAATGATTTTGAACATACAATTGGCCAAAAATATTACCAGTTGCTATGACAGAGCTTGAGATTTGGATCTTGTGTGTATTAGAGACATGAATTCCGTCAGTGTTAAGACTATCCTGTGGTGCAGTCACAGTGAGACCCGAAGCTCTAACGTAGATGGAGTCCTGAAATGATAAGTGAATTTGTTGTGCATCTTTTATCGTCAAGTTCTCAACCACCAAGTTCTTGCAGTTATAGAACGTTAGAGCCTGCAACCATAAACAACCAAGTACAGCCATCAAAACACAAATTAGATAGTAATATACACGCAAATTTAAGAAATCAATCAAGGAGATATATGTGTACCGTAGGGGCATTCTTGCAGGGCTGCCAGATTAAAAAGCAAAATCAACAGATAAGGCACGATCAGTAGTTGAATAATATTGGCGAGTATATTATACATATGGAAGTTACAGCCGATGTAAAAATATATTATGGCCTTGTTTCGGGATGACTTACAAGTTTCTTGTTCCTTTTGCATGAGTTTTGCCACCATATGTTTCCATTTCCATTGATGGTTCCATCACCTTTAACTGATAGACTCTGCACATTCTTAAACTGAAGCCAGTGTGTGGGATCATGTTTGTAGTCTGAAGGATTATCAGACGCTTCAAGCACTCCATCAATCTTAAACAAATTATCATCACATATTGCATATATAGTTATTATAACTTAATTTTGTACTCACTAAAATAGAGAGAGATATACGTAATATTGTGACTAACCTGCACTGTGATATGGTCAGATTTGCATGGCCCTGAGAATCTTATCGGCTTGAGTAGGTACTTCTGCTTGGGCACCACAAGAGAAACTGCTTCCCCAGAAGAAGAGCATGCAACTTTCCAAGCCTTCTTGAATGCCTGAATTGACTCACATGATGATCACGACAAGATTAAAAAAAGCAGGCTAAGAACAAGAATGAGGGTGAATATACCTTTGTGTCGCCAGTAACACCATCTCCTTCAGCTCCGTAATCATTGACATTAATCGTGTTAAACGAAAGAGAAGGGCCAACCAACTTATCCAGTATCTTCAACCACAAATGATCATCTGAGCTCTGCTTGATCAAGTTATCGAATGTCCCACCATCATCAATCATATTAGGTGAATCATCAGAATGAAGAAGAATATGTTGCGGGTCCTCTTGCAAAGTACAAGAACAAGCAACTAAAGAAACTATAATGACGAAAAACTGTAAGATATGCCTTTGGTGGTTGGCCATCGCTCGACTTTCTTTCCCTCTGTGCAAAAGAAAGATCCGATTGATCCTAATGGCTAGCTCGCCTGGTATTGAGCTTATGGGAAGGTTATGAGTATTTATAGACAGAGAAAAAAGGTTTTGGATTTTGGTCTTAATCTTCAAGCCTCTCATACGGTGTGGAAGGTTGGGTATGAGTATGAGATTGAGACTAATTAAGGGACCCTCTCACTTTTTGCTCCGAACACGTTAAAGAACGTACTTCCACGAGTAAATCATTTGATACATAAAAACATTCTGTTTAGCCAAAATATGCAGCCTATGGAGAGCGTCCACGTCGGAAGGAAAAGTCCAAAGGAAAGTAACAAAATATAAAAACATTCTGTTTAGCCAAAATTTGCAGCCTATGGAGAGCGTCCACGTCGGAAGGAAAAGTCCAAAGGAAAGTAACAAAATATAAAAACATTCTGTTTAGCCAAAATTTGCAGCCTATGGAGAGCGTCCACGTCGGAAGGAAAAGTCCAAAAGAAAGTAACACAATTTAAAAACATTCTGTTTAGCCAAAATTTGCAGCCTATGGAGAGCGTCCACGTCGGAAGGAAAAGTCCAAAGGAAAGTAACAAAATTTCTGGCCCACGTGACACGCACTTGACTAACTGGAAGCCGAGAAACGCGTGGCCTTCTTGTGGGGACCATACCGTCGAAACAGTGACAGCAACGTCAGCCATATGTCCTTCAGCATCTCAAACTCCGTCATCTACTTTTTTAATTTTTTGATATTTTGCAGCATTAATTCCCCAAACCTTCAATTAACAATATACGATTATTTATTATCAGTATCAATTTGTTTATATGTACTCAAATTTATATAAAATTTTATGAATTAAATATATTTAATAATAGACTTTAGTGTTTTTAGTTTTTTTAATAATATTTAACCTTTTTAATCAAATTTAAATTTTTCTCTTCAACTATCACAATAAATATATATATATATATAAAAAGATTGTTTCATGTCAATTTATTTATTAAACAATAAATTAAACAAGTTTTAGTTTTTTTCTTTGAAAAAAAAACTACCTCCACCGCCGTTAATTCAAACCGACCGGAGGCAAGCAAAAAGGTGAAAAACGGAAACATAACTACACATCTTTTGTCTTCTGTGAGCTCGTCGTTAGCAAATTAAAATGGGAAAAATATGAAGGTTTGTTATAAAAGTATATACGACGGCAGCCAGCAAATTTTAGCTGATTTCGTCAACTACACATGAAAACATCATAAATATATTTATTTATTTATTTATGCTTTATTATTGGTATCCTTATTGATTGGTATAAAAGGGTAAATCAGCGTTCTTTGGAGTTTCAGTTGTAATTAATTATATATTTTAGTATAAGATGGTTAATTTTATGGTTCATCGTGCATAATTTGGGTTACACAACACACAGGCCCCCTTGAATAATTGGCCTCGTTTCATCATTCCATTTAGAACAATTTAAATAAATAGCTTTCCAAGTTGGCCTAACCTATACTCAAAAATTGATTGAGGAGTTTCCTTGTAAGAATTATGGAAATACCATGATTACTTCATATAATTTTAAACACACACGTATGTAAAAGAATATAATGTGTATTATATATATTCAAAGGAAACCATCATATGAATTAGGACTACTAATGAATTCTGGGATTGATTGGAATGTTGCCATTCTTCTTCTGCGTAATCATTTGGGGTTTTGAATATGGTTCATTCATAGGATTACGTGAGAATGGTTCTTAATGCATTGAATCTTAATTACAACTTATGAATCTAAACATGACGCCAATTAAGATTAGTATGCTGATAATGAAGCTATCTAGGATCTAAATTATGTTGCATATACTTCAAAAGCTATCTGAATATTAAATCATATCTTGTTCCTGGTGAGGTTTTAAGACTCAACTTATTTAATTTTTTTAAGAGAAAAAAAAGGGATTATGAATAACATAAAAACTGTTTTTTCTCCTCGATGTTGTTCAATATCAAATCAAGCAAAACTTGTAGTTTAATTTGAGAGGAGATTTCCTCAGTATCTCTTATCTGTACCGCTGATCTTAACTAAAAGCATATATGAGATGGAAGAGGAGAGGAAAATGAACGACTGGATGGAAGGATACTGAGGGAAGAAGAGAGAAAGATACTGAGAGAATCCAAGTTCGTTTAATTTTTCATATAATATTATTCAAAGTTAATGTAATTATTGTGATAAAAATTAGAGGGGAACGGAAGAAAAGAGAAGCTAAGACATTGGGTATGGAAGGTTGGAGTAGAATAAATTAAATTACTTGTTTCCTTTGAATTGCAACTTTAATTTACGTACGTGGTCATCATAAGGTGACATCCTCCTTGCATAATTCTCTCACCATGTATTGGGTATTCACGTGCTTTTTCATCATGGCATATTTGACTTGATATGAAAACCAAGCATGGCACAATTAAGGAACGTAACGTTTGCGTTCAAGTGGTTACCTGGCGATAATTGTTAGGCAAAGAAGTGTATGTAGAATCTAAATGATATTGATCATGGCCAAGGAGACTTGGATTGTTAGAGCCCATCAAGATCAATATTGACATGGATGATATGGACTAATCAAATGTATATATAACAGCTTGCCACCTTATATTTGGCAATCTAGCTTCGTTAAGAAACATTCATTTATTTGAGCAAAAAAAAAAAAAAAAAAAAACAGAAGAAGAAGAAACATTCATTTCATATTTGATAATAGAGATGCATGGCTTCATTACCGTGTAATTTATTCCATAACTTGAGATCTACTGTTTTTCTAGTTGCTACACACGCACACAGTTATTTCTGCAAGATCATCTGGTTTTAGCGTGAGAAAAAGAATTTCACTTGAAGCATAGGAAGAAACTATAGACAATCTTGTGGGGCTTATCGCTGTTCATGTTATCTAACACTCTGTTTTTATTGGGTATATCTTATCTCAGTACTTGTATGACTTTTGATTCAAAAGAGAAAAACTGGGACAAATATAAGACTCAAACTTGGATGTGAATAAGGCATCTGTACATCTCCTCTGCAGCAACTGGGACGATGAAGGTCATCAACCCACTTGCTTGCTCATAGTTGAATTCTGTTTCAGTGTCACCTACCACACACTTGCATGGCCTCTGCGACAAATACACTCCAAATCTTTCACCTCCCTTCACTCTCAGCCCTATACTTGTTACTTCTGATTTTTCTGAAGGTCCTTTGTGGATCTCAATCTGCCCCACTGCTCCTCCACTGTTGAACATATCCATTAGCCCTATTGCAGCAAATGAAACACCTCCTGCAATTTCCTGTCCACCGAACACCACACACATTCACATAATCACATTGCTACCTATATGGACATCACCTATAGGCTATAGCAGTCAGAACAAGAGAGGCTTACTTTGACTGGGCAGAAATGGAAAAGTTCATACTCCTGAACTTTAAGTGTCACTGGAACTGAAGCCCCCTTTGGGACCTTAATTACTTCCCCTGCATTATTCTTCTAATTATGAAGCCTGCTACGAAAAGTGAGACTCTAAAAGGAGTTATGTACAATGAATGGTCAGTACGTGCCTGATCTGAAGGCATAAACAATGGTGTGGCCATCCCAATCATAACCAGCAACTCGAGGGAGGAGGTCAACATCAGAGGCAGAAACAGAGCCAGTAAGAGTAGCAGGAGATGCATCATGGACACGTGTCTTCTTCTCAATCTCGCACCAACCAGCACCTTGGCAATTAAACACCCCCACCACTCCACTGCACTTGTTCATGTTCCATATTTTCAGCAAGCTGCATGCATATATATATTGCGCATTACAATTTAGTTATTATAAACCTTCCATTAAATGATTTCAGAGATGGAACAAGCTGCAGAACCTAGTCCCATCTCTTGCTGGATCCACAAAGAGAGAATCAATGGTGGGCCTCCCAGGTAATTGAGCTCGCAGGACTGATCCATCAGGCAGAACCAGCTTCTTTAGAAGCTCAAAACTGTGTTGTCCTGGCTTATCACTGTAAAATAAATCATGACAAGTAAAAAGCACAGTTTATCTCACTCATTTTATCACAAAATATGCAAGACAAGATTGACAGCAGACATCGATCTCATACCTAACGTAAATGGCACATCCACCTATTGCCCGAGCTGCAGCATGATACTCTGCTGCGTGATGTAAGCTCTGAAAAACAAAGACACAAACGCAGGACAGAAAAAGCAAATAGATGTTGTACTGTCACACTAAAAACCAAGTGTTGTGTACTTATTTAGAAGTCCAACTTACATGAAACATATCCCAGTCAGGCTGCATAAACTCTCCGAGGAAAAGAGAGTTATAGGCCACAGATGAAATATGGACAGAGTGAGAAGTAGGATCGTGTGGGTAAAAATCATCAGAAGCTCTCACAACTGCGGTTTGCTTGGAATTATAAATGCCATCAGTATTATGACACATACAGGCAATGCAGCCATTATCAGTAAAGTTTAGAGCAATGGAGGCCTCAAGTGCCTGGACATAGCTGCGCGTGAGGGACACCCTGCCTCCATAACCAGAGCCTAAGGTTTCAATTATGTTCTGTACATCCACTTTGACTCCATCTACTCCGCACGAAGCTAAGTATGCATGAAGCTCATTGTAGAAATCGAAAACCTTCTTTGGATGTACTAATCCTAAGCCATGTACGGACAAACTGTCCATGACGATGTCTGATTGGTTACCTAGTATACCATGACATTGTACTGGGTATGCCAAGGCTGTCTCGTACTTCTCCATGCCGCTTGCCGCTGGCTTCACTCCTCCCCAATATCCAGCCAGAGCATGCCATACATATACGTATCTGTTCACCGCAAAAAGTTCGTGACAATAAACTGATAAATGTGCAGTTTAAGATTTGATTTTGTGTGGAGATCTTACTTAACATTGTGGCGGTGTTTTGATTCTTCTACAATATGTTTCAGGCCAGAGTTTAGTTCATTGTTGGGTCCACGTTTTTGAAATTTAGTATTCTCTTTTATGCCAGTCAATCTGCTAGCGAACCTGCAAGCATCAATCCCATTTGCCAAAACATCAATGAACTAGCTAGTTCTTCAATCAAAGTAATTACCGGGTGTAATGGGAAAGAGATGTCACGTACTGAGCTCCTTCTTGTATGACCGAATCAGAGTCATTTGGTTTGCTTTCAATCTGTTGCCAACCATCATCTATGATGAGGAACCTTGGAGGTGTACCTCCATCTGATAGGCTGCAATTTTCTTAACTAAGTTTCAGTGTGTGAAAATCTATCTCTCTATTCATTAGGGGAAAGCAAAGAAAGAAAAAGGCATGGACGTCAGTTTTGTTTCCTGTAAAATACCTTTTGAGGCCTTCCTCAACACCTTCAGCACTGACATCGGTATAGAAAGCATCCCAAGTGCACCAACCAAACCAATCAAGAAAAGATGGTAGCTACACATGTAAAACCAACTAGAAACGTTATTACTTAATAGGGAGGGCCCATAAAGATATTTAACCATGTGTGATCATGAGGGAATGAAGCTATCGGCAATTCGGCAAGGAGAATCGGACAAGGTTCTTACTTTTTTCTTTTCAAGATGAGTGAAAGTCTGCGTGTGTTTTTCCACAGCCCTTGTTTGACCAATAAATAAATAGTTGATAAATAGAGAAAGAAAATGTGCCCACACAGGAGAAAGAAGATGCGAGCGAGAGAGGGAGAGAGGGAGAGAGAATTGAGTGAGATGGCTCACTTGACAGAGTGGTTGATGACTTCAAAGGGGTTGGTCCCTGCATCCATGTAGACCAAGTAATGCCCTTGGTCGGTCACAACATTGTCGTCCCCTGCAAAACCGAATCACACGATTTCGGGGATTCTCCAGTCCATTCAAGCCCGAATGAAATGAAGTCACATTAAAGAGTGTTTCGATGGCCGAAACTCACCACTCTCAAGGCAGATCTCCAATTCATTTTTGGGATTGCCCTGTAGAACAGCACGGAACTGGCCTTCCAGCAGAGGAAGCAACACGGTGTAGATGGTTCTACAATGTTCTTCTCTGCTTTCCACCAGCATGAATTGGGTCTCCAGAGGCACGTCTTTCCCACAAGTTCCCATTCGGTTAGTCATCCACCATAACTTGAACCGGAAACAACACATAAACCTATGTCCCCTGTTTTCCAGAGTAAGAAACAGATAAGAACTGCTCAAAGATTTGAGTCCAAAAATGAAGAATAAAGATGAGGAAAGAAGACTTACTCAAGGACACCCAGAGGGAACACATGGAGGCTTTTGGACTTCGAAGAAGTGGCGCCAAAAAATGCACCAGAAATGAGCCCATCCTCAGGCTCAGGAGTGAGCACAATGTTGTCTGGCACACCTGTCAGAATGGTCTTTCCATGGACCACCAAGTTCCCATCGTTGATGAATATATTAGGTGTCACCGTCATATCTCTCTACACTCGACCACTGAGTTACGATGCCAAGTACTTCTATTAAGCATGGTAAGAGAAACTATTTTAAATTAAGATACTAAACGGGATTTTGAGAGAATAATAGGACAAACGAAAAGCAGAAGTTTGTTCTGTGAGAAGCCTCTGATACATAGAATATAATACAAGTAGCGAAAACTTTCAGAGTGGCTAATTTTGATATAGATATGGAACACCCAGATGGTCGGCTACATCAGGTCATTTTTAAGACTTGAGGAAGTGAAGGACGAAGCATCTCGTTTCTCTGACAAGAAGCGATGCCCACTCTGTCACCGAAACACCGTTTCAATTTTGAAAGCGGAAGGCTTCAATTCAGAGTTCGCGTTTATGAAGTAAGGAGAATTAAATAATGATATGCTGTTGAATTTAAATATAATTAACTCTTATATTTTTTTCATTAAAACATGTTTACATGAAAAAATTATGGATAAGAGATTCTATTTTTGAAAAAGGAGGAAAAATCAATGTCGTATATTTTCCTCTATTCTCCCCACATCAAACTTACCCACGACCTGTCATGTCAGCGAACATAATTTTCGAAACCATGCAACGTAACATCGCGTCGTAACAAAACAGTGAGTGAACCAACCAGAAACTATTAAGAGATTTATTTCCATGAATAAACCAAAATTCATCTTCTCAGATAAGAAGTAAGAAAACTAAAGGCATTGAGTTATATATATTGGCCATCAAAGCTCACCGACGGGACGAAGTGGTTGGAGCAACCTCCGGTGAAGAAGCTCTAGAGAGGTTAAGAGGGAGAAGTTAATGAATAGTTCAACCAGGAGAGCTCTCAAACAGAAGAATGCGAAGGATGAAAGACGAAGGCTGGGAGCGTGTGTGTGTGATGGCACCTCTTTGTGTATGCTTAACAAATTTGAGTGGAAGATTTTATAGCATGCCAAGGGCTAAAGGTCGAGAAAGTTTGAGGATATATGGATATGTCTAGATTGACCCTAGGAGGGTTCTTACTTCTTAAATAATGGAAAGATAAGAAAGAAAAGAAGAATTTAATGTTCTGACAGCCGAAGATATAGAACAGGGGACATGTGGCAGTGCAGAAGTTGAGGCCATGAGAACAATGTTTGCTGTCATTATCCATTTTCGAGAGAAGCCTAAGCTTCGCCACGCACGTACGTATGTACAATAGCTCCCTCTTGTGCATGAACGGTGGCCCGCTTTCTTATTTCTGCTGTTTGGAGAAAAAAGGAGAAATTACGATGGAAGACCTACACACAATTTTTTTATTCAAAAAATAAAAATAAAAATCCCATGTTCTACTCATAACAAGATCATTTTCTATTCTCCTCCCGTTGTCTAGAGGATTCTAACGCAAAAAGATAACTTTTTAAAATTAAGTAAGTTCGTTTATGAAAATTATTGAGTAAATCGTGTATGACAATACTATGATTGAATACAAGGTAGCTTTTATGTCAGTTGACAATGAACTATACATTCTTTTTGCTCGAAATAGATATAGAACAAACCATAAATATCAAATTTTAGCCATGTTTTTTGTACAATACATTTCTATTCCATCACATGTTTGTTCTGATTCTCCTTTTGTGTCATCCTCCCCACACCACAGTCAAAACTTCAGCAATAACACTAAAAATTGGTTATGCTCCAGTAAGATGATGCCAACGTCATTGTGAGATTCATGTTACTGTAAAAATGCCAGATCACTCTTCCGTCCATAAGCATGACAATTTATCGTATTTACAGCCTCCAATAATGACTCGTCCATTAATCCTCCCACAGCCACTCATTTCCCCAACACCTCCCTCAACAAACAAAGAGACAGTCCAATTTCATAGACATCGCATGCTCTAACCAATATATCCCACTTCACCTCAAAAAACGGGGTTTTCTCGTAAGGATGCAAGAGAAGTCAGAGGAGAGAAGAACTGCAGTGAAAGGACAGAAATGGAAGGCTAGAAATTTATCTCAACGACCCATCCCTCATCAATTTCAGACTCAGACTGCTAAATCTCTCTCGTGAATACTGCCTTGATGCTTTTCTCCAATCTGTGCCGGCTTTCATCATTGCATCGAATTCCCCATAGCTTATTTTTCCATCCTGCAAGTTCACAGAGACAAGATCAAGGGGTTGCTCTATATGAAAAATAGATCAGTAATTGCATTAATCTAACCCAAATTCGTTTCACTATAAAGCTCGATGGAGGCAATGCATTCTGGAAGGCACCAGAGGAGAAGACCCGCATGCCTTCCAGAAAGTGCAGAAATGTAATAAGTCCAGGTTTTTGACATGAAAATACAGAGAATATGTTGTGTTGAATGTAGCAACGGCAACTTAAATCTGTTGGAAACTACTAATATATGTGCTTCCGTATGACATTGGGTATTGCAAAAAGTTCTAAGGTCAAGAACCTCCTGAATTTCACACATAGAACTAATTCAAGTGTTTTAGAAGCCTTTCAAGCTTGCCCTTGATAAGAAAGAAGTTAAAATTTGGATTTTGTCTAATCATCAAACAAATGAACAACCAGAAAAGCATAACCCAATAAATAAGATAAGAAATTACTTATAAAATTGACTCAAAAACATAATTTAAGATTGCAATTAGAAGGGAAAGTAGACTAACCTTATCTGTGTCCACATCATGCATAATTGCATTGATGACTTCATTGTTTGTATCAACTTCATCGGCTAAGGCCTCACGTAGCTCCTCAATTTCTATATATCCGCTATTGTTCTTGTCAAAAAATTGGAAAGCTTTGCGAAGGTGCTCATCATTGCCCATCTTCTTGAAATGAACAGAAATAGCTACAAATTCTCCATAATCCAAGTGTCCATCCTTATCTACGTCACCCTGCAAAGGAAGTTTTCAAGGATTAGAAGATGAAGTCCAGAAGCATGTATCGTCAAAAATAATTTCACAGGAATATTCAAATATTTAATAAAAACACGCATAAGTAACAAATTAAAATTAGAGAAACTACATTTACTTAAAGATTAGTTTTCTCTTTTGATTTAAATCTGACACTAAATTCATTAATCAACATTTTGTTTTTGTTCTTTATTTTAACATGTAAGGAAGACAGAAAGGTAAAAAGGAGAATTAATAATTTCTATGCTTGCGGCTCTTTATTAGGAAAGCCTGGTGGATGAACTAACGCAACTATTCTAAGCAGTAATAAGTTTGCATCAGTACATCTCCGAAAAAATTGAACAAAATAAAAAATCAAGTGTGACAGAACTACCCATTTTAGCACCTTTAACTTTGACTTCAAAACCTTCCCTGGCCCCACACACACAAACAAAAGGTTTCCAAACCTTCAAAGCTCAAAACACTACTTATTGTGAAGAAAAGATTCTAGGTAGAAGGGTATACTCACAGCTTCCATCAGAATTTGGAGGTCTTCATCAGGTATAAGATGCCCCAATTTATGCAGCCCTGCGCGTAACTCATCACTGTTAATCTTGCCTCTGTTACTTGTATCCATCAGCTGGAATCTCTCTTTTAATCCAGAAACTTCTTCTACTGACAAGTACTCCGCAATCACCTGTTGAAATGAAATTACATCAAAAATTGAAAAACAATGGTGAATTAGAATGATGAAATGGACAAAAACATGTAACAGATGATCCTTAAGAAATATTCAAAGGTCTTTTGTAATGCATTACCCTTAGAGCTCTTTTCTTAAGCTTGTTCATGGCAGAGAATTGCATGAGCCTTGCTCTAACAGTTTCTCCCAGCGGAACATTAGGAGCTTTTTGGGCATTCTGTAACCATGGATGATCTGCGTTCAGTGAACAAGAACGTGTCAATTTCACAAATTTGAACAAGAAAGATGTGATGCTGGGAAGAAGTTCTATGCAATCCAGGTTAATATTTATCTCTACGAAGCCTTTTGTAAAAAATGTAATATACCTAACACTTCCTGAGCAGTAAGGCGCTGCTGTGGGTTGGGATTAAGCATCCTCTTCACAAGATCTTTTGCATTATCAGAAACCTTAGGCCAGGGGTCCCTTTTAAAATCAACAACAGATCGTATGATTGCCTTTGCAACTCCCTGTTCAGTTTCTACATTTGGAGAGAGATGATTTAGAAAAGAAACAACATGAATGCAAATAAATAAACTGAAACTATGATGTCTTTCTTATAAGAAAATGGAATGTGTGTGTGTGAGACAAGAAAGTGAGATATTTGTCAACAACTTCATGAGAGTTAATCTGCTAGAGTCGCTAATAATACAATAAGTCACATCAGCATTCATAGTCATTACTCACAAGTGTAACCAAGGAATAATGTCCACCTTTATGTCTTTATTTTGACATTCTAGATAGATGCCATGGACAAACTAGAAAATAGTATTAGTTCAGTCACAAACTAACTACTCTTTACCATATTGAAGGTCCATTCAGAGACATG
Source organism: Acacia confusa (assembly GCA_037074495.1). Classification (NCBI taxonomy): domain Eukaryota; kingdom Viridiplantae; phylum Streptophyta; class Magnoliopsida; order Fabales; family Fabaceae; genus Acacia; species Acacia confusa. The sequence goes on along the minus strand of CM073507.1, from coordinate 7,750,260 downwards.
CATTTGATTGCCTTCAATAGTTTTGTTACTGTTATAAGATGGATTGATTTTAGGAGATCAATTCATCAAGCCCAAAGTGACTAAAAAGTGGGTTCATAGCCACAAAAGAATACTAACCTGCCCAAAATGGTGGAACACCACAAAGTAAGATGTACAGAATTACTCCAGCACTCCATATATCTACTTCGGGGCCATAGTTTCGTTTTAATACCTCAGGAGCCATGTAATAGGGACTTCCAACTATCTCGTTAAATCTTTCACCTGCAGAAAATGACTAACTTCAGCTAACTGTTCACTCATAGGTGGCAGCCACTAATGATGAAAGTCCAGCAACAATATAAAGAGATTCAATTGCTGGCCTGAGGCATTACCGGGTTCAAAGAACACAGACAATCCAAAATCAATGACTTTCAGAGGTGATGTTTCCTTCTTGTTTGCGAACAAAAAGTTCTCAGGCTTGAGATCCCGATGCATCACGCCATGCTTGTGGCACACCTGCAACACCATAAAATTCAAATACATCAAAACCCAAGAAATAAATAAGACTCGAGTAAATGACGAGCAAACAATCCGCACAAAAAAAATTAAAAACATAATATATGCCACCTGTCACATTAACCTCAAAAAGAATGAGCAGTTGAACAAAGCAAACATAGATGATTAAGGCACAGGACACGAAGTTCGTTTTCTCTAATGATATAATCGAGCATCGTAAGCTAACTCTTGGGGCCCAACACAAGAGTGAGATATTTAATTAGTTATGTGTGTGCCCTGTGCGTGTATAGATATTTCACATGATCACCGTTATGTCCTACTCAGACATAAGGGGAAATTTCATGAGAAGCAAAAGCTAACCCCAAAAACAATTTGTGTATTAAATTACTGATCTGCCTGAATGTGCAGGTAACCAAGCCATCAAAACAATAATTTAGATAATATCAAATTTAAAGTAAACATAACCAGTGGCAGATTGAGTACTTCACTTTGCAAATTCCAAGACACCAAACTTTTAATTTGAAATTTCATACTCTCACATCTTACCTGGACGACTTCAACGATTGTCCGTATGACGACAGCGGCAGCCCTTTCTGTGTAGTGTCCACGAGCAACTATCCGATCGAACAATTCACCACCCTCGCACAGTTCCATCACAAGATGGACAGCATGGTCGTCCTCGTAAGTGTCCTTTAAGTTCACAATATTTGGATGCTCTGGCAAATGCTTCATGATCTCAACCTCTCTCCTAACATCCTCGATATCAATGGGTGTTCTCAGCTTCTTCTTCGATATCGATTTACAAGCGAAATTCTCACCGGTCTGTTTATCGGTGCATAGGTAAGTGATTCCGAATTCCCCTCTTCCGAGCTCGTCACCCAGCTCATATTTGAGCTCAATTTCGCGGCCCGTAGGCTCCTTCAAGACGTTATTCTTGCTTTTGCCATTTCCGTGGTTTCGACCGAAATCAATCCCAAAAGCGTTCAGTTTATTTTTATCCCCCTTCTTTTTCTTTTCCTCAGTGCGAAATGGAGTAACGCAACAGTTGCCCATGGATCTCTATCAAGTGTGGGAAGGTAAGACCCAAATGCTTTCAAATCCGACCTCGATGAGCAAATTATGGTTATAAAATGTAATTGAAGACCCCGCTTCACTTATCACGCTTCTTTACCCCAGTTGAATCCTGGATATATTCAGGAGTAATTGGGGAATTAAAAAGGGTGATAATTTATAGACAAATAGAATAATCGGAGGGGAGAATCCTTCAAGAAAAATGCTTAGAAATGAATATAGAAGAGGACGGAATGATGATTGAGGAGGCGAAAGGAGGGTTCTGGGAAGGAGAAGAGGGAGAGAGGGATGAATTTAGCGCGTGAGGGAGGAAGGCGACGGTCAAATTTGCGTCCACGAGACTTCGCCCATCGTCCTTCGTTTCAGATGATGAAATCTTTCTCCAATATTTTCTTCACGGAACTCCTCGATCTTTATAGCAAGAAACGTCAACTGACTAAACTACTCGCCTTATTTGTCCAAACAACTAATCATAATTCCATTATATCAAGTTTTCAGTTTCTGAATAAACAAGGGATGTTGATTAGGAATAAAATGTTAAATAGTACTATAATTTTTTAAATTAAGTATGGACCATAAGTGAAAAAATCAATCATATACTCCCTCTCTCCATCTATCACTAAATATATATTTCAAATAACCAATTTATACTTATAAAAAAAACAGTTAAAATTAACCCAGAGTAATAATTATATTTCTTAACTATATCTTTATTCATAAAAATAATACGTAAGAAAGATAATAAATGTAACAGATAAAATATAAGGGTAAAATTGAAAAAAATAATAATAATAAATGCTATGAGAAAGCTAAAATGAAATTATATCTAAGAACAAGCTCATTTACAGATTTAAAATGGAAGAATAATGTTTAAACTATGAAATTTTATTATAATTTACAATTTATTACTCTATTATGTTTAATGTGTGGATAGGCACCAGACCAATAGAAGTATTATTATATCCATTTTTCTTAGTGATTTCTGGTATGAGTTCTCAAAGTGAACGTATTCTGCCGACAGAAAAAATGCACGTGGGCAAAAAGCCGCTGGGATCGGCAGTTAATGAGAATACAGGAATGAGGGATATGGGCAAAATCAGAATCAAGAGGGGACCACATACATAAACATAGTCAACGGCCCAACAGCCAACTGACGTAGTGGAAGTTTCCGCAGGTACGAGTCCACGAGAGATCTTCTAGAACGCCTTTGAATTTTTTTTGGGTGCATCTGGGATATCATTTGCGAAAACGCAAGCGATGACGTTGCTTCTTGTCTTGCTCCCGAGTCTAGACAAAGAGGATGCCAAGAGCGCGAAAGCGTGAGAATGAATATCTCCTCTTATTTTATATATTGAAAAAATTATAAAGTTAACAAAAATCATAACACGTTGGAATAGCATCCTCTTCAAATTCTTTATATTTACCCATCATAAAGAAAACTGATTTATTTAATAAGAATAAGGAAGAACTAAAGAATAGAAGAAAATGACAAAGAGGTAGATGAAAGAATCTGATACTTAATTGAAATTTTCTTTAAATATTACGACATGACAGAGAAAGATAAATACTGAGATTATAGTACTTAATAGCAATATTTTCTAAAAACTAAATTTAAAAGACATACGTACGTACTAGAGAGCAGTGGTCTATAGATGTATGGGTGATAGATGTATTCAATGGCAACTACATATAGGAATGTTTCTGTAGTAGATTGGCTAGCATTTTGATGTTTTCCCCCCTTTTGAGTTGTAGCAAAAATTGTTAAATGGGTTAAGATGTAAAAATACACATGAGTTTTTTTCAGGAGCGCCCAGCACCACATGTTTTCTTTTAAACAAAAATACACACGTGGTTACATTTTTAGAGCAAAAGTCACACAAGCCGTTAATTGACCAACGTTGACCGTTAACTTGAACGGAAATGAACAGTAACTCCGCTGAAATTACTATTTTATCTCTAGTTTTAAATAATTTTTTTTTTAAAAAACATTAAAATAAAACTCTTTCCCGCCAGTGGGCCCCACCACCGGTCACATCACCCCTTGTCGTCGCTGGCGACCAGCAGCCACCTCCTCTGACGGCTTTTTTTTAAAGAAAAAAAAAACTAAAGAGAGACCAGTGGGCCCCACCATCGTCGATGACCTCAGAGACTTTTTTTTTTAAAATTGATTTTATGTTTTAAAATTGGCGCATCCGCGCAACGCATAGGAAATTCATGCTTGTTAGAATCAATGCATCATAGTTTGCGGTATTCCTATTTTTCTAACACCTGGCCTATAGTCGTACACCTTTTCCTTTTCTTTTTCCTTTTTCTTTTTCTTTTTTTTTTTTGTGTGAATGAATGAAGTGGAAATATATTAATGAATCAGGAATTTACAAAAAAGTTCAAAAAAACACTATCAGTGTACAAGATTAGTGTTGTCTAATTTCCAAAAAACTGTAAGGTGCTTCCAGCTCTGAGTGTGTTCGGATAGTACATTAACATCGTTGTTCCATAGCTTCAACCTCTTCAAACCCCCCCTCTCTTGAAGACGGTGAAGCGGCATGTTTCTTTGAGGGTGCTTATCTTCATCAGTATTGCATGCGGGAGTGAATGATCAAAGATATCATATTTCCACTGTCTATTAGGGCCAACGAAAAAGCATATGGGTGCTTTTGCTTGACCACTTGGTATGCCTACAAATGCCCCGTTTTTCAATGGACTGATCTTGTCGATCCCATTGTCACCCCAAAAGCTCAGCTTCGTAATTCCATCCCCCGGGTTCCAAGCTATATGGAGCTTGGCTTCTTCCCATGCCATCGCAATACTTCTCCAAACGTGGTAAGAAGTCTTGGTGTTTTTTGATACTAAACTGATGGCATTAATTAAAAGAGGTTACAAGGGGAATTGAATCCCAAATTGTCTTGCGAACATAAGGTCCTGACAAGACATAGTCTGGACAAACATCTAGAAAGCTAGAAGAGGAAATTCCTTCCTTAGCAAGTGCGTCAGCTACGCTGTTACTCTCTCTTGGAACAAATCTCATCACAAGGTGCCAATCTCTCCTCATAAGCTGTCGGATCTGCCAGAGGATAAGGTTTTCTGTAGCCACAGAATTGCCCTCCCTTAGTAAATCAATCAACTCCTTAGCATCTGATTCTAGGATAACTTTCCTACAACCCAACTCCCATGCCAAGTTTAATCCTTTGATAACAGCCCATCCCTCAACAACAAATACCTCACAGATGCCCAGATAGTGCATAAAACCCGCTATCCAGCACCCACTATGATTTCTTAAAATCCCTCCGCATCCAGTGATCTCTAGCTTTGGGCCACCCATATATCTCCCTCTCCCAAGACACGTACCCAAAGTTTCTCTCTCCTTCTAGTTTTTTTATTATTATTGATGAAGCATTAATATAAGTGAATTAAGAAAAATTGACAAAAATAAAATTCGGAAAATTTCATTTAGGCCCCGCAAAAGAAACTTATTTTCTGTCAATCTCAAAAGATTCTAAAACTTCACTACACCACCTTGAGTAAGAATAAAATTAAGTTTTATGGATGAAAAGACAATAATGTATGTACTTTATTTCTTAAATCACATTATTTTTTTTGTGAATGGTCAAAATATTCTTGTTAACTTCTTAATTTTTTTAATCCCTTTATTTGTCTTATGAATACTCTTATGAAGAAAAAAGTAAAAGAATCATTATTTTTTTACCTATAAAACTTAATTTCATTTTAACCTATGAGATGTAGTGAAGTTTTAGAATCTTTTAGAGTTAACTGAAATTAAGTTTTTTGTGCAGGGGAATGATTAAAATTTTTCCTATAAAAAAATGTCTTATAAAATTAAGATTGACTCTAGCTAAAAACAAAAGCATCAGCCGACAGGGAGTTTTTGGAGTTGCTTCATACCTAATAGCTGCCCCAAAAACAAAATGGAAATATTCGTGGCGGTTGGGCCACATAAATTAACAAAGCTTGAACTGGAATTGGATACGGTGTGCCTAATTCTGCTTTCATATCCAGCCCAGCCCACTAGTTGGGCTATCACTTAAATTTAAATGAGCTTAGCCTAAGCCGCACGCAGATCATGAATTCTAACTAGCCTTCACAGGAATGTGGAAATGAAGTTACTTGAAAACGCAATATGAATATGGTGCGAAATTAGGTGGAGGGAGTTCTCTTGCATGATATTGATATTATCTTTTTGGCGGGTAACGAACTTACCAGACCAAGACATGATATCTAACATACGTTTGTTTCTTTGGCAATGGGGTCCAGTGTCGGCAACCACTCCTTTTCCAGTTTAGCATTCCTGAAAGTTGCATCCTCCTCACCGTCCAAATTAAAGCAACCCGACTTGAAAACAAATACACTGTCAATCATGTCTGCAGTTTTTAACCAGCCATTTCGCGGCTTAAGGTGCCAACACGTGCAACTTCTGCGCCCAAAACATGCGATAAAGTGGTCCCATGTTTAATCTCTAACCATTTTTCTCCGTCTGTAATGAATTATTCTCTCGACGTTCGCCAATTTTAGGCTGTATTCTCGGGGTTCCTATAACATGGTCAGGAATTAAGAATTACCAAAAGATCTGGTACATCTGTTTCGTAGGGACCGTTTGATGGTAACCCATGTAATTATATCACCTCATATTTGGACAAAAGCAGCGCACTAGGTGCAGGACTTGACAGAGGAATCAATACATATTATAATGTACACTCTACAAAACCCAAAAACACTCCAAATTGTAGCGAGCACTCAAAATACTCCCAATTGGCTTATATTTATACGACAGCTACCCTCCTTTTGCGGGCACCCACAAAAAACATGACATGCATCTAGACAACTATGATCCACATAAAATGAGATATAGCAGAGATTAAAAGAAAGATCTCTTGGCTGGAAATTTTCCAATTGCTCTCATGAGACTGGCAACCTCGAGGATCTTTGCCACTTTAGTTCCTCTTTTGCCTTCCGCTGATGCCCTCTTCTCCTCTGCTTTCCTCCTAGCCTTTGCGATATCGTTTTGCATCTTTTCCAAAGCTCTTGCCTTTTTCTCCTCTAGCTTCCTCTGCATTACCAGAGTTTACGACATTAGGCAATTCTGTCATTAAACTGGTGGTTTCATTCTTGTCGGGCAATCCACAGCCATGTAATGTAAATCTTAATTAGTGCAAATTATATAATGGTGAATATCATCTTATTAGGTACTATATTGCAAGTTGCCCGCACATTAAATTTCCACCTCCTCCTTCTGTTGTCATTATTGGAGAAGTAGCTTCCATTATAGGCAATCAGTGAACGCCAAGTATCCTACTTTTTAAAAAAATCTCTCTGATTTTTATTATAAGACGTCAACTATAATTTCTTGTAAATCAATAAATAAAAGTTAAGTTATTAAATTGATCCAAAATTAATAAAAGTTTTCAACTTTACGTCTATTTTAATTATGTAGATTTAAAAGAGTTTGTTAAAATAAAAGTATAATAGAAAAATAATAATAAATGAGTTAGTTAGAAGTATTTAGATTCTTATAATAAGAAAAAAAATTATTAATAGTTGATGCGAACAGATGGAGTATTAATAACGATCCAACGTCATGGGTGGTTTTTTGACCTGAAATCGCAATGAAAACATTGCATTGAAAAGGGAGTGGGGAAAAGGAGAACTCACTTAGCTTCTGTTTAATTTGGGGAAAATGGGTGGGAAGGTAAGAAGCTTGGGAAGGTATTGAACAAATCATCATTAATAATTTTTTTTTTTTAAGAATGTATTTTTGAAACATTAATTTTTTTTTTTCTCACTTTTCCCCGTCCCCTCAAACGGAACGGAGTTTTAGTTTCATTTTCAGATGATCAGTGAACAGCACAACAGAGTATTTGCTTCGTGAATTTTGATGAATGATTAATGAATCTAAAGAACAGCAGAGTATATACTAAAGAACTCAGAAGATGTGGCACCATCTCAACAAAATTCAGAACCAAGGAATAAAAAATAGTCAACATACACGCGACCACCTTATACAAAAGAACATGCGTATATACCTCAACTTTCTTCATCCAAGAAGTAGCTCTCTGAACATGGTCACTCTCCCACCCAGAGATGACAGCGTCTTCTCTCTTGAACCTGTTATTGATCTTAGCAATCTTAGCGTTCTGCCACGCTGATATCTTGGCCTCCACCTCTTCCTTCTTCACTCTCTGCACCGACAATACTTCACCTTCACCATTTGAAGCTGACCCACCCCCCATTCTTAATGGGTTGTGATCGGGCACGATCGCCAGAGGGTTTGTCTCCTCCGTCATGTCCTCTTCTCGGATCCTCCCCAGGTTGTTTCCTCCTTCGTTTTCATGGCCGTTCAAGTGAGTGCTGTAATTACGACCGTTAATGGATGATCCTGCTATAACCAGAGCACTGAACTCTCTGCTCATGGTGGTGAAGTTCTCGACGGAAGCAGCTTCAGTGCTGGCCACGGACAGAGATGATGATCGGCGGCTATGTGTTTCCCAACCATCTCGTCGACGGCCACGGTTAGCGGGTGGTGGAGGAGGAGGAGGAGGCGGCGACAAGGCGTGGATTTCTCTAATCTCTTCATCTTCTTCGTCTTCCTCTCTTCTATGGCTTGTAGTAGTCCTTTGATCATTCGACATATTGGAACAGAGTGATAGCCGCACTGTTATGTGCGTGTTTTCCAGCTTTCTCTGAGGTATATGCAGAGCAAGATAGAGTCTTCTGGGGCTTATTTAAAAATAATTATCATGATTTAATTTATTTGCTTGTGGAGCCCTTAACCTTTCACATTTTTTCATATATTCTCCAAGGTCTCGTAAAATAATAAATATACATGAAGCTTATGTAGATACGTATACAGAAGCAGAAACGCGTGTACACGATTAAATATCAGATTGGATTATCTGTGCGGAGATGTCAGTTTCATCCTTTCAACCAGAGAAAGCGATTTAATTAAATATTAGTTGGACGTACTGTTGTTTCAGTCTCATTAGAGAGGATTTCCATTCAAGGCTCATTCTGGTTCATCTTCTTAATTAGCTCATGGATCCGGACATTTGTTTGTTTTTGCACAAATCAAGGATTTTTTCATACGTAATATTAGGTTCAAGACTGAAGTGCCTATAATTTTATGTTGTTCTCGCACAATTATGGCCAGAGTTTGCTTGCATCTTAAGTCATTTACTTCTTTAAACACATGGTACATCTGACTTGATTAATTGATCCTCAATTAATCGAATACACTTTGGAAAATTTAATAAAACATTCACGACATGTTTTTTAGAAGCTTTATAAAAAAGTTTCATTTAACTATATTTCTAACAAAATTTCTTAATATGATAGAAGTTGGTAAGATATTGTATTTGTTAAGCTAACGAGTTGACCAGTTCGTGAGATCCAAAGTGAATCGTAAAATATATAATGAGATATTTAGTAAAATTGGCTGAAAAAGAACAGTGAAGTTTGAAAAGTGCAGCTCAACGTTTTTGAAGGGGTGAGTGGGAGCAGGCACATTTACTGTTCCTCACCGCCCAAATTCCAAAGGATTGCTTAAACCCTCAGCGTTAATTTGAGCTCAACTGGTAAAGGGGTTGGACACTCTCATTAAAAGGAAAGTTTCGATCCTAGAGTTAGTCATTAAGGCGCTGGGGGAGGCATCCTAAATCCTGGGTGCCTAGGTAAACGTCTGAGGGTTATAAACGGCTCGCTCTGCCTAACATTGATATCACTTAGGATGAAGGGAGATTTCGCCCTGCCCTTGGATTGTGGGTGAATCCAACCCTTTTCCTAAAATTTTTATATAAAAAAAAAAATTGCTTGGTGTGTTTAACTACGACGATGAATAATGGACCGATGTGTCCAGGTCAACACAAAAACATGCATCCTCACCAATCATGTAATGCACTCCATTTTTTTCTCTCTTGATAAAATTGAAATGTTCATTTCTCCATAATGCTTTGCTTGTGACCTTTGACGCACGCTAACCACACAAACTCAACACCTTAGTTTTTCAACTTTGTTGACATTAGGACTTTGGACTGGGCCCTCCATCCCTCCCGTTATCACTTATCTTGGTGGATCAACAATGAATTTTCTCACCAACATGTGGTTGGTCTAGCGGAATGTGGTGCCGGATTTTCTTAAGGGGTTTAGAATTCGAGCTGCAGTAAAATCACTCGTAATCCGCCTTGTATGAACTTACTATTGTTGGGAGTATCATCTTTGCCACTGCAGAACCCGGAGTGGTTGCACACTTGCCACTATTTTTATATATAAAAAAAAACAATGAATTTTCTCATTACCCCTCGTGTTTGGGCTTAATAGACAGATAAGTCGGACATTTTCATAAAAAAGAGAGAATTTAATTTTAGAGTTGGTTAAAGCGCCGAGGGAGGTATATTAAACGATCTAAACTTGTGGAAATACAAACTAAGGTGAAAGCATTTGTACTCATAATCCTGTATGCCCTAAGAAGTAAAGTCATAACGCCCTGCCTTTGGATTGTAGCTGAACCTAACCTCTCTCCTAAAATTTTCTTATTTCTTATTTGTTTATTCTATAAATGTGGTAGATACTAAATATTTCATTAAATTGACTTATTTATTAACAAAATTCAGCGTCACCAAAGTGTCATGGGCCGCCCCTGGCTTCAATAATTTTCTATGATGTTGTATTAACATAATTTATCATTGTTGGGCAGGTAAGAACTGGTAGGAGCCCAGCAAGATCAGGCGTATGTTCCCTGTCCACGTGTCCTATCAAGCAAGTAAATCTAAGGGGATCTTTATACACATGGCACTTACATTTGTGCGGGTCCCACATTGATCGGGTTACGTGTATTTTCTCCATGCACGTCCTGACATCACGCCGCTTTTATATTACGCCACGTGTAAGATTTCCGTCCCCTGTTTTTGTTCTTCACTCATCAAAACGCTCATGTCTCATTCTTTTAATTTTTTATTGGCTTATGGCTTCCCTATGTTGTTGATATGTTGATTAGATTAATCCAGCGATCTTAAAACCTATGCCCCCGGGTATACGACAAAACTTTATCTAGACTTCAGCTTTCTTTTTTTTTTTTTTAAAGAAAAATCGGATCCACCTTCCTGAATACTCCCGCGTTCTCTGGTGGGCTTTTTTGAGCCCATGTATTGTCTAGGCTCTCATTCTTTTAAACCCACGTGGCCTTCAAGTCTTGCCAAGCCTTCTCAAAGCCCAGCCAAGAATCGTGTCGGATCCTCGGATGTACTCCTTCTAAGCCTATATATACCATAAGATACTTTTTTGAATGGGTTTATCATTTTCTATAAGGTCTCATTTGATTTTGCCTCAATGATAAATGTGACTTTACCCATTCTATCTTTATTATCTCACATTATTTATTTACCATACATTCTCTTCCTCCTTTTTATCATTGTTACTCTTTCTCCCTTACTCATTCATAAATAAGCTCATTTGAAAAAAAAGGGAAAGTTTCAATTAAAGGTCTAAGATAGAGAAAAGGTATAAAAAAAAGTCTAAACCCCAAATCCTCTCACAAAAAAGCCCAAAGGACATTTTTGCTATCAATTGTGAGTAAGTTTTAGAATTCTAATATCAAAAAAGTTTTATTGTCAAAATGACTTTATTAGTTATTAAAATATCCATATGAAAATCTTTGTCAGAATGATTTTTCATAAGGAAAATTTCATTCAGGGCCTAAGGTAGGAAAATATTGTCAAAAAAGACCCTAAGAAAAGTCATATGTCAGAAAAGGCCTTGGGGCCTTTTCTGGTATTATTTCAAAAAAAAATTGTACGGATATAATTGTTAATGGCTACCAATATAGTTGTTAATGAGACTGATTTAGTTGTTAATATGTAGTTGTTAATTATACTGATTTAGTTGTTAACGAAGACTGATATAGTTGTTAACCGCTACTAATATAGTTGTTAACGTTTTCTGAAATAATACTAGAAAAGGCCCTTGACATTTGAATTTTCTTAGGGCTTTTTTTGACAATATTTTCCTACCTTGTGCCCTAAATGGAGTTTTCCCTTTTTCATATTGTAAAAAATTCTTTGAATTTTTCCTCTAAAATGTAGAATGTTAGAAACCTGAACAATTTTTGGCAACATGAAAAACTATTTTGACAATGAGATTTTCATGGGGATATTTTAACAACTAATGAAGCTATTTTGACGACGAGACTTTTTTGTAAAAGGAATTCTATAAATTTTCACAATTAATATAAAAAAAAAAGTCCCTAAATAGGGAATTTGGATCGAGACTTTTTTTATATTATTTTTTTACCTTGGAACTTCACTGATATTTTCCTAAAAAAATATATTTCCTACATACTTATTACTTTTGAAGAATTTTAATTGTTTTCTAGAATCTCACAATTTGGTTGAAATGACCTTAAGGGAGTATAAATTATACTAGTATTTGCTTGAGTTTTGAAAATGTAAACCACAAGGCCTAACTCAGTTGGCATTTAGCTAAGTTCTGTAAGTATCTAGTCAGGGATTCATTCGATCCCTAGTGATGTGTATAGAGAGGGCCTCATAACCAACTCTGAAACCCTATTAAGAAATCAGCGTTGTGAAGGAATTAGTTGATGGTGGATACTTGGGCCTGGCCCTGAAAAAAGGTTTGAAAAATGTTTTAGTTTTGGTGAAATCCATTATATTATACAGTGCAAAAATTTAAAGAAAATCTAGTGGGGCCACAAAAGCCGAGTATGAACAGAAAGAAGCAAAATTTTCTAACGGGGCACGTTCTTCTACCGCTACTTGTTGTTTAAATTCTAAAGGATCAGTATTAATTAAATGGCTATTTGAGGACATAATTCCTCGCACATAGATATCTTATATATCATAAATCACGGTAAAAAAATTATAAGCGAATTTCATTATTTAAAATGTACTGATAACCTGGACATAAAATAAATTTTCTCAAGCAATAATTTTTTTTTGGTCAAGAAGGAACATATATTGATACTAATAATAAAGGTTACATCAAATGATTACAATAACAAACCAAACAACAAATCAGAATATGAAAACTCACAAAACAACAACACCAAACCAAATGTAAGAAGAGATAGTCACCACAATACAAATAGAAATAAAAGCAACTTCAAAAATTTCATCAGCTTTCTGGACATCCGAGGTTAGAAAGGACATAAAAGAAGGTGTTGGTTGTAAAACCCACCCGATTGAGCACACCTCCTTATAAGAAAAAGCTGCAATTAGATCAACTACATAATCACCCCTACTTGGGGTATAGGACAGAAAACACCCAACCTCAGAAGAAAACAGACAAGTAAAGTTTTGAAGAATACTTTTGCTCCTCCAATGAAGCAAGCTTGGTGACACCGACTGCCCACTCAACAAAATTTGGCTAGCACTAGTGATATGAATTTGCCCCCATCTAGCAATCCTACCAATGATCCTCACACATGTAATGTACAAACCAACATCGACCATCAGAAATACCCTTCCCCCAAAAATGCAAATCCAAATCACAACACAAAACACCACCATAAAAACCCAAATCCATAACCACATCAGAATAAACACACAAACGTACGACAACAAACCAAAAGCACAGGAACATGAACAGAAATAGAATAGGACAACAGAAAACGTCCCCTTCGCCAGAAACCACTGTCGAGTCGGAGAGCACCATCACGTTGGAGATCTTCGTCAAGGGAGATGTCCAGGCAAAAGCTCCCGCTGCCAAGGGTGGGAGGGGACCACCGTAGCACCCAGAAGACAGAGGGATGCTGGAGCTGGAGATGCTGAGGACGGAGACCAGGAAAGAGCCAACGCCGACAAAGAAGGACGGTCGCCGCTTTATGTCACTGTTCCAATCTAAATCTCGCCTCCTCCCGACTCATCGAGGCCCGATCTGTACTTCTGCCATGGTTGTGGTATGAGAGGAGGCCTTTGCCGCCGGCGAGACGGAGGCCAGCTGGATTTGGGGAGAGAAGGAGAGCGCTGCTTAGGGTTAGGTGAGAGAGAAGCGGGGTACTGTTAAAAGGCCTTTTCTGATAATTTTCTCAAGCAATATGACACCCGGCATTTACTTTAGATTAAAAATTTTCGTTGGAAATATTGTTGACGTTCTTTCCCAATTTAACGCTTCGTATATTTGCAGGGAAATCAAAACAAAAGCGTGCCATTAAGAGCTTGCGACCATATTACACGATATCGAGTACTTTTTCTAAGTTCTGCCTTAAACTGATGATCTGATCTGATATTTGATTTTTATTATGATTTGATGGAGACATGAGATGAGGCTTCAAAGTTGCAAGTAGGAACAAAACACAAGAGGACATGACATTGATAGGCATGGGCAAAGCCATGCAATGCATTAATGAAAGACCAGTACCAAGTTGAAATGGTAAAACTGAAGAAGCAACCCGGAAGCTTCCAACTTACTTTTGTCATTATTTTCAAAGGAGACATCATTGTCACCGAACGTTTCTAATTGTCACCCTTTCTCTGAATGTGGACAGTACACAACACTCTTCATCTTATCAAGCTTCGCAGGCCCTCTTCTTCATGACACTAAAACTGTATTGCCTGAACCTTTAAATTCCCAAGGTTTTTCATTTTCATTTTCTTCTTTTTCTTTTCTCAAAAGCAAGCATGATGGAACAAAATCAGATATGTGTGGATTTTGATATTGGCCAATAGGAAATCTGATGTTTAAATTTGAAGAATGAAAAAGGTTCTGCAGCTGCAATTGTCAGGTCCACTTGCACTTTGGGAGGAAAAGGAGTGGCGTAAAGTGAACGATGACATCATTAATTAAAGGCGTTTTTGACGCCCCTCAACTTCCTCCGACTGCGAAATTTTGGAGCATTTGGTTTCTCCCAATGCTGAAAGACGTAAAAGCCCCCCGTGACTTGTCTTTGATAATATCTTCCCGTTTTCATTACAAAAATTTGTATATATTGTCTCTGTCATTTTATTTTGATCAAGCAAGGAATCGGTTGGCTTTTGACCGAACCTATTTCTTATTAGTTATTTGATTATATTCCTGCCCGCGGTCACCGCACTTTTCATTAGGTTAAGTTTATATAGTGATGATTTATTTTTTATCTAATTTTTTTAAAAGTTCTATAAAAAGATCAACTTATAAATATAATTTTTGTTTGAATTGATGATAATAGAAGTGATGAGCTTATATGAAAAAGTTGAGAGCTTTTTTAAAAAAATTATTTTATAGAGTTTTTTCTTTAACTAATTTTTAAGAGTTTTTTTTTTTTCAAAATTAAACACTTCATTTAAAACTTTTTTTTTTTTTGGCTAGTGAAGCTTTTTATGACTTTATAAGTTGACTTAAAATTGATTCTAAATAAGCCCAGGACTGCCTCAAGCATAATTTCACAAGATAATGAACAACAACTCTCTATTTCTAGATGCTTTTGGGGATATCATGGTGAAAAAACACTCACAGAATGAAATCAAACTGAGTCCCTAAATTTGGTTATAAATTACTTTCCCCCGCCTTAAGCACACGAGTTAACTCAGACATCCGCTTTTGTATAATAATTGTTTACGAATCATGATATTGATTGGAAGTCGTAACGATGGTTTTTATCAAGGAAGTGATAATTTTTGATGCAAATGATTAAATGAGAGTAATTTAATTTTCTTAATATTTATAAATTAGTTGGCATATGATCTGATACGTACATCTCAGAGCCGGTGGGTAGTATTGTAAAAAGTGTGGAGAAGGAGACGTTTGATTTGAGAGAGAATAAGTGGAAATGGTCTGTGACATTGGTGGTGGATCAGAGGATAGACTTAGAAATTAGGGAGAAATGGGATTAAAGGGAATCACCGACTTGGGTGGGGATCGAGAGAAGAAGAATTCAAAATGGAATGCTTCAAAGACAGAAAGTCCAAATGAAAAGAATTGGAGGGCCCTCCCACTCTGTCACCACTCTTCCAATCTCTCCCCTAACCTGCCAAATTGGAAGCCATGCTATGTCTTTCATGAGTATAGTCTATGTGAGTAATTCTATGAAGGAGTATGTTTTGTAGTGTGGGTTTCACCTAACACCTGTTTTATTATCTCTTTTAATTCTACAGGCGTTGATTTTGATAATCCTTCATATTTTAGTTTTTCATTCGATGTCGATGGTGGCTGGCTAGTTTATTTGTTCTAATTTTCTTGTTGTTTTCTTTTTTGTTCGTGTTGTCTTTGTTTGTTTCTACCACGTTTGTTGCTTTGCTATTTGGATTTTCTCTACCTTCTCTTGTTTAGAATTTATTAATAGAATCTTCTTTTACTATATATATACATATGAGAGTAATTTTGAAAACTATGTGATCGAAGTCCTTTTTTTTTTTTTAAATCAAGATAAAATTCATTTTCTGTATTTATTTCACAAGTCATAAAACTATTTCCACAAGCCTGATCCATAGCTTTTTATCACTTTCCTTTTTCATTTTTACTGTCACTGATGTTACTACTCATGTAGCATTGCGTGTCTCCCTCTAATATTCTATCCATCTTTTTCTTCCAAAGTTTGTAATATTCACCCCCCTCCCATCTCACAATAAATTAATCTTTTTTTTTTTTTTTACCTAAAGATAATTACATCATGTGGAAAATAAGAGCCTCAAAATATTATTGATGCTCAAATAAAAAATAGCACAAATAACAAGTCTTTCATAAAGTAATATATTGACTTTATAATCTGACATAATTAATTATCATAATATATCAGATTTATACTTCTAAAACATATAAAAATATATATCAAACATCCAAATAAGATATAATATATATCTCAACAAAAATCAACCATGACACGTATTAAGACAACTTGCCACGGACAAACTATTCTCATAAAATACGGATACGAGAAACGAGCATCTTAAATGACGTGGACAAATGATGAAATTTGCCTATTATTATGTTACACGATAAAGGGGAACCTTTTTCAAACGTTGTTTACGTAAATGACACTGGAGAGTGGAGAGAATACTTTAACGGGGGCCTAATATAATATTAAGGACTACTATCATGTTTAGTAGTGAAAGCTACTCTCTCTCGTCCTTATTATAAGGCACCAACTAACAAATCACACAAACCAATAAAAAAAGTTAAAGTCAATAAAGTTATCCTATAATTTAAGTAATTTCTAATATTATCCCTACTATTTACACTAAACTCTAATATTATATTATTATTACACTCACCCACTACCCCTATTAATTATGGGCATATATGAAAAAAAATAATCAATGCTCCTTGGAAACAAGCAAATGCCTTATAAAAAGGATCAAATACATTTAGTAGTTGGTGCCTACTAGAGGGAGTAGCATTTATCCTCCTCTTTAATCATATTTCTAATTACCAACATCGAGATTTCCTTTTGGCCAACTCGAAAACTCCAATCAGTTTATACTTAAGCATAATCAAGCTATTACCTACTTTAATTTCACCCTCTGTTTTTTTTTTAATAATAAAAAGGGTTTCTCTAATTTCATAAAATTTTTTTATTAAATTATAATACCTTCTTAAGTTACATACGATGATTTGAAATTTTGACTCATCGCATAACCATTCCAGCTTAGCAAATGATTTAGTCATACTCACAACGACTTTATTTGAGTAAACTTCAAATTTACATAAATGCCAATCCAGTTTTTAAATTCATTCAAATTCAAAGACTAATTAATTGCCAGTTGACGATATTAAAACAAGTAACGTATAAATCTGTAAATATACATAAAAGCATTACTCATATCGTCTCATACTAAAGAAATAAATCCATTCTATTGAAAAATGACCGTATATTTTTTTATTACGTATTAGACTAGAATAACCAAAACAAGGCTCTGAGGTGAAATTGATATCATGTCAAAATCAATTAATCACATCTTAATACCGACACTGATACCAGTATGTCACCAATAAATTACTACACCATGCTCCATCCAATCATTTCTTTTGGCGGGAGATCCAACTCACTGTAAATTTCGCTCATAAATTCCATTATTCCAATTTAAATCCATTCCCTCCACCGCCTTGCATTCGGGTTTTACTTGGAAAATAGGAAAAACCTCAAATTTCGTGTTAGGTGGTGACCAGGAAAGCTTATTTGCCAGTTTGCAAATGGAAGGAAAGTAATAAAGTTGTGTTTTTTTCAACATAAATATAAAACTGGGGAATAAATAAAAAATTTAGTTTCCTAAATTAATAAAACGAACAAAAAGAAGAAGCTTCGCGAGCAGTGCCCAAGAAAATAAGATCCGGTCCACCTTGTTCGTGGATTGAACGCGACCAGAGAAGCCGCCCCTCTTTCTCCCTTCGCCTACAAATATATGAAGTTTCTTGCGGCAATTTCTTGCCACTTCCTCCACCTCTCTTGTGATTCTTTGCATCCCAAGGTTGTTTGGTTTTGACCCCAAAAATACTATATTCCTTGTTTGTGAGGGAAGAGAAAAGTTGAACTTCGAGTATCATTCTGTTCACAGCTCCATTTACGTAAACAAAAGACACCAAAATCCCACCCTCCCCTTTCTGCGTAGAACTTGCTGCTTGCTAACATTCTAAGGTGACTTTAACATTGGCCTAAATCTCTTAAAATTTTCTGCTTTTAAAGCGTTGGCGATCCGGATTTGTTCTGTTGCTTTCTTCTGATATATTCGTTCTGGTTTCACGGAGTTGGGCTCATCTCCTTCTCTCTCCCCCTCTCTTTTTTTACTTCTCTAAATTGCCCCGCCCCCGTTTTTCAAGTTGGGTTTTTAGCCGCGCTCCCAGTCTTGCATTCTTTTTCTCTGGATTGCTTGGTTTAGCGCATGTGTCTGATTGAACCTGGGCATGTTTCTAAAAAATTCTCATTGGTTACTTTTTATTATTTGTTGATTACAAATGGAATATTTTACTCGATTATCTTGCTAAATCAATTGGTGTGGCTCTAATCTTTGTTCGTGTGTCTTGGTCAGGGTTAAGTCCAGGATTGCCGGAACAGATTTCTCCATGGTAAGAATTTTTTCATCCTTCTATTTTGTCGATGATGTGAAACGGTCGCAAAACTGTGGAGTTTTTAGGATAATGTAGTTATATTATGATATTAAAATCTGGATCGAAGTGGTTTTGCCTTTGACGTGTCTAATCCTTCATCCTTGTGATTCTCAGGGCGAAGCTCCTGCATTCTTTGTGGACAGTTCGGAGAAGGGAGATGCTAACGGTTTTAAATTAGAAAACGAAACTCGTAAAACCACTACAATAATTGGGGATAAAACGGTATGTTCGTATCAAATACGCTGTCATCTCTCAAATTGTTCCTACTTTTTAACTAGATATGTACCCATAGTATAATTACCCCCCTAAATGAAAAAATGGCCCTCCATTTGTTTGATAGTATGTCATTGGTGGAGCTGATGATGAAACTTCGTACATTGAAGTTCAAATCTTTGACCGTGGTCTTGGAGAATGGTCAGTATAAGGCTTCTTGGCTTCAAAGCTGCTTCTCTCTCGCTCTTGTTGCTGATTTCAGTTTTATGTGCAGGTTTAAACCCACTGTATTCGGAACCAAACCAATATCATGCAAAGGCCATTCAGCGGTGCTTCTGAAGGATCGTATATTGTTTCTTAAGAAGGGTGCTAAGCCAGATGATCACATCTGGTTTTTGGAGGTTGGTGTTTTTTAGATTCAACCCTCTGATCTATGCATCTAGTCCCTATTGCTCTGTGTTTTGTGTTGTTATCTATGGTTAGAGGCTTCCTCGTATTTTCTCCCATGGCAATCTCAAAATTCTTACAGAAGTAGTGAACCTAGTTTGAAGAGACATCAACTCTTTTCACCAATCAAGGAACTACCTTTTTAATGTTTTATATTACATTTTCTCAAAATTGGCAGGTCGACACCCCATACGTTAGGCAGCAGCATAAAGCTTTGGGGACCCAGGTTGTTGCGTGGAGTAAGGGTGTGATAGGTAATGCTGAAAAGCCTATTGTTATCAGTGGTCCTTCCGGAGTTGGCAAAGGCACGTTGATATCAATGCTCATGAAGGAATTCCCTTCTATGTTTGGTTTCTCTGTGAGTCACACTACCCGGTCCCCAAGAAATATGGAGAAAGACGGTGTGCATTACCATTTTACTGAGAAGAGTGTCATGGAGAAAGAGATAGAAGAGGGAAAGTTTCTTGAGTTTGCTAATGTTCATGGTAATCTCTATGGGACCAGTGTTGAGGCTGTGGAACTAGTGGCTGATGCTGGAAAAGTAAGTTCCTTTTACTCTCATGTCTTTCATTACGGGCAAGAATTCAGGCAGAGAAAAAAGCTAGAATATTTTTTAACTTGAATTTGATGCATTTGGATGCCCTTGACCTTCAGTCTGATCCACACAACTCTTTCTGGAGAAGCCTCACTGGAAGGCTTATTTGTGCCTATTTCTGTGAGCAGAGTGGTAAAAAATGTTTTGCTCACGTTTTGTTTGAACTGCTCTCAAATTCAACTGATTTTACAGACACTAATTTTGAAATGCAAAGATGACCTAACAGGCTTGAACTCATGTTTTGCTAATGTAGTTGCCTGCTGCTGCATGCATAGCCTGTTCAGATGAAAAAAGTTGACACCCTTGTCGTGGGCATGGCAGAATCTCATGTTGCATGTCATGTGGCCTTTATTGCTGATTCTGATTAATTTATGAGAAACAAGGACATATGCCTGGCCTAATTAATACATTATCCATATCCTACTTGAAAGTAATATTAAGTAGCAAGTTAGATGTAATGTAATGCATTATTTTTTGTTATTATAGTCTGGCATTTTAGTTGTCTGAGATGATTTGAGGTGGGCCATATTATTGCAACCTCAAAAGCAATGTCTTATTTATATTTTTTTCTTTAAATAATTCAATATAGTGAAACCATTCTTCCGTTTGAATCAGAGATGCATTCTTGATATTGATGTCCAAGGGGCAAGATCTGTGAGGGCTAGTTCACTTGAAGCCATATTCATTTTTGTTTGCCCCCCATCAATGGAAGAGCTTGAAAAACGCCTCCGGGACAGGTGAGAATAAGAATGACCTTCTCTTTGCCTGTCTCTGTAATTTCTTAGGTTCCCCAGTGTTAATCCAAATCTCTATGCCTTGATCAGAGGGACAGAGACAGAAGAGCAGATCCTGAAGCGGCTACGAAATGCCAAGGCAGAGATTGAGCAAGGGATGTCGTCAGGCATATTTGGCCATATCTTATATAATGACAACCTCGAGGAGTGCTATGAGAATCTCAAAGTAACTCTCCACTGCTTATTCTCATATTTCTCTCCCCTAGGAATTTTTCTAGATTAGTACTCTGATATAAAATATACATTGGTGCAGAAACTTTTGGGGCTTGATGCTAAAGTCACTGCTCAACCCAAGTCAGGTAAGAAAAACACTAGAGTTGTATTATTATGATCTTAGTTTCAAAGTTTTTTAGATTGAGAGACGTTTTTTATCTGTTAATGCAGGACCCAGAGAGATTCATCTACCCGTAGATCACACACTGTCAAAAATTGATGACAAAGTTATCATAAATTGCCTCTCCTCAGGACTTGAAAAGGAATCAAAGAACCTGTAAGCTTGTGAAAATGCTACTTTATAATTTTGAGATCAAGTGTGAGATTTTGTTCTAACAGTGGTTTTATGATGATCAGGATCGTTTTGGACGTTTCAGCACTCAAAGGGGGGGCACCTGGACGGACAAGAGGGCTAAACTTTCAAGCGATAGATTCATTTTCAGATGGCTTGATGGGGATGGATCAGCAGAGCTAACGGTTCATGAACTTGGCCACCACTGACTTCGGTTCCTCAATTCATATATAACTTGAAGAAATTTGGAAAGGGCCAGAGGGAACATTGGATTCCTTTTTTTATTTTTTTCTTTTGATTGTGATGACATTTGATTTGATGATTGGTGGCACATTAATATTTGCCCACTCAGGCAATGAGCAGCGATTTATGTGTTTTTCCCCGGCTTAACTAACATTATCCACCAATTGTGTATTGTGTTTTCTGGACGGTTCTCAACAAGTGCAAAAGGGTCGGCGGTTTCATCCAATCAAGTTAAATGCCTTTGTGATGGGAAATTTGTCTGGTGGGGTGTCTCTATGATTGTTGAAAGCCCCTCCCTCTATTCATATGACTGCCTAATCCTACTGACGATATGGTATCACTATATTTTGACTTCAAATTATTGGTCTCGCTTTATTTTAAACAAAGCAAAGCACCCTTCTTCATCTTGTTGGCCTAATATTAGCCCATCCAACTTGTGGCTTGACTCGGGCAATCTCACGCACAACACACAAGAAAGAGAACATTATAGCATAACTACTTTAGGCATCTTTTTTTCTTTAATTCATACATTTTTTAAAATGATCGAAATTGGTAATTTTTGTGGCAACCAAAAGCTGGGAATGTGGTACAAGTTTGTTACTTGCCTTCGATATTATCCCCTTCCCTAACTTTTGCCCACTTGGGTTGGGGGCCCCAAACGGCAAGTTGGTCCTCCTCCACTATGACCTTGCAGCCTCCACATTTCACATCCACACACTCTCCTTTCTCATTCATTACACGCGGCCACTCGCATTCTTTCGGATCTCCTTTCTTCACAATGAGCGGTTCTGGTTTCTTCCTCTGTAAAGACATTTGCTTTTTTTGCTCTTTCTGGACTGGTGGACAAGTTTGCTCCATGTAATATCCTATCATAACCTACGACTAATTGATACAAATTTTAGCATCAAATGCAAAGCCACATATAATATCCCGTACAAGTTAATATATAGCTTCTTTGTGCAATCCCAGAAAAAAAAAACATGACATGTTTCTGTTTTAAGACAAAGGTTTAAAAAGCCAAGAATGATTTTTCCCGGTACACATCTTTATTGGGGTCGATAATGCCGCCATCTTGTGTCTCTCTCAAACCTTGAGATCTCTTTCCAGCAAAGTCTCAGATGCTAGAAAATAGTTGGAAGTTCTATATTTGTTTATTTAATTAATGATGAGGACTCTTCCAACCCCTGTGTGATTGAGCGATTTAGACTTGTGAGCAGGGGCGGACCCAGAAAATAATTAAAAGGTGGGCACTATTGGCTGGGGGTATTCGGGGGCAGCGCCCCCGATAATTTTTTTTTAAAGCAAAATTTTAAACGTATTAAAAAACAAAAGAATATAAAGGGAAAAACAAAGCTAAGTACAGAAATAATAAAGTTGAACATTAAATAAGTTCAAGTATATATATTACAATAACAAAAGTATATTACAATAATTACAATGTTATCTTTCTAGACCTTATTTTTTGAAAAACAAGCTTGATTTATAATGAATGAAGAATTTGCAAAGTGTAAGCCTTGAATAGCCTAATAGCCTGATTTATGTTTGGCATTTTTTTTGCAAAGGAAGGCATTATTTCTTTCTTTCATTATGTTACAAGAGGCCCAAAAAAAAAAAATTCTTCATTCATCAAATCAAGGAGGCACGTGCCCCCCTTCTCTCCTACCTAGGTCCGCCAATGCTTGTGAGCCGAAAAGTCGCCTTCAAGATCAAATCCCTGAACGTGTGACGAGCAGTGCTTGTTATTATCAGAAGTTGAGTTTGAATCAGGAGAAATTGTTTTATGAGTAGCAGCATCCTCATTATTGTTGGTTGTAGTAGTGTTGGCAGAAGTTGTATCATTATTAGCAAGCTTCTTTGTGTTTAGGAAACGGCCGCCACATCCTCTGACTCTTCTCATTGCATGCAAATGTCGAGACTCGTGAAGGTAAGGCTGCATATATATCAAATAACAACAATTATGTTTCTCATTATTTACACACCTAAAATCTACATATACTACTTTCAATGCTTAATAAAAGATCTTACTTATTGCGCCATTTACGCTATATTAAGGACCAGAGGAAGTATAACATTGCAGTGAAAAGTCTAGCTGGCCAGCTAGGTTTACCTCTTTGCACGCACTTAAATATGCGGAAGAGCAAACCATAAAACCTCGTGTCATTAAATCTTAAGCATAGCAGACTTAGAGAAATGCAACAAACAAGCTAACCACCTTCATTAGTTCTAATGTAGGTGCAGAATCTGCCTTCTATTTTATATTTGAAATGGTCGAATGAGCGGTGAAGGATAAAACTACAAGAGAAGACCTGCACAGTTTATAGCCTGACTAGCCAGAGTTATCAAACGATTAGCAAAATACATAAAATTTAGGCCTAGAGCAGAAGACTAACTAACTTAAATATAATGTAGGTAGCAAGAAGGATTTCTTATGGTAAATGATTGAACCTTGTCTACTAAATAAGCAAAGCCTTGAGAATAGCAAGAATGGGGACATGGTCACAGTATTTGTACAACATAATTTCTTGGAATCTTTTTGGTTTTGGATTATCAGACAGAAATTGGCAGCATCATGCAAAATGTTTGACCTGGTCGTATTTCACATTCAGTTGGGAAAAACTTAACAAAAGGAAAAACCAGATGGACTATATACATTGCAGGATCGGAATACCTTCCTTCCTTTTATGAGCTTCTTTTCGAGCTCAGCCTTGGCACGTAATCGCCTGCGCCTCAAAATTCCATGGTATTGCTTGGCATTAACGTAAACAGGCTCCTCTTCTGTTATTTCCAGTGGTAACACCATTTGAGCAGTACGAAGTCCCACACCATGAGGATGCACCTAACATATATAATTCCAAACAAAGATGGAGATAAGTCAGTCAAATTCAAGGACGACAACCCTTTTCTGGTATGATCACTAAATACTAGAAAAGCCAGAAAAATCACACATCCTAAGCTACAAAGTGCAAATACTACATACAATGGATGACCAGAAAATTGTCATCTCTAACCGGGCCACTTCTAACCAAGTACAAAACTCAGGAGTGATTTTCACGTATTTGATATTACTTTTACTAACAAAAACATTTTAAGTTGAATTTTTACGGTTTCATAAGATTGAATCTTTGAAAAACAAGTTTCTCCACGTATAATATTTTGATTGAAGAACCTCATGGGGCCACGCCTAAAGCAGAGTGCCATGTGATGGAGGTTAAATGCCTAAGTGTGTGTTTTCTGATGTAAGTAGCAGTGGCTCTTAGTTTCCAGCGAGTTCTAGCCAGGTTTAAAGTGAAAAGGGGAGTAGTTGTAACAATGGCTTTGCTATGATACAACTTGATGTAAAAACCATTGACAAGGCTTTAATAATCAATGAAACCCCAGCCTGAATTGCTAAAGGCTTCATGTAGAACTATAGGAGACAGCTACTCGATCTCAATAACGTGAATCATCAAACACACACACACACACACAGTGTGAGCGTAGAAAAAGTGCCACTATTGTTTTATACTAGTATTTATTTTGATTCCAGTGTTTTTCTTTCAATAAGTTTAACTCCTTCCATCAACCAGTGTATGTCTTGATTTCTAAAAAGCTTGACTTCTTATATGCAGTGCACGAAGGGGTGTACTAGTTTTTGCACAATAATAACAACTTGATTTCAGGTTTTAGCTCTAGATATTTTATATACACACAAGACTTGAATCTTTGCATGACTAGCATACAATAAACAATATAATCATAAAGTAGGAGAACGTCTTAATAACAGAATAAGCAAGTTGGAGACCACGTGCTTCATACCAGAGGCTGAGGTCCATGACTTGAGGTCACTCCTACATAATTGGGACCTGAATATGGGTAAGGGGTAAATGCCTGAAAATATATATACACGTCATTTAGATTTCCCAAACATCGCACTGTCCCATTTAAGATATGAGGCTTTATATATATATATATGGATGTGTGTGCGACTGAAAAAGAGAGGGTTCACCATTGCGGGGTCAAGAAGCTCCAACTGTGATGGTTGGGCAAAATATTCATTTACTGTTAAAGGCACGCTAGGGACTGGAAGTTGTTTTTGTTGATGTTCTTTATTAGCTTCACCATCTGATAATGCAATATACATTTTGATAACTATCAGTAATCGATGAAAGAATGTATAACATCATAACTATCACCAAAAGAATGTAGAACTTGATTCATAATATTTATTCATGCTGACATAGAAAAAAACTCTAATTCCAAACAACCATTAAGAGGACACAATTTATGACTCTCATCCAATTAAATTCAATCATAACCTGAAGCTCCATAAGATAACCATCTCCATAATTCGTAAGTTATTCTCATAAACTAGAGTCCAAACCATCCAAATTTTAAATGGATGTGTTCTTTTGACAAAAAGGTAGTTATAACACTTAAAGATAGCTTTGGAGAAATATAAAACACGCAAAAAAAGGACACACTATAACTACTGTACCCGGCCTGGTGAAATTTGGTGTCTGGCTTATGAGACTAATCCTACATAATTTGAAGGATTATACTCTTAACAAAAAAATTAGTTTCGATAATCATTATTAAACAGTTGTGTCGGTTGACGAAACACGGCTACACCACTTCATTGAAGAGTCATATACTATTTAAAGAGTCATTGTTTTAATGTGTGTAAGAGACAAACTTTTATGGCATTAATTCATGACACAAATTCATTTGTTTCCCCCTTTCAGAGCACAAAAAGATAAAAGTAGATTAGCACTTTGAAAATAACATTGCTATCTTGATTTTTGGGACTGCAAAGTGCAAACCATATGTTCAGGGAATTCACCATTAACCTTAAGTTACACCCCAGAATTGGAATGGGTCGGAATAAACTAAACTTAAAGGAAGGTATATTATCTATACCTTAAAAACTCTGCACGCCTTTAATTTTAATATCTACTCCTCTCACTTCAAAGAACTATTTCCTCCAACAATCTATAGACCGAAAATCGTTTGTTTTCCGTGAAGGAATTGACTATATATGAGTTTGTGAAATTAGAAGGGTTTGAAGGAGTCAACAGTAGAGATGGCAAAAAGATGAAAATTATCCCAAATATTTTGAAGTGGTCCATGTCCTCACCATCCCCAAGCCCTAGGAAAGAGGAGAAACCATAAACAAAGTTAGAGAAAGGAAAAAGGTGGGAAATTGATAACTAGCTACATCTTTTTTTTTATTCAATAAAGGGTTTTTCCTTTCAAGGCTTAGAGCGCAAAGAGTTTTCACCTTTCTCAATAAATGCACATCTTAAGATTTGAACTTGTATTCTCCTCCTTATGAGATTGCTTCCCAACTCAACTAACAGTTTGTTGATATAACTCTCTACATCTACAAAGGCTTAGAGCACAAAGGGTTTTCACCTTTCCCAATAAGTGTGCATCCCAAGATTCGAATTTGTGTTCTCCTCCTTATGAGAGTGAGATTGCTTACCATCTCAACTAACAGTTTGTTGGTATAACTAGCAACATCTACAAGGCTTGGAGAACAAAGGGTTTTTGCCTTTCCCAATAAGTGGGCATCCCAAGATTCAAACTTGTGTCCTCCTCCTTATGAGAGTGAGATCGCTTACTATCTTAACTAACAGTTTGTTGGTATAACTACCTACATCTACAAGGCTTGGAGCACAAACGATTTTCGTCTTTCCAATAAATGCACATCCTGAGATTTGAATTTGTCTTTTCCTCCTTATGAGAGTGAGATAGCTTACCATTTCAACTAATAGTTTGTTGGTATTACTAGCGACATCTACAAGGCTTGGAGAACAAAGGGTTTTCGCCTTTCCCAATAAGCGTGCATCCCGATATTCAAACTTGTGTCCTCCTCCTTATGAGAATGAGATCACTTACTATCTCAACTAATAGTTTGTTGGTATAACTAGCTACATCTACAAGGCTTGAAACAAAAAGGATTTTCACTTTTCTCAATAAACACGCATCTCAAGATTTAAATTTGTCTTCTCCTCCTTATGAGAGTGAAATCGCTTACTATACCAACTAACAGTTTGTTGATACAACTAGCTACATTAATTTACACTAGATACATTATCAATTGACTTAGGGATACATTTTTTTATGGTTCTTAAGATTCAACTCTACAAAGGAACTTTGAAGGAAACTAAGGGCAACTCACCAACAAAAGGATGCATCAAGTAAAAAGGTTTTTGTTCGTTGTTTCAAGAACTATATTAAAAAATTGTTATGAAATAAATGTATGAAATCGAATATAATTGAGATCATTTCAAACATCATCGTATGCATGCGGATGAAATGAATCTAATAAAGTGAGATAAATCTTGGAAATTAGTAGATCCACATCTTGGTTCTAATGCTACAAACAGTAAATAAATATTCAAAAAGAAATTTCAAGCAGATAAAAGTATAAATAAATTTATAGAAGGTCGGTGATCTTAATAAGTAGTTTACACAAAAGGAAGGGAAAGACTATTTTGATATATAAATGCGCTAATTGCAAGGATTTCAACTATTGATATTCTTGTAGCACGTGTCAATGTAAAATAAATTGTTATCCAATGTTAAAATAACTTTTGTAATAGCGGGTTGGAAGAAGAGTTTATACGACATGATTGAAAGGGTTTGTGGTTCTTGATAAGAATACAAAAGTGTGTAAAGTAATTAAGTTTCTTTATGGACTTAAGCAAGCTCTTAAGGAGATTATCATTTTACTAACAACATTGCAGTAATCTCTGCTTGGAAGCTATGCTATGAAGGAATCCACATTATAGATAGCAAAAAATAATCATTGTGATTACTTAAGTGACAGTTTTTTTCACCGTGGCATGTTTATTTTTAAAGGACGTCACTTAGCTTTCTTGGTTTTTAGCCGAACAAACTCATTATACATATCTTTCTTTGTCGGCCCCTCCCTCTTCTCTGATGAGCAGATCGGGCACAGACTTAGCTTGTGATCATTTTGGTCTCAACACGTACGGTAATCAGCAAAGATTGGCACAAATATTATATGAACTCACATTACCTTCCATTGTTACCATGTCACTGGAGGAGGCTTCATTACCCAGGCCATGGCACTTAGCCTGAGAAATACAGGCCGTATACAGCTTATAATTGCTGCTCATCAGATTTGCTTCTGAATGCTCCAATTTTGGCTTCATTATATTCTTCCGACCATCTGATTTATTCAATATAGCTTGGATTCCATCTGCCATACGAAAAGCATAAAATGAATATCAACGGATCCGATGCCATAACAAAATCCTTTATAGCCGGAGATGAGGCTTAAATTACAGAATTTCTTGTTGAATATTCCTTTAATTACTCACAGGAAAAATCTGAAGAACAGTGGAGTGGAATGTTACTAAGAATCATAACTTTCAATTTAACTGAAACTTGACAACACAAGCAATCCAAAATGTCCTGCTTTTTCTTGAGGGAAGAAACTTACAGGATCCCATAATTCTTATCAGTATGGAATCTGCAAATAACAACCCATATAGAAAATATATATGTATGTGATGGTACCCGTAAATCAGAGGTGACCCAATACAAAGTAGAAGGAAGCCAGAAATAAATGTACAACACATAGAAACTAAAGCCTAACAAAGTGATAAAAGAACATTTCATACCTTCAAATTATCAGCAGGACAAGTAACTAAACGCCAATTTTTTTATTTTTTATTTTTAAAAAAACCAGCTGAAAGAAAGAAAGAAGCTAAGCATATAAAAAAAAAAAAAAAAAAACATGCCTACATGTTTATCAAGCAAGTGGTAAGCGAAGTTAAGAATACAAGAAGATGAGGAAATCTTACTGGTGATGATGAGCAATAGAATGGAAACACAGAGATTGTGCCGCGCAGAGAACGACGGTGGATTAAATCTAACGGACGAGGGGCACTATTGTACGTACTAGATTCTGTGATCTAGCTATTTTCCTTGAAGGGTCATTATGCTGATTAATCATAAAGAGAAGGCAAATATTAAAATAGGGGTATCTCCAAAGTCGCTGCCACGTTGTGGCTCTAGAACGTTTAATTCATATGTAGGGAGTTTGGAGGGAGAATCCCATAGCTGATTTTTTTTTAGAGAGATTAAGAAAGCTAATTAAATTATTTTAGAGTATTTTTATTTTTATTTTTTTTCGAACTAATTAATTTGACTAATAAACTAATATATAATCTAAAGATATATAATGTATGAAATAATTAAGTAACTTATTTAACTTCTTTAATCTTTAAAAAAAAAATCAACTATGTCTTATAATTAAGATTGTAATAGTTATATAAAAAAGATTTCACCAAAATTTTTAAATATATACATAACATTATTTTAAAAATTAAAAAATAATAATAAGATTAGAATTAATACTAAGCAATATGGTAAGATTTGTGTCATGTCAATCTACAAACCAAACTCGAAAAATGGATAAGGTAAATTCGTGCATTAGATTAGATTCATAGAGACAAATCGACAGGTATATATTCCCTTTGATTCTAAAAAGTTGACTTTTCTTTTAGATGTATGGAAAATAAATAAATTACTTAATCAAATTATATTATATATTTTTTATTATACATCAATTTTTTAATTAAACTAATTAATTTAGAAAAAAATAAAAATATTTTAAAATATTTTCTTAATCTTTTCAAAGAATTTATTCTCTAATATTTAGCGCGAAACAAAAAATGATAGCCAGGGGGGGACAAGAAAGAAGGGAAGTGCGGGAATAATTATGAGTACCAGCAAAAGCAGGAAAGTGATACGGGGCCCACAACCCACCAGCACAAGCCACGTGGTCCAAACACTAGCCCAACAGCTGGTAACATGACGTCCTGATAACGCCGTTAAGTCATCGTTCTGTACGGAAGGTAGTCGACAAACACGACAACTTGATGCCATACCTCGTTGTTGGCCACGTGTCCCACCACCCCCCACTACTTTTCACCCGTCCTACAGCCCTTGTACTGTCTCCACGTGGATGGCAATCCCGCCTCCCAGGCCCAGCTTCGGCGTCCCGCCCTAATTTTTTTTTTTTGATAACACCCCTAATTAATTGTCCTGCTAATTTTGCAGTTGATAATTTGAGCTGGGCCCAAATTTTTTTATGGGCTGGGGTTTGCAAGATTTGAGATTCAAACTTGCAAAAAAAAAAACAAACACTTCTCCGTTCGTGTTCACACACTTTTTTTCCGCAAGTTTGATATGGTTTTATGGATATTTTAGATTATAAGACACCAATGAATCCTAAAACTTTGCAAGTTACCTTTCATTGAAATATAGAAAATTTTAATAATTGCATTTAATATTTATGAAACTAGTATAATATTTTCTTTCTTGCCGCAAAACATTAATTCTAAATAATTTACACATATCAATAAGCATAATTAAAACCCCTCGTCTTTGGGCTCAACTGGCAAAGGGTCGGACACTCTCACTAAATAGAGAGGTTCGATCCTGAAGTTGGTCGGACACTCTTATCAAAGGGAGAGGATTTGATCCTGGAGTTGGTTAAGGCGTTGGAGAGGTATCCTAACTCTTGCGTGCCTAGGTAAACGTTTGAGGGTAATAGACGGCTTGCCCTACTCAGTATACTATGGATGAAGAGAGATTTCACCCTTTCCTTGGATCGTAGGTGAATCCAACCCCTTTCCTAAAATTTTTGTATTAAAAAAAACATAATTAGAAGCGCTAAAATTTCCCTATAAGTGATTTCAATATTATTCTTATTAAATACGCTGATTAACTCCAGCATCATTTTAATTTACACTCTCTCTTTCACTATCCATTAAATATGACATGTATTGTCCTCTTGTTATTGATCTTTTGAACTCTTTTCCTAATGCCACATCGTACTGCTTTTCTAGTCTTTATGGCTTTGCCAGCGTTTTGTTTTATTTCCTGGACAGTGAATTTGTTAGTTAGTAAAGGCTGATTTCTCTGTTTTTTTGTTTACCGTAATTTCGTACTGTGACCATCGCAAATAATTAAAAAGACGAACCATTTACGCCGGAAGCCATGCTTCTTGCAGTTTAAATCGTACGCTAAAGCTTTAATTTGGTGCGACAAGAAAATTAATTAACAACATAATAACCATGATCACAACTCTGCTCTCGCCGGCACCTAATTTTATGTACAGAATCCAACCAATTTGTTTGTTTTCGTATGATTCTCCCTACGAGTGTACATTTCTTTAAAATAAATAAATAATATATAGAGTCAATAATTAAGAAATAAATTGAGACTGAACACCCGCACGAGGTTCTTCATTGGATTCTTCATTATCCATGTGCTCTGCAATCTGCCTTCATGTGCCTGCTTTTTCCAGGACACCATCATTGTATAATTAACTCTTAAACTCAAATCTTAGACTTTTAGTTCACATATTCCATCACGAAGCCTATCCGATCTTTGGATTCTCACTTTGTTCCATTTCTATGCCATTTTAGGTACTGTAAGAGATATGGGTGACAATCCATCATCACTTACCCACCATCTTAATCAACCTCCCGTCTTTCCTACTTTAATCCTATAAAGTCCACTGCACATTTTGGCAGGACCCAAACCCAAAAGAAAAAAATTAAATAAATAATATGTGGGTGTGGATGCTTTTTCAGCCATTTATTCAAATCAGAAAAGAGATACAAAGGAGCATGAGAAAGAATTAATCTTTCGAGAGCTTTCAGTTCCACCATATTCAAAAGTTGCTTTCTCTCTCGATCCTTCCCTCTCCTTCTATGTGTGGTCACTTTGAAGTGGGCGGAGAGGACACAGTCTAGGCGATATTCAAAGATGAAAATAAAATAAAGTTCATATTTTGGCGCCTATTTTAATTTACTTTATAACTGATCAAAGGATGATAGATTTTGCATATGATGATCAAGCTAAGCTGTTAATACGTATTTGAAGCCAAAACATACACAACCACTTTTCATGAACTCATCTACTTCAGCCATTACATCAACAACCCAGAAGGACAAAAGGTTAAAATCAAATCGAAACTCAAAGTGTGAGCAAGTTACAAAGCTAGATTAATATCACCATCTCGATCAAACCCCACAGAAACAAAGCAAAACTCAAACATAGTTTCAAACTTGCACCTGATTTAATTAGGGTTACACACTAAAGTTCTGTCACAAACTGGGTACGTTATGACTAGCTTGGAAGAAGGATCAGCAATATGAAGGTCGTAAAGTCATTGTGTCATTCAATTTCTGACCTCTAACAACTTCAAGAGCTCTCATACATTATTTCTAAGGGCAGAGAAGAAGAATAACTCTATATCCAGGGAAGCAAAAAAAGCTATAGGGATATTATTTGAAGAACAATTAGACGTTACCCTTCTCTTTTTGGGAGCTGGGGGACAAGTTAAGAGCTCTGGTATTCTGAACCTTTTAGCCTTCGGAGTAGAACACCCACTTGAACAAGCATCTTCTTCGTTATTATCCAGCTTCTCCACAGTGTTCATTATTATATCTTCGTGGGAGGTTGAAGTTGAACTGAAACTAGAACCGCTATGCCTCGCCGTTGTTTCTTTCTTCTTTCTCTGCCACTTGACTCGGGTTCTCGGACAAGCTGGAGCCATCTAAAGTACTACTAGCTAGCTATATGGAGCAAAACTCGCACAAAGATTAGTCGAAGAAAGAGAATCTCAGTTAGTTTGCATATAGCTAAAGATGGAGATAGAAGGTTCCCACTAGTAGAGATCGTAGAATCAGCAAAAGAAATGAAGAAGCTTCATGATAAGAAACTATAGGAGAGGTTGAAAAGTTTCTGCCGCATATCAGTAAAAAGTCCAGAGCAACAACTACGTACCACGCTTCTACCAAATCTCTAAGGCAGTTTACCTCTCTATTTATTATAAGAGCTGGCACCTTCTTGCTCCAGGTTATACGAGGTTTCCCTCTTAATCACCAAGTAAAAAGTAGAAAGTAGAATATTAAGATATGACACGGACTGTTTTTTTAAACTTTTATTTTCTGCTTTCACTCTTTACTTTTTGCTAGTATTTTTGTATCTTCTGTCGTCAATTGTACTAATGTTGGTTTTCGTTCTCACGTCGTTGGTTGATTCTAAGATTAAAGCGAAAAACAAAATCGCCCACCGTGGGGCTCGAACCCACGACCACAAGGTTAAGAGCCTTGCGCTCTACCGACTGAGCTAGACGGGCTTGTTGAGACTAGGCGGTAATCACAAAGTATACCTAATATAATTACTCATCTTACCTCACACAAAAATAGTGTTCACAAAGAATCCCAGATAATTACCAAAGGGGTCCCACTGAAAAATATCTCTCCCAACATGGGCCTTCGCTTTTTCGCTTTCCGTTGCGCCGCCCTCGTTCTAATCATCGCCCTCTTCTCCGTCCTTATTCTTCAGTCTTCACCCAATATTTCTATTTCAGTCATTTCCTTATTTCACTTCTATGAACACATGAATCAACCACTTTAGGAAAAATAATACATCTGTCTCGAAAGTATATATTTGAAAGCAATGTTATTTTGAATTTTTTTTTTGTCTAAATGTCGCCTTAGAAATTTCAAAACATGATAATATTACTTTATTCCATTAAAAAATTAATGTTTGATGTTCTGAAAAACATTGGTACATTTTGAAACTTTCATGATAACATTACAACAAGAAAAAAATTTAGGGCAACATTATTTCTTAACAAAAACTTTAGAAACAAATTTATTACTTAACCCAGCATTTTATGCTGTGAACTTTGCACGTAAATCACAGTAAAACAATAGCCTATTGACATGGAGTCCAAATGTGTCTCCTCTACGATGTCATTCTAGTAAATTGCCTCATATTCTGCTCCCCTTCCATTTTCTTCACTGGGACGCTTCTCTTTGGGTTTAACTGATAAAGGGGTTAGACTTTCTCACCAAAGGAGGGAGTTTGATCTTGGAATTAGTCAAGGTGCTGGAGAAGGTATTCTAACTCCTAAGTACCTAAGTAAACGCTTGAGGATAATAGATAGCTCGCTCTACTCAACATTGGTCTCACTTAAGAAGAAGAGAGATTTCGTCCTGCCCTTAAGTCGTAGGTGAACCTAACTCTTTTCTTAAAATTTTTGTAAAAGAAAAAAAGAAAAAACTGGGAAAACTTCTTGGTAATAAACCCTTTTTTGGGTTAGCAAGGGGGAAACTTCCGTTGCTGGGTTTGGTTATCGAGAATTGGGAGCATTCTCAATCACGACTTCACGAGGGAGAGAAAAAATGCTTTTTAGGCTTTAATTTTACTTTTACTAGCGGCGGAAAATATGTATTGTAGAATAATGCTCTCATTCATTTTTTTTAGCTATGCTATTAGTAAGATGGCTCAGCTGCATTTTCATCACTCAGCTCCGTCGAACATTTAATATTTAGTCGGAATGGGAGTGTAGCAAAAATAGTATATTATCCTTTCGTCAGGGGAGGGGGAAAAGCCAGAGACATTCCCCATAAACCTCAATTACAGGGCAACATTTTCGCTGAAAAGTGACACCAAATAGTAATATACTAGTATAGTTTGTTAATCCATGGTCTTTGCTGCACTCAAATGCAGATCAACATTGAACATTATGGTCTCCACAGTTTACAATCACATTCCCCACATGGTTTCAGGGACAAAAAAATAACGGACATGAGCATAGTTATTTATCACCTAGATGTTAGTCCTAGCCAATATACACATACAATAACAGTGTAAAAATGGTGACTATAAGTTCCTGCTTTATACTTGTGACTCTGAACCATATTCTTGTTCTTCATCATCTTCCCGTGATGGCGTCAGAAATGCAAATGGGTGTGGAGGAGCTTCGACACTTGAGTTACCGTCTAGTACTCTTACCACCTCCCCCATAGAAGGCCTCATGCGATCATCCATCTGAATGCACCAGAATGCTATTCTTAATGCACGTTCTAGTTCCTCTACTTCCATTCTACCTTCAATTCTTTTATCAACCACATTTTCAGCTCTCCCTTCCTTCCATTCTCTATAAGCCCAATCACGAACTTCCCCGTGATTTCGGGATCCACTCAACAAAGTTAATACTAACTTCCCAAAATCTTCCACATCTTTCTCGGCTGAAAAACCACAGTATGATGCCTGGCCATCTGTTCTTGCAAACCCAAAATCTGTCAACTTTGCAGTGAAGTTTTCATCCAACAGAACGTTTTCACATTTCAAATTTCCATGGCTCACGAACTCCCTACACCCAGTGTGCAGATAACAGATAGCTGTTGCCACGCTTGAGCATATGCCTATTCTTTTTCTCCAGGTTAGCTTCTTGCACAGAGTTGAATCATCTATATATCTATCCAAAGAACCATTTTTAGCATATTCATACACCACAAATCTATGATTAGACTCACAGCAATAACCCTCCAACTTCACAAGGTTCTTGTGATGGATGTTCCCCATCTTCATAACAGCAACTCGGAACTTCCTTTCTTCAATGAATGCATTGAGGTCTATGATTGTAACCAGGTGATTGTCTGGCATCAAACCCTTGAACATCTTTGGACCGATTTGGTTCTCGAAGTCCCCTGTGAGGCTCTTGATTTCTGAGAAGGATAAAACAGTTAGGCCCTTCAAGTTTGAGCTTGCAAGACCCAAGGTGGCTTTATTCCTACTAGTAGATCCTTTTCTTTTGTAGATGAAGAAACCAATTCCCATTTGAACCACAGCAAAGATGAAAACTGTGCCAGTGGCTGCTCCAGTTAGGCAAGGAAGACAAAACCCAGGAGGCTGTTTAGATGGGAGCGACTGCTTCAGATTGGGATTTACAGCTAATGGATCTGAACATCTCTTCACAAAAGATATTGAGCTCAGAGATGGATCTGCATAACCAGTGGCATACCGAGTTTTCTTCAAGGAGCACTCACCACTTCCATTATTAAAGTAGGTTGCAAATGTACACTGCGAATCATTCAGACATAACTGCTCACATTGCTTCAGGCTACTTATGATAACTGAGTCATTAGGGGGATATATTCCATATAGAAATGTGCTGTTAAATGTAAGCAAACTGGAGCTAGATTCGCACTCCTTATATGGGACCAAACAATTGTTACCGTCAGTGAACTCAAAGGGGCACAAACAATCAGTGGCGCCAGAGGCAGTGAACCCACAGATACCACGTTGGCCACAAGTAGCAAAAACCTTGCACTGATTCTCAACAGCTTGCCAGACAGCCCTCCAAAGTTGTGTAGTTTCTATCCATGAATATAAGCGTAGATTGCCATCTGAATCAAGCCTAAGAAACCTGTAATTCACAGAATCATTATGGTCTTCTCCAAATACTGACCAAACAGGCTTCAAATCTGGTTCCCGAAGTTGCAGGGCTCCATTGAAGGTGAGAAAAGCACTGAGATTTGAAGCAGAAGGGCTATTGCTGACCCAGTAAACAATACTACTTTCCCAGTGCAGCTGCAAATGACCGGAAGCGCTCAAGTGTAGACTGTAATAGCTGGACAATGAATTCTTGCTTGCAGCTCGAAGTGTCCGATCCCCATATAAACTCTGTCCAGGAAGAAGTGTATCAGAAGGATCATCAAAACTTTGCCAGACAATGTTTTGCCCTTTGTCCAGTAGAACAAGGTTGCCATTATCATGAAGAGCAGCTGAAACAACAGATTGATTGCCTGTTTTACTAGTCCATGTAGGGATTCCCTGTAAGAAATCAAACAGGATCAGTTCTCCCTGCTGAGTGAAATGGAAGTAGGACCTATTACCAACTGTGATATCAGCTCCTGCAGTCCAGACAACTGTTTGCTGGCTAGTTGGTATAGACTTTGAATTGTAATGAATGCCAATTCTATATAGGTTACGTTGATCTGAAATGTTAAAGAATCCAAATGCAAAGCCACCGTTTGAGGAGACCCAACAGTCACTATCACTCACAAAAAGCTTGGAACCCAACGGAATCTCAGCGATCACAATGGAATTTAGCAAGAAGCCAACGAAAATGCATAGCAAGAATGGTGGTCTAAGGAAACAAAACTCCTGTCCAAGCATTTTTAGACAAGTTCAGGGGCAATATAAGCGATAATACAGAGAAACCTACCCCCAAAGTCACATATGAAATATTTTGCCTATGCTTGATCAAAAAAAAAGAAATATTTTGCCTATGCCTGAGAATGTATGAGACAACGAAGAGGATTTTTCTCAGGTTCCAATGGCACGGTTGCTCAATGGTGTAACGATAGCAACTCGGTCACAGAATTTCAAGGAATATTAGGTCCGCAACGAAGACAAATTTGAAGGGCTCAGAAAATTGCAAAATGAATCAAATACAATTGATGAAGAAAATACCAAGGTTTGGTACTGAGAGGAACAGTGAAAATCACTGAGATTAAAGAATACACCGAAAACAACCGTCGCAGTCATCTCAGAAGCATAGTTATGCCCACGACAGATGGACAACTGAGCACCATATGTTTGACACGACAATATAAAAGAGGCCGCTGAAAGAATTGGCGGGAGAAGAATATAGAATATCCAGAAGCCGGAGCCCCTTTTTCTCTGAAGCAAACAAGGATGAGAAATGAATTGCACCACCAAAAACGTGAACTTCAGCAGAAATGGGACCTAAATCACTCCAATCACGATAACGTTGTAGTTTGAATATCGAAGACTTATTTTGATGACATGATCTCAACACAAATAATGAACAACTATATTCAAGTGAGCTAAGCTTATCCGAATGAAGGAGCAGATTCCCGGAAAGACTTGGCTCACCGAGAAGTGAAAAAAGCACTAGTTGAGTTGCATCGATCCAAGTGAATAGAAGGAATAGAGAATGGGTCTCCGAATGACCTTGAAAATGCTTGATGCTAATGCGCTTAGATTTGTAGCGGAAAAAAGTTAGAATAAGAACAGTAACAGAGGAAAAGGATGTGCGTGAGCAGGCAAGGAGACCCACAATCCAAGATATGCTCAACAGCGAAGACACAGAGAACTCACAAGACACAAGAAGCCAGAGCAGTAAGCTGTCTAGTGTCTATAGCCTAGAGAGCAAAAGAATGAGAGAAGCTAGCCCGGGGAAAAAGTTTTTCGTGGAAATTACTTTTTCCTCGGGGTTGATTACTTTTAATCAAAGCCTTGTGTTTCTTGTACGTGGAATAATAATAATAACAAGAGACATGCTAATTAATTAGTTTGTAGTAAAGAATCAATATGCCTCTCACTTTATAGAAAGTAAGTGTTTTTTTTTTGCTTAACAAAGCATGTGATGTTTAGTAATATCAAAATGAATTTAAAAAAGAGTTGAGTTTTACTTAGATTGATGTGATTCAAAATAAAAGGAACAGGTTGGATCGCATTAAAAAACGAATCATGACTTGAGTAAAGGACCAAGAGAAAAAGTTAGAGGGTGTGAGTTGTGCGGTCGTCGTAAAATCCATTTTCCATCATGAAAAGTCGGAGCAAAGGACAGCAGAATTGAAATATGGGTAATGGGACGACGCACGTGGAAGGCTGAAGTTGCAGGATGGCCAGGAGAAAGAAAAGCCCTGATGTTAAATTAAACGATGGAACAAAAGGAAAGATCAGCATATGCCAACTAATAAAGCAAAGGACTTGGAGCCGGGGAGGTGCAGACAAAAGCGAAAGAAAGAAGATAGATTCTTTTTGGGAAAATAGCTATAAGGTAGGTCCTTGACGGACCCAAAAAATATTAAGAAAGTCCTAAAAAAAATATTATGATGTCCAAACTCATCCATAATTCTATCTATAAATTTTAAGTTTTAACAATTTTTTATTACTTTTTTATATTAGAATTTTCTCAGAAAATTTTTTAATATTCTATTAATCTCTTGGGTTCTTAAAGAGATTATCCCAATTTTTTTGACTCTTTTTTATGAAAAGACTCAATTTTTTAGAATGTCATGTTTAAGGCACTCGTGTTATGAAGTGACCTTTTTTAATTAACAATTTAGAATGGAATAAAAAACAAGTTAGGGATGATTCATGATGTTATCGTAATAATAAAATAATGGGATGGAGTATTACTCCTTCTCCTTCTAGTACTTATTATAAAACACTAACTGCTAAATGTATTTGGTCTTTTTTATAAGGCACTTGCTTATTTCCAGGAAATATTGATTATTTTTTTTATATATACCCATAATTAATAAGGGTAGTAGGTGAGAGTAGTAGTAATATAATATTATAGTTTAATGTAAATAATAGGGGTAATATTGAAAATTACTTAAATTATAGGATAACTTTATTGACTTTAACTGTTTTTATTAGTTTGTGTGATTTGTTAGATGGTGTCTTATAATAAAGACTAAGAGTATCGTGTAATTGGAAGCCACAGGGGAATGGGTCCGGTGCTGCTGAAAGTAGCTCGAGTGTTCAACAACTCGCCCGGTGATTCAGCTTCTTCTTTGACTATCTGAGTAATAATTATATTATGATTAGGATGTAAAATAATAATTAAGAATATTTGGAATAAACTCCTGAGTACGTACACTGCTGCGCCATTTGTACAAATGCTGAATGGTGATGACATTGTCTCCATACGCAAATTTATGTGAACTACGTGGCTTCATTTCGATGGAACTTTTGTTCACTTGGTTCCCAAAAAAAGAATTTATTCTTATCAGATATGCGGAAGCCATGGATTGGAAGCTAGAATGACTCCTGTTTGGAAGGGTAAAAAACTAGGGATGAAAGAAAATCACAAGAGAAAGGAGTAAGAAGTGAGACAAAAGAAAAGTTAGGTAGAAAAATGTAAAGTGTGATAAAGATAAATGAGTTATATATATATATATATATATATAAAGTTTTGGAGAAGTTCGACATCAGTCCCCTGCCAAGGTCAGGACGCGGCTTCGGGTTCTTTGAGCATTTAATGGGGACTTACGAGATCGCCTATCGAAAAAGTTCCAGCAATGACAGTGGAGATCAAATACACATCCCTTTAAAACTTGACCAAATGCCTTACCATTTATGCCAACTTCTTTCAGCGATAAATGAGTTTTCTAATAGTATGCTCAGGTTGCCTTGGCACTCTTTTTTTAAATATTCTCAATTTTTCAAATTATTATATGCTCGTTTTTATACTAGACTTTAATGCTCTGCTTGGATAAGACAAATTGAGAAGAAAGAAAAGGGGGAAGAAGAGAAAGCTGGAAAGAAAATGTTTATGCTCTTCTTACTTGGATGGACAAGAGAAAATAGGGAGAAAAGAAAATAAGCAAAGATCAAAATGTGTCAGGTTTAAAATTGAATTAAACATCATACTAAAATATCATATTAAAATTATTGTCCCAAAAAAAAATCAAATTATTCGATGAAATTCTATTTTTAAAATAAAAAAAATACAGCAAAAATAGTTCTTTTTTTAAGAGGTTCCCGAGCTCCGAAATCAAAATGGAAAACATGGGGATAATCGTTTGACCAAAGCGTCCAAGCTATTGCGGTATGGGAAATTGCTTTACATTGTGTTTGGCTATGCGTTTCGCCCTCATTTTTCACCCTCATTTACTTTCAATCTAAGGGGTGACTTTATGTTTAAACGGACAGAAAATTAAGGAGAAAAAAATACTACAGAGAAAACTCCCAAAAACAATAAATTTGTTTACCATCTTTGAAAGTTTTTAGTCATAGTAATCTCTCCCTGCTTTTCTTTTAGGGATTAATGTTTCTCATATTGTAGGAAAAAATTATCTTATGTCACACACACATGAAATGGTAAGACTCACATATGTATATGTGGGTCTCACCATTTCATGTGTGTGTAGGAAGTTTAGTTTTCTCGTGCAACATAAAAAAACTAAAACCCTTTCTTTTATTCCAAAGATAGGTTAGGGTATTTTTGGTATGAGGGATTTGGAGGGGAGAGAGAGGAAGAAAAATTTTTATGAATTAAATTTTAAAAAACTGAAGAAGTGTAGTTACAAAAATTTTAATCAAAAATTATGTAAGATAAAGGAATAAGAAAAATTAATTAAATTTTTTTAGCCCTAATTCTATAAGTTTTTTAAATTCATATTAAAAAAAAAAGTTTCTCTCCACCAACTTTCCCTCCCTTCCCCTCGTACCAACACAAGTCTTAAGTATTTATTATTAATGTAAGATGGTGTATAATTATTTATTACCCGCACCATAGTTAATTTCAAAAAATTGTCCACTTTTTATTTTTTTTACCTAGAAAATAATATTTTTCTCTGAATTATTTGATTTAAAAATATGATAACATTAAAATATATTTTGACCAAAAAATAAGTTTTAATTATTTAATTATATTAGTACTCCCTAGTCCTTATTATAAGGCACCAGTTATCAAAATATTTTGGTCCTTATTATAAGACACCAACTAACTTTAATCAACTCATTTATTATTATTTTCTAATTATATCCTCATTTTTAACTAATTCTTTAAATTCACATCATTAAATTAGAGGTAAAGTTGGAAATATTTATTATTTTTGAACCAATTTAACAACTTAACTTCCATTTTTTTGTTTGTGAAAAAT
The DNA here is from genome assembly GCA_037074495.1 of Acacia confusa. NCBI lineage: Eukaryota > Viridiplantae > Streptophyta > Magnoliopsida > Fabales > Fabaceae > Acacia > Acacia confusa. The sequence goes on along the minus strand of CM073507.1, from coordinate 7,708,386 downwards.
GATGGTTGATGCCTTATAATAAAGACCAAAGAGAGTATTAATATGATTTTTTAATTATGATATTTAATTTGATTTTAAACATGATATATTTTGTTATATCATAAGTCTATCTTTTTTCCCCAACAATGAACTAGTAGTATTAAAATCGACTAAGTTAGTAAATTACAATGTCCCGTAAGTAAAATTACAACAACCAGACACTCAGAACGAGAAAGTAAGCCCCGAAACCTAAACAAGCTTGGAATGTGACCAAAAACAAAAAAGAAAAGAAAGCATAATACAACTTGGTTTGCATAAATCAATTAAAATAAAAATTAATTTTATGAATGTTAATCTAAACTAGCTCTGAATAATTTTTTTAATATTTAGTTAAATGTGAGTTTTATAAATAAAAAAAATTATCTAAGATTTCAAATTTTTAATCTTTTCATTCTTTAATATAAACTAATATGAATTATTTGTTTCTAATAACAGCATATAAATTTAATATACTTCTAAGAATATTTTAAATAAAAAGGTATTAAATACACATAAAGTTTCAAAAAAATCTGTACAACTTTCCCAAAACACTGTAGAGATGAAACAAATATAGAAAATTTAGGGAAAAAGACAAAAACTGATAAAAGATAAATAAGTGTGTGTGTTTTTTTCAAAGATAAATAAGTGTGTTGAATTTCAATAATTCTAAAGGGATTGATTTAGAATCAAACATACTTATTCATCTTTTGCAAATTTTGATTGTCTTATCGCGTATTTTTTCCTAAAATTTATACTTGATATATGTATTAAAATCAATCATATTTTAAATTAAATATTAATGTTGATATAAATATATTTTGAAAAGCATAAATTTCAAAGCAATGAAACTTGTTTAAAGAAGAGAGGAGGGTTTGTTAAAGTCATTTTATCAACATTTTAAAATCCTGAATTGGATTGGTTTGATTAAGGGTTTGTTAAATTACCAACCTGATTTATAATTTTGTTTATTTAAGTAAATTTATATGAGATTTTCCTTTTTTTTATATCCTTACTTATATTTTTCAGTTGCCTGCGTTTTCTTGCGTCTTTGTTTTTTTTTCCTTGGCCATCGGTTTCTAGCGTCGATTGCTTGCCAATTTATGTAAGAAACGATTATTTTTCTCATTTCCCAAAATCTGCAGAAAGCTACGCCAATTAATTACTTTGGTGACAAGAACAGAATTATATTATATTTCTCTCCTCCGACCTCATTAATATTTTTTATTCAATTAATTATAATTGGAGTTTTCATTTCTTACGTGTTTTAAAAGGTTTAAAAAATATTGTCATTTTTGTATTCTAAATACTAAGACCTACGGACCATGCCCGTGCCGTCACTATAGTCTCTGATTCACTATGGTCCACACTCCCAATGTTATTGGATACTGTTGCCCCCACCGACTCTTTAATTAATTATAGGCAGAGAAAAAAAATATGTCTCTCCAGCAAGACTGTGCTAGGGCCTCATTTAAATATCCATATAACTACAGTATAAAATCCACGTAAAGCTATGCTATCCACAAATCATGAAGAGTACCGTTGTTTAATTTCAACTTTGTACAGAGCATGGCTTTGTACTTTAGTTTAATTAACTGCAGAATGTGGGTGGCTTTGAAATACGAATATCTGTTTTTCACCATTTGCTTGTTCGGTTTGTGAAGTTTTTTTTCCTTTATATTTAGGTGGGTTAGATACCAATACACCACCAAGATCAAGGCATATTTTCAGACTTAATGAATATTTATAAAGGTACTTACAGATCACCTATTAAAAAGACTTTCACATTGACCAAACACCTACCTTTTGGGGGTAAAAACACTTTCCAATTGTACCCTTCTCAATGGAAATGAAATTCTGTCATTGGCCTATTTTCTTATTATCTCCCCTCATCCAATCTAGGCCGTTGATTGGGAAAGTGGGGGAAAAGTTAAAGTAATAGTGAATTGATTGGACGGATATGATTTAAAGATTATGAGGGACAATGAAAAAAGGATAATGAGAGAAACACAACCCCTCCTCCCCTCAGTGACATTGTTTGAGAAGTTGAGAAGCAACACGTCACGTGCAGTACATAGAGTTATTCATTTTCTGCAACGGGCCTTCCCTAGAATTTATGCAGGCCGGAAATTGATGAGCATCCCGTAGGCCCAGTGAGCCCATTATATCTATTGGGCTCCATTTTGCCCCTAAAAAAACTGACTTTATCTAAGTACTTGTTTGGGTAAAACAAAAAATTACTTTTTTTAAACATTTTTCCCAAATTGAAATAAAACCTCTATTATATACTAACATGATAAATCATAATAGTACTTATAAAATAATTAAACAAATAGGCACTTATGTTAAAAATAAGTTAGGGGTCTAATTGTTTTCATATAACTGCTTTTTTTGCTCAATGTTAGCAGATGCGAATATGCTAATAAATGTTTTTAGATTCACAATATATTGCTTTTAGTATTTAGTATAAGACTCATTTTCATAAAATAAATAAATTATAAAGTAGGTTTTATATAAAGAACAGAATATAACCTCATTTTTTAAAATGCTGCCCACACAAAATACGAGAGAGGGAGTAGTGATGCATGGTCCCTGGTCAGCGACTTATTTGGCGGGTTCTAGTTCTACGATCACTTCACAACACTCCAACAAGGATCTCCGCTTCTCATCAGCTTTTTTTCTTTTTTTTTTTCATGGCACAGCGTTGCATGTCGTATTGTATTCGTCCCTTCCCCTCCATTATTTTAGGGTTGTTTGCAAAAATAAAAAAGGGTTAAATATTATTTTTATCGTGAAAGTTTATTTTAATAAATATTAGTCATTTGAAAGTTTTTTTGTCTTATTTTTACCTCGTAAGTTTAAAAATATAACAATCTTACTCATCGGTTGATATTGATGATATTGATGGTTGAATTGTTATTCTTCTTTGTAAAATTTTAGAAGTAAATTTGCTCCAAAAAAAAAAAAACTTTCGGGGCAAATTTGCTTTTTAAAAAAAAATCTAGAGTATATATGTTTGCTCTATTTTTAAACTTCTGAGATAAAAATAAGACAAAAAAAACTTTTAAGTGACCAATGCTCTTTAGGATAAACTTCCACGGCAAAAATAATATTAAACCCATAAAAAATCAATTTAAATATTTTCCCTTCATTACTTCTCCTACTTACATGAGTCATCATGATTCCTTTGTTTGTTTTTTTTCCCGGTGTATGTATAAATTTAATTATTTAAAATTATGCGTCCTTTTAACATTTAAAATTTATTGAACTGTGAAAGAAATACTGAGGAGAAAAAGTAAATTTACTTGAAATTCGACAAATTACGTAGAGAAACTGAAAAATAAATAGAAACTACACAGAGAGCTTAAAAGTATACACATATTTTTTAAAAAAATATATATATTGAATGTAAAATACTAGTACGATGAGAATTTTTTTTTTTTTTGATATAAGTACTATGAGAATTTTAAAAGTAAAAGAATTAAAAGGACTCACAAATTGGTGGGCCAAAATACTTATATACGTATAATCCTAGTGTAATAATTACGATGTTTGGTTGCGTGTATGTAATATAAAAAAGATTACATTTTGTATATTTGATTTCATCATTTAAAAAAATCAGGATTACACAATTAGGACTAATGAATAAGGATAGTAATTAAATGAACAAGGCATTATTGTCATCATAATTTTTTAAATTGATAAAAGTGTCCACCTATAGACGCTAGTAAATATTAAATAATTATTATTATTAAATATTAAAAAATTAGTTAATGATGTATAAATTTAAAAAATATTTCCACACTAAAATTTTTTTTAAAAAAACTAAACTTCACTATGAAAAATATAAAAATATATACCATTAAATATTAAAAGAATTACCATTAACTTAATGTTCACGCTCCATAATATTTTCACTATTAAATATTAAAAGTTTACTATAAACCCAATATGGAGCATATAATTCAAAATATCATGACTTAGTGTAATTCCTCCAAATGTTTTTATGCATATGTATAGTCTTTCTTTAATGAATAACCATACACATTCATATAATCTCTTTACATTATATTTCCTGCCATTCTATGAACCAAACAAGCCATTAAATCCGACCTTGAATTGAGAGCGACGCGACGATTACTCATTGGACTCCATTTGTTTCGTGCTGATTGAAAGGGATCAAAGCCACCCGGTATGTTTCCTTGTGGCTGAGGGTTGATTTGGTGGAAACTCATATTTAACTCGCTTGTTAAAATGATCAAACTACGAGTATTGATCATGAAGCCATTCGCACTTACTTGGATTTTTTAAATATCTAGTTAATTAAGGGCATGTCTATAGAGAGGATCTTATGACTAGTACTAAAGCTTCCTTCAAAATTTTACGATGCGAGGAGATTCATTCTTGTTATCTGTGATAGATATCATGAACCTATAAGAAATATCAAATCATTATTAATTTTTGGAAAAAAAAAATTTATTGCAAAAAATCTCTGAGAATGTCAGAACTTATAGTAAATATACAATGGCATACACGTATCTGTATATTATAATTTATAAAAAGTATCCCATGTGTATTCTATAGTTATAAATCATGCAACTCATGTTGGTTGGGGGAACAAATATAGTAACTCATGTTAAAGTAACTTTATATAATAATACCAATAAAGATTGGTTTAGTTAGTAAAAAAGCTTTATTATAACTATAAGGTTATAGGTTTAAATCTTATTGATGTAAGAATCTTGTTAGTAAATAATCGGTAAATATTTGTGTAAGTATTATTGGAGTCTAAAAATATGCTCAGACCAAATTGAGTCCAAACATTGAACTCATCTAAACTTTTATGTAAAAAAATTATATATATAAAATATGCATCCATTGTTTAGTCATAGGGATTAATGTTTCTCATGTTGTGAGAAAAAAATTATCTCATGTTATATACATATAAAATGGTGGGACTATTGTAGAAAATTTAATTTTCTCATGTAACATGAGAAAATTAAATCCCTTAATTATATTAGTTATATTATGGTTGTGTTGGTGCCAACGAGAAGGTGGACCCATGCCGGTGGCGGGGACAGGGTGCGGCAGGACGTAGCCGCCCAAAATGTCAAAGCCATAATTCATAGTTAAGGCTCACCATCAGCACCAGCGTCTCCTTCACCTTGGACATTTTTTGTCAATAACACCTATCACTCCCATTTCCATTATAAGTTATTGTATTTGTTAGGTGAAAAGTTTGTTACCAGACATAAATCATTTAAAAGGTTGTTATTGACAGATTTCTAATTATATCTTTATCTAATTCCTAAATGAGCCTGTTTAAACATTGATAGATATTGTCTTCATCAAAACCAAATTTTCGATTCTAATCTATGATATATAAGATAACTACATGAGATGTGTTTTGTTTCGTTTTGTTTCGACTAATGTAAATATTCTTATCCAGACAAGGCAAGCACATATACAAAACAAACCTATCTCATCTCCCTCTCTCATATTAGAGTTGGGAATCAAGGCCGGCTCGTGAAAGGCCAGAGCCGGCCTTCCAAGGCTTGGAGTAAGAAAAACACTTATTTTTCGAAGTCTGGCCTGAGAGCACCAGGCCCGAAAATTACTATTCTAAATTTTAACTATTTTTCTTCCACTTTTTTTTAAAAAATATAATTAGTAAATTACAACACGAATCATTTAATAAATAAACACAGTTACTAATTCATAATCAAAAACAAACTATATTCATAAATAACTCACATAAAACATAAAAAACATATCACTAATGACATTAGTACGATGACTATTATTGTCATCATCTTCGTCACTATATCGATTTTAACGACATTTGATTGTTCTTCACTTTGAGTAATAGCCTCTAGCTCATGAGTAAGAACATCATGAAATTTTTCTCCCGCATCATGAACACATCTATAATTTTTCTTTGCAACAAATAATAAATCAAATCATAAAATTAGAGTATAGTTATTATGTATTTGTAGTTAAATGGATAAATAACTCTATAACAAATATAATATATATATATATATAAATTAATAAATTTAAAAAGGAGAAAAAGAAAAAACTACAGTGAAAAGGGTCTGCAGGATCGACCTGTTTAAACCCTAGGCCCATCAGGACCGGCCCTCCAGGGCTAATTTCAAATAACTCATTCATTTTTCAAGCTCGGCCCTTAAAGGGCCAGAGCTTAAACGGGCCGACCTGATAGACCTAACCCATTTTCCCGACTCTATCTCATATACATCACCTCTTGCGTCTCCTCTCCCATCGAACGTAGAGTGATAACTTCGGCTGACTATTCACAATTTTGCCATGTCTTTCACTAATTGTTATCTTTAGTCCCCTGATCATTTCAATGATTCCCAATATATAGGGCGCATTGTGTCTAAAGCATTGCATAGGTACTATATGAAACTATTAATTTCAACTCTATATATTTCTGGTGAGTAATATAGTGTTGAATTTCACATAATTATTAAAAAAATACTACTACAAAAAACAGATTCTACTTCACCAAAAAATGTTTGTTTTTAAAAAAAGGGGAGTAGAAAATTATTAGTGGTAACATTTTTGTAATTATGTATGAAAATGTTGATATATTGAACATCCTTTTAATAAAAACAAATATCAAAAGTTGATTTTCAGCATCCTTTTTTAAATTGAAACGTCAAAAACCCTACTTTTAACATCCCAATTTAAAAAGGGATGCCAAAAGCACAACTTCTAACGTTTCTTTTAAAGTTGAGATACCAAAAATAGGTTTTGATGTCCTAATTTTGAAGGCCGCACATGCAAACCTCTCTAGCACTTTGGATTTCAGACATGCTATAAAAATAACTCATCCAATAGAAGCAAGGCATGACAGGCCTCTATGTGAGTCAAACCCACTGTGAGAGTGACACTAGCATCGAGAGTTAAGTCATCGTTGCCCACTGCAATGGATGGAGCAAGCGTCTAGCTAAGGTACATGTATGAGGACCTAAAGGCACGGATCTAAGAAGAATATGAGTGGTCCCTTTCTAAGTCTCTCAACCAATCGTGTTCGACGACGCCTTTTTATGGTGGCAGGTGAGGCTTATCATCAACTGAGTCTAGATCTTTGTCATCTCTATAGCTCGAAGACGTCTAGGTTTAGTGAGCTTCACTCAATCATCTCTATATGTCTAGATTTGGTGAGCTTCACAGCCAACAATCGTGAGTTCTTCTCGTTCGACCTTTTTCAGTTTGTCACCATTCTCTTCTTCGGCCTTCTGAGCTATTAGGAGCACGACCTGACCCACCTCGCCAAAAAAGACTTCGTTGGTTGACAGTGGTGGAGGGATTGCATCTTTGTTTGGTTCTTAGATGACACAAATGCCGACCTCAATTCAAATCGAAAAAATATGAACGAATGAAGGCATTGAAACCCCAAAGCTTATCAGATATGGAACAACAACCAGTGAAATCGGAGAGATCAATCGTTTGATTTTTAATGGCATTGATGACAACCGTCTCGAGAATATGGTTATCGAGATGGTGGGTGGAGCGAACCTGGTGACCCAGATGCTGCCTCTGTCTTTGATAGCTCCAATAAGCCTTATCCAAAACCATCACTGTGCGTAACCACCACTTTTGCCCCCTGCGTTCCAACCACCACTGTCAACATTGTGCTTAACCACCACTGGAAGTTTCTCTCTCTCTCCCCACCACTCTTTCGACTCTCACCAACGTGTGTGAAGTAATTTTTTAAAAAAGAAAAAATTTACGTTGTCCCTTTTTTACTACGTCGTTTACACAGATGTCCCTCAAAAAATGATGTAGAAAAAACATAAAAACAGATGTTAAAAGGTTTTTTTTAGAGCATTGAAAATTAAATTACATGATATTGAACACATATTAATTCTCTCCCGCTGACAGTACAAGTAACATTCTGTCCTTTTGATGCTCACATTCAGGTGCAATTTGTCGGAGCAATGTAATTGTAATTACTTGGTAGTACAGGATGATAAATTATGCACAACACAGGCATTTTTGTTGGAAATTATTTAATTTAGCTTGTCATATTATGAGATGACAACATACACAAGTGTTAGTTCCTTGAGCGCTTACAACGGCTCATGTCCTCAGCTCCGTCAATATCATCAAACGGGGGGCAAAATAGTGATACGATGTTATCCCACCTGCATTATCCACATCCTCCTTTCATTCATTATTACGCATCAACTTTTCTAATTATATATTTTTATATGGAAAAATTGATTACAGGGTCCAAGGAAGCAAAATAATTACAAAAAAGGCCCAAGAAACATTCACATGCCAGATTCTGACATTTTTTCAAAAAACGTTAGCAACTACATCAGTAGCGGTTAACAACTATATCAGTCTCCGTTAACAACTAAATCAGTCTAATTAACAACTACATTTTAACAACTACATTTGTAGCAATTAGCAACTATGTCCGTACACTTTTTTTTGAAAAAATGCCAGAAAAGGCCCGGCCTTTTTTGGTATGTGAATGTTTCTTGGGTTTTTTTTGTAATTATATTGCTTCCTTGGACCCTGTAATCAATTTTCCCTTTTTATATTTGCCATCTTTTACGTGGACATCATAAATACAAAATTTTAAAACCTTTTTCTTTTTATATCAACGATTTTTTTTTTGTTTTTTTTTAAATAATATCACAATGATGACTAGCCCTCAAATTAGTTCCAAACCACACTTGACACTTGCTAATAAACCGGTTGATACAGAGGTTCAAGCGTTTATGCACTAGTTATTTAACAAAAATGCATTGATCCACAAACATGCAGAATACACATGTATAAAGCACGCACATTTTGAAAAGAACAAAGTTAATAAAATACAAATACGATGGATTTTATTTTTTTAAGGGTTAAAGTGCAAAAATACACATGAGTTTTTTTTCCTCAGGATTGTCAAGCATCACGTTTTTTTTTTGCAAAAATATAGACGTGATTATCATTTTCGAGCAAAAGTCTCATCCCACCGTTATGTTAATGTTCACCGCCGTTATGTTACTGTTCACTTAATCTCTTTCTCTCTCATCATGATGCACAATAACATAACAATGAGATATGACTTTTGCTTCAAAATCGTAATCACGTATGTATTTTTACTCTAAAAAAAAATATGTGGTGCTGGACGTTCCTGAAAAAAAAACTCATGTGTACTTTTAATGTGAGCGAGGATTTTGAAAAATTAGCGAATGTCAGTATTAACTATTCTTGCCAGAAAAACATCAGTGTTGACATAACAAAATTAGCAAAAGATGTGACTTTTATCTTATTTTTATATTTTAAAAAAAAAACATTTAGTGCCACATATATTTTTATACCTTTACTATAACTATAAATAATTAGACTTCCGCATTCATGTATTGGCTAATCGGGAAGTGAGTTGGTATATAATGGGCTTATTTGAGATGTCGGTGGGTAAAATGACTTATGGAAAAGTCTGATTGTGTTAAAGTCAGATTGTGAAATGTAATTTATATTTGAATTGATGATTGCATTAGTAGCTTTTGGATGTAAATCAGACTGTGAAACTTGTTTGGAGTGACTTATAGATAAGTGACTTTTGAGATAATTATAAAAGAAAATTTAAAATAAAATTACCAAAAATATGAAAAATGCTTAATTACAAAATTCGTACAGTATTTTATATAAAAGACAAAATTTTTATATAAGTTTGCATATTGTTTTATATAAGCTAGGATAAGAAAAAAAAAACTAGTTTATATCTGCTTCAGCTTATAGACATTTAAACACTTATAACATTGATTGCAGTTTTTTTAATCCAAACATGAAAAAATCATGAGCTCGATTTAAATAGTAAATAATCTCGATTGAGCCTCCTATAAGTTATACCAAACAAGTTCAATGGATCATTAGACTGTATAAATGGAACCCGCAGAAAGAAAAGTAACTATGTTTATGATACATAATGGAGATGATATTTTTTTGGGAAAATCCATCTTGGGGCCTTTGTAAGAGAAAAAATTTTAAAAAAGGCCTCAAAATTCTGAACATACTAGAAAAGGCCCCAGTGCCTTTTCTGGTATAAATTCATTAAAACGTTAACAACTATATCAGCCCCGTTAACAACTAAAGTTTTAATGAATTTACACTAGAAAAGGCCTCTGGTATTTTCAGAATCTTGGGGCCTTTTTAAAATTTTTTTTCTTTTATAAGGGCTCCAAGATGGATTTTCCCTACTTTTTTTCTTCGTTTGAAAAAGTTTATGGATATTTTTAAAAATGGTTTTGTGGTGCTAGTGTTCTGTTGGGAAAAGATCAAAGAAAATCCGGATTCATGCATATATGAAACAATTAAATTTACAAAAATTCAAATCAGACTTTATAAAAAAAAAGTATTATTTACAAATTAAGTCCCCCCAAGATGAGTCCGTAAAAAATTTGTGTGTCAGTGTATGGTCTATTATAGAACAGTAGGAAAATAAATAGTTTGCTACTTAAGTGTTTGTTTTTTTTTGTTTTTGGATCAACAAGTGTTTGCTATTTTGAAAATATAGGAGGAGAGAGAATATAAGTCGTCGGGGGAGAAATAAAGGGAAAAGGGGGATGGAGACACGTGGAGGGTAGGGTCCAGGGATGGAAAGATCGGGCGGATATAGTTCAAGATTATCCTCAGTCTTCTTTATTTATTTATGATTCTGTCGACGCCACCTCATCAGTGCTCTCAGCATATGGCCCCATTTCGTAGTTCCTTTAGTCAACTCAGGCGGCTGAAGGGGCCCACTCTTCGGTTTTTAGTACCCTTTTCCATCCAAACCTCCTTTTCTCCCAAATTCATCATCATTACGTGAATTCATTTCCTCTTTTTTTTATTGTGATCAAAGCTAATGAATCCTTTAAAAAAAAAAAAAAATTTGTCAGAAAAACTAATGAATCATTATTTTATATCATTTCCTCTTTTTTAATTAATATACCAGTATTCATTACCTCTTATCCTATGTAAAATAATAATAATGAAAATAAAATAAAATTATTATGGCCGTTTTGAGGGTTCACCAAAGTCAAAAGCAAATCTTATCATTTTCAAAAAATGTTTACCATGACCCAAGTGAATGTAAACTCATTTCGTAAACTAAATTTAACTCATATTATCTCCTATATTCCTATATTTATGATCGAAGCTGTACTATCCTTACAGTCTTGTAGTTTAAAGACACTAAACTCTGTTTATCAAAAAAAAAAAAAGACACTAAACTCTACTTTTAATTTTCTTTAATTAAATTTTAGGTTGAGCTTAAACCCCTCTGCAGAGCAAATCTATCACCATCAAGTCAGTCTGATTGTGTTAATTTCCCTATACAATTCTGCTGCATATCAACCCATTCCACCCAGTCTTGTTAACATTTAATTGATTGGGTTTAAAACATTGAAATATCCATGGATAAAAAAATATGAACAAATTGGAAAAGTCTCCTGCTAAAAAATTGTTAGCTTAATAACCTAAATCAGGTATCAGTTTTCTTTTTGTGCAAAATGTGCAGAAAATTGACATCTCTTGTGTATATAAATATTATTTCAAGTTTTTCTCACAAATAAAATTTTTCAGGTGACCAAAAAAACTATTTTAAATTGGTCCATTGAACATAGGGATTTGTTGGGGTTCACTAACCTTATTTTTTGATCAATCCATTCGTGAAAATATTAGCCCATACCGGAGAGACCTTGCTACCTCCACCAACCCATTTACTATGGAGTTTGTGTTTTAAATTCGTGAGATTTGACACAGATAGTAAGGGATCTAAGACTAGGACCTTGGGTCGTGGATTCGATTCCTTTTGCCGTCGCTGGGATTCATTTGGTAACTGATCTCGTAAGTCCCCAGTAAGTGCTCATAGAGCCCGGGGCCGTGCCCTGGCCTTGGTAGGGGACTGGTGTTGAACCCTTCCAAAACTTTTATGTATAAAAAAGAAAAAAAATTTGTGTCTTTTGTTCTGTGCATGCAATTTTATTTTTTATTTTTAAACTATTGGTCATTCAGAGTAGCCTTGACTATGGTTAATTTATGCTCGTTTGGGATAATAATGATAGAATTGACCTTTTTGGAATTTGCGTTTTTGCAAATGGAGGGTATGATAACAATCAAATTATAGATATGATTTATGTTTGGGATAACGGTGATAGAAGTAATATTTTTCCAGATGTATTCTTATTTATAATGTCATTTGAAAAGTTAGTTAAGATAAAAAATAAATGAAAATTACATGAATCTTAATATATATATATTATTTATATATATTATGATAATTGAAGATAAAAATTTAAATTCGGTAAAGTATAAACTATTATTAAGAATTAAAATACTCTAGAGTACTCAATTAAATATATTTTAATAGATAAATTAGAATGTATGCGAATGTATATTTAACAATACATTACTTATTGAATCATATATTCCTAACATTTTTTTCTAGAAATTAAAAAGGTTGCGGGAGAAGCTGAAATAAGTTTTTTTTTTTATAATAAAAAGTTTTGGAAGGGTTTGACATCAGTCCCCTACCAAGGTCAAGGCACGGCCCCGGGCTCTATGAGCACCTACTGGGGACTTACGAGATTGTTTACCAAAAGAATCCCAACGATGGCAGAGAGGATCAAACCCACGACTCAAAGACCTAATTTTGGATCCCTTACCATCTGTATCAACTTTCATTTTGCGCTGAAAATAAGTTATTTGTGTTAGAAGTGATTGATTTTTTTTTTGGAAGCCCATCAAACTGCAAAGCTATATATATAAGTTAAGTTGCTTATATATTATAATTTCTTTGGTCACACATGCCCATGTTCGGTATTTTTTTCTTGTGAATTTATAATTAAATAATGATATTTAAAAACATGACACAGACATGATTACAAAAGCTGACATAACGGATTAAAAGGACAATTTGAAGATTAGGGCTTATTGTTTGTCCCCTGTAAATCACGTTTAGTTGAGATTATCAAAAGAAAAACTTTTAGTTGTAAAATTTTCGAGTTTAATCAAATTTGAAGACTAATGTTTGTTATTATTGATTTTTTTTTTTATCAAATCTTGTTATTATTGATTGAGTTAAATGATTAAATAAAATTTAGTCCTATCCATTATTGTCAAACTCGCGAGTTGACTCTTAAATTTTACCGTTTTTACGTTTCTAGCTTACAAAAACGAGTCGAGTCACTAGTAAACTCGGTTAAACTCACGAGTTTATACACTAAGTTTACCCGTTTTTACGTTTATAGCTTATAAAATTGTGTTAACTTACCCTTAAACTCGTATTAATATTTTTTATTTGATCATGCTCAACAATGTTATATAGAAATTTCTTTATTAAATATAATAAATGATGAATGACGATGGATTTAAGTTCAATTATTTGGATCTAAAATATATTTAAATCAAATTGTTGTTATTTTCATATTTTAATTATTTAATTATACACTAGTAATACATATTTAATAATAAAAGTAAACTCTTACGAGTTTAAAATTCGAGTTTACGAAACAAGTTTACATCACTATTACAAGTTTGTTTAAACTTGTGAGTTTGACAACCTTGGTCGTATCGCGAAGGGTTCTTGAATAACTAAATCCACCAATTTCTCCATGGAGAATCACGGGACAATAATCCACTTGTATGTAACAGTATTTATGGCTTATTTCGGAAGACGGTGGAAATGAAAAAATACGGTGAGAAGAAAAAAAAAAGCACGATAGGAGTAAAATAGGTTAATCTGACTTTTTTTCAAAAAAAAAAAAAAAGCTTTTAAGCTAAAAGATACTTTTAAAAAGAAGACACTAAGACTTATTTTTCATAATGCATATGGCCTTTTACTACCACCAATTAAAATATAAATTATATCTGTAATATGAATTTTATCTCATTTTAAATTTGTAAAAATCAGAATGAAGAAAAGTTTCTCCTGCCGCTATGAATCCAAAGAGATATTAATGGGTTTGTTTGGGATAAAAATGATTTATGAAAAAGTTAGATGGGTAAAAATCAGATTATGAAATATGATTTCTATTTAGATTGATAGTTGCATAAATAGTTTTTTACTTCATAAACCATAAAAGATAGCTTTTCAAATAAATTTTTTTTACCTCATAAGTTCGATTTGAAAAACTTTTCATCTAAACAAATAAAAAAACCCATAAATCCAATTGAAACAGTAAATAAGCTTCTCTCTTGAAAAGTATACCAAACGTAGGAATAAATAAGAAGCTGACGTAGTTTCGGCGTTCAACAAGGGCAGACATGCCCTTTTATTTTGCCCATAAATGCCTGACGCATATGCTTGATAATAGGACCAACGCGGTCAGAATTTAAAATCGAGATATGAAAAAGATAAACTCAAAAAACAAATACCGGTATTATTTTCTTCAATACACCGATACACAAGTAAAATGGAATCAGATATTTATTAAAAATAGTAAATGAAAAAGATAAAGCAAGCATGTGAACAGAAATAAATGGGAAGGAATAAATCCATTTGCAGATATAAGGAATGTGGCCAAAGGAGGTGCGAAAAAATGAAATGCATAATTGAGGAAAGAATTTGAATGGGGTGGTGGCAGCTTTATCTTTTTTCATTTTGTTGGAATTGATTTGATGAATGAATATGAATAACTATATGGACTTATTTGGATTGGAGCTTTTTAAAATATATTTTTAATTATAATTTATGATATAATTTTAAAAATAAATTTTCAATTATAATTTAACAAATAAACACTATAAGTGCGTGCGTTACTATGCCCTAATGTCAATGAATGGCTCCTTTTATTTTTTATTTTTTTGGTTGGACCTGAGCTGAGCTGAGCTGATTTGACTCCCTCCTTTAACCACAATGGACTTATCCCTGAAATCCGCGACCCACCCGTACTACTTTCGAGCAGAGGTCCGATCCTCTCTTATTGGCGGACTTCAAACCTCTTTCCAACCCGATTAATTCATTCACCGGCTCTTCCGGTCTCCCTTTCTCTTCTTTCTTTCCCTGTCTTTCCACCTCCCCGGCCGGTACCCCTACTTCCTCTCTTCACGGTGATTTTATGCGCTGGATTACCGCGCCACTTCATCCTGCTCACGTGGCAATGTCTCATTGGCTGGACTGATAAAAAAATGTGGGTGCCGGAAAGCCAGGGTCAAAGATTTCTTCAGATTTACTTCATGTCAGATTAAGTAGGCCAGTAATGTGGCGCCAGGTCATCTGTGTCAAGAAATCCGGAGCGCTAGATTGTTGGGATGTAGTAAGAATTAACGTGGCATGTGAGGTGAATTTGGGTTGAATTTCCAGAGGATTTCACCCGATTAAAGAGGAGTTTGAGGAGCGTCTTGTCGTAGTCTGGCTGTGAAGAGCCACCACGTCATACAGAAGAGGAAGCGGATCCGCCGCTAAAGTACCTTTTCTAGCCCTGGATTTTTCTGGAATGCTGATCAAGTCCTATGTGGAGCGACATGAGCCTTGATGTGATTGGCGAATAGAAAACGTTCGAGGTGCTGTGCTCCTCAGTGCTCTCTCTCTCGCCTTTTCATTTTCTTTTTTTTCCTCCCACCCCGTTTTATTGGATTGGCGATTTTATTTTCATTAAATTTTTTAGAAATATTCTAATTAAAATTTAATGGTAATCCAAATATATAATTAGAACTTTTATTCTGCGTCTCTTTTTCTTTCATCCCTTGAGAAAGAAGCGCATAGGAAATGCAGAAAGCAGAAGCTCGCTCGCTCCTCTTTTCTCACGATCTTACCTCTCTATTCTTTTCTCCTACAGAATCCATACTTCATTAGCCTGAATATCTATTTAGCCGCTTCTGTTGTTGTCAAGATCTAACGACCTTTGGTTTACTCTCGCGTTCTCTCTCAGTGTATGGCCGGTAAGATTTATTTCGATCATAGTTTCTTCCCCTGTAGATGACTTTCGACTTTCATTTCCATGTATGCTCTTGATGTAGTGATGTTCGATTGTGAAGAATACTGCCTCGTTTTTGTTTTCTTGTATTGGAGAGTTTATATTCTCTTCATTTGACTTGGAGCTTTCTGAAGCTATAAAAATTATTTATTTTTTCTGATTTTATTTCTTCCTTCTCTTTTGGGACGGTTATTTTAATTGCTGTAATATAAAAACGTCTCTTTTTGCATATACGGAAAGTTCATATTTAGGGTGATCTTGAATTAATCCTCATAATATGCTCTATCGCTTGCTTCTATCGCTTGCCTGTCTGCTTTCATGATTCTAAACTGCTTTTTATATTTATTCTGCATATTTCTCTCCGACTCATCAACCATTTGAAACGGAAGAAAGCGAGTCTTAGAAATTAGTCTCCAAATGATAACCTTCCATTGTTGGGAGTTCTGAAAATTTGAAATTTTCATAGATAATTTAGCATGCTCCCTATGCCCGCGACTGTTTGCTATCCTTCTCCGTATGAACGATCTGTTTTGTTTTAATTATACGGACATGATTCTTCTTTTCTAATTTCTGGCGGCTATTTTAGTGTTGGAGTCTATGCACTGCTGGATGTTCTGAAGTCGAGTATATTATGAGGGGAGGATGATTAAATAGCTACGCTGATCAATCATCTTCATTTTGTTAGTTCATTCGCTTTTTCCGCAGGGCTGCAATTAGTGCGCAGATTCTTTTTTTCATTACGGTCAAAACTAATGCATAGAGTCATCGACTAAAAATGCAGGGAAATTTTGGAATTGAGCATCGTGCCTTTTTGTTCGTCTTCTTTATATTAATTGTCCAATTTGATAGTCTTTGTTTCCGGCAATATCCCATTGATAAATCAAGTCAAATATTGAAATGTGCTACGATTGCATCATTTCTTGCTTATTTCTTCAAATAAATTGGGGCTTATCTTCAGCAGCTGAATTTTTATATTTTCTTGATTTTTTGTGTGTTCAGCTTGATCTCCTGCAAATGAAAGCATGTGCTGTGATTTGGAGCGGTTAAAGCTAGCACCGTCTCCAGCAATATCTTTTATTTTGTCTAGCACTACTCCATCCCAAAACGGGAAGATGAATCACTTGACTGTGGAAATTGAAGATAGTTTTGCAAGCCTGCTTGACCTTGCAGCTAATAATGACGTTGAGCATTTCAAAAGATCAATTGAGCATGATCCTTCCTCTGTTGATGAGGTTGGACTGTGGTATGGTCGCCAAAAGGGGTCAAAGCAGATGGTCAACGAGCACCGGACACCTTTGATGGTTGCTGCTACGTATGGCAGCATTGATGTCATCAAGTTGATTCTTTCATTATCTTATGCAGATATTAATCGATCATGTGGGCTTGACAAAAGCACAGCTCTTCATTGTGCGGCATCAGGTGGGGCTGTAAATGCTGTTGATGTGGTGAAGCTGCTGTTGGCAGCTGGTGCTGATCCAAATTCTGTTGATGCCAATGGTCACTGTCCAGTTGATGTTATTGTGGTACCTCCCAAGCTTGAACATGTGAAAAGTATTCTTGAGGAACTTCTTCAAACAGATTGTTCAATGGCAGGGTGTGGTCTTAGGGTGATTACAGCTACAACAAATTCTAACTCTCCCCCTCCATCAACTTCTCCGGAGAATGGGTCCCTTTCTTCATTAGAGTTCCATTTGAAGCTAAAGTTAAAGGAAGCTAATGCTTTATCTGCATCAGAGAAGAAAGAATATCCTGTTGATCCATCTCTTCCTGACATCAAAAACAGCATCTACTCAACTGATGAGTTCCGAATGTATTCTTTCAAGGTTCGACCATGCTCACGCGCCTATTCACATGATTGGACTGAATGTCCTTTTGTCCACCCAGGGGAAAATGCTCGGAGAAGGGACCCAAGGAAGTTTCATTATAGCTGTGTCCCTTGTCCTGATTTTCGGAAAGGAGCTTGCCGTCGAGGAGATATGTGTGAATATGCTCATGGTGTTTTCGAGTGCTGGCTGCACCCAGCTCAATATCGGACCCGCCTCTGCAAGGATGGGACCAGTTGCTCGAGAAGAGTTTGCTTCTTTGCCCATACAGCTGAGGAACTTAGGCCGTTGTATGTTTCAACTGGTTCTGCTGTTCCATCACCACGCTCAAGCACATCTTCTGCCATGGATTTTGCTGCAGCCATGAGTATGTTACCAGGCTCCCCTTCTTCAATGTCTGTCATGTCTCCTTCACCTTTCACTCCACCGATGTCACCGTCTGCCGCGGGCATGTCGCACTCTTCTGTTGCTTGGCCTCAACCTAATGTTCCAAACCTGCATCTGCCAGGAAGTAATATTTACTCCAGTCGTTTGAGATCTTCACTCAATGCTAGAGATATCCCTGTAGAAGACTATGATTTGTTGCATGACTATGATGTTCAGCAACACCAGCTGCTTAATGAGATGTCTTGCCTTTCCCAACAATCTATGAATTCTAATAACCTGAACCGCTCCGGTCGTATGAAGACCCCCCTGACCCCTTCAAATCTTGATGATCTCTTTTCTGCTGAGAGTTCTTCCCCTCGGTTTGCTGATCCAACATTGAATTCAGCTGTCTTTTCACCCACACACAAATCAGCTGTCCTTAATCAATTTCAGCAGCAGCAAAGCATGCTTTCACCCGTGAATACAAATTTTTCTTCCAAGAATGTTGACCATCCTTTGTTACAGGCCTCATTCCAAGCGTCAGGAAGGATGTCTCCTCGTAATATGGAACCCATCTCACCAATGAGTTCTAGGTTTTCTGTACTATCTCAACGTGAGAAGCAGCAACAGTTTCGTAGCCTTAGCTCACGGGATCTTGGCTCCAACTCTGCTGCTGCTGTTGCCACCGCCGCCGGTTTCAATGACAGTTCTTGGTCAGAATGGGGATCCAGCAATGGTAAATTGGATTGGGCTGTCAGTGCTGATGAATTGGGCAAGCACCGTAGATCATCGTCGTTTGAGTTTGGAAGCAACAGCGAGGAGCCAGATTTATCATGGGTGCAGTCACTTGTGAAAGAATCTCCAACTGAGATTAAGGAGAAATTGGGAACAGCCGTCTCAAGTGGTGATGTGAGCACTGGACAACAGCGAGACAAGCGTTTGAATCTTTAGGTTCATATTCCGGTCATTTTTACTCCCTTGCGCCATGAGCAAAGGTTCCATTCCTATTGCCATGGTTGGTCCATTTTTTAAGAAAATTATTCCTTCATATTTTTGTAGTAGGAAACAGAAATTACCGAGGGTCATTAGAAGAGTTAAGTTCTCGAGAACTCCAAATTGGCCCAGTTTTGGGGATGAAAGTACAGGACGATGCATCTGATATTTCTCTCGCGCCTTTGAATCCCGAATTGTGGATGCCATGGTGCTGGTAGCTTAGGGAATATTGGAAGGTTGATCCATTGGGTCATGTAACAAAATACAGTTTATTTCTATATATTCTTGTAACAGCGGCTCACGTTTTTGAACCAAACTTCTCCGATGAATTAACTCTGAATTAGAGGGAAGGCATAACATGATTTTTATTTTGATATAAGAAACTCTAGCATAACCTGAGCTGCTAAGAACTCAAACGATGGAATTTGTTTGCAGGCTGAAAAAATCTCATTCTCAGGATTATTTTCTAGTAATGGAACAACGTAAACGCAATTCAAGTAAAACGGAGTCGTTACAGGATTACAAAATAACACAAAATCCAGTTTCAACGTCTGCGTATCTAATAATGACGATGACTCGTCAATTTTGATGCCGACGTTGTTGTCCTTGACTTTTGTATTGAGGGCCAATGTGTTGATAGTCCCGACTTGGGGCCATCCTACAGAAATGATAAGGTAGAATTTGAGGAAAAAGGAGAATATAAATAAAAGGTGGTGGACAATAAAAGAGTGACTTAATCTCTAATAACCTCATCTAGTAGCTTTCGGTGGGCAGGTTTGATGCAAAATTGTTTAAAATTGGGCTGGCCACCTTTTTGACAGGAACAAGTAAATTTGTCCTTGTATCTCTTTTGTTTTCTTTCTGGTTTCAAATCAAGTTTTGGTAAAATTCCATCGAATCATACTATTCCTGAGGAGCCGTCAGTCCCTTTCGACTTTATATACTCACTTCCTTATCTCTTATTTCTAAGGCAGCTGGAATTATTCCTCTGTGCATACGCACACTTGAAGATTTTAAAACCTTATCTTCTACAACGTTTAGTGTTCATCCTATTTAAGCAGTTGGTGAGTCTTTTATAATTTGCCCCCTTTTTTTTTAATGGAGGAAGAAAGAGAATCTTGTTCTGCGCTGGAAATGTTAAATCTAATCTCTCACGTAGTGTCACTGTGTTAGGTTCGGTGCTAGTTTTGGAAATGACCGTGGCATTGATTAATTAAACAATTGCTGTGGAAAAGAATTCTATGGCCGCCAGGCAAAATGACACCACCAAAAGTGAAAAGTAATGAGTCATCGTTATCACTTATCAGTATATTGATTACGTATATATCATCAAGCCCACTGAAGTAACTTTTATTTACGAAGGAGTTCGTCACTCTTCATCTTCAAGGGAATTATGGGTATTTATTTATTTTTTTTTTTAAAAAAGTAAGAGGTGGGATTGATCAAACTAATTACTACTTGAGACGGACGTGTTTGTCAAATGAACATGGTGTTGCTGTTGGAGCATTAATAAATAGGGTTTGAAAATCTTTCAAAATCTAAGTTTTATGCAGTATAAGATAAATATGCGAGAGGAGTTTTCTCTCGAATTCTAAAAATGAAACAAGACCGTCAACAGCAACAGTCTCCATTTATGATTGATGCATACCGTACCATACCGTCAACAGCAACAGTCTCAAACTGAAACATGACTGTTTTATGAAAATTATCTTATTTACAATTTTATAATTTTAAAATTCCTTTTCTGTCATACCCCATTTTTCTTAATCAAGGGATGCTTGAGTTGACTTGGGGTTTGATGGATACATTTACTGTTTCTCCAGTGTCAATCGGAAATTATTGTTGTCTGTCTCTTAATATATTGGAATTTGGACAAAATTTCTAATTAAGTACTCTTAGGCCTTCCCTGTGAGAACTGTAACAGGTTTATTTACCTTCATATTTGAGGAGTTAATTTTGATTATAAATATAAGATATAATTTTTATATTTATCAGTATTTTCTCAATTTATTCTTAATAATTTTCCCTCAACAATAATTAATGAGAAGGAATAAAGAAATTAATTGATGACTATAGTGTTTTATAAAATATATATTATATTAACTAACTTCTTTAATATAATCAAATTAAGTAAATATATCATTTCAATTAATTTAAATTTAAGTATAGGAGATGTTTTCTTGGGCCCTATTTGGATCGGCGAAAAGGTTGGAAAGGAAAGAAAGTGAAATGAAAAGAATGGAATGAAGGAAAAAATATTTTTCAGTTGACACATTTGGTTATATTGGAAAAGAAAATGGGTTGATTGAAAAATTTATGTTTGATTGGAAGAATATAAAATAGGAAAATTAGCGAAAATACCATTTTACCCAAAATCTGGCAGCAACGTCTTTGCTCAAGCATGCCTCCAGTCAAGTTTGAGTCATGACTGGAGTCATGCTAGAGGCAAGCTTGAGTCCAGCATGCCTCTAAGGCATGCTCGTACGCATGCCTCAGAGGCATGCTCGAGCATGAGTCCAACATGCCTCCAATGCATGCTCGTAGGCATGCTCGAGCAAAGTTCTTGCAAATTCCAGAATCGATCGGTATATGCTTAAACTCTACTCTAATCATTATGGGTCATCTTTTATCTACTCTTAATCAATCTGAAACTTATTTATATCATATATAAACATCTTTCTTGAGTTGATTTCAGTGACACAAATCTTTCTTTCTTGTCTTCTCCTTTCATTCTCACAGAAAAATCTCATCCTCTTCAATCATAAAATTTTTTAGCAAGCATATGCGTCTCCTCCTAAAATCCCCAACGATAGATTTATCGTATGTGCGTCTGAGTCTTTTTCCTTCTTCATCTTCATTGTAGCCTTCTTCGTCGTCAACGCCGCTGAAGGTGCTGCTTGTACTAATGAACTCAGCGCTAAAAAGGGTATATTGGTCTTCTCCTTCCATCAGAAAATGGGTTCCCACCATTTTTTGTGGGGACTGATTTTCCCATATTTAAGGGAAAATGGGGCCACCGCCGGAAAACATTTTCGTGTGAAAATGCGAACCAAACAATCGTAGCTACCGGAAAATCAACATTTTTCTTTTCCTTTTCCTTCCCCCAATTTCCCTAGAACCAAACGGGGCCTTGGTTGTGGTTTTGTCTTTTAGCCGTGAAAATTGAAGTCGTGAATGTTACAGTATGTTCCAAGTAATAAATAAAAGTTGCGCAGCTGATTCTGTAATTTGATTTGACCAATTTCAAAAGGAATCCATTAATTAAAATTAATCAAGCCAATACTAAATAATTAAATAGGTTAAAATGAAAATTTTATATTTTAAGAATAACTAAATATATCTATTTATTTGTGCAGTGAAAATTTATAAGGTTTATAAAATAAAAATAAACAAATGAAAATAAAGTAAGGGACTCCACTGTTTTATTTTATTTTATTAACAGATGAGTCTTATTTAATTTAATTTTTAATATAATTAAATTTTAATATACAACACTCTTAGAAATATCTAGATATTTGAACGATATATATAGGAGTAGCAATGTTGTCAAAATTAAGTTTTTACCTAGAAACATAAATAATAAAAACAATAAGAAACATAAAGTTTCTACTACTCAAAGTCATAATAAAATATTATATGTGTGTGCGCGTGCATATAAAAAAATATAAATTATTATTCAAAATTCAATAAACAACTTTATATTTAAAATACATAAGTTACATAACTATATAAAACATAATTCAAAAACAGAAAAAGAGTCTAACAACTCCATTAATTAAGTTCCAAAATATTAAAAAAATAAAATTTGATGATTCCTAAATTAGATTAATTAATTCAAATCAGACACACCATTTTACATCAGTTGTATGTCTTTATTGTTCTTTTCTCTTACTTTTATAATAAATTTATTTGCAAAATTTGGAATATTCAAATCGTGATTGTTGATAGGTTTTTTCACTTCAACTTTAGTCAAGCTTTCCTCACCATGAGGATCACCACCTAAGTTGTCTACATTTTGTCAATCTCATTCATTAAAAACGATAAAAACTTACTTTTTTTTTACCTTTTTTTACATTTTGACATGACTTTTACTGAAAAACATTTTAACTTACGTTTTAACATATATCACTCACTCTAGCAAAATATAAAAATGTAAATTTTTATGCTATTTTTTAATAATAATAGGAGAAGCTACTACTCCCTAGGCAACATACTCCTATGATATTGTCTTGTTCATCTTTTATAGGTATTTAATGATCATTTACTTTGTTACTAAAGTTCGATTCAAGTCACCCATTAATGCAATTGTATGTACTTATGTATAGAATATTTTGTATTTTAAACATTTTTATCTCTTATTGCGATCATTTGTTGCCTTTTAGTTACTTTTGTCATTAGTTTAGCTTTTTTCAATTTATTCAATCGATCAAATAAAATAAGTAACATTTTTTTTTATTATAACCTACCAGTTAGGCAAACCATAATCAAGAATGGAAATAGCTCGTAACATTGTAGTACATGTAGCATATGGTACCATTACTTTCTTATCACAAATTTCTGAAATATCTGTAAAACAGATGCACGTGATTCATCACAGATTTCTCAAACCGTTTCCTGGCTTATATCATTGTCATTTCTGGTCTTCCAAGGGCAAGCACCCATTTTGCCTTCATTACTATCACCGCCATGATCATCATTCATCTCCGAATCTATTGCTTGCTGTATATGCTTCAACAATAAGAATGTAAAATCAAACATGGGAAAAAGCTGAACATATTCTCGGGAATAAATATAGCTCGTGAAATTACGAAATGCTTGAGGTGACTTTTTTTATACTTCTCAAAAATCGTTACTTCATAATTCTTATACCTTTCATAGAATCCAAGGACGAGTCTCACTTCATAGAAAGCATCCACATCACGATTTTGTCAACTGTTAACCTTGTTTTAAACTTGTCAAATTCTTATCTTCTACACAGGATTTGAAATAGTCTGATTAATTACTCTCCCTAAGTAACGGTCACAGGAGCTTTGGTGCTTCACAATACGTGACAGCATTTATAGTTTTATACTCAACTCTTCCCTCTTGCTACTACTTATCCCGCGCCTTTTGTTCCTTCTTTGGCACTTGCAACGATAACCTTTTCTTTGTCTTGTTCAACTCTCCCTAATATCAACAATGGGAAGTTGCAGAAACTCTCCCTTGAAGCCGTGGAAGAAGGGGCCAGCCAGAGGGAAGGGAGGCCCTCAGAACGCTTCGTGTGAGTATCGAGGTGTTCGACAAAGAACGTGGGGCAAATGGGTTGCCGAGATAAGAGAGCCGAAGAAAAGAACCAGGCTGTGGCTTGGTTCTTTTGCCACTGCTGAAGAAGCTGCCGTGGCTTATGATGAAGCTGCCATGAGACTCTATGGTCCTGATGCCTACTTCAATCTTCCCCACCTTCAACCATCAACCTCCAGTTCTGTTAGCAAGTCTCAGAAGTTCAAATGGTTTCCTTCGAAGAAGTCCCTTTCAATGTTTCCTTCTCATGGACTCAATGTGAATGCCCAGCTTAGTGTTGACTTAATCCATCAGAGGCTGCAACAACTGGAGCAGAAAGGGGTTTTAGGCCAGATCTCTTCCAGTGTCTCAAGTGCAGATATTCAGATGACAGGAAACAAAAATGTTGATATTCCTCCAAAGGAACAGAAAGTTGAAGAAATATCATCAAATATCATGTTCAAAGAAGTTAAGGAAAAACCGCAGATTGATCTCCATGAGTTTCTTCAACAGCTGGGTATACTGAAAGAAGAAAGACAATCACAAAGTTCAAATAATAGCTCAGCGAGTTTCACAGGGACTGAAGATTTATCAACTAGCTGTTGTGACGGAGTGTTTTCTAGTGTTAATTGGGAAGCAATGATCGAGATGCATGGAATGGTAGATCCTCAGGGACTCGAAGCAGCCCGTTTCCAAGCATATTATGATAAGAATGAAGAGCTTACTTTCTCCACTTCCATTTGGAACTTTTGATGAAACAACCTTCTGTTTCGTTTTTCAAATATTGGAGCTAATAAGAAATCAGTTGCTTAATCAAATAAATCAGAGACATTTCTGCTCATCTTTTAATTAAATAATCCTAATTGGCTGCGAGAAATGCAATAGGAAAGGAGCTTAGTGTATAAGTCCGCTAGAGAGAGAAAGGAGCTCATTTTAATAGTAATGGCGGCAGGGAATGAAGGGATAAGGTTATCACTCGGTTGGCAGTTAGTAATATCTCGACTTAATTTTCGCATTTTTATGGATGTGAATTCAATTCAGAAAATTTAGGCTTGAACTTTGTTCTTTACTTTTACGCTTCACGTCGGGCGAATTTCATTTTTGACAAAACAGGAACCTAATGACGATGGATGAGAATGAAGACTAAGAGGTATACTTCCACATGGTTTTTTAATTTTTAAGGAGTAAAATACAGAATGACAACAAAGAAAATAGTTTCATATAAACTATCAACTCTCTTAAATTCCACAAAAATGCCTGAGGATTCGGAAACCTTCTTGCAACATCTCCCTATGCAATAGATTGATCATGAAATAAAGCGTCCAAGAGCAATCTCAATCATGGGGGTTATTAGGTCTATTCATTCTGATACTCAGATGCACTCCGATACTCCCCATTCTCTTCAAAATACTCAATCAATCGCTTTAGGAATCCATCACAACTGACAGTTTCTGTGTCACAGACAAGGCAGCATTGCCTCCTTGCCCGAGTCACAGCCACATTCATCCGGCGACGATCACTGAGAAAGCCCACCTGAAAAATATATTCAAAGAAATCGATTTAATTGTCACGCAAGATTTAATATAATACAAATAAAAAATTAAAGAAGTCCAACAGACATAGCCAAAATACCTCTTTTTTTGAATTAGATCGAACCATTGATATAACAATGGCTTCCTTCTCCCTTCCCTGGAAGCCATCAACTGTTGAGATTTCAAGATCCTTCAGCGAGTTCTCCTTGTTTTTCAACATCTTTAGTAAAACAACCTGCAATTCCGATGGTTAACTTTATCCCTTCTAGAAGCTGTCAAAACACTAACCAGAGGTTCACATAGAACGATTTGTACCTGTGCAGCATACGGGGTAATGATGCCAATAGCAGAAGGCAGCACACCACTCTGCACAAGTCTCTTAGCATGGACCATGGCAACCTCAGCTTCACCTTCATTCATGGTGCTATCTTCTTCATCTTTCTTTTCTTCCATGTCACATCTACATTTTCATCAAACATGAGGAAATGACTGCAATATGTTTGCATATCCTACATTATGTTTACGAAGTACAACATACCCAGCCGTGTCTATGAGAAGTAGTGTTGGTTCAGTTGAAGAGGTCTTCTTCACATCCTCAAGATCAAACAGCATGTGTGCAGCAACACTTGCATGTGCTTTGACCTGTTAATGAAAAATGCCATCATTAAGATCAAATAGATTTTTTTCCCCTTTTGATATGATGATCTAATGATTTGTTTATGCAAAAATATGAGCCTACTATTCAATTCAAGAACGATCAATTTTGTTTCTTCGTGGTGTTAAAAAAAAGTTCAGAAATACACCTTGCTGTTGTAGAGCTCTTTAGAAGACCATTCCATGATAAGTTCATGCATGCGGTACTGGACAGTTAGCATAGATGTCACTTCATCTCCATACATATCTGCAAGTCGTTCAAAGAGGGTTCGTCCTAATCCCTTCTTCTCGGCCTCAACACTTTGGATGGTTGGCGGCAGTTGAAGATGGTCCCCTGCAAG
Organism: Acacia confusa; assembly: GCA_037074495.1. Taxonomy (NCBI): domain Eukaryota; kingdom Viridiplantae; phylum Streptophyta; class Magnoliopsida; order Fabales; family Fabaceae; genus Acacia; species Acacia confusa. Next base: position 7,681,474 of record CM073507.1, on the reverse strand, counting down.
TATACATCTTGAACCCTAAAAAATGAACTCTTTGTTCAATTGGTTAGGATCAGAATGGCATTAAGAATTTAATAATTTAAAGTCTCTGCATTTTCAATGCTCCCTCAAGCTCAGGTGGAGTATAACACTTATATTTGTCAGTCCAAACAGATTATTCTCTTGTGAAAGTGAACACATCATAATTAATCGTAAGCACTTGTTAAACATTCAAGTCAGTTTAGTTTGATCTGTGACTCTAATTCCAGACATATTGTCCAAGTACAGGACCATTCCAAGATTATTAGAAACACTCATTCTATCCTCTCTTGAATCTGAGACATGATTTTCGTTTGTAAAATTTTTACTGCTGTTTCAAAAGCCATCAATCCATATTCAATCCATCACTTTTAGGTTTCCATTTTGCGGTCCTCCTGGACTTTGAGATTCTGTAAGTAACTCAGTGCGCGCACCACTTCAAACTGGAGGATCATCGGGGGCTTGTATGAAGAAGTTTCAAAGGGATAAAGAAGTTCAAGTACAATAGCATTCACCCAAACAAAACGCAAATGATGGTAAGAGCTGTTTACATGCAAAAAATTGTGCACCTGCCTCAAAACATTACCTTCAGTATAGGTATCCAACATGCTATCTCAAGTGCCTGAGCAGCTTCGTCAATAATTACCAAGTCAAATGAAGTGTTATCTAGCTTCTTAGAAAAAGCCCCAATCAAAGTGGTCAATACCACATCAGCACCTTTAATTACATCTGTTACAGCAAGCTGTTGTCTTTTCCGCTCTTCTTTGGACAGAGTTCGCAGTTCCTTCTGAATGCCCCTCCTTGTATTTCTGTCTTTGGTTTTCAACAACTTTCCATTTAATGCCTGAACAAAATTATTCATATCTGTGAAAAAGTATAGCATAATATTATCCTGCTACTTCAACATGAAAGTCAAAGTGATGAAATGAATTTTAAGTTCAAGCTAAATTAATCATTCCCATTCAGTTCCGTTTTAATTCACTACCTTCATTTCTTTCCGAATGTCATTTGCAAGTGAACTATTGTCTCCTCGAAGTACCTAGGATAGAGAAATCCAACATCTGAGCGTAGCATTACCAAGCAAATCAATTTGCAATAAACTAAAGTAAATCAGGTGAGATCCATGACATGCAGAAGAGAAATAACATGAAGTTTAAAGAAATAGAAAACCGAAAATGAGATGGGACATTAGGAGCACAAAAATTTATGACTTTAATACATGTCCTCAATCACACCAAGTGAAATAGCAGAATACTCAATAAAGGGTAACACAAAAACACATCCTTAAGCAGTCCCACATTTTACCGATTGGATAATATTCTGGAGAAAATAATTAAAAATAAGCCATTCAATCATTAGCTTCTAATCAGATAGGCCATCAGTAATTCTGTACCTGAGCGTCCAGTGCACTGTCAAGTACTTGAGGCAATAAACGTGCAGGATGACCCAGTCTCACCAGCTTAATCCTAATCAAAGAGCAACATAACATGAATGAGTATTTACATTTAAAATCAATGCATTTGTTGAAACATGCCGTACCAATAGAGAACAAACCCCAGAATTAACACAAAGAACAAAGAATAAAAAGAAGAGCAAAAGGGAAAACAGTATCAAATTTTTACAGCATAGCCTTTGTTCATCAAGTTGTTGGGAAGGATGTAAGGCATATTATTTTTAACAAAGTTGAATCTGATTAATTAACATTGCCCTTTGCAATTGGTAAGTTAGAACCATCCAATCAATAAAGCCAAAGAGAAAATAAAATAATCATTACCTACGAGGGACAAGTCGCTCAACAATGTTGTCAACAGCAATATTTGAGGCAGCACAAACAAGAATTTTTGATCCCCGCTTCACTTCTTGTAGTATGATTTCCACCACTGTGGTCGTTTTTCCTGTTCCAGGAGGCCCATGGAGCAGAAATACATTCTTTGACGATAGGGCCTTTGAGATTGCATCTTTCTTTGAAAATTCAGAAATACATAATTTTGTGAGCACAAGCAGAGACATGTGTTTATACCCATAAACACTACAAACATCATATATACTGTGTCAATAGTGCTTTTTCCTATAACAAATCTATTGTGACTTGTAAGACCTGCAATAGACTGAAACCACTTAATATTTATAATGTTTGAGAAGCACTGTGTCATGTGCAGACTTCCCAATAACAGATTTTGCTTCTCTCCAATTCCTGAGTAATTATAGAAGGTAAATTAACTAGTTGCTTTCAGTTTTGATTGTTTTACTATCCAACTTATGATCATACCTCTTTTGTTCTTGAAAATTGCTAATGTCACTAACCAACTAAACTATAGAACCTTGTAGAAAGTGTGGAGTTCTTTATATCAGCTTAATCATGCAGAGATAAAGGTTCAACTCGACATTGGGAGATAATTTTAGAGACTTTAGTGGTACATAAATAATGAAAACACCAATTGGCCCTCGTCCCCCCCCCCCCCCAAAAGCTCCAGTCTTAAGAATTTCTTTAAAAAATGGTGCAGGAGGAAAGACTACTATGAATTTTTTAAACAAAACCAACTGAAACCCAAGTCCAATAAGTCTTGATTTTGATCGTTTTACTACCCAACTTGTGATCATACCACATTTTTTCTTGAAAAAAAGCAAATAAAATGATAGTGCGAGAAATTAGGCTTCCACACCTGAGAGTGATCGAGGTTGGGGTTAAATGGAGTGAATGACACATCCTTCTTGGACACTGTTGGTGGCCTCTCTCCAAACAAGACAGGAATTAAGTCCGCAGCTGGACCCTTATGCACTCCTTTACTCAACTGTACTAATGCATCCTTCATCCTACGGTATGTCACCTGCATGGTCAACAAATATCTGCAGCAATTAAAAAAATAGGCAAGAAAATCACAAAATAAACAAAAAGTTACAGAAAAAAATGCTTATAACGAAAAGGAACAATAGTCATTCAATCAAAATGTAGAGCACAAAAGTCAATATTAGTATCCTGATTTTGCGTTTTTACTTTGAGAAGTTATAAAAATTTCAATTCATAATGTTTAAAATGGTGATAGAAATTTGGTGGTCCAAAAAACTATGAGAAGGAATTGTGGACAACTCAAGTCAATAAAGAATTGGTTTTGTTTTTAGTCATATAGCATTATGATTCTAGATAATAGGAAATATAGAAAGCATCCATGAACTTTCAAAAGTTATCACTGTACCTCATTTGCCACTTTCTCCAGCCTGAGGGGACTATTTAAACCATCTTCTGGTATATCATCAAAAGCAACTGTTATTGAGGAGTCCTATAAGTACACATATCAAACCTGCAATTGTAAGTAATGTCCAATAGCAAGATCATCTGCAGCTAACTATAGCGAAATGATTTCCTTTCCATAAATTGAAGTGATCGGAGCTACCTTTAAGCGGTAAACTACACCTTGTCCAAGAGCAGGGGAACCTAAATCAGCCTTGCTGAGTCTTAAAACAACAACATCATGTGTACTGAACTGTAAATGTTAAGAGATCGTTAGCTCCTAAAAGTAGTAGCGAAAGGATTCAATCAATAAATGGACTGACAAACAGCCATTGCCACTCTTATTAAGCTAAGGCGTTTTTGTGTAAAATTGATCATTCTAGCAGTCACATCATACTCGGTGAAAATATATGTACAGATTATAATAGAAAGTTGGGTAAAATACTAGGATGTGATAGAATAGAAGATTTGGCAAGAGAGGAAAAACAGAAGTGCCATATGAGCAGATGCATCATTCATACAAGACTAAAAGCACACTACCTCTTTGATTCATATGAGACTAATAAAATGAAAAGAGATGATAATTAAAACAAAAAGGTGCATCATTGGGAGTCATCAGTTCTTTACCTTGTGTGCCGGAAGAACATCTCCTTTGGTAGACTGGAACTCAATAAGAGATTTCCCCATGAGCCCTGTCTATTATCAGAACAAAAACATAGTAAACAACTACTGGGTGAATTGACGCTCCAATTATTACTAATCTAACTAGTAAAATTTGTTCCTTTTCCTTGGTTCTCTTAAGATCTCAACACAGGAATGAGTAAAGATGAAGTATAATCCATATGAGACACTAATTTTTCGTTTTCATTCTTTTTATATTTGAATGTATGTGTGTATATACTGTACTTAGTTTGCCCTCTGGCATGCCTCCATTTTCAAATCAACAAACTGTTTGGTAACTTAACAGAGCAAGAAGGATAAGAGTCTCAAAATAAAAGGATGAACCGAAAAGCACTTAACCTGGACATCGACACATTTCAAATTGAGGATGGTCGAACCCCTTTTCTGAGCCGTATCCAAACTTCTCGATGCGCCTGAAGTGATTGAACTTGATATCTCAGTTTCCTAAACCATTAACAAGAGAAGAAGGGAAGAAAGAAAATGAGGAGGAGCAGCACTACGTTGAAGTGATAACAAAAGGAAAAATCTTTAGAATTCATAATCTAATTCTTTGTTTCGATACATATTATCGGACGTACACTTACAATCAGATTTATAAATACAGGGCCAAAGCATGTATTTCAAGATTATATATGGAAGAATATGGAAGCAGGTATCCCAAAGGTCAAAACTATAAGTGCAGCTATAATCTACGCTGTCCCATAATATTCAAGCACCAACACGACGAAGGTAGTCTACAATGATTAATAAAAGATCCGGCATTGGAAAGGAACCCATGAAGCGTAAGAGTATGTGTTTGATTGAGAAGGTCAAAGTACCTTTTCCAAATCAATAAGAGGGGCCATGAGTGAGACGAATTGCTCTAAAGAGAAAGTTGATGCTTTCTTCTTAGAGTTTCCTCTCTCCATTGCCACCGCTGCTGCTGCAGTTTCACACTTCTGCTCGAGTAAGGATTGCAGGACGAGAAAGAACTACGAGAGCCGGCGAAACTTCGAATGGATCAGCTAAAGTTTCGGGACGATGAAGTTTCGTTGAGCGCGCGGTTTAATATATACATACACGAAGGTAGAATTTAGTGCCATCCCATGCTTGGTGGGGATAGAACATAACGATGTATATGTGCCATCCCATACTTCTTTTTTGGTCAGAAACGATGTAAATGTACTTCAGAACATCCGCATAACAAAAGTGCCACAAAAAAACAGGTCTTCTTACCTGATGCCTCTCAACTCTCAATTTCTCTCAGCAAGACAACAGTATTTGTGATAAGTAGACTTGAGGTCCGTAAAAAGTATTTGCAACAGACGTGGGATACTTGTGATTATGATAGTCATCCTAAATACTCCTTGCGTAAAAGTGATTTTTTAAGCATTTTTTTCAAAAAAACAAGATAAAAAGTCTTCTCATATTTATATCAAATTTCATGAAAACACGTAAACCAAACAGGCATATTTAAGACAACTGAAGACTCCGTTGTCTAAAGACTAAAGAGACAGTTGTCTTTGCCTTTATATACAGCTAATTATGCACATAACAGGAAGGAGTCTAGTTAAACACCCTCAGTTTGGGTTCTAGTCCCTGTATTTTATTTATAAAAGAATTGCTACACTCTCATTTGATTTCAAAATATAAGAAAATTGAAGGAAGTTAGTGACGTAACTAATACATCTTTTCCATTTACTCTTCATTTAATTGTCATGAGATTTTTTTGTTATAAAGTATCATATTTAGGGTCCTTAGAAATAAAACATTCGTAAATTTGGATCTTGGCGTAAGTATCTCATAATTTGATTCATAATCAAAGTTTCTTCCTCCGTCTTTGTAACAAGGGAATCAAATAATTAGATTTTATCCCAAAATATAAATCAATTTAATAAAATTGTCCTCGTTCAAACGACTATCACTTTAAGCTATCGAGCATGTTCATTTTTTTAAAAAAAAAAAAAACAAGAAGAAGAAGAAGAAGCTTACAAACAAGTTCAATTGAATTTCTGAATTTTTCAGCTAATTTGCCCTTGTTGAGCTAAATTTCTGAATATCAAGCCGCTTTTGTTGGCCATAAAAGCATTTGCAAAACATGTCAAAACAAACAATAAATACAGACAAGAAGTTCAAATGAAAGCAACCACAAGAACTCCTTCGCTCACAAAAAGACAATAAGGTCATTCTCCATTGCATGCGCCAGACAAGTGTATCAAGGACTCGAATAGGTTTAAAAACTTGGGTGCCACGTCATGGCTCCCATATCACATCTTATTCCAAAGCTGATCAAGCTAACAGATGGTAAACTAAAACAAAAATTACATGGAACTAAAGATACAAATTCTAATTTCTGCCCCCGAGAATAATGCCTGTAAAAGAAGACACTTATTGAGTAGTATCAATATCAGCAATGCTAACAGATCACCGCAGAATTAAGAAGGTTAAACCCTCACTACATATAAATGCATTCATCCAAAATTAAGTTAGCGGGAATATATAATTCCAACATCAAAAACTTCAACTTGCTTATAGGATCATGGAAGTTCAAAATGAACTTATTTGAATATGAGCGCATCACGTCCTGGCCCAACACCAATGTAGTGAATAGGCACACCAACAAGTTCTTCTATCCTTTTCACATAATTGCGAGCAGCTTTAGGAAGGTCAGAATAGTTTCTAATGCCAGAAATATCACTCTTCCATCCAGGAAGCGATTCATATTCCACCTAAAAGCATCCCATAACAACATGTTGGTAAGAAAATACTTCATTCCCAAGCAATCAACACACTCTTTTTGCTGTTTTGAACTCATTATTTCACATTTTGCTTTTAGATTAGTGATAAAATCAAATAAAAAGCACGCAGTCCTATGAGCTATGGAATTGAACATGGAAATTTTACCTGCACTTGCTCAAGAACAGAGAGGTCTGAAGGAAATGATTTGATTGGCGTACCATCAGCATGTTTATAAGAGACTCCCAGCTTGATTTCGGCAAGATCAGATAAAACATCAAGCTTAGTGAGATTTAGTGACGAGAAACCATTAATCTGGCAGCTATATCTTAATGCAACTATGTCAAGTGAACCACACCGTCGTGGGCGGCCAGTTGTGGTTCCATACTCAAGCCCAGCGGATCTAAGGAGATCAGCTTCTTGACCAAAGAGTTCTGTTGGAAAAGGACCAGAACCTACCCTAGTTGTGTATGCTTTTACCTGCATATCAAAAAATAAAATTAAGAAACCATCATACCCATGTTAAGTATGTTTAAATGATCAGAATCAAATTAGATCAGCGCAATAATGATAAGGAACAAAACAACACAAAGTTTCTCAACCATAAATTCCTTTTCAAAATAAGGCATAAAATGATAAAAACTAAGAATAGTCACTAGTTTCTCATTTCTCAACACTTCTGAATAGAGAGGAATGATAAATATGTATATGCATACCACTCCAATTAAATCACCAACAACTCTTGGAGAAATACCAAGACCAGTGCAGATTCCACCTGCAGAGGGGCTAGATGAAGTCACAAAGGGATAGGTACCAAAATCAATGTCCAACATGGTTGCTTGACCTCCTTCAACCAAGATATTCTTCTTTTGTGAGATAGCTTCATTCACGACATACACAGTATCAGCAATAAAGGGTTCCAGTCTCTCAGCGTATCTCTTGTACTTTTCAACTTCCTTTCTAAGCATGTCCAGACTATAGTTGAATTCCTTGAATCTCGATGCAGCATCTAATAAAAGATCGTCAAGTTTCATAGGAAAAGTATCCATGTGTCTCAAATCACCGACTCTAATGCCATTGCGGATAACCTTGCTGGAATAGCAAGGTCCAATTCCTCTCTTGGTAGTACCAATAAAAGATTTAGCAAGCTCAGCTTCTCTCAGTCCGTCCACTTCTTGGTGGAAATCAAAAAGTAGGTGAGCACGATCGGATATCAAAATCCTTCCTTTACAAGAGACTCCACTTGATTCGAGCCCATCAATTTCTTTGAAAAGCCCGGGCAAATGCACCACAACCCCATTCCCAATAACACATAGAGTATCCTCGTTGAGGATACCAGAAGGAACAAGATGAAGGGCAAACTTTTTCCCTTCTGCATTATAAATGGTGTGCCCAGCATTAGACCCACCCTGATTACATATGAAAGAGGAAAATTATCAGGACAAAATATATGCACAATTATAAGGCAGGAATATGAAAGCAGAAGCTAGTAAGAGATCAAAAAACAGACACAAAGTTGAGAACCAATGGAAAATATCACAAGCCTAAGACCTTGTAAGCCAAACCATCAATCAATATATTCTCAAATCAACCAACTTGCAACACCTAAATAATTCATAAAACTCACAGGAATGCATTAACTTCTATAAGAATAGACTTCCCAGGGAATGGAACCGAATCCCTTTACTTATCAGTATAGCAACACTCACAATACCCAATACTAATTCCAGTAAACAAAAAAGGGGAAAAGTATGAAACATTATAGCAGAACTGCCGTCAGCAGGTTGTAAAACTAAACCTGGCAACGAGCAACGATGTCGAAGTGCTGGGCTAAGATATCAACAAGTTTCCCTTTGCCTTCGTCGCCCCACTGGCAACCCAAAACACCCGAAACCTGACTCAGGGACCCGATTCGAGCAGAAGCATCAATGGTGGAGGGATCAGACACGCTGAGGTTGGAAGCAGAGGAAACCGCGGGCTTCGCAGAGCAAAAGACGAGGCTTTGGGAGGGAAGAAGAGGCCTGCGATGGACTGTAAGCCCCGTTCGAGGTGTGAAGACGGAATGGGAGTGAAGGGCGAGAGATGAGGGGCTCATTGCAGCCAGATGACGCAGAGATGGCAGAGACTGGAATCACAGTTTTTTTTTTTTTTGGTTAGGGGGAGGGGCGGCTTTGAGAAAGGGGAAGTCAAATAACAACGCTTAGAAGGTGAAGGTGAGGCCTTGTGTTCGATTAAGGTTCTAAAGAATGAAGGTGAAGGGGTGAAGAGACTGACGATGTTTTTATTTTCGTTATTTTATATGTATTAAAATCTATGAACTCAATATCAAAAAAATTTATTCTATCGATGTTTGCAAAATATGAATTTTTAATTCTATGTAACAACCATCTTTCCAATTTTTTCTAACACGTTTTAGCATATATCTTAGATTAAAAAATAAGCATAGTTCTTTAAATACAATTATGGCTTTAACAAATTTAAATTATTATCCAGGTCTAGGATTTTGTGTTGTTTTGTTTTGAATTATAGTGATGTTTGGCTGTTCTTCTAGCTAGATCCTATTGCAAGGGTATTCGATCTACTAAATCCATTATTTAATTAAGACTTGATGACTCATGCTTTAGTCATTTGATGAACATTTTGTATAATTAAAATAATGTACTCCTTTTGATTTGGTCAGACTCCATCGATTTTAAGACGGAATCCGGTTCCATCTAAACATGAAGATGGCGTCTCCTTCGGGAAAAAAGAAAAATCGAATGGGAAGACTATGACCATCACCTCACCATTGCCTCCTTCTCTTTTTCCTATTCATTTGCTTTTGCGTCCAATCGAACGTAATAGGGTTGGGGAGAACATATTATTATTATTACACAACTATAGTTGCGTTTAAAATTACTTTTAGACAAGGGAAAATTACGGTAAATAACTAGATTTTTCATATATTATGTAAAATTCAAGAAACAAATCATTTATGTTTAGATTAATGTTAGAGGTTTATTTTCTAATGTGATTTATAGTATACGAAATATATTTGTGATATGAATTTTGTTTCGACTTACATAAACCTGTTTTTTCAACGCTAACCCATAACCCAAGGATATCATCATCAAATCTATACTATCTATACCAATTTGCTTAATGCATTAGTTTGTCATTTGCTAATATCATGGGTTTTATTCAATACTCCTCAGGTCCAATTTATAAAAACCTAATAATTGAATTATGCGATTTAAAAAGATGATTAAAGCTAGTTTAAAGTAATAAGTATATTTGAAATAAACTTTATTTTTCAAGTATACCCTTATTTATGAGGGAGAAGCAAGAGCGAGAAGGATCAAGAAGTATACCCTTATTTTTAAAGTAATAAGTATATTTGAAATAAACTTTATTTTTCAAGTATACCCTTATTTATGACGTTAATTATATATATTGTATTAATTAAAATGTTGATGACGTTAACATTTTGTATAATTAATACAATAGATATAATTGATAAGAAGTAAAAATTGAAAGGAAAAGATTCAATAAATGCTCAAACAATTCATGTCGAACTTCTATAAAAAGAATTATGACAATTCAAATTCTTAGTTTTATATAAAAAAAAAAAAAAAAAAAGACTAGAGGGAGTATTTCTGGAAGAAATATTATGCTATTTAATAATTATTTACAGCTAATCATTTACTGTTTAGTCACTATTATCTTAATGAAGTGAATGACTTTGATTTATTTGTGATTTTGAATTGTTCCCCGTACAATGAATATGAGTGGGATATCAATTATATTCAATATTTCTGAAAAAATGTTGTGACATTCAATAATTGTTTACAATTTATCATTTATTGTTTAGTTACCATTGTCTTGAAAAATGAAGTAAATAAATTGTTTGTAATTTTGAATTGTTCCTCGTATCATAAATTTGGGTGGGATATCAATTAGAACTTTCTGATTTATCATTGATTGGGCATCATTGATGCTATTTAACAATTATTTACAATTACCCTCGTCTTTAGGTTTATTCTCACTAAAGGAAGGAGGTTCAATCCTGGAGTCGATCAAGGCGTTGGAGGGGACATCTTACCTTTTAGGTGCCTAAGTAAACGACTAAAGGTAATAAATGACTTTCTCTATCTAACATTCCTATCACCTAGAAGGGAGAGAGATTTCGCTCTGTCCTTTGATTGTGGGTGAACTCAACTCCTTTAATACAATTTTTATATATATAAAAAAAACAATTATTTACAATTTATCACTTACTATTATTTCGACACTAAACAATCATCCCTTTGATTGTGATTTTCACTTTTAAAAGTTGGCCCTTTTGATTTTTGAAGCATTCATTAACACGCGTGTCAGCGAATGCGCCCTTTGTTCGTTTATTAATGAGCCCCTCAACCAAAGCTGTTGATTGATTATTGAATAAGAATTATAGTTTTCCTGGTTTCCTCTCCCCTCCCTTTCCCGCCTCACATAAGTCTCTCCTTAAACTCATCGTTATCACCTTTGTCATTTTAAACAATTTCTTTTAACTTGCGGATAAGCTTGTAAATTAGTATTAAACAAACACTCCTGGCTAAAATAAAATAAAATTAACTAAACATCGATGCAATGAAGTAATATACAGTGTTATTTTATTTTGATCTCAATTATTTTAAAACTTCCATCTATTCAATGAAGTATGTTTTTTTAATCTATTTTTATAGTCCGTTCCATCCCATCACACACTCATACACAATGCAGCATATCAGCCTATCAGGTGAAGTAATCAGAAGGCAAATAGTTAGCAAACATGGTGGAGCCACGAGATGCAGGACGTGATATCATGATAAGCATAGTTTTTTTTTTTTTTTTTAATACATAGTTGTGTTACAACGAAGTGAAAATACCATACCCAAAAATAAAAAGAAGTGAAGATACCAAACAGAAGCAAAAGACAGAATGACACGTCTCACGTCAGCGTTGTGTTCAACCTTTCTTTTTTCTCTTGGAGAGGGATTTTCAGGCACTCTTATTAAACTTTTATTAAAATTATAGATTAATGAGGATGCATTTTTTTTCAAAAAAAAAAAACAGATACATCTGTGTATAGATTATAAATTTATTTTATTTTTATGTAAATAGATTCTTAAAAAAAATACTACTTAAACTTCAAAATTCTAAATAATCAATTTCCTAATAAAACGAATTGTTAATTGCATTATTATTGTTATTAATCCCATTACACTTGTGGGGCAACAGGATTTTGAAGTTTAAAAAGTTTAAGTAGTATTTTTTTTGTCATTTTCCCATGATTCATACCGCTGAAATATATATTTTAATGTAATTTACATTCTGCGGCACAAAGACCTTTAACTTGACAGCTATAAATGAAAACAAGGGGGCGGATGCACTTTACATGCAAATATTTATGTTGAAAGGGGGAAAAAGAATCATATTGATCCATCTTGGCTGAATTATATTATTGTATCAAATAGAATCTTAATTCTGACCCAGATCTACGCACGTCGAGAAAATCTCTTCAATCTTGACCCTCAGATGAAGCAGAAAGGTCATCGAATTCCCATTTTCCTCTGAAAGATGATCATCTAGTCATCAAGCTCCATAATTGGTGCTTGCCACACACTGTGTAGGCAATCCATATTCCTTGTTAAGGTGGACTTGCTGCCTCCAAGGGTCATTGTGCAACTTGTAATGCAAGACCTTGATTAAAACAAACATTAGGGGTCAACAGATAACAAATTTTGGCCAACGTCAACAGATAAAATCTAGAGAAAAACGTATTTATGATTTGCACTAGTAAAATCATTTCCGTTTTGTTGCACATAATGTCGTAATTGCTCAAATAAGCCTCACATTTTCATCTACAAACAGTTAATGCCTACAAAACAGAAACGACCACAGGGAGATCTAGAAGATTTCTTGCCACTCTGCACGTATCTATTATCTAGCCAACATTTCTATATAGTCTTAAATTCAAAGTTGTCTCAGTACAACTTTGAAATCCCAAGTCGTTAGTTTTGTCATATCAGTTTGAATATAACATTTATTAATGTTATATGGCTAAGTTAGATAGTTACCTGTATGAAGGTGGTGAAGACATCGTCTTCCATCAAGTTTGAGAATTCAACAGCCCAATCATCAACACGCCCAACAATAGTTTTTTGCCTTTCAGCTTCTAGCAAAATAGAACCACGATACAGGAATCTCTGCCAGATTTTCTGAACGTTTTCCAGCTTGAATTTTATTTCTGTATCATTAAATCCCTAAAGGATGCAAGAGACCACCAAAAACTCAGAACTCGTGTAATTTGCTGTGAAATTCTTGATTTAAATTGTGTATTAATGAAAATCTAGAAAGATTATGGAGAAGAAGTTACCCGAAGAATCTGTATCAAGTTTGGGATTTCATCTTCAGATATTCGAACAGCAAAGCTGTCATAGTTGAGGAAATTCTCGTATGGCAAGAAAATACCATCCTACAGAGCATGGGGAAAATGGTCAAAAGCATGCAAGTATTTGATATTTTCAGTTTTTATGAAAAATGACTAAGCTTAGACGAGTTACTTCAGTTCTAATGAATACCCCCCCCCCCCAACCCCCGCCAGAAAACAGAGAAAGAAATTCGGCAGTAACAAAGCCAGAGATTTTCTTGTTAAAAAAAATAGCAACTTGCAATCTATGCCAAGTTTGACAAAACTATTTTTGTAATTATTTCAGTTGATGTTTCAAAAGGGAAACTTCAGAAAACAGAAGAGCATAACATTACCTGAATTACCACAGGAATGCATCCTTGCAGGATACTGTCTTCCATGCGTCCACTCCAACCATCTCCGGGCAACACCCCACAGAAAATAGAGCTCGCTAGATCCAAATGATAATTGTCAGAACGCAATGGGGTCACAATAACATCTTCTGCACGCTGTCTCCCAAGCTGACCATTCTTGTCAGGGGTTGACCCAAACTCTGCAGCTAGTTTCTGTCTGATACCCATGCTATACCTGCATCATTTCCAAGAAACTCATAATTGCATCTTTGGAAATTTATTATATGGGAAACTATGTATCAAAATGTCCTGTCAAGAATCAATTGACAGGATGTCAATGTTACTAATGAGGGGCAACGAGAAATGCTATTAACACAAAATATGGAGCTCCCTTATTCTTGCAATCTTCCAAGGGATTCCAAAACAGTTCATCAGTAAACTTACGAATCCTCTGGTCTTCCTTTAGGGTAAGCTGGTCCTAAATTCCCATTGAAGTAGAACAGTTTCTTTCGCATCTCGTGGGGCCTGAAAACAAATCATAACATGGTTGCATTGTTAGTTTTGTGGTTAAGAATATACTGAAAAATAAAGGAAATGATTGGGGTAATGATTAATTCCTTCAAAAAAAATTTACCGGTCCCACAGTTTGGAAGTCAAGGCACCAGCATCGGGCACTTTCCAAGCAGGAAGCACAAGATCTTTGTGAGGATCAAAACAAGAATGATTGCCCCTCCTATTTGGATGGATTTTGTCCCAGTTGTCACCCCAATAAGCTGTAGTTGAATGGTTATGCTTTAAATTTGTGTTTCCCCAATGAACTAACATCATGCTGTCCCATATCTCCTTGGGGGCATAGCAAGCACCTTCATCCCATGAAAAAAACTGCCTTAACATATAGAAGTGACATAGTTAGCATTTGTTTATCCGCAGAAAATATTAGGTTAGCTTTACTTAAAATCTATTCAACACTGGGAAAAACTATCCTGTTACTCATACCCAAATGTGGTCCCTTCCTGAAGAGCGGTTCCAATAAGGATATTGCTCCACAATGTGGCTGTGTGCTTTCTTATAATATTCCAATGTAAGAGAGCTCCTCAACCCTCTATGTTCCTGAAGATTATAAAACAAAATGCAGGAAAAATCAGAAGTACTTTTGTTCTTACTTTATCCAACATTACAAGTTGCAGTTCTCAATAGGTGAAAAAGAATATTAAATTCAAATGTAGTGAGTTTTTATTTCCTACTCGTTTAAATATAGGAAGACAAATTCATCTTCATCATAGCATAAATAAAATCTGGAAAGTGACTATCATGTAATTACCACAAACAAGCAATTCAATAAATCTTTTAAACAACCATTAACAAGCACAGGCACCACTATGCTGTCACATTCATTGCATTCTGTCTCACACACATGCCCTGCATGAATGAAGAAACTACAGATAGATAATAATGGTAAAAATAGACAACAGCTGAAAAAATATACCTGCAGACTCAAGTGAGGAGCATCATCAGCACGAGTTATGATACAAGAATCAAGAACTGGAACAAAGAAAAAATCTGCTTCTTCACCATTCAAAGTTCTATGAGGACTAGCCAAGATACTCTCATAAAGTGCTACCTGTGGATAAGTAACGTCAGACACAGATGACACATTGCAAAACATTATAAATATAAATTACTAATTTAAATGATTTAAATAAGATCTAAATTTATGAATTACCTGGGCACCATACAATTGATCTGTCCATATTGTAGCATTAGAACCATCATAAATCCTATTCACACATTCAAGCTTAAAATGGCGCCCCTATAATTGGCAAAGAAAATAAAAACATAAATTATATATAAAATAAAAAGCTTGGTCTCTGGATGCTAAAAAGAGTGATGCTCAAAGAATCTTGACCTCAAGGAGCTGGCTGTTAAACTCTGGAGGCAAATCATAGACATATATAAGAGGCCTTTTTTTCCCCACTGAGGCATTAAGGTTGATTTTTCTTCCTTCAGAATGAAGATTTTCAGGAACATCAACCTGAGCAGGACGAAGCCAACTGGGCCACTCTCTTATAGAAGATGTAACAGATGGGATGCTGCAATCTACTCCATACCAGCCATTGTCACACTGAAATATATACTAGTTGAGTTGATCTATTGAAATTGGATGGCAAATAATTAAAGGCATACAGCAAAGTATGTACTATAAAGGGCATTGATGCATGAATTAGCGCCCGAGGTTTCTTTGTTCTATAGATTCTTAACAATGACAGCAAAAATCACAGACCCTCATAACTTAAAACTGGAGTTCTGCATATTTACTTTCCTGCCATCCTGAATTTTTATCCGGAAAAATTACCAGATTGGCATAGTCAAAACAAAAGTATCTGTTCAGCTATGGTTATTCTTTATTTATCATTTCCATTTGTAACAACACTGTGTAAGCCCATTCTCCCTGTTTCTTTTCAGCCTTGCAAGTTTATGTTCCTATGGAAAACTGGAACTACAGTCCCAAATTTTGTATACAAAGTTATATGGTCACAAGCAGAAAAATATGGATTTTATTTAATTCTTTCTGTAATAAATTCAAGGTTTAATAATAATGATAATAATTTCTTATTAAGCATTTTTAACATTCATATATCCGTCACCATCCAATTCTCATTGCTGAGATATATGAAAATAAACTATTGTTGACAAATTATTCATTCTAGTATCCAAATCAGGTGTCAAAAATAAAAAGCATTTTAATAAACAAAAGAATTACCTGACAAAATCCGCCACGACAATAGCCATGCAAAGAGCATTGATTAATGCAAGTTGATTTCACAGGCACCTCACAAAAGTGACCCCAGAGACCATCATATTTGCAGTCACATTCCGCTTTGAATTTTACCTTGTGAGCATATGCTTCAGCTGGGTCCACATTACACCATCCTTCTCTGCTACTGTTAGTTGTGAACACATCCCGGTCAACTTTGGCCCAATCAATTCGTTTGGGAACACCAGGTTCAGAAGATGGACTGACACAGATGTCAGGAGCATAACTTAATAGGCACATAGTAAAAAAATTGGCCAGCCAAAGTTAATGTTAGAAAATGATTTTACATACATAAATTGAAATCCGCATGCCTCTGCCAGTGGACGATCTGGATATTTTGTGCCTTCTCCACAGAAGCACATTGCTTTTGTTTTGTCACAGTTGGCAGGGCACATTGAGACAACCCACCGTCCAAATGGCTGATCTGGTGAACCAGGGTAGTTGCATTCAAACTGTATTCTCTCAGCACATCCGTCTCCTGTCGTATAGCAAATATTAGTTGCCAAAAAGAATCACAGTTTAACCCATATGCCATGTTAGTTAATGCTCTTCAATGACCAGAATTCCAGAAATATTGCGAAAAAGGTGGTTGAGTTATACAATATTATTGTGTCTTCTTTTTTATGCAGGAGGAAAGTTGACAGTCCAAAGAGTAATTTTGTTACTTTCATCATACTAAGAGAGCTTCTCATTAAGCATTATATATTATGTTAAATCACAAAAGAACCGGAAATTAAACAGACCAGCATATCCATGAAAGCATCGACATTGTCCCAATTCCCAGTTACAAACACCCTGACCGCTGCAGTCATTTTTGCAGACACTGGCAGCTATTATCTGCTTACAAACCAAATCATTGAGAATTCAAAATGCATTCAAATGTAGAGATGTGATGAATGACAGTGACAAGCATAATAACTCGTCACAGCCACTTAAGAAATAAATTGACCCTCAGAAACTGGCAAATCAGAAAGATAGGAAAAGAATCTGAACAGAAAGTGGGGAATAGGAGTAAAAAGGATCATTTGTGACCTCGGTGACGTTGATTTTCTTTGTGACAAAATCACAGCCCGCAAGCCACCGTCCAATCTCAGCTTTCCATGGTGCACCACGATAAACAACTGCTCCATGCAAGTCGGAGGGAAACTGATGCATTAAATCGACTGCTGGTTCAAAATTTTTGCTGACATCGGTGCTTGGTAATTCAGCAGATGAATTAGTAGGAAGGCATGAGTTCTGCTGTAGCCTAAAATAATTGAAAGAAGGTGCCAAGGGGAACAAGAATAGATGTATCACAGAAACCAATGCCAAAATAGAAGCAACGGTTGCAACAAAAAACCAAGAGGGCTTCCATTTCTGAATGGAGACGAAATCTGACAAGTCTCTTCCCATATTAAATAGTAACTCTACGGAACAAGTTTTTCTTATTCAAACGCCTGGCCTGGCATAATAATCTGAAATTTCAACCAGAAAAATGGTAACATATCAGGAACATAGCTATTAGAAAACTGAACCAGATTTCTAGCCTCGGACTCCTACTCGCGGACGTGGCAATGAGACAAGCAGAGCAGAGTTACCATTACTAACGCGGACGCATTTGAAAAATTTAACACACAAAAACATGATCAAATAGTTAACGGTAATTATGCGCTCCCACATTATCAAGTGCGAGTAGTTATCAGTGAAATACATGAGGAGATTGTTGACTCACCATTCTCGGATCGGCGATTTCAGGTTTCTGAAGTAAAGAACCTCCAACATGATGCGGTAATTAAAATTAACCGAGATGAACCCGAACAGCAGATTCCCGAGAAAAGGAATGAAATGGGGAATGAGAGCAACGCAGTTCAACAATCGAAAAGAGAACTGAATCGGAATCGAGCTCAACTAAAGTACGGGGGAAAGGTTTTTGTTCAGCGGAGATGGGAAGACTTCGTCTTCACGCGCAATAAGTATTGTGGGAACTCGCGAGTTGTCATCTTAGCCCTTTCTTTTTCACTTCGTTGGCAACATCCTCATTTCGCCGTCTCGCTTTGATCTTCGAGACACGTTCTTGCAGAAAAAACCAATTAAAAAATCAGAGGAAGAATCAAAAGAATTGACCTGGAGGGGATCTGGGCTTTTACCCCAGAAGCCGCCAAAGGTCGGGCTTCCCTGCAGTTTGAACCAACTGTCTTACATGAGTGAAAAGACTGAATTGCTCTTCTGGCTTTTAACCGGGAAAGCGGGGAAATGGTTCTCCGAGAATGCCGTTAATCCCGGGTAAACATGAACGGGCAATTTTGTGAAGGAGGAACTATTTTAAAATGTGTTTGGTTAGAAGGGAGAAGAAGAGGGGGGAAAGGATTTAAGGGGTGTGTTTGGTTTAAGGAGAGGGAGAAGAGATAAATTTTTTATCTCATATTGACTAAATTACTCAAAGAAACTTTTTAATGTTCTCAAAATATACGCTCAACTAAAAAAAATACATTCTTCTCATTAATAATAATTTTGTAAAAGTACTCCCTCCTCTTTTATCCTCTCCCTTCAAATCAAACACATGGTTAGAAATTAATAATTAAGTTTTTCTAGGTCTCTCATCTCTCCCCTCACACCCTCTTTCCTCAAGCCAGACACACTATTAATGTAAATGCACCTCACCTAGTATTTAGAAACCTTGTTTACCATATGAAACTCACAACTGGTCTATCCTTCAAATTTACTATTATATTTATATTTTAGAAAATCGTGTCAAATTACACTTAAATCCGTGCTAGTTGTAGACTTAATTAAACTCATGAGTTCATGTACTAAATTTATCATTTTTATATTTAGCTTAAAAAATCATGTTAATTCATACTTAAACTCATAGTATCTTTTATGTTCTCGTCATGCTTAGTGAGTGTATATATGGATTTTGTAGATATTTTTGTTGTTGATAAGTTATTAATGGTTACGGATTTATTTTAGAAGAGTTACCTTTATTGTAAATACACCTCACCTAATATGCAGATACCTTATTTACCATTGACAAATTCGTGAATTAACCCTCTAAATTTGTTGTTTTTATGTTTATATCTTACAAAATCAGGTTTATTCATCCTTAAGATCGTGTTAGTTGCAAGTTCACATACCAAATTTATCATTTTTATATTTAACTTACAAAATCAAGTTAACTCACACTTAAATTCATGTTAACTTTTTATTTTGGTCCTACTCGATGAGTTTATCTATGGATTTTGTAGATTTTTTTTGGCTAAATATGATAAGTTATTGATGTCTAGATTTAATTTAGAGTAGTTACCTTTAATGTAAATACACATCGCCTTGTATGCAAATACCTTCCTTGCCATTATTGATAAAATTTACGAGTTGATTTTCTGAATTTATCTTTTTTACATTTTGTAGTTTATAAAATCATGTCCAATCTTCTTTAAACTAATGTTGATTGTAAATCTGGTAAAACTCACATATAAACTTTATCATTTTTACATTTATAACTTACAAAATCATATTACCTCATATTTAAATTTGTGATATATTTTTTTGTTTTGATCATGCACAGCGAATTTATGTATGAATTTTGTATAGATTTTTTTTTTTGTTGAATATGATTAGTTATTAATGTTGGTGGATTTAATTTTAATTATTTAAATTTAAAATATGTGTAAATCAAATTGTTGTTTTTAAATTTTAATTATTTAATTACACTCTATCCATACATGTTCATTGATAAAAGTTAACTTTTACAAATTTATAATTCAAATTCATGATGCAAGTTTACATTATTACCATGAATTTTCTTAAACCATGCTTATACTCGTGGTTTGACAACTTTACTTAACCTTTCTAGACATACAATCACATTCCTAAAGTGCTACACACCTTTCCAAATATGCAAGTTACATTGTATTGAGGAATTTGCACAATATATATGGAAGGCAACTTGCATACTATATTAGCGAATGCGACTTGCATATTTAAGAGGTGGCCTGAAGGGTATTACCTTAATCGTATATTTAGAATTAGAAGAGTATTTGTTTGTTAGAAAATGTGATTTGCTAGCTTATTAGAAAATTTGCATGGTATGGAAGGTAACTTACATATTGAAGAAAGTGACTTCCAAATCTAGGGAGGTAACTGGCATATAAGGAGGGCGTTTGTATGTTATTAAGGAAAGTTATTTGTATATTTGGGAATTTGCACATTCAGAAAACTCAAAAAGAGTAATTCTCATATTAAGAAATGTGACATATCGGGAAGGTGACTTGTATATTATGGAATGTGATTTCCATGTTAAGGAAGATGATATGTTCAATGGAAAGATATTTGCATATTAGGAAATATATTCACTTATTACTATATTAGAGAAGGAAGGTGATTCACATAGTAGGAAATTTGCACGATATAAAAGGTAACTTGCATATTAAGGAAAGTGGCTTGCATATTTGAAAATATGACGTGTGTGTGTACATGAAAGGAACTCATATACTAGAAGATGTGAGTATTTTCATTAAGGGTATTGTGATCATTTCAATAAATAGAAAGAAAAGTTGCAAGAAAAAGTGGTGAGGAAATACTAGGAATAAAAACTTTTCAAAATGATAATATATATGTTTTTACTATTTTTAAGAGTTTTTCTTCTTAGTATTATTCCTCCTTAATTTTCTCTCTATCCAAATATAAGTTAAAAAAATTTAGTGCTACAAATCTCATTCCTCAAATAAATTTTCAAACGGGGATTTACACCCAATTTTTCTTTCTTTAGCTTTGTTCTTTAAATTTTAAATCTATAAGAAAATCTAAGAATACCACTAAACGGATCTCACACTGGACACCCTGGCTTGGTTGTGAGGCTAGTTGGTATTCTTAAAAGTATTTATTTATATAAGTTGAGACAAAACTCTTTTCACATATTTGCCTTATATATTATAAATCATGATTGAAAAGATATTTTTAAAGGCTTTAATTACTATTCCAAACAAACAGTCTTTTTTCTCAAAATGAAAATTTCCTTAAAAAAAATTATGAGCGTTAGTGATTAAATAAATAATAATGCAATTGGATTATTAGATCGCTGAGAGAAAGAGCCATTTGCATTCTGCGGCTGTTTCACCGTTAACAATTAATGTGGTGTTCATTTTGCCTTTTCTAAGTATTCAGTTGTTTCTTTTAATCAATATAAAGATCTAGGTCCGATTCAAGTGAAATATAATTCACTTTTAACAATTTAAAATAATGTCTGGTCCCAAAAATAAAACCATTGAAAAGAATGATGAAGTTGCATGAAACTTATACTCTTCAAATGATTGAGGGGGATTAGTATTAATATCATTATGATTAACGTAATAGTCATGGTGTCGGGATATGCCACTTATCTATAAAGTGAGGAATTACACGGTGCTGCCCAAATACAAATAGTGACAAATGCCGGCAGGACTCAATGATTAATAACATGCAAGATAAAGTGGGTCAGCACACCTCTCGTCTTTTTCTTTGGGTACAACTGGTAGAAGGGTCGGACTTTCTCATCAAAGGAAGAGAGTTCGATTCTGGAGTTGGTCAAGACGTTGGATGAGACATCTTAATTCCTAGGTGTCTAGGTAAACGCCTGAGGGTAATAGAAGACATCTTAACTTCTAGATGTTTAGGTAAACACTTGAGGGTAATAAACGGCTCGCCCTGTCCAATATTGATATCACCTAGGAGGAAGGGAGATTTCGCCCTGCCCTTGGATCGTGGGTGAACCAAATCCCTTTCTTAAAATTTCTGTAAAAAAAAAAAAGAAAAGAAAAGAAAAGAAAAAAAGTGGGTCAGCACATGCAAGGTGTGTCTCCATTCTTAAAAGAAGTAACCTTTTACACCCGGTGAACAGGGGAATATTCAACGATCAATTATTAATATCTTTGCAGGTTGCTTGAGTTATACAAATATTGAGTTACATTCTAGCCTTATGTTTAAGATTTTTTTTTTCTTTATTTTTTTGCAGTCCTTGTTACTGTGATGCAAATGAGCAGATCTCTTCCGCGTGGGATTGAGTATAAAACATGTTCATGCTTTCAGAAAATTAAATCGCTTGAGCCTTTGACTTACATCAAAGTTTAAAAAACCGAAGAAAATTAAATGAACAAGTTTTGTTTAATTATGTCTTAGGAATGAGGCGAGACATGTGATGCAGGCTGGATTAACTGGAATAAAATATTATAAGGAGAGAGTCAACCAACGGGTGTGCGAGAGAATATAATAAAGGAAAGCACATCGGGGTGTGTGCGTTCTGTGTTCAGATTGCTCTGTCTATGAACATTCTGGGCAATTGATGGATGTTTTGCTTAAACATCAGCCAAAAAATTATAGCGCGTATACACGAAGAAATCGCAGCTGTGAAGATGATTTCATAAACTGCAAATACAACAAATTCGACCCTCTCGAGAGTAACTGAACTTGCAGCTTCCTAGAACCCTTAGAATAAATACCAGTAGAGAATACAATTATGAAAAGTAGAGAAATAATATAAAAGTTGTTTACCCTCTAGAGGGGAAACCCTGATCTAATAAAAAAAATTAAAGTATTATAACTTTTTATATATATATAAATTTTAAGATAAGGGTTAGGCTCATCATGAATAAAAAATAGGATAAAATCTCCATTTCTTTAAAGTAATATTAATGTTGGACATAGCGAGTCATCTATTACCTTTGTACGTTTATCTAAAGATCCATAAGTTAAGATGTCTTTTCCAACGCCTTGATCAACTCCAAAATCAAATATCTTCCATTTGATGAGAGTGTCCAACCCTTAAAATTATTTAACTAGTGACCACTTAAAATGCACAGTTCGGCGCCCCCATCCTGGCCCAATAATAAATTCAAAGTCGATTATATGGGTTTGGCCCATTAGGGCCCGTTCTCCTCCGGGGAAAAGTTTTATGGATGCCCCAATGATATCTTAAAAGAACAAGATCCACTTTAAAGTGGGTCAATATCTTTGGGGATAGTTGTCCAAACAAAAATGTTTTGTAATATGTGGGCTGTGGCGCAAGAGTTCGCCTAACATTGTATGGTGGTATTTTCATCTCCCGCAACTCTGATCTTCACAAGAAAATATGATACTTTTCCAGTCAAATTTATTTATCTAGTATAAAATATTACAAAATTTAAATAAATTATAAATAATTTTTACATAACGTTAGATTATATTTTAGTTTACAAGTTAGACAAATTAGTTCAAAAAAATAATAAATATGAGATAAAATGAAAAAATATCTCACCTTCATGGTCAAAATTCACCTCAAATTAAGTTTTGCATTTAAAGCTGGAGAAGTATAATGTAGCCAATAAGCCATTGGTTAAACTTTGAAGTTGTAAGCGGCCTAATCACTGTGAGAAGGAAAATAAGATTTCATTCCCTTTGAAAGCTTTATAAGTCTTGAGTGAGATTAATCTCAAATCCAAATTTGTTTAGAATATCCTTGATCCAATAAAAAATAATAAAAAACTAGTTGGTTAATTTGAAGAGATCAATAAAATTAAATACAGTATTTAATTATAAGCACGTGTTGCACAATCTCTTTGAAATATGTATATCAATAGATTATATATCAATTTATAATCTTAGATTGGTGGGTGTTGATCATAAATTTTGTCCGGTCCGGTCAGGCGGATTTTACGAAGGTTGATGCTCGGGTTAACCTAAGCTCATTTAATTTAATTAGCTGGCCAACCACATTATCCCCACCATCATTTACAATGATCATATTTACATTGTCTCTGCCAACTGTTTTAACTTTTAACAACTTAAAGATGGAGCAGAATCATAGTTAATTACAGCCCCTACATACTTTCATTCACATCGGATCTAATATATGCAACCTTTTTCTCTTTACCTGGAAAAAAAAAAAAAACAGAAGCCTTTCTGAAGTAATTAGAGTCGGAGGGAGGCAACACCAACTTCGCAGATAATATACTCACTCAGTGCTAATTATTAGGGTTCTTTCAGGAAAAAGAATTTTGGTTTATAATACTCATTCGTTTAAATTAATCAGATGGTCATTAATCAACTTTTTTGAACATTACCCTTATTATAATTTATATGGAAAATGCCTCAAGTCTAATGTGATTTTTTTAATACTTAAGATAAGAGTTATTTTTTGGATTGTGTCATATCGATACTACAAAACAGTAATATATTATTAATCAATCTTAGCCTAAATGGATTAACATTTGAACTGAACAACTAGCTAATGAAAATTGTAATAAAAACTCAAGTCATTGTTAGCCTCTTGTGCTGTCTTAGCCCAAAAAATTGCATATTTTAGTGCTTATTTTTTAACATAAATTATTTATATATTCCAATAAAAAAATCAACAATATAATTTTAAAAATCTCTTGAATCAATAAATAATACAATAGAGGAATAACCTCTATAACACCGCAACTTATTTTTTGTCAACTAACCTACCCGCAAATCTAGATACCTGCTTTTGTTTGGAAGCAAAGGGGTGAGAATGAGGAGGGTCTCTGTCTCGGCGGAGTCATCAAACCGTACACCTTAGTTGCCCTAAATTATATTTTACGCATAGTTGAGATAAATTATTACTGATCACTTATAATTAAATTTATGCTTATATATTTATTTCATTGAAAAATACTAATATCAACTTACTTATGTCTATTATAGCAAATTCCCTAACCATATCTAGTCTTACGTCCTATTTTTAAAATATTACTCGTTTTTTTTAACCATAAACTCAAAAAGAAAAAAAAAAGGGGGATACACGATTAGGTGTGATTATAAAATTTTCCGTAATAGATATTAAAAACTTAATGCAACTATGGTAATTTTTACAGCAGTGGGAGTATTATGCAACTATACATAGACGGGGTAGCATCGTAATTAATGCCTTCACGTGCCTACCACTCCCCTCATTTTCAATGTCCTCAATCTCCCATCCCCTTCGACCAAAAAAAAAAAAAAAAATCTCCCATCCCTTGTATTTGTATCCACTTGCTTTAGTTGGGGGGGGGGGGTGTTAAACATGTCATTTTTATAATTTGATAATCATGCGATTTTATAAAATTCTTAAATAAAATCATGTCATATTTTTATTTAAAACTATCACACGGGTGAGAAGCCAAATATTTGTTAATGCGTTTTTAGTAAAAAATAACTTAGATTTAAAATAATATTTTGTAGTATGAAACATAAGATGACCTATATAAAGATATATATGAGCCGAGAGGTGATGTTATAACAATTTTTATTTTTATTTTTAAACATGTACATGAATTACTCAAAATTACTTTACATGAAAAGTCTTAATTAATTTATAAAATTTTTATTTTTTCTATTGAGTAATTCCCCTAAATTTGAACATTTGCACATATTTTATATTTATGAAGGGAAAAGGAGCAATTTTACACATGAAGTTTGCCCTAAGAGCGCCCAACACTACGAAGTTTTTTCTGCACCAAAAATGCACACGAAGTTACGTTTTGGGAGTGTTCAGCACCATGCACCGTTAGTCAACCAATGTTGACCGTTAAGTCTGACGGAAATTAACAGTAACTTCGCAGAAATTACAATTTTGCCCCTAATTTTAAGCTGAAATTACCATTTTGCCCTTAGTTTTAAATAATATTTTTTAAAAAAAACAATAAAATAACCCCACCACCACTGATGGGCCACCGAGGGGAGGGGTTATTTTATTGTTTTTTTTTTTTAAATATTATTTAAAACTAAGGGCAAAATGGTAATTTCAGCTTAAAATTAGGGGCAAAATTGTAATTTCTTCAAAGTTACTGTTCATTTCCGTCAGACTTAACGGTCAACGTTGGTTGACTAACGGTGCGTGGTGCTGGATGCTTCCAAAACATAACTTCGTGTGCATTTTTGGTCCAGAAAAAACTTCGTGGTACTGGGCGCTCTTAGGGGCAAACTTCATGTGTAAAATTGCTGCTTCTCCCATTTATAAATATAGTATTGTATTTATTCCTTTTAAAGATTTCAAAGGAAATAATCAAAATATTAAATTAAATATCTATTTAGTATTTTGTATCTACCTCCCTGTTATTAATTCAAAAAGTCGTAACTAATTAATTCGAGTCCCTTTTTTTTTTAATTGATTGGTTACCATAAATTTGAACACTTGGACATATTTATAGTTTTATATTTTTTCCTTTTAATGATCTCAAAAAGAATAATCAAAATATTAAATTAAATATTTACTTAATATTTGGTATCTACCTCCCTATTATTAATTAAAAAAATTGTAATTAATTTAGTGGAATCCTGTTGTTTCTATTGATTGGTTTCCCCAAATTTGCAATTTTGTACATATTTATATTTATAATTATAGTATCATATTGATTCGTTTTAAAGATCTCAAAGGAATAATAAAAATATTAAATTAAATATTCACTTAATATTTTGTATCCACCTTCCTTATTATTAATATGTAAAATATTGTGTAACTACCTCTTTTATTATCTATCTTTTATAACCGCCGATGATGATGATTATTATTATTATTTTTAATTCAGTGTTTTCATCCTGCAATTTTACTAATATATGTTAAAGATATGTTTACTGTTCAACTTTTATATAGTTAAGATGTAAAGTCCCAGTATGAAAATGTCATGAATTTTTTCCGATAACAGAGAATCAAGTTGAAATTTAATCTTAACATGAGCGAAATATTCTTGACGTGGCAAATTTCATAAATACACGTGAGTAATGCACATCCATTACCCAAGACTTTCAATTTTATTTTATGGGATTTCACTTTTAATTTTCGCTTGAGTTTCAATTTTTATAGTAATATGTATAAAATCTGGTGCTCTTGCTCCATGAAGGCGCGGATAATTCATAATTGAGCCCCGTTATCTCCATTCTCAGCTTTTCAAATGTCGATGGGACCTGGATTTCAAAGCTGGGGCCGCATCTGAGTGGACCCTCATCGTTCTAAAAAGCCAACTGTTATGATTATGTTGGGATGTTTATTTATGAAAATTGAGATAAAACTTTTTTAATATATTTATTTTTTATATTATAAATCATTATTGAGAAACTATTTTAAAAGTTTCCACCATTTTTTTAACAAACACATTGTCATTCCGCTCATTTCCAATTGGGGTGGAAATAGATCAGGGGTCTGTCAGGGGCATGTGGCATGATTTGACCTGTTAGGCTAAAAGGTCAGGTCAAGACCTTTTCTAAGACATGTTTTCACTCAAGAGGCTGGACTCAGGTCTAATAAGAAGTCTTTTAAGCTTGTTAGGCCGACCTGTTTATATTATTAGTATTAATTTATGTAATTTTGGTCAGTTTTTAGTTTATTTAAAGTGTAGCCTGTTAGCTTAATTAAATAAATAATAATAATATAAAAAATTAAAAAAATTAAAATTAACAACAGGCCTTAATAGGCCACAAGCCAGGCTTAGGCCAAAAAATAGACCTGTAACAGGCTACAGGTCAAACTCAATTTAGTATGTTATAGAACAAGCCTGGTTTGTTAAGGCCTAAGGGTGAAGTTTGGCCTAACCTAGCATGTTCCAACCTAATCCCCAACAACACAAGTGGATGGATCCAGTTGAACAACACTTAATAAAGGATTGCATCGCAACAAGCCCAAGATTAGGAGAGTGACAACCAAAACCTCATCATTGAATTAAGTATAAATAAAAAATTTTAATTCTGAAAAACATTATCATTTTCCTGAAAAAATATTAGAGTTTGAACCCTAACTCTTGGGTATATTCTAGCAATCTTATTGACAAAGAGTTTACCATTTACTTTAGACTTTGCTATCCGCATAATATATATTCCATGAACTTGATCCCACCAAAAAAAAAAAAATATAGGAAAATAGATTTTAGGGGTTATTGATAAAAAGAGATAAAACCATGCACAAGTCTCTCAAGAGATAAAAATAAAATTAAAATAGGCAAATAATTTGCGTTTTGACAATTTTCATGGGAAATTTTACTTTGCCAACCAGGCGCGAGATTAGGAAGGCAAAATTGGAAACCAGCAAAATCTAGATTTTAGGGGTTATTGATATTTATCTTATAAATAATAACAGCTATTTTTCAAAACTACCGAACTGCCTCTAAAATCGCAAAGCCCTAAGACAGAAAGTCCCCAACTTGGAATTGGCTTGTGTCCTTTACATCCTTTGCTTCCGCTGCGTCCATTGTACGTGAAACGGCGACGTTTTGGAAAATTTTCACACACTTGATCCTTATTTAAAAAAAAAAAAATCTAGAGTACTTTCAGATAGTAAACAGATAATTCAGGATGCTGAATGAAACTAAAAAAAATTCTTCATGATTCTAAAAAATTATTTCAGAATCTTGAAAAAAGATTTTATGACACTGAAATATTTGAATATTGACGGGTACTACAAAAATAATTTATGATATTGAAAAAATTATTTTAGGATATTAAAAAAAATATTTTAAACTATATTTTTAGTAGTAATAAAAATTAGAAATATTTTTTTAAGATCCTAAAATAATTTTTTCCATATCATAAATTATTTTTGCAGTACATATCTTTTTAGTACTAATCAGTACCATAAAATCTTTTTTCAAGATCTTGAAATAATTTTTTAGGATTATGAAGAATTTTTTTTAGTTTCATTAAGTATTATGAATTATCCGTTTACTAGTGTTCTGAATTTGTGTTTTTGTAAAATGGGACCAGGTGTGTGAATATTTGCCAAAACGTCACCGTTTCCCGTGCAGCGGAGCAAAAGATGTAAAGGACGCAAGCCAATTCCCGAAACTCTCATGCCGAATCTTCTTCATTTTCGGTTGGGATGAGATGACAAATGACGTTACGCAGGGGCCGTTGAACATTTACGCAGCAGCGTGGGGGCATTCCCCATAATCCCCGAGCCACAGAGAGGTAGAAGGAGGGGGAGAGAGAGACATTCTCAATGATCTCTCTAATTCTATTTCAACAGTCCATGTCACACGCAATTCCTGACGTTAAACCATTTTCACCCTTTTTCCAAATCTAATCACTGCGTTTTCGTACCCCTCCCTCCAACAACCTCATTTATAAATCCCGCTGCTCATTTTCTCTTTCTCAACTCTTTGTTTCTATCGAAATCGGGGACTGGGTGTGGTTTGTGCCTGGCCATGGCTGTTGCAGCTGCAGTTGTCGTCGTGCCATTGGGTTTGTTCTTCTTCGCCTCTGGCCTTGTCGTTAATCTCATCCAGGTATCAATAATTCACTTCTTCTTTTAAGGTTATCGGATGTTCATCAACTCATGCCTAACTTCTATTTTCCTCTCGTGGCTTGTGTTTTATTTCCAAAGTGCTGTCGATTCCTTTTCTAATGGATTCTTTCCATTTTCGGATTTGATTTTTGTTATCGGGTGCATCTGGACTATGTCTTTAGCTTGATGGGATCGCTATTGGCTGTAACTTGCAGCAAAGTGCTAGTATATGATTTATCAATGTATTTGGTTCTGTAACGGAAACATGCTTGTAAATCTAAGCTTTTGTTTGTATTATACACCTCTAGGATCTCTGTACTCTCTTCTCATCCTCGGGAGTCTACGGAAAGCAAATTTTGGGTGCCCCTTCCCCCCAAAATTTAAACTATAGTACTATTTTCGTCCCAGTACATCTTACTTACTTCTTCCATATTAACTCTGTTTATCTGGGAATTTTCTGATGAAGTGTTAGATAATTATGTCAGCAATCTCTGAGGAACGCAAACCTAGTGCGTAGATATGAGAGTTCTGACAATCTTTTTGTTTCAATTCAAACTTGAATATTCAGATAATTTAATTAGAAAGGGTTTAAATGCCAAAAACGAAACAAATGTAAAAAGATCTATAATTACCTTTTGATTCCTTTGTTTCAGGCAACATGCTACGTTCTTGTACGGCCGCTATCAAAAAATTTGTATAGACGAATCAACAGGGCTGTAGCAGAATTGTTGTGGCTGGAACTCGTATGGATTATTGATTGGTGGGCGGGAGTTAAGGTGTTTAAGGAGTTCCTGGTTTTCTGACTTCTGTAATGTTTTATTGCTTTGTTGTTGCCGATAAATCTAGTTGTTTGGATACCAGGAAAAAGTCGTATTTTCCTTATGCATTGTATGTCTTGTGCTTTGCATGTTGAGTGTTTAGCAGAAATTATGTACATGCCCACTCAAGTAAATGCGACTACAAACCCTTAAGAGTAATATATTCACAGATTATATCTTTCAGCTAAATTCACAAAAATAATATGGGGATGATCTAGATATTTGTTATATACTTATAAGTCTGCAGGAGGGAAAAATTGATGTTTGAGTTGAATAATATGGACCTCCAACTGAACAAGGCTGCCCTGCTGGCATTTCAATTATGTTATTCGTTTAAGCATGTAATTGATAAAAAAGGGAACATAATTGATTCCTTTATGGTTGATTTCAATGGTTGCATGTCTCATTCTCTCTATGTTGAAGATGTGACAGTCAATTATGAACTGCTATTGAATGAGTTGTTCTGTAGCGTTTTGAATAATCAAATCTTTCATTTTGAAATTTCTGGGTGGCCGCAGATCCAACTATTTGCTGATAGTGAAACCTTTTGTATGATGGGTAAGCTCTTTTTTCCATGTTTTGCATTTGTTTGTATTCTGGAGGAAAAAATTGAATATTTCTGTGCTACTGTGCCCAACGTTTGCTTGCACCTGACTTTCTTACTTTGTCTTGATATAGGTAAAGAGCATGCACTTGTCATCTGCAATCATAGAAGTGATATTGATTGGCTTGTTGGATGGGTTTTAGCTCAGGTGAATGTCTTATTTGGCATGTCCTTTTAACAGCTACAAACAATGCAGGCGCTTAGTATATTTAGCACATTTAGATGCATGGATAGCTTAATTCATTTATATTTCAGGCTTACTCTTTACATGCATATTGTTGTACTCTAAGATGTAGTTCTATTTGATTAATATTTTTTGTTTCTCTCACATCTGTGTTGTTATATGTCCTTCAACTATGATTTATTTTCTAACATCTTTCAACAGCGTTCTGGTTCCCTTGGAAGCTCTCTAGCTGTGATGAAGAAATCATCAAAAATGCTGCCGGTATGTCTCTCATTGTAAAGTCGTCCTTGTGCTTTCCAAAATGAAAAGATGAAATGATTCTTGTTTTGCTGAGGTTATGATCGTTTAATCATTTAAACATTGATGTTCATGCAATTTGAAGTTGGGGTATGAGTATAGGGATATATAATTGATGTATATGAACTCATTATCAGTAGCATGACCACTTGCTGGTTAAATTTATCACTGTTGGCCTACTTTTAAAGTCCTATGAATGCAGGTAATTGGTTGGTCTATGTGGTTTTCTGAGTATCTTTTTCTGGAGAGAAGTTGGGCCAAGGATGAAAGCACATTAAAGGTATGAATTGTTGAAACATACTAAGCATATATTCTGCATGCATGTAAGAGATTCACATCTGTTCATGTAATGTAGATAGATCATATCAGTTAACTAAGGTCCAAGATTGAAACTTACTGTAAAATTTCCTCTCCTCCTATTGTGGATCTGAATTAAATTTGTGATACTGTATTTGCAGTCAGGCCTCGAAAGACTAAAGGATTATCCTCTTCCTTTTTGGTTGGCTCTCTTTGTAGAGGGGACTCGCTTTACACAGGCAAAACTCTTAGCTGCTCAAGAATATGCAACCTCAAATGGATTGCATGTTCCTAGAAATGTGCTGATTCCTCGAACTAAAGTGAGTTGTTGTGATTTCTTACCCTTTTTGTTTTTATTTTCACTCTGCTTGCTGTCATTTAGATACATTGGAAAGCCTTTTTTTCCAGAATTTGGTCTAGCTAGCAACAGCAACACCACCAGATAAATTATTTATTCATCTGTATATTGTAGAGTCACGTTCATGTATTGGAATGGTTGTTTACGAAAACATGCTACCATATGATTATTGTAATTGGTGGTGCCACTCTACCTGTCTTTCTACTTATTATAAATTATCAGTAAAGCAATTGAAAGAAATTATAGACTTTTTTTTTTTGTTCAAGTAAATTATAGACATATGACTGAAACCATGAATATCTGTTTTATCTTTATTCTATATGTTAAATTGAAAGAAATCATGGACATATAATGTGGTTGTGTTCCCATATTGGAAGGTCATAATTGGTTTATTGTGCATAATAAGTTGCGCTCTTGCCATTGTATTCAGGCTCAATTGTTCCTATGTGCTTTGCTCTGAGATATTTACTCAGTTATGTTGTTTTCAGGGTTTTGTTTCGGCAGTGAGTCATATGCGCTCATTCGTTCCTGCCGTTTATGATGTGACTGTGGCTATTCCTAAAAGTTCTCCTGCCCCTACAATGCTGAGACTTTTCAAGGGGCAACCATCAGTGGTAAGGGAATCATTGCTGAGATTTAAAAGCAACTGCATTGAATATTTGATTCCTCACTTCTCCTTTTCTGCCACCACATGATCTTCTGCTGCTAAAGATTATTAAAGATCTTGCCATGCCTTTTTCTCATATATAAGCTTTGTTGTAGTTTTCCTGGAGTTTATTTTGGTTCTTTTGTCAACCAATCACAAGTTTGTTATTCGATGTAACTTTCATTATTTCTTTTTTCTGGTGGTGTTGCACTGCTTTCCTACTAAGAGCACTTTATACGCAGAATATGTAATTGCTGAAATTAGCTTTGGTGGGATTTTGAATAGGAATTAGATGCTGAAAGAAGTGAGCCTGATGCTCAGTCTCGAGAGTTTTGCAGTCTGCTGCACAAGTAGTATATCTGCATGACATCGTGTATTAATAGTAGTTATATTTCTGTATATGATGTCCTTTGGAGACTGTGCATTTAGTAGGTTGGTGGCTTTGGCCGTAGTTGAATTTTATGTGTTTGATTTTTATGCGATGATGTTTGTGGAGTGGACTCTGGAATTTATTATTCGATTGAAGTAGGAGCACACAGACTATCCAAGGCTCTTACTGCAGAGCAGTTTTATTTTACTTCTACCATTTCTACGAGATGCATGGCCATCAGTTTTAATGCAACTCCGTTATTTTGGAGGGTTTTTTAAGTCTATGTTGAGAGTACCTCTTATGAACTTTAAGTGGTTTCCTTTGTTTGAGGAGAAGAGAAATATAACAATCACTTTGGTGCTTTGGTTCTGAAAACCCTGGTTTTATTATTTATTTTTGGCCAAGCACTAGTTTTTAAAGTTTAAACCTTTGTTTGCATTTGGTTTGCTTCTTTAAGAGGATTTGTTGTCTTACTTGTGGTTGTATGTCTTTCTTATTTTCTCTACGCTGGGGCCGGGGGTCACTACTCAATTAATGGTTGTTTTAAACCTTAAACTCTTGTGTGTACTCATTTTCCCACAACAGGTTCAAGTGCATATCAAGCGGCATTTGATGAAGGAATTACCCGAAACAGACGAAGCTGTCGCTCAATGGTGTCGAGACGTATTTATTGCCAAGGTTCTAATACAAACTCTTCTTGCAGATGACATTTCGGGATGCCTCTCCATGTTTTTATAGAGAAACTTTATTATCAGTTCATCTTTCCAAATTTTGTGCACATAATCTATACTTGAATTTGTTCCTCATTTTTTGGTGGTTCTGTCTATAATTCTGTATATTGTGACCATTTGGCAATTTCGTACATTCTTCTTTCCTATTGTCATTGATTTTCCCCTGGGCACCGCATACTCACCAGGATGCATTGTTGGACAAACATAAAGCTGAGGATACCTTCAGTGACCGACCGTTGCAGGATACTGGTCGACCTATAAAGTCTCTTTTGGTGAGATACTAATAGCCCAAGCCAACTAACGAATTTCGTAACTTTTCAGTTTTCCTCCCATATTTATGCTCCGTGCCTGTGGTGCCTAATTGACTAGAATTTCATGTTGGGAGCAGGTGGTTGTGTCTTGGGCTTGTCTGCTTGTCTGCGGGGGTGTGAAGTTCCTCCCATGGTCTTCCATTCTATCATCGTGGAAGGGTGTTGCATTGTCAGTAATTGGGTTGGCAATTGTTACCGGGCTCATGCACTTCTTGATTCAATTCTCACAGTCAGAACGTTCAACTCATGCCAAGGTAACGCCAGAAAAGCCCAAGAACAGGGAAGGAGAGCAGGATGGTAGCCACAGCAAACAACATTAATTACTCACTTTCTCCTCGAGGCTTCCATACATAGGGGCTTTCTCTACAATATTATTTTTGTTGACTTAGCTGTCATTTGTATTTACTGACTCAATCATCGTGTTTTGCCCGCATGCATGCAGGTTTTGATATGCATATGGGTTCATTATTTTCTAGTTTTATTAGGATAGATTGTATAGACAATCTGGGCTTGGATTTGGAGGGTCTCCGGAGTAGATTAAGTTTATTTGGTATCATTCATATTTTGGTCATGTGTATCTATCTACCCTCTTTGGCACGTGCTTCTCGTTGGCTCCCATTTTATTCTTTTTTTTTTTTTTGTGCCGGAGCTCCCATTGTGTTCTTGCTTTGTGATTTTGGAATTAAACTTGGTGGAGCAACAGTTTGGAATATGTCCATGAAGACTTGGGCCTCACCGGAAACAAACCTTTTGAGTGGTGACTTCCCTGTCATGAAGACTGATCTTAGTTGAAATAATTTACGAGAGCTTATTTAGCTTTAACGATTGGTCCTCCGGTGTCCTTACTGCCAAGAACGACACCGGTATCAGTCGCGAACTCCCGATGTGTTTTTTCATATTTTTATCAAATTGAATATTTAAAAGCACAATAAATACATAATTTTCAAAAGGGTTAATGCACACGAGTTACTATTTGTTAAACATTTTGTTCTGAAGTTTAGATTTTGAATAAGTTATTATGACATGGTTTAACGTTATAAATTAAACCTTCAAAAATAAGAAATAAAGAATGGTTACAAATGCAGGTGTTATTATGTCACTCTTTATATAAGTGCAAATATGCTTGCATGATTGCTTTTAATATGAGGATACTTATGTCTAAAAAAACAAAATGGGGGCTTCATTAGTTGGATAGCAAGGAGCTGGGCTGGACGCTATAATATTCCCTGAAAGTCATGGATGAACCCCAGAAATTAAAACTAGAAAGGCGAAAGCCGTGAATAAACCTATAAGAATTTTTAAAATAATATCTCCGATATCAAATATAAGATTTAGTAATTATGTCTTACATTTAAAACTGGAAGAATAGTGTTTTTGGGGCCTCATATGGGATTTACACTTTGAGAGAAAATAAAGGATACGGGACAATGGTGGCTAAATGGAAAGGAATTCACATTTTAAAACATAACTTGATTGTGATTTAACAGTCCCAAATATTATACCATCTGGTTTTAAATGTAGGATTTGTCAACCTGCACTATAAACTAAGTCCTATTCCTACATTTAGGATCGGATGTAGTATACTTTTCCCCCCTCAAAAGGATATGAGTTGTACCACATAATCAATGTACTAATGATTTTAAAGACTACATAGATATATATGTCCTGTTACTTTATTCACATCGTGAGGAGCTTTGTGTTGAATGTATGTAATATATATGTGTAGCTCTTGTTAGTCAGTTGCCCAAAAGGCTTAAGAAAAAGGAGTAAAAGAAAGAAATCGTGAGACAAAGTGACAAGATCTCAATAATGATCCCTTAATGGGTTAATAGTTACGAATCAGTCCAAGGCACAGAATGAAAAGGACTTGACTCTTGGAGTTTTTCGTAACAGTAATGACTGAAGGAGGAAGCTTTTATCCCACCTTTCTATTTCCCTCCCTCATGACTTCTGAGTCTTTGATTAACCAACTGTTCCAGCTTCTGCCACTGCTTGATGCTGATTGTTCATCCAACGCTTTCTATGTACTAGTTGACCCTTAACAACCAAAAGCAAATTAGACAAAGACTAGCTTATTAGAATCTGCCTAATAATTTACCTGGCTAGCCTGCAGTTACTAAAATTAATTAAAAGTTAGAAAGGCCAAGGGGAAAAAGGAGTAAGAAGAATGAATATGTGATAGTGGACTTGACCAAATTAGTGAGTCTCCATAATTCAGGAGCTCATCATCATAATCAGCACTGCCTTGTTTATTTATCAGTGAGGGGAACATACCCATATGGAGAGGATTAAAGGTTTAGATAGACACAGAGACAAACCGTAATGAACATTAATCACGTATTGATGACGTCACAACTCTGTGTGAACAGTGAGTCTCAATCATCATGTTATGGGCTCCTTGCCGCCATTCAACTGTTCACTGTCATTACTCCATCTTCCTCCATTACGTGCCACCTCATATTTTATCTTGAAAACTTACGGGTTATTATTAACCTTTCATAAATGAAATCTCTGATGACGCAAGGAATATTAATTAATTCACTTAAGAAATACTCCCTCCCGACGACCTAGCTCATGTATTATTTTAAGAGGTGAGAAAAATTAAATAAATTACTTAATCATACTATATCTGATTTGAAAAGTTAGTTAAAAGTAATGGATGTATAGGATACATGTTTTTCTTTACAATTTACTACTGTAAAAATCGTTTCTTACACCGGGTGAAAATTACATTTTAAACCAATTCTAGATTCGATCTCGATACAGTCAGTCTAAAAAGTCTGTTACTTTTAAAACTAGTTTTTCAACCAATTTTAAAAGTCACTTTTTAGACCAATTTTTCAAGATATACGATTTAAAATGTAAGACCTTTAAGATCGGAGAGGGAGTGAGAGAATTAAGGAAGAATATTAGCGTGTTTTAGAAAAAATTATCATATTAACTAACATCCTTAATTTACTTAAATTAGTTATCTAACTTAACTAACATTTTAAGTTAGGTTTAATGTTTGAAAGAAACATATTCTGCATCCTCATTAATATTATTATTTTTTACCTGATTGAATCTTCATTATTGAAAATTAATTCTTTAAAATTAATTATAGTTATGTAAGGAGAATATTTCTGTTGGGCATTATATAATGGCCGAAAGTGGTAGCTATTTTGAAATATATCATTGGTAGAATTAGCACTGGATGTACCCTTCATCTTTGGGTCTAACTGGCAAAGAAGTTAGACACTCTTACCAAAGGGAGAGGGTTCGATCTTGGAGTTGGTCAAGGCACTAGGGGAGGCATCGCAGGCGATGTGAACTTGTGGAAACGCATGTTAAGGTAGAGGCATGTGACCTCTTAGTCTCCGATGCCCTAAGGAGTTGAGGGAGGTATCCTAAGCGATGTAAACTTGTAGAAACACATGCTGGGGTGGAGGCATGTGCATTTTCAATCTTCTATACCTTAGGGGTAGGGGGCACTGTACTCTCAGTCTCCTATACCTTAAGGGGCAAAGCTATAGTGCTCTACTTTTAGACTGTGAATAGGGGTGAAAATAGGTTAGTGGCTTGTGGCTTGACCTATTAAAAGCCTGGCCTGTCAGGTTAAAAAGTCATGTCAATGCCTCTTATAAGGCTTGTTTTCATTTAACAGGCCAAGTCCAGGCCTGATAAGAGGCCTTTTAGGCCTATTTATATTATTAGTATTAATTTATGTAATTTTAGTCTGTTTAAATTAGGCTTGTTTTTGGCTTGTGGCTTGTTAGCTTAATTAAATAAATAATAATAACACTAAAAATATAAAAAAAAATTAAACAAAATTAAACAAAAAAACAGGCCTTAACAGGCATTGTTTAGATGGCTGGCTACGTTAATAGTAAAAGTTAAATCTCCTAATTTCTAACTGTGGGGCACATCACATGCAATCGATTGCCTAACAAAATAAATTACTGCAAGCAGCCCTTGCGGGACCACACTAGAATTAACGAGTAATATATATATATATTAAAAAAAAACCAAAAAATTGAAGTATGTGTGGTGTCATGGGGATTATCAATTGCAGTATGCAGGACTTTTCAAAAGAGATAGAGGGACATGAAATATTGAAAACAGAGAATTATTACTTAAGTAATTAACGAATTCACATCTTACAACGTAAAACTCACTCGTGTTGTCTCGAAAACGTAAAGGCTGAAAACATCATGCGATCTCTGATCAAGACATTAACTTTCCCTTCCAGCTTAAAATGTTTGATTGTGTCCCCTTACAAATTTCGCCTCCCTTCTCTTTAATTAATTACACCAGACCATAATGCTTCAGGTTTCACCTGAGTGATGGTAAATACATATTACATGTAATTATACATACATTTGTTTTTTCTGTGGTTTTGTGTGTGTATGTGTATCTGCCAAGACTGAGTCAGAAAAGGGTGTAAGAGAGGAGCTATCAACAAGGTGATGAAGACGACGACACATGAGTAATAATGAACAGTATAACTATTGAAGCATATTTATAAAGGCGCATCAGTTTATGCTACAGTTCCACTTCAGTTGCAGATGATGAATCCTACAAATATATTTATAATGCACCATATATAAATATATTTTTGAAGGTGAACTGTAAAGCAAAACAACGCTTATATCATGCATACAAGTAAATGTTGTCAGATGGGATGTTTTAATAATACAAGGATGTGTGTGTGTGTGTGTGTAAAGAAGAACAAAAGCAATCCAACTTAAGAAGCTTTTAGTATAAGGTGCAGAACTTTTGAAAATTAAAGACAAGAGAGAAAGCGACAGGAGCAGAAAAAAAGTGGTTCTAAATGTTGGAGATGAGAGCTTTGTAGAGTTGGACCTGCAGGGATAAGAAAAACCTAGAGTCATATATATGGTCATGAGCTATAGCTATAGCACCCATCAATCAATAAATTCCCTTGTTGACACTATATGGAGCGATATATACGTATATAATGCCAATAGCCTAAGCCCTTTTCATGCGCCTATAGTTTTGGGAAATTGTCAACAGGAATATGATAGGCCAGGTTAATTCCATGGTCTAAACCCACTAGGTGTGACACAGCATGGACCCATGAGAGACACAAATCTGAAAGTGAAAATGAGAGTCAGGCAAGGCATCACTCTCAATACCCGGAACGCACGGGGTGGTAGTGGAAGCAAGGCCAATTTGCCAGTGATGTTTGAATTGTGCAAATTGGTGTGTAATTTAAGTGTTTGATGTGCACTGTCTTTTGGTAATATACTTGCAAGTACATACATGTGAAATCTATTATATTTTTGCTAATACTTTATTTTGCGATTTTGTTTGGTTGTGTGCTAGTCTTGAGAATGCTGTTCTGGGACTGGCCAACACAACACTCTGGCTCCTTTCGCCAACTCTGTGGTCAATTTGTGAACAGCATGTGCATGTCTCATTAAATGCTAGCCTCATCATCACTCAATAGTCATATCCAAATCTAAGGTCAATAATCCAAGATGGTCTACCATTTTTCAAGTTTCACTGTCTCTCTCAGGAATTACAACGAACAGCTGTTTTGTTGCACTATTCCCTGCTGCACCACACACACACACACACACACAATCCAGCCCTTATTTATTTAATTTAATTCATAGCTAGGGCACACCAGATCATGAACCCCAATATAAATAATTCGAAGCTGACAACAGGAAAAATGAACAAGCAAAGCAAGGATATATAATATAACGGGGAGAGAGATGAAGAGTGAAGACAATACATTTGTGTGTGTGTGTACATGTCAAAGAAGTCTCGCTACAGCACGCAGATGTTTGAACCGACCGAGTGGTGCGCAAACCTATGGAAATGTTGGGGATGAGATTGTTGTTGTCAATGAATGATGGTGGTGGATCTGAGGAACACGTTGTAACCTTTATGGCTGTCTATATTAACCGGGGATTGATGCGTGCAATCTAAGAACTTGGATTAAATTAATTTTTTTTTTTTTTGGGGGGGGGGTGTTTAGTTAATTAATTGTGAGATTTGAAATGGTAGCTAGATGAGCTTCCCTGATGAGCAAGGCCAAAAGCAAAGACCGATAGGTAAAATTCATAAAGGAGCATCCTGTTACACGAACAGAATGTTTTCATCAAATAGACACGCCCAATCTGCGTCTTGCCACCCTTCTCTCCTCTCTCTATCAGACAAACTAACATTATTGATCATGTGTTCCTCTTCTCATCCATACACTCTCATTCCATCTTATTCCTCTATTATTTCTCAACACACACACACACACACACACCCCCCTCTACCCTTACTGTCTAATTATTTTGATATAATTAACTGGGTCAAATTTGAGTATTGTCTAACTCAATCTGATGAATAACCCTTCTAAAATTATTTTCTGCATTCACACGGATTTGAATATGAGACCTCATATTTAAGTAACAAAAACTCCTTCCCCCCACATTACTTGGTACATTTACCATCCAATTATATTATCACTAGTTTACTTGTACGTGATCCATCAAGTGTTTTATATTATGTTTAATTTTGAGGGTCTGATGTACATCATTTTTCTTGTTTAATTCAAATGGTTTCCCACCATATTAATTACTATTAATTAACTGCCAAAGTCAGAATCAAGTCAAGTACCCTTATATATAAGCTTCTAACTAATCACATATTAAATTCTTATCTGCCTTTCCTGCTAACTGGCTGATGAACATCTCATGATTATAAAGTTATGAATTTAGAAAGTATAGTTTTATAGAAGTAGTGGCTCGTTTGAGCTTTTTTGTGAGACCTTCAGTCCGTAGTTAGGTTCATGCCAGCACATTTTTGCCAGACTCCATCTTTATCATCATCCGTGGTCTATATTCTATACATGGTTTTAAAACAAAAAAAATTTAAAATATCGCTTTATTCTCCAAGCAATCATAATATGTCAAAAAAATTGTACGCCCTCTAAAATAAATGCCCAAAGTCATTATGATGCTCTGTATGGATATCGTGTAAGGGAGAAGTACTGAACAAATTAATCAGGTGATGATAATTAGCTAAAAGACTTTTTCACTAGTATATTTTAACTATAACATTTAATGGCTTCCATTTTGTATAATATATAGCTTATAAAACTATACCATGTTCTGTATAAAATAAAATAAAAACTAAGTAATGGTAATACATTTTAAAAGATATGCAAAAGCCAAGGGTCATCTCTAATCAAAATGAAAATATATATAACATAAAAACAAATGAAAGCAAACGTAGAATTAACTTTGAAAAAAATTATTCACTTATCTAATTTATGTTTTTTTTAATGATCGAAATTGGACCGTGTTTTGAAAAAAGTTTCCAACGCAGGCTTTTGGGGGGAAAAAAAGTCAATTCGCAATTGACAATGTTGAATGGCGAATTCTTCCGAACAGACACAAACACACACCCCTATGAAAATGAAATAAGGGAAAAACATTTCCCATGTTGTAGGAGAAGTGTTTTCTTATCTCACACATACATAAAATGGTAAGACCCACATATATGTATGAATTAATTTATACATATATATGGGTCCCACTATTTCCATTTCATGTGTGTGTAAGAATTTTCTTTTTCTCACGCAACATGATAAAATCAAATCCCATGAAATAAACATAAAAATGGATGTTAATTAGATGGTGGTAGATAACTATAAACGGCCGGTAACGGCATTCTTCCGTAACTTTATCTTCCATATATATAAAAAAATTATGAGTGTCTTATAACATTCAGAGAAGTCAAAATAAGACGTGACCGCTCAATTCTTGAGGTTAAAAATAAAACGAGGTTAGCCGTTAGTATATTTTTAATTAGGGTTTCTAAAGACAACTTATGTTTTTGAGTCTCATGGTCAAGTAAAACAAATTAAGTCAGACC
Source organism: Acacia confusa (assembly GCA_037074495.1). Classification (NCBI taxonomy): domain Eukaryota; kingdom Viridiplantae; phylum Streptophyta; class Magnoliopsida; order Fabales; family Fabaceae; genus Acacia; species Acacia confusa. The sequence continues at coordinate 7,639,562 of CM073507.1, read as the reverse complement.
AAAGAAGGAAGAGTTCTTCTCCTTATGATGGGAAAAATTTAAAAAGGTTAGATTTGTCACCAATTTCTCAACATAGGAATTTAACCACTGTTTTGAGTTCATTTACCAAGTTCTTTTGGTATATATGTATAAAAAACTGTTAGGCCTTGCGTCCGTCTATTGTGTGTGTATGATATGATCCAGTTGAATTTGGTCGAGGCTTTAAAGTGAGAGATAGCAACATATATAATTTAGTGGGATGTAAAAAATGTAGTATAATTGATTACAAAAAGTTTTTTTCCCCAAAAAAATATAAGGTGGATTTTTAAGATTATATTAAACTCCAACTAATCTAAATTAAATTAGTTTAGACCACAGTAATCAGCGACAACTGGGGAAAAAAAAACACAACACAAATTGTACTTCAATCATGATGGTAAATTAAATTGATGTAAAATACTAGTAAATAACTAATAAGAGTTGGTTTGTGGTTAGAAAAATTAAAAGATTCATGCCATGAGGCTGACTTTAAGCTCAAATAAAGACTAGAGGGAAAGAAAGAAAAATTCAAAGTTGATATATTATTAAATAGGACACATCATATCCAATCCAACCCTTTGAGCCCAAAAAAAAAAAAAATCCAATCCAACCCTTAAAAACTGGAGCTTATGTTAGAAATATAATTGGATGAAGCCAGGCAAGCAAAGACACCACCAGCTAATCATATATTTGTTGAAGTTAATTAATCATGAAGAGGGATATAAGAAAAAGAAAAGGCAATAATGAAATGTAAGTAGTCCGCTTAGATCTCTTCTTGAGAGATCCTCATCCCTGTTCCGGTACTAGTCTTTGCAATATATATCAGTTGCTGTGTCCCCCACCCACCTCCTTCAGCCATCTTGTAGTCTCTCTATCTCTCTATATATAAAAGCAATCCCACCAAAGCCTTCAACTGTTCCCTCTCTCTCTCTCTCCGACTCACTTTTCTTTTGACCCCCCTCCCCCTCCCATGGCTGATCCTTTCTCCAATTTCTTTTCTCCTCCTCCTTCTGGATTCTTCCAATTCAATCCCCTCCCTTACTATTATCCTCCTCCTCGTCCTAACCTTCCTCCACCAGTGTCCTCACACCAACATCATCATCGACATCCCTATCTCCATAACTTTATAGCTTCTTCTTCGCCTCCTACGTCACCTCCTCTCAGAGAAGCCCTCCCTCTTCTCAACCTCAACCCCACTCATGAGCCTCCTTGCACTACTTCCATGGAAGTGGAAGATCAATCTGCTCCGAAGCCTAAAGAAGAAGATGATGAAGAGGAGGATGACGAGGATGAGGACGACAACAGTGTGACTGTTGCGCTCCATATAGGCCTCCCTAGCCCTAGTGCTGCTGAGATGGCTTCTATCCTTTCTTCTTCTTCTTCCTCTCACCCAACACAAGAAGCAGCACCTGATGCTGATCTTGCGGACAATCCTTGCTCAGGACTCTCCAGGATCAACAAGGGCCAGTACTGGATCCCTACTCCTACCCAGATTCTCATTGGTCCTACCCAGTTTTCTTGCCCTGTTTGCTCGAAAACCTTCAACCGCTACAACAACATGCAGGTCTCTCTCTCTCTCTCTTCTAATTCTAAAACACCTTCCTTTCTTCTTCTCAACTTCTCTCTCTGTCTATATAACTTTCTCTCCCAGATTTGAGTTCTTAATGGTTCTCACATGTTTCCGCGGAAAAAGGAAAAGATGCCTCCATTTTCAATCTGAATACTTCTTCTTTTCTCCCCTTACTTCCTGGGTCATTTTTATTGACTCCTTTCCATAATTAAAGTTATTTTTTTAATTTTTTATAAAAATGCATAGTAATTAAACGGTTATGACCTTGACATACAAATTAAAGAGGAGACTGATCTTTATTTTTTTTTTTTCTGATTCAAACTATGACTTGCATCAGGACCTTTCCTTTTCGCGGATTGAACTACTCATCAGCCATTGTTCCTTAATTATGTCCTTTTCTGCATTGAAGTCCGTGCACCACCGCTCCATTTTGGCAGCTGCACATATACAGCTGAACAATTTTGCACTGTTTCTTCCAGATCGTTCAGATAATTATATTAATCTTACACCCCAGTTCGTTTCTCTTTAAGGCCCTTCGGTCTGAATCCAAAACAGCATCACGATCCTTTGAAAACCCCCATATATACATGGGATATTGCTCTTCCCTCCTGCTCCCTCTTACATATTCATAATTTCTACTTGTCTCCTAATTTACTTCTTTTCCATTCTAGCTAGATCCCACATAATTACTATCTATGTAGGTTTCATGAGATCGATTTGCAGTGTTTTGTTTCAAAGGTTCTCCAATCCAATGCTTCCATGTATACATATACAATTAATCTTTCGAGAATTTAGGATAAAATATACTTATTGTTAAATTCCACGGAAAATTATTAATATATATTCTTACTGATTAATGAAAATTAAATCGCAAAAGTATTTCACATATCTACTTAATCAAGTAATTGGGTACGGTCTTTTTTTAATTTTTCCTGACTGAGATCGGCCTTAAATATATGTAACTGCACTATACCAATGCCTCGGGGATAAGATGACGCTTGAGGCTGGACAACACACACACACAATATAGTACACATAAGGAACTTCGTTGAGATTTACTGACAGTTTGCTTTTTTGTGTTAAGGTTGAAAAGGTTAAACTACTGCAAAATTAGAGCTTTTGATTATCTTTTTTTTGTTGGAATGACTCTGCCTAATTATGTGAATTCTCAGATGCATATGTGGGGGCATGGATCGCAGTACAGAAAAGGGCCAGAATCTCTGAGAGGTACACAACCAACGGGCATGTTGAGGCTTCCTTGTTATTGTTGTGCCCCAGGTTGCAGGAACAACATTGACCACCCAAGGGCTAAGCCCCTTAAGGACTTTAGAACCCTTCAGACTCACTACAAGAGGAAGCATGGCATTAAGCCCTTCATGTGCAGAAAATGTGGCAAGGCTTTTGCTGTGAGAGGAGATTGGAGAACCCATGAGAAGAACTGTGGCAAGCTTTGGTATTGTATTTGTGGCTCTGATTTTAAGCACAAGAGATCTCTTAAAGATCATATCAAGGCTTTTGGGAGTGGCCATGCTGCTTATGGGATCGATGGCTTTGAAGAAGAAGATGAGCCAGCTTCCGAAGTAGAGCAAGATAATGATTCGACCCAGTGAATGATTCGTGATTTTATATGTGTATGTGAATTATATCTTAGAACCTTTTTCCAACGGATCAGTGGGATTAATATAGCGACGATCATGGCTTCGTATTGGGAACTATATATAAAATTAAGTACGTACGTCAAGTTTAAACGGGAAGCCACTAGCTTTTTTCCCCACTTTTATAATATCTGTTTCTTTTAATTTGTTGAGTCGTCTTCTCACTCATCGGATATAATTTCTTTCGCCTTTTTCCTTCTTTTGGGATATTATAGGCATCATTAAAGAACTCGGTTCTTCTGAAAAGTTGACGTCTCTCATCATTGAATTTTTTGGTCCTCAATCGGTGTAGAAATTAAACCTCTCCTGGCTCCCCTCCGCTCTTCTCTCAAGTACTGCTTCAGGCAATGCACAACTAAGAATATTTTCTTTTTAGGTTCCAAATTGGGCAGGAGCTTGTATATATTACTGAGTAAATTATGGCTAAAGCGTTTCTAATTATGACAAAGGAGCGGCGCATACCCCAGAGAATATACAGCTTAATTATAATGTATCCTCTTTTATTTTATTCCATGGAGCGCTGGCTATTTTTTTTCAAAAAAAATTCTCCTGATAGAGCAATATCAAGAGTTAGCAAAAACAGTATTTCTGAATATGGGTGATCCATACTAAACAATGTATATGTATCTAGATGCATGCATGGATGTTGAAGTAAGGAAATATACTTTTGGTAAGTGAGAAAATGTTGGGTGAGCAGGGACAAAAACTGGTGGGGAATTTTTCATGACTTTCTTGTTAAGATCCTGCTTGTCACCCACAATTATCTTCTTGAAAAGATATATATGCAGATGATGATCAAGTGAAGCTCAGTGCCAGTGGATAACAAGGCAGGCTAGCCGACTAACTTTAATAATTTTTATATTTGCCACTCAGATCTCCGCAGGTACACATATTTCTTTTTTGTAAAATTGCACGTGCCCTTGTTATGGGAAGGATTTCTGGGGTCACACAGTTACAGTGATTCTATATAGGTATATATAGACTTGAATGAATTCCTCTGTACTGTTTCTTGGCCCTTGTTTTAGACGGAAGTTAATAGTAGGGAGATGTAGTTGCTGGGAAAATTGAAAGGAAAAACATTAGCTTTGGGAGAGAATATACATATACATACAAATATGAAAAGGAGGACATACAGGGAAAGATTTATTGAAAGGAGTGGATGAATGAAATGATGATGGTCCCAGAGAGAACTTGGGGCAAGGTATAATAGAGATATGTGATGAAATGCATCGATTTGGAGGGAAGCTTTGGGAGAGATCTGAGGGGAGAGAGAGGTATATAGCTGAAATCTGAAAGAGTACATGAGTGAGGGTGGGGGGTGGAGCCCAACAAGAGGTGTTTGGAGGGATTGGCAACATATACTGATGCCTCCTGCAGTACATACACATCCTCTTCTACTGTACACTGATACGACCTTTCATCAAAATTATCAAGGTCATGTGTCTCATACATGGTACGTACGTCGTAAATGTAATACCAGTGTGCGTGTTCTAATGTATTGTAGTAATCAACTAAACCCTAATGAGGTGTCATTATGAGGGTAATAGCTTTTGGGTGGAGGAGGGGTTTTTGTGTCAGTGGTAGCCCATGTGGGGGTAATTCCTACCCTCATTCTTTTTGCTGCTGATAAATATAATGCAAATTCAATTAGATATTTTGAGCGCTGTGTGTGTGTAACAAAAGAATTTATTGGAACCAAATTCATCCAAACCCTTTAATTTGTTACGGTCTCTCATAGCCTTGGGACTCTTCTCATTCTCTTTTATGGGAAAGTCTCTGTCTTCAAACTCACCCCCATATCTCATCTCCATGCTCCATCATTTCACTGGCCCTAACTTCTCTCTCAACATTTCCCTCTTCAACAATTAATAATTCCTTCCATTTTTCTTATCACATAAAATCTCATATAATTTATTAATTTTCGCTTTTTGAATTTAAATTTTAAGTTTGCATACAAAACTTTACTTAAATTATGCATCCTTTTATTAGTTAAAAGAACAGACTTCTACCCTTTTATTATGTATCCAGTATCCCGCGTGAGTATTGCCATATGAGAATAAAAAAGACTAATTTTAGTTACAATAAAGATAATTGAATTTACATTTGGTTGCAATCAAGTGAGGACCTGGTGGCTGGTAGGTCGTTTTTAGGTCATGAAGGAAAATGATATAAATTTTACAGGGAAAAAAACGAAAGAAAGAACATTATGGGTAGGTATTTAAAGAAAGTATATATAATTTATTCTCAAAAAAGATAAAAATGCTATTATAAGTACGTGTACGCGTTTATAAAGTCCATGCACATGCATCGATCATTACTCTGTATTATAAACTGTCCCTCCTGGGACCATCTCTTTTATGAGCAATCAAATACGAGGCTCGTTAATTACGTAAATTAAAGTATGATTCACATGATATTCTTATCTTTTTAATATAACTTTTTGTACCGATAAGCCCCAACAAATATTTAATCAGTAATTAATTTGAATATTAATATAGGGTTAGGTGGCTAGTTTTGCAATTTCCGTAGCTCCATATGTCCCGGCCATTTAAAGGAAACCAAACAAGGCAGTATAGAAAGCATATGTTATTTGCGATATTCTCCTTTTGCTTTCATGTTCCAATACACAGTAGGGACAGCTTTGTCTCCCTGGGCTCGAATCACCATCCTTTTTATTTCATTTTTCTAATTTATTTCTCTAATTTCCGTGGACATCTGCCTAAATTCCACGTACGCTATTCTCAATTTGCAGATTTATACTCCGCCCATGAGTTCCTTCAACTGCATTTTATTTATGCCGCCAAAAACGATGATTAAAAGAAATAATGTCGGGCTGTCACCTAGGCTTTAAATAATCTTTTTTGGAAGGAAAAATTTCACACCACCCCTATGTAAGTATGCACCCATTTAATATCAAACAACTCTAAATTTTTTTAAAACTTCATTGCACCCCTAAGATTAAACTGAAATTATTATTATTATTATCTTTTTTGCTAAAAAGATAATTATACCATTGTCTTGTGTATGGCCAAAATGGTATTGTAAATTCCCATATATATATATATATATATTATATATATATATATATATATATATATATATATTGTAAACATACATATTTTACTTGTAAATTTTTACATCTACCTTGTAAATAGAATGTATTATTGTGAATATGATCCTTGTCTTGTACATGGCCAAGATGATTTTGTAATTTCATTTATTTTTCTTTAAATAAGAATATTTGACTTGTAAATTCTCATGTGTTTTATATATAAATAATTATATCTAATCTGTAAAGAAGGGCACACTTGTCTTTTCACCAAAAACTTTTAATTTTATTTAATCTTGGGAGTACAATGTAATTTCAAAAAGTTTTGGATCTGCTTAATATTAAATGGCTACAGAGGGGGTACAGTAAAATTTTCCCTTTTTAAAACCCCTTACTAATTAATTAACACCAATTAATATATATATATATATATATATATATATATATATATAAGTCCCACGTCTGTATTGGACACTCTGACAAAGCGATAAACGTGACACAAACACAATTACCCATCAAGAACAATTAGAAATCCACTCAAGGCTGATCCGGAACTCATCATCCAATCAGGTGATATCCATTTAAGCCTACTTACTCATGCTGATAAGTACTCAATTAGTGCATATTTTTTAAAAAGATACAACGAGTTCCATATATAAGGTGTATATGGAACTAAATCTTTAATATAACAAATTAAATTTTATATTAAAGATTAGAAGTAGCTAATATTTATTTATATTGGTCATTACAAATACTATTACATAATCATGTATATTTGATGCTTCATACTTAATTAATGGTTTTCATGAAACCATTAAATATAAAGAGGTGAAATTATGGAAAAACAATGTATAACAGTTATTTAAAATAACTGTTAAGTATATGAAACAATATTTGATGGTTTTATATGGCCACCCGTGATATATAAGTTTGGTTTTTTTAGGGGGGAAAACATATCACTTACTTGGCAGTTGTATCTTAAAAACTGTTATATATGTATTATATCAATATATGATGATTGTTTATCAAAATCCCATGAAACTGAAAAATCGTCAAAGATATCTTCACAAGAAGCACGTGGCCCACAATGGCCTACAGGACACATTCATGTTCCTCAACCCTCACCTTTATTCAGGAATGGTGGACGTAGGCAATACGATAGATTTTGTGGAGAGAAAAGTGAGGGAATTAGCAGATATAGTTATTAGAAAGGCACCAAAGAAGAATTGCATTTTTCATGTTGCCATACTGTCGAGGTAAGTATACTACTTCATTAAATTTGATGCTCATTATATTTTTTTTTTTAGTTTTGTTCCCATTATGTTTATTGTACTCAGGGGTCATTGGATGCTCATTGTGCCAAATCCCTTCAAGCAAAAGATTTGGTACTTTGATTCGATTCATGGGGATGTAGACAATAATCAACCACAGATGAGATTTTCAATGAGTAAATTGATTGATTTAAATTTGGTACTTTAATTTCTTATTGTCTTGTCACAGTCTATTATGAATTTGGTGCTGTAATTTCTTATTGTGATATATCTTGTCAAATTATTTACTATTACACTACGGACAAAGGCCTTGACCATCCCTCGTTAAAAGGCAAAAGCATTGCATCCATTTATAAATGGAAGAGGGTAGCAGTAATTCACCAATATTTACCATTTCGTGTTAGACTTGTGTGGGTGGCTTTTTTGTGTTAAATTGATGCATTTCATTTTTTTGTTTATAGTGTCTGTGGCAAACTGATTAGAGCTCTTATTATGGGTATTGTGTCATGAAACTCATGAAGGACATAGTCACCCACAATTTCACCTCAATTAATACTAAGGTGTGGGCGCGCGCGTGTATGTTTTAAGTTAAATTAAAAGTCAAGTCATATGTATTTTAACATACTTTATTTTTGCGTGCTGTGCTTTGAGGACAGTTATTCTGGGTAATATTCATCAGGGCAAATATAAGAAGTTATAGAAGAGTTGGCTATAGTATTTTATGGTCAATGAATGGGAGCATAGTAGAGTTAGTTATAGAATACCATTTTCTTTTTTTTTTTCTTGTTTAAGCGAATGTTGCGTTCTTAGTTTAGCTAGTTTAGATTCTGTTTTATCTTCTATTTTGATTCCTGCCTTTGGTTTCTGTTTTGTTTTCTCTTTTGTTCTAACTCATTTGCTTTTGGTTGGTAATTTGGGTTAACTTTTGTTTTATGTAATGTATTGTTTTGTGTATATATATTGTACTTTTTTATTACTGAATTGGTTTTTGTAATGGATATGTAATTGGTTTCTGTAATGTACATAAGTATGTGATATGCATATGGGGCTTAACGAAAGTGAGCCCCCCATTATTTTAAAATAATTTGTCGCATATACTTAATAGTTATTCATCACTAACCGTCAAAATATTATACTACATATATAATGGATTTTCCAAATAACTGTAAAATAAACCCCTTGCTCTAGTGAGAAATAATTTATCGTTTGTGATTTAACCATTAAGTATTGTACAATATCTTTCACAAATATAAATAAATATATTTAATAGTCATTGTCTTACAACCGTTAAATATAATGCCCTATGCGGTTGTATTTGAAAAAAATCATAAAATATAGTATTCAATATTTTACAAGTAAAACCATTATATATAAATATTTAACACTCAGATATTATATTTAACAATTAAAAACCCTTAAATATTGGTAAAAATAAATGTTAAATAGAAACAGATGTCGATCTCTTACAAAATAACCAAGTTCGATTTGCAATATAAGGAATCTGGATCGTTTTCCACAGAATTCGCAGTAGGTTCAATAGAAACAGGAAAATAGTAACAGAATGGGGGGAAGAGTTTTTTTTATGCAATTAAAAAGGAAAGTAGAATAAAACAGATAAGGAAAACGAGATTAATTAGACTAAAAACGATTAACCTAGAATTAGGAATTCCAAAACCTTTATCAGACTAAAATAATACACCAAATTCATGATTGATCCTAGACAAACCGAAATCTCTGCGTTTATCCAGAAATTCCCTCCACTGAACGATCGTCCAGAATATATTCAAAACAGTGGAGTGACACCGAGCAATCGCCCAGTAATCACTTAAACCCAGTTTGAATTGTGTCATTGGGATAAATCAATCTAGGTTTTTAATCAAAAACCCAATCTGAATTCAGAAATCTGATCCGATAAAAGAAGGCAGAAACGAGTTTAGATGTTACCGGTTAAGTGTGAGTCTTCTGGAATACGAAATCCTTAATCCATGGGTTAATCAAAGATGCTTAGCCAAACATGGTTGAGCAAAACAATGAAGAACAGACGAAGAACACCAAGAACATCTCAGAGAATTTAATTAAAACGTTTTTAACCCAATAATAATGTAAAACGTAATAATGTGTTGTCTTCAGCCACCATATAATTTTTCTTATACAGGAAGGATGAATCAAGATGACTAACAATTAGGAATCAATCCCTTAATCATAGGAAAACTCTAATCAATCTAAAATCTCTAATAAATTATGAAACTTCTAATAATTGGTCCTTTATTACAAAATTCATCCAAAATAGAAATCCAGCAAAATGAGTTTGTCTTTAGCTCCAATTTCGTCCATCTTCTTGTCTAAATCAACCTTCGAGGTCTTCATAACAATTGTAGCTCTCTAAATCATCTGAAAAACGAAAGAAGAATGAGGCTAATCTGATATCTAAATCAAAAATTATGGCAAAAATGATGAAGCATTGTAAATCTGGAATTTTATTACCAAAAACGAATTTAATCTAATTAAAAGCTTAATGTCCAATTCAGTAATAAAACCCATTATTTCTTAATTAAACATCCCTAAATTATTAACCAAGAGATAAAAATAAGTGGAATAATATTCAATTATCAGTGAGACATAAATATATTCTTAGGTTCTTAATATGTATATGACCTAATTGGGGAGTTAATATGTCCTAAATATGTACGACCTATTTTTTACATTTATCAGTCTTTTTTTTAATTTACTCTTATTGATATCCCCTCAATAATTATCCAATAGAAGATAGATAAAGATAATTGAGAAGATTATGGTGTTTTAGAAAAAAAACATATCATATTAGTTAACTTCACTAATTTCATTAATCTATTCAAATTAGCTAGGTAGTAAATAGGTTTTCCATTAAGGAATAAAGATAATATTTTACATATTGAGCCAATTAGAATGAGTGATGCCTGTCATAACTTAATAAGAAATTATTAGCACGAATCTTTTGTGAGTCTAGTGTGTTTGGGTAGCAGTTAAAAAGCCCGTTTTGAACCATAAACTATGATTTTACCCAGAGGCATTCAAACATCCTAAATTTTTGCAAAAGCACTTTTCTACCTGAAACCATGGCTTTTGATAAGTTTGAGAAACCCCTTAAACTATGGTTTCAGAAAGCTATTTTCTACAAATTGAGATAAAACTCATCTTATGCATTTTCCTCTTAAAATTTTTTCCTTTTAAAAAGCTATTCTTTAAAATCACTTTTTTCCCTTTTTCTTCGGGAACTATTCTCCAAAAAAATAATTGAAACACACTTTTAATAATAATGTTTTTCCCGAGTTGAAATGGTAAAATTAAAGGGGGATATAATATATGGATCACTGACGTCGATCTAAGGAGGCTAATTAATCTTTGAGCAAAAAAAAAAAAAAAAAGGTGGCTAATTAATCTGGCCGAGGCGCTTTAGATATGATCCTCAAAGTAGATGAGACAACTTTGTTAGTGAGACCCCAATCAGCTAAAGGGGAAAAAGGTAAAAATAATCTTGACTCATAATCACCATAACTTTGAGAATAATCTGGGATCTATTTAATTAATTTGACAACACACAATTAAATATTAAAAGCAAAAGGGAAACAAAAATTCTTCTTTTGGACTGTACCCAGGAGAACCAATTAAATAATAATAAACTGCCCGGCCTTTATTTTCAATAAGCTTTCCTCTCCTTCAATTATTGTTATGTATGACACATGCATAGCCACTTTCATCATTTTCTTTTGGCCTTGATGCTTCAAGATTCTCCAATTTAAGGACGTGTTTGGCATCCGTTGTGAAGTAATTTAACAAAAAGCTTGAACAAGCTAGGACAAAAAGACTCATTAGCTAGCAGCAGGCAAATTGATACTAGATATATACGCGGGGAAGGAAGATTATGAAACAGGGTTATACTTTTTGCTCAAGGCGAGGAGTGATTCAATGGTTGTTTTTGAGGTCAATGGCCATTAAATCGATCAGATAAGCATATAATATATTTATTTTTTTTAAGTCTTGAAAATATAAGTGGCTAGCAAGGGACATGAGAATGAGATGCATGCAATGAATGAGGTAGGTGTTGGTGGCTGAAGATTCTATATATTAGATAGAGAGAGAGAGAGAGAGAGAAGCTGAGGAAAGCCGCAGGGAAGGGCATACTCATGAGCGATGAGTCACAAGCAAGCAAATCCACACGAATAACCTTTGAAAAGTACTTCCATTTACTTCAAAAGCATATCACAGATCTTATGCAGTTCAGCTTTGCAGGCACAAAATCATTAGCGGCAACAACTCTCTCTATAAATATGTGTGTATTTATATATGTGTGTGTGTGTGCTCTCTATCTGCCCCTCTCTCCGTACTAAAAATTCAAACAAACAAGAAAAACAAGCGAACCGAACAGTTATCTATCTTCCTGGCCTGGTGAATCTTTCTCTGGCTGTTAAGTGACAAAAATAAATATTTCACCTGCTTTTCTGCCTCTGCCTATCTTTGATATGACTCTATCACTCTCCTATACTCATGGGTAATGTCTTGTGTATATTTTCCTATTCCCTTATATATAGTTGCCGACAAAATTTACTTTTTTACTTGTTTGAATATTTTTTTTTATTACTGTTACGGTTACTATTATTATTCAAAATATATAGGTTGTAATACCTATCATTGTTTATTTTTTATTTGATATGTCTGATAAATATTTTTCTGTCATGACTCGCGCACCTATGACACCCTCCACAGAAGGATCAAATTAAATTGACAACGCTTAAGAAAACCTTAAGAATAGTGTTTGGTGTTATTTGGATTGCCAAGACCTCAACAAATTTGATCAGTTAGCATTTATCAACTATAAGGTTGCAACTTCCTGATGTTGAGGGGAGCGTCTAACTTATAGCCGTGGAATGGAGTATTTCTATTTTAAGTTGAAAGTTAAGCACAACTAGTACAATTTACATTGTATGCGTTGAAAAATTCACTCATGGAATAAATAATTAAAGAAAATGTTAACCTAGATGGTAAATTCCTCATGCTGTAAATATAAGATAAAATTTGTAATACTAATATGAAAATTAAATATCCGTGAGGGAAGAAATGAATCAACTGGGCCGGTACGTCAGTGTTGAACCAAAAGGAGGCAGTGATTGTGCGTTTGAATAAAATCGTCAAGGTTTGGCTGACTAATGAAAGGGCATATTGATAGTAATACGTTGGAAATAATGATTTGCTGTGGCCTAACTACGGACCACCCACCATCCCACAGGGACCCTACACCATATTATTATTATTTTTTTTTTTTTTCCTGTTTTTGCCAACACTTCACTTTGCTACACTTCTAAAACTAGTGCGTTCATCTAAGGCCTAAATAAAGAGGAGTTTTTCATGTATTGCTCTATTGATCTAGCTTTAACTAACAAATGTTCAACAACATGTAAAAATAATTCTTTATAGTGGAAAAAGCAACGGTTTGCAAATGTCGGGATAAATTAAAATTTCCAAAAAGGCAACATTCAAATTGTTGTCTCAATGAAATTACTTTTATTGTAACATTCAATAACCGCTGCATATTGTTTTCTTAACATTAAAAACCATTTACTTTTATTTTTTATATTTTAAATATATTTTTGTTAGTTTGATAAATTCAAAATTTACTTTGAAAATTAAATTTATATAAAATATTTTTCACTAAATGATAGTGGCGGTGTTGGAAGAGTGAGTGGAGTTATTCTTCTTTCAAGAGGTGAGGGAAGAAAGGTTAAATTTTGCTTATTTTATGTTTAGACAGTAGTTCTTATTTATTAATTATCTACCACTCTGATCTTATTTATAAGTTTCTTTAAACTAAATCACACATGTTAATGAGAGGTGGTTAGCTCAATAATTATAGGATAAATTTTTAACTTTGCCCTGATTTATAAATAAGTATCTTTCAACTTTTTCATCTTTCTCTATTTTCATTGCTATAATTAATAAGAGCAAAATTATTATAATCTCATTTATTACTTAAAAGAAGACTTATAAATATAGTTTTTTTTATTTATAAAAATGAACTTATAAATATGATCAAAGTGATATTCTTATAGAGATAGCAACATCTTAGTCGGTTGAGAGGAACTATTTCCTCGTACATGTCATGGGTTGGAATGACTCGGCCGGGTGAAGCAAGAAAGGATAGCAACATTTTAAACTATCATATTATAAACAGTTTTCGAAGTGTTTTCTAAGAGTTAGAAAAAGTGTGCCTTAGCTAATAAGTAATGCTGGAATATGCGACAACTGAAAAATGTTGGCACAACATTATGTTTTTGAACTTTTGTTATAGACCAAAAAATTGTAGTAGTGACCCATTTGTTGTATATCTGATACTCTATCTTGTTCTTAATTATAATTAACCATCTCCTGTATATTTTATGTTAAGATTTTCTAACTAATAACTTTATTGTGAGTAAGTTTAATATTTTACAAGAAATGATTTTTTCAACTGAGGTAAAAATCTTTAATCATTTAATTGAAGCTGGTAATAAAAAAAATAACAAAATCGTAGGAGCTGAAGTAACTGGTATCATCGTTATATACATATCTTTCTCAGAAAATATGCTTCATTGAAATTCAAAGGGAAAAGCTTTTCCTTTCAAAAAGAACGCTTTCACCATCTTCCCAGAAGGATCCTATATCCTTGAATGTTTTCTTGAAACCAACCGTAAAACAAAAACAAAAGCCGAAAATAAAAGTTCAAAAGCACAACAAAGTAACATTGCGCGCTAACCCACCAAAAATAAAAGTGACTTTTCTTTCCATTTTTTACGTTTGGAAATATTCCCACCCTACTTTTGCACTATACGTACGTTGGAATAATATGTATAAAGAAAAATGTCAAATCGCAGAATTATATTGGCAAGTGATCTTAATTCGTTAGTTTTGAGTGATGACTAATTCTTGTAAAGATTTTATTCCCGTGTGCCAGCACTGCACGCTATAAGTTAAAAGACTATAGACTGATGATAAGTTTTATGATTATTGATTCTCATGGTTTGACGTTTCGTTACGATAGAATTTCACAGCCGTAGAACGGAATACTTTGAATTAATTCACAGCCGTAAACATTTTTTGGGAAATTTCGAGTATACTTCGATCATACCTATATTAAACCTGCTAACCAAATCAAGCAATGCCTTTGTAAGTACGAGATGGCTGAAACTAACATATGTTTGAATAAGTAGAAAATTAGAGAGAAAATAATAATTTTTTTTTATTTTTTAAAAAATATTCATAATATCCTCTTCCCTCTATTTTTTTTCCCACTTTTTCTTCCATCTATACACAAGGTGCAGGTCGACGGAAACATGCAAATGTTATAACCTCTTAAATGTGTCATTTTTTAGTGATTTTGTTGAAGTTTCAAGCCTTATGCATATACGGAAATTCTATAAATTATATGGCTTGAGAGACGAAACTATTTTCCTATATATATGATGACCACACAATTAAGATGTATTCCCATCCTTCTTCAATATGACATCTAATTAGGGAGTTGATCTTAATCTTAAATGTATTACCTATTTTTTAAATTTGTTAATATTTTTCTATTTATACCTATTAATACTCCTTGAACAATAATCAGGTAAGAGAAAGAAAGGGAATTGAAGAAGATAATTGTGGTGTTATATAGAAAAAAACATGTTATTAACTAATTAAAACAAACATTTTTACTATAAAAAATTAGGTAAACAAGCGGACCAAAAGGAGTATTTAGTCATGACAGAAGTAGAAAATTGTACTAATAACTAGCTGGGTCAAGTTCATTAAGCAGATATATGGACTTAATTAATTATCATTATAATGAATAAAAATAATACTAAAATTTTAGATATTATATAAAAGAAGAACAATGATACAAGACTTTTAAAAATATTTTTTTAAAAAAAAAACTCCAATATCAACAAAGTTCGTACCCCATATATAATACTAAGATATGGTGGCTCCATATAAAGTGAGAATGCCTTTATCTTTTTGGTGCGAACCCCATTCCTATCTGTCCTTCGCGTAGCTATTCCTCAGTCCTCACCCTGCACTATAATCTCTGAATATCAATATAGCACATTTCAATTTTACAGACGGCGAGTGAATCTGTATCTGTATATAACAACACAGACACACAAATAGAACACGTGCTTAATGAATGGATCTCATTAATGGGGTAACGTGAGAGTCAGATGAAGGATTCGTACGAAAAACATGAGTTGGTTGGGACTAGACGGGGATATACACGGATCCACTTTCCCTACCCATTTTTAGGATGAGTAGGGGAAGCTCCTTTATCTGAACGGTTCAGATTTAATTTTTTTTAATTTTTATTTTTTTAAAAAAATTATTTTAATGGATGGAGAATCTAAAATAAAGATAATCTCTTAACTAAGATATTTTTAAAAAATAATTTTTTCATTTAAAAAATAAAAAAATAAAAAAAATCTGAACCATCTAAATCTCATCTGAACAGTTTAGATGGGAGGAGTTTTCCCTACCCATCTAAAGGATGGATAGGGAAAGTGGATCCGGATATATGTTTAACTTGGAAATGGGAGGAGTCAAATTTATGAGAACGTAGTGCCGTACAAAAGCCCATATTGAAAATGGGGGAGGCAATGAATGTAGAGTAGAGAGGATCGATATCGGAGTATGCCTTTTTCTCCAAACGAGGGATCCTTGATTTAACATATTCACAGCTTTAAGTCTCATTTGTCTCAATGAATGACTTCCATTTACTTCAACTCACAAAATCTACTGTGCTGTGATCCCAACCTCTCTCTTTTCTTTGCCTGACTTTCATTCATTCTTTGAAAATCATGTACGCCTATTAATTACTGACTCTGTATATCTACCTGTTTTAATCGCTGGTTTTCAGTGTGTGTGTGACATGTCTGGGAAATTAACGTCCCTCTCTCTTCAATGACATTCATCAATAAATGCAGATTTGGGAATTGTGGGATTTCTTTCCTCAAATAGCCTCCCATTTTCATTATGTCTTCTCCGTTCTTTCTTGCTGTTGGTCTTGCTCAGATCACACCCATTCCTTTCCTTCCCATCTTCCAAACTTTCCCCTTTCATTTGTTCCCCTATATCCCCCTAAAGAAGACATTCAAAACGAAAGTGAGGATACTTTTCTTTACAACAGAAACCCGAGTCGACTACATGAATTTTAAAGTTGGGCTGTTGTGTTTTGTCAACAATTCAATCTTTGAATATATTGTTAATTAGAATGTTATGTTAAATGACTTTATTAAAGATTTTATTTGGTCTTCCTTTAGCTTTTTTAAGAAGACTCCATATTACCTTATATATATTTCATCTTTATTGGCGCCTCCAACTCCAACCACATTTTTTCACATGTTTAAACCACTTTAGACAGTTTTATATAATTTTTTCTTTAACAGCCGCAATACCAAAACTATTTTTCATTAATATCAGCCATTATTTTAAGAATGTTATAAAACTGATAAAAATAATAAGAAGAAGAGCAGAGGTTCTAGAGAGATAAAGTAGAGAGATAGATTCTCATTTCATTCAATCCATGAACAGTTACAGAAAACCTCTATTTATAGAAGAAAAATGGGACTTTAGTGTAATTTCTACCTCTGGGTCATTTGGTGTAGTTTTCCCCAAAAACCTAAACTATTCACTCACGGATTTCCTTCCCGTGAGTGATTGTATAATTGTGTGCGGGTCCCACCAAATAGTAAACTACTATGCGTAGTACTATGCAAATAGTAAATCACTATGCGTGGGTCCCATATCATCTTTTAATATTTGGAAACCGGGAGTCAATGGACATCCACATAATAAGTATATTCATAACACTCCCCCTTGGATGTCCATTTATGAATGTGCCTCGTTAAAAACTTTAACTAGGAAAAACCCAGTGGGATAAAAACCTAGCCAAAGAAAAGAGTACATCATCCATTGATACACTTTCTAGTGCTGCCTCATTAAAAACCTTTCTAGGAAAAACCCAGTGGGATAAAACCCAGATAAGGGAAAAAGAGTACAGCGTGTATCGTCTCCCCCTCTTGATTACATCAGTGTTACTCCCCCTGATGACTATATTGCTTCAATGTCTTTCTGAGCATATTATACTTTCTGTCATCAAATATTCTGTTAGAAACGCCCAATTTGATTGTTCATTATATACCTGCAAGATCTAAATCTGTCAAGTAAAGTCATAATAATATTTTCATAAATATATATGTGCATATAGAAATTCAATAAATGTTTATTCAGATAATGATGCTATATGCACTATCATCTTGAGTCCTTTTGGGACATATGTGTTTCTGGCGCCTTATGTGCTTCTAGCACATACAAATATATTGTGGCTCATGATCCTCATTATCATTCATTGCAGCATATGCTATCATAGATATTATTAACGTCGACTTCATTTTCAGTCCCATCGGATTTCATTCATAATTTATTGAGATCTCATTATATTCACATATATTAGGTACCTAGGTCTCTCTTGGACCACAATACACTTTTCTTGTAATATCTCTTCTGGAGATAACATCTCATCAAAAGATAACTCTTCTGGAGCTTTACTTAATTATCCTCGACTTAATCATCTATATTTTATAGCTCCTTTTCTCTTTTAAGGATTTTTATCTTTTAAAACCGATGGACCTGCAACGCTTCAGGAGTGCTTTATAACAATTCATATAGGAGCATTTGCAGTTGGGATATGTGACTTTGTCACTTTCTTTAGGTCAGTAAATGCTTCTGGCATTCGATTAACTAAACTCTGAAATTGAATTATCATTTTGAACTTTTAGTGCACAATTCCTTGTACGATGATCAATATGAGCCAATGATAATTCATTCTAGTAAATCTTTACCCAATCTGCTTATTTTTCTCCCCCTCATCAAATCATCAATTTTCTTTGTATATCCATCTATGTGCATTGTAATAGATTAATAATCATTACACATTTAAAACATTTCAAGATGGAATTAATCTGGCTCCTGACCAAAAGCCAATTATACGGGGAGAATTCTGTTGGCTTATATAATTGCTGCAAATATACACAACATATAAATTTTGTTCTCATAATCATTGATCTATCCATTCATGGATACTTTAATACATTATTTCTGGATCATTCAATCTGGAAATTGCGCGCATAATATATTGCAAACTTCTGGTTGCAAACATCACAGCTAACTTTGCAAATTTATAATCTCATATGTAAACTTTCAATTTGATATATTTCCAGAGATCCATTTCCAATAATTAATTCTATCTGAGAACATGCAGCACATAATATATGACTCGGATGATCAAACAAGTCATGCCAACTTTCCATATGATTTATCATCAAATCTAATATTCATTTTGGGGGAATCAATATAGAAACATTCACAAAGAATTATCACATAAATATTCACACTTGATATATATTATTCTCCCCCTCAAGTGTGAGACCTTAAAAATTAATTCATGGAATTTCCATACAATATTCCATGATAATAGCATATATGATATCTATTTCATTAAAATTCCACAGATTTCTAAATGCATTATCAATGCATAATTTTGTTACTTCTGGTAACAAAATTTCCATTTTCCAGAATCAACAAACAAATATATATTAAATACAAAATCATCAGGTGTATAATTGCAGATTCACGAGCGCAATACTGTGTAATCACAGGCGCATCACTGTGGAATCACAGGCGCGACAACTCAGATTGTCGTATACATATAAAGTCAAAAAGATTCCAGGCTCGTGCTTTATAGGGAGCAAATCTGTAGAGATTTAACAGGACTACGCAAATCTGCAGAGATTCAATAGGATTTAATTCAACTATAAATAGAGGAAGGCAAACGAACATGCCTCACAAACACTCAAGCATCTGATAATATCAACTACTAGATACTCACACATATTTCTCTAAATTCTATTGCCATGGCAGGACCAAGCAGTTTTATCCCAGTTTCTGATACATCCGAAACAGCATTACTTGATGCTTTGTTGTATGATGATCAGCATAACATGTCATTTACTTCTTTGTTATCTCATAATCCCTTTGAAATGTTTATTCCTCCTTCTACTATTCCTCCTTTTGCTTCAAATGTACCTACTTCTCCCCCTAGAACAAGTGTTCTTCCTCAATCTACAAGGATTGAAGGTACAACTGAAGCAGGTTCATCAAGGAGGCCTGTTAAGAGGTGTAGAACTATGGCAGAACTAATGGAGTCTACCAATCCAGTTCAGCCAATAGTGTCGGCAGTTAATCAACCAGCATTCACTAGCCAGCAAACTATCATCAGTTTGCCAGCAACAACCAGCCCGACAACAACAATCAGCCAACCAACAACCACTAGCCAGCCAGCAACAATTAGCCAGCCAACAGCTACAAGCCAATTAGTAACTACTAGCTTATTGGAATGTAGTTGCTGTCATGTTTTACGGGAAATTATTCATACCAACGGACTTCAGTACCATAAACTTAAAGTTCACGGAAGAAGAACAGGTATGATTACCCATGCTGTTTTATTTGAAAAAGTACAGGATAAATCTTATAATACTGACAGGCTTCCAATGTTTGATTTCACAAAGAAAAATTTTGAAGAAATCAAACAATTTCTGACACAGTATTGTATAGATTTACAAGCATCAGGATATATCTTGATGCGTGATCCTGTATTAGCCTATCATGAGGTTCTCTGTGTTGGTTCGGAATGGGCTATAAATCCAAATGACCTCCATGGAAGTTCATTTCAAACCAATATTGAACACTCATTAGGCAAAGGAAAACAACCTGCAGTAAGTATACCCTATGATACTTCATCCCTTAACCAGGATGAATTATATAGGTTATCTATGGAGCAAAGAGAAAGAATAAAGAAAACAACGCTCCATGATTTAAGAAATTATTTTCACTTAACCCTTGATGAAGCGAGTAAACAATTAAATATGTCTACTCACACCATACAAAAAATCTATCAAAAAGGAGGGTTAACTGAGTGGCCACACAAGAAGCTCAAGAAACTTATGACGCAAATCTCGATATTACGAAGAGCTTTGCCTCATCTGGATCCCATCTCAAGAGAAGCAAAAGAAGAAGACATTAAATATCTTCAGAATGAGATGATTAAAGTTTGTAATGATGTTGAGCCACTCGCAATTAAACTTTGTTGAAATAATATTTCCTTTTGCTTAATTATTTTGTTTATGAATATTCTTTTCTCGTATTTACAAAAATTGTTATAATCATAGAAATCACATAACAACTATAATAATATATTTGCTTCATTCACTTCTGGGAATGAAGTTGGATAAAAATTCATGATCCATAACTCACTGATTTGTTTGATCATGGCAAGAAATTAATCCACAATATTGCTACTACAATAGCAAATTGAATATATTTATTTATAATATCAATCATGATCATACAATCCCTTGTCTCATAATTTAAGGGAATATTTAATGCCAAATATACAATTTTGAGGCCTTTATACAACTGATAACATACAAAATTTATGGATCAAATATTGTTTCATAATTTGGCTCTTGTTATCAGGCTAACTTGCCTCTTGGCTTCAGGCAATCTTGCCTCTGAAATTAAGGCTATCTTGCCTCTTAGGCTCAAGCCAATTTATGCCTATCTCTCAAGCCAATCTATGCCTCATATCTCTATGGCATTTTGATCTCATAATAATATATATGATCTTTTAACAGTTTATCTTCAAGATAAATAAAATATAAGCATAATAAAATAAATAGATGGAACCCACTAATAGTGTGGTTGCCATAAATAATAAGAAGGGAGAGGGATATATATATATATAGCAATAAATAAATAAAATAAAATAAATGACTGGAAATAAACATGCTAGATTAATAAAAAGAAGATGAGATAGGAATGGTAGTAAACTCACAGCGAGACCTATCTCATCCAAAGATAAGAAAGAAGATGCATATGCAAATGTAAATAAATATATATATATATATATATATATATATATATATATATATATATATATATATAATATATAGAAAACGGTAAAATAAAAAGGGAAGGGGATTTAAAGCAGTAAATAAATAATAAATAAATGGAGTCCACTATACAAGTGTTACCACCATGAAAAATAAAGCAGTAAATAATAAATGGTGCCCACTATACTAGTGTTGCTACCATGAAAGATAAATAAAGCAGTAAAGAATTAAAATAAAATAAATGGGGCCCACAAAATGTCACCACCATAAAAGATAAATAAACTCTAAATAAAATAAATAAATAGAGCCCACTAATAGAGACTAGTGTGCCTCCATGAAGAATAAATAAATGTAAAATAAAATAAATAAATGGAGCCCACTAATAAATAATGTTGCCGCCATAAAAAATAAATAAATGTTAAAATAAATAAATAGAACCCACTAGTAAATATACTAATGTGCTATCATAAAAGATAAATAAATGTTAGTAATAATAAAATAAATGTTAGTGACATAAAACTAAATATTAGTAAAGTCAGTATGGAGCTTAGTATAGCCACCATGAGATAAATAAATAAAGCAGTAAGTAAAGAATTACAAATGGAGCTTAATGACGCCACCATGAAATAAATGAATAGGAAGTGGGAAGAATATATAAACATAAATAAATTACTGTAAATAATAAAATATAAATTTACCGTGAATAGTAAAATTACTATTCACTATAAATAGTGAATAAAGTAAAATTACAGAAAGATTAATCTAGACTTCCATGTAGGAGTCAAATGAATAAAATGTAAAAATTACTGAAAAAGGGGTAAATTTACTGTGAATAGTAAATTACTATTTGCCGTAGTAAAATAGTAAATAATCTCAAATCTTAACCATGGAATCCGATGTTAAAATAATCGGTAAGAATAGATATTTAATTCCATATAATGGTTAAGATCATCCCAGATAAATAAAATGGAAATATGAAATAGATGGTGAGAAAATCTTACCTTGGTAGAGTCTTCGTGCTGATAACGTGTTATAAAACTGATAAAAATAATAAGAAGAAGAGCAGAGGTTCTAGAGAGATAAAGTAGAGAGATAGATTCTCATTTCATTCAATCCATGAACAGTTACAGAAAACCTCTATTTATAGAAGAAAAATGGGACTTTAGTGTAATTTCTACCTCTGGGTCATTTGGTGTAGTTTTCCCCAAAAACCTAAACTATTCACTCACGGATTTCCTTCCCGTGAGTTATTGTATAATTGTGTGCGGGTCCCACCAAATAGTAAACTACTATGCGTAGTACTATGTAAATAGTAAATCACTATGCGTGGGTCCCATATCATCTTTTAATATTTGGAAACCGGGAGTCAATAGACATCCACATAATAAGTATATTCATAACAAAGAAAATATACTTGGCAGGAGCATTATCATTTTTAACGAGCAAAACTATACTTTATTTTCTTCATTTTTACTTCTCTATATTGTAGCGGTATCAATTAATTGGCATGTTCAAAACACGTGCGCTGTAGCCAAAACAGAAAGGAGTTTAAAGCTGCTGGGAATGTTATTTTCCTAATCACAGAAGAGCTCTTTTGGACTTTAGTTTCCTACTTAACCTCCATTATATTTTTGTTTTAATAATCACATTTCGTCTTTTTGAAAGATAAATAATACTTGTACTGTTTTATTTCCGGCTATGAATAAATATTACGACATCCAATCTTCAACATAAAATTTTGTTCATAATGTAAATTTTTACATGAACTTGTGAAGCACTGGAGGTAGTATTTTATTTCCCATAAAAAAGATATCGGCACCGTCGTGACATTACATTATACATCCAACAACTTTAAAGTTTGAAGTGTTAATTAATTTTAAGTAAACAATTAATCAGACTGAGAGAGTCTTTTCCTTCCAAATGTTGAAAAAAGTGCGGAAGACATTTTCTAATTTCTGCATTTGTGGATTATAATTGAATTTTTTTATAGACTCAGAATTGAGAACAAGAAACAAAGATGACAAGGACCTATCAGGTGCCCTGGGGAATATTTCTTTCATAGCCTCAGGACCCAAAATTTGCAGTCCCGCGTTATTGTAGTACAAAGCTCGCTTTGCCATGGAATCTGTCAAGCCATTTTTGTTTCTGTCAATATGTTGAAAAACCACTCTACAGTTATGTTGGAGCATTTGTTTAATTTCCATGATAATACTCTAGTCTGCATGCAAGTCTGATACGTCATTTTGTATCAAGTGCTCCATCGAATGACTTTGCATCGTAGTATCCTTAAAACTACCATCCCAAACTCTTTTGAGGCCTACAAGACAACCCCAAAATTCAGGAAGTCTCCTGAACCCAAATAACTGAATAAGTGGAAGAAGGGTTATATTGTTATAATTGATGCTCTGCCAATAAGAGTTGGCACATATGGTAAAGAATTCAGGATTAGACCCTTGGGTCGTGGGTTCGATCCCCTCTGTCGTCGCTGGGACTCCTTTGATAGGCAATCTCGTAAGTCCCCAGTAAGTGCTCATAGAGCTCGGGACGTGCCCTGGTCTTGATGGGGGACTGGTGTCGAACCCTCCAAAACTTTCATGTATCAAAAAAAAAATTGATGCTCTGAGAGGATCAGTCCCCACAGCCACATGGATATGGTCTGAGTCTGAGAGATCAGATCCCATCAGATGAGCGTGCAATGGGTTGGGCCGCAAGAGTTTGTTATGAGAATTGGGCCTTGGAATATTGGGTTCTATCCATATCTCGCTGGGCCCACAATCAACATCCATGAGATCTACCCGCAGTTCACTCACAAATTGATATTTGCATATAGACATCAAATTAAACTTTGTTTCTTTATCATATATTATCGTGGGCTCTGCCATGAATTGCATTGCCAATAATTTGTCAACAATGCATTTAATTATTAATTTTATATTTAGTTTAATTTTTAGAAATTGGTATAAAAAACCTATAGAATTGCACCGTGCGTGCCTGGCTCATTAGATCTCCTACTTTCTAACTGTGATAATAAAACATTCTTTGCATTTTAAATCGTAAAATTAATAACTACGAGTCAGTCAGTCAGCCACAAGGAGAGCTGCAAAGATTTGCGCGAGGGTAAATTAACAATAAAAAAAGCATTTGTTTGTGAGTTTAATGTTTCTGGGCAAAAACATTTTTCTACGGTATTTATATATAAGTGAGTGTGGCCTATTTATTTTTTTTTTCTCTTTTTTAATAATAGGTCTTACTCATTTTTATATCTAAGTGAGGCAGAAATGTTTCTGCTTAGAAACATTAAACCTTTGT
Source organism: Acacia confusa (assembly GCA_037074495.1). Taxonomy (NCBI): domain Eukaryota; kingdom Viridiplantae; phylum Streptophyta; class Magnoliopsida; order Fabales; family Fabaceae; genus Acacia; species Acacia confusa. The sequence goes on along the minus strand of CM073507.1, from coordinate 7,614,696 downwards.
TAAATCTTGATAAAGATGATATGTATAAAAATATAATTATAAGTTGGCCGTGTACAATAAGGGAACGCACGTCGACGCTAGGAACCGTTGCCTGGTCCTGGCCTCCTGGGTGAGGCGCAAATATAGTGCCTTTCCACAGCTCTTAAACCTGGAAAACCACACCCCTACGAACGTTTCACAACCAAAAAATCAGACTTCCCCTAGAGTTTAAACCAATGGCAACTAATATAGCAAGAACCAGGTTAAAAATGGTCCAGTATTTTCATCACCAAAGAAGCGGGTCTCTCTGTAACTTTGTTTTTCAGTCGTCATGAGCATGAAGGTTTCTTGTCCAATTCTCATTGCTGCCGCCTCCGCTGCATTGGCCGACACTGTGGTTACTACTACGGCTGCCGCTTCTGGCCCAAGCAGTTCAGCCCCAGATAGCTTGTTGGTTGTCGGGTCTTTGTTTTGTACCTCGGTCTTGTCTTTCCTTGCCTTATTTCCAGTAACCTCATCAAACATGCAAGAGCCTTAAGTTGTGAACAAAAAAACATGGCCAGGATGTAGGCTTTCTGTGGATTTTAGGAGTGAGATGAATAACGACGCAACTATATTTCAATGATTACCATCGTCGGACTTACTGTAATTTGCTTTTACATGAACTTCTTTTCTTTTCTTTTTTTTTATTTGTTCATCGCACCTTCATTTCCTTCACCCTGTTTTGATTTTAACAGTTCAAGCTACACAAAGGAGTATTAATTGATCTACTTTATGATAATTTAATTCATTTAGTGTGGATATAACCTGTGAAGCAGAAAGGAATCAGTAAAATCTTATTTTTCCAGTCTCTTCCAATCAAGCAACAGTCTCAACAGAAAAAAAAAAAAAAAAAAAAAAAAACTCATGTTACATCCGCAAATACACATTGGTATGTTAATTTATGAACATCGATCACCTCCCGAGAACTAGGTTTCAGTATTGAATTTTTGTGCAGACATTAGGCTCTTCGTCAACCATATTGCAGTCTCTCTGGAAGAGACAGCTTCCGGCCCAAATGGTCTCAGCACACCCGCAAGTTCTTCAAGTTTGTCTTGCTTGAGTAGCTCAGCACATAATTCAAGTAGAGTCTCTAGAGCATGAGCTCTTTCCTCGCAGGAACTATCCAACTCAATCTTGGCTTCATTAACCCCTATTGCATCAAGTGTACTTAAAGAATTGTCACTTGGTGTCTGATCAATCATGCATGCACTATCATTTTCTTTATGCGTGTGTGGCTTTTCTCTCCCTTCATCCTTACCTGCAAGTGTATCACTACTCTCAGAAGACACGCACGTATGTGAGCCTTCCCTTTTCTGTAAGTAGACTCCTCCCGATTCAGAATTATCTTCAACCTCACTAGTAGGTGGCAACCCCGGTGGTGACATTTCCTCATCTAGAGACCCACCCTTATCAGTGCTTTCTTCGCTTGATGCTGTTGATTTCCTGAAGTCATCAAGATTGACATCTCTCTGCGCTTCAGCTTTATCGAAATCTCCATTAGGTAAAGCATCTTCAACTTCGGTGGTCACAGCAACTGTGTCAACCCCTTCTGATTTTTGAAGTTGTTCAGCAGCAAATAGTTGTCCTTCATGCTTAGGACCTGGCATACTCTTTGATGTAACTTCATTGGCAGTTGTCTCCCTTGTAAGTATACTTTTATAGTCTGCTCCCTTGCACATGCTGCAAATGGTTGATTCAGATGTTGTTGATCCATCCTTCGAGCCACTGATACTAGTAGATGATTCAGTTATGAAGCTGGTAGGATCAGCCAGATTGGTCTGAAGGATGTCTTCTTCAATGCTTGAGACCCATCGCTTGTCATTGTTAGGCAGATCTTCATTTCCCTCAAATGGGTGAACTCTAACCAAAAGATTTTCTAATCCCACTTCTTTGTCCTTGCGTTCTTTTCTGGCACCAGATTTATAAGACCTCTTTGTTTTATCCTTTGAGTTGACTATGGGATACACTGGAAGAACATTAGATGATGCATTCCGACATCGGAGAACATATGGTTGTAAAAGAGGATGCCTTAACACTTCAGCTGCCTGTCAAAAATAGATGCTGCATAATGAACAGTTCTATCCAGGTAAATCTGAAATAACATCACAGGTTTAATCGAACTCACTGTTGGTCTATGTTCAGGGTTTTTCCTGAGCATGCTCTTTATGAGTTGTTTCCTGTTGCATGTAAGTCATCTTGTTTCAATATTAACATTTAGATGAAACGAGAAAAGTTATGCAGCTGTAAGACAAATCTACTGGTACATTTTGGTTGCCTAAGATAAACCAATGATCAAAAGCTCAAGGAAGAAGAAAAGCCTGAAAGCTATGTGACTGGTAATGGTTTTGAAGCAGTTACTTACAATGTGGAAGAATAAACAATAGGCAATGGAGAAATGGAGGATCTATTTATTTTATTGATAAGCCCCGCCATATCCTGTTACATCCATTTTTTCATCAATTTTACCTCATATATACATACTTAAAAATTGAAGACAAAATAGCTTGTGATAATAACAAACTAAATGGTTCAAGGTGGTTCTTACAGGAGCACGAAAAGCTGGTTGATGTGCAGCAATTTCAAACATGCAGCAACCTTTACAGACAAAAGAGATCTCATTCTTACAATACGTAATATATCATACGGTCTTTTCAGAGACAATTATCAGTCATTCACGATTCTTACCAAGTGACCATATATCAGATTTATAACCATAGGGTATATCTGCAAGTAGCTCAGGACACATATAGTTTGGAGTTCCAACAACCTACACAAACAAGTCATCAATGAGTGGATCTAATTCACGTGTCACTAACATCTGCGATGAGAAGATCAGAGCAAGATATGGCTGCATATGCAGCATTATCAATTCTAAAATGGAAAGCACACACCACTAAGTATGAAAGTCCATTACCAAGAGAAATACAACAAAGTTTCTCAAGAGGGCATCAGAAAACAACAATATATAAAAGATATGCACAATACCGAGGAAGTGAGGTCTTCTGAATTAAGCAGCTTTGCCAGACCAAAGTCACCTGTATGGTACACACAAGACATAGTCGCTTTAGGTCCAGCAGTAGGCAGAGCCCAAATAGGTAATCTTTCAAAGGACAATGCGTTCATACCAAGACGGATGTCGTTGTCTTTGGTGAGAAATATGTTGGAACACTGAAACATAATAGAGTTACTTTACCATATACATGATGTAAAGAACTTCCTTGCCAATACAAGGGAATATGTAATACCTTAAGATCTCTATGGAGTACACGATTAGAGTGCAGGTAGTCCACAGCTATCAACAACTGAGTCAGCCATTTGCAGACCTTCTGCAGGATAAAATGGCAATGCAGAGTGGGCATGGATTACTCATACAAGAATATACTAATAATGGTTCATTAAATACTATCGTTACCTCCTCAGGAAAAAATGATCCCCGAGCTTTCTTTATGTTCTCAGCCCTAATCCAAGAGATTCCAGTGACCCATCATTCATCACCGATACTCACATATTCATGTTGGCGGGTAAATAAAAATATAACAGAAGATATATGCCTCTTTTATCCAAGCATGACATCAACAAAATCAATCCTTGGTGCTCGTTTATGTCATCTCAAAATTCAACTGTGATTAATATAACATAACTAATGCCATGAAGGGTTTTCCCCCAGCATATTCAACCTCAATTAACAAGGATTTCTGCAAAAACTCTCCTTAATATCTATCAAATACAAAAGTTCCATGCACATGCCAAAATTAAAAGTTTCGGACTTTCTGGTTTTCTCTGAATCCTAGTTGAAATCTGTCTAAAAATTGAAATTTCAGTCTGAAATTCCATGTTTTTTCAGTACAAGAATAAAACTCGTCTTTTCTGCATATTTCAGGTATTGAAGGCTTTCACTTATGGAACCCAATGGTTTAAGCTTTCATGCCAATAAGTGCTAATAAAGATCTTCCTTTTCCTTACAATTTATTGGGGGAAGAATATTTGAAAATACTGTCATAAAGGAACAAAATTTATTAGATAGATACACTCTGTAATAGAAAATGATACATTAATATTCTTGTTTCAAGCAAGAAAGCTTCAGTTTTTCCAACAGATATTACTTACATGTCACCTCCTTCACAATAGCCAGTTACAATGCATATATACTCCCCCTACAAAACATGAGAATTTCAGAAAGAGACCATTGAAGAGTCGTAAGCTCATAACCATCAGAATAATCAGGTGCAGCTTTAAAGTTTCAGACCTATTTAGTCAACTCTAAATAGACGCGAACTGGAATTACAAAAGAAAGATTATGTGTTTACCTTCTCCACCCAAGCATCTTTGTACTCCACAATATATGGGTTATTTAGTTTTGCAATCAGGTTCATCTGTGACAGAGGAGAAATCATTCCAAGAAATTTGTTTTAAAATTACCAAAAACCTTGCTTTGAGTTATACTTTTCTACTTGACACCAAATGCCATGTTATTATTAAGCATCGCCACCTTGGCAAAAAGAAAAAGAAAAACATTGCCACTATTGTGCAAGCATAAGAAATTGCACTAGACAAATATCCTTCTCTGGAAGTCTGATCAGTATTATTACTCTAAAGAACAATGATATGTGACAAACGTCTTCAAGATTGCCTCAAATCAAATAGGTTTGAAACAGCATTGGCTGATATCACGCTTTTAGTATAACTGCCAGGGCAGAAGGGATTTTGCTTGTGAGATATACCAAAATACGCAGATGACTGGCTTGTACAAAGATTTCCCGTAACCGTAGAGGAAACATTGTTATTCAGAGAAGGATAAAATATCAGTCAACAATCTGGCTGATTCATGCCGCTAATATGACCCAAAGATGGTAGCTAACGGCGGTGATCGACAGTATTTTATTTTTTCTGAATGAAAAATTTAGAGCCCAAAAAAAGGTAAAGGAAAAATGCGACAGGAATGTAGGTAATTTCTCTTCTCTAATCAGTTGGAGTAGAATGCAAAACACTACGAAATATATTAAAAAAGTATACATTCAAAAGGTTGCATGTTGTACGTTAAAGATGAATGAAACGGTTGTATGGGTGTTTCACCAACCTCCTGGTGCGCTGTTCGTTTGAATTTCTCGGTTTGCTTGGTCAAGCGAATCTTCTTCAGCACATACCTACCGAAAATGAACAACATCGGAAGTAAAAATTTACAGCTTACAGAGAATTCTATTGCATCCAGCAGATGTAATTAAACACAAACAGCCAAAAAAATCTTTGAATTTCCTCTGGTAAGACATTCATATTTTTACAACAAAAAAAAAAGAAAGACCTTCGACCGATTGTATGCATTGTTTATCATTTACAAAGCAGGAACAATGAAATAGAATTTAAACGAAGAGTGACTTACTTCTTATTCTCAGAGTTATGAAGAACAAGATAAGCGGAGCCAAAAGCTCCTCTGCCTATTTGCTCAATAACTTCATATTCTTCCATCTTGGACTTGGTCTCACCATTATCAGTCTCCATGGAAAGCTCCAAAAGCGAGCAGACAAACAGTGAAGCTGCAGATCTTAATTGCCACAAATCCAATAACAATTCTGTGGAGAAGGTTCACCAACCTTGTCCTCTCGCTCAGGGAGTGTCAACCCAAATGAGCTAATTAAAGACAACGGGTCGCTGGAAGAGCATTAATTGGGGAAAGCAACAATCGCATGAGAACGAGTTCGGACACTCCTTCCTGCAACTATTAAAGGGTTTCACGTGCAAAAGGGGCATAAATATGAGTAAAGCTAAATTCCACAGTTATGATCCTAAACTACCTTCTGAGAGGAAAGGGGGAGAGAGAAAGGGTGGCCCTGACTAGACTAAAGCAGAATATTGCACTACCGAGAAAGAGAGAAAAAAATGAAAGCTTGAATACTTGCCCCCAGAAGAACCCAAGAGGGGAAGACAGAGAGAGACAGGTGGAAAGACAACAAAGTCAATCAATTAAGGCACAATGGCGTATTATTCATATTGTCACATTTATAATACTTTTGCTAATTTACTTTATTTAATGAGACCATATCATAGCGACCACCTAAAAAGAAAATGGGGAAGAAGAAAAAGGAGGTGTGGCAGGTATGGAAAACTAAAGAAGAAAAAGGCAAATGGATATATCCTTGCTTGCATTTACAGATTCATTCATTAATGGGAGGTCATGACTCGCAGGAGGGATGTTCCTTGCACGAAGTTGAGGTGTCATGGTCCCCTGTACCTTGAAATAGAATCATCCGAAATTGAGGCAATCGTTTGTAATATACTGTGCATAAAGTTATCTGGTCCAGATGAATCCTGAGTTCTCTTGTGATGGCGTGGTGGCTTGCCTACCCACCTGGTCCAGTTGCAATGATTGTAGCTTACCGTGTCAAAATATTTGCGTTCACTGGCGGGAAGGTATTTCTATTTGTTTTTGTGAGTGGATATCTTTTGCTGACTTGTAAATTTCGTGGGGTATAAAAATGCATCATTTATGCTTATGCAATAATGGTCAACAACCATGGTGTAATTATGTTCTAAAATTGAGTAGTTTTGTAGTTGATCGGTTTGTTTAGGAGTAAGCGATGCTATCATTATTTGCATTCATGTTTGATAAGCCAGATTACCTGTTAATTCGGTGGTCGTGGTGTCAAATCTGTACCTAATTGTTTTTGCTAAACCAACCCTCTCACGAATCAGGCCCAACGTAACCTGATCATATTTTTCTATACCAAGTTCAGTCACGTTCATCACTAATCTACTGTTTGATGGTTAAATCAAACTATATAATTATATCCCAGGTTATAACTCCTGTATATTTTGTTTTCCTAGGTAAGAAATAAAATAACATTAACAGGTGATCCTGCGTGGTTAAAGTGGCACTCATCATCTTCTTCCTCTCAGATTCTATTTATAGCTAACCTTGCCCATTGCAGGAAATTTGTCTTTTCAATCACGCATTTCAAGAAAAAAAAATCACTCTCTCTTCGACTGTAATCGAATAACAACTCTATTCTAATTTTATTTCATATATACAGTTTATTATTGTTTAAATTATGAGTTTCCAAATAAAGAAAAGAGTATTTCATCCACAGTATCTGAACAACTCTTCGATTTTATATGTGTGTACATGACGGGGATGGGGACTTCAGAAATTGATGATCCACTGAAATAGAGAAATGAATGGCCTCACCAGTCACCAGTCACCACTCCAACCAACCTAAAATATAGAAAATTATTTTTATTTGGTTTGCTTGTGAAAGCTCCGCAAGAGTTTAAAGTGAATTAGAGGTTATTAGTATTTGGGCATATAAACCATAAGTTAACCCATATACAATTTTCAAGGCCTAAAATAATGGCGGCCCAACGTGGCATTGCCTAGTAGGTCAAGCTGGAGTCCATTTGGTGCTATTCTCTTAGGTGCTTCTTATGTGCTAATCCATCTATTAGAGGGATTAACATATTTTTTAAATTTTTTTTATATATTGTATTTATTTATATTTAAATTATATATTGTTTTCTAAAATGTTTTTTGTACCCAGTATCTCAAATTAATTAGTTTTCATGATACTGGTGTTACAGATAAATATTACTGAATACAGGACTGAAAACTAATTAATTTGAGATATTAGGTGCAAAAATATTTCAGAAAATAACATATAATTTAAATATAAATAAATATAATATATAAAAAAATTAAAAAATATATGTTAATCCCTCTAATAAAAGGATTAGTACATAAAAAGCACCTAATAGAATAGTGCCAAATGTGGACTCGTCAAGCCTGCTAATCAAAGAGCCTAGACAATGGAGTGTTCATAGACCATTCTAATGGCAAGTCTAAATGGACCAGCTTTTCCATCGAGTATCCCCTATAAAATGTAAACATATTTATTAAAATGATCTTCTTTTGCGGACGAAAAAGATGAGTATCTCATAACATAGTGAACTCAAAAGCCTCTATAATAGGGGAAACCAGTTTCGGTGGCACTGAAACCAATTCTCTCTGACAGAAAGATACCCGTGTTGATTGAACAAAATTCTTAATGTGGTCAAACCTTAGAAGTAAAACTTTTATATGATAAGCATATTAGAGAAAGTATAGAGCCGAGAAAAAAGAAGTTCACTTTTCTGATAAATCTGAGCTGTGGGGATTATCAACTCAAAACAGAGATGAGGGATGTCTCAATTAAATCCAAAATTGCGAGTATGGTTGAGAGTTCGGGCCAGGGTATCAAAGCCTTCCATGCACAACGATGAACTGATGAGAATAAATCACTGCATAAAACAAGTTCTGGCACGGCTCACATATGCAAAAATCACACACGATTATGTTCCTTTTGGCTCCGAACTAATCATTGAACCGAGGTTGCTTCTGGTATCAAAATGAAAGCCTTTTTCAGAAATGGCTAGCTTGCTCATCATAATCCCTACTTTTATCTCTTCACACAACCCCTGTATTCCTTTGTGCATACTTTACAAGCCATCAAATCATTCTTTGTAGAAATTATGAGCAATCTGGAAGAAATAAGTAAGATGATCTGAGTGGTGTCCGAAAACACTGTTCTATAGAAATATTCCCAACCACCGGTAAAGAAGAAGCGGTACTCCCCAAGATTAAACAGACCCTTCTTGATTAAATCAAGATGACAGAACTGGTGGAAGATAAAGTAACTTAATAAGAGATTACCGATGTTTTATAATTCTCTTCTCAAATGGTGTCACAATTTGAATATTTATAGATAATGAATCAATGCCTTTAAAAGGTGTCTCTTGAACACTACACCTTTTCAATCAAAGAGTCATAACTATCATTATCAGTTACATTCATAAACCATGTTGATTCATGAATCAATATAAATCTCTTAATTTATAAGAACATGACTTCTCAAATGCATCTTTTCATTTAAACATATTTTATAATATTGAAAAGACTCTTTCTTTGACACACCCATGTACAATATTTACAACATTCTTTGTAGAGTGGTGTGCCAGATTCCTTTCTTCACACTCTTCTATATCTGCTCCAGTACCCTGCATCTTAATTTCCCTTCCTCTATTATACATCTACCAAGAAAGAAAATGGCTGCCAAGCACTGGGTATATGCTCGCTGCTCTGAGACAGTTTTTCTACATCTTACTCTTCTCAAAAACTCACCAACATGCACAACAACTTTCCTGGTAAGGGACTCATGGACCTGTTTTCTGTATAAGGATGGAAATAGGTCAGGTCAGGTCAAGCTTTGGCTAAATAGGTCTGAGCCTGTAATAGAGGGGAAAGGCCTGAGCCTGAATACAGGCTTTTTTTTAGGCTCAGGCCTGAGCCTTCATAAGGCCTGGTTAGGCCTAAAGCCTTTTTAAAGGCCTACTTACGATGTACTCCCTCTGGTCCTTATTATAAAGCACCAACTATCTTTTCTCACAAACCAAGAAAATGGAAGTTAAGTCATTAATGAGTCTAAAATTAATAAAAGTTTCCAACTTTATCCCTACTTTAATGAGATAGATTTAAAAAAGTTTGTCAAAGTAAGGGCATAATAGGAAATAGTAATAAATAAGTTAGTTAAATGTAGTTGGTGCCTTATAAAAAGGACCAAAAATTTTGGGTAGTTGGTGCCTTATAATAAGGACCAGAGGGAGTAGGCCTTTAAAAATGCCTCATATTACAGGACTTAAAGGCCATAATTAATTAATATAATAATATGTATAAAACTATAATTAACTAATTATACTTAAAATTAGAATATAAAAATGAAAAAAAAAAATTAAAATTGTGTTATTTATATAATATAAATATTATTATATTTATTTAATATGTAAACAGGCCAGGCCTGAAGGCTTACAGGTCAGGCCTTAACAAAAAAGGTCTAGCCTATTTACATATTTAGGTCTTTAAATAGGTCTCGGCCTGGCCTTTTTAATAAATAGGTCAGGCCATACCAGACCCTAAATAGGCCAGGTTGTAGGCCGCTTGATAGAGGCCTAACCTATTTCCATCCCTATTTTTCTGTATCAACACATTGTATATGATGAGTTCTATTTTAATTTCCAATTGACATTAATTCAACACAGAGACTCGCAGATAGAGGCCACTGACATGATTGTGTTCACCACAAAATTAATCTAGATTAGGTGTGATTATCCTACGGGTTAGTTGCGTTAGTTATTATGAGGGTGCAGTTAGTATATTTCTATCCCGACTAACAAATTGCTGAGCTATGCATGTAATCCTTCCGTGCAAGTCACACTGTCTAACCCATACATCTCTTGTTCTTGAGTCTTAAAATAATGCTCAAACAATAATTCATCGCAATTGGCCTCACTAAAGATAAAATAACAAATTTAATATGAGATATATTTACTTAATTTAATTAGATTAATAAAGTCAGTTGAGTTAATTAATATAACATGTATTTTCTAAATCACTGTAATCATGGTCCTTAATTTCTTTATTCTCTTTTTTTCTTAATTATTATTAAAGGAACATCAAAATGAGTACATAAAAAAAATCATAAATATAAAAATTATATTTTATGTTTAAAACTAAAATCGTATGTGACGAAGATATGCAGCCTTCTTTTCGTATCTCTTGCGTTGCACATTAAGTGGCTTATTTCTGTATGTTGCGGCGATATACCAATCCTTTTTCGTACCTTAACCTTACAAACTGCTTATTTTTTGACAGTTTGTTCTTTAATTCTTTTAAATTTCTTGCATATTAAGTAATATATATCTACGCAAATGTATAGCTCTACCCAAATTTTGTTTAATTAGATCAAAGAATCATATTTTTAATTTTTACCATCCTAAATCATAGCGGATTCAATTTTTTATTTTTTCTAAATTAATTCAACTATGAAACTAATAGAAATACTATGAAAACAACACATTGAAATACCCCAATGCCCTACAAATTTGCGCACTATCGTTTGTAGAATTAATTCAAAATGCTTTGTTGATTATTAAAAACTAAATGAGAATAATAATTTGTTTGCTAAAATAAATAAGTTGATCATGAAACAAATGTGTTAAGAAAATTATAAAATAAATCAATATATAATATGATATAAAAATTTGAAAATATATAATTAAGTACAATTTTCTTGCCTGGCAACGCAAGTTTTTGTGTGATTTTTATATTTTCAACAAGCGTTTAATCTTACAATGGATCTCTAAAGACACAAGAAAAATCTCAATGGCAGAACTAATATTTTTATTAATAATTTTTTTAAAAAAATAGATGCATGTTTTATGATTTTGAATGGATTTTTTTTTGTGGCGAGTAATGATTAAATAGAATTCAATTTAGCGAATGCTTTATTTGCCATCTGAATTAATGAATGTTGATCACTGAGTAGCGGGGATTGATGGAATTTTTTACACGGGAAAAAAAGACAGGAAACGACCGTTAAAAATGGTAGAGGAGAGAAATGATTTCAATTTCAAAAACTTTACAACATGCTAGTGCTCTATTTTATCTTTTGTGAAAGGGTTAAAGTGAAAAAATACGTATAAACTTTTTCTCCAGGAGAGTAAAAAATATACATATATTTTCTTAGGAGCAAAAATATATATGTGGTTACTATTTTAGTGCAAAAATCACATCTCACCGTTAAGTCACTGTTTACTGCCGTTAAGTTATTGTTCACCTTACCTCTTTCTCTCTCATCACGGTGAACAGTGATTTAAATGTGAGATGTGACTTTTGCACCAAAATAGTAACCACACGTGTATTTTTACTCTTCAAAAAAACATTTTTTACTCCTGAGGAAAAAGTTCATGTATATTTTTATACTTTAATCTTTTGTGAAATTAAAACGGAATGATAGAAATTCTCCTCACATTTTTTTAAGAGGTAAACCCTACCCTGCCGCTAAGCATTAGCTAGTGACGTACTCCGCTTGGAGCTCTGGTAACTATTAGGCTGACCACTGGCGTTGTAGTTCAAACTGGAATAATTGATCAGTTTTAAATGGAGAGTTGGTATTTTCATAGCCAAAGTTATTACTTTCAAATCCAAAGTTGATAAAATCTTATCGAGTCTATAAATTAATCTATGCATGTCTTTTCATTATCACGAGTGGTCAATTTTTAACGGATAGTTATCATTTTCATATCCGAAGTTGTTATTTTCAAATTCAAATTTGGAAAACCTATATGAATTCTATGAATTAATTTATATTTGCCTTCTTGTTTTCACAAGTGGTCATTTCTAAATATATAGTTGTTATTTCTATATCCATAGTTGTTAGTTTCAAAATTCACCATCAGAGCTCCTGTGACGGGGGTTGCTACAAATTTGAAAATGACAATTATCTATTTTAAAAAGACCACTTAAAAAAACAAGAGAGGGCATGCATTAATTGATTCCTAAATTCCATATGAGCTTACCAATTTTGAATTTAAAAATAACAACTTCAAACATTGAAATGATCAATTATTCTGGTCCAAGCTCTGATGGTCTTTTGGTGCTCCCTCTTCGCCATCGTCTCTCTTCCCATCCTATTTTTAATCCCCAAGTGCATACCTCTCTCTTCCCATCATTTTCCTCCTCCTCCTCTTTGATTCCCTCTTTTTTCATTTAGAGATCCCAAGGAGATGTAAGTAAGATGGAGCCACCAATCAAATTTTTAACCTCTTGAATTTTTAGGGGAGAGAAAAGTAATAGGTTTCATTGAATAAAAGAGTCTTCATCTATCAAAGCCGAAAAGAAAAGAGAAGTTTTTCTTGATTCACTTGTCTATTAATACTAATCACAAGGTGATAAACCCCCAGTATAAAAATTGTTCATGAAGAAAAGAGTTCAGATTCAAAACAAAACGAAAAGAAACCAAACACAAACATCTTCCAGGTTTTCTTGCAGACCATATGAGACGACGAAATACAGTTTTTTGGATTTTCATTTGACACATTTTCTCCAAGAAGATTAAAGAGACTTTTAAACTTTAAACACAAAAAAAAAAAAAAAAAAAAAACCGCAAGAACCAATTTTTTTTCTCTTAAATGGCAAATTAGACCCGATACCATCTCTCACCTTTAAAATATGAACCAATAAATTAGTAGATTTCATTGTTTCAACAAATTTGTAGATACAAGTAGAAAAACAATAAACCAAACAAATCCATGAATTCGAAGAAAGATCATACAAGCCACAGCTTACAGAATCTTGGATTTTAGTTTCCCCAAGTACCTACTGACCTCCGGTATCATTTCCACTGAAGCTTCGCATGGGGTGTCGTCAGATACCGACGATCAGCAGGGTAGGGGTTATCTTTTTTTAAAAAAACAAGTGTTTGAGGACATTTATGCCATTTCCTTTTAATTTAAAAAAAAAATGATGTAACACTTTTCTAGTATTATTTATTATCGGAATCACCTTTCTATTTTTTATCATTTTTATTGGTTTTTTTTTTATGTTGGATTTTCTCTTTATTCTAAAAAAAATACAAAAAATGAAATGAAAAGAAAAGAAAAGGTAGAGCCGGCAAATCGGTAATTAAGAGGAATTATAGGGGCGCTTTATCAATAATCACCGACTGTGCATCTGGCAGATAAGAGTTGATTCAAAACAGGGAGTGCCGACCCCTATACGTTTTTCTACTTTTATCGCTCTGAGGCCTCTGCCTCTGCCTCTGCCTCGGCTGCTGCGTTTCCCGTGGCTCTGGTGTTTCTGGTGTTTGATTTCTACAACTATTGTCATATCCCCTTGCAGGTATTTGATCCTTTTGTTTTTCTGGCGTTTTATTAAATTTCCCTCCTTATTCATCTGCTAATTGTTGGAGACTTGATTCCCTTGTCTGATTGTGTGGATCGTTGAAGCCTAGTAGATTGGTGAGAGTGTTATGTTTCTATTGTTGTTTCCCTTGTCCTGATTTATTGCTCTCTACCTTTTGGCAATTTATATCGATTTTTAGTCTACTGACTGGTTGGATTACTGGTGGAAACCCCCTTTTCCCCGATTTATCATTTTGGATGTGTTGTTATTTCGGATTTCCTAATTCTGGTTTCTGGCTGGCGTTAATTTTATGGTATTTCGGTTATCGAGTATACCCTATAACGCAAGAGAACGAAGCTGTGGAACGGTTTCTCTCACCTCCCTTATTCGGTTGGAAATTTCTGCCAACCTGGCTCATGGAACTCTTCTATAGAGGCTTGCTTATCTCGATTGATAGGTTTTGTTTGCCGGTTCAAATTATGAGCAAATATTGATTGTTTTGGACCAAATATCAGCACTATGTGAAGTGAAGGAATTCTGCCAGTTTTTTCTTTTTTCTTTTTTTTGCAGTTTTTTTCCCTTTGGGTTTTGTCATCGTTGGCCAACACATCTAAAGATTTAGTTGTTGACTGAGGACAATGTTGATGTCACGACTTTTGTAGTCAACCCTACCCAGTGGAACAAGGCTTCTTCTTCTTGTTGCCCCCGTGGGGAGGGATGGGAGGGTAATGCTACACTTCTGTGTCAAGGGTGATAATGAGTTTGAGTATAGTTTTTTTGGGGATGTTTATGTTCGCTTTGTGCTGCTATCCATTGTGTGATGATTATTTTGCCATGTTCATGTAAACCCTTGCTGGTGCTTCTGCAAAGTCCTTTCATATTGATATATTGTGAGGGAGTATCGTTCTTCTGCTTTTCTATATCTTTAAAGATGGTGAGGTGCTTTACTTGCAGGTGGTCTACAAATAATGGAGTCTCACGATGAGACAGGATGCCAGGCACCAGATCGCACCATTCTCTGTATTAACAATTGTGGCTTCTTTGGCAGAGCTGCTACCATGAATATGTGCTCAAAATGTTATAAGGACATGCTGTTGAAGCAGGATCAGGCCAAACTTGCGGCATCATCGGTCGAAAACATTGTGAATGGCAGCTCTAGCAGCAGCAGCGGGAAAGAGGCTACAACTGTGTGTTCTACTGATGTACAAATTCGAACTGTGGAGATCAAGACAATACATGCAGAGATTTGTCAGGATTCATCTTCTAATGAGAGTTTAGAGATGAAAGTCAAGACTGGTCCCAGTAGATGCACGACTTGCCAGAAGCGTGTTGGATTAACTGGTTTTAGCTGCAAATGTGGGAACATTTTCTGTGCAACACATCGTTATTCTGACAAACACAATTGCACTTTTGATTATCGGACAGTTGGGCAGGATGCTATAGCTAAAGCCAACCCTGTAGTTAAGGCAGAAAAGCTTGACAAAATCTAGGCATGCTCTAAACTGAAGTCGAATTGGATGAAGTTTGATACTTCCCTTTTTATTAACACATCTTCATGTATGTTGGCTTCATGGCTTTTCTGGCGTCCTCTAGTGATCTTAATGATAAATGTCACGGCAACAAGGTCCTCATTGGGAAATATCTGCATTATGTGTGGATTGGCAAAGATTCACTTGTTAGCTGCTGTTTGAATGTTTGTGCTAGTTGAAGGACTCCGATGGGTCATTCTGTAAATGGATTTCCCTGTCTGTCTTGCATCATTTTGGTGCATGAATGCTATTTATTACGTATCTATGTATGTGTTTTCAACTTTGAGACTGTAAAAATAATACTTATTTGATCTATTATGCGCTATTATGTGTTCTTCCGAAGTTGGAGGGTGTTGGTTGTTGGTTGCCTGGTTGGATTCTGTCTTTTGTTTTTAATATCTCTGTTGACATTGCTGGCTTTCAAATTTTATAGCTTGGTTTAGCTGGGGATCTTTGTCTCTAGTCTACTTCATATGAGCCTTGGGTAGAAAATATTAAATGACATGTCTTATGTAATCTGATTTTTTGTTGCTCAGTTGAGTACATGTGTACGCTGATTTAGTTTGACGGTTATTTCTTCATTGGTGAGGGATGTTCCCTTTCACTCATAACTATTGTCCCTGTACTATTTGTGTTGCAATATGTTAAGCCGTTAAGGTTCTGAGTTCAGGTACAAAATCCACTCGGTGACTGTTGGGGAGGATGCTTTTATTTAATTTGATAGTTTTATGTATCAAAAAAATAATTTGATAGTTTCGGCATTCTAACAATTTTATGGATTTAATGTTGGTGGCCTTTTAAAAGTGTTTTAAGTTAAATATGTGACGAAAACCTTGCCGAAATGCCCAGATTTCTTTTTTGGGCTATCTTGTCATGGATTTTGGTCAGTTAATGGCCTGTTGATAGGTAATTAGGTATTGTTTAATGTCTGTTTAAGTTAACATTTAAGAAACATATTTATATATATTGAGACAAAATTTCAGTCATATACTTACTCTGTACATTGTTAATCACATTAGAAAAGTAATTTCTGCGGCTAATATAAACATGCATTTGTTTCCTCCTTGCGGGTGCTGTATAACCTTTTTCACTTCAACCTATGGAATTCTAAAATTCTCAGGCAGAGTTATGAGAATTCTGTGAGATATCTACATGAAGAGTTGGAGAGTTGCGTAGAGATATTGATTTAACAAACAAACAGAGTGAATAGAAAATGATAACAATGATAACTTGGTCGTCATGGCTCGTTTTTGAATACCTGCTGGCTATCATCTGCTTCTGCTTATAACGTTGTTGTGAAGTGTTTAATTTATCATTAGGGTTTATCAGAACGCTAAGGATTGATCGTCTCCGACCGTTGCCTCAAAGTTGCTACGGGCATTTGGTCACATATTTAATCGAGTTTTGTTTTCTGTTGCATTGGCACCACGGAGGGGCCGTCATGATCTGTTTTATATCAACAAGATGACGAACCAAGGAATAATATGGCACACGCAGCTAAATGTTTTCATATTGTGCACCGAAACGAAGGTCGAAATTGTTGTGCATTAAGACGGAGACGTCTAGTTTCCAATGGACAAACATGTAGTTCTAACTACTTTTGAACCTGAGCCACAACATCTCCCATCTATTGTTTAGAGAATGGCGTCCGTATAAAATTCATTTTCTCGAATATTTACTTACTCCAGTGAAGTCCTGTACTCCTCCTATTGGAGCCCTGGTCGCTCTCAAAGAGGTGCATGCATCCATGGCTTCTTTCTTGGTTTAAGTACGATGCGACTTTTGCCAAAACAAATTTGTTAGTGTTGGCTGCATATGATATGTGGTTCTATTCATAACAAGTGTCCATTCATCCACAGATGCCCGATGGGGATGCTTGTTTTCATCTTGTCCAGTTATTTTCAACTACGCTTCTTCGACGACAAATAGAGAATGAGTTCGAAAATGCTAAAGCTAATTGTTTTAGTCTGTTTATTTGCATCCTAATCGCATCACTTTAAAAAGTGATGGTCCCTGGCCTGGCCCTGGCTGAGTTCTCATCTCGTGAGTTTCACCTACTCGATTGGCAGGCTTTTCATATAACTAAGCATATCCGTGGCCATTGCATTTGGACAAATAGAGTAGAAACTTTCTCCTTTTCCCTCTACAAATTCAAAGGTTGGATTGTATGTACGTGTTATGTAATGTAATGCAATTTGCAACAATGAAGCTGAAACGACTCCACCTCTCCACCTTCCCCAGAAAGCTATGTTGGCATAACTACAATTGATTGAAGCCAAGCTATAAGAGTGAGTATTATTGTTGTTGTTATTATGATGATGGTCCCTTTGTCCTTGTCCTCATGTGTTTCTTCAGAGTAATAAGTGATGTTTGACGATAAGCTTGCCCCTTTGCTCACACCCATGATCTTGTGTCCCGTTTCTGTATGAAAAGACAAAAAGATGTCGCCCTCATTGCGTAGCTTCTCACATCCCATTTGTGATTTGTGGGGATTTGGCGAATATTTTTGCTAACAAAGAGAACAGCACAGACACCCATGCCCTCTGTTTCTGCTCTCCCAAATCTAAAACCACAACGTATTGGAAATGCTTCTATTATTTATAAAATGTTATCTTCCGTGACATAAATAAAATAACTCTGAGACTCCCCTCCTTGGAATCTTTTTTCCTCTTGGATGCTCCAAAATTTGACCTTTTTGCTCATTATAAAGTTGACTCTTGAAAGTATTGGAATATGCCTTGTTCTGATTTCCCCAATGGACTCAACGAAATGTGCCAAAACTGCATCATGTCCACACTGGTTTTTCTAAAATTTAATCACTCGGCACATATACCCTCTTATCTTTAACAGCATCTATGCAGATTTTTCTCCCTAAAATTTCCATGCCTTCTCCTAACTTTTAGACGAACTGTATATTTAGCAGCATCGAGCACTGTTCAAGAGCCAAAACTAGCCATAGGTAGAGATTAATGGAACATCAGGATTAAGAAAACAAAAGAAAGATAAAAGCATAATCCAAGTGATAAAGACGGCTTTGTGAGTCGGTGGCATTGAAAATCATGATTCTCCAAATCGCACGCATCGCTTGATGCCTTTGACCGCCATGATCGATAAGTCATAAAGCTTTGTCTCATTGCATACAGCTAACCGATATATTATTTTCATCTCACTACTTTTTCTAGTATTTCTTCTTTGCACTCCCCTCTCTTCATTTCTGCCATAATCATATTTATTTAGTATTTACTTAACAACGAGATTAGACAAACAGGGGTCTGACTTTGTTCATTGGTCCTGTCCTCCTCACTGATTATGGCTCACAATTAATTAGTAGTGATTATGCAGCATCATGGCATATCTAGCATCTAATTAATTACTCCTCATTCCTTCGTGTCCACTACGTTTCAAAGCAAAGTCAAGAATTTATTACCGTCCTAATTATAATACAAAATTGATTTTTTTTAGAGGAATTAAGAAAGCTAAATAAATTACTTAATCATTTTATATGATGTATATTTTTAGATTATATATTAGTTTATTAGTCAAATAATTAATTTGAAGAAAAAAATAAAAATAAAAATATTCTAAAGTAATTTAATTAGCTTCCTTAATCTCCCAAAAAAGTCAACTATGTTTTATAATTAAAACCAAAGGAGTATTTGATTAAATGCTTCCAAACCCACTGACTGGTTTCCCCATGAGCAAAAATACACATAAGCTTTTTCCCCATGAGCAAAAATACACATGTTTTTTTTTAGGAGCAAAAATATACAGTAATTACCATTTTGAAGCAAAAGTCACATTCCACCGTTAAGTCACTATTCACAGTGATGAGAGAGAAAGAGATGAGGTGAATAGTAGCATAACGGCGGTGAACAGTGACTTAACGGTAAAATGTGACTTTTGCTATAGAATGGTAATCACGTATGTATTTTTGCTCCTCAAAAAAATATATGTGTATTTTTGCTCTTGGGAAAAAAGGTTATGTGTATTTTTACACCTTAACCATATATGATATATAACCACTTAATTAGTGTTAATGATGCTTAAATTGCTCGTTCTCTCATTTGTTCCGGTGTTTGGGGTGCTTCAGAGCGCTCAGTCACTGTTCTCTACCAGAAGAATCTAAAAAGATTTCAGATGATGCAGGTCTTTAGATTTTCTTTTTCTTTTTCATTTTCAGTTTTCACCTTCTTTTAGGGCCGGCAATCATATCTGTGGTCCTTCACATCTTTTTACATCTTTACAGCTAAAGGTCAAACAGTACGTAAATAAAGTCAACTTTGTGGAAAATCTTTCCCATAATCACATTCAACAACCCCTCTCATTATCATCCACGCTAATTATTCCTGAAAATTCATACATGGAAAAACATACTAGCTCCGATTTAAAATTTTGAGATATTATAAAAACTAAATAAATTATTTAATAATATAATATATTATGTATGATTAAATTATATATAAGTTTATAAGTCAGATAAACTAGTTTGGAGAGAAAAAAAAAAGATACATATAAATATTTTAAAATAATTTTATTAATCTTTTTCAAAAAGTCACTGTGGTAGGTTTTTGGGTGGGAAAAGTTCTGAAAATTAAAAGGAAAAGGAGCCTCGTGACGTTGTGCAGTTGAAGTTGATAGAAATCCTCACAAAAAGGTTATAATTTGAATCTAGCAGCACTTTTCAGCCAGAAACTAAGATCTTATGACCCTTTGATGTGTTTCAAGAACTTTTTTAGGTGTCATATCCTCTTTTGCCAGAGAAGTCTAAACCCTCTCTGTTTTATTCATTCCCTTCCGCTGTTCACTTGGCGATAGTATTGGCATTTCACCTTGCTGTAAGATTGAATATTTGATAATAATCCAGTGGTGAAAATTTGGAGATGAAACAGAAAATGATAAATAAATTGTGGTCCATGAGCACAGTGAATGATAATAATATTAAATAATGTACGAGTCCGTGACGACTGTATTGTAATGTGGAAGGGACGGTTCCAAATTTCCATTATTGTTGTTGTTGATGCTCATCCTGAACAGATAGCAGAGGACTCTCCAATGTGACCAAAGCCATTGACGTTCGGTGCCAATAATTAATAAATGAAGAAGATATCAGTATTAGAATTTGTTATTATTATTATATTAATAATAATTCATGATTATATTTAGTAATATTATTCGTTTCTTATCGATATGTGTAGTTCCCAGAAAGTCTTTGGGCATGGGCACGAGTTTTGTCGTGTAATACGATTGTCGTTTGCCAGACTTGCTCACGAGACGCTAAGCCTCGCCTTTCACTCCTTTCCATTCCTCTTTCCACCTGTATGATACTGATTCTCGATCCCGTCGTTTACAATCTCCATACAACTTTTCAATTCATAGATTCCTTAAAATTCATGTCGTTTCACATCACCAGGAAGAAAAACATACAAATAATTAAAATTATGAATATATTTCTTTCTCTCTTTTTTTATGGCTCGGATTACAAATATATTTTAATTCTTCTATTGGATTAAATATCATTTTTATCATGAAAGTTTATCTAAGGAACACAAGTTACCTGGAAGTTTTTTTTAGTATCATTTTTATCCTAAAAGCTTAAAAACTTAGCAATATTATCTATTAGTTGATTTTGACCGTTAAATTGTTACTCTTCTTTATAAATTTTTGAGGGGAAATTTGCTCTTAAAAAAAATTTTCAGGACAAATTTGCTTCGATTTTAAACTTTTGAAATAAAAATAAGATTAAAAAAACTTTCAAATAACCAATACTCTTTTAACTAAACTTCTATAACAAAATAGTATTTAACCTTCTATTTATTCCCTCTTGTTTTTGTATGTTATACATTTTATTTTTAAAGTACTTAAATTCTTCTAGGACTGTTTTAAACTTAAGTTCTTTTTTTCCGAAATCATATAAGTGACAGATGTTATCCTTAAAATATGTTTTAAAAGTTTCCTCGGAAAATGTCAATTATTTTTCTAACTGTTTGATAGTCAATGGAAGAAATTGTTATTAACCATTACAGTTTATTTTTCAAGAAATGGATTTCAAATACTTCTTATACATCACACCCTCTGTCTTTTATAATTGTTCTCAGTTGAGAACTTGAGATTTAATTGGGCAGAATTTTATAATCCAGTAAATGAGACCCAGAGAGTGGAAACAAAAAGAAAGTAATCAATTATGTAAAGAAATGGAGCAGGTAAGACATACCCAGTGATTTATTTATTTATTTTTATATATTTCGGATAATATATTTTGAAAATGTCTCCAGATTCTTAAACATTAAACAATGTCAATGAGAAAAAGAGAGGGAGGGGAGGGAAGACATTCGAGCGACCACTTTATGTAGCTCTCGTTATACTCAAACTGATAAACAGATTAAACTGTTAACAACAATAAGATAAATTCAATTATTTAATCAGGTATGGAAATCGGAATTCGACAAATTGAGCCCATCGAGTATTAAATCATGGGAGCATCTGATGAGTGAGAAAAACTCCACTCTTCAAATTTTAATCCACATATACTTCCCAGGATATATTTTTTTTTTATATATATATATTCTATTAAAGGGGAGAGGGATGTTTCTACCAACTTTTTGTCTCATTTAATATCTTAATTATTATATCATGTTTTAACAAGTGAATTTTAATATTATATATCAAACAAGGAGCACAAGTATTCTTCCATATTCACTAGATACTCTATTTAGTGTTTATTATAAGGCATAAACTAATAAAGATATTTGGTCATTTTTGTAAGGCACTTACTTGTTTTCAATGAGCATTAATTTTTTTTTCTATGTATGCCCATAATTAATAAGGTTAGTGGGTGAAGAATAATAATAATATAATATTAGAGTTTAGTGCAATTAGTGAGGGTAATATTAGAACTTACTCCCTTCTATCCTAATTATAAAACATAGTTGAATTTTTTAGAGAGATTAAGGAAACTAATTAAATTACTTTAAAGTATTTTTATTTTTATTTTATTTTTCTTTAAACTAATTAGTTTGACTAATAAACTGATATATAATCTAAGAATACACAACATATGAAATGATTCAGTAACTTATCTAGTTTTCTTAAACCCTTCAAAAAAAGTCAACTATATCCTATAATTAGGATTAAAGGAAGCATTTAAGTTCTAAAATAATTTTATTAATTTTAATTATTTTTATTGATTTATAAGAATTGTTAGTTAGTATTTTATAATAAAAATCAACTCTGTACTGTAGAATCTATTGGAGTAACTTTTACCCTAGGCTCAACCCATGTGTCTCGTGATTTTTAATCGTGGATGGGGAATTGAAATTGTTGGAGAGGCCAGCCGTCAGATTTCTGACGGTCAATGAGGAAGATCCCATCAGAGGACACAAGTTGACAAAAATGAGCATGTGACCTTAGCCATGGATTTTGGGGTCACCCACTCACCATTACCAACAAGCCAAACACAGTAGTAGTACAGTACAATACGTGCCAAATATAATCAATCTTCAATTTAATGCAGTGTGAGGGTGCATTGAATTCATTTCCCTCCTTAATGAGGTTTTCTTTCTGTTTGGATGGTGGAATGTCAAATCCTATGCTTTTTTTTTTTTTTTTTTTAATCTTCTTAGGATTCTATTTTCAGCGTTGAAAAACTCAGTTCCTCCTTGTTCTTCTCTCCTATGGTCAATCGGGTAGATGGACTCTGTAGCTGATGCTGTGTTGGCTCTCTTTTGGAGAGGTTTGGTGAAAGTAATTATTTGATAAATATACTATTATAGTGAAAACCAGAGCCCAAAACAATAAAGCATTGGTGGGTAGCAAACTAGAAAATGCAGAGAAGAATAAACTCGGCAGGCAGGCATCAATGCTTGTACTGTCTTGCAAAAAAGATGAAAACACGATGAAAAAAGATAGATTGGATTTTTTCTTTTTTTAAAAAAACAGTTTTTTACTTTTTTATATTTTTACATGATAAAATTCCCAAAAGCTATGATGAGTCGCACGTAAACCCTTTTCTTCCTCTTGGTCCATCATCGACGTTCATTAATATCATCAACTCAGTCACCCTCACAACTCACACTGATATATACCAGGAAAGCATTGAAAACAACACAAAGCAAAGCAAAGCCCCTCTTGCTTCCAGACACCTAGCTAATGGCTACATTCTGTACATACCTGCTCCTTATTCTCTCTGTGACCTTCTCAACATTCAATCTTGGTTCATCTTCTTCTTCGTCAGAGGCGGATATTCTTCTCTCCTTCAAGGCCTCCATTGAAGACTCTAGGAAGGCTCTGTCTAGCTGGTCCAATACTTCGTCCACTCACTATTGTAACTGGACTGGAATCGCCTGCTCTTCTCACTCTGTCAATTCCATTAATCTTCAGAACTTGAACCTTTCTGGCGAACTCTCACCTTCCATATGTGATCTTCCAAATCTGTCATTCCTCAATCTTGCTGATAATATATTCAACCAGCCCATCCCTCTTCATCTTTCTCAGTGTAGTTCGTTGGAGACTTTGAATCTCAGTAATAATCTCATATGGGGAACCATCCCGATGCAGATTTCTCAGTTTGGTTCTTTAAAGGTGCTTGATTTCAGCAGAAATCACATAGAAGGGGATATCCCAGAGAGCTTGGGCTTCCTCAAGAACCTCCAAGTTCTTAACATGGGAAGTAACCTGCTATCAGGTGATGTACCTGCTATCTTCATGAATTTAACTAAGCTTGCCGTTCTTGACTTGTCTGAAAATCCAAACTTGGATAGTGAGATTCCTGAGAGTATAGGCGAACTTGGAAGTCT
Source organism: Acacia confusa (assembly GCA_037074495.1). Taxonomy (NCBI): domain Eukaryota; kingdom Viridiplantae; phylum Streptophyta; class Magnoliopsida; order Fabales; family Fabaceae; genus Acacia; species Acacia confusa. The sequence goes on along the minus strand of CM073507.1, from coordinate 7,590,652 downwards.
CAAGCAACTTCTGTTGCATAGTTCTGGTTTTCACGGTGGAATTCCAGATTCTTTTGCGAACCTGCGTAGTCTGACCAATTTAGACCTCTCTCAGAACAATCTAACAGGTGAGATTTTTCTGGGTCTGGTGTCTTCTCTCAAGAACCTGGTGTCTTTTGATGTTTCACAGAACAGGCTTTCGGGGTCATTTCCAAATAGCATTTGTAATGCAAAAGGTCTCATAAATCTCAGCCTCCATACAAATATTTTCAGTGGTTCAATACCCAACACCATTGGTGAATGTAAGAATCTTGAGAGATTTCAGGTTCAGAACAACGAGCTGGCTGGAGACTTCCCTTATTCAATATGGTCATTACCTAAAGTTAAGCTCATTCGAGCTGAAAACAACAGATTCTCAGGACAAATACCTGAATCCATATCGGGAGCTGTTCAGTTGGAGCAAGTTCAGCTTGACAATAACAGCTTTGCCGGCAAAATCCCTCAGAGTCTTGGGCTGGTCAAGAGCTTATACAGATTCTCTGCGTCTCTCAATCGTTTCTACGGAGAACTTCCTGTCAACTTTTGTGATTCCCCTGTTATGAGCATTGTGAATCTCTCTCACAATTCCCTTTCCGGTCAAATCCCAGAGCTAAAAAAATGCAGGAAACTGGTTTCATTGTCTTTAGCTGACAATAGTCTCACCGGACAAATCCCTCCTTCCCTTGCTGATTTGCCAGTGCTAACTTATCTTGATCTTTCAGCTAACAATCTCACTGGTTCAATCCCACTAGGACTTCAAAATTTAAAGCTTGCTCTTTTCAATGTGTCCTTCAATCAGCTATCTGGTAAGGTACCTTACTCCTTGATTTCTGGTCTCCCTGCCTCATTTTTGGAAGGAAACCCTGAACTTTGTGGCCCTGGATTGCCCACTTCTTGTTCTGACGATCCTCCAAGACACCATTCCGGGGGTCTCACTGCCCTAGCATGTGCCCTTATCTCTGTAGCTTTCGTTGTAGGAACCGCTGTGTTTGTTGGTGGATTTATTTTGTATAGGAAGTCTAGCAAGAGGAATCAAATAGGAGTTTGGCGCTCAGTGTTCTTCTATCCTCTTAGAATTACTGAGCAAGATCTGCTAATAGGAATGGATGAGAAAAGCTTGATTGGAAATGGTGGGGTTTTTGGCAAAGTTTATGTTGTGAGTTTACCCAGCGGTGAACGAGTGGCTGTAAAAAAGCTAGTCAATTTTGGGAACCAGACGTCAAAAAGTTTGAAATCTGAGGTCAAGACATTGGCTAAGATTAGGCATAAGAATGTTGTAAAAATCCTGGGGTTTTGCCATTCTGATGAGTCAATCTTTCTCATTTATGAGTACCTGCAAGAAGGAAGCTTAGGGGACTTGATTTCCCGTGAGAATTTTGAGCTGCAGTGGGATGCAAGATTGAGGGTTGCCATCAGGGTCGCTCAAGCACTAGCTTATCTTCACAAAGATTATGTTCCTCACTTGCTTCACAGAAACGTCAAGTCCAGGAACATTCTGCTGGATGCAAACCTTGAGCCAAAACTCACAGATTTTGCTCTTGACCGAATTGTGGGAGAAGCCGCATTTCAGTCAACTGTTGCTTCTGAAGCGGCATCTTCCTGCTACAATGCTCCAGGTATGACAACTTACACTAAAGCCCTTATTAATTTCTTATGAAGTTGGTTAGTTTAGGAAGATAAACTAAAGGTTTAGATCATAAAGATATGAACTTTCTGAAAGGGGTGGTTGTTTTGTTTATTGCAGAATGTGGGTACAGTAAGAAAGCAACTGAAGAATTGGACATATACAGCTATGGTGTTGTATTGCTAGAGCTTGTGACCGGGAAGCAAGCAGAGCAAACAGTATCAACGGAGTCTCTTGACATAGTGAAGTGGGTACGAAGGAGAGTGAACATCACTGATGGGGTGTATCAAGTACTTGATCCCAAAATATCACATTCCAATCAGCAAGAAATGATTGGAGTTCTGGAAATCGCTCTTCATTGTACTTCCGTGGTGCCTGAAAAAAGACCGTCGATGGTAGAAGTTGTACGAACTCTTCAGTCCCTTGAGTCACAAACCATCGCTGCAAATTCTCAGGATTTGAATGAGGAACCCTCGATCCCAATATGAAATCGTGACCCTGAGGGTCGAATTTTTCGTTGAATCTTTGGTATGTAAATGTAGTTTTATATTTGTAATCTGCTTTTGATATCTGATGATGATTTGCAGTAACAGTGTTAAGGTAACGATATTCGTGTTTAGGATCGGATTCTGTTTTAGGATTTTGACCACAGATGTCGAATGTCAATGATTGTCATTTGTCAGGCATCACCCGCTTACCGGGCAGGTATTCACCATGAAGTTGTTGCAGGCGAAGGTTGAGGGAGGGAGGCGAGGACACTAGGACAATTTGTGAGTGTAGGGTGTTAAAAAAACAGAGCATGGGAAAATTAATCTTGTCCATTTTAGGGTTTTAGTCTTTTAGAGAAGGGGCAATTTCAATTTGTGAGTGGAGTGACAGAAAAACAGAGCATCTAGGTAAATCTCATCCAACTTGTGACTCTGGAAAAATAAATTCTATCCAACAGAGAGTGAATTTATGACAGCATCACCCTCTCGCAGTATTATTTAGGGTATTTCTTCAAAACTTGAAATTTGTACATAGAACTTTTTGAAGTCGCATTGATTAAATACGTATTCTTCTATTCTTTGATATATTCTTCAAAGTATGGAAGTATGGAACCCAGTCTGGGTTCCTTGAAGAAAAGAAGCTATGTTGATGAAAAAGAAAAACGAAATGATTTAATGTGACAAGAACGAAGGTATCATTGGCATAGGTAATTTGAGGCATCATAGAAGTATAATAATGATGTTCTTTATCAATTATGGCCTAGTGATGTCTAATCAACTTGTATTATAGCCTTTGTTGGTTTTCTTTTGTTGTGCTTCCTTTGTGTTGATATCTCGACTTAGCTGCTTCTGATTTACGGGTTTTGTTGTTGACTTTCTTGGTTTGGAATAAAAGGATATCTCTCATTGGCTTAGAAACCACCTAATTGGGCCCATACTTGGCGGGTTGATAATGCATATTCGATTATAACATAAAATACGCTTCCTTTTTATAGCAAAAAAAAAAAAAAAAAACGCTTCCTTTGACACGGTAAGGGGCGTGTTGCAAGTGTCAACGGAGGAGGAGTTTGTCATCAACGACTACTACCAGCCAGTGGTAAAGATTAAAGAGATGCTGAAGAGAGATTGGCAGGTAGTGATTAATCATTAGTGATGTTAGTGTCAGAAAAACACGGTCACGAAAGTGTAGGAAAAAAAATTTCTCACAAATTTATCTCATACTCCCTCCGGTCCTAATTATAAGACAATATTTAGGGGTTAGTTTTGGTCCTAATTATAGGACAACTTTTTAGTTTTTGCCAATTTCTTCCTCAAATTCTCTTATTTTATTATTTCAACTATGTTTGGTTTTTGGTAAGTAAATATGTATATGGGTTGCAATACACACACATATACACACATATATATGTCTATAAACACACACACACATGTATGTATGTATGTATGTGTGTGTCTGCGTATTTTACACACACACACGTGTATGTATATCAGTGTTTGTGTGTGTCAATATATTTATTTCTGTGTGTAAATACATGGTTGTGTGTGTGTGTCTATATATGTGTGTACATGATAGATCTACACACACACACACACACACACACATACTCCCTCTGGTCCTTATTATAAGGCATCAACTATCTTTTCTCACAAATCAAGAAAATGAAAGTTAAGTCATTAATGAGTCTAAAATTAATAAAAGTTTCCAACTTTATCCCTACTTTAATGAGAGATTTTAAAAAGTTTGTTATAGTAAGGGCATAAAAGGAAATAGTAATAAATAAGTTAGTTAAATGTAGTTGATGCCTTGTAAGAAAGACAAAAAATTTTGGGAAGTTGGTGCCTTATAATAAAGACCAGAGGGAGTGTATGTATATCTAGTAAGACTATTATTTCAATTAGATAATATGTGGAAAAAAAAATTGGTTGGAGAGAGATGTGGCAGAGTTGTTGATTAACTTTTACTTATGTCATTTTAAATGTATATAAGGACATTTTAGGAAAATGAGTAAAATTAATTAATTTAACTTTTCTCCTTAATTTTTTCAAAATTAGTTAAATATATCTTATAATTAAGACCAGAGGGAGTATATTATAAATTATGTTAGAAAAATAACTTCGTATCAGTAAAACAATCAGGCACTGTATACTTAATGAAACTTAAAGTTTCTTCCCTCTATTACTATTACATGAAGAATAGAAGTGTATCAACTAAATGTAAATTATAAAGTCTGAACATAAGCTATAAATAATGCGCCTCATCTTTTTATCTTTTCTTCGGACCTACTTGAATCCCAACTAAAGAAGCAAAGAAACAGTAACTTCAAACATTATATCAGATTTCTGCGTACTGTTTTTTCACAAGACTTTTTGGTAAACATTACAAATGATTCAATGCTACTACTCTACAAAGGACCTAACATTATATATACCGGCTTCAATCAGATTATTATTACTCGAGATATTCAACCATCTAGAATCTTTCTTTTCTTTGTTTTTTTCCTCCCTATATCTTTGCTGCACAATAATTTATTCTCCCATAAAATAGCTCAGGCACCCGTGTAGGACTCACAAGGTTCACATGGACCAGACTTGACGAAGGAGCTGATATCTAGCATTGGTGCTGGTGTGAGTGTTTTGTTCACTGGCCTTGTCTTCTCCGAATGAAGGCAGCTTATCAATGATGGATGTGAGAGGGAACTCCAGTTCCTCCAATTCATCGTCGCTCGTATAGCCTCTCCTCTGAACAGCTGAAGCATTTCTTGCCAAGTGAGACTTGCCGCCTCCTGCGTTTCCAATTTTCTCGGCCACATTAGCTGAGGAAGGAGGGATATAGACAACTGGAGCAGCAGCATATGGGAAGCTTCTGATTGAGTCTCCTGATAATCTTCTCTCCACAATACACTAACACCAAATTAAATAATACATTCAACAACTTCGTTTTAACAGTTCCGCAGTGCAAGATATATGAAGTGCTCTCAAGTGAAACGATAGAAAGTTACACCATGTATTCTAAGAATTGACATTTAGACAAGGGCCATTGTTATGAAGGTCCTTCTGCCAAAACATAGCCTAAATAAAAAAGAAGTGCATATCATACCTCGGCGTTCAGCGCCTCTAACACAACACCAGGAACTGGGTCTGGACAGAACTCATCCGGAGTGAAGTTGCAGAGTATGCGTTTAACCAATGCAAGACTGATAGACGGACACAACTGTGTGGCACAAATGTAAGGAAGTGAGGGGGGCGAGCTAGCAAACAAAAGAAAAGGCCAAGGTTAATGTCCTTGTATGAAGAGTACAATTAGTTCATAGGATTAACCTCTTGTCTAACATGTCTGTCCATAAGCATGTCTTTTGGGAGCATAAGGAGGTCACTCAAGTCGTTCAAGAGACGAAAAGATTGAGGTTCACCATATCCACCCCGCCTATCATCCTCACAGTTCTCATCTTCAGGTGCACAGTCTTCAGCATCCATCCCAAACATGTCAGTAAGCCATCGAGACCAATTTCCTACCTGCATTTCAATTATCTCTTCCTCAAACCCGAATTCTTATGGGCTTAAATTCTGGATAAGAAATCCATATAACACAAAACTAAGATGCCTTTTTCCATGTATACACAATTTGATGTGTGTTATATTGTTCATATCCTCATGACTTGTGAATAAATTCTATAGTTGATATTAATAGTAGTTATAAACTTATATATATCAACTAGGAAGTATTACTATGACTATGACACCCCAAATTTTGTTCTTTCTCATGGTTTCCCATTATGATTCAAGACGATGTTTTAATAATGTATGGAAACAAGAAGTTGCAACTCGCAAGAAAAAGGAACGTACAGAATTTTTAAGTTGTGCACCAGATCCAAAGCTTAAATCTCCTGCTGGAATTGGCAGAACCTTTGAATCCACAATAGGGTCCGATACAGGATCAGTTGGAATCTCATGGACTGACTCCCGCAGTATAGCATTGAACATTGCAACATCTAGTCTGCCTATGCACTGTTCCATTACCTGGAAAAAGAATTAAAATCGAAGATAAAAGTTAATACACCTTTGGAGCCAGAGAAACACTAAAGAGTAAATACTAACGAAAACACACCATTCTGGCCAGTACAGGCAAACAACCACACTCATGCCCCGCTGCTCGAACAGGACAAAGTCTTTGAAAAGCATCTTGAAAAGCATCTCTCCAAAGATTGATGGAAAAGCTTCCTTGCTTCTGATCACCCAGGGAAGGTCCCAACAACCCCCCACTGGATCTATTTGCAGAGGAATCCCCAGTTGGAGGCTGCATGTGTGGAGTCAAAGCCTGAAAATACAACATTTTTCTCAGCTTACAGAGAATAATGAGACCACAGATCAACCTTGCATGGCTTTCCATGACACATGAAATGATTGTTTTCTATTTGGCAGAATAGGGTTCAGCCATAATCTCAGCATATAAATTAACCATTGTTATATTATGAGATTGTTGAACTATAAAACATACTCATCCCCATTATACAGGAAGTAAGAACAACATAAAGAGAAGAGACTAGAGTAATATACCTGCCACCACACTGACTCCACTATCCGAGAGAACACCCAAGATTCTACTTTTTCTAATGCAGATATGAAGGTTCCTGTATCCTGCCAATCTTCAGAAAGGTGCAGAAGGCCATTCATGTGCTTACTATTGGAGTTACCTTTCCATTTCGGTGCAACATGCTTTCCATTTGACTCAGCCAGCCGCCTAAGGGGGGTAGACTGACATGAATTCCCAAATGCTTGTGAAATTATTTCTCTCAGTACAATGGTATTTGACAGCCAGAAACTTAACCTAAATAACACATCAAGAGCAGAACAGTCATTGTTTATTGTCCACGGTCAATAGAGGTACATGAAAATTTTAATAAAGTATGTACCTTGAAACATCATTACCACAAGACTTGGCAACCAAAACAATGCCAGAAACAGTATTCCTAGCAATTGTAGCTCGCCTGTCTTGGGTCCAATGCTTACAAGCATGAATGTAGAGTCTAGAAAGACGCCGAGCAGGTGTGTGCACCTTATGCGCTGAACTTCCATGCTCTGGTACTACAGAATAAAGTGATATTTCAAGAGCAGCAACTTCTCTCAGCTCCTCCTCAAGTTTTTCAATTCTGAACTCCATTTCCTCAATTTTTGATTCCAAAGCTGCAGCCTCCTCATGTTCACCATTTTCTTGAGCTTCAGCTTTTTCCTCGTTTTCATCTTCACTTGCCAAACTCTGAGTTCCATTCGAGGTTCCATCCAGGACATCAAGTTCCTTGATCTCTTGAACAGGTTTTTCATCAACTCCATCAGAAGATTCTGATGAAGGTTTTGCAGGAAACTTTGAAGTCTTATTGTTCAAGGAGTTACTTTTGTTGGTAACTCCCGAAGGCCCTCTATTTGAGTTTCCAGGTTTTTTCTGATTGCTATTACTTGATACCTTCATCTGCACTGCATTTTCCCTTCTCTTACTTCTCTCCCTTGACCTGTGATTACCTTCTGAGGAAATCATTTTTACCTTAGTTTTAGGATCTCTTGAAATTTTTTCTACCTTTTCATCCTCAACTATGATAGAATCTCCTTGAGATGATACCGAATCTTTTACTGTCTCAGTATCAGAAACCTCTTCATTCCCTTCCTTCTGCTCTTTCTCTATATCACTGGAATGATCATCGAGTACATCATTCTTGTTTTCTTTGGGAACCATTTCATTATCTTTCATCTTGACAGGCGCCTCTTCAGACCTGTTGACATCATCTACATAATGTATAACCAAGCTTTCATAAGTTTCAGAGGGCTCTGAGGCCGTGTTTGAATCACTTACAAAATTATTTACTGTTGGCTTAGTCTTTGATTCAGTATCTTTTACATTCACAGTTTTGGATGAATTATCTTGGCGCACGATATTCTCTCCCCTCTCAGTTCTTCTAGTAGTACTCTTTGCCTGACTATTCCTTGAGTCTTTTCTTTTGTCAATTTCTTTCATGCTTTCAGATCTCTTGAAATATCAAGCAAATGAAGAAGCTGTGACAAGGAAAAAATAAAACATTAATTAATCTTAGCAAAGCCCCTGAAGCAAAAGGAAATCCTCCTTCGCTGAAATATTCAAGTTTACTTACTTCCCAACTCCTATGATGGGGCTTGCACGAACATTAAAGTATACTACAGAGAGAACCTCTTTCGGCTGCTTTTCCGGATATTGAAGAACCAGTCGGGTCTAGCTGCAAATAGAATGCCTTCATCAATTCTTCTAGACGAGCTGAAGGCTCAAAGAACCAGTTATATGTTGAAGAATTGACTAAAATATTGTGATGTCATGACAAATAAATGGCAGAAATTGCAAAAGGGAAACCAACGAAGAGGCAGGTTGAAGTAGAAAGGCACAGGAAATTTATTTAGTAGGACGGAAGAATGTTACCATCAACTGAACATTCATCTAGCTACAAACATCAGGCACGGAAACAGATGATGCAGCATCATTCAAAATAATGACTATCTAAACATGCATTCTTAATGAACCGGAGGATGCAGTGCAAACCAATATGAGATACCAGAATAAGCTCTGGGAAGTTCGAATGGCATACAGTTGAAAGCAATTTAGGGAACATCGGATTGAATTTCGGGAAAGATTTGCAATGAATAAGATCTTACATACAATTTACGAAAACGAAACAAAAATGGTAAGTACAAGACGAGTTCGTAAGTGAATTACAGAGAGGAAAAAGATGTTCCGCATGGATGGTTCAAATGCGTTGTTCTCTATCATCGAAGGTTTAAAAGAGGGCAGAGAAAGCATGGGGTCTCACAACGATAAGCTAAGGGTATCGGCAAACGAATCATGCATTGGTATATTTATTTATCAGTGAAAATTTGAATGCTTTGAATGTTCTCAGCAAGATAAAGGAGAAAGAATGGCGCAAGTCGAGAAAACCATTTTTGTAAAAAAAAAATAAAAAAAATAAAAAATCCTCCAATAAAAATTCTATTGACCAGAGATTACAATAATTTAAGAACCACCTAATCATTATGACTAGTGTGTCAGCAATTTTGTCCTCAACGCCGTGCCTTTGCCTAAGGCAACATTGTTTTTTGATGAAAGAATCGGTGAATCATGCCTTGTGGCAACACTATTGATGAAGTTTTCATCGGCAGTAAAAAACCAAAGGCTTCATTGCATAATTCACCGATAAAACAAACAGGGCTTGCGCGGCAACATGTGAAACAGAGTATGATGTCCATATGCAAACCCGAGGGGGCAATGCGTGCATAAGAGCAGATAATTCATACTTCTCATAAATTACGACTCAACAGAATGCAAACACGACAACTAACAAAAATAAGAATCAAATTTCATTCACAGTGACTTGCAGTGGCATATGTTGTCGGAATTCAACTAGGCCCGTTAGACAGTGTTTTTGAGATCGTAAGTTTATAACCGTTCACCAAAACAAGAACCCAGAGTTACTGAGCGCTAGTTGAACCATATGAACACTAGAGTAACGCGCTAACGGAATCCCAAGCGAAAATTCCACACAAAAGAAAAGCGAACATGACCGGAGAAGAAGCAAGCGATTCCAGAACAGAGGCAGCACCATAACAAAAGCAAACAAATTGCATTCAAAGAATCATGCATACATGATAAAACAGAGTAGAAAGAACAGGATCTGGATACCAAGAGCTTTCTCAGATCATGATAGAAATTTAGATGGCATGCGAACAACTGGAACTTTAGGAGGGTGGGTAGTCAAATCTGAATCTGAGTTTCTTGACGTATCACGTGAAGTAGACAGAAAAAGGACGAAGACGAAAAGGACAAAGACAACCCGAGAAGGAGAGAGTACGATTAAAAAGCAGTGTAATAAACAAAGAACGGAAAGGGTTAAAGTATATGGAACTTACAAACAGCTTTTATCTCTGCCTCCGCCACCCATACACAGTCTTCAAGAAGTGCTAATAATGGCAGAAAATCCTCGGGATCCACACATTTGCTTTACTTTGAAGAATAACTTTGCCGCCCAATGAGGCTCGTGTTTTTCTCCGCCTGTCTCTCACCGGGCGTAGTTGTTGAGAGAAGCGTACGAGTGTGGTTGCTGTGAGCGATGGCGTGCAAGGCTGTAAGGAAGAGGAAGAGGAAGAGGAAGAAGAAGAATGCGGGAACGTGACATTTAAAACGGAAGAGTGGGATGTGAGAGAGATTGAGTGAGTGGCGGGGACGTGGTGGCAGTACGGAAGGGAGGGAGGGAAGGTGGGGAAATTTACCGGGAAAGGCTGTCGGTGGCGGAAAGTAACCGGCTACTGGCGGTGATTCTACGCGTTGTATGTAAGCTTATTCCGGTATACCTAAACTGCCATCATAGGATTGTTGAATTTACGGTCTTGTCGTTGACCACATCCTTGTCTTTGGCTCACTTCATGTAGTATCAAATTAGCTAATTATAAGACATAGTTGACTTTCTTTAGAGAGATTAAGGAAGTTAAATAAGTTAGTTAATCATTTCATGTGTTATGTATTTTTAGATTATATATTAGTTTATTAGTCAAACTAATTAGTTTAAAGAAAAAAATAAAAATACTCTAAAATAATTTAATTAACTTCTTTAATTTTTTTAAAAAAGTCAACTATATCTTATAATTAGGGCCGAAAGGAGTACCTCAGAGACATCATGACGAAAACTATTGATGCATCATGAGCAAATGGTTGCCCAATCTTGGAATTTGTCTGTTACGTTTTTTCCCGTGCGTTAAATCCAAAATGTCATCCACAATGGATATATACTAGGTAGTATAATTTATAAATTACACTGCAGACTAGGCTCCGCATTTAAAACTGTAAGTAGTATAATTTATAAGTTGTACGTTTCACAAGTCTTTTTTTTTTTTTTGTTCAAAACGTTTTACAAGTCGTTTAGTGCACATATTATAGTGTGAATTTGATTTGAAAATCCGTTGAGCTTCTGTAGATACTGGAGAGATATACTTGGCACCAGCAAACGAATTGAAGCCCCGAAATTAAAAATATGAGGACGTACGTAGAAACTTACTATACGAGGAAAGCAGAACGCATTTGGCAAACGAACCCTAATCCAACTGACAAAGCGTTATTTATAAAACATTTGGATTGTGGATTATAACATAATGAAACGTACAACAATCTTCAGCGCTAATTATGGTGGATACTTACAACAAAAGGCCGAAACCTGCAACGAAAATGACTTAAAACAGTAAGAAATTAAAGAGAGAGTTGGCAGGTTAACTCGTAATTATATATGAGTTGGGTGAGGATTAATCAAAACCCTTGTGGTTGCGTCGTCTATGTCACAGGACGAGTCATGTAATTCCACTTGGCCTCGGTTCTTTAGTCCTACTCACCATTTTCATTTTGTGGTTAGGTTTCCAATTTTGGTGTGCTCGCTTACGTTCTCAGTCATTGTTGCTTTCCACTCCCAACCCCTCGACCCCTTCTTGTGGGGAAAAAAGGGGCCATTTTATGATATGATAAGGTTAGTTTGAGAATTGAGATACAAACTACTGAGGTGATCGAGATTACTTTTTGGAGTATCAGTCGCACTCAAGCTGGGTTGATAATGATTTAGGGAGAAAAGAACAATGGCTGAGTTGTTGAGTTATGCAGTTGCTTGAATAATTATTTTTGTCTCACTGACTGGATCATGAGAGTAGGATCGTATAATTGATTCATGTGAGAGATAATAAGAAGGAGAAGACACACTTTTATGTATATTTATAACTAACCGGCCAGATCATATCGTCCTTCATGCATGAATACTTAAAGTATTTACTTTGTTTCTTAAAAGATAACTAAGAACCTATTTGAAAATCTTCTAAAATTTAAATTTTACATAAATTAAGACAAAATTCTCCTCACATATTTATCTAGTAAATCTAAAAACGTTTTACTAAATGATATTCCAAATTACGTGCGTGCATATACATGGTGTCCACATCAATGGCCAGCTCAATTACAGTAAATGAGAATGCAAGCTATTTTATTTTCTTAGGTAACACAACTGACGTCCTTAAAACCAATAATACACTGTGAAAAGCAAACACATAAAATAAAAAAATTGAAGAGGAGAAATGAGAAATAGGGCAGGGCTCCACCTGAATGAACCCACCGCCATTGAAAATACAAGCGTCCCGGGTGGGACCCTCATTGTCGCGACGCCGTCGGTGGTAGATCTCATCAATACTTTATATATATGAATACTTATAATTATATTATAATGCAACAGTGAAAGCCATTGGTGGGTACTTGACTACTTGGGGTGCCACTTGCTAATCAATATAGTGCTGTCTATTCTTTTGACTCTTATTTTTTTCTTCTTGGGTCCAATGGTCGTGTCTATTCTCAACCTTATTATCTGTACTTTTTTATTTGTTTTCCCCCAAATATATTATATAAATCGGACAAGAAAGGGAGGATTTGAGACTCATCCCAGATGATGAGAGGTTATATATAAAAATTAATGTTAGTGGTTTGGCTTATTATCTGAGAAACATTTCAGAAGCTGGTGATGTAAAAAAATGTGTAAATGTGATGGATAATGGGGTGGGGTCTTGCCAGGTAAAACAGGATTGATTAGGGGAAGTAAAGATTCCAAAACGATGGAGGCGGTGGGGGCATGAGCACGTGGGTTATCCCTTCTCATACTAATTACAGCTTTATGTATTTTTTTAGCTGTGTTAATCATTCTTTCTAGGGTTAGCTACTCAGGTTTTTTGTATTCCACCTCTACACCACAGTTAGCCTTCGCATTAATACAACAACAGTCACTTTCTTCCCTTATATTAATTCAATTACATAGCAATTCTAGTTCTTTTATCGAATCAAGATTTTGTTGGCAGAGTTTCTTTTCTCCCATATTTTTTTAAACATACAATTGCATGATGCAAAAAATCACTTGAATCTCGTGAAGATATAAACTTATGGGCAAGAAATTAACATGACAGTGCAGAGGATATATTCCAGAGGAAGCAAGTGTCAGGAGCCAAGACATGTATGTAATTTTGGGAATTGGCATCCTGAGCCTGCACTCCGATGGATCGGTGTTTTGATTTTGTGAGGCGGCCAAAGATTTGATTTGCATTAATTAATTGGTGAACAGATTGGATGATGTCGGAATGGGGTGTTTGGCAGATGTATCCTACCAAGAGAGTTGGCTACTGACAACCCCAATTATATTCTGCATTTTCTTAGAAACTAAGACGCGTCTTCCTTCAGTATACACTGCATGTCCCAACATCTCGGATCTATCCATACTCTTTTAAATTTAAAAAACAATAACAAGGCCACAGGTTGAACCGTGAACGATACAGTAGAACTGTGTTAAGTCAAAAATAATTCATAAGGATGGGTCCTTAACGATTGTTTAATGTGCAAACAGCTAGCTTGTACGAAAACATGTTATAAGATGACGATCCAATCGCGCGCGCGTAATAACGTCCGTGATAATTTTATAAGAGGTAGTCTTAGGAGCTCTCATTGAAAGCAAGGTCCATTGCCTCAACAGAATCGTAATAAATATTGGCCTGAGAATAATTTTTTCAAGAACTACGCGAGCAGGTTTAGTTGATCTATCCTCTTTCACAATTTTGTATGACCACCAGCGATTTCTCTCTCTCTGAAAAAAAAAGAGTAAGATGTTCAGCTTAACATATTTTTTTCTTGATAGGAGAACATGGAGGCTTCATTCTTTGTTGTACTAGAAGGGATAATCAGATGTAGACCGCACAACAGTGAGCACATCATGTTCAAACCTTTCAGCTTCCTAAGTCAGGTTCTTCCTCCACCCCCATATTGTATATTCTCAGATACACTTAACCCTGTGGATTCAAGGATCTCCGAAGTTTATAATTTTACGCTTACCCCTGTGGGACAGAGCCACCGGCCGTGGCCGTGGCGGGAAGACCGGAGGTCCACCTCCACCAAAACCCAAAAATAAATTTTTCCTAGTACAGAGAATAACAAGTGGGTATGACTTTGCTTAACAGTAGCAAGCTTGTTACTCCTATGTCATATGTGGTTCCTCTGGACAAAATGACTAACTTTCCAATGAGTTCATTACTTTCAGTTATCGACTCCTGTATCAATCCAGTGACGAAATCATAAATTTACACCGACTGTTCTGACCAAAACAAAATTCAGACTAGGAAGGCACAGTGAACGGTGAAGAGAGGGGTTTTACCCGAGGAATTTTTCCTGTGCTAAAAATGTGCATCATAAAACCCAAACTAAGCGCATCATAAAACCTAAACTAAGGCTTTTCATGCCTGTAACAGAAACTTGAATCTCTTGGAATCCATTCTAAGTTAACAATGCTTACTTTCAAACTCCAAGCTTTGGATGGAATGCAGCTCAGACTTAAGAACTACACAAGTGTAATACAAGTTTGTTACTACTATATAGTAGTACTTGATTCCTTACGCAAAGCACACAACTTTGACAACATCATTTTCATTGATCGAATCCACAATTTCCTACAATTCCTACTGTAAAGTGGTCTGTATATGAATTATCCTTCCAGCTCTTGAGCACCAACATAACCGCAGGGATGTAACAGTTGAAAGTAAAAGGTGGGCACGGGGAGGAACTATCTTCGACATCACAAATTCACAATTCAACTTCATACAAACACTGAGGAAACTATTAAGTTTGATGGAAGGACGGCAAGGAATGAGATATGAAAAAGAATGAAATAATAAATGAAGCTAAACATTGGATTATAAAGAAAGGATTCCACGAATCCTTATTGTCATCAAAACTTAAATTGGGTGTTTTGGAAGGATTGCGCTGATCAGGGTGTGCAAATAAAATGTAATTATATCATTGTCAAACAACAAGTCAACAACAACAATAAAAACCATATCTCCTTAAGTCGGGTCAGCTGCAAAAAAGTGTACATGACTACTCATTCTTCTCCTTGCTACTTATCTTTCCATTCCATCCATTTCGTTTCTTCATAAATTCCCATACATAGCTTAAAATACTGTGTTCAATCAATAATAGCTCTCAAATCAAATCACAGACACCCGCCTAAACAACCTAAAAGCGTAGAAGAACTGCTCTGCAGCAGACACGCTAAAGAACCATTTCCACAAATCTCTAGATCATAGTATCAGAGTCACTCAGAAGCTTTATGAAGAAAGCGAGAAAAAAAAAAAAACCAGAAACAGCAAATTGAATTCTCTCCCAAACTAGAAATTAAAGATTAACCCGAACCTGCCTATATCCTTCCTAGTGTAAATTTAATGAGATCAGGTCAATCCTATAAAAAAACTGAATGAAGACAGCAACCAAAAATATAGCACCATGAAGCAGTAAAGGAATCTACTTTAGGCCATTAGATCAGACAAGTAGCATCGAGTGTTAGAATCAGATGAACACTAACAGAAAGGCTAATCAGTTCGTTAATCATGCACCAAGGCGCTAACTAATTCTTTCAGTCTGTAGCAGTAGAATGATTTTCAACATTCAGGTTAGAGCTAGAACATGCCCATGGTCCGAAATCATCAAAAGGGTAAGCAAATTATCTCTATAACCCACAATTCTTTTGGCAATCAAGCATGGATGAAAACATTAGCGGCATGAAATTGGGTAAATATTGTATATCTCCAAGGAAAACTGTGGACAAATCCAAATAAGCCGGCAGATTTTATGAACCTATATCAGAATTGAGATAATTACTTGGTTCAACGAGTTTCTCGAGGAACAAAAGCAAATAAAGATCACAGCAACTTTAAATATAACATCAGTCGAGCCAAGAAAGCAGCGAGAGTCTAAAATGTCTTATGCACATTCAAAATTAACATGCTTATAAGCGGCTTCAAAAATTAACATGTTAAAGAGTCAGAATTAACAACTAGGTATGCAGTAATCGGACTACACCAGGAGCCCAAATTCCACATTATAGCCTTATTCAACTTCAGATCAAACCCTAGAAGGGAACCGATTAAACCCGAAGTGCCATTAGCCAAACACAAGAAACTCAACAAGAGCAGTGCATCCAATATATTACTTTGCAGATCGCGTTTCAGTCCGATTCACTAGAGCCAGAATTGGAGAGGCCAAGGTTCTCCATCTTGAGCCGTTCGAGGGCCTTCTCGTGCGCCCAGCTTTCAATGGTCATATCAGGCTTAGCGTTAAGGCCAACACCAAGGATCACGATGGTTATGAAACTGGCAATGTAGCACGGAAGCTCCCAATCTTCCCATTTGCGGGACTGACCAGGGGGTGGTGGGGTACGATTGAAGAGGTAACCCTTGGGGCGCTCCTCGTGGCCGGGGGTGGTCCAGCGGCTGGGACCGGAGGCTCCGCCTCCACGAATTCGAAGGGCGGGGAGGATCCGATGACGGAGCATGGCGGAGGCGCTGCTTAAAGGCGCAGGGGCAGGCATGGCTAGCGTCTTCTCCAAAGAGAGAACGCCACTACTCTCCCTCACTGCCTTTGTTCTGCTTCTCTCGCTGACTCATTCCCTGGGGTGTTGCGCAACGTAGTTGGATCAGGCCCAAAAGGCCCAAACTCAAAAAACAGGGAAATTTGATGAAATAGACCAAAGAAAAAAAAATTGTCAAAATAGACCAGTAGGCAAAAAATTTTCACATCTAACCTAGTTGGTGGCGCCACATCAGCGAGCGCCACTTTGTGTGTGGCGTGCCCACGTGGCACGCCACACAAGAAAAATAAATAAATAAAAAGAAAATACAGGGCGCATCAGCTGCCTTAGGGGCAGCTTTTCTAAAAGCTGCCCCAAGGCAGCGTAAATTGGGTGGGTGGGTGGGTGGGGGGCACCCCTACAGTGTTTTTTTTTTTAAAAAAAAATAATTCTTCTTCCTTTTCCATTTAAACAACCACACATACATTGAGAAGGAGAGACGTTGGGAGCTTTAGTTTGAAGAAAGAAGAAGAGGAGAATACATCGGTTGAAAGTTATTTTACGGTATGTTATTTATTGTATAAGATTATTTAGGTAGCTAAATTAGAATCTTTTGATAAATGTTCTTCATAAAATGTTTTGTATCTCTATTTGTCTCTGCAATGATGGCAGTTTTGAGTCGGTTAGAAAAAATGTTAGAATTAGAATTTTTTAGAAGTTGTAAGTTTTGACAATAGAAGACTATATTTGTGTAGTAATTGATTAATAATAAATTTTAATCAGTCTAGATGCATTTTTTGTTGTTTCAGAGATGTAAAACTAATTTTTACATTTAGAAAGTTTAACATCATTGTATTATAGGATATTTTTACTGATTAAATGTTATGCAAATAATATATTTGGGTTAATAGAGATATTATGAAAATTTTAATCGGGTTAGTTTTGAAATTATTTAGTAGTACATTAGAGAAAATACCAAAGTATGATGAGAAACTTAAATTAAAAATAATTATTCAATATATTATGAATTTTATTTTTTCATTTAATTTTTATTCTTATTTGTTGATTTTGATTTGTTTTACTTAAATAAATTTGTATTTGTTGAATAATTTTCATTATTATAATATAATATTTATTATTTTTGTTATTATTAGATGTTACAAATTTTAATATTTAAATTAATTTTTTGTTCTTAGCATTATATTATTTTCGGTATTAATAAATAACTTTGAATAATTTTACTAATTATGAAATTTGATTTTTTTAAAAATTAATTTTCATGTTTAGTATATAAATTTCGTTATTTTTATTTTTATTGTTAAATATAATGAATTTTAATTCTTTGATTAATTTTCGTTAGATTATATTAAATATGTTATTTTTATTATTATTATTGCATATTAGTAGTTTCATTTTTTTATTAATTTTTGTTATTATTAAATAATTTTAATAATCTGAGGCAGCTCACGCGCCCTGCATTTTCTTTTTATTTTTTTAATTTCTTTTTAAAAGTGCTGGTGCCTCTTGTGTGGTGTGCCACGTGGGCACGCCACAAGTGGCGCCCCATGTGGCGACGCCACTTTGTGGCGTGCCACGTCACAAAGTGGCGCCACGTGTGGCGCCTGCTGATGTGGCGCCACCAACTAGGTTAGATGTGAAAATTTTTTGCTTATTGGTCTATTTTGACAATTTTTTTTTCTTTGGTCTATTTCAACAAATTTCCGTAAAAAACAAGTGTCGATGTGTTTGTTTGACCTTTTCTAATTGACTAATTGCAGCTTACCTCTCGTTCTTATGCTCAACTGGCAAAGGGGTTGAACACTCTCACCAAAGGGAGAGAGTTCGATCCTGGAGTTGGTTAAGACGTTGGGGGAGACATCCTAACTCCTAGGTGCCTAGGTAAACGCCTGAAGGTAATAGACGACTCTCTCTGCTCAACATTAGTGATATCTAAGAGGAATGAAGATTTCGCTCTGCTTTTGGATTGTGGGTGAACCCAATCATTTTCCTAAAATTTCTTTACCAAAAAAAAAAAAAAAGAATTGCAGCTTAACAGACAAAAAAGAAAGCTCGACATTTGCCCCGGCCAGAAAGAGAAAAATTGACAACTTAGGGAAGAAGGAAAAAAACAGAAAGATGATCATGCCATCATAATTGAGAGTTTGAATCTTCAACACGGGTAAAAATAAATGAACATAGCAAATTTATTGATCATGATTTAAGGTAAACAGTTATAAAGGCATATGTGCATGATTCATTTGAAGAGAGACATGAAAAAAATACCAGATGCGTAAAATATAAGAGATCAATCACAAGTATAGTAATATTCTTTTTTGTCGTTATTTCTCTGTGGAACACGTAAATGGAGGATCCATTTACATAATTAGTTGCAATGACTGCTTTGCTCTGATCACTATTTGTTTGATTTGAAAAATAATTCAGTCATTTGATGCAATAATGCAAGAATAATAACTTGAGGCAGCAGTGTCGAAGGAGTGATCCATGGCTAATGGTTTGAGATCTAGAAAAATACTCACTTCTGTATGCACAGTACACAGGTGGAGTGCGTCCATATCAAAGTATTTTAGACATAAGGAGTTGCAATTGCCAAACTATTCAATGTTTCATAAATATCCTCTGCTTTAGGATGTGATATATTCCCGGAAGTGAATCCCTGCACGATCCCTTCTACTTCAATGCAGCTCCAGCCAGGTTTCTTCTTGAGATTTTTCTCACTCATAACTCTTCTTAGTTCTTCAACTTCATCCCATCTTCCAGCACTTGCTTTGACATTACTCAACAGAGTATAATATCCGGCGTTATCAGGTTCTAATTCCATAAGTCTTTGTCCTGCATATTCCCCAACCTTTTTGTTTCCATAAACTCTGGAAGCCGCTAGAAGAGCACCCCAAATCCTGCTATCAGGTAGAATAATCATTTTCAGTATTATGGATAAGGCCTCTTTAAGCAACCCATGTCGACCCAAAAGATCCACAAAGCAGGTCTGGTGATCCAAAGCTGGTTCAATACCAAAGTCCCATTTCATGGAACAGTAAATTTTGCAGCCTTCACTCACAAGACCAGAGTGGCTGCAAGCAGATAATAAGCTTAGGAAGGTGACAGAGTTTGGCTGAACTCTCTGTTCAATCATTGATGCGAAATAGCTAAGGGCGTCATGGCCAAAACCATGGGACCCAAAACCCTCAATCATAGTTGTCCATGCTACGACATCTTTGCTCGATAACCTGTCAAAATATGCTCTAGCTGAAGAAATGCTGCCGCTTTTTACGTACATGTTTAAAATGGAGTTTTCCAATTGTGCAATGTCATCCTCAATTCCATTATCCAAATTCTTTATAAGGAAACCGTGAACTCCTTTGCCTAATTTCAGAGCACCTAGATTAGCGTATGCATCAATTAGATTTCTCCAAATTACAGGATCAGGATCAGGGTCTGTAGCTCGCAATTGCTGGAATAAAGCTATGGTCTCCATAAAATGACCGTTTTGAATAAAACCTGACATCATAGCACTCCAAACAATGTTGCTCTTATACTGAATCTCTCTGAACAATTCAACCGATCTTTCCAATTTCCCACATTTTGCATAAAAATCGAGCAAAGAAGTTAGCAAAATATCATCAGATAGTCCTGTTTTTATGACTAAGCAATGTACGCTTTCACCCACAGAAAGACTACAAGTCTTGGCGATTGCTGATAAGACTAGAGTTAAAGTCTGAATGTTACATGAAAACTCTTCTCCACCAAGCATTTCTTTGAAAATACGAGTTACTTCCATGGTGTCTCCTTGCAGTCCGTGAAAGGAAATCAAAATGTTCCAAGAAACAACGTCTGTTCTGTGAATTTCACTGAAAATAGTTTCCACGCATTCAGTATTCCCAGTGTTAGCATACATGCTCAAAACAGCATTTTGCAATGAAGTATCCATTAACAACCCGCTCTTTATGGCATACCCATGAACTTGACTTCCATCCTTCGGAGTCCTAGAGGCACAACATGCTCGCAACATGACAAGTAGAGTCACTGAATTTGGCTCCAATTCCGTCCTCATTTTTTTGAACAAATGAGAGGCGACACGAACTTGTCTCTTGGAAATATATCCAGAAATTAGAGATGTCCAGGAAACCAAATCTCTGTGAGGCATAACATCAAACAAGTTACGTGCAGAGGTGACACACCCGCATTTCACGTAAACGTCAATCATTGTATTGCAAAAATATAAATCCATATCCAAACCCGTATGAATTGCTTGACAGTGGATCATTTTCGCAAACATAACATCGCTTCGGATGGCAGATAAAGCCTGGTTTAGTGTTGGAAAAGTAAATGCATCATGGGGAACACTCGCTGCTCTCATCTGTTTGTACAATAAAAAGGCTGCATGGAAGAGTCCCAACTCAACCTGGGTCTTAATGACCAAATTCCACATCGTTGTATTAGCCTCTTCCCTTAGAGTTTTGATAATCGCCAGGACACTTCCCAGATCATGGAATCGAGCATACAAGTTTACGAGCTTTGAAGCAATGGGTCTAGAAAACAATGCATCTGAGACAATAAGGGCGGCGTGGACTTTCTTCACAGAATAAAGATCCATGCATGAACGAAATAGCGAATAAGGAAGAGAGGGTGGAGCAGGGACATAGTGATGTAGGAGTTTCAGGTGATGGGAGTGAAGGAGAACAGGAAGTACAGAGGTGACAGAAAAGGAATGTAAACGTTGAAGGACATTGGGAAAGAAAGGAATGTTGAAGAGTAAACGGAGAAGGATTTCTTGTTAACTCTTGGGCAATCAAATAGCTGAAACTTTGAAAGTAATACAAGATATATATTTGCCTGGATCAAGTTTCATTCACGGAATGTGTCTTCGGTTGGACACGCGTGTATTTCTGGTGTTGAGATTGACTCGTCGAAGCTCTTGATTGCAGAGTAGTATTTTCAAAATACGAATGATAAAGTTCGGACCCTAGAACTTACAGTCTGGCCGCATTGGAACCATAAGAACTAACGAATTTGCATGCATTTTAGGTCAAACATCGCGCAACGAAGAATATCCCAGGCAAGCACATCTCCCCCAACGAGTCGGATTTTAGTCGAAGCATGCATAGAGTACAATCCTTTTCCCAGTGAACTGCCCTTTCGATCACATATTCATATATTTTGATCCATGCTCCATCGGTATGTATTTTGTATATGATTGTGTTTTATGATAATTTTTGCAAACACTGGAAAAATTTAGAGTTTGTTTGGCATAGCTGTAAAACCTATAAAAAAAGGTCTAGTGTCAGTTAAAAAAACTCAATAAGAACAAAAATATGAAAAAAGTGTGTTTGAGATGGCTTCAAATTATGATGGACTTCTGGGAAAAAAGTGACTTCTGGATGAGCAATTTGCAACCAAGAGACATGGCGAGGGGCTTGTAGAGAGGAAGGTAAGGGAGGACGAAGAAGAGAGCATCGTAAATTGGCTCTGAATCAGAGGGTTGTGATTGATAGGAGACGAGGGTGAGAGTAGAATCAGAAGAAGGCTTCGATGAATCGGCCATTGTTGTGGTTTTTTGAGTCTATGACTGTGAACCCTACATGCTTGAGAGAGAAGATCCAACTTGATTCGTGTCAGCATCAATGCTTTCGTGTTGTACTCTCGAGTTCTAGTTCTAATTATAAGATAACATTCATTAATATATTCCTAAAATATTTTTATTAATATTTTCTTAATAATAATTAAACATAATAACAACTTAATAATGCACATATATATTATATAAAATAAGTAATGCTTGCAACTCATTAATGTCATATACACCTTAATTCTATTGTTTTTCTTAATAAAATAATTTTAAGCAATTTTTTTCATCTTTTTTCCATATCAGCCCTACTAATACTTCCTTCACAATAATTAATTTAATAACACACTTACATTTTACCAAGTAAGGGATTCTACTTTATTTTTTATTTTTAAATAAAATAATTTTAAGATTTTTTAATATTTTCTTTAAATAATAATTAATTTAATAACCGCTGCTCACTGGTAAAACCATATAAATGGGATCATTATCTCTATTTAGATATCTTAGCTGTCAATTTTCATCCAAAAATTAAATGTGACATTCTTTTGCGGGGAAGGCTTGAGGTCGGAGGTCCGAAGGGTAGGTGCTGTTGATTCAACAATTAGATAAGGACATTTTAGGAAAATAAATATAGTTAACTAATATAACTCCTATCCTTAATTCCTCCAAAATCAGTTAAATATGTCTTATAATTAGAACTGGAGAGAGTAGTCTTTTAATTTATCTTTTTGACATTAAAAATTGTTTATCTTAAAAATTACTACAAGAAAGAAAAGTAAAAAATTGCCCAATTGAATTTTAACAACTTTAGGGTTAAATTTAATTTTGTATGTGTATTTATAGTATTCAATAAAATTTATGCTCTTTTCGTTTATTTTCCATCTCAATTGATTTATCAAACCTTATGTCAAACAAAAACCCTTCAGAAAAATAATCACGTATATAATCATTATCTTAAACACAAATCTCATATAATCTGACTTTTAGACAAAAAAAAAAAAAATCCATCTAAAAAAGCCCAACAAAATAAAAATCACTTCTATCGTTGTTATCCCAATCAAAGCTTTATATAAAATTAAGGGTGGGGAAGGGATGGGGGGCATTTTCTTCCCACTTAAAGGAATATAAACTTTTTTTTGGTTATTGAATTTGAAACTGCGTGCATAGGACGCTTGAATTTTTCACCATAATCGTTTTTCACGAAGAAGATGTAATTGGAATTTGGAATACTTGCTCCCGTCAAACAGTCAAACGCCCCGAAACAATCTAACAAATAAAACAAGGATCAATCCCGGCGCAATGGAGGCACGGGAGCAAGACAAAATTAAATGTGGTGCAGCAAGCCCTGATCAACAAATAGTGACCCTTTGCTAGAAACATGAGAAATGGGAAAGGCAATATTCAGCACGTTATTCAAAATTAAAGGAGTTGGTCTCACGCACCTCTACAGAAAGAACCAATAATCTAAATAGCAGTCAACAAGAAAAGCAACAATCTCCCAAGAAAGTTCAGTAACAGATCACTCTATATGGTCTTACAATCTGAATCAGTCAATCACCTCATAAATGAAGTATTGGATTGAATGACCCCTATAGTTAGTATACATAGTAGTAATAATATTTCTTTAAAATAAGAATAGCATACCAATTCTTCTTCCTGGTTGAGGAAAATCCCGGTTTCCGACCCACAAATAGAAGACATGGAAACCCTGCTGAATGTGGATGCTTCTCAAATCACAGCTAACTGCTAATTCTATATTTTGTATATACACTACTCTTCTACCAGCTACTAATACAACATCTGTGCGCCTTCAGAGTTCCATCTTCAACTGATTTGAGTGCAGAGTTGCTGTATCACAACATAAATTTTCAGTTTTAAAAGATGTCCTTTTCAATATGTTGCCAGCAAGTGGCATGTATTGAAATGTAATTGCAACTTCCAAACGATCTTTCGACCTTTGGCGTTACATTGTTTCATTTAGTCGGTTTAAAAGAAGATAGAAGACAGGAAATGGTTCCAATTTCTTTAGATTTGTATTAGCCCAATGCCAAAAAAACAACACGGATGAAGTTAGAACTAGAAAAGTTTTTGCGAGTTGTGCCTTTAAGATGGACACATATGCGGTTAAAGTTTAAGCTAAGAGCCTAAGATCTACCTGAATTTGCTGACGAGTCATAGCTCAAAAAAGAGTTATTTGGAGTGATAAAATTAAGGTTTCCTTCTCTCCCCCAAGCTGGTTGGTGGATTGCATCATCTTGCCACTGTTGTTGGTATTGCTGTCTGTTTCCATTGACTGGGATTTCTGGCCACATCAAAGGAGCAACCGTGCTGGGGAAGTTGCATTCCATGAGAGATGCACCCTATAAGTTAACAAAGGAGAATTGTCAACTATTATAAATTAATTATATTCCAGGATCAACTAACCCTATTAAAGGATAAAGGCACAATGGCTTAAATCACAAAGTCACAGAGTATTCATAATCAGGTCAGATTCAGGAAATGAAAGGCAAGATCTGTCTGTGTGTGTGTGTGTGTTAACTGAAGAGCAAGCTTTAATCGGCTCAGCTCACGTTCATTTTCATGAAACAATTTACATTTGTTAGTAGGTCTAGCACAACATCTCACAGAATGAATAGAATCACAATGTTTGACTACAAACCATTTCTTTCATTTACACTGCCTCCAGCCCCAAGTTCTAGTTCACCATTTAAAAATTTTGAA
Organism: Acacia confusa; assembly: GCA_037074495.1. Lineage (NCBI taxonomy): Eukaryota > Viridiplantae > Streptophyta > Magnoliopsida > Fabales > Fabaceae > Acacia > Acacia confusa. The sequence continues at coordinate 7,565,809 of CM073507.1, read as the reverse complement.
CAAAGAAGCATATCAAGCACAAATACAATTAGATGGGACAGTCATCAAATAAGAGTTGATTTTATTTATTTATTTATTTTTTTTGGGGGGGGGGGGGTTGCGTGGCATAAAGCAAAAAAGATAAATTGTCGATGGCTCCCTTAACAATTAAATGTTTGCTGAATAGAAAAGGTCATGAAGGAAGTGAGATAGACTATTACTTACTTCTGTAGCCAATATGCTGTCAAGGTTGAAGTCAATTCTTGGATTAACCACAGCCAATTTCATTGATAAGAACTGAAATCAGAGAGTGACTCAATCAGTAGAAGATCATGTTGATATTAAATAACTTCAACTTCATTAAATTGCACCATCAATGAACAATTCTAAGAGTCTGCAATATCAAGTCACAAATCCACAATGCAGGTCTTGCTCTTGAATGAAAACCACTTTCATTTCCTTTGACGAAAATAATTTAAGCAAGATGGAAAATTATATAGTTCAAAAAGAACAAGATTGAGACTGCTTAAAGATTTAGGGTTTATAGGCAAGTAAAATTTGTGTGTTTTGATTGAGCGGATTAGTACTGCCAAAACATTCCAGAATATCATAGAAGCTATACGGGCTGTCGATTTTGAGGGTTCATAAAAAAAGGACATGACGCAACCTTTATCCATAGTTATATTCAGCACCGGCTAATGACAACCTTAGCCTACCATTGGTTTCTTAAATAATTGGAAAATGTCTAGGGGATCTGACCTCCACTTGCCGCTGTAGAGATTGCACGTGGTTGATGATTTCATCCAGAACCAATGCAGTTCCTGATATCTGTAGAGCAAATTCTTTCTAAGTCAGACATCTAGTTGCTTACATAGATAACCATTATGGGAAAACATTGACAAAAAATTGAAATGATGCTCCACAAGATCATTGTCCATGTAATTAAATCTTTATAATCTAATGTAAACAATGTAAGTTATGACTTGGCGGGAAAAATGTGTAAGTTACAGAACTAGGCAACTATAATTGTGATGGAACATAGTACACAATAATTAGGCCATAATAAAGACGATTCAAGCTATGAAGAAAGGCACCATGCGGATTACCGTTTCCCCTTTATTCTAAAACGTCTACAGGCTTAGCTGCTCAAATAGCACTTGATATAATCAGAAAAAGTGTGTCAGATTTACTAGCATTGCTGTAAAGTCACCATTGTCCATTAATGCATCACATTTTTAACAACTCTCTAAAACCAGATGCCTTTTTCAATTCAAAATTTTATAAAGGATGAAACCTGGAAGCCTAAATTCAGGAGACATTCTTGTAGACTCATAGATTATGACTCGAATATATATCTCAATCTGGTGTCCAGAAGTTGAACTCTCTGCTGAGCACAACACATGAATTAGAAGCTGGATACTGATAAATCATCATGTAGGCAAACACCAAGTCAAGCTCAAACTCCATAATATTATCATTACAAAAAAAGAACAGAAAAAAAAGTGATCAATCCTAGGGTATGTATTTAATTTAAGTTCAGATGGCATTCATTTAACATGTACAATGTTCCAGGCTAGTTAGGTGTGGCGTTAGGTAGATGCGCCAAAAGTATGCACCAGTTTTCTCATCTTTTTCGTCATCCCATAATGATGTATACCGAACTCGGAGATAATGGTACCATCACCGTCACAAGATGAGATTAAAACTTCAATTATACAAGGGACCCAAGGATACGAGTATCAAAGTTTCAACATGCCACCAATACGTGTCTCCCACCCCAAACGTTAAAGCCAGAATAACTCTCCTGTCTCTTCATAATGCCAAGAGGCCGGAGAAAGGCCAGAAAGTGACTGCCTTAAGCTTCCAGCATAGCACATGACGTCTTCTTTGTCATACTTGAACAATAATTAAAAGTTCGTTTAAAGAATTGACTACTAACATAAGCGATATTCTTGACGTCAATTATAATACTACATGTTTATCTAAGATATGACAAATATGCAATATTCCTCGTGTAAATTTTTCCACGGGTTGTGAACAGCTTCTTTCATATGCATGTCCAAACTTGAAACCTCAAAGTCGGAGAAACCTGTCAATGGAGACACTTTACTACCCCCGACACTAACATCACCGGTGTGACCTTAGAATAGAATGACCAAGGGCCCTGACATTAGAGGACCTCAAAGACAAAATGACTACTTTAACTTCAGAATAGACTTGTAACCAATCTATGCAAATGGCGAAATTACAAAAATGCCATGTTGAGACCCACTGAGAAGTGGGCACCTTTCTTGATGTAAAAGCAAGCATTTTTTTGGGCGAAAAGGTGACAATGACAAAGAACCGTTGTTCAACACCCAATCGCGATCTTGGGAAGCAAATTAGTCAGATAACAATAAGCATTTCCGAAAAGTAATAAAGCGTAATTAATTAATCCTGGGAACGAGGATTAGTAATATTGAAGGGACCGACCTTGTTGCAGCCGGGGACCAGCTCTTGTAAAAGCTTCATCCGAGCATTTATCTTCTCTCTCCTGGCCTAAATAATTGGATAATAGAATTAATTATCAATGAAATTTACCTTAGCGAAAATAGATTTTGACCGAAAAAATATGTAATTAAATTATTGATTAGTGGTTAATGAAGATATTAGTCAGATTACCCTTTCTGCTAAGCTGTGGCTGTCTGTGGCTTGGCCTCGTCGAGCTCGAACATGAACGTAAGGAAGCTTTTCAGCTTCCCCGGAGGCTTCATCGGCGGCACCTTTACTCTTCTTTGAGCAGCCTTTAACCTGTTTTTACAGACTCCGTGATTACTTCACGTTTTAAGAACTAATATCACTCAAATCACCAAAAATAGAAACCCTAACTCTCGATTTGTAGCAATTAAGGTACCTTCTTCTCTCGCTCCTTCCTCTTTGCAGCCCTCTGGTTCGAGTTCTCAACGGTGGGATCAGAAACACAGCCTTGCATTGGACTAGGATTGGAATCGTTTTCCGGTGGCTCTTTCTTTACATTATCCAAATTGACACCCGAATTACGTCCAACCACACTGGAATCCTCTGAGTTCGAGTTTTCCCCGGCAAACACAGAGAACTTGGCAGCTCGCTCAATCAAAGCAGCGTTAGCAGGAAAAGTTAAATTGCCACTGAAAGAGTGGAATAGATAGGGCTTCTGATTGTTGATTTGGCATAGGGATTTCGCAGATGCGCTGCTTGCAGCGGCCGCTCCGCCACAGTCCGGCGAGTGAAGCAGCTCCACGGCTTGCGGTGGTGGGAGTTCAAGAAGTGCAGTGAAGGAGCTCGCGTTTTCCGGGGGCGGAGCCATGATTCCCTGAATCTCTTGGTCAAATTGGATGGATTCAAGGGCGGACTTATCGTGCTCACGAATAGCAAGACTGGATCCGGGCAGGCCTCCTGTAGTTTGCTCCATTATTCCTTACAAAGGATCCAAATTGCGAGAAATACAAGTCAAGTCACCTCGAAATCTCCAGAAAGTCAAACACCCAGATGATTAATTTGACCAACTATCAACTCTGATAATGTCAAACCAAATAAGTCACTCCACAAATTGAGGAAATGGTGGGATTGAGCAGTGAGTGGGAGTTATAAAAGGGAATAGAAATAGGTGGGAGAGGAGGAGGAGGAGGAGGGGTAGATATAAAAAGAAGAGCTTCAATGGCGGATCAATGTGGTGGTGTCTCAGATTCTCTATCTCAGAGATTGCTTGTGAGGCATTTGAAGTATAGGCTACGCTACGGGGCAGTAAGGGTCTGTTGAATTATACGGGTACCGGCAATACATAAAAGGGGACAAGGATTGGAGTGATGGCAACTCTTCCCCTACGGCTCTGACGATAACAATTGGTTGAGCGAAGGCGAAAAAAAGAAAATATTAGGTGGGCACCACCAAAAGCACTGCCCCACTCTGATTTTCAACTTTCGTCTTTCAACCCCGTTTTCATTTGTTTATATTACGGAGATTCCCTCCCTGGACGTTAACAAGTAACAACCCCGTAAGATCCCCAAGTCCTTGCTGCCTTGCCTTGCATGTCTCAATAAAATATTCCCCCTCCACTCTTTGACCTCATTATTCACTATTATTTATTTCCATCACTTTACATCCCATGCAATGCAATCGTCCCTCCCCACTTAATTATTTATATCAAGAATCTAAATTTATAAAATTCTAAACTTTTCTTCTCTCACCTCGCGCTCTTCGTTTTATACACTGAAACATTAATTAATATTTAAATATACATATACATCAATTGTCATGGGACTTCTTAAGGACAAAAATACCCCGTTTCTACCTGTTACGGGGTAAACATGCCCTGTGGAACTGCAGAATAATGTTATAATTCTGTTTAACAGCACTAAATATAAAGATCCTTTGTAAAAAGGATATAAATAAAAGTTTGTTACGCTGTGAAAGATATCTCATTATTCTATGAAGCTCAACCTATTTGTTGATTGATTTAGAATTTAATGAATGAATTATGAGATGGCCGTTCATGAATAAATGATAGCTGGGGAGTCCATTACAAAAATTAGATGACATTAGAGCTAATCTTGAAATATACAATTTTTTTGTATAAAAAAATAAAAAGAGAGAAGTGGATTGGACTGTGTGAGAGCGAAGATTGGGCCGTAAAACAGTGGTTCGGTCCCATAGGCTGGGGACCGTACGCGAAGTAAGGCCCGACAGAGTTGTTAATCGTAGATGATGACGCGTCCCTTTCTCGCATTTATACGCACTCCCTTTCCCTTCTTCTCCTTCTATTATTGTTCCCTTTTTTTAATTTAATTTTTAAAGTTTCCTCGACTGTTCTGTCAACGCCCCAGCTCCAATTACTTATTTGCCCCTCTTGTCTTTTGGGGTAAAAAAAACCAGAATGGGAGGTCTCATCGTCTTTTGCCTCAAGTGGCTTATCTCATCCACCACGCTTGGCAGGGCCCGTCGCCATCCCTGCTCCTCATTTTTTATTGGACCATGGGATTGTGTGATAATATATAGTAAATTAGTACGTAATTAAATGGTGACAACTAATAGGACCACAAATTCCTTCTCTTCATCTTAGGTTTCTTTCCTTTTTTCTAAACTATGTTCCCCAGTATATTATTGGATATATATATATTCTGCTCTTATTTCAAATATGTTCCCTTTCACTTTTTAACATTTGACACTTGAATCCTTCTCCATCCCCCTCTCACTTTACTTTTTTTTTTCGGAAAATTAATTATATAGGAGCCTTTTTAACAGAAAAAAATTTAAAAAAGTCATCAAAATTCTGAAAATACCAGAAAAGGCCCAAGGACCTTTTCTGATATAAATTCATTAAAACTTTAATTGTTAACGAGGCTGATATACTCCTTCTGGTCCTTATTATAAGGAACCAGCTAACAATTCTCACATACCAATAAAAACAGTTAAAGTCAATAAAATTGTCCTATAACTTAAGTAATTTTCAATATTACCCCTACTAATTACACTAAATTCTAATATTCTATTAATTATTTCTCTCACCCACTACCTTTATTAACTAGGGGCATATATGAAAAAAGATAATTAATGCTCATTGGGAACAAGCAAGTGCCTTATAAAAATGACTAAATAAATTTGTTGGTTAGTGCCTTATAATAAGGACCAAAGGGAGTACTTGTTAACGTTTTAATGAATTTATAACAGAAAAAGGCCTTTTCTGGTATTTTCATAATTTTGGGACCTTTTTTAATTTTTTTCTGTTATACGGCCCCAATTTTTTTTTTCTTGTTCATAGTTGTTTAAGTAACTTTGATGAGTTGTTTTCAATCTTCCTCTTCTTTACCCTTTCCTCTTAACTCTATAACACACCTTTCCGTTTTGTACCTTCCCTACTCATTAATTTATCTTTCCCTAACACGTACCCTCCCACTCCACCTTAATTGCCTTTCTTCAACATCTTCTTGCTTTCATATAAGCGCAAAGTAGTGCAGGCTGACTATATAAGTTTGTTTAAGTTAGTGTTGGAAAAGTATGTTCATGTAAGTTGAGATAAAACTCATTTCACTAACTCATCTCGTATATCGTAAATCATATAAGAAAGAATAATTTCTACTGCTAAATCCAAATATTCAGTATCTATCGAAGAGACATGAGGTATATAATCTAGTTGTCCCATATGTTTTTAACATGAGGTTGAGGACATGGTCAAATTGTACGTAGTAGAGAGAAAGGTGAGGTTGGAGTTGCTCCAACGACGCCTCTCAAGTGGACTCCAATCAATAATAGGTGGTCCTAGCTATATATGATGCCTCAAAGCATCGTCACTAGCATTGTTATTAATATTAACAACAGGCAGTAAGTGACAAGTCTGTCCTTTGCAAAATAAGTGTGCACTAACCAAGTTACGATCGATGCTACTCCTTGTTTCAGTGCTGTCACTGCCCACCCAACCCAGCCAACCAACCTCCCTCCTTGCACCTACGTACGCCTACCTACAATCACCTTTCATTTACCACGCTGCTAATTCCCACTTCTATGCTCCTTTTATGTAATTTCATACATAACACGTACACTTCAAAAATATGGCTTCTTCAAGAAAAAACCTAGATTCATTTCCCATCATTTTTTCCTATCATGATCAGGGGAAATAACTTATTATTTCCATCTTATAATAATTCATTTATGAGCAATATTTTGTAGGGTTAAGGTGCAAAAATACACATGAGCTTTTTTCTCAAGAGCAAAAATACACATATACTTTTTTTAGGAGCAAAAATACACATATGGTTACCATTGTGGTGCCAAAGTCACATCTCACCGTTAAGTCATTATTCACTGTGATAAGAGAGAAAGAAATGAGGTAAACAGTAACTTAATGGCAGTGAACAGTGACTTAACGGTGGGATGTGACTTTTGCATCAGAATGGTAACCACATGTGTATCTTTACTCCTCAAAAGAGCATATGTGTATTTTTGTTCCTGAGAAAAAAGATCATATGTATTTTTACACCTTAACCCTTTTTATATACAGTTACACAAAAATGTCAGTACTTTTGGTCATTTTTTATTTGCATTTAATTCAGCATAGGGAATTGCCTCTGAGAATTTGTTATGCATGTAAACCAACCAAATTCATGATCATTCAAGACTCTTTTTTGGAGTGTTGAGCGAAGTGAACTATTTTTTTCTAATATTTTATTTAGAGGGAAGTAACAGGGAAGGTAAAATGGGAAGGAAAATGATGGATGGGGTATCTTTTTGTTTTTTGATATAGAAATTTTAGAAAATGAGTTTAAGCTCATTCATAACCTAAGGATAGGGTGTCTGAGCTTGCTCCACAATAGCATTAAGGGCTGATAGTGCACATTTTTTTCACCTCGATTTAGATTATCCCTGTTTCTTAAATTCAAACCCTTTTCATTTTTTCATTTATGAGATTTTATAAATCCTTAATCGCTGAACTACAGAGGGTTGGATGGGGCATCTTAAAATGGAAGGGAGGACGATGGGTCAAGAAGGAAGAAGGAAGACAGCGTGCAGACAGGAGCTGACAAGAATAATTGGGCCTGATCGAGGAAGGAGACAAGGCCCAACAGGCTAGGAAAGGCCTGTCGTTGAAATGTGGGCCCACTGACATGAGTTGAGCTGTCAGAGAAGCGTGATGTCTTCAAATTGTGGTGGAGATTCCCATGATATGATCCGAGTCCTACCCTGACAGTAACATAGACAGGAGTTTTTTTAAAAAAATTTTTTGGCCTGACAGAGGCAGGACCTACCTTGGTACTTGGTAACTTCAAGCTGGATTCTTATGTTTGTGCTTCAAAATATTTGAGTAAGGGTTAGAAAAGTATAGTTACATCAGATAAAATTGATTTCATAAATTTAGTTCGTATCTCATAAATTGTATTAAAAAAATAATTTTTACCACGAGAGGAATAGACCATTTTCCATTCACTCTCGTCCCCATAAAACCAAACACACGCTAAATGAATCAACTTGTCTTCTTCCCCACGTTGTCCTTTCTCTCTCACAATTCCCACCAAAGTTTCTTCTGCATCCTCATCCTCTGCCCCAACTTCTTTCTCTCTCTTTGTACTGGGACAAATACATAAGAGATTGCAGGGCGATAGATATCAAATGTTACGTTCACACTCACTTATTCTATCTTGTGTGATTTCATATTTTGTGTTCATACGCAAGCTTCTTCAATCCTGGGTAAGCCAAATGGGGCACTTAACTCTGAACCTCCTCTATGAGATGAGATTTAAGATTTCATACGAGCCATGAGGCCCTATCACGTAACTCTGAACCATAATTTTAGTTGAGCGTACAGAACAAGTCGTAAGCTCTTGGCTACTGTTATGGTGATTGCTTAGGCATAGACTTACAACATTCTCATATGATCTTCCTTTGTGGCGGATGGGGACTACAACACAAGGTAGAACAACCAATAATGGAGGTCATCCAATGATTGAATGCGAGTGATCAATATTTTATCTGCGAGTTACGTACTAATTGAAGTTTATGGTAAAAAAAAATGCTAATAGAAGTAAAGTTGTTTATTTATTTATAATTAAAATTCTTTAAAATCATATTTTCTTATCTATCCTAACCATGGGTTTATTTAATTATTTTTATTTCTACTATTGGGAAGCGGGAGGAGGTAGCCAACTAAAGGAATACCAAAAGAAAGAAAAAAAAGAGTATACATCACTTGAATTTTAAAATTCGGTTAGCATCAACAATAATTAGATTAATATGAAAAGTAAAGTAATTTGTAAAATCATTTATTCAAAATTTTGAAAATCAAATAAATAAAAGAAACAATAGTGGAGAAAGAGAATGAGTGGATAGGATGATGAAGTGAACCAAATTCGCAACAGCTACTCTTATGGGGATTTTTGGACCTCAAAATTTCTTTTCTCTCCCTTGTTTATTTCTAAAGTAATCTTCTCTGTTTATTACCTCAAACAGAGAAGATTACTTTAGAATCCTGAAACGGAAATGAAATGCATTACGGATTAGATTTTTTCTTTTGTGGTCATCATTATCATTATGAATAAAATGCTCATAGAGGAGAGAATGACCGCGTCAGTAGGCCTGAAGGAGAGAGCAGCCCACGTGAAGAAGGCCCATTATAGTGACCTTACCGTACAGTGAAAACGAGAGATAATGACAAATAGATTATATGAACTTTTTCTTTTAAAAAAAAATTTTATTTCATCACGAAATTTCCTCTTAAAATCTTAGAACAGAAAGAATTTTTGCCCTTTCCGAGATTTGAATTTTTGTTCTTCTCATAAGAGTAAGGCTAATTACCACATAAACCAATAGCCTATTAGTATATTAGTGCTCATTTGGTTTACTAGTAGAAGCTGCTTTTACACCATTATTTGTTGTGTACATGGTAAGTATCTGAGATGAATTTTATCTCGACTTGTATAAATATGCTTCTCATGTACTAAATGCTAACTCAAACAAACCCTTAATTGATATTTTACTCAACGGGAATTGGAGATGAATTTTTTTTTTTAAAAAAAAGTAACTCAATATTTAATTATCCAAATAAAATGATAAAGTTATAGAGCATTGAGGAATGAGGAATCAGTTGAGGGTGGAGAACAGTTGGGCGGGCAATTGGAGAGGGTGAGTGGATAAGACATGTTTGGCAATGAGCACCTCTAAAATGGGTAACAGACCACACAACATATTCATCAAATCAAATGAAATAAAAAGCATTGATTTGATTCTATTCCATGACAGGCCATTGCTTCACTCTCTCCTCTCTTTCTTCTTGAATTTGCACATCTTCATCCTAACTATTTCCTCAAGTGCCATTTTAGAAGGAAAAAACAAAAAAAAAAGAAACACAGAGAGAGAGAGAGAGAGAGAGAGAGAGAGGAATTGGGTGGGGGTAGTTTAGGGAAGAGGGAAAGACAGCTAGAAGATGAGGAGGATATCAGAGAAAAGGGAAGGAGAGGACATGACAGTAAGATTGACGTGCAGGGAGGGGGGTCCTCATGAAAGGGACAGCGTGGGGGGCAGGCCACATCAGGCCTTGATGACAATGGGCCCACAGGAGAAGACAAAGCCCAAATGTAGAAAACGACCCAACATGGTAGAGGACGCCACCAAACAATTTGGGTGGGGACTAGGGACGTCCTTAATCATAATCAGGGGGCCAATTACCAATTATTTAATTGTGCAATATACAAGGCATACAGTTGTGAATCTGCCTACACTATTCCCCTTCTCATGCATCAATCTCCAACTTCAACTTTACCCTCCCATTCACTGCTCTTTCCACCACTATAACTTATCCAATTTAAAGCTACAACTCATGCTTTGAGGTAATACTGTAACCGATCTAAATATAAAACAATTAATTTTTTTTTTTGAAGAGACCAATAAAGTTAAATAAATTACTAAGTCATATCATGTGTTATATAGTTTTAAGTGATATATCAATTTATAAGTTACGTGAAATAGTTTAGAGAAAAAATGATAAAAATAAATATTTTAAAATAATTTAATTAGCCTTCTTAATATCTTTAAAAAAAAAATCAACTACCGGAGAAATAGAAAATAAATAAAATAGACACACCCTGTAGAATATGCAATACAATACTCAATGTCCTAATAGATCAATCAAATTTCATCCGCATCTTGCCATGACCATTTTAGGAGTATCGTTTACTTCGATGTATCTGGTGGCGAGATACTCAATTTTCACTTATTACATGAATTCACTATATTTTGAATCCCTTGTATCATAAGTACGCCATATAATATGAATTTATATTGATTTTGTATTTCATATAATGAAGATATGTTCATCATAAATATAACTAATCAGATTATAGATCTATATGCTGTACACGAAATCGAAGTGAGTCACATTTGGGCCATAGCCCGCCTCTGAACATACGTTTTAGGGCCTGTTTGTCATAGCTTCAGAAGCTAAAATAAGTCCAGTGGAAGCTTATCAGATGTGAAAACATGCTTTTTAGGTGTTTGGAAAAGCATCAATGTTTGATGGACTTCAAGAGTTGAAGCTATTTCTTGGGTAAAGCATCTCCTCCTAACTTCTGATCCCATCACATCAACATGCTTTATTTTTATACTTCTATTTTGGTTACTGATATTAGTCATAACTCCTGAAGTAATACACAATTCACTTGTGCACATACATTTTTTTTGCCAACATAAAAGAACAATATGATTTAATTAAGAACTAGCATGCATGTGTAAATTTTAGTCAAGAATGAAATTCCATATTAGTATATTCATCGTGTTGTAATTTTTTTAATGGTAAGTTATTATTTTATTTAGCAAATTTATATTTATTTTTAATTTTTTATCCCAAATTATCACATTTTAGACAACATGTGTGTGTGTCTTTTTCAATCATTTTTCATCTCATCTATCTTTTCAAAAACTATGTCAAACAAGTGTCCATCAAGAAAAAGACTACTCCTACCACCGCTATTCCAAACGAAAATCACATCAAAAAAAGTTCAACAGAAAAAAAAAAAGCCCACCAGGAAAAGTCTATCAGAAATAAAAGTTACTTCTACCGCCGCTATCCCAAACAGGCAATATATCATCCAGAATTCACTTCAGCTTGGCAGACCTAAATGAGCTATGAGGGCAAAAAGGACCTAAGACCCACACCAAGAAGGACGAAGTGCTATCTCTCTAGGAGGCCCATCTAACCCACAACTCTAATCAAGTCCAAGTAAATGCGTCTTGGACAGAGGTATCTCAAGCCTATCGTCGGGCTTATATCATCATTGCTGCCCACTAAGGTTTCAGGTCCCTGCGAAGCGAATCTGTTCTATAACACAAGGATTCAGCATGCCATTCTCTCCCCTTTCAAAACTAAACTAAGACTGGCTTATTCGATCTTCATGGTACACCCATGAAGTCTTAAATTGGAGGTCCCGAGTTTATGTACCGATCAGAAGTCAGCCAAAAAAACCAGAACTTTTCCACACTGGTCAAACCACGACTTGACGTGATATAAGGCAAACGAGCATACGAGGGGCTTTAGAAGCTCAACCATTTAACCAGCAAGCAGAGTTCATGCAAAAAGGCTTTTACATGTTGTAACATTCTGAAAAACGTAACTTCGACAAAAGTACAATAGTACATATTTTTTTTCTCTCTCCTTTATAGCTAGCCATAATTACGAAGAAGGCAGACTAAATATTAATCCAAACGATGGCTATTATCCCAAATTTCCAATGTTCATTCAAGCCAACGAGTAACAAATCTTTTTCTATGCGCAGTTGACTATAAAATTAGTACAGACTGAATCCAAAATATCCACAAAAAATGGGCCGAGGAAAAGGTTAAAGAAAAAAGAGCAACTTACAGGTTGGTTGCTATATTGCTCACATAGTGGCTACATGAAGATTCATCAATCATCATCAAGATCTAAATAGTACACAATGAATAACGTAAGCCTGCAAAGAGAAAGTGGGCAGAAAATGTTCCCTTTAGATCCCGTGGGTGCAATGCATATAGCCAGATACGAAGAATGTTGTTCACAAAGTGAAAAAATTAAATGTAGAATTAAGCAGATAACACCAATTTAAAATGCGCATGAGAATGCACATCTTAGTTGTCCCTGGGAAAGGAAATGCTAGAAGAAGACCATGAGAGAAAGGAGGAAACCATAAAAATTGAATGGCAAAAGATAAAGCTGCGGAACAAATGCCTTCTATAGCACTAAAAAATTCCATATTCACAAAATGGTTTATAGGAAGAAAGATGTTTTCAGGCTATCCTTCATCAACCCCTCAACACCCTCTCCCTACACAAATATTCAATAATCTTGAGATACCAACACCTATCTTGAATATGGTAGAAAATTTCAAGAATATGTTCAAGGATCCATACGTCCACCAACCTGCCCTAAGATAGCAGGTCTTAAGGTGGCTTGGTCAGTGAGGACTGAGAATGAAAATTTGTGGATATCATACTTTTTGAGGTCATAATTAAATTTGACACAAGTGCAAGATCCAACTAAAGGTAGAGATTGATGAGAGGCCTCAAGTCTTTCTGTCTTAAAGAAGCAACTAGAAAACTAAATGAATCACACTCTGATTTAGTAAAGTAGAAACTGATCTTTCATGAGGCCCATGCTAAGTTCAGTCCACCTTCACTACCAGGCTATATTTTAACTTCACCAGTGGTCAGGTCAGGTCAGACCCTATGTAGATAACAAGAGGACTTGATAAAACTACACTGAAACAAGATGAAGCAGAAAAGGCTCTGGCTAGATTAATGTTGACATCATAGCTGATCCTAAAGGAAAGGTTGGGTGTACATTCTACTTTCTACACATTTATTACCACCACAAGATGTATGTCTTCTATCATGCATGCCATTAGTGACATCCTCATACACTCTCACAAACTCATCAATATGTTTGCGTCCTGAATCCTGTCCCCTAAGCATCGTTTCTTCTCTCTATTAGCAAATTCCCTCTGAGATTATATCCACTAGTCTGAGAACGTAAAAACCATATGCTTTAGGTTATCTAATGAAAAACTTTAGGTGTCTGGTCTACCATGCAGAGTCTAAGATAATCAAAGTAAGTCCCTACCAGAAAACCCGAATCAAACAGTGCACTTAATAGTATTCAGGGAGAGATCGCGAGTTGAAGTACAAAAGATCAGCACGTGCTATTTTAAGAACATGACAAACCTGAATACAGTAATGAGAAGGAGAGATAAGTAGAAGGCAAGCTTAGCGATCCGATATTTCTTCTCAGCATTAAGTACTCTAAACACTTCAGTGACATCAAGGAGATGCTGCCGCTTTACATACCTGAGTCATTGAAATAAGATAATCATGACAAGGGAACATATGGATCCTCAGGCAAAATTCATATGAAGTGCCAGACCAAAAAAAAAACCAGATATAGTAATTCATTTGTAACTCAAATACTCAGCATTGTAAATTTTTTTGAAGATTTTAGCACTATAGTCAACATTTTTATAATTAAAAAGTAAAAATTTGAAACGGGAAGCTAGATGGAACATTGAAGACATCTTCCAGAAGCATCCAACCATGAAATAATGAAATGAGGGGAAAAATTAAAGATAAATAACAACAATAACTAGATAGAGAAATCGATCCCCACCAAGCACTATTAGAAGCATAATATGATGAAAAAAAAAATCTTGCAAAATTAAAAATCAAACTTACAGCATCGCATGATAGCAAGTAAGGGGAACGGTCAACAAAAACATGAACCAGTGCCCTGTGAAGAGGAAGAGAGCGCACAGTAGCCCCTGCCCAATAAACTCAGGAAGGATGAAATAATTGATCCGAGAGGAAGCATCATATGGGTTGACGTAATCAGCTTCCAGGTCCGTTAAGATCAAAACCTGGAACCAAAAGAAAAACAAATCAGAACTTACGATTCATTGAGCAAGAAAATAAATAAAGTGAATCGTGTCTTGCAAACACAAAATTTATCCTTTTAGGGGGTAAAAAGAGAGAAATGGGGAGGAAGAGAAGTAGTTGGTAAAGTAAACAATACCTGGTAAAAAGTAGAGGCGAGGAGGGCAATGTTGAGAGGGAAACAGATTAGCAGCCAAAAGAGCAAAGTCCAACCCATCAAATAAGAAGGAGCAGAGCAGAATCACGCAGTTGGCGATTAAGTAGGGTTTCTAATAAAAAGTGGAGGGAGCCGTGCAAACCGCAAGAATCCCAAATTCAAAACATGGAGGCTTTGGTACCTTCTGGTGGTTGCCGTATTGGTACCGTTAACCGGCCACAGTGCCACACTTTCCCCTTTCTTTCTTTTCTTCGTTATAAGATATTATTATTGCTATTTTTTTTTACTACCAATATTACTATAACTTTTCTATCGTTATCGTTAGATCAAAATCTTATCTACCTTTATCATTTTTTTCTCTTATTAAGATTCTGATCTAACGATGAAAAAGTGATAGTAACATTGATAGTAAAAAAAAATAGTAGTAAGAATATCTATCCCTTTTTTCATATATTATCACAGAATAGGTGACTGGGGGTTCTTGACTTTGACTATTCCTCTTTAGCACATTAACACAAACGTGAGTCGAACTCAAGACACTTTCTTTTCTTCTTTAACAGCTTTTTTTGGGGTCAATTTATACATTACATCAAAATATTTTCTATAATTCATCAGAAAAAATATTTTTGTATGTAAGTACTGAGATCTTTACCATAATGATCTGTTTGGCCAGAGGGAAAGGGAGGGGAGAAACAATTTTTAAGAATTATATTTTAAAAAAATTGGACAAGTAGGGTTGTAAAATTATAATAAAGATAAGATTGAACTTGAAGCCACATAAGATCAAATTCTTTGTTGGTTTATGGCCCTTTTACGTCAGACAGTGATTTCTATTTCTGGGTTCCTTAAATTTTGTTGGGTTTCAGCCAGACAAATACATCAGCAGACGGAGGGCTGAGTTAATCCTTGGTTGGATGTTATTGTATTATTGACATTATCATGATTTCATCACGTGGAGAGACAATGCAGTCTTGCATTTTGTATCTGTTCGCTGTACTCCATGTGTACATGTATGCTCACATATTTAGTTTATACAGAAGCAGTAACCACTTTGCATTGAGATAGGATCACTTCAGATCTTTATCTGCCTCGAGGAAAAAAAAAAAGATCTTTATCTGTGATGTATATTAAAAACCTTTTGCAGCTCGTAGCCGTATTGTTCACAGATTATGACCAATACTAATCATTTTTCAAACTCTATTATGAACAGTTGTTGTAAATTAGAAAAATGAATCAATTATATAAGTATAGCTTGCCTTTTAATTTGCTTTTAGAAGATAGATAAATTTCAAAGACGAAAATACGATGGCAAAGTTTTCTAAACATTGCACTCTTCTGAAGATGATTATGATCTCCCTTATCCGTAATTTGGGTTTGTGGGGGTCAGGGTTTTTTTTTTTTTTGGTAAAAAAGATAGGCATTCAGCCACTATATATTATGAAAATTAGAAAGGGGATCAAGTCCCATACAATCACTAATAAGCACAGATCTAAGATTGTGGGGGTCAGGGTTTTGATACTGGAGTTGCGGAAGTTTTGGGGGTGAGCTAACATTGGATTATGGGCCTTATATGTCACTCGGATCATTGCGTTCGGATAAATGGCCCAATACACAGGTGTCGAGGTGCACATGTTTGCATCTACAAAAATACACCTTGTGTTCATGGGGTTGGGGCTACAAGATTACGGATGGGCTAGAGTATTTGTTTTAAAATACTGTTTTATCTTGTCCTAATTATAAGGTAGTAATTAAGAATTCTCATAAATTAATATAAATAGTTAAAACAAATAAAATTTTCTTAAAATATAAGTAATTTTGAATATTATTTTTACTGATTGCACTAAACTCTAATATTATATAAATTATTACCCTCATCTACTATCCTTATTAATTATGGGCATATATGAAAAAAATAAATAAATACTCCTTAGAAACAAATAAGTGTATTACAAAAAGGACTAAATACACTTATTAGTTAGTGCATTATAATTAAAATCAAAAGAGAGTATTTGTTAATGGAGAAACTCACATTTAATAGTTGACAGTGCTTTAAATAGATTTGTTTAAAGATACTACTTCCAATCTTAAATATATAATCCAATTGATTTTTTTTTTAGAGATTGGAAAAACTAAAAAAAAAAATATTTTAAAGTATTTATACTTAACGTTTTTTCTTCAAACTAATTAGTTTGATTTATAAAATGGTATATAATTTATTAATATACATCATATACTATAATATATTTAACTTTTTTAACCCCTAAAAAAAGTCAATTGAGTTATATAATTGAGTACTTGAATTTAGGGGAAAAGAAAAAAGAAAACACACAATTTGTGACAGACTGCATTCATCGTGTGGATTTGTTTTCTATGTTGTCTCAGACTCATACACGCTCTGCCTTTCCTCATTTTCTCTTCCCCTATCGGATTTACTCTCTCCTTAATTGATTTTCTCACGACCTCCAAGTTATCATAAGATAGTGGTGGAACTAGATTCCATCCAATAATTAAAAGAGGCCAAGTGTCTGTCATCAATAATGCATCATGTAATTATCAAGGTCTACATAATAAAGAATCTGTTATAAATATATATGTATGTCCATTATTCATTCACATACATCAACTATTCATTCACATTCACTTCAACTATTGTATCACATGTTTATTATAGTCTTACATGTGAATGTTTAGGGGGAAATTACCTCTTATGACCCAGAGGTGGAAATTACACTAAAGGCTCATTTTCCATCTATAAATAGAGGTCTTCTGTAAACATTCTGGTCACACTAAAATAAGAATTTCTCTCTACTCTTTCTCTCTATCTTCTATCTCTTGTTCCTGTTCTAAATTCTCATCAGTTTTATATTGTTCATGGTAGCGACATTGATATACATATTAGTGGGCTCCATTTGTTCAATTTAATTCTTTACTGCTTTTTATATATTATATATTAAATATGCATCCTCTTTCTTACCTTCGGATGAGATAGGTCTCGCTGTAAGTTTACTACCATTCTTATCTCATCTTTTTTTTATTTTCTTAGCATGTTTATTTATAGTTCTTTAAATTATGTTTTAATTTATAAAAAGATTTTATAATATGATTCTAATTATTATTATTATTTTTAGTTTGAATCATGTCTTCCAGCCTTTCAAATCTTGAATTTAATGCTCTTGACATCACTGGGAAGAATTATCTATCATGGGTTTTAGATGCTGAAATCCATCTTCAAGCAAAGGACCTTGTAAAGGCTATATTGCCGGGAAATGATGCGTCCCCTCAAGTAAAGGCTAAAGCTATGATTTTTCTCCGACACCACATTCATGAAAGTTTGAAAACTGAATATTTAACGGTGAAAGATCCATTTGAATTGTGGACTAGTTTGAAAGATAGGTATGATCATCAGAAAACGGTGATTTTGCCTAGAGCTTGTTATGAATGGATTCATCTCAGGCTACAAGATTTTAAAACTGTAAGTGAGTATAACTCAGCTGTTTTCAAAATAAGTTCTCAGTTAAAATTATGTGGTGAAAAAATAATTGATGAGGACTTATTAGAGAAAACTTTTCTACCTTTCATGCTTCGAATTTGCTTTTACAACAGCAATATCGAGAGAAAGGTTTTAAAAAATATTCTGAGTTAATCTCATGTTTATTAGTAGCCGAGCAAAATAACGAGTTATTATTGAAAAATCATGAAAATTGTCCCACTGGATCTTCTCCATTTCCTGAAGCGAATGTGAGTGTACAGAATGATCATGGTCGTGGCCGTGGTCGCGGTCGTGGTCGTGGCCGTGGTCGTGGACGAGGACGTGGAAATCGTGGAGGCAGAAATTATCATGGTCTTTATCATGGTGGAAGATGTTATTATAGTCCTTATACCCACCAGAAAAAGATGAATAATGAAGGACAGAAGAATGATAAAGAAGGTCCTTCAAAAGTTGTTGAACATAAATGTTATCGGTGTGGTATGAAGGGACACTGGGTACGTAATTGTCGTACGCCAGAACATTTAGCGAAACTTTACCAAGCCTCTATAAAAAGGAGTGTTAATAATGTGGAATGTGATGATAAGGCTCATAAAGATAATGATGTCAATGAGCCAAATGATGATGTTATGTCACTCTTGGAGGCAGAAGATTTTTATGATTAAATAAGTTATGCAAAAATTATAATAATTTTCTTGTATCGTTCTGAACTTATTATCAAATATCAATTATGTATGTATTAATGCATTTTCTTTTCTTTTATGAAGCTCATGGATATTTCAAATATTGCACACAAAAATGAAGATATATGTCTCATTGATAGTGCAACGACACATACAATTCTTAAAGATAAGAAATATTTTTCACATCTAACAAATTGTAGTACAAGCATCAATACCATAGTGGGTAATACAAGATTGATTGAAGGCTCTGGAAGAGCAATAACAATATTATCCAATGGTACGAAATTTGTTATTAATGATGCTTTGTATTCCTCCAAGTCTCATAGAAATTTGTTAAGCTTTAAAGATATCCGTCGGGATGGATATCATATTGAGACTATAAATGAGGAGAATAAAGAATATCTACAAATTGTTACTGTTAGATATGGTGAAAAATATGTTCTGGAGAAATTACCAATGTTATCTTCTGGTTTGTACTATTCATATATTAGTACAATTGAAATAAATGTTATGGAAAACCAGAAGCATGTTGATAAAGGCATATTTAATGTTTGGCATAACCGGTTAGGCCATCCTGGGTCAATTATGATGCGACGTATAATAGAGAATTCATGCGGACATAATTTGAAACAGAAACAAATACCAAAATCCCATGATTTCACATGTGATGCATGTTCCAAGGGAAAATTAATTATTCGGCCATCACCAAGCAAAGTAGAAAGTGAGTCTCTCACATTTCTAGAACGGATACAGGGAGATATTTGTGGGCCAATACACCCACCATGCGGACCATTTAGGTATTATATGGTTTTAATTGATGCATCAACTAAATGGTTGCATGTGTGCTTACTATCTTCTCAAAACCTGACATTTGCGAGATTACTTGCTCAATTGACAAGATTAAGAGCACATTACCCTGATTATCCTATCAAGAAAATACGTTTTGATAATGCTGGTGAATTTACTTCACAGACTTTTAATGAATATTGTATGTCCCTTGGAATTGATGTTGAACATCCTATAGCATATGTTCATACGCAAAATAGACTTGCAAAATCATTGGTAAAACGTTTGCAACTTATTGCAAGACCTTTACTTTTGAAATCTAATTTACCAATTTCTGCTTGGGGCCATGCCATTTTGCATGCAGCAATGTTAATTCGCATCAAGCCAACTAGTTATTTAAAAGTTTCCCCCTTACAAATGGTTTTTGGTGAAGAACCTAATATTTTCCATATTCGGACCTTTGGATGTGCAGTATATGTGCCTATAACACTTCCACAACGTACTAAAATGGGTCCTCAAAGAAGAATGAGAATTTATGTTGGGTATAAATCTCCTTCAATTATAAAATATTTAGAACCATCTACAGGAGATTTATTTACTGCACGATTTGAAGATTGTCATTTTGATGAATCAGTCCACCCAACATTAGGGGGAGAAAATAAGAAGTTGAATAAAGAAATTAGTTGGAATGAATTATCATTGGCTCATTTTGATCCTCGTACAAAACAATGTGAACTAGAAGTTCAAAAGATAATTCATTTACAGAATTCAGCTAATCGAATGCCAGAAGCATTCACTGACCCAAAGAAAGTGACAAAGTCACATATTCCAGCTGCTAATGCTCCTATTCGAATTGATGTCCCTGTAGAACAACCGATTATAAATGAATCAAAAGCACGCCTGAAGCGTGGTAGGCCTATCGGTTCCAAAGATAAAAATCTTCGAAAAAGAAAAGGAGCTAAGATTATAGATGGCCAAGTCGAGGATAATCAAGAAAAAAGTGTAGCTCTGGATGAGCCACTTCATGAAGAGAAATTATCTCCAGAGGAGAATATTGAGGCCCCAGAAGAGATCCAGGTACCTGAAATGTATAAAAATAATGAGATTTCAATAAATTATGTCACAAATAATATCAAATGGAACCGTAATGAAGTCAACGTTGACGACATTTTTGCTAATCATATAGCATATGATGTGATGAATGAAGAAGAGGATCATGAGCCAAAATCCATTAAAGAGTGCCAACAGCGAAAGGATTGGCCTCTATGGAAAGATGCCATAAATGCAGAATTAAAATCACTAGCAAAACGAAAAAGTATTTGGACCTATAATCCATACATCTAAAGATGTAAAGCCAGTTGGATATAAATGGGTTTTTGTACGGAAAAGAAATGAAAAGGGTGAAATTACAAGGTATAAAGCACGCCTTGTAGCCCAAAGCTTTACACAAAGACCTGGCATTGATTTTGAAGAAACATATTCACCAGTAGTGGATGCAACTACTTTTCGTTATTTAATTATCCTAACAGCAAATGAAGGGCTTGATTTGCATCTAATGGATGTTGTGACTGCTTATTTATATGGCTTACTTGATAGTGATATCTATATGAAAGTTCCTGAAGGACTCAAGATGCCAGAAGCATTTAATTCAAATTCACGAGAACAATACTCGATCAAATTAAATAAATCCCTGTATGGCTTGAAACAATCAGGCCGCATGTGGTATAATTGTCTTAAAAAATATTTGTTGAAAGAAGGGTATAAAAATGACCCGATATGACCATGCATTTTTATAAAAAGATCCAAAAATGAATTTGCTATAATTGTTGTTTATGTTGATGATATCAACATTATTGAAACTCCTGAAGAGATTTCAAAAGCAATTAATTGTTTAAAGAAAGAATTTGAAATGAAAGATTTGGGTAGGACAAAATTTTGTCTTGAATTACAAATTGAATACCTGAAGGATGAGATCTTTGTATATCAAGAAACTTATACAAAGAAGGTCCTAAAACGATTTTATATGGATAAGTCACATCCATTTTATACTCCAATGGTTGTAAAGTCTTTGATAAAAGAAAAAGATCCATTCCAACCCCAAGTAATTAACGAAAAAGGTGTAGAACAATTACTTGGTCCAAAAGTACCATATCTTAGTGCTATTGGGGCACTAATGTATCTTGCTAATCACACAAGACCTGATATAACATTTGCTATTAATTTATTAGCAAGATATAGTTCTGCACCAACACAAAGGCATTGGAATGGTGTAAAGCATATTTTTCGTTACCTCAGAGGTACTATAGATATGGGGTTATATTATTCAAATGTATTTAAACATGAACTGATTGGTTATTCAGATGCTGGATTTATGTCTGATCCACATGATGAAAAATCACAAACAGGTTATGTATTTACATGTGGAGGTACAACAATTTCATGGCGATCTATGAAACAAACTATATCAGCCACTTCATCTAATAATGCAGAAATCCTAGCAATGCATGAAATAAGTCGAGAATGTGTGTGGTTGAGGTCAGTAATTCATCATATACGAACTACTTGTCATTTATCTTCTGGTAAAATGGTTCCAACAGTTCTATATGAGGATAATACTGTATGTATTGCCCAACTTAAAGAAGGATACATCAAGGGCAATAGAACGAAGCATATTTCACCAAAATTTTTCTTTACTCGTGATCTTCAACAGAATGGTGAAATAGATATCCAACAAATCAGGTCAAGTGAAAATTTAGCAGATTTATTTACCAAGTCACTTTCAGAAGCAATCTTTGAGAAGCTTGTCTATGGTGTTGGTCTTCGAAGATTTAAAGATCTCAACTGATGTTATCAGGGGGAGTAATACTGATGTTGTCAACAGGGGGAGTCAATACGCGCTGTACTCTTTTTCCCTTATCTAGGTTTTGTCCCACTGGGTTTTCCTAGAAAGGTTTTTAATGAGGCAGCATTGGATAGTGTATCAATGGATGATGTACTCTTTTCTTTGATTAGGTTCTTATCCCACTGGGTTTTTCCTAGTTAAAGTTTTTAATGAGGCACATTCATAATGGACATCTAAAGGGGAGTGTTATAAATATATATGTATGTCCATTATTCATTCACATGCATCAACTATTCATTCACATTCACTTCAACTATTGTATCACATGTTTACTATAGCCTCATATGTGAATGTTTAGAGGGAAATTACCTCTTATGACCCTGAGATGGAAATTACACTAAAGACCCATTTTCTATCTATAAATAAAGGTCTTCTGTAAACATTCTGTATAGACTGGAATAAGAATTTCTCTCTACTCTTTCTCTCTATCTTCTATCTCTTGTTCCTGTTCTAAATTCTCATCAGTTTTATATTAGAAAATACAATTTTTCCCTCTAATATATCTAAATGACTAATAGTAACATGTCTTTTAGGGGGAAAAAATTATAAATGACCAATGGCCATCAACGTCAGGTCCCCAACGGCTCCTGGCGTCAAAATCTAACTTCTCAAGGCAATTCCCTGTTTATCATTTAGTTCTATTTAAAAAATTTCTGTGCCTAAGAAAACTTTCTTTGCCAGTGGCCATAAACAACTGTTTTTTTAGGTTACCGTATATTACATTTACAATGAAGTTTACCATCTCCCCTTTGTACAAGAACTCGAATAAATTAATGTCATTCATGGATTATGAACAATCAAAAATATATTTTTGAAACTTTTTTTAGGGTACTACACTTGATATTAAATATAAGATCTAATTAATATTTTTTAAAAAATTAAAAAAATTATTTGATTACATATATGTTATATATGCTTAAATTATACTATATCAGTTTACAAGCAAGATAAAACAGTTTGGAAAAAAAATAAATAAATATAAATATTTTAATAATATAATTAACTTCCTTAATCTCCCCTAAAAAATTAGGTATAATATTTAGGAGCTGATGTAGTATATAAAATATAAAAAAACTCCTACTAATTTTTCATGAAGGCGCATATATGATGAATGTTATAATTTTCATTAACCAACTGGTTAAGCTTTTCAGTGAATTAAATCTCCAATGTAATCATATGTATTTGTATATATAATATGCAAGGTTCTTGATGGCTTGCTTTATTCAATTATTATGGTATTGCTATTATTATGCGAAGTCATGAGAAAGGGAAGAGAGGATGAGGTGGCTGGCGAGGGCAGAATTGTAATTGTAAATATTAAAGCGAAGGAATCAGTAAACTCAAAAGAGAGGCACTCTGGGAGGGGACATCAATGGATGTCTTTCTGTACTTTATTATTGGCTGAACTTGCTTCCGCACTAATATCAATATATTACCTTCGTCTCTTCTCCATTTCTTCTTCCCTTGCTTCATTTCATTCTCTTGCTCTGCGCCTCTGTGCTCTTAACTCATCTGATTTATTTTCTTCTTAAAGCTACTCTATTATAAAGCTGCAGCTAATCATATCTGCATAGCATAATCTGCCTGTCCTTGTCACAGGATCTTTGTATCTATTCTGCCCCAACTCACCTTTCGCCTTTCTTTCCTGAGCTATCTAGGGTTTTGTTCCCTCTGGATGCTTCTTTTACAAGATCTTATCCCACCCTGCTTAGAAAGTAAGCTGAAAATTCCACTCAGAAAGTTAAAAGCAGGAAGAAGACCACAAAAATTCTCAGAATTTTATTGGATAAAACGGCGGGTCTTTTAGATAATGATTCTCGGGTTTGTGATATCCCGGTGACTTGTACCTTTTCTAAAAAGCTATAATAATCAGGAGCAGGGCGAACAACAGAGGCATTTATGGATTTGAATTCGCATCAGAATTTTCAGCCCCAAGAGCATCAACCCAACTCCGGGTTAGCTCGGTTTCGTTCTGCGCCCAGCTCGCTGTTCGCTGATTTCAGACAAGCTGTTGAATCTGCTAAATCCGAGAGACGAACTTCGAGATTCGCAAGCTGTAGTAATAGCAACAATACGGCGTTGCCGAGCTTTCAAGAATTCGAATCCGAACACAAACCCCCTAAATCTCCACCGGAGGCGGCTCTGAACCGTATGAATTCCCAGCAAGACTACAGTGGCGGCGGACTACCACCTCACTACCCCAGGCATAGTTCTTTCATGGATAGCTCCTTTGGACCGATGGGTTCAATGGGACTGGATCAAGAAACTCAGCAAAAAAGATTTGCTTCGCGTTTTCATAGGCAAAGTAGCTCACCTGCCGGTCTTTTCTCCAACATCTCATTTCCTAATGGTACAATATTTTTTTTTCCTGCTGCCTTTTTAGGCTTCTTTTTAGCAAAATGTTATCCTTTTGGGCGTTCTTTCAATTACTTTATCGACTAGAAAATAGAAATTGCAGAGGCAACATAATATACTGCATCGAAGTTAGATTTCACAATTTCATTGTATGATTGACCGAGCATTAGAAGCGTATGAAATTCTAGCTTAAGGAATTAAACATAATTTAATACTGTTTTGGACAAGTGATTATATTTTATGATTATTTGGAATCTGGTGATCCGAATTGTTATGCCTCAGCGTTTGCCCCGTTTAACATTGAGATAAACTCTCTCCCATTGCAGATTGGGAATTTTAAAATTATGTTTGACACACAATGGTCGTAATTTCATTTTGAGGACCCATGTAGTGATGATAGATACCAGACCCTGTTTCTTTCTCGAAGCAAAGTATACTTGATTTTCGGGGCTTTTTAAAATACCGAGTGATTATTTGTAAATTGCAGGGCATGGCACCATTAGAGGGGTAAGAAACTATGGTGGGGTGGACAGAAGTAGTAATGATGGACCTGCTCCATCTATCAGCCGATTGAAGAATCAGACTAGCTTCTCATCAAGAAGTACCTCTCTGGGAGCGCTGTCCCAGATCTCTGAAATAGAGTTTGAGGGTATTGGAGCAACTAGCCCTGATGATGGTAGGGTAGGAACTAGTAACAGTGGTAACACTCGGTATTGTGGCCCTGGCTTCCCTTTTGCTTCCTGGAATGATACAAATCTTACTGGTTTTAGAAGGGACCAAACTAGTAATGAAAAGTTGTATTCTGATGTTCAGGTATGTATATTCATCGTATTTTGTTGATCCGCTTTCCTCTTCTTGATATAAACAAGTTGATATGTTCAGATTATTGAGCCTGGAAGTCGGGTTAATGTATTATCGCACCACTTGAGTCTGCCAAAAACCCCATCACATATGGCTGCTGTGGACAAGTTTCTTCAATTCCCAGATTCTGTTCCCTGTAAAATAAGAGCAAAGCGGGGCTGTGCCACTCATCCTCGAAGTGTAGCCGAAAGGGTAGGATTTTCCCCCCCTGTGCCAAAGCCAGTTATAACATGGCAATACTTGTCTGTATCAAGCAGAATGAAGTGTGATTATTAGTCCTTTGCTAAAATAAGTGAGATAATGATACAGGTTAGAAGAACTCGCATCAGTGAACGCATGAAAAAGTTACAAGATCTTGTCCCAAACATGGACAAGGTAAGATTAGTGGTTTGCATATTATTATCTGTATATGGAAAGTCTGTCATGTTATGAATTTGTTCTTGGCAGCAAACAAACACAGCAGACATGTTGGACTTGGCTGTCATGTACATTAAAGATCTTCAGAAACAATTCAAGGTACATAAGGAGAAATTAAGTTTACCCAGAATTATGACGGTTTAATGAGTGACTTTGCGTTCGCACTCACACGATGAATGAAATTCTGCAGACTCTGAGTGAGAAACGGGCAAACTGCAAATGTGCACGCACCCAGAAAGCAGATGCAGATTAAGGGGTTTCACTAACATATAATGAACAAAGCATCCAGAGAAGGATATTGTGTGCTGGAAAGTAAGTAGAAAGCAGTGGCATATAAATGTTTTTATATTTATTGGATGATACAGAAAGCTTGTAGCTCCTTGACCACTAGCATTCAGGTTCTTTGAATATTGTACAGAATAATTCTGATGGTATAGGGCTATTAAGATATGTGACACAGTAATAGCATCTTTTTCTCTGTTTTTGCCTTCTTGTAACGTAGAATTTAGATCGGTTAAATGTTTATATGGAAAAGGGTAGTAGTTGTCTCACAAGTACATTTGACTTGACTATGTTGGGTGAACTAATGGGAGTAATTAAGAAGTATGTGGGGCGCATATTCTTTTTGTCCTGGGTGCGGCATACATGGAATTAATACTGATATGGTCCACCAAGGCACCAAATAAACAAGGGAATGAACAAGTAAATGGATAAGAGCATCAGTGCGTGGATATAAAGATTGAAATAGGGTGGCTATTAATAGAAGGGGTTACCAATTGGGGCATGATCGAGGATGGAGACTTTTACTCGTCACAGAATTCAAAAAAAAAAAAAAAAAAGAGGAAAAAGTATGGGCGCCCGCCTTATGGATTTGCCCAAACAGGATTCCAGAATCAGGACCCTCTTGCTGGCTTTATAGCCTTTTCAACTTGCCTCAACAGCACTACCTCTCATAGTCTCATTTCACTCATTGAAAAATTTAGAGAAAATCCTTTTAAGGTCTCAAAAACACTAAAAAAATATCAAAATTATTCCACAGAAAATTTTGATATCACAAAAGTTTCAATAATAACTCTATCTGTAAGTTTTAATAATTTTTTGGGACTTTTGTGACATAAAAATTTTCTATGGTACTTTTTTAACATTTTCTTAGTCTTTTAAAACCTTAAAGGAATTTTCTAAAAAATATAAACTCCACCTTTATCAAATCTCATAAATCATTCCTAAATTGAGCTACAAACTTCATATCTAGATTTAATTTAAAATCTTAAATATTATACTCTTTCATTTAAAAAATTAAGAACAGATGGGCACAAAAAAAGGAAAAATGCAAATAACATGAATCTCAGATAAATAAGTCAAAATTTGGGGGAATAATGTTAAAATGACCAGATTTAAAAATTCATTATTAAGGACATGTTTGTTTTGGCCTTTAATTAAAAATAACTTCTTTTTTTATGAAGCAGATTGTAATAGTTCAAAATAACAATACGGAGGCGTCATAAAATTAAATAATAATATTCTTGACAAAAAAACCAAAAAGATATCACATATACCAAAATTACTAAATTACGAAATAGTATATACTTTTTATAACTCTGACCAAACACAAAATAATTTTGTCTTCTCATAAAATCTCTAAAATAAGTCACTTAGTTTTTAAGATGAAATAAATAGATCCTAAGAATGTCCTCAAAGGTACAACTCACCTAATACGAATTTACGAGTCAAATATAAGTATTTATCACTTATATAACACAAATTTTAGGCGAAAAAAAGATATTGAGTACTATTTTTTAGTCAAACAACACAAATTTATAAATAAGAAAATGGGTATTTAGTAGTCCTCAAGAACAAAAAATTTGTAAACTTGGTCCTTAAGCATAATTCTATACAAAAAAAATTATTTATTTTAATAATAAGGAGTAATTAACGTTAATCCATCGTCCATCAATATTAAATAAATTTAGAAAATTTATAATAAATATATCTAAATCATAAGTAGCATATAATATAGCTTCTTTTTTTTTGTTGTCTATCTGGTATCTAAAATTTCGCCATGACTAACCCCTGTTGGGAAGAGAGTCTCCCAACCAGGTTTTTTTGCATTTACAAGGCTTAAACTCAAAACCTTACTTAAGGGACACAAACCGCTTACCACTTGTGCTAACCCCTGTTGGCATAATATAGCTATTTTTATTTTTATTTTGATAAATAATATAGCTATTTTTAATTATCTGAGGTTGAGGGAAGGGTGATAGATGCGGCCCAAAACCCCTGATACAGTCCATTATCCCATCCTCGCCCATGGTCGTCCGGCTCCGTTACACCGTGCCCTCCGTTATATATAAATTACATATATGGTAATTTATTTCTGTTTACAACGAAATAGATTTCTTAGTTATTGCTTCTATTAAATGTATACGAGTACATACTGATAATATAAATTATATACTCCATTGTTTAATGAAACATAATTGATTACTACTAGATTGAACCGGCGGCAGATATATTTTTAATTCTCAGGAAAGCTAGTTTCTATGCTGCCTGCCAAGAAAGACAAACCACAACAATCATGATCCTGCAGCTTACGTACATATGAATTTATTTAAAATAAAATAACCTGAAAATTATTAGAAAATGGCACTCGTATTATGAAGATCACTCATATCAAATGTGAACTGAACGTTAAGAAAATAGGAAACAGCAGTGATCGTCTTGAGTTGGCAACTTGGCATTAAATAACAAGAGCTGGAAAGCATTATGTTTAACGTCATCAGGCGGCAAGGATGATATTAAAAACGGGGAAATTTCAGTCAGCCTCGCATAAAGCAATTAATTTTAGTCTACCTCAAAACTTCACTTCACCCCATAATCATGATGAAATTGATTTTTATGAGTAAAAAATACAATGATGCGCTACTTTTATTTTTTTTACATAAGAGAATTTACCGGACAAATAAAGGTGTTTGTAAGATAAATAAAGAGATTTAAAAAACAAATAAAGGGATTTGAAAGAATTTAGAGAATTAAAAATATTTTGGTCATTTAAAAGACAAATATATAATTTCACTAAACAAATAAAGAGATTTGAAAGAATTTAAGAAGTTAAAAATATTTTGGCCATTTACAAGATAAATAAAGATATTTACAAGATAAATAAAAGAATTGAAAAGAAATTAGAGAGTTGAAAATATTTTGACTATTTACAAGATAAATATGGAATTTCACAAGATAAATATGCAAATTTACAAAACAAATAAATATATTTAAAAGAACATAGAGAATTTAAAATATTTTAGTTATTCAAAAGACAAAAATAAAAATTCACAATACAAGTATGAGTATCTAAGTATCTCCAATATAGATAAAAATGTTATAAAACTAATGAAAATTAAGATAATGAACAAGAGAGAATCTAGAGAGAAAGAGAGTAGAGAGAAGTTCTATTCCAGTGTGTTTTGAATGTTTATAGAAGCCCTCTGTTTATAGAAGGAAAATGGGTCTTTAACTGTAATTCCCACCTTTTACAATATATATATTTAATTCATAATAATAAAAACATGGGCTGCTGAATCAAAGGAATCAAAGAAACGTGGGCTGCTGAAGAAGCAAAAGAAGACTTGTATTTGTGTGGGCCCCACTGGTACTATGCAAATAGTAAATTACTATGCATGG
This sequence comes from Acacia confusa, assembly GCA_037074495.1. Lineage (NCBI taxonomy): Eukaryota > Viridiplantae > Streptophyta > Magnoliopsida > Fabales > Fabaceae > Acacia > Acacia confusa. Next base: position 7,536,107 of record CM073507.1, on the reverse strand, counting down.
GTCCCATGTCATCTTGTAATATTTGGAGACCGTGAGTCAATGGACATCCACATAATAAGTATATTCATAACACTCCCCCTTGGATGTCCATTTATGAATATGCCTCGTTAACAACTTTAACTAGGAAAAACTCAGTGGGATAAAAACCTAGCCAAAGAAAAGAGTACATCATTCATTGATACACTGTTGAGTGCTGCCTCATTAAAAACCTTTCTAGGAAAACCCAGTGGGACAAAACCTAGATAAGGGAAAAAGAGTACAGCGTGTATCGACTCCCCCTGTTGACAATATCAGTTGAGATCTCTGAATCTTCGCAGACCAATACCACGAACAAACTTTTCAAAGGTTGTACAAGGAAGAGATTTAGTAAATAAATCTGCAAGATTTTCACTTAAACTGATTTTCTGGATATCTATTTCACCATTCTGTTGAAGATCACGAGTATAGAAGAATTTTGGTGAAATATGCTTTGTTCTATCACCCTTGATATAACCCTCCTTGAGTTGGGCAATACATACAGCATTATCCTCATATAGAACTGTTGGAACCATTTTATCAGAAGATAGATGACAAGTAGTTCTTATATGATGGATTACTGACCTCAACCACACACATTCTCGACTTGCTTCATGCATTGCTAGAATTTCTGCATGATTAGCTGAAGTAGCTGTTATGGTCTGTTTCATAGATCTCCATGAAATAGTTGCACCTCCACATGTAAATAGATAGCCTGTTTGTGATATTCCATCATGTGGATCAGATATAAATCCAGCATCTGCATAACCAATCAGTTCATGCTTCGATACATTTGAGTAGTATAATCCCATATCCATTGTACCTCTGAGATAACGAAGAATTTGCTTGACACCATTCCAATGCCTCTCTGTTGGTGCAGAACTATATCTTGCTAATAAATTAACAGCAAACGATATATCAGGTCGTGTATGATTAGCAAGATACATTAGTGCCCCAATAGCACTTAGGTATGGTACTTCTGGACCAAGTAGTTCTTCTACACCTTCATCATTAATTATTTGAGGTCGAAATGGATCTTGATCCTTATCCAAAGACCTTACTACCATTGGAATACATAATGGATGTGATTTATTCATATAAAATCGTTCTAGGATCTTCTTTGTATAAGTTTCTTAATATACAAAGATCCCATCCTTCAGGTACTCGATTTGTAGTACAAGGCAAAATTTTGTTCTGCCCAAATCTTTCATTTCAAATTCTTTCTTCAAACAATTAATTGCTTTTGAAAGCTCTTCAGGAGTTCCAATGATGTTGATATCATCAACATAAACAGCAATTATAACAAATTCATTTCTCGATCCTTTCATAAAAATGCATGGGCATATTGGGTCATTTTTATACCCTTCCTTCAACAAATATTCCTTAAGACAATTATACCACATGCGCCCTGATTGTTTTAAACCATATAGGGACTTATTTAGTTTGATCGAGTATTGTTCTCGAGAATTTGAATTAGATGCTTCTGGCACCTTTAGTCCTTCAGGAACTTTCATATAAATATCACTATCAAGTGATCCATATAAATATGCAGTCACTACATCCATCAGATGTAAATTAAGCCCTTCATTTACTGCCAGACTAACTAAATAACGAAAAGTAATCGCATCCACTACTGGTGAATACGTTTCTTCATAATTAATGCCAGATCTTTGTGTAAATCCTTGGGCTACAAGACGTGCCTTATATCTTACAATTTCACCCTTTTCGTTTCTTTTTCTTACAAAAACCCATTTGTATCCAACTGGCTTTACACCTTCAGGTGTTTGGACTACAGGTCCAAATACTTTTCGTTTTTCCAGTGATTTCAATTCTACATTAACAGCATCTTTCCATAAGGGCCAATCTTTTCGCTGTTGACACTCTCTAATAGATTTAGGCTCATGATCCTCTTCATTATTCATTACATCATATGCTATATGATTAGCAAAGATGTCGTCAACGTTGACTTCATTTCGATCCCATCGGATACCATTCATAACATAATTAATTGAGATCTCATTATTTTCATACATTCCAGGTACCTGAGTCTCTTCTGGGACTGCAACATTCTCTTCTGGAGATAACTCTTCAAGAGATAGCTCTGCTGGAGCTACTGACTTTTCTTGATTATCCTCAACTTGACCATCTATATTTTTAGCTCCTTTTCTCTTTCGAGGATTTTTATCTTTAGAACCGATGGGTCTACCATGCTTCAGGCGTGCTTTATATTCATTCAAAATAGGTTTTCCTTCAGGGATATCAATTCGAATAGGAGCATTCGCAGCTGGAACATGTGACTTTGTCACTCTCTTTGGGTCAGTGAATGCTTCTGGCATTCGATTAGCTAAATCCTGCAAATGAATTATCTTTTGAACTTCTAGTTCGCATTGTTTTGTACGAGGATCAAAATGATCCAATGATAATTCATTCCAGCTAATCTCTTTACCTAGCTGCTTATTCTCTCCCCCTAATGTTGGGAAGACTGATTCATCAAAGTGACAATCAGCAAATCGTGCAGTAAATAAATCTCCTGTAGATGGTTCTAAATATTTTATGATTGAAGGAGATTCATACCCAACATATATTCTCATCCTCCTTTGAGGACCCATTTTAGTGCGTTGTGGTGGTGCTACTGGCACATATACTGCACATCCAAAAATTCTTATATGGGAAATATTAGGTTCTTTACAAAAAACCATTTGTAAGGGGGAAACCTTTAGGTAACTAGTAGGCCTGATGCGAATTAGCATTGCAGCATGCAAAATAGCATGGCCCCAAGCAGAAATCAGTAGATTACATCTCATAAGTAAAGGCCTTGCAATAAGTTGCAATCGTTTAATCAAAGATTCTGCAAGTCCATTTTGCGTATGAACATGAGCTACAGGATGTTCAACATCAATTTCAAGGGACATACAATATTCATTAAAAGCTTAAGAAGTAAATTCACCAGCATTATCAAGACGTATTTTCTTGATAGGATAATCAGGGTAATGTGCTCTTAATCGAATCAATTGAGCAAGTAATCTCGCAAACGCCAGGTTACGAGAAGATAATAAGCAGACATGTGACCATTTGGTTGATGCGTCAATTAAGACCATAAAATATCTAAATGGTCCACATGGTGGATGTATTGGTCCACAAATGTCTCCCTGTATCCGTTCTAGAAATTTAAGAGATTCACCTCCTACCTTGCTTGGTGAGGGTCGAATAATCAACTTTCCCTTGGAACATGCATCACATAAGAAATCATGGGACTGTGGTATTTGCTTACACTTCAGGGTATGTCCACATGAATTTTCAATTATTTGTCGCATCATAGTTGAGCCAGGATGGCCTAACCGGTCATGCCAAACATTAAATTCATGAGTAAACTTCTGGTTTTCTTTAGCAAACTGCTGGTTTGCATTGACTAATTTCTGGTCTGTATTAGTAAACTTCTGGTTTACAATAGCATGTGTTTCAATTGTGTTTATAAATGTATAATACATACTAGAAGAAAAAGCAGGAAAATTTTCTAATATGCATTTCCTACCAGAAATTATGCTCGTGATAGCAAGACATTCCTAATTATTTTTAATTGTTGTTTCTATATGAAATCCATTTCTGCGGATATCTTTGAAACTCAACAAGTTCCTTTTTGACTTGGTAGAATAAAATGCATTTTCAATGCATAATTTTGTTCCTTCAGGTAACAAAATATTAGCTCTTCCGGAGCCTTCAATCAAATTTATACTACCAGATATAGTCTGAACATTGGCTTCTCGCATTACCAATGAAGAAAAATATTTGTCATTTTTTAGTATGGTGTGCGTTGTTGCGCTATCAACGAGACACAAATCTTCAGGATTGTTGCCAACAAGATTCATTCTTCATTAAAGATACATGAAAATAAAAATAAAACATAATTAAAGGAAATACATATAACAGAAAAAAAAAGTTTCAATATATTAAAACATAATCATTAATCATGAAAAATGATTTATACTAAGTAATCAACAATATCAAAATGGGTCATCTCTACATCTTCATGCCCAGAATTTTCAGCCTTATCCACATGATTTGCTTCAATCTTTGGCCCTTTACCATTATTTTTCAATGATTCTTGGTAAAGGTTAACCAAATGTCTTGGCGTACGACAGGTACGTGACCAATGACCTTTGACACCACAACGATAACATGCATTTTCAGCATGTTTGTTATTTCCACTTGTTTCCCTTCTGGGGTTCTTATCAAACTTTCCCGATTTAGGGCGGGAATTTGATCCACCATAATTTGGACCACGACCACGGCCACGGCCACGGCCACGCCCACGATTGTAGCTACCTTTATGTCCACGTTCTCAGCCATTTGAAAATTCATTAGTTACTATATTCGCTTCTGGGAATGAAGTTGAGCCTGTTGGACGGGATTCATGATTTTTCAATAGAAGCTCGTTATTCTGTTTAGCTACAAGGAGACAAGAAATTAATTCTGCATATTTCTTGAAACCTTTCTCACGATATTGCTGCTGCAGGAGCAAATTGGATGCATGAAACGTAGAGAATGTTTTCTCTAGTATATCATCATCAGTGATATTTTCTCCACATAATTTTAACTGTGAAGTGATCCTGAACATAGCTGAGTTATATTCACTTACAGATTTAAAATCTTGTAAACGCAAATGAATCTAGTTATATCGAGCTTTTGGTAGAATGACCATCTTCTGGTGGTCATATCTTTCCTTCAAATTATTCTAAAGAACAAGTGGGTCTTTTACAGTCAAATATTCAACTTTTAGATCATCATGCAAATGGTGGCGTAACCAAATCATGGCTTGGGCCTTTTTTTGATTGGATTCCTCATTCCCTTCTATAATTGTGTTTTCTAGCTCATGGGCATTCAGATGGATTTCTGCATCCAGCATCCAGGATAAATAGTTCTTTCTGGTGATGTCAAGAACTGCAAACTCAATTTTTGAAAGGTTTGACATGATTCAAACTAATTAAAGAAAATAAACATGAATTAAAAATACAAATAATAATAACAATAAAATATTAAAGACAATAATTAATAACAATAAAATATTAAAGATAATAATTATAATTAAAGCATTACGGCTTCAGGCCATTTATAACTTATAATGAGAAAATTAAATTTATACGGCTTCTGGCCATAAAAATAACATGACTTCTGGTCATGAAGATAATATGACTTCTGGTCATATAATTTCAGAATAAGAAAATATAAGTATATGGCTTCTGGCCATAATAACATAACAATAAATGTTAATAACAATAAAAATAAATGTTATGTTAGCAACAGTAAAAATAACAATATCTGCAAACAGAGAATATCAAATCTAGATATCTATGTAGGAGGTAAAACCTTCCATGTAGATGTTAAATGAACAAAATATAAAATTACCGTGAATAGTAGAAATTACTATTCACAGTAAATAGTAAATAAAGTAAAATTACTGAAAGATTAAATCTAGACTTCCAAGTAGGAGTCAAATGAATAAAAATAAAATTACTGAAAAAGGGTAAATTTACTATGAATAGTAAATTACTATTTACCGTAGTAAAATAGTAAATAATCTCAAATCTTAACCATGAAACCCGATATTTAAAATAATCGGTAAAAATATATCTTTAATTCCATATTGTGGTTAAGATTATCCCAGATAGATAAAATAAACAAATAGTAAAAAAAAATGGTGATAAAATCTTACCTCGGTAGAGTCTTCGTGCTGATAACGTGTTATAAAACTAATGAAAATTAAGATAATGAACAAGAGAGAATCTAGAGAGAAAGAGAGTAGAGAGAAGTTCTATTCCAGTGTGTTTTGAATGTTTACAGAAGCCCTCTATTTATAGAAGAAAAATGGGTCTTTAATTGTAATTCCCACCTTTTACAATATATATATTTAATTCATAATAATAAAAACATGGGCTGCTGAATCAAAGGAATCAAAGAAACTTGGGCTGCTGAAGAAGCAAAAGAAGACTTGTATTTGTGTGGGCCCTACTGGTACTATGCAAATAGTAAATTACTATACATGGGTCTCATGTCATCTTGTAATATTTAGAGACCGTGAGTCAATGGACATCCACATAATAAGTATATTCATAACAAAAAACAATTTATAAGGGATTGGCTTTCGTCCGATGCCTTTTAGGTCCGCTGCCGTCCTTTGCGTTCAAACGATGTCGTTTCCTCTCTTTTTTTTTTTCCCTCTCTAAAAAACATCGGACGAAAGCCAATCCCGTCTTTGAAGCAGAGCATCCCTACTACGGCGAGCGCTGCCACAAAACACAGAAGAGCAGCATCAGCCTCCGTGTTTCCTCCGACGAACATGTATAGAATCAAAGAAGATTTGGCAGATAGCAGGCCCCTCCATCTTCAGCCGCCTTGCCTTGTTCTCCATGACCGTCATCACTCAGCATTTCGCCAGCCACCTCGGTGAACTCGATCTCGCAGCTATTTCTATTGTCTGTACCTTCTTTATCTCAATCAGCTTCGGTTTCTTGGTAAAACCTCCTTTCTCTTTGTCTCAATCTTTGAGTAATTGTGAATTTCACCCTCAATTTAAACCAAGGATGGGTGTTTAATTGTCTTGTTTAGCTCGGCATGGCGAGCGCGCTTGAGACCCTTTTTGGCCAAGCCTACGGGGCCAAACAATACCACATGTTGGGCATTTACATGCAACGCTCCTGGCCTATGTTGTTTTTGGTGGGTGTCCGCATTCATGGAATGTTTTTTCTGTCGAAGCTTTTGTTGGCCTCTGGGAATTTTTCAAACTATCTGTGGCTTCTGGGGTCATGCTCTCGTAAGTACTGATAACTGATCGTTCTCTCTCTACATTTTGAACCTTTGAAAGTGGATGCAATTGTTAGAAGGCATGAATTCAAAATTTCAGATTGGAGAACTTCTACTACCGATTGTTGGTTATAATGTCAGGATATATGCACAATGCCGAAGTCGCAGTTGATGCTCTTTCCATCTGGTAAGTTACTATTTATAATCATTCTCATTACAACTATTTATTCAATTCCATGCCTCTTTTCCAACCTCTGATCTTGTTTGGCAGTGTAACTATCTATGGTTGGGAATCTATGATTCCACTAGGATTCTTGGCTGCAACAGGGTATGTCACTGGTTGTAAGTGTTCCTTTCTCTATCTGTCCTAGGACATAAACTAGATAATTGGATGGTTGTGAGGGGGGAAACTCAAACTAGACAGAAATAGTATGTTGAGACCACTAGCATGGTTGTAAAAGGACTGAGTTGAACCAGATATAAATTACTGATTGGAAGAGTCAGCTTCACGAGCAGAATGTCTTCTATTCCTCCATTGGCATAAAGATACGTAACAGATTTATTTTTTAAGTGGTTTGCTCTTTAGGCATTCAAAGGAAAAGACCTTCGCTAATAAACAAGCATTTTGACTATCATCAGCCGTAACTTTCCTGGGACTTGTTAATTGTTATGATATGTGCGAGTGACTATTTCCAAGCTCTTTGTCATCGCCACAAGGGTTTTCTGTTGAGGCCATGTTTGAACCTAAAACCTATCCATTTGTAGTTCACTGGTTAAGTAGGACATAACGCCATACAAAGTCATCGACGTTTCTTTTTATATTAGAAAAGAACTAATGATATCTGCCAGTGAGATTTGCTTCATGCTAGTCATATCTACTATAGAAGATCAAAGCTTGATGCAATGAATTTAGTTAATCTTTTATCTGTTTCTGCCGTTGCTTTCTACCTGATTCATGATATTTGTTCATTCAACAATATTAAAAAGAGTAATTTTTAGATAATAATAGTTAGGATAATGTTAGTGCTATCTGGTTGGTTAATAATAGGGGGTCAAAATATATCCTTTCTTCTTTTCAGATGATAAAATATTTTTAGAAGCATTATTGCCCTGTTCCTAAATTTTTTAGTTACAGTCTTTTAGTATCATTAACACAAAGTATTGTGTATCACCTGCTAGAGATGGCCTCTGAAGTGCATATGGAAGTCGATTCTCATGTTTTGGAAATGACCAACGCTTTTATATGCTGATAGCTATAGAAGTATCTGAGGATTATATTCTTTGATGGTTTGGTCTGTCTCGTGCAGTTGTGTCTTTTAAGGCTTCGGTGATTATGTTAAATTTGAAATGGTCTAATAATATAATATGATTCTATAGAAGCCTATTGTTGCAATCAAATAAACTCATGCGCTTGTTCAGAAGCTCACTTTCTCAATCAAAATTAGTGGGTTAGATTTTGATTTTAGTTCTTATTATCACAAACCTTCTTTGAATAGTTTGCTTGTTATAAATATTTACTTTAACTTGATTTTGCATGTCCTTTGTACATTGAACAGAATATAATATGGTGTGTTTGGAAGAGACTTTTCTTAACAACTTTCTATTGGAAGGAAAATAGCTTACCATGTTATGGTATATCTGGTTACTGACTCATTGTTGATCAACCTACAAAATTTCAGAATGCGATCTCTCGAGGTCTTGTTGGCGCTGGCCTAGAAGTTGTCCAGTATGGGTGGGTGATGTCTATTTTTCTTTAGCACTCATATTTTCTTTGATTTTACATAAGGATTGGTGAAGTTCGGTAAAACTTTTTCTGAAGTTATCTGATTTTGAATAATGCTTGTGGGTTTACTAAGACATGCAAAACTCTGTCGTCTTTACTCTTCAATTCAAGGCTTTAGAACCCATGGCTCATACACTCCTGGAACAGCCCCCATTCTTTCTTCTATAATAATACTCAAAAAGATAAACTATAGGGCTCCTTGGCAATAATAAAATCCAAGTTTCCTAAGTAATAATTGAAGCAAGTCATCCTGCTAAAACTGGTCAGTGTTACAGTAGCTTATATGATAGTGAGTGAGTCTGTTATTTTGCCATTATTAGTTACTTTTGAGTAGCTTCCGAATAGAAAGTAGATTGAACTGCTTTTAATTGTGATTATAATAATTTCTTCACTGATCTGTCATGGAAAATCATTTGAATTGGAGCCCTTGCTAGCAGGGTCAAGACATAACCTATTGTATGTTCCCTATTACTTTATTATCACTTTATATGCATCAATATCAAGTCAACTGAGGACTTCACTTCGAGGTTTAAATATTGCAAATGAAATTCTTGAACAAGCAGTACAACTTGTTACCAATGATAATCTTGATCTTGCTTGCAATTCTGATTGACAATAAAATTGCTTGCAGGTTACTTTTATAAGAATGTACAAATAATGAGCAATCTAGACCAACAAATATAGCCAACTCAAACTACATCTTTCGAGAAGACATGACAAGCCAGAAGAACAAAATAAAGACTTTACGTACAAAATGAGTCTGCTTGACCAAAATAGAGAGCAGACTAAAAGAAGTACAAAATGATTCTGCTTGAGCAAAATAGAGAGTAACCCAAAGGAAGTCACAAGCTGTACAAAAGGGCTGGACAAAATAAGGTGGAATGGAGACTTAATATAGGAGGGTCATAGTCAATCATTGAATCTCTATTTGTAACACAATGTAACAATGTAACTTTGTAGTTTTAGTGAATATATATTGTTAGTTGTGAATTTTTCTACTATTGTAAAATGAGACAATGTTGTGTAAGCAATTTCATATTTCAATATAAGAGACTAAATTGTTTTCTTCCATTATCATTATTCTTTATACTTAACAAAATTATATTTTTGGCTAAAATCCAATGCTCCAAGCGATGTAAAATTGTCGTTAAGTGGTGCTTACAGTAAAAAAAATGGCATAAAATAAATCTCTCAATATATTTAACAAACTAGTTGAGGATGCTATTTAACATCATATGACATACTTCGAGTAAAAAAAAACATCATATGACATACCATCAATAAATTTGTAAGAGTCATTTGACTTGATTGAAAGCTATTCAACATCATATTATCATGTTGTATTGGAGTTAGACTTTTTAGAGGCTTTTGTTTTTCCTCTTCTTCGACTAGTTTGACTAGTTTCAAGACAAATTTTTATTCGTTTATTGATTTTTCTTAAAAATTGATATATTCTTAAAAAAGTTAGTTAAACAAAAGTGAAAGCATCTTAAATACTATCTATTGGTATATTCATCAAAATCTTGTTATTTTTTTAGGGCTTTGGTTGTCTCATGTTACATGAAAAATGAAAGAAAAAGTTTCATGCACACACATGAAATGGTGAGACCCACATATACATATATAAATTAATATATATATATGTGGTCCCACCATTTCATGTGTGTATGACATGAGAAAATGGTTTTCTACAACATGAGAAAATGTTTTCCTATTTTTTTAATCCAACATGGATACTTTTAACGCAAGAATATATTGTGCTTTAATGCAAGAACATAGTTAAAATGATTCAATGCAAAATGCAAGAACATAGATTATAATAACAGTATTTCACTGGCCAAACTTTTTTTCAGGTGAGCCGATTATTGAGTAACACAACTTTATTCAAATCTCGACCCCAAAAAATGCAAATCAGCAATTTCTCTCTTGGCCAGCAATTAAATTCATCGAGGTGGCCGGCGAAATGCTGAGTGATGACGGTCATGGAGAACAAGGCAAGGCGGCTGAAGATGGAGGGACCTGCTATCTGCCAAATCTTCTTTGATTCTATACATGTTCGTCGGAGGAAACACGGAGGCTGATGCTGCTCTTCTGTGTTCTGTGGCAGCGCTCGCCGTAGTAGGGGATGCTCTGCTTCAAAGACGGGATTGGCTTTCGTCCGATGCTTTTTATAGAGGGGAAAAAAAAGAGAGGAAACGACATCGTTTGAAGGCAAAGGAACGCAGCGGACCTAAAAGGCATCGGACGAAAGCCAATCCCAATTTATAAAAGGTTTAAGGTGCAATTTTACCAACGAACTATTGGCCCAGAAGCAATTTCACCAATAGACTATATAGTGGACCAAAATTACCAACAAACTATTGAATCAGGAGTAATTTCGCCAACGTCATTAATTGAGCCTAATGTCCGTTTTCTGTCTTCATGCAAAAATTACAAAATAGAACCCAGATGTTTATGAAACTATATTTAAGCCCAAAAAAATTTAAAATTTTTTACTTTAGTCCCTCCACGTACTTTGTATAGAAGGACTAAACTAAAAATTATAAGAAATTTATGGGCCGAAAGATAATTATGTAAAATTTTGGATTCTTTTATGTAATTTTTGTGGGGCCATCCCTACCCCCAAAGTCCGTCCCTGGTTACAGGTCTTTTTTTGAACCTTAGTCTGACCTAGCTTGGGGCCTATTAAGGAGGCCTGTAATTTTAAAAATTTTGTAACCAGTTTAACAAACCACAGGCCTCACCTCAAAATAAGCCTACTTCAAACAGGGTGAAAATATAATTACTTTAAACATGCCAAAAATAGACCTACTTTAAACAGACTGTTAGATGTAGGTCTATTTTCGGCCTATTAAAAGTAGGACTGTTTTCACCCTGTTTGAAGTAGGCTTGTTTTGAGGCGAGCCTTGTAGTTTGTTAGGTTGCTTACAAAATTTTTAAAATTACAGGCCTCCTTAATAGGCCACAGGCCAGGTTAAAGCCGAAAAAAAGGTCTGTAACCAGCGCCGGATTTTGAGGGTTAGGGATGACCTTGCAAAAATTATATAAAAAAACCTCAAATTTTAGAAAATTATCTTGCCGCTCCAAATTTTTTTTATAATTTCTCCATATAAAGTACATGGTCATGGAGGGACTAAAATAAAAAAAAATTAAATTTTTGGGGCTTAAATATAATTTCATAAACATCTAAGTCATATTCTGTAATTTTTGCATGAAAGCAGAAAAAGGACGTTAGGTTTAATTAACGGCTTTGGCGAAATTGCTCCTGAGCCAATTATTCGTTGGCAAAATTACACTTTAACCCTTTATAAAACAATTAAAGTAAGAATATCATTATCTTTTCCCCTTCAAAAATTAATTCCATTTTGACAATGGAGTATAATGAAGTTTCAAAAAATTTTGGGCCGAACTAAAATTAATTTGCTACATGGGGCTAATTTTTCCCTTAAAATGGCGTATGAAATAGATAATGGTAATATCAATATATCATCAACTTGTGAAGGTGCTTTACAGAGTGACAAGGACTCTTAGATATCATCTATTGGTTATGCAGCAGAACAGAGATCCCCAGGGGCTAAATGTCGCAACACAACATCCACCCCTTCTCGTGAATCTTTGTGCCGAATCTCAACTTGCCTCCATAAGCATCTATATCCTCCATAAACGACAAGACAATTCAATAATAATATTGAGCATTGTTAAGTCCCCACACCTTGCCCCGGCATCATCATGTCGCAGTCAACAGTTAACATACACCCTCTGTAAATAGAGCTCTTGGGAATTCAGATACATCCTGCATCTCCAGATCATTGGTATAAAAACACACTGGAGAATATATCAGGCTACACACCAATATTCTTCATAACGCTAGTCTCCATGATCCTGCTCCTATCCATTCTCACCACAACTCGATCAAAATTACGCCTTCCACCAAGTCCATGGGCCTTACCTATTATAGGTCACTTGCATTTATTGCAGAAACCTCTTCACAGATGTCTACAGAACCTCTCAGATCGTTATGGTCCCTTGATTCACATCTATTTAGGCTCCCTTCCCGTTGTTGTTGTATCCTCTGCAGAATTGGCCAAAGAGATATTGAAAACCCATGAACTGTCCTTCTGTAACAGATCTGCAAATGCCGCTATTCGTTATCTTACCTACGATGCAACTGATTTAGGATTCTCTCCTTATGGAATCTACTGGAAGTTCATGAAGAAGCTATGCATGTCGGAGCTTCTTAACGGTCGGATGCTGGATCAACTTTCAGCGATCAGACAAGAAGAGATAAGCCAGTTCTTGCAGAAGTTGAAAAGGAAAGGTGAAGCAGGGAGGCCGTGAACGTCGGAGCAGAGGCCTTACAGCTTACGAACAGTATTATAATGAGAATGTCAACGGGCAATAGCCTGTTTCACACAGAGGAAGAAGCGCGTGAGGTCATACGACGCGTGAAAGATGGATCAGAGCTGTGCTCGATTTTCAACTTTTCGGATTTTTTTTGGTTCTACAAGAACCTGGATCTCCAAGGAATTGGGAAGAGACTCAAGGAGGTTCGTGATAAGTTCGACTTCACACTTGAGAATATCATCAAGGAGCACGAAGAGACAAGAAGCGAATCCACCGCACAAGATAAGGACATACTAGATGTTCTTCTGAGTATATCAGAAGATGAAAGTTCCAAGGTTAAAATCACCAAAAACAACATCAAGGGCTTTTTGATGGTATGCGAGATCCTTTCACTATATATGTGTAGAAACAAACAAAGAGTTGTATAAAATTAACGTGCTGTGGAATTTATGATTTGTCAGGATATATTAACGGGTGGGACGGATACAAGTGCAGTGACCATAGAGTGGGCGATGGCGGATCTGATAAAGCAGCCAGAAGTGATGGAGAAAGCAAGGAAGGAGATTGATTCAGTGATTGGGAGAAACAGAGCGGTGATGGAGTCGGATATGGCGGATCTTCCTTATATAGAAGCGGTGGTGAAGGAGACACTTAGGCTTCACTCTCCATCTCCGTTGATGATAAGAGAGTCTGTTGAAAAGTGCAGCGTTGGTGGATATGACATCCCTGAAAAGACACAGGTGTTCATAAATGTGTGGGCTATTGGGAGGAATGCAAAGTACTGGGAAAATCCGCTAGAGTTCAGACCAGAAAGGTTTTTGAGCAGAGACGTGAATGGGAAGGAGATGAATTTGGAAGTGAGGGGACAACACTATCAGTTATTGCCGTTTGGAAGTGGAAGAAGGGGATGCCCCGGAGTGTCACTGGCACTTCACGTTGTTCAGACCACTCTCGCAGCTATGATTCAGTGTTTCGAATGGAAGGAAGCGGACGGTGGAGATGGCTGCCTTGACATGACGGAGGGACCCGTCATAATTCTTTCAAGGGCTCAACCCCTTACACGTGTCCCCATTCCTAGGTTCTCTCCATTTCCTCCTTGTCTACCACAGCCTCAAATTTAACGAAGTCCTTTTAAAAAAACTTGGTTGTCTTTCTTTTAAAAATATTTTAATTAACTATATTAATCTCTTAAAAAAAATGAATTGGTTTAGTAGTACCGCTCAAGAGGCTTTTGTTTGGAATTACAAAAGCGTTATTTTACCAAAATCCATCAAGTATATATGTAGCCTTTGCTCTGTGTAAACGCGAATTAATAGCCTTGCTGAACTGTACTGATGGACTCGAGTAGATCAAATTGCACATTTTCAATGTGAAAATATAATGTTTTGCTAGGTTAATTGTAGATCATCAGCGTTTAAAAGGGTTTTGCTAAAGAACTAAAAATATATTATTTTGATTCTTATATATATAACTGGTCCTAGCATGATCAATTTATTACAGGTACGGAATTTAGGAGTTCAATTTTAAAAGTAACGATCACACTGACAAATCAAATGGATGGCTTTAATTTAGTAAAGGAAAGAGGTAAGAGAGATACTTTAATTGACATCCTTTTTCGCCTCCGTAATTTTTGTTGAGTAAGAAGAGAAACATGTGCAAAATATATATGACAACCCCTGGGTGGGACATGTGCTCAAAATTTGCCAAACAATAAGTGGACAGTCATTTTCTTTTCTTACTCAACTTTCCTCATGACTGATACATAATAATAAGATCGAGTGCTTCTTCCCTGTTTTACAGCAGGGACATCTCACACGTTTATCCATTTTCAATCTTTATATTCGGCGACACTCTACAATTAATCCCATGCATCTAGAATCTTTCAAAATTAATTAACTCACGGAAGGTAAGATCTTCAACGTCTGAACGAATTCGATAAATTATTATCCACCATTGAAAAAACAAGGATCATTGAAAGGCTTGAGCATCATCATAGGCAGAATTCATGCCTGGATGAGGGGCATGCGGAGGTGTTATATATTGAATATGTTACTCAAAACCGGATCCAAGTTTTTTGTGGCAAGAACGGAGATTAATTAATTATCCTCCTGTTCTATATGGTTGAAATCATCGGTATCATCTATGTATTTAAAGGGCTACAGATTCGTTAGCTAAAGGGCTATACAACTGTTGACTTCCTTTGTGATGATTATATTGTGCTGGAGCAGTTACAACAATAACAAACGATAACCATGCTTATTATTCCTATCAAAATATTATTGATTCAGCTATAAGACTAATTTTGTATACAAATTGAAAAATTGTTGTCAATTTTTGGTGTAGGAAAGAGAATAGGGAAGCTGATCATGATCTGATTTTTTTGTCTAGATTAGCTCATCATAATCAATTTTTTGTTTTGTTTTTGATAATGTTAGCCGGTATCTTTTTTGATTATTTATCCCTCAAGAGTGACACTTTTAAAAGATGAACACGAGATCTAGATTTAAAGGGATTTATCATCAACTTCGCTTATGATTTTCTAACTTTTGACACCCAACTATATGTAATGCTCTCTAACTCGATCTCTTGGTTTTTTTTCTTTTAAACAATCGAGGAGATGATCACTTTTTAGATTTTTCCAAACAAGAGAAAGAAAAGGAAATCTTGTGATTACCGATCAACATTAATTAATAATGAGCCGATAAGAAAACACCAGAGGTTGGAAGGAATTTTAGAATTTACCAAACCACGAAAGAAAAGGAATTCATGTCACTACCGATCAAAGTCATAAATAATGAGCAGATAAGAAATTACCAGAGGTTGGAAGGAATAAATATTCTAAAGCCAATCAATTAAGCATTAGGTGAGAGGTCAAATCATTATCAGCCTTCTTAAAAGCCAACTCCGCACTCTAGCACGTTATCACCGTTTTTTCACTCATGGCTTCGTTCCAATTCTACACCCAACTTATCCTCATAGGAGTAGTTTCCACCATTATACTTCGAGCCCTACTGGACAGATATCAGAGGAAGGGTCGTCTTCCGCCAGGTCCACCGTCGCTGCCTCTGATCGGCCACCTCCACCTTCTTCTACCGTTACCACACCGAGCTTTTCATAATCTCTCCACTCGCTATGGACCCGTCATCCAACTTTTCATCGGCTCTGTCCCTTGCGTTGTTGCTTCCACACCTGAGACGGCCAAAGAGTTCCTTAAAAACCACGAATCTTGTTTCTCCAACAGGTTCGCAAACGCTGCCGTCCACCACTTCTCATACGGACGCAAAGGTTTCGTGTTTGCAGATTATGGCCTCTACTGGAAGTTCGTGAAGAAGCTATGCATGTCCCAGCTCCTGGGTGGTCGCACCCTCGACATCCTCCTTCCGGTGAGGCGAGCGGAGACCTTGAGGTTTCTGGGAGTTTTGCTCAGAAAAGGGCAGGCGGGTGAAGCCATTGACGTCGGTCACGAGCTCTTGAAACTAGCCAATGGAGTTATATCAAGAATGATCATGAGTCGATGCTCTTCTGGAAACGATGAAGAGGCCAAAGAAATCAGGAAGTTGGTGACTGACACAGCGGAGCTCGCAGGGGAGTTCAGTCCATCTGATTATGCACGGTTTTTTAACAAGCTCAATTTGCCGGGTCGACGGAACAAAAGGCTGAAAGAGACTCGGGACAGGTTTGACGCTTTGTTGGAGGAGGTGATAAAGGAGCATGAAGATGAAAGGAGGAAGAGGAGGGAACTGCATGAGGATGGTCAAATAAGGGATTTGCTTGATATTTTACTGGACATACATGAAGACGAGGCTTCTGAGGTTAAATTTTCCAAGGAGAACATCAAGGCTCTCATCTTGGTCAGTAAGTTCGGTTTTACTAACTTCCACTCCCCTTTTCTCTTCGCCATGTCTCATTCCTTTTTTTTGAAGCTCTGAATTTAAAAACCTTAATCCTAATCTCTGAATATTTTAAATGTCATTGCATCAACTATAATAAAAAAAAAGGCAGGGATCTAGTGTAGATTTTCTTATGGCATGGGATATATGTGATTGTTTCAGTGGGACCTTGCCCATTTGACTGTATAACCGGAAATGTTGCTTGCATTATTCTACAACCCCCGAGGCGCCAACTCCATAATCAAAGGGAACCGTTTATCGAGAGCTTGTTCAATCTGGACCGTTCAAATCATATATGGACGGTCTAGATTTTATTTTTTAAATTAGTGGTTTTTGAATAAAACATTATTTTTTTAGAAAATATTAGTTGAGAAATTATTTTTATTTTAGGTTTTCTACCTAATAAAATACTTTTATTTTCAAAAAAATAAAAAAAATAATACCTGGACCGTTTCGATCCGATCCAAATCGAACAATCTCTCAGTGCTTATCCAAAAATAGGTAGTGAAACCGGTTCCTAATCAAAGACACACGCTAACAAGGGGTCTGTGTGAAAGTATTCCTGAGCTTTATTATTCCACTTGCGTGTGGGTTTGGTTTATTTAATTCTAAAACCTCTTTGCTAAATTTTAAAGAACAGCCGCATCCAATATCTAATCATTAATTTTTCATCTCATCTTGCCCACTATGCGACCCCATCTAACACTCATTCAATTCTTAATATAAGACATATTTAATTAATTTGATTATATTAAATTAGTTAATATAAGAAATATTTAGTTAGTTTAGTTCGATTAAGTTAGTAAATATAAAATATAATCCTTAAATCCTTCATTCTTTTTCCTTCTCGATTATTGTCGAGAGAATTTCATTATGGATAAATTAGAGAATGATTGACAAATATAAAAAATATGTGTGGTGTTTAAGACAAAAATTAACTCCTCAATCTTATATTAAAGTCTAGAGGGAGTATATTCTAATCCGTGTTAACTTGTCTCATGCAAAAACTGGACAGCCTTGTCAATTTATTTGAATTGAAATCAATTTAACTATTGTAGGACTTGTTCATTGCGGGAACGGACACTTCTGCCCTGACCACAGAATGGGCGCTAGCAGAATTAATCAATCACCCTCACGTGATGGAGAAAGCAAGACAAGAGATCGATTCAGTGGTGGGAATGAGTAGAATAGTTGAGGAGTCAGACATAGTCAACCTACCTTACCTGCAAGCCATATTTAAGGAAACCCTAAGGATTCATCCCCCAGTGCCATTGTTGGGAAGATTCTCATCTGAAAGATGCAACGTCAGTGGTTACGAGATTCCAGCTAATACTTTGTTCTTCGTAAATCTGTGGTCACTCGGGAGGGACTCCAAGCAGTGGGGGGATCCGCTTGAGTTCAGGCCAGAGAGATTTATGGACACAGAACCAAATGGGAATGGGAATGTGGATGTGAGAGGGCAACATTTTGAGCTGCTTCCTTTTGGGACTGGAAGAAGAGGCTGTCCTGGAGCCTCACTTGCGCAACAAGTTGTGAAATCGAACCTGGCGGCTATGATTCAGTGTTTTGAGTGGAAGGTGGATGGAACTGTTGATATGGGGGAGAAAGCATCAATGACACTTCCAAGGGCTCATCCTTTAATATGTGTCCCTGTGCCACGTCCTAACCTCCTTTCTTCTGTCATACCCGTGATTGAGTAGGCATGGCGAAATAAGGAAAATTGTCCAGCAGAATTGTTCCCGTAATTTGTTTACCAACTTTTATGAAAACCACCATATATTTTCATGTATGACAGTAATTATATTCACCAATGTTCTCTATATTTGGGAAATAAAACAATATTCGCTATAAATTTCCGTCCGTTTTATGTTTTGGATCGAATTCCTCTATTTAACGCTTTAGAACGCAACAAATATAGAACTACTGCAACCGGCGCCATCATTGACCAATATTTTGCAGCACACGTATCTCATCTGACCAACTGATGTGAAGTGCCCTTGAACAGTAGCTTGTATAGAAACTTTATTTGCTTAACATGTTATCTTAATGCCAGATTTCCTTATTAAAATATACTTTCTTGTCTCAAATATAGTTATTTCAACTAATTCATACATATTAATTACTAATAAAATATTTGGGGGAGGGAGGGGGGGGGGGATTGAAGGCCTTGCCTGCTTGGGTGGGAATTGAAGACCTATAAGCGCATTATCTCCATGCACATTTATAGGTTATTGGTAAATTATAAATCCACCTAATGAATACTGCTAATTGGCTGTGTGGAGTTAGATTTGATGATGATTATTTAATTATTTAAATTACTCGAGCATCACGATATGGTTTATGAGCATATCATGACTAATTTTTTTTTTCTATGTAATATTTTAATACATAAGATTAAGTTGGCAAACAGAAAACTTGTGATTAAAATACTCCTACGTACTTTGTGGTAATTACTAGATCGACAGACATATTTTAAGAATAGCCCGATTTTGAGAGTATTGATTTAATCCACAGATCAAATGAGGCGTTGTCATTATATTAAAGAGGCATTGATGAGGTAGAGTAAGATCATTTTCTTAATTTTGCTGGACATACATGAAGACGAGGCTTCTAATTAAGATAAAGTTGTGCATGGAGTGTAGGGCTTTCGTCTTCGTCAGAAAGTTCACTTTTACTAAATTCCATTCCCTTTTTCCTTCTCGAAGTTTGATTTCTTTCTTTTAGAATCCCTGAATTTCAAAAGCACGCACAATCCTAAATGTCATTGCAACTGTAATAAAAATATAGATAGGGATCACTGTAGATTTTCTTCAGGATATATTGTAGAAAAACCATTTTCTCATGTTACACACACATGAAATAGTGGGACCCACATATACATATATGAATTCATATATGTATATTCATACATGTATATATGGGTCCCACCATTTCATGTATGTATAGGAAACTTTTTTTTCTCATGTAACATGAGAAAATCGAAGCCCTATATTGTAATTTCCTGACTGGGACCTTGCCCATTTGACTAACCAGAAATATTGTTTGTTGGTTGTTCCAGGAAGCATTATTTTAAGACCCCCGAGGCACCGATTTCATAATCACAGGCACTCACTCATACGGGCGCGTGTGTAAATGTTAATGAGATTCATTATTCCACTTACGTCTGGGTTAGATTTATTTAATTCTAAATTAAACCTCTTTGCTCAATTTAAAGGAACAACGGCACCCAATGTTCAATTGTTACTTGCTCATCTCACCATGCCCATTATGCACCATATTACTCCTTCTAATAATTACGTATTATACTATAGATTTATAATCCATGTTAAATTGTCTCAGGAAAAAACATGACAGCCTTGTCAAGTTATTTGAACTCAAGTTAAGTTTTTATTAAAATATTGTAGGACTTGTTCATGGCTGGAACGGACTCGTCTGCACTAACCATGGAATTCACGTTAGCAGAATTAATTAATAACCCTCACATGATGGAGAAAGCCAGACAAGAGATCGAGTCAGTGGTGGGATTAATAAGTAGAATAGTAGAGGAATCTGACATAGTCAAGCCATATTTAAAGAAGCTCTAATTAAGGATTCATCCATCCCACGGTGTCAATGTTAGGAAGACTATAATCCGAAAGCTGCAACGTCGCAGGTTACGGGATTCCAGCTAAAACGACTTTGTTTGTAAACTTGTGGTCTATGGGGAGTGACCCCAAGCTCTGGGAAGAGCCCCTTGAGTTCAGGCCAGAGAGATTTATGGGCATACACTACTACAAAAAAGCCCTTTCACATTCTATTTTTCCAACTTTTTATGTCCTATTTTGTGGGGATGCCTTTTCGGGGGCGTAGAAAATCAAAGCTTAAGGCGTCTAACTATTTTCTTAGATGCCTTATGCTATTTTTTTTTTAAAAAAACCCAAACCTCAAGTTTGGGAGGTTGGCCGTGGAAGAAGAACCGGTGACTAGATGGAGAAGAACCGATGATCAGATAAGAAGACAGAAGATAGATTACCAAAAACAAAAATTGATAATCAACATACTCCCTAATCAGATCCGCACAAAATCAGAAATTTCAATTAATAATATCAATGCTCGACGACTTGAAACTTCAAAATGAAAAAAGGCAAATCAAACTAAAAGGTATCAATAATATCATATTAAATCTACACAAAATCAAAAACTTCAATCAGTGCTCGACGGCCATAAAAAAAAAACAGAAGCTTCAATCGGAGCTCAACGGAAGGCGTTGTCCTATGATCTGGTCTGGATTCACGTTTTCGTCCGACGTCACCGAAAATGGAGGCTGCAGCCGGTACTCGATGGAACTCATTGTCGGTGCTCGCAGATTTGAAGACCAAGAGGTGCAAATCTGAGAGTTACACCATGGGAGCGACGGAGAGGGATGGTTGACGGAGAAGGGGGGATGGCAGAGGAGGTTCTCACAGATCTAGGAACTACGCCATGGGAACAACAGAGAGGGATGGTCGACGGAGAAGGGGGAATGGCGGAGGAGGGGGAGCGGCGGCGGGAAATGAGTGACAGGCGGGAAGTGAAATGGAATGGGGAGAGTAGGTGGTAAGTCGTGCATTTGATTTGCTGATGGGATATAAAAGCTGTGATGTTCGAAAACCAAAATTTTCATTTGCCACTCTATGTAATTCTTGCTTTTGGCGTCTAAGTTAATTCTTAGACGCCAAAAGTGCTTGTTTTTGTCGCCAGACCAATTTTGGGCGCTATCTTTTGGCGCTAGGGTGCACTTTTGGCGTCTAAGTTTATAAATTAGAAGTCAAAAGTCTTGCTTTTTGTTGCCAAACCAATTTTTGGCGCTATCTTTTGACGCTAGAGTCCACTTTCGACGTCTAAATATTTATTTAGACGCCAAAAACATCACTTTTGGCGTCTAAGTTCATATATTAAACGCGAAAAGTCAACTTTTTTCATATACAATTACAAAAATGTCACCGCCTTTATTTTTTACGTCCTTTATTTATAATAGGATGCCAATTGGGGAAGTAAAAACTATATTTTGTAATAGTGATATAAGCAAATGGAAGGGGAATTTGGATGTGAGAGGGCAACATTATATTTTGAGTTGATTCCTTTTGGAATTGGAATGTGATGGATGAGGATAGAATGGACCAGGCTGTGATGGACCCAATTCCCACATTAGTAGATTATGGTCAACGCCCACGAGGAGAAGCAAACGTCTGAAGAAAAAGAAAAAGACCTGGAAGTAATTGACAGAATTAGAGAAATGGGATCTATAAATAAGGACAAAAGTAGTTATAGAGGGCAGTATCAAAAAAAAAAAAAAAACTAGTTAGAGGGGTGTGGGTTATTTTGGAAATATTTCTCTTCTCTGTGGTTCACTCTTTCCTTTTTTATTTCTCATTCTGTTATGTTATCATTTTCTATGCTTTATCATTTCCGTATATGAGATATTGCAGAGAATCAGTACTATAAAGCTGTGATATATATATACTGCAATCCTGAATCAATAGAAGTTTTATCTTATAAAACCTTTACTATTATTAAGAACCTAACGTTTGGTTCTTTCGTTGAGAGAGCTACCATGGTTGATAATACTCGACTGAAAGAACTTCAAACAGAGAAAAAGAAAACGAATGAATTCGTTGAAGGCGCTAAGGGTCGCTTTACTTGATTAGAGAATTTCATGGAAGCAGTGTTGCTCAAACTGGATAAAATGGACAAACAACTTGATGGTTCTGGCACAGGGGTAACAACGGACTGCACCTCGCTACAACAGAACCCGCATTTCGTTCCTCAAGTAGCAGATCACAGTACATCTACTATTAAATTCCTTAAGGACGGTCAATGGGTGACACTTAAGGGATTCTGAGGAAATACCTTATCACAAGCTCAGTATCATCACCTATAACGATTACACAATACCGAGGCTTGGGTAGAGTTATTTATCATGGAACCTGTGGAAAGGCTGATAGATAATGCCACAGACTTATTACCTGATCGGTTAGAGAGAGTCCTCTAGTCATTCCATTCTGTTTTTGAGACACCACATGGCTTGCCACCACCTAGAGGCCATGAACATGCCATTGAGCTCCTACCCAATACTAATCCGGTGAAGGTCCAACCATACAGATACTTGATGAGCCAGAAAAGAGAGAATGAACGGATTGTGGAAGAGTTATTGGCTGAGGGCCTCATTCAGCTCAGCATGAGTCCATTCTCAACTCCTTTTATATTGGTAAGAAAAAAGGATGATACCTGGCAATTTTGCGTCGAGTACACTTAATGCTATAACGGTAAACGACGCATCCCCCATGCCCACCGTTGACGAATTGCTCAATGAATTGTCAGGGTTGGTATTTTATTCCAAGCTTAACCTTTGGTTCGGTAATCATCAAATTTTGATGAAGGCTAACGACAGGGACAATACTGCTTTTCGTATGTATCAGGGACTATATGAATGGCTTTTGATGCTGTTTGTAAGACCAAACGCTCTGGTCACATTCCAAGCTCTAATGAACACATTATTCCAACCATTCCTCCACAAATTTGTATTGATATTCTTCGACAACATATTGATTTATAGCGCCACTTGGGATGCACATGTAGAGCATGTCCAGGTCATCTTGAACACTCTGGTTGATCAACGTTTATTCATGAAATAGTCAAAATGTGCGTTCAATTGCTGGAGAATCGAGTATCTGGGGCCGCGTGGTGTCGGAGAAGGGCATAGAGATGGATAGTGCTTAAATCAAAGCTATCACACATTGGCCCAACCCACAATCTGTTACTTAGTTGAAGGGCTTCCTTATGTAAGATCCTAATTTTTATTTTTATGATTTAAATATAATTATGAAATAATTATATGGAAGAATGTATTTGTTGGAGGGGAGATGAAATGAAATTTTAAAAAAATGAAAAAAAAGCAACTATAATAACAAGAAAAAAAATGTTGCAATTGCAACGCATCAGATAGGTGCCCCATATTTGATTGCTTAATTTTGTAGAGGGGTGGTTCAACCACACCTCTATCAGTTATTGCCGTTTGGAAGTGGAAGAAGGGGATGCCCCAGAGTGTCACTGGCATTTCACATTGTTCATACTGTAACACCCCCAGAACAGAGTGACATCTTCGCCTATTTCGTAATCTGATGTATTAATTAACAAAAGTTTAAACTACTGAGCCAGGCTTGTTCCTGGAAAAGAAAGCCCTTCTTATACAGGAATCAAAATATTTTTTTTTTTAAGATTTAACGAGCTATTTAAACACGTTTGAAAAACCTTTTTTATCAGTGGTTCAAACTTAACATTAATAATGTATCATACCTGATATATGGTTAGATTTTATTAGAGTATACTTTTTTTTTTCCTTATTTCTCCGATTAACCTAGTGCTCTACAAAATCATTTGCCATAATTTAGGCTTGTTACATACATGTCCGGTCCTGCAGCAATCGTTAGCAACATATATATATGTATATGTATCTTAACTACTTCTATGAGATCATATGTATCTAATTAAATATATACATCCCAGAAGCCATATACGGCTATCTCAAAATAAAACCTAAGTAATAAGGAAGCAACAAAATCCACAAACAAAATAATGAAACTAAATGTTTCATCTGCTTCCTTTTCACCACCTTTCCTCAAAATTAGGCTATTTCTATGCCTTTGCCTCTTCCGCCCTGCTTACTAGTCTGCCCACGACCTGGATTTGTTGAAGGTAAGTCACAATTTCTGAACAATTCTGGACAGAGCTTAAGTTTTTGGAATTTGGTAATTTTTCTCAGCCATAAATTAGCCTGGTGACTTTAATTTATGAAATTAGACTTATCAAGGAATAAGTAGAAATTGGAATCATTCCGTTTCAAGTTGCATAGGTCAAGTTATGAATTTTCCAAATACCCATGGAAATCAAAGGTTAATTTCTGATAAGTCTCAGAATAGTCACATAAGTTGTTTATTGTGCCTAACCTTTAAAGTGAAGGTTTCTTTGGATAAAATGAAAGGTAAAATGGCTGAGATGATAATTATTCATAATGAATAATATCTAATTAAATAAGTTTCAATAAGTATACATCTCTAGTTATAAGGATATTAAAAGACAAACATCTTTGGGGTGGGTCTAGAGAAGTTGAATTTATAATTATGATTGATTTGGTTAAGTGACCCATCGCCATATGTAAATGTTAATTATAGGAGTTGAGAACCACCGTGTCGAAGGACAAGCATAGTAGTAAGAACCTGGTTGAAGGGTGAAGTCAGTAAGACCAACATATAGTAACTATAATCTTACATTCTTTGCATAGCTATATATATGTTTTGTTTAAACCATATTGTATGTCCCGCCTGTATGGGGCCAGCACCACTCATGGCTCGATTGAGCGGAAGGGTCGACCATAGGGCTAGCTTCCCGGTGGCTAGGCAGGGCCTAGTGCATTTAGTAAATTTTGGTATTTGAATTGCCTGAAAATGAATTTCCTAGCGCTAAGGTATTTGAAATCATTGTATGATTTACTTGTATTACAAGCTGCATTTGAATGTAATACTTGTCATTTGAAATTGAATTGAAATATGTTTGCTTTATATGTTGTGTGGACTACTCTGTTTGGTTGATTTATATATATTGCATATGTTAGAATTTGAGATTAACCTTTTACTTAAGGATTCATTCATTTGAATCTCAGAGCCTTCCAATAATTCAGGACGTGGACATAATAGTAAGTAAGGTTCAAGAGGCAAGGGCATAATTATCACTTGAGGCCAAGAAGGTGGTGGAGTTGATAGTGCAACTTTATTTTGTTTCACCTTCTGTTTATCTTACATTTTGGTTTAGTTATTATTTTGAGATAGCTGCATGTAGCTACCGGGATGTATATTTATATAGATTCTATGACCGGATAGTAGTAGAATGGTATGTATTGTATTGCTGCAAGGATTGACACGTATATCACGAGCCCATAAATGAAATGGATGTATGAGTGAATGATAGAACACTAGGTTAGATATAATACATAAGTAATACTTTGATAAAATCTAACCAGGTCTAAGAGGACATGTATTTGTTAATAAGAGTTTGAACCACTTATTTAATGTTTTTCTAAAGTTCTAAATTTTTAGTAAAGCCCATTCGAATAATAGTTTTGAAATCTATGAATGGGTTGAGTTTTTGATATATTTTTGAAAGGAAAAAGTTTTTGTTTTATGGGATCAAACATGAGCCTAGCAGTTTAAATTCTTTATTAAATAATACATTAAAAGAGACAAGAAGATGCCACTCTGTTTTGGATACGGAACAGTGGGGTGTTACACATACCACTCTCACAGCTATGATTCAGTGTTTCGAAGGGAAGGAAGCGAACGGTGGACATGGCTGTGATAGGGCAAAACTTTAAAGCCTATAACTCCGCAAGTGCACGGGCCGTATCAAGTAATAAAGATGAGTAAAGTATCGTTCCCACGAGGACTTAGTACCCACTACTTCAGTTAATAATTAATCTTGCACTTTTCGTTTAAGTTGAGTAATCAAATTTAATTTGACTAAGAAAATGAAACCAAAATCAAACAAATAATCTACGCAATAATCAAACGGGCAACCTAGAGGCACTAATCCCTTATTAATTTCATAAACATTTATTTCACCAATTTAATTAATCTTAATATTAATTTTGTCAATCTCGAGTATAATAGTTATAAGTGCCTTCCGGTCCACTTACAACCCTCTCTTAAGTAAAAGCTGTTATGCCTAACAAATTTACTCTAGAGGCAATTTAATCCGGACACACTCTTCTACAACTATATGGGGCTATTAGGTATATTCCTATCCTAATCGCAAATTAAATTATAATTTAATCCCATATTGCTTAATCTAGAGCTTAATTAAAATTCCCTTTGCCAAGGTAAATCCTAATTCTTAAAATCCTATTTAAAGATGACCAGTCAATAAATAGTCAAAACTAACCAAGATTTAAGCAACCAAAATCAATATTAATCATAATTAAACGATGAGAAATAAATCCTAATCCATTAATAAGTTCATAGGTCTCTAAGTTGCAAAATAAAATTAGCCAGACATGGCTTCAATCCAGAACACAGCAATCTCAAAATCTGACATAAAAAAAAATTATAATGGAGATGAATAAAGTAAAGCAAGGAAGGGAATAATGCTACTGCTTCAAACCCTCAGTCTCGCTGTTCTCCTCTGTCTCCGTCTCGCCTTCTGTTCTTCAGCCGTTGCGTGTGTTCTCCAGCCTTCTCAATTTATCTCTCCCGTTTCTCCAGGCGGCTGCGTCTCTGTTTCTTTGTGCCGTCAAGCTCTCTGCCTCACGCGTATGTTCTGTTCTCTATTTTTATTAGGTCTCCAATTTCCTTCATTCAATCACTTCCCCCGGGCCCAGCTGCGTTTAGCCTCTTTTTGTTCTCATCCATTCATTAAATGAATGAATTCGGTGGGCCAGACAGCTATCAGCCCAATCGAAATCCAGATGCTCCCTGGCCCAATTCATTTGATTCTATTCAATCAATGTCCATTTAGCCCAATCCGAAAGTGACGTGATCCCTCCTGTGAAGAATTTATATTATAATAATAATTATAATAATAAAATCAATATTTATTTCTTTTCTTTCCTTTTTTTAGAAAACTTCTCATTACTATTATTTATTTCCTAAACTCAAAAACATTTATTTTAAAATAGAAATCCCACAAATAATGCACCACTTTGATTTGATCTTATAACAATATAATCTCATAGAAATCTTCTAAAATTGTCTAGATAACTCTTCAAATATCTCCAAAATATTTCTTAAATATATAAAATATGGAGAGTTATTATGCTGCCTTGACATGACGGAGGGACCCACCATGATTCTTTCAAGGGCTCAACCCCTTACACGTGTTCCCATTCCTAGGTTCTCTCCATTTCCTCCTTCTCTACCACAGCCTCAAATTTAACAATGTTTTTTTCCCCAAAAAACTTATTTACTTTCTCATTTGAAGAGATTACGAGAGTTATATAAATTTTTTTAATTTTGTATGATTAAATTATATATAAGTTTATAAATCAGATGAATTAGTCTAAAATAAAAATGATAAATATAAATATTTTAATTAATTTTATTGATCTCTTAAAAAAAATATCAATTGGTTGAGTAGTACCGCTCAAGAGGCTTTTGTTTGGAATTACAGAAGCGTTATTTTACCAAAAATGTAGTAAGTATGTAGCCTTTGCTCTGTGTAAACACGAATTAATAGCCTTGCTAAACTGTACTGATGGACTCTAGTAGATCGAATATCACTTTTTCAATGTGAAAATATAATGTTTTTCTAGGTTAATCGTAGATCATCAGCGTTTAAAAAAGGTTTTGCTAAAGAACTAAAAATATATTATTTTGATTATTATATAACTGGTCCAAGCATGATCAATTTATTACAGGTACGAAATGTAGTAGTTCAATTTTAAAAGTAACGATTCCAAAGACAAATCAAATGGGTGGCTTTAATTTAGTACAGGAAAGAGGTAAGAGAGATTCTTTAATTGACATCCTTTTTCGCCTCCGTAATTTTTGTTTACTAAGAAGAGAAACATGTGCAAAATATATATGACAACCCCTGGGTGGGACGGTCTCCTAATCCTACTTTCTCCTCATTTCTCATTAGCTAATCTCCACTATTGAGCGTGGAGATTGAGGGGTAAGAGTCAGGGAACGCATAGCCAAGGACAGTCAAGATTGACCGATGATGAGAGACAATGAGAATTGCTTATGAGAGAAACCGGATTTGGGTGGGACATGTGCTCAAAATTTGCCAAACAATAAGTGGACAATCCTTTTCTTTTCTTACTCAACACTATGATTAATTTTCCTCCTGACTGATGCGCACTAAGATCGAGCGCTTTCCCTGTTTTACAGGAGGGACATCTCACACGCTAATATCCACTTTCAATCTTTATATTCGGCGAAACTACTCTACAATTAATCTCATGCATCTAGAATCTTTCATAATTAACTAACTCACGGGAAGGTAAGATCTTCAACGTCTGAACGAATTCGATAAACTATTATCTCCACCTTTGAAAAAACGACGATTATTGAAAGGTTTGAGCATCTTAATATGCAGAATTCATGCCTCAAAAAGATGGAACAGGGGCATGCGGAGGTGTCATTGAATATGTTACTCAAAACCGGATCCAAGTTTTTTGTTGCAAATGGTATGTTGATTATTCCCTATCACTTTTTTTTGTTTTGTTTTTGATAATGTAGCCGGAATCTTTTCTGATTACCACCAACTTCGCTTATGATTTTCTAACTTTTGACACCCAACTATATGTAATGCTCTCTAACTCGACCTCTTGGTTTTTTTTTCTTTTAAACAATCGAGGAGATGATCACTTTTTAGATTTTTCCAAACAAGAGAGAAAGAAAAGGAAATCTTGTCATTACCCATCAACATTAATTAATAATGAGCGGATAAGAAATGACCAGAGGTTGGAAGGAATTTTAGAATTTACCAAACCAGGAAAGAAAAGGAATTCTTGTCATTACGGATCAATAGTGATTAATAATGAGCAGATAAGAAATTGCCAGAGGTTGGAAGGAATAAATATGTTAAAGCCAATGAAATAAGCATTAGGTGAAAGGTCAAATCATTATCACCCTTCTTATAAGCCACCTCCGCACTCCCATAGAAGCACGTTATCACCGTTTTTTCACTCATGGCTTCGTTCCAATTCTACACCCAACTTATCCTCATAGGAGTAGTGTCCACCATTATAGTTCGAGCCCTACTGGACAGATATCACGGCAAGGGTCGTCTTGCGCCAGGTCCACCGTCGCTACCTCTGATCGGCCACCTCCACCTTCTTCTACCGTTACCACACCGAGCTTTTCATAATCTCTCCACTCGCTATGGACCCGTCATCCAACTTTTCCTCGGCTCTGTCCCTTGCGTTGTTGCTTCCACACCTGAGACGGCCAAAGAGTTCCTTAAAAACCACGAATCTTGTTTCTCCAACAGGTTCGCAAACGCTGCCGTCCACCACTTCTCATACGGACTCAAAGGTTTCGTGTTTGCAGATTATGGCCTCTACTGGAAGTTCGTGAAGAAGCTATGCATGTCCCAGCTCCTGGGTGGTCGCACCCTCGATATCCTCCTTCCGGTGAGGCGAGCGGAGACCTTGAGGTTTCTGGGAGTTTTGCTCAGAAAAGGGCAGGCGGGTGAAGCCATTGACGTCGGTCACGAGCTCTTGAAACTAGCCAATGGAGTTATATCAAGAATGATCATGAGTCGATGCTCTTCTGGAAACGATGAAGAGGCCAAAGAAATCAGGAAGTTGGTGACTGACACAGCGGAGCTCGCAGGGGAGTTCAGTCCATCTGATTATGCACGGTTTTTTAACAAGCTCAATTTGCAGGGTCGACGGAACAAAAGGCTAAAAGAGACCCGGGACAGGTTTGACGCTTTGTTGGAGGAGGTGATAAAGGAGCATGAAGATGAAAGGAGGAAGAGGAGGGAACTGCATGAGGATGGTCAAATAAGGGATTTGCTTGATATTTTACTGGACATACATGAAGACGAGGCTTCTGAGGTTAAATTTTCCAAGGAAAACATCAAGGCTCTCATCTTGGTCAGTAAGTTCGGTTTTACTAACTTCCACTCCCCTTTTCTCTTCGCCACGTCTCATTCCTTTCTTTTTGAAGCTCTGAATTTCAAAACCTTAATCCTAAATCTCTGAATATTTTAAATGTCATCGCATCAACTATAAAAATATAGGCAGGGATCTACCGTAGATTTTCTTGTGGCATGGGATATATGTGATTGTTTCAGTGGGACCTTGCCCATTTGACTGTATATATAATCCGAAATGTTGCTTGCTGTAGAAAGCATTATTCTAGAACCCCCGAGGCGCCGACTCCATAGTCAAAGACACACACTAACACGGAAGCGTGTGAACATGTTCGTGAGATTTATTATTCCACTTGCGAGTGGGTCTGGTTTAATTTATTTAATTCTAAAACCTCTTTGCTTAATTTTAAGGAACAGCCGCATCCAATATCTAATGGTAAATCCCTCATCTCATCTTGCCCACTATGCATCATATGACCCCATCTAACACCATCGATTCTTAATATAAAACATAGGGATTAATGTTTCTCATGTTGTAGGAAAAAAATTATTTCATATCACACACACATGAAATGATGGGACTCACATACATATATGTATATGTGGCTCTCACCATTTTATGTGTGTGTAGGAACTTTAGTTTTCTCATGCAACATGAGAAAACTAAAACCCTAAAACATATTTATTTAATTTAGTTCGATTAAGTTAATTAATATAAAATATATATTTTTAACAATTTATTTATATTTCTTAAATCCTTCATTTTTTTTTCTCCTTATTGATTATTGTTAAGAAAATATTAGTAGAGATAAATTAAAAAAAGATTGACAAATATAAAAAATAGTTTAGAACAAAAATCAACTTCCCAATCTTATATTAAAGTCTAGAGGGGGTATATTCTATTCCGTGTGAAATTGTCTCAAGCAAAAACTGGACACAGCCCTGTCAATTTATTTGAATTGAAATTAATTTAAATATTATGTAGGACTTGTTCATTGCGGGAACGGACACTTCTGCCCTGACCACAGAATGGGCGCTAGCAGAATTAATCAATCACCCTCACGTGATGGAGAAAGCAAGACAAGAGATCGATTCAGTGGTGGGAATGAGTAGAATAGTTGAGGAGTCAGACATAGTCAACCTACCTTACCTGCAAGCCATATTTAAGGAAACCCTAAGGATTCATCCCCCAGTGCCATTGTTGGGAAGATTCTCATCTGAAAGATGCAACGTCAGTGGTTACGAGATTCCAGCTAATACTTTGTTCTTCGTAAATCTGTGGTCACTCGGGAGGGACTCCAAGCAGTGGGGGGATCCGCTTGAGTTCAGGCCAGAGAGATTTATGGACACAGAACCAAATGGGAATGGGAATGTGGATGTGAGAGGGCAACATTTTGAGCTGCTTCCTTTTGGGACTGGAAGAAGAGGCTGTCCTGGAGCCTCACTTGCGCAACAAGTTGTGAAATCGAACCTGGCGGCTATGATTCAGTGTTTTGAGTGGAAGGTGGATGGAACTGTTGATATGGGGGAGAAAGCATCAATGACACTTCCAAGGGCTCATCCTTTAATATGTGTCCCTGTGCCACGTCCTAACCTCCTTTCTTCTGTCATACCCGTGAATGAGTAGGCATGGCGAAATAAGGAAAATTGTCCAGCAGAATTGTTCCGGTATTTTGTTTACCAACTTCTATGAAAACCACCATATATTTTCATGTATGACAGTAATTATATTCACCAATGTTCTCTATATTTGGGAAATAAAACAATATTCGCTATAAATTTCAGTCCGTTTTATGTTTTGGATCGAATTCCTCTATTTAACGCTTTGGAACGCAACAAATATAGAACTACTGCAACCGACGCCATCATTGACCAATATTTTGCAGCACACGTATCTCATCTGACCAACTGATGTTAAGTGCCCTTGAGCAGTAGCTTGTGTAGAAACTTTATTTGCTTAAATGTTATCTTAATGCCAGATTTCCTTATAAAAATATACTTTCTTGTCTCAAATATAGTTATTTCAACTAATTCATACATATTAATTACTAATAATTTTTTTTTTGGGGGGGGGGGGGGGAGTTGAAGGCCTCGCCTGCTTGGGTGGGAATTGAATACCTGTAAGCGCATTATCTCCGTGCACATGTATAGTTATTAGTAAATTGGGAATTGAATGCCTATAAGCGCATTATCTCCGTGCACATGTATAGTTATTAGTTAATTATAAATCCACCTAATGAATACTGCTAATTGCCTGTGTGGAGTTGGATTTGATGATGATTATTTAATTATTTAAATTACTCGAGCATCACGATATGGTTTATGGACATATCATGACTAATTTTTTTTTTCCCCTATGTAATTTTAATAGATAAGATTAAGTTGGCAAACAGAAAACATGAGATTAAAATTACTCCTACGTACTTTGTGGTGATTACTAGACAGACATATTTTAAGAATATATAGCCCAATTTTGAGAGTGTTGATTTAATATGCACAGATCAAATGGGGTGTTGTCATTATTTTAAAGAGGTATGGATGAGGTACAGTAAGACCATTTTCTTAATTTGGACTTACATGTAACATCCCAAATTTTGGGATAAAGAGTTTAGGTATAAGATTAAGATAAATAGGCTCTTAAGCAAGTAAGAGTCCAAAATCTTACACTTTTCCTGAGGAAAAATTTAAGATAGTTATTAAATATTATTTTAGATCTTGAAAAATTAGGGGGAAATAATGAAATGTTTTTTTTTTTGAGAATTTAGAAATATTATGAGAGGATTAAATACGAAAAATTTGGCCTCAATAGTTTTAAAGCCATCCTTTGGAATTTATGGCCTAATTTCCCAAAAATTCAAGGAAAAATACTTAGAGAATAAGTTTTGACCTAAAAATTTTAGACTCGATATTTTATGGCTTGGAGAAGTTAATGAGAAGAAAAATTCTTAGATAGAATTAAGGATTTATATCTAACACCTATTCAATATTTGCAATTTAATGAGTAAAAGACCTTGTAAATAAAAGTCTTATAGAAGATTAAAGATAATCAAATGGGATTATTTTGGAGTAGGTCCCATAATACACCCTCCCCTTTCATATTGAGACACCTCACCTTTCCCTATCCCCAAAATCGGACACATGTACACGTTCATAATTCCCTTATTTCTCCATTAAACCATTCGGCCAGCACAACAATGCATCACTCCCTTATATCTCCAACTAACCATTTCGGTAGCACCCTACTTCCCCAAATTCTCATTCAGTTTTGGACAAAAAAAAAAAAAAAAGGAGACGGAGGGAGAGAGGGAGATCGAGATTGAGGAGGAAGAGGCCGATCATTGCATGCAATTTGATTTCTGGGTTTAGGTAAACCTCTTAGATCCTTTCCCATACTAATCTTCCTTATTGCTGCTGTTTGGGGTTGTGGGAGAAGATTATGTTTCAGTTCTATCAAGGAAAATCACCGATTGAATAAAATACAATTGAAGATTAAGGGCTATATTTGTCGATGCATGTGTACAATTGGTGCTGATTTATAATTTCCGAATATTCTGTTTGGTTCTATTTTGTTATGGGTGAACCTGCTCTGTTTTGTTGGGTATGACTCCAGTCTATCTAAGGAAAG
Organism: Acacia confusa; assembly: GCA_037074495.1. Lineage (NCBI taxonomy): Eukaryota > Viridiplantae > Streptophyta > Magnoliopsida > Fabales > Fabaceae > Acacia > Acacia confusa. The sequence goes on along the minus strand of CM073507.1, from coordinate 7,502,041 downwards.
GATAAGAGTGGAATAATATATGATTAAAAATGTATGATACAAGTGTTCTTTGATAGGTTGAAGTTTGTTGACGTTGTTGGTCTTGGTGAGTTGTTGGAAAAAAAAAAGAGCAAGAAGATGTCTTTAAGGTTAAGGAAAACAAAGAAAAATCGTTTGTTAATATGTTAAATCAGTGGATTATGGGGGTAGTGTATAGATGTCTATTAAGTTAATTTATGTTGAGTTATTGCCACTGGTCTGGACGGTATACATCGAAACAGGGTTTTTTTTTTTTTTTTTTTTTGTTAATTAGAATATTAGCATTTGACTGCACAATAAGAAATAAAGACAGTTTATATGCCTAAACCAGGATAGTTCTAAGTTCCACTTGATTAATAAAGGTTTACTAGTTTTTACCTCTACATGTCTAGTAGCTATTTTAGAGGTTAAAGTTTATGATTGATGCCTCCTTAGAAACTAATTAATTGTTGAGGCTTAACAATTGATTATGGTTTGCTGTTTTGAAATTCTTAAAAGTAGTAAAAGGGACTCGAAATCTTAAAGCATGCGTTAGGATACTAAAAGAGGAAAAAGAATATTATCTTATGACTAAGGTAGTATCTTAAAGTTGGAAACTTTTAGATATTTCAAGTTATGGCCACGTGGTGTATAAGGGCAGCCAAGAAAGAACTTTAATGTTATAAATAAGAGTATATTTGGGAATCCTCATATGATGGTTAAGAAAAATAAATTCAAAGTAAAGGAAATGGATATGAGCTTGTTGAGTTGAGAGTTTTGGGTAGGATAATAGGTATTTAATTATGTCTTGGTGAGTATATATGTATAAGGATAAAAAATCACCAATGATGACCTATCTCTATGAATTTCAAAATTTATATGAATTGTCAATTGCTTGAGCTCAAGATAAAAGTGATCCAAAGGATTTTGGTAAGGATATAGTTTTAAAAGGAGTCATAGGTGAGTGAATAACATCTCTATCTAATTTCTATAAATGACATTTTTATTATTGAACTTTTATGTTTATTTCCATATTTAAAAGTATGATTTTGTGAAAGAATATTTGTTGATAGTATATGAGTAAAGAAAGGTAATTTTATTCGTTGTTATGTATTTTTTTTCCAATTGTTTCAAAGCATAATTCATGATTATGGAGTTAAATGAAAATGATATTTTTGAGATATTTTTCATAAATTTTATATTGGAATGATCTTGAATTTTGGAAAGTTTATAGCTATAATTTATTATTTGAAATAAAATGTTTTTACATGAGTGCTTAATATTTTAAAAGGACTTTATCGACTGATTGAATTTGAAGGAAAAGTTTTGAAATATTGTTTGTGAAGCTCCATATTAGGGGATTTGATTATGAAGTATGAGATAGAGCCGTTCTTATCTTGAAGGAAGAATTTTTATTACTTTGATAAATTGACTCCTATGCTTGAAACTGTTTTTGGGAGAACTGAATATAGAACGCTGGTTACTAACAACAATACTATTAGTTCTTGGTGTACTATGGTTAACCTCGAGCTCGTTTGATATTCATGAGATTAATTTGTTCTCATGCTTGTTTCGTTTCATGGACTGTGTGTCCGTGTTTATTTCATGGCTTCGAGCCATACTTGGTTAGTTACCTTCATGGACTATGTGTCCATGCTTGTTTCATGACTTCGAGTCATGCTTGGTTAGTTACCCTCGTGGATTGTGTGACCACGTTTGTCATTCGTTCTGTAGAAAATTCTACTGAAAGACGTGGTTTTGAGAATTATGATTAAAAGTGATTATGTTAAATCAAAGGTTTTATTTTGTACTTGAAATTATTTAACTAACGATATTTTATATAGTGTTCTATTTTAATATGATTTACTGTTTTAAATCAGTTTTGTTAAACAAAACGATTTGTTACTTATTTCAAGGTAGTTGGTTGATTATTCTATATAGAGTTTTGTTATTATTCAAGATTATATGATATAGAGATTGAAGTTATTGCTATATTGTTATTATCAAAAGAAGAAAATGTTTAAATTATTTACTTTCGTATTTTATTAAATTATAAAAATGAGACATTATTCATCAAGAATTTGTTTTGGCTCAGATAGCATTGCCAACCTTGGACCTCCTGTTGAGCCGTGAAGAGTCTCCTCAAGGATTTAAAGTTCATCAATCCATTTGATAGTGTTATTAGTTGATGTAATCATAACCCTAGAATTTTATATTAATATTTTAAGTTAGATGCTCCATGTAATTTATAGGTAAGATTCATGTATTTTGAATCATATGTATATAAATTTAATGCTGAGCCACTTATATTTCGTACTGGTCACCCCTTTAAGTTTCAGGGTGTAACAATACATGAGTGTAAGGCTTTCGTCTTTGTCAGAAAGTTCAGTTTTACTAAATTCCGTCCCCTTTTTCCTTCACGAAGTTTGATTTCTTTCTTTTTGAATATCTGAATTTCAAAAGCCCGATCCTAAATGTCATTGCAACTCTAAAAATATAGACAGGGATCACTGTAGATATTCTTTAGGCATGGGATATATTGTAATTTCCTCACTGCGACATTGCCCATTTGACTAACCAGAACTTTTTTTTTTTGGGCCGATAGGACTAACCAGAAATCTTCTTTGTTAGTTGTTCTAGAAAGCATTATTTTAAAACCCCTGAGGCACAGATTTCATAATCACAGGCACACACTCATACGGGCGCGTGTGTAAATGTTAACGAGTTTATTATTCCCCTTGCGTCTAGGTTAGGTTTATTTAATTCTAAAAACCTCTTTACCTAATTTAAAGGAACAACGGCACCCAATGTTCAATTGTTACTTGCTTATCTCACCATGACCATTTTGCACCATATTACACCTTCTATAATTAAGTATTATACAATAAATTTATAATCAATGTAAAATTGTCTCATGCAAAAACTTGACAGCCTTGTCAAGTTATTTGAACTCAAATTAATTTTTTAATTAAAATATTGTAGGACTTGTTCATGGCTGGAACGGACAAGATGGAGAAAGCCAGAGAAGAAATCGAGTCAGTGGTGGGATTAATGAGTAGAATAGTAGAGGGATGCGACATAGTCAAGTTACCTTACGTTCAAGCCATATTTAAGTAAGAAGTTCTAATATTCATCCATCCCACGGTGTCAATGTTAGGAAGACTATATCATCTAAAAGCTACAACGTCGTAGGTTACAAGATTCCGGCGAAGGTTTTTTTACCAAATCACATCTATTAATGAGATATAGTTAACTTGATAATTATGAGATAAATTTTTAACTTTCTCCTAATTTATAAATAAGTATTTTTTTTAATTTTTCTTCTCTCTATATTTTTGTTGGTACAATTAATATGGGTAAAATTATTATAATTTCATTTATTATCTAAAAGAATATTTATAAAAATAAAACCAATTTTTTTAATCAAAATAAACTTATAAATAAAATCAAAATAATACGTGATCAATATGGCCGGCAACTAAGCGACGCGCTTTCTCCGCAAGTAATAATCTTTTTTATTTCTGTCATCAAGGAAGTAATATTCAATGCTACAGCAGAATGGATCTATATAGTTTATTTATGCCAACTGTTGACTTGTTTAAAATATAAATAGGGCCAATTGCTAAGCAAACGTCAGAATGACTTCATATATCGTCATCAGTAGCGAGAGATATTTTACAGTATTTTGTCGCTATTTAAATTGTGGAAATTTTATTTATTTGTATTTAAATTTAAAAAATATTAATTAAAAAAATATGACTTAATGATATTAGAGTTAGTAAGGATGATATTGAAAATTACTTATATTCTTAGATAATTTTAATGACTTTAATTGTTTTTTTTTTATTTATGAAAACTGTTAGTAAGTTTATACTCCTTCAATAATATAAGTAGAGGTAAAAAAAAATACCATGAGATCCGAATCACTTGATATCTTAATGCCAATCCATAAGCATTATCATATGAAGGGTGATCAAAATATCACTAGGCTCATTTATCTTCATTATCAGCCAAACCATGGTATCGTTCCTATCATACATCCTACTTTTCCTGATATGGGCAGTCTCCACCATTCTGGTTCGAGTCCTACTCACCAGATATCAAAGAAAGGCTCGTCTTCCACCAGGACCACCGTCGTTACCTCTCATCGGCCACTTCCACCTTCTTGAACCATTAACTCATCGAACTCTTCATAATCTCTCCACTCGTTATGGACCCATCACCCAACTTTATCTTGGCTCCGTCCCTTGTGTTGTTACTTCCACACCTGACATCGCCAAAGAATTCCTTAAAACCCATGAATCTTCTTTCTCCGAGAGGCTGGCTACCAGCGCCGTCCGCTACTTATCGTATGAATCCAAAGGTTTCCTGTTCGCAGCATATGGACCCTACTGGAAGTTCATGAAGAAGCTATGCATGTCACAGCTCCTAGGTGGCCGAACCCTCGACATCCTCCTTCCGGTGAGGCGGGCGGAGACCATGAGGTTTCTGGGAGTTTTGCTCAGAAAAGGGATGGCGGGTGAAACCGTTGATGTGGGTAATGAGCTCTTGACATTAGTCAACGGTGTTATATCAAGAATGATCATGAGCCGATCTTCATCAGGAAACGATGAAGAAGCCAAAGAAATTAGGAGGTTGGTGACTGACACGGTAGAGCTGGCGGGGGAGTTTAATCTCTCTGATTTTATTTGGTTGTTTAAGAACATCAATTTTCAGGGTCGAAGGAACAAGAGGCTGAAAGAAATTCGGGACAGGTTTGACGCTTTGATGGAGGAGGTGATAAAGGAGCATGAAGACGAAAGAAGGAGGAGGAGGAAGCTGGGTGAAGATGGTCAAACGTCAACAAGGGATTTGCTCGACATATTACTGGACATACACGAAGATGAGGCTTCTGAGATGAAAATTTCCATGGAAAACATCAAGGCTTTCGTTTTGGTAAGTGGAGTGAGTTTAATTATATTTAAACGACTTCGCTCCTTCGTTTCCATGTTTTGTTCCCCATCTCTGGTTTTACAAAAGAAAAAAGAAAATGATTTCTTAATCTACAGTTACAGGCATACTGCAATATGGGGTTCAATGTACTGGTGGGAGACGATAGCGTGTCGGATAATGGTATGGATGGAGCAGGGAGATGGGGGAACCAGTTATGATAGACACCATCAATTTCTTTTTATTTTTTATTTTAAAAATATTTTAATAGGTATAGACTTTAAAATAAAAATAATCCTTTGACTAACATTTTTAAAAAGAAATAAATTTTTCATTAAAAAATTCATCTCTTAAAGAATATTAAATTTTGATCGTTCAAGAAGGCTCAGTTGAAATTCACATTACATGCTTCTCTTTTACATGCTTCTTAGGTACTTGTCCATCTAATTAGAGGGTTGATACATTTTTTTTTAATTTTTTATATATTCTATTTATTTAAATTAAACTATATGTTGCATTCTAAAAATTTTTTTGCATCCAATGTCTCAAATTAATTAATTTTCATAATACTGGTGTTAGAGAGAAAATATTTCTGAATACAAGATTAAAAATTAATTAATTTGAGATATTAGGTGCAAAAAAAATTTTAGGATGCAACATATAGTTTAATCTAAATACATAGAATATATAAAAAATTAAAAAAAATGCTTCAACCCTCTAATTAAAGGGACAAGCACATAAGAAGCATGTAAAGAGAAGCATGGCATGTGAAGCGGCTGATGGTGCCACCATAATTTCCGGGCAGAAGGGGTTAGAGAAGGATGGTTTTTTTAATTATGGGCCTTGGGCCACGTTCGTAACAAAACACATACTGACCATACATGTTTACTTATTGTTCCTCCCAGAGCTACCAACTTTAAATTAAATACGATGTACGCTGATGCAAATTAGACCTGGGTAGCCAATTCAAATTGTTACCATGGAAACTAATTTCTTAATGGTTACATGTTTTAGGATTTGTACATGGCTGGAACGGACACATCAGCCATAACCACAGAATGGGCGGTAGCAGAATTAATCAATAACCCTCATGTGATGGAGAAAGCAAGACAAGAGATCGATTCAGTGGTGGGAATGAGGAGAATAGTTGAGGAATCTGACACAGTCAATCTACCTTACCTGCAAGCCATATTTAAAGAAACGCTGAGGATTCATCCCACTGTGCCTTTGTTGGGAAGACGATCATCTGAAAGCTGCAACGTGGGAGGTTACGAGATTCCAGCTCAAACGTCATTGTTTGTAAATTTGTGGTCAATGGGGAGGGATCCCAAGCTGTGGGAGGAGCCACTTGAGTTCAGGCCAGAGAGATTTATGGGCATAGAAGCAAATGAAAAGGGGAATTTGGACGTGAGAGGGCAACATTTTGAGCTGATTCCTTTTGGGAGTGGAAGAAGAGGCTGTCCAGGAGCCTCACTGGCACAATTAGTAGTGAAGACAAATCTAGCTGCCATGATTCAGTGTTTTGAGTGGAAGGTGAATTCAGGCAATGGAACTGTTAATATGGAGGAGAAAGCAGCTATGACTCTTCCGAGGGCTCATCCCTTGATGTGTGTCCCTATGCCACGTCAGAATCTTCCTTCCATAATGCTTGCGATTGAGAAGGCAGAGCAGAGATTTTAAAATGATTCAGTACTTGCCCAGTTGTGTCTACAAGACAGACGTAATTTGTTTGCCAAATTTATGAAAATCTGCATATCAATGGACATATTATAGATATATAGGCATGTGTTCGTTCTTTTTTCTGGACTGAATATGTATGTAATATGTATATCATTATAATTCTATAAGATATTCACTGTTCCACTCAGTTTATTTCTTGATTTTCTCTATTCAACCCTTTAGAACGCAGCAAATATAATATCGCTGTAAAATTTGAATATGAGAAACTGGTTATTCATTCGCGCCACTTGTTCACTAAACCAGAGTCAACTTTCTCCATAGTCGTCTAGCTCCCTCAGTGTGAGAGGATTTTGTGAATTGTGCATTGTTTTAAAAAATTAGTCATATATGTCTGTAACAAATTTATCAAATTATCATGCTATTTGTAGCCCCTATTTTAAACAGAGAAAAGACAGAGAAATAATTTTAAAATTATAAAATCGTAAGTTAGATTTGTTACTAAGAGTTGGTAAAAAAAATGAAGAAATTTTATAATCAATTCATTGGGAAATACCTGATTTAAAATTTTATAAATTCAAAATTCTTCTTCAATCTTTTTTTCCCTTTTAAATATTGTAGAGACATATTTTATTTTGAATATTACAACATGCTCCTCTGGTAATTAATCTAAGATTTAATTGGTGAGATGATCTTAGTTATACATGTGAGACTTATTTTTTATATTTGTCAATTTTTTCTAAAATTATCTTTTTGTATTCTCTATCAACAATTATTAGGTAAGAGATGGAGGAAATTAAGGAAGATAATTAGAGTATTTTTAAAAATATTATATCAACTCACTTTCGGATATTGCAGTGAAGTACTATATTTTTATTCTTATACTTTTATTTTTTAGTAATAAAATTTCCTTATTAAATCACAGAGTTATTTTTGAAAAAGCATAGCAAAATTTCGAGTATGAACGAATGAATGAATTAATACTACCATGTTGGCCCGTTTTATTTGAAAGTTGACTTTGGAAAGATGACAAAGCATGTGGCCCTCGCATTACACCACGAGAAATGGGCACGCCAAGTTGAGTAATAAACTTATACAGGTCCTCAAATCTGTTAAGCTTACTGGGAAATTCAAGAATGGCTGATTCCAATTACCAAGGGTACATCCAACTTTTCTTCATCTGGCTACTCTCCACCATCTTAGTTGGAAGAATACTGAAGACAAAACAGAGGAAGGCTCATCGTCCACCCACCCCATTGGCCCTCCCTATCATCGGACACCTTCACCTTCTTTCCCCTCTTCCTCACCGAGATTTTTACAATCTCTCTCTTCGCTATGGTCCCATCATCTACCTTCTCCTCGGCTCTGAGCCTTGTGTGGTCGTTTCCACTGCTGAGGCTGCCAAACAATTCCTTAAAACTCACGAGCTTTCTTTCTCCAATCGACCAACTCGAACAGTTGCCGTCACGCACTTGACCTACGAATTCCAAGACTTCTTGTTTGCCCCTCATGGACCCTATTGGAAGTTCATGAAGAAGTTGTGTATGTCTGAACTTCTCGGTGGGAGAATGCTCGATCAATTCGTTTTGGTGAGGGAACAAGAGACCAAGAGATTTCTGACCACTTTGCTTCAAAAAGGGAAGGTCGGTGGCGAGGCGGTGGATGTTGGAGCAGAGCTCATGGTGCTTTCCAATAACATTATATCTAGAATGACTCTGAGTCAGACGAGTTCTCAAAATGAAGGTGAAGCCGACGTGGTGAGGAAGGTGGTGATAGATGCGGCTGAGCTCTCTGGGAAGTTTAACATATCTGACTTCATTTCGTTCTGCAAGATATTTGATTTGCAGGGATTCAACAAGAGGTTGAAGGAAGTTCGAGAGAGGTTTGATACCTTGATGGAAAGAGTAATAGGAGAGCATCAAGAAGAAAGGAGGAAAAGCAAAGGGATGGGTGCCAGAGGAGATAAAGTCAGGAATATACTGGACGTTTTGCTAGATATATATGAAGATGAGAAATCTGAGATGAAATTGACAAAAGAAAATATCAAAGCCTTCATCTTTGTGAGTTCAGTCTTTATGTTCTAAATTTTATATAAATGCTATTAGCAACATCTAACAGGCCTAGCTGTAAATTATACAGAACATATTTGTGGCAGGGACAGACACTTCAGCCATAACCATTGAGTGGGCTCTGGCAGAGTTAATCAACCATCCAAGTGTAATGAAGAAAGCAAGGCAAGAGATCGATTCAGTGATAGGAAACAACAGAATAGTAGGAGAGTCAGATATAGTGAAACTTCCTTACCTTCAAGCTATAGTCAAAGAAACGATGAGGATCCACCCTGCAGGACCAATGTTGTTGAGGGAATCATCAATAAGCTCTGTAGTGTGTGGATATGAGATCCCAGAGAAGACTCGGTTATTTGTAAACGTCTGGGCTATAGGTAGGGACCCCAATCACTGGAAGAACCCAGATGAGTTTAGGCCGGAGAGATTTATGAGCGAAGATGGAAATGGACAGAGTGGATTAGATGTTAGGGGTCAACATTTTGAGTTCATTCCTTTTGGAAGTGGGAGAAGAGGGTGTCCTGGGACATCACTAGCTCTTCAGGTTGTGCACACAAATCTTGCAGCCATGATTCAATGCTTTGAATGGAAGGTGGAGGGCACTGTTAGCATGGAGGAAAAATCTGGGATTACCGTTCCGAGAGCTCACCCCTTGATCTGTGTCCCCATGCCCAGGCTTCACCCATTTCCTTCTATATCTTTCTGATCCACGGTTTTCGTTCTTCTCCCAAGAAGCGGCCATGGGAATGTGTGCTTTATTTTCTTTCTTTTGGAATACAAAATAAGATACTGGTATTTAGAATCATGTAACCTTGCCTGACAGGGGAGGAAGAGTTTATTCTATCGTTGAGAAGCTCAAGGGGTTGGGGGCTTCAGTTGTACTGAAATGATATAAGTTTTGCTTCTACTCTGATCTGTTCCAGTAAGTCATCAGTGGAGACACAAACACACACACACGGGTCTCTACATGATAAATTGCCTTTGACAATAATTGATTCTCTTGGGATTAGCTTTCGCCAATAAAATGCCTCTCTAACAAGCTTGCACTGTCCATGCTTGTGAGACTCTGTATGAATGCATCTTCTAAGCTAAAATTTAGATTGTGTTTCTTTCTGTATTAATGTTATTAATCCGAAAGTAGACACTGTTTTATACTGTACTATGCGAGGTGGTGGATTAGCTGGCTTCTATTAAGAGCAATTTTAGGACACATGCTTTCTGAATGGTGAGTTCGATCGGTCAAATGACAGGGCAAGAGTTTATAACCAACCAAACCAAGGAGTTCTACAGGAACGAACCAACAAAACACCATAGCGTAAATAAAACCTACCCGATATAATCATATAAACATTTATTAATTTATTGAAATGAATACTTGTTTTATTAGTTAAATTTTACCATAATTCATAAAAAGAAGGAATATATGTTATTCAAATTATCTTCATATAATAACATTTTTGAACGTATTGAAACCCAATTATAACCATTTACCTTAATTGACCATTAACCCAAACTTTTTTTTTTAAAAAAAATCCTGTTAAAATTTCAATTCCTCAATATAATGTAAACATATTGGCTTTTATTTTCACTTTTTTAATTTTTTTTTTCACATTTATATATCATTACGCATGATTCAGTATTAAGTAACTCATTTATGAAATATAAAAATATTATGTGAAAAACAAGAATAAAATGACCACGGAATTCAGGAGTACGTTAAAAAGACTATTATGGAAATTCCAAAGTCAGATTCATATAATTGAAAATATAGCTTTTTACTACCATAATGAATCTGCACTTATTTAGTTAGGGCAGTGAAGAGCGGACTTAGGTCCTAACTTGCGTTTAAACGGCACCGTTTTGAGGTAAAAACGAACACCTAGGCCCCCGTTCTTTTTTTTTTCTCAAAAAAAAAAAAAAAATCAGCCACTCTCGTGCCAAGTAGTAAAAAAGACAATACATAAAAGATAAATCGCAGATTTCAGAACAAGTTGTTTTCTGATTTCTCCAATTAATCTACTCTGGCCACGAGATAGCACTTCATCTATTATGTATTATCGTTTGGTTCATCCCAATATTCAAAGATTCTTTACGTGCCAGAGTGAAAACCACTGGTATTCCCTATTATTGCCAAACATGTATTGCTCTAGTACGTACTCTCGCGTGGTGCTCGTTCCATGATCTGTATGGCTTTCTCTCGTGATTCCGATTTTTGAATTCGAATGCAGGCTTTAGCCTTTCTCTTTAGTTAAAGGTTCTTTGTCACAATTTAACCATAGAGAGAAAATAATGAGTGACAATATAATTATGATAATATACTCGTATTAATATTGTTATATTACAAGGGCTTTTATTTATGTAATGTAATTCATATAAAAATAGTGAGAGATAATTATATTAATATGCTTAACGGCTCTTTCTCTCACAGTTTGTACGCCAATGCTAATGCAGGTTACTTCCTACTTACTTGCAACAATCAGTGTCAGGGTTATCAGAAGAGGATGTGGGGGTTGTGTTTAAAATAAGAATGTGTTTAAACTCGTTATAAGACTCAAATGGTGAGCTCGAATTAATCTTACCCAATATATATTTCAACGGAGAGAAAAGGGAGAAGCTGAGGGAAAACTCTGAAAAAATGTCAACAATCTAATCTAAATATATTTTAAATGTGAATAATTAAAATTATATTAAATATGTCAACATTAATAATTTTCTAGCAACAATATTTCTATAAAGTTTATATATAAAGTTAGTGGTCATGATAAAGTTGAAAAAGCTTGCATAAGCTTAAGAGTGAGTTTTACACGATTTTGTGAAGTGTAAATATAAAAATGTTAAACTCAATTTGTGAATTCACAAAGTCAACCATATTTATTGCCAGCACAAATTTAAAATACAGTTAATATGATTTCATAGATATAGAAATAGTAAATTAAAAATTCAGTTTGCAATTAAGTTTGACAAACATGCTAATTGACAGCAAGACTCTTATATTAAGACTTATTACTATGTTATTATCTCTATTAAAATCAATTGAAAGCAACCAGCAAGGTTTTTTTAAAATAAATAAATAAATAATTTTACAAACATATATTTTCTATTTTTTAAATCAAATAATTCGATGAAAGTAGACTTATTTTATATCTAAAAATCATATGAATTTTTTAAAATATAATGTAATTAATAATAGCTTAAGAGAAAACTGGAAAATGGCGCAACTTTGCCCCCATTTTAAAACATAAAAAGTTCAATCGAAATAATTGCAGTCTCAAACCCCATAAACGCAAATAACTTGTGTCCAAGCAAAAGGCAAAGATATAAATTTCTACTTTAGTTGTCAATTGTCCAGCCCGCGATTAATGAGAGGAATATAATAAGGGTCTCTACGGAAATCTTGTCCGTATTTGGAGATAAAATTGGGAGGATGTGCTGGGGCCCCTTTTTCTTATATGTCTTCTTCCCCCACATGCCAATGACAACTATCGATCATTATATGTCGGCTGCTTGGTTCTTGCTTCTTACATTGAATTGAATTCAAAGAGCTGCCCAAGAGTCAAGATGCCCCGCGATCCACTGTACGCATTGGCCCTCCAGCGACCCAACCACCTTTGCCTGCTTACCTTTTATGACCAAGCAATGCACTTCTTTTTTCCCTTTTTACTAACCCATCCATTTCATGTTATCTGCTTGTTGTAACTTCATTTAATATAAAACCCGTTTTCTTTAGAAAAGTAAAAAAACTAGAGTGCAACTTGGTTGTCTTCCACTACCTGTATTAATAATACCTCCTCATCAAAGTCCAATTCTTTAGGCCAAGAAAATCCCATCATCCCAAGTTAGCCTCATTTGACTAACTGATGTGGATCAGCATCAATTTTACTCTGCAACGTAACTTGCCCCTCGCCAGAATCTGGCGGCGATGCCTCTTTCACGTTCAAACACTGCAAATCCAGTGCTGTCAACCCCACCTGATGCCTCCCGTATGTGTTGTTGAACCTGATTGACCTCTCAGAGATATTGAAACCTATATTAAGTGCTCTTTTTTAATTGGTTCATAAGAAATTATAATCCTTCATTCAAATAGGGAACCCACTAATATCCACATAATTTTATCTGATCTTAAAATAAAAAGAAAACAGATTATAAGTTTGTTTGTGTTTTTTATTTATATAATGAAATAAATGTGAGTTTATAGGTCTTTGGAACTTTAGAATTATATCATCTCCTACATTCAAACATTGTCATGCATACGAAACTCAGATTCTTTATAAGTTTTCTTTTATAAGAAAAGGAAAGAAGAAAAACGAGGGAAATTAAAAAGAAAATTGTAGCTCGGAAAATTCTACCTTTTGCTCATAGTCAAATATAGGATTTAGGCAATAATATTAAGTTTACTTTTTTTAAAAATAAAAGTGCAATGAAAATATAATTAAAAAGATTGAAGCTCAATAAAAATGTGCCACCGAAGGAAGAAGATCCTTTCATAAATTTTCTTTGTTCTTATCTCTCATCATCTCATCTAGATTGTTGGATTGTTGTTTGGGAAGAAAAGAGAAAAATTAAAGTAGTATTAAGATATTTTAGATTAATTGGATAGATATAATTTAAAAATACCATGATAAAAAAAAAATAATGAGAGAAATTGACCGCCACCCAACTTAAACTTGGGCTTCTCACCTCATCGAGAGTTCTTATTGCGGCCAATAGCGCAAGCATTCATGATTGCCCTTGATGGGGATAGATGAAAATGACATAATATATCCTTTCATATCAAATTCACATTTTTGTTGTCGTTAGGCAAAATAAGTTCCTTTCATATATTGCAAAAATAACGGCCAAATCACGAGATGGTCAAAAAGTGATCAACATCAATAACGGAAGATGGTGGGAATTTGTTATGCTTTCACCTTTCTTTCGTTATAGCTATCGTATTCATTTGATTTTTTTGACTCCCCTAATTTATATTATTTGATCATTAATTCAAATTTTATTAATAAAAATCACTCTTCATGCCTATTGCTTATTAGATAGAAAGTGTGTAAAACATACTAAAATCACACATATACACCTTCATAAAAAATCATGATATATGTTGCTGATCTCTCACTTAAGAACCATGTTACTCGAATAAAATAAAGCAGTCAAAGGTACTCATTTGTCAAATATGATGTCTCCCGTAGAAAGGAAAGACGAAAAGACAACTGAAGTTGAGAAAATAATTGAATACGCGTGCGCATAATCTAATCTTTTTTTTATTTATTAAAGTTTCATTTTCCTTGGCAAGAAAAATCCATCCCGAGAGAATCAAAAGTTGCAGGTTTCATCAATACTACAAACTTAAGGAGCCATCAGTTTTATTATTTTAATTTGAGGAGGAAATCAGCATTCAGCAAAGCCTAGCCTGTCGGCGAAATTAACCGTAATAATAAAAACGTCACTTGTGCATGGGAAGGTGTTGAATCTTCGGCCATATTTGAAAATGTATTAAATGAAAAAAGAAAAACAAAACAAAATAACTACCTTCTTTAATATTATCGATACTGATTGAAAATTATATGACAAATACACAGATAAATAATATGGATATAGATATGGCAGTTTTGTATTGATAATATAAAATAACTTATTACACACAATAATAAGTGTGTGCGTGTATTTTTATAATCTTCATCACAATACGAGCTATTATTACACGTTATTATGAGAACAAGAAAGCATCGACCAGCTGCAGGTGACATCCGGGATCGGTTTATTGAGCGTCTCCATCGAAGCTGATTTTGTTGTCATCACCTCGATAGATCAGCATGCATAAGGATTGCTCTTATTTGCAGGGTGGTAGCGGGGAGCCACAGAGGCACTTGTTGTGTAAGTATGAATATATATCAAAGCCCTGCAACTTCCCCCCCACCGGAATCTGACCGCACAGCATGTTATAGCTCACATTCAAATACTGAAAATTCAGCTCCGTCAACTGCTGAGGAAGACCACCGTACACCTTGTTATGATTCAGATCCAGCGACGTCAGGCTACTGGGGAACACGACCTTGCTCAGATTAAACTCCAGCTGATGATTCCTGGAGAGGTCAACTATCTGCACCGTTTTATTGGACCCAAACAGCATGGACGCGTCTCCTTCCAGGCTATTTCGCGACAAATCAATGGAGGTCAAATTCAAGTTGTTGAGAGAGTTGGGGATGTGACCAGAGAGATTGTTGTAAGAGAGATAAAGATCGGGGCTGCTCTTGAAGTAACCGAAGGACTCAGGGATGGAACCCGTGAGGTGATTGCGGTCCAAGTGAAGGGCGCCGAGGTTAGGCAATTGGGAGAGAGAAGGCGGGATTGTGCCGGAGAGATTGTTGAAGGAGAGGTCGAGGAAAGTGAGGTTCTTGAGCTGGGCCAGGAAAGTCGGAACCGGACCGGAAAGGTTGGTCCAGCTGATGCGGAGGAAGGTGAGGCGGGTGAGGTTGGCGATGGCCGGCTGGAGGGGGCCGGTGAGGTTGGGGAGCTTGTGGAACTCCAAAGATTGGAGGTAAGGGAGATTGGCGATGGAAGGCGGGATTTGAGCGGAGAAATTAGAGCGGGCGGTGGAATCAAGAATGGTGAGGGAGATGATACGGTGGGTTTTGCGGTCGCACTTGACGGTGTACCAGTAGCAGCAATCGGTGTCGGGGTCCCAAGAGGCAAGGAGGTAGGGGTTGTTAAGGTCCTGCTTGAGTTGGAGGAGGGCCTTCTTATCGGCGGGATTGCAGAGCACGGCCAGGGCAGGGGAGATGAATATGAGAAGGAAGCACATGCGAAACATGGTTGACATAGCTCTCGCTACAAATGGATGGGATTGCAGATAAAATACACGAGATGAGTAGAGATTGAGAGGGAGGGCAAGGAGTCTAAAAATTTGTACCTATTTAAAGATAAAATTGGGAGTGATGTATGGACCCATGTGATAGGTAATTTTAGGAAAGAGATTTTCTGATATGATGTTCTATTTTTTTTTCCCTCATTATCCCACTATAATTATCTAGGCTGATGGGAAAAAAGAGGAAAATTAAAATAATATTATTATTTTTTAGATTAATTAAACGGACATGATTTATGAATGATGAGAAAAAGGTAGTAATAGAAATGTGACCAGAAATTTTGATAATACTTAATATTATATAACTTCCTTCCTTTTTTTACTCTTATGCTTGTATTGTTTTTTTATAGATTGTTTGGATTAGCTTTTAAAAATAACTTTTGAGATCTATGAAGTAAGTATGTAAGAAGAGTTTTATCTCGTCTTACACAAAACTAGGTTTAAAATCTAAACTTTGAGAGTTTCCAAACACTACCTTAATTTTAGAAGCCCTTCATTTTTTATCGGGTTTGTACTCTTTCTTCTTATTCTTCTTTGTGTGTGTGTGTTTTTTGTGCACAATGGAGGGCCGTTGCCCTATAACAAGAAAAATAACTAAAGTAAGGAATAAATCTCAACTTCTCAACATCAAGTTGCATCTTGAAAGGCCAAAGGCAACACTTAAAGATCAAGTCCTTAATAAGGCCTTCCTTAACAAATTTATCAGTAAGAGAATTTTGTGATCAAGGGATAAATTGGACTACTAATTCCTAAAGGTTCCTCATGAGTTCTAGTATTTGCATAGACAAAAACTACAAGATCCATTATTGTTTCCCAACAACATCATGTCCACTAGATTCTTTGCATCAGACTCTAATATAACCTTATGGAAGCCACTGTTCCATGCAAAATGAAGTCACCTAAGCATTGCCCATTGCTTAGCCTCAAAAGCACTACACATGCCAAGGGAACTACAGAAACCCACAATCCAATCACCTTGGTCATCAATTAATCCTCCACAACGTACTTTCGGCTGTGATCTTGTAATTGCTCCATCCACATTAAATCGGACCCATCCAATTGAAGGAACTCAAGGAATACAAGACATATGAGGAAAAGGATGAATCACATTAAGTTTACTACCTTGAACAAATTTTCGCCAATTATTTAAGATAACCAAATACAGGTGAGCAGGCTTCACAAGACCTTTCTAAAAAATAGCTTGATTCCTCCACTTTCAAAGGTGCTAAGCCGCCATACCCCATATTGATCTCCAATCGCTAGTGTTATCATTCCCCACTTCCTTTTTGAGATTCAAGGCAAACCAATCCCTCAAACATTACGAAAAAACTTTGGATCAAGGATAAAATTATCAATGAAAAAAATTCTATCGGAAATTACTCACGGAATTTTGTCAGTAATTGAAATTACCAATAGATTGAATTTCGTGGGTAATGTCTTTTGCCACATTTTTTTTTGACAGACATTTTCTAGGGAAAATCAATTACCAATTTATAATTGTTTTCATAAGAGTGTTTCCTGATACCAAAAAAAAAAAAAATTAACCAGGATTCATCAACATTTGTGGCTTTAAACAAAGTTTGTAATATGATTCACAAGAGTAATAATGAGTTTCACAAAATTCGTAATGGTTTTCACAAAAACATTTCCTAATGGAAAAAATATTATATATATAGAGAGAGAGAGAGCGAGGGGGGGGGGAGAAGGAGCTTTGGTGGCCCAATAGCCACCCATCTCCGTCACTATTATGACCCCTTACACCTTTGGTCAATTTTTGTTTTCTTTCAAAAAAATTCAGCCCCACCCCAAAAAAAAAATCCCCTGGCGACCTGAGTTTAGGTCACAAGCAACTACAAGCCAACCAAAGTTGGAGCTTCGGCGTCCAGCCGACAGTGGTGCTCCGTTAAGGCTAATTTTTATTTTTTCCTTTTTTATTTAAAAATTGAGGATACAATGGTGAATTCATCAACATTTTAAAATATCAATTTGATCCCTATCACCCTTATGTCTTTTACAAACGTTAATAGACCTTTTGAGGGAAATTTACCAAAATAATATTTTAAAAAAAAAAAAATTGTACCAGATTAAAGCAATTGGAAAAATATTTATAGTAATACACTCACTGACATAAGGAAACCTAACGCCACAAGTGGCGTCAAGCTTCCTGACACCACTGCGCAGTGGTGTCAACAATTAATTGACGGCCAAAGGCGTCAATTTTTTTAAAAATATAATTTTATAATCATATTTAAAATTATAAATAATAATTCTACTTAATTATAAATAATAAAATTAATAAATAATAATTTTAATTAATAATTAAGAAAATTAAAATATTTAAAATTTATTTAAACCTTAGGATACAAGACTAATTAGTAATTGTTTAATTAGTGAGTTTATTATAAATCATAAGATAGATAACTAATTATTTAATATTTTGTACATTAAAATTTGATATATAAATTGTAAATTATTGTTAGCTAAATTTAATAAAAGAAATTTGTGAGAATAATAATTAGTGAATTAATAAAAATATTTTATGAAATATGTTATATATTATTTTTTTATAAAGCATATTAGGATAGATAGGATAAGTTTAAATAGAGAATAATAATTATAAGCTTAAATATTTTTTATGTTGTATATTATTCTTTATAGAGTACCCTAGGATTAATAAAAACAAAATACATTATTAAATCACTAATTAATTATTATCTAACTAATTAATTATTTGACTAATTATAATTCTCTATTTAAATTTATCCTATCTATCCTAGTATATTCTATAAAAAAAATAATATACAACATATTTTATAAAATGTTTTTAGTAATTCACTAATTATTATTCTCACAAATTTATTTAATTAAATTTAGCTAATAATAATGTACAATTTATATATCAAATTATTAATGTACAAAATATTAAATAATTAGTTATCTATCTTATGATTTATAATAAATTTAATAATTAAAAAATTTACTAATAGTCTTGTATCCTAAGGTTTAAAATAGATTTTAAATATTTTAATTTTCTTATTTATTAATTATAATTATTATTTATAATTTTAAATATAATTATAAAATTATATTTTTTAAAAAAATTGCCACTACAAGCATCAACTGTTGACGCCTAAAAGGCGTCAATTAATTGTTGATGCCATAGTAGCGTCAGACTGTATGATGCCACTGCGCAGTGGCATCAGGTCTTCTGATATATTTGACTGAATTACTTTGATAAATATTTTCCCAACTATTCTAATTTAGTATAATTTATTTAAAAAATATTTTTTTTGTTAAAATTCCTGTCCTTTTGGAGTTTTCGGGCACGGTCCCACCCCCCAACTTTTTCCCTCCTATGCCTCTTTTAGTTTATCTTTTCTTTCTTTCTTTCTCAGCCCTTCAATGTCCAAGTCTTTAAATTAGTCATTTTAGTCTCACTCACTCCTCCTAAAAACGTTTCATTTATAATCCAGGGGTCCCAAACAACTATAAAAAAAATTAAAGAAATGGATAATTACAAAAAGTTTTTCTGAAATATAAATATTCCCTCTTATCCTAAATATAAATATAAGATTCGGGCAAAAAAAATATAAATATAAGATAATCCGTTGAGGTATGGGACCCGACAAGGAGGTCGAGCTGATGTCTAAATAGGCGAGTTTGGATGGGGCCGGTGAGGTTGGGGAGCTTGTGGAGTACAAGAAGAGTGTCCAGATAAGGGAGGTCCCCGATGGACGGTGGGATTCGGAAGGTGACGCCGTCATTTGCCAAGGAGAGAAGGCGAATGCGGTGGGTGGTTAAGTGGCACTTGACGCAATACCATTGGCAGCAGTCAAAGTCGGGTGTCCAGGAGGCGAGAAGATAAGGATTCTTGAGGTCTTTCTTGATTTGAAGAAGGACCTTTTTGTCTTCTGGATGACAGCGATCGTAGCGAGCAGGGGGAGGAGGAATAAAAGAGCCATGCTTGGAACCTTTGGGGCTAGCCGAAGCACTAGCAAGAACTGTTATATATACAATGAAAGCAAATAAAAGGAGGCTTGAAAAATTGTCAGAAAAGAGAATTCTGGGATGCTCACAAAATTTGAATTTTGAATTACGAAAAATCAAAACCATTGCGTACGATGATGGAAAACATGGAGCGAGCACAACATGGTTTTCAATTTGTGTGTGAAAATATGAAGAGTTGAGGAGCAGCAGAAAGCTTCGAAGATTTGGCCTCTCTGGGATTAGGCAGATAAAACAGGGGTCCGGTTTCTCAAAAAATCTCTTTTTTTATTACATGTTTTTTAAATTATGTATGTCTAATCAATTTTAATTTTAAATGTACAAAATTAACTACATCATTAGGTTATTGGCTTTTTTTCCAAAATAATACTAAAAAATAAAATGTCAAAAGAGGACACTGGTCAAACATATTGTTGAAATAGGTCATTTTGTGATGCTACGTCAGATGATGCCACGTGCATGTGGCGTGCCATGTGGGCACACCACAAGTGGCACCGCTATGTGGGGTGCCACTTGTGGCGCCACATAAAAAAGAAAAATTAAAAACTGCACGGCGCGTCAAAAGTTGCCTCAAGGGCAGCTTTATTCGCTGCCCTTAAGGCAACTGCTGTATTTGAAGCAGGGGGCCTCCGACCCCTGTCAAATTTGTATTTTTTTAAAAAAAAAATTAGAGGAAGCTTATAAAAAAAATATTTATGCAATTGCAGCGCAAGGCAGGGGTGCAGAGCACGCCCCTGCCTTTATTTAAAAATAAAATTTTTTAAAAAAGTCTACTTCTATTTCTATTTAAACCACCCCACACACATAAATTCACACACATTCACACATTTCATCTGATCCACGGGAGAGGTTGGGAGCATAGTGTGAAGAAAGAAGGAAAAGAAAATACAACAATTGAAAGCTTTTTTAAGGTATGTTATTTATTATATAAGATTATTTACGTCGCTAAATTAGAATCTGTTAATTAATTTTCTTCATAAAATGTTTTGTATCTCTTTTTGTCTTTGCAATGATGGTAGTCTTGTGTCGGTTAGAAAAAATGCTGGAGTTAGAATTTTTTAAAAGTTGTAAGTTTTGATAATAGAAGACTGTATTTGTGTAGTGATTGATTAATAATAAATTTAAAGTAGTTTAGATGTATTTTTTGTTGTTTGAGAAATGTAGTTTAGATGTATTTTTTGTTGTTTGAGAAATGTAAAACTAATTTTTACATGTAAAAAGTTTAACATCGTTGTATTATAGGATATTTGTACCGATTAAATGTTATGCAAATAGTATATTTGAGTTAATAGAGATATTATGAAAATTTTAATCGGGTTAGTTTTCAAATTATTTAGTAGTACATTAGAGAAAACACCAAAGTAGAATAAGAAACTTAAATTAAAAATAATAATTCAATATATATAATTATATTGAAGTTTACTATATATATATATATATATATATATATATATATCTTATGAATTTTAATTTTTTAATTTTGATTTATTTTATTTAAATGAATCTGTATTTGTTGAATAATTTTCATTATTATAATATAATTTTTATTATTTTTGTTATTATTATATGTTATGAATTTTAATATTTAAATTAATTTTCGTTCTTAGCATTATATTATTTTTGGTATTAATAATCTTACTAATTATGAAATTTTATTTTTTTAATTAATTTTTATAATTATTATATAAATTTCTTTATTTTTATTTTTATTATTATATATAATGAATTTTAATTTTTTGATTAATTATTGTTAGATTATATTAAATATGTTATTTTGATTATTATTATTACATATTATTAGTTTCATTTTTTTATTAATTTTCATTTTTATTAAATAATTTTGAATAATCTTACATATTAGGAATTTTGATTTTTTCATGAAGTTTAATTATTATTATTATATAAACTTTGTTATTTTTATTATTAAAATATACAATAAATTGTAATGTTTAGATTAATTTTTGTTAGATTATATTATATATGTTATTTTGATTAAAATTATTATATATTATGAGTTTTCAAATTTTTTTATTAATTTTTGTTGATATTAAATAATTTTTAATAATATTACATATTATGAATTTTGATTTTTTTTTATGAAGTTAAATTATTATTATTATATAAACTTATTTATTTTTATTAGGGTTAAGGTGCAAAAATACACATATGTTTTTCCTCTAGGAGCACCTAGCATCATATGTTTTTTTTGTGTGCAAAAATACACACGCCGTTAGGTTTTAGGAGCAAAAATACCACTTCTGTTAGTTGACCGTTTGTTGAACGTTAACTGACCATTAGTTGACCGTTAACCATGGTGAAATTACCTTTTTGCTCTTAGTTTAAAATAATTAAAAAAGAAAAGGGTTAAGGGCAAAAGAGTAATTAAACCATGGTTAACGGTCAGTTAACGGTCAACAAACGGTCAATTAACGGAAGTGATATTTTTGCTCCTAAAACCTAACGGCTTGTGTATTTTTGCACAAAAAAAAAACATATGGTACTGGGCGCTCCTGGAGGAAAAACATATGTGTATTTTTGCACCTTAATCCTTTTTATTATTAAAATATACTATGAATTGTAATGTTTAGATTAATTTTTGTTAGATTATATAATTTTGAATAATTGTACTTATGAAGAATTTTGAATTTTTTCAATTTATTTTCATTATTATTACATAAATTTTGCTAATTTTATTATTATTAATAAATATTATGATTTTTAATTTTGTGATTAATTTTCGTTACATTATATTATATATGTTATTTTGATTATTATTATTATTATTGTTATTATTATTATTATATATTATGAATTTTCATTGTTTGATTAATGTATTTATATAATAAATAATTAGTAACTTAATAATGTGTTATGTGAGGGTAAATTTTTGTTAGTCAAATGGCTTATCAATGCGACCACACAATTCATCCCGGCCCCAAAGAGTGGGGACTTCTTGATGAGAAGGTGCAACGGTCACACCGATCACAAGTTGTGTGGAACGAAAGAGATTGTGATGCCTTAAGGGTGAGGCGAGTCGCACAAGGGCCGGGAGATGTCCATGACTCAGATGACATCTCACAAGAGTTGCAAGAGCACCTTCGCCTATTATGTCCAGTCTGTCTACATATAGTACATCTAGCTCGACTGGAAATAGGTTGGACCTCCACCTCATCCATCTCATTTTGAATGCAATTAGATTTAGGGTGACCCGGACCACACAATCTTGATTCATCAGGGATAATTTTGGGTCTGGTAGAGGGCGGTATTCCGTGTTCACCTTCGATCGGCTAAAATGGTGAAGAGTAAAACTGCATAACATAGTAGATCGAGAATACTGGATCCACGTACTGTTGCGCATCATGGGCTACAGCCGAACATGCAGCAATTACATGACTACAAGGGAATTTGAATGCTTGAAACTCCCACACTGGCATTTCCCCTTGGTCAAGGTCACAGAATATGTATCGCCTTCATCGTCAACTTCAAACGTCGTTCGGCCCACATCGAACCTACGTACATGCATCGATGTTGCTCTCTCTCCATTCTTAGTCAAGGCTTCTCCAATGACACTCAAAAAATACTTTCTGCTGATGGTGTCTTGTTGTGCTTTCGTCCCTCTTTTAACCCAGTAACTAGCAAGTCATCTATAGGTGCATTTCACCAACGATGTTATTGGCATGTTCCTAGCTCCCCGGAAAACCTTATTGATTGATTCGGACAGGTTGGTTGTCATATGACCATATCTTCATCCGTCCTCATCATAACTCCATTTAGTCACCTTCCAAGCGTTGCCATTCTTCGGCTTCGATGCTCTAACTCTCCAAGGGCAACCTTGTTCATGATTCCGACATCTCATTGAGAAGGTGGTTGTATTACTCTCAACCACTGTTCCTTCATGATGCACCTTTATGCAATAATGTTTTATTGCGGCCTGGGCATCACCCTTGGACTCGAATTCTTGTTTCACATATAATGCGTCCCCTCTCGCCCACGGTCCCCGACCCAAGCCTTCAACATCCAGTATATCCTCATGCGGGTAATCATCATGAATAGTGTCATAATGCGGAATCTGGCTCCAAAATGGTGTAATATCTGCAAATTCACAAATAATACAGTTTATGTGAAAACATGTTAACTAATTAAAAATTATAATATAAAGTAATACATCTCCGTAACTAACCTGATGAGTGTAACATGCTAATCTGTTGTAGCATGACATTACCATGGTCTTCATCATCTGTATCACTATCATTTTGATCAGCGTCATTTGCCAATAATGTGTCTTCATCTTCTTCCTCATGCTCGTCCTCTTTGTTAGGTTCATCTACGAGATAGTTGCTTTCTTCTCCATGCGCAATGGTAGGTTGTGTTGGAAGACGTGTATAAGCCATATAATATGACTCATTACCAAGGTGGAGTCCATCAAATGGTATTGATACACCCTCCTCTGACATTTTAATATTCACATAGAACTCAGCAAATTTGTTCGTAGGACTTTCCTCAAAGGTTTCAGAAAATATTGCCAAATCCTCATCATCGGCTACCTCAATACTGGTATATTTGTCGTCTCTAATAGGAACTCTGACCGTCACTGAAGATATTACATGCTCATGTTGTAGCTTTAGCTTCTGACGGATCTTTTCCTTTAAATCTACAAATGACATGCTTCGAACAATATATATTGCTCGTTTTTCACCTTCAAAGGTCAATCCATTTGCACCTATATTTTTAGAACCATTATAATATATAATTGCACGAATCTGATTCATTTTTTTTCCTTATATTATATAATGAATGAGTACAAAAAATTACAGATAATACAAACCACAACACAAATTGCAACTAATTAAAAGTAGAAACACAATGTATATAAGCAATGAAACTAAGATATGAAGAAACAAAATGTGATTAAAAGAATAAATGAAAGTGTAAGAAGTGGATGGAGATGAAAATTATGGAGACTGATGATATTCTCTCGTTTCTCCTTCTGCTTCTATTATGTATATGTGTGTGAATTTGAGTGTGTGTTCAAAGTGAAGTGTGGGATCAAATAGGATTATATAGAATTTTTTTTTAATAAATATTACTGTAGGGGTGTGAATTTTTCACGCCCCTACATGTTTACATCTGCCTCAAGGGTAGCTTTAATAAAGCTACCCTTGAGGCAGCTTTTGACACGCCTTGCAATTTTTAATTTTTTTTTACTGTTGGCGCCACATATGCGTGCCACGTTGGCACGCCACAAGTGGCGCCCCACGTGGCGGCGCCACTTGTGGCGTACCCACGTGGCACGCCACATGCAAAGTGACGCCACAAAATGACCTATTTCAACAATATGTTTGAACAGTGCCCTCTTTTGACATTTTTTTTTTGTATTATTTTGGAAAATTTACCTTAGGTTATCTCTTTTTTAACTTCTTTCTTCTCTTTCTAATTAACAGATTCACTGCTTTTTTGAATCAACCGTCTAAATAAGCTCACGAGGGCGATGAGAGTCTGCTCCCCTAAAACAGGTAATGATGTTTTTTCCTAAATTAAAAAAAAAAAAAAACAGGTAACGATTTTTTTTGGTCAAAACAGGTAATGATTTTGACCACACATACTTTCTGTTTTTTTTGGGTCCATTGATATGAAGCTTTCCCGAGCTGCTGAAGTACTTTATAGTGAGGGACAATATAATTATGATAATATACTCATATTAATATTATATATATTACAAGCTGGCTTTTATTTATGTAATGTAATTTATATTAAAAATAGTGAGAGATAATTATATTAAGATGCTTAACGGTTCTCTTTCTCTCACTATTTCTGCATCTGCTCCTCTTGTGGGTATCTTTGCTAAGCTTCACGGTTTGTACGCCATGATGCTAATGCAGGTTACTTGTTACTTACTACATTAATAATCTCCTCCTTTATAACAAAATCCTCCTTCATAGTTGGGTGTAAGGCCTTTACTATCACTTCTTACGTAAATTTGTCGCAGGTTCATACCGTAATGGGTCGCCACTGCAACAAGAATATAACAACACCTAGTGGATCTTGTGTTGCTCTCCATTTCGTCGCTGTAATAATTTCCTGTCCACTGGCTTCACAGGCACATAGCCAGGAACCAACAACACCCTCTAATTCGGCCATTATGGCTCTCTAATTTTTTTTGTCTGTTTAATTATCGAGGCAACTATATCAACTTTCATGCTTTTTGAAAAATGAAAATATGTGCTTTGACTCGTTTAAGTTAAAATTCCCCTCCATAAAGCCAATATACAATATTTCTCAATCCCGCTATTAGTCAAAAAATACCCTTTGGTTTTTTCCATGTGTGTTTTAAGCTTAATGGAGGGTATTTTGGTAAAGCCCTTTGAACTGAACTACCGTCACAAAAATAAATCCACAGTGGTATAAAAAGAGATTATTAAATTGCTGTAAAGAGGAAAAGAAATATGGCTGGGCTTTCAGCTGCCTCTTAAACTTGGGGTCATTCCCAAATGTTTTCAATCTTTATTTTATGATTTTTCATTGCTTTAATGCTCTAATATTTAGAGTGAAACAAAGAATTATATAATCTTAGCCGTGCATGGTTGAATAAATTTGTATAATTTACTCTCAGCAGCACACGAAAATGAACTGACGCAGGTGGACGGGGGCAGTATCGAACTGCTTCACTGAGTTACTAACTCGTGGAATGATGGAGCAACAACGCAATATGCGGGGCATATTTCTCCAACACAAGACAAGAAAGTGTATGAACTTCCAATAAAATTTTCAATAAGGGGCTTCTCTCCATTTTTTTTTTTTCCAGAATTCCTCATCAAGTATGTGTAACTGCTCATAAGTAGATCATCAGAATCCTCGAATATGTTTATCAAGCATTAAAATTGTGTTCTCCCTTTGTCACTAGTTGTAAGAGCTAATTTTGAAAGTCATGAATGCTCCAAAAGTAGTTAAAATTTATTGATATTCATTTTTTAAGATTTTTGTCCTTAATTAAATATAATGCTTTGCACAATTCTAATTGTTTTTTTTTTGGTGACATGCTAAATGCTATTTCGTCATGGTCTAATCATTTATTAGAAATATATTTCGCATATAATAGGATTTTGGTGCTTAGCAATGTGTGAGTTTAAGTTAAGGCTTGACAATGGTCACAACAAAAATTACTATAAAATCTAGTTAGGGTGGAGATAGAATTTTGAGAGAACCTACACCCAAAGCCTCTGTATGCTGAAAGAGTTTATTTTATCCCTTTTTATCGGAGAAAAAATTTATTACATGCGTTTTATTTTATGACGGCGACAGCAACGCATTTGGATACAAAGGAATCATTCAAACAATGTTTATTTTGAAGATGGAAAGCGAATTAAATGAACTGCCATATATAACTCTTCACGAAGAAGACAGTGGAGTTGAAGGGCTGCAATCATTGACAGTTGGGCATTATCGGAGTTCCACAGAGGCCCCTATTATGAAAATAGCAGGACAAATCAAACCTCTGCAACCTTCCACTTTCAGCATAATCCTGTACGTTATAACTCACGTTGAAAATTTGCAAGCAATCCAATGCCTCCAATCCTTTAGGAACACGTGCTTGAGTTGGAGTGCAGGCTAGTGCTGGGATCCGGACATGCAGTGAAATTAAAACTTATGAATCCCATTGGAGGATCTATCGACGTTTAAATCAAGTAAGAAAAGGAATCTATGTGAATTAATGAGCGTCTTCTTCAATTTAATCTTGCGGGCTACCTACTCGATCAATAGGAGCCGACTCTGTGAATATACTCCCTTTACTGGTATCCACACGAATGACCTCTAACATCGACGGCAGCGTGTTAGTGCCTTCAGTATTCTTGCGTTTCCTTATTTTCTCTCTAGGGTTTCTTGTGGCTTTTCTAATATATCTGAAAAAAAGTCCCATAGGTTTTTCAAAACCCGATCGGTGTATTATATTCAAAATTAATCCTTATTAATTTTGAAATTTGAATTTGGATTAAAATAATATATTAATTCAATCTATCTGATAGATCTAATTTAATCTTTCTATTTAATCTGAATTAAAAGTTATCTGATTCAATTTATCTCTATAAATTAAATCTGAAAAATTGATATCTATTTATTTAATTAAATATGAGATACTATATAAATCTCAATTTAAATTAAATCAGATATATGATATCCTTAATTCAAAAATTAAATCTAAGATACAATATCTCTATTTGTTTTAGATATTTAATTTATCAAATAAATTAAATACAAAAAATATATAATAATATTATAATCTCTATTAATAATATTATTTTCGAATTTTTTTAGACACACACACATCCTAGATTAAATACAGTATTAATTAATTCTTAGATATATCTAAGATTCAACAAATCTAGAAAGTTTTGCTCGAATTTGGGCTATTCTTTTATGCAACCCTGCAGACCTACATGAGATTGGTAGCGAGCCAATACTGTACCAGCCCATAAGTCGCAAGCGACCTCTAGTAAGACAATGCGATTACCCAATTCATATGGGGATCGATGGTATAATACAACCTATCGTGCAACTATGTCATTTCCCTTTTGTCACGCGATAATTCTGTCAAGTATGAGACATGGATAATGTCAACTTCTTATTCTTGACCATTACTTTCTTGATTTTTGAGTAATCTAATAATTGAAATGGAAACTTCTTTCCATCATAGTATGATCATACATTTCTTAGACTCACTCAAGGAGCCAAATATCATCTCTCCAAAAATGTAAGGGACAAATTCCATCTTGACCATTCACATTTGTTGCATGCATGAAAACCATTGATCTCAATCATAGTCTTTATCATCACCCGGTCAAAGGTGACTTTTGATTAGGTCAAAGATCAGTGACTCATCATGTAGAAATCCATGATGATCTCAGGTCAAAGGGTGTTATGACGCGGTTATACATAAGATAAGCTTATGACAATTTCCTTTTTGACCACTTCTTTCATCATAGAATTTAGTCTTCTTTGATTCTGAATAGATTTCCTGTGATCATCTTCCAAAAGTATCTTGTGCATTACAATTGACGGGCTTATACCTTGTATGTCTGCAATTGTCCACCCTAAAGCACTTTTGTGGCCCCGAAGAACTTTCAACAAACGTTCCTTTTGATCTCTAGATAGAGAAGAAGAGATGATAATAGGTAGTGTCTCAAATTCACCCAAGTATGCATATTCAAGATGCGGTGGTAAGGGTTTAAGCTCTAGAATTGGTGCTTGCTCGATAGAAAGCTTCAAAGAAGTAGTTGGCCGTGATTCAAATCGAGTAACTCAAATTGCTGTGATGGTTTACTGTAAAGAGGGGCGACTTCAAGTAACTTCTTACATTCAACTATAATTCCTTCTTCAATTTCATCATTCCCAAGTAGTGCAGCTGCTAACGGTTCTTTTATAGAAAAGGACTCTAAAGTTTCTTGAATTACCTCATCAAATATGTCAACCCTGAAGCAATCTACAATGTCTCTAGGATACTTCAATGCCTTGCTCATGTTAAATATAACTTCTTCATCGTTTACCCTCAACTTGATCTCTACTTTTTCAACATCAATCAGAGTTCGAGCTGTAGCTAGGAAAGGTCTTCCCACAATGAGTGGTAGATCTCTATCTTCATCACAGTCCAAGACAATGAAATTAGTAGGGAAAATAAACTTGTCAACTTTAACCAAAACATCTTCAATGATACCCTTTGGGAAAGCTAAACTTCGATCAGCTAGCTGAAGTGTTACAGAAGTTGGTTGAGCTTCACCTAGCTGCAATTTTCTCAACAAGATAGTGGCATCAAGTTGACACTTGATCCTAGATCACATAGTGCCCCTCCCTGAAATTTTTCTCCAATTATGCAAGGTATGGAAAAACTGGTTGGGTCTTTCTGTTTAGGGGGTAACTTGTTGAGAAGAATAGCACTACACTCTTCAGTTAGGGCAACAATTTCATAGTCACCAAACCTCCTCCTCTTACTCAGCATCTCCTTTAGAAACTTCACATAGTGAGGCATATGCTCTAACGCTTCAAGGATAGGGATGTTAATGTGTAGTTGCTTGAAAATCCCCCAAAAACTTCTTATATTACTCATCTGATGCTTTCTTCTGAAATCTTTGAGGGAATGGTAGGGGTGGTACCCATTTGGAATTCTCTTGAGTTGCCTTCTTATTCACTTCACTCTGTTTAGATTCAATCTCAACTTTCTCTTCATTGACTTTTCCATTCATCTCCTATGTAGCCTCTTCACCATCCTGCGTAGGATTTGTTTGATCATTGAAAGTTGAGGGTTGCTTTGTTGGTTGTGGGATCTCAGGTAATTCCTTTCTACTTCTTAATTTAAGAGCTTTGCATTCCTCTTTTCCATCTCTACGGGGATTAGGCACAGTATTGCTTGGCAATTCTCTTTGTTGTAAAGCATTCATAGCATTTACAAGTTGTCCCATTTGTACCTCAAGATTCTTGATAAATGAGTCTAGTCTTGCATTAGTAGCAGCTTGATCTTGAGTACTCTTTAATTTAAAACTTGCTAGCTAAGATATCACTGCCTCAAGATCAGATTTAGGCTCTTGGGTCGAATGGCTTCCTTTTCCATTTGATAGAACCCAGGAGGTGTCACTTGCTTCGTATTTGAGGTTGATGCTTCATTAAGAGTAGCTCCATATTTCCAAGAGAGGTTGGGGTTTTTACGCCACCCAAAGTTGTAGGTGTTTGAGTAGGGATTATTCTGGTTGTTGCCACGGTAGTTTCCTTCATAATTCACTGGCTCCATTTGTTGAGATATGAGGCATTGTTCATTGTCATGGTCATTTCCACAGTAATCAAAAGGAGCATGAATAGCATTTACCCCCATGTGTCTACCATTAGATCAATTTACTTGAGCTTCTAAGTGATCGAACCTCTTGTTGATTGTATTTAACATTGCCATCACCTGTAAGGAAGGGTCCTCAATAGCTTTATCAATTGACTTCACTGGCCTTCTTTCATTGTTATTTTGAATAAAGTCAGTTGATAAGTCATCTAAACAATTCCAGATATGATTCACTGGTTGCTTTGTAATTCCACCATTAGTGACAACATTTAACTCTGATTTGGATTCAGGAGTCAACCAGGTACTAAAGATTTGAAGCAAGACCCATTTCTCTAGATTGTGACCAGGGCTCTGCCTGACTAGCAACTTGAACCTCTCCTATGCTTCGTACAGATGCTCACCAAATTGTTGAGAGAAATTGGTAAGAGCGGCTCGTGCATCTACCACCTTATTATGTGGAAAGAATCTCGATCTGAACTTTTCTTCCAATGCCTCCCAAGAAGTGATGCTACCTTCTTCTAAGTTGTTGAGTCATTCTTTGGCTTTCCCTTGTAGAGAGTAGGGAAAAAGCCAAAGGCGAATTACACCATTAGGGACTCCATTGAGCTTGAATGAGTTGCAAACGTCAAAAAATTGTATCAGATGCCGATTGGAATCTTCTGAATCATGTCCTGAATACTGACCCTGTAGTTCAAGTATCTTAAGCATAGTTTGCTTGATTTCGAAATTGTTGGCTTGAAACTCAAGCACTCTAATTCCTGACTGATATCCTCGAAATTGTCTTCCCAAAAAATCATTGATATACAGTTGATCATTCTCATCCTTAGGCATTTCTTCAGTTTCAGTCTGTACCACTTCCTCCTCTTGGTTTTCAGGTGTGTTAGCTTCCAAAAGCTCTTGGATATTCCTTGTTTTTTGCGGTGTTTTAGTAGCTTTGGATCTACGAGGCATAGACCAAAGTACCTACAAAACCAAATAAATCTCAAAGTATCAAACTAATACCAAAAACTAAAAAGAAAAGAAGAAAAAAATTATTACTCAAACTAAAACTACTAAAGGATTTCTAATACTAATCACCAATTGCCTTGAGTCCCCGGCAACGGCGCCAAAAACTTGATACTACCAAAATTTAACTAAGTACCGCAAGTGTACGGATTATGAAAATAGCAAGTGGTAAATCAATGTCATCCCATAGATACTCAATTTAGCTAGTGATTAAGTGTCAAATTTCCTTTTTCGTTTAAGTTGAATAGAGTTGTTTTCAATGAATAGAAAGAAATGCAAATAGGATAAGAAATTAATATCGATAAAAACTTTTCACGGATAGCAAATTTCAATATCAAAAAGACAACCTAAAGTCACTAATCCCTTATTTGTTTATTAGATTTTATTCCCACTAAATTAATTTTGACTTAATTGAATCAGCTAATCTAGTGTATTAATGTTTATAAATGCCTGTCAGTCCATTTATATATTCATCTCAATTAATTATGCAATGTCTCACATGACTAATTAAGATGCAATTCAACTCGAGCTCACTCTAATTTGATTATGGGAGCTTCTAGGTATATGTCTATCCTATACACAAATTAAATTAAAATATAATTCTGTATTATTTAATTTCAAGGTCAATTTAAGATTCCCTTCGTCAAGTTTAATTATAAATCCGCAAAACATGCTTAATGGTGGCCAATCACTAAACAATTAATAATAAAAACAAGATTAAATAAAATGAATTAATAATAAGCAAAACTAATTGATGAGAATAAAATTTAAAATCCAAACAAGTTCATAGGTTCTAGGTTGAAAATTAAATTAGTCACAGATGGCTTCAATCCAGATCACAGCAAAATCAAAAATTAGGTTCAGCCACATACTTGAATTTCAGAATCTGGAATAATAGAAATTAATAAGCTACTGAACCCAGAATTACTTAAAATAAGACCCCAAGAGAATCAGCAACAGCCTGTTTTTTTTCTTTATTGATTACTCTTTGCGTGTGCTTTCCGTCCAGTCTTTCTCGGCCTCGCGTGTGCCCTCTGCTTCTCAATTGATCTCGCGCGTGTTTCCAGGCTTCGCCTATGTTCAGCGTCCAGTTTCTTCTTTTCTTGATGGCCGTCAACGTGTTCTCTGCTTCTCCGTGTTCCTTCTGGAATGAATAGCCGCTAGCTCTTCCTTCGCTTTTAGGTTTTCATCCCTTTAATCCATTCAATGCATTCGTGTGTGCCCAGCTTCAATTCAAAGTCCATTAATTAATTCATTAGCCCAATATCCTCCTGAATGACGTGATCTGCTTGTGATTGTGAAAAGCAAGGGAAAACTAAATAATAATACTAAGGGTAATGATAATAAATAATAATAATAGAACTAATTATTTTTTTTCTTTTTTCAAAAATTCTAATTACTATTATTTATTTCCTAAACTCAAAAACTTTTATTTTAAATTGAAATCCCACAAATGATGTGCCAATTTGATTTGATCTTATAATAATATAATCTCATAGAAATTTCTTAAAATTGTCTAGATAATTCTTCAGATATCTTCAAAATGTACTTTATATATATAAAATACAGAGAATTATCAACTTAGGACTAAATCCACGCGCAGCTTTCTTATAGTGGGTCAGTCTAGCACCTTGTACTCTTACAAGTACCTATGACTTTGATTTATATTTTTATACCTCATCAAAGTCATACTGATCTTATTTCATCTTCTCACTCCCGCATAAATGACTAACCAAGGACATTTAGAATAATTTACAAGATACATCCATGATACAATTATCACTATAAACATGCAAATGAAATGATAATTAAACAAAGAATACTTTAAATGACGTTAATATTCATAGTATAATGAATGACTTGCTTTTAAGACATAATTTCTAACAACTAGAGCAGGGGAGATGAATACCAGAAGAGAGCACATACGAAACAACATGGCTGCCATATCTTTTGCTGGAGATTGATTCATTTATATGTGCATTTGAAAGTCTGTATAGTAATCATGTGAAGGGGACAAACAAGGATATCAGACTTTAAAATAAGAATGTGGTTAAACTCGTTTTTGTATTCACCATCTGAGTTTAAGAACAAGTTGATACAATTTTATAAAGTATAAATATAAAATAAGGGTAAACTTATTGTGTGAACTTAAAAGTTCAACCATATTTTCAGCTTGCCGAATTCAAGGTCGTCTAGTTAATACGATTTTATAGAAGTAGAAATAATAAAATTAAAAAGTTAAGTTCATGACAACCATGGTAGAATTGACAGAGACACTCTTATGTTAGGACTTACCACTTTGTTATTAGTTCTATTAAAATCAATTGAAAGCAACCAGCAAGGTTTTATTAATAAAATAAATAAATTACTTTAGAAACATATGTTTTCCTCTTTCTAAAATCAAATAATTCCACGAAAGTAGACTTGTTTTATATCTGAAAATCATATGCTTTTTTTTTTAATGTAATATAATAGCTTAAGAGAAAAATGGAAAATGGTTCAACTTTTTCCCCCTTTTAAAACATAAATAGTTCAATAGAAATAATTGCAATCTCAAACCCATAAACACAAATAACTGTGTCCAAGTAAAAGTCAAATATATAATTTTCTACTTTAGTAGTCCGTTGTATAGCGCGCGATTTATGAGAGGAATAAATATTTCTTCTAAAATCTTGTCCATATATATTTGGAATAAAAGTGTAATGATGAGATAATTAAAAAGACTGAAGCTCAATAAAAATGTGCCACCGAACTAAAATCGGGGCTTCTCACCTCATCTCTAGTTCTTATTTCACTTTTTTTTTTTGGCCAATTGAAACAGACAAGCAGAGCTTCGCCCCTCTAGTGGATACTTTTATCTTTTTTTTTTTTTTTTTTTTTAAGTTTCATTTTCCTTGGCAAGGAAAATCCATCCAGAGAGAATCTAAAGTTGGTTTTCATCAATACTACAAACTTAAGGAGCCATCAGTTTTATTATTATAATTTGATGAGGAAATTAGCATTCAGCAAACCCTAGCCTCTATGTCCGCACAATAATTAAACGCAATAAAAACGTCATTTACATGTACTATGTGAAGGTGTTGAACCCCCACTTCAGCCATGTTCTTATTTCTTTTTGAAAGGAAAGAAAAAGCACGTTCTTTACATCTTTGATTAACAATTATATTACAAATAAACAGGTAAATAATAGATTTGGCGGTTTTACATTGACAATACTAAATAATTTATTACACGTTATTATGAAAGAAAGAAGCATCCACGTACAAGGGGCAGGTGGCACCCGGAGTCGGTTTATTTAGTGTCTCCCTCGAAACTGTTTTCGTTGTGCCTCCTGAGATCAGTTGGGATGCCTTTTTAACAAGCACACAGGATTGTTCTTATTTGCAGGGTGGTAGCGGGGAGCCACAGAGGCACTTGTTGTGTAAGTATGAATATATATCAAAGCGCTGCAACTTCCCTCCCACCGGAATCTGACCGCACAGCCTGTTATAGCTCACATTCAAATACTGCAAATCCAGCTCCGTCAACTGCTGAGGAAGACCGCCGTACACGTTGTTATGATTCAGATCCAGCGACGTCAGGCTGCTGGGGAACACCACGTTGCTCAGATTAAACGCCAGCTGATGATTCCTTGAGAGGTCAACTGTCAGCACAGTTTTATTAGACCCAAACAGCATGGACGCGTCTCCTTCGAGGTTGTTGCGCGACAAATCTATGGAGGTCAAGTTCAAGTTGTTGAGAGAGTGGGGGATGTGACCAGAGAGATTGTTGTGAGAGAGATAAAGACCGGGGCTGCTGCCCTTGAAGTAGCCAAAGGACTCAGGGATGGAACCCGTGAGATGATTGCGGTCCAAGTGAAGGGTGCCGAGGTTAGGCATTTGGGAGAGAGAAGGCGGGATATTGCCGGAGAGATTGTTGAAGGAGAGGTCGAGGAAAGTGAGGTTCTTGAGCTGGGTCAGGAAACTCGGAACATGACCGGAAAGGTTGGTCCAGCTGATGCGGAGGAAGGTGAGGCGGGTGAGGTTGGAGATGGCCGGCTGGAGGGGGCCGGTGAGGTTGGGGAGCTTGTGGAACTCCAAAGATTGGAGGTAAGGGAGATTGGCAATGGAAGGAGGGATTTGAGCGGAGAAGTTGGTGAAGGGGACATTATCAAAGATGGTGAGGGAGATGATACGGTGGGTTTTGCGGTCGCACTGGACGGTGTACCAGTAGCAGCAATCGGTGTCGGGGTCCCAAGAGGCAAGGAGGTAGGGGTTGTTGAGGTCCTGCTTGAGTTGGAGGAGGGCCTTCTTGTCGGCGGGGTTGCATAGCACGGCCAGAGCAGGGGAGATGAATATGAGAAGGAAGCACATGCGAAACATGGTTGACATAGCTCTCGCTGCAGATGGCTGGATGGGATTTCAGATAAAATAGAAGCGATGAGTAGCGATTGAGAGGGAGGGCGAGGAGTCTAAAACTTTGTACGTATTTAAAGATAAAATTGGGAGGGAAGTGGGGACCTACGTGGTGGAGAGTTTTGATAGCACTTAGCTTAACCTTATATACCTTTAATTCATCTTTTTAATCATTCTATGTGCGGTCTTAATCATTCGTTCTAATACTGAGAGAGATTATGGTGGCCGCTTTCATGGGTTTTTGTTTTTTTGTCACACACATTGAATTGAATTCAAGATGCCCACGCCATTCACTTCTACGTGGAAACCGACGTGGAGGAGTGAAGTTAGAAAGCAAGCTTGGGACTGCACCGGCGAGTTTGAACTTCTAACTGCGATTTTTTTTTTTTAAACAAAATAGTGACTCATCTGATCATCTGGCTGATTAATCTCCGATCGATAGGATTGAACCCTATATTAAATTCTCTATTTTCATTGGTTCCGAAGAAAGTACAATCGTTCATTCAAATAAGGAATCCATCAACACCCACGTAATCTTATCTAATATGCTTTTCTTTAAAAAAACGAATGTGAATCTGTTTGTATATGTCTTTTTGTTTACACAATCAAATGACATAAATGTGAGAGTATAGAACCTGGGAAACATTCCAACTATATATCATCTCCTTTCAAACATTATGATGTACCTATTTGCACATAATATGGGGCACTTTCACAAATTCACACAAATGAGATGCACATTTAACTCATTAAATAAGTTATAAGTTAATTTTTTTTTTCTATTTTTACCCTTATTGAAAAATGTGTTTGAAAAAATTAATGAGTGAGTAAAATTGAAAATGATCATTAATCACACGGACAAAACTGAAAAACAAGCATAAGTTATCTTAAAAATAACTAATATTTTTTACGAAATTCTTTTTTAGAAGTTCCCTATATATTGTGGATCGGAAGAAGCATCATGTCAAAAGTTTTCATTAAAAAAAAAAGGAAATAAGAAAATAAAAAATATATATCAGACGCTTAGTAAAAATATTGAAGCTCCATAAAATATTTGATTCTTCTAAATTCCCAATTATATTTTATACTGATAATTTAATTTTATTAACTTCTTTTATAACCCTTTGATTTATAAAATATACTCTACCCAATTTTTAATACGGTACAAAACATATTTTGAGAGTTGATTTGATCTATATCATAAATATAAGTAATAATTTTTTTATTTGTCAATTTTGTTATAATTTACCCATATTGATATTCTCTCAACAATAATAAAAGATGTGGCTGAATTTGGAATTAAACTTTAAGGTATTTTAGAAATATATGTGATATTAACTAGGTTAATTAACTTCTGTAATTTAATTAAATTGAATAAATATATTTTATATCAAGGATTAAGGATTAGATTGAGGGGAGTATTTGAAACAATCCTGTTGGTTAGATAAACCTGCTATGAACACACGCCTTCGTGGAAAGTCACGATCTTTAATGATTTATCACTGAAAACAAAGAACACAATATGATAAAATTAGCATGCAGTAAAAAAAAGGAAAATCTTTATCAAGGCCCAAGTTATGAAAATGTTATCATCAAAAAAGACCCTAAAAAAATTACATGTCAAAAAAGGCCCTAAGACCTTTTTTGATATTATTTCATAAAAATATAATTGTTAACGGGTACTGATATAGTTGTAAACAAATATTGATTTAGTTATTAACCGTACTGATTTAGTTGTTAATGGAGTATTAATATAGTTGTTAATGTTTCCTAAAATAATATCAGTAAAGGCCTTAGGGCCTTTTTTGACATTTGACTTTTCTTAAGGCCATTTTTTATAATATTTTTGTAACTTAGGCTCTGAGGGGATGTTAACTCTTAGAAATTGACAGTATTCTAGTACATTTTCTGTCTCTTTTTACATATTTTAAGTTCAAAATGTGCATAGGAAGTAACGTGTATAGAAGAAAATATGTATATCAAAATATCAATCAAAATTCAAAGAAATCCTTACTATATTCTGTAGAGTTTTAGAGGCAATTGCGAATGGATAATTCCTCCCTCTTTTGTAGGAGGATAGAGACAAGATTTGAAGCTCTAAAGAATCAAGAAACTAGGAAAGGAATGAAGGCAATGAAGAGATAAAAAGTTTGAAGAACTTGTATAATTAGCTCTAGCAAGTTGATAAACTTATTGTAGCAATCTGAGAAAAATAGCTTTCTGTATGAATTGGCCGCAACAAGTTGACAAACTTGCTGTGACAAGTTGAGGAAAATAGCTCTCTGTCTTAACTGGCCACGGCAAGTTGTGCAACTTGCCATGGTCATTCGTGAAAAAGTA
Source organism: Acacia confusa (assembly GCA_037074495.1). Taxonomy (NCBI): domain Eukaryota; kingdom Viridiplantae; phylum Streptophyta; class Magnoliopsida; order Fabales; family Fabaceae; genus Acacia; species Acacia confusa. Next base: position 7,463,959 of record CM073507.1, on the reverse strand, counting down.
CAGTTACACGTTTTAACATCAAAAGCAGAAAAACACTATTTAACTTAAAGGGAAGGGTCCAAAAACACACTTCTCACACTGTAGAACCTTGGAGCAACTACTAGAAGAGCTTGTGAGAGAGATTTGGAGCATTTTAGAGGCTTGGGTAACAATTTCAAGAGAGATTTTGGGATTTCTACCTTGGTTTTTTCTCATTTTCTTCTCTTTTCGTCTTTGTTTCTTCATAGGTTCTGTACTTATGAATAGAATCACTTTGTATTTGGATATGAGTAGCTAAATCTTTTATTCTAGGGTTCTTTTGACCCTTTGTATGGATTAATACTTAGATTTTCCTCTCTTTTGGTAGTAAATGTGTGTGTGTGTTTGTGTGTGTGTGTGTGTGTTGATTTCAACCTAGGTTTAATGCTTCTAAGTGATTGGCCTCCATTTAGATGATTTGTTCACTTTGGGTTTGACTTGAGAAAGCTAATCTAGGTGTAGAACTTGATTGAAATCATGTTTGTCTTAAAGTTTACTTGATAAATGGATAGTTTGTTAGTAAAATAGAGATATATTTACTACTCTTGCATTGTCACATTAAGGTTGTTACTTAAATATTGATGATAATTAATTGTAGTAAGAGATTGTGCATTTTAATAAGAAAAGAAACTTGATATTGACTTGAGAGAACTTGTCAAGTGTTTGTGAACCTTAGACTAACATATATGTATTGAAACACTAATAGAGAGGAAATTAATCAAGTGTTATGAAATACAAAAGGGGAAGAAGAATCCTAGATTTTATTTAACCTTTGAAATCTAAAAAATCATCTGTTTTTATCAATTTTTAGTTTTAGAAATAGTCTTTAAAAAATTCTCATTTCTCATCAACAACTTTGTTTTAACTCAACTAGATTGAATTTACTAAGCATATTGTTTGATCAATTTGTTATAGGGAAAAACATTTCTCATGTTGTAGGAGAAGTGTTTTCTCATGTCACACACACACATGAAATGGTGGGACTCACATATATATATGAATTAATTCATATATATATGTGGGTATCATTTCATGTGTGTGTAGGAATCTTTTTCTTCTCATGCAACATGAGAAATCAAATCCCTTTGTTATATTTATCCTCGTGGGAACGATATTCTACTTATCACTTTATTACTTGCATGACTCGTACACTTGTAAGGCAAACAGGGGAATTTTCCCCCAAAAAAGGTACTAATTTGGGAAACATGATGGGTCTCCCTTTGGAAGAAAAATGCCAAAAGAAAAGGAAAAATCTCAAAAAAAATACCATTTGAACTTTAAAATCTCAAATAAGTGATTTCACGAGTTGTCAAGTACTTTACCATTTTTATTAATTCCATTATTATTGTTGTCAACAGTTTTAAATTTTATCCTAAAAGAAAACTGAAGTTATTGACTCTCATTGTGGCACCTTCCAGACGCATGCCCTCCACTCATTTATGTTTATGGGGGAAATTATTCACTCTCATGTCATCTTCAGTTCGTGAGGGAAGTTATTGATTCTCATGCTTGCATCCCTTGCCTAACATCCCCTTTAAAAACTTGCACTCACCCTTACAACAGGTAGCGCTTTCAACTTTCACTATCCTTTCCAATTTTCTTACGCAAAGCTACGGTTACAATATTTGACGCTATTCGTACATTGACTCCTAAGCAACAAAACTGGAGCATATGTGTCCATGTTGTCCACATCTGGAATATGCTCGCTCGGCATGGCGTTGGTTATGCATCCTCCATGGAGCTAGTGATGCAAGATATTCAATGAGGGCGTGATTCATCTGGGTCACTCAGTTGGCTTTCTTTGTCAATTCATCTTGGCACCTTTGGTGTATGTCCCTTTGTTAATTATTTGTTTCATTTTTTGTATTATGTTTATGCTTTAATTTTTAGGGAGATCATGTGCATGCATATGTGAGAAGTGGATTTGTTCATTGCTATAAGAAACATCTAGAAGAGGTGTGGATGTGGAGGTCTCCAATTCCATCGTAGTTCCTGCCACAGGGTCATATCTGCCAACCGAGCACTCGTGTTGTGTTAATTTCCAGTTTTCCACCATTGTTCGCCCTCGCAAGGATGATTATAGAATCATGCATTATGGTTTTGCTTTCAAAAATTTCTCTGACACACTCTGACTTGGACGATCGTTTCCTATTTGGTGAGTGAAGTTTTTGTCGCTGCATGTTTTGTGCTTCTCACTTATTTTGTTTCTAAATGTGTATTCTCTATTTAAACTTGGACTAGACATTTTTGGGAGGGTATTTGCTATGAGGAAACTAGAAGAGTGCACTATCTATGGATGACATCAACATCAAGTTGACTAGAATTAACGAATGAATTAGAGTCAGCTCACATGAGAATTTTTTTTCTCCATAATGTGTTGTTCACCTTCAAGGGGTGTTTGAATAACCATGTGGATAATTTGCAATCTACAATGTCTCTAGCGTACACTTTGGGGGAATTTACGGACGACCTTTTATCATATATGGGTTCTAACAAGTTTGACCCCGTTGTGATCATACTTCAATGGTGTATGGCGTGAGAATTTAGTTGTTAGTGTTTTTCTCTAATTTTTATATTCCTTTGGTTTTCATTCTTTAAGCCCATACCAATGGACTGATGCCTTATTTTGTGTGCATCCAAGTAGGAATAAGATCTCCAACTCTATGTATACATCTCGTCTTCTTATACACCCCAATCTTAGAAGTAATTTCATTAAAAGGTGCGTTTTCCCCCTATATGTTCTTTTGTAATTGTGTTTGGCTATTTCTTCTGTTAGCTTGTATATTTTATCTGATCCTTAAAAAAGAAGAAGACAGATTGTATGTAAATTTGTTTATATGTTTTTTATCCACATTATCATACATACGAAACTTATTTGTCAATGGTACAGCGCGCGATTAATGAGAGGAATACAATAAAGCTTTCTACTGAAATCTTGTCCGTATTTGGAGATAACATTGGGAGGATGTGATGGGGCCCGCCCATTTCTTATATGTCTGCTTCCCCCACGTACACGCCAATGACACCTATCGATTCTTATTTATATGTCGGCTGCTTAGTTCTTACTTCTTACATTGAATTGAATTCAAATAGCTGGCCAAGAGTCAAGATGCCCCGCGATCTACTGTACGCATTGGCCCCCAGCGACCCGACCACCTTTGCCTTACCCTTTATGACCAAGCAATGCACTTCTTTTTTCCCTTTTCACTAACTCATCCATTTCATTTTATCTACTTCTTATTATAACTTCATTTAATATAAAGCCCCAGTTCTTTAGAAAAGGAAAAAAACTAGAGTGACAACTTGGTTGTCTTCCACTACCTGTCTGAATAATACCTCCTCATCTCTTCTTTAGGCCAAAAAGATCCCATCTTCCACAAAGAATCCCAAGGGAGCCTCGTTTAACAAATTGATGTGGGCGAGTATATCAATTTTACTCTGCAACTTGCCCCTCGCCAGAATCTGGGGGCGCTGCCTCTTTCACGTTGAAATACTGCAAATCCAGTGCGGTCAACCCCACCGGATTTTTCCCGCTCGTCTGTGTTGTTGAAACCTATATTAATTGCTCTTTTTTTCATTGGTTCATAAGAAAGTATATATAATCCTTAATTATAATAGGGAATCTGTTAATATCCATATAACTTTATCAGATCTTAAAAAAAAGAAAACAGATTATAAATTTGTTTGTGTTTTTTATTTATATATAATGAAATAAATGTGAGTTTATAGGTCTTTGGAACGTTAGAATTATATCTTCTACATTCAAACATTGTTATGCATACGAATCTTAGTTTCTTTACAAGTTTTCTTTCATAAAAAATGGAAAGAAAAAATAGAGGGAAATTAAAAAGAACATTGTAGCCCGGAAAATTCTACCTTTTGCTCGTAAAATATAGGATTTAGGCAATAATATTAATTTTTCTTGCTATGGTTTTTTGTTAATTTTATAAATAAATATCATAAGAAAATAAATATATGCAGATGTTTGATATGTTTATTTACTTTTTTAAAAATAAAAGTGTAACGATAAGATAATTAAAAAGATTGAAGCTTAATAAAAATGTGCCACCGAACTAAAACCGGGGCTTGTCACCTCATCTATAGTTCTTAATTATTTAACTTTTTTCCGCCCAATAAAGGGGGCGTCAGTGGCTTATAGTGGGCGCAAGCAGTCATTATTGTCCTTGATGGGGATTAGCTAAAAATGACATAATATCCTTTCATATCAGCCAATAGGGTAAAATTCACATTCTCGTTCTGGTTGGCAAAATAAGTTCCTTTCCTCTAGTGGATAATATAATCTTTTCTTTTATTTATTAAAGTTTCATTTTCCTTGGCAAGAAAAATCCATCCAGAGAGAATCAAAAGTTGGCTTTCAACAATACTACAAACTTAAGGAGCCTAGCCTGTTGGCGAAATAAACCGTAATAATAAAAACGTCACTCGTGCATGAGAAGGTGTTGAATTGCCACTTCGGCCATATTTGAAAATGTTTTAAATGAAAAAAGAAAAACAAAACAAAATAACTACCTTCTTTAATATTATCGATACTGATTGAAAATTAGATGACAAATACCCAGATAAATAATATAGACATAGATATGGCAGTTTTGTATTGATAATATAAAATAACTTATTACACGTACACATTATATGTAAGTGTGTGTATTTTTATAACCTTTATCACAATATGAGCTATTATTACACGTTATTATGAGAACAAGAAAGCATCTACCAGCTGTAGATGACCCCCGGGGTCGGTTTATTGAGTGTCTCCGCCAAAGCTGATTTTGTTTTCATCACCTCGATAGATCAGCATGCATAAGGATTGCTCTTCTTTGCAGGGTGGTAGCCGGGAACCACAGAGGCACTTGTTGTGTAAGTATGAATATATATCGAAGCTCTGCAACTTCCCCCCCACCGGAATCTGACCGCACAGCATATCATAGCTCACATTCAAATACTGCAAATTCAGCTCCGTCAACTGCTGAGGAAGACCGCCGTATACCTTGTTATGATTCAGATCCAGCGACGTCAGGCTGCTGGGGAACACAATCTCGCTCAGATTAAACGCCAGCTGATGATTCCTGGAGAGGTCAACTATCTGCACCGTTTTATTGGACCCAAACAGCATGGACGAGTCTCCTTCCAGGTTGTTGCGCGACAAATCAATAGAGGTCAAGTTCAAGTTGTTGAGAGAGTTGGGGATGTGACCAGAGAGATTGTTGTGAGTGAGATAAAGATCAGGGCTGCTCTTGAAGTAACCAAAGGACTCAGGGATGGAACCCGTGAGGTGATTGCGGTCCAAGTGAAGGGTGCCGAGGTTAGGCAATTGGGAGAGAGAAGGCGGGATTATGCCGGAGAGATTGTTGAAGGAGAGGTCGAGAAAAGTGAGGTTCTTGAGCTGGGCCAGGAAACTCGGAACCGGACCGGAAAGGTTGGTCCAGTTGATGCGGAGGAAGGTGAGGCGGGTGAGGTTGCCGATGGCCGGCTGGAGGAGGCCGGTGAGGTTGGGGAGCTTGTGGAACTCCAAAGATTGGAGGTAAGGGAGATTGGCGATGGAAGGAGGGATTTAAGCGGAGAAGTTGGTGAAGGGGACATTATCAAGAATGGTGAGGGAGATGATACGGTGGGTTTTGCGGTCGCACTCGACGGTGTACCAGTAGCAGCAATCAATGTCGGGGTTCCAGGAGGCAAGGAGGTAGGGGTTGTTGAGGTCCTGCTTGAGTTGGAGGAGGGCCTTCTTGTCGGCGGGGTTGCAGAGCACGGCCAAGGCAGGGGAGATGAATATGAGAAGGAAGCACATGCAAAACACGGTTGACATAGCTCTCGCTGCGGATGGGATTCCAGATAAATTACAAGAGATGAGTAGCGATTGAGAGGGAGGGCGAGGAGTCTAAAAATTTGTACCTATTTAAAGATAAATTTGGGAGGGATGTGTGGACCATGTCATAGGGAATTTTGAATTTTTGATAGTACTTGCCTTCATATTATATACCTTCCTGCCTTTTGAAAAGCCATTTTGGTGCTCTAACGATGCTCTCGTCTCTCTCTAAGTCCAAACCTCTGCTCGTTCCGTCGTCGAAGGAAGAGAAGGATTTACTAGCAAGGAGTTCCAAAAAGATCAAGAATGTGATTTCTAATACAGATTCTTTGAATGATCAGTGGCCTAAGCTCGGTCATGCTAGCTCGGTTTTCAACAAAGGAGGTACCTCATTTGCTAATAAACTCAAAGGCATTGAACAGGGGATGGATGAGGGGTGGAGATTGCTCTGGAAGAAGATGGGGTGGATGCGGAAGACGTTTTATCTGACGATTCGATGTCTGATGATAAAGAACCTATGTGCAGGATAAGAGAAGATAGTATGAGGAACTTTCCTAATTTTGTATTCTCTGATAAAATGAAAAAACAAATGTATGAATATTGGAGCTCAGCAGTTATTGTCACGTTGCTGGGTAGATCTATTGGTTATAAAGCGTTGGAATCTAGAGTCCAGTCCCTTTGGGCCAAGAAAGGTGTAGTTAAACTCGTTGATATTGGCCATAGGTATCACGTGGTCAAATTCACAAACAAGGACGATTACCAGAACGCACTTACTGGAGGGCCCGGGCTGATTTATGATCACTACTTAGTTGTGAGGCCATGGGAACCAATGTTTAATTCAGCAAATGCCAAGATTGATAGAGTCGCAGTATGGATTAGGATTCCAAGGATTTATCTGGAATATTATAACAAAGAAGTTTTAACTTTTATTGGAAATCTAGGTTCAGCCAGAGGGTACTATCCCATTGGGTGGAATCAATTAATTTTACCTAAAAGTCAGGGAGGTTTGGGATTTAAAAGACTTTCCTCATTGAATGATGCTTGTGGAGCAAAAGTTGCTTGGAGACTTTTAAATGGAACATCTGGCTTATGGTCTGATGTTCTTTTCAGGAAGTATATGATCAGAGATGAACATAAGTTGCTAAACAAGAGAAATACAGATTCGCGCTTGTGGAAATTTGTTGTTCAACAACAAGATTTATTGGAGAGAGGATCTAGATGGACCATTCGAAATGGGCATAGTGTTCGATTCTTCAAAGATAAATGGTTATTCCTAGATAGAATCTTGCTGGGTGAATGTTCCAGTAACATCTCTGATTCTCAAAAGAATAGTGTTGTTTCGGATTGGGTTATTAATGGGAGCTGGGATTATAGTGCTCTGATGGTGATTCTGCCTAGTCATGTTATTCAGAAACTGATTGTAACTATCCCTCCAAGGCCGGAAGCAGGGGATGATGTGATGGCTTGGAGTAGAACGAGTAATGGTCTTTACACTGTTAAAAGTGGATATTATCTGATTGAAAGTGATTATGGTAAACAGGAGAATTCCCTATTCCGAAAGATCTGGAGATGGAAAGGTGCTGAGAGAATTTGTGTCTTCATGTGGAGGGCCTTTCAAGATAAGTTGCCTACAAATTGGTGGAGGAGTCGGTGGGCACAGGTTTCTTCAGTCTGTCCTTACTGCGAGAATGAGGCAAAAACAGTGTTGCATATCCTTAGGGATTGTGACTATGCTAGGAAGCTGTGGATGTATATTATTGATCCTTCTTGTGCTACCCAGTTTTTTGCTCCTTTATTAGTTGATTGGGGGAAGCTGAACTTTGTAAGAGCTCTGGGGAATGGAAGAGTTGAGAACTGGAACTTGGTGTGGGGTGTAGCCATTTGGAAGTTATGGACTTGGAGGAATAATCAGATTTTTTATGAGAATTTTGTTAGGACAGAAAACCCAGCCGGAGTGGTGATGCGAATCTGGAAAAGTTTTACTCATTTACAGCAACTTGATCTATTAAGCCAATAGCAGTCAACTTTTGGGCCGAAATAGGGGCTTCCTGATTCGGAGTGGGTGAATTTAAATGTAGATGGAGCGGTTACAAGGTCAGGCAGGCTGGCTGGTTGTGGAGGAGTTATCTGAAATCATAAGGGCCAATGGATTGCTGGTTTTAACCATCAATTAGGCGTTTGTGAGGTGCTGGAAGCTGAGGAATGGGGAATTGTGAAAGGGCTGAACCTAGCCTAGGAGCTAGGCTTTCGGAAGGTCATTCTTGAGTCGGATGCGTTAGAGGTTATAAATTTGTTGAATGATTGGTCACTGATTTCAAGTGAGAATTTGCTGATTAATACCATCAGATCTTATATGAACAGGAATTGGAATTTGCAAATCCGTCATATTGCTCGTGAAGCAAATAGTCTGGCTGATATGCTAGCAAAGAAAGGATTATCCTCTTCTTGTTTCTTAGATTCGTGTCCTGAGTACCTACTGGAGGTGTTCTCATCTGATAGACTGGGATTAAATTCCCCTTTGTAGTTGCTAGTTGTTTGTTATTTAAATACATCATCTGTTTATCAAACAAAAATACCTTCCTGCCTTTTTTTCCCCCTGTGCTTGTATGTTTTTTTAGTCTCCCGTTTCCCTCATAATCTCTAAATCATATCCATCCAATCAATATGAAAAATACTTTATCATCTCTCTCCTCTTCCCAATCAATGGCCCAGATGGGCTGATGAGGAAAAATGAAAAAAAAGATTATGAGAATATCTTCCTCCGTCTCCGAAGCCCTTCATTTTTTATCTGAGAAAATATCAGTGAGGTCTCAAAATAGAGAAAAATATCAAAAAAATTCCAATGTCAAATTTCCTCATAAAAAATAAGTTATGGAATTTTAATGAAAAAAAATCTCGTTGTTAAAATGACTTTATTAGTTGTTGAAATATCCCTATAAAAATCTCGTTTTCAAAATAGTTTTTCATGTTGTCAAAAATTTTCTAAGAAACATACCACTAAATAACATTAGTACAATGACTATTATTGTCATCTTCTTCGCTACTATAATCAATTTCAAAGATATTTTATTGTGATTCACTTTAAGTAGTAGATTATGTTTTATGAGTAAGAATATCATGAATTTCTTTCCTCTGCATCATAAACACATTCATAGCCTTTATCTGCCACAAATAATAAACCAAATCATAAAATTAGAGTATAGTTATTATGTATTTGTACTTAAATGGATAAATGACTCTACAAAAAATACAAAATACATATAAATTAGCAAATTATCATCATATGTGAATCCATGCATCCAATTACAAATACAACTCTCAAGTCTAGGCAATCTATGTAATTTAAAAAAATATTAACAGGGCCTAATGAGCTTACCCTTAGCCCTGCAAGATCGGCTCTATAGGGCCAATTTCATTTAGCTTCTTTAATTTTCAAACCCAGCCCTTGAAAGGCCAGGGCTTAAACGGGCCGATCTGACGAGCTCGGACTAATTTCCCAAATCTAATCATGTTAAAAGTTTTCTTTTATTTTTAAAAAATGGAAATATGAAAATAAAATAAATATATGCGACGCTTAATACACTACTACAATAAATAAACTCTACTTCCCCCCAAAAATGTCCTTTTTTAAAGAGAGAGAGAGAGAGAGAGAAGTAAAAAATACAGGCAGTGACATTTTTGTAATTTTTTGATATATTAAGCGTTTATATTTAGAATTGGGACACCAAAATATGACTTTAAGCATCCCAAATCAAAATTTGAATGCCTATATGGACACTTTAAACGTCCCAAATTTAAATTGGAATTCCAAAAGTAGATTTTTTAGCGCGTAAAATGGTCTTTTATTAGTGTCCCAATGCAAAATTGGGATGCCTAAATTCCCTCAAAATTTAAAACACCAGTGACACCTATGGATACACAACCCCATTTTTTATCACACTCTCTAATATCCTGTCAATGTCGTGATCTCCACCACACCTCCATCCTCTAGTGTGATGTGATTTTCGTCCTTGTAGCAATGCAATCTCCTTCCTAGTCATCCCCACCAACGTCCACCTCCAACGTTCATCGCCTCCCCATCTGGTGTCCACTTCCCTTTGATCTCGTGCTCATCTTCCTCCTCTTCCTCCTCTCTTTTTTTTTGGGTGATGTGAACATCTCCGTCCTCTTTATAGTAGTGTCTTTATGTTTCTCAATCTCATATCTATAGACGGCAACAAAAACCCACCTGCAACGACGTAGGATGGCGAGGCACCAGTGATCTCTAGGTCCTTCGAGTTTCGTTGATCTTCTTCCTCCAGTCACAGCTTATGCATGTAGGTCATCGACGATAGGTTCAAACCTTGATCTCCCAGATCTAAGAGCATAAAACGCAGGCTTTTGGTTCTTGTGCCTTTGATAATGAGTTCTTTCTTCCTAGCTCCATCTTCAAATGTGATTTGGGGTTTTCTTATTAAAAAAAAACATTACAAATTCCAAATCTCATATTTCTATGGTGCTTTGATAGATTTTAAATTTTTTTCCATCTCGTTTTTGTTTGAATTGGTTATAGATGCCGATTGTGGCTACTCTAGTGTTTTTTTTATTGTTGATGTTTTGTTATTGCTAGTTCTTCTAGAAGTATGTTGATTGTTGATGTATTGTTCTTACTCGTTATCCTTCCATGGCCAAACCTTTCGATTCTTCTTCCATGGCCAACCCCTCGAACCAAAGGTTTGGGGGTTTTTTTCTAAACAAAAAAGGGTAAAGAAGCAAAAATACACTTGTACTTTATCCTTGGGAGCACCCAGCACCATATGCTTTTTTTTTTTTTGAGCAAAAATACACACTTACTTTATCCTTGAGAGCATGTGTTTGACTTCTTAGATTAGGGGCAGTGTGATAATAATTGGTTTTGGCAAGAGGTAATCATTTTCCACTTGTTATATATGTGTATTTGTATGTTGTTTATGAGTATTTTGTGAAATTATTATTAATATTTTAATAGAAATTGCCTTGTAGAATGACTTGAAATGTGAAATATATACATATGTATATTTATATGTGTATAAGAATTTAGAATTGAGATATTATGACATGTAAATGAAAATGATTTAAATAACATGATATGAATGTGAAAATCTTGGAAAATTCTCGTTGAGCTATTTATTGTGATAATTATTATGATGGTTAAATTAGAAAGAAATGAAGTAGTTTGTTTCACTACGTGATGTAGCTTCTATTGATGCATGATGGTTGGCCTTCTATCGTCTCACTAATTTGATGAGGGACTGCCTTACTGTTTTAAGAAGGGCTTGTAACACCCCACTAGTTCAATGAGGGGAAAAGACCCTTGGTCTGGGATATGTGCTCTGAGAATTTTGGCTCGTCCTCGTCACATGACTAGCGAGCTTTTGAACAGCCAGATATGGATAGTAACTTAGCCTATGGGTCTAATCGGTGGAAATAAGACGGTTCGGTTGGATTGATAGGAAACGTCTTGGGAATTGTGTTAAGAAAATTGTTATACATAATTTATGATGCAGAACTTTGGATATGAAAATTTGTAATATGAAATTTGAGAATTATATTTTTAATACTTTGTTATATAAATTGTTTCACTTGACACCTCTCGAGCACATATTAATATTTGTAATGAGTTGAATTGATAGTTACAATTATTTTTTAGATGATAGTTTTCGTGCATGTCAATCAGGAAAGGCTTTGAAAGCTTAGGCTACTTCTGTTGATAGTAGTGCTTCTGTCTCTTTAATATATGTTGGATTATTGTATATGACTACATTAGGACTTATTTTACATACTTATAATTCAATAAATGATGAAGCATTATTTAGTTATTGTTCAAGCCCTTAATTAGTTATTTTGTTAGTAAATGAAGGATGTTACACCGTAAGTCTTGACTTATTACTACACCTCCTATATTGGCATCCCCAGAAAAAAAGACGTAGAAAAGCTTAAAAAAAGAATGTTATAAAGTTTTTTTCTAGTAGTGATGAAAAGATTGAAGCTCCATAAAATATTTGATTCTTCTAAATTCCCAATAATATCTCCTACTGATAATTTAATTTTATTAACTTCTTTTATAACCCTTTGATTTATAAAATATACCTTCTTCAATCCTTAATATAAGATATATTTAGATAGTTAATATATATAATAAATATAAAAAATAGTTTTTATTTATTTATCAATATTGTTCTAATTTACCATCTTCAATCCTTAGGATTCTTCATTCACACTCAGCAAAACCTAGCCTGGATGCCCGCGCAATAATTAAATTAAACGAAATAAAGGTCGTTTACATATGTGAAGGTGTTGAACCGCTACTTCAGCCAAGTTTTTATTTCTTAAAAAGAAATAAGAAAAGAAAGAAAAATCACCTTCTTTAAAACATTATGATTAACAATTATATTACAAATAAACAGGTAAATAATAGATTCGGCAGTTTTCCATTGACAATACTAAATAATTTATTACACACTTCATATTGTTTAATTTACTTCATTTCTATAATTCTTATTGTTACAGTATGAGCTACTAATAACACACGTTATTATGAGAACGAGAAACATCCAGAAGGTGCAGGCCAGGTGACATCCGGAGTCGGTTTATTTAGCGTCTCCCTCGAAGTTGTTTTTATTGTCGCCTCCTTGGATCAGTTGGCATGTCTTTTTAACTAGCTTAGCACACATATTTGCTCTTATTTGCAAGCTGGTAGCGGGGAGCCACAGAGGCACTTGTTGTGTAAGTATGAATATATATCAAAGCTCTGCAACTTCCCGCCCATCGGAATCTGACCGCACAGCCTGTTATAGCTCACATTCAAATACTGAAAATTCAGCTCCGTCAACTGCTGAGAAAGACTGCCGTACACCTTGTTATGATTCAGATCCAGCGACGTCAGGCTACTGGGGAACACGACCTTGCTCAGATTAAACGCCAGCTGATGATTCCTGGAGAGGTCAACTATCTGCACCGTTTTATTGGACCCAAACAGCATGGACACGTCTCCTTCCAGGTTGTTGCGCGACAAATCAATAGAGGTCAAGTTCAAGTTGTTGAGAGAGTTGGGGATGTGACCAGAGAGATTGTTGTGAGAGAGATAAAGATCGGGGCTGCTCTTGAAGTTGCCAAAGGACTCAGGGATGGAACCCGTGAGGTGATTGCGGTCCAAGTGAAGGGCGTTGAGGTTAGACAATTGGGAGAGAGAAGGCGGGATTGTGCCGGAGAGATTGTTGAAGGAGAGGTCGAGGAAAGTGAGGTTCTTGAGCTGGGCCAGGAAGCTGGGAACGGAACCGGAAAGGTTGGTCCAGCTGATGCGGAGGAAGGTGAGGTGGTTGAGCTTGGCGATGGCAGGCTGGAGGGGACCGGTGAGGTTGGGGAGCTTGTGGAATTCAAGAGATTGGAGGTAAGGGAGATTGGCGATGGAAGGAGGGATTTGAGCGGAGAAATTAGAGCGGGCGGTGGAATCAAGAATGGTGAGTGAGACGATGCGATGGGTTTTGGAGTCACAGGTGACGGTGTACCAGTCGCAGCAATCTGTGTTGGGGTTCCATGAGGCGAGGAGGTAGGGATTGTTGAGATCCTTTTTGAGGCGGAGAAGAGCTCTCTTGTCGGCGGGGTTGCACAGCTCCGACAGAGCAGGAGAGACCAGCACCAGAAGCAAGCAAAGACGAACCATGCACGCCATGTTTAGTGGATTGGGATTGCGATGGGGGGACCGGGGGATGGATGATGCGCTTATATATTGCGCGCGTGCGCATGTGTGCGAAGCGTCAACTTTAATCTACGACTGACGTCTTCTTTTTCCATACATTTTGTCTCAGTTCTTTTTTTACGTTTATATTATTATTATTATTATTATTATTATTATTATTATTATAAGTATCGCATTATTTTTGCATTTATCTCGAAGATCTGGATTGACGTTGAATGTCAACGCAACAGCTAGCTGAGAACATGACATGTCGTTACTTGTACGAGTTAGTCACGCTTACTCCCTTTTTTTATTATCCGTCAAATGTGTGCTTGTTGCTTAAATAACTACCAAAACACACACCCAAACAGACAATTAAAATGAAGATGAGGATCGTGGATGGATTATGCTTAGGGTTCATTTGAGTTGGCTTTTGAAAAACGAATTCATGTAAGTTTAGATAAAGCTCTTTTCATACAATCGTAAATTGTAAATCACATTAAAAAACAGTTTCTACTAATAATCCAAACAGACACAAAATTGAGAATTTTACTCTAACATTCTATGTGTAATAGGTGCACAGTATATGTCTAAGATTTTATAAATGTAAGAACCGTATCAAGTAATAAAGTGATCAGAAAAATATAATTTCTACGAGAACATCTACTAATACATTCGGTTGAACAATGATTTTACAATTTTACTTAATTTGAGTCAATACAATTTAAGTCAAATATATCAATAAAAGCTAACTAGAAAAGAAAGAAAAATAAAACTAACTATAGTTAAGGTTAAGGTGATTCTAGATCTTAATTAGTTATTTAGATTATTATTGTTTTGGTTATTTTTTAGTATATAATTTCTCTTTTTAATTATATTTAAATTTAAATTTATTAGTTTAGAACTCTTAATTATTTAAAAATGTCTTTCAAAGACATTCCAATCAGGGCTCCCTGATGTCTCCAATGATTTCTTAATAAAACAAAATGAAGTGCAGGCCCAATATGACTATATATAGATCTTATAGGTATATTTATGCCTTAGAAGAAGTTATTCGATACTCAATTCTACACCATTAACTTGAAAGTCTGATATAAATTCAGTATATCTGGGCTTTTTCAAGATAAGAATTATGATTAACTAATCCATAATCAAACTAAATAATCTAAAATAAATATTTAACTAGATAAATTAAACATTTTCATGAACAAAGTAGGAGTCAATCAAATACAAAATAATAAAAAATACATGTTCTAATCATTAATGCTGGGATTTCATTTATGTTGTATGTCTTTTATATCTCCAAATTTTAATTCTCCTTCGTTCAAATTTCAAGCTCTCACTTTGCGGACGCCAACCAAAAAAAGGGAACACGCCCTCCCTACGAGACCAGGTGTGTGTGGAGACGTGTGTGTGTGTGTGTGTTGCGTGCTTAGGTGTTGTACGTCATTGATTTTGCACTTCTCTGTTATCCAAACATCTTTTGGTGATTCTTGTTTTATTTGCTTCTCTCCTTTTGATTCAATATGAGAAGATGTAGCGGAGGAGGAGTGGCACAGTTGGCTAAGGCATTGGTCTTCACCCCAAAAAGGAGGAGGTTCGATTCTCGCTGGTCGATGTGAGGGCTTCTTTGGTGGGCGATCTATAAGTACCTTTGTAAACGCTCTTTGTACCTGGAGGCATGCCCTAACCCTGATGGGTTACCGGTATCTACCCCCACCTAAACTTTTTTTTATATAAAAAAAAATGATAAGATGTACTTCCATCTGTCATTAATAAAAAAATACTTAACTTATTTATTTGATTAGATTAAAAAATTAGTCGAATTAATTAATATAATATATATTTTCTAAAATGCCTTAATTAGTTATCTTTCTTAATTATTTCATTTCCTATTTTTCTTGATTATTGTTGATGACTCATCAATGGAAATAAATTAAGATGTTAACAAATATAATTTTTTTATATATTTAGGACTAAAATACTCACCAATTAAAACATTAAACTGCAGAAAGTAAACGTGTAAAGAGAAAAGAAAGAAATGAAACTAGAAGAGGAGGTAGTCCTCACCAAATCTAGTTCATCCAGAGAAAAGAGTTATGCAGATGCAGAATATATAAAAATTTAAGTTTATTGAAGAAGAAAACTTACAGGGAAGCACTTGAAACAAGAACAGAGAAAGTAGAAGAGAAAACAAAAGGAAAACAGAGAAGGCAGATGGAAGAGGAGAGTGTATTCGGAAGTTCTCTAAAAAACTCGGTGCCTCTAACTAAAGAGGAGTCATGCTTATATAGAGAAGTCTCCTACACTGTTTGCACAGTTCCGGTGGATTACCTGAACTGTTCGGTTTAGTGCACAATTCTAGTGAATTACCGGTACTGTTTGGTTTAATGCACAGTGATCTGCCGACACTACAGTGCATAATACAATCTACGTTTTATAGTGTATTGTGCTACATTGAAAACGTAAATGCTGACAGTTTACATGGAAATTTTGTCCTATACATGGAAATGCTAAGTTTGATACTTCCGTCAGGGACATCAAGTTTATTCTTTGTCCTATACATGGAGATACTATGTTTGGTTTCTCCGTCAAGGACATTTAGTCTTCTCCCAAATTAATGACAAAGTCTGGTTCTTCATCATCGCTTGGGTCTGGACCTTTAGTTTGTAAAAAGGGCTCAGCTCCATCTTGTTGTAATTGTGCAAGCATGATGCTGAGCTGTTTAATATATTCTTGTTTATCTGGAGCAGCTGCTAAGGTGGTTTGTACATAGTTCTTTTGATTTAAGAATTTGCTATGCTTCGTGGCACAAAGAAATCTTGGATTTTCTTTGAACCATTGTTCTACAGCTTTGGAGTCTGCTTTACTTTGGGTAAATTTGGCCCACCATCTCACAAAGGGTAGTCTTTGCAGTGTTGGTAGTAACGAAAGACTCCTGTTATCATGAGAAAATCTGTATTGCCAGGAAAAAATCAAGGATACAGATAATTTGGAAAAATAGTGGAGTTCAATTAGAAAAGGATCCCCACTGTGGTTATATTTATTCTTAAAAAGAGTCAATGCTTTCATTATTTCTAGTGGTAAAATTTAGGGAATTGGCCCAAAAAATAACCACCATTGTAGAAACCATTAAGGAAAAGTGTAGTTATTTCCTTTTTTGAAATAAATAAACCAAGTATGTTTGAAAATTCTGTTTTGGTCCTAAAAAATATTATACCAGGCAACTGTATAATCCCAGTAAGTATATCCTTCTGGATCAAAACGGATATTGAAATTCCTTGGTTTATTTAAATCTTGGCCCCAGTGGGAAGGCGTAATTATTTTTAAAATATGAAGAGTAGAATGAGTTATTAATGTTTCGTCCTCCTTTAATGTGTATCGAGATAACTCAATAGATTGATAATGAACCAAAATTAATTCATAATACTCTCTTGTTTTTAGCATGTTTGTGGGAGGAAAATGCTATACAGGAGGAAAAATCTTGGCAGCAGTTTGGTTGGCCGTTTCAAGAAAAAATTCAGGCTCTAATTGGACAATATTTCTTACACATTGATGTTTGGGCGTATAAGGAGTGTCCATGGGGTTTATGGCAAGTTGAAAAGCAAATTCGTTATTGATAGAAGCATACTCTTGTTTACTACTGGCTTGTAAGGGAGCAAGAAATGATAGAGCAAGAATTTGTGCTGTATCATTTATTGCCAAGGGTTTTTTGCTTCTTTTTTCTAATACTTCCTCCCAAGTTTGACTTGGAGGTTTCTTAACATAAGAATCAAGCATTTTCTTTGTGGGTTTAATGGTAGTAAGTTTTTGGGTTTGAGACTGTTTTTGATTTGGAGTGGATGACTCCATTTTAGGGGTAGATGACCCGGATCGGGAAGTTACCTGTGACTTAGTTCCCTAAGTTTGAGGAACTAGTTGACTAGTTGATCCCTGTGTTTGTTGAGTTTGTTGCAGCAGAGAAGTTTATTGCTGCAGAAACTGTTTAATAAATTCTTTCAGCTCTTGGCTAGAAGGTGGTCTTTGAGCATCTTAAGAGAAGCTCTGTTTATCTTCTTCTTGGAGTTGTTTATCTTTGGGTTCCTCTCCAAGTTTCTTTTTTCCAGGCATTTTCTGGAAAGAAAAAGGGTTTTTGGGTTAGTGTTCTCTTAGATTTAACTCCCTAGCAAAAAATCTCGGGTAAGGAAATCTGGAAGAGAATTGGATGTGCCTTTGATAAATTCAATGTCAAAATCAAAAACACTTAAAATTTTTGCCATCTAGCAAAAATCTGTTTTGATGCAAGATTTTTAACATCTTTTCGCAAAACATCTTTCGCAGATTTACAATCAATACGGATCAAAAAATTTTGATTTAACAAATCAGCCTGAAATTTTGAAACACATAAAACAATGGCCAAAATTTCTTTTTTAATTGTAGAATAATTCTACTAGGTAGAATTCCAGTGTTTAGATGTAAAAGAAATAATTTGTTCTTTTCCATTGACACTTTGTTTAAGTATACCTCCATAGCCTACTTCAGAAGCATCTGTTTCAACTATTTTGGGGGCAGAAGGAATTGGAAGGCTAAGGCAAGGAAGTTCCTTAACCTGTTGTTTGATTTGTTTAACAATATCAGTATGAACATCAGTCCAAGGGGGTGGATTTTTGTTCAATCGCTGATGAAGAGGTTTAACAAAATTACTGAGTTGAGGAATAAACTCAGCAACATAATTTAAACAGCCCAAGAATCTTTGAAGCTGGGTTTTATCAAGAATCTGATCTGGAAATTTATTTGCAAATTGAATTGCTCGTTCGATTGGGGTTACTGTACCTTGGTGAATCCAATGACCAAGAAATGTAACTTTTGTTTGGAAAAGACTGATTTTTGGTTTAGAGACTACTAAACCATTTAATTCTGCAATACGAATAAATTTAAAAACGTGTTTAAAATGTTCTTCTAATGAATTTGAAAAGATCATAACATCATCAATGTATACAATAATGTATTGACTTTGATCATTAAAAATCTCATTCATAATCCTTTGAAATTCAGAAGGAGCATTTTTCAAACCAAAAGGCATAACGTTCCACTCATACTGTCCAAAAGGTACAGTAAAAGCAATCTTATACCTATCCTTTTCAGAAATCTGTATTTGCCAAAATCCAAATTTCATGTCAAATTTGGAAAATATTTTTACAGAATGTAAATGTTTTAGTAAATCAACCTTATTTGGAATAGGGTAACGAATCCACTGAAGAGCTTCGTTAAGAGGTTTGTAGTTTATGACAAGTCGAGGAGTGCCACGTTCTATTTCAGCATTTTTGTTGACATAAAATGCAGCACAAGACCAAGGGCTTCGGCTTTTTCAAATGAGTTTTTTGTCAAGAAGATCTTGAATTTCCTTTTTATAGGTTTCAAGAAGTTCTTGTGACATCTGTATTGGGCGAGCTTTTGTTGGAATTTGTTTTTCAGTAAAGTTTGGTTCGTAAGGAAGATCTACCACATGTTGTTTTCTATTCCAAAAAGCATTTGGTAAATCAGCACAAATAGTTTGATGGATTTTCTAAAGACAGGATTGGATTTTTTGTTGAACAACAGGATCTTGGAGTTGTTGTTTAATCCGTTTAAAAGAAACTTCATCTCTGAGAAAGTTGATTTGATTTTGTTTAAGGAAAATAGGATTCAACTCCTTTAGTTTTGGTTTTTGTGTAAAAGGAAAGAAAATCTTTTTTCCAAAATATAGTTTAACAAGTCCATCAGATTCAACTCCAAAGGGAATCAATAATTGGGCAAAAGGTGCTCCAAGTATGATTTGAGTCCCCATATCTTTCATTAAAATAAAAGGTGTCTGAACTTGCTAACTACCGTTTTTAACAAGAACATTTGAAAGTTTATACTGGATGGCTAATGAAGATTTGTTTATAGCACTATACCATTTAGTTGTTTTTTCAAAATATTTTGTGGGCACTAATCCTTCCAAAATACAATTGGCTTGTACTCCTGTATCAAATAATACAGATTGTTCTATAACAAGATCATTGTTGATAATGATTTTTGCTTGTATATAAAACTTCTGTAAGAAAATCTTTGAAATAGCATTTAAAAATGCAGTTTCATCAAATTTAGGAGTCTCATCTATGTTTTCCTTTTCCAAAATTGGATCAATATTCTCATTAGATGGAGGAGTTTGATCAGAAGAAAGAATCTCTTGAATATGCAATAGAGCAAATTCATGAGAATCTCTGGAAGATTTAAGATTTTGAACCTCAACTTTAACGTTATTAACCTCAAATTGAAGATCTTGGATGGTCGTAGGTTTAGTTGTATGCTTAAATCTTTCCAATGTCTTGGTAAGATCAAAGTTGTTTTGAAAAACAGACAGTTTATCAGAAGATTTAGAGGAAGATAGAGGAGGGGATTGTGCTAAAATATCTTTGAATTTCGAGAGATATACAGTTTTCTCACAATCAAGAAGTTTATTAATGACATCAAGGAGCAGATCTTGCTCTTTAGTGATGACATTTATAGCAGGAGAAGAATCATCAAATGTTGAATTGAATTCTGTTAGTTCTCTATGTGTTTTGATAATAACAAGACATTGTAAACTTGTTGATAAGTTTTGAACATGTTTAGAGATCTTTAAAAATGATTTAATTCTGATAATACATGTTAAACTCGAGTTTGGATGTAATAGACTTAAGTTTGTGCTCAACAGAAAGGAAAATAAACGTTTTGGACTCGAGCAGAATCGAGCCTAACATAATAGACTCGAGCCTGTGCGTGACAGAGAGCCTTTTTGTTGTTTTCACCCCGAGCAAACTCGAGCCTAACATAATAAACTCGAGCCTACTCGTGACAGAGACAAAAGTCACATTTTATAACTAAGACAGACTCGAGCCTATCATGTTAAACTCGAGCCTAAGTTTTACAGAGAGCATGTCAAATTTCTTAAGCTGTTAAACTCGAGCATAAATGTTTTTGACTCAAACCTAAATTTTACAGAAAGCTCTTCAAAACGTTTTTTTTCTTAAGAACAGACTTGAGCCTAAGAATTTTAACTCGAGTCTGTCCCTTCCAGAGAGCAACCAAAGTTTTTCACAATCATAGGCTCAAGCATATATTCATTAACTCGAGCATGTTTCAGTTTGAAAAGCATTTGCACAACGGTTTAGTGAAACAAACTCGAGCCTGTCACTAATAGACTCAAGCCTAAGTCAGGCAAAGAGCTAATCAAGTGACAGAGCCCGAGCAGACTCGAGCCTAAGTATTTAGACTCGAGCTTGTGCATTTGAACTTAAGCTTCAGTACGTTGTGAATGGCTCCAGACTCGAGCCTACCCAGATTATGCTTGAGTGTTGATGAACAGACTCGAGCATAGCATTCTTAAACTTGAGCCTAACAGATCCCTATTATTTAAATGATGCATTTTTCACCTCTCGGATTCAATCTTAAGCATTGTCTTACACTCAAATAGAATTATGAATCATTATATATATGTTTAATGTGTTTGTTCATGAGTTTCAGATTACTTTAACACGTTTTTTAGCATCAAATCAACTCTGGGATAAGAGCATTTATTGCAGGACTAAAAACCAGGCTGAAACTTCTCCCTGATCCCATTTGTTCAGCTCTGACCGTTATGGATCAATCTAAGCACTCTCCAACGGTCTAAAACGAATTACGAAAAGGCAAGAGTACTGGAAAACATCTGCATCGTCTATATCCAAGATTCCAGCCAAGAATTGAAGAGATGGCTGAAAATATGCAACGGCTATTTTTCAGAATTACCGTTGAGGATTGGAGAAGAAAACGCAACGGCTAGTCTCACTGATTAATCTATAAATACTCACAAAGACGAAGAGCAATACACACAACAGAATTACATCTAATTGCTTCTTTGATCTTTAAGCTCTATTTTATGCAAAATAATTTTTAAACTTCAGTGTTTATGATTATCTACTCTTTAGGAGAGTTTGATTGTGAAAATCATTTCTGATCATTTGTTGTGAGAAAACTCAAGGTTGTGGAACCTGTGAGTTGGGGTAGTTTAATTACAAAGTGTAAGGGAGAGCAAGTCCTAGATGATTGGGATTGCATGTGATTTACATTGTTGTAATTAAAGCTTTCTAAGATATTAGAAATACCCAGGAGGTATCTAGGAATTGGACGTAGGTCAAGTTGTGACCGAACCAATATAAATTCTTTGTGTCAAGCTTTTCTTCCCTTACTCTCTTGTTATTTGTTTTAAGATTTTGAAAAGTTTTTTTTCTTAAAATCCCTAATTCACCTTCCTCTTGGTGATTTCTTCCACTTTCAAATTCATCATCTTTAATTTGATTCAAGGTTTTTAGAAGAGACAGAAGATGATTCTTCCTCAGATCCAAAATCTGTATCTAAGAGAAGATTGTTTATTTGGTCAAGGAGAAGTTCTTCAATTTGAATATTTCTAATTTTGTTGGAAATGCGGCAATACTTAGCATAATGACCAATTTTCCCACATTTAAAACAAGTTACTTTCCCCTTTCTTGGAAAATTTTGTTTAAAATCCTTTTGAGGTTTTGAAGAAAAATTCTTTTTGTTTTTTTTGTAAAATCGTTTTTTATGATAACGAGGATAACTTTTGTAAGTACCCTTTTCTTTAAAAGAAGATGAATTGAATCGAGAAGTTTTACGTTTTGGCTTTGAATAAGAAGGAAGACCAAATTGTTCACAAAATGATCCCAACTCTTTCTTGTTGATACCCTTTTCTTTTGCAAGCTGATGTTTAATACCATCATCTTGACAGATTTTCAAAGCAGTTGTTTGAACAAAAGAAATTAACTCTCCATACGTTAGAGTTCCATAAGGAATGTTGCCATCATACAGAGTTCGTATCTTATCCCTAACCTTATCACCAAATGATTTTGGTAATCCAGCTAAAAAATTTTCTTTCCAAAAACCTTGATTGGCATCATCTCTTAGAAGGACTCTAGTTAAGAAAGTATCTTTATACCATCTGAAATCAGACAAAGTCTGACATTGGATGTCAGAAAGAAGTTCAAAAGAGCGATCCTTCCAGATATTTGGATCACCAACAAAATGTTTTACAATTGTGAAAAGAAGGGTATTAACAAAATCTTGTAGGGGTTCACCATTGTAAAGTATTGGAGTCCCATCAGGTTCAGTTTTAATAAAACAAAACATATTTGATTTTTCATCAGAAGATAAATAAAAATCCCACCATCCTTTAAGTTGCCCAGTAAAACCGGAAACCAGATGATTGGTTATTTGTTCTTCTGAATAATTGTTTGTAGTTTGATAAGCAGTACTTACCATCGTCATTTCTTGCAAGATTTGCAAAATATTTGTCTCACTTTGTCCATCGATATTCCATTAATAAATATCGTTAGAATTAAAAGATTAAAAGTTTGATTTTGGCGTTCTTCAGTTAAAATATCCAAAGGACTAGGCTTTGAATAATATAACTTTGAAGAGTTTTTCCAATTTGAAAAATTCTTCAAAGATTTTTTCCAATGTTGACTGTTAATTGCAAAAGCAGATTTTGAAGATTTAACATCAGAAAGTTTATCAAAATTCATAGCTTGTTTTGAAGAAGATTCAGAAAGAGGCGTATCAGGAATGACTTGTTGCCTTAATGAAATTTCAGGAGTTTGGGGTTCAGAAACTTGATTAAAATGTCTAAACCTTTGGTCAATTGTCTTGGATTCCAGCCTTGATTTTTGGATCAAGTTGGAATGGCTTAAAAAGAGGTTGAATTGATGGGGATGGTTTAGAAGAAGTTTGCGAAGAAGAAATTTGAGAGGAAGATGGAGTAGAAGAGGTTTTGATGACTTGATCTCCAATAATTTGAAAATACTGATTTGTATAATTATTTTGTTTCATAAGACTCTTAATGTCTTTTGGACCAATTGCCTCTTCAGAGTTTCGAGTTTTGAATGGGGAGGCAATAATAAGAGTTTGTGATTTATCTGTAATTCCAAGAATTTGATATGACCTTTTTGGAGGAACTTTTGAGGAAATAGTTTGTCCTTCAGGAGTTTTCCAATCTCTCTTTGTCATATTTATCATTTTTATAAATGGATATTCTATTTTTTTGTTGTAAAGCATATGCTTCAAACCAATTAAAAAATGGAATATTCACTTCATACTTATCAAGAAAACTGTAGAACTTTTCTTGGACCTATTGTCTAACAAGTCCTTTAAAATTCTTTAAAACCCAGTTTCTTTGGCAAGTATTTGATTCTAAATAAAATTCTTTTTGCAAACTTTGTTTATCAATTTGAAATTGATGTTCAAGGGTACCAATAATTGAAGGTTCACCTAATTCAGTATAACTTATAGGGTCAACTGAATTCTAGTCATCCTCTCTCTGATAGTTTGCATGAGAAATTGTTTTAGAATTGTCAATTCCTTGAATTGAAACATTTGTAGATCGATTCTCAGATTGTTGAGGTGGTAGTCCAGGAGTATGAGTTTGTGGAAGGACATGGGTTTGTGAAGGAATATGGGTCATTATATATATATATATATATATATAATAGGGAACAAGAGACGTCTCTGTAATTATATTTATATGTGCGTGTAGCGCGCGTCCCGCCACGTCTCTTGCTCCCTATTAAATATATATAATCTTATTTCATCTATTGCTTGATGATTTGCCTTTCTGAAATATTATGTGATATTTTCTTCTCTCTTAGATCTGTAATACCTTAAGTAAAATAAAGTATGATTTACGTAGATGTTATATCAAAATTCTTTTTTATCCCTATAATTGATTAGAGAGAAGAAACAATATAAAAAGTAATAATTAAATATGAATAAAATAGTCGCTCATCTACGTGTTTTCTAGGTCGGTAATATTAGCATTTTGTCATGGACAGATATGCTGTTAGTATGCGTTATAACTCGTGGCCATGTCACCCACCCCATGATAAGGCATATTAAACGGATGGAAAAGGTTTAAGGTGGCCCCTTGAAAGCGGGGGATCCAATAAGATGTGAGCCCATTCAACAAGCAAGCCCGGGCCTTTGCCCGTTTCTTAACAAGCCGTGACCACTTGCTTTTAGTTTTGGGCTAACTCCCTCTTTTGTACCCAAAAACAAAATGAAAATAAAGATCAGATTTTTGGACAACAATAAAGATCAGATTCAATATGTGCATTTTGTGCCCCTCGAACCGAATCCTAGTAAACCAAAGTTCTTAATGATTCCGTTACTACTTACTATGCGGTCCCTGAAATGTTGCGTATTCCTGTTGTTTTTATTTTTTGTTTCATTTATATGATTTGGTAATGGGCTAAAAATGTTTTAAGCCCTAATTTAATCTTGGGTCTTTTGTGTTTTCAACTGGAATTTAGCCCGGGCCCTTGGTACCCAGAGAAATAGTCTCTCCTCCAGGTCTCACTGATTTTGTATCTCACAGCACGGCAGGTCTCACCTTGTATGCCCTATTTGTTCCAGAAAAAAAAAAAACAACAACGACGACGACGACAGAGAGAGAGAGCTTTTATATACCCTATGTCTTTTGGGTCTATTTTGTGCTCAACCATTTGACAGTCAAACAGTTAAAATTAACTACTTTATTGATAAATTAGATTAAAGTATGTATCTAGTCATTTATGTTTACTCCAAGTTCAATTTAATCTCTTAAGTATATAAAGTATATTTTTGATCCATCAACCCTAACAACGTTAATTTTATCTAATGAAAAAATGCTAATTGTGCAATTAAATAAGGTATGCGCAAATTTTTAAAATATATAAATAAATTATTCTATGTCCCAGTAACTGACCAACTAAAAAATACTGATAATTTAATAACCGGAACAATTACCCACCTCCTTCCTACCACCATACACGTTTCACCCTCATGGCTTCTCCACTCTAAGGCTTCTTTCCCACTATGGAGGTTTTTCCACAGTCGTTCTCGGGCCAAATTTTTTTTATTATCTTTTTCTTATTATCCTTCATAATTTTTAAATTATATTTATACAATCAATTTTAAAGGGTATAATACTTTTCTCTATCATTCTCAATCAACGGCTCAGATGAGCCTATAAGGAATAATGAACAGTAAAGATAATGTGAAAATCTCATTCTGTTAATCAGCCAATTTGGTGAGAAGTTCTCGACTTCTGTAATTTTCTTGAGTATGCAAAAACTTGGAATTGAATCTAGAACCTCCGATGGGTACGATAGAGCCTTGGAAAATGGAATGCTTTTGTGAGCTTCGAGCGCCATCGAGAGCAACTATGGGTGACTTGATGGGATATTTTGGATGACGAGAAGAAAGAGATAAATTGTGGGATATGACCATAGAGGTAGCCATGGGATCGGCGAGAGAGGTCAGGCACTAGATTCTAAGAGAAGACATGTTCATACTAGTAATTACGTGGATTCCAAAAGAATTTTGATGGACGAAAATCGAGGTTAATTGAATAGAGGTGGAAGGAGTGTGGATTGCCAGGAGAAATTATGAATGTTTGTGGGGATTTTAATGCTCATAATTTGTTGGGATCACATAAATTATGAATGTTTGGATCAATAGCATAACTTATTTTTCTGATATGAATTATGATATAAAAGGTAAATATATAAGAAAGATTTTATTTTTTAACTTATGTGAATGTGTTTTTTAAACTCCAACCAAAATAAATTAGAAAATATATGCAGCAGCGGAAGTAGAGAAAGGTATGTGCACAGTGCACACTAGTGGGAAGAAGATAGAGTGATTGCTCTGGATATTAAATTATTAGTATTTTTTAATGGATCAATTGGAACATTGAATAGTTTTTTTAATATTTTAAAACTTAGATTAATTATCAGTATTTTCTGTCTGATAAAATTAATGGTGTTAGAGTTGAAGGACCAAAAGTATACTTTATAGATTTAAATGATCAAATTAAACCTTAAAGTAAAGGTAAAAGACTGAATATATACTTTAACAAATAAATTACTATTGTCTTTTATAAAAATACAAAGATTTTCACTTTTAAAAATCAATATATTCAAAAGACTAAAAATTCAAAGGCGTGAATATAAAATAAAAGTACCCCCTATGCACCTTCATATGCAAAAGAATTATTTTTAAATAATATTTTATATTATACAATATACGTGCTTAAAATTAGTGCATTTTATTTAATTAATACATAAAGTTTAGAATTCAAAACCGATTGAGTCATTTATTTTGAAGTACTATCATCCACGCACAGACCTAGGCGTGTTATGTTTGGTTATTTAGTTTTCTCCGCGAAGCAAATGTATTCATTTCAATTGGCTGGCTAGCTCTCGTTTCTCTTCTACATTAAAAGTCAGAGATATAATCTTTATTATAAGGTACCAACTACTAATATTTTTTAGTTCTTATCATAAAACACAAACTTACTTTAACTAACTCATTTATTAGTTGTTTCTCATTATACCCTCATTTTTAACTAACTCATTTAAAGCTACATCATATCATTAAAGTAGGGGTGAAGTTAAAAACATTTATTAATTTTAGACCTAATTAATAAGTTAACTTTCATTCCTTAATTTGTAAGAAATAGTAGTTGGTGCTTTATAATAAGGATTAGAGGGAGTAGTTAAATTTGAATTGTTCAAACGTGGCGTTTCTATTTAAATTAATTTTTATATATTCAGCGTAGCGTGCATGGGGAGAAGGGAGGGTGATATAGCTGAAGCAGAGACACTGATTCAATTTAATTTATAATAATATTAGAAGAGATAAAGTAAAAGGGAGAGTAATTAAAGGCTAATATAATGGAGGATATGTAGATAGCTAGGTTGGCCACTATGGAGAAATTAGCTGAAAGGTTATTATTAATCTTGACGGGGTCGTCCCATCCACAGAGAACTGAGAGCTCTCAGACGGTGGAAGTACTCGGCGATCGCCAGCATACACCTCGCCGCCTGCCGTGTCGTCAGTATCTCAAGCACCCGCTGAATCGTCTGTTGCCTCAGATTATCTGCCTGTTATTCAGTTTTCATTAATTATTGTCAGTGATAATTAATTAAGAAATGTCATCATAAAACTCAACAATGTCAACCCTATATTTTTGTGTGGCTTCATATAGAAATAGAATTTTATAATCACACACGGCATCGGATATATATATATGCCCTACTTAAGAAGCAAGTGAACCTGGACAAATTTGAACGGGGGTAGGAGAGGCAATCAAAGTAATAATTAAATCGAAGTCTTCCGAGTCCAACATTTTGATGAAACATGAATAGGACTTGCAAACCTCTCTATTATCTACTGATGACTTGTTGATTATCATGTTTCCTTAGTCAATTCTTGGATTATTTAATGATGGACATAATTTCATTGCATTCGTACGTGGAAGCACGCCCCAAGTCAAGATATATATGTGTCTACTAAAACCAATTAAAAGACACACATTTTCAACAGAGAGAAAATTTCACTCAAAATGAAGACAGTACTGTCTTCAACTAGATATTCTGAATCCAAATAAAGGGCAACGACGACCATTATTAGATTGTTAAGCCACGTATGCCATCCATCATACCACGAATTTCATATATAGTCCACATGTACGATAGAAGCATAAACACTTAAAAATAAATTGGTCAAATAAAGTCAGGACTGAACTAATTGCTTACTTGGGTGTTAAAACTAGTAATCATTATGATTAATCTAGTCTACCTCATAACTCCTCTGCTTCCTATCTCTTGTGGATTTGATGGTTACTTAGAACATATATAAGCCTTTATTCTTCAGTGGCTTGTGATATCAGCGATTGACGCGTTGAAATATATACCAATGTTGGTGAACCAACTATAGTTATAATAAGCTTCTAAAAGAATTTTAAGGAAATTTTACTCCCGTACTCCATCCAACCTTAATTTCAGCTTTCCTTCTCATTTAATTTAATTTGTCTTGTTTGTTGTGTTTTACGTATGAGATGTATACAAGTGATGGGACCTGCTCAGGATATCTTCATTAGAATTTAATGTGTTCACACGCAATAATTGATCGGAATATGGTCGTGTCATCCATTAGAAGTGGTAGGTGATGGAGTTGATATTTAGAAGGAAATAATGTATTCTTTTTGAAGTTCCTTTCAGCATGTGAGTTTTGTTTGGTTCTTGTTGTTTGTTTGGATTTCTTACTTGGCCTGAAGTGTTTGTGTGGTTCAAGACAGGGTCAAAAGTGGAGTTATATGGATAGAGAAGCTAAGGAACAATATGTGGTGGCCTCAACCTGATCAAGGGTTGGTTACGATCATGACATCATCACATATGGGGGCTCTAGGGGACCCCTCTATGGATGAAAGTTATACTAGAGAGGGACCACACTGTTACCCCTAGAATCACGAGTACATGATTCCTCACACCATATTGTTAGTAATTTGGGATTAAAGGCTTCTAAAGTTCAGTTTTTTCCCTACGTGACTAGCTATAATATATCGTGTTTTCAAAATGTTTCGCTACATTCAGTATAAAACTCATATACATATACCTAGTTCTACCAAACAGAACTGAAAATGAAATTTATGTTTCCGATTATCTATAATTCCTGCAGGCTATATAGTTTATGGAAACTCATGGGGTGGCTTTAATTGGATTATCATTGTCATGGTGTACGTATAGCCTCTGAGAAACCGACTAGGAACGAACAACATTTGCTTTTCCAGAAATAAATTAAGCCACCTTATTAATATTAAAAGATGGAGAGAATTATAAGTGTAGATTCCACAGTCGCTGATCATGAGACATGCATGGAAGGAGTTGTTCATGGGGTTGGGGTAGTTTACTCGCCTCCTTAGCTACCCAAAGAGGAACAGAGATTCTTTGGCCCCAGCTACCTAATCACCCCCACAGAATCAGCTGATAAAGAAATAGTCTTTGGGGGACCACAAACTAAACCAGATGACCAGATCACGCGGCCACAAATTAACTACCACCAAATTCAAAATACTCGCCCTCATCATCTTTGTATATACTATATATATACACACGTAACATGCAATCAAAATGAATAATCACGGAACGTACCTGTCTCACGAAACCTTCTAGAGTGGAGAGCTTATTGATGGCCATGGCCATCTGTCCCATGTAGTTAGCCATGTTGGGAGGAGAGCTCAGTGAGTCAAATGTTATTGTGTCTGAGAGAGATTGATTGAGAGCCTCAAGCCCTTGAGAGAGAGCCTCTTCTGCCTCCTGCGTTGACTGTTGCAACCCATATATACCCAGTATTTGCTGCTCCGTCAGGGGTTCAATTTGGCTCATAATAATCTGATGAAACCCACGTAAATTATAACATATATGTGCTCATCCAAAACAATACATACAAGCTCTTGTATTTATGTATATATAGTTTGATGAAATTGATTAACTAGAGTACAAATAGATGGGTATATGTGGACTTGAACTTAAATTTATTAGAGATAGACCCGTGCCAGTCTCTTTCTCCGGGGTCCAGCCATATTATTTGGAGTCAAGAGGTATGGCTTTATGGGGAATAAAGCCCAACCATACCCATTAACGGAAACCCTTCATAATACCTTTCGTCATTCATTAATTCATGACATTCATTTCTTAGTTGTTTATATATATGCCCCACCGACAAAACTCGGCCCTTTCAATTTATAGGCACATGATGTTATACACTATATTATATATACGTACACCTAAATTATTCCTCCCCCGTTACGCATGTAAGTAAATCTTAAGATCACCCGAACTCATCCTTGGCATTTAAAAAAAGGCTGAAGCAAAGTTCTTGACACGACTCCATGGTATTCTAGGTTGTCTTTGTCATGTGTGGTTGCCACATAATATTATCGCTGACGGGGTGTTGGGTTGGGGGGTAAAGATGGCATATTCTTGAGGTTGGTCGGAGTTGTACCTTAATGAATTCCGAT
The DNA here is from genome assembly GCA_037074495.1 of Acacia confusa. Classification (NCBI taxonomy): domain Eukaryota; kingdom Viridiplantae; phylum Streptophyta; class Magnoliopsida; order Fabales; family Fabaceae; genus Acacia; species Acacia confusa. Next base: position 7,433,548 of record CM073507.1, on the reverse strand, counting down.
GGCCTGAAACCACCGATCCACATGAAGCAACGTTCAGCCGGGGTCTTCCACATGCCTGACACGATGTGGAATACGTCTGTTTTGGCCACTATGCTCTTGAGATTCGTTAATTGGTCATAATGTGCCAACCAGTTATCTACAAATAGACGAAGCTCGTTCTCTGGAAGGTGCTCTTGAACTGCTGCTCTTAGCTCGCAAACTACCCGATGATGCTCTTCTAGCCATCTCGCATATTCTACGTCGAACATTGCTGCATCTGAAAATTGATGTACACACATATGAAAATCTTGCTGGTTAAAAGTACGCGAATACATGTATATATATAGGTCTCGTCAAGACCTGAGCTAATGCTGCTCATAGCCATAGGAAGGCCTTGCTCTCCTCCCAAAGCTGCACCTCCCGCTAAAAATACTCCCTGAAACACAACACGAATTGAGCGCTTGTAAGGTTGATGATTAATTAGTTTCAGCTTTTATCTATGTGATGTCCGTTCAGAGAGAATCAATTGGAATGCCCAAATTGAGATACGTGCTGTTTTTTCCCCCTTACTTGAGCTCTAGCACGATGCAGCTCTTGCTCCAGTTGATTAAGCCTAATTCTACTTGACTCTAGCTGCTGAACATATGCCTGAGACAACAAATAAATGGATGAATATGGAAGCTTTGAAAAGTAGTCGTTCCTGAAATGCGTGAACCGACACAATTAAGATGAAAGTGTCCACCTTTTTCCTGAGCCTGCTTTTCCTAGCTGCTTCTCTATTCTGAGCAAGTCTCCTGAGAGTCTGCGCGTACGTACGCACGGCCTTTTATTTTAAAATCAAATAAGGAAAAGAAATAAAGAAGATGGGAGTTGAAAAAGAAGCAGAGCGGTGGAAGAGAGACAATATGGAAGGTGAGAAGAAAAGCCAAGAGTGAAAGTGACCTTAGGATCTGGGGTTTTGGGGGCTTCTTGTTCAGAACTTGGCCTTGGACCCTTGCGATTGCTCTCTCGCTGCTATGTATGCAGTGTGAACACATTCGCAAATCAGTAGGCGGTTTTCATTAAAGAACATGCTAAAAATATACAGCTTAATTAATTGACTTCAGCTCAGAAACTCAGCTTTGAAGTGAGCATATTAAAATAAAAAAACTTGGACTATTGCTACCACATGTCAGATATAGTTATGTTGAGGATACAAGTCCAATATATACATACCTTGACCATTTTGGAATTGGGTGGTTCAGGGGCTGAGACGGCTTCGTTTCGTGGGTTGGCCAATTCCATTGAGGGCTCTGATGGACCTTTGGGACCACTGGCTTGAGGAGGAACTACTTCCATGCTAGCCTAAACAAACCCATCAAGTAATCACATAATCAAACTGATAGATGAGGGTTATAAAATAAAAGGAGAGTGGTGTGATTATTATTGTACCTTGGTTGAGCGCGGGTGCGTATGCATGGGCTGGGATGGGAACATGTTGAGAGTGGGAAGCTTCATTTCTGACGATGATGAGTTCTCTGCTGTGAGAAACATGCACAAAATTCAGCAACAATTATGTTATAGAACCCACTACCTCCAATCATCTGAGACGGAGTGAGAATATATGGAAAGAAAGGGTCTATTTTTCAAGGGACACAAATGATTGATTATATATTGTGGGTCGGCCCAAAAGTTAGAAAAGGAGGGAAAGCGAATCTTCATGCACGATCTGTAGCTCTGTGCGTGTACCATCCAAAGGGAAAGTAAAAGCACAGAGAGGCACACCCATACTCTCAGTACATATGGAGTTTTGCAGGAAAATCATGACACCCGGTTCGTTACATGTCGTGGTCTCTTTCCCTCTAAGCAACAAAATACAATAAAATAACAAATACACACAGGCAGCGACGGTTTTACCCCATCCCCCCCCCCCCCTTTTTTGTTTGACGCTTTCTTGGATCGGGTAAAAAAGAAAGTGCTAATTAAGGTACTGGTAAGAGAATCTCTGCAGAACACGGCGTTGCTGTGACCCGAATAAACCATCCCTCTGAGAGCCAATCAACCAATACAACCGCCGAAACCATCCAAAAGCAAGTGAGAAAATATTCCTTATTTCTTAAACTGAGGATGATGCAGCTAGGGACGAGAGGTAGAGGTTAGTATATTGCAGTAATAAATTTAATTTGATGCGAGTATAAGAGAAGGAGAAGGCTCACGTCTCTGGTGTTGAACACCGGATGGGTCTTGTTGTCCATCGAGATAGAGAAAAAGGGCTTGATCCAAATCTCCCAGATCATAAGCTCCTGAATCTTTGCTTCTGTTGAATAAATAAACAGTAACAAGAATTGAATTAATTAAACTGGGTCAGTTCTTACAGTCGTGCAGAAAGCATACTGATTCATGGCTACTTGGATAACTCACAGGTAGTTTCCGGGGACAGAAAACGTCGACGACGGAGAAGATTGCATTATTCCAAAAGAAACATGATGATCATGTTGTAGTTGCTGGTGGTGGTGGTGGTGACGGCGATGTGAAGGAGGTAGAAGAGGTTCATGTTGATTAGTTGTTTGGTTGATACTGGAAGACATGAGAGTGGAGAAAGCGACTTATATCCTATCCTATATGTTCTCTGTTTCTTGATCTTCTTCGTGTCGTCGTCCTCCTGTTTGAGCTCTCCGAAAAAATAAAACCCAACTAACGCCGAAACCGCCTTCTCCTTTCCATTAAAAGCCAAGTATTGTTTTATGAAGATTTGTCCCCTTACGGATAGAGAGTCAGTGATATACAATCGAATAGCTTGAGCTGGAAAATATGATGATAAGAGGGAAATAAGGGGAAGACGGAATTGAAAGCCAAGAAACAGACGAAATCAAAAACCGTGTTTGTCTTTTACAGCTCTCTCTCTCTCTCGTGTCTATGAGAAGAAAGAGATTATTTTTTCTCTGCCAACTGAGGATATATATATATATATATATATGATTAAAGCGGTTCCGAAGGTTTTTCGCGCGATTCAGCTCTGCGTTTGTCTCTCTCCAGAAAATAACAAAGAAGGGAAGAGCAGACAGGAGGAACCGCCTCTTGTTTATTTAGATTAAAAAACAATTTCAAGAGTTGAAGATAGAGCAGGGCGAGAATTGAAAACCACATATTCCTTCCTTCCTCGTTTAAACTTCAAGGCCTTCTTAGACTAACAAGTGAAATTCCCAAAAAGTCTTCTTCCGTTTTCAACTTTTACTGTTCACGTTTTCATGCAAACTTACACGTAGATTCCTCATAGGCGGCTTTCAGAGCCTGTAGGATCATCCCTAACCTAGCTCGCTTTCTGTTTCACACCCTCCTCCCGTATTTTCTTCAACGAAAAGGACTAATTATTCAAAAATATCTCTCCACCCTCTTCCAAGTAGACAAATAATTCTATTTTATAAGTCATGCGTTTAATTATTAATTATTTGTATGATATTGTCGAACAATTAATTAATTTTATGTAATTTGGTTAATTAATAATCATTTCTGTTGAAATATAAATAATATTCCAACTCACTACACTTGGAGATTTAACATTCCCCATTAAAAGTTTCGTGGCAGATATCAAAACTTAATTCCCGTAAATGTTCGTCGTTTTGATAAAGTGTCGTTATATATAACTCCGCAATACACAAATGATATCCCTCAATTTTTAAAATGTTTACCACAAGTTGAATCAAATAAATCATTTCCGGCATACACTACTTGACTACTGCAAAAGAGTACAATAATTATAGTCATAGAAAACTAGCTTGCGAAAGTTATCCTCTTTATTTTTTTAGGTTGATGATTGAAAATGATATTAATATATTTCTAATTATAATTCCCCCCGACTTAAACTAAAAAAAGTATTGGCCTTGAAAGTCTTTTAATTAAGCAACAAAACAGAATAATGGAGAATATTTGTGCAATAGCACTCATAAAATTTATAGTAGTATATAAATTAGAGGCAAATAATACATTGTTTACATGATTAAGGAATCAATATATAATTGAATCTCGCAAAATACTCGGCTTGTTAAAACCTTCTCCAAAAACCATACTCCAACCCGTTATCAATATATAAGAGGTGTTGACTTTTTTAAAAAAATTGATGAAACTAAATAAATTACTTAATTATAATATATATGAAGTATCATTAGATTATATATCAGTTTATAAATGAGATAAATTAGTTTGGAGAAAAGTTATTAATATAAATACTTTAATTTAACTTATTCAACTTACTTATATTCTTAAAAAAAAATTAATGGACTTTTATATTAACAACATCTGGTAGTATTTGTTTAAACATTAGGTCTTAATTAATTGTGTTCATATATCTTTCATTAATTAGACAATACTCATGCCCTACAAAAGTCAACAGACCACTTGGATTTAAATTGGATCTCTAGCCATTTGAGTTAGTAGTTTTTATCTTCCCAAAACGATATATACCAATTAAAAAAAAAAAATCTTGTCTAATTTCCACGTATCACTCTGCTGCTTACTTAATACTGTTTATTGTCTCAAATATAAGATCCAATTAAATTTTTTATAAAAATTAAGAATGCTAATTAATTTTTTTAAAGTATTTTATCTATCTTTTTTCTTAAAACTGATAAGTCTAATTTATAAACTGATATATAATTTAATATATGTAATATATATTATAATTAACTATTATATTTAATTTTCTTAATTTCTTAAAAAAATCAATTAAATCTTATATTTTATAACGGATTGAGAATAAAACCCATCAATGAAATAACCAAGGGCCGAGGGCGGTACATTGGCCTGAGCACGTGTATTGACCCGCCGCCACAGTCATATGAAGGCCTTAAAAACATTCGGGGGATTTCTCACCCTTCGTAAACTTAATGTATAATTACATATAAAACTGTATAATTGAGGAACAGCTTTATCAGCAAAATTGAAGAGATACACACACATTGAGCCAACTACGTGATAGCAAGATGTTTTCAGTGTAAAATAATATTTCATGTACTTCTTATTATAAAAAAACCAGCAAACAAATACATTTAGTCTTTTTTATAATGCACATACTTATTTTTAAAAAGTAATAATTTTTTTTTCATGTATGTCTATAATTAATAAGGATGGTAAATGGAAGTAATAATAATATAATATCAGAGTTTAGTGCAATTATTAGAAATAATATTGAAAATTATTGAAATTTTAGGATAACTTTACTGACTTTAACGGTTTTTTTTTTTTTGTGAGAATCGCTAATTAGTGTTTTATAATAAGGATCAGAGGAAAAGAGGAAATATAACTTAATGTACTTTCAAACTTTTATAAAACTGTCCCCAGAACAAAAGTAAAGGTCATCTTTCCTTAGTGAATAACTATTAATTGGACCACACACACACTTCATAGCCTAATAATCATAAAAAAATTATTTATTTTAATGAATTTTGTAACCACGTAAAATTATGTTGATTCTTTTCAGATTTCAAGAGGAAGCATGCGGGATTCAACATGTGTTTTGTTGACAACGAGGGCGTGCAGATTGTCACCAAGTTACAAAATCAGCAGCTAATTAATAGAGGGACTTTTTATACACATGAGCCATATATATATCCTAGATTTTTCTCCACTTCAAGTAGATATATAGAACCCTTTTTAAGTGGCAAGTATTTAACATTACTGTATTCTCAAGCTTAAATTCAATGGGTCTGTTTGGGTTGGTGGTAAGAGCGGTGGCTTAAAAACTATATGACTTTAAAAAACACTCGGTAGGAAAAAGTCAGGTTATAGATAATAATTTGTGTTTGAATTAATCGTGGTAGAAGTAGCGGGAACCATGTCAAAAAGCTGAGAGCTTTATGGAAAAAAACTCACTAATAGAGTTTTTTCTTTAACGAGATTTTTGAGTTTTAAGTCCAATAAACTTAAAGTTCAACCTAAATAGATCTAAAATCAACTGATAACGTTAATTGATTTTTTTTAAAGTTACTGCATAAAAAGCTCCTAGCGCTGCATTTCAAACAGACTCAATACCTTTGGAATAGGAGGCACAACACTGTACTATGCTTAGTGTGTGTAACGATAGATGCTTTTTTAGTTACACATGCATAAGCCTTGTCCCTACCATTTATTTTTAGTAGGATTATGTAGGTCTTAATTAAATAGAGAGATCAATTATTTTTGCATGTAAATGACATATAAATGCTAGAGGTTAGCATGTAAAAAATGGAGACTGAATTAGGATTAACTAATTTTATTTTCCCGACCTAATTATAGTCATCTCTCTGTTTATTTTGAATATATTTTGCAACTGGTCCTCTAGACCCACTCTCTTCGAGCAACAGCTGTGACTTCTTCACACTGCGCTATTTATTTTAACATGCAAATCCGATAGCTGTCAATAAATTAGTCGCCCATAAGCCACGTGTCGCTTGCATAAAACCTTTTTTTTTTAAAAAATGTGTAAATTTAGATGAGAAAATAAATAACTCTCATATCCCGTAGAAAAAATTAAAATACAAAAATAGCTCACAATAATCGTAAATTACTCTGAAGCCTCCGCCTGTCAAAGAAAATTTATAGCTGTACATATAAAATTTTCATGCTACATGTTACCATTAGATGAGTTTGTAACCAGAGAAACCATATATTAATTTTTCTTTTTAAATAAGGATTTCATTCCTTCAAAATATTTTAAAAAAAATTATATTATCATCTATGAATAACTTATTGTAATAATTCATGGTTAAGCATAATTTTCTTTTGCAAATTGGAGAAAAAGATAAAGACCCCAATATGAAAGAGGATACATTTCGGGATGCGAAACATTATAGAAATTGTAGTCAGGGCCCACGGGTGGCGCGCCCACCCTTTCTGTCTGCGAATATATATCATCGTTCATTTCTCCATCTTGAATAATGCTGCAAAATTATATTCAACCCCTACAATGCAACTTCAACCCAATCCGAAATCAACAATTTATTCGCATGCACACCCAATATTGAAATCATTTTGTCCCTTATTATTAAGGCTTCCCAAAGTCACTTATCAATTTGAAACTAATTATTTTTAAGATTTACAAAAATTTTCACTTCTCTCAATAAATATGATTCTAATATTTAAATATGTGTTAAGCCCACTATGCGTAAGAGGCCATTACCATCTCAAACAAAGGTTTATCAGTAATATTGAAAATTGAAATTATTTTAGTATACATAATCATATTGTTGCGAGGTCTTAAAAACACTATAATTATTGAAAAAAAATCACATAACAAGTTAATAGCATAAGGTTCTTGGTATAAAATAACAATATCGTGTTATAATACGTCTTAGGAGATCGTGCTCACTGGAAATTAATTACCAAAAGATATATCGTAGATGAAGATTTTGAAGATATACAGCATTTAAAGTCATATGCACATCCAGACGAATAAAAAATTGTTGGGTTATTTTCCATTCCAATATTTAGCTGTTGGAATTGGAAAAGAAAATACCTCTTCCCTGTCTAGAATCTGGCATTCACATTTATGACTTGTCTACGTTGTTACCCGTTCACACATCCATGTGTCCTTCGATACCTTGGAAAATAAAAAATTGTGCCCTTTTCTGATCCAGTATGCTTTAAGCTTTATATATAAGACTTTTCTTACAGATTTTAATGATGAGAAGCTTGATTCTCAGAATGTGAGGCAACAATAATGTTATCACCAGTCAAACGAGAAGATATATATCAGAAACTCAAGGAAAAGTCAGTAGTTGATTTTTCTTCTTGTGTTTAGTTTTTAGCTAACCAGTTTCATTGATGGACGACATATTTTGCTTCCATGACAGTGATTCACGAAAACACCCACCATTGTTGGTGAAGTTCAAAGGCATGGTGAGAAAATAAGAATATTGTCAATGTCATGTTTCGGACTTGATAAATTATGTCAGTGTTCAAGACAACATAATGAAATGAGATGTTTGCATTTGTGACCACTTCAAATTATTGTTAAATGACCAACCATGTATACAATTATAAAATTATACCTTTTTGAAGGGAATTAAACCTTGAAGGTAATTAAATTTCCTTTATTTGATTAACTACATATAAAAGTATTTTTCAAAACATTAAACCTCACACTGCTTCTAGAGATGGCTTATTGAATAGAATCTAAATAAGTTCTATTTTATCAATAGTTATTGTATTTCTTCGAACTTATATTTCGAAATTAAAAGATAAATTTCAACTAAAATAATGATATTTATATCCTGAATTAGCTAGTATGAAAATACTATTTAATTTGGTTTAAAAATAGTTTAAGCTTCATAAAAAATTATCAAGCAATGAACAAGTAATTAAATGTGTCATTGTCGATATATGAGATTTCAGTTTTCACTTGTTTAAAGTATCATCTCAAATCATCTTATTTATATTTAGAGTTTGTTATTCTGAAACCCCACCAACCCCTTCCTTTTGGAAAAAAAAATATATATAATTTTTTAAATAAATGAGAGGGCAAAACAGTGGTAATCAAAATGGATTAGGTATATCAGGAACAAATCTGGGAAGCAAAATAGTTTAATAAGAGTTCTTATCTCTAGGTTCAAAGTCGGCTTTGATCCGAAAGCGATGGAATTATTGCCAGGCCAGCTGCTGGAAAACCCTAGTTAGTACTCATCTTCAAAAGTAATTTGAGATTCAGATGATTAATGTAACTTGTATAAGTTTTTGAGAGAACTATATCCCAAAAATTAGCTTAGAGAAACCCAAGGCCTTACAAGGTCAATCTTTCAAAAAACAAAAAAAAATTCACTTGATATTAGGGGTGGAAACAGATCAGGCCAGACCAGGCTTCACTCTTGATAGATCAGGTTTGTTTTGTAACATACTAGTTTGAGCCTAGCCTGTGGCCTGCTACAGGCTTATTTTTTGGCCTGAGTCTAGTCTGTATACCTGTTTGACCTTGCCTATGGCCTGTTAAGGAAGTTTTTTTTTTTAAATTTTTAAATTTTTATATTATTTAATTATTATTTAATTAAGTTAACAGACCATAGACCAAAAATAGACCTACTTTAAATAGGCTAAAAACAAGCCAAAATTATATAAATTAACAATAATAATATAAACAGTCCGGCCTGATAGATCTCTTATCAGGGTCTGGCCTGTTAAGTGAAAATAGGTCATATAAGAGGTCTTGGTTTGGCTTTTTAGCCTATGACTAGACTTTTAACAGTTCAGGCCCCTGACCTATTTCTACCCCTATTTCTATTTGATATGGGACTTGCTACAATTAAATTCATCACTCTTCTTTCGCATTCATCTAATGAATGATTATTAGGATTCAAATGAGGGGAAAAAAAAATCTTTGGATAGCGCTAATATAAACAAATCACCATATAATTATATTATATGTCCTAAATTCTTAACACACATTTGCATATTTCGTTCTGATCATATTTATTTTTATGGGCGCTCAGTTAGTGTACGCACATTAATTAGTTGGTAATATGATGCAAGTCCCAGTTTTCTAATGAGGTCGCTGGGATGGTGCCGCCCCATTTGTTTTCTAATAATATTCCCTTCATTAGCAGTTGAGGTTATTTCCTATTTTAAATTCACTAAACATGAATTAGGTCACCCAATATCTCATTGGTCAATATTATACCGCCGGCTTTATAACTGATCAGATATTTTACCTAGGTAAAAGATTTTGTCCTAATAATTAAATGGTTTTATGCTTACTAGTTAAACTCAATATCTCTTTCTCACGTACCCATATCTATCTGTGAATTGCATGAATAGGAATTACACTTTTTAATGTTGATTAAGAAAAATTATTGAACATTTTAATGTATCATCGATTCATCATAAACACGCTGATTTAGCAGTAAAATGTCATTAAACAAGAATAATCGGGTAAAAATAAAGTGTTGAAGATGATCGATCGTTGATTATTAATATTACTGATTCTCTTTTTGCTGTGGAAAGTAATTAAGTGGTACTTCGAAACGAACATAAGAGAAAACCTTCACCCTAGAATTTATATCTTTCAGAGTTGAAATCTTAGCTACGTAAAGCACACGCATCACTACACTTCGTGTTCGTTTCAAATTAAAATTATTAGTTACATGTTATTACCATAGTACATGAAGAGATATAGCTATTATGGAAAAAGATATATATATATATATATAGCTAGGTAAAGTATGTATATATATATATAAAAAAAAAAAAACGAAACTACGTCGAATTGTAAGTACTTTTAACACGTTTAATATTTAGTTCTCAACATTTACGAATATGCGGGTTTAAATCTGTAGCTGTTCTTGCTGTGGTTATCTAGTCCTCCTTGTCTACTGTTGTGATTGTGACAGGGTACTTAATTGAAATGTTAATGCAATATTAATTTTTCTTCGATTTGGACAGGCCATGAACCCATCTCATCATACGATGATTAATAATTGTGTGTGAGAGAAGTTCAACCCTTCGATGAAGAGATATATATATATATATATGTTGGATAGAGATCAGAGCTTCTCTGATCTCTTTCCAACACTCTTTTATCACCACGTATAAAGGATCAAATTTTCAATATGCACTATATTTTTCTTTTAAATAAAGTCAATAATATGAATTAGCTAGCTAAAAAAGATTCCTTAACGAATTATGAATTTGTCTTCATTACAATTAAATTTGGTCATTTAACGACGTGAACCAAAGAGGTATGGCGTTCGTATTGTGCCCATACCAGGAATAGCTCACGATCAAATCGATGTACGAAGAGGTCAATGATTCTCATATAATTTAGTGACAAATTTGGAAGTGATCATTGTAATCTCAACTTCCTCCATTGTTAGATTTAGGCAAAGCCATGAGCGACAAGAATGCTTAAACCTAAACATTTTGGCACCATACTCCTAAACCTACTTTTGGTTGGCATTAATTTAAGTATATCATATTGATTAACACCGAGGTGAGAATGAGATCATCAGCCCCTTCAAATTAATAGTATAGGTTCAAATTTAGCAGTCTAATTATATTCTAATCCTAGATATAAAAGGTTTTTGTTTTCAATATATGGATAGTCTCGAAACTTGTTATTAGCAGGAATTCGTATTAGGTAGAAGCTTAATTAGTGTAAGAGTATGTTCCAAAAATCATGCCATGGTTTAAGTTGCCCAAGGAACTTGACAAATTGATTTGAAATTGCTGATCGATTAATTAGCAAAAATCTGGGTCTCTCCATAACCCCATGCCCCCTATCTTGTTTTAGTAGAAGAGGGCTAGTTTTGTCAGATATGCTAAACAACTTTCAAGTTAAATTATTAAAGGAGCAGCAACATAAATGGATGTTGCCTTGATTTCAGGGTTTGGAGAGGCATTCATATTTTAAAGGGAAAATTGCAACCAGATGCCCGCTAATAGATTTAATGGCAATCAAATCCCTCGAAATCATCAAATTTTAGTGAAATCCTATGAGATCTGGATGATATTAATTCCAAACTTGAAAGTACAATTTTACCCCCTTTGTTAATAATAAAAAATTTAAGCAACCAATAACAAGTTATATGGCAGCAAGTTATTATAAAAAATATTAGTTCAAAAAACAAATATAATTAACTTCTACATGTTGTTCCTCTCTTACATCATTCCTTGTTGTTTGTGTATTGTTATCTACAATCTACATTCTATCTTAAATACACATGACCATTTTCTCCATTAATTTTAATAAAATGTTCTACTCCTTTATCATCTACAAGTTCCACAAATATTGTTGCATCAAGGGTCATCATGAATTTCATAAAAATTCTACTATTTTGTTTTCTAATAATTGATGTTACAATTGTTCTTAACTCCTCATACGTAGTGCCTTCTTTTACAATTTTTGTTCTAATGTTGCCCCCACATATTAAAAATAATATTCTCCATTTAAAAATTGTCCACCTATATGCAAGGAACATAATATATGCTATTCAAATGTACTCATCATTTTTTTTGTCACCTTGCGGAACAAATTTATTATGAACAATTTTAAAGTAACTATTGTATTGTATTGATAACACATTTTGAAATCACATAATAAGGATTATAAACACATGAAGCTTCATCCTTTCCACTTACTCCTGTCTAAGCACACAAAAATAGAGCAAGATTTCCACACACAAAATCCATACCTTCTCACTCACTCAAGGAAACAATAATATAAATCATAAAGGTAACATACAATTAACTATCATTAATTGGTCGTTGATCTAAACTTATCACTAATTACTCTAAACTTGTCACTATTAACAAAAAGGTAAAATCATACTTTCATGTTTGTAACTAATAGCATTGTCCGCCTCACAAGTGTACGAGTCATGCAAGTAATAAAGTAATAAGTAAAGTATCATTCCCACGAGGACTTAGTACCAAAACTTCGATCAGACATTGATTTTACACTTTCATTTAAGTTGAGCTAAAACAAAGTGAGTTTAATTAAAAAAAAATTAAAATAAACTAACTAATAAAAACCTAGGATTCTTTTTCCCCTTTTGCATTTCATAATATTGAATTAATTTCCCCTCTCTTAGTATTTCCATACATAGTGTTAGTCTAAGGTTCACAAATACTTGACAAGCTCTCTCAAGTCAATATCAAGTTTCTCTTCTCATTAAAATGCACAATCTCTTGCTACAATTAATGAGAATCAATATTTAAGCAACAACCTTAATGTGACAATGCAAGATTGGTAAATATATCTCTATTTTACCAACAAACTATCCATTTATTAAGTAAATTTCAAGACATGCATGATTTCAATCAAGTTCTACACCTAGATTAGCTTTCTCAAGTCAAACTTAAGTGAATAAATCATCTAAATGGTGGCCAATCAATTAATTAGAAGCATTAAGATTAGATTAAAATCAACACATATATATATTTATCTCCCAAAAGAGAGGAAAAATCCAAATATTAATCTAAAGAAAAGGTTTAAAAAAATCCTAAAATAATATGTTTAACTACTCTTATCTAAATGCAAAGAGAGTCTAACATTCATGTTCAGATTCAGAGACATATACATAGCATGGAGAATGAAAAGAAATTGAAATGGAACTAGATTCAATTTGAGATAACAGAACCGAGAAAACTGCAACAACCTCTGCGTCTCTGGTCTACTTTCTATCCGTGAGCTCTTCTGAAAATTGCCCAGCCGCGTGTTGCTCTTCTCTCGGTCACCGACGTGTCTGATTGATTTTATCAATTTCCCTCCAGCTCCAGCGTGCCTGCGTCTCTGTCTCTTTTACCGTTCAGCGCGTCTCTGCTGCTTCAATTCATTCCCGCGCCTCCTCTCCTTTCCGTCCAGATCCTCCTTTATTCATTAATTCCTTTCTCTCCTTTTAGGTTTCCAATTCATTGCTCCACCTCGTGGCCCAATCCCATTCAAATCATTCAAAAGCCCAATTTGAAACAATGCTGAATGCTCCTTCCTGATCCACACGTGGCTGCCTTTTTTTTTTTTCTTAGCTTTTAGGTTTTCTTTCCATGTATTCATTGAATCCATTGCTAAGCCCACACATAATATCCAAAATCAGCCCAATATCCCCATTCGGCCCAATTTCTATTTAGCCCAAGGTCCAATCAATCCTGCAGCACGTGAAGCCCAGCATCCATATCCATTCAGCCCACCGAAATTCTTCTTACTACCTGGTCCAATTTCATTCACTCAACTATTATAATAATAATAGTAATAATAATAATATTATTATTAAATTTTTCTTTCTTCTTTTCTATTTTTAGAAAACCTCTCATTTATTATTTTCTAAACTCAAAAACATTTATTTTAAATTGAAAACCCACAAATAATGTACCACTTGATTTCTTTGAAAATCTTAAGAAAAGCTCTTAAAATTATTTAGATAATTCTCCAAATATCTTCAAAATGTACTTTAAATATATAAAATATGAAGAGTTATCAAATATCCAAATTTTTTGGGACTTCATTATAATTTGATGATTTTGAGGGACTTGGCTACCATTAATTGGACCTGATTGCAATATTTCCAATTTTAAATAAGGAAAATTGATTACAGGGCCCAAGGAAGTAAAATAATTACAAAAAAGGCTCAAGAAACATTCACATGCCAAAAAAGGCACTAGGGCTTTTTCTGGCATTTTTTCAAAAAACGTTAGCAACTACATCAGTAGTAGTTAACAACTATATCAGTCCCCATTAACAACTAAATCAGTCTAATTAACAACTACATTTTAATAACTACATCTATAGCAATTAACAACTACATCTGTAGCAATTAGCAACTATGTCTGTACACTTTTTTTTTTTGAAAAAATGTTCTGGCATGTGAATGTTTCTTAGGCCTTTTTTGTAATTATTTTGTTTTCTTGGGCCCTGTAATCAATTTTCCCTTTTAAATATGTATTAGTCACCACGCTTTAATCGTTTAATGGGCATTATGGATAAATTTATCTTCTTTTTATTTATTTCGATCTCATGCTTCCTTATTTTCCAAGCTAATTAAGGAAAGAAGAGGTGTGAGGAGTCCGAATTCTCCGATTTTCAAGTTAAAAAATAATTATTTCAAATACATGAACAGTTCATATTCCAGTTTTTTTAAAAAAAAACAAAAAAGAAAAATCCCCGGGAAGGAATCTATTTCATAGCATAATAACTGAGGTATCATTCAAAATGTTTTCATTATGCTACCTCTGTCCTTAATTTTTTTTGCTCGGAACTGTCCTTACTTAATTCACTATAAAACCCTGACTAATTTAAGAAGATTAATAAAAACAAATAAATTATTTATATTTATTATTTTTCTCAAAACAAATTTATGTAACGTATGAATTGATATATAATTTCATAATATATATAACTATTCTAGAGACACATAATATATTACATAATTAAATAATTTTTCTAGCTTTATTAATATATTTAAATGAGTGAGTTTGGTTTTATATTAAAGTTCGGATGTCGTATTTAATAATACGTTTCTGCTTTTGCTGCAGAAACATTTTTTCTATCACACTTACATATGAGTGAGTGGATCCCATTAAAAATAGAAAAGAAAGAAAATATTAATGGGATCTACCTACTCATATGTGAGTGCAGAAAAATGTTTCTACAGCAAAAATAGAAACATTAAACCCTTAATAATAACCTTAGTATTTATGTTGATGTAATAAAATTAAAAAAACATATATGTATATGTGGGTCCCACCATTTCATATGTATATGTGTGTAGGAAGTTTAGTTTTCTTAAAACCCAATAAAACTATTTTATGTTAACTTTAGTTTGGTTATATCTACGAGAGTGGAAACAATAAATTGGTGGATTGGGAAGCGTATCCCATATTTAAAGATGACATTACATGTAAGTCGGTTCCACAGATTGAGCTCCTGAATCTGCTCTGCTTATTCTCATCTCGTCTCAATTCAATGACCCTATTCTATTCTATTCTGCGTCTTCTTTTGTGTTGTTCTGTTTTGAATCCTTCATTCTTTTTTCTTTTGGAACTTCCACTACAAAATTAGAATGGCTTTTCATGGTCAATGGTCAACCTCACCCTAACCGCGCAATGCCACCAGCCAATATCACTCAACCAAAGCCCACACCATGTTCAACTCATACTCTGATAGAGAATACTGTATACTTTGTGGTATAGAATCTGAATTTTATTTTTCCCGCTCTCTCCCTAATTTTCATTTAATTTTTTTCTCACTGAGTCTTTTGCAGTGTGACATCAGTTCATTTAAAACTGAAAAAAGAGAATTAAAATCCACTCATGTGACTAACAATAAGACTACTCCTCCCCCACTTTTAATTTGAAAAAGAATGGATTGCAAAATATCTTTTTTTGAGTAAATCCTGGGCCTCATCTTGAGTAAAAGCTGCTAATCCAGGCTCAATTTGGCAGGATAGCCTGAGTAAGACTAACAAACTTTAGGGTCAAGCCTCATAAAAATGATGATTTTAGGGAACTCTGGCCCGTAAAAAGCCAGCCCAATCAGGATATGGGCTGGCCTCTTTTTATTTTAGTATAATATTTTTTTCTACAGTTTTTGATATAATTTTAATTGGAAAAAATAATAAACGGTAGTATTTTTTAGACATCTCAGCATTAATTTTGAAAGCTCCATTATTATAATTTATTTCCATATAGCATTTATTAGTCATTCTTCATACCCATGCTTATTTAATCTGACTCAAATAAACATGGCGTCCCCGAATTCCCAACTCTGATCCCTGAGAAAAACATGGTTTTTTTTTTTTCTGCCATAAAAAACATGGGGTTATAAAGCAAGAAGACTCTTGTTTAAATAGGCTGGAAATAATACTAACGGTCATTTTTAATATAAGACTTATTTATTTAAGTTGATTAAATTAAGAAAGTTAATTAAAATGACATATATTTTATAAAATACGGTAATCTTCGGTTCTTCATCTTTAAACCCTTATTCCATCTCATCTTTAACTATTATTGAAGCAATTAGTATGAGTAAATTAAGAAAGATTGACAAATATAAAAAATATATGTTATATTTAAGATAAAAAATTTCTCAATTATATCTTATATTCAAAATCAGAGGAGATTTTTTTTTCCCATGCATATTTGTGTGTGGGAAAAATTACATCAGAATTATTTCTACTTGGGCTTGGCAGTCATCATGCCATATTTTTTTACAAAGGACAAAAAGATATTAATAATATTAACCATTTTTACTTTGGATGGTGCATCCAAAGAAAGGGAACTAAAAGGCATATGGTGATACTCTTATAGATATATTACTATTTCACAGTTGATTGTTGATTATTTTTTAAGAGATTAAATAAGGTAAATAAATTATTTAATCATATATTGTGTATCTTTAAATTATATATAAGTTTATAAGATAGGAAAAATAGTTTTAATAAAAAATGATAAATATAAATATCTTAAATTATAAATTTCCTAATTTTTTACTTTATCAAATATCTAGGAGCCGTTGAGAATATTTTTTATGTGGATATTTCTGAAAGAAATGGATCTGTGAGGCCATGAAGCGGGGCCCAAACAAAAGCGATATTGATGCGATAGCTAAAGAATAAAACCGCAGTTAAGGTACCAAAACCAACAAAGCAAAGATACGATCATGACCAATATCCACAAAACCGTCAAAAGTTAAAAGAGCATTTCATTCCTTTATTTGAACAATTTTACGTATATTCTCTATTTTTAAATATTTTGTTTGTTGGATGGATGTTCAACAATAAGAATATCCCAATATATCCCTTGCACAATTAAATGCTGTCGTATTTTCACTGGAAAGCACAAGAATATAAAACTGGGAACTACAAGCGTAACATCATGAATACTTGCCAACAAGGAAAATGACGCCTATATTTATTTGGGCATCATTTTCACTATAAATCTAACCTCTTAATTGGGTATTCGCTCATGAAATACTTCGCATTGGAACGCACTTGTCCATCGTACACGTTAAGGCTCATGGGCCCCAGAAATACTTCACCTTAGACTCCACTTCTCCATCGTACACGTTTTAAGGCTCATGGGCCCCAAAGCACCGGGCAACACTACTCTCCCCACTTCTCTTCCCTCTATGGGCCCAATTATCACACCCCACTTTAATTTTCACAAACCACCTCCCCATAAATTAATCTTTTATTAATTCTTTGACGATAGGTTATAAAATCACCCATCAATATGCTCCGGGAATAAAAATTCCATGAATCAGCCTTTATAAATGTTTCTGGCAGAAATTGATCTTCAATAATATGATATAAATACAAAAATAATTCAGAAACGACTATTTACCGGTGTGGTTGTTAGTTGTAACTAATATAGATGACGTTGATTATTGCCGTTCCGTTACGGTAACATAAAACTGAACCACCAAAAACGATCCACGATCCACGCAAGAACCACTTGAAGACAGCAAAAGGGGGGCAAAAATAAATGATAGTGCTCTCATGATCTCATGGCCTTTTTTGAATAAAGCAATGATATATTGCTAACTTCACAACTAAGAGAAGAGAATATTCCTCCTGATCAGCATCGCACCACTGTGCTCTGTTACAACAGAGCTTTGTCTGTTGATAACCTGATATATCATCTTCCACTCAAATAATGAAGGGTGGCTGTAATTTACAGAGCCGACCCATAGACGCAACCAGATGGAGATGGAGTTTTAACTAGGAGTCCCAACTGAGAAGGGAAGCTCAGTAAAGCTGGGCAAGATTTTGTCCAGACACATTCACTAAAAACAGGAAAGCAGAGAAAAGAAAAGTATGCTACAGGCTGTAAAGCTATAAAGATGGAAGCAGAGAGGGGATAGGTCCCCACTCCCATAGGACTTAGAACCGGTCATACAATTCCAATAATCAATGACCCCATTCCCTTTTTATCTCACCTTACGGTCATTGGCCCTATATTTTGGTCCTGGCAGTCAAATTCTACTGTGGATTACCAGACAGTCTCCGTCATCCATGGCACGCTGCTTTTTTTTTTTTGGTGACCATACAAGGATGGCACTTTAATCAAACCGCTTTCGAACAGAGGCCGTGGTTTAGGTCTTTTTGGCACTTGCAAGGGAAGGGCATTGTGGGCAAGGAGTATCATGGTTAATAGAAATATATTAGACTCAATGAAATCCAGCAAAAGATTACAGAGGCGATATTTGTGCTGGCACTTGAATTTCTCAACTTGGAAATAAAATAAGACGCGCGGAGTAAGGCGGGCTTTATTTCCGTGTCGTTGTCCAGAGACAAGGGTCGCCAGCCACATGCATTCTTTTACAAAATTTGGCATATCATTGTCACACAATATTCCAGAGTCATTTTTCTAATACGACAAGATCTAGAGAAACACGCGGAACATGCAGGGGATCATAAACCCACTAAACTATATGGTAGCTGGTTTGTCTGTCACAGAGAATAAGGTTGCTCACCTGTTTCAAATAAAAACCATCAGCTGCACCTTACAACTTAAAGGAACATTTTGGCCAAATTTTATAAGATTCATTTTAAAACGGGAATCTGCACAAAGGAAATAGCCAAAAGCACGTCTATTTCCAAACACAGTCAATGGTGGCGCTGCTCAGGTCAACCGTGCCATTTCCATAAATCATCTACTTAAACATAAAAAGTAAATCAACACAAGTCAATTTCAACACACAACCTACAAAATTACAAATGAACAAGTTCAAAACAGAAAATCCTACCACATAATGAACTTTTTTTTTTTTGCCCAGAACCACATAATGAACTGCAAACTCACAAAATCTACTACCCTTCAGCAGGTCATACATGTAAACCAGAAACCAAAATCTGGTCCTTAACGATAAAGGTGAAATGAGCTTAATTTGTGTCTGCGCCTTCCCAGACTCATTGATAGGTAACAAGGCATATCAATCACAGTTGTGTTGCGATAAAACTGGGGGGTTTACTCACAGCATGCAATCAGTTCTTGCAGGTAACCTCCTGAAGAAATTCAGTGGCACTGAAGGAAGCTTATGACGGAAACTTGGATGCCTCAACACGTACAATCCAGTGAGGAGGGCCACAACTTGAAAAGGAGTGACATACAGAACAATGGCAGCAACAAGACAGAAAATCACAAACAGGGCCGTTGCCCTTGGATCTCGCCAGCTGAGCAAAGATTGCAGCCTCTCTCCTTGAGTAGCCAAATCACCAACAACTGTCTGGATCCTCCCAGCAATACTTCTAAGACGATCATATCTCATTCTTACAATGTCAGATGGTCGAGAAGTTGGGAATGTGTCAAATTCTTCATCTAATTCATCAGGATGCGCAGAGTCTGCATGAGAGAGTCTAGTGTCCATGTGGGGAGGGTGCCTTGGTCTCCACCGATAGTACCAAACTCCAATCAAGAAAAGATAAAGGAAAATTGTAGGTAAGATAAGCTCTGGATACATAACCAATATTATAAACAAGATATTAATCAGAACCGATGTGATAGAATTCTTCCAATTGCAAATCTGATCAAACCACTTTCCTGCAGCAATTAATCCACTCAAAACTCCCATTATCCTGAAGAAGTTAGCTTTGCTTCTTCTCATACTCCACATGTGAGAGCCCACATCCAGCATATATTCCACTACCTCCTTTCTCAACGGCGGCTCAGCACGACTCAACCTCATAGAAACAATCTGAGTAGCTTGATGCCTCAAGCTATCAAGCTGGCTGACAGTTAATGGGTGAATATAATGCATCTTTGGCAACAAAGGTTGTGAGTACATATGCATCATATTCAGCAAAGAAGAACAAGTGAACCTCACAGCCAAGTGAATTTCACCCATCTTCTTCACCCCACTAGGGTGAAGGACTAGGAGAGGATAAGAATGAGTATAGACCCGGTCAGTCTCAAGGGTGGAAAGGCGAATTCTTACCTTCCCAATCCTTGAATCTTTAGCTCCCCCACCCTTATCGCCACCATGTAAATGACAGTTATCAAAAACACCAATAGTGATGACAGTGCAAGGATCAAAAACCTCCCAAGTGTATTGCTCATTCCATCTGGGTGTAAAGCTATCAATGATGGTCCTTGTCCTTACCCACTTCTGCCCATATTTTGCAACACAGTAAGCATCTGTCGTCCCCCTCCCATCTTTGGTTTTCATTGGCATTAAACCTTGGGCATTCAATATCCCCACTTCAAGAACGCCAATGCTGGACTTCCACAGCTGTTTTGCTGTTGGGCGTAAATCACTGCTGTAGTGAGTTGATTCATCCAAAACATGATAACCACCTTCCAGACAGATCCTCATGTGGATCCTGCTAGCAAACTTGATTTCTTTCTTCTTTTCCCCTTCTATAACAACATGTTTCTCAAGATTAAACCACCTAGTGTTCACAGGTTTGTGATCTAGCCTCCTATCCACATACTGTAAAGGAATTACACACCTGCCCAATACTTCGTCTTTGTTAGGTGCAACTCTATCTTCCACACTCAAAATGAGGGGCTCCTCGAATGGCTCTGCTGCCACAAACATCAGGTCCTCATTCCACATTGGGTTAATGCTCCTAACCTGAGAGATTCTAGTCCTCAAAGCTTGATTTCCGAGGATGGCCTTCACAAAAACTTCTGGATATCTACCCTTGTCAGTCGGTTGTAAGTCTTGCGCCTCAATTACATTAACCCTTAAATACCAAAGCTTAGGAGACAGATACACTTTTGATCTAATGTTTGCAAGAGCATCAGTCCCACTAACTGTTGCAGCATCAGAGTGCCAAGCTTCAGGAAATGCCTCATCAGCTTGGGTACCCATCCATACGGCCAGCATTAGCTCCCCCTTTGGCTTATCGCCCTTCCTGTCCTCCAGTCTATACCATTGTGGTGCCAAAGGACTATCTGGGGGAACCCGTTTAGGGATTTCATTCAGGTCAAATAAGACACGGCCAATGAAGTCATCCTTCACAAAATCTTT
The DNA here is from genome assembly GCA_037074495.1 of Acacia confusa. Taxonomy (NCBI): domain Eukaryota; kingdom Viridiplantae; phylum Streptophyta; class Magnoliopsida; order Fabales; family Fabaceae; genus Acacia; species Acacia confusa. Next base: position 7,412,163 of record CM073507.1, on the reverse strand, counting down.
ATCTTTCACAGTAACCTCCAGCACTGAAGCCTGAATCCGATCTTTTGAGAAAGCAAAAACCTGATTCCATTCAGGGTTAGTTTTCTTCTCAAAGTGACGAGTGGTGCCTTTGTAGTTTCCCAGCTTCACTTCAGCATAAGGGTCACAACTGCCAGTGACATCTTTTGCAGGTAGGTCCTTAGCCTTGACCACCCTCACATACAGGTACTGCATTTGCTCAACAAGATCATAGGTGCTCGTAAGTTTATCACCAGAGGCCTTTCCCCCTCCAAGGTGAGGGTTGGTCTCCTTCAATAAAAAGTCTTCCGGTGGAGGTCTCATCATCTTTTCGACTCAGATAAAGAGAGACCCAATTTGAAAAAAGCTGAAGTTGGAGTAGAACGATAAAATCTCGCAGACGCAGGAATAGAGTTTGAACTTCGAAAATGATACGGTAACGAGAAGCCTAAAAAATAGTAAAGCAGAGTCAAATAGCCGTTACAGGCCAGCAAACCAAGCAACCTAAATATTCGGGAAACTTGAAAATTTGAATGCTCAGATAAAAAGATATATATACGAGCTAACAGCCAATGAATCTGAAAGGGGGCGATTTGCGATAATGGAAAGAGATAAGAAATAGTCAACGGCAAACCTAGATAGCTAGATCTCTGATTTCACGGAGTTCCAAGTTCAATGACGGTAAATAACCATAACTCCAGCCGGAGAAAGCCGATGCCCCTCAAAGCCTTCCGATCCGATTATTTACCCTGAAACCGCAAAGATTATCAACCCAAGAATATTATAAATACATTTCGAGTGTTCTAATTTCACAAGCGCAGGAAAAACAATATGAAACCTAGATTGAAAGTTTGGTTGCCGACAGAAAAAGCAGCGAAGATGATAGATGGACGTGTTTTGAGTTTTATATTTTCAACATTCCGAGATCTTGATGCGAAAACCATTACTCAGCTAACTAGAGTAAAAATGTTCCGCAAACAAGCACCTCAAACAGAGCTCACTCCTTTTTCCGCTTTCCTTGTTTTAGCACCTTTAAAAGCCAACAACAAAAGCAGTAAAGAAAATTATAAGCCAACGCATCCACACACTCAGATTGTGCGTTCATACTGATCTTCTATCCCCCACCCCCCCCCCCCCACCCCGGGGGGGTTTTCCAATTTCCGAAAACAATTCATAAAAAAAAAAGGAGAAATACACAAAAGGCCAGTCTCATATGAGTAATGAGTGAATGCTGGGAAAAATATGATAAATCCCAGCCACGGCGATGCATGAAAGGACTTGAAAATTTCTCAGCGGGCTCAAGAGAAAGAAATGGAGCAGCCTTCATGATTAAGAAGCAAAATGCCATACGAATCAAGGAGTTGGAATATACCTTGGCCAAGCGACTTGGATCCAAAATGAGGGTTTAAGTGAATTGGGTGATTTCTTAGGAAGGGCATGAAAGAAGCTCAAGGAATGGAGCTGGGAATTCCCAGAGCGAGAAGAAAAAAGATAAGGATGGATGAAAGCGGCACTGGGGAAGATGAAGAGATATAGAGAGAGAATGCTCTTGAAGGTCAAGTGTTTTTCCGCCTTGGGTTTCTCTGTTTCTTTTTTTTTCCCCCCTGTGGAGCTAGAATCTGATGAATCTATGCAAAATAATGAAATATACACAGAAGCTCCTTTACTTTTTCGCGGTGGAGCCCACAGGCGCTTGTGAAATCGTACGGTCGGCAATAACAGGTGTAACTAGCGCAGTACCGCTTGCGCTGCTTTGATTTGAGATCATCAGGATGAACGACTCCTCTCCGTCATCGGATTCCCATTTCCCCAAACGTACAGGGACAAAACTGGAATTTCAATCTTACACTTTTTTGGACCATACTAGTGTATATTTATTGATCCTTCCTGCTGGCTGCACTCCTCCAATTATGATCCTAACTATATTGATTATTGATTAATTAGAAATTAAGATAACACAGCAAATATGGCGCCTTGTGACCGCGTAATTACACTTATTTTGAATAGCCATGTCGTTGCCAATCAGTACGAGAGGTTGGTTCATCTATTTATTCTGCTGCGTTTATTAGGCAATAATTATATATTGAATTCCTGCTTTAAAGCGATAGATGTACTCCCAACATAAACGATGAGAACAGGCTAACAGCAATGCAAATTGGTTTAATGGATAACTGCTAGTGGTTTACTATTTTAGTAAAGTCGAGAGTGGTTACTAACTAATTCAGTAATACTATTGTACTAGTAGTATATAATTTCGTGACGACCAAAACCGTGTCTCGTGAGCGGGAAAGAGACTTTCAGGGATCAAAATATTTAATTATTAGGCTCTTTGTTGTTGGGGAAAATTATAGTTACAAGCATCTTGTAATTATAGTATGCAGAGGAAGTCGAAGTTGGTGTTAATACAGGCTGAGGGTAGATGCCTAAGATTAATTTAATCAGTAATTTACAAATTTGGGAAGACGAGACGATGAAAAGGACAAAGTGACGTGAGCGAGGGAGTTAATTAAGGGGAAACCTTTAGAGAGAAAGCTTAAACTAATGATTAAATAAATTAGAGTATGTTTGGCACATCCTTGTCGTCATGGAGATTAATTAATCTGTAATTATGTTGTGACGGATTGTAATCAAAGTTGTTTAGAGCACAATACTTTCGGTGTGACTCGGAAGAATGTGGGTTGGTGGGTTTGTTGGCAGCGCGACCCTTGCATCTTAGCGTATGGTAAGGAGCAGCAAACCCTCTATGTTTTCTATTTCCATCTATTTCTTTATTGCTCTTATTGTCATGTGCCTGTTTCACCAACTTTAAATAATTGGAATCTATTATTCCATTAAAAATTATTGTAATGTTAAATAAAAAAATATAATTCATCAAAATTTTGATATAAATATTTTATATTTTTATACTTTTAGTAAAATATTATATATGTGTGTATTCTTATAAAATATTAAATTTTAATTGTTGAAAGTTGATTTACTAATAAGCATAAGGAGGTGGATGATAGGGAAAATGGGGTTTTTTCTCCTGGTACTAGTACACACTATTTAAAAATTTTAATTTAATTGCAACTGCAATAACTTATTTTCTGGTGTCTTCTGTGTTAATTTTTCTCATGATATCCTATTTATCAAGGTATTTTATCTGTATACATTACATTTAAGTTGTTAATCCGCAAGGATATTTTTGAAAAAGTGTTGCCTTAATTGTATTTGAGATTAGGATCAGATGGAAGATTTATTTCATTTTAATTGAAGCTAAAAATTTGGTGATCGATCTCTGTGATTCTTTATCTCGTGAAAAGCCACCAAACATTTGCATGCAGTAAATAAGAGAACTTTGAATTAATAAATACGCGGCTTTACATGGATTCCGTTGGGTGCTTAACCAGGAATATAGTCCATGTATTAGCTGTTACTGTGCGTCTGTGAATTCATAGGGGACATCGAGGCGTATAGTTCCACATTAAGAAATGATTGAACTCTTCTTTTTTGATAACAGAAATGATGGACGTATTGAATCAATACGTGAAAAGTCGTAGTTATCATTATCAATATTATGAGCAATGCCTGTTTAACATTTTTCATACGAAGGAATCTAAATCTAATATATAGCCAAGTTGCTGGCCTGCCCGGTCCCAGCTTGGTCGCTCCTACACCCCACACACACAGCACGCACCTGTCTGAGTCAGATTGCTTTCATCTGCAATGAAAATACGTTATAGTACTCACAGCACTGGATCAGAATTCAGAATCTGATACGTGTGAGTGTCAATCAAAACCCTTTTAATTCATAAGTTCACAATTCTCAGCATACGGTGTGAATGGCCTTTATAGTCTCTCTTATTGAATTGCCTGAAATGTTGAGAAATGTAAATAAAAGGCCAGTCCATGGATCCCGCACTAATCTATAGATTAAAAGGCAAGTTTGGTTTAATTATATTATAGTTTTGACACTCTCTACTGCAAAATCAAACTTGCATCGATCAACTTGCTCGTGCTTTTATTGCTTCATGTATTGTTGTTAATTAATTAACTGCTTTTTACCATACCAAAAGGCAGTCTTTTCTTAAAACCTGGTCGTCCTATCAGATTAGATTTCTTCAACACTCCAGAACAATTTAAAACCCACCAAATTACAGATTAAGCAATTCATTCTTTTGATTTAATTTGTAACCTAACCTAAGCTTTTTTGCCTTGAGAAGATTCACTTGTTCCTATTTAAGTTATGTTTGCACATGGCTGCTTTTTTGCAATGAGCACTCTTTTTTGACCCTTTTCCTCTTGCAATGCATGCTTGAGTTTTTACTATTCTTTTTTAAGTTATTTCCACGTGGATGCCACTTTTTTATATTATGCATGCAGCAAAAATAAATGGGATTCAAAATTCAGTAACTTGAACCTCAGCAGCATGATGGAAAATAAATATTTACCTTTCAGCGTCATCAAATATATGCATATTTGAACCTCGGTGGGGTGATTTTTCAATACATGTTATGTTTACTTCTCTACATTGTTTTGTTTTGAAGTTTAATGAAGTTAATAGTTTCTATTACAATGAAAAGTCTAAGGTATAGGCTGCTTCGGCACTCCTCCAAACTCCTCTGCTTTCCCCCCGTCTCGCACTTTCCATCCATCTTTTTTCACTTTTCCACTACAAAGTTCATGGTTGTGCAGCTCTTGTGCCTCAGTCCTCACAGTGGGGACCTTGGTCTCTGCCATCTAAAAACAACTACTCCTCTTGTCTTTCATATAAGATATTTTTGATAGTTAATATTGATTCTAAATATAAGAAGTAATTTTCATATTTATCAATATTTTTTTAATTTACCCATATTAATGTTTCCTCAATAATAATTAAAGAAGAGTGAGAATGAAAAAATTGAGAAAGATGAGTAGGATTTTCTAAACAATAAATATCACATTAATTAATTTAACTAATTAAATTAGGTAAATATATCTTATATTAACTAGTGTATGAATTAAATTTTTATTTCATAATTGTTAACACTTAACATTATTGAACTCAAACTTATGCGATCATATTGGCTCTATAATTTTGTGAGCTACACGCGTGAATTCCACTCATCTTTCCTTTTTTATATTTTTTTATTTGTTTCTTGTATATTGCAGAAGATCTGCTGTGTCAACCATAGATCAAGTCAAGACCAGTCAAAGCTTGGAACAGACCATTACTTTTTTTTTTGGTCAAAGAACAGACAATTACTAGTCACTAATATATTTGAACCTGGCGAGAGGAGCACATTCTACAATGAAGATAGTAATTTTGGGCTAAAGTTCAGTAGTCAAGCCTCTTGACAGTTGATTTTGAACTTATTTTGGAATTTAACTGTTTAGCTATTGACTGTTCAATCCTTGAAAGAATGAAAGAATAACCACAGACAAATAAAGTGGTCGCCCCAATAAAACCCGGGAACATAAATGGTCAGAGAAGTTGCTGCGCACCAAGATTCAAGACACGAGCAATGTTCAATAATAACGTGCTTCCTCTTGTTGGGGCTTCAGGCAGTGCAGATCAGTACGGTTTTTTTATCTCAGATGCGTGCTTTCATGTGAAGGTGATGTTTGTTTTAGATTGCCCAGTTTAATTTGTTTTCAAGGAAAGGACTTTTTTGTACAAATGCAGTGGCCGAAAAAGACTGAAGAAATGATTGTTTTTCGGCAATCGGCATATATCTGACAAACAAGCATTTCATGCATTGGTTTCTATTGAAACTTTTTGTTTTTTTGACCAGTGGTTTCTATTGAAACTGTGCAATTTGGAATCCTATGAATATGATACAATCTCTGCCTTATGATTTATGAGATTCGAAGGTAGGTAACAAAAATCTGAATACGTGCCTGATTGAATGCTTTGTAAAACGAGCAATCAACTGATTTTCTCACAACTTCTCTTTCAAATTATTGCATATCCAGATTGATGAGATGGCCTAGAAAAAAACTCTGACTGCGACATCATCTATTCCTGTTTCTTTCCTTTGCTCCATTGCTCCCTATCCATTCATGCTCATCTCACTGCTCTTATCCAATTACGCAGTTGCTTATCTCTCTAACTCATGAACTATGCCCATTTGGGTGGGGACATATAATAATAAATTAATAAATTGGGCTTGAGAGTTGAGAATAGGCTACAGATTTATAAATCCGATGTATTATTTTAAAAGTAAAAAAAAAAAATGAACAAAAACGTTTTTTCTTGACTTAGATTTCAAGCCAGTCAGTTAATTGAGAAAAAATATTCTGTTATTCCCCCTATTTGTTGGAAAATTCGAGATGATTTTGCTAATGTGACCCAGTAAAATGAACATTAACAATAATCCATAAAGGACGGTGTTAAAAGATGGATAATTTGTCCCTGAATTGAGGACATGCTTATCTCTTTGCAATAACCCAGCATTTTAAGAATATTATTATCACTCACTGGATGACCAAACCAGATATATTATGTACTCTGTTCGACCATCTAGCAACAGCCCAGGCAGTGAGGGCGTTCATTTTGAAATGAACTTCTCCTACAATTGGTAAAGACAACCTATAATTTAAATCTCCCATTTGACATGTATTGGATCGACCATATCAAGGATTAAGTTAATTTACTACTCCATTTGGAACAAAGTAAATTTCCCCGAAATGAAAGAGAATGGTGGTTAGTTAACTCTGGGAGGTTTGAGCAACGACGAGTGCGAAAGAACCGAGGTCTCAAGGACGAAAGAATTCTCATGTCGTGGCTGCTGAAGAGAAACCCTTTCCAAGTGCAATGCATCAAAAACTTGGATTTTTCATGAGCTCACATTTTTCTACACATCATCCTCCCCTAAACGTGGGACTCAAATCGAAGTGTACTGGCCTCCACACACAGGCGGCGAATCAGAAGTTGCCACGCTTCTAGGATTTCATACGGCCAATCTCATTCGAACACAGCCGCTTCTTTCTCATCATTCATCTTTCAAGGATCTGCAATTCCCACTTCTTTCTCTTGTTCCCTCAATTCGCATTGCTTTCCCTCTCTCTAGCCATGGCCGACTCAATTCAGTCTCCTTCATCTTCTTCATTGCCGTCTGCTGGCAGAGACGCCAGCACTCTTATTCGTCTTAGGCGTGAGCCCTTCGAGCATGGCCTTTTACCCCTGCCAAAGCTCATTTTCTCCGATCCTGCGCAAACCCTAATCCCCTTGAAGCAGAAGCTCCTTGAGTTATCCCCTAATCAAAGGGTCAAGTCAGCGGCCATCTCCGAGGCTTTACAGATCTCCCCTGAACATGCAGGGCTCGTTCTTGATACTCTCGCCTCGGTTCTACACTACGAGTCGGAACCTCTAGCTACAGCCAAGCCGGGAGAAACTGACTCCTTCGGTGCTGATGTCCATGATCTGCTTTTGTTCTTGTACATTCAATCTTACAAGAAGCTCCTGCCCAGGACGCACAAGGACTCTGCCTCCGTGGCTGACGTTTGGCCCTCCACTTCGGCCTTTGATGGTTATCTCTCGGCTCTCTCGCCCCTGCAGGTGAATTAGCCTTTTATTATATGATCGTAAAACCGGCGAGACAATTCGTGGATATTGGAGATCCCAGAGCCTAAGTTGTGGACAGACAAAGGGATTTTTGAAATATTCTCTTTGCAACGCCAATTAGCTTTTATGGTTGCATAGGTTGTTGAGGGTTTAAGCGTAATCACTTCCCATTTCATCCGTAAACAATAAAATCGAGTCATGTCCTATGGTTTTCTATGGTCAATTAAATTGACTTTTTTATGGTCAAACAAATTGGATTGATGGTTCAATTTGATTGTAATGGTCTTTTAGTCTTTAAGTACATTTTGGCGCTTGCATGAAAAAACTGTGAAATCCGATTGCGGGAGTCGGAATGCATGACCTACTGCACTTTGCTGCTAGTTCTTTCCTTTTCTTTTTATAATCAATCTGGCAGTTTTAAACTGCCCCCAAATTTTGACCTGAGCTGTTGCCGTGTTGGTCAAACTTATATCTGGACTTGTCTGAAATGTCCGATATTGCCCGTGTCACTCATCTCTCTGGCCATTGTTGAACTTCTGGATTAAATTATTGTAGCAGTCACTATTTACCGTGTCTATCGTTATAGTTCTATTATATTCATATCAGGCATTAATGCTTTTGAGTAATTCTTGAAATCTTGGTTTTCATTTTTCAATATTTTGCAGCTAGTGCGCAGCAACAGTCGGCGGTTTATGCCATCACAGGCTGATGAGGAGGCTCATCAATTATCATATTTGCAAAAGCACATGGCTAACTTTATATCTCTTCTATCAGAGCCTGTGGAGGGGGATGATGAGGAATCTTTGGTTTGTGAATTTACCGCATGCTATGCTATTCATGTTTTAGTGATTTCCATTGAGATGATTTGCTATATGCCTAATATCAATCTGTTACATTATGGTTTTTGTTTCTTTAGACTACATTCTAGTGATTTATGCGTTTCTTGGTTCCATCCTAAATCATGGAAAGATCGTCAATTTCAGCCGTTGGATAGTGGATTTATATGCTTATTGTGCATGTCTATTGTATCTAAACTTTATCCCTGGCCATATGATGTCAATTTTTGTCTATTACCTGAAGCATAAATTGGTTTCCATTTTCATTCTGTTGCTGATTGTTCTTGTATATATCTGGTCAAGACTTGTGTCTCTTCCAAAATGTTTATGCATGGCTGTTTTATCTGTGAGCATAATCCCATGCTGGTGGCATAACTTGGTCAAACTTGTTGTGGGCAACCTTAATTAACAATAATGCCATTATATTATGAAATAGTTTTTGTTGACTTTGATAATGGGCTATATAGACACGTTTGTAAATTTCAAGGAAGTTACGCAGCTTTCAAAGATTTACTGAAAGTTTCCTAATGGTTCCCTAAAATGTTTTAGATAGTTCTGAATGTGTATTGTATTTCATATATTAAAGCTGATATTATGCTAAGAATTCAGCTTGGCTTCTATCTTTAAAGCTCATACTGAATTTATCGTTGATGGACTATTAAGAATGAAGCTGAAGGGTGTGATTGTCTGAATCAGTGTGGGTCTAATTGGTAAATCATATGCTGAGTGACAGTTTGTGTTAATCATCACGGAATGGAGTGTGTTGATATAGATGCCTGACAAGTACTACACATAAATGTTTGCTGTTACTGGTATTCATTTATTTCCTCCCCTTCCTACTGAATATTAAGTTTTCATGGGTTTTATCCCTATTTCATTTACTTGACCTTGTTTCAGGTCTTAACTATGGATAGATTTGAGCACCTTGGCTTTCTGATTCAGTTTGGTGATAAGGGATTTGATGGAAATTCATTGAGTCAGGCATCTCCTTTCTTCGCAAACTCTGACCCTGACATGCCTGCCGTTCATGTTCCTGCTGCACAAGTTCATGATTGGCTTGTTCAAAGTATAGCTTCTGCTTTGGAACATATTTCTGAACCGTCTTCTTCAAAGGAAAATGGGCCAGGCAATGCAGATCAGGATGTTGTTATGGCGGAGGCATGCACTAACTCAGCTAATGTCTCAACAAGTACTAGAAGCTCATATTTCATTGAAGGGATCTCTAAATCATCATATGTGAAGCTTTCGTCTGACATCAGAGGTTCCTCTGTTAAGGTTAGTTTCTTGCGCCTGTCCTCTGTTTCTTACACTTATGTTCTTTTTACAAAACAGTTTGTCATTATAGATTTATGTTTGACTAAACAACAGATGCTAGCTGGAGAACTTCATCTTGTGTCATAATTGTGGATATTGGGCTGTTGACTTGCTATAAACATCATGTCTGGTTGATACAGGTCCTAAACTGTCATGAGTCTACCATCTACATCTTAGCGCCCCTGAGATATGCTACTGTCTATGGATGTTCTGATGCTACTATAGTTTTAGGAGCAGTTGGCAAGGTAATGACTATTAACTTTTAAGTTCTACTTTTACAAGGAGCTAATTATATCTGCAAAAACTAGAAACTTGTTTTATAACAGGAGTGTAGTGAACAACAACGTTTTTTCATCTGAATGGTAAGTTGAGACTTGAGATACTAAGTGGATACTGATGATATGTGCAGTTGTCTTGGAGTTAAAGAAAATGTCTTAGGTTTTTGGACTATAAACTTTGAGTAGTTAAGGGGAATAGAACAATCACCTTCACATTAGATGTTGTGTTATGCAGAGCGTACTGCTTCAATGTGCATTTGTAATTTTGTTTTTTCTTCCATTGATTCACGCGCCACCTGTTGGCTGATGATAGTACTGATGTGTAGTGAAGTCGTCATGCTTTAACTACTACTGATCTTCCGCAAATCTGCTCTAATGCTTGCAAAGTTGCAATCCTCTCATTCTTGTATTACAAAGTTTCAAATGTCAGTACCTTCTGGAGCTAGAGATGTTCTCATAGCTTGCAATCATCACATTATTGTCATCTGGAATTGAAATTATTTGTCATTGTCCAGAATATCAATGATCACTTGCCATTTGCCATCAATTGAAGAAAACCAGAGTCCTGTTCCCTGTGTTCGAACAAAATCTTTAAAGTCTTCCCAACTGGCAGGATTGCCTTTCTAGTGTCTTAGTTACCCCATACTAACCTCTCTTATTTTATGGTGAGTGATGATTAAGACGTGATTTGTAGGTCCTGAGACTTCACTATGTCTCCATATGCCCAGATCCATGCAATTATAACAGTATCTGCATGTTTGAGTTGAAGGAAAAATTGTTTTAGTGACTACAATTGTAGAGCCCAGCTAACTTATGCCCTATGAGCATGATCAAATTTAACAGCTGATATGTAAGGTGTAGAAAGTAATGTCAGTTAGGTAGTTAGGACAGTTAGTTAGTTAGTAGGAATCAGTTATGGCAGTTAGCGTCAGCCTATGACAGTTAGGAATTACAGACGGTTAGAAATTACAGCAAGAGTCACAAGTCCCATCCTATATAAAGGAGGCTTGGGCTAATGTAATGTTATGATGTGAAATGTTATGTTGAATATGTGAATGATGAATTACACAGTGAGTGATCTATGCCTCTGTTCTCTCCCTCCTCTGTTTCTCTCCTCTTTCCCTCTTCTTTCCCCAATTCTTCTTTAATTTTCTACACTAATCCTATTAGTGGTATCAGAGGTGTCATTCCTTGGCATGCTTCTGTATGATCTCTGAATAATTCTTGACTTCAATTCTGAACCATTCTTCTTCCTCACAGTTCAAACCTGTATTCAAGAACCCATCCAGAAACTTAAAAACAGACACCAAGAAACAGCCAAGAACATTCATCAGCAATCCAAGTGTTCTTGGCAACCCAAAAAAAAGAAAAAAACAGAACCATGTCTTCCCCTTCTTTCCAAGATTTCAATGGAAACCAGAGGTGGTTATGGCAAAAAGGCTGTGTCAAAGAATATAATGCTTTCTTTGATGATTCCATAAGTAAATTTGAGCTCCCAGAAAGGTATCATGTCATGACATATGTGGCTGGGCTTAAGAAGGAGATAGCAGATTCTATTCATTTCTTTCACCCAAGAACCCTGCACCAAGCCAAGAGTCACACCCTACTGCTAGAAATCACGATTGAAGGGCAAGCAAAGAGGGCAATTAAAGCCTTGGAAGAGCAAGAAGGGGGGCTGTCTACTCTAGGAAAAGATGGGTCTTGTTCAACCTACACCCAAGAAAAGGCTACGAAAATGCCATATACACCGATGCAGGAAGCAATAACTATTCAAGAAGCCATCCAAGATCAAGAAGAAGGTGGCTATTCTCAAGAACATAGTGAGTCTTGGTTGACCAACATCCAAGAAGATGCCAAGCTGAATTCTTCTGTGTCTATGTCGGTTTTTAATCCTTCAGATTGTGAGTTCTTGCAACTGGAAGCATGTAGCTGCAAGAAGAGTGTAGAGGCTGTCACAAAGTGAGGTTGGATGTGGAAGTCAACTATCATCCATCTTTCAAAGAGTACAGCTGTCTTGCATTTCCCTTAAGTGGCAGAAATATTTTAAAGAGCATGGGCATATGGACTTAAACTTTCAAGAAATGACATGGATCCAATGGTTAATAACCTCAGCTCCATTTTGCCATCAACTGCCAACCCTATGTGTGAATCTGTCTTGGTTCAAGGGATGCCTAATTAAGATGCTTCTAGGGTGTTTGATACAAGGGGTAATATACTTGGTCGAAGCAAATAACCATTGGGTAATAGCTTGGAGTCTGCATCATGAAAAAAAAAGGCAGCAGGTACCATATGTTCTGCACATGGTGGGACCCTCAGCAACTCAGAAGCTAAAGTTTACAGAGTGCTGTGATGACAGTGATGACACACTGGGTTTAACACTAGCAGATGATTATGTGGGCTTTGTATTTCAAGAATTAGGCCCAAACTTGTTGCTGTCATGATTTTTACCCAACAGGCCTACAAGATCATTTTATAGGTGGGTTTTTCTGGTTGTTTCTGCTGCAAGATGTTTGGTTCTGCGTAGGTTCAAGGGAGAGCTTATTAAAATGCTTTTTGGATCAGCATTACACCCATTATTTCCATATTGGCCCAGAATTCAACAAAGTGAGTTGTGCATGTGTGCAGCAGCACCCAAGACAGATAGCTACCAGATGTCAAACAACAATTTGAGAAGATCAGCAAAAGTTCCTGAATAAAAGCTTTTCTATTTTGAAGTCCAGTTTTGTATTTGTTGTTGTCATCCTTGAGGGCAAGGATGTTTTTGGGAAGGGGGTATTGATATGTAAGGTGTAGAAAGTAATGTCAGTTAGGTAGTTAGGACAGTTAGTTAGTTAATAGGAATCAGTTATGGCAGTTAGCGTAAGTTAGCCTATGACAGTTAGGAATTACAGAGAGTTAGAAATTACAGCAAGAGTCACAAGTCCCATCCTATATAAAGGAGGCTTGGGCTAATGGAATGTTATGATGTGAAATGTTATGTTGAATATGTGAATGATGAATTACACAGTGAGTGATCTGTGCCTCTGTTCTCTCTCTCCTCTGTTTCTCTCCTCTTTCCCTCTTCTTTCCCCAATTCTTCTTTAATTTTCTACACTAATCCTACCAACAGCATTGATGTATTAAAAAAAACTGATGCTCTGCTTGTTAAATGTCAAATTAGTGGCTTCTTTGATTGCTGGGATGGAAATTAATGTCCATTTCTTTCCTCTGATAGGCTGTAAGAGTTGAACACTGTGAACGAGTTCATGTAATTGTGGCAGCAAAACGTATCTGTATTGCTAACTGCCGTGAGTGTGTTTTCTTTCTGGGAGTGAACCAACGACCTCTCATTGTTGGTGATAACCATAAGCTGCAGGTGAACTTACTCATTTCCTGTTGTAAGATTTATGGATTTGCTAGCTGGTTGATGCTAATGTAGCTGCCTGTCAAGTTTGTGGTTCTACCAATTGTTTTGAGGCCTCAAATGCAATGCCTCTGCATATCCAAATTAATGATTTGAGATATATCCTATTTAATTTAATTGATTTAACCTAATAGAAGGGGTAATACTACATATTTTGGTGAAAAGATTTATAATGAGAGCATTTTATTTGTTTATCTTCCTATAGTGAATGTAAAACCAGAAAAAGGGTTGTGCCCATATAAGATTTTCATGTTGGATGCAACATGACTATTTAAATTACATGTTGACACTCTATGCTATTTTTGGATTTCACCATGTTTTTCCTGTTGATGGTTTCAAGAGTGTGTGATGGATGTGGGATTTTTCCCTTTTTGATTTAGGGGCTAGGTTATTGGCTATGGTGGACCCTGAAGTTCATAGTTTTGCCTTGATTTTATCAGATGATAGAAATAGATGAGATCAATGCTTTGGCAGGGATCATGTTCAAAGTGTATTCAAATTGTATTGATTACACCAATGGAAGATAACTGGAAATGACACATATTCATAAAATAAAACCATTTGATATACATCCAGGCTGAATAAATCTGATGGATTGCATAAAATATTAGATGCCAGAGTCACATGCAGTTTTGATTGGTTGGAATGCCAATTCTTAGAATCCATGGTCAAATCTGGGGCAATAATAGATGAAGTAGTTACTAACATTTGAGCCTCCCTGGTTTTAAACCGAGGGGTTCCTCGAAATCTTATGCTGGGTCTTTATATCAGAGTATTTTTATAGCTAGCTTTTGATAATGAACGTGTATTTTTATCTAAGATCCTCAGTCTTCCCAACTGGGTTTATCCTTTGAAATTATTTTCTTATTTTTTTTGGTTATTTAGGTGGCACCATATAATACGTTTTACTCCCAGCTGGAGGAACACTTGATTGAAGTTGGAATTGTGCCCACAGTAAACAGATGGGACGAACCTCTAGCATTGGGCATGGTTGATCCTCATGATTCATTATCTCATCCAGCGGGTGTCTCTGATGTTCAAGCTGAGTCTGCTATGCGGGTGGATCCTGATCAATTTACAAATTTTATGGTATGACTTTAACCCGACTAGTGGGAAGCTGTCAGATTTTTATTTTATGTTAAATTAACCTTTTAGTTGTTATACTTTCCGCTGTTTTATGACTTAGAAATGCAATAGTGTCACCAACGCCTTGGTGATGCAGTGGTAGAAATGCAATAGTGTCGCCAATGCCTTGGTGGTGCAGTGGCATGTAGGCCATCCTTTGATAGCACTTACAGGGTTTGATCCGTGCCTGCAAGCAGTGCTTGCCAATCCAAAAAAAGAAAATAACATCTAATCTATCCTAGTTAGCTGCCCGTCTAGTCTCTCCATCCCACACACCTAGACTAGGTTCTTTCATTTAGTCAATGCAGCGATGATCTTGACATTTTTGTTGGTGAAACTAACACAACCTTTAAATTAAAATATACCAGGTTATATACATAAATTGTCTAGTGCATTAAAAGCTGAGAGAACATCCATCACGCAATTCTGTTTTAAATCAAATAAAATGAAGCATTCTTCTCTGTACGGGATGCTAGCTGCTAAACTTGCCGTCTCTATGACTCTATCTATGTGGGAGCATGTGAAGGCCAAATTAGAGTGTTTAGTGCTAGAAGTAATCCTTATTTTTCCCCATATGTGATTAATGATTTCCCTTCGTTAAACCTTAGATGTAGTGCCTTATTATTTCCTTTTGAGTCTTTACTTTTTCTGTTCTATTTTAGAATCATGTTTGTTTGCTGCTATTCATATGCTTTTCTCCCCATTGTTTGGTGGGCAGATCCCGAACTGGCTTGGGGGCGATCACACTGGGTCTACAAACGACAATCCATTTAAACTACCAGATGCTTACATTGCATCACAGCATAGAAATGTATGTCAACGGAGCTATTTGAATTTCTTGATGGTTGGATTTCCAAATTTATTGTTCAAACTAAAAAAAGCTGCAAATTTCAATGAATTATTTGATTTCAATTTATAACTATCGAATTGATTAAAATTGTATCTTCATTTTAGCAAAAAAATTTGGAGGAGATAAAAGAACTCTTGCGGGAAGCACCCTTAGAAGAAAGTCGAAAACGGGAATTGTCATCTGCACTTCATGTGTACTTCAAGGACTGGTTATATAGTAATGATCACTCCCTCTGCTTTATTTAGTTTTATTCAAAGCATGTCTAGTTTTTTTGGAATAATATGGTTATTAAATGTCTTCCAAACCTGGAGCTTTCCCCTGCCGAGCTGACTAGCTGAGTTATATTCGTTTATTTAGTAATATTTTACTTTACCTATTACTCGGTGTCAAGCTGATTGTTTGAGGCAGATTCTTTTATTTAGTAATGTTGTATTTGATCGTTTTATTCTGTGCCTCTCCACTTCTTTCTCTCCTCTCTTTATCCTCTTCTTAATCTCCTCTTTTTATTTCGTTATTGTGATGTTGCTTTCCACCTGTTGTGGCAGCTTCGGGAAACATTCGTCAACTTTACTGTCTACAAGGTGATTGATTTTTGTCGGACATTGTTACGGCAGAGTTATTGAGGGAACGGGACGAAGGTTTCCCGTATTCTTTTTGAACTTCCTCAAGCCAATTCTGTTGGCTCCGCGGCTAGCTGAAATCAGAAGTGGATTAATGCCCGCGTATTTATGTGGTGACATGACCATTGCACAGAATGGAATTGAAATTACAGTTGCTAATCTGATTGTAAAATATTTTTTTGCTTGTGACAATAATTACTATAATATTTTGTCAGCCTAAATTAAGTGGCCTCGTTTAAAATTTGAAAATTTCTTCGACTGCAGTGCCAACGTCCGGTGTACTGCTTTTTTTTTTTCAACCTTTTACTTCTATTCAAGCCAACATCCAGTGTACTGCTTTGTTTCTTGCGACCCCTTCATGTGTGTGAATTTATCATTATGAACCCCCCCACCCCAATATATATACATATTTACGTCAAAGTTCATGAACATAACTAGCTTACCTGTTTAATATCTTAATCAGATGCAAGTCTAACTCATTGTTCGTAATTTGAAAAATGATTATTATTTATATAATGCGACTTGTACATACATGTTAACATTTCATATTTTATATTGAATGTTACTGCACTTGTCAACTATGCGATTATCCTTGAGCAAAGGACAGTTAGTTCAATAAATTACCTCAACGATCCTCCACTCCTATTCTATCAAGTTCTAAACGGCAGAGGAAAGAGAAGGAGAGAATCTCGGGTGGGATCATGAACGTCACTTGCGATCATTTTCATCCCACATCAAAAAACCAACATATCGCACAGCCCTGCGAAGTTTCCTAGTGAATTGGTGGCACTCATCCTAAAGAAGAATCCCGACCAATACATTAAACAGCATTTATTGAAATCAACCAGTTCACGAGCATCAACTTACAACAGAAAAGATATTCAAAGACAGCTGAGGATCTACCCTCAACTCAGAAAACAGGAGCGATCCACCTCTCTCAGGTTGAAATGTATTCATACGGATGCGTTCCTCATGACTCAGCATTAGGTCTCTTCTTGGTGGTGTAAGGATAATACTCCTTCCCGTTGTCAATTCTTGTAGTCTGACCCCCAATGTCAATAATTGACGAGGTCACTGCCAATGCTGTTCCCGCAGAAATTGCAGTTGAGATGCTCCTCCCTAGAACACAGCATTTTTATTAAGATGCATTAGAAAAAATGCAGGCTAACAACCCGGGGCACATGTACAATCATGGGACAGTAACCTACATCAGATCCAGAATGTTAAACTCGCAATGATGCTAAGAACAAATGATTCTTTATGCACCAGCTTACAGCAGTCATGGCCATTTCAGGCAACATGCAGTCATGAATTGAGAAGGAAATGTGATTAATTATAAGCTTGGACAGGACACTAAACACCGTCATGGGGATTGGGTGCTATGGAGAGGTAGGAGTAGTTTATCCCATCTTCTTTAAGGGTGCGGCTCATATAAATGAAAAATAGGGGGGGAACGAAGATATCACTGAACCATATAATTCAGTAAACAAGTTACATGTAGAGTACTGAATTCTGAAATCGTGAACACACTGAAGGGTTATATTAAATGAAAAGAGATAACACTTGCAACATAAAATTTTACTCAGAGATCCAGAGTAGCAAAATCATCCAGGAGGAATACATCTATAAATATTAAATAAGAACAGAACTAAGTACTTTGATTGGTTCAGACAAGATATTTTGTTCAAGCAATTTTCTACTAACTTCTTACACCAAGACGAAGTATTAGATTACTGGTGTCCATGACCTCAGGAAATTCAACCATCAGTGAGCCGCTTTAGCCTCTAAACTATAACAAGGGCTATGAATTCTAAATTCTGACCACATAGCATACTAAAAAATTAATTTCATCTTCACACTACATACGATCACTCTTCCAACCAAGTACAACAGAAGAAAATTAGAAATGAAACTTACAGCTTCTCTTTTAGAAACAGAGCATCCTAATACAGGAAATTAGATTGACAGAACAGCCAGCAGGTATGTCAGCCGGTATTGATGACACTTTCTGTGATTTTTTAATGATAGGATTTTCAAAAAATAGAGAATGTACACAACAAACCATTGTTACGGCAGTCACTCATATGGCAAGCATCAATATATATTAACCACCAACTATCAACTGTCCAAAGCAAGTTTGCACATTTGAACCAATAAGCAAAGGATACTGCCTGGTATTCAGAAAAAGACAAATGGACAGCAAAGTTGAATTATGATAGCAACACAAGCTGTATTCAAAACACAGTTCAGAGATACACCACACTTTCAGAATGAAACAGACACTTTCTTTTAATGCAGCATGAAAATTTTATCATATTCCACATTTCCAATACCATCCTACATGAATTTCCCCTACCCATGGAGTCATACACTTCAATAAAATCACTTCCAAATAGTAAAGAAAATGAATGGGATCAAATAGTGATGGTGATGGTGATAATGTGAATTTTGGGAACTATTGGTAACAATTGATCAGTAGATAACAACAGAAGTAAGATTTCAAAATTTAAACATTAGAATATTGAAAATTAATATTTATTAGAAAAAAGACCTACCTTTGTAACCCAAAATAGTTGCCCCAGCAGCGAAACCACCAACTGCTCCATTAACGAAGTCCCTCTTTGCCCTATAGTGCTGCACCAATTGTTCTACCCCTATGTAGACTCCTCCTATTGCTGCAAATGTCATCCCATAGTTGCCCATCATCTTCAAAGTTCGCATCAGCCCAGGAAGAGCAACATTTCTCTCAACACGAGGAACATCATACCAAGTGGCAACTATGGTACCCCAGATGGTACCAGCAACTAAACCATTCGTTGCACCTTTCAAAGTTTTCATTGTTGGTGTATCCTCATCCTCCAAGTACCTTCGTTCTGCAGGGTCCATGATTTGCTCTATGGAACAATGCAAGTTACCAAAGGAATATATTAGTCAAATACTCAAATCAGAGAAACCCTCCGATGAATGCAGTTGCAACGCATCTTTGACTTCTATTGACACCATTTTAAAACCTATCCTCAAAAGGGAGACGCTTTCCTAGATAATCAACCTCCCAGGCAGAAATAGTCACAATAATTTCCAATTTTCATTTTAACATAATTTCATTTTTGTAATTGCCAATTTTCCATCTATTAAAAAAAACTGACATGATCTCCTGTAAGAAATTATGATGGTATTATCTGGTTGGCATCGTCGAAAATATCTGAATGGCAGAAACAATCAAATGATCAATCATAAACACAAAAAAAGAAAGATAACAAGAGCCTAATTAGATAAACGGACACATCGAATACATGATCACAATCAAAAGTACGTATTATAAATTAATGATTAATAGTCAGATCGGAAGCCACAGATAAAACATCTATGAAATAAGCAAAGATCAGTATGCAACCCTAAGAAGGCATAAATATGTCTTCGGAGATTAGAGTTCGATGAATAACCAGAATTAAAGAAGGAAGGTTAACCAGGAGTGCCCGTGAGAGCTGGGGAAGAGCTGAGGGACTCTCGGACTCGCTTTACCGCCTTGCTGAGCCTGGCCCCTGTAGGTCACGTGTTTCCCGCATGCTCTTCTCGCGCCTCGGGTTCGGGTTGGACATGATTTTCATTTTCTTAAAATAAAGGGCCATTACAACCAGCACCCTAAACTATTTATTAATTGTGTGTTTGCGTAATTCCAAAAAAAAAAAAAATGTTTTCATTTTATAAAAGTATAGTTTTTTAATATTTATTATATATATTTTTAAAAGAGATAGGATATTCTTACTATCTCTTTATCTTACCACCATTTGACTACCACTTTTTTACCGTTTGATTTGTATTTGATCCAATGGTCCTGATTTATCCTACTTAAAACCTACTTCCTTCTTCACATTTCTCCCTCTTTCCCTTCCGTCCTCTTGATCCAGCGCATCGCCACCGGCCCCCCTCTTTCCCTACGGCTGCCATGCCGCACATATATATGTAGAGGTGGAAATAAGGGCTTTAATGCCGTTTCATCTCAGGATATCTCCGTTTGTTTGTTGTTTTCTTCGCCCAAACAAATCTCCAAATTCCTTTCGTTCTCCTTTCATCAGATCTTCAATTCCGCCGAATTTCCAAATTCCTCAAATCCTGGAAACCAATTTCTATCATCTTTCCCAAAATCGCCTCCTATGCCACTTTAACCACTGTGTCGGCATTATTCTTCATGGGTATTATCAGGACGCGTTAATTTCCAAGCGTATCGTCTCATGTGGTTATTGTCCAACAATTGATCGGTTAAACCCTAAAAACGTGATGTTGGGCATGACAAATAGATTTGCATTACATTGATTGGTTAAACCCTAAAAACATGATGCTGGGCATGATCGGTTAAACCCCACCCATCACAGTGGCCAACGGCAAAAGGAAGCTTGATCTTTTTGTTTTCCCTGATCGCGTTTTACATTCTTGTTAATATTTATATTGGAAAATAATCGATATGAGAAAGGAGATCGTATACCTGATTAAGGGAAAGAAGCACGAACGCAAGAAACAGGAAAAGCAGATCGCATCCCCGCGGCAATCAAGAGGACGGAAGGGAAAGAGATCCAAATGTGGAGAAAGAAGTAGGTTTTAAATATGGTAAATCAGGACCGTTGGATCAAATATAGATCTAACGTTAAAAAAATGGTAGTCAAATGGTAGTAAGATAAAGGGGTAATAAAAATATCCTATTTCTTTTTAAAAATAAAAATGATATTATACAAATTCAAATTTTGAAAAATGTACTTAAGAAAGTTTTAACTTGAACGCTCTCATTTGATAAAGATTAGGTTCAAATTCAAGGTGATAGAGATTAGGCCCAAATCCAAAATCCTTTTGAGACTGAGAAGGATTTTATTTTCCTCGGTGAGGTTGCACAGATTTGGTTCAGAATGTAAACTATGAAATCAAATGTAATCATCTATCGATCCATTTCTGTGTATTGAATTAAATAAAAGAACTTACCATAATGTATTTCTTCGTTTCTTAATCAAGTTGAATTTTTTATGCCGGGGCTTTTCTTTCAAATATGAAGCCCTCATCTGAGAAAACAGGTTCAGAAGATTCAACAATAGCTAGCAGAATTAGATTGCAAGGAAGCTAATATAAAAAGAAGTGCAGCTCTCTCAGTGGCCAAATATGCTGAAGCCTGCCAAGAGCTTGGCTTACGGGTACAATTATATGGTCCTTAAGCTTTGGCTAAATCATTCTGCTTTCTATCGCAACAAGAAAGCGAGTATTTATTTTGCAAAATCACTGCCAGACACGTTTATCAGGATTTTGGAAGCTGGAAATATTGGCAAAATGTCACAGGCGGTTGAATATTACTCTAATTTTGTTAGAGATGCTCACACTGGAAAGGATGCAAGGCAGACGAGTAAAGTTTTGGATCTGATCTGGCAACTACAGAGGAAGAACTTGGTCTACACTCAGATATATATATCTTAGGATGTTAGTGTTGAGACAACTTGAATCAATTCACTGAAGACAGGGAAGGAACGAGCCAGCTTCTTGACACGGATTACAGAATTGATGATCTGAATGAGGTTTATCATTTATATGTGAATTTACAGTTTTCAACTCATTGGAGGAAAAGAAGAACCATGTGAAGATGAAAGAGGGTTTGATGAAGGACTTGACTAATAAACGAATGGAGTTGCAAAACTC
Organism: Acacia confusa; assembly: GCA_037074495.1. Taxonomy (NCBI): domain Eukaryota; kingdom Viridiplantae; phylum Streptophyta; class Magnoliopsida; order Fabales; family Fabaceae; genus Acacia; species Acacia confusa. Next base: position 7,390,542 of record CM073507.1, on the reverse strand, counting down.
GTTATTTTCGTCCAGGCCAAAGCAAGCAAGTTCCACTTTTTGTATGCTTGAGCAAATTCCATACATTATAATCTGATTGTAAATACGAGTCTTTTTTCTTTTTCTTCTTCTTCAATTTGATTTGTTGTAACTTTCGTTACCTCTAGTCTTTTCTTTGTTCCTGATATTTAGAAGTGACAATAATCATCACCCCTTGATATTAGTACGCTTTGATTTTCTCATGTTACATGAGGAAAAAAAGTTTTTTACATACACATGAAATGGTGGGACCCACATATACATATGTTAATTAATATATGTATATGTGGGTCCCACTATTTCATGTGTGTGTGATATAAAAAAATAGTTTTCCTATAACATGAGAAAATGTTTTCTTTTAGTACATACTTAGAACTCCAATAATATTGATTTTATATTTTTATATTTGATGTTTGTCAATGTGTATTGTTGATTTGCTTGTTACGAAAAAAATAATGTTAGAGCATAGATAATTCAAGCCCAAGCTTTTTATCTTGAAGTTATGAAGCACCAAGGCTTAAGAGGGGCAAAAAAACAGATTTCTATTGACTTGAATCACATCTATCACCTGTGTCAAGAAAATATTTACATGCAAGATGTTCTTATATGTTACTGCCTTCTCTTGATTTTTGAATTTTTATCCCCATCCCTCCCTTCCGCGTTATTGTACTGGAGTGTGGACCGAGACTAGGTGCTGTGTGAATTGTAGGATATGCAGCTCTGGCTAAAACAAGGGAGCTGAAGAAATTGTGTGAGGGAACATTGTCATCCAGGTTTGACGAAAGACCCGTCAGTATAATCGGAGAGATCAACATTCAGCTGACTAGTGGCTTTGGAGCATAAGGAAGCTTGCTTGTTGGTCACTATGTCGTCCTAATAGAGTATTAACAAGTAAAGAAGAGGAGTCTTGATGGTGAGAGCTCTTTTTCTTAAAAGAAAAAGGTTACATTACGTGCTCATTTTACTACAAGACAATAACTTGACGATGCGTTAAGATACACGGTTGGATGGTTGGTTGAGGGATCCAATTATAGACCAACACAGGATGAAAAAGACTGAAGTATGAATGAATCAAAGGGAAAGTGTCTGTAATGGTTTTCCGAGCAGAAAATGGTGGAAGGAGTAATTTCAAAGTTGTGAAGTGAAGCAGGCCTGTAAAAGCAAGATTCGCAGCAGTAACAAACAGCTTTAACTGCAGGCTTAGACCTATTCACAGAGGCAGAGCGGGATGTTTTGGTCGATAGTACTCCTTCTGGGGCCTTGGGACTGCAGGCTAAGACCTATTCACAGGGATATTTTGGTCGTACTCCTTCTGGGGCCCTGGGATTCCCTGCGTCCTTGACACCACCTCTCCTACTCACGTTAACGTGGGCCTCCAACCGTAGATTTATAATCACTGAAAGGGTGTTTTGATGAACTGAAATTAATAATTATTGAAAGAATTAGTTTGTTTTAAAAAAATATTGGGTAACGAAGCTATCAAGCCAATGCACAGTGTCTTGAGGAGAGATATGCGAGGGAGAAAGGTAAAGTTGATAAGAAAAAAATTTATAAAGGGTTAAGATCCCCTTTTAATTGAAATATAAATAAATATGCTTTGGTTGTGCTGGGCAAGTCGTCAAGGGAAGTCATGGGAGCAAAGGCAGCAGAAATTGAAATTGAAGACACACACGAGAATGGAGGAGGAGGAGGAACAAGTATTCGTGGGGCCAGCCTAATTTGTCCCAAATGTGTTTGTACTTCCCTATATACGCCAAATTCTGCCCTTGGGGATCTCTTTGTTAGAAGTAGATCCATTTATCATTTCATTTTCTCATCATTTTCTTATGAGTGCATCTGAACGATTAATAAAAAAGATGAGAAAAAAATCTAAGATAGTGATAACGGAAGCAGGTACTCTCAGCGGCATGTTTCTCCTCATCCCTCAGGATCCTTATATCTTGAATGTTTAGTTCATCCAAACGCTCACAAAGAGACACGTCATCTTACTCTTTCTTTGTACCCAGGCTCTCAGCTTTGCAGGTCTCTCTAGCCTTCATCCAAAATTTGGAGATTTCTTTTCATCTGTCTATTCCTCCATGAATCTCCCTTATTTACAAACATCTGTCAAAATCCTATCAATAATCGGAATCGGTTATTCTTACCAGTGATATGTTATTTCTGACGTTAAACAACTCCCAAGCAACTGATATGGCTGCAAATAACCCCAGTTAAAGACGGAATAATAGATTTTGGATAATACAAAGGCAAGATGCTTGGAAGCCTCCCGTCTTACTACCTCAAATGGGTCTCAAAGAATTTTCATGCATGCGACTCTAATGGGCAAATTTAGCAGACCAAGTCTTGCAAGACCCAAATTACAAAGACTGAATCGAGTGGGAGGTCACTGAGAATTTGTTGAACGGCAATTGATCTAAGGTCATGTCTTTGTCTACAAGAGATAATAACGCCAATCCTGTTTTCTGAATTGTTAGAGAATAATTAATTTGTTTTACATCAAATATTTTTTCAAAAGGGCGCTGAACGTGTCTCAGTTTTGAGCGTTGGGATCAAATGGACGATCAAGATTTTGAGCTACTAAGAGATGCTGAGAATAAGGAAACTAAGACGATCTGAACCCAGGTGATAACTTGATAGCATGACTTATTGTGATATTTTAGATTGATTAAAGGGATATGATTTAAAAATTTAAAGTGTGATCAGAGAAACCAGATCCATTTTCATTACCCATAACAAATACTTTGACTCAAAACCTTTGTCCATTTCTTTCTTTTTTTTTTTTTGTATAATTTAGTGGGACATTCATTAAGAACAGCATGTATGCTACCAGGCCCTTTCCATAGGATCCGGCTTACATTCAATTCCCTTTTCATTCTCTTCCATCCTCTTCTTCATTTCAACCGTTAGATTAAAATATGAACGGTTCAGATTTCATTTTTCATAAAAATATTATTTTAAATTATTTTAATATTTTTTTAAAGATAAAATCTGAACCGTTCATATTTCAATCTAATGGTTGAGATGAAGAAGAGGATGGAAGAGGATGAGAAGGGAAGTGGATGGGAGCTAAATCCAAAAAGTTAATGGTCAACGTTAGCTTTTTAACGGAAAATTGTGACATTGCTACGTTTTCATACTTTCGGGGCGAAAATGAGCCGGAAAAAACTTCCAGGGTAATATTACTCCTCGGTGAATACTTCTAGGGCAGATTTGCTACTTAACCCTTTGTTTTTTAAGCTCACCTTAATGTCCCGCTCTGGTTTAAGGGTTTTCTTTTTAGTAGATCCTTCGAAATAAAGTTGCAGCGAACATAATAGATTCATTATCTTCAATGTGACTGTGTATTTAAATAGAGTCAGACCAAATCCCCCTTTTTCTCTCTTCTCTCTCATGCCTTCCTTTGCAACTCTCGCTCGTCCTTCACCTCTCACCGGTGGCTTGTGATGAACAAGTCGCTGGCGAGCCTATTTTTGAGCCACAAACAAGTTAGAGGTGTAGTTTGGAGTCTAGATCTATGATTTGCGGTCCTCTCACTTTGAGTTTTGTCTGGTGTGGCCTTCTCTCGTCCTTGTGGTGAACCATTTCCTCTCCTTCTTCAAATCTACTCTGTGGAGGTGAGAGTTATGTGTTTTTTGTTTCTTTTTTTGTGATTCTGAGTTTTGTGGTGGTGTTCTTGGCTCAGGAAATATTTAGATCTGTCATATTTGCTTTCAAATCCTTTTGGTTTGATGGTTGTTTGGATATTATGAGGTCCAATTATCTCTTGGTAGCTCGAATTTGTAGTTTTGGGGGAAGATCTAAAGATGTGTTTTTTGGTGTATCGTCAAGGTCATCGGACTTGTTTGATCAGAGGAGCAGATGTGTTCTTCAGGACATTAAGGGTCTTCTATTTTCAGAGGTTGGGTTTTTTGGTTTCTTTACCCTAAGATGGGGTACCCAATTAGCTGATTTAATTGCATCTATTGCTTATAAGATTGTGTGGCATTTGGGGCAGGTTTTTCAACCAACACTCTCTTGCTCGTCACTTCTAATTAACCTTCAATTTCGAGGAGACTGATTATGTCCATGATTCTACTTCAGCTCTTATATTTTTAATGTACGGTGCTTGGCTATTATTGTATCCCATTTATTTTATTGTTAGTGTTGTTGTTGTTGTGTTTGTTTTAGTTTTGTTTGTGATTGTTTTTATGTATTGTATTAGTTTTCAATAATATATATATCCTTTGAGCGGAAAAAAATGTGACTGCGTAGTTTAATATGAAGTAGCCATCAAGACAAGAGTGCTTGACATGATTTCTTCACTTCTTTCCCCTAATAGTATCTATTTCAGCTATATAGGTACATACTTTATTGACATGGTCTTTTAAGTTTTTTATTCTTTGATTCCCAATGATAGGCGCAGTCTCCTGTTGTGTAGTTCCCACTCACTGTTCATGATTGATCTCCACGTGTAATTCCCTTTCTACCAATGGATTATTGTTTGGCTCTAAAAGAAAATTTAAAGGGAAATGGAAAAATTTCTAATTAGACTATGATGTTAGATTTCTTTTGGGCGATTAAAATTCAAGATTATTTTTGCCAAACGAGAGTGCATCGTGTGCTTGTAACATCGAGCTAATATATCATGATGTTTAGGTAACCAGGAATTACTCCGTGAGTGAAAATTTTTGGTGTAAAAAGAAGAGAAGAATGAACCATTCACGTTCAAACAGACATAGAATCAGTTTTTCAAGATATAATTAATGACCTTCTTACTTGTAAAATTACAAACTATGTATGGCATATCCCTCTTTATTATTCATAATTCAATACCATTCCTGTTTGTTGAGTCCAGTATTCAGTGATTTCAATATACTTCCTTTTTTTATAATGAATATACACCCATCTCATTAGGCTAGAAGAAGTAGGATGAATGATATCATGAGGGATTTAGCTTCCATCCACTTCCCTTCTCATCCTCTTCCATCCTCTTCTTCATCTCAACCGCTAGATTGAAATATGAACGGTTCAGATTTTATCTTTAAAAAAATATTAAAAAAATTAAAAATAATATTTTTATGAAAAACGAAATCTGAACCATTCATATTTTAATCCAACGGTTGAAATGAAGAAGAAGATGGAAGAGAATGGAAAGGGAAGTGGATGTAAGCCGGATCCTAACTTTTTAGCAGAAAAGGGCAACATTGCTACGTTTTCATACTTCCGAGGCGAAATTGAGTCCGAAAAAACTTTTAGGGCAACATTGCTCCTAGGCATGTACTTTCGAGGCAAAATTACTACTTAATCCAAAAACAAAAGCAGGTTGTCCATTGGGATTTGTTAAAAAATTAGCAACTTGATTTTGAATTTTTGGTTTCAAATGGGTTTTGGGTTTTTAGTTAATTCATTACAACTACGATAAGATGTACAAACAAGAAGTGAAATGAAGATGTTTAAAATGGAATTATAATTTTCAAACCACCATCACCTGTATCATAGAAAGTTAAGGGGGGGAAATCCTAGGCTCCACAACCACAATTTAAAAGTAGTGTTGCACTGGCTTTGTGGGCATAAGTAGAACCACATATAAGATTGGGGAGCAAGTGCCCACCCTTGAATTGGGAAATTAGAGAGATTTTTTTAAAAAATAAAAAATCAAAAAATCAATACATGTTTGAATGATTACCCATCCTTAAATTAAGTACACGCTCTTAATACATTAAGACTGCATTTTGTAATAGGATGAGGGATAAATAGTTGAATGATTGTTTAATGCTTTATATTGAAAAAAATGTATTTGATAGCATTGATAGTAAGACAATTATGATGAAATTTCAAAAAATAAGACCTAGAATAATGATATTGTAATTATTTTTACTGTAATATACTTTTGTTGATAAAATATATGTAGTTGTACTTATTGAGTATTCACCCTTCATTGTAACTTATATAGTTGCATTTATAACAACACTTAGCCTTGTTTTTTTAAATGACATGTTTGTAAAATAACTACCTCTCTCAGTACATCATCAATATTCACTTGATTTCATGAATATTTTTTTTATACTATTTTCTTTTCTTATTTATATTCTTTTGTTTTTAATGTATTTAAAACTTTCCTTAAAAAAATTCGAAGGCACTGACCTTGAACCCTGAATCCCCCTGCCACTAGTGCCCATTTTTCATAAATTTTCTTGATCCACCCTTGCTTGTGGGAGAAATTCACCTCCCTTGTAAGGAATGGATACATTGGAATTTGAAACATGAAGCAAGTAAGGATTTCACTAAAAATATTCAATAGGCTATCTTATTTGATTATAGGTATGTTTGGAATCGACTTAAAGCTTACTTCAAGTGAAAAATAGCTAGAAAAAAGGGCCAGTGGAAAAGAGGAAAAAAAAACTTGTTATGAATTGTTTGGGTTACCCATTACATCCACTGGGTTTATTAAAAAATCACAACAGGTTTAATAATAAGCTCCAAGTTGGAGTTTTTTTGGCATTAGTGATATAGCTTTTGGAACAAAAAAGAAATATTAATCTTAGAACCAGGTACATCTATTAGCATACCGTGAAGGCTTTTTTTTTTTTTTACATGGGCCCACCATCAATAACCATATGTTTTCTGAGCATGGACCCCACCACCAGGGTTTTTTTTTAATTCTTTTCTTTTCCTTTCTTTTTCATTTTAACCATTTCTATATATATATATATTTTTTTTTTTCCTTTCTTTCTTCCAAAAACATAATTTGGGATTATCCTTCCAAAATTTAAATCCTTCCATGTAAAATATTCATATTGAATTAATATATGTAAATATAAATTTAAATATATTTTTAAATAATAAATACATTCATTTTTTTTCTTTTTTCAATTTTAAATATAAATATAAATATTTATATTTATTTATTGCAATACATACAACTAATATTAATATATGTAGTATCCAATAAGACTTATGCCTTTTTCAGTCATTTTCCATCTTAACTAACTTTTCAAATAATAATCCAAACACTCATCAGTTTAAAAAAAAGTTACTTTTGTAAAAACCAACGGGATAATCCAAACACAAATCACATTTACAACTTGACTTTTTTCTTATTGGGCTTTTACAAAGTTAGATATTTTTTTTTTTGAATGAAATGGAATTCTATTAATAAGAATAATTAGGGGCGCAGTTCAGCTATAACAAAGAGAAACTATAAAATGAAACTAAGCCTATCATAACATTTCAGAGTATGTACAACCATCAACTTGACCTGGACTAAGATCCCTTCAGCATTTAATCTTTCATCAGAGAAGATCCTCTTGTTACGGGCATCCCAGAGTTTCCAACATGAGAGGTAAATACCTATCTTCCAAGAGACAAACAAGGCATCAGAAAGGAGAATATGTCTCAGCCATCTTTGAATAGGGAGATCAAAGAAGACAGTACAGAGGTCAGAGGGGAGGATTTTTTTCCAGACTGTTGAGGCCAATAGGCAATCTTTGAAAGTATGTTCTATATTCTCAACATCATTTTGACAAATGGAACAGAGCTTGTCATCAGTTAGCTTCCTTCGAAATCGCTCTTCATTGGTTAGGAGCTTCCCTTTTAATAGGAGCCACATGAATGTACGGACACGCTGAGCCACTGGCAATTTCCACACAATAGGCCAAATTGCATCAATATCATTCCAATTCAGGTATTCTAGATTGCAGTAGGCAGATTTGATGGAGAAGCTCCCGTTAGAAGTGAGGTTCCAAAGACAGGAGCAAGGTAGAGGAGGTTGATTGATGGAAATGCTGACTATATCTTTCAATACAGCAGGGGGTAGCAAGTGCTGGAATAACCACAAATTCCATGAGCCATCCTCTAATAGGTAATCCGAAATAATTTTGGAAAGATCACTCTCTGGAATGGAAGTTAAATAGTTTTTAAATCACTGCTCTCACTACTAACTAAAACAAGTTCTATGTGTATGGGGGCATATGGGTCACTAGATGCAGGAAAGTCTTTGAGGAGGACCTAGAAACTTGTTCACAGGATGCGCGCTCTAGCTTATTTCGGGCTAGGTGGGACCAAGATTTACTCTCACATTGTCAGTCTTATACACATCAACCACATGTCGGAGAGGGGACAATTCATAGATGAACAGGTTTTGTACACCTTATGGTGGATGGATCGCTCATGGATTCAGGCCAGAGCAGCTACGATGGAGCCTTACGTGATGAGGGAGGTTGGCTTAGTGGTTCCATCTGTAAACTTGACATCAACATCTCCAGCAATTACAGAGATTTTTGCAGTTATTCAAGACTACAGTTATGCTGGAGCAGAGGATACATATATGTTATTGTTCTTAGTGATTGTATTAAGTCTATTAATTTGTTAACAAGGGGAGGTGATCAAAACCACTCCTTTAATGATATCACTGTAGATGCTAGGTCGTGGTTGCTAGGAATTGGCAGGTTCTCATGAGCTAGTTTCCTTGGGAGCAGGAATGTGTTAGCAGGCCATCTAGCTAGGTTAGTTAAGTCATACGCCTACTCTTTTGATTTGTACGAGTTTTGTTGATACCTAATGAGTTCCAAACTTGTATTTAAAAAAGAAAAAAAAAATTTACTGTAGCAAAGCAAGACAGAAGGGAGGGTTAAATTAAAATGATAAATGGGGAACCTGTAGGTCGTAGCATGCGTGGAAGTAGGATTTGACAGGGCCGTGCCCATCAGGCTCGAACCCTGTCAACAACCCACAACTTCTACTTTATCTTGTTACACCGCACTCCAGGATTCCCCATCATCTTTTCTGGGTTCTGCTTCTGTCCAAGTCTTGAATCCGAATATATAGGTTAAGCTAACACAGCCCTTATCTACTAAGCTATGTACTTGTCAGCGGATGGTCTTCGACAATTCATGTTAAATATATGTAAAGTAGAAAGAAAAAGGAAAACAAAAAAGATGGGCAAGGTATCTAGCTTAGCTATAAGGGGATTCGTAGCATTGACTATCTTCATAGGGTATGTACTTATTAGTTGAAGAGGCGACAGTGATAACGGACCAGGGATACAAGCTTGTAAAGCCCCAAAGTCACGATAGCAAAAACATTTAAAAACCATTGTATGTGATTCTGGTTACGAGCATGAACCTTCCAACAAACAAAAATACTGTCTGATCGACCAACCCGATTCAGTGGTTGACACATCATGTCACATATGTTCAAACAAAACGCAGACAGAGCGATTGGAAGGAGAAGCACACTCTAGAGAGACCAGTGCACGTGATGCTGAGAATCATCGTAGACCTTGGGCTGCTCTAGATCCATGTAATGCCTCCTACCTTGTTGCGACAAGTCAAGCTCCCCAGGAAGAGGGTTGCTGATAGGCTGCGAAATTTGGTGACCCAGGCCAAGGTCAAGGGCAATGTCATGAGAACAGTTATCGGCAGCACCAACATCGATGCCCTTGAAACACCACGAGGCATTTGAAAGTTGATGGTGGAGGGATGTCCCGTGTCCGTGATGAGAAGTTGCAGGGAGATGTGTGATGGGCATTTCGTCAAAGCTCATCAAATTGTTTGTACCAAGACTTGGTGCTCTGTTTCGAGGGGCCCAAGCTTGGTTTGACAAAAGAGAGAGAGCACATCTTGAGTCTGTCAATCCCGAAAAGCTTTCCCCTGATGAAGAATTTCTGGATCCAGAGTAGCTTGTCCCACCAACTGGAGAACAACCTGCCTGCAAGAAAAGCAATGATGGAGACTCCGAATGACCCTGCCATGGAAGTGCCCCTGTTGGATCCCCAGGAAGCTGTTCAGACAACGTTGGTGTTGGCATTGAATTTCTCAGGCTAAGTTTTGGATATGAGGTGAATTCCATATGAAATCCACCACCTCTGCTATTGCTGTTATCTGTTAGCGTAGGTACCAAACAATCAATTCAGCTCTAGATGCCAAGGATATCACATGTGAACAGAAAAAGGAGATGGAATTGATATTTTACAGATATTATTAATGTCTAACCAAAATTAGCTGGAGCAAGTCAGCCATATCGAGAAGCCATCAAGGAGCTGGGTGGAGGTTTTCTCCTCCGTTCATTATGACCAGCAAGCCGCCTGCGGCAACTTCGTTTTACTAGATCAAATTCAGAAAGCTGGTGAAACCTGGCCAAGGCCGTCAAACAAGATATTAGCTTTCCTGACTCAGGAATGGCCAGATGTACATAGACAAAGCTCCTGGAAATATGGAATGCAAACACAAGATTTATGGAGTGTACTAACATGAAATCAAAGGAGCTAAATCTTAGCATTACAGTCACCGACACCTAGCTAGTTCAACTCATTTTGAGGCAACAATTCATTTTCACACGCAAGATGTCAAATCTTAAACAAGAAATGGTGGACTCCACACGTAAAGTACTAAAGGCATAATTCAAGTCCTAAAGGCAATAAAAACGCCACAAGTCATGAATGAAGCAGAAGAGAAACATAACAAATGTCATAAAACTCGGATTTCAAACGATTAAAGACTACTTTTAGATACAAGTGTTGGTTATGTTGTCATTTCCTAACCTATCTCCATCCATATGCAACAAATAACGCATCTCGCCAGAAAAGACCGGAATATTCAATAACATCATAATTTCATACCCCACTTCATGTCAATGCACTGGCATAAAGACGAGGTAACACATCATATGGTCCACCAAACTAGATAGACATCCACCTACGAATTATCAAGGTTTTTAAAAATGTTTTCTTGGTGATTTTCACCCAGGATGCCTATTATCATACCTCAGAACCAATTCTAAATGTACAAAGCTAATAAAACCAAAACACAGGTTACCAATCAGCAAGGAGGAAAGGGAAAAGGGGGAAGTTCAAGGAAAGCATGACATGCCAACGGCAAAAGCTCTTAACACGCCAAAACAGGAGAAAACCAATAGAAATGAACATTACGTGTCTGTCTTATCTCAATTTGTTCTTGTTCGAGGAGGAAATTGTTCCAGCCAAAAGACTTACTACATCGACTATGCTCACTTCTGATGCTCAAACACGCACTAAAGTAAACTACCCATAAAATTGCATCTTGCTTCCTTCATACTTACCTTCCACCAATTAAATCCACGAATTATTAACCTCGAATTTACCCTCTAAACCCCAATTATCAGACTACTAAGCCCTATTCCCTAGCGGCCCAGTACTAGAAAGGCAGAAACATACTTGTAACAACAACGATATAAGATGACAGATACCTACAGAAAATGAAAAGTCGTTTAATTAAAATACCGATACCAAAAATCAGAATAAGAGAACGGTAACAAGGGAAAGCTGACGAAGAGAAAAGGCAGGGAACAAGCACACTCTACAAGCAGAGAAATAATTGTAAAATAGTATCTGAAGGCAATAGTTAAAATAAAACGAAACGGCCTTTTAGAAACAAATAAAGAATGATAAAGTATAGTTTGTTGAATTTTCAGTAGGAAAAGAGAGAAGAGGAAGAAGGGGGGAGGAAGAAGGGAAACGTAAAAGAGAGGAGGAGAACAGAGGTGACCTGCTACACTGTTGGCAAAACCTTTGCTCTTGACCAGCCACAACGTCCCTGGGTGATTTGGAGTGCATACTACAGATTTTATGTCTGGAATAGTAAGCCTTAGCATCACTCAGATCTACTTTGCAACCCTTCACCTGACACTTCGGTGGCTGAACCCCACTGCCCCTTTTTTGGCGGGGTCACCCCTGAGGACGACGACGCCGCCACCCCACCGCTGGATTTCACAGCACCTCCCAAGCCCACATCCTCAAAGTATATCTTCTGCCCGAATTTCAAGCCATTCAAAGACTCCGTCGAGGAGTTGGAGGCGGCGACGGCCGTAGCTGGGGGGAACTCATAAGTGAATAGGAGCAGGAGGGAGAGTAGTGTAAATTCTGCTCGTCAAAGAATATGCGGAGGAGAACGAAAATGGCGTGTATATTGATGGAGAGAGGAGCGCGGAGAGAGAGAGAGAGCTCAAAGCCTCAAACGATTGGTAGTGGGAGAGCAACGTGGAAGAAGATAAAGGAGATGGTGGAAGAAGGGCAGGGAAAAGCAGTGACCTGACGTTGGGCCATGGCAGTATAGTACACCCAGACGCCGTCTGTCAAAAAATAATGGAGGTTAATGGAGAGAGTGATAATGGAGCGAACGGGGATATGTACTTGCCTCCTCCCAAATTAAAAAAAAAAAGGTTTTTGAGGGGTTGGGTTGGTGTGAGTCTCTGGTGAGACTGAAGGACTGAGGGTGTAAGGGAGGGCGAAGGAAAAGGCAGGCTTTTTACGATTGAGGAGGTCTCTCACAGCGCAGGCACTGGCACTGGCACTGGCAATAATGGTCCAAGTAAAACCGTCGTTTTTAACAACTTTTGGTGTCTCAGTCAAACCAAGGAGATAAAGATAAACAGAAATGGGATCATTATTAGAAATGTTTGAAAAGGGATCCGTGTTTCAATTTGGGCAAGCACGCTGGATGAGTGAGAGATATTTGAGTCCATACTGTATATATTCTTGGGTTGGCTACGTGATATTCCCGGTCACCCCACTTATTTTATTCATTCATTTTCCCTTCCAAATTCTTCCCCAAAATAGCTTAACTTCAACATCCATTAGCCCCAAAGTACCCTTGTTTATTTTTTAAATTTTACTTTCCCCGTTGAAGTGATGTGACTGAAACAAAATATCTAGGGAAAATTTCACCCCATACCATCTCTAACAAATTATTTTCAAACAGCCCCACAATAGGGTTTTATAAATTCTCAAATCATATAAATATACATGAGTAAATGAACAATTTTACACATAACCTTTACCCTCATGAGTGCCTAGCACCACGACCTTTTTTCTGGACCAAAACTACATACAACATTACGTTTTGGGAGCAAAAATACCATGGGCCGTTAGTTGACCAAACGTTGACTGATAACTCTGACGGAATGAACAGTAACGCCCCACCACCGCCAGCTGTGGCCTTCCCCACCGCCGGACGCCGCTTGCGACCAACGGCCACCTCCGGTGGCCTCCCCTTAGTTTTAAATAATTTTTTTTTACAAAAAAAAAAATTAAAATAACCTTTCTCTCGCCGGTGGGTCCCAGCACCGGCCACACCAGAGTTACTGTTCATTCCGTTAGAAGTTAACTGTCAATGTCTGGTCAACTAACGGCCCGTGGTATTTTTGCTTCCAAAACGTAACGTCATGTGTAGTTTTGGTCCAGAATAAAGGTTATGGTGCTAGGCGCTCCTAAAAGTAAAGGTTATGTGTAAAATTACTCCTTTACCTAGTATACATTTACAGAGTTATTACTTATAGTTAGATGTTCTAGATATCATCAAACTAATAAACAAGTGAGGGGTTAGAAAAAGACTTATGTTGTAGAAGGGATGAGCATATATTTGGCAGTCAAATGAATTTCGATGCTCCTTATTCTAGTGCATGATACTTCTAACCATCTTATCAAAATCAAAGGTGATGGTTAAGTAATGAATATGGTCTGAAAAATAAAAATAAAATTATAAGTTTATACATATTTAATATAATGAATCACATCCGATAACTTGTAAAAGTTACAATTGATAAGATTTTTAAAAATATAACTCATACGTGATGACTTGTAACAAAGGTCTGTTTATTTTGTTTAGGAGGTGCCTTGTAATTAAAACATGAGGGAGTATATGTTAGGTAGCACCGTATAGGAAGGTTAACTAACGGAAAGCACGAAAGCCCTGCAAAATCCTGAAATAAAAGAAAATGAGTAAAATATTCATTGCTTATTTTTTTTAAAAAAAAGAATAAGTAATTTTTAGAAATAAACATAAACTTATGTCATGTATTTATTTTAAATAAAAATTAAGACAAAATGTCAGTGAAAATAAAACAAGCATGCTGTGCAGGTGCAGCCACACTTCTTTTTTTCTTTCCCTTTTTTTAGTAAATGCGCCCTATTATACTATTGCCACTACATGCCCAGAGTTCTCACAAAAGTACTTTGATCCCATTCATCCGAACAAACCTTTGAATACCATTTTTGGACCAGCCAAATCAGACATACAAACCTATACACCTCTCGTCACTTTATACCCACGTGATATAACAATCAGTTGAATTTTTGAGGGAGATTAAAAGGATTACTTATAAATTATATATAATTTAATCATACATAACATAACATGTGATATAATTAATTAATCTATTTAATTTTATTAACCTCAAAAAAAAAAAAAAATCAATCAAATCTTGTATTCACAATAAGAGATAGTATTTCATATTTTCACTTCCAGCCTCTGTTTTCTCTGACATGTGTTACCTCATGTCTTGCCCCAAACAGTAGTGCTATTGATTTCCAAAAATAAAGCATCATAGGAATATATAATAATGGAAACTACTAGCATACCCATATTATTGAGCATGAGTTAAAAGAATGAGGCCAATTCTCAGCCCATCAGAATGGTGAACCTCCTGACATTTTAGGGTTTGGCTATAGTCTACTTCCTTCCCTGTTCACTTCTTCATTATAGCTATTGGATTGAAATCTTAACGGTTCAAATCTAATTATATATAAAAAATATTAATAAAATATTAAATTTTTAAAAATTATTTAAAAATAATATGTTATAAATTATTAAATCTGACCCGTTAAAATTTCAATCCAACAATTGAAATGAGAATTGAATGAAAAGAGAATAAAAAAGAAAATGAAATCCGACATTTATATCATCCAACATTTCGTACTCCTAAGTCCTAACAACACATAATATCTGTGACTGTATCTATAACAACCTTCAAATTGGAACAATAACCAGGTCTATTTGTAACCTGTCCAATGAGAGATGGATCAAAGCTGTGGATGGAAGAATTATTGATGTGCGTTGCCTAGGGAGAGAATTAAATGGGTTGCCTAGTTGGATAGAGTACTGTATACTACTTGCTGTCATGACCAGCTAATTGAGAGAAATTAACACGAGTGTGTTATCATCACCACGCGTTGAACGGTGAACCCATCACTCGTGTAACGTGGCGTTGAACTTAAGCAAGGTCTTGGTCGCACTGATTACGTGTTTAATACTTAAATATATGCCTCCCATGGCTTCCTTTTGGGCTGCTTTTACCCTCTATCTCACCTATTTATAAGTAGGGACATTTTTCAAAAAAATAAATCAATAAATTCCTAAATAATTATTCAATTGAAAGCAAGAGTGTCAGTTTAATCGTTAGATTCGAGGGAGCCATGTATAGGAGCAATGGAGATCATTGTTGTTGACATAGGGTGTGCATGGTAACCATTCTATTCCCCAGCACAGTTTCTGAGATGAAACAGTTTTTTCTGATTCTGTGTCTGGGAAGAGTTCTGAGAATTAGAATTACGTTTGTTAACGCTTTTAATTTTTTTGATTCTGTGTCTGGGAAGAGCATTGGTGGGGAGGAAAATAATTCTGATTTTGTGCCCTGGAATAGAAAAGCAGAAATTTTCTGCTTCTTTTTTTTATTCCCCAGCACAGAAAACTAAACCGGTCTAGCCCGGGAACAGAAAAAAAAACCGGATTTACTAAACACAATTCTCATCCATTTTTATTCCCGAGAACAGAAATTGAAAAAAAACTCATTCTGGGAAGGTTACCATGCACACCCATATTGGCCAGTCCACCCAATGAGAAACTTGACTCAACAACATTATTATAGGGAGCCGTTTGGCTTCTGGAGAATGGAAAAGACCGGAATGACCACCCGACTTGTTTGGTAGGATAGTACTAACATATAAGCCTCTTTAAAAAAAAATAATAATAAGACTAATATCAGTATTGGCCGTGTTTCCCAAACGAGGCAAATTAAACGTGATTAGTTTCTCTTTAAATGGAAGAGCATCGTGATTAGTTGGCTAAACACGTTTGTAACACCTGGTGTTGACTTCTTGACTTTTATCAATCCCCCGGCCGCACGTGACGCTTCATTTATACTACTTCATAAGATAGCCTGAACTTTTATCTGCTTTCATTTTTAGCAGGACCCCCCATCCACAACCTTTCATTTCAACGGGGTCAAAAAAAAAAAAAAAGAAAGAAAGAAATTGCATTTTTTAAATTAGTGGCATCGCTTCTTATCCGTGGAGATAATGAATACTCTATCACATTAATTACCTCTTTTTAGGAAAAAAAAGTACGATGTACCGGAGTACTTATTTTTTTCCCAATACATTTAATTCAGCCATACTTAAATAGTCTGATTGCTAGGTAAATAATTTCTTTCTTTTTTTTTTTTTTTAATTAAGGTTGGATTTTACTCCCAACATTCGCTAACGGGGCAACAGCCTTACAAGCCCGTGCATAGTTGTGGTTTGTTGGGTTTACTCTTCTTCATGGGTATTGCTATTACGTGATTTTACAAGCGATACCCTGTGAAAAGGATTACGTGTTCTCCTAATTAAAAACAAGTTTGTTTTAAATATGATTAGGCATTACTCCACTAGTTATATTTATGGGGCACTTTTAACCTTTTTCACACGAGTTAAAAAAAAAACCTTAAATTTTATTAATTCTACCATAAAATTTAGTAACTTTTCAGTTCTGCCTATATTAAATATATCAAATATCAAATTAAAATAAAGTCAACACAATAATAAATGAATAATTAAATTGTATATTCACCTGAAAACTTTAATGATATGCCTTATAAATAGGGAGAAAAAAAAAATCTCTCTCTACCATATTAGAATAAATGAGCATTTTTGGCAACCAAAATTTGAGTTTATCTCCCTTATATTGTGAAAAGCTAACCCTTTCCTCTAAACCTAATAATTGGGCGAGAGGATGAGTTCTCTAGTACTAGATTCGAAAAGATGAGTTTTTTCAAAAATAAAATAAATAGTACTAATATTAAACGAGTTGTTTTTGTTAATTTCTCCAACAACAAAAAAATCGTCAATATGCATGTGTGTTAAATGTTTGGGGATGCAACTATTATTGCGACCTTTAACTTTTCACTGTCACACCATAGTGTAGAAAGCTGTGCAAGTTCTACCAAACTGAACGACCAAACGAGAGCATACAATGGCATATGGAGTTATGCCCATTTTTCGAGTCCTCAAATACGGCGTTTAAATGCAGACTAAAAATAACCCAGACAAAAATGGAACTGCCATTGATAGTAATACCACTTGTTGTACATAGAAAATAGCAATCACTGGACCACATGAAAGATTGGCTCCTATTGGTACATATTAGGTAAAGGAGCGTCTAGTACAATAAACTATTATCTCTGGAGTGTTCAGCACAATAAACTATTAAGTGGAGTGTTCAGCATAATAACCTTTTAAAAATGAGTGTCAAGCACAATGCCGTTAGGGAGAGGTTAACGCCGTTTTCTGAGGTCCAGAAAAAATTACAGAATAGCACCCATATATTTATGAAACTATACTTAAGCTACAAAAACATTTCAAAATGTTTATTTTAGTCCCTCCACGTAGAGGGACTAAAGTGAAAATTATAAAAAAATTTGGAGCTGAAACATAATTTTCTAAAATATTGGGTTTTTTCCTGTAATTTTTGCAGGGCCCTGCCCTCCAAAAATCCACACCTGGTTAGAGGCCTTTTTTCTAACCTTAGCCTGACCTTGGCCTATTAAGGAGACATGTAATTATAAAATTTTTATAAATAGCCTAACAAACCACAAGTCTCACCTCAAAACAAGTTTACTTCAAACAAAGTGAAAACATAATTACTTTAAATAGGTAAAAAAAATACCTACTTTAAACAGGAGGTTAGATGTAGGTCTGTTTTCGGCCTGTTTAAAGTAGGTCTGTTTGCACCCTATTTGAAGTATGCTTGTTTTGAAGTAAGGCTTGTGGTTTGTTAGACTGTTTACAAAATTTTTATAATTGCAGGCCTCCTTAATAGGCCACAGGCCAGGTTAAAGCTGGAAAAAAAAGGTCTGTAACCAATGACGGATTTTGGGGTAGGGATAGCCCCACAAGAATTACAGAAAAGAACCTAAATTTTCTGAAAATTATGTTTCAACCCCAATTTTTTTTTATAATTTTCACTTTAGTCTCTCCATATAAAGTACGTGGAGGGACTAAAATTAAAATTTTGAAATATTTTTGTGGTTTAAGTATAGTTTCATAAACATATGGGTGCTATTCTATAATTTTTGCCAGACTTCCGAAAACGGCGTTAGCTTTCTCCCTAAGGCATTGTGCTGGACGCTCTTTTTTAAAAAGTTATTGTGTTGGGCGCTCCTGGGGTAAAACATTATTGTGCTGGACACTCCATTTAATAGTTTATTGTGCTGGATGTTCCTAGGGTAATAGTTTATTGTGCTGGATGCTCCTTTACCATACACATTATTACACAAACAAATTAAAGAATGATAAATTGTGGTAAACTGAGAAAATTAAAACAATAATTCAAGCGTGATCGAAGATGGTCCGTAACTGAAATCATTATGTGATGAAACTTGATGCAGACATCAATGGAATCGTGGGAAACAAGCCTTGATTAAGAAAGTTGACAATCGCCACCAAACCAATAGTGCCATTTCTGAGTCACTTGTTTAGCCAAATATGTGCGTCTGGGATTACAAGTCTACCAGTCTGCCGTGTGCAAGTGATTCTCTGAGCAAACAAACAAGACCTTGTCTCTTACTCCAATTTTGTGTTTGAATTATTCCACACTTGCAATTATCACTCTCACGACCATACACACACATATTCCTTGTCTATTCCTAAACGGTTAAACCAGCGAACCTCCTCTTCGTCCAACGACTTGTAGTGCTATTTATGATCTCACTGATATCTCTTGTGAATACAAGAATTACTGTTTTTGATGCTAAATAGAGGATAAAATGTATAGTGCAATTTGTATTTCAAACTTTGTAACCAAAGGAAGTTTATAGTACATTCGAGTACTTATTGTCACCTTAGCTCGTTTTTCTCCTGGTCTCGCCTCCTTCCAATTGGCTCAAGTTTCCAACTTGCTTTGTTGTCTTCACTGGCTCTCAAACTCGAAAAACAGGTACTCACGCATATTACTATAGCTGTTTAGATTTACAATACAAGTAGTACACTACAGACACGGTGACGGACGAATCTGACTGTAAGTTCCATGATGCCCTCAACATGATCTATTAAGCAAATTAAGGTTGGATTCCATGAACAGAAGACTGTGTCTCGTATGAACAAAGAGGGGGAATCATATGTTTTTGAAACTGGCTTATTTTGTAGGTTTCAAGTCAGTTTAAAGTCGTACTCTTTTATCCACTGTACATGAATCGGCAACAACTTTACAAAAGCCGCAATACCTGCAGACCTTGTTGTTTGAGGTACAGAAACTCATTGAATGATAGAGCAACTAGATTTGTCCTATACAAGAAGATGCCCGATGCCACCCCTGTGGTTGTCTGAAGATAGCACGCGTAGCGTTCTTTTTGGGTATCCAAGACTTATGTTTTTCATGAAGGTCTCGTTTATTATGATCCAATCGGTGCAAATCTTCGTCTTCATTAAACCACTCAATTTCTATGCCCTCGTTCTTGCATAAGTGAGATTATCATGAATGTTTCAAGGTGTGTGTGCGCACGCGCGGGAGATTCTAGGCTATAGAAATAATATGATTCATTCTTCACACTCCACATAAATAATGAGCTTATGTCCAGTAAATTTAAGGTATCGTGGTCAACAGTTTTTAAGCTGAACTGATGGGTGAGGTAACTTTTTAAACTTTAAAGGACATTATATTACAAATAAAGAGAAGTCGATATAATTTATGAGAAGCAATCCTTACAAGCCTTACATATGATAGAAAATTCCAGTTCTTCATAGAAAACACACAAGTTTTTTAACAATCGTGACAATCATACAAAAATTTCACTTGGCAAGCTGCAATCTACACCAGCTTCAGCTGCACGGCGAGGCTTGTTTTTTCGCCTGCTTCTGCTCTGCCGGAATCCAGCAGGCTTTTGTGAATCTTCAGCAGGATTTTTTGTTCTGATGGCATTCTCCTCTTTCACAGGATCTGTCTTCTCTTTAACCAGTACAGACCTTTTCCTTTTTCTCTTATTCTCAGTGCTGGAATTTATAGCTTTCATGTTCTCGCCTTCTTGTACATTTCCCGATGCTCCTTCTACCTCTTCAATTTCATCCTTCTGTGACTTCTGTTGCATCCCACCTTGTCTGTAATCAGAATCTTTGTCTTCATTTCCACGTTCTTCCCGTTTAGTAATAACAGATTGCTTCTTCCCTTTTCCTCTGCCTTTACCCATAGTGAAAATGACCTTTGCCGATGAAATCTACTGAACACCTTTTACAGAAATCTGCGAAGTTAAAATAATTGCACTTATAGGTCTAACAATTGTGATAAGATAGTTCTGAGAACACTCCAACTTTTAGTAAATACTCTTCACACCTCTACTCCTCTCACTGGCAATACTTCATTAGTATGGACCGCTTAAATTGATGTTCTGTGCATATTAAATCAATGCTACTTAGGAAAGATGTGAATCAAGTGGCATGCAGAAAGGTAATTATTTCTCTTCATTGCTCTGCCCATAAAGTAACAGGTAAACAACATGTCAGTGAAATCTCTGAAGTAAGCCAACAGCAATAACTTTATATATTGGACATAACTAAGCCTGACAAATAAAAGGAAGGAAAGATGCAAAGGACATGGAAACTTAACCATTTAGCAACACTACTGAATATAATGCAAGGTACAAGGAAGAAAGAGAATAACTCAAGCTCACTGGGGAAATTCAAGAACAAAATTCCTGTTTCTTTTTCTTTTCCTTTTGGAAATCCAGAAACAACATTCACTACAAGAATTTTAATCCCATCACAGATGTCTTTGAAGTTATAAGCAACTGATCCACAGAATAGGGGTCTTCATTTCACCTGGCCAGAGCCTGTCAGGGGAATGACAAAATATTGCATATCTTATTTAATATCTCTCTCCTAAGCAGCGATTTTTTTTTTTGAATAAAAGAATCAATTGTATAAACGCAGCAGCGATTTGAACTCGTTCACCCATGCAAATCCACTTAATAACCGATCAACAACCTGAATCCCATTACGCATAAACGTAAGAAATAGTGCTCATTTCATTCAGGCAATTGAGTAAGGATTTTGCCCAAATTACTGATATTCAAATCCAGTGCAAAGAAGTGGACGTAACTGTACATAAGTATAAGGTCTGTTTAGATTAGATTTATGATAATGAAACTGTCACCAAATCCAAACACAATCTACCTAATTAAACACCCTAATTTCAACTGATCCTAATCAATTCAAACTCTTGTGACAAAATAGGTTTGAAAATTTATACAGCTCCTTGCTAAGTTTCGTAAACTAAAAAGAAGACAGGATTCAACAGAAATTAAAAAGGAAAAGAAACGACAGATATTATGAGATTTATTAGAAATACACAAAGCAAGAGAAACCAAGAGAATTGAGGCTCACGTCGTATATTTCATTTTACGTTCTGCATCTGAAACAGATTTTCTTTGAAAGGCTTGCAGTTGTAGACGGTAATGTATAACGGAGTCGATGAAGGGGAAGAAAAAAGAAATGATAAAAACTAAAGACAGATCAGAAAGGAATGTGACGGATAAATGTAAGAGATTGAAGCTCCTGCGTGGGTGAAACCGAGCTGGGTTCGAGAGTCTAAGAAAAGAAGAGGCAAATGGAAAGCAATGAATTGGAGGCAGCAGGAAGGAAAAAGGTGGACAGAAAGCATCGGGATTATTTTCTTTTAAAAAAAAAGTTTGTTGAGAGGTCGGTATGCTCAAGTAGAGAAATGACATCTTAGCTTTGAGAGTTTGTTTGAGAAAGGAAAGAAAAGAAAGAGATGTAGAGTGTTCGGAAGGGAGGAGAAAGAAGCGAGATCAAAGATATTTTTTTTTTTTGGGAGTTAAAAAAATAATAAAAGAGGAAAATGAAGGATTAATGAGTTATTTTTAATATTTTATCCTTTTATTTAAAAATTAATTTAATTATAATACTTTACAAATAAATTTGAATTTGAATTTTCTAAAAAAAATTATTTATGTAAGTTTTATATTTAAAAAATATTTTCTCTCTCTAAAAATATTTTTCCATAAAAAAGTATTTTCTCTCTCTAAAAGATATTTTCCCTGCAAAAGGCATTTCTCTTTCCAAAAAGTATTCTCTCTCTCTAAAAAATTTTCCCCTACAAAAGTTCTTTCTCTCTCTAAAAAATATTTTCTCTCTCTAAAAATATTTTTTCCTTACAAAAGTATTTTTTCTCTCTAAAAATTATTTTCCCCTCTAAACAGTATTTTCTTTCTCTAAAAATATTTTCCACCACAAAAGCATTTTCCTCTATAAAAAGTATTTTTTCTCTCTCTAAAAAATATTTTCTCTCTCAAAAATATTTTCCCTACAAAAGTGTTTTATCTCTCTAAAAATATTTTTCACTACAAAAGTATTTTCTCTCTCTAAAAAGTATTTTCCTCTCTCTAAAAAATTTTCCCCTACAAAAGTATTTTCTCTCTTTAAAAAATATTTTCTGCCAAAAAAGTATTTTCTGCCAAAAAAGTATTTTCTCACTCTTAAAAATATTTTCGTGTGCATTTCAACAATAAAAAAGAAAAAAAATCAGAAATAATGAGTGTTTTATTTGAATTAAGGTAAAAAAATAATTAATCTATTTTCCCTCTTGAAATCCCCTATATTGGGGGAACTTTATTTTTTTGAAGAAGGAGGGTTTTGGGGGATTTGTGAAAATCCCTAATTCCCTCCTTTCTTATTTTTAAAACTTCTAAATAAGTGAAGAGACTATTAAAACCTTTCCTTTCATTTCCTTTCCTTTTTTTTCAAAATGGAACTCTCAAACAAAGTCTTAGCATTTGAAACTTCTCAAGGTAAATAATACTTCCTCCTGTCCTAATTATAAGACATATTTAACCGATTTTGGGGAGATTAAAGAGGGGAGTTAAATTAGTTAATTTTATTCATTTTCCTAAAATACTCTTATATAAATTTTTAATGACATTAACATACCCCCACGCTCTTATATAAATTTTTAATGATATTAACATACCTCTCACCCCCCTCCAAAAAAAAAAACACACACACACACCCCATGCAACACATATCCACACACAAAGACAAACACCCACATCTACCCCCACCCCACAACACACACATGTATACACATCCACACATATATATAGACACACACGTATATACATAAACAAACAAACACACACACACACACAAGCATATGTGTGTGTGTTTATATATATATAGAGAGAGAGGGGGGTAAATTAACGTCAACTCATCGATAAATAAATTAAAATTCAACAATTTAAGAGTTTTGTTGGCTGGAAAATTCTATGCACATAAATACATATACTTACTGAAAACCAAACACACCTGAGAGAATAAAATAGGAATGTTTTAGGAAGAAATTGACAAAAATTTAAATTTTATCTTATAATTAGGACAAAAATCAACTTCCAAATATTGTCCTATAATTAGGACCGGAGAGAGTAATCTGTAATTTTGAAAACATTATGTTTCTAAAGATTTCAAACATATCAAGTGACTTTTTAGTTTATTTTTTAAAAGAATATCCTCCTTTATATTTATTTCATTAAGTTTTCTAATTACAGATTACCAAGTGTCTTATTTTTTCCTTATATTGATTTATTATTAAATGATAATAATTTAAAAACATGACTTATAGTCACATGTGATTAAAGAACTTGACCAAATGACGTAAGTAACGTGACCTAAGATTTTTCCCTTTTGAATTTACACAGGTTCTTTTATTTAATAAATAAAATAATTAATATACCTAATCAATATCAATGTACATAAATAATAAAATTCTATTCAAAAGTGATAAATAATGCCCTATGTAAGAGAGTTAATTGTAATTAAAGTAGATTCTATTAATTTACTCACATTATCAAGGCATACATAAAATCTCATAAACAAAGCAACTAATTTTTTAAAAAATCGAGGAAACTTATGTTTAGTTAAAATAAATCCCCATGATTGATTTATAATTTTGAAGTTATATTTGGAAAAAAATAACACTTTGGTGGTTCAATTTGAAATTTAGATTTCTTTTTATTTTTTTTAATGTTTCTCGTTAAATTTGCATATAAACATTTTTCTAATCAAGTACTTGTGAGTTGTGACAGCTTAACACTCCAAACAATTGTTGTCAGTTAAGATCAACAAGAGACAGTTAAAATAGATAAACGAGAAACACCAAAGAAACTAGATTTACAAGCATATTCACTTAATTTGAAAAAGGGTAAAGAAGCAAAACCACCTATTATCTCTTTTTAGGAGAGCTACTGGTATAATAATTAATTTTTTGGTATAAAAATACCCACTATCATTAAAAAACAAGGTTCTGAAAGTCCGACCGATTGAGATACCAAGTCAAATATAGTTAGCTAGAGGCAATGCCTTTCAGAACACATGCGTATCATTTGGCAATGATCCTTCGATTCCCTGTGAGGCTTCGAAAGAAACTAGAATACTGGAATGCCAAACTTTATTCTTCAAAAAATTTTACTCTTCAAATCCTGCCAGACCTTGGGGCCATTTGGGTGGCGATTTACATACTGTTGTACAAAGAAGTCCTCTATGCATGTAACTACAGTGCTTAAAGAAAGATTGGGATCAGCACATCCCTGGTCCACAAGCCACTTATAGAATGAGAACCTAAGCTGGACTCTTTCAATTCTGTAGTTAATAAAAGATGGGAAGTTGATTAAAGATGATATGGGATTTCCTAGTTCGTTTACAAGATAGTCAATTTTCTGTTTGATTATAGATGTTCTGATGTTAAGAATCTGAGGGGAAACTTTAACCATTTCCTTCACGTTTTGAGGATCCAACCCAGCTTGAACAATACAGTCGAACCTCTCTTGGAGTTCAGCTCCCTTACCTCTAAACACCTTAAATGCTTCTTTCATCTCTTTAGAGTCCTCACGATATCCCAAGCTCAACAGGAACTCTCTCTTCCGCAACCGGGATATTCTCTCTTCGTCGGTGCCTGGCAAAGGCTTCACCCTTCTTCCAAATTCCCAATTCTTCAATTCTAGAGGATTATCCTGTATGAGCATCCGAAGTCGTTTCTTCCCAACATTCAAGTTCGAAAGTAAACTGTTGGTTTTCTTCAAAGTGAAAGAACCCAACATTAAGGAGTGAGAACTGAAAATCTTCCCAATCTCTGCAGCCTCCATTTCAATTTCACTAAAGAATAGATAACAATTCCTCAAATTTGAAAGGAATTTGCTCACTTTTATCGGTGGAAAATTTGCAAATATGAAGGATATTTGATCCACTGACAATCCAAATTTTAGCAGGAAGCCTATAAGGGAGAGTGTACTACTACCTCCCGATCCCTCGAAGAAAAAGTTAGGGTGCCGCTTGATTATGTCAGATAACTGTTGCTCAGTCAAAACCCTGGCAAAAAAGCACAAGAGCCTAAGCATCTGGCTCCAATTGCAAGAAGTCCCACCCAATAACTGTCCCTCAATCCAATTAATATCCTTAACATAATGCTTAAACTTCTCTATAACCTGGATAAAATCAGGGTTACAATCTCCAACCAGAAGGTACGGGCTAGAAGCAATAACTTTTAGCAGAGTAGACTGGCAAAGACCCAATCTTTCATAAGCTCGAAGCTTTGATGATAAAACCCCATCATCATATCGAAACACTTCAGTTGCTTCCATATATATCTTTCCCATCTTATTACGAGGAATCCCATAGCTACAAAGAGCGTAATAGTTCCCCAGCAACAATTGGTCATCACTCAAATAAATCATATTTTTGGGTAAGAGAGATGCATACTCACAAGGTTTTAAGCCCATGCTTTCGAAGAAGGGCTCAAATTCATTGATGGGATGATAACTTAAATACCTGGAAACTGATCGTCGAATGTTCCCTGCCATGCCTACTTTCTTCAAAAGCCCCTCAAGAAAGTAAGGCGAGTTTCTACTCATATTATCCGCGTCCAAGTACTGAATGCTTCTAGTAGAATGCAGATACTCCAGCAATGCAACTTTCACTTCTTTTAGGGCCTGCTTAATGGGGAGACCAACAGCAGCCAAAGCCGTGTCAAGATCTTCACAACAGGCAGGTGGAACCGCTCTTTCAGCTCTGTATAGTCTAGAGTTTTGAGCAATAGACCCAACTAGGTTTACCGAGGACCAGAGGAAAAAATCAGAAGGAGGCCATTGGAGAGTGGATTTTGATCTAAGCTTTCGCAAGTGGATCATCACCACTTCTGAGAGATTTAATGCGGGCACAAAGAAGAGCCAAAACAACCTTTCGTCAAGTAAAGCTGCAAGAGACAAGATAGCCAGGATAGGAAATATCAAATATCAGGTACAATGTCGTCAGGTAAAACTCTGAAGCAAGCTAACAGCAATAATTTAATATATAGGACATAGCTAAGCTTTACAAATAGAAGGATAGAAAGAAGTAAAGGACATGGAAACTTAACCATTTAGCAAAACTCCTGAATATAATGTAAGATTATAGAATAACTCAAGCTCGCTGAGGACACACAAGATATAGAAATATAGCAGAGCATCGGATGATTTCTCAGGGCAATTCAAGAACAACATTCTTGTTTCTTTTTTATTTTTGGTAATTAAGAAACAACATTCACAACAAGCATTTTATTCGCATCACATATCTCAATAAGTTATATGCAACCAATTTCCGGAAAAGGGGTCTCCATTTCACCTGGCCAGAGCCTGTCAGGGGAATGACAAAATACTGACATATCTTATTTGGTATCACTCTCCTAACCAGCTATTTGAAATCGTATACTCATGCAAATCCACTAAATAACCAAATAATATTCTGAATCCCATTACGCGTTAATGGAAGAAATGATGCTCACTTCATTCAGGCAATTAAGTACAGATTTACCCAAATTACTAGTATTCATATCCGGTGCAAAGAAGTGGACGTAACTGCGTGTAAACATAGGGCATGTTTAGTTTAGATTTAAGATAATGAAATTTTCACCAAATCCAATCCCAATCGACTTAATTAAGCACCCTAATTTCCACTGATCCTGATCGATTAAAACTCAAGACAAAATAAGTTTGAAGATATATACAGCTCCTTGCTAAGTTTCGTTAACTAAAAAGACGACAGGATTTAAAAGAAATTAAAAAAAGAAAAGAAAAGAAAAAACAGCACATATCATAAGATTTAGTAGAAATATATAAAGCAAGAGAAACCAAGAGAATCGAGGCTTGCCTTGTATAATTTATTTATATTCTCCATCTGAAACACGAGGATGAACCATTCTTATAAATCTGGTTACACGAATCCAGAAACTGTGAAGGCGAAAAGAGAATGACAGAGTTTCTTTGAAAGGCTTGCAGTTGTAGACAATAATAATGTATAACAGAATCGATGAAGGGGAAGAAAAAAGAAATTAAAGACAGATCAGAAAGGGATGTGACGTATAAATGTAAGAGGTTGAAGCTCCTGCGTGGGTGAAGCCGAGCTGGGTTCGAGAGCAGTAACCAGAGCTGGAATTGGAGGCAGTAGGGCGCCTGGCTTATCTCCACTGATGCTCCGGTCACTTGCCTCTCCTTTGCCTAGTTAACCAAAGGTGACGTCGTTTTGCCGGAGGACGATTTTGCTGTCATTCATTCATTCATCTGCTTGCCAAAAAAGTTACCCGAAAAATGATGATAGAAGTATATTGAAAAATATTCATTACATAAAAATTAAAATATACGAGTGTTTTAGGTCCAGTTAACTTTTTTTTTTCCTAAGAGATTGAGAAAATTAAATAAGTTATCTTATTATATCATATATTGTCTATAATTAAATTATATATCAATTTATAAGTCAAATAAATTAGTTTAAAGAAAAATGATAAATATAAATATTTTAAATTAATTTGATTAGTCTACTTAATTTCTTAAAAAGGTTAAATGAGTTTTGTATTTATGTCTGGATGTATTACTTCTTAAATAATTTTGTACGCAGTGAAAGAGTAGATGATAAAAAGAAAGAAAGAAAGAAATTACATCATTATATTTAAGCCAAAAATAAGGAAAACTGGGGAAAAAATCTTCATTGAAACTTTTATGAATGAGAATAACCTAATAAATTTTTAAATAAAAGCATATTTTTAGTATTTTAACTTTAGATGAGATTTCGTGTTAGTCTCTTAACTTTAAGCTAGCCATAGGTTCAATTTTCTAGTGCAGTGATAACTTAAATGACAAAAAACTCAACTGTTATTTCTTTCTGAACACTCTTGTTAACATCAGCCAGTGATGAAATGAACTTACATATTATGTTGCCTCGTCATAAGTGAAACGGCGCCATATTTATATGAGCTTCTATTTATTGTTTACGTTATTTTTTAAAAATTACCAGTAACACATATATTTATATTTGTAGGTGTCTCTTCATGAAATTGCTTCCTGGGTCGGGTGTACCTATGACAAGACTACTTTGTGGATTAATTTACTCTTTTTTAAGGTGACATGGATTAACTACACCTACCCATTTATTTTAAAGTGTGTTTAATTTGAAGAAAAAAAAAATAGTGGAGATAAATTTTCAATATCGTTTTTCTTTCACCTTCTTTTAAACCAAACATGTTGTAATTGTTTCTCATAAGGAAAGGTGACCGATGCATCCATCACCCTCACGTTCACGTCTGTGGGAATTCCACTTGTCCTTTTTTATGGGCTTTGAAGTGTCACTTACCAAAAACAAAAAAAACAAAAAACACTTCTTTAACCTAGAAACTCCATGAATATATTTATCTTGTTGGTCAACAATTTGCTCTGAAGCCCAGGAGAGTTGGCACAGATGGTAAGAGATTCAGGATTAGGTTCTTGGGTCGTGGGTTCGATCCATTCTGCCGTCACTGAGACTTCTTTGGTAGGCGATCTTATAAGTCCTCAGTAAGTACTAATAGAGTCGGGGGTCGTGCCCTAACTTTTGTAGGGGACTGGTGTCAAATTCTTTCAAAACTTTTTTTTGTATAAAAAAAAAAACAGCTTGCTCTCAACAAAAGCCACTCACAAATGTGCATGTGTTTATAGAGGTTGATAGAACAATTTGACTGGCATTAACAAATCGTTAAACTAATTTCTGTTACGTGGTAATTAACATTAAATAAATACTTCTTCTTATTCTAATTATAAAACTAAGTTGATTTTTTTAGAGAGATTGAGAAAGGTAATTAAATTACTTCAAAATATTTATTTTTTCTCTGGATTAATGAGTTTTACTAATAAACCAATATATAATTTAAGGATATACAATATATGATATAATTAAGTAATTTATTTAACTTGTTTACTCTCTTAAAAAAAATTAACCCAATCTTATAATTAGGACAGAAGGGAATAATTGTTTTCAACATGCTGATACGCGGTAATCTGTACAACAAGCACGCATAGATAGATCCTTCAATATTTCCGACAACTTTGCCATCACCGGTGCGATATATTTCATCACAAATTTCGTGTAAGTAAACCACATAGTCACGTTACTAACATCGTGTATTATATTATTCAAAAAATATATACCCTGAAACCAAGACAACCTTAAAACCCCCCGCGAGATGTCATTCATTGACCTTTTTTAACTCTCAGTCCTTCCAACCTATTATTTTGCGGATCTGACATTGTTTTGAGCTGCTTCTTATGCTGTTTTATTAACTGTTGCAAATTTCGTTGTATCTGCTGAGCATAAAGAAACAAAATGCAAATTAAGTATAATGGACATGAAATGAGATTGGCAACAAAGTTGTACTTTATAGGGTTTATGTAAGACATATATAGTACCTCTAGTTGCTCGTTAAGACTCCTTTGGACCTCACGTTGAAGTTGTAGTGATTCCTCAATTTGCTTATGGCTGGCACGAAAAAGAAAGATTTTTATATATATGTTGGTAAGGTTAGAAAAATTAGACGCAACTGCATAGAGGTTTTACTGAACATTTTAAAAATAATTATTACATTTTAAGTTGAAGCTCCGAGACTCCTTCTGGTTGGTTTCCTTCTCCAGATCTTTCTGAAATACCAAGAGCCAACCCGGTTAATGTTTATAGCCATCATGATACTTTAAGTCTAAATATATCCTTTTTGTTTGGGGAAAAAAAAGGCAAAGAGAGTGAATACTGTCAAAAAAATGCGAACCAAAATATCTGAGCAATTTTGGAGGCACGTGACGTTTCCTATATTGGAAGGCAAACATTATTCATTTTAGCATGATGGAAAAAGCTAGTAGATTGCTATGTCTAGCTACTTTAATTTCCATAGTGTTTACTGTCAAATAAATGAAAAAACTTACTCTCTCATATTCTATTTTGTGTTACAAAAAATTTTGATTATGGAATTTGGGTGTACATGTACTCTCCAGATCGGAGACCATCTTTTAAATAGACTCTTGATAAAAACATGTCAAAATAGAATAAGAGTAGCCATATATAAGCGAAGTAGTTGAACAGAAATAGTTTACCCTGCAAGTCTTTCCGGTCGCATGTTGTAGATCGATATTTCTGCTCGGCAAGTAGAGACAATATAATTAGTAGGTATACAATTTTTAATATGAAAATTTTGTGTTATATTTAACATCAAAATCAACTCTTTAAAGGAGGGGCTATGTCCGATTTGCTTGATATTAAGAATTTTAAGAATCACCTGCAAATGACTTTTGATGTGAGAAATGGTCAGCACATCTGAATCCATCATCTGTAGTATAGACTTAGGCTTTGCCTCTGTATAATAAGATCATCAACCGATAAGGAATGGACAAATTAAGAACCAAGCACAAATTAAAGTGGCTATCCTATAAACTATATTTACGGTCATGTGTTAAGTAAACTTACTATGAGGACCACCGAGACAATTAACAATCGTGACAAAAGGCTCATGAAGATCCTTGGTCCATCGTATTCTTCTTTTATTACGAGTTAGAGAGCTCCTACAAGCTCTTGAATGCTGCTTATCTGACTGATCAACAGCCAGCGAATCATCACACACAGTACATGTATTATTACAGATCTACAGCGGCAGGTCAATGAACTCAAAAACTAACCCGAATTTTCCTTTCTATTAAATAAAGCGAAGGGGAAACTCGGAAGAGGAAATTAGAAAGTAGTAGCTAGTAGTAATAAAGCAAAAACCTGGGGATTCCGCTGAAAGGAAATTTGGAGGGGCTTAACATCTTCAGGGGCCGGCAGTTCATTTTGTTGTAATTGAGCGGACAAAGAATCAGAAAGGCTTTCTTCTTCGCATCTGGACAAGAAAGATTCAACGATGGAGTGCAAGGAGTTAGTGAAACTGAATGGGGAGGCTGAATGATATTGTATAGAGGAAACGGTGGAGTGATCCCCGGACGATTTATGGCATGGAAGTGGCGAATCATCTAGGAGCTCATCAGAACAAAAACCAATAGGAGGGTCAGGTTGATGAAAGCTCGTCCAGGCTCGGCTAGTTGCAGACGAAGCAGGTGGGGTTTGAAGAGGTGACATAATATTGTTGAAGGTGGTTTCGAGACTTTGGTGTCCTGGTCGTCCCACGTTGAATACAGTTTGAGTTCCTGTGCTAGATTTCCCTAATTCAGTGGCTACGTTCTGCAGATAATGATGCATCCTTCTCTCTTGATCAGTTGTCTTGTTCTCTCAGCTGTGCGAGTGGTTAAGGCTTGAAATTAGAGTCTTTAGTTAAAGTTTATATTTGTAATATGGTGGAAATAAAATAGAGAAATTGGCAGAGGTGAGGTGAAAGTAGCAATGTATGTGGACGTGATGGCGTCTCCATGCAATGTGAGATTTCTTTAGACCAAAAGGGGTCGTGAAGTCTCTGCTCAGTGGAAAGAGGAGCTTGAATAGTACTTTGGATGCACATAGACAATAGTCCGACAAGGTACGTTTTTGCGTGGCAAATCATATAGATATACATTAGAGAGAAAATGATAAATAAAAAATCTCAAATCTGTTATGAATATACTTATTATGTGGATGTCCATTGACTCCCGGTTTCCAAATATTAAAAGATGATATGGGACCCACGCATAGTGATTTACTATTTGCATAGTACCACGCATAGTAGTTTACTATTTGGTGGGACCCGCACACAATTATACAATCACTCACGGGAAGGAAATCCGTGAGTGAATAGTTTAGGTTTTTGGGGAAAACTACACCAAATGACCCAGAGGTAGAAATTACACTAAAGTCCCATTTTTCTTCTATAAATAGAGGTTTTCTGTAACTGTTCATTTATTGAATGAAATGAGAATCTCTCTCTCTACTTTATCTCTCTAGAACCTCTGCTTTTCTTCTTATTATTTTTATCAGTTTTATAACACGTTATCAGCACGAAGACTCTACCAAGGTAAGATTTTCTCACCATCTATTTCATATTTCCATTTTATTTATCTGGGATGATCTTAACCATTATATGGAATTAAATATCTATTCTTACCGATTATTTTAACATCGGGTTCCATGGTTAAGATTTGAGATTATTTACTATTTTACTACGGTAAATAGTAATTTACTATTCACAGTAAATTTACCCCTTTTTCAGTAATCTTTACATTTTATTCATTTGACTCCTACATGGAAGTCTAGATTAATCTTTCTGTAATTTTACTTTATTCACTATTTATAGTGAATAGTAATTTTACTATTCACGGTAAATTTATATTTTATTATTTACAGTAATTTATTTATGTTTATATATTCTTCCCACTTCTTATTCATTTATTTCATGGTGGCGTCATTTAGCTCCATTTGTAATTCTTTACTTACTGCTTTATTTATTTATCTCATGGTGGCTATACTAAGCTCCATATTGACTTTACTAATATTTAGTTTTATGTCACTAACATTTATTTTATTGTTACTAACATTTATTTATCTTTTATGATAGCACATTAGTATATTTACTAGTGGGTTCTATTTATTTATTTTAACATTTATTTATTTATTTATTTATTTTTTTTTTTTATGGTGGCAACATTATTTATTAGTGGGCTCCATTTATTTATTTTATTTTATATTTATTTATTCTTCATGGAGGCACACTAGTATCTATTAGTGGGCTCTATTTATTTATTTTATTTAGAGTTTATTTATCTTTTATGGTGGTGACATTTTGTGGGCCCCATTTATTTTATTTTAATTCTTTACTGCTTTATTCATCTTTCATGGTAGCAACACTAGTATAGTGGGCACCATTTATTATTTACTGCTTTATTTTTCATGGTGGTAACACTTGTATAGTGGACTCCATTTATTTATTATTTATTTACTGCTTTAAATCCCCTTCCCTTTTTATTTTACCGTTTTCTATATATTATATATATATATTTACATTTGCATATGCATCTTCTTTCTTATCTTTGGATGAGATAGGTCTCGCTGTGAGTTTACTACCATTCCTATCTCATCTTCTTTTTATTTATCTAGCATGTTTATTTCCAGTCATTTATTTTATTTTATTTATTTATTGCTATATATATATATCCCTCTCCCTTCTTATTATTTATGGCAACGACACTAATATATACATATTAGTGGGTTCCATCTATTTATTTTATTATGTTTATATTTTATTTATCCTGAAGATAAACTGTTAAAAGGCCATATATATTATGAGATCAAAATGTCATAGAGAGATGAGGCATAAATTGGCTTGAGACTAAGAGGCAAGATAGCCTTAATTTCAGAGGCAAGATTGCCTGAAGCCAAGAGGCAAGTTAGCCTGATAACAAGAGACAAATTATGAAACAATATTTGATCCATAAATTTTGTATGTTATCAGTTGTATAAAGGCCTCAAAATTGTATATTTGGCATTAAATATTCCCTTAAATTATGAGACAAGGGATTGTATGATCATGATTGATATTATAAATAAATATATTCAATTTGCTATTGTAGTAGCAATATTGTGGATTAATTTCTTGCCATGATCAAACAAATCAGTGAGTTATGGATCATGAATTTTTATCCAACTTCATTCCCAGAAGTGAATGAAGCAAATATATTATTATAGTTGTTATGTGATTTCTATGATTATAACAATTTTTATAAATACGAGAAAAGAATATTCATAAACAAAATAATTAAGCAAAAGGAAATATTATTTCAACAAAGTTTAATTGCGAGTGGCTCAACATCATTACAAACTTTAATCATCTCATTCTGAAGATATTTAATGTCTTCTTCTTTTGCTTCTCTTGAGATGGGATCCAGATGAGGCAAAGCTCTTCGTAATATCGAGATTTGCGTCATAAGTTTCTTGAGCTTCTTGTGTGGCCACTCAGTTAACCCTCCTTTTTGATAGATTTTTTGTATGGTGTGAGTAGACATATTTAATTGTTTACTCGCTTCATCAAGGGTTAAGTGAAAATAATTTCTTAAATCATGGAGCGTTGTTTTCTTTATTCTTTCTCTTTGCTCCATAGATAACCTATATAATTCACCCTGGTTAAGGGATGAAGTATCATAGGGTATACTTACTGCAGGTTGTTTTCCTTTGCCTAATGAGTGTTCAATATTGGTTTGAAATGAACTTCCATGGAGGTCATTTGGATTTATAGCCCATTCCGAACCAACACAGAGAACCTCATGATAGGCTAATACAGGATCACGCATCAAGATATATCCTGATGCTTGTAAATCTATACAATACTGTGTCAGAAATTGTTTGATTTCTTCAAAATTTTTCTTTGTGAAATCAAACATTGGAAGCCTGTCAGTATTATAAGATTTATCCTGTACTTTTTCAAATAAAACAGCATGGGTAATCATACCTGTTCTTCTTCCGTGAACTTCAAGTTTATGGTACTGAAGTTCGTTGGTATGAATAATTTCCCGTAACACATGACAGCAACTACATTCCAATAAGCTAGTAGTTGCTAATTGGCTTGTAGCTGTTGGCTGGCTAATTGTTGCTGGCTGGCTAGTGGTTGTTGGTTGGCTGATTGTTGTTGTCGGGCTGGTTGTTGCTGGCAAACTGATGATAGTTTGCTGGCTTGTGAATGCTGGTTGATTAACTGCCGACACTATTGGCTGAACTGGATTGGTAGACTCCATTAGTTCTGCCATAGTTCTACACCTCTTAACAGGCCTCCTTGATGAACCTGCTTCAGTTGTACCTTCAATCCTTGTAGATTGAGGAAGAACACTTGTTCTAGGGGGAGAAGTAGGTACATTTGAAGCAGAAGGAGGAATAGTAGAAGGAGGAATAAACATCTCAAAAGGATTAGGAGATAATAAAGAGGTAAATGATAGGTTTGTCTGATCATCATACAACAAAGCATCAAGTAATGCTGTGTCAGATGTATCAGAAACTGGGATAAAATTACTTGGACCTGCCATTGCAATAATATACGCGATTAGAAGAAAAATGATAAGTTGGTATATGGTAGTGAATGTTATCAGATGCTTGAATGTTTGTGAGGCATGTTCGTTTGCCTTCTTCTATTTATAGTTGAATTAAATCCTATTGAATCTCTGCAGATTTGCGTAGTCCTGTTAAATCTCTACAGATTTGCTCCCTATAAAGCACGAGCCTAGAATCTTTTTGACTTTATATGTATACGACAATCTGAGTTGTCGCGCCTGTGATTCCACAGTGATGCGCCTGTGATTACACAGTATTGCGCTCGTGAATCTGCAATTATACACCTGATGATTTTGTATTTAATATATATTTGTTTGTTGATTCTGGAAAATGGAAATTTTGTTACCAGAAGTAACAAAATTATGCATTGATAATGCATTTAGAAATCTGTGGAATTTTAATGAAATAGATATCATATATGCTATTATCATGGAATATTGTATGGAAATTTAATGAATTAATTTTTAAGGTCTCACACTTGAGGGGGAGAATAATATATATCAAGTGTGAATATTTATGTGATAATTCTTTGTGAATGTTTCTATATTGATTCCCCCAAAATGAATATTAGATTTGATGATAAATCATATGGAAAGTTGGCATGACTTGTTTGATCATCCGAGTCATATATTATGTGCTGCTTGTTCTCAGATAGACATAATTATTGGAAATGGATCTCTGGAAATATATCAAATTGAAAGTTTACATATGAGATTATAAATCTGCAAAGTTTGCAGTGATGTTTGCAACTAGAAGTTTGCAATATATTATGCGCGCAATTTCCAGATTGAATGATCCAGAAATAATGTATTAAAGTATCCATGAATGGATAGATCAATGATTATGAGAACAAAATTTATATGTTGTGTATATTTGCAGCAATTATATAAGCCAACAGAATTCTCCCTGTATAATTGGTTTTTGGTCAGGAGCCAGATTAATTCCATCTTGAAATGTTTTAAATGTGTAATGATTATTAATCTATTACAATGCATAAAGATGGATATACAAAGAAAATTGATGATTTGATGAGGGGGAGAAAAATAAGCAGATTGGGTAAAGATAAAGTGAAATGAATTATCATTGGCTCTTATTGATCCTCGTACAAAGAAATGTGCACTAAAAGTTCAAAATGATAATTCAATTTCAAAGTTTAGTTAATCGAATGCCAGAAGCATTTACTGACCTAAAGAAAGTGACAAAGTCACATATCCCAACTGCAAATGCTCCTATATGAATTGTTATAAAGCACTCCTGAAGCGTTGCAGGTCCATCGGTTTTAAAAGATAAAAATCCTCAAAAGAGAAAAGGAGCTATAAAATATAGATGATTAAGTCGAGGATAATTAAGTAAAGCTCCAGAAGAGTTATCTTTTGATGAGATGTTATCTCCAGAAGAGATATTACAAGAAAAGTGTATTGTGGTCCAAGAGAGACCTAGGTACCTAATATATGTGAATATAATGAGATCTCAATAAATTATGAATGAAATCCGATGGGACTGAAAATGAAGTCGACGTTAATAATATCTATGATAGCATATGCTGCAATGAATGATAATGAGGATCATGAGCCACAATATATTTGTATGTGCTAGAAGCACAAAAGGCGCCAGAAACACATATGTCCCAAAAGGACTCAAGATGATAGTGCATATAGCATCATTATCTGAATAAACATTTATTGAATTTCTATATGCACATATATATTTATGAAAAGATTATTATGACTTTACTTGACAGATTTAGATCTTGCAGGTATATAATGAACAATCAAATTGGGCGTTTCTAACAGAATATTTGATGACAGAAAGTATAATATGCTCAGAAAGACATTGAAGCAATATAGTCATCAGGGGGAGCAACACTGATGTAATCAAGAGGGGGAGACGATACACGCTGTACTCTTTTTCCCTTATCTGGGTTTTATCCCACTGGGTTTTTCCTAGAAAGGTTTTTAATGAGGCAGCACTAGAAAGTGTATCAATGGATGATGTACTCTTTTCTTTGGCTAGGTTTTTATCCCACTGGGTTTTTCCTAGTTAAAGTTTTTAACGAGGCACATTCATAAATGGACATCCAAGGGGGAGTGTTATGAATATACTTATTATGTGGATGTCCATTGACTCCCGGTTTCCAAATATTAAAAGATGATATGGGACCCACGCATAGTGATTTACTATTTGCATAGTACCACGCATAGTAGTTTACTATTTGGTGGGACCCGCACACAATTATACAATCACTCACGGGAAGGAAATCCGTGAGTGAATAGTTTAGGTTTTTGGGGAAAACTACACCAAATGACCCAGAGGTAGAAATTACACTAAAGTCCCATTTTTCTTCTATAAATAGAGGTTTTCTGTAACTGTTCATTTATTGAATGAAATGAGAATCTCTCTCTCTACTTTATCTCTCTAGAACCTCTGCTTTTCTTCTTATTATTTTTATCAGTTTTATAACAAAATCAAGTATTTGTAATAAAATGAGTTGTTATCAAGTCTTATTATTGTATTATGGATTTTTTTATATCAAATCTGATTTATGATTTTACATTTTTATAATTTTTTAATGTGATTTTTCGTGTATGCCTATACCACAGTTTCTTAGAGAGAAACCAATAGAATTTCTGACATCGATAGATGCCTCCCCGTTGCTGGCTTTACAAATTCGAAAACGAATGGCGGAAGGGATAAGATGACAATAGAATATTTAAAAGGCTGGATAATTGAATTCTTTAAACACTCCTTGTAAGAGCTACTAAATTAATTTATATAAAATAAAATGGTTCATTTTAAACAAATGTGATATAATCTGTTTAAAAATATTCATGTGCTTGATGGAGGGGTTTGTCTCTTTGAGAGAGTGGATGAATTCTGGAAGATTTTTTTTTAATGGATTGATGGAGGGTTGAATTATGAGGGTATTATAATCATGGATCAGTGCTATTTGAGGAGGATGTTTTTAAGTTATTAATAACTGAGGGGGAATCTGTGACTGTGAGGGATTTAAATAAATGATGCTGGAATATGGATTGGGGAATCTGGAGTTACCAATCGCATCATAAAGTTGGTGTTGGGGGTTGGAGTTGGAGTTGGACTCATCCATATGATTAATTAATAAACAAGAAATAAGAGAGAATAAGCACTTGATTTTGGAGGGTGACAGTGACAGAATATGTCTACGTTATTATGTTTTATGAAGGAACTCAGAACAAAGTGTGACTCGGAATCAGAGCCTAATGCCATCAATAGCAAAACGACACCCAAAAAAAGCCCTTGACAAATACTCCTATCAAATGTTCAAGTTTTTCCCCCACTTAATCACACTTTCCTTTTATTAGAGGCAATTTTGTTTAGATTTGAAACCCCACTAGATGTGGACCCCTTTTCTTGTGGGATAATATGTCTTTGAACTTTTTTAGCACATGCATGTCATGGTCCCCGACCGATCCAGGTTTTCATAGAATTAAAAAAAAAAAAAAAATTCCCAAACCTCTGCTTTCTGTCTAGGTTGAAGGAGGTGAATAATTTAATTGGTCTACGCTATACCATCTATAAGAACATGCTGACTCTAATGCATCTTCTTCAAAGGATGGAGTTACCGGGGGTGAAAAAGGAAAATGGCCAGTCAGCAAAAGCTCTTTTCTTTCCTTTCTGTCGTGTTGTTTATTGGCCAAAAGTAAAATGTGCTACTGTACTACTTAATGAATGATCACAATTCTCAGCCAGAGTGTATACGCCGGACAATTTGCTATTATATGAAAGCAAAAAGATGTGGATTCCTGTTTAAAGTATAGGCTTGTGCATAAGTTCAAATTTTTAAGACAGGGAAGTACTTGTCCTTCCTCGCCACCGTCCACAACAAAAGACACAAGACTAATTACAGATTCGTTTTCCACCGAGGACATCTTTTTAGAAACTTGGGATTATTTAACCGATTAGCAGGAATCCCTCGGGGGAATTGTCTTTTTGGTGAGCTAAGAGAGAATCACGCATCTCATTGCTTTCCTAATAATTTGGGAACACAATATAACATCCTGTATATTTAACTGCAGCTTGGATCTCAGTTAATCCTTAAAAGCCTTGTCTAAATAGCTTTACCTATTGGGAATGTTTCCTGAGCAATATGAAAGAGTAATACAAGAATTTTGTTTTCCAAAGGGCACAACAATCTTATGTACTGAAATCACAGAGTTGTCTCATGGAGGATTAATAACAATATGTTTGTGCCACACAGAATCTGCACGGTGTGGTTTATATGTTGCGCATTACAAGTAATCTTATACATTGAAGAGCTACAACGTTGGGGCTTGGAGATCAGCTAACTTATCTTGGAAGGGAAAGAGGAATTTCCAGACCCTCCAGCCTCTTTGTGACTAACTGATGCATCATTATTTTCTGTACTGCCCAAATCCGAGAAGCCATTACATGTTTTCTGCTGCTGGTCAAGCATCATCTTCAGCTGCTTTCCCTGCTCTTCTATACGAAGCTGTAATCTTCTCTGAATCTGGGTACAGCAAGTAAATTAATTAAACCACTCTAAACACATTATTACACAATCTGAACGCTCTGAAAAACATGGAGAAACTGTCCAAAATAGAAGTCTTGTTCTCATAGAAATGGAGGATAGAGTGAGCATCTACCTCTAGTTGTTCATGGAGATGCCTCTGAACATCTAGCTGTAGCTGAAGCGCCTCCCTGATTTGTAAGCCACTACAATTCAACAGAAGTAAATCTAGAAGATTATATAGTGTGACAGAAGCTGGTGCTTATATATGAGGAACCAAGCATCTTGATGGAAATAATGGAAGTTTAAAACCACAACAAAGGATATCAGGCAAAAGAAGAACTACGTTTTGACATCAATATGATGCACATCGTCTATATGAGCTTTTTTGTCGGACTTCCCTGCATCAGGAAACAAAGTGTTAGATCCAGTATATGGGGTGTAAACCTGCCAAACGGACAAACCTAAGAACAATGTGCACATCAAAGATCATTCATTACTTTTATTAATCTATCTATCATTTTTTTTAATGTAAGAGTTTACCAAAGCGACAGACGGATATATGTGTTTCTGGGATGTTATTCCATCACTATCCTCCCCCACATCGCAGCAAGATGGCGGATGGTAAGAGAACAACATTAGTATTATGTGATTATTGTCAGTTTACGCTTTTTTCCACCTAATAAGAGAAAGCAGACTGTATTCTTTGTTTAACAGCTCAAACTCTGCCATTATGGTCGATATAATAGTATTTGTTCTCCATTGCACCTTCCTATATAGATAATTTCAATGAGGAAAAAGCAAGGTTTTCATTTTCTCCTTGAGCTACTTTTTAGTCTTCCAAGACAAGAAATTAGTCATTGTTGGTTCTAATTACCGTTTGAACAAGCTAGTAATCATAACCTTGGAACAAAGTGAAGCTCATCCTCTGCGCTAACAACAATGACTCTAAAGTCTTAACCACAAAATTATTTGCTCAAGATTTATGAAAAATCAAACATAAAAAGATGTACTTGACATTAAAAAAAAGAAAGATAAAAAGGAAACTAGAATGCAATTTTGTTGAGAATTTACGTTGAGCTGGGTCTGGCATGTATTTTGCAATTCTGTACTTCTGCAAGACAGGTGAGGGGAAAAAACATGTTTTTAGGATGTTTGAAAAAAGACAATACCAACCAAGATAATGAAGAATCTGAAAACTGAAGAAAATGCGAAACCTGCAAATGACTCTTTACATGGAAGATAGTCAGCCCCTCTGTGTCCATCAGCTTTAATATAGCTTTTGGTGTAGCCTCTGCAGTGAAGCAGCCAAGAGGACTCTCAGATGCTAACAGCTATTCAAATTTGTAACAGAATAAATTGAAATTAGCAAGTTACTCACTCTCAGCACCCCCAAGGCGATTCACACATTCAACAAACTTGTCGTGAAGATCCTGAGTCCATCTTATACGTGATTTACTTGAGATTCCTGCGCCACCACTAGAAGTAGGATTTCCAGTACTTGTTGTGATACTCGCTCCTGAAACTGTTGGACACATCTTCTCTTGCTGTGAACTGAAGCTTACATGAGAAGAAGCAGGCAAATTATATGACCCGCAACCAACCTGCAGAGAAATAAACATAATATGAATTAATCTACAAGGAATATGCACTGGACTAACCCAAGAGAAAGAACTGGCAAAGTTACTTACTGTGTGGTTTCGCCTGACTGAGGCAGAATCATCGTCAATGAACAATTTGTGCTGTTCAATTGGAAGAAACTTACCGGCTGACAGATTCCCACATGGTGTTTTATTGGGTTTTTCTGGGTTGTGAAATTCTCGCAAGGTGTTTGATAATTCGACGCTGAAGTTACCTTGGTGAGGCGAATGATCCAAGAAGGTGTTTTCCCTCGGGGATTGCTGGTACAAAGGGAGTTCTAAATCATGAATCTTGGAAAATGGAGAGCACAAAGAAGGATTATTATTATTATTGTTTATGTTAACTTGGGAATGATATTGTGGAAACCCCATGTATCGTTCTGCTGCATAAAAAGCAGAAGTTGGAGATTCAAAACCACCCATTATGGTGGTGGGGGATTTTGCAGAGCCCATGTGTTGTGGTGACTCTTCAGCTCCACCACCTATATTCCAAGCCTGTTTGACATCAAAATATTGACGAGAACGATGACCAGACTCAGAATTGAAATTCCCATTAAGTCCTTGCCTCTGTTGAATCTGCCCCTGCCAATCGACTCTGTTATCGTTCATTTACACAAGTTACAGAATACGAGCCAAATGGAAGAGGAGGAAGAAGAAGAATGAGTAAGAGGGATATAATAAATTTGGCCCAAGGTATGAAATTCTCTCTTTTATTCCAAAAGGCTTGAGCTTCAAGAATTGAATCAAAATGTCGAAATTCCACCATGCAAGGCCGTCAGCTATTAATTCGATATATTCTTAAAAAGGGATAGGAACGAACAATTAAGCAATTGACAAAACCAAAGTACAGAACACGAAAAAGAACAAATCTCCCACCACAAATATTATATTTAATCTGAGGTTGTCTTCACGTGAATTTAAACTATATGCAAAAGAATCAGAGGAAAGAGGAACACTTGAGCGACCAAAGAAACATGGATCACATACAGTTTCTTAAATTATGACTAATAATCATCTTTAATCAGAGAATATATATATTGTTTCTGGCTGTTGGGGCATCTATATATTATTTTGTAATAAATAAACGTTTCTAAGATAACGGCATAAATTCACAGACAATAGATTATAGATCTGCACTTATTCTTATTATGGATTCGGAAGAAAATACTTTTAACAATCCACACAGATGATAACTGCATCTTGCTTAGTGGAAATTGGAAATTACCAGAAAAGTGGGACGTCCAGTATTATATTATTCATCTTGAAAGCACGGTGGAACTTTAACTGCAGATTCTCAATGAACTTAATGGACTTTCCATTTCCAAAAAGTAAGAAGATTGAGTCATATTCAACACACTCATACGCTACCTCACTGCCTTCCTGCCATTGATTTTGAATTTTCTCGAGACATATTTGTCACTTCTTTTCTTTTAGCGTCTCATTTCCAAGAAGAGACCTTTTCTGTTCAACTCCTTATTTTAACCTCTTGTCTTACTGAATTGCGTTGACAGCTATTTCTGTGTAATAACGTCTTTTCTTTTCTTGTCATCGCGCATGTTTGGGCTTTTCATTTCAATTATACATCCCAGCTCAATGAAGCTTCCAAATAAATATTAATTGAAAAAAAAAAAAAAAAAACAGAGCAAATGGAATGTTCAAACAGAACTCTTTTTCCAACTGTCACAGTAATGTGTTTTCATCTCTCACGCCCTTCTTTTGAAGCTCTAAAAATATAATTAATGGAACAAGTTCTGGTGCTTTACTAGCAAGCATGTCATTTAAGTTTAGATCCTATATAAATAAATATATCCCACTAAACAATGTCCCGAACCACCAATTCATATTTTAAACATACTAATAATCAAGGTTTATCTTGATTCGAATTTCATTGCAAGATGCTGTATCCTCATTAAGCAGCTTCTTCTTTGTCTGATGAAACAAAATTGTGTAACTTAATCATGAAATTTATTCCCAGTGGCATCAGCATTCTTTGGTGATTATATTATTATAATGAGTTGAGATGGAATTTTGTTCCAGAAGTAATCATCGGGGAGTGCTAAATATCTACAAGTTTTTTAAGAAGTAATTTAATCTTAAAAGTAATCAAAACATAGCAATTATACCACTTATCATTATAAAT
The DNA here is from genome assembly GCA_037074495.1 of Acacia confusa. Taxonomy (NCBI): domain Eukaryota; kingdom Viridiplantae; phylum Streptophyta; class Magnoliopsida; order Fabales; family Fabaceae; genus Acacia; species Acacia confusa. The sequence continues at coordinate 7,346,869 of CM073507.1, read as the reverse complement.
GTTAACCATCAATGTTAATATTTTAACAGTTATAACAAATTTGCTTCTTTTTTATTATTTTTTGAAAAAATTACTCGCCGAAAAACTTTCAGATACTAGACGACTCTGAGTGGTTACTTCCTTCTGGATGAAATTTCAATTTAACCCTATTATAATGAAGTTCTTCAAATGGTCTACAAATCAATGTCAAGAACGCTTAGAGAAAACATAGACTGGGGCCTAACAAAACAAGAAGAAACCCATCAGAGGCAGACACTATTTATGGGTTTAATGTTAAAAGCAACCCTTTCATATGTCCATCTTCTAATTACCTTGTAGTATTAACAAAAAAACACAAGATGGCATAGGAAAATCCGGAATGTAGGTAACTTTATAGCTGGAAAGGGTAATATGTCATCATATGCAAGACACGTAATAAAAGCTTATTAGTTTGTTTACAGAAGCTCCCAAAATGTCATAATCCGAAGTGGTGGAATCAAGTTAATGGGTGTGAGTATAGCTAGCTAGCGTTGAAGTTGAACGAAGCTGGAAAGCAAGATTCCTCAGCGTTCAGCCCTATGAACGTGACAAAAAGGAATAACCTACGTGGATATATATGATTATAGTATGTACGGCCTAAAGTCAGTCAAAAAAGTGCACAACCTTTGTGTTGTTTCCTTGAAAACCCTTCATTCCACCTGATTACAAGATTAGATTAATGTTTTTTAAAAAAATAAATAAGTTACTTAATCATATCATATGTTGTAGAGATCCTTATCTTATATATTATTTTATTAGTCAAAATAATTAGTTTAAAAAAATAAAATACTCTAAACTAATTTAACTATCTTTTTTAATCTATACAAAAAAATCAAATTGGTTTTATGATTAGAATCATGCATTTATTTATGCTCCCTTTGAAATTTAAAGATGCCAAAAACCTAAATACTCCTCAATCTTATAAGTAAAACCTAAAGAAGGTTTTTTCCTCCTATTCATAAGTTGCATCACTAGAATTTTCAAATGAACACATATATAGTTTTACCTTTATTGTATCGTCGAATAAACTCTCTGCAATTAGAGTATATATATTAAACGAGGGAAAAATTAGAAAGTTACTAGATTTTAAGATAAAATTGATGATGTGTAGGTTTTTTTTATTACAGTAAAATATGTTGTAAGAGACTGCTTGTTAAATAGAATCAGAAGAGTAATACGTATAAGGGGCTTGAATTAAAAGGGAAAAGCAAAATGATACATCACTCTCCTACCTTCATTTTAGGATGTAAGAATCGTATTCCAAGGCTGTATCAGATGAACATTGAAGGGCCAGAAAGCGAAAACACAAAGGCTATGGCTATAGGGCATATGCCCCCAAATACAAGGGCTCATCCAACGTAACTTTTAATTCTCTCTCTCTCTCTCTCTCTCTCTCTCTCTCTCTCTCAAAACATTCCCATTGATCTTTGAAAATATTATGATAGGTCCATTTAGAAACTGGGATATCGATGCACAAGCTAAGGGTCGAGCACAGATTCGATGCTTCTTCTGTTTTTGAGATTTAATAACATCAGTTCCACCATCTGACACGGTTATGTATACCCATTTGCATGTAATATATATACACGTCGCCAACTTGTGACTTTATACATACGTACACAAACAAATATATATTCTCTCACTTTCTCAATTTTCTGACTAGATATGCCTTGCCAGTCCACTCGTGTGTGTGTGTGTGTGTGTAAAATTCTCAAAACTGTCACAGGAGAGAGAGAGAGATATGAAGTTAACCAAGTGTTTAGTAGAGTTGTTTTTATGTATACGGGATCTAGATCGTATGTGGAAATTGATAAATAAATATCCTAACTTCATTCGAAATTGGCTTCTTAAATAATTCTTAATTTTTTTGAGCTAATTCTTAAAAGCAGTGTTTCTGGAGACATGGAGTTGTTAGGTTAATTTATGTCGATTTTTTCCCCTTATTTTAAAATATAATTAAGGAGGTCATCACTGCATTTTCATTTATATTTAAACTAATACTCATTCCCAGAAAAAAAAAAAAGGGATCTTCGTAATTTTAGACTGTTTTCGAGTTATAAACAATATCAGTAGTATATATTCGAACCATCTGCTTCATTATTTAATATTTCAGAACAGTGTCAACAAGGTAAGCACAAAAATAAAATAAAATAAAATATAGATGAATCGCATTAACCCAAAAATAAAATGGTAAACATTAACTGGACACCAAATAACAATGCCCGCACGTCGCTTCACTATGAAGAAATATACAGTATTGCATCTATGTTATTTTATTATACCAGTTAATTTACGTGGGTAGCTGGCAAAAAAAAATAACAATAATTCGTGTGTGTGTTTTGAAATCATTGATCTGAACGTTAAAAGTTAACGAATTAAACAAAGCTAGCTTAGACCAAATAAAAGAGAGGGAGAATGGAATGACAAGACAAAAATGAATATTTAAAAAAAAAATACAAGAAGGGATGAAGATTCAGAGAAGAGAATATGGTTATCCAGAACGCCAAAATTGATTAACGTATAGATAAATTTTTATGAGACAGCTGCATCTAAATTAATGGGAATCTAGGACACAAATTAAACTGACCCCTACAACCTCCAAGGGTCATTCTCAAGTTCATCGCTAGCTGCTTAAATATATAATTAATGGATGTGATCGAAGTATGACCTTTTCTTTTTTATCCTCTCAGTCTTATCTTCTTATCCCCCTTTTTCTTTTCCGAAAATTCTGATTCAGTGATTACTAATTAGGATCATAAGAAGAGGGAAAATAAAAGGATAGGCTACTCTCCCTTCCTCTCATCCTATTTATAAATTAATTTTAACATGTTTTAATTACTAAAATTACTTTTTAATTTTGCACCTTTATTAAATAGTAAATTCTAAAAAGCTTCATACAACAACATTAGGGTAAAAGTAGAAAGTTGTAACGAATGATAAATGCGCGCGGTGTCTTATAAGAAAAAGGCCATAAAATATTTTCTCCAAATATCCAAGATAGAGGAATCAAGGAGTTACACTAGAGTGATATACACTCACGCACACAAACACAGCTGCAAAAAACATTAACACTATGCAACCATGCGCACGTACGGATAATCATATTAAAGGCATTGTACCATTGAGTAGAGGAATGTCTCTCTGAGAAAACATAATGAGCAGGGGGTTCGTACGAGGAAGAGGAACCAAGTGGAATAGTGCTAAAAAGCAAGCCAAATGGCAAAAAAGCATTCGCACGACAACCACTTGTAATCAAAGACGTGTTGTCAACTATATATTCACACACACACACACTCACTTAATTAGTCCTTATATGTTTATTTACGATATCGATATGTTGACTTTCATGTTGATATCTATCAGTATATATGGACCCCCAGAGCCTTAGAATTTGGGATCAAGCTGAAACAGATATTCATGGACCAGAAACCAAACTTGAGGGACCAGAAGCAAGTAATTTAGTTGCAAGGGACATTGACTCTAATGGGTTTTACTAATTAAACAAAATCCCTGCAACCTAATAAGCCGTACAATATGTGTAAGTTGACTTAGATGAGTAGATGTACTCCAAATATATATATGCACACACATATACATACAGACATATACATATGTGTGTAAATGATGATCTTAAACGATACTCCCTCCCTTCACTCTTTGATATAAAACATACTTACTTAAATTAATTAGAGTAAAAATGACAGTTAAGTTAGTTAATATAACATGTATTTATTAAAATGTTATAATTATCTTCCTCAATTCTCCTATTCATTTTCCTCTTTCATTATTGTTGATGGAATCATGAATAGGATAAATTAAAAAAATGTTAACAAATATGAAAACTTTGTTTTATATTTAGAATCAAGTTCAACACTCCAAATATATCATATATTTAGGACTGGAAGATATACCTACTTACTATAAGTAGACTTTTCTAATCAAAATGAAACAAATCTGTCGCGAGGGAGAATTTCGGCCGGCCGGCCAGGTGGCTAGGTAAAGCATCTTATTCGTGATATAGAAGTATTTCCACGCTTCTTGGAAGAATAATTCTGTAATAATTAATAAGCTATAAAAGAGTGTGTATGTGTTTATTAGTCTTGTTGTCTTATACGTGACCGTGAGATGAAGTATAAAGAATATTTAAACAGAACGCTTGTGTCTCGAAATCCAGCCATAGCCAAGTTGTTGGAATTCTCTGAAGAGGAATATAATGTGAAGGTTAACCAGTGAGGTGATGATTCATTATATTGAACCCTACAATACATTAATTCCATTGAATGAGCTTAGATATGACGAGTTAATGATCACATTCAATCATTAACTCATCCACATTTAAAGCTATAGTATATGTTTGATCCATCATCCTGCTTCTTAATTTTTTTTCTACAAATTAAAGCAGAATCTTTGTATGCTCTCACGTACTTCTCTGACCTCAACTATTCATCTAATTGCGGCTCATAGTTTTTTATACTATTACCAGAGCTAATCTCTTTATTTTTATTGTTTCAAGTTGTTTGGTTTGGTGGGGGAGCACGAAGATCAAGCAATCCACTTCACAAATTCAGCAGTCATTTCAGTGGAGCTGAACAACTCTGAGCATGATGGAACCGAATTACTGAAATCACAGAGCGGGGGATCCTATTTCTTCATTCAAGGCCTGGACTGGGCCCATATAGTAAACAAACACCGCCTTCTCTTGTAGTTTCTGTTGAGATAATGGGCCCCATCACTGATGGGCCGTTAATTTCAGTGGCCCATATTTCTACCAGTTAAAATGTTGTTACTTGCATACTCCACTTTTTTTTCTTTTTTTTTGTTTACAAGGGGAATGATCAGTGTGTTCTAGGGCACAGTCTCACCCGTCCAACACCCACTTCGTCCTCATACAAAAGACCCAACATACCTACTGGTGGTTCGTCCAGGGAATGAAAACCCTCCCCCAAAGATAATGCATAGGTTGCCAAAAAGTCTACACAGCGGTTACCTTCTCGATACGTATGCATGATTGATATCCTCCAATCCTGAGCCAACAATCTCTGAATTCTGCTGATGATACTTCTGCTAGCATTCGGCAGATCCTCTGGGTTCCTTACTAACTTTAGCGCGACTAAACAATCGATTTGCACGACCACATCACGATAACCTTTGTCCCAAGCCAATTCTAGTCCATCCATAAGTGCCCACAGCTCTGCATGCAAGGAAATACATATGCCAATGTTACGACAGCAGCCATGCAGCCAATAGCCCTCATGCATGATTTCTGATTAAACATCCAGCTCCAGCTCGAGATGAATCTTGCTTCTTTGCACCATCGCAGTTTAGAGAAACCACCGAGCACAAAGGTTTGGACCACTGAATGAGCCGTGCTTCCTTTGGGTGGTTGCCTTCCTGCCTCATCCATCCCCGTTTGATAGCCTGCATAGTAAACTCAAAGAGGCGATTAACATCCTGCGCAATAGAAATAGGCTGAGTGTGGGAATTTTGAAACAAAGTCTTGTTCCTAGCCTCCCAAATCTTCCAACATGCCAAGCCAAATTTGATCGCCTAGTCCCCATAGCCAACATGTCCAGACCTATCTGTAGTTAGGTTCTGCATAAGCCAATTCCGAACCTCACCTGCTAGGAAGGCTTGCTATTGCTTTACAAGTACAAGGAGGTTCCATACCTCCCGAGCAAAGGTGCATTTGCGCATCACATGATCCACATCCTTAGCAGCAGTCCCACACCATTCACAGACCGGTGATTCTGTCATATGGCGTGGTATCTAACTGTGTTAGTGAGCAGGCTCCCTCTTGCCATTAGCCATAAGAAAACACGTACCCTCTGTGCTCCATTCCACTTCCAAACCGCCTTCCAGAGTTTATCGTTGTCAATGTTCTCATGCTCACTAATCTACTCATATGCTGACGCAACTGTGAACCTTCCATTGGAAGAAAGATCCCGAAAAGAAGAGGCAGCTCCATCCTCACTATTAGGCACTTTGCAACCTGAAATAAGGGAAAGAACATAATCTGGAAGAAAAGCATTAAATAATTCCCAATTCCACGTGCCTTCCTCCGTTACAAAATGGGATACAGGTCGTGAGTCTTCTTCTGGTGTAATTTCCTTGAAATCCATATATTTTAGGGGTCTCACATCAGGAACCCAGTTGTCAGACTAGAACCGGACTTGGTTGCCATCCCCTATTGACCATCGTAGTCCTATATTGACCTCCGGCCAGATCTTTTGCAGTTGCCTCCATAGGTATGAACAACAACTATGTTTTTTAATAGGACCTCACTGAACATCCCATCCATATTTCTCCCTTAGTACTTGGACCCAAAGGCAATCAGGGTGTATATGTAAAGCAAAGGCTAGCTTCATCAGGAAAGCTTGATTCTGGTGGTCTAGTTTCTTAAATACACATCCACCTTTAAGATAAGGTAGGCACATCCCATCCCACTTCACTAAGCTAGGGCGATGTTCCGTCTCACACCATCCCCACACAAAGTTTCTAATATGGCGTTCAATACGTTGACATAAGCAAGTTGGAATTTTTGTCGTTTGCATTGCATACATCGGTATGGAGGAAAGAATTGATTTGGCAAGGGTAATGCGCCCTGCTAAGGACAAAGTCTTTGCTGCCCAACCTGTAAGTTTAGAATAAACTCGATCTTCGATATAAGCATATGTAGATGTCTTTACCCGTTCATGGAGAAGAGGGACACCCAAGTACTTACCCAAGTCTTCAGTTTTCTGGAACCCTAGTATCTCACTAATCCTCGCTTTTTCACTACTAGGGACATTTTTAGAGAAATAGATTGCTGACTTCGATTTGCTCACCTTATGCCCGGAACTGGAACAAAAATTCTCCAAAACATCATTTATTAGAGTGACTTGTGATGGGCTTGTAGAGCTTAAAAGAACTAAATCATCTGCAAAGAAGAGATGTGAGAGATGCGGCCCTTTTCTTCCTAATTTTATGGGTTTCCATTTGCTCTCCTTTACAAGCTGTGTAATAACTTGAGATAATCTCTCCATGCATAAGACAAATAAATAAGGCGAGAGAGGGTCACCTTGCCTGATTGCTCTTGTAAGGGCAAACTGGTCCGATCTTGAGCCATTCCATACAACTCGCATACTACATGTTGATACACATACCATAACTGCTTGAATAAATTTTGCTGGTAAACCTGCATCATATAATGTTTCTTCAATGAAGTCCCATCTTAAGTGATCATATGTTTTCTTCAGGTCTACCTTAATTGCCATTCAACCAGTCGATCCCCTCATAAAACGCATAGAATGTAAAACTTCCTGGGCAACAATTATATTATCAGAAATCTGCCGTCCAGCCACAAAGCTTGATTGATTAGGTAGAACTAATCTAGGGAGCCATAGTTTTAGTCTATTCGCCAATACTTTGGTGATAGTTTTATAGGGAACCGTGCAAAGACTAATAGGGCGAAATTCTTTCAGAGTTTCTGGCGCTGGAATTTTAGGAATAAGAGTAATAAGTGTCTCATTTAAACCCTCCTCAAGTGTACCTTGTTCAAACAAATTCCTGACCATTTGATAAAAAGAGGGTCCCACTAACCTCCAATTATTCTGGTAGAAACCTGCATGAAATCCATCTATGCCCGGTGCTTTGAGAGGTTTCATTTGAAACAGTGCCGTATAGAATTCACTTACAGAGATTGTAGAAACCAGACATGTGGTCATGGAATCTCCAATAGTGGGAAATAGTCCTTTCCTGGAATATGGTGGAGCCTGATCCATCTCTTTAGTGTATAGATTTTGGTAAAAAACAAGGGCCCAGCTGCGGAGGGTCTCATTATCCGTGCACCAATTCCCATGCTCATCTTTTAACACAGAAATGGTATTACGATGACATCTTCTAATTGCTTTGGCATGATAATAAGCAGTATTTCTATCCCCAAATTGAATCCAATTGCATCTTGCTCTCTGTGCTCATGTAATACTTTCCTGTTCACAAATTAACTCAAATTCCTTACGCAACTCAATTTCTTTTTGGTCCAGTGAAGGAGAAAGATTGACTTCCTGGGCTCTTTGAATTCCCTGTAATCTCGCCAGAATTCTTCGTTTACGCCTTCCAATTTCGCAAATTTTTCTCTGTTCCAATGTTGAATTGAGCTTGTGACCGTTGCTATATTTTGTAGCATTGAAGAAGAAACAGACCAATGATCTTGCACCACTCTTTCAAAGGATTCATCGGTGGCCCAAGCAGCTAGATAACGAAATGGTTTTTGTTGAAAGCATTGGTCCCTACAACCAAATTGAATGCATATTGGTCTGTGGTCTGAGCTAAGTTTGGGGAGGTGCATTACCTTGGATTCACTATGAGACAGGATCCATAAATTGTTCCCTAAAGCACGATCAAGTCGTTGTAGAAGTGTACCACGACGCCACGTAAATTTAGGACCCGCAAATCTTAGGTCTACCAAACCACTATCAAAGAGGAAATGCCTGAATTGTTCACATCCTTTAGCATGAGTTTCAAATCCTCCCTTGCATTCTCCACTATCCAGAATAGCATTAAAATCACCTGCTACCAGCCAGGGTCTTATAATGGTCGCCGCTATCTGCCTTAAAGAGTCCCATAGCTCCTTCCCCAGCGATGGGGTTGGACTGCCGTATACCGTAGTAAAGTTTATAGCCTTTGTGAGTCCCTGTGATTCAATGGTTACATGAATAAATTGTGCATGACAAGTCTCAACATTAAGATTCAAATGTTCATTCCACAGTAGCCAAATGCCGCCAGTGAAGCCTCTGGCTTCCAGTCTGTAGGAGTAAGCAAACCCAAAACGAGAGATGAATCTGTCTGCTTTTATTCTAGCTATGCGTGGTTCGACGAGTACTACCATATCAGGTCGGTTATCCTGCATGAGATGAGAAAAGGTGCCAAAGAAACTCTTGCTCGCAGCTCCTTGGCAATTCCATACAAAAATCTTTAAAATCATTAAAACAATTACTGAAATGATTCAGGTCCTTATTCCAGCACCTGCTGGATCATCATCGTCCATGTCCTTTGACTGGGGGGAATCCAGATGACAAGTTGTTGCTTCAGTGACTGTCCTCGATGGCTCCATTTCCTCCTTTAGAATCTCGATCACATCCCTAGAGAGGTGTACTCCAGGTAGCTTTTTCTTAACTTCCAGGTTTCTAAGGAAGGAGGGTTGGAGTTTGATGCCATGTGAAGATAAACGCTTTGGAGGATCATACCTGATGTTATTTTCCTTCCCTTTCCCTGCTGTGTCGTACACCTCTATCATTGTATTCACCGCCTTATTATTATCAGGTGCCATATGGGAAATGTCTTCAAGGGCCTGCCGGCTTTACTGAAGGAGCATCACCGTATGTTTGTTGCTGTCTAGGGTTGATGAAGTTGCCACAGCATGGAGTGAATGAGGTGCCAGTTTTGGGGAAGCAGAATTTGATACACACACTCCAATTAGATCTGCCGTGGGTTCAATTCTACCGAGTAGGGCCTGACAGTCTGTTGGAAGTTCCCCGCTAGGGCCTTCTTTGGCGAGGCCCATATGAGCTAAGGTTGGTTCCTTATTGGGCTTACTGGGCTTAGGTATGCTTCCATTCTGCACTTCAACAAACCCTTTTGGTTTGTATTCTTTTATCAGTTTTTGTGGCCCAACCTTAGGTCCAACTGTTTGTTGCTTAACCGGCGCACTAAGCCCCTTGACCCCTTTCATTATTACTCTTCCTTCCTTGAGTCGAGGTACAGTTTGTTCTATGCAATCTGTTATCACCTCCGTTTCCGGAATAATTGTTGGCATGGGATCACTCACCATATCATCGCTTTCAAACAGGACATTATAGCGGGATCCGCCATCAAATCTAGATTCCCCAATTTTCGCTCCCCCCCCCCAAATGCTGTTTGCATACTCCACTTTTATAACCATGTGATGTATAATTTATTTAATTAACATGGGGCTTGATTAGATAAGATTTTGCTTAAAATCTGGGCAAATAAAGTCAAACTTTACTGATAAGTTGGATCTAGTGGAAGAGGCTAGTCCATCATAACGTGATGAAATTTGGCCAACTTGGTAGAGTTACGAGCTTAAACGAGCCTACCTGCTTAAACCTACCAATTGTTTTTTAAATTTTTATTGAATTACTATGACTACAAGTTGAGTTTTGTTTTAAGTTTAATGATTTTTTTAAAAAATGAAAATGTTGTTCAAATCATATAGTGTTCCTATTTGAACGTTTTTAAGGGAAAAATTGATTATATTCTTGTTAAAAAGCTAAAGGAAGCTTGTTAATGACATTATAGTTGGTTAAAAATCTTCTAAGTTTTTAAACAAATTACTCATTTTTTAAGCATCCTTCATTTGGTTCTTAATATCTCTACAAAGATTTTTTTTTTTTTTTGTATAAAATGTTGAAACAATCATTTTTTAATGTATGTAAGGCAAACAAAAGAAATTATTTTTTAATTGTATTTGAAGAGGTCTAAATATTATACAAATTATATCAAAAAGAGAAACTAACAACACACATTAAAAAATGAAAAAGTAGATTCTTTATCTCATGAAGAATTTTGTTTTAACACAAATGATGGCTTATTCTATTCATCAAAAGAGATAAAAATAATAATAATAATACATTAAACTTATTTGTCTTAAACCTAAAATTTTAGTTTTTTAATTTGATTTTTTTAAAAAAACTAAAATATTTTTTTTGTTAGATGGACTTGAAACCTAGGGCTAGTTCGAGCCTGTAAATCGATGGGCCGAGCTTTTTTAAAAAGTAGAGGATGTGATTTGACAATTAGAGTGTGCGATTAAAAGATGGAGAAAATATGAATTTGTAATTTTAAAATATCTCTTTTATACATGGATTAAAAAATTAAAGTTATAATCAATAAGATATTGGTTGAGATTTAAATTCCGTCAGGTGCAATTGTTAACCTTAAGACCCTGTTTGGATCAAAAAACAGGAAGGAATGGAAAACAATGGAAATAAAAAGAAAGGAATGGAAGGAAAAATATTTTAGAAGGATGCGTTTGGTTCACATTGGGTTATTTAGAAATTTAGCACTGTTGGAAAATGTGTCCCCACCAATAATAGAAGGAAAATATATTCACATGGATAAAGGAAAATCAGGGGTCATCAGAAAATATTTTTCTAGGAAAGAGTGAACCAAACGGCTGCTACCAGATAGAAAATTGGCCGATTTTCCTTTTCCCTTTCTTAATTTGCGGTGAACCAAACGGGTCCTAACGCTATAGGCCTAAAAGATATTTAACCTCAAGTCTAAAGTGATTTGGGATGCACTGATTTTATAGTGAAGATTAGTCTAATTATATTTTGATTATAAAATAATCATCAATCATAAGTTGTGGAAATGTAGTTAGAAATTGTCATATACAATATTGCAAATAAGGAAGTTAGAATTATAGATAAATGTTTTTCATTTCCTAGCCTTCTTTTCTCCAAGCCAAACCCAAGCCTGAGAGGTCAACAACCAGAGGCTCAAGTCAAGGGCTGAATATATTTCGCAATCGACATTATTCCTTGATCCAACTGAGGATAGACTCTGATATGTACTTTAATTTTATCCTCATTGCACGGTCAGAGATTAAAAACGACAATTGTTGGGGCCCTCTATAGCATAAATGACTCCAAACACTTCCTTAAGGCTTTTTTTTTTTTTAATGAAAAGGAATTCCACTAACAAACAGTCAAGATAATTACATAAAAAGAGACGGAGTAAATTATAAAAAAAGATTAAATCTAGCAAAAGTTTTTTGGATATGTAAAACCAAACACTTGATGTGGATTACAATCTCATCTCTGTGTTGAAAGACTCATCTGTGAAAATTCATTGCGAATGTCCCAAAGCTTCCAACAATCCTTAAGGCATAGTATGAAGTCGTGGATTAAAACTTTTTGTAAATAAAGATATGACCAACTTCATGAATTATAGCAACAAAAAATAAGAATGTAATCACGCCAAAATCACATGATGACATGTTTAGAAAGTTAATTTTAATCGTAAAAATAAGACATAAATTTTATATTTGTTATTTTTTAAATTTATTCTTATTGATATTATCTCAGAAATAATCAAAGAAGAGATTGAATGAGGAGATTAAAGAAAATGATCATGATAATTAAAAAAATGTATGTATCACTATCTAACTCAATTTGTTTCATTAATCTAGTCGAATATAATATATATTAAGTATTGAGAGTATATATTTGCTATAGGTTCTGCTATTTGCCAATTAAGAAATTATGTAATGGATAACAGCTAATAATTAAATATTTTGAGTTTGGTAACCCTGCTCTCTGCCAACAACTCCAGCAAGTTGGGTATGGACGCGCAAATGCTCACAAAAATATATTATTTTTGTTTGCTGTGAGCGCCAAAATGAAAATCATTTAAAAAATTCTGATTATTATGTGTAGACTTCTACTATATCCAGTGAGCATAAATGCATATACTTATTTTTTTGCTTTCATTATCCGGAAAATTGACCCTTTTTTTTTTTGGTAATCAAATTTTAGGAAAGAGGCCGGGCTCACCCACAGTCCAAGGGCAGAGCGTTTGAAGTCTAGTCCACAAGGGATACTGGCTAGAGAGTACACATGCCTCCATCTTTACCAGCGTTACTATTACTTCCTAAACCCTTAAGATGTCTCCCCCAGTGTCTTGACCAACGCAGGGATTGAACCCCCTCCCTAAAGGTGAGAAAGACCGACCCCACCCAAAAATAAGGGGTGGACAATTGACCCCCTTTACTAGTGGAAGAGATTGTCAAAATTTTAACTGCCAAACGTGCGTGGTCACATGAGAGGGGGTTATTATTAATGCGTTGTACACATTTGTATTCATAAAATATAATTAAAAAATGCTATGGCCTATGGGAATCAAATGAAAGCGAAATCAATTTAAAATTTAAGAATTAGCCAAAATCTCATAATAACAAAAGCTGAAATATAAAATTTAAAGGAAAGCGTAGATAGATAATCAATACACACACATATTGATGAGCTTATTGTCAATCAAATTAAAATAATCTGATTTTTAAATTTCAAATAAAGTAAGTGTCACTGTGAATAACAATGAATAATAATAAAAAAAAAAAAAGTCAATTTGTTTTAATTTAATTGAATAGTGAGTTCAATCTGATTCAGAACAAATAATTGCATCAAGACAACATGAAACTGTGTGGGGTTTTTTAATATCTAAGTTTCTCCCAACGATGGAAGGCATTCTTACAAGAAAACGAAGCTTTGCGGAATTTAATTTCTGGGTGTAACGTTTTGTTGGCTAATGAGAATTATGTCGTGAATATAATGAGAATGAAATTGAGTTTGAGGAAGTCCTGTGTCGGAGTCTTGATAAATATATACTCGAAATATTTAACAAAATACAAGGACCCATAAACTTAAATCTTAAGATTTTTAAGGTAAAACATATCACTTCTCATTTTAGTGTCTGGATTCGCATTCCTTACCAGTACGCTACGAGTTTGAACATTCCCTATGTGTGTTCTTAGAAATATTTGTGTGTGTATGAAGTAACAGAATTAATTGCATCAGTGTGTACATGTGTGTGGGAACATGTTTCCCTACCTATCTTTGGATATGTAGGGAAAATTTGGACAATTTAGATCATCCAAATAAGATATGAACCATCTAAATTTTTTTATGTGGTGATTTTTAAATGAAAAAAAAATCATTTTTCTTTGAAAAAAAAAATTATTTTAGATTATTTACCTATTAAAATATTTTTTTAAAAAATAAATCTAATAAGCTTAGATTGGTCAAGTTCTCCAAACCTATCCAAATGATAGATTGGAAACGGGGTTCAATGTATTATTATTTTACTATTACATGAAAATGATTGAAGTCTCCATGGAACGAATTTTCTTGCTCGTGCTTCCACAATCCAAATCTCTTTTGTCTGTTTAATAAGTTCTTTTATTTTTTTTAGTATAAATATCTTAAAATATCTTTTTAATATTCGTCAATACTTTGAAATATTTTTTTAGTACCTAAAATATTTTCTTAATCTCAGCTAATACCTTAAAACATTTTTTTAAGATTATAAAAAATATTAACTGATACTGAAAAATACTTCACGATCCTAAAAAAATAGAAATATTTCAAAACATTAACTGATGCTAAAAAAATACTTTAAAATACAACATGATATTGAAAGAAAAAAAAAATTATTAAAAAAAAAAGAGTGATCTAGAGGGCAGACCTCTTTAGAAAAGGACGAGCGCTCCCTTTAGAGAAACTTATTCCAATCTCCACATCGCTACCCACGTCCCGTGCTATCATCATTTAGGGTACCATCTACTTAGATGCTAGCTAGCATCAACGTTAGATCATTCAAATTTTTTATTTGGCCATGTCGTGCTGCTTGTTCCTATCTTCTTAGGTTGCCATGGCCCATGTGTTTCATTAAGTTAGTATTTGGAAACCTTCTAAATTTTAGGTCTTGAGATTTATGAGGTAAGTATGTGAGAAGAATTTTATCTCGATTTACGTAAAACCTAAGTTTGTGGTGCTTTTCAAATAGGCACCTAGTCATATATATCCATAGACACTCAGCTCATTCAATTGCAGCAATCCAATTCTTCATTTCTATTTTATTTTTTTTATTTACTCCGTTATACTCCCTCTGGTCCTTATTATAAAGCACCAACTACCAAAATATTTTAATTGTTATTATAAGGCACCAACTACCTTTAACCAACTCATTTATTACTATTTTCTAATTATATCTTCATTTTTAACGAACTCGTTAAATTCACATCATTAAAGTAGATGTGAAGTTGGAAATATTTATTATTTCTGAACCAATTTAATGACTCAACTTACATTTCTTAATTTGTAAGGAATAATAGTTAGTGCCTTATAATAAAGATCAGAGTAACAGAGGGAGTACCAAGTATGTATTCCCTTCCTTTAGATTTCCCGAGATCGACCGATGATGCCTCTTCTTTTTGTTTTGTTTTGTTTTTGAAATAATAGAAAAAGAAAATAAAAGAGAGGAAACGAAAGGCATACTAGATTATTAATTAATTATATTAAGGAGACGATGACTGGTCTCTCTCGTTGACTTTTGTCGTGTTGAAGCCCGCTCTCAAGTCAATGGTCGATGCTATATTACTTCGTCTATATTTAACCATTGTTTATTCATTCGTTTTATCTTCCTTATCCCTAATATAACACTGTTTATGTTTTCTGTGTGTCATACCTTTCGTCATATATATACATGATACATCCTTTCTCTACACGCAAAGCTGGCTGCGAGTTGCGAAAATTACGTACATTTAAAATTTGTCAGTTAGTCTTTAGCAATCTGCCATGTACTATTCGTGTTTAATTTGTTAATGACTTGAGTAATAAAATGCATTAACATCTAGCACATTGTTTATAAAATACATTAACGTACATTAATTAACATGAGCTCATTTCGCTGGATGAATAACGACCCAAGAAAAAAAATTAATTAATATGATTGATGATAAGTTTATATGTGATGATGAATTAAAAAAATCTGTATAAGAAAAAATGAAATAGAAATTTGTCGATAGTCTAGGATAAGAATGCCTGTCTTAATTATCTATAATGGATCAAATCGAAAAGATGACATTATTATAAGAGAGCGACTTAGAAAGTAAAAAATTTCAGATGAAAAAATAAAATTGAAGGTAACAATAATATTATATTTGAATATCATGCAAAACGATCGTCAGGGAATTAACATGCACACATATAACTCCGTCAAATTGAAGAATGCATAAGCTAACAGAATGATCAGTTTCAGATAAATTATGATTTCAAAATAGAGGAGCAGTCTATTTCGTTCTGGGAATTTTGAGTGCACATGCTTATTTCTTGGCCTCATCCTAATTCCAAGTGATCTTGGAGTGGAGTCTTATTGAGTTACCTTTATTTTTATATGTATGAGGTTTAAAAATGACTTGTGGGCCTTCTGAATAATTATACACATAAGTGTTCTCTTAGTCGATATATATACATATTTCTATCTGATACTTATTATATGTTTAATTAGATGGAGAGAAAATTAGAGAAGAAAAAAATATTAAATAATATTTCGTATAATTTCAGAAAGTAGTTAAAATTAGTGAAAAATAATAAATATGTATGAAATAAACTTTATTTTCTAAGTATATTCTTATTTATGAGGGGAAAATAAAAAATATAAATACAACCAACATTTTAATTAAAACAATACATATAATTAATAAGTGGTAAAAATGAAAAAATATTTGCATAGTACTCTTATCGAACTTTTTTAAAAAAAAAAAAACAAAACAATTTAAATTTTCAATTCTTATAAAGATGACGGGAGGGGTATTATAGAAAGTACTCAATAAACAATGTCTTGTAAATAGAAAACCAATAAATTACAAAAATTGAATGAATTGACTCTTTTCTAAGACGCCTCATATGCTTGGATTGGCTATATGTATCCCCAAAATTCTTATGTCACACTCCATAATCACACAATTTCCCTCGACAAAATGCCAGTAAATTTCCAAGGCATAGAAAGTGTCAAAGCTTAAGTCTACAAGATACTGTTGTTTATTAATTAACCCCTAGTCGACCACTAAGCAATGAAGAAACTTCTGCCCACTAAAATATAATTAAACAAAAGTCCGGCCACGTTCCCAAAGCAAGTCCAGGTCTAGGAAAATGGCCAAGCAATTCATATACAATTTTTATATAATAAATTATCAATATTAAATCCTTCACTCTGTACTTAATCCTTCCACTTTCAACATAAGCTGAGATTTAAAAGAAAAGGAAAAATCCTCCTCAGGGTCCAACTAAACAAAATAATTTTAAAAAAGGCCTCAACAATTTCCACATGTCAAAAAAGGCCCTAGGGCCTTTTTTGATATGTGAAAGTGTGGTAAAATGACAAAACTCCCACTGACAAATGAGAAAAAAGGTAATGTGAAGAGTTTTTTTTTTGTTTTTTCAGCACACATCCACATGTCAGATCCCCATGACCCAATTAAACAGAATAATGTCAAAAAAAGTCCCAACAACTTTCACATGCTTAGTAAATCGGGAACTCCTTGCATTTAGGCTTCAAAGCCACTTCACTTTAGCAAAGGATGTTGAAACAGATGCAATAAAGCGAGTTGAATTGGTAGATCTAGTTGAATCAGAGTCATAAAGTTCAGGAAATGGTTTACCGACGTAGCCCCTAGTTTGCCGATTGACATATGAAAGTTGTTGGAACTTTTTTTGATATTATTTTGTTTAATTAGGTGATGGGAGGATTTTCCCTTTAAAAAAATAGGCACACTACTTAACCTGTAGCCTCCATGACGATTCATTAGTCTAACTATAATTGTTTAAAAAAACTAGGGAGCAGGTCTCCCGCGATCATCCCCAGAATATCCCCCAAAAGGAAGGACAGGGAAGAGGTTGGCAGACCTTTAAATAAAGATAAAGTCAAGGGGTAAAATGGTAATCCAAAGTGTTTATACTCCCATATAAATTACAGCTGTGATAAACCGTGTATGTGTGAGTGAACGTCCAGCCTCGAGTCTCTCCCAAGTGCCAAAAAACATGTTTAGCCCATCTCACCTTAAAACCTTACGCCCTCTTCAAGTGTTCTCAGTAAAATCTCCATCTTTTTCATCCTTAAGCTTCACGAAATTCAAAAGCCTCATGAACACCATCATAGTCTCCCAAATGTGCAAAATCATTCGCGCACTATCCAAATTCAAGACCATTATCCTTAATATCCTCAAGAACAACCAAGCCATCCAAAACAAAAACAAGCAGAAGATAATACTTGGTTCCTTCAGGCTTCACTATAACTGGTGCTCTTCCAAGTCTTCTCACGTCTTGCCCGTCCCGACGCGAGTTTTCGACGGCTTGCCTTCGAACGATTCGAGCCGCCACGGTTCGAGTAGGCACAGTGCGATTTCTGTTTCAGAGGCAGAGCAACAAGGTCTGGATTTTTCTAATGATGACTCGGAAGAGCTCGCAGGGTATCTTCAGTGGCTGGAGGAGAAAGTTCAGGATAAAGGTACGAATGAGGAAATTAAAGAGGATATTGATGTGCTTGCAGAAATGTTCATCGCGAGCTGTCATGAGAAGTTTAGGTTGGAGAAGCAAGAGTCAGACAGGAGGTTTCAAGAAGTGTTGGCCAGGAGCATGTAAAAACAGAGAAACACAGAGAACAATTAAAAGGTGTTTAATTATTTGAGGTTACTTTTCACTGTTTCGCATGTTCAGTTTTAATATAGTTTTCTAATTGTCTTGGCGGGAAGCTTATCTCTTATCTTCTCATCAGAGTTCTATGTGTCTCTGCCTTTTTTCTTTTTTGTGAGGGACAAGGTGTTTGAAGAACTGTACGTATAACGTAAAGGGTGGGATTTCTGGGGAATTGTGTCATTCTTTTGTCGACATGGTCATGGCGGGTTTAAAGCTTCAACTTTTGTAGGATTATTACCTTTCTATATTGGACTGCAGTCTCAATCTGCAAATCTCTTTCGCCGGAATCTTTTGCACATCACAAAGAAAGAAAATGAAAACTACGTGATCTACTTTAATTTGCTACTAATTTTCATATAAACAAAATTGTGGAGTGAGGCAAATTATGAAGGGAATTGAATGATGTAAAAATTAGTAAATTACTAGCACACCAGAAGCGTACGTACGTCTTCTCCTCCGGACACATCTGAATTAGTGGACGACAACATCTTATCCTTTGTTAAAACCAATTTTTGTCACTACTCGCTTGTTCCCCACTGGTTTTAATTTGTGTGGACTGTGTCTGAAAGCCTGAAAGGAATATCTTGTCGCCAGTGAATTTTCTCAAAACCTTATTCTCATTCTTTGCCCAGCCATCTAAGTTGCAGATATAAAACATATTTATTTAATTGGATAGTAATAAAAAAATTGATTAGTATAATGTATATTTTTTAAAATATTTTCATCTTCCTTCATTCTTTCTTCTTTCTCTTTTTTTTAATTATTATTGAGGAAACATTAGTAAATTAGAAAAAAATTGATAAATATATTTTTTATATTAAAGAGATCAACTTCTCAAATTATATTAACCCCAACAGTATTTCTTGTTGATGATCTCAATATTCACACACACACACACCCGAACTTCTCGAGAGTTTATATTCCTACGTAGAGCCATGAACTACAGAACTCTGGCATTTAATCCATTATTTCTGGTTATTTTGTTTGTACCTGTATTCATGCATCACTGAAGAGTGGACTAATTCTTTACCTGCAAATTCACCTGCTCCAACCCACCTTGTCGAGTTTTTATCTCAGAACTTGCAGATCATGAGAGAGAAAGGTGAGAAAAAAAAAAGAATGAGCGAATCGGTACGGCTCTGAGTGGAAATCAGGAAGATACCATCCATTTAGCCAAGAATCTTGATCTTGACGTTGATTTGAATGATAATAGTAATATAAGGTAATGGTCCCCATATTAGACAGGTAATAAATATTATTGTAAATGGATATAAACAAATTAAAGCCCCCACTCCTCTGTTACTACCGACAGCGCAAGACGTTACTTTGACATTTGGAAGACAGTTAATGCGATAAATATGGATGCCAATATAATAATTATTAATATACAGTACCTACTATGCTTAGTTATGTTCTTGGCTCGCAAGTAAAGCGATGATAATAATTCAAGAAGCCTTTGTCTACTATTTCTTTGCGTAAGTTATACGAATTCAGATATTGTATTTTGACTGTCTTATACTGGACCAACTTCCAGCCATATCTATCTTGATGATAAACACTGGGAACTGATTACTCTCAGAAAGATCCGCGTGTCCATTACCTGAGAGCATAGAGTTGTTAATTTTGTTGATGTCATGGTTGATGCATATATAAGCTAAGAAAGCAAATTTGTACACTTTGATCACTGATGAGTAATATATATATATAGTTCATCTAAAAGATCTCCTACCTTTTTCGCGGTAAACTAGGTAGAAACGTACATGGAAACTTCCTTCGATTCCTTGTTCTGAAAACTAACTTGCGCCACCTGCTTTTCTCGTTTTTAATATATACACAAACACAGACAAAGGAGCTAAATTTGTTTTCTTCTTGTAAAATAAATGTGCGGTTGATTTTATTTTTTCCTAGTGGATGTGGATACTCAGAATGACATACAAGTCTAACTTGCATTGAGAATAAATAATTAGTGTCTGATCTCGAAGAAGCTTGGAAAGATCTGTTGAATAAACAAAGGATATATATAAGCAATTATGATAATAGACAAAGGAGAATACAAATGTTAGCAACAAGGTTACCGGGTGAGCCTTCGGTGGTCTCAGCAAGAGGCCAAGATATGATTAGTTGAGAAGGTAGATAATAATAAAATGTGGAAAAAGTTTGAATGGACTGCGTATGCATAAAAGAATTCAACGAATCTCAAACTGTTCGGACCTTGGCACGTAGGGACACTAAGAGACGTTTCTCTAATATTTGCTGTTCACATATCTATATAAAACATAAATTAACAAAAACTGGCACCATCTATAAATCATATATTAAATACTCTCACGACTCAGCATTACTGAATATAAGTTAGGGATAGAAAAATAGTTGAGGGCAGTCAAGAATGCTTTTGGGAAGCACATGGTAAAAGAAGAGAATTATATTAAGGCATAATAATGAGGGGTGGCACACTCGTGTCTTTGTGTGTGTTTTGCTTTAATTCTTTTGGAGCTTTAAATATGAAGGAGAGGCAAGTGTGGTTCTTTTGGTCTCCTTGTTACTTGATTAAATGAACTGACTTTAAACATAAAAGGGAATGCGTGTGGAACCTCTGAGGATTTCATTCTGGATTTTGTTCCTCTAAAGTGGAAACTTAAGATTGGATGACGAGAGAGACACTAAACAATATACATGTTCCTATCTCATAATCAGCAATATTAAGTGCATATATTCAAAAGACAGTCAGTAACTGAGTATGTGTTGCTGGCTGTGCCACATGTGGGCTCGATTAGATTTGTGATTAGGACTTCAAACTCTGTTTCAAACGTTCAAACTGAGAAAGTTTTCGGGGGCAACAGAGAAGCTTTACGTGGGAAAGCAATGGAGCCTACTTTGAATTGGGTTATGACCCATCACTAGTACTAGGATCTTTATTGGAGCTTTGGGTTTGAGCTTCAAAGTTGGAACCCTGCTTACATTATTTGTATTCAAATTTGTCCGGTACATGTCTGCAAGCAATAAAGCCCATGGGTCTGCTTACCGTGACCCTGCATTGAATTGCGTCTCGCTTGCTAACTTCAAAGTTAAAAGCACCACTCTCAGTGCTCTGGCTAATTTATGAAATTATCAAAATTAAAGGGTTAAGTTGTAAAAATAATCCTTAAATTATTCCAAAAGAGAAAAATTAACCATAAACATTACAAAAGAGGGAAAAGTAACACCAACTCTAAGTTTGTCAAATAGTTGTTATATAACTAATTTTGATAACATTATCACGTTTGCTTTACTGTTTATAGTTTTTTTGCCAGACTTTTATAACGTTTACAGTTATTTTTTGCAGAAAAAAAAATTATGGTTACTTTTTGAATTTTGGTATGACTTAATGATTTTTTTTTTTTTTTTGCCTCAAACCAAAATAAAGTAAGACTAGTAATAGTTGACCTGAGTAACACCCTTTTAAGCAACATTTTAAATCCATGTACATTTTTTGAAAGAGAGTTTTCTCTAATTGACACCCAGATCACATTTAGAGTATTAAACTTCATAATTATAGTTGATTTTTTGAAAGTTCATACTAAAATCTCTATTTGTTTTCTTCCTCAGAAATATTGAGCATAATCTTTTACTTAGTTTCTTAGTTAAATAATTTACACTTAATTTATGGGTTTTGCCAACACTCACATTTAAAATTAATGGGCGTTGCTTTCACTGTTCAAGTATATATTCTTCAGGTAACTACATTCAGATTATTCAATTTTTGACAAACAGAATTGGGAAGTTTGTGTAAATCTCTAGTGACAGACAACATCCTTAACACGTCAATGAGATCACAGTCCCTCATTCTTAGACTTAAAAAGGCTTAATACCAACAAAAATACAAATAAAAAAAAGAAACTTAATCAAGATTATAGATAATGCAAGGAATCATACGTGACAAATACAGTATAGCAGTACATAGCTTGTCCTCTGGTACAGAGCAATAATCACAAAACGTTTTGTGTTGATGGGACCAGGTTAATAAGATGGATCCATCTCCAGATCTCTCCCACCATCCTCACCTAATGTTCCATATCATCACCGTCAAAGAGTTTTCTCAACTTTTTGGCTGGAAAGTCACTCTCCATACCTAAAAGTCACATCCTTGCACCTTCCATGTCCCTTCTCCTCCCACCATTCCTCACTTCACGACACAAATCCAAAGCGTGTGTGTGATCCAATACACACAATAATTTCACATCTTCATGATCAGAAAATTATCTCATGTAAATTTGTACGTTAAGAATGCACAAGTGAGAGCAGAAACCAGTCAAGTGCAGCAACATTGATTATCAAAATCAAAAGTTGACGTTCAGATTCAGACAGGCCTTTGAGATCATATTTCTCAATTGTGCTATCTAGTATCAAATATGTACATTTCTGCATTCTACTTCATCCTATTCCTTCAACATTACTACTGTTAAACATTACAACAAGAACAGATTACTCGGCAAAAGAACAAGAAGGAAGGCAAGATCAGAAAGAAACTCTCCTATCTAGGTGCTTAGTGCTATCTTAAGAATAATTGTCCGAGTTAACTACTTGTTCTGAGTAGGATTTGGGACGCTTGCTGGTGCTTTCTTTAAACTCTGCTCCGAAGCGCTTTTGTTCCGTTTCTTGCTTCCACTGAATTTTCCAACACTGGTCGAAACAGAGGACATGGATGATGATAACAACTTCCTTGAAAGACCTGTTTCTCTTGTGAAGCTCTGTTCATGGTGACAACAAAATACTGAGAAGAGAAGAAAGAGAACCAGAAGCAAGGTGAAGACAGCACACACAAATCTGACGCAGCTGATCTTCATGAGAATGGTCTCATTCAGAAACGAAAAAGGTTTAAGATGAAGAGGGCTCTGGTTTGAAGAGTTGGATCGAATATATATGAAAAACACTTGCCCTTTTCATGTGGCTCGCCATTAATTTATTATATAACATATTCCAAGTAAAACAGGAAGTCATTGGGACCTTTTTGTTAATCAACGGTGTTAGGTTTACGTTATGAGATCAAGTGAATGTCCATAAGAATACATAATGGTAGTTCTGTTTCCCCCTATTGTTTACTATATGTTGGAAGCTGGAAGCAACTCATCATGTGACGCATGATTGACTAACACTGTTTCTGACTGCGTTGTGATTGTTATAATCTTCAATTAGTGATTAAACTGTGAAGAATCAAAGTGAGGAGCACGTGAAGCTAAAACAACCACATTCAAAATCCATGTTCTAGGCATTGTCAATGAAAGTCATGGTTTTTGATACTTGCATTAGTTTAGTTAGATCATCCAGGACCATTTGTGCATTATTGCTGGGCAAACTACATTTTTACTTAGAAATAGTAACCTTCTCGAGTACACCAAATCCCTTCTATTTTGTCGACTTCCACCGCTTTTTGACTGTCTTTTTCTTTCTACTTTCACCTTAGATGGACCTATGCTTCCACATTTCCTGTGAGAACATGTGAAAACCCAGTATTTCAGATAAAAAGGTCAGTCTATGGCTTTTGTACTGTACTTCATTGGCTTCGGTGATAGACCCAGATTTGCTTTAATGTTTATAATACGAATGCTTTAGCGAACTTTACAAATACTTATTTTTTACACTCATTCTAGTAGTGTTTGGAAACTCTAACCTAGGTTTGTGCAAGCTGAGATAAAATTCCTCTCATATACTTATCTCATAAATCTAAAAATTATTTCCAAAAACTAATTCAAATGGATACCAAACAATAACTGTAGCTGCTGAAGATTTAAACTTGGAAAGTAAGTTTATTCTCTCTTTTCCTGGCAGTCAAGATTCTTCTTGTTTTCCCGAGGCCACGTGATTGGATCGAAGATTTTTATTCCAGATCTCACATGACATAGCTCCACTAGCCATGTTGGAGTTCATTATGGTATTAGGACACTCCATGCTTTAGCACATACTTATGACTTGGAACTCTGACCCTTGCTTCTCGATTCAGATCCCGTTGGATACATAAGGCATTTTCGAGAGTGGGACAAGAATAATCATCTTCTACCTGCTTCATCCATATTCACACGAGAAATTTCCCAACCAGTATTCGAATCCATTCCCATAGTCAAGTATCAAGTGTGAAATCAAACAGTTCTTAGTTTGATCAGTCAATAGACGTCAGTCGAAGGAGGCTACAGATCTTGGACCAACCTTCATTTGTGACAGCTTGTACCATGATTCCCGTTCTATGGATCATTAGGCAGCCTACGTTTCTTCTAAATATTATTATATATACAAGCAATCCTATCGTCTGATCTTAATCATATGTTAATTAATTAGTGCCTGTATCTGAGGCTTCTGTAGCCGCTAGCACCGAGGCAAATGCTTTAACTCACAGTGAAATAATAATAATAATAATGCAATTGACGTGATTAACAGAGTAGAAACAGAGATGGTCATATCCTTCGCGAAGACAGTTGCTTCTTTGAGATTAATGGATATGAGGATTTATATTTTTAATTTTGTGTCTGTCAAAGAACCACATTACAATCAAGATATATTAATTTGAGTGTGCATCAATAAAAGAGGTATATACACAAAGAATATCGATACAAGTATGCGCTTTTTTCCCCCCCTATAAATAAGAACAAAAAATAGTCTGGACTGTTCCAAGGTAACAAATATTCTTGACGGATTCGCCAATGGCAGCTAACAAGAATTTTTTTGGCATTGGTAAAGATGGCAAATGACCGAAAACAGAAAAGAATAGCATGGGCTTATTTGCCAGCTATCACTATCATTGAGAAAAATAACAACATGGGCTTTGCAATATGATTGGTAGGTCCATGATTAGGCCAGGAATATTTTAGGCCCAAATAGTCTTGCGAGGTTTCTCCCAAATTTCGGCCCAAATAGTCTGTCAGGCCCAAATGCTCGCTTTTGTTCAGAAAGTTCCAACTTTCCTATCAAGCGACTGAACGAGGCCTATTGCCGCTTCCAGTAGTTTAGAACCCCTTTATCACCTATACACGTAAACAGGGATGCTTTAAAGAGGAAACTTATTCCCCAACATTATCGCAAAAATAAATAAACAACTTTATTTCCCCCTCCCCAAACATATTTTATATCAAACCTAAAATAATAAATTTATTATCTTATTCATTCAAGTTCTTATTTGGTTGAATTAATTAATCAGATGTTCAATTTTTAATATTTTATTTTATTTTTGTGGTGTTTTTATTAATAAATGTTTAATTTATATGTGAATTAATTAATGAAAAAACAGTTGGCATAACGATTGATAACAAGATAACGCAATTATTTTTAGCTTAAAAGGAATCGTTCTTGATTATTTCTAAATACAATTAAGCAACCGCTCGATTAAATTAAGAATAGCTATAAACATATAGAATTTATATTTTTTTTGTTTGCTCAAGGATATAGAATTTATATTCAAGCATATACTCTCTTTAATCCTTATTATAAGACATCAAATACTAATATTTTTTTGTCTTTATTATAAGCACCAACTTACTTTAGCTAACTTATTTATTACTTTTTTCCCATTATGCCCTCATTTTTAACTGATTCATTTAAAGTTACATCATTAAAGTAGGGGTGAAGTTGAAAACATTTATTAATTTTGGACCTAATTAATAAGTTAACTTTCATTCCTTAATTTATAAGAAATAGTAATTGATGCCTTATAATAAGGACTAAAGAGAATATAAAGTACGAAACAATCTCAAATAAGAAAAGAATCGTGCATGGATTTATTTATTTTCACGCATTCGTTTCCATACTCTTCTCATTGGAGGCACAATTTACAACCTTTAATTTGATATGGGTGTTAATAACAAATAACAAAGAATGGAGGGTTTTTTTTTTTTTTGGTTGAGTTTACGCCTCAACAGAGTTGACGTGGCCAGTGTGTGACGTAGGGAAAGGAGGAGTGTAGTCAGCAGGCGGTTACGAAGGACAAGGGACGCAACACACGACGGCGATTCATTGACACCTATAAAACGCCACCTTTCGTTCCCAAAGAGTTCCTCTCTCACACATTCCCTAACAGCAAAACACTTTCCTGTCCACTTCCCCTCCTACGACCAACAACCTTGTACCTTGTCATTGTTTTCTCCTCGATCCATATTCGCTCACATTGCTTTTCTTTTTCGTGGTTTATCAGGTTTCTCACAGTTGCGGTGAGAGTTCCTCTTACTTTATCCACACGCAGTTTTTTGCTCTCTTTCTCTCTCTAATCGTTTGTTAGAACCGTCCAAAATATGGTGAAATGCTCTGTCTTGATTTGTTGTGCGGTTATGGATTTTACTCGGTTGATTGGATTTGTATTGTTGGACGAGATGCTTTCTTTCGCGGCAATGATTGTCCAAACGTTTGGAAACAATTTGGGATTTAGGATATCTCCAAGGTTGTCAATAGTTATCCTGGTATTTAAATGTTTTGTATGGTTAGATGATTTTTTTTTTTTTTTGGGAGGGGGGGGGGGTGTTGGGTTGTGTGGTCTGGAAGGGATTTTTAGTTGGTCACGAACTGATCACCACTTCAATCCTACATGAATGATTGTACAAGTTTCAATGACCGTGCGTGAAATTGGCAAAGAACATAGAATATATGTGTCCCTTGTTTGTAAATTGAAGGAATATTGTTGATCAGCAGTCAATAATAAGAGCATACATGAGTTCAAATTGTGCATCGATACATGTTGAGAAATTTTGGAAAGTCTCATTCATACCATATATGTTTCCTTTGTATGAATCTTTTATGATCCAGCGATTTCAGACACTAGTGATGATTTTCCTACCTCAAATCAAAATAGAAATCTGAGAGGTAGCAATATTCTAGGAAGTGGAAATCTGTTGGTTCTCTCGATATCCCAAAATTCTCAGTGACATGGAGGCTCAGATTCACCAGCTTGAACAGGAAGCATACTCTTCTGTCCTACGTGCTTTTAAAGCTCAGTCTGATGCTCTTACTTGGGTACATATATACATCTTTAGTTCCTTCCATGTTGCATATGTTGTCTGTGTTTTCCTCCTTTAAAAGGTTCATCTCTCCTATTTTACGAAAATTCATCAGGATAAAGAAAGTTTGATAACTGAGCTAAGAAAAGAATTGAGAGTTTCAGATGATGAGCACAGAGAGATTCTTACAAGGGTTAATGCTGATGAAGTTATCCAGTGCATACGGTATGTCATCTTCCAACAGTTTCGATTTGTGGCCAAAAGAAAATAGAACTTTGTTGCTTCTGTCTTTTTTTTCCCCTCTCAAATTCACATCATGGAGATTCTAAACAGGGAATGGAGACAAACTGGTAGTTATCAACCTCCAAGGCGCAGCAATTCTCTACCTGTTTATGACTTTTTACCCGGTCCAACAGTCTCAGCTTCCCATAAGAAACAGAAGACATCTCAATCGGTACCTTCCTCTGTATGTTATGTGACATGAGCTTTTAAAGCAAGGAGTTGCTTTGAGCTAGAGTTAAAAAGCATGATCCTAGCACTACTATTCAGTTCTTCAAAGAATAGAGAAAGATCATGCATTGAGCCAAGTTTGATTTTAATCTTCAATCTTTGGCAGCAGGGTCAGTCATTTCCTAGTTTACCTTTGGTGAAGTCTATGCATTATCCTTCTTCAGGGTCTGCTGGAGGTAGGCACTTCATTAATCGCAGTTCTTCTAGTGTCCTTGCATCTCATGCTCCTGCTGTGGTGGCAACTTTTGATCCATACATTGGAAAGAAGGTCTGGACCAGATGGCCTGAAGACAATCACTTTTATGAGGCTGTCATAACCGATTATAATGCTGCGGAGGTGTGTTTAGGTCCTTGTAGCTGTCAAAATTCTTAGCTAGGCCTATATCTTACATATTTCTTTGAAAATTTTAGTTATCCTTTCTGAACATCCATGATTTGTAGGGTCGACATGCTCTGGTTTATGATATTAATACAGCGAATGAGACTTGGGAGTGGGTTGACCTTAAAGAGGTAATTCCTACATATGGCACAACTGTCACTAATATACTCTTTAGCTGTAACCTGGATGAAACAATATTAAGAAATACATTAGCTAAAATGATAGTAATATCAAACTTTATACACAGTGGATGGAAAAAGAAAGAAAGAAAGAAAGGGGGGAAAACTTCACATACAGTGTGCAACTCCACTTTTTTAAAACAGAGGAAGACTAGCCAATCTTGGTACTTCCTTGTAGTCAAATGCAGTAATGGCATTGATCATTGCATCAGGTGGTATGCTCCTTTGAAGCCCAAGATCAATCAACGAGTGTTATGCAGAGTTAGCAGTTGGGTCTAAATGTCTAATGGAATAAAATAACAAAGTGCTTTATAAGTTAAAATAACTTCGTATGTATCTGATATAGTCGAACATGATTATCTTTTTATATTTAGAGATGCTTGAACTATATTACAGATCTCACCTGAGGATATACAATGGGAAGATGAAGAGCCAGCCATAACCCATAGAGGCAGGCATAGTGGGCGAGGTCGTGGAGTCAGGAAATACCATGGCCGTGGTGGAAATACAGCGGCTGCTGGAAGAGGGAGAGGATATCCTAGGGTTCATCCCAAAAAAGAATTTTCCCCACCACAAAATGGTATTGGAAATAGAGTTTTAGATGATATTGAATTGCCGGACACAAATTTACTGGTTGAGGAGGTATATTTTTCATTTTCAAACAATTTCATTCATATTGAGAGAGTGATATTAAAGCATTTCCTTTTTGTTTTAAAAACAATTGATGTCGCCTTAACAGGTGGAGAGGGTTATAGCCGAGAGTGAGCCAGATCCTATGGAACTAGAGAGAGCAAAGGAAATGTTGAAAGTACTATTGTTGATCACCTTGTAGTTCCTTTCAAACCTTCTTGCTCCTAAGTTATTATTCACTCTTGATTGTTGCCTGTGCAGGAGCATGAACAAGTCCTTGTCGACGCCATTGCAAAGCTAGCAGATGCATCTGATGGTGAAAGTGGTGATAAATAGATGTCTTCATTATGTTGCTGCACCTTATTGTCTCATGAACCTTTTCCATTTTCTGTTGGGAAAAAAGCCACAAGTTTATTGTACTGTCATAACAAAAAATTTTGGTTCAGAAGTCAGAACCTAGAAAAGGGGATCAGGATATGTTAGGAAAATGATGAGTGGACACTGATGTAGTTGCATATCTGGTAATTATAAATGGGAAGTACCTAATAAAAGGAACATCCCTGTGCTTTTACGTTATACTTATTTCCTATGTGCTTCATCTGCAGATGGAGACACCCCTACTTGGCAGGGCAATTAATGGATAGGGGTTGAGACTTGAGAACACTGGAGCAGCGTGTGGAGAAAACTGTCTTTGAACCTTCAAGCACTCATGGAGTCAAATTGTGAGGCAAGTGATGCCCTTGAAAAGGATCAAGCCAAGCTCGTTAATGGCCCACGAGACAGTCCTCCTCCTGATGCACTTCCTGTGTCGTTTGCCTATTTTGCCCGTCCTGAGTCCTGAATCAATTTTCGTGTCACAGTGGCTACTAAGAAGTAAGAACACGGGAATTCACGTGTATAAGGTGCAATATGCAGCTGTAAATTTGCTTTGTTACGGATATAGAGATCCATCTTCTCAGGAAAAAAAAAAAAAATCATCCTGATGCATCATTTAGTCATGTAAAGAGGCGCGATAAACTCGTAAAATGCATCATCGAACTTTGCCTCATGAAGCAATCCTGATAATCACAAAATGAGAAAAGTTAGTAGTATATTAAGATTATTCCGGTTCTAGAAGTCTGTGGTCGTCCCTATTAGACGGTGAGGGCTCTGGTAATTTGCGTGAAATATCCGGTTACCAACATATAGCATGCCGATGGATTTTGTTCGCCTAACGATGGATCCTCTGCAAGACTGCAGGAGCTGGATGATGCCTTCGCCGTTGAAGGTAGCTATGTCTGGCGTGCCTCAGAGGATCCACGCGTTTAGTCAAACGCGTCATAGCTCATAGCCTCATATCAGAGGCAGATCTCCGGAGCCTGGACTGAACCGTAAAGGGAAATTCTAAAGGAATTTTGTTCGCATCGAGCTGCAAGAATTATGTATTGACTTCTGGAGTAGGGAATGTTGAGTTTTGAACGGGACTGCTAATTTCTCACGTGGCGGATTCATATTTCTGCTTGTCTGTAGTCGCGTATTAGAAAGCGAAATATATAAAAATACTTCTTGATTTTTTTTTAAAAAAATATATGGCCTTTTTAGAATGTTTTTGGTGATCTAAGCATTAAATATTTCCGTCCAGTAGTAACAGCATGCATTGACAGGTTAAAGTATAGGAAAGAACAAGTTTATAATACTCTTATTAAGACTTTTTTATTATTAAATCCCTTCTTTAGCACTCATTATCATTCTCCTAATATTTTAGGAAGAGTCCATGGTATTTTATTTTTGGAAAAATATTCTTGTGTTAATCATACTGTAGAGAGATTTCAGATTATATAAAAACCAAGGATAATTAAGATAAATTAATTTTAATTAGAACATAATATTAAAAAGTAGTGATGATTTTTATATTTTAATGTTAACCATTTTTAAGCACTATTCTTTATATCGAGTACTTAAAAATATCTTAGTATATTAAAATTTAAAAGTTCATACATTTGGAGTTTTTGGATAATGGCACTGAACACCCAGAAGCTTCCTTAGCATGATCAAGTGCTTGTTTTGTGAAACCCCAAACTCCAATCACATATTTACTTATTATAAAAAAACTTCCAATAAAAAGCTAAAACACGCCGGCACCAAGAAACTAGAAGGATAGAAAAAGGTACACAATATAATAGCTGATCTGAATGTCATGACAACATAAATGATTGTGCCCAGAAAATGAGAAAGAAAGCACAATCTTTGACCAACATGTCGACGAATTAAGCGCCACCAACACCCTTCAGAGCCTTCTTTAATTCTTCGCTCACATCAGTCTCCGTCGACTTCGGTGGAAAACTGTCGAAGTCTGGCCTTTTCTTATCGTTATTTCGTCGATCAACCTTGCCGTTAGAAGACTTCATCCCATTCCTATCAACTTCTCTGTATTTGCCGAAATCTGATCCTCCAAGAGAGTTGGCGCCGGATATCTCCCTCCGGAGATCTTCCACGGCATTCCTCAGTAATCCATTCTCAGCTTGCAAAACCTCCAATTGCCGTTTCACTTTCAGAAATGCCTCGGCCACGTCAGCATTTCCAGGCAATGCAGGATCCGGGCCGGCTTTTTTACTGCCTTTCCCCTTTGAATCTCCGCCGTCCAAGTGCTCAACCCCAATCTTATCCATCACCAAGAACGGAATCTTCTGAAGCGCTATCCCAGCCGTCACGTTATCGTGACACTTAAGCTCCGCCGGTACACGAACAGCCCATCGGAAGTTCACCACGGCTCGTCCTTTAACCGGAAGTGATGTCCTTGCGGCCACCTCCATGCCAGAGAACAGATTGGATATAGCACTCGCGGACGAAGAACGAGTAGCCAGCATCGAAATTTTCTTCGCGGAGAACGAGTTCATCACCGGTGAGTCCACCGCCTCAACGGACCCATCATCATCCGAGACGGTGCCATTCTGGGAGCCGAAAACTTTGGGATCAAAAATCGAAGACTGCGACTTCTTGAAAGAGAAATCCCCAAATCGAGGTTTAAAATGGAGCATGAAGGTAGGATTCCCATTTCCACGACCCAGCAAACTAAACTCGGCACTCATCAACATGGAACTGGAGAAGGGCGAACCGAATGGTCCGGTTCCAGTCTTGACGATGAGGGAAAAGGGATTGAAAGAATCATTGGGGCGGTAGGCGATCCTGACGGACGGACCAGATTCGAAGAAGGTGCCAAGATTGAGAGTGAGCTCCTTGGACTCGCCGGCTACTATGCCGGATTGGAACGGCAAGCCCAGGACGTTGAGTGGAACTTTAGCTCGGAAAAGCGGCTTTTGCTCGTCGCGAAATTTGAGAGAAGCCTTCATTGGAATGGCCTTAAGTGGGCACAAAACCCTAACCCTAAATTCTTGAATTCAGAGTTTAGAGAGCAAGTAACGAAAAAAAAAATTGTGATTTATAGATGTGCCAGAGGAAAATTGAATGTTTGAAGAGAGAAATAATTGGGCAGAGATCCCGCCAATACCGATTGCATCTGATTAGGGCGTTTCAGCATGCTGGAGTCGTAACTCGTGGAGTAACTGATAAATGCGTCCCTGATTAATTTACCGAGAACCGAGAGTAGGGGCAGAGCTTCCAATATTTTGCCCTCGTGACTTCCGCTGGTAACAAACGCTGTCAAGCTTATTCCCGTTCTGTTTCTCAAGTTACTGCGGCAGATCTGTTAAATCTCAGCCGCAGCTTCTTTCTGAATCCTGATAGGCGGATGCGCTTCTTCTAGTTCTCATTAAAAAAAAATAAAAATAAAAAACAGCCAGTTAATTTTTTTCTGCTAATTTTTGTTTGGAGAGAGATGTAGGGTTTTTAAATGATTCAACCGTTTTCACGTGTTGGCACGAGACGCCTAAAAGTTTTCAAGGAGGTAACTGGGTTAACAATTAACATAAATAATGTTTGTTAACCATACATGTAAAGGTGACATGTTTAAGTAGCATCCACCTTTGTTTTTCAAGTCATATTTTTTTAGTAGGAATTTTTTTTTTAAAAAAAAAAAATCTCAAACCCCCCTCTCCCTCCAACTCAAATACATTACATATTTACATCTCCATATTTTTAATATTCGACCCAACTAATTTATTTGAAAAGATTGATAAAACTAGATAAAATACTTAATCATAACAATTCTCTAAAATACTTTTGTGCATCATATTATATATTAATCTATAAGTCAAGTAAATTAATTTGGAAAAGGAAAATACTTAGGTAAAATTCCTTATATCCATTTTGTCAAATTCTCTAGTCATATGTGATCATGTACTATATTTTTTTGTACATGCATTCTTATTTTCGAATTATCATCATTTGACAGTAAACCTGTATGAAAAAATGTAATACATGGTCATATGTGACTGGAGAATTTAACAAAATGGATATAAGGAAATTGATATAAGGGTTGTAACATGATAAATATAAAATACATTGAAGTAATTTATTTACATTTTTAAATTTTTCCAAATCAGTTGGCTGATTGAAAGTAGCGTCACAATAAGACTTGCCCATCAAGCAAAAATCCAACCCAAAACCACCAATCAAATTGGATAGAAATGATTTCAATGGAAAGTTAAAATAAATTGATCTCGGGCAAACTAAGATTTGTAGAAAAAAATAGATGGGCAAGCAGAAGAAAACAGAGATCAAGAATTAGAAAAAAAAATTTGGGTTAGATTTTTAGCTGAATTTTTGTGACAGCGGCAAAACCCAAACTAAATACATGGGCAGAGAAAATTATGACACCATCAATTCAGAATCAAAATCAAAATAAAAAAATCCATAAGTCCAAAAAAACAAACAAAAATTTTGAGCCTAAAGACTAAAAGATATAATAGAAGAAAATAGAGCAAATAAAAGATGATTACTGTAATAAACTGTTTAC
Organism: Acacia confusa; assembly: GCA_037074495.1. Classification (NCBI taxonomy): domain Eukaryota; kingdom Viridiplantae; phylum Streptophyta; class Magnoliopsida; order Fabales; family Fabaceae; genus Acacia; species Acacia confusa. The sequence continues at coordinate 7,313,057 of CM073507.1, read as the reverse complement.
AAGTATGTTCTGTGAAGCATGTTCGTATCTACCAATGGCATGCTTCACAAAACAAAGTTGTAAAGAGTTTCTCAATAAGTGGTGTTCTCTTATTCTACATTCTTTGTTTTTTTCCATTATAGTTTTTTGATTTCCAAATCTAAAATCTCTGTTTTCTTTTTAAGGATTTGATGATTTTTTGTTTTGTTTTGTTTTTTTGAGTTTTATTGTTCATGATATGTAGGATTCTTTGCTCATATATTCGTGAAATGATTTATACGTTATTTAATTTTGTGGACTTTTCAATTTATTTGATTGTTTGGTATTTGATGGTAGCTTCCCAAATATTGGAACAAATCAACAGAAAATTTGTAATTTCCAAGCTATTATTCACCTTTTCAAAAACTTCTCGACGCTGTGGAAACTTTTGAAGTTGAAATGCCTCTTAACCCAAGAAAAGTTAATGTGAATGCCATATGGGCATATGCCAACTCAGAAGGAGATTTTCTTTTTAGTTTTTATCTTCCCTTCACTCATCAGCTCATCTGAGTTGTTGATTGGGAAAGGGGGAGAAAAACTAAAATAATATTATATTGATTGGACAAATATAATTTAGAGATTATTAAAAATGTTGAGAGAAACTCAACCCTGTCAACTCAGTATAATAAGTCAACTAATGATTGATTGTTTAAATTTGTTAGGTTATATTAATATTGCTTTATTTTAAAAATTTTTAGGGTATAATTACCACACAAAAAATTAATGACACCCCATACTAATTCATAAAAACTTTATGAACCCTTTCACCCTATGTCCAATTAAATTTTGGGAAAATCCATCTTGGGGTTTTTGTAAGAGGAAAAAAAAAATAAAAAAAGACTCTAAGATTATGAAAATACTAAAAAATGCTGCATGACTTTTTTTAGTATAAATTCATTAAAACTTTAGTTGTTAATGAGGTTAATATAATTATTAATGGGGTTAATATAGTTGTTAACGTTTTAATAAATTTATACTAGAAAAGGCTCTGAGGCTTTTTTTAGTATTTTCAGAATTTTGGGGTCTTTTCTGAAATTTTTTCTTTTACAAAGGTCAAAGATGAATTTTCCCTTAATTTTTTCAAGCTGCAGGGGGCACTTGATAGAAAAAAGTGAAAAAAAAAGGGATAATGAAACGGACTCGAGAGTAATTGTCGCGTAGAATTAGCGGGTACTCCCTAATAGAGAGGCCTCTAGTCTCTACTCCTCAAAAGAAATCGATCATTATTTCTCCAGATCTCCTTCATCGAGAGCCTCCCGTTACGAAACGCAAATCACGCCTCCCATAGTCCCATGGTTTTCCAGTGAATCCCAGCCGTTGGATCTCCCATCCCCTTGACGTGTACTTTTATCCGGGAACACGTCACGAGTACTTTTCTTTTTTTCTTTTTCCTAAAATCACATTCATTCTTTGAAGCAAGAAATTCCAATTTCCCCACCAAACATTTGGAGGCTTTGCCTTCTAGTTTCATTGGTTATAGCTATTCGGATCCGGTACTGATAATCCTCTTCCTGAATCCGCTGCCTCAAACCCTAAACTTCCGGCGTTGTCGATAGCCAAAAGATTCACTATCTCGCGCATTTTTCTTTCCCACCATTTTCTTTATCTTATAATCTTTAATCTTTAATTTCTCTGTAGAAAAATTGGCGGTTGATAATATTTACTGCACTGGGGTAGATCGGAAAAGTGCTAGCAGTGTAAGCAAAAGAGTGCGACTAAATATTTGGAAAGGTCAGTTCAGGGAATTGCGCCTTGTTTGTTTTACGGGAAAGCTTGAGTTTTAACGAGGAAATGGAGACTGCTATTTTTCTTGTGGTGAGATACAAGGAACTGGAATGATCCTTAAGTATAACTTGTTTCCTTCCCTGAAGCTGCATAGTTTCAGACAGATTGCTGAGCTTAGTTATCTCTTGCCCTTTTTGACTCCGCTGACACTACAATCCCTGAGACTATCCTCGTTTCACCTCGCATTGTTTGCTTGAGACAGACCTGTACTGCCCTGGTTAGGGCCCTCGTCTTTGCTTCTTAAGCTACTTTGGAGAGCTTAAATAAACTCTCAGCTGAAGCTGATGCTTTCGGTTCATGTTAAGAAACAGATGATTAGCACTTGAGTTCTGCAACAAGTTAGCAAGATGGCGTCTAAAGGTCCGAGGTCTAGGATTGACCACGAGAGTAGAGCAAAGCGGCAAAAGGTACGTTTGTGTTGATTCGCAATCTCCACTCTTTTTCCCCCGTGAAAAACAATTCTATGCTTGAAATTTGTCAACGGCATCGTGCATCGTGCCTTGCAATTGCATGAGGATTTTTCTCCCTGCTACAATCCAAGTAAAGTTGGTTCTGAATAATATTCAAGTCACTGGTATTAGCCTCTTCCTCCCCTTTCCCCTTCGTCTTCTTCACTGCTGGATCTTTCAAGCAATTTTTGTGTCTAAACTAACAGCCAGATTTTGGAAGACCAGTTGTTAATGGTTAGATGTAACCAATACGAACTTTAAAGATGCTACTGAATAGGTTGTCACTTCTGATATGCAAAAGCTTAGGATGGAGTGTTGCTAATTCAAGTAGCATCTTTCTTTTCTAGAACTGAAGAATGCTCCCACTCAGTAAAAAAACAATGAAAGATAGAAAGAAGCGGGTTACACAATTTATCTCAGATAAAATTCATTTATTCAAAACAAAATAAAATTTATCTTTAGTTAGTTGTAATCAAAGTTATAGTGAGTTGTTCAGGGAATGCTTATCCTTCATTGGAACAAAGAATCTATGCTTTAAGATATGAATAGATGCCCCTGCCACTGGAGACAAGGGAGCCACATATTCTTGGCAAAATTTACAACCAAATTTTTAATGCCTTAGTCTTCAGTGAAAAGTTTGCATCTGCTTGTAAGTAGTCTTTGAATAAGTACATTTTATTTAGATTGAGGAAGCTGAGATGAGTGAAGGAGTTCAGTAATTTGGATTTTGAAGGAGACAAGGAGAACCATTTGCAGGACTTCTGTTTCATGAGAATATCCTTTAGTTCATGTTCATGTGAAATGATAAAGGCGCTCTTCCGCATTGCACTACATACACACTTCAAAACTTTCAACATGCTCAATCTTTGCTATCTTTTATGATTGATTTACAAGAGAAGATCTGAGAGGTTCTGCATTTTAATGTTGGTTTTTTTTTGGGTTCACTTGCAAGTTGAAAACATGTGGGTAATAATACATCAACTAATCGAGCAAATGGAGTTTGATGAAATAAATTGATGATAACTTTAGCATCTTCTGATGTCGGTCAGTAAAAGGTGTCTGTTGCCTCTGCGCCCTGCTTAAAAAACCATGTTACCTTCTCTCATACTGTAGCAAATACGGATTTTTATGTTACTTGGAAGATGTTGATGTTTAAGATATTTTCCCCTTACATAACAAGTACTGGGCTTCCTGGTTTATTTGTACTAAAATTATCCCTAGATGGTATTTTGGTGGTAGGATTAATATAGATTCAATAAATACATCCTATTAAGCAGTATAACTGAGAAGCAAATAATACTTACTACATGTATGACTTCTCATCTCTTTGCATCAATTTTAATAGGAAAATGAATATAATATAAGAATAGCAGTCCAAGGCCCTACTGCTAATTGCTATACTTATGCTTTTCATTTATCTATGAATATAAATATAATTTTACCACTATAGCAAAAGTAGCATTTGCATTTGATAAAAGGAGCTAATCACATTCTGCACAGAATGATTCTGGCTAGCATAATAATAAGATGATTTGTGAAAGTAAAACTTTTGCAGTATCAAAAAACTTTTATGAAAATATTTGGGTGTAGCATGGCTATTTAAACTGTAGTGAGATTGTCATGTTAAGAAGACAAACTCATATATGCAATATTTGACTAACTTGAGAGGGTAATCATACATGCTGAATGTGATATGCTTGATGATTTTTTTTGTTTGTCCTTTACTAGGCTATTTTCAAAGCTTAAAAAGACCTTTTCTGTTTTTAGTGCTGTTTTAAATGGAAACCTCATCAATTAGAGATTTAAGCAAGTTGTATAGTTTCAAGTGTGCCATGCTAATTAATATGCAAGGCGTATTTGGTTTGAACACCAGAAGGATTACTCTAGAAATATTTTATTGTTCTAAATTGAGAATATTTTTAGCTGTTCAGTTCCCTATATTTTTGTTTAGCTGCCCTATTTTCTTTCTTTTGGCTGTTTCAGGCACTTGAGGCTCCAAGGGAGCCTCGACGTCCTAAAACTCACTGGGATCATGTCATAGAAGAGATGGTGTGGTTATCAAAGGTATTCATTAGTTTGACCGTAAAAATCTGACAAGTTTGATGTGGTGTCATTTGAATGATATGACAGATCATGTTATACGTTTTCATGGCAGGATTTTGAGTCAGAGAGGAAATGGAAATTAGCTCAGGCAAGGAAAGTTGCTTTAAGAGCTAGCAAGGGCATGTTAGATCCGGCTACAAGAGGTGAAAGGAAGATGAAGGTTCAAACTTCAAATCTCTTATAATGAAAACCTGTGACTGTTACTATAATATTCTAATCTAATGGAATTGATTTAACTTACAGAAAGCAAAGTTGATATCTGAATTTTTCATTTTTCACTGGTAAAATTGTGATGTGAGCTGATATGCGTGAACATGTGTGTGTGTGTTGTGTGTGTTTTCAGGAAGAAGAGCAGCGATTAAGGAAAGTTGCACTAAATATTTCGAAGGATGTTAAGAAATTTTGGATAAAAATAGAAAAGCTGGTAATGCATTTATGGTTACGTGTTTGATTTTTTTCCTATATTTATGATGATGTCCTACTGTTCTTTAACCTATCTTATTGTTCCAGGTTCTTTACAAGCATCAGATGGAGCTTGATGAGAAAAAGAAAAAGGAACTTGACAAACAGCTTGAGTTTCTTTTGGGTCAAACTGAAAGGCATGTTCTTTAGGTTTTTTTAATATCTTGTTTGTGGCATTTGTTAATCAATTAAATTTGTTGACATATTCTTCTAAATCCATCTTTTAGGTACTCAACCATGTTGGCTGAAAATCTTGTGGATGCTATTAAACCAGTTGAGAAATGGTCACCAGAACATCATAGGAGTGCCCAATACAAAGGAGAAGATGAAGACGTTATCAACAGATCTAACGAAGCTAATGCTGGTGGGTAGAGAGACATCTTAAAAGTTATAAAGAACATTCACTTCTTTTACTAAATTTACTTCATCTATTTGGAGCAGAGTTTCAGTCCGATCCTAATGACAATGATGAAGAATACGATGTGCAATCTGATGATGAATCGGTGTGGATAACTCTTCTCTGCTTTTTTATTATAGTATCAAAGTTCTAACTGTATAGAGTTTATCGGTGCTTTCTGTGCATGCAATTATGCATCTTGTGGCTTCAAGAAATCCGTACAGTGATAATAATCTTCCATTTACTTAATATCAAGTTCCATGTTATTGTCATGGACTCATGGGAAAACTTGTAGAGACTCTGCTGTTTCTTCTGAGTCCATATTCTTTGAAAGGTATAAATACAAGCTTGTTGCCTAATGACAATGGGAGTAATGCAAGTTGGTCTGTTGAAATACAGAATATAACCCTTATGGATACAGCAGATAAATGAGGCTTCACCACTATAATCATTGTTTTATTATGATCTCTGTTAGACAGCCAATAAAAGCGAGCATGATGTGCCTCGTATTGTGGCATGTTTTGTATCACAATATGCATTATATAATATCCTTTTAATTTCCTTAAATGATGTGCTCTACATTCTAAGTCTTATTATCCTTTGCAAGTTGAAGCCATTGTTCCTCACTTCGTGTTTTGGACCTTTTAATTTTTTCTGTTGCTTTAATGGGTGAGGTTGCTTTGTATTGGTGTATGGTTTAATTCTAAATGATGGTACTGTTTCCAGGAGGATGATGAGCAAACCCTTGAGGAAGATGAGGCTCTCATAACTGAAGAAGAAAGGCTAGAGGAGTTGGCGGCTTTGCATGACGAAATTGATCTTCCTCTTGAGGAGTTACTGAAGCGTTATTCTGGGGAGAAAGGTGAGCTATTATAGAAACCCACCTCTATTTATTTATTTATTTTTTTTTTTTGAGATGCTGGGTTGGCCTCTTGAAGGGAGGCCCATTCTACCTCTGGAAAAGAAAGACATGTCATTGTTTACTTTATTTTAATCCAATGTGGTTCTTATTTTAATTTTAGTGATTAGAATGTATATTTTGTCAGTATAGTGAAAGTGTCAGCAGAAGCTTTTATTGTAAATCTGATTGTTTGGATCAGACCATTGGAGGATTTAGTGGCCTGGGTTGTCATTCTTGTAGGTTGTTTTTTTGGTATTCCAAACTACCTAGTTTCATTCTCTGTTTCTGCTTTTTTTCCAATTAATGACGGGAAAGTAAGAACTGAATCTCATGTAATCTTTTCCCTTTTCTCTTCCAACTGTATGCTTATCATTTTTATTTGGTCTTATGGAACTGTTTTCAAACAATTAGCAGGACCAGCTAGTCATGAAAGTAGTCCAGAGCACAGCAATGATGATGATACAGAAGTCAGAGCTGGTAATGGAAATGGTAAGGACAAGCCTGTTATTTTCCTCTAATCTTTGGTAAAAATTATGGTTGCTTCTAACATGGGTCATGTTGATGTGCTGCAGAAAATGGAGACAGTATTTTATCTAATAGCAAGCTTGGCTCAAGCAGCTCCAGCATGATATCTGGTCGTCGTTGTGTAAGTTGTATGTGTTTTTTTTTTTCGTTTTTAAATTGTAGGGTAAGTTTAGGACTTAATTGTAATGCTCATTTTGTAATATCAGGATGAAAGTAATGGTGGTCTAACTACACCAGCAGAGAACCTAGCCAAAGATAAGACCTATCAATCTGAAAATCTTACATATGACTTTAGTGATGAAGAGGTAAGAGAACACGCCCTGTCTGTTTATTTTTTATTTATAATTTATTTGTATATATTAATGATTTCTTAGGATTTTGCTTCTTAAATTCTTAATTTTAGTAATTGAACTTTGTTAGCAATTATGAAGTCCAACTGTACAATTTTATTGTCAATTTATAAAATTTGTACAAGATTAGTTTTGATAAATATTGACGAATTCTGTGTATATATTTCTTAGTTTCTTTTTTTTTTTCCTGCATGGCATACGCATGACTCTTGTGCTTTTGTGTCTATCATAATCATTATCATAGTTAGATGTCTTTGCTGTCCACTATCAGCCTGAGATGATTGTAGGCATTGTTCGGTTAAAAAAGAAAATATTCATGAATAAGATTATTCAGTGTCATATGCAGTTGTTATTTTTTAGGAATCTGCATGATATTGGAACTAAGGGCTGACTAGAGTTGGATTGAGGTTGTGAACATATGATTTGTATGCTTCTCTGTCTATCATAATCGTTATCATAGCTAGGTGTCTTTGCTATCCATTGTCAGACTGAGATGATTATAGGCATTGTTTAGTTAAAGAAAATCATCATGAATAAGATTATGCAGAGTGTCATATAAAGTTGGCATTTTTGAGGAATTTGCATGATATTGGAATTAAGGGCTGACTAGAGCTGGATTGAGGTTGTGAACATATAGTTTGTATAGAACTGCCATGAAATATAAATATCGTTGTCTCGCATGCTGTTTGGTTTCAATATATATATTCTTTACTAGTTGTCACCTGCCCTGTGTGCAGTCTGGTTCACCTACATGTGTTATGCTCTAATAGTCTAAGGCTTCAAGTAAAGAATAATATCTCAATGGATTTGACGTTCTCCCCTCTTTTCACTTTTCCCCATATAAATGACTAAATTTTCAACTATTAACTTGTCTAAAATTGTTTCTGAATTATTGGCAGGAAGATGGTGACTTCCTGCTTGCCACAGAAGATAATGTAAGTGATTCACTATGTCCTAGCGCTTATTTTGCTATCATTTTACAGTTTCCATTTCAATTGACCTGGTTCTTTGAAGAGATTGACTTTGGATAAATTCTAAATACAATTGCTTTTATAAACATGTATATGCTAAATTAATTGAATAAATGAGAGGTATTATAGTCATTTCAAAATAGAAGATCTCCGTGGGACAATAACCATTTCACTTTCTCTTGCTCTTGTCTCCATATTTAGGTGGGGGAAATTGACCTTCACGGCTTCACCTGACCTAATGAGAGGAAGTGTGTTTAGCTGGTAGTTATATAGATAAATGGCCAGATGTAAAGTGATCAACTTCATTGTTTCTATTTCCTGCAAGTCCACGTACCCACTACATCCTCTGATCCATTTTTTCAAGTGACAGCCCTTGATCGAAGCTTTCATTGATATCAGGAATTTTGTTGTATAGATCTGCATTAGATTGGATTTTTGCGTCAAATTTAAGTTACTAGTCAGGGCTGATTTTTTTGTGTAATTATTTATATGTATTTACCTTTGTTTTCATTCCTTTATTATTATTTTATTGAAAATTTTGTGTCGTAACTTCAGTTCAATGTTCAGGATGATGAAACAACCTTATCAGAGGAGGAAAAATTGGAAAAAATGGACGCAATTGCTCCAAAGGACGAGGTTAAGAGCTAGCCAACTTTCCTTTCCTTTCATTATGTTAGCACAGTTATTGATAACCACAGGATTATTGACTGTATATGTTCTAGCAAGTCTTCTTTGTTTGCATATTTTGTGTTATTACCCCTCATGATGAAGCTATTATTTGTAGATTGCTTTATTACAAAGGGAGAGTGACATGCCTGTTGAGGAACTCCTTGCAATGTATAGAAAGGTAGGCTTTATTTATCTGTATTCCTTACTTATGGTTTAGATGGTTGGTGTTCGTGTATTTATTTCTTTTAAGTTTGAATTTTTATGCTATTTGTTTTGATAGTATTCCAGTGGCAAACATAGGGAAGATGAATCTGAAGATGCTGCTTCTTTGTCGGAAGATCTTTGGGATTCTCCACCGCATGAAGATGGTAGGAAGAAGGATCCTGCGGTTTCTTTGGATGAAGATGTCAAGCCTGTTGAGCACATGGCTATTGTACAGTCCCAAACTGAAGAACAACATTGGGAAGGGCCTCATGAAAATCCTGAGGGAAGGGATAGTGAAAATCTGATAGCAGATGCTGCAGCTGCTGCAAGATCAGCGCAACCAACTGGAAATACCTTCTCCACAACTAAAGTGCGCACAAAGTTCCCTTTTCTCCTCAAGTATCCTCTCCGTGAGTATCAACACATTGGATTAGATTGGCTTGTCACAATGTATGAGAAAAGGCTGAATGGGATTTTGGCAGATGAAATGGGACTTGGTAAAACAATTATGACTATAGCTTTGCTTGCACATCTTGCTTGTGAAAGAGGGATTTGGGGTCCACATCTTATTGTGGTACCAACTAGTGTCATGCTTAACTGGGAGACTGAATTTCTCAAATGGTGTCCTGCTTTTAAAATTTTGACTTATTTTGGAAGTGCAAAAGAGAGGAAGCTCAAAAGACAAGGATGGTTGAAACCAAACTCATTTCATGTATGCATAACAACTTATCGATTAATTATTCAGGATTCTAAAGTCTTTAAGCGAAAGAAGTGGAAATACTTGATCTTAGATGAAGCTCACCTCATTAAAAATTGGAAGTCACAAAGATGGCAAACCCTCTTGAATTTCAATTCAAAGCGACGTATTCTCTTGACTGGTACACCACTACAGAATGATCTTATGGAACTTTGGTCTCTCATGCACTTCTTGATGCCTCATGTTTTCCAGTCTCATCAGGAGTTTAAGGATTGGTTCAGTAATCCTATATCTGGGATGGTGGAGGGAGAGGAAAAAGTGAATAAGGAGGTTGTTGATCGCTTGCACAATGTCCTTCGTCCCTTCATACTCCGTCGCTTAAAACAAGATGTGGAGAAACAGCTTCCAATGAAGCATGAGCATGTCATATATTGTAGATTGTCAAAAAGGCAGCGGAATTTGTATGAAGACTTCATTGCTAGTATTGAGACCCAAGCCACTCTTGCGAGTGCCAATTTTTTTGGGATGATTAGTATCATAATGCAACTCCGTAAGGTTTGCAATCACCCTGACCTATTTGAAGGCCGTCCTATAATCAGTTCTTTTGATATGTGGGGCATTGATGTTCAGCTAAGTTCTTCTGTGTGTTCATTGTTCTCAACCAACCCCTTTTCGTCAGTAGACCTACGAGGTTTTGGATTTTTATTTACTCATCTTGATTATAGCATGACTTCATGGGAGAGTGATGAAGTAAAAGCTATCGAGACCCCTGCAAGTTTAATCATGGAGCGTGCTGATATGAATGGCCTACAAGTAATTAGGCCTAAATCAACGGATCAGAAGAGTTTTCAAGGAACTAACATTTTTGAGGAAATTCAGAGGGCAATTTGGGAAGAGAGGCTGAGAGAAGCAAAGGAACGTGCAGCAGCTATTGCATGGTGGAATTCTTTGAGGTGTAAAAAAAGGCCTGTCTATTCAACAACCCTACGGGATCTTGTTACCATTAGGCATCCTGTGTATGACATTCATCAGGTGAAGGCTAATCCTAGGTCATACGTGTATTCCTCACTGCTAGCTGACATTGTCCTCTCACCAATTGAACGTTTCCAAAATATGGTTGATGTGGTTGAAAGTTTCATGTTTGCAATTCCAGCAGCACGAGCTCCACCTCCTGTCTGCTGGTGCAGTAGAAGTGAAACGCCAGTGTTTCTTCATCCATCGTACAAGCAAAAATGCTCTGAAGTTTTGTCACCCCTTCTGCCGCCAATCAGGCCAGCAATTGTTCGACGGCAGGTGTATTTCCCAGATAGGCGTCTTATACAATTTGACTGTGGGAAACTGCAGGAACTTGCGAGATTGTTGAGGAAATTAAAATCAGAAGGCCACAGAGCATTGATATTCACACAGATGACAAAGATGCTTGACGTACTGGAGGCTTTCATTAATTTGTATGGTTACACTTACATGAGATTAGATGGATCAACACAACCAGAAGAGAGGCAAACCTTGATGCAACGTTTTAACACAAACCCCAAAATTTTTCTTTTCATCTTGTCGACCCGTAGTGGGGGTGTTGGTATTAATCTAGTTGGAGCTGACACAGTTATTTTTTACGATAGTGACTGGAATCCTGCTATGGATCAACAAGCTCAAGATCGGTGTCATAGGATTGGTCAGACACGTGAAGTTCATATCTATAGATTGATAAGTGAAAGCACCATTGAAGAGAATATACTGAAGAAAGCAAAACAGAAGCGTGCTCTTGATGATTTAGTTATACAGAGTGGGAGTTATAATACTGAATTTTTCAAGAAGCTTGATCCTATGGAATTATTTTCAGGTCATAGAACACTTCCAGTGAAAAACATGCAGAAGGAGAAAAGCCAGGACATTGGGGATGAAGTTTCTGTAAGTAATGCAGATGTGGAGGCAGCATTGAAATACGCTGAAGATGAAGCAGATTATATGGCATTGAAGAAAGTTGAACTTGAAGAAGCCGTGGAAAACCAGGAGTTCACAGAAGAAGCCATAGGGAGACTTGATGAGGATGAGTATGTAAATGAAGATGATACAAAGGTTGATGACCCTTCAGAATTGGCTGAATCAGTTTCTAAGTCAAGTAAAGAGAATGCATTAATGTTTGTTGGAAGTGATCCTAAGGAAGAAAGACCTCTCTCTGTCTCTATCAAAGAAGATGATGTTGACATGTTGGCTGATGTCAAACAGATGGCGGCGGCGGCGGCGGCAGGTGGACAAGCTATCTCAGCCTTTGAGAACCAGCTACGCCCAATTGATCGGTATGCCATTCGTTTTCTGGAGGTGTGGGATCCAATTATAGATAAAGCATCCTTGGAATCTGAAGTCAGGTTTGAGGATACAGAATGGGAATTAGATCGCATTGAGAAGTACAAGGAGGAGATGGAAGCTGAAATTGATGAAGATGAAGAACCTCTTGTATATGAAAGTATGTACCTCTATTACATTTTTGCTTCATGACATGATAGATGATGATAATTTTTATATAAAAGCTCATTAGATATAGGGCGGTTGTCAGAGAACGGGTTTTTTAAGTTGATGTTGATGAAATTGAATGCAAAGTGTCAGTACCAAATGCTCATTAATGAGACTTTGCATTCAGTCTCGCCAACTTCATAAGTTTTCAACTTAAAAGGATCCAGATCGGTGGTTGTCATTGGGCTGGACTGTGATTCAATCACGAAAGGCTCTAAATTACTTATCTCTCGTTGAGTTTAGCTGGTACATGAGATGAGATTATAATTGTAACGAATTACATTTGTGTTCATCATAGCTGAAGCAATCCTAGTAGGTTTAGTATCATGTGATCTACTGGTGATGTTTGTTGATCACTGTTAAGTAAATTTGGAACTTGCACTGCGGATGACATGTTGCACTTTTGATTTCTAGTTATCTTTTGAGCAGACATAATAAGTTTTGATTTCTATGTATGATGTCAGGATGGGATGCCGATTTTGCAACTGAGGCATATCGGCAGCAAGTAGAGGCCTTGGCTCAACATCAGGTGAGTTAGATGAACTTCAAGCTTTGTTGCTTTATCCATCTTCATGTGGGTATGTTAATGTGTTTGCTTTTCATTTTCTGTAGTTAATGGAGGAACTTGAGAATGAGGCTAGGCAGAAAGAAGAGGCTGATGAAGAAAATTGTGATCCTGGAAAGTAAGAGTTTTCATTTATTGTTGTTTTGCCCTCCCTGCAATTATTTAAAATATATGAAACATATTTTGAAAATATTGGCGATATTAATTGAAATAGGTGATTTAGTAAATTGGAAATGCTTGAGGATGATGTATTATTCATGTTTTGCCAGAATTCAAACACCAAGGGATTCTAAGCCCAGACCTAAAAAGAAGCCCAAGAAAACCAAGTTTAAATCCCTGAAGAAAGGATCTTTGGCCTCTGAATCCAAACTTATGAAAGAAGAACCACAAACAGATCCAATGTCAATAGATGATGAGATTGTCACTAGCCTGGACCTGGGGTCTCCAAATTCAACTAAGCAGAAAAAGCGTAAAAAGCCTAAATTTATAGCTGATGGGGAGGAGGAGAAGACACTAAAGAAGTCCAAGAAGAGCAAGAGGGCTGCTGATATTTGTGCTTCTGATTCAGATAATGCCTTGTTAGGTTTGCCAGATGAACATGCAGAACCAAAGCAATGTGAAAGTATGGTTGAATCTGAACTGAAACCTCCCAGCAGGAGTAAAATGGGAGGGAAAATATCCATAACACCAATGCCAGTCAAACGAATTCTGACAATAAAACCAGAAAAAGTGAAGAAGGGTAATGCTTCGTCCAAAGATGGGGTTCCATCAGCTGATTTTTGGCAGTCACGGGAAGATGCAATTTTATGTGCTATTGTTCATGAATATGGTTCTAACTGGAGTTTGGTGAGCGAAACACTCTACAGTATGACTGCTGGAGGATCATACAGGGGTAGATACCGTCATCCTGTCCATTGCTGTGAGAGATTCAGAGAACTAGTTCAAAGATATGTTTTGTCAACGACAGACAATGCTAATCATGAGAGGGGCAACAGTACTGCCTCGGGAAAGTCTCTCCTGAAAGTTACTGAGGTAAGGATGGAGATTTTAACATGTTAGTGTTGATTTCCACATGCTTTCTATTTGCATGTCGTCATTTGGATATTATATCACAAGTTGTTTATTTGGAATATGGATAATATTTAAAAACTCCAATGTGGAATTTGCTTTGTGAATTTGGAAATTGAGTACGCATTTGTCGCTTATATATTAATTATTCTGGCAGGATAACATTCGGATGTTGTTAGATGTTGCTTCTGAGCAGGAAAATAGAGAGTTATTACTACAGCAGCATTTTTTTGCTCTGCTTTCTTCTGTCTGGAAGTCAGCATCACGTTTTGATCAGAGGAAAAATCCACCAACTCAAAATGGCCACTATTATGATTATAGTTTCTTTACTTCCATGGGCCATAATTCTCAGAGCCTTCTGAAGAAGCCTTCTGAAAGGATGACGGTCACTAATCTGGCCCAGAGCAGAAAGTTATTAGCCGCTGCACTTGAAGACACCAGTAGTAGGCAACAGGATGATAAAATCTCTCCCTCAAATCAGGGTGACAACGTGCCAGTGGCTACTGATCAGCTGGATGTGACACTGGAATTCCCAAAAGACAAGAGTGACACATTGATCTCATTTCCTTCTGTTATAAATTTATCCATACAAGGGACAGAGCCCCTACAATCGGTAATTTACCCAAATGGGGAAGATCATCATCTTAGAGCTTGTGGATCTGTTGCTGAGGATCGTTTCAGGTATGGCTGGATACAATGGCATGGTTATTTGTATTATGCTTTGATGTCTCAAGTATTTTCTGGTCGGATTAGTGGATGTTCTATCAGGCTGAGATTATGCATGCTGAATATCTTTTGCATTGATCTGTGAAACATAAGTTACCTTTTTTTTTTGGGTGTTTTTGTGTGTGTTAATAATAAAGCATAGGTTGCTTTTGTGAGATTCATGGATGGTGTTTTCATTTTTCTATATTATACAATTATCTGTTTCTTGGCTTCATTTACTTAGAGAAGTTAAACGGTCTCTACATTAATGTTCCTAACTGCTATCTTCTTTCCTTTTGCTGATTTAGGTCCACCCATTAATGATTTGATCCATTACACATTCAATATAAATATTGATAATAATGCGTAATAGAATGGTCCAATTAAGTATGCGTTCTTTTGCTTTTTGATATTTGGTATTTTCAGTTCATTGCTTTCTTTGTAGAACTCTCTTCACATCAAAGAAAATAATTTTCATTGCTGTTGTTGGCTAATCAATTGTTCGGTAAATTATAATAATTATGTAGAATTAATGTGGTCATATTTTTGTCAAGAAAACAAAATGGTGCTTGAAATTTTTTTCCTTATGTACTTTATTACATTTTTAGTGAGCCAAAGGGGACCAAGCCCATCCAATCTGTAGTCTTTTACTTCTGGGAGGATGCTCATGGGTAATGTCTTTTTCTCAGGGAGGCAGCCAGAGCTTGCGAGGAAGATAGTTATGGATGGGCTTCCTCAGTATTCCCAACAAATGATTCAAAGTCCAGACCAGGATCTAAGATACAGGCTTCAGGAAAGCACAAGTCCTCCATCTCAGACTCCATTAAGCCTGCTAAATCGAAGTCCAAACGAAATTCAATGGATACTAGTGAGGCACGTCACCAACAGGTTGAGCCATTATTCCAGTCAATGCCATCACTTCCAGCAAAGGATCTGAGGATTGATCTTAATTCAATCGCAACGGACGAAGCGGTGATTGATGATAATATGGATTGCAGCCTGCCGTTTGTCCTAAATGAGGAAAATTCGTTGGAAACAGAAACTTTAGTTATGGTCCCACATGATTTCGTTGCTGGCTTAATCTCAGGCCTTGATGATTATTCAGAATTATCGGAATATACAGACATTGGATAAGTCCGCCAAACCAAGCCTGACTTGAACATCTGAATGTTCCATCGTGGCCATTGATTACTGGGTAACTCTTGGCATGTTACTATTGGTCATTCCATGAATCACCAAGGGCCGGCCATTGTTCATTATGTTGTTACCGAGCTCCTGGGGCATTGTTTCCATTTGGATTCAACTTTTGGCAATGTGGGAAAATTATGTTAAGAGGAGCATCCACACGAGCCTGCAGTACAGAATAGTTCAGGTTCGGGTTACAGAAAGACAGATGTAGAACGTAGGATGAATATATTTAATTCTGATTTAAGGCTTCAGTTCAAATTTTGTTTTCCCATGGGAAGAACTGAGGTACTGTAGTTATGGCGTCAAAGAAAAGGTGAATTCCCTTAGCCTGTTTTTTAATGTGCTCACGCATGCAACGGTGACCTGCTTCCACTGCGTCTTCATTTTGTTTTGGAATCTGACACGTCGTCTTTTAGCGACTGTTGATCCCATTTACAACATCTGGAATTATTTAACCTGAAAAGAAAATCTTCTATATTTGCATCGATCACATCACAGTCAACCTGTTAACAATTCTACAGCTAAGGGCTTATAGAGCCCGGGCCGTGCTCTGACCTTGGTGGAGGACTGGTGTCGAACCCTTTCAAAACTTTTTTTTACCAAAAAAAAAAAAAAAAAATTCTACAGCTAACTCACGCTTCCTTAGGTGCAATTGTTAAATTAAGTTTTCTTGTGGAGCTTAACATAAATATCTTTTTTTATTATTCAAACAGCTGAACTTATTTTTAGGATTAAAGTGTAAAAATACACATGTGCTTTGATCAGAGGAGTATCCAGTAACAAATGCTTTTTTGAGGTACAAAAATACACACGTGGTTACAAATTAGGTGGAAAAATACCGTTTGACCGTTAAGTTTAACTTTTTTTACTTTCAAAGGTGCAAAAATATACGTGCTTTAGCAAAAGAGCACCTAACACTAAGTATTTTTTTATTTAATAATTTTATTTTAATTAAAGGAAAATTATTATTTCTCTAAGTATAATTCCTAGAAAATTAAATTTTTTATTTCCATAATTTAATTTCTTTTTTTTAAATCCTTATTAAATTTTCTTATTAAATTTATGTAGTTCGGGAAAAAATTAAATAAAATTTTTATATTTTTTGGATTTTAAAATTATCGGTTAGAAAATAATTTATCAAAATGTTGTATAGACAAATTAAAATCGTTAACCCAGTATGGAAATTCTACAAATTGTTTCCTTTAGTTGAAGCTCAAAAACATAATCAATTAATTTTGTAGTTAGGGCGCACAATTTGATATTACTGAGTAATGTAAAGCATTCATTAAATTCTAACGGTCCTACCCTTTTGTTAGAAATTGTATTTTTTGTGCTTCAAAAGCTTGGAAATTGTCTTTACTTAATGCGAAGTGATAATCATGTGGTTTTCAATATTTTGTAATAAATTTTATCATTTATATTAAATTCTAACGGTCCTACCTTTTTGTTATAAATTGTATTTTTTGTGCTTCAAAAGTTTGGAAATTGTCTTTACTTAATGCGAAGTGATAATCATGTGGTTTTCAATATTTTGTAATAAATTTTATCATTTATATCTTGGTGCGTGTGCTATTAATTTCAAGCAAATAGTTGCTCCCATACGATATACTTGTTAGAGGACCTGTGCACTTTTCACTTTTTTATATTGGTTTAACTATTTAAATTTATTTTGCATTTTATATATAGAATTCTCATTTAATTTTATTATTTTTTTACCACTATCTTAACTTCTTATGTGTTATTTAAACTTAAATTTAAAAGAAGCTTAATAACTTGCTTAAGAATTAGTTATATTCTTCATTGAATAATTATTCTTATTTATTTTTTATTTATTTTTTTGAATAATTTTATATTTGAAATTATTTTGGAAAAGGATAAAATATTAATACATGCAGGAGAAACTCGCTCAAATGATTAAAAAAAATATTTTTTTTTTAAATGAAAATTGACCACCGAAGGGCAATTCTTGAAAATTGACATTGCAAAGGAAATTTAATAAGAAAATTTAATAAGGATTTTAAAAAAAATAAATTAAATTATGGAAATAAAAAATTTAAATTTCTAGGAATTATACTTAGAGAAATAATAATTTTTCTTTAATTAAAATAAAATTAAATTAAAAAAAATACTTGGTGTTAGGTGTTCTTTTTGCTAAAGCACATGTGTATTTTTGCACCTTTGAAAGTAAAAAAAGTCAAACTTAACGGTCAAACGGTATTTTTGCACCTAATTTGTAACCACGTGTGTACTTTTGCACCTCAAAAAAGCACTTGTCACTAGATGCTCTTCTGATCAAAACACATGTGTATTTTTGCACCTTAACCCTTATTTTTATTATTCAAACAGCTGAACTTACTATGGCAAAAGGTACCTTTTAGTAATGAATAAGTAGGTAAATGAAAGTGAAAATCTCTTAAAAGGCCTAAAGGATAAAAAATAGGGGTTTAAACTTCTCATGTTACATGAGAAGAAGAAGATTCCTACACACAAATAAAATGGTGGGACCTACACATATATATGAATTCATTACATATATGTGGGTCTCACTATTTCATGTATATGTAACATGAAAAAACATTTCTCCTACAACATGAAAAATGTTTTTCCCTAAAAAATATGTTAAAAAAGGTTTTGTAGAAAATTCTGATGTCAAAAAAATATTATTGACAACTTGTGCAACAGGTGACTAACAATTCTATCTGTAGGTTTTAATAAATTTTTGGGATCTTTTAGATTACAGAATTTTTTATGGGATTTTTTTGATATTTTTTTAATTCCTGAAGATCCTAAAGAGATTTTCCCCAAAATAAACCATGCAATTTTTCTTTTGAATAAGCCTTAAATCCATTCATCTGAGTAGTATAAAATACGCTGTAATCTTTAATTATGTAACTTAAATAGATATGATTGTTTTTTTATTCTGGACTAATAATGAATGACAATTTTAGTGGTATATCATTTTATATTGATCTTGATTCTATCTTCTTAAATATTATACGAACGAAGAATGAATCTCTTATTATTGTTTTTTATATAATCAAAAAATACCGGGTGCAAGGGCAACGCATTGGACTACTGATCCCACAGTTTAAAACTTTAATTAATGTCTAAAAATACGGGCACAGGTTTCCTAGTGCATGTAGGAGTTTTTCTTTATTTTTGATAATCCATGTAAGAGTTTTTCTAAACACGGACAATTTGACATTGGGTGCATGGCTACAACTATAATTTTAAGAAAATATTTTGAATAATTTCAAGATTAGAAAAATTTTAAATGAATATTTTTACCTTTCCCGGTTTGGAATAAGAGAGTGGGAAGAAAAAAAGTCAATTCTGTAAATGAATTATCTTTTGAACTTCTAATTCACATTGTTTTGTACGAGGATCAAAATGAGCCAATGATAATTCATTTCAGCTAATCTCTTTATTCAACTGCTTATTTTCTCCCCCTAATGTTGGGTAGACTGATTCATCAAAATGACAATCTTCAAATCATGCAGTAAATCAATCTCCTGTAGATGGTTCTAAATATTTTATAATTGAAGGAGATTTATATCCAACATAAATTCTCATTCTTCTTTGAGGACCCATTTTAGTACGTTGTGGAGGTGCTATAGGCACATATACTGCACATCCAAAGGTCCGAATATGGAAAATATTAGGTTTTTCACCAAAAACCATTTGTAAGGGGAAAACTTTTAAATAACTAGTTGGCCTGATGCGAATTAACATTGCTGCATGCAAAATGGCATGGCCCCAAGCAGAAATTGGTAAATTAGATTTCAAAAGTAAAGGTCTTGCAATAAGTTGCAAACGTTTTACCAATGATTCTGCAAGTCCATTTTACATATGAACATGTGCTACAGGATGTTCAACATCAATTCCAAAGGACATACAATATTCATTAAAAGTCTGTGAAGTAAATTCACCAGTATTATCAAGACGTATTTTCTTGATAGGATAATCAGGGTAATGTGCTCTTAATCTTGTCAATTGAGCAAGTAATCTCGCAAATGCCAGGTTTCGAGAAGATAGTAAGCACACATGCGACCATTTAGTTGATGCATCAATTAAAACCATATAATACCTAAATGGTCCGCATGGTGGGTGTATTGGCCCACAAATATCTCCTTGCATCCATTCTAGAAATGTGAGAGACTCACTTTCTACTTTGCTTGGTGATGGCCGAATAATTAATTTTCCCTTGGAACATGCATCACATGAGAAATCATGGGATTTTGGTATTTGTTTCTGTTTCAAATTATGTCCACATGAATTCTCTATTATACGTCGCATCATAATTGACCCGGGATGGCCTAACCGGTCATGTCAAACATTAAATATGCCTTTATCAGCATGCTTCTGGTTTTCCATAACATTTATTTCAATTGTACTAATATGTGAATAGTACAAACCAGAAGATAACATTGGTAATTTCTCCAGAACATATTTTTCACCATATCTAACAGTAACAATTTGTAGATATTCTTTATTCTCCTCATTTATAGTCTCAATATGATATCCATTCCGACGGATATCTTTAAAGCTTAACAAATTTCTATGAGACTTGGAGGAATACAAAGCATTATTAATAACAAATTTCGTACCATTGGGTAATATTATTATTGTTCTTCCAGAGCCTTCAATCAATCTTGTATTACACACTATGGTATTGATGCTTGTACTACAATTTGTTAGATGTGAAAAATATTTCTTATCTTTAAGAATTGTATGTGTCGTTGCACTATCAATGAGACATATATCTTCATTCTTGTGTGCAATATTTGAAATATCCATGAGCTTCATAAAAGAAAAGAAAATGCATTAATACATACATAATTGATATTTGATAATAAATTTAGAATGATACAAGAAAATTATTATAATTTCTGCATAACTTATTTAATCATAAAAATCTTCCACTTCCAAGAGTGACATAACATCATCATTTGGCTCATTGACATCATTATCTTTATGAGCCTTATCATCACATTTCACATTATTAACACTCCTTTTTATAGAGTCTTGGTAAAGTTTCGCTAAATGTTCTGGCGTACGACAATTATGTACCCAGTGTCCCTTCATACCACACCGATAACATTTATGTTCAACAACTTTTGAAGGACCTTCTTTATCATTCTTCTGTCCTTCATTATTCATCTTTTTCTGGTGGGTATAAAGACTATAATAACCTCTTCCACCATGATAAGGACCATGATAATTTTTGCCTCCACGATTTCCATGTCCTCGTCCACGACCACGGCCACGGCCACGACCAGGACCGCGACCACGGCCACGACCATGATCATTATGTACACTCACATTCGCTTCAGGAAATGGAGAAGATCCAGTGGGACGATTTTCATGATTTTTCAATAATAATTCGTTATTTTGCTCGGCTACTAATAAACATGAGATTAACTCAGAATATTTTTTAAAACCTTTCTTTCGATATTGCTGTTGTAAAAGCAAATTCGAAGCATGAAAGGTAGAAAAAGTTTTTTCTAATAAGTCCTTATCAGTTATTTTTTCACCACATAATTTTAACTGAGAACTTATTTTGAAAACAGCTGAGTTATACTCACTTACAGTTTAAAAATCTTGTAGCCTGAGATGAATCCATTCATAACGAGCTCTAGGCAAAATCATCGTTTTCTGATGATCATATCTATCTTTCAAACTAGTCCACAATTCAAATGGATCTTTCACCGTTAAATATTCAGTTTTCAAACTTTCATGAATGTGGTGTCGGAGAAAAATCATAGCTTTAGCCTTTACTTGAGGGGGCGCATCATTTCCCGGCAATATAGCCTTTCTAAGGTCCTTTGCTTGAAGATGGGTCAGCATCTAAAACCCATGATAGATAATTCTTCCCGGTGATGTCAAGAGCATTAAATTCAAGATTTGAAAGGCTGGAAGACATGATTTAAACTAAAAATAATGATAATAATTAGAATCATATTATAAAATCCTTTTATAAATTAAAACATAATTTAAAGAACTGTAAATAAACATGCTAAGAAAATAAAAAGAAGATGAGATAGGAATGGTAGTAAACTCACAGCGAGACCTATCTCATCCGAAGGTAAGAAAGAGGATGCAAATTTAATATATAATATATATAAACAAATGGAGCCCACTAATAAATATACTAGTGTTGTCACCATAAAAGGTAAATAAATGCATAAATAAATGGAGCCCACTAATATGTATATCAGTGTCGCTACCATGAACAATAATTAAAGCAGTAGATAATTTAAATTAAATTTAACAAATGGTGCCCACTAATACTAGTGTCGCCACCATGAAATAAATAAATAAAGCAGTAAATAAAATAAATAAATAAAGCAGTAAGTAAAATAAATTAAATAAATGGAGCTTAGTTTCGCCACCATAAAATAAATAAATAAAACAGTAAGTAAAGTAAATTAAATAAATGGAGCTTAGTATCGCCACCATGAAATAAATAAATAAAGCAGTAAATAAAGAATTATAATTAAATTACAAATGGAGCTTAATGTTGCCACTATGAAATTAATCAATAGGGAGTGAGAAGAATATATAAATATAAATAAATTACTGTAAATAGTAAAATACAAAATTTACTGTGAATAGTAAAGTTATTATTAACAGTAAATAATGAATAAAATAAAATTACTGAAATATTAAATCTAGACTTCCATATAAGAGTCAAAATGAATAAAAATGTAAAATTACTGAAAAAGGTAAAATTAACATGAATAGTAAAAATTACTATTTACTGTGAATAGTAAATAGTAAATAATCTCAAATCTTAACCATGGAACCCGATGTTTAAAATAATCGGTAAAAGTAGAACTTTAATTCCATATTATGGTTAAGATTATCCTAGATAGATAAAATAAACATATAGTAAAGGAGATGGTAATAAAATTTTACCTTGGTAGAGTTTTCGTGCTGATAACGTAATATAAAACTAATGAAAAGTAAATACAAGAACAAGAGATTTTAGAGAGAGAGAGAGTAGAGAGAAGTTCTCATTTCAGTGTGTTTTGAATGTTTACAGAAGGCCTATATTTATAGACGGAAAATAAGCCTTTAGTGTAATTTCCACTTTGGGTCATTTGATGCAATATTCCCCTAATTACATAATTGTACACTCACGGGAATGCATTCCCGTGAGTTGTATAATTTTGTGTGTGAGTCCCACCAAATAGCAAACTACTATGCATGGTACTATACGCGGGTCTCATGTCATCTTATAATATTTGGAGACCGGGAGTCAATGGACATCCACATAATCAGTATATTTATAATAGGAAATATGTTTACCGATTTATAGCGCGCACGCGTCCGAAGTCGGAGCACGTGAGAGAGAGATCGACGGCGAATTGTGTTCTTTTTTTCCCTCTCAGAGTTGTGTTCTTTCTTTCCTTGCTTTAAAACAAAAAAATTCTAGCGTTCGAAAAAAAAAACAATAAAATTTCTTTGAAACCCTAACTTTAACGAAGAAAAAGAAGTAAAATCCCCAACTTTTATTCATTGCGTCTATAATAAACACCACTGTCTTCTTGTTACTCTATATATCCTTTGTGCACCTTGCCAACCCCATCTCGAAACCTCCCCAGCTCCTCGTCTTTTGAACCCTCTTTTAGGGTTTGGGCTAGGGTTTTGCACCTTCCTATACCTCTGCTCTTCTGGTGTTCGCTAATCACCGGATCTCCCCGTAGTTTAAGGTTTCTCTTTTCTGGGTTGCCTCTTCAGTTCTCTTTCTTTTAGAGGTTATCTTTGTATTACGATCTTGATCTATTTATTGCGTAAATGGATGCCCGCAAGAGAGGAAGGGTTGAAGCTGGGCCCAATGTTAATGGCGGTACAAAAAAGTTCAAGCAAGGTTTGCAATTTAGCTTGCTCACTCTTCTGCTTTCTAATTTCATTATTTAACCGTTGAAGATTTCTTTGTGTTGCGGAGTGTCCCGTCTCGTGTTATGTTTTAAAAGCATATTGTTTTCTGCCTGTTCTTTTCGTTGCTTTTCTTTTATTGTTGTCCCGAATAGTTAGCATATGTAATTAATTTGTGTCAGTGTTGTGTTTCCTTCTTTTGGGATGCTTTCCCCACTTTAATTGATGTAACTGAAGTTATTTTCCAGTTGCTCACCTTAATTTGTTGCCCTTTGGTTTAAAATCATTAAAAAATTTGTGACTTCAAGAGTTGGTTGCTTCCCGTTTCTTTGTTTCTCGCTTTCTTTTTGGGATAATTGATTCCTGATTGTTTAGATATGTTTAGTAATAATTTCCGTGATTTTTTTCAGCAGCTTTTTATTTTTTTATTTTTATATTTGGTTTCCCACTATTGCTAATTGTAAGGTTCGCGGTATGGTGGGGATTGTGGTTGCAATTACTCTCATACAAAAATGCCTATTAGTGTAAGTAAGGCCTCTAAAAAATTTAAAGACACTCCTTCCCAAGCGATTTTGGTTAGCAAAAAATGATGTCTGTTTGATGACTCTATTGCTTTCACTAAATAGTTAAAAATAATTAATCTATGATTTACGGTGAATGTCTTTTTTGTTCCAAATAAAATTGAAAGCATTTTTGAAGGTGTTAACAATTTGGTGGGCTTATTTAATCAATAAGCCACGGAATGTCAACTGAGAAAACGTAATTAATGTTTTGCAACAGAAATGGACTCCTTATCATCTGCTGTAGGAAGCAAATCGAAGCCATGTACCAAGTTTTTCAGGTTATAATCTATTCCTGTCTAGATAAATATATTGAACTGCATATTTTTTCTGGCTAAATTCTAAATAATGTAATAAGGTCACCACTATAGAACTAAAGCATGTAATATACTGCAAATTAACGGGGTATTTGAAGCATTCTATACAGGTACATAACATATTGTTCTTAATTCTAATAAACTTTTGACTTATTAGTCGTTTACTTATGGATTTCCCAAAAGATAAGATATGCAGGAGGGTTGTTGGCATTGAAACCATAATATCAAAGGTAGATCATTTTTCTGTGTGATTGCATTATTTATTGGTTCAAATGGCAATTTCTACTGAGTTAGAGGATATTTAATGGTAATCTTTCGCCCTTTTGTGCTTTCCTCAGCTTATGAATTCAACTTTCAGTTGGTAAGATACTAATGAATTGATGTACGCCTTTAGCTGGGTTAGGAATGATGTAAACTTATGTTATGGTGTCGAGGCATTGCATTTCTGCTCTACACACGTGTGCACACACACACTCTGTATACGTGTGAGATGTGGCTTTTGCCATCTGTTCCTCCCAAGGGAATCCCACTTGACCAATTTTATTCTGATTGTTTGAAACGTTTATGGAATAATCAGTTGTGAATTTAATCAAGATGGTTACTCTTTGTTCGAGACCCTTCTCATGAAATTCTTACTTTCTTTGTGAATTTCTTGTTCTGATTCATTTCTTTTTTTCATGGTGAGGAGGATGACCTCTTGATCTGCTATTGTTACTACATACGATTAATTTCTCTGTTTTTTTTTCAGACTATGTTACTGAGTTACTGCTTCTATTGTTCAATTTTGTTTGTAGTCGAGCAACTGTTTGTTTACTTGATCATTCTGAGAAAATTCATATTTTTTTGATGTCTATGATAGGATAAATAGTATGTTACTTGATTGGCTGATCAAAAATTTCCTTCTATTGCTTACTTTGATACTATGTTCGTTTAACCTCAAGAGTGAAAAAAGGCAGACCTAGATTCTTATGTAATTAATCAGTATTTTGGTGTGATCTGATTATAACGTACTGTGTACTACAGCACCGCTGGCTGCCCGTTTGGTGAGAGCTGCCACTTCTTGCACTATGTTCCTGGTGGTTACAATGCTGTTGCTCAGATGATGAATCTAACACCAGCTGTGCCTCCAGCATCTAGAAATATTGTTGCCCCATCACCTGTTCATAATGGGGCTGCACCGCCGGCTGTTAAAACCCGTGTATGCAATAAATATAACACTGCTGAAGGCTGTAAGTTTGGTGACAAGTGTCACTTTGCCCATGGTGAGTGGGAACTTGGTAAGTCTATTGCTCCAGCAGTGGATGATCATCGTGCCATGGGACCTATTTCCGGCCGTTCAGCTGGTCGAGTGGAGCCTCCTCCAGGTCCTGTTGCTAGTTTTGGTGCCAATGCTACTGCTAAGATCAGTGTTGAAGCTTCATTGGCTGGAGCTATCATAGGAAAGGGTGGTGTGAACTCCAAGCAGATCTGCCGTCAAACAGGAGCCAAACTCTCAATTCGGGATCATGAGTCAGATCCAAATCTTAGGAACATCGAGCTTGAAGGTAGTTTTCAGCAAATCCAGAGTGCGAGCAACATGGTAAAAGAGTTACTGGTGACATTATCGATGTCAGCGCCGTCTAAAACCCATGGCGGAGCTCCGGGAGCACCAGGCCATCATGGAAGTAACTTTAAGACAAAGCTGTGTGAGAACTTTGCCAAGGGGTCTTGCACCTTTGGAGAAAGATGTCACTTCGCGCATGGAGCTGCTGAATTACGTAAAGCAGGGGTATGAATTTGACTGTGGTTGGATTCCATTTGTTTTTTCTCCTTGTACTCATGTCGTCATTGTTGTGCATTGCCAATCAGTAGTACTGACCGAACCTCCCATAGTAGGGTTGTTCTCCCGACTCTTTTTCGGCCTCTCTAATTGCCAAATTTCTCTTGGGATTTGTTTTTATTAGTCTTTACTCTTTGATGGTCCGAGTTTAATAATGGGAGTATTCGCTCTTTAGACTTTCCAATTCATCGAGTATTTTCTTTCCTTAGCACATGAGGGAAATCAAATCGATGAAAATCAAATTAAATTATGGGCTCAAACGAATTTTTTATGTATGGAAATTTAATTAATCAAATCAGGTTTTGGTTAACTTGGAACTGTAAGAAGTTTTTTAACTCAAAGCAAAAGTCCTCTGTTTATCCCACCTTCATAAAGGCCTATCTTATCAGCTTTCAAGGAGTTATTTCCGGGAACAAGGCGCTTCTCTTTCCTGTCCTGGTTCTTAGTTTGGACAAAAGAAAGGGCCCTCGAAATTGCATTTGTGAAAGCACATACAACATAATAAGCAAGTAAATGGTACATGTATGGCAGGTCAATCACAATCACTCGCATGTGATTATAAAGAGGCGGTGTACCAACGTAGCCTTATCCTACTAGATGGTTCGGCTACGTGATCAACTCTTCAGTCTATGTAAGTTCCAAAAACATCGTTCTCAGTCGTTTTAATTTCCCTCTGGTGCGATTCTCAAACTTGCCCTTTGGTTAAATAAATTGTTAATAAAGTAAATTATTGATTAAGAAATCTTGCCCACTAACCTCTCTTCAGTCTTCCTCTACCCATTAGAGGAAATAGAAATTAATTAGGGGTGTACTCTCTCACCCCGTGCCAAGTGATCTTAATTCGATCATGATTAAGCACTACATAATCGAGTGGAGGAAAACTGCGTCAGATGATATTATGACATGTTTCCGTTAACTTTTATTTTCGTCCTCCATTTTTGCTTACAAAGATGGAAACTTCAGAGAAAAACACACATCAAATTGATCGAAGTACATAAGGGTGATTTTATTGTCATTCTTTCACAACCAGATTCTTGTATTTTAGGCGTACCAAACAAGGTACACATAATTACCACCCACAGCGAAAGGAAAAAACAAAAACAACACAAGTGAAGGTCTCACCAACATCCACAGAGACAACCCTACCCAAATACTGAAACCTAGTTCATGTAATGACGCCCAGGCCTAGCAGTTCCATAGCCATGCGCGTTATCGTTCCCTCCATATTGCGTATCGCGTCCCTCCTCCACCACATATTCTCCGGCCGGTTGTCCCGTCCCATGCCCCGGCATTGCCGACATCTGCTGCCCTGCCGTCGTGTGTCCATACTCCCCTGTCGCCGTCGAGTACGTGGCCGTCGTCCCTGCCCCACCAGCCCCTGCGGTATAGTTTCTGCCGTGGCTTCCCGGCACTGTTTTGGCTGCCTGTCTGGACGCCGCGTTATGCTGACGCGCCTCCTGCTTGTCCAGCTCCGCCTGACGCATCCTCTCCTCCTTCCTCTGTTCTGCCATCTCCTTTTCCGTCGGATCGTGTGCCGTCATCTTCTCCGTCTGTTAAGTTCCAATAACCACATCGATCAGGCAAATCTCGGTGAGTAATTATGTCTATTTTGTAAAACATAGTGCAATTAAATGTGTTAGTGGTGAATATGTTGCATACCTTTTCCTGGACGGCGGCCTTGGTCTTCTCCAAGCCAGACTTGGCAGAGGCGCCAATGTTGGCGGCTGTTTCCTTCATTTTCTCCATTTTGAGTTCTCTCTTGTACGATGTTTCAAACTTGCCGTTGGTTATGTGCCAGGGTAAATAGAATGGCCCCAACTTTTATAGATTTCGGGGCCACAAATTCTGAGAGCCACGTGTACCAACAAAAAGTACGCGTGGCGTGTTCCTGAGGGCAATAGGATCTATCGTCCGACACATAAGTGGCACGTGTCTGTTGGGAGGCAAATGTAAGAACTGGAATGAAGAGACGCTGAGACACGATGCTGCAAGAGTCCGAGTTGTTTAGAATGTTCGTTATCATAAAGCATTTACGTTAATTTAGTTTTTTTATAAAATATTTATTTATTTTTAATCAGTATTAATTATTTTTTTATGTATACTCATAATTAATAAGGTACTGATAAGAATAATAATTAATATAATATTAGAGTTTAATGTAATTAGTAGGGGTAATATTAAAAATTACTTATATTTTAAAACAACTTTAATGATTTTAACTGTTTTTATTAATTTATTAAAATTGTTAATTTGTGTCTTATAATAAAGACATAAGAAGTATATGTCATCACCCTCAACATGACTAGAAAAAATCCTCCACCAATTAATTATCACAACTCACAATGTTCTGGTTCAAATAGATTAACCAATTAATGTCCTGGATCCTTTGGTCAATCTGAGGAAAGTTGATGATGATCAATCATCAGCGGACATATCTAAAAGTTGTAAAACGTCTTACTATTTACAAATTAATTATTAATTAATCAAAATTATTGACTAGAGTATGTGTGAGTGTGCGACTCATGAATCTATCTACAGAGCCCAGCCCACTATCCTTGCAAAAACCAAAGAAAAAGGCTGTCAATGAAGATAGAAACAGCGTCAAGCTTCAGCTTTAATTATTTGTGTTGGGCTGCCAAAGAGAGTTGGCACAGATGGTAAAAGATTCAGGATTAGTTTCTTGGGATGTGAGTTCGATCCCCTCTACCGTTGCTAGGACTCCTTTGGTAGGCGATCTTGTAAGTCCCCAGTAAGTACTCATAAAGCCCGGACCGTGCCCTGGCCTTAGTGGGGGACTGGTGTCAAACCCCTCCAAAATTTTTATATATCAAAAAAATTATTTGTGCTGGGGCTATATGTCCTTCTTTGTGAATCCCTCGCTCATTCTCTATCAAATGTCAATTTCCTACCTCTCGTCTTTGGGCTCAACTAACAAAGAGGTCGGACTTTCTCACCAAAAGGAGAGGGTTCATCCTTGGAGTTGGTCAAGACGCTGGAAGAGGCATTCTAGCTCCTAAGCGCCTAGATAAACACCTGAATATATAGACGGCCCACTCTACTCAACATTAGTATCATCTATAAGGAAGGAAAATTTCGCCTTGCTATTGGATCGTGGGCGAACACAACCCCTTTTCTAAAATTTTGTTATAAAAAAAAAATCAATTTCCTAAATCAATCACAACCATTTGTTTCCTTCATCTGCAGAGAAGAGACATGGATGCATGTCGACCATTTTATAATTTAATTTAATTTTCTTATGTGCGAACACACCAAAAATTAAACAGGGGTTAATCCATGAAAAAAGGGAAGACTTCATTATTTAAGTAGAGAAAAACAAGAGATCCAGATCAATTAGCAGGACGAATGTGTACACACACACACATATATTGCCGGTTTAGGATATTTTTTCCATTAATGAAAAAGGTGAGGCTAGCTACTTGTAGCATGAAACAAAAAAGAAATATAGTGATTGAATAGAGAGAGAGAGAGAGAGATGTTGATTTCCAAAAGAAGAAAGGAGAAGAAGAAAGAACGTAGTTGATGAAGAGGCATGGGAGAGAAGATGACTCGGTAAGAGAAGTGATGGGGGGTGGACGTCAGACAAAACGAATATGTAACAATCCACTCCACATGCAACACATGTGCACTTCCTCTCCATTTTTGTTATTTTCGCCTTGTAAGAGATTAAATATTTCAAGACTTAATCCAATGCCTCTACATTGTCTGTCCCTATGACGTGATCAAATAACTTTATTTTGTATCACTCTCAACACTTCTTGAAATTCGAGAAAACTGTTTACATAATGTGATCGATAATATTCATACATGTATATTTATTTATTTAGCTAATAAGAGTATGATAGGGCTGGCCATATTATTCAAGTTAACGCTAACACTAGAAATTCTCATTATTTATCAATGAGAATCATTTAACTCCAATCTCATCTTATGTTTCTTGTTCAAAAAATACTGAGAGCTTAATTTTTCGGGACATTCCTGTAGTGTGGGGCCCAAAGGGTGGGGTGGCTTCTCCAATTCCCTGCACCCACGTCTGCTCCACGTGGGCCTAATTGGATCCCTCTTACCTTGTTCCGCCTCTCTCTAACGTTATACCTTCACTTTAAGTACCCCAGCTAGCACACTGAATTGATATGGGTCCCGCAGAATCAACAGAAACATTATACATACACACTCACTGTAATCAAATTAATTTATGTTTGATTACATGAAGTCATGTTTTCATCTTTTACAAACCAACAGAAAGGACATCGATCTCGATGATCAAGTTTATAGTAATCCTGCTGGCAGGAACGTGCATGCAAGTGATCACATGATCAGGAGCATTTTCTTCATTTTTTTTCCTGGTGAAGTAAAAAAGCTGACAAGGATTCAAAGGAAAACAAAACAACAGAATTAGGCAAAAGGTATATACGTGGCATGCAAATTTTGCGTTACCTCAATGGACAATATAATTGATAACTCTCCATATTTTATATATTTAAGATACATTTTAGAGATATTTGGAGAGTTATCTAAACAATTTTGAGATATTTTTATAAGATTATATGATTTTAAGAGAAATCAAGTTGGACACATCATTAGTGAGGTTTCAATTTAAAATAAATGTTTTTGAGTTGAGGAAATAAATAATAGTAAATAGAAGTTTAAAAAGAAAAAAAAAACTATTAAAGAAGAACTAAATACTTATTATTATTATTATTATTATTATTATTATTATTATTATTTAATTTCTTTTGTTTCAAATAGGGAGCACGTGGGCTTTATAAACGGACATTGATTGAATTGAAGAATGGAAGTTGGACTTTGAATGAAAAGAGGATTTGGGCCACGGATTGCATAGAATGGAAATTGGGCTTCATTTCAACTAATTGATGCAATTGGAAAAGGGACCAGAGGTTTAGTGCAGCAATGAATTAAAGAGGAAGAGCAGAACGTACAGGAGAGACTTGGACTTCTAATTAATTGGTGGGGCCCAAAGAAATCAATGGAAGGAATGAATTGATTGGAAGACCTAAAAAGAGGGGTCTTGCGGCAATAAAGGAAGGGGACGGCTGGACAAAATAAGAGGGAGCAGAGGGCGGCAATTGAGGAAGGAACACGCCGAATAAAAAGAAGCAGCCGAGAAACGGAACAGATACATCACGCGGAATCAAAAACGAAGAACGGAACAGAAGGAAGGCGCAGAGATCCATAGGAAGAATTCAGAAGCTGTTGCTGATTCTTGTCCTTATTCTTGGTTCTTGTTATCTCCCCTGATTCTAGTTTATTTCAATTCCATATGTCTCTGAATATGAACCTGAGTATTTATTTTGCTGTGTTCTGGATTAAAGCCATGTCTGGCTAATTTTATTTTGCAACTTAGGGACCTATGAACTTATTAATGGATTAGGGTTTATTTCTCATCGTTTAATTATGATTAATATTGATTTTGGTTGCTTAAATCTTGGTTAGTTTTGACTATTTATTGACTGGCCATCTTTAAATAGGATTTTGAGAATTAGGATTTATCTTGGCAAAGGGAATTTTAATTAAGCTCTAGATTAAGCAATATGGGATTAAATTATAATTTAATTTGCGATTAGGATAGGAATATACCTAATAGCCCCATATAGTTGTAGAAGAGTGTGTCCGAATTAAATTGCCTCTAGAGTAAATTTGTTAGGCATAACAGCTTTTACTTAAGAGAGGGTTGTAAGTGGACCGGAAGGCACTTATAACTATTATACTCGAGATTGACAAAATTAATATTAAGATTAATTAAATTGGTGAGATAAATGTTTATGAAAATTAATAAGGGATTAGTGTCTCTAGGTTGCCCGTTTGATTATTGCGTAGATTATTTGTTTGATTTTGGTTTTATTGTCTTAGTTAAATTAAATTTGATTGCTCAATTTAAATGAAAAGTGCAAGATTAATTATTAACTGAAGTAGTGGGTACTAAGTCCTCGTGGGAACGATACTTTACTCATCTTTATTACTTGATACGGCCCGTACACTTGCGGAATCTTAGGCTTTATTAAATTTTGACATATCAATAATTAAGCAAACCCCCTCCTTCTTACAGTACATATATACAGGTTATTGATGACATAAAAATAAAAAGATCAAAACCATGTTTTCTGCTTTACTTAGCTACACGACGACTGTACAATATACTTTCTAACTTGTCTTAACCTATCCACGTTAGAACATAGTAATGAGAACCAGCTCATTCCTCATTTTGGATGTTGTTGGGGCTAAAATACTCCATTTTCAGCCTTTTGAATTGAACTCAACCCCGTGTTTTTGTTTCCCATAGAACCTTGAATTCAACTTAAACTTGGGAGCTTTTAGTCACGCTTAAGAATGAACTTCAATTATGAGATGATTGAGGGAGGAAATTAAAAGGGACGCAAGATGTGGGCGGGCCGTAATTTTAATATAATAATTAAGGAATTAAGTGATTTTATTATGTATAGTGTAAATACTAAATACGTAAACAGTCTAGTGGTTGGAGATTATGATGGTTTGGGTTGGAAGCTGGCTCAATTGGCTAGCCATTAATGGGTAAGTAGTGACAGACGCGTCTTCACGTTATTGCCTGTTTATGCTACGTGAAAGCCAATATCCGCAATTATTCCAACCCGATTATTCTTTAATGATGTAACTGGCATATATATATATATATATGCCTTTTTCTTGTTTTGTTTTTCCTTTTGAGGTTCTTTATGCCAACTGTGTTCCTAAATATTAGACTAAAATTTGTACTCATTTGTGATTCATTTTAGCATCTCTGTTGTTCCCGGACTAGCTGACAGGTGGCTTTCCAGATTCCACCTTCTCTCGGAACCAAAACCTCTCCGTTTAAGTGCTTATTAAATAAAATAAATCAGATTTGCTGTATACGTAGTCGCGATATTTAATATATAGATTCGTTTTATTCATGTACTAGCCATGGCTTTCGTTTCATGGGAATTCGTGTGTCAAATTAATTTTCTTTATTAAATAAATTGTACTCCACCCTTTCACAGAGGGAAAGAGATGCTATATACTGCATATCATAAGGCTTAGTGGTTAATTAATTTCATCTGTATATATTTACCCTCAGCTTCTAAACTTATAATGAAAAGAATTGCGGGTTGATCTAACTTTTCCAGCTGCTTAAAGGCAAAGGTCATTAGTGCTTAATTACAAACACATGTATTGATGCCCTGTAATATTGCATATTATGCAGACGCGCGTTTTATTTTCTATAGAATCTGTTTGTTTATTATTTGGAAAGTTACTGCTTCTGAAATGGTAGTGATTGCGTACGGCTGTCGTTTTTTGCAATGCTTTGACATGTGCCTGTTTGTTATTCTTATTAATTCCAACTTCGCACAGTTCCACTTATAATTTTCCTCTGCCTTATTTTAGCTCTATTCACTTCAACACGTCCCAATAATTAAAATATATGCAATATAATAAACCTGCTTTACGTAATTAAGTCAAACTAATGAATCACTTAATCAATAAAAAAAATTCAAAATATTTATATAAAATGGAGGTTGAGGAAATCAAGGATCAAAATGTAGAGATTGAAGGGGCGATGGGAGTGATCGGATTGACGAGAGCATATGTCTTGCCGTTAAAAAGAAACATTTCAGAGTAATCTCTAGTGTATAACATCGTCAATATATATAAGATCTGGGTCCTTGAAACAAATTTAAATCCTTTTGAGAAGAAACAAACTTGTCAGCCATTGTTCTTCCTTGATATAAAAATGTGTCTTCCTCTTGACATATTTACATTCTATAAATATATAAATGTATGGTGGTATTTAAAATCAAAAGTGGAAGATTGGGGGACCATAGCGTGTTGTGATTACTTTATCAAGTCTCTCTTGCGTTTGACGTCACACAGGGATTCATCTAATCCTTGCTCCCAACAGACGTACGCCTTCTTTTTCTTTAAATTCTTACAGTTTCACATTTAATCTCTCAAACCCTGATTCTTCTTGCTACTTATTTCTGTGCATTTGTCGCTAGCTAATTTCAGTCGATCAAACCCAGACAAAATTATTCTTACGGTGCACCGCCATGTCAAACTGCAGGCCTTCCTTATCCATCAACAAGAATTCTCACGCAATAGCGAAACCTAAGCCCAAGGTACGTATCGTTCACATATTTGCACCGGAGATCATCAAGACCGACGTCGAAAACTTCCGAGAACTAGTGCAGAGGCTGACCGGAAAACCATCGACTGAAAAACATGGCCAAAAGATGATGGCAACAGCAGCAGCATCAAGACATCAAGATACAGCGAGGTCTAATATTGGGCTCTCCTCTGACAAGCCTAAAACGGTCATGAAGGAAGAAGAAGTTGGAGTTTGTAGGGAAGAAAGTACGTTGGCAGGTGGCTACTTGGGTGGGTTTTCAGATTTGGAAGGTTTTGTTTCTGAGTTCGCTCAAATTCCCAGCTTGCTTCCTTTTGATGATACTCATGAACAATTTCAACTTTAACTCATATACACATTGTTATATAGGTCCGTACATACATATTATTTTAATCATATATATATAATACATCCAACTATCCAAGGCTTCACTCTTCTTTGTGTGATTATATAGGAGAGGTTTCCTGTATGATATATGTGTAACTGGACATTTCATATATGTAAGAATCAATCTCTTCCTCTCATATACTGTTACATTCGCGTGGATAGAAAAAATCATTAACACCGATATGCCTAACGTTGATAGATATGCTGCGTGGGTTAAGTATGAATTAAGTTTGTTTGGAGTGGCACATATATGGATATTGCTTCTCTGTGTTTTTTCTGATGGGACCCTTTCAGAGTTGCGGAAGACGTTCGTGCTGGGGAAGTCATGCATTGATGGCCAATTTCATTCCATCATTTAGTTTATATATATCTTCCCCCCACCCACACACACACACACACATGTTGCCTTCGTCTGTTTAATAATTAGAGGACATCTTCACCTGCTAATTGTATTCGGCTGTCGTATATATAACAAGATAAAATGTGTAACCAGGATGGCTATAGTTCACTCCATCGGCAAGTCAAACTGTTAATTAATAATTTGAGGAAACCTCTTACATAATCATCTCGAAATATATATGCAGTTAATCGGTGAAAAAGCAAATTTACGAGATATATATAGAGTGTGCCTCCTTCTGAATACAAGCCAGCTGTGGTTTATTAATGAGGGAACTCTCACTTTTTAGCGATTTCGCGATTCTCGGTTTCCTGCTCTTCTACATTATTACTGCAACTATCCTTGAAAAATAATCATATCTTGTGTCATGTCACAATAGAAGTAGAGATTCTCTTTATTATATGCGGGTATGCGCAATCCACTTCAAACTTTTCTTTATTAGCACCTTAAGCTACACACACAATCTGTACAGTATTATTAGATCAGATATCTGGGCACACTAAGTTGCTGCGCTCTTTTTTTTTTTTTTTTTTTTCAAGATTTATCTTCTAGTCACTTGTCAGTATTATAATCTTTTATCACAAAACAAAAGACATTTACATCTTAATTTATTACACGAATATATCTAATTCTAATGATATATGTATATATATATGGGAAAACTAATGAATATAATCTAATTATGCTAATTTTGAAAATCTGCGATGTATACTCCCACTGTTTCCTAGAAGCTCTCTTTTAATACCTACCATACAAATTACAAAATATACTTTAATTAATATGCAATTTTTTAAATGTGCAAGGTATAATTGAAAAACATCAATTAATATTGTTTCACACTTTTTGAAACCCGGATAAATAGAAAAAATTTTATTCAAAAAGATAGTAACATAACAAGATATTCGATGAGTAATTGAAAGTTTGAATATAATATCATCTGAGTCTCTTATAATTTTTATATAAGATAATAAATGAAATAAATAAATTGATATTAAATTTCAAATCGAAAACATAGTTTAATACAGTACTTAATAAGATAATAGAAAAGTTAAAACGGATTTTTCATCAGCAAAAATAAGTAGTGTAGGCTTTTTGGCAAGAAATGGGACAAATAGTAAAAGCCCAAATTAAAAACCCTCAATGGAAGCCCAACCTGTTTACCCGATCATGATAGCTTGACCGAACCGGATCCATTTTCTCAAGGTAATGAGCATATACCTTTTTCAATATTATGTATAATTAGCGCGTACTTTCGACAACTCAGTGAAGTCTTTCGTTCCCGCCATGGAAATCGATTCGGAGAAGAGTCCCTGCAGAGCGCTTTGTGCCTACAATTCCATGGTTCGCTTCTCTCACGCCCTTATTTTCTTCTTCCTTTCTCTTTTCTTTCTGGTTTTTTTCTTACTTGTAGTTAGCTTTTTGTCCAACATATTGAAGTTTATAGTTTGGTTAATGGAAAACTCTGACAAAAGCCTCGCAGAAAACATTGAAACAGAAAAAAATGTATAGGAAGATCTCGCACTTTCCCACTTAA
The DNA here is from genome assembly GCA_037074495.1 of Acacia confusa. NCBI lineage: Eukaryota > Viridiplantae > Streptophyta > Magnoliopsida > Fabales > Fabaceae > Acacia > Acacia confusa. Next base: position 7,276,439 of record CM073507.1, on the reverse strand, counting down.
TGTCAGCCTGTTGTGCGCTACAAGAGCTATTTTGTCTTCAGGCCTTTATGTTCATTGCCTCTCATTGCAGGATGAAGTGTTTGAAATTCAGAAAGAAACGTATAGGGGGCAGCAATACAGTCATCTTTACTTTGCTCGTCTTCACTTGATGAGAACTCTCTTGTATTCCCTTGCATCCCAGTGGAAACATCATTTACCTGGTACCTAATTTTCCTGTTTTGAACTTTCTACTAAGCATTTCGTGGAAAATTTTTACAACGCTAACTGTCAAGCCCGTTCCAGAATTTTTTTCAGTAATTTTCTGTTGCTAATCATTTGCATTCATGTTTAAATGATTTTCTTTGTTAGTTTAATTTGGGAATTACTTCAAAATCCTCGAGGGTTCCACTGAATACTCAATTATTCTGGTTTTTGCTTTCCCCTTTCACATCGTTGGTCTGAAACCTCAAATTCTGGGAATAAAAATGTAGTTCTTAGCTTACTAAAAACCAACAAGTTTTTGGTTCGATTATTTCATGTAGCTCTGCTCGTAAAGTAAAGCTCATGATGATGGCTCCTCCGCGCAGGTATTTAATTTTGGATGTGGCACTGAATTAGAAGCTTCCTTCCTAGCATCAACTCAACGATTAGACAATGAAATTATTAAACCTTGAAAGTATAGGATGTTCATCGTTTCTTTCTTTCTTTCTTTTTTTTTTTTTTTGTTCTTTTTTTAAAAAATGTGTTCAGTAGTCTTCATTTTAGGAAACTCTTGCTAAAATGAGGAAATCGAGGCTGGCTTTGCGATTTAATAATGCTAACAATATGTTGGTCGTTTGAGGTTTAAAGTAAATTAAATAAATGATGGAGCCTATGCGCTCATTGTAATCTATATTTGAGTAAGAGGAGTTCTCTTTGCTGTTTGTTCTTTCTCTTTGTCCTTGTAATTATGGTAAGAAGTTATTTACTGGTCTAGATTTGCTGCAGTATGCACAGTGTTGGGACTGGAGGAGGGCAAGGAATGTATCATCGTTGGAACTCTTTATAAACACATGAAGCTTAAACCCTGCATACTTGATGAATATTCTAAGGAGGCAGGAATTTCTTTATGTTTGTTCTATTAATTTTACACGTTCTGTTCATGAAATTCAGAATAAAATGCTAGATTGCTATATACCTATGCTAAATTATTTACAGAGATCTAAAACGCCACTCGTCAAGCCTCATAACTTCATGCACCCAGATGATCATCTGATTTTGGAAGATGAAAGTGGGAGAGTAAAGCTCAGTGGGGATCTCATTTCACCTTCTGTGTATATAACAGGTCCGTATCTTGAACAACTTATCTTACTCATTTAAAATAGTTTTCAGGTGAGGATGGCCATCCCAAAAGGACCAAAGCGTAGGTGTGGGTATCTGGAGCTTCTTTGCTTTTTCTTAAATATTGTTTAGGGAGGGGAAGTTGATTGGAACAATACTGGATTGCTAAGCAAACACGGACCATGGTCATGGGATAGGTTTGTGTGAGTAGAAAGGTTTTTTATTTCTTACCAGTGAACCAGAATGGTAGCCTGATGAAATAAATGCTCTAAAGATCCTTATAACCTCGCTAACATGACCAATGCATCAGTGGCCCAAATGAAAACATGGATGCCTCATGCCATGCAATCCTCCTTTGACTTTGATGTGGACATAACGAAACCCCTTTGACTTGTCCTACACTGTTATATTTTTTAAAGTCTGAGTATTGCAAATAAGGAAAATTAAATTATCCATTCATGGACACTGATAAAGGATGAGGTTTGTAGAATTATGATGTGTTTGAAAGGCTAAAGTATACTTTTAGTCTTTGAAGTTTTACATAAGGTATACTTTTGGTCCCTTAACTTTATAAAGCACACTTTTGGTCCTAAAATTCTAACACCGTTAATATTGCTAACGGAAAATGCTGTTGCAACGAACTCAAGTGATGACTAATAACAGTTAATTACACATATTTTATATATTCTTCAATTTACCCATATTCTTAATAGAATTTAATTACATAATTATCACTTAAATTTACACTGTTATTTATTGAGTTTGCATTTTCCGTTAGCAAAATTAACGGTGTTAGAATTATAGGATTAAAAGCATACTTTATAAAGTTAAGGGACCAAAAGTATACCTCTTATAAACTTAAAGGACTAAGAGTATACTTTAGCCTGTTTGAAAGCTTTTGTAAAGTAAGCTTTTAAAAGATAGAGAGCATACAGAGAAAGGGAGCAATTAGAGTAATTTCACACTGCATTCCATAAAGGTATGTCCCAGATTGCAGGGATATTCTATGATTTTTTTTTAAAAAAATCATGATGTGTTACGTTTCATTATATTCTTTGGTTATTTTCATTACATGACAGTTTCTGCACCTTTCATGCTGCTTCATTAGCAGATAGGTGTCATCTCCTGCTTTGTTTCTTTTTCTGAGCTTGTTTAGAATTTTGACATTGTTACCACTCAATATTGCCTGTTCTCTTAGAAATATGATGGGCCAGTCAGGCAAATCATTGTCCGTAGATATGTTATTGTTTCATTTTGACATCATGTGTGACAGGGATCGTAGTTGCACTACATGGGAAAGAAACTGGGGCAGGTGATTTTTTGGTTCTAGATGTCCTGGAAGCTGGCCTACCACCACAAATAGAACTCCCCCTTAAATCAGGTACTTCTTCCTGATCATTTACATCTGTGATGATTCCTTTACCTTAATAGAACGAGTGCATTGGAAGTTAGTTAATCAAAATGCCCTTCAGAAATATTTGTCTCATGTGGTAGACTTTGATATTTGAAATCATTAGTCTGGCGTGTCATTGTAGGGCGTCTACTGTCTACCAGAGTGAGCATGATGTGGATACATTTTCTGCACAAAACTGTTTCTTTTCATCTGAGCTGGGAAGTTTTGATCATTGAAAATTTTGATTCCTGATTAGCGAGGGTAGACCATCTTATGTTTTTCTTCTGTTTACCATGGCTGTTCTTTCATTTGACGTTATATGCTTCAACTTTTTCTTGAAGTGAAACTAATTTCTTAAGTTGCTTAATATTTTGTCACGCTTTGGAAACTGCTTATACTAAAGTTGTTGCTTTATGTTTCATTTGTCATACTTTTATTAACTTGGCTGCAATAAGTAAGCTTGCCTTTTTGTGCTTCAAGCCAAACATTCCGTATGAAAATTCATTTTATTCTGGTTACAACAGCTTCCCCTTGTAATGAAGGCGTTGTTGTAAGATTTCTTTAACCTTGGTTTAACAGGGGAAGACAAATATGTTGTGTTTGTGTCTGGGTTAAGTGTTGGGAGCAGCAACTCCAATCCCCTCCAGTTTCAGCTCTTCATTGATCATATTACTGGTCATTTAGGAGATGAGAAGGTTTATCCTTACCTTTTTGAGCTTTCATACTAGTGTCTAGTATTTAAATAACCTTCCAAACTCTTAACTTGTCCATAACAAATTAAACAGGAGCAAATTTTGGCATCTCAAATTGCACATGTTGTCATAGCAGGGAATTCTGTTGAGTTCCATCGTGAACTTCTTAATGGGCAGGTATGCAGCTCTATTGATCAAGTTTTTTTAATGATATACCACTTCAGCTTCTCACCTTTCCTATAATGTTGTTTTCTGTGTACATGTCTTTTTTTAGGGGGGAGGATTTAAATTTTCCGTCAGTACTCAATGTATCTGTTTTAATCTATAGCCAAAATAACTATATATATATATATATATATATATGGGAATATCATTTCTGCCTTGAGCCAAAACGAAGCCATTTAAAAAATACATCTTATATTTAAGTCATTTTGGCTCTTTCTTTCCCCCTTTCCCTTCTTTTCCTTTTATCTCTTCATTTAAAAAAGAGTTAAAACGGTATCGTTTTGGCTTAAGGCGGAAATGATATTCCCGCACACACACACACATATATATGCAGGTTCTATATATGTATCTGTAGGCTCCCCTTAATTTACCCTAGTAACATGCTACTCTATCTCATTTAACAAATTTTAGGGAAAATTTTAACCTTTTAGGTTGTGTTGCTCATATATTTACAAAATACATCTTATAAAGTCATTATGCTGCACATTTGCAGAATTTGGCTGCTAAGGATCTCTCAAGGCTGTCTGAACCAATAAAGGAACTTGATATTCTGTTGAACCAGGTGAACTGAATTTGTTTTGTAGTTAGATATAGTCTTTGTCTTTGCAAATCAAATTGCATAATGTTTTTACATATGTTTAGATCGCCGTTGGTTTGCCTTTGGATATCATGCCAGGACCCAGGGACCCAGCTAATTACTCATTACCACAGCAGGTTCTTATTATCCTTAAAGAGTGTATACAGGCTGCTCCTTTTTTCTTTTGGGACTTAAATACTATGACTTGTTCTTTTCAGCCTCTTCATAGATGCCTTTTCCCCGGGTCATCTGCTTATAACACTTTTAGATCGTGCACAAACCCTCACTGGTTTGAGCTTGATAATATTAGGTAATTAATTTTTGTAGCATCATTATTGACTGCTAGAACTGTGTCTTAAACTGACACCTACTGCTTCTAGATTTCTCGGGACATCAGGTCAAAATATAGATGATCTTGATAAGTATTCCGATGCTAAAGATAAACTTGAATTCATGGAAAGGACTTTACGGTGGAGGCATTTGGCACCAACAGCACCTAATACCCTCGGTATACATTACATATGCTGCAATGCATTTACTTGCTTGCACTTTCTGAAAACAGCTGTCTAATTGCTGAGGATTCTAGAAAGCTAAAATCTGGAATTTTGTCTAGGATGTCCTTATTTCTTACCTTCATATTAATTTTTCTTTCAGGGTGCTATCCTTTCACTGATAGGGATCCTTTCTTCCTTGAGAGCTGTCCCCATGTATATTTTGTTGGCAATCAAGATAAATATGAAACTCGTGTGATTAAGGGTATCTTTATTTTGAATTTTTCTTATAAAAAATGTTCCTCTGGTCCTAAATGTAGGACCTAGTTTATCGTGCAAATGCTAGGTCCTACAACTTCTGCTCCCCTCCACACTCAAATCAAAAGAAAAATAAAATTATATATGATTGCATGTGGGTTTTGCAGGATCAGAAGGGCAGTTGGTGAGACTCATTTGTGTTCCTAAATTCAATGAGACTGGAGTTGCTGTTATGGTGAGCTTTAATTTATTCACACAATACCTAAATCACTTCCACAAGGATTTGTATAGCTTCTCTCAAGGGTCTGACTTACTTATCCTGAATGTGCAAATTAAACTTATCATTATGATAATGGCCCTCGAGCCGATCAAACAATTTGTCTTTATAAATGATTAATAAATTGGGTATGATTCTTAGCTGGAACTTTTGTGCGCTCCTCCTTATTGCTTTTAAATCTTCTATATTTGAATAAAATGAGTTCACAAAAAAAAAAAAAAAAAAATATATATATATATATATATATATATGAAAATAATGTAAATGATTTATGCAATCTTTCTTTGTTTTCAACTCAAGGGGGTTTTTGAAAATCGTGGAAAATAGGATTATTTAAAATTAATTCAATATTACCAGCAATTTTGCATTGATACTATGCTTGTTAGCCTTGATAACTCTTTTTTTTTAAAAAAAATAATAATCAGTTATTTTGGCCTTCTACTCATTTGATGAAAAAATAAGGCAGGACTAGGAATGGAGAGCGTTATGTTTTTCCTGGTTGAATTTATTGGTTAAGACTTAAGACCTATGGTAGAGGTTTTCAGATGACATGATTCTTTATCAATAAATTTTTTTCCCCTTTTTTGCAGCTGAATTTGAGGGATCTTGAATGTCATGCCCTTAGTTTTGGGACACAATTCAGCTCTTAAATATGCACAACGAAGTATCTGTGGTAACTGAAGATGTGGCCTTCTAATTTTACCATTGGTTGAAATACAATGCCGTACAAATTTGTTGTGATGCATGTACGCATATGAACAAGTTTCTATTTTTCTGAAAAATGGATGTATTTACATCACAGGCACGACCGCATGCCACAGTTTACATGTTATGGGAAGTTCGTTAATTGCTTCCATCCCTGCCCTTAAAATAGAAAGCCAAGAGGTGAAAATGGGTGCTCAAAGCTGATGAAGGAGTTTTTTCAGTGTAACATATTGCTGTTGTGGTGCTATAATTTATACATTTGGAGTTGAGTTTTTCATACTCGTAGTTGCATGTTTATTCATTTGGTGTAACATTTGGGAAACTAGAATTGTCTTAATGAGAAGGGATTGTATTTTCCACCATAACATCATTTATTACTATACTCTTTCCAATTGATGCGGTAATAACTATAAGATGGTATCACATCTGCTATGCCTGTTCTAACTTCTAATAACCTTTTCCCAAGTATAAAAATAAGATTTCCACAAACCCATTCCAAAATAAAGCCATCAACTTACAAGACTTGTGTTCATGTTTTGAATAGTTTCTAAAAATAAATGGTACAATTCTCTTCGGATCTATAGTCAACCTTTTTTCATCAAATATAATCAACAATTTTATTACTTATTTGTTATTGACAAATGGCAATCCCGATCTAAAACCATCTGACGAGATTGTGAACCTGGATTTCTGTATTGTAGCTATCATGAAGTGACAGGCCAAGGCCCACAAATCATTGTAAACTCATGCCCAACGGTTATATATTTCTTTGAATTATTCTGTATTTGTCATTTAGTTGTTGGCATTACCATAACGGTTCGTTTTCCACGTACCAACACGCCACCTCTCAAAATATTAAAATATGAATCATACTACAAAACTTCATAAAAGAAACTTATAAGCAAAACCATTTTTCTCACAATGGAAATTCCTGCCTCGGCCTCTGTTAAAGTTCAACATATAACCTAGAAATCTTCGGATGAACTCCTTAGAAAGTTTGCTGATGACTCGGCCAAGAAGCCCCAGAAGAAAAAAGATTTGCGTGCGACCAAACGTCGAAATATAAATTGGGCTGTAACAGGTGACGGTGAATGTGAGAACCCATCAAGTGGCAGCACCACTTTAGTGGAAAGGACGTCACTTCTACCGACACGGAGGCCGGCAATGCTCCGGCTACCTAGGATTGGGAGTGCACAGCTCAGACCAAGGGATGTCGGGAACGAGTTTCTATTGTCATTCATTGAAAAGGTGAGGTTCATTCACCTCCTTAAAAAAGCTATACTCTTATTCTTGTTGATAAGCATTAAGCAATGTGACAAAGAGACATGTTCTACTAGAATTGTTAAGGTATAAAAAACGGTATCTGCAGACTGTCATTAGAAAGTCTGGTATATAATGTATACTTGAGATGGGTAACACTATGTTGTAAGGAGTTGGTGAGAAGATTAGACATTTCATTTCTTTTGTTATAATCGTTCATGAATAAAAGCTAGGACAATACTCTGTTTTTTATATGCATTTAATGACATGTTGACAGCCTTTGCCCGGTTTCTTGATCCAGACCAGGCGTTACATTTTTGGCGCTTAAAATTTCCTAAATCAAGGAGACTAATTAAAAAAAAGGGACACATACACACATGTATGTATATGAAATTGAAATTTTCAATCCTTTAGGACGGTGACTTAGAAACAGAGATTATAATGTATTAGACATGTAGTCCCTTTTGAGAAAAGAGACTGTTGAAACATGAAAGATGACACGTGTGGATGAAAATCAAAGTGGTGATGATGGAAGTTGTCGTTGGCCTTTCTATTATTATTATTATTGCTATCTACTAAAACACGTCAATGCCAATGCTTTTAATTCATTGCTTCCTGCAGGTGTGGCTTAGAACCATACAAGGGGCCTCTAGAGTTTTCATTGAGAAGCATTATTATCGCCACAAGATTCTCAGCAGTGACATTTCTTGACTGAGCTCCCAAACATGCCACTTGGCACTTCCTCTGTGATTTTTTTTTTTTGGGGGTTTTGCACATTATACTCTCCTTTCATCTCAACCTTGAGTCTTGGCAGGGATTACATTCCATGTACTTGTAATCGTACTCCATACAAAAGTACATAATACTGGGTTTGTCTCGTGAACCTCTTTATTTCCTCTTATGCTCATCTCTTTTGAACAGGAAGGTGCTTGGTGATTTATTTGGCACACCTAAATCCTTACCCATCTCAACCAACTTCAAAAAGGTCTCACTTTGACACTGTGCCTTTGAATATCATATTCACATCACTTGTTCACTTGACGCTGTACCTTTGATCTTGCAAGAGAAAATGCATGAATTTAACTTTACCTCGGGATCAAATGTTATGTTGGTCTGGCGTCAAGAAAAAAGGTGCTGGTAAAAAAGTCTCAAGCAAATATAGTAATTTGACAACAAAATTATGTTTTTATGACGTTTATCAGATACCTTGATGGTGTCAAATATAAGGCGATTCGCAAAGTGATCATGTTTTTGGAGAAATGAATCACTTTCAGACAATGGCCATACAAGGTCCTAAGATGTCGCAATATAAATGTAACAGATGGGTTTTGGGGATAATCTAAAAAAGGGTTTTTTTTTTTTTTTTTTTGTGTGGAAAAAAGGGGTCCTGGCCAGGTAGCAACTAAAACTTTGAATGCAGCTGTAAAAGCGAGGGATTAAATAAGATTAGCTGAAAAGTGAAGGAAGATAAAACCGAATATTATTGAAATGAAGAAAGAGAGGCTTGTGATTCAGAAAAGGCCACTTCACAGGCCGCATGTGTTGAGTTACTTTCCCTTCTGTTCTGGAAAACAACATGCCCTCTACCACTACGATCTGCTAATCTCTCCCTCTAATCATCCCACCTTGTTGAATAAATTTTATGCCCACAACTACTCAATCACACGTGTCCCCTTTTAAACCTTCCATCGCTTCGCAAATATGGATGATCTGCTATGCACAATATTCATCCTGGATCAAAATACAAGCAAGAAGAAAAATCGAAACTTTTATGCAGATCACAGTTCATTGGACTAGAAAGTCATATGGGCAAAGCAAATGGCATGCTCGTTTGGCATTTCGTCCGGATCATCAAGAAGCAAAATAAATGACCAACAAATGTTGCACGCAAACGCTGAGATTGAAAAGCAACCAACCCTAAATTTCATATTAACGGGCGCAATCTCAATCATTAATGATAGGGTTGAACCCTACAAAGGAAAAAGGTTCACAAATTTGTTACATCTAGTAGCATGCAACAATAGTGATCACCGAAGATGTCACTATATTTACAAATAGGCCTAAGCAGGCTAGCAGCCGAGCTGTTTACCCGGCTTCAGTCAGTTTTGCAATCAATATCAATGGCAATCATGTAAATAGGCTTTTGTAGGAAAATAGAAAATGTGGCCATTGGAAATTTGCATTAAAAATTATTACTAAGAGGGAGGGAGGAGGAGTGATGAGCGTTTCTCTTTCTCTTTCTTTCATCGACTTCTTCACAAAGTCAACACAAGCTTTTGTCAACTTTCCTCTTCCATTCACTACCCATCTCCCTTCTCAGCAAGCATTCTGTAATCTGCGCTTTCTCTGGAAAGCATTGGTTTCTTCCTCTGTTCAAACCCCTTCGATCCCCCAATCTTCTGTTCTCTCTTCAATGTTTGACCCCTTCCTTTCTTTTTCAACTCAATAAAGAAAACCACTCATTTCCTTCTTTTGACGGCCCAAGATCAGATCTTTTGTTGTTTTGGAACTCTGATCATAAACTCCCTCTACTCAAAATCCATTCTGACTTATTCTATACAGGATACGAATTTCTGCTCTCTCTCTCTCTCTCTCTCTTCATATCACTTACTTTGTTGGTCTCCTTTGTCCACTAGTTTTCGTCTGCTGCTAGCGAATTACAATCTTGGCAATATTTTTCTTGCTTCAAGCAGTCATCCTCAAAATATCATATTCCCACTCTCGCTGAAAGGATTAAAATTTCAAGCTTACGGATTTAATATTCAAGTTTCTGGAATCTGCAGACTGTTGTCTTGAGGAATCCGGGTTTCCCTGTGGAGCACCAGGGCTTAATTTCTTTTAGGGATTTGTTAGAGAGGGAAATGTGGGATGTTTTCGTGGTTGGCAAGGATAGTTTCTGCGTGCTTGAGGCCGGTCAGGTGGTATGCCCGCATGAACAAGGATGACATGGATGATACTTCCTCGATTGAAGACAGTTTGATTTGGTATAAGGACCTCGAGAAACACTCGTGCGGCGAATTCTCTTTCGCTGTGGTTCAGGCCAATGAAATTATCGAGGATCACAGCCAGGTCGAGACTGGCTCCGACGCTATGTTCATCGGCGTGTACGACGGCCACGGCGGTCCCGAGGCGTCTCGGTTCATCAGCGACCACCTGTTCCATCATCTAATGAGTGAGTATTACGGAATTACGTGCTAAGTTGTCGCTTCATTTCACTCAATGGAATTTATTTCCTCCAGCATCATCATTGAGTGTTGACTTCTGGACTTTTTGGATGTGAATAATCATGGTGATTTTCTTTTCTTTTTCCCCCCTTCTGGGTCTTAGGTTGGTCCTCTGTCTTATATGGTATCGGCATCATATGGTTTTGTTGCTTTGTTAATGCGATTGCAGAAAACATAGTTGAGAATTTAATTTGCTTTCGTTTTCCTCCTCCCTCACTCCTCTTTTCCTTTTCGAGGACGTTTCTTGAACTGAGGGAGTAAGGATCTTTCCAAAAAAATTTGAAAGGTAACAATTATTGATTGTATAGCAAATAAGTAAGGACTGGAAATTTATTTTCAGAACCATCAGTCACCCAGTAATTTTTGGTATCATTTAGATAATCAATAAGGATCCTCTGCTTCTTTAATTTGAGGGTGCTTTGAAAAATTACTTTTCCATTTTGAGATCATCCATAAATTGGGATGCATCGTATGAGATATTATTGATTGATTGACCTGTGGTTTTGCTTGAGTTTAAGTAGTATGGGTTAACTGGTTACAGGGATAGCTCGAGATAATGGTACTATATCTGAAGATATCCTGAGAGGTGCTGTTTCTGCGACTGAAGATGGATTTCTGACTTTTGTTCGAAGGAGTTATGGTATAAAGCCATTGGTGGCGGCGATCGGTTCCTGTTGTCTGGCTGGTGTTATTTGGAAAGGGACATTATATTTGGCCAACGTTGGAGACTCTCGTGCTGTAATTGTTTCTGTGGATAGATCTAATAAGATCGTTGTTGAGCAGTTGACTAGAGAGCACAATGCTAGCAGAGAGGAGGTTCGACGTGAACTCAGGTCCTTGCATCCTGAAGATTCCCAGATTGTAGTCATGAAGCATGGAACTTGGCGCATCAAGGGCATCATCCAGGTTTTCTCTTCTTTTCAGAAGCACTTGTTAATGTTAATGGTTCATGTTCGTTATGTTTCCATCTTTTGTATTTCTATGAAGCATATGTAGGTTTTGAAGATTAAAAGCATGCTCTTTAGTAGCTGTTAACACATGATGGATGGATGGTAGGTGATGTATTTTTCTATTTAGGTGGAATCCTTACTCATGATAAACCATACTTGTAGAAAAACTTAGCATACATGAATATGTGTATCTACTCTGATCTGGCTTTCTGCATTTGATTTCTGTTATCCTATAATGTAATCAAATCACTGCAGTTGTTTTTGGCTTTTTGCGGTAGGAAATACTCGTAATTAATATGATTGCTGATAGTAACTCAGCAGTTTCCTGATTCGCTCCACACCATTCAGGTATCTAGATCTATAGGTGATGCATATTTGAAAAGACCAGAGTTTTCTCTTGATCCTTCATTCCCACGATTCCACCTACCAGAACCTATCCGGCGTCCTGTGCTGACGGCCGAGCCGTCTATATGTTCAAGGGTCCTACAATCAAATGATAAATTCCTAATATTTGCATCTGATGGACTTTGGGAACACTTGACAAATAAGGAAGCTGCGGAGATCGTGCATAACAACCCCCGAACGGTATGCTTTTGTCCTACTAATTAGTTTCCATTGGTATTTGCAAACAGCAAATTAACCTCATTCACCATGATGCTTTTCTTTGAATGTCAGGGGATAGCAAGAAGACTGCTTAAAGCCGCTCTGAACGAGGCGGCTAGGAAACGAGAAATGAGGTACAAAGATCTGCAGAAGGTTGAGAAGGGGATCAGGAGGTTCTTTCACGATGATATCACGGTTGTGGTGGTCTTCATCGACCACGAGCTGGTGGGGAAGAATGTCTCTGTACCAGAATTGTCCATCAGAGGCTTCACTGACACGGTTGGTCCATCCAATTTTAAGGTCGTCCGGGATTGATGATTGACGTCAAAGCAATGTTCACTCTCTAGTTTTACCGACAAAACTTGAATGAACCTGCTTGTTTTTATGGAAGTTGCATATCACATTGACATTTTTGCAGGATCTCATCCCTGTTTACTCTGAACATTTCTCAGTGCCTAACCTTTACGAATTGACACCTCATCCTTTAGACTGGCGCATATTTTTTGGGTTAATATTATCTTTGATATTTTAAGTTTGTCATCATTTTGTTTTTGTTCCATCAAATTTTAAACCATTGGTTTTATTACAAATATTTATTGAGTTATAGGAACCAATGTTTTAAACAAAATGAAACTTGAGGGATCAAAATCAAAATAAGGGTGAAGTTGAATGACCAAGATAATATTTTAACCTTTTCATAGAGGTTGTAGAGACGAGAAGAGACAGACATTGAAGTGTGACAGTATATTTCCTCGTTTATTTGAATAAAGTCTGATAATTTGGAGCATAATATTACTCACATTGCTGATTAGTTCTACTTATATAGACGTGGGAGTCAGGGGCTTTCTTGTTCCTTGTGGTCATTGATTCACACGATCGTGCTTCCAAGTGGGCGTAAAATGGGTGTAAATATCGAGCTATTTTTAATTAATGAGCAAGACGAAGTTGTCTTCCCTGATTTATTGTTTCTTTTCTAAATAAAGAAACATGAGTTAATTGAAATATTTATAATTTCACTAAAATTACACAACTTTTTCATTGTTTTTAAATTAAACCTTCTCTTATCTTGACTGAATGAATGATGGCAGAGGCGGTTTTTTGATGCTTGATTAGTGGCAAACTTTTTACTGATATTGCTCCCACAAAGACACATTTACGTGCGTTTGCTCTGTGTGGAGGCGGCAACATCTCATTCTTCATATTCTATGGTTGGTGATTTATGTGTTGCTCTATAATTCTCATCCATTTCATCTTTTTCATTTATCGGGTTTTCTCGCAACCAAGAGATTCATGCTGATTACTTGCTTTGGCAACAAACAAGAAAGTCATTGCACTGCTCGCTTGACCTCCACCCACCCCGGGAGTGAGTACAGAATAGTTATTGCAAGTCCGAGGATGCCCCGACAGGTGACATCTTTGACCAAGTTAACATGATTATTCTCACTACAGTCCCGAGTATAACACAAGTTGATTTTTCAATTAAGTTCATTAATCATATTTTGTGTGTATCTTAGATTATATATCAGTTTACAAGTTAGAAAAAATGGTTTGGAGAAAAAATGAAAAATATAAATATTTTAAAATAATTTAATTAGTTTCCTTAATTTCTTTGAAAAGGTTGACTTTATCTTATATTTAGGACTCGATTGAGCATTTTAAAGTTATCAAGGTTTCCTTAATTAATTTAATTTTCTTAGTTCAATACTCCCTCCCGTCCTTAACATAAGAAATATTTAGAAAGTTGATTTTAACCCTAAATATAGGATATAATTTTTATATTTGTTAATTTTTTTTTCCTAATTTACCCATATTGATGCTCCATTAATCAAAGAGATAAGAAAATGAGGAAATTAAAAAAGATGACTACAGTATTTTCAAAAATATATATCTTATTAACTAATGTCTTAAAAAATATATGTCTTATTAACTAATTTTTTTTAATATTATTAAATTAGATTAATATATCTTATATTAACCGCAAGTGGAACTGTACATATTATCAATTATATATATCTCAAAGTGTCAAAAATATTATTACCGTGCGCAGGAAAAGATTAGCTAATTGCTCCTGCATAACTTGTTTAAAAATCCGTGATATTCTCGTAAACAAGCCAGCACCAGGTTCGCACATTAATTCATGGCATTGATGATCAATCATTTTTTTATTGCAGTAATTCAAAAATCAAGTACATAACAGCCATCTCATTAGAGCTTAGCAAAAGAATTGCTGATTCAACCTCACAAATCGGTAACCAAGCGCGGCTCTTCTACAAAAAAAGAAGAGGGGGTCATGCAACGAAAAACAAAACAACAAAATCTTACATATCTTGCCTGCTTTTCATCTTCTTAACCCAAATCATATGAGGGGGGAAACACAGAACGAAACATGTTTAAAAGAAAAAAGTTGAGGAGTAGGATTAGAAGCTCCGCAACCAGTGGATGCTACTTCTGTCATATAAAATCTATATCGCGAATTCCTGGTCCACTTCTTGCTTCCCATAATTAGAAGCATTTCCTGTGAACGATTGATGGCCCGGATTCATCGTACTCAGCCTTGGCAATCCACATCTGCACTCGGGAATGATTGCATATAAAAAATACTTGACACTAGATTAGAGAACTTATCAAATTAACAGTTCACCAATAGGCCTCTGCTAAACAAAGCATGCTGCTTGGATAGTTTGAGTTGACTAAAGGAAGCAGAACAGTGCCATGCTCAAATTAGGCGCAAAAAGAAATATCATATTCTAAATATAAAATAAAGCTAACTTTTTTTGGAGGTATTAAGAAAGCAAACTACATTATTTTTAAATATTTATATTTATCATTTTTCCTTCAAACTATTTTATCTGATTTATAAACTGATATATAATTCAATGATGTACAATACATGATACCATAATATGATTCAATAACTTATTCAGCTTCCTTACTCTCTCCAAAAAAGTCTAAAAACAATCAACTTTGTCTTATATTTAGAACTAAAGGAAGTAACATTCTTTCACCCCATTCCCCATGGGAAAAAAAACTAATCCCTATTACAGACTAACATTGTGTTTCATTGCTTCCCATAAACTGACTATTATGTTTGGCATATCCTCTTTTGGTTGATTTTTCCTTTATTTGAGAAAATTAATACTCATTCTAGTCATAAAATTTTCCAAATAAATTAGCTGCATTATCTCTGCAAAGTCCAACAGTTCTGTAACAGGTATTAATACACACACACACATATATAAATAATATATGCGCGCACACTCTACCTGCTGGAAGGTGCTGAGAGACGCCAAAATGGAGCCTCCAATCCAGACGCTATACTTCCTCTCTGGAGGTGCAACCACCTTGATTTTCATGCTACTAGGTGCCAAAGCTGTGATCTCCTTACTCATTCTATCAGCAATGCCTGGGAACATTGTGGTACCACCACTCAAGACAATGTTACCGTAAAGATCCTTCCTAATGTCAACGTCACACTTCATGATTGAGTTATACGTTGTTTCGTGTATGCCAGCAGCTTCCATTCCAATCATGGATGGCTGGAAGAGCACTTCAGGGCAGCGGAATCTTTCAGCACCTATTGTGATCACCTGCCCATCAGGGAGCTCATAACTCTTCTCAACAGATGAGCTGGTCTGTGCCGTTTCCAGCTCTTGTTCATAATCAAGCGCAATGTAGGCTAATTTTTCCTTCACGTCTCTCACAATTTCACGCTCAGCACTAGTGGTGAAAGAGTATCCACGCTCAGTCAAAATTTTCATCAAGGCATCAGTGAGATCACGCCCTGCAAGATCCAAACGCAAGATTGCATGTGGGAGGGCATAGCCTTCATAGATGGGAACCGTATGGCTAACACCATCTCCAGAGTCCAGAACAATACCTGTGAAAACATAAAAACTGCGTTGTCATCTCGTTCCATGCTGCAAGCAAAGTACTATGTGCTCACAGTCGGCAAACAGGCAGAGAGTAAATTTTTTGTTTACAACCAAAGAAAAAAAGAGAGACAGAATTCCATACGAAATCTATATGCTAAAATGCCATAAGTTATCCAAATAAGTTGCTCCTAAAAGAAAACTGTTTCCCTAATCATTACGACAGCCTAAAGAAAAGTACAATAACAGGAGAGCTACACATACAAACGCACTAAACATCATTATTGCCCATATGCATTACATTTTAAGATCAGTTAATTATACCAATGTTAAAAACTTAAAAACAGAAAATAAATGTTGATGATTTGTTACCAGTTGTTCGGCCGCTAGCGTAAAGGGAAAGGACGGCCTGGATAGCGACGTACATGGCTGGAGTGTTAAAGGTCTCGAACATAATCTGAGTCATCTTCTCACGATTAGCCTTGGGGTTGAGAGGAGCTTCTGTCAGGAGAACAGGATGCTCTTCTGGAGCCACACGGAGCTCATTATAGAAAGTGTGGTGCCAGATCTTTTCCATATCGTCCCAGTTGCTAACAATGCCATGCTCGATGGGGTATTTCAGAGTCAGAATACCTCTCTTTGACTGAGCTTCATCCCCGACATACGCATCCTTCTGTCCCATACCAACCATCACACCAGTGTGGCGAGGGCGACCCACAATGCTAGGGAATACAGCCCTTGGAGCATCATCTCCAGCAAACCCAGCCTACAAATTTGAGATAGATAAAATGATATAGACTCACGCGACATATATCTTCATGAGATAGATCCTGATTATCACAAGCTCGGATCCTTACCTTGACCATTCCCGTTCCATTGTCACAAACAAGAGGCTGAATATCCTCACCGTCTGCCATTTTTTATCGATTGTTGCAGACAAGCACCGACCTTAAACCAAAATATAAGGTAACAACAAATCAAAAACAGAAATAATGGGGAAACAAACAAGAGCCCATTTCATAAGATAAAGAGGTAAAGGTTAATAGCGAATTCTATCAGCTAGACGCCCAAATCCATGGGTGTAACCAAACCCAGATGCAATCATACAGAGCAGCTCTCCGATGCTGCGTAAAGGACCGCCAATTGTAGCCTTTACCGCTGTTAAATTCGCAAAAGACATGAAAAGATAACAACAGATTCATTCAAAATTCTAAGCAGCTAATATGCCACATGTCCGATTTCGAAAATCGCCCCTGCACATCCCGTTATGACCAGGAAACCTTGAAATTTCTGAATGTTCTGACACTAACCCAAATTTCATGTTTTTCATTACACGCCTAATGCATTTTAGTATATCCAACAATGGAAGAACAATTTAGTATCAATCGGATCAAATGATGCTCAAAATATCTCACGATATTGGATCAAAATGGAAAATCATTCCATTGTTAAGAAAAGAAAGCGGTAACAAGATTCAGACATCTGCAATTCAATCATACCAAAAAGATTAAGCTAATTAAAAATCACGGACAAGAATCGGAGAACAGAGAAATCGAGGTTCTTGATTTTCTGAATCCGTACCCCCAATGATGAGGACGAATATAAGAAGAGCAGTAGGAGAATTGAAATCAAGAGAAGAATGTGTACCTCTGGAATAAAATGAGATGAGGAAATGTGCGTGGGTGTGGGGAGTATCTTGTTTCTTGCACTTGTCTTTTTAACGGACTCTGCGACTGTGGCCGAAGTACCCGCGTCTCGTTTAAAAAAAGGAAGTCCAGTTCCTGAAATGAAATTCAACTCAAATGAACCGCAAATTCGCCGTCCTCAAATTCACGGAAGGACCCACACGGCCAACTCACGTTGCTGCTTTTCTTCGCTGTGAATGATTTCTCCCTCCCATTTTCGTCCTTCTTTTGCCAACCCTCACATTTGTTGTTATCGTAGTCTAATCTGATCCTACTGTATATTTGACGCACGTCACTGGATCTCAGATTTTTCTGAAGAGTAAGGCATTGAATATCAAATATATGTAACCCAAGGTAATTTTGGACTAGTGAATTATGATTTAAGAATGAATAGCTTAACTATTTATAGTCGAGTCACATAATTCTGGTCATAATTAAAATAGTGAATTAATGATTTTTTTTTCTTGATAAGCTTTTTCAGATGGTTTTTTTTTTCCTCTAAAAATCAGAATGTAAATATGATTTTTATTTGAAATAGCGGTAACAAATAACTTTTATCTAAAAGCTACAACTACTAGCTTTTCTTCAAAAGTTACTTTCTGGTTAGAAGTCTATCACAATCCAACGTCACTCTAAACACTTATTTTTGTCCATTGAGCTTCAAATAATGTTATTGAGCTTTTATTTCATTTTATTGTTATGCCAAACAGGTACTTATAGTGACAAAAACTTCACTAAAATGGGGTAATTTGGTCGACAAAATAAAATTTCCGAACTCCTCCTCCGCTACTGTATTTTAAACAGCGTGCATGGGTGAATAAAATCTGACATTGGCTTGCAGGACCGCCAAATAGTGATAGACTTAGAACCTTTTTTTTAAATGGGATCAATGGTTTCGAACCCTGATATAAAGATTGGACAACCCAGCGTCCTACCACTGCACTACACTAGTGCTTGATTAGACTTAGAGCCTTTTGACATAATATTAGAATAACTTAAAAGTTTAGTGACACCATCTGAAATTTAGTGGAGAAAAATTTCGTAATAGGGCAACGTGACACATAATGAAATTGGACAGTAACATAAATGACACGTAGCTAAACATATATGCCCGCAATATTGGGCCTGTTTGGAAACCATGTTAACTCAGCTTTTTCAGTAACTAAAAGCCGAAAATGCTACTTTTGGTAAAAAATAAAAACGCCTAACGTTTGGATGATCCGATACGTTGGCTGGACCGAGAGGAAAAACGCAAAAAAAAAAAAAGTGGGCTTTTTTAAAAGCGTCAATTCCTGGCTTTTTTCCCTGCGTTTTGTCCTGCGTTTCCCTGTGAACGTTGAGACTCACGCCACCCTCCATGCTCCTCGCCTTCATCGATGCTCACTCCACTAGCATAGATTCGAATCAGCCTCTCGCCCAGGATTCTCGGATCTTCTGCTGAATCTCGTGACTCGTCCAGCTAGATCTTCATCTGATTCGTGATCTCGTGCTCAGCTTTGCGTGATTCGTCTCCGTCTCAGCCATCCTCTCGTCCTGGAAAAGCTGAGAGATTCTGAATCTCGTTTCGTCAAATCACGGCCAGAGATTCGTCCTCGCAAGCCGTCTCATCCTCTGCTCTTCTCGTCTTCAAATAGCCGGTCTCGTATGGCTTGTTTCAACATCTTCGTCATCTCGATATCTCGCTGGTTGAAGACGCCGCAGGTATCGCCCATCGCCAATCTCGATATTTGGAGTTTGATTTCTGGAATCGTGATTTGAGTTTGAGTTTGATTTGAATTTGATTTTGAGTTCTTGTCCGGTGGAATCGTGGAATCCTGAAATTTGATTTTTAGATGGAATGCCTCATTGCTGTTAGTTTTCCCTTCATTCTTCTATCGAGAAGATATATTTATGCATAAATAATTTTACAATTGCTTTAGGGAATGACCCAGTCAAATAATACCATTGCTGTAGAATGAAAGTTTTTTGTTTTTGTTGGGATGATTCTGTAGAATTATCAGATTTATGGCTTCAGTTGCTAGTTGTATTGCGTCAGACAGCCTTAGTGAACTGAGATGTTAGTTGGCAAGTTCAATGTAAAAATTCTTCAGCCTTGGTTTGTTACGTATCAGATCCCTCTGTTAAGTGTTAACTTAGATGGAGTTATCGGAAGTTTGTCATCTCTTTTGATGCTGATGACCAGGATCTCAATTTACACCTATAAAACCCACAACAGATTCAATCAAGTGACAATTTTGGATATTTCATAAGGAGAATTACTATTATGAAGTCTCAAAGAAGAAAATGTAAATACCACAAAATCTTTTAAAGCTTTGAGACTAACCCAACTGCACATTATAATTTTCCTGCAGTTATAGTAGGAGAGGTATCCAAAGAACTTGTATCTTAAAAATCTTTTGCCTACAATTTTTATATTCTAGTTTATGGCTATAAATTGATCTCATTGTTTATCACTTGAAATATTGATAAAGGGCTTTGTTTCTGCTGAACATCGATCCGATACGCTTATGTCATTGAGCCTGCAACAGTTCAGAATTTATAATGGTTGATCCATGGCAAGTAAGTTACTTTCTCCCTCATCCTCCAGATGTGTGTCTGTCTCCATGCAATAAAATTTCATCTTACTTAAATTTGAAGTTAAGAGATAACGATATGGATAATTGTCTTGTTTGAATAGACCATGAACAAAGGTTAAAAAACAAAGTTCCACTTGATCTTGTTTTTTCAAGCTTTGCATTATATGGCTAAGACTTGTAGACTTATCTTGCAGGCAGCTCAAGATTCATATCAGCAAGCATTTTATTTGTTTTGTCTAGACTTCAGAATCGTATTTGTGAGGCAGGGCAGGTACCCAGAGTTGTGTAACTGAGTTCCTCAAACAATTCCTAAGCAAAAGCAAAATAATCTTGCTACAACATAAGGAAAAAACAATCTTATGTTTCTCTCTTGTGGGATGTTGAAACTACAGTTATTGGTAAGCACATTGAATGAGATTGATTCTGTGATGTTTATATTTCTAAAACTGAGAAGCTTATTGAGTTGATGAGTTTTACTTCTTGCTACAGATATGAAGTGATATTGGGAAATACATTAGTGATTTTAACCTTTGTGATTAATATTGTTTAGGTTAAGGCCATATGCAAAGATTATGGAATAGTTTGCATCCGCAGAGAAGGACAAGATGCAGAGAAGACTATCCTCTGATAATGATATTTTGAATGAAAATTGGGTAATCATGCTTCCTGATCTTCCTCCTGTTTATTTCTTGGTGTATAAGAATTGAACTATGATTAGTAGGAAGTACTAAATCAAATCAGCTGAACCAAACTAAGGTAAATATCTGGTTGGAGTCCCTTGAGTTTTGCAAAATGATTTAACCATCGGGAAGCGTTTTCATTTTTTCCTTGAGAAAACTGAAAAATTTCTTCTCGAAAACTTTTCAGGGAATGCATTGCAAGAAGATTGTCCACAAAATACTGGCTGCGGATGGAGTGGTGGTCGATTAAATCATAGTGGTGGATTTTGGTCTTCCAAAAGACCTATTTGTGTCTCTCTTATTTAATTGGAGAGACGGAAGGTTAGAGTTTGGCTGGAGAGAGGTCTAATTTAGAGAAAAAGCTATTGTCATATATTCACAAAATATATTCACTTGGATCAGACTGGTTGTTTGTAAATGTTTGTACATCTTGTTGAGATTCTCTTGTAACTTATTGTGATCATATATAGTGAATATGATATTCGCTTAATTAAGGTTTTATTGTTTATTTTTTTTAATAAAAATAAAAATAAAAATAAAAATTTCCATTAATTCAATATATACGACTAATATGTATATGTAGTCTCAATATGATTCATGTCATTTTCAGTTATTTTCCATCTTAACTGGCTTTTCAAATGATAATCCAAACACATCTCAGTTAGAAAAAAAGTCACTTCTGCAAAAAGCCAAAGAGCAATCCAAACACACATCAGTTAGCTTAACTTGACTTTTTTCCTACCTGACTTTTATAAAAGTCAGATAGCTTTTAAGCTACCGCTTCTACCGCCAACCCAAATAGACCTATTGCAGGTATGCCCTATGCACTATCAATCCATACGAGCCAATTGAATTTAATTAGTTATAAGCCTCGTTTCCCATTGATAGGGTTGGGCAAAAAACCTGTGGTCTGGTTGGTCCGGTCCGACCCGACCCGGTCCAGGGAAACAAAAATCTGGTCCAAGACAACTTGACCGGACCAAATTGTTCGGGTTGGACCGGACTTCGGGCCAGAGGCTTAGATCTCTTGGACTAGTCCGGTCTGACCCGATGCTTTTATTTTTTAATTTTTTTAAAAAAAATTACCACTGTATCTAGCCACTTACTGAAGTTTGGACATCCTAATGTGCTTTTTAACTTATAAGAATCACTTTTCATTCAATCACTTTTTATTATTTTTGGAAGTCAAGTGAAACCATAGTTAAAATTACCTCCCAAGAAAGCAAAATTTAAAAAAAAAATTGGAAAAAAAAAGTGGGACTACCTGGATTGGTCCAGACAGCCTAGGCGGTTCAGTCCGGTCTAGCCCGACCTTGGCCTGGTACCGGACTGGACCAGACCTCGGGCTAAGTTGTCCAACCCGAGGTCCTTTCGGGCCAGACCTTGGGTTGGCCTTCAACCCGGTCTGGCCCGGTCTTTGATCATCCCTACCCATTGATATCACGATAAGTTACAATAACTAAATTATATAAAATAATTTTTTTGAAAATTGATTAAAAATAACAAATATACAAGAAATATAATTTTTCCTTTATGTATGCATGCATGTGTCATTTACCTTTATTTAAGAGAGCGTAAATGAGAGAAAAGGCGGGTGAGAAAGTGGATAAATGAGTCATTTAATTAATTGATAGTAAAAATAAAAAATGAATTAATTTTTTTTAGACAAACATATAGTACGAATTATCCATTTTTCAATGTAAGACTTGTATAATTAATTAGAAAAAATTAAATAAATTACTTAATTATAACGTGTATATAGCATAATCTCTCTAATACTTCAATGTAACATTATATTATATATCATTTTAGAAGTTAAAAAATTATTTTAAAGAAAATAATAAATAAATAAATAAATAATCTCACAATTCATGTTGGTTCTACATTCCATAATACATAAAATGCTCATCTCATTTATCTATTCTAAAATTATAACTTATATTTAGGATTGTAAAGAATATATCTTTCAACTAATGCCATATTTTTAATAGATTTTATATAATATTTAAATTTTATCGCCAACAGTTATATAATACTTCAATTATAATGATTCATTTTTTGTGGTTTTTCAACAGATTTATTTGTCTTTTACTTATTTTTGTATACATATTTATTATTTACTTCTTTTTTATAACATTTATTATTTGCTTATATTCTCACCCTTCTTGAAATGTACTCTCTCATACTTATTATAAGGCACCAACTTCCAAAAGATTTTGGTTTTTATTATAAGGCACCAACTAACTACCTTTAACCAATTCATTTATTACTATTTACGAATTATACCCTTATTTTTAACTAACTCTTTAAATTCACATCATTAAAGTAGGGGTATAACTGGAAATATTTATCAATTTTGGACCAAATTAATGACTCAACTTCTATTTTTTGGT
This sequence comes from Acacia confusa, assembly GCA_037074495.1. Classification (NCBI taxonomy): domain Eukaryota; kingdom Viridiplantae; phylum Streptophyta; class Magnoliopsida; order Fabales; family Fabaceae; genus Acacia; species Acacia confusa. Next base: position 7,253,282 of record CM073507.1, on the reverse strand, counting down.
CTGCGAGAAATGTTGATTGATGTCTTATAATAAGGACCAGAGGGAGTATTACTGAATGCAATTAATAATTAATATATTTATTTAATAATGGACATGTTTGACACAGCTTATCAATGACTCAATCAGGCTTATTTACTATTTAAATTGGGCTTATAATTTTTTTTTTATCTTTTTCTTGTTTGGCTAAAAAAAAATCTCTAATTAAGCTTTTTTACTTTTTTTACTGAGTATAAGCTACTTATGATAAATCTGGATTTGTAACTTTTATTGGCTTATTCAGTCAATCACTAATAAATTGAAATGCCTCGGATTCCAAGCCATCTATTTTGTCACGTCACTCCCCTCTTCTCACAGTCTCAGCCTCATCTTTGGGGTTGTTGCCTAGTCACAGTACAATACCAAATTATATTTCAAGTTCATGTCGTTTTAAATTAATAGTCATATCAATGTTATACATAATAAACAAGTAAACAATGCAAATTTTTTAGTTCCATTCAATTTTAATTCTTCAATTCAAATAATAATATATATAGGGTTTATTTGGGTTAGTAGTAGGAGCGGTAGTTTATTTTTTATCTGACTTTTATAAAAACCAGATAAGAAAAAAGTTAAATGTGATTTGTGTTTTGATTGATAATAACAAAAATAGTTTTTTTCCAACAAAAACGTATGTGGATTATTATTTAAAAAATCAGTTAAGATGAAAAATGATATAAATATTATTGAATACTACATATATTAATATTAATTATATATATTGCAGTAATTAAAGATAAAAATTTAAATTTAAATTTTTTTAAAAAATAAATTTTTATTTTAAGTTTTCTCTTATAATTTTTTCAAAAGTCACTTATCCATCAATCATTTCAAACAAATTTCATAATTTGATTTATACTAAAAAACTACTTATGCAACCATTAATCCAAACATAAATCATTTTTCACTATCCCATCAGATTTTTTTGACTTTTATCAATCAGATTTTTTCATAAATAATTTCATGACCGCTGTTCCAAACAAACCCATCTATTAGCGTTTTTCTAATTGGAAAAAACAGGGAGAGAACAAGAAGAAGCACCTGCGTTTGCCCATTTTGTTCAAAATTCGACGATAACTGCCACCCTCCAGGATTTGGAGGCACTTGCTTGGAGAACTATTCCATGTCTAAACTGAAACAGTCTCATCTTATCTCTTTCTCTGTAAGCCCTCTATTCAAATCTTCAGAGGTGTAGAAAAGCAATGCTGAAAGCTATTCAGATCCTGGGATTTTCATCTAGCTTAGTTACTCAACGTTGGAAACCCCTCAGCAATCAAGGTCTCCCTTCCATTGCAATCTCTTTCAAACCCATTTCATCTTTCTACTCAGTGCCTTTCTTGGAAGCACTTCCCACGATGGATTCTTGGCTCCTGCCCAAAGATTCGATTCCTAGGACTCAATCAAGATCAATCCATGCTTCATCAGCTCTTTCAGACTCGAACCCAGATGGCACCTCGTCGTCTCCTCCTCCATCGTCATCCCCTGCAGTTCAGTCACCCGTGAGTTTCCTCTACAGTTCATTTACAAGTCGATAGATATATTCGGTTAAAATTCATTGTTGATGCGGATTTATTTGGTGCACTCGCTTGTCATCCTTTCATTTCTTAGTTTCATTTTATTTTGTCGAGGCGAGTGCAATAGGTTTCTTGAATGAAATAGGTTCCTAGGTTACAGCAAGTTTTGGTCGCCAATGCGTTGACCGTTGAATTTTGAACAATGACATTACCTATAAACCCCTTAAATTAAAGTGTCGCAACAAGAATGCTGCTACTAAGTTTTCATCAGTTATGATGAAATCTGTTGATGGTACATGTTGATTTTGAATCAAGTTACTTTACTCAAATGCATGATATTATGTATTTTCTTAGTCATCTTTTTTCAAACAATTGGTCATATTGTTAGGTTCATTTGCAATTTAGGGTGTTCGAAACATCAAGTTCTGTCAGTGGTGTGGTGGTCCAACAAAGCATGACATACCTGAAGGAGAAGAAAGGCTGAGAGCAATATGTACAGTTTGTGGGAAGATTATCTATCAGAATCCAAAAATGGTGGGTCTGTAAAATCACTGGTGCTTCCATTTGATTGACTTGAGTGATTCAGTATTTATGCAAAAAAAGGAGATTGGTAGCTTGTTTACTGTGATAGTGGTGCTATTTTGACATAAGCTTGTAGCCTGGTAAAATTGCCAAAATTTAAAGGTAATTTGCTTGAATGTGCATGGTATGCGCAAAACTATCACTCTCAAAGTGGAAGACAAGAACCCTGTGAGGTGTATCATCTCAGCTAAATATGCGATGAGGGCATTACCCCCTATTTAATATATGCACCCAAAGTTATTTGTTTTAGTCTCCTTTGCTTAATTTCTCAACAGGTGATTCGTACTCTGTGGTTGATGAAATATTTTTTGCCCTAAGGACTTTTTTTTTTGGTTAAAACCCCTATCAAGATTACTTTTGAAAAATATGGATTATACTCATAGACAGAAGACATGTTGAAGTTTAAATTCAACCTTGAAAAATAAGGTCTACTAGAGGCTCTTGTTCTGTGTGCAGATAAAGAATGATTCATTTAACTATGATTCAGGATTGCCTAAACTTAGTCACCATTCGAGTGCCATGGTGGTTTGAGGAAATTGATTTCTCCAACATGCCATAGGTTTGAGTTGACTCTGGAGAAGGAGGATTACCTAAAATTCCACCCAAATTGGTTTAGGACGACCTTGTAGACTGAAAGTGTTTTACAATTGCTTTGCCCATATGTTATAGCTTTTTCTGAATTTCTAAAACTTAATACTAGCAGACATAGGGAAAAAGGTAATTCACTCTAGCATCTTTCAAGCATTCCTTGAAAAATAGATGCCTACTTTTGATATTAAACTGGAAATGGATGTCAATGGCATTCCCAATTTACATTCCTGAGACTGCTTGCCCATACTCTGATCTCTAAACCGTACAGTAATTCTGTTTATCAAGGAACAGGAAAAACAAATCCAGAACTAACAGATAAGGGGAAACAGTTTATTTTATGGATCCTCTGAGTTGTTAGCAAAATTTGCTGTGATAACAGTATATTATTTCTCAGATCATTTATGTCACTTCATGCTGTGCATACAAAACTTACTACTTTCTTTTGAATATGTCATTATTTGGCTGGCAAAGTAGGTTGTTGGTTGCCTCATACAACATGATAACAAGGTCCTGCTTTGCAAGCGGAAGATTCAGCCATCTTATGGTCTTTGGTAGGAATGAAATTATTACCGAGTTTCATTTCTTCATTACTATATATCTTGCAATCTTTTCTTAGGACACCTGATTATTTTATTTTATTTGAATTTTTTTGTAAGACTAGGACAGCTGGTTATAAATTGAGATGGTAATTTTCTATTACGATGAAGATTGCTTCTCTTATGAGTTTATTAAAAGAGAGAGAGAGAGTAGCCTAGTGCACAAGGCTCCCACTAGATAGGGTTTGGAGAGGAGTAGATGTATGCAGCCTCCTCACTGCAAGCTGAGAGACTATTTCTGGAATTTGAACCTGTGACCTCCAGGTCACATAGCAGGAACCTTACTGCTGTCCTTACACTCACCCTCTTCTCTGATGATTTTATATTGAGTGTTAATTTATTGGTGTTATCAAGGACACTTCCTGCTGGGTATTTGGAAATTGGAGAGTCAACTATGGAAGGTGCTATCAGGGAAACAATGGAGGAAGCAAATGCTGAAGTGGAAGTGCTATCTCCTTTTGCTCAATTGGACATTCCTCTAATTGGCCAAGTGAGAAAGAAAAGGTGTTTTGTTTTCATTTTATTTTTAATACCTATTTATTCACCATTTTCCTAACTCGCTAAATAATTTTGGCTATGATTAATGCATGTTTGAAGCAGACTTATTTAATATTCTTAGCAAAGCTAAAGAAGCCCAACTTTTCCCCTGGTCCAGAATCATCAGAATGCCGGCTTTTCTCACTTGATGATATACCTTTTGATTCTTTGTCTTTTTCATCAATGGTGGTTACCTTAAATATGGTATGATTCAGATATTTACATTCATTGCATTTTGTGTTTGTTATTACCTTTGAAAAATATGGATTATACCCAGCCATTTGAGTATTTTACTACTCAATTTATCTTATGGTTTTATCTCATGGTGATGCAGTATGCTGAGGATATTAAGGCTGGAAGGCTCAAATTCCATTATGGCATCATTAATAAAAGGTATTTTAAACACGTCTCAAATTTCTTCACGTGATTTCCGTCTTTTGCATTGTTTGTTTCGAGGAAGAAAATCATGGAGTTTTCAAAAATTAACAACGCTTGACTTAGGTTAAGCACAGAAAAAGGTATCAAGCCGTACTGTTCAGCTAGTTGTACTGCCTAAGACCAAGCTTGTCGTTCTGCTCTGTGATTTTTGTTATTATACGAATGCTCTTGCAAGAAATTAGGATTGGAAAATATTTATAATCCTTGGATGAATTACAACCACCACCTTTACTTGCCTGTGCACAGAAAAGCATTGATATGGTTTTTCTCATCGAGAACATGATCATATCTGCTGAGAGATGCTTCTAGACTTCTGATCTTGCTTTTATTTTACCCCATCTCATTGAATTCTCAAAACCTCTTGCTTATGATGTTTGAACATATCCTGATGATTCTTGACTTCTTGTTAGGCCGGGCACAAGTCCCTCTGATATTCATGCCTATACGCTGGATAATCATATGCAATCATGACAAGTTGGTGAGTCAATCATTGCATATCATGAACCAGAAAGAGGACATTTTATGTGAATAAGTATGCGTAACATTTTGCTTTTGGGGTTTCAGCGATCTAGTCCCACAGTTATTGTACTTATCACTAGTTCAGTCTCATCTGAAGACGAGTAAAATTATCGCCGGCTTTTATTATAATTAACTGTTACGCATCCTTCATAATGCAGATACGAGATCCTACATATTGATGAAAATCTCGTTGGTTGCTGTACCAGGGAAATCTGAAGATTTGCATACAGAAGTCGTAGCCTGAAGAACCTCGTGCGAGAATGCAGTCTGCCTGTCTGCATTGGGCATTATCTTACGGCATCTACATTCGACCCATTATTTTTTAAATCAGCCGGCCATCACTTTAAAAATAGTAAGATTCGTGGCTGAAATTTGTCCGTTGTCATAAGAGTGATGGGCAGTTGCTTCCATACAAAGTATTGTCAATTCAGCGGAGCTCGCTGTAATTCAAGGTCACCTACAAATTTTTGCTTTATTTATGATTCTGGGAAGGTGGGGAAGTGGTTGCTTTCATTGATCAAAGTTTGAGTCACTGTTACTGTGGAAACATTTGTCAGAATTGTGAACGTAAATATCCATCAAAGAGACTTAACTTGAGAAATTGGGAAATTTACCAAAATAAAAATATTTTTTAAAAAATTACTAAAATGAGGCATTGTTCAAAGTATCTACTGAAGTAAGGCACTTTGTGGAGTCGCCTGACACAATGGCACTATTGATTTCATGTCACTTAATGCCAATACGTCAATGGTGTTGCCACATGTGATGCCACTAATAACGTTTTTTGACAAGACACTACTAGTCGTGTTACATGATACAACACCATTGATGGCGTTGTACTACTTGACGCAACTAGTGTGGCTTCAAGCTTTAATTTACGCTAAAGACGTCAATTAAATAGACGCTTGTGGCGTCTATTTCTATTTTATTTTTTAAAAAATTAAATATAAAAATATATTATAATATAATTGTTAATATATTAAATTTATTATTCATTAAACTAAAATATGAAATTCATATTCTAAATATATATTTATAATTCTATATTATATATATTTAATTCTATAATAAAATTATAAATCAGAATACTCTAATACTAATATATAAATATCTAAATTCATAGAAATCTATGTTATATATTAATAGTTAGGGTTAAGGTGCATTTTTGCCCCTGAAGTACGCAGCCAGGAGCAATTTTGCCCCTTAAGTTTTTGTTGGAGCAATGTCACCCCTATCTAACGGTTTGACCAACGTTGACTGTCAAATTGACAGTGTGTCGACGGAAGAGCACTGGCTTGCTCGAGCACAATGATAGCGTGCTCGAGCACGTCTTCACACGTTGCTCGAGCACACTATAACTGTGCTCGAGCATCGTTGATTCTGTTCTTTTTTTACAAGCGTCGATTACTTTGGACCATTGTGCTTCTTCTGCTTACGTCTCTTCATCTTCTGAACCTTCCCTGACAAATTTCCAACCGTTATAACCGTTTAATTTTTAAACTCACGTACGAACCGTTACGTATCTCCATTTATCTTCCCGTCTATATAATCAACTCCTCTTTTTCTTTTTTTCCCCATTCCTCTTTCTCCAGATTTCCTTTTCAATCATGGCGGGCTCAAGAAATAAATCCACCCAACCTCCATCGAAAAAGCCACGTCGGTACCAACCCAAGGTGGTCTCCGATAAACCACCCAAATCCAAGGGTCCGAAACCATCATCGAAACCCCAACCAGTCCAGTCGAGCAGCGTGTGAAGACGTGCTCGAGCACGCTATCACTATGCTCGAGCAAGCCTGTGCTCTTCCGTTGACACGCTATCAATTTGATAGTCAACGTTGGTCAAACCGTTAGATGGGGGCGGCATTGCTACGATTATGAACATTAGGGGCGACATTGCTCCAACAAAGACTTAAGGGGCAAAATTGCTCCTGGTTGCATACTTCAGGGGCAAAAATGCACCTTAACCCTAATAATTATTAGAAGATTTTAATAATTAACAATTAAATAATCATTAAAAATATGTTGCCAACATGCATTTCAAAACTCAATCAGTGCCGAATGCTGACCCTTATCTCATTCCTGTAGCACTTTTGTTCTCCCATGGCTTTTTCATAGCATGGCCTCTACTATAATATCAGATCATGCGCTACTGTGCAAAAAAGTGAAAAGAAGAAAAAGATATTGTACCAGAGGCTGTGCTATAATAAAGCCATGGGTGAAAAAAAGTGCCACAGGAAAGAGATAAGGGGTCGGCACTCGCATTGATTGAGTTTAAAAATACATGTTGGCAATAGATTTTTAATGATTATTTAATTGTTAATTAGTAAAATCTTCTATTAATTATTAATATATAATATATTTCTATTAACTTAGATATTTATATATTAGTATTAGAGTATTCTGATTTATAATTTTATTATAGAATTGAATATATATAATATATAACTAGAATATGGATTTGATACTTTAATTTTTTTAATTTTAATTTAATTAATAATAAATTTGATATATTAATAATTATATTATAATATATTTTAATATTTGATTTTAAAAAAATAAAAATAAAATAGAAATAATAACGCCTATGGCATCTATTTGATTGACGCCAAAGGCGTCAATTAATGCTTGACCCCACAAGTACTAGTGGTTTGACACCATTAGTGGTGTCTTGTCAAATAACGTTATTGACTGCTTTACTTCATTAAATACTTTAAACAGTGTCTTATTTTATTAATTTTTTAAAAAATATTTTTATTTTAATAAATTTCCCTGAAAAACTATCTCAACGTGAAGAAAATCTCGAAGAAGCTGAGAATCAGAGCTACGAACAGTGGAAATGGAATCAAGTGAATGTCAGGCGACCATTTTCGTGAAATAATATGAATCCAAATTCATCGCTTGATTTTCTATTTCATAAACAACCATGGGTATGTTTGGAGTGCACGCTAGGAGCTTTTTTTTTTTTTTTTGCGGTAACTTTAAAAGAAAGTCAGTTAACATTACTAGTTAATTTTATGTCCGTTTAAGTTGAGCTTTAAGTTTATTGGACTTAAAGTTCAAAAAGCCTGTTAAGAAAAAAATTCCACCAGAGAGCTTTTCCCAAAAAGCTTTCAGTTTTTTGATATGGGTCTCGGTACTTCTACTATCATCAATCAAAACACAAATCATTATCTATAATTTAACTTTTTTCCTATTGAACTTTTTTTTAAAGTCAGATATTTTTTAAGCCACCGCTCCTACCGTCAATCCAAATACGCCCTATAAGGACTTGGTTGCAGTCCACTGCGCAAAACGCTTTCACACACTAATCTCTTTTAAAAAAAATAAAAAAAAAAGTTAGGCAGTTCCAAGTATTAAAAAATAATTCAAAATACTAAATGGTGTTGAAACAATTCTTCACGATCTTGATTTTTTTTTTAATAATTTAAAAAATTATTGTAAGGTAATGGTTGGTATTACATAGATAATGGAGGATACTGAAAAAATAATTTTAGGATCGTAAAAAAACATTTCAAAGTACTGAAGATAATATTTGAGAGTACTCATTGATGCTAAAAAGATACTTCAGGATATTGATTGATATAGAAAAAATAATTCATGATCTTGAAAAAATATTTTAAGATTGTAGAAAAATATTTGAAGGTATTAACCAATACTAAAAAGATGTTTCATGATGCTGACTAGTACTGAAAAAATAATTTATAAACTTAAAAGCTTATCTCAGAATTTTGAAAAAATATCCTAAAAAATATTTTTAGTAGCAGTCAATACCTTATTATTTTTCAAAATCCAAAAAAAAAATTATTTTTTTAGTGTCATTTTAGTAGCAATCAGTATTCTAAAATATTTTTTCAAGATTTTAAAATAATTTAAATTATTTCAAAATCTTAAATTATCATTTTACTATCCGAAAGTGTTTGATTTTTTATTTTATTTTTTTTAAAAAAGGATCAGTGTGTTTCATGCAGTGGACCGCAACCATATTTAAAAAAAAAATCAAATTTAAAAGTTTTCTTGACTTTTCCAAATCAACTTTAGCGTATTTCAAGTCTTTATATTAACAGAGAGTTTTTAGCTATCGTCACTAACACGCCCCCTAAATTGAAAGTCAAGACTATCTGTTAGGATATAGCTGGCAATATAACATATAAAACTCAATAGTTTATTTGTACATCAATACATTTGTTGTTTTGACCAAAAAAAATACATTTGTTGTATATTACAAGGTATTTTCACATTATTGTAAAATCTATAATCTATGATCCAAAAATTGTTAAACCCGATCAATCATGCACAAGAAGAAACAGCAATGGGTGCAGGAGTGATCCAAACTCCAAAGTAGTACTAGTTAGGATCATTTTAATTATCAACTCTACATAACAAACCATTAATTGAAATCATCTGCCAGTGAACTCAACATCTCCTAAGAAGGGAACGAGCTGACTTCCTGTGAGAGAGCTATCAGCATCATGAGTGAAGGAAGGAGGTAAAGCAGGCCACACAAAAGCAGGTCTTTCCTTAGGTACCTCTGGTGGAGCTGCTTCTCCAGTAAGAACCTGCATAACAGTCCTCATGGAAGGCCTGTGATGTGGGTTTGGATGACAACAAGCTAAACCCAAAACAAGCACAACTTCCACATTTTCCTCTTCTATTTCCTTCACTATTCTGCTATCCACTGCAGCTAGTAACTTTCCCTTCCCGTAAAGCCCCCACACCCAATGCACAATGTTATTATTATACTCGTCCGCCTGGGAATACTGATTCCCTCTCCTCATTCCACACACAACTTGTAACATAACAATACCAAATGCATACACATCTGTCTCCACTGTTGCCCTCCCTGTAAGGAATGTTTCTGGAGCCATGTAGCCAGGTGTTCCTGCAATTGCTTTTGTTGAGTGGTGAGTTTCATCTCTCTTCTGAATGGTACGAGCCAGCCCAAAGTCTCCCAACTTGGCCGTGAAGTCTGAGTCCAACAATATGTTGCTGGCCTTTATGTCTCTGTGAAGCACCGTTTTCTCACATCCGTTATGCAGATAATCTAGTGCTTGAGCCACACCATATATAGCACCGTGTCTTGTTTTCCAGCTTAGTATTGATCCATCTTCGCAGCCAAGCTTCTCATCATCATCATACAGGTACTTGTCTAGGCCCCCATTAGGCATGAACTCGTAGACAAGGACTAGTTCTCGTCTCTCATAGCACCACCCCATCAATTTCACCAGGTTTCTGTGATGAAGGCTTCCTATTATTGTCACTTCTGCTAAAAACTCTTGCTTGCCTTGACGTGAATCCTTGGAGACTCTTTTCACAGCTACCTCTTTGCCTCTCAAGAACCCCTTGTAGACTGTTCCAAAACCACCTTCCCCAAGCTTGTTTTGAGGGCTGAATCTGCCTGTTGCTTTTCTGATTTCTCCAAGTCGAAACTTTTTTGGGGCCATAGAACTGTGTTGAATCTGATCCTCTATTCTTGGGTATGCTTCCTCCGACATCTCCATACGGCGTTTCCTTTGCCAGAGCAAGAAAAAGATCACCCCACCTAAGATGACCAGTGCTGCAGGAACTGTGATCCAAACCCACAACAGCTTTGGACCATCACCTGCAATTTGGGTACCGTAGAATTCCCAAGCTCTTACACAGTTCAGCTCTGTATAGTTACTTGTTGAAGCAGAGAAACCCAGGAAAATCTCTTCTGGCAGGTATGAAGATAGATTGAGAGGTGGGGAAACGAGCAGAGTCTTCACGTCCGTACTTCTATTCATGGAACCAAACACAGATACTACATCTTCAGCATACTGAACTCTGATCATGACATCTATACCCGATGAAAGAGTGATCCCCAAGTCTTGTAACGAAACACGCATCATGGAGTTGATACTATTGATGTTGATACCAAGATGGTTGTTGGGGCCATCTTCTTCAGAGCTTTGTCTTGTGTCAAACTCTACTGCCAAAATCCCAGGGCGAGAAGTGCCATTGGTTGTAGCATTTACGATTCCAAGCCATTCTCCGGCACTGTTTTCTGGAAGAGTGGTATCTCCGGTTAATATAAAAGCCAAGCCTTCACCTCCTGGGGAAGTTTGGTTGCTTATATTGAGCACGAAGGTGGTATTAAACTCAGCAGTTCGGTTTTTGCTCTTGCTCCATAGTCTGTACGGCTTTCGGTAGAAAGCTCTGCCAGAATAATCTGCGATCTTACCACGAATATCAGGGGTTACCTGGATGGAATCCAGGTACAGTTTTGAGTTCTTGCTCAAAATTAAACTTGGTTCATCCGAGGGCTGGAAGTTTGGGAAATTGAAAGAAAGGCAGCTGGCATGAACGAGGGCAATAACACTGAAGATTACTGCTAGTAATTGAAACTTATGGAACATTGTTTCTACACATGAAACGGCCAAGAATGGGGAGGTTGGAAGGCAAGAACAAAGGGCTTACTCATCTTTATGGCCCGTGTGAACTATGAAATATATATTGGTAGGTAAGATGGGAGTCAACATTGACTAGTATTATCATATGAGAGGCTTCCAGTTGGAATAATGAATTAGTAATGTGGTTTTCGAAGGGCCCATTCCAAGTATATAAACTTATCTTCAGCTGACGTGTTACGACACCGTATCCTGTGGGAACACAAATTTCTGGGTAGCGACTACTAAGACTAGAGACAAAGTATAACTTCAGTCAAGGTTATCATTCTTAGACTTGGTATCATGAATGATTCTTTAATCTTCACAAGTCACAACAACTAACAAAATTAATAAATTATTGAAGTCTACTGAACCGCGTTGGAAAAATTGCAGATACCAGCTGTCAGCGGAACGTTCTGTACGGTCACGATGACTGTTTGTGTTAGGGACAACACAACCCTGTAGAAAGTTGCTTTTTATTGAGATGAATTTGCTAATTTGAGTGTGTGCGTACGTTAATTGTGAATTGGTCAGGAGGAATAGGATCGTAATCAAGTTCATCATAAATGAGAATGAGTTTGTAGTTTCATAAGAATATATCTTTAAAGACTAATCGACACGTTGCTTCTAGCCTTGCCCATTGCTCGATCAGCGTCAAAAGAAGAAAAAGAAAATAGAAAAGTAACGCGTGAAACGACAAATATTACTAGAGATATAATAAATTTTATATGAAATAAGCCGTTAGAAGGAAGAATGTGGAAGGCTTGACCAATTCAACGGATTAAAAGAACTTCCAAGTACAATAAACAAAACAGGAAACTTACCAATAGGGTTGACATAAGCAATAAGCGGCTTGTGTCGCTTAAACAATGTTTCGAGTTTAAGCCTTATGAATACAAAAAAATCCTGTTGAGAGACTCCTTCACAATAGTAGGTGCGCGACGTGGGTCAGATCCAAATTAGTTATGGCGAAATTCTGGCTACCGGCAAAAAAAAAAAAAAACAGAAAGAACAGGAAACTTGACGCGTAACAGACGATTGTATATTATTGTTGGAGAGGTTGTTTTGAGGTGAATTTGGCGAAACATAAAATGTCGTCGTCTATGCTTTCCCTTTCCTTTTTGTTATTCCAGTTTTAAAAAAAAACAATAAGAAAAGCTCCCGCGAGGCACGTGACAAGGATGGGGGATCAAAAGCAGAAGCAATAATCATAATTGTCAATATCAATTCTCACTCTCCAACAGATATATAGGGACAAATTCTCAGATAAAGTTCAATTTTTTAAAATCAGACCAAGTCCGATTTCAATTTAGAAGGAAAATCAAACTTTAAGCTTTATTTCTGTTTCAGTAACGTGCCATCAACCTTTTTCCCCGCTCCTACGCTGTGATAATAACATTCGACGCTTTCGCAGAACATTCTCATTAGTTGCAACTATCTCATTAGTTTTACCCCTACCATACGCTACATGGGCACATGGCTGCATGACCCACTTGTTTGAATCAATTAGAGTCGGGTCTCTCTCATTATCCTTTTCTCATTATCTTTTATAATCTCTAAATTACATCCATCCGGTCTTAATTATAGGACAACATTTAAGAGTTGGCTTTAGTCCTAATTATAGAATAAAATTTAAATTTTTGTCAATCTCTTCCTAAAACACTCCTGTTTTATTCTCTTAAGTGTGTTTAGTTTTTTATAAGTATATGCATTTAGGTACATAGAATTTTTCAGTCAATAAAACTCTTAAATTGTTGGATTTTAATTTGTTTATCAATGAGTTAATGTTAATTTACCAATATAAATATATATAAACACACACATATATATTTATATATGTATATACACACATATAAACATACACACGTATTATATAAATATATATATGTGTTTGTTTATGTATACATGTGTATACATACTTATACACTTATGTATGTGTGTGTTTGTGTATTTATGTATATGTGTGTGTGTAGGGGTTTCTGTTTGTGTGTTGAGGGGGGTGTATGTGTTTTTTTTTGGGGTTGTAGATATATATATGTGTGTGTGCGCGCACACACACATATGCACACACATGTGCGCGCACACACACATAGTAAGACTATCATTTCAATCAAAAAACATGAAAAAGAAGATTTTAGGTTGGAGAAGTATGTTAATGTCATTGAAAATTTATATAAGGGTATTTTAGGAAAATGCGTGAAATTAACTAATTTAACTTCCCTCCTTAATCTCCTCAAAATCGGTTAAATATGTCTTATAATTAGGACCAGAGGGAGTATTACTTTTACTTTTCTCTCATTTTCTCAATCAACGGTCTAGATCTAGCCAATAAAAGAAAATGAGAAAGAAATAAGGAGAAGATCTCCTTTTAATTAATTGATGGTAGATGAGACTTTTTTTCAAACTTAAACTTGTTTAGATCATATTTTGAAATAAAGATGAAGACGGAAAATGACTAAAAAAATTATAATTCTTATTGAATATATATATACATACATACTTATTATATGGGACAAAAATTAATATTAAAGTTAGATGAAATAAAAATAGTTAATCTATTAGTGAAAAAGCACTAAAGTAATTAATTAAATATATTTAATGAAAAAAATGTAATTTAAAATGTAAACAAATGTATAAAAAATATTTTTTTGGTAAACAATGTATATAAAAGGTTGATATTTAATTTGATGCAAGGGATGTGAAAGGGGTAATTAGTATATAAGGAGCCCCACTATATACAGCGCTTCATACATGAATACAATTCACTTATATCTTGTTTTTTATGCCAAGAAGGGCATTATTTTTCTACTTCTGTCCTTACTAAATTCTCTCTCTCATTTATAAATGATTTTCACACATTTTTCCCTCTTCATTATAAAAATTAAATAGGGAAAATTTCTTTACACCTCCTTTGTATCCATTTAATTTCAAAGAGCCAGAGAGCTATACAACTTTTTAAAACTTCATCGCACCTCTAAGATTAAAGTGAAATTAAGTTCGTGGGCTAATAAGAAAATTATGTCTTTGTTTTGTACGAAGTCGAGATCGAGATGGACTTGTAAATTTCCATACGTGTCTTGTAAATATGAATATTTGACTTATAATTTTCTACAATATTTTATAAATATCATGTATTCCAATGGATATGCTCCTTGTCTGGTACATGACCGAGATGAATAATTTCACTTATTTATCTTGTAAATGATCATATCTGACTTGCAAATGTCTATATGTTTCTTATAAATAATCATCTTTGACTTGTAAAGTAAGAGTGTAATTGTTTTTCCACCCGCAAAATTTAATTTCAATTTAATCCTAGGGGTGTAATGAAGTTTCACAAAATTTTGGGGGCTATTTGATATTAAATGGCGACAGAGGTGATGCATTGAAGTTTTTCCAATTAAATATGTATAAAATTGAGAAAATGTCATTGATTATTCTATAAGTGACTTATATTTTAAACCAAATCTTTTTTCCCACAGGTGGGTTATATTTAGGCACATGGTAGTACTCCCTCCCATCTTTTTTACAAGAGCTCAAAATATGAATTGTCTTGATTTTTTTTAATAAGAATTCCACAAGATTTTTTTGAGTATTTAATAAGTTTTTTCCATTTTTATCCCTCATCAATTATATATATTATATTAATTAAGAAGTGAGTGATACTTATATTTAATTAATTTATTTTTTTATAGTTACCCGTTAATTAGGGCATAATTGAAAAATAAATATTTTAGATATACTTATTTAATCAATTTTAATCACTTCCTGTATAACTGTAACGCGGTTGTTGAGGTTCAGTACGATCAAGTTGAAAGTAGCAGAGTCGTTGTGACTTTGTTTGACCGCGAAAATTAAATGGGTAAGTCCAACACGTGATGAGTCTGTTGGTTAAAAGTGGGATGGGTTGGGCCAATCATTGGGCGGCTCGCACATCAACAAATGCTAATCAAGTAGCCATTCACTGCAGATCAATTTTTAAAAATGCTACTCCCATCCCTTATTCTTTTTACTAAGAGTTTAAAATTTAAATTGACATGTTTTTTTTTATAAGAGTCTAGAAGAATTGTCTTAACATTTAATGATTTTTGTTTTCATATTTACTTCTCATAAATCATTTTTATGACATTAAGTAGAAGGTGAACTTTTTTAATTTTCTCTCCTTATTTTCTTTTATACTCTTTGTATATACATTTTTTTTTTTACTTTCTCTCATTTATTACCCATATTCTCCATCTTTCTTGCCTCCTCATAAACAAAAGCATATTTTTTTAAAAAAAATATTTATTTCATGTATATTTATTGCTTTTAACAAATTTTAACTATTTTCTTAAATAGAGTAATCGGTTATTAAACTTTTATAAAAAATACAAGAGAAGTACTAGCTTAGTTATGGGCATTTTCAACATATTTAAAGTTAATTCTTTGTTATGGATGAATATAGAAGTACAAAACAATATATAGTTGCGCTGCTAACAAGAACGATCGCATGAAATTTGCAAGGAGAATGGATTCTTTATATTGAGACTTGAGATTACAATGAAAAGTCAACGTACCCGATTATATTGCACTTTTAGTTAAACAGTGATTCTTCTTGTTGACGTGCAGTTAATCCAGTGTGAACATGTCGGTCTTACCTCGCTTTGATGATAAAAATTAAAAAACAACCCGTGTAAGTGACTGTTGAAGAAAAATATTTTTTTATATAAATTTCCATTTAAATAATCATTAGATAAAAGTCCAAGATTTTAAATTTTATGCCGCTATAAATTAATTATGGGTTGAATCTATGTTATCATTAAAAAAAATCTTCCACATTTAGCTAGTTTTAAAATTACGATCATACCAAAGAAATATTAGTAAATTTACATAATTATATTCAGCCAAGCTCATTGGCAAGATTGTGACCACGTGAACCAATAGAGAGTAAAATATGTCGCATGTTGTCGTCAAAGTTGCTGTAGATAACATAATAAATCAGCTCTCTCCACACCCTCCTCCCTCCCCGACCTTTATATAAATATAATGATCTTATCATTCCGCTCTCTTAATAAAAATTGGGGACTATCCCAGCATTATATTTTATGATAGATGATCTTGAAAACTCTCCAAAGAAAGAGAGAAGACCACGAAGTATATATAAACTGCCTGACTGGGTGTCGTCTACGTGTTTGTTCGTAATAGTATAGTAATTGAAGCTTTTAAAAATAAACTTTTAATTATAATTTATAGTATATAAGATAAGTATTTGGAATGAAATTTATCTGGATTTATGTATAAATAAGTATTAAGAAGTCAAATGACTTGAACAAACACGAGCAGATAGCCATATATGGTTGGAGGGTTCGGAGAAGTCGAGGAGGTAAGTATCATCAGACTCTGTTAATTGCCTGACTGACGACTATTAACAATTTTAGCGAAGGAGGGGGAATAAAATATTGGCAGTAATTTTTTCGAACCCTCACATTATATTACATCTTGTTACGCCGATCGAGAAACCTACCTCACTAAGCTCTTGTTTTCTCCACTGGTACGTAGTGTTTCCTCGTAGACTCGTAGTCCACGAGGCATCGCCATCAAGAAATACGAATGAATATGCTCTCATCATTAACCCGTGTGTGACTGACTTAGAGACCTAATGATCTCCTCCTCCCTCAGCCAAATATGGTCTTGGGTTGGGGAAGAAATTACAGTAAGATTCTAAATAAAAGATTTAATCATAAAAAATTTCGTTTTAATGATACATTTTAGTATAAGAAGTTATAACAAATATAGGAGATTCACTTGTTTTTTAAATTGTTTGATGATTAAATCCTTTTATCAGGACCTCAGATTAATCCCCATTTATAATGTGTGTGTGTGTAAATAATTAAATATGATAAACAAAGGCAAAGCAATTCATGTTGTTGTTTTTATATTTTAAAAAAATCATGTTGTTGTTAAGACTCACAAAGCGCTCTAACAATATCCACCAGTTGCATTGAGAATATACGTTGGGCGGCTGAGAACGAGAGCTCAGAAAGTGGGAATCTTTATAAAGACAGCTCCTACTTTTGCCTACCCTACACTCCATCATCAGCTCACTGCCAAATTATAACTTGTTTATATGTTTGGCTTGACGAACCAACCAAACACCCGAGAATCCCAAGAACTGGCCTGCCACCCCCCATAGCTTTAACAGCCATGTGGAGATACCCTCTTCAGCTTTTAACTAATTTATATTACTCCGTAATTTAAAAGGAAACCCATCAGAAAAAGACAAGCCAGCCCTCTCTGCATATAAACGCTTGTTTAATTACTCCCACTGAAAAGAGAAGATGGAATCCCCAGGGACGGACCTCAACGTCTTCCACTTTAGCCATCCACATGCACTCCAATTAACCACCTCACCCCCATCCTCTACCTGCTCTGGCTGCAACCTTCACATTACGTCCGGTAACACTTATTACCGCTGTAAATCCTGTGCCTTTTCTCTTCACTATTTCTGCTACAAATTGCCCATTATAACCCACCACCCTGCTCATTCTTCTCACGATCTCGTCCTCCGATCATCCCCTGCTTCTCCCGGAGGGGTCATCGTCAACTGCCTCGCCTGTGGCCACCACCTCACCGCCTTCTGCTACCACTGTGCTGAATGTGGCGTCATCTTCCACACATTCTGTCTCGCCCTCCCTCTTACTCTCTCAATCGCCAACCATCCTCACAAACTCAAGCTCGAATTTTCACCTCCTTATGACTTCTTCTGTGATATGTGCAAGAAGACCAGTTATAATGGGTGGCTTTACAGGTGCAATTCGTGTGAATTCGATATGCATCTGGCTTGTGCCGTTCAGAATTTAGAATCCCCTTCTTTCTCCCACTCCAACACTTTGTTGAGAAAAATTTGGACTCCTCAAATGATGACCCATATGAAATCCAACGGAGGTGTAGGTGATAATAGCATATGCTCAGAGATCTTGCATCTAATGGTGCAGCAAGTTGGAGGGGAAATTAGAGGGAACGTTAATGAGCGTAAGGTTGATGGATGGGATAAGAGGATATCGAGTCCAAGACAGAGTAGGATGGCAAGTAATGAGTTGCAGCTAGCAGAGCTAAGTCCAGCTGGAGATTCTGGAAATAATTTACAGGGAAGAACACCGCTTCAAGATAAATTGACCCCACGTTCTGATGTGAGCACATCTCCAAGTTACCAATTTAGCGAGGCTTTTTTTTCAATAGACTTGGCGAAGTCGTGTGCTCTAGCTGAAGCCAAAGGAGCTAGTAGAACGACAAGCAATTCTGGAGAAGTCAAAGAACCACTCGTTTTTGTTAATGGGCCCATCATTAATAATTCATACAGTGCGGCGCTACCAAGTAGATTGAACACGTCTTTCTTAAACGGAGGACGGACTAGTTCTTTTGCCGAACCGAGCCAGCAAGCCGCAAAACACAGGTGATAACTCTCCATAATTGATATAAATAAAGTACATTTTAAAGATATTTGGAGAGTTATCTAAACAATTTTAAGAGATTTCTATGAAATTACATGATTATAGGCTCAAATCAAATTAATGCATCATTTGTGGGATTTCAATTTAAAATAAAAGTCTTTAAGTTTAGGAAATAAATAAATAACAATTTAAAGAAGACTTAGTTTTATTATTATTATTAGTATTATTATTATTTAATTGCTTTTATTTTCACGATCAGGCAAGCACAGGAGAACATGAGGATTTGGGAAATTGAATAGATCCAATTGTATGTATGTGGACCCCACAAATGGAATCAATTGAAAGGAATGAATTAAAGACCTAAACCTACATACAGATACGCACAGGAGCACTTGGGCCATTTGGGATTTGTATGAAGTTGGGCCCACATTGAGAATTGAAGACCTAAAGAAAGAGGAGAGTCAGGACCAATTTCGGAGCATGGATTGAATACTTTGGGTTTGGATTTAATGGCAATTGAGAAGGTGGGCCACGGATCAGAATGGAATGGATCAATGGACTAAACCTAAATGCTTAATGAATAAAAGGAGAAGAAGGGTTCTGGACGAAGAAAACACGCGAGGGAATGAATTAGCTGGAGGCGGCAATCAAAAAAAGAAAAGAGGGAGGCGACAATTGGAGAAAAGGGACGCGAGACGGAAGCACAGGTCTGAACGGCAGAAAAGAAAGCAACGCGCTGGAGGCCGAACGGAACTAAACAGGAAGGAATTGACAGCAATTAATCAAGACATAGAGCAAGGAGACACAGAGTTGTTGCTGGTTTCTTTCCTCGTTCTTGGTTCGGTCTAGTTGTAATTTCTTATCCTTCTCCATGAATCTGAATCTAAGTTTTGATTTTGCTGTGATCGGGATTGAAGCCATGTCTGGCTAATTTTATTTTGCAACTTAGAGGCCTATGAACTTATTAACGGATTAGGATTTATCTCTCATCGTTTAATTATGATTAATATTGATTTTGGTTGCTTAAATCTTGGTTAGTTTTGACTATTTATTGACTGGTCATCTTTAAATAAAATTTTGAGAATTAGAATTTATCTTGGCAAAGGGAATTTTAATTAAGCTCTAGATTAAGCAATATGGGATTAAATTATAATTTAATTTGCGATTAGGATAGGAATATACCTAATAGCCCCATATAGTTGTAGAATAGTGTGTCCGGATTAAATTGCCTCTAGAGTAAATTTGTTAGGCATAACAGCTTTTACTTAAGAGAGGGTTGTAAGTGGACCGGAAGGCACTTATAACTATTATACTCGAGATTGACAAAATTAATATTAAGATTAATTAAATTGGTGAGATAAATGTTTATGAAAATTAATAAGGGATTAGTGTCTCTAGGTTGCCCGTTTGATTATTGCGTAGATTATTTGTTTGATTTTGGTTTTATTGTCTTAGTTAAATTAAATTTGATTGCTCAATTTAAACGAAAAGTGCAAGATCAATTATTAACTGAAGTAGTGGGTACTAAGTCCTCGTGGGAACGATACTTTACTCATCTTTATTACTTGATACGGCCCGTACACTTGCGGAATCTTAGGCTTTATAAAAATTTTGCCCTACCAAGTTTTTGGCGCCGTTGCCGGGGACTTATGTGCCATAACTTTTTGGTTGGAATTGATTGAGCTTTAGTAGTTTTAGTTTGAGTCATATTTTTTTTTCTTTTTTTTTCTTTTCTTCTTTTGTTTTTAGTTTTTGGTATTAGTTTGATACTTTGATATCTATTTGGTTTTATAGGTATTTTGGTCTATGCCTCGTAGATCCAAAGCGACTAGAACACCGCAGAAAACAAGGAATATCCAAGAGCTTTTGGAAGCTAACACACCTGAAAACCAAGAGGAAGAAGTGGTACAGAGTGAAACTGAAGAAATGGCTGAGGATGAGAATGATCAACTATGTATCAATGATTTTCTTGGAAGACAATCTCGTGGATATCAGTCAGGAATCAAAGTGCCTGAGTTTCAAGCCAACAATTTCGAAATCAAGCAGACTATGCTCAAGATGCTTGAACTACAGGGTCAGTATTCAGGACATGATTCAGAGGATCCCAATCGGCACCTGATACAATTTCTTGACGTTTGCAACTCATTCAAGCTCAACGGAGTTCCTAATGGTGTAATACGCCTTCGGCTTTTTCCCTACTCTCTACAAGGGAAAGCCAAAGAATGGCTCAACAACTTAGAAGAAGGCAGCATCACTTCTTGGGAGGCATTGGAAGAAAAATTCAGATCGAGATTCTTTCCACATAATAAGATGGTAGATGCACGAGCCGCTCTTACCAATTTCTCTCAACAATTTGGTGAGCATCTGTATGAAGCATGGGAGAGGTTCAAGTTACTGGTTAGGCAAAGCCCTGGTCACAATCTAGAGAAATGGGTCTTGCTTCAAATCTTTAGTACCCGGTTGACTCCTGAATCCAAATCAGAGTTAAATGCTGTCACTAATGGTGGAATTACAAAGCAACCGGTGAATCATGTCTGGAACTGTTTAGATGACTTATCAACTGACTTTATTCAGAATAACAATGAAAGAAGGCCAGTGAAGTCAATTGATAAAGCTGTTGAGGACTCTTCCTCACAGGTGATGGCAATGTTAAATACAATCAACAAGAGGTTCGATCACTTAGAAGCTCAAGTAAACCGATCTAATGGTAGACACATGGGGGTAAATGCTATTCATGCTCCTTGTGATTACTGTGGAAGTGGCCATGACAATGGACAATGCCTTATATCTCAACAGATGGAGCCAGTGAATTATGCAGGAAATTACCGTGGCAACAACCAGAATAATCCCTTCTCAAACACCTACAACTCTGGGTGGCGAAAAAACCCCAACCTCTCTTGGAAATATGGAGCTACTCTTAATGAAGCATCAACCTCTAATACGAAGCAAGTGACACCTCCTGGGTTCTATCAAATGGAAAAGGAAGTCATCCCGACCCAAGAGCCTAAATCTGATCTTGAGGCAGTGATATCTCAGCTAGCAAGTTTTCAATTAAAGAGTACTCAAGATCAAGCTGTTACTAATGCAAGACTAGACTCATCTATCAAGAATCTTGAGGTACAAATGGGACAACTTGCAAATGCTATGAATGCTTTACAACAAAGAGAATTGCCAAGCAATACTGTGCCTAATCCCCGTAGAGATGGAAAAGAGGAATGCAAAGCTCTTAAATTAAGAAGCGGAAGGGAATTACCAGAGATCCCACAACCAACGAAGCAACCCTCAGCTTTCAATGATCAAACAAATCCTACGGAGGATGGTGAAGAGGCTACACAGGAGATGAATGGAAAAGTCAATGAAGAGAAAGTTGGGATTGAATCTAAACAGAGTGAAGTGAACAAGAAAGCAACTCAAGAGAATTCCAAATGGGTACCACCCCTACCATTCCCTCAAAGATTTCAGAAGAAAGCATCAGATGAGCAATATAAGAAGTTTTTGGGGATTTTCAAGCAACTACACATTAACATCCCTATCCTTGAAGCATTAGAGCAAATGCCTCACTATGTGAAGTTTCTAAAGGAGATGCTGAGTAAGAAGAGGAGGTTTGGTGACTATGAAACTGTTGCCCTAACTGAAGAGTGTAGTGCTATTCTTCTCAACAAGTTACCCCCTAAACAGAAAGACCCAGGCAGTTTTTCTATACCTTGCATAATTGGAGAAAAATTTCAGGGAGGGGCACTATGTGATCTAGGATCAAGTGTTAACTTGATGCCACTATCTGTGTTTAGAAAATTGCAGCTGGGGGAAGCTCAACCAACTTCTGTAACACTTCAGCTAGCAGATCGAAGTTTAGCTTTTCCAAAGGGTATCATTGAAGATGTTTTGGTTAAAGTTGACAAGTTTATTTTCCCTGCCGACTTCATTGTCTTGGACTGTGATGAAGATAGAGATCTACCACTCATTGTGGGAAGACCCTTCCTTGCTACAGCTCGAACTCTGATTGATGTTGAAAAAGGAGAGATCAAGTTGAGGGTAAACGATGAAGAAGTTATATTCAACATGAGCAAGGCATTGAAGTATCCTAGAGATGTTGTAGATTGTTTCAGGGTTGACATACTTGATGAGGTAATTCAAGAAACTTTAGAATCATTTTCTATAAAAGAATCGTTAGCAGCTGCACTACTTGGGAATGATGAAATTGAAGAAGGAATTATAGTTGAATGTAAGAAGTTACTTGAAGCCTCCCCTTATTACAGCAAACCATCACAGCAATTTGAGTTATTAGAGATGGAATCACGGCCAACTACTTCTTTGAAGCCTTCTATTGAGCGAGCACCAATTCTAGAGCTTAAACCCTTACCACCGCATCTTGAATATGCATACTTAGGTGAATCTGAGACACTACCTATTATCATTGCTTCTTCTCTATCTAAAGATCAAAGGGAACGATTGTTGAAAGTTCTCAAGGGTCACAAAAGAGCTATAGGGTGGACAATTGCAGACATACAAGGCATAAGCCCGTCAATTGTGATGCACAAGATACTCTTGGAAGATGATCACAGGAAATCTATTCAGAATCAAAGAAGACTAAATCCTATGATGAAAGAAGTGGTCAAGAAGGAAATTATCAAATGGTTAGATGCTGGAATAATCTACCCCATTTCTGATAGCTCATGGGTTAGCCCAGTGCAATGTGTTCCTAAGAAAGGAGGTATGACAGTGATTACTAATGAGCAAGATGAGCTTATCCCCACTCGCACCATCACTGGTTGGCGTATTTGCATGGATTACAGAAAACTTAATGACGCCACAAGGAAAGATCATTTTCCACTTCCTTTCATTGATCAGATGTTAGATCGATTGGCTGGTAAAGAATTCTTCTGTTTCTTAGATGGGTATTCAGGATATAATCAAATTGCGGTTGCTCCTGAAGATCAAGAGAAAACAACATTTACCTGTCCTTATGGCACTTTTGCCTTCAGACGAATGCCGTTTGGTTTATGTAATGCTCCTGCCACTTTCCAACGATGCATGATGAGTATATTCTCTGATATGATAGAAGAAATAATGGAAGTGTTTATGGACGACTTCTCGGTGTTTGGTGAATCATTCGAAGAGTGCTTGATAAATTTGGATAAGGTGTTGAATCGATGTGAAGAGACAAACTTAGTGTTGAACTGGGAAAAGTGTCATTTCATGGTGACTGAAGGAATAGTTTTGGGTCATAAAGTTTCCAAAAAGGGTTTGGAGGTTGATAGAGCCAAGATTTCTGTAATTGAGCAGCTTCCTCCCCCTTCTAATGTCAAAGCTGTAAGAAGCTTCTTGGGCCATGCTGGATTCTATCGTCGATTCATTAAAGATTTTTCCAAGGTTTCAAAGCCCCTTTCACAGTTACTAGAGAAAGATACTCCCTTTCAATTTAATGAGGAGTGTATGAAGGCTTTTGAAGAGCTGAAGAGAAGATTAACTTCAGCGCCTATCATCGTCGCTCCTGATTGGTCACTACCTTTTGAAGTAATGTGTGATGCGAGTGACCATGCGGTTGGAGCTGTGTTGGGACAGAGGCGTGCGAAGATCTTTCATCCGATCTACTATGCGAGCAGGACCTTAATAGCAGCTCAGGTAAATTACTCCACTACTGAAAAAGAAATGCTTGCTATAGTGTTTGCTTTTGAAAAGTTTAGGGTATATTTGATGGGTGCTAAGGTTATAGTTTACACTGATCATGCTGCCATTAAATATCTGTTAGGAAAGAAAGAGTCTAAACCTAGATTGATTAGATGGGTCTTGCTGCTACAAGAATTTGATGTGCATATAGTTGATAGGAAAGGAATTGAAAATCAAGTTGCTGATCATTTGTCTAGAATTGTGAACCCTTCTGATCATGTGAATGATTTGTTGGTGAATGAATGCTTTCCTGATGAACAATTGTTTGCTGTGAGTAGTTGTGGTTTACCATGGTATGCTGATATTGTGAATTATCTTGTATGTCACGTATTACCTCCTGAATTGAATTTCTATCAAAAGAAGAGGTTTTTACATGATATTGCCTACTACATTTGGGAAGAACCATTTCTTTTTAAGAGATGTGCTGATTTGATTATTAGAAAATGTGTTCCTGAGATAGAACAAGAGGACATTTTGAATGCATGTCATGCATCTGCATATGGGGGACATTATGGGGGGCAAAGAACTGCATCTAAGGTGCTTGAATCTGGTTTTTATTGGCCTACTTTATTTAAAGATGCTCACCATTTTGTTACCAAGTGTGATAGATGTCAAAGAACAGGTAATATTTCTAAGAGACACGAGATGCCCCAATCTGGAATGTTTGAAGTTGAGTTATTTGATGTCTGGGGGATGGATTTCATGGGTCCTTTCCCATCTTCAAGAGGAAACAAATACATCCTAGTTGCTGTGGAATATGTGAGCAAATGGGCTGAAGCTATGGCTTGCCAAGCTAATGATGCCAACACAGTGATTCGATTCTTGAAGAAGTATATCTTGACAAGATTTGGCATCCCCAGAGCAATCATCACTGATGAAGGGACCCACTTCAACAACAAGAATTTCAGAGCTCTTTTGGAAAAATATGGAGTCCACCACCGGATGTCACTTGCATACCATCCACAAACTAATGGTTTGTGTGAGTTGACTAACAGGGAAATTAAAAGAATTCTTGAGAAAACTGTGGGCCCGACTAGGAAGGATTGGTCTGACAAACTGGATGATGCTTTATGGGCTTACAGGACAGCTTTTCCCACCCCGATTGGCATGTCACCATATCGTTTGGTTTTCGGAAAAGCATGTCATTTACCTCTTGAATTGGAATATAAAGCATGGTGGGCAATCAAGAAGCTAAATATGGACCACAATCAAGCAGGAACTAAAAGGCTCTTTCAACTGAATGAGTTAGAAGAGTTCAGACTTCAAGCATATGAGAGTGCACGATTATATAAAGAAAGAACGAAGAAATGGCACGATAGCCATATCTTGAAGCGTTCTTTTGAGTCAGGGCAGTTGGTGCTTCTCTTCAACTCAAAACTGCAATTATTTCCTGGGAAGCTTAAATCAAGGTGGTCTGGTCCTTTCAGAGTAGTTTCGGTGTCATCAAAAGGTGCAATTGAAGTTAAGGATGAGAGGACAGGAAATTGCTTTAAAGTGAATGGGCAAAGACTGAAGCATTACCATGGTGGTGAAGTGGACCGGCAAACAATGGTTCACCGCTTGTCATCACCTACTTAGACTGATGATGCAGTCAGGCTGAGGACTATAAACCAAGCGCTTCTTGGGAGGCAACCCAATGGTCTGTGTGCAATTTTTTTATTATTATTATTATTTTCTTTTTCTTGTTTCTTTGCGTCATTTTTTTTTTTAGGTTTAAAGATGATCACTCCTCTTGTGGCTGCCAAGTCTTGCTCGAGCACTCTTTCGCCTCTCAAAAGTTGAAACATCATGGATGGTACCAGATGAAGCACTCCACATCAAAGTTAGAGGCTTAAACCAGGGGAGTACTAGTTCCTTTCCCTCTATTAATTTTTGCAACATTGAGGACAATGTTTGATTTAAGTGTAGGGGAGGGATATGATTTCTTTGATATTGGTTTGTTTGATTACTGATGATAGATTGTTGAGTGCTGGTCTGATTTGAATACATATGTGATGACTATTGAGTAGCTATTAGCACTTATTTTGTTTCATTGGAGGAAATTTGAAATCTCTGAAATTGGTGTGACCCTTATACTTTAGATATGGTTGCTCTTCACTTCCATTACTTGTTGTTACTTGTTCACATTGAGGACAATGTGACATTCAAGTGTGGGGGTGAGGGTATCCTCAATTTTACTTGTCATATCTTGTCCTCATTTTTTTTTTCTTTTCAAAGTTCAGGAGCATTGTCATGATTTGTTTGATTTGAACATGAAAAGAAGTGAATTTGATTAGAGATTTATTCTATGTTCTTTGAATGTTAGTAAAGAGGCAAAGATTTGGTGTGGGTACTTTACTCTAGGATGTCAAAGAACCTGTGAGGAATTTGAGCCTGAATTTTTTCTTTTTAAGAGAGAGTACACCTATTGCGATTTCATCTCTAGAACTTGTCTTGAATCTCTTTTAAAATTTGAAATTCCCTTGTATGCACAAAGATGATTTAGGCATTCATTTCATAGCTAGTCCGACCAAATGACCATCCCTATCTCATGAAAATCCTTTGTTACCCCATTTGAGCCTTTTATTTTTACTTTTCCTTTTAAAGAAAGTTGCATTGAGTAAATAGCCTTTTGTTTGAGATATGCAATTTTCATGACTCTTTCTTTCCATTTTCCCCCTCTTTACTTTAGCAAGTGCTAAGTGAAGCAGTTTAAAAGAGTGAAGGAGTTAGAAACTCAATACTATAGGAGTATATGTAGGTAGTGAAAAAAAAAAACAAAGACAAAAAAAAAATAGAAAAAGACAAAAAAAAAACAAAAAGAAAAACAAAAAGAAAAAAAAATGGCACAAGAAAGATAATGAAAAAAAAAAAGGGGAGAGATTCAAAAAAAAAAAAAAAAAAAAAAAAAAAAAAAAAAAAGAGAGAAAAAAAAAAAAAAATTCAAAGTCAAAAGAATAAAAGTTCTACATATATAGTGTTGTTGAGTTCGTTTTCTCTTGATGACTATTCCTGTATTACTTCACTCTTCATCATGAATTTCATTAAATTACTTAGCACTGGTTGAGGTATTTTCCCACACCATTTGAGCACTTCATTTCATTATCCTACCTTGATCATTAAAACCTAGAGAAAGTCCTTTTGATTTGAGTGTGCAATGGGACAATACGTCGGTGGAGATGATAAACAAGCATATGGTAGATGAGGTGCAATAGGTGGAATTGCGTGAAACACAAACCTTAGAATATCTTGAGAAATGAGTGTAAACATTTGACTTGTAAGGGGCATTCTGTTGTGATGTATCTTTGTCAAATTAATTGCCTTGCCACTTGCATTTTTGGAATGTGGAAAAGGTTTCTAAGAAAGTTTGTTTCCTGAAAGTTTGAATTGAGAAATCTTGCTCCCTTGATTTCTTTGAATTTGATTGTTTTGCAACTTAAAATCTTGAGGACAAGATTTGGTTCAAGTGTGGGGGTGTGATAACTCTCCATAATTGATATAAATAAAGTACATTTTAAAGATATTTGGAGAGTTATCTAAACAATTTTAAGAGATTTCTATGAAATTACATGATTATAGGCTCAAATCAAATTAATGCATCATTTGTGGGATTTCAATTTAAAATAAAAGTCTTTAAGTTTAGGAAATAAATAAATAACAATTTAAAGAAGACTTAGTTTTATTATTATTATTAGTATTATTATTATTTAATTGCTTTTATTTTCACGATCAGGCAAGCACAGGAGAACATGAGGATTTGGGAAATTGAATAGATCCAATTGTATGTATGTGGACCCCACAAATGGAATCAATTGAAAGGAATGAATTAAAGACCTAAACCTACATACAGATACGCACAGGAGCACTTGGGCCATTTGGGATTTGTATGAAGTTGGGCCCACATTGAGAATTGAAGACCTAAAGAAAGAGGAGAGTCAGGACCAATTTCGGAGCATGGATTGAATACTTTGGGTTTGGATTTAATGGCAATTGAGAAGGTGGGCCACGGATCAGAATGGAATGGATCAATGGACTAAACCTAAATGCTTAATGAATAAAAGGAGAAGAAGGGTTCTGGACGAAGAAAACACGCGAGGGAATGAATTAGCTGGAGGCGGCAATCAAAAAAAGAAAAGAGGGAGGCGACAATTGGAGAAAAGGGACGCGAGACGGAAGCACAGGTCTGAACGGCAGAAAAGAAAGCAACGCGCTGGAGGCCGAACGGAACTAAACAGGAAGGAATTGACAGCAATTAATCAAGACATAGAGCAAGGAGACACAGAGTTGTTGCTGGTTTCTTTCCTCGTTCTTGGTTCGGTCTAGTTGTAATTTCTTATCCTTCTCCATGAATCTGAATCTAAGTTTTGATTTTGCTGTGATCGGGATTGAAGCCATGTCTGGCTAATTTTATTTTGCAACTTAGAGGCCTATGAACTTATTAACGGATTAGGATTTATCTCTCATCGTTTAATTATGATTAATATTGATTTTGGTTGCTTAAATCTTGGTTAGTTTTGACTATTTATTGACTGGTCATCTTTAAATAAAATTTTGAGAATTAGAATTTATCTTGGCAAAGGGAATTTTAATTAAGCTCTAGATTAAGCAATATGGGATTAAATTATAATTTAATTTGCGATTAGGATAGGAATATACCTAATAGCCCCATATAGTTGTAGAATAGTGTGTCCGGATTAAATTGCCTCTAGAGTAAATTTGTTAGGCATAACAGCTTTTACTTAAGAGAGGGTTGTAAGTGGACCGGAAGGCACTTATAACTATTATACTCGAGATTGACAAAATTAATATTAAGATTAATTAAATTGGTGAGATAAATGTTTATGAAAATTAATAAGGGATTAGTGTCTCTAGGTTGCCCGTTTGATTATTGCGTAGATTATTTGTTTGATTTTGGTTTTATTGTCTTAGTTAAATTAAATTTGATTGCTCAATTTAAACGAAAAGTGCAAGATCAATTATTAACTGAAGTAGTGGGTACTAAGTCCTCGTGGGAACGATACTTTACTCATCTTTATTACTTGATACGGCCCGTACACTTGCGGAATCTTAGGCTTTATAAAAATTTTGCCCTATCAACAGGCTCTCCAAGTCAGACTCGGTAAGTTTATCACGCGCATGCATCTTTATAAACTTGAATATACATGATATATATATTTTCATTCAGATCTATTTCCCCATATAACAAATCAAGCCTCGTGTACTGTCATGTCGTATTGATATATATTTTTTCATTCAGATCTATTTCCCCATATAACAAATCAAGCCTCGTGTCATGTCGTATTTAATTATTTGCAAATCTTGCAGGGAAGATACAGCAAAGATCGTTCATGCTGGAAGAAGCTCTTATGCTGCTGCCTCTAATATAATACAGGCATACGTGTGAAAGAGTTTCAGTTTTTCAAGTATATATCATGCATGAACATTTTGTGCATACAGAGAAAAATGTGGTGATGGATCGAGTTTCGCGGAATGTAGCTACTTCCCCGACGCAAAAAAATTGTACCATCACATGATGTGTTACCGATTTAGCTGAACGACATTATCGTAAATAGTTGAAGTTCGGAGACTAGTTTGTGTATTAAAACGGAGAGACCCTTCATTTTCTCGTTTTTCCTACAGTAGCTGACCGTCCTGGATCTGCATGGTCATCGTTCTGGCAGCGGGATGGTATGCAACTTTTGACTTAGCTTTTTGCGGATACTTTTTCACGTACAGTTGCAATCTTGATAATAAGAAAAATACAATACGCGATTAAATTATATGTAATAATGAGTGTACGTAGCTTACGAGAAACTTGAAGATCGACATTGCTACCTTGTGTAAGAAAATATATAGTGCGTATATATAGACACACACAAACACAGCGCCCAAGGAAACTTGGTGGCTTTCATTGATTTGGTCTCAACAGCTACGTACGACAAGCCTGTGCCAATTCAAAAAGTTCATCTTTTCTTTTGTTTGTATACGGGCGCCGGTCAAGCTTCAAATTAAAGGTTTGAGCGGGGTGAATACAATGATTAAATTTCGACAAATACTATAGCAAGGAAACCAAATATAGCGCAATCTTTTGGCGTTTATTGGAAAAACAACAAACTGCAAAGAAGGGAGCACTGGCGCGTGTATTGGCGTTTGCATTGTCCCAGTTTGAAGACGTTTCTGCAGCCTCACTCGTCACCCCACAAATTTCAGCCATTTATAAATTAAAAATCCATTCGCCTCGTATCTCATTCCATTGACTTTAAAACCCAAGGAAAACAGTAACAAGTAATTAAAAACCACACAGAAATTGAGGCAATGAACCCTTTGTAACATTATATTCTGAAGCCTATGGAGGAGGCAGTAATATGTGGAGAAGTTTAACCCAGGTAACAAGGAGGACAAAGACAGCTGCAAAATTAATAAGGTTACGATCGACTACAATCCAAACGTTGAAATTAATATTGCCCCAGCACTTCCCATCAACCCCACCTAACGACTAGGGTCCCATATTCTCATCCCTATTCCCCTCCCCCACACCCTCACTCTCACTCTCTCATCCACAGCTCCAGCTTGCATATGTGCATCGAATCATCCAGAGATCTTAACCATCCACCATAATGTGTTTTCATCCTTACGAGAGATCGCCCTACTGACCATCCCTTCAAAAATATTATTGGGGTGACTAGAGACCTTCTATTTTAGGATTGGGACATGGAATTTCATCATACTCTAAGAAAAAACATCTTTTATGTTGATTACATAATCGAGGGCCATAGTGTTGCCTTTGGTGTTGGAGTTGTCAGAAAATGCCTTGATATGGTTTTAAAGCATCAGTGATACTATCACCCCTAATATTTTTCTTCTTATTGTTGTATTAAGGCTAGAGTCTTATAATCTAATTCTTATCTCACCTTTTCAAGTTTCATCTCTCCCTTCAATGATAAAAAAAATAATGTCCTCATTATTATGCGACTCACTCGTCACGGGCTTCTTAATTATATTATCTCCCTATTATCATCGCCATAAATCACCTTTTATCATCAGCGCCCCATAATCGGCTTCAACTCCTCTTCTTCTCCAAATATCACAGTACGTACAGTCTGTTCAGAGAGAAACAACCCAGCATCAATAATTATACTAACATACTTTCTGCCTCGATATATGTATATCGTCGTTATTCTATAGAATGCAACATGGCCAACAAAGGACGGAGCGAGCGAGACCGACAGTTTCTAAATCCTATTTTCTAAGCAATATATAGTATTTTAATTTATACAACCAGATCTCCGGATTATGTATGTAGTACAGATACAGATAGTGTGATGTGTATGTATGTAAACATGAAAGAGCCATTAAAGTCTTGGCCTGCAGGTTCTTTGGGGGTCCACAAGGGACCGAAGAAGAAATCAATTATAAAATGATTGTGATGGTGAATTCTATCATGAAAGAGCGACAATTCAATCCCTTGTGGCTCTCCGCAGAAGCCACCAGCCTGGCCATTACCTATTCTACTCTTATCATTCATTATATTAATTCCTCTTTACAACCTGTGGTGGCCGGCCGGTTGCTTTTCCCGTCATCAACACAATAACACCAAACTCGCCAGATTCTTATGCCCTAATATAAACAAATAGGGAGGAGCTTGGTTAAAAATAAGTGACGATAAAAATATGGGTAGTGAATCAGGAATTAAATGGGGATATTACATCGTGATTGTTGGGGGGGTTGTGGCCACATGCCATTGAATAATCTATTTATAAAAAGTGGGTGAAGACCTTTGGGCCCCTCAATATGCCTTTTTCTATGCTCTTAGTGCTCTCTCTTGCATGTTGCCAAACCACCATATATAGAGGTCCTCTTCAGCCCGTCCCACCAATCATCCGCGACCATGTGATGACTTGTGATAAGATTATCCCTTGATTCTCCTCACCTAAAACTAACACTCAATCCATCTCAACCATTGGCTATCGATCATCAACCTTGTTTATATAAAATATTTTGGCTCAATCCTTTTCTCTTTCCCTACAAACAATTCTACTTTTGTTCTGCTTTGCCTACCAAGCCTCTCTTATATTATCCCTTTTCCTATTTGCTTACAGCGTACTTGATCCATCACTAGATTTTAGCTACTTATCTAAACTCTTCTCATTTTGTCATTACAAGAATATTTATCAAGATTATTTCTTGTTCAACTATGTAACGACTTTGAAGAGCCCGATCGTGCCTTCCCTCCTATAGCTATATCAGCCAGTTTTAATTTTTTATTTCACGTAGATCCATGAACCATAGTGGAGAAGGCATATGTTATTAATCCTGTGGTTTGTATGCAAATTAAAGTGCCGTGTTGGAATCTTCTCAACTATGATCTCTTGTTACGTTTGTTCTTAAATATCACTCAGCCAAAAAGAGACAAAATAATTGCAACTTTACAAAAACTGAATTTTCATTTTCAGCAAAGAATATGTTCTCCCCTCCCCTCCACTCCACCCTCCTTTTTTCTATTTAAAATACTCTATGCCAATAAACGAAAAGGCACAAGTGGATGCAGCCATGAGTACGTGTAGAGTCCTATTTATCACACATTTGCTTCCTTTGATCCTTACTTTAATCATCTTGTTAGATATAGCAGGATTCGCTTTCCCCTTAAACAGAACAAACAATTTGGGGTCCTATGTAATTATGAATAGCTTATTTTGCTCTAGATCTGGCGAAGGAAGCCAAAGAAACTTGAGAGTAAGTAAATAAATGAGGTTGGTGTAGTTTGGGGTTTTGCACTAGAATGGAATACATGAGAACCACGTCACTGGCCAAGAAATGAGAAAAGGAAATTCTTGTTAGCTGTCATCCCCAGACCTACCCATCAAGGCCATCGCTGTACCAAAAAGAAGCGTGTAAAGCAGGTTCCGAGACAACCTTTTGAAAGAGATGGAATACTACCAATGTTTACCCTAGAGAGGTTAGACAAATTGAAGTCATTGACTCTACTGATCGAGCCACCAAAACTTGACGAGCCAATCGAATTTCACGGGCAATAGTTATAATAATAAATTCTTAATAAAGGCAAAACATTCACGTGGATGTTTCTCCTGTTTGAGCTAAGTAACTTTCTTGGAAGGTGGTAAAGAGAGAAGAAACACGGGCAAGGAAACTCAACACATGAAGGTGAAAATTGTATCCCACTCTACTACATGCCATCAAAAGAACATTGACCAAACACAAACACATCTTTATTGATTAAGATAGGTAGAAAATTCTGCAGTCGGGTAGAAGAGAATTTGCTTCTGCACATACACATTATCACAGTGCTCATGCGTAGGGGTCAACTTGCACTATGCACGAAATTGACCATTGTCCAAGGATCACGTCCTCGTCTCTCTCTCCCTCTCTTATCAGAAACTGCTGCGAAAGGACGCACCGGCTGCCTCGAAGTACAGGTAACAGTAACACTTGGTCTTGATTCAGTAATCTCCGAAAATTCATGTATAACCTGGCGTGATATGGACTTAATTATGAGCGTGCTTATTTTGTCAATGGACATTATTGCATATATATACTAAAAATTTCATATCGGAGACTGCGCTCTTCTTAGATTCTTTGATTTGTAATGGCTTATTCAAAGTTGAAACACAACTTTACCTTATTGATTGGATCTATACACACTACTCCCATTCCCACTACTGTCAAACTGTTTCTTTTTCTTTTCTCCGACCACCAAAGTTAATCCTCTTTATTGCTTTAAGCATAATCACGTCATATTAAGTATTTAAAGTTCTAAACCAGCAATCATAGCACGGGGCGACGGGGCTCCATTTTTTGCATAGAAAGTATATATAAACTAACCATCGGAAACCCTTGTCGTTTGCACTCCAACAGTTTGTAAGGCAATTCAGAACAATGCATATGTGAAAGGGCGTTATAATATGTTGGGGTTAATTATATTACTGTTTCTCAAAAAAGATAAGAAATAAATTATTGGGTAGATACATGAGGTGCGTAGTGCGTAGCACCAAGCGGAAGGACCGTATGTAGGTCATGTCATACTAAAGGAGAAAGTTAAAGAAGGGGCTCGATCCATCCAAATCAAAACCTGCCTTCCTCTCAAATTTAACCACTCAGAAAATATCACAACTGTACACGAACAAGAACAAAGCAGTTATTATATTATCCCTGCATTGCCTCCATATTATATTCCCTGTTTTTTTTTTCCTTTCATTTTTCCGACGATCTCCCTTTGGCCGACCATTTATAATCTTATTAACAACCTATAAATTTATGACTGTACGTTATTCGAAAAAGGAAACGAACACGTCCATATATAGTTGATGTAAACCCTCTGTATAGGCAAATCAACGTGAGGTATGTATTCAATATCATAACTAAGCAAATAAACTAAAATTATTAATGCAGAAAAAGTGGGATTCCAGCGATCGGCATAAATTTATTCCAACGCATGACACTATATTGCAGACTGCATGGATACCATTATAAAACTATAAAAACTCATGTTCTACAATAAGAACGCTTTTAAATGACCCATCAAGATCTGATTTTGTTTATATAGTATATTTAACCATATGTATTCGGGGGAAAAAAAACCGTATGTATGAATGAAACTAAGGCGTGCAAAAACGCTGTAACCATGTGTGGATGATTTGACGATCGATAAAAAATATTATACCACAATTGTGATCACATCTTCCTCTCCATTAGTACGTTCGCCTTGTTTTTATCACTAAATACGTTTCACGTGATAAAGAACAGAATCGTTCGTTTTTTTTCCCTGCTAAAAAAACAATTTTGCCAGTTTTTTCCTTGGTCAAAGGAATCAAGTGGTCGCGATCCGGTCTCCTGAGAAGATCCGCTGGATAATTTAATCGAGTGCTTGTATGAGTAAATATCGCACCCAGCAGCAAAACAAACAGTGCATCTCAGTCGAATACTCTACTACTCGTAATAAATAAAAATCTCTTCCCAAGGGATGGTCGAAACAAAAAAAATAACCCAAACAAAGCAACATAATATATATGTACACGTGCGCGCTCGCGCAGTAGAAGAAAAAACACGATGGCGTAGGATAGACATGGCGATGAAAGTTAGTCGAATTAAAAGCAGTTGCACTCGATCAATGTATATAGTAAACTTGGTTGCATGAAATAATATGGCTTTCAGCACTTGGTTTTGTATATATAACATAATAGCGCACGCCTTACCTGTTATTGTCAGGAACAGCAACATGGGTGTTGGTTTGTCCAAGCAGGCTGCTTATGGATCGGGCTTTCACCACCCCAAGCTTCATCCTCTTCTTCCCCACGTATGTTTCAGGCTTCTTGTCCTCCTCCTCTTGGTCTTGTTGAACCTCACTCGTTAGCTTTATAACATGAGACGAGGAAGAAGTTGAAAGCTGCGATAATAGTTGAAGGTCGGGCTTGGTGGCTGGAAGAGATGGGGTTTTGACACTGGCGATGCTCCTGAGTCGTCCCTTGCCCAAGTGATGCTCACACAGAGAGTAACCCACAAGAGTTTGCTGGCAACACCTCCACCCTCTTCCGTTCACTCGACTGCACCTTGACCCTTCCATCACTGCACTCCCCCTCGCTCTCTTCCTCACGCCCTTTAGCTCCCGTTCCGTTTCTCTTTCTCCTCCCTCTTCATCTACGTTTTGCCTCGACATTTTCTTGTTCGTCTTCGTCTTCATCATCCTGGTTTTCTCCTTCTTGATATTCTTCTGCGTCACGTCGTCGTAGTCGTCCTCCTCCGCCTTTATCCTCTCGAAGCTTCCTCTTCTTTTCTTCAACGGAATCGTCTTCTCTCCCTCACACCATCTCTCATCTGCCAATAACACCACGTACCCAGCCACAGATTAGATACATATATGCGCATTATTATCAACACCATTATAACAAGAGCTATCTTCATGAGGAGAAGTAAGAATGTCGACCTTGATTAGAAGGACTTAAGGGTGAGAGGACGTGATCAGCCACTGTTTGCGATCCTGATATGCTCCCTTTCCTGCCAGCAAAGCGGACCCAGACGAACAGCGATACTTACATAAAATTTACAGCCGAAGCAAATGAAATAGAAAGGGGTGCAAGTTGTGAACAATGAAAAAACAAGATGTAATGTGGATGAGGACCAGCACTTGGTTGCCATCTGCCCACCTTAAGCCATATGGTAGTCACTCAATTTAGAGCCCGAGAATAAAAGATCCCATAAGAATCGGGTATGGTTCCTAACTATCCCCAAGCTTTTGTTTTTATAAATTAAAATAAAATAGCTTCCACAGTATTTCCACTAACAGTCGTATTTTTCCGCTGAGCGCGCTATTTTCATTTTAATAATAGAAAAAGGTCCCTTTTTTTTTCGGGGGGGGATGAAGGGTAAATCAAGTCATGGGTCTCCATGTTTTCACCTTTTTTTTACTACAATCAAAGGTTTCACGAAAGAGGAGAAGAGGGGAGATATTTTTCTAATTTATATGTTGAATCACTATTTTGTTTTTATTCTTACCTGGTATCATTGCCCTTCTCTCCTTCCTCTCCTCGCCCTCTCATCCCATCTTCCTCCTGCAAAATTACGACACGCACACAGAGTTCCCTTTAACAGTGCGAGAAATAAAACAACACAATCCAAATTTCTACAACCACCCCTCTTTGAGCCTTGTGAGAGAGAGATCGGACAAAACTGCACCTGTACACATGCCCGCCCAATCCAATCCAAAACACAAATATGTAAAAATAGTAAAAATCGAACGGCTATCTACGTTTCACTCACCAAACCATATTGCTTTTGGGGCAACCGGTGTGCTCCACTGCCCGCGGACACAGCTGCAACGCCGGAGGAGTCGTCGGAGAGCTCGGTAGGCTTGCCGATCGGAGGGGGTGGCTGGTCAGGAGGGAGAGGAATATTGTCGTGGAGTTGCACCACCGGAGAGGGGTTGATCAGGTGGGGATCTGAGGGAGGAATCGGAGAGAGGGAAGAAAAAGGGAAAAGGAGCTGACTTTTGCGGATCCTCATCGGTGCAAGACAGGATTTGCCGCTCTATATATGTCCCAAGGTGTAGACCACAAAACACACCAATAGACTTAAAACGCTGAGGGCCAGAAGTGATCCTTCACTTCAGATTTGAGAAGGCAAACGATAATGATAAAAATAATAATAATAAACGACAAGATGGAGACGGAGAGAGAAGGGTAAATCCATCCACTGTTGCAACACCCTCTTAAAGACCAGGGAAAAAAAATTATCCTTTTTATCAACTCAAAGTCTCCAACACACAGAGACACACTCTATATCTCTGCATCTATATATATTGGGGGCTGTAGGCTTCTCTCTCTAACTTTTATTTGTTGCACCAGAGAAAGAAAGAGAGGGGAGGTTTGTATGGACGACAGACGGCACATGTGAGGGGCTGGGGGAGGAGAAGGCACGTGCGAGGGAGGAAAGTTACCGGATGAGGAGGTAGCAGGTGAGAATTGTACGGAAGAGGATGCCAGGGTGGAATGGTGCCATCGTTACGGAGGAGAGGATAATTACCCCACAACAAAGGGAAATAAGAAATTAAAAAAAAAAAAAAACGGCGACTTGGTGGGACCCATCTCTCACGGAACAACCCCACCACGCTGATGTCCTCTCATCCCTTCTTTTCTCTTATTTTAAATTCCATTCCCCTTCTCTGAATCCATACAATTTTTTTTTTTTTTTGGGGGTCAAGGGAACTCCATACGATTCAATATATGCCACTTTTACTTTTTACTCCTCCATGCCTTTTGAATTTCTTATATTTTCTGCTTTGATTTGGACAAGAAAAACAAAACCCATATATTTAAGCATAATTGCTCGCGAGACATGTTTAACTTAATTTTCTTGCGGCAAATATGCTCAAAATTAAATGAAAGTTTTCAGAGTAGCCAGCAGAATCATTTTGACCTCTCAGTGGTGTTTTGAAAGTTTTATTTAATCTAGTACTCCAACAGAATGAATGGCGGCTTTTAGTAACCTAACCACCTAACAATATTGTAAGCGCGTGCATGCAAATAAGTTCAACAGACCAAAAACGAAAGACAGACGCCTGATCGAACGACACGAAGGCTGCCCAAATTGTTCCAGAAAAATAAAATGTCTGTTTTGACAAAAGAAATGGAAGCTATTGATATAATTACACCTATTCATTTTGGTTGGAAAATACGACGCCCCGCCAGCTTGACTGTCCTCCCTTCCATATCAAAATTGAAGTACGTATGTATTATGCCTATTGTGTAAGTGTGTATATATAAAATTCAAATTACTTAAATGGTCTCTTTTTTTTTTTGTCAAAGAAATGGTCCCTGACTATACAAATTTAGTCTTGTTATAATCTAATGGATGTATAGTTATAAATGTTCGTAACTTATCGTGACAGCGAAGCGGTGATCAAATTATTCAAGACTGGTTGAGTTTAATTAGATGCGTAAATCAACACATGAATTAAGTGGATCCCTAAAAACGTTCATATATATATATATATATATATATATAGCTAGCGCGTAGTAAATAGGCGAA
The DNA here is from genome assembly GCA_037074495.1 of Acacia confusa. Classification (NCBI taxonomy): domain Eukaryota; kingdom Viridiplantae; phylum Streptophyta; class Magnoliopsida; order Fabales; family Fabaceae; genus Acacia; species Acacia confusa. The sequence continues at coordinate 7,214,451 of CM073507.1, read as the reverse complement.
CTACAATAGTAGTAATAATAGATGACCGTGGACTCACCAGTAAAAGTTACCCCATCGCCATTACAAAACTCGACTTGAAACGCGGGTACGTGTATGGGGATTGAGTCCCCCACCAGACGTAACATATACGTGGGTTCCCATTATTTTTTAGTGAGAAAGCAACGAAATTACGGTCCAAATGATCCTAATAAAAAAAATACCAGAGTAGACAAAGAGGAAGGAAAGACACACTTGTTGAATGCTGTGCCTACCTTGAGAAGCTCAGTTATAAGCATCTCATATTGAATGGAGCAAATCCTGCAATATCTCCGCATCAACGACCTCACGAAGCGGACGCGCCTGCTCAGTTACCATTTGTCCATTTTTTTTTTTTTTATATACTGAAAAGTTTTGGAGGGGATAGACATCAGTCCCCCACCAAGGTCAAAGTACGACCCCAGGTTCTTTGAACACTTAATGAAGATTTACGAGATCGCCTACCGAAGGAGTCCCAATGACGGCAACAGGGATCGAACACACATCCCTTTAGGACTTGATCAAATCCCTTACATGTAACTTTGTTCCGTATTTATCCATTTTAACTATTTGCGATTGCGCCCACAAAATGAGGAGGTTTCAGATTTGTTTGTAACGGGACCAAGATGTGGACTTGGGCCTTATATGGGTCATGCTCTAAAGCAAACCAAACTAGCTATGCCCTGTTTTTTTTTTTTTTCCTTAACAATTCTACGTGTATTCATTACTACTGAAGTGAAGCAAGCACACGGAAAGGATAAGCATCGAGACAAGGCCAGTCTGGGGCGACAGGGACAGCCAAAATGACAAAGCCTGAATAACAAAGAAAGAAAAGGCAGCAAAGGACGTAGAAGAAAGGATAAATCAACCAGCTCAGCTGGGATGTCAAGTGCCTGGACTATCGGGACACCTGGTTTAGAGGGTTCCTTGAGATTTTGGCCTCTTCTTCCAGCACCAAAGACTTATACGTAAGTCTGCTACTTGATTTCCCATGCGAGGAGTGAAGCGGGTCGTAAAACTGGTTTCAGAAAGCAAAATACTCAGGATATCATCAAGGATTCCACGAGAGGCCATTCACCAAGATTCGGCCGATTCTTTTCCAGGCAAAGTGTAAGAAGCTATAACAGTCCGTCTCGAAAATGATGTTTTTGTTTCCTAGGTCTTGAGCAATCATAAGAGCTCTCTTCAGAGCTAATGCTGAAATGGATTTTACTTTGTCTACAATAGCCCATCGATCACATGGTACCCCAATGATCTCGACATAGCAGACCTGTAGCAGCTGTTCTCGTGGGTTCATGGAAAACCCCGTCAATATTTATCTTGACCACCTCTTCAGGAGGAACCTCCCACATTTGTATGTACGTTTCGGGATTTTGCTCTCTCCCATCTCTTCCTTCATGAAGCCGCAAGCCCTGATACTACATCTGTCTAGAGAAGAAATTTGTTTTAGGAAGGGGGGCCACAAATTTCAAATCAGATAATCCTATACAAAATTGTTGCGTTACCCCCATACCCATCTACTAATATTTACTCCCTCTGTTCTTTTTTATTAGATACAAATTAGCCCAATCAAGTTCATTATAAAGTTTGTTAAAATTAATTAGACACAATAAATATGTAAAAAAAAAATATAACTTTTTTTTTCCCCAAAAAAATACCCTTATCTATGTGCTTAAGAAAAGTCCAGGACAACTTTACTAGTATTTACCATTGAGACTAAACGGATCCCATGCATGCCTTTCTAATGCTGTTATCTCTTGATAATAGCTAGTAGATTTTTGTTCTTAAATCTGGTCGTTGAAAATCCAAATTTTTGTTTTGGTATTTGAACTTTGAAGGCAGGGCAGCGGATTAAGACGTTAATCGCCGACACTAATTTGCAGGGAGAGTCAATTTTTTCCAACTGCCGGCCCACGTGAAAGAAAAGCTTAACCTACAGACAGTCTATCCAATAACCCCTTTCCAGTCAGCACTACTTTGTGTGATTCCCATGATAGTTACGGCAACTCAATAATGTATTGGCCCAAGACTTAAAACACTCGAATATTTAAGAACAGAAAAAAAATATATATTATGGAAAAGTCGCCCTGAAAATTTTATTAATAAGAATGACTTAATACATTTGGTATACATAAAAAAAGACCAATGCTTTATTAATTTTGTAATCACAGAGTAATGGTACTTTGATTTATGTCATTGTCATCAATAAAATTTTAACTAAATTATACAAAACCCTCTTAAAATATGGGTTAGTTGCACATAGAGAGGAAGGGGTTAGATACTTAATTGGTCAATTGCATACAGTAATTTATGTTATCTTTTTAACAAAAATTACTATATCATACCAATATAAAACACATTATGCATCTATGTGCATCCTGTGTCATTTAAGAATTTTCTAGTAATTATATTTTTTACATAAGGGGGTTAAAATATAATTTTATCATTAAAAAAAACCCTAGTTTTCTTGGTGCCGCCTCCTTACCATCGGACACCGAAGAAATTAGTCAGGGAAAAAACTCAAATTCATCGATCACCCACAAATAATGGTAATACAAAAATCATAAAAGAACTGAGTGATCGATACAGTACGTATGACAACTGCTGATGATGATAAATAGCAACGCCCTTAGGTTTATACAGGGTAATAAGGGCACGAACAAGGATGCTTCCTTCCAACTTTCAACTATGAAAATAAACTTTTCTTGTTCAACAGATCATAAAATATAAATCAAATTGCCCTCCCACTTTTTTAAAAAAACAATCCCATTTTTTCCAACAACATTTACTTTTTTCGGTGAACCGAACAGATAACGGAGAAAGTGGAAGAAAATTGGAGATAATGAAGGATTGCAAGATATTGGAATTATTATTAGCCATTTTCATCAAGCGTCAAAGGTGAGGATCAGCAGGGAAGAAGTTTTTGACTGCCTTTAGAAGCTTCAAACTATTCTCTCACTAGAAATCACATCCATGTCTGATTCTGGAACGACAAACATAGTCTTTCAATACCAGTTTCTTATTTCTCATATCCATGATTGATGTGGTTCTCTAACGACCACGATGAATTTTTTTAATGAAAGTTGGTGATGTGCGATCTGCAGAATGGGGTTTTTTTTTTTCTGTTTTTTCAAGAATTGAAGTTGGAAGAAAACAATAGTAGTCCGTAGATGCAGACCAATATAGAGGAGGCACCAAGAAAACTAGGGTTTTTTTAGTGATAAAATAACATTTTAACCCCCTCATGTAAAATAATATAATTACTAGAAAACTATTAAATGACATAGGATGCTATGTGTTTTATATCCGTAGGCATGGTGATTTCCATTAAAAAGATCACGAGAAATTAACGATAAGGGGTTCATGATAGAAGAATTAAATATTAAAGGGTTAAATTAAAACTTTGAAATATTAGGAGGTTGTATAACTCCTAATTTATGGAGATTTTGTATAATTTAGCCTAAAATTTTTAATAGACGAATGTTCCCCAAAACCAACTCCCATATACCTATATCCAACGTTGCTTAACATAGATACTACTCCCTTCGGTCTTAATTATAAGACATATTTAATTGATTTTGGGGAAATTAAGGAGAGAAGTTAACTTAGTTAATTTCACTCATTTTCCTAAAATGCCTTTATATTAGTTTTCAATAACATTAACATACCTCCTCAATCTAGAATCTTCCTTTTCATACTTTTTAATTTAAATGATAGTCTTGCTATATATACATATATATGTGTACACACACATATGTATGCATGTGTATGCACACACACATATATCTACAACCCCCCAAAAAAACCCCACAAATACACACACATATCTACATACAAATACAAACCCCACATCCCCCCCCCCCACACACATGTATACACACATCCACACATACATATACATAAATACACACACACACATAAGTGTATGAGTACGTACACACATACATATAATGCGTGTGTATGTCTATATGTGTGTGTGTATACATATATAAATGTATATGTGTGTGTCTATGCATATATGTGTGTTTATATATATATAGGTATATTAACGTTAATTCATTGATAAACAAATTAAAATCCAATAATTTAAGAGTTTTATTGATTGGAAAATTCTGTGCACCTAAATGCATATACTTACCAAAAACTAAACACACTTGCGAGAATAAAATAGGGGTGTTTTAGGAAGAAATTGACAAAAATTTAAATTTTGTCCTATAATTAGGACCAAAACCAACTCCCAAATATTTTCCTATAATTAGAACTAGGGGAGTATAAATTAGTATTAACAAAGCTACTAAATAGCGTAAATTGCATTATAGACTTATATCAAAACGTCATAGCACTCTATATCTTTTTCATTATTTATATTTTAACTATTAATTATCTTTGATACATATATTTCATTAACTATTTTCAAATTTAAATGTAAATTTAAGGGTTTGAATTTGTTCTATAGATAATTTATAGAGATTAATCTGTAGAAAAAGATAGAAAAGAGTGTATCGAAACAAGAGACAGAATGAGGATGCACAAATTTTAGGGATAAAAAAATTAACATACGTCTCTTAAAAACAGCTAACTACTAAGTCTTCGATCTTTTTAAAGTAAGTATCATTAAGAAAAAGAACCGTAATACTCTATGCTTTGAATGGGGGAGGAAGGAGGAGAATTGAAGAGTTTCTAGGCGTAGGAGGAATCCAATGAAAATTATGCATAATAGGGTGTAGCTAGCTAGGTTCGTGAGGATTAGGCGTAGACGGGGATTATAATGAAAAGTGCAAGAAGCAGCACCAAGTAATTACTACAATTAGTTAGGCAGATGGAACGATAGATTAATTCTGAGGCTCTCTGTTAGAAGAGACAAAATAAATGGCTATCTTTTTTACTTGTTCAGAATCAGAACTGATGTTGTCAAAACCAAAGACAAGGAACTAAACGTCCAAACACAACACCTAAAAATGTGGAAGCGTCAATTGTGGTCTTGAAAATAGCAAGTGGATTGGCATCATGGGTTGTTTATTCACTCATTGATATATTTTTAATTAATTCTGTTTAAGGGGACCACTGAATTCTTCTTTAGATATTTGATGTGATAGCAAAAGACAGGTTGGTGTTGAACTGTTGATGGTTGCCCTTAAAAATACGATGACTCTGAATGAATACAACGTTTTAGTGTCAAATATGACGGCAGAGTAATCACACCCCCCACTTTCGTTGCAATTATTCTGTCACTTTTAATTTATTATCCCCCTTATAATATCACCAAATTAATTCTCTTTTTTTTCTTCTTTAAGTCTGTCTCCTCATAATGGAATAAAAGTTCCTCCCAATGGTCAGTCAAGACATAATATATTCCATAAATAATGAAATATAAACGGGGCAACAAAAATTAATAAATAAAGAAGTGGAAGGGTGTAATTTGAAAACACGATGTCTCCTTCATCGTGCTGCATGATTGTACGATTTTAAATGATTTATTTTCGATAGAGAGAGTGCAAAATGTTTTTTCTTTTAAAATATCATTATTGAAAGGCTTGACTAAAGAAAATCAGAAAACTAATATTTTTCTTATAATAACTTTCTTATACGTAGTTATTATTCTCATACGTAGAAGCTTTCCATCCAGTCTGGCAGGGGCGTCTCAGAGAGTGACAGATTTTAGGAATACATAAGCATAAGATGGTTTTCTAGATAATCATGAAATGTTCAATTAAGATTTGAACTCTGTAATTCCAAAGATACAAATGAAAGGAAAAATAAGTGAAGCACTAGAAAATGTGTTATATATACATATATACACACGCCCCCCACCCCAAACCCTAGTAATAAGCCTTTTTTTTTTATACATATAGTAGGGGAGGGGGGCAGGGTTCGAACCCTGTATATGAGGGAGGGGAGTCAAGCTCCCATGCCACTACACTTCTTAACACGCCTTTTAATTCTGTGTGTATCTTATGTTTCTATTAACTTGAAATACTTTGATACCAAAAACAAAATATTCAATTGCTTTAAATTTATTAGTATTCAAATCAACTAATCAAAATTGAGCAAAAAAAATCAACTAATCAAAAAATTGAACAGGGGCAAAAATAGAAAAGGAATGACTAAACTTCTTTTTTTTCCCACCATGAATAATCATCTTTCTATTGGGGAGGCAATCTTACTCAATAGATTATTGGGCACTAAATATGTACATCTTTCTCAATAAAGATTCAAACATTGATTTGACACATTATGAGAGACTAGTTCATTCCGCTATATCCAATACCAATTAGTGAGAAATAGGATTCTAGTGTGTTTTGGGTCACAAAATGTGATCCTATAATTGGCTTTTCCACCATAAAAAACAATTTTTGGCTTAAGCTAGTATTTGTTGTGACAATTTAGCTTTAAAAAAAAAAAAAACTGTTTTAAGCTATAAGCTAATATTTATTGCTTTGATTTTTCCATATAGAGAAGTTTCTATTATTGAGAGAGAATTTTTTGATAAAGAAAATATACTCGATCCCACCTTTTTTTATTAAAATAATATTTTGGACCTTAGTATAAGTCAGCTTGTAGATGAAAATTTTGGTCTTAAATATAATTATACTATTTATAAAAGTATCAATGGAAAAAAAAAATACATAATAAAATTTAATGCAAATCGGGAAAAAATCCCCAATTATAATTTTAATAGGCATGAATAACCTAATAAATTTATATATATGAAGAATGAGTGCTTTGATTGAAGTTGTTCTCACCAACTAAAATTTCAAAGGGAAACTTTTCTTCATTTTTTTTCCTAAAATTTATGCAATTTAGTATTTTCAATTTTTTTCTAATAATATATTTTTTTTTTATTAAATTCATGTGTCTTTCGGTCATTCTACATCGAAACTTAATTTTGTATTAATCATCCAAATAAGTTTCAATTTGTTAATTTTTTTAAAAAAAATTTAATTCAAACTTAAATCACATTATATAATCTAACATGTACCTATCTTTATGTTTGCAAAATCATAGTGAGAGGGGGGGGGGGGGGGGGGGAAGGACACTCTTCCCGTCACTTATTCAAAGACAGCCGGATGTGGTGATGCTTGCCCATTGATTGCGGAGATATATCCTTTTGCGGTAAAGGACCAAAGGCTGGAAAAATTGGACAAATGAAGAAAATGACTCAAATATTTGAGGAAAAGTCTAATGTGTTTTGGATTTTAACTTTTAGTGGACCAAAATATTTTGAGGAGAAATGTGTTTGGTTAGGAAGTGATAAAATTGCCCATATCTTTATGCATAACCGGGGTCCATTAAAATGTGAAATTCAAACCAATACTCCTTTTGCCAAATTTTCGATAGAGGTTCCCTTTTGATTTTATTTTCTCAGCCACAACTTTCACGAGCAGCCCAATTAATAAACAAAAGGCTTGCAAAAAGAATAAGTCAAGGCGGAGAGACATAAATATCGTGGCCATTTATTGTGGCTCTAAGCCATCCTTTCTTTATATATATATATATATCCAATCTCTAGTTTTTTTAAAAAGAAATTAGAAGGCTTAGAGGGTACAAAGTTTTTTGTTTCTTCTAATAAACGTTTCTTATAATTTAAACTTGTGTTCCTTACCATATCAACCAACAACTTCCTGATAAAATCTTTGATTTTGGCATAGAATTATGGCTAGACAGGAAAAAAAATACTCCCAAATTATTAATGTAAGACTTATTATCTAATATATTAAGAAAATTAAAAAAAAAACTAAAAAAATATTTAACTGTAATTTATATGATATGATCTCGTTAAAATATTTTTTTATGTAACATTATATTAATTGTATATCAATTTACAATTTTGACATATTAGTTTAAAAAAATACGGATATAAAAGATAAAATGGAAAATGGTTTTTAAAGTTTTAACGTCAAAATTTACTCTCAAACTGAATTCTACATTTAGGTAATACGACCTTTTTAAAAGGTGTTACAGTGATACTGAAATTTTATTTATTTGTTCAACTTCTGTTATTGATTGATTGGTTAGGTAGCCGGGGGGAATCATGATAACCGAGGAAAAACAAAGTAGACTAATAATAAGAAACGAGATCGATGTCGGTGGTCAAATGATTGGCGTTGTTTACTCACTCTTTCATTCATCAGTTACTGCCAACTCCATTTTGTTTCGTCAATATTTTGTCCCGTACGTAGTACCCAGCGAATCAATTAAATTTATGGTATCATAAATTTCCAAAGGAACAATTTTTTTCATCCTTCGTAATATTTAATTTAATGGTGATATTTCTTGGTCAGGAATTTAAATAAAAACTGAATTAAATGATTATTAAGAATGACGTATAACATTATATTCATTAGCTACATACAATTTAAAATGCAACTATAAAGCTTATGACAGTACTGTTATTTATATTCACAATGCCGTGATAAATCTTCATTGATATAATCAATCTGACCTTTTAATAGTCTTAGCACGTAATTAATCATGTTATTTGAATTTGACGGGTTCTTGGATATGTAGGTTTTAGGTAGCTGCGGCTAAGGAAACTGACTAAAACATTTTAAATCTTGAAATCTTGCAGCATAAGTAAATCCAGTTAATTACAGTCCCTCTAGTTTGAAAATTCATCTGAGTTTCCTAATATATAATGCGTAACTGATTCACATTATAAAAGAAGAATGATGAGTACAGCTAAAGGAGTGGGAACTTTTATGTAAATACAAGTTTTAAAAAAATCATTAAAGTTGGCAAGAAATTGCGAGAACGCGCTTTGCTTTGTCCATATACCTGTTGCCTGCATATATAAATACCAACCACTAGACCCTCCACTACGTACACAGACAAAGATTGTGCAAATTAAGTGGCAACCATGTTTTCTTCTGCACGTTTCCTAGCCTCCATCTTCATAGTTATAATAACCTCTTACAATCCCACGTCGAATGCTCAGCTCAGCTCAACTTTCTATTCCACCACTTGCCCCAACGTCTCTTCCATTGTCTCTAATGCGGTTCGGCAGGCTCTCCAATCTGATCCTCGTATAGGAGCTAGCCTCACTCGTCTCCACTTTCATGACTGCTTTGTCAATGTATCTATATTTATATATATACAAACACACCCTTCATTCATTTTTTCAAAATAAGTTGTGGCTTATAACTGATAAAATCATGTGCCTTTATCATTTAGGGATGTGACGGCTCCCTTTTGTTGGACGTGGGTGGTAACATTACACAGAGCGAGAAAACTGCATTGCCCAACAACAATTCCGTTAGAGGATTTGACGTCGTCGACAACATCAAGACTGCCCTCGAAAATTCATGCCCTGGTGTTGTTTCTTGTGCTGATCTTCTTGCTCTTGCCGCCGAAGCTTCTGTGTCTTTGGTACATTCCTTTACTCTCTCCTTTTTATGTCTCATTCTTAAAAATTAGTCTGCCTCCTAATTAAATTAATCCATAGAAACAAATATAATGTTACAATATATTTTCAGTCGGGAGGTCCTTCATGGAGTGTTCTACTTGGCAGAAGGGACGGTCTAACAGCCAACCAAGCTGGTGCTAATACGTCTATTCCCAGCCCATTCGGAACCCTCGCCAACACCACCAACAGCTTCATTAACGTCGGTTTAAACACAAATGATGTGGTGGCCCTCTCTGGTATTTTTATTCATTTCCTAATCTTGTATATATGTGTTCTCCGCCATCATGTTCATTCATTCATTTGATTCCTTATATTATAATGCGAAGGTGCCCATACTTTTGGTCGTGCCCAGTGTCAGTTCTTCAGCCAGCGACTGTTCAACTTCAGTGGAACGGGCAGACCCGACCCGACCCTGAACACAACCTACCTGGCCACTCTGCAGCGAAATTGTCCACAAAATGGAAACGGCTCTACTCTGAACAACCTTGACCCTTCGACCCCAAACATATTTGACAACAGCTACTTCAAGAATCTTCAAACGAACCAAGGGCTTCTGCAAACAGACCAAGAGTTGTTTTCTACGAGTGGGGCTTCTACAGTGTCCATTGTTAACAACTTTGCCCGCAACCAAACAGCTTTTTTCCAGGCGTTTGCTCAGTCAATGATAAATATGGGAAATATTAGCCCATTAACGGGAAGCCAGGGAGAAATCAGATCTAATTGCAGAAAAGTCAACGGAAGCTAAAGCGATCGAGGATAGGATATGATTGATTAGTTGGTTAATGTCCATGGTGTTGACCAATCTGGATGCACAAACTGTTTCTGATTTCGTGCCGACGACTTCAGCTTGTTTATTTTAATTAATGAGTACCTAAACTAGTTTGCCTTTTGTGGGAAACATTAGGACTCTATATATATCCTTGCGTAATGTTTGAACTTCATAAATGTGTCGTTTGGCTGTTCTTCCGGCCTCCTCGTACTGTGATGTTACTATTTAAATTTATTTCAAAGAATTATGTAAAATTGTATGTTTATTTTTGGTAATCAAAATTGTATGTGTTTTAATCATATTCATGATTAGTATTTGAGATATTTTTTAAATAAATTAATAATAATAAACCGAGCGTTAATGAGTCTCAATTTAACAGAAGAAATTAATTAAATTTTTGGCGCATGAATCATTCCATGTTTAAAGACTGAAAGTTTGCTGGCCCAAAAAAAAAAAAAAAAGATTGAAAGTTTCATAGGAATAGAGGATTTTTCTCTGCTAGCTAGTTAATTGAATAACAAATTAATTCAAGGTGAAATCTATAATACACTGTCCTATATTATCCCTATGACGAATATGGAAGAAGAATAAGTTGAGAAATCAAATTCCAAAAAGGAAAAAAAAAAAATCAGAATCAACTTTAGTTTACTGTATTATTCATTTATTCTAGCGTGTACGTGCTGCAGGCTGCAGCATGACATGGGTCGTTAAAGGAAAACGTAACTCATTTACTTCATTGCAGTAGTCATTAATATTATTTGTGGATCTAATACTTCTTTTTTTGGGGAAAAAAACAAGTGTTTACCGACGCCAATCAACGTAACAAAGCAACTTATCGGAACTGGAAATTAGCAATTTGCTCATTGAGCAGTCTCACGAAAGTTAGCCACTTAATGAAAAATAAAAAAAGAAAGGTAAGTCAACTACAACGAAGCAATCTTAGCTGAGGTTTGTGACAAGGGAGGAAGGGGGAAAAGACCAGAAAATATGGGGGACAATTAAAGTCATCGATGTACGATGACTTTAATTGTCCCCCATATTTCTAAAGTATCGTGTAATAAATTGTTTTTTTTTGAAAGATGACGGTGCTTAAATATGTGGCCATGTGCTTACACATATCTCACATATTGATGCCTCACCGATGAACCACCCAATAATTAAAGACTCGAGGATAAACTTTAGGACAAAAACAAGAGTTGTGAACGTCCCCTGGCTTAGCTGTAAATAAATCATGGTTACTAGTTTAATTAGTGATATTGGATTTGACTCTTGCATATGTATGTGTGTATGGTTAGTTAGCAATTATTTTTAAACATTTTTTCTAGTCATAATTAAGTTAAATATTAATCATTCCATTCTTTAATTAACTGTCACGGTCTTAACAAGTGAATTAATCTTATAAATACTTTGATGAGTTGTAGAGGTGTTTTTAAACTCAGGCATCAGAAATTTTTTTTATAAGCATCTAAAATGAAATTGATGAACAAAAACTGGGGGGACAAAATTAGAAGACCTGAAATTCAGAGGGCCCACAAGATTTCAATTAGTACATGATAGGTGTTACTCCCTATCCTCTAATTTACCAGAGTTTACGCAATCTAAAAAAAGTAGCTAGAATCAATTAAAAATGATAAGTATGTATGTACAAGGTTTCTTTTTAAATATGCTTTTAATAAAGGGTAAGTAAAAGATAGAAATATGATAAACATAAGTGCTACCAATTTTTAATTAATGCAATATATAAAATTAATAAGGGTTAAAATGAAAAAAAAATTAAATATTCATATAACTCTTATCAGTTTTTTATAAAAAGTAATTAAGTAATTTAAATTTTTGACTCTTTGAAAAAATGTGAGAAAGCAAAGAGTCTACAATACATGCACATCTCTTATGTGTCTATTATGTGCCCATCCTTCTATTAGAGGGATATATATGAACATATTTTTTTTTAATTTTTTTTTAAATATTGTGTTCACCCAGTATCTCAAATTACTTAATTTCCATCGTACTGTTGTTATAAATAAATATTACTAAATGTAAGACTGAAAACTAATTAATTTGAGATATTGAGTGATTTTTTTTTAAAAAAAGCAACATATAATTTAAATATAAATAAATATAATATATAAAAAAATAAAAAAATATATACGCATTCTCTAATAAAGAGATGAGGACATAATGGAAACATAAGAAATGGATATGTAACAATAGAAACATAAGAAATGGATATGTAACAATAGAAACATAAGAAATGGATATGTAACGTGGATTCCAAAGTAAATGATGAGACTTACATGCCAACTTGGAGTTGATGCTTGCTAAACCAATCCTGAACCTAGTAATCAATAATCACGCAAGGATGCTAATTTTTTGTCTTTACGTTTTTTTTTTTTTGGAAGTAAGCGAATCTAATTTTATTATTCAAATTGTTGTTACCAAACTAAACCAATAATCCTGATCGTGCTAATCAGTAATCACGCTAGGGGGCTACATTTTTTCTTTAAATTTTTTGGAAGTATGCAAATATAATTGTATTATTCAAATTGATTACCAAACTAAGTATTTTTTAATATACACTTTCATTTTGTTTATTCTTTATGTCAGATATATTTTAATATGAAAAAAGTTAAAATTTCAGGAACATGTATACTCCAGCTGGTCGAAAAAATTAGTGCCAAACTTAACAACCAATTGAGTATGGAATCTAAATTTGGTGAAGCCAGCCCTTTGATGACGGAGATACTTAATAATTATTAGAAACGATTAGCGATTATTGCTTTTGATTTTGTTTCTCAGCCACGACTTTCACGTACTACCCTCCAAATTCATTGACAAGGATAGGTATTTAGCTACAATTATATTAAAAATTAAATCAAAGATAAGTATCTATCTGGTTGGCTCTACAAAGCAGATTCTGACTAATATCTTTTGGTCAAATCTGATCGAACGTGTTTTTTTCCTACCCTGCAATGCGGCTGTTGGAAATTGTTGATTTATTCTCTATATATTAAGAGCATGTTTGGATATAGCTTCTGGAAAATGATTTTGGGTGAAAATAGCTTTTGGAGAATTGATTTTGAAAAATAGATTTTAGGATTTACGAGGCAAAAATGATTTTTAGAAAATAGCTTTTGAAGAATAGATGTTGAAAAAAAATGGTAGTGTTTGGATAATTTCAAAACCTAGGTTTTGACAAAAATTTGCCAAACACCCCAAAATTATTCAAAAACTCTTATGCATCAAAACCTAGGTTTAAGCAAAAGTTTGCCAAACACCTCTATTTTTTCCAAAAGCTATTCTTCATCAAAATCTAAGTTTTCTCATAAACTTACTAAACACCTCTACTTTTTCCAAAATCTATTCTCATAAACTTACCAAACACCTCTCCTTTTTTCAAAAGCTATTATACATCAAAATCTAGGTTTTGAACCCCAAAACCTAGGTGGTTCAAAACCTAGATTTTGTCAAAAGCTACTTTTTATCCATTTTCAAAACTTAGGTTTTGTCAAAAACTATTTTTTTAGCTTTTTCTTTCTATCCTTTGCCATCATCAGTATTTTTTCAGTATTAGTTAGTATCCTTAAAATATTTTTTTAGTCTCTTTCAGTAGTATGAAATATTTTTGTAAGAATAATTATCCTGAAATATATTTTTAATACCGTAGAATAATTTTTTAAGATCATGAAATATTTCAAGGTACTAACTTGTATTGAAAAAATACTAATGATCTTGAAAATTTATTTTACGATATTGAAAAAATACTTTACGGTAATGATTGATCTAGAAAATGATTTTGGGTAAAAATAGCTTTTGGAGAATTGATTTTGAAAATCTAAATTTTGATGCAGAATAGATTCTGAAAAAGATAAGGGTGTTTGGTAAGTTTATGACAAAACCTAGATTTTGATCCAGAATAGCTTTTAAAAAAAAGAGGTGTTTGGCAAATTTAGTACAAAACCTAGATTTTCTCTCCAAAATCTAGATTTTGTTTTTACCCAATCAGGCTCTAAGTCCTAAATGTATTTTAACCTTTTCAGGAAATAATTAATATAGTGGATAGTCCTTCTTCAACCAATAAAGATGGGAAGGAGATTCTCTCCTTAGCTTTTTTGCAATATAATGATACCATTAAGTGTTTCTAAGGTTTGCACCATTACCATTACCGACTTCTTCTTCCACCTTCGTCACCCTCTCCGCATCACCACCACCATCGTCAGCTTCTTCTTCTTTCATCTCTTAGTGATAGTGGCAAAGAGGCTGTTGTCGCCTCTGTCGTCACACTTTTTGCATCATCACCACCTTCGACTTTTCTTCCTCCTCCCCCATTGACAAATCTACAGCAAAAACAAAAAAGAGGCCACCCTCGACTTCTTCTTCTTCCCCTGCGCCATCAACCATCACGATATAATTTTCTGATGTCACTCTATTTTTCTCACTAACATTGAAGAGGAGTAAACTGGTCTTCTTTCATTTTGTCAACGACTCAGAAAATGGGTTCCCACCAAAAGAAATGGAAATTGATTTTCCCATGCATAAGAATAAATGCCCTGCCGCCAAAAAAAAAAAAAAACAGAGAAAATGTGAACAAAACAACCACCATTGGATGGAAATTGCTCATTTTCAATTTCCTTCCTTTTATTTGCACTGAACTAAACTGGCTAGGTGACATTATTGGAGTGGAAATAAGGGTCTTTTTATGTGTTTGCTTTGTAACAAGGAAAAAGAGGGATTTCAAGATTTGAGGGGGTGAAGTGCCGTCCATCAACATGAGAAGTAATACTAATAGTAAAAGGTCCCAACCTTTCTTCTCTTCTCCGTTGCCACTGTATGTCTAACTCTGGTGGTCCTTCCACCTTTCTCTTTCCTTCCTACACATTGCCCCCTTCAATTTTCAACTCTCTTCTGGCCACTTTCCTCATTTTTCTTTATGCTTTGTTGTCATCCTTTTTCTATCAAACTGTATTATTTTATTGCAAAATATACGCTATTTGTTTTTGTTTGTTACAATTACATTCATCATCTTGAAGTATATTTTTACTACTAGTGAGTACCTAAAATATTTTTTAAATATCTTAAAAAATATTTAATGGTATTAAATGATATTAAAAAGATATCTTAGGATGCTAACTGACATTGAAAAATACTTCATGATCTTAAAAAATTATTTTAGGATCTTGAAAAAATATTTCAAGCTGATAAATGGTACTAATAAAATAGTGACTAGTATTAAAAAAATGATTTTGAAAATTTATTTTGTGGTATTGAAAAAATATTTGAGGGTAGCTAGTGACTAGTTGATTGGTACTAAAAAAGATACTTCAAGATATTTATTGAAGCTGAAAAAACACTTTATGATCTTAAAAAAATATTTTAGGGTACTAATTTATACTAAAAAGATATTTCTAGCTGATACTTGAAAAAAAAGTTATAATCTTAAAATATTATTTTATAATTTTAATCTGGATGATTGGTACTAAAAATATTTTTATTTTGTTTAAAAAAGTGAACAATGTATATTTTATGGAAAAATCTATTTAAATGCCACTTGAATTTCCAAAACCCGCAGAAGCCCACTGAATTTATTAAAAGATTGAGAAGCATATGGGAAAATGAGAAATATGCAAATTCTGATGAATTTACCCTTTCAACCTTCGTTTTTAGATAAATTAAAAAATAGAGAGAAAAATGACTCTAGCTAGACAGTCACCGCGGCTAGCTGCTGGACAATCTACAACCATTGGCAACCTAGGATCCGACAAGGGTTTTTTTTATGGTGCTGAATTTGTTGTTGTTGTTTTTTTTAAGATTTAATGAAAGTGAGAAGGCGGGGTTTGGGCTCACTCCATCTTCATGGTGCCCATGTATTAAGAAATATATATATCCTTTTTAATATATATATATATATATATATATATATATATATATATATATATAAAGAAACACTCTTATAAATCTCATTATTGAACTTGTAAATCTCGTTGCAAATTTTGATCACGGTGCTCAGATTTTGTTTAATTTTGTAAATCTCATTATATATATATATATATATATATATATATATATGCATATGTGTGTGTTTATATAATATATAAATATAAATATTATATATTATATGGATATAAGTAAAATAAGATTCAAGAGACTGAACAAAATCTAAACACTTTAAACAAATTTTGCAATGGAAATAACAAGTTGATTGATGAGATTTACAAATTCAGTAATGGTAATTACAAATTTGTTAATAATATTTACAAATTTTGTAATAGTAATTACTAGTTTTTCGTTAATTTTTTCACAAGTGTCTCTTTAAGTTTTAATGGTAATGATCACAAGTCAAATTGTAGTAACAAATATTTAATCAATAAAAAACAATTATAGTAACATGCATAATCCAATTATTGTTGATGGTATTTTAATACACACACACACACACACACACACACACACACACACACACACACACACACACACACATATATATATATATATAATGAGATTCATAAGTTTAAACAAAATCTGAGCACTAAGATCAAAATTTGTAATGAGAAAAAAAATTTATTAATTAGATTTACAGGTTTAGTAATGAGGCTTATAAAAGAGTTTTTTTATGGTTAAAAAAATGTACATATTTCTTATTGTGTGTGTGTCAAAAGAACCAAGTGGCCTAGTCATTGAGTCACTTGACCACCATGAAGGTGGGGTAGGTTTTAAACCCACCATTCTCATTTTTATTGAATCTTTTTTTAATAGAAAAGAAAAATCCAACCCTACCTAAAAAAAATACCTCCTTGAATCTAAGTTAAGTTCAGATCACTAACGGTTGTAAGCCGGCCACGGGGGCCCTCCACTGAGGTTATATATAGTTTTTTAAATTTATTTAAAAAATAAAGGCAAAAAAATAAATTCACCTAAATACATATATCTCTCACTATCCCATATACCTTTTCAGTCTTTTAATAAACTCACAGGCAAACTTTACTTTAGCAGTATTTTAAATGAAAATTTTCCAATATTTTATAGAAAAAATGTGGAGTTTGATAAAAATAAGACAGCCAGCGGAGTAAACGGTGAAGTTTGATAGAAAAAGACAAGCCGCGTCGCTCCTTAATGGTTGACTTTTCTTCGCCCCCATAGCTTTCCTCTCACTCTGTCCTCTCCTCCCGCACCGCCCTTACTTCTTACAACTCAGGTCTTTCTATCTTACTCTCAGTTATTTTTCTTTATTTCTTACTTTGTTATTCTTTCAACCTACAAGCCTTTCAAGATTTCTGCTTTTCCCCAAATCCCCTATTCTTGATCATATTTCACCGTCTTATATTATTTCCCTGTATCATTTTATGCCAATTCCTTCAACTTCAATTCCTTTCGATCAATTAGACTGGGGTCGTTTACTTCGATCGTGGTCGACCTGTGGTATTTCATCTCGGCTCCTTCGTGTTTGTGATGAATTTGGGGTTTTTGAGCTATGACCAATCTAATTCCTCATTCGGGTTATTGAATTCTTTCATTCTTTTAGGTTGTCTTTCTCATGATTGAATCTTGTTTTTTATCTTCATTAATTTGCTTTCGCATAAAGTTGAGCCTTCGCATACCTGTTTCTCTTGCCCAAAATTTTCTGGTGTAGGAGTGTGATCCCATTTTCTGCCTGGTCTTGGATTGTCAAAATTCGATACAGCAATTCTTTTTATTTCTGTCTCGGACATCCACCTTGTGATGGGGGAACATACTTCTGATGAGATGAACCTTGATTTGAATTTGGATCCCATCCCGGAGCCACCAGCCGACTCCATAGCCGGCGAACATGTGGTCTCAATAGATTACTGGACCCAGCGAGGTCTTCACCGAATTAATGAAGGTCGTCGGTATAGGTCTCGGCTACAATGGAGATCACGGCATCTTCCCGTCTCACCCGAGGCCCAGCGACATGATAATCCACCACCGCCTCAATCCCAAAATTTTCCGATGGAATTAAATCAATTTGTGGAGACCCCTGCCGTTGGGACTGCCCTACAGGTTGATCAGGACGGTTTTGAGGCTGACCAAAGATCAGAGGAGATACCTAAAGCATGTGAAAATAACAACAGCTTAACGAAGGGCGAGGAGTTAGAGAAGAAGGATGATTTTGAAAAGGGTTTTGGCGATGATGGGGGCTTTTTCGATTGTAATATCTGTTTGGACCTTGCCAAGGATCCTGTTGTGACTTGTTGTGGTCATTTGTTTTGTTGGCCTTGCCTCTATCGATGGCTACATATGCAATCAGATGCGAAGGAATGTCCTGTTTGTAAGGGCGAGGTGTCCTACCAAAATATCACCCCAATATATGGTCGTGGAAACAACAATGTTCAAGACCCTGAGGAGGATCCCACTCTTACGGTTCCTCGTAGGCCACACGCAAGGCGGGTTGAGGGTTTAAGACCAACCTCTCAGAGAAGTGCATTTGGAAATTCCTTGGAGGAGGTGATTAGGCTTTTCGGTGGAAGAGATGGTCTATCTCGCGGTGTGGTTCGCCCGCACAACCCTGCTGAAACTGTGCGTCAAACAGCAGAGAGAAGAAGATTATTGCTAAACAGGTTTTTGACTTCTCGAGCAATTCGGACAGAGCAAAATCTTGAAGCATCCCCCGTTGAAGCAGGATATTTAACGGGAAACAATATGAGTAATCTTGACGCTAGGGATAATCGCAGGCTGCAATCGCTTCTGCTTCGAACAACACGGTCCCACAGAGCAACACTCTCATCATTTTCCTCAACCTTAAGCTCGGCGGAGGAAGTGGTGGAGACATATTTCCGGACCCGGGCAGGAGCGGGAAATCAAGAACAGGCTTCACAGGTGGATGACAGAGATTCATATTTAAGCATTGCTGCTGTTATAAATTCAGAGATTCAAGTGGACACTGCCGTAGAAACTGATTCCATGTTGTCATTGTCCACGTCCTCTTCTAGAAGGAGAAACGATTCTTCTAGAGTTTCTGATGTTGATACTGGAGACTCTCGTGCTCCCAGGCCTACGCGAAGACGTTTACATTGATCACAACTTCAAAGTTAAATATCCTGTTTCGTCAAAGATATAATAAACTTTCTGCAACTATGCTGTTGCTGTGTTTGTAAATCATCACTATTAACCTTCTCTTGCATTGCTCGGTAGTTTTTTAAGGTGACTTCGGAAGCTTCAGTTTTTGTCACCTAATAGAACAGGGTTGGGATAGTAGGGGCCTTGTTTATGGATTAGCTCACATGTAAATTGTCCGCAAATCTAACTTTTGCTTCATTGGATAGACCATAATCACAAGGTTTAATTTGCCTTTACTGAATTTCAATCACAACTATTTATATCGTCTGCATTTTGTTTCGCGTTTCATTGTATTTGGCCTAGACAATCCAAAGATTCTTTCAAGATTATGGTGGGTCTTCAACATAAAACGCGTTTTATGTAACGTCAATTATTCAAGGCTTAAAAGTTAGACATGCGATGGTGCCCACGAGTTACCACTGTTTCGCAACTTCGGAAAAATCTTAAAGGAAGGCACTCCTTATGCGTTGTCGCGTTGTTCGATTGGCCTGTGTTTCCCACGTGTCATACTTATTTGGGACCGAGAGAAGTCAACTCGGACATGTATATGCCATTGGACTTTTACCTTCGAATTGCGATCAAGCCCTATTATTAGAGGAGAAGCTGCATTTTTTTTTTTTTATTAAAAAAAGGGGCAATTAACAGAAGCTACTACTTTTTAATGTCCGATATTGAGAATAACCATTTATCCTTTGTGGTGCGGCCTACAATTAATGGGCTAGTCATTTAGTGATTTTTTCAAAATAACTGAAAAAAAAAATAAATCTTATAGAATACTACACACACACACACACACATATATATATATGTTGTATATTATGTGATAATTTGAAATAAAAAAATTAAATTTAAATGTAAATTTGCTAAAAAAAAGGTAAAATTTTCATTTAAGAAATAAAAAATACAAGCTTTTACAATTTAAATTTAGATATAGAAAGAACTTAAGTTAGTTATGTTGTTAGTTGTGTTGTGATGAGAGATGAAAGATGGGACATTAAAAAAGAACATAGCTTGTCTACAGTATTTGACAGTTAAGCTTTTGCAAAATTTAAAAGGACCATTTCTAATTTTTCAAAGATGTGATGATAGAGGACTTTGAAAGCATATGTGGGGGCCGCACATAAGTTCCAACAATTAGCTTCTGCTCAGAAGTCACTTTATACTCAAAAGTCTATCATATCTTGAAGCCATGTCAAACATACAAAAATTCACTACCACTTATCTTTTTTCATTGCCTCTGGACTTTCTTTTTGTTTTGCAGTCACTCCAAACAGACCCTTAATAAGCATACCGATCAGAGGTGGGATTTCATCCCCTGTTTGATGAAAAATGAGAATACTGTGATTGCTTATTATGTTGACCTGCTTCCATGGTTTCATCAATCACAATATACATGAAACAGTCATCCGTGTTGCTCATTGGCTCATTCCATGTTGCATGATCGACAGTAGTCAATACTCAATAGAGGGTCGTGCTCCTCGTTCGATAATGCTGTGCTTCCTACTTATTTGTTTGAGAATATAAATTGCAGTGTCATGCTTTCAAGATGTAGAAGCCAATGGACTTCACGCTTGTCCATGCTTCTCAGTTAAAGCCTTGATTCTTTACAGGATTTGTTATCCATGAGTTTATGGATCTACAATATCTTTTGATAAGTTTAATAAGCACTGATGACGAAATGTAACATCTAACAATTGGTCATTTTTATAAGGCAGTTGCCTGTTTCCAAAAAATATTAATTATTTTTTGTATGTATGTTTAATAGGGTAGTGAATGAGAATAATAATAATATAATATTAGAGTTTAGTGTAATTAGGAGAGGTAATATTAAAAATTACTTAAATTTTAATATATATTTATTGATTTTAATTATTTTTATTGATCTATGAATATTATTAATTAGTATTTTATAATATAGAGTAGAATGAGTAGATCGATAGGAGCAGGCTAGTTTGTAAAAAATCCAAACCCAAATCGATATTGGACCTTGTTGGCGAATGAAGTACTCCTATATAGCTTTGGATTCGTCCCATACATAGCTGATGATGAAAGTAACAGAAATCACTTTGCCTTCGATGCATTGACCCCAAAAGTCATACTTTGCTCTCTATGACTGGGCTACGCTAGCATGTGACATGTAAAGACGTGCCTAATTAACTTGTATGCAGTATGCCCATAGTCCCTCTGTGGGGTTAGTAGCCATTGGACGGTCTGTATATAACAGACTCCATACAGATACAGCCCATACCTTGATATGAATGGAAGAGAACCCATCAGGCCATTCCTTGAGCTATACTATATGTCTTTGGTCAAAAAGCTGCTTGGTGAGCCCCGTTTTCTCCTCGTGAGCCTCTCTTCGACATGATCAAGTCCCACTTGGCTAGGCTTTCTGCTCATCCACAGAAGTCTCTCGATAGCTGGAGATGATGAGTGAGTAGTAAGATCCCCATTTTTTTTTTTTATGGATTGAGTTAATATCCTATTAGTTCTTATTATAAAGCATTAATTAATAAGTACATTTGGTTTTTTATATAAGAAAATTGTTTGTTCCTAAGATGCATTAATTATTTTTTTTTCCATGTATGTTCATAATTGATAAGGATAGTGGGTAAAAATAATAATTAATATGATATTAGAGTTTTGAATAAAATATAGAGGTAATATTTAAAATTACTTAAATTTTATGAAAATTCAAGTAATTTGATGTTTTATATTCCCTCTGATTCTTATTATAAGACACTAACTATCAAGTATTTTTTTATCGCTTTTATAAGGCATTTGCAAGTTTTCAAGGTGCAATTAATTCATTTTTTTATGTTTGCCCATATTTAATAAGGGTAGCAAGTGAGAGTATTATATTTAAATTTAGAGTAGTTGGTAGGGGTAATATTAGAAATCACTTAAATTTTATGATAATTTTAATATGTTTTACTAACTTTATTAATTTATAAGAATTTAAAATTGATGTCTTATAAAAAAATATTAGGGAGAGTAACAAATACTAAAGAAAGTATTGGAAAGTGTCAGGCTCACGTCTCAGATAAAATATTGAAGCATGGGAAGTTTTGAGAAAAAGGTGAAAGGGAACAAAATGATGGAGGTAGTGAAGGGGAATGATTGGACACACGGGTGAGTGTGCTTGAAGGAATCTCACCCCTTCTCTTCTGGTCAACATTATTCAAGCATTCCTCCTCATTATTATCCCCGACATCTTCTCCCTTTTCTATATATATACACGACTTTAATCTTATTTATAATTTTTTTAACTAGAAAATTTGGTCATAATCATAAATATCTTTTTAAATAATAAGTGATATTATAATAATTTTATTTATACTAATAAAAATAGAGAGAAAAAAAATTGAAAGATACTCATTCATAAATAAAAATAAAATTAAAAATTTACTACTATATAATCATTGAATTTATTATCTCCCCTTATTATGCTTAACTTAGTTAAAAAGCTTAACTTAGTTAAAAAGAACTTATTGATAGGATAATAGTAGTATATGCCCTAAGAGTTTTATATATGCTTTTCTATCTCTGTCATCATTAAAATGATCAGTTTATTGTCCCCTTTCGTCCTCATCATCATTATTTTCCTGGGCGACAGATTTACATTATCTTTTACTACATTATTAGGATCATCATCATTATTCTATCATAATTATATACTCATCCCTCTAACTGAGCATGCAATACCCCCCCGGGGCCCCCAAAAAAAAAAAATCTTGTGATCAATACTATATAATCACCAGATTTAAAAGAAGCCTTTTCCATCCTTGACCGACGCTAATCAATCTTGTTATTTGAAATCCTTGCCTAAACAGTGGCTTCGGTTTTCTTCTCTCTAAGAAAAACTAAAGGTTCAAGTTAATTAAGATGCCTTAATAATCTTTCTTCTGATGCTGTGTGTGTCGCACAACGTAATACTTACAATCTTTATCTGAACCTTGGTGCGGGCGAAAGGACCTGCAGGGATAATAATGGTGGCAGAGTATGATGAGGTGTGTACGCCATGAGTACAACTTTGAGAAACACTTTAATATGGCTTTCTCAACCAGAAAAATTGGCTGTCCAGAATTATTAGTTCTTCATGTATGGGAGAAAACTTTGCCGCCCGTTAAAGATTCCTCTCACCATTTGATTGGTTTCACTATCATTGCTTGTCTACAATTATTATTCTTCTTGTTTGACTGGAACTTTTTGCTACCCCATGGCTCGTTCCAATCTGTCTTTTCCGACTTAATCGATAAACCAAACAACTGGTTAACAAAGTAACATAACATAGTGAGCATTGACAATCAATATGATATGTTTCCATCGATCACGACTTTGAAGATCCGAATCGCGATCTCGGAAGCCTGCTAGATCTAGCTTAATAAGTCATTGGGCCGGCCGAGCGATTGCAATTTGTTAGGGGTATAATAATGGATGATGATGTCAAACATAGAGTTTTGAAAAAGGCAGCGAGGAACAGCGAAGGACATCCTCAGCACATAATCATCATAATTCTGATCAGAGGTCAAATATTTCAGGGTCTGATGTCCCATACTTGGCCGGCATCGAACGGCATCCCAGGTTGAACCAGTCCAAGGACTATGATGATAACGACTATGGTCATTATTATATAGGACACTAATTACGAGTAGTAATAACGAAAGGAAAAGGGCCAAAAAAATCAAAGCAATAATGCGAGAGAGGGGAGCATGAGCCCTTATATGTGCAAGATCGCATGCTGAGTTGTCTCTCCTTCATATCTGCGCTTAGTAATTGCCCAACAATGTTTTTTTAATAAAGAATGCAATCCCATTAATTACTCATTGCCATACATTCAGATTTTATATCGCAGGTCATTATGGGGCTTAGGTCGATATCTAATAATCTCGGTCTCACGATTATTTCTCTCTCCCCCGGGTTGTTTTTTCTTTTTTCTTTTTCTCAATTAAGAATCCAGGCTTGAGAGTTGAGATTATTACTGTACTTTAGATGTGACTGAGGTATGTTGCGGAACCTAAGCAAGTAAGCATCTGAGTGAGTGAGAGTAACGAGGAAGGCTAGTAATGGAGGGGTGAACAGAAACAGGGAGGGACCCGGGAAGTATCGAAGAGTCTGAAATGGAAGGGGAAGG
Organism: Acacia confusa; assembly: GCA_037074495.1. NCBI lineage: Eukaryota > Viridiplantae > Streptophyta > Magnoliopsida > Fabales > Fabaceae > Acacia > Acacia confusa. The sequence goes on along the minus strand of CM073507.1, from coordinate 7,190,064 downwards.
AATAATGAAAAAGTAATGATTACTCAAACAAGAGAATCAGAAAAATAGATTGGTAACTGAGATATCAAATCTCACGGTGTCTGAGACGATCATCAGCTTTTGCACGGACACGGATGAGCTATATATGGTCGTTGTAGGCCATTTGTTTAGCTTGCTTCTATGACTCTGAATTCGCCAGCTGAGCCGCTCTATTTCTAGTAGGAGTACTACGTACTGATGAACCTTGAAGCAGGCCCCACTTCTTCCTCTCCGCTGCGCTATAAGTATAATGTTCATAATATAGCCATTCCAATACGTAATATTCAATTACTTGCCTGGAAAAAGGACAACAAATTTATTGATGAGACGGCATCTGGGAGCGTGGATGGATGAGCTCATAGGTAGACCAGGCTCGAGCAGTTCAAATCATTACTCGGCTAATTAAGATATCACAGGCTATATATAATACAGTACGCAACTCAAATGGTGATTGTTGACATGTTGTGTTGTTGGAATTTAAGAGAGGCATTTGAAGGTGAAGAGTTGGTGCAGGGATTAAATGTAACGCGTGGCCAAATTTGAACCCTCCAATAAATGAAGCTACTGGGGGCGATTTGCAGTATCCTTTGTTCGATAGCGGGAGGAGTTCAAGCAAGATGAAAAGACGAAAATAGCCGAACAGGCGAGCAGCACAAAACAAAGAGGTGTCAGGATATATGGGGATATATGACAGTGGACCTGATTGAAATATAAGGCACGTGACATGCAGATCCATGTACAACGTATTGTTTTTTTAATGACAGACAAAATAATACAACATGTATTGTACAATAGTCTAGTATTGGCATTTATTTCCCTCGTATAAGACAGAGAAGGGTCAGGAATGCATATAAACTCACTACTTACGACACATTTCATGGTCCCCCTCTCCAATGGCCAACCCCAACCCCAACACCAACGGTTTTTTTTTTAAAAAAAAAAAATCTATAAAAAAAACCGTTGAAAATCTGACTATTACAAAGTCTATTAACCAAATATATCCAAGGAAAACCAGGTTTTCTAGGAGATACAACTTATGTTCAATGAATACAGTATACATGAAGCTAAAATGGAAGACATGTTCAGTTGCATGCACACGTCTTTCATTTTGCAGACATTACCTGCTGCTATAATTTGTTTGAAAAAGATACCTGGGAATTGTGTCGCAGAAGGTCGTGGGTGTGTGCGTTATTATACAGGGAGGTTGTTTAAGCAAATTATGGAACTTGACAATAATTTTGATTAATCAAGCGAGTGATAAAAACGATGAAACAATTAGAAAAGAGACACGAAATGTAAACGTGACATGCCGGGATTAGGAAACAGCTTGTGATCCGAAGCAAGTGAATTTGCAGGAACCAAACATGGCGGTTGACGATGGGAAGGAAGAGGAAATTGGCAAATACTGTAAGACTGAGGAGAGATGTTGATGAAAAAGCAAAATGGGCAGCGTTACATAACCTACGTACAAATGATTGCTGCTGCTTCCATTGTCTCCTTGGGACGCTGCACCCCGTCCCCATCAGTGGGTCCCCCTTAATCCCTACTTGTTCTATTCTAATTTCATAATCAGGATTACATTACACATTTTCTCCACCCCTTTGTTCGCTTTCTTGGTTAACTCCTCGGCTTCCATGTTAATCACAGAGCCTCTTGTTTCTCATATTTTAAAGTCATGCGGAGTATAAATTGTAGCAGTGGCAACGTGTGAGTGAATGATGAGTAGCTTACTCAATCTTAATTATAGATTGGATATAAACAAAGTTAAAAACGAATAGTACAGTATTTAATGTTTAGACAAAATTAATGAGGTCACACGTAGAACGACGTCGAAATTAGGCGGGGATGATGTGAGAATGGTAATTGGGGAGTGAGTGATGAGACTGACACAGCGCCTTGCTTCACGTCATTTCTCTGATTCCTGACATCATTTACTCACCCACGCCTCCCTCACGTGACCCCCTCCCTCATCATTCCTTCAATATATGCCTTTCACGACTGCCCCATCTGGTCTCGTCACTTTTGCTGTGCTTCACCATTCATATCTTCCTTTCCTTCATTGTCACCCACTCTCAGCCCCATGTCATTTATTACTAGTACTGCTACTACTTCACGGTTTTTATGGCCACTATATGTTAAACTTATCAAAAACATTTTATAGATATTTATGACTTATTAATACTATATATCGACACAAAATTCTTTTCATCTACTTATCTTTATCTTATATCTTATATTCTGTAAACGATAAATTATTCATAAGGCTCTATGGATTGGGAGTAGCTACGGTTTACTGTAATAAACCTTCCGCTACCCCAAAACAGAGAGAGATCTTTTTTAAAAAAAAAAAAAAATCACCGCTTGAGGGGGCAGCGGTGGACCGTTACTGCTCCCCATAGATCATCCCAAACTTACACATTGTTATTTTATGAATGAATTATATTCTTGCTTAAATAAATCTTGCTCAGATCTTTTTCTTGTTTTTTGACAGATTGCTCGTACTCTCTTTGATCTTTATTATAAGGCACCAACTACCCAAAATTTTTGGTCCTTTTTAGAAGGCATCAACTACATTTAACTAACTTATTTATTACTATTTCCTATTATGCCCTTACTTTAACAAACTTTTTTAAATCTATCTCATTAAAGTAGGGATAAAGTTGGAAACTTTTATTAATTTTAGGTTCATTAATAACTTAACTTCCATTTTCTTGGTTTGTAAAAAAAGATAATTGGTGCCTTATAATAAGAAGTTGAGGAGTATCTATCTACTAGTATATAAGTACAATGAGGATTTGGGAATATTGATGATAGAGATAATGAGTGGCGAGGGTACGTTCTGAAAATTATCTGACACGGAGGAGGGTGATCATAGGGACGGAGGAAGAAGGCGAAGGCTGGTTTTTGGGGGTCCCACACCGACACATAATACTCATAATTCCCCTGCGGCCTCGTCATGAAAGCCTGCCTCTTTTCAATTATTGCCTCATCTTCAAGGCGCTTGATATGTTTAATTTGAATCAAGTCATATAATTTATGAATTGTTAAATTTATTATTTTAATATTTTAAAACTTAATTATAGAATTTATCAAACTCTTTTTTTGTGTTTTTTGAATTATGTTTTATATAGTAATGTAACTTATATTTTTTAAAAGGTAAATAAACAAAAATATATATGCGCATATTTTATTTTTAGGAGTGCCTAACATCATATGTTTTTTTAGAGCAAAAATACGCACGTGGTTACTATTTTAGAGTAAAAGTCACATTTTACCGTTATGTTACTGTTCACTGTGATGAGAGAGAAAGAGATGAAGTGAATAATAACATAACGGTAATGGGCAATAACATAACATTGAGATGTTATTTTTGTTCCAAAATGGTAACTACATGTGTATTTTTGCTCCAAAAAAAAGCATATGGTGCTGAGTGCTCTCAAGGATAAAGCACATGTGTATTTTTGCTCATTTACCTTTTTTAAATATAAAGTTGTTTATTGAATTTTGAGTAGTGATTTATATGTTTTTTATATGCACATATATATAATTTTATAGGGATTTGATTTTCTCATATTGCATGAGAAAAAGAAAATTCCTACAAACATATGAAATGGTGGGACCCATATATATATATATATATATATATATATATATATATATAAATTAATTTATATATATATGTAGGTCCCACCATTTCATGTGTGTATGACATGAGAAAATATTTCTCCTATAACATAAAAAGTGTTTTTCCCAATTTTATATTATGGCCTTAAGTAATAGAAATTTTAAGTTTTGTGTCACTTATATCTCTACTTTTTTTTTTTTTTTGGTAATATATCTCTACTCTCGTTGTTTCTACGTAGAAACTCGTTTTTGAGGATATTGGTTAGAGCAAATTATGATAATTTGGAAATTTTCAGAACTTTGCGTTTTAATAAAAATGACGTGAATGATGCATAGATTTTTTATTTATCATATTTAATTAACTAGCAGTTAAACTTAAATAAAGTAATGGCCTATGTAAAATACTATGATTTAAAAAGTTTTGGAAGAAAATTGCATCTGACAAAATTTCACGACAAAATAATCCCACCTTATAACCTTTTGAAATAAAATAAGCCTTTAACGAAAAGAAAAAAGCCCAATAGTAACGCTACACAAACACCGTCTTTCCATTTTCGCCATTTATGTTAAATACGTTACACGCCTTTTTATTCTCTCTTATTCTTAAAAAAGATTGTCATTTCATATTTTGCCAGAAAAAAATAGAAAAAGAAAAAGAAAAGCAATCCAAATGGGGCATGACATGAGTAGTGGGAGAGGAGAGGCACGCGGGCGGGACCACCACGTAGGACGGCTGGCCTTGCCCTTTGCCCTATTTCAACTTAGAGGGTCCCTATTTCAACGTATCCCCCCAATTTCACTGCCTTCCCTTTTTTAACCCTGCCATGCACTTCAAAGTTCCAAAACAACCCTTACCCTTTTTCTTAATTTTTAATTAAATCCCACGCAAACCAGGGAAACTTTCATGGGAATAGTAAAAGGTGGTCGCTTTGTCTGCCTCTTCCTCATATCCTCATTAGCACGGTCAAATTCCTTTTCTTTACCTTTCTCCCCATCACGCTTCTTTCTACTCAACATTAGTATATGAAACACATGACATGACACTTTTTTAAATATGTAAATAGAAATTTTCTTTTGATAATATCCTCAAAAAACTTGAATGAAAAAGTATGTCTCTCGCTTTTCAAAGAAGAAATATGTCAAATGCTTTGAGTAAAAATAAATTATTTCCTTCCTGTCCAAACAAAAGGTCTTCATTTACCAACATAAGATCCGCTAGACTAAGAGAGGTTTATACCCCTCTCTCTCCCTCTCATATATACTCCTATGAGTGGCCATTTAAGTTTACTTTTAACTGAGGAGTAGGGGTGTAGGCGCGGAAGCTAGTATCGGTGGGTTCACTTCAAAATGGTGTCACTTTAATCAGAGTTGAACTCGGAAACAGCACTCACTTTTAAAGCTTCTAAACCAATCTCATGGGCTGTCAAATTCAGCAGCATCATAGCATATCAAATCGCTGTCTTCCTTCCCTCTCCCTCCCATCATTCTCTACTGCCCCACCCAACTCAGCCTCATCATTTTTGTCATATTCCCCCTCTTCCCTACTCCTACAAAATGCATCCTCCTTTTTACTCTCATTCTCATTATGCTATCATTATACTTGGCTTCTTGTTTTCATATTTATTTCACTCTAATTATAATACGCCACGCATATGATCATTTCACCAAACCCCCATCAAGGTTTAAGAACCACAATTAAAATCTTCGAAAATATCTGAAGTTGTTTCATCCCAACCAAGTTAATAATGTTATTGATATTTCTCCCCCACATCCCAATTTACCGGTGTACTCCAGCACACAACTTGTAAGATGTCACTTTGAATGAATGAATGACTAACAGAGTATTATATCTAATTCTAAATACAGCACTTACACTAAAAACTACGTCATACAAATTACACTTTAAGCTACGTCCTACTATGATTCAATGAGCATTAGTAATCCAGGATAACTAGTCACTCACGGCAGGCCTTCTTTCTCTAATCCGAATGAAAGAAATACTATCATTGATGGAAAAATTAATGTCATCGTGTTCCCTGTTCATTTCCCGGTCAATTTTTCCAATATCCTTTTTTTTTCAATAAGAATTTTCCAACATCCTCTTCCTTCACAAAAGGTTGACACTGGACCCCCGTCTCACAGCCCAGTTTCATTTAAGAAGGAGAACATCGCTATTACTACATTCACATATAGTACAGGGAGTTATTATTATATCAGAACCGAAACTATTTATTTAAAATATCACAAGTAGTGCATGGTTATGGCGAAGGGTTGTATGAATATAAACAGGGGAAGTGTACATAATAAGCAAAAGCAATGAACGGGGTTTTGTATACTATATTTTAAATAGATTCACGTGCGTTTGTCAACCTGGATTTGTCGGTCAATCTTTACTCCCACATGCCACCGGAGGAGCAGAAATATAAAGGAGTCGTTGGTAGAAAAATGGATTCTGCAGTTTCCACTTTCTAACCTTTGAGCCTTTCCTCGTCAGAGCGTGACCGACCCCTAACATTCTAAGGTCCCCTTCTACTTTCAAAGCATCCACCTTCCCCTCTTTCTGTTTTGTTTTTACACCAGAAACTTAAACCATTCCCGAGTCATACCCGTTTCGGAGTTGACTTGTCTCTTTCTTGCCTAAAGATGGAGCTGGCTCTGAGCTTGGGAGACGCCCCTAAGGGCTTTCCTATATTGGACAAGGCCCCAAGAATGGCTAACAAGGAACCTGGTTTCCGCATATCTCTTGGTCAGAATCTCGCCGAGAAAGTTTCAGAGCATGATAGTGTCCAAGATGAGACCAGAGCCTCCTCAGATCCGCCTCTTCAGCTTGACCTTCTTCCTTTCACGCCCATTCCGCGACCCCACCCACCTTCTTATCTTCGGATTCCTTGGCTCTCTGATTCTCGTAAATACCGGTTTCTCTTCTTTATTCCCATGTTCTTTTTCAGTTTTGATTTTTAAACGAATCTGAGAATATTTTGTATGGTTTTCTTAAGAAAACTTGTTATTGTGGATGACAGTGGGATCTCAACGTTTCTCGCCGGATGGGGGAGCGAAGGCGTTGGACGTGAACCGTTTGCCGGCGGCAGGAGCGGAGGAGGCAGAGGACGGTACTCCACCGTCCTCGTCTCCTAATAGTGTATCGTCGTTTCACATGGACTTCTACATGAGGAGTGGTAACGCTGGCAGTAAAAGCAAGAGAGAGCTTGATGGTGACGGTGAGAGAACTAACTCCAGGGCCAGTGACGATGACGAGAACGGGTCGACTCGTAAGAAACTCAGACTCTCCAAGGAACAATCAGCTTTTCTTGAAGAGAGCTTCAAAGAACATTCTACCCTTAATCCTGTAAGTCTTGCAAATCCTTTTTTTTTTTTTAATCTCTTGTATCTGTCTTGTATGAATGCTTACTTTATTTTATTGATTATTTTATCTGCAGAAGCAGAAACTGGTTCTAGCTAAACAGTTAAATCTTCGCCCACGCCAAGTAGAAGTTTGGTTTCAAAACAGAAGGGCAAGGTATCTAGAGTACCCGCATGAATGATGGTTCTTCGATATTGTTATTCAGCTATTATTAATGGGGCGGCTTTATTGAAATGAACAGGACAAAGTTGAAGCAGACGGAAGTAGATTGTGAGTATCTGAAGAGATGTTGTGAGACGCTGACGGAAGAGAATAAGAGGTTGCAGAAGGAGCTGCAGGAATTAAGGGCATTAAAGACGTCACAGCCATTTTACATGCAGCTTCCGGCTACCACTCTAACAATGTGTCCCTCATGTGAGAGGGTGGCCACCAACTCATCGTCTTCTACCTCCGCCGTCACTATCCCTAACAATGCTTCTCAGGCGGCGGCATCGCCACTCATGTCTCTTACGAACCCCAGAATAGTCCCTCCCTTTGATCATGAGCATAATGTCCAGCCTCATAGCACTCCTTCCTCGTGATCACTTTCTGATTCTCCCTTTTGTTTTTATTTTTGTCTCATATATTCCTTTATGATATTATTTTATAGTGGAACCAGACAATGCATTCCCCACGCCACCTCTTTTATTTGTATAGTAGTTTTTTCTTTCTTTTTAACCTCTTTGGGTTTATGTTTCGGAGGTCTTTTTTTGTGGACCAAAATGACAAGATACAAATGCCTTAAATCCTGGGTGTACTATCCTTCATTGATGTTTTCGTTATCCAGGCTCAATCTTTTGACTTTCTGTACCATTTATAAAGGAATGTTAAGTAGTTGCTGGGCTGTAATGATCCGTGGTGGTTTGAAATTTGAATGCCATGCCAACTACTCTAGCGAGTATTGGAACTGATGACTGAGATTCTTGCTCATGACCCGCGAATAAAAATCTGTTTCTTATTTTTCCTTTATTGGATTATTTACGTGGGGCTGGTACGCACGCATTTTTTAGTTCGTCAACGAGTTTGTGTATCATGTTTGTGGTACTATCTAATAATTTAGCATTTGGACTTAGATTTAATTGTGCTGTCATATATTTTTCCACAAGAAAATACACTAATGTCATAGAATTAGAACTGAACGGATAAATTAAAGTCAAGTTTGGCACTCGGCGATTGAAGGTAAATTCACTTGGGAGGTCCCAATAAGAGCATGCAATGTGGTTCACACATGTAGAGAACCATGAGTGCTCAAGATTAAGAACGGAAGCAGAAAACCCCCATGGATAGGCTTTAAGATGAAAAAAAAAGGGGGGGGGGGATGCTAAGCCTAACTAGATGCAACGAAACAGTGAGAAGGCGAATAGGAATGTGTCAGAAATGAGATATGTTGTGAGATATTGTCTGTGCACAGAGAGAGAGAGAGAGAGAGAGAGGGTGCAGTGTGAGGGAGAGATAAGTACTAGAGCTGAAAACGCCAAACCAAAGAAAGCTTCAAGTTCCTTTCATGAAATATCCGTTTGGATTTGGTTGGTCCCTTCATTAAATTCCTCAGATCCTCTTGCAGGCCTAATTCCCTTAGCTAGCTTATGCCTCCAATAGCTAATTGTTTCTTTTTTTGTGGGTTTGGACAACTTGGAATGATTAAATTTTTAAATCGAATAAAAAAACCATACGCTGCAGCCTGGCTCTCCCTTTGACCGCAGAGTTTCTCAAAAGACACATTCTCATTGCATGTCCTGGGCTCTCACTTGCCACACGAACGAGGGCAATTCCATGTTTATTTACTTGCAGGAAATCATGAAACAAAACCCCTTTTGGTTGATGGTAAAGAGAATACTACTTCAAATGTGGTTATGCTAATGGTATTGCATTTATAGATTTATATAATTACCACTAGTGGTCCTATTTCCTCTAATTCTTATTATAAAACACCAACTAAAAAGTATATTTAATCTTTTTTGTTAGATATTTGTTTGTTTTCAAGGAATATTAATTGTTTATTTTTATATTTTCCCAAAATTAATAGGGGCAGTGGTGAGAGTAGTAATAATGTAATATTAGAGTTTAATACAATTAATAATGATAATATTAAAAATTACTTAAATTTTAGAATAACTTTATTAACTTTAATTGTTTTTATTGATTTGTAAGAATTGTTAGTTTGTGTCTTATAAGAAGAATCAAAAGGAGTATTTATAAGTCCTTTTTTATCAAAAAATTTGGTCCTATTTTTAAATCATCTTTCAGGTAATAAATGAGATTGTAATAATTTTACCAATATTAATTGTACTAATAAAAATAGAGAAAGAGAGAAATTTGAAAGATTACTATTCATAAATGAAAGTAAAATTGAAAAATTACCCATTGAGCTAACTATCTCTTTTTAGTATATGTGATTTAGTCAAAATAGACTTATAAATAGGATCAAAGTAGTATAATCCCATCACAACATGCTGTACCCCTTAAAATTACCTACTTGGCCACTCCATCTTCCTCGCATTCTTCAAAAAATGTGTGTGGGGGTGGATTAACTATGGAGAGGCCTCGTGACATTGACGCCAATCACGGCCACCCCCATGAGCCTTCTTCAAATTAAATCTTTTCTTTCTTTCTTTGTTTTTTTTTTTTTTTAAATGAATTTGAGACTACTCCGAAGTCCCCCTGTCCCGCTTACTATTTGATAGCGGCCTATCAATTCAAAGTTTTGACTCATTTTTATCATGACCTCAAAATACAAAACAAAACTGAAGCTACTTCTAATCGGCTCTTTTCTAGAGCTGCTAGTCTCATGGCCCTTTAGCGTGTTGGGCTCTCAGATTGGGCCTGGTCCCTGCCACGAAATTCACTCTTTTAAACCAGTGATGATATTGTGAAGGCTTTCTTAGTTTTGATTTAAGTACACAAACTGGCTTGAAAGCTGTTCTTCATATGTAACTCAAGAGATGAAAAACACTAGCCAGTAAAGTGAAGCAATAGCACCAGCAATAATGATAATAAAATATGTTGTAAAGAGAGATTTATGAGCTTAAAAATAACTATTGAATGATTGATCGAGCCGCTTTTATCGCTAAAACAATCAATTAAACCAGGTCCTAATTAATTATGCAATATAGGGTCAACCGGGGTCATTCTCTCAAGGAGCAAGCTGTGGGTTTCCTTTAAATTAAATTTAGGTGATAAAAATTACAATGAAATGAAACTACACTAACTAAATGCAAGATGAAAATGACTTTAAAACTTAAATGAGAATGAAACTAATCTATATGAATTTGAATGCAATTTTTGGGGGGTTTTCCTTATGAAAGAATAATTAAAATCCTAAGAAGAATATTAATTAAAAGCAAATGAAATAATAAAGGTTTAATTCAGTTATGATGATGAAGGGGGCAACTTAGGAATTGCATAGAGTTAGCTTTCTTAGTCTAAATCAATTAATTAGACCAAAAGGGGTTTAATGAATTTAATTACCCAATTGAACATGGGAAATCCTCTAGCTCAATACACATATTCCACTAGAAAACTCATAATAAAATAAGCGGTGGCTAACTAAACCCATTAAAAACCAATCACAAAATAATCTTGAAATTCTTGGTTACAATTATCTAATTGAACAACCAGATAATTTATCAACCCAATCAAACAATTAAGATGATAAACCAAATTAACAATTAAATTAATAACAAAAACTCAATTATTAATTTAATTGACAATCACAAGAGTCCAGTAATAAGCATAAAACTTCAAATTATCACTCTAATCCAAAAGAAATAAATTTACAATATAAAACTAGATTGTTCTCAATTAATACAATTCAAAATCCTTTAAAACTAAATAATCTCAAGTTTAAATCAAAAAGATAAGAAGAACAACACTTCCTTATGATCTTCAAGTGTAAACCCTAAGCTCTAGCCTCCTCCATACTCCTCCCAAGTTACCTCCCCACTAACTTAAGCTTCCATGAAAATCATTCCTCCTCCAAGAGCCAAACATGTCACAGCCATGATGAATATATAAAAATACTTAGCAATATGTGCATGTCCAGAGAGTGAAGGGAATTGATTAATTGGAAGGTGGGGTCCGCACGTGAATTTGGAATTGAAGAATGATGATGACGTGATGTGCCTGAGTGGGAATGGCATGAGGGATTGATTAAATCAATTCCTCCAGCCCTTCCGCGTCTCGTGTTTTTTTTCTTGCTCAACGTCTTCGGGTTCTCGTGGCGTTCAGTGTCTTGCGGCCTCCTCAACCTAGCAGCTGCTAGTGTTTCTTTCTTTATTTTTTTTTTTGGTAAAAAGCAGCTGCTAGTGTTAATTAAAAGGGAAAAGGAGGAGAGTTTTTGGGTCAACTTGGGCCTAATAAGATTTAAAGAGCACAATACAATTCTATAATTGGATTTCTTTTTGGTTTTCCTGACAAATTCTGCACTATAAGATATTCCAATATATTTTTTTATTGGCAGAAATTAAATAAAATCATTATATATCATATTTAAAAATATCATTCAATCACAATATAATAATCAAAATTTTAATTTAAACCCAATAATCTCATGATTAATCCAGATTTATATTATTTCCTAAAATTGGCTAACAACCCAAATATCATCTAATAAATTCAAATTAGCCTAAAATAATCCCAAAATAAATGATTAATGTGGGATAAAATATAGTAAAATTGGGATTTATCAATGATTAGTCTAAGTGAAGCAATAGCACCAGCAATAATGATAATAAAATATGTTGTAAAGAGAGATTTATGAGCTTAAAAAAAACTATTGAATGATTAGTCTTTCTATTTTCTCAAGTATCAACTCGTATGTGTGTGTGTGTAAAATAATGAAATGTCCCGAAATTTTGTAACCTCTTGTCGACAACAAAAGCTAAGGGGAAAAAACGCTTGGAATCAATTTTTCCCCTCCTATCTTCACAAATAATAATTCTTCCTATGCGTCAAGATGAAGGAAGGACATCGAAAATGTTGCTGGCAAGGAAAAAAAAGACATAGAAAGCGACTTAATGAATAATAAATTCTGGTTATGAACCCGTGATTACTCGTAAGTCTTTAGTATTATGATAATGATTTGGCTGGTGGGACATTTGAAAACCGAAATCCCTTTCCGAGAGAAGACACAAGTAAATTACCAAAACTTCAACAAACACAAGAGCTGCGACACATTGTTGAACAAGGCCTTCATTAGTCAACAGATTTCACGTAAGTAATTGAAACACAGTCCATTTATTTATAGTATTTCACAGTCTCTATGTCTGTTGGAAGGTGAAAAGCAAAGGAAAATAAAATGACAATTGTCTTTTTCTGGCTATGGTGGCGCCTAATTTCCAGCTTCCAATTCAATACTATAACATTGAAATATACTAAAATGCCAAACCAAATATATAGCTTAGTCCACTACTTTGACCATCATACATTCACCTCGTACTCAATACCTAGAAATATTTTAAAAATAATTTGATTCCTGCTGGACCAGTTTTTATTTACTATATACTGATTTTCAAATATTATCAATAATTTCGACCAATTTCCCCCTAAATCACCGCAAAACTGATGTCTGGTCAGACCAACTGAGGAAAATTGCCTCCAGAACAAGACATTAAAGTAAACTATAAAAAATAAATAGCTTCTAAAAACTGTCGATTCCCAAAACATCGATATATGCATAATTATTTAATGAATTAATTATTTGAATTTACAATACCGTCTCAACAACTAGGAGAGAAGGATTGAAAGGGATTATTAATTTACAACAACCTGAGAAGAAACCTCACTGTTGTCTCTTCCTTCCTCATCAATATCATCTATTACCTCTGCTATATTCTTGCATCACGTAACATAATCGTTTTGAACATTTAAAAGGGAAAAAAACTATGGCTATGCCATGCCCAGGAAACAGATAGGTCAAAAGCGGAACGTGCTGTATCTGTTTCTGCACAAGCTCAAGTGATGGAAAATAAATTTGCATCTAGTGACCCAACTTAAGGTCTCTTGTTCTGTTTCTGAATCTGATACTGTCTGATGAGAAGCTGGGCATAGATAACCTCATTCCAAGCATCAGGAACACCGGGAAGACACCAGTGACTACAGTCTTGAAAGCTCAAAGGCGATCTCCTTTCTTCTGGTGATAGGTTTTGCTTCCTATATATGGAGGGATGACCATCTTTTCGAAAATCCGTCATCCTGGTAACATTCAGATACGTCACACGCGTTTTCATGTACTTTATCACATTTTCCAGAACCATCATCTTTGTTGGGTATTCTGTCAGATATTTCTCGTTCTCGATAGGCACTGTTTCACTGTCACATTGCCCTCCAGAATTCCACTGCCCTCCACTATGCATTCACAACACAAGACTCCCAATCAGCCTTCTAGTTTAATGGACTAATGCTAATTAATAGCATTGGTTTACCTGAAATGGGAGGCAGAATAGCCTCTGAAGAAGACCATAGACTTGGATGGATTCACGTTAGCATCAACCCATCTGCTCCATGTTGTTACAGCTCTTCGAAACGCCTCATCAACATTTAGTTCCTCATAGACATGGCTGCCTTCTTGATAATAGTCCTTTCTGCAGAATACAAGAGAGTTAGGAGACTGTTGAAAATAAGCAACATTGTTTTCTATATAGGCTTTTATACCCTTTAGAAGTTTTGTCATGTGTCCACCAGTGGCCAGTGTTGAAGATCATAATATCTGCATCTTTGTATTCATCAGAAGACTTGCCAACCAAATCAAGACGAAGTGTTTGCTTCCCTGTTCCATTCTTGTCCGCGGTTTCCCATTCTTGAACTAAGAATGGAGATACATAAAGCTCTATGGTAAAGTTATAATCCTGATCGCCGATAAAAACCAAATGAACAACGTGAGGGAAATGAAAAATATCGCACAGACCAGAAAATTATTGTTTACGTTTCAGAAAAAAGAAATGGAAAAATATAAGAATGCTCACTTCGAATACAAAAGAATAGGAGGCTTCCCCTCGGAATTGGACCCTGCCATTTGCTTCATAAACTTTGCTCTTATTTTGGACAGAGTTTCTCAGTATGCAAATTAGAGATTCCCACATATTTCTGTTGAGGGAATCGCCAACAAAAACCAATCGCTTCCCTCTTAGCATATTTAGAAGACGATGGCCATCCAACCTATATTTACAGTTACATAACCATTACTCTATTGAATTGGGACTTTAGAAGACTGTTAAAGATATCAAAGAAGGGGAAGAAAACAGAGGAAAGCAGAACACAAACAAATCAATTGGCAAAGTAAATCACCAACACAAGTTGTGCAAATTTTGTGAAACTTCTACAGATACAAGCATTCTCGTCAAGGGAAAGCCTCAAAACCAAACAACTGCCAAATCCGTTTCAGAATAACACGAAAAATAACGGATTTGGTTCGAAATAAACGACAAGGCAACAAAATTCATCGAATTCACATACCTCGGAAGGCTGCAACCCTTAGGCTTCCACTTGTATTTCTGATAGTCTTTATCAGGCCTGCCATTCTGAATACAATTGAACTGCTCATCAATCAGACTGCAAGAACCGGGTTTGTATAGAGGATACGAATCGTCTCTAACCCATTTCCCATCGAATATATCGCATTTCATTAGAGACTCAATCAACCCTTTGTTCAGTCCTGTAAGAGTCGAATTTCTCTGTTTCTTCGCCAAGGAAGCTGTATAATTATTCGATGCAACACCCCTCACTCCCTCGACTGAACTCAGATTCTTCTTCGGGCTAACTGGGACACTTTGGAGAGGAGGAGACGCCACAACTTTTGGTGAGGCGACAGCATTTGTGGATTGATTTGTCTTCACTGCTTTACTTTTATCGGACTTCACAGGGCTCCGAGTATGATTCACAGCGCTGGATGGTTCCTTATTCACAATGGGAGGCGGCTTCACTGGCAAAACTGATGTCCGATTACTTGACGTCTTAGAATTAGAAGAGGGAATTGCAGTCTGATTTGTGGCTGGAGATTTATTTTGAGATGAAGTAACAGAAGTTTGGGTTTTGGGCGAGGATTGTTTGGAACTTGGGTTGGGAGATGAAGAAGTGACATTAATAGATCTAGAAGTAGAGTTGATGTGAAGGGGAAAGCTTTGAGGATGGTTGGGAGAAGAAACATTGGGGAAGAAGTAGGAGAAAAGGGAATTGAAATGAGATTTATACGAGGCAGGTATAGAACTTGAAGCAAAAATGTTGGTGAAGCCAGGAGAAGAAGCATTTGGGGAAGGAGAGAAGGCTAAGAAAACAGTGAAAACAACAAAAGCGAGCACGAAGCCATAGGCAAAGGGCACTGATCTTATGGTCTTGAAATTGGAAAGGAAGCTCATAAGGTCTGTGGTGAGGTTCCCTCCACCGACGGGATGGTACTTGGTGGCATCAGGCATGGACGGAGAGGGTTGGCCGCGTTGTTGTCCCTATCTCGAATACAGAGAGATGATGGAGATTGGAGGATTTGTTTCTGCCAATTAGGGTCGCGAAAAGAGAGAGAAGGTCCGGGTTAGTTTGGTAGAGAGAAAATCGCGACTAGCAAGATGTGAGTGGGGGAAGGCGATTTTCCATTGTTGCAGGTCATGATCACGATAATATGTTGAAGCAGATACAAAAGAGGGAAAGAGAGGTTATAAAATATGACCAAGCTTACCAGATTATCTGCAGAAATGCCCCCACTCTCTCATGTATTTGGCCTGCATGTGTATGGAGCTTCCATTAAAGGTTATTATTCCAAGCTAACCACTTTGGCAACGTTTCTACAACAATCACCGAGTGGCACTTCAATTTCAAAATAGTTATACACCATTATTATTTTTATTTTTAGAATATTTGTTATTATCTAACATAATTTTCGTTTATTTATATATCTCAGTTTTTTTATTGATTTGTGTAAAACCAAAAGAAAAGAGGAAGGATTGCAAGTATCTTATTGAGTTTGTTTTATGGTAAATATAGCATGATTTTGTATTGATATGGGAACACATATGTAAGTTTGACTGATAATTACATGTATTTAAAATTTAAACGGTAAAAATAATTGCGTCGCAAAAGTATAGACTGACTGCATCACCTTGGCTACTTGACGTGGGCCTTTTGAAAGTTAATAAAGAATTGAGTAAATAAATTGAAGGTATGCATAGGTAACGTAATTTAGGTTTCAGCAGAGGAAGAGAACTCCGTACGGGTCAAAAGAGTACCCCAACTTGATTGCTACGTTTTTGGGGTTGTACCTGAATTCGTTTTTCTAATCACAGTCTCTTTAAGCAATCTTTGTTTATTCAATGAACATCTCTGAAACATGTGTCTGTGTCGTCTTTCTATTGGACAGGCCGATGAGATGGATGAGCTGAAGCAAGGCCAGGGAAGTGGTGGAGAGCAGTACTCAATGTGGTCTTTGGTTAGGCAGGGTTCATGAACCATAATCCATATTATTTAGGCACTCAAATTAAGAATGACTCGGTTGAGTTGAGTGGATCCACCAGGCCTTGATGGCCAAAAAGAAAAAATCACCGGGACATGATTCAAAATAGCGACCGACGCGTTTATCCATTTTTCTTACGAAGCCCTCAGATCCACATAAACTTAGCATCCCAGATTTTTATAATACTCTCAGGTTTGATAAACTATTTATTTATATTAAAGTTACATTAATTACATGGTTGACATTACAAAACAGATAAAGCAAAATTTTATTGTATACAAAAGCAGATTCATTTAGTTTTCTCCGACTCGTTCGACACCGTACCACGTCTAATTGCCCAGGTCAATGAACAGTGATGAACACCAATTATTTTTTACAAAAAAAATGGCTGCACTTGGATATCTGTTGACAACTACGAGCCCCATCACAAGGCGGACCCCATTCAATGCAAATAAACATTAAAAAACATTAAAGTCCTATACGGGTACTTAATGGATGAGATTCAGAGATCAAATTAAATGGGGTACATCAATCGTGCGAATAAAAGAAGAACAGATTAAATGAATCCACGTGGCATATGGTGGTTCCGCCGACAGCGTTAGGGAGCACGACAAAATCCAACAAGTGAGAGAGGATTTATGCTGACTTTGCGTGCTTCGTTCACACTCGACGCCGACAGATACAATTTTACACATAACTTTTACTCTGAGTAACGTCCAGCACCACGATCTTTTTTTTAGATAAAAAATACATACAACATTACGTTTTGGGAGCGCCCAATACCACGGGCCGTTAGTTGACTGTTAAGTCTAACGGAAATGAACAGTAACTCCGCTAATTTTCATTTTCTCCCTAGTTTTAAGCTAAAATTATCATTTTGCCCCTAATTTTAATTTTTTTTAAAAAAAAAAAACACCTCCAGCCATTATCCAAATAAATCGGTCTAGGACCCTGTCTAGTATAGATATATTCTCTCACTCCCTCATTGCTTCGGATCATTCTCATTGCTCCCACTAAAAGCTTAGACCGACTGGGAGAAGAAGAGGAGAGTAGGTTGAGAGAGTTGGGATACATAAAGAGACACCGAGAGAGGGAGAGAGAGAAGCAGAAAGATAGAGAGAGAGAGTCCATTCTTTTTTTCCCTTGTTTTCATATCAGCAAAACATAGGTTTTTGTTCAACGGAGAGCAGCTGGGAATTCGAGCAAGCAACCAAGGTAATCCATCAAGTTTTTCTTCCTTTTACTCTCGTCGTTGTCCATCGGAGAGACTTTAAATATTAAGCTTAAGTGATAAAACGTTAAGGTTGCGAAAACTGAAAACAATGGGGCTGTTAGCGTCATTTTGTTTTCTCTGAATCTTGTTGCGTGGCATCAGTTTGATTGTCTGATCTTATATATATAAACTTTGCTGCATATATCCATATGCATATGTGGTTAGTTGTCATGAATATAGGTGTATATAAATATATAGGTAGCGCTGTGTGTGTGTGTTTAAATATTTGTATGAAGGAAGGAAATATACATGCTGCACCTTTGCGTTTTAGCTGTCCTGTGTGTTATATATATATAATCAATAGCAAGCTATGGGTGTTAAGCTATTCTATAGATATAGTAAAGTCACGTCCAGTTAAGAGTGAATAATATACATATATATGTCCTGTTAAGATACACACACACACACACCAACTTTTCGGAAAGAAAGAAGTCAAAGAAGGAAAGTGTTACTGTTATATACATATATATATACTACAGGCCGTGACTCTTAATATATATGAGAAAGAGTAAAAGCTAAACTCCAGTCGTTCACAAAACAGATGTTAATAGCCCAAACAAATCGATGCTAAAAACAAAACACAGCTCGCAGCCCCCTGTTTTTTGTTTTAATTTCAGTAAGCTTTATTTCAGATCCCTTTAACTTCATCCTAAGCGATACTGTGACAGAAAAACGAAAGGAAAGGAAGTATGACAGTCACCTTTGAAACTTCAGTCAAACGTTGAAAAATAATGCTGGTTCACTTCCTCTGTTTCTCAACGGCGCCAGCAGAGGAAGGATGATTTCAGTCTCCTCTCCTTCCTTTTCTCTTCGTCTGACTCTCTCTTTCACAAGCCTCACTATTTCCTTTGTTTTTTAGTCTAGAAACAGAGAACTAATCAACTGCAGTATTTTCTCTCAAGTTCTCACGTTCACGGATGAGAGCAAGCAGCAAGAATGAGGATTATATAACAGAAGTTAAATCCAGTTTAATCATGTTGAACCTCTGGTCCGATGGAAAAGAATGCCTCGTGGTTAAAGGCATTGAGATTGAGACGTACATGCAGCTGGGTTGTGGAGCTCAAGGAGTATGGCGCGTGTCTGATCATTCTGTCTTCCTTGCCTAATACGTGATCTGCTGATCTGTTTCCCCGTAGAACATGCTGAATCCTGATTATAGTTTGATCTTCTGCTGTTAAGGGCGTGGACTGCTTCTTTGGTTTGGACGGTTTGGTCGATAATGGATAATGGCTGGAGGTGTTTAAAAAAAAAATTAAAAATTAAAAACTAAGGGCAAAATGTTAATTTTAGCTTAAAAATAGGGACAAAATGGTAATTTTAGCGGAGTTACTGTTCATTTTTATCAGACTTAACGGTTAACGTTAGTCAACTAACGGCCCGTGGTACTGGGCGCTCCCAAAATGTAACGTCGTATGTATTTTTGGTCCAGAAAAAATGTCATGGTGCTGGGCGCTCCTCAGGGTAAAGGTTATGTGTAAAATTGCACCTTTACCCCGACCAAATTACCACTGCTCATTGTCTCATCACACACCCCACTCTTTTACTCCCTCTAGTCTTTATTATAAAGCATGAACTACCAATAATTTTTTATCCTTATTATAAGGCACCAACTTACTTTAACTAACTCATTTATTACTTTTTTTCCATTATGCCCTTATTTTTAACTAACTCATTTAAAGCTACATCATTAAAGCAGGGGTGAAGTTGGAAACATTTATTAATTTTAGACCTAATTAATGAGTTAACTTCTATTCCTTAGTTTGTGAGAAAAAATAGTTGGTGCCATATACAGTAATAAGGACCAAAGGAAATACTTGTAGTAATTCCCAAATATAAAACAAAAATTATATTTGTTTTTTAATTCCTCTCATATGTACTCCCTCTGATTTTTTTTTATAAGACACCAATTACTATTTCTCTAAATTAAGAAATAGAATTTAATTCATTAATTAGATCCAAAATTAATAAATGTTTTCAATTTCACCTATATTTTAATGATGTAACTTTAAATGAGTTAGTTAAAAATGAGTACATAGTAGGAAAAAAATTAATAAATGAGTTAGTTAAAGAAAACTGATGCCTTATAATAAGAACAAAAAAATTAATAGTTGATGTCTTATAATAAATATTAAAGAGAGTAATATTTTGTTTTTTACCCGTTCCCCCATCTATCGCTTTTCAGAAACGCGGCGAAACAAAGATCCACCACGTGTCCACCCCCAGCATGTGCTTTTCACAACACCCAAAAGCCATTTATGAGTTCTCCGTTCCTGGCGCGGACCACGTGTCATATTAACAAACAGAAACAATACTAAGCATATGATTGCATTACTTTATGCCTTCCAGCCGTAAATTACCGCCTCACATGGATACAGGAGGGATTTGAATTCCCTCTAAACACATCACAGCAGATCTGATTTCCATCCACGATCCATATTAAATTTTTGAAAATATATATTTTTAATTTAATGGATATATAATTTAAAAAAAAGATATCCTCTTAACTACTACTATCCTTTAAAAAAAATGAAAATCATCAATTAAAAACTTAATATAAGCCATCCAAAAATCAGATCTGGATAATTCAATTTTGATGAGTTAGGAGAGTTCAGTAGAGAGCTTAGCACTGAAATCAAGTGGATTGATACGACTCCTTCAAAAGCAACATTACTGTACTACTACGACGACGACGACGACGAGCAGAATGATTATTCATGCATCCAACAAAAATCGACGAGGCTCCATATGTACTTCCATCTCCATTTTCGTACGTTGCGACTTTCAGCAATTTCAAGCAACCTTGCGATCCCTTCTAATACAAAGAGCTCACATCCATTAATCAAAATGTTCTGAAAGCTTAATTATATACATCCATTTATCACCAGGATCACAACGCGCCCAACAAGACTCCAAAGCAGATGGCATCGATAAGCTGTATAGTATTTAAGAGGGGGGGGGGGAACCAGGAAAAAGAAAGCACGTGAGTCACCATTAACATTGACTTTCTATGCATCCCACGAAATATCTGATCCACCATGTGCATTAAAGAATCCAAACATATCTGCTTCTGAAATCAAAATGATTTTGCTCTGTTAATTATGAATCTCACAGTACTTGAGAATCTTTCATGTGGAACAAGATTTAATTATAAGTTCAGGAGATCTCCTCTCCAATAAGCTAGTATTTGCACCGTAAAAGGATCAATGAATGCAAAGACATGCGTGTACTGAGATGAATGATTAGTGATTAATTTCTTCAATTTATTATAAATTGATGGAGCTATACATTCACTAAAATCGTGATCCTTATTCATGGTGACTTTCGGCAACTTGAAGCAAACCATGAGTACGTGTTCATCAGGAGATCCACCTTTCTTTGATTCTAGTGCAAAAGTTCTTGTCTCCATTACTTTAGTCGTACTTCGTGCAGCAATTGAAGGAATCATGTTAAAGCCTCCCAACAATTAATGCCTGCATGGAGACCTGTGGAAAAACCTTCTAACAGATGTACCTGCCTTATCAACTACATACCCCTCTCCTTTTCTTTTCATTTTGCAATCTATCTCGAAGGAATACGTATATAAGCAATATTGCCTTGAAAAAATTTTCAAGTTTAATTTTGTATTGGAAGTTTACAAACATAATAATATTACCTTTTTAAATAAAAAATTTAATGGTGAATGTCACTTTTTTAACAATCAATTTTTTAAAATAAAATGACAACATTATTATGCTTTTAGACTTTCAGGATAAAATTGAATCTAAAAAAACTTTTAGAATAACATTGTTCTTTTGAGGCGAATTTATTATTTAACGCTAATTTTACACTTATTTTAGGTTCTTGGAGTTTAGATGTTCAATAGTAGTTGATTTTTTCCGACCTCACTCGCATTCAATTGTATATATAATAATGTCATTTCCCCCTCTAAACTAAATGAAGGTATTTTAAACACTTTTAGTTCATGTAAAGTAACCTTTCACGTTGATTAATAACTTCTTTATTCGTGTATAAACTTAAAAAAAATGAAATAAAGTGAGTGCTAGGGTGTAGTATCAAAAGTTCAAAACCCTACAAAATAAAAGACGGGGGATAAAATATTGCAGTGAACTGCTTCTCCCATACGCGCAGTCCAATTCCCAAGTTCGTTGGTAATTTCGATCACCATCCTTTATTCTGATTCTCTTGTAATTCCCATAAAGTACCTCCAACTTCAGAACCATCGTTGAAACACACTTGTGAATTCAAAGCACGATATCTTTGCCGTGATTAACTCGATCACAACCTTTTTTTTCTTTATAAAGAAAGAAGGGTAAGGCCCAGCTTGGTGCCTCGTCAGAAATTTATAGTCCAGGTTCCATCCATCTTTATGTTTTCCTCTCATGGTCACATGCTCACATGCTCTTTAAGTCTTCAACCTTTATCCTTCATTTTTTATTTTGGCCTGAACGTCTTAACGAGCTGCTCCAACGGATCACCGTCATCTACCACAGAGACGCAAAAAGAAAGCAGAATGGAGAGAGACATGATACTCCCTTCCTCGGTTTTAAATATGAGATGGAGGTAACTTTTTTTTAAAAGAGATTGAGTAAACTAAATAAGTTACAATTTTGGAGGCCTTCCCAAAAAGGTATTTGTTATACTTGTTTGGATTGTTAGATTTTGTATAAAACAATTGATATTTTGACATTTTTGTAAAGGAAAATGAAGTTGTTTTTAATTTTTTTATGATTTTTCAAAGATTTAAGAATTTAAAAGCATGCAGTTTATTTTTTATTTACAATCTTAAATTTTTTAGAAGTCGTAAAAAAAAGAAAACAATCCCATATTTTGCCCATTAAATATTAAAATTTCATTTATTTTATGTAAAATCTAATGATAAAAAAATCATGAAAAAACTGTTTTTGTGAAGGTCCTAAAATTGAGGAGCGGCAAGAAAAGCACATTAGGCACCCCACCGCCCCTCCTTTCTCACATCGTACAACCACCTTATAGTGATAAGTTCTGATGGTCATGTTGAACCGTGTGAGCGAAGACGTCAGCGTATATAACCAACACTGTTTATAATTTATATCCCCAAAAAAAACACTGTTTATAATGTATGAACTCCGAGGCTATAAGATTTCATCTCATTATTCGGTTTGTTCATCTTTCATATATACAATGTTAGATTTTTTTTATGTTGAAGTTCAGCTATATGATCATTTACAGAATTGGTTCATAATGGAACTTTTTTTTTTTTTTTTATAATAAAAAGTTTTGGAAGAGTTCGACACCAGTTCCCCACCAAGGTCAGGGCACGGCTCCGGGCTCTATGAGCACTTACTGGGAACTTACGAAATCGCCTACCAAATGAGTCTCAGCGACGGTAGAGCAGATCGAACTCACGACCCAAAAACCTAGTCCTGAATCCCTTACTATCTATACCAACTCTCTCATTGGGGTCATAATGGAACTTCTTGTTGTTGAGGAACATTCGATCTGCCGATCTCGTTCCCCCAAGATCCCCAGAAAATATCGGTTTTTTCCTTTCGTACGACAACAGCCCAGCTCATTTATTTCGGCCACAGATTAAAACCCATTTCTAATACAATATAAGCACAAGTCATATTTGAACTGATGTGAGCCCTGGTTTGCATTTGAAGGGCCTCCATCGAGAAGAGGAGCAGTTGAAACCGAGGAGGCCCTTAATGACACTCTTTTTTTATTCTTGGGCCCATCTAATAACTTCTTCCTCTGTTTTTGGGCTGGTATATGGTATTCCCTTTGTGCTTATTATAAGGTATTAGTTATTTGCTTATTTTTAAGAAGCATTAATTTTTTTTTAATATACCCATAATTAATAAGGATAGTGGCTGAAAGTAATCATTAATATAATATTAAAATTTAATAAAATTAGTAGGGATAATGTCGAAAATTACTCAAATTGTAGAATAACTTTATTAATTTTAACTGTTTTTATTGATTTATGAGAATTATTAATTATCACCTTATAATAAGAATTAGAAGGAATAATTCACAAGGTTCATGAACACCTATTGGTAGCTAGCTCACAGGTATAGAAACTACAAGGGCTCTGTCCCAACAAAGAAATCGGCCCTCTGCTGCAATTATATTCACGTTTTGTTTCTGAGATTTATAATTTTAAAGATGAACACAAATCAACTGGCCGTGGGCCTGCCAAGTATGCGGGGTTTCGCGCGAGAGTGAATCTGTGTTCTTTTTAAATGGCTTTTCAATAAAACATCGGGAAATTTATAACTTCTCATGAGTTTAAATACACACTTAACTCCTACTTTCTCCCTTCATTATCATCCTCCTACACATGGAGGGGATTGGGTATTGATTAGAGGAGAAAAAATGCTACTTAATCTATGGCCTATGAGTTTGCTTGTTTAATAAACCAGCACGTTGGTTAGACTCTCTTAACTACAAATGATACCTCTAGCAGCTTCTTTAATCTCTTGTTGGAGAGGGTGCTGCTGAGAAACTCTTGTTATCAGATTATTGACTCGTTTATAGTCACTATTTACTTCAACCTTCCTAAGTCCTCTACTCCATCGGGGATTTTTTCCTTCTACTCTACTTTGGTGCCTGCTTTTCAAAATAAAACTACAAGCGTAGGACGCAGAGTAATTTTTATGGAGCGTCAAAGGGGCCTGCGCGCTGGGAAGGCCTAAAACTAAGCACAAGGGTCATCAGCCTGGGGATATCCTTATCAACCTAAATCTGATCCAAATCATCCAGGAATCCGCAAGCTAGAAATTTCAGATTCTTTCACATATAGGACTCAATTTTGTGCGTCTAATCAATCATATTGCAGCTATTGTAATAAAATAATAATAATAATAATAAAATAAACCACGCTCATGAATAAAATAGTTTATTAGAATAATAAAACTATAGTTATGTAGAGGTCACGTTCTCGAAATCTGACTCCTACAAATTTTTGGCAAGTATTATTCTGATCCAAATAATCCTACACATTGCTTCCTACTTCAACCTGAATATCAGAAAACCTGTAGAGACAGAGGGTCCACTAATTCAAGAAAATCACGCAAACAACTAATTAGAGAACAGAAATGAGCAATTATCCACATCCCACACACTCTTTAGCCACCACGGTAATCACCATCATAGCGACCTCGAATAATTATTGCCCACAAAACAACTCCCAAGAGCCATGTACTTTCTGCTCACAAGTTCATGGGTTCATTCAAAAAGCAAACAAAGGAGAGTAATACAGTTAAAAACAAAGAACTGGTTCATCCCATGACATTTAAAGCTACTGAAAAATACATGATGTTCTTAGAGGGGCTACAGATCTCATTTAAACCACCTCCTATGGATCAATGTGATCCATACTATAAAACGAGAGACGATCAGATCCGTTTCAGTCGAAGAATCCGTATCATTTGAACAAAACACAAAAAGTGCACAACATCCAATGTTAATTTTAACATTTCCTCGCTGATACGTGCAAGATTCATGAAAGAAACAAAAGGCCTCACGTACTCATACGAAAATTTTAAAGTCCAAAACCAAAAACTGCCCGTATCCTTTGGAAAATGAGATCCCGCCATCCTCTCTCTGTGTTCTCCACCACAGTCGCATTCCCATAGCTGCATTTGTATTATAATCAGTCAGGACAGTCAACTTTAGCGTCATATCATAACTCATAAACACGAGGAAATATTTAGAAGACAAAATGATTAAACACACACCTGTCTTCCTCGGGCACATCAGAATGTGTTAGCTTGATGATCGTAACCCCTGGTTCAGGTTCCTCAAACACAAGTCTAACCTGCAAAATTCATTTCAACCGGGTACATACATTTACCTGTCACTCACTCATGTAAAACGAATCCAATCCAAATCATTCAAAATTCAGGGGGGAAAAACTTACCGTAGAATGAATCCCATCAGGCCAGTTCCCAAACCTCCATTTCTGCACAATCAGTTTAGATTCCTGCAATTCCATATTTGTTCCCGTCACCGACCCGTTAAAAATGAAAAATTCTCCACCAACATCCTTGCTTATCTTCGCATCGCTCTGAGTAAAACCTTTCCACCTATTCTCATCCATCAATATGTCATATAAATCCTTCGCTCTACAACTAAACTTCTCCGTCAAGGTGATTGTTTTACGACCTTTCTTGTTATCACTCTTGACCTTTTTCTCCACCACAGCCTCTTTCTTGGGGGCGGGGGCGGAAGTTGAGGCAGATGGGTTCTGCTGAGTCACTTTTTTGGGTTCCAAGTCGTCTTTGACAGGTCCACCTTTCGCCATGCTCTCGACCCAAACCCTAATTTTGTCCAAGATCAAAGGTTTACCCCGTGAAATCATGGCCTCCTTGAGCCTCTTGCCAACGGGTCCTTCGTCATTGACAGTGAACTTAAGCTCAGGATCCTCATCGGCATTCTCGTCGGAGATATAGGGAACTTGCACGGTCCCATCGACCTTGAGCAAAGATTTTCCGTCGGAATCCTTGGCTTCTCCTTCCCAGGACAAAGAAAGGCTGAGTTCGTATCCGGGAATGATTTTGCCCTTACGGACATTGACATAGGCTTCGCCATCGACCTTGTCCACGTTCTTGGTCTTGATGAACAAGTTGCCCTCGTCATTAAGAACGGTGAGATCGGAGAGAAGCTTGGAGAAGAGGTTTCTGGACCATTCAAGACAGTTAGTTTCTGCCCAGTGCCAATTGTGAACGTTGGTGCCGTCGGCCCTATCCTCAACGATCCAGCGCTTGTCGCCCTCGCCTAACTTAGCCATGTAACCAGAGAAAGAAAGCACGAAACTCAGAGAAGAACAAGAGGATCCGAGAGGGTTGTGGTCTTGTGTAATAAGCGAATTTTTTGGGCATGCGAATTGTTTGGGAAAAGCATGAGGAAGGAAACAGAAAAAGAACGAGGTCAATGTCTGGACTCTTCTGAATTTGGAAGGATCCAGAAACTCAAACCCAAGAATGATCCAGAATCCTCCCAGGCCCACTTAGGCTACCAGTGCTTTCCTTTTTCAAGCATACTTTTTATTTAAGGAAAATTCGGGAAAATTACCAACAAAAAAATTGTAATTATTTTTAAGGATAAAAAATTAAAGGGTTAAGGGGAATTCCCAGAAACACTCTCCTATAATGAATTGGATAATCATTGGAGTTTGATTAACTAATAAAAAAAAAACAACTTAAGTAATCAATTTTTAAATAGGGCCAAAACTGTAGATAAAGATTTTTTTGCTTTTGAATGTACTAAAAAAAAATATTAGATTATGTATTGATGAGACTAAAAAATACTTACCTAAAATATATGATTCTTTGTTGAACAGACCATATTGAGGATGAATCAAAAATAGTTTTTTTTATTTTTATTTTCAATCAAGAATAAAAATTTATAAAAAAAAACTACATTTTGATATATAAAAGTAAGTTTTCACTCACGGGAAATTTTCCCCCGAACCCTTTCTGGACTTTGAATTGAAGGGAAAGAGTTTTTTTGTGCAACCTAGTGTATTCATATTTCAATTAGAAATTCCTAGATGGAGCTACTTTAACTTTATGTCTTACATAGAAGATATTACTATGTACTCTATTTCAAATCACGTGAACAGTCATTAGCATTACTAGGGTACATACCGATATTTATATTTAGTCATTTGAGAGTCTCTTTTATTAGTTATTTTAGTTTCAATAGCAGAAAAAATCAAGTTCTCTACTGTATCCACTTATCATTTATCCCTACGAAATACCAAACGAAATAGAACAATCTTAGAAGGGATATAATGAAATTCGTTGATTGTTTGTTCCTAGAGAAATGATACGTTTTATTTGACTTGACTGATGGGAACAACAAAAAATGAATTATCAAATTAATTAATTATACTATAATACTAGAACTACTATAATACTATAAACTATAACTATAATATAAAATACTCTAACTATAATATAAATAAAAAAATCAAATACTATACTAATAACTAATAATAATAAAACCTTCCACTATCCCTCAGGGGTCAAAGCTACATGCTTTCATTTCTTTGTTCACCGGGACAAGTCAAATAAAAGCTTATCATATAGCTGTACCTTTCTAATTCGTAGAGCGCTCATCTCTAGATGTGGAAGATGGACCACTACAAGTACACAGAGCTAATGGCGTCACAACATTTCCAATCCTTTTAGTACAGACACCTATAGGAAATATCCATTAGTTGACCAAATATGTTAAGTTGACAATCCATCATGACGTCATTTTTTTAAGGTATAAATTTACGTTAAAAGTCTATCTGTTATATACTTCATCTATTTTTTTAAAGTTAAATTTAAAAATTTAAGAGCAATTTTACAACTTAATAAAAATGATATGGATGGATGAAATGGGCTGAGGCCACGTCTTCTTATCAAAAAAAAAAAAAAAAAGATATGGATGACATATGCACTATTAACTTAATATATTTGGTAAACTAAATGTTAAAATTAGCTAGGATAATGATTAGAGTAAAATCAACCAATTTTTTAACTTTTGGGGCAAAATTGCCCTCATTAAACTTTCGAGGTAAAATTATTCCTCAGTCAAAACTTTCTAGGCAAAAAAGCCTTTCAACCCAAAATTAAAATGTAAAATTTCAATTACATAACTGATCCTGATAAAAACTCCCTACGTTTTCTATTACCCTAATTCAACTATTCAATGGTTAAATATCAGTTGATAAAATACAATCAAAGAAGGCGCTCATCTAGCTTTTATTTACGAATTATTGATCATTTATTTAGGAATTTATTGCTTAAGAATGTTTATATTCTACTTTTTTTTTTTTCATTTCTATAACAGTCTTTTCAGGTGCATCCTATTTGTTTAAGCTTTTTTCATGAAATATCACATATTTTTTAAAAGAAATGAATTATAGGATTTTTTTTTTTTTTTGGCTTTGAAAAATAATCAAAACCTAGAAAGGCAGATTGATTATTAATTTTAGGTTTTAGATGCCACCTTAATTTGGTGTAACCTTTAAAGAAAATCTCATATGAATGAAAAAGAATATCATAAAAATTTGATAACTAATGGTGAGATAGTTGAGATACGGTTAGAAAAAACTGAGAAAGTTTAATCTTTTAAGTTTATATGAGATATACTTTTGATACATTAATTTAAAAATATATACTTTTGAACCTATAATTCTAACATAATTAATAGTTAATATTAGTAATGAAAAATGTTGGCACAACAAACTAAATGCTTGTTTAGATAATACTCAAAATTTATATTTTACGCAAGTCGAAACAAATCTCTTCTCACATACTTAGTACCTACATTGTACTACGTAAAACTTAGGTTTTTGAAAGCTTCCAAAACACGCAAAATCCGTGGATTAGCTTCTGAACCAACTTCACCTGTCTGATTGCTAATTAACAATCATTTGAATTATAATCTGAAGTTGTAATTGGATCATGTTAAGCAGTCTCGAAGGTGAAATTCGAAGTAGAGAGTAGCGTGAATATGAGAGGAAAAGAATTCAGGATATCATACTGGTTAATGGGTTATACCACGATTGCTCTAGTTTTATTCACCATCTTTTACAATTTTTTGTTTTGTACTATAATTGTGCCTTCCATTATTGACGGTGCTCCCTGACCCCCCCTAGAAGTGAGTTTTCCCCATGAATATACACCATCAAATGAAGAGAAAAATAGAAAAAGAACAAAGGGGCTCAAAGGTTTTATTGTCCTCTCTTTGTTTGTGTTCTACAACAAATCTTGTACACCAGACATTTTTAGAAATTAAAAAGTAAAATTTCGCAATTCCCCAAGCTCCTACTGGGGATAGCAATCTATATATATATTTCTAAAATCTCAATGGCATTAAAGTAAATTTACAAAATTTACAAATCCTAATTTCGGTAGCATGACCTAATTAATTATTTCTTAAGTTTAGTAATCTAAATTAGAATTTCGGAAATTTAGTTGTCTTCTAACATATATTTTCCTTTTTCAAAACAAATTTTTTATTTATTTTAAATTCTAACTTTTTAAAAAAAAAAAATGAAGGGAATGACACATAAACTTGCAAAATAAACATATATGGTAAACTAATGAGTAAACTTAAAATGGATAACAAGTTAGGTGAAATTTATATGATTTGAAAATCTCTAGGTAACTTTGCTTTTAAGTGAAAACTTTAAAAATAAATTTGCACATAAATCCAAAACAAAAAAGAAAAATTGCAACTAGATCCCAATTAACATATTTAAGGTAACTAGATCCCTTAAAATCATCAAATTGGGAAGTACTGAGAGACTTAGGTACAATTAATTTCAAACTGAAAATATGATTTTTCCCTTTATTGAATTTGAAAAAAAGAAACATTGAATTTTTTAGGGCTTGGTCATGTTCAAAAACGTCGAGCTCTTAGCTCTCACTCAAACATAATAAGGCTCAATCATGTTGAGGTGAGGGAGATGAGCTCGACTTTTTCGAACATGATTGAACCCTAAAATTTCTGCTTTTTTTTAAATTTATTATGGGGTAAAATTGTATTTTCATGTTTGAAATTAATTGTTACCTAGTCCCTGGAGTCATTTATTCTCTATTTTAGGACTTTTGCAATATTATTATTATTTTTTTTTAGAAAATAACTTTATAGTATGAGACGCCCAAAGAGCGTTTTCCCCAAGCCGATCACCAGCTTTGACCAAAAAAAAAAAAGCCGATCACCAGCTAAAATGGATGCAGGATGAATGATGATCACAGTTCACAAGGGCAACTGCGTCTGAAACGATATATCGCACTGCATTTGAATTGGTATGAGACGCCCCGTGTCTGTCCCCAAGTCAATCCCCGCCAAAGTCCAAGGCGGGTCATCCTCTGCTTCAGTGCCTGATTCTTTGTTTGATTCCTATTGCTTTCGCGGCCAGAAGACACCGACAACCCTGCGATTCAAGCGAGTCGGGAAGCCTACTTTACCCATTCCGGAGACCGAACCGGACGATGACAATCGAGTTGGGACGAGTCAGCGCTCCAAATCAACGAGGCTTAGGGCTAAATCCAAGCCTCAGCTCCAACCACAACCTAGATTGAACGCTTCGCCACTATCGGACACTTGTTTTGGAAATATGAAAATCTTGCCTCGAGATTTCTTCCAAATTGATGCTTTAGACCTTGCGCCCCGTTTGTTGGGAAAGTTTCTTCGCAGGGATGATGTCGTTCTACAGATTACTGAGGTAAAAAGGATTCTCGTCATCTTTCTCTTTCCTTTCAGTTAATTCCTCTCTGGATTGTAGTAGGACAGCACCAATGCTTGGGGAATAGTTTTGCTGTCTAGAGCCGGATAAAATAAACCTATGGTACTGCTCAAAGCAACAAGTGTGGTTTCCCCCTTCTGATAGAGGATGCTTAATTGGTGCAATAAAAAATGCTTGCCTTTTCCAATTGTTTTAGTGAGTTATTGTATGTGCCATGCCTGGTCGAATAAAATGTTCTTTTGGTCGTAAATCACTCTTATTGTAGACCTCTAATTGTACAATAGTTGCTCTGAGATGTTAGGAAACCAGCAGTCACTTGAACCAAAGCCAATGCATGGTGAATTTCAACCTGATCTTTAGCAGTAAAATGTATAGGGACTGTCTTTTGTGCTAAGTCCTGCAGCTGTTTAGTCCTATTTCAATTTTCTTTTTCCTCATTTGGTTTTACATACTTCATCAGTTCATTTAGAGAGGAAATGAAAGCACTAAACATTGGGTCTTTTCCTTCTCTCCTTTTGCTTGGCACAATGCAATGGTTGTGCTTCATTTGGTGTTTTTTGAGGTTGAGGGTGTGGGTGTAGGACAGAGTATATTTGGTATTTAACGAGGAATTCATATCAGGTAGGTGGAAGCATACAGACCAAATGATTCAGCTTGCCATGGTCGATTTGGCATCACAGCAAGAACTGCCCCTGTTGTAAGACGCTTCATTTGCTCTCTTTTCACATACTCAATTTCATCTTAATCTCTGCCTATATTGAAGTTTCTGAGTAATTTATAGATTAATTTGATTTAATTGTTTGTTTCTAACTTGTAGTTTGGACCTGGTGGACATGCGTACGTTTATCTATGCTATGGTCTCCACATGATGCTGAATGTTGTTGCTGACAAGGAA
This sequence comes from Acacia confusa, assembly GCA_037074495.1. Lineage (NCBI taxonomy): Eukaryota > Viridiplantae > Streptophyta > Magnoliopsida > Fabales > Fabaceae > Acacia > Acacia confusa. Next base: position 7,158,184 of record CM073507.1, on the reverse strand, counting down.
GGAGCTGGAGCTGCTGTTTTGATTCGTTCTTGTGCCCCTGTTGGTGGTAAAGTTCTATCATCACCTTTGGTCATATAACTTATCACATTGTTAATTGAGTTTGGCCCATCCGTCATGCCTGGCTTAGCTTCTATTCAATTCTGTGTGTAGTCCTGACTAGTCTTTTATGAGAGGAAGTGATTCTTAGCCAGTTATCTCTGTATAGCACTTTTTTTTGGGGTAAAGAACCATCAACGTGATATTGTGTGTGCGTGAGTAGTGTAATTTGAAGACTTCAACTCATGGACAATCAAGGAGATAATATGTTGCTAAATCATCAGGATCACTATTTGGCTTCTTAAAGTCAAAATATCATCAGAATGTTAGTTACATCAACCTCTGATTCATGGTTCATTTTCCTCCAAATAGCTGTTCATATCTATACTAGTTTTCCTTGTAATTAATCTCTGCATAAGAAATTATCTATTCTAGTGTTCATATCTTTTTAATACTCGAGAATATGACAGGATTGGATGTCATTCAGCAGCGCCGAGGCCTGAAAACCGAGAAACCTGTACTACTTACTGGCCCTGGGAAGGTTAGTTTCCCATCTTTCATCTTGCCCTACTAATAATCAGTTTGAGATGCTTTGAGGAACTCAACTCGGTTAATAATTTGCTTACTCATTACCCTCCTTCTCTAAGAAGTTCTTAGAAGCTATGTCCATAGTCCAAGAACCAGCAATCTTAAATGCGCATTATAGATATTATCTTACATGTTCTGTTAAGGATGGAATAATCATTAGCAAATTTGTATATCCATCACAATCTGCTATTACAAAACTGACTAAAAACTTATCATAACAGAAGTTCTGGCTGGATGGGAAATTGGGAGGAGAAATATAAGGAAGAAAGTACAGAAACTATTCCCTTTAGTCCTTGACATAAGATATATTTACCTAATTTGATTAGATTAAAAAAGTTGGTTAAGTTAGTTAATATGACATGTATTTTCTAAGATACTCTAGTCACTTTCTTCCTTAATTCCTTCATTCCCTCTTGATATGTAACTATAATAAAAGTTAAAAGTTAGTTAGAGTTTGTTATTGAGTTAGCAGTTAGGAGTTAGTTAATTAGTTTAGCCTTAGCTTGGTTAATAAGTCAGTGTAGTCTATAAATAAGGGACCTGATCCCTATTGTAAATCAGATTTATCATGATGGAATAACAGTGTGTGCATGTTAAGAATCCCTTTGTTCTCCGTTTTCTCTTGTTCTCTCTGCCTTCCCTCTCTTGAATTCCCTGTTCCTTTCTTCTCTAGCTCTCTTTCCCTCTCTTTCTCTTTTCTTACTAATACCATAACTCCTTTCCTCTTTGATTATTGTTGATAGAGCATCGAATAAATTAGGAATAAATTGACAAATATAAAAATTTTGTCTTATAGTTAGGACCGGGGTCAATTCCTCAAATATGTCTTACATTAAAGATCGGAGGGAGTACTATATTATTCACTGTTTTAAGGTCCTTCATTATGTGATCTTCATCTGGCCATCGTTCTTACTGAGAAATTAGGTGGGAGCGATTGTTTCTGTGAAAAGATCAGATCAGCATAGGTTTCAATACTGACTTAGCTTGACTGATTATTGTCTAAAATCTCAGGTTGGTCAGGCATTGGGTCTTTCAACGGAATGGTCCAACCATCCCCTATATCAACCTGGTAAGCTCGTAATATTCAAGGTTTGAACTGGAATGTAAACTTGACACACTGATAGAGAGCTAAGACATAATATTAATATGGAAATGGTTGACGCGGTGAATGCAGGTGGTTTGGAAGTGTTAGATGGTCCAAAGCCAGCAAGCATATTGGTGGGACCAAGGGTTGGCATCGAATACGCATCGTCAGAGCATGTGAATGCATTATGGAGATTTGCCATTGCAGGTACCCCTTGGATCAGTGCTCCCAAAAACACTCTCAGGCCGCCCTCATAACAAGAGGCACCGCCTTTTTGGATTAATTGCAAGTTTGCAACAGTGTGATATTTAGGAAGCAGTTTTTTGTTCCTAACCCTTGAATTATGACTAATCGGTAAGTTCTCACTGTGTTACAACCTTGATGTCAGCTTAAGCGAGTGCGATACAGGAGGGATAAAAAATGTGGGGTGCAGCTAAATCTATTGTTTCTTTAAATTTGAATTTTAAGTTGTGACTTTATTTATTTGTGCATAGTTAATCGACGCGTTGATTAAAAATTTCTTCCTTAAAAATAGATTGCTCTGCAAAGTTAATGATACAACGTCTATTTTATTTTTTTCTAAAAGAAAGTTATGCTAATTGTCTTCAGAAAAAAATTGTGCCATGTTAATCATTCTAGAAAATATATACAAAGATGTTTATTTGAAAGTTTGGATTTATTCTAAATATAAAGCCTCATTTATTTTTATTTCTTATATTAATTATTTCTTTCACATAATATTTTTATTTACTGAGGTGTTTTTATGGGAAAATTTTAAATTTGAAAATTCTAAATTAGTAATTCCCTACTAAAATGTGTTATGAATTGCTGATCAATGTAGTCAATACCTAATATATTGTAGGAAATAAAACTGATTTTAGATTTTGATATTTCAAAGATATTTTTATAAAATTTTCTTAGAATTTAGTAACTAATAAACTATGCCATTACATAAAAACAACAAAAATATCACAAAGTAAGGTTGAATACATGGATCGTACGATGCAATTGTGCTTGGTTGAAAACAAGATCTTTAAATAGATTATTAACTAAGAGATTCAGCTTAATAACCTTATTAAGTGTCTACTTCAGTCTTTGGCCTTCCTCAATCTTTGGTCAGAAGAATCCATACTGCTTGACTTACCCTCCTAACCGGTGTACTTAGTAGCTTTTTTTGAATATGTTCAAACTATCTTAAACAATTTTCTCTTTAATAGAGGCCACTCCAACTTGTTTGTCTATGGAATTATATTATGAAAGTTTTTTTCCTTGTATAAACACGTCCATCTCAACCTTCTGGTCCTGGCCACTCAATGCCACTCAATGCGTTACATGGAACCGTTCTAAAATTTTCATTACAATGGCTTTATAAACCTATCAAAGTTCTCCCCTCATGTCTTTTTCTCACTCTTACTCTTGATAATTTTTATTTTTAATTATCTATCGTTCTAAAACTAAAAAATGATGTTATTTACTAGTTTTCGATTATATTCTTATTTTCATTACCTAAGATCATGAAGTAAAAAAGGGATGATGATTATAAAGAGAATAGAAAAAACAAATTAACATCCCAGAAAATTTAGATGAAATTTTGACATTAATAATGTTTCTTAATCTATGTATTGAAGCATTGACCTACAGTTAAAAAGAAATGATGGAGCATGAAAACAATGTTAGAGCGAACAAAGTCAGAAGCAGTACCCAGATACAGTGAATGGTATTGGATAACTTACGCACATTAAACGGCGTCATAACGATGGTCCTGCCAACGCACTACATTCCTTCACAGGCAACCAACAGCTGTAAAAATCAAAGGGCAAGGAATTCCACTCTACAATTCCCTGACTCGGCTGACATCGATGCAGATGCATTTTCTGTTAATATATTCAGAGACATGTACGAAGCAACCTGAATTGCAACGGTATTCATATTTTCTTCAAAAAGAACTTGTCATTTTTTCCCGCAAATATGCCAATGCAAGGAAATAACTGATTCTTCACCACATAAAGCTTGCTTTTTAAATCTCCCGGGCAAAATCCAGGCACTTTGACGAGCGAGAAGCCATTATTACCGCGAAGAGATAGAAGGTAATGCAAAGACTAGATTTTTTTCCGCATTCTTTTTATCAAGCCAATGCTTACTAAAACTATGATACAGATGTACAATCAGTGAATTGCCTAGCATGCAAAACCCGCTGAAAATGCCAAATAAATCATAAAATATCATATACTAGTGTGTATACTGCTGCCCGCTCTCACTGAGTCTCACACCAAATCAGAATATTAATACATTCACTGCAAGCTACCACGCAAACACCAGAAAGGAGCGAAAACCATCTGCAAAGAGAGAGAGAGAGTCGGATCCTACATTTAAATTTTGCTAATGGATTCAGTATATTAGAAATAAGAAGTATTCACCATACCTGTAATCAATTACCGAACAATGATTGTTAGTTCTGGCACAGTTGTTCCGTCAATCACAATGGCGGCCAGCATGTGGTAAACCATATATTTCATAGCTCGTCTTCATATAGAAACAATGTTTTGAAACGAATCTCTAAAGTTGTCCATATACTTCCTATATGGTTGGACGCAGCCGCCCATAGAATTCATTGAAGTCAAGACGGAAAAAGAGGAACTTAAGATCAACATGCTTCTGTACAGGCAACTGAGAAATAAATTCTTCTTGAAATGATGAATACTCCTCAGCAATCACATTCAGATTTTGTTCCATACTTTGAAGAAATTCAACAGCACGATGTGTTAGGGCTTTCCTGCCATCAGCAATCCAGGATTCATGTTCCACAGACTTACTTATTTGCTTTCGTGACTTATTCTGGTCTTGAAAGGAGGACTCCGTGATTCTGAATAAAGACGTTGTCAAATATGTGGAATATTAGGAAAATATTATCAATAAAAATTATCATAGAGATGATATAGTAAGTTTCATACCTTGATTGCAACTCATTGATTCCTTCATACAACCGATCTGCAAGACTCCGGAATCTTAATATGAGATCAAATACTATAAATAGAGACTTGTAAATGGACTGAGAACGCTCTCCAAGGAGAGATTTCTCTACAATCGAATGTAGATATTTCTCATGTGCTGCAAGTAGGTCATCAAGATCCTTGGCTACTTCCATCTCATTTAGAAAATTTGACCATGATACCTCCAAGACTTCAAACATTATATAATATTGCAAGTTTGAAACAAAGTGATTCATTTCAACCCAAAGAACTTGGCAGCGCCTCAAAGTTGAAACTAATTGCAACTTTACTGTATTTTGAAGCTTGGTAAGAGAATGAGAAGTGATACAATTTGGTTTCATGGTCTTCCAAGCACCAATAAGTGCATGTTCCACTCTTCTAAGCTTCCAGAGAAAATTAAAAATTTTCAAATACCTTGACATCACAGACTCTGTGAATACAGTATCTAGCGGAACTCTGGCATCATATTCAAGTGAAAATACGTCCCAGCCCCTATCACCACTTTCATGTGGCATAATTTTGACCCTCAGCCTATCCAATATGTCAGGGTCATCGTATTGAGCATTGGATGCTCGAATAGCAGTTTCCAGCAATCCAGCAAGTTTAAAAGAGCTTATAGTGTTAGCAGGTTCAGAAAGCTCAGGCCCAACAATATCCATTAGATATTGAACAAAATCACCTTGACCAAGCAGTAAGTACCTCTTTATTGCAAGACAATGTTCTTTAAATTTGTACCTCTTGTACATTACATCCAACAAATGTTTATCAATTCTTTTTGCTGCTTCATCAACCAAGGATTCAAGAGCATCAGTTTCACCATAGCCAAAACCACCTCTTCTTGCAGTAGCTGCTGTGGCTGGGGCAGCTTCTGTTGCAGCATTAGACCAACCACTATCCTCACAACAAACACGGAGAAAATTTATGGACTTACCAGTCCTCAAGATGCGCTGAGCAAGAGAAGGTGAAATGAATGAAGGAAGCATAGCTGTATGGAGCCTGTAACCTTCTCTCCAAAGAGATTCTGCTTTCACTGGCTGGCTAACAATAAAGAATTCGGTGAATATATCTTCTAATTCCCCTTCTAGAACCCACCTTTTCACCATTTCATAAAGTGGAGAGCACACTCGTTGTAGTAATCTCCCCATAAATTCATGAACTAGGGGATCACCATGTTGAGCATGCAAATGAATAGTTCCGGTCATTGCACCACCCCTTAAAACCCTACACTTATCAACCAAATCAGCCATTAACCTCATTTTCACCATGGGCTCTGCAAGCCAAACAGCTAGCCTCCTTAATGAAAGATAATTCGATGAGCTAGCTGATTCTGATACTAATGGAATGGGATTTGAAGACTGTACTTCAAGCACTGCCAACAACTTATAGTACTCAGTAAGCTCGTCTTGCAATGCAGCACAAAATGCCTGCCCCACAGTACCTACATCGTCAGCTGTAAGTCTATCTGTAATCTGAGAGATGTACCCTGTGACCTTTTTAAACAACCTAGCCAGTTCACAGAGTTTGTGCACCATAGTCCTAGTCGCTCTAGGGACCTTAATCAACTGTGATAAAACATAGCCATCTAGGTTATTATCAAATTTCACATACTTTCCGCCAACTCCTTGACATGCATATAAAACATCCTTAACCAAGACCTCCTCAGACACCTCATTTTCTTCCTTAACCAAGTTTACAAACTCACGGAAAGCAATGTCACAACGATTATCTGGATCCTTGGTAACCAACAGAACCCCGTTATTCCTTCCCTTGTCGTGAGCAGCATGAATACGCAAAATCCTTGAATCCTTACCCGAATCATCTTCAGCTAATACCAAATTGGGCAACAAGACCGAAGTATCTAATTGGGTTTTCAAGTTCTTCCGATCTTCGGATATAATCTTGAGCAAATAAATTACAGCCCATTTATTATTGACACCAGATTTTGAAGCAAATTTGGAGTAAAGATCAGCGAAAGTAAGGGCTTCAGCGGATCTACCTTGAGTGGCGAGGCGGCGCTTGATGGACTCAGCGATTGCGGCTGCGTCGGGAGCAACGGAGGGCGTCAACCGGCTGGAGAGGATACGAAATGCATAGCGAAGAGACTTTTGAAACTCTTGAGAGTTAGGGATTGCGGTTCTTGAATCGGATGTGTGATTCTGAGACAGCAATCGAAGTACCAGTTCCTTGACCAGATCTGCAACCTTTTGTTGGTCTTCTTCATCCATTGTACGTAGGTGAATTCAAAAAGCCGCTCACAGAATTGTGAACTCACACTGGAGAGTGCGCTTCTTTTTATTTTTTTGCGTGGGCGCGGAAACGAGGGTTTTAAGTTGTACGCACCAAAAAGCATTAATGAATGGTGTAATTGCAAACGAAACAAACGTAATAATAAATCATTGATAAATATTGTATCATCTTACGAAATTCTTGTTTCTTTTTATTTCTTCGATTATGTGAAACTATTAAAAATACAGAATAATTTTTGAAAAATTTCTAAATAAATATCATTTAAATTTATAAAACCTATATAGTAATGACATAAAAGTAATTTGGATCAAATTGAAATTTTAAAGTGTTAATGATTTTATCATTATGTCTCAAATTTTTAAATGAAAAAAAAAAAAGATGTCAATGTCAGAGCACAACAACTGGCCAACCCCGGCTCCAACGGCCTGCACTTGCTAAGAGGCTATTTATTTTGGGGAGTGTGGTTTAATTTTTTAAAAACAAAAAATGGAAGCAAAGGGTGAAAGGGTGGGATTTTTAACCCACCCCACCATGTTGCTAAAGGGGCTAGGTGGTCATTAGGCCACCAAAATTTGTTTATTATATATATATGTATTAGTGTATGTATATGTGTGTGTAATATAAATAAAGACATAATGACATTGCAAAAATAAATAATGAAAATGATTAAATGTGCAATGGTATTAGCTATAAGTATAATTGTAATGACTAAATGAGTAATGACATTAACTAAATGCGTAATGATATTTATAAAATGAGTAATAATATTCACTTAAGACGCAAATAAATTGACTATAGGCATAATGGTTAGGTGTGGGGCAAAATCCAATGCTATTGACTAAACGAGTAATGTGATTGATTAAAAGTATAATGATATTGACTAAATGAGTAATGGTTTTGACTTAAGGCATAATGATATTAACTAAAAAGATAATGACATTAATTGAGTAATGCTATTGACTAGAAGCCTAATGGTACTAACTAAATTAGTAGTTAGATTGACTAATGACGTGATGACAATGATTAAATGAGTAATGATATTGACAAAATGTGTAATGGTATTGGTTAAAGGTGTAAACGTACCCACTTAATGAGTAAATATATTTTGTCAATATCATTACTCATTTGGTTAATGTGATCATACCTTTGGTCAATTTCATTACTCATTTCGTCAATACCTTTAAGCCTTTAGTTAATACCATTACTAACTTGGTTTATATCATTACACCTTTACTCAGTCTTACTACTCATGTATTCAATATTATTACGCCTTTAACCAATATCATTACTTATTTAGTTAGTGTTATTATCCCTTTAGTTTATCTCATTACTTATTTACTCAATATCATTATTATGGACGGGCATGAATGGGACCACTGATTTTTTGCCCACGCCTAATCAATACACTTGCAGTCAGTTAATTTACGCCTTAGATGAATATTAATATTTATTTAGTGAATATCATTATACCTTTAATTAATGTCATCACTCATTTATTCAATACAACTACGCTTTTAGTCAATCTCATTACATATTTAGTCATTTCTATTATTTATTTTGTCAATGCTATTATACTTTTATTTATATTATACATATATATACTAATATATATATATGTGATAAAAAGGCTTTAGTGACCCAATGGCCAACTAGCCCCTTTGGCAAAATGGTGGAGCGTGACCTTTGCTTTCATTTTTTTTTTCAAGAAAAAAAAAATCATACCCCACCCCCAAAAGCCTCCCCAAGCAAACAAAGTTCAGGTTGTCAGCAGGTTTAGGCCAACCATAGTCAGAGCTCTAGTGCCAGCCGATGGTAAATCTTAAGCAAGGGCACCTTTTCTTTCTTTCTTTTTTAATTTATAAACCGAGAAGCATAATAGTAAAATCATTAACACTTTATAATCTCAATTATTAGCTCAGGATCATGGGATCCTTTTCTACCAGAAAGAAATGACTATTTCACAAAATATACTTCTAAGTAATTGCTCGATAGATCCTATATCTATCTATAGAGCAATTACTTAGAATTCTTCAAATATTATTTATTTAGAATTTTTCCATATTTTTTCAATAGCAAAGCATGCTTAATTGAAATAAATAAAATAGGACACAAATGAAGTGAGAAATGTCACTTCATTTAAACTTTAAACTTTGTTCAATAAAAGCACAATCAGATCATTTTAATTATAGTTTGCAGATGCCGTTCCTGAACAATTCGCATTTTATTGTATCTTGAAAAAAAAAACGGCTTGATTTGTAAACACAAAAATAAGATGATCCGCCAATATTTAAAATTGCCAAACACTCATCTCTTAAATCAAATTATCTAGTTAAACACTTCATAGCTGACGTGCTCATGGGATGTCCGTAGTGTCCCAAAAAAAACTTATGTTTCTATATTTATATGCAAAATTTTAATTAGATTTAGAATGTCACCTATGGAGGGTTTGCACCAAAGAGACATAGTTTTAGTAGACAAAGCTTTGTAGTCATCGTGGTCTTATCAGGCTCGGCCCCGACTTGTTTAGACCTCCGATAAATCCTTTGAATTAAAGTAGGTCACCGGCGATGCTCCACACAAAAAAGATATATCTTCATAGTAACTTCGAAAATTATATCAAAATTATGAAATTTATTCGTCTAAGAAATGAGCTTTCTCCATCATACCCAACCTTGTATTTTGGGGTTTTCTTTCATTTTTCTTTCCACTGGACAACTTCCTACGACCAGACAAGCAAGCTTGATTAACAGTATTTTCTTTTCTCAAACTGTTTGCCCACAAAAATATGTCTATATAATTTTTTTGTGGACCACGAATGTCTCCATATAATGAACCTTATAGGAATAGTTCATAAATCATGAACCATGCATGGTAGCTTATTCGAACGTGGGGTGAATTAGGATGGACGTATCGCGTCCTATGATGTCACACTGGCGGGTTAGCTAGGAATCGTCTGATTAGAGGAATAGAAGAAGATGCATAAAAATTAGAATAGAAATAATAAGCGAAGGACGTGCAATGGCTGGGGAAGAAGAAAGCTGTATTCCAGTTTTAGTGGTTAAACTCTGCTTCAACGATTCAACGAACCGACTTTCCCGGAAAATTGGAAAAAAAAAACATAACCCTCCCCAAAAATACCTCATCGGAGGGATGTGGCATTTTGCTCTCCCGGCAATCGTGGTCCTCGTCTCTCCTCCCACCTGGTCTAATTGAGCATTTTGGGTTGATCAGGAACAGGTTATATGCAATCTTTTTCTTGACTTAGATTTCCCATTTTCTCTGGACAACTAGCTTTCACATTTAGATATCGTTAAATAAGAAGAGGTTTTGATTCTATAATGCTGTTTTCTAATTGGTTTGGTGTTTCTTAGTGGTTATGAATGGTAAAAACATGTTTTGAATGTCTAACGTTTGCATTTACTTTTCGAATTTCATGATCGGTTAGAAAGCTTTTTCGTTTGAGAACTTAGATTTCATGATTAGGAGATAATAGAATGCAACAGGGGAATTCGTTGCGTGGAAAGGCTGGAGATCACTGCAATTTTATTACAATCGTTTCATTCGCAAACGCCTATCTTATCTTCATCTATTTAATATCTTATTCGACCAATTCCAAGGACGAATTTAAGGTTTGGAACAGTATTGTTGATTGATCACTTTCAGGTTGTTCATTGATTATCGTTTACTTTGATAATGGCTCTTTGAGCCCACTTCTTCGGCTACCATAGAGTATGAGTTGCTGCGGAGGAGGGGAGGAAGAGATCCCTGGCCTGCCTCCAAACCAATCCGCTGCACCACCTGGAGGGGTTAATGCATATCGTGGCGGAGGAGGTAACATGCTCATGTTCTTCTATTTCTTATTTTGTGTCCTATTTCCCCCCTAAATGGTTTGTTCAAACAATGTTAACGTTCAGACTCAGTTTTACACCATTCGCTCATTGAGAGCGCTCTGAATATTCTTACACATCATTAGGAACATCATAATGTTTTAGTATAGTGTTTGCTCATCTGATCATAAACCTCTCAGAAAAATGCCTTTCCTCTTCCAGGTTATGAGTAATAATTTAGGGTAACATGTCTGAATATAGGAGAGAGAAGAGATCCAAGGGGCAATGCTGCCAAATCAGGCGGTCCACCGAAGGATTTATCAATTGACGCCCCAGCTATTTCACTGGAGGAGCTAAATAGTGTAACTAGAAACTTTCGTTCCGATGCTTTGATTGGAGAAGGTTCCTATGGACGGGTTTTCTACGCAAAGTTGAGAAATGGTCAGGCCGCGGCCATAAAAAAGCTGGATAACGGTTCTTCCCCAGAACCAGACTCTGATTTTACAACACAGGTGAGGCCCTGGTTCATTTGAGATTGAAAATCCATGAAGTGTTTTTGGCACTCAAACATTGTATTGTGTCGCTACGGATCATGCAGTTATCTCTAGTTTCAAGAATAAAGCATGAGCATTTTTTGGAGTTGATGGGATATTGTCTGGAGGGAACCAACAGAATTTTGGTTTATCAGTATGCAAGCAAGGGCTCACTGCATGATGTTTTACATGGTAGGGTAGAGTGTGAGCATCCGAAGAATACTTTATTGATATGATAGTTATTTCAAAAATGTGATTCTCTGTGTTGATTAAAGGGTAGAACTTGGTTGATACAGGAAGGAAAGGTGTACAAGGGGCCGAGCCCGGTCCAACACTAAGGTGGAATGAGAGAGTAAAAATTGCATTTGGTGCAGCAAAAGGCCTTGAGTTTCTTCATGAGAAGTGTCAACCGTCCATAGTTCATCGTGACGTGAGATCAAGCAATGTCTTATTGTTTGATGACTTCGAGACCAAGCTTGCCGATTTCAACTTGACAAACCAGAGTTCTGACACAGCAGCTCGGCTTCATTCAACTAGAGTCTTGGGAACTTTTGGGTATCATGCTCCAGAGTACGTATGACCTGGAATTCCTCTTCCTTCCTAATTCTACTATTCACAGTGAAACAAGTAATCACTATTCAACTTAAATATCTTGAAAGCAATTTCACGTTAGCAAACCTGTTTAGGTATGCCATGACTGGCCAGATTACCCAGAAAAGTGATGTCTACAGTTTTGGAGTGGTGCTCTTAGAACTCCTGACAGGAAGAAAGCCAGTAGACCACACAATGCCCAAGGGACAACAAAGTCTAGTAACGTGGGTATGTCATGATCGAACTCTCAGTCTTTGAGTAATCTGAGCTTGATTTAAGACTATCCATCTGCTAATGTTTCTTGCTGCTACAGGCAACTCCAAGGCTGAGTGAGGACAAAGTGAAACAGTGTGTGGATCCAAAGCTAAACAATGAATACCCACCCAAGGCCGTTGCTAAGGTCCTCTTCTTTCTCTCTTGACCCTGTCTTGTTCCGAAGAAAAATGGCACAATGTGTACTTAATAAGTTTCTTCATGGTGATTGACTTGTGTATGTAGTTGGCAGCAGTCGCAGCACTGTGTGTTCAGTATGAAGCTGACTTCCGGCCAAATATGACGATTGTGGTTAAAGCTCTTCAGCCACTTCTCAATACAAAGCCGGCTGGCCCTGAATCTGGTCCTTGACGTTCTCATAGGAAGTATATCATTGAAGTTTTGTGCTATCTGTAACTTAATAACCTCATTTTTAATTATAATTTCATTGTTACAGATTGTATAAAGCATGGTTCAGTCCCCTTGACCCCCACCTCAACTGGAAACTGATAAGCCTTTGCAAGTTTGTTTGCATAATGCATGACCGAGGACCATAACTCAGGTCTGTGAGATTTTTAGGCGAACAAAACCAAAACAAGAAAAAAATAAACCAAGAAAAAGAGGAGGGAAGGAGAGGGTTAAGAGACACCTGAGCGTGTATGAACCGAAAAAAATTTCGTATCCGTTTGGTTTCATGGTTTGTTCGAGCTTAACCTTATTTCATGCTTCTGCTCCTTCATCCTGTCAGTCAGGACGGGAAGAGAAAATATCTTAGATTTTTTTTTTTAAAAAAAATTATATTTTAAAAATGTATTATATGAGTGTTAGAATAAAATATTTTCGTTTTATATTTTAATTAACTTATTGATGATATCACGATTTTTTCTTAAATTTGACAATAAAGTTGAATTCAAACGTGCTATCGTTTACAATATTTTTAGGTAAATATAAAATTTTTCTTATATTCATTGAGTCCCATTCTCAAATCAAATTTTGTCGTGTGGGATTTTTAATTTTAAAATTGAGTTGGGAAAAAATTTTAAATTATCTCCATATGAATTCAGTTATTAGAAAAAAAATTATGGCTGTGTTTTGATGGGAAAATCAAATCAGAATAAACTTAATTTTTCTCCGAAGTTATACTATTTGATCGCGAAGATGTAGTTTTATATTTATTTATTTAATACCAAAAAGTTTCATAATAATGCATTAAAATGCTTAAAGTAACATCCAACACTTACATATTATTTTTCAGCAAATTTATGGTACACGTTTGTCATTTTTAAAAAATAAAAAATAAAAAATTCAGCACCCTAATTTTATTTAACATACATCCAGAATCAAGAATATAGATAAGAGTAAGGCAGGGACGGATTTTGGAAAAATTATTTGGGGGGCTAAATAGGGGAATTCGGGGGTTTGGGGGCAGCGCCCCCGATTTTTTTTAATAAAAGTTTTAAATGTATTAAAAATAAAAGAATATGAATAAGAAAAGAAAAAAAATATCAATTGTATAAGAAAAGAAAAAATATTCAGATCAATAGAAGCTATGTTACCTTCCTCTATGTGATCACTAGCTTTGATTTCCTCTTGAAAAATGAATCAATTATTTTATTCTTTATCATTGAGCTATTTTTAGATTTTATCACTTTCCAAATAACCTATAAACAATTTAAACAATATAATTCACTACTATTATACTAAATATAAATATAAAAAAACTCATTTTTTAACATCTTTTATATTAAAATGCATTAAGATTTATATGGTGTTTTCTATGTGAGCTGTGTGTTTTATATTAGACCAAATACGTTAATATCTTTTATTTTATTTGAACACACACAGCAAATAGCATAATACCTACTCATTTTTTATATGATTTTTTTTTGCGGGGCCGTGGCCCCCATGTCCTAATAAAGTTCCGTCTCTCTGTAAGGCATATAATTAAAAATTAACATTAGGAAGTATTGGATGCCCGAAAAATATTAAGAGTGTTGGATCCATAATTAGCTACTTTGCCCTTGAAAAAAAATACACCATCACTTAATAATATCATTAACAAAATTAATGAATAAATTAAAGTAAAATGAATTAGATATTATTTTATATATTCATTGCTTGAGGTTGAGAACTTAGGACCCAGCTTTCCTCCGTGCCATTAAAGTTTGCGGCCCTCCTTTTCTTCAATATTATGCTTTTTTGGCGTAAAACAGTGCTGTTATTGCCTCTTTATTTTTTAATAATTAGAATATTAATGGGTACTAAAAAGATACTTCAAGCTACTGACCGCTATTATGAAATACTTTATGATCTTGAAAGATTGTATTAGAATCTTAAAAAAATATTTCAGAAAACTGACTAGTACTAAAAAATATATTTTTTCAAAATCCTAAAATAATTTTTTAAAACCATGAAATATTTTTTCAATACCAGTTACTATCCTTAAGATCTCAACTATTCTTCTAGTGGCCGTCAGTATCTTAAAATATTTTTTTAGTATCAGTCATGATCTAAAAGTATCTTTTTAATATCAATCAATACTCTAAACTCTTTTTTTAAAATTATAAAATATTTTTTATTATTGATAAATATCCTAAAATATATTTTTAATATTATTCAGTACCTTGAGATGTTAAAAAAAAAGGCAACAGTTGTCCGATTTTGCGCCAGAAAGGCACAATATTAGAGAAAAGGAGGGCAGCGGACCTTAATAATAATAGCATAGGAGGAAAATCAGCTATAAAAACGAACCTGGCTTAGGTTCACTGTAGACCTTTGCACCAAAACTGTGCAGTTTTGTGCAAGTCAGTCCCCTTTCCCTTAAGAAAAAAAAATTCAGACTTTGTCGGATAGTAAAAAGATAATTCAGGATACTGAAAAAATATTTTAAGATCTTAAAAAAATATTTTATGATGGTGAAAAAAATAATTCATGATACTGGCTCGAATTGAAAGGATACTTTAGGATACTGACTGATACTTAAAAAATAATTCATGATCTTAAAAAATTATTGAAAAAATATCATGAAGCATATTTTTAGTAGCAGTCAGTACCTAAATTATTTTTTAAGTATCAGTTAGTATCCTAAAGTATCATTTCAATCCGAACCAGTACCCTCAATCAGTTAGTATCCTAAAGTATCCTTTCAATCCGAACCAGTACCCTCAATCAGTTAGTATCCTAAAGTATCCTTTCAATCCGAACCAGTACCCTCAAATATTTTTTTTCAGTATCTTGATATATTTTTTCACATTCCTAAAATAAATTTTCAACATCATAAGAATTTTTTCAAGACCATTTCAGTATCCTGAATTATCATTTTACTGACAGAGTCTGATTTTATTTTTTTTCCTATAAAGAAAAGGGGATTGGCTTGCATAAAACTGTGCCAAAACGACGCAGTTTTAGTGCAAAGTTCTGCAGTGGACCTAAACCAGGTTCTCTAAAAACTTGAGATTTCTTTCTTTCTTTCCGCTAGCTAGCAGAGAACTTGAGATTTTATGCAAATTGAATTCCTGGCCCACGTATTATTATATTTGGTGTATTATTTTTTTCTTATCAAGTTAAGTGTTTTCCACAAATGATTAATGTTTCTCCTTTTGCAGAATGTAAGTGTGGCGGAAAAAAGTTTTCTGCAATAAAAACAGAAATATTAAACTCTTTTCCACAAATGGCGTTAATTATCTGTTAGTGTATTGAAATAACAAAATAATACATGTAAATTATCTATTAGTGTACTGAAATTGCGAAATAATATTTCTTAATTTTGATAATATGCCCAGCAACTAGCAAGGGCACAGTTAAGAGAAAACACGAAATAATATTTCAAAACAATCAAGCGGTTGGATCACCTAGTTGTGAGTTACTATTTTAACTTAATTAGTGATTTTGTATTTGAATCTTAGGTATGAGTTCCTATAATTACTTAGAGGTAGTGAGGTTTATCCGATGATTTCTCTATGTGTATTTTGATAAAAAAAAAAATGTGAGTTGAAATACAAAAATTTTAAATTTTTAAACATTAGATTCTTAAATAAACTTTCAATATCACAAGAATGTTAATGTCTAAATAAAAGCGAATTCAACTTAAGGATGTTTTTGAGGAGGGGACATCAATTGATAGCTAAATAAATATTGGGATTTTGGTTAGGGTTAATTTTGTAATTGAATATTTATATTTTAATTTTTGGTCTTTAAAAAAATTACAATTTTCCTTAATCTTTCTCCCTAAATTTCGCAACTTAGATCCCGTTTGTCTCACGTTTCTGTTCGTTAATTACTAATACGGATGGATATTCATTCCACCCAATTAATATTTCTGGCTGTTTCCCACCCTACAAAAAAAAAAAAAAAATGCATACACCCGGCACCAAATCTCATCTTCGTCAATTAAACACTCTGTCGTCCCCGCCGTTTTCGTTCTAATCTTTCCCAGTTCTTACTCGTCCTCCATCCCTCGGGTCTCGCCGATCGTATTAGCGTCCACACCGATCCATTTCGATCCCAACGCTTTGTCGATCTAAGAACTATTGCTAATTTCATTTTATTGTATTATGCTTGTATAGTCGGGTATCGGATTCATATGAACTGCCTCTTATCTATTAAAGTTATATCTTTTTCGGATTCTGTATTAGATGAAATTGTTTAGTAAAAGAACGGAGGCTATGAATGAACCTTTCAGAGTTTAAAAAATGCCCGAAGTAACGCAAAAGAATGAGCAATTCAGTAACGGGTCATCGACGAATGGATTTTGGTCCAAGAATCGGGATGATGTTAACTACAATCAGCTCCAGAAGGTACTAGATTCAATGTTGTATTTTTATCTCTTGGTTACCTGATTTTCTGGTCAATTGAAATCCTACTAGATCTCTGATGCGTGTTTATTAACGTGCAAACATTTTCGGGTTGCCTGACTTGGTACTGAATCTTTTCTGTTTAAACAATTCGTTGATTGCTAAGGTGCACTTTAGAAGCATAATTGTTGGATGCAATTTTTGTTTTTAATTCAGTTCTTGGTGTCTGATGGCCGGGGTTCAGTTTGTTCTTTCGTGTCTTCACATCCGTGACTGGTAAATGGTACCAAAAAATTTTGTTAGATATCACTTTCAGCACCAAAAATTACTTCATTCAATCGCCCATTGATAAATATGTACCGTTTTACAAACTATGCTGCTCAAGGTTAGGATTCCTGATGATACTTTTGAAGCCAAGGAATTCAGTGCTGTGGGCAATAAAAGCAATACATAGAATATATAAATATTAATATATCAATATATGTATAAATAATAAAATCTATAGCAAGACACATTATTCACTACCCGAAATCAGCGTGATTTATACTTGTAGACTGTTCAATGCACGTGCGATGAAAGAGGAAGAGGAGGGAGGGAAAAATCCATGGAACTGTTACTAGGTCCTAGAAATTTGATCTGTCTTGAGAACTTGTTACGCATGCTATTTGTAATATGCTTGACTCATCTCTTGTGGGATGTTCTACATTATGCAGTTCTGGAGTGAGTTGTCACCACAAGCTAGGCAGGAACTCTTGAGGATAGACAAGCAAACCTTCTTTGAGCAAGCTCGTAAAAACATGTACTGTTCAAGGTGCAATGGGTTACTTCTTGAAGGTTTCTTGCAGATTGTTATGTATGGGAAATCTTTACAGCAAGATGGTGGTGGTGCTCACTTTAATTGCAAAAGACCTGGAGGTTTGGGAAGCCAGAATATTGGTAATGGAGGATCAAGCATGATGAATGGGTTCTCAGACGAAATTCAAGATCCATCTGTCCACCCTTGGGGAGGTTTGACCACAACACGGGATAATTCACTAACACTAATGGACTGCTACTTGTACTCTAAATCTCTAAAAGGACTGCAAATTGTAAGTTTAGAACACTTCTATTGGACTCTTGTTCAATCGTTTTTTTCCTGTTTGTCATTTGAACTTTTGTTCATGCCAGGTCTTTGATGGGGCACATGCAAGAGAGAGGGAAAGAGAACTGCACTATCCTGATGCATGTGGTGGAGGAGGTCGTGGTTGGGTAAGCCAAGGTATAGTGAGTTATGGTAGAGGGCATGGGACAAGGGAAACATGCGCACTGCACACTGCTAGACTTTCATGTGATACACTTGTGAATTTTTGGTCAGCATTGGGAGATGAGACCAGACAATCTCTTTTAAGGATGAAGGAAGAAGATTTTATTGAAAGACTTATGTACAGGTGTCTATCTACCTGTACACTTCTTAAATTATATTAACTATGGATAAGTTACAAATTGCTAGCACTGGTATTTTGATGCATACCTAGACACATTATTCTATTGAAACTGATGCATGGAGAAAGAGAATCTGGAAATGCTTATGAAGGATTAGAACACCCTGTCTGCTTGTGTGTGATCCTGGAGCTCACAAACCCAGAGGGCAGCCAAGGGCTGGATCTAATAAATTTCATGCCTTGCCAGAGCCCATCTGATTTTGAAGGTTTCATGTCAATTCTTGCTTAGGGTAGTTTTAATATTGTATGATGGTCCCCAATACAGTTGTAGACTTGCTGCACGTGCTAAAATTATGATTTATGAGTATGCCATTAAACTGGAAAAGCAGAATGATTCAGATTGTTATAAAACATTATTCATTTCATGGGATTGGGCTGGTCAATTGGGATATCGAGGATTTGAGATATGGGTAATTGGACAAGAAAGGATCACCTTGTTGAGGAATTGTCATTTGTCAAGCAATTGTACAAAAGACTGATCACCTTATTGAGATATGCTAGGATCTGAGATAGGCTGTTTTTTATGATTGAACCCAACTGCACTCTCCACTCAAATGCTAGTTTATTTCTCTCGGTGAAGTGTTAAAATAGTTGGGTTGTTCACGTAATGTGCATACACTTTTTGTAAGGTTGTGGTGATCTTGCTGGGGAGCTATGAAAAGCAACAGATGTGGGGATCCTGTATCATTTATATTTCTAAGGAAAAGTGTAGAAAGATAAGGAAACGGAGAAAGAATTTGAACAATTTTTTTATATATGAGTGGCCAGTGGGGATATATTGATTATTATTCTTCCGAATTGGTCTCTTATCACATATCATTATAAATCCAATGCAGGAATTTCGCTTCACATGATAGTACTTGTAACTTAACTGCTTTATGCTATTGTCCTTCACTTCAGAGTTTCATGACAGCAAGCTTTAGGTTCCATACCATTTATCTTAAATTGCAACATATTGTCTGATTGTTGACTTGTACATTTCTAGAAAAGCTAGTTTCATCCTATCATCCCATGGGTCTTCATGCTGTCGGAGATCTCCACCACCCCCCCCCCCCCCAAAAAAAAAAAAAAACACCGTGACAGTGCTGTTTGAAATGCAAATGCAAAATTTGTTCCTTGATTCCATTATGAATTAATTTATATTTTTATCATTTACAGAAATTTAATTTACTGCAGTTTTGTTGCATCCACTGATGTCTCTCTTGACCATGCTGATGTGCTTGTGCCTTTTTATTTTGTTTTTCAAAGGAGCTTCTGTTCTATCCTTCTGTTGTCTCCCCTAAGAAGTTTTTCTATTTCAGGTTTGATAGCAAGAGATTTTGCAGAGATTGTAGGAGAAATGTTATTCGAGAATTCAAGGAACTCAAAGAACTGAAGCGCACACGTAGAGAACCTCGATGCACTAATTGGTTCTGTGCAGCTGACACAGCCTTTCACTATGAGGTCCTGCTTCCATATTTCTATACTGAAAAATTGTTTTGATTGAGATTCCAATGGAATAGTATACAGTAACATCGTAATGATGAGATCTGAAACTGATCTGCCTATGCTCAGAGCAAATGTTGTTTTGAGCACATAATTTATCCGTTTGTGTTACCAGGTATCTGATGACTCAGTTCAAGCTGATTGGCGACAAACATTTGCTGATACATTGGGATCATATCATTACTTTGAGTGGGCTGTTGGGACAAGTGAAGGAAAATCTGACATTTTGGAGTTTGAAAATGTTGGGATGAATAGATGCGTTCAAGTCAATGGCCTAGATCTTTGTGGTCTGGGTGCATGCTTCATCACTCTCCGAGCTTGGAAGCTAGATGGACGATGTACTGAACTTTCTGTCAAAGCTCATGCATTGAAGGGTCAGCGATGTGTACATTGCAGGCTAATAGTAGGAGAAGGTTATGTGACAATCATGAAAGGGGAAAGCATCAGAAGATTCTTTGAGCATGCTGAAGAGGCAGAGGAAGAAGAGGTAAGTTCTAATTAGGAAATAAATTTTATTTCTATTGTCCATTATTCACACTTGAGTGTTTCTTTTCAATTCATGTGGGGGATTTGGCAAGAAAAAGTTTCATTTATTATGAAATGTATGCTTATAGGATGATGATTCAATAGACAAGGATGGAAAAGAGCTTGATGGAGAATGCTCCCGTCCCCAAAAGCATGCAAAGAGCCCTGAACTTGCTCGAGAATTTCTTTTAGATGCTGCTACCGTCATATTTAAAGAACAGGCATGTTAAGATTTTTCTTTTTTCTTTTTTTTTTTAAAGAAAAAATAAGTCTATTACGATGTTCCCCCTTCTAGACTATTTATATTTCTTCCTTTGATGTCTTTGCATCATAATTTTAAATGGTTGATATGGTATGCGTGCAAATTTGCTAAACAAAGTAATTGTCGCTGTATGGAAGGGACATCAATTGGATATAATCGGTAGAACTTATGATACAGGATATTGACAAACAACTTTTGCTTTTGGGATCGCATTAGGACTATCAAACTTATTTCACACTTGTTCTTTCCTCTCTTAACGAGGGAAAAGTTTAGAGCTAAACCATCTATCTTCCTTATTAGTCAGATACTCAGATTTGCTGGCTTAAATAAAATATGGACAAAAGAAGTGCATGTCATTCCATTCCTGATTTTCCAGGTTCAGAGTGTCATTCATGTTATTCTATTTCCAAATTTCAATCTGATAGATTACAGCCTTTTGCAAAACTTGATAATTATACCGATAAAAGAAGTAAAAGTTGAAAGTTGGAGAGGTGGTGGTTATAGTGTTGGTTGATGTATTAAAGTAAAGGACTAAAGCAATGCAGTTTTTGGTGCCAAGATTGATCTCTTACTTGCGCATATCTCCTAATCCTTTTGCATCTATTTAGTGGGAGATGGTTCACACAGGGCAACATTCCTCAGATTTTATTTGTTATGACAGCGAGATGTCCCGAGGGCCCAACTTTATCCCATCTTTGGCCTCTTTTTGTCTCACTATTTTAAAAAACATGGATTCTCGGATCTAGGGTTCAAAATCTGGAGCGTGCTCCAGTTTAATGATATGCTCAGCTAAAATATGTTCAGTGACATTAGAATTCTGTTGCTATCCTTAACTTCTCTGTGTTGTGAACTGCTGACCGTGTTACTTTATTAGGTTGAAAAAGCTTTCAGAGAAGGAACAGCTCGCCAAAATGCTCACAGCATCTTTGTTTGT
This sequence comes from Acacia confusa, assembly GCA_037074495.1. Lineage (NCBI taxonomy): Eukaryota > Viridiplantae > Streptophyta > Magnoliopsida > Fabales > Fabaceae > Acacia > Acacia confusa. The sequence goes on along the minus strand of CM073507.1, from coordinate 7,136,556 downwards.
CTTGCACTAAAACTTCTAGAGGAACGTGTTAATGTAGCATGCAAAGAAATTATTACATTAGAAAAACAGGTACTATTAAAAGAAATGAAGAGCCAAAAAGAAAATTAGAGTTCTTCAATATTGGATAAAAAATTAGATTCTAAAATCCTAAATCTTATCCAAGTGATTTTTCATACAGATGAAACTTCTTGAAGAAGAAGAAAAGGAAAAGCGTGAAGAAGAAGAACGCAAGGAGAAGAGAAGGACTAAAGAAAGGGAGAAAAAACTTAGAAGAAAGGAAAGACTGAAAGGAAGGGAGAAAGATAAAGAAAAAAAGGGTTCTAAATCTAATAATGCCTCTGACTCAGCTGAATTTTCCAAGGAAGAATTCTCTTCAATTGCTGATATAGAGGAAACTAGTCCTAGTAACTGCAGGGATTCAGCTACTGAAACAGGTGGCGCTAGTATATTGAGAGATGAATCTGCTAACATCCAAGAGGAAGAAATATATGATGAATGTAATACTGTGACATTGCAAGATCACTCTTATAATGAATGTGATGGAGAGATCATCAATACAAAAAATGACATCGGTACCTTCACAGTAGAGCAATCAAGGCTTTCTCATCGGAAATTAAGATATCGGAAAGATTTTCAATTGGATATGCCCATGAAGTGGTCTGACAGACGACGTTATGCAGTTGTTTCAGAAAGTGTTGCAAAGATTGGTAGATCTGAGACGAGACATTATGGTGATGCTTTTGTGGTTTCATCTAGGGGATTCAACGGATCAAATAGGAAGGTGAGAGTAAATGCTTCAAATTTCAATGGTCGACATGGTGGTCCTAAGTATAATGAGAAGCTACATTGTCCCAACAACCACATGACTGATAAATGTGACTTCCATTCTTGCAGTTGTAATGTGAATAACGAATATAGGATAAGGGTTGACCAACGTCCTCCAGTGAGTAGAGTTAACCAGGAGAAAAGGCCTACGATTAAGTCAGAATCTGCAATGGATCGGTCGAAGCGGTCTTATTATGTTGGCAAGTATGACCAAGTAGACCTTATACACGATAATTGTGGAAAACCAAGAAGCAGAATCATCTCAGGTAACTATGCCAGCAGGGATTTGCTTCAATCAAAAAAAGTATGGGAGCCTATGGAGTCAAAGAAGTATCCTCGTAGTAATTCAGACTCAGAAGTTACATCGAGTTCTGTTACTTTAAAAGTTCAAAGAGGTCAGTCTGATAATATGATCAGATCATCTGCTGACGAAGCTGGTAATTCAGGCAAAGTTGATCATGGGGATGGCAATTTGAGGGACTCAAGTGGAATGGATCAAGGCTCTCAGGATCTTGTCCTAGAACGTGAGTGTTTGAGCAGTTCCACAGAAGTTGCTTCTGAGGAAGCTGGATTACATCCAACCGGGGTCTCTGTCTTGAAAGGTTCTTTTGATCCTTGTCAAGGCAGCACGTCTAATTCTGATAATTGCTCGTCATGCCTAAGTGAGGGAGACAGTAACATAACCTCTTCAAACCGTGAAAATACTGAATCTTCAACAATGTCTGATTCTGAGGATGCTAGTCAACAATCTGAAGGAAGAGAAAGTTCAGCACAAATTGAAAATGGCTTGTCAGACTGTATCAAAGTTGGAGTGGGGAAAAATCAGAATTCATATGAAGAGGGTTTGGCAAGCAGGCTACCATTTGGCCCATCCTTGGTTGGAGCAGGAAGTGATGGATTATGCGACCCTGTGACAGAAATTTCCCACAATTTGGACAATGTCTTTTCGACCACGAGCCCGTGTTCTCAACCCCAAAGCAGGCTTCCCCCAGTGCCTAACCCCAATATGCGCTTTCCAGTCTTCCAAGTTACTTCGACAATGGGTTTTTACCATCAAAATCTTGTATCATGGCCAACGGCCTCCACAAATGAGTTTATTCCTTTTCCACACCAAAATCACTATCTTTATGATGGCCCTCTCAGGTATGGAATAAATGAGGACCTGCGCTTCTGCGTGCAGTATGGTGCCCTACCGCAACCAATGCCCCTATTCAACCATGCCCCTATTCCGGTTTATCAGCCAGTCGCTGATGCCAAAGGCTTAAAACTAGAGGAACGAACTCAACTTTCTAAGCCAGCTTCAATCCACGATCATGTTGATGGAATTGGATCTACGGCACAGAGGGTTGCTTCAGCGGGAGCGAGCTCTGAAAAGCCCGCGTTGAATCGGGAAGTTGGACATGATAACTCAGCTAATTCAACAGGGAAAAACTCTGATTTCTCTTTGTTTCATTTTGGTGGGCCCGTAGCTCTTTCAGCAGGTTGCGAATCAACTTCAGCGTCTTCAAATTGTGAACCTGTTGGGAATTTCTGCCCCAAAACTTCGGCAGATCATGTCCAGAACGATCATTCTTGCAGTGAAAAGGAGACTACCAACATGGAGGTATACGACTTGTTTGCGGCAAGCCGTGGCCTAAGGTTTTCGATTTTCTAAAATGAGGCATAATACGGCAATTATGTTTAGTCGATACCTTCATGTATGGTAATGGAGGTTTGACTACCTTGTAATCTGGCGAGCAATCAAGAGTCCTTCTGCAGTTTCCATTTTCACTTTAGTTTGATGAGTTTGTCTCAGTTATTCCGTATTTCCGTTGATGTAGAGAAATATTGAGAGTGCCGGTATTTTGAAGTGGTTTTTTCCCCTGTTTGAGTGAGGTCAGCCATTTTTAAGCTCGAACAGAGAGTTTCTTCATGGCAGTTTTTAACCTTCTGTCATGCTGGAATCAAAACGGAATGATACTGAAGGCTTATTGGGTTTTTTTCTAGATTAAAGTGGTGCATTTGCTTGACTCCGGTCTGGCTACATATTAAACATGAGAATAACTGACTTTATCATTAATCTTTTGGCAGTGTTTGGAAACATTTCAAAACTCAAGTTTTGTGTAGTATGAGGTACGTATGTGAGAAGAGTTTTGTCTTGACTTGCATAAAACTTAAGTTTTGAGTGCTATCCAAATAATAATGATAAAAGGAGATTAACATGCTATAACAGACAAAACTAAATATAACCACAGGCCACAGCATATGATGCCTTAGAGGACGTATCCTAACATGCAAATCATATCAAGTGTCCGGCAAACACTGGCCCGAACATTGTCCCATCATCAAAGATTCAAAGTCACAATTAGGAACAAATATTTCATCAAGTTAATAATCTCATACACTACTTTGGTCAGAAAAGATCCAGATCAAGTGCAGGACAACAGCAAAGCAGCAAAAATCCAGAAGGCAAAAAAGCCCTATCCAAGTGTCAGTTTTTATGACAAAAATGGAGTTCGAGAGAAGCATCACTCCCACCCAAAGTAAGGCCAGATATCAACTTCCTGGTGCACTAGAACCCGATAAACTTTTAAATATATAATAAATCCTGACATACAAACACGAAAATTGAATGCTTCGTAACTAGTTTCCATTCGATATACAGGGTAACAATAAAAGCCAAAAACCATAGCAGGTCTAACCTAGGTTAAGTGAAATGTTGCAAAATGAACCTGTAATAAACTTTAAAGTATAAATCCACTTTAGTTTTAAGCTGCCGACCTGCTCAAAACAGTCAAATAAAGGCCAGGTTCATCCACAAATTCAGTCACATTATACGAATGAGCAACAGCAAGTCTCTGTAAAGTTGTTTTATCAGGCAGGTCAGAAACTACCACTTCAGGGTGCTCTTGCCGTTGCTTTTTCAGTACTTCTCTCCCTTGAGGATGACTGATAACGACCCTTCCACCTAAAGAAGTAGTCCCAAGTCAGAAAACCAACTTGACGACAAATTAAGATAAAATAACAAAAGTGATCTCCCAAAATAATAAGCTAACATGCTTATCTCTGATTTGAAATCCAGGATGTGTGAAGAGATGATGAAATGCAATGGTGGTTGAGTTTCTACTCGTGCAAGTTCACGAGATTATAAATAAATGACGACAAATTAAGATAAAATAACAAAACTGATCTCCCAAAATAATAAACTAACATGTTTATCTCAGATTTGAAATCCAGGATGAGTGAAGAGATGATGAAATGCAATGGTGACTGAGTTCCTACTCGTGCAAGTTCACGAGATCATAAATAAATAAACCTACATTTGTTTTACTAATTGCTACCATAAAATATGCAACAAAAGGGCAGAGATAAATTTTTTTTTTTAAAAAAAAAAAATTGAACAGGAACAGCTTACATAATTAAACAGTGATGGATAACTAACCTGGGGAACATTTTTTAGCAAGAGAACCCAGAATCTCGTCAAGTTTGAAGGGCAGAGCAGGTAGGAAATAAAGAAACACAACATCTAAGGGTGCCCATTTCTCTGGAACATATATAATTTCTCCTTGCCAACACTTAACCAGGTCATATTTCTCTTTAATACCAGCCAACATCAAAAGTGAATCATGGACAATAAGCAGAAATTTGCATGGACATGAACCAACCAAGCGATCCACGAATTCTTCGGAACTAAGGGAAACCAAAACCCTTGAAGTTTCTTCAATCTTTCCAGCCGAAATAATGCGGTCAATATTACGGCTGAATTCTTCCTCGGGAGTGGATTTATCAGAATCAAGTACTGACCAATCCTTCTCCATAAGTTCTTCAAAGTTAACAACAGATACAGCTCCCTCAGGGAAAGAAATTGGAGCATCAAAATTTGAACCAGTGGCACGAAGCAAAATCGGTTTACTGAACGAAGATGCAAGAGAAGTAGGAAAAAAATTGAAACAGCTGCAACTGAGATGGTGAATATGTTGACATTTTAGTTGAAGCCGTGGGTGGGACTTGAATATTGGTGGTGTAATAAGGTGGAAGGAACCCAAAGAAACGGAACTCATGGAGGAAAAAACACAGATAAAGCAGGATAGCCTGAACAATGAAGAGAGAGAGATCCAAAACCTGTTGAAGCTTAAGCTCCAGGAGGTAGATGGTTACAAGCTCGTGTGGGAAGAATGCTCCGTGACCAACCTAATATTATGAGTGGATAAGGGAATTCGGTTGTTACAGCAGCAGACTGATGCAATACGGAGGGCCGTAGCAGGTGGAGGCGGAATTTATATCTTAAAATACTCGGTGAATTAATCAAGTATAGACTAAACTCGCTCAATTAATTTTGGGAAAGTTTAGACCTAATCGATCCCTACAGGTAATAGTTTGGTTTCTGAATCGATTTTATTACATTTTAATCTGGGTTGTATGCTAAATGAAATGTTTTAAATTCATAATTTTATTGAAAACCAGACAACGACGTCCGTACGACTTACGAGCATACGGACGCATAATGGATTTGGGCCTCCATTGTTTTTCTTGGGCTGGGCTGCCACTTTAGAATGAGCCCACTGTTATACAGAATGAATATACTCGTAATACTTTGAACTGTCCCGTTGGGTCACATCTGTGTTTTCTTACCAAAAAAAAAAAAAAAACCATCTATGGATGGTGTGACTGGGTCGTTAGTCAAGATACCAATCTTATATTGTGCAGAACAAAGTATATATTTGAATATGTTTTGAAGTAAAAAATAAAATAAAAATTATTGTATATAAGATGTATAATTCAGAATAAGAAAATGTGAAGCTAGTTAACTTTACTCCATAGGCAGAACCATACTAAACAAATCAATAGCTTCCAGCGATGTAAATTTATGTTAAATTTTTGCATACAAATTTGAATCAAGGAAGTCAAACATTTATATACGTCAGTTATTAGCTCATGGCTTAGTGTGCATTTGGATTAGCTTTTAAATAATAGTTTTTACAATCGTAAGTACGTGAGTGGAAATATTAAATTGATTTTAAACAATATTGTATTCACTTGGCCTTTTGCTAGTTACTGTTCTTCACTCCGCTCAATGGCCTCGCCTATGGAGTTGCTTGGCGCATGAGACTGGCAAGGTCAACCCTGCAAGTTGCAACGTTCCATCCTTTATATATTGTTTTTTCAAGAAAAAAAATTCTCTATTTGAGTGATTAATATGACATCGCTCCTCAATATACAATCTGTGTGCATTGCACAATAAATTATCACCAGTTCAGGCCTTTAATTTGAAAGATGAAAACGATGGAATACATGGATACGGACGTGGTGGCTTCCAAAACCCTCTCCGTCATCTAATGATGCCCACTTCAGTTAGTGCAGTTGGGGTTCCATCTTATGCTGCACCACTAAACACCAACGAATTGGATCTCTCTCTCAAACTTTGACCATTTTCATGATCGATGCAATCTCGGTCTATGTCTACAGTTCGCTTGAGTCTCTAGTCTTTGTGTCCTCTAAAGAGAGGTCCAATGTGGTTTGTTTGACTTTTCTTTATCTTTTTTTCGGTTCAATTTAGTTTGGTGTAATTGTGATGATGCAACTAGTGTCTGCTCTCCTACATGGTTTATCTTGGTCGCCTAGTGCTTCGATAATTACATGCATTTTTCGCAACAATTTATTTAACTGCGGGTCCTTCTCAAAAATACATTTTCTTGTGAAGAATTTATGAATCATATATCCTCGACTAAGGAATTAGTCTTCCTATATATTCAGATATTGAAAATTAATATATATGATTTGAAGTATAAGTCAGTTTCAATTATTCCATAAGAATTAAAAGAGCTCTGATTTATTTAACCTGTCTTAAGTCAAAAAATAGGTTTAACAATATCTAATAGTATATTTATGAGGCTGCTTTAAGGATATTTAAATTTCATTGATATTGCAATCTTAAGAGAGAACTCTCCCTCCTACCCATTCACCCCCCCTGAAAGTGACTTGCTTGTGATGTTTGTTATAGGGCAGGTCTATAAAATTAAACCAGTAACCTTCCATTAATTTTTATATCATTAGATCTAAGGTCATTGACAATTATAGAAATATTTTAAAATCATTTTACTTTTCAGTACATTTTTTTTCCTCAGAAACTTTTCAGCACATTTTAATTGAATGCATTAACTATTCTTTAAATAGCTATAAAGTATTCCCTCGAATGTATAATATAAGTCACTTTTAGAATAATGTTTTAATTCACATCTCATAATATAAGTAATTAATGCTTATTTGTCAATTTGACTTAAATATGACTTTTTGAATGTTATCTCTCTTTTAAAACATAATTTAATAAGGATAAAGTCAAAAAAAAAATTAATTTAAGACATATTAAACAAGTTAACTACCATTTATTTCTTGAAGCTGATGAGGAGCCTTACACAGGTATTATTGACCGAAGGGCGTACGTTATTATTTTCAATAGCGAACTGATTGGTTTATTTTCTAAAGGGATTCTGTATTTAGCATTTATTTAAACCAAACATTACACACACACACACACATATCCGTAATAATGGTTGCTTTGGGTTTTCACACGCGGACCTAGAGAACTAACGTGCAAGTAATGAAACTCTCCTGAGTCTTAAATGCGTTATTTGAGTAAGTTGAGATATTAATAGCAACGTATATAGTAAAAAATAATTCTTCTTTCGAGATTTGTATGACAAGTATTTTAAGAAATCACAAGAGTTCTAAGGGAAGACATTTATCTAGAAAGGGATGAAAAACTCAGCCCTATCGTTCATCTTAAAACTTGATAATGGGCTAAACTACTGTTTTTTTTCATTCGGGCCAGCCTTCATGATATATATCATCCCAAGACTTCGATCATTATTTCTCATCCCCACTTCTATGATGATTTTATTCAATCGATTACTTGTTTAAAATGATGATTGAAGTTTTTAAAATTGGGTTTTAAATAGTTATTTACATTATATATGATAAGATAAGTATGTGAGAGGAGTTTCACTAGACTTACCCAAACATGCTTATGATAAACAACTCCAAACAAATATCAAGCATGTGTGGCATTGGTAATATTCGTTTCAAATGGAAGTTCAAATGTTATATGTACTGATATGTTGAGCACCTAACCCAGTTTGTTTTTCCTAAGAAGAAAGTCATGGGAAAATAAATCACGCTACTGATCATACAAATAGGTGAAATATTATTAAACCAGATACGATCAGGATCGAACATGTTGCACCAGACAATAATATCAGTAAAATTAAAGACGATTTTCAAAAAATGAATAACGAAAAGGCTTCAATTCCTTCAAATTAATTGCAAACCGATGAGACATGTTGAATTTTTCATACTTACAAATAATAAATATAGATTCTGCTTTTAGCTTGGCGTTAGAAAGCCGGGTCACAGTGGGCCTTCTAAGTCTAACAGATTAGTTTAACGGTATGCCTCAATGGGTCCACCAGTGTCTTTTCCTTCATACAAATGTAGTTATATACTATATTACTCATGATTACGTGTCATGCTAAACAAACGCAATTATATGAACAAATTCGTGATTAAGGTCCCAAGAATAATTAAAATCGTGATAAAAAATGGTGACCTGCATGTGAATTAATGGCATTTTTAGATGGTTACTAGTATTTGTTAGCTATCAAGTCATAACCACCGAATATGATGTTTGACAACCTCCATGACTGTGCTATAAATTTGTTTTCCCAATTAAGCCGTAAGCCATAATTAAGGAACTTTATCAGATATTTTATCCAACTGTAAGTAGTTCAGTTGATTTGTGTGTTTGTGTCTGTGTGTGTGAATGGAAAAACTTGCACTCATTGTTTATTGAACTTTAAGGAAATACGAGTTCGATTATTAGTGGTGGGGTTGTGTACAGCTGATTGAAATCCACTCTTTGGGTCACTGATTTGTTAGAATTTCCCATCAAAACCCTAATATGGATAACCTTGTAGATACCTTAAAAAACCCTTAACAGTTTTATATGTGTGTGTGTGTAAAAAGGAATTGTCCTATGGTAAGGTCCACATCGCGATCAACATCAAAAACCTACCCTTATTATGTGAACTTGAGTCTGCTGACTTGTAACTCAGTGGTTCAAACATGAAATGACTATAATTATGATCGCTGAGCTGCCACTTGGGCATGGCTATGTCCACATTTTCGAAAAGATTACTGTACAAAATCAAAATGTGAGGACAGATCAAAGCTAAATAGCTAATTATGCATTTGCTCTTGAGAACATATTTAATTAATTTTACGTTCAAAACCATCCAAAGCATGATTTTGGTGAAAGCAAATAGCTAGTTCCATATCAATCATATATGATCTTAGTAGTTTTCATCATGAAACTAAAAACACGCACTAATTAGCAATAAATGCTTTCTTTATAGGCTCATATGCCTGGTTTAACTTTTTCGATTCAATACACACACATACATGCGTGAGAGAAAGAAATTTTACATTCTCTCCGATGATTAATGTAGAATTGATTTTAGTATTAAATATAAAATATATTTTTTATATTTTTCAATATTTTTCTAATTTATCCGTATCGATATCCTCCTAACAATAATAATAATCAAATAGTTGAGAAAGGGATAAATGATGAATGAAATTAAAGATAATTATGGTGTTTTAAAAAATTATATGAATTAACTTAACTAACTTTTTTAATATAATTAAATTATTAAGTAAATAAATCTCCCATGAAGAGATATTGAGTATGTTTTGTGGGGTATAAATAATGGATGCTCTTAGCGTCATAACATTTCACACCCACTTCCTCCAGGAAGTGGTCCTAGACTAATAATTTTTTAAGATTAAAGAAAAAGCCAGGTAAGTTGGTGTGTGTGGCGGGAATTTAATGCAGAAGAAGATTGGGGGGCAAACACAAGGCATAATGCTCTCTCTGCTTCTACAGGTCCACAAAATTACATATAAACTCTCTCTCCATCTCACTATATATCAGTAAAGATAGAAACAGTACTCTCTGGTGTCAACGTCTTGATTTATGGAAGTGGACCAAATTAACAGCGACTCGAGTAAATGAAGGGAACATTATTCATGTGAACGTCCCTAACTTACAACTACCAAAATTCTGTGCCACACTTTTAATGCCAAACTCAATAAGAGGTACAAGTTGTGAATAAACCCCTCTCTCACACACATGATTGCCTGTCAAAACAAACGACAACTGAATTATGAGAGTTACTTCTTATATAGCAACACTGTAAATTTTCACGGAATTAAAATCTGAACAACCCTTCCCTTTCAGAACATCAACGTCAAAGTACTGATATAGGAATCAATTGTTTTTTTTGTAGTTCTTTAAGCGGTTTATTCACTTATTCTCTTTAATTTTATGTGTATAGAAGATTTATAAAGAGTCATGAAAAGTTTCACCATTGCTTTTTGTATGGTATCAGTCTTAAAATTAATGGAGAGACGAAAGATATAAATATTAATATAATTATGACCTTAAATTAGGCTAGTCGAAGCCATATATTGTGTTCTTTTTCACTTTGTCACTAATTTCATCATGTATAAAATCAAGGCCCGGGAACCACGAATATCTATCAACATGACAGAGAAACAACCATTCGTAATTCATCATTGCGAATCCATGAAACATCCAGAGAAAACGATATGATAGGAACTTCAGTGGATGATTATAAGAACTGGCTAGCTAGTAGATACTGACAATATTCTCGCCCAACAACAAAGGCTTTTCAATATTTCATGATGTTAATGGCAATTGTTAAAGAGCCTTTCTTCATTACAACAGTGAAAGGTATTCGATAATACTATTATAATCTGTTGTTCGGCATCGGTCCCCAGAAGCTTCATCTCAATTTTCTGAGTAGAATTTGGCAAATCTTTGAAAAGGAGAGAGAGGACGAAGAGATCAGAGAGAAAATTCTGTGTTTAATTTAATCAAATGGCGTTCTTTTAAAGAATAGATCGAGCACTTGATTCATATATAATAATCCCTCCAGACATATTTACATTAATTAATTCGGTTAAAAAAGTTAGTTGAGTATAATTTAAGCACGAGAGAAATATATGAGTAGGAGAAGGATAAATTAAACTAGCATATAGGATTAGGTGATACTTTATTTGAAATTTAAAATAGGGAATTGAGTGATGATTAAATAAAATGGAAGCAATGAGACAAGGGATATCATATGTATAATCTAGTCTAGAGATGGCATATCCAACATCTGACAAGATGCCATATATTTTGGCGGTCAAATTCAATTCCCCTAGTTTCAGAAAACAATCATGTTGTGCCCATCGAAGCTTTTAATTAATTCAATAGTACATATATCCTAATATTTGACATTTTTGGAGAAAATTCTCTTATATATTGATCGATTCAATAATATATGTTCTCGTAGTCCTAGATATGCATAGACACATGCACATGTTGTGAAATTTTTTACACACATATACGCATACATTGTATATAAATATCTCATTGATGGTACTGCTATTTAAGTTCAATTTCCCTCAAAATGGAGGGCAATCATGTTCTGTCCGATTTAATTGCATCAGTTCAATTCTTTTAGGGCAAAGAACATTAAGAATACATTAAGTTAAATTCATAAAAAGATGGCAAAAGAATTTATGCTTATCATTTATCAATTTTGATTACACACAAACCTGCTATCAACTATTTATTATTGCACACGAACCCTTAAATTAATCAACAGCTTTCAATTGGAAAGTTAGCTTCAATCAATTTTTTGCTTTGCATCAGCAGCTTTTATTGAGCATTATATTGTTGATTTTAAACTATTGTTGATCATGACATCTCATGTAAGTTTTTTATTTTGTTATTTTACATAATCTTTGTGTCCAGAGAGGAGGTCCTATTTGAAGGCAGCAGAGCAGAAAAATTCAAGGGAGCATTACTACAGAAACCATATGACGGTTATTATTTGTCATATATAACGGTTCTAAACCATCATATATGTGAGTGTAAAAGCTCTGTGTAAATATATTATGATTCCGAAGCATTATTTATTTTGGACTTATTATAAGTGTTATAATATAACACATGCTATATAGGGAAACTTAGTGAGGCTATGATATGCCCATTGCTATGATAGTAATTAATGGGCACACTTGAACAACTGTCATGATATATGGTAATACTTACATCATACATGATGGTTCCGCTTTAATAACTGTTGTAAGATAACAATCGTGATCTATTAAAGCTAATTTTTTTTTTAAGAATTTTTTTTTTTTTGGGGGGGGGAGTTTACTTTTGATATATCCCCATGCATATACATTTGTATAAAACGAATCACAATATATATTTACATTCATTCATATATAGAACAATGTAACAAATCAAGATATTTTTACCGTCATTCTTGCACATGTATACAGTATTAAAACCAAAATTTTAAAACAAACCAATCATCAGTATCAAGAAATTTCCAGTCATTTTATATTTACCTACTCTCCAATTGATGTTTCATAAATAATGTTCCAACTCTTCAACCATTTATTCCATTTGCAAGTTGCTAAACATTGTGTAGGAGGCATTAAAATACTGTGCATAAAAGGAAATAAGATGGAAGTTAGATATTGTAATATATAGTTGACCGAATGTATATATGAATGAATTGAACATATACTATACCTTAGTTGTATCAATATTCCTAGGATCATGAGTGATTATGTCCTTCATGTACTGCCTCATGCAATACCCACAATCGTTGTTGATGTCCAGTTGCTTTAAGCACTATAAAAGATGAGGGAAAAAAAATTGACACATACACACGTGTAAAAGCGCACATGTGCGTGTGCGCAGACAAAAACTATATTGTGTGCTTCATCAATGTATTAATATAAACTATACCTTCAGGCATAGCCATTGGAAGTTGCATTTGTAGTTGCCATCAGTGCCATTGTTTTTTGTGCACTCAAGACCATTTTTTGAGTGCGGTGACTATAGACTGCTCTAAGAAGATACGATATAAAATTATATATACAGAAACATGCAAGATAAATTGAATTATAAGAGATGATAAATGATTAACTTACTGGTTGAATGTCCCCTACATTTATAGTCTGGTGTCTGAAACCCCGCTCACAGAGTCATGGTACTAAATCATTTTCGCATTGGATTTACGACTATTAGCATCGAGTAGCTATTTAGTACACAACATCAGGACAATTACAAAATAAATAAAAACTAATTCAAGTAGAGTTAATGATATCTCCAACTTTGAACATAATGCACCAAGAAGTAAGTGTTACTTATGTTTGGCGCCCTCCTGATTAATTCATCCCCTAGAAACTTCACTTGTCGTCTTTTGACATCTTCTTTCATTCTGTCATATTAGTTATTGATTTGGTAAGGACGGATGAACTTGATCTTTTCTTAGAAGGGGCAAGTGCCTGAAATGTCAAAACTAATATATCAAAATGTAATTAAAGTTTTAAGCAACCAACTATTCAATCACAATTGAAGAAATACCTCACAAAGAAGTTGGCAAAGCTTGAACTTGCCATGTCATTGTTAAGGATTTAGAAATAAGCTCTTCACTTACAGCTTCCTCTTAGTTTGGTTGGTCAAGGAAACTCTCTCAAATGTGATCATTAGAAATCGGTCCAAAGCAAAGCACTTGTCAACGAACTCCTAGAGGGACTTCCGAGAAAATTGATCAACGGGCTTATTCTGTGAGAAAGAATTCTTCTTGGATTGATCATTGAGAGTGAGATGCTTCTTCTTTTTGGACTGAGTGGAAGGCTTAGACTGATTGGGGGTTTTGAAAGTGGGGGGCTTGGCTTGAAGGTCACGAGAGACGAGGTAATTATGGTACAAGTTTCTGAAATGTCCAAACCAACAATATCAAAATATAATCAAAGTTATAAGCAGGCAGCTATTTAATCACAGTTGAAGAAATACCTCATAAAAAAAAGTTGATAGAACTTGAATTTGTCATGTCCTTGTTCAGGATCTTAGAAACAAGCTCTTTGCTTACAACTTCCTCTTAGTTTAGTTGGTTGAAGACCTCTACCTCAAATGTGATCATTGGAAATTAGTTTAAAGTAAAGTACTTGTTAACGAACTCCTAGAAGGACTTTCAAGTAGATTGATCAATAGGCTTATTTTATGAGGAAGTGTTCTTCTCGGATTGATTATTTAGAGTAGGATGCTTCCTCTTCTTGGACTAAGTAGAGGCCTTGGAAGGGGGGCGGGGCTTAGATTGACTGGGGAGCTTAGATTGAGTAGGGGACTTGGACTTGTTCGGTAGCTTCTTTTAAGTGGCTGATCGACTTCTTTTGAGTGAGGGGCTTTCATACTCTAAGTAGACAGCGAGGCCAAGCAATAAAGTTGCATGTAACCCCTCCTACAATATATATGTCTTTGCGGGGGGGGGGGGGTACAAGGGGATCTGGCTTTCCTCCACTGCCCTCCAATCCCCCCAAAACTGTGCCATTTTGACACAAAAATAGGTGCCTCTTTTTTTTTAATATTTCAGGAAATTGTGGGTACTGAAAAGATACTTACAGGTAGTGAAAAAGTATTTTATTACCTTAAAAAATTATTTTAGAATCTTGAAAAAATATTTCAGGGTACTAACTGATACTAAAAATATATTTCAAAATACTGATTCAGGATACTAACTAGTACTAAAAAAACTACTTCATGATCTTGAAAAATTATTTTAAGATCTTGAAGTATTTTTGAAGATCCTAAAATAATTTTTCAAGAATATGAAGTATTTTTCAGTATCAGTCAGTATCCTAAAGTATTTTTTTAATATCAGTCAGTAAGATGAAATATTTTTTTAGGATTTTAAAATAATTTTTCAAAATCATAAAGTACTAGTCAGTATTTTTTTACTTATAAGTATTTTAAAGTATCTTTTCAGTACCCACAGTTTCCTGAAATATTAAAAAAAAAAAAAAGAGGCACCTGTTTTTGTGCCAAAACAACACAGTTTTGGGGTACTGGAGGGCAGCATACGGGAGAGGCAGCGGAGGAAAGCCAAATCCCAATTAGATCCGGCTTTAACGACACAATTTTGGGGGTATTGGAGGGCAACGAATGGGAGAGGCAGCGGAGGAAAGCTGGATCCGGTACAAGGAGTGGATATCTAGAGTTGATGTTGGTGTTGATTTAGACCTTCACATGCTTAAAAGAGATAGGCTGGTTATGAATCCTCCGGGGGATTGAACAAAAGCCCATTACAACTGTTAGCTAGGGTCAATTTTTTTTTTTAAAAAAATATTTTTGGGCTACATTGCTCTGACAATTAATTATTTTTAATATTCAAAAAATTTAAAAAAATAATGGTTTTCAATCATCACCACTACTGCTATCCTCCTCTTCTTGCCCCTCCCCTCACTCGGCACATCATTGATATCTGAGAAAGGAGATGAGGGATATGATTGGAAACGATCATAAATAACTTGATTGTAATAAAGGATAAAATCTAACTTCATATTTAGACTATGGACTTGTTTAGTGAGATGCATTGTGGAGCAATCAAAGCTGGCTAACTTCTGCAGCAGAGCCTCCATTTAAAGAGGAGGCAAATTAAAGGAGGGGGGGCTCTTGGCGTTTGACCATGATGAGGGGGAAAAGGACGATGTTATGAAAAGGTTCTTTGTAGAAAAGTACTAAGAACAAAATGAATATGTCAGTATAAATAAAGTTGAATACTTTGCTCTAAAGTATATTTAACTTAGGAGAATTGATACTTGGTGTCGAACCGAATGAAGTTTTGAAAATGTGCTTTTTATATTTGTTTTTTATATTACAGTTATTTATTATGAAATGTCATTTTTGTCATTCATACTCTATGATCAATAGATATAACCGTTATGCTTGTGTTTTCGCTGATGTTAGAAGGTTTGAAAGACGAATTTGTTTGTAAGTGTTACGTGGTGGTTGCTTCAAAAATACCATCCCTTATTACCAAATAAATTATGATTATTAATTACAACCGTTGTTTTTGTGTTTCCGTGAATTTCGTCTAACAATACATGATGATGGTACACATAATTAACCATTACTTTTAAGTATTATATATTCTTGTATGCAATAGCGACACCAGGAATTTTAATGATAGAGGGCGGAAATAAAAAATACTATATTATTAATAAAATTAATTGAAATACAATGACCTAATATACAACAAATTGAAAAAAAAAATAACTATTACATAAATTAAGATCTTCACTTGATTCTTACTTTATATGTTTTCATATTGTTAAACTCATCTACAATTGAATTCGTGCTAAAACTCAAAACAATTTATTTTTCAATATATGTAATTAAAGAATCATCAAGAAATTAATCTTTCAGTATATTTTGAAGCATGTACATTTTTTATTATTTTCATAGCAGAGATAGATCTTTCAGTAGTTGCTGTAGAAATTAAAAGAGTGAGTACAAGTCTAATCACTCTATCAATAAGAGGGCAAATGATGGTCTTTTCAGTTATTGCTAGCCCTTGACATAATTTAAATGTAGTTGATAAATTAATCAAATCTAGATATATATTTAGGAATGTCATGCTCAAAATGTTGTAATTCCATCTTTAAATACAATATTTTTTGTTCTATGAAATTTCTAAAATAAAATTTATTAACAAGTTTATAAATAAAGGCATGATTAAATTATAATTTTTTAGAATTGAAAATTTGTTCATAAAGTCTCTCGCGTTGGGCCATTGGTTACTGATTTAATTATGTTTATATTTAATCAAGCTCATCTTCCTACTCTATGCTAGACCTTATATATATTGCCTTTGATCATTTTTATAAGGCACCAACTAATAAATGTTTTTGATACTTTTTATAAAGCACTTATAAGTTTTCAAGGCGCAATTAATTCATTTTTTCATGTCTGCCCATATTTAATAAGGGTAGTGTGAAAGAGTACTAGATTTAGGGTAGTTAGTTGAGATAATATTGTAAACCATTTGAATTTTAATTATGATAACTTTAATACTTTTAACTAACTTTATTGATTTGTAAGAATTAATAGTTGGTGCCTTATAATAAAAACTAAAGAAAGTATAAATTTAGGGGTGGGGGCCACCCCTACCTTAGGTCCACCCTTGCTTGTATGACCTTTGCCTTGACTTACATGGCGTTTATTAGTTTTAATTGTTATATATTAAGCGTTATAAATGCGTAAATTAAATCTGTAGTAGTGGCTTGTTTATATTCTAGAAGAGAGAGGTTCGACTCTTGAAAAGTTTTAAACATAAAAAAAGGAAATTAATTTTAAAGTGGTGTGTGTATTTGCATAATCTTGACAGAAAACAGGATTCAAGGACAATTTGCTAACGATTTAAACTCTCGCCAACAGAATATTATACATTTCTTCATCAATAGTATTTCATGAGAACAGCTAGACGAACTCACAAATGAACCCTACTTCAAAGCACAACCTTAAATTCTGAAACCGAGAGACAAGCATTCTGAAAGTGGAATCTGCTAGGAATTGACACATATCTAACGCAATTTAAATGACGCTGGTTTATTGAACGAATTGAACAAGAAACCCAAATAATGACAAACATTAACTAAATGTGGCATCCAAACAAGGCTTCACAGAAGGGGTACACGCAATTGATCTATCTGTTTGCATGGTCCACACAAGAAAAGCGCCAAGTTTAATTTAAAGAAAGCATTATTATTTGCACACAAATAATGGATCCACAAAAGAATTTGTGTGTCTGTTTGTGTTGTATATAATTGATATTGCAAAGCAAGTTGGGAGGTCCAAAGTAGTCGCTAGTTACGTTCTCAGGGCAATGTCATTTTCAAGACACTCAGTGGGAAAGAAAGATAAGGAACAGAAGGACAGTGACCCTTCTTGTTTGTTCTCTCTCTTTTTTTTTAATAATACAGGCAAGCCAAAGCTTGAAGATAATAGGAAGAGAGGAAAAGAAAACAAAGCCCCTCAATGCATCAAAATACAGAAACTAGGAGCAACAAGACTCCAAGTCTTTCAAAAACATATGAAGACATCCATCGGGGATATTTGGAATCAGAGCGACATCAGCGCCAACGGAAGTATTATGGCCCATCTTGGCCATGTAGTTAGCATAGGATATGTTTTCTCGAGAAGTATGGTGAAGCTCCACGTCTCAGTCACGAAACAACAGGTCTCTAGTCTCAACAATAATATCCTTAAGGAGATGATCAGAGGAAGAGTCCCTCGTAAGAATATTAACAACATCAAGGGAATCATAGTAGATGACAAATCTCTGCAGATTCATCTATAGACCGATTTGTAACCCAAGCATAATAGCATAAATTTCAGCCTCGATAGTAGATCCAAGGCCAAGGGGTTTGTAGAATCCCATCAGCCACTCTCCCTGAGTCTTGTTTGTTCTTTGCATACGCCAAAAGATGCTACAATTAATGCAAGATCATATATCTAGGGAAGAAGACACCAAGATTATATTTGAGCCCAAAACCAGATATTTGTTCTTGAAAGTGAGTTTTAACTCTCTACTTCTAGCTCTTTCAATATTATTTTGAATTTGTGACCCTTTTGCTGGTGGGGTAATACTAAACAGATCCACGTTCACATGTCTATTGGTAAATTCCCAATATAGGGACGTCAAGTATTTAATGAGTAATAGGCCCGTAGCTGGGTGTGATGGTCTCTTTACGTGAAGTTTCATATACGTGTATTTTCGTATTAATAACTTCAAATTAATTTCTAAACTGAGGGAAATTAATTAAGACGAAACTTTGCTGAAACCTTCAACAAAACTCTTTTTTTGGGCCGATACAGTTGTTCTCTCTCTATATTTTTTACCTGGTGCAGAATAGTGATTGTTACATTACATGCAAATTAAATGTATCCCTCTCAAACTAATTAATCAATGCTAGCTAGGGTTTGACACTATAACATGTCGGATTTGAATCCGATATCGATGTATCTTTGGTTTTATTAGAGTATATGTAATTGCTTTAAGCTTGCAGTGGTATCAAATTGAATATATCCTACCCACCAATCACGGTCGATTTAAATCAATACTTATTAAACGGGTGATCATCCCACTAAATTAAAATATGACTGAATACTTTGAACGTTGCGGTAAATGATAAGTAGTTGGATATAATGTAGGTCGTAATTTTGATAGTAAAGAACACGAGTTGCTTATTCATGGCCTCACCGGCCAGAACAAAAAATTTAGTAGAAGCTGATTAAGTCATGTCCTTTTCTTCAAGATTAATGAAATCTCGGTTACTAATCATATTGGTAGGGCTGGATCTTTGCGAAGTACAAGAATAAGACATGAAGAATAAAGTAGTGCATAATGTCTTCAAAGTGCATGCATTTCTTTCCTTTAGATTTAATTTACCCTCACCTATCCTTTTCTAAAAGGGTACAATTTGGATTAACACACGAATTTTTTACGATATAAGAAAGACCCTTAAGTATGGATTACACTTCCAACACTCCAGCCAAGATAACCGTGACTTTTATAAAGTGATAATTTAACTCTATCTTTATATACACTCAAAGATAAAGGTAATGAATTCAATTATCTCTTGTTGTTATGTGGTGTGTTATGATGTGTAAATAGACTAACAGTGTGGGAGTGTGCGATATTTATAGGCCATGAAATATTGCCTTAAACTGGTGGTAATAATTCTTCAATTCATAACAATTTATTAGACTTGTATGTTGATTAGTAAATAAAAATATGAAGAGTTATATATTTACATTATGTACAATTTTCTTACAATTAAATACAATACAACATTTCAACAAGTAATGGTGACCACACAAATGTCATTAGGAACTAAAAATACATATAACCTTGATAACTTTTAGTATTATTACTCATTGCATGACTCTTTATATAAATCCCTTAATTTTAAAAAGAAACATGATTTAAAATATTCCAACAAACCAAGTTGCCAAATCAAGAGGTAAAGCAGATGGCAAATTTTCAAGCTTAACATTGGCAAAGAGAAGGTTTTTGTATGATACTAGGGCTATATATATATATAAAATGAATTTTGTACCTAATAAACTATTTCTATTGAGAAGGAGGTCCACTTTTTGAGAACGAACCAAAGTTGAGGGGCTGACGGGGCACTCGAAGAATTATTAGAACTGGGAAAAACCAAAACCCACCCTAATTATATATATTGTGCAGTATATAGAGATAGGTTAGACATTTAATTACGTCAAGCTCATATAATTATCTTGGTGACAGCTCAGAGAATAGTTATGAGAAGCGAAGAAAGGAAGAATTGAATAAGATGGTGACATGTCATATGGGATAGCCAAAGAAAGCGCGAGGGACATATCGTTTGGGGATAAACGAGTCAAGCATGCATGAATAAAGCACTGTTCTCTGCAGTGCAGAAAGAAAGAAAGAAAAAGGCCACTAAAGATGAACACAGCATTGAATATTGCTATTTCAGATAAATCTCATGAAAAATTTCACTGACACTCCCAGCAGAGACAACGATCCAGAGGCCTCCTTCTTCCCTCTCTTCTTTTCTTACTGATAAATTAGCAGTAACTTTTTGAGCTAACGATGAGAGACAATAAAAAAGGGAACTTGTTGGGATAGTGCAGTCATCAAAAGAAGTGAAAGGGCGAGAAAACGACATATTGTTGACACACACACACATCCCCTCTCCTTTTCTTGTAAGATAAAAAATTACAGCATTATCTGTTAATTGTGTTTTCTGCATCTATCCTCACAAGAATACAGAATACTATTTTGTTGTTCTTACGTCTGTTGGCAGGTGAAGTAACAAGTAAGTCTTCCCATAAGAAGTGATTTTATTTATGTTTTTGGGTTAAGTGGTATTTATTTGCCTTGGAAGTTTTCATCAATGGGCAATTTTGTCTAGAAATTTGTAAAATAAAGCAATTTTACTCTAACCGTTATCACAATTAATTTTAACTTAGTTGACTAAATATGCTAAGCTGACAAATTATATATCATTCACATAATTTTTGTTAAAATAATAATTTACGCCAAAAGTTCATATATCATTAATTACTTTATCTTTTTCAAAATTAGATTTAAAACTTTCTGAGCAAATTTGTACTTTAACAAAAATGACATAGATTAACAGCTCAACATATTTAAACTTTAGCCAACTAATGATCAAAATAAATTGGAATAAAGGTCAAAGCAAAGTTGCTCCATTTTAAAAACTTCCAGGTGAAATCGCCTCCTGAAATACTTATGTGGTAAAATTATCCTTGGATGAAAACTTCAAGGTAAAAATGCCCTTTAACCCTTTGTTGTCATATATGTACATATACAGTTAATTTAAAATTAAAGCTGCCAAGAGTAATTAATTTTCGTCATATTTCATAACACATTCGTTATTGTATTCTGAATCTTGATATTTTTCCAGGAAGAAAAACCTCAGGAGGGAAAAAGAATACTGACGCGGGGCACGGAACGTCGTAATAGAGAGGACATTTGTAATAGAAGCTAGAAAGACGATTTATTAAGAGATTTGGGTGTGTACTTGATTAGCCAGTGAGAGAGAGAGATTGTATATGCTCTTACCCATTAGTGTAGTCTGAATCAACTTAAACATTGAGGAGCCGAGGACCACTTTCTATTTCTCACTTCTCACTCTGCAGAATCCCTGAGACAGATATAAAACTGCCAACAAAGTAATAAAGAATCGACACCAAACTAATGGTACCATATATGGTCCTTTGATGACACAGAGAAGGAACCAATGCTTTACCAAAGAAGTTGGGATCATCATTTGATCTTAGTCTTTTAAAAAAACTTGCGAATTCATTCATCAACAAACGTACGTACATGGGTTGTCTGATCCATATATACATGTAAATATTAATAAAGTAATCAGAGATAACCGTGAGAAGGAAAGGCGTGAGCAGAGAAGAACAAGTACTGTCACAGTAGAGGCAAATATGTCATACCAATTTTTTTTTTCTTTTATATTTTTTTTTAAAAAAGCAATATAATATTGCTATTTAATTTATCTATCTGACCCAATATAACTATCTGCAGTGCAACTTGTTAAGACGAGTATGACATTCACAATACTTCAATTTATCTTATATTTAGGATTGGAGATACTAATAGATAGATGCATAAAAACAGATCTTCTGATGATGTGCAGGCACGGTTAAAAAAATAAACAGCCCCTCTCTCTGAAAGGTGAATAAATTTTCATACACGCTGTCTTGTAATGGGTTAAGCAGCAAACAATCTGAATCCATGGACGCACCAACCAATAGAAAGAGGACAAATTAAAGCAATTCCACACCAACACACACACATTCTTGGAAACATGCAAAACAGCTAGCTAGGTTAAAAAGACATTTACGGTGCTAGCTTTATCTTCTTCAAGTGGTTAATTCGATGGCCTTTGCTTTTGATGCTAGCATTATATGCTGTAAGGGCCAGTTGAAGAATGCTAATCGATCAAACAAGATAGATCACCCACGTCAATAATTGAAAACGATGCGAACCAATAATGATTGAGTATGATTATATGCCAACTAATTAAGTGGACAACCTTTTTATTTTCGAAAAAGGTTGTCCTAATATTTTTATTATACCGTTCCGCCAATTACGTATTGGGTACCGCCATGTTCTGTTTTTCATTATCCCTTATGAGCTCATATGAATTGTTGATTTAGAAGATAATAAAAAAATTAAAGTAATATTGTAGCTTTTCATATTAATTGGACGGATATATATGATTTAAAAATTATGAGGGATGATGAAAAAATGACGATAGGAGAAACTCAATCCCAAAAATTTAAATATGTTTATTGTGTACTCCTTCCCTCTCAAAATATGTTTTAAATTAATGAATTTGTCTCAAAATACAAGCTTCAATTTAATTTTATGTCAAAGCATTTATTGCGCTTTTTTAAACTTTACTATTTGATTGTATTTATTGTATTTATTGCGTTTTTTTCACTTATCCTCTTTAGAAATAATGGCATAATTAATAAAAAAAAGTAGTATTTATTACTTCTTAACTAATTTTCACAGTTGTTGTTTTTTTTTTTGAACAATCATAGTTATTTTAATAAATACAAATTGGTTATCCGAAGCTCTCCACAAAGGAGAGTAAATTCCCTCAGTATTCTTCTCTCCTCATCCCTCAGCATCCTTCATCTATACCATTGATCTCAACTAAAAGTTAATATAAGATGGAAGAGAAGAGAAGAATGAACGGCTGGATGGAAGGATACTGAGGGAAGGATATCGAGGGAATCCAAACTCCTCAACAAAGAAGTGTTAGTGTCATGAATAATGTTAATTAAATCCCATCAGTGCATATATCGCAATTTTCATTATTTCCCTAATTATTTATTGACATTAAGTTAAACTTTAAAGCATTTCTCAGGTTCTACGTATACATATTTAAATGTTTTCATATTTAAGTGTATATTTAGATTAGCCGTAAAAACTATTTTTTAAATATAATTTATAATGTACGAGAGAAATGTGGGAAAAAAAAAAAAGAAAGAAATTGTCTAGTCTTACGCAAACATACTTTTACTAATTTTAATGATGAAGAATGGCATGAACATGGATATATTTTCAAGTGAAACCAATAAAATTAAGTGAAGGAGGTACTCTGAGAAGTAGCCAAAGGCAGTCTCAGACTTTGTGGCCTTGTCAGGGGCATCAGTTTCTAAGATTGATAAGCCCCAATTGTCCATAGATCAGTCCTCTCAGACCCCACCCCGTTTATAGGATCCACCCCCCACACCTCCATCTTCCCCCTTCCTCCTTCACATTCTCCCTCCTTTTCTCTCTCTCATGGACAAAGCTTCAGAGACTAGTAGTAGTAGAGAGACACGTGACTTCATGAACGTCGATTCTTTCTCTCAGCTTCCCTTCATCCGCCCTTCCCCTCTTACTAAAGAAAAGCCAATCAAGCTCTTCGGCATTGAGTTCGCTTCCCCCGAAGCCACCGCCACCGTGCCGCCCGCAGACGATTCCGAATCCGCCGAAGACTCAAGCGGCGGGAAGGACAACAACAGCGAGACTAACCGGAGATTCGAATGCCATTACTGCTGCAGAAACTTCCCAACCTCTCAAGCCTTAGGTGGCCACCAAAACGCTCACAAACGAGAGCGCCAACAC
Source organism: Acacia confusa (assembly GCA_037074495.1). NCBI lineage: Eukaryota > Viridiplantae > Streptophyta > Magnoliopsida > Fabales > Fabaceae > Acacia > Acacia confusa. Next base: position 7,112,611 of record CM073507.1, on the reverse strand, counting down.
GCCAAACGAGCCCACCTTCACATGTCTGAAGCTCAAGTCTATGGCCTTGTCAACTACAGGTCTTTCACTTCTCCAACTTCAACGCTAACCACCCCAATGCCTGCTGCTACTTACCCAACTTCTTCTGCTAGGTTTTATGGAAGCCCATATCCTCATCACCACCACAATCCCATCAATGGAAGCCCCTTGGCCTTTTGGCGAATCCCCACCCTCCAAACTAACCCTAATTTGAATAATCGTGACCGTTCGTTGAATCCATTGCCCTCATTTGACAGCGACGATGTCAACAACAACATGAGGGCCTCGTCGCTGCAGCTTGCAGCCGGGTCTGCTTCACCGTTGCAAAACCGGTACGTCATCCATGACTCCAAACCCGGCGTCCACGACCATGTGAGTCTGGATCTTCATCTGTAACACCAATTATATAATTATAATAACTTTTGAGTTACTTTGGGGTTGATCGGCCCTCTTTGGATATTAATATTAAAATTGCCACTTTTTTCTCTGATGAAGTTTTATCATGACGTGACAATTCTAAGATGATCCTCAAATTTATATATACCACTTCATTTTCAATTATCATTGATTCACATTTACAGTACATACTTTTCCCCTTTTAGGCATATATATACACTAATGGTAGCAATTAATGTATATATGTCACGTTAATCTCTGCAAGAATTGAGAAAGCGTTTACGCATGTGGAGAGCTAACATGATGTAAAGAATAGAAGACAGTTGGGGGTACGCATGAACATTTTGTGGAAACACACGTGTGCGAAAATCATGAAATGTGCAGACAGATGGGGGTTATGAGATAGGGTGGGTTTCTGATTCGATGCAATGTGATTGAGAAACGTCATGATGATAAGTTTTGATGCGGTCTGATCCAAAAAATTGCGCAAAAGAGAGAGATATTTCCATGCCATTTGCAGTATGCTTCAGATTTATGTTTTTTTTTTTGTTGTTGTTATCATCCCTCATTTTCAAAGCAATTTACAGAGAGAGTAAAGAGGGAAACAAGTTATACAGAGAGATAAAAATAGAACTGTACTATGGATATGTGCCTATCAACTTTAGATTATGTCTCTTACATCTAGCTAGGATATAAGTGAGAACCTCCTCCTATGTATGACTAGACCTGAGGCTTAGGGGACAAAATGGGTAACGCCAAGACCAGTAAAAAAGCGCACTCTCGCTCTTTCTTCTTTTCTCCAAGTCATTAAATGGATCTATCAAAGCTAGGAACATGTTCTGCAGAATCATGTGCGTGCTCCTATCTGACGATGTTCATTAAGGTGAGAGTTTGGGTTGACCGAAGTTGAAACAAAATATAATGGAACAAATTATGGGTTTGCTGTGTTGGGAAAAAAACTAATGGTTAGAATAAGAATTGGGCTACCATCTTTGACTGAAGTTATAATAACTTGGTTGATTTGTTATTGATGTCTGACTTGATCGATATAAGTGTCCCAACACAACTTGGAAGAGCATGGATATCATGACTTTACATATATATGTCTCGTTTACAGACCAAACCAAAAAAAAGTGAGAGCGTTGAAGCTTAAACGAGGCAGTGGTACCGACGACCAAGGGGCTTTTATGGCGTTAAAATGACAAAACCATCCCCTCGAAAAGGATGTGTCTTCCTTTTTTTCCTCTTAGACTTTAAGGAACAAATGAACATGGTAGTTAGACTGCCATCTTTATTTTCCCACCTTCTGTACCTTTGCTTTTATATGTCTGATACACGCGCGCGCATATATATATATATAGAGAGAGAGACAGAGACAGAGAGAGTGTTAGGTGGGTTAGTTTTGGTGAGTTAAAACAGTGAGACTGGGAGATTCCTTCTCTAGGGGGAAGAGGACTTGTTCTCCTTAACAATAATACAGTAATAGTTACTACTGATGGATATCTGTCAACTTTAGTCGTCTGTCATTATGGCAGCACTGAGGGACTGGGTTTTATATATATGACGATGAACGCTACCAATGTTAAACTTACCAAAAAAATTCAAAGGAAAATGCATTCAATGACCACATTGATGATATGGATTTGACCAGCAATATAATTCCAACTTTTAACCAGACTTTCCTCTTTAATTTCTCCCTTGCGAAACTCTGGGCGACCCTGAACTTTCTGGTTTCAAGTACTTCGACCAATTTCCCCCATTCATCACCTAGTTTTCAAATCCTAGTCAAAAGTTCCAGGACAACGATTTTTGGTTTTCTTCTGCAGAAATTGAAACATGCGTTTTTTTAAAAAAAAAATCTCAGTCCTCCCTTGGAAGTCTTCAAGATAAATTAACCATAGATTATTAACAACGAATGCTCAATAGTCTTAGAGTTTAACATGTTCTCCTACTTCTGCCCCCGGCGCCACCCCCCCCCCCCCCCCCAAAAAAAAAAAAGAAAGAAAGAAAGATAAAATTCCCAAACAGCCAAGGCATGGAGCATTAATTTTCATATATGATCCAATAAAAAATATTGATTTCCTAAAACGTATGTGCCACCCGGACAAATGCGTAGTAGAGAACATTTAAATAAAATAACTTTCTTGAGTAAGATATGTAGAAAGACAATTTATAAGTTATCAGGCAAATTGCCCTGTATTTGTCCGATTTTCCTTTTAAAATTAAGGGAGAAAGATCTCCTCCTCTGTGCTCGTTCTCTCTGGTTGAAGAGATGATTACTGATTAATCCTCTTTTGGCCAAACACGGCATGCGTCTTTCCCAATTCTTATATCTTACGAGCATAGATTTATAGATCTCCTTTTGAAACTCTGCAATACCTCCCGAGTCCCTGACCAATACTATCTCTTATAAGATCCACTTTAATGAAAATAAATTAAATACAAAATAGATCTTATACTAAGAATGGGAGGTGATAGTTTAGCAACATGGCAGAGCATGTACTCCCTTAAGAAACCCTAATCAGAAAACCTCACTCAACTCAACAATATTACCACAAGTTTGATATCTGAGTCTCAATCTACTAAAGTAGCTTTTGTCGCATGAATGTATTACAATTTGAATTTTGCGATAAAACAAGAGAGAAAAATAAAAGCAAACCAAGTGACAAATAATGATAAATCCCAAAATACTGTTGCCGCACTGTTAATGTCAACCAAACTATAGACCCCATAAGTAAATGCAACATAGAAAAGGGTGTGGGGGGAAGAAAAGCAGAAAGAGACCGCAGTGTAATACGCAGAAGAGGACATACATTATGATTAGGACCACTTGCTCTTTACTTCCAGAGCGAAGATAGGAAAGAACAGTGGAATTTAAGAAACATCGGCCCACCTCTATATATAGTTTCTGCACGAGGTTGACAGTTTATACAGTAGGCCTCAAGCTAACAGCACAGACGGCACATGTTAGAACACAGGCAAGATCCCTTCCCTTTTGATATGCCATTGGGAGCAGCCGTTGGTTAACAACGTCGCTATAAACGCCAAACTATGTGTCTTTCACAACATGTTGGTCAGGACCAATGTCAAATCACCTTTGCTTTTCCATGACTACCCAAAAACTATTAAATTCAATCAGCTACCAATAAATATCCCTGCAACTAGTCTTCGGTGACGAGCTGCTCATTAATGGATCCATATGTTCATATAGGACCATCAGGTCAATGCAAGTTCACTTTCCCTTCACCTTCAGTAGAGCCAGCCTCATTTAATTTGATGTGATGATAACCACCTACAGAAGTCAATTTATGCCTTCTGACAAGTCCCAAGGCAATTACCCATCTATGTAAATAGGACTTTAGAATGCTTACTTCCTGGCCAGCATTTCAGCATCAACCAGTTGCGGCCTCAGGAAGGCAACAAACGGGAGCCATTTGCGGCAAAGAATGATGCTACTTTTGTAACGTCTGTCTTTAACAACAATGTATGCCTAATTACGATTAGACCTACTAGGAAACACGATTAGACTCGATTTTACAGCCAGTCAAGCATCAGAATATCAGATGGCCAGCAAAATTTCTTTCTTTCTTTTTTTTTTTTAATTAGGCCCCACCTACACAGTGGAGTAATATTGTGAATGCAAGAGTTGTATTGACAAGCCTTGCTTTGCATCAAAAACAATATGCTCCATAAATTCCGTACTAACTATTGCCCCAAAAAATAACACCTCAAAATATTTTGGAGGGTGGGGTAGATGGTAAAAGTGGCAGCACGAGAGGAAAAAAAAATCTGCCTAAACATGTTCAAACAACGAAAGTCCATTTTCTAGCTCAAAATTGATGGAGGTAGAAGCGCTCTGCAGTCTGAAAATGCAAGGTATGACACTGGTAACTGGTTGCAGCCTTGCAGGAAGCCACTGCAATTCCAGTATCAAGAAGTGATACCTCAACTGTAGCAAGGGAATTCAAGTCAGGAGCTGCTCCTACAAAAAAATAGTCTAGTAGTCTAAACTTAAGGTACATAAAGATAGTCTCTACGAATCAGCTAATTAACTTGTTTTACACTTGGTACCGGGAATGATTTTCATGGACATGAAAATGAGCCTTTATAGCTTATATAATTGGAATTTCACAGGCCTTTGTCAAGTTTGGTATGGCATGAAAATTAAAAATACCTCTCTATACTTATGTTTGATCGGGCTAACATAATACAAGATTCGAAAGGAATGTTGAGAATAAGACTATAACACCCTATGTGATGAAAGGACCAAGCAATTATTCACCATCCCATCCTAACAAAAGCAGCAGCATTGCATCAAAAATATTATGGAAAGGCATGAGTTCCCAAGTTTTTTGGAATGAAAATTCCCAAAGAATTTGAATAAGTCTAGTTCTAGCAACCAAAATGCAGACATGGGAATTTACTTTCCGTTCTGAACTCTATATTGGAGGATGCTAGCAACCAAGTAGGGCAATAGAACAGGTGAAAAAGATGAAAAGACAAACAAGGCATTCAGGTATTAATCTGTTCTGAAGCATATCCATTTAAGTAGATCATATACCAACCTCCTTAGAAATTTGACATGCAGAGAAAGGGAATCATTTAATTTCTAACAAACAACCAGCTCAAAGGACTTCAAAAACAAGACCATAGTGTCCAGCACACATTGGACACTTTAAATTTTGTCATGTTACCATGTCCATCTCCTATGCATGGGTCAGTATTCAAGTTTCCTAGAACCTGGCCAATGATAAAAGTCCCTTAAGAAGATTCGCTTTGCAATTCAACCTTATCAGTAAAATAAACATTACAAGCTGTTTATGTGATCTTTCTTTGCTTTCTTTCTCAGCCTCTTTCAGAAAACATTACCCATTATAAGATCACATACTTCCATTCAGATTATGATTATCTACGCCGCTCTTTCAGATTATGAGAATTGTAGTTGTCTTCAATATGTCGGGTGAGAAGAGAGATTCCATAATGTGAGGCACTTGAGGCAGCATAATAAGATGTCACAGTGAGTTGAGCAAACTTTGGAAGCACATAACCTACAAATTCCACATAACATCTGAATTAGTCAGGATTCATGAGTCTCTAGACATTGTAACATCACTGCAATAAGCTATAGCTCTTCAACATTACAGTCAGTTTGATAATGAATGGGAGACGTTGCTTCTTTAGCTTGAACCAAGGAATCCCTCAGACATGACTGAGTGGCATTGATTCAAACTAGATCTTGTTCTATCATTGACCTATAATAGATACAAAAGGACTTATTCAATCACATAGTTTGGGCTACAATAATATGTTGCCTTTGGGGAGTACGAAAAGGCCCAATGAATAGGGATTTCCCAACAGGGCTAGGTCATTTGGGACAAGTGGATCATTTATAATGAAGAGGATGAACTTTGAGAGAATGAATCGGACTATTAAAAAATGGACTAAACAAACTATTAAACCAAACCAGAAGCATCAGTAGATCTGAAACTGCACAATGCCAATTTCCTGGCACTACATGCTAACAGCAAAATCCTATCAAAGGAAGTAAGACTAAAAGCCCATACTCAACGCAGACACAGTCAGCACTAAACCTCTTAGTGATATTTAACTTAAATGATGAAGCGTGAGCTAAAATGTATAATAAACAAAACTCAAGAAAATGCTAAATAGAGCATGGAACCCAACTCAAACCAAAGGGAAAAATATTAAAGACCATGAGGGGACTGACATTCCTCAGGACAGGATCCGTCTGAGAGGAAATCATTTGTCATTTTCTGCCTGGCTTCTGGATATCAATATCTTGGGCTAATAGTTCATGTCTGCAAACTGTAATGAGTGCTAGAAATTAAACCTAATAAATAGGCAGGTAAAAGCATTTACCTCCAAATGCAGCACTTGCACCGGAATATATAAGCAATGGTGGGAGCTGTGAACAAAGGAGGAACAGAATGTGTTAGCTAAAGAAAATAAACAAGAAACATGGAAAATGCACTGTGCTGGGCACAAAACACGAAAGATGACAAGTTCAATGACAATACGATTCTACGCATCAACATTACTCCAAGGCCACTAAAGCTCAATATTTGTAAAGTCAAGTCAAAAGTAAAATAGAGTATGCATACCCCAACTAGGAAAGGAAGCCACTTTGGTCCCTTCAGACGTTTTTGTAGGTATGGGATCCCTGCAGTCAAAGATTAATAAGCAATATCAGCAACAAAGGATGCCTACAATAAAGTGGGGGGAAAACAGAACTAGTAATACCTGTGTTAAAACCATGAACTGCACTGAGCATACCACCCATACCCGATCCAGCCTAATCAATAAGAAACACAATGACATAAGGCAACAAGATTATTCATAATATAACGAAACATGCCATGATAAATGAGGGACAGTACAGTAAGGAGCACAGCTATATTCCAATCCCCAGGTGATAGGAGTCTACCGCCATAATTGAAACCATGTATACACTCAAGGCTAAGCTAATATTCCAGTAATTTGAACAGGCAACAAATGACAACTAATTGTGTGAAGTGGGAAAAGAAATCAACAAGATTGAGCTGATAAATATAAATGTATACACTCAAGGCTAAGCTAACACTTAGCAATAAAAATAATATCAAAATTTAAGATTTCTACTTTATTTTATAACAAATAATAAAACAAGCCAAGTCTTGCATTGTTTACTCACCACAGCAGTCGCATCATGTAAGACAGAAGAGATTGTCCATTCAGCTTTTTCCTGCATCCACATCATCACATAAATAGTTGACAGAAATTTTTTACAACGTAAATTCATCAGAATTCTGCAAAGAGAATAGTAGACATACAGAATTAGGATTTAAAAGGGAGAGGCAGCGTGGGCAACGAGGGGAGCCAAGGCCAGGGTTGATGGTAGGATCATGGTGGAGATTGCCAGTTCTTAGCTTTTCTTCATACACTTCTCGAGTTCCCATTATCTGGGTCACTTTGTAGCCCGGGAGTTGCCTACGTGCAAACCAAGTGAGAAAAAGCTAAAATTAAGATGAACTTGTTTTCCCTGAGAAAAATATTTTTTTTGGGTGTTAAGTAATTAGTGTCAAATTTCCTAATCAAGCTATTGCCGTCTGGATTCTGGACTGTTTTGACGCATCGGCCTTCACTTCACTACCACTGTGTAACCCTTTCATGAAATACCTAAAAATTCTCGACATATTTTACAGCCATCATCAAGTGTGTGTTCAGTTTCTCTCTGTAAAAATTCACACCTCCACTGCAGCTAAACAACATCATTTGCTATCTTCACGAAATCCAAAAACACATGTCATCAAACCTTGAAACAAGAAAATGTCTATATTTTGGCCCTCCTAATCAGCCATGATTTTTCTATGAAGGTTTTAGGTTAGCAATAGTCTCCTGTTAATGTTTATTAACACCACCCCCCCCCCCCCCAAAAAAAAAAAGGCAAATTACTTATGCCACCGCAGATTAATTCAAAAAGGTTTCTGCGACTCTGTGCGTGTGTTAGAGCAGGAATTAATTCATAAATAGCAGGGATTCTATCTGTTAGAATTATATTGGGAGTAAGATCAGCCACTGGGGTAACTTCCAATCTAATTTAAATAGCTTGACTCTTGGCTAATAGTTGCAAAAACAAAAAAGCATGAAGACCATATCTCTAACTCTTTCATACTTAATATGGAGATTGAATAACACATCAATTAAAATCAATCAAAATTTGTAATTATAATGGCTACCTACCAATTCAATCATAGCTACCTTTGTCTTCAAGCATTTTATCAAACACTTAGTGTGGTCTTGGTAGACATAATCCAGGCATAAATCTAGTTCACTAATTCACCATTCCCTAATTAAGTTGATATCACTATTTTCTAACTCTTTAAAGCCTGGAAAGGAGATTGAAAAAGAAGCAATAATCTGAGCCGTTATATGGAGAATGAAAGGGAAAATACCTCGTCAAGCAAGTCCCGTAGCCGTCGAATTCGGTCAGCAACCTGCTCAACTATCTTTCCTTTTTTCAGATGACAGAAATGACGAAGGAAGATTCTGCCAATATGTCATTTGAATGCAGCAACCGAGGGTGGAGTTATTTAGCCTATCAATATTGGAAATAATAAGGAAAACAGAGTGGAGAAATCGTAGATTGCATCCCTTACTTGCGAGCATAAATGACGGAAGAAGTAGCAGAAGAAGCTTGAATAATTCGGCCGCAGGAGCAAGGCACCGCAAACGCAGCAGCGACGAGAGAAGAAGTGAGAAGGCGAGTTGAAAGACAAATTGATGAGTTCGCGCGATCTAATCCTTGAGTAGCTTCATCGATTATTTTTACCTGCCCTCCATCCTGAAATTTCTGTACATACCGATCACAGGGCCACGGAAAGTGCTGATATGGGGAATTGACAAAATCCCCGTTAAACTTCGAATAAGCGAATAGCTATTATTTGCTTCCTGCACTTGCCACTTGTTACCTCAAACGAACCTGCGGATTAAAAGTTTAAAACCCAGCTGCTCTTTAGGTTAACTACAAGCGCTTTTGGTTTTCTCATCATACACCAGGAAAAAAAAGTTTATACATAAAATGGTGCCCTTATACATGGGTCCTACTATTTCATCTGTTTAACATGAAAAAATGATTTTCTTATAATATAAGAAAATGTTTTCCCTAAGTATAAATAGTAGTACTACTCCTGATATTAATTATAAAATAAAGTTGATTTTTTTTTTTAGAAATTAAGGAAGCTAAATAAATTACTTAATCATTTCATATTCTTATATTATACTATATTAGTTTATTAGTCAAACTAGTTTTTTAAAAAATAAAAATAAAAAAGTATTCTAAAATAATTTAATTAGTTTCTTTAATTTCTCCAAAAAAGTCAATTATATCTTATATTACTTTTAGTCCTAATTAAAAGACAAAATTGACTTTTTTGGAGAATTAAGGAAGCTAAATAAGTTACTTAATTATTTCATATGTTGTGTATTTTTACATTATATATTTATTTATTAGTCAAACTAATTAGTTTGAAGAAAAAAATAAAAATAAAAGTACTCTAAAGTGATTTAATTATTTTCCTTAATTTTTCTAAAAAAGTTAACTATATCTTATAATTAGAACAAAAGATACTAAGTAGGACCGGAGTGCGTACCACCTTTTGGGGTTGAAGTCATGGTTATTAAATCCAACCAACGACTGAATGGTGGAGGTATTGAGTTAAAATTTGGGTCATGTCAAAATCAAACCGTTTGTAACTAGTATGAGATTAGGTCAGTGGTTAAGAAGTAAAAATTTTAAAGTTATTTATATTCAACGATTTTTTTTTTAATTTTAAAAATGTTAAACCGATCAAATCAATACAACAACCTACCGGACTGGTTGGCCAGTTCTTAGCCCAACCGACCTGTGATAACAATGGATAAAGTGCAATTGACCTAGTTGCAATTTTCGTCCCCAAATAATTTTTTATGTAATTTTAATGGGTTAAGTTTTTTTTATAATCTTTTTTATTATCTCTTATAATCTCTGAATTATATCCATCCAATTAATATAATATTACTTTAATTTTTCTCTCCTCTTCTTAATTAACGGCCTAGATGAACTGATGAGAGAAAATAAGAAAAAAATTAACAAGAGAGGATCTCCTTCCAATTTCAATCCCCTCGTTTTTTTTTTTTGGGATGCAATTGGAAGCCTACCTAAGATCCAAACATTTAACTATTAGTTGACTTAAGTTTGCTTATGTGGCATGCCACATGGCGGACATCTCACCGGTAAAAGGGTCAAACAAATTTAGATAATGGGTCAATTTTTTTGGACACATGGCACTAATGTTTGGGGCCCACATGGTAATTTTAATTCTACTTAACATTGCACCAAAATAAACGAGGGGGGAAGGAAATTGAGCCAGGAATAATACTTTGGGACGAAAATTGCAACTCTGCTTTAGGGATGGATGGCACTTTAACCCTATCCTTTGTATCAAACAGCTCTTAGAATTTTTAAATAGAAAAAGATATTTTCATTGATTATTCAATTATTCGTTGAAAAATCATTACGTTATTGATCGAAAATATTATTTTTTACATAATCTTCTGAACTTTAAATTGTACTTAAGTAAAGTCTGGCCAAGAAAATTGTTACTATTTCTTAATAAATCCCATCGCATTATAATCTCATTATTATTTTTTATTTGATTAAAGGTTTTTCTCTCAAAACTTATAAGGTAACCGGTTCTTATTCCTCCCAATAAATATACACTTTGAGATTCAAACTTATGTTTTCGACTTTATGTGGGTGAGGCCCTTTATTACATCAACTAATAGACTGCTCACTAATCCCAACATTTTGATTGTTAACAAAATGTCAACCCACTCTCTTTTGCCTTAAGACCAACTTGTATTATCGACTCTAAAAATAAAGAAAAAATTAATGACAAGAAACTCATAAAACATACAGTATAGGATTAATCGATTTTTTTTTTTCCAAATTATAAAATTAATGAATTGATTAATTGAAATTTTTTTATCACAATTGAAGCTTTTCTTGTTTTTTTTTTTTCTTTTACCCACATATCATGTTGGAAGCCTCGAAGGGTCTTGTAACTGGCAATTTCATGATCATCTAGCTGGGGACATAAAATAGGCTAGGCGGGGTTGTTGGGGGAATGATGTTATTCATTAGTTGTTACATGCATCTCATTAATAATGTGTTTTTTTGGCGGAGAAAAAATGAAAGGGAAACATAAACACCTCCAACCTCTTTTTTTTTTTTTTGTACGTACGGAGGATTTTAATCATACTTCATCTCTGGACTCGCACTACTTCTCACCTTTATTATTAGTTTCAAGCGACCATGTAATATAGTTACACATTAACCCTTTATTAACCCTTTTTAATAATGTAATATAGTTTCAACCTTTATTACTTCATCAACCTCCCAACTCAATGAACTCATATATCCCTACGGCTTCGTGCATGCCAAGCTGTCACAGTCACTCACAGGTAATTGTCGAGCATCAAAATACAAATATAAAAGTATTTCTTATTATTGAACAAGAGTAGACTCATAAAATTAAAAGCAAACGAAGACCAACTTATATAATAAAAGCAAACGAAGACCGACCGCAAAAGAGGGACGGAAGATGACAGAATGGTTAAAGAAAGTCTGAGGCGATGTGACTTCTGAAAGAAAAAAGCAGCGATCTCCATCAATAATGGAACACGTAGACGTTGTACTCCCACCACAGCGTCCCCTGTTTTGGGATCAAACGTGTGAGTCCTAGCCTGAGCATACCCACGTGCGAATCGGAAAGCGCCGCTCCCTCCGACTATCGGCATCTCCCTCATGGTGCCCTAACAAGCTCAAGTTGCTGCCGTTATATTTCCCTTCCGTAAAAGCAAAGTTCAACAACATCAAATATCCCGATTCTTCTTGCGATGCCGACGCGTAAATACCCTGGGCTCTTCCCACGAGCGTGGAGTTGAGCTCAGGCCTCGCCGTCAATGGATCGTCTATCATAACTACTGGTCCGAATCCCGTCGGCGAACTGTTGGTCGTACTGGCCGCCGCCACCCTCACGGCGCTGGGCTTTGGGCCGCTCACGATGTCGTGGAAGTACAAGTAAAGGTGGCTCAGCTTTTACTTACGGAGGCCCAGAGATAGCGGGGATATGCTTCGAGAGAAACGGGTCGTTTTGGTGGCGGCGAGGGAGGACGAGAATAAGAGGAAGACGGTGGCGAGGGGAATGAAGAAACTGGATGCCAGTTTAGCCATGGCGGAGCCTGGTGAGTAACTTCTCGAATCCACCGTATCGATTGGCCAGTTTCCGCCCAAACTGACCAGTCCAATCCTGATAACAATGATTAAAGTGCAATCCTAGAGAGTTGCATCGTCCGGAAGTATTTCTCGAGGCAATTTCCGTCCCCAGGTTATTGCAATTGGAACCCTATCTAACTAACAGATCTAAACATTTAACTGTCAGTTGACTTAAGTTTGCTTATGTGGCATGCCACATGGCAGCCATCTCACTTGTGTTTTCCAACTCACTTTTTTCTTTGATTAAAATCAAATCTAAGAAGCACCAGGTATGAGATAAGAAAAATCAATAAGGAAAAAGACAGATTAAAGGGGATGAGGATGAAAAAAAAGAAACCAGACACCACCGGCACTTCTCGACGGTGAAGGGTGAGCAAATCAACACCAAAACCGAATACAGCGAGTTGGGAGTTTGTTTAAAACGATCTCATAAAACGAAAGAAAATAATGCAAATTCAAACATTTCTGGAGGTTCCGATGTTTCCTTTGCCCAGAACTTCTATAAAATTTCTCAACAAATTGGGGATTTCAAGAACACGGACTTGCCCCTCTCTGCCACCACGGACCCATTGGTTTAGATCGCAAAGCTCATCAATCTGATAAACCAAGAACTAACGAGTCAAAAATCCAAATCACAGAACAAATTAACACAATACCAATGTTGTAAACAAAGAAATCAAAAAAAAAAAAATGCAAACAAAATAAATTAACCACGAAACAATTCTGAGATTGAATCGTTGAAGAAGAGACCAACAATGAAGTCTGGGTTCGTCATCGCCATTAGTCACTATTGCCATCAAGCACCGGAACTTCGAACCCCAACTAAGACTCCTTTATCGCAGATGCCGAAGCTTGGGTTCTTCACCGCCGCTCCTCCTCCATGAATGTCGATCGCAAAGCTCCACCATGGACGTCCGTTGCACAACTCTTCCATGAACGTTTCTCAGCCGTCTCCATGAAATCCTTCAAGAAGAAGAATAAGAAAAAGAAGATCCATCATAAGGACAACGACAAAATCGGCGAAGATGCTCAGTCACCACCGTTCTTCCTCTGCCACCATCGAACAGCTTAATCCCTCCACCTCCAGCATCGGCCTTCCTCCCACCTTAACAAACTTACCACCGTAAGATCTGAGAGGAGGAAGAGCGGTTGGGGTAGAGGTGGGTGACGGTGGTCCGTGACGAGGGGCATGGACCGATGTGAGGGTGCCGATGGTGAATAGAAGAGAAACGTGGCAACGGGTCAAATTTTTTCTACAGTATGTTTGGTTTTGGGCGGGAAGGGTATTGATTAAATTATTATTAATTAGAAGATTTTTTTTTTATTATTGAGAATCTATTTTTTTTAATATTGAATTTTTTTTATAAACAACCTAGTCAATATGAAATATGAGGTAAAAGATTTCTCTCACTCATTCCCTCTCCTCAAATCAGTCACATATTGATTAAAAATTCAATTATTCGTTAAAAAATCATTACATTGTTGATTGATAATGTTATTTTTCACATAATCTTCTAAACTATAAATTACACTTAAGTAAATTCTGGCTAAGAAAATTGCCACTATGTCTTAATCAGTCACATAATGTTATTTTGTTTTTACTCATATATCATGATGGAAGCCTCGAAGGGACCTGTTATTGGCAATTTCATGTTCATCTAGCTGGGGGAAAATAGCTCTGGCTAGGTGGGATGTAGGGGGAATGATGTTATTAATAGGTTGTTACATGCATTTCATTAATATTGTATTTTTCTGGCAGAAAGGAAATGAAAGGGAAACGTAAACACCTCCAACCTCAATATTTTTTTTCACGTTACCACACTTCTTGTTGTCCAAAAAAAAAAAAAAACATACCACATCTCTGGACTCGCATTCTCTCTTACCTTTATTATTAGTTTCAGGCGACTATATAATATACACATTAACACGTTTGTCGACCTCCCAATTCATATAATTTAGAATATTCCAGAGTTTCTAGTATCAAATTTAACATCATTTCTGTCATTCACTGATAATTGATGTGAGAAGTTTTTTGACGCTAAACTGATTCGAGAAGTTAACTCTGTACCAATTGAAAGGTACAAATTTGAATTTTGACAATGCGTGTTATATATACCAGGGGTGAGGGATTACATATGTGGCAGTACAGAACAAATAACGAGATTGAGTTTAATTCACGAGCCAGATAATGTGAACATATTCGAAACTCTGCACATGGTCCTCATGCAGTGGGTTGGTTGAAATATTTTGAAAAGTACATGTGATATTAATTAAATTTGTTTACTTAATTAAACTATATAAATATATTTTATATTGAAAACCAGTACTTTTGACAAATATGATGATTATATGGAGTGCGAACAATCTCCCAACTCTTCGTGGCCCCTCTTTCCATCTAAAAGAAGTGGATTCGACAGGTGACGGCCGACACGGCGGGGCCTGCTTCGTGCATGCAAAACTGTTACCCGTAATTGCGGGGGACTAAAATAAAAATATATAAATATTTCTTATATTAAACAATAAAAAGCTAATAACACCCCACTCAAAATATAGTACGTCACAGAAAGCATTCATAGACTTGTAAAAATAAAAGCAAACGAAGACCGACGGCAAAAGAGGGACAGAAAATAACAAAATCATTAAAGTTTGAGGCCATGTGACTTCTCTAAGACAAAAGCAGCGGTCTCCATTAATAATGGAACACGTAGACGTTGTACTCCACTACAGCGTCCCCTGTTTTGAGATCAAACGTGTGAGTACTAGCCTGAGCATACCCACGTGCGAATCGGAAAGCTCCGCTCCCTCCGACTATCGGCATCTCCCTCATGGTGGTTAGCACCGTGTTCCGCCCTAACACGCTCAAGTTGCTGCCGTTATATTTCCCTTCCGCAAAAGCAAAGTTCAACACCATCAAAAATCCCGCTTCTTCTTGCGATGCCGACGCGTAAATGCCTTGGGCTCTTCCCACGAGCGTGGAGTTGAGCTCAGGCCTTGCCGTCAATGGATCGTCCATCATAACCACTGCTCCGAATCCCGTCGGCGAACTATTGGTAGTACCGGCCGCCGCCACCCTCACGGCGCTAGGCTTTGGGCCGCTCACGATGTCGTGGAAGTAGAAGTGAAGGTGGCTCAGCTTTTCCTTACCGAGGCCCAGAGATAGCGGGGATATGCTTCGAGAGAAACGGGTCGTTTTGGTGACGGCGAGGGAGGACGAGAACAAGAGGAAGACGGTGGCGAGGGGGATGAAGAAACTGGATGCCAGTTTAGCCATGGTGGAGACTGGTGAGCAACTTCTAGAACCAGCCCTTGAAATGGCTTAAAAGGCCTCAAGGGGCCTAGCAATCCTCAAATGGCAAAGGGAGAGGGATTCTTTCGGAGAATTATTTCACAACTGTAATACGCGGGACGGGTAGTTTCTTTTTGGAAACAGGAAACTGAATGTCTTTTTCCAGAAAAGAAAGGAAGAAAAATCCTCAAAATCAATGTTACCACTTACAAGTACTCTGTCTATTAGTGGGATGGTACGTTAGCTCCTTGTTAACAATAATCACAAGTTATCGATATCACTTCAAATTGATCAGTTTAATCAAATAAATTTTTCTTCTGCTCAAAGTCTAATCAAATAATTGGTGAGATAGTCTTTTGTTGGTTTAAAAAAAAAAAAAACTTTGTGCGAAGTTTAATAAGCAATGCATCATAACAAGAACAGGTGAGGCTTTTAATATTATAAAAGGCAAATGAACTACTCCAGACAGTCGACATCGCAACAACAGTTCCTGGAACTAGCTAGAACTTATTACTTAAACAGTGACGCAAGAGGGCAGAGCGCTCAGACAGGGCCCATATATATACCTTTCTGTTGTTGATATATTTATTTTTCGCTCAGAGAAAATCAGAAGCTAAAGATGGAATATGAAGCCAAAGCTCAACATGGGAGATATTCTCCTCATATATTTTCTTATTTTCTCTTATCAGTTAAATCTAAGTTGTTGATTAAGAAAATGAGAAAAAAGTAAAAGTATATTGTAATTGGAGGATGTGATTTAGAGATAATGAAGGATAATAATAAAAGAATTATAAGAGAAACTCAATTCGATTATAAAATACTAGCACTTTCTGAAACTGAAACAACGGTTCAGGGAGCGACCTCATGGCTCATATCTCTATAAATGCCAAACTTCTAATCTACCAGATCTCGATCTCTCTCCGTTTCCTAAGATAAATAGGCTTTCTCGTGTGCATAGAGCCATAAGCCACTATTTGTCACTTAATACTTTCTCATTATTATAAAGTACTAATTATCATTTTTCGTAGACTAAAAAATGAAAGTTAAATCATTAAATTAGTCTAAAATTAATAAAAATGTTAAACTTTACCCTACTTTAATAATGCTAATTTAAAAAGTTAGTTAAAAATGATGGTATATATAATTGAGAATTATTAATAAATAAGTTAATTAAAAACAGTTGGTGTCTTATAATAAGGACAAAAAACTTCTAGTAGTTGGTACCTTATAATAAGAACCAGATGAAGTATTTACTCACTCTGATTTTTATTATAAGTCATCAACTAATAGATATATTTGGTCATTTTTATAAGGTATATGCTTGTTTCCAATGAGCATTAATTTTTTTTCCATATATAATCATAATTAATAGAGGTCGTGAGTGAGAGTAATAATAATATACTCCCTCTGATCCTTATTATAAAGCATCAACTACCCTAAGTTTTTTGTCTTTATTATAAGGCACTAATTGCCTTTAACCAACTCATTTATTACTATTTTCCAATAATATCTTCATTTTTGTCAAACTCTTTAAATTCACATCATTATTCTTGGTCCGCAAAAAATTGTGGTTGGTGCCTTATAATAAGGATTAAAAAGAATAATATTATGGTTTAATGTAATTAATATGAATAATATTAAAAATTATTTAAATTTTATGACAACTTTATTAACTTTAACTATTTTTATTGGTTTATGAGAATTGTTAATTGATGCTTAATAATAATTACAATAAGGAGAAGAGGAAATATTAGCTAGTATATTAACTCATTTCACCCCAAATACCCAATGATGACACAAATCGTCAAAAGCAAGGATACACAACTATGGGAGCTGCGTTCATCTGTTTAAAAAAGGGTGAATAACAGTGAACAGTGCTAGTCGGAAAATGATTGACAAGTGACAACCCTTCAAAACAGACCATCGGATTCTGCAACTTACAAAGAGATTAATGCTTATGCCTACTTAGCCCCCGCCATTTCCAACTTACAAAGAGGGAAAATGATTAATGCTTATGCCTACTTCACATCATTAATTCATGTTTAATGAATGCCGTTATTTGCCAGGAAATGAGAAATTTACACTTATCCCAACCATAGACGTGGTGCTTCATAATACTGCCAGTACAAGAAACTGAAACCGTATTACATAGAGCAAGAAAGCAAGGCGGAAACGATTTTGTAAGCAGAGAAAAATGATGCAACCCTGAAAAACACGAAGCCAAAACATCGTTGAGGGATTTGATCAACAGTGGAATACATAGACGTTGTATTCCACAACTGCATTCCCTGCTTTGCGATCTCTAGTGTGAGTCTTAGCCTGAACATACCCACGTGCGAATCGGAATGCGCCGCTCCCTCCGACGATCGGCATCTGTCTCACGGCGTCAAACACTTTGTTCCGCCCTAAGATGCTTAGAGTGCTGCCGTTATATTTCCCTGGCCTTCCGTGAATGCAAAAGTCATGGCCATTAACAATACCGCCTCGCTTTGCGAATCTGAAGCGTAAACGCCTTGGGCACTCCCCACGGGTTTGGAGTTCGGGTCGGGTCCTAAGGTCAACGGATCGTCCATCATCACAACCGATCCGAAAAACGTCGAGGAAGTGTTGGTCACAGGAGCCTCTGCCACTCTCATGGCGGTGGTTCTCGGACCGGTGAGGTTGTCGTGAAGGTAGAATTTAAGGTGGCTCAGCTTCTCCTTTTGGAGGCCCAAGGATGCCGGAGAGAGGTTTCTAAAGAAGCGGTTCGTTTCGAAGGCGGCAAGGGAGGATGAGAAGAAGAAGACAAAGACAGTGGCCAGGCAATGAATATATTGAAGACTGGTTTGGACAAGGGGGTGAAGTAATGAGCGACAGTATAAAAGAAGCAAGTTAGGCTATTTATATATAGGCTGTGGCCTGTGGGGGCAAAAAAGGACTTTCGGAGTGATGGCGGGTTAGGTGGTGAGAATAATGTATATTTTTCTAAAGAGTTTTTAATATTAGGATTTGATTTTATCATGTTGCATGAGGAAAAAAATATTCTTATACATATATGAAAATGGTGGGACCCATATATATATAATATGAATTAATTCATATGTATATGTAGGTTCCACCATTTCATGTGTGTGTGACATGAGAAAACATTTGAGAAATGTTATTCCCTTTAACATTTTATAGTCTTACTGGTGATTATCTACTTCTGTTGTCATTCTGCCGCACGCCTTGTACTCTTGTTGTGTTGGTATTCACGAGCTTTTACAAGCTTGTTGATTATAAGTAAAAAGGTTGAGTAGTGAATTTGTCTTAGAAATATATATTTAGAAGAAACATTGTCTTGAAAGTTTTTTCAAACTTAATTTCGGATCTAGTTTTCCTCCACTGACCGTTCCATTTGTTGCTCTCCAATACCCTAAAACTGTGCCGTTTTGGCACAAAAAACAAGTGCCCTCTCTCTCTCTCTCTCTCTCTAAAATATTTCAGGAAAATGTGGATACTAAAAAGATATTTTAGGATACTGACAGGTACTTTATGATCTTGAAAAATTATTTTAGTATCCTAAAAAAATATTTCAGCATATTGACAAATACTAAAAAGATACTTCAGAATACCGATTGAGGATACTAATTGATACTGAAAAAATTATTTTAAAATCTTGAAAAAATACTTTAAGATCCTAAAATAATTTTTCAAAGTCATGAAGTAGTTTTTTAGTACTAGTTAATATCCTTAGTCGATATCCTGAAGTATATTGTTAGTACCTTGAAATATTTTTTCAAGATTTTAAAATAATTTTTAAGATAATAAAATATTTTTTCAATATCTGTCAATATTCTAAAATATCTTTTTAGTATCACAGTTTCCTGAAATATTAAAAAAAAAAAAAAAGAGGGGCACCTGTTTTTGGTGTCAAAACGACACAGTTTTAGGGTATTGGAGGGTAGCGAAGGAAAGCTGGATCCCTCAATTTCACCCAAAAAGTTTAAAAACGTAGTTATGTTACTATTTTTTATTAAAAAACTAACGTTAAACGTTAAAAAATTGATATCAACTATTAACTATTTAACAGAAAAGAGCAATATTATTACGTTTTTAGATTTTTGGGACGAAATTGAGCTCAAAAAAACTGCAAGGATAACATTGCTCTCGAGCATGTACTTTCAGAGCAAATTTACTACTTAACCTTAAATAAAACAAGCATATAAATAATTGTTGGAAAAAAAAAAAGTGGAGTAAATAAAAGTAGGCAGTAGAGTATAAATTAGCGGACAATATATATCATCAATAAGTGGAGCAGGCTAGATGCGGGGCAATAGAATAATAGTGAGAAGTCCGGACATGGAGGAAGGTCGCCAGACTCCCAGACCCATCCAAAATTGTCGCAAGTCATGACTCATACTTTTTCCTTATCTAAATACAAAGTTCAAATAATTGTTTTTTTACTATAAAAAAGGTAGTTAATTAGTATCTATAATTGGAATAAAAAAACATAGGCTTCAACTAATTTTGTGAAGAGAAAACTACGTGAAGCAATGTCTGTACTCTTTTTTCTCTTAACTTTTGTTTCACAAACTATTGTAAGTTTTTTATAAGATCATTAATTTAAATACTGATATTATTCTAAAAAAAATCATAATTTATTTGAACATTTTAATGATCTTGATGTATAAGATTGGATAAGTTTTATAGTGTGAGTCCATCATGGTTAAGGCTGCTTCTATTTCGCTCGCTGCTACTTCGGAAATTACTTTTGTTTCCTTTTCCTTTCGCTACTAAGATGTTCAATAAGTATAGATTTTATTAATGTTCTTAATTAATAGAATTTACACATCGTCACTAGTTAAAACAACGTAATATATAACACACACACAATCAGCAAGAATAAATTTGAAAACAAAGCTCATATTTTGGCACGTATGTATTGACAAATTTCAAATTTATATTTAGAAACTGAAGGACTGATTCTTTACCGTTAATGACCCAGAACAGCTGCCACGTGACTAAAGCTTTTAATTGAAATTATTTGGGTAGATTCGTTGTAATTAATAATTATCCCTACTGTATATTTTTTTGTTAAAAAAATAATAACAATTATCATTCTAGTATATATCAACCCAATGGAAAATTGCCCATTTTGAACCATCGGACAGGCTTAGATAAGTGGGTCTGTAGTCTGTACATTGAAATAAGCTGGGCTACACGCACATCTTCATGCTACTTGTGCCTGCCCGAAAGAAGAAACTCTTATTATCTATTTTTTCAATTATGTTCTCATTATTTCTTTTCTTTTTTATCTTTAGGTCAAGAAATGAATGGTTTATATTTAATATTTATAAAATTTATTATAATGGTATTTAGTAAATTTTTTTTCTGGATTGTAGTTATAAATAGTATAGATCATATTTTAATAATTTAATTTTATAAAAGAGTGAATATGAACCATTTATTATTTTAATCTAATTGTGGATATAAGTTTATGAGAAAGAGGATAAAGAGAAAAACTCAACTCGTGCCCACCTATATGTGTATGTATAGTATATGCATTTAAGTATAAATATGTATTATATTTTACATAATATATATTATATGTGTTTAAGTATAAATTAAGGCAAAAGAGCTTTGTATTCTATCTCATGTATGGGATAAAATATATATCTAATTGTAAATATACTGGGTCTATTTGGGTTAGCGATAGGAGCTATAGCTTAAAAGCTATATGACTTTTGTAAAGTCAGGTTGTAAATGTGATTTATGTTTGGATTGCCCGTTTAACTTTTTTACCTAAGTGATTTTTTTTTTCTAAACCGATGGGTGTTTGGATTATTATTTGAAAAATCAATTGAGATAAAAAATGATTAAAAAGGGTATCAATCATATTGAATACTACATATACATATTAGTTGTTTATATTGAAATAGATGATGATAAAAATTTTAATTTGCAAAAAAAAAAGGTTAAATGATTATTAAAAAAATAATAGACAATAAAGTCATTACTTAAATATATTTATTGGATAAAATTTTTTATAACATAAAATGCATATAAATAATACATTGTTAATTTCTCCTATTATTATGTATGGTTTAGAATTTTAGAATTTTAGAAATCTTTTTTTTTTTCAATCTCCCTAAAATATTTATGGTTCAGGAAATAAACTAGAGCATTGTGGCAGAAAGGTATTGTACACTGCAAAGAGATGATGGCCCACAATCATATTGAGCACTACAAATACTCTCTCAGAAAGCCTCTGTATGTTAGAAAAGGGGCCCACAAAAAAAAACTCAGCGCAATTCAGTGGCAAAAAGGCCGGGGGGGGTTATAATGGATGTTTAAGTAAAAAGCCCAATAACAAAAAAGCCAACTGAAACACACCCATGTGGATTTATTTCACTGGAATTTTTTGCCAGCACTAAGTCAGCCATAATTTTTGCCTTCAACGCTATGTTACTATGGAACCCAAACACACCCATTATATATAACTTCAATTCTTAAAGAAAAGACTTTTAAAATAATCATTAGATATAATCATCATACATGTATATCATGAGTCAATGACTACACACATACATATAATCCTTGATTATATACATACCACTTTGTGTTTTTTATCAGTGTTTTTTTAATTATATTGAAAAATTAGTAGTGATAATGTAGTGGAAGTGCATTTGCATACTGAGTTTTTATCATTTTGTGTTATTATTATATTCTTATTAGTTATTAAATGATGGTTTTAAACCATAGAATATGGATAATTTACATTATAGTGTATGTGGTTCGCTACGATCATGATCATGCCTAGTCATGATTGTGAATTGCTGATGTACAAACATTTTATTCTCAATGAAACTTAAATCTTTTATTAAAAAATGGAGGATTTATCTAATATCATAATTTTTTAAATTTATTTAACTAAAATAAATAATGATCTAAAATTGCTAATATTTATTATGTAGGAGCTTGATTATGAACAATTTAGGACTTTAAATTCATATTTTGATATTTGGCCAAAAAATACATTTTGATATTTGATCCTGATAAATTAATATTGTACTACTCATGTCCTTTGCTCTAATTATCCCCTCAAAATATCATGCGAAAAAATTATCCCATTAAAATGAACACCACAGCAATTGCACCGTTCCACTCCGTACAACTTCTTCCCCCTCAAGCTAAATGCTTGGCACTCATTGAATCACGTTTTCTGTTACGGATGTGCCCTAAGGCCGTGTTTGGGTTGAGGGGACTCTACCCAAACACTATAGCATTTGCACCGTTCCACTCCATACAACTTCTTCCCCCTCTACCTAAATGCTTGGCACTCATTGAATCACACTTTATGCTACGGATGTGCCCTAAGGCTATGTTTGGTTTAAAGGGATTCTATCCAAATGCTTGGCACTCATTGGATCATACTACTTGTGCTACAAATGTGCCCTAAGGTTGTAAGGTTGTGTTTGGTTTGAGAGGAGGGAAGGAAATATGTTGACCATTATACCTTCACATATTTTATCAAATTCCAACTTTGCCCCTCTTGTTTCTTTCCTTCATCTTCAACTCTCGACAACCTCCATCTCCCTTTCTCATGATGACTGTGACCTACAGTGATGGTGAGGACAACGAGATCAAACGTTTCACTTCCCACGATGAGGAAGGACGGCTCTAAGCTTCCTAGATCTGAGCTCTCTTAGTTAGATCGAATTGCTCCATCTCCTTCCCTCTGATTCTCCCCCTCTCCTCCTCCTCGACTTCAATGGTCAAACATGCGTGTGTCTCCTGCCTTTGTTTCAATGTCCAAGCCCTCACAACTTGATGTTGGCGACAGAAGAAGGAAATGGTGCCACCGGCAAGAAGTAAGGCAAAAGAGAGAGGAAAGAATCAAAGGTTGGTCTTTGGTGGGCAACTGTAGCTATGGAAGGAAAGAAATGAGAGGAGTAAAGTTGGAATTTGATAAAATATTTGAGGGTATAATAGTCAAAAATTTTCCTCTCCTCCCTCAAACTAAACACAGCCTAATTGAATATTAGTTTAATTTTTTTAAAAAAAAAAATCAACATGCGTTTTTTTTTTTTCCCAAAATAAGATATTCTATCTTTTGCATATCAACCCCGGCCCAATAAGAAGCCCATCTCTTATCTCATAGTATTTAATAACGATGCGAGTGAAAATGGGAAACCCTAGTTATCAGCGGACCTTCGTTCTCTGCTTTGAGAGAAAACCCCTTGTAGCTTACGATGCCGGCCGGCCATGGGTTAAGATCTCGTACTCGAGATTCGTTTTCTCGGCCCTTCAGGAAGAAGGGTACCATTGCCCTCACCACTTACCTTCGCACCTACAAGATCGGTGACTACGTCGACATTAAGGTCAATGGCGCTGTTCAGAAAGGTATGCCACATAAGTTTTACCATGGTCGTACCGGTCGTGTCTGGAATGTCACCAAGCGCGCTATCGGCGTCGAAGTCAACAAGCAGGTATATACATCCATATAATAGTCACGCGATATTCTCCTCGGCAATCAGCAGCTTTGTACAATGTTTTATTTTCGATCTGTCCTTCCTTTCTGTTTTGTTTAGTATGTATGATATTTGTTATTAGCTGCTTTTGCTGCTATCCTTGATGACGCCTTTATCCATTTTGTGCCGTACGTTACTGAGGTTTTTAAAGCTCTTTTGTCCGTGTTCTAGACAATGTTGTTAATTTCCACGATCATACGGAGACAACTCGATGTTTTTTGGATCAGCTGTCCATGTTGAATGCAAAATTTCTCATTGGTTTAGCTTTATAAGTTTATATTTCTTGTTATTACTTTAATCCGTCGTTGAGCCAAACTGATACTAGTTCGGGTTTATTGTAAACCGTATTTGGTGTGAAAATATAGCAGTGGGGTATTTTTTGGACAATAAAATCTATGAGCTTTAGGCTCGTTTTTGTTAATAAATTTTACACGGCCACGGCATGTATAGCCACTTCTTTTTGTTGTTCGTTAGTGACCGATTTGACAATACTTTACATCTTCCATTATTCCTCAAGATTCCACTCTTTGTTGCCTTTTTAATGATGATGGGTCGTATGCCTATTCTGAATGTTTTTGATGTTGCCAATGACACTATATTTGGATTGGTTCTAAACATGGATTCTTTTTATGGAACTGATTTAGTTTAGGTATGGATTATAGCTGAAGTACATCCGTTTCAGTGATAGTTATCTTTTCACATTATGGCACTCCACAATGTGTTTTTATCATAATATGTAAACTTTTTGTTATCTTTTTCTTAGCTTTATATTTAGCCCTCCCTTTCTCCCTGCTTTCTCTTGGCCAGTTATGTAATGATTATTATTATTATTTCTACAACCTAAGTTCCTGGATGCACCCGTGTTCTAGGTTGGCAACAGGATAATCAGGAAGAGGATTCATGTTCGAGTTGAGCATGTTCAACCTTCAAGGTGCACGGAGGAATTCCGTCTGAGGAAAATTAAGAATGATCAGTTGAAGGCTGAGGCAAAAGCCAAGGGAGAGGTAATCAGCACTAAGAGGCAGCCTGAGGGCCCTAAGCCAGGCTTCATGGTGGAAGGTGCTACATTGGAAACTGTAACACCCATTCCATATGATGTCGTCAATGATCTTAAAGGCGGCTACTAGTTCTGGATTTAGTTGTTTTTCTTATTCGTTGAACCAAGTAGTTTCGTTTGGATTTGAACCCTTACATGTTGTCATTGGAAGAGCCGTATAATTTATTCTCTGCTCAAGTAGACTCGTACATTTTGTCTTAATTTTGGAATACATGTACGTGTTTTCATCCTTTTTTTTTTGTTTGAATACCTTGAGTCCCGAATCATTACTTATTTTTGCGCTTGATTTTGTTTTTAGTTGGAAACTACTTTTTGTCGAGTTCTTTGGGTGCTATTGATCTTTTTCCATAGGTACCATTAGCCTTCGACTTCAAATAGGCAAAACCTATTTACGGTGATTCCATCGTGGTCATTCCAATCATAGCTGCAATCAGCGTAGAGCCATTATCTTGGCATTGTGGAGACGTTGCTCATTCTCGAAGTTTCATTGGCAAAATCAAGGGCATGTGTCCCATATAATTCCAGATGATGACCAATGCATGATCTGCTTGATTTGGATGTTTGTGTAGTAGGATTATTGTGTCAAAACTCTAGTGATGCTACTCCGAATTTCTCTTTCAGACGAGCCCTTTCAAAGATTAAGATCTTTGTACGTTCTCCTCTGGTTATTGGATTTTCCCGCAGGCTCCAGTTACGTAAAGCTCTTACAGTAGCCCTTGCTCTCCATGTCTCTGTTTTAAGTTATTCTTGCAAGGGAAAAAACCAGTTTTTAGATTAAAAAACGGACATGCGCTTTTTAACAGATGGCACCACCCTGAGAAACAAGGAAACAGAACCCCAGACTTGAACAAGATTACTGTTTAATCCAGCAATTCTCATCCAATTAGTCGGAGGCATACCCGGACTTGAACAAGATTACAGCAATTATTTGCTTCCCCTGATTAAGATATGTCGAGAAAGGAGCTTAATGAAAAAAATTAGAGCAATTATTTGCTTCCCCAGTTTAAGATATGTCGAGAAAGGAGCTTCTTTAAGTTCGCATGACGTCGCAGCCAGTGGACAACCAAGTTTCACGGCAAAAAGGTTGGGAAATTTATCAAAATAAGAACTTTTAACAAAAAAATTCAGAAAATAAGGCACTGTGTAAAATTTTTACAGACTAAGGCAATAACTGCCGCTATGTAAGACAACACCACTAGTGGCATCGGATCATCTAATATCACTGCCCACCATGTCAACGAGAAGGGGCAGTGACATCGTCATATGTGACACCGCTAGTGATGTCATGTCAGAAGAAGCCACTAGTGGTATCAAATAGTACAATGCCACTAATGACTATGGCGTCATACTACTTGACGCCACAGGCGTCAATTAACTTAACGCTTGTGGCATCTTTAATTTTTTTTTTTAGAATTCTATTTATAAATTAAATATAAAAATATATTTATAATATAAATATTAGTATATTTAATTTATTATTTATAAAATTAAAGTAAAAATAATTAAAATATGAAATTCATCTTCTAATTATATATTTATAATTCAATATTATATATACTCAATTCTATAATAAAATTATAAATTAGAATACTCTGATCCTAATATATAAATATCTAAATTTGTGTGTGTATATATATATATATTATGTTAATAATTAATAGAAGGTTTTAAATATTTATAAATTCTAAATTAAAATTAATTAAAAAATAGTATTTATTATTAAAATATTTTAAAGTATATTAATTTAGAATTTATAAATATTTAAAACCTTCAAGTTAATATAGAATATATATTTCTATTAATTTAGATATTTATATATTAGTATTTTGAAAATGATAATTTAGCCCTTCTCTCTCCAAATCCTTTTCTCTTTGTCAATTTCAATCTTACCCATCAAGTCGTCTATCTCCGCCTCCTCGCTATAGTTGCCGCCTTTCTATAATTTTTAAAACTATTGAGGTCCTTTTCTATAATTTTCTCTAGTTCTCCAGAGATAAAATTTAATCGAGTCATTATCCATGTTGACTTTAGAAATACAAAAAAGTCAAATAAACGGTCAACAAACTGCCAATAGGTATTTTGTTTAATTTTTGTAACCACATAGTCACTTTTACATCCACAAAAGTACTTAATGTTAGGTGTACTTTTGAAAAAATCACACATATTTTTACAACTTAATCTTATAAGTTATTAATAAATATAGTACAAAAAGTCCAATGGAGATTATACAAGAAAAAATATGTTTATATATATGTAAAGTTGTAATTCAAATCAAGGTTTCACTGAACAAATTTTTATTAAAATACTCATCAAACATGGTGATAAAGAAGAAAAAAATATTGTACCACAGCCGTGCTATGATAAAGCCATGAGAAAAGAAAAATGCTATAGAAAAGAGACAAGGGTCGACACTTGGCACTAACTGAGTTTATAAATATTAAAATCTTCTATTAATTATTAATATAGAAGATATATTTCTATTAATTTATATATATATATATATTAGTATTAGAGTATTCTAATTTATAATTTTATTATATAACTTAATATATATAATATGATATATAAATATATAATTAGAATATGAATTTTATATTTTAATTTAATAAATAATAAGTTGAATATATTAATATTTATATTAAATATATAAATAGAATTCTTAAAAAATTTTTAAAGACGTTGCGTCAATTAATTG
The DNA here is from genome assembly GCA_037074495.1 of Acacia confusa. Classification (NCBI taxonomy): domain Eukaryota; kingdom Viridiplantae; phylum Streptophyta; class Magnoliopsida; order Fabales; family Fabaceae; genus Acacia; species Acacia confusa. The sequence continues at coordinate 7,084,852 of CM073507.1, read as the reverse complement.
ACACCTGTAGCGTCAAGTAGTACGACGCCACTAGTGGTGTCGTACTATTTGATGCCACGTCACTACCCCTTCTAAGTGATGTGATGGGTAGTTGCGTCAAGTGGTCCAAAATTACTAGTAATCACTTAACATTACGTCATTAACGCCCTTTATCCAATAGAATTTTTTTACAATACCTTATTTTAGGAATTTTTTTATTTAATTCTTATTTTGGTAAATTTCCCACAAAAAATTTAAAGGTTTTATAAAATTAAGTAATTAAGTTGCAGTTAAGTTACTAATTCGTTCCAAAAAAATATTTGTGAGAGAGTGATCTTGTCTTACAAATCTTTTTAAATTTAATATTATTCTTAAAAATATAAAAACATAGCAATATTAACTTTACCTGTTAAAAAGACACGTCATTCCACATCACATTGATTCTCCCTTATCCATCTCATCATCTCCAACCCCTTCCTCTCTCTCACTCCCGCCGTCGACCCTTCCACCGTCAACTCGGCGGCATGTATCGGTGGTGATCAAAGACCGCGCCCTATGGAGGAAACTTCCTCAACTGTCTCCAAAACTTAACTGTGTTTAGCACTTTACCCTCTTCACGCTCTTTCCTTCACCTTACACCTAAATTTATTCCAATTATTATGGTCGTATAGGTTTCCAGTAGCTACAGATTCTCTTGTTGTCTTATCCATCTTGAAACTCACTCACTTTTCTCGGTTGTTTTCTCCTTCCAATTCATAGTTACAAGAGAGCTATATATATATATATATTCCAACTGAGTGGGATTATATTTAACCACCACCGACAAATTCAGTTTTTTCTATTTACTGGTTTCAATTTCGCACCTCAGATCTCAGATTCATCTTCAGGCTTGTGTTGCAAATGGCGATCTATGAGATTTATGGCTCAGTGCTTGTTTGACGATAAAAGGGTCGGCGGCAGAGAGAGAGAGAGAGAGGAAGGGGTTGGAGAATGGAGATGAAGAGATGGATAAGGCAGAAGAAAGATGGGAAAATTTCACTCTGGCCCCAAAGTATCAAAATACTGTTAAAAAAGGCCTTAAGAAAAGTCATATGTCAGAATTTCTGTTATTATTTAAAAAAATACGAATATAGTTGTTAATAGTTACTGATATAGTTGTTAATAAGACTGATTTAGTTATTAATATGTAGTTGTTAATTATACTGATTTAGTTATTAACGAGGACGGATATAGTTGTTAACCGATATTGATATAGTTGTTATCGTTTTCTGAAACAATATCAGAAAAGGTCTTAGGGCTTTTTCTAACATATGACTTTTTTTAGGGTTTTTTTTGACAATATTTTGATTAATTGGGCCCTGAGTTGAATTTTCCCAAAAAAGATAGCGATGAGGTGGCATTTCAAGGGAGGTTTGACAGTGACATATATCTTTTTAATGGTCAAAAGGACAGCATTCTTATGTTTTTATTTTTTTCAAGGTGAAATTGAGAATAAAAGAATTTTTAGAACAATTTGCTTTTCTTGAATATTTTCGGACAGCATTTATATTTTAAGAGCTTGTTTGATTTGAGAGGGAAGAAAGAAGATAGAACTTTTTCCTCTTATTTTTACTACATAGTCTATAAAAAATATTCAATAAAAATATATTTTTTTTTCACTAATAACAATTTAGTTAATATCTTTACTTTTCCACCCCTGCCCCTTGAAGCAAAAGAAGGTAAGCCTTCCTTTACATTGGGTCAATGTTTATTTTCTTTGGTAATAGAAAATAGACCTTCACTACAAAACCCTGGCTTCCTTCTCATGCGCCTGTGTTTTCTTTGCCCCGACACAAAGCACAAATGAATGTCAAACGGTTTGCAGGTGGTAATGAGGTTAACGGGTAAATAATAAATGAAGGGTAGTCTAAAACGATGACTTTCATTTATCATTTCTTTGTATAATAGATTCAAACGAACATGAAATAGGTTAGATTTCACTTAGTGCGCCAACTAGCTTCGCTTCAGCACCAAGATCGTAAGATATGTTCATTTGAATGCCAGTATTGAACGCATTCGAATCTGTTTCATTTTTTTAACCTTGTTACAGTCAGTAATGGTGTCTTCAACACTCTCCATTTTGCAACTTTCAATTTCTCTGTCAACCTTTAGCTTTGTGCCCCGAAATAGCTTCTTCCATTTTCATTTTGTTTGTTTTGTTCTATTTTTTAAGTGAGGAGATGAAAGAGCCTCATAGGAAAGCCATAAAAGAACAGGTGACAGGCAGGTCTAAACAACCCGCACTGCCAATTGGATTAATGACATTTCATATGAAAAGTCAACATAGTACAAACAGAATGAAGAAGGATCAGATCAAAAAAAAGAATGAAGAAGGATCATTCAAAATTATTCATTAAACCAATAGATAGAGCCCATCATAATGCAACGTGGGCACCTGACTTCAAGTGCGTGTCTTCAAGGGCAGAAATAAGTGCAGACACAATGAAATATCTGCAATCCAAAGTGGGCACATCCTCCCCACCCTCCGTACGAGCTATGGCACTCTTTTTGACAAGCAAAAACGTCACATTTGTTAGGATCTAGCTCCACGGAACACAGGTTTCTCGCTTTGGCTCCACCTTCCATCAACACAGCTGCACAAGTCTCAAATTGAACCATCAGAAATAAGAAAAGCAACAAACAAATAGAGAGAAGAACAGGTTGAATTTTGAATTGACCCCCAAAACAAGCTTCTGAATATTTGAATGATATAAAACTCAGAACTTACCAGAGACAGAGAGGAAAAGAATGAATGAACAAAGGAAAGAAAGCTTTGCCATTACAGTTCTCAGGTTGGCGAGCAATGACTGAAGGGAACTGCGAAATCACTCTCTCTGGCTTTCTTTTATTAGGACAGAGGCGGTTGTGATAATGGCGTTGATAGTTGAAAATCATTTATAGATGTCGGGGCAAGTAAATGTCCAGCCCATGTCGTTTTAATGGCGCCGCTAAGACTAGTTGTCTTGAACATTGGAGATTCTCGTAACAAGACAGTTTAATTATATAATTGGGCAGATAAATATAATAAATTTTAAATCAAGTGGAATATTCTAAAATACGATTTCAAAATGAGATAATATTATCTTATCACTCCTGATCCGTTTTTTTGAAGATGTCTTTCATCTGCTATGCATTCCTTCAATTTCCATTAGTTACTCATTCGCCTCCCTCCATATCCATAGTCGATATTGACAAAACTGCAGGAGTTTGGCTATATGTAAGATTATCTCACTTTTACCATCGCAGGAGAAAAAAAAAATCTCACTACAAGCAAGAAAATTACTTATCTTTGATTCTTAAAACGAAAAAAAAAATTAAAGAAAAGGATATACCTAATTTTTGAATTGCTTAATGCCGTATGTGATAATAAAAGGTACGTCTATATTCAAGTTTGGGGTTGCCTTTGGAGTACGTTGATGTAGGCCTATATTATTTATGGGCAGTGAAATTAGGAGGCTATGTGATAACACAGTACATCTATATTATTCACGTGGCCCAAAATTATAGGAAGAACCCAAGTTTTTAAAAAATTATTTTTCAGCGTATAAATATTTTATCATTTTCACTTTAATCCCTCTATGTAAAGTTATGTGGGGGACTAATCTGGAAAAATGAAATGTTTACAGGGCTTAAATATGGTTTTAGAAATATCTGAGTTCTATTCTATAATTTTCATCTCCCCTAATTACAATTCTCTGCTCTGCCCCGTTTAATGGGTAATGTTATTGGAGATTACAAAGATTATGAGGAAAATGATGTTGACTTGGAGAACATCAGATTTTTGCAAGCAAGAAACGTCATTAAAGATTTTTTTCTATATGGGATGAATATTAACAAAACTCGTTTACCATAACAGAGTTCTAATTTTTAATCTAACAAAGATCATGATATAAGATTTGTAGTGATTGATTGAAAGGAGGGGGACGTTATGATCATGAAGGATAAGGTATAATTATCAAATTATAAAATCCCATTTTAAATCATCGAATCTAATATAAGATTCGTTATATTTAGTGCTTTAATTCAGAATTTGAGTATTTTGGCCGTCTTTTAATGCGATTTTCCCTTAAATGCTTGGACTTTTCTCAAATTTTCTCGTACATTAGCTGCGTTTCAATTTACATTTCTAGCCATTCCAATGTATTTATATGTACATTTGGAGAAGCCGTTTCTTTTGGTAGTTCAAAAGACAAATGCATGTAGGCTATAGCAATAAAATATTGGTCAACCAGTTGAGAAAGTATATTTAATTTGCCGGTTTTAACTCCTTGAACTTGAACTACCCTGGATTTAAAGGAGATTAATTAATAAATGATTATTTTCACAGTTTATGGGCACGCAGTGCCAGCTCTCATTTGCCGAAGATACTCTCCACGTCACATGCATCCATTATGCTACCTTGTTAACTTTGTAAAGAATAAAAGTCGGATTTTTTTTTTGAATGAAAAATTAGTTCATCTTTATTAATTAAATAAAATTATCTGGGTACATAAATCCACATCCTTAAATAGTAATTGACATTGCCTGGTAGGAGATCATGGCTTTACTTCTTGTTTTTTCAATAATGACACTTGGATTATTTTTATGTCAGCATTTCATAATTTTGTAGGTATTTATTGAAGTTTTATGACTATATGTAACTTAAAAATTTTGTTTGTTTTATTATCATTTTGTCTTCTTATCAAAATAAATCTGGGCGTATAGATGAAAAAAAAACTTTGATGCAACTCATTATATTCTAAAATCAAATTTAACTTGTTTATATTAGTGAATTGATTTTATCATTCTGAAAGGAAAAAATACTGAAACAAAAAATGTGTAGTTAATTTCTGGCATGCAGCACAAGGAAATAATTAGTATCTGTTTGAATCCTCTTATTTTAGGCTTATTGAAAGGAACTTATTTTTTAAGAGAACCCTAGTCTCACACGATCAACTAATTGGGTTTTGGGGTTTAGAATTATTATCAGAATTGCATTTTAATCAAAGTAAGGTAAGGGTAATTTTATTTTAAAAGTTACAAAATCACTTTTGCATCTGGTAATAGAAAAAATGCTGGCGAGTTGCACTGGGATGCCAAAAAAGCAAAAACAGTTGGGAATGAAAATTCTTATTATTTTTAAAGTCCTGAAGAGTATCAAGGTACTTAATTCTATATATATATATTTTATGGATGTATTTTCAATCAGATCAAAAAACATAATTTAACTAAGGGGCTTTACATTTGGGCCAAAAAAAAAAAAACTAAGGGGCTTTACCCGCAAATATTGAGAAGGGTGCTTATCGAGAGAGAGGGTAGCTCAACTCAACCATTTATCAAATAAAAACTAAATAATTTTTCACACTTAAAAATAATTTGAAATTTTCAAATGAGTACAGATATTTTACCTATGCTTATTTAATTGAAGAACAGTATTTAGAATGGAGCGCAAATTTCATTGAGCCCCTAAGTAATAAATTAAATTCAATTAACTCTTAATACTTTCTGGAACTTCATTGTATCTTCTGATCAAGATGAACTTAAATTTTGTAGGTAAATAGATACTAATACCCTTTCTAGTAAATTCCTATATCTGTCTTGTGAATTTCTATATTTATTTTGTAAACCACAACGTTTTTAACTTCTTAAACACTTTTAAATCTCTTTATTTATCTTGTAAATATCTATATATACTTGTATTTGTCTTGTATAATTTTATATTTGTCTTGTAATTGATCAAAATATTTTTAATTCTTTAGGTTTTTTTAACCCCTTTATCTGTTTTGTAAATAACTTTATTTGTTTTGTAAATACTTATATTTATATTGTGAATTTTCATATTTATATTGTAAATGACCAAAATATTTTTAATTCTCTAAGTTTTTTTTTTAAATAATTTTATTTGTCTTGTAAACGCTCTCTTGATAAATAAAATAAGAGGACATTATTGCCTCTCCAACCACAAAAATTAATTTCATTTTGATTTTTTTTTTGGACAACTCTAATATATATATTAATATTGAAAACAGATACAATATATAAAAACAACCACAAATAAAGCTAAAACAAAGACAACAACAATAACAATAAAATAAATTGGATATAATAATAGCCAATGACCGTACATTAAAAATATAAGAAATGAAGTAGAATCATGGACATAATCGGTCTCTTTGAAACCCAAAGTTAGAAGTGATGAGCAAGAGAGTGTTAGTTGGAAAACCTACCCTAAATGGCACACAATTTTATAAGCAATAGCTGCAATTAAATCAACTAACTGGGTACCCCATCTGGGTAAAGAAACCAGTAAACCCAACCTCGGAATAAAGAAGACCCTTAATGTCCTGAAGAACACATTTGCTCCTCTAACCAAACAAGTCTGGTGACCTCGACGACACACTAAAAAACACCTCTTTAGATTTTCTTCTAAGAATGTAGATCCGAGCTACCAAGAGATAATTGGACCTTATAACGTTTAAATAGTCATCCAACCAAGAGGATTTGAAAGTAGATCTGATTATTTTTTGACACATGAACACCACCATAAAACCCAGAACCACAAGAAAAAGAATAGAAAGCATATAACTCTCACCTCGGCAAATCAGATTTGGAGAAGGAGAGGAAAGGACTCGCCACAAGGACGAGAGAAAGCTATAACCAAAAAAACTCAAAGTGAGAGGACTGCAGATAACAGGTCTAGACTTCAAACTGCATCTCTGACTTATATGTGGCACCAAAAATAGGCTCGCCAGCGACTTGTTTATCACAAGTCACCGGCAAGAGTTGAAGGCGAGCACAAGATGCAGAGGTGAGTAGGAGAGAGAAGAGAGAAAAAGAGGGAAGAGAGAGGAGAGGAAAGATTGTTTAGTAATTTCATTTTGATAATGAGTGCAGTGAAATTTTAAGAAGTTTTAGAGCAAACTGAAAATAATTTGCTATAGAGGGGGCTAACCAAAAATTTACCCAAACTGTGTAAAAATATACTCTTTTTATTATAAGACATTAACTATCATTTCTCGCAAACTAATGAATGAAAGTTAAATCATTAAATTGATCTAAAATTGATAAAGATTTTCAATTTTACCTCTACTTTAATGATGTAGATTTGAAGGAGTTTGTTAAAATAAATGTATAGTGAAAAAATAATAATAAATAAGTTAGTTAAATGTAGTTGGTATCTTATAACAAGAACAAATAATTTTTGGTAGTATGTGTCTTATAATAAGGACAAGAAAGAGTATAAGATTTTGCAGAAGTAAATTAATTTTATACCCACACACACATATATAAGTATTTTTTTGCTCAGAACATATATATAAGTATTTAATTACGTAAAAATTTTCTTTGTATTTTGCTGAGAATAATTTGCCCTCTATATATATAGTATATATAGAATATTTTATTATGGGGTGGCATTTCACTGGATAAATTTGGCCGATCGGAATAAAAAATCTAATAATTGTGAAAAATCCATCTAATCGGCTAATCCTCCAACAAATGAGAGAAGGACGAGGGAAAAAGAGAGAACCGAACCCAAAACTGAACTGAAAAAAAAGGCAGAGGCAAAGAAGCGCCCACAAAAGTTCAGGGAGGGAGGGAAATTGAAAACAAATCACAAAGTCGCATGTATCATATAAAGGGCCTCGTCCTGTCTCCCCTGGCCTCCTCAATAACTATGAACCATGGCCGATTACTGCCACCTCATCTGTAAAACCCTAAGCATTGATTTTTCTTTTTTTCCTCCCCTTTTCAATTTTCGATCCTTACTACCGTTGATTGATTGATTCCACTTCAATTAGTCGCTCTACATAACTTGAAGATCCATTGCTGCCTTCGATTAGGGTTGTGATTTCTTTGGGGTCTGCTTTTGGTCGTTAAGGCTGGCGGGTATTGGGTTCAAGTAAATGGCGGATCCGCCTGGCATCCGCCCCTGCACGTGTGATATTTCGGAAGCTAACAGAGTAGTTGGTCTTCATTTCCGGTCGCAGCTCTGTGACGATTGGCAGGAGTAGAAGAAATAATGCTGACCGTGCTTCGCGTACACCTCCCCTCTGATATACCCATTGTAGGATGTGAGCTCACGCCGTATGTGCTTATACAGCGACCAGACAAGCTTGTCGCCAACGACGATGTCCCTGAGACGGCCCCCTTAGATGGCCATTTCTTGCGGTATAGGTGGTAAGTGTTTAGTTTGTTTCATTTTTTGTTTGTCCTTTTGCTTGCTTTGCCTTGGGGTTAGTACCCTACCATTCTCTTTTTTTCTTTGGAACGACACAGGTCGGTTATTGTATGTTTGCAAGTGTTTAAGTTCGTATCTTATTTTTGTTCGTCTTGGTGCTTAACTAATGTATGAGCTTCAATGTACAGCGTGTCATTTATTTTTAGTTTTTGACAATTATGCAAATTCTTCAATTGAATGCCTCCTTGTAAATTATGTATTTTTTTATTTTGATTTTTAGTGAGGTTTATTGCCTTCCATTCTTCCCTATCTGCTTTTCTTTAATCTATTTCAAGTTCATATATATTTGATATTATAGTTTGAAAATAGACTCAGTTTCAATTCACCCCGGGCTTGCTTACTATAGGATCATACCTGTTTATCAATTTACATCAATCTCTCGAGGCCCAAATTCGGACTATATAATGAAAGCTCGTGGAAATGTTGAATTGGCTTACATACTTGGAAATTTGATTGCCGAGTCTACAGCATTTCATTACTGATGGATTTTCTCTTGACTTTTTCTGTAATTGAGAATTTGATATTTTATGAAACCATGGTTTGTGAACAAGTAACTCTTTGTTTCTTAATTTGTTGCCTTGTCTGTTAATTTTTTTTGGCAATTGTTTCATAGGTTCAATCATTTTAATTTACGATGATTATTGAAATATTGCTTCTCTAATTGTTAACTGCTAGTAGTGGATTGCATTACACAGTTATATATGAATCTGCCTATCTTGTCATTGTTATCATAGTGTTCTCTATGGCAGTACTAATTTATTTAATAGCATTAATCATTTTTCTTTAGTTTTGAACGCTGATTTTCCTTTAAATATCATTGTGGGTTTGTTTGGTCAGGAAATCATGTCTTGCCTATCCTACCCCGCGAGGATTATTGTAGCTATTGTAAGATTTATGGATGAATATGCTTTTCATGCGTGTGGTTTGATTAGGCTTAGGTCTAAACATTCAGTGAACTTGCCTCGTTTTCTTTTTACATCATTCTTGTCTGTCAACAAGAGTGTAAAACAAGTAGTGATTTGTAAAATATGGCCTTGCTGAGGGAATTTTGTTTACACTCAAATCATTTGCTTGTCTTTTTCTATTATTTATTTTGTTTGGTAATTCTATCTACCTTTAACAAAAAGGAATGGATGTAGCCTCATTCTTTGGTCACATTTTAAATTCTGTATTTTGACTTAGTTTCACTTGGTATACAGTCTCACACAATGTTTTATAATATTTAAATTTAAGAAGTATTAGTTTGTCATGATATTGAGTAGATTGTCCTGAATGTGTTGTTTTCCCTTTATTTCCTTCACAGTTAAAATTTTGGCTGATGTTATATCATTTGGCTCTTATTTTTCCAGGTATCGTGTACAAAGTGATAAAAAGGTTGCTGTCTGTAGCATACATCCATCTGAACAGGCCACGCTGCAGTGTATTGGTTGTGTTAAGGCCAAAATACCTGTTACCAAAAGCTATCATTGCACACCAAAATGTTTTTCAGATGCATGGCAGCATCACCGTCTTTTACATGATCGTGCTGCAAGTGCAGTCAATGAAAATGGAACTGAAGAGGAGGAACTATTTGGACGCTATAATAGCACTGGTTTTGGGGCAGTTAATAACAGTTTATCTAGCTCTGCTTCAAGTGCTAGCCTGGCAAATGTGTCAGCTCCTCTGTATCCAGCTGCTATTACACAACGAAGTGGTGGCGAAACTTGGATTGAAGTTGGACGATCTAAAACGTATACCCCAACGGCAGATGATGTTGGTCATGTCCTTAAATTTGAGTGCGTTGTAGTTGATGCTGAGGCAAAAGCTCCTGTAGGGCATGCTAATACTATACTAACTTCTCGTGTTATTCCTGCTCCCTCTCCTATCCCACGCCGTTTGATTCCTGTTGATGGGATGGCACATATAGATGCAGATGCACGCTTAACATCTTCAGGAACATTTACTGTTCTATCTTACAACATTTTGTCTGATGCATATGCTTCAAATGATTTATATAGTTACTGTCCTCCATGGGCTCTTTCTTGGCCATACCGCAGGCAAAATTTGTTAAGAGAAATAGTTGGTTACCGGGCGGATATTATTTGTCTTCAGGAGGTATATAAACATGCTTTAGTTTCTGGTTTTAGGTCTGATGGGTAATAAACTGATTTAAATTTGTCTAAATTTTTTTAATCATCATTTTCAAAATTTCATTGAATGAAATGCAATATATAGTGTCAACATCTGTTTTAAATACAAATTTTTTGTCAGAATTTTGAAATTATGGTTATCAATCAGTTTCTAAGGGGGAGGGTAGTAGTACCTTGATGGCATTTGTGAGTTTTTTATTAACACTTTATACTTGTGTGATTGAGATTTTTGTATGCATTGCTTTCTACATGAACTCAATTTCCATGGACAGTGGTTTAGTGGGCTCATTGTCTTGTATTATTTTTAATTACTTCCAAATGTATTTCATATTTTGTGAGATAGTGTAAGTCAAATGTAACCCAACCTTCTTGAGTTATAATTTTATCCTCCACTTACTAAACTAAAGCCCTAACAAGCATAGATTGCTCTGTTAAGACCTTTTGTTTCAGCTAACAGTCAATTTTCCTCCCAGGTACAAAGTGATCATTATGAGGATTTTTTTGCTCCTGAACTGGACAAACATGGTTATTATGGTCTATACAAGAGAAAAACCAATGAGGTTGTTCAGATATTTTCTTCCTTAATATAATTTTTAAATTTCCATTTGATGTTAATCTGTTAAGTTTTTGCTTATAGGTATTTGGCAGCAACACCAACATCGTTGATGGTTGTGCAACATTTTTCCGTAGAGACAGATTTTCACATGTGAAGAAATATGAGGTTGTGAAGCATTTTGTGTGTATGGTAATGCTCTTCATTAGCATGTAAATTAATATGATTTCTGCTTGCTTGCAGGTTGAATTTAACAAGGCTGCCCAGTCTTTGACAGATGCGATGATTCCCACTGGCCAGAAGAAAGCTGCGTTAAATCGGCTGGTTAAGGTGGTTTATTTCTTCAAAGATTTCATGTCCCTTTTGTTACCAGGCACAAACAGTTGTCTCTAGCTGATTTTTATTCTTCTCTTCTTTTCTTAGGACAATGTTGCTCTAATAGTGGTTCTAGAAGCAAAAGTTAACAATCAGCTAGTTGACAACCCTGGAAAAAGACAGCTTCTTTGTGTGGTAAGCTTTTTTGTTGCTATTATTTATTAGTGACCCTTTGGTAGTATTGCGTTCATGTGTTTGTTGTGCTTGATGCCTTGATATGTATGTCAGGTAGATTATGCTTGACTTTCATTGTGTATTTTTTAATGAAGGTTCTAAGGCATTCGATTTTTTCATTTAGCTTATATAAACTTTTTGAATGGTATTTCTCATTGGCTCTTCTTTTGGACTTGACTCCAGGCAAATACACATGTGAATGTGCACCAAGATTTAAAAGATGTTAAACTCTGGCAGGTAGCTGTCTATTTTGCTTTTGAGCAGTTTTTATTGTGTACACAGTATTTATAATCCCACCTTTATAGGTGCACACACTCTTGAAAGGGTTGGAGAAAATTGCTGCAAGTGCAGACATTCCGATGTTGGTTTGTGGAGATTTTAATTCGGTTCCTGGAAGGTAACTATATTATGCTGTTTGATTGCAACTTTTTTTAGTTATCCTGAACTCTTATGGCTAAATCAGTCAATTCTGTCTGAAAGTGTTAATTAACCTTGTTGCAGTGCTCCACATTCACTTCTTGCATTGGGGAAGGTTGACCAAACACATCCAGATTTAGCAGTTGATCCACTTAATATATTGCGGCCACATAACAAGTTGGTTCATCAATTGCCACTGGTAATATATTCTTTGGATTGCATTTTTGTGTTCTTTCTTCCATTTTAATTGTGTTTTCCCTTAATTGCTTCTGTTTATGAGTTTCATTTTTTTGTTTTGGTTTTTTGGGCTTATGAATAACACCATCAATTACAGGTCAGTGCATACTCATCCTTTGGAAGGACGGCAGGTCTTGGATTTGAGCAGCACAGAAGGAGAGTGGATAGTGCAACAAATGAACCCTTGTTCACAAATGTCACCAGGGATTTTATCGGCACTCTTGATTACATATTTTATACAGGTGAGCTATTTCATAGTGTTTTATCATTTGTTGAACATTAACATGCAGGTCACTGTTTGATGAAGTAATAATTTTGTGGTTCAGCGGATTCATTGGTGGTGGAGTCACTGTTGGAGCTATTGGATGAGGAGAGTTTGAGGAAAGACACAGCACTTCCCTCTCCTGAATGGTCATCTGATCATATAGCTCTGTTGGCCGAATTTCGTTGCTGCAAGAATAGATCTAGGCGTTAACACTTGAAGGTAGGAACTCTCTTCCCCTTGCCTCTTTGCTATTTATCATTCTGGCTTTTAGTTTTTAACTCTACGGTTGATGATTAGTTTTCTTTGGGTGCTATTTAATTTATAGTGATTCTTAGAATATATTTGGAAGTAATTTTTCATACTACTTTGTTATTTACAAATCTATATTTAAAAAGAGAGGCATATGACGTCAGGATCAAAAAGTAAATCTTCAGGGGCGTTTGTATTTTTTATTTTTTTTATTATTATTATTATTTTGGAATCTCCATTTTGCTCTGGCATTAAGAATTTACTGTTAGGCTATTGCCTTGAATCCCCCCCCCAAAAAAAAAAATCTTGTCAACCTTTTTAAGTAATGAGCAACAGGGAATAGGATCTTGTGAGATGTTTTTCTAGTCTCTAAAGTGAAGCAGAATCTATCCTGTTATAAATCATGTTTGTCTGATATACATTACTTGTGTACTGGTTAACATCTAATCGTTAATCCTTGAGTGGATATTTCATCTTGAGACTCTTCAATTTCAATTCAGTTTTAGGTGCATAATTTACTTTGTCTACTTAGCTTATTTATTTGGTTCAGTCTGCCTTTTGAACAACTTCGAGTGTGTATCTATACTTGTGCATAATTTAATTTGTCTACTTAGCTTATTTATTTGGTTCAGTCTGCCTTTTGAGCAACTTCGAGTGTGTATCTATACTTGTGGATGCCTTGGTTATTTTGACAATAATAATGTTTCTCAATGTTTGCACAGATCTAAATACACAAAGAAAGGCTAAAAGAAGCATTTGGTTGATAAAGCTGCTTTAGGAATTACTAGATCATGCCTTCGCCTTTCCAGGTATCTCCATGTGGGATCCTAGGCCCTAGCAATGATCTGCCTTGTAATATGCCGCCCTTGTCTCATAGGAAAGTTATTTATAGCCTTGTTGAATTTTCTTCTTGTTCCCTTTCCTCCCCAATGTCTTTACAGACGTTCAATGGCCTAATTTATTCTGGCAAATTGGTCAATTGACCCATTTTTCCAAAGTCCTGGAGATAACCTAGTGGCTGCTGAGCAGAGTTCAAATCCCTTCTATAGTGATCAAATAATATTTATCTGAAACTTAGGTTATGCTTAGTTGCCAAATGTCAGCAGAGAAGCCTGACTTGTTATTTATATCGAATATCGGAGAGGCCCTCTGATTTCATAAAGGGCTGCCTAACGTGGGTTTAGTGATCCAAGTTGTAGCTAGCAACCATATATGTATAGGGATGGAAGAATGCTTAATGTTGAATGATGAGTTTTGCATCATAAAAAGGGGCACAAGTCAGCTACTTGATCCTTCAGCTCTGCAACTTTTAGAATGCATTTTTGGGCAGCAAATGAACATTTGAGCTATGTACTATAGTGACACCATCAGCTTCCTTTTCGTGCATAATATGCAAATGGTAACCCCCTTTTTTCACTGGATGTTTTATTTATTTTTTATTTCGGTTCTGAACTAGATACAAGTTCAGAATCATCCAAGGTGGGTTTTCCAAATGATTTAGTTTGAAACATGATGCGTCAATCGGTGGAAGAAGTCAATTTTGACCATGAGAATTTTCTGGATTTTGGTGTTTCTCTAGTTCATATTATATACAGGTATCTTTAGCAAGATTTTTTTTTTTTGTTAATAATATTGTTTACTTATCAGAGAACTAATAGGGAAAATATCGTTAAGGTCATAATCAAGTAAAATAATATTAGGAAAGTCTTATTAAGAAGTGATGAAATTGTCATTGCTAAGAGAAATGGCTATCATTTACAAGTTAAAGAGTTATTATTGACAAATTGTGGGACTTTATATATTATTATTTGTAATTGAAGCGGTGTTGATATTTTGCTGAACAAATATAAGTTAGACTGATGACAAATGTCCCTGCCATCGCGTAATTATCTTTTATCGGGCCATAAGTTCGTTCATTATAGTATCGTAGAGTAAAATATTTCCACATATTCTCGTTTTAATTACATGCTTCTCATGTATTCTGAGGATATATGTTTTAATCTCAATGGTTTACCCCGTTAAAAAAGTTTTTTTAAAAAAGAATTTCGGAGTTTATGACCAAGCCGGGGGACATATCCTTACACCCCAAACTAACGACGAAGTGAGGAGTCAGACGTCACAGTACTGATGGGTTGGGGAATTCACTGAACTGGCCATACGGCTGAAACAAAAGTCAACTTTCAAAGTCAAAATAAACAGAATGGTTAAGTAGCAAATCCGCAATATACGTCAGGAATATTACCCTGAAAGTTTTTTTAAACTCATTTTTGCCCCGGAAGTCTAAAAGTACAGCAATCTTACCCTTTTTCTGTTCAAAGTTAATAGTCAATGTTAGTTTTTTAACGGGAAAAGACAATATTGCTCAACTTTTAGACTTCTGGGGTGAAATTGAGCTTGAAAAAAAAATCCAAGACAACATTACTCTCAAATGCATATTTCCGAGGCAAATTTACTACTTAACCTTACAAAAAAAATAACATAAGTCAACGTTTCAGAAAAAAGGATATTTTGAGTCATCCCATGAAAAACAATTTGATACAGTGTTACATTATGTATTTATATTATGCTGGGTAGAAAAATGAGCAGGGTTTTGTCTCCGTTTTTATTTGAGCTGCCATGAGATATTGATAATTCATACATAAAAATCCTCAGTTAAATATCCATATAAAAGATGACAGGTTATTGTCCAAAAAAAAAAAATCACAGGTTAATAATATAATGAAATATGAGTTATCTATATTCAGCGCTCCCACGCTCCTCAAACAAGAGAACATAGGTGTGAACTATAAGAAATATAACTAAAATATAATACATCAAAATATTTTTTATCGACTAAAGCTTTTTTTTTTAATATTTTATTATTATAATTAGATTACAAATAATCAGTGCAATTAGCAATTATTATTACGAAGATGTCAAACGAATCTTGAATGAATGTATATAATTTAGGGTTAGGTACGAATTTTGCCCCGAAAGTACGCACTCAGGAACAATTTTGTCTTGAAAGTTTTTAGCATAACAATGTTGCCCTTGAAGTACGTGCCTATGAACAATTTTGTCTTTCCGTTAAAAACCCTAACGGTCAACGTTAGAATTTTTAACAGAGGGACACAATTGTTATGTCGAAAACTTCTGGGGCAAAATTGCTCATAGGCGTGTACTTCTGGAGCAAAATTGATACTTAACCCTATAATTTATTCAAAATAAACAATTATTATATACCTCTCTTTTTTTACCTGAATGATTATATCTCTCTTATAGTAATAAATGACATATTATAGTACTGATACTTTATTCCCTTCTTTAACTAAAAATTTGTTAGACACGCCATGCCGCTCGATCATCACTAACATATTTTCCCCGGAAGAATATTGTGTGGGTTAGTCCCATTGGAATGGAGGAGTCTTCTGAATTATAATCTAACCACAAATGAATTTCGGAAAGGGAAAAGAAATGAAAGCAAAAAAAAAAAAAAACAGTTACAGGGCAAAAAAAATCCGAAGCACCACCTTCGCTTATTAGTTCACGCGCCCCCTCCAACTTCCTTTCGTCTTTACTTTCCTTCCTTTTCACTCCGCATGCTGCGAGCAGCTAGAGGAGGACGCCGGAAGATTTTCATCTAGGGTTTGCCCTATTCCGGTATTAGACCACAGAGTCCTGATTGAGCAAATTAGCAAGATGGGTGTGAATTCCCTGCCATCGGAGTCGAGTAACGATCTCGATGAGCAGATCTCGCAGCTAATGCAGTGCAAGCCACTTTCAGAGCAACAGGTTTGATTTATTTTACATGAATGTTTAGGATCTGCTTAGTTTCTCTAGAAACGTAGCGGTTAGACGTGGAATCAGCATCGAATAGTTTTAGCGCGCCGTTTCGCGGCTAATTGGAATGTCGTGAATGTAAAATTGAAAAACATTTGAAAGTATGATTGGTTTGTGCAAGTGAAGACACAAATTCGATGAGTACTAGATTGGCTTGACGAGGAAAAAAATAATAGAAAATGCTATTTGTTTGCAAAATTGGATTTTTACCTACAACGATCACGTTAAATTTCGCTTGGAGAAACTTACACGCCCTCCGGTGTCAAGAACTTGAAGGAGTTTCCTCATGCGCGGAATCCTGGTGTCTAATCAAATATCAATCGCTTCTATTGGACGAGACAATCGCCTAAACATCACAGGACTGTTTTGCATTTGCTGTTTTGACATTTCACATGGTCACATCGTTGGATATTCTGTAATTTTTTGTACTTTCTGAGGCAAACATTAGAACTTTCCTGAAGTCATGAACTATTTCTGGCGTTCTAAGGTATCTGACAAGATAGAGTAGTTTCTTTCTCATTATCTTATGTATGGCAGTTTGGGTTTTCTTCCGAGGTTTTCACTTTGTTGGTATATCGGTGGGGCAGGTATTATCTAAATTTGAGTTTTAATTCTTTCTTTGAGATGAAGTGGTACACTATGGTAGTTGTCAAATGTCAAAGATTGATCATTGAGCATATGCATAGTAAGGGGTGCTTAGCACATTGTGCACGTGCTAGTGTATTGATTGCCTTTAGCTTCCAAGGGGGCATTCCATCCTTAATGACTTTTGTATCAGTGGTGATGCTTCATTTATTTCTGCCCATGACACGGTTCATTTAACAAAGTTCTTTCGCTTGAGATTGACTTAGATTAGATAAGATAATGACCAGATTTTTTACTTCTCGAGTGATCAATGTTGGAAAACATCAAAAGGGTTTGACATAATCGATTGTTGCTGCTTTTGCTGTTCCTTAAATTTAAACGGATGACATTGTTTTCTGTTTTGCCTACAGGTTAGATTTTTATGCGAGAAGGCGAAGGAGATTTTGATGGATGAAAGTAATGTCCAGGTGCTATTCTTTATTCCTGCCTTTTAGCTTGTACATGTTAGTGATAATTTTCCTGTTTCTTAGGTCAGTGATGTCACTTAATAACTATTCCTTATGCTATAGTTTTTTTAATCTCACTTAGTCAGAAAAGAATTATCTATACTTTTTTTAATTTGTTATAATATTTGGGTCCATTGCTCTTATGTCAGTTTCTTTAAATGCTTGCTACTCCGGCACCTGTTTTGTGGAAGGAAGGAATAATTCTTTCAAGATTTTTTTTTTCTATATTAAATTTCTCATGCTACGTATCCTTATATATGTCAATCACATTATCCTATATCAAGGCAACTTCAACTTTCATAGTCTCTTAGCCAGGGAAAGGATTAATTTTTTTTTTTAATCTCTTGTATCACAGCCTGTGAAAAGTCCTGTGACAATCTGTGGAGATATTCATGGTCAGTTTCATGATCTAGCTGAGCTATTTCGAATTGGAGGAAAGGTATCATTTATGTCTATGACTTTCTTTTGGTACTCAAATTATTTGTTCCAGCTGAGGGGAATGATTGAGGCCTACCAATGAATAATATTTTTAACATTGAATCGCCTAGTTTTTTTAAAGTGGATCCTGAAGAGAACTATCCATTGAATTTAGTGGGCCCTTTAATTATTATTCCTAATTTCATTTACCATTGTTATATTGAAAATAATTTTTATGATCTGTTGTCGCGTCTTTGTCTGTTTACTGATGGTGTATTTTGCTAGCAATTTAGTGAAAATTTTCTTTATCATGTTATGTTTTGAATTTGAAATCTAAGAATACCACGTATTTTTGACAGTGTCCAGATACAAACTACCTGTTTATGGGAGATTATGTGGACCGTGGTTATTATTCAGTTGAAACTGTAACAGTAAGTGTACTGAAGACAAGTTTATCAGATTTTTAACTATTCTGCAGTGTCATTTCATCTTCCTCCCCCCTTTTTCTTGCATTGTGGAAATTCATGGTTGAGGTCGAGCAAACTCAGCCAGAAGGTTTTTATCAAGCCAAGTCGAGTGGGTGAGCGTCTTTTAAGGTGTCTTCTAGCACCTGACTGGGTTTTAAAGAAAGTAGAATCCTTGCCGATTTGCAAAATTGATACAGAATTGTAGTTCTGTATAGAAAGAAAGAGAGAAAGATGGACTAGAATAGAATTCAGAGAAGTGAGAAGAGAAACAGAGAGGGGAAGAACAGAAAGTGATGCTTTACTCATTCATCATCAAAGTCAAAGCATAGCATTACAATGAAGGGTTATATGCCTGCCTTATATAGGCAATACCTCTTAGACCTACTAATCCCACTAACTACCATTTAGTTACTAACAACTAACCAACTAACTAATCCCTTCCTAACTAACTAACCTAATTAGTTATTTACCCTTTACATATCAATACCCCCTTCCCAAAACATCCTTGTCCTCAAGGATGTGAAACAACAAAAACACAAACCCAAAAAAAAAAATATATACACAAAATTCAAAAATACAAATCTGAATCAATCAAAAATACAAATCTTGATGGAGAGTCTTGATTTCCCTTCAGTTGTTGTCCCATACCAACAAGAAGAGGAATCTTTTTCTTTTCCTTCAGCCATTGTCCCATACCAACAGGAAGGAAGAGTGTTTTTTTTTTTTCCAGTTGTTGTCCCATACCAACAACAGGAAAAAAAGTTTTAATTATTTTTTTAACCCTTTTTTTTTCCAAAACTTCAGAAACCAGCCCATTGCCATATCAGGATCCAGCACCCATTTGCTTCCGGGACTCCAAGAACTTCAAATCCCAATAACAGCAGATCAACAACACAGACGAGCGAGGCCTTGAATCCGACAATACAGAAGATTGACCCAAAATCAGGCGACGCAACCCATATCTTTGCCGACGACGTGACTCCCTTGAAACAGAGCCGCAACCTTCAAGAACTGACGACTGCCCAAGAATTGCCGGAAACCAATCGAAATTGACTAGACGTCGAAACTAGAAACCTTGAACCAGTCGCTGAAATCAGAATTCGACGCAAACCAGAGTCAAGCGAAATCCCAGAATCAGTCGACGTAATTGGAAGAATATTCGACGGAAACCTCTGCCAGACTTCAAACGAGCAAAAGAATCTTGAATCAGTGAACTCCAGACGCCCAATAGTGCTTCTTGATGCTTTCCGTAATTATTTAGACGTTCCCACTACAACCTGAATTGCTGAATTAGATTTTGCAGAGGTGGGGTTTTGTTTTGACTTCTGGACTTTCTTTTTGTCTTTTTTCTGTTGAATCTTGAAACAAGAACTGGACTGAAGAATGATCAACAGAACAGAGAAAGAATCAGATAGAACAGCGAAAGAGGGCGGAGGATCGAATCCTCTGATACCACTGATACAGAATTGTAGTTCTGTATAGAAAGAAAGAGAGAAAGATGGACTAGAATAGAATTCAGAAAAGTGAGAAGAGAAACAGAGAGGGGAAGAACAGAAAGTGATGCTTTACTCATTCATCATCAAAGTCAAAGCATAGCATTACAATGAAGGGTTATATGCCTTATATAGGCAATACCTCTTAGACCTACTAATCCCACTAACTACCATTTAGTTACTAACAACTAACCAACTAACTAATCCCTTCCTAACTAACTAGCCTAGTTAGTTATTTACCCTTTACATATCAAAAATCCTCTTTCACGTTCCTATCTTATTAGCATGACTACATGATGATGTTGTACAGCTACAGCATAATCAGAATCTGAATCGTTGTAAAATAATATGATGTTTATTCTTTATAATTACATTTCCTAAACAAGTTTTTGAGCATTGACATCTCAAGTTGTGGGTTCTTGGTGGAGGTACTTGGGAAGATTTTTAGTCTTTGCTAAGTGTTTTAAGCAGCTTGGAAGAACATCAATAAATTATCTATGTATAGGTAGATGTATGCTTGAGGTACTAATTACTTATTCTATACAGCTCCTTGTGGCTTTGAAAGTGCGGTATCCTCAACGGATTACTATTCTTCGAGGAAACCATGAAAGCCGTCAGGTATGCGTCCCCTCCGCCCTTTCTTCCGTTGAAATTTTTACAAGGGATGCTTGAACTGGCTTGTAGTTGAAGTTTTTTAGTTGTATACTAAGTTTAGTTGTCAAGCATTTTGGTTTTGATTTGCAGACTTGTACATGATTTTTTAACCTAAGTGTTTCTTTATCATTTTTCCCTGTTGCAGATTACTCAAGTTTATGGATTTTATGATGAATGCCTAAGAAAGTGAGTTTTTAACACCTTCATTTAGTGGTCCTGGGGAAAAACAGGAGATACTTTTGCCTAGAGAAGATTTTTTAATGTTTATAAATCTGTGATTGTGTCAATTGAGTTTCTTCTTGTCAATTAAGAACTATATAAATGTACCGTTATTATTGTGAACATGATAAATGGCATTTTTTCTGAGTCATGCAGACTTTTCTTTTGGATATATTATCAACAACAGGATTCTTGAAATCTCTTCTTTTTCCCATAACATGTATTTGCGACATTTTGCCATTAGATTTTTTCTGGCAATTTGTTTTTTGTAAGAATATGAGAGTCTTGGTTTCAAAATTTTCAACATTCAATATTGATGCACATGTCATGCATGACATTTTGACATCTGGTTTCATAACAAATGATGTTGTTGAAGTTTTGAGATTAACACGAAATAAAGTGGCTTGCCTTTATGTCTTAGTTAAAATAATCAGTACAGAAATGTATACGTGAAGTTGTTATTGATCTAAAATGAAAGCAGAAATTGGAGAAAACAAATGTTTATTTTATTCTTGGCTCCAATATCATTAACTAACACTAAAACAGATTGAGGGTTGGGCTTTAAAAAAATATTGCGATTTTAAACTACTTTTTCTGTCTAAATGAGCACTATTTTATGGGGGTTGGGTGTTGAGGAATCATGGCATGTGATCCTGGTCAGTCGATCTTGGGAATTGAATTGAATAATTATCTACTTAAATCATAAGCAGAGTAGCAAACTTATTTGTGTTTACAAGCTTCAGATATGAGATTTTTGCAATTCTTATCATGTGCTTGCACCGTTAGTATTAGCAATTGATTTAGAGCCTTGTGTTTTGAAGTATATGATCTCTGAGCATCAAATCGAGAACTTCTTTATTGTAAGGATGGGCGGTCTGTGGACTTAGTGTGCAGGTTAAAGTGGATCTGGAGATAGATTACACTATCTGATAATGTTACCTGTAGTCAGATTTGAGATAGTTTTGGCTTTTAAAATGGTAACAGGCTCTTTGGTATAATTTGCCGCATATTGATATATGTTGGTTGATTATATGCCATGTATTGAATCTAGATTCTTATACTATTTGATCTACTGTGCTGGCTTTGACTGAGTGGTTTAATCAGGATGTTATAGATGTTCCTCTTTGCTTATCAACTTGCATATAAGCAATCTAATTTCCCGTTTTCTCTTTCAAATCCATGATGGGTCTTTCTATTATTTATTTGCAGATATGGTAATGCCAATGTTTGGAAGATCTTTACAGACCTTTTTGATTACTTTCCATTGACTGCATTGGTTAGTACTTATTTTTACCACTTGTGCATTTCAATTTTAACTTTTAGTGATCACAAGGACAACAAAAAAATGGAGGATTAACTGTAGAAACTTAAGATTTGTTTGGTATGGGGGAAAGATAACTGAGGAAATGCCACTGTCCTTGTGAACCACAGTATGAAGGATTAAAATAACACTTTTTTATTGTCTAAAACTAATTATCTCCTTTTTTTTTTTTAGAAGTATATTTGTGCCTTTTTTTTCAATTTTTTTATGTTCAAATATGTCTTTTAATCATACAAACATACAAGTTAATTCCATGGAAGCCTATTTTCCTTTCTAACTTCCATCCTCATTTGCTAAAAACCTGCTATTGTATCAAATGAGCTGACCTCACATAATGAAATAAGGATTTGTTGCTGTTGTACCAAATGTGACCTTCGAAAAATATGTTTCTGAATTCATACTTGATTCCAAGGTAAAGATATAAAATATAGGGAGGCATCAAGATTGCCACTAGAACTAGGATCCCATAAAATCAACAAGGAGATGGGAGGAGATAGATTACATTGAAAATGGCAAAAAGGAAACTAGCAAGCAAAAAATCTGTGATTGAATAGATATGGCAATAGTAACAATCGAGCAGATGTGTAGTCTAAATATCCTCTCTGTAACCAATAATGACATGTAAGCTATTACATTAAAAACAGGAGGAAAGATATTTTGAGCAAATATTCTCTTTTCCTGATATTAAGGGATAATTGTGTAGAGTTCCTCTCATCTTCCCGAGGCTACTAGAACCTTCATCTTTTTTTAAAAAAATAATAATGTGAGAATTTCTTCCATCAAATTGTTGAAATTCTAAACTGAACACAACTGCCCACCCTTAAATTTCTTAGTCTTATTTGAACAGTATTCATTTGAAAATCTTAGACAAAAGTTTCTGTTGAGAAAGTTAAATATGAAGGTCTAGAAGTGAATACTTATGAAAACTGAAACTATTAAGCACTATAGTTTATGAAATGCTTTTGTCGAGTGTAAGCATGTAAAGGGGATGTTATTATTTTCCCAAATTGGAATTGACTTTTCAATAATTTTCAAAACATCTTTGGGGGTTTTGAATATATTAAATTGTATTGTCAAGTTTCTTGCTTAATCTGGTTCAACTAAGGGTCTTTGCCTTATCATGACTCAAGTTAATATTTTCAATTTATTGGTGCACAGCTTCCTTATCTTTACCATAATGACTGGATAGAAATGTTACTTCTACTTTGTATTCTTTCTTTTCTTGTAATGATTCCAACTTCTAACTTAATTGGGTCCCTAACAGGTTGAATCAGAAATATTTTGTTTGCATGGGGGACTGTCGCCATCAATTGAAACCCTTGACAATATAAGGAACTTTGATCGTGTCCAGGAGGTTCCTCATGAAGGGCCAATGTGTGATTTGTTATGGTCTGACCCTGATGACAGATGTGGCTGGGGGATTTCTCCTCGTGGTGCTGGATATACCTTTGGCCAGGTAACCATATATTTAACGGTTGATTCTCTACATTTATGACATTTTTTTGAAGCATTGAGAGTGATTTTGTCTTCTCAGTTTTTATTTTGAATTCGTACTCTTTGTTCCAGGATATATCTGAGCAATTCAATCACACAAACAGTCTTAAGTTGATTGCTCGAGCTCACCAGCTAGTGATGGATGGATTTAACTGGGCTCATGTAATTGTCATTTTTGTGGAATTGTTTCCTCTTTGGCTTTGCTTGTTTCAAAAATAAGGAGGTCATTTTAAGCTAATGTCCATTGTTTGGTTGAAACAGGAACAAAAGGTGGTTACCATATTCAGTGCACCTAACTACTGTTATAGATGTGGGAACATGGCTTCCATTTTGGAGGTTGATGATTGCAAGAGTCACACATTTATCCAGGTCTCTCTTGTTCAACTCTTGTTCTTCTTGATATGAGCCTGAGTGATTAGATACGTAAATTTGTGTGTGTATCTTGCAGTTTGAACCGGCTCCTAGGAGAGGTGAACCGGATGTCACCCGTAGGACACCTGATTACTTCCTATAAAGTAGCTGCTGAATGTCACATTGGTATTACTACTTACTGCACTAATTTCAGGTAGTACTGTAGTAGTGCATTCTCTTTCATGAGATTGCTGTAAGCATTTAAGTCCATGGATAAACGTTTTCCATGCTTCTGTGGTGGCTGTGGAAGTCGGCTTTGATGTATTATCGGAAGGTAATATTCCACTGATTTGTTACGCCCAAGAACTTGCTGGAGGCTCTTTTGAAGAAGCTGCCTAGATGATGCCTAGGTCAAAAGTATGTATAATTCCAGCAAAATGTGGATATTTTTAATTTTCCCGTCTTTCTTTCTTCTACCCGTGACTGGGATTTTTACATCTTGTGCACTTTTTTGTTATGTTATTAATTTTTATTTTTTAGAAAGTTGCACGATGTTAGTGATAAGTTTTGTTCTTACTATATCACGGTCCAACTTTTATACCCTTTACACTCGAGGGAGGTTATCTTTAGTCCTTTGTCGTCTTCACATAATAACTCGAGTAATCTTGTCAACATTGGGTGAATGTAGGGATTGCAGGAATATTTATGTTTCTCTGCGTTCCATCACTAACTTTGACTGATACCGACGACCACCGATGCCTGTTATTCTTAGCTGCATGACTGGGTTTCCCGAGGGAAAAAATATGTACTGTCTGATTAAAATTGGACAGTAGAGATTCAATATTTTTCTTTTTGTAGCTTATAATTTCAGCAGACGCACAATTTTAAATAAAAATAATTTTCTAGTAGTCATTTTTTAAAAAACATGTTTTTTCAACTTTCTATAGTGTAAAAAAGAAATTAAAATATAAATAATAGTTTCAGATGGTTTCGACCAGACCCAAAAATTTAGACGGTTTTGACCACACTGGAAAAATGTTCGTTGTTCAATTGATTGCGATTAGTAAGCACACAAGCTTTTACAGGCTTATTCTGTGGTCCTTTTTATTCCCTTATGGTGAATGAAGTTGGCTTAAGATTTCCCACTTTCCAGTAGTTGAATCGGTGAAATCTAGAATGACATCAAACGATACAGATAGAAGAATGAGATTGCAAATACCCAAACATTAATTTTTTTTGCTCAAATATACCCAAACATTAATAAGTGTAACTTTCTAATGTCTTTGGCACACGAAGGGATACTTCAGTCCTAAATCCCTTCAATCCTAAATATGTGACATAGTTTGTAGTGCAATTTGGACTACAAACTATGTCCTATATTTAGAATAAGAGGAAATACATGCCACAAAATTTTCATCATAACATAATCAAAATTGGATGAGCAGTAGCTATTTCATCATAACATAATCAAAATTGGATGAGCAGTAGCTATACAAAAATTTAATTTACATTTAGGTGTACTAACTTGATGATGGCACATACAAAACATCAACTTCACAAGCTCAAATGCTGAAATAGTGTAGGGACATGATCAACCACAGACCACGCAAGACCTGCATACTGAAGAAATCTAATTCCTGTATCTACATCAAATGCCTCGTGCCAGGAAAGAAGCTTGTGCAAATAACTACCATGTTTGAGCTTATCATCCTTTCTTCCATTGGATGATCCTTTCAATGAGGGTATATAGCTTGTAGATTTTATTGGGATGCCCAAAGTATTCGATATCACAGGAACAGTCCATTTTGCAAGCGTCTTGCTACAGAATTTAACAATCAAAATTGTGGGAATACCCAAAAGTAGTCTCCCCAAAAATATAGGTATTGTGATTTCTGAGGAGAACACACGAGGAACGGCGTCATGATGAAACTGATGGTATGTTTGCTGTATTCCGGTGACCTGGAGAAAAAGACCACTTTATTAGTTTTAGTAAAAGAACTACTCTATCAGTTTTGAAAACAATGCCATCAGGTGAATAATCATGACACTTCAGTTATTTACAAAGTGGATAAGTGATTAAAACATGCATTGGATGCGTCATGCGTCCCCAACCTTCCATTCCTAAATTTCCATAGCTTACAAGTAGTTGGTTCGCCAATGTTGTTAAACCTCTCAATCTGGTCCTAGACTATTGGCGTTAGACTTTCAATTATAGTTGCAAGAACCATTCAACTAGTATTTTCAAAGGCCTTAGACTTCAAATATTTTTCTTTGGGTTAAGTACCAATTTTGCCTCAAAAGTACACGTCCAGGAGCAATTTCGCCTCGGAAGTTTTTGACATAGCAATTTGCCCCTGAAGTATCAAAACATAGTAATATTGCCCCTCCATTAAAAACTCTAACGTTGACCGTTAGGGTTTTTAACAGAGGGGCAACATTGCTACGTTTTGATACTTCAAGGGCAACATTCCTACACCGAAAACTTTCAGGGCAAAATTGCTTCTAGGCGTGTACTTCCGGGGCAAAATTGGTATTTAACCCTTTTTCCTTTTCTTATCATTCAACCCTACCTAAGATATAACAAGTATTGACATAATGCCTTTTCCAATTTTCAAAGGAAAGATTTCAATCTATAGATAGATTAACCGCAAAAAGTTATATGGCACTCAGAGTACTTCAAGATCAAAACCCATACAATAGAACTCCCCATCTACCTCAAGAATAAAGGATTCCTTGAAACTAAACAGCACACTCCAACTTTGAACCTAAATACTAGTAACTCTTCCATGGAGGCACCTACGAATATTTAAGTGATGCTTAAAACATCCTAACCGAGTAATAATAATAGATAATAAAAGAAAGGGAACTGAGATGGTAAAGAGCTCTAATAGTGTGTCTTAACCCATGAAATGGAGAAATGCCAAAACCTTGATGGGAACTGCAATACTAATACATTTGATCATGATCCTTAAGCTATTTAGATACAATTAGCATGCTGCACTGAAATATCATTCATCTCACACATGAACACCTTAAGCCAATGGTCACTATATTGTCAGTTTTAAGCTGGCAAACTAGCATTCTCATCTAAGTCAATAATGCCACCGTGTATGATTAGTCAGAAATAATTCTGGGAAATGCAAAGTTAACATCAATATGGTGGGTGACCCACCATTCAGAAGATGGTGCAAGTCAATTTGTTCTAATCAAGAAAGCTGACATAGCCTTTTTTTTTTTTGGAGCTCGATAAAACAGAATAGTTAATCAAGAGATGAAGAATCTCCTCAAGATTCACTCATATATTCCTAAAAAAGGATAAAGATAAAATTATATAATCTTGACTCTATCCACATTTTGGCAGAAGAGTAATGTTATAAGAAATCTTTCAATAATTTTAAAGGTTAAAACTTCTTACGATTCCTAATGCAACACCATTGAAAGCTGTGTGATATTCGAAACTTGGAGTATGAAGTTCAGGAGTTGGATAAGCGAAGAGCAAGAGGAAGCTCAGGGCAGCCCAGAAAGATGCAACTGAAACAGATACAGACTGTTATGAAGTACATTATACCAAAGCTTGCTGAGCATACTCCATATCAAAACAAATTCCATGTTGAATATCAAGTTGTTTACATCCTGTAAAAGGAAATGCTTAATGAAAAAAATAGGAGCCTCACAATCTCCACAAGTTTATAAGCATGCTTCCCATGATTAGCTTTCTGTTATGATAATTACAATTTCTAAAATCAGACTTCCAGTATGTGCTGTTAATGCTTTTCACGAAATTTTTTTTTTTAAAAAAAAATCCCTTATGATGAATATATTATGTAGAAGTAGAGATACCATTTTGTCCTGACACCACAAAACTGTCTATGCATTCATAAAATGCAAGCCAAAATGTAAGGATCCCGAGTCCTATAAGAAAGCCGCCAAGGACATCAACCAAACTGTGCATGCCAAGATAAATTCTTCCTACAAAGGAGAACAAATACCGATCACAGTATTGACGTGTAACAAGCCAAGAATAAGAAAGATTTCTAATAATCTCGTGTAAAAAAAACTTACCCAAACCAATAAGGGCCACAAGCAAGCAAGCAATAGCAACTCCAAGAACATTCATATAGGCCCCTTGAATTTGAGTTTGGATCAGGACATAGTGCAGAAGGTAACTGGAAAACATCCATTAAAGAGAGGAACATCAATTAATGACAAAAGCAAAGAATGAAAGGCAAGGTTCTAATTTACTCAAAGGATAGCCTTGACGTTGACCAAAACACATATATGCCTTCCAATGAACAAGATGTTCACAGGCATTAAGTGCTTCAACTGATCTTAGAACAGCTAAAATATTCTTGGAGTACATCAAGCCAATATGCTCAAATGATAGCCTTGACCTTGAACAAAATTTTCCGTGACAAATACATAATCGATTCTTTAGTATTACTGTCATATTTTTCCTCTTCAGGTGTACATCAAGCCCCTAAGTGCTCTCGTGTCATATACTTACTGGGAGGACAGTACATTCAAGGTTGGCTACTCTTTCAGACTCTGAATACAAGTCTTGCGCCTCAAAAGCATCTTGTGACAACACTAACTTGTACAATTACACAACACTGTTCCGTAAGACATGCCTCATAATCTCATATTCCCTTTTGGTTACCAAGATCGCCAGATTTGCACTTGCCAAAGTAGAAGAACTTGGGAATCAAAGACAAAAGGAAAGAATAGTAAATACCCAGATAGACAGACTGTGTTAAGGGTGTGAGAAGAAGGCAATCCATATTCCAGTGAATTCTCTTCTTCATCTTTTGTAGCCGTTACTCTCCGAACGGGTGGAGAAGCAGGTCTTGGAGCAGATACCACATCCTGTTGAACGACAAACAGCGCAGGTATATCATGTTACATGTTAATGGTAAATGCGCTTTTTACAGTATAAAAAATAATAATAATAATGCGATGTTTACAAGCACATGAAAAGGTGAGTCCAATTTAAGTACTTACCTTTATGCAGTTACCTGTATAGTCACAGAACGCCATCAACAAGGTCATCTGCCTCGCCAATTTGACATGCCCACTCTGTACAAATGAATATATATAAAACTTTTCTACAAGATCTTTGCATAAAGGAAAATTCTCAATAATTCGTGAATTTAACAACTCCTGTACGGAGGGAAAGATCACATACCCAGAATAACAGAGGAAGAAAAGCAGTGTAGAAGGGCACAGAAACAACACAAGACAACCCGGAGAAAAGAGCATCTAGAAATCCAAGCCTGTAACTCTGAAGAAACCCACCAAATAGCAGCCATAAAACTGTTAAAAAAGTCACACAACTGTTGAAAGAACAAGAATCTGTATTTTTCTATTCTTATTTTTTTAAAAAAAAAAAAAATCATCAATTGCTCGTTACCTGGATCCGGAGGACTACGGGAGTTCCAACCTCAACATGGTGAGCGACCCACGGTTGCAGGAAAGATCTAAGTTTGCGAGTGACGTGGAAGTACGAGGACAAGCCGATCCACAACACTATTCCAGAAAGAGCTGTCCCTTGCCACATCGTTGCTCCCACCATCATTCTTCTTCTCTTTCTCCGTTGCCTTTGGGTTAAGAGAGAACAACGATAAAACAATTGGCAAGTTTGGAACAGCGGGCAGCCTGGCGAAAGTCCAGGGAATTTCATATGTTCAAAAGAGCAGTACGCGATATTTAGTTATAATTTTCATTTTTCAAATCGTGCTTAGCGCTGCTTGGTTTGAATAATGATTTTTGTAATTATTTGGACCATGGACCTTGGACCTAGGATTCTTCGATCTCGGCCAGAGCAGGTCAAGCCACTAACTTTTTTCAACGCGTAAAGGTTTCCGCGCAAAGAGAAGGAAATTTCCTGCCTCCCGGCTCCCAGTTCCCAGCTGGTTCAGTTTTATACCAAGGAAACAAAAAAGGAGAAAAGAGATTAAAAAATTTGACGTTCAAACCTAGGCATTTTATTGAAATTTTAAGAACTTTTGATCTTGACTTTCGGTCCCAAATTATCATTCCCAAAAAAAATCCTAGACAGCAATAATCCCCACAAAAAAAAAAAAAAGTTTAGACTTTACATTAATCATCTGTGACAGTACCAGATATAAAAAAAAAATATAATAACAAGTCACATGATATATTGCCACTTATTTTTTTCAGATAGCTTACCCCACAAATACCCACTTCTAATGTTTTAGAGAGAGACCAGTAAATATTTCTTTTGAGAATTAAAATTTAATATAGGGTAAAGGTGTAAAAATATCTTTGAGCTTTGCCTTCAGGAGCGTTCAGCACCATGTGCTTTTTTTTGGAACAAAAGTACCTACGTGGTTACATTTTAGGAGCAAAAATACACTTATCCGTTAGTTAACCGTTAATCTAGTGAAATTACCATTTTACCCTTAATTTAAAATAATTAAAAAAAACAAAAATACCCCACCTCTACCTCCCCTTACCGGTGGGCTCCAACTCCGGCCCCCCACGCCGGCGGCAGCCCACCGCCAGCGGCCGGTCACCGGCGACCGTCCGCCGGAGAATTTTTTTTATAACTATTTTTAAAATAATTAAGAAAAACAAAAATACCCCACCCTTCACCTCCCCTTGCCGGTGGGCCCCACCGTCGGCCCCCACGCAGGCGGCCTCCCACCGGGTGAAAAAAAATTTCAGAAAACAGCATATAATTTAAATATAAATAAATACAATATATAAGAAACAAAAAAAAATATGTCCATATGCCCCTCGAATCGAGGCATGTGTTGACCAAAATAAAATAAAATGGAGGCATGAATTTACAATAATTCCTTACAGTGCTTCTCACGTCAGATTATCTAAATCCTAAACGAATGCGATCAGCCAGCGTCAAAGAACTGTGGGCAACCCGATGCGCTCTTTGATACTTTGCTAATAAAATATGGTAAGGCTACGTACGTAGCCCTCTGCGACATAATGACTCAAAAATGCCAAATTGATTAATGTTTGGAAAAAAAAGAAAGTGAAACTGCGTTCAGAAAAAAATTAAATAATGTATTTAGATAAAAAATATAAAACGACAACGTCAACCGACAGATAGCGTTTGTAGTCCAACGGTTAGGATAATTGCCTTCCAAGCAATAGACCCGGGTTCGACTCCCGGCAAACGCAGGCAACTTTTTGTATGTTTCATACTTTTGGCATTTTACACCCACTCTGAACCAGAAGCGTTCGGTAAAACATATCTAGATCAGGGTATTCGAAGAATGAGAACTATAGAACCTCCTTAATCTCAGCATATAGCATACGACCAAGTGTTGATTGCAATATTTCATTGCGACCATATTTTCGAATCCATTTGTTTCAACCAACCATATGGTTTCACCTTTACATGCACTTCCACTACTCCCTGTAACCCCACTCTCATTTCAAGACATCTTTTAGTGGCTTTCCACTTCAACATTTGCTGAGGTAGAATGCTAGGTAGGCTTTATGTCCTCTCCTTTTTGAAAGGATTGTATCAATATTCAGTACTTCAATTGTCAACAAAAACAAGAAAAAGAGAAAAAAGAAACTGTTGAGCTCAAAAAAACGGACGGAAGCACTTCCTTCAGACCTAAATATAAGATATAGTTCATTTTTTTTAGAGATTAATAAAGCTAAATAAATTACTTAATCATATCATATGTGTATTATTATATTATATATCAATTTATAAGTTATACAAAATAGTTAAGAGAAAAACGATAAATATTACTAGTAATCTTCATTTAATTAGTTTTTTCAATATTTTTAAAAAATCAATTATATCTTATATTTATATTTAAGATAAGAGAGAACAACCACCATCCAGGAAAAAAGGTCCACTTATTATACGATTAGTATAAGCAGCTAACAGAGGCACAGAGCTTTACGCTTCCTTCTTCCGCAGAGTCTAATAATTCCCAACCAACTAAAAGCACAACAGCTTATCTACATTCAAGCATACAGGATAAAGTATCTCGATATATATATATATATATATATATATATATATATATATATATATATATATATATATATATATATCAGTAGCTGACGTCAACGATGTTCAGAATCAGTAACACAATTACAGAGCATTATATACTAAATAACAACTAGCATCAAACCTTTTTTTTTTCGGAGAACACAAAAAGTTAGCACCACGCACGCACAATCAAGAAGCTTCTATCATCTGTGCAAGGGTGATCTCCAATCCAGACTCTCTTGAGGATAATCTCTCTGAAGTTCCTTAGGAGGTATGAAGCAGTCCATGGATAAGCCTGCGACGTTGAATGCCACGTCATCGATGTTCCATGTTTCTTCCAACCTTGTGACGGCAGGGCCTGCCTTTAGATTATCCCCAAACCTCGTAATGATCACCGTTGATCTCCCTGCGTGAGCAATCATCACACCGTCCACCAACCTATAATCCTCAATTTTTGTCGACATTGTTGTCTCCCAATATGTCGGGTGTGCCCCAGGTGATTGGATCCTGGTCAGGTAAGAGTCCTCTAACACCACTAAAAGTCCACTTCTTTGGCTGAAATAACCAAATATAACGTGCTTGATCATCTCTGCTGTGTTATCACTGCGATCCATGAGGTCCTTTTGATCAGCCGATAGCTTCAGCACGAAGCAATATACGCCGGAGATTTGTTTTTCTCCCATGTACTGCGCAGCAGAGAATACAGCAGACACTGCCAGAGGGTCAAGTCCCTACACAATGAACAACAATGTTGTCTATTTAAGGATGGGTGGCAAAAAAATAGTAACTGACATTGCACTAATCGATTTGAAACAGCCGAGGTGCCATTTTTAGACGTCGATGAAATCACTGTACTATTCTTTTATAGTTTCAGAGGGGACCCAGAAGGGCAGACCCGACATTTTTCCTCAAATATAGGAGAACTTTTAGAGTATTATTATTAGGAAACTTTGTCAGCTGTTTGAGTAAGCGAAAATAATTAACAAGGCAAGAAGATCATGTTGAAGGGAACTCTAAAATAATAAAGAAAAGGGAAACAGAGGAATGTGGTTAGATGGAACAAATAAAGGGAATTTAATAGGGGAAACAAAGATCCATTACATGGGCCGGGGGCATATATAATTTATACAAGCTTGGTATATTAAAGAAAATTAATTAACCAGGGCAGTCATCAACCAGCATTTACGAATATTTTTTTAAAAAAATAAACAATTTTCAGGAGGAGTCCACATCATTTACATGTTTGTATCCATAGTTGACCGACCATTTGTTATAATAAAGTTAAATTCCATGCTCCACCAACAATTCACAAGGGCTAAGTTTATCTTCTTTTATTATAAACTTGTGTTAAGATTGAATTATTTCATAAAGCTACAAGGCTTAAGTGTATAACACCGCTATTCTCTGACAATGTGTTAGTGTGATACTACACTGTTAGGGTCATTGAATATTAATAATTACATATAGCTGTCTAGCACCACATTGGGAACCCAGATCAGATCCCAAAAGATTAAAGTAAAGCATAAATACGCCACCAACGTTTTTGAGAAAACTGTTGAGAATGCAAGGGAAATTACGTAACATTTAAAAGTTCACCGAACCCTGCTTTGCCTAATGAACAAGTATGTGTGTGTATATATATATATATAAAATAACAGTAAAAAGAAAACCAGTAACATCCGGTTGGTCAGAACTCAGAAAATTTTCAAACAAGGCATGATTGATGAACTTGCCTGAAGAGCACGACGAATAGGTCGTACACCACCTTTAGCGGCGTGTGCGCCGAGCCATGGGGTGTGGCGCCAAGCGACGGCGCCGTCACTGCCGGCGACGACCTTGTGGCCAGACACGACGAGCTCTATCTGCCACTTGTCCGGAACCATCTGCCACATAACGAAGCACCCTCTTTCTAAAACTCCAGTGGCCCCTCCGCCGCCGGATCCAGGTTCATCTACCACGCCCATTGTTACCTTCCCTGTCGCAAAGATGTTTTTTACTCTCCCTTCTAGCTTCCGGCACCCCGTCGCCGCCGTGAAGTGTTGTATAATATACTGCGCTGAAGATGACACCTATCTCACAGTTTAGAAGAATTAGTGAATATCATCGAATTGCACTCCCATTTCTCTTTTCTATTTTTCATCCTCTGCCAATTTTTCCAAGTGGAAAGTAACAACGATCAAAAGCTCATTTTTTTATACTAGGAGATTTAATCAATTACACAATCGTTAGAGGCAAATCATATGCATATTATTATACATTTGAGGGAAATGCAGAATGAAATAAACACATCAGTTCTTAGTTTGTGCCATGCCATACTTAAAAGTTCCAAATAAAATAAAGTCATGAAGAGAAAAAGAAAACAACTACAGCATAACACTTTTAGCTAACTTAAAGCCAGCAAAACACACTAAACAAAGCACTTCAACGATATCTACCGAAGAAAGTAATGCTTTTAAAATGATTAAGCCTTTCCAAAACACCAATATTCAACACTTTATTCCGAGTAGTCGTGTGGCAAATTTTGCAGTCCAAAACAGCATTACATCCCAAAAGATTCTCTTTGAAAGAGAAAGTGTAAATAAATGAATGAAGTGAAGAGGCTTGCCTCATTGTGGGGTTGTTTGGGAAGAAGAGGAACAGGGAAGAGAGGGCAACCCAGAACACTAAGAAGGATTCTGAGGTCAGACTTCTTATTGAAGACGAGAGAGAAAGGGGTCTTGATCCAGCTCCAGTTTCGCCATGCCTGAAGGCCTTTCCTTAAGCCGCCGGTGGTTCCACCGTCGTCTTCATTAATAGGTTCCTCTGACAAAGGAGCAAGTCGACCCATTTCAGCTCTCTGCCACCTCAAAAATTTGCACAGAGAGAGACAGAGAGAGAGAGAGAGAACGAAAAGAGGGTGCAATAGCAATAGAGGCGGGCGGTAGAGAGGGAACACACTATTAAAAGGAACGACGGGGGAATTATTCTGTTGTGAATTTGAGCACGCGCAGGAAACGTGCGTGTGACTCACGTTGAAAACGGTCAGAGATGCACTTATTAATGTGAAGATAATTGATGAAAACTATGCGGATTAACTACAGAATTTAATTCCGCTACCAACTTTCATGATGTTGTTCGCCGACACGAATTCAAAACCCATATTTTGATGGAGTAATTTTTTTTTTATATCATCTTACACGGGATTTAAGAAATAATTTGCTTCATATGTATACGAAATAAAGTGGATTTAAAAATCATAAATAACATTTTCTACTAAGGTAAAATTTCTCATAACTAATAGTGAAATGGAATGGAAACACAAAGGTGAAAATGTTTTTTTTTTTGGGTGCTCTGAAAGCTTAACGTACAACTAAATACATTTTCTGCTTACTCAGAAAATAGTTAAAAGCATTTAAATTTAATAAATATTTAAGTAACGCTTTCTTCGATCCATGATATAAGTTATTTTAAATAATTTTTCAAAACAAAAAATAATAATTAACTCATTAAATTTGTTATAAATTAAATTTTTTCCAACTTCACTCATATAAAATATAAAAAGTTACATTCAAACATTAATTGTATAGGTAAAATTGACAACACAATATATGTCACTTTAACTAATCAACAATATTATTATTGTTGTTACTAATATTGTTAGTAATATATATATATATATATATATATATATATATATATATATATTATATAAAAGTCTCACAATTCACAACACAACTTGTAACCTGTGATTTTTTATTTTATATAAGATATGCAAAAATGCATGTAGTTATGAGGATATATAGATCGTGTTTCATTCGTGGCATTGAAAACGCTGGTGATCCAATGTTTTTGGCAAAAGATTTTCAGCCGTTGATTCCAACTTCCAAGTGTCCACGTCCTCTTTCCTCATCTATATATGTAGGATAATAATTGCGGGTGGATGGGCAAAAAGAACATGGGGATCAAGGATTCACACGTTAGTATTTTTATTAGTATAACACCAAAGTTGTCTTGTTTTATTATCACTATTAATTATATTGGAAAAGATGTCCTGCAGGCACATGCATATATATTGCATAAACTTTTCCATGTCACGTGCTGCTCACATTATATTTTCTTAAACGTAAGCCCATGAAATGAGAACGTCAGTGAGAAAGTTAATTATAACGTACGTACGTGTGGAGCGAACAAAATGTTACCCATTAGTTTCTATTAATACTGACACTGTAAAAGGGTTCCCCCCCCCTTCATTTTTGGGTTCAAGACAGTTGTTAAAAACAACACAAAACGGTCCGTTTTGCCATGGCAGAATCATGAGCAAGGAAAATGGAATTGGAAACAGAATTATTGTCAGTGCTACTCTGGTCTGATAGGTTCAGGATTCTCAAAGAAGTTATTTGAAATCCTACGTATGTACTACTGGATATTGGCCTTCAATGGTGGCGAAATAAAACACATGGCGTTTCAATGTGCATGTTGCGGGGCTTCCACATGGTCCTGTTATGCTGACGACTGAAAGCAAGAAGATTTGTATAGGTGCTCGCAATTTTTTGGTTGCTCCATGCATGCTGCTCATTCTGTTCTAAATGTAGGATATATTTGTAGTATAAATTATAATAGAGAATACGTTTTATATTCGCGACCAGAGATGGTACTATATATATATTGAAGGTTGAGTCTTTGAGATGTTTTTTCTTGATAGGAAATTAACTCGGGGGATTGACAAGTAAGATATAAACAAGTAAACCATGTCAATGTGAGTACTTCACTTGTTTATCCTGGCTACAAAAAGGTAATACAAAAATTCGATGCACTTTTTTTAGTTTTGAGTTTTGACACCCCAAATATTCCTTTAACCAAAGCCTAATTCCACTCTATCCCTCCCTCCTCGTTCGATCTTTTTCATACTGATTTCATCACAAATTCTTTCACCATATGAAATGGCTAATTGATTTCATTTTCATCGTTAAAATTTATAATCAATAACAAATAAGAACACAGCAGATTGCTACACCAGTTGTTGACTGAAAGAAAAACAAAAAGAAGAAGCTAGAAGCAATTATTATCAGCTTCAAAGTGGCAGCAACAAACGGAAGGAAAAAAAAATGGTATGAGATGGATGGAGTAGGCGCGTGGGAAAGATGAGTGTGGGGGAGGTGGTGCATATCAGAGGTGGGGAACATGGGATTTGGGAGAAGGAGCTTTTAAGGGAGGCAATGCATTGCGGGTGACGTGTCCACATCCTCCCCCATTTGTAATTATGCTCTTTCGGGTAGTTCGGTACGAATTCCGGAACTTCTCGTTTGTTGCTTCGGATTTGGTTCGCAGATTTCAGGCCACCACATCAAAATTTTCAACTGTCATTC
The DNA here is from genome assembly GCA_037074495.1 of Acacia confusa. NCBI lineage: Eukaryota > Viridiplantae > Streptophyta > Magnoliopsida > Fabales > Fabaceae > Acacia > Acacia confusa. The sequence continues at coordinate 7,047,553 of CM073507.1, read as the reverse complement.
CATTGCGCCATGGTTTTCTTTTTTCCCTTGTAGGTATGCTTATGTGGTGTGTAACATTTTTGTCTTTCGTCCGGATAAAATGCAATTCTTTGGCTGTCCTCCTTAAGTAGCCTTAATATTGTTTAATCCTAAGGAAGTCCCTCACGAGCAGGTGTCAATCATCTCTATTATAACCAGGGTGTGTTTAGTTTGAGTGGAGGGAATAGAAAAAGGAGGAAAGGCCTAAAATAACTTAATTATAAGTTTCTAAGTTTAAACCACCTTCCCTCTCCTCCCATGTTCTTCTCTCAAACCAAACATACTTTGGCATATATTACATTTATTTAGTTCTAAATATAAAATTTGGTTTGAGAGTAGGTTTTTTAACTTTGATATAAGACTTGTTTTTACTTAATCTTAGTCTTAATATATAATTTAATATTACACAAAAAACATTTGTGAGAGATTAGGTAACATGTTATAATTTAACTTCCATAATCTTCCCAAATCTCATAAATAAGTCTTAAGAATAACTTCTTTAAAATCTAGTTACACTTAAACTAGTTATTTAAAAAATATAAAACTAACGCACTAAGCAACTGGACCAAAAAAACAAGTTAAATGCAAATTCCAATTAGCCATAGCCAGAAAACATTTATTATTATTATTATTATTATTATTTTCAAAAAACAGCTATTACCTCAGCATTAAGCAGTCGCAAATACCCAGAAAGCGATTACCTTTTCGTACCAACGGAGGAAGAGACGAGTTAAAATAATTTCAAATTTTTAGAGTGTTGCATAGTTGAGTCTTAATGTATCACCGAGTATGCTTCCAGCAAAACTTGTGTCCATTTCATTAGGAGCCAGCAAATTGGCATATTTCATTCCAGTCAAATTCTTTAGGTAAAAGAAATCGCCAAGCGTGGACAAAGGATTGTGCAATGGATGGGAAAACAGCCGAGAGGACCTGACGACAGCGATATTCAAATCATCAATCCAACGAAGGGAAGGAAAAAACCAAGCATGAGGCTTGACAGGTCCTTCCTACCAACTTTTAACATATTGTCAAACTCAGGTCCAACCACATAAGGTACATCATGATATAGAATCTAGAGTTGCCCAGTCTGGATTCGCAAACCCCATATAGAGAGATTCTGAAATCAGTAATAAGTTATAGCATTTGAAAGCTCAATCTAATTTATGATCAGACTAGTATAAGCTTCGGCTCCTGCTTCGACTAGGGCTCCTTGAATATGATCGCTCCCTGTAAGGTGATCTGGAGTATGATCGCTCCCTGTAAGGTGATCTGGAGTACGAACGCTCCCTATACCTCCGGTCCCTTGGCGATATTGACCTAAATCATCATATGGGGAATCCTCCAAGTAAGCAAACTTCACAAACCTCATACTCTAAGGCAACCGAAAAACAATCTAAACACATACCTGGAATAACGGCTTTGTCTTGGAGAAGGTGGATACTGTGGGCTGCGAGAATAGGTATGCGCATGGTGTGGTGAGTAAGAATAGCGAGGGGGAGATCTCCTATGTGATCGGCTCCTGGAGACAGGTTGAGCATGTAAGTATTATAAAAACAAATGAAATGTCAACAATAACTGTTGACAGAAGCACATTTCATATACCTTATTGCATGTTGTCAAAGGGAAGTGTATTTTACCTGTATCGCTCTCTTGCTCTCATTTCAGCAGGCTTCTTTCTGTTTTCCTCAGCAAACACCACAGTCAACTCACGACCAAGTAGAATTTGACCGTCCATGTGATATTTAGCATCTGCAGCATCAGCTGGATCCACAAATTGGACAAATCCAAATCCACGTGGCTCCCTGTAACATGACATTCCAGTATCTAAGAAAAGAAATACATATACATATGATGCGATGTAAACAGACCTGCACACCAATGCTGAGTTGATTGCAGAAACTATAACCCTGACTTCAAAGTATTATTATATAAACATATCTCAACACCCCAAGAATTCATTATTAAACACCACATGGATGCTAACCTTGTCGATGCCAAAGTATAAATTGAGATGAAACTCTTCAAGACTTGGAACTTTCTTCACTATGTACTCAAACCCAACCTTCTCCGAATCTTCATGTACACTAACATGACCTTGAACAGGACTCTAATTACTTGATTGGGTGTCTTCAACACAATACCTTTATTACTTCTTTGTTGTCTTCAACACGGTACTCTCTTATTACTTCATTCGAGTCTTCAATTCTTTCAATAAAACAACCAAATTCCCATAAAATGATTGTAGTAACTATATTAAGAAAAAAGTGGTAAAGCCAAACAAGGGATGGACCATCATGTACTTCACAAATTCTTAAATCAAGACATCTTAACTCAGTTGCAAATGCCATTGTTAGAAAAAGAAACAGTATTCATGGGTTTTTTTTTTGGGTGGGGTGGGGGCTGTGTAAGAAAGAGGGAGGCCGGTAAAACTTTCAAAACATAACAATCATCCTTCGGGCAGTAGAAAAATATACTTACCCACTATAATAATCTCGAGGTAAGTAAATATCCTTGAGAGGACCAAAGTGGCCAAAAGGTCCTCTTAGATCTTCTGCCCTGTAATCCAACAACCAAATAATAAATATAATTAGCCCACTGAAATCATATAATAAGCAACGGTACCTCTCTTCTATTACATTCCATTAGCACTTTGCTTCTATGAAGTCTCCATAGCACATTTCCATATGATATAGGGCAGCCCAGTGTACAAGATGGAGTCGAGGGAGGTCAGAAGTAATTCATCACCTGGCAGCAACTTTTACCAGTCCAAGGCTCACCCTCAAATTTACATATTACTCTCTACAAATTTCAAAAATATTTTAGTACCTGCAATCTCTGTGAAGATTCCTAACCAGAAGACTAGCTGGCAAATCCCTACCACGGCCTCCATAACGAACTCCATAACGACCACGAGGACTAGGACTGCGGTGTCTTCTGCTATAAGCCCTAGGAGGTGAGGGGCTGTAGCTGTAGCTTCTGTCCCTCATTTTGCAGTTGAACCCACGCCTATCGTCACAGAAAAGAAATAATAACTTAGTAAGACACATTTTTTAGCACAGATTATTGTCATAACAAACAAACTGAGGAAACTCAACCCTGCATGACAGCTGCTGATAAAAAATAGCCAAAACCGTCACACGTCATAAATTACCTACTATCCTACAATGGTTTTTTGGTTCTTATAACTACGTCAACAAACCCTGAAATGATGATATTTAAGAAGACTACGTCCTAAAGCACAACGAGCAATCAAATTCAGTAGCTGACGCGCGAACTGTTGCTAGCATCAACAGATGTAGTTAAGAATTAATTTGAGGAAAAAAAAACAACAGCCACGAAAGCCCGTGAAAAGAAGGATTGAGTACACTTTTCATCATCGTTCGAGCAAGATACTGAAGAAAATAGCACGCCAGAACGCCAAAGGTTCGGATCATTACATATTAAGCGAAAAGTCAAGGCAGCAATGTCTTCACTTTCAAATCCATGCCTCAAGATCAACAACAATTGTTGGGGATATAAAAAATGCGTACGTAATAGGAAAAAAACAAGAGATACCCAATTCCGCGCCTTCGTCGCGCCAGAAATCAGAAAGAGACGCCAAACATGAAAGAATAAAGAGGTTGATTGGCCTCCCTAGATCAGAAGCAGATGATCCGAATAGAACAGTTAAAAGAGAAGGAAGCGAGAACTTACAACAAAGACTGGAGAGCAATCGGCAAGACACGCCTGTAATCTGGCGTAGATGAAAGCTTTGGTTCCTTTCTAATCGCTAGGAATCCTCTGGTACCCTGAGGGAGTTTTTAAATCAAAGGTACATGGCCTAGTGTTCGAGAAACTTCTTCGTGGATTGGCTTTGCTTGGGTGGTAGTGGCCTCCGGGGTCCGCATATGAACGAGATTCGGCCTCAATTCACCGATCAATGGGCCGAAAACAAAATTGCTCAATCTGGCTGGGTCGATATCTGTGTATTATAAGAGTAGCGAAAATCTCATAGGCTTCAGAAACTCTCTCCTGGGCCTTTTAGATATCCAAAAATGAAGTTGTCATTCATATTTACACTTTCGTTAAAAGTAAGAGTTTCAAATCTTGCAGTGTGCATGAAAAATGTTTGGTTAGAAACAAAGAGATAAGATATTTTTACTACTATTTTTTGTTACTATCAATGTTACTACCATTATTTTACTATTAGATCAGAATTTCAATATGAGAGAGAAATGATAAACATATATAAGATTCTGATCTAACGGTGAAAAAGTGATAGTAACATTAATAGTAACAAAAAAATGGCAATGAGAATATCTTATCTAAAAAAAACCTATCTTGGTGATCTCTAAAGCTTTGGGATGATTAGTCCCTAACTATTGGTCAAGGATCACCTAGATTCCAGCAAAAAAAAAAAAACTACTCAAATAAAAAAAACTTTGTTACATTTCTAAACGTTGTTAAAAAATATAATGTCCTTGGTAGTGGAGGCATTATTTCGGCTTTAAATAAAAAAATCAAATTGTATATTAATGAGACATTATGATTTTTTCTTTCAATACCCATGATCTGGTAGTAAGTTCATAATTACACTTTTTTTAATGAAAAAAACATTAAAAAAAGATTTTAGTTACACAAATTTTGGTAACTTCAAAATATTTTTCTAATGTCAGATATGATAAGTTTCCAAACTATTTGAGTGGAAATCAAATAATTTTTTTTAACCAAATCAATAAATTAAGACGTCTAAAATTTAAAATAAATATCTGTCAATAATTTTTAATCCACATCAAATAAATTTTTTAAAGAAAATACATTGTAATTTTTAAAGGAGACAAATTTGAATCCCAGGAGATGAACTTATTAGAAAATATGAGAACCTTTTGTCTTCTAAATTTTAAGGGAAAAACTTTTGATCAAATAAGGAAAAAAAAGAGAAAATGATGTAGAGGAGAATTTGATAGAGACAATAAAAAAACCCACTCAATCCAGTCATTGAAAAAAAGACTTAACAATAGCTGAAATGATCTTAATCTTAAAGGAGAATAAACGATCAAGAAATTAAGAAGGATGACTAGAGTATTTTAAAAAATATAGGTTATATTAACAAATTTAACTAATTTTCACTGTCTAATAAATTTGGTAAATATGTTTCATATTAAGAATTGGGAATTATTTTTCATATTTGTAAATATTTTTCAATTTATAGATATTGATTATTTCTAAGCCATAATCAAATAAAAAAAAAGATGAGGATAATTAAGGAAAATGATTAGGTTTTCTTAACAACACAAATTTCTAATGAGGTTTTTTGGCCTAATTTAAATTGTGTTAAAAATATAGGATTGAATGTGATATTTTAACTAGACACAATTTTTTAACAAGATATAATTGAGATTTTTTGTATGAATAATGTCACATATTGACATAAAAAATAATACGTGCAAATAGTAATATATTAAGTAATATATCAATTTTCTGGTAAAAAAAAGGTATTCTCTCTTCTTCTTATTATAAGGCACCAACTAACAAGTGTTTTTGATCATTTTTATAAAGCAATTATAAGTTTTTAAGGTGCAATTAATTCATTTTTCTATATCTACCAATATTTAATAAGGGTAATATGAGAGAGTACTAGATTTAAATTTAGAGTAATTAGTATTGGTAATACTGAAAATCAAACAACTTTAATACTTTTATAATAAAAAGACAATGAAGTATTATTAGAGTATTTTATTTATTTTTTATTTTTTTAAGGTCAGAATAGAGTATCCATTTAAATACGGTTGGAAAATTACCGCCCGCTGCATTTCCGACCAGTGTATCTGGCTCCTTCACCCCAAATCAAGTGCCGCCAACCCCTATTCTAAAACCCCATAAACCTCTTGCGCCACACTCCGCGAAGAACAGCCATTGCTGTTGATAGGCATGGCATCGTTCTCGAGAAAATCCCAGAAAAAGAAATCCAAAGACATGTCGATGGACAAATCCTCCAAGAAAATCTTTAAAGAGAAAAGGAAACCAAGGAGTGCCGTTAGCTCTGAAGCTCTGGCCTTGCAGCTCCAAGATGACGTTCCTGATTTTCCCAGAGGTTACAACAAGTTCTCTATACTGGTTTCTCTTGGCTTATGAAATTCAGCAAACTTAAAACTTTTGTTGATGACCTTGCTGAAGCCTGTGGAATTGAAAAAAATTGATATAAATCTAGTATACTATATATTTTATGTTTTTTCCCCTTTCAATCCACCTTTTAGGCGGAGAGAGTGCTCTGACCTCCCGGCAAACTGGAGAAATACGTTCAGAAGATGATTATGAATTTGGGACTGAGGGTCATTTGAAAAAGAAGAAGAAAAAGAGAAACATGTCCAATAAGAGTCGCGTACCCGCAGATGATTTGAGTTTGCTATCCGGCGGCAGAATTATGGGAAAACTACCAAGATACGCAAATAAAATTACTTTCAAGGCAGGCTTTAATTTACATATTTGTTGTTTGTTTCTTTGCATGTGGTGTTCTGTTATCCGCATTCTCTTGCAATGTTGCCTCTTCAACTTTAGAATGCAATTGTCTTCTTCACATCTTTTTCATAGTATCAGATGTTATAGTTACACTATCGTTTTTGAAATCTGCTCAAAATTCTCATTTTTGCATATGTGCCAGAATATATCTCCAGGCATGAAACTTTGGGGACTTGTGGCTGAAGTCAATGAAAAAGACCTTGTAATTAGTTTACCAGGCGGTTTACGGGGACTAGTTCATGCATCTGATGCGTATGATCCTATTTGGGATGACCAAATTCAGGTGTGTATCAAATTTTTCTCCCTAATTATATCCATTTAGTTGCTATCTCCCTTTCAGATTGCTTTTGCTAGTGGTTCATTACTATAATTGACTGTTCTTTACCATTGTTATACAACTGTAGCTCATTGTCCTTTCTTGTCAGGTTGGAGGAGGTTTCCTATCTACTTTCTTTCATGTTGGGCAGCTGGTTTCTTGTGTTGTATTGCGGTTGGATGACGACAATAAAGAGAAAGGAAAACGAAAAATCTGGCTGTCTTTATGCCTTTCAATGTTGCACAAGAACTTCAATTTAGATGCTGTTCAAGAAGGCATGGTATGCGGATTTTTCTTATCCATAGAACAGTAATATTTTTAATTCCCCACTAAGACTTAAGAGTGTATTATAATTTTATATTAATGGAATGGGGCTTTCAACCTTAAGATAGTTAGAGGGAACTATATGCATATTGATATTAAAACTTATAAAATCAAGCTCCACCATGTTGAAGCATTTCTTTTTGGAGTCTTAACTTTAGGTTTTTGTAAGCATGCTAATGGGAATTGATTCATCATACCATTTTTGCTTGTCCAATCATCTATTATTTTTGGAGTCATTTATGTTACATATTGCTTATTAAGGATGAGACTTTTAAATACAGGTCCTCGCTGCATATGTGAAAAGCATTGAAGACCATGGTTATATTCTTCACTTTGGCCAGCCTTCTTTTATGGGATTTTTACCAAAGAATAGTCTTGCTGGTAAACATTAGAAAACTTTTGCGAATTTTTGTTGCTTTACTTTGTGTAACATGGTTAAACTAAGTTTTGGTTTTGGTTCTCTTTCCCTCTTCCTGTCTTTAAATTCTTGCAGAAGGTAGGAGTGATGGAGTAAAAGTTGGGCAACTTTTGCAGGGAGTGGTTAGGAGCATTGATAAAGGTCGTAAGGTTATTTATATGAGTTCTGACCCTGATATGGTGTCTAAATGTGTGGTATGCTCACTCTAAATTGATTATGCTGTTCTTTTTTATGGTCTGTTATTGATAATTTTTTCATGGTGTCCCTGACGGTGCCTTTGTATGCTTAATACAGACCAAGGATCCCAAGGGTATGTCAATTGATCTTCTTATCCCTGGCATGATGGTTAATGCCCATGTAAAGTCGGTTCTTGAGAATGGCATTTTGTTATCATTTCTCAGTTATTTCACTGGCACTGTAAGTGTAGCATTTACTTGTCATGATTGCAATGCATAGCCGATATTTTGAGTGAAGAAATTCTTTTAACAAACCCAACATACTCTAATATAAATTTGGAACACATTTCATTATTTCAGGTTGATCTGTTTCATTTGCAAGATATCTTTCCTTCAACAAACTGGAAAGATGATTACAGCGAATCTCAGAAGGTAGTTTTAATGCAACTTCTCCATCTTGCACTGCACTCACTACTAAAGATTGTAACCCTTTTAGTTTTCTTAGACTACATATATCCATATAGCTTTTCCATTGTATACCTATAGGTTGAGTTGGTATCTGGCTATCTGCAGTATCTAACTTTGTAATTGTCAAACGAACACCAATTAAGTTGAATATGTCATGAAATTCAATTTGTAGCAGAACTATGGAAGTCAGTCATTGCATTTGCTAGGAAGTTGCTGTTCCAAATATTTACTAATTCTAATCAGTGACCACATTAAAATTTAACTCCACAATTGTTTTGTTCCAAGTAATTAAGAAATTGATGAAAATGTTTTGATACACACTTTGGAATTTAAATGCCCGTTTGGTTTAGCTTTTGGAGAATAGTTTTTGCGATTTAAGAGATAAGTATGTGAGAGGAGTTTTGTCTCAGCTTGTGGAAAAGGGTTTCTAAAACCATGGTTTTGTTTTTTACCAAGCATGCACTAAGTTGCTCAAATTTAAATGGTTGTGACATTCTCCTTGATTTGTTTATTGTTTGGCATCATTGAATTTTACATTGCAATCATGCTGTATTGTCATGTTAATTATGCAATTTGCAACTTTGAAATTCATGTCTTTACCTTGATTGACTTGCATACATAATGTGTTCCGGTTACTGAATATGTTTTCGTCTGATTCTGTGATTTGTTAACTGATGCTGTTTAATACTTTGAAAGTTTGTGATTAAATTTCAACTGTCGTTAAGCACCTTCTATGTGATTCAGGCTATTGCTAGGATATTATTTGTTGATCCGTTGACTAGAGCAGTTGGTCTGACGCTAAATCCACATCTTGTTCAGAACAAGGCCCCTCCATCTGTAAGTATATTTCCATTTCTTGTGCTCCCATAAGCAAGCTAACTTTCATCCACTGTAATGAGTTCTAACTATTCGATTGAATAATTTGCTGCGTCTTTTCTGGTGCTCTTGAAATCAGACTGCAGTTAGTGCTCTTAAGGAGATAATAACACAGTACAATGAAAATGATTTGATATTCCAAAAACAAAACAAACATAGCAAGAGAATGAAACAAGAAGATGCAAAGGTGCTCTGCAATGAAGAAATTGAGCAGAATGAAAATGATAAGATATCCTAAAATAGAAGTAAATACATTCAGAGAACAGATCTCCAAACCCCAAGTCCATATATATAACTGTAATTTTCTTTCCTTAATATTCTCAAATCTCCTTTGTTAGATTAAAAGAGAGTAGTTGAAATCTGCATAACATCATAGCCCATATTTCACTAGTAGTATGAAACAGTTGATTCCTGATGAACAATGCCACCTCTTATAAAAGTTGGCCTTACGGATTTTTATAGTATTGGCGTTAGGTTATAAAATCATATGGGGTTTTCAAACCTGCCATAGATCAATCTATTGATGATTTCTCTGGAAACTGTTTTGATGAAAGGAGAGCTTACACCGCCATGCTCCCATCTCCTTTCACAAATTATTCAGAAAGCAAGATCCAGGTGTCTTTGCCTGTAGGCTTGAATTTCTGTAAAGCATTATCTGCTGGTGTCTTTATTTATTTTATCATTTCAGACAGTTGTTTCTACGTTTTCTAGTTGCTTGGTTAATTTGGAAATTGTCTCTCTTTTCTGAATGAAATTTCTTTTCGTGTGTTAAAAGTGTCCTTAGCAATCTGACAATGGTTCTAGGAGCTTACATTATCAGACCAAAGCCAGACAAGGTCACATTTTGTTGCCTTTGTCTGATGATGATGGATTTTTCTCGTTTGATGTAGTTGGCTGTTGTAAACTCTTCCTTAGCTTTTCATGCTCACTTACTGTGAGTACAAATCCTTTTTGGCTAAGATCAAAGAAATGTTTTAACGTACTTAGTTTATTCTTCCATCTTGTTTAAGCTCATTCTCTTCTTGCGGGAAGCCTGAAATATAGATGAATCTCCATACCTTTCCTCCTCTTTGATCACCAAGAGAAAGCTCATTTATATTGCCAAGATGGCATTCTTTTATTGTAAGAAGATAATTGATGTTATACACTGATGATTTGTTTGGAGTTGCAGGATGTTAAAATTGGAGATATATATGATGATGCAAAAGTTGTCCGGGTGGATAAAGGCTTGGGCCTATTGCTTGAAGTTCCATCGATACTGGAGTCTACTCCGGCATATGTCAGTGTATGTATATGGTCATTAATGCAGCTGCTGTAAAAGTTTTTTTATAGTACCTTACATACTTTTTAGGTTTGAATGGTTATTAATATAAATTTTTGGCAGATATCTGATATTGATGAAGAGGAGATCCAGAAGCTTCAAAAGAAGTTCAAGGAAGGAAGTCATGTTCGAGTTCGGATCCTTGGGTTAAGGAATTTGGAAGGACTTGCTACTGGAATTTTGAAGGTTGTCATTTTTTTGGGAGAGGAGGGATAGTATGGTAGTTTTTTTTTTTTTTTTGATCTGAGGATAGTATGGTAGTTCAATCAAACAGAAATAGGTTTTTCCATTTAATCTTGAAAGAAGCAAAGATGGATTACTAGATGCTGTGGCTTTTCTTAGGGGTCATTTCTGAAACATAATCTTCAAAGTGTTTGATCATAGTTACTCTATTGACGTTACTTTATTCTTCTTTCCTTCTGATGACTTTCTTATGCTTAATGATAACTTGAGTCAAGGTGTGTTTGTGTGCGTGTTTTATTCTAATTTGAGTTAACAATTTTTTCAAAACCAGTTTTCTGCAAAACACTTTTCTGTTAATTGATGTACGAGTTCTGGTATCCAACAGTGCCTCTATTTTGTGATTGGGATCAAATGCTGAGTTCAATAATCTCTTATGGTTATTTAATAGTTATAATTGTGAATTGGCACTAGTTCTTTTTTTTTTTTTTTGAAATCTTACTCTTTTAGCGAACAAGTTAATTATTCCCCCCTATGCCCCAGGTTTTGCAACTTCGCTACCAATCTTCTCATCTCAAATTATTTCATATAATTTAATAGTTCCAGAAGCTCTCAGTAGTGTTTTCCAGAGTCTGTTTTGATAATTGTTTTTTCTAGAATTTATATAATCATATGTGGAATGAATTTGGACATTGTGGCGGGACAAGGCTCATTGTTGTTGTTGTTCTAACTATTTGAATGAGTGGTATAGTTCATTTGTCTTTCACTTGACAGTTCTTATCTGATAACTGTTTTAGTGTGCTAACTTTTTTGGGCTTACAAACTGAAAAATCTTATTGAATGTTTGATGGCTGTTTTAGCCTGTTGTCTGCTTTTAACTGACTTATATTGACTCTAGGATGTTTCATTTATTCTGTTGTGTGTTTACATATCAAGCAGGCTAGTGCTTTTGAAGGAGATGTGTTTACACATTCTGATGTCAAGCCGGGGATGGTGGTGAAGGCTAAGATTCTTTCTGTTGATTCCTTTGGTGCCATTGTGCAAATTCCTGGTGGTCTGAAGGCACTATGTCCTCTTCGTCATATGTCTGAAATTGAGATTGCTAAGCCTGGAAAAAAATTTAAGGTTCTGATCTAGCCACATATTTTAAAAAGTTCTATTATGCTTTGTAGTTCATGCTATATAGCTCTTGCAATTTTTCATGAATCCGTGATTGTACTGACAAGACATGATATTGTGTATGTTTCTGCATGGTGCAGGTGGGAGCTGAATTGGCATTCCGTGTGCTTGGTTGCAAGTCAAAAAGGATGACGGTTACACACAAGAAAACCCTTGTATGTTGCTTGTTTTGGGTTCTTCACACACACACACACACACACACACACACACACATATGAGTAGTTTTTACATAAGTAAAGTTATACATGGCATTTTCACTTGTAATTTTCTCTGAATTTACTTTGGATTTTGTTACTTTTTCTACAACCTTTACTTGATGAAATGCAAGGTGGAGTGTTGGGAGAAGAGGACTAGAGAATATATTCTATTAATTTTTCTTTTGTATGTACTGCTCTGGTCCTCTTTCTGTCCTCAATGAACCAAAACTTTTGAAGTGTGTGTGTTTTACTTTAAGCTTTAGCCATGTTTTTGTGCTATATTCAGCTTTGAAGCAGAACTGTTATGATTTCTTTTGTCAGGTGAAATCAAAACTAGGGATAATAAGTTCATATGCTGATGCAACTGATGGATTAATAACTCATGGGTGGATAGCAAAGATTGAAATGCATGGGTGCATTGTACGGTTTTACAATGGAGTTCAAGGATTTGCTCCCAGGCTAGTGTCTTATTAATGAGATTTACAGATTCATGCCTTGACCCTTTCTTTGTTTTTTTTCAATGTCTGTGTTTTTCTACATATGAGCTTTCCTGAGTAGTGGATACGTCTTCATATTGTCCATTCTTTCTTATAACTAATCTCATCACCTTCATGATGTCTTGTTCATGTGCCATTGTTCACTTGTTAGGTGTTTCTTTGAAGTCAGATACGCATAAGATAAGAATATTGGGGATAAAACTTATGTGGAACTGGACTCTGCTCCCTTTATTGTTGTTGTCTTACTTCTGACTTTCATCTCATGCTTTCTTCGAGTGGGTGTTTTTCTTTGTTGGTAGCCCACAAGATGCAGAGATTTCTTTCTTGCACTTGATTTTGATTTCATACAGTCTTGTTTCTTGGTTGAATTGCTTGTAAATAGCATGTTCCTTACGAATTTCAATGTAGAAGTCATGCTTGTTTGGAGCATCCTGTTAGTTATTCATTCCTGCTAGTACTACTGTTGCTGTTCAATTTGGTACATAGTTTTTTTTATTCTTGTATGGATCTGTGACTATCTCGAATTGATTTTGGAGTTGAGCCAAGCTGCGCTTCATGAGGAGGAATATAGAGATCATACTCCTGGCTCACTCATGGCAGCTAGGAAATTTTGACGTTCTTGATAATATTTTTATTGTATGCGTTCTGGAATGTGCCTCTCATTAGTTTGCTTTTAATGACAATCTGAACTCTAAGTCAGTGCATTGTTGTAGTGATTTGATTAATACCATTACGGTGTTATTTTACTTTTGCTTGGTTCTTTATTTATCATTTTTTATATTGAAACAGGTCTGAACTTGGTTTAGAGCCTGGAAGTGATCCGAGTTTGGTGTATAATATTGGGCAAGTTGTTAAATGTCGGGTAATCAGCTCCATTCCTGCTTCACGGAGGATCAACCTTAGTTTCATTATAAAGCTTACAAGGTCCCCCTCCTTAAACTTTACCTTCTGACTTATGCAGTATGCTAAGATTGAAATGTTTCAGATTCATTATGGGATTCATTTCCTTTGAACTTTGCTGAATTGATGTGATGATTCAAATGTCAGGGCTTCTGAAGAGGATATGGTTAAATTGGGTAGTCTTGTTTCGGGAGTTGTTGACAGAATAACATCAGATGCTGTAATTGTTTGTGTAAATGCCGGAGGCTTTTCAATGGGTAAAGTATCTGTGGAGCACTTGGCAGATCATCATGGTATAAATTTCATTCTTCTTGATCAAGTTTTTTCATTTCTTCTGCCTCCATTGAATGATGAACATAGCTACTTTTCTTGCAGGGCAAGCTATTTTAATGAAGTCTGTTTTGAAACCTGGATATAAATTTGATCAACTACTTGTTTTAGGTACATTCAACAACCCCAAAGTTTCTGTGAAATTGCTTGTTGTGATTTTGTAGGGAACAATAAATATCAATTAATTATTGAAATATATATAGTGATTTTTAACTTCTATTCTCTATCCCATCAGCAATAACGGTAAAGTCATGCACTTTCTTGTTCTCTGACAAGATCCTGCAATATTAATTCTATAGTACACCTCAAACCTGACATCTTGGCAAAGTTGTTAGAGGCGTGCTTTGAGAGAACAATTTCATTTCTGGCGAGGCTTGAAACTGCTTTGGCCTCTCTGTGTACATTGGGGGCTAGGGAAGATACTCAGTCTTTCTTATGATTTTGTAGAACTTGACTTCTGATCCCTAACTTAAAAGAAGGCAGAGCCTTATGAGGGCATGATATTTTTGGTTTGTAATATATATGAATTGGTCAAAAAAATTATATTATATGTCTATATCTTTGCTTCTAGAATTGCCCTGTATTCATCTGTTTTATTTTTAGCATATTTTAAATTGATATTAACTGAGTACATTCTCTGTTAATCTGAACCCATTAGTCTTTTTGAAAATTAGTTGACTTAGCAGTGAAGCTATATCAATCTTTCTTATAATTCTTGCTGGAATAGTTCCTCATGTTTTTTTATTCTGCTTAAAATTTTCATGGTCCTTCTGTGGTATTGAGCCCCCATGTAGGTAGAAAATTATTTTCTATGATTTCCATTATTGGGTCTGGTAGAAAGCGTTGAAAAAGCATTTTAAATACTCTGAAGCAGGTTTATCACAGTTGTGGTTCTTATCGGACTGCTCTGATTATTTTATTCTGGTGATTGTTTTAGTATAATTTTGGGTTCCTTGCAGCATCTATGTCACATTTGTGGCGATTTAGTGTCTGTATTTCAAGGTTAATTATATTGTAATGCTGCTGATTGCTCCAGCAACTCAAATGTCATAAATTTTTATATGCATATTTTTGTTGATGAGAGAAAAAGAGAGGAGGCTTCGTGGTTCTAGAACAGGATGGGATAGGATATAAAAGTTTTTCTGTTGCTGGCAAGTGACATGTGGTCAGATTCTGGGAAGAGATGGGCGGTAGGATCATATGATGCTACTACTTTATTGTGCTTCTAAATGTCTTACCCTGGAGTGGAATTTTGTTTCTTTTGTGCATTTGTTGTCCAGAATTAATGGTGCCCTAGTTCATTATTGGTTTGTGGCATTATGGTTTTCTCAAACCTAATATCTATTGCTGATAGCATATATGAGAGGAATTTTGATTACTAATTTTAAGTTGCGTTCTAATGAATGCAGATATTAATGGCAACAATTTAGTACTGTCTGCCAAAAGTTCGCTTATCAAATTTGCTCATCAGATTCCTGCAGACAGTAGTCAGATTCATCGTAACTCGGTTGTGCATGTAAGTGGTTGCTTTAAGCATATGCAAAGTGGTTTTTACTGACAGATACATCATAATCTCTTTCCCCTTTTTCCTTTTGGATGTTTATTTCCTGTCAGTGATAATGTTGTAGAGCTTTTCTGCTTCAGCTGAATAAATTCTTTGTATGGAGCAGGGTTATATTTGTAACTTAATTGAGACAGGTTGCTTTGTTCGTTTCCTTGGTCGATTGACCGGCTTCTCTCCAATAAAAAAGGTGTTCGCTATTTTATATTTCTTTATCCTCCCCTTTCCCCTTTTCCTCATCGTAGCTTGTGTTAATCGCTGATATGACTAACCTGAATATATTTTTATTTTGTTTAGGCAACTGATGACAAGAAAACCAACCTTTTGGAAGCCTATGACATAGGACAATCTGTTCGATGCAATGTTTTAGATGTTAGTATATTAGTTGCGGCTGGTGATGTCAAATTAAAAAAAAAATGATACAATTTAATATAAGACTTTATATGTCTTCTTTTCAGATAAGTAGCGAGACTGGTAGAATAACACTTTCTCTAAAGCAGACATCATGTTCTTCAACAGATGCATCATTTATTCAAGGCTACTTTCTTATGAAGGAAAAGGTACGAACAATTATCAAATAGCTCTTTAATATAGCCGATGGCAAGCTTTATATCCATGTTTCTTACTCTTAAAACGAACTATGTATAGGCCCTATATCAGTAGCGCATACACAGGGCATAACCTCTATTCATAAATTGAAGCTTATCTGTGCTAGTCTGCTAGATGTATCTTGTCTCTTTTGTTGGCATTTAATTTTTCCTGAGACAATTGATGCTCTAATATTACTTCAGTGGAAAGTTGTTTAATATAGTGTTTTTTTTGTTCTATACATATTTCTCTTGTAGGACTGATCTTCTACCGTGATTTTTTCCCTCCAATCTACTTCTCAGGAATTATAATGACATTTCCTCTTCCCCTTTTAATTGATATTGCTTACAAAAATTCTTTGCCTTTCTTAATCCAGATTGACAAGTTACAGTACTTGGGCGCTGGTGGATCTGATTTACAGTGGGGTGAAGGATTTAGCATTGGGACAATTGTTGATGGGAAAGTTGACGATGTCAAGGAAGTGGGAGTTGTTGTAAATTTTGAAAAGTATAATGATGTTTTTGGATTTATTACCAACTATCAGTGTGAGTTCTCTCCCTTTATTTTGTTACTAGGTATCCTGGATTCTTGAACAAAACGCAAGTGCTAATTCTAATTGAAATGCAATTTTCCAGTAGCTGAAACGGTATTAGAAAAAGGCTCTGCTGTGAAAGCAATGGTTCTTGATGTTTCCAAGGAAGAACGTCTTGTTGATTTGTCTCTCAGACCCGAGTTAATTAAAGAATCTAAAGAAGGGAGTTCCCAAAACCATGCAAACAAAAAGGTTGAATCTCTTTTCTTGTTTCACACTACAGATTGCATATTTTTCCTAGGGTAAAACAAGTTATACAAATATCATGCTGTCAAGCTATTTTTTAATTGGTTTAAAATTTGGAATTTTTTTCCTCTTCATACATTTTACTACTGATTTTTATTCTGTTTTCAGTAAATTTCCGTGCACTCCATTTGGAATTTTGAGTGCCAAAATATGCTAAATTATGTTTGTTATCCATTCTTGTCCTATTTTGATCAAATCAATGCCATTGTTCTAGAAACGGAGAAGAGAAGCATTTAAGGACTTGGTGGCGCATCAGACAGTGAATGCAGTAGTAGAAATTGTGAAGGAGAACTACTTGGCAAGTTTTTCAATATCATTGTTCAATTTTGTCACTGGTTAATAGAACAAGTTTTTGTATATCATCATATTTTACTGAAGCCTTTGTCTGTAAAGCAGGTTGTATCTATTCCAGAGCACAATCATGCTATAGGATATGCATCGATATCTGACTACAATACTCAAAAGTTTCCTCGGAAACAATTCTTAAACGGACAAAGGTGAACAAGAATCGGCTAATTAATTCTCTCTTTCTAGTTTTATTTCCATATTTCAATGCCATTGCTTTGCTGCTGCTGCCCCTACCATTGCCAGTACTACTGCTATTTCATTTTTGGCATAAGTTTTCTTTTCCTATGATGTACTTGGAAAGTTTTTCACGCTGAGCTTCTATACTGGAGGGTTTAAGTTTCTGTATGTCGTGACTATCAACTACCAAAGATATACTTCAGACCCTTACAACTAGATGATTTTCCCTCCCACTGCTGGACTTTTTGTTATATTCTGTCATATGTGTTTTTATGTTTCATCACCCTCAAAATTATTCTCCACTTTTCCCCTCTGTATGTAAATGGTTTTGGTTTAGTTTCCATTGCTTGACTCTCAGATTTCAGAATCAGTAAGTTTGTGATGCATTTCACGTTGCTGGAAACAATCAGAGTCTGATTTTTATGCATCTGAAGGATGGAGGTTGGGTTGTGGAATTGAAGTAATGAAGTAATTATAACAATGTGTGGTTTTGGCTATGTTCTGTTCTATTTTGAAAGGTCTTCTCTAAGGAACTCTTCTGCTGAGTTTTCCCCCCTCATAACTAGGGTGCATTAATTGCACTTGTGTTCATATATTTTTGTCCTTTTTTTCTTGATGTTTTACTTTATATTTTACAGTATTTGCTCCTTGCTGGAGGATAACTTGTAATCCTGAAATGTCATTTGCTCCTCTCTAAAGTAGTTCCATTTTTCAGTATACTGTTGCCTCCATGAGTCTGCAGACATTTTTCTTAAAATAAATTATGTGTGCCTAGTTGCTTTATGATTGGTTATTGATGCTTCGTGCATAAGCTTATATTTAAAATGGTTTACTTGGTCTCAGTGTCATTGCGACTGTGATGGATCTTCCAAGCTTAGAAACTTCAGGGAGGTTGCTTTTGCTTCTTAATGAGGTCAATGAAGCTCCTAGTTCTAAGAGAACAAAGAAGTCTAGTTATAAAGTGGGATCTCTGGTTCAGGCGGAGGTAAATAAATATAGTTTATTTCAACTGTGTGTGGTTTAGTTTGTTTTGATGCATGAGTAGGGTTCTCCTAGCATATTAATTTGCAAAGAGATATGAATCCATGACGAGCTCAATTTTTTATTGGTTTGCAAAGTTTGATAGACAGTATTCCCCCCTTTGGGATATGTAAGTGTTACAATAATACAAAGAATAGAAGAAAGATGAAATAATCAGAATTTCGTTCACTAACTGCATTAATAATCCCTCTTTATTATGCAACCTCTATTTAAGGAGTCAGTTAGATTCCTAACTAACTAAGCTAAGCTGCTAACAGCCTTACATGCTGTAACTAACTACCTAAATATTTCTGACACTTCTATCACATGATTTTTCTTTTTGAATTTTTGTTGTACAGATCACAGAAATCAAGCCTCTTGAACTTAAACTGAAGTTTGGAGTTGCTCTACGTGGTAGGATTCACATAACGGAGGTAATTTATTGTATATCCAAAATATAAACTAACTTTTTAATTTGTATGCAAATTGATATTTTATTTGCTGGTTTTCTACCTATGTCCAGGTGCATGATATAAATGTTTTGGAAAATCCATTTGCCAGCTATAAAATTGGGCAAACAGTGACAACAAGGATTGTGGCAAAGCCTAATGAATCAGGCAGCCATAGGAAGGCTTCACAGTGGGAACTGTCAGTCAGATCTAAAATGCTTGCAGGTTTGTTATTTATGATTACTTTCTATTTGTTCAAATTTGTACTTCAGATCTCTCTGAGCTAACCATAAGTGAAAGCCATTGTGAATGAGGATTGATTGTAATAATTTTATTTTATTAGAAATAGAATTGTTAATTGACTTAATTCATTGTTTTCAACTCTTTAATTTTGAACCAGGTACTGGTGATGTAGGGGGCACTATTAGTGAAAATTTTGAATTTTCAACTGGCCAATGTGTCACTGGCTATGTATATAAAGTCGAAAACGAATGGGTCTGGTTAACAGTTTCTCGAAGTGTGAGGGCTCAGCTTTATCTTCTTGACAGTTCTTGTGAACCCAATGAGCTTGGGGATTTCCAGAATCAATTTTATATGGGAAAAGCTGTTTCTGGTTATATTCTGAGTTTTAACAAGGAGAGGAAGTTGTTGCGGCTGATTTTGCATCCCTTTTATTCTCCACATCATAGAATTGGAGATGACATAACAGTCAAATTAGATGATAAACAAACAGATGTTATGAATGCGGACATTACAGCTTACATTCATGAAGGAGATATTGTGGGTGGAAGAATTTCTAAAATTCTTCCAGGTGTTGGTGGATTGCTTGTCCAAGTTGGTCCTCATACATATGGAAGAGTACACTTCACTGAGCTTACAGAAACATGGGTGCCTGACCCATTGGCTGGATATCAGATAGGACAGTTTGTCAAATCTGTGGTTCTTGAAGTCAGCCACTCTGTCAAGGGTACTGTTCATGTTGATTTGTCATTTCGGTCTTCGGAGGGGATGCTTTCTCATAATGCCAAAGATATAAAAAATGTTGAGTAAGTATGCGGACTTAGAGAAAAAATGAAGTCCATGGCCTTTGATCTATCAATTGTTCATGTGACATTGCCTATAGTGGATTTTTCACAGTTTTATACGACAGACATTAATTGGAAAGGCTTGGTATCTTATTATAATACTTCTTCCATGCACGTACCTACTATTAGTTGGTATCACTTTATCACTTTATGATGTTGTTATAGTTTCTCTTTGCGCTGACTTTAGCTTCCTTTTTGGTCTAACCAGGGGGTTTTAGTGATACCTAGTATGGTTCTAGGGGAAGGAAGGAAGGAGATGGACTTTAATGACTTTGTTTGGTTCAAGAAAAAATCTCCCCTTCCCTCTGAAACCCCTGACCATACAATGGGTGGGCATTAGATTCCTCTCACATTTGTTTTTACCAGTCACTTTCTTTTAAGGACCTTCTGCTAGACACATTTAGAAAGACTCATTTAGCCTTTTCAAAAACAAAAGAAATTTAATACCTACAAATTGATTGTTACTTTTGTTGGCATCAGAGTCTTTAGCAGATCCAACTGAAAACAGACAAAAATTATGATGTTGATTCAACTAGCATTACCCATGGCACATGTGGCTATATTTTTTTTGGAAGCTATGCCAAGTGCAGCTTTTCTGTTTACAATGTCAATGCATCAGTCTTGAAAATATGGCAGTTATAAGGGCTTAACATGTGATTCTTCATCCATTCAATTCTTATAAGTTCATCATGTTATCCTAGATAGATGATTTGTTGTGTTCTAAGTGTAAACATGTGTAGCAATCATGTGATTTTAGATGCTATAATATTCTCCTATCCTGTTGGAAATGAAAAATCATTATGGTTGTTTCTTGTTTTTCCAGGTTTACTAGGAGCAAACGTGTTGAGAAGATTGAGGATCTTTGTCCTGACATGGTTGTACAGGTGCTGGATAATTCTTGTTTTTTCCCTATCTATAAATTGTACTTTTTTAAATGCACTTTAATCTTTGCTTTAGTTTACATTAGTTTTTTCTTAAAAAAAAAAAATTTATGTATATTATCAAACATGTATGGTGAAATCTTAGAGCCTATTTGGATCAAGCGTCTAGCAAGTTTTTTTGTGAAAAAAGCCTAGTAGAAACATCAGTAGAAAAAAAGCCCAGTGGATAATTTTTGTTCTTCTCCTATCTATAAATTGTACTTTTTTAAATGCACTTTAATCTTTGCTTTATTTCACATTAGTTTCTTTAATTTTATATGTCTATTATTAAACATGTAAGGTGAAATCTAAGAGCCTGTTTGGAGTGAGCGTCTCGCAAGCGTTTTGTGAAAAAAGCCTAGTAGAAACATCATTAGAAAAAAAAAACCAATGTGAGGTGTTTGGGGTAGCTTTTTCCTGACTGGGCTTTTACAAAAAAGCTCCATTATTCCAAAAGCTCACCCCTGGAATGTTGGGCAGCCAGTGACGTGTTGAGGAATTTGCCACCACAACTTGCAATGGCCTTCTATTAATGGTGTGGGGTCTGCACATCTCCCACCATTTAATGATTTTTTTTTAAAAAAAAAAGCAGATTTCCTTTTATCTTTTTATCTTTTTTTATTTTTTATAAATTTTTTTAATCATACTTACATAAGGCTTGGGTTGTCTGTGCATGTGGACTTTATTGCTTTTTTAATTTAGCATTCATTTAATTAAGGACTTTTTTAATATAGAGGGATATTTAGTATTCATTTAATTAAGGAATTTATTGCTTTTTAATTTTTTTAATAATAATTTTTTTAAAATCAAATTTAAATTTTTATCTTTAATTATTGCAATATATACAACTAATATTAATATTTGCAACAACGGTGATCAAATAAGATCTCGATAGTTGATTAATTTTATTCACTGGTCAGCGGGCTTTATACAGAGAGAATAATAACAATTGGTTACTAGTAGATCTTATTATCTAGGAAATATAAAAACAGAAAAGGAAATTACAAAATTTAAAATTCCTAAGATATCTCTAACTGCTAATATTGTGATAAGGGCAAATCTGCCCTTTATTTATTCGGGTTTCCAACACTCCCCCTCAAGTTGGATCATAGATGTTGATCATGTCCAACTTGCTAATAAGATGCTTGAACTTGTCTTTGGTCAATCCTTTTGTCAGCATATCTGCCGTCTGCTCTCTAGATGGGACATATTTAAGACTGATAATCCCACTATCGATCTTCTCTCTTATGAAGTGTCGATCTATTTCAACATGTTTAGTTCGATCATGTTGTACTGGATTGTGTGAGATATTAATGGCTGCCTAGAGTCTAATTGGGAGACTTGCATCCATCTGTAGTTCTTCAAGTACCCTTTTTACCCATATTCCTTCACAAATTCCTAGTGCTATTGCTCGGAATTCTGCCTCTGCACTACTTCTTGCCACTACACTCTGTTTCTTACTTCTCCATGTGACAAGATTACCCCATACAAATGTACAATATCGTGAGGTTGATTTTCTGTCCTCCTGGTCACCTGCCCATTCTGCATCAGTGAACATCTCAACAATCCTTTGAGTGGATTTTTTAAAGAGTAGTCCACGTCCTAGAGAACCCTTCAAATATCTAAGAATTCGGTAGACTTCATCTAGATGTTTTTGTTTGGGGTCGTGAGAGTGCTGGCTTACCATACTTACTGCAAATGCTATATCAAGTTTGGTATGTGAGAGATATATTAATTTTCCCACCATACGCTGGTATCTCCCTTTGTCAACAGATTTTCCCAACACCTCATCATCTCCAATTTTGTCATCTCGTATAGGGACATCACTTGGTCTGCAACCCAACATGCCTGTTTCCTTTAAAAGATCCAAAATATACTTTCTCTGAGAGATGTAGATGCTGGTTTTTGATCTGGCTACCTCCATTCCAAGAAAGTATTTCATTTCTCCAAGGTCTTTAACTTGAAATTCCTGACTTAGAGCCTTTTTAATCTGGTCAATTTCCCTTTCATCATCTCCAGTTAAGACGATATCATCTACATATACTGCTAAGACAACTATCTTTCCATTGGTATGCTTGAAGAACATAGTATGATCACTTTGTCCTTGAGTGTATCCTTGAGTTTTCAAGACTTGGGTAAATCTTTCAAACCAAGCGCAGGGAGATTGTTTTAGGCCATAAAGTGACTTTTTGAGTTTGCATACCTGGTTTGCTTTCTCTCCTGGGAACCCTGGAGGAGGTTTCATGTATACTTCCTCCCTTAGTTCTCCATTAAGGAATGCATTCTTCACATCCAGTTGGTGTAGACGCCAATCTAAGTTTGTAGCTAAGGATAACAGGATTCGGATGGTGTTTAACTTTGCAACAGGGGCAAAAGTTTCAGTATAATCCATTCCATATGTTTGAGAGAAACCTTTTGCTACAAGTCGTGCTTTATATTTATCAAGGCTTCCATCGGCTCTGTATTTTGGGGTGAAACCCATTTGCAGCCAACTGGTTTCTTTCCTTTCGGTAGATCCACAAATTCCCACGTTTCATTCTGTGTCAATGCTTCCATCTTAGCTAGGACAGCTTGTTTCCATTCAGGACTGTTTAGTGCTTCATCTATGTGTTTTGGTATTGTGACACCATCAAGTTGAGAGACAAAGGCATGGTATTTAGATGATAGAGCCTGATATGAGACAAACTTCTCTATAGGATGTCGTGTGCATGTTTTGGGTTGCTTTCTTGTAGCAATTGGTAAATACAGATTATCAACAATGTCAGAGTTATCATCAGCTGCTATTTGTAAATCATGCTCTTCACCATGTTCATCTTCTGAACCTATCATTGGTTCCGACTCAGGGCATGTGCTATGATCTTGGGGTACTTTATTACCACCTGTTTTTGATAGCCTTCGTGTATAGATGTTCTTCCATTTATTAGGGTTGTCGGTCTTGTCTCCCCTAGAGGTAGTTGTTTGGGCAAAAGTTTCCTCATATGGCTCTAGGTTGGGAATATAGAGAGTGGTGTCCTGGAATGTAGGATCAGGCAAGAGTTCTGGTGAGGGTTCAGATGTGGTTAATGTCTGAAATTCACTCCAATTCTCCCCATGAATTGAGGACGATGAATAGAAAGGGACATTCTCATGGAAGGTAACATCACAGGAGACAAGTAAACGTTTGGAGATGGGATCATAGCATTTATAGCCTTTCTGAGAAGCAAAGTAGCCCAAGAAGAGACAACGAATAGCCTGAGGATCAAGTTTGGATGTGTGGTGAAGGTGAACATATGTAGTGCAGCCAAAGACTCTAAGCGGAAGGGTATTTTCAAGGTAGGGAGTATGAAAGTGTTCATGGAGGACCTGGAGAGGGGTTTTAAATGAAAGAGGTTTGCTGGGCATGCGGTTGATGAGAAACACAGCAGTAAGGATGGCATCTCCCCAATGGTACTGTGGAACAGAGGAGTTTAGCATGAGTGCTCTTGCGGTGTCTAGGATATGACGGTTTTTTCCTCTTAGCAATACCATTTTGTTGGGGTGTATTTGGGTAGGTGCTTTTATGAAGGATGCCATGTTCTTGGAGACAGGTGGTAAGGGTAGTGTTAAAATACTCAGTTCCATTATCAGAGTGTAAAATTCGAATTTTTGTTTGAAATTGTGTTTGGATCATGTTATAGAAGGTAATGAAGGTTTGGGGAACCTCGGATTTGCTTGTTAAAAGGTAAACCCAACTTACTCGGGTGTGATCATCAATAAATGTGACAAACCATTTGGAATTTGTTCTATTAGAGACGCGGGATGGTCCCCACACATCACTGTGGATGGTAGTAAATGGCTGTGAAGCACGATATGGGATACTGGGAAAGGATGTTCGGTGATGTTTCGCACGTTCACATGTATCACAATAAAACTGAGAAAGATCTTTATTGGAGTAAATTGAAGGAAACAATTTTAACAAATAATCAAGATTAGGATGACCTAACCGCTTGTGCCACAACTCCAAACTACTAGTCCTAGGGAGAGACACCTTATTGTAAGACCTACAACTACGAAGATTACTATCATCCAGGTAATAAAGTCCATCACGTTCATTAGCAATGCCAATCGTCGTCCCCGTGAATAGATCCTGAAAAATACAGTGAGTGGTAAAGAAGTCAGCATGGCATCGTGCATCAGTGGCTAGTTGACGAGCAGACAATAAATTGCATTTCAAATTCGCAACATGCAACAGGAGAGACTTTTACATCCCCAAAACCAGCAACAATAGAATCAGATGCATCGGCAATGGTAACAGTCATTTTGGTGTGGGTTGGAGTTTAGTTTAGAAATAATGACGCATCATCTGTCATATGATCTGAAGCGCCTGAATCTACTATCCAACAATTTCCAATACTCCTACCTTTGATGGTAGATAGAGCTTTAAAAAATTTACCTCGTTCAACTATCGTGGCTGTGGGTTGCCTTTGAGGAAGTTGTAATGTGGACAACAATTCAATAATTTTGTCAAATTTATCACCTGGCGGCATTGAAGAATCATCTTCTTTGGAAGTCTCTGCAACATAGCCTCAGCCACGTTGTTTCTTGGGCTTCCAATTTGGTGGTTTGCCATGAATTTCCCAACAGGTATGTTTGGTGTGACCCACCTTCTTGCAATGATCACAGGTTGGCCGATTCTTGTTTGAACGAGAGTCAAAGGAGCGGGCAGCCAAAGCAGACAGTTCTAGACCAGCGGCTAGTGGTATGTGTTGAGTCCCTGTAGCTTCTTTAAGCATAACTCTTTTCCTGGATTCTTCATTCCGGAGTGTGGCAAAGGCTTCCCGGACAGTTGGGAGGGGAACTTGACTCAAAATTCAACCACGGATGTCATCATAAGACTTGTCCAGGCCTGCAAGTAATTCAAACAGCCGAGCTTTCTCTATGTTTTTGGCGTGAGTGGCAGCATGAGATGTACAACAGGGGGTATCATCGCTGATAAGATCAAGTTCTTGCCAAAGAGAGCTTTTCACAAGGTAGTAGTCTCCCAAAGGAAGATTACCTTGTTTAAGATCTCATACCTTTGCTTGGAGATCAAAGATGTAAGAGCAATTTCCACCATCGCTATAAGCTTTGCGTATGGCGTCCCACATCTCTCGGGCTGATGACATAAACATGAAATACCTTTTAATAGATGGCCCCATTGAGTTCACAAGCCAGGAGCAGACCAACGCATCTTCAGCCTGCCAGATCTCGGTTGCCTTCTCGTCAGACGCTGCAGGTGGTGGTGATTGGCCAGTGATGTGTCCAAGCTTCTTATGGCCTTTAAGAGCGAAGCTGATGGACTGTGACCACTCTCTGTAGTTCTCGCCGTTGAGTCGCTCAGGAATAATAGTAACTGCCGAACCTTCTAGGGTGGTAGTCGAATGGTGGACAACGCCAGTAGTGGAAGAACTCTCGGACACCATCGCTGCTGATGCGTGTGTCAAAGACTGAGAGGTTGATTCTGGATTGATGAGGGAGTCGTCGGACATCATCACGTCGTCGTGACTGGACACTCTGATACCATGTGCGACAATGGTGATCAAATAAGATCCCGATAGTTGATTAATTTTATTCACTAGTCAGCGGGCTTTATACAGAGAGAATAATAACAATTGGTTACTAGCAGATCCTATTATCTAGGAAATATAAAAACAGAAAAGGAAATTACAAAATTTAAAATTCCTAAGATATCTCTAACTGCTAATATTGTGATAAGGGTAAATCTGCTCTTTATTTATTTATTCGGGCTTCCAACATAATATATGTAGTATTCAATAAATTCATATCCTTTTTAGTCATTTTCTATCTCAACTAACTTTTCAACCTCTAACCCAAACATGTTTCCATTTAGAAAAAAGTCATTTCTGCCACCGGTAATCCAAACACAAATGATTTACAATCTGACTTTTTTCCT
Organism: Acacia confusa; assembly: GCA_037074495.1. Classification (NCBI taxonomy): domain Eukaryota; kingdom Viridiplantae; phylum Streptophyta; class Magnoliopsida; order Fabales; family Fabaceae; genus Acacia; species Acacia confusa. The sequence continues at coordinate 7,020,958 of CM073507.1, read as the reverse complement.
ATCTGACTTTTGCAAAAGTCAAATAGAAAATAAGTCACTTCTTCCATTGCTAACCCAAACGGATTCTAGTTGTCAATGTCATATTGACCATTAAACTGATTGAATACTGATGAAACCTGCATAACCCTCAGAATATCAATTTTATTTTTGTATTATAGCTAAGTTTCTTTTCAAACGGACTGATGATTGGAAATACCCTCCTTAGTTGATTACAAAGAAGAAAAAAATGAAAATAAGATTGTCCCCCTCTTGGTTTGAGAGGCTAGAAAATCTCCCAGCCAAAATCCTCTTGCATCCTCCTGATACTGCCAGCCAACATAATCCCCAATGGCCTTTCTCTGCATACCAGTCCCATGTTCAACGAATCTAATAGTTACCCCTATTTTTTTTTTCCTTTTCTTCTGCCAACACAATCTGATTTGGATTTGGGCTCCCTGTTTTCAGGCTCATTTTGTCCATCTCTCTTCTTTCTCCAACCAAAACCAAAATATCAGCTTTAGGCCCTTCATATGCTCATCTTTATTTTTCTTGAGTTTCCCCATGCAGAGAGATGGAGAGCGATGTGTCAATTGTGTTCTTGTTTTCCTTTTGACTCTGTCAAATTAATATCCCTTAAATTTCCCCCTTTCTTAAGATGCCTCTCATCAGGCTTGTTTTTATGTATCGTCCTCTTGTGCAATCCCTCTATCATCTGTTTGATTGTAGTTTTTTTTTCCAAGAAAAATCTTTTTGTCACGTACTAGTGGCTTAATTAGCAATAAAAATCCTTATTGAGAAATATGTTTTATTCTATGTCTTGTGTTTGCATCATGCTCACTAGAACTGGAGGTTCTATCATACTATCTAAAATATTTAAAACTTATTTTCTTCTCATTTTTTGACTGCTAAAAGACTTTGTAGGGATTGGTCATACTATATGATTTCCCGGCTCTGTTTGGTTCAAAGTTTGCTCAAATTCTGTCACTTCAGTATTATGTGATATTTTTGCTTATTTAGTTCAATTTTCAAGAATCTAACGTTATATGTTGTTTGAATGTTTTCTGTTCCATTTGTAATCATAAGAACTTCCCAAGCATGGATTTCCCCCCTCCTTTCCTTTGCTTTTTTCCCTTAGATTTTGAGCCATCAAATTTAATGATATCTTTATTTGGTTGTTACAGGGTTATGTAAAAAATGTCTCACCAAAAGGATGCTTCATTTTGCTCTCACGGAAGATTGATGCCAAAATTCTTCTGTCAAACCTATCTGATGAATATGTTGAAAATCCTGAAAGTGAATTTCCTGTGGGGAAGCTTGTAACTGGAAGGTAAGTAATCAGCCCGTCCTACCCCCCTATTTTCTAACACAAGATGAATGACGAGATATAATGTGTCAATCTTTTGCAGGATTTTATCTGTTGATCCTCTTTCAAATCGTGTTGAAGTTACATTGAAGAAATCAAATGGTGCCGGTAGAATCAGTTCTGATATTGTTGATTTCAGTAAATTTCATGATGGGGATATTATATCTGGCAGGGTTAAGCGAGTGGAGCCATATGGTTTATTCATTGCAATTGACAACACAAACATGGTACATTAAATCCACTTCCTCCAGTCATTTGTGGTCTATGTAATATATATTAGTAAAATTAAATGAATAGTTGTATTTTTTTTTTTTTTGGCGCCGTTTAACTTTCCAATATTCTTAATATCTTAATATCTTCTAATATTAAGATATATTGATTGCTCGGTTTGGATGGTCTATATGCTCACAAGCCCATTCAAACAATGTCTGATTGTATTGTGTTAAATTATATTTTGGAAAGTACATATTGAAGGAGTGGGATTATGTGGTCTCACTTTACTGTGTTCTTTTAATAACCTAGGTTGGATTATGTCATATATCAGAGATTTCTGACGATCATATTGACAACTTAGACACGAAGTTTAAAGCTGGAGAGGAAGTAAATGCGCGAATATTGAAGGTAAATTGAGTATAGCAGCTTCAAATTTGCTAGGCTCTTTTTTATCACCTTACAATGTAGTAGATTTCTTGGAATCATGTAGTGAAAATTCTCTAGAACTCACTAGAAATGAGGATAAATCATCACATATCATTGATTATTTGGGAGAAGTTGTATTTTTTCATTTTTACATGGAAATTTTGTTCAAAGCGAGAATACTTCTGGACCATATAATAACTTCTCAAGGCTTTATTTTTAAGTGTATTCCTTAACATCTATATTTACATTATCATCATCATTAGTGAATATATTGTTAAAATTGACTCACTATCCAACTTTGATTCTTCTCGAATATTGATAGAATATACATTTCCTACAAATTAAAAGATTATATATGATTATAATTGACATCCTGGGGATAAGGAATAATTAGGCTTTGATTCAATGTCTAGGGTTATCTTTAGGATTTTAAATAAGGATATTAATCCATCAGAATTAGGATTGATTTATTTATCTTTTGATCTCAATAAAATATAGGTTATCCTATAATTATCTTCGTTATCTAAGGATTATGATGATTTAGGATTAAGGATTTAGAATTGAATTTGAATTAAAAATATTATGGGCAGATTAGCCATTGAATCTGATAATGGCTACTCCTTCCGGTTCTTCTAGAATATTGTTATTTTATTATGGGTAAAGGCGTAAAAATGCACACAAGCTTTGCCCTCAGGAGCGTCTAGCGCCATATGTTTTTTTTAGGTGCAAAAATACTAACGTGGTTATAATTTAAGAGCAAAAGTCACATAAACTTTAACAGAGCATAAACGTCCATTTAAATCATGGTTTTTCACTTCGAAAGCTTGCTTCACCTCTTCCAAGCTTGGTTTTTCCTCTTAGAACATTCCAGAAATCTGATTCGAACCATACATAAACTTGAGTTCATCACCTTCTAATCCCAACTTCTCCATCACCTTTTTCACTTCGTCCCTCTCTAGCTTCCCATCATCTCTGATTTCATGGCACAAACTCTCTCCCTGACTCACCTCAGAGACTGAAACTTGTACATCTCCTTTTAGCTTTGGGTTGACAGAACTGAGTTGGGATAGGAAAAAGAAGAAAAAACTTCTGAGAAGGGTGTGTAATCTGTTTAAGAGTGTACCGCAGAGGAAAAAATCGAAGAGACCAAACAGGGGGGACTGTGATGTCTTCTCCATAGTTATAAAGCAGGGAATTTCACCAACAACCTTGGCTCAAGATTGAGATATAATTGTAAATCTGAAACAGAGATGTATAAAGTTAAAATCTTTCAAGTAGTCAAATTGTTTGAGAAGGGGGGAGGGAGATATGGGTTTTATAAAGAAAAATGGAGCAAGAGAAGAAATGGTCCTACGAGACACCGTCATAGGAAGAAACTTTGTGTTCTGTTTCTTCACAATTTTTTTCTTAAAAGAAAAAATGGTTCCATTAAGGAGAGGGTCAAGTAAGGTTAGGCCGGCCTGCTTTTAATTGTCCTTTAATGTTTGGACATTTTTAAATGGACATTTGCGCTCTGTTAAAGTTTATATGACTTTTGCTCTTAAATTATAACCACGTTGGTATTTTTGCACCTAAAAAAAGCATATGGTGTTGGGCACTCCTGAGAGTAAAGCTCATGTACTTCTTTGCACCTTTACCTTTTTATTATTCCTATAGTAGAGTTAGGGTTTCTTAATTGTATTCCGTTTTGATTGATTATTGAGCAAGAGTCCCTTTTCCCTCCTCTCTCTTCCCCGTTTCATCTCCTTAGTGTGTGGAGCTTGTGTGCTGATTATTTCATGCTATTTCCTTACATAAATGACCAGGTAGATGAAGAAAGAAAAAGAATTTCTCTGGGAATGAAGAATTCATTCATGAGAGATGAATCTGCACATGAAGTTTCTTTAGAACAAGCATCGGATGCACATTTTTCAGATAAAATGAAGTCTATGGCTTCAATGAACAGCGGTTTGCTTGACACTCAGATTATGAATATTCAAGATGAACATAATCAATGTCCAAATTTTTCACAAGCAGAAGCAAGGGCGTCTGTTTTGCCTCTTGATGTCAATCTCGAGGACTATGATCAGTTTGATGTAGATAACACCAGTAGCCAAAATCAAGAGGATGGAAAAGAAGACACTAAAAATGAAAAGGAAAAGAAGCGTGCAAAGAAAAAGGCAAAGGAAGAGAGGTTGATGCTGTTGTCATATTTATTTGGTTTTTGCTTTGCTGAGCAAGCTGATTTCTCTGCTTTTTCTATTTTCCTTTTTGATCTGTGATAATTGGCTCTGTAATCTACAGGGACAAAGAAATAGGGGCTGCTGAGGATAGACTGCTGGAAGAGGACATACCAAGGACTGCTGATGAATTTGAAAAGATGGTTAGAAGCTCTCCTAATAGCAGTTTTATTTGGATAAAATACATGGATTTAATGATCTCCATGGCGGATGTTGAGAGAGCCCGCTCAATTGCTGAGAGGTATTTCACGATTATTAGTCCATTTATCAGCTATTCTTTAATGTCTGTGCTATCTTAATTTATCTTCCTGCATCCCAAACTTTTCAAGGGCTTTGAGGACAATAAACATACGAGAAGAGAATGAGAAGCTGAATATCTGGAAGGCCTACTTGAATTTGGAAAATCAGTTTGGAAACCCTAAAGAGGTAATAGGGAGACATCAATTTTAAGCAGTTTGTCATTGATATCGTTATTTCTATATCATTCACTGAGTTTCTGTTTGTAGGAGGCGGTTATGAAAGTATTCCAAAGAGCACTTCAGTATAATGATCCCAAAAAAATCTATCTAGCTTTGCTGGGAATGTATGAGAGGACTGAACAGCATCAGTTGGCTGATGAGCTTGTCAATAAAATGACAAAGAAGTTTAAACATTCATGCAAGGTATTATGGGATTTTTGTAAAGCAAAATCCTATTCTTCATGGCCTTCGGATTCAAATATGTGATATTCATACAAGTCATGTTGGTTTGGGTTTTAGATTTGGTTGAGGCTTGTACAAAGATTCTTGAAGCAAAACCAGGATGGAATTCAGTCTGCTGTAAATCGTGCTTTGTTGTGCCTTCCCCGACATAAGCATATCAAGTTCATTTCACAGACAGCAATTCTTGAATTTAAAGCTGGGGTACCTGATAGGGGACGATCCATGTTTGAAGGAATGTTACGGGAATACCCGAAGAGAACAGACTTGTGGAGTGTTTATCTTGACCAGGTAAAATCCTTTTCAATTTTTTTTGATAATGACATGATGTTCTCTTCATATCAGTATGTAATTAACTAATTATGCATAATAATCAAGTGTTCTCGTGTACATGGCAGGAAATTCAACTGAAAGATTCAGATATAATTCGTGCATTGTTTGAGAGGGCAGTTAGTCTCAGCCTCCCGCGTAAAAAGATGAAAGTGAGTGCGTTTAATATAGTCAATTTTGCTGACTTTCTCTTTCTTTTTTCTCCAGCCATCCTTATTGGGTAGTTTTTTTTTGTCTTAATTTGCAGTTCTTATTCAAAAAGTATCTTGAGTATGAGAAGTCCCAAGGTGATGAAGAACGGATTGAATATGTTAAAAAGATAGCAATGGAATACGTGGAGAGCACTCGGGGCTGAGCCAAAATTTTGGCTGAAATTGAGGATTTTTTTTTTTTTTTTGAGTGTTACTTTAGGAGATAGGCTTCTGTATCCACTTTTTTCCTCAATTCCACTTTACTAACAACATTATGTAAATTTTGTCCAAGTGTAACATCATGATAATCTCTTAAGGAAAATTATGGTTAGCCATAGCATTCGATTTATTGAATTTTTTAAAACCCTCTCTTTTCTCTAAACAACCAATTAATCGTATTTCTTTTTCTTTTTTTTATACAAATCGTATTTCTTTTTAGATCAAAGATACTTAAGTTTACAGAGATTATTCTAAATTGGGTGAATGGGTCTCATCGCATATTAATATGAATGTAATAGAAGTTATGCTCCCTTTATAAATACTTAGAGACGTAAAATTTTGCAATGCATTAGATTAAGAACCCCTTTGATAATGTGGTCAATATTTTGATGTATTATTTGCATGTCTTAATTGGGTGCCCCAATAAAAGCAGTATGAACGCAATCAACAACTTCGCAGGCCCGTGTTTATTATCTATTTAATGTTTGGCCTACTTTTATAGCGTCCCTTGGCAATGACAAAACTGAACAAAAAGAATCCATCATCAAAGCTTTTAGTAGGTTACAGATTCAGACATTTATACCATTGCCTGATATTTGGTACCTAACATTTACTGTTTTGCCTTATCCTCTATTAATTAGAGTCGTTTTGTTTGCATCAAGTTTATTGAGCGTGGAAACTGAAGCTACAATTTGGTTCCTGATTTAACTCATGATTGCAAATACCTGCTCCTGCTCCCTCGTTTCAAGGAAGCTGACTTTTTATCCCATTTAATTGAATATGGTTGGTCTCCTCTTCCATGTTTCGTGACAAGTCATTTCTTGTCGAATTTAAATGCAACTCCTGCAATTGCAGCCAATATCCATGCTTCTGTATGAATTATTTCATGGGGAAACGAAATTGATCATAATAAAATTAATCATCTGAAACATTCGAGAGATTCGGCAGAATGTGGTATGCACCTCGATTAAGGATTTTCCTTCCAACAAACTTTAGCTAAGGAAATTTAGCCCCAGAAAGCCAGATGATAGAAACATGGCCCAAACCAAAAGCGCTCAGACGCCAAGGTTCTTTCATTAAGGAATATACAAGGATTATTTCTGTCTCGAACAAAAAATTATAAGAATGCTACTAACGGGTTAGGCTATTAATGTGAACTCTACTATAATGTATGGAAATACACTGACAAAATATAGTTTATATTCGCAGGGAGGAGTGCAACCTCGACCAAAAGCACAGTATTCCCCGCGCAGCTGTTGAAGTGCTCTTGCCAAAAACGCTAGATACAATTTCCCAGTGCTTTCCACATTATTAGTTTGCATTAGTATTACTCAAATATTATGAAGAGTAGCTCCATAGCTAACCTCACATCATGCAAACTGGTTCATTCCAGGCCATACGAGAAATGAACAGAGCATCCAACTCTCCTCCATCGAAGCTATGAAACCACTTTAACGCCCCATACCAAAAAAACAAAGGAAAGAGAAAGTGTATATTTAGATGAGTGCATGATGAACTCGCTCAAGAAGTTGGACCACCAGGTTTAGCTGAAAATGTGAAGGTGGAAGTGGCTTGAGACCTGATTTTATCGCATCTGGCGGTTCGCAGGATAGAATGGCCTGTTGCTGCATGCTGGTTAGCTCCAAAAACTGAGTCAGCATGTCCCCATCAAGCATCTTTGGCATTCCAACCTACCGCAAGATAAGTGTAAGCAAAAACAATGAAGGAATGGTACAAGAGTAAGCGTTTGGTAATATGTAACATAAATTTTGAATGTCACAAGATAAAAACAAGTCCTCACATTACTAACTTTTTTTCTGAAATGCTTAGTTTAAAAAAAAAAAAAAAAAAACACTGTAACCATGGTCCTCTGAAAATGAGGGCGGTGTAAGAAAGCAAGATATTGGACTTTGGTTAAAAAGGAAAAGGGATTTACTTCTTCAAAAAGGACTAATGATAAAAATAATTGGGATGCTTCCACAAGCTTAAGGATTTTACAATTATTAGTACTTTTTTGGAAGCAGGAAGTCGGGGAGCATGAAAAATATCATAAACAGATTTTCTTCAACCAGCTAAAAATTAGATCCTGAAAGAATTCAGTGGAAACTCAATTAAAATTAAGTAATTGAACCCAATTAGAAGTACTTACTGGATTTTCCCGGCTTCGGAACTCATTATGATCATTTCCTAGAATAGGTGAAGTCAATGGATGGACAACGAGTCTAGCTTGCACAGCTTCTAAGAGCTCATATTCTTCCCTACACAAAACAAATGTTTCTCAGACATGCCAAAACTCAGACAATAACGCTAACTGCACTGGAGAATCACCCCAATTTCAAAAATCAAGTGAAAGTTGAAGAAATGTTAATATGTGGTGTCTAAATATCCGTGAAAATTACTCCAATGGAACAGTTAAATAGCATGGCTAGAAGGAGGAAAAAGGTAAATGTTAGTTTTATTGAAAGAAATTATCTTTGGTTTTGTGAGGAAAATGGCACGCTTACAACACTGACATTGGTGTATACCAAGATCTCTCAGAGTTTGAGAACGTATATTATAATTGCTTCAACATCATCCGTACCAACTTATCATTTGACTTGTGTCCTCTCTAGCTAATTATATCCTTCAGATAATTAGTAACAATTTACATAGAGCAGCATTATAAATTTACAATGGCTCCACAAGGGATAACAATTTTGACTGCCCTGCAGATATGAGATATCTGACCTGTCCCACCCTATTTGGGTCAGATAAGTCTAACATTTGATCTGAGGTTTGGTGCAAATTACAGAAAAGTCCAATCTTTATAGTTCAAGATCAAGGCAAGGTCAGGACAAAGTAATTCTGATTTGTACCCCACCTCAAACCTGCCACATATCTCCAGACATTAAAAATCTACAAAATTATCAATGGTATGATTCAAACTTGTTATTATTTAAAAAAAAAAAATTGTTTGTAACATGAGGCAGTGGGTTGTTATGAATTCATGATCTACCATACATAATATATGAATGAATAGAATGATTCGAGAAAATGTTTATTACAAAGTATAAACTAATTTTCTTGGGGAAATTCAGGGGAAGATTGGATGGATATAGGGTGATTAAAAATCCACATGTGTTTTTTTTTCAAAAAAAGAAAACCCGCATCTTTGAGTGTGGCATAGAAAGAAAAAATCCATGTGGTTATGACGCTAACATGGAAAAATTATATAATCATGGGGTTGATCAGGACTACATCACTGCCACGCAAGAAACATAAAACACAAGGTACAAAGAGTGAACAGAATATCAGCCAGTCATTAGCAGCTGGATCTAATTAAGCATGACAAACGGCCTATACACCCCAAATATATGGATATAACTGCGTATTTTGCAGCTTGAGAAAATCTAGGATGAACACTCAGAATAAGAAGCAAATTTAATAAAAACCTGGACCATTTCACCCCTGAAGGGACTAAAACCAATGGTTTGAAACTTAAGTAACCAAAACCAAAATTGAGGCAAATTTGAGGGACCAAAGATTGTTTTAATCCTATAACTTGAATGCCATGTAGAAATATAGCTTCTACTGGGACATCACTTTCAACTTTTTGAAGAGTGGCATTTGACTTCATTACATGCAGTCTCGCTTCCCTCAATAGTGAACCATGCTTTAAAAGTTGTAGTACGATGTTCTTTCTTATTTGTAGGCAAAGATTATTGCCTCAACCTTTCAATGAGAAAATATCAACGGACCCAGTCCCCCAAAAGATTAAACCATATTTACCAGATGCCCAGTGAGAAACTACCTGAAGCAATTAAAAATTTTACTCAGTCTGAGACACTTAAATTGCCAGAAAAGGCAATCCATTGGGTCAAGTCAAGTACTCAGAAGCCTGAACCAGACTATCAGCATTCTCAAATACTAGTCAAGCAGTGACCTGCAGCACTGTCCATTAACTAACCTGCCCCCAATAATTATGCACCTTAATATTTGTAGAGAGAGCTTGTTAGAATACGCTCAATACTTGAACGTATTAATCTCTGATCTTAGAAAAATAACAAGAATCTCACTACTTCAACAAGAACAGCCTTATTTCTAGTAATTAGGAAAGCCAGGATCTGCAACTTAACTAATTAATAAAGCCCAGGAGTATACTCCGATGATTAATTTACTCTTTGAAATCTGTCATACTTTATTGATAAGGCACTATGCCTATTTATAATAGTTTACAGAGAGCAAGACTCTGAAAAAGATAAATAGTAAATCTAGAATATATCTAAATCTAAGATTTAGATAACTACCTAATCCTAATAATAATCTATCAATATCTTTAAAGATAATAAAAGATAATGATAAAAGATCATCAAAACAGACTCGATAAAATAAATAATAAAAGATAACTAAATTCAAATAGATAATAAATAATCTAAATCCTAACAGATATCTCTATCTAATTTAAATAGATAAATAATCTAAATCTAAATCTAAATAATAAAAGATAATTAAAACAGATTAAATAAAATAATTAATTCCTAATTTATCCTAATATTCTTATTTTTCCTAGAATAACGATTTGGATTGCTATCAGAGCTGCTGCCAACATTAATTGTTACCTTGATAAACGGATGAAGATCATCATGCTTCCTAAAAGAGTGCTAGCAATTATTGTATTTTGAAATGAACCAAAACTCGTCTTGGGGCCATCACCACTTTGCAAAACGTCATCAAATGGAAGTCTGTAAGTAATTGAGCCCTAAAATAGAACCACAAACCATATCAGGTGAATTGCAAAAAGGGAGGAGTAGCAATAAATTGGCAGAACGCATAAACGATTATCAAATCCAAATAAGAATAAATTATAAGTGGTGTAGATACCAACTAAGGTGATCAATTCAGCACAATAGATCTGTAACTATTATCTTCAAAGCTCTACAAAAATGATGTTCAAAGGATGTACCTTCTGCAAGCTCATGGCTACCTCAGCCATATGATAAGCACATCTTAGTTTTAAGTTGCATTCTGGGCTGACATTGTCTGAGGCATGTGCACACAAGAAATTAAGGTTAGAATACCGTTTCAGGGAAATAGAAGTTAACAACTAAGCTGATAGCTTTGTCACAGAAAGAGAAGTATAGGAATAGAGGTTTTTTCAAAAAAAAACTCCTTCAACAATAATGTAAACAGCACCAACTTGAAAAAATGGAGTTTTTATTGCTTTTCAAGCAGTGCAGAAAGATACAGCCATACACAAATCACAGGGTTTTTAACATATTCTCCAAACCAAGTGTAATTATTCAACCAGCATAAAGGAAGATCACTCTTATGATGCGAACTGACATACAACATACAGGAAGTTCTTTATGCAAACAATTTATAACTCAAATATAGACAGGAAGATCCCACCAAAAAAAGAAAACTGAGTAAGAAAAATAAAAGCCACAAGCTATCTTCACAGACTTCAATTATTATTTAATCCCAACCAATCACTTCTCCAATTACCCTTAATTATATTACTCAGGGGTAAGTGGGTGGTTATTTTTGTTAGCTCTTACTTACCACTTATTCAGCTTCTAATTCTATCAAATTTTATATAGTAACAGCAGTCATCAATCAAGTATTAGCAACTAACCCTATCTAATTTTATTCTAAAAAAATGAGACAGTGCTGTAGTACAGACCATCAATCGGTTGCAATCATATGCATGCCCATGAAACTATTTGTTTGCAGCAATAATGCCAACAAAAAAAAAATTATAACTGATAGCTGAATAGCTAATTACTTGAAACACAAGAGGCTTAATTCAGTCTTACCTTCCAAATGTTCAGAACATAAAACAGAAATGTTTCCCTTGCGATCTGAAACGACAGCAGTGTCAGTGTCCAAGAGAATGCAGTCAGCTACTAACCGCTGATATGGATCACAGTAAAGTTGCTCCAATTTTCTTGCTTCCTGGAAAATAAACAAATTAAATAAGTTCAATATTGCTTATTCTTAATGGTGGAAAACAATAAGAAACATCACACATGAACAAGAACCATGACCCTGACATATCAAATTATAAACAACAACAACAAGCCTGGTCCCACTAAGTGAATATCAAATTATAAGCAACATGAGATAATAAAGAATACCATGGAAAGGAGCACAAGAATTAAGAGACTTTCTACAAATGAAAGGAGTGCAAAAGGGCATAAGGATAAGCTTTACAATAAGTAACTGAATTTAATCAAAGCATCAATACAGAACATCTCCCCAGTCTCTGTATAACAAAAATAAATGACAAGTAAATGAGCAATTGCTACTCACCTCATGGTAAGAATAGAAAAGGATACCATCACGACAATCACCAACAGCAATTCTAGTAAAATGGGCAGTCAGAGATGTTATCATATAACGCGTCCTTCCAATGGCAAATTTTCTAACTCTTTGAGGATTGTCATTTGGAAAACCACAAACGTAGAACTGAATAACAAGGCAGTAACTTAATCAGCACAGCATGTGAAAGAAACGTGGGAAATAAACACATGTTAACCATAGATACAGAAACCTCCTGATGTTTAAAGAGATAAATTGACATATTGAGGGAGAACAAGAAGGAAGAAAAGTCAAAATTTTAAAACTTACAGCATTGCCAGCAGAAACCAAGAAGTAGCGATCGAGATAGGGACAGATGGCAAGGACCATTCCCTGCCACTTGGCTGCATAAGCCAATTGCAATTGCCACACATTATCTTCATCAAGTTTAATGCCACTATACTTACTATCATCAGAACTACTTCCAAGACTACTGCTTGACGGCTGATCAGGGACATATCCAACAATTTCCTGGAAGGGTGAAGTTCTTTGAGATAGTGAGCCAGCCTTGGAACATATCATCATTGAACCACTATCTGAATTTTCTCCATGTTCAAGGTATAGAACAAGAAGACGCCCATTGGTACTGCCAATGAAGCATCCAATTATTATACTGCTGCCATGTGACTAACCAAATTTAAAAAATAAAATAAAAGGCTAACGACATCGTTTCACCCAGGGTCTACAAAAAAACACCAGGAATTTCTAGTAAAGTGGGAAAACTAATTTTAACTGTGAATAAAGATAAAGCTGAACATAATGGGACACATATCAGTAAGAACTAAAGCTTCAAGTATAAAGGGCAGAATTGAGGTGTTAAACAGTTAAACTAATTTTTATTTGGTAATAAAACAACCAATAATAAGTTTTTATTGCTAAAATGCAGCTAAGGAAACCCTAACCTTGAACCTATCACATTATTTGCAGCTAATGATAGCAGCACTAAACACATAAAATTAATTGATTCCATGCATATCACAGAAAGTTTTGAGTGCCCTTCAGCTTAAATCTGTAAGGGAAGGAGAATGAATGCTAAGGAGAGCACAGCACTCTTTGCAAACAAATTCTCCTGATAGGACTTTTATAGACAGAACAATGTCCGGTACTGGTCGGAGAAGCATGGACTAGAGATGGATGTTTCTTCATAAAGTTAAGAGACAAATATTATAGATAATTCCAAGCATCTTTTATCATACAGATTTTGCATTCTTGCGTACCAGTAAGACTTAGATGAGTCGCTAAAGCAAAAGTCAAAATTTATATATTTTGTTGAAGGGTTTTAGTTAAAGTACATAGGAAGCTGGTTACAAGTAGGCCAGAGCTCAATGGCAGTTTAGGTTATTTCACTGATACAACCCATTATACAGGCAAGGAAAGATAAACCCCCACCAATACAATAGTTGAAGGGCAACAAACTCATCAATTAGCTGGTAACTAGATCAGGGGAGGGGGGGGGGGAGATAGATGCGACACCTCTCAGATTCAGCACTTGGCATTATGGCAGGACCAGGAGAAAGGCTAGTTCCAACTACCAGCACCCAATCACTTCCAACCCTCACAAATTCCATGGATTTTCCTATTTCTCCAAGTTCAAATTTGAAGGATGAAAGTACTGAACCATTTCTGGGATCTACACAACATATGTCAGATGAGCACGTATCACCGTTCAATTCAGTTCTTAACACAATCAACATCCTGCATTCTCTGTGATATAAGACCTTCCTTGGAGTGCCCTCCAAATGAAACTTTTGAACATTAAGATTGTTGACCATCTCCACCTAAAGCAACACATGATTAAGAACAAGTAAATAATGAGACAGAAGCAAGGCAAGAAATAGACCCCGCAAAAAAGCAGATAGAATCACTTAAGTATGGTTTTTCTTTACCAGATGTAAACTGTTTTCTGCAACAAATAAAATTCCTTTTGGACACTCGACAGAAAAAACAGGAGTAACATGAGTAGAAGGCTCAAATGATATAGAAGTATAAGAAAGACTGTGTCTTGCACTATGCAACAGCCACCGCCTATCACTTAGTGCAATTATATCAGCATCAAGTTCGCCACCTAGAGGCACCAAGAAAACAGGAGTAATGCCAATGTGACGAATAGCAATCAATTGAAGAGGGGAAGGTAGGTAGTCTTCCTTGCAAGAGACATTTTCCTCAGAATTTATGAAATTTATATTCGATAAAGCAGTATCCTCATTCACAGGAGGTGAAGTAGGTTGGTCTGATGGCCACTCAAAGCGAAGAAGCATTCCATTCCTTAAACCAGCAAGAACATAAAACCTATCAACATATACAAGCCGAACATCTTGAGGTACACAACCACTTATAGCTGTTCCCATTGTACTCATAAATGAAATTGTCCCACAAGCTATAAATCTAAGCCCGCTACCAGGTGTAAAGGACAAAATTTCCACTGAAGGCCTATGTGTGCCGATAACAAAGGATTTATTTATGTCAAATCCATTTGGAAAGGAAGCAGCAAAATTGCAATTTGCAGAAATTGACAAATCTGATTGTTTATGCTTAAATTCTTTTTTAGGAATGGAGATGCATGATATTTCATTCTGCAAATCCAACTGTTGCATTTCACAGATTTCATAATAATAAGTTGATTGCAATCTCACTCCAAGGATCAATAAAAACGATGGATTAGAGGTTGCTACAACTATAAAATTATGTCCAACAGCCCCTAAATTGATATTTACATTGCCTGGGGACCAAGATGTGCAAATAGGAGAGGGCAAAGGGATACCTTCAGGGTGTGCAGCCTTAGTGGGCAAACAAAGCCTAACAGCACATTGGTGAATCTGAACAAGCAAACCATCACTCACAAGGCCACAAGCCAAAGTACAGACATTAGGTTCAAAACCAACCAAATCAGTCACATCAGTAAAACTTAATCCAACTGACAATATTCTAGTCTCTTCTACAAATGACAGTACAAGAAAAGAATGATATGAATCAATAGCTTTCATTTGAACTGCCCAAGTACCAGTTACCCCTTGATATATGGGAGCAGTCCTCAGAAGCTGTTCAACACTGATGCCGCTTTGAATAATCCTTATCGAACCCTCCGGTGCCACACCACAGCAAGCAAAGAATCGATCATACTTCTCACCACGACAATCCACAGCTGCCATATCCAAGATTGGTGCAATGTTTTTTATAGAACTAGCATAGCATAGCCTTCCATCTTCCAATTTCAGGACCATGCCATCCCCCATTTCTACAAATGCAGCCAGATATCCATCTTCAACCCATAAAAGCGCTTTACATGCTAGACCTTTATATAGACATTCTGATACATTGACTTGAGGACCCTTAGAATCAAAATGAATCTCAATCATAACAAACTCTCCACTATCTAAGCAAACGATCATCTTAGAATCTACACTACTTTCAGGCTCCCAACTCCATGAGCAAACATACTTGCAATCTGAATTAGGTTCACCATTGTCATTGTCTATGCACATGGGATCATAACGGCTCAACTCCAACAAAGCATAGGCAGCAGCATTAAAGCCTTCATCATCAACATCTTGCAATTTACATGAGTCTTCAACAAAAGTTGGATCTTCCAAAGCATTGGGTGAAAAATTTAAGCTAGTTCTGTAGACAAGGCATGGGTAGCGAGCATCTGTAAGATTCATTAAGAGAACATCACAAGCCCTGAATAGAAATGCAAGTCCAGGGCAGTTGGGAACGTCAACGATGTCATGTGCTAGAGGCCCTTCTTCAACAAACTCGGAAACAATGCAAACTGCTTGTGTTTTAATATTCCATTCCAATAAAACTACCTTATTTAGGTGCTCCCCCTTCCTGTAGGATATAATTTCATGTGAGTTTGCTTCATCCAAACCAAAGGTGACATGGAAAAGAATTGTTTTAACACCATAGATCCGTCTCAATCATATATTAACCCAAGATATCATACCTATTTAGAAGAACAGCAAGTACAGGAGCGTGCTCCTTACTTAGTTCCCCAGAATCCTGTGAAATAAAGCACATGCTCCATATAGTACCTTGAATTCCAGGTTCTATATTACTTGCATTCCCTTTGCTTTCAGAAGGGTATGATATTCTCTAGAATTGGCCGAAACAGATCATATAAGAATTTAAATTTTCAGACAAAAGAAGAAATTGTCGATTAAAAGTAGGCAAAGAAGAAAGTATAAAAAGGAGGACAAAACATACTGCTACAAATCTAGGGCATACAGAAAATGATGAATAGTTATAGAAGACACCAAGCAGGTAAGCAGATAAAGGTCATAGTAACTAAAGGATAGCCAGCGATACAAGTTTGTCCAAAGTCCAAAATATTAATGCATGTCCATGTGCCAGGAAAAAAAAGGCCTTAACGCATATACATCTATACAAACAAAGAACCAAAAAGATTTCACTGCAGTGAAAAATGGTACTGTAGTCATGGACCTCATCAATGATCTCACTGCTTGGGGACTGTGACATCGAAAACAGAGCTAGCCGATCTTCATATGCACTGACAGCAATAAAACAACCACTATAAAAAGAAAACCAGAGTTAATACAATCAATGCAGGATTAGAATTGAGATATGCTAACAAGCAAAACTTAGCAAGCTCAGAAGGCTCATGGAGATGTTTCTAAAATTTTCAGGTAAGAAAAGGTGAAACCTGGGATGAACAGCGAGCATTCTTCCAGGAAGATGCCTTGTGTTTCCCACATCAGATAACTGAACATGCGTCACAGGAAAAAACCTGCATTGATGCATATAGAAAGAACAAAGAAGCTTAGTATAGAAAAAATTAAGGACTTCAAAAATTCAGTAACAGTAAACAAGAATGTTGGCACTTTGAATAATGCAAAGTATTTTGTCATAATATGCAGTCACGAATAATATATAGCTCGAGACCAATAAATAACAAATCACACCTTTCTTCTGTGGGACAAGAATGAACCAAGAAAAAAAAAGGTGGACAAAGTGAACCTGTGCATTTCATTGCAAAATGTAAGCAATGTCAGCTTCCCAGAATCAGATATAACAACCAAGAGGTCTTTACCCCACATCTACAGAACCAAAAAGGACTAAATAAGATTCAGCCTTGGAGGAAAAAATTGCCAATCACAACAACTGATTTTCATTCAACTAAAAGATGCCTCTCAATAAAACAAGTAGATTTATGAACTGCTCAGGCAGCTCTCAGTTTAGAGAATAGAGAGTTAAAGGTGAACAACAATTACACCTTTGGATCTCGTGCACCAAAATTCCCATTCCAGGGTAACAAGGCAAGATCTTTAATCGTGCCAAAAACAGGCTGATCACAAACAGATTGCACAATCCCATCCTCGCCAATTATTACCAACTCTATTGACGTCTCCTGAAAGTATAAATAATAGCAGCAGCATGATATTAATTCAATAATTATAGTTATAACAAATTAACAAAAGCATGAAATAGGATGGGTGGAGTGTGCGATATCCAAACACTCCATGTAACAATAATTAAGAAACACACACACAGGGAAGGAGGTCCATGCCACCCCCGACCATGTAATAGACATAACATAGTTAACATCATTAATTAAGAAATAACATGCAAGCAACTAATCGTCAAAGACACCATTTAACCATCAGTTATTCTCCCATTCATCACTTTCTTTCATATAGCATGGTCACAAGCAATGCAGAATCCATTAACAACGACGAATTAACAAACTTGGAACGTGCCAAAATTAACGCCGAAGGAAAAAAAAATTACACTCAAAAGGTTCCATCCTTCGAACCAAACCAACACCCGCCCCCGTGTGCAAGTCTAATTTACAAGTTGATTTCAATAGTGGCACCGGGAAATTTAACAAATTACTTATGGCGAAGGAATAATACAGGAAAGCAAGGAGAACCTTGCCGAGGACAACGTCCTTGTAGGAGGGTGAACGGATGTGACCATATAGGACCCGAAGAACGACGCTTGCTCTTAGAACGCACTTGGCAAGGTAGTGGGCCTTGTCGGAGGAAGACGATGAGGGCCCGCACTTAGCGGACGAACACTCTTCCTCCGAAACCGCCATTGACAGTAAGTGGGAGCTATAAGTGTGGTGTTCTAGGTTTATCTGAATGCTTGTTTTCCAAGAAAATTAAAGAAGAAAGAGCTTTGAGAAGTGTTTGATGGTCCCTCCTTCCATTGGAACACTACAGACTCATGCTGCAGAGTGGAAGAAAGCCCTGAAAAGCGCTCCACATTTCTCATTCGGGCGGAGACGGGCAGGATCCTCGATGCCGTTTTCTTTCTCTTTCTCTTTTTTATTTTTTTAATCGTTTTCTCTTTCTCAAGTCCTTTTTTTTTATTTATTTTTCTAATCGCTTCCGTTATGCTGTTAGGCCATTAGTGGGCGCCAAAATCTCTTTCTTGTGAGAGTTCATTACAAGTTTATACATTGCACTATAAACTAGGGTCGTATAATTTAGTATTTTTATTAGGAGTAATTATTAATATTAATATCAATTATCAATTACTAATGAAAATATAATGCAGTAAATCTTTTTTTAAAAAAATTATTTTAACAAATCCATTCAGTTTTTTTCTTTTCCTCTTTCTCTGTTGAACTTTGATTTGATTTTGATGTGTTTTTTTTTATACATAAGAATTTCTAAGCTCCTGATGCTTACAGTCATTACAGGTCCAATGGCTGTTTAATTTGTGCTTTATGAATGACAATTAATAGTATTGATATTTTTATTTACTCAATATAATTTTTCTTTTTTCCTCTTCGTCTGGTCGACTTATAATTTAATTTTAAAAATTTTAATTGAGTAGCACTGTAATTAGATTGTACAGTTATAACGGATAACTGGAGTATAAAGTCAAGTTTTGTACTAATTATAAAAATAGTTTTATACATGTTTGTAAATGATTTGGAAGACGTCCATAAACATAGGAGACTCTTGGATTAGCAAAAGAATTCTATAAATCAAATGTCTCAGTAAGAATATATTTCACACGGTTGTCCCAAAAAAAAAAAGAATACATTTCACTAGCACGGTTAGTAGATTGATTAATCTTGGCTACCTCTTAAATAACCTGGTACTAATTGTTGAAATTTGTGTTTCAATCAATTTAACAATTAATTAGGTAATCAATTTATTTAATCGCCAGAGAGAAGGAAACTAGCTAATTGATATGTGTGTGCACGTGAGTGCGCGCACATATACAAATGTTATTGCGTAAATCTACAAGTTACTTGATATAATTTGTATACTTGTAATTTTGGCAAATTTTTCCTACCAAGGGTGATGAGAAAGAGACATCTTTGTAATTTTGAGTGTCACAATAATTATTACTCCTTCCAGTCTTAATTATAAAACTAAATTTATAGTGCAAATTGAAAAAGGAATAAGAAAGAGATGTGTTAAGCTTTTTATCATTCTGGCGCTAAGTTATTTTTACACAAGACCTCCCCTACAGCATTGTCACCAATGGAGTTTAACCACCAAGTTTGGGATGGATTGGTGTGGTTTCTTTACGCCTAGAACGCTAGAATATCAAAACATGAATGAAGAAAAGCATGAAATAAAAACATATCAGCCATTGATTGTAAGGCCCTTATAAAGACACTAGAATATTATTTTAAACATGCTTATTATTTAGATAGTGTTGAGTAAGGTATGAATTAAAATAAAGCTAAAGAGGATCTTGTTAATATAATCTTTTAAGCCACCCGGGATCTAGTACTGTCTCTTAATAAATTTCCGAGCAACCATCTTATCTGGATCAAAGCTATACGACTATAGTTGCAAGGAGTTATAATGGTCATGGATGTAGTACATAGTTGAACGTACATCAAGATCTTATAATGTTAGCTTTAATTAAGAGATACTAACTCCAGTGCTTAAAACACACATAAAAGGGGTCAGAGTGATAGCGAATCTCAATGATTTTTATTTTTTTTATTATTATTTTTTTAACAGAAAGTTATAACAAACCTTAAGGAGTCATAGATACTCAAATTACTTTTTATGTAAAAGTTTACAGAGACCAAACTTAATTGAGTTATACCACCTTCCATCCTAATTATAACACATAGTTGACTTTTTTTTTTTGAAAGATTAAGAAAGTTAAATAAGTTATTTAATCATTTCATATATTGTGTATTTCTAGATTATATATTAGTTTATTAGTCAAATTAATTAGTTTGAAGAAAAAAAATAAAAATAAAAACACTTTAAAGTAATTTAATTAGCTTCCTTAATCTCTTTAAAAAAGTCAACTATGTCTTATAATTAAAATCGAAGGAAGTACTATTTTTGCCAAACTTTATAAACATCAATAAAATAAATTATTATTGCAAGTGTCTGTTTTCCCTCTCTCCCCTTCTATACATTTTTGTTCCTTTTCCTTCCTAACAGACTGGGAAAATCCACCAAAGTAACACGGACCAGTAAAAAACCGGATGACAACAATATGACCCAAAGGCGCTCAAACGCCAAGTTTCTTTTATCAAGGAATATACAAGGATAATTTCTATCACCAGGAAAAAGAAGCAATACATATAAATATATTTTTTTTAAAAAAATGCTACTCACTAATTTTACTATCGTACAATTTCTAGCAACAAAGCAATGTGAATACTACTAATACAATATATAGAAATACAAGAGATTATAGCGTAGAGGAAGAGGACTGCAACCTTGCCCAAGCATTGTTTTCTCAGTGCAGCTGTTGAGTCTCTCTTACCAACAGCATAAAGATATAATTCCACAATCCTTTCCACATGATTATTAACTTTGCACAAGTATCCGGTGACACCAAGCTTAGGGCTATAGTTAACTTAACATTAAGTCAACTAGTTCATATTCTACTCCAGGCAAAGAAATGAACAGAGCATCCAACTCTTCCACTGAAGCTAGGAAGCCCTTTCATGTCCCATGGGGGAAAAATGTAGAGGGCATAAAAGGGGTATCTAGTTGAGTGCATAATGAACTCGCTCAAGAAGTTGAACCACCTGGTTGACCTGAAAATGTGAAGGTGGGAGTGACTTCAATCTTGATTTCACCGTTTCGGGAGGTTCACAAGATAGAATGGCCTCTTGCTGCAAACTTGTTAGCTCCAAAAACTGAGTGAGCATGTCACCATCAAGCATCTCTGGTGTTCCAACCTACCCACAAGATAATTATCAGAATGTGGTTGCAGGTAGTCAAGGATCAAGAAAAGTACCATGAACGGATTTTCTCAAACAGCTAAAAATTAGAGCCAGAAAGATGCCACAGCAAAATCTCGACTAAAATTCAGTAAGTGAACCTAGCTAGTACTTACTGGATTTTCACGGCCACGAAACTCATAATGATTGTTTCCTAGAATAGGTGCAGTCAGTGGATGGACAGCAAGCCTAGCTTGAACAGCTTCTAGGAGCTCATATTCTTCCCTACACAGACAAATAATGTTTCTCAGACATGTCAGGATTCCAATTAAAAGCAACGCTAATCTGCACAAGAGAATCACCCAAATTCATCAATCCAGTGAAAGGGAATACTGCAGGTGTGAATATGTAGGCTCTAAGTATCTGTACAGAACTCTAAGAGAAAACAGTTTCATAATGTGCCTGTTTGGATTCAGCTTCTGCAGTGGTGGAATATGCTTTTTAGAGGGTAGAAAAAAAAAAAGCTTAATGAAAAAAAAGTCAGGTGTTTGGGTTGGCTTATTTATCACTGGGCTTTCCCTACAAATATCTTTCTTTTGTTAATGAAGGACTTTTATTATTTATTAATTTTTTTAATAATAATTTGAATTTTTTTATCTTCAATTATTGTAATATTTACAATTAATAATAATATATGTAGTATTCAATAAGATTTATGTCATTTTTTATCTCAATTGACTTTTCAAATAATAATCTAAACACATCTCCGTTTGTTAAAAAGCCACTTTTGCCACTGTTAATCCAAATACAAATCACACCTACAACCTGATTTTTTTTCTATTTGGCTTTTGAAAAAATCAGATAAAAAATAAGTCACCGCTCCCATCGCCAACCCAGACAAGCCCAATATGGATTGAAACTTGAAGGCGGGAAATGTTTATGTTCTAGTTTCTCTAAATGAACTATTGGTTCATCAAGGAAACAGCACGCTCAACAGAGCAGTGATTGGTATCCCATAATCCCTCCTCAGCGTGAGAATGTAGATCATAATTGCTTCTACATTATATATACTCACATATCAATTAACTTATGTTCTCTCCGGTTAATTATATGCTCTAGAAAATGCAGGAATACTTTCAATGGAGCAGCTTTGTAATATTTCTACTCACTCACTACAAATAGTTTTCGAGAGTATATCACTATGATGCAAGAAACGTAAAACAGAAAATCCTACAACAGAACAGATGGTCAGCCGATCATCAGCAACTGGACAAAATATCTAATTAAAGCATGATGGAGCGTCCACCCCAAGCAGGTGGACTGCACTGCTAGCAGGTACTATTGTAGCTGCCTTTAAAAAGTTGAGAAAATCAAAAGAATACTCAGAACAAGAAAAAATCATGACACAATCTATACAATTGAATGCCATCCAGAAATATAGCTTCAGTTTTGTACATGATCCTCAACTTTTTGAAAGTTCACTATGCATTGTTTGAACTCTATAGCAGCTTATGAGAAAGAGCTAACCTTTCCCCAACTGTAGACTATAATTCGTAGTCTAAATTTCTTCCCTATTTAACAGCAAAGATCCTGCCTCAATCTTTTGACAAGAAAAGCCCAATCTAACCCCATCTTCCAAAACGATAAAACCATATTTACTGGGTATCTTTCTGAAGCAGTTCAAAGTATTACCCAATCTGGTTCAATTGCACTTTGATCCTTCAATCTATTGGATCAGGTCAAGTACACAAGATACCAGTGCTGGGTTATTGTTTCTCTAAATTAATTGTGATGCAAGAGAAATATTAATCCAATCATCGGCCTGATGGCACTTTCCATTCACTAATATGCCCCTAAGAATTATTCCTCATAATATAAGTAGAGAGAGCTGTTGCCAAAATTAATTGGTACCTTGATAAGCGAATGAAGATCATTATGCTTCCTAACAAAGTGGTAGCAACTATAGTATGTTGTAATGAATCAACATTTGTCTTAGGGCCATCACCGCCTAGCAAAACATCATCAGCTGGAAGTCTGTATGAATATGACCCCTGAAATAAAAAACATAAATTATAAAGCTCAGAAATAGCAACGTAGGGGAACCAAAGAATAAATAAGAAGCATCACAAAACCCATCAAGCACAGGTATATAATAATGAAAGCAACTTCTTTTTCCTCATTCATTCATATTTACTATACAACACACATGAGCCAAGCAAAGGTTATGATGGAAGGGTAGCAATACCAATGACCTGCCACCAGTCTCCTTAAAAGTTCAGAAACATTGCAGCTTGTTTTTATTTTTATTTTTTTAAAAAAAAAAAATCATCATGCATTGATGAAAAACAAGTGAAACCCAGAAATATGACTTCTCCTGGAGAGGAACCTTTGTTGCCAAATCAGGCAATCAATCCAAGCATATTGGATCTGCAACCTACATCTTCAAATTTCTACAAAAAATGCAAATAAAAACCTTTTCATACATGAACTTTTAAGGATTTACCTTCTGAATGCTCATGGCTACCTCAGCCATATAATAAGCACATCTTAGCTTCAAGTTGCATTCTGGACTGGCATTGTCTGAGGCAGGAGCACCATAACAAATTAAGATTAAAATCTTGTTTCAATAAGGTCATATCTTAAAAGCCTGAGGCCCGAGCTCATAAAAAGTTCAAAGAGATAGACAATCATTCATTCAATAAAATGTTGTAATTGATAACTGAGTAGTGAATACTTGAAACCCAAGTGGCATAGTTCAGCCTTACCTTCCAGATGATCAGAACATAAAACAGAAATGTTGCCTTTACGATCAGATACAACAGCTGTCTCGGAATCTAAGAGAATGCAATCAGCTACTAACCGCTGCAATGGATCACAATAAAGTTGCTCCAACTTTCTGGTTTCCTACAAAAAAGATGCAAATAAATAATTATATGTTATATGCAACATGATATATATTAATTGACCCCAATATTACTTCTAACGCCACAATCCTTTTTATCTCATTTTTTATACATTAATTATACATATCACATCTTTATTCTTCAGTTTAGTCAACCATGACTCTACCAACCAAATAAATTCATCATCTATCTATAAAAACTGATCTCTTGATCTTTTTATTGAGTCTTAACTTTTTTAAAATGTTGACAAAACATCCACAAATACTAACATACTGAGTTTAATTCTTAAAAATAACTATGATTGGCACAAAAAATCATCATTTAAGACTGGCAGTGTTAGGGTTAGAGGATTGAAAAGATACTAATAACATTAAGTGACCAGACTAAAACCTCATATGAAGTTAGAGAACTAAATGTACGCTTTTGCTATATTCTAAGTGTTTCTTCTTCATATCTCATTCTCTCTCTGAAGTTCAAACATCTCATCACCTCCCTTTCATCTTCTTGCAGCCAAAATCCCACTCCATAACTACTATAATAAGGGATATCATGACTAGAGCACCATGATCCAACAATGTCAAATTATAAACACCATAAAATGACTTGTTACAAAAAAGAATATGAAGGGAGAGGAAGGAGAACCAAAAGTAAAACTTTTATAAGGAAAGGACTACAGAAAGCATGAAGATAAATTTTACGTAAAATAACCACAAGTAAACAAACAATAAACATAGAATAGGCATCCAGTCTCTGCATTTCCTTTCATTGATCCACATGAGCATATGGACATTGCCACTCACCTCATGGAAAGAATAGAAAAGGATGCCATCACGACAATCACCAACAGCAATTCTGGCAGAATGGGCAGTCAAAGATGTTATCATAAAACGTGTCCTTCCAACAGCAAATTTTCTCACTTTATGAGGATTGTCATTTGGAAAACCACAGACATAGAACTGAGTAACAAGAAAACAACGTAATCAGCAGAGCATGTGAAAGAAGTGTGGTAAGATAAACATGTATAAAGCATAGATGCAGAACATTATGATATTGAAAGAGATAAATTGAGATATGGAGAACAAGACATAATGAAAGGAGAAAGATCAAGATTTTACAACTTACAGCATTGCCAGAAGAAGCCAAGAAGTAGCGGTCAAGATAAGGACAGATGGCGAGGACCATTCCCGGCCATTTGGTTGCACAAGCCAACCGCAACTGCCACACATCATTTTCATCAAATTTAGCACCATCAGAGCTATTATCATCAGGGCTACTCCCAAGGCTACTGCTTGATAGTTGTTCAGGGGCATATCCAACGATTTCATGGAATGGAGAAGTTTTTTGAGATAATGACCCTGCCTTGGAGCACAAGATCATTGAACCACTATCTGAATTTTGCACATGTTCAAGGAAGAGAACAAGAAGACGACCACTGGTACTGCCAAAGAAGGATCTATATTATATAGCTACCATATGACCAAGCAAATAAAATACTTCAGAAAAATATGGTAACTATATCTTGTAAAGGCAGGCAAGATGAAATTAGTAGGCAATATACTAATATTTTCATACTTATCCACATAAAAGGATGAAGGAAAACATATTAAGTTAACAAATTTACTCGTAACTATAGCTTAATGCTATAGGCAGAATGGAGGAGTTAAACTTTTAGACTAAGCTTGTATCTTGAAAGCCAAACATCTACTTACATGCATTTATCGCTAAAATGCAGCTAAAAATACCCTAACCTTGCATGTTAATTGTTTGCAGATAATGATAGCAGCACTGAAACACAAAATCAAAACTGTAAATGCCATATGGCGAAAAGTCTGAGTGTCCTTCAGTTATAGATCTGGCATGGAAGGAGAATGGGTATGGCACTCCTTGTGAACAGATCCTCCAAACAAGACTTTCATAGATTACGAGTAAAAGAAAATTTGAAGGCCCTATTTTGGTTGGTGAGGCATGCTCTAGAAATAGATATCCCAAAGAAGTTTACATTTGCGTATTCAAAATCAATAGAATGTGCATGTATGTGCACCTAGGTGTGTGGGTATGTGCAGATATCTGTATAGATTATTTTGGTATGGTCCTCAAGAAGAAGCTTGCAAGTTGATTGATGGAAATTTCAGTTATTTAACTTATACAACCCAGAATGCAACTTGGAAGAGATAAGTCATCAGAAATTCAATAACTGGAAGGAAAGCAAACTCCTCAAATTGTGACTAAAACGAGGAATAAAAGATAGATGTGACACCTTTCAGCTTCACCATTTGGCATAATAGCAGGACCAGAAGAAAAACTAGTTCCAACCACCAGCACCTGATCACCTCCAACACTTACTAGTTCCATGGCTTTTCCAATTTCTCCTTGGTCAAGTTTATAAGAAGACAGTATCGAACCACTTAGGGGATCAACACAGCATATATCAGACAAAAATGAACCACAATTCAATTCAGTTCTCAACACAATCAATATCCGGCTTTCATTGTGATATAAGACCTTCCGTGGAGTGCCCTCAAAATGAAACTTCTGCACGTTAAGTCTCTTGCTTTGCACCATCTCCACCTAACATATCACACAATTAGACCACATAAATAATGACACAGCAACAAGGCATAAAAAAAGACCAAAAAGAAAAAGAAACCAGCACATATTATGTTAGTATGACTTTTTTTTTTACCAGATGTAAACAATTATCAGCAACAAATAAGATTCCTTTTGGACACTCGGCAGAAAAGACAGGAGTGACATGTGTGGAAGGCTGAAATGAAATGGAAGTATAAGAAAGACTGTGCCTTGCACTATGCAACAACCATGGCCTATCACTTAGTGCAATTATATCAGCATCAAGTTTGTCACCCAGAGGCACCAAGAAAACAGGAGTAATGCCAATGCGACGGATGGCAATCAATTGAAGAGTAGCAGGAAGGTCCTCTGCCTTGTTAGAAACATTGTCCTTGGAATTTACCAAATTTATATTAAATAAAGAACCGTCCACATTTACTGGTGGTGAGGCAGGTCGATCTGATGGCCACTCAAAGCGAAGAAGCATTCCATTCCTTAATCCAGCAAGAATATAAAACCTATCAACACAAACAAGCCGTACATCCTGAGGTATACAGCCACTTATAGCTGTGCCCATCGTACTCATAAACGAAATTGTCCCACATGCTATAATTGTAACCCGTCTATCATATGTAAAGGATAAAATTTCCACTGAAGGCCTATGTGTGCCAATAACAAAATATTTACTGATTTCACCACTAGGAAAGGAAGCAGTGAAGTTGCTATGTGTTGAAATGAATAAATCTGATTGTTTTTGCTCAAATTTTTGTCTAGGAATGGAAATGCAAGATAATTCATTGCACAACTCCAAATGCTGCATTTCATAAATTTCATAATGATAAGCTGATAGCAGCCTAACCCCAAGGATCAGCAAAAAACAGGGATTAGAGGTTGATACAACTACAAAATTATGCCCAACAGCCCCTAAATTGATATTTACATCAGCTGGGGTCCAGGATGTGCAAATAGGAGACGACATAGAGATGCCCTCATAGTGTGCAGCCTTTGTGGGCAAACATAATCTCACTGCACATTGGTGAATCTGAACAAGCACACCATCACTCACAAGGCCACAAGACAAAGTACAGACATTAGGTTCAAAACCAACAGAATCAGTCACATCAGTAAAACTTAAGCCAACCGACAATATTCTGGTCTCTTCAACAAATGATAACACAAGAAAAGAATGATATGAATCAATAGCTTTCATATTAAGAGTCCAGGTACCAGTTACTCCTTGATATATAGGAGCAGTCCTCAGAAGCTGTTCTACACAGATACCACTTCGAATAATCCTCAATGACCCCTCAGGTGCTACACCACAGCAGGCAAACATTTGATCATGCTTCTCATCATGATGATCCACAACTACCATATCCAAGATTGGTGCAATGTTTTGGACAGGACAAGTATAGCATAGCCTTCGATCTTCCAATTTCAGGACCATGCCATCCCCCATTTCTACAAATGCAGCTAAATACCCACCCTCAACCCATAAAAGTTCCTTACAGGCTAGACCTTTGTACAGACACTCTGAGAGATTGACTTTAGGGCCATCAGAATCAAGACAAATCTCAATCATGAAAAATTCTCCACTATCTAAGCAAAAGATCATCTTGGAGTCTTTTTTACTTTCAGGCTCCCAACTCCATGAGCATACATACTTGGAACATGAATTAGAACAGCCACTATCACTGTCTATACACATGGGATCAGAATCACTCAGCACCAGAGAAGCACAGGCAGCAGCATTAAAGTGCTCATCATCAACATCTTGTAATTTACAAGAATCATCAACAAAAGTATGGTCTTCTACAGCACCAAATAAAAAATTTAAGCTGATCCTGTAAGCACAATGCGGGTTGCGAGCATCTCTAAGATTCATTAAGAGAATGTCCCCAGCTCTGAAAAGAAATGCAAGTCCACTATAGTTGGGAACTTCAACAATGTCATGTGCTAGAGGTCCAGCTTCAACAAACTGAGAAATAACATATACTGCACGTGCTTTAATATTCCATTCTAATAAAAGCAACTCATTTAGAAGCTCTCCCCTCCTGAAGGATATAATTTTTTGTAAGTGCACGCCATCCAAGACAAAGATAATAACAAAAGATATTTTTTCCAATCATATATCCCAGTCTCACAATAAACTCTTGATAATGGTCAAGAATCAAGATACATAATCATCATACCTATTTAGAATAATAGCTAGTATTGGATTTATATGCGCCTTATTTAGTCGCCCGCAATCTTGTGATATAAAGCACATGCTCCAAATGGTACCATTTATGTTGGGTCTCTGGATGCTTCTATAAGTCCCTTCACTTTCAGCAGAGTAAGTTATTCTCTAGAGTTGCACAACAAAAAATCACATAAGAATATTTTCAATAAAAAGAAGAAATGTGTCAACCAAAGTAGATAAAAAGAAGAAAGTATAAAAAAAGGAGGATAAAATACAATGCTACAAGTGTAGGATGTTAAAAATATGAAGTTTTTTTTTTTTTTTTGGGGGGGGGGGGGGATGATGAAAGACGCAATGCTGCAGATAAAGCCCATTGATATATTTGATGATACATCACACCTTATCAACGAAATGGCTAGAGCTTGCCTTGAGAGACTAATTTATCCAATAATGTATGTCTATGTTATAGAAAGAATCCATGTCTTATACACATAAACATGTGTGCTAATACACAATCACATCTAGATTATCTGCAAAGGAAAATGTTACAGTAGCTCTATACCTCATCAATGATATCACTGCTTTTAGACAATGACATTGAAAACAGGGCTAGCTGATCTTCATATGCGCTGACAGCAATAAAACAACCACTGCAGAAAGGAAACCAAGAGTTAATAACACAACCAGTGAAGAATGAAATTGACATGTGCTTACAAATAAAACATAAAACAGTTCATGGACAAGACCAGAAAAACATCACCTGGTATCAACAACTAGCATTCTTCCAGGAAGATGCCTTGTATTTCCAGCATTACACGGCTGAACATTTGTGACAGGAAAAAACCTGCATTGATGCATATAGAAAGAAGGAGGAAGCTCAGCAGAGTGGAATTCAAGGACCTCACAATTTCAGTAGCAGAAAACTCAAATATTTCCACTTTGAATCATACAAAGTGGTTAACGGTTATTGGTTATTGTTACAATAGGTGGTCACTGAACGTCAATAGTATATTGCTCAAGACCAACAGATAACCAAGAAAAGGGGAAGACAAAGCAAACCTGTGCATTTCATTGCAAAATGTAAGCAATGTAAGCTTCCCAGAATCAGATATAACAACCAAAAGGTCTTTACCCCACATCTATAGAACAAAGAACCGAATAAGATTCAACCTTGGGGGAAAAAATAATAATCTCAACAGCTGCTTTCATCCAACAAAGATAGTTGTTTTTCAAGAAATTAAGCAGCTTACTATCAGCTCTTGGTTAGTTAAGCCAATAGGAAGATTAACTGCAAATACCTTTCTATCTCGCGCCTGAAAATTCCCATTCCAGGGTAACAATGCCAGATCTTTAATCGTGCCATAAACAGGCTGATCGCAGATAGATTGTACAACCCCATCCTCACCAATTGTTACCAACTCTATCGACGTTTCCTGAATGTATAAATCAATAGCAGCAGCATGATACTAATACTAATCCAATAATACTAATTATAACAAAAGCATAAAATAGTGGGATTAAGCTAGTTATGCGAAAGAGAAGAAGTCCATTCCGACTTCCAACTCAGACCAAGCAATAGATATACAGATATTACATCCTTAACTAGGGAGGAGTGTTCATACAAGAAACAAATTATACAAAGGATATATTTAACAATTAGTTTATCCTCCCGGTCATCACTTTCTTCGTATAGCGTAGTCACAAGCATTACAGAGTGCGCCAGCAATGAATTAAAAGTCTTTAAAGGTCCCAGTCGGTGCCAAGATTAACCGAGAGAAGGAGGAAGAAAAAAAATACTCGAGAGGCTCCATCTCTAAAGCCAGACCTAAACCCACCCAGGAAATTAAAGTCTGATCTGAAGGTTGATTTGAATAGTGGCACCGGGAAATTTAATTCTATTCAAAGTAAAACAACAGGGATATAAAAAGAAGAACCTTGCCAAAGACAACGTCCTTGGAGGAGGAGGAACGGATGCGACCATATAGGACCTGAAGAACGACACTTCCTCTGAGAACGCACTTGGCAAGGTAGTGGGCGGAGCAGGAGGAAGAGGATGATGGCCCGCACTTAGTAGACGAACACTCCTCCTCCGAAACAGCCATTGGCAATAACTTAGAACTTCAAGTTGTGTGGTGTCTAGGTTAATCTTAATGCTTGTTTTCCGATAAAACTACAAAGAAGACAACTTTGAATGGTGTTTGATGATTCATCTTGCTTCCATTGGTACACTAACGACGCCTGCTACATCGGGTAGGATGCAACGAGAGGACTTGAAAAGTGCTTCGCATTTCTCATCCAGGCAGGATGGGGAGAATCATTGATGCATACACCACCGGTTTTTCATTTTTTAATTTGTTCCCTCTTCCGTGTTAAGTAATCAATTCCTTCTAATCGCTTCCAGCACCACCATCACAATGTAAATACTCGACAATACAAAATCAATAAAATAAACGTATTACTTTTTATAATAAATTAGTAATTGCTCACAGTCTGATTGATCTTAAATGTAAGGGAGCAAAAGACACGTAATCTAGTTCATAATTAATTAAGAGTTTATTATTAATCCTGTTACTGAAAACATCTTTGTCATGCGAACTACTGGTAAACCTATAACGCCTCTATATTTTAGTTGTTATATGGCATTACTAATTATTATTGCTTGCTTTGTTAATCTATCTACCTGTTAAGAGACAAACGTGGATCTCATGCAAAGATTCGACGATTAAGGAATAAAAAACTCTATTTATGCTGTATAAATATTTTACCTTATTAGAGGCTTTATATTTAAACATTGATGATTTACCTCTAAGAAATAATTAATATTATAAATTTAAACTTCGATTAGCTACAGTTGGGGAAAAAAAATTAACTCCCATTAGCTACAAAAAATTTAGGGAAAATTCATATTGGGGTTTTTGTAACAGAAAAAGTTTTAAAAAATGCCTCAAAATTCTGAAAATATCAGAAAAAACCCCAAAGCCTTTTCTGGTATAAATTCATTAAAACATCAACAACTATATCAGCTTCATTAACAACTATATTAGCCCCGTTAACAACTATATCAGCTCCGTTAACAACTAAAGTTTTAGTAAATTTATACTAGAAAAAGCCCTGGAACCTTTTCTGATATTTTCAGAATCTTGAAACTTTTTTTGAATTTTTTTTCTATTAAAAAGGCCCCCATATGGATTTTCTCAAAAATTTAAGAGTCAGATTTAATAAACACAAATTATATATTTTTGGGGAAAATGGATATAAATACACCCTGAAAAATCTCTTAAACACATAGGAAAAACAAAAAGGTGGTGTGGTAGGAATATAAGTTTTTAAAATTTGTGTTTTTTCCCAAAATGCCCCTCAAGTGCTTTTTAAAAGGAAATAACTGACAGAGATCTACCGACCCACACCTCTTCTTTGGGAGGTAAAATTATTACTCCCAAAATATATATATATATACAAACTCAAACCCAAGGCCATGGACGGATTACATAAGCCAAATCAGAAATCAACCACATAAGCCAAATTCTTCTCCCCACATCGACACAGAAACGAGACCCGTTCCTTCAATTCAATCCTCTTCCAAATCAGTTCCTAATTTCCTTCAAATCTCATATATTAGATTTTAGGTTGGTCTTGAATTCTACAAGCCCTCGCCTTTTCTGTATTCAATCTTGACCAGATTCTCCCGAACCCCATTCTTTATATGCTTTTTAGTCGTTGTGGTTACCATATTCACCACATGCCTCTTTCTCATGGTTTGAGCGCAAGGCTATTCGTCATCCCTCTAAATCCTCCAATGAAGCACATGATCTAAGCGTTGGAACAGTACCCGTCTCATGTCTTGTGAAGTGCTTCCGAGCTGACCTTGTTTGTGGCATCAACTGTGACTGTCACCGAATGGTGTGGCTGCACGAAGCTGCCTACACCAATGCTAAAGTTGACAGACGGGGATTTTGAAAAGTGGGCAGTGGGAGTTCTGTCTCTCTCCCTTGTCAGGCACTCCTTTTAGTACATATTATGTGACTCGTTGTGCTTAGGTGGCAAGAAAGTGGAGGAGGCGATAGTAGAGCGTTGGTGGAAGATAGGAGAGAGAGTGAGGAAGAGAGAGAGAGAGAGATATCGAATGAGAAGCGAGGCATATTTTGGTAAAAACACTTGACTTCAAGAACCTAAATTCCTCCCCAATCAATTTGTTATCATGACTATTGGATAAAAATAAAATTGTCCACATTTAATATTTCTTTCTCATCCTTCTCTTCATTGTCATTTCCCTATTCATGATGATCAAAATCTAATGATCTACATTAAATATTTCTTTCTCATCCTTCTTTTTAAAGATGATAAGGAAACATTAAACGAGAACTATTAGATTTTAATGTAATTGTCATGAATGGAAATAGGACAACGACGAATGAGGGGAAAAAAACGAAAAGAAAAGAAGAGTTGCAAAATTCGTTTCGTTCTAGGGTGGCTGCTGAGTGAGTGAATCCAGAGATGACAAAATAGATTTTTTTTTTAAAAAAAAAAATGTGGAAATGGATGGGTTTTGATCGCTAGACTAGACAAGAGAAAAACACTTGCCCAGCCTTTGCTTAAAGATGTAATCGACTTGTTTGGGATGTCTGATTGGAAAAATGACTTACCGAAAAATCTGATGGGGTAAAAGTCAGATGGTAAAATGTGATTTATGTTTAGATTGATGATTGTATAAGTAGCTTTTTGGTATAAGTCAGATTGTGAAACTTGTTTAGAGTGATTTATAAATAAGTGACTTTTGAGATAATTATAAAATAAATTTTAAAATAAAATTACCAAAAATATGAAAAATACTTAATTACAAAATTTACACAGTATTTTATATAAATTCTTATATAAATTACAAAATTTTTTATATAAGTTTGCTTCAGCTTATAAACACTTAAACACTTGATTGCATTTTTTTTTTATCCAAATAAGAAAAAATCATAAACCCGATTCAAAGCTTGATTGAGCCTCCCATAAGCAATACCAAACAAACTCCTTCACTTTAAAGAACTTATTCTAGTGCAGCATGAAATATTAATTCTGACAAGAGCTTGCCAATGAAGTACGGCATTGCGGCTTTAGATCTCCGATTTGCCAAAATAAGGGATGTGAATACTGTTTTTCAGACAGCATTGAGATGGAAATGAGGGAAAATGTTACGTCAGCGACCCACGACGCCCTACAGGAACCTCAACAATCAAGATAATCACAATGACGAAAACAATGGATGCAGCAATTTGCAAAGTATTGGAGATCATGCATTTCTAACCGGCCACGAAACAAATACAAAATAAGCATTGAAGGTCAAAAATCAAAACCTCAGACGTCAAAATTCCACTGCAGTAATGCAATAGAATAAATAAAACTAAAAGATCCGGCTAATTCAAACGGTACAGCATCAAACATACACTCCGATGCAAGGTGTTTCTTTAAGAGTTTAAGCACGAACTCCTTTAAGGCTAACCATACGAGTAGATGCATCCACCTGGGCTCCCCTTGGTGCTGAACCCTGAGTTGTCCTCCCCGAACCACCATATGCAGAGTCTTGATATCGTGTACTCTGATAACCTCCACCTGCTCCTCTTCCTGTCCGGTCCCTCGTGTAGCCATTTTGGCTGAACGTTAAAGGCCTTCCACCACCAATACTATATCCTGCCCGTCCGGTACCACTGCCTTGCCTTGTCTGAGTAACTGACAAGTCTTGCCACCTACTGCCGACTGTTGTTGCAGCAGCAGCAGCATAATCCTGGCTATCTCGCCGCCTTAGGGGAAGATCAAGTCCACCGCCACCTATCCTTGCCTCCATTGCTCTTTCATTACTCTCTGCAATGATAGAAAACTTCTCCGTAAACTGGAATGCCAAAGCATGCAATCTAGAGTGCTTTACATCCTGGAAAATAATGCAGCCAGATGGTTCATCCAAGCTTGCATGCAGCTCCTCATTTAAAATCATCCTACTAACTATGCTATGGATGCAAGGAACAGAGAGGTCAAACATTTTTGTGAGTTGTTCCAGGCTCAAAGAGTCATAAGATGAAGAGAAGGTAAAGAGGTAAGTCCTTAGTGCCTCCTCCTTGATCTTTTCCTTAAGCATTTCCAGAACCCTGTCATGATCTCTAACAAATTTCCAGACATCCAGCGACTTGATAATATCATAACTCTTGTGGAAGTCTCCCTTGTTAAGAGCCCTTGTAGCAGCCATGACATGATCTCTGACATTTTCAGGAGGACCTGTAAATGTTTGTTTCTCACTGACCTCAAGCAAGCGACGGAAATTCTTACTAATAACTTTACGCTTTGCATCATGGTCATTAGCTGCAATGTTGGGAACTTCCAAAAGCATGGCACATATAAGATGCACTGATTCCAGGAGCTCGAGGTTAATGTGCATATGATATGGCATCTGTCGTCTCCTTTCCAACCTTTCCTGCAAGAGGAAGGAAAAGAAGTTAGCTACCATACTTCATCAACGGTAATTCTAGTGAAGCAACAAAAGCTAGTCCAGATAAAAAGAAGTGGTAGGAAAATAGTTTCGCCAGTAGTGAAGAGATTATTCAGTACTATAAGCAACAGATGACAACACTACTATACAACAAAGCCTTATCCCACACAAGGCTACTATAGTAAAAGCTTAAATATTATCAATGCTGTATGAAAGTCTTCGAGAAGTGAAGAAGTAAAGCATGATCACAATGAACTGATAGCATTCAGGGAGAAAATGGTGATGATGGAAGTGAACAATCATTAAATATTTCCACCATCAGCACAGAAAACGACCATACACAGACACATTCTCTACCACCGAACAATTTTTATTGGTGATTTATGTGACCATTAAGACAACTTTATTCCAATAAAATCAAACTCAAATTAAGAACCCAACAATCAGGTTCCCAGTTTTAGGTTCTCATGCATCCTCCAGCTCAACTTCGTTCAGAATGACTAAAAGGAATGTGCATTATAAATTCCTCCAAGCCAAACTCACAGCACAAGAAATAGATCCACAGAGCCCATAAAATACTACAATACTAAAGTGACAGGAATCTAAAGTATGCAAATTTATAACTACAGCGACCACAGACATATAAATATCGTTCAGCATCTTTATTAGCCTTAAACCCAGACCAACATTGAAACTGAGACACCACTCTGTAAGACATTAGAACTACTACAAGAAAATCAAGAACCAAGAACAAAAGGCTAGGGAGAATATGCAAATATCCAGCACTATCAACAGTAAAAATATAACAGAAAAAAATATCAATATTGATATAGCAGTCGCCATGGTCAAAACATATTTAATAGTCATAGTAACAAAATAATCATTCGAAAAAATGGGCATGTTCAACACCTGCTCAGGAGTCTTCTCATGATAGCGACTTTGTGAGACACCTTGGGCAAGCAGCTCCTTCACCCTTCCACCAGAATATAATTCAGAGAGACAGCCATGAGCCTCAGAAATCAGCCCAACCCGAAAAGCACAAAGGCCTAGCTGTGACATGGCCCTGTTAAAGAGAATCTGCGTTGATATGTCCATAAGCTGAACACTATCCTGCAAATGGCTCATGAGCAAAAGATCACGGGCAGTTGAGAACTCATCCAGAAGAGCATGGTGATATATATCACAAAGCATAGCACGTGCCTTCGTCCGCTCATCCCCATACTTGTATATCAGGGACACCAATAAGTCCATTAGTGTCCGACTATTCTCCGGGAAAGTAGGTTTTCGAGGAACAAGCTCAGGAGTTACAACAAATGCGGTAGGAGTCCTCATATCCTCAAACCCTTTAGACTCATCATCCACCTCTCCATTATTGTCATCAGTCAGTTCAGCCAATTTCCTCATGGCATCATAAACCTCCTGTGGTTTGTAATAGATGAGCTCAACACATTTAAGGGCTACCTTCGACGAAGCTTTAAAATCTCCAACCCTTTCAAGATAATCCTGGACATTCTGAGCAAGAGCCAGATACGTGGGCTCATCCCTAAGTCTCTCAACATATTCACGAGTATGAGGATCAATGCATTGCAAGCTCTTGAAAAACTCAGCATCAATTCTTTCTAGGAATGCAACTAAGTTTCCCCATACCCGAATTGGTCCACTATGGTCAGCACCCTTTTGAGTTTCATTCTCATCAGGCTCCAGCGTATCATCAACAACTATGTTTGGGTACTGCACAAGAATATCAAGAATGACCATCATATTCTGCACACATTTCTTCCACACATTAATAGGCATATACCCATTTAAACCAGGATTAACATCAAATTGAGCAGAAACAACACTGAAAAAAATTTCCAACTTCTGTGCAGGAGTTTTGGCAACTTTTGTTAAGAAGGTAAGCTGCTCGACCTGCTCAAACCTTCCCGTTCCCCTCCTGCCCCTAGCAGACACAACCTCTTTGAACTTCTTGTTAACCATGTCCCAAGAGATCTCACTAGGGTCTTTCATAAATTGCCTATCCATAAGCCTGTCTTTCTTGCTGAGTTTTTGGTCCCAAGGGGTATCGATTGCATCTGACTTCTCACCATCTTGATCGCCATCTTCAGAATCTGACTTTTGGATCTTATCAATCTCCTCAATTACCTCCTCCTCACTTTCATCCTCATCCTCAGTCTCCTCCTCATCTTTGTCCTCCTCACTCTCAGGATTTTCTCTATATTTGGTAATCAAATCCTCATATTGCTTATTATTCTTCTTCAATTTCTGCTTCATTGAGTTCAATGCTTTAGCATTACTGCTACTCATCTTCTTTTTGGCATCCTTATTTGCCAAAGCCTGCGCCAGGAAGTCTTCCAATGTCACAAGTGCCTTTATGTAAAGAGTAGGCACCTTCTCAGATTCAGTGATACGCATGACTTTCTCGAGTTGCTTGTTTATCTTATCAAAGCTCTCTTGCAAGCTCACCCAGTCATTAATCTTCATAGCATTCCTCATCTGGTCAATTGTAGATGACATCTCTTCGAAACGCTTGTCTTTCGCTGACCTAACAACACGCTTCTGATCATCAGAATCATCACTATCACTGGCATTAACCTGCAGGTATCTGCTTTTAACAGCTTCATTGGTAGGTTCACCCGCTGCATTTCCAACGTCATCATCATAGTCACTCTCCTCCTCCTCAGAGTCACTAGCACCCTGTCATTGAAAAAACAATGCACATGCATCAATAAAAGTAGCAGTATTCTTCAAACCCACGGGACAAGCAAACAACCAAAATGAGGTGACAAAACATAATTTTAGTGACCTGTGTCCAGAATCTAGAAGCCATCCTTGGTCGAGATAAACAAACAGCAGATGAAAATAATCAAGAATCTGCAATGATGATAAAAATTAAGATCAGGTAA
This sequence comes from Acacia confusa, assembly GCA_037074495.1. Classification (NCBI taxonomy): domain Eukaryota; kingdom Viridiplantae; phylum Streptophyta; class Magnoliopsida; order Fabales; family Fabaceae; genus Acacia; species Acacia confusa. The sequence goes on along the minus strand of CM073507.1, from coordinate 6,982,835 downwards.
TTACAGCAAACAGGTAAATTAATAACAAGAGGTCGTCAGAAAATTTATAATGGGAACAATGTAACTCACAATAAAAAAATAGAAACCATAAAGGACCTCATCAGTGGGCTAACAACAATTAACCGGATGCAATGATCAGTGGATAAAGAACATGCAATGATTTTCACCAGCTCAAACAGCCAGCTACAGCAAATCAGCCATGTGTTCATGAGTGAACGCGATAAAATTTAACTAGCACCCATGCAATAAACACCGAATCCTAGACATCAAGCATTAAATCCACCGAACGACACAAAATCATCATAGATCACAAGCAACATCAAAAAGTCTCACCAGAGACACCCTAACAGGGAAAAAAAAACTAATGAAATAACGCATAAAACGGCGCAGTTCACATTCTCAAAAGGCAGGGAAAGAAAACAACGAAAGCCTATCTGTTGTCATGGTCAACAACAGGGAAATGAATCCCACAGTACCTGAGCGTGTTACCGACGACGAGTGAGAAACAGAGAGCGCGGGTTGTGCGCGCGGCTGCTTTCTCTTATTGCAGATGTGTGAAACCCTACTTCCTCGAATTAAATTTACAGGGCACCTGATTCTTTGGATGTCAAATTTATCCCGAGGTCTTTTTAATCATGTAATATTTCTTTTACTTTTTTATATCCTTTTAGTCATGCAATATTTTTTCATCTGTTTTTAATCACGCAATATATGTTTGCACCTGTTGGTAAATAAATGACAATTACATGAAGGGGGAAAAATATCAAGAAACCAAATTTATGAAATCTGCAGATGGATCCAAGAGATGAGTTTTGAGCATATACGTGAACTAAACTCAAACCTTGTTTATTCGCAACGAGAAAGATAAAGAATGCTTGTGTTTATACCTGGGTGCCGCTCACGTATCTAGTGGAATTCCTCGATTGAGAGTAAGAAAGGGTGAAGAGTAACTGCTCGTGGTGCTTGCTTCTTGATGGTGCGACGAGCAGACAGCTGAGGGGTTGGCGAAGTGGAAGACGACCGTGAATAGGAGGTAGGGCATCAATAATAGGCCGGGCTGGCCCTAACGAGCCCAATGTATAGAGGAATAAGGCCCAGATCTGTGGTACAGTAAACAGAAAAAGCCCTCACAAATAATTTTTTGATAATTTTACGGAAAAAAAAAATTGATAATTGATGTCCACGTGTGGGAACATGGTAATAATTTGATCTGTGATAAATAATTTTTATAAATATTTTTTTTCATTCACGATCAATTAATTTTTAATATTATTTTATATTTCCCAAAAAAAAAAATTTACTAGTCTAAAATAATTTATTTGAGATCAAATAAATAAATTGGTTATATTATTTATTTACAAAATGTGTGTTGGGTTCCAACAAAAATATTCTCTTTAAGTGATCATTTAATTGAAACTTGGCCAAAATTCCCTTTATATATACCACCAATAGGAATAATTTTGTGGCAAGTGCTTTTAGCTTAATCGCTCGAGTTACACCTTCAACTTTTGAATGGGAAAAATTTGGTGAACAAATCTCAAGTGGATATGTGTTGGGTGTGATTATGTGAAAGCGGTAGGTTAGAAGTAAAAATTTTAAAATATGGATGGTTTAAGAAATTAGGGTAATAGAATAGATCGAGGTTATACTTTCAGAATTAAAATAAACTCTATAATTAACAAATTAGAAGAGTGGTATGTGCTAATTCAGGGGGGAGATGGAGTATTGACTTACAATTGAAGTTTATATTTTTAATATCATAAAAAATTTCAAACTCCTTAAATACCACTAATTATTATTTTTATTTAATATAAAGTCTAATTAATAATGATCCCACCAAGCATTACAAATAATGTGTCATTTCTTTTAAATCACTTTTGTTTTAAGAGTAAAATATACCAGCTACCTCCCTATTTTACCTAAATTACAATAACCCTTTTTATTTTTGGAAAATATAGACGAAGCTTCCTAAAAATTAGTAAAATGCATTGATAGTTGTTTTAATTTCCACTACGGCTATCATATTCTCTCAACTCTCAATGTTGATTTAAGAACAATATAATTGTGCTAAATAAGTTTTTATATTTTATCTTCTAAAATGCAATTTTTAGAACAACCATCATTGTTGTAACTTTGATTTTGATATTAATAAAATTGACTTTTTCAAAAAAAAAATAACCATCACATGTTCCTGAAACTCGTTTTTCAGAACAATTTTATAGTGGCAAATGCTATGTATCTGCATTCCACAAATCTTGTTGCTGATGAGTTGTTAACTTCCAAACTAAGGTCGGCATATCAATTATTTATAAAAAGAGAAAGTCCTCTTCTTCACGCTGATTTCGACAATTTGGAAGGTCCCTTTGATGAAGCCTTCCCTCCAGATCCAACGATTTTGAGGGCGAAGATATAAAGTATCATTTTTTATGAGTTTCAGTTGTTGCCTTGGAACCTCCTTACAAAGACCACTTCAGCCAAGGAATTGATGACGCTCGAAGGATCATTTAGCTTTAAGAACCACGAGATGGGGAGCATATTTTCCATTTCAGTGTTGCACACATATATATAATAACGTCATGGATGAACCAGCAAGCAGAAAAGAAATAAAAGCCTTTGATCACCCGTCAAGATCAAACGGGAACCTGTACATACATTCAAAACTGAAAGAGTCAGAGAGTGAAAGATTGTGTTGTTCTCATTACGAAAAGATGGACAGTTCTACTGTATACACTTTGGTACTCATAATGTTGGAATCTATCTAAAGTTTTTCTCTGATACATACAATGAGTTTGTTTGGTATATCTTATGGGAGACTCAATCGAATTTATTTATTATTTGAATCAGGCTTATAATTTTTTTCTTATTTGGATAAAAAAAACTGCAATCGAGCTTATAAGTGCTTAAGTGTGTATTAGCTGAAGTGGAGATAAGCTAGTTTTTCTCACTTATTCTGACTTATATAAAATACTATGCAAGCTTATATAAAAATTTTGTAATTTATATAAAACACAGTGCAAAATTTGTAATTAAGCATTTTTCATATTTTTGGTAATTTTATTTTAAGTTTTCTCTTATAATTATCTTAAAAGTCACTTATTTATAAGTCATTCTAAACAAGTTTCATAATCTAACTTATACCCAAAAGCTATTTATATGATCATCAATCCAAACATAAATTACATTTCATAATCTGACTTTTACCCAATTTAACTTTTACCCAGTCAAACTTTTTCATAAGTCATTTTCCATATCGATATCCTAAATAAGCCCATTAGCTTTCACCCTTTCACGAATTGTTAAATTCTTATATGTAACTTGTACAGGTGGAGAGTGCTAGATTTTGCTGAGCTAAAGCAGTGTTCTATGTCCTTCTTTGACATCGATAGAGCAGAAACTGTCATTTCACGTCGGTCAAAGAGCAAGAGAGAGAGCTACATAGGTAGTAATATGGGAAAATTGACCTGGAGGCCCAATATACAAAGATAAATGTAAAAAATGCCCTATACACTTTCCCATACCAAAAAATTGACCTGAAAGGTTGGAGCTTGAATTCATTTATTGTATTATCTGGTAGAAAAAAGGCAAGAAATGCTAAGTTTTTCATCAAGATAGCGTAATCACCATCCTTCCTCGTTTTTAATCTCTGTAGGGTGGGGTTAATAAAATGTTGCTCTGCTTTTTGTCATACAAACATAGCGAAATTTATGTATTTGAGTGGGAATGGGTGAAAGTGATCAAGGAATGGAGTTTGAAAAATACTGAAATTTATTAGTTGTTAAAATCTACAGTTTTAATTGTTAATACCATATGTTTTTGTTGTTAATATGGCTGTTTAACTTGTTAATACGATGCTCTGTTTTTTGGGCATTGAAACAGAGAGAGGTCTGTTAGTGGGAATGTGAAAATACTGATATGGGATAGTTGTTAATACCTACAGTTTAAGTTGTTAATTCTACTGTTAAAGTTGTTAATACTAACTCTATTGTATATTGTAATTACAGATGGCTAGTAGTTCAAGGAAGAATATATTATGTTTCTTCTATGTGGGGGAAAGTTTCTATAAGGTAGAGGGGATGAAAGTGATTATGTTGGAGGAATGGTAAAAACAAGATGCATCAAAGAAGAGACCACATATGAGGAGTTGCAAAGAACAATATCATCTTTAAAAACCCAAGTTGATAATTGTTGTTGCCTTGGTTGTTTATTTTTTGGGCATTGCGTGTCACACTCTTTTGTTGTAAATGGCCATAGATAGAAATCGCCACCATGTTATTTTTTGGAGGTGGTGTGTCAAGTTGTAAGCTCTAATTTATATGCATATTTTTTGATGTAAATGAAAATTGGATATAATGTACAATTGACACAATTGTATCCAGGTTTCATTTATGTAGACATATTAATATTGTTATAAATGTAAATGATGCTGAAAAATTATTGTTATTGTTTGTTGATGTTGCTGTCAAAATGGGCTGATTTAGGTGTCATTTTTCAGTGATACTGATGTTAAAAGGGCTTATGTACTTGTTAATGAGAGGTTGATTGTGTTGCTAACCATGCTGATACACTTGTTAATGGGGCTGATCATGTTGTTAATTGTGTTGATAGTGTTGTTAATATGGGGTTGATGATGTTGTTAATTATGTTGATAGTGTTGTTAATAGGGGGCTGATGGTGTTGCTAATTAGGCTCATGGTGTTGTTAAAGGGGGCTGATGTTGTTGTTAATCGAACTGATGGTGTTGCAAATCTGACTGATGGTGTTGTTAAAGGGGCTGATGGTGTTGCTAAAGAGGGATGATGGTGTTGCTAAAGGGGGTTGATGGTGTTGTTAACCAGGGTGACGGTGTTGCTAATGGGGCTGATGGTGTTGCTAAAGGGGGCTGATGGTGTTGCCAATGGGGCTGATGGTGTTGCTAAAGGAGGCTGATGATGTTGTTAACGGGGGTGGTGGTGTTGCTAATGAGGGCTGATGGTGTTGCTAGTGGGGCTAATGTTGTTGCTAATCTGACTGATGGTGTTGCTAATAGGGGTGATGGTGTTGCTAATGGGGCTGATGGTGTTATTAAAGGGGGTTGATGGTGTTGTTAACTGTGTTGATGTTGCTGTCATATTTTGCTGATGTTGTCATTTGATGTTGATATTATTTGCTGATATTGTTGTCAAAGTGGCTTATGTACTTGTTAATTGGGCTGATGGTGTTGTTAAAGGGAGTTGATGGTTTTGACAATCAGGTACCTGATCATATTCATTTTTACTTCTCCTACATACACAACCAACAAAGAGAATATTTGTTGGAACCAATTGTGGTTGTCATTCATATAAAAATGTCAAGTCAACTACATAAACAAATTTACAAAACTAGCTCCTACCAATGAACTCAAGTGTTTTTATACAAGGTGTGTAATCTAATGTAACAAACAACCAACAAAATTCAGAAATTCAGATACAAAATTAACCAAGTCAACCTATGTACATAAAACTAATTAAGATACACATAAACTAGTGGCTCATCTTCCGCACTTGAGAGTCTTGGATCATAGACAACACCTTCTCACAATGCTTGCACTTCTAGTCAAAGTTGAGAGAACAAGCAGCAGCCTCAGTTTTAATTTTTGCATTCTTCCTGATTACAACCCAGCTTTTGATAAAGCTAATGAGAAATGAAAAATATAACCAAATGAGAACATTTATAACACAATATTACCAATATAAGGAAAAATGACAGCCTAAATCTAGAATTATGCAAGTCAACCTTGTATTTGCATCATCCTCATCCTGCATACTCATTAGGGCACGAATCCCCCCACAGCAACTGTGCCCAATGACTAAGATATTCTCAACCTGCGATGACAATAGTTTTAATTCTTCCTCAAAATAGAAGTATACAAAAATCAAGGTATTGTGATCAGCTAGCCTTGCACATACTTACATGTTTAGAATGAAAAACTTTTCTACATATCTCATAGTTTCACACAACCCCAAACCATAATAGCCTCAGTTGTTTAAAAATATTAAATTATATGTTATAAGAAGATGTTGTAATTTACTGTGCTTAAAAATACTCTCAATTATGTTGACAATGTTGTAGCAGTTAAATGGCATGCTGAAATCTTAGATCCTTGCTCAGTCCCTCCCAAGATGTATTTATATCAAGAGACCAATAAGCATTGTAACCAAAATCATATTTATCTCTGATGTTGTTTTATATAGCTCATAATGGTGAATTGAGCTAAGTGTACTTCAAAATAATTATGGAAGAAAGTTGGACATGTCGAAGCAAACAAGCACATAAGTGAATAGTTAACAGCCCTAAATCACAAAACAGTAGCATCAAGACAACTCCTAAATCCAGAAAATGAATCCAGCGTTATACTTTGCAAGAAAAATGTGCTTACCTTGAGGGAATTCACAGCAAATTCTAATGTTAGCAAATTCCAGCGTTATAATGTTCTAGAAATTGTTAGGTAAGATTCAAGAGAACTAAACTTAGCAAATCATTTTGTAGACAAGTTGAAAGAAGAGGAACCAAAAAGCAAACCACTAATTAATAAAAAGCTAAAATCTTAGCCAAAAGCAAGGGAAAGAGGGAGGGGTTAAGTCACCTTTGGTGCTTGACCCTTGGCATCATCGATTTAATTAGAAAATCTTAGAAATGAAAGAAACAATAATTGAGCCATCCAATAGGTATCCCCCCCCCCACACACAACAAAACAACAAAAAAAGCCTAACTGCTCAAAACATCATCGATTTAATTCAAAAATGGCAGTTTTAGATTAACTATTCCACTTCTTTTACAATCAAAATCTACAAGACTTGCCGTGTAAGCGAAACTAACCTTGAATCCGAGACCAATCTCAAATAGAGTTTCTCCCTTTTCCCAGATTTCAGTTTCCAACCAAAGATCTACCAAAGAAGATAGTGTATCAGCCCATTCACAAAAATACATCACGAAATCAGTGAAGGAATTAACCATAGAAGAGAAAATGACATACCCTCGATGAATTCGACACAAGCCCATGAAACTCAATGCAGGAATTAGATGAAGCAGTGGTAGGATCTCGTGAAACCAAGATTGGTGCAGGAAATGCCATTTAGAAAGCTGTAAATGATCAAATGGGTTATCGGACAACAATACAAATCAAGAGTAAAAGTGGCAGATAATTTTAGTAAACGAAAGACAAAGATCAAACGAAGCAAGATGACAGAGATAGATAAAGGATCATGGAAGCAAAGTTTCTTTCGGAAAAAACTCACGTTTTTTCTCTCTCATGTTTTCAGCGCCAAAACAGACTGTGCTCTTTCTTTTTTAACACAAGGGCGTTTTTGTCATTTCTCTTGGAAGTTAATACCAGAAAAGGCCCTATGAGAAAGTTTGCAGGGCCTTTTTTGCATTTATCTTTGTATATTGGGCCCCCAGGTCAATTTCCCCTAGTAATATAGTGTCTAATCATCAAATATATACCTCTAAACCTTATAGTTCAACAGTAATTGGAAATTAGAATCCGACATGGCTTAATGGCCACCGAACAAATGGCATCTGAATTATACAGGAGCTGGTAAACATGCCACGTAAGAATAAAATGAACAAAACAAAGACACTACAAACAGCTAGCCGTCTTTGACCCTCCTATGTTTATTGTTTTAGCACAATATATCTTCACATTCTCGTTACCAAGCCTTCTACGCAGATTTGAATCCTCGAGCAAACCCTAATGTGCAATTTTCATGCACTATATAACATGCATACTATCCCAGTCTGCATCTCACGCTTCAGTAGTGGCAAAACACAGTCATAATGCCGATTTAGGTTAACAGTGAAAGCGGTGACTTATTTTCTATCTAACTTTTATAAAAGTAAGATAGGAAAAAAATAAGTTTGTAAATGTGATCTGTGTTTGGATTGACAAAAGCAAAGTGACCATTTTCTAGACAAAGATGTGTTTGGGTTAGTGGTTAAAAAGTCATTTGAAATGGAAGATGATTGAAAATAATATGAATCTTATTGAATACTACATGTGTGTGTGTGCATACACACACACACATATATATATTAGTTGTATATATTGCGATAATTGAAAATAGAAATTTAAATTTATGTAAAAAAAATTAAATTAATAGATAATTAAATTAATAGATAAAAAGGGTATACATCATATGTGAGATTTTAATTTAAAATATAAGTTTTTAATTAAGTTTAGGAAATAAAAGAATAATCAATAAATAATCAAATATCATTATTATTATATGATAATTTTACAATAGAATCCTTCATCCTGTAGTACAACCACAGCACCTTTGAATTTAATAGAAAATGGGTCTCATAGATAAATTAAAAAAAAAAGTAAGCTTATATAGATTTTCTTGACTTCCGTTATTTTCCAACTCAATGGTCCATCACATGGTCTCATAGCCCTTTTTTTATTTTGAAAGCCCAATAACAAAAAAGCTATCCCAAACACCTTCACATGGGTCTTTTTTTCTACTGTCAACACCACTAAGTTTTTTTCCTTCATTTGGTAGGCGATCTCGTAAGTCCCCAGTAAGTGCTCATAGAGCCCGGGGCCGTGCCCTAGCCTTGGTAGGGGACTAGTGTCAAACCCTTCCAAAACTTTTTATATATATAAAAAAAGATTTTTTCCTTCAAAAGTGCTCTCCAAACTGGCTCATAAATCACTCTACCCTCTCAATATGATGCCATGGGATGTTTCCTCTTTTACTCAAGTTGATGATAGAAACAACTTTTGGGTCATCATCTATGCCAAAGTTGTTGCAGCGTTCTGGGTCACCATATTGTTACATACAATACGCTATATTAGCAGATGCTAAGGTAATCCAGTCACTAACAACTTACTATTATTATATTTAGTCAGCCTCATGTTTAAATATGATTCATATTATTTTATCTAACTTCATGTTTCTTCTGATGGTTCGGGGATATATGGTATTAACAGTTGTGCGTCATAGAGATTGGTATAATATTTAAACAAATCACCATGCCAACACATGAATAACAGCCAGACATCATGAATAAGTTGTACATATTTAACAGATGAATAGGTAACAGCCAAATAGGATCTTTGTATGCAACCAACTTATTGGAATTTTTTAACTTTTTGGTACTGTTCTTTGTTTGTATATTTTTGGTCTTCCCAGTTACTACTTTCCTTCAACTCTTGAAATGTTCTATCTAACAGATGCCTGTGGAATCCTTCACAAGTACTCACTGTTTTTCTTCTTTGTCCAAGTGGAATGGCACCTATTCAAAAACACTTACACCTATTCAAATTTTGGCCAAGTTTCCAATCATCCAAGGCAGGTTGTGGAGTAGTGATCCGAAATAGTACAGGCGACTGGGTGGGAGGATTTTCAAAGGAAATAGGCATCTGTCAAGCCCAGACAACAGAGGAATGGGGGATTCTATTAGGATTGGAATTTGCTTGGGATCTTTGCTGCAGAAAACTCATTCTGGAATCTGATGCGCAAGATGTTATTAGTGCCATTAACAATGCTGAGTCTTCTCATGGGAGCTTGTTGGTTCTGCGGATCAGAGAATTATTGACGAGAGATTGGGAGGTAATCCTACGAAATATCCCAAGAGAGGCAAATCGCATAACTGAGACATTGGCTAAACTTGGGCTCACAAAATCTGATGTTTTAGTTGGTTGTTCTGCCTTCTTAAGGAACTAGATAGACCAAGAATATTTGGGAATTAATTCCCTTGTTATGTAATCTTTCATTTATGTAGCCCTATAGGGCATTCCTTTTATATCAAAAAAAAAAAAACACTTACACTGTTCCTGTAGGATCATCGATATAATATTTGTCCATAATCAAAAGATATTTTTATATGATTTCTTAATTATCTTTTTTCTTTTCAAGACCGGTTGTTTATAAATCTAGTTTATAAAACATTTTTTAGACCTTACATAGAAGGAACATGTTTAAAAAGTCTTACTATATTTACTAAAATGAAACCAGTCACATTTTTTAAACTGTATCCTCGATATCTGCAGGTATAAAGAGGCAGTTTAAAAAACTAATTTTGTACTAGGAATAAAGTGTCTAAGATGAAGTCTTTGAAGTGAGTGGAAATCATAATGGACCATTGGACAACCCTATTTGCCTTGGCAACTACGGTGCCACAAGTGGCCTTCCCTATCCCTCTGCATGAAAATGGAGCAGTTCCATAGAGATACTGGGTGTGTCTGAGTTCATATTGAAGGGAGCGTTCAGGGGGGGGAATGCAGCGGCTTAAAAGAAAACCCTAGGTAGGGAAAAAACATGATTAGATTCTGTTTGGGTTACCCATACAATGCAATAGGCTTATTTAAACGCACCGTGCTTAATTGAAGCTCCAACTTGGAGCTTAATCAGGAACCCAATGTAGTTTTTTCCTTTTTACTGTGCTTCATTTTTTTTTTTTTTGTCTGTCAGTGCTTCTTCATCCCACACCTGATCAAGCAAATCAACCGTGCTTCCTTTTTTTTGTCCGTTACTCGCCTGCTTCTTCATCCCTTGCCTAAGCAAATCCTCTTATCGCTCTCAAATATTCATCCCTTCTGTCCTCACTCTTCATCCCCTCTTGACCCAACCTTGATAGAGTTTTTTTTTTTGAAGTGCACACACTCGAGTGTGCCTTAGTGCAACACTCATTTTGAGTGTGCACTTGCCTGATCAAGCAAATCAACTGTGCTTCCTTTTTTTTGTTTGTTACTTGCCTGCTTCTTCATCCCATGCCTAAGCAAATCCTCTTATCGCTTTCAAATATTCGCCCCTTCCGTCCTCACTCTTCATCCCCTCTTGACTCAACCTTGATGGAGTTTTTTTTTTTTTTTTTGAAGTGCACACTCATTTTGAGTGTGCGCTTGGGGGGGGGGGAATAACCGTGCAACCAATATGGACTTTATTGTTTACTGTTTTTTTTAATAATATTTTTTTTTAAATTAAAATTTCCATTAATTCAATATATACAACTAATATGGATATGTAGTATTCAATATGATTCATATTCTTTTTAGTCATTTTTCATTTCAACTGACTTTTCAAATAATAATACAAATACACATCAGTTAGAAAAAATCCACTTCTGCAAAAGGCCAAACAGGCAATCCGAATACAAATCAAATAGCTCAACTTGACTTTTTTTCTACCTGGCTTTTATAAAAGTCAGACAACTTTTAAGTCACCACTTCTATCGATGTCAGATAACTTTAAAGTTACCACTCCTATCGCTAACCCAAATAGGCTCACCATGATAGACGAATGGTTCATGTTTTGCATATACCTTCTCTCTCTTTATTCACGCATGAGAAACTATCTCGCTCCTTTTTGGGCAGAGAAACTTTCGAAGCTCGGCTCCCCCTCCCCCCAGAACCTTTTTTTTTGGGAAAGACAATGATATTTCAATAGCTAACAAGTCTATCAGTTACAAATAGTACATACATAGAACCTAAACTTCCATTTACGAAAAGAAGATATGATAACTAAGAAAAAAATCTAAATGCTAACATTTGAAAAATAAAAAAGTAAGGAAACATTTCCTACCAAGTCAGGTAATTTTAAGCCGTAAAGAATAATGATTAGGGATATGAATGGAACATTTGTTGACGCAATAGTTGATCAACGCTTATGATAAATCTACTGGAGCTCAGAGTTTCGGATCCAAAACTTAGAAGTACGAAAGACATTTTGAGAGAAAACTGGTTCCGGGGACAGTTTTGATTCTGCCATAAAAATTCTTCAAGAGAAAAGCCTCTATAACAAATAATTCTGTGACAATAATATGTTTTGTAAATTTTTTATGTGTATAATATAACGCCGCGTCCATCACCACTTCTCATGAAATATGAATAAATTGTTTTAACAGTATGATGAGAGAATATAGTATTATTATGTTGTTGTAATCTCGTATTTGAGGAGTGACATATAGATATTTTTTTTAGTTAAAAAAAGGTTTGAAATAAGTTTTTTTTAAAACAAATTGTTGCCGGCCCACTTCAATATAACCTTCAGTTCTAATTAATCTAGATTTATTCTAATTCGGGGTTACAGTCGTGAGTGAGAACTTCTAACACCATTTCCTCCATTCTTACATCTTAAATAAAATATGTGGCTAAGGAAGAGTAAGCCCCTTACGCTTAATGGGAAGTATTAGTGAGAAGCTTAACTTTCTTTTCTTCTAAAGTCTTTCCAATAAAAATTAACAGAGGCCTTTTCAACGGCTTCCCTTGGGAGAAAATACGTGCCGAAGCCCAAAGGTCATCTTATTATCCCAACCTTTCCAGTAGCTTTAATAATAGCACATGAATATAAAATTTTCAAAAAAAAAAAAACTAAACATATCATTTGATTGAAAATTCGTAATTTCTGGTAAAAAAATTCGAAATTTATGTTTGTTTTCACAATAAAATTAAGATTTATTTGATAAAAGTTAGGAATATTAGGGAAAAAGATAGAGAAAGAATTTTGAAATTGTAAAATTCTAAATCAGATTTAAAACCAAGAGTAAGTGAGAGAATTATGAAACTTGATAAATAATTAATAATAATAATAATAATTTTTTAAAATTACTAATTTTAAATTTTAGAAATTCAAAATTTTTTTGCTGTCTTATTTCTAAAATATTGGCGGATGATCTCAGGGATAAATTAGTCCTAGGGCTCAATAAATTTAATTCGAAGGACTAGGGTTTTAATATAGCCCACTTTTGCAGCGATAAGAGAAAGCAGCCGCGCGCACAACCCTCGTCCCCTGTCTCCCACGCCTTCGTCAAACGTTCAGGTACCGTAGGATTCCTTTCCTCGTCTTTAACATGACAATCGATTAGGTTTCATGTTTTCTGAAATAATGTTTTCAATTTCATTGCTTTTTTAGAATCCAGACTTCATATTTCTATGCCGTTTTATGTGTTCTTTCATTAGGTTTTCCACCCGATTAGAGCGTCTGGTGGGACTTAGTGATGTCGCTTATAATGTATGATGCTTATATGTCGTTCGTTGGGCAAAATGCTTGTTGTCTAGGGTTCTGGTTTAATGCACGGCCACTGGTTAAATTTTATCGCGTTCACTGTTAAACCGGGACACAGAGCTGTTTAGTTGTAGCTGTGTGAGCTGGTGTAATTCATTGCATGTTCTTTTTCCACTGATCATAGCATCCGGTTAATTGTTGTTAGCCCGTTGATGGGGTCCTTTATGGTTTCTATTTTTTTATTGCTCTTGTTCCAATTATAAAACCAACACATTAGCTGACATTTTTCCTAACATCTCCATCTTTGTCAATTGTTTTGTTTTGTTTTGTTTTGTTTCAATGTCTCTGAGCTGCTGGTATGTTTGACTGAAATTTGAATAGCAATGATAGCATAACTTTTGGGTTTTGTATTACGTCTGTTGTTCCCCGTTATTTTCCATTCCACTGTGTTCATTCCCAAACCTTACCCCTTATCCTTTTGTAACTGGTGTTTGTGTGAACAGGATGGAATCTCAGGTGAAGCATGCTGTGGTTGTTAAAGTCATGGGACGCACTGGATCCAGAGGGCAAGTGACTCAAGTTAGAGTCAAGTTTTTGGATGACCATAACCGTTATATCATGAGGAATGTGAAAGGACCCGTGAGAGAAGGAGACATTCTTACCTTGCTGGAGTCTGAAAGGGAAGCTAGAAGACTTCGCTAGAGGGTTTCTCAGGACATTACCATTCTGGTTATTTTCTTGTTGAAGATGATGGATGTCAACTCGGTTGTCCAAGATATTCTTATGAGTAAGTTTAGATATTATTGAGCTTCTTTTTGAAATTTCCAGTTTGGATCAGTTTAGACTTTAGATGTTATTGTGCTTTTTCATCTCAATTTTTGTTTTTTTAATGTCATCTCCTTTCTATAAGAAACCAGAAGAAATTCTTTGATCCAATGACTCTGTTGTCATAACCTTCAACCAGATCTCGATTTTCGTTTGGTGTTTGGCTATTTTTTTTATGGGTGAACAAATACATTGCAGAGATTTGAATCAGTTGGACACAATCTCATCTTTACTGCCGGCCGGTTTGGATTAGCTTTTAAAAATAGTTTTTGGGATTTACGAGATAAGTACGTGAGAGAAGTTTTATCTTAGCTTAGGCAAACCTGACCTTCCTTTAGTAGATTACTATTTACTCTCATCAATACGTCCGGGTACTAACATGTTTTAAATGTCAGGATGAATTAACATGAATCGTACCTGTTCTAAGTTTTAACTGTCAGGACGAATTAACATCAAAAGAATCTCACTGCACCTTCAAATTAATGTCATTTTAATGGGCACCTCACATTAATTACAAATTTTAGATTATACAAGCAAAGCTGATAGATTACAATTTTATCTAAAATTTACAGATGTCGGCGTGTATTGTAAAAAAAAAAAAGAATATTGAATAGATTTTTATATTTTAACTTTAAATTTTGCAAGTGAAACAAAATTTCAAAATTTGCTGATCGCAGTTAGATTTGCGAGCAGCGAGTCACGGTCCAAAAGAATCGTGTTGTTTACATTTTTTGAAATGATGTGCAAATTTTCGGTATCCAACAATATTGAATGTTTTGGGCCAAAAAAAAATGAATGTTTAGGGGAAAGAAAAAAACAATATTGAAAGTGAGATAATTTACATGATATTTTAAGGGGTATGTAAGTTTATTCTGAGAAGTATTGGTCACTTGAAAGCTTTTTTTGTGTGTCGTTTTTGTCCTAAAAGTTAAAAACATAGCAAATATACTTTGGAAGTTTTTTCAGGAGTAAATTTACCCCGGAAGTTTTTTTTAGGTGCAATTTTGCTTTTAGAAGTTCACATAAAAGGGTAATAATTCAACGGTTCAACGGATGAGTAAGATTGCTACGTTTTAAAACTTTCAGGGTAAAAATGAAATCACAAAAACTTTCGGGTGATTAGTGCTCCTTAGGATAAATTTACATGATAAAAATAGTATTTGATAAAAATAGTATTTAATCCTATTTTGAGAAGTCCAAGAAGTGCTTTAAATTGATCTATGGCAAAAAAAAAAAAAAAAAAAAGGGGAACATCTTAGTACAAGTCAAGGGGGAATAATAAAAAAGTTTCGGTATATGATTTATCATAAAAAAATTGTCAAGGAACTTCAATGATATATTTGTTCATACATAAACTTGTTAATAATAATTCTATAACTTACCATAATACACTTATCAACAATATTACTATTACGGTAACTTGTCAATATGATACACTTATTAATAGTAACACTATGACTTGCCAATATGACTTATACTATTTTTAATGGTAATAGTATAACTTGATAATAAGGTAAATATGTAATTTCATAATTCGAATCTATATCACTAAAGTTTTGGGGAGTTTTTAGATAGACCTTTTTTATTTTTATTTTTTTCCTGCTTCTTATGACCACTACCATTTTCCCAAAAAAAAAAAATGTAACCTGATTAGATTTGTAACAGATTTCATTTCATTTTTTTAAAATCTCAATAAAATTGTTAAGATTTTCAATGGAAAATTTATTTTTATAATGTTTTTGTAAAAGTCAATAAAAAATATGGCCAGAAAAATTTGAATTTGAAATAATAAAATAAAAATATTAAAATTGAGATGATATAAAATAAAATAAATAATAAATCTAAAAATCATTAAAAAAATCCAAAAAAAAAACTGAAATTTGTTGCCAGTATTAATTAATTTCTTTTAATATTATCCAACACTAATTCCTAATCATTAATAATTATTTCTTTCATTCTTTTATAAACAACTTTCTCTTTCTTAAGATTAATACTTTTTATGAGCAAATTTTTTTCTTTTGGGGTTGTTTCTTTTTATTAGCATTTTTTTATCTCAAAATTTAAGCTACTTTTTCCATTTCTACCCTATTAAATATATATCTTCATATTAATTATCTGCACTAATCACAAATTCCCTTTTATTTAATCATTTAGCACACATTCTCTGTCATATTATATACTTATACTCTCTTATATTTGTTGCTCATTTTCTCTCCTATGTTCTTTCTATAAATAGGGGCATATTTGGAATAAAAATGATATTCTAAAACATTTATTGTTTTTAACTAAACAACTAATTTTTTTTACACAATAAAGATAAAATTTGCTTATAAAATGTATGAGATGAAATACTAATTAATTAATAGATTTAATGTTTCTGTCTTTGAAGCATAAATATTTTTTCTGTCTCACTCACATAAAAGTGAGTGGATATAATGGAACCCATTCACTTTTATGTAAGTGAGACAGAAAAAATATTTTTGCTTTAAAGGCAGAAACATTAAACCCTTAATTAATATTAAAAAACAGAAGATATTCCTTTATTCCCTTGAAGCCTATTGGTTTGAGGGGAGGAAGTGAGAGAGGTAGAGAGCCTTCAGGGAGGATATTGACCAAATCATCATTAATGAAAAGAATATTCTTTTTTTTGAAATTGTATTATTGAAATATTAAAAAAAATTTATGGACTATTTAATAAAGATGAGAGAAATTATTTTTCTCTTCTCTCTCCTCTCACCCTCCCCTCAAATCAAACTGGCTCTTAGTCCCCAACATAGTCAGACCAATGGGCCATCTAGGATCCGCAATATGTGCTGTGATTTATAATCTGATCTGGCCCGGGCCCAATTCGCGCCTACAATTTTATTTTTTCGTGGGAGAAAAAGATCGGCATGTCTGTTTGTAGGGTTTTGATCTTTAAATCTCTGTATAAATATAACCCATACATAGGGTTTTCTGTTCATAGACGTGGTTGCCTCGACTGAGCTGCAAAGCATAGCTGCTAAGTGCTGGACACAAGTTCGTCTTCCCGTTGACTCTATCCCTCAGCACTCTGGCATCTGTTTCTCTCCCGCTTTCTTTAACTCATTTGTTCCAATTGTCTAAACAGTCATGGCTGCTGCGGTGGCAATTCCTCCTGAAGTGACCACGAGAACAGACCCGACGCAGATCGAGGTGAAGCTCTTTAACAAGTGGACCTTCGATGACGTTCAGGTATTTTTCTCGATGTTTTTCTTTTCCAATTTTCGTTTTAGTTTTCTGCACACAGTCGTCTACATTGTTCTTCTCAAGGTCCCCTGCTTTTGGTCCGCTTCACTGTCAGACTTACCTGCTCTCTTTTTAAAGAACTCCCATCTAACTTGTTTCAATGTATTGTAATGCCTTTCCGGATTGGCTTAATGCATATAGTTGTACTCTTACAGTTAGTTGGAACAAGCAGACGGAACAGCGTTTCAAATCTTAAGTGGAATAATATAGTTTTTTTTAATCATGGATATTCCGAAGTGTTACTTATTTTTTTCATTAAAATTGGCCAAACTATGATAATTTTATACACTGATCTAGTTCTTGATTTAGTAATTGGTATGTTGATATGATTAAAACCTGTCTCAGAATTTCACACGATTGCTGTACATTTAAGTGTTCTGTTTGGCTTTGTTGTGGAAGCTTCTTATTGGTTATTTCATTTAACTACTTTTAGTTTTTATTTTCAGGTCAATGATATCTCTTTGGCTGATTATATTGGAGTGGCCCCATCCAAGCATGCAACATATGTTCCCCACACTGCTGGTAGGTACTCAGTCAAGCGATTCAGGAAGGCGCAGTGTCCAATAATTGAGAGGCTTACTAATTCTCTCATGATGCATGGTAGAAACAATGGGAAGAAAATAATGGCAGTGAGGATTATTAAACATGCCATGGAAATTATCCACCTTCTAACCGATCTGAATCCTATTCAAGTTATTGTTGATGCTGTGATTAACAGGTATTTGAGCATGTTGGTGAACGATCTTCTTTTGGCTTAATATTGATGACTCATGATCATATCTTTGACACTTTATCATTTTTCAGGGCAATTATAAAAAATGATGTGATTTATTTGCTTGTTCTTCTTTTAGTATGATTGCTGCCAGATGGAAGCAATCTCGCATTGCATCTATGCCATACGCCATAAGTTGATTGACTATCTTGCTTTAAAGCTGTATTTTGGTTAATTTTGAAGGATTAAGCAATGGCTCTTTGTGCTGTATTTTTTATCTTCATTAATATTAGTCTATTAATGTTGGAGGATGGGATGATGATTACTTGTTTCCCTATTGGTTTGATTGCCTGGATGATGGCATTATTGTATTAGCTCTATCTGATCATTCTCTGAGCTTTAATAGACTCTTCTTTTAATTAGGCAGTTAATATATGCAATCTGAAAGCAAAATCTTTTGTTTGTGAAGTTACCTTTAGTCACATTATTTTGACTGTTGGAGAATGGAATGATGATTATTTGTTTCCCTATTGGTTTGATTGCCTGGATGATGGCATCTCATTATTAGCTCTATCTGATCATTCTCCATATGTGCTTTGATATTTGGTATTGATTGGTTGTTTTTGACTTTAGGATGTTATTAAATATTTGCAGTTTGATATAAAATCTGTTCACAAGGTGATGCTATGGCACGAGCTTCATTAAGCATTGATGCATTTCATGATTCAAGTTTGATATGTTGTAACTGATGAGTGATTGTTATCTTATGCCTTTTTTCCCTAGGAGTTTGTTTTCCTGTTTATATATTTGTGGTGATTATCAACTACATTTAAATTTTGTAATATTGTGCACTACTCTTTGTGGCCTCTGATACAATAATACTTGCCACGTTTAGCACTACAAGTGTGATCATGTTATTAATAAGTTTGACTTATACTTTTTTGGCAGACCTGGAGATTGAAATGATGATCAATTGTTTCCCTATTGGTTTGATTGCCTGGATGATGGCACTTTTGTATTAGCTCTATCTGATCATTCTCCTCACTTGCGTTTTTTTTCTACATATGTTCAAATATAAGCTATTTGGATAATTTGAATTCTTGTGTGGTGGATAATGGAGTATGTGAATTAGTTGAAAAATTGTTTCGATGTCCTTGAAGTGGCTAATATTTTAATGCTTTAAGGATGATAATATTATATCGGAAAAGGGTTGATATTCTTTAAGCCACAATTTTGATATCAAGTCACCTACTTGTAACTTGGGCAATGGAAATGATGATTAATTATTTCCCTATCGGTTTGATTGCTTGGATGATGGCATTTTTGGTATTAGCTCTATCTGATCATTGCCCTTGTTAACACCAATGCATTGTTTTTGTTCTACTGTTGGCATTCTTAGACCTTAGATTTGCAATTTGGGACTAGTAAGCTTTGCTGTTGGCCTGTTGATGGATTATGTTACAATAATGTGAATTTATATGATGGCCTCTTTTTATGCATGCCAAATTGTGTGCAAGTTACTACTACTATTATATAGAGCATAAATATAGATCTAGACATGACATTTATTTAGTAGCACTAAACTGATTTTCAGCTCTACCCCTGGAATTTTTTGCAACTTAATTATGTTTTCCCATCTTTGCTTAGTGGTCCTCGTGAAGATGCAACTCGAATTGGATCTGCTGGTGTTGTGAGGAGACAGGCTGTGGATATCTCACCTCTTCGCCGTGTTAATCAGGCTATCTATCTTCTAACTACCGGTGCCCGTGAATCTGCATTCAGAAATATAAAGACCATTGCTGAATGCTTGGCTGATGAACTAATCAATGCAGCAAAGGGGTCATCCAACAGCTATGCAATCAAGAAAAAAGACGAGATTGAAAGAGTTGCCAAGGCAAATCGTTAAGCAGCCCGCCGAATTAGTCTTCTTGATAATGACCTGTGAGATTTTGTCATGGGCTTGGAGGCGCTTCTTCATTTATTGATGTGGGCTAATGTAACGTTTTTTCTGTTTATTTTCTTGGAGGGTTCTTCTCCATGTTATCAACTATATATTCCCAAAAAAAAAAAAACTATATATTTTTGGTGTAGCTATTTGGAAGCTTTGGGTTTGGAGCAATCAATGTATTTTTTTTATGGTAATTTTGTCAAACAATATAGATAATCAAAAGAATTGTCTCAGAATTGGTGGTATCGAATTTACTGGCTCGGGACCTAACCAAAGCATAATGTCCAAAGCCATATTCTCTTAGACGCTGAAAAAATAGGAAGCTGAGAAAAAATTTCTGTTGGAATTCCAACCTTAACCTTTGCCTCTGGAAAAATTGATGGCTTTTTATGATTAGTGGGTTGAAGAGAGAAATGGGGTCATGTTTTATTATTGCTCCACCACCGGAAGTAGGCACCCCGGATGATGCGGTGGGCCCCGGGTTTCCCCCCCCCAAAAAAAAAAAAGTTTCAGTGAGCCTGGGAGAGAGAGGGAAGGGATAAAAGAAGTTAAGGTGGTAATGAGTTTTTTTTTTTTTTTTTGACTCAAATAATGAGTTTATCATTAATGTTGTTTCTGTCTTACTGCACAAACATTTTTTCTAGCCTACTCACATAAAAGTAAATGGATTCCATTAAAAAGAGAAGACAAAAAAATGTTTCTGCTTAAATTTAATATGTTAAGATGATATTACTATTGCTATGTTTTAATAGATAGTGATTTAAAAAACTTTCTGAATAATATTATTAAGACTTAGACTCAGTAGACAATTTTGAATCAAATTTACACCTTCATCTAATTTATAATCGTTGAGAAATTTTTATATTGTTATTATCTATTTGATACATGAACAGGTAAAATTAATTGCTATAACATTAACATTACAGCCTCAAATTATATATTAGACTGAGAAGCTACGGGATTTGCAACAATGTCTTTCTTTCTTTTTTCTTTTCCAGAAATATCTTTCTTTTGTCATAACTTAAAAGAATCTATAAGGGTTAAGTTAAAATTACATACAAAGCACCATTTAGAAAATAAATCAATATGTATTACACGACAAGGTAGATCTTAATCAGCCCACACTCAACAATGTGTTAAACGCAGTACTACCTGAATTTCCACGTCCGTCGCTCCTCGAATTCCCCGGATTAGTGCCCAACCAACGAGGGACCCATCCAACTGTGGTTTGGTAAGCCGAGATCCGAACATTTCCAGTAGTCCCGAACCCAGTCAACCGCCTAAAATTTCATATCCGAAGTCTGATTTTATAAATTTGTAACTGTCAGAGCTCAGAGCTGCCGGCTTGAGTGAGAAGTTCCTGCCAAAAACCAGAATTATGAGACCACATATAGTTACTGAGGTAAATATGGGATCCTTACCCTTAATCTTTAATTCTTGCATTCTTGGATCGTGAGCTCTTTCTTATGATATTTTCCAACTCCAATGAATTGTTAGTGGAAAACCCTAACTGCCTGTTTGTTTTCCGCTGAAATGTGCGTAGGATGAAAGAAATTTGCTTAATTATTATTTAACTACTAATTCTTGTACGGGATTCACAAGTTGCACTGATTGCTGTAGTTGGATGGATAGATAGCGATTGAATTTCTTCCCCTTTCATTTATTGTCGGATTAATTCACCGTAATGGCATTCTTTACGCAGGCAAGTGTGCCTACCAGGTTGAGTCAGTGGTGGGAAAACATCCCATTTCTCACTTCTACGGTGGTGTTTGTTTGCGGAATAATTTACTTGGTTTGTCTTTTGGTTGGATATGATTCCTTCGGCGAGGTATGTTTCTCGCCGTCTGATATAGTATCACGGTTCCAAGGTATGTCTTCTGAACTAATATCCTTCTGATTAGACTATGTATAGGATCTATCTTTTAGCTGTTTTACTGTGAAATAGAACACCGTTTAAAAGCATTTCTTAATCCATGCTAATGCATTCCGTTGTTCTTCTTTCATGATATGGAAATTCAGTTTTGTGTGCAAAACGTCAACATTCAAATTCTGAATTTTCCATTACTTTGGGACTTTCCCTTTATTTTGTTTTGACATATTTTTTGGATGCACTTCATGGATAACTTTTTGACTATTCATTTTGATAGAATTATATGGGAAATAATTTTAGATAAAGGATCTAAACCACTTAAATTTATATTCTATAGTTTTTATTTATTATTTTTTTTTTTGGGGGGGGGGGGTGGGGGTTGGCGGCGGTTGGAGATGATCTGTTGAGGTTTATATGATCTTCTTCTCTTCTGCTTTGTAGTTGACTATTTGCATTCATCTTATTTGACTCTCAGATTTTTCTTGGAATCAACATTATGTTTTCTCTTGCAGTTTACAGGATTTATACCTCCATTCTTTTTCATGGTTCAATTCTTCATGTTCTCTTCAACATGATGGCTTTAGTTCCATTGGGCTCTGAGATGGAGAGGATCATGGGCTCAGTTCGCTTGCTATATGTGATTGTGTTGTTAGCAACTAGCAATGCTATATTTCATGTTCTCATAGCATTCCTGGTGGCACACAATCCTATTAATTCATATGAGTACTTAATGAATGAGTGTGCTATAGGTTTCTCAGGAATTCTATTTTCAATGATTGTCATAGAGACAAGCTTGAGTGGAGTTCAATCTAGAAGGTCTGTTTATGTTCAATTCTATGTCTCTAATTATAGTGCTGCTGCTATATGATTGTTAAAAGAGACTTTTAACTGCTTGAGATGGTGGTTAATGATTTTTTTTAAGATTCTTGTACGACAACACTCTAGATTAATTGAAGTATTTATGTTCATTCCTGGAAACTTTGCTGATCAGTTGACAACTGATGGTGCAAGAACTTTCTTCACTTGCTTTATAATAAAGACATGATTCTGTCTTACATTTGTTTTATGCTGTTTATGGTGGATTTACATGGTTTCACTTATCTAATAACTTTTACTATTCATTCTGCAGTGTCTTTGGACTCTTTAATGTACCAGCAAAGTGGTGAGAGCAAGTTTATATGACCCCACAACCCCCCCCCCCGCGGCAAAAAAAAAAAAAAAAAAAAAAAATCTTTGTAATGTGCTTTTAAATCATCACTGAACTTGTCATTTTTTAGGTATGCATTCATTTTGTTGGTAGTGTTCCAGCTTCTCATGTCAAATGTCTCTCTGCTTGGGCACCTTTGTGGCATTTTATCTGGGTTTGCTTGTCAGTTTTTGCTCTTTTTTCTCATGTTTCAATTCTTGGCAATGATATGAGCAATTCGTCTGAGTTCATATATTGCTGTTCTTATTTTCAGATACATACGGTCTGTTTAATTTCCTCTTACCTGGGACATCATTTTATTCTGCCGTTGAAACCTCCTCTTTGCTTGTAAGTATCTTTGTTCAACTGGCTTTGGTAGTTACATGACATTTAGTAACATGCACCACCTAATCGAGTACTGATCATGTGATAATGACTGAAGTGGGGTAAATGATGTGTTGAATGGTTGAAGGAGTGGGCAATTACATGGTATGTTTGGATAGTGGAAAGGAGTTGGTTACGGTGTGTAGTGTAGAAGTCACTTCTGTTACGTGTTTATTATTATAAATAGGAGTGAAGAGGAGGAATAGGGCATGAATTATATTCTATACTGAATCTGG
Source organism: Acacia confusa (assembly GCA_037074495.1). Lineage (NCBI taxonomy): Eukaryota > Viridiplantae > Streptophyta > Magnoliopsida > Fabales > Fabaceae > Acacia > Acacia confusa. The sequence goes on along the minus strand of CM073507.1, from coordinate 6,959,442 downwards.
AGATTTTCCCTTTTGTTGGATTATGTGTTTAAACTTCTTGCACCTACTGCTCTAGTAATTTCTGGCTTTATTAGTTATGAGTCAAGATTCTTGCTCATATTATCTAGTAAAGATTTTTCCTTATTTTCTCTCTAGCCATTGTGTTACATCATCATAATTCTGTATAGAAATAGGAAGAGGGAACAGAGATTATACCCAAAAAAAACAAACAAAAGAGAAGAAAGAGGGAAGAGAGAATAGAGAATAGAGAAGAAGAATCAGAGGGTTTGAAGAACAGAGAAATAGAGGGAACCGAGAGGAAGAAACAGAGAGGCAAAGAGGATTAAGAGAAACACTACTATTCTATCATCATCATAAGTCTTGTTTACAATAGGGATTAGACCCTTGTTTATAGGCTAGAATGACGTAGTCATCAAGCTAACCCTAAAACTAACTAACCAACTTCTAATGGATATATTTCCTAACAACCCTTAACTAACGTTTAACTTTTTATTATCTTTACATATAACATTGTGTCCTTGTGACTTTCAGTCATCATGCGTGAGGCGGCCTAAATTTATTGTTTGCACTGGTGGAAACTCTTCAGGTTACATTCCTACACATTCAAGTGAAAATTCAACATCTAGGTACTGTGTAGTTTTCATACCGAACATTGCCAACAACTCTGGATGTTTATTGATATAGTTTTTTCCATGCGGTAGTGGATTTCTTTCTGGAAATTTGTGGAGAAACCTGTCATCGATGATGCCACAAAGGGAAGTTTCCACTCAGGTATGGCAGTCATCCGATTTCTTTAGATTACCCTTTGGTAAACTCTCAAAATTTTGTTTGTTTCCGTGTGTAATCATATTTTCTCTTTTGCTTCATATTAACAAAGTAAATTGAATGTGTGTGAGACTGTAAATTGAGCTTTGACATAAATCTTTTGACTCAATCATTTTCTGTTCTGAATTGTGTTAAATTTTTTTATTTATTAGCTAGTGTTACCTGAGTTGGTCTCTATGCTTGTGGTAGAAACCGATTTTATTTTAAGGAAAGGTAAAATAATAAGAGGACAAAAATTAAAAGGTAAATCTTTATCAGATTATGATATCAGAATCTAATATAATAATATGACAAATAATAGATTAACTCTTTAATAGAAAAATGAGCCAGAATCTATAACCCATCAGACTATTAAAGCCCGTGGAGAATCTCCCCATAATCAGAGAAGTAATTCTCTAATAATTTTCCATATCTATTTCATACTTTATTGAATAGGCGAATGCTAATTTATAAAAATAGATTACAAAGAGAGAGACTCTAATTCAAAATTGAAATAACTAACAACCCATGATTCTAGCAACTAACTCATACTTTGTGGATATTCCACTTATTTCTCAACTACGGAAAAGAACAATAAATAAATAATTCCTAAAATCTCTAATTAATCTTGTACTCTGTGAACAATATACAATGGATGTTTAATTCATTCATGTGCTTATCGAAGTCTCTGATTATACCTTGTAATTTTAGCAGCCTGTACAAGACAACAGGTTCCCTGGGAGGGGAAGGACCCTTGGTTCTGATCAGGGTCAACAGGCTTCTGCTGTTAGTTCAGATTCAAATCTGCAAGCTAGACTCTTAGACAATAACAATTCGGGCTATCCTTTAGATTCATCAACTCTTGGTACTGCTCAACGAATATCAGATGCGGAGGTATGAGAAAAATAGTTTTGTGCATGTTTAATAACTTACACCGTCTGCTTACAGTAAATTTCTGTTCATGAATTTCAATTTTCTTTTTTTCTTGATGTGGATGAAGCATTTCTTGGAAGCCAAATCCTTTTGGCTTGTTTCATAGATTATTATAAGCTTAAAAGTCTGCCACTTGCTTGATTGAGTGATTTGCATTAAATTATTATATTGTTGAGTTATTTATTTATTAAGTGATGTCATAGATATAGGCGATCATATCAGGTTATCCTCTTCAACTTCCATGCGAGGGAGGAATTTTTTTCTTGCAGTGATGATAGAGCTCTGCTTTGCAGTTCCTACTAAACAGTCCTGTTTGGCAAACGGTTGTTAAAAATATGTCATAATACCTAATTATATGGCATGGGCTTGGATTTTTCTTTTTTAGCCCAGTGGAATTGAGCAGAAAAGAAAGCATGCTGAATATATAAAAAAGTTGTTATCTTGCTTACATTGAAAGGCTAACTGCATTGCAACATTATTCTTATGATTATTTAGAACTTCATTTCAAGTTATGAACGATGGCCATTTTTATATTTTCCTTTTCCATTTAGGCAGGCAGGTTCGAATGTTACAACAGCAGCTGTAGGTGTACCACAGCATCAGGTTTCTGTACTTGCAATTGTTGTAATTTTTTATTTTTTTCCCCCTTCTGGTTCTTCTGGGTTTTTAATGTTTCGTTACTTTTAATTGACTTAACTGCAGGGTGCAGTAGCTTCAGATGAAAAGATAAAAAAGCTTGTGTCAATGGGCTTTGACAGGGTAATACTAAGAGTAACTTTTTTCCTGAGCATGAAGAAACGTACTTGAAATATTTATACCTTGCTATTCTGAATTCTGATTCTCCGACTTATGACACCTTCATTCTTTTGATCTCTTATAAAAGCGATTAACCTTTGAACATAAATCTTGTCGCTTTTTCTTTTTCCTTTTTTTTTTTTAATGTGTTGAGGGACTGATATGAGGTATTATCTGGTATCTAAAATCTTAATTAATTAGTGGCCACCGAAGTGTTTTCACGAAGAGAGACAGTATCCAAAGTGCATGCATCAAATTTGGATTTATGGCTTGAACCTCAGTTATGATTTTTAATGCATTTGTCTTGGGTTGCTTACAGACACAGGTGGAAGTTGCACTGGCAGCTGCTGATGGAGATCTTAACGTGGCAGTGGAAATACTTATGAGCCAGCAGGTCTGAGTTTGCTACTTTTGCGGTGTCTGGGATTCTTTATGCTTCCTTCTTCCTTCTATTTTTACCCCTACATCAAATTCTTTTGCCTGGACAATTGCATCTACAGAGTTAAAACTTGCGTGCGAGCTTGTGGTTGATTCCTGAAGACTCGTTTGAGGGCTCTGTTCAAGCATTGCTTCGTGTGTTCTAGTCATGTCATTCTATGGTCTTGGACCAATACAGTTTGCTGACTGCCGATTCATTCTGACATCAATTAGCACAGTTGAACATCTTTGACATCATAGCTTGTATAAATGTCCCCTACACTAAACAAAGGCGGAAAATGTATCTAAAACAGTCTCGTGCAAGTGAAAGGTCGTGGTCAAATTCATGTCATTCTGTGCATGTAGATCTTGACTTTCACCCATCACTGGCATGTTCTCTCTCATGGGAGTCAGACGGGTGCGATGATCTTGAGAACTTTGATTGAGCTCAGGTCCTTTGCAATTGTAGACCGTTGGTGCAGGCAAGAAAAGTGAAGATAGAGATATTTCCAGTGAATACAGCCCTTTAGTGTAACTCCAAAAAAAAAAAAAGAGAATACGGCTTTAGGTTCGTTTCATCTGGTGCATATATGGCTGATACAGACTAGGAAGTGTACCTGCTCATCTTGTTTTTCCAAATTAAAAGGTTTATTTTTTTTTGATAAAAATAAAATAAAATGTGAATTGTTTCAAATGAATCATAAGCCAACTAGGATATAAAATACCAGAGGAATTATGTTTTTATTAGAAAAAAAAATCAGATAATGTAATACTCGATACTCCTGTAGTATATTAGTATTTCTTTAGGATGATTTCCCCACATTAACAGTGCACAATCTTGAGCAAAAAAAACATTAACACTGCACTAATGGGCCTAAGTCCTTAGCCTAGTGCGACGTACTTAGGCATTAAAGAACACTGGAATTACACAGTGACAACAGTAAAGATTCACTGAAAAAAAAGATAAAGCAAAGCATAATTTTTTTTGCCTTTTGCACAAAATATATTCGCCAGACATGTATCACCCTAACAATTGAGGTTTTGAACTTAAACTAAAGGTACTAAAAAAATCCAATCATTGAAATGTACAGTAGGACAAAAAATACGAAGGATGGTATGGGCAATTGGCCATTATATATCAACTCGCGGATGGGAAGTGAAGAAAAATACACTCGAGACTTGAAAAAGAATTGTATTACACTATCAGAAATGCTAATATATTCAAACCCAGAAGAACAACTAGTTCTATTTGATGCATCATATAGGGTTCTCCGTTTGATCTTATTCTACAGCACTCTGTAGGATAGCACACCATCAATCGTTTCGACAATCAAACAGTTCATGCGAACTAAAAGCAACAAATATGATCTTGCTTTAGGCCCTGAAAACCCCAAACATGAAGAATAAGATATATATTTTTCTGTAAGATACTATCAATATAAACTATAACTAAAACTGATTCCAAGAAAGAAGGTTGCTCTGTCTAAAGCAAGCTAGCGTTTCTTTGGCTTGCAGGAAGTCTGACGAGTTTAGCATAATAGTTCTCAGCTGCTTAGACCAAAATCGTTCCCAAGTTCAGGTGAAATGAACTTTTTCAAAATGTTTAAAAGGAAGTCCTGAGAATGGGAATAAAAGACAAACAGCAACATGCATTGAATTGTCATTATGCAATAACTAAAACTTGCATTTCGTGCCTTACTCAAACTCAAAACTTGAAGTGAGTGGTATTATTCATTAAGCTATGAATAACATGGTTTTATATAGATTTTAGGGTTAAAGTGTAAAAATAATTGTTAACTTACACCAAAAGTACAAAAATAACCATAAACTTTTTTTATTGCAAAAATAACTAAAAATATTATGAAAGAGGGCAAAAGTAACAATGCTATCCAAATTACATATGTTGAATTAAATAACGGACAGTTTGGCAAACTTAACACCGGTGTCACTTTTGCCCTCTTTCATAATGTTTATAGTTAAACTTTTACACTTGAAAAAATTTAATGGTTACTTTTACACTTTTTGTAAAAGTTGATGGTTATTTTTGTACTTGAACCCTAAATTTGATACTCCTTTGGTCCTTGGACCTCATTGGGGGAGTTGATGTTTGTCCTAAAGGTAAGACCTATTTCACATGTTTGTCAATTGTTTTCCAAATTACTCCCTCAATGATAATCAAGTAAGAGGGGGAATTAAAAAAGACTGCTAGCGTGTTTTAAGAAAATATCATATTAACTAATACTTTTTAAGATGCTCTGATTAGTTAATTAGGTTTTATATTAAGTACTAGATGATTACTATATATAAATATATGGATATACACATTAAATCAGATAAACAACATGAAAGAACAATTTTAGCAGAATGTGACTACCTAAATTAAAGGAAGGAATTTCATCTTGACGGAAGAAGTTGCATCCTTTGCCCGTCTTGTTTAGGCTTGAATTGATCTTATCAACAGCCTCAAGTAGATCCTAAAAGGTCAAGTTACTATTATCAGATGGGACAACAAATTTCAAACGCATAAAATTGTGAAGCTTTGATGTGCTATATTAGAAAAATGCAAAAGCTTAGGATACTATACAGACAATTTTCTGAGTAAAATTTGTAGCTAGAGCGTTTCCAGTAGAGCTTCTTCTTCTTCTTTTTTTTTGGTAGAGCTTATTAATACCCTTAAAACCCTTCTAAAGGCAATAAAACCATAGAACCAGATCCTCGGACCAAATGTAGGTTAATTATGTCGTCGTTTTGCATGACTAATCCTGTTAAGTTCAGCCTACTTCTAACATTTACGTAGTATATATTTAGACTTACTGATATTAACGAGATATGGGGCTCCGATTTTATATAAAGAAAATCATCACTTGACATCCGTTATCGATGTAGTTTGGAAGAACCATCATCCCTTGTAAATATGACTTTAATATAGAGAAAATCACGAAGGTCCACATACCTCCCATGACGCTAGGCCCTTCATATAGCCAGGTAGACTATCAAATTCGCTCTTCATTATTTTTAACTCAGGACAGGGAGCTTTAGCTGACACTATGTTCTCCGTCTTGGCGTCTAAATTATATTTTGAAAATAAATAATAAATCTTCACAGGCTAGAGGTGATAAACTCAGCAGAAAGCTAGCTTCAATTACCATGGGACAAGCACTTCTTTCCTTCTGATGACACACTCTTAAGCTCTTGTCCTTTGGTCACGCTGAACCTGGGAAATGAAAATCTTGCAGAAATGTCAAATAGAAATGAGAAAAATCCCGCATAAGGTGAATGACGTCCACACCATTTAACTTACACTTTTACTTCATTTGAAGACTCGTTAGCTGCATGAGAGGAAGAAAGAAGCGTAAGTGGTTGAAAATGGAATCAGTACTGGTAAAATACAAATAATTTGTTAAGCCTCAAAGCTGCATAAGGGTTACGATAAAGGCAAAACATACAAGCTAAAAATGTCACAAAAAGGAGCAATTTAACAAGAAAAAAATCAGCATGTATCAATGAATATGTAAGCGTAAAATTCTTATAGCCGATGGAGCATGAGGTATGTACTTTGTACTAACCTTCACATGCTAAGGTGGCTAGACACGCATCTGACAGCCCAAGCCTCTTTAAGCTCAAAGATTCATCAAGTCTGAAGAGAATTAAGGAACACAAACGAGCATCATAGTACACCAATAATTGACCAAAACTATGGTAGCGTCGCTTTAGCTGTAACACTTTCAGGATTTCGACACAGAATTTCTAAATGAAATTACATATACATAATAAATAGATGGACGAAAAGTTCAAAAATGAATCATATTTGAACAATAAAAATGCAAATAAACGTTATTTGTTATCATCCTGGATTGGTACTCAAATCAATTACAGTATTTCATCCACGGAAAAAACCTAATTTCTCCCCTACCACATCAACTTTTTTGAGAAGTACGAAAGCATATTAGCTTAATTCTTTCGAAATCTCCATAGATGTCAATATAAATTATAGGGGATCCGTACTGTTTACCGGTAGGGTTCATTTTGGATTCCATAAAAATGTACAGTCTTAATTAATGTACCTTCCAGATCCAGCGGCTAAAGATAATGAATTTTATGTAGTTAGAAGGGGGGGATGTGGACGAGAATAACAACAACAACAACAAAATGTTCAAAAGGATGCAGAGCATCTTCTTCCAAGCTCTTGAATCTAGAATCCTCCACAGAGAGATTTCCAGAGATTGAAGACAAGTTATGCAGTTCATCTTCGGAATCTGAAAGCTCATTCGACCTCGATATATCATGAATTTCATCTTCATCGTCGATATCAGGAACTGGAGCACCCGTACACCCAAAAAAAAAAGGTGAGGTAATCAAAATGTGTTGTAAAAGCTTGCGTCAAATCTTAAATAACAAGGGAAATATCGAGCTGCCCCGCATTACATCTGCGAATAACAAGAACCATGGCAATTATAATTTCAAATGGGAAATAGAAAAGGAAGATGATAGTACAGGGAATATAGCCGTGGCCTCTAAGACTTTCTTCGAACTCGAATAGATCAGATTGATTCTTCTTGTAAAGCTCATTGCAGTGGCCTAAGAGCTCCTCGAAAGACACAGTGCCAAAAGACATGGAATCAAGCAGCTCTAGGTCGCTGCTTGCGCTCGAGATGCGGCGATTAAGGCTTTGTACGAAGGTTGATGATGCAGAATCTGTCACATGTCAGAGTAAAACAGTTAAGGGGAAAAATCTCATGGAAACTAACTACTTTCTTCGTTGCCGAACAACCAAAGATGGCTAAGACAGAGAGAGATACCAAGAGGAATGGGTCGGCGATCGAGGGACTCTTTGAGGGCATCGCAGCTGGATTGAAGGTGATTGCAGAAGAAAGCTAAGGTGCTGCAGAAGCTGGAAATTGGATCCTTCGACATCGTCCTTTTCCCTTGCGAGTCAGACCGATCTCAGGCAGGATAAAGGAAGTGAAGCAGTTGTGCAAAACTCACCTTTCGAATTTTGGATTGAAGAATTCGGCGGGAATTAAATTTTGTTGGGTCACTTATAAATAAAGAGAAAGCCATATAATTAATTAAGAGAAAAATTAAAAAAAAAAGAATATTAAATGTTTAAACATCTGTAAAAATAAATATAGGTAAATATATCTATTTAAGCAATGATATTTTATAAAAAAAATGGATGGAGTATTTAATATAATCAACACATTTTTTAGTCATTCTCTATCTAAACTTGTTCTTTAAAATAATCATCCAAACAAATTTTAGAAAAATCACTTATACGAAAGTTAAATTTGAATTTAAAAATCATTTTAAGAAGATCCATATTAAAAAATATGCAATCCCCAAGAAAATTTGTTAAATTTTTATTAATAAATTATGAGATTAGATGGTAAGCAGTCTCATCAAGCAAAGAAAATAACATGAGTTTAAATCCCATAGAGAAGGAAAACACTTTTCACCTCCGCTAAGACTAATATGAGCTTGTTTGGATGAGTTTTTTTTTAAATGAATATTTTTAAAAAAAGTACTTTAATTAGAAGTCAAAGTTATTTTACATTTGAATATACTATTTAAAAATACACTTTTAAATAAAAAAATTGTTTGATTGTTAAATTAGGAAAACTCTTTTTTATCAGTAAAATATTAGTGAAACAGGCATATAAAAAAGTCTAGGAATATAAATTATCATTTTATTAAAAATCAAACGTAGTTGGTGCTAAAACAAATCACTAAAATATATCCGGTCATTTGTTTTTTTATTTTCTCTCTTCTTTTCACACTTTTTTTTAAGTTAAAAATTTTAGTTTTTTAAAAAAAAGGGAGATTTTTTTTTTTTTTAAAGCTCTCATCTAAATATACAATTTAAGAAAAAAAAAACACCTTATTTTTTTAAAAAAAGGACTTTTTCTATATAATTCATAAAAGCTAGATTTTGCGCCAGTGGAAATAAAAATATATTTACCTAACAAAACTTAGGTTTTAGAAAGTTTTGAAACATTTTACCACCACAGATATCTGCATGTTTAACCAGCAAGAAGAACACAGACAAACAGGATTAGATTAATGTTTCTGTTAGATAGCGACCTGTGATTCCTGAGATTCTATAAGCCAAGTTCCAATACGTTTTTGCCTACGCTAATTGATCCTTCTGATGCTAGTTTCTCTCTGCACATGACCTGTTAGAAGAATTGTCAGAGCAGAAAAGTATTAAATGAAAGTCGCATCCCCGGATTTTAATTCCAATCCTTACAGTGACATGTTCTTTTTGCTAATGGAATCGTTCAGTTTGGCAGTTAAGAGGGTGAAACAATTCCTTATAAATTTATGTCCATGTCCGACCATTTTCATTAGAAAAAAAGAGACAAACAGGATCAGATTACTGACACGAAGAAGCATGCAATAGTAGGTGGTTAAGCCGACAATGGTAACTTCGAGTGAGCCAGCAAGCCGACCAGCGGTTCGAAAAGCAAAAGGAAGACCCAGTACACCAGTGTACCAAGAAGAGAGACTATGATATTTCCCCGTGTTAAGAGCTTCGAACCTGTTCTTGGAAGCAGAGATTCCAGAAGAGGGGCAGCTGAGCCTTGCTCCATTTTCTTCCCGATACCAATACTTTACCGGATCAGCGATGTTCGATAACCTTGTTCTAATATGGATTGAGCTCTCTGTGGAGTTAAGAACTGAAAATACAAATCTCAGAGTTCCAACAAAAATAGCTACGTTAAGCTTGCGAGTAGGTGATGGGGGAGTTGATAATTGAGAGTTGAAGAGATTATATATTCCCTCTTCCCCCTAAGCAGGACGTGTGGAATGAGAGCAGACAGCTCATCATCCACAATTGCAACTGTCACGTTTGAGGAGAAATGCTTTGAGTTTGACAAAAGAAGCTACTATGCTTTAAATATAAAATTTAATTAACTTAAAAAAAATTATTTAAATTATATCATATATTATATATATTTAAATTGTATCATATATTATATATAATTAAATTATATATTAGTATATAATTCAGATAAATTAGTTTAGAAAAAAAATTATAAATATAAATATTTTAAAATAATTTAATTAGCTTCATTAATTTTTTTAAAATAAAAATCAATTAAATTTTATATTTAGTATAGAAATTAGTAAATACCATGATACCACCTGCCAAATAGGGCAACGTTTAGATGAGGTTGAGGTCTAAGCTCCGAGGATTGGCTTTTTCTTCTTCTTCTTCTTCTTTTCTTTTTTTTTTCTTTTTTTTTTTTTTTTTGCTAGAGTAAGATTAGTTCAATTAATCATTTAATTTGATTATGCTATTGTTTTTCTTTTTTTGGCCAGAGTAAGATTATGCTATGTTTTGAAGAATTGATGTTGGACATAAAATTTTTGTTTTTCATTTCAAACTAAAGGATAGAAATTTAACCCGTTAACTAAAATTTTGACGTACATGAATTTATTTTGGCCAAGACCTCCATTAATGTACATCTTATTGTAAACTAAAAGATAGAAATTTACACCAGTGAGATTATATTTAATAGAAGGGGCATGTCTCATCGTAATATTATGGAAAAGTAATGCAATTCAAATATCTCTTAAAAAGGTGCGTATATATTTGGTGTTCGTGTTAGTGTCCCAAATAAGTTATTTTTCTGGTATGTACATTAAATTTTTTATATCTATTACATTAATTTTCCTAATAACACATGAAAATATGCTATATCTTTTCATATAGGTTTATTATTTCATGATAATAATAAAAAAATAAAACATATGATTATATATGATTAAAGAATTTGACCAAATGAATAAAAAAACCTAATCTAAATATATTTTTTTCCTTTTAATATGACGGTGGTATACGACGACAAAAAGTCTAAAACAAAGAGATTAATTATCTCCCTCAATTCTATTTATATATCAAACTTCTTAATTAACATGTCAAAATTGTGTATGAGTGATCAGGACTTGAGTAATTAATTATCATTTTAATAACTAAATGCAATGATTTCTGTCTCTGGAAAAATATATATTCCCGAGTCTTGACTCACCTTTTTTTTTAATGGACTTCGATCTATGGTTGGCGGCCGTTGACTTTCCTTATAGTCAAAGGAAATATTTTTATTTCTTTTATTAAAATACTTTAACTTCACTATTTTTAAATCAAGCTTAATTGATTCACAAGTTAACCCCTTAAGTACAAAAGTTAGCTCTGAGCAAAAAAAAAAAAAAAAGTACAAAAGTTAGCCTCTTAAAACTATTTAAAAGTCAAAGTTGGTCAATTTATAAGGAAATCCTCAAACTGACAATTCAGGTTCTTTTGGTTGACAAAAAAGGTCAATTTCTGTTCATCGGAATCTGGCGAAAGAAAATGTCATCTTCTCGGGCGATTCCTAATTTCCAACAATCTCATGTCAGGGACCACCGTCCTGAGCCCTCATTTCTTCAGGTATCCGTGTAATTCCAAACAAAACTAACCGACATTTGTTTTTTCCGTCACGGCTGCTTCGGGTAAGCGCGCACTTAACCATCTCTCGGTAATCATCCTGATTCTCAGCACCGACAGCACGTATGCTTCTCTTTCCTGCCACCTTTTTTTCTCATCAGCCAAACAGAAGTACTACGCTGTACATATAAATACATAATTCCTGCGCTCTACCCTCCGCCTCCGGGGGAAAGTATAATGTAAAACCAATCACTTTCAATCATGATTTGAGTATGGGAATTTTTCCGCCATTGAAATGTTTTTTTTTCTGTGCAGTTTTTCTTTTTTTAGGGTTGGGAATTTGACGGAAACGAAGTATGAAATTCGGAGAGGCGTTTACAGAGTACTTGCAGGAAGAACAGGAGTGGATGTTGGACAAGAAATGCGCCCATATTGAATATAAGAGGCTAAAGAAAGTGCTTAAGAGCTGCCGGAGTTGTACAGGATTGAACATTTCCGCCTATTCCGAGCTTCCTAGAAGCCAGTCATGCCAATGTCCAGCTTGCCCGTGTTAGTGCTTTCCTTCATACTTGTGTTTGATTTCAATAGCGTTATCAAATCCAGGAAAAATGATACACTGGAGATGTAGAATTCAATATTTACTGGTGGTACTTATAGAACATAGAGATAAGGCAAGAAATTAATTTTAGTAACCCTGATTTTAGAATTCTTATGGAAAATTTCCAAGAACCTTTAATCCAAAATCTACTTACTCAGTCCTTCAAGAAAGAAAAACTAGTCAAAACTAAACGTGAACTCAAAAGCTTATTACTACAACGGAACATATTTATTGGCAAGTAAGATCAATTTAGCTTACTTGTTAAGAAGGTGTTCTGGTATAAGAACGCAGATATCCAATCTCAGGGGATTGGGTAACGTCGGATCAATACAGGTAATCAGCAATACTTAGGTGAATAGTTTGGTTGAACTTCTGTAGATCACTGCGTCACACGCTACCAATAAGGGTGTGGGGTGTGTGCACTGTGGAACCGAATTTAGAATAGATGAATAGAGTGTGTGTACCTTATGGGCAATCTCCTATTTATATAGAGATTACTTGAGATTGTGGTCCACTTTGCTGAAGATCATTATTGCGCCTATTCCTTTGAGTTGTGCTTGTGCCATTATCTGCATTATGCATCGTGGTGTGCATGTTTGTAGCAGTGCATCCGAAATATACAGGTTCGGTTATTGGGTACACTCTACCACTGGGCTCTTATTGGGCCTTTCTTTGTAAGGCCCATTTTACCGGTCCATAATAGAAGGGATATAGATTCTCTCGGGGTGTTTGTTTGGGTTAATGGAGCATCAATTTATTTTTCCATTGACAATAAACAAAATACCCCCCCCCGTTCTTATTAATAAGTTATCTTCTAAAAGCTTTTTACGTTCTTAAACATCAGTTATTTTGTAAAATCTATAAAGCAATCAATAATTTGTTTTCTCACTAGTGCCCTTGGTATTGATTTTGCTCATTAATTATGGCGGAGCGAAGGATTGAGAAAGATGGTCAAGAATTTGCATGTGATTTAAGGTAGGAAGATGGGATAATTCTAAGACAATCAACTAATTTTAATTGACTTTTTTTATTTATGTGAATTAGTTAAAGATGACTTATAAATAGGACAAGATAATACTACTACCTCCCATTTTTAATATAAGAGTTAGTTGAATAATTTGAGTAGATTAAGGAAGTTAGTGATATTAGATATTGGTAACAAATGTAGGTTGGTTTTCCTAAAATACCATCTTTCATCATGGCTATTCTTGATAGAAACTCCTTAATGTGTGCAATCAATAGAATACTTTGGGGAAAAAAATATGAATTTGGGAGACAAAGTGGATTGAGGTCTTATATTTATAACTAAATCTAATCCCCAATTAGCTTTTATATTAAGGACCAAAGGTAATATCTATCATATCCATGTCATTATTACTTGATAGTAATTGAATTTTTAACTGTTTATTATTAATTTTATAACACAGGTTTTGTCTACAAAATTATTTCTTGTATTTTATATTTATTTTTATTCCATTCTGCAAACTAAATGTATCCTCATTGTCATTAAAAAATAGGTGTGGACCTTAATAGAGATCATACAATAAAGACATTCTATATTTCTATTAACTATTTGGTCAGTGCTTATGTCAGCCACTTTTGTCACCTGATTTTACCCTAATTTCTCTACCCTCGTAGTCTTGTGTCACCACCAATTTATGTGTTTCCCCATTTTTATAACAATGTGTTTGAATCCTCACTCCTCAGCGTTTTCCAATTGATGGCATGAATAATTTGTTTGGTGGCTTGGCGTTTTTGCTGGTAGAGATTGGCATTTTTCTTTGAACTTGATTTTGCTCTAACTACTCTCACTTGGGAAATTTTCTAGTGCCTACATCAACTTTTGTGTTTTGCCTGATCTACTTTATTTTTTAGCATACTCCTTATGCTTTTTCATTGACTGGAGCTTGTGTTAGCTAATAATTCGACACCGATGTGTTTCGTATGAAATGAAAGTAAGATTCCTCATTTAGAACGCGATTCCAAGTCAGAGCCTCTCAAGACTTTGACATTTTTTTGTAGCTTCTGTTTTTGAATCATTAATTTGTTTCAGCACTAATTGATTATTTTCCATTCCAATAAAAGGTCATTTATTACTTCACGTTAACGTAATTTGTTTACTCAACAACTTGCAGTGTGTGATCAAATGGTTTTCTCTGAATTGATAAAGGAAGCATCAGATATAGCAAAATATTTCAATTCAAGAGTCAGGCATCTCCTTCATCTTCATGTTGCAACAGGAATTCAGAGATATCTAGTGAGCTTGCGTAAATGCTTTAAAAATGATCAGCAAGCCTTGGCACAAGAAGGGAGGGTTTTAATCGAGTACATTGCAATGAATGCTATCGCATTGAGAAAAATACTTAAGAAATATGATAAAGTATGCAATAGACAAGACAGTAGCCACTTGATGTCATAATTTTCCTTACATTTGCATCACGTGGTTCTAATGCTCTCACGTTCACCACCCTTCTCTCATATTCTACTATAGGTACATAGCTCTGTGAATGGGGAAAAGTTCAAATCCAGGATGCATGCTGAGCACATTGAACTGTTACACTCTCCTTGGCTAATTGAATTGGGCACTTTTTATTTAAATTCTAGTCAGTCAGATGCTGGAGAACTGAGTGGTGTTTATGGTCACTTTTCATGTAATCTTAACGTGACTGAAGCTGCAATGACATTGGTTCTTCCAGATTCTATGAGGCTTGAGTATGATCTGACTTGTGCAATTTGCCTGGTAAGGTTCTATTGTATTCTCAAGTAAGAAAAGGAATATTTTGTATTACTGTCATTCTATCTTACGGGTTTTGATTATGATAATTATAGGATTTTGTTTTCAATCCATATGCTCTGAATTGTGGTCATCTCTTTTGCAAGTCTTGTGCTTGCTCAGCTGCTTCTTTGATGATTTTCCAAGGTCTTAAAGCTGCAAACCCAGAGTCAAAGTGTCCCATATGCAGAAAGGTATGCTTTATGTATCAAATTAAAGAAGTACCATTGTTTTCCCTTCAAAATAGGAAGAAAAAAAAATCCTTTTCATTGCCTGGTTAAACTATGAAAATTGGAAAGGGCATTAGTAGAATATTATATGGTGAGATTTCACGAGTTCTGTTGTGCAGCTTGTATTTGGTCATCATGATATTTGAAATGGAAACCCCAAATTTGGCGGATATTTTTTTTTTATAATTTTTAGTTTTTGGCTTCAAACATGCAGTGGCGGAAACGCTTCAAAAGAATTCATGATAAGCATATTCCATTCGAAAAGCTCCAGCTTGAATTTTTTATTTTCCCAAACTTTCTGTGGTTTAATAACAAGATTTGCTTTGTATCCTTGACAAAAGAGCAGGGTAAAGCACCACTCTGGCATCAAGTCACTTATGATAAGTTCTCTCTTAGGATGAACATGCTCTGCACTAAAGTCATTTTCTGGACGACCTTTTATAATCTTTTGTGGCTATAATTTTACAAGAATATAAACATTTATCTTATCATCTAAACAAAGTTCTAAAATATGAAGTTCTGTTTTGAAGTTTGTAATCTTTTGTCCTTCCTTATGCAGGTTGGAGTATATTCTAAGGTAGTGCATATGTTAGAGCTAGATCTTCTCTTAAAAACAAGGTAATAACTGCTTATGAATGGTTGCTGGCACGCTTTGTGTTTTGTGCAAATATCACTAACATGTGACTTCAAAAAATTTTCAGGTGCAAAGAATATTGGAAGGAGAGGCTAGCTGATGAGAAAGTACTGATGGTGAACCAATCTAAGGAGCACTGGAAATTACAGTCGGCCTATGCAATTTGATTGTAAGTTTTTATACTGTGGCCGTTATGACTGAAATTCTGTCGTCCTTCAATGAGATACTGAGGTCTTAAGTAGGTAGCACGAAGATGTAATGTAGCTTCTCAGGGTTTTAACATGCCTTACTGATTAGGTTAAGATAAAGGTGCAGGTTAAAACTTTTCCAAAACTCTTGGGTCAAGTAGGAATGTGGGATGTTTTTGTTGAACTCCTCTAATAATGAGTATCTAAGGTAGAATGAGAATTCAGTTAGTTTTTAAGTACTGATTCCTAGTTTCTTTTGATGAATAAGGATTCTCCACAATCCTCGCCTTCTCATGGCCTTTCAAGCTTTAGAAAGTCTTCCTTGCCTCTGAAAATGCCGAGAACCTGTGAAATATATTGACTCTTTTGGTTAGCGTGTAAAACACTGAAGCAATACCTTGTTGAGTATTCCAGTTTGTGACTGTGATTTTACTTCAAATTGAGTGCTCTGCATGAATTGGGTGAAAGTAAGGTAACATGACTTCACGACCATTATTCTGAAATCTTTATGAAAGCAACCGTACCAAATACGAATCAGACTAATAATTATGGAGACGTAAATTATGCAGTGCAGTGTAGAAATCTGCTTATTTTTTCTCATGATCATTGCATGACAGTGACACGAGCCCATGTTCATCACTTCATCACAGAGCAAGCGTGGTTAGATGCGTTCAATAGGAGAGATTCATCTCCTTTGTCAATTAGGCACCTTTCTTTAGATATGGCCAGTGGCTACTTCAATCCTTCACCCAATTTCAGCTACATTCACTGGACTATAATAGCCTAGGTGTCCCTTTCATCCTCTAACACCGAAAAACCCTTACGAAGAAGAAAGAAAAGGACAAAACTGTTAGTGGGGCTGTACGCAATTGTATTTATATACTAGTAAATTGTACACTGCTACTATTCCTATTGTGTCTCAAAATGTCCCTTTGTGTTGACTTATAGATAGTACTGAGATGAGCAATCTATGATCTGATATGGGCATGATTCTAGCTTGGATTCTCTTTTGTCTGCAACGTGTTATGTCCAAAAGGCAACTTGCTCAGGTCTAAAAAGGCAACCATGGGAATAGAAAGAAGACTAACATGAATAGAATCAGGCGAGCCAGATTCTTAATGTGATTCTTGAAGAACATGTGTAGTTTTATGAAGGTAGAGATTTCCATAAGATATGTTCACAAGGAGCGATGAGCTCTATATTGTGAGTTTGGATTTGGCTGTCCACTTAGGTTGCTGTTAGCACAATCATGCACCTATCTCTATTGGAATATTCCCACTGTTGAGTCTGATGATAGAGCGAGCAACACTTATTGGCATCTAATTCGGATGATTGGGCCACGCAGGTTCTCCACTCACTCTTTGACGCTTTATACATATTTTATTTTATTTCGTGGCCAAAAAATGATTTACATTTTTTAAGAAATTTGTAGAATTAGGGGAAGATTATGTTGAAGAATAGATTTATTAAGAATTTTAAAAGCATTGCCCCCAAAGCATGTTTTGTTTTTGAACTAGAGATTTATGGTACATGCGACATCTCTCAAAAGACAGAGCTACCATGTCTGCTTTTGCTTATTATTTTTGGCAATTCACACCTTTTTTTTTTACAATACTGAAGAAAAAAGTTTGCATTATTGTTTTTTAATTGCCAAGATAATCGTTTCTTAGTCACATCATTGATAACCATTCAATTAAATAATTTATCAATAAATTACACTAACTATTGAGGATTAATTAAACTATATTTAATATTATGTTAAAAAAACACAAATCTATTAACATATTATATATTACAAAATCTCAGAGCTCAATCCTAGAGAAAACATGTGTGTTGGGAAAAACAGCCATGAACCTAAAACTAGAGGAGTCAAATATTTGGATACCTGGTAATAAGATTCGGGAAAGGGACGGTGGAGGCTGGTTGGTAGTATCAAAAAATTATTGTATTTCAAACTTAAAATTATGACTGTGATTTTATTTAAATAATAAATTACGGCTTTGGCATTAGTTACTTAGATATTATGTACATGGAGGTAAATTATACTCTCTCTAGCCCTTATTATAAGATACAAACTAGTAGGTCTATTTTTTTGCTTCTTTTTATAAAGTATTTATATGTTTTCAAAGAGTATTAAATATTTTTTTTATGTATGTCTATAATTAATAAGGATAGTGGGTGATAGTAATAATTAATTTAATATTAATTTTTATTGTAATTAGTAGCAATAATATTGAAAATGATGTAAATTTTAAGACAACTTTAAAATAATTATAATTATTTTTATTGTTTTATAAGAATTGCTAGTTGATACTTTATATTAACGACTAGTGGAAGTAAATCTCTATCATTGAAAACGATGAAAAGAGGTTTTATTTTTATAAGCCAATGAAAAGAGGTTTAACTAACCTCCAAAAAGGAAAACACAGGGGCAAACGAGTTTATCGATTCTTTACAAGTTAAATGCGTGAAGTAAAAATAGACAAAAAGGGATGAAAATAACTGTCATCAGGTTACTGTCGTTATCTCTTATAACTATAATGGGTAATTAGGATCGTTGCTTTAACTTGAGGAATGAATCCACATATCAAATGCCTATTGGTACATAGACTTTTCGTCGTGGCATTGTTAATTAGCAGTGTTAATGATAGCTTTAGAATAATTTCCAGAGTTAGTAACAAAAGTTACTTTTATTTTTAATATTCTGGCAATTAAAGTAGTGAGTATATAAGATTAGCGGAAGACTTTTAGGAAAACTTTACGTGCGTTTATGAAGCTACCAAAAGATAAATATTCCACTGAGATTTATCTCTAATAGTGCTTGAGTATTTATAATTTAGTGTAAGCCCACCACCATAAACTTTTACTCGACTGTAGCAAGTTGTAATTTTTATTTGCCAATTCAGCTGAAAGAGATAATATAAAGTGGTGCGTACATAAGTCATTCGAGTACATCTGATTGGCTTAAAATGTGAATACCACTACCTTTTGGACAAAAAAAAAATTAAAAAATGAAATTATATTTATAATAATGGAGATAACCCCGTTTTTATGGCTGCGGTGGGCATCTCCACCACCACCACCATCAGGCCTACACATGGGTCCAAGCACCCATTGGTCAAAAGCTCAATCACTAGCTACCATTTTTTAAGCTTCAAGTCTGATATAAGTTAATTAGCAGTAGCATCCTCATCTAGCAGAAGCCACAACAACAATGCCTTTCTGGACAAGCATAGAGACTTTTTTGGATGAAGGGAATGTCTGGTTTTGTTCTAAAGTTGCTATCAAAAAGAAAAATATGCTCTTTCCACTATTTTGATCGAACCTGGCTTTATTATGGGAATTAAGATGTATTTAATCTGCTATATTATGAACATGCTTTGCATCTGAATTTGGTGAGCATGTTTTTGAGTTGTGATTTTTTTTAAAAAAAAGGCAAATGGTATATCCACCTCTATAAGATTCCCAAGAATAAAATTTTTAGGTATTGGATATGAAAGACTTTTTCCTAAGATCTTCATATCTTAAAGCGACAAAAAGGTATATAAGGTTCTCGTTATAATGTGTCGATCGAAATAAAATAATAACGAGAAATATTTCACATTCCTGTATATATATATTATGTCAACACTTAAAAGCAACCTTTTTGTATGTAAGCATTTAAAAAGACAACAATCTATTAATACATCACATATATAATTTCTGAAATTTTAACCCTCAGGCCTCAGATCAAACTACTTAATATTAAAGCGGTGCCATCAACTATAGAGTTATGGTGTCACTATGTATAATAAGTAAAGAGTGCTCCATAGCTGAAGAGTTAGCTCATAACTGATAAGATTATAAGTTTGAATCTCACTACCAATGTAAGGATTTTATTGGTAAACAACTTATAAGTATCTCTATAAGCATATCTGTAAACACCTATTAAGTTTGGGGTATACTCTAACCCTAGTGAGTGGTAAAAGCTGAGGCCTAACTCAGCGGAATTTTTTGAGGAATCACAAAAGAAAATGTTTAATATATAATCAATTGCATGGAAAAAAAGTTGTATTTTTTTAAACGAAAACAAAAATTAAGGATAAGCATGCATGATCGCCAAGCACATTCGATATTCAATAATTTAAAGCTTAAATTACTGAATTACCCTCGTCACTCTCCATTATCTCTCCACATGCTACCATCTGCTTGGTGTATAAATATCCTTCACCGGCAATGCCTGGTTCCTGCACGCACAAACCAAGCCTATTATAACCATATAACTTGAAAACACATAAACCATGGATTCTCTTCCTCAGGTAGTAGAAGACTGCCTAGGTTTCCTTCAACTCTACAGTGATGGCTCCATTTTTCGATCCGATGAAATGGATTTCAACGTTCCACTTGCAGATGACAACTCTGTACTCTTCAAAGACTGTCTCTTCCAAAAAAGATTCAATCTTTATCTTCGTCTCTTCAAACCCAAATCCTTCTCCGGCAAGCTTCCTCTCATAATGTTCATCCACGGCGGAGGATTCTGTTTTGGCTCGCGCGCCTGGCCCCACCTTCACAATTGTTGCGTTCGCATGGCTTCGGCGCTCCAGGCTGTCGTCGTGGCGCCTGACTACCGCCTCGCACCGGAACACCGGCTTCCAGCGGCAGTGGACGATGCGGTAGAGGCCGTGAGGTGGGTGCAGAGGCAGGCCTTGAGCAAGGACGTGGTGGATGGCGGCGGAGATGCATGGTTGAATGGTGACGTTGACTTTGACCGAGTGTTTGTAGTGGGTGACTCATCTGGCGGGAACATCGCACACCATTTGGCGGTTCGGTTGGGATCCGGATCCCGTGAAATGGATCCGGTTCGGGTACGAAGTTACGTGCTGTTGGCGCCCTTTTTCGGTGGGGAAGTTAGAACCAAATCCGAGGAGAGTGCTCAGGAAAAAATGTTGAGCTTGGACTTACTAGACAGGTAATTAATGAATAATTCACAAAATTTCAATATAACTCAATTCGAGTAAAAACTTGGTGGGACTGGGGACTAACTATGATTAACTATGATCTGGATCCACTTTCCCTATTCATCCTTTAATCTGGATCTACTTTCCCTACCCATTCTAAGGATGGGTAGGGGAAGCTTGTCCCATCTGGATCGTCCAGATTCAATTTTTTTAAAATGTCATTTTTTGAATGAAAAAATTATTTTTTTAAAATATGTTAGTTGAGAGATTATCTTTATTTTAGATTCTTTATCCATTAAAATAATTTTTTTAAGAAAATAAAAAGTAAAAAAAAAAAAAATCCGGACCGCCAAGATCCCATCTAGACGGTCCAGAAGTAAAACGTTCGTGACATCCTTAGAAAAGGGGATACACATATGAAAAGTAAAACAGTCCGAGAATCTTACAATTCAAACGTGTGGATGCTACAGAATTAAAGCAATAACATTTGAATTTGGCAGCTTCCTCCTGGACAATCTTTACCTGTCACCCTCACTCGCCACATCACCTGAGCATGTTCATCAAATCATGGAGATCAGAGAAACGTAACTGTCACAAATTTACATTATTGTTTACTATTATTTTCAATTTTTTTGGCTCTCATCGCTTTCAAAATCATTACTCCGTCGTATTTTTTGCCCTTTTGAATGGGAACATCATAAAAAAGCTGCACTTTATATATGTACTGATTGATGCTAATCACTATTTTAGTTTCACACTAAAGAAACTAGTCATCGCACTATTATATTATTGCCAGATGCTCATTCTTACATATTACCAAATGATGTGTCTATATATATATAGAGTGATAATGAATGCTTGCAAAGATGCCACTTAATGCTGAGAGAGAAGTGGTATTGTTAGGGGGAAAAAAGATAAAGATACTAGTTAAACCTAATTAACGGGTGGGGAATATTTGGAGAGAATTCTATCATTAGCCTTCTTCAGTAATCACTCAGAAACAAAGTGTGTACAGTATAGCACACACATGTAATGCATAAAAGAAATTGAATCAATCATTTTCTAAATTGATCAAGTTCATGACATTATTAATTTAAGAGCAGATTTTGGAGACTGTCAGTTCCTGTGGGAGAGAATAGAGACTACCCAATGGCAAACCCATTCGGACCTGAAAGTCCAAAACTTGAACAAGTGAAGCTTGATCCTATAATGGTGTTAGTTGGAAGCAATGAATTACTGAAGGATAGAGCACAAGACTATGCAACAAGATTGAAGGAGCTAGGAAAGAAGATTGAGTACATTGAGTTTGAAGGAAGAGAACATGGGTTTTTCACACAAGATCCTTACTCACAAGTTGCAGGAGAGGTCATGCAAATCCTCAAACGGTTCTTGCTTGAGAATTCTAGTAATTAGAATAATAATGTGATTGATTTTAATTTGATCAGCTTGGTACATAATTTGTGGTAGGAAATTAATGGGGGAAGAAATCGCAAGCCTTTAATTATTGGGTAAATTTGCGGGCTTAACTGTAGAGATATATGCTGGCTTCAAGTGCTCTTTGGTTGAAATAATCTGAGTTGCTATATATATATATATATACACACACTTCCCCTTTTGTCTCGGTGTTTATATGTTGTTGCTTACGTCATCTTTAATTAACAAGTGGAATATCCAAAGCCACCAGACGTGTGCGAAATAACAGTCCTGTCTCTTCACATGGATACGGCCACGCTTAAAAAGTTTCACATCTAAATTGTTTTCCTTCTTAATCATATGCATCCTTGTTTGTGAGTGTAAAAAAATAATTGAGCAATATCGATGAAATTAGTACATAGAGTCCACATAAATTATCCAATATACGAAACCATCTAAATTGGGTGAGCCTCTCCACATAAATCACCCAATAATTTGAATCTCTTATATCACTCGACTTAACTATTGGTAATTAATTGGCATGACTAAAATTTTCATTAGCTTCAATGCTAGCTAATACTATTTTTTTAAAAAAATTCCTGATTGCTCGTTTAGAGCACGAATGTTTTATGTTCATCAACCTGCGACCAATTTAATTTGCTATATCTATATATATAATGGTATATAATTACTTGGAGTTCTTATTAAGCGGAAAATAGCTGCTACTAGCTTTTAATATTCGATTACTAATACACTAATGTAATGTTATAGTTACATTTCAAAGCTACTAATTATCATCACAACGAAAGTCTATTGCTGATCGTCTCGATGAACCTAACTTTTTCTTAATATGTGCAGTAGAATTCGCCTCTTTGTTGGATCTACTGATAATGAAGCAAGCACACGCGCGAATTATATCTTCAAATCCACTACAAAAATTGTGAGAATTGTAATCATGTTTAAAGTTGATTGATGAAGGGTAATGATCCAATAATAAGCAAAAGTCAACTTCAAACAGAGCCAATGTTTCCATTTAAGAGAACATTCGAGCCTCAATTAGCATATGAACTATCTGTTTCATTAGATTTGGTAAAATTGATAGAATCATAGTACATGACCATTTATCATTCAATATAAGACCCCTCTTCATTTAATCACTTATATTTATCTACAAAAGTACCTTTAATTTTTTTTCACCATTTTCATCATCTATCTCATCTCAGTTTGAATAATTGAGGATAGTTTTGAAAAATTATAACAGTTTTTTACTATTACTTTTGACGAATTTTATTATTTTATGTAAAGTAGTTAGGTACCCACAGTAAAAACTAGAGGGAGAGTTAAGTTCCATTAGTGCAAGTTTCAACCCCAGCCAACACCAAATGATGTTTTAATATGTCAATATGCTTATCCCAGAAGTTCTGTTGATGAAACATTCTGAGGCAATTTGAAATAAGGCATATGTTTTTTGATGTTTTAATGTATCAATATGCTTTTCCAGAAGCTTTGTTGATCAAATTCTGATGAGGTAATTTGGGATAGGGCATAACCATAAAGTTAATTAGAGATAACACAAAATTTACTAGTTATAGTGGATAGAATTAATAATTTAATTTCTTCATTCCATCAAGAGGCTGACAGAAAAAGATAATCTCTGTTGTTTGTCATCGTCAATTTATAATTAAATTAATTAAAACCTACCTACTCTACCTTTATATATCTAACTGAGGATAACTTATTTTGTGTTTTTAATTAATTCCATAAACCTTTATGATAAAGCTTATTAAAAGTCAGCTAATGAGTGCTTAATTAGAAGCAAAACCAAACAGATTAAAACAAGCGGGCGTAACGTATATATTGATATGTATATAAAGATGGCGAATAACACCATTAACTTCAGTTCTATTATGGATTTTAATTAGTTCCCTAATTCAATTCATTCTCCTTCACTTCTTCCTTTTTTGAAGTGTTATTCCAACACTGGTTGACGAATGACTCACTTTGCTTTTTATTATCAGAATTAATTAATTAATCGGTATAGCCCACCAGGGCCTGGCACTGAGTCACTGACAATATGTTTATTCTGTCTTTTTTAGTGGATTGAATAGATCAGAACATGATATAAGGATCTGCATCACTATTTGCTTTGGCTACTAATCATTATTTCATAGAAACTCCGATTCGGTGCAAAACTATCAGCTATATACGCGCCAGACAAGCGTGCGAGATCAAATTTATCTGATAATATATATTCATATAAATACGTATATATTTTATGTGTGCACACGAAGAACCTGCCATATATTTGATAAAGCTAAGATCCATTTCATTAATAAAGCAGCTAAGTCAAAACCCCATCATATATGAGAAGACCAATTATATATATAGCTGATGAGAAGTCTCTTGGTATAAATCGCTAACTTAATACATTTATTAAAAACTTACACTCAGATTAATTATAGTCTAATAATTATGAGTCCGAATTTTATTTTCATGTTCAACAATTTTTCATATAGGAGAAAGAATGGCACGTTAAATATGAAATTCATTCACTATTGAGAGGTTTTTAGACAGGAAAAGGTATCCTCACCAAAACGACTATACAAATGCAGATTTTAATAATTAGTCCATGTCAAATTGACTATATTATTATTTTTTAACAAAGATTGTGCGTTAATCTCAACGTCAACATCTTTTGATCGTGAGGATTTTGTGGGTCTCAAACCAAGATCTCCATATGGCATGGCATGACTCGGATCAGCTCAAGTGATTAATTCATATCTATATAATATAATATATGTAATTATCTTCTTGTCATATAATTAGGCCAAGATACTATATACATGTGGCAATATATATACATATTAAATTGATGAAGTTTGGTTCTTATCTTCTCCAAAAGATAACGAAAGAATCGATTTATTAGCTAGGGTGGAGCCATCCATATTTTTTCTGGGTCCAAGTTCTGTATCGTTTTTTTCAAGACCAACAATAATACCGGGACAGATCACCCAGGTTCAACGGATATGGTTCAAACACGTGTTATTGACTTTATCCAAGGTTTCTAATCAATCAACAAAGAATCCTCGTGATGACTTGCCATTTCCCCCCCGAAAGAGAACAGATTTCTCTAACCTTCATTTCTTTATTTGGAATGGCTTTAGATTGATTTGGACAACTTAACAATCTGGTGGACAAACCCTAGTGTCCACTATAGTTTTTTAGGGTTTCGCTCACAAGCTTACAAAAG
The DNA here is from genome assembly GCA_037074495.1 of Acacia confusa. Classification (NCBI taxonomy): domain Eukaryota; kingdom Viridiplantae; phylum Streptophyta; class Magnoliopsida; order Fabales; family Fabaceae; genus Acacia; species Acacia confusa. The sequence continues at coordinate 6,934,042 of CM073507.1, read as the reverse complement.
GTCTTGAGACATGTGTCGAGTTCTGTATGATCATCAGCTTTTTCAGTTTTCACCTTCTTAACAAAGATTTCAGACATTTGAAACGGTAACAGTCTTCTATTAAAATTAAACAATCTATCTCAAAACGTACTATATTATTGAAACTTGTCCACACAAAAAACTTGATGTATAATCTCGGATCAAGTTTATATGTATACCTTGATGATCTCAGTTTTGATCAGTTAGAAATCTGATTTCTTAATTCAACTGGAAGATAAAAGTAAAAGATCTCTTATTAATGGACAAGATCTAGGCATTTCTCCGAAATATTAGATTGGAAGAAATTTTTATTAGAAAATGCGATAAGATAGATAATCCGAACATTAAAAAAGTCATTTTATCATTCCAGCTCATCAAAATTAGAGACTCAGGAGTCATAAATTTAAGTTTTATGATCTAACTGGAAATCAGGAGCCCAGAGGTTGCCACGTATTGAGCCCATAATCAGATCTGATTTCGGAATCAGATCAATCCGCATTCAACAGATCATCAGAATGAGAAGAGATTTATCTGTTAGGGCCAATATGATGTGATTAGACCATGGAATAAATATATTAATGCACCTCCATTTGAAAAGAAACCGGAGAGGAGATATAAACCCTTCTCAAACTAGTTGATTAATTCATAATTATTCATGTTGAATATATATGTTTAAAATTTGATTTAATAATAATGAACTAAATATTCATAACTATTACAGCAGCTAATTACAACTTTTAAAACCGCATTTTGAAGCAAATAAAACAGATAAAAAGTCAACATGATAGAGTCTTTTTTCCCCCTCTTGTGTAATTTTTGTGAATGTTGTGTATCACTCATTATATTACCCAAAAGTGTGTGGATACTAGTATATTAGAATTTGTGAGTGTTTTCTGAAACCATGATGGATTCTCACGTGAAAGGGAGCCAATTCAGAAGAATTGCATGTTCCTTCCGAGAGAGCAATCATGACACAACAAAGCACTGTGCTGGTGGGATATGAGATTCCTAGCTAGCTTGCCTGAGACTAGAGTGCATGCATCTCGCTATTGTACACGATGATAAAAAAAGTTACAATAATTTTGGGCTACGTCTTAGGCGCAGAAATTTGGCCCGTACAAAACCTGGGACCTGTAGTGTCCATTTAGAATAATATATGCAGCTTGAAATTTCTTAATTGCTCCATGACCCCACAAAAAAATAAAGATCTAGGGTCAGGTATGTGTAGTGTGTACAAAGTATTGATTAACTTTTAGGGACCAATAAATGTTGATCCAATTGATGACGGGGTTGACTCATAACCATAAGGTATTGGGTTCAAATCCTACTGATATGAGGACTTCGTAGATAAATGATCTGTAAGTATTTGCATAAGTGCTTTTTGAGTTGAGAGACATGTTCTAACAAACCCCTGAAACCCACTCACCTAAACCTTTTTGTATGAAAAAAAAAAAAATTATGGGAATGTTCTTATTCCATAGCAACTTTTTTTTTAGTGGAACCCGAGGTGAGTGGCAACTGGAAGGAGATCCTCTCATTAACCTTTTTCTTCTTTTCCCTCATCAACTCATCTGGGCCATTGATTACAAATGAGAGATAAAAATTGAAGTAGTATTATATTGATTGGACGGATATGATTTAGAGATTACGAGAAATGATAAGAAAAAAATGATGAGATCGAGAAACTCAACCTATGGCAACCTAGTAAAAGTGTTCTACACACAAACTTGGGTAAGGCTTTAAATATTCCCAAACTCTTCTTCTAGAACCAGTGATAACACAATAAGTTAGAATACATACATACATATGTACACACACACATATACCCTTCGGTCTTAATTATAGGACTACTTTTGTAATGCAATTTATACTACAAAAGTGTTCTTATAATTAGGACCGGAGGTAGTGTGTGTTTGTGTATGTATCTTCATGTTTAGCAGCTGATAATTTCCTGAATAGGAAATGAGCTTGAGTTAGAGACTGCAAATCTCTTGGTAAGAGGCCATGACAAACCCAAATGAATAAAGCATGCATAAAGGAACTTAAATAATTACCAACTTCCCTCTTGTGTCTTTGAGAAGAATAACAACACGCTTTCCACAGAAATTGACCAATATATATAGCCTAAAGAAGATTTATCACATGACTTTGAAAAATAAATTCTAGATAATAATTAATATTAGCTAGAGATCAAAATTCTTTTCAAAATTTGTAACCATGTGTGTATATATCTTAAGCCACCACTACTATAGATTTAAGCTTTTATAATGCTTAATACATAATAGTTACAACTAATAAATGTCATGTATATCAAGACGGAGGTCATGCAAAAAATATAATGTTTAAACGTAACGGTTATTTATATGTACCGTTATTTTATTGCGTGGTGAAATTTGCGATAACACAAAAATAATAGTTGTAGTTAATAATTGTCGTTTATTTAGTGAAAAAAGTTATGGTTCTTTCAAAACAACCGTTATGTAATATTTATAAACGATTCAACTTCCAACATCTTATATCAGCAAAGCTAAAACATAATGCTCTTTAGAAACAACTGTTATCTAACTCTTTTATAACCTTTCATAACATTCGGACTTTCAATGTAATAACTCATCATAACTCTTTGTATTCTTTTGACACCTTTATAAGTCATAACCATTCGCAATTTGTTAGTTGTATTTAAATTCAATTATTCCTTATAATTCTTACTACTTTTTTTTATTAGTCTCCCCTCCTGTCCTTCATCATGTTATAAGTTCGCAAGGAACTCTTCCCCCGCTGCCCCCTCCCTCCTCCACCACCTCCTCATTCTCAAGGCTTGTTTGTGACAACAAATGGCTCAAGTACTGAGGATCATAACTACGTTGCCCCCTCTGCTGTAGCCAATGCCTCTACCCCCTCTGCCAATTAATCTATTTCATTGAATGAAGAAATGGCACAAGAGAAAAGAGCACTAGGAAAATGTATTATTGTCATGAAAGAGGTCCAAAAAACAAATCAAGAGAGAGTGTGGAAACTTATTTTAAATAGAACAATAAAGGTCAAATTTTGAAATATGACAATTTCACAATTTGTCTTTTCTTGTTCAATCTCATAGAAAGTCCTCTCCCCTCTCTTGTAATTTTCTTTGGACCTCCTACCTTGAAAACAATACCCTTCCTCAACACTCTTTTCTCTTGTGTCATCACATCATTCAACGCAAAGATGGATTGGCGTAGGGGGCGATGTGGTTGGTTCTTGAGATACATAATGGTTAGTAGCTAGTTAAATCCCATCATTTAATAGAAGTCCAATCAAATAAATAACGATGGTAATTAGTAAGCGTCATATTTTGTCTCACAATAATAACGGTTTTTAAGCAAAAACTGTCATTAAACAACAACGTCGTGATGGTTTGAAACATTTCTCCTTCCCCACGTTGATAATAATACTTTGACGCAACCTTCATTTCTTTTCAACGCCGAGGTGCATTGCAGTCTTCATTGTCTTGTTCATCGTCTTCTTCCTCACAGCCTCATCCTCATTCTCATCATTTGGAGGAGGGAAATAGTTTGTGTTATTAATTAAAGGGTTAAAGTCCAAATTTGCCACGGAAGTTTTGCGAATGGAGCGTTCAGCACCCGGAAGTATTCGTGGTACCAAATTTACCTGGAAGTATTAAAATGGTACCAAATATACCCAAAACCGATGTGACAAACGGATGTTTGACGTTCCATCAGTTTTGGGTATATTTGGTCCCTTTTTAATACTTCCGGGGTAATTTTCGTATCATTTTAATACTTCCGGGGTAAATTTGGTACCATTAACAGACCTAGCAAATGGATGCAAAAAACATAGCTCACAAACAACCCTCTGTTTTAGTTTCAATTTTCAACTTTTGCTTTCGGATTCATTTTCAACACCTAATAAATGGCACAGAGACGAGAGAGAGACCCCTTTAAATAGAAGTTCATCGGCCAAATAAAACACAAGGGTCCAGACGCATGAACTTTCAAATAAAGTGCACAGGGCTCGAGAGGTATGGCTCATCACAGATCAGCTGCTCTTGCGCATTTAATTGGTTTGTGTTTCACCGTGATCTCCACTGATTTGGTTACTGATATGCGATTTGCTCTGCTTCACATAATGGCGCTGGATCTTATTGACGTAATAGTACTGGATCTGTTTACGTAAAGCTACTGGGTCAAAATGAGAGGGAGTGAGGATGACAGAAGATCAGTAAGTATATGGATTGGATGTATGGGTCGAGAAGGATGGTGTTGGAATCCAGAGAAAATGAAGCTTGCTAAAAACAAACAAAAAACAAAAATCTTATATGATGTGGCAAAAATCCAGGGTAAATTTGGTATCCAAAAAAACTTCCGGATGCTGGACGCTCCTTTCGAAAAACTTCCGTGGCAAATTTGGACTTTAACAAAAAAAAAACATTTCCGACGTGGCCAACGGATATTTGACGTCCTGTCAATCTTGGATATATTTGATCCCTTTTGAAAACTTCCGGGATAATTTTGGTACCATTTTAATACTTTCGGGGTAAATTTGGTACCACGAATACTTCCGGGTGCTGAACGCTCTATTTGCACAACTTCCGTGACAAATTTGATATTTAACCCTTAATTAAAAACTGTAAAGTATTTTATCAAGCATACTTGGCGGTTTTAAGTTAATATTGTGGTTGATTATGCATAATTGTAAAATATGATCTTAAAAAACACGATAACTCGATAATTCGTGATATCGTTTTATATAAACGTACAAAAATTGAACTCCACTTCTCTACTTTCATTTTTCAACTTCATAAAACCAACTTCTGATTCAACAAAACATCATAGACAAACAAACATAAGATGACTTCTAATTCATTATTTGGTAAAAACCGAAAAATGAACTCTCTTCGCTAATAAGTATTGAAGGTATCATCCATACATCCTATGGTCTAAATCTAAAGAACCTGATATTTAGTGGCAAAAAAGACAGGTAGATCTTTGCTTTGCTTTCCACATTAAAGGAAAGGGGCTTGGCTCAAGAAACACAGCATCACCGAAGCATCAGCTGGCCTATTACAGGCACTTGAGTTAAGAATGTTTATGAGGTTATCGTTTTCGGTCTCATATGGTATGTTTGATTGTGGTTGGTTAATATATATATTTGACCACATAAAGTAACAGGTTGATATGGACTCAAAATTGCTTAAGACAGAGAAAGAACAATAATAAAAAAAAACAAAAGAAAATCCGTAGATATGCCATATATCATTCAAAAAAATTTATTGTTGCCATACGGACAATTATATATAAACATGTAAGAATCTGTATAAATATACAGTGCAGACTTCGAAATTTGTAGCTGTCTGCATGAGAGATTGTATGTGTGCCGGCCGCGCATTGCAAAAATTTTGGAGAGTACAATACAACACCAGTATAATACAAAAAAAAAATTAAAAACTTTATATAGCCCTCCCAGCCACCTACTCCTACCTTCACCGCAGCCGGTCCAAACTGAATTCAGCAGTGATCTTCAGCGGATTCGGTTTATATGAGCAAAGGGCTCAGGGTTAGCCCTTGGATTAGGTTTGGACAGTTCTGGGGTTCCAAACACATTCCAAAATCTCAGAGTCTCATCCGCTGCTGCAGAAGCCACTGTACAACCATCAGGACTTTGAGTCATATGTAGCGCTCTGGACGAATGACCAGTGAGTTCTGCCATCTTCACCATAGAAGGATACTTCCAAAGGATGAGCTGGTTCTGAGTGAAACCGTGCGAGCTAAGCAACTCACGCTCGTTCTTGTTCCACAACAAAGCACACACCTGCGAACCAGTGTTTACAGAATTTATGCATGCACCAGTATGAGTGTTCCAGAACTTGATGCACTGGTCACTACCACCTCCACCAGTTGCAAGTAGATTTCCTTGGAATGGACACCAAGCTAGGGCCTTAACCGCGGCTATATGATCCTCGAGCCTGTGTAGCCAATGTGTAGTTGAACTCGAAGATGCCATAGAATTGTCCCAAATGTGAACAAGATTGTCGTTGCCCCCACTTGCTAGTTGTTGTCCTGAACTTGACCACTTCAGTCCACACACCTCTTGTTGGTGTCCCCTATAGGTTTCAACAATGTGAGATCTTATTCTGACATCATTGTTGATAATTCTACCGTCGAGTCCTCCTGTTGTGAGAATATGGTTGTTCCAAGCTAGTGAACCAACTCGACCTCGGTGTCCGCCCTTCAGTGTTCTTAGCTGTATTTTGTATAATGTTAGATAAGAGATCATTATAATCAGAATATAAGCTATTAACTATGTATTCTTCAAAGACTACAAAAAATTATCAAATAATTTACCAGCCTATTAGAAGTAGAATCCCATAGTTGGACATGGGAATTGTTTAAACCAATGGCTATATGCCTTCCATCAGGGGCCCAACTAACACTTGTGACAGGACCATCTTCCTCGTCAACTGTGACAAGTTCTGAGGTTGAGCTATCTGAAGCATTCCAAAGGTACACCGTATTTTCAAGGGCAATGGAAATAACATTGCTGCTTCCCCAGTCTAGTAGATTCAAATAGAAGTCGTCCACGATGTCAGGAGCATCCAATGTCCTCTCAGAACTCTGAAAACATAATCACAAACAACTTAGAATGCAACAACACGTAAATATTGGTAGTCCTAGTCACACGAAACTGCACCACATAATTGAAAGCATAAATAACTTGAGGCAATTTAAATACCTGAGGAATATGTCGTTTGGGTTTGGTGGATTTTGTATGAAGGGATGGATTGAGAATGTGGTCGGGGATGAGTTCAACAGGCGTTGGCGGCTTGTTCTTGAAGGCCAAGATTCGAGTCCTGTTCATGTTGAGTGCCTCAGCCAATTGCTTCTGATAGGCTTCTCGAGATGGTGAGCTTGCTAAGGGATTCTCTTTGCCCTTCCTTCCTCCAGTGAGCATGTAATGAGCGAAATCGAAATCCATAGCTGACCTATTAGGAATAAACCTGTCCAACTATTCACCGAAAGGAAACAGTCAGATCAAGTCTGGAGATGCGCAAAATTAAACGCCTGCCTAGTTGACGAAGAAGGAAAATTAAAAAAAGAGCGGAAAGCTACAGGAATAAGAGGGAGCATAATGAAATAATACAATTAAATTAAAAGAACGTCACGAAAATTCCATCAATTTAACATCGTAAATCAGATCCATCGCAATAAATTCGAAAAAATACATTTCCTCTGTGTATCCAAATTGGCCAATGTGTCCAAATAAAGATTTCCCACGATCATCCAATACAAATCCTTCCGTAGATAAAGTCGCATCACTAACGAATTGATTTACAACTTACAAATTATTTCCATCTAACGCATTGCCAAATGCGCTTTGAAAAATTGCAGTAGCTTTCTGCTCTTTTGATTCAACCCAAACAGGGGACGCGAAGATTTAGAAGTAATGTATGAGTATGATGTAACGAATTGGAAAAGAATGTGGAATGGGTAGTAGGAAAAAAAATGAATCTTACATTCTCTCGAGAGTTTTTTCTGCGGATTAATTGATCCTGGAGAGGGGATCGAGACTTGGCCTTACTGGAAGAACTCTGTGACCACGATCCTGCATCCATATCTAGAGAAAAAGACACCAAGAAAGGAGAGGTTGAGAAAAACGTTAGCCAGGAATTATATTAAAAAACAAGAAAATATAAGAGTGAAAAAAGTAAATGGTTGGGAGCTTGTTGGTTTCCGAAGTCTGGAAGGATCAAATCAGGGCTTCGAGATATTAAGAGCGACGTTGTTCAGAATCACAGATGAAACCAACAATGCGTTGGTGTGCCTGAGATGTTTTTTCTTGAGGAAGATGCTGAAAGCTATACTAAAACGTTAGGCCGGATCAAGATTTTGAAGTGGGGTATATACGTTGGCAAACAATAAAAACAAATGGAGGTATCCGTTGAAATTTAGTAGACGATAATACCCCTGCAAGTTTAGACTACGTCTACGGCCCTCGTGCATTTAATATTGGACCAATATAATTGGTAAGTCTCTCTCAGAAATAAAAAAATGGTGTAAAATACCTGCTTACTTCTTAAATTAAATCAAATCAGAAATGAAAATTGCCTCAAACTTATATATTAGTGCTAATAAATAAAGTTTTCTAACCAAACACATGTCTCAAAGAACAATACGTTACTGTTATTTCAAGAAACAGTCTCAAAAAGCAATGATCATACGTGGGTTTTAAGAGACAAATGTGGCTGAGAGCTCTACACTACATCCATGAATTAAAATCCAACCTAAATTTTTCCATAAATAATTAAAAAATAAAAAACAAGAATAAGGTTTTCCATTTATAATTGAATGTGTATTGTACTTTTATTGGAAAAATGATTTTTGATTTGATTAAAGGGTTTTTTTCTTTTGATGCTTAGAACATATGGGATTTTTATCACTCTTAATAGGTATGTTTCTCAGAATTTGAATTTGTATTTCCATTTTTACAAGAAAAAAATTTGATTAAAGGGTTTTTTTCTTTTCATGCTTAGAACAAATGGGATTTTTATCACTCTTAATATGTATGTTTCTCAGAATTTGAATTTGTAATTCCATTTTTACAGAAGTAAGGCCTCTTATCATCGTATCTTAATTAACATCTTATTTTATCATGTTGAGATCCAAAGAGACAAGAAAATAACTGTAATAAACAAATAAAAAGGCCAGACATTGACGTCATTAGTCGGGTACTTAAATAAATTATACTATAATGAACAAATGATTATCGCACATACTCGTGAGGTTTGCATGCATTAATTAAAAAATATGCTCGCATGATGCTTCTCCTACAGCTCTGGTAAATTTAAGTGGACTGGTTTATTTTTTTAAAACCGAAGTGAACTAATTTCTTTGACACCTGATGACAATAAAAAATTTCTATTATGATATGATAATACTACCTTTAATCTTTAATATAACATTAAATTAATTTTTTTTAGAAATTAAGGAAGTTTAATAAAACGTATTAATATTTATTATTTTTATATTAAATTAATTTTTCTAACTTATAAACTAATAAATAATATAATAATATGGATTTAATGTTTCTGTTTTTGCTGCAGAAACATTTTTTCTGCCACACTCACATAAAAGTAAGTGGGTTCCAGTAATATTTTATCTTTCTTCTCTTTATAATGAGACCCACTCACTTTTATGTGAAGGTGACAAAAAAAATGTTTCTATAGAGAAAGCAAAAACATTAAACTCTAATAATATATAATATATGTTATGATTAAATTATTTATTTAGTTTTATTTTTTAATCTCTTAAAAAAATCATGTCATTTTCTATATTAATGACATGAAAGAGTACTAATTAGAGGCGAACTGTTGAGACGAGGTTTCACTATTAATCTCGTGAAAATGATGAATTAAATTATGGTCTTTTTTTGGTATTATAATATGCTTATGAAAAAGCACACACAATAATCAACAACTCAATGGTCTTTTTTTTGGAATGAAGCCAACCAAGCTTGAGCGTGTTTTGTCTTTTGTGAGTCTTGGTCGTCTCTCAGACTCTCAGCTCTGCAACAGTTGCCACAAGACTCTCACCTCCACGGTTTCAGTTTTCACTCTCAAAGATCTAGACGTCCTCGTAAAATTAGGAAATTTTCGGAATCATATATATCCTTGAGGATAGATTCATAGGTACATTTATACCAAGAGTGTTCTTCTTCATCTCCAACTCACTGTTAATGGCTGCTCTCTTTCGTCATTGATGGCCGTTGAACTAGCCATCATCTACTTTCAACCTCTCCTCCTCTGTCTTTTTTGTTGTTGAAACTTTCAACCTTTCATTTCCTCCCTGCCCTTCCCTTGCTAGGGAATTGGATTTCGTTCAACTGCCTTTTTAGAGTTGAGAACTTAACTGGAATGGGACAAGGTCTTCTAGCAGAGTACAATCTTATTTAATAAAGGACTTTGGTGCATATGAAAACCGTTTAGATTTATCTCTAAGAAACGTTTTTTCTGGTGCAAATCGTCAAGTTTTGAAGGAGATAAACTACTCATGGGCATTTTCTTTACGTTTTACATCACCAAAAACCTTATTGACCGTCTTTTCATAGGGAACGATCATCTCTGATTATCAACCCTCCTCCTCCTCCTCTTCGATTCTGAAAAGTGCTTGAAAAGGTTAGGTTTTTTTTCTTGACCCAGGCGTCTTTGGTTTGATGAGGATGATGAATATATAGTAACATAAGAGATGACGGAAGTTAGATTCTGCTAGCCATGGGATGATAATTGCTCACTTTTTTATAACACCCGTAAATATTTTAAGATGTTTATTGTACCTCTAAAAATAATTCGGGTGTTAGGTGCTCCTTAACTTTTATTTTTATTTTTATTTTTATCCGGAGCTCATTTTATATATTTATGTTACTAGTTTAGCGTATTTCAAAGCAAAATATTAAACCTACACCATGACATTCTGAATTTAATCAATTTATGCCCAAAACGAGTAGTAATGAAATGGAAAAATCCGAAAACATCTTTAAGGACGAAGCTGGCAAGCTGCAATTGAATATTTCAAAATATTTTTAAGAAATGGTAGAGGCAAAACAGAAAATAATATGATGATGATGATATATGTAGCATGGAAATAAGTCAGAGTCTATAGCATGACCTATTTAATAAATAGGTCAGGCTCATGCTCATCCATATTCAAATAAATAAGTTAGGCATATTTTCATAAAGAATAGCCTAATAGTTTGGTCTACTTTCGTATAAATCATTCACCTCTACATCACTCAATTTTTTTATCGCTCGAAATGGCAACACTAACCCACACCTTCTCCGTTGATTTGCATCATCTACTAAAACAATAATGCAGAGGTCAACAGATGATTAGTTTTTCTTATTTCTATTTGCCTGGACATTTATTATCACTATACATTCTTTTCTTTTCTTTACTAAACCTTAATTGTACGATGAAAATGAATATTAGGCCTTTAAGACATAACGTAAGATTGTAAATAAGTAAGAAGTGTTATATATGAATTTGAACATATAAGCTTTAAATTCTATTGAAAGCTCTGGCTCAGACTTAAGAAAAAAATCCTACATATAAGTTTAGACCTAGACTCAAACTTTGAATTTCTATTGTAGGCTCATACCTAGTTAAATAAAGCTTAATCTAACCTATTTCCACCTCAAGATACAAGGTTGGCCAAAAAAAAAAATGGGGAGAATTTCAAAATGAAATTAAATTGTATAGCAAAAAGACGTTGCTGCCCTTAAATTTTCAAAAAGAAAGTCCCTTAGATTGCTCATTCCATTGTGTGTAATCCTAACGATGCTCCTCTCTGAAATGTGAAAACCCATTGATCACTCCGTCCTCCAGCTCGTGTACGTGTTTCGTCACTGTTGACATAGTTTTGCTGAGCCCCTTGTCGCCATGGTGTCACGTTCTTGAGCTTCTTAATCTTCAATCAACGAGGTTCACATTCAATTGCTGTCACCGTTGTCTGCTAATCGCTAGTATAACTCACCAAGTCAATTCCAATAAGCTCTCTGTCCCACTCGCTCTCCATTCTAGTTTAGCTGACATTCCCTCCATGTATTTGCTGTGATATGGGTTTTTGTGCACTTAAACCAACTTCGCGCTGTTTTTTCCCTCTTTCATGAGTTGTGCAAAGGAGGTTATGTACATCTCTTGGACTGTACAGGTGAATGCTAATTTACGAGCCTTCCTGTTATTTCTTCTTTTGGGTCTTTCTTTGTCGTGTTCTCTCTTTTCTATTTTCAGTAATTGATGGTTCATCGTTGCCAATAAATGTTAAGTGGGTACCAAGCCCTTCCCAGGGTATGATATTTGCAAGTGTCCAATCCCCCCATCTTGAACAAATACAATAAATATATAAACAAGTGTCATAATATATGTTAGCTTATTGACTAGTATTTAGTTTGTGTTGTTCATGTGTTTATTATATTCCACTTATTTATGAAGAGTTCACATTTATAAAGGAGGCTTATTTAATTTGTGTTATTAATATGTATATTTCACTTATTCATATGGAGTTTAACACTTGCAAATAGAACTTGTTCATCACTTTGCAACTTTGCAAGTGTCAAACTTCTCATGATCTAGTGAAATAGACATATAAACAACACAAATTAATTGGTAAACAATAACACATAGGATCATTAACAAGTCTCATGTGCAGGGTTCTAATTTTTCATGAACAATTAGAATATACATATAAATAAACAAATTAATTTCCTGTTGCCAATTAACACAAGTGAATTGGGAAAATTAACAAGAACAATTAGTGGATTAACAAGTTGGTAGCAAGTTCATGTATGCTCTAGTAACGAGTGAAGTTGGGAAATAAACAAGAACAATTTGTCCATTGATAAGTTTTGGGGTTGATGTAACAAGTTATTGCTAATTTAACTTGCATGATATGTGTTTTAATGTATTAATTACTGTACTTATTGATAATATTATTGTTATTACGTGAAGGCTAGCTTATGCAGAAGGTGATGAAGTGGAAAGCGATGACAAATCAAATAAACAAGAATAAAGATAAATATGAAGAAGTAGATGAATGTGAAGATAGAGGTGGCATCTCATTTTATACATTTGAATTGGAACTCCAATGTGTACAGATTTGCATTCAACTCTAATTTTAGTGTAGTAACATTTTGAATTGGAGTAACTTATGTTAGTTGACAAGTGAAATGACATCTTCGTTTTGATAATTACAAATGTAAGAGTGTGCAAAGGAGAATTTAAACCATGTAATTAGTGGATTAATTAATTGCAAATAGATTTTGACCTTGTTCATGCTCCTTAGTATTATTGACAACCTGTTATTTTCTATTGTTCATATGACTATTATATTTATTCATGATATGTAAAACACTTTCTATTGTTATTGTCGAGCTATTAATTTCTCTCTTGTTCATATGACTACTCTACTAGTTCATCATGTTAGATATTTGCAAATGAGATTTGTTCATACTCCTAAATCTTATTGCTAACATATTAATTTCTCTTATTCATATGACCCTTCTACTTGATCATCATATGCTAGCTACTTGCAAATGAGACTTGCATTTTTAATTACCATAATCAACATTTCGTTTGTCATTTCTGTTGACATCAATCAGTAATCAATAAACAATTAAATTACAACAAATTAAAAAATTGAGTTTGAATATAAATCTATACACATTAGAGTTCTACTTGAAATCTACAAAATGAGATGTTATCGCGTTTTCCTTGAATTTCCTCCTAGAGCATCTAGTATCAAAGGGTGCCACATATTTCTTCTCCTTGCTTTCTACTTCCAACTCCAACTTCCTCACTCTATCTGGTTCATTATCTGTTGCATCCATTTTCACCCACCCTTTCCCTGCAGCTTTAGAAATCATGGAATCAATATCTGTTACAGAAATAAATCCATACTATAAATAATTTTACTCTGCATCGTGAACAAGTATAATAATTCAACAAACAAGTGGAATATTTTTATGAACAAGATAAATTAATATCTTTATCAACTACTCATTTCCAAGTGTCTTCCATGTCGTGAACAAGTAGAAGAGTTCTATGAACGAGTGGAATAATCTCATACACAAGATAAATATATTTCTTAACAATCCAAAGTATATTTGAATATCACTAATTGCACAACCCATGTGAAAAACATGTCCTAAAACCCATTCGAAACATTCCTACGTTTTACTATTTTTTATCTACATCAAAGTATATTGGCTGGAAATACTAATAGCACAACAAAGAGCACCAAAATAAACGCCATTAATATGAAAACGGCACCTTAAATAACCCAACCTCCAACAGGTGACCACAATGACAAGGGCTAGATCGGGCAACCCAAACACCAAGTTGATTCTTCACGTGGTCCATAGTTACAACAGGAATCTACTCCATTTAATTCGTCATACAAGTTTAGTTTTAGTTTATGAAAAAACTTGTTCCCCCTACCCCCTAAACCCACTATAAAACCAGAAAATAAGCACTAAAATTTGATATCAGCGCAGAACGTGAGACAGTACAAAGATGACAGAAAAAGTACCTGTAGATTGCAACAAAATCGCACGATCAATATGATGGAAGGGACCGGGTACTGGTCAATTAAGAATGGGTAATGGGAGATTTCAAAGAGAGATGCGCCTAGAGTCCAACTTTGGAACTGAACGCGACCACACACAGACAGTCGGCTAAGCACGGACAGTCAAGCGACGGAGCCGGTGACGAACTTCACGACAGAGTTGGAGAAGACGTTCGTAAGGCACAGACCTAGGTTTTGAAAGAGAGACGCGCCTTGGGTCCAACTGTGGAACTGAAAGACAATCGGCGAAGCACAGACAGTCAGGCGACGGAGTCGGATATGGCGTTCGCGAGGCACAGACCTGGTTTTCTTCAAATCGAGCTGTGGCCCATTTCTTTCAAGTCAGAGGCTACTTCTCCTTTCTTTATGAAAGGGTTATTTATGTCTTTTAACATCACCATTAAATTTCAGTTTAGCCCCCGAGACTACAGTGAGTTTTCAGATTCTTTGGACACCGACTGACTTTAATTTTCTGTAATAATCCTTAAATAACATTATTTTCAAAAATATGATGATCACATATATATCAATCTAATTCTATTTATAAATATATTTTTATTAAAAGAATTCAGCCTTTATTATGAGTTCAGTTTCAGAATAATAAGTGTGTTTTTTCACTTTTTTTTCACTTCTATTAATTACAATAAATAAAGAAACTTCTTCATATTGACTTTAAAAATAAATTATAAATCAGAACAAAATTAAAATTTTGGCTCATAATTAATAAATAAACTATTAATATATGAGAGTTATTTAGTTTAGAGTTAAATCAAGAATAGAATATAAAATATAGTTGTAAAAGATAAAAACAAGTAGTTGTAAATTCCAACGAAGCGTCGAGGAAGAGGTCAGACTTACACCATGGCGAGACTAAACCTCACCCTTCGACCGTACCTCTCTCCCTCTCTCCGGGGAAGAGAAAGGGATCATTAGCACAGAACACCATCTCTTTGAAGCTTGAATCGAGGCGAATAATAACAATAATTAAGAAACCTAAAATTCTAAAAATGAGAATTATAATCACAAATAGATAAAAAGGATTTTCTTGAAGATTATTTTCTCTCCCCTCTCTATTTTTTACTTCCCCTGAACCTTCAATTTTCCTTCCCTCCAAACGCCGTTCCCGCTCGTTCATTCGCGGGGACAAGTGTGATATGCCGTTGAGGTTCAGGTGTTCGCGGTCGTCTTCTCTTCGACTTCGCCGGCTCCTCTTGATTCCTCAAACTTTTTTTTTTTCAAGGTGAATCTTCATCTCTTTTTCTAAATTTTATTAGAAAATAATCTTTTTCCTATTCTTGTCTGGAACAAATAATAGCTTCGGAAATCTTTTTATATAGTAAGGCTTTGAGCATTTGTCCTGAAAGGTGAATCAAAATTATAAACGATTTTTAGAGCTGGTATTGAAAATTATTCCCCGTGAATTTGTTAACGGGCAGGCGTCTTTCTTGTATTTGGTGTAGGTTCGGGGGTGATTGTTTGATCTGAGGGGGGCCGATAGAATAAAGGTGCGCTTGGCATGGAAAGAGGGCATTGCGATAATTTGTTCTCTTATTATTGATTTACAAATTGTTCGCGTCTGGGTGTTAAGTTCAAATGGATTCGGACGCGGTTCCATTTTCCAGGCAATTGGAAAAATGCTGCGACTGTGGGTGTAGATGTTCTTTGGTAGCTGAATCCCCGGGGCCTTGGATTCGTTCCGTTAAACGGAAGCATGATGAGTTTGAACGGGGTAACGAATTGTTCCTACCGGCCTCGAATTACTTTTCAGTTGCACGGGTCCAAATTGAGAATGAATGTGCCGCATTGCGCGAGATAGTTAGCAGACAACAAGAAACTATTCAAGATTTATATGTCGAGTTGGAGGAGGAGAGAAATGCTTCAACAACTGCTGCAAATGAGGCCATGTCAATGATATTAAGGTTGCAGAGGGAGAAGGCAGAAATTCAAATGGAAGCCCGACAGTTCAAGACTTTTGTGGAGGAGAAGATGGTGCATGATCGGGAGGAAATTCTGGCATTTGAGGATTTGTTGTATAAAAGAGAACAAGCAATCGAGTCACTTACTTGTGAGGTGCAGGCTTATAAGCATAGGATGATGAGCTATGGGCTAACTGAGTCTGAAGCAGATGGTAGGAGTCTGTATATGGAAGATCTTGACCCTGAATATGAACCTTCCATCAATGAATACCCTCCATTGAAGTGCAAGGTAAATGAAATGCATGCTGTCAGTGCGAGGGATGCTGATGATGTAGATGTTGAGAAATATGCATTTGGAGAAACCCCTCGTGATCGGTTGAGGAATTTGGAAAATAGGATCTCTCAAATGGAAAGGAATCCCCCTTATAGCCCGGTTGGTGGAGATGTTTCAGTAAAAAATATTCTAGAGAAGGTAATAGTCGGGCAGTCTCCTCGACCAAGTAAACATTCAAGGAAATTTTCTAGTGACTCTAGTACATTTGCTGGAATGGGTAGAGAGATGAGACCAGAATCTTTTATGGATTCTCCTAAACGTAATACTTCCTTTCGGAAGATAGATCATATCTCACTGCCAGAGGATCCATCCAACTTGAAAGGGGCAGATAATGCATCTCAGGCTGGTGATGACACCTGTGATAGAGTTTATACCATTGACTCTATTCATAATGGGTCCCCATCTAGCGGTTTTAAAGAGTCCAAACCTGTATCTGGTGTTTATGAAGATCATCCAACTACTCCGAGGGTAGGTAATGTTTTTGGATATGAAGACCCTGACATTCAGAAGCTATACATGAGGCTTCAGGCCCTTGAGGCTGATAGGGAATCGATGAAGCAGGCAATCATTTCAACGAGTACTGATAAAGCACAGATGGTGTTATTGAGGGAAATAGCTCAACATTTGTGCAAAGAGATGTCACCCCAAAGAAAAACGGCAGCGCAAAGGCCATCTGTTGGCAGATTTTCGTCAATGATTAAGGTAAATTAAACAATGGTTTCTTAGATGCAATACGTGTTCTTCTGCTATTTATCATTTGGTTGAAAATTTGCTGTTTTAAGTTTCTCAGAAACCAAGCCATGATTTCCAAAAATCTAGAGATGCCCTTGAGGCTAATTTATCAATTGAATGCGTAAGAAGTTCGATTCTAAAATCTAACAGCAGATATTATTCGTTCTGGCGGTTTTTCTTTCATTTCACAGGTTGTTTTCTCTATGAATTTCTCTATAAAAGATACCATCTATCACCCTTTGCCGGTCATACAATCCCCCAATTTTTTTTAAAGAAAAGGAAGGAAGGAAGAAAAACTCAGATAATTGCTTATATGCCAACCACTCACACAACTCACAGGTGAAGATTTTTATGTTCACACTAATATTTTATTTTTCTTTCTTTTTGTGCTCAGACAATCACAGGTGTTTTTTCCTGGAGGAAGAAAGCACGCCAATGCAAGTAAGTAGACGGTAATTCTCTATTAAGAAGGGGTAAAGTTGGAGGGATTATTATGCGATGAATGCAATTTAGGGCTTTAACTTTGGATAATAAAAGAAAGATAAAGAAGTCATAAAACTGAAGAGAATATTTAACTTGAATTTCACCAAAGTTCACTCTAAATTGGATAACTGAAAAGAAAACTTGAATGTTACTTTCATTTGATTGTCGTGTCCTCATTTGTATGACATTGAACTAGAAGGATTTTTTTTTTTTTTTTTTTGCGTCATTGTGTTTCTGTTATCTTACAATCGTCCCCTCCCCCTCTAACATGTTCCCGCACAATGGTTTACAGTTGCTGATGTCTCGGTGTATGCAATTAGCTGACACGAAACAATTCATATTTTTTGTCTCTATCAATCTAATAGAATGCTGACATGGAAGGTCATGCATGAACTCTCACAGCCGCCCAAACAATTATTAGCTGACGCGAAACAATTCATATTTTTGTTTCTATCAATCTAATAGCATGCTGACATGTAAGGTCATGCATGAACTCTCGCAACCACCCAAACAATTTTTGTCTAAAAGATGATAACGTGCTTTGAGTTTTATGTACTGAATATTTTTAAAGTACTATATGAAAGGAGAGAAAAGATCTTTGAAAGCCCTATGCTGGAACCTGTGAAGTTGTAACTTGTAACTAAGAATTATGTTTTGCTTTATATAAACCATTATCTCAAGCTTAGGCATTTTATCCCAATAGCAATTTTACTGTGTCCATGTCTTGTCTGATTTAGTGGATCCAGAGGATAAACAACTGTGATACGGTGTTTTATAAGTGATTGTCGACCGAAGTATTCAAAATGGTTGTGACTTCAGGTATACGTTCGGGCAGTCAGCCAACGGGGTCGGCTTGCAAACGCTTCTGGCTATTGGGCCTCGTGTAAAGCAGTGGAGATGCCTTTCAAGCACGCAACTCACAGTTTAATTCTTTGAATCCTTTGTATCAGCTTTCAGGGCAGAGCTCAAAACGGGAAGCGCCAACTCAGTTTTAATCACACTGCTGCGACCATATATATCTTTTTTTTTAATTTATTTATTTTTTCCGTGGCAAGTGTGATGTTTTATGCATCTTTTTCTTAAATGCTCTTTGCATGAAATTGAATGAAATTTCTTGGTTGTTTTGTGAATATGCAATGAGCGTATGCTTTGCTTGAATAACCTGGACATAGGCAGTGTACATGGGCATACATGATATTTCAATGCAAGTTTCTCTACTCTTCCTGCTGTGTATTTGCCCTATATAAGGAAATTCTTTAGAAATGTCTAATGATTTTTTTACCTTTTGTTTTCACTTATTCTATGGACACGGTTGGGAGAGGTGCGGAGCTTTGAGAGGTGTATGCAAGACTGAGGCTGTTTGGATCCTCTTATTTTTAAGCTACAAGCTACTTTTAAGCTAAAACTAAAAGAAAAAACTTTTTTAAAAAAACTAAAAGTTGTTTGATGATAATATAAATATTTTAACTTAAAAGTTACTTATAATCTAAAATTTAAAATAAGCTATTTGGTAAAATTTTTGTCATAAGCACTTTTTTTAAGTTTTTTTTTTTTAAATTCACTGGCGGTGAGGCGATGGCGGCCGGTCGCCGACGGTGGGGCGAGCGGCAGCAAGTCACCTGTGTGTGGTGGTCGGCATCCCCTTAGTGTTTTTTTTAAAAAAAAAATTAGTATTTTTTTTAAAAAAAAAAAGTCGCCGGAGGTGGTCACCGGTGATGGGGCGGCGGCGGCTGCCGGTCACCGGTGGTGGCCACCG
This sequence comes from Acacia confusa, assembly GCA_037074495.1. NCBI lineage: Eukaryota > Viridiplantae > Streptophyta > Magnoliopsida > Fabales > Fabaceae > Acacia > Acacia confusa. Next base: position 6,914,691 of record CM073507.1, on the reverse strand, counting down.
GCATGGGGTGGCCGGCCTCCCCTTAGTGTTTTTTTTTAAAAAAAAAAGTCGTCGGAGATGGTTGCTGGCATGGGGCGGCGGCGGCTGCCGGTCGCCGATGGTGGCCAGTGGCAATCGGCGGTGGCTGGGGTGGCCAACTGGGAAAAAGGCGAACAGAACAGAGGAGTTGCAGTGTAGAGACTAGGGTTCTCTTAAAAAAATAAGAGCTTAAAAAATAAGCTCATCTAGGAGAGCTTTTTATTTTTAGCTTTTTCCTTCATGTAAAAAAAACAACTCTTTTTATTATAAGAGCTTTTGTAAAATATTGTTTGGCCTAGCTTTTACTTATAAGAAGAAGATAAGCCTAAAATAAGAGGATCCAAACATGTATTAAAAGTGAAAGATAAAAAATGAGATTAAATTGTAACAACTAATTACTAAAAAAATAATCGTTCAATATTCATTACAAAAGAAATGTTATATATAAATAAAATGAGTGAGTATTACTATTCTTTTATAACTTTTATTCATTTTTTTTCAAATTAATTTCAAAGGACTTAACTTGGAGGTTGTGAGATCAAACAACGTTCCCCACAGGAATACGCAGAATAAGTTTAAAATTTTCTTTTGCAGTAGAAAAAGTTTAAGATTTTCATGCTATAATTATTGGTGTTTTCTTGTTTATTGAGGTAACTTTCTTTCTTGGAAAAATTCTAATAAAATATCATTTGATCTTGAAAAATCCCTAAAAGTCTCTTAACAAATGAAAATGGCAAATAGGTCTCTAAGGAGGAATTTAAAATTTTGAAATATTGTGTTTTTACCAAAATACCTCTTGAGTTTTTTTATTTAAAACAAAGGAAAGAGCCCTACCAGAGCTAGAGCTCTGAGCTCTGCGGGCCGGCATCACCCGACCGGCAGAACTCCAATGACAACTTGAATAATAAGATTAACTATTTGGTATAGAGATTGACTACATGAGTTTTCTAAGCCTTATTATGTGTTGTTGACAAGTTAAATAAAGACAATGTCAACTTAAATATAAAGATTTATTACTTGAGCTCGCTAAGCCCTATTAGGCACGTTAATAAGTTGAATAAAGGTAATGACAACATGAGTATAGAGCTTTATATATAAAAAAAAAAAAAAAAAAAAAAAAAAAAAAAGCATGAGTATAGAGCTTGACTACTTGAGTTCCCTAAGCGCTATCAGGTTCCGTTGACAAGTTGAATAAAGATAATGATAACTTGATTATTAAGATTGACAACTTGTATTGCCCAAGTTGCTAATGGCTATACTCAAATTGCCATTGATTTTATTCAACTTGGGCAAGGATGCCTGATAGAGCTTAAGGAGCTCAAGTAGTTAATTTCTATACTCAAGTTGTCATTGCAGCTTTGATCGCCAGCTCGCTGATAGAGCTCAACTACGGCGTCGACAAGGATTCTTTCCTTTAAAAAAAACTTGAGGGCATTTTGGTAAAAGCACAACTTTCAAAATTCTAGATTCCTTCGTAGAGACCTATTTGTCATTTTGATATGTTAAAAGACTTTTTAGAGTTTTGTTAATCCATATGGTATTTAGGGGGAAATCTAAAATTTTGAAAGTTGTGTTTTTACCAAAACGCCCTCAATTTTTTTTTTTAAAGGAAAGAATCCTTGCTAGCGCCGGAGCTCTGCCAATGGGGTAGCCACCAGACTTCTAACATTGGTGGCCAGAACTTAAACAACAATTTGAGTGATGAGATTAATTACTAAGTATGGAAATTGACTACTTGAGCTTCCTAAGCCATATCGGACGTCATTGACAAGATGAATAAAAGCAATGTTATCTTGAGTATAGTAATTAGCAATTTAGGCAACGCAAGTTCTCAATCTCAATACTTAAGTTGTTATTGCATTTATTCAACTTCTCAATGATGCATGATAGAACTTATGGGGCTCAATTAGTGAGTCTCTATACTCGTGTTATTGTTTTTACTCAACTTGTTAATGTCACCTGATAAAGCTCAGCGAGCTCAAGTAGACAATTTTTATAGTTGTTAATGTTTTTATTAAACTTATCAACAATTCATGATTGAGCTTAGAAAATTCAAGTAGTCATTCTCTTTCTTTAAGTAGTAAATCATATTACTTAAGTTGTCATCGAAGCTCTGGTGACAGGTAGGTTGGTGCTAGCTAACAGAGCTCCAACGTCGATGAGGATTCTTTCCTTAAAAAAAAAATAAACTTGTAAAACATCTTGGTAAAAGTACATTTCAAAATTCACGATTTCTCTCTAGAGATCTATTTGTCATTTTCATTTTTAACAGACTTTTTAAGATTTTTCAAGTTCAAATAGTATTTTATTGGAATTTTTTCTTTCAATATGTAATTATTTGTAAAAATATAAATATTAAATTTTATATAATTCGGAACGTTTCGAACTAGATGGAAACGCGTTTCCGAAATCAACTTTACTTTCTTTTAGGTTTCGGCACACCCCAGCAACGTTCTCAACTTCCCCAATGCTTGGGTTCAAAAGCTTCTTGACCCGTACGGGAAGGATCAAGAAAAAGAACAGAAACAAGCGCAAATTCAAAGGCCAACTCGCTTTCCATAAGCAAAAATGCATTTCCCGTAACGATGAATTGCTAGACCGAAATGGAGTGAAGGAAGATGCTGAAGGTTTCAGGCTCAAAACCTATGCTTCATCACACACTTATTGGGTTCAACCTTTGGGCAATCTCTATCTCAACACAGGTTCTATCAACTGCAGAGATACAGGTTTAGGTAATCTGCACACTCTGACAGATGAGCTTGTTCTTGAAATTCTGGGATTGTTGAGTGGGAACGACTTGGGGGTTTCAGCGACAGTGAGCAAGTGTTTTTATGTTTTCACTAATCATGAACCCATTTGGAGGAATCTTGTATTGGAAAATCTTAGTGGTGGCTTTCGGTACAATGGCTCTTGGAAATCTACTTATATTGGTGCTTGCTACCCTTCATATGTATCAAACATTGCCGTTCTGAATTTGAAAGTGAGAGACTTTTATTCTGATTATCTTTTTCAAAGTTGGCTCTGTGGTAATCTTGAAATGAAACCAGAATGGCTGGTGAGAGATAATATAGTTCGGAAAAGAGGCATTTCGGTTGAAGAATTCGTCAAGAATTTTGAGGAGCCTAATAAGCCGGTATTGTTGGAAGGATGTCTTGATAATTGGGATGCTCTGAAGAAATGGGATAGAGATTATTTGGTGCAGTTGTGTGGTGATGTTAAGTTTTCAGTTGGTCCGGTAGAGATGAGGCTTGAAGACTATTTTCAATATTCAGATCAAGTGAGAGAAGAAAGACCATTGTACCTGTTTGATCCAAAGTTTGCTGAAAAGGTTCCAAATTTGGATTCCCAATTTGACGTTCCGGCTTACTTCCAGGAGGACTTGTTTAGTGTCTTGGGCAAGGAGAGACCAGACTACAGGTGGGTTATTGTTGGGCCAGCTGGATCAGGATCGTCTTTCCATGTTGATCCAAATTCTACTTCGGCTTGGAATGCTGTAATCAAGGGCTCTAAGAAGTGGATATTATTTCCTCCTGATGTGATTCCACCTGGAGTTCATCCTAGCCCTGATGGTGCAGAGGTTGCATCTCCTGTTTCAATAATTGAGTGGTTTATGAACTTTTATGGTGCGACAAAAAGTTGGAAGAAAAAACCTATTGAATGCATCTGTAAAGCTGGGGAGGTCGTCTTTGTGCCTAATGGATGGTGGCATTTGGTGATCAACTTGGAGGAGTCCATAGCCATAACCCAAAATTTTGTCAGTAGGTAAGATTCTGCACTGCTTTCTGTAGGTTTCTGAAGTTAGTTTAATTATTAGTATTCGATTGTGTAATAGATTATCAATCAACATAAACTAATTTCTTTGTAACTAAAATATTTGAAGTTAATTTCTTTGAACAAGTTGTGTTTTAATTAAAAGTTATATGCAGAAGCGTCCTGGCTCATTCAATTGGGTTTTTAAATTTGGTTTTGATCTTTCCATGGACTGTTGTGAATTAGTTATAGGCTTGTACATTCTTCTGTTCCTTCCTCCATTGACTGTCTTTTGTACATTGTAGATTTGTAGCAGTTCTGAAATGTTTAATTTTTGGGTCGAGATGTAGTAGCTATAGCTTCAGAGAGGTTAGAATCTTGAATTGTATAATGAGCATCAGGCAGTTGTTTGGCTTGTCAGGTTTAGTATACGTTTTGGGGCTCATTGAATTTGGAGCTTCATCACTGAAGCCAAACATGGAAAATTTCATATTAAAGCTAATGCTGTTATGTGTATTATACCTCTTCTGATATGGTTGGTAAATTACAATTTCTATTCACTCTGTCATGCTTATAAACAATTTGAGAAATGATTAAAACTGGTAAAAAACTAAATGCTAAACAATTTAATGATACAACATCTGTGTAGTGTTTAATTCGGTTTCACCTTTGTATTTTGCTTGTGGATTTTGTAATCCCAAATGGTGCAGGATCGAAACTCTTTATTTGACAGAACTTACTGATGGTGAATTGTTGCAGGAGAAACTTGCTTAATGTCTTGGATTTTCTTAAAAAGCCGAATGCGAGCGTGCTAGTTTCCGGAACAAGAGATCGAGTTAATTTGTATGATAAGTTTAGAAATGCTATAGAGGATTCTTTTCCTGGAATAATTGATGAGCTGACCCGGAAAGATGAAGAGAAACAGATTCTGCAGAAGAAACTTTCCTTCTGGGATTCTGTCACAGATTCTAGAGTGGGAGCTTTTAAGTTCTCTTTCTAGGGAGGGAAGAAGCAAAACTCAATTTTGCTAATCCAGAGTCTAGATATGATAAAAATTAACATTTTGATTTGTTATTTCATTAAATGTACTTTCATCTTTGTACGTTACGGAATTATCATATTCATGATGGTCACCAATGCTTGGCAATCTGCTGTATTTTGAAAAAAAAGTAATTCATTAAATGTACCTTAATATTTTACTCGCATGTCTAATTCGATACCATTTTATCTCTGATGTATATGATTCACATCTCATGAGAAAAAAAAAGAAAGAAAGATATATACCATTCATACCATCACGAGTTACTTTTTATTTTCACATTGAGCGTACAAATTTTAAATGTTAATATATGGCACTACTATAATCATAGCAAAAGTAAACAATACATTTAAAAAACCATAGCAAAAATAGAAATTATAAAAAGATTGAATTAATAATTTTGAATTGAATTACAAATCACAATAAATCAAATCATAATAATTAACTATGCATATCATGAGATAAATGCATGTTTAAGTATCTAAATTTACACCTCTTTGGGACTGATATATCTAAAATTTTGATGCATGCATGCATGCATCCTCCACTTGAATCCTTTGTAATAACCACGTCTTCACCTTGGGTAAACAGTGACATGGATTATAAGCCCCTTGTAGGTAAAGATTTATGGCTGTTCCTTTCCTACAACACCTACGCAATAATGCAGGTCATAGGATCAATCCCGCCCTGTACATGAATCCCTAAGCCAAACTATACAATGATATTTCTATGCATGTTTATCAGATTGGGAGGATTTCTCTTTTCCTTTTTTTTTTTTTTTTTGGTTGCCCCTTGCGTCTATATTCAGTTATTCATTATTCAGAAGAGAGAATTGAAAATGGGGAAAAAATTATTCAACATTCTGAGATGATTCAGGTCCAAATAGAAATTACACATGCAATGTAATCCAAGGGTTTAAGCGGATCACCATCAAATAAGGATATGCTTACAAAAATTACAATTGTTTTGTTGACATTACACAAATTCTTACAACCTGCTCCTCCAAGGTAGGTTTTAAAATACATATGAATCTTTTTACCAGGGAGAAAACTGTAAGGATTGAAATAATTAGTCGACAATGTGATGGAAACCAGAGTTACTTGTAGAAGATATGATCATACAGGCGATAGGGAAGCTGTATAAGAATCATCGGAGTACTTTAAGCCCTTTAGCGAACATGACTGCAAGCCAGAGATAAGTACGGTTCCAGGGATGCCAAATGTACCATTGCAGTTTTGCAAGCTTCCATCACCTGCAGCTTTAAATTCTGATTTCTCACAAGTTGAATTCAAGGCAACGTTCAAGCCAATGGATCTTGGTTCTGTCACAAAACTGCGAGCGACAAAATAGAAAACATCATTTTAAGAGCTAAATACCAAAATCACACATCTTTTTACTTGATTAAATAGCATGTGCCCCAAAGCCATCTATAGCTCATGATCAAGAAATATTTAGCTTTTGGGATTCCCAATGGCTCAAAATGATTGGCAGGTTGACACAAACGATGGAGCCCAAACACAGATTGAAGCAGCTAAGGTAGAAAATAAGGAGGAACAACCTAACGTCCCAGATCATGTAAAATTTGTCATTATGCCTGTGCTGAATTTACACAATATTCATTCCACGCATAGGACCCACATATCATTGTACAGACCTCATAAGTTTGGTCGTCACCAAACAACTCAAACAAGTCACAGGTATCAACAAGCAGAAGCTATCCATACCTTGCCTCAAACTTTCTTCCTTCAGAACTCATCAATGAACATATACCAGAAATAATCCATGGTGGAAGAATCGTATCTTTGATTTCAATAATCCAACAAAGGCCATCTGATGAACCTTGAGCAATTTCAGCATCCTTCCTATATGATTCATCATATGATGCAGCAATTTGTTCAGCTCTTTTCACCTCCATGTATTTTATCTACAAGAGTGTCATTATGTTCCAATCATACCTTGTTTTATAGCAAGAAAATAAATCAACGTATCTCAAGCAGACTTCTTTCTCTACGGGCAGCACTAACATAGCAAATTTACTTGAGTGAGTTTACAGCAAACACTCAATTTTCAAGGCAGGGACATGTCTATTTGGAGGATGCTGAATTACTGATAAATCTTATCAACGCTAGTCCAGAATGCATATTGAAAAGATTAAGCAGCTACTGACAACTACATTTGAAGATTTGGCAGGGACATGTCTATTTGGAGGATGCTGGATTACTGATAAATCTTATCAACGCTAGTCCAGAATGCATATTGAAAAGATTAAGCAGCTACTGACAACTACATTTGAAGATTTGTCATAGGTTTCAGGATGGTAATTGTTGCCTAATCCCAAATTAACCATAATAATTTCCATAAATGAAGTGTTAATACCTGTTTTTTCTCAAGTAACGTAGGTAAAAGGATTAGCTTGACAGTTCAACAGTCAACTAAACATCAACTACATGCTAAAACAAGAGCAAAAATAGAGTATGACAATTATTAGGGGGGGACACAAAGGTGTGACATACATCAGGAGAAGAAATGGCAGCATTTTGAAACGGTACAGGAGAACATAATACAGGGACATCCATACCAGATAGTGAGGTAAAGAAAGATCTGCAGGAAAAAGGAACTAGTTAGCAATAAGCTAGAAACTGAGTAAACATCAAACTGGTATAAGCCGATGCGAAAAATCTGGACAGAGACATTCAAAGAAAGTTACCATTAATTAGTTAACCAGTCACCTGTAATTTAGTAAAAGGTCATATAAACCATGTACATTCATGTTGCCACTGAAAACCAGCAAGGATTCTGGGGTATTATCAACATCAGAGAAGGATCTCATTCGTCGAGTCTGCAATTTGTTCACAGAAAGCAACGATCGACTCAAAAATATAAAAGATATGTATGGTGTAGTTAACAAATAGACCTGTATAGGGAGCACAAGACAGAAACAAGGACAATCATTTCCACCACAATAATCTTAAATTCTTGATATGTTGACATATACGGACGGATGCTAAAAAAAAAAGTACTTACCGTTAATGAAAATGCCATGCATAATCATCAGACAGTCAATAATTGAAGCCAACAGAAAATTAGTGGAGCCCGTTAGATTTATCAAGAGAATTATAAAGAACACTATTTACTAGTTATAGCTACAGCCAAAACAAAATCCCCTTGGTCAAAGCAAGGGACAAATCAGGCGTCGGAAGAGAAAATCAGTAACATGAACAGTCTATTGATTCAAACCTGCCCCAGATTATGCTTCTCGATTTCTGAGAGCTCAACGAGGTGTTCTGTGGCAATCTGCTCCTCTTTAGAATGGCAAAGAGGCATGGAGAAACAAACATCCTAGTCAACAGGGATATGGCCAAAAATAAGTATAAATATGATCACTATATAAATATTGAGGGCACATTTCAATATCAAGTATCAGAATAAAAATAAGAGAATCTTTAATTCCATAAAATGCAGTCTTTCATTTTGAGCTCTTAGTCGATCCAAAGACAAAGAGACGATACCTTGCACTGAACATTATAAAATTAAATTCACGTATACAATCTTTTTTGAAGTCGTGATATTCAGTAGTTTAGCCATCAAATGAGGAGTTCGGCTTAAAAAAAAAGAAAAAGAAAAAGAAAGCCATCAAATGAGGATAACCAAGCAGATTGTGTTTTATTTTCATAAAGATAAGAAGCATCAATGAGTCGATAGCTATATTATTCTAGTTTAACCACCAAATGAGTAAGTTTAAAGTTTCCGGTTTGATCCCTAGTCCATACCCCTTGATTTTATCTTGCTCCCCTTCCCAGTTCACTAACCTGCTATGTAACAAACATAAAACCTAATAGTCAGTTTCACTGAGATCTGCGTAAAAATATGCTACCAAAGGCAAATTACTCTTATCCTATGTACACAGTAAAGGATATTACAAACTACGAAAGAACAAGCATACTGGACAGAGTGCATACTTAGTGAATAGTGACATATAAGGACAAAGCACACATCAAAGTAAGGAATTTGTAAATACATTCTTACATGTTCTCTTAATAATGATCTTAAGCCTCTGGTTGACTGAGAGATATAAGCATTGCAACAGGATATGGACTCATCAGAGCCAACACTGCCAGTGAACATCACCACAAACTGGGAAGTGCAAACTAGAAGATGGAGGAAACACAAGCAGATGAATACTTGGTTTTCATTCAAATTCAAAATAATACATAAGTATGGCAGTGGAACTAGTAAAGGTATGTAATCACCATAAAAGATGCCACATGTATTATTACGAAGCGTGTAATAGAGGTTTCGGAAAGCTTCTTCCCATTCTATTTGCCGTTTATTTAAGAACTTCAATTCTACTGCACAAAAGGAAAACATATGCATTGATAAAGAGGAAGAAAACAAGGAAGAGACCGGAAATGGAAAAAGTTAAAAGTTGCTTGACAACCTCCATCAGCAGTTGATGAGCTCAACACTGACATGACGGAAGGTGGTAGTGTGGCTTGAGGATACATCCATGAATGCAAGACTTCAAAGGCATCAGAATTAGATGTGAGATGTGAATGAGCATTCATATTTTGACCCTTGAAAGTGCCACATTTGAAGGTGAATTGAGGCATGGTTCGGCGCATAAATGACCTCTGAATCCTGAAGTTTAGGGATCAACCAAAAAAATAAATAAAGGATAACAATCAAGAACACCAAGGATAGTTGAGATCAACAAAGTAAGCAGACAATATAGTATTCAAATAAATCACATCAATGAATGCTGCATTAACAAAGTGAAAATTGTATGCCATTCCTCTTGATTCTCGAAGGTAGTCAGTCCATCCTATGTACGCACCTATTCATAGAAGAAGATACAACACGCATACTAGTTTTAAGCGTAAGATCCAGAGGAGCCTTAAGGCCAGGTACATGGCACTCATTAATAAAACTGCCTACGGTGTTTGATGCAGTATCTCCAGGTCTTGTAGATGAATCAGCAGCTAAACCACAGCTTACATTTTGTTCAGGGGCAGCTAGTCTTCTTAATGCATTACCCTATAAATAAATACATAATTACAAATGGCATCCAAAATATAAGTACGTAAAAAGAAAAAAGATCTGCGAATGTATACCATATCAATAGCTGCCAAGCCAGAAGATCTATCAGCAGATGATGACAGCTCAGTCACAGTGAGGAACTTTCCTTGGCTGCACTTTTCATTTGTATGACAAGACTGCAATGTACTATCTTTGCTTACTTCACAAGGAGCAACAGCATTCTCTAAGCTGAAAGCAGTTACCAAGACAATCAACACCGGGAAATTATAAATTTGAACTAAAGAGAACACATAGGCAACAAGGCAAACCATGATGTCCCTTGCTGTTTTGTGGGAGCCAAATTAGTAAGAACATAGGGATTCTTCAGGATGATAGTTTTCTCCGTAGGTGTATTTTCCTAAACATGGTGACAAGATTACTTAGTTCAATTCATAACAAATTAGCAGACAGAGATTTGTCATCCAACGAGAATGTTAACAGAAAACTCGGTATAAATCACATGTCTCGTAAAAATGTAATAACCTTTGCGTTTTCTTTTCCAGAAGTCATTCTAAACCTGGACTTTTTGGCAGGAAATACATCATCAACTCGGGTATCAATGAATTTTTGGTTCCTTGACAGCCCCGGCCTTTTAAGCCCATTATCACCGTCACTGGTGTTGCAAACATAAATCGAGCAAGCTGTCAACAAATTATGAAATAAGAAATTCAAAGAGAATAAGGAGAAGCTTACTTTGAAGTACTGCTCAAGGGCAATGGAGATTCATCTGTAAGGTCCACAGTCACAGCACTAGCCCGCTTCAACTGCTCTCCCTGCCAACAACATATAGATAATATGGATATGAGAATATCTGACTCGGCAGTCCGCAACAGTTCATTAATAGTAGTCAATATGAATGAAAAGATGCTGGAAACTAGTCAGCCAGGCATATATATCAGAATCAAGTAACCAAACGCTTTGATTTACAAAATAAAAGTTAAGAGTTTTACCCTCAATTCTGAAGGCGTCTTTCTTTTCATCATTGTGTCGCTATTTCGATGCTCAGAGCCAATTAGATGAGAGCGATGGAGCAACGAACTTGGTGCAACAACTTTTGCCATGCCCTGGCTTCGAAAACCACAATTGAAGCCTTCTTACCAATCAAAGCACATCCTAAGATAAATTGAAGTAGGTCTAGTGAGATGCGAGACAGTTTCAAACAATCAAAATCAGTAATTTCCACAATGATAGAATAAAGATTGTAAACCTTGGCTTATCTGATTTAAGTCGACGAAGCCGCGATTCTGAGGGTGGCAATGGAAGCAAAGAACGCAGGGTCGCGACCAAGACTTTTCCAAGGTGTATATATAAAGGCAGCAAGCGATTCAGAAGCTAAAGAATAGAAAGATCGATCTCATCTTACCTCCATTTTTGGGTAAAATACAATATGCCCTGTACATAAGATTGAATCAAGTCCGAAGTTTTGAATTAGTTTCGACCTGAATACGATTTTAGGGCAGCCTCTGGCCAGAGTTTGAGGGAGAGGAGCGGGAGCGAACTTGAACTGAGATGGCAGACAGGGAAGAAAATTAGCGGCGAAAGTGAATTGCGTTTAAAAGCAATTTGATTTCCCTCCTGTTTCTGACGCCGTGAGCGCGACGCCGTTTATGACCGTTCGTCAGTCTCCTGTATTCCTGAGTTTCCAGAAATGATTGTATTGTTTTTGTGCCCCAAAGGCCTAAACTGATCACGTTTGAACAAATTTTTATTTTCCTTGTATTTACGTTAAATTTTTTATATTTATTGTATCAAGTTCTCACACGGTCGCATATTTTATTTTTGAAATATTATAAAATCCCATATTTTAAAAATATTATTGAGAGGAAAACAAGTAATAAATGCAGGCAAAATGTCAACAAGTTAAGTTCAAATTTAAGTTGTATTTATTTGAAGTTGAATTAAATTGATTTTCATACATATGTGATCGTTAAAAATGAACGTGACTTCATTGAGTTAATCTCAGGGATAAAGATAGAAAAAGAATTTTAAATTTGTAAAATTCTAAATCATATATCTATAAAAAAAAATTATAAATTACTTATCAAGTTTCGTTATTTCTTTATCAATTTGATGAATAACAAACTGATTTGAGATTTTATAGTTTAAAATTTTTTTTTCTTTCCTTTTCCCTTAATCTTATATAGGAAAAAAATACAAAAATAAGTGAAATCAACCCCCCTAGTTCGCAGTACATGTTTATTTGTAAAGTTCAGTATAATAAATAATTGGTTAAGTATATGCCTCACAGTGAGAATCTTTTCATGGAAAAAGAAAACAAAAATGAGAATATATATATCTTTCTTTTCCTGCGTGGAACTGTGATTTACAATTTTATATACACATGCATGCATGCTTCTCAACTAAATTAAAGCGCATTTGTCAATTTAAAATCAAAGGCTGTTGACGATGATGATCATCAATGATTCCAGTCCAATTTTTTTCGTATCTTGCATGTAAAGTATATAGAGAAAAAAAAAAGACCCCGTCGCGTTTCGATTAATTATTGAGCATATATATATATATATATATATATATATATTTGGGCCATAGGATGTCACTCCTATGTAGAACCCAAGTTCTAATTATTCAGTTTTATTTATTTCGTATTTTATGTATTTCCTATTTTGTGTGTTTCTTATTTTATGAAAAGAGAAAAAAAAAGGAAAAAATAAAAATAAAAGAGATAACTTTAAAGACTAGGCTGCAAAATTTTGTATGACGGGAAAAAAAAAAGTTTATATATAGCTCTTGTGAGAGAAAATATTTTCAACGGCTTTTCTACCTAAACAGTTTTGATTTAGTTGACAAATTAATTTCTTGTTGGATTGATTTGATATCTTTTTTTTCATAAGGTTTTAGACACAAGGAGATTCATCCTGGACAGTTATATTATCCATTGGAATCTTCTATTTTCCCTAGAATTTTCTTAAACGTCCATTCATATATGCTACAGGTTCCCTGAGCAAGTTTGATCAAGCTGACAATAATTAGATGGTCATTTTTTATTTGATTGGCCTAAATTTTGTGGAGGTGTTGGAGACATATAGTTCTTAAATTTGGACGGTGGGATCGTGGATTGGAGCTTCCTACCTTCTCTAAATTTGGCATGAACGTTGGTGTACATTATGTGACTATAACTTTTGCGTTTGGTGATTTATGGCTCATGCATGTAGATTGAATCTTCGCCCAAGAGATACGTATTAGAGCATTGAACATTGTTTTTTTTTTTTTCAAGAATTTTTCGCCATGGTCATTTGCTCTCACTTACATTCAGGGAGAGATTTTTCCATGTTAAATTCTTTTGTCTCAATTTATTATTTCACGACTTATTTTATTTTCTACGGACTGCATACGACCATTTTTCATTTGGAAAATTTAATATCTGCTGCGCTTTTCCTAACAAACGTGTATGTGTGTATATATGCTTCAAAAACGTCATCGCAATATGGACCTTTTTTCAATATAAAAATAGCCTGAGCTTTTGTAATACTAGTACACAGCTGCAAGCAACAAATAACCTTTTTTCCAATGAGAATCGAAAATTATAAACTTACACACGTGAATAATTTGATAATTTAATTACCGCCATTCAATTCAACGAGTGGGCCGGGTTCAAGTTTAATTTCCGGCATTTTTAGTTAAGCCCCTTTGCTTAATAATCGGTGCACCAACAAAAAATGTGATGAAGAAATTGGAAATTAAAGCGATCCATGTGCATATGATATTGATATAAAGAAGAAACACATTTTTGTAAATATATAGTACGTACTCTATGAGCTAGACAATGGAAGGATCACTAGTAGTGGAAAGTTCACAAAAAGTCCACAAAGTGCGAAAGTCCGTTGAAAGGGCATGAGTAAGGGCCAACCGTAGAAGTACATTTGAAATGCCCTAATTGGCCGATCTCGCCGACGGCGCCGTCCTTCTCGGATTCTGGCCCATGTAGGGTTTCGCAAGAACCAAGTGAAGTATCGGAAGATGATGGATTGGGATTCCCAGTTAGCTGCTGCACTCGACTCCTAAATTCTTCAGGCTTTACATGAAACACCTTAGGAGATCTCACATAAATGACAACCGGAGAGGAACTCTGCTTTTGACCTGCCACATGCTTCTTCTTCATCATCTTCCTGGAGCTCTTGTTCTTCATCACCGTGAGAGGTCCAGGTCTTGGACCCTGCAACTTCATTCTGCTTGCTTCAGATTCCGAATCCATATCTTGTGTTCTGTGATGTGTATTGAGCTTTCTTTAAAGTTCGCGTCTTTATATAGAGAGAGGGAGGGAAATGAAGGGAATGGGAAGAGTTAAGACTTTTTGAGTGTGTGTTAGTTGACAAAAAAAGACAGGCACTAATGGTGCTCTCTGATTTCGTCTTTTTTAGGTTTTATAATCTGAGTCCTGTCTTTTGGTGCTGTGTTGGACCGCCTCTTGTAAAATTTGCCGGCTCGGCCGGTTTCGAGAATTTATTCCTGAGTCAGAGTTCATGGTCAAAGTCATCCTGTGTGGACATTTTCCTCGTCGTGTCTCATATATTACTATATATTATATTATATATGCTTACATATTTTAATTAGCGTAATTAATAACTCGCCAGTCAAAAGGTTGTTATTTTTTTGTTCCTTGACTCGATTGAGACACTTCTCATTTTGATATTCAACTGTGGACGTTTTAATTGGTTGAATTTTAGTGATTCAACTGAAACCATTTAATTATTTAACGATTGCACTTTGGTTAGTCGTCGCCTCAAAATAAATCTCACTGAAACAAGCTAAGTTGGCTTGATTATTTAGAGAATCTCCATTAAGTTGCTGTATCCTAATAGATTACATTTCCCCCTATGAATTAACAAAACAACCGAAAAAGCTGTTATTTTCCAGAATAAACTGCTCCGCGATCATATTGATGATCTGGTTTTATTTGAAAAAGCAGCAGATTCAGTTCCCGCATTTTCAAAGCTGACGCGGTAAAGAGGTTGACCAGCAAATTAAAAGACACAGTACTATAGTTGATTTTTTTTAGGAAATTAAGAAAATTAAATAAATTATTTAATCATATCATATGTTATGTATCCTTAGATTATATATCAATTTATAAGTTAGGCAAAATAATTTGAAGAAAAAAAATATAAATATTTTAAAGTAATTTAATTAGCTTCCTCAATCTTTCCAAAAAAATTTAAATTTATCTTATACTCAATACAAGAGGGAATAATTAAAAACGTATGATCCTTGGCAATCTAGTTAAAAATGTGTTATTGGAGTTAAGTCAAACTATTTTACACCTCTATCACGGTGGAAAATCCGCGTGCCGCTGCATGGCATATCGATAATTTAATTTGGATGAGCAAGGAAAAGTCAAAACCACAGAAAGGCATCAGATGATCGAACAGCTCAAATTCCACCTTGGCTTTCTAATTATTTGCTATTTTTTATATATACTTAATCGAGGTCATTCTGAATGATGACGCGTCCGTATAAAAAATGGAAAATTACCAAAAAAAAAATTATGTATAGCGTTCAGATTTGGAAGATAACTAGGGTAATCATATGAACTAACTATATATTTTTATATATACATACACAGACACTTACACAATGAAAGAACTATTCCATGGGCACATAATTTGTTCTTTCATTGTGTAAGTGTGTGTTGAACAAATTATACACACACTTACATAATGAAAGAAAAACATGGGATCAAAAGGCAAGTGATATGGGAAACATATTATTACCAATAAATATGGGCGGTATATACAACACTCCTTCCAGTCCTTTTTATATATAATAACTCAATAATCGAATTATATATTTCAAGAAAGTGATTAAAGTTAATTAAAAATAATAGGCGAGCCTAAAATAAATCTTTTCTTAAGCATACACTTATTTAAAGGTAAGTAAGAAAGAAAAATAAAGTAAACATATGTAACATCAACTTTTTAATTAATACAATTCATTAGGATTTTTTTTTAAAAAAAAACTCATTAAATATTAAAACAACTCTTATTAGGTTGTTATAAAAAAGATATGTACAAATTAAATTTACGGTTCTTATAGAAAAGTCTGGGAGGGAGTATAATGCATATTATGCATACTTATATATGTATAATTAAAAGAAGTTGTGGGGGCAATTGCTTCCGCAACTATGCATGTAGATCGGCCACTATTTATTATAACAACCACACGTGCATGCAACTTCGATCTGTTGTTGGTCCTTTTTTACTGATTAATTACCAAATTGCCAAGACGATATCATGTTTGTGACTCTTATGAACCCCATGATCTGTTCCATCGAGAGATACTAAAATGAACAAAATTATTGTTTTTCTTCCATCAAATATTATTAATAGAAAAAATAACGGGAAAAGTTTCCATTCTTCTCCAGATACTGAGCTTTTACGCACGTCAACGGTTATATCCTTCTCGTTGATTCCTTATTGATATAATTGTTGAATCGATTCATGCATTGTGCAGATGGAATGCAGGCATTAACGTTCAAGTGCAATTAATTAGCATATCCAGAATCGATGAGGTTTTCTTGGACCGAATTGTTCATTCAAAGTCCCCGATTTTAACGTCAATGGAATCACCGGAGATCGATCTGCGCATTGCTATTCACGAAAGGCCGTGGAGAACGCCCAGAAGGATATAGTCACCGCTTGGATTTGTGGTAGAAGCCGTTTTTTCATACTCATTTACAAAGTATGAGGTTTTTATCTAGACCTGTGTAAACATAATTTTCTGAGGGTAATTCAAACGGGCCCATAATTTGATGGGCAACGTCTGTGTGGGACCTAACATTGGTGGGAATGGATTCTGGCAATCATTCGCATCCGCTTTCAAGAAAAACCCGCCACCGGAGGGCAGGCTTCCAGCGCCTAACACCGACAAGGACAACAATAAAAGCACGGAAAATGATGCTGGGCCTAGTTCATCTAATAAATATTCTGACGCTCCAAATCAAGTTCGAAGTACGCCACCTGAATTGGTGAAAATTCCCCGAGATGAAAAACCAAAACCAAACCCACCACCACGACAACCCGAAAAGCCTGCAAAACCCGAGGTCAATGAACCTTCTTGTAGTACTTCTTATGGGAAAGGTAAAAATCCTGCTGAGCCGGAGGTGGTCAATAATGAACCTGCTTCTAATAAGAACCATGCTCATGTTAGGGAGCCTGAAAGGCCTGTTAAGCCGAAGGTGGTGGCCAACGAAGCTTCCTCTAGCAATACCGCTAAAGCTGGTGAAGATAAAAAGAAACCCACCCATGTTAAAAGATTATCGAGCATGGGACTCAGAATAGAATCGGTGTTAGGGAGGAAAACTGGGAATATAAAGGATTTTTATAGTTTGGGTCGGAAGCTAGGACAAGGGCAGTTTGGGACAACATATTTCTGTCTAGAGAAGGCAACTGGGAAAGAGTTTGCTTGTAAATCAATTATTAAGATAAGATTGAACACACAAGAGGACGTAGACGATGTGAGGAGGGAGATTCAGATAATGCATCACTTGAAAGGTCATCCCAATGTGATTCAGATAGTTGATGCTTATGAAGATGCCATGGCTGTTCATGTGGTTATGGAATACTGTGCTGGTGGAGAGCTTTTTGACAGGATCACAGAGAGAGGTCACTACACTGAGAAAAAGGCAGCCGAGCTTGCAAAGGTAATTGTTGGAGTGGTTGAGGCATTCCATTCTATGGGGGTAATGCACCGAGACTTGAAGCCAGAGAACTTCCTGTTCGTCAGCCCCGAGGAAGACTCACAGCTTAAGACAATAGATTTCGGCCTCTCAATGTTCTTTAGACCAGGTAACGTATTCTTTTTGTTTTTAGTACTGGTCAAGAAAGTTAAATAAATTACATAATCATAACATATGTATATATCATTAGATTACATTTCAGTTTATAAGTTAATCAAATTAGTTGGAAGGGATTATTAAACTTTCCCTATTTCTCTAGTGCACTTATGACGAATTGAATGATTTCTGCTCATGATTGAGAAACTAACAAGATATTGAACTTTCAGGTGAAACATTTACGGATATAGTTGGGAGCCCCTATTATGTGGCACCCGAAGTTTTGAAGAAGCTATATGGTCAAGAATGTGATGTGTGGGGTGCAGGGGTGATCATTTATATCTTACTGTGTGGACTTCCACCATTTTGGGGCGGTGAGAATATATAATGCTGCCCCCTACTTTGCAATCTTTAGTTCTCCATGCATATTGTAAATGTCAGTCTGTTGTTTGTTAGGGTGTACTAATTACATGTCAATTATATTCCTGATGTTGTTCCTTAATTTTCTTATTATCAGAATCGGAGATGACCATATTTAAGCAAGTTTTAGAAGAAGATCTTGACCTTGTCTCTGAGCCATGGCCTAGCATATCCGCAAGTGCAAAGGATCTTCTTCGAAAAATGCTAGTAAAAAACCCTAAGAAGCGACTATCGGCACGTGAAGTTCTTGGTGAGTAACCATGTCGCTCTTTAATTTGTTGCTGTATGATTCCATCCTAGTGCGGCTTGTGATAGTAATTAATCATCCTTTCCTTTTTTAAGATCGCGCGCGCAGACAAGTTTGATCTTTAATTTCCTGTGACGTAATTCATCTGGTTATACTTATACAGGATTATTTAATGTAGACAATCATAAATTTATAACACCGATTAAAACATCTGGTTAGTAACCCACTCAGATGCCTGCTCTGCATATTATAAATGGAGACTTTTAAATAGAAGAATATTCTCAGTTGCTTATGCCACCCTTGCTACTCTTAACAGATTACTCTCCATAACTACTAATCTATATACTGTTTGAAAAATGCATCTTAATTGGCTTTGAATAAATAAGGGCAAGAAGTCAAGCTTTTGATTATGTGCAGGCCATCCTTGGTTCCAGACTGAAGGTTTTGCTCTTGATAAACCCCTTAATTCTGTTGTTTTAACTCGTTTGAAGCAATTTTCCGCCAGGGACAAGTTCAAAAAGATAGCAATCCGAGTAAGTACCCCGCGGGCTATCTAAGACTATACTTATTTGTTGAAAATAATGTGTGTGGAATACTGTTTGCACTTGTAAGAAATCCATGTGTGAAATATTATATTTGTTTACACTTGTAAGAAATTTGTGTGTGGATTATTGTTTGCACTTGTAAGAAATCGTGTGAAATATTGTTTACACTTGTAAGAAATCTAGTTTGGAATATTGTTTGCACCTGCAAGAAATCCCAGAATCATGAGTACATCTTTTTTTATGCTCATAACATCATGACATTTTCAAATTGAACTATGTTTTTCTAGAGAAGTTTTACTAAAACTGTCTCAAAAAAATAAATGATATTTGCCTAATTTCCTAGAGTCTTCATGCTTTGAAGAATGAAGCAGACACCTGTTCGGGTTAAGATAAGAATTTTTTAACTTAGGATGGGGTGAGGGATAGATGTTCTTATTAAATGACAGCTATATATATACTGGCAACTCTTACGGTATCATTTCACAAAACCAGGATATCTTTTTATTTGCCTCCTTGATAGTGTTGTACCAATAATGCTTTCATATCAAGTCCCTTATAAATTATTCTGGATATTAATGTTTTAAGTTGTTGTTTGTATGATACATTATGAGTTTGAGGAGTTATCTTTTATCAACAGGTAATTGCTGAAAGTCTGTCAGAAGATGAAATTGCTGGGTTGAAAGAAATGTTCAGGGTAATAGACGCGGATAACAGTGGACACATCACTCGTGAGGAACTAAAAGTTGGTTTGGAGAAAATGGGTACTTTCCTCAAGGATTCTGAAGTCAATCGGTTAATGCAGTCGGTAATAATTAATGCCGTTCAAATTGGCCTGATTATGAAATATTCGGTCTACGATAACTAACGTGGCTTGTTTTTTAAAATTTTAGGCAGACACAGATAATAGTGGCACAATAGACTATGGTGAATTCTTAGCAGCTATGCTTCATGAAAACAAGCTACAGGAGAAGGATAATCTATATACTGCCTTCATGTATCTTGACAAAGATGGTAGCGGGTACATTACGCGAGATGAGCTCCAACAAGCGTTTGTACAGTTTGGTCAACAAGATATTCAATTAGATGATATAATCCGCGAAGTTGACAGGGATAATGTAATTAATATCTTCCTTTCCAAGAGTTTCATATATGTGTGGTTGCTTTGTCACTTCTCCTCCCACCAAAGAGATATTTCATCTTCCATATTTAAAACTTCAGTCTTGTTAATTTGTTTTATTTTGTTCTATTTTCAGGATGGGCGCATTGATTATAATGAGTTTGTTGCAATGATGCAAGACTCTAATTTGTAGGGCCATGGCATGTGGTGACTTGATAGATGTCTTTCAACCTGCATCCTCTCTTACTCGAAGTAGATATATATTATGCAAGAGCATGCCCTTGTTAAGAATTGGGAGAAGATGGATGGATAATATGCTTTGCAGTATTTTTTTCAACTGATTTTAAGAAAAACATATTCTTGTGAATATGTTTCTAGTGCGTTAGATCGCGAATTTGGTTTAATTTTGTAGTTATTTCCCCCTTTTGAGGTGGACAAGTATGTTGTGGCTAATTGTCAAATATGAATATAAGGATTTGGTCAACGTATGTATTTATACCATTGTATACACTCATCAGGAGCGTACTTGTGCAGCCTAGCTACCCTGTTGTATCAACACATTTAATTGGTTAATGGTTACTAATATTTCATTCTTGGATTACATGCCCTCCATTCATTCCAACTATTATTTCAATAATAGAGTTTGATAAGGTGTAGTTCCATCCCTATGTACATGAATTGTACTGCTTAAGAAATGAGATATGAGACCACCCATAAAATTCATGCCAACAAATGAAAGTAAAGTGGAAAAGGGGATAGTGGATGACCTACTCTAGTATTCATCAACCTCAATAAGCAAAACCCCAACTCTCTTTTGGAAAATTTAATTATTAGCCAGGGATCAGAACGTAACTGTCAAATCGCTGGACCATTAGGTTAGATTGATGCATCTATCGGTAGTATAATCAAAAAGGTTTTTTTTTTTTTTGCTCAGTAATCAAAAAGGGTTGACTGATGGATGTTCGCATAAAAAAAATGGATTTTTAAATGATGAAGCATTTCAGTTAAAGAGTTTAGACTTGGTGAAATTTTAAACTCAACTGTGTATGAAATTTTCTTGAAGAATGGTTCGATCAAATTTTTTATTAATTATTGTTTTAAAAGAGATGGAGGATGTTATAACAATTCTGTATACTTCAATATGTAGTGTAAGATCACAAACTTTCACATCACTGATTTATCCTCATATTCAATATTTAATGTCATGAATAATCAATATCACCATTACAAGATAAACAATTTATGTTCGATTAACTAAAAGATTTACTCACAAACATACATTTCAAATAATAACATTTTTCATATATAAAATACTATAACATATACTTATATCATTTGTAAATATAAACATATACTACTAATAATTACCTCAATAAGTATATAAAGTAAATTAAAAAGCGATTACCTCAAGTTATTGATAAAAGAACTAAATTTAAAAGAATTCATGTCCAATAAGCTAAATTCAAGTTCACTATAAAATAAATATATAATTATAGCTAGGTTAATAATTAATCTATTCCTCAAATCATCTTTTCAAGTACTAATTAATATAGTAACAAGAATTAATCTATTCCTCAAATCATCTTTTCAAATCACAAATCCTAACTTTTCTCAACTCTATTTCTCTCAATTAAATTTTTCAAGAATGATACTTCCCTCCAATCATCTTAAAATCCCCAAAATTGCTCAGTTTAATCCTTAGTGCAAATCTCATAAATAAACTCTTTCTCAAATCATCATTACAATAACATTTTCTTCTTTTATAAATTATTTTCATTTATTAGAATAATCTAAATACAACCATATCCTCAACTTATCCTAAACACTCAATTCCCTAAAATCAAAGTTTCATCCAAAAATTATAAATATTCACATTTTCTTATAAAAGTCAACTCCAGTCAATTTGATCTTTTATAACCTCCAATAAACTAAATAGGCTAAATACGAGACTCTAGAATTATAAGCTAAATAATACATTGGAACACTCAAATATTTGAAATTATATAAACTCTAAAATTTGTCACCATCAATAATCTTTAAACAAAGAAAAAAAAATACAGGACGCCAAATAACTTACCTTAGAAAATCAAGCAATCTCCACCTTTAGTTCTCTTCTTCCCTCCCTCTCTTACTCTCACTCGCCCTCCACTCTGTCAAAGAACCTGACGAGTGCCTCTGCTTCTTTTAATTTGAGGGAGTGCTTGGGGGTATTATTAATACCCCAGAGGAGCCCCAAGTAGTTTTTTCCTCCTTTTGATGAGGTTGACAAGTTCATGCGTTGTGGTTAATTGTCAAGCATGAATATAAGGATTTGTCAACATATGTATTTATACGATTTTATACACTCAGGAATGTACTTGTGTAGCCTAGCTACCCTATTGTATCAACACATTTAATTTGTTAATGGTTACTTATATTTCACTCTTGGATTACAAACCCTCCATATTTCAACTATTATATCAATAATAGAGTTAGATAAGGTGTAATTCCATCCCTATGTACATGAATTGTACTGCTTAAAAAAATGAGATATGGGATCACACATAAAATTCATGCCAACAGAAGAAAGTAAAGTGGCAAAAGGGGATGAGTGGATGACCTACTCTTGTATTCATCAACCTCAATAAGCAAATACTTCAACTCTCTTTTGGAAAAATTAGTGTTATTAGCTAGGAATCAGAACGTAACTGTCAAATCTCTGGTCCATTAGGTTAGGTCGATGCATATGTCCATCGGTAGTAATTAATAAAAAAGAAGGGTTGACTGAAGGATGTTGGCATTAAAAAAAAAAAAAAAAGATGAAGCATTATTCAATTAAAGAGGTTGGGTCTAATAAAGTAAAGTCCAAAACTCAACTCAAATTTTCTTCATGAATGGTCTGATCAAATTTTTTATTAATTATTATTTTAAGAAAATGGAGAATGTTACAATAATCTTGTACACTTTAATATATGGTTTAACTTCACAAACTTCCACCTGAATGATTTACTCTCATATTTAATATTGGGAAAATTACATTATGTTCCCAAGAACCAGAAAAAATTACAAAAAAGTTTCAAACGAAAATCTCATATCATAAAAATCCCTAGGACTTTTTTGTAATTAATTG
The DNA here is from genome assembly GCA_037074495.1 of Acacia confusa. Classification (NCBI taxonomy): domain Eukaryota; kingdom Viridiplantae; phylum Streptophyta; class Magnoliopsida; order Fabales; family Fabaceae; genus Acacia; species Acacia confusa. Next base: position 6,891,581 of record CM073507.1, on the reverse strand, counting down.
TCATATTAATTACAACTTATTAAAATGTCATATTAATAACTAAAAATGTTATGATAACAACAAAAATTCTCAATTATTAATATTACATTTCAAATTATGAGAATTTTTGTAACATAGCATTTTCATTTGTTAATATGACATTTTATGTTGTTAAAATTCTCTATCATCTTGAACAATTAATTACAAAAAAGTCCCAAAGACTTTTTTAAAACTTTTTTTATATGAAATTTTGGTTTGGGAATTTTTTGTAATTTTTTCTGGTTTGGGACCACAGTGTAATTTTCTCTTTGATATTCAATGCTCATATGTAATATTCAACGCCATACATAATCAACATCACAATCACAAGATAAACAATTTAAGTCTGCTTAACTAAAAAGTTTACTCACAAACACATATTTCACACACACACACACATATATTATAACATATACTGATATCATTTGCAAATATAAACATACACTAATAATCACTTCAACAAGCATACAAAGTAAATTGAAAAGTGGTTAATTTAAGTTATTGACAAAAGAACTAAACTTGAGAGAATTTAAGTCCAATAAGTTAAATTCAAATTCACTCTACAATAAATATAAAATTATAGGTTAATAAAATTTATATGAATACTAATCAATACAGTAACAAATAATAAGTAATTAAACTCTCATGACTGGCCCACTTTAATTTTCTTAGAAAAATTACAACAATTTATTTATTCCTCAAATCATTTTTTCAAATCACAAATCCCAACTTTTCTCAACTTGATTTCACTCAATTAAATTTTTTAAGAATAATATTTCCCTCCAATCACCTTAAAATCTCCAAATTTGCCCATGTTAGTCCTTAGTGCAAATCTCATAAATAAACTCTTTCTCAAATCGTCGTTACAATAACATTCTCTTCTTTTATAAATTATTTTCATTTATTAGAATCATCAAAATACAAATACATCCTCAATTTATCCAAAACACTCAATTCCCTAAAATCAAAGTTTCACCCAAAAATTATAAATATTCACATTTTCTTATAAAACTCAAATCCAATCAATTTAATCCTTAATATAAACTCTAATAAAAACTAAAATGAATTATATAAATTCGGATATAAGAGACCATTGTCACAAATATCAATTTTCCAATCAAATACTAGCTTTAAGTTTCTCAAATCAACCATTTAGCTAAAAATAAACCAGACAAATTATTATTCTAACACTATTATGGCCATTATAAGTTAAACAATACATTGAAACACCCAAATATTTAAAATCCTATAAACCCTAAAAATTCAGAAAATATGATACGAGGAAACTAAATAACTTACATTAGAAAATCGAAACAATCTCTACCTTTTGTTCTCTTCCTCCCACCTCCCTCTCTCACTCTCGCTCTCCACTCTATCAAAGAACCAGATGAGCGCCTCTGCTTCTTTTAATTTGGGGGAGGGAAGTGCTTAGGGGTATTATTAATGCCCGCTATCCAATTTAATGGTGTGTTGCTCACTACTAAATTTAGTATTATGTTTTTATATATTTATATGTAGTTTTTTTTTAAATGTTGTTATATCCCCCCCCCCTCAATTCAATAATTGAGTCAAGTTTATATGTTCAGCCCAAATAAAATCTTCTCAATATTTAACAAGTTTTGGCATTTTCTAAAATTAAAACTTAAAATATTATTATTTTTTAACTCTTACTTTAGAAAATTTACTTTCATACTGAGTAATTACATGGTAAATTTTAATTACCATAAATTAATCTCTCATTAAATATTACCTAGTTCTGGAATTAAAAAAATTAGGATGTTGCATCAATCATATAAGAGCAACATGTTCATACAATTAAGAACTTAAAGATATAACTACTATATCCTCACTTAAGGGAGATAACCAACCCTAATTGCTCTAAGGAAATACTCAAATTATCTTAACTCTTAACTAGTGAGGACTTTGCTATATTGGACACTCAACTCTTTAATTAAGGTAACATTTTGTATAAACCAGGGCCTTAACTAACTAACTTAACTAATTAATTTCACCTTAATATATCTCTGACACAGCAATAGCTATAGGTGACCAATTAATTAATCCAGCCTCATGCACATAAATATAAAAAGTGAAGAAAGGTACCGGGATCCACAAAACCAGTGGTCTATTTTCACGCGCAATTACGAAATATAAAAGTGAAGCCCATATATATGAATGCAGTGGAATATAATGGTATACAATTAATTAAAAGGGGTTGGTTTTAGGAACTAATATAACGAACTGTGCATTTTACAAGCCCCAATGTGGTGATAACAACCGTTACGCGTTATGGTTTATTCTTCACGTGAAAGAGCAAGAGAGACACGCACAAACACAAAGGTGCTCATGAACCAGCAACATGGCACCACGCAAGCTCTGCAGTTAAGGTTTCTATAAAGATTATTTTAATGTTTACCCAAAAGAAAGATTAAAACGAGTCTCACGTACGCAAAGATTAAGATAAAATTGGACTAAAGATAGTGACAATGGGATGATGGATCATCACAGCCAAGTAAGGTGGTGGATAAGAGATAGAAGTTTTTTTTTTTTTTTTTTTTATCGAAAGCTAAATATATATTAATACTTGAGATTGATACAGTAGATGAAAACAAATACAAACAAAATAATATCAAATATAACCAAATAAACCAGATACAAAAACAACCAAAAGTACATAACAGATTTAATAGTAGAAGAAAACTCATAGGCAATAGTGGTCTCATCAATATCCAAGGTTAGAAGTGACGACAAAGGAAGTGTTGGTCGTAAAACCCACCCTGAAGGGCACACATCCTTATAAGCATTAGCTGCAATTAAAGCAGCTGTACAGACACCCTATATTGGGGTAAAGAACTTAGAAAGCTCAACCTCAGAAAGAAGAAGACTCATAATGTCCTGAATAAAACTTCTGCTCCTTTGATCAAGTAGATTCAATGACCTTGACCACACACCGAAAAACATCTCTTTAAATTTTCCCCCAAGAACGCAGATGCGAGCTACCAAGAGATAATCAGATCTAATAACGTTGAAATAGTCATCCAACCAAGAGGATTTGAACGCAGATCTTACAGACCTGTTTATTTTCTTAGACAAAAACACCACCACAAAACCCAAAACCATAAAAAAAAAAAAAGATAAATCTTACATCCGCAGATCAAATTTGGAGAAAGAGAGGAGAAGACTCGCCACAAGGACAAAAAAAGACCACAACCAACAAAACTCAAAGTGAGAGGACCGCAGATATCATATTTGGACTCTAAGCTACACCTCTGACTTGTCTGTGACATAAAAGTAGGCTCGCCGGTGGTTTGTTCATCACAAGCCACCGACGAGAGGGCGAGATGCAGAGGGGAGCGCAGGAGAAAAGGGGGGGTGATTAAGGGATTGAAGTTGAGATATGCCTTTTGGATGATTGATGCCTTCTTTAACAATTTGTATGCATGTGCTCTGTTTTTATGTTCTGTGATAGTCCAGCAGCTGGATTCTTCTGTCTTTTACCCCTCCTTTCTCAATTATCTTTTGATATATATATTCTTTGTATTATTATTATAAATTTAATGATTCTAAAAAGCTGCTTGATCAGCGGCAGCGCATACGTTTCAAAATTCTAGTGTTTGAAAATGAAAGAAAAGCAGGAAAGGATGGGATCAAAAAACGTGAAGGCGAGGGGTCCACGTGGAAGGCTGTGAGGGAAGACGCGGTCCAGTGGTGGCCACGTGTAGGAGGGGTGATCAGTGGATTGTGGACGGCACACGTGGCGGGCCAAAGAGGGATACGTTTTCCGCATTTTTGCATTTTTTTGGACGCACTTTTCTTGCTTTTTTGCATGCACAGATAATGAAATGATTAGTTTTATTATGGACGTGAAATTGGGAAGTTTTTTGGAGGGACAAAAAAAAAAGAACACTTGACACTGAGTGGACCAAACTGAGTCCCACTATGTCTGTCGCTATCACGTCCTTATCACGTGACCTTCCCTTCCATCCAGGGCACCGCACCGCCCCCTGACCATTTGCTCGGTTTCAGATTTCATTAGCTTTCCCTTCCCTCCTTAATTAATTAATTATTACATCATCATTATTAATCAATAATTGAACTCCGATCTCATTTCCCAACTAGTGTAAGATCCATGGCCATGACGAATTTCAAATGAATTAACCAGATAAAATGTTCGTAGGCAATATAATATTGTGAGATTAAATATTGAGATAATTATGGGGTGGAAAAATTGGAAAAGGACGGGAACACGTGGCGATATGTGGCGGGAGAGGGGGCCAGCAAAAGACAGTCAAGACTCAAGACTCTGAGAGCTTCTTTTTCGTCAGGAACCACCAAACATCTCCTTTTGGCACCCACTTTTCTCTCCACCACTCATCTCCCTCCCGTTCTCAATTTACTTTATTGCCCTCTCTACCCCAATTATCTCATTCATCAATCCACAATGATCGTCTCCACTTTAATCATTCATCAATCCACAACCACAATAATCGTCTCCAATTATAACATGTTAGCCACACTTGGTTTGCACAATATAATATATATAGTCTATATTTATATTTATATTATATGCTTCATAGTCAGGTGTTGTATCAATCGACATTAGTGATTAATTTCTCAATTATTAATTATAAGGTAATTTTAACCGCCTCGCTAAAATTAGAAAATAATTAAATATCTATTTGAGATTGCTTCTAGCTAGTCTAAAATTACCATATACTCTAGAGGATAGTTGAAAACTTCAAAAACAAGTTTTGAGTAAAATTTGTTGACTGATTGATATGGCTTTCTTTTACCGAAACTTTAGTAAGCTTTTAATGAGCTTATAGGCTAACTAATCAAGGCATTGATAACTATACGAAAACAATGATTATCGGCGGAGTAACTGTCATAAGGCATTAGCATTGATAATTACTCTATATGATCTTAAATATAAGATAAAGTTGATTTTTTTTTTAAATATTAAGAAAGCTAATTAAATTATTTTAAAGTATTTATATTTATTGGTTTTTCTTTGAACTATTTGCCTTATGAAGATATTATTATATATTATATTAATATTTGATACATAGATATTATATGTCTTATGTTGATATTATTATTTGATTAGACTTATTTAGGTTAGGTTAGACTCTAATATTAGTTTGTCCGCCTTCCTTCGGTCGGTGCATAACGTTCGCGGTTACACATGTGTTCTTTCCTTTGTAGATTATCTAGTTCCATCCTAAAGCTCCGTCAAGATCCGCAAACTCGTTCCCTGAATAGTGTTTATTTCCATCTGAGTGCTTCATTCAATTTTGCAGACACAAAGAGAAAGTATACGGTTCTATCCCAAAGCTCTGTCTAGATCTTTTGACCTTCTTGTTCTACCTAAATCTTTAGACCATTTAATTTGGTCCACTTAGATCTTTACACTATCTAGTTCCACTCAGACTCAAAGACCATTTCGTTCCTCAGATATGAAGACCATTTGGTTTCTCCTAGATTAGCTCGACGTTGCCTCTTATATTTAGGAACGGAAGGGAAGTAATAGTCATTGCCTCTTAACATTGGGAACCTGCTATTGATATAATCTGCAAATAAAAGAGTGGGTGTACTAAAATACTACTCCTTAATCTTTATTATAAAGCATCAACCACCTTGTCTCGCGCGAACCAAGGAATGGAAGTTGAGTCATTAAATTGGTCTAAAATTGATAAATATTTCCAACTTCACCTCTACTTTAATGATGTGAATTTAAAGAGTTGGTTAAAAATGAGGGTATAATTGGAAAATAGTAATAAATGAGTTGGTTAAAGGAAGTTGGTGATAAGGGGCGACTTCGACAAGTGCACCGGTCGTTACAAGTAATAAAGTAGTGAGAAAGTATCGTCCCACGAGGAATAGTATCCAATCACTAATTCGCTATTTACGTTTTAGTTGGATGGATGAGTAAAAGAGAATAGTTGTAACTAAACAAGAATTTCAAGAATTAAAGAAAGAAAAGAACTCAAGATCAAGAATCTCAAGAAGATGTTTAGATAGGACAATTAATCAAGAAAAGCGTAGCTAGGGCTTAGAATCCCCCTATGCTCATTTAAGTATTTGAATTGAAATCCTAATTGATTATGATTCCCAAATTGACGATCGATTCTCTAAGGTTAGACTAAGTCCCAATGTCTTGTTGCTACCTTAGTCTATTTTATCTTTAAAAACAACCTAATGTCTTAGTATTGTGTAGAAAGATCAAATCTTGAACCAGAATCCTATGATTGCATAAATTCGTAAGTCTATGTCTAGGTCATGCAATTTTATAATGAATTAACAAGTTCTAGTTAAATGCACCAACATCTCTATTGTCATACATCAACCTATGAACAATCTTAAAGGTGATCAATCTTCAAGAAAGCATTAAACAAAGGAAATTCATTTAATAAGGGAAATCAAGATTCAATCAAGAATTCGAGCAAATACGATAAACTTGCATAGGGTTCATCCTAACCCTAACTACAAAAAGAAACTTAACCAAGCATGACTAGATTAAGAAAACAAAGAAGAAAAGATGAAAATATAATAGGTTTTCGATGATTGGGGAACGTTGATTTCCATGATGAAGCTTTGATTTTCTTTCTCCAATACCGTAGGGTTGTTTCTCTTGCACAAGGTTCAAGAAGGTGTCTTTGTTTACTAGGGTTTCTTCTTTTTATATTCTAGGGCCCCTTGGACTTCAAAACCATTAAAGAATATAAATTTTCTTTCCTTTTTCGGGCCCTAAAATAAGAAAAATCATATTTTCGCAATTCTGGCGCCAAACCCTTTCTTGCAAGACAGAGAGTTGGCGTTCCGGGCGCCAACTTTGCACTAATTGGTGCCTCGGGCGCCAACTTTAAAAATCCAGGCCGAGCCAACTTTGCACTAGGGCGCCAACTCCAAAAGTAGCCCAAATAGTTGGCGCTTTGGGTGTCAACTTTGCTTCCTTCGTGGCTTCTCTTTTCACCTTTCTTTAGCTCTTCAATTTGGCTTCTCTTGTGAATAAAAACCTACAAAACACACGAAAATACTTGTGAGGGCATGTCTGACATCAAATCCATGTTTTTTACTTATTATTCCTAAGCTTTTTAATTATGTTAGATCAAGTTTAACTCAATTTAGGCCTTAAAAATATGGTAGATTTACCGCTCATCAGTTGATGCCTTATAATAAGAATCAGAGGGAGTTCCTCCAGCCCTTAAGAAAATCTCCTTGGTAACCTTTTTTTTTAACAAAAAAAAAAAAAAAACAGGGGCAATCTACATATAATGTTTGCGTACGTCTGACGTCTTTAACGGTAAAACAGCCCCCGTTAAATTTTGGCTCGTGAGGGAGAGTGAATTTGTTTTTCCTTCTTGCTAAGCGCGCACAACATGGAAGCTATACATACAGACATATAGACGCGCTCGCGCGTATATTATTTGGAAGTACTTGATGAAAATTATTACATGGAAACAAAAGTCGGCCGGAGTCAATTTAATTTGCTTAAATATGTCTTGAAAGAGAAATCTGACGCTTGGCTTGTGGATGGATGCGTGTACGCATTAATTTCTATTCATATAATAATCTTTTTGTAAGAAACATTAATTCTGTATATATATAGATATATACATATCGCTCTAACTTATCAAAACGTTGATATATTTGTCATGCATGAATCAAAACGTGTGGCTCTAGTCTGTGACGGAAAGTTTGAGAATTATATAAAGTAGTGTACCAGCTATACTTTGACACTTGAATTCCGCCAAGGACCAGTACAAGAATATAAGGACACTAGTATGTCTTGGATGTTTATGGCGTTAAAGCTTTGAAGTGAGCTTCTGAGAAATTTCGTGAACTGATGAGAACGTACGAAATGGGTGGCAACTGATTTCAACTGATCAGCATCGATCAGAAGGTGAAAAAAAGGTACACGGACGAGGACGAAGAAGCTGAGGACAATATATCGTCATGGTTTCATCTATATGAGTTAACTAGCTGCTCAAAGCAATAACGAGGGCCAGCTCTAATCCAGAATCGGAACGTACACATCTATAGTGCATGCAAAATTCCAAAGTTGATAAAAGGCTTTCCCTGGTAGAGAGGTAATCTCGGATTTGAAAGCTAAGATCGACCTCTCTCAATCGATCGTCTCTGCATCCAACATTCAGGGCCCTTCAAGTGGCCTTTACTAATTGTCTGCATTATGGCTATTTCATTAGCCGGCACATGAGCCACAAGCCGCCCTTGCATAGCGTTAAACTTCTTCATTAATACCAAAAGTTTTTTGCTTCTTCTCTGATCTCGACGTCAAGCTTCAACTCTCTAGTATATACTATAGAACTGTAACCCTCAGCGTCGTCTTAAACCATCCTAAACACCCATGCCAGCTGCATGCAAATTGAGTCCAATTGTTTTGTGGCAGCCACGTGTACGGCCATTATAATGGCCATCTTATATATGAAGTTTAATTATCATGGAAAATGAGTCAAAAATTTATATCATAAAGTATATTTGGGACTCCCATCCCATACGTTTGGTGCGCGTGTGATGTGTCAGATCACAAGTCTATTTTCTTATCACAAATTGAAGGTGCAATTATATGGAGAAGTGATATTTGTGGGGAAGCACAGGGGTAGTATGGTAACTTCGTCTGAGCCCAAAGAATTAGCTGGCCCTTTAAAAGGAGGCGGGATGCTCCACAGTATGGGGCAAGATTATATTTGAGCTGGCCTCTAGCTAGAAACACAAATATCACAAATTAAAGGCACGCAATAAGCCTTTCTGTCTCGAGGTCTTGTCTTCTGCTTCGGCCTGAAACAGTAAGGATCCATGAATTCTCAATTATCTTTCTCCCTTTGATTTTGTTTATATATATCCTGTTTCATTATAATTGAATAACATTTATTTTATTATATATTGGCATCTACCTTATTTCATATCAGTAGATACTCCTGCAGTACATTTTTGGTTATCCAGCTGTCTCTTCTTCTGTTAGTTTCATCATTATCCTCTTTTCAAATCTTATATGCATAGAGTAACAGAGCAACATTATTCATATCCTTCCCTCCCCGTCATCTAGAGGGAAAATACTAATGATAAAAATAAAACATAGATTTCCGGTTTAGATCGATCTCAGCCATGTTATACTCTATAAACAATCTCTGTTCTGTAAAGTTATACGGCATTCTGGGGTGAAGATTGAATGGTTACAAAGATTTTGGGATTTGGTGGTGATAGGTGAGAGTGGCGGTGATGGAGAAAGCAAATACGTGCGGGCTGGCAAGAACGAAGTCGGATCAGCTGGTGGAGGCTCTGAAGTCGCCGTCGTCGAGTGAATCGATGGGGGTTTTGATGGAGCTGGGTGGAGCAACGCCGTCGAGGAAGTCGAGCAGGCGGATGACGGGGGCATCGCCGGGGAGAAGCGGAGGAGGGAAGAACACGCACATAAGGAAGTCGAGGAGCGCGCAGCTGAAGTTTGAACTGGATGAGGTGAGCAGCGGCGCGGCTCTGAGCCGAGCCTCGAGTGCCAGCTTGGGCCTGTCTTTCTCCTTCACCGGCTTCACTCTTCCTCCCGATGAAATCGCTGACTCCAAGCCTTTCAGCGACGACGATATCCGTAAGTTCCTCTCTCTTCCACCATCACATGACTCCACACTTGTATTCATGCTTTGTTTTGGCGATACACGTTATATTGCATGGACAGAGACATTTGACCTTTCATGTAAGACTGCCATACAACAACAAAACTCGAGTCTGAAATTACTGCTATTTATCTCTTTCTTGTCAAAATACTTTGTTATACATATGATAATATGAAAAGTTGAAAAGAAGGATCGAAGAGAGCACGGGTTTCATTTGAGGGCCGAGTGAGATTGGGGGTATGAATAAGAGATAGCAGATGAAATATAATGGCTTTATGAGTTATGAGTAAATATTAAATGGTTATGGTAAGTAGGAAGAGAAGAGATTTGCAGTTTTTGGGGGCGTGATATGATTATGGTAAGTGGGGAATTTGCAAAAGAAGGCAAAGGAAGCAATTAAAGGTGTGGTGTGGGAGGCGAAGTTTGTCCGATTAGGAGGCACAAGAAAGTACCGGCCGTAGTGGTACGTGTCCGTGAGTGCTGAACCAGAAGAGGCCGTCCCAGTTAGGTCCCAATCGGCTCCAAGTTGCCGCCTAGAACCCGTGATTAACGGTCCAGACTCCAGAACCTAACAATGAGTGACTCACACTCCTTCCCGCCTCACAAAGTTGCAACACAGTGCTAGCTACGTACTTCTTTCTCCTCTGTCCTCACCTCACCTACCTTCTCTCATCATCTCCCTCCATTTCACTATTTTTATTTGTTGTTTGGAAATATACGCAAAAAACAAAAAAGCTCCCTTTAAAACATTTATTGGTAAGAATCAGCTGATAAATTTTTATGCAAGACATAAATTTCATTCCCACATACTAGTACTCTTTTCCCCATAAATTTTTTAGTGAGGGATTTTTTCCCAATTTTCTCTTTTTTTGTACATTTTTTATCCTCCTCGCTTTACTTACCTTCCCTCATCTCCCTCCATTTCACTATTTTCACTTGTTTTTAGGAAAAATATGGGAAAAATCTCCAGTTAAAAATTTTATTAATGAGAAAGACCAAATAAATTTTTATTCACAGAACTTTCCAATGCTTTGCAAATTTTGTACACAGTGTACCGATACTTTAATTAGATTCTCTTCCCGATAAAATTATGAACAAGGACAACTTTTCCTTGTTTTTATTTTTTTCCACGAATTAAATATTTTTATTCTTATATTTTATATCAGTGTGGTGGTATTCATGGATGTTTTTAAGGTTAATGATATTAATGCTTTGTGTGTGTGTGTGTGTGGATATAAGTGCATCCCATTACAATTCTTACAACCAAAACTTAAGATTCATTTATTAGCTTCTATATATATATTGATGCTATGACTTTTATTTTCCAACTTTCTTATCTAACTATTTGTTGTGTTACTATAGTTATAAGTATTATTCTATGATATCTATTTTTTATTTTCATTTTTAGAAATAAAAAAAGGGGATCGACTAGCGTAACTATTATATATAACATTATTTTCACCTTACATTTCAGGAACTAGCGTAACTATTATATATAACATATAAAATTAAATATTACAGTAGCTTGGATCGTAATTAACAGCGAAGATTTATTGTGAATTTTATATTTTATATTAATATTATTTTTAACCACCCATCTGTAGCTTTTACAGAATGTGTGTCAAGACTTGTTTTTGGGACTCCCCAAAAGTCGATGCCTGTATTTGCTCCAGCAGGCAATTGAATTCATGGTTGACTTTTTATTTCCCTGTGATGACTTGCGTCTAATTAGGAGGTCATTATGGGACCAGAAAGAAAATGAGATCATCCTCAAATAAGAACACGTACAATTATTATAACAAAATAAGGAATCATGGTATACAAATTTAATGTGGCTTCACACACACATATGCATGCATGCCCGTGCTTTTTTTTTGTTTTTTGGTCAAAACATGCCCGTGCTCATGTTATATATGTATATATAATATTTGTATTTTTGAACAAGTAAAGAGGGGAGTATCAATGGAAGGTCTGATGAATCGAATTATATCCATTATTTGAGCAGCAGATCTTTAGCTCGTTTATGTCACAAGTTATGTTTATTTTAATCTACATCTCATTTTTAAGTTCTGAAAAAGAAAACTCTAACATCTTTCATTACATATGTCCCAAAGAAATTACATACCCTGCTGCTCATAATTTTATTGCCCTTGGAATTAATTTTGATCGTCCATGTCACTTTCTGATCATCAAGGTCCTAGAAAATTCAACAAAATTCTTGCCCGTACCAAGTTTAGGTTACAGTTGAGAGTCAAGCTCATTTATGATGACATGAGCAACATCCTAAAGGAGAATCCTACGTCTCACCAGATCAAAGCCGCGTACCTGTGGGGGACGCGACTCATTTATTTGGATATGGTCCTGAACGACAAATTAATATATTGCCACTCGCATGCCTGTGACTCTCTTTAATTCTGTGTCGTGTGTTTGTTCGATCACCACTTCGTTCGTCTCCTATATTATGGGAGACCACTTAGTCTTCGTGGTTGGTCCCTTCATTAAAGCTGTGTTTGACTTTTTTACGGCCCTGTCCCATCTGCATGACCTGCACGGTCAAGTATCCACGCAAACCTGGTCCACGTCGTTCCCCCACAATAAGACTTTTAAGCATCATATATGTACGTATATATTTGTCTCTATTTTTGTTTCAAACAGTAAGTACCGACAATGTTCTATGTATATAATTAGCGCTGAAGAAGGAGCTTCTTTCATATGCTTCATTTATATTGTATGAGAAAAAGTTGGTTACCTAACTATATGGATATTATTGCAGCCGAGGATATTGAAGCTGGAGCTGATAAGCCAAAACTTCAAACAGAACCTACTCTGCCCATTTATCTCAAGGTAGTGAAGTTTTACGTGCCCTATATGACTACTTATTATTACTGGTTCTTCTCCATTAATATTATATTCTTTCCCTGCCTGTACGTAGCTTAAAGCCTGACAGTGTTGAAACCTTGAATAGAAAACATGCAACGATATGATGAATTAATGTGATTACTGGATTATGTATTTGGGCAGGCAAAGATGAGGCTTCATTTAGCGATCAACGCCGCCAATAGAACATACATGGCTTGCTTACCAATAATAGCATGGCCAAGGTTCAGTCTTGTACGGAGTCTCTCATTTCGTAGGACATTGATGTACAAGACCACCCCCCCTTCTTTCTTCTCGCTTGACCAATATCCAACCAACACTACACATATAGATTTGTGTGTCTATATTTAATATATGTACGTGCCTAGCTTTGGTGTTGAAAATTTTTTAAAATTGATTGTGGGTGTGCCTGGAACAGAGATACGGGCATGTCCACGTCAATTTCTCACACACTTGAAAGACATATGGGGCTCATAGCTGAATAAAATTCTGCTGGTTTTGAGGCTTTAGCCATGAGAGTGAGGCTGTCAAACATGGTTTTACTGAGAAAAAAGGGTATGCTCATATATGGATAGTTAGATCACTATTTTTCTCTTCTTCTTGAAATTGTCTTGGTGGTTTTTTTTTTTTGGGTAAGTTCTTGCGCTATTTTTAATTAACGAAGTTAAATTACTGTTCCGGAACGTGCAGTTCAGGGAGGTGAGTTACAAGGTGGTGATCAGAGGCATGACATCAACGGAGGAGAAGGAGATATTGAATGGGATAAGTGGTTGCGTCAATCCAGGAGAAGTTCTGGCTTTGATGGGTCCTTCAGGAAGCGGAAAGACCACACTCCTAAATCTTCTTGGAGGCAGGCTGAGTCAGCCCGCTGTAAGTGGTTCCATCACTTACAATGACCAACCTTATTCCAAGTTCTTGAAGAGCAGGTAGATACTTGGAAACTGGAAAAAGTTGATTAATAATGAGTTCATTGATTTTTGAAAAAAGTTAAATTATTATCATGACTGGTTTTCATCCCAAACAGAACAGTACACTATATATATTGTTCTCACATATTAGAAAACCGCAGGATAGGATTTGTGACTCAAGATGATGTTCTGTTTCCTCACCTCACTGTGAAGGAAACACTGACATACGCAGCGCTCCTGAGACTGCCGAAGACAACTACTAAGGAGCAAAAGGAAAAACGAGCTTTAGATGTCATTCGTGAGCTCGGCTTGGAGAGGTAATTGCTTGACATCCATGAAAATTGAAGACCAGTATATGTTTCTGATATCAGGCCAGATAATCATATAAAGCGCCTAGTTAGAAACATAACACCACGACCAATATTATAAAGAACTGGCATTTCGATGCATAGCCCAATAAATGTGTTAGATATCATTATCAACTACATACTCATGTACTCACAACGTAAATGGTAAAAGTCAATCATAATAATTTGTTTGTATGGAAAAAGGTGCCAAGACACGATGATTGGCGGTTCTTTTGTCCGTGGAGTATCTGGTGGAGAGAGGAAGAGAGTTTGTATTGGCAATGAGATCATAATCAACCCTTCTCTTTTGTTTCTTGACGAACCAACTTCTGGTTTGGATTCTACGACAGCCTCGAGAACTGTTCAGATGCTACAGAACATAGCAGAGGTACTTTCTTGCTCCTAGCCTTCCGTTTAAGACACAAGATTATAGTCACCCTATAAACTGCCTTTATCACTAAGCTTTAAATCACATATATGGCAGGCTGGCAAAACAGTAGTGACAACAATTCACCAACCATCTAGCAGACTCTTCCACAAATTCGATAAGTTAATCCTATTAGGAAAAGGGAGCTTGCTTTACTTTGGAAAAGCATCAGACGCAATGCTTTACTTCCAATCTATAGGATGCTCACCTCTTATTGCCATGAACCCAGCAGAGTTTTTGCTGGACCTTGCCAATGGAAACATAAATGATGTATCTGTACCATCAGAGTTAGAGGATAAAGTACAAATGGGAAATTCAACAACTGAAACCCGGAATGGGAAACCATCGCCTGCTCTTGTACATGAGGTAACTTTTCATTAGTTTAAATTTCAAGAAAAAGAAAACAAAGAAAGGTTTCCCATCTGACTATGGATGAATCTTATACAGTATTTGGTGGAGGCCTATGAGACTCGAGTTGCAGAAATAGAGAAGAAAAAGCTAATGGATCCCATCCCCCTTGATGAAGAAGTGAAGACCCAGGTTTCTTCTCCTAAAAGACAATGGGGTGCGACCTGGCGTGAGCAATATTCCATACTGTTCCGGAGGGGAATCAAAGAGCGAAGACATGACTATTTTAGCTGGTTGAGAATCACCCAAGTTCTGTCCACTGCAATTATCTTAGGATTACTTTGGTGGCAATCAGATGCCACCACACCAAAGGGTCTTCAGGATCAGGTAAAGCAAACTTTCATTCGTTCATAGACTTGAAAGGGCGAAATAAATTCCACGTTCCAAGTTATGAAACCTTAACCTTAATCTTTCTGGATTGCAGGCAGGGCTGCTTTTCTTTATTGCTGTGTTTTGGGGATTCTTTCCAGTGTTCACTGCAATATTTACCTTTCCACAAGAGAGAGCCATGCTAAATAAGGAACGTGCAGCTGATATGTACAGACTAAGTGCATACTTCTTAGCTAGGACTACGAGTGACCTTCCATTGGATTTGGTATTACCAGTACTTTTCCTCCTCGTTGTTTATTTCATGGCTGGTTTGAGAGTGAGCGCAGCTCCATTTTTCCTCAGCATTCTCACTGTTTTCCTGTGCATCGTGGCAGCTCAGGTATGCATTTCTACTCAGAACGATATTATAAACCGATAATATATAAAGTCTATGATTGTAACAACTCATATTTGTGAAGCAGGGACTTGGACAAGCCATTGGGGCTACACTAATGGACTTGAAAAGAGCAACAACCTTGGCTTCAGTCACTGTGATGACCTTCATGCTGGCTGGAGGATTCTTTGTGAAGGTAAACATCAACAGTTATTCTTCAGGTTGAAGTCACCAAAGTGTTACCTATTCATATGATGGTCAAGAAATTAAAGTAGATAAACTATGAAATCTAAATATGTAGAGTAGAAGTAGCTAACATGTTTTCTTTAAATTTGGCAGAGAGTCCCTGTATTTATATCTTGGATTCGATACATGTCATTCAACTACCACACATATAAACTTCTATTGAAGGTGCAATATGAGCACATAACACCAAGTGTAAATGGGATGAGAATTGACAGTGGTTGGGCGGAGGTGGCTGCTCTGATAGCCATGGTTTTTGGTTATCGTTTCTTGGCTTACCTTTCTTTGCGACGGATGAAACTTCAGTGAATTTGTAGCTTCGAAGTTTGAAACCGTCCATGCAACTATAAAGAGGCCGGAGCGCTTCCACTCTCCTTGAAAAAGTGATGTTGAATGAAGGATCTTGATGACAAAGTCCTAAGTTTGGGCGAGAGATAGTTCTAGTCCCTTTTATAATTTGCAGTAGTTCTTGAGGATTTCCAAGCACTAACAGGCCTGCTCGACGATATCTTGAAACATCAGTAGATGGAAGATTCCAGAGATTTTTACTCTTTTCCCAATTATGAAGATTACGTAACTCAGATAATCAGAGACCTTTGGTACTTCAAGTGGCGAGCGTTAGTTCAATTCAGCCTTTTATGTTTGGCTTGAAAGACACAGCTTTTAATGATCTTTCCTCGTAAATTTTATGCACTGTCCACTAAATACTTGTACAAGTTGAGCCGAACAACGATAATTTTGTAGTGTTGAATGAATCATGAACGTCGGAAATAAGGTCGTTGTCACGAAAAAGTGAGCAATGCGAGGCGCTCCATTGAAAGAAATTTGGAAGTTGGATGATTTATTTTGTCGTACCAAAATATGAGTAGAAAATTATATTTTCGAACTTGAATTCTCTCCCCCATGATAAAACCGTTACTTTTTTGAATGAAGTTGGGGCAAGGGCCTGGTCCTAGATGGAAGGCGAGGCTTCAAATGGCCTAATTCAGACAAAGTACAAAAGATCTTCAAAGAGTTTTATGATTACGATAGAACAATACAAACAACCCCCAGCAATAATCACCTCATACTTTTAGTCCTCCGGTTTCTGCGTGACATTACGTGTCTAACAAAATTAAATTTATAACCGTTGGGAAATGCTAACGATATCGATGGACTCTCGGATGAATAACGGAGCACCAAATTACACTGCAACAACTGCTAGCTGGACTCTTATCCGAGATCTTAACTATAACTAGGTTTTGGGCGGTCAAAAGTGATCGAGTCTTGTCAACATTCCTTGGTTCACTTATGTGCATTATGGATAACTATCATCAAGAATAAAAGAGGAATCAACTAGAGGTGAATCATTTACACTCTACCAATCAATCAATACAAGTTGTGCACGAGAAAATTGAGCATGAGTTCTCCCTAGCCAGCCTGCAGAAAACGTTCCAGGGGCTTCAATTGCTGTCAGTAACCGGCTGCTTGCTCTTTCAAAGTAAGGACTAAATTACACACACACACACAAGCTCAATCATTGTTTGTCCATAAAACTCAATCACTCGATGTTGTTGCTTTCCTGTTACTGGTATTTTACAAAATTATTTTGGAACATTTCTTTTAAATTTCTTTATCCTGGGAGGTTTCTCTAGTTAACTTATGTACCTGTATTTGCAGAAGAGCATGCTGTCACTAAAGCAAGCTTGTTCTGCAAAATAATGATGATCCTGCATCTAAATTTGTTCCTCTACCGTATTTCATGCCAAAGTTCTGAACCAACCAAGCAGCCGAAGATGCATGGCGTCCAACATTGCTGACTTGTTCTCCAGCCCTATCAAACCAAAGAGGTAGAAAAACGTAAGATATTTTTAAGTCATACATCAGTCCCAGTAGCATTGCAGCCATAAAGCACAATTTCGCAATACATAAGATTATTGAAAGGTTTCAAGCTAAGGTCAATAAAGGAAAGCAGTAGCTTACCAATATCTGCAGCTACTCGGTGAGCACACATAACTCCTGAAAAGGCAACTGCAATAACACCTTGTCCAGGGAAGCAGCTATCACCAACACAATAAAGACCATCTACGCCCTGTAAATTTTATCATTGTATAGTGGAATTTAATCAGTGCGCTTGATAAGCATAAATAATGTTTTAAAACTGAACTGCTTGTTAATTTATTTAAGTAAACCTACTGTGGTATTAAATGGCATTCCCAATAACCCCTTTGGAATGCTGCGTGGCATTGGTCCATAGGTTCCCTGGTCACGAGCCAGGTATCTCCGGTGTGTTTTTGGTGTCCCCACCTACAGAGGGGTTAGATTTCAGAACCAAACATAAAACCATAAATTGTTAAAAGCTAAAAACCACAGGAGATTCTAAAACCATCACTTCAACAAAGTTCTCATCAATATAAATATAGATCATTCATACAATTAAGCCAGCATAAGGAATCTCATCAATATAAATAGATTATTCAAACAATTAAGCTGGCAGAAGGAATCGTGTGAGTATGTCTCGCCTTAAAAAACAGAGGTGTTCCTTGAAAGATTATTTTTCACACCAATACGCAAGGCAGGTTGCTTGATCATACCAGAGATCATAGTTAGATACATCATATCTGCCTGGTTCCACATTATCCATAAAAAGATCTATAAACCCAGAGTAAATGTAAAGCCACATTAAATAAATTTAAAACTAAAATTGCCAGTCCACACATGCATAGTAAACTAAGCAGCCATATAAATGAAATATGTTTCTGGTTTGCTTAAAAAAATGCAGAATAGGAGCAACATTGTTGAGAAATAAGAGATCATAGCTTGCACCTCCATAAAATCAATGGATGCTCCAAGACCTGGAAACAATTTATTCTCTAGTCTGCTTATGATTTGATCAGCTACAAGCTGCTTCTTTGAGTCATATTCTGCTCTTGAAATTCCCTGGTAGAGAAACAACAAATTTCTGTTTATGCTAATTAGATAAGGGGAAAACGAAAAAGATGAGGGTAGGAAAAATCAGGTATTTTAAAATATCATATGAGAAGCAATTTTCCAGTTTTCATCTGCCAGTATTCAGTAGTGCCTACCTCCCAGTCCTCTATGGAAGATGTTGTGAATATATGAAGAATATGCCGGCCCTTGGGAGCCAATGATGAATCAAGAACAGTCGGTATACTTAAGAATATACTTCCATATGGCTCCTCCAATCTAGCCCAGTCACTCTAGAAGAGTACCACAACGAGATAGCAGATCACATAAAGTGGATTAGTACAATTTCAAAGCTACTAAAAGTATCAAGCTAAAAAGTCAATGCAATTTCAGATTACCTCAAGCACAAAATGGTGGCAATCAGTATCTGGTGGCAGAACCTCAGCTTTAACTCCCATGTGAATTGAAAGAAAAGAAGGAGCTTTGACATAAACGTTCTGAAAGTTCTGTTCTTCTTTTGGAATGGCATCACCCTTTAATAACTTTCCTACAATTCACCAATATGTAATCAATATCTCTAAACGAACAAATCACAGCAACCCAAGAAACAACAAGATAGAAAATATTAACAGACAATGTCTTGTCAAAATTTGAACTAAACCAACCAAAGGTATCCCATCTAGTAGCATTAGATATTATGGTTTTGGCAAATAACTCCTTGCCATCTGAAAGCCTCACTCCTACCTGCAAAAAGCAGAGCATAATTTTTTAAAACAAAACACATATTTTCTGAATTCATCTCTGTTGGTTCTTTATTTTTTTTCCACACTTACTGCTTTGCCCTGCTCCACTATAATGTCAGTGACGTTTGCCTTGTAACATATCTCACTACCCTGTTGGACCAGACCTTCTGCTAATGATTTTGCAATCCCCCCAACACCCCCAACAGGGTAGTTAATTCCACCAAAATGTCTGTCACAGAGAACCTAGCAGCCAAAAATTATATAAGCAATGGAGAAGGAGCATGAAAGGGGGAGGAAACCAATGAAATCAACCCTATGACGTGACAATAATGTTTGAATTTATCTATTCTTCCAGAGGTGCTACAAAGACAAGGAAACATAGATGCTTATCCAAATTCTAGTCAGTTTCACATATTGCTATCTAGTAAGCAATGAAGAAATTTGACACAAAGAGACCATTAAAAGTATATTGTAGGACTTCCTTGCAAATGCAAGACAGCTATTTGAACAGTTTACCATGCTAGCATTGATCATTGGTGTCTGCAATGCATTGACTGTGCTCACAATGAAACACTGCAAACAGAATTTACATGGAAAATATACATATCAATCATGTGCCAGTAAAATAAATTAAGTGAACTATTTGACTGGATCAAGTTGCAGCACCTCTGCATCTATGAAAGACAACAATTGTGGATCCTGAATATACTTTCGAGCAATGTCTCCAGCATTTTGGGGCAAATAATATGCTGCAAACTAATAACATCATCAGAAAGGTTGGTGGACAAACCAACAGAGAATATTAACAGGAGGAGGCTGAGACAAAATCACGTGTCTTGCAACAGTTAAATGAATTACCTAGAGTTAGGCATTCAAGCGGCTTTTGAAAAAATTGTCCGAAAAGGTAGAGTGGCTCCTCGAGTGACTTCAGTTCCAGTGAATTAAGGGAATTGAAAATCTAGCCACCATGCATATAAGCTCTTAAGTTATCAAGTACAAGTAAAGGCAGAAATGCCTCAAGGGAGTTGCAGTCACTTCAATAAAGACAAACCTTCCAGCATTCACCGTAGAACTTGATAATACCCTCCTTTTCGTGTGGGAAGTAACTCACGAGTTCTTCAATGAACTTATCATATTCTCTGTGCACTCGAACAGAAAGGTTATTGGGTAGATGGAAATGGACTGTTGTTGGGTCTGGTATCACCTGCATCTGACAACCAACTGCTGCCAATGCTTGTGTTATTAAATTGAGATTACCCTGCCCAAGTTTGAGGTGCATGACTATGGTTATCCTTGAAAGAATACAAATTAAAGCAGGAAGGAAGTTTACAAATTACCAAACAACACTGTTTGAATATTAAAGCCCACGGCTGTACTTGGCCCAAGTATTATTAGAAATGTCAGCAAATTGAAGTTATTTTAAGCCTGATAGATCACAATATCATGCTTTCCTAAAACATCTCACGAGATGATTCACAGAGGAAATATCTTTCCTCGTATACGTGCATGAATTTTTCTGTAATGTGGTGCAATTTTATCTTTCCTCAAGACAAACGAGATTCAGGGGCATTGTTCAATGTACTTGTTAAGGACCGGTAGTATTTATTCATGAATAGGATTTTATTTCTAGCGCATAGCAAACTGGCAACCACGAAGAATCAGCAAGTCCTGTCATTAAGAACGAATTCACATTTCTCCAATGTAACGTTCAGCCATTCACAAACAAATTTGTAGGGTTAAAGTCGGCAGAATGAAAGTGGATATCAAATAAACTCACCTTATCACTGAAACCAAACATGACAGAAGAGCCAACATCAAAAGTATAACCATCCCTCTGGTAAAACCCGGAGCTTCCTCCAGGAATCACGTATTTCTCCAAAACCAAAACTTTCGCACCCTTCACTGCCAACTGCGTCGCCGCAACTAACCCTCCAATCCCAGACCCAATCACAATCGCATCGAACTCTTTATTACTATCCACCAGTCTCCCCGCTCCATCAACCTCCGCAGCTCGTTCGAAATTTGGCGCCAATTTGGAGCTCACCCTCAATTCTACTTTTCTGGAGTTGGCCCGCAATTCTCCAGAGCGTGGAGGTTTTAGAGAATCACCCGCCAAAACTGATTGGGTCTTGCGTTTCAAGAAAAACGGAAGCTTGTGAGAATTGAAGTTCGGAGATTGAATCGTAGGATGATAACTAAGAATTTGGGAAGTGTAGCTGGGAGACTTGAAAGAACACCCATGCTCGGGAACGGAGATGATCAAAGGAGAATTGAGCATTGTGAGTGGGTCGGTTTCCAAGAAAATAGAGGTGGGCGTGAAATTGTTTTCTGCTTATGTATTGGAGATATCATGATGAATTTAATAGTTGGAGCCTAACTAAGCAACTATAGTTGGTGCCTAACTGTCACGATTGTGATTCCACTGTCCCATAAAAGACGATTCCTTCTTCAGAGCAGACAAAAAATTTTCTTCCCCACAGCTTGCGAAAACAAGAAATTCTTAGAAAAAGTACACCCACCCTTATGCCTCATGGGCAATTTTAAAACCTGGTCCCTTTTTTAGATGAAATTCTTCTCACCTATTCTTCTGTAACCGTAAATCATATAAAAAAAACATTTAAACCACTGCTCTCGCAATCAGTTTGCAGGTTTCGCCAAATTCTGTTAATCTTCAGGATTTTGTCAAATTTAAATTACACTAGTTACTATTTAGAGTTTTAGAACTATGGCTAAATTACTGCTTTAATCTTGACACTTCAAATTGATTTTAAATCAATTTTCGAAATACGAACTCATTTGGTCATTTATTAAATTAAGTGAATATGGTATGTTGGGTCATTAATTAATTAGTTATTGTTTAAATGAAGGGATATAGTGTCAAATTAGGAGGTGATGGGGCTTGAATCAGCACGTGTGAGGTGTGGGCGGCGAGCAACGGCGCGTGTGGATGATAGTATATGTATGATTTTATGAAAATCTCGAAAGAAGAATTGCGTTATTATCCAAATGCAAGACTCATGTTCTGAAGCAATCCAGCCCCAGAGCTAGATCAGAGAGAAGGCCAGAGCGAGATCGAATGGGAAAGGGAATCAGGATCGTGTACGGGCTGTTTTTCCTTTCAATGTCGTGCGCCTGCTTCATGTTCCTGGATCTCATGCTTCGCCCCGTCTTCTATTTCACTTCTTGATCGTTTACACTTTTCTACGCTGTAAGAGATCGTTTCCTGTTGCTCTTGTATTTTAATTCATTCCAAATGTTTCATTCATCGATCAGAAATAACCTCTTGGGGATGATCTGTTCCGTTTGCATATTCACGCAATAAATTAAACAGGCATACATGGTTGATGGTTGCTTTGATTATACGTTCTATTGTTTATATGATGCCTCTCGTTCTTGGATATACATGAGTTTTTCGTATAATTGGCCAGATCTTTGATTGCTAATCATACAATAAGTTGCGTCTCTGATTACAATAAAGATTATATTATCATTCTGGGGTAACATCTCCCGACACATTTGTTTCCTGATCATACAATATACTTGGCCGAGTATATTGTCAATCTTTATCCTTTCTTTTTAAATACTTGAATGCAAGAACACATAATCAATGTTGCAGGTTTTACGCTGAGGATTATCTCATAGCACTTTATCGTTGTTGGCAAATAGTATATTTAATTATGACCAATAAAAGAAAATCAATTGAATCAACTTAAGTATTTTTTCCTATTTTTTTTGTGATTCGAACATGCTATCCATATTAACCTTTCGGGACAAAATAAAAAACAGAGCGCTGTCCATATATAGAGAAAGCGTTGAATATGGATAGCAATTATGGGGATGAAAGTCGACATCACAGAGAGTAAAAAGAAAAGACAGAAAAGTGAACAAGGGGCCTCACTTAATTAGGCGATTCCCTTTTTCAAGCTTTATCCAATTTCATGGGTTTAAATAAACAGGCGATGAAAAGTGAGTCAGGTAATTAAAGGGCGTCCATTTTTAAGCTTTATCCATTTTGGTGAAGTTGTGATTGCCTATGCAAATCATGAACTCGTCTCTATCGTACCATTTGCGTCCCTGGGATATAAGAAGTGAGTGCGTATTTGATTGGTTTAGAGGCGAATACAATGAAGGCCAGGTTTAAATATTGTGAGTGACTGAATAAATAGAAGAGAGGGAATGAAATTAAGAATAATTAAGGATGGAGGAGTCGTTGGGATTAGGATTGATGGCAGTATGTGCAGTATCAGGAAGCATGATGTTGTTGGTTCATCATGTTCACAAGCATCTCTTATCTAATTTCATGAAGGACTTTGAGTTTCAAATGGGCCGTTTCTGGCATCCTCGTCATAATGTCCGCGGCACGTACTACGTGCCTTGGCTTCTTCTTTTTCTTCTTTTTTTTATCCCATGTGATTAATTACTACGTAGTTGAATTTACCCCATTTATGTTTTGACAAGTTTCAGGACAAAAACATCAAAAGAAGCTTCGATTCTGTGAAGTTGCATTGGCGAAGACAAAGAATTGCGGCAGAAAGGCGACAAATCCAGGGAGGAGGGAGGCCACCGTGGATATGGAGAGAATGGCTTTGGTGAGGGAGGGTGTCCAGAAATATAGGAGTGGGCCCAGATTAGAGGACATGATGCCTCCTAATCGGGCAGTTCTTTATAAGGACGTTATCAAATACAGAACTCGCATGGGCAAATTTGGCTTCTGAGTTGCTCAACTTTAATTTTTCACTAATAAGGGCGTGCCTTGTTCGTTTTGCGTCTATTTGTGTACATATTCGTCTTGCTCAATTGTGTTCCTGTATATATATTTTTCATGTTTTCTTTTCTTTTGAGGGGCTGATTTGGTGGCAGTGATCAGTGGATCGCCAGGACATTTTACAGCCCCCAGATTGTTTCAAATGCTGGTGTAAATATCTTTCTGTCGTCTTCAACATACATTCTGGGCAAAGGTTTATGCAATTTTTATAAATAAATGGGAACGATGGTGGGGTTAGATAAAACACGATAGGGATTTCAACTTGGTGCTAGCTTGGGATTTGGGAAGCACATTTTTCTGTAAAGAGAAACAAATTTTTTTTAATATATCTACCTCAGACATCATAAAAGCACTTATGACTTATGAGATTGTTTGGAAAATCTTAAATTCAGGTTTCAAAAGTTATTTCTCGTAAGTCGAGATAAAACTTATCACATAACTTATCACGTAAATTTCAAAAACTATTCTCCAAAAGTTAAATCCAAATGGGCACTACTATAATTAAAAGTTAAAACCATGTTACCTTTATAAACTAAGACGTAAGACGTATTATATATACTGGCTGAAAACAGACATATGATATAAGCCTAAATAATGGGCCAGCTAATGAGAGGCTTTGTGAGTCAAAAATTGAATCATGTTCTATTTAGTTCTTTTATTTTTCTACCCCTCGTCTTTAGGTTTAACTGGCGTGGAGGTCGGTCTTACTCATCTTAAGGGAGGGGGTTCGATTCTTTCCTTGGTCAAGGCGTTGAGGGAGACATTTTAAGGGTCTGGAAAGTAGTGGTAACGCTGGCAGAGGTAGAGACATGTGTACTCTCTGGCCAATATTCTCTACGGACTGGACTCCGAATGCCCTGCTTTTAGACTGTAGGTGAGCTCAACCCATTTCCTAAAATTTTTATAACAAAAAAAAAAAAAAGTTCATGTTTTTCTCAACTTTCCAAAAAGTCAGGATGTACCCTCAATTCTGAATCTTCTGTGGAGTAGCTTTAAACTTTTTATTTTTTAGATCATGAGTAAATCCAACCCCTTCTAAAATGTGCAAATATTAAAAGAGGGGAAATAAAAAAGTCAGGATGCATATTTTTCCCCCACCAAAGGCGGTGTTTTGAAAAACAGTTCAGTTCTGTTGCTGCTTCAGTGCTTCCTGCCTCTATTTTTGAATCGCTTAATATCTTCTGCAATTGTATTAAGCACGCCATCGAATTTTTTATGGATGGATTTTTTTTCACACAGAATAACATTTTAGTTGGGACAAACTACTTAAATAATAATAATAATAACAATAAAAATGATTGAGGAACCAATAATACTGTGCGAATATGTTTGGATTTAATAGTTGACAGCTTCAATTTATATGAAGAATAATGGCACCGTCGTTTCTAGCTAGTGTCCGTGGGGATCCAGAATTCCTGATTGCTACATCAACGTAACGTTGATGTTGACCAGCTGATATAATACACAGGTTTATGATTGTTTTGTTGAATAAATAAAAAAATAATCTGATTCTAAACTGAAATTAAAATTCGAGAGAACTGGGCATGCTAGCAGGTTCTACCAACTGCATAAAAACCGGTGATTATTATCACGCGGCATGGTTAGAATAATCATACTATGGGAGGTTGACTTCAGAAGTTTCATGAAGTTTAACAAAATTTGTAGGGAAGCAATGAAGCATGTCACTCCCTCACTCCTTAATATACGACATGTTTTGAGATTTGATCTTATTTATAAATATAAGACAAAATTTTCACATTTATTAATTTTTTTTAATTTATCTCTATTGATACTCTCTCAAGTACAACAATTAAAATGTGAGAAAATTAAGAAAGGTGGGTAGAGAGTTTTAAAAATTACATATCAAATCAACTAACTTAATCAATTTTTTTTATCTAATTAAATTAAGGTAAATATATCTTATATTAATAATTAAAGGTAATATATTTTAATGTTAAGGAGAGAGAGACACACTACGCACATGTCCCCATTACTTTAATTTGAGGGATTTAATTGTGAGGAGTATTTTTGTAATATTAATTAACGTGAAACATGAAAAAGGAAGTACAACATATTGCTGGACTTCACCGGAGAGATCGTAATATCATTTAAAAAAAGTTGTATCTTGGTTTTTTTGAACAGTTGGGACTTAAGAAGGAGTACAGCTGATAATAAACCGTCCTATCATTTGTAAGAGTTTTGGGGGAAACAAATAAACAAATATATGATAATAATTAAATGGCACAAGAGACTCCAAAATTAATATGAAAAACCATTCAAATCAAGGTAAAAGCCATGGGCCGGGTCGTGTGGACCAATAAAAATATAATTCATTATAATTAAAGCAGGGCACAAAACAATTTCACGCACAAACAAGTGTAATCACCGAACCAAATAATAAAAGTTATAAACTTACAATAAAGAATAATGTAGTCTAAAATGCAAGAAAAAACATTTCGTGACCATGAATTTGTTTTATCTCACATTAGGTCTCCAAACGATGATCTCATTGTTGAAAACGACTGACAATATGTTCTAAACTTGCTGACCAAATTTCTACTCTGTCCAACAGACAACGAACGCGGAAACACTGATACTAATATGTGAAGTTGTGTTTTTCTCTTACACAAATGCAACATTAGCCTATTCTACCTCCGAGGGGTTTCTCTGCCTAAAAATCTAATACGCCCCCCTTCACTAAAATAAGTGAGGCACAACCTCAAATTTAAAAATTGAGAAAATAATTTTTCTCACAAAGAACAATTCAAAAACCTTTTTTTTTGCTCAATTCTCACACTTTTTCCCTTCTTTCCCATTTTTTTTCCTTTTTTTTCCTTTCTTTTTTCATAAAATAAGAAGCACAACAAATTAAATAATTCAAACATGGGCTTTTTTCATATAGAAAGGGAGCCAAAACTCAAAGTACTTCTCTGATGCTAATTCAAATAAACCCTAAACATCCTATCTCTACTGTGATTCCATTGTGAAAAGTAATCAGAGATTATCCAGGATTCCGAAAGAAACAAGTGGGACAGAAAAAATTGAGAATATTTGCCAATGTTGAAAAAGATAATAAACTTTACCACAGGCCACAGCTGTCTCGAATTTGTCTGGGTTACCAATTACGTGGTCCATAAACTCTGTATCTATATCCAACTAGCCTACAATAGACTTGTATAGAATTAAGGGACAATCCTATATAAAGCCGATTAAAATAAGAAAATCTTACATAAAATTAGTAAATTCAATAAATCTTAAATTAGGTCAACGAATTAATCTAAATATCTAAATATTAGTTATTTTCTAATAATACCTCTAACTAACTTATAGTCCTAACAAAAGAAATTAATTGCCACCAGATTAGCCCTAGTGAAAACCTCTGCCAGCATGTTTATTAAATCTGTATAGAACAAAGTGGTTTCTCATATCTAAAGACAACTTGATGATAAGAAGGGAACGGCTCGATCGAAATTACAAGACTCCTCTACCACTACCCTACATTGACCAACTAGCTTCTTGTTCTTCATTCTCGCCGGATATTTCCTCCAAAGATCTACCTCTTGTCTCTAGCACCAGGAAAGTATAGAAGAATCCCAACATGCTAACGACACCCAACGCAATAAGCGAATTCCTCACTCCAATCCCTGAAGGGTACCCTGCATATGTATTGCTTGGCTCCTTGCTCTGTGTCAAATACAAGCACCCAAATGCCCCCACAATAGCACCCAGCTTGCCAGACGCCGACGATATGCCTTGGCAAGTTGATTGGAATCTCGCCGGGAAAATCTCTGCCGACACAACAAATGCGGTAGAATTAGGCCCAAAATTGGCGAAGAACAACATGAGGGAATACATCACCACATATATGTCATTAGGGTTGTCAAGTAGTAGCGCATAAACAATATTTGAATTTGTTTTTAATTTAATTTTTTTTTACTAATTAATAGATATAGAGGTAATTTTGTTTAAATTCTAAATCCTTAATTGTGTCATATAACCTAATTAATAATATGTTAAATTTAACAACCCAAATTAGAATTTGGGCAATTCAACCGTGTTTAAATGAGATTTTTCATAGAATTAATGTTTATTTATTGAAATAATATCATAATTAATTAAAAGGTTATTTTTTAAGGTCCTATTCACTATTACCGACAAACATATATAATAAGAGACACGTTTCAGAACCATCGACATCTATCCTCCATCTTTTAGATTCCTTTCTATGTATTCTCCCCCACGTGTATCATATATATATACACTCCCCACAAAAGTGAATAAATTAAATATCTACATGCAACTAACGTAGCTGGTCTAACTGTTTAATGCATGCCTTTGGGTGATCGATGAGACATTTGTGATATGAGAGATACCACCAGCCGTGAGTCCCGAACCAAATAATTGGTGATAATATTGAAAAATTAAAATAAATATCTGTATGTTATATTCGACCTGCTTTTTAAAGTGAAGGAACCCTATCAATACTTTCAGAATTTGACTTGGAGACGTGGTTCTCTTGCACACCCCCCTCCTCAATGTTATGCTCAGCTGAGGGCTGATTTGATGATGTAGTTGTTCTACTTGATTTAGCTTCTTAATTAATTAATTGCAACTTTCAGTATTCAATTGTACTCTTGCCACCATTTTTATCCTGTTTCCAATACACACACCCATAACTTTAATTTGTTCATACATTTATGTATTCTGATAATATAATCCAAGGTTAAAATGTTAAAATAATTATTCAAACTTTGCTAGCTATTTTAAAATACTTTCATGTGTAATTTGTGTGGTATGAAACTCGATCAATTGTGCGTTATTCGTGTCGTGATGGTGTTCATTTCAAAGTTCAAAATGATGGTGATTATTGTTGTACGGTCTGATTATTCCAAACACGTACGGATGCTTATTGTTGTTGCTGTGATTATTTTTTGTCACAGATATTCTGGCCAAACACGGATGCTCATGAATTCTCTCCATGAATATACATCACGAGCCACTGAATGCGAGTGATTTTGGAAAAATTTGATACATAACTGCCTCATTTTAGACCATCCAAGGGTTATCATATAAAGTATATTACTAAATAAATACATGTGATTTTGCATTTATAGTGCTTTCAAATAACTTCTGTGCATCTGGCAAAGGAAAAAAAGTTCTGTGCGTTTAATATATGGAATACATGTTACAATTAAAACGTCCAAATTGTTCAAAAAAGAGTCATAAGGATGTAGATGATGGCTCAGAATTTAAAAAGAAGGCGGCTTTATTAATTTAAAAGAGTTTTACTTCAACACGCACGTACCCATACAATGGTTATTTAATACTCCTCCAATCTATGATATAGTTGATCTTATCTTAAATATAAAAAAAGTTTTCATATCTCTCAATTTTTTCTTAATCTATCCTTACTGATACCTCATTAACAATAATAAAAGAAAAAAAGGAAATAGGGGAATTAAAAGAAGGTAAATATGATATTTTAGAAAATACATATTCTATTAATTAATTTAATTAACTCCTTTAAATCAATCAAATTATGTAAATATATAAAAACATGGAGAAACTTAATAATAAAGATAAAAATAAGTAAGGTGAGCTGAGTTTTATCTGTGTTGACGCGGGGTTCATTTGACCAAGTCACCGAGGACTGCTGAAGCGGCAGAGCTTTCGGAACAACATGCTCCATCTGATTGTACTATAAACTTTGTTATAGATTCAAGACTGGAGTTAGTATATATTTTTGGAAGATTATATACAAAATTACATTAAGCAGGAAAAATATAATTGATGAGAATATAATCACCATACTATCCAAAAGATATTACTATTCAAGTTTCATCTAACCATCGTTCCAAGGGTAGGGGATCCGAGTAGACTGTAAGTCTATAACATTCAGATATTTAATAATATAAAATAATTTTTTAATTTTAAATATATGACTAAATCAATATCAAATAAAAAATATCCTAAAATTCTGAAAATACTAAAAAGGATCTAAGGTTTTTTTTTTATATAAATTTATTAAAACGTTAATAACTATATCAGCCTCGTTAATAACAACTAAAAATTTTAATAAATTTATACTAGAAAAGGCCCAATTTTCATAATCTTGAAGTTTTTTTTAAAAAAAAATCTGTTATTTATATTCTTATACAGATTTTCCAACGTAAGCTTTGATACAGAGGGATGGAATATTATATAGTGAGAATATTTTCTACAGAACAGAAAAAGCTGCAAAGAATTTAAAGGGGTTATTTTTAAATGAGAGAATGGTAAGGCGAACACGGAAATAAAGGTGGGCGTGAGAGTAATCCAACGGAAGGCAGGAAGGAACCAGAGAGTCTGTCGTGTAAATCACACAAACAACGGAAACTATATCTGGAAACCGCCTCTCCATCGCCACACCTTCAAATTTCATAACTCGCCACTCATTCATTTCCCAACCTCATCGTCTCCTTTAATTCTTTCACCATGGAACCCAATATTCCTGCTCTCTGATATTTCTCTTCCCTCAGGGCAGGGTTCTTGGTCTTACCTCCTTTTTCAATCTATTCCAACCAAGAACCGTGGGTCCCTCGTTTTCCGATCATGTCCAGGAACGTCCGTCTCCGGCAGGCCGCCTCCACTCGCCAGGAACAGCTCCTCAAGAGCAGTGGAAGATTCGTCGGTGAGGTCGTCGGGGGAACCACGGCGGAGTGCGCGGCCATATGCTGTTGCGTTCCCTGCGTTGTTGCCAATCTGCTTGTGCTCGCCATCTATAAGGTCCCCGCCGGCCTGTGCCGCCGCGCCCTGAGGAAGCGTCGGAAGCAGATGTTGCCGCCGAGGCGACGTCGCTGCTCGTGCGGCTGCGACGATATCGAGAATCAGATTCATCCAAACTGCATGGTGGACGTGTCGTCTCTGGAGGCGTGGCCGGAAGTAGATAAGGAGCTGCAGCAGCTGGAGAAGGAGATGTGGGAAAGGTTTTACGGTACTGGTTTCTGGAGAAGTGAGTCCCAGAGAGAATCCTCCGAACCCGATCGCCGGCACCAAACCCAGAATCCCGATTTCTAACAAGTGGGAAATCTCTGAAGTTTCCTACGTCCAAATTAAAGTGACCTTAGCCTCAATGGTAGCCAAAAGTTAGTATGTTTGCTTTGATTTAAAGAGGTGGTCCCGGGGGAAGAAATTGAATCATAAGTTGATGTTGTTGGTGTTGATATCGGTTAGGTTGAGTCACTAAAGAAATCCCAAAATTTTGGTTTTTTTAGTGTGGAAGGGTGTTTTGTTTTTTCACAAGAATGAGCTGTGGCAGGTAGGTTACGTTGATTGACTTGTAATTATGTTTGTGGAGAAATGGTAATGCAGTAGAAATACGTAAAAGGGAGAACAAGTTTTTTCTTAGTTTCTGGCCATCTTTGAATTAATATAAAGTGAACAAGAAACCCCGGAGTACAGTGTGCTGGTGTGAAAACGTACGGTGTGATTTTTTTGCTTTAGTTGAATGGGCAATGAAGGGGGTGATTCCTGCAGCAAAATGGGGCCCCGTGAAATAAGGAAATAGGGTTACTCTGAGTCAGTTGTCATTTTGTCTCTTGCAATTTGCATTCAGTCTTTAATCTTTTATCCTTGTGCTGCCACTTACCCGCAGCCCCACCCCAATTCGTGTCGAAACAGAGCAGCATTACGCAGCATGAATTTTTGTTAGGGAGAATTACATTGTGATCCAAAAAAAAAAGAAAAAATTATAAAAAGTATCAGAATTCTAATATAAAAAAAATTCTTTAGGGATATTTTTTATATTTTTTCACTTCCTTGAGACCACAGTATAATTTTCTAATACTACAGGTACTAGGTTATAAATATGGAAAAATCTCCCTCAAGGCCCAAATTACCAAAACATTATCAAAAAAATGCTTAAAAAAAAGTCACGTCTTTTTAGTATTATTTCAAAAAACGTAGTTGTTAATGAATAGTGATATAGTTGTTAACGATTACCGATTTAGTTATTAAAATATAGTTATTAATGGTGTATTGATATAGTTGTTAAGTTTTCTGAAATAATACTATAAAAGACTCTAGAGTCTTTTTTGACATGTGACTATTTTTTAAACATTTTTAATAATATTTTGATTATTTAGGCTCTAAGAAGGATTTTACCTATAAATATTAACACCTAATGTTGGTAATATAAAATCCACCTTACAGTTTAATTTCTTCATTCAATGAACTGCATCTTACGTTAATGATAGTAGATAGTGGTAGATGCATAGTAATGTCTCCTTAGTCCTTATATTCTTCCCTCTTTTCTTTTTCTTTTTCCCCCTCTAACTTGATATGGCTGGTCTTGTTCTATACTCCGGTATGAAATGAAATATAAACACAACATACTAGTTTAGTTTTAGCTCAAATTTTAGGACCCAATAAAAAACAAAGTTTCCTTTTTTTAAAAAAAAAAAAAAAAAGGCGTATGTAGTGTATATTAATAGGTGTGGTAAAACAGGTCAAAAAAAGGTGTGGCGAATATGGTTCGCGGTCCATTTTGGTGATAAGAAAATTGGAAAGGGATTCTCTCTCCCCCTGTGGACATTCACACACACACACACACATATATATATATCACCAGCTTCAGGCGCAGAGGCTGACATCTGTTAGGCCTTCGTGGTTTTATCTCTTAGGCTAGACACGGCTTCAACTTCAGATCGGAATAGGTCCTTATTTATTTATTTAAATGATTTTTTTTAAAAAAATATTAGATCAGAGATTATTTTTATTTCAAATTCTTTACTTATTAAAATAATTATTCTTAAGAAATTTAAATATAAACCATCCAAATCCAATATAAACAATTTAGATTTTTTTTTTTTTGGGATCAACGTTATAAACAATTTAGAGGAACCGGTTCCACTTGAGAGCCACTCCAGAGCACTTTCGGTTATCCTTTTACGTATCTTTTTTTTGGTCTGATCCTTTTACGTATCTTGCGCTCTTTTTAAAAGCTTATTCTGTTTGTATACTCCTATTTTATTCGGATTTCGTAGGCCAGACATAATTTAGCTACTTAAAAAAAATGAAATATAATGGCTACTGCCTAATTTTGTTTGGTAGAATGAGTATAACAATTTATTTTTATTTTTGAGGCAAAACAAAAACGTATTGAAAAATATTAAAATGCCCCTCAGCAGATGAGAACAGAGGAGGGCAGTAGTCAACGATAGCCAAAGGACATCTGAGATAAAATGCTGTGACAGAGCCTTACAAAAAGGAAACAACAATAACAAAAAGGTTAGAGCATGTTCATTAAAAAAAAAAAAAAAACAGGTTACATACTTAGCTTTTTATACTATATATTTTTTTTTCAGTTAAATAAAAGATATGTGGATTTATTATTTATTTCGTATTCTGTGATAAGCTATTATTATTATTATTATTAATATTTAAATCTACTAGTCTAAATTTGATTAGACAAAGAAGTCTTCTCCCCCATGAAATCCAAATGCTGTAGCAATATAGCAACCATTGCAGCGTTTTTATTTTTGTTTTTGATAAAAACCATTGCAGCGTTGTTGTTTTTATATATATATATATATATAAAAGTTTTGGAGGGGTTTGACACCAGTCCCCTACCAAGGTCAGGGTACGGCTCCGGGCTCTATGAGCACTTATTGGGGACTTACTAGATCGCCTACCAAAGGAGTCCTAACGACGATAAAAGGGATCGAACCCACGACTTAGTCCTAAATCCTTTATTATCTATGCCAACTCTCATTAGCAGCATTGTTGTTGTTAAACAACACGCGTCTCTGATTCAGTGGCTCCCAATGTGTCTAAACTCTATCCTGCGTCAGACGAATGTAGCCCGTTTTCCTTTCCAGCAGCCGAGACGCTACAAATGTGGTCCATTTTGAAAACAGTGTCCTAGTCAGAAAAAAGCATTGCCATATTTACATATTGGGCCACCAATATGTAAATATGGCAATGCTTTTTTCTGACCATAGCCATACTCGTAGAGGCATTGATTGGGCCGCTTTCGTCTTTTCATCATATTCAAGTTCTGTGCCAATGGATGCTTGTGAAGTGTGACCCAATGACGTCTATTACATAAATGGGCAGATTTAATTTGAATGTTTAAATGAATAAATGTTTTGTCTGTCTTTCTCTAGTTTCTTTTAAAAATTTTATCCTAGTGATGTTAATAACTACTTCCTCTGATTCTTATTATTTTTTTTGGTTTTTATTATAAGGCACAAACTATTAAATATTTTTTTATTTTTTTTATATGGCACTTGTAAGTTATCAATGTGTAATTAATTTATTTTTCCATGTCTACCTATATTTAATAAGGATAGTGTGAGAGAGTACTATATTTAAGTTTAGGATGATTAATTGGGGTAATATTGAAAACCACTTAAATTTCATGACAACTTTAATACTCTTAATTAATTTTGTTGTGATTTGTGAGTTTTTTAAACAGACACATGGTTAATGTTTCTAGGAAGAATAAAGAATTGCACATGTTAGATTCCCTTTATGTTATTCTAATTCCCGTATTTTTTGTTTGTTTGTTTTTGTTTTCTCCCTCTAATTCAATTTTAGTTGTTGGCAGGTATGTATGTAAGAATGTGGTTTGGTCCTTACATGCAGGCAGCGCTGGGGTTAGTTTCTTCAAATTGCTTGCGTGTCTTCTCCTTAAATCAATAATATGCTATTAGCTACGGTGTTAAGCATAGAGAAAATTTGTAATCCAGTTTATGTTATAAACTTTATCATATATTTATAATTAGACGGATTATTAATTATCATGCGGTTTAGTAGTGACATGGGCTTTCAATATTTATGAAAGGAGATCCTCTCCTAATCTTGTTTTTCATTTTCCCTCATCAGCTTAATTTAGGTCATTAATTGAGAAAAAGAGAGAAATGTTAAAATAGTACTTTGATTGAGTGAACGGATATAATTTAGAGATCATGAGGGATAATAAGAAAATGATTATAAGAGAAACTCAACCCGATATTATTTATGTTGTTGGCAGGCAAATTGGCACTAGGGTTCTCTTCCGCCGATTCCGCTAACTCGTTCCTCATCACCATGGTGTTCTTCACAATCACGCCGTTAGCAATTTGATGAGTCCAGCACACCTCTCGCTGCAATAGTTTGACCACCAAGCTCACGGGACAGGTATTTTCTTTCAAAAAATTGTGATTCTTCCTCTTTCACTAAACATATATAAAAAAAACAATCTTCACATGAATTATTTTTTAATTCACGCATTGAACCACCCTATTATAATTTTATAAACATCTAATGAGTGTGATAAATCATTTCATTATTTGTTAAACAATATTGCTCAGTTATTTCTTTCTGATGAGGTCAAGAAATTATCTTCTCACAAAATTTTTTGAAGTTAGACAAAAATTAAAAATTTAAATACAGTCAGAAAGTAAATTAGGATTTGAGGTACAAATATATGCACGACAATATTATATTTTTTATGCACCATTTTAATTAATAACCTACTTGTTTTGTAGCCACGATGCCTCATGAGATTGTCTATCTTAAACCTAAGGTTAGTGTTTATATTGGTAGTATTATTCAGGCTTTAGAGCGAGCTAGGTTTATATTGTTTGGGCTTAAGACTTTTTATTTTGTTTGTTTCTCTTTTGAATTACGGTGTTGTCCATTAATATATTTATATTGAGAATGGCTTATTAGCCGTTTAATGTTCTTATAATTTTTATAAATATTTAGATGAATTGGTGATGAGGCGCTACATACGTGAATGGTTACAATTTTTGTAATGTCAAAAACACCCAAAAATATTTTAGCAAAAGTGAAGAATGAAAAAAAATAGCAGCTGTAATCATGAAACACGGGAGGGGGTTTTGTGGTGGCGTGGCTTGAAAAACCAGCACCAAACGAAAATCGGTGGCGGCTGATGATAGCTTCTCGTCACTTTCACTTTCACGCGTGGGTCCCATCATCCAGGCTGTCCAATTTCTACTCTCTCTCTCTCTCTCTGCCTGTCTTCCATTTCTTTCGCTTTTTCAGTCTCAGCTCTCCGAGTCAAGTCCTTGTCTCCACCATTACTCTTTCTCCCTCCCTCTCTCTGAGCACCATGGATTCTCCTGTCTATGGTGTCTCTACCTTCCTCCTCCTCACTCTTCTGCCGCTCCTTTTTGCATTGCCTCACACCCCCACCTCCAATCCTCCTCCTCCTTCATCCTCCTCTCAGATCAACTCTAATTCCGTTCTCGTCGCGCTTCTCGATTCCCATTACACTGAGCTCGCTGAGCTAGTGGAGAAGGCGCTTCTCTTGCACACACTCGAGGATGCCGTCGCCTCCCACAATATTACCATTTTCGCCCCCCGAAATGATGCCCTTGAGCGCCAGCTTGACCCCGAGTTTAAGCGCTTCTTGCTTGAGCCCCGTAATTTGAGGTCCTTGCAGACGCTTTTGATGTTTCACATTGTTGCCAAACGAATCGGATCCCATGAATGGCCCTCTGGAAAATCCGGCTCCGTTCGGCATCGGACACTGAGCGACCACCATGTGCATTTGATGAGCAAGGGTTCTGGGCAGAAGGCTGTTGACTTGGCCGAGATTGTTCGTCCTGACGACGTTGTTCGTCCCGACGGTATCATTCACGGGATTGAGCGTTTGCTGATTCCTCGATCGGTCCAGGAGGATTTTAACCGGAGGAGGAATCTACGGGATATCTCGGCGGTGCTGCCGGAGGGTGCGCCGGAGGTCGATCCCAGGACTCATCGTTTGAAGAAACCCGCGCCTGTACCCGTAGGAGCTCCACCGGTATTGCCAATTTACGACGCTATGGCTCCGGGTCCTTCACTGGCTCCGGCGCCGGCACCTGGACCCGGTGGTCCTCACCACCACTTCAATGGTGAGCGCCAGGTTAAGGACTTCATCCATACCCTCTTGCATTATGGCGGGTACAATGAAATGGCCGATATCCTGGTGAACTTAACATCTTTAGCCGCTGAAATGGGAAGGTTAGTATCAGAGGGTTACGTCTTGACCGTGTTAGCTCCCAACGACGAGGCCATGGCCAAGCTAACCACAGATCAATTGAGTGAACCGGGCGCACCGGAGCAGATAATATACTATCATATCATCCCAGAATATCAAACCGAAGAGAGTATGTATAATGCCGTGAGGAGGTTTGGGAAGATCCGGTACGATACCCTGCGGTTGCCGCATAAGGTCGTGGCTCAGGAGGCGGATGGGTCTGTAAAATTCGGACAAGGTGAAGGGTCAGCGTATCTGTTCGATCCTGATATATACACAGACGGGCGAATTTCGGTGCAGGGGATCGACGGAGTTCTTTTCCCCCAAGAGGAGGAGCCCAAGACACAGCGTAAAGCATCACCCGTTGTTAAAGTTGCGACCAAACCAAGAAGAGGTACAGTGTTTCTTCTCTATGATCGATTTTCCATCGATTCTTATAATTTGTCCCGATTGCTTGTTTTCATTGTTTGTATTATCCATTAATCATGCCTTTAGACTATACGAAATAGTTGAGGATTGAGTTACAATCAAGTATAATCATTTGCTGAGGTTTAGACTATACGAATGAATTTGAGTTAGGAAGGAGTGAGTCTAACACATAATTGACGATCACTGAGCTTTTATTTTTTGGGTGCCCTGAGATTTAAGCATTGACAAGCTTTAGCGTATACTTTCTGGAAAGGTTGAGTAATATTCCTTGCACAGTAATCTGTGCCTTAGACTGGCGAGGATTGCTCATGGTGGGAGGTTCTTGATTTAGGAATTTGCCAAGATTAAGGTTGGGAAGGGAAAAATATAGTGCTACTACTTGAATTCAATGGTTTTCTTATTCCAAAGAGTCGGTTCCCTCGTCCCAACATGCCCATGTGATGATCAATAAACAATAAAGTAAGTATTCTTGACGCCAGGGTGTGATTCACATCCCACGAACCCACCCTCCATGATCCATCAATTAGGTTTCGCCAACAGTCTGTCTCACCATTTTTAGACCACCATTTAGTTGTATCATATCTTTTATGCATCCTTACATATCTTCCTCTTATTATGCTCAATTAGCATATTTCTTTATGCACTTCACATTTTGATTCCTTCAACCAATATAGAATTGGTTATACGATTCTCGTTTAGGGCAGTTAAATTCTTTTACTTCAATCATCTCATTTAGCGCATAATAGCAATAAATGAAAGTGGTCCAATAACGTCGTTATTAGTTGACTTTAACATTTTATCTTATCTTACTGGATGGATTCCACAGGGAGGTTACTGGAGGTAGCCTGTAGCATGTTTGGAGCTTTTGGACAGATCTGCAAATGAAATCGCTTTCTCAACTAAACGTGGACCCAAAAAGGAGAGTAAATTTATGTAAACGAATTGATAAATGGTAAGTTGACCCACTTTTCATTGCCTGGTTTCTAGTTAGTGCTTTATTTCCAAGGATGGGGCATTAACCATTTCTATTTTTAATATGCACGGTGCAGTGGCTGGTGTAATCAGTTCAATACGAAAGATGTATCATGAATCTCTCTGATTATCTGAGAGAGCGATTGAGTTAGCACTTGGCAGGATTTTCGTGGAGACTCGCACAGGATAATTCTTTTTTTTTTTTTTTCACATATTGTAATTAGATGTCATTTTTTTATTATTTTTTATGTCGATTCTGTGTCTCTGCTGTCTGGATGCAATAAACCATCTTTGAATACGATACCCTTCACGGGTCCATATTTTTTTCTTATAGTTTGCGCGTGAATCAAACAAATACACACAATCTACTTGTTCCTTAAGATAGGAGGCACTTTTTTCTTAGGAGCTATCATTATGTAGTTTCCACTACAGCATTATTATTCTCTCTGTTTACAGCTAATGATGAAAAGACCCTTTCAGCAGAGAAATAAATAAAAATGCCTTTCATCATAAAAGTGAAAGACGAGGGCAAAAGAGGGAAGTCCGATGGAACTTTGCTTGGATTTGACTATCTTCACGAAAAAGACCACGTAGCGATGGTATTTGCGAGGCCGGGCCCGCCAGTGTCGGTGTGTATTTTATCCTCCACAAATTCTTTCTGCATGACGCCAAAACAATATTTATTCACTATTCCTTTATTTCCCAACAAATTGTTCCATCCTTCACGTGCTTTTTTTCTTGGAAACAAAAAATTAAAATGTGTTAATAAAACAAAGTTCATTACTGATTTGTCTCAGGATTTTTTAGATGATAAGTTATTACTTTTCTTTGTTTGTTCTTTTTTTTAAAAAAATAAAATAAAAACCAGTTCATAAGTTAAGTCATAAGTGGGGAAAAAAGGCTTCAAATGACTGTTGACAACTGAATACGATCATGCTCAGTTATTTTTCAACATCTAAAACTCATTGCTTTGTACTGAAAGAAAGCCTATGGATGCTGACGGATTGCTCTTGTCGAAAGAAATATTAGAAAAAACCAAAATAGAAGAGTTTATAGAAGGATTAAATTGAGACAAAAATGAATTTAAAATCTGGATTGAATTTAAAATAATAAAATTAATGTGATCAACCATATGTGATTAAGAAGTAGTGGTATTATTCATGAAGTTAAAAATTTGCAACTTAGCTTCTACACCACAATGCATGAGACAGATGGCAA
This sequence comes from Acacia confusa, assembly GCA_037074495.1. Lineage (NCBI taxonomy): Eukaryota > Viridiplantae > Streptophyta > Magnoliopsida > Fabales > Fabaceae > Acacia > Acacia confusa. The sequence goes on along the minus strand of CM073507.1, from coordinate 6,851,981 downwards.
AAAGCATAAAGCTTGACTTTGAAGTGATGTCTAATAATCCTCCTACTCAATGTTCACTTTGTCCTTTTAATGAATGTTCAAATCTCTTTCACTTTGCTTCATTCTATCATTTAAAGTAAATGATTCATCGTGACACTCCTATCACCACAGGCTAATTCGCTCTCACATATCACTCAACATTTCTCATGTGTGCGCGCGCGCACAATAACCAGTACTACGTTGTTCTGCATCGTAAAATTTGTTGGTATATGGTTCTTGACGCATCACGAGTTGTTTCTGGATATGGACTGTAATTTGATACTATCTTCGCATCACGAGTTGTATAGCGAATCTTGCAGCTGACAACTCAAGACATGTGACTATTTGGATTACCAGTAGAAACTGGCTTTTTAGTGTGATTTATGGTATACAAGATAAATATATTTGAAATAAGTTTTGTTTCGACTTGTATAAACATATTTTTCGAACGCCAGGCTATATGAGAAGAAGCAAAGAAACAAAGAGCTAAACGGGGGCCCATCCTGCTTGACGACTATTGTTTTCTAAAGGCCCAAGCATTCCCTTTTGTTAACAGCCATTTCCACCCAACCAAGGAACGCCAAACCAAAACAACTAAAGTTTGACCCTAAGGTGTGTTTTGTTTGAGGGGAGGGTGTAGAAAGAAGGGAATTGACCAAATTGTCATCAATGAAGGGAATATTCTTTTTTGTTGAGAGTATATTTTAGGAATATTAAAAAGTTTCCATGGATTTTTTTATAAAGAAGAGGGGAAAAGTTTTCTCTCTCCCCTCCCCCTCCCTCAAACCAAACCAGCTCTAAATATGAGAGACAGATAATTAATTTATGAGTTTCAGCCAATGAGTGTTGGCATAGATGGTAAGGGATTCAGAACTAGGCCCTTGGGTCGTGGGTTCGATCCCTTCTGCTGTCGTTGGGACTCCTTTGGTAGGCGATCTCGTAAGTCCTCAGTAAGTGCTTATAGAGCCTGGGGCCGTGCCCTGACCTTGGTAGGGGACTGGTGCCGAACCCTTCCAAAACTCTTATGTAAAAAAAAAAAAAAAAATTATGAGTTTCGGAAAAATCAGTTAAATCGGGTATTTTGAAAAAGGTGTGTAGTGTGTACTCTATTAGTTTTCCTAATATACTTATTGTGTCGTGTGTGCGGTTTGCACAATGTTATGAGTCAATTTCTTAAATTTTCTGCGTCAGGAATAATCTGCTAAACATCGAGCAGTATACTCATATGAAGTTGAGATAAATCATATTATTCGTGACTTAAAAATAACACAGCTGCTTACATTGATTATAATTTTTTTTAAATAAAAGAAGTAAAAATATGAAGAAATTGAATTGCAATAAATAGAAAAATAAATTAAAAGGGTAACATCACTCAAACTAATCCCCAAAGACTAAAAGGGAATTAAAGCAGATGGATCAAGCAGGCATTTCTTAGAACACATCAAAGGGTAACAGATCAAAGCTAGAGACAATTATATATATAATTGCAGAACAAGTTCAAGATGAGGAACACGCAATCTTTTATATCTACAATGATGATGATGATGAAATAAAATAATAGGAAAAAACATAGAATCCTAAGTGTGTATGTAAAATATACGGTGGGCATACGAATCTACACTCCAACAGTAACCTCACGCTACATTATCTGGCGTTGTCGTTGTGATCTCTGTACTGTTTGGGGCAATATTTTCCTCAGGTTCAACAGCTTTTTGACTGATTTTTGGATGACTCTTTGTGCTCGCAGATTCCTGAGGCTGAATCTTCCTGTTTGGTTTCTTGGGATTCACATCTTTATTACTCTTTATTTTGGTCCTTGTTTCCTCATTCTGCTGCTGTTTCACACGTGGGCTGGAACAGGATTTCACATCTGCATTATAAAGATTAGTCACCGCAGAAGCTTTGTGGCGTCCCAGCTTTGGAGATTTTGGTCGGGTCGTTGGAATCTGAAGCAACAAATGATGTGACAAGGAATATTACGTTTAAAGAAAGTGAGAAATAAAGTTGACCATGGCTGGCAGAATTAGAACCTTCTTGAGTTCGACTTTTGGAGGGGGTTCCTTGTAGAAACTAGGCATCGGAGCGGCCTTAAAATTCATGCTCTTCCTCAGCTGCTTGATCTCTGCCTCCTGGTTTTCCTGCAACAGATCCAACTTATAAAACCCAAAGCACAGCACAGAAATCTTGCAAAACCACCTTGTCTTGTTGATAGTGATACCTTTGACTTTGCTTGCAAGTCGGTTTTCTCTGCTTCTTTTGCCTGGATTTTCTCTTCCAACTTGGAGAAAAACTGGTAAACCAAAGAGATTTAGTATGCGGAATTTGAAATAACAACATTAAAAAGAGTGCCATGCTGCCGGAATAAACCTCCTTTCGCTTTTCAGCTCGTTCTTCCAGCCTGAAGGAAAATCCCACCCCATTGGTCTTCGGTCCGGGAGTAGCACTACTGATAGCATTCATACAAAAATAAATTGTCAACAATTCTAGCCATATCATATATAGACCAAACAAAGTAAGACAAGTTATTATAAATAATACGATGTTGTTGAGTTAGCATCATCATCCTCTTTGTTTGACTTTTCAGGTTTTGCTGTGTTTGAATTCTGATCCACGCTTCTGCCACAATGTCAGAGTCAACATAATATATTCTAGCATATGTGCATGGGCCACTGTTCTGAAACTGTAGTGACTTGTAGCAAAGAAATATTTTAGTGAAGATTATAAACTTAAGATTGAGGTGAGACAGACTTACAGGGATGCCTCAGATGTATGGCTTTTAGCTACTGCATTCACCTCAGTCGTCCTTCCAAACTGGTCCACAACTCAGATCTCATCAGATACAAAGACACCAAAGCAAAGAAGCTATACGAACGAAAAGAACCGAGGAAATTTTTCTTTTTTTACCACAGAGCGTTTGAAGCTGGGTTTGGATGTCAAAGAAGCTTTCCTGTTATGATTTCCAGTCTTTGTCTGCACTTCCTTTGAGCTCGATTCAGGGTTTGTAGACTTGATCGATGGACGAACAGAAACCTCAGCTTTAATGTCATTATCGTCCTTGATTTTCTTCATAACTGCCCCACGAGCTGTTTTGGCTGGGAATGACAGGCTCTGAGAAAGCGTTGGCCTTTGTCTTTGAGGCATCGAAGTCTTCCCTTTCAAATTAGCCTTATCTCTTACAGATTTGTTGCTCTTTGAAGCAACGCCAGTTTCCTATGCATAGAAAATCGGAATCAGCAAAATTGCCCAACATCATGCGATGTAATTGTGAATAATTATTACAACAGTAGAAGTGGACAACAATTCTGATTCATTCTGCATGGTACCTTGGTGGTTAGTTTTGAGGTTTTACTTGCAGCAGAAGTTACAGTGGCTTCGCCTGCAACTCCAGAAGCAAGAGATTTGGGGCCTTCACCTTCGACTGTGGGCTCAGCTGCTTCATTCTGGCCCTGTCCTTCTGTACCATTACAATCCTTGTTCTCTTCCTTGTTCAGATTCTCCTCCCTTGTTTCCTCTATGATTCGTTTCTCTTCCTCCACAGCAACACCATTTTCAGATTCCATCTCGTTCCAAAAACTCAGGGAAGAAAGAAAGTTGGGGCACTATCACCTGCAAAAAGAGTAGACAGATATATTCCGAGTTTTTGAGACATTTGCACTTGGATAAGCACATGTACTAGTGATGCGGATCAAGGGACATAAACACAAAACTGCGAGAAGTAGGCAATAAATGACTACCAGACAAAGGGTTAGAGTCCAGAGAATATAGACATAGGCTCATGGACACAAGGACCAAACGATATTGTTGCAGTATCTCCACAACTGGGGACTCTTACATGTGCTAATAATATCTATTTCTTGTTTAATGGAACGGTTTTCTGAATATTCCACAGATTTTCAAGAAAAACAAAAACATTGACAGGAACAGAGTTCTCTGCTCCGCCATAAATGTCACACTTTGCAGAACGCTTTATGGAATCCTAATGGACCGTTTCAAGACTTGAGTTTTAAAACAGAGTTTTAAAGATTTGAGTTACAATGCAAACCCTCTATTAATGGACCGTTTCAAGACTTGTTCTTCACACAATTTCTGACTCTCATTGATCACCCTCACAATTCTAGCTTACACTAGATGATCGTTATCTTGACAAATGAAAGCATTTAAAAACAAGACATTGGGAATGGATATGATATCATGAACGACTCGTACTTTTATTTCGTTCTGTTCACTTCTTTCTGCATTTTAGTCCTCAGATTGTCATTCCGTCAGAAAACAAATACGAAGAAGAATGAGAAAGAACCCTCCAGACTTTTCGAAAGCTTAAGGAAGACCCAGAGAGACGAGCAAAATTCTTAAACAAAAACACACAGAATATAATAATAACAAGTCAGCAGAATCAAAATCAGGGCAACAGAAAAACAGATTACAACTGGAAAACAAACAAACAAACAATACTGTTGGAGATAACAAACTCCAGAAAAACCATCAATAATATACCATACCTTAGAAACTGAGGTTCTTGAATATTTAATCTTGAATCTTGATTTCTCAAAACGAGTGAGAAATCCAGAGACCGAATTATGAGTGAAGAAGGAGAGTTGAAAGTGGAGATGGATTAGAAGCAGTGGGAGGCGATGGCTTATAAGTGGGAATCGAATGGGATAGGAATATGAAGAAGAAGAAGAGAGGGGAAGTTGGTGAAACTGAGGTTTTCGTCGGAGATATGGAGAAGACAGAATCTTGGGAAGAAAGCTGCAAGTGAGACGAACTTTCAATGAAGCGAAATCAGATAGATTAATAGGAACTTCCCATCATGACTTTTCCGCCACTTGTAACTCTAACCCCTCAACGTCAGCAGTTATTATTTTTCATTTCCCCCGGGGAACAAACAAAAAAAGAAGAAATTTTTAGAAACAGTGCGGTGTGTTGTTTTTGGTTTAACTGTTACCCCCAGGCAATTTTAAGGTTAAACTACATAGGCAGAATCGAAAGGTGACATTTACCCGGCTGCTGTGTCTGGTGATGGTTGCTGAATGATGATTAATGCTGTCTAATTAGGAATCAGGCATTTGATTTGGGAATTTCATGAATCAATTATTATATAAAGGTTGTAATTGATCAATCATTGCATTTGACATGGCGTTTTTATGATTTGGGGGTGATGAAAAGAAAAGATATTTGGCGCGGACGAAAGGTGATGGAGAGAACAAATTATAAATGGAGGGGCAAAAGATTGAAGGAGAGAGGTTTGCCGACAAGTAATGAATTAGTATTTTTGGAGGTACATAAACAAATCTGAGCAAAGACAAGTCACCATACACTCTCATAACTGGACTCGTTTAGTTTTAAGATAATGGGCTCAGATAGGAAGTTGCAAATGCAATGTATAAATATTCACCGCCTGCCGGCGTACTGAAGGAGGGAATAAAAATGGAATAATGGAGAGGAAGGGGGGCAAAATGGTAAAGAGAGGTGGTGGGGAAGAACCAATGATTGAAGGAGGAACAAGGGGCACTGTAGGAGAACGTGGGAATGTAAGGAGGGAGAGATGGCAAGGGGGTAGGAGTGTGGGGGCAGAGGGGGTTGACGTGGCGCGATCCAAGAACATTATTGGTGGCACGTTAGGCCAGCCAAGAGATGAACCCCACCAGCAGAGCGTGAGCTGTCAGAACGTGGGATGATCGGACGGTTGTTTAGATGGGGGAACCGAATCGTGCGTACAAGAACAGAAGTATCATACTCTTGAGAGGTACAGAAGAGTAGAGCTGAGAAAATTAAGGTCAGTCCGACATTACAGGGCAGCTTTACACAGGTTGAAGTAAAAAAAATATATGTTTTTCAAAACATAATCTAAGAACACTAGGGTTAGGGTTAGAGTTGGCTCTATAGGGCTTAAAAGTTATTATTCTAAATTTTAACTATTTTTCTTCTTTTTTTAAAGAAATATAATTTATAAATTACAACAATTAAAGTTATAATTTATCAAATAAATATTGTCAACATTAATATCCAAACAACAAAAATCATTCAACAAATAAATACATTCACTAATTTATAATAAAAAATAAATTATTGTCCATAAATAACTCACACATAAAATATTAAAAACATACCACTTAACAACATTAATATGATGACTATCATTATCATCTTTTTTGTCAATATTATCAATTTCAAAGACATTTGATTAAATTTCACTTTAAGTAGTAGCTCCTGCTTTATGAGCAAAAATATTATGAATTTCTTCTCCTACAGTATGAACACGTCTATAACTTTTATTTGCAACAAATAATAAAGAAATCATAAAATCAGAGTATAGTTATTATGTATTTGTACTTAAATGGATAAATAACTCTATAACAAATACAAAATACATATAAATTAGTAAATTACTATCATATGTGAATCCATGCATCTAATTGCGAGTACAACTCTCAAGTCCACGAAAGCTAGATAATTTTTGAAAAAAATTAAAAGGGTCTCGAACTGGCCCTTTTCACCCTGATGCTTTATAGGGCTAATTTTATTTAACTCATCTAATTTTTAAGCCCGATCCTTAAAGGGCCAAGACTTAAATGGACCAGTTGGATAAGCTGGGCCAGATTTTCTGATTCCACGTAGGACAGAGGGAGGGATAAATTGGTGTTTGTATGTGAACGATGGGGTTGTCAGCACTGAGGACTAATTAGGAAGCAATGCCACGTCATCGGTGGCGTGAGGTGCAACGATGGATAAGAATGAATGAATAACACACACTAGGAACGACCGACCGACCTCCTTCCTCGGATCCCTTTCAACGCCATGCTCCCGACATCGCATTGTATTGGCCCATTTGTGGTAGTATTCATGTTTCTTAATTAAGAGTTGGTCCCATTAAGCATTGCATCTGGGTAATAATATAACAAATTAATACCCTATTCTTCATTTTATTGATACACACCTACCTGCATGTGTTGATAGATCTCATGCTAGCTGAGCCTAACAAATTTTAGCCACATGGTGTTTCGGGATCATTTTCTTCCAAGTTATACACTCCTCTCTTTTGGTGTTGGGATGATATTATAGAATATATATTATTGCCCATTAGATTGACAAATTAAATTTCTTAGCAGCATGTTTCCAAAGAAGCCAATACTTATGCCAGGGGCTTCCACGGCAACTTGACATGCATGCATGCTTAAATTACTATATTTTTGGGAGTTTTCCTCCCTATTTTTCTTCTCCTCTAAAGGGCTAACCAGCGCCTTTTCTACTTTTTGCCTTTTCTATTATATTCTTGTTTTTTTTTCCAGAAAAAGGAGTGATTTTTGGACCCTATTTAATTACATGCAAAGTCTATTAAATCCTCTTATATTTTCTCTTCGATCGTCTGAAATTTAATACGGCGCTCACTTGAGAGAGCCTAAATGAAAAGAGTAAGGCGGCTGAGAGTATATATGCATGTAGATGGTGATTATAGGTTATAATCCTCATGATATAACACAACAACAACAACAACAAAAAGAAAGAAAAAGGGAATTATCTAAAGTAAAACTTTAACTCATCAACTTGATGTTCCATTTGTATGAAAACTGGATGACAGGCAATGAGGTACGTTCCATCTTCAAAGGTGTAATTATATTCTTGTTGCAGGTGGAGGACAAGATCAAATCACCTTAGAGAAAAAGAAAGAAATATAGAAAGATATATACGTGATGTGCGCATGATGTTATAGCAAGATACTTCCTATAATCTCTAGCTATGTCTAATAAGGTAGGCGTGTCTGTATTAATATATCGTGCTTGTGAATAACGCTACATCTGATAGAGATCAGACTGAGATATATAGACAGAGAATGGATTAAGGATAAAATATTAGGATAAAGAGGGTAGATCGATGAATATTATGGAGGGTGGAAGATTAATGAAGGAGGCTGATCCAGGAAGGTGAAGACTTAAAGGATGGGGTAAGTTACAAGTAATATCAAAAGACAACGTAACATTATTTATGTCTGCTTTAAAACATCAACTTAATTATGGCTGTTCTTCAACGTCGCTTCACTTGCTACCCCACACGTACTTGTCTCTATTATTATTCATCTCTTATATACACATAATTAAATAAGAGATTGTAAATCTCTGTCTGTGATTATTAAGTTTGCATTGCAAGTGGCAGTGTATTTCACCTACGAATATATATTTCTTAATATCAATGATCAATTGTTACAATAAAGTACTCGATCTATCTCACTTCGTGGTGAAAGAAAAGGGAGGAAATTAAAGTAATTATATGAATTGGATACATCAATTTACAACTAAAAACTTGTTCCTTTCCTTGCTTTTTAAAAAAATAATCTAATCTCCCCGTTTAATATTCTTCCTTCAAAGTGATTCATGATGATTAGCGCATCATTTGAGAAGTATTCTTCTTTGACACAATTGTTGGGACATCCATTATTACTTACAGTGATCAACTAACTAATTAGGTGAATTAACCTCAATTTTTCTCCATAATTGCAACTTAGCAACTATAGCATCGCTGTTAATTAGAGTGCTTGGCTATTGACGATCGAGAGGCTGAAGTTTGACTAGCTGGCTGACACATGCCTCCCACCAAATCCGATCCTTTAAATCTCTCTCAACACAAACTTTGATTAAACCCTAATCAACACATATGATTAAACAAAATTAACAATCCCACTCCAAATCTTAACTTCATTAATTAGACAGCCAAATCCACTTAATTAATAATGAGCCCAACTGATCAACCACCTCATCACAAAACTGGATATACATTATCAGGTCCCTTCAATTTCGCCATATATGCTAATTCTTTTGCATTATATTTCATATATATTCACATTTATGAATCGAGAAAAATGTGCGTGTGACCAATCGAGCTAGCTAGTTCTAAAACTTCCCAATTCATCTATAATTGAGAGAAAAAGGTTAAAGACAGAATAATAAAAGGCGAGACAAAATGGGGGGAAAACACACAAACGCATATATAAGAAAATGATAAAGAAAAAAGTAACGTACGAGACGGAGAAAATCTGGAGAGTGACAAAAAGAGGAAGCATAAGGATGGTCACATATGGAATGAGATATATGCAAATTGAGGACAGTGACGGGACACTGTTTTCTGCCACACAACACGTTCCGATGGCTTCACAAATAATTAAAAAATTAATGTCAAAAACAAGACTACAAGACAGAATGTGCTGTTTCCCCCCACCTAAAGGAGAGAGTGCATGCAGCCAATAATTACCCCCAGTACAAACTTCACCTAAATTAGTGTCTATCTGTGTTATGATTCTATATTTTCCCTTTTTTAATTTGTTTTATTGCGTTACTAATTTTAGACATTAAACTCAAAAAATAGGGTAATAGCAAGTTTAGGTAATTTATTGGGGCTAATTTTACATTTCATCTTTACCGTTTATCTTTATTTTGACTTGCCCTTTATAGTTTCAAATTAAAATATAGAGACCACTGTTTTAGACAAAAAGAAATTTGATAAACTAAAACATATTGTCATAAATTATATGGAGTAAAACCAAAATGAAGGCAAATTATAATGACTAAACATTTTGTGTGGGAAAAAAAAATCATATATGCCATATATTGAGCAAATTAAAGTGCCAAAATAGTGAAACGTGAAGGTATATCTAATTACTTATTACAAAACAAATGGATTTGGGAATGATAGGAATGGGGTAAGTCGGTAGGTAATAACATGTTTAAAAGGTTAAATTATGAATGTGAGGGTATTGAGTATGAAGATGTATGCCTTTCAATGTTTTAAGTTGAACATAATTAAATACGAGTATTTCATTTACATAAATGAAAATTCATACATGTTTAATCATCTAATTGTAGATTTATATAAAATGTATTTGACCCTTACTCCTTATCAAGTGATTTGTCATAAATATATATCACCTTTTGTAGATTTAAGTCCTGCTTAATCGAATTAACATCAATTAGTGAAGTTATTCCCCACCGACGACTGACCAATCTGCTAGGACTGTAGTAATATTGTTGTTGTCGTTGTTGTTTTTTTTTTTTTTTTTGCCTTCAGGGAATGTAATGTTATATATATCCATTGAAATGTTGTGATCAAAGTGAGACTGCCATTCATAGTGGAGCGAGCAGTGTAATGATGGAGACAGTGATGTGTTATGATAATAGGGAAGGTACTCTAAACCTTTGAACACAAACAAGCATATGACAGATACCATTCACAAACCCCTCTCCACGTCAAAGTCATAGCCTTCATCCTACTCTATGAATATATATGCATGCACTTGCACTTCTCTGTATTAGAACCTATACATATATAGTAAATTAAAACACTTATCTTTCTCTTACATTCAAGGAGAAGGAGAAAAAAAAGAAGAGACTCGTTCACTGTATGTCTCAACATACTAATTAATGATAATGCCTCTCTCTACTACTTTTCCCCTTTACACCCTTCTTACCCATATCTGCATTGCTTCCGTGCATCACTGCCACAAATTCACTGTAGTCTATACGCCCATCCTGAAACCGAACAAGTAACATATTAATTACAAACACTTGTAAATTTTGTTGGACCAAGAGGCTCGTGTGTGTGTGAATATGAAGAAGAATATGTCCACTCACATTATTTTGATCAGCCTCACGGATAATGTCCTCCAAGCGAATATTCTTCAGACCAAATTCTTCACAAACTTGTTGCAGTTCGTCCTGAGTGATGTAGCCACTTCCATCTTTGTCAAAATAATGGAAAGCTGCCACTAAGTTATCTTCTCTCCAGGCTTTGTTCAGATTCAACGTTGCTGTTATGAATTCAGTGTAGTCTAATGTCCCACTATTGTCCACGTCTGCCTGTAATATTAGTTCAACAACACACGAATTAATTAGAAGTCATTATTCATGTACTTGTTCCTTATAGTTTTTTTTTTCAAGGATAGATTTTCCAAGTTACTTACTGCTTGCATTAGACTGTGAATCTCAGATTCATCGATGTTAGCCCCAAAGGCTTTCAATCCAGCCTTGAGTTCTTTAAAACTAATTTGACCACTATTGTCTGTGTCTATCATCTTAAACATTTCTTTCAACCCTGCTATTTCTTCTTCCGACAGGTTCTTTGCAATAACCTGCAACCACCCCAACAGTAAGCCACATTTACAACTCAGCTTACAGAACAAAAATCACCTGTGAGTTATATGTGATGCAAAGATAACTTACTCTAAGAGCCATTTTTTTGAGCTTGTCCATTGCGGAAAACTGCTTCAGGCGAGTTAGAACTGCAGGGTCAAGAGGCTTATCAGGAGCTGATCCATCGACCCGGATCCAAGGATGGCCTGCATCAAATTACAGCATTGTCATTTACTATAAAAGATGGTACCATATTCCTCTAGTTGTTAGAAATTATGACGATTCTTAGAATTTAATGGTTAATATTTCATTATCTCCAGAAAGTCAGTATTGAAACTTACAAAGGATTTCATGGGCTGTCAATCTCTTGCTAGGATCTCTATCGATCATCTTCCTCACCAAGTCTTTTGCACTTTCAGAAATATTAGGCCAGGGATCTGACTTGAAATCAATTTCCCTGTGCAATACCTCGTTAAATATCCCTGCCTCCGATTCTGGAAATTACAAATTCTTAGAATCAAATTCATATGATTAAAAAAAAAAAAAAAGACAGGATCATCATGTGTTGAACATGTTACTTGATGAACTCTTACCAGCCCAAAACGGAGGCACCCCGCTTAACAGAATGTATATGATCACGCCAGCACTCCACACATCAGCTTCTGGACCATAACGCTTCTGTAGGACTTCTGGCGCAACGTAGTATGGACTTCCTACCACGTCCCTAAATATATCCCCTGCATTAACCAAACATATTCACTCCAATGTCCAATGTTACACAAGCAGAATCAATGATGCACAAAAAATTTTCTTCTTTCAAAGACAAACCTGGTTTGAAGAAAGTAGACAGGCCAAAATCGATGGCCTTAAGGGGAGAATCTTCGCGCTCATTAATGAAGAGAAAATTCTCAGGCTTAAGATCGCGATGCATTACTCCAAGTGAGTGACAAGCTTCAATGACACCAACTATAGTCCTTGCTATTTGAGCTGCTTTTCTCTCACTGTAATGCCCCCTCTGCACAATTCTATCAAACAACTCACCACCTGAACATAGTTCCATCACAACATGAACAGCCATGGCATCCTCGTAAGACCCTTTTATGGATATCACATCAGGACACCCTGCCAAGTGATGCATTATCCGAATCTCCCTCCTCACATCTTCCACTTCTTCCTCATTTTTCAGTTTCCTCTTGGCTATTGACTTGCAAGCATACTCTTTTCCTGTGTCCTTCTCCACACAAAGAAATGTTGTCCCGAATTGTCCATTTCCAAGCTTCCTTCCCAAAGTGTAGAATTCCTTCAGATTTCCTGTTTTTGTTTGCAATACAGACTCTGCTTTAAGCCCTGCCACTGCTTGCCTCTTCACATTGTAGGGCTTCTTTGGTTCTGCAGATGTTGCTTTCTGTTTTGTTGTTCTTGAAGTTGATGCTTCTGCTACGACGACCTTAGATTCCTCCACGCGCCTTATGGGCTGTGAGGATTTTTTAGAGTCTGGGACTTGGTCTTTTTTGGTGGCACTCTCATCAGGTACCGGTTTTGGGTCGTCCTTTTCAATTTTAGGTACCTCTGGAGGCTTGCCGGCGACAATGTCTATGGAATATTGCTCATTATTGCACGGTGTTGCATTTGCATTCCCATTCGTATTCGCATTTGCATTCGCTTTGTGGTTATTGGAAAGTATAAGGTTTATGAACCGAGTACAACACCCATCTGAATTCGAAACCTGGGGAACTTCTCTATTCTTTGAAATTCTCGATCCTAAACATACACTGTTGTTTCCCATGTCACGCTACCCACCTCTTATGTGTTTTAAATCATGGTTCCCGCACATTTTGATGTTTCCGAAGAATAATCGAACATTACAAAGCGAATATTTCGTGGGCCAGGGAGACACGAGGCGGTGATCCCCAAAATGCCCAATCTATTCGGATAATGACTCCGCCAAAAACACGTAAAAATGCAGGATTTGAAGGCTTAAAAGGAAGAGACTTTCCAATGATTGAAGCTGAAAGTTGCGATATTGAAATGAAGGGAGGGAAAAAGGAAAATGAAACCCAAACGAAAAACGAAAACGCAAACTGAAAGGGGTGTTCTAGGGAAATATCTGGATTTTAGGAACAAACAACTATACAATCCTTAATCTTCCTCTGGCAATGGATACAGGCAAGATTAGGTAGAAAATGAAGGAGGGAAAAGATAGATGGCAAAAGAATGAAGGCATTGGGTGCTACCGGCATTTCTGTTACAAAGATGTTTCAAAATCTTGGAAGGAAACGCGGATGGAGGCGTGAACTAATCGGATGGCTTTTAAAGATTGGCCGGCCTTATTGGACAGTCCTGATTTTTGTTGCACACTTCTGGCGGACCGCATTGCGACAGGCGCTCGGTTAGAAATTATGACCTTAAATATACTTCTGCGTCCAAGTAATTTTTTTTTTCAAGTAATTAGGAATGTCAGTTAAATTATTTTAAAATATTTATATTTATCATTTTTTTTATTATTATACCAAACTTATAAATTGATATATAATCTAAAGATATATAACATATGACATGATTAAGTAATTTGTTTAACTTCCTTAATCTCTCTAAAAAAATCAACTATGTTTTCCACTTAAAACAAGGAGTAACTGATTTTAACAACAAAAATGATTTCAGATTTTCTTTTGGCCGGAGATAATTACTTCAAGATACAACACTAGAATTTCTATCCTCGGTCAATGCACACGTGCAAGAATCTATGGCATGCAATTTCATTATGGCGCTTAGTCGTGTTACTTCACCAGCTAAAACAAGCCCATAAAGTTATTTTTAAGAATTAAGTCTTAGTATTCTTGATGACCTACTTTGTTGATATCTGAATGTCATCATGCAAGTGAGAGGGATAATGCTCGGATTCCATTCAGTGGTTAATAACAGCTCAATCAATATGATACCAGCACTGAAAGATCCATCATCTTCTTGTAGTGTAGGCTACCTCGAAAACTAAATATAAAATTCAAATAACTTTTTCTAGATAGATATATATATAAAAAAAACTAAATAAATTATTTAATCATGTATTATTAAATTATATATCAGTTTATAATTTAAATATTTGAAAAAACAATTAATATAAACAGTTTAATTAGTTTCTTTAATCTCCTAAAAAAATCAACTGAATTTTATATTTAAAATAGGAGAGAGTAATTTATTTAATATTTAATAAATAACAATAAACAGAGAGTAGGAAGATCTTAATTTGTATTTATGTACAACCAAAACCGATGATATGATTATCATTAAGCGGCTCAACTTAAACATCCTTAGCCAAAGCTGATAAATCATCATGGAGGGCTCCATGTTGATGCTCGTTTGGTTTAGCAGAGGGTTCTGGTTTTTCAGAGGGCCCATCAAATATGCGTTGAGCTTTTGCAATAACATCAACGAAGCCGTTCTTTACGTCTTCAGCTGCATCCAAGAATCGAGACAGACCACCGATGACGTTCTTTTCCATGGCTTCCAAATCACTTCGTAGCCCAGGGAAGTCTAACACTCCAGCATCTGATGAACTACCAAACTTTGAGGACTCTCTTTGGAGGACCTCCTCTGTAACATCATCTTCAGTATACTCAATGTTAGATTCCACCACTTCAACAGGCCTGAGACATGTGAAAAGCCATAAGTAAGCAATCAAACGTGCCTCGACCAGAGTGAGGTATTTCATTTATAATACAACAAAGGGACAAGAATGTGTGGGTGTTTTTTTTTTTTGGGAGCGGGGAGGCGGGCGGCGCATGAAGTATAAGGTAGTAGTTCCTGGCTTTCAGCTTCAACAAGGGCTCTGCATGGAGCTCAATTCCAAGCCATAATCGGATGGGTTATGATTACCAAGGAAAAAAAAATCAAACAGGTTAGAAATGATCCAAATACTTCTGACTAAAAATTCAAGGGACAATCACATAATTCACAACAAGGAAGGAGTTCCATAACAGATAATAGTTTTTAAAAAATAGTATGATTTACGAGATAAGTAAGTGAGAATAGTTTTGTATTGACTTGTGAAAAATAATTTTTGAAACCTAAGTCCTAAGTAAGTCCTGATGGTTTTCAAACACCTAGCCTGCTGCATCGTGCCTAGGCTTACAAAAAAAATGCCATCAGGCCTAAATAACGCATTCTTAAATGAGTGGACATAAAGCCTCCAAGTGCAGTTGTAAATAAATAACTAGATTCTGGCTATGTTTTCCACAACAGAAAATCATGAAATCAGTAAAGAGAAGATATGCCCACCCTGCATCATAAGAACAATAAAAACTAAGAGTGCAACCGTTTAATAACTAGATTCTGGCTACGTTTTCCATAACAGAAAATCATGAAATCAGTATAGAGAAGATATGCCCACCCAGCATCCTAAGAACAATAAAAACTGAGTGCGACCGTTTAATACCAGATCCTCCTTAATATTTTTACAAAAAGTTCATCCCGGAGTGCTGGCATCTCTCTTATGTAGCTAACGTGTTACCAGTGTTCCCTGCTTTCATTCTCCTATGTTCTTCAATATAAGATATATTTACTGATTTGATTAAATTAATGAACTTAGTTGAGAACCTAACCGACCGTCTTCCTTAATTCTCACATTCCCTTTCCTTTATTATTGAAGAAATTAGGAAAAGAATAAGAAGTAAGATTTTTCCTTCTGCAAGGTCCTCCAAACTGCTAGAGTTTAAACATAAATCGTCAAGGGTTCATACTAATTTGGACGTATAACCAGAGTTGATAAATTTCTGAATTCCGAGTACAAAATCAAATGCATAAGCTACTAAAAAGAAAAACAGAAGAAACAATACCAACAGTAGGACACAGGGAACCAGGGGCAAAATGTTGGGTATAGAATCAGAAGAAGTGTTTCGGCCAGAAAATTTCAAACCAAAGACAAGAAAAGAGACATCCATTTATGTAGATAAATGAAAAGGAGGAAATTCTTTTGATACTGAAGAGATTAACATTAAATTAAAGGAGGTTACAAGGGGAATGAAATCCCAAAATGTCTTGCTGATACAAATTCCGGACAAAATCCGGGCAAACATCAAAAAAGCCTGAAGTAATCAAACCCAAAAAGAAGGAAATTAAAATAACGAAATAGAGGAAGTCGGGAAAATAATACTAACTTTCCGATACAATCCCTCAAAATCTCTTGGGATTTCTCGCATTTCCTGACAAACTTGCCAGGCTCAACCTCCTCAGTTCTGCACCGGGATTTCATTATCTTTCGGGTGGAGCATGGTCCCCATGATTGAGTGTTGGAACTCCCGAATTCGTGATTTTCACGAGATGATGCGCGCTGTTGATCGTCGCCGTCGTCCCGCCAAACCCATCCCATAGCTGGCGCGCAAAAACACACACCGACTCTACAAGGGCTTTAGTTACAAGTGGGGCGTTATCGGCCGCACTTCAGCTTCTCAGCGTCTCAGCGAGTCCAAGGGACATCTGGCCCTACAATCCGATATTAGGCTTTGTAGTTCCTTTTTTGATAAATCACCGGTATCCGAATCCACTGGCCGACTAATCCAGATTCCGACTAATCCAGATTCGAAACGGGTAGGATTCTAATTCTTCTAAAATTTAGCATTTATTGCATAAAATTATTTGAATTTGTTATTTTTATCTTTCTTTTATATATTTTTTTTAACAACTTGAATATGCAAAAGATGATGTCCTAGCTGGTCCGAGGAAAAAAAGGTCGCTGTCCAATTTGATAAAAACTTTTCTTGGCCTGACCTTATTATTCTTTTGAAGATGGTGGGAAAAATGTAGTGCAATTTATCATTTTAGGCCTGAGAGCTTATCATCATATTATAATTATAATTAATTTTATGTTATTTAATTCTGGGTTTTAAAATAGAAAACGCGGGTTTTCAAATAGAACACGCACGCCTGGTGGGACTCGAACCCACAATCGTCTGATTAGAAGTCAGACGCCTTATCCATTAGGCCACAGGCGCGGATTGAAACATCCGTTTCAATGAGTCTATAAAACTATATTTTCATCCTTTCCTTTTTTTCATCTTATTCTTATAAGAACCAAAACACACCGCACTTCTGCATTGATTAGTGTATGAGTAGTGATTTGGAGGCCTTGGACAGCACCCTCAATTGCCTAAAGGCTGCAGTAGCCACAAGAAAAACTGAATAAAACATTGGACCAATATTTGTTGATTGTTATACCATCAATTTTCCAGTCGCATTTCATGGGTTAAATAGAGAAGGCAACCCGGATTTAGCCTGTGTTGTATTGCTGCAAAACTCATAATATCTCCTCTAGTAGGGTTGTCTTGGTACATTTCTAAAACTTAACGCCCTCATAGTAATTATTCACCAAAGTGTATACTCTAGGGGAGGAAAAAAAAGATTTGATGTCTTTCATCATCCCTTATAATCTTTAGATCATGCTCGTCCAATCAATCTAAAAAGTCACAATCTTATTTTAATTTTTCTCTCCTCCCAATCAATGGTCTAGATGAGCTTATGAGGGATAAGAAAAAAAATAAATGATGAAAGAATCAACTTCCCAAAAAAACATTAAGAAAACATCAATCGGCAAGAGAATGGGTTGTAAGGTATACAAGTACGCATTGCATTACGCAAGTTCCCCAATGCTAGGGACGTATGATGATGTCACGGCAACACCCTTCATTCTCAACCATCAACAGCATTAAGATACTACTACTACGGCACAATTTGGACGAGTCACGTTTAAATTCTTCAGACAGGTCCATCCTATAACACAAGTAACGACCCAGTACTCTCATATCACGTCCACGATGCAATAAACTACAGAAAGAAAAAGTGGGAGCCTTTGTACTGACTGTACTTCCTCTTACTTTATAAGAGTGAAAATACAAAGCTCAGACATGGCACCCTTCTGGAACTACTACCATTATCGTCTCATGCCACCAACTTCTACAGTAAAGGAACAAGCAGGTCAATTTTCGGAATAGTAATTGTTAGCTTTTATCCTCCATTCTCCCCTCATGTTCACCTCAATTAGCAACAAATCTTAGCAATGACATGGAATACAAATGGAAACCACTTCACTCTTATTTCCTGAATTTGACCTTCTAACAAGTGTAAATCACTTTTGCCCTCGAACCATATCAAAGTTTCTTTGCTGCTGCATCAGTTACACGCTCATAGTATGTCATTCTCTGAATCGATGATTTGGCTTCTTCAAAGTTACGGCCTTGAAATGCATTAGCAAAGACACTGGACCAATGCTTCAGCTTTTCCTGCATCTGCAAGAAATGAGAGGGTTTGACAACATGGTGATGCAAAGGAGCAATAGCAAAGTAATAAATGATCCATGTATCAGCAATAACAAAACGGAAGATTGGGGAAGAAATCTTTTCAATATTTCTGCTTAGCAAATTAAAGTAATCATAGATACCTCAGAGCGAATGTGACTCAAAGCCTCAGGGTCAGCAGCTTCTTCAACTGCTTCCCTGATTTCCATAATCTGCAGTAAAATTTAATAAAATAATAGATAATAGGCTCTTTTTCTCATTTTTGGCCAAAAATTATAGACAACAGATAGAAAATCAGGTCTTCCTGTGGCAAAAAGGGGGCATGATATGACTAAGAGATAGAACATGATGACTTTTATCAAGAAGATCCAATGTTACTGTTTAAAACTCTGAAAAGGAAAAATAGGTAGGTGGCAAGAACAGAAGAGGAATAAAAATTTCTCTCTGCACTCAAACAATTCCACTTCTGAATTCTTCTCCCAATTGCCACTTTCATCATTATTCCACATATAAATTGTTAGAGCATATGTTCAATACATAAAATATAGCAGGTAATTCGGCATTCCAAAAACTTCACTTATCCCATCATGTTTTCAATCAATTGATTATTTTTAAAAGACAAATACAATATTTGTTCCCATTTTAGAATTGTATTCAATTGCAGTAACTAGTCACCTATATCATTGTTGATTAAGAAGTTTTCTATAAAAGAAGTTAAAAAAATCACATTCAATGCATATAATAGGCTATTTAATCACACCTCAGCTAGTAGTTCAGGGTCTGAAACTGTCTGTTCCTCATCAACTTCTATTCCCTCAAGCTTCAACTGGAAAATAAATGGCACAATATTACTTAATAACATGATGGAAGGAAGAACCAAACAATCAAAGCCAAAAGTTTTTATGGATGACTTATTTATGACATTCATACGATAGACTTTATCCCACAAATATTTACAGTTTGACATAAAGTAGTTCTGATATACTGACAGCAGGCAATCTACCCTCTGATATAGAATATTCATTTTTTTGGTACATAGATATAGAATTTCTCCTTCACAAAAATATTATCATCATTGACCCACTCCCTTTTAGCATTTTCAAGTTATACAGAGACTTCTAAAACAGCAAGGAAGAATGACCATTTTAGTGATATAAGGATGAAAATATGCTTACCACGTAAATTGCTCTTGACAAAGGCCTAGTAAGTGTGTGATATGCATCAATCACCTTGGCAGATTGTTCAGCAGCAAAATTTCTTTCTTTCTAAGCCAATAGATAATGTTGAGGGAAAAGGGAGAAAAAAAAAAGAAATATATTCATCTTGCCCATCTCGTTAAAACTAGATTTATAAAATATCAAGAAGAAAGGAAATCCGTCAAACCAACCTCAGATTTTGAATGTACTAAATCCGGGTGTAGCTTCTTTTGCCAGTTTTTGTACTTGCCTTCCAAAGTACTAACCTCAATATCGTAGTTCTTCTCCCTATTGCAAATTGGGAAAAAGAAAATTTACTTTAGAACTTCCGACATTATCTATCAAATTTATCAGGCAATAAAATTTCCCCTCTTTATTGTAAGATCTGAAAAGGAAGTTATGAGCAAGCACCAAATTATGCTTCAATTTACGGAAAAGGGACCTATTAACCAGGTACAGAACATAGTAGATTGCAATAACATACGATTTTCTCTTCTACTTGATGAGAAGTAGAGTCAACGAATATACATGACAGTGCTATATATAAAGTTAGACTATCTTATGCAGTGAAAAAAGACAGCTATCCCCCATAATTGTTGCTTCTTTTTTTGTTCATATATAATTATTGCTTCACATCACCAACTCAAATTTATCAACAGGAATCGAAATCTCTTTTGTTTCCAATATGCGTAATAACTCAGCAACCAGCATAGATGAAAAAAAATTTATTCCATATGTCTCTTCGTACTTGATGATAAACGAATACTAGTATGAGAAAAGAAAGAATATGGAATTATGTCAGCAAATTTACCAACCAGAATCACAAAAGCCCAGAAACTTACAATCCGAATATGTCAAAATAGTCGATGGATTTATCAGCGGGCTGAATGCTCCTACAAGACTGGCAAACCAAAAACGGTGCTGATTCGGGCGTAGCATGACAGTTCCAGCACCTAGTTTCGATTTTCTGGGAAGATACGGAGCAAACACTTTTGACGGAAACCCCGGCATTTAAAAGAAAATAGCGCGAGGGGTCGTGTGAAAGATGATTAGATGGTGTAAAGGAAGGTGCTGGCAGTGAGATATAAGTAGAGCATTTCAACTGAGAAGAGTCGAAGGGGGAATAAGGGGGAATCGAAGATGGGCTTCTTCTGAAGAAAGTAGAAAGGGGCGTGAAGAGCTTCTTCTTCGACATCGTAGAAGAAGACAGAAGCTAGTTTGCGAGGGACCTCGGAGCAGAAGCAAACTATTTGAAAATAACGCAATTAAGATTTGAAAAAAAAAAAATGCTAATGAATCTTAAAATAGCAGAGACAAATTAGCTTGAGGAAATTGCTCACAGTTTTCGAACGAGATTAAATCTTAAATGGAAGACGGCTGCTTGAGGAAATTGCTCACAGAGTCAGTTTTCGAATAAAGCAACCAAGGACGCCGGCAGGAGAGACAAACGGAAAACGGAAGTGGTGCACTGGAGCTGCGAGGCAAACCGACGCGCGAAGAAGTTGAAGGAAAAAAGGTTTATGTTCCGCGGCTTTGAAGGTCCCCCTCCCTGCCCTCCAAAGTTATCAATTTTTTTTTTTAAAAAAAAATCTCAGACTACCTTTCATATTAAAAAAAAAAAAAAAAAACTCTTTACTTTAGTAAAATTCAACATCCAATTTTTAATGTATAAGATTTTACCATTTTTCATTAGAAATACATTATAATATTGATATATTGGTCATTACAGAGTTTTATAATGTAGCAAGTTGCATGTATTACATCCTTAAAATTAATGCTTGCTCGGGAATCATTCCTCCTGTCCTTCAGACATGATTTACTTTGCAGTTCATTTTCTTTATTAAAGTTAATCTTATATTAAGAATCCGCACGTTTCACAACTTTCTTCCTCCCTCACAAAATAGTTTTAGAAGGGGAATAAAACTGGAGTATGCTTTTGTTCTTCCAACAATTATTAATGTAGATGAAGATATGAAACAATTGTGAGACTCCAATTCCAAACTATAAATGAATCAATGAATCAGCTAGTGGCTTTTTGGTTTATGATATAAAAGCCAGAATATTTCAGGCGCCATAGGCTGATTATATGATGTTGAAACAGCTAATAAGAAAGCTCCGATGAGTGTGATTGAGGAATGTCTGGCCAGTTCATCTACACTTATCATAGCTATTGGGGAAAAGGAAAATAATAGCGCAGTTCAAACCAGAGTTTCATTATTAAAAAACATATCCCTCAGAAGTATGAGAGAAAATTGACAAGCCTTGAAAATAAAAGTGTTGCATCAAGCACAATACCGAAAGACACAGAAGTACAGCACCTCAAAGTATTTGATGTTTTAGTTTAGCAGATCGCTTCTGCGTCTAAGGATCTCGACACCTAAGTAATCAACAGGACCCCGAACTGCCACATGGGGTTTCCCAACTTTCACACAAACGGCAGTTATCTGAGGGATCTTTGTCAGAGTAGCGCTTGCAATTTGTTCAGCTGCTGATTCCAGAAGATTGTGAGGTGGCCCTTCAATAACATCTTTTGCTATACTGCGCCAGCATATTATTCTTGTCAAGAGCATTTACATATTATGAATAACATATCAAAGCTACTGGCGGTAGGAAATATAAAGAAGAGATAATCGAAAGAACAAAGGCCCTACTTCAATATCCGAATTGGAAAAAAAAAAGGAAAAAAAGTTGAGTGCTGGATATCTATCACCATATCAAACTGAATATGTGGCTCTCCTTCCGTATCTTTGTTGGGTTAGCTTCATTTCTGATTTTCCACCAAGACCCATCTAAAAGCACTCAAAAACAGGGATTTTCTCACTCCCCAATAAATTAAAAAGGGCAAAGAGAAGAGTTGCATTTATGGGTCAAGAGAGTTGATGCTGCTTCTAGCATTGAATTAACATCATTTGATCTGATAAGTTGCAAGTATCATTGAGCTTCTGGCACAAACTCTTAATCCATGCTAAACGAAATTTTAAAAAAAAAGGGGCAAGCCTTGGATGGTATTCTTAGAAAGATTAAGTGTCTTGTAGAGGAATTAATGTTTCACTTTGCTCCGTCTCTTTTACTCCCTCCATTATGCCTGAGATTTGATCCCATACTCATTTTATTCCCCCGCATCCACTAAAGCAACTCGAATAATTTTACCCACTTGTTTCCTTTACACAGTCACATATGAAAGTGATCAAGTAGGAAAAAACAGCATGGCACTGCCAATTTGTGTTCTCCATGGCTCCATCTGATTTTATATTTTATAGTAATTTCGGGACCAAAAGTGTTTTGTCCTTACTTAAGTCAAGAGCATCACTAATAGTTTATACATCCTAACATATTTCAAATCAATTTCCACAGACCAGAGACAAATTTATGAAAATCAGAAACAAAATATCAGCGTTGCTACTACTAGAACCTGATGGGCCAATTTTTTGAAAAACGTGAATGAAGATTGAAGATCTTAAATTTATTGCTCACCGATAAATATCTGTGTAACTAACAGTATCTGACAAATTATCAGATTTACCAGCTACTCTGAGATCCATCCAAGCATCCACATCTACCAGAAATTTCTGACCCAGCGTCCTTTCTTCTGGTTTAACCCCATGAAAACCATGGAAGATTAATCCCCTCAGTATGAGTTTGTCTCCCTTCACCTGTGTATTGTCTTCCATTATTGCTGACATGAAAATACAATTGTTAGCAGGAGTTTTAAGGATAAATAATTACAAAAATTATGTTGTTATAATTAATGTATGTATGTAATGCACCCAATAGGGCACGCCCCGGAATATGCATGAGCAAAGCTGCTTACAGAGCATCCTAACTATCTCCAGCGACCACGTTAACAAGTTTATACAACCTTAGTTAGCAATTTAGCATGTAAAATTCCGCATTAACCTCTGGGGGGAAAAATGCTTTCAACAATTGCATTAGACGATTCACAATAGTAATTTACCATACCTTTATCTCTCTCTAAACACATATATCCATAAATTAGAAAAATATAGAACAAACGGAGACCAACAGACAGCTTCGGGGACAACGGAAGAGCTGCGGCAGCGACGATGGAGGACGAGGGGATGGACTGCCGCAGCGCAAGACTTCGGGGACAGCACGGAGAGAGAGGTGGGGAGAGCTGACGGAGGGAAGCTCACCTGAACGGAGAACGGCAGACGGTGATACGAGTTTCCCCGAGCACACGCTCAGACGCCAAAGGGCGCGCGCTGAGTAAGAACGGATGACACGACTGAAAAAGGCACCTCGATCTAATTTTCACTCTACTATGGTCTATTATATATAATTTTCTTCATATGTCAATTGGTTTTACTATCTATAAAAATATTTTGATAAATATATAATAATTGAGAAGTCATTTTAATAAAAAGATATTTATTTATGACTTTAAAGTCTAAGAAGTATTTTTTTTTTTCAATTAGATTATTCAGATAGTAAATGTTGGTATTTATCAAAAGAAGAAGACAGTAAATGTTAATACACATAAATTCAACCATTCATTCATTACATCGTGTTAGTTTAGGTTTTAGGATCCTAAAGTATAGTTTTTTATATAAGTTAAGATAAAAACTCACTTTTTTCGTACACACAGAGTTAATCCACCATTCATGTGACCTCTCTCCCTTGACATAAGATCTAATATATACAGCAATTTGCACTAAAATATTAGATATAATAACTTTATGATTGTAGGAGTATTTAATTTCTTATGGGGTTGTCGTGGGTTGCTCAGAGGGCGCATTTTTTATCATTTTCAAATTCAATTGGTCATTCTGGGAAAAGAAAACAATTCAATGGGTCCCTGCCTCGTAGCGGTTGGGTTAGGTTGCTGTCTCAAGCATTGTGTTTTCTTACTTCAATTGGGCTGTTCTGACATCAGCAAAAACAAAATCCAGAAAAGCAGGGATGGCCTCAGGGATCAAACTATCAGGAGGATAAGAATCATTCGATGTATATATCTAATCTAATCTTATATATATATATAATCTTCACCTGGCAAAATATATATACACACGTAAATAATCTAATATTCTAATGCTGATAATGATAGGTTTTTGCTGGCCGAAAAAAAGATTATGATGTTTTACTGCTTGTGCTGAAATAGGTGCATCTCTTTTAAATTTACTTTCTAACTTCCGGTATTATCTATCAAATCTATCAGGCAATAAAATTTCCCTTCTTTATTGTAAGATCTGAAAAGGAAGTTATGAGCAAGCACCAAATTATGCTTCAATTTACGGAAAAGGGACATATTAACCAGGTACAGAACTCAGAAGATTGCAATAACATACGATTTTCTCTTCTACTTGATGAGAAGTGGCATCAACGAATATACATGACAATGCTATATATAAAGTTAAACTATGTTATGCAGTGAAAAAAGACAGCCATCCCCCATAATTATTGCTTCACATCACCACTCAAATTTGTCAACAGGTATCGAAATCTCCTTTTTTTCCAGTATGCGTAATAACTCAGCAACCAGCATAGATGGAAAAAAAATTATTCCATATGCCTCTTCGTACTTAATGATAAACGAATACTGGTATGAGAAAAGAAAGAATATGGAATTATGTCAGCAAATTTACCATCCAGAATCACAAAAGCCCAGAAACTTACAATTAAGATTGCGAGGGAGCTCGGAGCAGAATCAAATTATTTGAAAATAACGCAATTAAGATTTGAAAAAAAAAATGCTAATGAATCTTAAAATAGCAGAGACAAATTAGCTTGAGGAAATTGCTCACAGTTTTCGAACGGGATTAAATCTTAAATGGAAGACGGCTGCTTGAGGAAATTGCTCACAGAGTCGGTTTTCGAATGAAGCAACCAAGGACGCCGGCAGGAGAGACAAACGGAAAACGGAAGTGGTGCACTGGAGCTGCGAGGCAAACCAACGCACGAAGAAGTTGAGGAAAAAAAGGTTTATGTTCAGCGGCTTTGAAGTCCTGCCCTCCAAAGTTATCAATTGTTTTACACATGTACTTTAGCCTTGCCTTGAGAGTGCAGAGCAGATATACTTTTTTTTTTAAGCAAAAATGTACCTGCTGTTAAAAATAGGTTAACTCTTGTTAGTGGGACCCACATTGTTTAAAAAATAAAAATACCAACAAATTTTAAATTCCTCTTCTACCCTCACTTTCACTGTACTCCTTCATCTTCTCCATTCTCTTCTCTTTCACCATCAGAACTCAGTAGCCTCACGCCCTTCAATTTCTCCGATGTTGTCACCCCCTTCTCCTTCATCCACTGCCTCCTCTCCTTCCTCAACATTCTCTACCACCATAGACCTCGCCAAGAAAGAAGCTACACCGCCTTTCAAGCCACAGTTTCTTCCTCCTTCGCCTCGCGTTGTTCATCCTCTCCTTCGATTTTTATTTTGGGTACCCTAAACCCCATAGATCCTCCAGATTTTGTTTGAGATTGATTTATGGTTTAGGGTTCGAGCCGAAATCCACAATCCGAATTACAATAGGGTTCGATGGAAGTCACAGTCTCGGTTGGGGAAAGACGAGGTTCATCAAGAGAAGATGAATTTCAACAAGAGCACCAGATAATTTTTACGATTAATTAATGTTTGTCGATTTCTGATTTGGCCCATGTAATCTGTTGATGGCCTTGTTTTTGAATTTGTATTCGTACGGGTGGGATTCCTGGATGAGATTATAGTGACCGGATCTGTAGTATTATTAACACAGATTTCAATTAACCAAATTGGAATCTGGTTAATGGATTCACGGAACTGGGGAATCTGTTTGTTTTATGGCTGCTATCTGTTAGTTTTTGTTTTCCAATTGTCATCTGTTTTCTTGATACCCTGATTTTAATTCTGCTGACTTGCTATTAGTAGATTCATGTGTTTTTGCTCAACAATCTTGCTTGTCTCTGTTGGGTCTTCATTGAGCTTTCAAAAATTCTGGAGGATTCTTTCTCATTTTTCTTCTTCGGATTTTTCTGGAGATTGATTTATGCATTTGAGATTTTGAGTTCAATATCGGGGTTGAGTTTGAATGTTGCACTTAATTTTGATTTCATGGGGAAGTTCAAAGGGTTGAGTTTGAATTTGAGTTCAGATTTAGACGAATGATTGTAGGCAAGTGTAGGGCCATGGAAATATTCCTACTCTTCCGAAAAGAAGAGTTGCAGACGATGAAGGTTGGGAAAGGGAGGGGCATTTTGGTATTTTCATAACTTATTTAACGTCTGTTATGTCAATTTAACTGTGATGATATTTTTGCTTTGTTTTTACAAGTTCATGAGTATTTTTGCATCTCTGAAAAGCATACGGTGGTGGATGGGTGAAAGATGAAGGGTATTTTTGTATCTTAACCCTTATTTTTTAAAAAAAAAAATCTCAAACTACCTTTCATATTAAAAAAACTCTTTACTTTAGTAAAATTCAACATCTAATTTTTAATGTATAAAATTTTACCATTTTCATTAGAAATACATTATAATATTGATATATTGGTCATTACATAGTTTTATAATTAGGAGGATAAGTATCATTCGATTAATATATATATAAATCGAATCTTCACCTGCCAAAATATATACTACACACCCGTAAATAATCTAATATTCTAATGCCGATATTGACATTTTTTTGCTGGCCGAAAAAAAGGATTATGATGTTTTGCTGTTTGTGCTGAAATAGGTGCATCTCTTTTAAATTTGTTTATACGCATGCATGTTATGCATGGATCGTTTTTTTATATACCTTATAATCCATAAGTTAAGGGGTCAATACGTCAACCAATTTATTTAAGATGATAAAATCAAATTTTTATTTTATTTTTTTTAAGTTGGTGGGATTTCTGGACCCGTGGGGACGGTGCGGGGACGGTGCATATTGAATGCAAGGAAGAGATAAAAGAGAAGGAGGTTTTCTCCTTATCTCATTTTCTTTTTTTTTTCATTAGCTAAATCTAGGTCGTTGATTGAGAAAGTGAGAGAAAAGTAATAGTAGTATTGTATTGATTGGACGGATGTGATTTAGAAATTATAAGGGATAATGAAAAAATGATGGGGAGAGAAACTCAACCCAGACAAAAGACTGGTGGGCGGCATATTATTTTCTCTTTATTTTTTTAACTATTGTTGATTAAAATATAACAGCTCTAATATTTTATAAATAATAATTTTATATTAAAAATTTAAATTTACGAGTATTAATAAGTAAATTTATATAATATTTTTTTATATAAAATTCTGGTTATTTCATAAAATATTAAATTCAAGCCATTAAGATTTTAAAGCATGATAATGATTATTGGAGGAAGATAGTGAAAAAGAAACAAACTCCCTGAGGACATGGGGTGTCTCAATTATTTGTTTGGCATGTAACAAATAAAATGAGAAACGATTTATCATGCTAAAACAATAGAAATGGAAAATGCTTTTACATTCTCCATTATTTCATTTTAATTTGAAAAAAAAAAAAATCAGTCATTCTATTGAGTGAAATTTAATTAATTTAATTTGACAATTCAATTTCGATAAACCAGTCAATCAAAAAAATAAATATTATTAAATTGAAAAACAATTTTTAAAAGAACAATAATTGCATTTTCAATGACAATACCCCCGACGGGTCAACGGTTCTTGTTTTTTTGGGTCAGTTGGGTACTTGTGTGAAAACTGAAACATGATAGGGCCGAGAGAGCTTTAAATTTGGGTTTGTTAATTATTGGGTTGACGGGATTAGGGCCCGTATCCCAAGCCTTAGTTTCGTATTTATTGGGCTCTCTACTCCATTCCGCCTAATAAGTGAGTGTTCAGTGTTCTCCTTAATCCTCTTTTTTTTTTTTTTCCAGTTATAATGACAGGAACTAATATCCTGAAGTACGAAGGCCAAAATCTTGCATTGTAGATCACGCATTAGCTACTTGCATGCTCTTCAAAATGGTGACCACATGAAGAAGCAGTGAAAAGGAATCAACTTGTAGTGTCTTTGAATTATAATGGGAATTGGCCTCCCCACATGATTTCTGGGATTCCTTCCCAAACGCTTGCGGATGAAATTCATTCAAAGTGGACACACGTGGACCTCTAATTCACCACTCCCTTGTTCAAAGCCATCATCATTGTGTCCACCCCAGCCCATCAAGGTCAAACATGCACGCACATTCAATTCCCTCCATATCTCTCTATGCAAACCAGTTCTCTCGTGAAAAGATTCGATCACACATAAAAAGACTTGGAAATCTAAAAGCTTGTGGAATGTATGTAAAGTGGAATGAGTGTGGGTTGGCCCACGATCTGCAGCCACAAATATTCAGTGGTCTCTGCCCAGATAATTGGTTCTGCAACAGTGCAACTCTGTGCACTGCGTGCCTTGGTTGAGATTAGTACGAGCCTCCCAAATTGGCAACTTCTGTTTGGCTTTAATGCTGATGGCACTCTTCACTTCCCAGATCATGCTGCCTCTCCAATATTCCTTCAACACACATGTTTCTTAATTGGTGTATATATTATAATTAAATCCAAGGTTTAAAAAGCTTGGCGTCGCATAGTAGAACACTGTTGTTGTTATGATTATAAGCAGGCGTGATTCTTTTTGTTGGTGAGGGGTGGCAGAAAAATAATGGAAACAAACTGTTAGGTACGTAATTCACGGCCATATATATTGTACAAAGTGTTAAATTGTATATAGGTGTATGGTGATGGAAGATCTGTACATGAAAAGGAATAATTTTTTGTCTCAACGTTGAGGTGAGGGAGAGGGATTGGATGAGGATGATTCTGTGCCAGCTTTTACCAGAATAAAATATCCATTTTTGAGAACTGATTTGTCTTGGCTAGGTTAATAATTATTCGGGGGATTTTTTTTATGTTTTATCTTTATTCTTTTGTTTTGAAGCTGCACTTAACATCTGTTGTTTTCTGGGCTAAAGTTCTGGCATGATGAGGTTCCATATTATTAATATTAGTTATTGCGTTATTGGGGGTTTGAGGAGGTCCTTTATATCGTTGGCGTTGCTTTCAATGTCCTCCACATAAATCACTTCCCCCTCGAAAGGAACGTGGCCTCTTGATTAATTTATGGAATTGTTTGTGTATGCTGTGGTGGTGGATAATTATATTGAGATTTTTGGTTCTTTTTTTTTCCTAAATATGTGAGATTATATTAGTTGTTTTGAATACACTTCATTCGTGGTCCACTCTGCTTTATAAGTTCCCTCCTTATAAAGATCAAATACATGGTCCATAAATTTATTAATAGTATTGAATTTTATTTTTATATTAAATATATTGATTTAATTATCTTCCTTCCCCCTGCGACCGCGATTCATTGACAGTGAATTAATAAATTTAAGGGAAAAGATCATTTAAGTCCTAAAAAGAAGAAAAAAAATATAAAATAAGTCTCAATCCCAAATTTACTAAAAAAAATTTTGATATTAATAATAGAATTCCTATATCAAAAAAGTTCCATTATCAATATGACATTTCTTGTTATTAAAATGACTTTTCATATTTTTAAAATTTATGTGAATATGGTTTTTTCATGTTGCAAAATGGTTTTTCCTAGTACCAAAAAATTTATAAGTTTTTAAGATTTTACATGCTGAAGAAAGAACTCATAAAATTTTTTACAACAAAAAAAATCATTTTAATAACAGACAAAATTATTTTAACAATGAGACTTTTTTGATATTAAAACTCCATAATTATTATTAAAAAAAGTTCCAACGGCCATTTTGAGACTTTTTTTTTTTAGGAAATTTGATGTTGATATTTTTTTTATATTTCTTCTCTTTCTTTTCTTGGAGCCTCAATGATATTTTCCCTAAATTTAATTAGTGGATCCATTGACAATGAAACGTTTCTTATGGGATTTTTATTTTTCCCGTCCTGGTAAAACTTAAAACTGGATCGTCATGTTTGAGAAGATGCTTTTTAATGAAAAAGGAGGACAGATGGCGGGAGGTGATTGGTTGTACGGCATCACATTCTCCTGTCAAGTAGTGATGTGTGGTTGTCACTGGGGTACTTTTCTTGCTGTCACATTCCATTCTTTTTTTTTTTTTTCTTTGATTAGTGGCTATCTTTTCGCGCGTTGCTTTACTTCTGCAACCTTCCTTTTCATGGGTCGTCTATTCCAATTCACTGATGCGTCATTCTTTTCCACTTTACTCGTTTGGTCCCCATAACAACGCAAAACCCCATCATCTTTTGAAAAAGATTAACCCCAGCTTCCTATAAGGTAAGCCAACTAATTACTAGAGTTAAAGAACCCAAAACCTTTTAAAACTCTTGCTTTGAGCTAACATTTTGACGTAAGACTCATGACTAAACCTTACAGTTTTAGTGGTTATGTGATCGTATAGCCTGATGAAGTAAAGAACAAACCAAAAAAGGCAATGACTTCTAGAAACTTATGTGAGGATCGCGTACAGTGTAACACTCTTCTTTTCTTCCTGACCTACTAGTAAAGGGCTTAATCTTTAAATTATTAATTAAGCATATTAAACATCTCCTAATCGAATTAATACCACTCATCTTCTTAATTACACCGCTAAAACAAACAAACTCCAAGTTCGTAAACATATCACTTATGTTGCCTCGATTAGGCACATCCAATTATACATTAATCTTTTGATAAGGTTCAAGCACCCATTAATCATTATACTTGCTGGATTCGTATTGGATCATGCACGCAGTTCGTTCATTTCAGATGTAATTCCTTTTGAAGCTCAGTAGGATTACATTGCCCTTCTTTCATTTGTTTCATAATAATAGAAGGAAGTACCAGCCAACAAGAACAAATCAGGCTTGTTTGATATGGTTTATCGGATAAGAAATCAAGCTTATTTACTATTAGAATCGGACATATGACTTATTCTTTATTTAGAAGAAAAATGCCACCAATCAAGCTTATGAGGAGTCCACATTCCCTCCTTTTCTCATCATTTTCTTTGAAAACAAGGGAGAAATTGCAGTTTTTTTTTTCCTGCAACTTATGTTTGCAATTTCTCCCTCATTTCCAAAGAAAAAGATGTAAGGAAAATGAGGGAATGTGTACTCGTTTATGAGTGTTTTAGGTGTATAAGCTACTTATTGAATAACCAAGCTTTTCTAACTTATCATATGGGCAAT
Organism: Acacia confusa; assembly: GCA_037074495.1. NCBI lineage: Eukaryota > Viridiplantae > Streptophyta > Magnoliopsida > Fabales > Fabaceae > Acacia > Acacia confusa. The sequence continues at coordinate 6,820,247 of CM073507.1, read as the reverse complement.
CGAATTTATGACTAGCTTTTCTCTCTCTCTTTGCCTGTTAGCTATGCAAAAATTTATGTTCGAGCTTATCAAATAATTTTATTAGGAGAACTTCTTGATTAGATGTTATTTTCATGGAAGTTGAAAATAAGAATGATAGTGTAGATGAAGAGTTTTCCTTGATTGATTCTGTCGAGCAATCTTCACCCCAAATGAATCAGTCATCTTCAATTGAAATGAATGAGATTCGTGACATAATTAGATGTCAAATTGTAAAGGGCCTACATTCTTAGTTACTTATGTAATATTTATTTAATCAAATTATGTATTTTAGCATTGCCAAATGTTGTAATTTAGTATTTTTTTATATTTTTGGTAATTTTTACTATAATTTTTCTTTTATAGTTATTTCAAAAATCACTTATGCATAAGTCATTTTAAACAAGTTTCGTAATTTGACTTTTACCCACAAGCTATTTATACAATAATCAATTCAAATATAAATCACATTTCAAAATCTGACTTTTATCTAATTTGACTTTTACTCAATTAAACTTTTTTATAATTTATTTTGCTTACTCATATCCCAAACAAAACCAATAATAACAATGACAATGATGACATAATTACAACGTCTTTGTCCACGCCTTATATATTACTGGGACCACGATCAAATCTAACAAGGATATGAAGCGCGCCTCAATGTTATATCCATCATTTATCTCTTTCTTAAATATAAAATATAATTAATTTTTTAAAAAATATTTAGATAATTAATTAAATTACTTTAAAATATTTATATTTATCAATTTTCTCTAAATTATTTTACCTAACTGATAAATAATTTAATGACATGATATATAATATGATTAAATAATTATTTAGCTTTTACCCAAAAAAAAGAAATATTTAGCTTCCCTACCCCATCTAAAAAAAGCCAACTCTATCTTAAATTTAGAAATATAAAACCGTATTACATGATTATACAGCCAAGCCGCAATATTTTCTTTAATTCTTTGAGGTCCTATATATGCTGCGTGTGTATAATTATTAATAGGAGTCAAATTCTGCATTCTTAAATATATATGCGAGCTTACCCTACTAATCATGAGAGCCATCCGTTAAAATGAATGGATGCTATAAGGTGATCACAACTAACACTAATAATTGTCCGTATTGTTAATTTAGGTTCCCCCACCCCATGTGTTGTTCGCAGCTTTTAATGATTTGTTGATTGTTGGAGGGGAAAAATACTTTTATTTGTGAGTTGTAACCAATGACGCATGTCCGAAGGGCCAACCTGTAAAGCACTACATGAAGTGTCCCACAGACGACCAAGACTTCCAATTTGTCGTTCTCATGGGTGATCGTATATATGTGTGTGTGTATGGGCTTGCTGTGGACCCAAGCGCAGGCGATCACAACCCGATCGTTTGCGAGGCACGAACGAGTTAAGATCGATATGCAGAGGCAGAGCGCAGCGAGCGAACATAAAACAGAGCGCGAATGAAGTCAATGAATTGGAGTAGTCCCTCTCCTAGCTGGGACCGCATTTATTTATTTTAAATAAGGAACTAAATTGTAGGCGCGTTTATATATGATGATATACTATTATTTTCTCTTGAGCCAAAAAAAAAAAAAACTATTTTTTCACGAAGGTTGACTTTTTAGGAAAGGTTCATTTATACATAGAATTGAAAACCTGTGTGACGGTCGTAACGTACGTGGTGCTGCCACGCCGACCACTACTCAAACTGGAAATATATTGTCGTATGAAATTAAAGCTCCCTTCTTTCATGCTTCAATTCATTAATCATTGACACTGCTACGAGTATAGTACTGTATATGAATTGTTATAATACTAGAGTACAAGTATTATTATGGCCGGGGGGTCCTTCTAATTACCTCACAATGTGTGGTGGACCAGCATGAAATGATGTAGCACTGAAATCATTGAACTGCAGTCCCTAACACAGATATATACGAGGCGACAGGGTTACGTTGACGAACAATATATATATATATATATATAAAAGGTAGCTTCATCGATTTAATTACTCGGTCGCGCACTTGCCCATGCCTCGTAGGGGCAATTCTGGTAAAGCTAGGCACATAGAGAAGGCTGTGATGACTCGTACGTGATGAACATGTATACTTATAGGCAGATTCGTGTCCCCTGCTTCGCAAGGAAACCACGTCATATATCGAACAATAATTGTTTTTATTAGCTGACTAACTACCATCTAATTACCAATTACGTGAGAGATTGATGACCATGCATGCTTTAATTTGTTCGCACAATAATGAAAATTAAGACATCCGGTGCTTGTGTTGTGAATTATTGCATGCTCAAGCTTCTCTCTCAATCAATCAATACTCTACGACCCATGATTTAACACATTTTTAAAAGCTAAAATTATCAATGGGTAAAATAGAAAATTCAATTCATTCTTGTCAGATGGGGTTAAAAGGTAAAGTATATTGTGAAACTCAGAAAACATTGCTTATGTGATAACTGACATGAAACGGAACCCTTTTACCCGTAAAAGTACGTATACGTGGTGGCAAGATAAAACGAACAAATTGAACGGAAATTAAACGAGCTTCACAAGATAGAAATAAAAACAAGTGTTTTGATAACTCTAAAACTGATTCCCCAAACTCAGATAAAAGCCAACACATAAATAATCCGGTTTCAACTTTATCCCCTTTACCAACCTTACGATCCATATATTGGAAACAAAAATTGGGCATTTTAGTATGCCAAGTACACACAAGCACATATTTGACGAGTAACTATTTAAAATGCTCATACGCAAGTGGAGTGATCTAAAATTGGCAAATTAAACTCACTGCCCTTGCTTTAATTTATGTAAAACTGCCTTTGAGAACATCGATACAATATTGGCAACGTTGGCTCCGTGTTCATATTTGAAACCATGGCTCTGCATGTGGAAATTGAATAACAAAACCCCTGGAGACTACATTTAAGAAAGAACGATGCTTTTGGCCAACAGACTTGTCTTCGCATACACGAATAACGTCATGAATTGCTTTTTTCATCGTGAAACAGTCGACATGCATCCGACCCCAATTTTATTACTGCTTGATTTTTTTTTTTTAATGATTAAGAAAGCTAGATGTGTTATATTATAATTTTTTTATTTATAGTTCTGCTTTGAACTAGTACAAGCTATAAATTGATATTTGATCTAATAATATGTCGCATATAATCAAATTAAGTAATTTATCTATTTTTTTTAAAAAAGTCAAACGACTCATGTATTAAGTACAGAAAGGAGTAATTAGATCTGGATAAGGTTGTATCATTTAAAAAATTTCAGGCAAAAATTACACCACAAATAAATTGAAGACACTAAATGTAAAGGAAAATGATGTCTTTTTCTCTCCCTCTAACAGGCGGCGTTCCTCGAATTTACATCCAGGAGGAAGACAACTCATATCCAGGCACTTAATTAAGGATTCTGGTATTTCCATGAAACGGATATACTTGAACTTGGGAAATGGGGAAAATGAGTAAAAAGAGGAGAAAGTTGAATGAGAAAGCAAAAACAACAAAGTCAAAAACAGAAAAAGAGAAACAGGCAGAGTATGGAGCAGTCAACGGAGGTGGTTACTTAGCCCAGGATAAGGTAAATCCTTAACTCGTCCTCGCCCTACTAACCATGGTTTGCTTATCAATGACCTCGCCTCTCGCCTTTTAAACCCAAAATAACGGCATATTCTCGCCCAATCCTCCTCACTCTCCTCCTTCTCCTGTAGAGATTTTCTGCACTAATTTCTCTCTTGTAAGCTGCCTTCGTGCATTTTCTCCAACTCCTGATACGAAGATTTCCCAAGATCCCAGCTGGTTGTCGTATCCCTTCTGATTTCCAGATTCCTTTTATTCCGTTCTTTCTTCAAGTTAAAGTTTTCTGTTCGTATTTGTTGGGTTCATTCGGATGGTAGTGAAGATGATGCGGTGGCGGCCCTGGCCCCCACTTGTTTACCGGAAGTATGAGGTTAAACTCACCCTGAGGAGGTTGGAGGGTTGCGATCTGCTGCGGGAGAGTGCGGAGAAGGGGACTGGTGAAACTAGATTGATCGTCGAAATTAAGTGGAAAGGTCCTAAGTTAACCTTGGGCTCATTGCGGCGCGCGTTGGTCAGAAACTTTACGAGGGAGGTGGACGGCGATGACCGCAACGGCGTCGTTGACTGGGACGAGGAGTTTCAGAGTCTCTGCACTCTCTCGGCCTACAAGGACAGTGTGTTCCATCCTTGGGAGATCGCTTTCACTGTCTATAACGTTAGTCTCCCTGCCTTTCGATTCATCTATCCTCTTCCTCATTTCTACAATTCATTTCGGTACAAATTATGCTGACTTCCGTGAAGATTTATAAAACATTTATAATTTTAGAAACGAATGGTTGATTTCTGCTATTTTATGTACTGAAACGAAAGTTTATATACATATCGTGGTTTTTTATTTGGAAAATAAAAACCAACTTTTGGCTGGCTATTCCCATGAGCCTATCTACCTTCAATGAGGATTTTTCTCACTTTCTTTTGTTTTTACCTTGTCGAAATCCATTTTAATGAAAAATCGTGCACTAGTTTTGAACAGGAGGATGTTAATTTCATAATTTGTCCATCTGCAATGCTTATACCGATCACTGACTGAAGTTCGGGGGTTTCACTATTTCTTGAAAATCATTTTTTCTTGCCATAGTCACTTCAAACAGTCCACTAGTTGGACTTAAGTTTTTTCTTTGGGGGTTATCTTTCGTTAACAGTGTCCGATTTTTTGTTTGGTTTTGGTGTTTTTGAATATAGAGTACTGTTTCTATTTATCTAACTGGATCCCTATGCACCATGTAATGCAGGGATTAAATCAAAGGCCAAAAAACAAGGTTCCTGTTGTCGGAACGGCATCACTGAATCTTGCTGAATTTGCATCTGCAGCTGACCAGAAGGACTTTGATTTGAACATCCCTCTCTCGCTTCCTGGAGGTTCTGTTGAACCCTGTCCTGTGCTTTGCGTATGTCTCTCACCCTTTCCCTCTTGTCATACAAATTTCATTTTGTCATATTTGCGTGTAAGCGGATGCAATTAATTGTTATTGCTGTCTTCTGATTCGCTATGTCTATATTATTTTTCTACCTCTCATAGCATCTCTTGATCATGCAGGTCTCTGTCAACTTAGTGGAGCTAAGAGCTGCTCAAGAAAGTATAGATCAAGTTCAGAGAAGCATAATCCCTTCTCCTTCTCCGTCCCGACCTGGAGAAACTACCCTGGCAGAGAAAGATGAGCTTTCTGCAATCAAAGCTGGTCTAAGAAAAGTAAAGATTTTCACGGAGTATGTATCCATTAGGAAAGGAAAAAAGTCATGCAATGATGAAGAGGGCAGTGAAGGCAGATGCTCTGCCAGGAGCGAGGATGGTGAGTGCAACTATTCTTTTGACTCTGACTCACTAGATGATTATGGAGAAGGAGATTCGGATGAGGGAAAGGAAGATGTTAGCATGAGAAAGTCCTTCAGTTATGGAAAACTGGCCTATGCTAATGCTGGAGGGACATTTTATTCCAGCTCGATGGTAAACGGTGGTTATGAGGACTGGGTTTACTACAGTAATGGCAAGTCAGACGTGGGGTGTTTGCAGAGGGATGATTTATCAGCGACATCTTCTGAGCCCTCTCTTTTACCAAGTTCCAAACGTAGTATATTGCCCTGGAGGAAGAGAAAGTTGAGTTTCAGATCACCCAAAGCTAAGGGAGAGCCCTTGTTAAAGAAGGCCTATGCAGAAGAAGGTGGGGATGACATAGATTTTGACCGTCGCCAACTTAGTTCTGATGAATCCATCACTCTTGGGGTAAGAATGTTTCTCATAATAATTATCCTTTGCCCACTTTGGTAGTGATGATTTACAGAGCTGAACTTTAATTCTTCATTTAGCAAGTAGATGTGCTATATGCCAATCAATTATTTATGGATTCTATAAAAATAATGGTATTGCTTTCAACTTTTGTTGCACATAGTTGTTTAGCTCATTAGTCCTGGTGTTTTGCTATATCTTCCAGTTGTACAAGACTGAGGACGACTCATGTGCAAATCGACCTTCTGTCTCTGAATTCGGGGATGATAATTTCGCCATTGGGAGTTGGGAGCAAAAAGAAGTAATAAGCCGTGATGGTCACATGAAGCTTCTGACTCAGGTCTTCTTTGCCTCTATTGATCAGCGCAGTGAACGTGCTGCTGGTGAGAGTGCATGTACAGCTCTTGTTGCTGTAATTGCTGATTGGTTTCAAAACAATCCTGATCTCATGCCCATAAAGTCCCAATTTGATAGTCTAATTCGAGAAGGTTCATTAGAATGGAGAAACTTATGCGAAAATGGGACCTATAGGGAGAGATTTCCGGACAAGCACTTTGATCTGGATACAGTCATTCAAGCCAAAATACGCCCTCTTTCTGTGGTTCCTGGGAAATCATTTATTGGTTTCTTCCATCCAGAAGGAATGGATGAGGGAAGATTTGACTTTCTGCATGGTGCCATGTCTTTTGATAACATCTGGGATGAGATTAGTCGTGCAGAGCAGGAGTGCCCTAGCAAAGCCGAACCCCGTGTTTATATTGTGAGCTGGAATGACCATTTTTTCATCCTCAAAGTAGAAGCAGATGCTTATTACATCATTGACACTTTAGGGGAGAGGCTTTACGAAGGATGCAATCAGGCGTATATATTAAAATTTGATGACAGCACAGTAATAAACCAAGTGAAAAATGTTGCCCAGTCATCAGATGAGCAAATAGCCAGTGATAAGCAAACTGGTGCAGTAGCATCAGAGTGCAATAGCAGGCAGGACCAGCAGGTCAACGCTAAGGAGGTAGATTCTGGTGTGGAGCCAGAAGAGCAGTTGAAGGAAGAGCAGGAAGAGGAGCTTGTGTGCCAAGGGAAGGAAGCTTGCAAAGAGTACATTAAAAGGTTCCTGGCTGCAATTCCTATCAGGGAATTACAAGCTGATGTCATGAAAGGCTTAATATCATCAACTCCACTTCATCACAGATTACAGATTGAGCTCCACTTCACCCAGTTGTTAACGTCACATTCTGTAACTCCGCTGACCCCGGCATTGGTGGCTGCACCTGAGAATCTTGCCCTTTCAGTGACTGAGGTTCGGGCATAAATCTCGTCTGGAATTCTGTGTTTCCGGTTTTGATGTGAGATTAACTAAAAATAACCCTAACAGTGAGCTAAGCTAGTGTCTGTAATTTTTTGTGGGCGCTCGCTTCTTGTTCCTCCCCTTTTCGTTTCTTTTTCCCCCCTTCGGAAGGATATCATGTAAATGTCTTGCAATTTCCTTTCAAAGTAAGCTTAAATTTTTGGTGCATAACATGTAATTCTGGAAAGTCTCTGCTCGTGAATGGTTTATATAGCTTTTTGCGGACTTCATGTAGCGCTCTGATTTCAGAATTTTTTTTTTTCTTTTCAGTTGCTTTTCGGCAGATTCTAGATTTTGGTATTATTTACGAATGTCCTTAATGTTATTAGAGAAGTAGTTTTGGTCTCATCTCTTACTTGCCTATCTCTCTTCATACCCCATCACGATGAGCATGGATGATTTGATAACAGATCAAGCAAAATAGGACGTTCTCCTGTGTGGTTATCTGGGTCAGGTTTTTGGCTAAGGAAGTATGTACTTGGGATTATATGTACAAAAACTGATGATTTAATGCCCAAAATCGATGGGAACTAGAGTAAGGTCTTACTGCGAGTGAGGGAAAAAACAGGAGCCTTTTTGCGAGAAGCAAAATTCTTGTTTCCCTTGTGGTTTGTTTGTCTGGTTCTTCATATTTTTCAAGCATGACCTCTTTACAAGAAATTATACGCTGGTATAACCTTGAACATGTATTAGCTTTTTAAGCATGACTCTAAATATTAATGAATAATATTCTTTCCCAGCCTGGATGCGTAAACAGGAAAAATTTCTTGACGATTCTATAGTCACAGTTCTAGAATGCAACAATTCTGCTTATACGTGAAGATGCAAGCCCTCATCAGAAATGGAGAAAACTAGACATTATATTCCGATAATAGCGTCCACTTACACATTCGAACAATTTTTTTTTTCAATACTTATGGACACCGCCACAATAGGAAAGAATTTACAAGATCAAATCAAACGAGAGGGGTAAAAACCCCACAGAAGAAAAATAAAGAATCCTCTATCAATAACCGCGTCTTAATTTCATAACGTGATAGCAATAATATAAACGCATATCTGAATTCTGATCGATTCTGCTTTGATCAAGTGTTGCGACACCCTACGATTATGGTAGGTAGGGTCGGGTGGTCAATGGAACGACCTCGGCCAGAGGCGTTGCGAGTGGTGTTGGGACAGGAGATGTTCTGCAGAGAGGACACGTTGGATGCAGTCTGAGCCATGGATCAATGCACTTGAGGTGGAATATATGGCCACAATCCGGTAGCTCCCGAAGCACATCCCTGGTTTTATATTCTCCCAAGCATATGGAGCAGCATGTCCCTGTAGAATCTGGCTTTTGCAGCTTGGCCTCAGAATACAGCAGCTTGGGGTAGCTCAGAATGGCGGCTTCGTCTATCCCCACATCCACCACCACCGTGTGATGCGGCTCAAGGAACGTCGGGAGATTTCTTGGAGAAGCCGATGAGTCTGCAGAAGGCGAAGATGGCGGCGACTGTTTTCTGGTGCAGAAATAGGAGGTGAGGGTGATGGTTGTGATGAGCAGCAGAATCCCACTTGATATTCCTATTGCATACCCGAACCCACTAATGTTGTTGGATCCTAGGAATCCTGAGGAACTATCTGTGCTGTTATTGCTCATATTGTGTTACGATGAAGCAGAAGCAGCAGGAAGAACCGTACTTGAAATGAAGGGGATGTTAGGAAGGATTTGGACAGCCATGGAAGGAAGTGAATTAAGGAGGTCATGAATGAATGAATGGGAAACTGGTTATTTGGGGAGGGAGATGAGAATGTCAAAGTCAATGGTAAGAAGGGAGCGAAGCTAAGGAAGCAAACCCTAGAGCTTTTAAAAACCCAGGGAAGATGCATTTGGGATTAGTACAACACAAGACAATGAGGCCGCAGGACATGGGCAGGACATGTGAAGCTTTTCATTTCTCAACGGCAAATTAAGGTTAGCTGGCCATGGATCGCAGGTCAACGCTAGCTGCTGCCTGTGTTAATTTATAAGCTGGAGTGTTTTTTCATTTGGATATATCTATATACCGCGCTTCTCTCAAAGACTCTACGTACTGTTGTTTAGTCAACAGTTGCGCACGTTCCATGCATTATCACAAAAGTCGTCATTTATAAGCCTTTTTATTTTTCTAATTGGCTCATTTTTAATTATTAAGCTGTTCTATAGACATTGCGGATAGCATGCGGACAGACTGTATCTATCTATTTTCGGTTTTGCGTTCCATTTTAACGTTCATCTATGAAATCATCATTGATTTTATAATCTTCTATACTCCCGTCTTAAATATAGGAGGCAGTACTAAAATAAGCTCTCATGAGCTCCACCTCCACCGGCTACATTCTCAACTCCTAAATGAAAATTTTCAGATGCTTGGTATATAACAGGGTGCAACGGATTTTTGGAGTTAAGACTTGAGTGCTTTTCACGGAGTTCTTGTTCGTTTTTCGTGTTTTAACAATTTAACAAATCATGTCAAATAAGGTTGAACTGGGCCGAAAAGCTAGGGTACGGATAAAGGGGGGGTCACAATACATTTCTTGGGCTTTGGACTTTGGAGCGATGATGAACAGTGGTGACTAATTGAGTTCTAGGTTTTCCTGGCTCGTTGGGCTCTAGCCTCACATTAATTCTGCTCCCATATAACATTACTTTGGTTCTCCTTTAATATCAAAAAAAAAAAAAGAAAAACATTACTTTGGTTCCATTTATCTGGGTCAACAGAGAGGATGTCCACTAACACCAAGGATAAAGATGAACAATGATCCATTAGTAGTAATTAGCTGGCATTGATATCTTTAATTAGCTCGCCACCTGTGCTTGTGTTGGTGCTTCTATAGTTGGAAAAGATTCAAAGGCGGATTTTTCCATTAAAAAACACTATCCCAAGAATATTATTCTCACAATTGTTTATTGTTACTCACCAATCAGTACGTTTAAGATCTAAACATAATCAGCCCCGGACCCAAAGGTGGACATGACGAGTGAACAGTGAACGCAACTCCCACTTGCTTAAACCGTAGTGGCAATCCAATCTCATCCAACCCATCATGTATACTTTTCTCATCGTCTCTTGTTAAACAACTGTGTGTTCTTACCATCATCTCCTCATCAGTTGAGTCATAAACATGATAAACACTTTGGTCATCCGAGAACTGTGTCCATTTATTTATATCTATGGGCTAAAAAATTTGTACTTTCTCAGTACTACATAGCTCTCAGATGCAAATGGGGAGTTCGATGATTTAATTATGGTAACCTCAAAGCTTCAAATGATGATATCAGAATTATATATGGTTGAGTAATCCACAAGAGATCTCATCTACTGTAGAGTCGTTTTAATTTGCTACCAAAATGTCAATTAATTAGATGCTGATTTGCCCTTATGTCCCCACCATTGAATCTTTAGAGAGTGGATGATCTCTCTCCCACAAAAGAATCTGCCTCTTGCTTTACTTAGGGTATATGTTCATTTTTTATAAACTAATCATTATTGATGATAATCTCAACCGCGCCTTCCTTTCCTCTATATTGCTACTTTTTATTACGTAGCCAGTTCAACAATTGCCTTATTTAAGTTGTTGTGCCAGTAATTTTATCATAATACCCACTTTTGCTAACCTCCCCTCTATTTAGTCCCAACCAATAGCTAGCTAGCATGCACGATCTCGCACAACCACAAATATTGCAGCTGCCCACTGAGTTTAGCTTTTACACCACTTTCTATAAGTTTGTAATTCTTTTAGATCATTGGCAGGTTAAGCTCAAGTCCAAGGGGTCATGAAACTCTCTCTCTCTCTCTCTCTCTCACACACACACACACAATTGCATCAAGAGGGATTTGATCCATGATCACTCTTTAATTTCCTTATCCCATTTCTACTACATATATAAGCTAATCTTGGGTGGCATTTAAACTCATGTTATAGGGTAAGGTTGCTGAGTTTTATGATTATTTTGAAATTACTTATACCATAGTTTTTTGTTTGGACGACCTGTAAAAGTTATAAATTAGATAGTTTAAACTTCAAATCTTAAAGGTTCCTACTTTTTTCCCAAGCCGCTTTTTATGAAATGTGAGCTAATTAATTGTTCTAAAGCTTAATTAGATGCATTGAATAATATATTTAATGGTACAGGGGAAGTTTCATTGCAGCTTCTCGGCAGAAAGTGAAAGCAATCCTTTAATTAATTGCGCCATTCTGACATATATACAATTGATATACTGATTTGGTTAGGGCAGTCTTTGAGTTTATTCAAAGGTTATGATTCCTTGGTTTTTAAATATTACTACTCTTTTGCTAATTAAATAATGAAACACGTAACTCATGTGATGTTAAAATACCAATTTTAATTAAAATGGTGTATCAAAGGCAAAGAAGGATCGAGTATTTAAGAGATAACCAACGCGTGCATGATGTTAAGATATCTATATATTTTGATTAGACATATACATTTCCATGTTATGAAGGGCTGGGAAAACTACCATCATTTCTCATCGAAAGCAAGTCTTGAGTTTTGGACCCTTCTTCTATAAATAGTTGGGAGAAGGTGACATTGTTGGAAAAATTTATCAGAGAACGTAATTAACCATATTCAAAACCGTTTTTTAAGAAGAGTATTCTAAAGGAAATAGTAATTAATAAGAAAGATCATTAATTACTTGAGATCAGACTAGTTAATTAGTGGTCTATGATTATGGTTCCTGAGAAACAAACTTATGCACAAACTGGTTGGCCTGGAGTGCCCACCACATGAAATAAGGCTTCATTAGTTATACCAAACTGAGTAAGAAATACCAGACTATGTAAGTAAGGGTTTATGTGTAATTTTCTTCCGAAAGTTTTTTGATAAGCAATTTTATCTTATAAGTGTTATTTATGAGTAATAAGCAGTGCAGATTACTATAAATATAATTTTATAGTTTGTGCTAATAATAAAAATTGGGAAAATTGATAATAAATATTAAATACCCTTATATTGATGAGAAACTTTTTACTCAAAGGTACATACCTGAATTCATTTATTTTAAGGACCCATGTCTTTACGGCTCAAGCAAAATGAACTTGTCTTCCATTGAGTGCGGAAATCTTCCGTCATTACATTCTTCTTTTCTGCTTGTAATCAATAACTTTTCAAGATAATTTATGACATTATCCGGAAAAACTATATATGCTTCACACAAATTTTAGAATATATCTCTATATTTTCAGGAAAAACTCTCAGCAGTAAGGGCAATTTGATCTTTTTATTCTCAACCTTAATCCCCCTGCAGGAATTGGGTTCTTAAAGTGACGAATTCAAAAACCTTAAGGCTATAAACTTCCTAGTGGGAGATTTATAAGAAATTTTCTTATAAATAAAGATTCTTTGCACATCATATGGACTTGTAAATACTACAGACACTAACTAGCTATAGCAACTGTTGAAGCTAGCTTTTTATTTTTCTCTGGTAGCTAGGCTTTATTAATACGATGAGGTTGATGACATAATATAGCGCAAGAAGGGTGATTTTCTCGCTGACACGATTTAAACTTTAATTAGCGGAAGCACTTTAAGACTTCATCGTAGGTTTAATTATGAAAAGAAACAAAAAAGTATGATCAATTCATGTCCACTTGAATAAACCCACTGGATGATGCAAGCCATAAAGAGGCCCTCTTTCTCTATTCCTCCACCACAAGCACCTGCTTTTCTTCTTACTTACAAACAAATCAGTCCCAATTATGTACAAATCAAATTGAATTAGAGGAAAAGAATACAGGAAAATCAGTCTCTGCATCCACATGAACACAGTTGATTAATTTGATTGCTGGTACAAAAGTTGCTGACCATTTATCTTGTCTGGGGTTACTTAAAGAGCAAGGAGTTTTTTCACTATGTATTAATAGTCTTTCAAGGAATTCAATTTGAGATATCCGATAATTATTAAGAAGAAGAAAAGAACACGCTACTTTAACCAAACAATTTATGTCAATTATATAATCAGTCTATTGAGAATTGTAACATATGGTTAGGAAACAGCAGTGAGCATGCAAGAATGATCATGGTGAGAACTTGATATTGATAATAATTTTGAAATTTGAAACTCTCTAAATGAACAGTTAGTTAATACTTAAAATATCCCTCCCATTGTAGACTAAATTCAAATTCGAATCTATATGCCTAAAACAGGAAAGGCAACAAATTCAAGGACAATTATTACCTCCAAGGGCTATAATTCTTTTTTCTAAACAAGGGGAGATGAATGTGGGGTTTGCATGTATATATCTCATTATTAACTGGAAGACCCTGCTGATTCAATTATTTAATATTAGATTAGACTGCAATATTAATTCTTACAGTTTTGGAGAGGGTACTTCAATTTGAAGTGTCCAATGAAGTTTTGACTAATCAAACTCCAGAAAATATACTCCTGTATTATATATTTTATGAATTGTAAGTAGCTTTTAATGGTTATAAACAGCCAAGAAGGAGACAATAAGGAAAGGTTGTCCACATTTTGCTGCAATCGACAATCAAAGCAGTCTCTCTCAATCAATTCTCGAGAGTGACTTTGTGATCACCATCTCGAATCCAGTTCATATATGGCCTCAGTTTTCTTCAACTAAATCATTGACAAATCACTAACTCACTCCTTAATCAAGCCGTTAATTAGCATATAAATCAATTAATTAAATAGCTGAAGTGTCCTCCCTACCTACTTAATTGTTCCCTTTCACATCTCACCGATCGTGCTATATATGCGTTATATATCATCAGTTCATTAATTCGTCTGTTCAATCAAATTATTGCGTGCTTCCAATGAAGGCCCGTAAGCTTTTCTAGTTGAGAAAATTGTACTCTGTGTCCCAACATATAGAAAAAATTATACTGTTTGTGAAAAAGAAAGAAGAACAAAAAGTAAAACTAGTGGCGATGGTGTGAGCATTTCTTTTGAATATAGTACTTTTTGAAATGCTTAGCTAGCAAAGTTCCAAGCTTACAGTACTTATCTGTCACGGAGCAACAATTAATGTGACCTGAGAAACTCTAATTAATAGGTAGCTAAGACAACATGCCTGCAAGGTATATATTAGAGTATTAAAAATCAACGACAAAAGCCAGCAACTAAACAAATTAAACTAGTCATTTGCTTATATCACATCTTCTATAGAGAGTTCCAACTCACATATATTCTCTCGCTTAAAAGAGCTTTAGAATATGTACTTTGTGTCATTTGAATTATAAGGCACGATTATGTATCACCCTAGCTCTACGTGCTAACTAGATGTGAGTCTCATGCATCATCACTAACTGATCTTCAATTACATGCATTCGCGATGACTCTCTTACATACTTATTATATTAATTGTGATCTTTTCAATACATGCGAGACGAATTATACGAGCGAATTCAAATAATTAAGCATGTCATTTTGAAGAGACAGAAATGGTTCTTATCCAAAAAGAAAGGGAAGAAAAGTGACATAAATATTAAATAAATATGTAGTGGCTTATGGAGAGTCACATGCAAATGATATTTCGAGGAATCCAATGAATATTATTGCTAGATAATTAAAGAGTTTTGAGAGCGACATGCTGCGCGTGTTAATAGAGGATGTAGAAGGATTTTACCCCGAAAAAAAAAATGCTAAGAGGGCAAACGGAAATGGAAAAGTACTTAAAAAAGAAATCCAATATCATACGTCAACTAGCTAATTTTATAATTTTTAAACATAAATGCGAGTATGCAACTATTATAAATTTCTAGATCATTTTATATATACTCCTTTTTCTGTGTCAAAACATTTAATTAGCCGGCTAAATATAATGAAAGTGAAGTCTACAATGTGAAGCAAGAAAGAAATCACTAATTAAGTCATAGTAATGTGGATTATAAAGGCAAACCAGTAGGTGATTATCCTAGCTAATTAAAAAAAAGTGGCTTTGACTAATTAAACAAAGTCTAGAGTTTGAGCCTGAGTGAATGCAATAACACGTTTGAAAGAGTTATTTCTGATTCAATTGAATTTGGCAATAACTTATAATCTAAGAAGGTGTGTGTGTAATAAAGATAAAAGTGGATTGTAAAGGCGAGTCAAAAAATCTCATCAAACTCTATGTCTATGTGTACATAGTATGAATTAACACTAAAAAAGCATGGGGCCGGCTTAAAAAATGACCCAAACCTGAAACGGGAAGGCAAATAAGCTTCGATAGTTTAATTAGTTATATAATTATATATTTAAGAAGGCTAATCCTGTTGAAGTCGTCCTATTTAACTGTTCAGTGATTCTTCGAATGCAGCTTAACTAGTTGAACAACTAGTGCTGGCCACAATACTAATTGCATTAAAGACTAGTTAAATGCCTGTGCTATATTTACTTTAATATGATTTTCACCGCTACTATAAATATATAGAGGTATGTATATATGTTTATGATATTATAAGGGTACAGTACAGTTCATGATATTTTGTAATTTCTTTATTTTGGACGGTTGAAGTAGTATTGTATTGGCAGAATCTTTTTCATATTAAATTCTCACTCAAAATGGCTTCACCTTTGATTTTTGGCTGTTATGTAAGTACGAGTATTAAATTTCCAACCAGCTGTGGCACCTCCTATGAAAGTAAACTGATATTTGTATGGTAATATTCACTCACCAGTTGTTGGGTTCGTTCCAAACTATATCTGGTCCCATGCTTTTTAAATTAACACTTTTTTTTTGTTCAGATTGAAGTGAAAAAACTAAAAAGGTTATATAATTAGAAATAAAAACATTCGAAAGCTAGAACTGTCAGTTTAAATTTAACGGTTTTATACCTCAAAATGGGCAGCCGAGCCATATGCTGAGATGCGCAAGGATACAATTTCAGTATATGAATGTACGGAGTGAGGTTGATGAAGTATGAAGAAGAGAGAAAAAGGAAACCTATTTAAGAAAGGTGAGTGTGTGAAGGGGGTGCGAGGGGCTAAAGGGTTGATTTTTTTATATATAAATTATGAATAAATAGGATCACTCCGTCATGAAATCACTTGCTCATTGGTGATCTGATTTCACCTTTACACTATTACACACTCTATCTCTCTCCCTCCACTTTCACTGGTGTCTCTGCCTTGCTTATACCGACATGGTTCCAACCTAATGGGGTTGCTCTCTTCTCATCCTGCCTAGATTTCATGCTCTTCCTTCTTCTTTGCTTCTGTCACTCCCATGTGAGTTCTCTCCTTTTCTTTAGTTCTCGAGTTTCTCAAGCTTTTTCATATCTCTGCAGCTTAAATTTATGGAAGAGTGGGTACAATCTTAAGTACTAGCAACGAGCTTTGACTCATTCAAAGTCCAGTCTTCCATCTTTTTTTATCTTTTCATTGACGCAGTAATATGAGTACAGATGCTCACTACAAGTAACTCTTTACTATATATGCTTATACAGACAGGATAAACTTATTAATCATCGTTTGGAGGGTTGATATGGCCATGCAAACTGTTTATTTCAAAGAACATGAAGGATTTGCCCACGACACCATTGGGCAATTGTCATCTGTAGCCTCAGCCCCCTGGTGGACTGCCCTTGGATCTCAAACAGTTCGACAGGAATCTTTGGGCCAAATGAAACCCTTTTCACTGGACTTTCCCAACTATGTCGACCATCTCACTGGCCCGAAGCAGCCTGTGGATAAAGGACACACCACACAGTTCACTATCTTCCCAGGTAATTTTCTTGTTTTGCCCTTACACGCATCTCCCCACTGGAATTGCATAGTTTCACAACTTTTTCTTATCCCAATATGTATCAACACTTGAAAGCATAGTAGTTCGGATACTAGTATGAAAAGTTATAGAATATCTAAAGGGCTCCTGTTTAACATTGACTGAGTTTTTTTTAACATTGTAAAGATGAGTGCAACGCAAAAATCTGAAGATGTTTCCTTATTACCAACGGTACGTGAAGTAGTTGGAGGATAAGAAATGGGGTGGAGAAGATGATTCTAATTTCTACCTATGATGGTTTCGGCCGAAAGTGAGTGGTATCCTGTTATATTACTCTGGACTGGCACTGTTCCCAGCGTTGTGTGAGAAAAGATTCTTGAAAATTATTCAAAAAAGCACTTGAGTCTTGTGTAGTGTCTCTTTCATTCTGCTTTTCTCATGGGATGTCATTCTCAGGACTTCTCATCATTTCTCAATTTTTTGCAGCCAAACATGCCTATTTTGATTTCCCAGATGTTGATTGCAATAAGATGAAGTGTAGGTTCTTACGCTCACACTTCGTAGTTCATTTCAATTATTTCCTCTTAATAACTCTTGTTACAACCTTCTAATAAGCATTCGAGTTGATTGGGAGGAGAATTCTCCATAGAATAACTGGCTGTATGTTAAGGAGGGAGAATCACCCAATTTATGTGCTGCATAGAACAATCTATACCATATGAGATTATGTATCCTATATTATACTATCTTGATCTCCATCAATTGGCTGTCCTCAGGTAGTTGATATTTCAGCTGCTACATTTTGCAACACTTCACGTGGCGTTCTTGCTGGTTATATAAAAAAATTTGCGAGTAGCCCTTTTTGGTGATACTTAAACTAGCTTCGATAGAGATTGATGAGCATCCAGATGTGGAGGGAAAATAATAATAATAATAATAATACAATTAAGTACCCATAGTGAAAATATTTCAATGTTGATAGTTGACAGTCTTCAGGAAGGAGACTGCATCAATAAGAAACACTAATGTCTTCTGATCAAGTTATTCTGCATGAGTGAGAGCTGGTTGGCACGAAGAACGTTCCTCGTACAAGTTTTTGCTGATCAAATTATCAGAATGTTCTAACTAGTAGCTCATCTGGCAGATAAAATGAGATTATCCTTTTAATGATTTACCTCCTATTAAAATGCTTGAAATTTAAGCCTTCTTATTTTGCCTTAAATTATGTAAAAGAAAACCTATTTAGCAGTACATTTTCAGTCTGTTGTTTCCAAAATCGATACTTCAACTTCAAATCAGCTAACCATTCACTCCTAAAAACCCGTTTATTACATTGGCAACTTAATATCTTAAATTTATTCTTCAGAAGATTGTGAGATGTCAGATGATACACAAAAGCATCAGGCAGTCATGTCACTTCTTTCATCCTCTCCTAAACCTCGTGGTCATTTTGAGATAAAATTTAATCAGCCTATGGTAAGAATTCCCACCAAACAAATCCTTTGATGCTTCATTATTTTGTCTATGGACTTACTCTCTTTCTTTGCAGATCTGTTCAAAATATCCTTTTATGGATCGATTTTATGGGCTCATCTCAACCTATGGACCTCAGATTCCGGTCCGTACGTCTTTACTCTAGCAAGCTTCTTGATCTATTAAAAACACGTGATTCTTACAATATGCTTACAAGGGAAACATGATTAATCTATTAATGTTACATGGTGTGCGCATATATGAGAAAGGCGGAAAATTCATAACTTCCCTTCCAATTTCTTCATGTGATTCTGTGATAAATAAATGAGGGAGGGAAATTTTATGATCTTCTATGTGCTGTATATTTTACTCTGTTCGCGGGCTGGCCGTGGGTTTGTTTATTATAATATGGCTACCTATATAATTAAGTTGATTTTATGTTGGCTATCATGGTAAATAAAGGAATTTGGGTGTTACAAGAGAAATGAGAGAGAAAGATGAGTCGGTGAATATTCTTTTGTGTACTGACTTAAGTGGAGACAAAACCAATTGTCAAGTTATGCTCTGTCGCCTATGCATAGGTGAGCTAGCTAGATCAACAATGATTCTGAGTAACATCTAACATATCCAGAGGCTTTTTTACTGAATGATACAACTAATGAGAAAAACAATAAAATAATGAAAATGAAAAATGAAGCGTTAATACAAAGGAAGAAAATTGGAATGCACTTTTGCCTAGCCTCTTCATTGAATCATAAGATGCAGTCTAAGTGGCATTATTTGTTTTTGCTTTACTTTTGGCGATCTGCCCTAAACATTCCACCGTCTACTGATTCATAGATGTATCTGTCTTTGATGATTCAGGGCCGTTTAATGCTGCCACTCAACCTGACATCCGATGAAGGGCCAATTTATGTAAATGCTAAGCAGTACCATGGGATCATCAGGCGTCGCCAGTCACGTGCAAAGGCTTTACTTGCGAATAAATTTACAAAACGCCGCAGGGTATGATTCTTCATTTGGTAACACTCATATTTATTGATCACCTTCAAACTGAGTGCATGTTATGTTACCTCTAAGCTTGCTGCATGCTGTACTAATGCACTGCCTGAGAATGAGATAAAAGTGTCTAAGTCTAATATAAGCCGAATGTCATTTCACTTCTGGTGAGTGGTGACATTCCTTTACTGTTTGTTTCCTTGCTCTTACAGCCCTATATGCATGAATCACGTCACCTCCATGCAATGAGGCGACCAAGAGGATGTGGTGGTCGCTTCTTGAACACAAGAAATCTGAAGAATGGCAATGGAAATGGAGAAAGCGGAAGCACGGTGATCAAAAATGGGGAGGGCCGATTCCAGTCTAGTGGTTCTCAGAGTTCTGAAGTTCTGCAATCAGAGGGTGGAACTCTCAATTCATCAAAGGAAGCCAATGGCAACAGTTCAAATGTTTCGGGTTTAGAGGTGACAAGCATGTATGCACGTGGCACTTTCGATGGCTTAATTGGTTTCAATCATGTGGGGTCCTCTGTGCATTCCCTTGCAGACATGATAGATAGTGGACGTGGCATTGTTATGCCTGCGAAATGGGTTGCAGCAGCAGGTAACTGCTGCAAACTCTGAGCCAGAAAGCCAGGGAAACAAGTGCCGTGACCAGGTGATGAAGAGGTTCTATAGCTGTTATTTGCATCTCCTGCGACAGGCTATATATCTACCGTCTGGTTTGAAGGCAAATCATCCTTGGCTGACTAGGCAACCCATCCTTGGCTAATTAAGGGAAACCATCCTTGGCTATTTATGGGAGCCATCTTTGGCTCATCATATATATGTACTCTAGCTACTGCTGTCTCGGTCCTTCTGAACAGATTAGGCATGTCAATGACTCGATATCCTGATCCAGTTGACCGTAATATGCAATAATAACGTGATCCTCTTGTTGACTGTGTGTGCTTTTTTTTAATCATTTCTAGGTGTGTTTTATTCCCGAACTTGTGGGTTTAATTAGATCAATGTATCTGAATAAGACTTTGGCCATTGATTAGCCCTTGACTTGAGTGATTTGATTAGATTCTGGTGTGTTTCGATGAATAGCTTTCTTATATTTGATGTTTATTAGTCAAGTCTAAAATAGCCAGGAGCATTCCCCAAACGCATGAAGACTTCTCTTCATTAGTAAGGGCAGCCGCCAAGTCTGACTGCAAATCTAATTCCATTTGTTTATGTTTGTTTAAAATTATTGGCAAATATGTTAGTCAAATCACATTTCAAAATGTTTACGGTCTCAGCAGGTTATACATATCTGGTAAAATAACAGATGAATTGAGGCAAGATTGCTAGGAGCAATTTATTGGGAGTGAGAACAAATTTAACACATACAGAGAGAAGGAGTGAAATTTTTGTGCAGAGGCTACCAAAAATAGAAACGTAACGAAAAGAATACATAACTCCCCCCAAATGATAACACCTATTGAAAATTTCGACGAAGACCCTTGACATGGGTTCCCAGTTAAAAACAAGCATCTGTAAAACCTTTGTACCTTCCTCCACATAGCTCCATGGCTGTAGGCCCCATCGGATTCTAGAAACCAATCCCCTGGGTCTTCAAACACATACGTACGTACTCATAATAATAAGAATAAATAGCTAATTTGTACAGCAACACGCGACCAAAAAAATAATATAAAGAATACAAAAAGAAGAGGCGGAGAAATGGAAGGAGGCATGAGTTGACTAATTAAAAGCCGCCAGGAGCATGGAAGCACGATATGAAATCTCACTTTCTTAAGACTATAGGCAGAACTATAACCAATATAATAATGAGGAGCAGTATAATGGCAAAGCAAGTCCATTTGCGGGTATTCTTCTGGTGCTTCTTCGCAACTTGCAACTGCTGCACCCCACCCCTCACGTACGAATCAGCTCTTGCCATGTGGCTCTCTATATCATCCAGCTGCTCCCCCTGAGTTTGAACCAGCACTGACATGTCCAAGAACACCTGGTGCAGCTCATTTAGATTCCTCTCTATCTCTTTCACCGCGTCATGCCTCTCCTGAATCTCTTGGATCGTGTCCATCACGCTCGCTCTTCCTTGCTGCTGAATCGCCTTCTGCAGAAAAGTTTCACTCTCCCCTGCCGCCACCATATTTCCCATCAGTTTCTCATTTACATGCATGAAACTAATTTAAATGATTAAGAAAGTTTTACATCCCAGATTTCGATTCCGGCCTAAAACTTTAAGAATTAGTATGAATTAAACAGGCTACCAAGCTCAGTTAGGCAAGAGTTTTGAAAATGCATGGAAAGATAGAATGATTCCCAAGGATCCAAATGCAGGTCTCAATTTATGGACTTTAATTATGGATTCGCCTCAACCATAGCACTTCGGATGCGTAATAAAAGGTTAAAAATGACGGATGTTGCAGAAAGCATGCTTCTTGATCACAAAAATTTTGTTGGGACGTCGTTGACTTCTGATCGTTAGATATTGCCTTTAATATTATACTCGAGCTTTTAACGTAACGGTAGCAGAGTGAATCTATATATATACTTACCAGTAGAGACAAGGAGGTCGATGGTTTTGTCGTCGGGGTTCTCGCCGGTGACCGTGTAGTACCTACGTCGTACGGTGTCTTTGTATTCGGTGGAAATTTGTTGCCTGAGGTTGTTGAAGCTGTCCATGGAGTCTTTGAGCTTCTTTATCAAGCCGTTGACCACGGAAGTTCGAGTCCGGTCGGAAGACGAGCCGGGTCCGCAGCCGGGAAGGCTGCGGTAATCTTGGTTGGAGCGGTCGAGGGCCTGGAGGCGGAGCTTGATGAGCTTGGCTTTCTTGAGGGCGAGGGCGACGTCGGAGTCCATGCGAGAGCGAAGGTCCTTGACGGCCTTAGCATTGTGAAGAGTCTTGCTCTGTTCATGGGAGGTTCGGAGGGATTGGTTGAGGCGCTCCAGCTCGTTGAGCTCTTTCTTGAGGGAATCCACTT
The DNA here is from genome assembly GCA_037074495.1 of Acacia confusa. Classification (NCBI taxonomy): domain Eukaryota; kingdom Viridiplantae; phylum Streptophyta; class Magnoliopsida; order Fabales; family Fabaceae; genus Acacia; species Acacia confusa. The sequence continues at coordinate 6,797,881 of CM073507.1, read as the reverse complement.
CCTCGAAGAACTTTTCGAGGCTGTCGCCGCCCGTCAGCCCCGTCATCTGGATGACATGGTGGGGGTTGTTGTCTTCGTCGGAGCGGGAGAAGGAGGAGCTGAACAAGTCGTTCATGTTGGAGGCTGCAGAGGAGGAAGGATTTTGGAATGAAAATACACAAGGATATGATATGGGAGAATCCCTATCTGAATGAATCACAATATAAGCAAATAAAATGGTCCTTCGAAGAGACTGGTCAAATAATTGTATCAGACCGGGGCTGCAGAAGGACTGGAGGAATGCAGAACGGGTCAAAGGGTTTGGCACAACGCCGATTCAACCATTTCGTTTTTTTCTCGCCAAACATGTAAAACTAAGCTTCCATGATGCTTCATTGAATTTTCTTTTGAAAAAATAAACAGTCCACTCGCTTTCTTTAAAACCACTAATATTTTTACATAATTAGAAGAAAAAATTGTCGTTAAGGATGCTGTACTTGGATTTGATTGATTTCTTTTTTTTCAGGATAGAAAATGGTACGGGAGTATTACATTATTTATGCGACGGGGGAGTTGCCGTTAATTGAAGGGGAGAGGCCACGTCCTGTTCTAATGGGGAGTTTTATGAAAAACAGAATGATGTTATTATATGTTGCAATGTCGTGGGTAGGTTGGACGAAGATAAAAGCGTGAAATCTTCCGGATCATCTTTTCAATGTAAATCAAAATATTGCATTAACCTTTAAGACACGCTCAAGTTATGATACGCATCAGTCTACTTAGCTTACTGAGATCTCGCAACCCGTCCACCTGCCCAAGTCCCAGCTATTAATTAAAATCACTTCTTTAATTTCAACGTGTATAGAGTCCTAACTTAGAGATGAAGTAATAAAACAACGCCCAAGTAGAGCTGAGACACGACAGGAATAAAATAACTTAGTTGATTTTTTTTTTTTTTTTTGAGATAATGGAAGTTAATTAAATTATTTTAAAGAATTTATATTTATCATTTTTTTTAAAAAAATAATTTTTCTAAATTATAAATTATATATATAATTTAATTATACATCATATGGTTAAAACTATCTTAGTTGTTTTAATCTCTCTTAAAAAATGTTAAGTCGAGCCTTATATTTAGAATTAAAGATAATATGTTATATGAAGAAGAAAATGGTGTGGAAAGTTCAAGAGATTAACCAGTCAGACGGTATCATTTGGTTTTCACACGGAGATAAGGAAGCGCGTGGATGTTTTGTGATTATTCAAAAACTTCTTTTGGTTAGTAAGCCCGATAATTATAATTTAAAATAGAGAGTCATGACTGAAAACATAGGCCCAACAAGACCGTATTATTCCCCGACGCCATTTATCGGGGTGTCAGCTGAGTAAATATAGGTCTTTATTATAAGGCACCAATTAGTAAATCATTTATCAAAGAAAGTTAACATAGATAGTAAGAGATATGTGTTCAATCCCCACTGTTGTTGCTGGAACTCTTTCGGTAGGCAATCTCATAAGTCCCCATTAAGCTCTTCTAATGTAGAACCCCTCCAAAACTTTTAATTCTATAAAAAAAAAAAAACTAATAAATTACTTAAACTAATAAAAACAGTTAAAATTAATAAAGTTGTCCTATAATTTAAGTAATTTTTAATATTACTCCTACTATTTATACTAAACTCTAATATCATATTATCATTACTCTCACTTACTGTCCTATTAATTATGAACATTCATGAAAAAAAAAATCAATATTTCTTAAAAACAAACAAGCATAGAAAAGATCAATTATATTTAGTAGTTCAGGTCTTGTAATGAAGACTTAAAGAGTACACCGCAGCCAAGAACATGATGACAGACATAGACCAACTCCCAAAAAGGCAAGGATAGTTGGTCGTTGGCAGAAACCAGAAAGTACTTTTACAGTTTTCCTCCCACTCCTCCTCTCATCCTTCACTGAACGGTTATTCTGCCCCCAGCTGTTTTGGAAAACAAATTCGATACGTTCATGGAAATAATCTTCTCAATTTTTAATTATACAAAATAAATCTAAAAAATTAAATTCTGTTTCATCTTTTAAGTTTCATTTTATTGGTTTAACGATATATAATTAAAATAAAGACCATTTTAAGTTTTGACCCCCGATTTTTTTTTCTTATAAAATATTAATTCATATCTTTTGCCGGAATATATTTTTTTGGGTAGAATTACCAGAATATATTGAAAACACATGAAAATAAAGATTAAATTATATAAATCTCATGATCTGTTACAAATCAAAAAATGAATATCAGACTATTGAAAATTGGCTACATTGGCAGGCTGGCAGTTGTCCTCTGCATCACACTAGGCCCATCAAATGGAAATTCGATTTCCTTTTTCAACTGATAAAAGTGACATAAAGCACAAGATTAAAGAGGCAAGAGGAATGCACAGGAGAAGTTTTGAGTTCCCCCGAAGAACACACATGAACCATCAATGATCAATAATGCAACTAATCCACTCGATAAGATTATACGCTCTAAGGAAGGGAAGGCGATTGCCCAAATTAAAATATGAGACAGTCAATTTCAAGTGCACCGTGGACCTTCGCCTTTTTCAGATTGTAGATATATATACGTATAGATGTCGAATCATCATCCCCCCCCCCCCCCCCCGGCTATCTTGCAGGAGGCGGAGGAGGTGTTTGAGGTGAAGCTGGCTGATTGCCGCCGCCGCCACCCCCACCGTTATGTTCCCACGGTTTAACAGTGAAGAGAACCACAAACAAGATGATCACTAGGAGAATTATGATAGCATAACAGGTCCATTTCCTGGTATTTTTCTGGTGTTTCCTTGCGGTCTGCAACTGCTCGGCTCCACCCCTCACAAACGATTGAGCTCTCGCCACGTGGCTCTCTATGTCATCCAATTGCTCTCCTTGAGATTCCACCAGTACTGCCATGTCAAGAAACACTTGATGCAACTCCTTCAGATTCTTCTCTATCTCTTTCACAGCATCATGCCTCTCTTGAATTTCACTTATGGTGTCCAGAATCCTACCTCTACCCTGCTCTTGGATGGCTTTCTGAAGGAACGTCTCACTCTCACCTGCATTCATGTTCAACTCGCTGATTTCAAAATCATTCAGATTCCCCACTGAATTATATTAGGATGACTAAAATCTCACGTAAAAGAATCTGCCTGCATAACTACTTCATTTTGACTAATCTCTACCCAAAAAAAAAAACCTCTTGAGGTAATATTCTCTAGGCCCAATGTGCTAACTTTTACTAGCAATGCATTGCATCCAACACTGTTATTCGAGGGACCAAGTTGAATATTGATAAATTATCCACTGGTTTATAGGAATGCCTGTGAATTGGTTCATCAACAACTAAACAAATGAATGTGTTTCAAAACAGCTTCGTGTTGTACAGAAAAATTACATAATAACTGTCTATTTCCCAATTTCATTTTTGCCGTCTTCAATAACAATCTGCAAATGGAATATTTAGTATTTGTTTTGATCGAATATCATACAATAATCTAAATTCTCCAGATTGAGGGGCCAGAGCATTCTTCGCTAGTTATAACACGAGTAGATATATTTTCTTGGTGCAGCGGGAGGATGGAGCATTGCTAAAGTTACCTGTAGAGATCAAGAGGTCGACGGTCTTCTCGTCGGGGTTCTCGCCGGTGACCGTGAAATACCTGCGTTGCACAGTCTCACGGTATTCCGATGAGATCTGCTGCCTGAGGTTAATGAAGCCCTCCATGGAGTCCTTCAGCTTCTTTTTCAACCCGCTGACCACAGAGGTGCGGGTCCTGTCAGACGAGGATCCGGGCCCGCAACCAGGCAAGCTACGGTTGGCCGCGTTGGATCGCTCCAGAGCCTCCAGCTTGACCTTGATGAGCTTGGCCTTCTTCAGAGCAAGCGCAACATCGGCGTCCATGCGAGCGCGGAGGTCCTTGACGGCCTTTGCGTTGTGAAGGGTCTTGCTCTGCTCGTTTGAGCTCTGGAGGTTATGGTTAAGGCGATCCAGCTCCTTGAGTTCGTCCTTGATCGACTCGACGTTGTCGAAGAACCTGTCGAGGTTGACACCGCCGGTGGGCGTTGTGGGCGCCATCTCGATGACATGATGGTCCGGCGATGCCTGCTCATGGCGGAGGCGAGAGAAGGAGCCGGAGAACAAGTCATTCATTCTAACACAACAAACAGATGAAATCAAAGAATTTCCAGGAAACCCAGATGCAGATGGGAGGAAGACTGGAATCGAGTAGTTGGGAGATTTATTGAAGCAGTAGGATTGGGAGTCAAATGGAGGTAGGGATAGGAGATCACTTGGACGCTGAGGTGGACAAAAAAAGGAAGGGAAAATTGATTTCAGGGCCCAAGCTAGGAAGATAATTACAAAAAAGGCCCAAGAAACATTCACATACCAGGGCCTTTTCTGGAATTTTTTCAAAAAAAAGTGTACGGATATAGTTGCTAATTGCTACTGATGTAGTTGTTAATTGCTACAGATGTAGTTGTTAAAATGTAGTTGTTAATTAGACTGATTTAGTTGTTAACGGGGACTGATATAGTTGTTAAACGCTACTGATATAGTTGCTAACGATTTTTGAAAAAATGTGTTTTTTGGGCCTTTTTTGTAATTATCTTCCTAGCTTGGGCCCTGAAATCAATTTTCCCAAAAAGGAAGACGCGGATAAAGCAGGAAATATTCCCAAAGGGACAGATGAGGGGTTATTACGGAAACTTCCAAGTTGCCGGATCATTCAAAAGAGAACGCGGGTTGGTGAGCGACTGAGAGAGGCGGAGATCCAGACTCGGTCCAACAAAGAACTACGCGTGAACCATAATTTGTCCAATTTGCTTCTGCCCGTTTCCTGTCACCAATCCATCTCTTGGGTAATGCCATTTTTTCCTTCAAGCTAACACAACACGGGAGGGATATACTTTGAAGTTAAGGAAGTTTAATTAGCCGCTTTTAAATCAATCAATTTTATCAACAAAACGCTAAAATTACAGAGTACATTGTAACGAGTACAGGGTCTTAGGATAATCACTCTCAAAAAGCTAGATTTTAGAATTGGGGAACTCAATGCCTCTAAAGACCCTTCTTTCAAACAAACTTATCCGACATGAGACCGGTTATATTTTTGTATGAAACATTTGGGTTTTTGGCAAGGACGGACAGAAGATGAGGGGTGTTAGGGGTGGCCCCTAAAATTACATAAAATGACCTAAAGTTTTAGGAAATTCTTTTTCAACCTTATAAAAATTTTATAATTTTCACTTTAGTCCTTTAATAGAATGATATGTAAAGGGACTAAAATGAAAATATTGAAATGTTTTTGCGTTTGAAATATAATTTCATGAACATTTAGGTTCTGTTCTATATTTTTCACCTTCCAAATTGTCATTCTTGATTCACCCCTGATTTTTGGGAATAAAATATTAGAGCTAAGCCGGGTCTCCAGTGGAGGATAATTTGTCTAAAACGTATTCCACGTTTGTTTAATTTTTATTAGGAAAAAAAACTTTAAGGGATTAAGAAAATATCAAAAAATCCTACAGAAAATTCTGATATCACAAAAGTTCTAAATAGTTGTTAAAACTTAGAAATGTAGTTTTTAATACCTGTTGATGGAGTTGCTAATGTGATTTTTATGATATCAGAAATTTTTTATGGGATTTTTTTTTTAAATTTTTTCTTAATCCTTTAAAACCTTAAAAAGATTTTCTCCTGTTTTGTTATTTGGAAATGTCAACCTGGCCCCGTACGCAGATTTAAAGCTAATAATATCTAGATAGCCACGCAGGGGTGGGGACACCACTAATTTAACTCGTTAATTCATTATGCGTGTTGCGATTGTTTAGGTTTTTGCTTTGCATCATCTATATTTTACTCATGTTCGCGACTCTTTATGGGGGTCATAATTGCTAATTATCATCTATTCTTTTTTAAAAAAAAAAAAACAATGGGAATTTTTTAAATTGTCCTAGTGAAGGAATCCACCTTCCTTTATTGTAGTTATGGTTGTCCGATTCAAGAATTTAAGCAAACTCACAATAAACAATAAACATGTAAACTCACATTATGAAATCAAACCGTAAACAAATATTGATAACATATAATTAAATAACTAAAATATAAAAAATGTAACAGTTTGATTTAAATATATTTTAAATACAAATAGCTGAAGTTAAACCCATGAACATCTATAAATAACCATACTCAGTAATAAAAAATATATAAGTCATATGCAAAGTTATTAAATATAATCAAATTAAAAATGTTAATATGAATTTAAGAAGATTCTATAAGTTAAAAACATAAAATTGTTAAACTTGGAAGATACATTCGTAAATTTAACTGAACTTACAATTTAGCAAAAGCTTGTGAAGAAATTGACATAATTTTGTAAGTGGTGAACATAAAAACAATAAATTCTAACAACTGTGTTCACTGGTCTAATGATAGGAGCATTATTTTATAGTTTTCGAAGACAATAAAATACAACGTGCAAGCATTCCTTTATATCATTATGACTTCCTTTTGCCACCTTTCTATCCCTGGGCAAATCACGTTCGATGAATTTAAGAGTAAGGGAACGCCAGTTTAATTATCTCCCAACTATGTGGTGATGATACTACTTTTCCCAACCTCAACATAAACTTAGAAACAAGTTCTCAAAATTGATGCCTTGGCAGAGGGAATAGCAGCAACACGCTACAAATTAGTAATTAGCAATCATATATATAGAGCCAATAATATCTTTAAAACAATATGACGAGTTAATAAAGAAGACATGTCAAGACACAGCTAAAAAAACACATGGATAATACAGTGCTTCATTTGATTCTTTTTTTAAAAAACAACTATCAAAATTACACGACTTGAAATGTTATTTATAAATAATAGATGTGTAACTTATGTCTCACTACTTCCCATCACATCCTTGTTTTTTTTAAAAAAAAATGCATAAGAGATAATAGGTGGGAAGTTAGTGCAGAGATAATAAGTAACATATATTTAATGAGAGTAAAAATTTAAAAAAAAAAATATTGGTGTAAAATTCTAGATAAATAAGATTCATTCATGATATTATAAGAACCACCCATATGAAAAAAGAGCGTTCCTTATAAAAAGGATTTAAGGGAATAATATATAATTAGTTAATACAAACTAAGTAACGAGAAAGGGGAAAAAACAAAAATATACATATTGAACTTTAAAATTCTCAATCATCTTATTGCCTATAATAGTATGGGTATTACTATTAACTATAAAAGTCTAACAAGGCAACCCATTTTAGTAAGCAACAATTGATTTAAGATTTTGAGGTTGATGTGATTTTTTTTAATATTTCTCCTTTAAAAAATCTTTTCAACAAGCCTCTGCCGGCCGGGAGGGGTTTGACCTGAATTATTTTCTGGTTCAACTGGGACTAGCTCAAAGAACCCAATCATTAAAAAAAAAAATCTTCAATCCCCGCCCTAAATTTGTTCACACTCGTTCAAGTTACCAGGCTAAACTGCTGGCTCTTCTTCTCTACATTCATGGATAAACTATAATTACTGTCCAGAGCAGCTGGTAAAGGTGGCTCTTTTTTCAACGGCGCCGTATGCTTTACCGTCCGTTCCATTTCATTTGACCGCGTAATGCGCTGTGTGATTGTTAATGGCGTTCCCAGGTCCCCATTTTCAACCTTGATTCGTATGGCACGCCTTTGTAAAGCTGAAGCCGCTGCAGATTATGATATGTTCGCTGAGAAGTGGTTCAACTCATCTAATAGTCAGTATATGGCAGGTTATATATACCTGGTTGACAGCACTAGGTATATCTGGTCCAGCAAAAAGCGTATTGAGCTCATTCAGGGCTGTGACAAAAATGAAAAAACCTACATTTTTATTACAGCAAAAACACCTAGGCCGATGGGATAACAGTCCTTGCATGACTTTTTTTCCCCCCCGCTGTTATATGAGTGTGTTTCAGAAATCAAATTGCTAAAGTCCTTTATAAATATTGTCATTAAGCGTGGTGAGTTTCCCACAATCCGTCCATTTCGTTGAATTTCCTTGAGCGCGTAGCTATTTAGAAATAGCAGTAATGACATTATTCCAATAGTAGATACTTTTACAAATATTATTAATCACCTCACAGTTATAATAAATTTCTCATAGCTAACCCAATTAGTTAATTTTGTTTCCAATGCAAACTTATTAAAAATATAAGTAAATGATTTTATTTATTTTAAAAATGTTGTCTTTCACGTTACAATCATAGTAAAATACTTAAAACCTATCCTCTTGCATGCATTATACACCCTCTCCCGTCCTGAATACAACACCTAGTTAATTTTCTCGAAGGATTAATGATGCTAAATAAGTTAATTAATCATATCATATATTACTATATTATTTATCAATCTATAAGTTTATCCAGATAATTTAGATAAAAACGATAAACATAAATACCTTAAAATTATTTAGATTGCCTAATATATTAAGAAAATTAACTACATCTTATATTAAAAACCGGAAGGATGTTATTTTGCATTAAACTAATAACAAGGTTTGGTAATTCAATGATCACTAAAACCTCTTGGAATATGGTATCCAAGGGGTGGCATCGAGACCAACTTCTAGTATAGTGATAATGGCAATACGAGTAGTTTAATCTCTTATACATGTGCATTATCCTATCAAGAATATAAAACCAACAAGTAAATATTTGTCAAAAGAAAATTCTCATTCATAATTCCAAAACTCGTATCCAAATAGCATGCATATAAGGGATATTTATAATCCAACGCACCAGCTCTAAAAAAGACTCATAAAAAAATTAATTTCTTCTAAAAGAAAAAAAAAAGGATCTGAACAAATAGGGATGAATATGATTAGAGGATCATATAATTAGACCATTTAATTTTGAATAATCCAATCGGTGTTGGGGTTTAATAAATAATGAATAAGTTAATAAATGATTTTAGAAAATATGATATATTTAAGGGTAAATGTGCAATTTTAACAATAAACTTTTCTGAGCATATGGTATCATAATTTTTTTTAATATATATATAAATGTTTTCTTTGGTGGGGGGGGGACTTTAACCCAAAGGTTGTGTCGGTGCTAACAAACATTTTGTTTTTTTTTTTTAGAAATAAAGGCAAGATCATATAATCTATCCCTTAATACAATAAACTATAAAATAAACTAGTGATGACAAGTGAGTTGGTCCTTTAAAACCATATCAAGGCATCCTCTGAAAATTTCAAGAACTAGAACCACATCTGCATTAGGGGGAGCATCGTGACCTTCTTTGACCATAAAGTTGGCATATGAGATGTTGTCTCTTGGAGTGTGATGGAACTCCACATTCTAGTCTCGGAAAAAGAGGTCCCTGGTCTATCCAATGATGTCTTTTAGCTGATGATTAATATAACAATCTCTCATAAGGGCATTAATGGTGTCTAGTGAGTTAGAATAAAGGATGATTTTCTGTAATCCCATATGATGGCCCATTTTTAATCCCATCATGATAGCGTGTAACTCTGCTTCAATAGTAGTAGTATGAAGACCAAGGGATTTATAGAACCCCATCAACCAATGACCTTGAGAGTTTCTTATCACTCCTCCGCAAGCTGCTTGGTGTTGGTGACGTACTGATCCATCTACATCAATGCGGACCGCATCAGCAGGAGGGGGGTCCAAGTCTTCTCTTCATTCCTGCCAAGATGGAAAATTTGGTGGGTTAGGGTTTGATTAGCTATATTTTCCATAAGAAGATGGTTGCACAAGTGAAGTATCTCTTTGGTATCTGTGATTTTGCCTTGAAAAAGGAGCTTGCACCTAGTTGTCCAAAACATCCAACATTTCGTGAGTCCTACATGTCTCCATTTTTTCCCTCCATTTGACTATTTGACCGATGCGGCTTTCCTCTTCTACTCTTAATGGTTCTCCCCCCACCACTTCAAAAACTCTTAATGGTTCACTGTCTTCTTTTTCTCCAAAATTGCGTCGTTTTAAGGCAAAACAGTACTACTTGGTTCTTTCTTATATATATATATATATATATATATATATATATATATATATATTTTAGAGTACTGACAGGTTTTAAAAAAATATTTTAGAATATTAACCGATATTGAAAAAATACTTCATGGTCTTAAAAAATTATCTTAGAATATTGAAAAACTATCCTAAAGTATATTTTTAATATTAGTTAGTATTTTGAAGTAATCATTTTAATACCATTCGATACCCTGAAATATTTTTTCAAGATTATAAAATAATTTTTCAAGATCATAAAATAGTTTTTCAATACTAGTAAGTATTATGAAATATCTTTTTAGCACCAATCAATACCTTAAAATATTTTTTCAAGATTCTAAAATATTTTTTTCATGATCATAAAATAGTTTTTCAATACTAGTAAGTATTCTGAAATATCTTTTTAGTACCAATCAATACTTTAAAATATTTTTTAAAGATTCTAAAATAATTTTTTAAAATCATAAAGTTATTTTTCAGTACTAACTAGTATTCTGAAGTATTTTTTTAATATCCACTAGTGCTTTGAAATATTTTTATTAAAAAAAGACACCAGTAGGTATTGTGTTATGGCAAAACATTTTGAAGAAAACGAGGGCAATGATAAGTGTAGAGGAGGAAAGTCGGGTCCCAAAAATTCAGGACCATTGCCCTCACCCATGCTCTGACTCTTCTACAGTATGTTTGGTTTGAGGGAAGAGAATGGAAGGGAAGGGAGGTTTTTTTACCAAATTGTCGTCAATGAGAAGAATATTTATTTTTGTTGGGAGTGTATTTTTAAAATATTCAAAATATTCCATAGGCAATTTAATCAATACAAGGAAAAAATTTTATCCCCTCCTCTCAAACCAAGCACACCCTTAATGTCTACCAAACATGATTGGTGGTTGTGAAATAACTCAATCCTCCTCCATTAAAGAAGTCGATGGGGGTAAAAGTGAGGGCTAAGGATTTGAAGGCTAGAAGGGAGGTGGGATGCAACGCCATCAAAGGCGCCAAATGAATGCCCAAACGCATAAGGGAACAAGTAATTAAAGTAATTAAAGCCGTTGAGAATTTTTTTCTGTTAGAGTGTATTTAGTTTGATGGGAGGGGACTCTCCCATCAAACTAAACACACCATTAAATTAAGAGACAAAATTGCTAACACATCAACATTTAAATATTCCATTTTAATGGTTTATGTGTTGATTTGGGATTTTGAAAATTAAGATAACCTTTTTAATAGTATTTGTCATTACTCCTATTATTAATATAAAATCCAGTTAAGTAATTTATAGAGGTTAAAAAAATTAAATAAATTGCTATAAACAAAAGAAGCTAAATTGGTATTGGTATGTTTGGCATGGCAGCAAGACTATGCAAAAGCATGACGAGAAAGGAAATGTTGATTCTATTTGTTTGGTATGGCTTCCAGTGGTAGTGGTGATGGGCTTTACTAAAAAAGGTGACTTGGTGAAGCCACTTTTTTCACTTCTCCATCTCCATAAAAAAGACCTTTGCACCACACACACACACATCTTGTTTCATCTTCACGTTTCCAGAGTCCTCTTGGCAGAACCGAAAAGAAATAAAACAATATCCAACAACAATATGTATCAAAGACCCAATTCCCTGTTTTGGATATGCAGCAGAACAGAAAAGAAAAGAAAAACCAATCCCATGCACACGAACCACTAACAACATGGAGAGAAGAGATAGAGCAATAACTCACAAATAACATAACAGCCAGCAACGTAGAGCAAGCAAAAAACAATACAAGGAGAAGAAAAGGTTTTATGAGAGAGCACCTTACCTATTATATTCACTGTAACAGAAGAAAAATTAAGAAAGGAGAGGATGGAGGCTCGTTCAGCGGCACAACCCACACGAGAGAAGGAAGTGAAGACTTTAGCAACCATACTGGAAGATGAGTTCGATCACACCTCTGGGTTCTGGAATTTTTTTTCCTATTTCCCATTCTATGTGCAATCCCACAAGAAAGAAAGAGAAATCTTCTACAAGCCTCCGTATTTCAGTGGGGTTTACACTCAGAGAAGGGAGAAATCTTCTGGTTGGGTTTTTCTTTTGGGAAAATGTCCATGTGGCACTTTTTAAGATGCAGATTGCAGCGTCTTGCCATGTAGGGTTTTTTTAATTTTTTAATGGTTACAATTTTTAGAAAATTTACATTTATTTATTTTATCTACATTTATCACATTATATATATATATATATATATATATATATATATTTATTTATTTATTGTACATGTAGTATTCAGTAAAATTTATAACATTTTCAATTATTTTCCATTTCAATACACTATACTAAATAAGAGTGAATATAAAAAAAAGTCACTTTTAAGATCCTATCCCAAATACAAATCATACTTATCATTTGACTTTTTTTGGGAAAAGTCCATCTAAAAAAACTTATCTATAAAACCCACTCCCACCATCGCTATTTCAAGAATATTAAGTTGTTGGTTGATGAAATAAGGGATCTAACTTTAATAAGGAGGAGAACACAAGTTTAAATCATCGAAAACATATTCATTGGAATACATGAGAACTTTTTACACTACAAGTTTAGAAGGAAAACCTATATCATTTTAAAATATTAAATAAATTATTGTAAAGTAGATTTATCATTTATCTCTAAATTAATACTTAAAAGAAAGATGATATAATATATAATATAATTAAATAATTTATCAAGTTTTCTTGCTAACACGAGACAAAAAAATAACCTCCTCAATTTTAAACAAGTACTTGGTGAGTTCTTATAAAAAGTTGTTAAAATCAAGATTTTACATAAAATTGGAAGAGAAATAAAAAATCGTAAAACAAAAATCATAACGTAGAAAAATTGTGAAAACATAAAAACATTTAGAAAATTAATAAAATTATTTTAATAAAAAAAATCATAAAAACATAAGATCATGATGAAACTGATACGAGATTTTAACTCCTTAGATGAAAAATATGTTTATCTACTAATGCAAACAAAGAGACACACAGTCACCGACTCTTTCCTCCCTGCCTTTTTATGTAAAACGTAACGTCTAGCTGTTAATCGGGAGGACACAAAATGATAAATTTCTCGTCCTCTTGGAAATCGGCGGCGAGGTTGACAGTACAAGTTATAATATTCATATATATCCAGTAGCGTTCCAAACCGAGGTGCCTTAAACCCTAGGCCCTGAATACAGGAGATTGAGGTGCATGTCCAGGGGGCAGGAAATTCAAAGATTCAGAGTTCCACATGGGGCGACCTGAACCATGCGTCCTCTTTGCTCAGACTTTCGTTCACCCCCATCTGGACGAGTATGTCGACGAGGTAACTTCGCATTCACTCGTGCTTACATTTCATAATTAATTTGAGCCTTATTTCCTTACTGAAGCGCCAATCGACTGTAATGCCAAGTACAGTCTTTTCTAATCCCGCCACAGTTCCGTGTGTTGAAATTTATGAATAATGAATTTCAATTTCCAATTTTAATAGTATTGTACTTGGGCAATATTATCATTTGGTTTTGCTAGATTTTAGTTGGCTGCCATGGTGACGCCTTCCCCCTCCCTCCAAAATATCTTTTTGCAGGTCATTTTCTCAGAACCCGTTGTCATAATTGCCTGTGAGTTCTTGGAACAGAGTGCATCATCGGTTACCCAATCAGTGACTCTTGTAGGGTATGAGGTTTTTGTTTTTTGTATGCATTTTGGTTGTCTGAACTCGTTCTTGTCTTTCAACAAAATTATTTAGTGGTTACCTACGACCTTTTTATACCGTTACGCACTGCGTGGATGTTTCTGTTGAAGATGTTGTAATCTAATTTCCTAATCTTTTGAACTTTTGCAGAGCTACTTCTCCTCCATCATTTGCGTTAGAGGTATTTGTGCATTGTGAAGGAGAGACGAGGTTTCGGAGACTTTGTCAGCCTTTTCTATACTCTCACTCTTCATCAAATGTGCTGGAAGTAGAGGTATTTAGTGCATTTTACATCGCTGTATGCGCTGACAGTATTTGCCAAACTCAATTAAATGTTTTTATATTTACCTGAATTTTCTGTTATGCTAATATCTGTCAGATTTATTGTCTGTGATATATAGTTCTTCCGATTAAACAATTATAGATTGGTTTGAAAAATAAATCTGATGAAAATTAACTTTTGCACACATTAAAATAATGGAATTCTAAAATGATTTCCTTTTTGTTAGAGAAAAAAATTTAGTAAATATTGCTGTTTTAAAGATTTTGGAATCATGCATTCATCAGATATACATAAACTGATAAACACTGTTTTAGTTAAATTGATTGAACAAGTACTGTTTATTATTATTATTAATAAAAGGTAAAAATAATCATTCTGCCTCTATAGTTTTAACTCAATTCCTCAAGTTTCAACTGCTTAATCTAATGGTCCCTACACTTTCAGAAAATAATCAAATGCTTAGTCCTTCAAAGACTGAATTGTAAACGAGTTGTATGAACCAATGGATGAGGTGGCTGTAATTTTAGGGATTAACTTGTACCAAGTTAAATTTTAGGACTGAGTTGTAATTGAGTCAAAACTACAATAACTAAATGATTAATTTTCTCTAATAAAGATATAATGTTCAGGGTATGGGGAAATGTGGCTTTTTATTTCAAAACAATGGAAAAAAAATAATGATATGATTTATGTATAAAATAGATATATGTTGTAACAATCGTTGGTGGATTAATTGCCACCTTGACTTGTTGTTGACATTCACTGAGGAGCCTACTCAGCCTAATTAATGATGTACTGATTGTTCTATTGACCAGGCTGTTGTAACTTGTCATCTAGTTGTAAGGGGAAGCTATCGGAGTTTGAGCTTGGTTGTTTATGGCCACACAGCAGAAGATCTGGGCCAGTTTAACATTGAATTTGATGACAGTGCATTGACTGATCTTGTTGATTCTTCCGAAGGAAGGCTTGAAGACCTGCCCCTTGCATTAAATTCTGCGAATGCAACAATTGAGGATTCAATCTCCTCTTTAAATGTATTGTCTATTCCACTTCCTGCAACAGATATCTCTGATGAATTTAAGCTGTTTATACAGATAACGTTGAAGATTCTGGAGTTTCCAGAGCTTGGGGACACTGGACATAAAGTTGTAAGTACAGTAGTATCAGCAGTCTCTTCTTATGTTTCCACTGAAATATGCGATTCAATTAGAGGAAGATATCAAATGTCAGAGAGATCTGAGAAGTTTGAGGAGTTGCATAGTGTTGTTACTGAAGCCAGAAAAGAGCTTCTTGAAGTCTATAAAGTCCTTCAGAACAAATCAGTCAGTGCATCTTCTGAATGGTCATCAGAGGGCAGTTATTCTGAATCACAGGCTGACATGTTGGACTACAAAGAGTTGGTGGATCTGTTTCGTCAATACTTTCATTTTACCAGGGGATCTACACATTTAGTAGATCTCGGCCTTTTTCAGGTAATCGGTTATTTATTCTTGCCATCTCCTAACTCATTGATAAAGTTGATAAAAGAAATGTACTTTGAACTTCTCTCATTTTCTTGCATTTTCTCATATACTGGAATGCAGATTGAAAGTGTTCTTCTAGGGTTGAGCATGGCTCTTCTACTGTGTTCTGGTAGAGAGAGCTGTTTCCATTTTGTTAATGGTGGGGGAATGGAACAGATCGTGACATATTTTTCCAAGGATGTGCAAAATTCAACTACTACTGTGCTCCTGCTTCTTGGTGTTGTGGAGCAGGCTACCAGGTATTCAGTTGGCTGCGAAGGCTTTTTAGGGTGGTGGCCACGTGAAGAGGAAAATATCCCTTCTGGTACAAGTGAAGGTTATAGCCAATTGTTGAAGTTGATATTGGCAAAACCTCGTCATGATGTCGCTTCTCTTGCAACCTATTTGCTCCATCGTCTGCGGTTTTATGAAGTCACTTTAAGATATGAGGTATTGCTTTCATTAGTGTGGCTGATATAAATGCTATCCCTTGCATTCCTGGACTTTGTCTTTATCTTGTGGTAATGTGATATTTGCCAGTCTGCAGTTCTGTCTGTGTTGGAAAGCATCAGTACAGTTGGAAGGGTTACAAATGCTACCTTGAACAAACTCACTACTGCAGAAATTCAACTCAAAAAGCTCCTGGTCAGTCTCAATCAATTCTCTGACCTTTTTTTTAGTAGAAGCTTGTCACATTTTTTTTCCTTATCCTTTTTTGTTCTTATCTTATATAATACTATTTGTTTTATGGTAGAATTTCCAGATGTATTCTGTGTTGATGTTAGTTGACAAGTGCTAATGCAGAAATTGATAAATTCACGTGGTCCAATTGAAGATCCTTCTCCCATGGCTTGTGGAACTAGATCATTATTTACTGGTGCAACAGATGGATTGTTGTCATTTAAAGCAACTTCTGGCCTAATAAGCTCTTCAAGTTGTTGCTTTTCAGATTGGGATCTTGACTCACATTTGCTAGGACTGTTGAAGGTATATTTTTTAATCAGGAAAATACATTTTGACTACTATGAAATAGTTCCTGCTCTTTGGATTTGGGCTGCAGCTTTTCTTAAAATTTCCAACCTTTTTGTTGCTCCATGATCTGTCATATGTATCCCTATTGTGTGAATGTGGGCAACTCTATGCACATACAATTCTTCACTGTTTTTTCAGTGTACTTGAATGCTGTGATTAATTTCTGTTCTACAACTTTTGTGTTATACGGAATATTGACATATATGTATGTGTGTGTATATAATGTTACACACTACAATGGAGACAGGAGAGGGGATTTCTGTCCTTATCAGCTGCACTGTTGACATCATCTGTTTTGCGTATGGAAGGAGGATATGCCGCAGAAGTATTCATGGATATTGCATCATCATTTGAAGCTGTGATTCTTTCATTTCTTTTTTGTCGTTCAGGTGGGCTCCAATTTGTTTTAAAACATAAATACATATGCATATGCATTCACACACTCAGTATTCGTTGGATCTTGTACTTGAAAGAATCTACTGATATAATCAGGTATTTATATTTTTTTTTTTCTTCCCCTTTCCAGGCTTGATATTCCTGCTACAGGATCCTGAACTTTCGACGATCTTAGTCCATGCCCTTAAGGGTGGTCATGTTGTCAACAGGGAAGATTGTATTCCTCTTCGATATGCATCTGTCCTGTTATCAAAAGGTTTCTCTTGTTGTCCACTTGAGATAGGGCTGATAGTTGGGATGCATTTAAGGATGGTTAGCTTCACATCAGAAATTTATCGCTTTCCACATCCATCTTCCTGCTCCCCCCTATATTTCCCTCATCTAATTGTGGTTATCCTTATTTTTGGCCCAGGTTAATGCAATTGATCGCTTGCTTTCGTCAAATCCACACTCAGAAGAGTTTTTATGGGTTTTGTGGGAGCTTTGTAGTCTCTCTAGGTGGACAATTGGGCATTACCTTGTCAATTTTTTTTTTTTTTGTTGATTTGAATCTTGTATATGCCAATAGTCAAAGTTCTAAACCAAATCTGTTGACAATTTGCAGGTCTAATTGTGGACGCCAAGCTTTGTTTGCTTTAGGATATTTCCCTGAGGTATGCACAACATTTTGCTGTTGGAATCCATATTACGCCAAGGTTGGAAGTTCATGATATTTGAGTTGTTACCCTAAGTCGCACTCACTGGATTTGAAGCCATGTATCATAATAATTTACAAATTCTAAATTTTAAATAAATCTGCTTGGAACAATGATTTTATTCTCCCCTTTCTTGGCAACATATTCTGTCAGTATGGTGCGCAGAATAGTGTAAACTAGGTTGCTAACTTTTCTTATTTTTTTCCTCTGAAAGTGCTCAACTTACGATGAACATGATCTGAAATGCAAAGTTAATCCTTGTTTTTGAAGAATATAACAGCATTTTCCTTTTTTTTTTTGGTGCATCATAGGAAATACAGATTTTCATTTATTCATTATATAGACAAAAAATTATACGTTCTTGGTTGTATATACCTGGAATATTCATATATTTTGATATTTGACATCTTATAGAACGTAGACTCACTTTTCCTTGTAAAAGTTAATTCTGACATCGTAATATTTTAATCACTAATATCAAATATAACTTATTTGTAAGATAAATATTTAATGAAGTTTAAGTGAATTAAAATCTTTAGCGTAATGTATGGATTATTACATTTGACAAATAGGATTGCCATGCTAAAAATACGAGGGCTGATTGTCAAGGAAAAGGGAGTATATTTAAGTTAGAAGTATGGGTCATTGTTATTTCAATATGCAATTGTGTGGTATTGCTGTGAACACTCAAAGATTGCTCAAATGGAAAGTGACCCGTGCTTTCCAAATTAATGGCAATATTTATTTGATTGGATAAAGCTTTTATATGTGAAAATACATATTTTCTGGGAAAAACCTTTCAGAGAAGCTATAATTTCAGCATCTGAAAATTGTTCTTTTAAGCTGGCCGTAAAAATCTTCCATTTTCAACTTATTCAAATGAGCCATCTTTATTGTTTTCCATTTTCAATAATTGAAAATAAGAGAACTGTCTTGAGCCCATTTTCTATGAAAACAAACAGCTTCTAAGTTTTGATTTCTGGATGAAAATATCATTCCCCTCAGTAGTGGAATAGAGCTCCCAATACCGTGAATGGTAGTTTTGTTATTACATGACTAGAGTTGATATTTTTTTTTGATACAAAAAAAGTTTTGGAGGGGTTCGACACCAGTCCCTCACCAAGACTAGGGCATGGCCCCGGACTAGAGTTGATATTTGTTTGTGATGTAAGATTTTAATTTTGTAATATGATTCTTTTCTTGCAGGCTGTTTCTATCATCATTGAAACATTAAGTTCTGTCAAGGAATCTGAATTTGTTGGAAAAAATAGTGGTATTCAAGTTATTTTATTATCTATCTTTGCACTAATGAGAAAATTTCTTGTCTAGAAGAAGTTTGAAATTCTTGTGCTTATCCTGTTGCATACAGGATCACCACCAGTGAATCTTACAATATTTCATTCTGCTGCTGAGATTATTGAAGTCATTGTTATGGATTCCACATCATCTTCTTTGGGTTCTTGGATTGGACATGCTATGGAACTCCATAGAGCCTTGCATATCTCCTCTCCGGGGTCCAATAGAAAAGATGCTCCCTCAAGGCTGCTGGAATGGATTGATGCTGGTGTAGTTTACCACAAACATGGGGGTATTGGTCTGCTCCGTTATGCTGCTGTATTGGCTTCTGGAGGGGATGTGCAGTTGACTTCAACTAGTGTTCTAGTGTCAGATCTGACTGATGTTGAGACTATTGTTGGCGAGTCTTCTGCTGGCTCTGATATTAATGTTATGGAGAATCTGGGAAAGTTCATATCTGACAAGTCTTTTGATGGTGTTGCTCTTAGAGATTCTTCTCTGGCGCAGTTGACAACAGCATTTAGAATTTTGGCATTCATATCTGAAAACCCAGTAGGCAGTAGTTTTCTAATCTGAGTTGTTTCAAGGGTAATTAAAATTCTTTCACAATATGAATTTTGTTGGCTGTCTTATTAGAGTTTGAAATCAATGCAGACTGTTGCTGCTACTTTATATGATGAAGGTGCTATAATAGTTATCTATGCTGTTTTAGTCAACTGCAGATTCATGCTTGAGCGGTCCTCAAACAATTATGGTGAGCAAATTTATGTTCTTGTTATAGTTAGTGGTTGATATGATTAGCTATGTGATACTTAGGGTGTGTTTGGTTTGAAGGGAGGGGTGAGAAATTTTTTACCTTATATTAACCAAATTGCCCATGGAAAATTTTCAATATTCCAAAAATATACTCTCAACAAAAAGGAATATTCTCCTTATTAATGACAATTCGGTAAAAGTCCTCCCTCCCCTCCTGATACATAAACTGTGAATAAATTGATTAGTTAGGATTAATTAGTTAGTTAGGGAATTAGTTAATTGTTAATGGGTCTTGAGATTAGGTCTTGAGGTGTTGCCTATATAAGGCATACAACTCTACATTGTATTTCTATGCTTTGATGATGAATGAGTAGAGCATCACTCTCTCTCCTTTCCTGTCTGTTTCTCTTCTCCGATTCTGTTCTAACCCTCTGTTCTTCTTGTTCTTGTCCTTCCTGTTCTCTTCTCTCCCCAAATCCTCAATCTTTCTACAATAATCCTAACACCTCCCCTCCCCTCGAACCAAACACCCTGCTAGTGTATGAAATTATGATCAGGTCAACCCTCTTGTTATTGTTTTGACAACGCTTGTTGGATTAGTTAGTTAATGCGAAGAGTAGCATGCGATCTACTTTATTTCAGGGGTTACTTTCTAAAAACTTCATTTGCCTTTTACTTTTCTCTCTTTACTGATGCTACTTGCTTAGCATATTTTTGATGAAATGTATTTGCTTGGTATTGATTAAATAGGATGTTCCCTGTTATATTGTACTTACTTTTGATCAGTAAAAATAATTTTCTTGTTATTTGTCTTAAGTTCTTTGTGCTCACAAATGTATAGACCACTATATGTCTTCATTCATATTCTGTATCGTATGCTGCTCACAGCCGCATGATTTTCTACTTTCTCCCGCCAGTGTTCTAGCTATATGCTATTTTATATTCTATGGTTCAATGTTCCATATGACATGTTGATGTTTGCCCCCTAAAATTTTATCTTAATAGAATTGGACAATTCTCTTGAACAGATTACCTTGTCGATGAGGGTACAGAATGCAATACTACATCAGATTTACTTTTGGAACGTAACCGTGAGCAGAGCATAGTTGATCTTCTAGTCCCTTCTCTGGCTCTACTGATTACGCTTTTGCAGAGGTTACAGGTTTGTCGCGTGGAGGTTCTGTACCTTCTCACTGTGGTACTTGTTGTAAAGGGTCTTGGATGGAGTAATTTATATTTGAGTTTAGAACATATATTTCAATGGCTCTGAGGGTATTGCGAATTATTTTCTAGCATTTATTCAGTTTTAGTTTAATTATTACGCATGGTTGACTAAATCAATCTTGTGATTCATGGTTATCTTTTTCTATGTTCTTGGCCTCTTGGGCATTGCTGTGGATCAGTAATGTATTTTCTGTTTTCTGATGTAAACTTGTGAAATCAAGAGGAGGAGGATATAACATGTTCTGACCCTCTTTTAAACAAAATTATAACAAACTAGAAATAATCAACAAAGATTGAGAATTGCTTGAAACTGATCATAATATTACTGCATAACTAAATCAGATCACAAGGGATAAGAAGGCTTAATACAACACGCCGCTCAGACACAAACAACAATCAAAATAACAATTACAAACTGATAGGAATATCAGTAATAATAATTGTCCATTACCTCTTCTAGTTTATTCCAGAAGAAAGAAAATAAGAGTAGAGGATAAGACAGAGTAGTTATGGACAGTTTAAAGAGGTTATTAAGTTATTGGAAGTTATTAAGTTATTATGTATTATCTGTGTAAGGGTAGTTTTATAGGCAGTTAGGAAAGCAATACTCTATATATACTTGTAATCTGTTTACAGAGACACCATGAATGAATATACGCAGATTTGGATTTGTCTAATTGGTCAAGAATTCAGATTCTGGTTCTTGAATATACTAGAGTTTCAGATTCTGGCTCTAGTTTCCCTTTCTCTCTCTTAATTCCCTTAAATTCTATCACAAACTAGTAGAAACAGAACACAGACGCAGCACAAGGACCCACAGAAAAGGGTTGCCAAACTTTCGAGGTTGGCACTCTCCACCCAAAGGGCAAAGCCACTGATAGAGTACCGGATTAGCGGAAGATAATGGAAGTTGCAGAAAGTTTAGAGATTTTAGGAATTAATATTTAATTAATTGAGTCTGTTTTCATATTTTATTATTATCTTTAGGAATTAGGAAATAAGAGGAATATCTTATGAGATATTATCTTTTATTATTATTTTTAGGAATTAGGAAATAAGAGGAATATCTTATTAGATATTATCTTTTATTATTATCTTTAGGAATTAGGAAATAAGATGAATATCTTATTAGTTAAGATTTAGTTGTTAGGATTTATGATTGTTAGTTAAGATTTAGATATATTTTGTATTTATATTTTGAATAGAGTCTACCCTATGTAAATCATTATAAATAGGCCTAGTGCCTCATCAATAAAGTGTCGAATATTCAGAGAGTAAACCAGTACGGGAGATTCTCCTTGGACTATAATAGTCCGATGAGTTACAGATTCTGACTCATCTACTACTAAAGATGTGGGCTGATTTAAAGAAGAGGTGAGATTCTTGCCTACTCTCTATCTCAGAGAGGCTGTTCTTAAAGAGTTAGTGAGATCCTTACTTCTCTTTAGAAATAGAGTAAATCTATTTTCTTTTTATTTCCCAAGTTCTCTTTACATTCCCACTCACATTTAACCTCCCATAATCCATACTCTACCAGCCACACTTCAAAATTCTTCTCTGCCTCTCCTGCTGAACGAAAAGGGAAGATTCATAGACCCAATGATTCTTACTGTCCCCAACTTGACCCTCATAGACTTTGACTATAGGGTTTGACTACAGCTACTCTATTTCTACATTCCGTTCTTCAAAATAGTAAGTCAGAGTCCTGGCCAACAAAAAGCATTTTGACTTTCTCCACGAGCATCATCCTTCTTGGCCATTAAAGTTTTCATCCTTATGGCTTATGTTTTTCTCCCTAGGAGACATGATCTGACTGATGCGCATTTAGTGAGACTATAAGATTATTGGTTTAAGATGCAGTGATTTTCATTTTTCCTTTTTTTTTTGTGTGCGCGTGTTTTTTTTTTTTTGGGTGGGGGGGGGTGTTATTATCGTACAAATAAGATGATCTGTTATCCTGTGTTTCTGAAGGAAACACAGAATCCATGTGAAGATAGTCTGATTGATTTGAAGATGCTTGCGCAACATAAACTTTTGAGGAATTCTATTCTTGATTTTGTTTTGTTGCAATTAATAGGAAGCTAAGGAGCAGCACAGAAATACGAAATTGGTGAATGCTCTTCTACGGTTACACAGAGAGATAAGGTATATTTTTTTATTCTTAGCTTTCTTTTGGTTTGTTTTCAGTTTAAGAACTATGCTCTCAGCTTTGAATCAATCAAATTCCGGTGATTGCAGCCCCAAGCTGGCAGCATGTGCAGCAGACATATCCTCTCCATATCCTGATTACGCAATTGGTTTTGGAGCTGTCTGTCATCTCATTGTGTCAGCCCTTGCTTTTTGGCCTATACATGGCTGGAGTCCCGGTCTTTTCAATACCCTTCTTGCTAGTGTTCAGGCTACTTCAATGTTGGCTTTAGGTCCAAAAGAAACTTGCAGCTTGCTTTATCTTTTGGTATGCACAAGTTATTGACTATGCAAAGCTTTGGAGTGAGGGTTATGACCATTTTTCTTGAAGTGCTTGTATCATTCTCTTGATTTATAATTTTCATTTGAGCTATGTATGGAAAGATAGATGGGCTGTATAGCTTGATAAATTCTTACGCTCTTATTGCTCTTCTCTTGCAAGAGTGATTTATTTCCTGCGGAAGATATATGGCTTTGGACTATTGGAATGCCTTTGCTAAGCGTCCGCAGAATGTTGGCTGTTGGGACTATACTTGGGCCTCGTAAAGAGAGACATGCCAACTGGTATCTGGAATCTGGACGCCCTGAGAAACTGCTTTGCCAGTTGGCACCACACCTTGACAAAATTGGCCAGATTATACAGCATTATGCCATTTCTGTATGTAATTTCTGCTTACACAGTGAACTGTTTTTTCTCTTTTTAATTTTGATGGGGCTTATGAATTCTTGTTATCTTGTGTCACTCTAATTTCCTGAGCAGGCGTTAGTGGTCATTCAAGATCTGCTACGTGTTCTGATAATCCGTATTGCTTGTTTAAATATTGATTATGCATCTGGGCTTATAAAACCAGTACTGTCATCAATTAATCATCATGTTTCTGAATCATCTACACTATCAGATACAGACGTGTATAAGGTAAAATTCCTTGTCAAGCTCAAAAGTTGGATTTAGTAATTTATCTAGTTTGGTTCCATGCTGAATAATTGTCCTTTACTTTCAGGTTTCCAGGCTCCTTGATTTTCTTGCCAGCTTATTGGAGCATCCACTTGGCAAGGTGCACTTGTGGTCCTCTAGGATATTCACCGTTTTTCATATTTAGTATTACATAATGATATTAGTCAGTTTATATATTACAATGAGGGTAAATTTTCCTCATGTCAGGGCCTATTGTTAAGGGAGGATGCTCTTCAGATGTTAAGAAAAGTGATGGAGAGATGTTTTGTTGTTAATGATGTTGATAGAAAGCAAACTCCAGACAGTAGAAATTCTGCAATGTATAACTTTAGTTTCTTCAGTTGGTGTCTACCAGTATTCAAGTTTATTACGCTTATTTTTCATTCAGGAACTCCTCAACCTTTCCCCAAGATGGATGGGTGAGTTGATATTATTTCCTAGTTACTTTTTTTATTTCTTGGGGCTTAACAGCTGAGCAATGAACTAATTGTATGTCAGTGAAACTTTGGAGAAACTAAATGCTGAAGAGGGTGCCCTGATTTTACGTCATCTCTTAAAATGCTGTCAGGTGAGTCTCTGAACCTGTCCATATGTACTGTTACATCTATCTTGAATGTTTGTGTTGGTTTTTAGATGCTTTTTTTTATGGACATGAATAGCACTTATCATTGAGGAAAGTTGGGATCAAACTTTGAACTTCTGTTTATCACATATCTGTTGCTTCTTTTGTGAGGGTTAAGGATTAAGGGTTTTTATTATTTCTAGGTCCTTCCTGTCGGAAAAGAGTTAGTTGCTTGTCTTACGGCTTTCAGAGAATTAGCTTCTTGTGGTGGAGGTCGAATTGCTTTTAGAGCTTTACTTGAACCTTTTGACCATGATAAGGTGGTTAGCTACTACAATCATAGTGAAGCAGAATGGAAAAAATGCCCTCCTTTACTTGGCTGTTTGATTAAGTTGTTGAGATCAATTGATATCCAAGAAGGTTTATCAACTTTTGTAATTGAAGCTATCTATGCACTGTCAGTGGGATCTCTGCGGTTTTGCATGGATGGGGAAAGGTTAGTTTTATCACTGGCTTCTGCATTGATGCATTGATTAACTTATGTTTTGTCATATTCAGATCTTTCCAAAAAATGTCATGCCTATTCATACTTTTATTTACAAGACTTTTGTCTGTCTACTGTCAACTTGGATTTAATTGTCAAAGGCCGCATGAAATGAATGTTAGATATTTTATCACTTTTTCCTTGCTTTCTCCCTTATTTGGTTTCCTGATGAAAGTGAGGATGATAATTATTTGGTTTTGGGGAAACCCTTGGTGGAAATGTGCTCTGTTGCCATCAAGGTATTTAAAATAGGACTAGCCATTGGACTAGTCTAAGGCACTAATTCAAGGTTCAATTGTCAAATCATGGTGATGCTACCAAATTTTAACCGCAAGTGTTTGGGCTTTACAATAGTAAAAAGGCAAATCAAGGTCGTCCCATAGAGACTCAAAATAACTGATGACAAGGCATTAAATTTCCTAGGTTCACTTAAGTTGAGCAAATCAAAGATAGGAGTGATTAATGATCAATGTAAAGATAAGAAAAGAAAAACAATAAATTAGTGTTTCAAAGATTTCAATTGAGGAAAACACCTAGAGTGGCTAATCTCTTCTTCAAGTTTTAGAGTATGTCATTACCCAAATAAATGCACTAAATATTAACTTGTTAATCTAGAGTATTAATAGATATAAGTATCTTCCGATCACTTACATCCCTCTCTCAAATTAAAATTGTTATTCCTAACAAAACTATTCAAGAGGCAATAAATACTCAAATTCATTCTAATATGACTCTATGGGTCCAATAGATATATTCCCATCCTATTGGCCAATTCAAATAAATTCTAACCCCACATTACTCTATCCTATGGTCCAATTAAGATCCCTTTCCCAAGATAATCAATTAATCATTACTCCCCTAAATCTAATTAATGGTGATCAAGCACCAAATAGACAATAAATAACAAGATTAAGTAAACTGGAATAACAGTAAGCGCAATTAAATGGTTCAAACATGCTCTAATCCAAGAATCAGTTCATAGCTACTCTAGGTTCAAGAAAGTCTAGCCACACATGCCCAAAATCAATCTTATCTTAGCAGCAGTAAATTTAGAATCAGCACCCATGAGGAAGAGAAGAAGAGCTGAACCCCAAATGGCTTGCTGATCCTTCATCGGAGACTGTCACGGACTGAGCAAAAACAGCGTCCTTCCCTTGTGCTCCGTCCAAGTTCCTCCCAATGCCCTTTTGTGCAGTAACCTCCGAAGCAAAACAAGAAACAGTGAAACTCAGCCCTCTTCTTCTGGTGCATGATGCTCAATAAAATTGTGGCTCTCTAGTCCTTTCTTGCGTCATGCTTTCGCTCCACCAAAGCCCAGAATAGTGCCACTCCTGCCTCTCCTGATTGAATGATGATTCGATCCTAGTATCCACCACTTCTGCCTTTTATTTATTCCCATATTGACTTGTGACTTAAGTTTTTTTTTTTTTGCTGTCTTTCCTCTTCCAATTATTTCCAAAACACCACCGTTGCTGTCAAGGCAAAAGGAAACAACATATTAATACTAATAATAATCGTAATAATATTACTCATAAAAGATTGATTTTTTTTTTTATTTGAGAAAACTTGCCATTATTATTCTTCTTTCCTAAACTTAAAAACTTAAATTCTAAGTTGCAATCTCACAAATGATATACCCAAATTGAAACCTCTTAAAATTTTAAGAAAATCTCTTTAACATTGATGACTTCACAAATATATCAAAATATATCTCAAATCTATTGAAAATGGGAAGTCATCACATGGCAGAATTATGGTCAAATCTATTCTGATTAAATTAAATGAGAAATACCGTTTGATTTTTTTTTTAAAAAAATAAAAGATTGATTTGTTTGAATTGGTTTGTTTGTTTCTCTGGTTTTGAACTGGTTACAAGTTTCCCCTCTATTTTAGACTCAACTAAGCACTGGTTCACCAGTTTTCTGGTTGAAACAACCAGTCTGGTCTCAGTTTTAATACACTGATTACCATGGTATTTTGGCCAGAGACATGGCTCATCAAAATGCACCAGCAAGTACATTTATTTGATTATTATGCTATTCTGGGTCAGCTAGGCAAAAGTTTTTTACATGTAATCATTCCAGAAGACTTTTAAAACAAATATTTAATGCAAAGAGCTAGATGCTATAGCTAATGAAGGAACAGTGCAAAAATTTTGGATGTGCCTATCATTAACGAATTTCCTATCATATAAATGAAGGAATCTTTTCATTTCAGGTCCAAATCTTACTATTTGTATGATATTGAACATTTTTTATTTTACATCTTCAAATTGCATAGTTTCTCACAATAAAAGGGATATGGTTTAGTTCTCAAGTATTGTAGTGCCATTTCTTTGGTATTATTGAGCACATTGGACTTACAGTTTGTCTGTTGGGTAGTTTAAATTCCAACAGAGTTGTCATATTGAAGAACCTTTTTGGGCTTTCTGATATGACAAGATCAGCTGGTTTTTATGAAGAAAATATTAATTACGTGGGAGACTTGACTGCTCTGTTCAGTTCAAAAACTAGTATAGACAGCCGTTTGAATACCTCTGACAGACAAATCATGTTTCAGGTATAATTTTATTGCATCACACTTTCTTACTTTTGTGGATTCTCTTGTAATCTCTGCTTGTTTATCCCTGATTTGAAGGTTTCCAAAACTGTTGAATCATTGGCCTCAGTCTTGCAAGGGCCTGTTGGTTCAGGGAAGGTGGATGATGGTGTTTTGCCTCAAAGTGATGTATTAGATTTTTCGAAGACACATCTGATGCTTGAAAACAGTGTTGATAGGGTTGATGATCATCTTAATCTTGGTGGACTTGGGGATAAATTTCTTTGGGAATGCCCAGAAACATTACCCGACAGATTGGCGCAGGCAAATATCAGTGCCAAAAGGAAACAGCCTTCAATGGATGGGAACACTAGGCGCGCACGAGAAGGTCCTCAGGCTGAGATTTCTGCTCAAAATGCATTTTCAAGGGGTGTTACGCAGTCTACTGTTTCTTCTGGTCCTACTCGTAGGGATGCCTTCCGGCAGCGCAAGCCAAATACCAGTAGACCACCATCTATGCATGTGGATGACTATGTGGCTAGAGAGAGAAATGTTGAAGGTGTTACTAATGTAATAACAGTGCCACGTGCAGGATCTGCTGGGGGTAGACCTCCATCAATTCATGTAGATGAATTTATGGCACGACAAAGGGAACGTCAGAATCCTTCTGTAGCAGTGGTGGGGGAGGCTGTGGGACATCTAAAAAATGTTCCTATGAATCCTACAAGTGGGGAGAAGTTAAATAAATCTAAGCAATTAAAAACAGATCTTGATGATGATCTTCAAGGAATAGATATAGTTTTTGACGGTGAGGAGTCTGACCCTGATGATAAGTTGCCCTTTCCTCAGCCAGATGATAATTTACAGCAGCCTGCCCCAGTTATTGTTGAGCAAAGTTCTCCCCACTCAATTGTTGAAGAGACAGGAAGTGATGTTGTTGAGAGTGGTCAGTTTTCACATATGGGTACTCCATTAGGGTCTAATGTTGATGAGAATGCCCAAAGTGAGTTTTCCTCAAAGATGTCAGTTTCACGTCCTGATATGCCCTTAACCCGTGAATCGAGTGTTTCATCGGACAGGAAGTATGTTGAGCAGTCTGATGACTCAAAGAATGTTTTTCCAACCAAGACATCCAGTGGATTTGATTCTACAGTGGTGACAAATAGTTCAGGATATCCAGCATCACTTTATAATAATCTATCGTCATCATCAATGCAATTGCCAGTTGATTCGAGGATGGCTTCCCAAAATTTCTATTTGAAGAACAGCCCTCAACATGGTGGTAATGTTACAACTGTTACAGGTTCTCAAGGATTATATGACCTGAGATATTTGTCAAACCAGCCTCCTTTGCCCCCGATGCCACCTCCACCAACAGCCTTACCTGTAATATTGCATGCTTCTGATTCTATTCCTAGCCAGTCATCACCGTTTGTTAACTCTCCAGCAGACCCACAACGTCCTGTGCTATTTCAGGTTAGGAACTTTGCCTCCTCGCATATTTTTTTTCCTTCTCTGCTTCTGCTTTTGTTATATGAACCTTTTTTGCTTCCCATCATTTCTTTCTCCTTGTTCACCACGGGCCAAGTTTATTGCTTCTATTTTGCAGGGTCAGACAGAATATTCATCTCCTTTTATCAGTGGTTCGTCTGCAATGTCATTAGCATCTTCCCTTCCCTTATCAGACTCGAAGTATGCCAGGACTTCTGTATCTTCTCCTGGTGGGCCTAGTAGGCCTCCTCCCCCGCTTCCTCCTATGCCACCTCCTTTTGCTTCTAGTCCATATAATTTGCCAACTGGTAAAGCTTCTGCTACTCATTCTTCTGTATATGGTCAGACAAGCACTGGGATAACTGAAGTTCCCCCGGCCTCTGTTGCTCCATCAAATGATGCCTGGTTAGGTAGTCATTCTGCATCAGGGGTCAGATTGTCATCTTACCCTCTGAACCCATTAATTCCTTCCTTGGGGTTCAGTAGGCCATCTTCCATTCCGTTGACTGTCTATGGTAATACCCTGAATCAGCAACACGGTGAAAACCAGCCAAGCACCATGCAGGGTGTCTCTGTTCCTCCGGCCTCCTTTCAGTCAATGCCTTCTGTCAGTCAGTTGCAGCCCCTGCAGCCTCCCCAGCTCCTACGCCCCCCTCAACCTCCTCAGCACCTTAGGCCACCTGGTCAAGCTTTACTACAGTTGGATCCTAGTATGAGTGTTCAAAGTGGGCTGCAGCAGCTGCAGGCTTCGTCAATGCAGACATATTACCAAACCCAGCCACAAGAGTTCTCACAATCTCAACAGCAGAGGCAAGTTGAATATCCTCAACAGATGGCAGATGAACGAGATGATGGGATGTCTTTACATGAGTATTTCAAGTCTCCAGAGGCAATCCAGGTTCTTTTACGCATTATTTTTGTTATGGAAGTACTAACCTCATTACAATGGCCTGGCTTCAGTCTTCACTGTATTTTTCTTTCTGATATGGCAGTCTTTATTGAGAGATCGAGACAAACTTTGCCAGCTTTTGGAACAGCATCCAAAATTAATGCAGATGCTTCAGGTGGTTATTTTTATTTATTTCTTATTCTAGCTCTAATTTCTTTAGTCTAGTCATTTGTTCGTATAGAGAAGAATAAAAGTCTGTTGGCCATTTGCTGTTGATAATGTAATTTTGTATGTATCTATCTGCATTGGGATATTTGAGATGGTGGGATCATGGTTTTTTGTGTAAAGTGGCACTGCTTGTTGGTTTAAGTGTTCAATTTCTAGCATGCTTCTTCTAACACTAATACCTGAATCGTGTTGGATGTGATGACGGTTATTGAGCGATATTTATTGTGATGCACTTAGACTGAAGAAGTCTGTTGTTTTCATACAGGAGAGGTTGGGGCAGCTGTAGGTGGCAGCAGCATGATGTCAGGAGTGGAATCGGCGACTTTTTGCATATTCCTTCTCGCCAATGCACCGAGTGACATGACGAGAGATGAGCGTTGTTCTGTATCGATTTGCACCCTTAAATGTATATTTGTTGTCCATAAACCATTTCATTCCTCCTCCTATAGCATTAAAAAAAAGCCATGGAAGAACCATATAAAAGAGCCATGGTCAGAGTGAGCGATCCAACTTCCAAAATTAACGAAGAGGAGCGTATCAATATTTTTGGCTTTTATATGGTTAAATATCAATTCCTGGATCCTTGACATTAAATTTTTGCTCAAGAGTTATAGATGTATAGTTCTTTTTTCAAAACTGTCCGTATTTGATGTTCGATATCAATCAATGAGGGTATAAAAGTAACAATATAATAAATACACTACAAAATGTAGGAGTTCAAAAATTCTTATATTTGGAAAGAGAGATGAATCAAAATTATAAACAACAAAGCTATATATTATTTTGTATTTAATAATGTGAAAAGGATTTTAAAAATATCTTGATGTATTCACCCAAAAAATATGTTGATGTGATATTTCAAAGTGCTGGCATAATTAAAAAAATGTTTTCTTAGATGTCACTGACATCATGCCTGTAACCTGTAAATTATTTAAAAGAATAAATTAAATTGCACACCGCCATATTTGGAAGTCTAGTAAAAAATTGAAGATCAAAATAGGAGGGTAAATGGAGAGAAATTCAACGTTTAAACAACTACTCATCTGTACCATGACATCAAATTTCACCAACCAATGACCATATATAGATATTGATATTTGATGAATCCGTGTAGAATATGATAGGGATGTTATTGATATATGATGAATTCATGTACAGAAACAGTAGTTTTCTTTAGATGATGTTTGTTTGGATAGGAAGAGAAGTGAGAGAAAAAAAAAATAGGAGGAATGACAACTTTAAAAAAAGAAAAGGAAAAAAATTACTATTTATAAGTGTTTTTATTTTTATTATTATTTTCTTCTAATTTTCTCTATAGAAATATAAGATTAAAAAATGAGAAAAGTTCTGTTAGCCTCCAGTAAGGTGATATAATTTCGTCAACACCCAAAATTTTCTAAAACTCCACAGCACTCCCTTTGATCAAAATCAAATTAAGTTTGGAGGTGAAAAGTAAATGATACCCTACTTATTCACTCCACCCTCAAAACTTTCTTACGCCTGACTGAAATTTTCACTAAGAAATTAATCTCCGGACTTGGTCGGGTACTCGGGTTGTCTCATCCAATGTCTGAATTGGCTCCTTTCGCAGCTGTGGCCTGATTTATCCAAATTCAATGTTCCTGCATTTTATGTATTTGATCTGATGTGGTGTGAAATGACTGAATTGAAGAGGCCGAGTGAACGTAACTGACATTGGACCTTAACGACTGATCTTGAGGAGCCCAACCAACCTTGTCGAAGTAGACAAGCAGAAAGACAGTGATTTTCTGTATAAAAAAAAAAAAAAAAGACAGTGATTTTTTTTCGCTCACAGAGGAAGACAGTGATTGAGAGCAGCAAAGATAAACAATAATAAAGCAAAACCACCCGACGCAGAGACAGCTTTACCTCGTTGTTGTTGGGTCGTTGATGGTACTGGTCGAAGCTACTTGTGCTGCTGGCAAAAGGGGCTTTACCTTCCCGGATTCAACATAATGAGAAGGTAGGCATGTTCTGAGCTCCCATGGTTTTCTCGATTTAGGTCCGGCGCTGTTTCATTTCGCAGAATTTAATGTTTCGCTTATCACTCCATAGCTTTGCTTTGATTCAAAAGTAGGCCCTTCTATCCCTTTCAGACTTCCATTTCCTTTATAATTCCTCCTTTATCTCTAGCCTCTAGGTATTCTCTTATACTTCTGTGTGTACCATTTTAAACCGCTTTATTTTTTTCACCTCTTATCTGATATTCTTGGTTAGAATCTCCGATAGGCTTTTGTTCTAAACAATCCATCGTTCTCTCCGATCGTGGAAGCTTCGTTCGATTTCTGTTCTCAGGTCCTTAATTGATTCGGGGTACATGAAATGCAAGCAAAATGAACTTTTTGCCAATTGCGATTCATTCATTTTTCGTCCGTTTGATGACTCCAGTGAATATCTGTTTAATGATTCTACTTCCCTTTCTCTCTGTGGGCGTAGCCTTTCTTCAGCTATTCTAAACCCCCGATGTCTAATTTTACAACGAAGGAATTCCGTCTGCTTGACTACTTACCGTAAAACAGAAGTTTTACCAACGAGGTCAATTGATCTTGTTTCAACATTTTTATTTAAGAATAATTATCTAAATTTGATTTATGGTTTTTCATTGATCCTTGGGTCTTGAAATAAAAAGGCAATGAATAGTAGAGTACTTTACTAACAGAAAATGTGAAAGACGTTGGATTGTTCCAGGAGCTACTTATATGTGCAAGAGACCCAAATTGTTACATTGAAAATTTCTGAACTCATGCGAACATTTACGCTCGTAAACTAGTTTCTAAACATGCGTTTGTCTGTCTAGGCTTGTCACTTTGACGTTCTTGCTTGATTTAAGTCACTTATTCTGGTATCTTTTCCGATTCTGCTACATCTGACATTGATGGTTAACTGAGCATGTTTATCCTTATAATAATTAAAAGATCTGATAGATCTCTTACTAATTAAGGTGGTTTTGTGCTAGTCTTGTAGGGGTCAAAATCTTACCATATTATAATTGCAGCTGCAGGTGTTATGATTTGTGAAGAATTTGCTATCGTTCTTGGCTCCAATGGAGTCTTCTGTAAGTTCTTTCTTCACTCCATCTGCATTTACCCTATTGTCAAACATCAGTGATCCATCTTTACAAAGCTCTGCCTTTCCAGGTGTCAATTTATTCATACTGTCTTACTGCCGTAATTCTTGAATTAGAATGTTTCAAGGATAAAATAGCACATCTGCATTGTATCTCTTCCATCTGAAATTTTGCTTTAGAAGTATATGGTTACCAAGTCTTTCTCTGCAACAATACTACTGTCTTTCCTGCAGGTTAGAGATGTAAAGATTACCTGCAAGCTAGGCAATCGATCCACCAGTGATGTAGTTGTGAGGTTACGCACGCAGGATGGTCGAGATGACTGGCTTTACTGCCACACAAAAATCCTTACTGCAAAATGCAAATATTTTGCTGACAGGCTGTCTGATAACTGGCCAACGTGTCAAATCATTGATTCACGTAGCTGTGTTGATGTTTTCTGCCAGGAATCAGATTTTGATTGCCATGTGAATCTTATACGCCTTCTCTATGATGTTATAGATGGTTCTGTTGATGACTTGTGGCATGGTGTTAGAAATGCCCTTGGTATTCTTCAGGTGGCTGTTGTGCTCGGATGCCCTGAAATCATTACTGCTTGTGTCAACTACATAGAAGCAGTTGCATGGGAAGAGTCTGAGGAAGAGGAGATTTTAAAAATTGTACCTCGACTAGGATCACAGGCTGAACCTATCCTAGCTAGACTTCAACCAGTCAACCAGTCAGCAATTGTTAGCATTTTTGTCTCTGCCCTTTGCTTTGCTACATCTTCTCCTCCACCATCATTGAATGATCTTAAGTCTTCAGCTCAGGAGCAACTTGAATACATGCTAACTGAAGATGATGACGCCCCTCTATTGACAGCCGATGATAACATAAAATATGAGGTGAAAGAATGTGTAAATAAACTTTTTGCCAGGTTTAACAACTCATTGGCAGTTTTGTTGCGTGATTCAACTGAGTCACTTTCTGAGGCAGGGAATATTCAGTTGTTCCAGTCCTATCTGACTGATTTATCATGGGCTTGTCAGATATTAAATAAGTTGGAAATAATGAAGGAGTTTGTGGAGAGTTGGTTTGATGCATCTGAAGAGATAGTGAAGGTGCTTGAACTAGGGATTCTAGCAACCGAAATCATTGAGATAAAGTTGCGAGCTATAGAGGTGACATCAAAGGTTTTAGAGGCGATTGGTTATGGTACTGTTATATTGCCAACTGCCAAACGTCTTGAGATCGTGAAGGTATGGCTTCCGTTTGTGAGGATTACTAAACCTATGATTGATTCTGTAACTAAGAATAGTGATTATGCTCTGGCGCTCAAATTCGACGGTGAACTGTGGCAATCCCTTGAATCATCTTTCGTTTCTATCATTCTGGCATTGCCATCAGGGGACCAAGCTGAGGTTTTAACCGAATGGTTAACAAACGACTATGTTCGGTATCCAGACCTAACAGAAGCGTTTGAAGTATGGTGTTACAGATCCAAGGTTGCAAAGAGAAGACTGTCATTGCTAAGAGATGAGCATGGTGCAAGCAACTCAATTTGAGGCTTCCTCAAGTTCATTGTCTTCATATTGGATAGTTCATCCAGGAACCCTTCTCCATTGAAGGCATTTAGAAGAGAATGTTATCCCGTATTTGCCTTAGTGTAGTTCTAAGTTCTAACTGTATAGAGTGTAATTCATGGAAAGAATGATTTGCCAAAGTAAGCTTAACCATGATGTATACCTCCTCAAGTCGTATTGCTTGCGTTAGTTATGAAGTAGGTCAGGTATGTGTTCGTCTCCAGAATACGGAGTCCTTATCATGTGAATGATTCTAATTCGTCGTTTGTGTACTTTCATTTATTCCTCAATCTGAATCCTTTTCTTGGGTGAAAAAAAACCCAAAACAGGGAAAATTTTAGTTAAGTCCCACAACACCCAGTATATTTCACTTAACCGTCACAGCATTCTAAAATTTTACTACACACCAAAGGATCAAAATGAAAATAATTGTGTTTTATTTTTCTAAAATGGTTTGACAGAATTAATTTTTGTTGTTCATATGAGGATTTTACTTGTTCATGAAAAGTTGCATGTTTGCAAATAAGACTTTTTAAATTTGTGTTGTTCATTTACAAGTGTCAAGCACCTCATGAACAAGTGAAATAAGTATATTAACAATAAAATTAATGATCAATAAGAAAACACAGGATCATAAACAAATCTTATTTGCAAGTGTCTAATTCTTCATGAACAACTCAAATTTTTTGCTCAAAATGAACAACTCAAATTGAACAAGTTTAGATTGTAAGTATTCTACTCCTTATAAATAAGTGCAACAAGTCTAAAAAAAAAAAATTAAAG
Source organism: Acacia confusa (assembly GCA_037074495.1). Lineage (NCBI taxonomy): Eukaryota > Viridiplantae > Streptophyta > Magnoliopsida > Fabales > Fabaceae > Acacia > Acacia confusa. Next base: position 6,762,156 of record CM073507.1, on the reverse strand, counting down.
GAATGGGCATTATTGTTTTTTATCCATAAAACTTATTTTTATTTTGGTCTTTGAGTTAACGGTTAAATTTCATATTATTACGAGGGTTGATTTAAATAAATCTGGTCACGTATACTTAACTAAAATTCTCCAAAAAAAATCCTTTTCACTTTCTCTGGGTTATCGTCTCGGTTTGCTAATATTTAAACATAGATATATTATATGTGTTATAAAACTGATGAAAATAAGAGAAGAGATTATAGAGAAAAAGTAGAGAGAGAAATTCTCATTTCACTCATAAATGAACAGTTACAGAAGACCTCTATTTATAGAACGAAAATGGGAATTAAGTGTAATTTCCACCTCTAGGTCATTTGGTATAGTTTTCCCCAAAAACCATAACTATTCAGTCACGGATTGCATTCCCGTGAGAAGTGTTATAATTGTGTGCGGGTCCCACCAAATAGTAAATCACTATGTATGGTACTATGCGTGGGTCCCATATCATCTTGTAATATTTGGAGACCGGGAGTCAATGGACATCCACATAATCAGTATATTTATAACACTCCCCCTTGGATGTCCATTATGAATGTGCCTCGTTAAAAACTTTAACTAGGAAAAACCCAGTGGAATAAAAACCTAGCCAAAGAAAAGAGTACATCATTCATTGATACACTATCCAGTGCTGCCTCATTAAAAACCTTTCTAGGAAAACCCAGTGGAACAAAACCTAGATAAGGGAAAAAGAGTACAACGTGTATCGTCTCCCCCTCTTGATTACATCAGACTTGCTCCCCCTGATGACCACATTGCTTCAATATCATTCTGAGCATATCATCCTTTCTATCATCAAGTATTCTGTTATTCGTTGTGGAATAATAGAAACGTCTGATCTGATTGTTCATTGTATACCTGCAAGATCTAAATCTTTCAAGTAAAATCATAATAATCTTTTTATAAATATACATGTGCATATAGAACTTTAATAAATGTTTATTCAGATAATGATGCTATATGCACTATATGAATTTATTTAATTGATTATTCTCGAGAATTTGATGCTCCCAGCATCTTGAGTCCTTCTGGGACATATATGTTTCTGGCGCCTTACGTCCTTCAAGGACATGTGCTTTTGGCACACATTAATATATTGTGACTCATGATCCTCATTATCATTCATTACAACATATGCTATCATATCAACATAAATGTCGTCAACGTTGACTTTATTTTCCGGTCCCATCGGATTTCATTCATAATTTATTGAGATCTCATTATATTCACATATATTAAGTACCTGGGTCTCTTTTTGGACCACAATACTCTCTACTGGAGATAATAACTCTACATGAGATTGCTCTTTTGAAGTTTTTCTTAATTATCCTCAACTTGATCATCTATATTTTTATAGCTCCTTTTCTCATTCGAGGATTTTTATCTTTAAAACCGATGGACCTGTAACGCTTCAGGCGTGCTTTATAACGATTTATATAGGAGTATTTGCAGTTGGGACATGTGACTTTGTCACTTTCTTAAGGTCAGTAAATGCTTCTGGCATTCGATTAGCTAAATTCAACAAATGAATTATCTTTTGAACTTTTAGTGCACATTTCTTTGTATGAGGATCAAAATAAGCCAATGATAATTCATTCCACTTTATCTCTTTACCCAATTTGCTTATTTTCTCCCCTTCATCAAATCATGTAGTGTATATCCATTTATGTGCATTGTAGTGGATTAATAATCATTGCACATTCAAAACTTTTAAGATGGATTTTATCTGGCTCCTGACCAAAAACCAATTTTACAGGGAGAATTTTGTTGGCTTATATAATTGCTGCAGATATATATAAACAATGTTCTCTTAATCATTGATCTACTCATATATGATTTCTGGATCATTCAATCTGGAAAATTGCACGCATAATATATTGCAAATTTCTAGTTGCAAACATCACTGCAAACTTTGCAGACTTATAATCTCACATCTAATCTTTTAATTTGATATATTTCCAGAGATCCATTTCCAATAATTATTTCTATCTGAGAACAAGCAGCACATAATATATGACTCGGATGATCAAACAAGTCATGCCAACTTTCCATATGATTTATCATCAAATCTAATATTCATTTTGGGGGAATCAACACAGAAACATTCACAAAGAATTATCACATAAATATTCACACTTGATATATATCATTCTCCCCCTCAAGTGTGAGACTTTAAAAATTAATTCATGGAATTTTCATACAATATTCCATGATAATAGCATATATGATATCTATTTAATTAAAATTCCACAGATTTCTTAATGCATTATCAATGCATAATTTTGTTACTTCTGGTAACAAAATTTCCATTTTCCAGAATCAACAAACAAATATATATTAAATACAAAATCATCAGGTGTATAATTGCAGATTCACGAGCACAATACTGTGTAATCACAGGCGCATCACTGTGGAATCACAGGCGTAACAACTCAGATTGTCGTATGCATATAAAGTCAAAAAGATTCCAGGCTCGTGCTTTATAGGGAGTAGATCTGCAGAGATTTAACAGAACTGCGCAAATCTGCAGAGATTCAATAGGATTTAATTCGACTATAAATAGAGGAAGACAAACGAACATGTCTCACAAACACACAAGCATCTGATAATATCAATTACCAGATACTCACATATTTCTCTAAATTCTATTGCCATGGCAGGACCTAGCAATTTTATTCCAGTTTCTGATACATCTGAAACAGCATTACTTGATGCTTTGTTGTATGATGATCAGCCCAACATGTCATTTACTTCTTTGTTATCTCCTAATCCTTTTGAGATGTTTATTCCTCCTTTTACTATTCCTCCTTCTGCTTCAAATTTACCTACTTCTCCCCCAAGAACAAGTGTTCTTCCACAATCTACAAGGATTGAAGGTACAACTGAAGCAGGTTCATCAAGGAGGCCTGTTAAGAGGTGTAGAACTATGGCAGAACTAATAGAGTCTACCAATCTAGTTCAACCAATAGTGACGGCAGTTAATCAACTAGCATTTACTAGCCAGCAAACTATCATCAACCTGCCAGCAACAACAAGCCAGACAGCAACAATCAGCCAACAAACAACCATTAGTCAGCCAGCAACAATAAGCCAGCCAACAACTACAAGCCAATTAGCAACTACTAGCTTATTGGAATGTAGTTGCTGTCATGTTTTACGGGAAATTATTCATGCCAACGGACTTCAATATCATAAACTTGAAGTTCACGGGAGGAAGATAGGTATGATTTCCCATGCTGTTTTATTTGAAAATGTACAGGATAAATCTTACAATACTGACAGGCTTCCAATGTTTGATTTTAGTAATAAAAATTTTGGAGAAATCAAACATTTTCTGACACAATATTGTATAGATTTACAAGCATCAGGATATAACTTGATGCGTGATCCTGTATTGGACTATCATGAGGTCCTTTGTGTTGGTTCGGAATGGGCTAAAAATCCAAATGAACTACCGCGGAGTTCATTTCAAACCAACATTGAAAATCTATTAGATAAAGGAAAACAGCCCGCGGTTAATATTCCATATGATATATCATCCCTTAATCAGGGTGAATTATATAGATTAACAATGGAACAACGGGAAAGAATAAAGAAAACAACGCACCATGATTTAAGTGATTATTTTCACTTAACCCTAGATGATGCGAGTAAACAATTAAATATGTCTACTCACACCATACAAAAGATCTATCAAAAAGGAGGGTTAACTGAGTGGCCACACAAAAAGCTTAAGAAACTTATGATGCAAATCTCGATATTACGAAGAGCTTTGCCTCATCTGGATCCCATCTCAAGAGAAGCAAAAGAAGAAGACATTAAATATCTTCAAAATGAGATGATTAAGGTTTGTAATGGAGTTGAGCCACTCGCTATTAAACTTTGTTGAAATAATATTGCCTTTTGTTTAATTGTTTTATTTATAAATATTCTTTCTCATGTATTCACAAAAATTGTTATAATTATCTAAACACAAAAAAATAATAAAATAATCATAATCACAATTTATATATTGCTTCATTCACTTCTGGGAATGAAGTTGGTAAAAATTCATGATCCATAACTCACTGATCTATTTGATCATGACAAGAAGTTAATCAACAATATTTTTTGACTTAATCACAATTTTGCTACTGCAAGAGCAAATTGGATATATTTATTTACAATCATCCATGATCATACAATCCCTTGTCTCATAATATGAGGGAATATTTAATGCCAAATATACAATTTTGAGGCCTTTCTACAATTGATGACATACAAAATTATGGATCGAGCCTTGTTTCATAATGTCTTCTTAGCTTCAGGCCAACTTGCCTCTTAGCTTCAAGCTAATTTATCACTTGGCTTCTAGCCAATTTATACCTTCTCATGGTCTTAGGCCAATTTATGCCTCATTTATCAGGCCAATTTATGCCCCATATCTCCATGGCATTTTAATCTCATGATACATATGGCCTTTAACAATTTTTCGTCAGGATAAATATAAAATATAAAAATAAATAGATGGAACCCACTAATATGTATATATTAGTGTCGTTGCCATAAATAATAAAAAGGGAGGGGGGATGTATAAAGCAGCAAATAAATAAATAAATAAATAAATAAAAATGGCTGGAAATAAACGTGCTAAATAAATAAAAAGAAGATGAAATAGGAATGGTAGTAAACTCACAGCGAGACCTATCTCATCCAAAGGTAAGAAAGAAGATGCATATGCAAATGTAAATATATATATATATATATATATATATATATATATATATATATATATATATATATATATATATAATATAAAAGCAGTAAATAAAATATAAATAAATGGAGTCCACTATACTAGTGTCACCACCATGAAAGATAAATAAAGCAGTAAATAATAAAATAAATGGAGTCCACTAATATATGTAGTGTGCTTCCATAAAGGATAAATAAATGTTAATAACAATAAAATAAATGTTAGTTACATAAAAGTAAATGCGTAAAAGTAAATATTAGTAACATAAAAATAAATGTTAGTAAAGTTAGCAACAATAATAATAAAGATAAAGTTGAATTGTTGAAAAATCTACTCACCTTGGATAGTCAATAGGCCTCTACTTCTTTTATTCTGTCGGCAACATATTTTTTTTATTTTATATTATAATATATTATATAATATTTAATTATGTTATACTATAATGTTATTATAAGTGGGTGTTACGGGATTCAAACAAATCCTTCTTGTTTTTATTTTATAATATAATTTGAATGAATGAAATTGGATCAAGAGGGAGGACGTGGGCTTCACATCAATTGAATCAACTTTAGACTTTAAATTGATGGAATGGGCCCACGACATATTAATCAATGAATGAAAAGAAAACCTAACATTATTGACTAAAGAAGCTGAGACACGCACAAAATGAATTAAGAGAGCAGAGACGCTCACGGCACAAAAGAAAAAGGATAAAAGACTGGACGGAAAACACAGAACGAGAAAGAAAAAGAAGCAAGGGCAAGGTAATTAAGGAGGGACGGCTGAATTATATTGAATTCAGAAGTAGAGACAAACAGAGACAAAGAGTACAACATGCGACTGGGACGAAGAAACTGAAAAATCGAGAAGCAGATACGGGAGTGGACGAGGTAAGGAGAGAGAAATTGAGAGAGCTAAGTTCTATGAAATCTACTGAACAAAAGATAAAAATAGTAGCTTTCCTGAGCTTACTAATTGGCGACAAAAGATATGACCGGAAGAGGAAGAGGACTAGTTAAACAATACAGAGACTCAGTTGGTTAGAGCTTCGTGCTGATAACGTGCTGATAACGTGTTATAAAACTGATGAAAATAAGAGAAGAAATTATAGAGAAAAAGTAGAGAGAGAAATTCTCATTTCACTCATAAATGAACAGTTACAGAAGACCTCTATTTATAGAACGAAAATGAGAATTAAGTGTAATTTCCACCTCTAGGTCATTTGGTATAGTTTTCCCCAAAAACCATAACTATTCAGTCACGGATTGCATTCCCGTGAGAAGTGTTATAATTGTGTGCGGGTCCCACCAAATAGTAAATCACTATGTATGGTACTATGCGTGGGTCCCATATCATCTTGTAATATTTGGAGACCGGGAGTCAATGGACATCCACATAATCAGTATATTTATAACAATATGGTAATTAAAATGGAAGTTAAACAAATCAGAGGTACCCACTACATTCCTCTCCCAATATATTTTAATTAAATTCGTGGACCGTCAAACTACATACTATGAGATAGACTGTAATTCACGAATATGATATAATGACTCCACTGATTAGGAGAATGTATAATTTAATTTAAACCTAGCAACCAATAAAGGTGAAACCCAATGGAAAGTGACCTCTACCTTTGCAAATAAGGAACAGAGTCCCCACCAATAATAGTTGGAATGGTTTAATTAAGAGGAAAATGTACCGGTAAGTACGAGCAAAGATTTCATTTTTCTTTAAGTTGCACTAAAGAAAGGATCAAATATCAAAGATACTATACTCTTTCCTACTCAACAACACAGAATTTGCATGGACGGTGAAACTGTTTGTGTAAATATGGAAATTAGTAAGAGGTGGTAACTGTGGGGTAGAATTTCTATATAGTTGCAAGTATTGAGGGATGGGTTTTTGTCTGTGGGGATGTGCTTCGTTCTCGTATCAAGGCGCTGTCTGCTGCTGAAAGGAAACCCAAAAATGAAAATTGTATAACCGAGGCCTTTGCTTCCCCAGTCACCCTCATCTTCACCAATAGGATCTCGCCACGTATGCCAAACACCGACACCGTGTATTCAGAGCTGTGACACGCACCTGGCCTACCTACCCTCATGCACCCTCATGTGCTTATGGCTTGGAAGCACTACACATTCCCAAGATTGGCTCTCATATCATGTGCATCTCAATACTAATAACTTCAACCCAAAGCTCAATATAACTCTTCCTCTTAACCCTCTCTTCAGTTCTCTCTCTGACATACAATTGTTCCTCAGTGCCTGCAGATTGATGCAGATGCAGGCTGAAAGCAGAGGAAGTAATCATGGAGAGTAGTGAGTGGAAGCCTAAAGTTGAGATATCACCCAATTGTCCACGGTGTGGGTCTTGTAACACCAAGTTCTGCTACTACAATAACTATAGTTTGACTCAACCTCGCTACTTTTGTAAGGGCTGCAGAAGGTACTGGACCAAAGGAGGATCACTTCGAAATGTCCCCGTGGGAGGCGGCTGCCGGAAGAACAGACGTGGCAGTAAGACTTCCTTCAGACAAGCATCCATGGATGTTCTTCCTCCCAAGATTTCACCTCACGGAGATAATTGTAATAATCCCGCAACAAATCCACCTTCATGTAGCTCATCAGGTGTGTCAGATGCTCCAAATATTGATCTTGCACTTGTTTATGCAAATTTCCTCAATCAAAAGCCAGACCCAAGACCACCAAGCGCAGACGTCATTGTTGGTTTGCCATCAGAAGATCATGATCAAGTTGGTGTGAGTGGGTGTTTGGCAGAATCACAATTGATTGAGAGTGATCAAATGTACCTGTATGGATTCAACTCTATGCCGAAAAATCAGGACGATCATGGGATTGATCAGCGGTGTAGTAGTAGTAGTGGGAGTCATGAAGCTATGAATTTTGAGTTGCCGCCATTGCCAGGTGAAGAGGCGACCTTGCATGATGATATGATGTGGTCCAATAATTCAGGTTTGCACTCCTCGCAGTTCCCTCTTTTTGGTGCTGATGATGCAGACATCTTGTTGGATAATTGGAGCAACTTCCATTTATCCAGGCCTTGACACAATATGATTCTCTTCATTAATTGTTGCCCTTGTTTTGCTTTTTTATACTTATTATATATGTATATGATTAATGCATCATAATTCCAACATGTAAACATACACGATACTCTTGAGCCGGCTAGCTATATACAAAGCACCCTTGTTCTGATATATAAGCTCTACGAGCTCTTGATGAACTCATTTTGTTTCTTTATATATATATATACAACAGTTTTGTTTTATCCTTTCTGGCGTTTCATGACAAGTCTGGAGACCAGAATTTCTTCATGTTCTCTAGTTGGAATTCTTTTGATGCATAATATTCATAGTTTCAAGTCAGATTTCGAGTGAGCTCAAAATCGATATGCCCTACCACATGGCACCTCGATCAGGAACATTATTTGATGATCTAGAAAGCGACGATATATTGGTATATGCATCGACTAATTTAGATATATACACAAACACGTAAGTAAATGAATAAATTAAATAATATGTTACCAAAAAAATGAAAAATATTGAATAATAGAGTGCCCTGAGTTTATTTATAGTCCACTTACAGGTAGGTTTGAAGGTAGCCTTTAAGCATTAATGTTACATGAACCTAAAACCTTGACAAGTATTCGGATCCTTTACAAGTTGTATGCCTGGAAATATCAAACGTCAGCTCTATGAAAATAATTACTAGTAAGATCGAAACTAAGGTTTTTGTCATTTTCATGGAATCAGTCGCGAATTCTCAAGAGCTCGTTTCTCTCCCTGATCTCTGATCTCTCTGACTCGATCGATGTAAACAGTAATTGCCAAATCGATGATGTTAACACATCCAAATTCTTCATGAGCCACATATAATAGTGAGTTGGCCTCGTACATATATATAGACCAGGCTCGCCAGTGACGTCCAATTACGTTCTTATTTAATTTTTTATTTTTCAGTTAACGGAGAAAATTATTCAAAGTTTGAAAATAAAGACTTGTAAAAGAGAGCAATCATGGACTTCAAACTATGTGCCGCACATGATCCCAGAAAGCACATGATCCAAGAAACTATCCTCCCACGTACTATCAACTTCGAGTCAACAAATGTCCATAGTTTATATAAATATATGATCATTTGCCCAGCTAATTGCTTGAGGCGAAATTTATACTTTTTTTTTTTTAATTCAACAAATATAGGTACGATACCTTAATCGCAATTATATTATTCAGATTAGCTGAAGACCGAACAGCCCAAAATAATATTAATATAAATCATCCACCAGGAGGGTTAATATTCTATATTTTGATAGGCATATATGCAGTTATGTTTAGAGTAGTTTCTTAAATATGTACGTATAATGTACCCAAAGCTAGCTACTTCAATTAATACTAAGTGTAGGTATCCCCTATGATTGCTCGCCGTTGATGCGCCAAGGAGGGTGTGATTCATTTAAGTGCAAGCTGTGGCTTAGCTTTGCACCCACCATGTGTATGTCAGATGTCTCTCTCTCTATACACACACACAGGCCGGAGAGCAATTTAATTCGTAAGAATATTTGTCATCGATCGATAATAATATTTAAGGGACACGCAAGGCTTCCTCATTATTCAACCTTAGCTTCGTCTGTATGCCATTCTTAATTTATTTGCTTCCATTTATTACGTATTTTCGGGTCAAACATACGCGCGCCATAAAGTTCCTTGTTAATTCAGTTACAACTTGCTTTTCCGCATTATAATATTTTGATTTTTGAAGCGAACAGCCAGGTCTCCGAGTTCAATTAATTGCGTCTTAGTTTTATATTCACAATGGACTTCTTTTTCTAGAAGTGTATATCGCATATTATTGACTAAACATACGCATATATAAAACTAAGTTTTCTTCTTAATTAAGAGAACAAGTCATATTAATTTTCACTGCATGAGAACTTGTCGTTCTCAGTTGCGAAAAAAAGTTATCTCAATCATCAACTGCGCATGGGTTAACGCGAAATGGACTAGCTTCTGATCTTGCATGCTTATATATTTTCCCTAGATTTTTAGTTCTGGTCATACATATATAGAAATGCTATTAACATATCATATATTCCAGAATTCTCACCTATTTGCGCTTCACATACAATTAATTATCATCTCAGCATTTCTTCTTAAAGTTGACGTCCGATTTCTTTTTTATCAATTAGAATTTACCTCATCAACTGTTCTTTAATCGTTTGCTTTGATCTTGCTACTAATTATAGACATGTGTGTGTGATTGATTAAATTGTTCTATATTTTTTATAAGCATATATTTTATAACCAAATACGTGTAGATTCTAAGATATATTTAATTAAATTTATTAATATTTTATACATATTTAATTATCTTTTATATATTTTTCTATCATTTAATTAATTATAGGATAAAAGTATATGTTGATAAAAAATATACTTATATCTTAATTTATTTGTGCAACAGAGATATTATAAGATGCAAATGAGAACAAAATATTAGTATCATATATCAATATTATATGACAATTGATAAAAAAAAAAAAAAGAGAGAGATAAATCAACATATTGTGATAGAGATGCACACACTCAAGGAGTGATAGAGGTAATATATACCTATATATATGCTAGGCGTAGTAAGAGGGAGGCTTGTTCTATTTTCCTAGTTGGTAACAGCAATACAAGCGTTCAAAATTTAGATAGAGAGATTAAAGTTTAGAGATGCAAAATATCTACTGCGAAGATAAAAATTTGACATTGAGATTTTGTTTCTCCTTTGTCTTTTCTTTCTTTCTTTTGTATTTTTATTTTGTCTCTATTTAGCTATTATTTTGGTCATAACAATATTCAGTTTATGTAGTCAAACCCTTCTATTAGATTATTTAGTTTGATTATGGTTTAGTGGATGATGATTTCTTATTTTAATTTCTTTATTATTATATTTGTTGATTTAATTATGTGCTTGATTATCCTAAACAAAAGACATTTGATTGGGATTATTTTGATATTCTAAAGGAGCTTAGACGTAGAAAATTTACACTTTACTTTCAAATGAATCGTATAGAATTAAGTTTCCATATTTAATTTTCTTGTAGGATAAACATATGCCTACTGGCTTTATTTTATACATAGTCTCATTAGGCTTGCACTTAAATTAATCCTATTAAGTACTAATTACCTAAAGCTTTAGGAATTAACATAATTCAAATATTTTTTTAGTGAATTGAAAGACACTCTTAAGCAAATAAGAATCCCTAGACTAGCAAATATAACTTAAAATATAATTAAGTGGAGAAATTGGGCACTAAGAAATAACCAAAGTTATAGTAATTCAAAGACAATACACACATATAGAATAAGTACTAGATATATTTTTTTGACCAAAACAAAGACAATACCGGATTATTCAATAGGTTAGATTTATGGTTTTAACTAGAAAATAGATAATAAGAATAAAATTTTTAACAAATATAACTTTAAATTATTGATATTGTTCAATAGCTATTTCATTCATACTTTGATGTGAAAGTTTTTCTATTAGCCAGAAAAATTGTGTTAGCCAGATTTAAATATTTTTGTATAGAAATGTCACTAAAAATACTTGCTGAAAAAAATAAAAATTGTACTTGCTGAAAAAAATAAAAATTGTGTATCGTCCTGTTTATAATTTTACAAATGGCTATATAAACAGGAAAAGGAGAATAAGAATGAAGAAGCCAAATGGATCTCCATTATATATGAGCGGTGTACATACACTTGACACCTGATTTGCCTCTCCTTATGTTTTTTTACCAAGTAAAGATATTCTTCTATTAGAAACATTCTATTTGAGGCACTGTCGTTAGATATTAAATGTAGATACTTCTTCCAATAAAGATTTAAACCTTGATTTACTGTATAATAAGAGATGAGCCTTTCCATTAGTACCAACGCCCGTTGGAAGCTCCCCTTAGTGTTGTTTTTTTTCCCTATTTGGTCCCCTTAGTGTTGTATTATCATAATTCAGAAACTACTATATAGAGAAACCTAATTTGACACGGAACCTTCCCTTAATGGGCCATACTTGATGCCCATGAACGTTCGTTTATAATATGTGCTCCAAGCAATTTTATGTTCCTGTACATACAGAAGAAAAAAGAATGACGCTTGAAATTAAATCAAGAGGGGAAAATCAAAGCAAAAATCTCCTGGGTTAATGGTGATCAAGCTAAGTAGGAACCCAGAGTGCTAGGCATGCATGGAGAGTTGTGGCAAGCGTGAGCATGCAGTTTGAGAATCTCTCTAGCCTTCTCCTTCGTCTTGCTTCCACTCTCCGTTTGCATCACCAAACACAGCTTCCCCATCACACCCACCTGTATCATTTCCTGCACCACCACACTTGGTGTCGCCGAGTACTTGGAAATTGACAGCAGAATCCTCACCGCCCTCTCGTTGGCCATCATGGAAACCCTCAGAATCTTCTTGGACACGACGGCGATCCCCGCCCCGTGCCTCAACAGCTCCGCTCTTCCCTCGGCGCACCCACACAGCATATCCAACACCACCAGCATCATCTCACACACCTTCCTGTCCTCACAATCCAGAAGCAGTTCTATTATTGCCCAAACACACCCTACTTTTACCGCTATGTACCTGTTTCTTCCCCATGGGCAGAGTTGGATCAGTGTTTGCAGCGTCGCATTTGTAGCCTGCTGGGAGATTTGATCTTTGAGGATTTGTTCTAATTCAACAAATAATTCATATCTTATGTTGAATAAGCGTGTAGAATCAGCAACTTGGAACATTGAGTTGAGTAAAAGAACTGCGTAGGCTCGTGAGTCGTACACTCCTTTCTGCATGACTGTGATTAAGGAATCTATAAGGTCTCCGTTTCTGAAGGCGATGAGAGATTTTAAGGTAGCTTCGGACATGTGGAGGGTGTGGAGGATGCTTAAGGCCTCGTCTTGGCTGGGGTCCACTTGGGGTGATGAGGCTGTGAACATGATTATAGATGCTAAGAACTCAGCAGCACCGGAAGCTTCCATGCAGCGTCGGTTTGTTTCGCTGTCGGAAGCGATGGATTTGAGTTGCCGGAGACATGAAGTGAGGGAGTGAGGTGATCGGGAAGCGTCTCTGATGAGCTTGGCAATTTGGGTTTTGGTGATTGGAGGCTTAGGGGTGGGGATTCTTTCGATACCGTGTGAAGCGTTCATGGTACACCAGGCCTGAATCAGCCGGCGAAGGGTGTGGTTGGGGGTGAGATCGGTGTTATCTGATAGGGGCTGTTTGGTAACGGGGCAGGTGAAGTTGTTGGCGGAGAAGAGCCATTTCTCGATGCTCTCACGGTCATAGGTAATACCGGTGGACACAGTGACGGGGTCCTTCATGATTTCTAATGAGACGGGGCAGATAAAGAAGGGAGGGACATCAATCTCGTGATCCATGTATATATATATATATATATGATGGTGTCAAAGAGCCGAAAGAATGGATTTTGATGAGAAATTCGAAGAGAGAAGTTGAAAGATAGAGGAGGAAGAGCTCGCAGGGATGAGTTGAAAATTGGGATATATGGTTTTGGAGTTCGTTGGGAGTTGGGAGAATGGGAGAGGGGGGAAAGTGTTGTTGTTATATATAGGGGAAGCCGTGTTTGGACTGTGTGAAAGTCTATGAACGCCGAAAAAACACAAAAGCCTCATCCGGGGGCAAGGAGACCAAGGGAGGGGGCCGAGGAAATTGAAAGACTTTTCAAAGCATTGAGAGCCCCGAATATTCAATTCAATGAGCTTATTTTATTAAATTAATTAATATTCTATTTAATATCAGTTAAATTCGTTTTAACTGAACAAAATATCATATTTAAAATTGATCTTAATTCTCCAAGTTTAAGATATCTTATTTAATTAAAATAGTTTAAGTAACTAAGAAATAGATAATCATAATATCAATTAATTACAATGCACTACCCCTTATCCTTAATAAAGGAGTCCATTCGCTTTTTAAGGAGAGATTAAAGAAGTAAGATAAATTACTTAATCGTTACATATGATATGTATTATTAAACTATATATCAATTTACAAGTCAAAAAAATCAATTTGAAGAAAAACGATAAATATAAATACTTTTATCTAACCTATTTAGCTTCATTAAATTTTCCAACGAAAGTCAATTAATTGTTATATTAAGAGCTCAACAAGAGTTGTTTAAACATTTAATAATTTTTTTTCTATTTTTACCCCCAATAATTATATGTCCTCCGGCTGGTTCATAATATAAGTCATTTCAACTAATTCATCAAAATCAAGAAATGATATTTAACTTATTAAATTTGTCCTAAATTAAAAGACATTTTCAACTTTATCCTAATTAAATGAGTTATAAAAGGAGAGAAAGAAATACAATGAGTCATATTTAAACATTAATTGTAGGGGCAAAATTGACACATTAATTACTCTATAAGCGACCTGTAATATATTGTGAACCAAGTCATTCTTCTATAAACGATTTATATTATGGAGCGAATTGAAGGAAGTATTGTGTCAATTAAAAGGGTGGTAATATTTAGATCCACTATATTTCTCTCTTTTACTCATCCTTTCATAAACAAAGGTAGTATTCTTGGAAAAAAGTTATTTCAGACTTTTTTTTTATTTTAACTAATTTTAATCATTTTTTTAAATTGTGTAATTATGGCTTAAGACTTTTTATGGAGGATGGGATCTTTCTTGTTATAAATGTCTTTTACACATAATCTACGAATATTATTACAGGAGTGGTTAGCATGGTAGAAACACAGAACCACTTTTTAAGGAGAGTTTATCTTTTCAGGACGATTTAAATTAATTTTTTTAATGGGTGATTTTTAAATAAAAATATTTAAAAACAAAAATTAGTCAAGAGATTATTTTAATTTTAGATTTCTACCAATTTAAATATTTTCTTAAAAAGACAAAAACTACAAAAATTAAATATCGATTGTCCTAATGAGATATGTAGTTCTCCCTACCTATTTTTAGGATTGGCAAGAAAACTGGTTGCGTTGGAATATATGGTAAAATATTAGAGCATGTTTGGAAGAGCTTATATGAGGAACTTATGGAGCTTATCATAAGTGTTTATGAGTTTTTTCTCAAAATTTTTGTTTGGGTAAAATAAGTTGACAAAAAAGCTTATGACTGAATTTGAGCTTATTTTTAAAGCTCCAATTCCTAGCTTATAGTAGCTTATGGATAAGAGCTTATAATAATTTCCTAGTTGCTTATGTAATATTTTTATTTGATCAAATTATGTATTTTAGTATTGCCAACTTTTGTAATTTAACATTTTTCATATTTTTGATAATTTTAATTTTAATTTTTTTCTTATAATTATCTTAAAAATCATTTATCCATAAGTCATTATAAACAAGTTTGTACCTGATCAGACTTTTTCATAAACTACTTATACAATCATCCTTCCAAACATAAATCACATTTTACAATTAAATTTTTACCTAGTCAAACTTATTCATAAGTTTTGATTGCACACCGCTATCCCAACAAGCCATAAATATGCGTGACTCTGTCCATTGGGAGTTGGGAGCCGAAGGAAGGCCAACAACTACATTACCAAGTCTTTATTTTTAATTTTTTTTGCTAGTCATAAAAAATGTGAAGGGTATGAAAGTGAGGTAGAGGAATAATAAAGGCACGTGCGGATTTAATTTGAGAGAGGAGGTGCCGGTGGGCTAATCTAGTTGGTGGGTTCTTATAACGTGGGTTTTGACTTTTGACTTTTGACTGCGCTTATTGTTCAGCGTGGAGCTAATAAAATAATCCTGAATATATATTCCTGCACCCTATTTCTGTCTTCAACGTTCATACGCTTCACTCCCTTGCCTACGTCTTCTTTTGAGCTGAACCATTCTGCCCCAGGTTTATGTATCGCTATATAATTTGCCTTACTATGTTTTATATTTTTGTATTCTAATTAATACCATTACATCTTTACTAGTCATTTCCATTATTCATATAGTCAAATATCATTACGTATTTATTTGTATTATGCTTACAGATTTTTATGTATAATTATGTCAAGGTAGCATTGTGGTCTAATGGTCACATCACCTTTCTATCACTTCTAGTATTGATAGACTTTTTGGAGTTTTGTAAATTTAAATAGTATTTAAGTTTTTTTTTATATTATTTTTTATATAAAATATTTGAACACCGTTGGTAAAAGATATTAACTTTCTTTTTGTTTCAACTAACACTGTTAAGATTGTCTTTCTTGTACTTGTAATTTTATGTCATTAACATAAAATACGAATATTATTTTTTTATTCTTAATTTTTTTTAGGGATTTTTAATGTATGTCAATTATTTGGGGTGTTCCCAAGAGACAGTTACTTTCATTCGTATATCGTAGATATACAGAATCGAACATGTGCGGGAAGAACAATATATTACTTACTCTATTACAATAAGGATGACTGGTTTAAACTTTGTGTAAAAAATTATGGAAATACGTCTTTAATAATAACCGCAATTGATTGATGAATTAAAGGAAAGCGATCATAAATTAAACTTTGTATAAAATTAGGTGAGAAGAGTACATTAAAAATCTGGATATAGACAGAGTTCCCTCTAACAACGTGCAACATCGTTAATTAATTAATTGCCCTTTTTTGTCAACAAATTGATTGCTGCCCAGTTGAAGAAATGGAATGTGGATAAGAATAACCAGAGGTCATTTCCCACTATAATTAGAAATCGATTAACCCATTAATCAACGTCACATCCCTAGTTGGCTTGATTGACAGGTTACAATTATCTTGCCTAACAGTCCGGGTTTCTTACATTCACAACACGTACAGTAAAACGTAGAGTACAGTGTATTTAAACATATAAAAATGGTAATTTAACTACTAAGCACACCATCAATTTTAAAATAATTGTTATCTAAAATTATGCACAAAGAACAGTAGAACCGTTGCATGAACTATCTTGTAGAGTACATTGTTTTTAATTGTAGCTTTTTTTAATAGAGTTATCTGTTAATATTAATCTTCAATACAAAACTAATCAGTATTTATTAAAATTTAAAATAATTAATTCATCAAAAAATAAAATAAAAATATTTAAAAATAAATTTTTAATTTTAAAATGATAGTAATTGTTATGAGATGGAGAGAAAGCGCCTGAAATAATACCCTCCCATTCCTACTCCTTTTTATAAAGACATATGAACAAGTTTACGTAAATTTAAGAAACTTAGTAGGAAATAATTAAACTTTTAAAGCTTCAAAAGTTCTCTCAAATATAACATTCATTTATCAGAGAAAATTGGTTTGCGATTAATTAGTTTTATATTTATTTAACTAGTTAAGAAAGATCAAAACATCGGATATTTCTGAAAAAAAAAAAATTATGTAAAGAATTTTATATAAAAAGTTGTGGAAAAGGCTTATAGTATAGATGAACAAGATTTGGCCAAAAAAAAGAAGAATAAGAATATATAGGAAATGAACAGAATCCAAGATGTTTTGAGGCTTTATGTCCACGTTTTTACTATTCTCACTTAGCCACCTTCCACCTTGCCTGCCACAATCACTTTTTAGATTTCTTAATGGCTTTCATATTTAGAAAATCCTCTATTTTTCGTGGAACAGATACAAAGCAACATGAACATAACGACACGAGCAAAAGAAAGAAAGAATAATGAAAAAAGTAACGCATATGGAGCTCATTCGCCAAAAAAAAAGGGTAGCGCATGAAGCTCGTGTAGAACTAATTGTCGGCCATGAATTATGTCACGTGTGGAGTACTCAGTCATCATGCTGTTAAAACTTAAAAACATGTATATCCGTTTTAATTTGGGTAAAGGTGCACCCAGTCAGTTAAAATTTAATTATTTTCTAAATATAATTAATGCTCACTCTGTTCATTAAATCCAATCCTGACTCCTGCGTCCATATATATACACACACCTCAATACAAGTATAGTTAAGCATTTTTCTAACTCCAAAACCCAGCTTCGCCAACTGATTTTACCCATCATGACTCGCAATTTCACAATTTACTTTGAATCTTTTATATTGTATACCATGGCTAGAGAACTTAAAAAAATATTCATAAGAAACCTGTACAATTATGTATTCTTTTACGTTTTTTATCATTCACAGCAATACACACGCAGTAGTTTATTTATCATACGAAATTCAAATTATTAAACGATCTTGCATTTCAATTTACTGCACAATTTTATAGGTTTCAACTGTTTCGTGCTTTCATGATAAGAGAATTTGTTTATTGTTTTACTTGCGTAAAAAACAAGCTTTGCGTATCAGGAATTGTAATAACTAAGTGGGTCTCAAGAAAATTTGCATGGTTTCTGTTTAGTTTAGAGCTTTCTTATGTAATTTGAAATTGATGAGTTTTAGATTAATATCTAAAAAAGTTATATATGCATTTTTAAAGTGATTGTGATTTAATTGTAAGAATTGAAATTAAAATTTATTGATGGAAGTGTTTTTATTGTAAAAAACTTAAATATAAAAGCTTACTATATGGTAGTATGGTACTCCCTTCAATTCTTAATATAAGAATCAAATGACTTTCAAAAAATTAAGTAAGTTAAATAAGTTACTTAATCATATCATATATTATATATCATATATGTTACATATTTAGATTATAAATGACACAAATTAGTTTGAAGAAAGACCATGAGTATATAAATATATCAAAATAACTTATATAACTTCCTTAATCTCTCTAAAAATTAAAGAGTCAATTGGGTCTTATATTTAAAACCCAAGCTAATATTTATCAATTAAGGCTTTAGTATAATTTGCTTACTGGTGGCATTAGGCTTGGTGGTTTTCCAACTCAATTGTCTCTTTCGACCATGTAAACTTCATAATGACATGCTTAATTAGTGATTTTAGGATATTAGAATTGGGAGAAATGTCTGATTTCTGAACCGAAGATTCATTCTTTATTTTATGAATCAAGTACTATTCAAAGAGTGCATTAGCTACTCAAGTGAACAAGAGAGAAGGGCTTTCTGTAGATCCTGTCGAGCCATGTTGGTATCCAGGCCATAATTTAATTTCACTCAATTTATTGGTTGTACCTCTAGCTAAAGAACTTACTTCCTATTTTTTTTTAATTATGAGGCATTAACTAATAAGTGTATTTAGGTCATTTTATAAGGCACTTGATTGTTGCTAAAGAGCATTAAATATTTGTTCATGTATGTCAAATAATTAATAAAGGTAATAGGTGAGAGCAATAATTAATATTACATTATAATTCAATGCAATTAGTAGGGGTTATATTGTAAATTATTTGAATTTAATAACTTTTAATTGTTCTTATTGACATGTGAAAATTGTTAGTTGGTGTTTTATAATAACGATTAAAGGAAATATATAGTAAAGTGTGACAAATTGATCAATATTATTGCAAACGTGACACATGAAAAAGATAATAGGGTTAAGGTGTAAAAATACACATGAGCTTTTTCTTTAGGAGCAAAGATACTTATATGCTTTTTTGAGGAGCAAAAATACACATGTGGTTACTATTTTAGAGCAAAAGTCACATCCACCGTTAAGTCACTGTTCACCATGATGAGAGAGAAAGAGATGATGTGAACAGTAACATAATGACAGTGAATAATGACTTAACGGTAGAATGTGACTTTTGCTCCAAAATGGTAACCACATGTGTATTTTTGTTCGTGGGAAAAAAGTTCATGTGTATTTTTACATTTTAACTCAAGATAATAAATGTGGGTCATGTGAGTGACAAATTAAACAACTAAAAGTATGTGCTGCGGTTATTTTTACACGGGAAAAGGAATGAGCGTTAGTCTTGTAAAGAGGTATTAGTTTTAACTTTAAGGCATCACTTCATATATATAAATGTCATGTGTGATCAGTTCATTTGTGATAATTATAATATGAGAAATAACATAACAATAATAAGATATCAAATTCATTGTATTAGTCTTTAAATATACATAAAAATAAAGTTAAATTATCACTATGTAAAAAACATTATTATCTTATAACTTCAGCGTTAGAAATACAATCCATATTTGAGGGTTTTCATTATACCATGCAAAAAGTTTGCCCCTGATCCAAATTGCACCCTGTTAATTAAATATGAATAGATAGGAGTGAATTAAATTTAAAGAAAATTGTTACCCACCCCTTGAGGATATTGCGTATTACTTGCTCCTTCATCTTTTTAATTTTGTACTCTTCAAAGATCGAGCCCCTTTATCGGTCACTTTATAAATGTTAAGGCACGATATGATCATATATTACCATGTCAAAAAGTCGAAAACTTTAGTTGATTACAACGGACAAATCTACTTTGGCAAAAAAGTGGAGTCACGAGAAACACGGGTCTGCTACAAAAAACGTTATAGTTTATAATTAAATATATGCGTGTTTAATTAGTCGCACTTGCTAATTAATTAATAATTGGGTGGATTCAATCTAACACATCCATGAAAAAGTCACTTAGCTTCCCAGTCCCCATGGAACAAATACTATTAATTTCCTGTATTCCATTCCTTGCGTCATGTCTTGACTTTATATTAATCAATACTAGCAACGCTATAATTTGTGACTTGACATTTAGCTGCGTTTTGTTCTTAAAAATTACATCTATCATATTTAATTATTGAAATATGCGATAAATGAATTTATATCCCATCATCAGAATTTTTTAAAAGAGGAGACAAATAATAAATTAATATTTATTAACATTATTTTGATTAAAAAAATATCTTATATACTTAGTTTTATGGGGAGGTGAAAGTTTGCAAATTAAATTACTAAAGAGTATGCATGTATTAAAAAGAGAAAGTACAGAATGTCCTGAGAAAAAAATGAAGAAGAGGAAGAGCGTAGAAATTATGCATTCAATGTCTTTTTTATATGGATTGTAAATTTCCTTGGTAGCTAATGTAATCTATTAAAGTGAATATATCTAACAGCGCCGGAAATTTGAGCCTCCGAATCACGTTTGGTCAACCCGGGGCTTTGAAAGCTAGAGTTCAACGTCAACCGCGCGCAGTGGAATTTTATAATTGAGGTCAAATTAAAGTAGAATAATGGAGATTATGTTATGTTACTTTTAAATATTCGTAAATTTTTTTAAAAAAAATAAAGAATTAATGACTTCACATCATTCTGTTTTTTTTTACTGCACGTGCGAATTAGGCTTGTTTGGTTTAAAGAGATAGCAGGGAAAGGGAGGAAAAATGAGTATGAAATTTTTGAGGAGAAGCTAGGTACCCAAAGTTTCCATCCCCTCCTCTCCCCTCCAATATCCCCATTTTGACTCCCTTTTGAATTGGAGGAAAATTAATTAAAAATAGTTTAATATAAAAAGTATATACTTATGAATAAAAAATTATTATAATTATAACTTATGCTAATAAAAATTTGAAGAAAATTATTATTTTATATAAAAATATTATTAAATTAATTTGACTAAAAATGTCTTTCTATCATTAAAAAAAATTGTTATGGAATAAAATTTTTAAAAATTATATTTTGAAATATAAAAAATATTATTATCAAACTGATTTCAAATAAAAATATATATTTTCATAAATAAAAAATAATTATAATTATAGACTATGTCAATATAATTTTAAATAAAAATATTATTATTATGAAATATATACTATTTTATTAAAATTAAAATAATATATTTCAAAAATATATAATTTTTATTATTAAAAATATAGATTATGGAATTACTTTAAAATTAAAATAATTTATTAAAATAAATTAATATTATGGTTAAAATATATATTACTATACAATTAATTTTTTTTTAAAAAATATATTATTATATTAATTAGATAAGATGTAAATCAATTTATATAACATATAAATAAAATATATAACAAAATATATTAGGGTAAAATGGTAAATTAATATCATTTCTCCCTT
The DNA here is from genome assembly GCA_037074495.1 of Acacia confusa. Lineage (NCBI taxonomy): Eukaryota > Viridiplantae > Streptophyta > Magnoliopsida > Fabales > Fabaceae > Acacia > Acacia confusa. The sequence continues at coordinate 6,740,426 of CM073507.1, read as the reverse complement.
TCTCTCTCATCTTAAACCAAATAAGGGATCATTAAAAAGATAATCTCCTTCCCTAAATCTTTTCACCCATCAACCAAACCAAATAAAGTAACATTTTCACCTTTCATTTCATCTCTTTCCTTCAAACCAAACATGCCCTTGACAATATAACAATATTCTTTAATTTCAGTAAAAAAAGTTAAATAACGTGTCCTGTTGCAAGAATCATTGCATTGCTCCCCCGTAATTTTTATCGAGTTCGCCACGCTAGATACCATATTTATAGTTCATGGAGTTTATTTAGCCACACACACACACACACATCTCCCTTGCTTTGGGTTTGAGGGAGAAAATGTGTCTCCACAAACTTCTCCTTTTACTTTTTCTCCACTTAATATTTTTATCATCTGATTGACTTTTAATAATTAAGATTTTATATTATATAAAGAATATTATCGTAATATAAGACTAAATGATAATAATATATCTACATAATAAATCTCTACCATTAAACACTAATCTAATAGTGAATAAATTAAGTGAATAGAAAGTAAAGAGTGCAGTTAGTAGAGACATTTATTTCTCCGCATGCAAATTAAATCCTCGACGTAAGCATCTTAAGTTTCGGTCCGTTAATCATGGCTTTGGCCCCTTCAGCTTCTGAACTGCGATCCCAAATTATAATTCATGGAACGTCTCGGAGTGGATGACAATGAGATGGTAGGGGACGGATCTAGAGCTTCGTCATCCTGAATGGCCCAAAATCTAACTGAAAGTCAGCAGCATTCTGGGCCAGATTTGTGAGTTTGGGTTGTCAACTTTTGACCTCATTCCTAATGGCCCCAAATGAATTGGACTGAGTCCATCGAGCTAACTTTACCAATACCTCTAGCAAAATTGAACTGAATTTAATATCCAAAAAAAAAAGAAATTGAACTGAATTTGTCTCCACAAAAAAACATAATTCATAATTATTTGAAAAAAAAAACAGGAAAAAAAAGAACTTTGAAATTGAAAAATTTTAAATAAGATATTTTCCAAAAAAATGAGTTATGAATTTCCCTTATCAACTCTTGTTAACAAAGCTTGGGGATTTTACAATTCCAAAAAAAAAACTACTTTTTTCTTTAATTATTTTGTCTGGATCTCATTTTATTGTTTTGGCGTGTGTATCCGGATGTGTATTAAATTATAGTACATGGTATTAAGGATAATCTCGCTCTATTTCTAATCAATGACTAGGTGAAGCGTTAAGATCTGATGAGGAGAAAGAAATGCATATAAATTAACTCAGAACATGACTCAATTGTACAATATGAATTGGGTTTTTAAAATGGAGGAAGCGGTGAGCATAACTAAGCCCGCTAATAATCCGGTGTGGTGTGATTGAGCTACTTTGAACCCGCCCAAAAAGATTTATAATGGGGCAGGTTAAAACCTTCCCATTTAAAAAATAAATGAACGGGTTATGAGCACACCTTCAAACTATCCATACCCACCCATTAGTATAATTTTTTTTATTAACTACCCTAACCCTAATTTTTTTTATTAATCTTTGAACTTTAGTTGTAATGTTTTCATTTAAAAGTTATACTTTAAACATCAAAATTAAGTTATGATGGTATTTTTATAAATTTAGATTCTTGTGTAAATTGTGATTATTCAACTTTGAAAATTCAGATTTTAGAATTTTGAATGATGAATTTGAATGAACGTTTAATGCTTAAGTATGTTTTTTTAAAAAAAAATGAACAAGTCAAATGTAAATGGGTTATCTAAAAACCCAATGAGCTCACTCATTTATGTTTTAGCTCATTTACATGGGTTTAAATGGGTTGAGGTATAACTCATACCCATTTTAAATTAAATGAGTGGGTTATGAGTTAAGGCATGGGCTTCCCAACCCACCCATTGCTCTACTAAGCCTAAGTGTTATCTCAACACCTCTAGGAAGGGCAAGTCAGATATTAAAACGTTATCATATCAGTCTAACAGTAAACTTCCCTTTCTTCAGCTTCACGTAAGCTTTTAGCAAGCTCTTTATATCAGTCCAAAACAGTTAAAGAGTTTGGTCCATATAAACAAGCTCCATCATTTTTTTTATCTAGCTGATGGACCAAACTCTTAACTGTTTGATCATCGTAGGTGCTAGTGCTATGACGTGTACAAGTTTGCTTTTATGGATTTAAGTGTGGGCACTTCCTGTCCCTGTGTCATTAAACATCAGTACTCCATTCTTACTCTGCTCTGTTTTTATCAAATCTCAAGCTTCAAAGGACTCTTACATAGTTATTCTTTTCTAATTCGTTGGTAAACACCTAACCTGATTTTCCTTTGTTCTCTGCGCAATCCTTGAATGTAACCACGCTGATTTCGTTACTCTTCAAGTAAGGTGCGCGGATGTGTTTGGTCCCAAAAGTAAAAGAGTCGTTATCTTGTGAATCAGTTTATATCTAACTTGTGCGCTTTATTTTTCCGTGCTTCACAGATTTAAGCTCATCAAGGAGCCTAACTACCACCCGTAACGAAATCTCTAGTAATTAAAGCTGAAGGAAACAGACGTCCAAACTAATTTACTGATTCGTTCATTGATTCTCAACTTCAAAAAGCAGGTGAGACTTGGGAAAGTTTTATACTACTTTAGGGAATTCTTTGGGCAGTTTCAAAGTACTGCAGACTTCAGAGGATTGGTTTTGCTATGGTCTTCAAAGCTGTTTTACTATTGGCTCTATTGAAGCAGGTGGATGCTCATTCTCATCCAGCCCCAGTTGATGGTAACCCAATTAAATGTGGTCAAATTATTTACTCTTCAGAGTGTTTTTCCTCCGAGAAAATGAAAAATAACCGAACATCTAATGCACTTGAGTATAAAATGTCACATATGGAATAATTGACATTGTAACAGAGACAAATAAAAGGCTTGTCAATTAGCTTACCTCTTATATGTGATACTCTAAATCATGATGAATAGAATTCCTGTTAAAAGTATTTTTAAATGTGGGTCTCACAGTAACAGTGAGAATATAAGATAATATATACTATGGCAGTCTAAACTCGAAGTTCTGGATGGTCTTTTTTGACCGCCATGGGAAATTATGGAATCCCACACGTTTTTAATCAAGATATATTGATAGTTTTTGCAAATAAAACTTTATGACACCAATCCATCTATCCAACTATCCCATCTTTAAAAACCTTACAAAAATAATATACAACCCTCAACCATATACCGTAAAATTCTAAGCTATCTAAGAACTCAAAAGGTTCAATGCAAGGTATAAACCTATACTAAATCAAATCTTGTTTCTTTACATTACCATGGAGGATCCCTTATTCCCATGTTTGGATCGGCTGTGCCGGAAGAAATTGTGAGATCCAGAAACACAGTATTATCTATCCCATGCCTCTCCCTTTAGGTGACAAAGTCTGGTAACAATTGAGCAGAAAACCTCTTTGGGTTCTGCATGTTCATGTTCTCAAATGCAGCTGATGAGTGAGTAGTGGAAGGGTTTATGGCCGCATACTCGTTTGAGTCACGCATCTCCAGTCTTCTTCCCAATTGAATGTTCTGGTTTGGGAGAAAAGTTTGATGGCTTCCTGACAACGTGTCACAGTGGGGAAGACCAAGAGTCAGGGAAACCCCATTATTACCTGAAAACCTTGGAGTAAACTGCTCTGCTTCGAACCTTCCAATTTCCTCAATTGGGTATTGTCCAAAACCTCCGATGAAGTTTGCTTGGGTTCCCATGAATGAGTATTCATCCCTCCCCTGCCTCTCCTCTCCAAATTTTATTGTAAGTTGCTCGTTATTGGCCTCATGGGGCTTCACGTCCATGGTTGGGAAGTGTAGAATTTCTTGGTTTCTTGGTTTCTTGGGACTTCCTTGCGTGATCCCTTGTAGCTCTAATGATCCCATGAAGCTGAATCCAAACTGGTTTCTGACACTATCCCCAGTGGCTGATGATATTAATGGTTTAGAAACTGAAACTGTAGAAGTGTTGTGGTTTGAAGGCGAGTCTTGGTTGGAGTTGAGGCTTCTGGCGTTCGTTTCAGTGGCAGGTTTCTGTCGTGGAGCAGCGGTTTTAATAGCAGGAACTTCACCGCTCCTGCTTGATTTATCTTCAGATCCGTTTTGTCCTTGTTCCTTCATCTCCTCCACGTACATTTCTTCCACCATTGGTTTCCAGAGCCGAACTCGAGCATTTATGAACCAATTCGAAACCTGTAATGACAACCCACTCGATCATCAATTCCATAATCAAGAGAAATAGTGGTTTGTTATTAGTGCAGAGACTAATTGATGCGTATACCTGGCTCCTAGTGAGGCCTGTTTGCTTAGCAAGCATGTGCTTGTCAGAATCCTTGGGATAACTGAAACGACACACGACAGTTTCAGCACAAGACAGAGTCTGAGGTTGGATCGAAATCATAATTAATGGGGGTTAAATATTCTTACGGGTGGAGGAAGTGTTCAAAGAGCCAAGCACGAAGAACAGAAACAGATCTTTCAGGCAACCCTCTCTGGGGTCTCCAGGCATTGTGGTGGATCATTCCCAATTGTTGGAGAGCTCGCTGTTGGCGAAGGTGATGGTCCACGTACTTGAGCCTCGAACCTTCCATCTTGCTTCCAAAGCAATCTTCTTCTCCTAAGCTCTTGTTTGCTGCTCCAATTTGGGCTGATATTGCATCTTTCAAGCACCTAAATTTCTTGGAGATTGTTTGAAGCGCAAGGGCTGTGTATGTTCTGGCTGCCCCAATTCCCGCAACTTGTTCGAATGAAGAAATAACTATCTGCATCTGCTGGTGGTATTGCCTGTACCTCGGATCCACCTACACCAAAACCCGATTATTAATTAGTTTTCTTGAAACTTGAACGTGGGCTACCTATTAGCTCCCCATTCATTATTATACTGCATAATCATTCTTAAATTCAGAGAGTTCCATTATTAATTTAATAAATCCATGAAAGCGCGTACGTATGGTTTCAACCTCCAAAATATGGTCCACAAGTATATGCAACTCGTACTCACACTTTTCTTCTGAAGTAAAAATCAGATTGAGCGTGTCAAAACGGGTTTGAATAGTACCTCATCAAGCATGCTGATTAGCTTAGCCTTCTTCATCTGAATTTCTTGTCTCTCCACGGCAGATAGCTCAGAGGCATGTTTAGCGTTTCCTTCTCCGCTGTCGGCACCAGCGGCTTTTCCGGATGTCTCCCCGGTGGCTTTAGTATGGGCCCCACCGCTCTTCTTTCCCAGTTCAGTCTTGATGCCGCTGTTAACATTGACGGCCTCGTCGAGGAGTTCCTGTGCTGCTTTCAAATACTTGGAGCTTAGGAGCAAACTCTGAATCCCTGTAACACCGTTCACGTTGGTCACCCCGGAAACCGAAGACGGCGACCCGCCCGACCCGGGAACGTCTTCGCCAGAAATAGCAGGCGCTTGGCCCTGCGATGCCACGTCACGATCAACACGGAAAGAGCCCATTCCAGCTTGCTGGGAGGACAGGCTCAGTGACAGTCCCTGCTGCTGCGCTCGTGGAGTCTCACGCGCCGTCGCGTTTGGATCGATTTGGTTCCAGAGATTGCACTGCATGCGAGGCACAAATCCATGCATGGTGGATCCATCTTGATGAGGGTGCACCGAGTGTTGCTGGCCGAGGTCCTGGGAGGAGGAGGCGGCGGTGACCGTCGGCAGAGGGACGCCGACGAATTGTTGGGTGTGATTGGGTGGCACGTGATGGAGATTTTGGGGAGTAAGGGAGCTGTTGCCGGCTGCGATGGAGTTGAGGAAGACAAAGTTGCTGGGGTGCGGCGGCGGGGTGTCAGGGTAGTGGATGTAGCCGGGGTTCATGAGAACCAGAGTTTGGAGGCCATCCGGTGGTTGGATTTCGGGATTGCCATGAAAGTACGTCGCCATCGATTTTGGGTGAGAGACTAATTCTTTTGGTGGCGACTTCACTGAAAAGAGACTACGTTAGTTAGGCCAGGCTTTCAAACCTCACATCCTAGACATACCAATACCCAAACATGAAACATACACAATTAATTAGAAAAACAAAGAAAGAAAAAGCTCACAAACTCATGAACTTCCTCTATTTTCTCTGGAGGCACGAACACACTTGAGCATATAACCAAGAGTGAAATATAATAAGTACTACTATACCTTCGACTAGGAGAGAATCTGAGTATTTGTAATTGTAGATTAAGCCATCAAAGAGCTGTGGAGAATCGATACTTATTTCGCAGAAGTCACCTTATCAAAAGAATCCTAAGAAAGTAACAGAAAGAAGAGAGTGAATCAGCAAGGTACGTGCAGCAGGATCGAAAATTAGCTTTCCGCGAAACCCGTCTGCCTCTTAATTTGTAGATTTTCTTTCATCCAGCTTTATAAAGAGTTTAAAAAGGCTTTTCACAAAAAAAGTGTGTGTGTGTGTGTGGGGGGGGGGGGGGGGGGGGTTGCTTTGATTTGCATATGGATTTATTCATACATGATCGAGTCGAAGAGTACTTTCAGTAGCTCTAAGAAGACGAAGGAAGGAGGAGAGGGAGTGGGGGTACGAAATAGGGTGGGTTTTATAAGGAGAAAAGAGTATGAAGGACAGAGAAAGACGGTTTAGGGATTGACACGGACAAACAAAAAGGAAGACAAATTGATTATTTATATGAATAAATTATGATGGTAGTAATATATAGAAGTACCTGGTGTATGATGGAAATTAGAGTGCACACGTGCTTCATGATCTTCTCTCTGAACTGCAAAGCAAAAAGAAAGTAGGATTTCAATTACAATGACCCCAAACCTATGAACAATGGATTTCGAGACATATATATAAACACACATACAGAAAGAGGGGTAGAGAGAGAGAGAGACACACACACAGAGGCACACGAGCACAACGACTCACCCACCAAAGTAATACAGTTATGGCTAACATACAAGAGAGAGAGAGATGCAGCAACCTTAAGCAGTGCACATGAATAAGTATTATGTCATGTATCTATGTTTGGGATCTCATCACTCTCTTTCACTCACAAAGGGGAAAGCTCTCTATGTCAGACTTAAGTCTCTGCAACTCCCACCTCCACTCAAAAGGAGGAAAAAAGGAGTTACGAGGGAGGTGAGGTTAAAAAGACGTGTCATAAAGATACCCGTCTTTGTTCATCCCCTCATTATCCACACATTTATTTATGGCCATTTTCATGGCATAAAGAAAATACACTGTAATATGTGTCTTTAAGAAAGGAAAAAAGTGGGAGATTCTGAGCTAGGGAAATTAAGAAAACTGGTCTGAACTCTGAAGTAGTGTACATGTACATGTGTTCATTCCCTATCTTTCTGTGGCCTTTTGAAAAGTACCTGTGAAAGGATCAAAAGACTGCAACTTCTTTCGATTTGATCCCTTTCTTCTTTCAAATCACTCGATGCAACCACACACTCCTCCTCTGATGATGAGCATCCATGAACTTTCCTTTTTGAGAGAGATGGAAGAGAGGGAGAGAGAGAGAGAGAAGACGAACAAATTTATGTCAGAAGAAGCTCCGAAGAGCCAGCTGAGAAACGAGGAAACGTCAAAAGCTTCATTAATCGTTTTTTGAAGAAAAAAATAGAGAAGAAAAGAGGATGAAGAAGAAGGAGGTAGAGAGAAAGGGAGGGGGGGTTGGAGGAATCTGATTGCTCGTTTCTCCATTAAATATCTGCTTGTCGTTTTCACAATTTTCATGTTTTTTCTTTTCAATTTATCCAACGATTTTTTGTGGTTGGATGCCTGAGTTTGAAGATAAAGCAATTAAATTACTAAGAAACCAACTACCATAACACCAACTTTAATGCTTTCAATGGCTAAAAATTATTTAATTAATAATCTGGCAACAAAATATCTCCCTATCTCGGTGCCCATAGCAATTTATTTTTATGTATATATTTATTTTGATATAAAAATAGCGGACCAATAAGGTAATTAGAAAAAGAGAATAGAGAGAAAAGCAAAGGGGTCCCAATCAAAGTGCATGTATGATGTGTCCGTGAATGATAAGGCCTTCAATAAGTGGTCCCCCCTTGGCTATCAAGCATCAGACCTACTAGCTGCATCGCCAGCCACGCCTTAATTATCATCACAATCATAATAAAAGGATTAAAATCACATGTTAACTCCGTAATTTAATTAATTATACTTGTTATCCCTTGGACACGTTTATACACATGTACAAGCATACGTATCTTCAAAATTAGCCGCTGATTTCAAGATTTAATTTATCATCATTTTCGTCAACAATAATATAATATAATAATCTTTGATGACACCCAAAGGATCACTTTTACACATACGGAACATTCACATGGAATAATCGCATTGCTGTTCTAAAATTTGTTTTTATTTTTTAAAAAAGTGGACAAATTGAAATCAGAAGCTTACGAAAAACCAAACAAATAATTGATAATTAATTAACCTTTCCAATGCGAGTGAGGTGATTCCATCCATTCATTCATTCATGTGCATGAAAAGACCCCTAATGATAATATATTGATTATACGTTGGCAAAAAATTAATTAAAAGAAGATAATTAATTGTAAATATCGTGAACATATATGTATACAACGCCCATTTTCTACATCTCCGTCCCCATCAAGATCCATGTTTAGCCTTAATCTTTTTTTTTTTGCCCCCTCGAGCAGGATGATTACCCTGTATCATAATAACCAAGCATACCATTAAAAAATAATAATAATAATAAACAGGCATGTATAGCTAGTTTACTTTTGACTGATATGAATGCGCGCCCGTGCGTGTGATGGGATATCGATTAGTTGCCTGTTAAAAAGAGCGATGAAATAGTAAATAGAGTTTAAAATGCCTTATAATTTCAAAGGGATTGAGTAATTAGATTATTCGTTGTGATTTTACCAGGATATTAAATTAAAAAAGCCAACTATAAGCTACCCCACCTAGCTAAAAGAAAGTAGCTACTGTCATTTTAATAAGGAGTGTCTCCCGATTGAATAGGAACTTGCGTGGGTGGCATTCAATAGCACTGTACTAGGATATGGCTAGAAGGAAGTTGTTTGTGGAGAAAGCAAATTAAAGCAGTCACTATTTAATTTACCATGAACGGATTTTTCCATGAATGCGTTCTTTTTGGCAATCAAGCTGTCATTCTCTCATGCACCAATGCCAATAATATTTAATCTTTATCTTTATCTTTATCTCATGCTTTGTCCTGGATTCTTTCAAAGAACCCTCATTGGAGCTTTTTGTTCGCATTTGACTGCCCGTTAACAACCTTGTTCTTTCACACACAGTAATTAAAAAGCACATTGGATCTCCCTCCTCCGACACTTACAAAAAACTCTGCAGAAAATACGTCATTGCTTGCTTATGACTGACTGCATGTCAGAATTATATTGCTGGTTGCTTCTGTGTGTGTATGCTTTGAAGGAATCATCCGTTACTGCATGCCCTTATTATGATCCTTTCCTTTTCCTTCTTTTTTCGGTCTCAAAACCCAAAAAGCTTGCCTTCTTTTATCTTCATGCGATATCTCATCAATTGACCCTTATATATTGTGACTTATGTAATAAAGAGAAAACGCATACCACAAATGCACGTAACAGCTTAATTTCACCCAAGGTTACAAAGTAACTTGGACAAACCCGTAGCTAATTAATTGGTGGTGTCTTGCCGATAATTTGAATAATTTTTATGCCTATAATTAACTATATATATTCACGAATGTGCGTCGTATCTGTATTAATACATGCGAATACATGACAACATCTTATGGAGGTCAATTAATTTTGTCAGGTGAGTTGCTTAATTATATATATTGTCTTGTAGGACGTTTGTCTCCTGCCATGAGTCATGATTTGGAAACACTGGAAAAGTAACAGAGCCATTATGGAATGCCAGAATCTGAGGGCAAGGGTAACCATCATGACAGTGACACAGAATTCAATTACCTTGGATTGCTTGATATTATAATAGTCGAAACACTCAACAAGTTACAAAATGTACAAAGGTTTAGGCATAATAAGGGCATTGAATATTTAATATGATCACCTGGATTTTAATTATAGCAATGTGACATAGGTGTGCAAAAAACATGTATAAGGCCGTACCAACCAGAAGTGGTTCACATCACATCATATTAACCCCAAATGGTCAGTGGCACTTTGTGGTACTCACAGTCACTTCATCGATCACTGTGGGAGAGACTATATATATTATATGTAAATAAAAGGGATTTGATGAGTGGAAATGGACCCTTTTGCGCCCTTGCCTCTACCGATTTCAATATAGTTATCATGGGACTACCCCGGCTCTCTTCCTTACTACTGGCAATCGTCTTATGAAGAAAATGACTCGAAAACAACATAACACTAACAGTTCCTACTTCAAGTATATATAATTGTGTGCAGTTAGAGTAAGTGTCAGAAAGAGGACAAGACAAGGATTGACATTGGTGAAAGTGGATATATCCGTACAACAGTCATAAGAACAACAAGCCAGCCGGCTAACTGACTGCTACTTGCATTATATTTATTCTGGTATCTTCTCCTAGCCCCAAACTCATTCAAAACATAAGCGATTAAATACGAAGCAATCTTCTTAATTAGTCGTATAAATTGTCTGTTTTATTTTCTCTGAATGCACCGAGCTTCAAGAGTTAGGAGCAGAGATATATACAACATACTGCAGGTTGGAATCATTCTCAGCTTTGATGGATAGTGATAGATGGACAATTTTTTTTAAAAAAAAGGGCTGAAAATAGTGTGAGCAGGAGATTGACGAAGAGGGATAAGAGTGTTAAGAGCAAAGTGTTTTTTCAAAGAGTGGACCACACCAAGTTTTATTAATTAACCATCAAAGTGGTTGTTTGGCTGGTCGATCTCTGCTTTAAATGATTCTCGTTTCTTTGATGCACATTTATATATGCCCATATAAAAATGAAAACTATAATATTGGGTTTTGGTTGAGACGATTTTTGAAAAAGGGACCCCTTATATACATGCCATAAAAGCAATGGGGCCACCGTTTATACCCACTCCAACTGTAGCCACCACTGTGCCACGCCCCACATAATTTATAATACACAAACACACACTCACTTGCCAGTCTATATATTTCACCCCGAGTAACTGCGCAAATTAAAAACACATTTTGTTTCCACCCTCTTCTTTATTAATTTAGAATTTCTTAGGTCCATGTGTGTCTTTTAATGAAGAAGCCATCATTCGAATGTCCCAATTAACCTCCCCTCCTTTGAGTCGACTTGGATCTAATAATAATGGTCCCCTGTTCCTTCATTTACAAATGCAATTACTTAAATGATGAAAGCCATGTCATGTTCGTTGAATTAAACCTTTACATTAATCGTCGTTCGCTCTTCTTTCTTTTTTCTGCCCTCGTGTCACCCAATAGTAGTGAATGTGTCGCTACGCAGATCCAATGGCTAATTATAAGTGAAAACGTATAAGTAGTAACACTTTTCTTATATCATACAAGAGGTAGATTGATGTGTTCAATTACTATACTACTCTACATGTATGCTTATTTATAGAGTATATTTGCTTTGTTCTCTGGGAATGTGGCCGTGAAACTTGAGATAGAAGCGCTCTGAGATTGAAGAATAAGTTGATGTTGATTAAATCTCTGAGCAAATGGGGAAAGAGAGGCGTTGGAGAAGACAAGTATAGGGGACAGGGTTTTCCGTTTATGTCGCGGTTCAGGGAGGGCATGCACGTGATATTATTTTATTGGACTGCCCCATGGAGAAGAGACCCCACCCCACTTTCAATTTGTTGACTCCACAGCAATCGTCGATCGATGGCTTCCACCAAATACTGTTGTTACCCACGGGCGTGACATGATATAATATGGTTTGGTTACTTTGTTTCGGAATTAAATATGCGTACAGCTCTCCTTCAGCCACTTCTTTCCTTGCTTTTTCACATCATTTTTTTCTTTTTTTCTTGTTTGCTTTCCAAATTTCCTCCACTACTCATTAATAAACACTTTCTCTCACTTTGAAAAAAGTTATATATGAAGGGAAGCGTTTTCCATCATCCTTAGATCAACGTCTTTCGACCAAAGTCTATGTATGACTGTGCCCGGTCCGACCTTGTTATGCGCGCGCGCGCGCGCATTACGAATATATAGTGCCGGTCGGAGGTTGGAGAGTCCTGCGAAATACTGTAGAACACAAACACGAGTGAGGGGTAATAATGATTGGAAATACCAAGCATGATCAAGTGTTAAAATGGAGTTAATATTTGAACCAAGTAAGCACGTAAGAGTCAATAAAACTAACAAAAGAGCAAGGCATTTGGTGTGAAAGATGAGGAACAGCGATGGATCTATTATTATAGCATTCGGCATTCATCACAGAATCATATATGGATTATGCGGAGCAGCAGACGAGGATGCACCAAAAACCGAACCAAACCGCCTCACTCTTTCTATACACACACACACACACACGATCCACTACCCATCTTTGGGATGGGTAGGGAAAGTGGATCGTATATATAAACTAAAATCGTGGTCAAACTAATCATAACTAAACCCAACCCTTGCCATATGAACAATGCGTTATTTGTGAAGGCTTGTTATTTGGAAGTCACGTGCCAACCCAGTGGGCGCGGAAGGTTTGAGAAGGAGTGGTCCCGTGCGGGTGTCCAACACCTCTTTTATTGGCTTTATAAATGAGGCGTGTAAGACCACCAATAGACGGGTCCCACGTGGGAACCCTGGTCAAGCAGTGTGCCAATCAAATGAGAGGCTCACCTCTCTGCCCAACTGCCTCTGCCTCCTCCTTTTTAAACGACCCCCTTTTATTTTTATTTTTATTTATTTCTTTTGTTTTGTAGTATTTCTTTTATTACTTGGACTTTGGCCACAATCAAGCCGGCTTCAGCATGCTGTGCGTTTCTTTTCTTTCTTTAATAAGAGAAAAAGCATAAGATCGAATATATAACCGATCCAGTCTCCTTTCGCGCGTCCATCTTAAAACTTTCAGATGAGATTTGACCGATTTAAATTCAATTTTTTCTTTAATTTTTATTTTTTTAAAAAAATATTAGTGGAGAGATTATATCTATTCAAATAATTTTTTTTTTAAAAAAATTTATTTTGATCATCCAAATCTCTTCCGATGAGCTCCATTTATCCTTTGACTATGTTTGTGATGGACGGCCAACCAGACGGTGCGCAATGGGCGCGTGAAGCGGGAACCATGTTCGGGGATGCTGACGTAACACGGACGCAATGCCCCCAAAACCACTTGAATTGATTCATTGAAGAGGATGGCATGGTGAGCTCACGTGCACGTCGTCTGCGCGTGGCGTTTCGGTGGCCCCGGAACCAGAAGCAATACCTCCCTATATATATAATATACACCACGACTGAGGTTGAAGGGTAAATAAACCCAAAGTATACTTATGCCGTCCCAGCTTGAAGTCACCACAACTCAACCATGAAGCTCATTTTAACCACTTGAAGACACAATTCCGTACAATTAGCACGGAAGCTAGCGCGCGATGGAGCGCTTTTTTATCTGTCTCTCAAATAAGTGGACTTCACACAACGTAACAATGGATCAGTCATAGGAGAATTAAGACCTTGATGGAAATAGAACAAGGCGAGATTGGGCGTGAAGGACAAATGATGATGAGAATATCATTTTCACTTTCCCATTCGGGATAAAATCATCAAACTACCACAGTAATATATATCTGATTGATGTAGACCCTCCCCACCATATATATTCATCTCCCATCATCACCAGCATTTACATTCAAAAGTAAATCACAGGGTCAATACCATAGTCCAAGGACCACTGTAAATAGGAAGTCTGATCCGTACACCTATATATATATATGCTTTCAATGTTGGAGTGTCTAGGACACCTCCAGTCTATATAATCGTACGAGACAATCAATCACTTCTACGTAACCATTATGATCCTCTTTCCTTCGGGACCTTCCCATTTATTACTACTGGGGCAACTTCGGCAAGTGCACCGGTCGTTACAAGTAATAAAATAATAAGAAAGTATCGTCCCACACAAGGAATAGTATTTCATCCACTAATTCGTTATTTTCGCTTTAGTTGGATCAATGAATAATAAGAGATGAGTTGTAGTTAAACAAGAATTTCAAGAATTGAGGAAAAAAAAAGAATGCAAGATCAAGATTTGCAAGAGAATGTTTAGAAAAGATAATCAGTCGAGAAAAATGCACCTAGGATTTATAATCCCCCTATACGCCTTCAAGAATTTGAATTGAATCCTTAATTAATTATTAATCCCATGATTGACAATCGATTCTCTAAGGTTAGACTAAGTCCCAATGTCTTGATGCTAACTTAGTTTATTTTATCTTTAAAAACAACCTAACGTCTTTGTATTGTCTAGAAAGATCAGATCTTGAACCAGAATCCTATAATCGCATAAATTCGTAAGCCTATGCTAGGTCATGCAATTTTATGATGAATTAACAAGTTCTAGCTAGATGCACTAACATCTCTATTGTCATACATCAACCTATGGTCAATCTTCAAGAAAGCATTAAACAAAGAAAATTCATTCAATCAAAGAAATCAAGATTCATACAAGAATTCAACCAAATACTCAAAGTTACATAGGGTTCATCATAACCCTAACTACAAAAAGGAAATTAGCTAAGCATGACTAGATTAACAAAATAAAGAATAAAAGATAAAGAGAGAATGGTTCTCCAGAGGTTGGGGAAAGTGTATCTCCACAATTGCTTTGATCTCCTCTCCAATGTCGTAGAGTGGTTTCTTGTGTCAGAAGTTCTTCCTTTTTCTTTCTAGGGTTGCCTCTTTTATGTTCTAGGTTTAATTGAGTTTTCAAATCTCAAAAACCCTTAATTTTCCTTCCTTTTTCGGGCCCTAAAAATTTTCCAAAAATTAAAAATAAGAGTTTTCGCAATTCTGACGCTATGGGTGCCACTTTTGCCGCCCTGGGCGCCATTTTTCCCCCTTGAACAGAGAGTTGGTGCCCTGGGCGCCAACTTGCTGTTTGGCCTGAGAAGTGGCGCCCTGGGTGCCACTTTTGCACAGGATTGACGCCCTGGGCGCCAACTTACTATTTCCTCTTTGTGGCTTTGCTTTTTGACCTTCCGTGGAGTCTCCAAATAGCTTCTTTTTATGGAAAAAAACCTGCAAAACACACAAGAATACTTGTGAGGGTATGCTTGACATCAAATTCATGTTTTTAGCTTATTATCCTTAAGTTTTTTAATTATATTTGATCAATTTCAAACTTAATTTGTGCCTTAATACTGGTAAATGTGTGGCTCATCACTACCCTACCTTGCTGCTTCATTCCGATTTCGTCTTCCCGGCTCACCATTCTCGATCACTTGAATATATAAAACCCAGCGCCCTTGTCTTTTCCTTAATTTTAATTACGCATCATAAATACAGTTACCTGGTCTTCAACTTACCCGACGTTCGCTGTTATCTTTAAGGTGGCACTGAAATTGTTAAACCTCATACCTCTACGTAACTCTTCTTCCTATTTGACTTCTCATGACCAACGTCCGACTTTAATCGGGTCTTGGTTTTTACCTTTGAGGAAAGCCTCCCATAAAGTTATACCCCCATGACTTTCAAGCCTAAAGTTTCAATAATTCATACATAACAGATTAAATAAAAAGGGGGAAGGTAATTTCCACGAAGGTACTGGATTTCAAAGGGTTCATAATTGCGCGATTATTTTTAAAATATAGAAAGCCATAATTTGGTGGTTGAAATTTTTTATTCCACCATCAAACGTGACATCATAATGCATCCTCTAATGAGTCGACAATTACAGTAATTACCTTCACGGTTTAACAGTGATTTAGGGGCGGAACGAGGGGAGGGAAGGGAAAGTGGGGGATATGTTTTTTAGTTGAATTTAAAAAATATTAGAGAAATGGAGTTAAAAAATTTTAATTAATTTTTCTTACTCTTTTATCTTACATATTCTCTTTATAAAAATTTTATAACCACATTTCTCCAATTTATTTAAGTTCAACTCATAAAAATTTTTATTCCCCTTCCCTCTAAATCCTTCATACCAAACAAGCCTTAGGGATTCCATTTCGACTTTGCATTCCCCTTCCTCCCATGTATATGCTATATAGGGTAGTATATACTACCCTACCAAACGGCCTTAGCCAACACAATGGTGGATCATTAGGTTCCGTTTGAAAGTTGTTAAGGTAGACGTGGCCTCTTTGTATCCAAGGATTAATTCCCAACAACTGGCCTCGAATATTATCCTCTCTTCGTCTTTAATGAATATTTAAAAAAATTCCTTCTATTTTAAAGCTATTTGATGTTAGCTAGATTTTATACAAGACAAAGACGTATTATAAGAGAAAAGACCTGTGCAGCTGGTCATCAAGATGAGGCCAACGTAAAAGCTGTTGTATTTTAATTTGGTGGCCTTTCATGTACTTTACTGTGAATTTATAGCGTGAAAATTAGTCATTCTATCGAAAAAGTTGAGAGTTAAGGAAAAATCTTTCTTTCGGTTTCTAGCATGAATGGAAAAGAAGTATTATCCATTTCAATAATAAAGATGTGTGAGCTTAGATGAAAGCTGAACTTTTCAATTCCTCTTTTTACTATTAGGATTTTTTTATAGGTAGCATATAATGGTTTACTGACTCTTTGAACAATCCACTTCCATGTCCACAATAATAGCGCTTCCCATTGATTTATTCAATGAGCACTACTTCCCAGAAACGACCATTGGCATCTGTCTATAGAATTATGTCCTGGTCCAACTAAAGAAATTAAATGACTATGTATGAGCTACTTAAAGAGCTGTGACATGATGATCTAGCTGCTTGTGTTCTCCCACAAGCATAAATACAAAGACAACCCAGTTCAGAGGATCGGAAGGACCTTTATCTCCATTCTCAACGGACCCATGGGGAGGACCATTCTCCCTCGAACAATATTCCTAGTATTTTGAACACATATATATCTTGGAGAATAGTCCCCCCTATGGGTCCTATGAGAATGGAGATAATGATCCTTCCTGTAAATTAGGATGTCCTATTGTTAGTTGGCCTTGTGAGCTAGGCTAACTTTGTGAGTCAGTTGAGAACAACTAGAGTTCTTTTGATTACTTTGAATCAAGGTAGGCAATGGTAGCCGAATCAAACTATTATGCTTTGGGCTTCTTGGACCATTGGCAAGAGTAGCAGGTGTGAATGGTTTGTTAGGCACGAGACCAAGTGAAATGCAACATAACTCTGGATTTCCATCGGGGCAATTATTCAAATTGTTGATGAAAAGTTTTGTATTATCCAGAGCTTGTTCACTATATCATGACCATTCATTACTATATGCCGAAGATGAGCCTGATTAGTGGCGTGAAGTTTTCCTCAGAAGTCTAGGTTGTAAGGTCTATGCAGCACAAAGAAACACTAGGTAGTTTAGCATTCTTCAAGGATATGCCAACGTCCATGGTCTCTGATAATATGTTCAAGTTGTTTTCTCCAGACTAGAAGAGGAGAGAACTATTGAAGCATAGTCTATAAGTAGAAATCTTTAATTTTACTATTATAGAAGTAATGGTAGGGCGATGGTCTCTATCTATAAACATACAAAGAGCATTATTGGTGGAATTAGGAAAGTGAGGTCTACGGAGTGGTTCTTGACTCTATAAACCATATCTATCTGTCGCTTTCATAAGAGGTTTTATTCCTGAAGAGATGAAGTGGTACCTTTTTTTTCTTTTTTAAAAAAGAGACTAATGGTCCGGCAGGATTCGAACCCTGATATAAAAGTTAGATAATCTAGCGTCATACCATTGCATAAAGCCGGATACCTTTGTGCTTGTCGTGTAGTCGTTTCTTTAGTTTAGACCTTAGGAATATAATAGGCCTGCTAACTTTCAGCTGAAGGGCGTGATCACCTTTGTCATGTCTCCGGTGATCAATATGAGAATAGGAGGAGCCTTTGATTTTCTTTTTGTGACTTCTTTTGGAACTAAAGTCTATCAGTTCTTCATCATCTAATAGATCCCAGAGGTCAGAGTACTAGCACTCACAAATCTGGATCACCCATACGGTAATCAAAATCCCATGTGAAGTGTTTATTGACGTGAGAGACAAAAACTAGCTGGCCTTCTTTGGTGAAGTGGTCAATTGGAAGGCGCTCTTTAATTTTCTTTTGTAAACAGGAGTGATTGTTGCAATTGTCTTGCTTGGTGGAAATGACGATGATCCATCAGTTCCTCCGGTCTTCGAAAAATAGACTTGATCGTCCCATCAAACATTCTTTGCACATAGCTAGGTAGAGCATTAATATGAACATCTATTGTGGAGTACAGTGAAATTTTTTTCCATAATTGTTTATCCACTCATGGGGTATAATCGGTGTAAGTTCCTCTGAAGGAATCTGTTTTGAGATGTTGATAATGGCTGGGCCTTGGTCTCTATCTGTAAACATATAGAGAGCTTCCTTGTTGTAAAAGACAGGAGAAAAGCCAAGCATGATAGGTCGCCAAATTGTAAAAGCACTAGACAGTGACGTTGAAGAAGATATCCTAAGGAAAAAGGAAACTTAGAATTGAATAATAAAAAATGTTTTCTTAATGAAATGATAAATGGCACTAACATCAATTTTAGGAAGGGGGTGTGTTAATGTTATAAAGAACTAGGGAGTATAAGAAAGTGAGGGTGCATGAAAGATACTTGAGTGACACACTATCCGTCTTTGTATTATAGAAAACGGATCTCCCGGCATTACGAAGCTAATGAACAAAAAGGCTTTTTGAACTCACTCAAATTGTTATTTATTGGCCAAACAAGGTCATGCGCTACCTTGTTGGCGAATTGTGGCAAAGATTCGCGAAAATCAAATACTTAAATGGAATTTGCTCTTTGGCTTTGTTCCGTTTTATTTGATTCATAAGTTTGTGGCGTCTTTGTTTTTAGGGAATAAATGAAGTTTTTTAAGCCGTAGTGCCTCGAAAAGTAAGTACAATTCCAAGTCCCTTGTTTTAGTATATGTATAAGTAACTCATCTTATTCCTTCAAAGAGCCACCACGTACCGAACTCCACTAACAAGATCGATCATTCAACACAATTGACAGGTCATTTTTGTTGTAATGGTCAGAGGGTCGTTTTCCTAGGATTTATAATCACTCTTTGAAGTTCGATCCTTTTGTTTGATCCCCTCGGGCTAATTTATTGATATTCTTATGCTACCAAATTAACATATTCATAATTATAATTTACGATGTACGTGAATAATAGGATGTTGAATAAAGTCACGAATAGATATTTTGTTTTGTGGAGGAAATATGGGAATCAGGTTCGTTCTTCATATTCAGTATTGTGGTGGTTTCAATCATTTTCCCTACCAAGCTTTTAGCTTAATAGAAAGAGCTCATCAAATCTAAGCCATCTAGCTACCTAAGGTTTTTTTTTTTTAAAATGATGATTTTTTGAAAGAATAATAATTAAGAGATTATCGTTATTTAAGATTCATTAAACATTAAAAAATTCTAAACTTTTAAAAGCTCATATTTAGACCGTCCAAAGCTAATGAACTAAACGGGAATTAAATTAAAAGGGTGAAAAGGGAGATAGATAGAGAGTGGTTATTGGTGAATTGGGAAGCAATAATGGGGAGAGATGGGGCCTGTTTTGTTCTTGTCTGGGTACGTGATTGTCTCTCAATGATGAGATTCCCATGTACAGATTATAGGAGCGAGCCTACATGTCTTCACACGCAACTCCTTTCCACCAAATCATTTGCCTCTTTCCCCTTTTGCTCTCTCACGTAACGTAATTAACTACCTTCATTTCAATTAATTACTACTAACCCCCAGCATTGTTGGATAACAATTTGAAGTGTAGTAGTAAGTGTAATATGTAAGCACGTAATTCTATAATTTGAGTGCACAGCCTTCCTTAGGGGAAAACCATCAACTTTACAATCATGGAGCATCTCTCTCTTTAATCATTGCTTTTCCCCAGAGAATCAATCCCAAGTTACAGATGGATCATCATCCTATCAAAGTAGTACATCGCAAATCGAATCACAAGTCATTTTACAAACGTAAGATACTGAGAAGCCCACTAAATCCATCAACTTTTCTTTCTTTAGCATGTAGTCCATTGGACTCATTATTCAGAAAACAATTCGTGGGTTCATAGAATTATGGGCCTCCATTTCGAAATAAGCTTATGAATTTTGGGCTCACATCTCAGTTTAAAATATGCTGAATAGTCCATCCTGGTCCAACTTATGGGATTAAAACCTATGCGGGAGTTAAGAAAACTATTTTTTGTACCCAAAAAAGAAAGAAGAAAACTATTTAATAATACATATTTTATTTATAATTATAAAAATAATTGATTAGACCGAGGGAAATTGGGTCTAATGGAAATAACCAGTCCCTCACAATATAGTGAGCTAAAGATTCAAATCACATGAGAGAAGATTCCTGAAAGTGGATTAAATTTAAAGATGATCTGGGCATGCCTGTGTACGTATATTTCAAGCACATACTCTAGCTAAAGGCAAATCAAAGTTATGTAGTACTTCATCCATCAATAAATATAAAATATAGTTAAACTTTTTTTTTAGAGAGATTAAGAAAAATAAATACGTAACTTAATCATATTATATATTGTGTAAAAAATTAGATTATATATTAGTTTATGTCTTAGGTAAAATAGTCTTGAGAACAATCGATAAGAATCAATATATTTAAATAATTGGGAGAAGGAGCAAAAATGAACATCAAGTTTGCATCCAGGAGCGCCCACCACCACGAAGTTTTTTCTGGACCAAAAATACACACGAAGTTACGTTTTGGGAGCGCCCAGCACCACGAGCCGTTAATCAACGAACGTTGACCGTTAAATCTGACGGAAATGAACAGTAACTTCGCAGAAATTACAACTTTTGCCCCAGTTTTAAGTTGAAATTACCATTTTGTCCCCAGTTTTAAGCTGAAATTACTATTTTGCTCCTAGTTTTAAATAATGTTTTTTTAAAAAAAGAAATAAAATAACCCCTCCCCGTGGCCCCACCACTGCCGGCCACCAACCCGCCGCCGCCGTCCATTGGTTACTATATAACAGATTCAAGATACCAACTTTCTCATATTTTCCTTTCGGCCAAGTCACAATAGAAACACAGAGAAAGGGAAGGAAGAGAGGGAGCCCGAGACGGAAAAGAGGGACAGAAAGTGAGAGTGTTAGAGTGAGGGAAAGACCGAGAGAGTCCAGCTGAAACTTCATCTTCGCTTTGTTCTGGCCGACGCAAAACAGAGCAAGGATCAGCGGCTGTTCATCACCTTTGGGACTTGGAAAGCTGAAGGTGATTCTCATCTTTCCTTCTCCTTCGTTTGCTGTCATGATATAGCTTAGATTAAAGCCAAGTAAATCTGATATAAAGCAAGAACAAACAGAAACCGAAAACAAAAGAAAAACAGGGGCTGTTTGTATTATTTTTCTTCCCTCTGAATCGTTGTGTTTTCCACCTTGGGGACTGCCGAACTGATATAAATATATGTATGTGTTTGTGTATGTGTCATTTTGCTGACACTTAAGCATGCATGCTGGAGTTTTCTGCCGTCGGGTGTTGCTGCATGAAAGAGAACGTTATTTTGCTGTTAAGCATGTTTTCTGTTGGCCGGTGTTACTTTCTGTTTGTCGTGTCTTCTTTGCTGCATAATTATTAAAAGGAAGAAGAAAAGTGCACTGGATATATATGTGTTATTGTTTAAGGGTGTGTCAGGTTTCATTTTGTTGCTTTGACCTTCGGGTGTTTATGCAAAAAGAGAGAACTTTTGGATTATATATATATATACATAAGTTTACCGTGGCTATCCTAGAAAAAAAAAAAGAGAGAGAGAAGTTTTTGTTTTACAAACTTATGTATATGTGGGTGTCGCGCGTCTGTGTGTCTGCATGAAGACTAAATATATATTTATATGTGTGTGTCGTGTCTGTGATGTAGAAGGGAAAGATGAAATAAGTATATATATATTTTTATTTTTTAAAAAAAAAACCTTATTTTTTTTAAAAAAAAAATCGTCGGAGGCGGCGGCCGACGGTGGGGTGGGTGGCCGGCGGCAACTGGCGGCGGGGTTGGTGGCCGGCGGTGGTGGGGCCACCGGAGGAGGGGTTATTTTATTGTTTTTTTTAAAAAACATTATTTAAAACTAGGGGTAAAGTGGTAATTTCAGCTTAAAACTGAGGTAAAATTGTAATTTCTGTGAAGTTACTGTTCATTTCCGTCAGACTTAACGGTCAACGTCCGTTGACTAACGGCTCGTGGTGCTGGACATTCCCAAAACGTAACTTCGTGTACATGTTTGGTCCAGAAAAAACTTCGTGGTGTTAAGCGCTCTTGGGGGCAAACTTGATGTGCATTTTTGCTCTTTCTCCCTAAATAATTTAATCAAATCTGAGCATAGCTGATTTCCTCTCTTGGCAAAAGGGGCATGAAATCGAAAACCTGTACCCCACGGTCTAGCTTTGCTAGTTACTACTTAGGCAAGTTTGTTCATAACGTACACTACCCTATTTTTTTTGTTCATCACTCGTGACTCTTCCTCCCTTACCCCTTTTAATTTTTGTTTATTACGCTTTTGTTTAGTATTCTTTTTAGGGAGAAGGAGTAATTTTACACATAAAGTTTTGCCTTCAGGAGCGCTCAGCATCACGAAGTTTTTTCTGGACAAAAAATGCACACGAAGTTACGTTTTGGGAGCGTTCAGCACCACACACCGTTAGTCAACTAATGTTGACCGTTAAGTTTGACGAGAATGAACAGTAACTTCGCAGAAATTACAATTTTGTCCTTAGTTTTAAATAATATTTTAAAAAAAACAATAAAATAATCCCTCCCCCCGGTGGCCCCACCATCGCCGGCCACCCACCCCACCTCCGGCCGCCTCCTCCGCTGTCGTCGGCGACTGCGCCTTTTTTTTTTTTTAAATGAGGTCTTTTTTAAAAAAACTAAGGGGAGTCCGGGGGGCCCCACCACTGGCCACACCATCGCCGGTGGCCGCCCTCCCCACAGCAGGCCGTCGGCGACGGCCACCTCCAGGCATCTCCTCTGGCGATTTTTTTTTTTTAAAACTAAGTTTTTTTTAAAAAAAACTAAGTGACCACCTCCGAAGACTTTTTTTTTTTAAAAAAAAATCGCCAGAGGTGGCCGCCGGTCACCGGCGATGGATGGCAATGGGGAGGGCGGCCGCCACCGGCGGTGTGGCCGGTGGTGGAGTCCACTGGACTCCCCTTAGTTTTTTTTTTAAAAAACCTTATTTAAAAAAAAAAAAAAAAAGCTTCCGTCGGCCGCCAGAGGTGGGGTGGGTGGCCGGCAGTGGTGGGGCCACCGGGGGGAGGGGTTATTTTATTTTATTTTATTTTTAAAAAAAATTATTTAAAACTAAGAGCAAAATGGTAATTTCAGCTTAAAATTAGGGACACAAGTGTAATTTCTGTGAAGTTACTGTTTATTTTTGTCAGATTTAATGGTCAACGTTGGTTGACTAACGGTCCGTGGTGCTGGACGCTCCCAAAACGTAACTTTGTGTGCAATTTTAGTCCAGAAAAAACTTCGTGATGCTAGATACTCCTGAAGACAAACTTCATATGTAATATTGCTCCTTCTCCCTTTCTTTTATTACTTGAACTTTGGCCAGAATGAAGCCGGCATCAGCATGCTGTGCGTTTCTTTTCTTTCATTAATAAGAGAGAAAGCATGAGATCGAATATAAAACCTTTGACTTTGTTTGTGATGGATGGGGCGTCGGCCAATCACACGGTGGCCAATGGCCGCGTGAAGCGGGAACCATATTCGGGGATGCTGACGTATCACGTACGCAGCGCCCCCAAAACCACCTGAATTGAAGAGGATGGCGTGGTGAGCTCACGTGCCACGCGCAGAGAAGAGAACCAGAAGCAATACCTGCCTATATATACACACACCAATCTGACGTTGAAAGGTAAATAAACCCCATATATACTTATGCCAGCGACATGTAAATAATTGTTGTTGACTTTGAGGCGCTTGTAATTTTCACTCTAAAGGGAGAATTATATTTAACTGTCAAGAAACTGAAAAAATCATAAAAAGTCTTAAAATTTCGATATCAAAAAAGTCTCAATTATAAATATGATATTTTCAGTTGTTAAAATGACATTTTTTATTGTTAAAATTTCTGTGATTACTATCCAAAAAGTCTCTTAGGATTTTTAATAATTTTTTTTTTTTGTTCTTTAGAACTTAAATGTAATTCTTCCTTTCATAAATCCATAGTGACGTGGAATTGAGTGTATTAGTATCTAGCTTCTTTTTACATACCCCCCAACCTATGCTCTGGGATCTGAAATCCTTCTCCTTCTAGGGCCGGAGAAGCTTTTTCTACTTCTTCCTTCCCTTGTATGATGTATCTTATATATATTCTCTCACTTCCAATATAATTCCACACTTGGTTCGTTTCCCTTTGTCTATGTGAACAGTACCTATCATGTGGAAAGTGCATTTCAGCCTGCAATATGCTCTACATGATAAAATAAAGTAGCTACACATCCTCAGGTGTGCAGCGTTGAATTTACTCTGTTTGTTTAAAACAAAGTCTAAATTTGAACCGTAAGAGTATAAGCATTTGACTTGTGATTTTATTTTTTTTAAAAAAAGCTGTAATCTTTTCCGCGGAGACTTTCTGAAATCTCTGACCCCCACTCCCACACTTTCTTCTTCCTCCCCCCTCAACTCTGTCATAATTTCTTTTCATATCTGTTCATCCTCCCACCTATGTAGTGAGACAGCACGAGGCAAAATGGAGGCTTTTTCCCTTTTAGAAACGAAGCCATTCTCCATCGTTCCGACGTGGTTTTTGTGTTCCAATATCCGTTTCCCAACTACACCTTTGGCACTCAAACAACCATGCGTGTGTAATGAATGAAGAGAGATTGGGCTCTACAACCGCAGAACCATTGGACACATCGTTTGGGCCTAGAGAAGGGTCCATAAGAAAGAGCAGAAGGATCAAAAGAAAGACCTGGAAGCTTAGGGAAGTATGAGTAGGAAGATCTATAAATAAGACCGAATCCGTTAGTGGGAGGGCGTGAAGATTGTATTGGAATTTCTCTCTCTTGTCTGTTATTCTCCTCCCTCTCTGATTCTTCTTTCTGTTATTACGATTTCCCAGTACCTTCTTACTGCTGCATTTTGCCTATAGAATGTATTGCAGATTATGAATCATATATATAAATATAGCAGAAGTGATACCTTCTGACTTTGCCATTACAGATTGTTGTTCATAAATTAATTGTGATCACAACAGCGTGATGCTCAAATCACCTGCGCCAGAATCCTCCGCACCTTCATTCTCTGCTTCTTCACGACACCATTCTTCGACTTGTTATGGCATGTGCAGCTCGAAGACAAATGTTGTTTACAGCCACAGTTTCTCCAGTGCTTGTCAGAAGGGTGAATAATGAAGCCCTGTACAACTACTATATTTTAATTTTTGTCGGATTAAGGAGGATGATTTTTCTTGGGAGGATAGAAAGATAGGAAAGGAAATTATGTGAAAGTTGAAGGAAGAGGGAGAAGTGTGGGATTGGGGGTCGGAAATTTCAAAAGTTCTTTAGACGGATTTTTTTTCAATAAAATCGCATCTCCGCCCAGAAGCCAAATCAGCAAAATGAACGGTGTTAATGATATTAATGTTGGGAATAAGTTCTTATTAAATTAGAGGGGCTAACTTTATAAATGTATCAGCAAAAGTTTAGGAATCAAAACCTATAATTTAAAAATACAGCAATTAAAACTAAAATAAGAATAAATTATAAATAAGACTTACGTTGTATATTTTAAAAATGAATGTGCCAATACAAAGACGCAGTAGGCGACAACGTTCAAAGTCAAAAGTTGCAAAAGCTGGCTGACATTCTACAGCTGCCAAATGACTTGGATCTGAAATCTGATTGAAAAAAGATTAAATATGTTTATAACCAATTGATATTATATTAATACTGGGGGTGAAAGAATACATGCACGAAGAGTGATCAGAAGATGAGTCTAGAAAGAATATGCTCACCATTAAACTTATAGGCTTATAGCTTGGCCTTCCATAGCTGGTACTATATCTTTTGGCAACGGACGACGTTTCCATGATGGGAATCATCAATATGAATATGCAACAGACTTGTCAAAAGTGTCGTTGTGAAGCTAATCATAGATCGATCATCATGATTTAAGAGGCTCGTGCCAATGATATATAATTCCAAAATTTGAGGTTAATTACAAAATAACAAGAGCAAGCGCTATCTAGTTAAGTGGATGAAACATGCGTTTAAACATCATCCGAAACGCGTGTGTAAAGGGGGATAGTGGAATATACTTCTGTGATGCATGCATCTGGTAGCAGCAGCGAGAGATGAATATATATATATATAAAATATATGGAGGAGACGGTAAAGAGGGGAAGCAGAGCAAGTATGGGCTTACTGAGATAGATTATTAAAGTTTAAACCCCGGCAAAAACTGAAAGATTGCAGTGCCTCCCCAGTACTGAGAGAGCTTCGTCCTTAAACCTAATTACTCGGTCGGAGCGTTTATTACCAGAGCATAGCAGACAACAGTGAATGTGAACATTCCTATATGGGAGTCACATGCTGTGCTGGGATAGTCCGTACCAGCTTTTAGGTCTGGTTAATTAACAAGTCCTCGCTCGTGCACGCAATATATTTCATGTGTGATTTCTGCTTCAGCAAGCCATTCTTGATTTCATAACAAATATCAAATGTCGCAAAACTTGGGGTCCAACACTGGAAATACTGGATGATGTGTGAAGGGTAAGAAAGTAATTGGATGAAAATAGGAATATGTGAAAAAAGTAGGATTTTTCAATTAAGGTGATGTGCGCCACATAATAATATTAATCGGGAGCTAAAGGCTATGTTTAGGAGGAGGGAATTGATTACAATAAGATATCTTTATTTGGTTGTAAAACATTTCTCCTTTAAATTTTTTTTTTGGTTTTGGTAGCGTATATAGTTGAATTTAGAACTAGTTCAAATGGATGTTAAATCTATTTTTTTAATGGAGATTTAGAAGAGAAAATTTACATGACTCAACCAAAAGAATTTAAAGTTGCTAGAAAGAATAATATGGTATACAAGCTTGAAAAAACTTCATATAGATTGAATCAGTCTTTGAGATAATACAGTATAAACAACTTGACAGTTTACATTGTAGTATAGGTATAGAAGAAGCAAATATGATCATTGTGTCTATTTGCGAAAGTTTGAAGTTGTATCTTTTATGTATCTCATTTTATATGTTGATTATATGTTAATAGCTTCGAAAAATCAAACAAAAATTGAGAAGCTAAGGGTTCAACTAAAAAAGGAGTTTGGGATGAAGGACTTGTTTAAGTAAGACAAAGAAAATTATTGGTGAAGAGATAATGAGGAATAGACAATCAAATAAACTATTTTTAACTTAAAATAAGTATTTGTTGATGAATAAGGTGCTAGATTGACTCATTTGGTATGAAGGACAAAATAAAGTCGATTAGCAGTCCACTTTCTCCTCGTCGTTTTAAGCACATTAATGTTTGATATCATTTTATATATGAACTTTTAGAAGAAAATGGATTCCTAATTTAGAAGATACAGACAAGTGAAAATCTTGCTAATATAATATAAAAGGATACCCTTCTAACCTATCCTCTCATCTTGCAATTGTCTTTTCTCTTTTATAAGATATTTTGTATTTCCTCCTCTCTTATAGTATTTCACTTATAAATTATCTAGGGTAATTAGATTTTGGTATTCCTCTTATTGTTACTTTATTTATTATTTATTAGCTGTTTATTAAATATAATACTTATGATTTATTATATTATTAAACTACATCTAGATACTTTGTTGGCTTTATGGTATTGTAATTTTTTAATATACTCTATTACACTCTATATTTTCACTTCCACAAACAAACACATATATCTCGCTAAAATCGTGACCAAACTGACCTTAACTTAACCCAATCCTTGCCATATAAACAATGCATTATTCGTGAATGCTTGTTATTTACCACGAGGGAAGAAGAAAAGAATAAGACCCTTCCTTTTTTTTTATTCAACTAATAAAAAGGTTAGACACTTTCATCCTGAGTTTAATTTTAGAGTTAGTCAAAGTATTGTAAGAAGTATTCTAGCTTTTAGGTGTCTAAGTAAACGCCTGAGGATAATAAACAGTTTATTCTATCTAATATTGGTATCACTTAAGAAAAAGGAAGATTTCATCTTGTTCTTAGATTAAGGGTGAATCCAACCTCTTTTTTAAAATTTATGTAACAAAAAAAAAGAATAAGTTTAATTTGGGGTAGGTTGGAAGTCACGTGCCAAATGGTTTGAGAAGGAGTGATCCCGTGCGGGTGTCCAATACCTCTTTTATTGGCTTTAAAAATCAGGCGTGTCAGACCACCAATAGACGGGTCCCACGTGGGAACCCTGGTCAAGCAGTGCCAATCAAATGAGAGGCTGACCTCTCCTGCCCAACTGCCTCTGCCTCCTCCTTTTTAAACGACCCCCCCCCTCCTTTTTGTTTATTATGATTTATTTTAGTACTTCTACCATCTTTAATATAAAATAAAGTTATTTTTTTAAGAGATTAAAGAATCTAATTAATATATATTTATCATTACTTTTTACATCATTTTACTTAACTTATAAAATAATATATAATATAAGAATATGCGACATATAATATAATTAATTAATTTATTTCATTTTCTTAATTACTTTAAAACAAATTAATTATATCTTATATTTAGAAGTTGAAGTAGTACTTCTTTTATTACTTTGGTCATAATGAAGCCCGCATGCTGTGCGTTTCTTTTCTTTTGTTTTTTAAATAAGAGAAACAGCATGAGATGGAATATACTCTCTTTTATCTTTTTTTATAAGGTACCAATTAATAAAAGTATTTGGTTCCTTTTATAAAAGATTTATTTATTTTTAAGGAACATTAATTTTTTTTATGTATACTTATAATTAATAAAGACAGTAAGTGAGAATAATAATAGTATAATGTTAAAGTTTAGTGTAAATAATGGAGGTGTTATTAAATATTAATTAAATTTATTAAATTTAATTATTTTTATTGATTTATAAATTAATACCAATAACCTTTTAATTTGTTTGTGATGGATGGGGCGTCGGCCAATCAGACGGTGGGCAATGGGAGCGTGAAGCGGGAACCATATTCGGGGACGCTGACGTAACACGTACGCAGAGCCCCCAAAACCACTTAAACTGAAGAGGATGGCGTGTTGAGCTCACGTGCGCGTCGTCTGCGCGTGGCGTTTCTCTGGCCCCAGAACCAGAAGCAATACCTGCCTATATAAATATACACCGGCGACTCTGACGTTGAAAGGTAAATAAACCCGATGTATACTTGTGGCGTCCCAGCCTTAAGTCACCAGTCACCACAACTCAACCTCGAAGCTCATTTAAACAACTTGTTTATAAAAAAATAAAAGATCAGTGAGGTCAAATTTAAAAAATATCATGGAGGTTATAGTTGACTTTAGATAGAGATAATTCCACAAATATTATCTTACAAACAGTTAGCATCGCATACATTCCATTGGCGTTAGAGGCCAAGTCTGTGCATGAGCAGTTTTGGAGGATCAACCCAAGGCCCATACTTGGCTAAGAACTTGGTTTGGCTGTAATAGAATATTGAGCTACGTAAAATTCGTAGTCAGATTAGAATAGAGTGAATGCTATACACAAACCTTGACAGCACCCGGCCGGTAGCTAGTCAGATTACTCTCTTTTGTCTACTTTTCCAATCTGTACCTAACAAATTTGCTCTTTGGATCCACTTCACATATTCTTTCTGGGAGTTCAAGGGGTGTTCTACCTGTGTAATTGCACCATTTCTGATTTATGCCTTTTAATTTCTTCACTTTCAGAATCATACTGTATGACTCATACAATATATAATTCCAGCACAAGACTTTGTTTGTTTGTTTTTGTGTGTGTGTGTAGCACAAATTTAGTTATAACACAAAAGAAAGAAAACGCGGTGAATTCTGTGGTACGCTTGAAGTAATTATAAACTACATCTGTTACAATCAAAATTATATGTCCTTGACTTACTATAAATGGAGATGACAGCGCTGTGAACAACTGAGTAGCAGCGTATCAAAGAAACGTTACAGATACACACACATGTCAGTATACGCAATGAAATTTAGGGGGAAAACCATTTAGGTCTCAACCAAAAGAAATTATATATTGACAAAGTTAATGATAACTGATTAATTTACTTATTGATGAGAACTTTTAATTTCTGATATTATTTCTCTTATTTGAGACTTTTCATTCCCTCTCAAATTTATAGCCAACCATGTAACTCGATTCTTAAAGTTTAATGGGATCCAGTAAAAAATGTGTATAATTCGATTCTATCATAGAATCTACTTGTACTATTGGGTATATGCTTCTTGCAGGGCGGTGAAATTTTGACTCCACTATCGTGTGTCAATCCACATACCCATCTCCACGAAATTTCATTTTTTTTAATCTCTGTTTCAGGGTCATGGGCTTCTGTGCTTATAACCATAAAAAATTGCCTCTGGCCAAAGTACTTTTTTTTTAAAAAAAAAGTCAGCCACAGTTTTAATACATATGATGTCGCATTAAAATAAAAGCTAAACAAGAGAGAATCTGTATATGACCAAACTTTTTGTCAGTATAAATATGGGCAAAGAAGGGCTTTCGTCACTGGAACATATCAACCCGCTCCTTTCTATCCAGTCACTCACGCCTCATAGAAATCGGTGATCTGGATCCCTAGCTTGTCTTTTACTGGTGTGGCACTCACTAGCAAGCCATGGATATTGAATCAGCAGCACAAGCTAGGGAGTGTGGAGTTTGTCGCGGTTGGTGGGGTTGTCTCAAGGCCTTGCCTGAGAAATCCAAATCCAAATTTTTGAACTTCACGAGCAACATAAAGAAGATAGCACAAGCTGACCCCAGGCGAGTGATTCACTCGTTAAAAGTGGGAATGGCCCTCACATTAGTGTCCCTGTTATACTACATGAGGCCTCTTTACAATAGCTTTGGAGTTGATGCAATTTGGGCCGTCCTCACTGTGGTCCTCGTTTTTGAATTCACCGTAGGTAATAATTAATTAACTTGCCATCATCATTGCCTTCACAATCTATCAAAAAAAAAAAAAATCATTGCCTTCACTGTCAAATAAGAACATAAAATGCCTTTGATCATTTTTGTCGTTATTCAGGTGCCACTCTCAGCAAATGTATGAACAGAGGATTCGCAACCCTATTGGCCGGTGCTTTAGGGGTCGAAGGTCTATACTTGGCTAATTGTTTTGGAGAAACAGGAAAACCTTTTGTCCTTGGGACCCTCGTCTTCATTCTTGGTATTTTCATTTTCTCTCTGCATGCATTGATTTTGAGGCCAGATCATCTACAGTGATATGAAGTAATAGGCCAATTAAATACCGTTGTTGTTTGCAGCTGCAGGATCAACGTTTTTCAGATTCTTTCCTAGGATCAAGGCAAGATATGACTACGGGGTGTTGATATTTATATTGACATTCAGTTTAGTGGCTGTGTCGGGCCAAAGGGTTGGGGATATTTTCAATCTTGCCTGTCAAAGGCTCTACACCATTTTAATAGGGGGAGCAACTAGCATAGTCATCTCCTTGTTCGTTTGCCCAGTGTGGGCTGGCCAAGACCTTCACAATTTGATTGCTTCCAACTTAGAAAAGCTGGCAAATTTCCTCCAGGGTATACTAGCAATCTAACACCTCGCACTCATAATAGCTTCCGTGTTCTTTATTCATTGTTCTGTCTAACAAATGTAATTAAGCCATATGTTTTACAGGATTCGAATGTGCATATTTTGAATGCTCAGAGGGTAAAGACAATCCGGATAAGTCAGTTCTTGAGGGATATAAAAGTGTCCTCAATTGCAAAGCAAGTGAAGAGTCCTTGGTGAGTGCCAACGTCTTTCTCTGTTTTGAAGTCGATAATATATACTGATGGGAAAATCATTTTGAGCCTTGTAACAGAAAAAAATTAAAAAAAAAACTCTAAGATTTTGAAAATACCAGAAAAGACCCTAGGCTTTTTTCTGATATAAATTCATTAAAACGTTAACAACTAAATAGCCCAATTAACAACTATATTAGCCTCGTTAAGTAAGGTAAGGATGGAAATAGGTCAGGGACTTGTTAGGGGCCTGTGATCTGACCTGTTAAAAAGTCTAGTCAGGCTTAGCCTGTCAAGCTAAAAGGTTAGGCTAAGGCCTCTCATAAGGCCTGTTTTCACTTAACAGGCCAAACCCAGACTTGATAAGAGGCATTTTAGGCTTGTCAAGCCGACCTGTTTATATTATTAGTATTTATTTATATAATTTTGGCCTATTTTTAGCCTATTTAAAGTAGGTCTGTTTTCGACCTGTGGCTTGTTAGTTTAATCAAATAAATAATATAATATAAATATTTAAAAAATAAAAATAAAAAAGTGGCATATTAGCTTAAATAAATAATAATCATATAATTTTTTTTTTGGAAAAAAAAAACAGGCCTCCTTAACAGGTTAGACCAGGCCTATATACAGGCCCCTGGGCCTTTTCTGTTATTTTCGGAATCTTAGAGTCTTTTTTTAATTATTTTTTTCTTTTACAAAGCCCCAAGATAGATTTTTTTTTTTTTATTTTGATCTTCATCATCTGTACTATCCACAGGCAAATTTCGCGTGGTGGGAACCAGGACATGGCCGTTTTCGCCTTTTTCATCCCTGGACACACTATGTTCAGATTGGGGCACTTGCGCGACAATGTTCTTACAAGTTTGAAACTCTCGACCGTTACCTTACCCCTGAAATCCAAGTATATATATAATACTCTCTTTTATGTTTTCCAATATAATAGCATTATTTTAAGTTCTAACTTCAATCCTATTGATTATATATGCTAATAATATGTGTTTGGCTTAATGCAGGTTTCTTTGGAATTCAAAGGCAAAGTTCAAGAACCGTGCAGGAAGTTGTGCTGGGAAGCCAGCAAGGCACTGAAAGCCTTGTCATCATCCATCAAAACAATGACAGAGCCATGCGATGCAAAATCTCACCTGGAGAATTCTAAAAACGCAATTAAGGACCTGAAAATTGCACTGGAAACCACTTCGTTGGAAGATGAGGAGCTCATCGCTATTATACCGGTGGTCACGGTGGCATCAATACTAATAGAAACCACCAAGTGTGTAGAGAAAATCTATGATTCTGTTTCCGAGCTGTCCCTTTTAGCCCACTTCAGGACTGTGAAATCTAAGGTCCCCGTCTCGGAGGAGAAGCCTCATCTTCTTCATCGAGGAATTATAAAACCTGTTGGGGAAAGTGATGGCGCCGGCCATGTACAAAGTACCGTACAAGACACGGACTCGTTAGAAATATGCGCCAAGCCAAACTCAGCCAACTAAATGTAAATAATTGTTGTTGACTTTGAGGCACTTGTAATCTTCACTCCATCTTTTTTTTAAAATCCATAGTGATGTACAATTGAGTGAATTAGTCTCTAGCTTCATTTTATATATTCGCTCACTTTCAATATTTCACACTTGGTTCGTTTTCCTTTGTCTATGTAAACAGTACCTATGATATGAAAAGGGTATTTATTATAGTGTCTATATATAGAAAGGTGGGATAAGGCTGCAATGTGCGATAAAATAAAGTAGCTACGCATCCTCAGGTGTGCAGCGTTGAATTTACTTTGTTTGTTTAAAAAAAAAAGTCTAAATTTGAACCCGTACGTGTATCTGTTTCAACTTGTTATAAAAGTTACAAGAAGAACCGTAAGAGTATAAGCATTCAATAATAATATATATATATATAAAAGCTGTCATCTTCTCCGCGGAGACTTTCTGAAATCTCTGACCCCCACTCCCACACTTTCTTCTTCCTCCCCCCTCAACTCTGTCATAATTTCTTTTCATATCTGTTCATCCTCCCACCTATGTAGTGAGACAGCACGAGGCAAAATGGAGGTTTTTTCCCTTTTATAATCGAAGCCATTCTCCATCGTTCCGACGTGGTTTTTGTGTTCCAATATCCCTTTTCCCAACTACACCTTTGGCACTCAAACAACCATGCGTGATGCTCAAATCACCTGCGCCGGAAATCCTCTGCACCTTCATTCTCGGCTTCTTCACGATACCATTCTTCGACTTGTTCTCCGGCAAACACAGACTCTACTTCACATTCTGTTTCTCCAATCGTCACCCACACGGCCTTGCAAGTGTTGAAACGTCTGATCAGGAGCCTCCAAATCATCAAGTCTGACATCAGTAAGCTCACCATTGCTGCCAACACACTCTCCGATTTCCTCTGCTCTCTACTCCTCTCAAGCGGCCACATCGGGATGTGGTTGACAATATTCTGCAAGAACAAGGTTTACAAGATAAATGATAGAGGAAAAGCTCGATTAAAATGTCCATTGCTATGGCATGTGCAGCTGGAAGGAAAATGTTGTTTACATCAGCCACAGTTTCTCCAGTGCTTGTGAGATGGGTGAATAATGAAGCCCTGTACAACTACTATATTTTAATTGTTGCGGGATTAAGGAGGATATTTTCCTTAGGAGGATGAACGGAATTATGAGAAAGTTGAAGGAAGAGGGAGAAGTGTATACTTATGTTCAAAGTTAACACCTTTCCAACTACTATCATTAACACCGTTTATTTTCAAAGTTTTCAGCGGGGAACATGACGGATCGGAGTTTTTTTTTTAAAAAAATCACATCTCCACCCAGAAGCCAAGCCAGCAAAATAAACGGTGTTAATGATAGATAAGCAAACTTAAGAGCAAAAGTTGAGGAACCAAAACTATAATTTATAATTATAGGAATCAAAATTACAAATATCATATTAAACCGTATAATTAATAAGACTTATGTTGTATATTTTAAAAATGAATGTGCTGCAGTACGAAGATGCAGTAGGCGACAACGTTCAAAGTCAGAAGGTGCAAAAGCAGGCTGACATTCTACAGCTGCCAAATGACTTGGATCTGAAATCTGATTTAAAAAAGATTAAATATGTTTATAACCAATTGATATTAATAATGGGGTGAAAGAATACATGCACGAAGAGTCAGAAGATGAGTCCAGAAAGAATATGCTCACCGTTAGACTTATATATAGGCTCTTATAGCTTGGCCTTCCATAGCTGGTACTATATCTTCTGCCAACATATACATTTCCATAATGGAAATCATCAATATGAACTATGCAACAGCCTTGTCGAGTGTCGTTGTGAATTGCTATTCATAGATTGATCATCATGATTTAAGAGGGTCATGTCAATGATAGTTTCAAAATTTGAGGTTAATTACAAAATAACAAGAGCAAGAGCTAGTTAAGTGGATGAAACATGCGTTTAAACGTCATCCGAATTGAAACGCGTGTGTAAATGGATAGTGGAATATATACTGTGATGCATGCTTCTGGTAGCAGCAGCGAGATATGAATATATATATTTAAAATATATGGAGGAGAGAGGTAAAGAGGGAAGCAGATCAAGTATGGGCTTACTATTTAAGTTTAAAATTTAAACGCTGGCAAAAACTGCAAGATTGCAGGGCCTCCTAAGTACTGAGAGAGCTTCGTCCTTAGCTTAAATCTAATTACTCGGTCGGAGAGTTTATATATTACCACAACATAGCAGTGAATGTGAACATTCATATATGGGAATCACATGCTGTGCATGCTGGGATAGTCTGTACCAGCTTTTCCGTCTAGTTAATTAACAAGTCCTCGCACGTGCACCGCACGCATCGAGGAGGAAAAGTTGCGTCGGAGTTGAAAAGCTACCAATATTTCATGTGTGATTTCTGGTTCTGCAAACCATTATTGATTTCATAACAAATATCAAATGTCGCAAAACTTGGGGTGCAATACTAGAAATGCAGAATGATTGAACGCTTTGCTTGCGGTTTACCGGGATACAGACCAATAATTAAATGCCAGATTTATTTTATGCTTTTGAATAAGTATTTCGATTTCTTATATTATGAAAAGTAGGAAATATATGATATTTATAATATAACTGATTGCGAAAACTTTTTTTACCAATTAAGATTATCCATTTTGAATGATCCGTGTATCGTAAATAAATTACTCTTTTCTTATACCACCTTATCAGCGGGGTGTGATGAATTTCCTACTCAGCCTGAGTTTATTTGATTTTTATGGTCCAAAAAAAAAAACGTGAAGGTTGGATGAATACATGATCTATCTGGTAAAAAAAAAAAAAAACGAATAAATGATCTATGATTAAAAATATAGATCCTGATACCTATAAACTTTTAGGTGATTGATTTAATCTATCTTTGATGTTCACTATGCATAATTTTCGTGGATTGTAATGAAAAGGAGGTTTTACTTTTACGTTCCTTCTTATTACGGATTCTTGCTTTCTTCATCCTTGAACAAACTATTGCTGTATTGCCGCTTAAGTATGGGGCTGTGGGCATCAAGAGGATGAAAAAGAAAAAAGAAAATGAATCCACAGGCAGAGATTACCCGTGGATCTGAAAATATTCAAAAGAATTTAAAATAGATAAAAAAAATGAAAGAATTGAACAAGAACGATTTTTGTTTGTTGGTAAAATCATAAAACGAATTCATCGTGAAATAAAATATTATCACTAAATATGATCCATTTTTAATTGGGCCAACGGCCCATACACTCGAATGAGATCTCCTGCTTTCTCCGTTCCACCGCCCATCCGATTCTTTCCTTCACCGTGAAGGTTTCTCGGTAAGGGGTGAGAGCGTCATTTGCCGGATCAGAAGATTAGTTTCTCGATCGTCCCTTACTTTTCCAGTCATATCTCTAAAATAGGAATCAATTGAACCCTGTTCAGGCTCGAAAGCTAGAGAAGGAAATAGAGATGGGGCTTCTGTCCAACAGGTATCCTTATTGTCATTCAAGAATCGCTACTTCTTCATGTGTTAAGCTTTCTTTTTAAGCAGAGTCTGGAATCTCTTTTGCTCAACGAAATTTTCGAAGATCTATGCGGAATTTTGAGTATTCATTAACGACTGTTGTTCCTTTTTACCCTTTCTCTAATTACAAAAACAATCGATGAACTACCACCGACGAACAGAGTCTCTAGAGGGAGCCTCAAACCTGGGGATCACATCTACTCTTGGAGGTCTGCGTATATCTATGCCCATCACGGTTCGGTCAATCTCTCTTTTCTTTACCTTTTTTCTTTATGATTTTCTTGTTTAATTTTTCTTCGGTTGATATGTTTGTTCTATTTACGCCATTTGGAAATTATGGGCTTAAGGAAGATAAAATAGGATGTGCGACATACGAGGAGGTTAAAAGAAGGTTCCTTCTTACTCTTATATATACCGACGACTAGGACTTTTTGAGTGTCAATGCCTGTTCAGGACACCCCCATCGTTTCCTAGTTTTTACTCTGAACATTACAAAATTGCGTTTTAGCAAGGGAGTTCTAATTTCTGTCCCTGATCCGTCGAAGGGCTAGTGGCCTGGTGGAGAATTAGAGAGGAAAAAAAAATGGAAATGTGAGAAGACAGGCCAAAAAAGCTATTATCCGTTTCACTGCTGACTGAGTTTACTGTACGCTTTTACGAAGACTGCAAACTGATCCTCTTATAGGTAGATCAGAATAGCAAGCTTACAACCTCCACAATAAACTGGGGTACTAACTCTATTTAGTCCTTACATTTTTAACTTAGGAACCGTTTATTTGGTTATTGGAATCTTAATATTATATTTATTCTGTGTGGTATTGATTATAGTTATCCTCCTTCAAACGACTGGTTAGATTGGAAATGCTGAATAATTCATTCTACGAGTATGAATTGCTTGACCAAGGATCTGCCACTTAAGCTCCCAACTCATTGTACATCTTTCTCTATGCCCCTGAGTCTGAGAACTCTGAAACATTTTCCTCTTTTATACTAGATTTGCTGCTACTAACCAGTTATGCTAGTTGGTGGAGAATTCCGATTGCTCCATGCAGGTCATGACATAGTCTGTCAACTAATAATTTCAAAAACTTCGTTCACATAATTCTCCTGTCATCTGCCTTTTTTACACCCTGTTTAGTTACATCTCCTTGCCTCCTCTCTCCTTGTGTCCTTGTTAGCATCTAGAGTCTTGGTCGTTTTATTTTAAATTAGGAGAAATAGCACGAGGTAGCCAAATTGCATCATTTGCATGTATGGCCTTCCCTCTTTTTTGGAAAAATGATTCTCCTTCCCCTTGACATCAAAAGATACATTGTTTTGACCTCCTCTGGACCAATAGAACTAGTTTAAGTTATACTTATTTGGACACAAGTATCTTTATATTTACCATTTATATTATATGACCAATATTAAATATGCATTTGACCAGTATAAAATAGTTGTTTTTTACAATTTAAAATAAATTAAATTTACGGTTTCAGCCTAAAACAATTAATCTTGATTAAAAGCATAACAAGTACATTTTCTAATTTATGTTTTACTAAAAAGAAATCAGTTTTATCTTTAAAGTTATTATGGTTATCTGTTGAGCTTTAAGAAAGGTTTGTGTATATTTTCATTAAGGAAGAGAGAAGTGTAATATGAACATCTTTGTGAGACAAGAAATTTATACTTCATATTATTTGTTCATGGTTCGAGTTTTGAAAGTTCCTTTCCTTAGACAGGCATTTATATTGGTGATGGCAAAGTCGTTCACTTCACAAGGCGTGGACAAGAAGTAGGAACTGGTACAGTGCTGGATCTTCTTCTCATTAGTTCAGAACCAGCCAGATCTAGGGAACCATGCGAAACTTGTACACAATCTCAAGGGGTGCATGGGGTTATCTGCTCATGCCTCAATTGCTTCTTAGCTGGTGGTGTCTTGTATCGCTTTGAGTATGCTGTCAGCCCCTCTCTGTTTCTTGCAAAAGCCCGTGGTGGGACATGCACGCTTGCAGTCTCTGATCCAGATGAAATTGTGGTACATCGAGCAAAGTATCTGCTTGAAAATGGATTCGGTTGCTACAATGTTTTCAAGAACAACTGTGAAGATTTTGCAATCTATTGCAAAACAGGGCTTCTTGTTGTTGATGAAGGAAGAATTGGGCAAAGCGGGCAAGCAGTTTCCATTATAGGGGGACCTCTAGCTGCTGTCCTGTCCTCACCTCTTCGTCTTGTTACCACAAACGTTTATGGAATGGCAGCAACAGCAGTTGGTGTGTACTGTGCAAGCAGGTATGCAGCTGACATTGGGATGAGGAAGGACGTGGTGAAGGTACAAGTGGAGGACTTGACTAGCAGGTTGACTACAGGCATGCTGCAGGTGGTCTCTCCCCAGATTCCGGTGACTCTTACCCTCGAGCCCCCTGTGCTTGTTGGTCGATGATTGATGTTAGACAATGATTGACGCCGTCCTTCGTTTTTAATGTTAAAATAATTGAACACGATCGCCATATGTATGAGTAAGCGATCATATAATTGATTTGGGAGATGCAACATGTCATGGAGTGGCATGAATGATAATGTTGTACTGTATTATCTATCTACTTCTGTCAAGCATTATACAAATTCGGAAGCTTTTAAGCGATACATCTAGAATTCTAGCGGCGTATTGACAATCTCCAATTTAGTATCAATATATGGCGGTAGTCGGCAGATTCCGAGAAGAGCATATTGACAGACTCCAATTTCAATGCTGTCAATGAAGGTTAATTAATACTGCAGATATTTGTTAATAGACATCCCTTTTCACTCAAAAAATATTGTCTATGAAGGTCATTCGAGTTATGATAATCCATCACAAAATGTCAGGTGTAGCAGCATAAGAATTCTGCGAGCAGAAGTTAATTTCGTGATTTAATCCCGCATTATTTTCAAGTCTCACTGACAACGAAAATATATTAAAAAAATAGAGAATTAATGAAAATAACTCAATCACTAATTTCATGGTTTAATTCCTCTTAATTTGCAGTTCAATTTCACCAACTTTGCCCCTTCCACGGTGCATTCTCTATGTTCCTGCTCAGATAACTCCCAGTTTCCAAGTGGTTGTGAACATGACCGTGGAGGATGTAAAAGGCTACTAAAAGCCCAACATGGGGAGCCCTGAGCCCATATCTATATAAACGTCGGGAGGGGGAAAAATGTCATCAGCGGGAAAGTTAAATGAAGCCTTCCTTTCGGGCTAATTTTGGCGCCAAATTAAAGGATTTCAATTAATTATCACAAATCAGCGACGAACAGTTCGACTTCGACACTAGCATAGGTGCTTCCATGCAGTCCAAAATCAGCGCTTTCTTCAAATCTCCAGCTCATGCGCCAAAATCCACTTTCCCAGCTTCGGATATTGACAGCGACGATGATGTACTGGCAATCTGGGAGAAGAAAGAGTATCATATCTTCAATACCTACCAGCGAAGACGTTCCGATCCGAAAATGTACGCCCTTGATAGAGTCCTCGATTCCAATCTTCTATATTTTGGAAACTGTTTTTTCCGTTTTAGTTCATCAGAATCTGCTTAGTTACTAGGAATTTTGAGAAACTCTGGCTATTTAATTTGAAG
The DNA here is from genome assembly GCA_037074495.1 of Acacia confusa. NCBI lineage: Eukaryota > Viridiplantae > Streptophyta > Magnoliopsida > Fabales > Fabaceae > Acacia > Acacia confusa. The sequence goes on along the minus strand of CM073507.1, from coordinate 6,699,793 downwards.
AAAGGTATATGTTCTCCTTTTCTCAGATACCAAACAGAACATTCTTCTTCTCAAGGCGTTGCATTTTTCTTGGGAGATTAGGTTTTTCCTCTTTCTGATATATGCCTTTTTTATGATTTTTTGGTCAAAAAAGAATCCAAGGCAATACAGAGGAAATTCACCAAACAAAGAAAATCATACCAGTAGAATCGTATTCAAAACAAGAATCCCTTATAACAGGAAGGACGATTATCAAGAATAAGAAGAGGAACTATGCTCAGTTCCATCTAGAGTGTGGTCAATCCGATTTCCTGTTACACAGTTGTTCTACTTGCGGTGTCAAATTTGCTCCAGGTGACGCAAAGGATGAGAAAGCGCACAAAGAATTTCATAACACTTACACTCGAGGGCTTCCATTTAAAGTAAGTTCACTAAAAAAAAAATTCTATTTGAACAAGGGTGATATGCTTGGCTGGTCATCATTTGGATGGTTATCTTTATTATGCAGGGATGGACTAGCGAAAGAGTTATTCATATGCCTAATATCAAAGGGGGTCGAGTCATTTTGGTCTTCCAGAGTGACCCTCTAGCTCAGAAAAATAAGGTCCAATCCTTATATATTTTTAAATTCCCAAGACTTTTCTTTTCATGTTTCCAAATTGAAATTCTGCATTTAAGCATGCTGACCCGATATTAACTTTTCACGAAAAACTTGTCATTACTGACAGGTTGAAGAGGTTGTGAAAATGATGGAAATCGACCTTGGAACTGGATGGATGATTCATCAACACTGCAAGGTGGATATGCTATCCCTTTGCTTGGCTACTTCGTTTAACTTAACAAGCTCATCTGTAATTGGAATGGAAGTAGTTTACTAAAGTAATTCCATTTATGTTTTGTTGGTTCTATTGCTTAGATTAATTCGTTGTCCTTATATTTGCAGGTTTATCTGTTCATTTCCCTGCATAGGATTGTTGGGTGCCTTGTTGCTGAACCAATCAAAGAAGCGTTCGAAGTTATCTCTTGCTCAGTGGCTGGAAGTTCTGATGGCAGCAGAAAGAAGGAAACGAGTTCATTGCCAACCACCCTCCATTTTGGGGATATAATTTTTCGGAGAGAAGTTGAAAAGAGAGCCTCTTCTGTGAATGAATATGCTGAATTGGACACAACACTTGGTGGGGCAATACATTGTGATGACAAAGCAGTCACCGCAGTTTGTGGCATTAGAGCCATATGGGTGACATCCTCCAACAGAAGGAAAGGCATTGCCACCCAAATGCTAGATGCCGTGAGGTAAATTGAACTATTTGGTGATTTCCGATTCTTGCCTTTGTCTAGTGGCCTTATAAATTGTCTAGTCCAATTTGTTTTTGAACTGTATATAGGAAGCTAAGATTATTTATCAGCGTACGGGATTTGTTGGCTATCATATCCTAATCTCATCGCTAATGCGTTTGAGTTTTCCCCCCAACTCTGTATAGCTCCAGAAACTTAGTTTGTATGTTATAAATCACAATCTAGTGAGATTATTGTTGCATCGTATTAACTGAAAGAGCTATGCTCAGCTGACGAATTCTTGCACTACCAGAAGTGAATACAGAAAATTATATAAAGGAGCTATTTATTTAGTTAAAGTCGAACAATTGTTATTCCTCAATTATATCTGACTCTCCTGTATTGTTGAATTCGTGGTAGGAAAAGTTTCTGCATGGGTTTCGTGCTTGACCATTCTCAGTTAGCATTCTCTCAACCAACATCAGTTGGAATGGCGTTAGCGTCAAGTTACATTGGCACTGGATCATTCTTGGTGTATAGAGGCAACAAAACAGAATCCTAGAAATTGAATAGGCCAAGCCTTATTTTGATTACTTTTATGGAATTATGGATGTTGATTTATACATAAAAAACATCGAATGCTTTCAATTAAGATTACTAAGGTTATGTATGAGCATATCTAGGAAGTTAATTTGCAGAAGTTTTAGCTTCTTGATACTCGTTCAAGAATAACGCTGCAGTCATTTGCAAGCACACCCCTGATTTCAACGGCTAATTCTTCAAAAGTCTAGCCAGCACTGCTATCTCTTTTAAATCATTTTGCACACTTATTCGTCCGCAGACGTCTTTTAATTTTTTTTAATTCCTTTTGTTCTTCATTATATCTTCCTTCTACCATCTCGTTCTTTCTTTCCCCTGCCTTAATTTTGTTCCCGGATTCATCTCTGTAAGAAAGTATCAGCCATGTCACTAAACCAACCCCAACTCTAATTCAGCCACTTCTTTAATACGCGCTCTGATTCGCTGCTTAACTCCGGCTTCCAGCTCAACTTGGCCCAGCCCCAGAAAGGAGCTGTCGAAGTGACCAAAGGTCCGACCCGGTCCAAATTTTATAGAGTTGAACGTGCCACCTCATGTTTAAGTAAGACTTAAACGGGGGCAAAATTTCGTTGAGGTCTGAATTATTTGGCCTCTTATGATTTCATTCCATCAACTTCATCTTTTTTTTATTATTCCGAGCAAAAAAAAACTTCATCTTTTTTTTAATCAGAAACATAATTATATGGGAAAATTCCTTATAAATAACTTTCAAGATGTCAAAAGTGTTCGGAATATTAATAATATTAAAAAAGTATTAATGCCTAATTCATCATTTTTAAAATTAAAATGAAATAACATAATTGCTCCTCTAAGTTCAAAATTAAGCATGTAGAGGAAAACATGATTTCACAAATTTTAATAAAGGTCTTTACAAGTTTAAATAAGGTTTTCACAATTTCTCTTAAGAATTTTATAAGTTGTAAAACAAAATTCACAAGATCTAATAAGAGTTTCACAATGTCAAATAAAGTTTTCACAAGTTTTCAAAATAATTTTATAAGTTACAAATCAAAATTCATAAGATCTCATAAGAGTTTTATAGGTTTTTGTAAGATTTCACAAATTTAGATAATGTTTTCACAATTAATTATATCAAAGTGAAAATTAAATTTTGAGTAATAATCCGGTCACTTCTTTTTAATTTTGGAAAGAATGAATGAGCCTCTAACCCCTCTTTATTATTACAAATATTCAGAATACTTATATATATATATATATATATATATATATATATATATATATATATATATATTGACATTTTTAATTTTTTTTAAGAGATGTTCCCTCCTCATACTCCCTCTGGTCTTTATTATAAGGCACCAACTATCATTCTACCAATTCTCACATATCAATAAAGTTAGTTAAAAACATTAAAGTTATCATAAAATTCAAGTGATTTTTAATATTACCCCTATTAACTACCCTAAATTCAAATATAGTAGTCTCTCACACTACCTTTATTAAATATGAAAAAACATAGAAAAATGAATTAATTGCACTTGAAAAAATTACAAGTGTCTTATAAAAAAGACAAAAATAATTATTAGTCTGTGTTTTATAATAAGGATAAGAGTATTTTTGTGAGAAGAAATTTTATTGCCTTTCAATTTTTCATGTTGGAGAAAACCGATGTAGGCCTACGTCAACACGGAAAGACATATTTTTTTTCATTCATAAGAAACGCGGCGAAAAGCTAATGACATCCTAGACTGTTTTGATCAATATTGCGTTTTTTTTTTTTTGGCTCAAGATCAATATTGCTTTTTTAATTGATTACAAAAGTGAAATAAAAAATTATTTTACTTTTTTATTAATGAAAATGTTTAATAACAAAAAAAATTGAATTTATATTTCTCAAATTAAAAATATTGTACTGATCCTATTTATAAATGACTTCTCACATGTTTTACCTGAACTAAGAAAAATCTTAAATCTCAATAAAACTTTCTTAAATTTTTTTAATAATTTTACCCTCATTTAATATGTTTGTACAATATACTCTATCAAAATAAAGTATAAACTAAAGATCTTAAAAATGGAATAGTATAATTATACACTCATATTAAAAATTTAATGATATAGTTTATAATTTGAATCAAAATATACCTTCTCTCTTCCCTATAAATATAAGTGCGTCTACATTGTGATAAGCACATAATTTTTCATCATCCCAGCTATTTAGATTAAAATATGAATACTCCAAATTTAAAATTTTTAATTTGCCATTTTATAAATGATAAATTCATTTTTTTTAGAAACGATAATTATAAGATTATATTTATTTTTAATTATGCATATAAGAAAATAAAAAATATTTAAAATATAAAAATTAAGTTGAATTAAATTAAATATGAACCATATAATATTGGTAATGGGTAAGTGGTGGGAAGAATGGATAAATCCAATTTCTTGACAATGAAGGGTGCGTGCAACATGTGATCGGGAACGTTAAGGGTGTAGATATCTTTAGAATCATTTCTCTCTCTATTTTTTTTTTTTCAAAATCCTATTTTCACTCTGAGATTAAAAAAATGAACTGTTTAAATTTAATATTTTCTAAAATTATGATTATAATGTTTTATAAGTTAATTTTTTATTAATAGTATTTGTATAATATTTATGAATTATGTAGATCATGATTTAAAAATTTAAATTTATTTATTTATTTATGTTTGGAATAATATTCTGAATGTGAAAATTGGATTATAAAAAAAAATGAAAAAGAGGATTGGGTGAGAATCCAAATCCGGAAGGTTAAGCGGTTGAGTTCAACAAATGTCAGTGTGACCATATCTTTCTTGCTTTATCTATGTGTTCCTTGGGAATGTCCCCACTTCAAATTAATTAATTAATTAATCACTGGCATCCTCATTAAATTGTTTTCTTTTCTAATTAATCACTGGTACATGCACCAGCAGCAGCATGATCAGCATATAATTCCGTGAATCCAGTGCCATTCCATTTCGTTAATTACAGTCTTTCCACATTATCTGCAATCTGCACACGACACTCCCTGTCCCCTTGATAATCACAAATTCTTAACACGTTTTTTTTTATATAACTAATAAATACTCTGAACAATACTCCTCTGGTCCTTATTATAAAGCACCAACTATCTTTTTTCACAAACCAAGAAGTGAGATGAGCCTAAAATTGATAAAAGTTTTCAACTTTATCTTTACTTTAATGATATAGATTTAAAAAAGTTTGTTAAAGTAAGGATATAATAGGAAAATAGTAATAAATAAGTTGGTTAAATGTAGTTGGTGCGTTATAAAAAGGACTAAAAATTGTGGATAGTTGGTGTCTTATAATAAGAATCAGAGAGGAGTATTGCTCAATAAGAATGCACTCGGAAAATGATTGCTTGCAGAATTATTATCGGGTGCTCGTAGAATGATCAATTATTTAATTGAGTTTACTCTTCTCGCTTGTACTCTAAAGAAATAAGGAAATACAATTTTTTTTTTTTTACCATCGCGGAAAAAACAATTCTAAATTTCAAATACATGGCTTACGCGGATTTTTTTTTTCTTGACCAAACAAGCAGCTTACGGAAATTGATCGTCCTATTTGATTATTTAATTTGTATTTTTTTTTTTTTTTTATGAATGCATTAGTTTCGAAAAGAACAGGAAAAACAAAAATCACAGGCAGCCTGGCACCAGACATGAAACAGTTTCCATTAAAGAAAAAAGGTTTTTTTAATAGAATGAGTTCATTGGGGGCAAAAGGCTTGAAAGAGAAAATACTACACAGAGAATCAATTTCCCTTTTTTCTCCTGAATGCATGTTTTGACATATAGAAGCTTCTCCAAAAAAGGAAGGAAAAAAAAGAAAACGGACACTTTGGTTATTTACTTATTTTTCTCATAAAGACCAAAAAACAGGGGAGTCATCATGCGGTGGCCGGGGACTTGAAAAAAACAAAAGGACTAGTAATGCTCCTCGGCCATGGTTTCTTTTGTAAGAGAGGAGAGACCTGAGAACGTCATCATCTACGTACACGCCAAACTCCCACTCTTATAACTCTCTCTCCCTCTCTGCACTATACTCCACACTCCTTCATTCACTTTAATTTCCTTGTCTCTTTTCACTGTACGTACGTCTTCTTCCCTTCATGGCGTACCTCACCGCCAACAATCCTCCATCTCCGCCTCAGACTCAGCCATGGCCCATTCCTCTTCCAATTCCCCTCCACCAACTCTCTTTCACTTACATGGCTCAGATATCTCCCTTCTTCCCCCGATTAGGCCTTGACTTTTTCAAACGCCCTTCTATTTTCCCACCCGCAAGCGCACAGGTTAATTTCCTCACTACCTTCTCCACTTCTCTCCGCCGTTCGTTACCATTATTTATATTTATTGTGATTCGGTTTTCAGGGTTTAAGTACTCCACCGCCTCCTGCTATTGACAACTACGGCGGTTATCGTTTTGCCCAGTCCGGTTGCGGAGTTTACGGTGCTGGTGGGCCATGCTTCGTCGGACCTTACGGGTATCTGTACCTTCCACCCATTCAACTTCAACTCAAGGTGATGAATTTCTGCAGATTGACCTGCATGCTTTCTTTTGATTTTGTCCTTTTCTTCTTTTACTTTAATCAGCTAGGCCCGTTGGTTTGATGATTTGAAGGTGCATGGGCGTGAGAGCAACCGCATTTCGCCGTCTCATCCGATAATGGTGGGGCTGGAGAGCCGCGGGACAGGTGTGTTTCATCCTCCAGATCTCAACCATGGAGCCAGGAACAAGAAACGCAGAAAGAAAAGAGGTGGTTATTACTGTCTCTATAGCTAGGCGTGTGTGTTGTATGCATCTAAATTTGTCCATAATACTTCGTCACGCATCTCTATATCTGGGCTATCACGATTGATTACTTTAACCATATTATTATTGAGTAACGCCAAACTGGGGTTCACATTTTTGAATGAGGCAACTTTTTCAAAATTACAGACGCGTGAACATATATAATAAACTCATTTTAATTTAATTTCCTGGATTCCGGCGAGATGAGGATCTCTCTTATTAGTTGTTAATTGGGATGGCTGCAGGAAATGTGACGGCATGGAAGAGGAATGAGAAGAATGGAGGAGTTGAAGAGAGATCAGGAGAGGGAAGCAGGAGGAGGTCTGGGGAACAGGAAGAATGGGCTCAATCTCAAGCCGACTATGACCTGCTCTTGCCCAGCGAGTGGCCCTACTGATCATTCTCTCTCTCTATATATAAATCATCTCATTCAACCCTCCTATATGCAACAGGCTAGCTATAGAATAAACCAAAGCAATAAGAGATTCATATTTATATTAACTGCCCTCATATGTATGGTTACATCATAAAACTTATTTCATGAATCTCATCATTATATCAGTTCCTTTTCTTTATTGTCCATTTGTTCATCTCTCTCTACACACACACATATATTTATATATCCGTATTTGTAAATAACATTAAAAAATCAAGTTATATTGAGAAATAGAGATACTTTCTTGAGGAAGTAAGAATGTTCACCACTTTGGCACTTAGTTAGGGATTAGGCTTTCGCCGGGTACCATTAACATCCGCTGCCCTCCTTTTTTTTATACGCTGCCGTTTTAGTGTTAAAATGGCATTGTTTTTTTTTCCTCTTAAATATCATTCACCAACTGAAATATTTTTTAAAGCATCAATCATGATTTTGAAATATTTTCTTAGTATCATTCAATATCCTAAAGTATTTTTTTTAATACCAGTCAGTATCCTAAAATATTTTTTCAAGATCATAAAATAATTTTTCAAGATCATAAAGTATTCTTTTAATATTAGCCAGTATTCAATCAATATCCTAAAATATTTTTTAGTATCATCCAATATCCTAAGTATCTTTTTAGTATCAGTCACTATCTTAAAAAATTTTTTTAGAATAGAACCATTCAGAGTGAAAAAGATACTTGAAGGTACTGACTGGTACTAAAAAACTACTTCAGGATATTAACTGGTATTAAAAAAATACTTTAGGATATTGATACTAAAAAGATACTTAGGATACTGACTGGTGCTAAAAAGATACTTTAGGATATTGGATAAACTGAAAAAATAATTCATGATTTTGAAAAAATATTTTAGGGTACTGAATGGTACTAAAAAGATATTTCAGAATACTAACTAGTACTGAAAAAAATACTTCATGATCTTAAAAAAAAATTAAGGATATTGACTGATATTAAGAAAAATACTTTAGAATATTGAATGATACTAAGAAAATATTTCAAAATAGTGATTGGTGCTTTAAAAAATGTTTCAATTGATGAATGTTATTTAAGGAAAAAAAAAATGAACAGTGTCATTTTAGCACTAAAACGACAACGTATAAAAAAAAAGGAGGGCAGCGGATTCTAATGGTACCAGCTCATCCACTTAGTTAGTTAACCTGTTAACTAACGTCAAACAAAGACTTGGTCCCTGCTTAAAGCTTCTAATCATTAGAATTCTAGTATTCAATTGATTTTTACCATTTTTCCCCATCTAAACTCTCTATTAGTCTATTTAATAAATTTAGCAACCAAAAAAAAAAAATCTTCATTACATTTTTCATTGGGATTTGGCTTTTCTTCTATATCCATTCTCATCCTTTTTCCTCATTTTCTCTTTTTTATACTTAGATTAAAATTTCAACAGTTTAGATTTATCATATGATAAAAATACTATTATAAGGGAAAATGAGAGACAATGGTGGTAAAAAAACATGGTAAATCTAGACCGTTGAAATCTTAATCCAACGGTAAAGAAAAGGAAGGAAAATGACGGTTAGGTTATAGGAGGAAAGTCAAGTCCTTTTCATTGGGCCTGATCCGCCATGATTTTTTTTCTTTTACATTGAATTCCCAGCTTATCACACACAACAGCACAATCACTTATTATGATTTAATTAACCCTTTCTACCAAAAGCTTTTAATTTAAGGGCGTATGTGGTTTGAAGGGAGGGGAGACTAGTGTTTGGGGCTAATATTAGCTCCAAACATTAGTCTCCGCTCTCATCCTCTCCCTTCAAACCAAACACATCATGAGAGTAGTACAACTCGTCTGAAACAAGGAAGTGATAATGCAAAGAACTATATACATTTCTTATGAAGTGATTAATTTGTATCGTGCAAACCTAATCATATTACATCAACAATTAGCTAGTTCTCTGGCGCAAAGAAAAAAAAACTGTTCTATTCTAAGAACTTGAGTGTCTAACCTCAAGGGTTAGCAGATGTTTATATGGGATCGATGTAGTTTTAACCACTGTCTTACATAAATAACTGACAGAGGTTGATATCTCGGCAATACCTATAGATTCAGGTAACACCAGATAATAGATCACCATGCATATACCAGGTGGCCGTAGCCACAAAGGGGGTGGGGTGTGTGCATGGTGTGACTGAAGTAAATAGAGAGTGAGAGTCCGCGTGCCTGGAGGGCAACCTCCGTATTTATATGGGTTACCTTTAGGGTTTATCTCTTGCCTTGTGCGCCGCGTCTCTGCTCCACGTATGCATCTGTGCATTGTTTCTGGTCCCCCACAAACGGTTATTGCTATTCCATCACCTGTCTGCTCCACTACCTGTACGAACCAGGATTAGTGGTGGGATATGGGGTAATTAGCATTTTACCTGTGAGTGTGGGTTGGCCTCCATGCTAGATTTTGGCATTGGGCCAATAGCCTTTTAAGTCCAATATATGGGTCCGGAACAAAAACAAACAAACAAACAATTAGTTCAATTTTTTTTTGTTAAGGTGGGATTTTTAAAAAAAATTGGATGGAGTGCTAGGTATTCCCGTTCGCCAACCTCAAAAAAAGCACTTTTATTAAGCAACTTTTTAAAAGTTCAAACAATTTCTCTCATATATATATTTACTTTAAAAGCATTTCTAAAATACTAAAACAAACAAACATCAATATTACTTGAGTCAATTATTTTTTGGTCACTTTATTCTGATATATACGTAATGTATATGTTATGAATTTGACTTAGCTCGCTTCTATCGAACGTGTCCTTAATATTTTTAATGTTTGGGCCAACGCGTTCTTAAGATTAATCACCTTGCTTCTATAAGATGGGATGGGCAGTTGTGGTGGCATTTCATTGCTGTTCCCTTTTTCATGCCCCTTACCTTCCGAAATAAAACAATTATTCTAATTTAAATGGAAATCCTTTAATCATAACCAACATAAATTAAATGCATATCTCAGGCCAATTTCTTTTGGACAAAATATACCACCGCCCAATTCACAACTTGAAATATCAAATATAATGCCACTGATAATTTGTATCAGAATCCAAACAAACACATACTTTATTATCTTGATCTTCCCGTGAATTCAATATAAATTTCTAAAAATTAATTGAACACCAAGTCCATCATATATTGGCAGCCACTAAAATAAAATAATAATAATAAAAAAATCACTTTTCAACTATTAATTTAAAATAAAAAATAAAACAACAAATATATATTAACGACAAATTAACGTTTCTTGAAGTTTAAACAATGAAGTCACGTCACTTGTCAAGCTTTTTTTTTTTAAAAAAAAAAAAGTTTTAGAAGGGTTCAATATCAATCCTCTACAGGTCGTGCTCTATGAGCACTTACTCGGGACTTACGAGATCGCCTACTAAAAGAGTCCCAACGACGGGAGAGGGATCGAACCCACGACCCAAAAACCTACTTCTGAATCCTTTACCATCTGTGTCAACTCTCATTATCACTTGTCAACCTTGTTATTTAGAGTTAAAAACAGAAATGGTAGAGAAAGGTGGCGCGGAACCGCGGGGGGCCCACATAAGGACGTAGAGGATTGATTCCGTATATAACTACCAGACCCTCTAGCTGGCCCGTGCTATCCTCTCCAACGCCTTTGGGTTCGTCCCGGCAGGAACGACGCAAAGTGGAACAGCGACTGACGAATTTCGAAATAAAAGGGATTTGGCGAATATTGGATCAAGCACTGGCCACTTCTATATTCATCTTGCTTGCGATCAAACAAGGACGGTAAAGTGCGAGAAAATCCGGGATTAACGATGGGGATACCTCAGGCCATGGATTTTCTCAAGGACAGAGCAGTATTTGTGAGGGATTCACTGCATAAGAGCCAGACCATTACCGAAAACATGGTCGCCATTCTCGGTTCTTTTGATCACCGCCTTTCCGCCCTCGAGACCGCCATGCGTCCGACTCAGGTAGGCTTTTCTCTTCCTCTGTTTTCTTTTCCCGCCATCAGTGGATGGTTTTGTGGAAGTTCTTTACCGAATGCTAACATTCAATTTATGATTCTCTCTATTTAAACAATGTTTATATGTGGTAAATCATAAGTAGGTGTTCTTACGAGTTATTCTTCCTGATTGTTCTGTTAATCCCTGTTTTTTCTCTTTATCTCGAACCAAGATGATCTAGTCGATGTTTTAAGATGGATGAAGAGTTATTTATGGTTTTAAGTTTCTTTGCCTTTTCCTTAATGCATTCTGGCATTTGGTAGATAAAAACACATTCGATTCGAAGGGCGCACGAAAACATTGACAAGACACTAAAAGCAGCTGAGGTCATCTTGACGCATTTCGAACTGTCCCGCAAGGTAGGCCTTTATTTTTGTTTATATATAATTCACACAGCACACACCTACTCACAATGTACAGTGCACACACACACTCTCCCGCAAGTTAAGCTCTGTTTTAATATAGGCCTGTATTGAACTTCCATCCTATCCATTTTACCAGTAGACATCTTCATTTTCCAATCTTCTTAGTAGTTAAATGCTGTAAGTTTTGGTGACCTTTAATCCAAACTCAATGTTAGGCGGAGGCAACAATATTGAGAGGGCCACACGAAGATCTTGAAAGCTATTTAGGAGCAATTGATCAGCTTAGATCCATTGTTAGTTTCTTCAGCAACTATAAGAATATGAAAAATACAGATACCGTCCTCAATCATGCGAACAACTTACTTTCTAAAGCTATATCGAAGTTGGAAGATGAGTTCAGAAGTCTCTTGACAAATTACAGGTCATATTTCTTAATTTTACATAACGTATCTTCCTCTTCCTTTCCTCCCGCTGCATGCATGCAAACATGATGATTTAATGCACTACGTATATTGAACTGTGGCGAGAACAGGAAAAACCTGATTTATTTATTTCTCGCTCATAAAATTCATTATCTTCTTCATAAGACTATTGGTCCCTGTGCAATCTCATTTTAGAACTAGTGGAACTGTTTCTGGTGTATTTTTGGGTTAAAAAATCATGACAAAATTATAAACAAAATGAGCGTGAATTTCAGCAAGCCTGTGGAATCTGATCGCCTTTTTGACTGCATGCCAAACTCTATGAAGCCATCAGCTACCGGGCAACAAGGTGAGGGTGGTGGCAAAGGTCATTCTAAAAATGCCCTGGAAAAGCCTGTCACACCTCTGACCCTGATTCCACCCAGAGTTCTGCCTTTGCTACATGATTTAGCGCTACAAATGGTTCAAGCTGGCCATCAACAACAGCTTTTTCGAGTTTACAGGTAACTTCGTCTCTTCTTGTCCATGTAAAAGAATGAACCTTTTTTCATTTCAAGTTGAATCTAGGGGGTCTCTAATCACAGAGTTTGGATATTTCCGCTTTATTTTGTCCAATTCTTTTCTTCCAGGCTCTTTCTAACAAGTTCCCAGCAAATTTTCACTGCATAAAATGATATATATCTTCTACACACACATGCGTGCGGTGAATTTGATTTATAAAATTAACCTTTGAAAAGATTATCAGTAATGTTTTATTGTCACAAAATGTCAGCGTGTACTTTGTTTCAAACCTGTTGTTTACATATAATTGGAAAAAGTCTGCACATGCACTTCTTTCATATTCTATTTAATTATAGCAACTGTGTGATTCCAAATGTGCAGGGACACCCGTGCTGCAGTCCTGGAACAGAGCCTTAGGAAGTTAGGTGTAGAGAGGCTCAGCAAAGATGATGTTCAAAAAATGCAGTGGGAGGTTTTGGAGGCTAAGATTGGAAATTGGGTTCAGTTCATGCGGATTTCTGTAAGGATGAATGAGATTTTTCATTTTTGTCTGCTCTCGACTTTTTTTTCATGCATCTTTCTATTTTTGCTTGAACAGGTCAAATTGCTATTTTCTGGGGAAAAGAAAATATGTGATCAGATATTTGAGGAGATTGAGTCTTTGAGATCTCAATGTTTTGCTGAAGTTACTGCTAACAGTGTGGCAATGCTTCTTAGTTTTGGAGAGGCTGTCGCTAAAAGCAAGAGATCTCCAGAAAAATTATTTGTTCTTCTGGACATGTATGAGATAATGAGAGAACTTCAGTCAGAGGTATAGCCAGTTTATATTTTAAGACAAAAGATTACCTTTTTTTGTTTTGAGGTTCTGATTCTGAACTAATGGCATTAACTTCAAGGGGTCTGATAAAAGATTAAGACTCGAGACATCATTATCGTTATTCTTTTATGCTTTTAAGTTATCTATTTGGCTTTCATGATCCCTTAGACCTCATATGGATATGAAGAACATGTGCTATTCCTAGACCAATGAAACCCGCAACTTAAGAACTTTTACTGGGCCAGCCAACCTAATGAAAGCAAAGAGGGAGTGAAGAAACTACGATCTGACCAGGAAAACTATGGAGATCAGTAACATCTATTATAAAACTTACACCACCGAATCGGAATAGGATTTAATAAGAAGGTGCTAAAACCTCTACCTTTATGTTGGCCTTGTGCCAATGGTAAGCTTATGCTCGACACGTTGAAAGGAAAGAGGTGAAGTGATATTGGTTTTTTGCCTTTTGGGTAGGTAGGCGGCTAGAGAACTTACCTTGAAGTTTAATATTATTTTTATGCATAATTTTTCTCCTTTTATTTTCTTGGCGTATGGGAGGCAGATTGAGACAATTTTTGAAAGCAAAGTTTGCATGGAAATGCGGGATACTGCATTGAGTTTGACCAAGCGGCTAGCTCAGACAGCCCAAGAAACTTTTGGTGACTTTGAGGAAGCAGTTGAAAAGGACGCCACTAAGACTACTGTATTAGATGGAACCGTCCATCCTCTAACTAGTTATGTGATCAATTACGTGAAATTTCTATACGAGTAAGTGATCAGTCTGCCTTTAGGTTTCCTGGAGCCGGCTTTTTTTTGTTTCATAGACTTATATCTGTATGGATACATGTCCCCCTTTCTGCTATAGTTTTCATGGTAATTACTCAAAATATGGCAGTTGACCCTATATTATTGACATTCTTCTCTCTCTCTTAATTTTCTGTTCAGGGGTTTGTTTTAACTACTTGCACACTGTATTTGAATCGGATATGCTGTCTCATCCTTTCCAACAATATTAGCCTTAGCCCTTCATATATTACCTCGTGAATTTTTTGATTGAGAGGAGTCTTAGATTATCAGCTAGTCTCCCGTTTATACATTGTCTTATGCAGTTCTGTTTGTAGTAGAGTTTTTTAACTTTTGTGTTTTCTCTTGCCTGCGGCCACTGAATGTGCAGTTATCAATCGGTTTTGAAACAACTTTTTCAAGAATATGATGCTGGTGATCCAGAAGACCAGTTAGCGTCTATAACAACGAGAACTATGCACGCACTTCAAAATAATTTGGATGGAAAATCAAAACAGTACAAGGATCCTGCATTGACCCAGTTGTTTCTTATGAACAATATCCACTATATAGTCAGATCAGTGAGAAGGTTTGTTGCACATTTTCAACCCCTTTCACCCGGAATAAAATATTGAAAGCTGCAGTTTCTATCCAGATCCTTTTCCATTCTGAATACTTTACTTGCAGGTCAGAGGCAAAAGAAATGTTGGGGGATGACTGGGTGCAAATACATAGGAGAATTGTGCAGCAGCATGCAAATCAGTATAAAAGAATCTCTTGGGCAAAGGTCAATTTATTCAAATTTATGAATCTTTCTGACGCAGTATCGCTTCTATTTTCTGATCACCTCTCCCTCCCTCTATCTCTCTGTGTATATATTGAGCATAAACTACATAATTGGCATCTTGGTTCATATCTAGATATATAACTCCGTTATGTGTCTCGTCTAAAGTGGTCTTGAATCCTGGAAATTTGAGAAGAAACCCGGTGACACTTTCACTCCTTGGTCTGATATATAAATTTCCCAATTTATTTTTATTTATGTTAGTCTGCTTAGGAAGGCGGTTCATTTGCATGGTCAATGATTGAATTTTTTGAAATTATCATGCAGTTTTTTGCATTGAAGGAATCAAAATGTTAGTTTCTTTTACGTTTTTGTAAAGTATCATATAATGCATTATCTTGTCGAATGATGCTGTTGTTTCTTACATGAAACGCTGCTGGCTCATTGTTTTTGAGTTGTATGGCAACATGTTTATTGATTCCGCTTGATGTCTCGTTGGCTCGTGGTTCTTAATCAAGCTGCTTAATTTAGGGTTGCGGTCCTTATCCGTCATTAAAATGATAATTATAATAATGTTGACTGCATTACCTGGGGTTGGATGAGACAGTCGTTAACTACGGATTTATGATCCTGCAGATATTGCAGTGCCTCACTGTACAGGGAGCTAATTCATCAAGTGGCGGTGGAGAAAGCAATAGTGGAGTTTCCAGAGCTTCGATTAAAGATAGGTTCAAGACTTTTAATATTCAATTTGATGAGCTCCATCAAAGACAATCTCAGTGGACAGTTCCTGACAGTGAGTTGCGTGAATCTTTAAGGTTGGCCGTCGCTGAAGTACTTTTGCCTGCCTATAGATCTTTCCTAAAACGTTTTGGGTACGTTTCTATGAGGACGTATTTCGCTTGCAGTATTTTAGCCCGTCTAAAATATACGCTCCCCTTCTTGTTTATGACATTGTATTTTGAACTTTCAGGCCAATGATAGAGAATGGAAAAAATCCTCAAAAGTACATAAAATACTCTCCCGAGAGGCTTGAGCAAATGCTGGGCGAATTTTTCGAAAGCAAGACTTGGAATGAACAAAAGCGGTGAATTGTAGCATGCTCATTTTTTAACATTAATTCTAGGGCACTTAGGCGCTTACTACGTTTGATCAATACTAACGTGGTCATCACGTTCTCCAATTGTGTTTAGACTGTCCCTTATTCGTTCCCTGTTATATATCCTTACCTGCCGTGGCCCATGGGAATGTCAATCCTTTTATATCCATGAAATATTTGTAGAAAAATATACTCATAGATGTCAGGTGAAAAAAATTAAATCCAGACATGTCTCAGAAAATTCACATGACCAGTCAAACTTACACACACACAACACAAGTTGAGTTGCTTCATTTACTTGCAAATTAAACTTTCAATTTTCAAGTTGCGTAATTTACAAATCAAACTAATAAAAAATCGAATTCCTTAATATCTTTAGTATTTAATTTTCTTGCTTAAAATATAAGCTAATCTTACTCATTTTCTAAAATTTACACTACATGCTAAGACATCTTCAGCATCAACACCAAATGCAGCAAATGAAAAAACAGGGTATGACTTCTATCCAAGTTATAAAAAGGAAAATAAAAAGGACATGACACATTAGTAAACCAAACATAGCAAATAATAATGGCGACACGTGAAAGATCAAGCATCGATCAACTCCTACACAAATATGGAAAAAATATGCTCTTTGCATGTCTAAATCAAGAAGACAGATCATAGGGTGTGGTAGTCGTAGAGTTTGCATTACCTACTTAGCAGATCTATGAGTTTATGAGCTCATCCTGCAGACGTCGTTTTGCAGGATGAGCTCATAAGCTCATAGATCCGTTGAGCATGTAATATGTACTCAGAAGTTGTGAGGCTTGCCCGTCCTGACCCAACCCGTTTGCATCAGCTTTAGTTTCAATGAAGGTTGGAATCTTTTTTTATTGGTTCACCTTGAACGGTTAAAATTTTAAACTTCATAATAGTATACATTAGCTAAACTCATATTAACGGTTCCTCATCATGTAGGCTTCTCTCTCCAGGTCTGGTTCCATATTATTCCGTTTCCCAAAACAACCCCGTTCACGCAAAGATTCGAGGGAGAAGCAATGCAAGTCTCATGAACCATCATCGACAATGTCCAATATTGAGAGAATCGCTTGGAAATAAAACTGGATATTCCCTATTAGAAGATGCTACCCAACTTCCCCTTATTTGCTGTAATGAACATATATGATGATGTGGGGAGTCCGAGGTGGCGAATGCGGTGATTTTGATATTGTGAGGTCAGAAAGTATAAACAGCTAATTTTTCATTTTAAAAATTCGTTAATTAGAAATTACCAGAGTTTAATCGGACCTTTTGGAGGAAAAAAGAGTTGGTCTGACAATATTCATTCCAACCGTGGCTGTTTAGCTATTTGATAAAAAACTAAAAATAAATAAGAAGCAGAACAGGGCACCAATCACAAGGAACGGAAAATCAGTTGGAAAATATCACAATGACCGATATTAGTTGTAGCTGATTCAACTCCTTACCTCACCCATAAGACTAGCTAACTGAAGTGGTTATGAACAACTATGTCTCAAACAAAATTGGTTTTATCTTTAATCCTCTGTTTCCCATATTACAACCTAGTGTGTCCCAACATTTCATTACCATCTCTCATAACAACGGCTACTTTAAGGTATACGATCTATCCCAACGATAACAAAAGCAAATGGGTTCGAAAGTTGAGTTCACGCCTCTTCCTCAAGACATTGAGGAAGGCAATATCCAGTTACAAACACAGCCACAATGCCGTTGGTGGGAGACGGCACTTCGATTGGCCTTGATTGCATTGTTCGTGCTTGGGGTTGCCTACCGTCTCAGGCAATCAAAGACACTGCCTCGGCCGCCGCCCCCCATCCCACCCACGCTCTTCCTCGACTCCCTCTCTGTTCCCCACTTCAACATCTCCGACGGCGAGTTATCCGCCGCCTGGGAGGCCAACTTGTCCATCTCCGGTGCTCTCAACCTCACCATCCACCACCTGGACGCTTCCATTTGGTACAAGGACCGTGAACCACTTGCATGGATCGGTACCCGGAATCCAGAACACTTGGGCGTGGTGCCGGAGAAGAAGAAGATGATGAATTTGAAATTTAAGACGACGGGGTGGGAGAAGGATCAGCCTATTGTAGACGATACGGTGATTGCAGCGATGGCGGAAAATAGGAAGAAAGGAGTGATCAGGTTTAGATTGAAGATACGGGTGAGCGGGGAGCTTAGAACCGATGAGTGGGCCTTAGGTTTTATCACGCACCCGACCTGCCCCGATTTGGAAGTTCGGTTTCCTTCGCCGGAAAAGAAGGGCGCAGCCATGTTGACCCGCGGCGGCGACACCTCCTGCGCCGGTTTGACTGAATGGGGTCAGGCCCTGAGCTTGTTGTAGCGAAACAATCAAAATCGTATACTTAAGACTCTATCAGGGATATTTTCGGATATCATTTTGTGAACAGATTCATCTTTAAGAAAATTGAAGAGCTAGCCTTTTGTGATGAACCGGACTTCTTGCATGAGCCATGCTCTCTCTCTCTGGCTCTCTGCGGGCATTCATTTGACTTCTGGCTCCCACAAGGCCACAATAACTACAGAAATAATCTGTGCTTTGCTAAAGGAAAACAGGAAATAATTTGCTGCCACGGGCTTCTCCTTTTTCATTCTTCCAATATGTTTCCACGTGCCAACAAATATGTCTTGCTCAAAAAAAAAAAATATTTGTTTCCATTTCACCGTTGTGGAGAACTAGCATTTACGGGGAGCATTTTATTAAGAAAAAAACTTGATTTTTCGTATAAAGAAATTCACTACACCGATATGATTACATGAGTTTAGGCTATTCCATACAAAACAATTTAATTATGAGAGAAAATGAAAGGAAATGAGACTTATATATCCTTTACATTAGTCTGGCTTCACCTTCTCCGCGATGTGCATGAAGCTTATAAATTTGAAGTCGTTTAATTTTAACATGCAACATTGCAGCCGGGATTACCGCTCCACAGCAGCAAGCCTCCTGAGACGCAAGCATTTAACCTCAATTCTAATCAAACCTTATAAAGCCAGAGTGGTTTCATCTTAATTTTAATGAAGAAACTACTAATGACTTTAACCAATCCATATTTCTCACGCCTGAATAAAACTTTTGCACTACAAAAATGATCGTCTTATAATTAGAATCGAAAGTATTATTTAACATATAATTGATCCATATCTAGGATAAGATTTTTATAGATATAAAGTCAAACATGATTTAAAGATTGCCTTTCCTTTTTGTTGATTGCTATGGCAAAAGATAGAGTGGTTGTTTTCTAATAATACTTCCTAACATATTTTTGGAGTTTACAGGATTTAATTGCTGTTATAAGTCAGCTATTCACACCTTCCAGGACCAACTAATATCTACAATAAAAGATAATTCACATTTTTAAACATAATATATCCTCATCAAGAAGAGAAATTTCAGCTTATCAAGATAAAAATGCTTGATATATGTTCCTTCTAAACGTCTCAACATATGTTGAGCCAATTGGTACGAAGAACAGGAGAGAGGAAAGAAGAAAACCAATTACATTCCATAAAACCGGACCAGAACCAAAAAGGTCATTGCCATTTTGAAGTGATGAGAATGAAGGAAGAAGCTAGTTTTGGTGCAAAATATTCCCACAATAGCCTTCAGAAATGTTCTTCTCTGCATTTTTCCATGAAGCGAAGGTGTTGGTGGGGCATATTTACGTGTAACCAGACTAACATAAACAAATTCGTCTATACCTCCCCACCGTTGCTTCCTTTTTTTTTTTTTTTTGGTCAGAGCCACCGTTACTTCCTAATCGGCTTACAAAATGGAACATATCAGGTGAGAAAGCTTTGAACCCTTGGAACTTGGAAGCAAATCCTATTCAGCAATGAATGGCCGTAGGCTTGGCAGAGAGAGATGAGAAGGAAGTCCTTGATGACGTATTACATCTATGAAGAAGGAGAAACCCAAGAAGAATTCATAGTAATATTGGAAAGATTTTGAAGGGAACATAGGAAATTAGACGCAAAGGAAGAGACGAAAGCGTGTTTGGTATGGTTTTCTCCGGCCCAAATAATGCGTTTGAGGCTTCTAATTGGGCTTTTGGGGTTTTTAAATTTTTTAACATGTTTGGGGTAAAATTGAGTAAAAAAAAAAAAATTGTGCTTTTGTGATAAAAGTAGCTTGTGGGGCTTTTAAATTTTTTAAACATGTTTGGTATGGTTTATGTTAGTTATATAATATTTTTTGATCAAATTAAATTATGTATTAGCATTGCCAAATTTTTTAAGTTAAAATTTTTCAAATTTTTGTAATTTTTATTTGTATTTTTCTTATAATCATACAAAACTCACTTATATTGCTGTCAATCCAAATAACTTTCAACCTTAGAAAAGCTACTTATGTTATCGTTAATCTAAACAAAAATCATATTATACAATCTAACTTTGACTCAATATTAAGTTTACATAAGTCAAATTATAAATAAGCCATTTTTTCTTTGTTATCTCAAACACAATACTCACCACTGTGGAGAATACTAGTAATACGGGTAGGGTGGTAATGGGCCTAGAGTCATGTAAAGTTATGTAATCCAGGCGTGGGTTATATAATAAACACGAGCCCATATGCGTTGCGTGAGATCTCATTACTCAATGATTCTTAAGTTTTCTCATTCCCCTTTATCCAATAGGAAAATACTGATTATTAAACTCTTTTGGTTCCCCTTTATCTCATTACCGATAAGATTTGAATCTAGTAGAAGGGATTGGTTCCTCGCAATATGACAAACTAAGATTCAAATCCCTATTTGAGAAGCACCCATGTTTATTGTCTAACAATCCCTCGAATAAAATTGTATGTCTCCAATAGAAGGAGATATGTGCTTAGAAAAATGGCGAAAAACAAATAGGAACAATTTTTTAAAATACCTTTAAAATTTGAAAATCTCAAATCAATAATTTCCTACTAAAATGAGTCATAAATTGCTAATGAAGTGTAGTCACCACCTAAACTAGTTTAGGAAACAAAACTGACTTGAGATTCTCATATTTTGAAAGTATTCTTCTGAAAATTTCTCAAACAAATACTATCTTCATTACTTACTATAAGAGACTTAGTTAACTAATTCAATTAGATTAAGTAAATTAGTTATGTATTTTTACTAACTATTTATAACAAATATATATTGATTTTCTTAAAAATCATGACACCCTTTTTTAATGTGTGCAATTAATATATTATAGATACTTCATGAGAAAATTATAAATTTAATTGATAAAATAGATTAAAACCTTATATTTAGAACCAAATTTAATCTCTAACCAGTTTTTACGTTAAAAACGTGATGTATTGAGAAGGAGAGCAATTGCGGATTTATGGTGTCCTAGAAAACGAATTTGAAAAGATAATGTGATAATAAAAGTAACAAGAAGAAGATGGAGTAGTTAACTCGGGAGTCATAATTATACTATCACTGTTCAAATATTAAGACAGTTGCGATGCTCCAATTGTTAGCTTTTGGTAGGTAGAACAGTGCTTCATCCTCATTAGTGCCGGCTTTCATTATTTTCAACAACGTGTTTTGTGCTCATAGGCCAAGTCGCCTTCCCATCACATCACATCACTGCATTTTTTATCTCTTCCTTCTAATCAATCACCTTAGCTTTCTTACATATATCAGTGAATAAAATGAAAATCCACCCATGAAAAGCAGGGGACATGAATGGGGGTAATAAAGATGTAATTTATATCCGCCACTTGTGTTGGATAGAGATCATAACAGTAAAAGGAAATAATCTATAGATCTATAGTACATGCAGATAAAAACGGGTGTTTAATTTCTCATAGCTATTATATTTGTATTTTGGGTCAACAATACGTTACAGGCATAGGTCATCAAATTATGGACCTCCTTTCGCATGTAAAGAACTTGTTTGTAAGAATGAGCTCTACACTGTTTAGATCTAATTTTTTTTAGGGTAAACATGTAAAAATATATATATGTTATGAATATATTTATTGTGTGGATGTTTATTGCATAGTAACCATTGAAGGTCTATAAATAGAGACCTTATGCAAACATTTCAAATATATTTGAATGAAAACTTCTTCATCTCTCTAGAATTCTCTTTTACTTCTCTCTAGATTTCTATCAGTTTTATAACACGTTATCAGCACGATTGCTGATTGTTTCTGATTGATATGTGAGCTTCTTCTTTTTCGGATGGGTTTTCTTGGACTCAGTCTTTAATTTCATTTTCATTCTCCATACCTCATCTTCACAAAGCTTCTTTCCAAAATCTCTAGCGCTCACTCTCTCTTCATCCCCTTCATCGCCGCCATCGCCTATTTCTGCTCTAGATCAGCTAAGCTGGATCTGGGTTTTGGATCTGGTCAATCTGATATGGGAAACGAATTGTCATCCCTTTAACTATCGACACAAGAAAGGGCTGAAAAGCTTAAAGAGGATTCAAAGAAATCGAAAGTAGCATAGGGAGTTTTTCCAGTTATCCAATGCTTTTTCCTTTGCTTAAATTCTGGGCCCATTCACGATGGCTGATGATTTTTCTTCCTCTGCCAAGAATATCCGAGTGAATGTTTGCAATTCGAAGCTCCATTGATATGTTATCAAATTTGTTTCTGGGTCATTTAAAGTTTTTCAAATGGCATCTCATTCTACTTTCACGTGAAGGAGACAAAGAAAAGAGGACAAAATTCACATGAAGGTAGAAGCTGGAGTGGTTGAGTTTTGTAGGGTCTGCATATTTTTCTTTTTCTTTCACATGCAGTACAAGATGACAATTTGTTGAAGGAGGCGCAGTTCAGTAGAGCAGCAAGCTAAGAGAAGAATAAAAGGCCACGTGAATGTTACGAACATGGAGGGCCCATTTTATTAAGGTCACTTCTGTCCCTTTTTCGTGGTAGGTTTTTATGCCTTTTCTTCGCATTTTTTTTCCCATTTTCCATTCATGACACAAAAAGTGGGGCCAGAAAAGGACAATGGGGAGCTTCATGTTACTTTCCCTCTTTTATCTTTCTCTTTTACTTTTACATAATTGGTGGGTGAATTCAATTGATTGCAAAAAAAAAAAAAAAAATTATGGTCATATTAATTAATAGAGTATTCATCATCCACATCTACATGACTTGACCCCAAATTAATATAGTTCTGCCACTCCATTTAAAACAACGTCCAACTCTTTTTACTATATTGTATTAAGAGGACAAATATATATCAACATCTTATCTATTCCACAAGATGACGAAATTGTTTTTTTTTAAAGAGAATATGTTTTTGAAAAAACACATAATATTAATGCTAAAATGTTATATTCTATTGTTTCAGTCTACACATTGTAGACTTCTCAAAACATTAGCATATAGTAATATTATTGCTATGGGTCTTATATTTTATATATTCATATAATAATATATAAATTATGCATAAATATATAAGAAACATGCAACATAAGCATATAGAAAATTCATATGCTTTAAGTTAATGTGTTGTCTATGTCATTTTTTATTTATTTATTTTTTAAAATTTTATTATTATTTACTCTTTTTGTTAAACTGAAAAAAGTGAAGCAAGATGATCTAATTCAGGTACGCTCTAATATTTATTTTTATTGCTAATATTTATATATATAATTCTTATATTTATCCTGACGAAAAATTGTCAAAGGCCATATGTATCATAAGATCAAAATGCCATGGAGATATGAGGCATAAATTGACTTGAGGCTATGAGGAGACAAATTATGAATTTTATCCAACTTCATTCTTAGAAGTGAATGAAGTAATAAATAAAGTTGTGATTATGGTTGTTTATTATTATTGTTTTGTGTTTTCTCTAATTATAATAATTATCGTAAATATTAGAGAGGAATATTCATAAACAAAAAGATTAAACAAAAGATAATATTATTTCAACAAAGATCAACAGCACGAGGTATAACTCCATTACAAAGCTCCACTATCTCTCCTTTAAGAGATTCTATTTCATCTTCTTTTTCTGCTCTTAAGTTGAGATCTAGATGAGGCAACATATTTTTCAATTGAGCAATTCGCCTCATACGTTTTTGAAGCTTTTTGTATGGCCATTCAGTTAACCCTCCTTTTTGATAAATCCTTTGTATTGTGTGAGTACTCATATTTAAATGTTTCCTCGCTTCCTCGAGGGTTAAATGAAAATAATTATCTAAATCATGGAGCTTTGTTTTCTTTATTCTTTCTCGTTGCTCCATAGTTATTCTATACTGTTCACTTTGTTTGACAAATGAACTATCATAAGGTATACTAACCGCGGGATGTTTACCTTTATTTGATTGTTTTTCAGTATTGGTTTGAAATGAACTCCACGGAAGTTCATTTGGGTTTTGAGCCCATTCCGAACCAACACAAAGGATCTCATAATAAGCTAATACAGGAT
Organism: Acacia confusa; assembly: GCA_037074495.1. Lineage (NCBI taxonomy): Eukaryota > Viridiplantae > Streptophyta > Magnoliopsida > Fabales > Fabaceae > Acacia > Acacia confusa. The sequence continues at coordinate 6,675,515 of CM073507.1, read as the reverse complement.
CACGCATCAAGTTATATCCTGATGCTTGTAAATCTATACAATACTGTGTCAGAAAATGTTTGATTTCTCCAAAATTTTTATTAGTAAAATCAAACATTTGAAGTCTATCATTATTATAAGATTTATCTTGTATATTTTCAAATAAAAAAGCGTGGGAAATCATACCTATTCTTCTTCCGTGAACTTCAAGTTTATGACACCGAAGTCCGTTGGTATGTATGATTTCCCGTAAAACATGACAACAACTACATTCTAATAAGCTAGTAGTTGCTAACTGGCTGGTAGTTGCTGTCTGACTGGTTGTAACTGGCTGGCCGATCATTGTTGGCTGGTTGATTATTGTTGGTTGATTGATGGTTGCTGGCAGGCTAGTGATTATTTGCTAGTTAGTGAATGATGGTTGATTGATTGCTGTCATTATTAGCTGAACTGGATTGGTAGACTCAATCAGTTCTGTCATAGTTCTACACCTTTTAACAGGCCTACTTGATGAACCTGCTTCAATTGTACCTTCAATCCTTGTAGATTGAGGAAGAACATTTGTTCTTGGGGGAGAAGTAGGTACATTTGAAGCAGAAGGAGGAATAGCAGAAGAAGGAATAAACGTGTCTAAAGGATCAAAAAATAGTAAAGAAGAAAATGAAAGGTTTGTTTGATCATCATACAACAAAGCATCAAGTAATGCTATGTCGGATGTATCAGAAACTGGGATAAAATTGCTTGGTCCCGCCATGACAATAGAATTTAAAGAAATATGTGTAAGTATCTGGTAGTTGATATTATCAAATGCTTGAATGTTTGTGAGGCATGTTTGTTTTGCCTTCATCTATTTATAGCTGAATTAAATATTGTTGAATCTCTTCAGATCTGCGTAGTCCTGTTGAATCTTTGCAGATTTGCTCCCAATAAAGCATGAGCTTAGAGCCTTTTTTACTATATATACATACGACATTTCGTAGTGTTATGCCTATGATTCCACAGTGATGTATGTTGTGCCTGTGATTCCACAGTAATGTATCTGTGATTCCACAGTGTTGTGCTCGTGAATCTGCAGTGATACATCTAATGTTTTTGTATTTTATAATAATATATATTTGATTGCCATTTTTGGAAAATGGAAATTTTGTTACCAGAAGTAACAAATTTTGCATTGATAATGCATCTATGGAATTTTAATGATATCTGTAGAAATAGATATCATATATGGAATATTGTATGGAAGTTACATGAATTAATTTTAACGAACTCACACTTGAGGGGGAGATTGTTATATCAAGTGTGAGTGTTTGTGTATTAATTCTTTGTGAATATTTGTGTGATAATTCTTTGTTAATGTTTGTGTGTTGATTTCCCCAAAATGAATATTAGATTTGATGATAAATCATATGGAAAGTTGGCATGACTTGTTTGATCATTCGAGTCATATATTATGTGCTGCTTGTTCTCAAATAAAAATGATTATTATTGAAAATGGATCTCTGGAAATATATCAAATTGAAAAATTATATGTGAGATTATAAGTCTACAAAGTTTGCAGTGATGTTTGCAACTAGAAGTTTGCAATATATTATGCGCGCAATTTCCAGATTGAATGATCCAGAAATCATATATGAGTAGATCAATGATTATGAGAATATTGTTTATATATATTTACATTAATTATATAAGCCAACAAAATTCTCCCCATAAAATTGGCTTTCGGTCAGGAGCCAACAAAATGTGCAATGATTATTAATCCACTATAATACACACAGATGGATATATACAGCATGATCAGATGAGGGGGAGAAATATGAGCAGATTGGGTAAAGAGATAAAGTGGAATGAATTATCATTGGCTCATATTGATGCTCGTATAAAGAAATGTGCACTAAAAGTTCAAAATGATAATTCAGTTACAGAATTTAGCTAATCGAATGCTAGAAGCATTTACTGACCTAAAGAAAGTGACAAAGTCACATGTCCCAACTGCAAATGCTCCTATATGAATTGTTATAAAGCACGCCTGAAGAGTGACAGGTCCATCGGTTTTAAAGATAAAAATCCTCAACAGAGAAAAGGAGCTATCAGAATATAGATGATCAAGTTGAGGATGATCAAGAAAAGTAATTAGCTCCAGAAGAGCCATCTCCTGAAGAGATGTTATCTCCAGAAGAGATATCTCCAGAAGAGACCTAGATACCTGAAATATGTGAATATAAAGAGATCTCAATAAATTATAAAATCCGATGGAACCGAAAATGAAGTCAACGTTGATGATATCAATGATAGCATATGCTGAAATGAATGATAATAAGGATCATGAGCTACAATATATTAGTGTGTGCCAGAAGCACATGTCCTTGAAGGACGTAAGGCGCCAAAAACATACACTACTAGAAAATAGTCATTTTGCGACGGAATTTGTGAGGGAATAAACTTACATCGCAAATTTGTCCCAAATAGCGAAGGAATATTAAATCCGTCGCAAATTAGAAAATTTGCGGCGAAAAATATTTCTCCGTCGCAAATTGAGGCGGATAGAAATATTCCGCCGCAAATTTGCGGCGGAAAGAGGTATTCCGCCGCAAAATTTGCGGCGGAACACCAAGTGCCGCCGCAATTTGCGGCGGAACCCCCCGTTCCGCCGCAAAATGTTGGTGGGACTGTGTCCCGCCGACAATTTGCGGCGGCACATCGCGTGCCGCCGCAATTTGGGGCGGGACCCGGTGTGCCGCCGCAATTTGCGGCGGAACACGGTGTGCCGCCGCAATTTGCGGCGGAAGAGACAGTTTCGCCGCAAAATTTTGCGGCGGCACGGAATATTCCGCCGCAAATTTGAGGCGGAATTTTGATTCCGCCGCAAATTTATGTTATTCTCGAACCTCTCTTCTTCATTTTGATTCGTGCCTTCCTCTCTTGCGTCTTGCTCCGTCCCCAAACTATCTCTCTGTGTCTTTGCTCCTTTCTTCTTCCTCTCTTGCGTCTTGCTCCGTCCTAGCCTCCACTTGCTCCGACCTAGCCTCCACCGCCAACGTTCAGTCCAAGCATCCTAGTGAGCTGTCCTTGCTCTTCTTTCTCCATTCCAAGATATCCTTTAAGAGGTATGCGTTTTTTCTCCTCTTTGACATTTCCTGAAATTCTATAATTCTTCATCAATATTGCATGTGATAATCAATATGTTTGCTTTAATTAAGATTAGTGCTATTTTCATTTTTTATTGGGATTGATTTATTATTCGTTTTTTTGGCATTAATTTATTTTTTGCTCGAATTTTTTGCCATTAATTGACTGTTTTATATATATATATATATATATATATATATATATATATATATATATATTTGTGTATATGAAAAATTATGATTAGTGCTATTTTGAATATGTTAGCTTTAATCAATATGTTTTAAAACGCATGCTTTTGTGATATATGAATTTAATAAATATTTCTTTGTTAGAACATGAAAAATTATGATGCTGAATTAATTTTAATAATTTAAATTTAAAATATATTAAAATCAAATTTTTGTTATTTTAATTTTGTTTTTGCCTAAATATATTTTCATAACTTATTGATAAAAATAAAATCTTAGAGGTTAACAATTTGAATTAACTATAGCTTTGAACTACTTGTGTAATGATTTTGAGGAAATTCATGAGTTTAAAGAAAAAATGTAATATAATTCTATGTGAATTTAAAGATAAATTAATGAGTACTATTGGATGTAATATAAGACATTCATATATTTATAATTTTTTGAAAAATAAATAAATTAATAACTTATACAATAAATTTATTTTATGTGGTATAACATTTTTATGTTAATTGGTATATTCGTGTTTTAATTTTCTAATTTAGAAAACATAAACTAAATAACACATAAATGTTAATATATTTAAGAATTACATTAGAATAACAATTTGTGTATAATTGTTACTAGATTTATATTTTTAACAACAATAAAAAAAATCATTTAGTTTATATATATTTAGATGTTTTGTATTTAATCTACTAATTAAGTGATTTAACTATTAGATCCTAATCAACTTAAACCTGAAATCATTAATAAGAGTGAATACAATATTTTATTCTTTGGGAATTTTGCAGGTATTCAGTGTCAAATTATCAACTTAGTTTTACAAGTAAATTGACTTCATAATGTTGGTTTTGCAGAGGATAAGAGGGTAAAGATGTTAGAACAGAAGGTGCTGGAGCAAGACGAGAAGATGAGGGAGCAAGATGAGAAGATGAGGGAGCAAGGAAATATTATTAGTGAGATGCGAGCACTTCTCCATGCCCTATTGAAAGACAAAGGTACGGGTCTGCCTCCTAGTGGTGACGACGATACTGGCGGTGACGATGGCCAGGCTACTGCTATTTAGAGTTTTTTTTTAGTTCATTTTAGAACATTATAATTTATATAATATTGTGTTTTTATTATGTAAACTTGTATGATGATTGTATAATTTATTTTTATGATATACAATTTTTTTTTATTTTCTATTTTTTTTTATAATTTTTAATGATTTTTTTTAAAATAATTTTTAAATTTGCGAGGGAAAATACATTTTCTTTCGCAAATTTGCGAGGGAAAATAATTCCCTCGCAAATTCAAAAAATTTTGCGAGGGAAATTTGTTCTGCCGCAAAATCTCAATTTGCGAGGGAAAATTGATCCGTCGCAAATTTGGAATTTGCAAGGGAAAATATTTCTGCCGCAAAATCTCTCATTTTGCGAGGGAAAATTGTTCCGCCACAAAATTTGAATTTGCGAGAGAAATTCCTTTTTTCCGCCGCAAAAATTATTTGCGATGGCTTTTTTTGCGACGGACAAATTTCCGCCGCAAAATCTGTCGCAAAATAATTTTGCGACGGAAAATGCTTGTTTTGCGAGGGAAAAATTCTACCGCAAAAAATCAGTTTTCTAGTAGTGATATGTCCCTGAAGGATTAAATATGCTAGAAGCATAAGTCTTTGAAGGACTTAAGATGCTAGAAACATCAAATTTTCGAGAATAATAATAAGTTCATACATTGATAGAAGCAATTAGAGTGTGCATTTTAATGAATATTTATTAAAATTCTATATGCACATGTATATTTATGAAATGATTATTGTGATTTTACTTGAAAGATTTAGATCTTGCAGGTATACAATGAATAATCAGACTGGGCGTTTCTATTATTCTATAATGAATAACAGAATACTTGATGTTGATGATAGAAAGCTAAGAATGATATGTTCAGAAAGACATTGAAGCAATGCGGTCATCAGGGGGAGCAAGTCTGATGTAATCAAGAGGGGAAGACGATACACATTGTACTCTTTTTCCCTTATCTAGGTTTTGTCCCATTGAGTTTTTTTAGAAAGGTTTTTAATGAGGCAGCACTCAACAATGTATCAATGAATGATGTACTCTTTTCTTTGGCTAGGTTTTTATCCCACTGAGTTTTTCCTAGTTAAAGTTTTTAATGAGGCACATTCACAATAAACATCCAAGGGGGAGTGTTATGAATATATTTATTGTGTGGATGTTTATTGCATAGTAACCATTGAAGGTTTATAAATAGAGACCTTATGTAAACATTTCAAATATACTTGAATGAAAACTTTTTCATCTCTTTAGAATTCTCTTTTACTTCTCTCTAGATTTCTATCAGTTTTATAACAATATAAGTTTTTTCCTTAGGAGCGCCCAGCACTAAAAAATTTTTCTTTGAGGAAAAATACACAGGTGAACAAGAATGGGGTATTAAAAATGTAATTTATATCCGCCACTTGTGTTGGATAGGGATCATAACAGAAAAAAGAAATAATCTGTAGATCTATACATGCAGATAAAAATGGGTGTTTCTCTCAGCTATTATGTTTGTATTTTGGGTCAACAATACGTTACAGGCATAGGTCATCAAATTATGAACCTCCCTTGGTGCTCGTCTGAAGGACTCGTTTGTAAGAATGAACTCTAGATTGTTTAGATTTAATTTTTTTATAAAAAATAATTTTAATTGGTAGAAAATATAAACTAAAAATAATTTTTGAATTGATTTTTTTCATTTAAAAAGAAAGATATGGACAGTCTAAGTTCGGACGAGCTTTTGGACAAATTGGGAAACCAAAACCAGTTACATCAGATTATAGTATTGCAGTTGCAGGTTTGTCTACTCAGCATGACTGTGTAAGTGGGAAAATAATTAATGATGCGTTTAGACGAATTACTACTATAAAAATAAGAAGAAATAATAAGACTAGTCGCGTGATCTTTCTGATTTCATCATCACCATCATTCAAATCTTGTCTCTTTCCTCTTGTCAAATGTCATGGAAGAATCATCATCCATGTGCCTGCTACCCGACGATATATAACGAACCCAGAAAAAAAGCCAAAATCCTAATTTCAGCCTAAACTTGCAGAAGGAAGAAGAATCTGATCAAAACCAAGGGTTGCTGGCATGGTGACGTCAGGTGGGGCCGGGTCTGGTTGTTGAGTCGGATGTGACTAATAATTAGTTCAGACGGGCTTAGGCTTCTGTGGTTAGTTGGAATTAATTAAGGACGTTAATCCGATGGAGCTGCAGAGGCAAATTAATTTAACAAGATACTCTATCAGAGAGGAGAGATTTTTGGGGGGTTAGGACAAGAGCGATTAGGGACATCTCACCTCCAACTCGGGAGTTTGAGGCTGAAAACCTCACGTAAGTACGAAGCTCGAGATAAGAATCTTCCTGAATGTCAGTGCCGGTGCCCGGACACACTCATGTCCTTTCTCGCCGCCATCACCCTTGGCTGTGGCCTCTGTGTCAGGAAAAAGCCATACACCATAATTTAACTTTGGGAAAACTTGATCCCAAGTAAAAAAAAAAAAGATTTATTGTAGATTCTGCATTCTAGTATAAAAAAGTTATTGAGGAGCTCATTAACAAAGATTTTAAATGTGAACTTATTCGATTGATAGTTGTGCATGAGACTATATATATATATTGATAAGTTAAGTTTTAGAGTAGTTATTAATAAGTCAGTCTATATTAATCAAACCAACTCATTTTGATAAGTGTATGTCATTATATTAATAAACCATAAAGTGATTATTGACAAGTTCATATATGTTAACTAAAATAGTTTAAATTGACAAGTGCATGTAACTATATGGACTAGTCATAAAATGATAACCATTGATATAAATTCATTTATGTCAATAAAATAATTAGGAACTTTTTTTTATTGAAGAATCTATAATGAGACTTATTTAATTTTTTTTTTTCTAGTTTTTGAGATCTGAGTGGGATCTTCTCTTTAACTTTTACCGTGTATTGGTTTTCTTTCGATGATGGCCATTATAAAGGAGCTTAATTTTCTCCTTTTGCTCGGTTGTTGTTCTTTTTAATTAAGGTTGTGGACATTGCTTAAAGTTACAGGCATGGCCATACTAACGACCACTTATCGTGAGCATCCAAGTCATTGGATTACAAAGTAGCCAACTTTTGTTTCATTTATCTACCGGGTCTGGGTCCGAGACTTGACATATATCCAAGTCATGGTCCCGTTCTATTCAATACGTTGTGGGAAGAGGACAAGAAAAAAAAACTTTGGTTTAGGAATTGAGAGAGAACCCTATGTTTGATCCTTTCATCTGTTTAGATCATATAAATTGAAGTGGGACTCCTTACAGCCGTCAGCCTCAAGAGTAAGCTCTAGTTTTCTAAGATTTATTGGTAACTGGTCGATGTCACTACTACAAAAACAATCTTTAACGTTCGTTTTTTTAAACATTATACGTCCCTTTTTTTTGGATGCCTATCAAAGGGACACAAAAAATCATGTTCACGGCATCCTAACAAAAAAGAGGACGTCATAAGTACCAATTTATTGCATCCTTATGTCAAATAAGGACGCATAGAGGTTCTTTTTTTTTTTTTTTAAAAAAAAAGAAAGCCATACCCTTAGCAACCCCCAACGATGGTGTGAACAATGTTGTGTGTTCAAACGAGCACAAGCAACAACAGCACACGCACTCACAAGAGGCACAAAGGATAAAAAACCTAGTAGATCAAAGCAAATCAGAAGAAAAAACATATCCAAAATAGGACTAACATAAATTAAGAATAGGACAAACATCCAAAATTTGAGATCTAACAATCACAATCAAAAGTAAATGAAAAACAAATCACAGTAAAACTAGAAAAAAAAAAAACAGAAAAAAGAAAGATCCAAACTAATTGGCGGGAGGAATCGACTTCAAGGAGGTCGCTTGCGTTACTGGCAATGGAGGAACTTTAGAGGAGGCAGTCTGAGAGGACAGATATGGAATCTGAAGATCTCGCGACCCAGGCACAAATCTCGCCGCCTTATCGTGACCCAGGCATATTTGGCGAGCAAGTACGAAAATCAAACATGCCAAAGATCATCGGGAAATTGCGTTGCAACAAATCTGCAACAAAACCGTTCTTGCAGTATTGCGGCTTTCATCTGCGGCGGCTTCCGGTGTCACAGGGGACTCAGCAACAAGAGGAAACTCATATATGTTTTCCTTTGAACTTCTTATGGTGGCAAAAGGTAGAGGAAATTGAGGAGGAGCGGAGGAGGGAGGAGGATTGAGGGAGGGAAGATGGCCGGAGGGAGGACGAGGCGCAAGATCTGAAAAGTGGGAGAGGAGACGAGTTTAGCACGTCGTGTGTGGGAATCGGATCTTGTAGCGCGAGAGAAATGAGCTAATGGTCTTTAATTCATTAGCAGCTAAAGCGAATGAGAGAGGGGTCAAAAATATCCTATTTAAATTGAACTCGGATTTATTTCTTTTAGCGTCCGGAATTTATAATTTGGGATGTTAAAAATCCTCTTTTATTTTAGGCGTCCCAAAAACATTTTTAGGACATTAAAAATTCCCCTCGACACTAAAAAAATTCCCAAAATACATCAAATAATTAATTTTAGTTGTCCCAAAAACATTTTAGGACGACAAAAATCCTCATTTTCCCATCAATGTTGCGCTAAAAAATATCCCAAAATGAGCTAAAAATTAATTTTAGACGTCTATTTTTTATTTATACCCTCATTTTTAACTAATTCTTTAAATTCACATTATTACATTAGATAGTTAGTGTCTTATAATAAAGATAAAAAACTTCTAATAGTTATTGTCTTCTACCAAAGGGAGTAGTTTAGATAGGCTTAGGCTTCTGGGATTAGGTGGAATTAAGGACGTTAATACGATGGTGCTGCAGAGGCAAATCAATTTAACAAGAAATCAAAGAGGAGGGATTTTTGGGGGTTGATGGGACAAGAGCGGTTAGGGACATCGCAACCTCCAACCTCGAGAGTTTGAGGTTGAAACCTTCATGTAAGTACGAAGCTCGAGATAAGAATCTTCCTGAATGTCAATGTCAATGCCAGTGCACGGGCACACTCATGTTCTTTCTCGCCTCCATCACCCTTAGCTGTGGCCTGTGGGTCAGGAAAAAGCCATACACCATAATTTAACTTTGGGAAAACTTGATCCCAATAATGGGGCTTATATAATATTTTTTTATATTTTTTGGGACCTAACTGAGATTTTCTCTTTTAACTTTTACAGTGTACTCTTTCCTTTCGATGATGGCAAATATGAAGGAGCTTAATTTTCTCCTTTTGCTTATTCGTTTTTCTTTTTAATTAAGGCTGGGCACATTGCTTAAAGTTACAGGCATGGCCATACTAACGACCACTAATCGTGAGCGTCCAAGTCATTGGATTACAAAGTAGCTAACTTTTATTTCATTTATCTACCGGGTCTGGGTCCGAGACTTGACATATATCCAAGTCATGGTCTTGTTCTATTCAATACGCTGTGGGAAGAGGACAATAAAAAAAATAAAAAACATTGGTTTGGGAATTGAGAGAGAACTCTATGTTTGATCCTTTCATCCGTTTAGATCATATAAATTGAATTGGGACTCCTTACGCCATCAGCCTCAACAGTAAGTTCTAGTTTTCTGAGACTCATTAGTTACTGGTCAGTGTGTTGGTGGGGATGAATTTCTCTGATGATTATTTTCTCATTATCCTTTATAATTTGTAAATCAGATTTATTCAATCGATCTAAAAGGTTATAATATTACTTTGATTTTTATCTCCTCTTCTTAATCAACGATCCAATTGAACTAATGAAGGATAATAATAATAATTAAAAAAAAAAGAGATCATGAGAGAATATGCTTCGACATCGCCTCGCAATTAATTAATTTGATAAGGTTTTTTTAAAGTGAAATTTCCCAGGCAGACGAGAGCAGATAGGCCTACCCACATGGCCTTAATTTGTTTCGCTTAACTAATGACCTTCACGTTGTTGAATCTCAAATTTTCCCACACATTTAAGCTCCCAACTAACTTATTACAAGCAATATGCAGAGTTATATATCCCCATCGTACTAGGTCGTCAATTCAAGATCTAAGCGACTTTATTTGATGTGTTTTCGCTTTTCTTAATATTTCAAAGGTTGGCCAACAACTTGTTCAGAAAAGTGACATGCAAAGTCGACTAACAGAGAGAAAGGGATTGACTGTTCACATTCAATGTAACGCGCGTGTTGAATTTTCGATGCAGCCATTGGTTTGGAATTAGTTTGGGGTTGTATATATGTCGGAATTAATTAAAAGGAAGCTATATTATATGAGGGTTAGTCATTGTTGGTTGCGTAGATAGATGTTGAAGTGTTAACGAATGAATTCATATATAATAGGACAGACAAGTGAAGAGTTGGTGGGGTGTCAAGCCATGAAACCTTAAACATGTAGTAATACATGTAATTAAGAGGCTGATAAAGACAGACAGACGTTATGTCCCAATACGTAACCCCACGCTCACATGCATATTCGCTTCTACTTATTATCTCACTCTGTCGGTGCAATCAAGATTTGCATTATAGTCAGTTTCTTGCTTTAATTTCAACGCTCTTGTCGCAGAGGAATTAAGAATACGCTAGATCAACTACTGAAGAAACATTGGGAAATACAAATAAAAGAGGCTGCTTAAACGAGAGACTGAATTGCTTAGGATTATTTAAAGTTGTTAGGTAGTTGACTTCGTTTTTTTTCAAGTTACAGTATTCTTCCGGAAACCCCACATGAAGGTCGGTGCAATACTGAAGCTTCTCGATCGCAAGTGTCATGATTTATTACTACCTGGGCCCGCCTCCTGCATTCATCATTATCTCGAAGCTCTTGTGTGTACATTGCTCATGGAGTCTTTTCATCCTTGTCCTTTCTGTCTCTTTGTAATTACTTTGCATCTTCCCTACTCGAAAACAAATTTATGGCATGCTTTTCTTGACTAGGCATCGCCCCTTGACACCGCTGATTCAAGTAGTGCACTTCCATTCAAACTATGCTTTCTCCTTTCTCTCATTATATTTTAACATTATTTGATGACCAACCCTATCTCTTGCTATACATCTCAACCACCACGCGTTGATCTCCAAATTACTCTTGCTAGGTGCTTCCATTCACATCATTAATTAGCTACCCACTTTATATATATTATCACCCTTCTATTATATCTAACAGATGAGAGCAATTTTGTACATATACAGAAACAGAGCAACACAGAACAGTCACAAGTTTAAAATGCCAAGATAAAATCTGGGAAGTTGAACTCGCCATGACCATAAAAGGATTATCAAATACGAACTTTTTCACAAAAAGTGTATTAATCAGTGATAATTAAATGTCAGCCGTTCTAATCATTAGTGAGCCATACACCCTTACAATTCATATGAATACCATACTATGATCCCTATGTATACGTAACACTTTAATTCATCATGTGATTTAATTTATCAATTATCAATACACGTACGGCCGATTGGTTTCTCTATATAAACAGCAAAACACTCAAATCCTTACACACACAAACACCCCAACCTCATATACAGTGCTTCTTCTAGCTAATTCTCTTCTCTGCCCCTCTCTCTTCACCAGATAAACAACTCCTCCAGCTCCTTGGGCCAGCGGGACACGATCGATGACGTCGTGGAAAGACTGCGAGCTGAAAGAGTGTGAGCACCACTGTGGGAGTCGGCGGAAAATATTCCGAAGAATCTTTATAGGGATACTTATATTCCTGATCATAGTTCTGTTGACGATTCTCATCATCTGGGCGGCCTTGAGGCCTTCCAAGCCATCCTTCATCCTGCAGGACGTCACCGTGTACGCCTTCAATGCCAGCGTGCCCAACTTCCTGACCACAAGTTTCCAAGTGACCATCTTGTCCCGCAACCCCAACGACAGGATCGGAGTCTACTACGATCGTCTCGACACCTACGTCGACTATCGCAACCAGCAAGTCACCTACCGCACCGCCATCCCTCCCTCGTATCAGGGTCACAAGGAGGAGGACGTCTGGTCACCCTTCGTCTACGGCAACGACGTCCCCGTCGCTCCTTACAATTTCGTCGGACTGAGTCAGGACCAGTCCAACGGCAACGTTCTGGTCACCATCAAGATTGATGGACGGGTCAGATGGAAGGTCGGGGCCTTCATCTCGGGCCGTTATCATATTCACGTCAGGTGCCCCGCTTATATCAGCTGGAGATCCCAGAGCTCTGCATCCACCGTGGAAGGTAACGCCGTGAAGTACCAATTGGTCCAGCGATGCTCCGTCAGCGTCTAAACTTGGACAGTCGCTACCCTCCTTCATTATTCCCTATATATTTACAATAACAGTCTTTTACAATCGTCTTGTCTTATTTTTGATCACTTGTTATCTCTGTACACCAGTGTTGGATCACCAATAATTAAGGGCGTAGGAAGGTGTAACGCTTTTCAATGTGAAGTTATTGAGGGGGACAGAGAACCCAAATTACAATTTGGTGACGAACAGATGAATTGTTGCTAAAACATTGAGATAAAAACATAATGATGATCACGATCACGTAAGCGTACAAAGAACAGAGCGTCTGACGTCACTCTTTCTTGTGTTGTTTTTATCGTCCCGTTTGGGTAATTAATCAGATCTTTTGTTGCGCAAATTAAATGATAGTGATTAATATTAATATTGGATTGTATCATGCGAGTAATTTTACGGATAAATGGTGAAGTGGAGGCGTAAAGATGAATGGTCAGATGGATGTGTGAAGAAAAAAAAGGAGTTGAATTATTGAGGGGATTCTTTTTGTGGCCACCTCACTTACGTATAATTATTAGGTGAGATCAATAATGGTGAGGATGGGGCTTAATGCTTATCTTCATGCGCAAGGAAATCAAAGGTGTGGTGAATGATGAATCCACACGTATACTGCTATTTATATTTTAAATAAAGAGGAAAGGAAGGTGACTTAATGAAGTAATTTGGCAAAGCCTCCCTCCCATGTGATGTTATTTCCACTTTCTCTTGTACGTAGCGAGTAGCGACCCCACTCTCACCCCCTACTCTAACAAACTAGGCCTCCTCTATTTCAACGTTGCTTTATTAACTGCTTTCCTTCTCCCATTTTGCTTCCCATATTCATCCAATGGGCAATCCTCGGGTTCAGCTTTTAACCAAAAATGCAAAATTATAAACTTCACACATACGGCATACCACTGCTCTTCATTTGGGCCGCCCGATCCAATCAGTGACCCGCCTTTCAAATCATTCTACGGCCCACCCCCTGTTTATGCTATTTTTTGGGAATGGCATTTATCATACTTGCACCGCTAAATCCAATCCGTCATATTGGACCCAAAAAAAAAAAATCCAATCAGCCATCGAACTGTATTCATATTTAAATAGCTAGAGTTGGCATAGATAGTAAGGAACAAGCTCAAATTCTAAAAAGACAAGAGTTTGACTCCCTCTGTTGTTGTGAGAGTTTCTTTAGTAAACGATCTCGTAAATTCCTTATAACTTGTAAGCTCTTGAAGAGCCCCGGGGTCGTGCTCTGGCCTTAGTGGGAGACTGGTGCCTAACCCACCTAAATTTGTATATTTCAAAAAAAAGAAAAATCAAATAGCTCCTATAACTCTTGACTAGCATTAAAATTTATATATTTGGATGTATGTATGTATATACTTTTGTGTAAAAAAAAAAAAAAAAGGGAGTTATGTGATATTCAACATTATTGACAGATTTGCATTTCAGCTGCATCGAACCTAATCACTCTGAGGTAAACAAAATAAGCTAACTCCAGAATTCATTTGTTGCAACTTCCGTTTCAATTTAAAACTCAGACCTTTTTTAAAAAAAAAAAAAAAAAGTGTCTAGTTGAAATGTTCAATTATTATATTCCAATCAAAATCTTGCTTCGATGCTATTAATTTGAAGTTTCCAAAAAAAAAAAAAAAAACCAATGTGTCTGTCTTCATCATTTTGATATCTCCATCTCGTCAGCGGTCAAAAAATCGGGAGTCACGACGGACCAAATGGGTATTTGCATAACCCGGTCAATCGCCTAAATAACCAAAAAGTGATATTTGACGTGAATGGGCTCATCCTCCCCATTCCCAATAAGCCCAAGCAGATACCTGAAGAAGAAAATGTCAGCCTGTTCCTTTTAATTTTCTGCTTACATGCTAGTACTAATAGGGGGTTGTGTCTAAAGAAGGAACTAGTCTTATATAATGTGACGAACGAACAATTAAAATTCTATTAGGGGGGGAAAGTGTCCATATTTAATATCCGATAGTACCTTAAATATGATTGTCTCATTGGAGGATATATCAGCTTAGGGAAAAAAAGTAGCCATTCTGGTTGTGGTATATGAAACTTCACATTTCAAATGCCCCAAATCCATGGTATCTTCCTTGAATTTTCTTGTACCGCTGAATTGGACAAACAACCCGGCGTATCTCCCCGCGTTGTAGTCAATTTAATTACCCTATTTACATCATCATCATCAAGTCGACCTGCAGGTTCCACACGCCACTCACAACCGCGTTCGTTATATTCTTCTGCTTTTGAATCTTCAACTCCCTCTTTTCCTTATTCTATGTAGTGTGTCTATATATACACACGCACCCAACCTCATGTCCTCCTCACAAACAAAGCCAACCCACAATATCCCATTACTTTCTACCTTCTTTGTCACATTTCCGTTTGTGATAACATGGCTGATAAGCAACCCCATTTGAACGGCGCCTACTACGGTCCCTCCGTTCCTCCGCCCCAACCACCCCAACCTCGCTATCGTCGTGGCAGAAGCTGCGGCTGCAGCCTTTTCGGATTCTTCTGGAAGCTCCTCCTCGCCCTCATCGTCATCGCGGGCCTCGCTGTCCTCATCTTCTGGCTCGTCGTCCAACCGCGCGCCTTCAAGTTTTACGTGTCTGACGCCCAGCTCACCCAGTTCGACCTCCCCTCCGACAATAACCTCCGTTATGACTTTGTCCTCAACTTCACCGCCCGTAACCCTAACAAAAAACTCAGCGTCTACTACGACCGAGTGGAGGCCAGGGCGTTCTACGATGACCAGAGGTTTGCCACCGCCGACGTCATCACCTACATGAATTCTTTCCGACAGTACACCAAGAGCTCCGACCCCATGAGCGCCCAATTCTCAGGGCAGCATTTGATGGTGCCTGATTCCGGTAACCTGCAGGCTCAGTACGATGAAGAAAAGACAAAGGGCGCTTTCAACATAGACGTGAAGCTCTACTTCAGAATAAGGTTCAGGCTGGGGGATGTCATTTCCGGCGACTACCACCCCAAGGTCAAATGTGAACTCAGGCTCCCTCTCGCTTCTAACACGACTTCTCCCGCCACAGCCTTTGAATCCACTAAATGCGACGTCGATTTCTGAGTTTTGCGTCTCCTCCTGCACGCACCCTCACATTTTCTTCGTCTTGTAATGTCGTTTTATTATATTTCTTTACCTTCATTTCATTTTATTAATTAGTTGGCCGTAGGTGTGGTGTATACGTGATTATGCGGTATATATACATTTTATCATTCTTGCATTTATTTTTTAATTTGTTGATTCAAAAATACATGTGTTGCGTGGTTTGTCTGGTCGTTTTGGACTTCGCCGCCAAACAATTAATATATGATGGTATAGTTTTTGACTTTTTGTTTCTTGATTCAAAAACACACACGCGTATATATAGAGAGGCATGTACGCACTTTTAATTCAATGAAGATAAATAGAAGATGAAGAGGCGACGAAAAATCATGCCTCATACGTGTAAGTTATGTATGACTATTGAAAAATCCATACATTTTCAGGAAAAAAAATATTTACATTGGATAGTATATACGTAATTCTTTTTTCTTTTTTCAGAACATGTACGTAATTTGTTTATCAAGAAACACTCTTCAGAAAATTTGAGATTTTGAATATTATCAATTAAAAATTAAAACATTATAAATTAAGAAAAATACATTAATTATGAGAATTATTTTTTTATTAAATTTAAACGTTAAAAATATTAAAGGAAAATTAGCTAAGAGTTCCTTATTGAAAAATTAATTCGCCGTCGGTACCTAGAGTATGTGTTCCTTTAGGGGAAATATATATATATATATATATATATATATATATATATATATATGGAGAAAATGACAAAATTGCATACCACAAAAACTGAATTGCAATTTGTAGAAGATCATTGATTGTATTCACACTCTAACTCAATTTTCACACCACATAAGACAATAATTTGCAATTTGTCAAAGATTATCATCACTTATATTTTAACTTAAGTTGCATACCACACCACGGAATATCTATTTTAATTATTGAAAGCTTAGTTGCAATTCGCAATAGGTCAATTGCAATTTGTGGTTCACCTTTTATTAATCTCATTCTTCATCACCCTCCATTACCAAATCTTTCATGGCTCGCCACTACACAAGCTAAGGTCTATTATTTTTCTTTTTAAAATTTGATTTTTGTCATCAATCAAATTAAGAAGGCAGAGGAGGGAGGGAGTGGCAGTAAATATCAAAGAAACGGCCGGGGTGAGTAAAGAGGGCATGCAGGTGCATTGGCAGCAAAATGGAGGTCATTGTCATTAGTTACCAAAGTCACTATTGTTTGTTGGTGAAGTTTGCTTGAGAGGGATGTGGAGGGTAAGAAGTGGAAAAGATGAAGACCATGAGGGAGCGGATAATAGCGAGGGTGGAAAAGGTATATCTTTACTTTATTAAGGGTGAAGTGGTCATTTCATCATATGATTACTTATTTTTCATAAAGGACCTCAAGACACTACTTTTTTGAGGTCCTAGTCCCCAATTAATTTCTCAAATGGAAATTTATTCCTATTTTTCCCAATATTATATTACATATGTTTGCGTTTTAAAAATTATGCATGCTTATATATTTCTCCATTGGTGAATGGGGCTCATCTCAAGTGCAGGGTTTTCGAAACACAACGCGGACATTTGTTGTTTCGTGGGACCCCGTTCGGGTGCCAATTTGAAATTCAAAGGACCACATTGAAACTCAGATTGAAATACGTACTCCTATTTAATTTGATAAAACACATCCCAGCATATAACGGCCAATTAATTAATACGCCGCAGCGGTCATGGTACGTACGTTTCTGATGAACGATCACAAAGAATATAGGGAAAATTCGATTCAGGGCCTAAGATAGAAAAATCTTGTCAAAAAATGCCCTAAGAAAAGTCAAATATCAAAAAAGGCTGTTGGGCATTTTCTGATATTATTTCACAAAAAATTGTACGGATATAATTGTTAATAACTACTGATATAGTTGTTAATGGCTACTGATATAGTTGTTAATATGTAGTTGTTAATTTTACTGATTTAATTGTTAACGGGGACTGATATAGTTGTTAACGCTTTCTGAAATAATATTAGAAAAGGTCCTAGAGCCTTTCTTTATATTTGACTTTTCTTAAGGTCTTTTTTAACAATATTTTCCTGCATTGGGCTCTGAATGAAATTTTAACAAGAATATAATTAAGAGCAGCTGCCCGCAACAGGAGTGCGCGTAATATGTTATAGAGGCTGTGATAATAGAAAGATGAAGCAAATGCAATTATATATTCCATAGAAAAAAAATATGTAGATCCAAGCAACAAACTAAAATAATATAATAAATTATGAATGTTAAGCTACCTCAGGTCCAGTCCTCAATTGTATTAAGGACTGGAGGTAGTATAGTATATTAGTACAATATTTTTGTGAACAACGTAATTAGACGATCTGTTGGGGATCGACGTAACGACCACCGCGGAGATTTTTTTTCCTTGCCTTTGGTTCTATGACAAATTATATGTATCTCTCACAAGTTGGCTTTAAATATTTTTCAGCCCTGTCCAAGTATTGCAACGCAAACCTCCTCTGCTTAATGGGGAAGATGATTAATTGACAAAGACAGTGGTATGTTTTTTTCCTTGTTTAATTTATTTCAGACCATTCACTTAATTAAATTGGGTATATGAAACGTGATGTTACGTAGTTGACAACCCACATGACATCAAGAACCGGCAGAGTTCTGTCTTTTCACTTTGTGTTGTTTAAAAAAAGGATTCTTAAGAAAACTTTAGGCAAATTAGTGCAATCTTTGTTCAATTTGTGCGCGTTCTCTCTCTACAGTTTAGTGCATGAGATCGATGTTAATTTAAGTGTATGTATTTAAATTTGAATGGATAAGTAAATATATTGTTATAGTGAGTTGGATTTCATTTCACTGAACCTTATAGTTAAACACATTTTATTTAAATAATATAAATTGTCACCGACTTTTACAAAAAAAAAAAAAATCTGTCAAAAAAAAAGTTTCGAAAAAAAAAAAAGAATTAACCGTCAACAATTTTCCCCACAAATCCTAAATTTTGCCCCTAGATAAATTAAGGGGTAATCATTTTTATAATATTGGGTCAGTTTGGACAATACGTCTTGAGAAGTTTTTTTCTTTTTTTGCTATTGCACCCGGTTCATTAGAGCTTTGCCCTGACTAGTCCAGATCGAGGTTCTGTCAGGCGCATACGCGGGGACCTCTCCTAGGGAAGTTTTCTATATCCACAAGGATTCGAACTCGAGATCCTTACTTAAGCGACCCAAATCCCTTCCACTTGAGCCAACTTCTGTTGGTAAGTCATGAGAAGTTGATTTAGTAAAACTCTGCAATCTGTCTCTTTCCAGAAATCCAATAAATTATGAAGCCTCACTGCCTCAGTTCAACATGGGAGTGCGTACATTGACAAAGGCAACATCCTCCTCCTCCTCCACTTTATGACGCAACTTTGAAAGTCTTAAAAACAGTTAAAAAGTCGGTAAAAATATATGAATTAGTCATGGCGATTTTGGATCATCTATCTATTAATTAAAAAACAAAGCCGTAGAAACTCTGCAATAAGGAGATTGTGCTAGTAAAAGATGGCAGCCGCGCCGCATATGATGTGTGTGAAGAATAAGTTAGGAACTGTGAACAAAAGAAATCTAAGGGCAGTTGCTAGCGACCTGGCGAAATGTGTCCCTGTTGTAAAAATAAACAAGTTTTCCTGTTAAGTGTAGAGAGCTAATAAGATTTGTACCGTTTATATTATTGAATGATATGGATTTAAGTTTTTTAAAACAATGACTTTTTAAATAAACATTATTTATTTTAAAAAATAAAAATTTAAAAATGAGAGAATTTTATATAAAGACAGTTAAAAAAAAATCATATATAAGGCCAGTAAACTCAACAAATATTAAATTAGGTCAATGACTTAATCTACAATATTTAAATATTGATTATTTTACAATAATACCCCTCACGACAAACACAAAAAATAGCCTTGTAGATTGTTGTTGTACAAAATATGGTCAATGAATTACAAAGGGGAATTTTGCGCAAATCGATAATTGGTATAAAAATATTAAAAAGCCTCAATGCATGCAACCGGCTAGATCTATGGAACACAAGTTTTGCGTGGAGAACTAGTTAAACAAATTGTAAATCACATAAAACAAATACTCCTTCAGACATCATTTTAGTAAGGTATGATCAAGATTTTTTGGGGCACAATGACGGTAATCTTAGTAAGACTATTTGAATTTGTTAAAAGATTTTATCACAAAGCAACAATCTGACAAGAGATGCAACGACAAGCCTAATCAAGTCTTGGCATAGCAAAGTTAAAGCCTTTAATGAATTTCTTGTGATTAGGGTTTTTATGTAGTGTGTAAATCCAATTTTGCTTCTTTTTTCTTATAACTAAAGGGTATATAGGTAATTTGATCCAAATTCTAAATCTTTAATTGTGTCATATAATCTAATTAATAATTTATTAAATTTAGTAACTCAAATTAAAATTTAGATAATTTAACTGTTTTCCTTTAAAAAATTATCTTTGTTTAATATTCTATACTCTTTAAAATAATTTTTTTTCAAACATAAACTTTTAAAGAAATAAATGTGAACTGTTAAAAATCACATTTGAACGGTCTATACCTTACTATTACTCCCTATTAAGCACTTTGCTTATAAAAGAAACTGGTTTCCCAATTGACAATGGCATGAGCCCCCGAACCTTTGGAAGCTTCCGTGAAGTTACGCTGCTCACACTTAAATTCAAAGATGCAGTCTTTTTTATATTTTCAATGGGCGAGAAATATGCAATCCTATCCATCCCACCTTCCCCAGAAATTTAAACAACCGCGTTTTTTCTCTGGCTTCTTGTTTTTTTTTCTATCGTCCTCACGCGCCTACCTGCCCCAATATCCTTGTTCTCACTGGACACTTGTACCCGCACGCGCTTTTCCGAAAGTCTCACCAACTATGCCTATATAACACCTTCATCTCGCACCTTCATTGCTCCTCCTCTATCTCACTCTATTATTATATTCTCACATCTTACTTCATCCTCTGGAATGGCAGATAAAAATCCCCAATTGAACGGTGCCTACTACGGCCCCTCCATCCCACCCCCCAAATCCTACCACCGCCCAGGCCGTGGCGGCGGCTTCGGCTGTTGCTTTGACTGCTGCTGTGGCTGTATCTTCAGCCTCATCTGTAAACTCCTCTGCACCATAATCGTCATCGTCGGAATCGCCATCCTTGTGTTCTGGCTCATCGTCCGACCAAGCAAGGTCAAATTCCACGTCACCGATGCCTCTCTCACGGAGTTCAACTACAACGACAACGGCATGCTCCACTACAATCTTGCCCTCAACATGACCATCCGCAACCCCAACAGAAGGCTTGGCATTTACTACGACTACGTCGAAGCAAGAGCTCTATACGAGGATGCCAGGTTCGGTTCCAACGAAATCTCGCCTTTCTATATGGGACACAAGACCACTCACTATTTGAGCACCGAGTTCAACGGTCAAAACTTGATTTCCCTGGGCGCCGATCAGACTTCAGAATATAATAAGCAAAAGAGCTCCGGGGTTTATGACATCGATGTGAAGCTGTATCTCAAGATTCGGTTCAAGTTGGGCGTGTTCAAGACCGGAAAGTTCAAGCCCAAGATTCATTGTGACCTCAAGGTTCCCTTGACGGCCAACGGCACCTCGTCGTCCGGCACTTTCCAGGCCACCGAGTGCGAGTTGGACTACTGATGGAGCACCCGTTTACCCGACTATCTCCCCGTGTTTGTTCATATGCGGTCCTACGCTACATATATAATATAGGAGTATTGTTTATCTCCTCGATTTTTTTTTTTTTATATTATCATGATTCCCTGATATTTGTTCATTTATTGGACATTGTCGTTGGTTACATTCATTTCATTGCTGTATTTCTGTATCCATTTTATAGGACCAATTGTTCGATTGGGTTCCGAGGATTATGATTTTATCAGTAAATAAAGCAGATTTTTTTATTGTGATTGTTTTTTCACCTGAATATTGTGGTTTGATTAAAAAATTAAATTGAACATATAAATTTTTCCGAGAATAATTAGAATCAAGTTTTATACATATAGCGACACGTGGGATAGACATCGAGTTAAACATTTCCCAGGCCACCTTCAATTGATTGGGTCAAAGCGATCTCATGAATCATGATTAAAAAAATGAAACAAGGTGTCCGTTACGGCGATTTCCTCGTGGCAATCACAATTTTCAAGGGAAAAACATAGCGTGCCTGGTTTGAAACTGGGTGGGTTATTTATTTAGAAAAAATCTATATATTAGCCTAAGTAACCAAAAAAAAAAATTTTAAGAACCCCAAAATTCTGAAAATACTAGAAAAAGCCTTAGGGTCTTTTTTGGTATAAATTTATTAAAATGTTAACAACTATATCAGCTTCATTAACAACTATATCAGCCCCGTTAATAACTAAAGTTTTAATGAATTTATACCAGAAGGCATTTTTATAATCTTAGAGTTTTTTTTAAATTTTTTTTTTTTGCTACTTGGACCCTTATATAGATTTTCTCATTCATATTCTATTAAAGTGCAACGTAACGTCATATTTGTGTTTTTTTTAAACAATGACATCATGTAAGTGTTGACCGGAGCAAAATAGTGTGAAAAATAGTCTTAGTATGAATCATATTATCATAATACTAAACAGCTACGCACTACTCCTCAAGTTGTTAATCGAAAACTTACTTCCTAAGGTAGAGTTTCTTTCTTTCTTTCTTTTTTTAAAGAGAGATTGAGAAAGTAAAATAAGCTATTTGATTATATTATAGGTTAGGTATTATTAGATTATATACTAGTTTATGAGTAAGACAAAATAGTTTGGAGAAAAAATAACAAATATAAATATTTTAAAGTAATTTAACTAACTTCCTTAATTTTTTTAAAAATAACTTTGTTTTATATTTATGATCAAAGGGAGTAGTTTAGTTTAAAATTTATTTTATAATTTAAATTGAACTATAAGTACGTCTTACATTCAAAGATATCTGAGGGAGTATTGCAGTGTGATATTTTTTTTTTCCAGAATGATATATCCATTTGATTTAGTGGTAGAAGTTATTTTTTAAAACGTGATTTACAATTTATGAAGTAAATATATAAGAAAAGTTTTATATTGACTTAAATGAATGTATTTTTATAACACTAATTCAAACATGCATTAATAATTTAGATCAACAAAGGCTCATTGGTAAAACAAAACAAAAAAAAAAATCAACAAAAGCTCAAGGATTTGATTTTGATGTGGGATTTTGGATCACACCGTGAACCCATGAGCTAAATTTAAAGCTTATCAGTTGGTTTATCTGCTGGCGGCTGGCCTCTGTTAGGTGCTATCCGCAAAAAATTAATATTAAATTATGTTATATATTTTGAAAAATTGTTTCTTTTATTTTTAATGAGCCAGGATAGAATAAGGACAGATTATTATAAACTTTTTATGCAATTCAACACAAGTTGCATCATCATATAAATGCATGACTATATCCACACACTATTAGTCTGCTACAGACAATGTTTTTTAACGTACGTGTTTTTGGCCTTTTAACAAATGAAAACTAGGGGACACTTATGCTAGGGACATAGTAAAGTCATGATAAAACGTATGTTAAAAAAATAGATGTTGTAAGAGACCCGTAAGATACTTGCGGCGTCCCTTTTTAAAAGAGACATAGTAAGACTGTAGCCTTTTTTTATTTAAAAAAAAAACCCCAAAAAATTGCAAGGTTCGAGAGGGGTCATTGAAGTTCAGATCTTGTGACGAAAACAAAAGCACCAGAGGAGTCACAATTGGCATCTATCACCAATTCAAATAAAAAAACTGAAGTTTAGATCTCGGGAAGAGCCACAATCAGCATCCATCACCGATTCAAACAAAATCAAGATGGAAAAAATTAAAATCAAAACATCAGAGAAATGTCATGTCGTTGGTGAGAAAAAGAAGAGACAGGAAAGTGCTATCGTTGTCATGCCTTCAACGACGTTGTCATATAGCTCATTTTGAGATAGCTCTGTTGCCCACTGTGGCACAGATCTAAGGACCTAAAGGCGCAGATTGAATATGAAGCCAAATCACATAAAACTTGAATAGCTGTACAAAATTGAAGATTTTTTTTTTTTGGGTGGTGGGGGGAGGGGATGGGGTGACAAAGTTGCAGATCTAGAAAAGTCAAAGCTTGCCTGTAGTGGAAAGTTGCAAATCTGGAAAATCAAAGACAAAAAATGGGAAAAAGTGAGAAGGAGGTTGAAGACGTTGATCATGTCGTCGATCTTGTGGGGAAAATAAAGGTTATCTATGGTCTATCAATGGAGGTTAGGGGGAAGAAGAGGAAGAAGATGAAGTGGAAGAAGGCCGTCGACGTTTACAATGGGTGGAGAAGAAGGTTGTTGGTTGGGGGGGGGGGGTTGTCATCAGGTGTGGTAGGTGGGGAAGAAGGTCGAGAGGTTGAGGTTGAAAGTGAAAGAAGCATTGTGAGACTTGTTTTTGTACCCTTCACCGAAATGAAGAATGTAAAAAATTATACTTTTGACATCTTAATTTAAATTTGGGATGTCTAAAATGTCTATTTATAAATAGGTGTCCCAATTTAAATTTGGATATCTAAAGTGCCCAAATAGTCATCCCAATTCTAAAAAGGATACCAAAAACTCTATTTTTTTAAGCGTTTCTTTTTTTATTGGGATGCCAAAATCCCCTTCTTTTAATGTCTTTTTTCTAATTTTGATGCATAGAGTGAACTTTAGGTGTCTCAATTTAAATTAAGAACACCTAAAATCTACTTTAAGCTTTCCAATTCTAAATAGGGATACTCAATATGATAAAATTCATTCACAAAATTATAAAAATGCTATCATCTTTATTTTTTACTTCTCTTTTAGAAAAGCAAACATTTTTTTAGGGAAATAAAATCCATTTTTCGTAGTAGTGATATATATTACACCATTGCTTAAAATTATTCTTTATTAGAGTAAGTGATTCGAATATTAAAAAAAAAAAAGTAGTGGACGGTGTTGGAATTAGAAGGTGATTAGCTAATTAGTTGATGAAGGTTTTAGTCTATATGAAGGGTCATGATCAATGTAATTTAGTGTGTAGGATATTTAGACCTCACTATATTTAGAGATAAGATAATTTGAGTCTCTTTAGAGAGGAAAGTCCATTTATAGTCCTCAAGTGGGATTGGTTATCTCCCTCAAATGAGTAAAGCCAAAAAAATCAGGTTGAGCCTGTCGAGCCAGCTTGTTTAAGCCCTGATCCTCCAATGGCCAGACTTGAAAAAGAAATGCAGAAAAAATAATTTTAATTCATAAAAATGTCTTTCAACCTTATAGGGCCAACCCTTACCCGCATGTTTTTAGGTTGAGCCTTTAAAAATATACATTTTTCTTACCTCGAGCCTAAAAGAGTCAAACCTAATCTATCAATGAATGTAGATTAGAGATAATCCAAAGTGGATTATAGTTAATATGAGTATGATGCTTTTATATAGTTAATACATGATTCTTCATCTAATCTTTTCCGTAATGTTTCTCTTAATCGCCACTGTTTACGATGGTCTGGGTTAGGATTAACTGTTGATGGGGGAATTGTTGCTTATAATGATAAACTGGTGCTATGGCTGGAAATAGATGGGAATGTTCAGTTTCACACTGCAAATTATCAAAATCATCACACAAGAAGTAAGTTTCCAGTAATAAGTGATTTTAATGATTTCTAAGATAAAATTAAACATTCGCATCCACAGTTGAAGTAAGTTTCCAGTAATTCTTCATTTTTTTTTTCCCACCCAACAGGTAATCCCCAAGTTAACATTGGCTTTAACATGTGAAGGGCAAATATCATTTGAGTTGTCCTCTTTACTACAGAAACATGGCCTCGGCTCACAACTTCACATACCAGACGGGCATTCTTTATTTGGGCTGCCGGGCCCAAAGAAATAAATGACCTTTCAAATCATCCCACGGTCCCACGCTCTATGAATTATGGAGTAACTGGCATAAACACTGTTCAACAGGTGGACACTTAGGCCCCGTTTGATACCTGCAGCTGGGAATGGAAGATTTTGAGGGATGAGGGAGATATAGTTTGATGGAAGATGGCTTGTTTGATAGGAAGAAAATGAAGAGGTGACAGTTGCTAAAGAATCTATTAGTATATATTTTACCCTCAAAAGTTATTAATTCAAAATTAAAAGAAAAAATATATTTTTTCCAAAATATATTTTAAAAAATATCCTTTTATTAAGTTCAAATTTTTCTAAAATATTTTCCTGCCAAGTTTGATTTTATCACATAAATTTGAATTTATTGCGTAAGTTCAAATTTAATTTAATTTTCTTATATTATAGAAAAAATATTTTATGAGAAGTAAATATGTCTAAGAATGTCAGATTCCCACCAATTTTGATAGGATCTTATCTTCACCGTTTTTTCTTAAAATTTAAAGTATTATAAATATAATTCAAAAAGCCATGACTAAATTCTCCACTGTTTTTTCTTACAATTTAAAGTATTATAAATAAATTTTTAAAATATTTAAAATAATACAAAGAAACAAATGTTTGAATAAAATATTTGGAAGTAGTGTGTTTGTTACCCATATATTAGAAGTTGTTTCTTTAAGTTAAATATTTTAGGAGATATTTTGGGATATTACCAAATCTGTCAAATAATTCCGGCATTATGGAATTATACCGATATAGTAATTATTAATTTGAATATTTTAAATAATTAAGTACAGAATCTTATTTCAAAATATATAAAATATATTTCAGTTATGATATTACCATTTGAGTAAAAAAAATATGAACATATAAAATATAAAAATCAAAAAAGGCCATGACTAATTTTTCCACACATTTTCTTACAATATAAAGTATAATATAAATAAACATTTAAAATAATATATAGAACATATGTTTTATTAACCTATTTAGAATGATATATGAGTGGGAGTAGTAGGGTTGTTACAACTTACACATATATTATTTCTTAAGTTAAAATATATAAATAAAGAATAAGTTATATGAAAATGCTTACTTATCAAGCATCAACACCGGGCGGCGCAAACAGCTGCTTTTATTTGGTAAAAGATTGGGAACATGGCTGATAATATATTTGGACTTGGTTTGTCTTCGATACATCGGGGCAATATAAATGTGATATTCTTTTTTTAAAAAAAAAGTGGCAACATAAAAAAAAAAAAATTAACTACCTCCTTTGCAGTGGAGCCTCCGATGCAAAGGAGGCAAACCAAATCCAATAAATTCAAATAGAGCTCATTAAAGACAATTAGCTATCCACTGTATACCAATTCATTATCTTTTAACCTAGATTGTATTTCTCATGGATAAAAGGTTGAATCACAACTAATAATCTCGCAAAAATTAATCATAAGGCTATCCCGCCTCCATTTCCAACAGACTATACGTTTTGCAAGGTTGTTATAATTTAGAAGTGAAGTTAAGGTATAAATTTATTTTGAAAGTTTTCGCCCAGGATCAATATTATTTTAAAATTTTTTATAGATTAAATGTTACTCCATGAGTTTTTAGATAATGTAATGTTGTCTTTTATTTTTAAAATGTTAATGATTAACTTTAATTTTTTAATGTTATAAGTCAATATTACTAAATTTTAAAACTTTGAATGTGAAATTGAATTAGGAAAAACTTTCAGGGCAACATTTTTACATAACAAAATCTTCATAAACAAATTTGCAACTTATCCTTTTTAGTGTCGTGGCATTATATTTATATATATATATATATATATATATATATATATATATATATATATATATAGTTTGATGTAATGATGTAATTTTTTTAGAAGTTATGCGATATTTAATACTCATCTAGTCCTTAATATAAAATATAATTGATTTTTGGCTAGAGAGATTAAGGAAGTCAAATAAATTAGTTACCAATAACATATGTCGTATATCATTTTATCATATGTCAGTTTATAAGTTAGATAGATCAATTTAATATGAATATCAATACTTTGAAATAATCTATTTAAATTCCTTAATCTATTTTTTTTTTAAAAAAAAAACCAACTATATCTTACATTAAAAACTAATGGGTATTAATGACTGACCCACATTTCAGCTTTATCGAACTTAATTATAATGAGGACAGAAATAGAAACCTAATTTTAGAGTTTCTTTACTGCAAGAGTTATTTGTTTTTCGAATGCAGGAGTATATTCTTTTTCTTTTATGCTGCAAGAGTGATATGCTTTGATCTCGTTCTCAAACTCCAATTTTAATTTAAGTGCTTGTATGGGAAACAATTAAAGGTTTTTGTAGATATAAATTTCTTTTCACATACCTACAAACACTTCTAAAAAGTTATCTCCTTCTGTACTTTTTATAAGAAACTTTTATAAACTCCGAGAGGCTGGTTTCAACCGTTGGCTTCAGCACTTCACAAGTTTGGTTTTGTGTCTAGTGAATATGATCCATCTCTCTTTATTCATCACTCTTCAAGTGATCTCACTTATGTGTTTATCTATGTGGATGATATTCTCATCACTGGTACCTCCACTCCCTACATTGGCAAGCTCAAACAATGGTTCAGTCAAGAATCTACTCTTAAGGATCTTGAGGATCTTAACTACTTTCTTGGAATTGAAGTTAAGAAACATGGCAGCAACATCACGTCCTTGTCTCAGAAGAAATATATTAAAGATCTTCTCACTTTAGCAGCTATGCTTTACTCAAAAGGAGTAGCTACACCAATATCTATTTCTGGAAAACTTAGTCGTCAAGATCCAACATCTTTCTCTAATGGTCAACTATATCGCTATCTTGTTGGAGGATTGCAGTATGTCACCATTTTTAGACCAGAAATCGTTTATAGTGTCAATAAAGTGTGCCAGTACATACAGAACCCAAAGGCTAGTAGTCATTGGCGGGCTGTTAAGCGCATAAGTACCTCAAGAACACTATAACTAAAGGTCTTATCTTTACCTAGTCAACAAGTCTTGATCTTACAGCATTTTGTGATGCTGATTGGGGCGGTGATTTTGATGACAGACGCTCCACAGCTAGCTTTTGTGTTTATTTTGGTGGCAATCTCATATCATGGGCTGCCAAGTAACAACCTCTTGTTTCAAGGTCCAGCACAGAAGCGGAATATCGCAGCTTAGCTCGTGTTACTGCTGATATTCTTTAGTTACAAAGTTTGCTTCTTGAGCTAAAAATACCTCATCAATCCAATCTGCCACATATTCTCTGTGATAACCTTGGCACCATAAAGCTCTCTCGAAACCCTGTTCTGCATCATCGAACTAAACACATGGAACTTGATATATTCTTTGCTAGAGAGAAATTCTTGCAGCATAAGATGCTTGTCTCTCACATTCCTTCGGCTCATCAAATTGCTGATGCGTTCACCAAGCCTTTGTCCAACTCTTAGTTTGCATCGTTGAAAGCTAAACTAAAGGTTCAAGACATCTTGAGTTTTTAGGGAGCTATTAGAGTATAGCCGTTAGATTTAGTCAGTTAGGCTGTTAAGCACTCTAGAAGTTAACCACAGTTGTAACAACCCTGGTTAAGTAACCAAGGAACAGAGTTATCATCTTAGAAGCACTGTATATACGTGTGCAATCTCTTGACCATTGAGATAATATACAATTTCCCTTCTTCATTCTGTATTTTCTCTCTTCAAATCCTCTTCTGCACTTATCTGTTCTTGTACACATATGAAGTTATAAACAATGGTACAAATATACTACTATCTGCAACTAAGAATGTCATAAAGGTAAAGAATACCACTCTGGTCCTATTTATAAGTCCCATTTAACTAAAAAATTTGGTTCTATTTATAAGTCCTCTTTCAAGTAATTAATGAGATTGTAACAATTTTGCCCATATTAATTGTATCAATGAAAATAGAGAGAGAAGAAAAAGTTGAAAGATAATCATTCATGAATGAGGGCAAAACTAAAAATTTACCTCATAATCATTGAGCTAACTACTTTTCCTTGGTATGTGTGATTTAGTTAAAAAAAAACTTATAAATAGGACCAGAGTCGTAACACGTTAGATAATTTTATACATCTGAAACCTATGCAATGCATTGATGAGTGAACTCGAAAGCCAATAAAGCTACTGGCAAAGTAAAGTTCATTAAGAAAATGATTGGATCTGATTTACAACTCTTTCTGAGGCTATACGAGGAAGATTATTCTGCGTCGTAGGTGATGAATATTCATTGTTCATGATGGGAAAATGTTAAATTTATGTTTTATTAGGGGAAAAATAAAATCATTTAAAGACATTTAGATTACCATTTATTTTTAAATGTGTCTGGTAATCGCTAAGAAGAGCAGGCGTTCTATCCGCCAAAGGAAGGGGCTGGAAAGGCAAAAGTGATTGGTAAATAATTGGGTGTAATAGGATTGGACGGTAATATAGTTATTTTAAAAAGCATGGACGGTAAATAGGATTGGTAATTTTAGGATTTAAGTATGCATTGATTAATGGCGCAGTGACACGTACCAAAAAAAAAAAAAGCGATTTCAAAAAACGGTTGAGGCACATTCAGTAGGGAATCCAAGACGCTAATCAAATGTTTTTTTTTTTTTTTGGATAAACGGCTAATCAAATGTTAGAAGCAGAAGAACAGGGCTAAAAGCCAGAGGAGGGACCATTGTTTGATTACCAGGAAAATTGGGCTTTAGCAGCGTTCTTTATTCAGTCTGGTACATGCATGATAAGAACGAGAGCCCCAAAGAAATGGGCCCTCCGCCATATTTCCACCACTGCAACTATTTTGTTTAGTTTTCAGGGGTTCTTATGCCCTCTTTAATTCAACGAAGGTGAAAAATCTATTATGTGAGATTCAGATTCATTATACACGAATAGGGAATCAAAGTAAAATATGAAGAAATTTCAAAGGGATTCAGTGTACTATGGTTCATGAAAAAGAAAAAAAAGAAGGGAAATGTAATTCTAGTTCTAAGTTCTAAGGCGGGAAAAAATAAATAAATAAAAAAACAAGAAGAAAATTTGTCCAGTAGAAGATGGTGTGATCTTGTGACATTAACCTGCAGAGGGCACAAAATGGAAGAAAACGGCAAGTTTTGAGATGAAGGAGCCTTTCACGATCCACATAACATATGCTTAGGACCTAACTTAAAACTTGATCCACCAATTTGACATCTCTCATAAAGTCTTGCCGGCCTTTTGAAAGAGGCTCTTGTTTCGCAGTTGGGGTTTGCATCACCAGGCATCCGTTACCATTCCCCACCTCTAGAACCGGCGAAGATGATGGAGTAAAGTAAGGTGGTGAATCGCAAGGTGTCGAAAACGGTGTCGTATCTATCATCACTTCCACTTCTTCCACGCTTTCATCCCCGCCACCGGACTCTGCAGCAGCGCCAGTATAACACACCGTTTTCGTCTTCACCACGGTCTCCGCGGAGGAAAAGTTGTCGGAGTCCAGGCCCTCTCTGTCTTCCTCCTTGATGGTGAACAGAACCCTGGAGGGGCCGTGCACACACTGCCACTTGATCACCTGCTCCGCCAGCTCCGGTGGTGAGGACGATGAAGTGGGTGGGGAGGTTTGTCGGGGTTCCACGCGGGACTTTCGTTTCCAACAGAGGAAGTGGAGGAATTGCTTGTGGGTTGTGGGATCAGAGTGAGTGCGCCGACAGAGGCTGTGACGGCGCCAGAGCAGGTAGAGGATTTCGAGGAAGAGAGCAGCGAGGGTGAGAGAGATGATCGCCGTGATGGCTGTGCCCAGCTTGTTTAGAGCGACCATGACGGATCGGATAGTCGGAGCAGGCGCTTTCGTCGTTTCAGCTTTCCTTGGGGATTCAAAGTCTTGGTCGTTTGAAGAAAAACGAAAGTGAGGAACCGGTTACCTGAAGAAAAGGTAGAAGGCGATGGTATCGAAAATGAAGGAGAAATGAGGAAAATGGCAAAGTAGAAGATAGATGTTGAGGGAGGAAAAGGGGAAAGAAGGTGAGGGGTAAAAGAGAGTGGACAGGTGGATGGAAAAGGATGTGTTTGTGATCTCGGGAAGTGCAGGGTGGGCAATCATGGCCAAGTCGCTTTTAATAGCTGAAATTGGTTTCAGGAAAGGGAAACAGTTGGGAGGAAGGTTAGGGAGATAGAGAGATATGATACACCATGAGTAGTAGTATTACTTAAGAAGATCATTCATCACGACAGTACATTAGAGTGATCAATTAATATAAGACGTTGTCAACCTTTTATATTTTAAATTAAAATTTTCTTTTCAAAAAACTTTTTATATCACGGACGAGAGGGGGCGTATAACAATGTAAGTAACTCACTCACATAAACTTGTACCTACCTGAACTGTATCTCCTGCTAGGTCGTGGACTCTCCCGTCCCAAATTCAAATCTCTGACCTTCTTAAATTTCAATTCCCTTACACAATAAAAATAAATAAATGAAGGTAATGGGGTATTTCAAAATGACCATCACCAACCTCAGCTGCGATGTACAGATTGACTACTAAATGACGTTATCCCCCCAATTGTTGAGATGATGTTAATACTTTTTTTGTTCCTGTTGGGAAATTGTCGTTGGGATATGCAGGGTGATCGATGTGTACTCCCTGCACCATGCACGCTATAATTAGCCATTGTCATGGCCCTTTTCATAGTTAGAAGAAAAAAAACAAAGGGACCAGAAAATGACCATAAACGCCCTAATGATCTCTGCGTCTTCATTCACCTCATCATACTATTATAGCGACAGTCTCTCAGACGTCAAAGGGTCTGAAATAACAAAGAACTCGATCGTGTGCTCTCATTTTCATCTTTGTATGCCATTATGTTGTTCACTTTTCAGAGACGGCCGGGGTTTCATATGCAGATGCTTGAGGTCAGGATAGTGATTAAGATCTAGGTGTAGATAAATTTCCAACTTTTCTAACATCCATCACTACAAGTATCTGGTTTTTATTATCAAGCTATAGTTATTAGGTGCTCCAAACTGAGTTGCCTTGGTTAATTATAAAAAAATTTAATAACAATTCAGAAGCTTCGATCAGTTATTAAGTGTATATTTTATAATTATATGTGTGTTGAGTTTATATATGATGCATGCATGCTACTGCGAATTTTGATATTAACGAGTGAGGGCTTTGTCGTGCAAGAAAAGATTATATGCAATTTTTATGATGACAATTGTTGTCTCTACTCATTATTCCATTATATATATTCAATTCAAATAATTAAAAATAGAGATGCACGCATCTCCTCGTGAATATTGAAAGGCACGCTTTCTTGTTCTGTATCGATTGAAATTTGATTGAAGATTTTGATAACGAAATATAGATATAATAAAATATCGTAATTCAATGATTATTATATTAATTTATCAGAAACTAGCTCCCAAGGTTTAGCGTCGGGCCATTTTATTGTAATGAAGCACGATCCTGTTTAACAAGAGTTTGAAGGATATATGCAATCCTCTTCTCTTCGATCAATGGGTATCTAATTATAACAGCTTTTTATAAGGTATCTAACATAAAACAGTCATTAAAAAAAATGATACAAGACTTGGACAAATTAACAATTTAAATTCTTGTTGATCAGTAGACCGGCAACGTCCCCACGCACGGTACGTTCGGGAAAGGGGGAACTATATGAGATCATATGAATTTATTATTTGGATATATAATATCTTCATCAAAATAAATCAGAATTTATAAATGAAGTGAAGGAAATTAAATAGAGAAAAAGGAATGGCTGTTAAATTTTATGGATCGATCTAGGATTATGGTATGAGGAACAACTAATCCAGTGTGTTATAATGACGACGACGACGACGTTTGTGCTACCAAAAGATGAGCATTTAAATAGTGTACTAATAGAGGGAATGAGTGTTGGTTGGACATGCTAGGGGAACAAGTGAACAAAACAGAAGTGGTTGTTAGCAAGAGGATAAGATCATACTCCATTGATTAGTAAGTAATCAGTACATAATGGTTGCAGTAATCAAGCTTTTGCGTATCCAACCATGCCTTCCCCCAAATAATGTGTATGCGTGCATGTTCAATATTGAGTTTATACGTTTATAGCTAGTTATTGATTTGGTTTGTCTGGTTTAAGAAAACGAAAGGTGTGAGTGTAGAATGATGAGACGAGAGGTCAGAATTAGGGAGCAGTGAATCAGTAATATGAAATGGTTACAAGTGATATTAAAATAAGAGGAGGGTGAGGATCATAATTGAGAGGCACTTTAACTGGTAAGCATGCCAATCCAAGCTATCATTAGTGCTTATGCACAACACCACATGCATGTCCTCTCCATTATGCCCTCAGTGATTTTTTTATTTATTTACATGGACAAGTATATTTCTATGGGAGGAAAACCTATTTGAAGCATTATTCTTAAGACTTATACATGGACATTTCTTGTAGCCGGGACTTAAAAATCGGTTGGTTATATTATAAAGAATTAATCTATTAGAAAGGCAAGGTCAGATGAAGATCCCATCTCCACCAAACAACGAGGGCCAGCATGGTGCCCTAAAAAACCTGGCCCAATAGCTGCAAGGGTGAGCCCAAAAGCAACTTCCTTCATAAACACCAATACTCCTTGAAAAAAAGATAAACTCAACAAAACCAAAAACAAAAAAGCATGTAGCTTACTCTAGACTTCTCTTGGGTGTGCCAAGGTCATCGGAAGAATTTTTTAGCATTGACCCATCGACCCAGCCGCACAAAAGGCTTCAATAATGTTAATACCAATAGGCCTCCACTATTCCAATGGCCCATAAATCCAACAACGTAGACCCATCATTTTACCTTAAGTTATATTCTCTACGACTTGTAAATAAGCCGGTGTATATAACCCTG
Source organism: Acacia confusa (assembly GCA_037074495.1). Classification (NCBI taxonomy): domain Eukaryota; kingdom Viridiplantae; phylum Streptophyta; class Magnoliopsida; order Fabales; family Fabaceae; genus Acacia; species Acacia confusa. The sequence continues at coordinate 6,640,917 of CM073507.1, read as the reverse complement.
TACCCAAAAAAACATAGTGTACAACCATTTATATCATTCAGGCCCAAAAAAGCATTTATGTCAATGTATTAAGATTGATAATCTTAAAATCATTAATAGCAAAAAAGATAATCTTAAAATCATAAATGAAAATAATACAACCACACATTTAACATGATAAATATAAATATTTATTAGAGTTGATCATATGTATTCACGTACAGCTCGTGATGATTTTCATTGTTTACCCGACTGGTAAGCATTGAAATTTCTTATACTTTTTATGCTTTAAATTGGTCATTAAGAAATAAAATAATGAAATTAATCTCTTTTGCTGTATAAGAAGAAACTTAGTCTGAAAAGGCTATAGTTCGAAAGGGATCAGTACTCTTTGACCAAATAAAAAAGAATAAGAGAGTTGAAAGAAAGACGAGGCAGGGAGGCGTTTAAGACGGAAGAAGCTAATTAATTAAGTAGCTAGCGCGCTCTCTGATTTGAAAAGCGTAGAGGTGGAAATGAAAATTGGGAAAGGAATGGAATGTGCTTTAATTTGGGAAAACGACCCAGCACTGTTGAAAAAGCAGCGTTACGTTATTCATCTCCGAAACCTAATGATCGTAGAGAATAGAGATTCTTTGATGTTTGAATTGGCGTGATCGATCAGCTACCCCCACACCATTCCTTTTTGACCACCTCCATCTCCATCAGATGCCACTAAATCGAACATGCACACACACATGGACATGGTGGTACTGGTACCTATTCCCAGTTCTCCAGGTCAAGTAGCCTGAAGCAGCAGCATGCAGCACATGAAACTGCCTCGGATCCCTCGACCTCTCATCACTTTCAAATTAATGATAACTTCCTCAAAAGCATCCCAAAAGAGACAAATTAAAGATCGACGACGACTAAGAATATATATGACGCTGCCCTAACTGCAACTGGGCGAATATATCCATATTTATCGATTGCAAGCCACCTTTTGATCTCTGAGACGACTTCCCTTACTTTCATGCACAAAAAGAGAAAGATCAAACATAGAAATGAGCTCTGGACAGTGACCTCAACCAAAAGAACCATATGTTCATCTACCCCTTTAATTTCTCGAAGTATGAGAAAGCCTCAACTGTGTGTGGAAACTTTGTCTTCATCCTCGCACATTGTTGTCTTTATTCCCGGTGTTGCCAATACGCCCTTTTCTTTTCTCTTGGTGGGTCTCTCAGGCTAGCTATTACACTCCAACCACAGGCTCTCCCTTTCGTTTATCTACAACACCACTTCGTATTCGATGCATTACAGCTAGTCTCTTCTCTCTTTTTGCGCGCGATATCATAAATATTCTCAGCTGTTTGGACCTTGGATGCTCCCAAATTTCAAACTTACCCTTATACATTGAACGTTGTGTTCGTTTTTCAAGACTTCATTTTTTTTTTTTTTGAGAATATACCTTCAACATTTAGGAAAGAGCGGTGGCCCAATAACTATATCTATATGACGTATTTCACATGCACATTCAAAAATTAAGCATACTCGTATAATTGATATCAGATTCAAAATGTGCCATAGTAATTAACGAGCATGATAACTCTCCATATTTTATATATTTAAGGAAGATTTTGGAGATATTTGGAGAGTTATCTAAACAATTTTAGAAGATTTCTATGAGATTATATTGTTATAAGATAAATCAAATTGGTGCACTATTTGTGGAATTTCAATTTAAAATAAATGCTTTTGAGGATGGGAAATAAATAATAGCATTGAGAAGTTTTCTTTTAAAAAAACAGAAAAAAAAGAAGGAATAAATAATGATTTCTAGTATTACTATTTATTATCTGTTATAAAACTGATAAAAATAATAAGAAGAAGAGCAGAGGTTCTAGAGAGATAAAGTAGAGAGATAGATTCTCATTTCATTCAATCAATGAACAGTTACAGAAAACCTCTATTTATAGAAGAAAAATGGGACTTTAGTGTAATTTCTACCTCTGGGTCATTTGGTGTAGTTTTCCCCAAAAACCTAAACTATTCACTCACGGATTTCCTTCCCGTGAGTGATTGTATAATTGTGTGCGGGTCCCACCAAATAGTAAACTACTATGCGTGGTACTATGCAAATAGTAAATCACTATGCGTGGGTCCCATATCATCTTTTAATATTTGGAAACCGGGAGTCAATGGACATCCACATAATAAGTATATTCATAACACTCCCCCTTGGATGTCCATTTATGAATGTGCCTCGTTAAAAACTTTAACTAGGAAAAACCCAGTGGGATAAAAACCTAGCCAAAGAAAAGAGTACATCATCCATTGATACACTTTCTAGTGCTGCCTCATTAAAAACCTTTCTAGGAAAAACCCAGTGGGATAAAACCCAGATAAGGGAAAAAGAGTACAGCGTGTATCGTCTCCCCCTCTTGATTACATCAGTGTTGCTCCCCCTGATGACTATATTGCTTCAATGTCTTTCTGAGCATATTATACTTTCTGTCATCAAATATTCTGTTAGAAACACCCAATCTGATTGTTCATTATATACCTGCAAGATCTAAATCTGTCAAGTAAAGTCATAATAATCTTTTCATAAATATATATGTGCATATAGAAATTCAATAAATGTTTATTCAGATAATGATGCTATATGCACTATCATCTTGAGTCCTTTTGGGACATATGTGTTTTTGGCGCCTTATGTGCTTCTAGCACATACAAATATATTGTGGCTCATGATCCTCATTATCATTCATTGCAGCATATGCTATCATAGATATTATTAATGTCGACTTCATTTTCAGTCCCATCGGATTTCATTCATAATTTATTGAGATCTCATAATGTAAATACCTGGGTCTCTTCTTGGACCACAATACACTTTTCTTGTAATATCTCTTCTGGAGATAACATCTCTTCAGGAGATGGCTCTTCTAGAGCTTTTCTTAATTATCCTCAACATGATCATCTATATTCTTATAGCTCCTTTTCTCTTTTGAGGATTTTTATCTTTAAAATCAATGGACTTGCAACACTTCTGGTGTGCTTTATAACAATTCATATAGGAGCATTTGCAGTTGGCACATGTGACTTTGTCACTTTCTTTAGGTCAGTAAATGCTTCTGGCATTCGATTAACTAAACTCAGCAACTGAATTATCATTTTGAATTTTTAGTGCACATTTCTTTGTACGAGGATCAATAAGAGCCAATGATAATTCATTTCACTTTATCTTTACCCAATCTGCTTATTTTTCTCCCCCTCATCAAATCATCAATTTTCTTTGTATATCCATCTATGTGCATTGTAATAGATTAATAATCATTACACATTTAAAACATTTCAAGATGGAATTAATCTGGCTCCTGACCAAAAACCAATTATACGGGGAGAATTCTGTTGGCTTATATAATTGCTGCAAATATACACAACATATAAATTTTGTTCTCATAATCATTGATCTATCCATTCATGGATACTTTAATACATTATTTCTGGATCATTCAATCTAGAAATTGCGCGCATAATATATTGCAAACTTCTAGTTGCAAACATCACTGCAAACTTTGCAGATTTATAATCTCATATGTAAACTTTCAATTTGATATATTTCCAGAGATCCATTTCCAATAATTATGTCTATCTGAGAACAAGCAGCACATAATATATGACTCGGATGATCAAACAAGTCATGCCAACTTTCCATATGATTTATCATCAAATCTAATATTCATTTTGGGGGAATCAATATAGAAACATTCACAAAGAATTATCACATAAATATTCACACTTGATATATATTATTCTCCCCCTCAAGTGTGAGACCTTAAAAATTAATTCATGAAATTTCCATACAATATTCCATGATAAAATTTCCATTTTCCAGAATCAACAAACAAATATATATTAAATACAAAATCATCAGGTGTATAATTGCAGATTCACGAGCGCAATACTGTGTAATCACAGGCGCATCACTGTGGAATCACAGGCGCGACAACTCAGATTGTCGTATACATATAAAGTCAAAAAGATTCCAGGCTCGTGCTTTATAGGGAGCAAATCTGTAGAGATTTAACAGGACTACGCAAATCTGCAGAGATTCAATAGGATTTAATTCAACTATAAATAGAGGAAGGCAAACGAACATGCCTCACAAACACTCAAGCATCTGATAATATCAACTACCAGATACTCACACATATTTCTCTAAATTCTATTGCCATGGCAGGACCAAGCAGTTTTATCCCAGTTTCTGATACATCCGAAACAGCATTACTGGATGCTTTGTTGTATGATGATCAGCATAACATGTCATTTACTTCTTTGTTATCTCCTAATCCCTTTGAAATGTTTATTCCTCCTTCTACTATTCCTCCTTCTGCTTCAAATGTACCTACTTCTCCCCCTAGAACAAGTGTTCTTCCTCAATCTACAAGGATTGAAGGTACAACTGAAGCAGGTTCATCAAGGAGGCCTGTTAAAAGGTGTAGAACTATGGCAGAACTAATGGAGTCTACCAATCCAGTTCAGCCAATAGTGTCGGCAGTTAATCAACCAGCATTCACTAGCCAGCAAACTATCATCAGTTTGCCAGCAACAACCAGCCCGACAACAACAATCAGCCAACCAACAACCACTAGCCAGCCAGCAACAATTAGCCAGCCAACAGCTACAAGCCAATTAGCAACTACTAGCTTATTGGAATGTAGTTGCTGTCATGTTTTACGGGAAATTATTCATACCAACGGACTTCAGTACCATAAACTTGAAGTTCACGGAAGAAGAACAGGTATGATTACCCATGCTGTTTTATTTGAAAAAGTACAGGATAAATCTTATAATACTGACAGGCTTCCAATGTTTGATTTCACAAAGAAAAATTTTGAAGAAATCAAACAATTTCTGACACAGTATTGTATAGATTTACAAGCATCAGGATATATCTTGATGCGTGATCCTGTATTAGCCTATCATGAGGTTCTCTGTGTTGGTTCGGAATGGGCTATAAATCCAAATGACCTCCATGGAAGTTCATTTCAAACCAATATTGAACACTCATTAGGCAAAGGAAAACAACCTGCAGTAAGTATACCCTATGATACTTCATCCCTTAACCAGGGTGAATTATATAGGTTATCTATGGAGCAAAGAGAAAGAATAAAGAAAACAACGCTCCATGATTTAAGAAATTATTTTCACTTAACCCTTGATGAAGCGAGTAAACAATTAAATATGTCTACTCACACCATACAAAAAATCTATCAAAAAGGAGGGTTAACAGAGTGGCCACACAAGAAGCTCAAGAAACTTATGACGCAAATCTCGATATTACGAAGAGCTTTGCCTCATCTGGATCCCATCTCAAGAGAAGCAAAAGAAGAAGACATTAAATATCTTCAGAATGAGATGATTAAAGTTTGTAATGATGTTGAGCCACTCGCAATTAAACTTTGTTGAAATAATATTTCCTTTTGCTTAATTATTTTGTTTATGAATATTCTTTTCTCGTATTTATAAAAATTGTTATAATCATAGAAATCACATAACAACTATAATAATATATTTGCTTCATTCACTTCTGGGAATGAAGTTGGATAAAAATTCATGATCCATAACTCACTGATTTGTTTGATCATGGCAAGAAATTAATCCACAATATTGCTACTACAATAGCAAATTGAATATATTTATTTATAATATCAATCATGATCATACAATCCCTTGTCTCATAATTTAAGGGAATATTTAATGCCAAATATATAATTTTGAGACCTTTATACAACTGATGGCATACAAAATTTATGGATCAAATATTGTTTCATAATTTGTCACTTGTTATCAGGCTAACTTGCCTCTTGGCTTCAGGCTATCTTGCCTCTGAAATTAAGGCTATCTTGCCTCTTGGTCTCAAGCCAATTTATGCCTCATCTCTCTATGGCGTTTTGATCTCATAATATATATGGCCTTTTAACAGTTTATCTTCAGAATAAATAAAATATAAACATAATAAAATAAATAGATGGAACCCACTAATATATATATATTAGTGTCGTTGCCATAAATAATAAGAAGGGAGAGGGATATATATATATAGCAATAAATAAATAAAATAAAATAAATGACTGAAAATAAACATGCTAGATAAATAAAAAGAAGATGAGATAGGAATGGTAGTAAACTCACAGCGAGACCTATCTCATCCAAAGATAAGAAAGAAGATGCATATGCAAATGTAAATATATATATATAATATATAGAAAACGGTAAAATAAAAAGGGAAGGGGATTTAAAGCAGTAAATAAATAATAAATAAATGGAGTCCACTATACAAGTGTTACCACCATGAAAAATAAAGCAGTAAATAATAAATGGTGCCCACTATACTAGTGTTGCTACCATGAAAGATAAATAAAGCAGTAAAGAATTAAAATAAATGGGGCCCACAAAATGTCACCACCATAAAAGATAAATAAACTTTAAATAAAATAAATAAATAGAGCCCACTAATAGATACTAGTGTGCCTCCATGAAGAATAAATAAATGTAAAATAAAATAAATAAATGGAGCCTACTAATAAATAATGTTGCCGCCATAAAAAATAAATAAATGTTAAAATAAATAAATAGAACCCACTAGTAAATATACTAATGTGTTATCATAAAAGATAAATAAATGTTAGTAACAATAAAATAAATGTTAGTGACATAAAACTAAATATTAGTAAAGTCAGTATGGAGCTTAGTATAGCCACCATGAGATAAATAAATAAAGCAGTAAGTAAAGAATTACAAATGGAGCTTAATGACGCCACCATGAAATAAATGAATAGGAAGTGGGAAGAATATATAAACATAAATAAATTACTGTAAATAATAAAATATAAATTTACCGTGAATAGTAAAATTACTATTCACTATAAATAGTGAATAAAGTAAAATTACAGAAAGATTAATCTAGACTTCCATGTAGGAGTCAAATGAATAAAATGTAAAAATTACTGAAAAAGGGGTAAATTTACTGTGAATAGTAAATTACTATTTACCGTAGTAAAATAGTAAATAATCTCAAATCTTAACCATGGAACCCGATGTTAAAATAATCGGTAAGAATAGATATTTAATTCCATATAATGGTTAAGATCATCCCAGATAAATAAAATGGAAATATGAAATAGATGGTGAGAAAATCTTACCTTGGTAGAGTCTTCGTGCTGATAACGTGTTATAAAACTGATAAAAATAATAAGAAGAAGAGCAGAGGTTCTAGAGAGATAAAGTAGAGAGATAGATTCTCATTTCATTCAATCAATGAACAGTTACAGAAAACCTCTATTTATAGAAGAAAAATGGGACTTTAGTGTAATTTCTACCTCTGGGTCATTTGGTGTAGTTTTCCCCAAAAACCTAAACTATTCACTCACGGATTTCCTTCCCGTGAGTGATTGTATAATTGTGTGTGGGTCCCACCAAATAGTAAACTACTATGCGTGGTACTATGCAAATAGTAAATCACTATGCGTGGGTCCCATATCATCTTTTAATATTTGGAAACCGGGAGTCAATGGACATCCACATAATAAGTATATTCATAACATTATCATTATTATTAGAATTATTAATTAATTCCTCCTCTCTTTTCACAATTAGAGAGCACGTGGCTTTGTGGCTTTGTTTCCCTGGAATGCTCTTTTACGGATTGACTTAATGAATTGGGCTGGAGAATGACAAAAACGGTGGGCCCGCACGAATGCATTGAGTGGATTAAAGGGATGAAAACCTAAAAGCTAAGTGAGAGAGGCGGCAATCGAGGAAAAAAAAAGACGCACAGCACGCAGGAGTTGGACGGCCAAGAACAGAGACTGGAGGCATAATAGAATTCAGAGAGGAGTCTGTGGGTGACGGCTGGAACACGCAGAGCAGAGGCAACAACGAATAAAGAAGAACACGGACGACAGAGAGGCAAAGCGCAATCAATCAAAGAACAGAGAACACGCTGACGGTGGAGTTTGATTTATTGTTTGATTCTAGCGTATTTCTTTCTTAGGATGATTGTGAACTCTGAATTCCTATTTGCTGTGATCTGGATTAAAGTCATGTGTGGCTAATTTTCTGTTTCAACCTAGAGAACCTATGAACTTGTTTGAATTTTAGAGATTATTCTCATTAATTAGTTTTACTTATTTTTAATTCAGTTTATTTAATCTTGTTTTGATTGTTATTGTTTAGTGATTGGCCACCATTGAACATGTTTTGGGGATTTAAGATTGAACTTGGCAAAGGGAATTTTACATTGACCTTGAGATTAAATAATGTGGAATTAAATTATAGTTTAATTTACGTCTAGGATAAACATATACCTAGAAGCTCCGCATAGTCAAATTAGAGTGAGCCCGAGTGAATTACATCTTAATTAGTCGTATGAGGCATTACATAATTAATTAATTGAGATAGGTATATAAATGGACCGGAAGGCATTTATAAACATTAATACTCTAGATTAGCTGATTAGATTAAGTTAAAATTAATTTAGTGGGAATAAAATCTAATAAACAGATAAGGGATTAGTGACTCTAGGTTGTCCTTTTAATATTGAAATTTGCTATCCGTGAAAGGTCTTTGTTGATATTTATTCCTTAATCTATTTGCATTTCTTTCTACTTATTGAAAACAATTCTATTCAACTTAAACGAAAAAGGAGATTTGACACCTAATCACTAGTTAGATTGAGTCTCTGTGGGATGACCTTGATTTACCACTTGCTATTCTTACGACCTGTACACTTGCGGTGTTTAGTTAAATTTTGGTAGCATCAGAGCAACTAATAATATGATGAGTATTTATATGCATGTGACAATATTGTGTTTATCCAAAAAGGAATCAATATTAAACTCCCCCCCCCCCCCCGCGGCGGCGGCGGGACTGGGGGTAACTCATTTCAATTATGTAAGATATATATAGCCCGTCATATAATGACCCGAAATTTAATTTCTAGAATGAGTTTGTTGTTTCTTTAGTGAAGCCCAATCAGTTCTAATCAATAGACCTGCTGCCACGTGATAAAGGAAATATTTTGTAAGAAACTTTGCTGGAAAGGAGTATTGATGAAGAGATCTACAGCAAGAGTCACTATATATTTATATATTATAACGTGAGCATATAAGAAGAAAAAATTAAAAAAGGACACAAAAAATCCCATATCTTGATAAAGAGGCCAAAAAGTGAATAGCAATTGTTTGGAAAAGGTTTTTAAAGCTCAAACATGTTGGATGATCTCCAAGAATAGACGTAGCAAGGCCAAAGGCATAGCATTCTTACTTATCTACGCAAGTAGTTAGCAGTAAGAACTGGGAGATTAATTATAGAAATTGGCAAAGCGGACTTCATGAAGAAACTGTGCTATTTTCCTATTACCATGACTAAGAGGATAAACGTCATAGAAGGTTTGAAGCTTTGCTGGATAAAGGATATACAGGAAAGTTAAGGAATCATAGGATTCTACTGGAGCGATATGTGTGTGTATAATGTCTCAGATATGATTTTGCAATTTTGGGAGAGATTTTATATATGACGCGTCATATAACGTGTCGGATATTCAACTTTCTACACCGTAAGAGAACTATGTATGCAATATTGGGAGATTTCATATGATTTGGCAAATAGAAAAGCACACTATGTAGATGTGCTGATTGGCCTTGTGAAAGAAGCCCATAATGATATGAGTTTTGAAGAGATGATAGTAGAAGAGCTAGCAGTACAAGATGTAACGCGGCTTTTGATTTGAACAGAGACGTATTAGCTCCCATAGATTAATTTTCTGATATTGATACCTTCCCTTGTATTAAAAAGAAAAGATTTCTAAAGTGAGGTAGGCCAACGTGATTCTTAAAGGTACGGATAAAATAAAAGAAAATAAATAAAGAAGGGATAAGACCTGAGGTGATTGGCCTCTATAAAAGGAGAGGACCCTTTATTCACATAATGATGACAATTATTTATTTATTTTTAATAAAAGAAAGTACACAAGGCTTATGATTCAAGCTTAGTCCATCAGCTAGGGCCCTTGGTGACGCATCCTCTTTGCGATAATTAATGGATTCAGTAATTGTCCTTATGCATTTGCCAATGGCTCCATCATCAAATGACCCCCATTAGGATTCCAATCCCTTTTTATATTTATCTTATCTCACCTTCGACAAGGGGAACACCATAAAGTGGCCCCTACTACATACGGGCACATTTTTTTTTTAATCATCTTTGTCTTATAGTTATATCACATCCACACCCCAATGGGAATTAATAATTTTCACGACAATAATCAAAAGCCATAATATGCATATGTGTGTGTGTGTGTTTTTTATTTTAATAAAAAAAACCCTGTAAACATGGCCATGACTAGGGGGAAAAAAAGATAGAGGCCTTATTTTTTTTTCATTTTCTTTCCTTTAAAACTACGTGGTGTCAAATTCTTGAATTAAATAGTTTAGGCATGAATGATGAGACAAGTGAGAAATGAATTTTGCCGTTGGATTGATGAGGTAATTCAATAGGAAAATCGAAAACTGGAGCAAAATTTGAATCTTAGGGGGCAATTAGGCAACATTGGGCCTTAGGCCCAATATCTTTTGGAACACCAAAGATAGGGACCGCTATTATGGAAGCAGATTTGGATCTCACAAAATCCCACGTGCATCTCTGCATTGCATGTCATCATTGAGCCTCTCTGTCTTCAAATTCCACGATTCCTCTTTTAGACTTTTACGATGATCTCAACCTTTTCATAGTTTTATTTTTTTCCCTTCTAAATTAAAACTCCATCCACGGATCTTTTTCCTTATATATAAATATAATCGACCACTGAGCACATATATATGTTGGTGATTAAATCCTGTGAGAAGTAAAAAGATTATTCGAATGGATATGATGACATTCTAACTTTGTGAGAGCTTTATTAAGCTTTTCCTTTTAACTTCACACATCTCACATCCCTTATATAATATTTGTTTCTTTCTGCTATATAATATCACACATCGCATATGTTGGAAGCTAAATTTTTAAATAGATATACGAAGTTTCTTTCTCATATATGAAAAGACCATGTATATATATAAATATATTAATGAAAAAGTAAAGGTAAATGGTAATCACATGGAAATAAATTAAAGAACGATCCATTTCAACATTTACAGCTATGGGTCTCTTTGGAGGGGCAGTTATCTTTCAGAAGTTTCTATATTTACTAATATTTTTTTTATAGAAGAGATACTGTTAATTCCCCGAATTTCTCATTCAAATATATTTCTATAACCACAATATGCAATAATTGTATTCAACTCAAAAGGGAATAATTGGCTTGTACGATTTTGAAAATTCCACGAGCCCCTTTTCTTGTATTAATGACCACTACTAGAATTATTCCAATAAATTGCTCTTCAAAATATTCTTTTGGGCATGCATTGGAATGGAATAAAGGAATAATGGAAAATCAACTTTATAATAATTTTATTAAAAAAAGAGAATAATGGAAAAACCACTTAACAAACAATTAGTGATTCCAAATGCGCTTCATGTTTCATTCTCAGTGGGAAGACAGAAGCAAAACAGGCGTATTTTTTTTTCCGACCAAACATGTTATAGCTCGCTTTCAGCTGCCGTGGCACCTTAATTTCATCCCATTTTCTGTTATTCTAACCACGTCTAATCAAAGCAACACAAGTTTATTTTATTTTTTATTTTGAAAAATAAAAATAAAAATAAAAAGATATATACGATAGCTAATGAAGCATCCAAAGACTCGTATATCAAAGTTATTCCTGAAAGGAATATTTAAAATAACAGCCAAAATCGCGTGTTGCAATTACTAGGCTAAAAGGGGAAACCACTTTCCACAATTTATTATGTCCGATCTACTTTATTCTCTCATAATTTTAAGTATATCTCAATCTGGTGCCAACTTTATCTCCCTGCTTTTAAGGGAATTTAGATTCCATTTCCATATGTCCTTTCATTCAACATGTTTAAGAAGGAATATTAGCCACAGTACACACACGTATATACACATGGATAACATTTATAAGAAGTGCGTCGATTATGGTTTTTCCTCTCACCATAAGTCTACTTGGAAAAAGAACTAGATACGAAAGTACCCTTTTATTTGACAAAGAAAATTTATTAATCGCTGTCTGTTGCCATCTGAACAAGCAAGTGTTGGGAAGAAAGTAGAACAAATTAAAGAAGAAAGAAGAAAATTAAGCGATGGACAAAATAAAGAGAAAGGCAAGTCTAATAAGGTGGCATCACAAATAGCGAAAAGAAAGAAATAAAGAAAAAGGATAAAAGAGAGACAAGTAAAAGGTAGGAGAGCATATAATAAGGTTAAGTGAGATTTAGCAAAAGAGAAGAGATAAAGCATTCACTGAAACCCCACTTTTGTCCTCCACAAATGACACTAATCCTTGAAGACCCCTCCATTATCTTTTTAAAAGACACATATAAACGACAAATTCTCTACTTACGCTTAAGGGCTTTAATTATTGTTAAGCTAAGATTATGATCTTTTAGTGATTCTTAAAGCAGCAACGTCTTTGGAGTTTAAAGAAGAGATGCTTAACTATCTTTTTCTCCATACTTTTCCATTATACTAATTATTTTGAACTCTCATCATACCGCAACCTTTTATTGCTTTCCGAGGATGAGAGAATGTTGGGTTTCGAAATTCCAATAAAGAACGTTATTCTTTTGCAAAATGCATCATAGCATGAAAAGTTGCGCTCTCTTGGAGAAGATTTTACTTTTTCCTTCTGAGGAGAAAAGTTGCTTCCTCTTTGCATAAACCTTGCGCTATGGATCTCACGATAACTATAATAATTTGTTCAGTTTAATTAATGTAATTATGCGCATAATGATTAAAGTGAATTAAGCAATTTATTTCCCAAGTATATTCAGGCCATGCATGTACGGTAGCTATTATGTCGATGTAAAAGATTAATTACTGATTTTTGTTTCAGATTAATTATTGGACAACACAATATGAATTTTAAAATGCCAGAGAAGAGAAAATAAATATTATTTAGGTCCAGTACAATTGGCACTCAATTAAGTTTCTTAAGCATCTAGTTAGGGTTTGATTCTTGACCATGTATATGGAGAGAATCTCATGGTTCAACACTAAAACCCTGCAGTGCGAGGGGATTTGTCACAGCTACTTATGGTAGATACACTGAGCCTGCATAATAAAAAATTCAGGCTATTTCAAATATTATTATTTATTAGGTCTACAGTACGTGTACGTTACTGTGTGTGTGTGGGGAAGAAACAAAAATAAAGAGTTGAAAAAAACCTGCATACCGAAACTTAGCTTCATGGATCACATGTGATAATTAATATTTAAACTTGATATCAGAGCTCAAATAGTGAAGTCTCGACTAAGGACCTACAAGCGGTAGATCTAATAACATAATGGATAATGTTACCATTATCTCATGTTGTCATTCTTTGCAAGCACAGTTAGAAGAGCTATACAATTAATTAAATTGTATTATTAATGGAAAAAGGGAGACGAATTGATGCTAATGGTGTAAAGTTAATGCGCTCCTGTAAATAAATAAAAGATGCGTAAAGTTGAATTAGTGTAACTGTGTAGGATATTTAGAGGACAAATTTTTGGAAAAAGTGGAAAGTGAAGTCGTCGTCATTAGCCCCTTGCTATAGATCTATTGCACAATCTTAATATACTATAAACCCGATACACACCACGAGGCTGCTGGCAATCCATTTCTGATAAAACTTTACCACATTAGATTGGCCGGCGCAAGTTTTATTAGAAGAATCACATGTGTGTCCACGACTTCCTATAATCCTATCCACATATCACAATTTTATGTTTAAAACTAGTTATGATATGAGGAAAACGGGAAATTATAAAATAACCTAGTATTTAATGATATCAGGAATCATATGTTCTCTAATCCGCTTATGAAATTTCAAGATCTTCATTTAGATAATGTAAGTAGTGATTGAGGTTCATGTATAATTCCACTTTCATTAGGAAACTGTCTTTTCATAGTAACTCTAAAATCCTAAAACTTTTTTGAGGCCAGAAATGACTTCCCCTTATCCCAATTTGAAATTGCGCTTGCAATAGTTGTGCTATTCTTTCTCTTGAATACGCGGATTATTCGAGATCACGCCAGGAAACAGCAATTGGCCGGTAGGCCCTAATAATAAGCACATAGAAATAAATTAAGCCAAGAAAGAACCAAGAAGTGGTTTCAATATTTCTTTAATTTTTAATTTAGGGGGAAACGCAGATGATTAACGAACACGATATGTGTGTAGAGACTAGAGAGAGAGAGATCTTGTTCTAGGTTATCTACACATGTGATCCTCTCGATTGAATCACAACAGGCACTTCTTGCTCCGTTTGATGGTATTTATTAAATTATAACCATATTTACTTGATCAAATCAAAATATCAAAGGCATTAAATACTATTTAGGGGAGAATATTAAGCTATGACTAGAAATAAGAGAATTTAACCAAAAGTGTCGATAATAATTAATCAGACCAGGACATGAAGTTTCTTCTACATATGTTAAAGCATATGTATAGTAACCCATCTTTCCGCGAAAAGGTGACCTATCGAATGGTTCTTATGGGACTGTTAAATCCAGATAGCGCACGTCGGTTTCATGCATAAGGATTTGAGATGACCCAATTAGCTAGTTATGGATAAGCCGAAAGAAAAAGATTACTATATCTTTAATTATTGGGCGATATCAGTTATGAAAGTCGAACTAAGACGAGGGAGGAGCTGATGAGCGACGTTACGTTCCTCGCGCAGTTCAAGAAGCAAAGAAATTAAAGTTGAATACTACAATTAGCAAGCAGATTTGACAATACTATTTACTTTCATCGAGTTCGCAAATTTCACGTGGTTACCATTTGGAGTAAGCAAAATTAAATGTATTAAGAATAGATTATCGCTTTTCAATTATCATTAAATATACATTACTTATTAACATGTTATTATATCTTATATTAATATTTGATATATTCTTGTATTGAGTTATCCGGATTCCAACATTACCTATCTTCTTTAACAAAAGGAGCATGTAGTGCGCCGGAATGCCATCAAACAAATTTTCCCTTAGTCATCCTATCCTTAACCTTAACAACGTTTGGTCGGAAATTAATAGGCCAAAAAAAAAAGAAGAAGAAACGAAGAAAGAAAGGGAAAGATGAAGAAGTAAAGATATATAATCCTCAAATTAAAGTCCTATACATACTACATATGACGGTTGGTAATAATATACATACAGTTTTACATGATAAAGTTAGTTAATCAAGGGGCGTGCAAATTTTTCACCTTCTGGCTTAAATGCTTGAGAATCCAAAGACATGCATGTCACAGGATGTAACCAAGAACAAAAAAGTCTAAACCCTCATAATTCCTGAATGTTGAAGACAATCCGTCTATCTACGGATTCAAGAAGCCCAGTGTAATCCACTAGCCGACCCTCATCACAGTCATCATCAATAGAAATGTTCAAATCCAAAGACACATAAGGGCTCGTCTCCTCCATAGAAGCAATATTATCATCTTTCTCTTCAGCTAACAACTTTTGCTTAACTGGAGGAGAGCCCGCTCTTGATCTGGAGCTGAAACTTTCACAGCTGAAAATTATTATTGCATCACCAAGACTAACCTCTTTGCCATTTGAATCCACTATCCTTCCTCTTTCAATGGCCCTTTTGAAACCCAGTTGAGAACAATAATCCGCTTGGTCTATGTCCTCCACCACAAACACCCTGTGAGGATTTCTACAAACTGCATCCCCAAATCTCTTTACATAATAACTTTGTTCGTCTCTTGATCTTTTGTTTCTGCAAAATTCCTCTGTTGACTCTGCCCCAGTTGATGAAAAGCTGCTCAAAGCTATTGAAACGAGGTTATTGCTGTGGGACCCAAATACTTGTGTGGCCAGTTCTCTGGCCATTTTCTCCTTAGCTTCCGCATCAAATCCTTGGAAGAACAACCACGTTTCTTCCTTGGCCTCGCTGTTTCTGATGTTCCCTTTTCTTCTTAACATGCCAGAACGGCACTGTAAAACGGTGCTTACGATGTCTGGTACTATATGTTTCTGCCACGGGACTTTTTTCTCCAAGGCATTGCATAGGGTTTTCAAATTCTCTGAGTTGAGCTCTCTGAACTTGTTCACATATTCCGTTTCCATGATGAGATCACTAGATGAAGTGGAATTAGGGTTTGAACTTGGATTGGACGGTGGGGATGATTGTTTGGCGCTGTTATGATCAGGGATGTACATTCTCAGAGTTGGTTCGCTTGACTTGTTCATATTATTTCCACTTTCAGAGATCCAGAAAGGCTGGTCTCTTGGTGGGTTATATGACAAGCCTGAAGGAGACGAAGGTGATACACAGGAGAATGTGAAGGTTTTTTCACCATGGTAGGGTTGTTTTTGAGCTGGCCTATTGCACATAGAGTTCCACTTTTTACAAAGGTCTCCCACTGGAACACAGTTCTGTCAACAAAAGAAAAATTAAATTAATTTTCCATATTGGATATTTTGCACGCACGAATATATATATATATATATATATTTCATATTCGAATTCTCTATATAATGCTCATTATATATTATAAGCTGTAATCTAAATAAAACCTGATCATTGGAGGATGCTCTACTCTCAAGTTTGTACTGTTGGAGCCATGCAGGAAGATTTGTGGATGAGTCACTGTTACAGTTACTGCTCTGCAAACTTCGAACTTGCTTCTCATCCACTGTTTCCGGTAACAGCCAGCCAATTCGATCGCCCTCGGCTTTCTTGTTAGAGGACTGATTTTGTAGGCCACTGCACGAAAATGATCAGTGAGATTAATTAGCTTTTTGGATGATATTATATATATATATATATATATATATATATATATATATATAAAATTAACCATTATATTTGGCCTTCTAGTAAAGGCATTCATCCAGAGAATAGTACAATAATGTAGTGGAAAGGGAATAAACTAAAAGAAAAGGCTAAATTAAAATTGAGAGATTCAATAATGTTAGTGGAGAAAAAAGAAGGAAACCCTCTTTTCTCGTTACTTCCAATCAATCAATGAAGAAAACAAGACTATAATGACTGACATCTCTTTTCACAACACACGCTTTTTAATCAAAGCTCTTTTGCTATTGTTTTCTTTTCCTTCACTCATAATATAGAAAACTAGTTGATGAGAAACAAAGAATGAAAAAAAAAAAAAAAAGGAGAGAAGTGACATTTTTTCTCCGTTTCGTTTATAGCACTCGTATATCTCGTGTGTAACCGAGCATTTCCTTTTTAACCTTCTAAAGTAAAAGACAACCCCACCTTTCTCATTTTTCTTCTGCTACGTTTAATGGCTATATCAATCAATTATTTGATGAGAAGAAGGAAACGTTTGGAGAGGACGGGTGTAAAAGTAACAAGATTAAAACGGTAAATTACATTCGACTTTACCAACTAGCTAGGGTACCTGTCAGTGTCAGTGATGAGACTCAAGTGCAAGCTTCCTGCAGGAATAGTAAGAGGATGAAGTCCCCAGATAGTCTCCAGCGATGGATCCCCATTTTTACATTTCATATAAGTCTGAAAAGTAGCTATTCCTATCAACCTCAACCTTCCTGTATTATTCTCAAGAACCAGACGTTGAGATGTTACACCTGCCACCAGCTTTCCCACTTCCATTATTATGTGCTCCAATGGGCAATAGTAACTAGCCCTCCCACCTCCACTTCTGTATTCAAACAGCCACTTAAGATCTCCCATATACAAAATAAACCCTTTGCCAAGACTACTGTTCGTAATAATGTTCTTAAGTTCTTCAATCTTTTTCTCTACCTCTACTTGGGACAAATGACCAAAAGCAGAACGAGTTAGAGAAACAAACTTGACCCCTCTCAAACTCACATCATCAACATCGTCCTTTTCAACCTTATCCATCACTCCTCGTACTACACCTTCAAGACTAGCCTCACACTCTCCCACCACCACCGTACTTCTCCGTTTCTGATTCATCAAACTATCTATCACACTCGACACATCCTCGGACCTGACCGGATCTCCGGATGTTTTGGCGGCGGTAGTGTTCTGTTCCTTCTGAGAAGATATTTCCAAAGACACGGTTTGCTCGATATTACTTTTGACTTGAGTACTGGAGAACCCAGCTTCTCTCATGACACGGCTGACACTAGGATCGTCCAAAATGGAAATGATGAGTTGTTCCAGCTCTATCTTGACGGCTAACAGCGGCTGCTGCTGATTCTCGATGGATCCACGGCGCTGGTGGGCCTGGGCTCGCTTGAAGGCGGCGACAAGGGCGTTGGAGATGGAAGGACAATAAGAGTAGTGAGCGGCGGTGGGGCCCAACATGGCGCCGGCGGTGTTGGAGGCGGGAAGGCGGTTGAGGGCGACATTGAAGCAAAGCTCCAGGGCCTTGCACTGAAGAGGATGGGAATGGGATTGAAGGCAAGCCGTGCGGAGGAGGCCGTTAGCGGAGGCGAGCATGGTGTTGGCCACGTGGAGGGGAGTGACTTGGGCGTGGCCGCGACGCCTGGCGAGCGTCACGGCTTGCTTGACGACGGCTGCAGCTTCGGCGTTGAGACCCTGCTGGACGGCGCAGCTTCCTGTCCTCATCTTCAGATATATAGTATACAATCACTGATCACAAGTTACGGAGTGCGATGAGCACGCATTACTTTGTATGAAGAGAATACTAGGTTAGTAAGAAGAAGGTGGTTGGTTTGAGGGAAGAAGAGAGAGGACAGAAATTTATGGGAGATGGGGTGGGATGTGCTTTTCTTGGAGGGGAGGTTTCATTTTTGGGTCCAAAGTGGATTTTGTTGTAGAAAGCGGATTGCATGTGCTGACTAATGCACCTCTATCAATTCAAAGGCTACTCAGCTTTCCTCTCTCTCTCTCTCGTACACTCATACACTTATCTCGTTAGAAAGAGAAAGTTACGGTATTTGCCTCTGTCCGTCGGCCAGGAATAGCCTCATCATCACTACTCCAGTTATAAATCATTATATATATAAGTCGTTTTTCTAGCCTTGGCTTGGTATTAAATTTAATTGGTTATTATATTATGAAACCGTGGAGTATGCAACTTGCGACATCTATTCTTCTCACTCCATTAGCAATTAGTCACTAGTACACTAGAGTATTTTGACAAGTCGAGGACGTACTTTTTTTTTGTGGGGCTTGAGGAACGTACTGTTATTGAGTTGCGTCAATATTTTTACAGGTTGCAAGAGGCAACTCCGATCATAATGTGAAGTCTTGAACTATTGCTATCAAACTCGAATCATGTAGCAACCTTGCACTAATATATATGCGCTGAATTACTACACGCAAAGGAAATTAAACTGTACAAGAGGATTACATGTTACAGAGCTGAGATAAATGGGTGGCGCTCCTTTATGCATATATATTCTGGAGAGAGAGAGAGAAAGAGAGAGAGAGAGCAGCTTTTAAAAGAGAAGAGTATTTGATTTGGGGGAAAAGGAATCGGGAACTGTGAACGATTTCCTTCGGGACCCAAAGACGGGGGAATAAAGCGTTCCCAATTGCGTTGCTTGTTTTTTATGGAATTCCAACTAACTTAAATAAACACCCTTTCGACTTTCAACTTTGAATGCATCACCCTCCCCTGCATGGGGATTATATCCAACATTCTCTTCCTAGTATACCACATTCTCTCTTTTCTTTTCTTTATTATTCCCTTCCCTAAAGTGGCCATTTTTATTCTTACCCCTAATTCCTCTTTCACCATATATTCATAAAGAAATCATAAAAAGCCTTCGACTCGAAACTCTCTAACCGTAAAAAAAAACAAACAGAATGACAATTCCCATGGGCTCTTTTCTTTTTCTTTTTTTTGTTATCTGACTCACATGAGCTACTTCGGACAAGTCGATTTACGTCTCAAATACTACTTCCTTGGCAGTGTCAGATCTACGCCAATACGTTGAAAGCAGGCAGCTGCGAAGGAGAAAACTAAACCAGAACCAAGTCAAGCAGAGAGCTGCCACTTTTTATACACAACGAGGCTAGGGTGCCAGATTGATACTTCTAAGTTCTAATAGACAAAGTTTTAATGTCCAATTTAATTTTAAATATGCTTATTAAATTCTTTTTTTAAATTTTGCCCCTTCTTATTTGCAACAAATTGTTGGCGTGCTTTTAATTCTTATACACACTTTATCGTGATACCAGGAGAAGTAGATCACTATGGTGATCATGAGTTTTACTTTTACTGCTGCTTCTTCATCGTGATAATCATTTGCATAGTAATAAATTTCAAATAATTGCACATCCTAATTCCCCTCTATTGGCCCCCGGCATCATTGCTTAATTAATTTGGCTGATTGTGTTTCAGCCACTAGATTACAGTTAATCATTGTGGATTTGTTCAATTCTATTTTGTTAAATATCACATTATTTTTGCAAGATTAATACATTTTATTCTTGATACTCCAATGGAGATCAACTTGCGGGTATCTTAGAGAGGTGTGTCCATTTGAGTCAAGCAAGGATTGGGTTCAACGTTGGCTTGGCATTGAAAACAGAGCAGGCAAATAGCACCACTGGGTGGGTGCTGCCCCTAACGTCTAGGTGTTTACAAAAAGGATAAAATACATCGATATTACATAAAGACATGAGAGCATACTTCGGTGTCGTGCACATATCTCCCGTTCATTTCCTCAATCATTTCGGACTCCACTTTCTCTTGTTTTATACTCTGACGCTTGACGCATCACTATCTTTAAGGTGATGATCCTAACTTATGCTACAGCTGCATCTCACCTTGGAACAAAAGCAGCCAGCAAAACTATGCTTAAAAAAGAACAGCACACGAAAGAGAAGAGACCAAAACAAAGGGAATAATATAATATAATGGGTAGCCCAGTCGATGAACACTCTGCACAGAAACAGAGCAAGCAACTCTGATAACCAAGGGTGTGTCTTCTTTATAGGGAGGGATCCCAGAAGGAACATGTATAAGTAAGCATTCCAAACGTTTAAACGTAATCAAGAACTATCCATCACGTCTGACATCATACATAGAAAGGGACTATATGTAAATAGTGACAAACCTTCTCTTCTGGGTCTGTCGATCAGTGACGCTTACATCTTTTTCAGCACCGTTTCAGGTTCCTAGTGAGATGAGAGTCGATGAAGATGAAAGAGACGCACGGCTGAGGGTGTGTGCAAGTTGTTTACGTTGCACATGACTGGCACAAGACTGGTGCGTTTGATTTGAGGGAGGGAATGAGAGGATTGGGAGTATATTAACTAAATTGTTATTAACAAAGAGAATATATTTTTTTCCGGGTTTCAGACCTCTAAGTTTTATATAAGAGTTACTTTTGATCTTTTGACTTTATAAAGTATACACTTTTCATATAACTCTAACCGTTAATATATTGTTAACGGAAAATGTTAATGTGGTTAATTTAAGTGATGGCTAATAGTATTTAATTAAACAAATTTTATATACTTTTCAATTTATCTATATTTTAAATTTAAGTTTAATAACATTTAATTGTTCCGTCATCACCTAAGTTTATACTGTTATCACTTAAGTTTGTATTTTCCATTAGCAAAATTAATGGAGTTAGAATTATAGGACTAAAAGTATACTTTATAAAATTAAAGGATCAAAAGCATATCTTATATAAACTTAAAGAACTAAAAGTATACTTTAACCTTTTTTTCAATGTATTTTTGAAATATTGAAAAAAAATTTATGGGTTATTTAGTAAGGAGGATAGAAAAAATTTCACTCTCCTCCCTTCCTCCTAGCAAATGAAACAAACTATAAAAGAATAAATAAAATAAATGATTGGGTTCTAAGTTTTCCAACTATAAGATAAAATTTATATTACGATTTACACTACAGACTCCGTCTTACATTCACAGGCGAAGGTAAACTTTACAGCAATAGGTAATCCAAATGTCGCAACCATTTATTCCCTCATGGTGGGTGAGAGCAAGCATAAGCATAGAAGCTATAAAGCTAGCTGGTTCCAGTCAAAAAAGGCTCTCCTACAACTTTGTTGGCCTAAAAAGACTTACAAAGGGCACCAAATTATTTGAACACAAAGCACTGATCTGCTATGCTAGAAAATGAGTGTTTGAAAGAAAAAGGAGAATCAAAAACACTTACTTAGAACACACCCTAACCCACCACTTCTGTCTTTCTCCCCCACCAATAACGGTTCGCTTTTTCAAAATAAATAAATAAAGCGAGGCCATCCTAATTGTTGAGAGCTAGGTCCTTTGTTTGGGCTTGGGCACCATGAGATTTATGGGAAAGCGAAAGTTTATGACTATCTTTTCTCTTCTATCGCTATCAGACTCCTTGGTTTTCCTGCAAGCACAAATTTCACTTAGAGCTCTAAAATTAATATATCCTCACCTCATCTTTTGGTTAAAGTGAAGTGCTGTATCATAAAGCATTATTAAAAGTAAAATATGGCATTATCTACTCAAAAGGCCCGCTCATTTTATGCTTTTGAGCCTTCAAAATAAGCATCTTGGGTCTCTACGTGGCCATGTGGCTGGCTCTGGCTGAAAGCAATATCCGAGTGAGGGAAACCAAGCAGAGAAGGGAAAAAAATTAGTTAATAGTATTGGGCAGGTTTGGCAGCTTTTACACTTTAAAGGCTACAATGGTATGAAAAAGTTGCTCTAATTTTGACATGACAGCCTTGTTAATGCAAAGGCGATGGAATTGCGTAACCATACTTACCCTCCTTTTCTCAAAAGTTTCTCATTTTCTATGCTTAAATATCTGCACTGCACTATACTAACTTGTGTTCCATTAAAAACTTAAAAAGGCCGCATCATTAGACCTACGAATCATTACTCTAAGCACTGCCGCAACTTCAGAAGAAACCAATCAAGAATTATTGCTGCAGAAACAAAGCACCCAACGTGTTGCAGAGAACTCACTGAATGAAATAAAAATCTAATGACCCCGGGATCCTCTTGACATCCTGAGCTGGATATAATTCAAACAGAATGATTTTCCCTTCCTCCCTTCTCCAATTGTCAATTACTAGAAGAAAAACACAAAATGGAGAACTATGATATCACCAAATCCACGTAAAAAGCACTGAATAACTTGGCTCCCTGTACCGTTAGAAGAACTACCACTGAATTTAAACTCACAATCAGATAGAGATCCTCTTTTCGGGTTTTAGCATCAAAATTTATCATTTATTAGTGTTACACTACCCAAAAAAAAAGCTCTGCAAATTTTGGAAAAATATTCATTAGACAATTGAAAGTACAAAACTCGTGATCCGCAATCCTTTACAAATATAATTCACGGTGCTCAGCGCTTCAAAAAAAAAAAAAAAGAGTATCAAGTTTCTTAGCTGTCCACCCTAGTGGAATTATAATCACACAATCAATTATCATGCTTCTAAGTTCGTCTTCACATACAACTTTTCAACTTAGTGCAGATCAATAATGTAAAATTCTCTCTCAGAACACGTTTAACGTGAGAGTCTTGCACTGTTCTTAGTCAAATATCTACCTTTCTAGCTGTGACATGAAAGTTGAAAGATCCAACCTAAGGCTTTGTTTGGGAGTTCCATTTTGGAGGGAAAGGAAGGGTTTTAGTAGTTCCTTCCCTTGTTTGGGAGTTTTAAAAATAAGAGGAGAGGGAATCAAGGATTTTTATAAATCCTCCAAAACCCTCATTTTTCACAAAAATGAAGTTCCCCCAATATGGGGGGTTTTAAGAGGGAACATGGATTAATTATTTTTTTACCCTCGTTCAAATAAAGCACTCTCATTATTTATGATCTCTTTTCTATTCTTGGAATACACACGAAAAATATTTTTTAGAGAGAGAAAATACTTTTTAGAAAGAGAAATACTTTTTTAGGGGAAAATATTTCCTAGAGAGAGAAAATACTTTTTAGAGAGAAAAAATGCTTTTTAGATGGGAACACATTTCTAGAGAGAGAAAATACATTTTAGAGAGAGAAATACTTTTTTAGGAAAACAATATTTTCTAGAGAGAAAAAATACTTTTTAGAGAGAGAAAATTCTTTTTAGAGAGAGAACGTGCTTCTTAGATGGGAACATATTTTTAGAAGGGAACAAATTTTTAGAGAGAGAAAATGCTTTTTAGATGGGAACACATTTCTAGAGAGAGAAATACTTTTTTAGGAGAAAATATTTTCTAGAGAGAGAAAATGATTTTTAGAGAGAGAACATGCTTTTTAGATGAGAACATATTTTTAGAGAGAGAAAATACTTTTATAGGGGAAAATATTTTTAGGGAGAGTTAATATTGTTTATAGGGTAAAATACTTTTTAGAGAGAGAAAATACTTTTGTAAGGGAAAATATTTGTAGAGAGAGAAAATACTTTTTAGAGTGAGAAAATACTTTTATAGGGGAAAATATTTTTAGAGAGAGAAAATACTTTTGTAGGGGAAAATATTTTAGAAAGAGAAAATACTTTTGTAGGGAAAATATTTTTAGAGAGAGAGAGAAAATATTTTTTTATGGGAAAATATTTTTAGAGAGAGAAAATATTTTTTGAATATAAAAATTACGTAAATAAATTTTTTTAGAAAATTTAAATTTATTTTTAAAGTATAATAATTATATTAATTTTTTAATAAAAAGATAAAATAGTAAAAATAACTTATTAATCCTCCATCTTCCTCCCTTACTATTTTTTTAACTCCCAAACAAGAGAAGGAAATATCTTCTATTTCCCTTCCTTCTCCTCCCCTCCAAACTCCCTATATCTCTTTCCTTTCCTTCTCCTCCAAACTCCCAAACAAAGGCTAAGCAATCAAACCGACATGAGAGGAAAGCAATAATATATTGGCACAGTAAAGTAGTAAACAACTAAACACATCGGGCCCAAAAAAACTACTTACTGCAAAATCAAATGCCACGAACTCATGAGAAATAAGAAAATACTACAGATATATGAATTCAAATACCAAAAACAAACACGTTTCAAAGTGAAATCAAGCTTACATGTTAGAGGCAGAGATTAGTCTGTAAGCTCAATATTCGGTCCAAAAACATGCTCTATAAGATCAAATATACAACACAGGTTAATCAATATGAATGATTACGTATTTACATTCTTCACAAGCAACCTTGCTGATTGTAATAGCTGTACGACATGGTAACTCTTCACTACCAATATTCAAAGTAAAATCCCTTTTCTACCTTATAAAACAAAAATAAGAAATGAATAAAGAAAACACTTTTGACGAGTACAAAAGGGAAAAAAGAAAATCAAAGGAAAAAATAATTGTGAGCTAACCTAAGTCACAGTTTTGATCACCTCAGCTTTCAGTTACAGCTAATCCAACATCATACTGAAGCAGTGGCGCAAGTATGTTCTCCACAGCTGATCTCTGCTTAGCAATTTCACTCATAATTGTTATCTTAGCAGACTCACACGCTTTTTTATTTGGGAAACCAAGAGTCCATCTCCCGTCTGTCACATGATCGGATGGGTTGAGGTGCTTTCCATTTCCTTCGTTAGTATAAAACTCTGCATCAAACTCTCTTATTTGAAGACGCAGCCATGCAGGGTGCTCCTCATCTGTCTGAGGCTGCATCAAGGAAGAAATGAGAATAATGAAAACATGAAATGCACAGAAACGTCAAATATGCTCAAAAGATACTAAATATGTACACACACTACATTCACAGATGAGAGGCTATTTGATGGTTTTTTGTTACTTGGAATTTGATTTTCACCATTACAACAAATGAATCATTGAAATTATCCAAGAGGGGGTGTGTGTGTGCGTTTTCTTTGTTAAGCACATCTTCTAGAACGCATGAAAATATGCAGTGCAATGCATAAGAGTACAAAGTATTCCATCCTTGAGCCTATCTGGTAATATCTAGAGTCATTTGGATAAGAAAGCAAAGTTTAAAAAAACAACTACTAAAGAATGAAAACGCCAAAGGCATCTTCATGCTATTAAATTTATCAAGTAATCTGCCAATATCATATACATTCCAGCCATTAGAAGTTTAAGATAACATCTAGCTTACACTCAACCCCGACAATGGTGCAATTGCAATAACAACTCCACGATGACTGCGAAAAGGATGTTTCTCGGCAAGAAGTAACTTTCCATCCATTCCACTTGTCACCGGTATCAGGTATATATCCCTGATTTCAGAATTTGAAAATGCAATTCTGCAGGGTGTACCAG
Organism: Acacia confusa; assembly: GCA_037074495.1. NCBI lineage: Eukaryota > Viridiplantae > Streptophyta > Magnoliopsida > Fabales > Fabaceae > Acacia > Acacia confusa. The sequence goes on along the minus strand of CM073507.1, from coordinate 6,614,666 downwards.
AATCTGCAATAGCCACGTAGGGTAAAATGATCAAGAAAAATGATGCCAGGGATAAGATAAAGTTTGATCAGATATGCCAACCTAAGGAAACATCTGATCCGAAGCTAGCATTTGAAACATCTGAAGCATGGATTGCTCCAGAATCACTGGTGGTAGGACTGCCCAGCGGTAATGGATTTTCAACTAACACACCATTGGAAATAAATGACTTCAGCTGGATATGGAGAACAAAAACCTGCACACTTAACTAATAAGATATGTGCCCTTCTAGAACTTTGATGAGGAATAGATTAACATGTTAACAAGAGCAATGAAATAATGGACAGACAAGAAAACTTCAATTGAACTCAAAATAAATCGGCAAGAAAATTTTTCAGGAATATATTATTTTGTATGAAACAGTTGGCATAGGACAAGACAGGAACCAGAAATGAAAATGAACATTAAAGCTTAATATATCTTGCACCAAAGTGCAGGAAAAAAAGAGAGTAACATGAACTCTGTTCAGTCACGACATTTGAGTCACACGTGCAAATATCAAACCGTATAAGTTTCATGCATTTGATCATGGGTTTCTCCACTCTACAACTAAGTAGAAAACAGATGTGATATTCCATCACAAAGAAATTAAAAAGAGCACAATAATTAAAATCAATTTTGTTTAGCATATCACTATAGCACTTTTCAATTTTGCGAAAACAACACTCCAATTTTTCCATATTGCTATATTGAATTTAATATAAACACAAATAAAGCATCAGAAGAAGATACGGCTTATCTTTATAGGGATAAGAAACAACCATATTGGTGATCAATTAGATGAATTTGAACTTCATATAAACTGACTAGTCAACAAGAACAAAATGTCACAGCCAATACACATGACAACTGGAAAAATAAATAAATCACAACACCTTCACTGCATCAATCATCCGTTGCCAAGCAAAATATGAAGATGTTTCACCTGTCATAATATAAACGTATTTACACTTTGTGAAGATCAAATAATAACCAGAAATTTGAAGAAGATGCCATAAATTCATTCTAGATGAGAATACCATCAACTGATTGTTGGTGTAGAGCGAGCTCCAACAAGAACAAAGGATCTTTATGCTGGGAAGATTCCTCAAGAACTGTATGTGATATGAAGCATGAGCATAGAGAAACAAGTTCATAGAGTTCAATTTGCATTTGTTAGAGATTGAAGATAATTTAACTGTTGTTATTTACATTTTCAAGGAATTTGATGTGTGTGTTTTTCTGCCAAATTTACCATGGTTTAGTTTTAATCATTCCCCAAACAGTTTGCCAAATAAAAATATACTAGGTCTAATCACTAAGTGAATCAGGTAAGAGGTACCTGTTTTACAACTTTCCCATTGACTTCTTAAAGCATTTGGAATATGATCAAACCAAATTCCATCAAGTTCTTTTAGAAAGCCTTCTCGGGACTGCTTGCATGAAGTCTGTTGATAAAAACTAGAAAACATAAAACTTCAGAAACTTTGGGTGCAATACAAATTGTTATTACTGAAATGACAATGATGAATACCTACGTTGAACAGGTGGAGATTATCACCATGAAGTCCCTCTCTGTGAATGCGAAGTAGCTTGAGAAAGCACCATCCTGTATGCCATAGTGTCATCACAGAGAGAGATTGCCGAAAGGCTAAAACCTTCAACAGAGCATTTAAAATCTGCAGATTTCAGAGGAAGACAGATATTTTGTTACCTTTCTTAGTATGGAAAACAAATTCAAAACCTTAAACAACAAAACATAACCTAATAGCGAAATATAATTTGATCAAACTATAGGGAATGATGGTAGTGTTACATATACCTCAGGCATAAATTTAATGAAGATACCTCCATCTGCGGACTTAGAAGTTGATTCATCGATAGCCTGCAGCTGAAACACAGAGAGAGAAGAAAGAAGAAAAAGAAAAACACAACACATTGAATTATAGTTAAATAATAAATACATGTAAGTAGGAAAAAGGTGCCAAAAGTAGAATAGAGCATAAAGCATGTCCAGTTAATGTCAAGGCAACATGTAACTAATATCAGGCATACAATTATATTTCGCACCTTATATAATCCAATCACTGGAGCTATGGCACAATCAAGATCTGCAGTCAAAAGGTGAACTTAACAAACTTTAAAATTACTCATATGAAGATTATAGCCAGGCTACACGCAGAGAATCAGATCACAGTACCTTTACTTTCTGACAAAATAAGTAATAAAAATAGAGAAGCTAGCAGCATGACATAATGGTCAGAGAAAATATATGCAAGTATTCCATCCCTGCAGCAATAAATATTTCGTTAGAGAATGTCTAGATACTCATCAACTTTCATTCTGAGGGAACCCAAACAGAAAGCTACATAAATTATGCGAACATACTAGAATTGGAGAATCATGATACCAAAAATAGCAGCAAACCACCACAATGTCAGATTTGACATTACACAAAAAAGAGGCAAATATGCAGAGAACCACTAGATGATACTATACCTATGAGATGAGAGCTATCTCCCACGCAAGCCATACCATAATTTTCCCACCAGCTAATCCTCATTAGACCCTACATTTGCCCTATCCTAGCTTTAAAGGTTTGTTACAGATTCCTCCACACAACCTCCCTCTCCCTGATTCTCTTGATTATGTTTATTATCATATACTTCTGTTGGGGGGAGGCGGATCCATTACATTCGCTGACACAAACTATTGAGTTCTTCAGGCACTTCCTCCTGATGGTGGGAGCCCCTATGGTTGCTATTTGGCTTGATCATCATAATTAGGGTAATACTTCCCCCTCTTGGTCAATTTATGCTGGGGGAAAAAAATGAACATGAAAATCCATGAGATAAGTACTATCAGCAAAACCTTCTAATCTCCACAAATTCTTCTCTCATTCACAAACACAGACCACAACGTCGTAAAAATAGAGATGGAATAATAATTTTTAACATTGTGACAGGATCCACTCATCGACTAACATGTAAGTCAGCCAAAAGCAATGCAAAAAACTATGAAAATACCAACCTTTTAAGATGAATATCCCCAGTAGAGCGGCTAACATTGAAACTGGACATGAAATCTGCTATATGAGCATCATCATGATTCCTGTCATTGCCCTCTGCTCCTTTGCACTCAGAAGCACAACACATAACTCTTTTGACTTCATTCACATGCTTAGAAAAAGGATAAACATCACAGTGCTCATGAGATACATCGCCTTCATTCAGATGGTTCACATTTAAGGTCAAGAAAGGATAGAGGATGACTCCAGCCACATTATTGATTATGCATCTTCCACCAACAACTTGAAGAAGAAGCGACAGGATATATAGAGATGTAATGGCAGATAGATCTGTGTCCTGAAGCACATAATGCGTTGCTTGAATGAGTATATCATACGGAAAAACTTTTTCCAGATAAGGCATGAACAATTGACATGCAGGAGTTTCATCAACATGAAGTTTTCACTTTTGTTTTCTATTTAAGTTGTTTTATTTAAATTTTTCATTGACCACACTGTACATTAGCTATCCACACCTTGCAGAAAATTTAACCCTATTGAACTCAACAGTAACCTCAAGCATACTTAGGAATGGTACAAAACAGAGGGTGGCAACAAATAATGGAATGTTAATTTAAACCCTATTGATCTTCGAGCAAAAAAAAGCCCTATTGATCTCACATTGTTCTCTTTTGAAGCCAGTAATGAGATTATTATTGGAAATACGAGTCCGTTGAGAAGATTTTCAGTGACAAGTCTACTCAAACATGGCTCGCCAACAGTAAGAATGTCTTTAAGGTAGTATAGATCATCTGCAACTTTATCAGATTCAGCAACCAGACCATTTCTTCCCTTTTGCATGTCCATCTCCCTGCTCCAACACAGAACATTCATCTCTTAAGATTCACCTTGAGCGCATACAATCATTGCAATGGTAATCTTTAAAAAATTCTAAACTAAATACTAGAAACATACCCTCTAGAATGGAGACAAGCGTCTAAATGAAAGCAAATATCTCTTAATCCACAAACCAGGTCAGAGAAGTACTTTGAAACAGGAGGAGTTGTTATGAATTGAAAGACCATGTTATCACTAACTGTAGAACCAAGATTGTGTTAATGATAAATTTAAAAGCATATTGCTCAAAAGCATACTTTTAAACGAGGATAACAGTATATACCTTTGTAAATGTTGAGAGTTAATGCACGTATAGCAGTGTTAATCATCCTTTCCTCATGATGAGCAAACCTAAGGGCCTCAGTATACAAGGGAAATGAAACAACAGCATCCTGCAGTTGATTGAACATCAGAGAAAAATCACACAAGGGTTTGGATGAATTCTACCGTAACACAAATATTCATCATAAAATGCCTCCTGAACTACATGATAGTAGAGAACTATGTGACTATAATTTGACTGCAACCTGAATAAAAATAACAGTATATTTTATCTGCTGATGCTTGATGACATGCTTTATATACTAAAATAAGATCTTTAATGGTCCAAGCCAAAAAAACCGTGGCCTAATAAATGCAACAGAAATAGATTGTGCCCTAGGTCCCATTCAAAAGTGAGACAGCAATGATGTTGGTAAAACTTATAGCAGCAAGACAATAAAGTTATGATATTTAACCTACCCCTTGAACCTTCACGAGAAGGCAAAGTGTGTCTCTGTTTACCTTACTGCTAACAGCTCTGAATGAATATAGAAACAAAAAGAAGAGTAAAAACAAAAGTAAGGAAAGAGAGAAAAACATAGGAAAGGAAATGGATCAAAACCTTAGAAAAGAAACGTAGTATGGAGCTAAGTCTCCCCCATCAAAGATGTATGGATGTGAAATTATGTTGTTAATATAACCATTACTGAAACAATAGTCTGCAACATGTAAAGATGACAAACCAATTTTACATGAGTAATAGTCCTAATCCTGCTCTTGTTAATTGAACACTTTTGAGATAATAATTCAAATATGCAGAAACAGGTCAAAATTAAAATTTTGGGATATTGATCATGCATAACAATTAATTAAGCATCTTACAGATCGAATGTTCACTATCCATATTTTGGATCAGTATGCTCAGATATTGAAGCAAAGGTGCCTCAATTTTTGAATTTTTACTGATCTTTAGAATACGAACGAATTCTGCTAGTACTTGGTGTTCCATGAAACATCTGAATAATTACAATCAGTCAGGATTACACAGATTTCATCAAGATAAAAGAACAAAATCAGACGACAAAAATGTCACGTTTCATAGGGGACTCATACTCAAAAATGAAAGGATCTTGTCTATCACCATAGGTGACTATCTCAACAATGGACTGCAATAGATCCATCACTAGCTCCTGAAAGAAATGGCAGGCATAAGTAAGGGGTTCGGTAACTCTAGTATAACTTTAATAACACTAGGAATGACATTTTTTGGGGGGAATAAATGAACAGCATGGGTTAAAGTGAATTAAGTTACCATATTATGTCTATCTACAACTTTTATCCGCCGCAACTCATTGATGACAGATCTGTAAGCTCAACAAGATAATACAGGCCATGAGTATAACAGAATGATCAGCAAAATTAATTTAAAAATAAAACAAGCAAACCAGAAACAGCAGATCTAGGTACTAAGAATCTCACAAGTCATGTCAGCTTTTTTCTTTTTGACCAAAACATAAGTCATAACAACTACTCCCTAACTTTTCAGCTTGACCCATAAAATAGGTTGTCTGTGGTGCCAAGGATTGAATATTGGAGAATATAGGCAGGTAATGAAGACGTCCAATATATCCTCAGTCTTACAAGTAGGATATGATAAGGAACAGTGGGAAATTCAGATGTCCCTTATGTCTGTGTTAGAAATTTGTTTGATAGAGGAAATCACAGCATTGAAATAATTCAGTGTATTCCTATTTAAGACTTCCAAATTGGGCAGTGCTACTTAAAGCGAAATATTTACATTCCGTCGGAAGGGATGATCAGTAGGCCGTCGCAAGTCAAAGCGCTTCAAAACAAACATTCACAAGTACGACTCTCAAATCATGCACAAATAATGCAAACATGATAAGCCTAGACATTTTACGAATCAGTGCATTGTTTTCTCCACTGTGTTCTGGTCCATCCATGACCAAAAATAATAACGACGGTTATTCGAGGCATTCAAAATCATCAATGACGGAGTCTAAGATCACAGCAAAATCCCAATTCCTCACACTTGTTTATTTCTCTGCGTCACCTAAAATTGCGATTTACAGGAAACTAAATTTGACACCAAACCCTAAAAAAGGTGAAGTACATTGGGGAAAGGGAAAAGAGGCAAGGGGGGAAACGGAAAGGAAAACCTACTTGAAGTGCTCAATGGAGAAGCGATCGATGGATCGCCAGAAGGTATGCCACATGGTGATGAAGGAGATCTGCGGAGGCGGTGATCGAAGTTTTGCATTGCTATGTAAATGAGTGGTGGCGCCAAAAAGCCAAAACACACTGCTTTGGCCGTTTGGTAGCTGGATCCTGCATTAAACGCCACACCCAACAACCTTTCAACCTGTTCGGATGTCAAGTCAACCGTTTTATTTCTGCCCTCTTTGCATTCACTTTTTTCCTGACCAGGAAAAAAGAATGGGAACGAAAAACATGGAATTTCTCAGAAGTCGGACTCAGCGCTCTAAGCTCACGAATCATGCACTTCTGTGGTATAGTAACTGGTGATGACTCCTAATTAAATTTATAAATTTTATTACGATAAGGGCTGAATAGTGATATCATTGATCAATCATTACTGACACAAGAAAGTAACAGACTCCCGCGACTGGGAAAGGGAGTGAAATAAATAGAATGTTGAGGGAGATTTTACCCCGGGGGGAATTTCATTGATAACCATCCGACATGATTTCAGTTAACCGTAAAATTTTCTGAAATTTCATAGTATTGTATGTAGATCAAAATTAAATTAAAATTTAATTTTGTCATTTACCTTTTTTTTTTTAAAGAGCATTTACAGGATAAATAAACTCATTTACAAAATAGATAAAAATATTTATAAGATAAATAAATGGATTTGAAAGAACCAAGAGAATTAAAAACATTTTGGTCATTTACATAAAAAAACTGGAAATTCATTAGACAAATATAAACATTTGTAAAACAGATAAACACATTTATAAAACAAATAAATGGATTTAAAAGAACTTAGGGTTTAGGCAAATATAGAGACATTCACAAGACGAATAAAATAATTTATAAGATAAATAAGTAAGGGCATTATTGTCTTTTCATCTCAAAACAATTTCATTTTAACATATGGGGTAACAAAGTTTCAGAAAGTTTTAGAAATTTACTGAAATTATATCAAATCCTTCAGAGCTTAATGAAATTTTCCCATTTTACAGAGTGTTTTTTATATTTTCTACTATTTCTTCCTATTTCTATTAATATATCTTTTTTCAGCCAAGCCTCAAGTCAAGTTAGATATGGGTAGAAGTATAGGAAATAAAAAATAAAACAAATAAAAACAATTTTAAAATAATTACTTTACAATGCATTCAAGTGGTGGACACACCTAAAAATATATTTGTAAGTGTTGAATGTGTCACAAAAAATTTAAGGCACTGGATGTATCTTAAAAAGTATTTCAGGATACTTAATCTATATTAGCCCTACTTTCTTTTTTGTATATACACACAATACTAGCCCTACTCTCTTAATGTGTGAAAATCTTGGCGTTGCTCTCTTCTTCTTCTTTTCTCTCTCTCTCTTGCTAGGCACAGGCATTCTCCGATTGGAGATAATCGTGTTCCAGGTATTGGTGGGTACTAAAAATGGAAACCTATCCAAGCGGAGATTGAAATCTTGGTTCGGTATCTTGTGAGAGACTAGCTCATTCTGTTAGACCCATCTCCCGTTGATATGTTCCTCCATTTTAAATGAAATGACAGAGATGCCAAGAAAGGTTGGTCCAGTTGGTAGAGAAGTTTTGCTCATAAGGTTGTGAATTCAAATCTCATCGATGTGAGAATCTTATTGATGGATGATTTGTAAGTACTTCTAAAAGCGCTCATTGAGACCAAATGTGTGTCTAAGAGAGGGTGTCTCTGATAACCATTCTCTCTATTTCTTATCCACTTAAAAGCATTGGATCATTTGTTTAATGGGTGAAATTTAATGTTACAATATTATAATAATTTTATATTTTTATTATATGTAATATAATAATAATATTTTTTACATAACATGAAATCTTACTTATTAAAACATAACCCAATAGTTGAGATATTAAGTGGGGGAGAAGTTATTGGAGAGTGGAGACACTCCTTTCCGGATGTATAATAGCTCTAGCCTAAAAAAATAAATAAATAAATTCATCTAACCTTTTCGTAACAAAAAAAATAAAATAAAATAAAATGGGGGAGTCAGAAATAGAAAGGTCCCATCTCCATTGGGCTGGCCCCGTCAGATGGCCCAACCCACTCTTCCGCCACGCCTACTATAAGCCTTCCCACATGATTTTATTATCTTCAACAGCAAAAAAAAAAAAAAACATTAATAACCATTTAAAAGTGGGGTTGGGTGAGCGGGGAATTGTCCTTTTTAAACAGATAAATGGACAAGGCCATGCACATATTACATATGTTTTAACCCGTTCATAGAATTTTTAAGAAAAGGTATTTAAAATTAATTTGTAGATAATTTGTAACCTTTAAAAAAAAAAAAAATTCCCCTCCATTTAATGATTCAAATTTAATGTGCGGAGATAAAAATGTCCCAGTATATAAGAACATTACGTGGAAAAGGCAAATAATATAGGAGAGACTGAGAGAGGATGATTTAGACTTTATATTTAGCATGAAGTCAAGACTCCTTAATGAACCTTATATTTAAATTTGGCTGGGCCACCTAAAATTAATAAGTTCATATTCTAAAATGTTAAATAAATTCATTTTCGCTAAATTTCCAGTATTGTATTCATCACAGATAGACAATCAATCCACTGTGGACCACCGAGATTCTTAATTCGTTACATAAGTAGAGTAGGTCATTTGGCCTCAATATATGTTGAAAAATTCTAATGATGTTAGCCGTTGTTATAGTGCCCACTCTAATCAGTTACTTAAAATATCTTTAGTTTGAATTCTGAAATTCCATTATCCCACATTTATTTATTTTGACTTAATTTTTGCTCGATTTTCTTTCCTCACTTTCATGAATGTCAGTTCCGTTGTTAATGTTAATCATGTCCTATTTATTTTAGTTGTAGGCTATTATTTTATTATTTAATTTAGAATGTATTTGCTTAATTATAGGCTCCCTCTTAATGAATAAATATATCCAATTTCATTCTCCTATTTCATTTATATTTTCTTATTTTATATTTTTTTTACCAAAAAATAATAATTTATATTTATCAGTGGCATCGGACTCTGGTTTGTTTCTAAGAGTGCTAATTTTCTAAAAGAATATAGCATTATATTATTTCCTCTTATTAATTCTAATGCACGTGTTGTTTTTGTTTGTTAAAGCAACATGTCTTCTTCAGTTTCTAACTTTGTGTAGTCATTTATTCCACACTTTGATGGTCGCTATAATAACTAGAGCATCCTAATAGAGAATGTCTTAAGATCCAAGGAGTACTGGAAAGTTGTAGAGAAGGATGCAACAGCACCTATGAGTGCACAACCATTAGAAGTAGAAGCGTTGAAGTTGAAGGATTTGAAAGTGAATAACTCTTTGTTTCAAGCAATTGATTGTCCCATCTTAAGAACTATCCTTTGCAAAGATACTTCCTTGGACACATGAGATTCTACGAAGAAGAAATATCAAGGCACTACAAGAGTAAAGCATGCATGACAGTAAGTTTTGAGAAGAGATTTTGGAACTCTACAAATGAAAGATGGCAAGTCTATTACCAGCTACTGTGGCAGAGCTTTAGAGATAAGTAACGAATGCGTTTGCATGGTGAAAAAAAGCAACATGTTACTATAGTTGAGAAAATATAACGTTATTTAACTCTAAAATTTGATTATGTTGTTTGTTTAATTGAGAAGTCAAAAGATATAGATGCACTCTTACTTAATGAATTATAAAGCTCTTTGTTAATTTATGAGCAGAAAATGAATTGTAGTTCAACGATATATGCACAGGCTTTAAAAGCTCCCACTGTAACTTGTTTCTCAAATTCCAAAGTAAGAGGTAGAGAGTGATGCAGAGGCCATGGTAGAGGAGTAGGAGACCATGACCATAGAGATGTCAATGAGTAAGCGGATGAATTTCATATCAAACACAAAGAAAGAAATTATTTGCAATTTGACAAATCCAAGGTAAAATGCTTTAGATATTGTAAATTTGGTCATTACTATTATAAGTGTTATGCTTGGCTTACTAATAATAAGGAAAAATGGGAGAAGCCAAATTTTGCAAAAAATAATGTGGAATATACTTTATTGATGGCTTACCAAGTCACCGAAGCGTCACAATCAAATATTTGATATGTGGATACCAGCTACAACAACCACATGTGTGAAAGAAAATCTTTATTTTCTTTTTTATATGAAGGTTTAAATTCCATTGTAAGTTCTGGTGATTTCTCTACTGTTAAAATGTTAGGAAAACACAAAATCAAAATAAAAACTAAAAATGGTTATACTAAAATGATTTTTGATGTTTATTATGTCCCTGATTTGAAAAGCAATTTATTGAGTAGTAGTCAAATGCAAGAAAAATGTTATAAAATTACTCTTCAAAAGGTGACTCGTGAGATATGTGATTCTTCATGGAGTGTTGTTATTGTTATTACAATGACTTCAAATAAGTTATTCCCATTAGAGATTATAAGTGTTCAATCTTTCTTAATGGCGACTAAAAAGGATGTCTCATGGTTGTTGCATTATCTCTACGGCCATTTGAATTTTGGTAGGTTAAAAACTCTTTATCAGAAAAATATGGTGATAGTTCTTTCTCAAATTTCTTCTCCTTCCCAAGTTTCTGAGGAGTGTGTTGTTAAGAAACAACCGCGTTCTCAATTTCTTCAAGGAAAATCATGAAGAGCAAAAGAAGTCTTAGAGCTCATAGACTCTAACATATATAGGCCAATTACTCCAACTTCCAATAGTGGTAAAAAATATTTTATCATATTTATTGATAATTTTACTAAGAAAACTTGGGTTTGCTTTTTGTAGGACAAAAGTGAAGGTTTAAATTTATTTAAAAGCTTTAAATCTCAAATTGAAAATGAAGAAGGAAAGATGATTGAAACTCTCCGCATAGATCCTAGTACGGAATATTTGTCAAATGAATTTACAAAATTTTACGAGCAATTTGATATTCGAAGAGAACTTATAGCTACTTATGCATCACGACAAAATGGTGTATTAGAGAGGAAGAACAAATCCATCATCGACATGTTGAGAAGCTTGCTACCATAAGGAAAAGTTTCAAAGATTTGTTGGCTAGGAGCAGTGAATTGAAGCATTCTTGTCTTGTATAAAAGTCTTACTTTTACTGTTCAAAACATGATTCCGCAAGAGGCTTGGAGTAAACGAAAGCCAACTATTGATCACTTTAGAATTTTTTCTTGCATTGCATATGCTTATGTTCCATAAGAGAAAAGAAAGAAGCTTGATGATAAGAGTGAAAAATGTGTTCTTCTAGGTGTAAGCAAGCACTATAAAGCTTATAAATTATTTAATCCCCTAACCAATAAAATTGTGAATAGCGGGGATGTTATTTTTGATAAAGAAAACACTCGAAATTGGAATGGGCAACAACCTTCTCCAATTTATCATCATCATGAAATTTAAGAAGAAAATGAGCAATTGTCACACCTAGAAAATACCATCATTTCTACTCTTGAAAATTCTCCAAATGATATAGAAGCACCAACCAATGCAATACTAGAGGAATCTTGGGCTAGTTGATCTCAAAAGAGGCCATCTTGGATGATAAATTATATAAGTAGTGATAACTTATCTAATGATTATTTTGTAGCTCACCTTGCAAATTGTGATCTCCTCACATTTAAAGAAGCAAATAAAGAAAGAAAATGGCAAATAGCCATGGACGAGGAGATTAAATTTACAGAGAAAAATAATACATAGGAATTGGTGGAGCTTCTAGAGGGACAAAAATCCATTATGGAGTCAGATAGTTTTACAAAACAAAGATAAACAAAGATGGTGGAGTTGATAAATACCAAGCACGCCTTGTTATAAAAGGTTGTAGGAAAGAATTTAGGGTTGAATATAAAGAAGTTTTTGCTACAATTGCTAGGCTTGACATTGTTTGATTATTGTTAGCCATGGCTGCCTAAAATTCTTAGCATGTTTATCAATTAGATGTCAAATTTGCCATTTTACATGGTGAGTTGCAGGAATAAGTTTATATTGATCAGCCACTTGGATATGTGATGAAAGAGGGTGAAGAAAAGGTATATAAATAGAAAAATGCTTTATATGGACTTAAACGAGCACTACGAGCCTGGTATAGTCCTATAGATGCCTATTTTTCTTAAAAAAAAGTTTTCAAAAAAGCCTTTGTGAGCATATTCTCTTTATGAAATTTGAAAAAAATGGAAAAATTATTGTTGTGACTCTCTGTTGATGATTTGATTCATGTTGGAAATGATATAGGCATGCTTGAATCCTTTAAAGAAAGCGTGACAAAAGATTTTGATAGGTCTCATTTAGGATTAATGTGATATTTTCTTGGTATTGAAGTTATGCAATCATGATTTATAATTTTTATTTCACAAAAGAAACATGTTCTTGAGATTTTGCACCTATTTAGAATGAGGGATTGCAATTATGTTTGTACTCCAACTGAATATGGTTCCAAATTGATGCAAGGATGATGGAGAAAAAAAAGTGAATTCTACTTTCTTCAAGCAAATGGTTAAAAGTTTAATGCAACTTACTTCTACAAGGCCTAATATCATGCATGGTATTTGTCTTATAAATCGGTACATGAAAACTTCAACGGGGACTCATCTCATAGTTGCAAAGGGAATCTTTCGTTATTTGAAAAGTACCATTGATTATGGAAAATTTTTATAAGACTAATCCAAAAGTAAAATTTCATCGTTTTGCTGATAGTGACAATGCTAGAGATATGGATGATAGAAAAAGCACATCAAACTTTGTTTTTATAATGAGTAATGAAGCTATTTATTGGTCTTCAAAGAAACAATCAATTGTTATTTTGTCAACTACATAAACTAAATTTGTAGCTGCTGCTACCTATTTTTGTCAAATGCTAGGGTTAAAAAGATTGCTTGAAGTACTTCAAATTCAGGAAAAAGGTGTAACAACATTTTACTATGACAATGTTTCAACAATTAAAGTTTCCAAAAATCCAACTTTGTATGGACTAAACAAATATATTGATGTGAGATATCATTTTTTGCGCGTTGCAAAAATGGTGTTATTGATTTGGTGTTATGCAAAAATGAAGATCAAGTGGCTTACATTATGTATAAACCGCTCAAGCAAACTTTGCTCTTGAAGCTTAGACAAATGCTTGGAGTATATTCTATGGAAGATTTTGTTTAAGGGAGGGTCTAACTCAAATCCTTATACTCTAAAATTTAATGTTTACAAACATTAATTTAAGGGAGGGGTTGCTGAAAAAAAATTGATGATGCCACATGGTTGCTTTGGTACACATTCTAATCAGTCACAATATACCATTGTCCCATGTTTATTTATTTTGGCTTGATTTTCCCTTGATTTTCTCTCCCAACTTTCAAGAAAGTTATGTGGTTTCATTAATTAATGTTAATCTTGTCCTATTTATTTTAGTAGTGGATTATTATTTTATTATTTAGTTTGTAATGTATTCTCCTATTTACAAGCTCCCCTTAGTAAATAAATGTATGCAATTTCGTTTTCCTATTTTCTCTCTATCATATTATTTTATATTGATCAATATACACTCATCCAATTTATCAATAGTCAGCAAAATCGTCTGATCACAGGGTTTCAAATTAGTGACTTCCATTGGAACTTGTCATTCTTTTAATTAGTTCAAATGCGAAGAACCTCAAATAGCTGAAGCAGCATTACTGGCCCATGATCACTTCTCAATCTGTAAATCCTCATGGGAAGGAGTGCATAGTAATGGTGCTGTTACTACTGTTAATTACGAGCTGTATGTTTAACCCTCAACGTATAAAAAGTGGTTTTTTTATGAAAAAAAATTAATTTCTTGATGTGAGTGATAATCTTAAATGTGTTTAGTTTAAAAGATTAAAGAATGAGAGATCAATTTTTTCTAAATCTGACCAAATTGCCCTAATCTAGAAGGAGAGGGGGAGCAAGACAGGCACAAGGACTATTGAGAATTTTTACGCATAGAGAAATTGAGAGGAATGATGAGCCATAAATTTATCATGTTTTAAGGTACAAGATTAGTGTGAAATTGATCAAATATGATTAAAACGATTAAGAATAATAAGTTAAAAACATGGATTTGATGTCAGACATACCCTCATAAGTATTCTCGTGTGTTTTGTAGGTTTTTATCCATGAGAAAAGCTAATTAGAAGAGCCCAAGAAAATCAAGAAAAGAAGCCACAAAGAAAGCCCAAAGTTGGTGCCCAGGGCGCCGACTTAGTGGAAAGTTAGCGCCCAGGGCGCCAACTTTCTGGAGACACATAGTAAGTTGGCGCCCAGGGCGCCAACTTTCTGCCTCCTTAGTTGAAAGTGGGCGCCAGAATTGCGAAAATCTGATTTTTCTTATTTTAAGGCCCGAAAAAGGAAAGAAAATTTATATTCTTTAACGTTTTTTGAAATCCAAGGGGCCCTAGAATATAAAAAGAAGAAACCCCAGCAAAGAAAGAAATCTTCTTGAACCTTGTGTACAAGAAACAACCCTACGGTATTGGAGAAAGAAGATCAAAGCTTCATCGTGGAGATCAACGTTCCCCAATCATCGAAGACCTATTTTATTTTCATCTTTTTTTCTTTGTTTTCTTAATCTAGCCATGCTTGACTAAGTTTCTTTTTATAGTTAGGGCTAGGATGAACTTTATGCAAGTTTATCATATTTGCTCGAATTCTTGATTGAATCTTGATTTCCTTTATTGAATGAATTTCTTTTGCTTAATGCTTTCTTGAAGATTGATCACCTTTAAGATTGTTCATAGGTTGATGTATGACAATAGAGATGTTGGTGCATTTAATCGGAACCTATTAATTCATCATAGAATTGTATGACTTAGACATAGGCTTACGAATCTATGCGATCTTATAATTTTGGTTTAAAGATTTGATCTTTTTAAGCAATACTAAGACATTAGATTGTTTTTAAAGATAAACGGACTAAGGTAGCATCAAAAAATTGGAACTTGGTCTAATTTTAGAGAATTGATCGTCAATTTGGGAATTATAATCAATTAGGATTTCAATTCAAATACTTAAATGAGTATAGGGGGATTCTGAGCCCTAGCTGTGCTTTTCTTGATCAATTGTCTTTTCTAAACATCTTCTTGATCTTGAGTTCTTTTCTTTCTTTAATTCTTGAAATTCTTGTTTAGTTACAACTATTCTCTTTTACTCATCCATTCAACTAAAGCGTGAATAGCGAATTAGTGATTGGATATTATTCCTCGTGGGACCATACTTTCTCACTACCTTTTTACTTGTAACGACCGGTGCACTTGCCGAAATCACTTATCAAGGAACAAGGGGGAGAGGGACCTACCACATTGTGGCAACGACTAGGCAAAAGGCAGAGGATAGAGAATAGTGGGACCACATTAAAACGCAAGTTGTAGGAGAAGATAATGGAGAACAATGGAGAAGAGATACAAATTTGTGGGGCCACTAAGAATTTGGTGATTTAGTCCTGCTCCATAGACAACATGGTAAAAAATTTGCCTCCCGTCTCATACCCTGATCTTAAACCAAACACGCCCTGAAAATTGTATTGATCTATTTCATGAACAGAGACGGAATTGATGAAACCCGTGCCGACGAAAAAGCGGGCATGTACGAGAACTAAGAGCCAAAAGAAGTCAAATCCTATAATGTTTTGTTGGAGTAGCCTAAGTTGGTCCTAAGGGCAAATGCATGCAAGGGGACTATGACTGCTATAGAACCTTACACGCTGATTCTTACACCCACATGAAAGCATACGGTCAAATATTCAATGGCTTTAACGCCGAACTTTTAGCATGCGCAAGTGTTCGGTCGTGCATGATTCCCTACTTTGTTCATATGGAATAATGAGAGTTTAATTTGTGGTTCTCGAATATCATGTCCAAGGTGCCATACAAATTATTACACAACTTCTTGTTGCAGTGACAAAATGATGCGATTCTTTTTTGCTTTCCTTCTTCAGGGCAGCAGAGTCTGCAAATTAAATATTGCCCGTGGCCTCTCATCAAGTTGGCCAAGCATTCCCAAGTTCACTCACAAAGAATCACGTCTATTCCATTGCTCTTTTCTGCTCTCAGTTATTTGTCTCCTTATCAGTGCAAAGGATGGCATATACATGGCCAATTATTGAGAGCTTTTTATAGATAAATTCTCGACGGTCGTCCGTTTTTCTCGATATTTGGATGCTACAATCCGTATTACTCTGATATTACTTATAAGTTTATTTTGACAAAAAAAATTTATCTGTTTTATAAGTTTGGTTTTAGAGAAATAAATGCATTTGTTAACTTTTTGCCACTATTAATTACAATAAAAAAAAGAATTTATTTATATTAACTTTTAGAACTAATTATATCATAAATAAGAACAAAATTAACATTTTAACCCATAATCAATGAGTTGACTTACTATCTTTAGTAGGAGTATGTAAGAATTAGGTAATTTGAAATTATAACTAGGATAGAGGGATATTTTTTACCAATAGTCGTACTTGTTATTGTCAATTCCCCTATTTTTTTTGGGGGGGAACACCAACAAAATATCATTTAAACTTTAAAGTCTTAAATAGGTGATTTTCTAACAAAAATGAATTATCAATTATTTTATTGTTCTTGTAAATCCCATTATTATTATTATTATCAAAAGGATCTTAAAATTTAAACAGTAGTTTTCCTTTTTTCCCGATCTAGTTTGCGTGTAGTTGAAAAGATAAGATGGTTAGCGAGCCACACTTAAATGGTTGGGTAAGGTTGACCCACAAAGTTATTGTCATGCTCGCGTCTAGGAACAATGGCTCTACCAAGCAGTAATTACAGAAGAGGTCCACTGGACAGAGATGAGCAGTAACTGATGCCACAAAGCTCAAATCCAATTACTCAGACAACTTAACTGATCAGACTTGAACTCGAGGTGCCTCATTTATGTAGTATTTTATATTTCACTCTGTCGGTAATAATCCAAGAAAATATATTTGGCTTACAACTTAAAGCTGAAAAGTAAAAATATATTTGGCGACACACAAGCAATCCAGAAATTTGGCACTATAAAAAGTGGGCAGAAAAAACAGGAGCTCTAACTTCTCTTCCACTCCCACAAAGTGAACTTTTCCAAAAAAATCATCATAAGAAATAGACCCTATTCAGAAAGGAAGAAGGAAGTAAAGATCAAATGTCTGTCTTTGTAGACGCTTGCTTCTTTGGTAAGAAATTAAAGCTAGACTCGACAAGGATCATATGAATCACAGAGGAAAGCAACAAGAAAGGACTTTGTCACACCATCTCCCCAACAAGGTACTATCAACAGAAGCATCGGTTTCATTATCTTTATCCTTTGCAAAAAAAGAACCAGCTTCCATCCACCCACGTTCACTCACTAGAAAACCACAGTCAATAAATACATTTATTTAATTAAACTGACTTCTTGATATATCTAAAATCAATGAGTTCTGCCAACTCATGATACCTCATCAAAAATAAATAAATATCACACCAGCCAACTGCTACCTGCTACACACTCTCACTTTCAATCCCAAGTGACGTTAGCGCCACCGTACTCAGCCACCATTTCCGATGCTACCGCTCACTAACTACCACGGTTAAGCCTTATCTGCCACCTCCTAAGTACTCTTGCCGCAACTTTGAGGCCGAAATCCAAGCCTGTTATTTTCCAAGTCATATTCCACGTGGAAATCCTGCTGCTGATAATTACCCAAAATGATCGCCGGCCCGCCCGCAACCGCCGGACCGGCCACACTATCTGAGACAATGGTCAAGCATGCGGCACCCGACTTACCAACCAGTGAAAAGTAATTCTTCGGAGGAAGTACCATTTTGGCACCTCCTTTGAATTGAAAAGTTAATTCCGGGAAAGATGCCGATTTCTCGCTGGAAATAACATAACAAGGAGCGAGACCAGATTGAGTTTCCACGTCCCTCGCTCGGCTATAATTACCCATTTGCCTCCCGAACTCTTGTGCAACTAAATCAAAAACAGGCCTTTCCATGAAAGTGAAGGTCGAGCCAGAGTCCACTATGCAGCCTCCGTTGCCTTGTGAATCTGGCTGCAACAACTTGTGAGGAATATTGACTTGCTTGCCTCCTACAATGACTTTTCGAAGGGTTATATAGTAATACTGACGGAAAGCGGAATTCTTTGCCGCCTGGTATGGCTGAAACGGGGCATAGCTCAAGCCGTTAGTATGGGCTTTGGAGGTGGCACTGTGCAAGATGAGTTCACCGCTTTTTGAGGAGTCGTCAAACCTGTGAGATTGTAAACAGTATGAGAATCTAGTCAGGCCCATCTGGGACGGCAGCGATTCTAGTCCACGACCGAACCCGGCAATCCCAGCGGGTTGGCGAGTTGACAGGATGGAACAGCCGACAAGAAAATCGGGCACGGTTTTTCCAGGGAAGTCCAGATTTTCTGAGAGTAAGAAGCCAGCCGTTGACCCCAAACCATATTGAATTATGTAAGCAGGGCAAATCTGTGAGCAGTTTCGGGAATTCGGTTTGCAGTTCTGGCATTGAGATTGAGCACCAGAGCCGAATATCCAGCTACATTTCGGGTTTTGGCAACCAACTATTTTGGAAGAAGATGAATTCTTGGGAATGAACTTAGGGATTTTGGTGGGGTCGATTTTAGGGAAGGAACATTTGGAACAAAGGTAGCGAGAAGTACAGGGGAACCAGACCAGGCTGCTTCCGGTGTCCAAAACAAAGGGAAGCGTTTGAGGTGGGGTTCCAAAATTAAGATGAATGGAGTATCCACCGTAGCTTTTGGGATAAGCTTGTGTTTTAATGAGGGGTGGTTTGGTATTGGAGTGTTGGTGCTTGAGGCGGTGGGCTCTGTTTCGAGTAGCAGAGGATAAAGCTTGGAGGGTCTCAAATAGATCCGAAGAGGGATGTGTGGTGGATAGAGGAGAGAGAGAAATAGTAATTGTGTCAGGTATAGATGTTGAAGATGAAGTGAAGGGGATGATGACATAGAAGAGACAGAGAAAACAGAGAATATGGGAAGAGGCCATTGAAGAACTTGCTCGGGGCGTGCAAGCAAAAGAGTAGAGAAAGAGAGAATTGCCAAGGTTTGGCCGGACTTCCTTGTCTATTTAGGCGGTCTTTTTTTTTTTTTTTAAAAAAAAAGGCAAAATAGAAATGATGGGTTACCGTTTAGGTGCACAGAAAGCAGGCGTGACATGCGTCAATCGATCACATGAGAACACTTGCATTGGCTGTGGCGTGGCGATAGTACGTTGAGTTGATACATCCTCGTCGTGTTACGCAAATTTTGGCGCTTTTAAACCCAAGCTTCCACCGACGATTCGCCCCTAGTCGATTTTTATTTCTTTTTCTTATTCTCCTTCATGTTGGAATCGCTTAAAGTTGATGCGTGCATAGATGTCCTAAACATAAAAGGCGGATAAATTATGGAAATGAAAAATGAATTGATATTCACATTCAGGTGTTACACGGATTTTTAATTAAAAATAAATGGAGATCGGGAGCGTGGATCAAAATATTCAACGTGCCATTGACTTGTTGTCGTCTCCCCGTTCGCAACGGTATTGTTTGAAGTTCTTGTATCTCTTCAAAATAGTGCACTGTTACAAAGATGTCAAGGTCTGCGTATTGATGGCCGTTGAAATACAAAGGTTTTGGTGGACCCGTGTTATGTGATCTTTAATTGTATATGTCAAACAAGTGTGGTTATATTAAAATTAAGCGTGAGACAAAGGAGGCAAGAAAAGCATTCTCCGTTGCTTTTCTTGTTGCACAAGGTAAACTAGGTAGACTTAGTTTTCCTCCTATACTCCTTATCATCATTTTCCCTCCTTTTTCTTTTTGTATCGTTGGATTAAGATTTCAACGGTTCAGATTTATCATATCTTTTTACCATTATTTCCCCTCATTTTTCTTTATAATAATATTTTAATCATATAATAAATCTGAACCATTGAGCTCTTAATCCAACGGTATAAACAAAAAAGGGAGAGAGAAAAATAGTAAAGGGTATTGGAGGAAAGTCAAGTCCAGAGTGTGTTTAGTCTGAGGGGAACAAAAAATTTTGTTTTACCTCTCATATTGATTAAATTGACCATAAAATGTTTTCAATATTTTAAAAATATACTATCAATAAAAAAGAATATCATTTTTGTTAATAACAATTTAATAAAAGTTTTTCCTCTCTTCCATTCAAATCAAACACGTTGTTAGAGTTAGAAGAACAAACAATAGGAAAAAAAATGTTATTTTGATTTTTGAGTTTCCATGTTTATTCAAAATAAATAACATTGATTAGAATAAGACTGTCTCTAGTACAAAGATATGTGTGTACGTCAGGAGAGAGAGAAAACACAATGAGGTAAAATTGAGAAGGCCGAGATGGATGCTGCCCTTGTTCTGGGCCATGAACTATGTTTTTTTGAGTTCATATATACGGGGAATGAGTTTAAAGGAGTGTACCATAACAAGCCCTCATATTTTAATTGGGCCTGATATCTTTTGTGGGCGTCCATTCTGAATGAGGGATCAAATCAAAGCCCAACAATTATGCACTGTGTGGAACACCCAAAAAACAGAGAAAACCCATATTGTCCTCGACTTCAAGCTTTGCATTTAGAATGTGAACCTTTGGATGTTACTCTGTAGCTGTGACAATTAATGAAAAATACCCACGTGTTATTAATTTCATTATATTGCTGGACGATATGCACACATGGCATGTAATTCACGCAAATGTGTTTCTATCAAAGTTAACGTTTACTTAAAAAATACTGTGCTCATTGAGTGCAAAAACACGAGTTAGGCCGAAGTGAATAAACATAGGCAATGATATCTTTATAAAAACTTGTGGGGCCACAATTTCCAAATAGATTATATTATCTGCGATTTACAAATACTTTTTGTATTATACATTTTCTCTTATATGCACACGTTTTTTTTTTATATAAAAATTTTAGGAAAGAGGTTGGGTTCACCCACAATCCAAAGTTACACACATATGACCGTATGAAAGATCGAGAATCACGCGATTGGGCAGATTTGCAGACAATAGATGATTGGCTCAAAAAAAAAAAAAAAACAGTAACATAGATTATTTATTCCAAGAGTTTTTATTCCAAGAGTTGCAAGCATATTAAAACTTGGAGTGGACTCCGCCAGTTCCACCTGAAAACTGGTGAAACCATCAATACACCGGTTCAGGAATTATTAACCTAGCTTAAGATTTTTTTAATCAAGTTTTATTACTTTATTTATACATAGTACTATCCCTAAAATATTCATTTTCTCACCGTTGGGACCCCAAACTGTTATAGTTTAACTCCGTTATGACTTTTGATCAAATATCCCAACTGGTTCAGTGACTCATTTAAAATAACTTTCGATGTAATCTAAGGCTACGAATCATTCAAGGTTGTTAGCAGAATCTGAAAGAGTTAAAAAGAATGTATGCTCTCTGTCTTTATATATAAAAGCTTTCAATAGGATCATTAGGTTCTAAAAAATAGTTAAATGTAATAATTATTTAGAAAATTTATTTATTTTTTGATAATGCCCATATTTATGAATGGGTGCGTGTGAAAGTAATAATGATAAAATGATGAATGAAAGTGTATGTGGTAACAATGAATTGAAGACAAAATAAAAAAAAAATATTTATCATTAAAACAAATTCAAAAAAGATTTATATTTAGGTACAAATACATTTAAAAACCATGTCTATTATGTGTAGGGATGGAGGGGATATAAAATAGAACTCTAACGATCTTTAATGGAAAGCTTATTTAGCCAAAATTAAGAAAGTTTGATAAATTATTTAATTATACTACATATGATATGACGACTTTAAAAAATATTGTTGAGTTTTAAATTAAGCATATAAGTTTAAAAATTTAATTGATGTTAAAGACAAAATAGAAAAAAGTGTCATATTTAAGATTCAAGTTCGCCTTGAATCCAAATTTTACAATATTTTAATTACTAAAGGAGTAATAAGTTGCGCCTACTCTCTCACTCAAGTGGAGATAACCGGGGTTTATATAGGACTCACAAAAGTTAGGATTATTCGTTGTCCCAAAATTGTTGTTATTTGGTGCTTTGCGGGAACATCCCAGTCGGTGGTGGATATTGAGATAAAGATTTAGGGGCTAAATATATACTCATTAATTAATTAAAAAAAATATATTTGATGAGGCCAAATATATAAATTCTTAGAATAAACGGTGTATATTTTTTGACTAAATATATAAAAAAAATCTTACTTTTATTGAATTTTTTCACTTTTTTTTTTGTGGGGGCCACAGCCCCACCTTATCTATAAGAAGGTCCGCCACTGATTGCAGTTAATCAATAACGATTTAATACAATATCATTTTAACGGCCACATTAAATAAATTCTCTATCTCCTGATGTTTGAATGGCATGTGTTTGTTTGAAATGATGATTAGAATATTTAAATTTTTTTTTAATTATAATTTATACTGTTTTTATAAGACATAGTTGACTTTTTTTTTGAGAGATTAAGGAAGTTGATTAAATTATTTTAGAGTATTTTTATTTTTTTTTCTTTAAACTAATTAGTTTGACTAATAAATTAATATATAATCTAAAGATACATAATATATGAAATGATTAAATAATTTATTTAATTTTCTTAATATCTCCAAAGAAAGTCAACTATATCTTATAATTAGAACCAAAAGTAGTACTCCCTCTGGTCCTTATTATAAGGCACCGACTAGCAAGTTCATTTGGTCCTTTTTATAAGGCACTTATTTGTTTCCAATGAGCATTAATTATCTTTTTCCATGTATGCCCTTAGTTAAAGAGGATAGTGGATGAGAGTAATAATTAATAGAATGTTAGAATTTAGTGTAATTAGTAGGGGTAATATTGGAAATTACTTAAATTTTAGGACAACTTTATTGATTTTAACTGTTTTTATTGGTATATAAAAATTGTTAGTTGGTGCCTTATAATAAGGACCAGAGGGAGTAGTATATTTACATTAAGCATGTGATCAGAGTTTCATTTAAGGGTTAAGGTGTAAAAATACATATGAGTTTTTTCTCCAGGAACGCCCAACAGCACGTACTTTTTTTTGGAACAAAAATACATATATGGTTACCATCTTAGAATAAAAGTCACATCCTATCTTTAAGTCACTGTTCACCACCGTTAAGTTAATATTCACTTTATCTCTTTCTCTCTCATCACGGTGAACAGTGAATTAACGGTAAGATATGACTTTTGATCTAAAATGATAGTCACATGTATATTTTTACTTAAAAAAAACACGTAATGCTGAGCACTCCTAAAAAGAAGGTCACCTATATTTTTACACCTTAACCCATATTAGCCGCATAGAAGGGGTAGGGTGAGATATCGCATCAATCCAAATCCCAATCGATGAAGCCTGACAGTGAATTCTGAGAACTTAGCCGCAGACACTGAGACACACACCACAAGAGTAGCTTCTCTCTCTATCTCTCTATCTGCCCCATAAACGTCACTTCACTTCACTTCACTTCTTCCCGCTGTTGCATCTTTCGTGCACGTGTGTCCACCGACGTTTTTCTCCATCAATCCCTGCCTCTTTTCAATTTTTTCTCCTTTTTTTTTATTCATATATATCTCTTATTTCATTATATTCCACATGTCACTCCCTCCTCGGCTCCCTGTAGTACTAATTGTATATATTTCAGTATGTGCCTGATACTACTTTTACTAGTTTAGTGATACTGTGATAGTACCTTTGGTCCGAGTTACTAATATCTTATTGCCCAAGAAAAAAAAAAAGAATTACTAATATTTAACTACTTTGAAAAATTTACCTTTCTAAGGGACCGTCTTTATTAACAGTAGAAATTTATTTTTCAATATAACTTATAATATACAAATTAAGTATCTAAATTGCATAAACGTGCTTTTTAATCCCAAACCTAACCAAGCTAAGATTTAGAAATTATTTTATTTACAGACAGAATTGATGGCTTTTTCTTAATTTTGCATCATTGTTGTTGAGGCAAATTGTATGAAAGAGTTGCATAAAGTATGACAAAAAAAATCTTTGTCCTATTTGTAAGAAATAGATAGGAGAATTTATATATATATATATAGAGAGAGAGGTACAATTCTATCCTACACTTGTTAGGGTGTTTTGTTGACTTTGTTTTTAAAGTATAGTAACTAATAAATATAATATAATTTTATATTAATAATAATAAAATCTTCTCATTTTCACCAGTTTGGCATTAAGTTAACTCCGGTCTAAACTATTAATCTTTGACCTAATATCCTAACTAATTTAATAACCAATCCAAATTTAGTAACTTTAAAAAATTGTAAGGTTGTTGGATTTTAAAAAAGTAATTAATAAATTTTAGACACTTTTTGAAACATTTGAATAAAAAGAAATAATGATAAAAAAATCTCAATAGTAAGCGAGAGCTATGAACATTTTGTCCATACAATATAAGACTTCCTCAAATCCACTTTGTAAGTTGTAGGACTGTCAAAAACAAATTGGGACAATATCGTTTATATCCCAAAATCATTTGGACAAATCATATTTCCTCTCGTTTTTATTGTAATTTTTATTGTAAGATGTCAACTAGTAAGTATGTTTAATTTTTTTTATATAACACTTGTTATCTTCTAGGAGCATTAGTTTTTTTTTCATAATGCCCATAATTAATAGGGTATTGGATGTGAACAATAATATAATATTAGATAGATTTTAGTATAATTAGTAGAGATGATATTGAGAATTATTATTTTATTGATTTGTGAAAATTTTTAATTAATGTTTTATAACAAGAATTTGATAGAGGACTGCCTTACAATAGTAGCCTTTTCACTTGCAAAAGGGATTTTTCTGATATTAATTTTTAAAATTGGGGGATTTAATGAGTTTTTCCCTTTATTTAACGCAAGGGAAAATTAGTAGACATGGGTTATCATTCCACTCTAAAGCAGATCTGCGAAAGTTTTGAAGAGCAGCAATCCAATTTTTCTCTTCTTTTGATATCTTTAAAGTCGTTTTCTAGGTTTTGTGAAAGCTTTTAGCTTTTTGGATGGGACGAAGGATTTTTGGAAGATAATAAAAAACGCAGAGAAGAACGACCCTAGTCGGAAGGTGCAGGCGAGGGATAATGATGATGATGATGTTGTCTTGTCGTGGCTCTTCAAATCATAATAAATGCGCCACACTTGTTTCCAT
The DNA here is from genome assembly GCA_037074495.1 of Acacia confusa. Taxonomy (NCBI): domain Eukaryota; kingdom Viridiplantae; phylum Streptophyta; class Magnoliopsida; order Fabales; family Fabaceae; genus Acacia; species Acacia confusa. The sequence continues at coordinate 6,589,061 of CM073507.1, read as the reverse complement.
CTCCTGCTTCCCGCGCTTATCATTATCCCTACTTCTACTTCCCCGTATGTCTCATTTTTTTAATTAAAAAAAAACAATTAATAAATAGCACATCCCAAGAACAAAAAGAAGGAGAATTAATTGGAGGGTGGCATCAATCAGTCACCCAAAAATGTACTCATTACTGTTTGTATATCCACCCAGAAATGATGGAAATCCCCACGTTTCCCACTTTCCCATACCCCAGCCTCCCTCCCTCCTCTCTCCACCACAATATACTTGTTTGGGATCATCACCACACTATCATGCACCGATTCCAACAGGTCTTATCTAATGGTGGGATCTATATATACATATATTAATTTATATATATCTATATGAATTCCACTATTTTATGTGTACATAACAAATTTTCTTTTTTCTCATATAACATGAGAAAATCAAAACCCTATGTAAATTATAAAAAAACTCTTAGTATCCATACTTCATAGTTACCACATCCCCCAAAAATCTCTACTTATCGCCCTCCTTTGATACACCATATTCCTGTTTGTGTTTGTTTTAAATTGTTTATTGGGAAAATCCATATGGTGTTCTTGTAACAGAAAAAAAAAAAAAAACTTTGAGATTCTGAAAATACTAAAAAAAGGTTTTTTCTTGTATAAATTTATTAAAACGTTAATAATTATATCAGCTCCGTTAACAGCTAAAGTTTTAATAAATTTATAGCAATAAAGGCCCTGAAACCTTTTCTGGTATTTTCAGAATCTTGGGTTTTTTTAAAAAAAATCTTTTCTGTTAAAAAGACCCCATATAGATTTCCCCTTGTTTATTTACCTTCACATTTTTACTTTATATACGGTAGATTGTAGAATTTGGAAAACTATTTTACAAGATTTTAATCCTTATTTCAAACTAATAATTTTAACTAATTCTTCATTTTATTAGAATTAATAAATACTACCTCCGGTTCTAATTATAAGACAAAATTGAATTTCTTTGGAGGGATTAAGAAAGCTAAATAAGTTACTTAATCATTTCATATGTTGTGTATTCTTAGATTATATATTACTTTATTAGTCAAACTAATTAGTTTGAAAAAAAAAATGAAATTAAAAATACTCTAAAATAATTTAATTAGCTTCCTAAATTTTTCCAAAAAAAAGTCAACTATATCTTATAATTAGGACCGGAGGGAATAGTAGTTAATGTTACCAAATTATAAATTTCCAACTTTACGTGTGTTCTATGAAATTATGAAGGAAAGAGAAAAGTACAATAAATTGTGTTTAAACATTAATTATATAGACAAAATTTGATTATGAGTATTAATTGTCCAGACAAATTATATTATGGATCAATTTATTTTTTTAAAACAGGCTTATGTTAGCTTATATTATCAACCGAAGAAGTACACAATATAGTTCATATATGGGATCGATAAGTTTTATCAAGGTTCTGAAATCCGGACCGGTCATCAGACCGGTCGGGGTACTAAATTAAGGGTTAGTGGGTCAGACCGGAGTCAAGCCGGAGCTAAATCGGTGAAAAATAGAATATTTTAGGAATATTTGTATGAAATTCTAAAGAATTTTTTTTAAAAAATGATTTTCTAAAAAATAAATAAAAAAAAAAATAAACCGGTTTGACCCCCGGACCAGACCGGTTTAGGGATCGGTTCGCCGGTTTTCGGTCTGGTTCAACCAGTCCGGTCCGGGTTTGAGAACATTGAGTTTTATCTCGATTTAAATAAATTGACTTGTTACAAATAAACAACTTTCAACACTCCCCGCACTCACACATATATATAATGTATGTATGGATAATAGACATGGACTTAAAAAAGACGTAAGTTACAGAATTTCAATGAACATTTCACTGTAAATTTTATATTATCCATTATTGATCGTAAATTAATAAGCATTTATTAAGTTTTAGGGGTAGTATTAAATTGTTAAGCACAGATGGTATCTATTTTTTAAATAATGGCATTACAATGCGTCAGCTTAGGAAAATAAAGTGAATTTGCAAAACTTGTTTCTATCTATTTCTTAAGAAATTTAGTGTTTGTTTTCAGCTATCAATTTCTTAACGTGTTCCTCTAATCTTTAACATTGAACTGAATTAGTTGAAAAAGTTAATTTCAGTCTGTGAAACTTTTTTACATGGTTATTTTTATTTTGAGATCAATCTCATTGATATTGATACTAATTGAGTCTTAAATTAAAAACCGGATAAGTGCAATATAGGGGGAAAAACATGATGTATACAACTAATTTTAGTTTACAAAATGAATAAAGTGCATGCTTGAGTTAATGTTCAGGAGATACATTCATATAAGTCAAAATAAAACTCTTCTTACATACTTATTTCATATGTCATAAATTAATAAATCAAATTTTAAAAATAATTTTCATCACTTAAGTAGTGCCTTTGTCACAACCATGAGCCAGAGACGATGAGCTTGTTTGATACAACTTATGAGAAACTCAATCGAGCTTATTTACCATTTGAATTAGGCTTATGATTTTTTCTTGTTTGGATTAAAAAAAACTGTAATTAACCTTATAAGTATTTAAGTGTATATAAGCTGAAATAAATATAAACTAGTTTTTCTGACTTATATAAAATACTATGCAAACTTGTATAAAAATTTTGTAATTTATATAAAATACTGTGCAAATTTTGTAATTAAGCATTTTTCATATTTTTAATAATTTTATTTTATAATTATCTCAAAAGTGACTTATCTATAAACCATTCTAAACAAGTTTCACAATCTGACTTATATCCAAAAGCTACTTATGCAATCATCAATCCAAACATAGAGTATATTTCACAGTTTGACTTTTACCCAATCAAATTTTTTCATAACTCATTTTATCTACTGATGTTCCAAACAAGCCCAATAACTCCTTGTCTTTACTTTTTAAATTTTCTGGGTCAACGATGATTGTTACATTTTTGTTGATGTTGTCGCTATTTGATTTAATAATAAAAAAAGTAGATTTAAAGAAACATCCATGCCCATCACGCCTTGTATAGTTATATATGAATATCAAACTTATAAAACAATACATATCATTCATAATTAAAAAAAAAAAATGCATGCGTTGAAATTCATGCAGGATATATCCGCATTCCAATAAAAAAAAAAAATCGAGGAAAAAAAGGAGTGTTGTTGAAATAATTTTTTGGTTTTGATAATTTTTATCATTATTAATTAATTAATCAATTAGTTTAAATCAAAGTTAAAGGCTTCTTGGCTATTCCATCTTCTTCCCGTTAATAATCAAATTCTAAGCTTAGAATTGTATATCGTGAATGCAATACTTAAAGTCAAATCGCATTCGAGTTAATGCTATCTCTAACATTTTAACATTTTAACGTCTGACTCTCAATATTATCCATTTTGATATCCTCGTCACCCCTCATAGTTTTCAAGCGAGTCAAGAATAAGAGGTATTCATATCTCTACGATATATCAACATTTTCTTGATATTGTTTGTTTTTGGGCCACATCACGCCCTCACGCTTTAAAACATGTAGAGAGAGATGTTCAGGCTCTAATAAGATTCTTTTATTCACCTTCCCAGTTGATACAAGACATATATAACACTCTTTGTAACATCCCAAGTATGTGTTTTGGGGTTACATCACCCCTTGCGACTTTAAAATACGTCGAAATAGAGACATACGCAAACCTAACCTTGGGGGCCTAGCTTACTCAATAATTTTAGAATATAATACTTCACCCACTTTTAAATGTTGAGTACATTATTCTACATCGACTCTATCTTAATTCTGATATTAATTATAACATCACATCGCATCACTCTTGATATATCTCTTCATGGCTTTAAAACACATAAAGGGGGAGGTATCCAGAGCTTCAAATTCTTATAAGATGTCTTTCATTTTCCTCCCTGATTGATGTGAGATATAACACATTTTTAAGCCGTGAGAGTGATGAGGTTCCAAAGCGAATAATTTTGAGAGCAAGACACCGATATATGTTATACTATTTAAGTATTTATGCTCATCTCTTAGACTTTGGGATGTTACATTATGTAAGTATTTATGTCTATCTTTCATACCAGTTTGACTAGAAAAGCCTGTTTATGTGAATCGAGATAAAATCAATCTTTACTAAATCACTTCATATACCATAAATCACAATGAAAAAACAATTTATACTCCAAGTACCTGCACTCAAGCAGTTTGTCATGTGCCTTTTATTTTTGCCTTCCTGATTTTTTACGTAGAGTTTAAAGAAGATGCCTCGTGGTAGCCGAAAAACGGGATTTACAGGTGCCCTTGCATGCTGCTCATACCATCATCCAATCAACGGTCAACGATCAACGGGGTTTTTTTTTGTAAGAAAAAGAAAACTAAATTTCCCGATCAGGCCATCACACGTTATCATGAAAAGCTTTAGGTATGGCGCCTATTCAGTTTTCCAATTCAATGAGCCGAACAGTTCATATCAAATTGGGTCTGCATCTTTGTCAGCGGTACACAAGGCACTTTCCGTTCAGGCCCGATGTGGGTTCTTACAAGTATTCCGCAAATAATTGATTAAAAAAAAAAAACTATTTACCTATGTGTCTAAATCTTCGTGTAGGCTTATTTAGAATGACAATTGAAATATTAAAACACATATTTTGAATATTAAAAAACATATTGAAAAAAATAGAGTGAGCGATTTCACACGCAATAAAGTATTGGACCCCAGCCTTCCGCACCTAAAAAGAACACAATAAGGCACACGCTTATTACACGTATGGTAAATCGGATTTAACGCCACAAAACCAAAGCAATCTTAATTGTAATCATGATCTCAAAGAACACTTCATTTGTGGCACATTTCAAACCGCAAATTAAATTGCATATATAAGGTGTGTTTGAATTAAGTTTTCAGAAATAACTTTTATGATCTATAAGATAAGTTTGTTAAAAGAATTTTATCTTAATTTATGAAAATGAGCTTCTAAAACTATGGTTTCAGAATTACCTAAGCATTCATACGCCTTGGTCTGAATTTAATTTTGGGAGAATGATAGAAATATAAATTTTAAAATACAAAATCTCAAATAAGGTAGTTTTCATAAAATGAATTGTGAATTTGTTTATTAAGTCAAGTTATTGCTATATCAATTGTTGGTAATAAATATGATTTGAAATTTTATAATTTCAAAATCCTTGTTATCATTTTTCTTTCAATTTTTATTAAGCGAGACATGTTGTCAACTCAAAAGAAAAGGAAACATACATGAGCACTTTACTAATAAAAAACACACACATAATCTTTAATTTTATTTATAATTTATTTAAAATGTTTTTATCATCGATTCATCTAATTTTTAATATAAGACATATTTTTCTAATTTAATTAGATTAATTTTGTTTTTATATTAGTTATCATAATATATATTTTCTAAAACACCATACTCATTTCTCTTATTTCCCTCATTTCTTTTCTCTTTATTATAATCAAGGGAGTATCAATAAGAATAAATAAGGAAAATATTGACAAATATAAAAACCATATTTTATATTTAAAATAAAAATTAATTCTTTAAATATATTTTATATTAAAAGCCAAAATGAATTAAATTTATAGAGCGAGATGTGGGAAGAGCCTACTCGGCTAATAATAATGAAGCTAAAAGAGCATGTATCGTTAACTAAATAGCTCCATGTTACATAAATAACATCACTTATATCTTACAATTTAAATAGGGTAAAGGTGAAAGTTTACACATCACCTTTATCCCGAGGAGCACCCAGCACCATAACCTTTTTTTTGGAGTAAAAGTACACATAACGTTACGTTTTGGGAGCGTCCAGCACCACGGGTCGTTAGTCAACGGACGTTGACCATTAAGTTTGACGGAAATGAACAGTAACTCCGCTAAAATTACCATTTTGCCTATAGTTTTAAATATTTTTTTCAAAAAAAAAACACTAAAATAACTTCTCCCCACCACCGGCCACACCGCCGCTGGCAGCCGCTCTCCCCCCACCGCCGACGACCACCTCCGGCATCTTTTTTTTTTTTGGTCTTATATGGGAAGCACTTGTTCCAACATATATAAGTAGACATCTAGCATTTTCCCTTGGAAACTTAAGACAACAACACGACAAGCACATATACATCAGGTTTATTATTAGTTTCTTTTTTTAGATATTTTTCTTTTCCTTCACTGTTTACACCCAGTTACAACGCACATACATATATTCACTCAACTATTCCTCTTCCCTTCCACGGCTTGCTCACACACTCTGAACATTTTCAGTGTCTTTCACTTCCACAAGCCGATACACACATATATATCTACATACACATACTTAACTTATGTCCGGTGTTTTTCTTTCGTTTTCTTTTCTCACAGCCCACACACAACACACATATCTATATGTTTACTCCTCCCTTTTTATTCTCTTTGATAGCAAAACGTTTTTGACAGAACCCTTGCCACCTTTTAAAGTATATGTATATACATATATTCCTATAGTTAACACGTACACACCCATATATACTTAGTTTCTATATTCCCCAAAAGCTTCTTTTCTTCTAGAAACATTACAACAACACATAAACATATATACATATGTTTCTTCTTTTCGTTCTCTCCTGGCAGATCACAGCACCCACAAAATACACACACTTATATATTACTCAAATAACTCTTCTTTTTCGACAACTTTCTCTCTCTTTCATTCTCACGTTCTCCTCTGTTTTCAAGTCTAGAAACAGAGATAAAACTAAGCTTCAATGACAACCCCCATACTCTCCTTCTCTCTCCGCTCTTTTGCTCTCAATGTGTTTCTGTTTTGGTTTCCCGACGAGATGAGCAGGCCGAAGGGGAAAAACCAACAGACCAAGGAGTATATGGTGTGGTTTCTCTTCCTCTGTTTCAGGAGCATAAGAGCAGAGAAAGCTGATCTTGGTTTTGAGTTTCTCTCTCCTTCATTTTCAGCTTTCCCTTGTCTAACTCTCTCAGCTTTCGGTCTCCACTCATAATCTCTGTTTTATGTGAAGGCCGAAGGTTAGAAGCTTTTGCATCCCAGAGACGATGGAGCATGAAATATATATAAAGGAAGCTAGAAGTTCTATCCGATGGTCAAAACCCAGTAGACAAATCACACAGGGCTTGATAAGTATGGCGTTGAATCTTTGCTTCTAGATAATGGATAAGCATAAGGGTAAAGTAAATTTCAAAAACATTATTTTTTTTAAAAAAAAAAGTCGCCGAAGGAAGTCGCTGGTGGTGGGGAGGAGTTATTTTAGAATTTTTTTTAAAAAAAAACTATTTAAAATTAGGGGCAAAATGATAATTTTAGCGGGGTTATTGTTCATTTCCATCAGACTTAACGGTCAACGTTCGTTGACTAACAACCCAACGCCCATGGTGCTGGACGCTCCTAAAACGTAAAGTTATGTATACTTTTGCTCCTAAAAAAAGGTTATGGTACTGGGCGCTCCTCGGGTAAAGGTGATGTGTAAAATTACACCTTTAACCATTTAAATAATATAATTTTACAAATTTCTCTGTGGAGATGCTATTATATATATTTTTTTTTACCTGAAATGGACATGATATATTGATATGTTGATCAGTTGGCACAAGAACAAAAAAGTTGTGCAGGTTAACATTTTTAAAACTTTAAATTTAAACCGTGCCCGCATTCAGTCAACGAAAGCTGTATCTTGTCTTGTTACTTGTTAGGTGGCTGGGGCCTTGGTCTCTTCTATGGGGGAAAAAGGATAGTCTTTTAGAGAGATAGAAGAGCTTTTTTGAAAAATTAAATGAAGTCAGAAACCTATGATCGATTTTTTTTCCCCATCAACGATTGGTGAGTATTTACTTTAATTTCCCGGCCTACTTTCAAACTTTAAAAGTTTATATTTAGATTAGTTTGTGGAGATTAAGTTTTAGGGAAAATCATGTTTAATTAATTAAAAAAATATATCAAAAAAATCTCATAATTTTTTAATAGTAACCAATTTATTTATTAATGATTGATATTTTACTTGTTACCAATAAACTTATAAAATTTTTCAGATATTACCTTTTTCAATTAAGACGTAAAAGTGATATTTCCTAACTTTTTTTATTTACGAGATAATTTTATCTTATCTCATCAAAATTAACTTCTAAAACATAGGTTCGGTTCAATTGTTCTCCAAACAACCACTTTGTCCGATGAAAATTAAGTAATTAACAAACAAATGGTCAAATCATCATCCCGGGCTATGAAATAAATTAATCAATTAATTAAACTGCCAAACCCCCAATAGCGCTTTGATATGTTTATTTTGTTCGATGTCATATTTTAAAATTAATAATTTTTTTATTCCTTATGCAATTTACATAAATAAATAAAATTATTTATTAAAACTACTTCTGATCTGAAATATAAGACCTAATTGAATTTTTTTAAAAGATTAAAAAAGATAATTAAATTACTCAAAAATATTTATATTCATTGTTTTTATTAAAAGTAATTGATTTGACGTATAAATTAACATAAAATTTAAAGAGAATCGTATATAAAGATGATTGAATTATACAAATTCTAATTTGGGTTACCAATCTTAACAAATTATTCATTAGGTTATGTGACATAATTAGGGATTTAAGTCAAATTATCTCTATATCTTTTAGCTAAAAAAAAAAAAGCAAAATTGGAGACATAAAACTATCCATGTAAGCTCTAGAACAGTGGCGAGTAATAAAATCTCCTTTTCAATTTTGCTTCTTTCCATAGCTTTTTGAAGAATTCGAATGGTTAGCTCCATCAAACTCCCCCCCCCCCCAAAAAAAAAAAAAAAATCTTACCATTTTCCACATATATGAACTATGTCATTCAACAATATCAAGATAATAATGTTGATGTTTAGAAATTGATTTTATTATTCCAATCCCTCAATCTTTTTTCTCTCATACATAATGGAAGTTATGTCATATACCAACAACAGAAAATAGAGCAACAAAGCAAGTTTTCAGATTTTCACTCTCCATAAATTATCATTATGGTTCGCTCCCTCAACTCATCCTCTGGTTTTGGTTTTTTAATCCTGATACAACAATCGATTGAAGATTTGAGACGGTGATTTATTACTCTTATAATTCAATTTCTTCATTAAGTCTGTTGTTTAGAGGCTATTCAATCCAACCTTGAATAAGACTATTGTTGATTCTAGTGGGGTTTCACAGAATGGGTTGACATCACTTAATTTGTTGGTTTTGAATAGTGAGAAGGAGGACCTGGGTAATTCACGACCCAACATTTTTAACGAGAAAGTGATAGAAAGCCTTCCTAAAGTCAAAAGCCTTCCTAAAGCCACAATCCTCCCTTGCCCAAACCCTTTGCCTTCATTTCTACGACCAGACATTTTCACCTAGAAAATGACACATATCCTTATAATGTGTTTGGTTTGAGGGGAGGATGTGATAGGGGAGGGTGAGGAAAGAAGGGAATTGACCAAATTGCCATTAATGAAGGGAATATTCTTTTTTATTGAGAGTATATTTTAGGAATATTAAAAAGTTTCCATGGGCTTTTTTGTAAAGAAGAGGGTAAAAGTTTTCTTTCTCCCTTCCCCCTCTCTCAAACCAAACACACCCTTAAAGTGATGCATTGAGAGGACTCGGCCTTCAATATTCCGTGAACCGCCAAGGGAGGTTTGGTTTGGTTTTTGAACTAGGAGTTAAGGGTATTATTATACAATAATCAATATTTAAATATTATAGATTGGATCATTGACCCAATTTAAAGTTTGTTGTGGTTATAAGCCTTATATAGGATTTTTCTATTTCAATCATCTTTATATGAGATTATCTCTATAATTTAATCACATATAATATATGATATTATCACGTTACTTATTTAGCTTTTATAATTTCTTTTAAAAAAATAGACCAGGTCTCATATTTTAGATCGGAGGAAGCAATAACTTTTGGAAATATTGTGCATTTGTTTGTATTAGCTTTTAGATAATAACTTTTATAATAAATATAAATGCTCTCTCTGGTCCTTATTAAAAGATACCAACTTCCATTTCTTGCAGACTAAGAAATAGAAGTTGAGTCATTAAATTGGTTCAAAATTGATAAATATTTTCAACTTTACCCTTATTTTAATGAGAGTTAGTTAAAAATTGTATAATTGGAAAATAATAATAAATGAGTTGGTTAAAGGAAGTTGATACCTTATAATAAAAATAAATTTTTTTTTGATAGTTGGTGCCTTATAATAAAAATTTAAAAGAATATGTGATAAGAGTTTGAGTTTAAAAGTTGATCAAACATTAAAAATTTACATACAGCAAGCGTTAATTTGATAAAAAAAGAAATCCATCCCTTTCACTCCACCTTATTTCAAATATTATTATCGTCCAAGTGGACAAGGACGGGTATATCCACACATATATATATTCACACAAAGACATGCCTAGGCACGCATTAGTTAACTAATAGTCACTTTGTTCTCATTTTCAACCATCCTTCATTTTCTTCTCTCTGCTACTGCCGGTATCCTGTCTGGTGCGGAGACCATCACGGATCCCATGGAAGAGACAAAATCCAAGTTTAAGCGTATTTGTGTTTTCTGTGGAAGTAGTTCTGGCAAGAAAGCTAGCTACCAGGAAGCTGCTGTTCAACTTGGCAAAGAACTGGTAATCATCTCTCTATTCTTCTTCTTCTTCTTCCTTTGTTCCTTCCGTCTTCTTTCAGCGCCGTGTCCTGTTTCGAGACAGAAACGTTAAATTCTTTTTTCTTTTCCTCTCTATATGTTTGCGATTTTTAAATCAATTTCTTACAGCCAAACATGCCTTGAATCCGAAACTTCCAAGAATTATCTCTTGCATTATATTTGCTTTTCCTTTCTGCTTTGCTTCTTCAGTGGTTTTTTCCCCTACAGCGCGCCTTCTGCGTTGCAGAATCTCCTCCCTGGCCCTCCAAACTTGTTTGTTCTGATTGTTTTCCCGATTTACGTCTCCCTCGTATATATTGTGGTTACACCTTTCTCTTTTGTCTGTGTTATCTATCCTCTTTCTTCTTCATTAGTGTGTGGCTGTGGTAGTTTCTTCATATGAACTACTAGTACGTCTCAACGTGGGCTTATGATTGGTGAGGAATATGGGGAGATGATTTAGGGTTTCAGTTTGGCATGAGAGAGAGACAGAGAGATTGCTAGCTGTAACCTGCCTGTCAGCTGTGCAGCCTTCTTGCATGATCTCTCTGTGTTCAGCCTAATCTTATTATTTTAGGCCTTAGCTCCCCACAAGTTCCAATCCTTCTTTATATTAAATGAAAAGGAAAAAAAAATACATTTTCTGCTGTATTCCAGGGAACCAAACGTGCAACCTTGGTATGATTACTCTATTAAGCGTGTTCCTGGCCTTGGCATTCCCCACAAGCTTTCTTGACCGAACCTCCATGATTCTTGCCTATTGGGTTGCCCCCAAAATTAGTTCATTGCTCTCACTGACTAGCACTTCATGCTCTTTATGTTTTTGAAAAAACAAATTTTATTTTCACTGTCTACCCTAATGGACTGCTATAGACCACTGACCACGCGCCTCTTTGTTTTGCTATTTCGATGTGTTTTTGTAGGTGGAGCGAAGGATTGATTTGGTCTACGGAGGTGGAAGCGTGGGGTTGATGGGTCTCGTTTCTCAGGCAGTTCATGATGGTGGGCGCCATGTTCTAGGGTTTGTCTCTCTCTCTCTCTCTCTCTACCCATCTGTGTATGCTTATGGATGGTGATAACCTAGGTCACTTGTACCGGGCCTACGTAGTTTTTAAAGAAACAAGTTATATTTGTTCTTACGGACTCACTGACCCATGCGGGTGTTAAGCGACCTGGAGTATCTCTTATTTTTTTCCATGGTTTTCTTAAGTGAGAGGGTAATCATTATTATAGATGGTATTAAAAAAATTTGCTTGCGGTTTATCTGTCTCTTTGTGCCATTGCTGAGATTAATTAAGTACATAAAAGATATGTGTGTGTCCTTTATTGATGGTAAAGAAGCTTTTAGAGGAGCTTTGCGGTGTAAGATAAAAGCTGAATACCTTTTGGCTCTTCCAGAAAGGGACGTAACTTTTTAGCTTGTGCTATGTGCAGTGATTGCTAATTGGACCCTCCATTGCCTTTTTCTCTTTACGTGCTCGTCAAAAACTATATATAACCTTTCTGCACATACCAAGCACCTCTAGTTTTAAGTCAGAGAAAAAAGGAAAAATAAATTTTGAAGAGGACATAAAGACAACATATAATCTTCCGCGTAAATATTATCTATTTCTTATAGGTTGGATCTAACGTCCAATATGGGTTTTAATGTGCAGGGTTATCCCAAAGACTCTCATGCCGAGAGAGGTACATCACTTAAAGAAATTTAATCACTATTTATATATTGAATGCTTTTATTTTTAGTGTTTGGTGACTTATGAGATTCATGTTTGCAGATAACTGGTGATCCTATCGGGGAAGTAAGAGCCGTATCTGATATGCATCAAAGAAAAGCTGAGATGGCTCGTCAAGCAGATGCCTTCATTGCCCTCCCAGGTAGCGATCATAACTTTGTCTACACACAATCTCACTGTAATTTTGCATGAAGAGTTCACCTTATAATCACTAATCTGTGATTTATCAACATTAGGTGGCTATGGAACCCTTGAGGAATTGCTGGAAGTAATTACATGGGCTCAACTTGGAATCCACCGCAAACCCGTAAGAAACTATTCGCTACTGTCAATTTTTGTTCTTTAATATAATTGTTCTTTAATTGTGACAGTCAAATGTTTATGGCTTGTTTAGGTGATGTTAGTTCCTAATTTCCCTGACCCAAAATTATTCTCAAACGACAAAATTATATATATTGTCAAATTAAATATTATGTGTAGAGAGGGGGACACAGTTTCCTATGGAAAGATGCCTGAAAGGTGGGAAAGGAATAAAGAATTAGTAAGTAATTTAACAAGCTTTCATTTGCTCGAGAGATCTCTCTGCAATTAAGTATATGATGCACGCATTTAAAAAGGAAATATAAATCCCAAAGTCAAATTCCTTCTCTCTCTCCTTGCCATTGATTATTGTGACAACACTTGCTGTTAGCAACTATACATATCTTCCACATGAAACATTGTCCCCATTGTTTACATAATTAATAATTAATTTTAATAATACTCTTAATATATGTTTTGGTTGTCATGTTACTTGAATACGCGTCTGGTTTATTAGGTAGCAAGTTGACTGTACATATTTCTCAGACAAGGAAATGTTAACATGGGTGGTGTATTAATGCAACCCGCAGGAAGCTTCAAAACAGAACCAATCCATGTGGGGTATTAAATTCAGATTCACATTATTAAAGACAACCAGATATTTTGTTGTGGTTAATTGTTGTCACGTTACATTATTAAGGAGGTTTTCCGTTTGAGTGGGAGAAAGATATGCCGATCAATCCTCATCATTCACATTAAAGTGGTGATAAACAAGAACGCAAAACACTTATAAAGTTGCTGGTCAATGGAAGTGTGCTGGGATATATAATAATTGTATTTGTAACGAAGTGATTTTGCGTGGGTACAGGTGGGGTTACTGAACGTGGATGGATACTACAATACCTTATTGTCGTTTATTGATCAGGCCGTTGATGAAGGCTTTATCTCCCCTACGGCACGTCGCATTATCGTGTCAGCACCCACTGCCAAAGAATTGGTCAAAGAGCTGGAGGTACTCTCCCTTATAATTATGTGTGTGTGTGTATCCTTCATTGTGTGGCTCACAAGGATGATACATTTTTGTAGTTAAAGCTCCATCTAATTAATTACTAGTATTTGATTTATTTTTTTTTCTCTAGCTGATAATCTAAGTGGGGCTTTCTCTTGCTTTCTTTTTCTGGGGAATCAGGAACGTGTACCTGAGCAAGACGAAGTGGTGTCCAAGTTGGTGTGGGAAGATAGGCTAAATTTCGTGGCAGAATCAGAAGTTGCGATGTGATCTGCTTCAAGGCCGAAGAAGATGAAGGGTTGGTTTTTGGTATTTTTGGTACATAAAGAAATATATACGGGCTTATAATATAGGAAACGTAGAAGAAGGCAACACAGGATATTTTTTTTTTGTTTCTTAGAAAAGATAGGACACTTGGCTACTGTGATGTCCCTATCTAGTATATAGAAAGTCAGATGTTCATCGAATGCAAAATCAACATCTGAATATTAATGAAACTTGGGTTAATGTCTCTTTTGGCATCAAAATGTGACCGACTCCGATTCATATCGATTCTACTTCCTTTATATCCAGTCATTCCTTCCCTTTTACAATCATCAGTGTGTACTGGACGTGAAAACTAATAATCCGTTGTTAGATAGGCACCTGAAGATGATACAGCCAATTGAATTGGAAATCTAGATTAAGATATGGGTGTTTTGTTCGATGGAGAATATCTTCGTCTAAATTAGTGCATAATCGAAGGCAAACGTATTGTGAACATCTGGTATTATCGGTGGAATCATGGGGTAATATTTGACGAGGAAGAGTCCATATATAGGCTAACGTTTGCAATTGCAAGTCTGTCACGTGAACAATCGCAACTTTGCTAGGGTTCATAAAAAGTTGCTAGTTTCTTGCATTGGTGGGGTCTTATTATGTTGGGTCGTTCCCACGCAGGCAATATCTAAAGGCAACTCTACCCACCAATAAAGAATGATTGCCACTCTTCTGTTTTGTTTTTTTCCAGCTCAATTCTTCCTCCAACATCTTTGAACACAACAGTTGAATTTCCATCTCATAAACTTCTAATCAAATTTTCTATCAGATAAATTCTTTTTGGATCAGATTCGTATAATATGACGCTATATTCAGATATTTGCGCAGACCAGATCTCAGTCAATCTTGCAAATTGCAATAACTATTGGTGGCAGTATAATTCTTGTTTATTATTAATTTCTAGCATGTAGCATGTCATTATTGTTACGTCGCCACATTTGTTGGAGAAAACTTCTTGAATATTACCTTGTTTAAGTTATGTGAATGTGAACGAATAAACTACTTTTTTCTGCTGAATTTTTAATTTGCCCAGAATCAATGGCATATCTTTGACTGAGTGGCTGGAGATGAATTAGTTTGGTTTGGGGGCAAGCTAAGTAAATTGATCTCGCACTTGATGGCAATATTAAAAAAAATTAAAAACTTAATCATTACATAAGTGAGTGTATAATTTCTGTTTAATAAGTTGATCCACACACTAAGATCAGATCTAATCCAATCCGCGTAGAAGATTCCAGGATATAAAAATGAACTCCAAACCCGAATGATAGGGATGTGAACAGCTAGCGCGTCGATATCTTCTTGCAAGCCGGATATAATTTAATTCAGTTCTGTCATACATATTAGATATATATAAAAGAAGCGTTCCAGAGAAAAGATAAGCGGTCTTATCACTCGAATGCCATCCAACAAATTGGGAAGACTATAAGGTATTTGAGTTATATTTTCTGAATAATGATTTCTTAACTTACCAAACAAACGGTAGGAATCTCATCAGAAAATATGGAAGCGTATTTAACTGATTTGATGTAGGAAAATAAGAACCTTCATCGTTTTGATTACTTGAAAAGATGAAACCAGTCTGAAAGCCTCTGCATGAACAGTCCTCGTCCGCTCTATGACCGATCTTCTAGACTATCTCTCGAGTAGGATGGGGTGGGTGTGTGGGCAACCGTTCAGATGATGAACGTCTGCCTCTTAGGTCTATTTCTGATGAACTATCCCTTATGAGTCACAGCAGGAGTAAGTTAGAATATATAGAGTTAAGTACAAGACTTAACCTAACCCTAAGCCTCATGGGCTTTGGTCTCACTAAAGCCCAATAGGGCTTAAGTGACTAAGAGCATATATCCAACAATCTCCCACTTGCTCTTTTAAGATACAAACTTGAGTTCATAAACCCAAGATCATGTAGCCCATGAGCCATCATCATCTGATCATATACCCTATCCCTTGTATCGAGCTAGCCTGGGGATCTATCATTTGTCATTCATCAAGGCTCATGATAATCTACAAAAGATTATCTAGTTCGGTGCTACTCCACTAAAAGCTCGAACGTGATCTCCAAGAATAATGACACTTATAATATGAATATGCATTACTCCTTTATAGAATGTCTATAATTTGATTGACTAGTTTTCTGTAACTCAATTAATTATTTATTCCCTTGACTATTATGGTTTCACTAATGGATTACATGCACTGGCCAGTGTCTTCAATATCCAAGTACCGAAACATATCAAGGGGACATTTCCTATAAATTCCATGTTGTTTATCTCATAAACACTGATAACCAAATAGTCTCAATCCCAAAATACCAAGTTATTGGCCGTTATACAGATCAAACCTCACTTGTTGGTAAATCAAAGAATGAAAACTATTCCACTACCTATTTAAAATAAACTCAGGATTAAGAGTAACTATATAACTATAGTTATCTAGAGATTTGATTCCTTATGACAGAAAGAACAACCTTAATCAAATCTCTCATTGATCCATTCAATGTAAGCATTAACTAACACCAATATTTCATAATGATTCGGACAAAACCATTTCATAAAATATTGCAACCTAAACAAAGTGTCCAACTTAATTTAATAACTGTGAACTTATTCATCAATTGTGAGAACCTATGACCATGTCCTCTATAAACGTATCCATATGATCATATACTCCACAATTGATCCAGACCTTAGTGTTTGTAAATAGTGTACGAAATAAATGATAAAACACCTCATTTATTAATATTCAGAAAAATTGCAATGTCATAATGTCTTGCTGAAAAGAAACACAAAATAACAAAGTCAAATAACAACTTCCTAAAGCTATAACAAATCTGGAATCCTCCTAAGACCCATAGATGTAACATGCCTCTCGAACACACGTTCTGGCAAACTCTTAGTAAAAGGGTCAGCAAGGTTCTCGTCTGATGCTATCTTTGCTACCACAGTATCTCCTCTTTTAACTATATCTCGGATCAAGTGGTACTTCCTCTCTATGTGTTTTTGTCTCTTGTGACACCTTGGTTCCTTGGACTGTGCTATTGCCCCACTGTTGTCACAGTAAAGTATGATAGGACAGTTAACACCTGGTATCACCTGAAGGTCCATTAGGAACTTCTTTAACTATGCAGCTTCCTTTGCAGCCTCAGAAGCAGTTACATATTCAGCCTCTGTGGCAGAGTCAGCCACACATGATTGTTTTACACTTCTCCAACAAATGACTCCGCCATTAAGGGTCTACACATATCCCGAGGTGGATTTTCTTGAGTCAATATCTCCTTGGAAATCTGAGTCCGTATAACCAATAGTTTCAAGACTCCCACTAGAATAGACCAACATATAATCTCTCGTTCTCCGTAGATACTTGAGTATATGTTTAACTCCTACCCAGTGTTGCTCTCCAGGATTAGATTGATACCGACTCACTACTCCCACTGCATAGCAGATGTTTGGTCTGGTACTTAGCATAGCATACATGAGACTATCTACTGCTGAAGAATAAGGTACCCTACTCATGCGTTCTCTCTACTTAGGAGTTTTAGGAGATTGCTTCTTAGAGAGATGAATCCAATGCCTGAAGGGTATAATTCCCCTCTTGGAATTTTCCATACTAAACCTGGCAAGTATTTTGTCAATGTATTTAGCCTGGGATAATGCCAAAACCCTATTCTTCCAGTCTCATAAGAGTTTAATACCAAGAACATAATTGGCTTCCCCCAGGTCCTTCATATCAAAATGCTTGCTCAACCAAGTTTTTATGCCTAACAATACCTCTGTATCATTTCCGATAAGGAGTATATCATCTACATAAAGTACCAGAAAAGATACTGCATTACCTTGGATCCTTTTATACACACACGACTCATCAGGACTTTTCTCAAAACCATAAGACTGAATGACTTGATCAAATCTGATGTTCCATGATCTAGATGCTTGCTTAAGTCCATAAATGGACCTTTGCAACTTGCATACCATTTTTTCTTGCCCTTTGACTATAAACCCTTTTGGTTGCTGCATATAGATTTTCTCTTCCAAATTTCCATTTAGAAAAGCAGTTTTGACATCCATTTGTCAAATTTCATAATCAAGATTTGCTACAACAGCTAAGAGAATCCGAATGGACTTGAGCATGACAACTGGCGAAAAGGTTTTTTCATAATCTACACCTCCCTTTGGGAATATCCTTTCGCCACCAATCTAGCTTTGAAGGTTTCAACCTTCCCATCCGATCCTCTATTTCTCTTGTAAATCCACTTACATCCAATGGGTCTTACCCTTTCAGGTGCATCTACAAGAGACCAAACTGAGTTGGAATACATAGAATCCATTTCACTATTCATAGCCTCAAACCATTCCTGAGCATCAACATATCCTAGTGCTTCGTCATAACTTATGGGATCATCATCTTCATCAAAGATGACATCCTGATTTGACTCACCCAACAAGAGATATCTTGCAAGTGTACGAATCACTCTCCCACTACGACTTTATCGCAATTGATGTTGTGCATCTACAGGGGGGTCCATATTTTGTGGGTTAACAATTTCTAGATGAGGACCCTCATTAAGTGGATTAACCAATTCATGATTTTGTTCTTCCATAAGTTCATCATCATGTTGAACATCATCATTATGCTGAACTTCATTATCATGTTGAACTTCTGGTTCTGTATGTGATTCCTGTGTATGTTCATCAGGTATATTTTCCCCTCTTTGAACAACCACAGGAATAAAAGCTCGAACCACCTGAGGTTGCGGTAAAACTTGATCTGAGACTAACTCATCAAGAATAACCTTACTCCTAGGCTTATAATTTGCCATATAGTCCTCTTCTAAGAAAGTCGCGTGAGTGCTTACTATGACCTTCTTTTCTTTTGAACTATAAAACAACCAACCCCTGGTTCCTTTAAAATAGCCAATAAACATGCATACTTTAGTACACGAGTCCATTTTATCTGGTTTCTGTTGCAAGACATGTGCCGGAGCACCCCAAATCCGAATATGATTCATGGAGGGCTTACACCCTTTCCACAATTCTATTAGTGTCTTTAAAACCGATTTGGACGGTGCTAAGTTCAATAGATACATAGCAGTTTTTAAGGCATATCCCTAGAACGAATCAGAAAGAGATGAATAACTGAGCATAGATCTTGTCATTTCTAAAAGGGTTCTATTCCTCCTTTCAGCAACTCCATTCTGCTGTGGTGTCCCTGGAGAAAATAATTGTGAAATTATCCCCTCTGTAGTCAGGTAAGACCTGAAATCTCCAGATAGGTATTCACCCTCTCGATCAGATCGAAGAGTCTTAATTTGAACACCAAAATGCTTTTCTGCCTTAGCCTTGAACTCTTGGAATTTTCCAAAAGCTTCAGACTTGTGACGCATCAAGTACACATGTCCAAATCTAGAGTAATCATCAATAAATGTGATGGAATACTGATACCCACCTCTGGCTTGGACATTATGTACCAATTCCAGCTGAAGTGTGGCACGTTTTCCTTTGGCCTTGAAGGATCTCTTGGTCATTTTGCCCTCTAAACAAGATTCACATACTGGTATTGGTTCAAAGTCCAGGGATTTTAAAATCTCACTTTTGACCAAACCTTGTATCCTGTTAGAGTTAATATGACCCAATCTCAAATGCCAAAGATAAGTTTCATTTGAAACTTTTCTTTTCTTTGATGAATTAATATGCTCAACATCTTTTAATTCAACATGATTAACTTCACAGGGAATAGGACTAAGGAAGTAAAAACCATCAAACTTTATACCAGAACAAATAAAAGAAGATGGACTTCTTATAGAAACTGAGGAATTAAACTGAACTGTCAAACCATGTTTACTTGTAAAACCAATATTGTTAATTTTGGCTTTCAGTTCCATTGTCAAAGTCTCGATGAGAGGGTTGATAATTTTACCAAAGTTGAATGTATTTAACCATTGTTTATTTTCAAAGTTATCTTTAGTGTCTAAGTATTGCCGACGATGGGCCGTGCAAAACTTTACTAAAACTTTGAAAATATTAGGGTTTAATCTAGCGAAATCCGATTATCCTTATCCGATGGGGCTTCAGCGATAACCATTTCACTAATAAACCCACAATTGGAGCCCGTAGGTTTTAAAATTAAATGATTAATTTAAAACATTCACCCATTCAATATTTTAAATTTAGAATTTTCAATTTCCAAGAATGTGTTCAATTTAGAAAAATCAGTAGGTATCTAAAATTTAGTCATGATTGACAGAATTTGCTTCACATGACCATTTTAAATAACCCACAAATTACTCAAAATTACAATTCTCTTAGGAAATTTCCTAGATTATTTATCTAGATTTTAATTCCACAATTAATTAATCCAATTATTATTCTAGATTTTAATTTAAAATTATAATAATTGATAATTAATTAGTGGAAAGTTTAAATAATCTCACATAATAACTATTATACTAGTCGATTCAAGACATATAGCTACTATGCAATTATGGCATGTGACTATACAACAATATGACATCTTCCTATTCTATATGGCATGTTATTTCTAATCATGTTAATCGCACATATAATTCATACGATTTAATAAAAGCATTAAATAAATAATTAAACAAATAACTTTAATCCATGACTTTCTTATAAAAATTAAAAGATAAAATTTACAACTTTGGAATTTCTCTTTTATCCGGTCCATGGTATTTGTCTAAGTCCCTTTAGGGTATCCCTAAAGCCCAAAAACTCAATCCTTAGCTAAAAACCCTAGGACACAAAAGAGGAACCCTAGCCTCCACTTCTGTCACGTCATCCACCGAAGTCAGATCAGCACAAAACTCCAGGGGAAGAACCGCCATGGGGAGACGTGTACAGAGCCGCCGAAATCACTGCAAAAGGAGGTTCCACGCGCCCTCACGCGCCGGTTCTTTGCCAGCGCGTGAAGTCCACGCGCAGCCCTTGTGGAGGCGCGTGGCGGCGCGTGGATAAGCTTCTGGGGTCGGAGTTTTTATATTTTCGCTCGTCTTTCCGTTTTCTTTCCAACAATATATGGTTTGTCCAATTCCGAGGTCCAGAGGTCTACGAAAAGTAGCCCGGAAGCGTTGAAAGCTCATCTTCTTGCAATTTCTTGATTTACAACTTTTTATAAATTCAAAAATTTACATGGAAATTCCGAAAATAAAGTAAAAACAGCAAGGAGGAAACCTAATCATATGGGATTAGCCTCCTTGTTACAGATCAAGAAATACAGGGAAAATATGACCATGGATTAAAGCCATTAAAAATAAAACTAATATTAAATAAAATTATAAATGAATAATTATCATGAATTAAATAACAAATATAAAAACAGATGCCATATTTTCAAAATATAATTTTTTGAAACGAATCACATGAAATATGAAATAATATCAAAACTGGGTTCTTTTCCTCATCAACATGGTTCTGATGTCAATTGTAGGAATCTCATCAGAAAACACGGAAGCGTATTTAACTGATTTGATGTAGGAAAATAAGAACTTTTATCGTTTTGATTATCTGGAAAGATGAAACCAGTCTGAAAGCCTCTGCACGAACAGTTCACGAACAGTCCTCGTCCGCTCTATGACCGATCTTCCAGACTATCTCTCGAGTAGGATGGGGTGAGTGTGTGGGCAACCGTTTAGATGATGAACGTCTGCTTCTTAGGTCTATTTCTGATGAGCTATCCCTTATGAGGCACAGTATGAGTAAGTTAGAATATATAGAGTTAAGTACAAGATTTAACCTAACCCTAAGCCTCATGGGCTTTGGTCTCACTAAAGCCCAATAGGGCTTAAGTGATTAAGAGCATATATCTAACACAAACAACCATTTTTAAAACACAGCCAATTAACAGGCAAATCATTGCTAATCGGAGATGAAGCCATGAGAGCGAAAGGCAAGCAAAGCATATTCTTCTATCAAGTCAAAATGCTAATTAGTGTTGGAAATGATTAACCAACCGAACTGTTTTGGCTGATGTTGGTATCTTAGAAACACTTTTTTCACAACAAACCTTTCTGCTGGGTTCATTTAAGGCACTTACTCTGAAATTATATTTGGCTCCATTAATATTTACTACCGCCGGTCTTAATTATAAGATAAAGTTAACCTTTTTTGGAGAGATTAAGGAAACTAAATAAGTGACTTAATTATTTCATATGTTATGTATTCTTAGATTATATATTAGTTTATTAGTCAGACTAATTAGTTCGAAGGAAAAAAAATAAAAATACTCTAAAATAATTTAATTAATTTTCTTAATTTCTCCAAAGAAGTCAACTATGTCTTATAATTAGAACCAGAGGGAGTATTATTTAACACCAATATGGCAATATTCCAATGTAAATATATTACGTGGGGGTGATGAAGTTGGTGCGAACTGGAAGAGGAGAGTTCATTATCGGCTTTTGTTTGTGTTCCTTGGAATGCTCTGGGAATAGATTTATTTTATTTCTTTTGTAAATCACATCTATCCTCCTATTGGAAGTAGTCTTGTTCAAGGCACTTTCGGATATTAAATATGGATATCTCTTTTAATAAGGATTTGAACTTTAGTTCACTACATTGTAATGGTTTAGCCCTTTCTGCTAGACCCAACTGGAACAAATTTATTTATTTTTTATAAAGAAAAGTTTTGGAAGGGTTCGACACCAGTCTCCTACCAAGGCCAGGGCACGGCCCCGAGCTCTATGAGCACTTACTGGGGATTTACGAGATCGCCTACCAAAAGAGTCTCAGCGACGGCAGAGGGGATCGAACCCACGACCTAAGAGCCTAGTCCTAAATCCCTTACCATCTGTGTCAACTCTCATTGGCAGAACAAATTTATTTTGGTTTAGCTGGATGTGGGCAAAGTATGATTACGAAATCCATAATTATGAACATTTTTATTCAAAATAAGGGCTAGCCTGTGATCAAATTGGGTTAAAGGGAGTGAGCTAAATAAGCCGACTTCAGAATTGGGTGCATTTTAGCCAACTCAATCCAAAGTAGGCCCAAGATGTTGGGCTTGCAGGCTGGTATTACCCAATCACGAAAAATCTCATGTTCCAAGATGGAATGCCACCACCAACAGAGAGTTCAAATCAACTTATTACGTGTGGAATGGGAACAAAGCACCTGCTATGATGTACAGAAACCGTCATCAACCAAAAACTATAACACTAATACATAAGTCACATCAAAATCCAAGATGAGCAATGCCAATAAAAATAAAACCCGATTATTAGTGTATATATATTTGTATATAAATTGGTTAGAATAACAGATTTGTTAGGGATTAGTTAGAGGTAATTATTTGTTTTGGTTGTTACAGATATTAACTCTGATTGTGTCTATATAAGGACACCACCACCTGTATGATAAATCTTCTTTATGAAATAAGATTCTATTTTCATTATTCTCTTCTTCCTAAACACATTATACACACCATTGATAGATAAAGATGAATAATAACTACTATTTAACTAGCGATTGCAAAGTTATTGATGGTGGAATGCCGGATAGCTCCTTCCTTGTCGATGTCGAATAATCCTCTTACTGCAATTCTCCATACCATTTGGAAGCATAGTAAACCTTTGATAACAAGTGTCCAAAAAAGAGGAGGGAATAACAGTAATTCCAATGCCAACACATTTCAGTTCTTAAAACTTCATGCCCCAGCTATAATCAAGACAGCATCCTGCATTTCAACCCAGAGGGAATAAGGAAACCCATTGATCAGGTTGTTAGAACATGACAAAAACCCAATTAGATTGGAGAGCATCTGACAAGTTATAGTCACTGAGGGGAAACTACGATTCATAAAAACTTGTACAAAGTGACAACAGAGTATAAACCCGTACTAGTCTTGTTAACAAGCAGGATTGAGAACACCAGACAAATCACTGCTATAATATAATTAGTACCAGCAAATCAATATTATTAGTCAGTCTCTTAACGGGAAAAGGAAGGTATTATTGTGATGGTGTACTAAAACATCCCCGATCAGGAACTACATTCTGACAACACCTTTAATCAAGAAGCAAATTTTGGAAGCACCCCCAGAGAGCCTTTAAAACAGTAATTGCCAATGAAGGTCCAAAGGAGATTAACCAGAACACATTTCGATAATCTGAAATGGTAACAAACCTGTTGGACAGACAAGTGTAGAAAAAGAGGACAACTTATTTCTTCCCAATGTATTAGAGAGTCTGACCTGAAATAAAAGTGCTTTAGTCAAACAGAATCTCTATTAATGGCATTCTTCACAATACTTGATGCTTAAATTCCACATGGAACAGACATTGACTATGCTTAATAGTCCAGAATACCCAATTCCTATGGAGAATTCTTAGCCTAATTGCCAATAAGTTGCATCTCAACGCAGCATATAAAAACATGTCATTCGATAAAATTAAACTGATAATTACTTGTGAAAATCAAACATCTAGAGCCTATAGTCATCAATGCAGTTCAGGTGCATTAACTTCAGCAAAGTGCAAAATTATAGTAAACATATTTTACAACGGACTATTTTGATGATTTTCTGTCGCATCTCCTTCAAAAATCATTGACATCGCCCTTTTTTTCTGCCTACTCTCGTCTTACTCTGCCCCGCCCCCAGCAAATACATGTTTACTTCTAAACAGGTATAATTCAACATGTACTCACATTGTAATTTTAAATTGATCTTTATTTGAATTTTTGTAAGTTTATAGTGGTGTCATTTCTGGTACATTGCTAAATAGCCTTCGAAGTTCCCCAACAAGCAACCAGAATTCTAATATGTTGCTTTTGTAACTGGATGTTTCTATTAACTTGATCATCAGCAAAGGTGTTGTAGGCTTTGTAGCTGTTTGGAATTAGTTCTATTGGCAATAGTGATATAATTATCTCATATTTACTGCTAGTATGTGATTTACAATTCCCAAGTGCTCTATCACTTGCAAATAATCAAAAATCAAGGACGGTCATTGTAGAATGTGAAATCGTTAAGAACTTGCCTTCAGGATTGTTGTTGAGCAGGTGGAAATTTATTTTAAGCCTCCTACCAAATTTACATAGTATGTTTGAGATGTAGTGAACTTCAAATTTTGTTTCATAACAATATTATCTTTATAACTGAATATTGTTTTAAAGTCAATGCTTCCGCACAAGTTGCACATCATGTGAGAGAGAATCAATTAGTTGTTATTTTTAATAGGATGTCTAATTTATTGGTAATTTTTTTTATACTCATAAAGTTTAATTTCACAATCTTTCCTATGATTGGTGTGTTATTGGTGAGGGATTTCACGTGTATTGTATTTTTTTACCTATATCATGAAATGGTGGTATTCAATTTCGATTCATTTTTTAATATTTGTGTATAAGTATATAATTGATAATGTGTTTTTTTTTTTGCCAGAATCATATAATTGAAATATATTTTTCACTCCTAAAATTAATTTTCACAATAGCAGCATTTTTTTGGGGTAGCATTTTGCTGAACAAGCTGGAACATCGTCAGCACAATATCTTCCAAAAAAAATGCTGAAAAGGAAAAGATATAGAATTTATGGTCCGTATTTATAATAATATCAAAATGCAGAGGTCAAAGCGTAAATAACTAATGCAGTTTTTCCGAAGTGGCGTTCCCTCCACATCTATCCGAAACAAAATTCCCTCCTTCCCTCGTTTTCTGCTCTTCTCACCTTCGGCCCTAACTCTCTCTACTTTCCTCCAAACCCTTTTCTCTCTCTAAAACCAGCAAGTTCATCCTACTGTCTCTCTGAAAATTCTCAAATCTAATTGTCATTCTCATAACCTTATAGTCATAGTTCTCGTTTATATCTACTGACATTCCCAGTTAGCTTCTAACACAAAGTTCTAGTGATTCAAGATTGACAGCTGTACGATCAGTTTAATGCTCCATGTCCGGCGGCGTTGGAGCTTCAAACTGCCAGGCATCGCCACCACCTGAGACTTCTCAGAATCGGCCGCCACCGAAGCGTCACCTGGCCTTCGCATCGACTAAACCACCGTTTGTTCCTCCGGATGATTACCACAGCTTTTCGTCTCCCAACTCTAGAAGGGCCGCCGATCAAGAACCTGAAGCTGTTGTCGTTCGATCTCCGGTAAGTCATTGTTATATCCGCTAATTATTTGTGTTTATGTTTAATAATTGTGGGTTGCAAAATCAGTTATTTTTTGGCGCCGTTTATTTATCGTTCTTTATTTCGTTTTTCTTCCCTGTATCTGCTGAATTAGCAGGATTAGTTTTCTCATGCTCTTGATTTATTATTATTTGAGCGGTCCTTTGGTTTTTGACTTTTTTATCCTGCAAAGCAACAAAGCTTATTTCCCGCTCCCCGAACCCCTCGTTGTTAGAGGTCATTTTGCAGAATATAAGATCACGCTGCTGCCCCATTTTCCAAGTCCAATTTCTGGTTCAACTTTGATCTTTATATGGCTATCTCCTGTTCAATAACTAGGTGGGGGAGTGGGAGATAGTAAACGATATAGCTTTTTTTCGGGTTGCTTTTGATGTAGAGGCAGACTTTTGTTCCAGAACTCTAGCTGTAACAGCTTTTAAAGTTTGATCTGCGGAGTGTACCTTTCTTTCTCTTGTAGGCATAAATTCAATTTCCCAAACTTCAATTATATTCTGCATTGTTGTTTGGCTTTTTTCTCTGATGATCAAGTTTTTGTAAAGCTCTTTAAGTTTTCCAACAAGAATTCTTCTGTGCAAAATATTGGGAGATGGTTGGATGTTTGGTGGTGATTGCAATGTAAATGTTCAAGAAAGGGTGCTAACTGTGCCAATATAAAATTGTCGTGTCCTAATCTTTGTGCGTGTTTTTCTTTTATATAGTTTGTTGATGACAATTCTATGCAGGTAATCTGTGCTCAATGAAAACTTAGTTAGATGCCGGGCAGATCAATTGGTTATGCATTGCTTCTTGCACTTTCAGATTAGTTTATTTTTGTCACTAGCATCATTATGGTTTATTGGTCGTTACATATTTGTCACACTGTTCAATGTAAACCTGCATGACTTTTGTATTGCTCTTCCTTGTCACAGAACATTTTTTGTAGCTTCTCTTGTGATGAGTTCGAATTATTTGTGTGTTTTCCAATATTTTCTTTGTGTTCAATTCATGAACTATGGAACCCCAATGATTTCTCATTGTGTATATGAAAGGATCAATTTCAATTGTTTCCCATGCTTTGATTAAATGTGTTATCTTGCCTTCATCAGACCTATGTATCTTTGTCTTTGTTCATATCTTTAATCTTCTCTTTTCTTCCCTATATTATAACTTCTCGAATCTGCTGATGATGTCAGTACATGAAGCGGAAGAACATAGTGAATGACAACAAGGGAGAGTCCCAGGAATGGAGTAACAGCCCAGCTGCTAATGTAATGAGTAGTCCCCTCAAAACACCTGTGTCTGTAAAAGGTGGAAGGACATACAATAAGTCCAAGGTTGCCAAAGAAGGAAAATCTGGTCCTCAAACTCCCATCTCAAATGCTGGTTAGACAATTATCCTATTTCCTTTCATGCTGAATGCGTCACCTAGGTGCTCTACTAAGTTTGACGAATTTATAGCTATTGGAAACAACTAATGTGCAACTTGTGATGGTGGTGAAAAACTGCTTTCCTGCTGCAATCTAGCCTTATTACGCTTGGACATTTGGCTTTAATTAGTTTTTTTTCCTTCTAATTTATATTTTGATTTTGTGTTTACATGTAGGTTCCCCTTCTCTAACTCCTGCTGGCAACTGTCGTTATGATAGTTCCTTGGGTAATTTTGGAAGATTTTTTCATCACGTCTATATCTCTTGGTTTCTGCTTCATGTAGCTATCAAGGTTATTTTTAAGAGAAAAGAATGACAAAATTATAGCATAACCTCACAGGTTTGTTGACTAAAAAGTTCATCAATTTGCTCAAGCATGCGGAGGATGGTGATCTTGACCTAAACAAAGCAGCTGAAACTTTGGAGGTGCTTGTTTATAAACTGTGGCCAAGTTATCTGCCACATATTGTCATACTTCCATGGTCAAAACGTGTGGATTGAAAATTTTCTTGTTACACAGGTGCAAAAGAGGAGGATATATGACATAACCAATGTTTTGGAAGGAATTGGTCTCATTGAGAAAAAGCTCAAAAATAGAATACATTGGAAGTAATTATGTGATGCAATTTGAAATTCTGCTATACTTAGCTTCTCTTGTTTTTAGCTTTTATCAGTGTGCCCCATTTTCATGTCAATTCTTGTTTGTGGAATACCTATTGTAGGGGAATCAAATCTTCTGCATCTGGAGAGGTTGATGGTGATGTATCTATGCTAAAGGTATGTGGTGTAGGTGCTTTGTTTGTTGTGATTGATATACTGACAAAGAAAGAGCCATCTGCTGTTAAATTATCAGTGTTGTTGTTATGGCATTGGACATGTCTCTACTCTCTATGTCTCAATCTGTTATGTCTAGAGAGAACACTCAACAAGTAGTTGTATGATACTATGATTTTCTAGTGCTATGCTTATAATAATTTATGATACATATAAAAATGGAAAATAGAGTCTTAATATCTTATTGTGTGGTAGGGCATACTGTAAATTATTCTGTGTCCTGTGGGTCTCTGATGCGGTGCAGGCCGATGTTGAAAAGCTTTCTTTGGAAGAGCAAAGATTAGATGATCAAATAAGGTTGTATAGTTGTTTTGAGTTGGAGAAAGAAATTTGTTGTTTCAAAGCTGCTGGCTAATACTGTTGCTTTGAAAATTTTGGTAGGGGAATGCAAGAAAAGCTGAGGAATTTGAGCGAAGATGAAAAAAACCAGAAGTATTTTCTTCCTGTCAAGATATGAGATTAATTTTCTATTTATCAAGGAAAAAGTAGATGTTATCATAATAATAATTCTTGAGAATTTTTCACTTAGGTGGCTCTTTGTAACTGAAGAAGATATTAAGGGCCTACCCAGCTTGCAGGTGAATTCGCGATTACACTAGTGCTTGGTTGTGCCTGTTGTGACAATTGCTATATTCTCCTTCTCTTTCTAACTATTACAAGTGTTCATTCTTGAACTGACGTATTTGTGCATTTCTCTAAGCAGAATGAAACTCTAATAGCAATTAAAGCCCCACATGGAACCACCTTGGAAGTCCCTGATCCTGAGGAAGTAAGTTTTGGGCATATACTTTGATGGAAGGTTCTTGATGTTTTGAAACTGGTGTATCTGATGCATGACGGAGGTTGTTGCTTCTATATCCATCAGGCTGTTGACTATCCACAGAGGAGATACAGAATAATTCTTAGAAGCACAATGGGTCCCATTGATGTCTACCTTGTCAGGTATCCCTGCCTTGGCCAGCATTTGTCTTTTCCTCATTTCTTCTGTTGTTTTGTAGAAATCACAATTACTTGATTGTCAGTCTGATTGTAAATATCTTGCGATAGTTGTATTTTTACCAATACTTCATTGTTGGAACTTCTGAATCGTTTTCTAGCCAATTTGAGGAGAAATTTGAAGAGATGAATGGCGTTGAGCCCCCTGCAACCCTCCCACTTGCTTCAAGTTCCGGATCCAATGAACACCTACCGACAGAAATGACTCCTCTTGAACACAACGGAAAGGGTCTTGAATCTCAAACTCAACTGTCTTCTCATACATGCTCTGATTTAAATGCCTCACCAGAGTTCGGTGGGGGCATTATGAGAATTGTTCCTTCTGATGCTGATGTAAGTTTATCATCATGTTCAATTTGTAGTAGCTCTGAAGATTGAGAAAAATTGTTTTCAATCTGCAAAGGGCCTACCATAGCACAGCTCAAGAATTCGATAATCTTATTATTTTACCTCTTATGTCTAATGCCACATGGCATCACCTTTTTACGTTTGCAGAATGATGCAGATTACTGGCTACTATCAGATGCTGACGTTAGCATTACAGATATGTGGAGAACAGATTGTATCCGTCATTTATTTACACCTGCCCTTTCTCTAAGTTCTGGTCCTGTATCTTTTTTCGGTTAAGTGGTATATTAAATTCCTTAACTCCAATTTAACAGCCAGTGTTGATTGGAATGGGGTGGACATGCTTCCCTCTGATTTTGGAATCATCTCAAGGCCACAAACTCCATCATCTGGGTTCGCTGATGGACCATCTACATTGGCCAACTCAACTCAGAGGTGAAAGCTGATGCGTCTAAAATCATGCTGTACCAGAGAGCATGGTTAGCCTCTAGCCATTTATTCTTTAAAGGACACAACTTCGATAAAGTAATTGGTAGCCTTTGTGGATATTGATGATGGTCTCTGGAGCCATTGAATGTGAAGCTGGGGGTTTATGCTATGCTGTACAGTTAACACCATTGACCGTCTTTTTTGAATAAACTGGTAACAGGTTATGCTTGATGGAAGACTTAGCTTGAAGGCAGATTTAAGGATGTTACTGAAAATGTTGCTGCTCTGTGAATTACTGTAGACGCCCTATTCATTGCGTCATCTCATGAACTGCCCTCCTTGAAGTCTCAGGCGTCCTGGATTCCCTTATTTGCAAGATCTGCAATACAGCGCCGTTAGTTAGATGCTGCGCAGACTGCAATCAAGTTGCATGGGTGTACTGAATGTCATTGTCAGGAAAAGAACCTTCATCTTTAAATAATTAGTCACGCTGGTTGTATACATTTCCTAGTGATGATAAAATCACGTTACTTGAAACTAGCTGGAAATTTCATTACCCAAATTGCAGGTACAAGAATATTGAAAACTGCGCAGCATAGTTTATGGGGGCTATGTTAGAAGCTCCAGGTTGGTCTCCCTGGGATGCTTTCAAAAATCAAAATCAAGGATGGTGTGAATGTGATGCAACGGAGAAGGGGTGTTCCCATCTGGCCACCTCAAAAAGTTGGGAATGGAGAGGTGAATGTACGAGTTTTTCTTGTGTCTTGCGCCGATGCCCAATAACTTGTTAATCGATTAGCCCCCTATAAATTCTCTCAAACGCCAAGATCCGCAAGCTGACGAATGACACAATCGTATGTGTTCAACTTAAGTCACGAAGGAAGCCGCTCTGATGTTGCAATGGCATTTCAATTTGGAATTTCCGCTTCCACTTTCGGTCACTGCATCTTAATTTTTCACTCAACAATGTTTTACTTGTTAAGGTTAGGAGTAAACGAAAGCGCGTCGTTTATTTAGAACTCGAATTTCTAGCAACTTCAGGCTCTGGCTCCTGTGAGACAATACGTCTTCATTTTTCCCGAACGCGATTGTCCGAGCA
Organism: Acacia confusa; assembly: GCA_037074495.1. NCBI lineage: Eukaryota > Viridiplantae > Streptophyta > Magnoliopsida > Fabales > Fabaceae > Acacia > Acacia confusa. The sequence continues at coordinate 6,557,764 of CM073507.1, read as the reverse complement.
GCTTGCCATTGGGCATTAAGTTGGGCCATGACATACAGGGACGAGGATATTGAATGAAAGCCGTATTTCTGTCAAATCAAAGTAAAATGTGAAGTCTACATCTGAAAAGCAAGTAAGCAATAATCAACGTGGTTTAGGTGGGGGTGAGTAGAAAATGACTCTCGTCACTCAGATTTCATTTCTTATGGATACAGCTTAATTTAGAGGGATCTACCTTTTGTCCTTAACATCTGAGGTCATTAGACAATACTGTCAACGACAACTTATGTCTAAAAAAGCATGTTAACAATATTAATAATAAAGGATATTTATAAAATGAATAATATACGAATATGCTCAATCATTACGAAAAATTAAAGCATTGCTGGAATAAAAGACGTGAATGGAGCATTAGTCTTTTTTTTATTATTATTATTGAAAAAGATGGCATGCGTCCGCTAGTACTTGGCTGTTTGTTAATCCGTTGATTTAAAAATCCATTATTTAGTAAGGACGATATGACTTTCTTGGTTTCTTTCTACTTTTTCATTCTCTATTTCCATAAAAACCCTCAACTCGCATATTATTGATTTCATAAATAATCCAACAGATAAAGATGAATCTTTTCTTCTTAAGCAAACCACGTCACTATGGATTTCAACTTGCACATTGCTCGCTAGTTATTTGACGCTTCACCAATCGCCATACATTAATATAAGCAAAATACAATTTGAAACAGGCCAATTATTGCAGTTTGCTACAATATAAAACCTGGGAAGTGTAGCTTGTCATCTCTTCGACGTATGTGCAAATGATCAAAAGACTTCAAGTATAGACATAATAATAAAAGATAATTTTAATATTTTTAAGAGTTCCGACTCCAAAACTACCTATTTATGTGAGTGGGTGAATGTGATATATATGCAATTAATCACAAAGGGCATATGCCTCAGAATGGATGAATAAGCTAAAGTATGAACTATGGATTCAAAATTGCCCATTTCTCTAATATTTAAATACACATTATAAAATTTTGTAACATGGATTACTACTTCCCGTATTTAATGTAAGATTTACCCACGTGAGATGATAAAATATTAAAGAAATCGATCATAGTTATTTTAAAATATAAAAAGTGAATATGTAATTTATATCTGGGGACAAAAGTAAACATGCATTAATTCCAACTTGATTGAAAGATGAGCATAATCTTTTTGTTACTAAATTGCGTGTCCTAATTGTTTTAGCCAGAATGCTGGGTCAAAGTGGAGACTAAGTGAACGAACGACAAAGCCAATAATTGCCAAAACCAAAGATCGACTGTCTTCTTCCTTGCTTCACTCGGATTCCTCCCCTGCTTGTTGGCCCCCTCGCATCAATGGACGATTGCCTTCCATCACCGATGACCCCGTCACCTCTCCGCCGCTCCCACTCCATACCCACTTCCGTCGTGATGCCACCCCGACCCGACTCAAATGCCGCCGCCAATTGCACGCGCCCGCCGCCGCCATCACTTCTCGACTTGAACTTCGTTTCTATCAAGTCTACCTTTTCATACACGTCCCTTAGAGATGTACTTCCTTCACACACCGCCGCCGTCAATTCCCCCACCGCCTCCTCCCCCCCCGCCAACTCCTCTCACCACATATCCATTCGCAACCGCCTCGTTAAGCAGGCCGCTTGGGCTTACCTCCAGCCCATGTCTGCTTCCCCACAAAACTCATCCGGCCCAAGCATTTTCCGCCGCCTCTCCTTCAGATTCTCCTCCTGCCTCCGCTTCGTCCTCCACCAGCTAGTTCCGGACGCCACCCGAATCTTTTATCGAATCCTCCGGGCAATCAGGCGCCATGTATGCTTATAACGTTTTCTTCTATATAGCGGGACGCATGTCTCCTTGCTTTTTTATGTGGTTAAAGAATATAATCTATTTCTCATTTTCGTACTTCATATTTTCTACTTTCTATATATATAGCTTGCCTCATAATTTTCGTGGTCTAAAAAATTACTCGAATTAATCATGAAGAGGAAACGATGAGAAAAAAAGGACTTGAGCCCGGTAACGGAATCATGTATTTATATCAAATTTACTAGCCAAAAAAAAAAAAAAAAAAATCAAATGTTGATTACTCGGTTTTTGGAGAATGAAGGCAGGGGAGTGAGAGCTAGAAGATTAATCTGATCCATAGCTTCTACTGGGGATTGACATTAAACTGTACAATTGTTACAGTTCTCGAGGATATGGACTATGTGGAGAGCGCGGGCTACCTGCGTTTAATCGCCTGAGCCTTGCTCGAGCTTGGTTAAGAGCATCTTTGGAATAGCCTTCTTCTTCTCCTCCTTCCTTCAGTACCACATCATCCTCCGCCATTTGTTGTTGAAGCCTCACACTTCTGAACTTTGGTGTCTCCACTCGCTTTAGGCTCGGCGATGGTGGAGGACTTGGAGGCGACTTCTTGATTTTCCCGACAGTACTATTGTCCTCCATAGAAGATTTCTTTGAGCCATTCGTTCCCTGTGGGGTACTTTCTTCCTGCATGTAGCTCTTCTGCAATAAAATTCTCCTCAGTAACATTCTCTCATCTATTTATTTCCTTCCATCAACACACACACACAACCGACTAGATAATGCAAAAGAAACAAGGTTTGTCTTGTGCTTATAACTGGTGATATTTGACAAAATTGGTTGGATTGGAAACGATGAAGTGGTCAAATTCATAAGAAAAATGAGAGAGAGTAAAAACTTGAGATATGACCTGAGGAGGGGCAGCGGCCTTCATTCTAGTGGATTGAGTGGCCAGGTACTCAAGACCCTGGAAAAATGCCGAGTGGCCCATTTTTGCACTGATTTGCCAGTAATGAGCGATCAAATCCCGTCCTCTAGATTTCAGCTCCATCAGTTGTCTGTCGATCTCAGTTTCATGTCTTGATACAACAGGGCGCAGCACTGCTTCATACACAAACCCTGTCCCCTGCATTTAAGTTTAACATACTTGCATTAGCTATCTCTCCATGTTCTTTTGTAAATGAAAAGAACCCCAGGAGAGTATCAAGCTCTTACTTTTATTTTGGGATACCACAGGTAGACAAAGAACGCCACCTTCATCTCTCCGTACAGAGGTAACCTTCATAAATTTGGGTGTTCGTTAATGGCGCAGCTAAATTTAAATCCAATAGTTGGGGTAAAAAGAACGCAAAAATATGATACGCACCATCCGACAAATATATCTGTAAACCTTTCCAGAACTGTGACGATTGCCACAATGATCCTGCATTTCAATTATGCATGGGTTATAATTTACTCGTGTGGGACCAAGAACAAAATAAGCGAGATGTGTAATTCTCACTTTTCTTGAGAAACTTAGTTATTCCTAACTCCATTTGGAAGAAAATGGCGCATTTGAAAGAAAATCGGTAGTTTTGCAAGATGCCTATAACGGCATCATAATCATGTGCACACGATTCGGTCTTCTGTTTACTCTGCTTTTCAAGGTAAAAACCTCCTTTTGAATGTTGCAGGAAAGAGATCCTTTTCTTGATAGGTGGAGTTCAATCTTTCCGATTTTTTTAGTCAAATTATATTCTCACGTATCTAACATGATGAACACCATCCAATTTGAATGACATAAACTCGGTAACAATCATACAACCAATGAGGAGGGAATAGGCTAATTGAAAAACAGAAATTCGTTTCCTGAAACTTGAACTCAAAAGAAGGCGGAGGTGGATTTCTCTTACCAGTACTGGCACCAGAAGCGAAGTTCCTCAATCTGCACCCTGTTCTTTTCCACAGTTTTATAGCATTCAAATCCAGGGTATGCATACCCCAGAAGCAGACTGGAACAAAATAATTAAAGCATATAAAGATCAAATAATGACTCAATCATCAGAAGCAGAATCGAGAGGGAAAAAAATATACGTACATAAGAATCCGAGTTAAGAAATCACCCAACATTTTCAATCCCTATCACGTCACGGACCGGAAGAACTCTGAAACCAAAGCAAACCGATCAAATTTCTCGACGATCAAAGAACGAAGCATCTGCATAATAGAAAATTTCTGCAAAAGATAGAATCTTGAGAAGGATTTGATCAGCATTGCATTACCTATTCTTTCAATGAGTCCCTTGGAAGAATTATTAAGAGGCACCCAAAACCGTTGATATGGAATGGGGTGCCCCCACTGATAAAGTTATTGACAAGATGAGATTTAAAACCAAAGAATATAGATGGGTTTTCCTCCTCGGGAAGAATGAACTCAGATTCTGTTTGAGACAAAAATGAAACAACGGAAGAAGCTGAGATCATGGGTAACCAAATGTACGAACATATATATAGGGGGCAGTTATAGTAAGATATAATCTGATTATTGATTTTTATTTCAAAAATAAAAATAGAAAATCTAAGGAAAGAAAGAGGTGGAGCGGGATTTCTTCGCACGGACGCGTCCCTTTCATCTGAGACGCAACTCTCTTGGGTTGGAGTGACTTGTTTTTGGGACTCGTTAAAAAACAAACGGTTTTGTGGTTGGGCAGTTATTAGGCTTTAATAAGCCATCTTCATCGAGAGAGAGAGTTAGTATAGATGGTAAGAGATTCAGGACTAGGCCCTTGGATCGTGGGTTGTGGGTTTGATCCTCTCTGCCGTCGCTATAATTTCTTTGGTAGGCGATCTTATAAGTTTCCAGTAAGTATTCATAGAGCCTGGGGACGTGCCCTGTTTTTGGTGAGGGATTAGTGTGGAACTCTTCCAAAACTTTACAATATCAAAAAAAAAAAAAAAAAAGCCATTTCCATCATTTAGCAGTGTGTTCTTTTTTGGTTGATCACTATTACCTGACTAATTATTTCCCCTTAATGCCCATTCTTGGATCGTTCCATTATGAGAGTTGAACCATTAGGACCCTTCTTAAGATCGTACAGCAGATAAGTTTTCACTAATGCATGGAATAGTTTAAAGAGAGAGAATTTAAATTAAAGCACTAAAAATTGAAGTGAGTTCCATAAAAAATGATGGAAGTCGGTTCTATCAGCCCTGGTTCCACTTCCATGGAAGTCTAAACTCTGACCATTTTACCCATAATCTTCTTTGAGGAAAAACGAAGAATGACAGAGGATAGCGGCAGACGACGGTGGAAGAATATGACGGCGAAAGCGAACAACAGTAAAGGCCGATGGTGGTGAAGGCAGACGGCGCTTTGCCATTTTCATTTCTAGCCTCGATCTGTGAAGAGCAGGCAACGGAAGACAGCGACAGATGGTGGAGGGCGACGGTAGATTTAACTCGACTATCATAGCCTCCCTCTCCCTCTCTTGCAGCGACGACTTCATATCTGAGAGGAGGAGGCGACGGCTTCAGATACGTGGTGATGATGGAGATTACATGAGGTAGAGGTCGCGAATCACGATTCAGGTTGCAATGGCGGATTTGGCGGAAGCTCTTCTTCATCCTCATCGTCCTCCTCTTCTCCGACAGCATCTCACTTCTCTTCCTCTTCTCTGGCGATGCCTCACTTTTCGATCCTTCTTTGTCTTTTGTTTTGTTTTTGTTTTTGTTTTTTATGTTTTAATCGATGCTGATATTTATTTCGATCGTTTTATACTCTATTATTTAGATTGAATTTTATGGATTGAGTTTGAAGTGGTTTGTCGACAATGATGGTAGACTTTTCCGATGAACATTGGTTGTTGATGCATTTTTTGCCTGTGGACGGAGGTTCGATTTGTTGATTTTTGCTGGTAGTGATTTTTTCTTGCTCGTGTGCGTTTTGATTTTTTATATTATTAATATATATTTTAATTAAAAATTAAATCTCAATTCTATTAAAATATTATTTAAATATCATATAAAATTCTAAAATTTTAAAACGTTTATTAAATGTCTATTAAAATTTGTAAAAGATGCTTTACTAAAAACAATTGTAAAAGATCTAAAGATAATATAGATTAAATTGATATTTTAAAATATTGATAATTTTATCATTACGCTTTCTTTTTTCTTTTCTTTTTTTCCTCTTTCCTCTCCCTCTCCCTCTCTCCCTCCTCCTACCACCACCATGTCAGAGCTCTCTTCATCTTTCTCTCTCCTCTCCCTCTTTCTCCCTCTTTTCCTCTCCTCTCCCTCTTTTCCTCCTCCTGCTACCAATCCTACCATGTCAAAGCTCTCTTCCTTTCTCTCTCTCGTCTCCCTCTCTTCTTCCTCCTCCTCCATTGCCATGTCAAAGCTCTCTTTCTTTCTCTCTCTCCTCTCCCTCTATTCTTCCTCCTCCTGTCGCCATGTCCAAGCTCTCTTCCTCTTTCTCCCTCTCTTCCTCATCCTCTTCTCGCCGTCATATCTGAGTTCTCTCTCTCTCTCTCTCACGACAATAGTGTTGTTGGTTGTTATGACAGGGTGGTAGTTGTCCTTGATAAGGAAGAGAGGCGAAGGTGGAAAAATATTGAAATTCACATTTTTGGAAGCAGCCATGATGTTGAGAAAGAAGAAGATGAATAATAAATAATGAGTTTGACAAGTTTCATAACGAGATTAACAAGTTTAGTGATGATTTTCATAAGTCTTATGGGTTTCACAAGAATGTTTTCTGATAGAAAAATGAGTTGAGGAAGAAGACGATGAACAATGAATAATAAATTTGACAAGTTTCATAACATGATTAATAAGTTCATCAATGGTTTTCATAAGACTTGTAATGAGTTTAACAAAAGAGTTCGTCAGGTGAAAACATGCAGTCTGGGTTCACCCATATCTTAATACCATGAACAAAAATCATAATGAGATTAATAAGTTCATCAATGATATTCACAAGACTTAAAATGAGCTTTACAAATGTGGGTAAATCCTTATTGACATGTTTTCACTCAATGAACGCTTTTGTAAAACCGATTATAAGTCTTGTGAAATCCATTAATAAATTTGTTAATAGCACTATGAAAACTTGTCTAACTCATTATTTATTGTTTATATTCTTTCCCAGCTTCTTTTTTTCATCAAAAAATGCTTTCACAAAACTCATTACAGGAATTGTGAAAATCATTGCTAAACTTATTCATCTTATCAAGAAACTTATCAAACTCATTATTTATTATTTGTATTCTTCTTCCTTAGCCTCTTTTTCGATGTTCATTTTCTCTTCCTTAGCCTCCCGGCTTCCACAAAAAACACTAATTTCAACTTTCCTTCACCTTTGCCTCTCTTCCTCACAAGGACAACCACCACTTGGCCATAATGACCAATAACATCACTATTGAGAGAGAGAGAGAGAGAGAGAGAGAGAGCCAAACATGGTGGCGGCGAGAAGAGGAGGAGGAAGAGAAAAAGAGGAGAGAGGAAGAGGAAAAAAGGGCATAATGGTATATTTATAAAAAATTTTAAAATCACAATTTGATACTATTACTTCTATGTCATTTACAAATTTTTATAGATATATATTTTAAGGTTTTGATATTTCATATGGTATTTAAATGATATTTTCTTTACATAACAACACTTTAAATCTCACTTCCACTTTTATTTTGGCTTCCGATCCTGTAAAAAACTCTTCCGGCATAAAAAGTTATTCAAGATACAATTTTTATTAAAAAATAAATAACAACAACAATAAATAAATATTACTAGTGGAAAGTATCAAATAGTCCAAACACATGTATATGCCCAAGTCACACTTTATGTTTGTGATCCTTTTCCAATTTATGAAATCGGAGAGTCTGTTAGAGATTGGATAGTTGAGGTTCTGGTTAAAGAAAAACAGTGTGTGTGTGTTGAGGTTACGTCTAAGACGGCTATAAAAAACATGCACATGATTTTCTTCCTTCCTTTCTTTTAATCCCTTTTCATCTTTCGCGTGCCTTGGGCGCTTTAAGTTTCGATCACTTCAAGAGATGATGTCATGCGTAATCTTAAAATTAATATCAAGGATTGGTATTTATATTAAAAGCTATTATCATGTCAGCTTATTTGAATTTCTACATCATATAGCACTGTATAATGAGTAAGGAACAGTTCACTGTTTAATGCTAAGACATTAAATTCGCCTCGATAATTTACTTTGAAATTCCATCAACATGTTCATTATGTATTTAGAGGCTGAAGATGATCTTTCTGTGCACTGACGATGTCGTTCTGCCCCCTCATGCAAGCCTCACAACCTAGAGATCGCATTAAGGTATAATTGAAAGATCAGATCTAAAGATGTGCAGAGAATACCAGTAGGAAGCTTGTTCTTACTGTGCTCTGTTTTTAAACCAATTAAACAGAGCTTTATTTGATGCACTAGAGGCTAACGATTACCCAGAGCACCTATATTATGCAGCCTTACCTATGATCCTGACGACATCACCTTATTATCTAGTGGTTTTCTTAACCGGAACACAAATTAATAATGGAAATTGAATCAGCATCATGACTTAGACGGGCATGAATATGCATATCAGAAGGAGGTGCATAAAACAGAGTGTATGGATAATTACTTGTGTGCAGATTCCGGTCGCCAAGCATTCCCGGACGATCTATGGAGTTATGATTTATGAGGCTCGCTTTATGATGATGAATTTTATAAGGAGTGTATTGTAATTGTGAATATTGAAAAGTATAGTGCCTGGTTTAAAAATAAACTGTAGTAGTGATCAATAAATTAATTTCCTCTAATTGAATCGTTCACCAGAAATTCAAATTTTAGGAGTAGGTCTCGCATTTTGCGGGAGACATTTTTTTTTTTTTTTATACATATAGCAGGGGAGGGGTAGGGTTCAAACCCTGAACATGGGGACGTGAGCTAAGCTTTCATGCCACTGCGCTACTAAGGCGCTGCCTCCAGAAATTTGGTTTTGTCAAAAGGTTTTAGTTTTCTCATGTTGCATGAGAAAAATAAACTTCCTACACACATATGAAATGATAGGACCTACATATACATATATGAATTAATATATGTATATGTGGGTCCCACCATTTCATGTGTGTGTGACATGAGATAATTTTTTTCCTACAACATGAGAAACATTAATCCCTTTGTCAAATGATGTTTGATAGACTATTCAATTATTATTAATTTATTATCATTAAAATCTAAATGTTAGTTGTCATGCTCTTCACCCTATTCTTAATATATCAGCAATGGAACTTGATTCTCTAGGCCATCAAATGTTTGGAATCACTTATAAAAATCTTCTTATAACTAATTATGACTTATTTATATAAGTTGAGACAAAACTTTTTTTATATATTTACCTCGTATTCTATAAACTCTAATTGATAAGTTACTTCAACTTATAAAACGTGATAAGTTTCACAAGTTTTCGGAGAAAATTTCTGTCACGTATTTCTCTCATTGATCAAAAAATTATTTAAAATAAATTAATCCAATTATGTATTCAAACTAAGGCCATGAGGGTCGCAATTACTGGTACCAAATTTTAAGCCTAACATACCGTTTTCATGAAAGACAGAGTCCTACCTATTAGACTTCGTTAACAATCCCTTTCATATATTTTATCTAATTTTTATTATAAGACTCCAATTTTAATCTCTTTTAGATCAAAGAAAGTCAGTTAAGTTAAGAAATTAATATTTAGTTAATAAATATTTTCACATTCATCCTTACTTTAATGATGTAGATTTATAAATATTAAAAATATTATTTTTCAGATTTACCATGTGTGTTGGATATTCTCTCACTACATCTTTCTCTCTCTCCATTCCTTTTTTGAAGAAATGTCTAATGCAACATCCCGGTATCTTGAGAAATGAAAACTTAACAAGGAAAGAGAGAGAGAGAAACATGCTGAATAAATTGGAAATATAATAATCAATAAAAAAAAATATTAAATGTTCAAAGTGCAACTGATGAGAATTCATGATGTTTGAAGAGTTATTCAAAAAAAAAAACAAAGATCTATAAAAAATGAGGTTATAAAAAATGAGGTTATGATGAGAAAACCTAAAAGTTAATTAAATAAAAGCAGTTGATGTTTTATAACAAAAGTGCTTAATAATTGACAATGACCACCTTATGATAATAACCAAAAAAAAAAGGAGTATATAGGTAGCTTGACATTGACCACTGTGATCCCTTTGATACGAATATCGTACATAAATTTGGATATTCCCCAAGTCCAAATAGTTTTTTTTTTTGATAAAGAAGTTCAAATAGTTGTTTCTGAATAGAAAAGTACGTGTAATTATTTCCATTTCTAAGCATTAGTTTGGACATTGGCAAGGGCAAGAGTCGAATATTACTTCACATGCACTTTGTACTTAATATAAGATTTAATCTATTTTTTTAAAAAAATTAAAGGAGTTAAATATAATATTTTAAAATATTTATATTTATTATTTTTCTACCAAACTAATTTAAATGGAGTGTAAAATGATATATAATATAATAGTACATATGATATGTACTATAGTGAACTAAAATATTTAGTTTAACCTCTTTAAAATAGTCGATTTTATCATATATTTTAAATAGAAGAGCAGGTTAATTATACAAAAACCTAAATTCATACCGGACACCCATGCCAAATTACTTTCCTTGGTCTATGTATCTCCATATCTATATTTATATACTAGTATACCTATATTTGGAATTATTTTTAGACACCTAAAATCAGAAGTGTTTATTTACATATATTGGGATAGATTTTCTCTCACATACATATTTCATATATTTTAAATTATAATTGAAAATATACTTTTAAAGATTTTAATCGATATTCCAAATAAACATTATGATATAAAATCTCTAAGCACAGTTCTCTTCAAAATCCATAGGAAATTTGGGTTTACAATCTAAATTGTCATTGAACCGTAGTATGGAAAAGTATAAAGTTAATACTTCGTCTGGTCTTAATTATAAGAATAAGTTAATTTTTTTGCAGGAATTATTTGTATCAAGTCAATTTTTTTTAGAAACTAATTAAATTATTTTAGAGTATTATTATTTTTATTTTTTTAATAAATTAGTTTGACTAATAAATTAATGGCTAAAGTATACTTTTAGTCCTTTAAGTTTTACATAAGATATACTTTTGGTCCCTTAACTTTATAAATTATACTTTTAATCTTAAAATTCTAACACCGTTAATGTTGCTAACGAAAAATGCTACGAACTCAAGTGATGATTAATAACATTTAATCACACATATTTTATATATTCTTCAATTTACTGATATTCTTAATAGCATTTAATTATATAGTCATAACTTAAATTTATACTGTTATTTTCTGAATTTGCATTTTCCGTTAGCAAAATTAACGACGTTAGAATTATAGGACTAAAAGTATATTTTATAAAGTTAATGGACCAAAAGTATACCTCCTGTAAACTTCCTGTAAACTTAAATGACTAAAAGTATACTTTAACCTAAATTAATAGATAATCTAAGTACATATATATCATATGATCAAATAATTATCTTAGTTTCTTTAATCTCTCTAAAAAAAATTAACTCCATCTTATAATTAAGATATAGTTATCAAGCGATATAACGTGAAATACGTTGAAAATCACCCAAGAAATTATCCACGTGATTTAAATTTAGCCATAAACTCCCAGAGAGATTCAGCTTTGTTTAAAATCATGAAGTGTGACTTCCCCCGTCTTATTTTAAGCACATGAAAAATTAATAAATTATCCATCAAAGTCAAAACCTTTTCTGTTCTCACTATCTTCTCTCACGCAGTCGTATTTAAGGGAGTTCTTGCAACCGTAAGTTACTACCATATGCTTCCCTCTCGTGCCTCATCCACTGTCCGATTCACCCCACAACTGCTTCGCAGTTCCAGGTACTCTCCTTTCTCTGTATTCTATGACCTTCCCCGACATTTCTAATGTCTACGAAACCGATTACAACTTTAATTCTTTCAAGTACACATTTCCGATTCATTCACTGATAGCTGAATTCTATTTACCGAACCATTGGCGTCTCGGCGATTTAATTTTAGCTGTTTCAGCTGTCCGATTTTGTAAATTTACAAGTAACTTTCTTTCAGGACCATTGCTATCGCAAACTGCTCAATTACGAACATGGTTACTGAAAGTCCACTTTCCAAAACTAAAAAGCGTGCCAATTTTCGATTATGCAATGTATCGAGGTATTTTGTCAGACCTATTTAATTAGATTATGACAGTTTTATTTTTTGGATAAGAATTATGACCCCTTTTTTAATTCTGAATTTCGTATCATATTCTTATTTAGTCACACCACAGAATTATTGGAGATTCGTGCCGAGGATCCAAGTTTTCATGTTCTATTTATACCTGGAAACCCAGGTGTGCTATCGATTGTTTGTCGATATGCTCTTGCATTTATGTTTTATCTTTGCTCAACAATGACATTTGCGTTTTCCATTTACCGCAGGTGTTGTTGCATTTTATGTGCACTTCATTGAATTTCTTTATGAACAGCTTGGAGGAAATGCATCTATCACAGGCAAGTAAACTCATCCTCTTCTATCTCGTTACTTGTCATGAAACCGCGACTGATATGCTTTTTGGGCAAATTTTTACGACGTATCAGCTATTGGCCACATCTCTCACACAATGAAGGTACACTAATTACGTTTATATGAAGGATGCAGTACTTTTATTTGTTTCTATATAAGTGAGTGAGTGTCTAATGCAGAGCTTTGTAGCTAGGATTGGGAGCGCGGTCGGTTATTCTCATTGGAGGAACAGATTAATCATAAGGTAAATTCTATGCTACGATGCTCTAGGCAGAATCTCAGTGAGTTTGGTAGCTTGACAAATGGTTATTTTCGTTTTCAAGTTTGTAACACTTGAGATACTGTATCAAAGGTTAGCTTCTTGATTTCCCCTAAAGCATCTCCAACTGATCAAATTGTTGTTGCTCAATCTAGAAATAGTTACGATACTGTGCACCTATGCTTCTATAAGCCAAACCCTAGCCTAGAAATTACAATTTTATTCTAGTATGTTAGATGCCATAAAGCACTTATTTTCTGAATTAGCATGTTGTGTTTTTCAAATGTTCAACTCATGTTCTTGACTTTGTTTTTAATTTGAATTCTTTATCCATCCCTTTAATTTCTACTCTCTCATATCTGCACCCTTTCACCTGCATCTCTTTAATTGTCATTTACTGTGTGCTGACCTAGTTGTTGTATTCTTCCCTTTTGCTCTGTAGATTGTTTTCATCGGAGAAGAATTGCAACATGCTGACATTCCTATACTATTGGTGGGTCCTTTTTTATCTACTTCTTTCATTTTTCATCCAAAGCTACTTTAACTTTTTAACATCTTGTTTAATATATTTGTATTACACATGAATAATTATCTAATGAGTTGTATGGATAAAAACACCAAATTTCCTCATACTAACCAAAATCTCCCATTTTCTGGAAAATACTGATCATTAACTGTAGTGGATGCAAATCTTTCGTTTGTGGCTAATAACACTAGTGTTTATTCATCTAAAAGTTTGAGGTAATAAATCACCTGAGTTTTAGAGTAACACATGCCAAAGTGTGTTGACTTCATTGGTAGGCAAGTTTACAAAAGGATTGGCTTAAATGAAAAATAAGCAAGTATTTAGTGTTTCAGATGTGTTTGAGGAAATAATTTGTTGGGTTTGCTGTTAAACAAAGCAAATGTACAAAATATAGAATAATATTTTCAACTCAGATATATTCTGTCTTATCTATCCCAAGAAGCCTCTTGCCCTATTCATGAATGAATTTCCTCAAGTTGCCTACTTTTGTGCATTTTTCTGGCAAACCTTTTCTTATTTGCTTGAAAAAGACAAAACCTGGATGTTGGTAAATGAGTCGACCATACCTGGTCCTTGGCCAAAATTATTGCCAAGCAGTTGTTACTTTCATGTTCTTGGTTTAAATTTATGTGGCTATTGTCATGGGAAACTGCATAAGCATCCTGCGAGAGGAAATTAATTAAATGCTTTTTGGAAAATCATGTTAACAAAAAGCATTTTGCTGCATGAACAAAAGTTTTACTAAAATTAATGAATCAAACATTTTGGATAGCTGATATAGCAATTTTTCACCAGGTCGGGCACTCTATTGGTGCACACATTTCCCTTGAGGTTTTTAAGAGGTTGCCAGAAAAGGTGATTGGAACTTTATACATATTTAGCTTAGATTATGCTACCTTGCCTTCACTTAAATGATCTGCTCTCCTCTCTGCTGGTTTCTGTAGGTCAGATACTGCATTGCACTTTATCCATTTTTGACATTAAACCAGAATTCAAGAAAGCAAACTGATACTGTAAAGTTCGTTAGGTAAATTCTTGGGCCCTATAGCTTAATCGCTTTAACTTTGTCTACTTTGCAAATCTAAGAGTGAAATATTTGGAGTTTCAGATCTCCATTCATGTCCACTGCTTTTAGTTGCACGATTGCATTATTAGGATTGTTGCCTACATGTGCGTTTGGGTTTTTGGTCAGAAAATCTCTTGGGGGGGCATCCTGGTCCACCAATGCAGTTCAGGCTGCATGCTCTCATTTGTCTAAGGTTGGTTTTTGCTGTTGAAAAAGATAGCAAGGTTACATTGTAAACCTGTCAACAAATTTTTGCTGATGGATAGATATCTACCTTTCTGTAATTACCAATTTGTGGTTTTTTACTTTAGAGTCATGTCTGCATCTTTATGTTAACTTCCTTTTAACATCAAACAACTTTCAGTATCATACTGTGCGGAATATTCTCTTTATGGCGAAGACAGAATTTAAAAAGGTAAGGTCACTTCTTCTTTGCAAGATCTGTGATTTCAAATTCAATAGTTATGTCATAGACCTATCTCCAATTTTTGTGATGTCAATCTTTCATTTAATTTGACTAATTGTGAGATTGCTGATATTTAGTTAATATGTAAGAGTTAATTTTATGTAACATGTCATGAGATGACTATGTTTGATATACAGTCACGAACAAGAACAATGGGAACTTGATAGAACACTATTATTTTTGCTGAAATACACAAGCTAGTCTCCTTCAATGAGTAGGAAGAAGACTCAAACAGAGATTAACACACGCTGACAATCAGAGAAAGTTAAAGTAAATGAGAAAAACGGAGGTGGTGGTGACCTTCCCCTTCCCTACAGCCTGGTCTTTTAGAGATCAGGTTCTCTCCTACTCTCATGGCATCTATTCCATACCCTCCCCACAAAATACCAACTACTAATGTGCACAAACTGATGCTGCCAGTCAGGGTTGTTGTCCCTCAGTCAGACCATTTTGCTCCTCACATGTTGGCTTGGATCTCTATTCTTCCTCTCGTAAGCCTTGTAGGCTCCAGTTCCTTTGTGGCCCACTTCGCCTCTCCTTTGATATACTTTTCCCTACAACCCAGTGAGCCTATCACCACCACTTTGTTATGGTGACACTGACATGACGTTTTTGCATTCAGATGCTTATACCATGTTCCATAAGTTGATGTGATGCGCAAAATTCCTTGATATCGAGATAGAGACATATATGAGAATTTAACATGGGTGATTAAACAGGAAAATAAAATAAAAATGCCTGTGACCTCAAGGCTCCCGGAAGGAATGTTTTTGGCTGTTTGGCCGTTCAATCATCTTCATTTATTTATTCATTTCCAGGTTCAGTTGACCAGATTCATGTCCTATAGCACATCTTATATTACTAGAACTAATAGATGTTGTCGAGTTGTTTTGTGTATGATCTTTTGTCGCTGAAAATTGTTTTCCCTATCTTTTTTCTAAACTTGCCTGAACAACTAATTAATTGTTTTCTGTGTGTTTAATTCTGTGCTAAGCTACATTGACTGACCTTAATGTGCTTACCAGAGCATTCTGTTTAGCTTTCAGAGGCACCAGATTGGGCCTTCATAAGACAAAGAAAAACTCAACTTGCATTTTTGTATGGTGTTGATGATCACTGGGGTCCGCTTGAAGTTTATGAAGAGGTAAGCAGTGCGACTATTGTAGTTTCCATTATTTTTTATGAGATGTGGTTGCCATTTTATCATGTAGGAGAAATAGTAAGAAGGTTTATACCCTGCATCCTCTTTGCGTTGTGTGGGTGGGCTAGTTATGTATTTGAGTTTATATGGTAGTATTGGCGCCCTTTTATGGAATCGAAATGTTGCCATCATCTCCCCATATTTGAGGTTAGTTTGCTGGTTGTAAAATGACGATTGTATGCTTTTTGGAAGAGGAACTTTTTGCTGAGTAAAATGATGATTCCTTTTTACGCGTCTAGTTGACAGCAGATTCACTAGGAGGGACACCCATTATTCTAACAAGCTATAAAAATTGTGGGAGTTACACATGTTAAGATTCGTGGTGATAAATCCTTTTTTTTTTCATCACAATGGCAAGTTTAGCTTGAAAATATATTACAACAAAACAGCAGTCAGTATTAAGCTCTTGGCAGATGAACTGCTTGTCCTCAAGAAACATCCCTAAACATCTATTAGTTATGACCGGCAGTAAAACCGTCTCACTTGATCCAATATGACCTTCTCGAGCCAGATAATCAGCACAACAGATGATGTCTCTACTAGTGTGATGGATCTCCACGTCTTAGCGCTGTTTTTTTGGGATGAATCTTAGAACTGGTTTCTGAACGAAGCATGTCTTTCTGTTTTATGGTAAACAAAATGATATATAACAAATACTTAAAACATGTTGCTAAAACTAGATGGGAAAAGAGGCGATCCTTGATTGCCGCTATGCATGTCATATGATTATGGTGTTTCTGATACTTGCACCAGCTTGTCAGCTCCCACAGTAACTTATCTCTGTGTTTGTAGGCCGACTACTTCAAGTATAGAGAGCAATGAATGATTGTCTTCATTTGTTATAAATATTTTTCTTGTCACAGCTTTCCAGACAGGTTCCAGATGTTCCCTTAGCAATCGAAAGAGAAAACCACACCCATAGTTTCTGCTGCACAGAGGAGGGCTCATTTTGGGTGGCTCAGCACGTTGCTTGCTTAATCAAGGATCAGATGACATGCAAAAGCACACAAGGTCCGGCTTTCTTTTCTAATGCCTTCCACTACCCCATGTTCTCTTAGTTATTTAGCATATTGGGCTTACAGCTTACCTATTACGTAGATTCTATTTTACTATTTCTTTATTTACTTCGATAGATATTCCTCTCTTACACATGATAATTTGAAATTAAAACTTATTAGAGAGGACGCTGGAAGTGACAGGTGACGGGGTCAACATTGGGGAGGGGTAAATCTGTGAGGATCAGCAAAAGCTTTCATCTAATTAGGCCTGTAATGTCCCTGTGACTATTTTCTCAAATTGTTTTTGAGGGATCTATCTCTTCCGAGCATCAGCATGCAAATCGCCAAACTGTAGTGTATTCTTTATGCTGTTAATAATGTTGATTTCATTGCTTCGGTTGCGTGGCGGTAACAGTGATTTGCGATGAATGGCTTTTACTTGCTTCAGCCAATTTATTCGGTGAATGAATTCCAAAGTTTAACTTGGAATCATCTGTTTCCCCCTCTTTTTGATGGAGGAATAATCTGTTTTTTCAGTGTTTTAAACAAGGTTTAGAACATAGCCCAAGTTAGGCAATAGGCGTAAGGCTGCTTCTATTTAGATTCTTTCTTTTTCCTTTTTTTAATGAAAACTGAAATTCCTTATCCCAGAAAAGAGCAAATAAAGTAGGAGAACTCAAGATAGACTTGTTAAACTTCATCGACCTCCGCCTCTCTTCTATTTAGACCCCCAAGTACACGGGGTGGCTTTCAAATTTAGCATTTAAAGGGTATTGGTAGTCTTGAGACTAAAGATATTCATGTTGCTGAAATGATTTTCAAATAATGAAAACATGGATAAAAATCACTGTAGAGCATTTGTTGATCTGTGGTTCGGGTAATATCATCTTTATTTGTTGAACAAATTTTTCTTGCACAAAAAAAGTGCCATTTTGAATGATAAAAAATTATAAGAAAAATGTTTTACTCTAAAGATTGATTATGTTATCACAAAATGAGTCAACAAGGACGTAATTATTATTAATATATCGATCAAACTTGCACTAAATTATACTGGTATTTATAAGTATAAATTATGAATTACATAATTGTCTGGAAAGTTTATAGAACTTATTAAAAAAAAAATCATCGGAGAATAATATCAATTACTATTAGAACTAAACGAGGGTATCATGTATCGCACTAGATTTAATGAATAAATACTTTAGGTTTGTGATAAACAGTTTTGGACAAAATTAAACTGGATTGGTAATTAAAAAATGAATTAATCTAGATGTGTGTTTGAGTTGGCGTTGAAGAAGCACATATTCATAAATCGAGATAAAACTCTTTTCACATATTTTTTTTTTTTATTTAAATTACATTTAAAAAAAAACAATTTTTAACGCTAACTCAAGCGTAGACTAATGGTACAATACTATACATGTTGAATATTCCAACTCGTACTTAATTCATGCTTACTTTTGTCCATCCTGAATTTCATGGATGCCTTGATGTTAAAGAGTGACAACTCAATAAGTCAAACATGGGATGGGATTAATATCGAGCCCCCTCCGATACGTCATGAACAAGAACATTTTGTTTATCCCTCGGGAATCTGCGGTCCAGATCACTCGCCTTACTATTAAAGCGAAACAGATTGGTTAGGACCCAACTTGCCTCGAGGGACCCTCTTTTGCTCCCTCGCACATAAATTGAGATCACTCGTCTCTCTCTCCCCCCCACACACACACAAACACAGAGAGTCACTCACTCTTCCCAAGCTGCAGAATTCCCTTTGACTGGCGCAATCTTCTTCCCCTTCCTTTCCCCACACACACTGTTTTTTACTATCACCAACAAAACAGAGCAATGTCTCACCCCAGAAAGAAGCTTCGTTTAAGCTCTGTTTCCGTCAAACTTGACTGCAGCAGCTGCAGGAGACCCAAGCTTTCTCATATATTCCACCCAAAGCCTAAACCCAAGAACCCCTCTTACAATAAACACAAACTTTACAATCTTTCTTCCTCAAGCCAGTACGACTCTGCCACCACCACTACCACCGCTACAACTTTCTCTCCCTACGTCGACTCCTCGCACTTTTCTGACTCTGATAACTTTGGGAATGCGTCGAGGACAGTCGGAGCCTTCGGCAGAGTTGGCGGCGAAGGCGTGGCGGTGGAGAAAGATTCCGACGACCCTTATCTGGATTTTAGGCACTCGATGCTTCAAATGATATTGGAGAATGAGATATACGCCAAGGACGATCTTCGGGAGCTTCTCAATTGTTTTCTTCAGCTCAATTCTCCATACCACCATGGAGCTATAGTCAGAGCTTTCACTGAGATCTGGAATGGCGTCTTCTCTGTGAAGACCAGTTCGCCAAGATTTCACTTCAGTCGCAAGTCACGTGACTTCTGAGTTCTCCACGTGGTTGATAAGACGGATAAGGATTACAAGGCTCCGTTGCTTTGTGCTCGGACCAACTTAGATCTGCTATGCCAACGTTGTTTGTACTTTGTACACATGTCGTGAACTAATGATCCTCCAAATGTATAAAGTGTCTCTGTTAGATTTCACTTTTGTTTTCTGAGAAGTTAGGTAGTAACTTTACCACCAATGAATGGTTAGTTGTTCATGAAGAGTATTGCCACGTTAAGTTCCATTACCCTTGCACCATGTTGTGTCGTCCTCACAATGCACTTCAGGGGATGAGTCTCGTTATCTTCTGGTCAAAAATGCCTGCTAAGTTTTGCGTGTTGAGTTGAGCCCATGGTGAAAAAAGATACACCTTGGGATTTAAATTATAATAATTAGAGTGGTCTGAGCGAGAGGAGAGACAATTGGTTTAATGCTTTTTAATGAGATTAATATAATTAAAGTTGGAGAGTGACTTGGTGCATTTTCCAACATTGGTTTTCATAACTTTCTTGCCAGCTGGTATCTGCTACTAGTTATATGAAGTTATTCCCTCTACTTGTATTTTCTTTTCTCAGCACTCATTGCTGTATTGCACGCATTTAATTTCGGCTATGAATTGCACTATATGAGCCTCTTAAAGGGAGGAAGACTTCATGGGTGATTAAGGTCTGCAAGCATTTATAATCTGACACAGACTTGTGTATTTATTTTCTGTAACTTCCACAACATGCGGATAATTAAATAATCTCCCTGTATCGAATCTTGATTCGTAATCTAAGAAAGAAATTCAGGCGATCACCCTTCACCAGTTGGGGTTTACACTTTACAGTGACACATAATAATAGTGCTGTCATGTACCAGAAGACTGCAATATATACATGAATACCTGAACACTGGCTGCCAGTCGTAGAACTATTACTAAAACCCATATTTCAAGCAGTTTGGGTCAAGGTTTAGCTGAACTGAACAGAACAAAATTATATTTTCGAAGGGTAATAAAAACTACCAAAGTAATATATTACCTATGTCATGAACATTGTGATCAGTCTCGGTTGATGCGACTTTTTCTTTTGCGGTGGGTGTCATGAAGGTGGGAATAGTGATTTGCAACTTTTGCTTGCATGATCAGATTAACTGAACAGGAAAAAAAGAAAAGGATAGATAGAGACTGTTGAGAATTAGTATTCACTTTTCAGAGAGTTAAATCTATAAAAGACAAAAGAAGACCCATCAAGGTGTGATTTCACACTTGTCTGTTCATCTTTTGTTGAGTGGACTCTAAAAGGTAGATGCGTGATCGTTAATAACCCTTAAATGTGGTCTACAATCAGGGGATGGTCAAATCTAAAACAGGACATCTTCATAGTTGAAACACAACGGTTCATCATTCAGAGCAAGAACCATACCAGAACTCAAATTGCCAAAAAGATAAATATATAAACAACAAAAGCAAGCTATATCTAACAGCATCTTCGTATTCTTGCCATGCAGAGTAACATGTTTTTTGTTTCTTTGCAAGTGATTTGCTTGAAATATTATGATAAAATTGCCAAAATTTGTCTTAACATCATTCAATCAGTTCAATGACCTCTATATCATAGTAGTACCTCATTTCCTAATTGTAAGATCTGGATTGTCTAGGACGATTCACATTATAAATTAGATTCTATATGTCCGTAGGTGTAACTTGGTTTTAACCGTAGAAAATAGTTTTTGAAGAATAATTTTTGAGATTTATGATATATAATGGTTTTTTCAGAATAGCTTTTTACAAAATAGATTTTTTTTAAAAAAATAATTTTAATAAAATGATAGTGTTAGGATATCGTTTCCAGAATAATTTTTTCAGGATCAAATTTACTAAAAGAACATTAACTTTTGGTATAATTACATGTAAAGTATAAGATTGTATTTTAAATCTTTCTAACATTAGATTTCATAATAAATACAAAAAATTACATAAATTTGTGACAATTAAGATACTTAAAGGTATTGACAAACACTGAAAAAAATACTTGATAATCTTAAGAATTTCATTTAGGACATTAAACAAATATTTCAGGGTACTGATTGATCTTGAAAAATATTTAAGGGTACTAACAAAGTAACATATACTAAAAAGATACTTGAGAATACTGACTAGTACTGAAAAAATATTTAATGATCTTGAAAATTTATTTTATGATGTTGAAAAAATAGTCCAAGATAATGATTGATCTTGAAAAAAATATTTCAGGGTACTAACTGATACTACAAAAAATACTTCTCATGGTCTTAAGAATTTATTTTAGGATATTGATAAAATATTTCAAGGTACTAACTAACCTTGAAAAAAAATTCAGGGGTATTGACATGTACTAAAAAGATAGCTAAAAATATTGAAAAAAAAAACTTCATAATCTTGAAAATTTATTTTATGATATTGAAAAATATTTCAGGGTAATTAACGATTTTGAAAAAATATTTTAAGGTACTGATGGGTATTAAAAAGATATTTAAATATATTGACTACTATTAAAAAATACTAATGATAATAAAAGAGAGAGAAATATATATATAAAAAATAATAATAACTCTTTCCAAAATCTAGGTTTTAGGGGGTGTCTGGAAGTTGATTCTGGAGAATTAGTTGAGGGATTTACGAGGCAAAAATAGATTTTGGAGAATAGATTTTGAAAAATATATTTTGGGATTTACAAGGCAAAAATGATTTTTGGAAAATAGCTTTTGAAGAATAGATTTTAGAAAAAAAATGATAGTGTTTGGATAATTTCAAAACCTAAGTTTTGACAAAAATTTGCCAAACACCCCAAAATTATCCAAAATCTATTATGCATCAAAACCTAGGTTTCAGCAAAAGTTTGTCAAACACCTCTTTTTTTTCTAAAAGCTATTCTGCATCAAAACTTAAGTTTTCTCATAAACTTAACAAACAACTCTATTTTTTCCAAAAGTTATCCTACATCAAAATTTAAGTTTTGAACCCCAAAACCTAGGTTTTTTCAAAAGCTACTTTTTTTATATTTCCAAAACCTAGGTTTTGTCAAAAACTATTTTTTTTAGCTTTTTCTCTCTCTCCTTTGCCATCATCAATATTTTTTTAATATCAGTCAGTATCCTTAAGATATTTTTTTAGTCCCTTTTAATATTTTTAATACTATAGAATAATTTTTTAGATATTTTTTTTAGTCTCTTTTAATATTTTTAATACCATAGAATAATTTTTTCAGATCATGAAATATTTCAGGGTACTGACTTGTGCTGAAAAAATACTACATGATCTTGAAAATTTATTTTATGATATTGAAAAAATATTTTAGAGTAATGACTGATCTTGAAAAAATATTTAGGGTATTGAAAGATACTAAAAAATATTTTAAGGATACTGATTAGTAATGAAAAAATATTGGTGATGATAGAGGAGAGAGAAAAGGTTGGAAGAAATAGTTTTTCAGAAAACCTAGGTTTTGCGATTCAAAACTTAGGTTTTAATGAAAAAATAGCTTTTGGAAAAAATAAAGGTGTTTGGTAAACTTATGACAAAACTTAGATTTTGATGTAGAATAACTTTTAGAAAAAATAGAGGTATTTAACAAACTTTATACAAAATCTATATTTTGTTTTCAAAATCTAGGTTTTGGGGCTATTGATGTCAAAACCATGATCTGAGTGTGCAGAATAACTTTTGAACAACTTTTAGACTATTCGGCCAGCTTTTGTTAAAACGTTTTTGTTTCAAAACCTAAGTTCTAATATTTGCCGAACAGGGAAATGGAAATGGAAATGGAGGTTAAAACATCATCAAAGAGACATGGACATGTTGGTTTAATGATCTATTGGGATTTCAACATAATTGTGGGGCACATCTGTGTACTAGTGTGGGCCAGGATTGACATGATGTTGTTGCCTTAATCGATATCTGGGTCCTGTTATGAGTTATCCTCATCACAGAGAGCTTAAAGAAGGCTCAACAACTTAAGTTGGTCTTGTCCTCCTCACAATAAAAGATATGACTACTTCGTCATGTATCTTCCATATGAGCTGGCATTTTGATTTGCCAAAAATTAAGATAGCTAAATATGCATTAATCACTTGCCTCTGTCTTCCAGGATGCCTACAATAAAGCATTGATCAGTTTCTGTTACTGTTATGTTTTCTTCCTCTCTTTTTTCTCGGAGGGGCTTGGCAGGGTAAAAAAATTGAGAGGAGTGAAAGGCACTGGCTTTCACATGAAATAACAAACTGGGAAGCAGAAATAGATACATGTTTTCCCCTGCTTGTGAATGCAAGCTCAGGAACAGATTTCAAATGAAGAAAAATTGAATTGAAGAAAGAATAAATGAATAACAAGTTGCTCTTTGAAGTGTACAGTGTTTTAATGAAGGAGAAATTAAATGAGGAGGCGAGAGACATGATATAGGCAAAGGCTATAATGGTGGTGGTCAGAATTTGCCAATATTAAAGATGAGGACAGTGATTGATTTTTCAAAGCTTGTGCAAATACTGTAAAAATGTCATCATTACTAGCCCACTCTCTTCATTACTCTTCTCTGCTAAATGCAAAATGCTTGTAAATGAGATGGCATCACGAGCTCCTCCATTTTATTGCTTTTCCTTCATTTATGAATGAATTGAATGCTCCTTTTTTGCTTCAAGTTTCCCACTTTCTCACTTACTCCATCAGGTGCTAATTACAGAACTAAAAGCAGCATGAAGAAGTGACAATACAATACATTATAGCTGAAAGAATAGAAATATGTGGTAGCAAAGGATCAAGTGCGAGAAAAATAAAGAGGATAAAAAGCAGACAAGACATTTATCCACAAACAAAGCAGTGTGTGTCCCATCGTTTCAATGTTGTGCTCTTACACAACACGACACTGCTTGTTCAAGTGAAAGAAAAGTCAGTTCCCTCTAGTGTCCTCAGCGACCCAAACCCAAAGCTTTAGGATTAACACAATACTGTTTGATTGTACTGTAATTTATTATTGTGTTTAATTTATATAGAATCACAGATTCTGAGGGCCTAATGTTATTATCGCAGTTTGGGCTGGTTTTGTAAGCCCATGTAAGGGATTCTGAAATGTGAGCTCCGTTTACCAACAGTCTATATTATTTTCCCAAGGAAAAAAGGCAACTTGAAAAAGTTCCGTACGGATGATGACAAGAAAAATGACTGGCACAAAATCATGAACTTGTCTTTTAGATGATTAGAAAATTGACACGTCGTGGGAGAGTTTCCTATTTAGTGACAAGTGAAGACAGAGAAAAAATTAGTATGATATGAAGTACGGTGACACCTAAAATTTAGTCTGAAGAGCGGGGAAAGGCTACTGGAGCACAGGTCCCCATCTCATGCAATTAGGTAAAAGAAAAAGAAAGCACAAGAACATACATGAGAATCAATATCTTAAAAGATGCTAATCTGAGAGTATGCATAGCTTTTTGCCTTTTTGTTTTGTTCATATGGCCTCCAATAGGGTAAACACTTTTCCATTCTGACTCTGACCAAAGTTATACATATATGTGTGTGAATCAGTGTGGCTTGCGTACGTACCTTCTCCATCCTCATCTGGATCCACCACTGTTTTTCACCCCACATGCTAAGATCTCTTATTGTTTCTCACTTCCATATGTGTTCCACTAATGTGCGTGTGTGTATTAAATAAAAAGTAATTAAGAAGCTTTGAACTTTAATTAAGAATAGATTTACAAGTAAAAGACAGGGGAAGGTAACTCTCAGGAATCAGGCTGTCAAAAGAGTAAACAAAGAGGATGCGTGCTAAGTGAACGACTGAATTTGCGGAGAGCCATGAGTGTGTGAGAGGTAGGTGCGAGTACGTTAAAGAGGATGCAATCGTGGGGAAACACGTTTGGTGTGTTTAAATTAATAGTGGAAAGAATATATTTTAAATAATGAATTTGTCACGGTATTGATAATTTTTGGATGTTAGTTTTCTGAAAAGTGATATTGATAAAAAAAACAAACGATACTTTTGGATCATTCTAATAAAATTTATTTTTTTTATGTACGTACGTAATGGCTAAAAATTACACAAGTTAATGTGTTAAAGAATTCACGTTTTTTTCATTTTGAATTTTGTACGTCTTTCACATACCTTTATTTCTTCATTGAACCAGATATAAATCCACACATAAAAAATATTTTTCTTCCTATTTATAAATCAAATATTCTTGTTAAAGGACTGCCTAAAATTTAAATAAACAAATAGTGTGAATATTGAAACAAAACAAGTGGACGAGTTTGTGCATCCCAAGGCGCTTTTTTTAAGAAAATAAATATGAAGGGATAATAGAAGCTCCTGTACTCCAAAGCTGCGGGCTATTTGTGTATATAATAGAGCCTGTATATTATATCTATTATTCTATTTAATATTTAATTACGTTGCTGCCCGTGAATCCGTGACTATGGAACCTGGACATATAATCATATATAATCACTGGTTTTAGATATTAGAAGCTTCTCAGTTAGACCGGAATCTTAGGGGAGGAATCTATATATGAAGGTCTTGATTTGTGAGCATTCACCCATATTCAACTCACATTAACGGATTCACAAACTCTGTCGTCTTATGTTCGTCTCACTAAAATATATGTGTTTCTGACTTCTTGTCAATCCCAGAACGGCATGTTCATTCAAATTTAATTACAAAGCACGTTCTGTTCATCTTCGGATATAGGAAGCTACAATTAACAAGAGACCCGAGTAATTAAGAAAGGATTATCTTCTAGACCTCGCAACCTAGCTGCCTAGCTTGTGACTCCTCTGGAAGTTATTAACATTACTTATAATCTGATTTTCCGAGACACACGGATCAGACATCATTCAAAAATAAAATAAAATTAGAGCCCAGAATAAATGAATGGATAGATATGATATTTGAAAAAGCCAAAAGATGACAACGATATAGCTTCAAAAATGGAGGTGAATTTAAGTGATAAGAACCATTAATGGTTTTGTTTTTCCATATTAAGAGAGAGTGGCGAGGGGAATGTTGCAAGTGGTGGGGATTTGGAAATGTATTAATCCTCAAGGGACCATTGAGTTTCAGTATTGGTTGTGACATTCTCTAAACTCTTTCAAGAATGTGTTCCTTCCCTCCCTTTCTTCTTTTGTTTTTTCTGGCACTCGAAAATGAATGACAAAGATAGATATATATATATATATATATATATATAACATCTTTTTTGCCACTAGATTGGGGCAGGCTCCTTTCCTGCCCTTCCAGGTCAGCAATTTGCACAGAGAGAAGAAATCACAGAGATGAGTGATATGAAAATTTTCAAATCCCCAGCCTTCCTCTTAATTCAATCATTCTAGCCATATATTACTGAGGTAGAAATGACAGTGATCTTTTTGTACTCTTCCTGAATCTTAGCAGGCAACTACATCAGATTCTCAAAACCATGAATTATCTTTCAAAAACTCCCACACATACAGACAATGTTTTTCAATACAAGCCCACAAAAACAAAGTATACTATATTTCATGATAAAAATATAATCTAACGCTGCTGCTTGTGTTGCAGGTGAGTTCAGTTGAACCGGGCCAAAAGTCTGTGCTGGATCCGTACGTACTCATCCTTTTTCAAAAAGACCTGCGAATTCAAAATGAATGGCTACGATCTTTGTCATCTCACGTGTAAAGTATCTGATGGGGGTCTTTTGAACTACGAGTGTACGTGGGGCAGCATTGGATCAGAGTCATATATATATTTTATGTCCCAAAAGATCAGTAAATGAATGAAGGTTGCAGAATTGCGTAATGAGTTACCTTTTCTCATGGAACTTTGTATGTGTCATAAATAAATAGAATGCCGTTGAAGCAAAGCCTTACCTAACCATACCTCTACGCTCTCTCTACTTTCAGTTTCTTCACTTATTACTCACAAAATAGTATTGATTGCCAAAACGTCATGTCTTTTCCCTCTGCTTTCGTTCTCATTTTGAGAAATAGGATGCGACTGTCTACTTGGAGGTTCCACATTTGACATCTTTCGCCTTTTAACCACTCACAATGCCAAGGGTTTATGCTTTTCCCCATTTCAGATTGCTCTCTCTCTCTCTCTATATATATATATATATATATATATTCAACAAAAAAAAAAATTTCCCATGCTGATTAGGATACATAAAGTGGCAATCTCTTCAATACTGATACTCAACTGTTATTTTTGTCTCTCTTCATTTAGTTGTTTTAAAGCGTTGGTAATCTGTACTACTGTGTTGGTTGGTAGCAATAAATTGAAAGCTGAACAATCAAATTCAAATGAGCTAAGGAATTCAAAAAATCAAAGATTAAACCGGAATTTAATTTCGCCATAGGCGTGACTCTCACCCGCATGGACAACAAAAGCACACCGCCCGCAGATATATGAAGGCCTTGGATCACAAATTCAAAAACGCCTTGTAAATAAGTGTACATACAATACAATACAACTTCTCTCAGCATTAGAAATTAAAATATTCGTTCAAACAGTTGAAGACGATGAGGAGGCCTCCTCGTCTTCACGTTTAATCTCCTGCTTCACATGAACATTTTCCTCTGCTTCCAAACATGAGGTATAAGGAGTGGTAAAAGAAGAAGAGGGAGAAGAAGTATACAAAGAGAGAGGAGAAGAAGCAGAAGAAAGTGAAGAGGATTCAGAAGACAAAGAAAGAACAAACAATAAATCAACGAAAGCACCCATAATATAGCCGTGATTGCTCTTAGCGTTGACCCTCAGATACCAACACAAGAGCTCTTCAAGACTGTCCCAGTCCTTAACGCCGTGAGCTTCCACCATCTCCTCCATTGATTTGCGAAAATCCACGAAGGGATCCTGGGATTCCATGGACAGTACGAGGGTGTCTTTGAATGTCAAGGTTGTCGTCACTGATTTAGCCTCTAATATGGAGCTGGTTTTATCTGGCTCGAAGAAGAGACGATCCGATGCTCTCAAGCCGCCGCGAATCATGGTCTCGATTGGATCGGGTGCGTCGTCGTCGGGGAGGTCGAGGTAAGCAGAGTTGATGGTTCTGAAGATGTCGTCGTCGGATGCTCGGAAAGAGAGGGTTTTAGGATGGTGACAGGAAGGCCAAGACCAGGAGGAGGAGGAAGAAGAAGACGACCTTGTGGGTTCTAAGGTTTTGAGAAGAGAGGGAAGGAGCTTCATTTTCTTACCCATGTATGTGTATTGGCGATGATGGTGTGGGGTTCATTCAAAAGAGTGATTTTTCTTCTTTTTTTTTTAGGAGGTTCAGAGAGCGGCAAAGTAAGTTTGATACTTCATGAGAGAGCATTAATGGAAGAATCAGATATGGCTGTATAGGCTCCGGTTTTAAAGCAGGTGGTGGGTCGACTTTGGGATAGCTCCGGTTTTTGTTGGGATAACTTCAATTTCAGTCTCAGCGCATCTTAGCTCTTAAAAATTGCAGGAAATTTCACCAACCCAAAAAAAAAAAAAAAAAAAACTCAATTCCGGATCACGTAAAATATTTTATTCGAAATAAAAAAAAATATGCTATTAAAAAAGTATATTCCTTTTATTAAAATTTGATTTGGGATGAGAAGATAATAATTTTTTTGAATTTGTATAATATATTGACTGACATTGGAGACATGCAGGAATTCAATAAGTTCAGTTCAATTATAAAGGCACAATTTTTCTTGTGAGCGTGGAGAATCTATTTTTTTAAGCAAAAGTATTACTGTAGAAGGTTATTTATGGAAGAAAGCTTTTTTACTTTATTAATTTCTATAGAGTGCTGGCTTTGCAATTAAATGTATTCAGTGGTTCAGTGCAGAATAGTTTACCTTGAGTGATATATTTTACAGTTTCTTCAATGTTCAGCGTCCAAATTTGAATGACTTCAGGCTCAGCTTAAAATATTACTATTGCGAATCGAAGATTAAATTTCAAATCCCAGAACCTGAATGTGTCTTTTCTCAGTATATATTAGTTTATTTGATCTGCGTTATGAACCAGGCAATCTTCATATATACGAGTTCTTTTTTATATGCGTAGAAAGTGCAATGTGCATTAAAAATGAGGTTATGTATGTAATCTGACTGTGACATTTAAAATAAAGGCTTAAATTATACAAAACTCTTTTAAATTTTGGGTCGGTTGTAAAAAATCTTTAACATTTTAAAGTTTAAATTTAACTCCTGGTTTTTTAATTTTTAATTATTAACCACCTACCATTAAGTAATCATTATCTTTTTAAAGAAAACATCCCATCAAAATATGTAATGACACATGATATTTTGTGGGGTTAAGGTGCAAAAATACACATGTGCTTTGGTCAGAGGAGCGTCCAGTGACAAGTGTTTTTTTGAGGTGCAAAAGTACACACGTGGTTACAAATTAGGTGCAAAAATACCGTTTGACCTTAAGTTTGACTTTTTTTACTTTTAAATGTGCAAAAATACACATGTGCTTTAGCAAAAGAGCACCTAATACAAAGTATTTTTTATTTAATAATTTTATTTTAATTAAGGAAAATTATTATTTCTCTAGGTATAATTCCTAGAAAATTAAATTTTTTATTTCCATAATTTAATTTCTTTTTTTTTAAATCCTTATTAAATTTTCTTATTAAATTTATGTAGTTCGGGAAAAAAATTAATAAAATTTTTATATTTTTTGGATTTTAAAATTATTGGTTAGAAAATAATTTGTCAAAATGCTGTATAGACAAATTAAAATCATTAACCCAGTATGGAAATTCTACAAATTGTTTCCTTTAGTTGAAGCTCAAAAACATAATCAATTAATTATGTAGTTAGGGCGCACAATTTGATATTACTGAGTAACGTAAAGCATTCATTAAATTCTAACGGTCCTACCCTTTTGTTAGAAATTGTATTTTTTTGTGCTTCAAAAGCTTGGAAATTGTCTTTACTTAATGCGAAGTAATAATCATGTGGTTTTCAATATTTTGTAATAAATTTTATCATTTATATTAAATTCTAACATTCCTACCCTTTTGTTAGAAATTGTATTTTTTGTGCTTCAAAAGCTTGGAAATTGTCTTTACTTAATGCGAAGTGATAATCATGTGGTTTTCAATATTTTGTAATAAATTTTATCATTTATATCTTGGCCCGTGTGCTATTAATTTCAAGCAAATACTTGCTCCCATACGATATACTCGTTAAAAGACCTGTGCACTTTTCACTTTTTTATATTGGTTTAACTATTTAAATTTATTTTGCAGTTTAGATACAGAATTCTCATTTAATTTTATTATTTTTTTACCACTATCTTAACTTCTTATGTGTTATTTAAACTTAAATTTAAAAGAAGCTTAATAACTTGCTTAAGAATTAGTTATATTCTTCATTGAATAATTATTCTTATTTATTATTTATTTATTTTTTTGAATAATTTTATATTTGAAATTATTTTGGAAAAGGATGAAATATTAATACATGCAGGAGAAACTCGCTCAAATGATTAAAAAAAAGATTTTTTTAAAAAAATGAAAATTGACCACCAAAGGGCAATTCTTGAAAATTGACATTGCAAAGGAAATTTAATAAGAAAATTTAATAAGGATCTAAAAAAATAAATTAAATTATGGAAATAAAAAATTTAACTTTCTAGGAATTATACTTAGAGAAATAATAATTTTTCTTTAATTAAAATAAAATTATTAAATTAAAAAAAATACTTGGTGTTAGGTGCTCTTTTTGCTAAAGCACATGTGTATTTTTGCACCTTTGAAAGTAAAAAAAGTCAAACTTAACGGTCAAACGGTATTTTTGCATCTAATTTGTAACCACGTGTGTACTTTTGCACCTCAAAAAAGCACTTGTCACTGGATGCTCCTCTGACCAAAGCACATGTCTATTTTTACACCTTAACCCTATTTTGTGAGAATTACCAATTTTATAAAACCCTCCTAAATTTTAAACATTGCAGATAACTCCATAAACTTTGATTAATTATAAATAATTCCATTGACATTCTAAAATTTAAATTTAACTCGCTTAGAATTTCAATTTATATATATATATATATATATATATATATATATATATATAAAGGACTGTCACTTAATGAAAGGAGATTAATAGTTTAAAAAAAAGGTTAGAGGATTAAATTTAAATTTTAAAATGTTATGGGGTTATATACAACTAATTTAAAATTGAGGAGGTTTTGTATAATTTAGCCAAATTAAAAAAATGAATTAAAAAAAGATTCGCTCGCTTTCTGATTGAATGCGTTAATAATAACTTTCCATAAACATGTTTCCGTCCAAAGACTTGTTATGACAGATTCTATGGATAATAAATTTAACGTTAAATTTATTAAGGAATTGGTTGCAACGCTCACACACCACATGTGGATGAGGAGTGAGGACAGATTTTTTTTATCCCAATTCGTGAAAATGATGGACCTTCCAAATAGGGTCAAATTTGAAGAGATATATAGTACTACCTCTTGTGCTAATTATAAGACAGGGTTGACTTTCTTTGGAGGGATTAAGGAAGTTAAATAAATTATTTAAGCATTTCATGTGTTGTGTATTTTTAGATTATATATTAGTTTATTAGTTAAACTAATTAATTTAAATAAAAAAATAAAAATAAAAATACTCTAAAGTGATTTAATTAACTTCCTTAATTTTTTCAAAAAAGTCAACTATATGTTATAATTAGGACCGAGAGAGTAACTTAAACATCATAGTATTAAAAATAAAAATGATACTGAAGATGAAGAGATGCCTGATTAGTCAAAATTGATGATTTTGTCTTCATCTTTCACAGACAGAAGCAAACCTCGCATTCAGCCCCATTGTTTTTTTAAGCTAAAAACTCCATTAAGGCCAACAGTTTCGTGTAAGACTCTGGTTTTTTATGGTGGAAATCAGATTTTAACAAAGATACTCCGTTTCCCCCCTATACTATAGTATGCTTAAATTTAGCTCTTCTTTTCTTTAAAATTGTAATAGGCATCGTGGGGCTCATCCTCAGGATTTTTTTTTTAAAGAAAAAATTGTTCTTTCTCCTTTTTCTTATATATATATATATATATATATATAAAAGGCTAGGGAAGGAAGAGTATATGAATAAAATATGTTTCCGGGAGGGTGGCAAAAGAGACAAAAAGGCAATTTTTGTTGGGTTGAAATAATGAAAATGTTATAGGAACTGGAATGCACACCATATATAATTTTAGAGGGGGCTAAATATCAACATTGAAAGGTCTGTGAGAACTGAGATGTGGATAGAATCTCACATGGTTTTGAGAAGTGAGATCTCAGCAATATATGGCGTGGGATTTCAATTTCTTATATGAAATGCTTACTCTAATCTAATGTGAGCTCTGCCTTCAACAGAACCTGTAGCCTGCAGGTTCATTTTGGCGGGGAATTGAAGGATTCAAAAGTGGGCGATAAATGGTAAATGGGCCATCATTATGGATACAAATCACGTGCCTCACGCAGCGGGCCTTACTCCTGATTGAGACCGCTTCGCCCACTCACATTAATTAGAATTGACTATCTCTGATTCTCACACCATACTTTGTTTCAAAACAAGAATAAAAACTCCCCCCCACGTTATAAAGATTCGATGCTATCTCACGTTTCCTTTTTTTTATTTTCCAAAAAATAAAAAACAATCGTATCCATGAATATATAACAAATTATAAAACCAAGTTGTGCTTTTCATACATCTTATAGAGCAGTGCAACCATTAATGAAAACTTTTACCTTTTTCACATGAATCGCCTCCCATATTTAATTGTATTTCCACTAGTGCCCCCACAACACCCACGTTTGTAAGTAGTTTGCTCCCGTGATT
The DNA here is from genome assembly GCA_037074495.1 of Acacia confusa. NCBI lineage: Eukaryota > Viridiplantae > Streptophyta > Magnoliopsida > Fabales > Fabaceae > Acacia > Acacia confusa. The sequence continues at coordinate 6,524,618 of CM073507.1, read as the reverse complement.
CTGAATCAGTCACTGTAAACTTGATGTATGGGTTCATATCGATATTCTTATCTCAGTTGGTAGAAGCCATTAACTGTTCTATCTATCCAAAAAATCAATAAAAGTCATTAACTGTTCTGGGGAGTTTCAGACCTCAGGCAATTTGGTCACTTTCACAATTGTCCAAGTTATCTTCGGTCAATTTCAGACTAACCCATCAATGATGGGATCAAACATCAGATGATGCGTGACCCACAGGGCAGATAATTCTATTTTGAAAAATACAAGGTAACACCAACAGGATTTCATGCTCTTCTTTGATCAGTCTCCATCAAGGCGGAGGATGAACGAAGTTGGGAGAAAAAAAAAAGTCATCAATAACCACGTAACTATATCCAACTAAAAAAATCTGCGCAAATATTAATGTTGTTGACTGTTAGTAAATGTATTTTTAATACTAACGCTAGTATTGAAGAATTTTCTGGGGTGAAACATGAGGAACCAGGTTTCAGCAGGAGAAGTAGGCAAATAGACAGAGATCCTGGAAGTAGACGTGGACCATTGCTGAGATTATGGCCGAAACAGGGTAACCCCAACCTTGACATCACAGGGAATAATTATAAATCCAGTCACCGCTAGCTCCCAAACACCCTACAACAAAACCAAGTTTAGAGGGATGAATACCTCAACCGCCAAAAGCTTTGGGGTGAGGAGATTCTCGCCTCTTTCAATTACCAACATGTTGCCAAAATCACTAATATTTTTAGCAAAAAAAGGGTGGTGAGAATCATCAGAATGCGGAAGAAAAAGTATCCAACAGACCATACCATAAATCAAAGCCTGTCAGTCGCTACAGCAAGTATACCCGAAGCAGGAAAGGTTTAAAGAAAAATTTCCAGGTACCTAACTAGTATTATCAGGCTAAAAAGAAAACTTACAACATAAAACTGCGGCCTCATAAAAGCCAGCCATAGCTTTGCCAGCAGAATGATAAATTCTAGAATGCCACTACACCCACAGCTTTCATAGTCATCGGAGGCACGTGAGGAGGAAGTCATCAAATCTGATACCACGTGTGCGAACTTCACGTGGATCCTTAAAAGGTCACCTCAGAGGAGAGGATGCATTAGTCCCGAAGCCTGCATCATGCAAACTTTCCTCTATCCACTTGTCTAAACTATTTCAGGACGAAGCCAATACTTCCCCCCAGAGTCAAAAACCACAAAACATTCCCAAGCTGCTCGTCCTGAGCCAGCGCATGCCAAGCTACATGCAACAAGAGGGAATCAAAAGGTGGACCGCGTCCAACTGTATGGATCAACATGTCCTTGGAGGCTGCTAAGTTATGAGTTATGACCCCATTGCCACCTCGCAATTTGACTCACATTGAAAGGCTTCCTACCATCCTTTTCACAAACCAAGTTCAACCAAGCTGAACCACAGTTTTCAAAGTCAAATGATACAGACAGAGAAACAAGGCTTGCCCCAGTTCACATAAGGGGAGCTAGTCTATCAATGATATCCTTCCAGAACTGTAGTGCCTCTCTATTGGACTAGTTAACTTATTGACTCCCAAACTATGCTCCTCTACATTCTATTGCATTGTATATATTTAAATAATTGAGGCTTTGGCATTACTAGAACACTACAGACACAAGAATTGGGCATGAACCTAGGTGGTTTGTTTTAAATGAATGTCAAGCACCAACTTCTTTAAGCTTTTTAATCTTTTCAGATTACTTTCACATCTGAAACTTATTTATACAGGCACAGGTTTGCTATCTACGACCATTCTCATACTCAGGATAGAAAGTTACGATTAAGCTTTACAGCACCAACAAGATTAGAATAAAAGAGCAAATCTTATAAGGAATATTGGATGCACATCAGTGAAAGAATGATTTAGGATTTAATTTATAACTTAAACAGATCAATGAAGACCACACGTGACCCAAGGAGAAATTTCCAACAGCTAAATGATGCAACTATATACAGGATGAAACCTTTGCACTGTTGGATCACAGTACTAAAACTTTAGCGACCCTAAACATCAGTAACACTGCTAAGATTCCGTGTTGGAAGAGAAGATTTGGCCAAATGCTCAATTGCTTCTTTGTCACAGCACTTTTAAGATTGAGATAAAAAATGAAATCGCGACTAAACAGGCTCCATAATGAAGAAAATCAGGATATGGAAAAGCTAGTCATAACTGGTAGGAAATTGAAAATGGACCCATATATATAACGTGCCAAACAGAATTCTTTAATTAATCTCATTGAGATTTAGCATCTCGAAGAACATATTTTGTCTTACTTGGTGAAGCATTTCGATTGATGAAGAACCACACATTCCATACCAGCAACCAAACCATAACACATTCACCAATGAAGCGAAAGTTGAACTATGGCCTAATACTCCAGATTTCATAAAGGGAAGAAATCAAAACCATAATTGAAAATCATAAAGCAGCCAGGACATTGTAGAGATTAATAGATTATCATAATGGCCATTGTAAATACTAGATTATGATAGTAGTCATTGTAAATACACCACCAATACTTATTCAGCTAAAATTAATCCACTACAGGAGATGAATTATGGCTATTAGAGTTAGTAGGTTATATCAAACAATAGATATTTAGAAAAATCATGAAACAACAGTTGAAAAATGGAAAGTGTACAGATATCAATGTCTATTGCAACCTCATGTGATAGCGATCCAAATCACTATTCTAGGAAAAATAAGAATATTAGGATAAATTAAGAATTAATTATTTTATTTAATTTGTTTTAATTATCTTTTATTATTTAGATTAATATTTAGATTATTTATCTATTTGAATTAGATAGATTTATCTGTTAGGATTTAGATTATTTATTATCTATTTGAATTTAGTTATCTTTTATTATTTATTTTATCGAGTCTGTTTTGATTATCTTTTATCATTATCTTTTATTATCTTTAAAGATATTGATAGACTTATTATTAGGATTAGGTAGTTATCTAAATCTTAGTTTTAGATATATTTTAGATTTACTATTTATCTTTTTTAGAATCTTGCTCTCTGTAAAACTATTATAAATAGGCATAGTGCCTTATCAATAAAGTATTATAGATTTCAGAAAGTAATCATCGGAGTGAACTCCTAGGCTTTATTAATTAGTTAAGTTACAAATTCTGTCTTTCCTAATTACTAGAGATAAGGCTGTTCTTATTGAAGTAGTGAGATTCTTGCTATTTCTCTAAGATCAGAGATTAATACGTTCAGGTATTGAGCGTATTCTATCATGATGCCACAAGGTTTTTGATGAAAATGAGAATAGCAGCAATATTTGATATCATGATATGTCCTTTTAGAAGCAAGAGCTGGGAGATGTGATTGAAATTTCACAATCAGCTTCTTAAAAACAATACGAACTAGCATATTTCAAAAGTATGAATAACCACCTATTCTACAGCCAATCCTTTTCATCTTGTTTGGCAAAAATGCCTCCACAGAAATCAAGATTATTGGAATTAATAGCACATAAAACAATTCTTCAAAACCTTAAGAGAGAGGGGGGCAAGAACCTAGTCCCAACAATCATTCACTCTTTTGTTCCACCCCCCCCCCCCCCCCTCCCCCCTCCACCCTCTTTGTCAAAGCTTAGCCTAAATGATCCCCTAAACTGTCATAATTTTTTTTTAGAACAACGCTGATGGAGACACCATTAAGGGAATCAAAGTACTCCTCAAGTCCTATTTTTATAGGGCAGAGAAAGTATATTTTTTGTCCTTAATATAAGTCACCTTATTAAATTTATTATACACCCCTAATTTATTGTTCTTGGATATCTTAGATATCTCATTCCTTCGTATTTAATAGGGATAAAGTTGAAAATTCATTAAAATTGTAACTCATTTAATAAAGCTTAAAGTTTTTCTTGGTTTTAAGCGTTTGTAAATAGGACCATTGGACTATTTAACTACATTTCAGTGCCTGAGTTTGACAGGACATAATCATCAATAATAGAGATTGTTGAGACGTGAAACAATCCCCAAAATTTTAATCGAGCCAACAACCAAAATGCTACTCAAATATCTATCCTTTTTTGCTGAACATTTTCTAAGCACAGTTAAGAAGTCATTTGAATACACTTTACATTGAAACAACATAAACTATACCAGGAAGGAACAAAAATTAGTAGAAACGTTGATTACATATAAATGAAAGTGAATCTATGATCCAGGCTATGCCACTCCATCAGGACATGTTATATTCTACTCGGGAAGATGGTGAAGAAACTGAAGCCAATAAAAGGTATAGTATCTTTCCCTTTGCTGGGGGACAAAAACAGATTCACATTTTAATACTGAAGCAGTGAGCATGAACTGGAAGCACCATGATTCCAGAAGACCAGCAGAAGCAAACAGCACTTATCCAACTAAGCTCAAACAATTTTACCTTATCAAATACAACTCAAACACACGGATTAACTCACCATAAGTGAATTCATTGCTTGTCCGTCCATGTCATTAATTCATTTTACATGCCTAGAATTATATTTAATCTCAATTGGAGAATAATAAATCACAAGTAATCAAGACATATGAAGAAAAAGATCATATGGATGAGCACACATTCAATAGAAAGTGTATTTTCGAATCACATTGATAAGCCAAGTGTGTACAAATTTTACTTGATATCAAGGAAAAAAGGAAGAAAAAGAAATCTACAAGCAATATATTTCATGGGATATCAAAAAACCTCTAAACCATATAAGACGCCGGCATGTTTGATTAGCTCTTCATACTTACGAAAATAAACCTCTCTGATCTTCAGAAAAGCATGTAAAGTCAGCAAGCTATCAGAACCAGCCTGATGACTTTTTCCTACAATTCTTTCCACGTTCAGGGCGTTGCAAATTGCCTCCAATCCACCGTGTAGTCCGGGACAGAACCTCAATAAGTACTTCACATCATAAACCCTATCCCCGAAAAACACCCTCATAAGACGAAGGAAGTCGTCCAACTGAGTCGGCAGAGTCCGTTGGGTCAGCATCTTGACTAGGTAAGCGAAGTCATACGCACAGTGAAATGTCACCCAGCTCGCATAATCATTGCACACAATACCTGATGACATCATTAACTCGGCGAATTGCACCGAGTCTATCCCTAACTCTCTGTTCTTCTCGAAATCTGTTCCATGGCTCCTCAACAAGTCAATGGAATTCGGAGCGTAGGGATCGCGAGTGACATCAAAATCTCTGAAATTAAATTCCCAGATGTACAATTCACCGGTGCCTAGAGTGGGAAGGTTGCCATTATCGTCCGAAAGTGTGAGACCGAGCTGGATCAAGTGCATATTATCAACGTTAGCTTTGAGGACAGCATAGTTAGCAGTGGCGTTCCCATGTCTGAAGGCGTCGGAACGGAAGACAACGCCTGGAAACTCGGTATCCATGGAAATCAAAGGGTAGGAATCGATTATTGATCGAATCAAATGAAACTCGGATTCTAGGTTGGCGGACCATACTTTTCGTATAACGACAGGTCTGTGAGGTGGCGGGGGCGAGTCGGAGCGGGGCATGGCTTTGGAGCTTTCCAGAACAAAGTAAATCCGAAAGAGTGCTATACTGCCCAGAGAAAAATATTTACCGAGCGTAATATATAAATCCCAAGCAACAACTAAACCACATTGGGCCGAAGGATGCGTGTATGGTTTGATTGGGGAAAATTATCATTTTAAGGTATTTTTTTAAAAAAAAAACACAAAATAAGGCACTGCTCAAGCATATTACCGAACTAATGCAGTTGAGTGACGTCGTGTCATCTGATACCACTAACAAAGTGGCATAGAATATACCGACGCCACTTAGTAAGGTCACTGCACAGTAATTGTATATATCGACAAGATACCTCTGAGCTGGACTTGTCACATAACAAAAATCTACCGAATAGGCGCATGAGGTAGGCACGTGTGTACAAAATCTAACCTTGCACAATAGCTAAGTGCTTCTCCCAGTGGCCCCAATGAGTGTTAAACTAGCTCATCCTGATGTTTCCGCCAATCAAATGAGATGGAAGTTGAGTCCGACCCATGTATTCCTGCATGACTGCTGCTCAATTGTCATACGCCCTACCAGAAACTACTTGACCCTCAGTGGACAATCCTAAAATGGCTTTTACATCTTGTAGAGTAATGGTCATCTCACCAATCGGCATATGGAAGGTGTGAGTCTCCGGCCTCCACCTCTCAACCAAAGCAGAAATAAAGTCTTTATCAATCTGCACCAACATAAAAGTAGAGAACAAATATGTAATAGTCTATATTATCTGTATCATATACAAACAACTAGATGCATAAAATTAATTACATAAAAATAAAACATACCGGGAATCTCTTCATGTGAGACACGTGCCAAAAACATGTGTGGATAAGGTGTTCCTGCAATGCTGATGGGATGTCATCTGGGTCATGGACATCTCCCAACCCCTGTAAGGCTCACCTCACCCTCATAGGCATCACAATCTCCTATGCTCCAAACAACTCGTGATCAGTGTGACCACTACACCTCTTCATTAAGAACTTCCCACTCTTTGGGGTCGAGATGAATTTTGCGATCGCGTTGATGAGCCATTTGACTAACAAAAATTTGCCCTCACACAACACATTATTAAGTCATTGATTTCTTATTCTCTAAATAAATAAATAAAATTAAATATTATATAATAACCAAAAAATGAAAATTAATCAAAATATAACAATTCATATATATATATATATATATATATATATATATATATATATATATAATAAAATTCAATTTTATTATATATATTGAATTCTTGTTTTTTATTTAATTTTCCCATGCTACTTTGTTGTTTTTCTCTAATGTACTACTTAATAATGTGCAACATATTCCACAAAATATTTTTATTAATTAACTAATTATTAGTCTAACATATTTTTTTTAACTACATTGAGCTAATAATAATATTTTACAACTTATCTATCAAATTATTAATTCTCAAAAAATTAAATAATTAGTTGACTATCTTAAGGTTTTTAATTGACATACAAAAAAAATAATAATAATTACGTATGACATCATAAAAACTAAAAAATAATAAATTTTTCCTTTAAATTTCATAATTACATTTTAGTCCCCAAAATTTGGAAAATACAAATCAGTCCTCAAATAACAAAAATGACAATTCAGTTCTCGAATATTGGAAATGACACATCAGTCCTCACATTTCTAAAATGATAAATCAGTCCTCCAATTTTGGATATGACACATCAGTCCTCAAATTTGAAAACTAAACCTATTAAAACTTCCATAATATCTCTATTAACCCAAATAAACTATTTATAGAAAATTTAATTAGTAAAAATACCCTATAATAAAAAAATCTTAAACTTCTTAAATAAAAAAAATTAATTTTAAATTTCTCCAACAAAAAAAAAATAAACGGCTTAAAATTTACTATTACTCATTTATTACATAAATACAGTATTTTATTGTCAAAACTGAAAACTTGCACAAAATTCTAACTCCATAATTTTTACTAACCAACTAAATACTATCATCATTAGAAAGACAAAAATATGTAAAATGACTTTTATAAAGAAAATTTGTTCAAAAGAAACTAGTTTAGCTACCTAAATGATCTTATAAAATAAATGACATACCTTATAATAGCTTCAAACTCTCTCCCTTTGCTTGCTTCTCGTCTCTGCCTCTGCTTGTATGTGTGGGTGAATTTGTATGTGTGTGCGTTTTAAATAGGGGCTCCAAAATAATTATTTTATTTTATTTTATTTTAAATGCAGGGTGCAAACTGACACCCTGCAAAGACTAACGTCAAGTGGCGCCAGTATTAATAACGCCACTAAGTGGTGTCAAGCCTTCTGGCACCACTTTGTTATTGGCGTCAGATGACATGACACCACTTGTGGCGTCGTGTCAGGTAACACTACCAATTACATTAGTTCAGTAATATGTTTGAACAGTGTTTTATTTTGGTATTTTTTTAAAAAAAAATCTTAAAATGGTAAAATTCCCGTTTGATTGTGAATAAGAGGCCATATGAATAGACAGAATTTCATCAATCCATTACCCAAAAAAATAAAAAATGAGAAAATTCCATTCCCATAATCTGGCAATTAATTGGCCGTATCATATATTCATATAATACTTTCTTGCAGAGAGATTGTAAAAAAAATTTCTGGTTGGATTTTTTAAAATAATTAGAGAAGTACGTGTTATAAAATTTTAATAAAAAAAATTACTATATAAGAAAGAATAGTTAGAAAAATTAATTAAAAATTTTTAATTTTACTATTCAACTCGTAAATATTTTTTCTCCTCATTCCCTTTTTTCAAGTCCCTCATACCAAACTAGAGGTTTCTCACCGTGTGATGCACGAGCTGTGTATATTATGATGTAAATTTTAAAATAAATCATGAAGAACTATCTCAATTATTTCAAAATTTTAATTGGTCGCATTTGTAAATAGTTTTTTTTTTTTTAAAGTGGTGAAAGTTATCAAGCAAAGACCAAGTAGTTGTTTTTTATTAGTTGGAAAAAGTTTATTCTTTTTTTTTTTTGTCCAAATAATCATGTATGGGTGGTTGGTGTATCATATTTGAAGCATGTAGGTGAGTGTGTATTTCACCATTTTATTTTAAAAATATTTCATTCCTGCCCCTTCCAAAAATTCCATTTATTTGTACACAAGTGAAGTGACGGCTAGTCAAAACTTTTCTCCGGCGATGGTTTTCAACACCACTACCAAAACTAACTCACAACAGCAACAATCAATGGTGTCGCTGAAAGCTTTGGGGATAATTTCAACAATATAACAGTGATTGAAAGCCAATTTATTTATAGTCAATATTTTCAACAACAGCATGAGGAAATACAACCCCCGTCAAAGAGAATGGCAATCGAACTAACCATGCGATTGTTTTAGTTTTCCTATTAATCGACAATTAATAATTATTCGTACGTTATCATATGTTTTTGTTAATTAATAATTAGAAATAATTGCGCGTGCTCCAAAAATTTATATCAAACATTTGTTGTAACACCATAAGGAAATTGTTTTCAAAATAGTATTATAACTACTGACATTTCCATGAAATATTTTCAAAGGGCATTTAACACCTCAAAATATTTTGTATTGCAATTTTACCCCTAATGAATTAAAAGTATATCAATATCTCCCCCCTCATCAATAGCCATGTGGAAAATTGATTTTGAAATATTGACATTAAAATTCCAACCACAAGTTCTGATAGAACTTCAAACAATTGAATAAATTAAAACAAAGAAACACTCAACATGAATATGTAGTTAACCTGAAGAGAAAAATAGCCTTGTCGTTGATTGAGTTCAAATTATCTCAAGTTGAAAACTGCTTGAAGGGTAAAATTGTCTTCCAGATTTTCCATATCCTATTTTTCTGTGTACAAAGGAAAATAAGTTGCCGGGGGAATTTGGCAACCATTATTTGTTATCCATTTCTCTCTTATATGCTCTTTTCATACATAGAGGCATATTTGAACACTACATGATATTTTTAACACATTTATTATTTTTAATTAATCTTAACCTCTAGTTTCTTTTTCACAATTAGAAAAAAAAATTGCTTATAAAAAGGATCAGAGGGATTATTATATACCGAATTTTCTTTGATCTTATGTAACATGTGACTTTTTTTTTTGGGAAATATTAGTTAAAATTTCAACAATAAGTTCTAACCGATGAATAAAGAGGAATAATATGCAACATAAATATATAGTTAACTTGAAGAGGAAAATCAAACGTTGCAAGTGCAATTAAAAATTAAGTGGCTTTTTAATTTTAGACCAATGTATGATTAACATTCAATTGGATTTTTTTGGCAGGCATATGAAAAGTGTACAATTGACTAGTAAATGTATTCGCTTCATATTGACATTTACTATTTTATAGATGATATTCAAATGTCTCTTCATTTTCCAAATGATTCATAATTAATATTCAAGTAGTTTTCTTTCTCTCAAACCATCTTTCTCATAATTTTCTAAAAAAGTTTAGAATATTAAAACCAATTTTAGGTCACTCCTAAAATTTTAATATTTTATTCTCAATCCCTTAGTACAACCATCAAATGACATATGAAAACTTGAATGATTCATGTCCTGTTTTTTTTTTTTTTTTTGGTTCTTGGAAAAAGCTCACAGTCTTATACACTTTTTTGTTAGTTTTGTGAGGTGGCTTTTTCACTAACGCTATAAGCTTTTTTTGGTAATACGATACTACAAGCTTTTAAGTGGCTTTTCATTTTCCGGCGATACCTTTTTTTACAGGCATATGAAAGATGTACAGTTAAATAATAAAAGCACTTGCTTCATATTGACATTGAATATTTTCTAGAAAATATTCAAGTGTCTTTTCCTTTTTCAAGCAATTCACAACTAACATTCAATATTATCAAAAAAAATATTTTACTTCCAACCCCTTACCCAACCATCAAAAGATATATGAAAACTTGAATAACTCATATCCTTTTTCTAAAAAAAAAAAAACAACTTATGTCTTCTGCACACTATTGTGAGGTGGCTTTTTGTCTTTAATTTAACTATTTAAACTTTAAATGGCATTTGGCTTCATTAATCAAGGTTAAAAGGTTAACAACCTCAGTATGTATGGCTTGACTAATACTACAAGCTTTTAAATGGTTTTTCATTTTTCAGCGATTTATAATTAACACTCAACTTGCCATTTTTTAGCAGGCATACGAAAGGTGTACAGTTGAATAGTAAAAAACTTCTTTCATATTGACATTTAATATTTCCTAGATAATATTCAAATGCCTTTTCATTTTCCAAACAATTCACAATTAACATTTAATATTATCAGAAAAATATTTTACTTTCATTAAAGATATATGAAAATTTGAATAGCTCGTGTCTTCTTTTTCCCAAAAAAAAAAAAAAAACATATGCATTCTACACACTTTTGTGAGATGGCTTTTTGTCACATCATGTTTTTGTCATCATTCCTCTTAATCTTTAAATCTTGTCTATTCAATCAATATAATACCACTTTCATTTCTCCCTCCCTTTTTCAATCAATGACCCTGATGAGGGAAGAGGAGAAAAATGGTTAAGAAAAGAATCGATTTCCCTTTTTGTCTTTAATTTTACAGTTTAAACTTTAAATGACATTTGGCTTCACTAATCAAGGTTGAAAAGTTAAAGTGTTACTGGGCTTGTTTGGATTCAATTTAAAACTCGCTTTAAGTGAAAAAAGTCACAAAAGATGGCTAGTTGAGAAAAAGCTAGATGGTTTTTGTTTGGGTTACCCAGTGGACGCACTGGGCTTATTTAGAAATCCCAATACCATTGGGCTTTTTAATAAGCTCAAATTTAGAGTTTATCTTAATGTGCTGATTCTAACGGTTATCCAAACAAAAAAAACAAAAAACAAAAGCTCGGTCCGCATGTCTCACCAATGCCTCATAGTTTCTCTTTTTTGTTTTCTATTCACATGAAGGCTTCTTTTGATGTGGGCCCACCATCAAATAATCTGTTTTCTAAGTATGAGCCCGCCACCAATTTTTTTTTTAAAAAAATTCTTTTCTTTTCCCTTTTCAACCATTTCTATATTTATCCTTTTTCTTTCCTCCAAAAATATAATTTGAGATTATACTTACAAAATTTAAATTCTTCTATGTAAATTATTTATATTGAATTAATACATGTAAAGATAAATTTAAATGTATTTTTATATAATAAATACATTTATCTTTCAATTTTTCAATTTTAAATATAAATATAAATTTTTATCTTTATTATTTCAATACATAGAACTAATATTAATATATGTATTATTCAATCAGACTCACACCCTTTTCAGTCATTTTCCATCTCAACCGACTTTTTAAATAATAATTCAAACACTCATCAATTTAGAAAAAAATCACTTTTGCAAAAGTCAAAAGATAATCAAAATACAAATCACATTTATAACATAACTTTTTTCTATTAGACTTCTATAAAAGTTAAATAGTTTTTAAGTCACTATCTCACTTTTAACCTAGACAGACCTACTATATATGGCTTAACTTTTCTAGATCAAAAAGTTAACGTTGTTAGTATGTATTGTTACTACAAGTTTCTATAGATACAATAGATAGATTGCCGGTCAAGTTTATTTTACCGCAATCATTCTTAATGAATTACTATAGTATTATACTTTATTTAATTTTCTAAGAAAAATTTCCAAATAAAAAGCTCTCCAGTTTCAAAATACCATTTCAATGATTTAAACTTTGATAATCTCAAATAATTCATAAATACCAAAAAAAAAAAAAGGAATTTTGAGATGTTTGTAATTTTATAAATTTCCCCTCGCATTTTTTTTTATAAAAATAATTACTATTCAAAAGAGGACATATGAGTGCTTTGAATATGATTTTATGCCTCTCTTTTTCTTCAAAAAAAAAAAAAGAAAGACTTCATCAGAGGCCTTGGAATTTGGAAATGTCCAATTTGTATGCGCACTGTCCATCCAGTCTTTGAACAATTTAGTTTGTGAAGGAAAATCGAAGCTATAACTTTCTGGACAGATTGGTATTAACAATGGGCATCTTGAACATAGCAACGTTCACATTGAAGACATAGACATCCAAATATTATCACGAAAGTTCAAAGTGGCATATTTACCCTTTCCCGCTTAAAAAGCACTCCACGATCCACCAGCATCTGGAAAAATTTTGATGAGTGGCGAGCAAATGCCACAGCAAACTTGAAGATCGACTCGAATATAGTAGCCGTGATGCTGCCTCTAAGGGGAAGGCAAGGACTAAATGCGAGAATTTGATACTTTCTTCATATCATAATAGAGTACACCTGGATGCAGATAATTTTGCATGTACTCCATCACAAAAAGTATAATTGATTGTCGGTTATTTTAACGATTATGATAGATGCACATTTAACCTTTAATTTCCTCTAAAAACACAACTAAATGTCTACCTTTGAACGATACACTTTTCAATATTTCATTATAATAGATTCCATGAAGAACTCTCAGATCTCAATCTCAGAAATTGAACAATAGGAAGGATAACCGAGAGATACAGAATGGGTAAAAGTGACCAGCCCCTCATGTCATATCATTTACTTTTCTCCTAAAAACTATCAGTAAAATAATAATAAAAAAAAAAACCCAAACCAATGTACGCGTCCAAACGGCAAGGGCTATTATCCATTCAGCTCCAGCTCACTTGGAATGCAGAATGCGATCAAACATGAAAGGAATAAACAGACTAAAAGCGCTTATACAATGGCGAGTGATTACAAGTTAAGCAGGTCACTTTAAACATTTGGCACAGATAACATCTGATAAATCAAACAGCATCGTTCAACACAGTTGATAAATTAAGGAAAAACAGCTCTGGAGACACGGTGAGAGAAAGGTCTTTAGGGGATTCCCCTATATGTTTCTGAACAAAGCATTACACACTATATATTGCATATTGCAAATGCAATATGATTTGATCTGTACGATTAAAAGTAGGTACCTTCCGGAGGTTGGACTAGCTTCCGGTTATGTGGAGCTGCCATCTCCTTCTTCAGCTGGGTCAGTATATCCTCCATGGTGTACTCTCGCTGCCAATTTGCCAGAAGTCCAAATTTCTTTGGTTCAACCTGTATCAAATGCCGGTCTTAAAATATTGGGGCCGAAGTAACTAGTTATCAAGTTTGCAAGATAAATAGTAGTTTCACCAAAGCATGTGCCTGCTTAAGATAGATGAGCAAAAAGCATATAAAAATAAATAAGTAAAACTGATACCACTCCAGTTTCATGATTAACACAAGTCATGTTGATGCGTGAATGAAATCGAACACTCGGGGGCTTCTCTGGGTAATCTTTGTCACAGAAGAGCTTCAATTGATAAATTCTCCCTTCATGTACGGTCTGACAGGGGAAAAGCAATTATTGAACCTTTGAGCAGCATCATAATTAAAATTAAAACATAACACATGCAAACAGTCCAGAAAATATGTAGCAAGGGCAGATCAACTATTCAAACTCCAGACTTGTTCATAGCTTGTGCAAAGAAGCTACATTGCCAAAAACAGGCAATAGAATGGCCATATATAGAAGACAACTTCGGCTTCATGCTGCGAAGACAGCAACACTTATATTGAAAGCAAAATACATTTATAGAAGTGTATTAACTCACCAACTGCAGTTTACTTCCAGTCAATATTAAAGATGCTAGGGGTGAAATTTTGTAGCCACAAGCCATATTGGCCTACATTCTTGAGCGCTAAATTTACCAACTGTAAAATATGTGTTGTGTGCACATATATTCGTAAGTTTATGCACATGTCCATCTAATCTAAACCGATTCTTCAAACTGAAATAGTAACTAGTAAGTTAAGCTTATGCACACATTAACAGTATGTGCAAGGAAGCACACAACACACATCAATGAAATTAGGAACCCAGTTCTAGAATACAAAATTTTCTGCATGAGCTGATGGTGATGAATAAATAAGTTGCCACGTGAATGTCAAGTTTAAATTAAAAAATAAAAAATCAGACTTTACAAACTCATACATAAAAATAAATATAAAGGTATGACATAAATATTTACATTATGGGGACCAATAATAGTGCCAGTCCAAGAGCGCATGTAAATGTCATCACCATCGTCCATTCCATAGCTCACTGTGCCATCTCCAATACCTTTTTCTCCTCGTTCCAGTTCCTCCAGCAATCTGAAATTTCTTGGTACTGCATAGAGATGGCATGCATTCAACAACACAAACTTGAACATGTTGCTAGAAATCTCATAATCATTTTCTCACACATGAAGACAACCATGCTTAAGATTGGATGCATGTTACTATGTTCAACAATGATGATTAGAAAATTGGAGTATACGGCCATTTCTACAGATTGTAACACAAAAAAGGCCCTTCCAAGTGATGCACATAACAACAACCAATAATGTTCAATGGCATGCTTAATTTATTTCATCTTATATTTTCCGAAATTCATGATAGATTATCACCCAGCATACATAGCACTAACGAATTAGCTGCTAACAAAACCCCATCAGAGGTGATAAAATATGCACTCCAGGTGATTCAGTGCATTTCATTGATTAATTGTTTGCATGAATGAGATAATAAGAATAAAGACCATTTCAAGTATCTTCATTTCTAAAAGAGAGGAGAGCAAGATGTTTGGCTAAAGCAAGATTTAGAAAGATTTTGAACAAGATTGCCTATTTTTCGGCGTTGGGGGGCTTATCGCCTCGAGGTAGTACAAGATTGTCTTTTCGATCTTTTTTTTTTTTTAACGTTCCAACGCATGGTGGTGGGGAAAGGGCAGAGCCAAGCAGCGGCCATTACTTCAACCCATCCGTGCCGTGCCACAAACTCAGCAAGTGAAGAGTATATAACATCAAACTGGCGCATATAGTCTAAACGAGGAGGTATACGAACCAGAGGAGCATCTAGAACCAGTAAGTGCAATATCAAAAATCTTGAGAAATGGCTGTGCATTACTATCGCGGTATAAGCAGGCAGGGAACTACTAATTGGTGTATTCATAAAATACAAACCAGTTTTTTTTTTGGTTGCAAAATTAATCATCCATAATAAACCAGACTGATGACTGAAGCTATCAAGTAGGAATTACACGTTGTTTCCATTATCGTAGAAAAAAGAAAAGATGTCAAAAACTGAACAAGGATGGCATGGATAAATGTAGAGGGCAGGGAGAAATTCAGAAAGCATGAAAACAATAGTAACTGAGCGTTTAAGGTCAGCGGCAACAAGTTATGGACAGAATTTGTCTACCGAGCAAATAATTTAAAAGGAAACAAGAAAGGAGACAAAACTGATAAGGATAAAAGCATGTGAGAACAAGATCTTAGGTCTGCAACTCACCCACTACACTCGATCCTGCTGAGCCAAGCGTCATAGATACCTAGCAGATATTTTGCTGCGGTGGGTGTCGTGGATCTGATCAAACTATCAAAATTACTTATAGGATAGAGTTTATATAGGAGAGGAGCTCGAGGTTGAGGCGAAGAAGAATCTGGCTGGAGAAAAGCAACGACGGCAATTATGGGAATAAAAGAAAATGAGGGTCATAGGGGTTTGCATAAGTAAACGGATGATAGTTGAAATTTCAAGGTGTGAGTGGACTTCAGTTATCGGCCCATGTAGGCCTTTGGCCCATAGTCTTTGGTATTTACGGTTTTATGTTTTTTATCATTCGAGATTTTACATAGAGGGGATTTAAAAAACTTTTTCGAATAACGCTGAAACCAACAATAAAGCTCAGAATTGACAATACTTGCATGTTATTTATGAGATAGGTCTAATGCTGGCAAAGTTCAAAACTAGTACTCTCCTTTTAAATTCAAAAAAATATAAATATCCCTATTTTTTTTATAATAATAAATATCCCTATTTTTTTTTTGATATAAAAATTTTAGAAAAGGGGTCGGACTCACCCACAATCCAAGGGCAGGGCGCTTAGAGCACAGTCCACAGGGGATACTGGCCAGAGAGTACACATGTCTCCACCTCTACCAGCGTTATCACTGCTTCCTAGACCCCTAGGATGCTTCCCCCAGCGCCTTGACCAATATAGGGATCGAACCCCCTCCCTAAAGGTGAGGAAGACCGACCCCCACGCCAGTTGAACCCAAAGACGAGGGGTAATGTTCTGGAAAAAGAACACAGATATTGGACTTGACCTAGGATTAGGGCCTACGTACCCATGAGAGGGATCAAAGTCCACGTAGTTCAATTACACAGATAGGGGGTGGGGTGTGTGCTCTATGTATGCAGAATCGTAAAGAGGCAGAGTTGGAAGCCGTGTACCTTGTTAGGTTCATCCCCTATTTATGGGAGTTACCTTAGGGTTTTATTCATCGTGCGTCATAACTAACTACTCCATTATCTGCACACTCCTATATTGTAAGCATAATTACTTGGTAGTTATTATTTTACCTGATTGGTCCTTGAATAATTCTTGTTGGGCCGAATCTACGCCAAGCCCAATAGTTTTATCCATAACAGATGCCCCCTAGCCCGGTAGTTCAGGCCTCTGAGCTGCGGGGATGCATTGCTTGTTTTGATGTGAAACGCGGATTTGGCCAAGATATATCCAGCTTATCCGGTTTATGTTCCTGCATTTAATAATATGTAAGCAAATCATACTCAATGGAAAATACTTACTATTTTGCGCAAATCATTCAGTTTGCTTCTTTCTTGTCGAACTCGAATGCTTGTCCGAGCTTGATCTCTTTTCGAGTATTCGTCCGAGTTTGACTTCCTTTTTGGTTTGTCTTGATCTCGGTAGTCCTGCAATGATTAAGAATGCTCTTCCATTAACAATTGGTTTGCATTGTTTGTCCACTCTGTTGCCCCCCAGCCCGGTAGTTCAAGTCCCTGAGCTGTTGGGATGCATTGTCTTTTAACTCGGACTAGGATATCATGATTGTTGAGATTCCTTGCACGCTGATCCGAGATTCCGGGTTTATATACTTTAATCCTAGAATCAATCCCGAGATTCCGGGTTAGTATTCTTCAACCCCGAGATTCCGGGTTTATATACTTCAATCTTGAGATTCTAGGTAACTTTACACAAGCGCGAATTTTAGTTGTAATCCACCTTTAAAAATTTACACGGAGACCGGATTTTAACCAGATTTGGTTTTACCGGAGTCGGCCTTTTATTCTTCTTTCCCGCAGAATTTTATACAGAGCCCAGATTTAAACCATATTTAGTTTAATTGGGTCCGCCTTCATCATTTTTTCATGTATCCCGGATTTAAGCCAGGTTTAGTCTAACTCGAGTATGACTTCAAGATTTTACACGAATCCCGGATTTAAACTAGATTCAGTTTAAACTGGGTCCGGCTTCAAAACATGATTCATGAAAACAGGTTTGTGTACCTTGGATTCATGCATGTAAATAGTCTTGGCGGCATTGCCGTTGCAATATGACTTCTGGAGACGGGTGTGTTTACCCGAATTCAATCATTTATATAAATTTGACATGATTCATGAAAACAGGCTTATGTACCTCGGATTCGTGCATGTATATGAACTTAACATGATTCATGAAAACAAGTTTGTGTACCTCGGATTCATGCATGTGAATAGACTTGGCGGCATTGTCGTCGCAATATGATTTATAAAGACGGGCTTGTTTTACCCGAGTTCAATCATTTAAATAGAATTAGCGGCATTGCCGTCGTATAGAATTTTCGGGAATGGGTTCTAGGACTCCTTCCCTTAAATCCTTTTTAACTTGTTGACATATTTAATTCACTTAGGAATTTATTTAGCATGACTGTTAATTCCATTGCATTGAGTTGTCAAGAATGGGTTCCAGGACTCCTTCTCTAAAATTCATTGACTTTGACGGCGCGACCGTCTTAATTGGCTCTACCGGAGCTTATAGTCTAAGTACAACTATGTCGCTTACCAGATAATTGGCTCTATTCAAGCTTGTATTGAAGAGGCGACTACGTTGCTTACAAAATAATTGGCTCTATCTGAGCTTACATTGGAATGGCAACTATGTCACTTCATGAGCTTATATAGGCTTGCGACCATGTCACTTCATATATTGAAGTAGCAATTGGCTCCACTGGAGCTTACTTAAACTGGCGACCACGTCGCTTTAAATGGAGCCCGGACTTTAACCAGATTCAGTTTGATCGGGTCCACCTTCATCCCTTTCGTAGGAACGGACTCCAAATGGAACTCGGATTTTAACTAGATTCAATTAATCCAAGGTCCTCCTTCACAGATTTACACAAAGCTCGGATTTTAACGAGATTCCGTTTAACCGGGGTTCTCCTCAATAATTTACGGAGCCCAGGTTTTTAACTAGATTAAGTTAATCCGAGGCCCGCCTTTTTCTTTTGGAGGCATACTCTTCCTTCTATCTTTTCCCACAGCATCAGGCAGGATGCTTTGATAAATTGGACACGCCAAAACAAGCAAATAGCATTTATGATAATATAGGTTAGTAATAAAAATGAAATTTTTGAACACTAACCATTCACCAGCAAAAAGGTTTGACTTGCTTGCACTGCATCACTGCCACATAAGATGCCTTTCTTATAGAAGGTGGATAAAGCAGTGTGTTGAGACGCTGATTGTGCAATCAAAAACAATCATAACTTTTCTCCGTTTGCTTTTTGGTTGTCTATTTTTGCAGACTAAGCAGATAGAAGATTTTGTATTCTCAAAACCGTTCTTCGCTTGCTTTACGTCTGTGTTATCTTCTTGATCTTGGCTCATAGGCTTAGCTTTTGAGAATAAGCTTTATCTTCAAGGTTATCAGAATAAGCTTCTGCCCATTCACAGTCCACTACCATACCCACTTGTCCCCTTGCTTTTCCTGGTACTTGTTTCGGTAAACAGATGCAGTTGCCATTGACAGCGGTTTGAAGGGGCTCATTGATAGTGATCCATTTCTTTACTCTATCACCAAAACTTGCCAAACAAGTGTCTCGGCATTATGGATGTATCTTGGCATGAACGTATCTCAGTACTTAGAATCTTAGAATCTCGAACTAGCACAAGAAGTGAAGATATAAAGGACAAAACCTGGCCTCCTTCCTCCTCTCCTGCTTCACGTGTAAGGAGTAGCTGCACCACAAACCTCGGTATTTGATCATAAGTCACGAGCTTGACATTCGTGCTTTGTTTGTAATCGTTGGCTGACAGATTAATTCTGAACTTTGATGGCAGTAACCAACGTATGACTTCATATCTCAGCAACCGACGCTGAATGCCTATATCTCGGTGACTTTTCATCATTGCCGAGTTTGAATGACCATCTCGGCAACTTGATAACTCAGAAATATACAACAGTGTAATGTTCTGTGGTTGCATGCAGAAATACTGAAACTAATTTTGAGCAATGCTGGAGAAAAACCACCAAGTGACCCGAGTTGGGTCAAAGATTCTCTGTATATATTGAAAGCTGCCTCCATATCTCCATATTTCCCAGATGTCACCTTCTTTTTCCCTTAATTGGTGCATGGAAATTGCAAACAAAACGCAGAGACAGGCCCCACAGTCCAAACAATTAATAAAGATGGATGTATCTTGGCTTTATTCTTGAACCTCGGCTTCATACTTACACATTGAACCTCGGCATCTGAGGCACTTGGATATGAATAAATGCCGACTTTGGGCATTCCGGCAATATCAAAATCAATTCCAGAATTGTCTTAGTCGGTATTGTTGGAGTCTCGACATCTCAGAATTTCGACGACCAAGAGTAGCTGGTACATTCCTTGTTGTGGCTGTTGAAAGCGGAGCTCTGGTGGCACCGAGGTCTTCAGATGTAACAGTGGTGGAAGCAAGGAAATCATATTTTGTTGACATGGTGGCACATGAGCTATCCATTGCATTAATCACGTTGCTCATTAAGTCGGCATCTTTGCATCTCATCAAGTCGGCATATTACGTCGGAGATATGGAAGTATCCTAAAGTGCTGCCTTGGTTGGCATTGTCAATTATCTCGCCATGTAGGAACCTCTGCATCTATATCTCGGCTTATAGAATATATCAAATGCACGTTTTGGCACCTTGTTATCTCGGAATTTCATGACGAGCTTTGATGTGCAAGTCGGCCTACAGACCCTTCAGCCCAACTCGGGATATAGGATCTGCAACTTACTCTCCTCTTTCATTCTTATTTATTCATTTCTTCACAGTTTTTATACTCTCCTTGAAAGTGAAAAAAGTTAGCGCCATGATCCACTTCTCGCCCTGGCATATCTCGGCACTTAATCTCGGCCTTTCATCAAGTCGGCATATTGGAGCCTATCTCGGCTTCAACTAAGTCTGTCTATTGTCATCATCTCAGCCTTCAGGACCCACGTCGGCAAAAATGATTATAGGCTCCACTCAGTATGTTTGATTTGAATATGTTGCATCTCGGCATCTTGGAGCCTCTGCATCTTGTTAGTACTCAGCAATTACGTGTTGGAATGCCTGAAGTTGAATGTCCGAAGAAAGACCATCTCGGAATATAGGCATCTCCTCTTTTTCCTTTGCATGGCGGGGACATGTGTCATTTTTATGTGGCTCCTCCATTTGCTTGCATTCTATGTCTATCTCGGCTTGTCTCTTGAACCTCGTCTTTGTACTTACGCATTGAGAGCCTATCTTGGCTTCATTCTTGCACCTCGGCTTCGTACTTAAGCCTTGAGAGCCTATCTTGGCTTCATTCTTGAACGCTTTGCCTATCCCGGCTGATCACTACTTCAGTTTAGTATTGATCATCGACGTGGTAGGCGCAGGAGGCTTAGCGCGAGCATATCTCTCCTTTCATGCCAAAGTTGAATGTATATCTCGGCAAATCTCATTCCGACGTAGTAAGTGGCATAGGACCGAGTTGATCACTCCTTTCTCTTGTTGATGTCGACACATAGTTGCACCCTCCTAGGGATTATATCGAAATTAAATTCAGAGCCTCCATTAGGTATTCTCAATATTTGATGTTTGCTTTCATCTCAATTCGTCCTCCATGTTTCGAATTATATCCTTGATTGTACCGCATCCTAGAAACAGTAAAGAGTTGTCTCGTGGCAAAGGGCCTGAGATTCTTTCAAAAATCTTGAATTATCTTTGAAAAATTTCACAACCTCTGCATCAATCCGTGATTGCGTTTCAGAACTTGGTCTCTCCTTTATATTGAATTTCCTGAGAATCGAACCTTCTCTTTCGTCTTCACGAGATCATTCATATATACTGACTGTTGGTTGCTTCAATCACTTTTTTTTAAGGCCCTTCTTGAATTGCTGTTAGCGGATTTAGGGCTTTTCTTGGATTTTGTTGGAAGCGGGAATCGAAATTTACCGACTCCCCACAGACAGCGCCAATGTTCTGGAAAAAGAACATAGATATTGGACTTGACCTAAGATTAATGCCTAGGGCCTACGTACTCGTGAGAGGGATCAAAGTCCACGTAGTTCGATTACACAGATAGGGGGTGGGGTTTGTGCTTTGTGTATGTAGAATCGTAAAGAGGCGAGTTGGAAGCCGTGTACCTTGTTAGGTTCATCCCCTATTTATGGGAGTTACTTATTCATCGTGCGTCATAACTAACTGCTCCATTATCTGCACACTCCTATATTGTAGACATAATTAGTGGGTAGTTATTATTTTACCTGATTGGTCCTTGAATAGTTCTTGTTAGGCCGAATCTACGCCAAGCCCAATAATTTTATCCGTCAGAGGTAATAAATATCCCTATTAACATATCAATATAAATTCTAAAAATCACCAGATCGGGGCAGAGTTTTGGCCCAAAAAAGTTTGGGTCAAAAGCGTGGCACGTGACTCATGATAAAAGAAGCGTCCCACCCTAGAGAGAGAAGGCAAATGAGCTGGCGTGCGGACTGGGGATGGTATTTGTGAGAGCTCTTGTTCCTTCGAGGAGTAGTGTCGTGTCGGCTTAACCCCTTGTTCTTGGCTTTTCACCTCCCTTCTAAACCTTTGACAGCTTCCTCGAGCTTCCTTCACAGCACCATCACTGTCCTGGTTCCCTTGAGGCGACTCCAAATCAGTATCCTACTAGGAAATAGAGGGCGGCGAACATTCCTGCTGGGGTGAGAGAAGGATCATCTCTGTCCTGGTAATCACCACATCGCACTTTTATCCCTTTTACTACTTATATTTAGGGTTTTTGTCTGTATCCACGATTCTCTTCGTTCGTTAGTTTGACGTTTTTGATAAGACCCTCCTCTCAATGGTTATTATTTTTCACCTGGGTAAAGTCGCTCATTTTAGTAATTAAATGGCTGTTTCTTATCATGATTCCTTCTCTTTGTCTTGACATAAAAGGGGCAGGGTATATTGTATTCACTGAGCTCAGTATTCCTGTTCTTCTGTCTGTTAATATTATCGCGCTTATTATTTATTCCATCGCCTATAATTTGCGGAGAATCAGAGAAACACTTTTGACGCGTCAGTTCGTCTTGCAGCTATGACTTAGATGCTAATGTTAAAGGGTGCTTTATACTTCGCTTACTTCAATTGGACTATACTTGGGTCTTTTTTTTTTTTTTGGTAAGATAGGGAGATTCGGTTATTTAATGGACTTACATGCATTTCATCTGAATCTTTTACAGGTTACTTTTTAAGAGTGTTGTTGACACATTACAGGTATTCAATTTCATTTCTATAGTACCATTTTGCTGACTTACTGGAAAAAACGCAGTTGTTGGCACCCTGTTTGACAAGCTTTTTTAACTGTCCGAGTGTAGCTAGCAAGTGTGGGAAGACAATAAAATAAGAAATTATAAATGGATTTTAGTTAAATGAGATTTGACAAGCGATTTCCCCTGGATTTTCGAGTTTGATCTGATAATAATAAAATGGTTTGTTTAGGTTTATCTGTCCTTGCTGTAAATCACCCTGTCACATAAGCAACTGTAAACCTTTTCTGTCATGTTAAAGATGTTCCGAACTTTGCAATTTCCCTGATTTGTTTATTCTTAATCCTTTCTTGGACCAAACATATCCCTTTTCCATAAATTAATATTCTGTGGGTAATTTTATAGATGTCTCTTCACATTGGTAATCTATCTGCACGCACTCGAAGGGATGAACTTGAGCGTGTCTTCTATAGATTTGGACATTGCAGTGTTAGGCTGAAAGGAGAAGGCTATGGTTTTGTGGTATATGACTTTCCTCCAGATGCAGAGAAAGCTTTGAGAGCACTGCAAGGTAGAAATGTATGTGGGGAGCAGCTAACTCTTACATGGTCAAAGAAACAACCCAAATCTTTTCAGCCCAAATCTTTTCAAAGGTTTGCTAGGAGAGGTCGAAATTATGAAATGCTACAAGGAAGGAATTCTGACATGCCTGGCATTGTAAGAAGGAAAATGAATTTAAATGGATGGAGGAATTACAAGATCAGTAATGATGTAAGGAATAACTCTGTTAACATACCTAGCGGAGAGGGAGAATATCATCATGATGATTTTAAAGATTATGATGGAGAAGAAAAAGATTACAGACGAGACTTTGCAGATGATGGAGCTGGAGCCGATCATATCTTTGAGGATAATGGTAGATGGGGTGAGTCAATTCACGACTCATCAGTTGACAATGGGAATGAAAATGCTGTTGATTTTGATCAGTATGAACCTTATCATGGTTATGACAGAAAACATGAAAATGAAAATCATAACTTAGGTTACTCGAGTGGTTCTCCTGCAGAAAACTCCCATAAAAATGTGGGTGGGGCAAGGATTGGTGAGGAGACTTCAAACCATCATCGTGACCCAGCATATGTGCAAACTTGTTACAGATGTGGTGATTCAGGTCACAAAATGCATAATTGTCCTAAAAGAGCTTCATCCCATAGGAAATATAATAGGTGGGATGATGAGCAAGATGATAAAATTAATTGGAAACATAGGTCTGAAGGCGATGCCAATAAATTTGGATCTGGTTTTCGGGCAAAGCTGCAGTCAGGTTGGGATACTTCATTAACAAAGCACCAGAAGCATGAGAGTAGGTTGCTTGGTTCACAACATTACCAGATGCAAGAAAGTAAATTCTCCCCAATGGCAAAGGAAATTGAGCAGTCTCAAAGAAATGAATATGAAGGAAGAAAGTGCAGCGGGAAGGAAATCGGATCTCCTAAAAGATCTTGTGGAAAGAAAGCAAGAAGGTCAATCACATCCTCTTTGCATTCAGATCACGTTGCATCTCGTTTAAACTCAATTTCTCAATCTTCCAAGTCTTTGCAAAGGTCCCATACCCTTTCTAGATCAAGATCTGCTTCTTCCTGTGCTCATTTCTCATCCCCAAATTTAAGTTCTTCAAAATCTCACTATTCTATGGGTAGAAGTCCAAACTCTAAGAGGTCAAGTACCCCCTCATCTCTGTCTGTATCTCTTGGTCAGCCTCTACCATCAGCTTCAAATAATATTCATTTGAATACACAGGGCTCAAATTTGGATGCTACTGCTCCTGAATCCTTGGATAATTTGGTCGGACAGGAACAACAGACTGCCAGTAATTTGGAATCAGAGAATGATAAATCCAAAGATACTATTGCTGTCAATGGAAATGATGCATTATGTACCAACATTGTGGATGGCATGGGAAAGGACCAAATTTTAAAAGAGGACAATAATGAGAACTGTACTCTCTTCGGTGTGTCTGACAAAGGAACAAGTTTCTCCGAAGCACTGTCAGATAAGGATACATTAGATGCTGAGAATTTGTCTTCAGAGATGAAGCAGACACAGAGCTTCCAGCGTCCTGGACCTGTGGTTATGTATAATATACCTCCAGAAGTTGTGAAACCAGCTTCAGGAACTCATGCTAATGTTGCTTCTGTGCATTCAGCAACCATATCTTCTGAAGAGATGTGCATGGTTTTTAAGCACTATGGCCTGGAACTCCCCAAAGACAATGAAAAAAATTTAGCAGCGGATGCCTTCTTTGGTAGTGCTCGGTTGTGGCCCTGGCCTATCATTTATCACCGCAGGCTGAAGAAGGGACCAATTTCAGTTGAGAACTATGCTAGGCGAGTTGCTCAAAATCAAGAATTTGATATTGTTGATAAGTATATTCGAAGCAGCAGTGGATGGGGAGAGTTCAGCCTGGGGAACTCACAGTAATGCTGCCTGTCACCAATAATGCCCCATTAGTGGACTTATCTGCATAGAATCTCAGTATTTTATGTTTGTTCTTGTTAGGCTTTATCTGATATTCAGATTTGAATTCCTTAAAAAGGCTTAGCAAGAATTTTGCGAAGGTAGCCAGGTAGGTAATTATGCAAATCATAACGGAGTCAATATTGCTATATATACTTGTAGTCTTCATGATCAGTATCTTTTAAAAAATGACATGAAAATGCCAGTTCATTGAAAAGTTTGTGTTTACATCTGTTTTGTTCATTTTTTTGGTTGCTCAAAAAAGGAGGGAGCAGAGGTTTAATTTCTTAACCACATCCTAATTAACGTTAGTAGTTCTGGTTGTATTAGTTTAGCAATTATGGCCATTACGTAGGGTACGGGTTATGAGAAGGTTAAATGTGGATGGGAATGTAAAGAGAACTTGGGAAATAAAAAGGAAAATAGATTTACTCTGTTTTTAAAGAGAAGCAAGGATCTCACTAACTTTTTAAGAACAATCTCTCTGAAATAGAAAGTAGGCAAGAATCTCACATCTTCTCTAAATCAGCCCACATCCCTAATAATAGTAGATGAGCTAGAATCTGTAACTCATCGGACTATTAAAGTCCATGGAGAATCTCCCGTATTGATTTACTTTTTGAATATTTGACACTTTATTGATGAAGCACTAGGCCTATTTATAATGATTTACAGAGGGTAGACTCTATTCAAAATATAAATACAAAATATATCTAAATCTAAGATTTAGATAACTAACAATCATAAATCCTAACAACTAAATTTTAACTAATAAGATATTCATCTTATTTCTTAATTCCTAAAGATAATAATAAAAGATAATATCTAATAAGATATTCTTTTTATTTCCTAATCCCTAAAGATAATAATAAAATATAATATCTATTAAAATATTCCTCTTATTTCCTAATTCCTAAAGATAATAATAAAAACAGACTCAATTAATTAAATATTAATTCATAAAATCTCCTAATCCAGTACTCTATCACGTACACATTGTTTAATCCGCCAATTATAATCCTATGAATGCAGTAAATTTAGGTCTTGTTTTTATCTCTATCATGGTTGGTAGTTGGAATCACTCAAGAGATCAGTACTGTAAAGTGACTAATCAATTCTCACTCATAGGAAAGATTTATACTTTGTTGGCAAAATTAAGAATATAATATATGATCCTTAATTATGTTGAATTCATGTCTGCCTTTGAAAAGAGCTGTTAGTCCTTGTTGTCTTTTTCTCTGATTTCTTATTATTCCTGTCACATTTTCCCTTCTTGTTTCAAGAGAATATCAACCTAAAATAATGTTTACAGGTATTGCATTAATGGATGAACGGATGAATAAATAAATTCAATTTAGGAATAAATATTGGATGGAAACAGAGTAATAGGCTGTTTTGAACATTTAAATTGGTAAACCTTGCAGCAAATGAGAGTTGGGAACCGGTGGAAGTATTGTGCATAGCTTTTCAAAATAATCAAGCTTCGATTCCTGTTTGACACTGGTAGAAGATTTGGTTTCCTATATTGTATCATAAAATTACCCAAATTGCCTTTCCTCCCTCTTTCATGTAAATTTTGGTTTTTAGTCATTTCCCAGAAAAGCTTCATTTTCCTCCAAGCATTAAGCATGATCAGCAAAATGGAAGACGAAGAAAGTTCTGGAGATTTGGCCCCTTTGTTGCAGGAGCTCGTCTTTGGGTGCTGCAGCTGATTCTTTGACCTTTGTCCTGCCTTCCATGATATCTTCATGGTGCTGCAGCAGGTTCTCCGTTGGCTTTGGGATTCTGCAGGTGCATTGCTCATCTTGATTTTGTGTTTTTCTTTTGAGCTCCATGGACAAGCTTCTCAATTTCAAGGAAGGAGTTTGAAATGGTTGCTGGTCGAAAAAGCATTGATGATTCAAATTAATAGGTAATTCCATCACTATTTTTCTGGTTGATCCCTTCCAATTGAACCAAAACTCATGTTCTCCTCCTTCCTTTCTTTTTTTAAAAAAACCATAGCAAATTGAGAAATTGGGGATTTTGTTTTTGCTGTTGGTAATTTATTGTTTCAACTGTGGTGGAGCTAGATTTATGAATATATGTCTATGGAATGAAGCGTTTGAATGCTGGAATGTTTGTATCTTGATAGTTATACACTTATACTAGGCGCAATCACATGTTTGATTTCTTATAGTTATATGATTGTGAATACTTATGGGAGACTAAACGCGTTTGTGAGTCTCACTTCCTGCTTATGGTTTGGGAGCCATGCCTTCTACTTATGGGATGCAAGCCATGCTGGACAGATGACTTACCCACGTGAATTTTTGAGACATCTAGTTCGGTGTCAGTTCCTCTAGTGAATATTTGAATTTATTACTTACTATTGAAAATAAATAGTCTTATATCAAATTCTTATTGGGTCGGATGCAAGAGTACTCCTGCAGTTCCTATTTTTGTTAATTACAAGCATGGTTATAACAAGTCTGGAGATATGCTTTGTATATCTGTTATTGATGATATATTTCTCTTTTAATGGTGAGTATTGTATCTGTGTACTTGTATCTAGGTATGCTTATTTTAAGATGCTTTATAAATTTGAATCATTGAGGTATGGCTCTTATTTTGAGAAAACTAATTATGGTTCGGTGTCTATATGCTCTTTAAATTATTTGTATTTCAGGTGGTTAACGTGAACCTGCCCCTTCATTTGTTTTCCAGATCGGATTACCTTCTTGGTGGAGAGTCTTGTTAGTTATGAGAAAGTTGATTTTTTTGGTAAATCTGATTTATTATTTTGTTGTAGTGAAGAAAAAAAAATGGTTGCTCCACAAAACTTATAACCGGGGTTCCCACTTCTTCGTATGTTTCGTACAGATTGAGAGCAGAGCTTTCTTATTTTGTTGTAATTGGCGGATTGATTGCTGTAAATAATTTTGGAAATTCCAACTTTTATGAGATTTTGCTGAAATTTTCTTACAAAGTTTGATTTGATATCGAATATCATATCATTAAATATTATTCTATTACATGACTTTGTACTTCGGGTAGTCATGGGTGAGTCATGTGGTGATAATTATTTTCTCAAGTTAAAGTGTAAAGATGTACATGTGTTTTACTTTACTTTAAGAAGCATTCAACGACAAGTGTTATTTTAATATGTAATAGTGACTACGTGATTTTAAATTATATGTATAAATATCATTTGACCGTTAAATTTGATTTTTTTTAGTGATTGTACGATGATGTGGCTTTTAGAAATATAAAAATACACATATGGTTTAATTAAAAGAGTATCTAACACCAAGTGTGTTTCTAGGTGTAAAAATATTATTTAACCATTAGTTAGTTTGACTTTTTAAACTTGTCGATTTTTGCAAGTTTGAGTTGGAAAAAATTAATATGATCATCCATATCTCTCTGTTTCCCTTATAACAACACTGCACTTGAAAATTAGAACTTGTCAAATGTAGATATATTTTTCATCCACACGCCACATTAGTTGTTTGAGTTTCATGGGGCTATTTTTGAAGCAACAACATGTACACGTCGTTTGATGTATACTCACTTCAGTTGACATCGTGACTGTTCAATTTTAATAGATTGGAGGTGACAACAACATTGAGAACGCTAGTCTGGGTAAGGTCTTTATTTTCTGGTGTGAGGATATGTTGGCATTGAGAACGACATTGGACAGGTTTTGATCTGTTACAATGTCGTTACAGGGGAGAAAAGAGAGATACGGATGGTGATATTAATTCTTCCCCATTTAGGCCTGCAACCAGCCGACATGGTTTTGTTCCAACACGATTGCTTTAAAATCCACGTTATCGTTAGTCAGCAAAAAAAAGTCAAACTAATGGTCAAATGGTATTTTTGCATCAAAAGAAGTCATTGGTGTTGGACGCTTTTTTGGCCAAATCACATGTGTAATTTTGTACCTTCAAAGTTATGTCATTGTCTAATTAACAAAATTTTGTACCTTGAAAGTTATGTCATTGTCTAATTAACAAAAAAAGTCAAACTTAACGATTAAACGATATGTTTTCACTTAATTTATAACCACGTAGTCATTTTTACAACCCAAAAAAGCATTTTTCGTTGGGCACTCTTATGATCAAAGCATATGTGTATTTTTGCATATTAACTCTTATTTCCTCTAAGTGAGAGTGAAGGAATGAGAGAGTGAATCCGATGACAACAATAGAGGAGAAAGATGCGTTGGCTAGGAGCTGTAAGAAAGTTTGGGTGGGTGACGAGAAGTACTCATTTGATCAGTTGTTGGCTCCACATGACGAGGAGTGGATGCATGAAGATGAACCGTTAAACACATCAAATGATGAGTGAAGTGAGAAGCATAGCAAAGGAGAAAGAAGACGAAAGTCGCTCAAAGAAGCTGATTATAGCAAACATGCTATGTATCCAACAAAATAAAGATCAACATGATGAAACAAGCAAAATAAAACAAGTTGTGTATCCATGGCATGCAAACAAAGATCACCATGATTAAGGTAAAGAAACATGTCACACCCGTTGAATAACAGAGAAATTTAATTAATAGAGAAATCAAATGATCCTAGAAGAAGCAATTATTGTCAAGACTATTAAAAGACCAGAGAGAGTAGAATCAAATCAACGAAAGACCAACAGTAGAGCAAGGCAAATGGAAAATTCGGCAATAAAAGGATCGGAAATTCCATATACGAATAATACCACAAACAAGGTAGGGTAGGAATTAAAAAGGCAAATATGAATCTTGAATTTAGGATTGAAAAATGAAGATAGTTGAATCACTGGAAATGAGATATGTGTATAGTAGAAAGCAACAGATTAAAAGGGCTGATAGTAAATGAAGGTGAAGAGAGAGACCGATTATAAGTCATTATATAATACAATTTGGCGTTACAAGCCAACAATGCACCACTACCGAACTACCCACTTTCCACCCAAGAATTGGAACAAATGGTTGCCAGGAAAGGATTGGAATTGCCGACCAAGAAACATCATCTATAGATCTATAGAGTAAGCAATGGGAGCTCCACAGAGCTACAAGACTCAAAGCTGACAATTAACGCAGAACGGAAAAAAAAAAAAGAGTTCATTTATAGTTAGCAGGGATAAAATTGTAAACAAATTAACTACCCTCCAAAAAAGTCCCAATCCGATAATTTTTTTTTAAAAAAATAACAAACAAGGGAATGGAATATGCACCCAAATTTTGGCCTTTTCTCCCCTCCCAAAATATAAACTAGAGCATTGAAAAAACTTCCCTTCTACTCTTTTTCATCCCCTTCCTTCAAATCAAACATGTGATAAGAGACCAAGATACTACTACTAACATTTATGGAATAACTCATTAAACATTGAATCAAAAGATGAGAAATGACTTAGATATTAAAGATCATGACTTTGTTTTCGAAGGTGCCCTATACAGTGCCGAGGGAATACATTTCTATGAGAAATTTTACGAGTATTTGCTTTACCAACGGTAAAAGATTATATTAAACTTTAGATAGGGATTAACTCAATAATAATATAATGGATTAAGGTGTAAAAATACATATAACCTTTTCCCTCAGGAGCGCCCAGCACCATAACCTTTTTGTTGATACAAAAGTACTCATGACATTACGTTTTAGGTGCAAAAATACCACGAGTAGTTAGTTGACCGACGTTGACCGTTAACTTGGACAGAAATAAACAGTAACTCGAGTGAAATTACCATTTTGCCCTTAGTTTTAAGCTGAAATTACCATTTTGCCCCAAGTTTAAATATTTTTTTTTAAACACTAAAATAAACCCTCCTCCACCGATGTGCCCCACCACCGCCAGCGGCTGCCCTCCCCACCGCCGGAGAGCGGCGGCGGCAATTTTTTTTTTTAAAAAACTAAGGTTTTTTTTTAAAAAAAATAAGGTTATTTCTACAAAAAACTAAGGGGGAGGCCGGTGGGCCCCACCACCGGCGTCGGACGCCCTCCCCGCTTCCGACGGCCACCTCTGGCGACCGGCGGCGGCAACTTTTTTTTTTTTAAAATAAGGTTTTTTCTTTAAAAAAAATAAGGTTTTTTCTACAAAAAACTAAGGGGAGGCCGGTGGGCCCCGCCACCGGCGTCGGACGCCCTCCTAGCTGCTAACGGCCACCTCCGGCGACTGGTGGCGGCCACATTTTTTTTTTTAAAAAAAACTAAGGTTTTTTTTGGTGGGGCCCACCGGCCTTCCCTTAGTTTTTTGTAAAAAAAACTTTATTTTTTTTAAAGAAAAAACCTTAGTTAAAAAAAAAAAATGCTGCCACCGGCGGCCGGCAGTGGGGAGGGCGGCCGCCGGCGGTGGTGGGGCCCATTGGTGGAAGAGGATTTATTTTAATGTTTTTTTAAAATAAAATTTAAACTAGGGGCAAAATGGTAATTTCACCCAAATTACTGTTCATTTTTGTGCAAGTTAACGATCAACGTCAGTCAACTAACGGTCCGTGGTATTTTTGCACCCAAAACGTAACGTCATGGGTACTTTTGCAAAAAAAAAAAAGATTATGGTGCTGGGCGCTCCTGGAGGAAAAGGTTATGTGTATTTTTGCACCTTAACCCTAATGTAATTAGTATCTGCTTGATGCGTCATAATAAGACATAGGGGAGTATCAGTGAACACAAAATGGAGGGAGGGTCACCACTTAAGTGAGCGTTTGAGCGAATGAATTTGGTAAATGAAGGAAAGGAGGAAGCAAAAACAGAGACAATATGGGCCAAGAGGAGGAAAGGAAAAAAAAAAAAGTTGTGCATTTATCATCTGACGAAATACCATCTTCATTATTCTCAACTGTCTCAATTACTCTCTGCATTTATTTAGATTTTAATGTCCTTAATACAATCCCCTCCTTTTTTTTCAATGCCCTGAACTACCCCAACCCAACCCAATCTAACCCTTTCTTCATATCTCATTTCACCACACAACTTTCATCCTCCATTTTCCTCATTATTATTTCCGCTCCGTTTTCTCTTCTTTACAATTTACATCCTCGTATGTGTCAACTTGTTAGGGTCCAATCTACGAGAAAGTCAACCTTTTAACTCTAAGCTTAGGATTTCGATCCTCAGTCTCGGACGTCTGATTCGATTTCCAGTCACAGGGTTCACACCTAGACTACGGTGCACAGAATAGAGTAATGGCTGGCATGCTGAGGTGGAAACCAGTCATTGTTGACTTCACCTCTAGTTACTCACTGATGGAAACCACAAATACATACTCATCCCCACAACGCTTATAAATTTAATTAATGTCATTCTAACTATTAAATGTCCAGTACTTAAATACTGTTGATAAATATTGGTGGTACTCTGTAGTAGTACTCCAGATTAACAAGAATGATTCATGAACAACGCGGACCAATGAACGCCTCGTATTAATCATGTGGAAGGAGCAGCTCAGCCTACCCAAAAGTGGGCCTTCCCTTGAAAGCCATTTTAGCAGCTAGTTATAATTTAGTATTAGTACAGAGGATTTACCAATTGTAACGTGTTAATAAATAAACGGTTGGTTACTTTTGTTTGGCGCTGCCATTTTTAAGTTTGAAGGTGGCTACAAAATTTGCAGGCTTGGTTAAAAGCAACATCACAAATAAGATTCAGATAATCAAAGGGAAACTACTCATTACATATTGTTGCAGCTAACGAAGCATAAAAGCTGAATCCAGAAAATAATAAGTCAAATAGATATCCGAAATTAGCATACTTGAGAAATCCCTCCCAACTTGCTTGTTTCTATATATATGATTAGAATAAAATAGTGCTACTCACGCTCTACTTTCTCTCCCCCACTTTGAATCTCCTGTTTCTTGAGGTAGTAGAAAGATAGTAAAAAGTGGAGCGCACATAGCACTACTCTTGAAAGGAAAAAAATATTATAGAGGGACTAACGATAAAAAGAAAGAGATGCCTAGTAGGATTAGGAAAAAGCTAATACTAAGAAGTCCTAGAAGCAAAAGAGAAGTAGCATTAAGGGAAACAGGGGAATGCTATTCTAGTTCCTCCTTGTGGTGGGGTTCTTGGAATCATGGAGGAAATCAAGCAAAACGGTGCTTTTGCACTTTGGGCACTTTGGATCGTCCTCACAAAGCATCACGTACATGAGACAGCGAGGACATCCCACTAACACCATGGACGTTGCTTCAGGGCTGTTTGAGCATCTTTGACCGTTCTCCTCTTGGTTCAGCTCGGACGACACGCAGGAGCTCGGCGGGGACGACGGAGACGCCGTGGCCGATCGGATCGGCGAATCCAGTCTCCGGTCAGCCCTCGGTGGGGACAGGTTCAGCTTCAAGTCAAGCTTTGGTCCGCCTCCGTTTCTGCGACTCATGGCTTGTGCGTTACCTAGAGGGAAAAAAACAGAGAAATATCAGATCCAAAAACCGAATAGCCAATCCAATCGTACCGAGCAGACCATGCGACTCCGAAAGGAAAGAATTGGAATTGAATAGGTGGGCACCTTAGTATTGTGGGGATGGACCTCAGAAGGAGAATGGAAAAGCTTTAAGAAACGTATCAAGCTCTGGCAACACCAATATGTAATGTGTTCTGTGGGGATGATGATATGAACATTGGAGGCCATTTTATACAGGGGAAATGAAGGGAGGTGAATTAAAGCTTAAATAAATTGTAGGAGAGAGGTGGGGAGAATAGGGTAGAGAGAAGAGGGAGAGAGAGATGGAATTGAATTGAATTGAAGGAGTTTTGGGTGGAAGAAGTGTAAATTGAGGGCAGGAAAAGAATTAATTGTTGGAAAAATCCCAAGAAGTATGCAGGAAGGGGAAATTTGGAGTAAATATTGCAATTACGAAGTGCAGAGAAATGGCTTTTCTTCATTCATTGCTTGGGGTAGTCGGTGTTTTAAGAGTCTCACACCAATCCCTCACACGCCATAAACCTAAAACCCCTTATTTAAAATCTCCAGCCCCACCCAACAAATTTAATAATCATCAATAACCATCATTTCTTTTAGTATCCATGGAAAACCAAGTGCAACTAACTGCCTCATCTCCATTTTAAAATCATTCAACTGCATATATGAAGCAAGAATAAACTAAATGACACGTCCATTTTCTTTCTAAAATGCTTCTAGTAAATTACTAGCAGATGTGAGGAAACAAACATGGCTGATCAGATTTATTTTCCCTCTGACCCAAACAACAAGAAAGATGACAGATTTGAATTTTGTAGCAGATAGCAGGTGGCACCCTTTCTTCTGATTCTCCAAAATGATATCCTGATTCCTGATGGGAGTGAAGGGACTTCTCACTGTCTCGTTTTGATTGTTCTGAGTTGCTTTACCCAGTACAGGGATTTGTCCACTGTCCAACAGACACCACTTGACTCCTCGTGTTTTATTCCGGGGACCATTGTATTGATTCTTTCTCAAAAGCATTGGTATGTGCTTCTTTACCATGGAATCCTTTTTCATGATTTGTCAATGTAACAATAATTGACGGCCACTACAGTATGCTTTGGAAATAGAAATATTTACTAGACTCCACCTTCAAATTAGAGCTTCCTCGTGTACAGGAAATTAAACAAAACGTGGATTGGAAGTTTAAGTCTAAATTATTTTGTAACCATTTGACTTTCTTTTTTTTTTTTGCTCGAAGTAACCATTTGACTTTACTTTTGCCATTTTAACATTCTAAAAAGCAAGATGCAAACTTTTTTAGTATTTACTTATTAAAACCAGAGGCGAAGGAGATTATGGAATGTGGTGGGGAGTATAGCGAGAGAGATGAGGTTCTGTTTCCATACGAGGAAGTTGAGGGTCAACGTGGCATGTGTTCACGGAGCTAACTTTAAATGATGTGTTGCGGCTTACTACAAATAGACAACTATTATAGCATCTCGTGGGTGACAAATAAGGACAATATCTATCTATGTATCTATCTCCACTTGAACAATTATATTGCAGATGAATATATTAAACGTTTTAAAATCAAAGTACTACCAACCCTTTCAAAAAAGTAGGGATCTGGATTTGGTTCCTTACATCCGATACTCCTTTGCAAATTTACAGGGTAAATTTGCTATATTACAAAAAAAAAAAGTGATATTACAAAAAAAAAAATCAGTGTAAATTTTATAAAGGAGGGTCCGATGCAAAGGACCAAATTCAGATCCAAAAAAGTAGCGGTTCCCTTACATCAGTTCAGCTACCATTTGCTTCTTTTATGGTTTTCTTGTTATACTGGCACGTATAATTTCATAATTTCCCCCTCCCCAGTTTTGCGTCTATTCCCTTTTCCGCATATTCATACGGGTATTAATTTTATGTAGACATTTTGCTTGCACTGGCATAATCAATTCATGTTTGTTTTTATTAGAATCGCTTCTGGTTCGAATTCTGGTCTGGAGAATTGGAAAGAGTTCTCTTTTTCTTTTTCTCCTTTTTAAATGTTCTGCTGAAGATAGAGTTCTTTCTAGAGGAGTGAATTGGTATTTCCTGCTAACCCAAAGTATGTTCCTTTGTATAGCAGTACCGCTATTAAATATGAGGATAATTGCATTAACGCATGACTGATCATTCTGGTTATTTTCATAAATATTAAGCTGCTTTACCAGAAAAGAGTAATGAATTGGATCTTTAATGAGAGCCACCAGAACACAAGTTAAAATCACCTATGCTGTATATCCTTTGAAAATTTTGGATAAGCACGTAATCATAATGTATCGGCCAATTCATTAATGAGAGGATATGGGACTTTCAAGGCAAAAACAGTCACCTGCTGCTCCCATTTTTTTACAAAATTATGGGTCAGAGGGTAACACAGCAATTTTGAGAAGCTTTTCTTTCACACTTCAAAGTTGCTAACGAGAAAGAGAAAGGCAGAGATCATTTCTTTCAAAACAAGTGAAAAAATAAGCTTTTTTATATGAACAAGTTAAAATATACATATGTTCAGATATGAGTATAATGTATCAGGACAAGAAATTACAAAACGGGTGGTGAAGGGGCAATAATCAAAGGGGTACAGCTTTTGATATGAACATACAATGACACCGTACTTTAAAGATGGACGAGGTGGTCTAAATCAAATGAGTATTGTAGCAGTGAATTCATTTGGTGCATTTAAGAAATGTCCTTGTCTCTTTATATGTGTGTCTGGAATTCTCATGTGGAGTTCCGAGCAAAAAAAAATTCTCATGTGGAGTGTATTACGACCGCTCCTATAGCTTATCTTCCAACTAAGATTTATAGGTGTGCTAAATAAGTACCGTACATTTTATGTATTTATAGGGAGATAGCAATGATAATGATAATGATAATGATAAGAGAGTAATTATATACTATACATACTATATATATAGACTCCAACATAACCAAATTCTCTTGGATCTTTCTCTGTGAAATAATCATAATTGCATGATTGAGAAAATTACTGGACCAAGAATATTTAAAATGAGAGAGATATAGGGACGGCTGGGGGAAGAGTTTAATTTCTTGACGCATCCAAAGACTTAGGAATTTGCCATCATTTGGGGGTGTTAGTAGTATTATTATATAAGTGGTTGACCCAGCTTTTCTGGATCTATCGACCTCCATGAATTTAATTTCTCTTCGTTATGTGATGATGTAATCTTTTTGACATTTCTAAAATATCAGAGTTGATGTAACACATTAATGCCTCAGTCCAAGTGTCCAACCTTCGAAACTTCAAACTCAAATAAGATATCCATTCCCCATAAACACAAAACTGAACAAGATTGATGAAATTCTATAAATATTTCGTCTTTATATTTGGTAAAAAAAAATGAACAAGAAGAAGCCTCCAGTATACGTACGTAGGTATATACAGATCTTTCTGCTGTACTTGGATGGTGAATAAGCAGGGCACAGAGAAGTTGAGGATGGAATATCCATTAATGAGATATACACACACCTATACGGCAAATGCTAGAGGGGACGATTATGGTATTGTAGATTTGTAGATTTGTTGCTTTTTCAAAAGCACATAGGAATACTTCTCAGTCATAAAACTGTTAATTACAAAAAAGGTCTAACAATGCGTTCATGTATTGAAACGATATTTTTGAACAAAACAATTGATGCTTCACCAGTTTTTAATCATAGAACTCTGTAGAAAATATTAATATTGAAAAAACAAGAGGGACTGTGCGATTAGTTATTGGAGTGAAGTAGGTGTCCAACAAATTGTGTAACAAACTAACGATTTAATTATTTATTATATGTTTTGACCAAAAAAAAATATTTATTATATGCATTACTGGATTGGCGTATTGTAGTGGAAATGAGATGGAGTTTTCACATTAAAATATAATAAAACAAATTATGCTTTGAATAACACATCACTCGCAGCCATGACCTGTTTTTGATTTTTTGTTGTACAACGTTGTAATGGATGAAGTCTTTAGGCACCAAGATCCAGAGTTTGCAGATTGTGGAAGACAAAACAGTCACATTTATTTAAGTTCTCATTTAGTATCATATGGACATTTAATTTCTTCTTGATATATCTTTATTTTTATTTTATTTTTTTGCAATAGAAGCAAATTTTTTTAAAAAAATGCCTTAAAAAGACAGTTAAACATTATTCCCTTCATCTTTCTTAAACTATTTTTATTCAAGGCTATGGTATATAGGTAAGACTACGGGTAAAATAAATTTTTAAGGAGGTAATTGTTCTTTTTTCCCTTTTGGGTGGGGGCAAATGGAATTTTTTTCGGGCCAGTAACCATAATTCTTCTTGCCTAGTTTTCAAGTTGTTGGGACATATATATGGGTAATCAATTTTTGTTTTTTTTTTAAAAAAAAATTGAGACGTGCATACAGATCTTCAAATTAATAATTATAAGATGTGTTAGGAAATATAATACACACACATATATAAGAGATTGAGATAAAAAAATAAATAGATATGATGAGAAAATTGGAAAGAAAGATTGAGTAATATAATATCTTATTCATTTGGATACAACCAATGAAAGTATACTACTCAATTTCAACTAAAAGTTATATAAAGTAAATAGTAAGGTTAATTCTCATCAGTGTACAAATTATAACTTTTAAGTTATGAGTATAAAAACTCTTAAAAATTATTCATTAGAGAGGTTATAGAATGTAAAACATAAAAATTCAAAAGTTGATGAGATTATATAGAGATCCACATGATTTAGTATTTTTGTAACAAGATGTAACATGTTAAGGTTGAAGGGAGTGCCTAAATTTTATTTGATGCGATAGAGTTGGTAGTTGGAGAATTGAAGCGGGAGGTGCCTTGAAAGGGAGTTTAATTAATTATTTCAAGAGAGAGAGCAAAAATCATCTATGTTCAGCTCACCTCACTTAATTACTAATCTTAATGAGTATCACCTATTAGGTGGCTACCTCCATATTCAAAACTAAATGATATTTTAATATATTATTGCTTCTGCTTCTCTGCGCGCGCATACACACACACATACTCCACTTCTAATTCCGAACAACTTCATCTTTAGGATACCTCGCTAACATACATATGACTCAGATTCAGATCAGCTTAATTATCATGCTCCTGTTTTACCCACATGTTTTTAATTATTTTGGGGGAAAAATAATCAAGCAGATCCAAAGCCATAAATTATAATACCAGTATATTGATTGTTCTGAGTGAAGCAGTCCCACGCCATCAAAGGATCTATTTTTTACGCGCAGACCAAACTCACCAAGTATCAGATGCAGTATTCAAAACACCATGGCCATCCACAGTACAGTACTAATCCGAGTTTTCTTTTTATTTTTTTGGTTTGATCGAGATTGTAATAACTGAAATCACAGGAATTAAATTGCCCTTTAATGCAAGGGTTTGTTGAATTAAAGGATTCACCGTATATATAAAATCAAGTTGCATTCTCAACGAGTGATCCCTTCAATGCTTTCATTAAACACTGAAAGCACCAAGAGATTTGGCTGATCCCAAGATCCCACTTTCACGTGACCCTAGTTTAGACTCTCGCTATGTTTTGCAAATTACTATTATTAATATAATCACTATGTCTTCATATAATTAATTGCTCCTTTGATGTCGCTTCCAAGTGTTTAGTAGTATACACTGAATTGACGGCGTTTTGTGAGTATCACATCTACGTAGTTCTACAAATCATATTAACATGTATTGTATTCAAGTATTTTATAACATGCAGATCATGCAAACTCCATTACAGTTTAGTTTACTAACCGAATCAATCACATGGAAGCATCTGATCCGGCCCATATCATTATCGACTTTTTTTCCCCTAAGCATAATATCATCTTATTAGAGAAAATCATATTTGAGGCATTATCGGGCACCTCTTCTAAGAAAGATTCAATCTTTAGTTTTCACTTTGTGAGGGAATAGTTTCTTCCACTAAACTCAACTCTTGTTGATTATGAACCAGCTTTATTAATAGTGATGTGACTATGCTCTGCAAATAGAAAAACTGGACTAAAGCCCGGTAGTGTGGGTATGGACCGTCAGTTTTCCCATTTGGACCATTTAAGTAGAAATGGACATACAAAGGTGACCCGAAATGGGGATCCAACAGAAAATAACAGTTCCGATCTTACTTGATTTTTCATACATTGATGGTGCGTAGACTCATTGTATAGTGCTAAGGACGAGACGCAGAAAAATGTCTCATGTCCTGTGAACTATAGATTATAGGAGGCCTGAGAACCCCATCCTTGTTGAGATATTTTCATTGCAAACTGGACCGATAATAAGCAATAAAGTGGTTCTAAGAACCTGAATGATGCCTACTTAAACTTATTAAATTAATTAGTATTCCTCGCTAGCTTGCTAAAGCAGTTTTGATATTGTTTGCTTGCTTATTAAAGTCAGTGTAGCATAATTAGAACCTAAATGATTCTGAAATCTGAATTAGTACTAGCTAGTTGAAGCATATCAGGGAGAACGATAGCATGAATTTCAGGATTTTATAGCCCTTTTTGCTTCCATTTTGATTTTTTTGAGGTTTTTCCTTTCTTTCCTCCAATCCATATTTCTCACATTCTTGCTTTTTTTAATATTTTAGTACTTATTGAGAAATTTCAGAAACTTTGGGGGCTATGGGTAAATATCACGAAAACGAAGGACGTATTAGCGAAACGCACAGAAATTCTCCACCGAGATCTTGGGACTTGGGCCCCTCGGCGGACAAGGCATTCGATGCAGAGCAAGCAATCCATGGGCAACGCTCAGTCACCTCCCTCCGATCCTCGATATGCTTCCGCATCCAGGTTTCTTTCTCATTCTTTTTACACAACTTTCAAATTTCTGAGAAAAAAACAACCTGCTTACAGTGTTTTGAGAAAATTATTTCAGAGCATTTACTCAAAAGGAACTTGAAGATTTAAGGACCCTGTTCAAGTCTTTGGCGGCTCAATCGCAGAGCAGCGGCGAATACGTCTCTCTCTCCGTCTTTCAGGTTCTGTTTCGTGCCTCGTGATAAATACTTATCTTGATCATCAATCAAGCGTTGCCCTTTCGACTCCAGAAAAATCGATTTTCTGTTACAGTCATATTTTGGACTCGATGGGCCTCTTGGGGAGAGAACGTTTGATTTGGTTACTCAGCAGCGCCGGGATAAAAAACTAGCTTTCGAAGATCTTGTTATCGCTAAAGTAAGTTCTTGTGGTAATAATCATCGTTTTTGATGTTATAATTGCTTCATATCTCATGTTATGTTTCATTTTCCGTTTTGCAGGCCGCTTATGAGAAAGGAACAAAAGATGAAATTGATCAATTCATCTTTCGCATACTAGATGTGTCTGGAGATAATATTCTAGGAAGGTAGAGCGATGCTGACTTGCCAGCTCTTGTTCTAAACCTTTTAATGCGAGTACGATCATGCTAAGCCACACTGTGTACAGAATAAATAATCAACGAAGCTAACTTGCCCAGACTAATTGTATCTTCATGGAAAAGTAATTCCAGTCACCATCACTCTTAAGGTCTAGAGTATCATACTTATTGAATTGGGAAGTTTTCATTCCTTGGTTTAAACATATGTGTTTCAGTTACATGACTTGAGAATTGTGATCCATTGACACCAGTACCCGGCTTGATATTCTATGACATAGATTATGTTGGAGGACGGCAGATTTTAAATGTTGAAATGAATTCTTTCTGTTGATATTGATTATACCCCCATGCTTTGTTGATAACTTGGAATTGCTTGCCTGCTTGTTTTTGTCTTTTGATTTCTTTATTTACCCTTTTCGTTTGTTTTGATGCATATGACATTAATATGCATGTAGGTCTGATTTGGAATCTGTTCTAATAGAAATTTTTAACAACCTATTGAGCATTAAAGATTCTGAAGTTAGATCAAGTTCACATCAGGACATTGTCAACGTATTTTTGAATGCTGCAACTTTCTCAAAGCATGAAGAAGGATGCACTGAGGAGGTTATGTCTTTCGAAGATTTCAGAAGTTGGTGTACACTTCTCCCATCTGTGAGAAAGCTTCTTGGAAGTTTACTGACGCGACCTGATTCAGGTACTTTGTTCTTATTTAATGATAATATTGCTATCATTTACCATATTCTAGATAAAAAGCTATTGGATTAGATTTGAGGAAAATCTAGGGGAATGCTAGAGACATATTTTATTACTCTTATGCTTGGCTTTTTCTTCTTTAGGAAGACCAGGTTCTCAAGTTCCTCATCTATTGCATTCGGAAAGCATTGATTCTGACATTTTGCTTTTGAGAAAGGAGTATGCATGGCATATTGGAGGAGCACTTTCTCAGCACGAAGTGGAAGCATGGAAGCTTTTGTATCATAGTGCTCTGAATGGTCTTAGCTTTAACACATTCCTGGGCAATATTTCGTAAGTATATTATCTTGCCTTTAAACTTTATTGATGAGTGATGTAAAATTCTTATGTTGCTATCCAGTAAAAGAAAATGGCATTTTACTTTTTCGAGATGTGGGCTTGACGGATACTTTCTATTTGCTTGAAGCTAAATGATAGTCAGATTTACATACTCCAACT
The DNA here is from genome assembly GCA_037074495.1 of Acacia confusa. Taxonomy (NCBI): domain Eukaryota; kingdom Viridiplantae; phylum Streptophyta; class Magnoliopsida; order Fabales; family Fabaceae; genus Acacia; species Acacia confusa. The sequence goes on along the minus strand of CM073507.1, from coordinate 6,481,924 downwards.
AGTCTAGGCAGGATTGGAGCTTAACTCTGAAATTGAACTGCAGAAATCATGAAGGCCCTACTGTGTTGATTATCAAGGATAAAGAAGGTTGTATTTATGGAGGATATGCTTCCCAACTGTGGGAACGGCATAGTGAATTTTATGGAGACATGAAATCTTTCGTCTTTCAGTTAAATCCAAAGGCATCTATATATAGACCTACTGGATCGAACAATAATCTGCAATGGGTAACTATCTTTTTTTTTTTTTTTTATTTGGTTGGGGGGGTTGATTTGCGGGGGGCACTGAATCATTGCAGTGTTTCCTTTCTATATTGGGGTTAGATGTGTGAAGTTCGAGAGGATTATACCATTTTATGGAATTTGTGATATAATCTGGTTTTCAGGGGCTAGGGGCCTCTAATGCCCTTTAAAATTTCACAACTTTCCACATGTTTTGTTCTCGTTTCTTGTGATAATTAGATTTTATATAAAATGAGTGACATTTTGATATATTATGTGCAAAAAATAGCGGAATTTTGATTTTTTTTAACCTTATTTTTATAATAAATAAATAATTCATAACTTTATAGCATTTTTTTATTTGAAATTTCTTGTGAAATTCAAAACTGCATTAATTTTTTTCCATAATATATCAAAATGTCACTCATTTTATGTAGAATTTAATAATCACAAGAAAAAAGAAAAAAGAAAAACTTTTGGGAGTTTAGGCATCACAAGGTGGCTGGGGCATTAGAGACCCCAGTGGGAGCATGGCAATTATCTCATACTAACAGTGCCTTTATTTTGTAGTGTGCTGTGAACTTCACTTCAGAGGACATCCCAAATGGTATAGGGTTTGGCGGACGGGTTAATCACTTTGGTTTATTTCTGTCGGCGAATTTCGATCAGGGGCATACGTTTTCATGTTCGACATTTGGGAGTCCTTGCCTCTCCAAGAGTAGCCGTATATCCCCTGAAGTCATTGAGTGCTGGGGAGTCACCACCGCAGCTCAAGCAGGAATTCAGGCCAGGAATGAAGGCGTCAAGGGTACCATACTTGAGAGATACAAGGAAGATAGGAACATGCTCAAAATGGTAGGCCTTGCGAATTCCACCGAATGAAGTACTAGACCCTACTTTATCGAATCTCTTGATCTGGCCTTTGGATGATTAGCTTTGTCAAAAGTACCAAATCAGCAATCGACTCTTGGGATTACTTTCTTAAAAACCTGACGCACATGAACGTTGCCATTTGTTTCCTGCCTAATACTTCAGCTCTACAGCTCAAACTTCTTGTCTGTTGGATGATGAAAGATCAATAGCAGTTTTTTACGAGCGAGTCCTTTTAAAATTTTAATTCTAATCATCGGATGGTCGAAAAGCTGCAGTCCTCAAAAGCTCGGGCTATACTGTATTTTGCTAAACTTTCTTTTCGTTCGCTATGCTACAAATTTATAATATAAGTATATTGTGTGGCTCTTTCATATCAACGGAAATCAAGCATTTGAGCATTTTTTCACCTGAAAATTAATTGATTAAATTTAAGGATTAAAAAATAATCAAAATTCGAATAAAAAAGTTGTGATCAAATTTGATTGAAGGATAGAATGAGCCGCCAGAAAGTTAAACTCGAAGCTAAACAAATTACATGACGGTTGAAGTCGAGTTAAAATTGAAAAATTAAAAATTCAGTAAATTTTACCTTTGTCCAGTTCGCAACCATGCATTATGCAAAATTTAATTTAGGGTTTAGGGTCAAAGAAACATTTAAAGCATCTTAGGAATGCATTTTAATCCCCTTGAGCTTCACAACAATAACAAAAGCAAAGTTCTTCGTTTATATTTTTTATACAAAAATTTTAGGAAAGGGGTTGGATTCACCCACAATCCAAGGGAATAACGAAATTTCCCTTCCTTCTAGGTGATACCAATGTTAGGCAGGGCGAGCCGTCTATTATCCTCAGGCGTTTATCTAAGCACCCAGGAGCTAAGATGCCTCCCTTAGAGCCTTGACCAACTTCAAAATCGAACCTTCTCCCTTTGGTGAGAATGTTCAACCCCTTTACCAGTTAAATCAGAAGACAAGGGGTCAAAGTTCTTCAAATTAATAAAGAAAGAACCCCCAAATAGACAAAGCACAGTTGTGAAATAAGACATTGTTTGAATGAATTTTGGTTTTGGGGGGATGGAAAAGATCCTCATTTCTTCATTTGGTTTGAATTTTGGGGTGGGAGGGAAGTCTAAATTTTGACTCTTATTCTCTTTCCTCCTCCATTTATCTCTGGCTGTCATTACAAATGATCCCCCCCCCCCCCAAAAAAAAAAAACCATAAGGTCGCATACCTTCTTATCCCTCCCCTCCTCCCTCCTCAATCTAAACACACTCAAGTTTGTATGTCTGAATGAATTTGGATAATTAGCAAAAATGAAACAGAATGGCTAATGTAATGAGTGATTATCTTAGAGCACCTTAGGGAATTAGAGACAAAATAAAAATAAGCTAAGGGTTGTTTGGTTTTTTTGTTTTGGGGGGTGGCTTAAATGGCTCCCTCCTTTTTCGGGTTTGCAATGTATTTTGAGGGGCAGGGGAGAAAAATCTGGCCCTCTTCCCTCCCCTCCCCCTTTTTGTTTCTCTCTAAGTTGGTTTTTTTTTTTTGTGACTGTTTTACCCTCATATTTTTGTGATATTTCCAGTCTTGTCGGTGGGCCTTGCCTGTTCTCTTTCTTCTCTTTTCGACAGCATCGCCGGTGAGACCCATGAAGAAGGGGAGTCTTTTCATTGGCTTGGCGGAAGCCACCAGCGGGGAGAGTCGGAGGAGGTGACGGGGGAGAGAGAGAAGGGAATAGTGGTGACGGTGGAAGAATAGGAGAGGCGGATGAGTCGAAGCGGGTGGGTTTGTGTTTTGGGGCGGAGAGAACCGAAGAGGAAAGTTGCCCGCTTGTCATCCATGTCATTCGTCCTTCTTGCAGCCTTTCCATTGTCGCAACCATAACCACCACTATAGCTCTATATTTCTTCCTGATTGATGGATCTGTGTGTTTTGATTCTATCAAACACAATATTTTATTAATGAAAATACATATTAAAGCTGAAGAAGAAGCAATGGCCGGAAGTGAAAAAACTTATCGCAAGGAGGGGTTCACATTTCTCTTATGCTTCTTACATTTCATCATTCTAATTAGAGGGATAGGATATTTTTTAAAAATTTTTAAAATTTATTTATATATTTTATTTAATTAGATTTAAATTCTATATTCCTTTAATATTTTTTACACTCAGTATGTTAAATTAATTAGTTTTCAATTCTACATTCAAAAATACTTGTTATACAACACCAATATTTTAGAAACTAATTAATTTGAGATACTGAATACAAAAAATATTTTAAAAAACGATATATAATTTAAATCTAAATAAATAAAATATATAAAATTATGAGCATGTAAGAAGCACAAGCACCTTATGTGATACCTTACCTGGAGGAGATGGAGCGTCGACTAATCTTCTTCAAATTCTCAGCCTAAAAGCTTGCCATTTGTAAAAAAAAAAAAAAAAAAAGGTTTTGAGCCCATTTGCATTACTGTGGACCCTATTTTCAATCTGTTTTTTTTTAAATGTGATATTTGATTAGAGTAATATTAGTAGAAGTGCATATAGACTTTTGCTTCTTCATTCTTAAAATTAGCGTTTTTTACGCTAAAAATCCATTTAAAAACAATTTACCAGTAAAAGGATAAAGATTAGAACAACTCTTGCAATGAGGCAAAAGGACGTACTTTGGCTTCAATTAGAACTAAAATCTAACACCAAACATCAGAGGCCGCAGAGCATTAAAAACCAGTTCGAAACCACCACAGATAGAAAACTTATTAGCGGGAAGTAATATCGATTTAAAGTCATATTGGTATGACACACGAAGTAGACAAAATATATTCCATTAACTAATGTTGAGGAGTTTAAAGTGATTTGACCAAAAAAAAAAAAAGGAGTTTAAAGTGAATTGCAGCGTAAAATTTTGAACCATAATATGTATCTAACAAAATTGAAGTTCAAGCCTTGGATGAGAAGTTAAACTTAAATTACATAAGCTCAAATGCCAAAACCGTGAAGATGAAGACCAAAACCTAAAACCTCCTACCTCCGCCAAAACCACGACCGAACCCCAACGTCTGCTGCACAGGGACGGGATCAACTTTGACGAGCCCCGGAATATCATTCATGCCAAGAGCATTGAGCATGTCTAGAGTCTCCTTATCGACCTCGATCTGGTCGGTCTTGATGGCGGAGACGTCAGGGACGAAATCCATGCGACGCTCACGCTCCTCCTCTTGAAGCTTGAGAGAAATTCCACGAACAGGTCCCTTCTGGATCCTCTTCATGAGGTGAGTCGAGAATCCGGCAATCTTGTTGCGGAGTCTCTTGGATGGAATAAGAGCAACCTCCTCAAGAATCTTCTTGTTGGTGTGGAAGTCCAATGTCATTCGAGAGTAGTACTTCTCGATCACCTGGCGGGAAGACTTCTTGACGGTTTTGGTGCGGACGCGACCCATGGTGGCTCCGTCAGGCGCTGAGATGAAAACGAAACAATCACGGATTGCAAAACCGGCCACTGCGCAATATGCAAAAGGCTCACCTAGGGTTTTTCTATATATAAAAAGCCTACAAAACACGGGCCTAACAAAAGATCCATATTCGGCCCACACTAAATTTCAAGGCCTTTTCTTACTGCCGAGACACTTATCAGTTTAGAAAATATATTGGGCCCTTTTGAGTGGACAAAACAAGGTTTGCCCGCCTGGCAGTCAAACTAGATCTCACAAAAGGCCTTGAAAGAAATCTTAGGTGACAAGTCTCTCGTTAGCTAAAAAGGCCTTGAAATGCAATGCACCCTTGCATTGGGCTTGGACGGTGACAAGTATGTCAGCAGTAAAAGACCTCTCAAAAAAAAAAAAAATGTAATACAGATTTAATATATAAAAAATTAAAAGAAATTTATCACATAATAACCACATATACATTAAGCTTGGATGGCCCTAATTTACAAAAAGACTACCTTCGATCCATAATATAAAATATATTTAAGAAGTTGATTTTTGTTTTAAATATAATACATAATTTTCATATTCATTAACAATAATCAAGGAAGATGGTGAATGAAAAATTAGGAAAGATAATAACTAAGGTATTTTTAAAAATACATGTCACATTAACTTATTCAACCAACTTCTCTTATTTATTTAAATTAGATAAATATGGCTTATATTTAATGTCGAAAAAATATTAACCAAATTTTTAAAATGCCAATAATAAAATACAATAAAATGAAACAAACTTAATTGATTAAACTATATATTATGTATATACTGAAGCTACTCTATACACACACACCCCTTATTCCATCACAATATTTATCTCTATCCAACCCTATAATTCCACGTGCGTGCATTTGTGTCGCCAAACGTCCGCTCGCACAAAACAGCCAAGAACATATTCTGGTTTAGTTTAGGCATAATATTTCATAAATAAAACGTCAAAATCTTTCATCATCATCATGCTTGTCTCTCTAATGCATCTGGCCTTCAAAACCAAGGTGTTTTTTGCGACGAAAATTTCCATCGGTGATTTTTTAATCACCTACGGAATTTCGTGGGTAATTACTAATAGAATTTTTTTCCATGGATAATTCTGTGATTAATTCCATGTTTTTTTTTTTGTAGTGTAAGCTCACAGAAATCACTTGCTTCTCTCACCTTTTGCCTTTAAATTCCATCCATCAAAACGTGGCCATACTATGTATATAGTGTGTGTGTGTGTGTTTATGTATCTTTCATGTTTAGTTTCCATGGTAAATATATATTTAATAAAAGATACGTTTAATTTGTTTATGACCGCAAATTGCTATAGCATGCAGATGCAATATGCAAGTGTCCCACCAACAAGGACGGTTCAGGATTCTTAACAACCCACTTCCACGATCGTGTGCAACTTTCACATTTGTATCTATCATTACATCTATATATGCACTAGCTGTCTCGATGTTGCTTTCTTAATTTCGTTGGACTTGCACTTTAATTACCAAAAATCAACATCTGAATCATCATTATATGCTGGAAAAGAAAACTAGTTTTGTTTTGACCTATATATATATATATATATATATATATATCCCTAATGATAACATGAATAAATAATGATACGATTTATAATGCATTGTGACAACAATCCCCTCTCCACGTGACTAATTCAATTACATGCAACGAGTGTATGTTTAATTTAAACTAAAGCGATTGATTCCAACTTCTTTCCTCGTTATCGATTTCTGAGTCGATAGGGTTAAAATAAGTGACTAGTCACAATTCCATATATAGTAAAAGGGGTAACTGGAAATTAATCGAACCTTGCCCCCTCCACACGCCTTTGTTATATATAGCATTTTAATGATAAAATAAATAAACTAATATATGTAGCCAACTTGTCCAAATCGTTCAGACGTGGAGAAAATGGTTGGGCATTATATATATTACGAAGTTATATATGCGATCATATTCCTCCAGCATTTATCGAATAGATAAGCGTGGAAGTTTCCTGGAACAACAAAAGCGTCATGCTTGACAAGTCGATGGATATTATTTGTCATTTTTATTGGTTAAGCGTGAAGGTCGATCGGGGGAGTTTTGTCGTGCTAAAAATGAATCCAGAAATTAAGATACTCCCTTATAACTACAATATAAGGCACTTCAACTATATCACAATATCATGGGAAATAAAAAATAACAATCAAGTCGTTTAATTAATATCCCCTAAAAAATAACATTTTTTTTCACTTTTACTCTTATTGAGAAATGTGTTTAATTGCACTGATAATATTACTTTAGAGAGATAGTGAGTTGGCAAAGTTGGAAAATGGGTATCAATCGCATAGCTAAACAGTGAAAAAACATTAATTAAATTGGAGGTGACTTGTATGATGAACCATGTCTTCTTTTTATAAGTGTCTTATATTATGGAGGGAGTATTGGAAAACCAAAAGCTGGATTGGACTATATTTGAATTAAAGAAGCTGATATTGAGAATGATATAAAAAAAAAATGACATATGAGGTCAATTTATCTCATTATGTTCAGTTTAGGCCACTCATGGTTCCTTGCGCGGACAAAGGCGATTCTATATTGGACCCGAACTCTTATCTTTTTGGGTCCTAGATGTCGACTTACTTGATGGCAACCCATGATGTTGTCTCAAAATTGAAGTATACGGGCTTTAAGCAGAGAAAAAAAAGGAGAAATAATCTGACGTATTCAAGACTTCTCAAAAGGCTTTAGTGGGCCGAAAGAAGTTGGTAAAGATGGTAAGGGATTTGGTCAAGTTCTAAAAGAATATGCGTTCGATCTTCGCTGCCATTACTGAGACTCCTTCAGTCAGCGATCTCATAAGTCCTCATTAAGCTCTCAAAGAGCCCCCATACCCTAACCTTGGTGGGGGACTGATGTCAAACCCCTCCAAAACTTTTTCTTATAAAAAAAAAAAACAAAGTTTTAGTGCTAACCTTTTTTAGACCCCATATGGATAGGGTTTCTGAATTAGAAGCGGCTTGCTGCGGATGTTATATTGTAAAACATAATAGCACAATTTAGAAGACAACAAACCCTGCCCATCCCATCGCAAGCTGCTCAGGATTCGGGTTTCTCAACCTCAGTAATGTATTGTTTACTGTTAATTGCTTGGTTTCTTGGGTCCAAGAGGCCGAAAACAACGTGCAATCACAGAGAGTAATATCTTTCAATTAAGTAATCGCTTGCGGCAATTCAAGTGGAGTGCTGACTGCTGACAATATTATACGTTTATCATTGTTCACAGAAAGAGAATTCTTCAAAGAAATTGCAGAAGGATTCATAAAAACAGGCGTGGTGAATCAGGAATTCTTCACCGTAGTAACGCACTATTGAAATAAAAGTAAGTTTCAAACCGACCTTGTTAGTTAGAGTTCAACAAATCCGTAAAAGTAGTGTCTCTATTCACTTATCTTTCGGCTTCTTCCCCACTTAATTTCTCCATCATTCACTATTAGGAAAAAGGTTTTTTAAACCGGTTCAAAATGACTATTTAGGCCGGGTTGAGGTTCAGTCTAAAACATATAATTAAAAAATAAGAAATTTCAAATTTCAAAATCATGGCGAATAAGTGATTTCGAGATCTAGATTTTTCTTTTTTATAATTTTATCTTTTAGAGCAACTTCTTCTATGAAGATTGAGATGTGGATTTTAAAATCTAGATAAAGTATCTTAAAATCACAAAAGAGAAGCTACAATTTTATAAAATGTTATAATATCCATATGTTAATAAAATAGAAGAGAAAATTGAAAAAATAAAGAAAAAAAACATATCTAATAGATTCACGACAAACCATCTAACAATAAAAATAGCATAAGAGTAGAAAATTTTTAATCAAACGATAGATTCAAGTTTGACAAATTTAAATAACAAGAATATATTCAAGAAACTTCAAACAAAGAGAAAATGAATTTGGCATTGTCTTAGAAAAATTTGGCTGCAAAGCAGGCAAGCAAAGATTTGGGTGACGACAGGAGCTTGAGATTTCACAATTTGGATATGATGAACATGAATCTAGACTCGATGAGAATCAGCCAACAAGCACAGGTTTAGAAGCCAACGAGGACATATAAAAAAAAAAAAAAACTAGTGTCAAGGAAGCCATGGAATGAAGGTGGATAACTTATTGCTTTTGAAGTATTTGAGAAGATGACTAGAAATGAGATGATGAGAAAACTAAAGAGAACATATTCGAAAACATTGCAACTTAACTATTTAGATTGAACTCCAAGCTACTCTCACTCATCCTAAACCATATGATTTACAAATTTCATTTCTAGTGACAAAGGGTTTGTTTGATTTTATTTCTAAAACTAGTTATATATATATATATATATATATTTGAAAAACTGTTTTCTATAAGTTTATTCTTTAAAAAGATAAAAAGTAATTTAAAAAAACTAAAAGACAGAAACAACTCTTGGTTGTTTTCTTATTTTTGTTTTTTACTTTTTATTTTTTGAGCCTACTACCTATTCATTATTGATATCATACTATAGGTGCCAACTACCACCACATCATCACGAGCAAAGGTGTCCGCCGGATGCAGATTCTCTCAGCGGCTGTACGTCTCAGAATCCCTCAGAAGCCACCTGCTCACCGTTGATTCCCCAGAATAAAATCTTGACTGTCTATTTTAATACCTTAAAGCATATTTAGAGCCCTGAAAAATTATTTTAGAATCTTTAAAAAATATTTCAGGTACGGACTATTACTAAAAATATACTTTAAGATACTTTCTAGTAGTGAAAAAATATTTCATAATCTTGAAAAATTATTTTAAGATCTTGAAAAAATATTTCAGGTACTGACTGATACTAAAAATATACTTCATGATATTTTATGATACTGAAAAAATACCTCATAATCTTGAAAAATTATTTTATGATTTTAAAAAAATATTTTAGGGTCCTGATTGTACTAAAAATATACTTGAGATTTTTTTTTGAAGATCCTAAAATAATTTTTCAGGGTTCTAAATATGCTTTAAGTGTTAAAATGGACCGTTAAGATTTTATTCTGGAGAATCAACGGTGAGCAGGTGGCTTCTGAGGGATTCTGAGACGCAGGGCCGCTGAGAGAATCCGCATTCGGTGTCCGCCACATCACTACAAAATCATTTTTTTAACAAATAAATATCGAAACACATTGTTTATTTCTTTTGTTTGCAAAAAAAAATTTATAAAACTGTTCTAGGGAAGGAAACAGGGAATATAATTAAACAAGGCCTAACTTTCCTGACCAAGAACAACTGAATCATGGGTGTCAATTCGATAGAGACAACAAACCTTGCTTATTGTAATGAAGCCTAAGGAACTGGGATCAAATCAGTTGGTAGGACAGCTGAAACATGAATTGGAGTTCACACGACATTAATAAGAAGGAGAATAAAATGAATGTGACATTTTTCTCTCTGCAGATTCTCTTCCCCCTATATCCATTACACAACTTAAAAATCCTGGGACCCCTTAGACATTTGTGTCAAGTTATTCACAGTAATATTTATTTTCCTCGCGATAAATGAACGATTCTCTTTCATACTGTAGTTCGTAACGCCCAACATTCTCAGAAATAAAAATGATCAGAATCCGGTTTTGCAATAGTTAGTTTGACTATGGCCTTAATACGAAGGTTCTTCAATGCCCCGGCTACACGACAGGGCAGGAAAATACGGACGCCAATATGCTTGGTTGCCATATGGGCCAGAAAGGAATAGAAAATTAAAATACAAGTATATTGCCCACTACAGCAATTCAAGAAAGTAGATAATAATGAACTAAAAGATCAAGCGTGCTGCGTTATGCAGGATAAGTAGTCAAATCCATTGATTCCGAGAGAAACTGGCGAAGCAAGAAAAAAGTGAGGAACCAGAATTCATTCGTCATAGTCAAACACTAAAGAAAAAAACGTAAATTAGGAATAGATCTCATTGATAAGAGTTCAACAAATCCATAGCAGAAGTGGAAACAGCAACCAGTACCCAAATCGAACATCATTTACAGTCCTAGCTAGAAAACCCTAGGCATAGGGGAAATCAACCACCGAAACCATAGAGAGTCCTTCCCTGCCTCTTGAGCGCGTAGACGACATCCATGGCGGTGACCGTCTTCCTGCGAGCGTGCTCAGTGTAGGTAACAGCATCACGAATGACATTCTCGAGGAAAATCTTCAACACACCACGAGTTTCTTCGTAGATGAGCCCGCTAATCCTCTTTACACCACCCCTTCTGGCCAGACGACGAATCGCAGGCTTCGTGATACCTTGAATGTTATCACGCAGCACCTTCCTGTGCCTCTTGGCTCCTCCTTTTCCTAGTCCTTTTCCTCCTTTGCCACGACCCGACATCTTTCCCTCCAAGATGCTCAGACACAAGAATAAATTTGCTCTACCTCCGATTTCGAAAATCTATGAGAGGGTAAGCCCGGGGACTCGGTTTATATTGAGGCCCGTTTCGGGTTTCCCAGATGACTTGAGAGAATTTTAACCGTTGGATTAGACCGTCATCGACCGCTATAGATCGTAATCCGCGTTATCTCCTTCGGTTAAGTTTAAGACCCTCGATTGTGGGTCCTTCAACAGCGATGATTCTTCGCCTTGTACTTTATTTGCCTGGCTCATTTGTTCCGGATCACTGACGTGGCTATACCTTTCCCCCTCTAAATAAAGTAACAACAAGAGGCAAACAAATAATTTCTCTAATCTTTATTATAGACATAACTTATCAAGTATATTTTATCTTTTTTATAAAGATTTTTTTTTGCTTTTAAAGAGCATTAATTATCTTTATTTTCATATATGCTCATAATTAATAAAGGTAGTAGATGAAAGTAATAGTTAATATGATATTAGAGTTTAGTGCAATTAATAAAGATAATATTAGGAATTATATATATTATAGGACAACTTTAGTAACTTTAACTATTTTTATTAGTTTATGAAAATTGTTAATTGATGTAAGTCACTACAAATAGTATTAATCAATACTCCTTTCGGTCCTAATTATAAAATATAGTTGATTTTTTTGGAGAGATTAAGGAAGCTAATTAAATCACTTTAAAGTATTTTTATTTTTTTCTTCAAACTAATTAGTTTGACTAATAAACTAATATATAATTTAAAAATACACAACATATGAAATGATTAAGTAACTTATTTAGCTTCCCTAATCACTAAAAATGTTAACTTTATCTTATAATTATAATTAGGATCGGAAGTAATATTTAGTTTAATTTATTTTCAAAACTGAAGAGATTGCTAAATTTTGATTCAGAACCTTGATTCCTCTGGTTGAACCGTACCAACATAAGTTGAAAATTATTCCCAGCTGAGTGACAACTGAGAAGTTTAAAAACAGTACTTCGAACCATACAGAATGATCAATCAGTTGAGAACTGAACTTAGGTAATATATGTCAACAACATTCTACTGTTATAATTTTCAAAGAACAAAATCATACTGGTGCATTATCTATCCATGTTTTTCAGTTACAGAGCTTTGATTACAAAAATTTATGTTGTATTTGTTGAAGAGGGTTTTTTTTTTTTGAGCCACAATCAGATGAGCTTGTTTTTGTGTGCATGAGATTGGCTGAGGCCTGAGGCACTTCTTAGATTAAATTCAGGGAATATTTTCACACTTAAAATTTTGAACGTGTTCTCATTTGCATGCCCTGTTTCAACGTCCCTGGGAATATTTTCACACTTCAAATTTAGTTCAAGTTGGCTCAGTGACTTCATCTTAGTTGTCTCCTCAAGGACCATAATCCTTCCTCAAGCTGGCAATTGCAAACTGAGCAGGAGGGCCATAATCCTTCCTCCTCAGGATTAATAGACCCCCTAAAACAGCTGAAATATACACACTTCCATGCATCAGAAAGCAAGAGAAAATTAAACAACCCACTGCAAAAGACGCAAGAACCTTAAATTCTACGTAGGATCTTTCGAAAGGGAAGCAGCAAAGGATGCCGTAGATTGATCCCATTGCCGTTCCTTGTCCTCGATCATTATCAACAGAGAAGGCGGCTTGTCGCTTTGTGATGAAGCTGATGACAATGGTGAGTCCTGACCAATACCCATTTTCTTTGTTATCTACCAAGCCGAGTAACACAGCAAGTCCTAATGAGAAACTGCGGGAAATTTCTTTGTTGCTGTCTGAAATTGTGGCCGCGTTAGACAATGCAAAGCACTTGTTGGCTTGCTGGTCTAATTTTTTAGTGTTGTGACACTTATAATCAGGCAAAACACATCTAAGTTCCTCATCAACGACTTCAAGGGGAATCGCAGAGCAATATGATAGAACAAATTCCATTCCTCTTGATGGTATTTCCATCATTCCAAGTCTTGCTGATGTTCTTCACCGTGGAGATTGTCACTTGAGGAGGCATATCCCAACGCATGCTGTCCTATTTGGTTCAGTTGATTCAATTGAGAACTTTAATTGGTGAATGTCTGGTGACATTTTACTGTTATAGGCTTAAAAAAAAAAACTACTTGCCCTTGCCTTTTCTTTTTGTGCTCCAGTTCCAAGAGCTGCTGTTACAGAACTTTGATTTAAAAAAATGACTGAGCTGTATTTATTGAAGGTTTTTTTTTTTTTTTGGGGGGGGGGGGGGGGGGGGGCGGCAGGGTATGGGGTCTTTTACATTCGGATGAACTTGCATGTTTATCTTGTGCATGAGATTGGTTAATTAGCGGGCCAAGTCATGGAGATAGGCTTATTCATTCATTATGTTACAATAAATGTTGTTGAAATTTAGAGGATAGGAGGGATTCTCCCATACAAGTAGCTGTCTAACCTCATTTTCAATCTTAATTGCTTCTCTCATCAAGCTCACGATGCAGAATCCCAAGCAGCTATAGTGATGAATCATTTGGCCTCTTATAAGTATCTCTTCTTCATCTTCACTTGACTGAATCATCATATTAGCTGCCTCCTCCATCTGTTGCAGGAAAGAACCTGCTAAGCTATCAGCATCTCCACTAGCACACAAGATCTTCAATGTGTCGGTATTTGATTCAACATCACTACTGGGGATATTCACCGACTTCATTCTGGTTATCTCCTCAAGGATCCTCAATGTAGGCCCAACTTTAGTCTTGAAAACCTCTATATTCTTCACCATTTGCTCTTCAAGTTCTTCCGGCCAATTCACTCCATCACCATTCTCTGAAAACCGTGGGATATGTTGTGTTGAGTATTCCACAAAATGCAAGAGATCTACCATCCTTGACAACGATTCTAGCATCTTACCGTAGCAGGCACCATGAAAAGGCAAGAACCAGAAACTTGGCTCCAACTTGGCCTCTGATGACAACTTTTCTAGTTGACTCACTAAACATTTCAGCTTCTTCCTTCTTTCGCCCAATGTTTGAGAAGAAGGTAATAACATCATCTGCTTCTCACCAATGGTTACGGCATCAATGCAATCCTCAAGCGATCTCAAGCATTGGGAAAGTTGAGATTTTGCCAGAGTCGCTGCTCTTGAGGGGTTCATAAGAATCTCAACTAATATGAAACAAACAAGTCCAATTGCGGCTTCAGTGATTCTGGTAATTGCAAATTGAGTAGGAGGCCCATAATGCTTCCTCCCCAGGATTAATAGAGCGCCTATAACAGCTGAAATCCCACCAGCTTGCCCATACATCTTGCCATGCATTAGCAAACAAGAGAAAACAACCCACGGCAACAGAGGCAGGAACCTTAAATCCTCGGATCTTCCGAACAGGAAACAGCAGAGGATACCATAGATTGACCCCATTGCCGTACCTTGTCCTCTAGCATTTGCACCTGAGAATGTAGCTTGTCGTTCTGTGATCAAGCTAATGGCAATAGTGAGTCCTGACCAATACCCATTTTCTTTGTTATATATCAAGCCAAGCAACACGGCAAGCCCCACTGAAAGCGAGCACTTGATCGCAAACGCCACATTCTGCATCCTGGGCACCATGTTCATCACAAACTCTCCAATCTTCTTCCTCCACTGAACAGCATCATCATCATCAGTTTTCTGAGTTTTCTCTGCCATGATGGGCTGTTCATTATTCTTTGTCAAGTGTGAATCTCTCAGAAGAAGTTCCGAGCAGTAAATAAAGAAACAAGTTGGGAGATCTTTACAGGCCTTGCAAAGGCTTGTTGGAGACACTACTGAGAAATAGTTGGAAATTTCTTTGTTGCTGTCTGGAACAGTGGCTGCTCCAGACAATGCAGTAAAGCACTTGGCTTGCTGGTCTAGTTTTTGACTGAACTGATCCTTATAATCGAGCAGAACAGACCTGAGATCCTGATCAACGGCTTCAAGGGGAAAGGCAGAGCAATATGAGAGGGCAATTTCAATTCCTCTTAATGGTAACTCCACGTTTTGAAGATGTTCTTCTGGGTCCACACATTTTGGATTGGACGTTAATAATGTCACCTGAGGCCTCTCCCAACGCAAGCCATCCTGTTTGGTTGAGAAGTAGCTTGAAATGTTTAGCTCATGACTCATCCCTGCCACGTACCAGTATCAAAGTGTAGAAGGCTAGCTAGCTTACCAGTTTACATCTCATGAAATGGAGGAGCTTGGATCCTACTGGGGAGAGAGACTTGACTTTAGTGAAGAAATCAAGAGCAGTTGCTTTGTCCAAAGCAGATATGGCATGTATACTGTGATTCAACCTCTCGCAGGCATTTGCAGTATATAAGTTGTACACATTCCGTATCTGAAATAATCAACAAAAGGAAGATGTATGTGATAAGACCCTCAATTATTATATGTTTGACTTCACAGCAAGGCTTTTATATGAGAAATTATTATGAGTATGACCGATCGAAGTATGTATCGGACGAAGCAAACAAATAGTGGAGAGTTTGATTAAGGGGGAGAAAAGAAACCGAGGGTGGAAAAGTAAATATCTTTATGCATCATCGTGCTTTTTATCTGAGTTTAAACTAACCTACATTTTTCCCCTCTTCCCATTTAGCTAGATAGTTAAGAGTATATTTTAAACGCTACTCAAAAAACCACGTTTTCACGTTGTAAATATGAAACTTGAACCAACTAATGTCACACTCCCGAGAGGACCCTGAGGAGTCCTTTTACCCGGTTCATCATCATCCGTTGCCAAGTGCTCGACAGGTTTAAGAAAGGTTGTTTTCTTTTTCTAAGGGTTTCTTTTTTGAAACTTAGAGTGTATATGTTTTCGTCTTCCCCCAACAAATATGTTTAATAATATTTAAATTTAAAATTTTATTCTTACGATAATTATGTTATTTATTACCCTAACCAAAAGTTATTGGTAAAAAAATAGTGCTTTTAAGTTTAAACTTAAAAAAGCCAAAGTTTGTGATAGGGGAAGAAGGTTTGAGTCTAAATGTAGGTTTTTTTTTTTAAGTTTAAACTTAGCTTTTATAAGGCCTAGTTGGATTTGAAACCTTTTTAAAGGCCTCATATTGCAAGCTTTCAAGGCTATAAATAGGGTTTGTGTACTTTGAATCTATCAAAACCTATATAAATATAGGTTTTTAATAGGTTTCATAGCACGATATTTACAAATTATACCCTTTATATTTATTTAATGTGTAAATAAGATATGTCTTAATAAAATATATATGACCTATATATATATTTGCATATTTAGACCTTTAAATAGCTTAAACTCACCTTTTTAGCAAATAAACTACTTCAAACTAAGCCCTAAATAGATCAAGTTGTAGGTCACCTGATAGGAGTCTAACTTATTCCTACCCTCTGAATGAGTACCGATCCCCACAAGATTATGCTTTGATAAGTGATTTGCCTGTTAAGATGATTGATGGTGATCATAACACGCGCGCATATATAACACTGCGAAGGCTAGATCAGAAAATGGAAGCTTTAACCCAAAGGCAAACAATAAATAATGACTTATTCCTCGACATCCTTTGCTAAATGTACGACGGGTATAGGAAAAGATTACTTGTTACTTTTTACGTGTATGGTTTTAAAGAATCAGTTGAAAGAGTTTCGGTGAGATTATGCCTTTGATAAGTGATTTGCTTGTTATGATGATAGAGAATACCATTAGTTGTATATAACACTGCGAATGCCACGGTGGTATTATAAATCAGAAAAGGGAAGCTCTGACTAGCACTAAACCAAAAGCAAACAAATTGTGACTTCTTCCTATTAATCATTATGTGCATGTCTTTTCCCCAGATGGAGGAGACACAAAACAGAGAGCTAGTTTCTCTGCAGCTTTGAAAGATAGGGACGTTTGGTTCATCTTGATTGTTTAGATATAATTTTTATTTTAATTTTTTAAAAAATCGTTTTATTGGTAGAGAATTTAAAACAAAATAATCTTTTAACTAATATTTTTTAAAAAAATGTTTTTAATTTAAAATTCATCAAATAAAAATAGATAAATCAAAATGACTCATATGAACTATGAACTAAGCGTCTCTGCGTCTCTGCCTTTCCAGAGGGAAGGCAGGGAAGCTGGTTTCATGCAATAGAAGACAGGGTTGGTTTTTCAATACCCCACACAATATCTTGTAAGAATTTGCTTTTCCAAATCACTTTTTTATAGTGGTTTATTAAATCACTTTCCCAAAAAATAACATGCATTACGTATGTGCAAGAAAAAAGTGCTCTACCCATCCCCTGTGAATAAAATTTTCAAAACCCCGAACATTAATGGATGAGATGGAAATTAAAAGGCTCAATTACCTGCCAACAACGAGATCCATATAAACAAGTTACTTTCAACTGAATTCTAAAAAGAAATTAAAATTTATTAAAAACTAATAAATATGTTTGAACTATATCATTTATTTTCCGAAAATACCATTACTTATGAATATGTAAGAGAGATTAATTAATAATGAAAAAAATGATGAAAGAGAATAATACAGGCAAGAAAGATGGAATGAGAGAATAAAAAGGATGGGAGAGTATAAAGTTAACGGGTCAACATTTTAATTGAATTAATGTATGAAATTAATTGAGGTTAAAATATATAAGAATATATTTATTTCTCAAATTAACTCAAATGAAACCTTAAGGAATAGGGCGGATGAGACCTTATATATAAAGACCACGGACTATATCTCTATCATTAGGCCCTGGCCTTGCATAAAGTCGATTTTTATGGTGAACCAGCCAATAATATAGGCAGAATCATTTATATTATGTTGACAATGGATTAGTATGTGGGTCGCACACCATGCACGTACACCCCTTCCTATTCTCTTTATAAAAGAGTTTTGAGAGTATTTTCATGGCCTTGTTCATATGGGAAATTAATTTTTTTATTTAATGTGTTTATTAAAATATTTATTTTATGTCCTCATTAAAAGGGGAATTATATAATCACGATACACTCATGCAATTGGGGATTATTAGAATCCATTAACTGAGGTTTTTTTTTAAAAAAAAAATTACATTTCCTACATGCATATTTAAATATTTTAACAAAATTTTTTGATAGGATGAATTAGTTATTTGTTTCTGGTAAAAACATGAGAGAAAATAAAGAGAGTTTTTAACTGTTTATTGTTATTTACCTGGTGGTGAGCAAGATGGGGAAAAGGTAACAACATAGCAAGAAGAGAAGCGAGTGCTCCAAGGGCCGTGCAGGAAGCCACGTGGATTGGGTGCGCCATCACTCCCTCAGGCTCTGCTCCTCCATCTATCACCGTCTTCACATTCACAATCACTAGCTGCCCAAACGCTATCCTCTTGCTCATCAAGTGGCTCGACTCCGGCACCGCGACCACAAACGCCCCTGCCGCCACCACCGCTGCTGCCACCGGCACCGTCAGGTTGGCCGCTCCTATCAGCTGTAACCCAGCAATGGACAGGATCATGGACTGTAGGGTTGCACAGAATACGTGCCAACAACCCCGTAGGGTGTCACCCAGTGTGGCATCATCCGACACTATGGCAATCGTTGTCAGGTAAGAGAACGCCGGGAATTTGAGGTAGCGGCGGAGGGATGGCGGCCCGTAAAGGGAGGTGCAGCCCACTATGGTGCAGGCTAGGGTGGTTCGTAGGGCTGAGATGACACGAGCCCGCCATAACTCTGTCCTTGTGTCGATGCCACTGGTGGTTGCTACTTTTGTCATATTGAGAGATTATTTAATTTGAAAGCGAATGCTTGAGGGATATGATAAAGACAGTGAAGGCTTGTATTTGCCAAGGAACGAAGCTTTTGGGTATATATTAGTGGTTGATGAGAGGGCTAATAGCTGCGAGACATGGGTGTCGTGACAAACATATTAGTTTGAACGAAGAAGCATGTGTGTGTGCATGTATATATACAAGGATGAGAGCTCCATTCGATCGTGTACTTGTTGGGTGGTCCACTTTGGAATAGAAGGGTCTTCGAGGATCAACATTTTTTTTAACAGAAAAATGTCAAGTAGGATGATTTGGTTAGTGGAAAGAAAGGATTTTTAAGGAAATAAGCGGCAGGCCATTGCCAGAAGAGGAAACGTGGACATGCCAGAAATTAGGTCAAATTAGTGGAATCCTCCTCGTGAAGGAAGATATATATATAGGTTGTCTCCATCCTGACATCACCAGGCCAGCATTATATATTACATTAATACCATATATTAATCATGTCTCTGATGTGTAACTGATATGTTATTTGTCGCTCGGATTAACTAACCATACACCGCCCTTTAAATCATTGTTGTGTAAGGTAATAGAAAGAAAGAAACGGATCATAAGCAATAGGCATAGAGAATAATGCTGGGAGAGATATTTACTTTTACTTTGAGGGGAAAAAAGGGGGAAAGAACAAGTTAAATAGCATCCATCATGTGGAATGAAAATGATGATAAGCAACATTATATTCACTTGGACGACAAACACGAGTGGAGCAACACAATGGCAAGTAAGTACGGAAGCACTGCACGCTCTATCCGTAGCCATTTGGTGCGTGATGTGTCTGCATCGCCCTCGATCGGCTCGGCCCCAAATCTTTTACACGCTTACGCGTTCATGGGGGCCGGCGAACCCACTTACGGGTCTGGTGTCTCCCCCTCACCAGTCCTTCTATTATAACGCCTCTTTATTTATGACTGTCCTCTTCACGCATAGTTGTCATGCAAATTTTCTGTGTCTCGTTTTAATTTCATTGGAGGTCTCCAAGAGGACTTCCTCTATAACATTATCTCTTTTTTTAATCCACCAATAAGTGTTCGGTTCGCAAGAATGTAGACTCACAACAGAAGAAACTTATTTATCATGTCAGCATACTCTCAGCTTGAAGGCAATACCAATAGTTAATTAAGTTGAAACGGCTCACAACTAATCCATTAAAACTTTTGGTGGTTTTTTACTTGCTTTTCTCGTCCCTACACGTCTCTTTCAACCTAATTTTTTCATTTTCATATAACCATTATAGTTCATTTTTGTCATCCCATACAATTATAAAGTTGTCAAACGATAAAAAATGAGATGGTCATTTCATATATATTAAAGATTAGTGGCTATATATATATATATATATATATATATATATATATATATATATAATATTTTTGAACTATATTGATGGGGTATTTTGGTCCCAAATATACAATTTAAACAACATTTTAAAACTAAAATTTGTCAGGTAACATCATTGTTAACTATAAAGGAGGCTCGTACAACTTTCAAAAATAAAAGGGAAATATAACGAAGATAAAAAAAGAAATCATTCTCATAATATTTTACTCATCAAATTACTGTTAATATATCGCTGGCTTATAGCACTCAAAAAGACAGATCTGTACACAGACACGCACACGAGCATACGTTATATAGATAGGGCCGCGACGATGATAATTTAATTTGAATTCAATTGGTACGTTCGTAGTACGAGTATCGTGTTGTTTTGTTTAAGGTTAGACGAATCATCATTGTTTCAGCGAATCTAGAGGAATCCAGGTTCCTGTGGCTTACAAGGAAAAATACAACGAAGGTACGTTCTGTCAATTGTGTCGTAAAATACCTTGCATATCGGAATATAGAATTTTCTTGAAAAAAATACTTTATATTTAACACGAAAACGGTAACTCGTTTGTTACTTTTTTTTTTTTTTGTCCCTGCACAATTAATTCAGTGTGTTCGGTTAAGAGCGGCTGCGGTTTGATTTACTAGTACTATAATTATACTGCTCCTGCTGTTTAAAATATAGCCCTTCTTTATTTCTTGTTTTGAAAACAGTTTTTATTTAAAAAAAAAACTATTAAAAAATTTCCTAATCATTTATTTCTAGTCAGGTGTTTTTAAAACTGGTGTATAATTTTATTTTTTTTTATTTTTTTTTTTTTGGGGGGGGGGGGGGCGGGGGAGCAAACCAGGCTTGAGTCTCTGGGTAGGCATAAACAGAACCGTTTCGAATTATTCTCTCAAGTTTCTACTATAAGAATTTTTTCTCTAACATTTTATGATCATATTCATAAAACACAGTAATGTTCTCTCGCTTAGAGGTTTTATTAAAAAAAATATTTCATGCCCTCATTAAAAAGATTGTTAAAAATGAGATTAGGTAGTCATTAAAAGTCACCAAATAATTATTAAACGACGATTTTTATGAAAATGAGTTAGTATGAAATTCGGGTTGCACATGTTTCATTTCAAACTAGTTTGAATATTTTTCTGTGCATTTTACGGGGCATTACATAGTCTAATTGTAACAAAGCAAATTTCATGCACGCGCAGCTATCAGTTTGATAAGTGATCGTATCACTCACAGCCCAGCACACTTATCGTAAGTTTTATATTATATAACAATAATACCGGTATTGCTGACAGAAAAAAATATCGGCTTTGGTGTTAATGGAGCGAGATTCAATTCAGAAGTATGATATGTCCAGATTGAATTCAATATTAAAACAATTTCAGAGGCTTTTCTTAACTTTGTGTCAACAAACAATTCGAAATGCCTTGGCTGCGCTAACAGTCCTCTGCAGGTGCTACATCATAGGCATGTTGAAAACGGAGATAATTGTAACCATATACATGTAAAATCACATCAAGCAATCGAATGTATTTATGATTTATATTTTACTATATAGTAAAAGGCATACACATTCATACGTGTGTTGACATTTAGGCCAGCTAGCAAGTCACTGTCAGCACGCTAGACGCATCCACTTGTGCTCACACTTAACCGTATGAGCACTAAGGTCTAAGGGCCCAAGTCCTTAATTCTTGGGAAAATTTCTTTCAGAGTCAAACTTATAAAAATATTATCAAAAAAAAAATGCCAAAAAAGACCATATAACTTTTTCTAGTATTATTTTAAGAAACGTTAACAATTATATTAGTACCCTGTTAATTAACAACTAAATCAGTTTAATTAACAATTACTTATTAACAACTACATTTTTTTTAAATGATATCAGAAAAGGTCTTAGGGCCTTTTTGGACATGTGACTTTTCTTAAAACCTTTTTTGACAATATTTTCATAACTTGGGCCCTGATGGAGATTTTCCCTTAATTCTTTAATGTAAGAGAGTTGTTTGATTAATTTAAGTAAATTAAAAAATAAGCTAAATTGGTTAATTATAATAAATAAGGCACGATTTATTTAAGATATCTTCCGACATTTAAGACAAAAACAAATCCTCAACTAACTAACTCGTATATTTAAGAGAAGAGGAGAATTATATAACTTAGTTTGTCAAACACTTTGACATCTATCTCCCATTGAAATTGCAGCGTACGCGTCTGCAATGATTACAAAACTGTAGGGAAGTGATAAAAAATCAGATGAAACTATGATTAAACATAGATGAAACTGAAACAACTTTCAAAATAATCTTGCTCTTGTACGTTATGACCAAATTGCGTCTGCACGTCGGAAAGGTCTGTGAAAATAAACACTACCATAATTGATATCTCACGTGTAAGAGAAATTAAATATGCGTCCTGTTAATAGTTTTGCATATTTTACATATAACGTACGTTAGCTGCAGCTTTGAACCATGTAACCATCATTACTAACAATCTAAGTGAGTGTTTGGGTAACACTCAATCCGTGATTTTAAAAGTTATTTTCTATAAGTCAGGATAAAACTTATCTCATATATTTATCTCATAAATCATAAAAATTATTCTTCAAAAACTAATCTAAACAAACACTAACATGCATATAACTATACAATTGAGAAAGTTGTAGGAAGCCATTTATCTTATGGAGCCAAAAAAATCTAAAAGTCATCTACTATTTTTTTAACGTTTGACAAAGATTTTGTTTAATTTTTATCGAGTCACTTCTTCTTATCAATTATTTGAATTTTTTTCTTCAAAAAATAACATGTATGTCATGCAACTGACATACTTAAATTTGAATTATTAACTGAGATTGTGTGTGTTAATGCAATTTTTTGATACCTCTAGTTCTTGCATTCTTAATATATATATATCGTTAAAACCAATGAATGCAGCAATATTTCTTATTTCATATAAATGCTTTCTATATAGAAACAATAAATAAATAAATATTGTTTGCCCTGTTGCCCTCTGTTATTCTGACCTTTCGACAACGTAAAAAGCCATATTTCACCTCATTCTCGCTATTGTTTGGAAACGGCAAACAAAAAAGCAATCGTTACCTAACGTTATGGTTCAACACACGTACACGCTCGCACGCACAACAAGTAGATCGATGACATGAGATATTGCAGAAAATGTAGGTCCACTGAGTAGACTTTGAGGAGCAAATTAAAATGCGTTATGATATAGGTGGTCGGACGACTGATATGGCAAAATTAGTTAACTCATTTCATGTTTTAATGGACCGTTTGTTGGATTATGACTCGGATCCATCATTTTTTGTGCCACAAGATTTACTTAAATTACATTATCGTCTCAACAACAAACATCATCCCTCTCATTTTCTTTTCCTTTCACTTCTCCTGCACCACTCTCTATCCATTTGTCACTAAATAAAGTGCAGGTGTTACATCACAACAAGCTGGTGGAAGGAGTAAACATTACCATTATACCACCAACGTCCCTATGTTTTGCACCTTATATAAAAATTACCTTGAGGTTATATTTGGTTATAAATATAGGATCTTATTCAATTACGTCTCTTATATTTATCATTTTTTAAAAAATAATTTATCTAACCTATAAAATTATATGCAATTTAATATTGCATAGAGATATTTTAGGGAGACTACTTGTTTAAATTATTTAATTAATTTTATTTTCTTAATATACTCATATTAATTAAATATCTCTTCTATCGAGGGAGTAGTTCCATTTCCATCTCTCGTGGCCATTAAAAGGAATAAGAAAACATATATAGTGGTGCTCGCACTATTTCCAAAGGAAAAAAGTTTTCTACTCATGGGAAAGTGTATACCTTCCCCCTCAACTCTTTTTGTCTTGTTTTGGTTTGGTTTTTTTTTTTTTTTGTCTTTTTGTTTCTTGGGAAGCTCAAATAGAAGAAGATCAATGTAAACACTCAGACCCCTTTTTTTTTTGGCTCAAAACTGAGGCCCCGGCCATTTGGTACACTAGAAATCAAAATCAGGGTGGGAGAAAGGAAAATAGATATTTTTAATCTGCGGCCAATGTTTGGTTCACATTTTCTTGGAATAATGTTTTCTGGTGGGGGAGTATTTTCCCTTATACATAAAAAAAATTGGTTCCCACCTATTTTGGTAGGAACTCATTTTCCGAATGAGAAAGAAGACCAACTTACTCTTTTCAGTGTGGTTGTCATCTCTACTTCTCTCGCTTGATCGTTTCTTACTTCTTTTTTCTTTGATCCATATGGCTTATGATGAGAACGCGACATTCTATTTATCTCTGCTAGATGAAGATTTTAATTATAATATTGATGAGGGTACGACCTGAGCCTAGAGAGGCGGAAGATAGAGAGTGAGAGAGGTAGCAACAAAGAAAAAGGAAGGAGAAAGTGTTGAAAATTTGAGTGCACAGTATGAACACTCAAGTGTATAATTTAAGTATTGTGAGTAGAGGTGGAATCAGGGGGTTAGGGGTGCCCCACCCCCTAAAATTACAGAACATGACCCATATTTTTAGGAAATTCTATTTGAGCCTATAAAAATTTCATGATTTTCATTCTAGTCCCTCTATATAAAGTTGCATGAAGGGACTAAAATGAAAATATTGAAATGCTTATAGGGATAAAATATGGTTTCATGAAAATTTAGGTTCTATTATATAATTTCCGCGCCTCCTAAGTGTAATTTCTAGCTCCGCCCTTGGTCCTGAGCATGAGCGTGGGCATATGGTCTAAAATAACATTATATCTTTTAGTGGTATATGGTATTTTTACCTCATTTTCCTATATTATTTTCTTTCAACCAGACAATTTTTCCTGTCAACCCTTTTTTTTTTGCGTAGTGCATCTGGTGTCCTAGGGTAGGCTATCTTTCAGGCACATCAACGGCCCCTGACTAATCCGGACTGAGACCAGGTTGGCCCCTTTCGGGGGGAAGCCTCTACCACCCACGCACGCTGCATTCCCACGTCTTGAACTCAAGACCCGTGGTTAAGCTAGGACAGCTCCTTTCCAATGTGAACTAAATGCATCAAGACAAAATATTTTCTGATCCGTTCTTTTTCTTTCCATTCCTACATTTTCTTCAATCCAAACGGGGCTTGAAGAGAATAGTATGTGAATTAGGCTTCGTTATGGGCTCGATCTGATGGACTTTTGGGCAGGAGAGGCTATGAGAAGTACAATACAGGTTTGTTATCATTGGTTTTTCCTTCTCTTTTTACAAATAGACTACACTGAAAGTCAGCAGCTGCTGTGTCTTTGGTTATCTGCTTGATCGGCGAGTTTAGTCAAAGCGAGAACCCCAGGACGAGTTGAACCGTGCTTGGCAACTACGTACAGGACAGGTTCACTGTTCATGGTCGCAAGATCGTGAATTCAGTTTCACAATGACCAAGATCGTGAATTCTTTACTAACATGGGGCCTTGGTATATTAAATCTTTTTTTTTATTACCACTGAGTTTCAACCTAATTTGGGGTTTGCCCATTAATTTTGCGTTTATATCATTTTCGCTTCTTGTTATTAAAATTCTTGGCTACACCACTGACGAGCACACCCCTACTCATCCAAAAAATGAGCAAGGAAATGTATTCCAAGTTTTGATGTCATTACTGCCTAAGGCCTTCATATAATCTAGATGGCAACTTCATCATAAGATAACTATGAAAATTTTTTGTGTGAACCTTTTGCATTTTATTTGTTGTCTAACTAATTAAAATACAATAAATTATAAGTTAACTTGACACCTCCTAAATATCAATAGACATATTAATAGAATTAAAAGATTTTACAAGATTCAATTTTTCATTACTTATGAAATTCTAATTAAGAGATTCTTTTTTTGAAGAAAAATAAAAATATGAAATATATGAGCATCGAATTAAGATTAATGATAGTTGAATTATTATATTTTAATTGGTAAGACTACAAATCACGTGGCGAACTAAATTTATACAAGCATTTCTTGATTATCAGAGGATTTGCCCACTAATCATGGATTATTTGAGTTCCAACTATTTTTACGTCTAATGGGAATATTAGTCAATGTCTTGGGATCCAAATCATCCACCTAAAGTTCTCTTACGCTGCCTTATCTCCCGGCACTAAGCCCGCAACCTAAAAGTCAGCAAATTTTTTAGGCCAAAATTACTCCACAATAACACTGATGTTATGCTTAATCTGTAGATTAATTGCTTTTTCACTTAATAATGTTGTAGCATAGCATTTTCGGTCAAATTTATCTTGTCAGCGGATCTATTACTGAATTTTGATAAATTTTTGGCTCATATTATAAATATGGATCTAAGTTTTTAGATATTCCCTCTTTTGCCTGTATCTATATTTAGTGTTCTTTCTTTCTTGAAACAAATTCTTTGGTACGAGTATAGAAACAACATCGTTTTCCTGTTAGGTGAAATAGTCTCACAAGAAAACAAATTAACCTGCGTGTTGCACGGAACAATGTTTTCTTGCAAGAAAAACGTCCGCAAAGACCTGTTTTCTTTCCATACCACTTAAAAAGACAAAATACATGTTCAACTACAGAAGGTTATGAAACACTTCTCCGATGATATTTGTAGTCCTGTTTGTACACTTATTATTTTAACACAATATAAATAATTTCAATCCATTAATACTCTTAACCTTCAATAGTGCAATATATAATTGTGTATGAGAGAAAATCGGGTTTGGAAGGTATAGACCAATATTGATCATAGATTGTCCTTGCTTTTGTTAATTGTCAATACAAATGATATGATGATTGGGAACTGCCTCCTTATCATGTTGTAAGGTAGTTTAGTTTTGGAAGGGTTCATGTTTATACAATAAATCAAAATATCATCACCAACACTTATATCATTCAGCGCTTTTGCTTTTATAACATATTTTTCCATGTGTTATTTGCAACCTTATCTTATTGCATAAACCGGGTCAATATTCCTTATTAGTATAACTAGTTCACCAACTTTCAATACAAGTTTATGATGAAGTATTCCTGAACATTTAATTGAATTAAGGAATTTGATGTGGTAAATATCTTTAAAACTGTTGTTTGCATTATTTGTGCTACTTATCAAATTTGAAATGAAAATATTCCAAGGACGATGTTGGGGATATTTTTGTGGCCCCTGTGTGGGGGGGGGGGGGGGGGAGGGTAAGAGCATAGTTAAATAGGAAGTTCTTGGTGGGAAGAGTGTCAACTTGGATTCATGTCTTGGTTGGTATGAATACTAGGTGGGTGTGATTCATTTTGAATTAGAGTAAAATATTTTAGTTAGCCATTTATTTTATCTAAATTACACAAACCTTCTATCATGAGACGGACCTTAGAGTAGACAATGGGGGCTCATGGCCCCCCCCAAAAAAAAAACAATTGTTTAGAAATTTTTTAAAAAATTTATGTTATCTTATATATTATACTTGTTAAAATTCTTTATTATACATTTGGCCCCCAATTTTTTTTTTAATTGGTTGATGAGTAGACATTTAGCCCTCCAAATATTTATCCCAAGATTTATCCCTGCTTCCATCTATTTTAAAAATGTATACAAAGGTCACTTCAAATTAAAATGTATATTACAAAAACCTACCTTTCATATTTGAGATTCAATTTTCATTCACACAACTATTAGTTGATTTTTAAATTTGACTATTAAATGTTTTCTTTGGCCAAAATACTCCTCTTTCAACAAATTAACAAACATTTATATTTGCCTAAAAACAATTTTTATACCGATAAAATAATTTAATGTATATGTTCAAAATTTTCAATATATTATAAAATTTATTGACTTTTACTATACTATAAAATTTTATATATTTATTAAAAATTATATATTTATTATTCTTTTAAAGGACTAGAAACATGTTTCTCTCATTTTGTTTTGCCACTTCACCATGTTTGGTTCACCATATGTTATTAATAAGGTAATTTGAAACATTATATAACTTATATAAATTTTAATTTTTTAAATACATTTTTTCACAAACATTTATAAACACGTTTATTTAAGTATGTGTTTACTAAAAGAATTAATCATATTTTTAATTAATTTTTATATTTATGCATTAATTAAATTAATTAAGTCTTTATCTGAAAATGAAAAGAATTTAACCGATAGCTATTTGAAAAAGTAAAAAATAAATTAAGAAAAAGAAAAGAAAAAACTCTTAAATTACTTAAACAATTTTAGGAAATTAGTAATGATGACCGGTAAATTTTAATTTAATTAAAAAATAAAAATTCTTAACAAAGTCAGTGATTTGTACTTGATTTAGACTTAAGTGTATGTTTTTTTAAAATATAAAGGAGTTCTATATGATTAAGGTAAAATATAAAGAAAATTGGAATATTTTACTCTTTGAATTACTATCCAGTGGAGTGCACAAGCGTGTCAATCACGCTCAGGAGTGCACAAAAAAGTCACTTATTTATGCTTTTACTTTCTTTGGTGTTTAGACACTCCCGTATTCCGGTTTCCTCTCTTGTGCTAAGTTTTCCTTAGAAACTCTGGTCTCTGGCTGTATCAAATTTATAGCATGTGCTCTTGATATTAATGAACACTCCCTCCCGTCCTAAATATAAGATAAAAGCGAATTTTTTTAGAAAAATTAAAGAAGTTAATTAAATTACTTTAAAATATTTATTTTTTTTAAAATTAATTAATTTGACTAATAAATTGATATATAATATATAAGGATAAACAACATATAATATGATTAAGTAGCTAATTTAGTTTCTTTAATATTTTTTTAAAAAATTAATTTTACCTTATATTTAAGATAGGTGGGAGTATCATTTTGTCTTGTTAAAAAAAAAATCAATAGTTTTTAATAGTAATAGTGTGGGACCAAACACGTGTAACGAGACTCCTGAATCCTGATACAATTATCCATGGAATAGAGGGAACCAGTTTACTTGCCAAGGAAAGGCAGGAGGAGCTTGTCCTAGAGACGAGTTCCAAGCCGTTTAAATTTAGATCTGGATAGTCGAGATCAATTTTTTTTTTTTTAGTTTTCATTTTTTTTTTTACATGAAAAAATCATTTTTAAGAAAAATGTTAATTCAAAAATCAACTTTATTTTAGGTTCTTTGCCTATTAAAGTATTTTTAAAAGAAAAATTTTAAAAATTTTTTGATCTCTGCCATCCAGATCAGATCTGGATGGCTTAAAACTCATTCGTACAGACGAGCTCCCCTGCCTTTCATCTTTCCAAAGGAAAGGTAGGGAAACTGGTTCCTGGAATAGAGTAGCCGACAGTGGAATGGCATGACTATCAATGTAAGCCAAGAACTAAAAGCATTATGTCTCAAATCTTCTTTTATCAGTGAAAGTCATTGGATCAAATAAAAAGACTATTTTTAAAACCCAGCTAGCATAAATGGAGGTTGCAACCCGGGCACAAGGAAATAACACGTGGTCACTGATTGGAAGGACCAATTATTAGATGATGCAGCATAAGGACCTGATTTTCAATAATAACTTGCACGTCAACACAAGGCGGAAAAAGAGAGTTAAACGCTTATTTATGTTTTGGTTGATGAAGAAGCAATTCCTGCTTCGACCGATGCTGACACAGCTATTAACCAACGAATGGATGACTCTGTGAAATACTATGACTGTTAATTTTCAATGAAACATCTTGCTCATGATTTTCACTGGACATTACTAGTTGTTCGACCAATCTCCACAACGCCTGCATTAATTGGGATGTTCGCATGTGGGCTTTAAGATCGTTAAAGAGCATTTCCCAGAAAGGGTACTGTTTTTCAACTTTGAGTATCGCATGAGTCAGAATGATTTTTATAATGACTACGCGTATTTGATTAGCTAGTTCGTGGCGTTGGATAGACCAGTAATCAACTAGTTATCACAAACTTGTCCGAAACCTATAATCATCTTGTGGTGTGGATCAAATTAATTAGCGAATAAATTAGAAGATAACTATGATGACAGAGCATGAATAAGGATAAATAGTATAAGGGTCTACTAATAAGTGTTGGCTCCGAGTATGTTGTTGCTGCCATCACATTAAGGGACTGAAAAATTTTTGGTGGTGTTTTGATTACATTTGCAAGCAACTCCAACCGAGTAAAAAGCTCCATCACAATCTTCAAGTCAAGGTTGATGATGTCTGGACCAACTTCTACAGTAAACCTCCTTATAACGAAGGAAAACCCAGGGACAAGAATACCCCATAACTTCCGAATCATATCACGATGATGCAAGAACAGTGTACCCCAAATGTTTAAAATGAAGTAAAAACGTGGACCAAGTCAGAAAGAAAGATGAGATAAAGCGCATTTTGAATAAAAAAGTGAACTAACTGAGGTATGGCAAAACCTTAGCATCTGATAAAATTGCATTATCGCAAAGATGGCCCACATGTTGTGATTGTCATCCACTAGCGAGGATGAAGACATTTCTGGCCCTGGTGACAAGCCAATGATTTCAGTAGCCTGCAAGGGTGAAGAGAAGCAATTTTGCTGCAGAAGAGATATCGTCTATAGAGCTTATGAAGATGCGTGAGATTGCTGAGGCCTACCCTGGATCCACAGTCAAGAATGCTGTTGTTACTGTCCCTGCTTACTTTAATGTCTCTCAGCGTCAGGCCACCAAGGATGCTGGCGTCATTGCTGGTCTGACTGTCATGCGATTGCGAGTCATCAATGAGCCCGCAGCTGCAGCCATTGCTTATGGCCTTGATAAGAAAGCAACCAGTGTTGGAGGGAAAGGTGTCTTGATTTTTGATCTTGGTGGTGGCACTTTTGATGTCTGAAGAGGGTATCTTTGAGGTGAAAGCCACAGCTGGAGACACCCATCTTGGCGGTGAGGATTTTGGCAGCAGGATGGTGAACCACTTTGCCCAGGAGTTCAAGAGAAAAAACAAGAAAGGCATCAGTGGCAACCCAGAGCACTTGGGAGGTTGAGAACGGCTTGAGAGAGAGCTAAGAAAACTTTGTCTTCCACTGCCCAGACTACCATTGAAATTGATTCTCTGTATGAGGGAATTGACTTCTACTCAACCGTTACTCGTGCTAGATTTGAGGAACTTAACATGGATCTCTTCAGAAAGTGTATGGAACCAGCTGAGAAGTGTCTGAGAGATGCCGAGATGGACAAGAGAAGCGTCCATGATGTTTCGGGGTTATTTTCATCTCCAGCTAAATACGAAGGCCATTGGTAGGCTTTTGTGGATTGGAAACCCACAAGAGAGCACTTGGAGTTGGAACCCGTTTTGGTGCACCATGAGCTCGTTCGTCCAGATTTAATTTTTTCTCTCATACAAACATTAGCGTCTTTTTAATTTCTTCAGATCGGTTTCTTCCTTCAAACGATGGGGGCACGGAACACCCCTCTATATTTGTCAGGGACCAAGAATAATTTCTGCCCGTGGTAACGGTATCTCCTTTAAATGGAAATTCTAAATTACATTCCAATCTTTCCGTATTTATGAAAATAATTATTGTATTGATCGACACATAATCACTTAATATATATCATAAGATTATGGGAAAATCCCTAAAATAATTTTTTTTTTAAAAAAAAACGTAAGGAATTCTAAATTCCGAAAAGGTAACAACAATTTGCAATAAAGAACAAAATTATAAAAAAGATTAAAAAAAATTAAATATGAAAAGAAAATTGACCCGGTAGATTTCTTCGAATTTATGCAGTTAATTTGATGTCCAAGATTATTTTTGTTCGAGAGTGGCGAGTTGTGCCTAATAATTTTCTCAATTGTATCGTCTATGCACAAGATAATTCTTGCGTCAATTAAAAGTCTTGCTGAGCATCTCAAATTCAATCAAAATTCAAAATATTGTAATCGGAGTCTTACATTGAGGTCTTTCTTGGGCTCCGACAGAAAAGAGGCGAAAATGGGAATTTAATATGAGCAAGATAATGGAATTTCAGATGAACCGCCAAGCACACTAAATGCTGAAGGTCTTCGATTTTCTACGATGGCAATTTATAGCGGATAAATGTAACAGTGGAACTGCATTGCCAATCAAGGTCCAAAAATCGAACAGATCTTGCATACCCTGTCCTAGTAAAATGAAAGGCATAGAAATAATCATGAGACCTAAGCTACATTTCATGATTTATTTATATGAGGTGAAGTTATCTCCAAGGGGCAGATTCCATACACGGGGTAGTCAGATTCCACAAAAATGGCCAGACCTAGATTTCTCGACGTATTTCCAAATGGTTGGGAGTCATAGATGATCTAGTGGGTGAGAAACTGAGACAGTACTCTCATTAAAATTGAAAAGAAAGCATCCTGCGAATTGCGAAACATCTTCAGCATAAATTACAGTGGAAACTCGACAGTGGAAACATGTTCTGAACTCTACAAACGAAACAATATCCAAGCAGCGACTGCTGCAATTTTAGTAGCCACGGGCTCGCCAAAAAGACAACTTACGAGGAGGAAAAGCATTTTCCACGCTGGCCTTTACGAACCAGGCCTATGATTGATCGTCCCGCATTTTTGCCAGATATCACCAGAGTGCATGGGCATAGCAAGCAGAACTTTGAAAAAAAGATAATGTTGGTTTTTCACCGTTTGGGCTTCCTCACATTCTGGCCCTCGCCCCTCACTTCTGATAACCTTGATTTTATACCACCGACTGGTATTATTGGCGGTCTCTCTGGGAAGGCGTTGGTGGGATCTTGTGATGACCAAGGCTGTGCAGATTGCCTGGTTGGACTAGCATAAACTCTAGAAGATGCAAGCCTGGATCCTGCTAAAATCTGATCTCTCAGCCCTTTCACTGATTTATGGCTTTGTATTTCATCATCGTAACCTTTTCCATGAGCTTGCTTCTCCAATTCAGAGAAGCCTTCCCAATCTATTCCGTCTCCAAAATTTTGAAGCTTATCAGCTTGGGTCCCCCATTCCAACCCATCTGATATGCTCCTTTGAAGAGACATGCTTTTCCTAGAAGCTTTCCCGGAGGTTGACCTCCTCCCTTTAACTTCTTCATCAACTGGATATCTTCTGGCATCAAACCTGCTTTCAGAGGGGTAATTCCACTTGTGGCTCTTGTGGTTGTCCATATTTAACTCAATAGAATGCATGTCACTTTCAACTGAGTCTTCTTTGTATTCTACTACATCGTCTACCTCTCCTCCATCATCCTCTTTATCTTCATTATGATGGGAATCAAATCGAGTTTTACCCAGATAGAAAGCAAGTTCTTCATCATTCAAGTGAGTGGAACTGCGTCCTTTTTCTCTAACTTGTTTGTTTCCCATAAAAGCCTCTAGTTGATTCCTGAGCTTATTAACGGCTGCATTCTTTTCCTCAAGCTGATATTTTGCTTCAGAAAGTTTTGCCTGAGCTCTCTCCTCACGTAGCATGTCAGCTAACTGCATTATTTCCCGTTCCTTTTCTACCTCTTCACAAACTTTTGCAGACTCTATTTTATCCAACTCAGATCTATCTTCACCAACGTCCCTTGCCAACTCATCACATACTTGTTCAAAAATTTCTCTCGCTCTCTTCTCACTCTCAAGTTGTTTCACCACTTTAAGCAAGGATGCTTTTGTCTCAGCCAGCTCCCTTCCTAGCTTTTTGTTCAAGCTTTCAAACCGTCTCCTCAGTTTTCTCTCTACATCAAGTTCCCCAG
This sequence comes from Acacia confusa, assembly GCA_037074495.1. Taxonomy (NCBI): domain Eukaryota; kingdom Viridiplantae; phylum Streptophyta; class Magnoliopsida; order Fabales; family Fabaceae; genus Acacia; species Acacia confusa. The sequence goes on along the minus strand of CM073507.1, from coordinate 6,448,193 downwards.
CAACAGATTCAATTGCAGCTTCAATAATTTCTTTCTCCTTGCTTTTCCACGCTGCCTTTTCTTCAGCAAAGCACTTCATCAAATAATTTAACTCATTTTTATCTGAGCGCTGTTCCTGGATAAGCTGATTGACCTGCAGGCGAGCCCTCTCCAGCTCAGTATGTAGAGCAGAGATCAGGGACATACTGGAAGAAGGGCGATCTTCATTACCCCACATTCGGTTTATTATTTTAAGAAGTTCTTTTGACGTTGTCAAAGCATTACTAACATCTTTCAAACGTGTTTTGACTCCAATAGTAGATGATGTAGGTGTTTGTGCCCGAGATCTGGTTTCCACCTGTGGAAGAACAAAAATATCTGAAACCCTCTCTCTCTTTTTATTTTTAACCGCAAATTTAAGTTGTGAAAAGCTGACTCATTTTGAGTTGGGCACTTTACATGCATGTGTATGATGTTACTCTACTCATACATGTTCGGTTAATTTCAGCCAGAGTTGGGAATAGATTTCAAAATAAATAATAATAACAATTAAAACAAAAGGAAAAAGATCAAATATCCTATTCCAAGCAGCAGACAGTTAGAATTTGGCTACTATGGGACAGATAGAGAACTTACCTGAAATGTTCTAATTCATTTCAACGAGCTGCATGAATCACACATATTTTTTTGTACTTTTTAAACAAGCCCATGGAACTTTTAAGCAGATTAATTATATAGTTAGGAAGGTTAGGGTGATAAGGGCATTGATCCACAAGGGAACACCTACTTGAACGTACCTATCATTGCCATGACCCGAGTATTTGTTAATCAGTAACCAAGGAAAACAATTAAGTCGTTCACTTCACTTTATTGAAGTGAGGTTGTGTCATAAAAGAGGCTGTCTTATTATGTCAGTGTTACACTTGAGGATATGGAACATGCTTGCCTAACATTGAATACACATTTTTCTTGGGGAAACCTAAGAACTTCCCCTGAAAATACGAATCCAAATCACCTGTGATGCAAGCATAAAGAAAATTATGGGTATGCAGGATAACTTCTGACTAGCATACCTAACAAGAATGCCTTGAAATCCTAGGTAATATAGAATGCATGGAAAGGGCCAAGTAGAGAAAATGAAAGAAAGAAAAGTTGGAAGCTTCCTGAACAATACAAATCTTTGCTCTACCGACCTCCATGAGACTGGCATTACTGAGAGAATCTAATGGGCCAACTTGGTGGTCCGTGAGCTTCAGCCTCTGAGAAATGGATGGGGTTCTTCTATGGCGACTACCTGTTCCAGACCTATCCATCCTCTACAGAAAGGTAATAAAACTCCGTAAGCAAAGCAAAATAAATCGTACGATTAACATCAACACGAATGCTGTAGCAGTAGTTCCCTGCTTCAAAGATCAAATCTACAAAGGTAAATTTCGAAATCATAGGAACTTAACATTCCAAATTGTACTACTTAATTTACGATATATGTATATATAGGGTCCAGAGATGGTTAAATTATATAAAGGTCAACAAAAACCAATATATCATCCATCTACAATATAGCCAGTTAGCTACTAGAAAACACAGCCCACCATAGACAATCAAGAGGAACATAAAAAGAAAACAAAATAGACATGGAAATCAATTCTCATTCAAAATTTTCATGGGAATATAATCCAGCAACCAGTTCCGGATTCGTTCTCTTATATCAAAAGAAGACTGAAACGAACGCCATGCGATTTGGAAAGCGAAAATGTTCACCTCTGATACAGGACTATGAGATGGATCGGATAAATGGGGAGGCAACGAACCAGAATGCATCGACCTTGCCGCCAACTTTTCCCTTGCTTTCAACTCTTTCTTCAACCTTCTATCATCAGATCCTTGTCTAACGCTCGGGGAAGGAATCTCATTCATCTCCCACAGTGTTGCAGCAAGCTTCCTCGCTGACACAGGTGCTTGTTTGGCCTTGCTACCCGTCTGGGATGGTGGGTACTTAGGGGACTCCAGGGCCCGCATAACGGACGCGGGAGATCTCGAGTTCATTAGTTTCCATGTGGGCACTGGTGTACTTGATCCGCCCCTCTTTCGCACAAGTATGGCCCTTTTGAGTCTGTAGTTTTGGAATACAGAGGAGGTAGATGATGCCGATGAGGAGCAACCTCGTTTTCTGATCTTCCCAGGAACCAAATCCATGCTTCCAATTTGCCTCGGCATCATGAAACCTCAGTACTCAGATCACTAAGAATCTGCCAGAAACAGTTAAACTCAGCATGAGAATCAAAGCACCCGGATCGAAGCATTTCATGCTTCAGCGTGGAAAACACAAAAAACAGAGAAGGGAGCAAACGAGTAATAATTACCATGCGTTTCACAGCTTCTAGTCCCAGAAGACGGGGAAATCAGCCTCCTCCTTTTCAGTGCCTTGCTTCAATGCTGTCTGACTTGAACCGTGAAATCAATTGCGGCGAGAGAATTTTACCATGATACTGAAGGTGGTAAAAGTAGGCGGTTTCGACAAATTCAAATAGCGTTATCAGTATCAAAGTACTTCAACTTCAGTGTGAGGTGCACTTTTTCAGGGACAGAATAATAGTTTACGAACACTGGGAATGAACAAAATCAGTCCGGCTTTTAACTTTGCCAGCGCATTGCTGAATCGAGCTCGAAGGAAAGAGGGAAAAGAATAAAGAAAGAAACGGTGAGATAAAATGCGGCGAGGGTACTGGCGGGGCGAGAACCCAAACCCTAAGAAATAGTTATGAATAAGATGGCTTTTGATGGCTTCCACAACCGCTGCTAGATTTGATCAGAACAACTGGCTGTTGAGTAAACTTGGAAAGGGCAAAAAGCGAAAGCGAGAGAGGGAAGGGAGGATCAATCAGACAAGAACTGTCCTCGTGAGCGTGGGCGCGTGTAATTACAATAACCGTGGGATGGAATGATGGTGGAATCGAACGGCAGGTGAGAAATGGAATCAGTAATGGGTAGGCAGAGGATGATGGGAAATAAAAATAAGGAAGGGGTATGGAGGAGGGAGAAGATGGTATGAAGAGCGAAAATTCGGTGGAGGGAATTATAACGAGAATAAATACTGCTGCTTTTGGCGTCTCCTCTTAAAATCACGACAGCTCTGACTTTGACCTTTTAGGAAACCCCAATCAGGCAAGAAAACGACTGTGGAATAAAAGCATTTTTCTTAAAAAATATATAAATTGTGGAAATTTCAGACGCTGTGAAAACAACAACAACAATTCAGAGAAAAAAAAAACAAAATAACAACAGCAATAATAGTATAGCTTTAATCCTATTAAGTGAGGTTGGTTATATAAATCAAATGATGACATTTTGCTTTGTCAAAAATTAAATCTCAAGATAAACGGTTAACTAAGAAATCTCATGTAATATCTCATTGAGTATTCTTTTTGATCTTCTTCTCCCTCTTTTAATATGCTCCAAACAACTTGATATATCCTTCTCACTAGTGCATAAAATGACCTTCTTTGTACTCCCTCTGATTCTTATTATAAGGCACCAACCACCATTTCTTACAAATTAAGAAATTGAAGTTAAGTCATTAAATTGGTTCAGAAATAATAAATATTTTCAACTTTACCCATACTTTAATGATGTGAATTTAAAGAGTTAGTTAAAAATGAGGGTATAATTGAAAAATAGTAATAAATGAATTGGTTAAAGGTAGTTGGTGCCTTATAATAAGGACCAAAACATTTGGTAGTTGGTGCCTTATAATAAAGATCAGAGAGAGTAACAATTCTCACACACCAATAAAAACAGTTAAAGTCAATAAAGTTGTCATAGAATTTAAATAACTTTCAACATTACCCTTACTAATTATACTAAATTCTAATATTCTATTAATTATTACTTTCACCCACTACCCTCATTAAATAGGGGCATACATGAAAAAAGATTATTAATGCTCATTGAGAACAAATAAATGCCTTATAAAAATGACTAAATAAATTTGTTAATTAATTCCTTATAATAAGAACTAGAGGGAGTACCTCTCCAAATCACCTCAAACGATTTTCTATCAATTTTTTTCAATAGGTGCCTCTTCAATCCTTCCAATTTTATTACGAATATCATCTTTCCTTATATGACAACACATCCATGTCAACATCTACATCTTAGTAACCCACACTTTGTGCTCATGTAGACCTTCAAACATTCACTTCCATAATGTATTGCTAATTAAATAACAATATGATAAAATTTATCTTTTACTTTTATCAGATATTTTTTTTTATCACAAATTACTCCGATAAGTTTTCTTCATTTAAATCACTTAGCTTGAATTTTATGACTAACATCTTTATCAATTTCACCATTTTTCTTACAAAATTGATCATAAATATTTGAACTTTGTCATTGTGGAATGACTTGATTTCTCATTTTCTCCTCCAAATCACTTATTGTCTCCTCTTATCAAAAGTGCAATGCATATATTCAGTCTTATTCTTACCCAATCATAGACCCTTGGACCCTAATGAAGGCCAATCTTTATAAGAAAATCATTTATACCACCTTCAAACATCATAGAAAATTTCAAGCAAAACAATAAAAAGAAAATATTTTACCTTTTAAGTTCACTAGCTTTGATAGAGTTTAATGATTGGGCAAATTTACTTGATGTGTTTTTTAAATTTAATATATTCCCTCTTGACCTTATTATAAGGCACCAATTATTAATTCTCACAAATTAATAAAGTTAGTTAAAAACATTAAAATTGTTATAAAATTCAAGTGATTTCCAATATTATTTGTACTAACTACCATAAACTTAAATATAATACTCTTTCGCCCTTATTAAATATGGGCAAACATGAAAAAATGAATTAATTATACATTGAAAACTTGCAAGTGCTTTATAAAAAAGACCAAAAATACTTATTAATTGGTGTTTTATAATAAGAATTAGAGAGAGTAAACACAAGAAGTCTATGTACGACAAATGCAAAACTAAAATCTTATTTAAGTATGATATGTGGCATTATCAGTAAGATAACCAACTTTTTGAGGCAAATCCTCTAGCTTATTATTTCTTGTGGCTCAAAATCTGTAACGGATTCATAATTCCAAAGTCCAAACACTCCAAAGTGTTTTCTTTCGTAGCACAGATCTTGAGATTTGGGATCCACTTACACACAATGTAATGAGAAATAAAGCCTCAATAAGAGCCCTGCTGCAGTAATACCACCACCAAAAACATTTTCTCTAAGATAGCATCTTATGAGACCAGGGAAATTTTAGTTTACATCCTAAAAGCACAAAACCTCCCAACTCCTAAAACTGGAAAATTGAACATCTTACGGAATCAATTTGAATAAGTTTTGAAAATACCAAACTCTCTTCTATATAAGTTCTTGCAACCGAGTTTAATTTATCTCATCAAATTGGAAAAATGTGGAATGTTGAAAAAGAAAGTTGTAACACACGTGAAATATTTTTGTTACAACAAAAATGATCATGTATTGCTGAATAAAACATATGCATTCATAGGCTACATCCCGAGTATAAACTGAGCTAAAGCAGTGTACCTTTTTTTGGGGCTACCTCTTCAACTAACTACTCTTTTGTCTCCGAGTTCATAATGATTTAATTTCATTCGTATTTCATACTCTAAACAAGGGAAAAAAGAAAAAGGAAAAAAGGCAGATTTGATTTAAAGCGAACAGGAACTCATGTTTTGTTTTGTTTTACTTTTATACTTTGCTTCTTCCGTATTTTCCCGCACATTTTTGCTCCTTCAACTTTTGATAGAGCTCCTGTTCTCACTCCTACCTCTCGGTTGAAAAAGCACGGTTGAATGAATTACGTATTGATTAAACAATTAATGCTTATGAGTGTTTTACAAGTTAAGCAATGCTAATGGAAACTGAAAATAGCAGCTCAGCAACTTGTGAGTGTTTCATTCACTGTTAAAAGACAATACGTCCAACTTGTAAGTGTTTATTCCCTGCCAAGAACAAAGCTCCCATCTTAATGACCCAGGCTTCATGTTGGAAACAAGTCCCCATTTCAAGGCCCTGTTAGTGTTTCTTTTTCTCAAGAAGAATATGTTAGCCCCTGATTCCACTGTTGTGGTCTCTGGTATGGAGGAAGCATGACTATGAGCTTTCTATCTGCATCATTCTCTTTTACTTGGTTTTTCATCCATTTTAAAACTCTTCCAGTTAATTTCGAACCATTGTTTAATTTCTTCCTCGGAAATGAGATTTTGCAGTGCTGGCGCCCGGGTTGGCTCAGAATAAAGTATCCCCCACGTGGCTACGGGAGCCTCAGCATCTTCTGCATCAATCCTCACTAGAAGCCATACATTCATTCTGAGTTATTAATTGATTTAGGTTTTCGGGATCCACAAAAGCAGTATATAAGAACTAATCACTCACATGACACCGTTCATTACTGTGCCAGTCTGCTTTCTCGGTCTCGTATGTTTATAAAGTAATCACTCACATGACGCCATTGATTATCCAACGCCTTCAAATATGCTCAAGCCTTTGACCGCGCGTATCCAGTCAGCATGGTGGTGCCCACTTATACATTGTTAAACTTTAAAACTCGACTCTTATTTCCTCCCTAATGAAAACCAACAACGTTGCCTTAAAGAACATGAAAAATTGTTAGACACATGAGAGTATAAGAATTGACGTGGTTGTGGTCCATGTTGTGGTTTTGGGTAGTGATACAACTTATATTTTAAGTTGATAGATTTGAAATCCAATTATTTACTTTATGTTGTTGTGTGTTTTATTCTATTTTTTAATCATTTGGATGAGGAAAGTTTTAAATTTGCCAAGCTAACATCTACTCCAACTCCCCTGGGCTACCACGTGTCTTAATCTGAACCATGATTCCGATCCTCGCAGGATGGCAGGGGCAGGTACGTACGAGGAACATCGTGTTTCATAATTCTACCTTCCTTATCCATCTGTGTGTCCGCTTATTGTCATAACGCCTTTTTCTCTGTATGTTGCGTGTAATCAGTATGAAGATTACGAGTCATGGTGGGAGGGAATCCAAGAAAAACCGATAGTCACATGTTAAAGTTTAAAAGGAAGCAATTAATTGCTCAATTAATGATGATTTTAAGGTGTATAATGCGATTCCACTTACATGAATGGCCCACTCCCAGCCTCATGCATGCTTTGACCACATTTATATCCTTTGATGCCTTGTCGTGTTTCACATGCCGGCTCATTCCCATATCTTATCATTAAGGGGATTACTAAAACAGTGTCCCGTTGGATCACCTCTCAATTTGGTGGCTTTGTTACTTAAACAACGTTCATTATTGTTTCATTTGTTTTTGGGCCTCGCTGATTCATTAAGTCCAGTTTCTTGAACAGTTGGGCCGGTATTGGGCCCAACGTCCGGCCCCGCGTCTAAACTGGATTTGGACCACGTGCATCCTCGTTCCTCACATTCATGGCAATTTTTTCTTATCCTTCTACACCACATCGTAAACGTTAAACCTCCATTTAATTCAGTGTTGACAAATGGAATATAATTCATTTGAACTCGATATTTCATAATTTATAATGTATCAGTAATATTAGCAATATGTGTATTCTCATGTTCTGAGTTTTGTCCTTTTTAATTCATGACCCGTGAGCAAATATTTGAACGCAGGAATTTGCTATGATTCTGGTCTTTCTTCTTCCCGTTCAATCCTCCGCTTTCGTCCTTCCAAAACAAGTGTATCCCATCCTCAGTAATGAAAATTCTCTTTCTATATATATCAAAAAAGTATGTATTTTTATGGTGGATTGTGAGAAATGAGATATGGATAGTAAATAATACTAAAAAGGTGCAAGGCACAAAGATGTCTATGTCTGGTCCCTTCTCATGTCTCTCAAAAAGCATGCTAAATAAATTACTGTCGCTCACCACAGAACAAAATTAAAAATCTTTGACTCATAATGTAGTTTTCTTGGCTTTGCTTCTTCCACTCTCAACGTTGATAAATTCACCCAGGCATTTCATCCTCCCATCCGTATCCAATGATTGTGTGATAGATATCAACTGAAGGCTTTTGTAATAATAAACAAAGATGAATTATTCAGTTGGTTTGACAGAATTGGAGGCATGTCCACATCCTTTAATTTCTGGGTGACCATCAAAGGGCGTGTTCACATCAATCCTGCTTCAAAATTCAACAAGTTAGGCGCATATTATGACTAGTCATTGTACCTTTCAACACTTATTCAATTCACACGTTTCTGAACTATTATACACGTGGACTCAGATGAGCAGAAACATTAATGGAAGTATTAAAAGATCAATCAGGAATAATATAATGGCGGTGATGACTATATTCTATGAACTCAGCAGATTCCTATCATTTTTGGTGCATTGACTCACATGCATTATATATATATATATATATATATTCCCGCTCCCACCAATTTGTCTCTACTAGTGGCACTCTATCTACCATTACGTATAGCCCTCTCAACTGCGAATCAAACCAGTAAAGCCTATCCTCTTATGCCCCAGACTCAGTTACCACGAGCATTTGTTAATTCTTAATTTTTTAAGCTGGTGCAAATGATGCTGATGTTGTATGAGAGCATAGCGCGTGCAGTAATTCATAATTATATATAGCATCCGTTTTGGGGGGTAAAGTTGCTGGTCTGAAGTCACAACCAAGAGTGTCTAAGGAGAAAGTGAAAGTGGGATTAAAATGGACAAAAGAGGCCCATGGGCATGGTCCCACGTGTAGATCAGCCCTACCCACTGCCACTGCCACTGCTTTATAAAGCCACTGGCCTACTATCCTCGTCACCTACCACGTGCCAAGAGCCTGATACCATCACCATTCCCTGAAGCTCCCTTGATCACGCCTCCCACACCAGCAGATAAGAGGAGGCTTTGGGCCTCTGATCTCGTGGGCCCTCACCATAATTCAAGATTCAATGATATCATGGGCCCCCTACTAGGTAGGGTTGTCCCACTACCCCGCATGCACGCCTGTACTCTTTAAACAAGTACTGGTAAGCATTAGTGACCTGATTACAATTTACAGGGAGGATTCAACCTGTGAATTCTCATCTCACAAGAGAGCTTTCATACTGCTTTGACTACATAATCATTAAAACCTGCTCTTTACTAGTAGGACATATAACATGGAAATCAAAAGAACTGTTATACATATAGATTCATTTATTTGGATTAAGAAATACAGACTAGAAAAGTTATATGGTTTGGTACAGGATAGGGGAGGTGACGAAAGGTCTCGTACATTCAATGTTTGGGCTGCTACATTATTAATAAAGCTTTATAGCTTTCACTGTGGGGGAGGGTTTCCTATTTAAAATGTTGGTGTGATAACATGGAGTATGGCACGTGTCCACTCAAGAGAAGGAATCGACGAGGCTGCTTCTGACCAACACTTTCTTTATGAGTTTTTTTTTTTTTTTTTTTTGTGGGGCATGCAATATATTTTTATTATTCAATAATCATGTTTATCAGGTTGATTTCATAGCTGTAAAAGATATCTCAATATAATGAGATTGCTGAGTATCAATTCAATTAAGACAGAGTGAGCAGGGGTGAGTCAAATAAGCATGGTTAGATCAGATGAACCGAAATACAAATTCTTTAGCGTAATGATTGTGCCGTGTTTCGTTTATTCATCTTTATTGAACAAAGAAACTAATTCTCCCGAGGTCAAGTTCATATGGCAAAGACACTACTTAATTAGCGTCATGCAAGTGAGGCGTCCTAGAGAGGTCAGCTCACAAAGCCTCAATAATCCCGAGTAACTAATTCTCCAAATTTTAACGATATTTAAAAATTCATGTGAAACGAGCTAGCTTCGTCCCGTATTTAATTAATGACGGGAGGGGAGCAATAAAGATAGACACCAGGTCAAAAATAAGAAGATGATAGTACTAAAATATCAAATAAACAGGGCCCTGTAGCTTTAACAAATGGCTAGCTGTCTTTGAATTTTACAGCATTGCCCTGTAGAGTTATGGGTGGGTTCAGCCGACAAGCGAAAGAAAATATATTTTATAAAACATGACGAGGCAGTATAGTAAGTAAATATTAAAAAATTGCATGCCTCCAGATTAATGATGTTAATCCATGATTAATCAGTGTTCCAATATATATAACCATCCACTAATAATCAATTGACTCCTACATCTTCCATCATGAAACGCGTCCTGACAGTGTTTTAAAGTTCTCAATTTTTATTATTATCATGGCCTGATAATAATAATAATCTCTTTCCTCAAATAGTAATAGTAATAATGGTAATAGTAAATTGTGCTAGTAACACGGCCATTTGGCGTGCTAGTATATGTTGCCTCCTCGTTAACCTTTTCCTCTAAAATTACTATTGAAAGGCCCCAATATATGCTTATGATCGGTCAAATTACAAATATCATATGAAGTTCATCGCTCCAGTAAAATCATACTCTCCCACTTCTCTCTTCCTTTTTTTACCAGTTCTTTCTTCCTTGTTAAATTAATCACGAAACTTCATTGATCAAATCAAAATAATTATAAACACATGCACACAGGTCATACACTTTTGTTTATACATGTAATGTTGAAATTAATTAGTCGTACATAACCTTGTTTTTAGGACATGTACGGTGAGCTAATACTTTAAATACGGGTGCTCTCTGGGGTGTAGTTTGCTTTAATTTTGCACGTTTTTTAGAAATCTACCGCAGCTTCCAAATGATATCTAAACGTTTTTTTGCAATTTTCTTTATCATCTGTCATTATGAAAAAAAAGAAGAAAACACGCAACACATTTAATCAAAACCCAACTCTGTCCGGACCAATCAAAGCGGGTATTAGTTCTTTCATAACATGCAAAGACAATATGAAGAGGCTATTATTACTTTATTAGAGTACTGTTTGCGAGAAAGCCAAAATGTAGTGTTCAGAAGTCTAACATATGGACCACCTGGGACGAGTGAACTACTATAAAAGTTGATGTGATCTAAAAACTATGACCAGAGGGATCTATAAAGAGCATGAATGAAATAAATGGGGTTAAGGGCCCAACTCAAATTACAATTTTCTTCGGGCAACAATTAGTTAATTATATGATCTTCTTCTGAAGTTCAGGCTTATGTATGACTTTCCCTTCCATCTGATTTATTGCTTGGCCTGGGCCTGTACCGCCTTTCTACCAGCTTTTCCATAATATGATGCATTTTCTTGGCGATCGAGGACCACTTGTTGATTTTATTTTTTAATCAGATAGATATTCATGCATCTGGATCCTTAGCTTTTTAAATTTTTGGACTCAAAAAGGGCCATAACAATTAATTAATCGATGAACTCTTAGCTCTTACGTGAGATAGATCTTTACTAATTGCCGTCATTCAACCCTTTTCTCCGCCGGACGTTGTTTACTTTATTCTAAATCAATCAAGAGACACAAAAAATAGCATATACAAAAGGGCATGTAGTAAATATTATATAAACATAATAACCAAGCTAATAATCAGCTGAGTAATTCACGTGATAAAGGTTCCCTTGTAATTTTAAAAAGTTATAATATAATCAAGACTGCTTAATGTTAGATGTTAATTAAGAAGCACCACATACACTGGTCCTTTTTTATATTATTATTTTTTAGAGATGATAATTATAGCCTCCTCATCAGTCATCATTGAACTTAGTGGGCGTTAGAATCTCAGGTGCAAGATGCGTATCAGCATGTTAGATTGTGTTCACCGTTCTTAACCACTTTGCAACCAGTTCTATAGAATTATATAATATATATGATACATCACTGTTTCAATGAACAATAATGAACCACAGCACAATTCCTGAAAATATATTTAGTTTAAACCAATCATAGAATTCTCACAGAACAGAGGCAGCCTGGCTGGCCTTTGTTCACGGAGACAGATAGAAAAGACAGAAACCCACCTCACTCACAGGCACAATTATTTCTGGGCAGAGTTTTGAATGAATGTCTCCATATGAGAAAGACCCAGAGAGTTTAATCAACTGATCAATCATGTGGCCACTTCGGGATTTTACTTAGGAATGAGGAACGTCCAGATGTAGAAATTATATAAAATTCTGTCACACACACTCTCTCTCTCTCTCTCTCTCTATTCGTCCTATTCTCGCTTTCTCCCTGAAATAAAATCTCTCATTTCTTCGTGGCCAAGGATTCCTGCAATAGAAAGTAAGACCAGATCGAGCGTACGTCGTCGTTTTGCAGGATGATATTACTTGTGGGTCTCAAATTTTCTCGTGTGAAATGTGGGTTTTTGGCATTAATTGCACTCCGCGTGTTTGTGGTTATTGAGGTTAGGGTAATGATTCATGATAAAGCATATATACCTGAAGGTGTGAGATGACACAAAAAAAGTTTGTCTGTATTTAGAGAATGGCAATAACGAAGGAAAACCTCTGAACCCTCTACAATTATTATGGGGGCGAGTGTGGATGTCACCAACATGAAGTTAAACAAACTATAGTGGAACCATTTGTAGGGCAGAGAAGGGTATCTGAATCTACCTGGAAATTGAGGTGGGGTTGGTGTCTGATGCAAACAACAGGACATATTCCAACTTAATTAAAAACAATAAACCTATATGAACATGACAGAGGATACAGCTATTGATCAGAATTAAATAGGATAGCCAAAGGATCAGATAAGTAAACAAATAGTGAGAGAGAGAGAGTTGAGAGTATGTGAATGTGAGGAGGTGATTGAAACACGAGTGTGCTGAGCCGAGGAATTGAAGGAGCAAGCCAATTCTGCTGCAATGGGACAAATCTTATCCCATCGATCTCTCTGGATGCTCATTGGAAGGGAGATGGCATCTGGTGCGTGTTTGGATATTTTACTCGCCTATCCCCCATTAATTGAATCAGGAATATGGCCCTACCTCCCAGTGCAATGCTGCCATGCACGTGACTTTGAAACTTATATATTCTCTCATGCCTCAAGATAATATTAATACAATTTGGGAGAGGGACCTGAATTACACCTCTATGTCATGCTCATGCAATGCCAAGCATGGACCACCCTCGCCTCTGTTTCTCCCTAGCTACGTGCCCACTTGCTGAGTTTTCTCTTAAAATATTACTCAACCGCCCCTCTCCCACGCCACCCTCTAATTAAATATTCATCAACGTAACTGGAAATTCAACTCTCGGCCCACGTTAAATGGTTTCACCGTGCCAAAGGGTCAGATTTTGTGGCAAGAATTTTGGTTTTTAAAAAGGATCGGAGGAGGTGAATTGCTGATCGAGTAGTGAGAAATTGGGAAGCAAAGGGCCAGAGGGTTAGGCCGGCCGTGAGAATAGAAAGGAAAAAAGATTGAGATGAGATTACCTAGTCTGAGGAGGAAGGAGGGCCCCACCACTTGATTTGTTTGCCAATTTTGTAACATGGGATGTCCCTAATTACACCAAATAATTCCCCTTTTTTTCTTTCCCCTCCACATCCTCTAATACACATGTTCCGCCCAATTCAGTATTCTTTCCTGCCTTTTTCTATTATTATCTACTTACGCCTCCTGCAACTGAAAAGGAAAAGCAATAAAATAATAACACAGTCCATCCACACCCTTTTGCGAGCCCATCCATCCGTTATAGTATTATCCTGGTGCCAAAGTTCAAACTGAAATTATACTCCTATTTCATTTTAAAAAATAGGAAAAACTGTATCACTGCAACCTTTATAGGACTCTCGTACTTACATCACATTTTCTCACTCCCTCCCTCCCTCCCCCTCTCTCTCATTGTCATATCTTAGGCAGCTCCATCAAATTGTTCCCACAGTTTTGCTTTTGCACATCAAACCCCTTAATCATAACGCTTGTTTCCTCTCTGTCTTGCCCCGATTTTTCCCCTTCCCCACGGTTTCTGTATTGGCGTGCCTCGTCAAATCCTCAATTTCTCTCTGATTATATCGAAGCACCAGGGAATGTCCATAAATCACTACTCGCCTGATATTTCAGAGGCTACACTGTGGTGGACTGAGCAACATCGCTACCACCACCACCATCATCAAGGGTTCCTTATGCAACCAATACAAAACCCCTCTCCGGCTACCGCCTGGCCTTCCTATATCTGCCCTCCTCCTCCGCCAAACCGCTTCAAACTCAACCACGACGACGACGAAGACGAAGACGACGATAGTAATCAACTCCTACAGACCGGTCACGTGGAAAATGATGGGCCCACGTCGCAGGGAGGTTCGGGCGGGGAAGACGAGAAGGAAGGGATGTTCGAGAAGCCACTGACGCCGAGCGACGTGGGGAAGCTGAACAGGCTGGTGATTCCAAAGCAGCACGCCGAGAAGTACTTCCCGTTGGGCGGGGCGGGAGGGGGGGAGGCGGCGGCCGGAGAGAGCAAGGGGGTGTCGCTGAGTTTCGAGGACGAGGCGGGCAAGTGCTGGAGGTTCCGTTACTCTTACTGGAACAGCAGTCAGAGCTACGTGCTGACCAAAGGCTGGAGTCGTTACGTTAAGGACAAGCGTCTGGATGCTGGCGACGTCGTTTTCTTTCAGCGCCACCGCACCGACTCCAACCGCCTCTTCATCAACTGGAGGCGCCGCCGCCACTCTCCCTCCACCACCGCCCACTTTGCCAGAGCCACCACCACAGACGCCAACACCACCAATATCAATATCAATAATAACAATGTTGGTGTGGGTGTGGGGTGGACCAGAGGTTTCTATGCTGCACATCCTTATCCTTCGCATCACCATCATCATGATCAACCCTTGCCATACCAACCGGACTGTCTTTATGCAGGTCTCTCTCTCTCTCTCTAACCTCGTCGCTTTCTATCAATCAACCCTATCTTTTATTTTTCTTTTCACTGCTAATATGCTCTCTGTTTGTCTTCTTTCTCGAGGCAGTGAAAAATAACAAGAGTAAATGCTGCTGCCTAAATTAATTGAAACGGGACGTGCATACTATTTTAGATAAAATAATGTCGAGTCTCATGGAAGTGCGCCATGTGTGATGCGCATCTTCCTATTTATTGGGAGAAATGTGGCCTTGTTCAGTATATGATCAGATAGCTAACCCAGCAATCTGGTCCTGTGCATCGTACGCCGCGTCGTTTTTTGAATGAACCGAATAATAAGGTTAAAAAGGAATCAATTCCGATTCACAAAAAACAAAGCATCGCCAAATCTAGATTGACTACATAGTTTTTGTTACTGTCAATGAATGTGGCGAAGGATATGTGTGTTATAGTAAGACACTCTGACGCACGTGGTGTGATGTTGCAGGCGTAGGGTTGGAAGTAGAGCAGAAAAAAACGACGACGTCGCCGCCGGGGAACAACTCCAGCTCCAGGATACTAAGGCTGTTCGGTGTAAACATGGAATGCCAGCCCGACGAATCCGGATCCTCCGAACCCGAATACTCGTACATGTCATCGACGTCGTCGTCCCAGCAGGGTACTGCCACCCAGCACCATCACCTCTACGGCCTTTATAATAATCAATCTGCTTCTTATTATTCCAATCACTTGGTACGTCAACAACCACACTCCTAGACATGCCCTTGTCACCACCTCTTACATTAAGGACCCCCTTCTTGTTGCTTTCTTCAGAACTCAGTTGTAAAGAAGGCCCTTATCATATTTAATTATAATTAGAGTTATTTTGCTAATCTTGATTATATTACTCGCATATGAATTCTAAAAATATTTTATAACTATATATATACTGTATGAGTATGTGTTTCTTGTCTGAATTTAAGGAATTAGTTTATTGTTTTTTGTGGGATTTTGCTGTTCCCTTTGAATGGGGCATATCAATTACCCGCTAAACCGCGAATGCCACACGGAACATGTTCCCAATGCAGTTTTGGCTCTTGGTATCAAGGAAGAAAGGGAATATACGTTTAAAATAATAATATAAGAATAAATAAATCGAAACTGAGACCCTCCGTTTTGTATTGGAACTGTATATGTGCATCTACCTCTCCACTTCATTCATGTCATGTGTGTTTTAATCCCTCTTCGCCACATGTGGCCTTCGTTTCTTTGATTCCGCTACTCGTTGAAAAAGTGGCAAAACTCTCTCGCACCCATCATATAAACTTAGTTTCGTCTTTAACTGGGATCAGAACACACTATTCGTTTCCTCGTGAGCTGACTGTAGTTTTGGTTGCTCTGGGCCAGTTTCTTATTTAACCTAGGAATCTGTGTAATCTACCTATCTTTTTCCCCCCTTACCTACTCTGAACATTTTGTCCACTGCTCCAATTGATCGACACGTCACAGGGATGACATGATTGAACAGTAAAGAACTCTCTGTTTGTGGGCCTTAGCTTAACGCCCCTGTGAACATCATCATCAACCCCGCATATTAATTACTAGTAGTTTCTTTGAATTTGGTCAATAATTACCTGAAGCAAAAACTGAAGCTGTAATAAAAACGTACGGGTCAACGAAGTTTGGCTTTTTTCCATTAAGCTGTGTCAGTGCCACTTCAGATCATTCTGGAGCAGCTTCGATGGGATTGAAATATCCCTGACAATGACATGTTTCGTCATGCGATAATTGAACCAATGGGAAAAGAAAACATCACACCATGTTTTTCTGATTCATATCTTCATGTGTCAATCTGTTCTTCTCTGCCGAATACGTAGAAAGTACAAAGCCATGGAGCATCGTTATGATTTCATATGGAAGAAGGTTAGGAGTTATATCTGCCCTTGTTGTTGAGACTTTAATTTACTGATGAACCGAAAAAATCATAATGTACGGATATTTTGTTGATCTGCTGGATTAAAAATTTCAAGAGGCAGGTGACTAGGTGGGTGATTAATTGAATGCTTGGATGAAGTATAACTAGATCGAGGAGGATGTCAACCAGATCATGAGAAATCGCCGAGGATAAAGATCTGTGGATGTGACATCCCGTATTGACCCATTTAACCTATTTGTCGGCTTCCTCCTCAAACTCCGCGAATGTGAGAGAGAGTGTGTAAAATAAAGATAAAAAAGGAACAAGTAAAACCATCCCTGATTTTAATACCAAACTTGAAGCCCAAGTGGGAGGAATAGTGAACAAGTCATGGCAGTGAGAAATAAAGCAGAGGAAGAATGAGGAGAATATATACAATAGAAGCGAGAAAAGTGAAGGGGGGCCCATGGAGGGGATGCAGCTGACGCAAGCAACTGTGGAATGGAAAATTTAGATAATGGAAAGGGAAGGAGGAATCTAAAAGAACCACTGTTGAGATTCTGCCTGAAGATTTTTCTAAAGGGCTCATGATAGTATATGTGTGAGGAGGGGTATGGTGCACACTGCAGAGTCATGGAAAATGGCGTGGTTGAGTGACCTGGGTGGGTGGGTGGCTGCACTTGTCACAGTTTTCTGTGCAACTACTGTATTTTCAAACCAAGCTTGGTTTGATATATATATATATATATATTGATTATATTCATTCAGATTACCACTTACTAGTATTATTTTGTTGGTATATATGAGGAAAAATATGAACAAAAAAGCTAATTATTGTGCTGGTCCCGGAATGTCACATGCGATGGTGGTCATAGTAATGATAAGGGATTGGTTATGTGTTTATCTTCATTTGCCATCAGCAATTTAACATGTGGATGAAAATTAAGCAGATGGGAAGCCCCAAGAAGAAACTTAGCACATACAAGCACGTCAAACACAAAAGAGCCTTTGCCTTTTGGTCCCCACTCAAATGAA
This sequence comes from Acacia confusa, assembly GCA_037074495.1. Taxonomy (NCBI): domain Eukaryota; kingdom Viridiplantae; phylum Streptophyta; class Magnoliopsida; order Fabales; family Fabaceae; genus Acacia; species Acacia confusa. The sequence goes on along the minus strand of CM073507.1, from coordinate 6,430,507 downwards.
TGAGTGAGAATACGCGTCCTTCATAGCCTCTTTTTCACAAAATTCTATGCACTTAAAGGGGAGAGGGATTTCCATACAGACTGTAACATTATTACCAGTGAGATGAAATGTTTAATCACAGATGGGAAAAAGAGAGAAATGAGATCAAAAGCTATATGGGAAAATAGTAACACTGTATAAGGATGCCACTTGCCACATTGAATTGTCTTGTTCACAAATCCTTTCATTCTCACAAACTCCGTCGTGTTCTATAATTTATTATATTAGCAGAGTCATGGGAAGGCCGAAACTGTCAGAAGCAAGTAGTGTGGTCGCGTTGGCTTCTGGAACACTTTTTATGAGTCATTTCAAACTTTTCATTCAGGCCAACCATTGAGCTTTGGAAGGAAGCAATCCACACGCGGTATAAAAATCCCAAGTTTCACGTACAAACACTGGGGAAGAAAATGATTCGAGCATTAAAAAAAGAAAGTTTTTAAATTATAATTTATTATATTCAAGATATTGTAAAAATTTTTTTATCTCAATTAACATAAAAATATTACTAAAAACGTCAAATATAATCTCAAACAAACCTTTCTGAGGGGGAAAGGGGTTTGCGAAAACAGATGGTGCGTGAATAGTCAATGAAGTGTTTTTGGTGATCAATGATTCATGGCACTAAAATTATCAAAATCTCACCAGTACAAGTACTTTATCCCCTCTCCTCCACTGAAGAAGAATGATTAAACAACACTGCGAATAGTACGCAGTTTAGCATCCTAGTCTAGTCTGATCTGATCACATGCTGGTGCTCAAAGTGTGGATTCAAAGCTACGTTGTGATGGATCCAATTTTCAAACAAGTTAGGCACTGGACAAAATTTCTTTTCTTTTTCTTTTTTAATAATCATCTATTAAGAATAAGTAGTAAGGACTTACTCACTTTGACTACGTTCTCTATGTTCTCTGTTTGAAGTGTAAAACTAGAGAAAATAGTATTGAGAACTCTTCTCCAACAATTGTGGGACTGACTATGGCAAATCCAGATTAGTTAGAATCGAAAGTTTCGGATGAACCGGATGAGAAGGCAAAAATAAAAAATAGGTCTCGCCCTTATCACTTATCAGGCGGTCAATGTTCGAGGGGGCTTGCTCTTCAAGTTGTGCGCGGGTCCACAATTACGTGGTGTTTATCATTGAACATGGAACAATGGATAACGGCCAATTAAAGAAATTAAATGACTCCTATACTTCTGAATTATTCATGCAACATGTAATTATTAAGACTAGAAGACAGCGCTGACATAAGAAGGCAAGAATAATAGGGGATAGCCATGTGACCTCATGAAACGTCAGACAGAATCCGGCCCTGCGTCTCCTTTACGATTCACGTTGTAAAACAAACAAAAGGTGTCAAATTGGGAATTCCATATAGTTTTGAGGTGGTAAAAACTGAAAAGAATTCAACATCACAAAGAAGTATAACTGTCGTAGAGATGATATCAAGTTATCAACATCAACCCCCAACACCATTTCCCATCCAATCACAGCAAAAAGAATAAGTTATCATAAATGGGAGTTTACGGGTTTAATCCTATTTATAATCTCATGTCGTGGTTGCTGTCGAAATAAAACGAACTAGAGAAATTAATCATAATGCAGCTGTCACCATGCCTGAAAAAGATTTGGAACAATCTTCGGATAACGATGATATATATAAACAGGTCAGCTGCCAATCAAAACAAGTCAAGAATTTAAGCCCTTTCCTGAACGTGCAATGTAAATGCAAGCTTTACTATATGGACTGGGCCGATTCAGCAGTCTCATCAACCAAATGCTGCTGGAACATCAAATAAGTTGTTGGGGCCTTGATATCTATCTGCCTGATGCTTCATCTCATTTCAGGCTTCACGATGAAACCAATAACCGTTCACCCTTTGCATCTCATGACTGAATTTGTCTGCCACATACATGTTTTCAATGGAAAAGATGGCATTAGGCCCCTTAATAACCAAACAAACTTCCCACTTGCCCAGACAATAAACTACATTAATCAAATAAAAGTGATTATATGGCTCAGAATGATCCAGATTACAAAAACCTTCGTCTTGGTCCACTTTCCTCAAAAACTTAAAGTAAGGCTATGCATAGTGCATGAGATAATTTGAAGAGGGAAAAAAGTACAGAGAAATATTTTGTGATTGATTGGGGGCAACGTGTTTTAACTTGCTAGAATTGTATATCCACGGGAGGAAACATATTCTCATTCTCATTCTTGTGCCCACACCAGACAAGAATTCTTCACAATATAGTCTTGTAGTGATTGTAAAACCATTACAGGGCCCATATGGTCAACCACTATCTAAACAACATTCACTATAGATAGTATAAAACCACATCAGAGAATCCAAACAACATACAGATAAATTTAGAATCCTGATCTGGCAAAAAGAGAGCCTGGAAAAACAAAGTCTATTCAGTGTAATGTACAATAAAACCCTTGGATTCAAGGGGATTGCCACTAATTTCTGCAAAGCTGAGTGCCTTGGACTAAATGATTAATAGGTGTGCTGGATAAGAAGTAAGAACTAACCCATTGCCGTCTATTAAAAAGCTCAAGTTCATTTTTTGGCTACGTCAGCATCTTCATGTTTATAATCTTCATTCTTCTCCATTTCTTGCTGAATGGCGCCCTCAGGTTTACCATCTTCCTTCTTCTCCATCACTCGCTGAACTCCCTCTTGGTACCCTTCTATGAAATTTGTGAGAGCATCTCTATAAGCAGAAGCTCTGGTCATGTATATACGCTGTAATGCAGGTCTCAGAGTCTCCATTCCTCCCCTTGCAGCCACAGCTATTTATTTACCATTAAGAAAATAATGAAAGTAAGTTACAGGAAAGCTAAAATAACGAAATTGAAAAACTAACAAAAATCAATTGGCTCAAATATTAAGGACCGAAGGAAGTATTTTTTGTGTGCCATGACTTGCTCAAGATTAGTTTCCCAAATATAATTGTCCAGGAAGTATTCTTTCACCACTTTCACGGGGAAAAAAGTTTTTTCTCCTCCAAATGCTGAAATGTTCAACGACATATATTCACCACTAATTCCTAACTATTTTGAGCGCCTCAATCAACCACTCCCCGGCCCCAACTGACTATAATTGGGTACAACTGTACAAGAATCAATACATTTTTAAAAGTCAGTTTCTTTTAAATTTAATCAAGTCCTTCGGTCAGCTATATTGTGTTTCAATTGAATGAAGTTGTTACACACTATTTTGGCCAGGAAAATGAAAAGTGAAAATTCACGTTTAAAGGGGAGACAAAAACAGAGCATGCTCCAGTTTCATAGAATAATCTGTGGATTTTTGGCATGCAGTCATGCAAAAGGATTTTGTTATAGCAATTAATTTAATTAACAGCAACCTCCGTGAGCAAATCTAATTCGGTTGGTACATTGTAGAATAACAAAATTGTAAACGCTTTCACGTGCAGAAACCCAGTCTCCCCTACTCTTCATAGTTTCAGAACCGAAAGAAAATTTGCATCAAGATGTGTTTTGTTTACAGTGGGTGTTTGCACTTGTGAATATATGGTTTGGGTAAGTGTAACTTGTTCTATCATGAGTAAACAGGATGAAGTAATATAAGATTAACAACACTTCAATACACGCACGGCACAATGATGGGAAACATACATTGCACTTTCACGCTTAGTATCCCTTATTTTTTGATAAACAAACAATTCAAACAACAGGACAATATTGATCTTAATTTAGAGAGAGATCGTACCAAGATCCTCCAGGGTTGAGGGTTCACTTTCTTGAGGAGTTTTCTTTCCGTTATTACCTTCGTCAGTCAATCCGTCTTTCTTATATTCATGTGGCCGAAGATCAGGACCGATGTCCCGAACCCAGCTTGCAGCGTAAAGCCTAGCCGCTGTCTTCAAAATCTAAGAAATGAAAATAGTCAACTACCTAGGAAATCAAGTTAACCTCCTTAAGTCCAGGGTGATGCTTAGAAATATGACAAAAAAAGAGAGAATAAACAAGTCCCCAGGTAAAGAATGCGGATATTAGAATGCTCATGTTGCAATTGGAGGAGGCGAATAACCTGGAACTGAGATAAAGCCTAGCTTCGCTGGTTTCGGAAATTACGGATATTTAGGAGGAAAATGACAATCCAGAATCAATGAAAAAGCCATCGGCGGCAAAATAATGTAGGGTCGAAAAAAATTGGGAGAAGGAGATAGATTACCCAAATGCGCTCATCCCAGGTCATATGACGACGCTTTTTAACAATATGAGGAGGGTCGGGCAAGGACGAAGGAAAAGCAATTTCTTTGAGATCATGGCGTATGTAGTTGTAAATTTTCCTGCACACTACCCCCACTTTCATTTCGCAGCGCAATAAGGTCACTGTTGAGGTCACTCCCGCCGCCGGATTACCCACCGTCCCGCGTAACGACCGTCGAGTTTTTTTTTTCGGTTATAAAGACTGTCGAGTTGGGAGAGTCAATTTTTGCCCCCGACTTTGGAGGCCCATTCTATTCGGGTCGGGCTGACCTTTTACACGCATTTTTGTTCATTATTATTTGAACCCAAATGCTAGATGAAAATCGAAATCGCAAACCCAAACCCGGGAGAGAAATCGTTATCTTCATTGCAGATTAAAGTAAACCCAAACTTGGGTGTGTCAACGTGTAGTGTATAACCTAAGAATTTCAAGGCTTGGTGTTAGTGGAAGAAAGGAAATCGCATGAAGCAAGGCTCGATGTCAATGGTGAATGAGTTAAATGACAGGAAATAGCCTGAAATGTAGGTGCAAATCAGAAGAACCAAAAACAAATTCCTCAATCGAGTCACCGATTTGGGTGCTCGGTGTCACCGCCACTGCTATTGTCTTTAGTGCGCCACTGTCGCCTCTTAGAGGCGGTATCCCCTTCGCTTTCTAGATTCATAGAAGGGATCCAACTCATGAAGGTGAATGAGTTAGCTAGAACTTGACCATTGAAGGGAACCTCCTGGACTAGAGGGAATTGGCCGCTAGAACGAAATGGTGGGGGTGAAACATTGAGGTTGAGCGGGGTAGGGGTAGAGGGGTAGTGAGGGAAATTAGAAAATTGTAACTTTTTTTTAAATATAGTGAACTCCAGCACAAAACTAACAGAACCGAAAAGATATTAACGAACATGGTATTTTTGCAACAGTTATGAGAGTTTATGAGTAATTTTGCACAAAAAAAAAAAAACACATTTTGCTGAGCGCTCCTGAAGACAAATCATATTTACATTTTTGCATCTTTATCCTATTTTTAAATTTTTAAATGTAGGTGAACTCGTGAGCAAAAATACTGATGATTTTTTTTCAAAAGGGGCTGTTACCACCGTAAACAATTTTTGGGTATAAAAATAGGATTTAATATTTCTAATTTCTATTTTTATTATAAAAATATTTTTCTGTATCACTTACATATAAAAATTAAATGTTAGTAAATCCAGTATAAAAATATTTATACATTTATAAATAAGAAAGATGCCATCTCCGTCAACTGTGCTTAACTGTCGTTACTTTTTTTATTGTGGGCCCCGCTAGTGTCCACCTGTCAAGTGCAGAGCCCCATAATCTTTTCATCTCAGTCAACCCCTCCTTCATTCCCACCCTTCCTCTCTCCCTCCTCTAAGCAATCTGTCCGAGATCTCCTGAACAAAAATCCAAGGTCACTTGTCAAATATAAAACCGAGAGCCGCCGGACCACTTGGGTCGAAGAAAGAAGCACCCAGATGGCTGTGATTGAGCCCCAAGTCTAAAAATCTGATTAAGTTGATGAGGTTTCTGAGGCATCTCAAGTATAAAAAATATGCAGCTCTAACAAGAGCTTTTCAACAGGCACCAACTTCGACTACTCCGATTGCAGTGAATAGGGAGAACGAAGCCACTGCCCACTAGTAAGAGACTGAACCAACCACCGTTAAACACCGCACAAGCCCCCGCACTGTCTAACCCACGGGTTGGCCGCATGCTAAACTCTACTTGCACTTATTTGCTTCATCCTACCCCCACATAACCCTTTGGCTTATTCATATTTAGTCCATAGCCTTCGTTATCAATGACACGCAAATGAGAAAAGCATGGCTTTGTTAGTCGAGCCAAACAAAAGTTTATAATAGAGATTATCCAAAACATAAAAGAACATAATTCTCGGCGGCAAAAGAAATTAAACAAGGCAATACGGGTTAGTATATTTGGTAAGGAGTATTAAATTTATTGTTTTTATTATTCTAACTTATAAAGTTGTATTAATTCACTTTTGAACTCCCATTAGTTTTTTTTTTTAAATTTGATAATATTCAATAGCTTTATATGTGAATTTATAAATATTTATATATCGAGTATGATAAATTATGAATATGATGATGAGTTTAATATCAATTATTTAAATCAAATTTTTCTCATTCATATATTTTAATTATTTAACCATGCACCTTTTATACATATTCATTAATAAAAGTAAACTATTGCAAGTCTATAATTCAAGTTTAAAGTCGTGAGTTTGATAAATTTAATCAAGATCATGCAATAAGACCAAAATACAACATCCAATTCAAAATATTAAAGCCAAATAATTAAAATCCACAATTTAAAAATTAGTTAAAATCGGTTGAAGATAATAAATATGTAAAAATTATAACTTATTTTCTTAAAAAGTCTCTATTTATGGAGAGGGTAAGTGGGAGAAAGGATGAGTGGAAATAGATATGAGAAATGAGTGGAAAAAATTGATGAGAGGGACATATAAATTATTAAGTATAAAATAAAATAAAAAATAAATGATGAGACACAAAAACAAAATCTTATATAAAATACCACAGTCCATATATAGTCCATACAAATATAGCTCTTATATCTTGAAGCTGAGGCTTCGTCTTCTAATTAATCACCGTTTTTGTTTAATAACATATAAAAATGAAAAGGAAAGGAAAAAATCAGTACGTGCTGTATTCGTCACCAAACAGGATAAACATCTATACATGAAACCAAACACAGACTTGATATAACGATAAAGCTAAGCTACAAAGCCATTAATTACCATATATGAAAATGAAGGGCATTTTAAGTGCAATTTTTCAGCCCTATCCATACCGACCTCTTCCTTATATATAATGGGCAGTCCAAGCTCCGCGACTCCCCCTCAATATCAGCCACCACACCCTAACTCAGCATATACAATTAATAATACTCGCGGAAAAGCTCTTATATATATACATGGCCCGTACAACGACGATCCCCTCTCTAAACCAAAGCGCGGCGGAAACCTCCATTGCCGACAGAGGCACCGCCGCCATTTGGACCTTGCCTCCGGACATAATTCAAACTCACATCCTGACTCGCCTTGACGCAGCCACGCTTGCACGGGTTGCCACCACATGCTCCCAACTCCACGCCCACTCCTCTCAAGCAGATCTCTGGGCCAACCTTTGTTTCTCCACGTGGCCTTCCACCAGCTCTCTACGCATCTGCCACGTCACCCGTAACTTCCCCAACGGTTTCCTCTCTTTCTTCTCCGATTCTTCCACTATTCCCCGCCCAATCATCACCGCAACTCCTCGAAACTCGCACATGAATATCGGCCGCACTCCAGAACTCATCTCCGCCGTCGACCTGTTTTACCGCAGACAACTCTTACTTTCAAGAGTGGTGGAGTCCGAAACAGTCTCCGATTGGTTCCGATGCTCGCCCTTCCGGGTTGATATACTGGAACCGAAAGAAGTGGTTCAAACACCGATGATATATCCGGTGGGTGATGACGCGTGTCTGGAGCTGGCGGAAGAGCTGAGGCTGAGCTGGATAGTGATAGACGCGAGGGGAGAGCGAGCGATGAACCTTTCAAGCCAGAAGCCGGTATGGGTGCAACGGCACTGGCTGAGCGGCGAGATGGAGGTGAAGTTCACGACGGTGATGGGGGGCGAAAAAGGGTCACCGTCGGAGCTAGCGTTGTGTAGTACGTCGGTAAGGTGCGTAGGGGTGGAGGGAGGGGAAGTGCAGGTGAGGGAGGGGAGCCTGCAGATGGAGGACATGGATGGGAAGAATTTGAATGGGAAGGAGAGTTTGGTAATTTTGCAGAGGGCGTTGGAGGGTAAAAGGGAGAGCGGGAAGGAAGGGAGAGAAGGATACGGAATGTTTGGGAAGAGGAAGAGGGAGAGGAAAGAGAGAATGATACGGAGAGAAAGGAAATTGGCCGTGGTGTGCGTGAGCTTCGCTACGCTGTCGTTTATTGGTCTTTTATATGCCTGTAGGGTGTGTCGCGTGGAGAGGGTAGATAAGTACTAAAGTACTGTAGATGGACAAAGGAAAGAGAAAGCGAGCCCTGTAGTTCAATTCATTCATTGAGACATACGTATAACTTTTTTTTTTTTTTTTATATATAAAAAAGTTTAGGTTGGGGTAGACTCATAACCTACCAGGGGTCAGGGCATGTCTCCAGATTCAAAGAACGCTTCCAAAAATGCTTACAGATCGTCCACCAAAAAGGCCCTTACATCGACCAGCAAAAATCGAACCTCCTTTTTTTATAGATAAAGGCCGATGTCTTAGCCAACTATAGCACTCCTCCTTGACACGCGTATAACCGTATCCACATGAAACAGCTGAAAATATCGGTGCATTAACTGTGCTTTGGTTGCACTCATTCTATTTCTTCTTCTTACGTACACGCATGATGTTCCAATTATATTGTCCACTTCCATTTCAGCTGTCATTGTCCATTATTATTGTTGTTACCGATCAATCCATGTGCATTATTATATATACTATTTCAAAACTTAATTACATTGGTATATTAAAACTTCCAATTTCAATAAATAATTTTTAACGCAGAATCAAATTCCATACCCTAAAGTAGTTCTGGCTAGCTCCTTTTAAAAGCTAATGAAGTTATCACTACTACAAAAAGTGGATATTACTTCTTCAAAAGGTATCCTTATTTTAAAAAGGGAGTAAAAAGTGTAGACAAAGACTTAAACGTCCTAAATATTAATTTAGGGTGCCTAAAATATACTTTAGGCGCCCTAAGTTTAGGGCGCCTAAAGTAATTAATTTTAAGACTTAGGTGCCAAATTTTTTTAAAAAAATTATTTAGGCGCCAAAAAATATATTTGAACGCCCTAAAAAATTTTAGAGCGCCTAAAATATACTTTAGGCGCCCTAAATTTAGGGCCCCAAAAAGCTTCTTTAGGCGCCCTCAATTACATTGAGGGCACCAAAAAGCTTTGTCTTTAGTTAATTTCCCTCAACTCCCCACCAGCTGCGCATAAAGTAATTAATTTCCCTCAGCTCTCTAGCTCACACTTGCAACAGCTCCTTGTGCCTCCTCGATCAGCATCTCTCATTTCCCATAAAACTCTAGCAACCCACGTTACTCAACTCACTCTTCCGTTTTCCTTTGCGTGACTCCGTCTCGTTCCCTGTTTCCGGCAAAGGTCCTCCATCTTCCTTCGTTCGCAGCTCCCTTTCACCCTTCTTCCCTGCTCGCTCTCCCCTCTATGGATTCTACACTTGGGAACGAGACACCACCGTCGATTTCATTCAAAACAACGCTAGTAAGTGATTTTCCAAATCTGGCTCTTATTGATTTTTCAGATATGAGAGGGTTGAACACCGATTTTTGTAGATCTGAGAAGAGCTCTTGCATATTATGCTTGCATCTAAGTTTGTAAATATGCATTTACTTGTTTCGTGTTTTATTTGATCAAACTTGTAAGGATGTGAAGAAGTGGTGAATCAAAGTTTTACATGTGTGGGTTGTGTATGACCATCTAAGTTCGTATGATCGTGGTTGTACGATTTGATTCTCTCTTCTCTCTCTTCATGAATTTTTTGTTTTTCGTTTATGTTTCGGATCTGACGAGGGAAAACCCTCCATAGCTGGGTTGTTTGTCATATATCTGGGTTTTGTTTTTTTTTAAAAAAAAGGCATTAAGGTGTCCTGAATAAAATTTAGGGCGCCTTAAGTCAAAATTTTTTACTCCCCTCACCTAGACGTCCTTTAAAAAAAAAAGGCCTTAATTGAATCTTATTTAAGCCGTTTTTTAGGTTTTTTTTATAGTAGTGCATGCTTGGAGACAGTTCGTATGTATTGCTAAAGTAAGGCTCATAGCTTGGCACTGAGTGGTCATGACTTCTATACACGAACAGGTTTTCATTTCTAATTTTAAGGCGGAGATCAATGTATCTGATCTGTCCACATTCATTTCTCCTCATGTTCATAAAAGCACGACAAATCGGATATGAATCGGTATCTTGCAACTAATAGTCTGAGGCATAAATTGCCAATAATTATAAAAACAGAACAGAACACACAAAATAATCTCTTTATGCATGAATCCATATACGTTACCCATATATCTAACTTCCGCCCGAGATGGAAACAAAATAAATTAAATAAAAAGCATGTATAGTTACAGTAATATATGATGAATATTCCTTTACCAAATCAATGCAAGCAATCCTGTTGATAGTAAAACACTTGGAAGGAAACTCACAACTTAAGCGAGATCAGACATGTTATACAAAAAAAGTAAAGTAAAAAAAAAAAAAAAATCAGACAGAAGACTTTGACAACAATCATTAAGGTAACGAAGTGTTAAGCAAAGCCCCGTGCACGATGAGCTTAATTAATGGGGCTATATGACCTATTGGTTTCTTGAGAAGGCAAAAGCAGACATGATTATCAAAAAATCCAAAAGAAGCACAGCAATGAGGGATGACACCACAGCTCCGCTTGTTGCCTGACAGAAATCAGTAAACTGACTGCAGACAGCAAGCCAATTGGATTTCTGATTGCCATTGTGAGCCAAGTATACTACCGCTGCTGCTGCTGCTCCACTTGTAACCGCCAGACTCATAAACACCTGCACTTAACATATTAAATCTATCGTCTATCTATATTTGAACATTATTCAACAAAAAGAACTAAAGTTACGCTGAACAAATGGCAATGATTTGAAAAAGCTTAATTACGGTGTCAAGGATAACGAGGAGAAGCCTTGCTCCAACCGCCTGAGGGCGGACTATGGTTACCGCGGAGAGAGGAAGAGAGAGGAGCAGGTATCCAGCCACAATAGCCATGGCGATAACAAAAAACCTGCATTTTCACAACCACTTTAATTTATTCTATGGAGACATCTCGGGATTATTATTAGACGGTATATATAGGTGAAATGATCGCGTACTGGAAAGTGGGGAAATCGTCGTAGCTGGCTTCAAAGCGAAAGAACTGAGTGGAGAAAGGTAGCGTTTGGTCACTGGTTCCCATGGCGGCTGCCGCACCGATGGCGGCCGCGAGGGCGCCGAGTCTGAGGATGAAGTCCATTATAGCCATCCCTCTTCTCCATCCTGGTTGCCTTGGTGCTGGAAGCAGAGGTGCTTTCTCTCGTGTATCAATACTGCTTGTCTCTGGCACTTCAACGATGGTCGACATTTTTGACGTTGAAAGATAATATATATTTACGTGAAGACTGTGAGTTATTGGATGAGAAACCCAAAGCTTATGCGATGCAAGTGGCTTGATTCATGGTTGAAGCTTATATAGGGAAAATGGTTGGATATAAATGACAAGTCTGTAGTCAAGGGGCAAATAGAGGAGTTGTTATACGAAACCAAATCAAACACTCGTGTAAATGGCAAAGCAAGTAGAAAGGTATACTTAAACAACTTTCTTTTCCTGGTTTTTTTTAATAAAAAATTGAAGAGGATGTAGTTGCCATGCAAAATATTGAGTTTCAGAAAGATTGGCTCAAATATGAGTGTCTTTAAGTCGTGAGGATCAGTTGCAGTAATGGTTATCGATCCGTGATCGTTTCTTTATTTTTTCTTCTTCGTTGAAATCTGTTATTGTTGCTTTTAGTACCCAGACTGTTGACTTTGCATTTTTATTTTTATTTTTATTTTTTTAATTTGCGCTCGAAATTCAACCTGCTGCTGTTATCATCGGATTATTATTAATCATCGGTCAACCAATCCACAAAGCTTCCCTAATCCACTAGTATGAAGCAGTAGAGTTTATCATATATAGCCACAAAAGCTTCCAAGGTAAGTTACAGAGTTTTTACATCCTCTTGAGCTTTGCTCCATTCCCTCCTCTTTCTAAGAACCCAATAAATAAATTAAGCGGTTTAAAAAAAATAGTTAAAATTAGATAAAAATAATTAATATATTTAAATTAAACTTTTTTTCTAGGTATGCGCTTATTTATGAGAGGGCAAGTAAGAGACAGAGAAATAGAATAATAATAAATATCAGTAAGCTTTTAATTAATGCAATGTAAATTCTGGAAAAGAAGGGAAAAATTGTTTATAAATCCCTTTTTGAAAGTTTATTTGTAAAATGAGACTTAAAGCCATTTAAAGATATAAGGTGATTGAATGTCAATAATTGTTAAAGGAAAAAAGATAAAATTGCCCTTAAAAAAACATTCCCTTCGTGCGGTCTTTTCCCATGAACCAGACATTATATTCACCATAAAACAATTCTCCTCCACTAGTGTTGATTTCATCAAAAAGCCTCAATAAGCCTCAATGAGGTTTAGCTTGAAGGACCATGTAAGCAAATCATCAATTTTTTTTTCTTTGATACATAGCAACTTATCATCTTCAAGCACAACATATAATTCAATATAGAAATAATTAATCTCAATAATACCAAACCCATATAACCAATGAAACAAAAAACCAAAAATCATGTTAATTTATGGAAGACTCACCATGTCAGAAGCCACCGTCAACTTAAAGACCCTATTCTTTAGATATGTAAGAAGATGTACATGATAAGACACATCAAGCAATTCCGAGGTCTTGCTTCTTCCATATAGAATTGAAGGTACAAAAAAGTCACAGTGGTTCTCCTTATTAACAATATTGTTAATTTTGCCCCATTTAAGAAAGTTCGGTTGTAGTTTTGCATCCAAAATAATTTTATGGTGGCATGGTGCTATGCATCTTATGAAGATGTTTATCATTAAATTTGCACCTTTAGCTTCTTAAATATTACTACTAATTCTCAATATAAGATTTTGTTTATAATGCAGTCACATTACAAACAAAATCTTTTATTAATTAAAATTCATACCCATAATAGAAATACTATACCTCAATTACATAATGTAAGAGTTACTTAAACATTGGATATAATCTCAAATAAAAATAAATATAAGACCTTAATCTACTTTATTTTTCAAAACTATTTTGTTAACCCATAGTATCCGGATTGATTAGACACATTAAGAATAACCGAACACAGCAAATCTCTGGTCTAGATCGATATGAACATGTACATCTAGCCACTAACAGTTTTAGGCATATATATAGATTACCCAAAAAAAAAAAACTAGAACACAACACACAACATTGATGTTGAAGTCAAAAAAGAAACAAGCGCGGCAGAAACACAAGCTCTTCTATGCATGGATCCATCCTTTGAGCATGTCACCAATCCAACTTCCGCGCTACAAGAGGAATATGAAGCAAAAACTTAACGAAAAAACTTTTACGAGTATATATATCGATGTATGAATACAATGAATTCCGTTGGCAAATCAATACAACTATACAAGTAATCCCGTTGGACAGCGAAACACTTGGAATGAACCTCACTCAACTGAAGCGAGATCAGACTTGGCATACAGAAAATGAGGAAAAAAACATTGAACAAAACCATTAAGGTAACGACAAGTTAATCTAAGCCCCATACAGACATTAGTATCAACAAGTCCAAAAGAAGCACCGCAACCAAGGATGAAACCACTGCTCCACTTGTTGCCTGACAGAAATCAGTAAGTTGACCACAGACGGCTAGCCGGCCAGTTCGTTCTCTGATTGCCATTGTGAGCCAGGTTTACTAGCGCTGCGCTGCTGCCATGCACTGCACCACTTGTGACCGCCAGCGTCATAAACACCTGCACTTCATTTAACATAACAATGGGGGAATTAAAAAACATCCTCTTGAGTTTTATCATGTCACACGGCATCTCTCTCTAGTCTTTATATCGGCAGATCTAAAGTAAAATAACGGCATTGTTGATGTATAATATAAAACCAAACACAAACTTAACATAACGATAAAACTCAATTGAAAAATATTAAAAGTCACCAAACTTTAATTTAGGCACTTTGAAGAGAGTTATAGATTTTTTTAATAAATAAAAACCTTTAATTATTGATTATTTTGATCATTAGATCACGGTGCCAGTTGAGAGGACAAATATTCAAATTGTTATTATATTGCTTTTATGCTTTTCAAATGGAAACATTTGACGTTAATATTCTTTAGCGAATAATGAATTTGGAATAAAACGTATTTTGGCTTCTACGAGGCTCTTCCAAGTTTTTCATTGTAATTATTTCACCTGGGTGCGTGAAAATGGTAATATTGTGCATGTGTATCTGGTGGCCCACAACTGCCTCCTTCCTTACATAGTTATGGTCGAAGCTTAATGACTTCCCCCAAATGTTCTACCATATATATATACATACTCTAATATAACTTGGTGATCTAATTAAATTATTGGCGATCTTAAAAAAAAAAAAACCAAGACGCTGAAGTTGCCACTTGTCCTCACACGAAAGTATCTGGAAGAGTTTACTTGTCTGATGTTAAACAACCCAACCGTTGATGGCGGGAAGCAACTGAATACACGGCAGAGAGGAAAGAAAACGAGATCTCTATTGAATGAATGAAAAAGTCTTACACCTCTGTTCAGAATTACTAAATGACTCAATATATATATTATACACGACTCAGCCCAATAGCCCAGGGCCCACAACAACAGCAACTAACATATTTACACAATTTAATCACAAATGTACAAATGACCATACACAACTCTAATATCTGACTTTTACCCCAAAAAAAAAAACTCTAATATCTGACTTCTTCAAATTAAATAGCAGTTGCACTGAGCGATTTTTAGGCGCATTATCAATAGAAGAGTAATTCACCAAAGTGGAAGCCAGCCACAAGACTCGCCTGAGTTTGTTGAGATCTTTCTCCATTGGATTATTTATTTATTGTTAATTACGTTTTTCCGTTATAAAAATCAACTCAGGAACACCAAACAGAACCGCCTTGATTTTTTAAAAAAAAAAGAAGAAGAAGAAAGAAAGGATATTTGCTTGATGTGAGGCTTTTTCTCTATCTCTCTTCAAAGATATATATGAGGCTTTCTGTGTATTACTTGTAAATACAGTTATATTTATGTCAAGTACAACGACGATTCCCACTCCCAAAAGCGTCGCAGAGACCGCCATGGACAAAGGCGGGGGCGCCACCTCCTCCATCTCAACCTTACACCCGGACATAATTCAAACTCACATCCTGAGTCGCCTTGACTGCTCCACGCTTGCATCAGTGGCAGCCACATGCACCCAACTCAACGCCCTCGCCTCCCAGGAAGATGTCTGGGCCAACCTGTGTCGCTCCACGTGGCCTTCCACGGGCTCTCCACTCGTCCGCCGCGTCATCCGTAGCTTCCCCCATGGTTCCCGCTCTTTCTTCTCCGATTCTCACACAATCCCCAGGCCAATCTCCACCACTCCTGGAGAGCCGCACATGAATCTGGCGCGCACGCCACAGCTGATCTCGGCCATCGACCTTTATTACCGGGAACAACCCATATTTTCCAGAGTGGTGGAGACGGAAACAGTTTCGGAGGGGTTTAGGCGCAAGCCCTTCCGGGTGGACATACTGGAACCAAAAGAGGTGGTTCCAACACCGCTTAAATTCGCGTGGCTTAGCATGGACTACTGGCCGCCGGTGCAGGAGCTGAGGCTGAGCTGGATAGTGATAGACGCGAGCGGAAAGAGAGCGGTGAACCTCTTTAACCCGAACATGTACTCATCGATAAAAAAGTTCCAGACGAGCACCGAGTTGGAGGTGTGGTTCCACTCCAGGATGGAGTCAAACGGAGAGTTCTGCCGCGGGTGGGTGAAGTTCGAAGGAGACAATGATGGCGACGTTATGCAGGTGAGGGAGGGGAGGCTGGAGTTGCTGCACAAGAATGGGAGGGAGGGTTTGGTGATTTTACAGAGGGCATTGGAGGGCAAAAGGGAGACTATGAATGAATGGATCAAGAGATACCAGAGGGATCAGCTCAGGCGTCAGGGAAATTGAAAGAGATGAAGAGGAAGAGAGAAGGATTGTCAGATGGGGTGAGACGTTGGTGGGACAAATTTTTAAGTTTTCCACGAGTTGATTTGGTGAACGACGATAAATGCATAAGAAAATTTTATTAATTTAAGATGCATTATATCACTTTATTAACATTCCATAGATGGTCTGAATTTGTTAATCACGTACGTCTTGTACTATGGATTGGAGTGAGTACCAATTGTGGCTTGTTCCATTTCCCTAGTCATTAAATACCCCTCTACATTTATTAATGTTGTTACTATGGTGAGGTGAGTATACCAATTGTGGCACAAACAACCCTCGTAATATATTTTTTTTGCCAGGAAACTCCACATGGCTTCTATTGCTCTGCCTCAAACGCCTTTCACCATTTAAACAAAGCCACGCCAAAAAGCTAAGCTATCAATTCCTATATAACAATGCTACATCTTCATATTTAGTTCTCGCCATTAAATCAATTAAAAGGCCACATAAATAAAATAATCAAAACACTGATGGATCACTCGAAGCCCTGTCCCTTCGAAGATCTATTGCTCACTTTCAACAAAAATTATTTTTCGTTCTCATTTATTCATTTCTATGATGTTGATATATAATTAATAAACCTATATGTTTTTCTAAATATTATAGGGAAAATTACATTTTGGTCCCAAAAACTAGAATTAATTACAAAAAGGTCTTGGCCAGAATGTCATTACAAAAATATCCCAAAAAGTCTTTAAAACTTTTTTGTAATTAATTGAATCCATATTTACAACTAGAAATGTTATATTTATAATTGCAAATGTTATATTAACAACAAAAATTATCAATCCGCATTTACAACTAGAAATGCTATATTAATAATTGAAAATGATTGTAAATGTGGATTGAAAATTTTATTATCAATCCGCATTTACAACTAGAAATGTTATATTAATAATTGAAAATGATTGTAAATGTGGATTGAAAATTTTTGTTGTTAATATAGTATTTTCAGTTGTAAATATAGCATTTCCAGTTGTAAATATGAATTGACAATTTTTCAATTAATTACATAAAAGTCCCAAGGCACTTTTTTTTAATGGGATTCTGGCGTGGGACTTTTTTGTAATTAATTCTGGTCCTTGAGACCAAAATGTAATTTTCCTAATATTATATGGGTCTACCGTTCCTTGCCAATATCACGTTTGGTTATAACTGAAATGATATCAGTTTTTTCAAACAACCGTTAAAAATATCCATGTATGTTTTTTTCTACAGCGAACGCCTAGCCATCCAGATCTAGATGAAATAGTTTATATTTTTTAAAATATACATATAATTTTTTTTTTAAGATATAGAAGTATTATTTCAATACTAATTGGCATATTTATTAGCATCTTTTTAATCAGCTAGTACCCTAAAATGATTTTTCAAAATCCTAAATATTTAAAATCATGAAGAATTCACACGTATCATTGGGCAGTAAAATGCAACCCAATGTTAAGCCTTACTTGATAGAGAAGCTCTAACATTTTTAGGCTAGGTAAAATGGACAGGACTGGGCGAGCGAGTTTCCCTACCCAAATGGTGATACCTTGCCACAACTATAAATAAAAAAAATAAAAAGAAACTCCGATTATACTTGATAAACAATATTGCAAACTTCAAATGTAATCCATAATTCTACATTTTAGAATATTCTAAAATAAGTCTTGAGTTTTGAAATTAAAAAAACTATTATATGTCTTAACAAATAGGAAGACAAATACAACATTTGGGACAAATAGAAAAGATAAATAACATAAAATGAGAGAATTATTCTAAATATAAATATCTCACAGAAACTTCATTTATGACTTAATCCAATTTTTTAATCCATCATGGAAAATCTCAATTTCACATAATGGTTAGTGATATACATGTTGACACTATATGTAGTATATGGTTATAAAACGTGATTATGATTTTTACAATAATATTTTTTTTTTTTGTCTTGTTGTCTATTTGGCACTCAAATATCTTAACGTAACTTTCTCCATCCCTTTTTCCCCATAATAGGGGTATATTTGATGTAAACTTTGTTATATAAATGGAGAAGACATGGAGGACCTTTGGAGTTAACATAACATATTATTTCAATTTCGGTTTTGACTAGAACACTTGTAAGCACTAATGCACATAATTAATGGTCAATACTCAATGTATATATTAGAGTATTATTAGATATATATATATATATATATATATATATATATATATATATATATATATAATAAAATATAATACAAGTATATAAACTATTATATAAAAAATATTTATATAAAAGATAATAATATATATATTTACTGGTATGACTAAATGGGTAGGGCGACATACTTTATCTGTAAAAATGTTCAGCCCAATTTACTCAATTTTTTCTAAGATGTCTTTTTATTGGGCTAGGCATAACGATTTTTCGTCAAGCTTGAGTGGGCACATTGGGCTCGTGAGCTTTATGAACTTCCCTACTTTGAAGGGAGAGTTATAGATATCTTCTAATAAACAAAAACCATTAATTATTGATTATTTTGATCATTAGATCACAGTGCCAATTGAGAGAAGAAACAATTCAAATTGTTATTGCTTTTACGCCTTTCAAATGGAAATATTTGATTTTAGTATTCTTTCGCGAATTATGAATTTGAAATAAAACGTATTTTAGCTTTTACGAGGCTCTTCCAAGTTTATCATTGTGTACTGAGCAATTTCTCAGAAATAATTGAACTTGGGAAATTGTTTTTGACTCCCTCTTTGTATATGTGTGTGTGTGTATGCTGGCCCACAACTGCCTCCCCCCTAATATAATTATGGTCGAAGCTGAACGACTCCCCCAAATCTTCCACCATATATACTCTAATATATTGGCGATCTTCGAAAAAACTACTAGCTGAAGTTTCCACTTGTCCCACACGAAAGTATCTAGAAGAGGTTATTTGTTTGACTCCTTCACATTAAATCGCAGTTGCACTGAGTGATTTTTAGGCGCATTATCAATAAAAAAGTAATTCACCAAATTGGAAGGGAAGGAGATCCTTTCCTTGGTTTTTTCCTCCTCTTTCCTCATCAGTCTATTTGGGCTATTAATTGGAAAGGGGAGAGAAAAATTAAAAAAAATTTGTATTAATTCATTAATTGAACATATATGATTTCAAGATTATGAGAATGATAAAAAAGGGATGATGAGAGAAACTCAACTCAACCTAATTGGAAGCCGGCCACAATACTCGCCTTAGCTTGTTGAGATCTTTCCGCCATTTAATTATTCATTTATTGTTAATTATTTTTTTCCATCCAGATTTGATTCTTCTTAGTTTCTATTTTTTTTAAAAAAATTATTTTAATAGATAGAGAATCTAAAATGAAGATAATCTCTCAATTAATATTTTTTTAAAAAATAATATTTTTATTTAAAAATCACAAAATTAAAAAAAAAAAAAATCTGAACTATACAATACAAGTAAGTTGAGCTCCGCCTGCCTATCCGGATAGGCAGGAAACTGGGTAATACGAAAGAGAACCGCCATGACCTTAAAAAGAAAAAGATATTTGCATGATAGGCTCTTCATCTCTCTTGTGCGGCTTTCTGTGTATTACTTGTAAATATAGTTATATTTATGTCAAGTGCAACGATGATTCCCACTCCCAAAAGCGTCGCAGTGACAGCCATGGACAAAGGCGGGGGCGCCACCTCCTCCATCTCAACCTTACACCCGGACATAATTCAAACTCACATCCTGAGTCGCCTTGACTACTCCATGCACGCTTGCATCGGTGGCCGCCACATGCACCCAACTCAACGCCCTCGCCTCCCAGGAAGATGTCTGGGCCAACCTGTGTCGCTCCACGTGGCCTTCCACGGGCTCTCCGGCCACTCGTCCGCCGCGTCATCCATAGTTTCCCCCACTGTTCCCGCTCTTTCTTCTCCGATTCTCACACTATTCCCAGGCCAATCTCCACCACTCCTGGAGAGCCGCACATGAATCTGGAGCGCACGCCACGGCTGATCTCGGCCGTCGACCTTTATTACCGGGAACAACCCATACTTTTCAGAGTGGTGGAGACGGAAACAGTCTCGGAGGGGTTTAGGCGCAAGCCCTTCCGGGTGGACATACTGGAACCAAAAGAGGTGGTTCCAACACCGATCAAAGTCACGGGGGTTCACATGGACTGCTGGCGGCTGGTGCGGGAGCTGAGGCTGAGCTGGATAGTGATAGACGCGAGCCGAAAGAGAGCGGTGACCCTCTTTAACCCGAACACGTCGATACAAGGGTTCTGTACGGGCACCGAGTTGGAGGTGTTGTTCCACACCAGGATGGAGTCAAATGGAGCGTTCTGCTGCGGGAGGGTGAAGTTCGTAGGAGAGAATGATGGTGACATTATTCAGGTAAGGGAGGGGAGGCTGGAGTTGCCGCACACGAATGGGCGGGAGAGTTTGGTGATTTTACAGAAGGCATTGGAGGGCAAAAGGGAGACTAAGAATGAATGGAGCAAGAGATACCAGAGGGATCAGCTCAGGAAAATTGAAGAGATGAGGAGGATGAGGGAAGGATGGTCATATGGGTTGAGACGTTGGTGGGACAAAGTTTTAAGTTTTCTGCATAACAAAATTTTTTTAAGACGCGTCATAGGACCTAAATAACATTCCATGGATCGTCTGAATTTGTTAATCACGTCTTGTACTATGGATTGGAGTGAGTACTGAGTACCAGTTATGGCTCATTAAATACCACTCTACATTCATTAATGTTGTTACTATATATGGTGAGGTGAGTATGCCAATTGTGGCACAAACAACACTCGTAATAATGTTTTCTTTTTTTGCCAGGAAACTCTATATATGGCTTTTATTGCTCTGCCTTAAACGCCTTTCACCATTTCAACAAAGCCACGCAAAAAAGCCAAACTTTCAGTTCCTATATAACAATGTTACACCTTCATGTTTAGTTCTCGCCATTAATTCAATTAAAAGCCACACAAATAAAATAATCAAGATACTGACGGATCACTCGAAGCCCTGTCCTTCAAAGATCTATTGCTCACTTTCAACAAAAAACTATTTTTCATTCTCATTTATTTATTTCTATGATGTTAATATATAATTTATAAACATGTGTTTTTAAATATTATATGGGTCTACAATTCCTGTAAATCTCTAACTGAAATCACATATATATATCTCGGTTTTTTTCAACAAACCGTTTAGAAATACATATGTTTTGGAACGCATTTCCTGCTTGCGTTTTTGGGGTAACCGCTTGGTCGAGATATTTAGATGAGATTTAATCGGTCCAAATTTCTTTAGGTATATATAAGATTTTCTTTCTTGTTTTTTTTAAGATCATAAAACATTTTTTGAATATCAATCGGTAATTTTAGGTTTCTTTTTTAACTAGCTAGTACCTTGAAATAAATTTTCAAAATCATAAAGAATTTTTAAATATCAATCAGCACCATAAAATATATTTTTACTACCACTCAATCCTCTGACATATTAAGATCATGTAAAAAATTTTAGACCACTTAGTATCCATTATCTTTTAGTACCAGTTAATACCTTACAATATTTATGTAGCTTCTAAAATATTATTTCAAAGTACTTACTCTAATGGTACTCTAAAATACTAAATAATGCTGAAAAATTATTTCAGGATAGTTACTGATATCGAAAAAATTTATCAAAAAATAAAAATAAAAATCTTGAGCATCCAAATCAAGAAAAAGGAATAAGTCATCGTGTCTATAAGAACCCGATAAGAGATGTCTTTACGTTTTAATGAGTTTTTTCCATTTGTAACCCTCATTAACTCTTCTTGTGTCCTCTTCTTGTCCGTTACACAAAAAATATATTTCAACATAAACTTATTGTTTTTAACTGATTTTGTAAACTACAATTATTAGGCTCTTATATCTAAATAGAGCCGAGAAATTAGACCGGCCCCTTTTAAGCCCTGGCTCTCCAAGGGCTAGGCTGAAAAATTAGAAAAACTAAATGAAGGTCTTGGACTTGAAAGGGCCAACCATGTAAGGCCTCAAACCTTACAAGCCTTTTTAATAGATATGTTAACAATGCAGAAAAAGAAATTAATGATAATCTAACTCATTAAGCAAAACATACTATTCAAAATGAAACATAATTAAATGTATTTGAAATTGATGATAGTATCATTAAAAAATGACAATAATAATCATCATACTAATTAGTGAATGTATTCATAGACAATAATTTTTTCTTAATTATGAATTACTGAATGTATTTATTTGTTGCATAATTCATTTTATTTGAATATTAATGTTGACAACATTAATTTGATAAATTAAAAATTTAATTGATGTTCATTATTAATTAAATTTCATTAAAAAAAAAGGAAAAGTGGTTAAAATTTTCATCACATTCTGAATCGTCAAGTTTTTTTTTTTAGTCAATGAATTTTCAATGAAAAAAATATTTTTTAAATGAAATAGCAAAATGGTGTTTGGGAGGCGTAGATGGATAATAGCAAAATGGTGGAAGCACGGTTTCAAAAGTTAATGGGTCGGACCAGTTTAACTTGATGTTAGACCAAAATATTAAAATAATAGAATTTAATTGACAAAAATATTGATATTTGATTATAAAATATATTTTCATGAAAATAACACTTTTTTCTCAAGAAAATATTTAATTTAGCCCAAAAGATTAGTTTCATCTCCCCTCCAACGTAACTAAACAGACCCTTACGGAGAGTGTAAGGTTGGAGGAGAATGGATAGAAATGAAGAAATAACTTTACGAAATTGTAATTAATAATTTTTTTTGTTAATACTGGATTTTAGAATCACTTGAGACTTCTCTCATAAAAAAGGCATGAATTGTTGTTAACTATATCTAGCTCAGTAATTATGCTTTGAGGTTGATCCAACGTTCTTCAGTGGTAAACTTGTGTGACCGTTTCATTTATGTTTGCATTAAACAGGAAAGCTAACGGCTCTCGAATGGATTCAAGTTGTATTTGAAAATTCTCTCTGTGACTATCTGTGACAGCAACTAGTAATTAGTATTTATTAAAAAGATTTAGTTACTTTGCAAAAAATATATGATAACTCTTTAAAATTTTAACAATCTTGTTACATCCTAAACAAATTACGGGTTTGCTTTAGTGAAGCTAAAATGATTAAATCTGGGTGATAATACATCTAAACTCAACAGGTAATATTAGGAAGATTAGTTCGTTTCTTATGTTGAACGTGATATATTTGATACGATTGATTATGAAGATATAATTCAATATTTTCAAGGAATGAAGAATTAAAAAATGTTTTTGTAATTGTTCTGATGTAAAGGTTAGTTTACTCTTGATCATTATTTTTCTATGTTAAGTTGAAGTTTTCTTTTCTTTTCTTTTAGTATTTATATTATTTTGTTTTTTTAAATGCATTCAAAACTTTCCTTAAAAAAAAAAATTCAGGGGCACTGCCTCCGAACCCCACCACATTGTGCACCCACAAATTTAAAATCCTAGGTCTGCCACTGCCAAATAACGTCTTCATATGCGGGGTTTAACATTCGCAAGTTGAAGTTTCCGGACTTTTCTGTAAAAACGTAAAACCCTTTCTTGAATTTAGATATTTTCCCACTTTGCTTCTTGATTCATCTGAAGTAACTGAATCCAAATTTATATGTTGAGACTGGAGAGAAGATAATTCAATATATAAATTTCATGACATTTGTAAATACACACACACTCCATTGGCGTTGGTCTATAATACAATCAATAATAGGCACATTTGAATTTAAACTTAAAGGGTAGAATATCAAACAAATGAATAAAAAATTGGGTAATATATTGAAATAGCTAGGTGTGCAAAACATGATGAACACCAGCGAACAATTCATATACCATTTTAAATATTACTTCTAGTTTTTAATATAATATCTTATTTATAGTGCAATTACATTGCAAATAATATCTTATATTAAGAGCATGAGGTAGTATTAAAATACCCACAATAATACTACATCCAAACCTAATATAAGAGCCACTTGATCATTTATTTTAGTCCAAAATATAAGATCCCCATCGTACTCCCCCCTCCCCAACCCCAAAATATAAGACTTTAATATACTTTATCTTCTTAGGTAAAAAAAGAAAGAAAAAAAAAATCTACTTTATCTCTCAAATTTATATATATATTTTTCAACATATATCTATTGATGGCACACATTAAGTAGTTTTTATTCTAGGTTAGCTATGGTAAAAATAATATTTTAGGAAATTCAATTGTTATAAATAACTTACATAAGTAATTTTTTTAATATCAGACCCAATTAGTCAAACAACTCTTATAATTAGGTACAAAGATAGTAGTATAATAAAAATATATATAACACGAACGACAATATATCCTCTAAAACCCTTTAACGATTTTTTGTTGTTATTGGCGAAACCCATTTAATTGTAACATATTCGCTTATATCCCTTCATGTCGCCATCTCTGTGCGAAGGGACAGAAAAAAATGTATACTCAA
Organism: Acacia confusa; assembly: GCA_037074495.1. Taxonomy (NCBI): domain Eukaryota; kingdom Viridiplantae; phylum Streptophyta; class Magnoliopsida; order Fabales; family Fabaceae; genus Acacia; species Acacia confusa. The sequence goes on along the minus strand of CM073507.1, from coordinate 6,405,836 downwards.
ACAATATGTGTTGCGTCACAATAAGAACCAATGACATCCCTGCCTCTAAAAAATGTTAAATATAAATAAATTAAAAAAATCTGTCTAGAAGTAAAAGCAAACTTTAAGTTAAAACGGCGATGCCATTTAAAACACAACGAGGGCAACTGAATATTGCATAAGGGCTGCGGCACTTCACGTGGCTGCGAAAATGCTACGCGCAATTTGGAGTAGTCAATAAAAAATTAGTGTAGTATTAAACTTGATCACTCATGGTGACATAGCAGTGTTGTAATTACAAATTGATAAAGCAAAAATTAGATGAAGAATTACTCTGAATATATTGTTGAATAAACACTTGAATGTAAAATAAGTTTTTAAGGACAAGTTGATATTCTCAGATTGACCTGATATATGTCTCCAAACTGTTTACTACAATTAATTATGAATCTTTATTTTTCTTCCTAACTAAAATATTGATGTCAAGGGTCAATCTTGCATGTTTGGAACCATATAAATGTAGCTTTTGCCCACGACAACAACTATCACGAACTCAAAGGAAAAACCTAACACGGGATATTAAGAAAGTATTAAACTTCACTGGGTTTTATATCTTTTGCAAGGAGGAGTTGCTATATATCTTTGGATAAGCCCTAAGTTATACATTATATTATGTATCCTTTTGATCATTCAACTCAGGAATAATAATCCTGTCAGTGGTTAAATATAACGCATCTCGATTTCACATGATAAAAATATACCCCTTCAACAAGACACTACTACAAAAAATAGATGTTACTTTCCTAAAAAATATCTTTATTTTAAAAAGGGAAGTAAAAAATATATGTGATAGTATTCTTGTAATAAAATACCTAAAAATTACCACGTCCTATGTTATTTAAATAAGTTATTTAATGATGTTATTTATCATTGAATTATATATTTATAACTAATGTAAATGACAAGTTTGAAAGAAAATATAAATATTTTAATATAACTTATTTACTTAGTTTCCTTAATACTTTTAAACAATTCAATTGGCGCAGGCTTTTATATATACCTAAGGATAAGAAGTAGCAGTAAATGATAAAAACACGGCAAATCTCGAGTCCAGATCGGATATGAATCAATATCTGGTCACTAACAATATGAGGCATATATAGATTACCCGGAAAAAAAAGAAGAAAAAAAAGAACATAACACACAAAACTTTGATGTTGAAGTGATAAAAGAGAAACATGCGCGGCAGAAACACAAACTATATATTCTATGCATGAACCTCACACAAATTAAGCCAGATCAGACTTGCTATACAGAAAACGGGGGGAAAAGCTTTGACAACAAGTCAACAACCATTAAGGTAACGAAGTTAAAGCCAAGCCCCATGCACAATGAGCTTAATTAATTAATGGGGCTATCTGATCTAGTGGTTTCTTGATAAGGCAAAAGCAGATATGATTATCAAAAAATCCAAAAGAAACACAGCAACGAGGGATGAAACCACCGCTCCGCTTGTTGCCTGACAGAAATCGGTAAACTGACTGCAGACAGCAAGCCAATTGGATCTCTGATTGCCATTGTGAGCCAAGTATACTATCGCTGCTGCTGCTGCTCCACTTGTAACGGCCAGACTCATAAACACCTGCACTTCATTTAACATATTAAATCTATGGTCTATCTATATTTGAACATTAAGTAATAAAAAGAACTAAAGTTGCGCTGAAATAATTGTAATGATTTGAAAGAGCTTAATTACGTACGGTGTCGAGGATAACGAGGAAAAGCCTTGCTCCAATGGCCTGAGGGCGCACTATGGTTACCACCGAGAGAGGAAGAGAGAGGACCAGGTATCCCGCCACGATAGCCATGGCGATAACAAAAAACCTGCATTTCACAACCACTTTATTCTATGGAAACATCTTGAGATTATTATTAGAGGTTATATATAGGTGAAATGGTCACGTACTGGAAAGTGGGGAAATCGTCGTAGCTGGCTTCAAAGCGAAAGAACTGAGTGGAGAAAGGTAGCGATTGGTCACTGGTTCCCATGGCGGCTGCCGCGCCGATGGCGGCCGCGAGGGCGCCGAGTCTGAGGATGAAGTCCATTATAGCCATCCCTCTTCTCCATCCTGGTTGCCTTGGTGCTGGAAGCAGAGGTGCTTTCTCTCTTGTGTCAATACTGCTTGTCTCTGGCACGTCAACGGTGGTCGACATTTTTGGCATTTAAAGATAATATTTAAGTGAAGACTGAGAGTAGAAACCCAAAGCTTATGCGATGCAAGTGACTTGATTCATGGTTGAAGCTTATATAGGGAAAATGGTTGGGTATAAATGACAAGTCTGTAGTCAAGGGGCAAATAATAGAGGAGTTGTTATACGAAACCAAATCAAACACTCGTGTAAATGGCAAAGCAAGTAGAAAGGTATACGTACTTAAACAACTTTCTTTTCTTGGGGTTTTTTTTTTTTAATAAAAAATTGAAGAGGATGTAGTTGCCATGCAATTGCAAAATATTGAATTTCGGAAAGATTGGCTCAAGTATGTATGTCTTGAAGTCGTGAGGATCAGTTGCAGTAATGGTTATCGATCCGTGATTGTTTCTTTTTCTTTTCTTTTTTTCCGTGAAAATCTGTTATTGTTGCTTTTAGTACACAGACAGACTTTGGATTTTCTTTTTTCTTTTTTTTGGTGCTTGAAATTCAACCTGATGCTGTTATCATCGGATTATTATTAATCATCGGTCAACCAAACCACAAAGCTTCCTTAATCCAATGGTATGAAGAAGTAGAGTTTATCATATATAGCAGCACAACTGCACAAGCTTCCAAGGTAAGTTACAGAGTTTTCATCATCCTCTTGAGTTTTACTCTATTAGCTTTTATTTATAAGAATCCAATAAATAAATTAAGCGGTTTAAAAAAATGATTAAAATTAGATAAAAATAATAAATATGTCTAAATTAACCTTTTGTTCTAAGTATGCCCTTATTTATAAAAGGGTAAGTAAAAGAGAGAGAAATAGAGTAAATATGGATATCACCAAACTTTTAATTAATGTAATATAAATTCTGACAAAAAAAAGGAAAATTTTTTTATAAATCCCTTTTTAAAAGTTTATTTGTGAAATGGGGACCTGAGACTATGTAAAGATATAAGATCGATGAGTGTCAATAATTGTTAAAGGAAAAAGATAAAATTTCCATTTAAAAAAAAAAAATTCCCTTCGTGGTGTCTCTTCCCATACATAAACCAAACATTCACCATAAAACAATTCTCCTCCACCAGTGTTCATTTCATCAAAGAGCCTCAATGAGGTTTAGCTTGAAGAACCATGGAAATAAATCATCATCTTTTTTTTTTTTTTTTGGATACATAGAAACTTATCATCTTGAAGCACAACATAATTCAATCTAGAAATAATCAGTCTCAATAATATCAAACCCATATAATTAATGAAAAAAAAAACCATGTTAATCTATCGAAGGCCCACCATAACAAAAGCCACCGTCAAGTTAAAGGCCCTATTCTTTATATATGTAAGAAGATGTACAAGAAAAGACACATCAAGCAATGCCGTGGTCTTGTGGTCTTGCTTCTTTCATATAGAAGATGCAAAAAAGTCACAGCAGTTCTCCTTATTAATAATAATATTGTTAATTTTGCCCCATTTGAGAGAGTTCGGTTGTAGTTTTGTATCCAAAACAACTTTATAGTGCCATATGCGAGGATGTTTATTATTAAATTTGCACCTTTAGCTTCTTAAATATTACTACTAATTCTTAATATAAGATCTTTGTTTATAGCGCAATCACATTTTGAACAAGATCTTTTATAAAGGATAGGATATGGTATTAAAATACTTATAATAATACTATCTCCAATCCTTAATAGAAGAACTACTTGACATTGGATATAGTCTTAAATATAAAATCTTAATTTACTTGTTTTTCCAAATTTATTTTGTTTTCCAAAATATCCTGATTGATTACACACATTAATTATCTATCGTACATTAAAAATAATCTATCGAGTAATAAATAATTAAAACAGAGCAAATCTCTGGTCTAGATCGGATATGAATCAAGATCTAGCCACTAACAATTTTAGGCATATATAGATTTCCCCAAAAAACCAGAACATAATACACAAAACTTTGATGTTGAAGTCATAAAAGAGAAACATGCGCGGCAGAAACACAAACTATTGTATGCATGGACCCATTCTTTGAGCATGTCACCCATCCAACTTCCGCGCTGCAAGAGAAATATGAAGCAAAAACTTAAAAGGAAAAACTTCTACGAGTATATATATTGATATATGAATACATAATGAATGCCGTTGGCAAATCATTACAAGTAATCCCGTTGGAAAGCAAAACACTTGGAATGAATCTCACTCAACTTAAGCGATATCAGACCTGGCATACAGAAAAAGAAGAAAACATTGACCAAAACCATTATGGTTACGACAAGTTAAGCTAAATCCCATGCAGACAATAGTATCAAAAAGTCCAAAAGAAGCACAGCAACCAGGGATGAAATCACTGCTCCGCTTGTTGCCTGACAGAAATCAGTAAATTGACAGCAGACGGCAAGCCAATTCGTTCTCTGATTGCCTGTGAGCCAAGTTTACTATCGCTGCCGCTGCACCATTTGTGACCGCCAGCGTGATATATAAACACCTGCACTTCATTTAACATGCATGTGCCCAACGGGAATATTAAAAATCATCCTCTTGAGTTTTATCATGTCACACGGCTTCTCTCTCTATTCTTTATTACTGCAGCTCTAAATGTATAATATAAAACCAAACACAAACTTAATATAATGATAAAATCATAAAACTCAATTGAAAAATATTAAAAGTCATCAAACGTTAATTTAGGCATTTTGAAGTAGGGGTGTCGCTGGGCAGGGTGAGACTTTTGCCTGATGTGCTGCCTGAAAGATCATTAAGTAGTAAAATATAGTCCAGTGTTAGGCCTTGCCCGATAGAAACTCTAAAATTTTTGGGCTAAGCAATAATAAGTAAGAGGGCGGGCTTCCTTGCCTAAATGGCGACACCCTACCACACTTTATGTGAAAACAAACCGTTATAATCATATTTGATAAATAATACAAACTTTAAATATAATCCATAATTCTACATTTCTGAATATTTCAAAATAAGTCTATAACTTAAGTCTTAATTTTTTTTTTTAAAAAAAATTACTATATGTCTTAACAAATAGGAAGACAAATACAACATTTTAACAAGAATGCAGATAAATAACATTAGAGGAGAGAATTAATGTAAATATCACACAGAAACTTCATTTATGACTTAATTCAGTTTTTTAATCCATCATAGAAAAACTCAATGTCACATGATGGTTAGTAATATACATGTTGACACTGTATGTAGTATATGGTTATAAAACATGATTATGAGTTTTACAATAATAAAATTTTTTGTCTTATTCTATATTTGGCACTCAAATATTTTAACTTTTTCCATCCTTTTCCCCACATAACAGGGGTATATTTGATGTAAACTTTGATACTGCCTCCTGTCCTATAACGAAGGGAGTACATTAGAGGAGAAGACATGGAGGATCGTTGGAGTTAACATAACATTATTTCAATTTCAATTTTGATTAGAACACTTGGAAGCACTAATGTGCAACATAAATGGTTAACACTCAATGGATAATGGATATATTAGAGTATTATAAATATATAATATAATATAGGTATTAAATTATTATATAAAAAATATTTATCTCAAATATAATAAAATATATATTTACCAAGGTCAAATGGGCAGAGCAGAGCATACCTTGCATGCAAAAATGTCCAACCCGATTTGCCCAATTTTTCTTGAAATGCTTTATTTTGGGGACTGGGCAAGACAATTTTTTGATGAGTTTGGGCTGGCACATCAGATTCTTGGGCTTCATGAACATCTCTACTATGATTGGAGAGTTATAGATTTTTTTTTTAATAAACAAAAACCATTAATTATTGATTATTTTAATCATTAGATCACGGTGCGAATTTAGAGAACAAAAATTCAAATTGTTATTATTGCTTTTATGCTTTTCAAATGGAAGTACGTATTTTGATGTTAGCATTCTTTAGCGAATTGTGAATTTGGAATAAAACGTATTTTGGCTTTTACGATGCTCTTCCAAGTTTTTCATTGTAATTATTGTGCCGGATGTGTAAAAATGGTAATATTGAGCAATTTCTCAGAAATAATTGAACTCGGGAAATTGTTTGACTCCCTCTTTATATATGTATATATGTGTGTGTATATATATATATTTTTTTTTTCTTTCTTTTTTTTGATAAAAAAGTTTTGAAAAGGTTTGACACCAGTCCCCTACTAAGGCCAAGGCACGGCCCTGCCCTGGGCTCTATGAGCACTTACTGGGAACTTACAAGATCGCCTACCAAAAAAGTCCCAGCGACGGTAGAGGGGATCAAACTCACAACCCAAGGGCCTAATCCTCGGTAGAGGGGATCAAACTCACAACCCAAGGGCCTAATCCTGGATCCCTTACTGTCTGTGACAACTCTCATTGGCATATATATGTGTGTGTGTGGTGGCCCACAACTGCCTCCTCCTTTATATAATTATGGTCGAAGTCGAAGCTGAACGACTTCCCCCAAATCTTCCACCATATATACTCTAATTAATAACTAGGTGATCTGAATTATTGGCGATCTTAAAAAAAAAAAAAAAAACTACCAATATGCTGAGGTTGCCACTTATCCCCATACGAAAGTATCTGGAAGAGGGTATCTGTTTGACTCCTCCAAATTAAATAACAGCAATTATCAATAAAAATTTTAATTCACCAAAGTGAAAGCCAGCCGCAATACTGGCCTCAGCTTGTTGAGATCTTTCCGCCATTTAATTATTCATTTATTGTTAATTGTTTTTTTCCATTATAAAATTCAACTCAGGATTACGAAACAGAACCGCCTTGATTTTATTTTTTTAAAAAAAGATATTTACTTGATGTGAGGCTCTCTCTATCTCTCTTGTGAAGCTTTCTGTGTATTACTCGTAAATAGAGTTATATATATGTCAAGTGCAACGATGATTCCCACTCCCACAACCGCCGCAGAGACCGCCATGGAAAAAGGCGGGGGCGCCACCGGCTCCATCTCAACCTTACACCCGGACATAATTCAAACTCACATCCTGAGTCGCCTTGACTGCTCCACCCTTGCATCGGTGGCCGCCACATGCTCCCAACTCAACGCCCTCGCCTCCCAGGAAGATGTCTGGGCCAACCTGTGTCGCTCCACGTAGCCTTCCACGGGCTCTCCACTCGTCCGCCGCGTCATCCGTAGCTTCCCCCACGGTTCCCGCTCTTTCTTCTCCGATTCTTACACTATCCCCTGGCCAATCTCCACCGCTCCTCGAGAGCCGCACATGAATCTGGAGCGCACGCCACAGCTGATCTCGGCCGTCGACCTTTATTACCGGGAACAACCCATACTTTCCAGAGTGGTGGAGACGGAAACAGTCTCGGAGGGGTTTTGGCGCAAGCCCTTCCTGGTGGACATACTGGAACCAAAAGAGGTGGTTCCAACTCCGATTAAGTTCTCTGAGGCTGAGATGAACTGCTGGCGGCTGGTGCGGGAGCTGAGGCTGAGCTGGATAGTGATAGATGCGAGCAGAAAGAGAGCGGTGACCCTCTTTAACCCGGACACGTCAATACAAGGGTTCTGCACGGGCACCGAGTTGGAGGTGATGTTCCAGACCAGGATGGAGTCAAAGGGAGCGTTCTGCTGCGGGTGGGTGAAGTTCGTAGGAGAGAATAATGATGGTGACAATATTCAGGTAAGGGAGGGGAGGCTGGAGTTACTGAACAAGAATGGGAGGGAGGGTTTGGTGATTTTACAGAGGGCATTGGAGGGCAAAAGGGAGACTAAGAATGTATGGAGCAAGAGATATATACCATCACGAGAGGAAGCGCAGGGAAATTGAAGAGATCATGAGGATGAGGGAAGGATGGTCAGATGGGGTGAAACGTTGGTGGGACAAATTTTTAAGTTTTCTACATGAGTTGATTTGGTGACCGATAATAAATGTATGTATAAGAAAGTTTTATTAATTTAAGACGTATTAAATGACTTAAATAACATTTCATGGATCCTCTGAATTTGTTAATCACATCTTGTATTTGTACTATGGATTGGAGTGAGTACCAATTGTAGCATGTTCCGTTTGCCTAGTCATTAAATACCACTCTACGTACATTTATTAATGTTGTTACTATGGTGAGGTGAGTATATACCAATTGTGGCACAAACAACACTGTGTAACACACACACACACACACACTATGAATTTTATTTTATTTTTTGCCAGGAACTATATATGACTTTTAGTGCTCTGCCTTAAACGCCTTTCACCATTTAAACAAAGCCACGCAAAAAAGACAAGCTTTCCATTCCTATATAACAATGCGACATCTTCATCGCAATCAATTCAATTAAAAGGGATCAAACACCAGATTTAATTAGTGGGGCTATCTAGTGGTTCCTTGAGAAGGCAAAAGCAGACACGATTATCAACAAATCCAAAAGTAGCACAGCAACGAAGGATGAAACCACTGCTCCATTCGTTGCCTGAAACAAATCAGTAAACTGACTGCAGACGGCAAGCCAATTTGTTACAAAACAGGAAGCTGAAAACCATATGAGAAATAACAACAAAGACCTAAGACCGGGAGGGCATCATGGACGATGATGGTGTCTATTGCACAAGAAAATGGTGCACAATGCGCTTAGAAGGTCTCGCATCAGAAACCAAATGGTGGGTATAGAAAAATAAAATCTATTTGCCTGAAATATGAAATTTCAACCTGAAAATATTTCGAAATATGAATTTTATCAGGGGTGGAACAAAATTATAAAATAAAATATTTTCAAAATAGTTATAGAAAAATAAAATCTATTTGGTTTCAGGTAGTTTTTAGTGGGAAATCCCATAACAGGAGCAATTGATACTACGGTGGTTATCAGCAAGCAATTTTTGAATGTGCAAGATTTTTATTAGAAAGAAAATTCAGGGATGACGTGGTGGTGCCCGCTTCCAGCCCTACTTTTAAGAAGAACAAGATATAGATAGATTTAAAGTTAAATGCTTCATTTTTTGTTTTTTTTTAAATAAATATTTAATTTAAAATATTTTTGGAAGTGTTGTGTTGGAAACTCGAGTGCTGGTTAAAACATTCACATGGATTTTGCCTGACACTCACTTCAACCCTAGAAGTATTGTGGTAGGCACTCAAGTGTGAACATCAACACTCGAGTAAAAGATAAGTACTTGTAAGTTCAGTACAAGACACTCGTTGATGAATCAAGAGTGCTGTTTCTTTTTATGAAGCACACTAGAGTATTACTCTGTGACACTCAAGTGTCACACTTGAGTATACATTTGTAGCACTTGAGTGTCGAGTAGAAATTGAAACCACTTTTATTAGACCTCGAGTGTGAATTATTAAAACACTCGAGTATTCAATTCTTCAACAGTTTTTTACTAGAGATAAGATTCATCAACACTCGAGTGAGGCTGAAACAACAGTCGAGTTTCTGTCCTTATTGAACTAAACTATCATCTTCAAGAATTCAAATTTACTAATTAATATTTGAATACACTTGATTACTACTTATTATAATTCTCAATGCTACTAATCCTGTTTGTTAATGAGTTTCATATTCTTTAAATTTGGATTACGTCTCTCAAAAGCAAATTTCTGTGTCAAAGCATTAATTGTGAAGCAGAAATAGAGCAGACAGATGAAATCTATCGATTAGAGCATACCAAACAGTTTTTGTTTAGAGCTCTAATTATGTCAAAGACGAAAGCAACACAATCTTAAGCAATCCTAGAGTAGACCAAAGGATTCTCATGTGAAGATACGAAGCAACAAAGCGAAAAAAACTAACGGAAAGCTTGATCGGTCTAACAGAAAAGTTTGAACACACACAATGGAAAGCTTGAACCTTTACCATGGTTATTAATAGTGTTCAACTATAAATATCTGAACATTTATTACAAAGCTACCAACCAAGCATGATAATTCATTAATGGTGAAAGAGTTTTACAAACAATTTGATTTTTGTAAAATCTTAAGGTAGTTGGATCTTAAGTATGGTTGTTGGTTTATAATTTGTAAGGGGGAGTGAGTTCTAGTTAGGATTACTTTACACTAAGGTGTCAAGAACCTGTGGAATATTAGAACGATAGTGAAAATCTTGGAGATGCTCTGGAGAATGGATGTAGGTCCTGAAATTAAGGTCGAACTAGAATAATAGACTGTACACACTTCAGTGATATTATTCTATTTATGTCTCTTTGCTTTAATTGTTTAAGATTTTCAGTTTAGATTTTTAAATCATCCAATTCACTCTCCTCTTAAATGAAACGCTTGCTAACAATACCAGTATTGCAACACTCTCCTCTTGGATATGAAATGCTTGCTAACACTACTAGTATTGCAACAATGGTTCATGATCAACAACATTACCTCTATGTCTACCAAAAGAAAAAAACAACATTACCTCTACAAAACTAACAACAATTTTGCTGGAGAGGCTAACTTTTATTTTGGGAAAGAATGTAATTTGGTTCATTAATTTTATTTTGATTTTACATTAGGGTGATGATTCCATTTTATTTCAATTCACTTATTTTTAAAAGTAATAAATATTTTCTCGTTTATTTTTTTAATAATTAGAAGAACAAATATTAATGATTTGAGATTATAAACAGGATAAGCTTGCGACTGAAGCTATCAAGATGCTAAGAAAGATGTCACCCGATTCTGATGGTTAGACAAGCCACACTACTCTATAACTTCTCCTAACCTTCAAGTTTATTTATACAATTATAAAAATGGTGAATTTGTCTATGGTTTAGGTTTAGGTTAGAATGCTGGCCAAAAAATAGTTTAGATTAGAATAAGTGCAACAGACTAATTAAATATCTCGTTACGGTGATCACAGCAACAGAAAAGATCACAATCACCATCGATTTCTTAATTTATATATCACGAAATTGTCACTGAAACATGGGAAATAATCAAGTTTTCCATTCAGATGGAGTACACAAACAAGTAAGCAATTTGCGAACGATATATAGGAGTGGCAATTCTTGCACTGAGTCGTTATGCAGAACCCAAGAGTCTAGTCAATCCACCAACTACTACAACATCAGTCCCGGATGACATAAATTCATCTTCAACAAAGGGGATCGTTTTCCGTATGGTCAAATTTATTGGAACGCTACCATTGCCTGCAAACCACAAACATAAATCTCTAGCAACCACTATAAATTTACTTCGTATAAAAATTTAACAAGACTGACTACCTCCAGAGATCATGTCCTGCTCCATACAAATGGCAGCATAATGAGAGCCCAACAACTCCAGAAGCACAAATTGCCAATTTTCTGGGGGATTATTCGGGTCACCAGATGACTCTATAATTATTTCAGGCACCTACCAGGCAAGTAAAGTGCACGAGGCAGACGAAAAAACAAAAGGATTTGTGTCAATGTGAAATTCAAGAAATAAAATAGTTAAGAGTATTTAATTTGTTAGAAGAGCAATCAATCAAACACTATACTATGATTGCCCTCGAATGAAGTAGCGTCCTGAAGGAAAATCAGGTCATGAATGGCTAACATCTCTCAGAGCTCTCTAAAAGCCAACTCCTGAGTGTGGAGCATACCTCGGAAATCAGATGAGGCGCATGACATGTGCCTTTTTTCATGCAGTCCCTTAATCGAACAGTAAATGTATTAAAAGGTGAAGCTGAGAAGCCTTTCCCCAGTGCTTTTACATATGCTTCCTATAAATGGGAATCATGCCGTCAGTGAAAACTGCAGGACAGCTGCGCCAGCGCACATATTTTTAACAGAAGCAGAACATGCTTTGAATTTCAACCAACAACAGTGAGAAGTTATCCTCTCTGATTGTACTTCTCATTATATGGGAAAGGAATAACTTCTCAATTGATGCATTGCATAACCGAATAAGAGTTCAGTATAGATCAAATAAGGAAAGTATTAACACCTAAAGTTCGTCCCAACCTTCAGAGTCCATAATTTTATAAACTCCTGTCGTTGAGTTTCAGGATCTGAAATGCCAGTCAGCATTTCCACTTCATGAAGAGTAAAATATCGTCGGGCAAAAGCTAAAATATTATTCTTTAACCTTCTTTGCTTCTCTTCCACATCAATGCCAATCTACAATGTTGTCAGAAAATTCAATCAGTTCAGATATCAAATACCCTTCATAAGAAAAACACCAACCACAAAAGGGAGGGGAAAACGTCATAAATCATAAAATTAAGAGAATATATAAATATATGTATATTACATATACTACATACTGGAGAATCCACTGTCACTCCACAAGCTATCAAAGATGAAGTGTGTGAGATATTAAAATGCAATGGTGGCAGGCTCCAATCATCAGAATATTGCCAATCTACCTATTCATTTAAATATACTAATTAAAAGCCTTAATTATTAACAAGAGAGAATGATGAATAAGTCAAAAAGTAAAAAAGAACAACATTCCCAAGTAGACATCAACAATCAGAACAACTTACCTCAGGCTTTCCATAACTGTTCTTCCTAAACTTTAAGGATTTTGGATCAATCTGACAATTCGTCTGGTCTAGTAGTAAATAACATGTTTAGATACTTGGCCTCTCTCATACTATAGTATCTACATATAGCAAGATCAAAAGCAGTTGATGCAGAAAAGAAATTATAAAATTTCCAGATTAAACTTTGACAGTATTTCCACATGTACAAATATACGTGAAGCTTAAAGCCATACGTCAACAAAGGAAAATACATAAAGTAATGTTATATGTACAAAGGCTATGATTAAGAGGAGAATAGCGTGGTTGATTTCAGTTCAAAAGGGCTCACATAACAGTTACCATAAAAATTCAGTAGTGTGCCAGGGGAAAGTTTATACTGGGAGAGAAAATGGGCTTTTGTTCTCTGCTTAAATTAAAGAAGGCAATAGTCAATAGATTAAAAATATATTTAGTAAGAAAAGTTTTTGGGTAGCAAGTGGCTATTATAAAAAGAGCTACATAGTGCCAAGTACCAACCAACACCTAAAACACATCCATCAGATACTAAATGGGCACAAGATATATAAATAACTTGATTAATCAGAGATATAGGTACACAAGTCAACAGATTAGTACTATGCCATATTAAAAAGGTAAATACAAAGGGAATGGAAGTTCAAAAAGAAACTAGAGTTTAACAACAGAATTATAAATCTTACATCTGGCTAAGGTAGTGCGAACTAATGTACGAGCTAAAAGTGCCCTTTTCTTTAGCAGTTCCCCTCTCATGCGGAAGATATTTTCTTTTTCACATGGTGACAGAATTTCCAAATATTGATTTAATAGATTTGCGCTATTCACTTCATCTGGTAAAATATACCAAAAATGAACTTCCCTGCATTCCAAAGTAATAGATGATTGGAAATTCACGGTACGCCACGCCAGTAGACAACATTTATGATGTTCTTAATAAACTGACAGCATGTAATTGTACAAAATGGATGTATTCAACAACCATCGCATAGAAGTAGACAGTGAACACCCAAAACCATATCATACTTTTTTGCAGGAAGTTGCACAGCAGGAAGGGGGGAAGAAGCGGTGAGAAGATTCCTTCTCAAGCAATTTATATTCATCACTGAACTTATTTTGCCTTGAAATGAATTCATCCAGAATCAGGACCAGGCATGCTAAAGATTGTCAGTTGTCTTCTGAATCGTCTCTTGTGTGAAAGTACTATGTGAGGAAAGCACTAACAGACAACACAAATATCTGTACACCCTGGTAAACAAAAAAAAATACTTGTTTGTTTGATGGAATTGAAAGTAAACATGGAACGAAAAAAAGATAAATCAACATACAAGCTGCAGTATAGAAGAAATGGCAAGTAAAAAGAGGCGATTTTGCTGCCATAAACCGCAGTCTTGGTAATATTTCCCAATGTGAGATGTTTTGGGGAGGGGCGCAAAAAGCCCATGCCCGACTATTATCAGTGCAATTTACATATAAAGAGAGAAGTGGAGAAGGAAATTCAAAGATTGAGCTATACTTCGAACTGAAATATCGTGTAAGCAATTCAAAATCAAATGAAGTCGAAAGAACTAAAAGACTGACAAATGGAATAAACGCAATTATGCGAACCAAATACAAAAGATCTCTTAAACTCGCGAGCCAGCTCCAGCAGATCTCTTGAAGGAGGAGACGAACTGTGAAGAGCAAACTGCGTGAGAGACTGAAGCGTGAAGTTGAAGGCCGAAGGAAGCGTTGGAGACTCTGAAGCCTTCGGGCTCTATCGCTTTAAACTGCACTATCAAAGCCCTTGCCTAATATAGCTTCACAATGAGAACGGCCTTCCGTCTTGCGGTCTCCGGTGAATTACACAATTCCTATTGCCACCGAGAGCTATATATATATCCATGGCGAAAATGAGGGCTATATATATAATTTTGCCTAATTTCTTGTCACCTGCCATATATATATATATTGCCATTATGTGTAGTAAATTACAATGCACTTTTTTTGGCCATGTTACACGAGACGATGCGCTGAATTTTTTTTTTGGCCAACAGATTTTTTTTTTTTGCTCAACGTTGGCCAACAGATTCAATGCACTTAATAGTTAATATTCATTCATTTGCCATATAAATATATAATGAGTTGTTATTAATATATTTTAAATATTCTAATGTGTTCAAAAAAATTCAATTTTTTATAACTTAAAAGAAAATGAAGGGTTCAGGTCAAGCCAGGAAAATGAACCTCAAAGGAAATGAAGTGTGTTATATAGAAGCTGGATAAACTTAAAGTGACAATTCAGTCGCGGTGTTTCATTGAAAAAAATAAAAACTCAAACCATAATATAATTCAGAGGATATTTTTAAACTTTGAATATCAAGGAGGATCGGTCTAATACTCGGAATTTAAAAACATGATTACATTTCTTCTTTTCTTGGATGAAAAAATTGACCTTCCAAATACTCATGATACTAATTAAAAAATAATAACAACGTTCTGGGGCGAAGCATTGTGTATAAGAACCTCTGCTTGTCAACAATCAAGAAATCCAACAAAAAAGGAAAGAGACTCGACAAAAATTGAAAACCAAAACCAACCTAGATTGTCATCTAATCTGATATTTATATAAATCAATCTCTTTGAAAATCCTTTCAGGAAGGTCATTTCTCTTTTAGCTTCTTGGTTATGGCAAAGGCAGCTCCAGCCACAGCTGCAACTATGCCTGCAATTATAATGGCAGATTTTAGCGTGCGCATGGCCTCCTTCTGCTCTCTCTCCCTCTTCAGTTCGGCTTCAGATTGTTCCTTCATCCAATAAAACTAATCAATACAACGTACGAAAACAAAGCAACATATAGGCAAAGCATTGATCCTCAAAACGAGATTATTAGTTGCAATTTCTAGGAGAAAGTAAGAAATAAAGAAAAAATGACCTTGGAGGCAGCGATCTCTGATGAGATAGGATCGACTTGAACTTGCCTATTTGCTCCGAGGTTCAATTCTCCGTTAATATCTGAAGCTGGAAATGTTTCATGTGAATTCTCAAGTGGGGTTGCCATTTTCTTTCTCTGAGACACAGGCTCTGAACGAAGCTTCGTTGAATGGTTATGATCGAATTGAGGAGAGAAATTAAGGAAAGAGAGCTTTTCTTCTTGATTATGGTTTCATTCATGGATCGCCAAAATCAATCAATGCCAACAAGCTTTCTTCGTCGCTGAATCGACACGTGGTGGTGTCCTGAATGTTGAGGCAGTTATTGTTTTAAGGATCTTTGACGAAATTCCCCTCCTTCCTCGCTTACTTCTGGGATAGTTGACGCTAGTCTTTTGCGAACGTGTAATTTTTCTTCTTCTTCTTCTTCTTTTTTTTCCTTTTTCGCCTGAGGTATATAAAACATAAACATTCAAGAATGAAAGTGCCCTTTTTGGGAGACGAACTACGAAACGTCATAATTTCTTTTTTTCCCATTAAAAAAAGATGACAATATTTTATTTTTAAACTTCATTAATAAATCCTCAGTAATATACATAATTGAGATTGTACAAGAATTACCCTCGCCCCACAAACTTCCACATCTTAACTACATGGGGCATTTCAGCCAAAATTACATCAAACTCTGAAGGGGCTCATAAGCACTGATTTTCTCATGAGAACATGCTAATTATCTCTGTGAAAGGAAGTGATATCAACTAAAACAATCGATTGCTGATGACCGTTTGAACCAAATTTTGCATTACAACGTCAGCTAGATGATGATATTTTTCAATTTCCAGCCCCAAAGCCTCGAGGACTTGGCCTTGTTGATGCAGAGTCTGCAAATTGTCTTCTTGATTCTGATCTCTTCCTCCTCCTTGCTGTACCCGGTGGAGCCTAGTAAGGGTAGAATGGAGAAATCAAGCGGCATCAAATTATATCAAATCAAATTCAATGTGAGAATTAATTACAAGACCAATTTGCAACAGGGCCAACAGCAATTGCAGATTTTGATCTTAACTTGTTGAAGATGCTCAAAAGTACCCGGTAGAAGAGGTTTTCACATCTAAAAACTATAGATTCAGACTTCTAAGAATATCAAATACCTAGAAAAACGAGCTCGTACCTTTTGCTCTGCTTTAAGTGTCTCCTCAAGATTGCTTAGTGTTGGGATAGATCCACCTTCCATCACACCCATCAGATTTTTCATCCGCACACGCATTTGGAAGAGCTGAGCCACAAGTTGGCTTACCTGACATTATTCAGATATTCTGTTCAAGCATAGAACTGATAGAGAAAAACCGCACCTTGAAGCTCTACTACAGTAAATACTTCACAAAAGATCAGTTTCACATACCTGCTGCTCTGTTTTCCCTGAATCCTGAGCTACCCTTTTCCTCCTGGTAGGTGATTCCGCCAACAGTTCTGGTTTTTCTCTCTCCTCTGAAATAAACAATAAAAGTTAAAAAGAATGAATCAGTCAATGTAAGATTCAACAAAGTTAAGTCATCAAAGTTGCACCTTTTTTTCACAATGACAAAAAGTATATCATAAACAACAATGTGTTCAGGATAGTTGTCAAGGGAGTCGACCATTGCCACGTGAACAAAGATATTAAAACTTGCATGCAATTAATGACAACAATCTGCTATGATATATAGAGAGCTTGATTTATTATTAATACCTAGAGTTATTCAATTCCTAGAAGAATAAGAACATACTAAATACAAAAATTGAAGCTTATAAATGTGAAGAGCATATAAACACAAACAATAGATCCCCAAGAAAAGAAATCGGTGGAAAAGGGATTAATTGCATAACTGAGGGGGGTTGACTTCGTGTTCAAGATTGCAAAATAAATAGTGGTTAGTAAGATAACTCACAACATACCCTTCAACACCTATGTTTATAGACATGACCCACCACTTAGTTAGAGAAATGAACAAGCAACGAAAGAACAAAGTAATGGATTCAATGACAAAGGTAAACCAGGTCATAGTACATCATCCATTACCAAGTCCAATTTCTAACTTACTCATGATACTCCCGTGTTAAAGAACAATGATACAAGGTTTAGTTAAACAATATGACTTCATTGATCAATCAGAGAACGCACCAGGGGTCATTGCTTCTATCATTGCTTCCATTAGCTGTAAACTCTTCTCCGCTTCTCGAATTTGTGCAGGAGTAACCTGGTTGCATAAAATTATATGATAGTGAAGCAGAAGTTTTTGCTTATTGATTTTGCCAATATTTTGCTTCTAATTTGTCTACAGAAACAGAAGACGAATACACTTGAGGAAAATTTGCAGATGCCTGCAGTGCTCAGTTTTCAGTTTTGCACTGAGAGTTTCCAAAAGACATCTGCCTTCTTATTTAACATTATATTTGCAGCAGTCCATGCATATAACTATTCCAAAGAAATAATTAGGAAAGCTACTGCTAGAATTCATACCTTCCCCATGCCAGGAATCATTCCAATGACACGAGACACAGAACCCATTTTCGCTACAGCACGAGTTTGTTTAAGAAAATCATTAAAGTCAAATTTTGCACTCATAATCTTCTTTTGCAGGTCTTCAGCATCTTCTTGACGCATCTACAAATATATGAGGTTATGAAACTAAAATCTTATTTTCATTCTATCAGATGAACAACTTAGGGATATGTAGAAACTCACAACTTCTTGTGCCTTCTCTACAAATGATAGAACATCTCCCATTCCCAAGATTCGTCCAGCCATTCGATCAGGGTAGAAAGGTTCAAGATCGTCCATACGTTCTCCACGTCCTACCAGCTTAATGGGCTTACTAGATACCTGCCATTGTTGTGCCATCCAGTAAGATAAATTGTGAGAGACAGACAGCGCTTCACAATAGTTAACTGTGTTGGTCATTTTACAATTCCAAATGAGCTAAGAAATATGGTGACGACAAATTTCATGGAAACAAATAGCTATCCTAATTAAAGGATCCCATGAATCAGCTATAGATATACTTTGCCAAGTACAGTGGTTTAAGAGAAATCTTTGATAATATGCTTTTAGGCAGGCTCTGAAGAAAATCATGAGTTTTCAGGGCATAGGTGTGACTGCTCAAATCTCCTAGAGAAAACATGCAATAGGCACTATACTCACTAGATGGGAACGAGGATACAACCCAGAATCCCCAGAAGTGATATTTAACATTTTACTTGACCTGAAATTTCCAGAATACTTTTCAGTGGTTCAATAGGCTAACAGAATGCGATAAAATGTGCTTCAGATCCATCTGTGAGAGAACCGCATCAAAGTAGATTAAGTGGTTATCCATCAATTCTAGTCACTAAAATGGCTATCAACTTTTCCAAGCTGCCATTAGCATTTCAACCAAACTGTTTCGATAAAAAAAAGTAGCCTAGGACGCTAACCCTGTCCCAGCATAACTGACATACTGCACCAAGCAACAGCAATAACTACCAGGATAACACGATTTAAGGTCATCAGAGGCAAGTGATGCCGAAAGTTCTAGTATGGAAATGGATACGTTGTTTATGAAACCAAAGACCAATGTTTGGCAGTAAAACATACAAAATAAATACACCTGATAAAAGCTAAGACAGAGACAAAGCGAACCTCTTTGACACTCAAAGCTGCACCACCTCTTGAATCTCCATCTAGCTTTGTCAAAATGGCGCCTGTTATCCCAATCTCAAGATTGAAAGTAGTGACCAAGCCTGTTTGTGGAAAATTGTGAAGCCAGATTATCTTTAGTAGCTTTAAGCATCAATGTGTCATAATATTATTATCAGCTGTACTAGTTAAACGACCATAAAAAGACAAAGAAAATTGGGATCAACAACATGATAACATTTTTCTCCAAAAATCATTTCATGTAAAATTACTGCGCTCAGTTCAAACGGATGGAGTAATGGATATATTATATATTATACACAAATATGAATGTGACATAAATATTATTTTGCAATGCATATTTTCAAAATGTTTCATCAAAGGGTTAAATTACAATTATGAATACCTGCTGCTTCTTGGCCAGTCATTGCATCCACAACTAGCAAAACTTCTGTGGGATTTATTGCCTTCTTTACTTCTTTTAACTCATCCATCATTGTTTTGTCTATCTGTTTTACAACAAATAATCGTTGATCAAAAAACAAAAATAATTTCATAAAATACACCATACTCATGAATAAGATTATTTGGTATTATTTCTCAAGTTATAAAGAATTACCTGAAGTCTTCCAGCAGTGTCAACAATAACCACATCAACTTTCTTCCTTTTTGCCTCTTCTAAACCTTGTTTAGCAATTTCAGATGGTTTCACATCAGTACCTGCTGTATAGACAGGCACGTCCACCTGATACAAGCTATACCTCATCATGAATGCATCATCTGACATAAAAATGCTAGGAGAGAAAGTAAACAAGAATCACGATGTCAACTCAGATAATTAGACACTGGTATCTATGGTCTGAAATCAAGTGATTAAGAATTATGTGAAATATGTGGAAGGCACAAGGTGATTATCTTGTCTCTTCTATATAATAAGAGCCCAAGAGCTAGTAAACACAAAGACAATGGCAAGGAGGAGAAAATACTAATAATTAAAAAAAATGGGTTGGTGGAGGGTGGATGTGAAATTCAGAAACCCATAAATAAAACAATTCCAAAGGTTCTTATTTCACAAATTAGAACAAAAATAGAAAAGAATAGGGAAAAACACTATTCAACTTCAAGGAATTTCAATAGTCGTACCTGTTTACCCAAAATAACTAGTTGGTCAATAGCAGCAGGTCTATACACATCTCCCGCAACCAGCATGCAGCTCTTCCCCTATGATCACAGCTAAGACGACTTGAATCAATATAAGATAAACAATTGCTTATTACCTACAAAGAAACTAAAAAGGTAAAAAGAAAGTAAGTTTAAGGGAGATTGCCAATGCACCAGTTTCTTAAGATAGTTAGCTAACTTTGCACAAACAGTCGTCTTCCCAACTCCCTGGAGTCCAGCCAATAAAATGACAGTGGGCCCAGACTTGGAAAAAACAAGTTCAGAGACCTCTCCACCCATCAATTTAACTAATTCATCACGTACAATCTGTTAAGTCCAAAATCCAGTATGAGCTTCAAAAAGACACTAATATAACAAGTTTTCCCTTAAAACCAACTATTAAATCTGTTTTCACGATCTGCCATTGACTCAATTAATAGTTTTACCTTGACCAATTGCTGATCTGGTCTCACTCCTCGAATCAGGCCCACACCAACAGCCTGATCACTGACGGCTTGGACAAATCTTCTGACAACAGGAAGGCTCACCTGACAGCAGAATGCGTTTTACTCGATCAATTTTATGAAGATACAGTAAGGTGCCAAGCCTCTAAAGTTTATCTTACATCTGCTTCCAAAAGAGCTCTCCTAATATCTCGCATAGGCTCCGCGATGTTCTCTTTAGTCAAAACCTCTGAATTACAAGCACATTTACTTGTAAATAATTTACATATTAAATAGGGTTAGCAACAACAAGAAATATATAGTTTTAAAAATGGAAGCTCGAAAATCAATTTGAAAAAACAAGTCATACGGCAGTTTGCTGTGCCCCAACTTCCAACTTGCCCTGTACCTTTTGCACTTTTGTTCGTATCAAAAGCCTAAACAATTTGATACGAATAACTTGTAGCTTCACCAATTTCTTCCGGATTTTACTGCTAATCTCCACTATGTCTTGGTAAAATCAACAAATTAACACCTCTATGTTTTACCATTACCAAGGTCTAATACCGTGACTAGTTAGCAATGAAGAGCGATAAACAAATCAGCAAATGTGGCATTGAAACTTAAAGACTCAAACCTTCTCCTTTGAGCTTGCTCCAAGCAGATTCAAGCCCACTCGTCAGCTGCCCGAACATTTCCGCCCTTACCACTCCGCGCATTTTTCTTTTAACAATGCCGCTTTTGGAGTTTACCCAACCCCAAATTTCATCCTGTGAGCAATCACCACTAAATTTGTGAGAAAGAACGATGAAAATTGGAGTAAATGCCTCTGTTATCTTGAGTTGTTCACGAAAGTACTGAACATCTTTGACGGACTCGGACAAGACTAAGGAACCAAACCAAAACTTAATGGAATCACGCTTTAGAGTTTCTCAGACTTACTGGGAGCAAAGTTTTCGAAGAAAGTGCGGCAGCGGTTGTCGAACAGGTCCAAGAAGAGCAAATCTTGGTTGATTTCGTAGCAGGATTTGTAGAGCAGGAGCTTCGGTTATGAAGCAGAGAGTGAGCAGAACTGGAGAAATGGCGGGAGGTAACGGTTGAGAACTGTAACGCTTCCATGGCCACTGTGCCAGCCGGAGCTTTCTCGTTTTCCTGCTCTATTTTATCTACAATGATCCGTTCGCTGATGATGTCCAGCGTTGGTTCCAATCGTATGTTACGTGACCCACTGATCGCTGTAGTATAATTTTCTCTGATCTGGACACGTGGCAAATCTTCAATGAGTTAATGGCAAAAATACGTTATTCTTGTTATGAATATTCTTATTATGTGGATGTCCATTGACCTATAATCTCCAAATACAGGATGACATGGTATATACGCATAGTAATCTACTATTTGCATCCTTCTATAAATAGAGGTCTCCTGTAACTATTCATTGACTTGAATGGATTTCATCTCTCTAGAATTTCCTCTGACTTCTCTCTAGAATTCTTTCAGTTTTATAACACGTTATCAGCACGATTGCTGATAGCTTCTACTCCTTCTTTTCTTTCATTCTGCAGATCTCTATGTGTTTAAACACCAAACTCATCCCTTCAAACCTTTCAGTTTCCAATTTTATCAGATGTCCCCGATCTCTATGTGTTTAAACACCAAACTCATCCCTTCAAACCTTTCAGTTTCCAATTCTTCCACTCAGATCCAGTCAACTCTCTTTTTCTCTATTCCTTTAATAATTCTACCTGCTCCTACAATAATGATCCCTTCACTTTTCTCTTCTTCATTATGAAACCGTAAAGAATTTACGGTTAGTCTTCTTTTATACTTTCCCAGTCAACTTCTTTTTCCTAATTCTCATCATTACTCTATAACTCAATCTCATCTCTTTTTCTTCCACAAACTCACCACTACTCTTCTACGTTTTGTTATTTCAAGTTTGTTCCATTGGTTAGAGAGATTGGAGTTTGCTGTGAAAAGAGAGAGAGAGAGAGAGAGAGAGAGAGAGAGGAAGGTGTCGGCAGAACAGTTACCAAAAAAAAAAAAAAAAAAATACTGTTTTGCCGACAAAACAATAAAAAAAAAAAAAAAATTTGCAGAACAAGACAAAGGAGTTGTTAGGTATGGGGGAAATAATTGAAAGGTGGATGAATATATAAGTGCATGTGTGTCTATATGCTTCTGTCCGAAAAATCATGGTGAGAAAAATGAGCATAGTGGGTACAGGTAGGTCCAACATGTTTTATATGTATATAAATATAATAATATATATTTATATCATTATCAAATTTTTAACATGGCTACTAAAATTGAATCATATATCTTGTGCTAATTCGTCCAATGATTATTTAAAAAAAAAACAAAAAAAAAAAATTAAAAAAAAAAGGGTAAGATGGTGAGTTAATTTTTCTTCTTTATGTTTTATTATTAATATTGTTAATTTGACTCCATAATGGAAGTCTAGATTTAAATTTCATTTTAATTGTTTTAATTTGATATTATATTATTGTTACTAACTTTTCTAACATTTACTTTTATGTATTTATTTTTATGTTATTTAATTTTATTTATCTTTTGTGGTAGCAACACTAGTATAGTGGATACCATTTTTTTTTTATTATTTACTGCTTTGTTTATTCTTCATGGAGGCACACTAGTATCTATTAGTGGGCTCAATTTATTTATTTTATTCAGCATTTATTTATCTTTTATGGTGGTGACACTTTGTGGGCCCCATTTATTTTATTTTAATTCTTTACTGCTTTATTTACTTTTTCATGGTAGCAACACTAGTATAGTGGGCACCATTTATTTATATTATTTACTGCTTTATTTTTCATGGTGGTAACACTGATATAGTGGACTCCATTTATTTAAATTTTATTTACTGCCTTCTATATATTATATATATATTTACATTTGCATATGCATCCTCTTTCTTATCTTTGGATGAGATAGGTCTCGCTGTGAGTTTACTACCATTCCTATCTCATCTTCTTTTTATTTATTTAGCATGTTTATTTCCAGTCATTTATTTTATTTTATTTATTTATTAATTGCTTTATATATTTACATTTGCATATGCATCTTCTTTCTTACCTTTGAATGAGATAGGTCTCGCTGTGAGTTTACTCCCATTCCTATTTCATCTTCTTTTTATTTATTTAGCACGTTTATTTTCAGGAAAATATTTTATTTTTATTTATTTATTTACTGCTTTATATAAATCCCCCTTCCCTTTTATTATTTATGGCAACGACACTAATATATACATATTAGTGGGTTCCATCTATTTATTTTATTATGTTTATATTTTATTTATCCTGAAAATAAACTGTTAAAAGGCCATATATATTATGAGATCAAAATGCCATAGAGAGATGAGGCATAAATTGGCTTGAGACTAAGAGGCAAGATAGCCTTAATTTCAGAGGCAAGATAGCCTGAAGCCAAGAGGCAAGTTAGTCTGATAACAAGTGACAAATTATGAAACAATATTTGATCCATAAATTTTGTATGCCATCAGTTGTATAAAGGTCTCAAAATTATATATTTGGCATTAAATATTCCCTTAAATTATGAGACAAGAGATTGTATGATCATGATTGATATTATAAATAAATATATTCAATTTGCTATTGTAGTAGAAATATTGTGGTAAAGTCAAGAAATATTATGGATTAATTTCTTGCCATGATCAAACAAATAAGTGAGTTATGGATCATGAATTTTTATCCAACTTCATTTCCAGAAGTGAATGAAGCAAATATATTATTATGGTTGTTTTGTGATTTCTATGATTATAACAATTTTTGTGAATACGGTAGAGGATTATTCATAAACAAAATAATTAAACAAAAGGAAATATTATTTCAACAAAGTTTAATAGCGAGTGGCTCAACATCATTACAAACCTTAATCATCTCATTCTGAAGATATTTAATGTCTTCTTCTTTTGCTTCTCTTGAGATGGGATCCAGATGAGGCAAAGCTCTTCGTAATATCGAGATTTGCGTCATAAGTTTCTTGAGCTTCTTGTGTGGCCACTCAGTTAACCCTCCTTTTTGATAGATTTTTTGTATGGTGTGAGTAGACATATTTAATTGTTTACTCGCTTCATCAAGGGTTAAGTGAAAATAATTTCTTAAATCATGGAGCGTTGTTTTCTTTATTCTTTCTCTTTGCTCCATAGATAACCTATATAATTCACCCTGGTTAAGGGATGAAGTATCATAGGGTATACTTACTGCAGGTTGTTTTCCTTTGCCTAATGAGTGTTCAATATTGGTTTGAAATGAACTTCCATGGAGGTCATTTGGATTTATAGCCCATTCTGAACCAACACAGAGAACCTCATGATAGGCTAATACAGGATCACGCATCAAGATATATCCTGATGCTTGTAAATCTATACAATACTGTGTCAGAAATTGTTTGATTTCTTCAAAATTTTTCTTTGTGAAATCAAACATTGGAAGCCTGTCAGTATTATAAGATTTATCCTGTACTTTTTCAAATAAAACAGCATGGGTAATCATACCTGTTCTTCTTCCGTGAACTTCAAGTTTATGGTACTGAAGTCCGTTGGTATGTATAATTTCCCGTAAAACATGACAGCAACTACATTCCAATAAGCTAGTAGTTGTTAATTGGCTTGTAGCTGTTGGCTGGCTAATTGTTGCTGGCTGGCTAGTGGTTGTTGGCAGGCTGATTGTTGTTGTCGGGCTGGTTGTTGCTGGCAAACTGATGATAGTTTGTTGGCTAGTGAATGCTGGTTGATTAACTGCCGACACTATTGGCTGAACTGGATTGGTAGATTCCATTAGTTCTGCCATAGTTCTACACCTCTTAACAGGCCTCCTTGATGAACCTGCTTCAGTTGTACCTTCAATCCTTGTAGATTGAGGAAGAACACTTGTTCTAGGGGGAGAAGTAGGTACATTTGAAGCAGAAGGAGGAATAGTAGAAGGAGGAATAAACATTTCAAAGGGATTAGGAGATAACAAAGAAGTAAATGACATGTTATGCTGATCATCATACAACAAAGCATCAAGTAATGCTGTTTCGGATGTATCAGAAACTGGGATAAAACTGCTTGGTCCTGCCATGACAATAGAATTTAGAGAAATATGTGTGAGTATCTGGTAGTTGATATTATCAGATGCTTGAGTGTTTGTGAGGCATGTTCGTTTGCCTTCCTCTATTTATAGTTGAATTAAATCCTATTGAATCTCTGCAGATTTGCGTAGTCCTGTTAAATCTCTACAGATTTGCTCCATATAAAGCACGAGCCTGGAATCTTTTTGACTTTATATGTATACGACAATCTGAGTTGTCGCGCCTGTGATTCCACAGTGATGTGCCTCAGATTTGCTCCCTATAAAGCACGAGCCTGGAATCTTTTTGACTTTATATGTATATGACAATCTGAGTTGTCGCGCCTGTGATTCCACAGTGATGTGCCTGTGATTACACAGTATTGCGCTCGTAAATCTGCAAAGATACACCTGATGATTTTGTATTTAATATATATTTGTTGATTCTGGAAAATGGAAATTTTGTTACCAGAAGTAACAAAATTATGCATTGATAATGCATTTAGAAATATGTTGAATTTTAATGAAATAGATATCATATATGCTATTATCATGGAATATTGTATGGAAATTCCATAAATTAATTTTTAAGGTCTCACACTTGAGGGGGAGAATGATAATGATATATATCAAGTGTGAATATTTATGTGATAATTCTTTGTGAATGTTTCTATGTTGATTCCCCCAAAATGAATATTAGGTTTGATGATAAATCATATGAAATGTTGGCATGACTTGTTTGATCATCCGAGTCATATATTATGTGCTGCATGTTCTCAGATAGAATTAATTATTGGATCTCTGGAAATATATCAAATTGAAAGTTTACATATGAGATTATAAATTTGCAAAGTTTGCAGTGATGTTTGCAACTAGAAGTTTGCAATATATTATGCGCGCAATTTCCAGATTGAATGATCCATAAATAATGTATTAAAGTATCCATGAATGGATAGATCAATGATTATGAGAACAAAATTTATATGTTGTGTATATTTGCAGCGATTATATAAGCCAACAGAATTCTCCTCGTATAATTGGCTTTTGGTCAGAAGCCAGATTAATTCCATCTTGAAATGTTTTAAATGTGTAATGATTATTAATCTATTACAATGCACATAGATGGATATACAAAGAAAATTGATGATTTGATGAGGGGGAGAAAAATAAGCAGATTGGGTAAAGATAAAGTGAAATGAATTATCATTGGCTCATATTGGTCATCATACAAAGAAATGTGCACTAAAAGTTTAAAAGATAATTCATTTGCAGATTTTAGCTAATCAAATGCTAAAAGCATTTACTGACCTAAAGTGACAAAGTCACATGTCCCAACTGCAAATGCTCCTATATGAATTGTTATAAAGCACGCCTGAAGCGTTGCTGGTCCATCGGTTATAAAGATAAAAATCCTCGATAGAGAAAAGGAGCTATAAAATATAGATGATCAAGTCGAGGA
Source organism: Acacia confusa (assembly GCA_037074495.1). Classification (NCBI taxonomy): domain Eukaryota; kingdom Viridiplantae; phylum Streptophyta; class Magnoliopsida; order Fabales; family Fabaceae; genus Acacia; species Acacia confusa. The sequence continues at coordinate 6,378,502 of CM073507.1, read as the reverse complement.
TAATTAAGTAAAGCTCCAGAAGAGTTATTTTTTGATGAGACCCACTGGGTTTTCCTAGAAAGGTTTTTAATGAGGCAAAACTCAACAGTGTATCAATGAATGTTGTACTCTTTTCTTTGGCTAGGTTTTTATCCCACTGGGTTTTTTCCTAGTTAAAGTTTTTAACGAGGCACATTCATAAATGGACATCCAAGGGGGAGTGTTATGAATATTCTTATTATGTGGATGTCCATTGACCTATAATCTCCAAATACAGGATGACATGGTATATACGCATAGTAATCTACTATTTGCATCCTTCTATAAATAGAGGTCTCCTGTAACTATTCATTGACTTGAATGGATTTCATCTCTCTAGAATTTCCTCTGACTTCTCTCTAGAATTCTTTCAGTTTTATAACAATTCTGGATTTATTTCACTTCAATTATTGGAAAAAAAATATAAAAAATGGCCAGAATTTTTTTTTTTTGAAATTTTAAAATTATAAATCAGGTATTTTTTTAAAAAATAAATTGTGAATTAATTATCAAATTTCGACATTCATTCATCAGCTCTAAATAATAAATCGGAATTAAAATTTTGTGATTTCAAAATTCTTTTTTTATCTGAGTCAACCGCAAAAATATGAGTACTGTTTTAGCTTCAGTTTCATTCTGAGCTAATTTCACTTCAAGTCTTCAACGATGGAAAAAAATCCACGCTCTATTATCCGGTCAGTCTAATTTTATTTCTAAATAGATATATTTTCTTAGATATTTATGTAAAGTCGGAAGTTTAATAAAAATGAAATAAATCACAATATTTACATATTCCTGTACATTTGACATTCTACTTTTACATTAATATTGATTTTAATTGTGTTTCAATTTTGATGGATCTTCTCATATGGTAATAATTTAATATCAAATATTTTAGAAAACTATTTCGAAGTTTAAACCAGCAAAATGATCAACCAAAAAAAATAACTTTACTTGACTTGACTCTCACGCTTAGAAAACTCATTTTACCGGGGTGAAAAATGAGAAGGGAAAAAATTATTTAAAGGAAGCCCATAAGAATCTCCTGCTTTTTAATTATTTTTTCCTTCATGGTTCATGGATGGTAAGTTGTCTCTTTCTCGTTCTCGTTCTCGTTCGCGGCTTAGCCGCTCAGTGAAAATATGAATATAATAGGTGCACGTTGAAAAGAGAATTCATTTCGAAACCGAAAAACTACTATAGTCAGAGGCCGAGACGTCTCAAATAATAAGCTACCCACCTCAAGCAAAGCTCCCACAAATTCATCCATGTCATTTGCCATTCAACCGTTCTTTTCCTTTAATTCTTTCTGCACCTTTCCTCAAAAGTCCAAGACTTTTTTAAGCTCATGCGGACTGGTGCTAAGCGCATAAAGGGGTCAATCTGAATTCATTGAACTCTACAATAAGAGTGTTAGAACTAAGCATTGTTACAGAAATACAAAGATACGTGGTTAAGAAACTCACCCACAAACATGAATTTAAAGGAAAAAATGAAGCCAGCACTAAAGCATTTCCAAACAAGCATTTCTCTCAATCTATCCATCATTGACTACCCCATCTATCAGATTTCAGCATCTGTGATCTCACGATAGATCCACAGCCACATAAATCACAGTAATGGCTGTAACATTATCGGGCAACATCTCCTCCTTTGGACAGCGAGAAACACAGAGAGAATTCTTTCATCGCCACGCTTCAGCCAATTCAGTTCTAGAGTTTATTCGCCCTAGAATGGGAATTCCCCTGTTCTTCTCTGCATTGCCTACTAGTGGCAGCTCAATCACCTTTTCAGAATACTTCACTGTATTTGATTTGCTCAACGGAATGTTTTTGCTCTTACAAGTGTTGACTTCATCCGCCTTAATCAGACCACTCAAAGTAACTTGAGGGATAACATTGCAGGGCCAACTGTCAGCTAGCAGCCTATTTCCCCGAGAAATGATATTTTCAACGGATATTGGCAAAGTTTTCAATCCACTTTCAGTTTCAGATCCATCTTCAGAAAGGTGAGTTGGGCTTTCTGAAGGAGGCTCCTTAGTATCAATGACTTTTTCCTCTTCTTCACTCGTGTCAATTCCGCCTTCACTGCCATCCTTGAAATCCAGTCCGGAAGGGCTCTGGTGCCAGTCATCATCAAATGAATCTAGGTTGGAAGTGGGAATCAATTCTACCATAGATTCCTCTCTTTCTCTCAGTGTCTTTAAGACAAGAGTCTTGAGAAAATTCATCACTTGCACTGCATACATCAAAGCAGTCAAGGGGTCCGCCATCTGTAGTTCATAGATGTTAGAATTGTAGTAAGTCATTGTGCCGTGGACACTGACCAATACCATCATTTTTATAAAACAACCAGAGCTTTAGCTCAAACGGGTAGTAGTTTACATGTATGATAAGAGTAACATAAACTAAAATTTGGGGATGGTACGAAAGAAAATCGAATTGACAACACTGAAGAAAATAATTGATATATTCACCAGCATTAACATAATTTTATCAGATTAAAAATTTAATCACAGATAACAGGGATGAGTATAACGAAGAATATATGATGTTAGCTTACTTGAGTCATATTTGGTGAAAAAACCATTGCAATATTACGTGCACTCATCTTGTTCAATTGTTCCAGTTGAGCAACATCAGCCATTAGGTTGACTGCCCAATCCAGCAGAGCAGCTTCCGTTGGCGGAAGAAGCCTCACAAGTTGGGCACATTCTTCTTCAGACTGAGACTGCATCACCTGCTCTGGTGAAAGAGGGTCCAACACCCCAGATGGAAGTTCTCTGAACCAAGCCTGCAAAAGAACATCATTAGACCAAATTTATGCAGTTATCCCTCTCGAATAGTTGCCTAAGTGAGTTAAAATGAGCTCTGCAAATGGATACCAACTTAGATCGCACCAAAACAATATAATCTAGAAACTTAATTATAAATACTTTTTCTAACAGTTTAGGGGAAAAAGGAAGAATAAACCTGGTACTACTCCTCTGTTTAATTATAAATACCTTAATAAGGCCTGCCAAGCAATGCACATCAATGCCATCTGGTACTACTCCTCTATTTAATTGTTCCCTTACATACTCTTCCTGACCATTCTCAGCATTAATTCTGAAGATTCCTTCAGCCTGCATGTGAGGGTTCAATATTTCAAGTTATCAAACAGTGAACTACGTAGAAGCCTGATTGCAAACTAAGAAATGGATATCAGATAAAACTATTAGTTTTCACCTCCCTTGATCAGCCATCTTTGACCAGGTAACATAATAGATTAAACAAACATTGGAGTTTGGACACTAACCAAAAATGATGGGAAAGGATATGCAATGCTAAATACCTGCAGGCCTCCTTGTGCATACAGTTGTCTTTGCAATAACAGGAGTATTGTGGGTACACTATTTCCTCTGGCATCAAAAGAAAGTTGCATAGATTCTGTTGAAACCCCGAAGACACTTGCACTGTGGATAATAAAGTAAAATCTATCAAAACTCAATAAAATGATAAGTTTTCAGGATGGATGCATTCATCAAACAGGTCGTACGAATCAAGTAGAGAATGCAGCCAAAAGTAGATGAATAAATAGATGATCAATCAGCTAACTTTAGATAGGGAATACATTAATGATATACCACCAAGGGTATATTGACAGATGTGAAAATACAATTACTATTGTTTCTTTTCGATATATGGCAAAATAGCCTTTTATATTAAACATGTCACGTATTGATGAGTCCTTACTAAATTAACAGCATAAATTCACAAAACTTTACCCAAAAGTGCACAACTTGCATCAAGTTCTACCTGAGTTCAAATATAAAAGACATATTTATCCTTGTTTTCTTTTACTTCTTAGTGCATGTAAGAGGCTATTTGCTACACATTAAAATTTTAGGCAGTTTATTGCCAAAATTATAACTACAGGGGCTCATTTGCCCAGGCATCAAAGTTCAAGGGTTGTTTGATTTATGTTCGCAGCATCCACTCCAATGATGAAGTGTATTACAATATCAAAGACAGAACTGACAACAAAACCAACAAGGAAACAGAAGAGACAGCAGGTAAGGGGGAATACGGGTTCTATGTTACACCATATAATTTCAAGCTGCTATCAGACTTCAACTGTAAGGACTATGATAATTGATAAGAGAACCACAACCGCAATATAAGTTCACCTTGCATCAGGAGGTTTCAACTTAGCATATTAACATTCATATTGTTCTTTAATATCTGACTGAAGGAATTTATAAATCTAAGATTTAACTATCCTTCCATATAGATAAGGGAGACAGAGGCCTCTATGCAGCCTACTATGTAAGATTTAATTCAACCAAGGGAGCTATAGTGAGTATTAGAGCATGAACTGCATGAATTAGAAGATTTTTCTGTGGCTTCAGCTTGCCAGGCCTTCCACTGGGTATTTGATATTTCACGGTGAAACAATGCCATGCAAGCTTAATTTATAATGTGAAAACAATTGGTTTGAAATAAAATCGCAGTAAACTGGACATAGTTTTGCAATGGATGAGATAATCAAGCAAATCCTGACAATAATAGGAATTCCAAATCTTATGTTTTCATCTGATTAAATTACCTGCATAATGCTCAAGTCATATATATATTTTTTTATATATAAAGCTCAAGTCATATGTTATTTCAGAAAAGCATCGCATAAGTGCAATAAGTGAACTTTTTAGGCCCAAACAAACAAAAAAAAAAAAAACGGAGCCGCTGAAACTTGAATGTGGGTACTCATAGAAAAGCGCTTGAGGTGGATTTTCGAGGTCATGCAACAATCATATCGTCCATGAAATTATCGTTCTACAGGCATGAATCTGAAAGGAAACATATACATTTCTAAAGGCTTCTGGAAAGAAATTCATGAAGATTGGAACATTCCAAATCCGTAAAACAAAGAGAAACAGCTAGATATTATCGAATAACGGACACAAAATTAATTACTACTAAGCATGAAGAGAAAGTTTCTTCAAATTCTATTACTCAGAATACATTTAGCAACATATTCAGCTATTTCATATCAGTTAACCTGGCGCTAGGAGCTCTTCGGGGAACTTCGGGTTCAAATTCCACAGGCAATCCAAGAAAACCATGGAAGCGATCGAAGGTAACATGCGCAACATGGCTGACATTGGAAGGCCATCCAATCTCCATGGAAGAGAGCTCTCCTCCACTAGTACTACACCCAATCAAAGATTTCCTGAAAGCAGTTACCAAAAGCGTCAAAACAGACAGCTGATCTCCCTCTCTGTCTCTTTCTTTCCTTTTCCTATCTCGTACTTGACCTTCCTCCTCTGTACCCAACTGGACCTGGACCCTTTCATCTACCGTGGGACTGTTAATAAGTGAACTTGAATGAGACCCATCATTGGGTGTGATTCGCCCACATAGACTGGAAGAGCTTGAGGTTGAAGGCAAGTGAGATGGGGATTGGAGTATTTCAGTCATATTGGAGCACTTAAGCGGTTAGGCCTAGTCTTTGTTTATTCAATAGTGCGCGAAAAGCCAAGATTTTGGTGTGAATGTGGTGGAGTGGAGTTTGATTCAAGAAAGCGTTTCGGAAGGTGAGACGATTTCATCATCACTGTACCTTCCTCAGGCTGGCTTTAGGAAATGGAGGAACAAATAGAAGGGAATGGGTCCAGATTCTCGCGTGGGGAAAAGGATCAGAAGATTGCAACGAGTGATAGAAAGAGAGGTGGTTTTTTTTTGCTCAGAGAAAGAGAGGTGGTTGGACAGAGAGGTAGAGTAACAAGAAAAAGGAAAAGAATAATGACAGTGCGCGACTGGTATAGATCGTTTAATGATATATGTGTACAGTATTATGGAGTTGGCAAGAAGAAGGGGGGGGGGGGGGGGAATGAGTGGGGCCAGAAATTCACCAAGGTCAAGGTGAACTTGTTAGCAAAGATCATCAGACACATTATGATTAGCAAAGTTCAAAGTAACCTCGTAATCCAGTATGATCGAGTTGGCAAGTTATGTTTTCTACGTTACCATCCAACTTTGTCCAGAGACGTGCTTTGTTCATACCACTAGACTAAGGCCATTTATAATATTAGAGTGATTTATATTAAGCTAATTATTCAATGATCCTGAGACGCTACAGGGAAAAACCGAAAGTTTCTATCATTCTATGCACCCAATTCATTTCTTGCTTTTTTCGGTGAATCATCCCAATTTTAATGGTCTCGTCTTAATTACAACTTTGTACATAAATTTGTGTGGCCATTTCATCGTACACGTTTAAGACACCCTGACAAGGCCCAAGGCTCCTCCTAACTTTTGTCTTATTAAACAAGTAACTCCAATAATGCAAAGTTACTGTGAATACCGTGGTCCACCAATTCTATCATGTTGTCTCCATAAGTCCTAAAACTTCGCAATCAATGTTGTTTTATTGTTTGAGTCCCTGAGGGAGAAAACAGAAAAAGAGATAAGAACGTGTTACTAAAATCAAGATGAATAAATATTAAGAACAAAATTATTCTTAATCAACCCCCACTTGGATTTAGTAATGATCATCTCTCATTTGAGGACGATTAACTAACTAACTATATTTTTAAAGAACTAGGAGAGATTTCCCTCTCTAAAAAGGGACTCACATTAATCTTTTCCTTAATATAGTCTAGATTTTATTATCATACGCACCTTAATCCATATAATTAGACTTTTATTTATAGGGTTTTACAATAATTAATTATCTCATTAAGATTTTAACTTAACTAATGGTTTTATATATCTATATTTATGGTATAACATTAAATAATGAAATAAAAATCTTGTAGGTTTTCTTTGTGGGGGTGTTGGATATTATCTTCATGATGGCTAATCTATTTTTCGCTGCTTCGCCCCATTCCCTATTATCATGTCGAGCATGATTTACAGCAACCTTCTATATCCTGCAAGCATCACCTGCGTTATCAAATGACAAGATGATATACCAAATCATTTAAACTTTAACTGCTTCCATCTTCTATAAGCTTTGATTGCTTTTCTGATAAATCCTCAATTCATTGGTGAATTCATATGCATTCGGAGGCGTAAATGGTGCTATTGCAAGGTTGGCTACTCCTTAAAAGGTAGTATATATACATATACCTAACACTAAACCATGTGGCGTTTGCTATGATTACTTTTCCCGCAGTAACAACTATTTCTCTGATTACAATAATAGAAGCATTTTAAAAAATAATATATCGGATAGGGCAGGCAAGTAAATGTTTACTTAAGCAAGTAGAACTGTGGTTGTTGCGTGATCCGACATAGTGGTTTTGCGATATATTAATCTGTAGGCTAAAGTCTCAACAAACACACGCAAGTCCACATAAAATGATGACACCAATTAAAGTGAAGAAAGAAAAGAAAGTGAAGCAGAGGATAACGGGAGGCACGCGTCTTCTTTGAAGCTCAAGGAAAGACTTGTAAGATTTTCTTGAGCGAGCAAAGGAGGCGTTGGAGGGACGGATAACCTTTTTCTTAACGGATACAATGCTCAAGGAAGATACGTGGGCGTTACTTTACACTTTAAAGGAGCCTTTAGAGCTTAAGAACTGGACGCACCCCCTGCACCTAACGACCCCCTGAATCTCGCCCGTTGCACTAAGTCGCGAGATACCATAACACCACATTTAAAAGAGACTGTACCAATCGGCCAGCGGGAGCCTGTATAAAGCACTGAAAACCAACTTTAAGTGAGGAATTATACCGTTGAGGTCTCTTGGAATAATATTATTGATTCATTCTTCCGTTTAAAATGGAAAGCAAGCATGTTCTTGAAAATTTGCTGGGTCTACACGAGTCCCCTGCAGCAATAAGCTGGGGAGGGGGTTCCAGATTCAGGAAATCGTCACTTCTTACAAGCACCCTATTATCTATTTCAGATTCTACGATAATCATTCATATTTTACTCGTCACCGCTTTGAATTTCTTTTGCTAGTTTGTTTTTTGGGTGGGACCAACTTCTTGCTAAGACGTCTCCTTTATCTTTCTTCCCTCTGACGTCTACTTGACTATTCTGATTATGCAGACATTCCATGCCCGCAGCTGACAGTTTCAATCATTCAACGATCGAAAGAACAAAAGGCAATAGAATAGGACGGGGTAGTCAGTATGAACGGGCTACAACGAAGCTGTAGGACGAAAGAGCAGATTTTGGAGGAATGGAAGAAGGGTGATCAGATAGAAAGAAAAGGCTACGAAGAGGAAAATTGGTATGGCTTAGAACCCATAACCGAGAGACGGCTTGGATCAGAGGTGTTCTAGAGCACAAAGGGAAGTTTGGAAAGTAGACCTTGGACTAGGGTTGAGCATGGACTAGACTAGACCGGTTGGGTTTGGCCTCAACGCGAGGTCTGGTCTAGATAGTACTTGTACAAGATAGCGCGAGATCCGGTCCAGCATGAATCCGAGCTCATGCTGGACTAGACCTGGTGCAGGGGACTGACCGTGAAAGATTACATTCACTGGACGAAAATCGAGAGGGAGACAGCTCGAGAGCAAATACGATTTGGTGCAAGAGCAAACAATAATAATAATAAAAAAAAAATCGAAAAGCCCGACTGTTTCAACCAGATCAAACACGATTCATACACAGACCGCAGACGCAAGGTCGAGAGGGAGACAATAACATTTTTTTTTTAATCCCAAACTTTGTAATGACTACGAGCTAATGACCGCAAACACAAGGTCGACGGACTGAGACATGACCGGTCAGTAGAGTCGCCTGGAAGAGCCGAAGAGGATGACTAGGTCGAGCAGTCGAGGCATATTGCCCAGTTGCCGTTGGTAAAGGCGCCAGAAACCAAAAAAAAAGAGAGCCGTGATCAAGAAAAGGAGCAAAACGGAAAATGGGGTGTTGCGACTTTGCGAGAATCAAACTCGCAACCTCTCCCACCCGAAGTGAGAATCATACCACTAGATCAAACACTCAGATGTTAATTAAATGTGCGACAAGACTTTGAATTTTCTAGTTTGCAAGCAAACATGAACATATCAGCTCTTTTTGTCTTGTGCTTACAGGATGAATCGAAGTTTCCACACCATTATAAGCTTACAAGAAACGAATCATTAATTATACCGTCATGTATGTTATCCGATGTGGTTTTCTTATTTTTCTTGCACTCCATATAATAATTCCTCTCGTGATCATCAATATATAACACTATATAATATATTTACTTAATTTAATTTAATTAGATTGAAGAAATTAATTATGTTGGTGAATATGAAGTGCATTTTCTTAAATATCCTAATTATTTTCTTAATTGTTTCATGTCCTCTTCTCCTTAATTATTGTTAAGAGAGTATAAATAAGAGTAAATTAAAAAAAATTAATCAATATTGTAAATAGGTATTATGTTCAGGACCAATATTAATTCTTTAAGTAGGTCATATATTATGGACCGTAAGGAGTATATACACGTTTGGATTTGGCTTTCATCCACTTCCTTTTCCATCATCTTCTTCATCTCAACCGTTGGATTGAAATATGAACGGTTTAGATTTTATCTTTTAAAAAATATTAATAAACTATTAAAAAATAAAAATAATATTTTTATAAAATACGAAATCTGAACCGTTGATATTTCGATCCAACAGTTGAGATGAAGAAGAGGTTGTGAAAGAGAGTGGATGGGAGCCACTTCCATACTTCCATACACGTTTAGTGTTTGTCAGTGAAGCTTAAAAATATGCTGGACATATTTTTTTAAAAAAAAAAAAACTTTGCATGAATTTTGTATATCATTCATCTGAGGAAGCTATCCGTATTATTTTATACCAGCCTCCCCTCTAACTTGACTTCTCGATAATTCACATGAATGAATTCATTTTTCTGGTCAGCCATTGTTTTCTTTTTTAAGTTTGGTTGTTACCTTAAGCCGAACGAGAAAGATTGAGTGACATCCTAACACCAATCTTGAATCAATTTTTCTATTCGCCGAACTCTCGCGTGAACCTTGTATTATCAATGAGTTTGGTTTCAGTTGTAAAGATAGCATGAATTGTGATTTGCTTAATTTAAATCTGTTAGCGTAGAACGTTACTCGTTATTAACTACTTCAATAGGTTCACGGTCTTATGCCTCCTTTGCAGCAGGGAATTGTAGAGAGAGAATTGAAAGTGGGCCTAATTATGATATTTGCATGTTTGGTTGGTGGGAACCAGCTGGAAGTCAAGTCACTTCCTATGAGAACTCGGTTAACCAGTTCCTTAAACCAATGTTTTTTTTTTTGAGATATTATACCCTTTATGATTTAACATATTGAAAACATTGTCCTCTTAATTTGCATGTGTTCTGTTCTAAGAACTTAGGTGTCTAACCCCAAGGGTTAGTAGATGTTTATATGGGATCAATATAGCTTTAACTACTGTCTTACACAAATAACCGACAGAGGTTGATATCACAACAATACCTATAGATTCAGGTAACATCGGATAATAGATCACCATGCATACACCAGGTGGCCGGAGCCACAGAGGGGGTGGGGTGTGTGCACAATGTGACTGAAGTAAATAGAGAGTGAGAGTCCACATACCTGGAGAGCAACCTCTATATTTATATGGGTTACCTTTAGGGTTTATCCATTGCCTTGCGCGTCGCGTCTATGCTCCACATACGCATCTGTGCCTTGTCTCTGGTCCCCCACAAACGGTTATCGCTGCTCCACTACCTGTACGAACCAAGATTAGTGGCGAGGTATGGGGTGATTAGCATTTTACCTGTGTGTGTGGGTCGGCCTCCATGCTGGACATTGGCATTGGGCCATTAGCCCTTTTAAGCCCAATATATGAGTCCGGAACAGTTGCCCCCCAGCCTGGCAGCTTGGATACTCAAGGTGGCGGGATGCAATTTCCCTGGGATGGAGGCTTATTAGTGGGGTCCCATCTCGTTTCATCCGATATGCTTTATCTTGGTCCATGCTTTGCACAGTCTTAACCCGGCTTTGCTTGCCAAGATTCACCCAAGTCGCAAGTGGGGTAGTAATTCAAAAAGCCAATACTTAAAACTCGGAGCCAGGATATAAGACCGAGATGGGTGCCTCCGACATTCCCTTCACTTGCTTATGTTCTCGGAATTAGAGACTAACCCGGGTTATATAGGTAACCCTGTTTTTTCCTAGACGTTGAGTCTCCTAAATAGGCTATACTGCCTACGCAGGCGTCGCTTCGATTTCCGCAAGAGTTCTTTCCCTCCTGCCAGATGGCTTCTCTGCATTGGGTGGGGGAACCCTAGCATTGCCTCTTGACACTCACAGTCTGCAGACGCATTAAATGTGTATCTCATTTCCCGAAAGCAGTCATCATTTCGAATTTCCTCTCTAACCTTTCTGCCCCTGACCTTTCAAATTCGCGCTATTGGGGATTATTTACATTCACCCCTCTCTTTCATATACGACTTCATTCCTATTGAAGGTCTTGCATCTTCCACAAACTTTCTTTCTCTCCACTTACCTCTCCTACTACTCAAGCTTTCACTTTGCCATTCCCCTTTCCACTTCCCAGGTAAACGTTTCTGCATTCTTTGCACTTCTGATTCATTGTGCTTATGTCTTTTCTACATGCTTTTTTGGACTGCATTTGATGGAGATGATGATTTGGAATTCCTCTCTGAAGTCTAACATGAGGACATAAACTCATCACCCATGACACCACTGATCCGTCAAATGCCATTTTCCCTTTCCTTGCTTACTGTGCATACCTATATTGCTTTTGGTTTCTTTTATTCACCTAGTAACAAGCGTTATTGCATTATCGGTGTTTTTTGCGTTATTGTGCTATTTGTATGCTCCTCACGATTTTCTTCGCTTTAACCGTTTATAGCCTCGCTTTCTTCTTTTTAGCGAAGTATGGCTAGAGACCCTTCTCTTCCCTTCACAATCAACGGAAAACCAGTTTCCAGGGAAGAGTATGAGCTTTTCTCAAAATTGCCCCCTAGCATTCCCCACTGGCTCTGGGGGGTTGACCGTACCGCCAAACAAAAACAAGAGACCCTGTTTAGGGCTCACAAAGGTGGTACGAATAATACGCAAATTTCCTCATCTTTTTCAATGTCGAAACCAACCCTTACACGTAGTCTAAACTCAGACCTTTGCAAAGGTCGTGACCGCTCAGGTGTACTTTCTGCCCAACCGCAAAGTTCTTCGCTTGTTAGAATAGAAACCCGAGATCCTAGGGCCACTCTGACATGCGAAAAATGCTTACACTTAGCCTGTGAGTACTCAATCCAGGGTCTTGAGGCCAAGGCCAAGTCCATTCAATCCTTTTGCCGTCGTAATCACTTACGTCGTTTCGTGCCCATTTCCGATAGTCATCTGAATTAGTTTCTCATCGACTACCTATTCCTTTGCTTTTCTATTTTACATTGGACTCGGCTTTGACCATTTTCCTTATTCTGCTTCATCTTAGGTATGGCTCCCCGACGTCCTCCAAAAGCTCCCTAACGCTCCTCCAAGGCTCCCCAACGCTCCTCCAAGGCTCCCCAACGCTCTTCAAGGACCCTAGAAATGAGCGAAGAAGCAATTAAAGCGCTACACCTGAGGGAGTGGGTTAGCGAAGCCGTCTTAGAGGCTCGATCCGACATGACAGCCACTGAGTTGGCGAACCTGCCTGTCTGGGATGGTGACAGGTATACTCTGTCCCTTCCTTCTGCTTCAGAGGCGATCTGCGCTCAGCCGGAGGATTACGAGTCCTCTACCCCCTTATTTTTTATGTACCGGGATGTAGTTACCAGGCTTAGTGTTCGTTTTCCTTTCACCGACTTCCAGATGGGTGTCTTGAACAATCTTCATCTCGCCCCCACACAACAACTTCACCCAAACACATGGGCTTTTGTTGTTGCGTTTGAGAACTTCTGCAAGAGCAAAGAACTTAAATATTCCTTAAAGCTCTTCTTTTATCCTTCACCGTCCATGAATCCAGCACCTCCGAGAGAAAAGGGACCACCTCACTCCACAGAAACTCACAACTGCCCAAAGTCTTTGAGGTTTTTATTGACTCCTTCAAAAGATTCAAGGTCAACTACTTCAAAGTTCAGGCAGAAGCCGGGAGGATTCCTTGGTTTCTTAATAACTTGAATGCTGGTTCGGATAAGACTCCTTTCCCTTTGTACTGGTTGAAGAACCATCATTCTTTCCGCCCTTCTGACTTCCGCTTTACGGAAAGACAACTAGCGGAAGACGACGCCCTTTCCATCTACAAAATTTTGGCCTATAAAGAAAAACACGGCGTAATAAAGTCAACTGACTTCATTCCCCGGTCCAACATTATCATCCCTCCAGCCAAACGTATGACCGTTGATTTTATTGCATTATTGCTTTCATTTATCTTTCCTGTCATGCTAACCATTCTTGTATACTGACTCCGGGTTGTTATTTTACTTTTCAGCTCAAGAGATGGGTAGACCGAAGTATCTTAAGGCCGGGACCTTCGGTGATGCTACTGAGGAGATCACCGTCACTGGAGCCAAACACCCTTCTTCCGCTCCCAACACTCCTGCCTCCAGCACCGACTTAAAGAGGCTGAAGAGGGGCAAGAAAAGCTCCACTCCAGCGGTTGCTGAACCCGCCTCATCAGTCCAGGTTGAGGAGGCTGCTGCTGCTGGGGCAGAAGTACTTTGGGCTCCTACTCCTCCTCTGCTGCCATCACTACCGCCCTCGTCTTCCAACCCTACCCGGCTTCCTGATTGCGAGCTTTGGGAAACCGGGGTGAATGGTTTCAACCGTCCGGGTTTTTTCCCTCCTGCCATCTTCTACAAGCATAATCGGCTCACCGAGGCCAAGGTCCGAGATTTGAAGAACTTGGAAGACGCAATGGCCAAATCGGTAAGCCTTGTCAACCTCGTCATTCATCTAAAGCACCAAGGTGCCCTGACTGATGAACACATAAAGCAAGCCAAGAGGGAATCCGAGCGAGCCTACGATGAAGCCTCCAAGGTTAATGCCGATCGGGATGCTGCTGTGAAAGAGAAGGAGGAGTTGGAGGCCAGACTGACTCAACTCAATGCGAAGCTTTCCACAGCCCAGCGCACACTTTCTAAAGGCGCAAAAACGATGGAGGAGTTACGACTTACGCATCAAGAGTTGAAAGATCAATCACGGGAAACTGAGGCAAAGCTGAAGGCCGAGATCTCCATGCTCAAGGATGGGATAGTGGATTCATTCCACAATGCCTTGGATCAGGTCCAGTATTTTCATCCCTCAGTCTCTTTCAATTTCTCAAAGGTGCATCATCAGGCCTACATGGACGATGACGGAACCTTCGTTCCAGCTCCTTCATCTACACTTCCCACAGTGACTCCTTCCCCAGCTGACGAACAAGGCGGACCCGAGTCCAAAGATGAAGGAATCGCTAGCTCTTAAACTAGCTAGGAAGTCGGCTTTCCTGCTTTTAGTTTGCCTTTCTGTTCTACATTTTAATGTTGTAATTCCACGTAACAAGGAGCAAAACAATTTAACAACATTTCCGCATTTACTATAAACTTAAATGATATTTCCGCGCATTACTTCTAGCCGTTAAATTCTTTACTCTTGGTCCAAACTTAAAAGCCTGGAGTTCTCGTTTAATGACCTGGCTAAGGCCATAAATGTTATCACCGAATCCGTATGTATGTTAACTTTGGATTTAATCCGAGCTTTAAACTTGTCGTAAAAACCTCATGATTTTTACTTACCACTCCAACTTTATTTAGTCTAAGTCACGATCCGAGAAAGGGTAACTCTCCTCGTGCACATTACCGAGTTATAACTCTTCATGTACACTTAGACCTGATCAGGGTCAGGTAAGGAAAGTCGCTTCTCTATCCCGGAAAATAAATTTAGATGCATCTAGGTTTTGGTAAACCTTTAGTCCCTTATAATGTTTCTCCTCATTAGATCAGGCATCTCAGCAATCCCCGACTTTACCACGAAGAACGCTTTTGATTTTCGCAATTGCTCTTTCATTAAGAATTTTGTTATGAAGGTACCGTCTGATGACTTGGTCGTATAATGAGACCTCAAATCAAAACAGTAGAATCATAATCAAGCTATAGTCATCAATTCTTCAACAGAATTTGCATTCTCATACTCAAATAATTCTGCCTATATAAACATTCTCTCATAGAGTATTCATATTTTAGATAGGATCACCATCTTACATAATTCCTTAACAGGAAGCATTAATTGACGGACCGCTTTAACAATATTTTTGCCTCTTTCATGTAAGTCGGCTAACTGTAATATAGCTTTAATTTGTCAGCGTTCCACGTTCGCTTGATAGGTTTACCATCTAGCGCCTCAAGGCGGTAAGCCTTCTGATCAAGCTCTTCTTTGACACGATAGGGTCCTTCCCAGTTCACAGCCAGCTTCCCATCTCCGGCATTTTTATTGCCAATATCAACCCGCTGAAGCATTAAGTCGCCCACACAAAAAGACCTGGGATTTACCCTCTTGTTAAACTTGGCCGCGATGAGTTGTTTCATCGCTAGATCTCGGCAATGGAACACGATCCTAACTTCATCAGTGGTGTCTAATTCCAAGGCTATTGCCTTATTATTACTGTTTTCCCCGACTTTCATAATCGAGGTTCTCCTCCATGAGGATTGACCGATTTTTACAGGGATCATAGCTTTACAGCCATAAGTCAACCTGAAAGGGGTCTCCTTAGTAGAAGACTGCACACTAGTTCAATATCCCCATAGAACAAGGTGTAACTATTCCACCCAGTTAGTCTTGGCGTCTTCCATTCACCTTTTCAACCCTCCCAAAATGACTTTGTTGGCAGCCTCCGCCTGCCTGTTAAACTGCGGATGCTCCACCGAGGCGAACTGCTGCTTAATTTGGAAGGCTTTCATCATATTTTGGAATCCTTTATCGACAAACTGGGTTCCATTGTCCGTGACAACTTTTGCCGAGATTCCAAACCGAGCTACAATATTCCTTTCAAAGAACTTTTGAACTTGCGCTGAAGAAATCTTAGATAGGGGTTCAGCCTCTATCCACTTGGTGAAATAATCTATGGCCACAACCAACCATTTCAACTGTCCTGGAGCCATCTTGAAAGGCCCCAACAAATCCATACCCCACTTGTAAAAAGGCCAAGGGGCCGAGATAGACTTCAGCTCAGATGGCGGGGCGAGAATCATCTTTCCATGTTTTTGACAACTATCGCACCTTCTAACATGATCCTCGGCATCAGCCACCATCGTAGGCCAATAAAACCCAGCTCGAAGTATCTTCCTGGATATCGCTTTGGCTCCCATATGCTGTCCATTAATTCCCTCATGAACCTCGGACAAAACATATTCGGCTCCTTCCGGGTTCACACATTTTAACAGCGGGGAATGGAGCCCTTTTCGATAAAGTTGATCATCTACTACGATATACAAGGATTCATCCCGAACAAGCTTCTTGGCTTCGAAAGAGTCGTCCGGTAATAGTCCCCTCTCTAAATAATCCACCAATGGCTTCCTCCAGTCATCCGATGCCGAAATCGCCATTACACAACTTGGTGTAGTTAAACTTTGTTGTACCACAGTCCTGCTATTACCTGGACTCTTGGTACTTGCTAACTTTGATAAAATATCAGCCCAGGTATTTTTCCCCTTTGGGTATGTGGGTGACTATTACCTCGTCAAAATCTCTTATTGTCGTTTTAACTTTACTCAAATATTTTGCTAACAACGGGCCCCGGACTTGATATGTCCCTTCAACTTGGGTGGCTACTAGCTGAGAATCAATGAAGGCTTGAACCCTCCTAGCTCCGACTTCTTTCGCATGAGTCAATCGGGCCATCAAGGCTTCATACTCAGCCTGGTTGTTTGAAGTCTTAAACGTCAGCTGCAGGGAGTGCTTTATAGTTAACCCTTCCAGATTTTCAAGGATAATCCCGGCTCCTCCTCCTGCATGATTGGAAGAGTCATCTACGAACACCTTCTATATTGGTATGTTTGCGACTTCTCCCAAATCCACCAAGGTGAGCTCTGTAATGAAATCGGCCAGAGCCTGAGACTTGATGGCCTACCTAGTCTCATAAACAATGTCGAACTCCGAAAGCTCCACAGCCCAACTAGTCATCCTTCCTGCTAAATCTGGTCGATGGAGGATTTGACGAATGGGTTGACTTGTTCTGACAACAATTTGGTGGCCTTGAAAATACTGATGAAGTTTTCGAGCTACTATTAACAACGCATAAGCCACCTTCTCCAATTTTTGATACCAGATTTCAGAAGCCTACAGAGCTTTACTAACAAAGTAAACTAGGACCTGCCCATCTTCCGGTTCCCTGACAAGGGCAGCACTTACAACTTCCTCTCCTACTGTTAGGTATAGGATTAGTATTTCACCAGGATTAGGCCTGGACAGCACCGGTAGAGCTGCCAAACATTGCTTCACCTTTGTGAATGCCGCCTCACATTCTGCATTTCATTCAATTTGAGCAGCCTTTTTAAGCAGCTTAAAGAATGGTAATGCATTCTCTGCTGATTTAGGCAAGAACCTAGTTAGTGCAGCAAGTCGTCCCGTTAACTGTTGTACTTCCTGCTTCGTTTTAGGAGCTTTCATGCTTAAAACAGCCTGACATTTATCCGGATTCGCTTCTATCCCTCTGTGTGTCAACATAAAACCGAGGAACTTCCCGGCCGGGACACCAAACGCACATTTAGCCGGGTTCAACAGGATCTGGTATGCTCGCAACTTATCAAAAGTTTGTTGTAAATCCTTAATATGCACTTTTGGACTTGCTGATTTAACTATCATATCATCAATGTAAACTTCTATATTCTTGCCTAGTTGCTCCTCAAAAACTCGATTCATCATCCTTTGATAGGTAGCCCCTGCATTTTTCAAACCAAACGGCATGACGTTATAACAATAATTCGCCTTTTCCGTTATAAAGGTTGTCTTATCTTGATCATCAACATGCATGACAATTTGGTTATATCCGGAGTAAGCGTCCATAAATGACAGGAGTTGAAACCCTAAAGCATTATCCACCAACTGATCAACACTAGGCATTGGATATGCATCCTTGGGACAAACCTTATTAAGATCAGTGTAATCCGTGCATACTCTCCACTTCCCTTTAGGCTTTTTTACCAAGACTGCATTAGACAACCAGGTGGTGTATTGCACTTCCCTTATGAACCCGGCTTCTAAGAGTTCCTTCACGTGGTTCTCAAGCGCTTGAATTCTCTCCGGCCCTTGCTTCCTCTTCTTTTGAGCGACCGGGATGGCACCTGGGTATATGGCCAACTAGTGGCAACAGAACTCGGGGTCTATCCCTGGTAACTCGGACGCTTTCCATGCAAATACATCCTGATTAGCTTTCAAAAAGGCAACCAACTCGGCTTTGACTCTCAAACTTAGGGTCTTACCAATTTTGGTGACCTGCCTCGGCTCTCTTCCTAGAATCACCTCTTCCAATTCCCCGCCTGGCTCCGGCCTTGACAACTCAAATTCCTTACACAAGTCCAGCTCTACTAGGCATACTGGTTTCACGGATGAGCCGGGTTGATTATAAACCGGGGTCGGCTACAATAAATTGTCTCCCTTACTCTTTCTAACGGTGGAGAAGTAACATCTCTGCGATTCTTGCTGGTCTCCTTTCACTGTCACCACTCTATTGTCGGTACCAACCATCTTAACCTTCTAATGCTTAGTTGATGCCAACATATCCCATTTATGTATGGTGGGCCTCTCCAGGATGATATTGTAACTGGATGGGAAGTTAGCAACAATAAACCTAACTTGCTCCGATTTGAATGCGTCCCTTGTCCCAAGGGTCAGCTTCAAGTCAATGTACCATTTAGGCTGCGTGTTTTGCCCATTAAAACCAGTCAAAGTAGTTTTACATGGCTTCAAATGTTTTGGGTCTAAGTTCATCTTTCTAAACGCCGCCCATAAAATGATATCGCATGCACTTCCTGCATCGATGAAAATCTTCCTTACCAAACACTTTCCAACTGTGCCGGAGATAACCAGACCGTCCTGGTGACCTGGTACCACATCCTCTAAATCCTTACTAGTAAACATTAATACTGGCGGCTCAGGCCGTTTAAGATCATCCTTGAACTTTGGCTGACTTTGGATTGACAACATCTCCTTCAAGTACTTTCTTCGCTGACTGGTTGTGTCTCCTCCACCTCCGAATCCGCCGCTAATCACATTGCATTCAAATTATGGCTTAGGAAACTCCTCATTTCCCCCCTCCGGCTTCCGACTATTTAGCTCTTTTCGCCTCTTATCTAGATTTGAGTTCGATACCTCCTGGGAGCGCTTATTAAATCTACACCCTTGAGTCTTTATCACATACTGCCGCAATTTGCCTTCTTGTACAAACTTTTCAATAGCATCACGGAGATCCTAACATTGATCAGTTGTGTGACCTAGCTGATCGTGAAATTCACAGTATCGTGACTGGTCAAGAGTTGCCTTATGACCCATGGGACGAGGTCTTTCCACCTTTTTCATCTCGGTTAAGGAAACCTCCTTCCATAACTGGGATCTCGATACATTTAAAGGCGTGTATTTCTCATACCGGCCTTCCGACTTACCATTCTGGGATCTACTATCAGCATTCCTACCTCGGAATTCTGATATCGGATTTCTGAGATTCTCCTTCCTCGGCTAGGACCTCACTGTCCGCGCTTCTTTCCCGCCCGAATTAGCAATCTGCAGCTGCTCCAGCTCCAAGTATTTTTTAGCCCGAGAATTAAAATCCTCCAAAGTTTTAACCTCATCTTTTAGTACAGCTTGAGCGAACCGAGATTCGGGATCCAACCCAAATATCAAAAGGTGGACATGCACACTTTCCTCCAGGTCTCGGACTTGCAAAGCGGCATCCTTAAACCGATCTAGATACTTGTGCAATGTCTCTTCCGACTTCTGCTGTATCTTGTTCAACGTATAAATTGACTTTGGCTGCTCTTGCTAGTGGCAAAGTTGGAGAGAAACTTGTCTCCCAAATCTTCAAAACTTTTGATGGATTTGGAGGGCAAGGTGTAGAACCATCACTGGGCTGCCCCCCGAAGAGTCCTAACGTAGAGCCGGGAAATGATGAGTCCACTATAATCCCTTACGAACATATCGAGGTCAAAAGTGTTGAGGTGAGCCTGTGGATCTTGAGTGCCATCATACTTGGTAAGCTTGGTGGAGTCAAAATCTTTAGGGTACGTAGCATTAGCTATCTCGTCCGAAAAGGGACTGATATTGTCTATTCCGTTGTCATAAATCCTTCAGTACTTTCCAGCTATTCCGGATTTGGGCGAGAGTGCGTTCCTGGCCTGATTTGATAACCCGGCCTCTTGGTTTGACACTCCATTTACCCAAACAACTTTATGCTACTGCCCATCGGCTTGCATAGGCTCCGGGTGTTGACTTCCCGTACCCTGATTCTGTGTCCAGGATTGGTTTTCCCTAACTTGCTTTCGATCCGCCGAGCTGGCCTCCTCATGGTCGGCCTGTGCTCCTTCTTTAGTGGCTCGACCCGGCAGAGATTCTTCTCTCCGGCTTGGGTTCGTCGTATCATGGCTTCCTCCACTCAACAACTCTTCCACTTGCCTCATTCTTTGCTCAAACAACCGAGTCCTCTCGGCCTCTTCTCGCCTCCATATCATATTCCGGCTTTCCATATCCTCTCGGATACATTTCAGGTCATCCTCTCTTTGCAAGCAATTCTGATGCTCCATCCTATCCATTCGCTTCATGATAGCGTCCAATAACTCTGTACATACCTATTTTCTGGTATTTCACTAGCTGGGGCATGCGAAATTGGAACTTGCGGTCCTCCTAGCTGCTGTACAGGCTCTGGCGCCGGTGAGGATGTCGTATCCTCCATCTCTTCCACCACAACGTGATCATACCCAGCAGCGTTAGCCTCATTCCTCTGAGCCTGTCTAGGAAATACTTGCCACGGAATAATGGGCAGATGTCGTTGCTCGTCATTTCCAGGCAACTGATTTGGTGGAGATGGATCTTGCCGAGGAGGTTGTCCTCTACTTCTGGTATGTGCCATACTCAGTGGTATGATTCCGAGGAGTTGAAATTTACCTCCCCTACTTGGTGCGCCAATGTTCTGTTCTAAGAACTCAAGTGTCTAACCCTAAGGGTTAGTAGATGTTTATATGGGATCAATATAGCTTTAACCACTGTCTTACACAAATAACCGACAGAGGTTGATATCACGACAATACCTATAGATTCAAGTAACACTAGATAATAGATCACCGTGCATACACCAGGTGGCCGGAAGCACAGAGGGGGTGGGGTGTGTGTACAATGTGATTGAAGTAAATAGAGAGTGAGAGTCTGCGTACCTGGAGAGCAACCTCTGTATTTATATGGGTTACCTTTAGGGTTTATCCATTGTCTTGCGCACCACGTCTATACTCCACGTACGCATCTGTGCCTTGTCTCTGGTCCCCCACAAACGGTTATCGCTGCTCTACTACCTACCTGCTCCACTACCTGTACGAACCAGGATTAGTGGCGAGGTGTGAGGTGATTAGCATTTTACCTGTGTGTGTGGGTCGGCCTCCATGCTGGACATTGGCATTGGGCCATTAGCCCTTTTAAGCCCAATATAGGAGTCCGGAACAGTATGCCTAATTTATCGCCCCCACCACACCATTTTCTTTAACCTCCATCGTCTCCTATTCAGCCCATTCTTCTCCTCTTCAACACCCACAATCATCTTTAATTTAACCTACGTTGTAGCGATCAATGGACAGAGCAAGACCACCCTTGAGATCGAGGATGGGACTTCTAACTCAGTGTCCCCTTCTTCTCCAATGATACAGACCTCCTTGTCCTCCTATTTTGCTGAAATTGGACTTATACCCAATTTCCAATTTATGTGAATGCTTCTCGGTCTTTGTTTTTAAGTTTATTTTATTTTTTTGATTTACTATTAACGATTGATGGCTGAAATCAGTGCCAGAGTGGAGGATTGTAGTTGTTTTCGTGATGGGGTGTTATGGTGGTTAACGAGTAACGACACGGCTGTGGTTATTTGTGATGGTGGGTGGGTTTTTTTTAGTCAAGGGCATATATATATATATATAGATCTTTTCATCATATTATAAATGGAGAAATTGATTTAAGGTGTATTGCGTATGAATCAATTTCCCTACCCATCCTTAGGATGGGTAGAGAAAGTTTTTCCCATTTAAGCCGTCCAGATGGGATTTGGATGATCCAGATATTTAATTTTTTTACTTTTTATTTTTTTAAAAATAATAATTTTAATAGGTAGAGAATCTAAAATAAAGATAATCTCTCAATTAACATATTTTAAAAAAATAATTTTTTCATTTAAAAATTAACAGTTGAAAAAAAAAATCTGAATTGTCCGGATCAAATTTGGACGGCCTAGATTTGGAAGAGCTCTCCCTATCCAACCTTTGGATAGGTAGGGTAACTGGTTCCATGTATAGTTTCTTGAGCGTACCTAACAAGCTAACAAGCTGTCAATTTCACTTTTCGTTTCTATTTTCACCTCCGCCTTTATAAAAAGCTCCTTCACATAATCACATCCTTCGGCCTGCAAACGTTGTGGCGGATCATCTTGTTAAGCAAGCCATACCAATAATGTCAGGTTTCCATTCTATTTTGAATCTGACAGCAGAGTTACTTGACTTTCTCCGTGTGGATTGTATTTAACCTACTGATGTTTGGTAGTCAGCTTGAGGTTCAACACCTTTTTTATTTTATTTTATTTTTTTAAAAAATGAGGGGTGGATATAGAATTGTTGTGAGTTTTTCAAGGATGGAAGCTAGATAAAGTTTGGGAGATACAATTACTTTTGGAATCATTTTACAAGTAATAAAGTTGAAGAAAATTCATAACAGCCATAGATTTTTATCCCTGACATTGTAGTCCAAAACCATTCGTTCCTTTTTGTTATGGACTGACGAAATGGGCTTGGAAGATAGGCCCAATAAGGAGGCCTTATGACAGAACTTCCCTAAGCAGGTAAAAATGCTAATCTCCACTAACCATGCCTATAATCTTGGATAGTAGAGGTAGTGGAGTAGACATACCCAGGTGGTGGAGCAGGCAATACCAGAACGTGGGCGCCCAAGAGTGATACCCAGAGGTACACGTGGTAGAGCCGCAGAGGACGCGGCGAGCAACCGGCAAACCCTAGAAGTAATCTCTATAAATAGGAAGGTTGCCCAACAGATATGCCTCCTGGACATTATTGACATTTAGTCTCACTGTGCGCACACACCACTCCTCTGTGCCTGTCGCCTCCACCATGTAAACATAGTGATCTGAGAGACCCTTTGTGGCATTCCCACCATAAATATCACAGGGTTGTTTCCTTCTCTTGGGTATTCTAACCACTGAATATGCATTAGATTGTCCTTAATCCGACATAAACAAATAACAGCTAGCATTAGCAAAACATTTGTGTTCTACCTAAAGAACACTTTTGCTGTTGAGAACAAAAAAAAAAAAAGGGCCACCAATCAATATAAGCAGTCAGTTCATGTAGTAAGTGGCATCCACTTTTATAGATAAGAAGATAAGCTCAAATTTCGAAAAGTGCGTTTATTAAGAGAGGAGAAGATTATTTGCATATGTTGTGGAAGAAAATGCTCTAAAAAAAATTATCACATTTTTTGTTGCGGCGCCTAAGCAAACTCTCATCTCACTCACTTAATTCCAATTTTGCCTTTATAAGTATTCCCATTCTATGACACTATACTGCGTTGTGTCTTTGATGTAAGATCCACCAGTACTAAATGGATCTTATATTAAAAACATCTACTATAATTTTGTTAATATTATGTCCAAAACATTTTAATTATAAACATTATTTACAATATGGCTACATAGTACAGATGTGGACCTCGTTATCCAACGTTTCGGCCTTTATGTGGTTTCCCGACCCGCACGGACCTGTGAATCCGTGATCTTGAACTTGAACGCAAGGCATCCATCAATGTTCGTATTTGAGATCACTTTTAGAGACTTAAAAAATGATTATTCACATAAATTGAAATAAATTTCCTCCTACATATTGATCTTGTTTATTTTATTTTAAAAGGTTTCAATAGCTATTCTAAATATGTAAATTCTCGATCATGGAATTGGTTAGAATAAGCATACGTGCAGTGCGGTACGATCATTTTTAATGGACAGGAAACCTTTCATCAAATACAATCAATGTCAAAGCTTTGAGTTTGTACCAAAGCCACATAACTAAGTGATAATCATTTATATAATATTTTTGGTCTAATTAAAACAGCTTTCTTTTATATTTTATCATTTGGATTGGATTTGATGGGTTCAAACGCGATTATGGTGCGCCACGGGATATTCGTCGCTGGTTTGACTCATTCCTTTGGCCGCATAATTATTCACAGCCAACAAAAGTGGAGTTAACCCGCACTATTTGTTCTGAGCAAAGGTTTTGGCAACTAATTGGCGTGCCACGCACTACCAATGGCTATTCAATTATCGTTTTAACTATTCCCCAGTCATGCTCACCCAACAACCACTTCACACACTATTATTTTGTTTTTTGGTCAACCCTTCACACACTATTACAGTATCTGTATTATATACTTTTTTTAAAAAAAAACTAATGTTCTTTTGACACACTTGAAAAATGTTCACACACCATAGGTTCCCAGATATTCAAAAGTCAAGACGTGACATTTTCATATTTTCAACCCAATGCTTTCGTTACGATCCCTTTCACTTTCACATAATCTAAAACTAGATCCTCCTCACCCGCCTAGCCAGCAAACGCTCAGGTTCAATCTTATTATCTCTGCTTCTTCCTCCTCCTCAACGTCTCTTGCTAGGGAAGCCGATGATAGCGATATGATTAAGAAATTGGCGAAAAAGGTGAAGGCTGGTGGCGGGGACCATGAGTGTTTGCTCAAGGAACACGAGGGAGGAATCCCACATAACAGAACTCCGACTGGTTTTTTCGCACTCTATATCGGGGAAGAGCGCCAGCGACATGTCGTTCCAACCAGCTATCTCTCTCACCCGTTGTTCAAGATGTTGTTGGACAAGGCATACAACGAATATGGGTTTGATCAGAAGAACGGCCTGCTTGTTCCGTGCAGTGTCTCAACGTTTCGGCAGGTGTTAAATGCAATAGAATGCAGCAATGGGAGGTTTGATTTGGCCAAAATTTTTGATGACATCCCTTGAATTGCAGTGATCAGAAGCTTTCTTTTGTTTTCTTTTCCCCCCTAGAATCAATGTGCGTGTAGGGTTGGATTTATCTCATTATCATCCTTTATAATCTTTAAATTATATCTGTAAAATCAATGCAATATTATCTTAATCTTTTTCTTTTTTTCCCAATCAATGAAACTGACGAGAGAAAATGAAAAAAAAAAAAAAGATAAGAAAAGGATCTCATCCGTGTGCATGTGTTATCTTTTGATATTTTCAGGGCTAGACTTTTTTTTTTTTTTTTGGCCAAATTTCAGGGCTAGATTTAAGCTCTGCACTATATATGTAGAAGTAGGAGATACACAATCGTATAAACTATAAATCATGACCTAGCTAGAAGTCCCCTGGAAGCTGTTGATGCAGACAGTTGTCAAGTAGGAAGAATCTGACATGTGTCTAGTTTCTGCAGGCATAAGAGAAATTTGAATTTCGGGGAGGTTTAAAAAGGCAGTCAGTCTACTTCGGGGAGGTTTTCTTGAACCTCGTACGGGTCTTGCAAAATTTACTGGTAGACAATAACTTAATTCAGTTTTACAAGTTTGTTGAAATTTAAAACAAAATTAGACATGAAAAACAGCCATTTTTGAATGATCATATGAGAATTGAGGTCTCATTAAAAGATAGTTCGCATTTCTAAGGCCATGACATCTTTGGCTCAGCTGTTCCCCGATGTGAAAGGGGAGGGGGCCAGCTGCCCCCTTGCTAATGTGCCCCCTACTCTCCCTAATTTTTTGTCTACTTCCCCCGAATATTTCTTTCTTGATTCTTTAGATTATAATTTTCTATATAAAATGAGTAGTTTCTTTTTTATTAAAAGTATTAAATCTTTAAAAAAATTATAACAATTTGAAAACGTCACCATTTTTTATCTATGAGATATTAAAATGACGCTCATTTTATGTAGAATCTTATAATCTAAAGAATAGCAAAAAAAAAAAAAAAAACATTTGGGAAGTAGGCTAAAAATCAGAGACAGCAGGAGCACATTAGGGAGGGGCAGCAAGCACCCTTCCCATGGGAAAGTATTTGCTGTCAATATATCATATAGGAATTTGCAACTTCTTTGAATCACAAGGTAAGGCTGAGCAATGAATTGGTCAACTTACAATAGGCATTACAGTTCAATTTACTGATTGCTACCCGCGTCTACTAGGATTTTCTTCATATTATCAACTAGTTTCTGTATCTGCTCCCTAGAGTGAAGGGGGAAGGGACAATCACGTGTGCAATTCTACCTTTCATTCTGAATTGTGTCAGATATGGACATGGATGGCACCACCCCCTAGACGGAAGATTAACCCTTACAGTCTTCCAATCCAACCTCTTGATGCATCTCATTCCACCTTGAATCCACAGTGATAGGGTCCTCAAACGTTGAAACTAACAAAGTGTTTGGTTTGAGGAGAGAAGATAGGAGGAAAAGGAAGACTTTTATTAAATTGTCATTAATGATTTTTTTTTTTGGTTGAGAGTATAATTATGAAATATTGAAAAAATTTCATAGGCAATTTAGTCAAAACAAAGTAAAAAATTTCTCTCTCCTCTTCTCCCTCCCCTCAAACCAAATACAACCTAAAGTTGTTCTCGGAATCTCAATGATGGCCACGATGTCAAATGTGTTTTGTCAATGGCGTGGCACCATATAGGAAGTTAAGTTCTTATGGTGAGGGTTGTCTTTAAATGTGAGGAGTGACACAGTCTGGAGAGGACATAAAGATATTAGAACTAGGCTCAAATTGATGTGTTTTAATGGGTCCCTAAAGTATTAGAATGCTACAAATGGTTTCAAAGATATGCTCAAGTCAATAGGATCCATCTCACCCAAAGATTTAATAAGAATATTTTGGTTATTCACAAGATAAATACAGAATTTGCAAGATAAAGATATTTATAAGATACCGGAATTCACAAGAACACAATAAATTAAAAATATTTTGGCGAATAAAGAAATTTAAAAGAATATAGGGATTTAAAACATTATAGCCATCCATAAAATAAATAAGGGAATTCACATAATTACATTTGTAATATAAATTAGGGGATTAAAAAATAAAAAAATGACATCATTGTCTTTTCATCACAAAACTTATGGGTTAACTAAAATAAAATTGTTTCAATGAGGGTTGACTAAAATTTGCCCAATAAATAAAAAATGTTGTATGTTAAAAATCTTCTGAATCATACCATTAATGTTGAACATGCATGCGGTGGAGTCAGAATAAAATGTTATAATATCACCCTTATTCTAAATATAAGGGTTACAAAGGGTTTACTTTATTCTAAATATAAAACTTCAATTCTCTATTTTTTCTTTCAAATGTAAATTTGTTTTTCAAAATATCTCTATTCATTGCACATATTAAAAGAATTCCCTTCCAGAGTAATTTTAATACACATGATTCCAGAAAATGTTCTAGAAAACCATACACATTTATTACCTATAATTAATTTAACTAATTTTTTAACATCCAGAAATTAGTTATTTAGTGGTTATCCTCTAACGTGATTACGTGATAAAACAATCGGGGCAAAGACATTTGATTTTCAGCGCCCCACTCGGTTCGTCGGAGAGGATCAGAGGTTTATGCATGCAATATAAGATCTATGTATCCAACACTAATCATAAATATTAAATAATTACAAACAGCATGATTTATCCTTCAGCAAAGCAAAAAGATCTCTATGATCAGGCTATCATTCTGGAAGTAAATGAAGTTCTAGAGGGCTTTAATTGCACTATATTTGCATGTGGTGAAACTGGCACGGGGAAAATATACACAATGGAAGATGATAGCTAAAGGTCAAAGGTATAACTAGTGTGAAGAGCGGGCTGAATGGAGAGTTGCCTACTGACGCTGGAGTTATGCCTAGGGATGTTGCTGAATATAGTGTGAAGGTCACTTTTTCTAGAATTGTATAATGAGGAGATCACTGATTTGCTCGCCGCTGATGAAATTTCATGAGTTGCTTTGGAGGAGAAGCAGAAAAGGTTTGGAGGAAGAAATTGTAAAAGGTAAAGGTGGAGTTGCCACTCACGGAAGATGGTAAAGGTGGAGTTCTTGTAAAAGGTTTGGAGGAAGAAATTGTGACAAGTGCTACAGAAATCTTCTCTCTTTTAAACCACGTACTGCAGAAACTCTATTAAACAAGCAATCAAAGTGACTGTTGCCTTTTGTTTCTTATGTAGACAGATTACAAAGTTCAATCTTTTATTGAGATTTAATTCTCCTGTTTCAACTGGTCACATTCCTTGTTTACTATAACAATTCACATAAAGGTTTAAACAGGCGATCAGTTTATTTCGGGGAGCTTTTCTTGAACCCTGTGCCTGCCTAAGGAAAATTTACAGGCTGACAATAAGTTCAGTTATAAGGTTTGTTGAAATTTGAAACAAACACCAACATGAAAATAACCAATTTTAGTGTTTATATGAGAACTGAGGCGATATCTTTGGTCTCACTAAACATAGTGTACATTTCTAATGCCATGGCATCTTTGGCTCAACTGTTCTAAATTTTCCGATGGGAAAGTATTTGCTCTCAATAGATCATAAAGGAATTTGCAGCTTCATTGAATCATGAGGTCAAACCGACCCGTGAATCGGTCAACATATAATTGCCATTACAGTTCAATTTACTTATCTTCAATGTTACCAGCGTCCACTAGGATTTTCTTCATATCATCAACTAGTTTTAGTACCTGCTCCCTCGAGTGAAGAGGTGAGGGATAGACACATGTGCAATTCAACATTCCATTTCGTATTGTGTCAAATATGGCTATGGATGGCCCCACACCATGGACGGAAGAGCAACCCTCATAGTCTTCCAACCCAACCTCTTGATGCATCTCATCTGATTCTGAGTCCTCAATGACAGCATCTTCAAACACTGAAACTAAGGCCGTTCTCAGTGATGATGATGGTGTCAAGGCCGGGTTGTCAATGGCTTTGATCATGAGGTAGTTGAGGTCAGACATGTCTGTGAAATGCTTGTTGCAATTCTTAGCATTTTCAAAGGCCTTGTAACTTCTCCTTGCCAGCTCCCATAGAGTTTCTCCGCCCACATCATGCGTGTTCAAGATAGCAGAATGGTAGAATCCTGAACCAATTAAACAATTTATTAGAAATCTGTCTGTGAAGAGTGGGAGTCTAGGCACATCGTTAAGACAAATCCTGAATGAAAGCTTTGCTTAGGACTCAAGAGTACAGGCCAAAAGAATTAATGTTCAATAAGTTACTTCAAAATGATATAAGAAAAGCTCAACAACTGTATTTTCAAATGTTATGAACCAGGGTGGTGTGTCGTATCAGCAACAGAGGCATAATGAAACAAAGAAACAAGCGTGATCACTAATTTGAGTGGCTTACCGAGATCATTGCTGTTTAGGATTGGATCGAGAATTGAGCGGCAATCAGTGAGAGTTATCACGGCATATTTCTCTTTCTCATAGTCAGGACGGTGCTTAGATGCCCATGAGGCGATCATTCCAGCCGCCGCAAGTGCCCCACAAAGCTTGATTCCTCTTGATTTACATCCCTGCAGCATATTACTAAAACTGAATCACATTACCAATTCACATGCAAAAGGCAGATGTAAAATATCATATCGGAGATGATAGAATTCAGAAACACACACAGGAGCATTTAGCCCTTAACAAACTGACCGCAACATGTCTGTGAAAATAGCTCTCTTTTTTTTTGGCCAGAGAAACTCGGTCACTCTAAAAGAAGTCGTGCTTGCTTATGACATTTATTGGGAAAAAAACTTGCTAGATGGCATGGGATACAAATGAATTTGACAGTAAATGTAAGGATAGACAGGGGCTTAATCTACTCCTACATGTCATGGGTTCGGAGAAGACCTCAGGACCACAGCATCTTCATGATTATGGGTCGTTCAAACAGCATCACACTACCCAATTTTCCTTCACAAAGTAACACTTGATCGCTGTAACCTCAAATTGATTTCGTTCTCACAGTCCCAATATTTTTTGAACAATTTTTCATTCCTAAACAGATTACTTTGACATGAGATGTGATTTTTTGCGCCCCACAGGCCCTTCCGAGTCAAACAAAACAGAGTTATCCACATCCCTCTGGTCTTCAAGAAACATTTTTTAAGATATAAACGAGAGACTTGTTGACGGAATAATAAAAACAATATTCAAGGACAATTTTCTTGTTATTGATGGGATAGATGATAAAGCAATTATTAATTAATGTAGCAGGAGCTATCACTTGGAATAAAAAATTAGTTACTCACGACAATTAACCTCTCTGTTTCGTCCTTGTCCAAATGCAACTTGGCTACCTTAGAGCTTCTAGGGGAATCAGCATCCACGAAAACCAAATTCGAGAACCTGAAAGAGTTCAAGGAATATCCAAGCACGTCCAGTCCACGCGCCCAAAATGGCTTGTTGGCTTTCCCCTCTGGAATGAGATCCTCAATTGCCAACCTAACCTTTTCTTTTCTCTCTAATTCCATCTCCGTCCCTTTCCCTTCTTTCACTCCTCCACCCACGCACTCCAGCAGTTCCTTCAGCAGCGCCACCGCCGACGTACGGTCGCATGCTGACGTGTGTAGCCGGAGAAACAAAGCCCATTGGTGATCGCTTACCCTGTAAAGGTTCGCATGGAAGAGATGAGTGTCAACATACATTGAACCGCTGTGATCACGCCACGAGTTCTGATTCAGCTCGTACTCGAGGATTCGATGGAATGGGCTGATGGGGATGGGGTCATCGCTTGATTCACTCCCGATGATGAGAGACGTGTATTGCAGATCAAACTGCGTAATTCGGATGTGAGGATCAGGAGGAGTTATGAAGTGAAAGGTGTTAGCAGAGGCGTCCAGACGGAGCCTTGAGCGAAGGATGGGATGTGAATTTTGAATATTGAGAAGTGCAGTTTGAAGGAGTGAGACATCGGGAGATTTGGAGAGGAGGAGACCAAGAACGGTGATTCCGGTGCCGGAGAGGACCGACTTGCACCAGCTGTACTCGGTGCCGCCGACGGGTCGAGCGGTAGAATCAGGCATCGGAGGTGGGTGGAGGGGGTTACTCTTCACTTGTGTTGCAGAAGGAGGGGACGCAGCATTCAGGGCACAGGATCCTGAACTAAAAAATGGCAGAATGGGAGATAACGCTAAGGCAGAAAGAAACAAATTGAAGCAGCTATCGATGACTGTAGCTGACTGAGATGGAGCCCATTTCGATTTTTCTAATACTATATGTTTGCGCTTTGTATGGTAATATGGGGGACTTCCTGGCGCAACAAGGTGGGGAAAGCGACTTCAATGAGCTACGGAAGCTTCTAGTATTGGAGTTGCATGCTGAAATTGAGATTAGTATTTAGTTTTTTTTTTTTTTTGCCTTTTTCAGTTTGTTAGCCAATGAGATTAATCGTATTCGTATTCGTATTCCTGAGCTTTACATATCTCAATTGGTTTGTAATTTAAACATGTTGTTATGGTTTTGCAGTAAGAAATTGGTTTGTGCAGGTCCCCTTTCTTCTCCTCTAGCTAGCTAGGAAGTCACGTGGTGTTCTACTGTGATTTGTGGTGCTTTCTCTTGCGTACCGACTTCGAAAAGGATAAGAGGATAACGCGGTTAAGGCGGAGCCAAGGGAGGGCTAGTGGTGGCCCCGCCCCCAAAAACAATTATAGAATTAGGCCCATAGTTTTAAGAAATTATATTTTAACCTCATGAAAATCTAATAGTTTCAGTTTAGTCCCCCACTAATAATGTAATAGAGGGACCAATATGAAAATAATGAAATGTTTGTGGGTCTAAAATATAATTTCATAGACATCTATGTTATCCGCCCCCTTTAATAACAATTTTTGGCTCCACCTCTGAGTCACGGTAGACAATCTTTCGAATGACACTAGATCTTCAGCGTCCCTTTTGGATGTTTAGAGGGTCAGAGGTTTATATATGCCATAATCTATAAATCTGAGGTAGTAAATATAATGATAAATAGCATGATTTATCTCAAATAAACTCAAAGTACAAGCATAGGACATGTGTGCATAATAAATTACGTTGTTTAAAAATCATAATAATTGACTTGGTTTTACATTTAATTATTATCTTCTAGTTTATGTACCAATAATTTATATTTCAAATTAATATTGCAATACAAATCAATATTTATAACCACATAATTAAATTGAAGAAAATCACTTGAAATTAGCTAAGTGTAAGCATTTTTTTAAAATCTGCCAAAATGGGCTCCAAGAGTTAAAGAACAGTAAATCTCTTCTTAACATGACATACGAATAATGTGTGATTTTTTAAATCCTATGCAATAATGTATTGATATATTGATCACTCAAATTTTTATGAGGCGAGGCCTCTAAGAAAAACAAGCTGCTTCGCTCCTCAAAAAACCGTTATAGGATTGAAGGAGGTTTTTTTTTTTAAAAAAAAAAAACAGGACCGAAGTAGTAGTTTAGTTTTTATATATATATATATATGAAGTAGTTTAGTTATTTCTTCGAAGTTATCAAGAGCGGGCTGAGCTGTCAATTGTAGCCCTATCCAACTTCACCAAATTTAGGAGCCCAATTGTTGCCCAAAATAGTTAATGAGCCCAATTGGGATCGCTGTGCCCACTTTAACTTTATGTGGTTCTTTTCTCGGTGAATAGCTTGTGGACTGGGCTCCAAGCGCCTTATCTTTGGATTGTGGGTGAGCTCGACCCCTTTCCTAAAATTTAAGTATAAAAAAAAATAATTTAATACATCTATTCACAGCCCAATTGTCAATTGATTCCAAAGGGCAATTCGCATAATGTGATTCAAAATCTAGGGGTAAAATGGTCACACCATTACGCCCTATTTGAACAGTCTCTAAAAAACACCGTCAGATCGGGAATCCAACATCTAAGCCGTAGATAGAAATAAAAGGCGAGAGCGGCTCTCAAAATTTCAAATCTCAAACGCACCCGCTCTCCCACCAGTTCACGCAGGGGCGGGTAGACAGCCAGAAACGAAATTCAGAAGCCGATCTACCAACGATAGAGCGAAGGTCCGTGGTGATTCTTGCTCTCTTGGATTCACAATGTCCTCTCGCAGCGACAAAGAGAAGGGCGTCAATGTTCAGGTTCTCCTTCGTTGCAGGTATCCCGGTCTGCCTACACGATGACCTTATGCATTTATTTTCATAGCTTCTCGACATTTCAAATAATCAGGCAACATTTCTGTTCCTCGTGTAAATTCCAGGCCGTTTAGCGATGAAGAGTTGAGGACCAATGCACCGCAGGTTGTCACCTGCAATGAGTACACTAGAGAAGTATCGGTGTCTCAGAACATTGCCAGCAAACATATAGACAGAGTTTTCACATTTGATAAGGTGCTTCTTTCAACCCAATTTTTACTTCCCACTGCTTTCACATTTGTAGTTATATTCACCGAGGTGAGAACTAGCTTTCTACAAGTAGCCCACTTGGGTTTCTCTACTTTTGATTTTTTTTTGGGCGATTGGCATGTCGATTCTATCCTGTTTAAAGAAGGCAGAATGCTGAATGAGCCATTCTTGTTGAACATCAGAGTAAAGGATGTTTCTCCCGTAGGATCCAGGGAATTTTTATGGGAAAAAGTAAAACGGTCCAACTTCAATGAGTTCATTCGTTGAGAATGAGTACTACCGATGGATGCTATTGAAGTCTTAATCACTCATAGGTCTTTTCTTTTGATTAATTTTTGCAGTGTTTCTTGTTTATCTAGCCTAACTTTTTCCTTGACGAGAATACAATCTTGCTTGGCTGAAAACCAGGCATTCGTCAAGTTCTGTGGTCATTCATCGATCAATCTTCCCACTGTTACAGTTGCTAATAGCCTTCTCCTGTGAGAATTGCCATGTTCAGCATCTCTGAGATTGAGAATATGTACGCATTTTTAGGGTTATGCTGTTATGTAAGACGTGAATCATAATTAATTAGGAAATTAGGTTAATAAATTAGGAAATTAGTGATGGCACAACATTAATTCCATGAGGCCTCACTTAGGTGATTGGTTGTAGGGAATTAGTTAGTTAGTTGGTTAGTTGGGAAACTAACTCTGAATTGTTTAAGTGTCTGGCCTATATATATGGGGAACTAGACTAATTGTGTTGTTGATGAATTATGTATGAATGAATGAGCAGTGCAGCAGTTCTGCCTCTCTCCCCGTCTCTGTTTCTCTCTTCCTCTTCCCTCTTCTCTCCCAAATTCTCCTAAATCCTACACCAATCTTATCATATGCATTGTTTTTCCAAGACTTCGTATCAATAAAATGCACCTTAGTTCATTTCTTTTGAGGAATAAATATCAGAAATGTGTCGTATTTAAGCCTGTTGGGAACTCCAAATGATTCATAGCATACTTCGCAGGTTTTTGGTCCTTCGGCAAAGCAAAAAGATCTTTATGATCAGGCTATCATTCCGATAGTAAATGAAGTTCTTGAGGGCTTTAATTGTACTATATTTGCATATGGTCAAACTGGCACGGGGAAAACATACACAATGGAAGGTGATTCCAAAAGGTCAAAGGTATAATTTAGTGTGTTGTCTGAAAGTTAATGGAATGCGACTTGGTTGCTCATAATTCGTGCTTACTGAGTTTATTTAACTACTGTGCAGAGTGGGCTGAATGGAGAGTTGCCTACTGACGCTGGAGTCATACCTAGGGCTGTCAAGCAGATTTTTGATACCCTTGAGAGCCAAAATGCTGAATATAGTGTGAAGGTCACTTTTCTAGAATTGTATAATGAGGAGATCACTGATTTGCTTGCTCCCGATGAAATTTCAAGAGTTGCTTCGGACGAGAAGCAGAAAAAACAGCTGCCACTCATGGAAGATGGTAAAGGTGGAGTTCTTGTAAGAGGTTTGGAGGAAGAAATTGTGACAAGTGCTACAGAAATCTTCACTCTTTTGGAAAGGGGCTCTGCGAAGCGGCGCACTGCAGAAACTCTATTGAACAAGCAATCAAGGTAACTGTTGCCTTTTGTTTCTTGCGTAGACCGATTACGAAGTTCAATCTTTTATTGAGATTTAGCTCTACTGTTTCAGTCGGTCACATTCGTTGTTTTCTATAACAATTCACATAAAGGAACCAACCCCAGAAGGTGAAGAACTAATCAAATGTGGAAAGCTGAATTTAGTGGATCTAGCAGGCTCAGAAAATATATCTCGTTCCGGTGCGAGAGAGGTAATACTCTTCATGCATATTGCGTGCGAAAATGAACTTATATTCCATTTGATATTTGTTTTTTAAGTTGTCCTGGAAATTTCGTTCAATGAGGTGGATTTTATCTTATTCTACTTTTAGGGTCGTGCAAGAGAAGCTGGGGAAATTAATAAAAGTTTGCTTACTTTAGGGCGGGTGATTAGTGCTCTTGTGGAGCACCTTGGCCATGTTCCTTACAGGTTGTTTCTCCTGCAATGTTTGGTTTAAGTAAAGTTTATTGTAGAAAACGATTTAGTCCTTCTGTCTGTGTGAGTATGAGTATGTGTCCGTGCTTATAACATGCAGCATCTAATATTTATCTAGCATGCTGACCTAGCGAAATTGGAATTCAGGGATAGCAAGCTGACGCGTTTACTGCGTGATTCACTTGGCGGGAGAACCAAGACTTGCATCATAGCCACTGTTTCTCCCGCTGTTCATTGCTTAGAGGAAACGTTGAGCACACTGGATTACGCACACAGGGCAAAGAACATAAAAAATAAACCCGAGGTGTGTTACTGCAAGAACACTTCAGATTTGTTTGTATTTGTTAGTTTTTTAATTCTACATTCATACGTACAAATCATTTATGGTGTCTTTGAGATAGAGTGAGTTGGCCTTTTAGTTATTTTACAGCTGTTATTTTGATCTATTATTCCTACGAAATATTCGATTGTTTACAAAATCTCTCAAAAATTGGCTATCTGAATTCATTTAGTTTCAGCGGGATACGTGTGCCATTTAACTTTTTAAGCGACCAAGGAAATGCTCAATATTGTTTTGCATTAGCTGGGAGTACGTGCCTTTCCTTGTTATGATGCATTATTCGAGAGGGAAACTAAGTTTCTATTTGCAATTCATGCTGTCGACTATATGTAATCTTGATATTTCTTATGGATTAGTTTCTATTCGCGATTCAGTGTGACAAGTGGTGCTATATGTGAATTTTATGAATGGCATATGTTGTGTCATTGGTTTTTGTACGAGATTTTCATTTATAATCTGGCTTTGAGGTTTTTTTTTTTTGTCTCTCTCAAGGATTCTCCGTCTTATTCCTTGCTGTTTATCTAGGTTAACCAAAAAATGATGAAATCCACTCTTATCAAGGATCTATACGGAGAAATTGAACGCCTCAAGGCAGGTGAGTTGCTTTGTTTCTGTTGCTCTTCAGAGTAGTCTTGTGTTCTTTAAGGGACATTGGTTTCTTCAGCATATTGGAAATTTTAATTTTGACCAGAGGTTTACGCTGCACGGGAAAAAAATGGAATCTATATACCGAAGGAAAGATACCATCAAGAAGAGAGCGAAAAGAAGGTTAACATTTTTTATTCTGTTTGCTTCCTCTGTCGTTGCTTTGCTATTAATTCATTATGTTCACCAAGAACAGTACTCTTCCTCGAAATTTTAACTCAGTGAATATTTGGAAAGTTTCAGGTATTAATAGTTTCTTTAACATGCGTATTATTATTATTTCATGCGCACTAGTGCTTAGTACATTGGAGTTCAGTTGAGACATTTATCTTGTTCCTATTTTCATTAGTAGAAGGTTACCGTGGAGTCCTTTCATTGACACGTGTCTTCCTTATGATTAGGCTATGGCAGATCAGATTGAGCAAATGGGGTTCACATTAGAAACTCATCAGAAGGTTTTCCCCATTGATACTTTTGGCTATAGAAATTATTATGGACCATCTTGTTTTTTAATTCTTATCTTGTTTCGTCATTGTCATGCTTCAAACCAGCAACTGGAGGATTTGCAAAACAAGTACGTAGATCAGGTTCGCCAGTGCAATGATCTGACCCACAAACTTGATTCTACTGAGGTGAGTTATTCAAGTGCTTGTTCTTTACAGTTAAAGATTTTAGCGCGCTTTCTTATTTGAAAATCATAAAACCCCACAGAAAAACTTGTACAAGACTAGCAAATTGCTTGCCAGCGCAGAGGATGAACTTAATAAGTGTCGTTATACTCTGAAGGAGAAGGATTTTATCATTTCTGAGCAGAGAAAAGCAGGTGTGTATCGCCAATTGATTTCCATCATTTTTCTTACTTTCTTTATTGTACTAATGTTAATTATATACTACAGAAAATGCTCTGGCTCATCAAGCATGCGTATTACGAGCTGATCTGGAGAAAGCTCTTCAAGATAACGCCTCATTGTTTTTGAAAATTGGTAGGTCATCTTTTTTATATTCTTTTTTTCTTGCATTGCTTGACTAGTTTTTGTTTGAACTGCTCAAATACATATCTGCCATTATGTATAACAGGTAGAGAAGACAAATTGAACACAAGTAACAGAGCTCTGGTGAACAATTTTCATGTGGACCTTGCCCAGCAAGTTGGTTCTCTTTGTAACACTGTCACAACATCTTTGGCTCGACAGAATGATCACCTTCAGTGCGTGGAAAATCTATGTCATTCGTTTTTAGGAATTCACAATAAGGTTTGTAAGTCAAATTTCGTTCGCATTTTTTCTTGCCTTTGACACTCTATCCTTTTCACTCAATTCCTGCATATTTCTTCTGGCTTTATATTTATCTCAGGTTCATTATACTATCACCGTTATAAATATATAAGCTTTTTACTTGATCCTAATTCCCAAATATAAAACCCATTGAAAATGACAATTTATCGTATATGATGAGTTATCAGTAGCTCGCACTCATCTAAGAAGGTAGTTTTGAAAAGACTTTTTTTAAAAAATAAAAAATAAAAATTGTTGACTAATTTTATTTTAACTTCCCACCTTAGTATACATTATTCGTTATAAGGGTGAACCAATGTTCTTTATCTGCTTCATGATTTTGCATGTCCTGTTTATCTTCTATTCTCTTACTGATCTTCCATTACCTATAGGCGGTCATTGATGTTAAAAAGAAAGTGGCTGCTTTAAGGGCTTTGCATAAATCTCATGTTGAGGCGATGCAAAATGTCGTGCGTCTGCATAAGGCGAACTCTGATGCTACTTTGGAGGAAATTTCATCTCTTAGTGCCTACAATTGTCATTCTATTGAAGAAGTGAGCTTTTTCTTCAGTTATGTCTATAGCGCTTATTTTTCGTTTTTGTTTGACACTAATTTGTTCTTTCAATGAATCAGTTTCTCGCAACTGATGTCGCCCAATTAGGTTCCATGTTTGATGATCTTCATAATTCTCTGACAACTCAGCAGGGGGAATTTGCGGCCCTTGCAAGGGATCTCCGACATGTGTGTAGTTTAAATTTTGCTCCCGCCTATCTTATAACTTTTATGCACTCAGTCACATTCTTTCGCCATTTCATATCTCCCCCACCAAATGAAAAATAAATGTTTTTACGGATTTCTTCTTTATTTGCTGTTGGTGTTTGTGGATAAAAGAGATTCAACCATAGTTTTGAGCAAACAAAGGAGATATCTGAGTGCACTCAAGAATTTGTGGATAAGCTTTTGGAAGAATCTAAAAGGCTGGAAAACTTTGCATCACAAGCTGATGATATGCAGATAAAGAGCATCGATGAGTTTAAAAAAGTCTACGAGGTAATAATTTGACGGCGACAAACTTTCTTAAAGATGGTTTATTGGTGTTGATATCTTACACGTCACTGTTGATCTCATTTTTTGCAGGAGCAGTCTAGATCAGACGCAGAGAAGCTCATTGCTGATATGACTAGTTTAGTGTCCAATCACATTCGTCGTCAAAAGGATCTGGTCAGTCTTCGATGGTCCTTTGGTTGTTTCTTTCGCAGTTGTGTATTCCTATACCTCAATTAATTTAAAGGACGGAATTATGGGAGACCCTGTAGGTAGATGCAAGGCTTGGTGATATTAGAGAAAGTGGCATAGCGAACAAATCATTCTTGGATGGACACGTGTCATCAGTGGGAGAAATTGTGACTCATGCGAAAAGAAAATGGCAGGCGTTTTGCACGCAAGCTGAAAAGGATACCAATGACACTGCTGATTACTCTGCAGTTAAGCATTGTCGTATGGAGGCACTCTTGCAGCAGAGGTATCTGTTAATTGTTCCCCTTTGATCCCTCGATCATGTTTTTGACATTCTTGCTTAAATCTGTTCGAATCCTTTTTGTAGTTTTGATGTGATTGATTCAGCGCGAGAACACACAAAGAAGACACATAAAGCTGTTAATGAGATGGGGACCAAACACGTTTCCAAAATGGAGTCACTGATAAGGTGTGTGGTGTGGTCAGTTGACTCTGACGTTCACTAGTAAACTCTAGTCTTCGCTAGGCAAACACACTGTTGATCAAAATTGCTTCAATGATGATATTTACGCTAACACTTTTGGTTTATCAATCACTCTGATGCAGGAATGCTTCTGATAGCAACGCGTTACATGACACGGAAATCCATTCAGCCCGGGTGGCTGCAGAGGAAGATATGGCAAAGAACAGTGAGGATACCCTTCAGCAATTTGATGGTGAGTATCGTAAGCTGGAAGTTGATCCTCTGGCTCCTGATTACTTCCAATTTTCATAAGTCTACATGCATGAGAATGGCTGCTTCACTTCTAAAATTTGGGGAGAGAAGAGGCCTCTCTCTCTCTATACACACACACACACACACAAAGTGAGATCATTTTAAAGGATCCATTGCAATTCGGACCATATTAAGACTGGATTTTCTGGTCCATTAGTTAAAATGATCATTTGTTTTAACCGTGAAAATACTAGTTATGGGCATTGGAAATTAAAATTTCTAAGTGGATATACTTTGCATTCATATTATCCTTTCCTGGAATACCTTGTGCAGACCTCGATATGAAAGAGAGGGAAACCGTATCTGGAATGCTAGATGTTGTCAAGACTCATGTAAATACACTGGAGACTTTTAGAGAGGATCACTCTGGTCAGGCCGATTTTATTAAAGACAAGGCTCGTGAAACTTTTGAGCAGCAATATCGGGTAGGCCATTGTATTTTATGGTCAGAAGAATGAATTTGCAGATTCTTAAGTGAGTCTTTTTAGAATTGGATTACTTATCATTTGATTATTTTTGTTTTTTGTTTCGTGTGTCTTGCAGGATTATGAGCCCACTGGGAGTACACCAGTAAGACAAGAGTCAGATGTTCCGAGTAAGGAGACAATAGACTCCCTAAGATCCTTGCCAATGGAATCTCTGCTTGAAGAATTCAGAGAAAACAATTCTTGTGAATCATTTGGTGGAAAGGAGTTGAAACCATCACTTATTCCACGTTCTCCTCTTAGCCAGATAAACTAACGGAGGAGGATGTGGGACTTATCTCCACTTGCTCCTTTATGAATTATGCCCTTCAAGGGGTCAAAATTGTGTCTGTAACATCACATCATATATTCACATCACATCGTTTTTTCCTACCATTAAGAGTTGTAACCATGCATACTCAGATGACATAATGTAATGAGGATCCCATCTAGGGATCCGGTTGGGTATGAAGTTATAATAACATTTGTAGCATCAGTGACAGTCCACACCGCGATTAAATTATCATTTGTTGAGCCTCTTCCTATTGGAAGCATTATCTCTTCTCTTGTTTTTCGGGTGGGTGAATTGAAAGCCTTGTATATTTTAGAGTTTGAATAAACTAAGTCTGCATTTCAAGTCCAATTGGGTTAAAGGCAATTTTTCTTTAATTCATTAATAAAGGAAAGTGAATTAATTAATTTGGGTAACTTTTTTTAAGGTAGGCAGTTTCATTTTCTCTGTGGGTTCATTCAAACATTTGCTCTCATACACTCAATTTGATCTCTTTTCTCCGCATCGGTTTTATAACATGATTGGAGTGAATTTTTTTTGCAACATGATTGGAGTGAGTTTGCTTTATAACATTGGTGTTTTATTTTCGTGCAACGGGTCGGTTAGATTCAATGTGTGTATGAAATCTCCCATGAGAAGTTAAAGCCATCTTGCTCTTTTTCAAGGTCTAAAATTTATCAAATGTTTTTGTTTACGGAAAACGTCGTAAATAATGCAAATGGCTAAGTTCAATTTTGTGATCATTTTATAACAACTTTTTCATCGTTTTACTGCTCCAAATAATGACGGACAAAACAATAAAAAAAACAATATACGAACCCGATGTACACGGACGGAAAAATGAGAAGCTTAGCCTTTTCAACAATAAAAAACTACGACATAGCAGCCGATTTGGCTTGTATATGTTTTTTCAAAATCATATTCTTGTTCTGTGTCTTCAAATTTCTGCAGATTTCTTCTTTGCCAACCATCGTGTGTCTTTGGGACTAGAACAAAGCTTGTTTTATCACGATAAAATGTCGGTTGAGCCGAGTTTGCCTCCAAAGTCCAATCTAAGGCTAAGGCTAACTGTAAAATCCTTCCTTAAACCTCTATTATTCATACATTCGATTAAATCTTTGGAAAATAAACATTACTATGGTGTAAAAAGAGAAACTTAAATCCAAAGGTTTAACATAATACAAAAAATTATAACTCATCTTTCAAAAGTGAACCATGGTGGAAAAATGTAAACTAATCATTTAAAATTTATCATAGACCATAAAACCTTTTCTAGGAAGTTGTCCCCATTTCAAATCAACATATTTATAAAGTCATGTCAAATAACAATTAGGCCTTGAGCTTCATAAAACTTAGAATATAATATTCAATTATATACCCAGAGATAAAACTCATTTTTTAATACTATTCTTTCTTAAGCGTTTATAAAATGTCAAAAGTCAACTATTCATTAATCAAATATTTAAAATCAATTATGGATCATAAACTCTTCTCATTGTTTCACCAACTAAACCATAAATAATCAATACACCTGGGCCTTAGATTTCATGAAATCTAGAATTTAATCATTCAGCCACAAGCCCAATATCAACTCATTTGTCAAAGGGTTAAGGTGCAAAAATACATATGAGCTTTCTCTCTAGGAGCGTTTCGCACCACATGCTTTTTTTTGGGAGCAAAACTACACATGTGGTTTCCATTTTAAAGCAAAAGTCACATCCCATCGTTAAGTCACTATTCACCGTGATAAGAGAGAAAGAGATTAAGTGAACAGTAACTTAACAGTGAGATGTGACTTTTGTTCCAAAATGGTAACCACATGTGTATTTTTGCTCCCAAAAAAAGCACGTGGTATTGAGCACTTCTAGAGAAAAAACTCATGTGTATTTTTGCACCTTGACCCATCAAAATATTGAAACAACAATTTTCTCATACATCCACTTGAGTTGCTTATCCAAGATAGAAAAGCGTAAATACAATATCATATCAAAGTATGTAGCATGAGCCCTACAGTGGCAATTACATCAATTCACCATAAAAATAAAAA
The DNA here is from genome assembly GCA_037074495.1 of Acacia confusa. Lineage (NCBI taxonomy): Eukaryota > Viridiplantae > Streptophyta > Magnoliopsida > Fabales > Fabaceae > Acacia > Acacia confusa. The sequence goes on along the minus strand of CM073507.1, from coordinate 6,335,810 downwards.
GAAGGCTTTACAGAGATTATCACAATAATCAAGCCTATAGAGCCTTGCCAACCTAACCAACTAGCATAATAACTGTTACCTGAAAAATGTTAAATCAACAAAGTGAGACAAATGTCTCAATAACCCGCTATTCAACTCATTACACATGCTAAAATTAGCTTATGAGATGTTAAGAAGAACAATTTATATAACAAATATTAGATATATATAATTTGCAAAATTCCATATCACAAACTCCATATCAAAAATTCTATACCACAAATTCCATATAGCAATTTCTAGATCACATTCACAAACTTCTATATCAAAATTTGAATTCTCATATCACAAACTTCTATATCACAATTCCTAAGTTGCCTCCTATTAATCCAACCAAATCGGCTTATTATCGCCAACTAGACCCATGGACTAAGTTGCTATCCATGTCGTTAGCTATTAAAAAGCTCATTAGCCATATGATGAGAACAAGCCAAAATTCGTAGAACATGTGCTTATATTATGAATTTTTTCCCTTCATTGAACTAGTGAAGTGTCGCAGCCCTTCAATGAACTAGTGGAGTAGTCCTTCATTAATCTAGTGGAACAATCTCTCATTGAAACAGTGGGACAATAGATAGACAATCATCATGCACAATGAAGGCTATACCACGTGATAGAAAAACTATTTCATCTCGTCTCAATCCAAGCATCACTAATTATCAATAAATCACTCAATGGGAATTTCTCGAGATTTTTGCATTCATACAATGTTATTCAAATCATCTTTATATACATGTCATAATATCTCAATTTTCAACACACACACACGTATGTTTGTATGTATGTATTTCACAATTCAAATCACACAGTTCCACAATGCAATTTCTATTAAAATACTCATCAACATTATGATAACTTTCTCAATTTCAATAAAAATTTCAAAATACTCATTGAAATATCCTATCAATATCAATATACTATTTTCATTCTCATAAGCAATTTCACAAATTATTTACAAATAACATATCAATAGACATAACAAATAGAAAGTGGTTATATCTCGCTAAGTAAGGAGATATTAACATAAATCTAAGCCCATGCTCAAAACCAACGAGTCACAATTCAATATACACAATGCACACAATCACCACAATTAGTTTACAACTAATTAAGTGGTTAGAAATAATAATTAAAGGCCCCAAGACCTTCTTGAGACCCCACTCTCAAAACTTGACAAATTAGAAATCATCCCAACATAACCTTTAGGTCTCCAATACCTCAAACAACTTATTCAAACCAATAAACAACATCAAATTACCAAAATCATCTACAAATCTCAATTTCATGACTTAGAGTTCCGAGTTTAAAATAGCAATTTTCATAAATCAAGCTAAGTAACAATTTAAACCAATTAAACTACAAATCTAACTCATACTAGTATATATATCCCAACTATTAAAACTCATTTCCAATCTCGACATCTTCAAATCTCAACAAAACTTAGCATCATAATTCAAACCCTAGCTCAAATCTTCAAATAACCTCAAATCAAACAAAATTAAACCAAGTAAATATTTAATCCACTCCATATAATTCATTTAAACTCAAAAAGATTAATGAGAACTTCACCTATTTAGAAATCCTCAAAAACATTTACTTTCAACATTTCAAAACTATGAAAATCTAAAGAAAGAAGAGTAGAAATAAGTTAGAAACACTAGCACTTGGGTTTTGAATTTTGAGGTTTAAGAATTCTTCCCCAACTCAAAATTGTCAAACCTTAGCAGAGAAATTGATCCCAACATCAAAAACCCTAAATTTTTCAATAATGTCCTTAACAACACTATTTATAAAATCATGTATTGGCCTCGGCGAGTCATTGCTAGCCCCGATAAGTGGCACATAATGCGTCTTTCTATCATTTACCTCAGCAAGTAAGTTTACTCGCCCAGGCAAACAACACAAAGAGAAAATGTTTGATTTAAAAAATTTATAACTAATTTTGCAATCTCCAATAATTATAAATCAGGACTTTCAAGAAAGCTTAAGACGTCTACTTCTTAATGGGAAAAAAAATCACTAAAAAATATTAACCTTTAATCCCCGAAAATCCTTGAATTCCAAAAATGTTCAAAAGGTCTAAAGATATAGCTTCCAATTATCATTTTTAGTGTTTATAAGCCTCAACACCCAAATTTGCTACTTAATTCCTCAATCTCTTCAATAATAAACTTAGTTTTGTCCCCACCTTAGTATTAAAAATTGGGATGTTATAAATACTCAATGAAAGCTTAGGCCTTTCACAAGCTAAGCTAGGTTTGACATGGTTAAACTTTAAAATGTTTTGACAAAAGACATTAAAAAGTTATCAATAGGGTTGGATCTAGCAGAAGAAACTAGTCCTTCACATTATAACCAACCAAGGTTTGAATCCTTGCAAAGACATATGCTTACATTTAGTTCTTGAATGTGTATCAAATAGAATGATACTCATGCTTAGCAAAAAAAAAAAAAAAAACACATTAAAAATACTGCTTATAATAAAGGATATAAAAATTTTAAAAAGAAAATATAAATGAATTTAATTACTAAAAAATAAAATAATTTCGCTCAAAAAAATCCCTCGAAAAATAACAATATGATCGAAAGTAATTTTTGAAAATTTAAATGGAATAATATATTTTTTTTAACATGATATTATCTGAAAATTTGATCAAAAATTATAAAATTTCAAAAAAATAAATTTTGAACACTGTCCATCATTCATCACATAAAATATACTAAAAAAGGACAGGGCGACTTAAAAATTCCTACGTCCGTTCTAAAAGGAGTACGTATCAAACTTTTTTAATACATTTATTTTAAAATATGCCTTAAGTCCTACCTAGCCGCCGCGCCACCCCCACCCCACAATAACAGACTTTACGAAAATTAAATATACCAATCAAATTTTAAAAAATTAATCTCCTAATTTTTTTTAAGTTCCCTTATTTCTTAAAATAAACACTACTAATTGCTTAATACAATGATATATCAACCGAAAATACAAAATAAAATTTTTAATGCATTCATGAAATATAAAATAGACAAGTATTATCAAATATGAAAAAACAATATTTTGTGATATATAGATAATATGAAAGGGAAAGAGTAGTTTATTACTGGACCGAAAATAACACACGCGAGTTTTTTTTTTTTTTTGGTCACGCACACTGTATAATTTATATAAACAAAATTTTAACTAATCAGAGATATGTTCGGGTAACTAATAAGAGATATATGTAGTTTTCCCTTTATATATGCATTAAGTTTTGCAAATTTGTTTGGCGAGCTCTTAATTGAGCGGTTTGAAATTAATTAATTGAAATTTAATATAAGTACAATTGCGTCATTGACCATGATCTCGCTTTATTAAAATTAATGCAGATTCTTGAATATCGAACAGCTGTCAAAATTAATTGTGGCTTAAGTACGAAAATCTCACTTTTTGAATTAGCGATTTGAACAATTAATGTTGGATTTTCTCAATGAAGAATTTGCCTCTTCGAATTAAAAAATGAAAATGATAAAAAATATTGTCAAAATATGTAAAAGACAAATAATGGTATTGACTTTTAATAATTTGAAATTTGGATACATGTAGAAAATTATTTTAACTATCCTTAATTTTTCCCTTAAAATCTTGAACCAAGTATACATATTAAAAAATTTAATATATATATTTACGACGTTAATATACATATTAATAACTCAACTTTAGGAATTTATATATTTTGAAAATTTTCGCTTGTTTTGAGGAGACATACCTGAGTGAATTTCTAAATTCAATATGGGGTTTACAGAGTCTAACTTCGAAAATAACAAATTTTGATATAAAAATGACAACTCTACATTTACAAAATTTAAACTAAGGCAGGAATGGATGAATTCCTAAAATTTATATGGGACTATTAAGTTCAGTTTTAAAAATAATAATTTTTGATATGGAAATAATAATTTTTCATTCAAAATGACCACTTATAAAAATATCGTGTCTTTTTCTCTGTTTTTTCTAAAACTCACTTGGGGACATTTTTTTTAAAAAAAATTTAGAAAATGACAGTTGAGATACCCACTCTTTTATGATATTATGAATATTTGAATCACCTCCCTATCTTTTACTATTTTTAATGGTCATTACATGGGATTTTTCAAAAAATAAAAGTTTCATAGCCCTTATATAAAAACACTTAACTCAAAAACAACATAAAGCTAATTATTAAAATAAATATTAATTAAAAAAAATTATCACCAAAAACTCACAAGAAAGAAACTGATTTTACATTCTGACTTTATAAAAAAAGTGTTAAAGGACTTAAATGTCCTGAAATTTTTTGAACATGTCTAAAAGTTTCGGAGGGGATAAATATGCCTAGGAAGTTTAAAAAAAAAGGGAGAAATTTCGCTCCTTTGTTAGCTAGCCCTAACCGTCAATGCTTTTTTGATCAAATATGTAAATATGGCATACCTATATGGTATTCACCTCACCCTTTTTTATCCACATCAGTCATCATATTTTATATATATTCAAATTTTCAGATTATGTTCATAAATTTTAAAAAACTTATTTTACTACTTTTAGATTAACAAGCACGAACTCCCTCCGTGCGTTGCACAGTGCACCAATTCCATAACATAAACTCAAATTCTCAACTTTCTCTTGTATAAATTATTAAGAAATTGAGAAAAACACACTAAAAAAAAAGATTTAAAAACCAACAACAAAAAGAAATCGACTCATTACCCAAAACACAATATGAACCACAATCATATCAATACTTGTATTATTTAGCAATTTTTGATACAACTCAGAAGGAGGAAAAAAACATCAAAATGCTAGCCAACCTATTACAGAAACATTCCTATATGTAGTTTCCATTAAATACATCTATCGCGCATTCCTCTGTACCTCTCTATGAGATACATATGTTCTTTAAATTTAGTCTTTAGAAAATATTGCTTTTAAGTACTGTAATACTCAGTATTTATCTTTCTTTGTCATGTCGTGATATTTGGAGAATTTTGAATTAAGTACCATATTCTATTATCCATCCCTCTTTGTCATTTTCTTCCATCCTCTAGTTCTTCCTTATTCTTATTAAACAAATCAGTTTTCATTGCGATGGGTAAATAAAAAGAATATGAAGAGGATGATATTCCAACATGTTATGATTTTTGTTAACTTTATAATTTTTTCAATATATAAAATAATTTACATACAAATGTTATAAAAAAAGTTTAATGTTGAATATGATAGACTAAAATTTTTGATATCTCATTCAATATGATTTGCATTTAAACTATATTTGACCTAACTATATTTTTGTATTTTCATATTTAATTATATATTTTTAATGACTATTTAAATATTTATCTTAACAGCACTCTTTTCTAAAAGCTCATATGCAAACCCATTTCTTTTAGAAAAGACAATTGAAGCACTTTCATACTCATCACCAATAAGACAATTCAACTTAAACCTAGTTGAAAAGGCATTTGTGTCAGCTATACAATTTGCTACTTGAAGTGACAACTTTAAAAATTAGGTTTACATATGTGTAAATATAATTAAAATAATCCTAATACAATAATTAAATTAAATTAAATAACGCCCCGTATCTACACCCAAATCCTATAAATAAGGATATATTGTTATGATTTCCTATAAATTACATATGCGTAATATATAATAATCAAATGAATTTAAGTAAAGGAAAAAAAATTAGAATATGCGATTAATATATAACAATCAAATTAATTAGATAATCCCACAATTTCAACTTCCATATCTACACCCAATTCCTGTAATTTAGTATAAAACACTTATCATCTAAAAAGCAGAAAAAATTCCAAGAAAAAATGTTCTTTTTCATTTGACAAAGGGAATAACTAAAATTCAACTGAATTATAGTAATATAACCAAAATTCAACTTAATTATAGAAACATGATTCAAACTTGGAACCTAGAATATTCATAATTCTTCAAAATAAGGTTATGGAAGACCACGTATGTACTAAGGAAAAATAGGTATAAAATTGTATTCAACACAAAACCTTCCCATATTGCCAATTCATTTATTTCTCTTCCCCCTTTGTTTCCAAGAAATAAAATGCAAAACATTGTTCCTAAATTTGGAAAACATTAATCACAGGAAATCAGATTAAAATATTTAACAAAATATAACATACAACTAAAAAAATAAGGAGCCGATAAAAATATTTTTCAGTCTTATCCAGTTCAAACACTCCTAATACAGTAGAAAAGATTGTCAAGGTTGAAATTATGTTCATAAATTTTAAAAAACTTATTTTACTACTTTTAGATTAATATATCTTCTTCTTTTTTTTATTGAACGGTATTTTATATGCGTTCAAATTTTCAAATTGGATTGGCATGTTCTTAAGTGAAAAGCTTGAAATTAAGTAATTACATTTTATTTAATAACTGCATTGTTATAATTGTAGAAAATTGTATGCTTATTTCAAATTAATTTTATCTGTTCACGATTAGAAATGAACACCTGACCCAACGCTTTTGGTTTTGTTGTATATCTGTAAATTTAATAGCAAAAATATTGTTAAATAAAAGAAAATCTTTGTGTGTATGAAGTCATGAAGAAATGTTCTAATTCAAAGGAAACAATCATCTTAGAGAAAATATCCCCTTAAAAAAAGGATACACGTGTAGATAAAAGATAAGAAAAATATTTTTGAGTACTTAAATTTATATGGGATAGGATATTCTTACTATAATTTTTTGTTACTAACACTTTTTCACCGCCGTTAGATCTAGATAAAAATCTTATCTATTTTTATCATTTCTCTCTCCTATTGAGAATATGATTTAACGGTGAAAAAAGTAGTAGTAACATTGGTAGTAACAAAAAATGGTAGTAAAAATATCCTATCCCAATTTATATATTCATCAATGTGCTTTTTTCAATTTTAAAATTTTATTTTTTCATTAAATTAAAAAAAAGCATGTATGAAATCCATATTTTTAAAAATTCTATCCTCCCAAATCAACAAACCTCATCCGGATATATTGGAATTCACGTTGTTATTAACTTGAGTATTATTAAATCCTTATCAATACACGTCATATTTCTTTAAACTTTTAAGGAAAGAAATTAAAATATTTGTGATTAAATTTCCTCTTCCATCTTCCCTTATTAAAGAAGGAAATATGATTATAAAAGAATTATCCGAAAAAATACATGAAAAAAATATATCTAAGTATATCCCTCTGTATTATATCCATCTAGGTTGTTATTTATCTTTTTAAACCAAATTATCTCTGCTTCTAATTTTTATATATTTATGTCAACAAGGTTAACCATTTACAGGAAATTTAAAACATTACCGAATGCTTGTTGGCCGATATCGTGAAATAAATCCTATTTTTTAGGATTAGTTCACACATTAAGATAAATTCATATCTAGTAAACAAAAAATAACAAATTATCTTCGAAAATAACAACAGAATCGCCGGAATCTAAACCTCTTCCATATCAATCCTTATTGAGCCCGGCCTCATCTTCTCTATATATATCTCTATATACTCGTAAATCACTTTGCTACCTTTCTCATTCTCACTATCGATGATGGGGTTCTGTGACGGCAAAGTTTTTGTAGTATTGTTACTGAGCCTCCTTTGTGTGATACAACACAATGGAGTCGAAGCCTCTCATAAAACCTATCCAACTTATCAATCTGTCGCTTCTTTTGAGGTTAAGGAAATTCACAGAACTGCCTATCACTTTCAACCTCCCAGCCACTGGATTAACGGTAAACTTTTACACTATACCATCATCTTTTTCTTTTTTGGCCATAGTTTTATTCTATTTGTAAAGTGTTTGTTTTTTATCGTTTCTATTATTTTCTGCATCGTTATTTGATCATCACTCTGCGCGACATAAAGAAGTTTCACCTGTTCTATTGTTTTGGTAACCGAATGTTCTTGTAGGAACCCTACATTCTGTCTAATTTTTTTTCAATCGAATTTTTACGTTTACGATAATCATATATCATATTGGATATTTGTACACAACAAGCTAGCTAGGAATGTGTCAAGCATGTGTTTAATTAATTGGATATAGGATTCTGATGAGTTCTTAGTCAATTAACGTTAAAGAATGAAGTGTTCATGCAGTTTGTGTAATTGTGATCATCCCCATACATCGCGATATCTAAAAGCAAAAGTGAGGCCAAATTTAACCTAATTTAAACCCAACACCATTCCAAATATATTAACTTGCACTTTCTATTGGAAATATCGTGATATGGATAACTAACTATTTTCTTGGCTTGCAAATTCTTTTGGGGCGTCGTCAAATCGTTGGGGTGCCAAATTAATGTCAAGCAGATCCAAATGGTGAGCCATCTCTGCCTTTAATTCCATATTTTATGATTCTGAAATTCAAAATGTCCTTTAACACGCTCATATCACAGGACCAATGTACTACAACGGGTTCTACCATCTCTTCTACCAATATAACCCTAAGGGAGCTGTGTGGGGCAACATAGTGTGGGCCCACTCTGTATCAAAGGATCTCATCAATTGGACCCCACTTGAGCCGGCCATTTACCCCTCCAAACCCTGGGACAAATATGGTTGCTGGTCCGGATCCGCCACTATCATCCCGGGTATGGGACCCGTTATTCTATACACAGGAATCATTGATGACAAGAATACCCAGGTCCAATGCTATGCCGTACCCGAAGATCCATCCGACCCGTATCTCAAGAAGTGGGTCAAGCCTGACCTTCACAACCCTATTGTAGTGGCGGAGGAAGGAGTGAACGGAACCGCATTCCGTGACCCAACAACCGCATGGTACGGCAAAGAGGACGGCCACTGGAGGATGCTTGTGGGTAGCAAGAGAGAGCGCAGAGGGATGGCCTACTTGTATAGAAGTAAGGACTTTTTGAAATGGGTCAAAGCCAAACACCCGATCCATTCTTCTCCCGATACGGGCATGTGGGAGTGCCCCGACTTTTACCCGGTTTCCATGAAGGGGCTAAACGGGTTGGACCTGTCAGCTATGGATGCCCCAGATGTGAAGCACGTGTTGAAGAACAGTCTTGACCTAACTAGGTATGAGTACTACACACTCGGATCATATTCCACTAGTACGGATAAGTATGTCCCTGATAACACTTCGGAAGATGGTTGGGGTGGACTTCGATACGATTATGGTAACTTTTATGCTTCCAAGTCATTCTTTGATCCCAGCAAGAACAGAAGGATCTTGTGGGGTTGGGCAAACGAATCTGACACTCCCCAAGAAGATGTTCTAAAAGGATGGGCAGGAATTCAGGTAATTTAATTAACCCATGAACATGTCAAGTTTAAGGTTTCTAATTCATATTCATCATGCACAAGTATCATGTAAACACGTTACGTTAACTTTTTCAGGCGATCCCAAGGACCTTGTGGCTCGATCCTAATCAAAGACAATTAGTTCAATGGCCTATTGAAGAATTAAACAGCCTCAGAGGGGAGCAAGTTACAATGAAAGATCAAGTGCTTCAAAAGGGAGATCACATTGAAGTAACTGGAGTCACTCCAGCTCAGGTGAGATTACATACTCTACGGAATAAACTTAAATCATTAGTTTAAGGTTAATTGCATATTGTTCTAAATTGTTGATGATGGTGTGCAGGCTGATGTGGAAGCCAGCTTCTCTTTCACAAGCTTGGACAATGCAGAGCCCTTTGATCCAAGTTGGACGAATGCACAAGATCTTTGTGCCCAAAAGGGTTCAAAGGTTCAAGGTGGTGTTGGACCGTTCGGGCTTCTCACTTTAGCTTCAAAGGAACTGGAGGAGTTCACTCCTGTGTTCTTCAGAATCTTCAAAGCCCCAGACAAGCACGTGGTTCTCTTGTGCTCTGATGCAAGCAGGTACGCGTCATCTATTTCTTTATTTTGTCATCACACTTAAAAAATCTTTAATTTGTAAACTAGTTGATTTTGGTTTTTTGAATTTCTGAGCAGCTCAAATTCGAAGAAATCAACGTACAAGCCATCATTTGCGGGCTTCGTAGATGTTGATTTGGCTGAAAAGAGACTTCCTCTCAGGAGTCTGGTATGTTTAGATTTTTCTATCACCTCTTTTAAGTTTGTTAATAATGAGTTGCAAATTAATAATATAATGACTGATTCGTGTGTGAATATGTCAGATTGATCACTCTGTGGTGGAAAGTTTTGGAGCGGGAGGGAAGACAAACATCCTATCTAGGGTTTATCCAGAGCTGGCAGTGCAGAATAATGCTCACTTGTTTGTGTTCAACAATGGCACTGAGCCTATCAAAATTGAATATTTGAGTGCTTGGAGCATGAAACCTGCTGTGAGGTACTGAATCCCGAGAGAAGGTTCCAGATGTTAGGATAGAGAACATTTCAAATCCACGTTTCTTTAACGTTTGTAGATTTTTTAAATTTATGTTTCTGTGTTTTTTCTTTAATTTGCTCGACGGAGTACGGATATGCGAACTATGTAAGGGTATTTGCTAAATTTTTAATTACCGCGTCTGCTCTTTCGTTTTCTCCGTGGTATTTGTTTTGTCTACAATTTATACTCTTTTCAACGCCTGAACACCATTTATCCATCCAAGCCTCTTTTAAAACAAGATCTTATATGCTTGAAAAGTTAACAACAATAAATGCTTTGAAAACTGGATTGCAGTCTGAAATATGCTTGTGAACCTAGCTATCAATACGATTGCATTGATATGTTTATAAAGCCAGCTACCAGCAGATAGAGCTGGTAAAAATAAATGCTGGGCATTTTTAAACAAAAAAATTATTTGAAAAAAGGCACGCCTTTTTTGGCGTGTTCCCAGAGTTTCCTTTCGACATCACCCCTTTTACATATATTGTTTGGGATGAGGGACATTTTTACTTCGGAAATTTTCGCGGAAGAGCACTATTACTAGACACCCGGAAGTATCATTTGAGGCAATGTCGCATCTGAAATAACAAATTCGCTGCAATGTCTTTTATTTTAGACAATGTCACCCTAAACGTAAGTACCAAATTCGTGGCCAAGTCGTTCAATCTAGGCCGGAACGGTCAATCGTTTTTCCCTCTTCTTGTTGATTGTTCATGGATATCAATGATGAAGAAAGGGAAGAGGTTTTTGTTTTTTTTTTTTGGTAGATTGGTTTTTGCTTTTCTAAATTCGTTAATCGTTGATCTTATTCTTGGATTTCAAAATTTCTAGTTTTGATCATCTTTGATTTTCTGGTTTGATTTGGTTTGGGGTTGTCCATGGATGCCAATGATGATGAAACGGAGAGGTTTGGTTTGTTCAGATTGATTATCTTCTTCTCCAGATTGGTTGGTCCCTTGAACACCGATGGTAATGATGAAGGGAGAGGGGTTCTTTTGATTTTTTTAGTGAGGAGAATGGTGATGATGTGGCATCTTACGTGGTGTCTTACATGGCATTCACATCCTCTGTGGCAGAACAAACTCAACACAATTGGTCAATAATCGGTTGACCATTTGGTTCTGTTAGAAGTAGGCAACATTACTACAATTTTGATAATTCGAAGATGAAATTGTCTAAAACGATACTTTTAAGATGTTTAATGCTCTTTCACGAAAACTTTTGGGAAAATATCCCTTAATCCTCTATTGTTTTAAATAATAAAATATCTAAACCTTTAATTGAAATCATTACAGAATGCCCAAACCAGCACATTTTTTAAATTTCACTTAAAATAAATTATTGTCCAAAACTAAACTAAAAAAATATTCTATGTACCCCTTTAAAAATTGGGTTAAGGTGTAAAAATACACATATGTTTTCCTCCAGGAGCGGCCAGCACCATATGTTTTTTTTTTGTGCAAAAATACACACGCCGTTAGGTTTTAGGAGCAAAAAGACCACTTCCGTTAGTTGACCGTTAAACATGGTGAAATTACCTTTTTGCCCTTAGTTTAAAATAATTAAAAAAGAAAAGGGTTAAGGGCAAAAGAGTAATTTCACCATGGTTAACGGTCAACTAACGGAAGTGGTATTTTTGTTCCTAAAACCTAACAGCGTGTATATGTTTGCACAAAAAAAAACATATGGTGCTGGGTGCTCTTGGAGGAAAAACATATGTGTATTTTTGCACCTTAATTCTTAAAAATTTAATAGAAAAGAAAAATATTTTGTTGCCCGAGTGAGACCTTTCCAAACTATTTTATTTTTTTTTATATTATCATCCGGTGTTTAAGTCAGGGTTCACGACTTCCTCTATTAACATAAGTGACTCATTTGAGAGTCAAATTTGATATTTAAAAGGGATTTAATAAGGTCTTACATCGCTAAATCAATTATATGTTGGTTAAACGACTCTAATTTTATAATAAGATGAATTTTAACGATATTTAATGTAAAGGGCAACTGTTATCAATAACTTTTCAATGATACTTAAATACACACAAACGTTAATTAAGAAGTGGGGCAATTTTACCATAGCCCTCATTTCTATTAAAGTTGACTAAACTGAAAAAGGGAAGAGAAAAACTAAGAAAAAAATTCTTAATGAAAAGAGAAGGCAAAATACGACTCTGAAAGCAAAATCATTGTGATGGAACTCGCATTTAATGGAGGTATTTCTTGGTTTTGAGTCTAATTTTGCACGAGAAAAGAAGTCATTTAATGACTTGATCAAGCTTAACAATACTCTACAGAACAGGCCTTGGAGGCCTACGGCGAGCAGGATGATGATCTTTAGCGCTTAATAAGCGAACTTGTTCTGCAGAAGCTCTGCCTTCTCACTCCTTCTTCCCCATACCTCCCATTAATTCCTCAAGCTCCTTCTTTGAAAACTCTCTCATTATTAGACAAAGCTCGCATCTCTCCCTAGAAGCTGCTTCTCCAACACGACCTCGATCCCGTCGACGCCACTTATTGCTTCCTCAACATCAGCGTCGTCGCCTCTCCCCTTCCTTCTACAGTGGCCAATTTCGACGCCTCTTGTAGAACAATTTCAATGCCTCCTGCTTCTTCCCGATGAGCCTCTTCGTTACTGCATCTCACGGCTCCTTCAGTTTTGAGTTCGACAGCTACTTATGTCTCGGCCTCTTGTCGGTTGTTTCTTTAATGAAGGAGGCCGATGGAGTTATCTCACTTCCACGATCAGACCTACCAGGTTTGAAAAAATTAAATGGAATTAGAGGTTCAGAGATTTCAGGTTAGAGCTTCGTCCGTCTTTAATTGAGGTTCAATTTTGGGAGGAGGCTGACGTGGTCATTTCAAACAGCCAATGGAGGAAAAAAAAGATGACAACTATGCCCATGTGTGGGACCAGAGGAGGGTCAGAAATGGTAATTAAGGGGCCAAAGTTCTAGAATAAAGTCTAGATTTTGATGAAATTATATTTCAATCTGTAATTATTTTAATTTTTTCTCCCTCCACGAGATTTTTAATGAAAACTGAAGTAAAAATATTAAAATTTTTACAAGGCTAATATCTAACTTCCTAAACATCAAGATTGTATTGTAACTTTAGGAGGCCACCCTTAACCTCTCCTAAGCTCTGCCCTGTGTGGGACCCACTTTGCCTAGAGTAGTGGACGTTTTCTCTTGTTTAAGGGCTTGTGGGTATAATCTTTGAAAAATAGTTTTTAAAATTTACGTAATAAAAATAACTTTTGAGATTTACGAGGTAAAAATGATTTTTGGGAAATAACTTTTGAAAAATAACTTTTAGGTAAAAATGATAGTATTTGGATAACTTCAAAACCTAAATTTTGACAAAAGTTTGCTAAACACCCCAAAATTATATAAAAACTATTATGCATCAAAACCTAACTTTTAGAAAAAGTTTGACAAAGACTTTTATTTTTTCTAGAAGTTATTTTGTATCACAACCTAGATTTTGTTATAAGCTTACCAAACACCCCTATTTTTTCTAGAAGCTATTCTACATCAAAGCATAAGTTTTGGATCCCAAAGCCTAAGTTTTGTGAAAAACTATTTTTTTTCCAACTCTTTTTCTCTCCTCTGCCATCATCAATATTTTTTCAAATCAGTTAGTATCATTAATATTTTTTTAATACATTTCAGTACATTGAAATATTTTTTTCAATATCCTATTTTTTGTCAAGATTAAGAATTATTTTTTCAGTATCTTTAAGTATCTTTTTAATACCCGTGACTACCATAAAATGTTTTTTTAAGATTGTTAGTACCTTGAAATATTTTTTCAAGATCGTAAAATAAATTTTTAAGACCATGAGAAGTATTCTTTCAGCACCAATTAGTATTAAGTATCTTTTTTATACACGTCAGTACTCTGAAATATTTTTTTAAGATCAACCATTATCTTGAAATATTTTTTTAATATCTTAAAGTAAATGTTTAAGATCATGAAATATTTTAGGATACTGAATGGTACTGAAAAAATACTTCATGATCTTAAAAATTTATTTTAGGATATTAAAAAATATTGTAAGGTAATAACTGATCTTGAAAAAATATTTTATGGTACTGACGGGTTCTAAAGAAATATTTAAAGATATTAAAAAAATGATTCATGATTTTGAAATTTTATTTTTTGATATTGAAAAAATATTTTGTAGTAATGGCTGATCTTGAAAAAATATTTCATGTATTGAAAAGTACTAAAAAATATCTTAAGGATATTGACTGACACTGAAAAAATATTTTATGATCTTGACATTTTTTTAGGATATTAAAAAAATATTTTAGGGTACTTAAGGATATTAAAAAAATAATTAAGGATACTAACTAATACTGAAAAAATGCTGACGATAGCAAAGGAGAGAGAAAAATCTTTAAAAAATAGTTTTTTTTCCCCAAAACCTATGTTTTGATGAAAAATAGTTTTTTTTTTAAAAAAAAATGTGTGTTTAGTAAGTTTATGATAAAACCTAAATTTTTTGACATAGAATAACTTATGAAAAAAAATGAGTGTTTGACAGACTTATGATAAAATCTAGGTTTTGAAATCTTACAAATATACCTTAAAAAAGCAATGGTAAAATTGCCCAACTTTTTAATGTTCATGTGTATTTAAGCCACGTTGAAAACTCAAGGTGCCTGTTATCTCTGACATAAAACACTATCGATAAAATTACAAGGGGGCCCTTTAAAATATATCATGCATGGAGCGATTTAGTACTTTTTTTACAATAGCATATCAGCGCTAAAAGAAGAAAACTCAATACACTGTAGCTGACGGCTGCAAAGCACAGTGGCTAGCTAGCCTTCACACGCACAACCAGCAATTTGTCTGGGAAGCACCAAAATGTGTTTTTTTTAAAGACGCCAGTCTTATCCTTAGAACTGAATCTCAATTTCCCTTGCCAAGGCAAGAAGGTCCGATGAACCGCGTCAATAAAAAGAATTAATTTTAATACTTCTTCCAATCCGTAATATATGACATATTTAAAGAGTTGATATCAGTCCTAAATATAAGATATCATTTTCATGGTTGACAACATTCTCCTAATTCTCCCCTGTTAATATTCTCTCAATAACAATCAAAATGAAGAAGGAATGAAGAAATTAAATATGATAATTAGGGTGTTTTAGATAGCACATGTCATATCAACAAAATTTCTTAGTCTAAATAAATTAGGTAAATATGTCTCACATTAAAGATATGAAGAGTACCAATTCAAGTGTCTATCACATACCTTTTGGGTCCTTTGATCCAATGTCTTATACTAGCTTTTGATCTTATGTTAATGACGGAGAAAGTATTACAAAAAGCCCCTGTATATATAACTGTCCAGAGCTGTGTCCATAGAAGTTTCGTGACGTGTTACTGAACTAAGGTGTACATGGAAGCACTATCTGAATCGATTGGTGGCCGATATTCAAGAACCACTTCCTTTATTCCATTCATGTCTTGGCGAAGCCTAAATTATTCCACCCGTATTGGAACAAGGAGTAAGTCGTGCATGTGGTAAGAGGGCTCATGAAACTTGTTTTAAGTTTCTTTAGAAATTGTCAAAAAGCATGCTTATTAAACTGTAGTCATCCCATTGCATCCAGATTCCAGATAGCAAAGAAGTGGCACTCCAAAAATATGTTAGTTTGACAGTGCAATCAAATCAGTGTTATGCACATTAATTTTCATGCCACGTTATAATGAACGACGGTTCATGAAATCTGTTAAGTTTCCTTAGACATTGTGAACGAGAGAATGGGCATAATGCCAATTGATGTGATTGAGCTTATTTGGAGAGAACAGAAAAAAATAACAGTAGAGAAAAAAAACTTTAAATAAAGTATTTGGGTAAACCATAAGTCTATTGGGCTTTTTTTAAAATCAGTTAAAGAAAATACTTCATGAAACAGTCTTTAAGAAAAAGCTCTTATCTTTTTAAGATGGGCCACACTACTTCTACTATTATTAATTTAAACTTTTTTTCTTTTTTTTTTTTTTCGAAATCATCAATTCAAATATAAATCATATTTACAACCTGAGTTTTTTCAATCAGGCTTTTACAAAAATCAAAATAAAAATAAGTCACCGCTAACCCAAAACAGACCCATCTATTTTGATTTTGTGAGTGTGTGTGTTTTTCTTTTGGGGGGGGGGGGGGGTTGTCCCAAAAAAATGGACCAAGCTTTCGATTTAGGTAAAGAAGTCAAAAACTGAATCAAGCATCTTGAGACGTCGACACTCACGAGGAACTTGCGTAAACCAACAGTACTCTATACTTCGACTCCGGTTCATGAGTTGTTTCTTATTCTAATTATAAGACAACATTCTAATTTTTATCAACTTTTTCTAAAATACCCTTATTGACACTTTCTCAGTAATAAGGTGTGCTAGTTAAATACATAAAATTAACCAATTTAACCAATTTAACTTCTCTCTTTAATCACTCCAAAATATGTTACATATGTCCTATCATTAGGACAAATCTGTTAAATATGTCCTATAATTAGGACTGGAGGGAGGTAGTATTAGATTCCTAAGTATTGTCTGCCAAAAGTCATGTAGTCCAATATAATTTTGAATGAAACTTAAAAATACGAGCATAACGAACTGCAAACTAAAACAAAGAAACTAAAAAATCTCATTATGGTTTACCGCCACAATATAATTAAAAGCAGAAACATCAAGTCCAAAACCATCAACGTTGGATAACACAAGAAAATAATCAGTACAATTGATGTGATCAAAAACCGGTCCTGCGTCCAAGATTCATAGTTCACCTGACAAACTATATCAGCTATTTACTTGATCTTCTTCTTTGGCCTCAACTGCAAGGGGTAAGCAATAATTCAGCAACGCACAGCTTCTAAGCATTAAAGGAAGTAAGAATATGTGATTAGATCTTGGGTAGATGAGAATCAGAGGCAGAAAATTCTACCTGATTACTGTGACCACACTTCTTTTTCCGGCAGTTGACAGCTCTTGGATGCAGACGAGCATAGCATCTACCAAGCAAATAATATGAAACTGGTTAATTCAGTAAAGGCACAATATATAGAGAATAAGACCATGTAATTGGCTTCCACCAGAAACAAGGCATACAAATGCAAATATTTATCCACTATAGCTATTTTTGTTGTTCGTTCTGATCATGTGCCAGGTTGTGCTATGACAAACAAGAACATCAACGGCTAGTATAGGACCATAGTTGATAAAATAAGATCATAGACATCGATTTTGGAACTAGGATGCCCTCTTTTGCACTAGTCAGAGCAAGAGAGGGTTCAACTTGTAGTTCCCCGTTGAATATTGATTTGGAGAAGGCAGCTAGAAGG
The DNA here is from genome assembly GCA_037074495.1 of Acacia confusa. Taxonomy (NCBI): domain Eukaryota; kingdom Viridiplantae; phylum Streptophyta; class Magnoliopsida; order Fabales; family Fabaceae; genus Acacia; species Acacia confusa. The sequence continues at coordinate 6,318,043 of CM073507.1, read as the reverse complement.
CAAGACGACAGCAAAATTTTCAAACAGATAAGAGTATTCACTCTTTGAATACGCAAATTATTCCTCTGACTTCCTCAGAGTGAGAAGAGTGCACTCTGTGAAGTTTATTCTTCATAACAATAGTAAAAAATAAATAAATATCAATATTAATATAATAATATACCACCCATGAAAATCAACTGCAAACGAATGAACTCAGTTGACAAAGTTGGAAATGGAATTCAATATTGGGAGCAACCAATCCCTCTTTTGCACTTTTATACAGCAAAAGATGATAGTCGATAGTCAAGTAACTCCCACGGCCATCTTGGATGAGAAGTGACGAACTAAACAAAATAGTCATCGGAAAAAATGCATAGATCGCTTCAGAATGTTACTACTCAAAGACAAAACAATGTGTGACTAAGAAGGCTAGATGCACTTCAAAACTTCTTATTTCGAATTAGACATCAACAAAGCGGGAAAAAAAATAGAACGGATAAACTGACACATACTTGCGGCAGATCATCTTGTCTTGATTGTATTTGCGAGCCAAAGCCATCAAAGAAGGCTCGATGATACCACCACGGAGCCTCAGAACAAGATGAAGCGTTGATTCTGAAGAAAAGATCAATAAATAAAATTTGTCAACAAATACACATAAATATATTAAATAGTTTAAAGTAAAAGTTCAGCGACGAACCCTTCTGAATGTTGTAATCAGCTAAAGTTCTACCGTCTTCAAGCTGCTTTCCAGCAAAAATCAAACGCTGCTGATCCGGTGGGATGCCTGATAAATTCAAATTGTAGGTATTCACATTGAATACTTCAGGCTACTTCAAATTTAAACGGAAATTGGGCAGGGACATTAAGAAGAAAAATAATACCTTCCTTGTCTTGAATCTTAGCCTTAACATTGTCGATAGTGTCGCTACTCTCGACCTCGAGAGTTATGGTCTTCCCTGTAAGGGTTTTGACGAAGATTTGCATCTTAGCTTCTCTCAGTCTCCCCTCTATTTGCCTCCGCAATATGATAAGTCCGGAGCGAATGGACGCGATATGCTTTATATCAAGATTTCTAGGGTTACTGATATAATCCGATTTACACCTTGCCATTTGGGTCTTCTACATGAGGCCTACAACTGGGCCGGGTTTTCCGTTCATAATATGGCCTGCTGGGTTTTCTATTCATACCCCCCCTCGGGGTCACAATATACCTATAATAGATTATATTAAATATATATATATATATAGAAAAAACCTAGGAAAAATTCTAGAAAAATACCCTAGCAAAAATGATTTGATATAATAGATTATATCAAATCATTTTTGCTTACAACATTTCGTTATATATTTTTTATACTTAATGTGAAAGTCAAAACACATTTTAATAGGAATTACTAATTTAAAAATTTTGAATTATGAAGATATTTAATTGGAAATTTCTCGTACATATATAACATTTTGTATGGCATAAAAAATCTTCTTTCCTTCAAAGATACTAAATGCAGCCTAGAGCGAACCCAGTTAAAAAATAGCTTACAAATATTTTCAATTTCCTTTGGTACACTTGAGAGCATGAAAAAAATTGGAAAAATTACACCAAGTCCTGAGCTAAACAAAATATGATGCAAAGTCCTAGGCAAGTCTTGTGAGACATTTGTGTCCCCTATTAACAACACATTTTAACTTTATAAACCATTGTTATTAACAAGTTTAACGCATATATTAACAATTATCGTTGTCAACTATTAACAACACATTTTGACTTCATATAACAAAAGTTATATCTCATCATGTTGATTAATTCCCACTTTTAATAAAACAAATCGCGAAAGAGGGAGCGTTTGATATTAGCGTTGATGGGTTAAAGAGCCACTTGTCAACGATGGATAGGTGGTTAAGTCTTTTTACAGTTGAATTATATTACCAAATGTCCTATGAGACTTGTTTGTAATTTGGAGATTTCAAAAAACCTTTATATTGCATTTTATCTGGCCAGGACCTCAATACAAATTTCCGTAAAACATTTATTATTGAGCAATAGTTGTATGAATATACCCCTGCTGTCTCAAACCATCCAAATATTTTAAAAAGTCAGTTAATTAGTTATTTATAAAAAAAAATTATTGACTTTTTTTAAGTGTCTCTTTTAATTATTTAAATCGGATACAACTATAATATTCGCTTAGTAGCAATTAGAGATTCTGTGCGCTGAGTATAGTTGTGTTGCAGCGACTCGCATGAAAGAAGTTCCTCAAGCAGGCAACAGACATCTAATAGTTAGAATACCAATAAAATAAAATAAAATGTACCAAAACTAAACAAAGAATTAGACATGCATGATAAAACAGGGAAGCAAATTATAATCACAAACTGAATCGACGTGCTATTCAAATATTCGTTGAAAAAACACTTTATAATTACATTTTCCCTATATGTTGGGGAATTGCCACGGCCTGTCTTCTCTTTCTCAACATATCTAGCCACTCAGCTGCGTGCCATTGACTATATAATTTGTTATTACCAATCATCATCAAGGTTAGCCTGATGGAAACAAAGGACGGTACACACGAATATAAAGAAAGAAACAAGCTCGATGAGCATGGCTCCTGTCTCAATCAAATGAGCATGCCTGAGGATTAATGGAATAGCTATACTTCCCACAGCTGATGCTCCTGTCAAAAACTTTGCCGCGTCTATCCAACTGCAGGCCAACATCCACATAACATTAATACACACACACACAAACTTGCTGAATCATAAATGGAGTTTGAACCATGGATAACGGGTCAGTTTCAGCTTTTTATTTATCATTTAGTTTTTAAAGCCATATAGAACTGTGGCAGATAACTAAAACAGGGATGGAAAACAGGTAGAGAGCAGCAGCTAACAAAAAGGAGCAGATAGAGTAAAATCTTTGAGCTGGTTTAGGTCAATAGAAGAACTAACCCCCCACCATCACGGCTTATCAGAAATTGAGTGGATCCACCTCCAAAAAATAGGCAAGGCATAGGTACCAGCACATACATGAGAGCTGTAAAAGCAACACATTAATACCACAACTTTTTTAGAAGCACAAATTCTAAGGACGCAGAGGCTCCTTGACAAGGACCCTCCACTGCATAAAACCACGCTGTTTTATGCCAAAAGCAGCCTTTTTTTTTGGGGGGGGTGTTCTGGGCACTGACCATTCCTAAAATAATATTTCAGAATATTGACTAATACTAAAAAAATACTTGATGGTACTGAAAAAATACCTCGTGAACTTGGAAAATTATTTTAGGATCTTTGAAAAAATTTCTTGAAGTATATTTTTAGTATCAGTTAATACTTTGAAATATTTTTTCAAGATCCTAAAATAATTTTTCAATATCATAACGTATTTTTTCAGTACTAAGTCAACATCCCGAAGTATTTTTTTAGTACCAGTTAGTGCCCAGAAATATATTTTTTTTTTAAAAAAAAAGGCTGCTCATTGTTTAGATATAAAATAGCGCCATTTTATGCAGCGGAGGGTCCTTGTCAAAAACCAAAGCTGCGTCCAAATTCTAAAGGGGAGACAGAGAAAAAGTGAGACGAGCTTCCAGGTCGGACTCATGCACTCACCTGACAACATGGGCCACCAGTTGCCGTATATCACACAGGCCTGCCAAAGAAAACAGAATTCACTTAACACTAGCAAGATAATGTGAATTATTCTGGTGAACTATAGCAAACCACCACAACATGTCCTTCATCTGCTCTTTTACAGAAAAGGCAAAGACTAGTAATCATTTGCATCAAAAAGTCATAGAGTGTTGGCTCCAATGAGCCTTTCCAAGACTAGTACTTCCCATGGCCCCTCAACCTGAGGTTGAGTGGTTGGCAGATCAACCACTCCTTGGGGTTAAGATAATAGATTTGATAAAGTCTGATAAGCAGCTGTCGCATTCCACATTCAATTTGATGATGTATTGCTCATTTCGTAACACAAGAAGCTCCATTAGAATAAAAGATTTTCCCCATTGTATTTATCTTGGTGTAGACAACATAATGATGTAGCCCATTCCCACCCCACATATGACAGCCGAAACACTCCCAAGTCCCAACTACATACAAAACCAATAACTCCATGTTGAAGTACCAAGTGTAAAATATTAATTCTGAAGCGCTGCCTGGAATGCTGTAAGAAATATCCTATGCAAAATGAATTTTCAACTAAAACAAAAACGTAACAATTGTAACAATCTCACGAATAGCTCTCCTAGTCATTCTGAGAAAAGCTTGCAAACTCTACGGAAGACTGTATTTGATACGGTTATTGCAATAGATTTGAGAAATAGAGGTAGAAGAGAGACGCTGTAGACAGAAATAGGAGAAGAGACCAGAAGTAGAGGGTAGAAGAAGCAGAAGACAGAGATCAAACAGAAACAGAACAGAGAGAGAGATTATTCCATCATCAATCATAATCTGCCATACAATTGGGATGAAGCCCTTATTTATAGTCCAGGGTGACTTAATGACCAAGCCAATCCTAAACTAATTAACTAACTAACTTCCTAACATATCTAGTTCCTAACAACCCCTAACTAACTCTTAACCCTTTTATTATCTTTACATATCAGTATTACAATTATTAACAAAATCCAAGAATAAAAAATTGATCAGCTGCTTGAAAGCTGATATCCCGTACACCCGTAGCATTCATTTTAAATGCCTAACCAAAAGAATATCAGTGCAAACCTGATTTAAAATTTGCTAGCATATTAAGAAGCAGGTTATGCGAAGTAAGCACTGACAATAGTTAAAAAATAATAATTCTGCAGATGCTATCCGATATCACACCTAGAAATCCTTACTTGACTACACATTGTCCCAATTTCCAGTGATAATCCAAGGCAATTCAAAACAATTGAAAGGCCCTTGTTCAAAACTCCAGCTTAAAGTCAAGTGGTTCTTTGATGTCATCGTTAAGTACATTATGAAACTTGAATCAGAGTGAAACCATACATGATTTACAACACTTAGTTTAAAATGCAGAACAACCAAGTTAGGGACAAAAAGAAAATAAAGTTGGACGCTGCTCAAGAAATTTTCAATGAGAGCCTTTGTGGAAGATGGAAAACATACCAGAATTTGTAGCAAAATGCTAGCTGAAAACATGAATGCCAGGCCAGCAAGGCTGCATGTTCAGAAAAAAACAATTTAGTTAGAAATTTTCCTCGTATGCAAATTAATGCCAATTTCGTAGAACTAAGTTCAAACTTACACTGTAAAGAAGAGAACCATTTGCATGTCCCAGTACATGAATTTGTAACACCAGATTTCAGGACATAACCAATATCAGAAAAGAACGTCAGTAGACTGGCAAAGGACTTGAACTAAGTATAAGTGTTTAACATGAAACACAAGCATATATTTCACAATAGTAATACTAGTATGATTTACATATATATACTGCATGACATTAGACGTGATAATAGTGGCCTGCCATAAAGACCATAACATATATACTGGTTTGGGGAAAAAAATTATTATCTGTACTTGTAAACTATAAAACAATTATACTCCTTTTCACAGTTAGTCTCGGTTACACTGCCAAGTAATGGGTGACAGTCCCTTTTCTTACGAAATAACAAAATAATATGCTAACAGCCGTATCATATTATTGGGTGGTGGTAAAGACATATGAACACGCTGATCCACGACATCTGATCTTAACATCCAAGCTTACATGCATTACATGAGTCCAACGTTTTCTGTTCTTTATTTTTTATTTTTTTCCAATTTGGTGAAGGATGTATGATTTACCTGCATCTCTCAGCATTCTAGAATCTAAACGCAACATAATTGTATTTGAAATAAGTTAAGATATATGCTTAAGGATCGCAAAGTGATTCGACTGTATCAGATTGAGATTTAAGTTTATTCCTTACCTTTATTTTTCAATTATCTACCTTCCCTTTATCCTATTAAAGACACCCTAAACTAAATTCGTGAAAACTTCGTAGAATTCTCCATGGCTGGAGAAAGACTACTTTCAAAGGAGAACGAACGAATGAAAAGATTAGTCTTTCATAATCCAACTAATCCACGTCAGAATATAAGAGAAAAGACAATGTTTCTTCCCATTGAATTCTGCCATTTAAAACCCTAATTTAATTAGCAAATGATATTGCTCGATCTTTTTTGTTAAATGATTTCAGCCCAAGTCGTTACAACAGTGAAAGCTTCAGCTAACCAAACATTGAAAGTAATTTGAACACGATTCGGGTTATAAGAACGATCGTGGCAAGATATCATAAATAAATAAGGCAATAGATACTTTGAGTAGAAGTAAAAATTCAGAGCGCCTACCGTGAACTGTCATCGCCATGCTTGAGATGGGGACTGTCTCTGCTGGCAACAACGAAAGAAGATTTTTGTGTTAAGCGATCAAACGGAACAAAAAGCAGAACTGAGAGTTGCCCGTAAGTCACCCGGTCTTTCGTTCCCGACTTCAATGTTTTCCTGACTTATTTATACCTATTTTTGTCTACAGTGAATTCATTGCACTAATCCTCTGCTCATTAAAAAATTAATGTGATCCACTTAAAAAAAGGAATGGGCCGCGGCGTCTAAAGCCCATGAGTAGTCACAAGATTTTGTTTTTGTTATAAGGGTCATTTTAGGGTACAACAAGGACATAGTTTGAATTTCACCTTTTTTTTGAATGAGATGTAATTCCATTAAATGGTCAAAAAATTACAAGCCAGACCAAAAAATGTGCTGGAAATAAATTACATAATCCAATTAAATCTAGAAAAGCTAGAAAGCGAAAGGGAAACTATGGCCTTTACATGAGCTATGTCCCTTCAACAGTAAAATTTTCATTCGCTGGGGCCTGGGGACACCTTTAATTAAATATATTTATAAACTAAAAGTGAAAAACCGCTGGCCTGGGGACACCTTTGGCTCTTGAACCATATGTGATAAGAGTTTTTTTAGCCTAGGCAAACTTCAGCCAGGAAGTCCTCGAGTCAAAATGCATCTTGCTTCCAAAATTGAAATTATATTTTGGGTAATCACGAACCTCAATCAATATATCAATTATCAATTAAATCTGCAGTAACCACAAATGTATCCGTTAAACCGAAACTGATGAGGTCTATCCACCAAGCTCATATATGTCATTTGCTCATTTAGTTATAAATATAATTTTAAAGAAAAAAGTCATTATTTCTTCATGATAGTTGCTTTCAACAATATGGTAACTATACCTTGTTATTCTTATAGAAATGTGTATTAAAAACCAAGATAATCTACCATAAGAATAAAAAGCTAGCCAACAATAGAAAATTGTAAATTAATAGAATTTTTAATGACACAAATTTTACTACCATCTTCATGAAAAAGATACTATAATAGTCCCACTTCTTAAAATGTTGAATGCTCTAGTCAATTAATAGAATTCAGATAGTGAGATATAAATAGATAAGACTCTGATACTAGTTGATATGACTATGATACCAATAGATTAGAATCTAATACTAGTTGGTATGACTTTGATACCAATAGATAAGACTTTGATACCATTTTCATTCTTCTATCCATCATTTTCATACTCACCCAAAGTGAATATAACAGGTGACATTAAAGAGCAAGGAGGAAGAAGACGAAGCTTTTAAGTTTTGAGGTAAAGTTAGCATTTTTCTTTTCCTGCGTCTTAGTTGAGACATTTTCCCCTTTTTTTGTCTTTTTAATTTGCTGACTCTTTCTTCTTTTGCGTACATTCCAGATGCATAGACTTATCACACCCCATAAACCAAACCAACCATGACTAAGGCATCTGAGATTCAAGATGTCATTTATGATATTGAAGCAAGAGTGTAGAGTATAAGGGTAATTTATACCATTGTCATTAGCAATGGTATTGCTAGGGATGAGGAGCGAGTCATGGTTTGTTACTTGCTCTTAGTTTTCAACACAATAGAATGGTAAGTTTTCAATTTAATAGAAGGGATTTGATGTGGATACTTGATTCTCAGGTACTAAGAAAATTTATGCTATTGTTGTTTATGTCGCTGAACGTTCAGAGGCCCCTAAAGAGAACTAACTCATGGCTCATCCATTGCCTTATCAATTTTATTTATAATAAGTTCTCTAACTTCACGAGCTGGCTTTCTCAATTTTATTTATAAGAAGTTCTCTAACTTCACGAGCTGGAATTCGAAGATCAAATATCTTACCTGTCCCTACTTAATAGGTTGGTAATATTTGTCGATCACCTTAATTTTTTTTATTTTTTAGGCTAAAAGTTGAACTACGTTTAGTGCCCTGAGACAAGATTGCTCTAATAAAATTATATACATGTCTTTAACAAAAAAATAATAAAGTGTTAAAGTTAGGTAGAGGTATTTAGATATTAACATGGTTGCTTAAATCGCTATGTGAATGTTAAAACATATTAATCAGTTTCTCTTATTACTCCCTGCTACTCTTCCTACACAATTCTTTTATATTTCTTTATCCTCTTAATCTCTTTTGGTCATCTTTTATTTCTCTCTCCCCTTTTTCTCTCATATCTAAATTACAATCCTAAGTTGAACTATGTGTCATTTGTCTTTAAAATAATGCTTTTTCAAGTCCATCTGGCACTAAAGATTTTGCAGACAATGAAATCGTAGAAGAACCCCAGAATGAATTTGAAGAATATGACATCTTTTTATAGACATGCTTTTGTCTTTTATGCTTTTTTAGATTGCATTTAATTTATTGTTGACATTATATATTATAATTATCCCTTTCTATCATTCTCTTCCTAGGTTGGGCCCGTTGCTAATGGTTGGATCACGACGAGATACAGTTTCATTAAAAAGTCAACACCAACACACATTTTTGTGGTTCATGTTGGACTTTTTTTTTTATTTTTTGTTCCTCAAATGTATAAATAAATGTTCAGTTTATAAAACAATTGAAGTTGCCTCGTGATTATTTTGTTAGATACAATATCCTAAATGTGACTTTAAGATGTTTGACTTTGTCATTAGTTCTTGATAATCTTTTCTGTCAGCAATATGGCAAGCTCCCATATTTTTATATTTTCAACATGACAGAATGGTGTGTTAAAAATATAGATAGTCTATCATAAGAATGAAAAGCTAAGCAATTAATGAGATTTATATGTTACACATCTCCACGAGAGTAATTAATGAGTATCTCAATTAGCTTTTCATTTGATGGGTCTCTGATACTATTTGACAACTTTTATATCCTAATTAATGATATTTTGATACCAAATGACATGATGTTGATGACAATCAAGGAGGCTTTGATACCAATCAGTAGGATTTTGATAGATATGATACTAATTGATCAGTATGATACCAATCTATATGATTCTGATACCAATTAATTGGACTTTGATACCAATTTGATCTTTGTAATTTCAAACACCGAATCATTATCATGGATAAATGGTTTTCCTTAATGGCATTACTCACAATGCTTTGATCTTTTGGAATCACCCTCCCATTTAACTTCATTCTTTTCCAGGGAAATGAAATAACGTGCACAACATACGAAGAAAAACACAAGTTGTTCATTGTCAACATCCCTAAACACTGGAGGGAGGATGATTTAAAGAAGGTTGTCATAGAAATTAGGGCGGGTGTCAATTATGTTGAGTTGTTCATGGTTCTTTACACAATTTCCGGTTTCTTTTTAATAATTTCCTTCCCCTTGTCATGATTGTGATGTATGTGACAATAGTGTGTGCATTAAGCCATTAACTATAATTGTTTTCCTCTTACAGGAACCAAACAATCAAGGTCATGATTGTGGATTTGTTTTTATTGACTATTACTATTATTTATATGCTGAGTATTTAAGGAATATTATGTCGTACCCAAAATTTAAGCTCGACAATAGTAGTCTAATAGTACAATGGATTAACCATAAGTATGAAGATACCACCCATATAATCTACTTTGTGCTTCATAATTTTAAAATTTATTATGTGCTTGCCTTCAGAGATTTCATGATACATCCTTTTTACTATTATGCACTTGATGTTATCTATATTGTTATCGAGATGAATAGCTTAGTTTATTATCTATATTATGAAGCTGGTTGACTAACTGATGGTAATTAATTTATGTAGGAGAAAGGTAAATCTACCAGAAAACATCAGATCGGATCGACTCAAGCAATTGTTTATGAATCAGGATCACCAAAGTGGTGGTGATCCCTCCCGCTAGAGTTGAGAATCATTGTTATGTTCATTTTGGTGAGCCAATATATGCCAATAAATCGTTGGTATATACTGAGAAATACAAAATCTACCCTACGTCTTTCTTTCTTTCTTTTTTCATGGTACGCCTTCTTTTCATACTTTGGTCCTAAATATAAAACATAATTGACTAGAAATTAAGAAAGCTATATAAGTTATTTAATTGTATCATTATATTACATATCATTTTATAAGTTAAACAAAATAATTTGAAAAAAAATGATAAATATAAATAATATCCACTCACTTCTCGCAACCGTTTGTATTCGTCATTCCTTCACAAAGCTCACCAGCCTCAATTTCCATGAACCACGTATTGAAGGGAGGGAATATATAACTCATGTCCAGATTTCTCAAACATGTGGATAAGTATATTTCTACTTTTTGACTTTGACAGGCCGAATTCTTAACTGCTCTCTTGCAAAAAGACTAAGACCACAAGCAAAGCCCAAGACACCAGTTTCACAATATGTTCATCCAACCAATCCACCCCAACCTTGTTAAGATTTGGTGGTTTCAACATTACAACATTTCCCTCCACCACTGCTACCAGGATTCCAACAACATTTACATCCAATGCCGCTACCGGGAGTGCAACAACATTACCCTCCAATGCCGCTGCTGCCCCATAGTGGCAGCTCAAGGGTTGGGAGGCGTAGAGATAACATGTATCAGAGGCGGCAGCTCCAGGGTTGGGAGGCGTAGAGATAATAGGTATCAGAAGCAGTGACAGAGCTTGAGATAAATATTTAGGGGCCCTAATGTATACTCATCAACTAAAAAAGATATATGGGGCCAAATGTATAAGATAAAATAACTTGTTACATTATATTAAATTTTTAAGAAAAATTTTTGAACAAATTTTTTAAAGACCAAAAATTTTTGGGAGGTCCTCAACTCTGTCCCTGATTAGAGGTATCAAACCCTAATAACATAAAGAGACTTTTTGTCTCTGATCAGAGGTATCAAACCCTAATAACATAAAGAGACTTTCTGTCCCTGATCAGAGGTATCAAACCCTACTAACATAAAGAGACTTGCCTTCCCCTTCAGTCTCTAAGGACGACTCAAGTTTTTCAACATATAGTCACACATTAGAGTGACTTACTGTAGAAAGAAGTGTGAAAAGTTGCCAAAGGAAGTTGTCATAGATGGTAAAGGATTTGGTTAAGTCCCAAAGGGATGTGTGTTCGATCCCCGCTATCGTCGCTGGGACTCCTTTGGTAGGCGATCTCGTAAGTCCCCATTAAGTTCTCAAAGAGCCCGGGGCCGTGCCCTAGCTTTGGTGGGGGACTGATGTCAAACCCCTCCAAAACTTTTTTATATAAAAAAAAAAAAGTGAAAAGTTGAAGGTCAAAAACAGCCCACATGAAATCTTTCTTTCAACTAAAAAATATAAGTTGGTTGTGCTTAAAACCATTTGTTCTCTCACAAGGCCTTCTAAGCGAATTGTGCGCCATTATTAGACACCATCATCATCGTCCATGATACCCGGTCTTAGGTCTTTGTTGTTATTGTTTTCAGCTTCCCTGTATAAAAAAAAAAAGTGAAAAGTTGAAGGTCAAAAACAGCCCACATGAAATCTTTCTTTCAACTAAAAAATATAAGTTGGTTGTGCTTAAAACCATTTGTTCTCTCACAAGGCCTTCTAAGCGAATTGTGCGCCATTATTAGACACCATCATCATCGTCCATGATACCCGGTCTTAGGTCTTTGTTGTTATTGTTTTCAGCTTCCCTGTTTTGTAAGTAGAAATTTTCTTAACTAGTTATTTTGTTCTACCATCATATACATCACATGGAATACAAACAGCAATCTTATAAGCACTAAAAAGGCTAAAACACAAGCGAATGGAATTGCTTGGAGTCTAATTAAGTACCGAAAAACGAGTTTTGGATGATTAAAGACGTCAAATTGATTATAACCTGTTTCAGCGTTCCTCTTAATCACAGTCCTCCATCATCTTGGATAAAAATAATATCTCTTATACATACATGCAAGCATACAAAATCATGATCATATCACACCATATAGAATACTCAGGAAGAAAATACTGAATTGAAAGCAGACAAGAAGTTTGCAGTTAAAATATCGGAAAAGGGCCTTAAGAATTGAATACAACTTGAAATTTATACCAACACATGAAAACTAAACTAAACGGGCATAGAATATCAGAACATGTATCCAAGTTATTATATATAATTGAGATTTAGAGACAATCAAGTCTATAGATACACTTTTAGACATGCTTATTTCACTGATAGCCCTCATGTAAAGGCTGAGAAGTCCTTTGGTGGTTCGATCCAAATGTTCTCAAAAGGGTCTTGTTCTCCCCAGTCATGATACTGCTTATGAGGATAGTATCTACAGTCATCAAGAGAGAATGATATGCAGCGTTTTCCATAAAAACGAACTTTAGAGAAGTAGACATGGTTTCTCATTATTCCAGGGAGATCGGTCCTTGAATGAGATGACAGGAAGCTAGCAAAAAGAGTAACTCCATCAAGTGATTTCATCTCTTCCCACTTCAGAAGTTCCCGATCCAACTTAAAAATAATGGGGTTTTCACTAGAACAAGTATAGATAACTATTATATCTCCTTGGTGCTCTGTCATAAATTTCCCCTTCCACCAATTTTTGGCAAAGAATTTCTCTGGGCATTTGGGTGGAGGTACCGCTAGAACATTCCATGTACATTCAACTGGGTCAAAAACCCCTAGCCAACCAGTGAGGCTCAGACAATAAAAGAGTCCATTACAAAAGACAAGCTTATTCCAAATGCTGCTGACAAATGGCAAGCGGTTCTGGTAATTGACAGTAGTCCATTCTGTTGCCCCAGGGAAACATGTGCTAATGGCCACAACAGTAGGACTGACATGCTTAACAGTAAACAGAACACAGCCAGGAGATGTTGGAGCACAAGAAAAGGCAACTATCTGGTATGTCATCTCAAATCTTGGCAGCTTGATCACCTCCCGTGAAAATGGATTAAAGAAGAACACCCGGTGTGTTCTGGGTCGGTAAAGTAGTAACCAACCATCTTTCGTATAACACACTCGAGAGCCACTTAACTCTGGCAACTCAAGGGAATGGGTCTTGCGCTGCACAGGGTCATAGAAATCATACCAACTGCCAAATTTTGGAAAGTACATGAGCCATGGCGATTGATTCACAACACGAACAGCGGTGGCAACAAAATGCCAATTCTTACACACAGCAGAAGCACGTATATTATCTTCTAGGGCCAGTTGGGACAGAATCAATTCTAAGAGATGTGCAGGAAGATCAGACCAGTTTTGCAGCTCCAAATGTTCATTTTTCACCTCATTTGCAGCTCTTCTGTTGTCTGCAATAGCATCATTTAGCCTAAAACAAGAATACAATTGTTGATCAGTGAAAAATAAAAATAGAACAGATTCAGCAAATATCCTTAGATACAACAAGCATGAAACTATTAAAACCTCGAGGCTCAAAGAGTTCTCATCCCAACAGAGATGTAACTAAAGTTAAATCTCTCTTTTTTATACAGTAACTATTATATCATGTTATTATTGCTTGATAGTATTGATCACTTTTCATTGCTTTTGTTGTATGTAAGGATACAAGAAATTTTGCATCAAGTTCCCAATCTCTTCTCCTGTACATCCTGAGGATTCTGTACACCAAACGTAAGCTGAAAGCTCATCATACGATCCAGAAGAAAGCTAATACAACATCAGGGCGATAAGTAAATGATTGTAACACAGCACCAAATCAACAGTTCAGCTTAAACACCCAGATTCACCAAAACAAAGGCTAGAATAAGGATTAAATGATAGTAAACGACAAAAACAAAACATAATACCATCTCAGAATTACTATTACTAACTAAAATTCCAGTTTACTAGGAGCAAAACGCAACTATAGTTAATGGTTTAAAAGATACAGCATAGTTACAAATACTCCAAATAATCAATAATTCTAACTTCAGCAACCCATCCGTAGAAAAAAATTTCAGAATTTAACAATGATCTAAATTGTAAACCCTAGAGCAGTCACGATCATGAACTAGGTCCATTTCAAAATTGCGTAATGTGCCAAATTTATGAAATTCAAACTCAAAAACAAGAACTGAACAAGAGAAAACGGGAAGGCCAGACAAATCCATGCTGATCCAGCACTGAAATCTCAGACAAATATCCCAATAACAAGGAAAAATAATTTTTCGACTAATCAGAGCAGGACTTACGATTTCGACTTCCTCCTCCTTTTCCCCGACATTACGTGAACTGAAATATCCAGCGAAGTTGTCCTCGAGGCAATAGACGATGAGAGAAAGAACGCGCAAAGAGAGGGTAGAGACAGGAGTACAGCGACTACATGGGGAAGAAGGCTTGTGTTAAGAAGGGAAAGAAGAGACCGTAGCACACCAGCACGTGCTAACTTGGGCCGATATTTATCCATATGATATGAGATTCTAACATATGTTGGCAAAAAAACCCGAGAGATGTTGGGTTGATTTGGATCACTTTCTTGGTAGGCAGAAAATATAATTGGGAAGTAAATATATAACATGCTAAATCAGTGTTGTATTTTTTTAGAAGTTATACTAATTTGCTTCTCAACAAAATAAAATGTTACTGACGATTTTTTACTTGACATACAAAATACTACTCTTAGTGGTTAATATAACATTTATTAGGTTTTTTTAGAGATTAAAAAAACTTAATAAATTATTTAATCATGTCATGTATGTGTGTATCATTTTATACGTCATACATACAGGTTGATTTAGAAAAAAAATAATAAATATTAATATTTTAAATTAATTTATTTTGTTTCATTAAGGACTTACTCAAATTATTATTTAAAAAGCTCGTTCATACAAATCGAAATAAAATAATTTTCAGATACTTACTTCCTATAATGATGGAAAAGCAGTGTATACTATTAATATTAATAAGCCATAATCCATCCATAAAAAGTCAAATGTGTCTCATGCTGTACCAAGGAAGTGTGACTTATTTAGATATTACTCGCCACGTTATTTCTTCCGTTGTGGAAAAAAAAAGTGTAAAGCTTAATTTTCTGACAAGTTAAAACTTCGTAAATATAGCAAGATGGATTGTGTTGCTTTCAAGAGATTAGACTCCTCTTCCTAATTACTCCTAAACAAGTGGCCTTGAGTTCAGTCATTAATCATTAATTTTGAAATATTTAAGATTCAACTATCAGTAGAAAAAATAAAAAGATTAAAAAAGAAAGAAAGAATCTCATTATGATGATAATTAACTATTAACTAATGATTTATATTTGACATGTTATGAAAAAAATAAAAATGCCTCACATCCACACGGGGAGACTGTTGATTTACCTGTATATATACGTGTAGGGTTTAATGTTTATGCCTCTAAGCCTTTGAGGCAGAAACATTTCTTCTACCGCATTCACATATAAGTGAGTGAGACCCCTTTTTTTTCTCTCTTTTTTTAATAATGAGTTCCACTCACTTATATGTGAGCGCGATAGAAAAAATATTTCCCCAGAGACAAAAACATTAAACTCATACGTGTAATATGAAATTTATCAGAAGTCGGGACATTAACAATCATGAACAAGATAAATTCTTGAACCTGGTTAAAATCAATCAGTCACACGTTAAATGCTAAAAGAAATTGTAAAAACGTTCTCATCTACGAAGGGACTTGTGATGAATTGAAACATTGTCGGCCCTAATGTGCGCTAAAGCATGACAAAAATAGGTGAGATGACTTTTGCTGTTAGGATACAAGCGGGATCAAACTTGCAACTTTTCGCTTAAAAGAGGCTTATAAATACTACTAGACCAAAAAACTATTGATGATGATGAAAACCTTCAAAAGTAATTTTTTAATTTTGATTTACAGTATATAAATTAAAATAAATAGATGAGAATGATTATGTATTGGGTTTTCGTAAATATACTTACAAATTATGACAAACAGCCTCAAACAAATATTTAACATGAAAATTAAGTGTGGCTTGAAATTAGTAAGTTGGGTCGTGGTATCAATAGGAAACAATAAACTCGCATTCAACAAAGTTCAAAAATAAAGAAAAGAACACAATCAAAGATTAATTGACGCGTTTAAATGGCGGCACATAGCAAGCATCACTTTCTGAAGATTTCAACTTTTCATCATGGCATGGCTATTTTGAGATATTTCAATTGGGACGTGCTAATAATGAGTAGATATGGTCCAGACAGAACATGATAAGTGTAAACTTAGAACTAGATCAGAAAAGGAACACCAAGTGTACAAGCCAAACCATAGAAAAAGAATCAACAAACAACGTAGGGGCCTAAAACACGCTTTAGAACCCTGACCCTAGTTTTAACACATAACTCTGAAGAATTGATACAAACCGAACAACCATTCTTGGTTTGTATCTTCCTAGAGATTAAAGCTAGCAAACAACAACACAAAAAAGTCCAACTTTTTTTTACCCAGGATATCCACTTTTCTAAAATCAACAACATATAGGGCATTGAATTAACCCATTCTCATTACACTGACCACATTTCACTGGCTTCTGGTGCTCTTTATCAAGGACCTTGCAGCTTCCATTGCATTTCACACACATCACAAACCTCACATCACCACATCCTTCACATTCACTTCTTGCCCTTGGAATTTTCTCAAACAGAATACCCAATTTCTCTTCTTCTTCTAACTTCATCACCTCATCAACTCCTCCTACCAACCTTCCCTTCACAAACACCATTGGGACTTTCACTCCTTTCGTTCCCATAAGCTGCCTTAATTCCTCTTTGAATCCAGCATCCATAGATATATCGCGCTCGAAGATGCGAATGTCATGCGATTCGAGGATCAATCTAACTTTATTGCAGTCTTCGAACGTCTTTCTAATACCTCGCAACGTGGTCGTGTAGATTACAACGGAGTTTTCTCCTCCTGGAGGGCATATTTTCTCAAATTTCTCTAGAACAGATTCCGAATCTTTAGACTTTCTGGATCTTCGGCCTTTGGGTGTTGCCCAGACCATTCTCTTTACTTGTTCTTCCTCTTCAGAGAGTTCTTTCTCATAACTTGCAAGAAGCTCTGGATCAAACAGGGGAGTGGGACTCCTCTTTCGAGACGAATGCCCAGAATCACTGCCAAAACTGTTCCTTGAAGCACAAATCGGAGACCCCTTCACTGAAAAATTCGAATTAAGGACTGCCTTGCTTGATTTAGGAGAAAAATTAGTTGATTTCAGAATCCCTTTTGGGCTATAATCCAAGCGTCTCATGCCGCCTCTGATCATATTGCCTTGAACTTTATTCTCCTTACCCCCAGACTTCTTCACCGTCTTGGGAGACCCAAATTGATTCAATAACTTGAAGGGACTTCTCGTATCGGAACCAATAAAGCCGCGAAGAAAAGGACTAGTTTTTGGGCTTTTCCTAGCTTGATTTGAAACGGGAACACCATCTTCAAGGCCTTCCATTAGTTCCCAGGCATTTATAACCTCTGGGTCTTCGCGAGGAGGCGATTTCTCAAGCCTCTTAGAATCAGCGACGCATTCCACGACGGATTGCTCGGAGTCCAACTTGAGCGCTCCATAGGTGGTTGAAGTAAGAGAAACCACATGATTCACGTAGTCGCCGCCATTGGCGTTGATGAAGACTTCTTGCCTGAGGTCTTTCCTCAGGAGTTTTGAGGAAACACAGCCCATCAGAGAGTGGGGTTGACGTTCTAATCCTCTGGTTTGGTCCAAGGCCAGGGAAATTTGAAGGATTGTGATGGCAATGGGTCTGGAAGTTTTTTTTCCCCGTAATCCGACCGTTACTTGTCCGCAACTGACCCCAACGGTCCGAAATTTCGAATCGGCTTTGTACTTTGTAATGGACTACTTGGACATATAATGACGGGTTTTTGTGGGATGCCTCGTAGTTGCACTATATTTCATTTGCTTTTCCAGAGCACGTGATTTTCTTTTCAGGAAAATTTAAATAAATACCATTTTAAATTTTTTTAAAAAAATCTGTTAACATATAAAAAAAATTATAAATAGGTCTCGGAAAGACTACGATAGAATTTTGAAATATTATGTTTTTACTTAAAGGTTTTGGTTTTCTTATGTTACATGCAGGGGCGGACCCAGGAATTAATTGAAGGGTGGGCATCATTGATGTGGGATTCGGGGGTTCAGGGGCAGCGCCCCCGATTTTTTTTTTTAACCAAAGTTTTAAATGCATTAAAAAAATAAAAGAAAAAAAAGAAAAAAAAAGGTTAAGTGCGGTTAAAAATAGCAAGGCGAGCATTAAATAAGTTCAAGTACATATATTGAAATAAAAAGCATATTATAATAATTACAATGTCATCCTTTTAGGCCTTACTTTTTGGAATTTTATCATAATTGCCTCATTATCAATGCTATCAAATACATCTTTTTCAATATAAAGCACTAAATAATCATTCATCCATTCATCCCCATTTGATTGCAAAGTGCATAGCTAAAAACTTTATTTACTCTTAAGAACCTTAAGTTTCAGGTAGCATTGGCTAATTAATTTGTCAATAAGGGATTTTTAGCCAATTTTCCCTTTATTTTTCTGGTAAATTCAGTATTTCATTTTTCATTCTTTCAATTCATCTTGTAAATGTTTTATCTATATTTATCGTATCATCAGTGGGTCTATTTCAGGGCTTTTCTTCCATGTCCGAATCTTAAAGTGACCCAAAATAAAGCCCAATAAATTACAAACCCCATAATAAGGAATGCCAAATATTGTAATCCAATAAATTACTAACCCTAACCATATCAGTTCGTCATCTTCCTTCTGCATCTGCAACTCAAGCTCGGCATGTCCCTATGCTGCGAACTCGGTGATCCACCATGGGTATTTTTTTCGTGTCAAAAATCAAGGGTGGGCACATGCCCCCCTTCTCACATACGTAGGTCCGCCTCTGGTTACATGAGGAAACAAAGTTTTCTACACACACATTAAATGGTGGGGCCCACATATAATATATGTATATATGGGTCTTATCATTTTATGTGTGTGTGACATGAGAAAATGGTTTTTCCTATAATATGAAAAAATGTTTTCCCTTAATTTAATTGTCCCTTAAGTGTTTTTTTTTTTAAACAAAAAAGAGAAAGAGAGAACCCTCGTAGGCATCAGAGTTTTGTTGCCACCCTCCGAAGCACCCTGGCACTTTAGTTTATGGACTAACTAATTGAACTCCATAAACTTTATCTTGACTAGTTAAATAAATACAATAATATTTGAGTATAGTGATTAATACATTGTGCTTCCGAGACTGTTAATAGCTATATTGAAGTTGTCGTTGCTGATACTAAAGTTGTCATTTTGTTTATTTAACTTGTCAATGATGCTTCATAGACCTTAAAGAGCTCAAGCAATCAATTACATTACTCAATGTCACCGGAGCTTTAGCAGTAGGAGTCCCATCGGCGGGGTGATATTGGCAGCCAGAACTTCGAGGCTAACAAGGGTATTTCTTTTTTTTAAAAAAAAATTGATGAGTATTTTAATAAAAGCACAACATTTTAAAATATCAGATTAATCCTTGAGACCTATTTTTCATTCCCTTGTATTAACAGACTTTCTAGAGTTTTCCAAGTTCAATTGATATTTATCTGAAATTTGACCTTTTTTTTTTGGTATTTTCGAAATTATCCCCATTTTCTTCAAATTTCTTTTTACACATGACACAGCCTTTTGGCGAACAGCTCAATGTAAATACGGCTTCTGCAGTATAGGGCTTTTTTTTTCCTTTTCTTTTTTTTTTCGCACTTGATTTTGTTTGTTTTTGTCTTCTTCAAGCCCATTTCTGTATACAAATGGGAAAATGAATATCTAAGATGACTTTCTTAAGTTCAATGTACGTTTAGCGTCCCACAGTATCTCAAATATGATTATTCAATACGATGATAGATACATGTGCCTAGTAAAAAAAAATCAAATACTGATATAAGATTGATAATAATTTATATTTATAGTGCTCGTAATTTGGGACAAACGGATGAAATGCTAAGTTATGGTGAGAGTCACAGGGCAAGATCCAGAAGGATGGGCTTGGAGTCTGTTGGAGGTTAGGGGCCCAATCTTATTTTGCTTACCAATTGATGTGAGAGATCCTCAGGAATAGTGGTCTCGTGTTCGGGTTATGCTATCTGGCTCGAATAAAAAACAAATAATTCACAGAATTACATGCCTTTTACTCGTGTGTGTGTGTGTGTGTACGTAATTGTGCTTTTCCTCAATATGTAATGTGCGGGATTCACAATTGATTAACGCTGGCAATTATTTAATTCTGTGAATTTGTCGGATGTCTGAAAAATAACAAATTATAAACTTCACAATGACACATAACACATGCGACTCCTAAAAAGCCAAATTTCCTTCACCTTATAATTAATAAATATACGGCAGAATATTGCAAAAACTTGGATCACGAGATTTCGTCCCCGTCTGACGCCATCTTTTGATGCTTTCATTGATTAAACATCTGACGGCGAATCTCCGTATACTACTGGTTCAGATGCTTAATTTCACCCAGGAATTCTCCACATTATTTTATATATAGCCACTCCACACATCATCTATATTATATTTGATGATCCATGATGAATTATTCAATGGCCAACAAATTTAAATAATATGGTATAAAATAACTTATCAGTTTGTTCAATACCTTCAGTTTTAATGCTCACAACTCGCCGTCTCTCATCATGTTCACGTTACAAATTATCAGAGCGTTATTATTATATTTAAACTTTTAAGTAAATCTTTATCATATAATTTCTGGGTCCAAAAAAGTTTGTACTTTAACTACATAATTTGTGCTCAAGGATCTCACGCGGTTGTTTATTGTTACGGATTGGCGAAATGGGCCTGATGAATATAGGTCCAACAAGAGAGCCCAATAGCAGAATCCTCATAACCCGGTAAAGTACCACTTCTCCTATAGTCACGTCCACCATCATGCATGAAGCAGAAAATGGAACAAGCATGATCCAAGAAAATAGGAGCACTACTAACAGATATCGGAGTGGATTAAGACCTCAAGTAATCTCTATAAATAGGAGATTGCCCATAAGATACACGGATTCCTTTCATCTATTATAATACTACTACATTGTGCACCCCCCCCACCATTATTGGCAATCGCCACCTGTGTGACACAGTGATCTTCTGAGGTTTAGTTATATCTTCTCCATAGATATTGATATTACTGATCCACTACTCCTTCCTTGGTTTCTAATCCATAGATTCCTTGGAGGTTGCTTAGATTCGACATAAATATCTACTAATCCACTGAGATTAGACATTTGTGTTAATATTCTAGAACATTTGCTTAGAAGTTTTAAGTCAAGTTCTGGAAAAACGTTTCAAAAACTAATCATCAAAATCAGGAATGATACTTTCAATTAATTATTTGGGTTTTCACGGCCGCGTCTTGCTTCTGGAATTCGGTGTGCGAATATGATTAATTAACATGTTTTGTTAAAATGAACATGATCAATTTGTTGTACCTAACTTCACTAGCTTTTGATTTCGTCTACTGTATCTCCTAACTACCTAACCCAGAAATTTTTAATTTGAGCATTCATTTAATTTAATGATTGGGTCACTGTCTCGCTTAATGAATATCTCGATCGATGCTTTCTTGGCAAAATAAGAAAAAACCGTATATTCTCAGTCTAGTCACAACTCACAAAAATACCTAAAACAATGGGATACGTTTAGCATAGAAATTCTGGAGATATTTGCTGAGAGGTGCCGTAAGCATCTTTGTTGCTTGTTGCAGTGAGGTTCAATTCGCGGCAATGAGATTATTCGTATACATTCGTTTTCAAGGTACGTCGTCGTCCAGCCATCTTTCATTATACTATATGTGTGTAGCACGTTAATAATAATAATAATATGCCTAGTGTTGCTTAGACTTTCATAAGACCTTGCATGTTCTTGGCTTTATCATCATATAATGCGTAGTGAATACAACTAGTCAAAAAGAACAAATTAAGGATCATAAAAAATCAAATGACTTCTTTCAAAGACTATGCGTATTCCTCTCATGACATTTCTTTTTTGTCTGTCATCGTTAATCGAGTTTGGATTTATTAGAGGGAGAGAAAAATCAACAAATTCAAGCCGCACAAGCAATGCGATTAATGTATATATTAATTACTCATTACTTTTGTCCGTATATGTGCACTACAGCTCTTTTAACTTGAGTAGTATGTACATCCTGTACATGGATCCAATCTTCTCATTATTTCTCAATAGTTTTACGGGAAAATCTATTTAGGAATCCAAGTAACAGAAAAAAAATTTAAAAAAAGCCCTAAGATTCTGAAAATACCAGAAAAAGGTATAAACTTATTAAAACTTTAGTTGTTAATGGGATTAATATAGTTGTTAACAGAGCTAATATAATTGTTAACGTTTTAATGAATTTATACCAGAAAAAGCCTTGATATTTTCATAATTTTGGGGTTTTTTTTAAAACTTTTTCTATTACTTGGGCCCCTATATAGATTTTTCCTAGTTTTAAATCCTATCGGTTGAATATTTAATTTAAGTATATAGGAAGAGACACATTATCTATTTTAAAGTATTGCATGTGGTAAAAAAATAAGGGCTTTGATTTTCTCATGTTACATGAAAAAAAACGTTTTTTACACACACATGAAATGGTGGAACCTACATATATATATATTAATTAATATATGTTTTCCCAAAAAATAATACCTCATACAGTAGAAATGAAATTTTGAAAAGTAGGTAGTTTATCTCTTTCAAAGCTGTCGGATCAATATTGGCTATAATTAAAAGACAATGAGGGATGATGAGAAATCTTATTGGTGAGAGAATCCTGATCCTTATGTACATACTATCAAACAAGGTTGGAGTATTAAAGATTTTATTTTGTGAGCGCTATTACATGCTCACACAGTCGACCTTATAAACGCTAGATATTAATATCATGTACAAGCTTCAACTCAAGAACCATGTCATGAACCTCATGATATATACATATTTTTAGTTGATCTATACATGTGGTCTTTATGTAACCTACTTGACCCACTAAATTAGCAAGCAAAGGGCTCTAGGAAGAGAGACCACGCTTGGAGAAGTTGTCCCTCTCCAAAAAAAAAAAAAAAAAGAAGAACTAGGAAGGAAAAAGGTAAAAGTTGCGAGTTGCACGACCAGTAAACACTGCGTTTTTTCCGTGGGATTCGTAGTATTATTTTGACGGAACAAAAAGATTGTTTACTGTCTCTATCTCTTTGTGTGGAAAAGTGGGAGGGGCATTCAAAACCAGCGTGGGAGCAGCAGTCAAACAAGTTGAACACGCCCCTCCCGCTCTCTTTCTCTCTCTCATCCGCCCGCTTCTCAAGTGCTTTTCCATTACTACCTACTCCCACATAATCCTTCGTTTTTCTCTACTTCTCCTCTCTCATATTTTCTTCCTTGCGGGACTCACAACCCTTTTGTTTCTGCGTTTACCACCTACGATGCCACAGGTCGAAACACTGGTCTGTCCTCGTTCCGGCGATCGTAAAATTGTCTGTGAGACTCTCGCCGACGGAGATAGCCACCAGACCGGGGAAGCGGATCGGCCCAAGACCAACCCTGATTCCCCGCCTGAATCCTTCTGCCTCTCTAAGGACGAAGAATTGGACTGGTGGGACCGTAATGCTGTCTACCAGCGAAAAGATTCCACCAAGGGTAGCACCTCCAATTCCGCCAATTTGAACCCCAATTTGAAATCCAAGTCTCAGCGCGTTTCTTTGAAGACCAAGGCCTCCATTATTGGCCTGCCAAAGCCTCAGAAACCTTCCTTTGGGGACACCAAGAGTCGTCGAAACCACAAACCGGGGAACACCAGATTGTTCCCCAAACGGAGTGCGTCGACGGGAAAATCGGAATCCTCGCTGGTTGAACCTTCGTCACCAAAGGTTTCATGTATGGGCAGAGTGAGATCGAGGAGGGATCGAAATCGCAGGCTGAGAAGTCGCCAGAGGTCTTCTGAATCTGGCCCCGCTAAAGAAAAATTGATGCGAAGCAGAAGCAGAAACCGGAAACCAGGGTTCTTCGAAAGTTTTCGAGCTATTTTCCGGTCCCGCCGCCAAGAAAGCAAGGCCCAGAAAGCGGATCTTCCACCGGAAGATTCTCCTCCCAGAGAGAGCCGGAACACGCAGGCTCGGAATAGCACTGCTAGCAATATCGACGCATCTTTCGCCGAGTCGACTCCGAGAAATAGCGTAACGCGGAGTGAACCTCCCGGTCTAGGCGGAATGAAGCGATTCTCATCTGGGAGGCGGTCCGGCGCGTGGGAGGCAGGTGATCCCGAGATCCACGTGGCGCAATAGGCGTCAGGGGAGCGGTTCGGCGACGGCGCTCCTCGCGACCTTGCATATTTGTGCCATTATTTGGTGGGCGTCTCGGGAATCGCCGATGCTTGTGCGGGGCACAGATGACGTGGCACGTTGAATAACGGTCCCAACTGTTCCCAAATACAACTTCTACTTTTACTGTGATTGCTTCACGGTTAATACTGCCGTTTCTTGCATTTGCCTTCCCCTTTTTTCTTTCTCTGCTCTCCTAACAGTTTGTAAATAGATTTGTGAGTGCTTTTTCTTTCCCCCATGAGGATACGTGAGTGGTTTGTAATAAGTGAGCGGTATCTGTGTAAATTTTCTCCCTCCTTTTGTTTGGATTAAAAAAACTCAGTGATATTGATGGCCAATGGTTTCAGTCCCCAGAGCAGGAACGATACATCCTCGTAAATGTTTGAAAAATCTAAGTTTTTCTCTTTTGAATTATGAATCAACCTTTCTGCGTCTTTGTATAATTGAACTCGCGCCATTGAGTTTGGATGTGGCAGCACGAGCAAATTTAGAATTTATTTATGAACGTTGGCATGATGATGATACTCATCTTCTTTGATAAATGCTGATTCATTGTTGTTAATACATTTGTTTTTAATCAAAATCTGAATGATAAAATCAATCTTCAATTTTTTTCTCTTTATTATCACACTCATCATACTTTCCTTGGGCTATTATTGTATGAGTCCTTAGAATTAGATAACTACAAATGTAAATTTCAAAAAGACATGTCAACACGCACTAAATGTGTGTAATTTCCTTCATAGATTGTGGCTTGAGATGGTGTTGATTGGGTTGGGATTGGTTGGGGTTCCCTCTATTCTCCTGTGTTACACCTACTGTCTTTTTTTTTGTCGCGGTTAAAGGGTGCATGATTTATTGATGTTAATCTGTTTCAATTTCACAAGGGGCCCAAAAAATATCAATTTATTTCTATCAAGTTTAAGTTGATTAAACTTAATACAAGTGCTGAGTTCTTTTTTGTTTAAATGAATACAAAATTTTAAAATGTCTACAGTAGTTGGGTGATATCAGATGATCTGTGACACGATTTCCTCTTGATAAAACTCATTTTGACAGATTCCATAAAAAGCTTAGAATTCGCATTGCAAATATTGGTGATATGATACCTTTTCTCATCCCTAAAATTCAAGAGTCATAAAAGGATCAAAGCCAAAACACTCTTCTATCTAACAGGGGAAGCAATGGAAAGTCATGTTAAAGCTGGAACTGAGTACTTGTGAATACCAACCCATTCTCCAAAATTATGGTGGACTCTGTTTGTTTGACTGTTTATAATATCAACCCATTTTTGAAGATTTAAGATTTATTTTAAAATAATAATTAGTTATTATCATAACATTATTCACATGATATCGTGGCGACGGAGTGAACGTTCAAGACTAGTAGTAGCCCAAAAAGGGGAGCCTGGACACGCGGATTAAAATATTAAAATCAACCCGACAATTGCTTGATGACTGTTACTTTAATGTCATCATGATGATCAGGCCTCCTCTGTTATCTACCCACATGTTTCAAACATATTCAAGGTTCATAAAACGAACACCAACAGGGGAAGCGGTAAAAACTCGCGCGTTAAGCTTGAGCTGAGTACTTGAGAATTTTGCGGCCAGCGAGAGGCTGGATGGGCCGTGCATTGTTCTTGAACTGAGGGCTTAAAGGCGCCTTAAGAAGATGGAGCTGTTGAAGGGAGATTGATCTGAGCTCACCCAGAATGGTCCACGTCACATTCTCTTTGCATGGAGGAGTGGTCAGAGAACCCATATACCTGTAAAAGCTTCGACCCCTTCCCTTTACATGCTTTATATTAAAGCTTCCAAGATCAACATGTGCCCCAACATAGCCAGCTGAACTCTCCTTCGCCAACTCAACTAGCTTCTTCTCCATCTGCACCCATCACTCACTCTTTATTACTCTTTCATACTTCACCGCAACCTCAAATTTAAGTTTTCTAGCTTACCTTGGAGATGATAGGATCTGGATTACCCAATTTATACAGCACACTCACAACTGCAAAACTTCCTTCCTCGTTCAGATGTACTAAATGCAGTTCCGCTTCCATTCTGCATTCTCAATATTTGTGTGTATATATATGTAACTCAACCTCAAAATCCATTAAAAATGGTCGGCATATTCATATGTCCATGTTTTAATTTATAACTAAAAGAGGAAAGAAGACAAGGAATAACTTACTGCTTCCCATTAAATCGGTGCTCTGAAGGAGAATGCCAGTGCATCTGTTTCAGGTAAAACACTTCACCATCTATTCTCAAATCTCCTACTTTCCCATCAAAATGAACCTACAACATGCATTATATAATCACTACTTTATAAGTTCTTGATCATGATTTAAGAATAAGAGTGACAGATTAGTTCAGGAACAGACCCCAATGTTGAATCCGTTGTTAACAAGTGAGGCGTTTGAAGAATGATAGTGTCGTTCTAAGGGCTTCAGCTGCTTGCTGTACACAATATTCTCCTTCCTCAGATCCACAGGGGACTGATGTTTCCCTTTTGAGCAAGCAGAGAAATTTGGACTTAAGCTGCCCCAATTCTTAGGACCATTTCTACCATGATAGCCAAAATTTGCCGGATCTAGTTTGTTCATAAAAATTTTACAACTATCAAATAACACATCATGAACTCATGCCAACAAAAAGAATTTGATGAACTCTGCATCATTTAACTTTTAACCCACGACAAAATCTAGGCCTCTAGACAGAAACTATTGCGTCCAAGTCATTTGTGAAACTGATCATTCGGAACAGTACATTCGTAGCAGAAGCTGTTGAAGTGAACTCATGAAAGCAACTCTAGATATAAGCAAAGAAAACGTGTTCATGCTGGAAAAACAGAGCAGGCATAGAGTGTTCGATGTTTACCTGCGCAAGAACGAAGAGCAAGCAACGCAAAGGAAAGGATTAAGAAGAAAACCCCCATGGCCATAATGTAGGCTCCAATGGATGGCTATGTCGTGTTTTATTCTTCTGATTGGCTTATAGACGAAGGTACTACGGGTGCGATGGTGTTTATTTATACAAGGGAAATTTAAAATGAGTCACTTGGAGGAGAAAATATTGGGACAATATTACAAAGGTCTAATGAAGAAAAAACATATCAAAAAAGTCCTAACCATAAACTTTTTATTACGGAATTCCGATATTAAAAAAGTCTCATTGTCGAAAATGATTTTTCTTATTGTTAAAATTATTTTTCCTGTTATTAAAATTTTTTTATAAAAATATCATTGTCAAAATGGTTTTTCATGTTGTCAAAATGAATTTTTCTGTTGTCAAAATTTTTCTAGGTTTCTAAAATTCTATATGCTGGAGGAAAACCTCAAAAAAAATTTTTACAACAGGAAAAATCATTTTCACAATTAGACTTTTTTTATATCGGAATTCGTAATTAATATAAAATAAAGTCCCTAGAAACTTTTTAGGACTTTTTTGACAGAGAATTTGGGGAAATTCGCCAAAAAATTGTAAAAAGAAAATTGTCATATGAGAGTATTGTGCAAACATATTGTTGAAATAGGGTAGTTTGTGGTGTCACGTCAGGTGGCGCCACTTAAAAAAAAAATATTTTTTTAAAATTTTTATATTATTATATAATATTATTTTATTATTTTATTTAATATATATTAATATATTATATTATATATAATATATATATATCACATTTTAAAATGATGTGATATATCACATTCCAAGCAAGGTTGTATTCATGATTTTAAAATTTTTATGAAATATTCCTTTTAAAATGATGTTTTATTTTGAAAAAAAATTTCTCCCGGGGGCACTGCCCCTTGACCTCGCCCACTAACCGGCTAGCGAAACCGCCGTGCTAGCTGTTCGTAGCGCGATTAAATCGTAGCGATATAGTATCCCTGGGAAATTTGCCAAAAATATATATATATATAAAAAAGATCAACAGGCAAACTAGCAATATCAAGTTCAAAAAATCTACAAGGAACACCATCTCTTTCATCACTAGTCATTAAATATTGTCCATGTTTCCCCTTTACCAAGATATATCACGTAACGTCTTCCTCTGTCAATTCCTTTTATGGTATGCATCTGATGAGAGAACTTAGTACGGTCCTCAATTTTTTAGGTGTCACCTAGTCTGAACTTACCACAACCAACAGGCAATTCTGCATTTTGGCAATCAATCTCACTTTTATCATTTTGCTTATCTCCATCATTGTTGTCTGCAACATCATCTTCCTCGACGATGCTGTTGTTTTTAAAACCATGGTGGCGCCACTGCCAATTATTCTTGGCCGTTCGAACTTCGCAATACCCATTAAAAGTTGCGTTTCTTCTTACTATTTCTCATCGTCTTCCCTTTTTCCAGTCCCTTTGCCTAACACTTCTGTTCAACAACATCATTGATCGGTCCAAAGAACTCACCGTTCGTCCAATATTTGCTTCCGATGCAGTCAAGCTGGTCATTGGAGCCACAATTACCCCTTTTTATGTTTTTTTGCTTTTCTCTCTGGTGATCATTTATGAGTCATAATATAATAATATATTATATTAATATATATTAGATAAAATATAATATATATTAATAATATAATATATTATTACATTAATATTATATATATTAAATTATATAATTTAATATGTAATTTATTAATATAATGTATTATTTTTTTCTTGGATATAGATATAAATATAAAATATTATATATATCAATTGAATATTGGGGCGCCAAAAGTGGCGCCCCTATTATTGGCGCCACATCTTCTGCTACTACTAAGTGGCGCCAGATGATGTGGCGCCATAAACTACCTTATTTTAGTAATATGTTTGCACGATATCCTAATTTGACAATTTTTTTCTTTTTTTACAATTTTTTAGCGAATTTCCCGAGAATTTGAGGTTGAGACTTTTTTAATATATTTTTTCTCTTCCCTCGGGCCTCAATAATATTTTCCCAAAAATATTTATGAAAAAGGACTATAAAAATTGTAGTTATTTAAAAATATTAAATGTGAAAATATAAAATTAAAAGTACTAAAATGCCCCTAATAAAATCTTTTACATTCCCTCCTACATTCTATTTTGTATTCTATTTTCAAAACTAATACAAAATTCTAAGTTTTATTAAATTAAACAATAATTTTCTCAAATTTTATTTTTCAAAACTTGAATATATATATATATATATAAAATTATGCATTCTTAATTTGTAAAAACTATAATTTTTTTAAAATAAATAAAAATTTTAATTAAAAATGGAACTATAAAATTTTTATATAAAAGTAAAGGTCTTTTATAATTTATCATATATGTTAAACCAAGAAAATTTGTATGATTAATTGTGTTTTAGAAGCAATTTATGTGGTTACAAAATTAATGTAATGTTGATAAAATTAAAAAATCTAATTAACCAATCATATCCTGAAAAATATGAAATAAGTTTAGTTTTTATTTTTTTAAAAAGGTTTGAATTAATATCAACATTGATAATATAAATCTGGCAAATTGATAATATAAATGGGTGAAAATGAAGAATTAGAAAAATATTAGTTTAACCATTTTTAATTAAATAATATATTAAAAAAATATATGATCTTATCATGATGGACCGTTTTAGTTTTAATTTTAGTTATTTTCTTAATTATGAATATAAGAGATAATATATGAGCTATGAGGTTTGATTAAGAGCAATTTAGTAATTTAAATTTATATTATAATGTTTCGTCTTTCACTTTTTTTAAGTAATTACAATTTTTATGATTTTTATAATAAATATTATTTTTTTCTAATTAATTTTTTTATAGAATTACATTTGCGCTGAAAAATTATTATTTCTTGAGGGGCTGTGATCTTTGGGGGTCGTATTCATAACTTTGGAAATAGCTTCATCACACATTTTATAAAAATTAATTAGTTCTCTAATTTTTTTCCCTCACTCATTGTGCCCCCCTCTGACACGTAACATAAAAGTTATATTTTTCCGTATAAATTAAATCATTTATAATACTGAAAGAATTGTTCTCCCGGCAAAAAGATAGATGGGTCTGGATTCTCTTATTAGTCTTTTTTTATTGTCTCTCATTGTCTTTAAATCTGGACCATACGTTTGATATAATTGTCCACATTAACAACCTCTCTTCTAAAATTCAATGATTTGGATTGAAAGATGAAAGATGAGGAGAAAGTTAGCTAATAAGAAAATCGTCTTCCCAAAAAGATATATGGACGGTAGTAAAATGTACAGAACATCATTTATTAGGGAAAACCCCAAAATAATAATATTTGAACTTCACAATCCTTAAATAGTAGATAATTTTAAAATAAAATAAGCTATCAATTGTTTTATTATTATTATTAATTACATTATTGTTATTGTCAACATAATTTTAAAATTTAAATAATATTTTTTTATTATTTTTCCTATATATTATGTGTTATATTGAAATTAAACTTTTTTTCATATAATATGTGTGTGTGTATCTTATAAGAGCTTCCCACGCGATGACACGATCAATGTTCCGTGATTCATATTGCTTTTGCGTCTAAAAGTGGATGTTAATAGCCAACGACAAGGGCACTTTGGGTGAGAGAGATTGGCATGTGCACTTGCTCAGATATCACTAAGAGGCCATGAGGGACTGACCAAACAGCAATTGAAAGTTCTGTGCCGAAAGGCATATATTCTTACAAATAGATAATACTAATAATATATGGGATTAATGTTTCTCATGTAGTAGGAAAATTTTTATCTCATGTCACACACATATGAAATGGTGGGACCCACACACACACATGTGGATCCCACTATTTTATGTGTGTAGAAAATTTAGTTTTCTCATGTAATATGAGAAAACTAAAACCTATAATATATATATATATAGCATCTTCAAAGCAGTGGAGATTATAATTCCAGTAAATTTTGTGTTGGTTTTGGTTGCCACGTAGGATGTGAAATCAGTTGGAAATGGAATAGAATGGCCACTCTAAATGGTTAAATACTCAATAGGAACTTTAGGGTTGTCATCTATTCCCTATGATTAAGATGTATCCTTTTGAGTGACATATAAAATATTAAAATATTTCATATTTGTATTTGTTTAAGCAAAGCAACTTTAAAAAATAGAAACCAAAAAAGGATTTGAAAGTGAGCAATATCTAGACTCAACAATAATAGAGGCTATCACCAATACAAAGAGCCCCACATACAATTGCTTCCTCTGCGCTTCCCACTCTCATAAGGATGGAAAGGAAGCCAATGAGAGTATGAGAGTTGGCACAGATGGTAAGGGATCCAAAATTATGTCTTTAGGTCGTGGGTTTGATCCCCTCTGCCGTCGCTGGGACTTATTTGGTAGGCGATCTCGTAAGTCCCCAGTAAGTGATCATAGATCCCGAGGCTGTGCCCTGGCTTTGGTAGGGGACTAGTGTCAAACCCTTCCAAAACTTTTTAATATAAAAAAAAAAAGGATGGAAAGGAAGTTTATCAATCTGTAGTCTTTATACCTATACAACAAAGAGTTCAAGCCCTTCCAAATATATTAAAAAAAGGATAAAAGAGGATATCATATTTTTTGCATTTAAATATACGGATTTACATATGAATATTTAAAGAAAAAAAAATCTATATTTGGTTCAAAAAACAATGACTATTATTGTCTCTTTCCTTTGGATGTTATCCAAATAGACATTTAAATACGATATATATAGGCACAGACACGTTGTCATTATTATTAGTAATTTAGATTGTCATATAATGCATTCTCAAATATCGGGTCATGAACATTGAACAGGAATCATTCTTGAGTCTTGACACATTCTCTCACAGAACTTTTTTCTGTTTTGATTAAATTTCCAACCGTCGAGTAATTACTCTTTTTAAACATTGATGAGTAGAAGTTGAATAATAACTGGGAAAATATTAATGAGGTCCTAAAGTAGAGAAAACAAAAAAAGCCTCAACCCTAAATTATCGCATAAAAAAGTTTTTAAAGACTTTTTTTTATATTAATTGTAAATAAGTTACGGAATTCTAATATCAAAAAAGTATCGTTATTAAAATAATTTTTCATGTTGTCAAAATGACTTTATTAGTTATTAAAATATTTTTATGGATATCTCGTTGTCAAAATTGTTTTTAATGTTGTCAAAAATTTTCCAAATTTTTCCTCCAGCATGTAAAATTTTAAAATTTGAAGAATTTTTTGCAATATGAAAAGTTATTTTGATAACGAAATTTTTATTGGGACATTTAACAACTAATAAAACTATTTTAACAATGAGACTTTTTTATGTGAGAAATTCCATAACTTTTCAAATTAATATAAAAAAAAGCCATTGAGAACTTTTTTGATAAGGAATTTGGGGTTAAGACTTTAATAACACTTTTTCTCCACCTTGGGGCTTCACTAATATTTTCCCATAATAATTTGGCAGGTTGGTTAATTTTAATGGCGGGGCTTGAGAAGTTTAAGTATTGTGTTGCCAACTTGTTAAAGACGTTATGTTATTTAGTCACTGAAGTACAATTAATCGAGGAAAAATTCCTTTAAGATCTCAAAAGACTAAAGAAATGTTAAAAATGTTTTATGGAAAATTCTAATGTAAAAAAGGTTTTAAAGAGTTGTTAAACCCGCTGATGAAATTGTTAATATCATTCTGAAAGAGTTGTTAATAAAAAATATTTAACCATTTTTTTAGCCTTTTAAAACCTTAAAAGGATTTTTGCATATCAGTCCCAACGTATGCAGCATAATACCGAGACAGAAAACTAAGCAAAAGAAATCAGGGTCAAGAACGGAGTTAAAATATTTTCTTATGAATTGATATTTTTAAGGTACAAAGTAGTATCATTTTTATGTATTGTTTCATGCAAGATAAAAATCACTAAAATCTAAGTTTCAGGGAAAGTGTTGTTGATGCGTCTATCTGTCATTTTTGTCCTGTACAATTTAAGACGTCCACGGAACTTGGGAGAGGATGTGAATGGAGGTCAACTTCAATTCATGTTGTCCTTTGAAGCTTCAGGGACAATAATTAATATTCCCACATTGGAAGGATCGCAATGCACAATAATTTGTGAAGCAGGGAT
The DNA here is from genome assembly GCA_037074495.1 of Acacia confusa. Classification (NCBI taxonomy): domain Eukaryota; kingdom Viridiplantae; phylum Streptophyta; class Magnoliopsida; order Fabales; family Fabaceae; genus Acacia; species Acacia confusa. The sequence goes on along the minus strand of CM073507.1, from coordinate 6,284,322 downwards.
GGAGATGCCACCGCAGGAAAAGAAAGAAAATAATCAAACGTTAAAAGCGATGCCTTCCTACTTCGGCCTTTGAAAATGCTTCATACTGTCTTGACTCTTCAGACGACCAACGAGTGTCCAGAATATTGATGGAGTCTTTCTTAGTGGAATCTTCACAGTTTTGTTACAAAGCTTTACTTATTAATTACTAAAGTATAATTTTTTAAGTTTAGAGAAAGATTCATTTTAATTCTTTAATTTTAGAAAACTAGCTAAGCCCTACGTATTGTATTGTGCGGGTAGATATTTATTAATATATTGTTACATAAAAAATCACTAAGATGGATAATCAAAATAATAAATTAAATATTTACTAAAAATTTTGCACCTATCACCCCTATTATTAGTATACAAAATACTATATAACTATTTTCCCTATTATCCCTCTTCAATAACCACTTTGCTTTTTATTTTTTATTTAGATTTATAAGGGAATAATCAAAATATTAAATTAAATATTTACTAAATATTTTATACCTATAATCCCCATTATTAATTGACAAAATAATAAAACTACTTTCATAACACAATCTTAAAATATTGTGTAACAATCTTCCTCATGATCTATCTTTCCCACTTTTCATCTTTTATAACCGACCTGCTTTTTATTTTTAATTTATAAAATATTGTGTAACTACTTTCTCTATTATCCATCTTTCATAACTGTTTTGTTTTTCATTTTATTTTACTTTAATATTTTGAACTTGTCGTTTTGTTAGCCAGAGAGACACTTACTACTCTATTTTTATATAATTAAGATATGTTTTTAGTCGTTATATGTTAATTATATGTTAATACCGTTCGCTCCAACTTTTAATTCTTTATATATTTTAAATATAAAATCAATCTTCAATCTACATCTAATTTCATTTAGTCGGCATTTTAAATTTTGTGGAGACAACATTTTTCATTGGTAGGGTTAATAGTGTTAACTTAAAAGGACTACAAACACTTTTTTTTTTTTAAAGAAAATAAAATAAAGAAGTCAAATAGAACCTGATCTACACTCTACACTTACGAAGTCTACCCTTTAGCTTTTTGTTATTTATATGAAATTTACATTTTAAATAGCTCTATCAGTAGTTTTTATTCTATAAAAACAAATTATAAAATGATTTTTTAATGAAATTTTAAAGTTAAAATATTTTTACTGAAAAATAGAAAATAATCTAAATTAATTGTATCATATACCCCATATTAATGAAGTAAAGACTGCAAGGAATCCAAAGCATGCCTAATGAGTAAAGTTGAATATGTGCATTTTTTTTATTAACCTGATGCTATTCTCTGCCTTTACAAATGAGATGGAATAAATCAAAGAAAAAAAAATTGTGAAATAACAATCATCTTATTTTTAATATACATCTAGCAGTTTTTAAAAAGTAAGGTTATATAATAATTAAATTTTAAATCAAATTAAATAGTAGTATCAATCTACTTCCAAAAGGGATTAAGAACATGGAAAACCTATTGAATAATAATAACAAAGTAAAATAAATATTACACAAATGTTTCCTTCGTCCTTCTGATCTTCCCTATCCTTTAACAAACCAACATGCTCTAGACTCTAGGTAATCCCACTGTCATCAACAAAGAGAAAGTCCCCAATTTTGACAATTTGTATTGATCGAGCTACTTGACTTAATATCGATGATATTTGTGTACACTCAACAAAATAACTTATCCAGGTATTAGAATGACTTAAAAAGTCACATTAATGAGGCTCCTCAAACATAATTTATTGAAGAGCATATGTTGCTCTTAGATACTCTATAATCTCTGCACTCTCAAACATTGCTATCCCGGTGTTTGGATCTTCCAAATAGGGCACCTGAAGTCAACCATAAGCATCAAAATTCATGTTGTCTGCTTAACCAAATGAAATAAGAAACCATGTCTCCAAGCCAGCATATCTATTTTTTGGGCGTGCTTATTTATGAGCATGACAAACTCCATTATTACCAGAATAAATCAAGTACCTGGAAATGCCCAGTTTTTTCTAATAGTATCTGTCGTTTTGGGCTACCTCGAGAACAACTGAAATGAAACGAACAAAAATTAATTTACATGGAAAAATAACACCGCATATAGATCATACATTCACTAGACGTAAGACTCCATTAATATTCCCAATCACTAATGAAGATTTTCGTCTTTCCTATGCCATTGCAGAGGAAGTAAGTGTATGTATGATATAACCATAGTAACGATTTTTAACCCAGGAGAGCAAAATAAGATCCAACAGCAATGTAGGGGTAAAATATATTTAACAAATAAGACGGCCTAGTTTTGGAACAAGGAAATTACGTGATTTGCAAGTATGGAAGCTCCAACTCAACAAGGACTTCACGCACAAGTTTGCAGAAAGGGGAACCCTGAAAGAAACAAAGCATTTCAAATTTCAAATATTGGTTCTATGTTCACAAACCAGAAAGGAAAAATCAGATAAAGCTGCATTTCCATTCATGTCAATCAAAGCTTTGGTCTTATAGAAGTTTACATTGAGTTGAGCACTACGATACATAGATGTGTATGAATTTAGCTTCATGGTCTACCAACCTCATATGCCCATAGTTTTAGTGGCTCTGGGGGTAACTTTGCAGGAGTATAAGAGCTTCCCTGACAATAATAAGTAAATAGTTGACAATAATTTTTGTGCCGATGAAGGTGAAATATCAATAATATCTTCTAAAAACAAAATTCATGAAACTATTAGATTCTCTAAAAAGCATACAACAGTCTGTCTGCCCGCCAGTTCACATATGCAAGTAGTTCTCTAAGTAATTTTTGAAAGGAACTGCTTTCTTTTCTTTTTCTTTTTTTGAAACTGACAGTTAATTTTGCACTGAAAAATGAGTAGTGAGTAGAAAACCATACTACCTTTCCCATTCGACCAAGCATACCTAAGCCAGCAGTCAGTGTCTGCAGCAAGCAGATAGTGTTTATTACTAACATGACCCATATGATTTAACTTATGAGTGACGATAGAGCCAGATTCTAACCGTAAATAATCCAAGAGATAAAGTGAGCGGAACACTTCCGTCTCCTGCAGAACAGAAAAGGAATATTTAACAGGCTGCAACATAACAAGCAGATTCTGAGGTAAGGAAAAAGAGAAAATCTCCGGATTTGCCAATATTTATGCTTAAGTGATCAAATTAACTGTGTTGAATCATCTTTGATTGACAGTAAATACGATGGCACACCATATTTCTCAGCCAAGTACTTGATTATTTCATCTGATTCATACATTGAAACGCCCGTGTTTGGGTCCACCTGAAACAAAGATACACAAAATCAGAATTCTCTCTCAAAGACAAGCAGAGAATCACCATCACAGGGCTTGACATGTCAAGTGCATACATAACCACTAAAATTACTACATAAAGCTCCTGGAAACCTTAAACAAGAAGAAATCTTATTTGTTTCTTTGAAAACAAGAAGAAAATCATAACTGCAGCATCAGATGGTTCAGTTTCGTTTAATTTAAAAATAAGGGCATATTATCATAACCAGATGCATGTTAGAAGAATAAAAATAGTAATTGATACACTAAGAAATTTCCTCCATGTAGCAGTATCACCTTTGGAGATCCGTCAGAAGTAAACCAATTGATTTCGGCTTACTTCATTTCAAGAACCATCTGATATAGAACCTCAATCTGTTATAAATCTATCTTTATAATTTCGAATGCTAACTTTTTGAGCCTACTTACAAGAAAGTAGAAAATGTAAGACGCTAGTATGGTATATGAAAAACAGCAACCTAGTTTTTACACACACTTCGGTAAAGTAGAGTAGGTTAATAAGTTCACAACAACAACAATAACAACAAAGCCTTTATCCCACTAGGTGAGGTTACATGGATGGCACAACGCCATCGTGTGTGTTATGTCGAAAACCATATCTTTAGATATATTATTAACCAAAAGAGTAGGTTAATAAGTTTATTTTCCTTTAATTAGAATATGTTTGAAAAACCATAAGAAGTTTCAGATTTTCTTTTCTGGTTTGCTTTTGGTTTAGAGGAATCAATCTAACCATGTAGGGAAATAGCTGTTTTCCACCCATCTGAGCAACCTTGGGACGAAAATTTGGTCCATTTCTAGGGCATGGATAGTAAAGAACATCAATGTCCAAAACAGCAACCATTTCTCTGACCTGTGCATGATCAAAATGTTAGTCCAGCCCACAACAAACACAAGGTCTCGTATATGATACCAGAATATTCCAACCCAAATCCGAAGATTCAATTTTTGCATAGATCCTAATGATTCCCACCTCCATCGCTCAAAGAAAAAGTAGCGAAGGAAAAGACCTAGCGTGAAAACTCCAAGATTAGAATCCATACCTTTCGACAAAATGGACAGCTGCACATTATCCATGATAGCCCACAAATTAGAAGGAAAAACAAAACATAGATAGTTAGTTTATACCTTGAAGAGGTATGTGAAGATAAACATTAGCCAAACAGAAAGGAAGTAACAGATATTTTCTTTGGTATAAAGAGGAAGTAAAGGGAGGTATATAGTCCAATGCATTCTAACATATGCCTGCGTTTTAGAATATTTGACAGGCAAAAACGAAATACCTCTCAAATTCATAAATCTCTATAGGCTTCTCTGGGCGAGGGCCTAACCTTGCCGTTTCTTTTACCTTATAACCTGAAATCGTATCCCTTGGGTTAACAATCAAAACACAAACAAAATCAAAATACGGTGATGAAAAGACTTTGAACTGTCACACTTGAATAGATTGCCACGTAAAATTGGCATTTTTAAGAAATTATTACAAAAGGCACAAGTTATTATTGAAGTCAAGACACAAACTTGAAAACGAAGATGCTCATTTCTAATTCTTAACAGTCGTCAGTTTGACATGGAAACTTATTACATTTTCTTCATATTTACAATTCACATCAGCAAGCAAACAACATATTTAACGACAATATGCTATAATTAACCAGTACGGAATATTAAACTTAAAAGAACGCAGGCGTATACCAGAAACTTCCAAAGCATACACCAGTAAAAAGTAAAAAGTATTAAACTTAAAAGAACGCAGGCGTATACCAGAAACTTCCAAAGCATACTGATCAGGTGGAAATTCATCCTTAGGAACGAAGGAAAAAGAATACCTGCCATGACACAACACAAGCTCAAGAAATTCAGAATCCAGCCGCTGTCTAAATTTACATTCGAGACACTTTGTGTAAGATGCAGTAATATGAGAAATTATTCCTTTTCATGATTTTTGTGTTCAATCAGATATATTATACGTTCACTCCAACTTTTTTTTTGGGGTTTGGGGGGGGGGGGTGATTGAAGAATAACATATAAAATCACCATTCAGGGCGAACTAATAGTGAAATTGACCTCGAATTCCCAGTGCCATAAGCGCTAATTGAAGGTCAGTGGTGATGAAATTGGGAAGAGAACATATGGCAGAATATAGTTTCTTACCCGGAAGCGAAAGTGCCAGTACCAAAGCGAAGGAACAAGGGAAGCGCAGCTCCGAACACCTCATTAGTCTTGTCAGGTCTCACGGCAAAGCGCTGAGGCTCAGGAGGCTTGAAATCGGTTGGAGGAGCAAACGCGGAGGATGAGGCCGGAGAATCTGTGGTGCTAACAGAAGTGGAAGAGGAGGGAGAGGTTTCCGAAGTCGCTTTAACGGACACCGTGCTTCGGGTTACTCTTTTGGGCAGTAAGAGAGACCCAGAAACTGGGAATTGTAAGAGACTCAGAGCTCCGGCCATGGCTCCAGGACGCCAACGGTTTCTGATAGCAGATTGGAGCTATGGAGCTGTATACCAATCACAAAATGTGGTTTCTGAGTTCACAGATTGGTGAAGGTACAATACGGGGGGCGGAGCTTCCAGTTGCAAGATTTCACAATGACTAGTCAAAATATCTATTTTGGAGCCAACTGAAAGTAGCGATTAACGTCTTTTAACTGTGCCTCCACGTGATTTGTTTTTGCTCAAATAATTCCACGTGAATATAAATTCATAATGTCACCAATCTGGTGACATTATGAATTGGTGACATTATGAAGTTATAATCACGTGGAATTATTTGAGCAAAAACAAATCACGTGGAGGCACATTTAAAAGATATGTTACTAAGTAATATTAATATAATGACTATCATCGTCATTTTATTTACATTGTCAATTTTAAAGACATTGAGTTGTGTTTCAGTTTAAATAGTATATTGTGCTTAATGAGTAAGAATATCATAAATATCTTCTTTTGTATCATAAACACATCCATTAAAAAGACCAACCTGAAGCCCTAAAGGGTTGCCATTTTAAGCCCGGGCCTTATAGGACAAGCCATGCAAGGTTTATTTTAATTAACTCCTCTAATTTTCAAACCCGACTTTTAAAGGGTCAGAGAGAGCCTGAAAGGGTGGCCCAATGGATTTGACTTGATTTCTCGGTTCTACCCACCTTTCACCCTAGGGCCTACGGTAATGTAAAAAACACGTGAAAATCATGGGAAACGAAATAAATAGTCGGTAATTACAGTTTTTTTAAACCTAATTTATGTTGACTTATTGAGTGCTGTTTAATTTCTTCATTTAGACATTTATTACAATACTGCTTAGTTATCCTGATATTATATTAGTTAGTACTAAGGTAAATGTTATAAATTACAAATAAATTTTCGTAAAATAAAAAACAAAAAATATTTGTTAAAAATAAAATGATAGGATAAAATTTTTTATTAGTCATAAAAAAAATAAAAATTAATTTTTCCCATTATAAAGTGAAAGTCACATAATTTAAATAAATATATAATTGAGAAAATATCGAGAGACGGATTAAAAATAAAAAATTTACAATAATTTAATTAAAAATAATATAAATTAAAAGGACTCGTATGTTAATATTTTAAGAAAAATACTGTAACTAAAATCACAGGCAAGACAAAAAGTCAAAAACTCAGTTTGAGTTGACAAAAGAAATACTCATTTTGGACTATAATGGATATGCATTTATAAAGATGGGCCGGGCCATAAGTTAATTGCGTGGTGTATAATGGGTCAGTCCATAATCAATTCTGACATGTATTTTTATATCGAATGAGACAATAAGTGGGGTGGATAGGTGTTACATAAAAAAACAAAAAAAGATTGGGTTATTATAGGCAAGGGATTAAATATTCATTAGGCAAGGTCATGTACCTTTTTCAATGGAAGAATTTATTTTTTAATGATGAAGTTAAGATTAATTGCAATGTTAAATTATAGTATCAGTATGGAAGACACATTAATATGTCACGTTTTGTAATTTATTCATTTGTGAAATGATAATGCAATAAAATCGAATCAAACTGTAAACCTTTTTTAGTCAAAAGATAATCATATCCTAAATCAAGTGGGAGCAATTTGAGCTCAAACTTTATGAATTGAATCTTTAACCGCCTCCTATACGCTGAAAAAATTTATAGGCAGGCATATTTTACAGCTAAAACCATTGTTAATAGTTTTCCTGTAAATATACTCAGCTTTTTTATAAAACTTTGTCACTCAATTTCTCAATGTCAATAAAATTAGTTAAATATAAAAATCACAACCTTTTGAAATTATCCTTAATTAGTTTGAGCTAACTATTTTAATCATATATAAAAGAGATAAAGATGTTTTAAAAATGAATTATAAATAATGGAATTTTATAAAAGGCCCTGTATCAAAGACCAATGAGCATGATTTTATAAACAGTACGTAGAAAAAGGTATTAAGTAAGCAGATCATAAGATATGTTTCTTATTTTATATAAAAAGTTGTATTTAAGATGTTTATAGTTAAAATAACTATTCTTTCTCCAAATTATAAAAATCCACAGATCATATATATGTTTGGTCATATATGCTGATGTTTCTGTCCAACAGAAGTTGACCCGCTTGGACATTGGTGCATAACATCCAGAAAAAATAACAAAGGACAGTGCATCAAGCAACAGGATGAATAATGCACTTTTTTTTTTAGTGTTATGATCCCAAACCTTAGCCTAATAGTAACATCATTTGGTGTTGCTTCTAAGGTTCGTACGAATATATATAGAGATGATTTAATTTCATGTGTCTTGTGCATCACATGTTGCTCCACTGAGTGGCCAGTAATTAATTTAGTACATTTCCCATTTTCACACCCACAATGATTGTTTGCTTCATCAACAAATCCTGAAATCTTCTGGAACAATGACAGGGAATGGTTCTAATTTCCAAGTAGCGGTGCCGTCCAACCACTGAGACCCAAGTGTACGTCTGTTTCCATGACTGCCACCTCACCTTTTACTTCCACGCTTTTCTTTCTTTTAATTCCAAGCATGTGAATTTGAACACACATCTTCAAATTAAAATCTTGCAAATATCATCACGTTTCACAGAAAGTTACAACTCATTAAAAAGATTATTCATGTAATCTCTGAGTCTGGATGGGACGAGATAATAAGAAAATATTCCAACAAAAAGGTGAATTCTACTCATCATATATATGGAGAATTTACACGCGAGTGGCTTCATTATTTTTGTCAATTATATATATCTGTGTGTGTGTGTGTGTTTTGGTATTAATTTTGCCGTGTCTGATTGAAGTAGACGTTAGCTAGAAGAAAGCCGAGGAGAGGAAATCTAAAGAAGATGGATAAAAATAAAATATTTGGCTTTTAGTGTGCATGCGCTTATGTGTTTAAAGTCCTAAAAAAAGTGAAGTTTTGATGACTTTTTGGTGAGAAAGGAATAGCCTCAGACTTGCTTCCCTTGTTGGAAGTCGATATCTAAATATTTAGTTGGAGTTGTTGATGTGAAAACAGAGTTTCTGCCTTGAGAAACTGGCCACTTAAAACAAGGGCAATAAGCCAAAATTATGGAGGAATTTTTTCGGTGATATAAAAAGAAGTGATATATTTGATACTCTATTGAATAGATCAATTGGATGGATGAAAAAGATTGAAAGCATATATATGTAGTAAAATTCTTAAAATTTTGACCTGGATTAAATGTAAAAGGAAAAGTTGACACTGTGATATAACAGTAAGGAGCGGATCGATGCTGGAAAATTGGAGGGCGTAATAGTTTGTTTTAATTTTTATTTTATTGTATTCTCGCTTTCTAATTGCTGGCGAGTTGCGACCATAACTCACATATCATGATTAACATGAGCATCAACAATAAACCAATTGAGATCAATTAAAATGGTCAGCATCTAATTAATGGCCACTAAATTACTGTATAAGGAGGAAGTGGCGTCACTAATAATCTCTGTTCCCTTATATGCAGAAGAGCACAATATATTCATCAGTCTGACACAAGTAGTTATAGGGTAATCTTTATGAAAAAAACCAGAAAACAATTATTTATATAACCCAGCAGGATTTAAGCTCAAGCAGTATCTGATCTGAAGAAATATCTGCATGCCAGATGTTTTTTTCTTAAGTGGGCATGCAAGTATTTGTTCGTTTGTTTTTCATATCAGATGTTATTTTTCTGATATATATGGATAGAATCATACTACGTAGCTCTTTAATAATGGCCTTAATGCTTTTTAAAAGTGGACAAGCCATTTAATAAGCAGTCCTGTTATTGTTTGCCATCTGCATTAAACTTTCCCAAGATATGATCTTTGATGATATTTCCATTACAAAGTAAAGACATATATATAAATATCCAGGCTTTCCTTTCAATCAATGACACTTTCACTTACTTGTCCAGCATTTGTAAAGCTAGTCATATCCCTTAAAGAATTAATTATAACGTATTGCGTACAAATAATATTAAGAATATAAACAAAATGATATTAGTTTGCTAAATAGTACAAAATTCTATTTAACCACTAATATTATTCCATTTTTCTCCTTAGCAGACGATCAAACTCTCACTGAAGAATTGAAGGCGGAATATTTAATAACTCTCTCCACTGAAGGAGTTATAAGAAAAGTCGTGTCACTCATAATATTATAAATATATTTTATGTAAAAAGAGCGTATGTAGGTTGAATAAAACTCGCTGTGATGATCATGATCCAATTCCTACCGCCACTAGCAAGAAGCTGGTGATGGGTTAAAGACTTGATTATTTGAAGCGCATGCGTGTTGACACCATCCATGACCACTAAGCCCTTATTTATATTGGTGCTTCTTTACCTCTCTCGAACGCCTTGTAAGTCTCAGGGCTTAAAAGTTTTGAAGAAAATTAGAATCAAAGTGAAGAAACAAATAATTGATCATTATTAACAAGGTTTTTAAGTTTTCATTACTCACATAACACAAACTTACAAGTCAAACTACGATGATTTATCATGCATATATACAGGCAATACAAATCGATCTACAACTAATTAAAAAGATACTATTAAATATTCCTTATCAATATAAATTTCCAAGTAAAGTGATAAGTATTTATCATTAGTAGTGGTCCTAAGAATTACAAGAAATTGTGAATTCCATCCATGCATGCGTGAACATATATAATTATTTGAAATTTATAATCCTCCGACCAGGTTCTTGGAACTGATCCTGCGTGTCTACTTTAAAATAGGTTGATGCTACTTTTGTATCAAAGTTGGATTTTGAAAGCCTAACTCTAACTCTGTGTGTGTGTGTAGGATTTTCTTGTCCTGTAAGAAAAGTTTGAGGTGGACCACCACTTACTTATAATGACACAAGGCCGAACTATATCACTTAGATATGGTCATTTCCTTCCTGATTGAGGGTGGCTAGGTCGATCGAGAGACATGAGGAAAAAATGTTACGATTCAATTGGTTGCTTTTTTCATTTTAGTCTCTTGATGAATAAAATCTACTATTCACGCGCGCATGCATGACAAGAGTCAACAGTAGACTTTATTGAATAACTATTGAGCTTTTGTTATGTTGGATTTCCTCATTTGGTCTAATTAAAAAACCATTAAAATTAATTAAACTTGTTACTGATTATTAGCTAGAAGTGGGTGTTTCCCTTTAGGACAATCGCTGGATCATATCCAACTGCTCGACCATGAGCATACAGAAAATTACTGTATGATCATATCGAAGGTAATAATGTGCAATTGCCAATCATAAGCAACCAGCAGCAGCTAGGTTCGCATCTCTTTCTGTTGTTGGCCACATTAATTATGATTGTATATAATCCATGCGACTCAAAAGAGTAATTCATCATTTACCGACCGACCTTGAACAACGTGTTTAATTATTTGTTTTATTTGTGACCATTTCAATCAACGTGTTATTAAGAAGCAGCAATAATTATGACTCCCTGGCCCGCTTCACATTATTCACATGCATCTTGATAGTAAGTAGTAGTAATTAATTTTGTTCAGAATTCAGCCATAAAATGAAATGAAATGAATTATTTTTTTAAGAAAATAAAAATAATGTAGTGAAGGACTTGATCAAAGTTATATAATCGCCAAAAATAAACTAAATTACCAAACGTCTTTAGGTTAAGTGCCAAAAAAAAAACTTCATTCCTTGATGAGTAAGGTTTTATATAGTCTCAAGTCTGCTGATGAAAATAATCGTCAGTGATACACGTACACACATGTTGAGAAAACCTCTCTCTCAATTATGGCTTGAGCATTCAAAAAATAAGCTAGTTGAGGCAAAGAAACAGTGATTATATGTGTGTGATTGGAATTATTGAGAGAGCATGCATGCACTTAAGCGATGGGTCAGCCACTTGGGCTTCTGGTCACAATCCACTTCCAAAGCACACACTAAACCGCCCCAGCACCATCGTCCATCTTAATCCGGCCGTCTCACTCACTCCATCTCTGTTGACTTCACTAACTCGACTCATTTATATCCACGTTTTAACTCAATAGTTGTCCGAGTCAACTCCGAGTTTTAAATGAGCATCATTATTATCACCATCCACATGATGCATGGTACTTTTGTAATATTCGAATCTTCATAAGGGTATTTTTCGAAGCAAACTCTCTTATATACCCGTCGATGCATCGTGCCTCCCACATACCGAAAACCAGATAACTAACAATAGCTAGCATTTCCTTTCTCCTACTAAGCACTTTTCACTGGATAGATATATAATTATATAACCATGGGGAATTGCTTAGTCCTTCAAGATAACATCGTCAAGATCGCGAAAACCGATGGGAAAGTTTTTGAATACAAGGCACCCATTAAAGTCCATCAAGTTCTGACACAGTTTTCCGGCCATGCAATAACTGAGTCACTCCCTGTCGTCCGGCATCTCCATCCCAACACCAATCTGCTCCGAGGTCAGATGTACTACCTTGTGCCGCCGGCATCGCCGCCGTCTCCAAAAACTAGCAAGAGGAAGGTGAGGTTTGCGAATCCAGAAGTAGAAATTGATCAAGAAGAAAGCAGCGTGGTAAGGATTAAGCTGATTGTCAGTAAGAAGGAACTGCAGAATATGTTGTGCAAAGGAGGGATCTCAATTAACAACATATTACCTTTAGTTCATGGTGAAAAAGGAGAAGGTGAGGATAAAGTTCATGATGAGTATGGCTACCAAGGGTGGAAGCCAGCATTAGAAAGCATACCAGAAGTAAACTAGCAATAAAAGTAGATCCACTTTAATTTCTTGTTTGATTTCTTCATTAAAGTGGATCTTAGTGAGTAATTTCTGAGATTTTAGTGCTTTTTACTCTTCACTTTTTGTAACATACCCAGTAACACTGTTTTATATATATTACATAACCTGGGTACGTGACAAGCGATTGGTGCGTAGTTCATATTCTCAGTGCTGGGTCCTGATCACATAAACTTGCTGTTAACACTGATTAGGTTTCTCCGTCTTTAGATATCATAAGACATAGTAGTTAGATAGGGTATATATCAACTAATTAAGTTCATATATTTAACGTGAAACCGCGCACGTATATATGTTTCTAAATATCTGTTCGTGTTTCGTTTTTGCAATCAAATAAACTTCTGCGGGCATTGAGAATGAACCGATCGAGACATTAAAAGATTAAAAAAGAGTTAAATAAATAAAAGGAAAGCTAAGAGGAGGAGGAGGAGGAGAGCATCAATTCATAAGATAGAATACTAATAATGGAGAGGGAATGATCATGTTGCCAACTTGCCATTAATTCTTAAGTTAATGATGTTGCTATTGCCAATTTGGCATCACTGTTTCTATCGCCAATTTGGCATCACTGTTTCTATCTCTATCTCTACGCAATAATCCCTTATATTAATACACGCCTATAAAGTTCACTCATAGTTAATTATCGGTTTATTCTAAAATAAAATGTTCATGAGACTATATTGTGTGTTCATATTCAATGGAACTAATATTTTATTCTCACAAGCATCCACTACTACAAAAAGTGGATACTACTTTCCCAAAAGACGTCCTTATTTTAAAAAAGAAAGTAAAAAGTATAGGCGGAGACTTAAGGCGTCCTATATATAAATTTAGGACGCCTAAAATTAACTTTAGGCACCCTAAATTTATATATAGAGCACCTAAAATATATTTTAGGCACCCTAAACTTATTTAGGGCGCCTAAAATTATTTTTAAGACTTAGACCAGAAAAGTACCCTAGCGCCAAATTTTTTTCAAAAAATTCTCTAGCGTAAAAAATTAGAGCCAAAAAATTAATTTTAGACGCCGTAAATATAATTTTTGGGTGCCTAAAATATATTTTAAGCGTATATATATCCCCATGCCTTTGGCAAATTTCACCACAAATATTTGTTCCAGAGTCTTCCTCGTTTTTCTCTCTGTTTCCTCACCCTTCAGATATTCTTCTTCTTCCTCCTCCTCCAATAGAATCACCATGTACAGATCCGCCTTTGAAGGTACCCCTACACCATCACCGTCGTCTTCTCTATTTTCCCTCACGCACACACCATTGTCATCGTCTTCCATCTCCTCTCCTCAGATCTGCGGCTCCTCCTCTCCCATCTCTTTAGATCTGCGAGAGACGGAGGCGGGTCTGTTTCTCATTGGAACAAGATTCACACACCATTGATGATGATTGATTTTATATACAATGTTTTATTGTTACAGAGCAATGACTTGAGCTTATTTATGTGCATATGTGTTTTTGAAGAACTAGCTATTTTGAAGAACTAGTTCAATTATATGGCATCTGTGTATGGATTATATACAATTCTTGCTATTTATTGTTTTTGAATGAGAAAATTATAGTACTTGTTGTGATTTGTCCAGATCTGCTCCAAACTGTGCTTTCACTCTAGATATCCACCTTCCTATTTTTCTTTCTTCTAGATCTGGGGTTTTGGTTTTTTTTTTTTAAGAAAAGTATTAAGGTGTCCTATAGTTAAAATAGGACGCCTTAAAAAAGGCGTCCTATCATTAATATAGGACGCCTTAAAAAATGCGTCTTATTTGAACTATAGGACGCTTTAAAAAAGGCATCCTATTTTAACGATATGACACTTTTTTTAAGGCGTTCTATTTTAACCATAGGACATCTTATATATTACTACATCTCTTCAGACGTCCTTCTAAAAAAGGACGTTTATTACCTCTGATTTGGGACGTTTTTTATAGTAGTGATCGGTGCACATTCATGCTATGCACAAAATTATGTACTGATAATTCGGGTAGTGATTGAATGATTAGCACCTGTAAAATATTTAGGGAGGGTTAACTTTTTTTAATTTAGAACCCTAGAATATATTCAAAAATTAATTTCACTTTTGTCGGCATTTAGATTGTAAAAGTATCTGTATATTTCCTTCAAATATTAGGGAAAAAATATTTCCTTCAAATATACATATAATTTTGTGACATTGAATACAAGAGCACATGCATTTAATTAAACTTATGTTGTACATTTCTGGCTTATCTTGTTAATTACTACAATGATTGTTTTTTTTATATATAATTACTACAATGATTGTTGCAAAATCATGTGTGTATAAGATGTGACAGTAAAATCTGAGCCCAATTTTATGTCTAAGTAGCCTACACAGATGTCGCATAATAATTTTTTTTTATTCCGTCTTATTTTTATCATCCTTTTCCGTGCTACATGATATTTTTTTTTCCCAAAAATATTCTCTATTGTAAATTCAAATTTAAGTTGAAAAACATTTGAATGTTTCATGTGCAGTTTTTTGAATTACGGTGACAATCTGTTGAACCTCCACATATTCTCCCTATTCTCATTTTCTTTCTACTGGATAAATTGTCTTTCGAAATCACCTCTTAATTTAAAAAAGAAAAGAAAAAAGAACGCAGTACATAAGTCTCATTGAGTAAAAGTTAACAACTCCCTTAATAGTTTCTAAAGAAAATTCTCATTTGCAGGCCTTTGATTTTAAGAATATATTATTTGAACAACAGAGCATGGAACAATATCAGTGAAAGTGAAAATTAAATATATGTGTAAACTAGTAAAACAGAAAATCACAATCAATATATTGAACTTAAAAAACATTTTAATATTTTTACACTTCACAATGTTTTAAATGGAGACAATAAAATTCTGGCCCAAAAAATCGAGATAGTAAAAGAATTTTCATAATAAGAATATATCACTCTAATTCTATTTATAAGTCCCTTTTAACCAAAAAATTTGATTTTATTTATAAGTCTTCTTTCAAGTAATAAATGAAATTGTGACAATTTTACCCATATTAATTGTACTAATGAAAATAGAGAGAAGAAAAAGTTGAATGATACACATTCATAAATGAGGGCAAAATTGAAAATTTACCTCATAATCATTGAGCTAACTACCTTTTTTTAATATGTGTGATTTAATTAAAAAGGACTTATAAATAGGACCGGAATGGTAAGATCTGGACAAGTTTACAACAACATTTCAAATCAAAATGAAAATGGCAGAACCCTTTATCATGTGACTGTAACACTATATTTACATATGACATGCATCAAAATTAAGTATACAAGACCACCTGGTTTTTGAGTCTATGACTCGTGTGGTCCTGGACAAGTTCTTTTCCACTATTTACAACAGGGTTGTTGAAAATTTAAGAGTGCCTCCTGATCTTAACATTGGAGAACATAGTTACTATCCATCTTTCCTTTCTACCTCCAAAGCAATCTCGTTGCGGCGTTGAAATGGAAGTGTAAATGGGGGATTATACTGCAACCAAAACAGAAAGAGGCTAGTCGCTGTGATTTTTTTATACTTGAGACACTTGGTACCCTAAAAATTCAAAATCCCAAAACATATACATAAAACGGCATACAAAACTGCCCCTAAATTACTCACCTGCGCAACTTCTACTGAAGTGCCCTCTTTAACTTTAAATTCTTTGCCCCTTTTCAATGCTTCTCTTAGTTTCAATTCTCGTCACTTAACTTCTTCATCGCTCACATAACCTGATTAAGAACATAACAAAGGTAAAATCTCTAAATGGGGCTTGAAAATGATTTCTTTTCTTTTCATTTTTACCCTGTGCTTAGTACAATTTCACAGAGATCAAAGAACGGTGTGGCCTGGCTAATTCATTTTTAACTTCACAGAGATCAAAGAATGGAGTTTTGTGCAATTAAAACATGCACGCATCTGCCTAAAACTTCGATTGGTTCGAGTAGCAGGCACTGGGGTTAAAAGAATAGGTTTGGTGCAAAATCAAGCTAGGCCATCCAGTCTGTATACAATCTAAGTTAAAGAGCTACCCTATCCCATTCTCCATTTTCAACTTGTCTTGTCTCCTTTCTAAACAAATACAAATAAACTCACGTAGTTCTCAATTTCTCATAATCTAGACTGTGGGCTTTGTATTTTCATTAGTACTGAAAATTTAAAGTGGCATAAAATATAAATGTAATCAAATATGAAGAAGAAAAAACCTAATTCCGTATTTAAGTTCTTATTAAAAAGGCAAGGGCTAACCTGAAAAGGCAACCACTGCGATTATTTTCCCAGGGACCTCTTTGATGTTCACTGAGGAATCTTTAGGCGAAGGTAAGTTGGCACCATACTTTGAGGGCATGACAAAAGACATTTTCCACTCTCCTTGATCTTCCATCTAAGATAATGTCATTACTGAATTAGATCAATATTGAAGGAATTGCAGTATCTTATACATGTTAATTGGCAATTTAAAAGCAATATCTTACACATGTTCTGAAGTAATTACAAGAACAACCATGATCCTCTCTTCTACAATATAGCTACAATTAAATTGTTAAACGAGCTCAAATCCAATTAAGCTTGAATTCTGTCATACTGGTTATTGGGAGGTAAAAATAATCCATTTTGATAATAAGTTAGCTCCAATCACTTCACCACCATAACCAGAATAAGTTAGGTCCAATCGTTTATGTTCAGTTGCAATTCAGTCTCCATGCTCTCTGCAAGGGTTTGTCAATTTTGGCTGTTAAGCTGCTAGCTATTGTTTTCACTTTTATGTCCAAAGAGATATGGTCATTTTTATTATACAAAATAACTCAAATTACTGATAGCCTCAGGCATCGTATGAGAAGTATAAAAGCAAAGATAAAGATTGCAATTGCACAAGTTCCATGGAAAAGAATAGTACCCTTGTTGTCAACACAGGTGTTGTCATATCCATTTTAACCCCATCATTCTCATTCTTGCGTGTGAAAACAGGCGTTGTCATCTCCATTTTCTCCCTCTTTGTATTCTACTATCAGAAAGCAGCATAATCCCATTACTCATTTTAAAACAGGAAGGAAAAAGAACAAAAATATTTGTACATCACTTACACGTGCAAAAGTTTCACTTCCCAATAGTGAATGTGTATGAAGTCAGTTACTAGCAATGAGGAGAGTAACAATTGGGCGGGTGTAAGTGATGTGAACGCACCATTACTCGAAAAAAGAAAGAGGTGTAGTGACCAAAAGAAGCCCAGTAACATAATTGGAATTCAGTTCTGGAACAAAAAATTACCTTGCCAAAAAGATAGTCAGCTAGGACATTGAAGGACTGGGAGGAACCATAGAAGTCAAAGCCGCTCTTCCCAGGCATTGTAGTCTCTGCTACAAAGTAAGGCTGCAAAGATAAAATCACATTAAAGTAAGACGCAAGACATGACCAACAGTTGAAGACAAGATTGTTCACCATAACAGCATACTCTCTCCAATCCTAAATATAACACAAAGTTGATTTTTTTGGAGAGATTAAGGAAGCTGATTAAATTGGTATTTGTATTTGTATTTTTATCTCCAAATTAATTAGTTTGATTAATAAACAGATACGTAATCTAAAAATACACAACAAATGATATAATTGAATAACTTATTTACCTTTCTTAATCTCTTCAGGAAAAAAAAAAAAAAAAAAAAGTCAACTCTTCTTATAGGAGCGGATAGAGTATTACTTTTTTCAAAAGCACATGGGAGTTTTCATCCCTGCATGTTATATATATACAAGTATATGGCAAGAAAGCTCAAATGAAGTCCAAATCCTTTATATAGTTAGGTACATGCCACGGGCAGCCATCTTTCTAAATATGTTAGGTACTCGCTTTCTAGCAAAAACATTTTCCTGAGTCAAGTTATTTCCAAAAATACAGTCGAAACCTATATATACCTCAATTTCCCTGATCTCGTACTGGTCCCGCGTACCGAGAACTTTGAACTTCACAGTCTCAAGGTCCGGAACTACAGAGAAGCCACAAATAAATCGCACAACGGGAAAAGGAACAATAAGAACAACTCAAGTGAATTAGAACAATTTCATACTTGACGATGAAAATCAATAATTTATAATACCTGCCATCAGAGCTTCCTCGAGAGTCCGGCTTTCAAATCTTTTAGGAAAAATGTATTTAGCAGTCTCAGTGGCAGCATCCGCTAGAACTGTTATGAATATCCGAAACAAATCAATCAAGTGAATTAGCTGGATGGCAGAGCAAAGAGAGGAAGAGCTAAAAAGAAAAAATGTGAAGGACTTTGACATTTACGTCTCTGAGAGAGAGAAGAGGCTTGGGAAGCAAGAGCCAGAAGTAGAGAGTATCGAGTTTCAAAAGCAGACATGGTTCTCCGCTGGGTTGCAGCTGTGTTGATTCTGTTGCTGGAAGCAGAATTGGTGATGATCGATGAGGCTTTAAAAGGGGTTCTTGGAAGAGGGGCGAAGACTAGCGATTGGGTATCTGCAAACAACAGAGGTTTGAAAAGAAGCATTTTTCCTTCCGAATTCGATTCACAACCTTCTATGTTTGGGATGAATGGTAGACTCGCCGTCACCGTGCAGATTATGGTTCTGGATTTTTTGAATTTCAGTCACCGATAAATCGAGTGACCACGTCACGTACATACGTGATGACCTTTGCAGCTGGCGACGAAAAAAAGAAAACCAATTTCTCCTCCTCAAGGTCTGGAGAAATACATAATTCATTAATATTATCACTTCCTCCTTCCTTATGTAATTTGATTATATTAAAAAAATTAATTAAGTATTTAATGTTTCTACCTTTGAGATAGAAACATTAAACACAATAATTAAATTAATAATTATGATATGTATTTTCAAAAATATTATAGTAATTTTTCTTAATTATCTCATTCACTCTCATTCTTAATTATTATTTAAGAAGCATAAATGAGAGAAAATTAGAAAAATATTGATAAGTATAAAAAATAAATTTATACCTAGGACCAAGATCAATCTCAAATAAGGCTTATATTAAGAAAATGAAGAAGTATTAAATATTCTGAAAATTGCGCAAATTTTAAAGTTTATATAAACATATAAAACTTACAAGAATTATAAGGGGGAAAATCATTTATAAAAATAAAATAACATTTTTAGTAGAGTTGGGAAATTGAGTTGGCCCATTTAAGTCCTAACCCTTCAAAGCTTCTACCTGAAAATTAGAGCAGTTAAATGAAGTTGGGTTGTAGGGTTGGGGGCTTAAAAAAGCCGGTCCCCTTTAATTTTTTGTTTTGATTATTGGATTGAATGAACTCTAAAAATTTAATCACTATTTTTCCCGGCCTCTCCTATTACTCTCTATCAATGTATCAACTCTCAATCTCAGTCTCTCACTCACTCACGAATCATGACTCACGTTTCAAAGGCGAGACCAATTGATACTTGTTTGTTGACTACGTTTGTTTGTTGCATGATATGTATTGTTTCGATATTAATATTGACAACATTTTATTTGAAAAAAAATAGAATTTTAATTATTGTAATTTACTAATTATATTCTTTTAAAAAAATAGTTAAAATTTGCAATAATAAACTTTTGGCCTTATAGGGCCCCTGGCCCAAGTGCCCTTTGGTCGAACTTTGAAAAATATATTCTTTTTTAATCCAAACCTAAAAGGTTCTAACCTTTCAAAGATCGGCCCTAATTCCAAACTCCAATCCTTATGTAGTCCT
Organism: Acacia confusa; assembly: GCA_037074495.1. Taxonomy (NCBI): domain Eukaryota; kingdom Viridiplantae; phylum Streptophyta; class Magnoliopsida; order Fabales; family Fabaceae; genus Acacia; species Acacia confusa. The sequence goes on along the minus strand of CM073507.1, from coordinate 6,263,992 downwards.
TGACCCATTATCTAATCACATACAAACTAATTTGAGTTTGGATCTTTTTGGGCCAACCAAAATTGAATTTGAATGGAGTCTTTAGGAAAAGTAAATTATGCTATTTATGATTTATAAAGGGATTAAGTAGCAAATCCACCCCGAAAGTATACGTCGAGGAGTAATGTTGCCTTGAAAGTTTTTTCAAGTTCAATTTTGCCCCCGGAAGTCTAAAAATGTAGCAATGCTATCCTTTTTCGTTAAAAAAATAATGTTGACCATTAAAAATTAACGTTGGCCGTTAACTTTATAACGGAAAAAGGCAACATTGCTCTCAAGCGTATACTTTCGGAATGGATTTGCTACCAATTTATAAAGAGTATTATCAAATCATGTACTATAATAAAATTACAGGAAGCGCAAGGCTTATCAATAATTCTAGAAAAAAGATACAAATTTACTGCTCTTATCTTTTTTCAGTCACTCTTTATATGAAAAAGATGTATTTCCAATCTCCCATTTTCTAGACCCTACTCTTTTTACTCTAGCTTCATAATCTCCTTTTTCATATATATATATAATTGATGATTTTATCCCAAAAAATAAGGAAACAGCAAATGGCTTGGCTTAACCTTATGATTGATCTCATTTCGCTTGATTCATGGCTGTGTGACTTTGAATAGGCCAAGTACCTTATTTTATAGAGGATGCACCACTTCTATTGTGATTAGTGCTTTACGTAGATAACAAAGTGAAGATCAGATTTCCTAAATCCGTATTCCGTACTCATTAACACAAAGCCTGAGACAACAATTATACTCGGATGATAAAACATGAAAACGAGCTGAGATTTATGTCAATACTCCTTTTATAAGAACATTCAACAATGAGGGCAGTTGATAAAACACCATTCCTCAAGCGAAATACATGGCCATCTGAACAGAATTGTGTTTGAAGCCACACTTCTCGTAGAACACTTTGTTCTCACGGCTGCAATCAAGTATTACCTTATAGCACCCCACTGAACGAGCATGATCTGTAAGGAACTGTATTATTTTCTTTCCCAATTGCTTCCCCCTTGCACTGGAATCAACTACAACATCTTCAATGTGTCCCACTTTGCCACAATTTCTTAGAAATTTCTTCTCAATGAACACACTCCCTGTAGCAATAATCCTCCCACAAAGTTCATCTTCCATCACACAAATAACATGATCATCTCCAAGTGAACTGAGTTCGTGAAATCGATCCTGAAATTCCTTGTTTGAAACAGAATCACAGACACTGAGTTGTTGTAGTAACTCTATGAAACCTTTTCCCTTGTCTGACATTTCTAATTTTCTGACTCTTAACTCCTGCTCCAAGCCAGCTGGCTCGCTGTTCTGCATCTTCTTCAACGCAACTTTTGTTTCTGTAGAAGTCACTAAATGTATACCATTAATTCAAACCAAACGTTGGATATCATAAGAACATTTTCCAATCGTCCTCAGAAAGCTAGAAAGAATAAACTAAATTTATGAACAGGCTCAGCAATGCACAAGAGTGCCATAGAGTTCATAAAAAGCCTCAATCAATTTCTACAGTTCAAAAGCAGTTATTTTGACTACCCCTGTGCTTAATACCTATGGATAAACCATAGCTACCAATGTCACTGGCACATTGACGTAGATGATAATTTCTTCCGGACCGGTAACACACACAAACACGAGAGAAAGTAAAATGCTCGTTATTTCAAAATTCAAATTACTGTTGACAAAAAGAGCAACAATAGATCATTGAAGAGAGATTTTTTCAACAGATGAACAGAAGTCTAGCTCATTCCCACAAGGCTAAATTTAGCAGATAATGCAGGAGAATAAAATATGATCAATATTATCAGCACCACAGCTAAATCGTACCAACTCGTAATTCTCCCCCGCAACAGCAACATTTTACTAGGACCTAGTAATTACAGCTTTAAACTTATCGAGTCCTAGTCCATTACATGATGTCCAAATTCTACCAATCTACCTACATATGAAGGATAACGATTTGAGAGTTTTCTTCACCTTCTTACCTTCTTCCCAGAAAAAAAATGATTGTACAATTATCAAATTAATGACTCAAACACAGACGCAGCCCCTGAGTGCCACCGATTTTACTCGCGATCGTTTGAGTAGGCGAGAGGCGCAGTCGAGGATTCTTTGGGGGCGAGATGAGAGTTCAAGTGAGATGCAATGAACCTTTTGGCTTCGTGGGAATCGAAATCTTGCCGTTTAAACTCGATCTGATGAGCGTGCCGTGAAGATGGAAAATGACGGCGACTATAATTGACGCATCATATTTATAGAGCCGGAAATCCGGCCCGAATCCATCCGGACCGGCTTGTTTAAGGCTTTTTAAGGTCTGAAAATTAAAACTACTAAATGAAGTTGGTGCTCTGTAAGGTTAAGGCTTTAAAAGGGCTGGCATATTACGCCCTTTACTATATTTTTTTAATTATTAAACTAAGAATGAGAGTTTTAAAGGGTGAAGGACCCTAAAATTTTAATCATCATTTTCCTCACCTTCTCCGATTCTCTTTTCACCTTTTGTCCATGTCTCAACTCTTAGTCTCAATCTCTCACTCACTTACGAATCAGTATCATGACTCACACTTCGAAATTGAGACTCACGGACACTTATTTGTTAACTGTGGTTATTTGTTGCATAATATGTGTTATTTATATATTAATGTTGACCACATTCTATTTGATAAATTAAAATTTTAATTATTGTAATTTACTAACTATACTTTTAAAAAAACGAAGAAAAAATAGTTAAAATTTAGAATAATAACTTGCAAGGCCGAACTTTTAAAAACAGATGTTTTTCTTACCCCGGACCTAAAAGGACCAACCCTTTTAGGCCTGACCCTTTAAGGTGGCTAACCCGACTCTGATTCTCAGCTCCATTCATGGCCTTTAATTGATAGACGGCTTAGATTTTCTCTGTACATTGGCTAGATGTCTGACATAATTTTTCTTGGGCGAAGGTGAAAAATACCTAATCTACAAATCATGCATGTGTGTCTGCATCATATATTATCTTTTGGATGAAAAAAAACTCATGGACTTTAAAAACGAGGATAGAATTGCTAGCTTATTGATGAAGGCAAACATCCGTTAATTTATGGGCCCCACTTTAACAATTTTAAAATAGGGTTAATGTGCAAAAATGCACATGTGTTTTTTCCAAATGAGCGTTTGACATCAAGTGTTTTTTTAAGTGCAAAAGTGACTACGTGGTTACAAATTAAATTTAAAAATACCGTTTGACTGTTAAGTTTGACTTTTTTGCCGATTAGACAATGACATGACTTTCAGAGGTGGAAAAATATACATTTGGTTTGGTTAAAAGAGAGGCCAACACCAAGTGTTCTTTTAGGTGCAAAAATACACATGTGTTTTTGACAAAAAAATACCGTTTAACCGAAAGTTTGACTTCTTTTTGTTGACTTGATGAAGACATGGCATTCAAATAACTGTGAAAAAAACATTAAAATTGAACCGTCACGGGTTCGATTGTAGCAAGTATGCATCAAAACATCACATGCCTACTGTTGCCTCGGAAATAGCCAGTGAAACTCATACAACTAAAATGCCATGTGGATAAAAAATATATCTACATGGCACATGTTGTAATTTTCAGGTACAATTCTGTTACAATGACAAACAAAGGGATAAGGAGGGTGATATTAATTCTTCTCAACTTAAATTTGTGATCGGTCAGCATGTTTTTTTTTCCCACATAGTTGCTTTGAAAACCATGTCACTATCTAGTTAGCAGAAAAAGTCAAATTAATGGTCAAACGATATTTTTAGCTAAAACATATGTATATTTTTATAAATAAAAAAAGCACTTGGTGTTAATCTCTTTTTTGACTAAACCACATATATGTTTTTGCACTTTTGAAAGTCATGTCATCATTCTTTCAACGAAAAAAGTTAAACTTAACGGTCAAACATTATTTTTACACCTTAACCCTTTTAAATAATTATTTTAAGAGGAAAAGTGTAAAAATACCCATCTACATATCTCATATGTGCGTCTAACACAATATTGGGTACAAAAATATATATAATCATTACAAAATGGGACAAAATGCTAGCTCTATCAATGAAGGCAAATGTTTGCTAATTTCTACCTCTGTTAATCAAGGTAAAAGTTCCAAAGATGGACTATGGAAGGGTATTTGGAGGGAGCATGTAGCCTAAAGCGTGTTGACCATGAGAGTTATTGTTCGTGTGAAGGTAGCTCTGGTTTGGAGAGGGAGAGACAGAGAGGAGGGTGAGGAGAAGAGGGGTGCGGGAAGAAAGAGAGGTTGAGAGGTTTTTAAATAGGGTTAAGGTGCAAAAATACACATATGTTTTTCCTCTAAGAGCGTTCAGCACCATATATTTTTTTTTGTGCAAAAATACCACTTCCATTAGTTGACCGTTAACCATGGTGAAATTACCTTTTTGCCCTTAGTTTAAAATAATTAAAAAAGAAAAGGGTTTAGGGCAAAAGAGTAATTTCACCATGGTTAACGGTCAACTAACGGTCAGTTAACAGTCAACTAACGAAAGTGGTATTTTTACTCCTAAAACCTAACGGCGTGTGTATTTTTGCACAAAAAAAAAACATATGGTGTTGGGCGCTCCTAGAGGAAAAACATATGTGTATTTTTGCACCTTAACCCTTTTAAATAATTATTAAAGCAGGCTCATAAAATCATAAATTAATAGATATTTGTCTTCATTTTTGTCCCTTCTTTTAATAATTATATGCATATCTTTGCGGGTCAAGTTTCTCTCATTATCTTTTTCTTATTATCCCTCATAATCTCTAAATCATATTCATCCAATCAATATAATATTATTTTTATTTTTCTCTCCTTTTTCCAATTAACGGTCCAGATGAGATGACGAGGGATCGAGAGAAAAAAAGCTTATGAGAGAATCTTCTTCCATATCTTTGCACCCCAAGGATTGTACATGGTGCCGAACACACATGCTGGAGATATAGATGAGTAATTTTGCATTTTCGCCTTTAAAATAATTACTCTTGTCCTAATTATAAAACCAATTTTATAATACAAATTACACTACAAAAATGGAATTATAATTAAGACAAGAGGTAATATTTAAAAATTATTAAAGTGAAATTCACAAAACCATAAACTAATGGACGTCTGCAAGGAGCTGACATTTAAATCCTTTTTTTTAAAAAAAAATTATTAGTATTTTCACACCAAAAGATTATATTTTATATCTGGTGTCAAACAGACATACATAATATGTACTCCATTTTTCTTTAAAAAAAGTATAAAAAAGATAGAGAAACGCATCGTTTCGCTTAGCCCCCTGGCACCGCCGTAAGAATCCTATACAATCTGACGACGAATTGTTCATTGGAAGAGGCGGGGGAGAAGGAGATAGTCATGTCAAGATCGCTAATTCGACGCTTCAAGCCATTATTGACAGCTCGAATTCGACAGAACCAGAGGCTTCTGAGCTCGTCTTCTGCTCCTGTTCTTCATCATGCTTCTCCCTCATCTTCGTCTTCGTCGTTTTCACCCGAGCCCGTTCAAATGACTGAAAATTGTATCCGGGTATTTCCTACTCTATCAACAAGATTACATGTTACTTTTCTATCAATCTGTACTTGTTTTCTGTTGACAAGATTTCATCTTTTGATTAATTAGCGTTACGGTTAAATATGCTTTTTTGGCTGGTATCGTAAAATTGGAATCTGATTGAATTTCTTTGTTAAAGGGATGTAATCATTTTCCTATGTCTGCCTCTAGGAAAACTCAAGCAAAGAGATTTGTTTCCTGTAAAATAAGACATGATTTTATGCCTCTACCATTCTGAGTACTGAAGATATTCCCCTCTTTTCCTTATCCTATAAACAAGGGGAAAATGATTACTTCTCCAGGACAAAGATTTTAAAATCCTTTTATGACTAGTTGCGGGGTCTGACAGGAGCCTATAAGAAACAGAATTGAACCCAAGTATGAAAGAAACCATTAATAGAAATAAAATAGGGTATCTTATTCGTGGAAGAGATGGAAACTCCAACAACCCAGCCTATTTCCTTCATCAGTACCCCTTTTTGTAGTACCCTTCCCCCATTTGTATCCTGCCTTAGCTTTTGTAAGTTGATACTACCCATTTCCAGGGCACAAAAAATATTTTAACTATGCAACAACTTGCTCTGACATTGCTAAAGCCTTCTTATGTGATATTCCTCCTATGGTGCAAGTCCTTGTACCTCTTTGCAAGTGTATAATGTTGTATTAAGATGGGTTGATGGGCAAGTTGAGTCTAGGGAAAAATCTTCTGATAAAAGTGTAGATCAAAGCTTTCTTTCTGTTATGACGGATTGCTTAACAAGGCTTAAGAGGTTAAGAGTGGAAAGGGTGTAGTGAAAGAAAACAATTCCAAATAAAAACGTAACCATTATGACTCTTGTTTGAATTGGTAATTTCATGGTGTAATGGAAAAGGGGTGTCAATCCCCTGCCTTGTTATTTGTTTGGTAACTTTGATTACACAATTTATCTTGATTTTGTCCATAAAAATTAAGAATTTAAAGTTCATCCATCAAAGTGCTTAAGATCAAACATCAAGTGAAAAAGTTCTGAGTTGTTAGCTGTCTCCAACACCATTTGATGCTCTTGAGGAATACAAACATAATCATGTTAATCGTTGTTATTGTGTCAGTGAGATGTAATTTGGAGGCTACTTCCTAAACATATCAATTATTGTTGTTCATACATCACTAGCAATTGCCCTCAACTCATAAAATTTCGTTCCGGATAAACCACCAGCTTTATTGTTGGGGGCTTCCATAAGAACATGCTGTTCTGTTTACAGATGCATATGAAGTTTCTTAAACATGGCTAATTCAACTTGAAAAACTTCTGTTTTTAATGAAAAGGGAATTCTCCCCTTGCTCTTTATTTTATTGAATGCAGTGATATATATGTAATTACAAGTACTATTACCAACCAATTTCTGTAATTCAATTAATTGTTTAACAGAGAATGAAGGAACTTGTAGCCAATGAATCATCAGCAGATGGGAAAATGCTTCGTTTGGGTGTGGAAACTGGTGGATGTTCTGGATTCCAATATGTTTTCAATCTAGATGACAGAATAAATTCAGATGACAGGTATCTTCTTTCATCAGTGAAAATTTGTTGGTGTGGTTGTAAGCCCATAATTACAGAAACATTTGTTATTGTGAGAATACAGATAATGATTTGTTATTTTCTCAGCTGTGTATGTATATACTAATCCCTTGTCTCTTGCAACGTTTTTATGTTGGCAGAGTTTTTGAGAGGGAAGGTATTAAATTGGTTGTTGATAATGTTTCCTATGACTTTGTAAAAGGAGCAACTGTTGACTATGTTGAAGAGCTAATACGTTCGGCTTTTGTTGTAAGTTAAACATACCTTGTAGCTATGAACATGTTGGTTATTTAAAGTTATAATCATATCCATTTGGTTCAACTCATCTGTTTTGTTAAGTTTAACATGATGTATTATTGTGTTGTTGTGGTCATCATTGTCATAGTCCTAAAATGTTTTCTTCTTGGATTGGAACTTCCCCGTACAACTTTCATTTTCTAGCAATTGAATCAGTTCATATATCTTTTTCTGGGTAAAATCCTTTAAGATCAGAGAATCCTTGATAATCACTGCATCAAAGCTTCCTATCTGCTACTTGCTTTACAGTAAAAGGGAACCAGATGATAGCCTATCTGTACGTATCAAGTTATAAATGATGGGAAATTATTTAGATTGGAGACATTTAGGATTATAGCCATCTTCAGGTTCTGACTGGATGTTGTCATCAGAAGGTTGGTTGTAGAAATTTTTCTAAATAAATTTGATGTATCTCTTAAAAGTTAAGCCATGCCATGCACTTTAGTTTTATGTAGTTAGTCCACTTATTAAGTACTACTTTTAATATTTGATGTATCTAATACTGGACAATCTTCCACAATCAGATGTGCTCTTGTAATTTAAATACATAATAACGCTACTTTAGGGTGATTCCACAATCATGTTGTCTTCAGTCTCATTGGGACATGCCTGAACCTTATATATAAGCTTGAAGTTTCCCTATGATACATGTATAATCAGTTTTTGGTAACGCGCAGGTGATGGAAAACCCAAGTGCAGTTGGTGGTTGTAGTTGTAAGAGTTCATTCATGGTGAAACTGTAGTCACTTTACATCCTGACTCAGTGACTCCTCCCACTGCTCAGATATTTTAATGATCTTGGTCCTAGCATACTACTATTTGTTTAGTCCACTGAGACTCATTTCTTATCTCCCTGGCCAAAAACTATTGATTGATCTTAAGTCAGATTTATTGATTGTATGATGCGAATATACCAAAGTAAGAAATGAAATAGAGTGGATAGTATGTCGAACAGTTTGATTTCTACGTGGATATCCATTTTTTTAAAAAAAAAAATTTTGGTGTCAAAGGCTTGACGCCTAGATTGAGGTTTTTCAAAAGTGCCTTAAAATATAACCAATATTCCCACAAATCCTATTCATAGCAATTTTGTACATACTAAGAAAATTGAAATCGATAACTTTGGAATTACTCTGTAGTTTTTAAAAATGCCCTCCCTCTCCAACAGTCTATTTTTAGAGGTATTTTGGGAATTTACTAGCTATAAAATAAACTGTACTACCTCCCATCTCAAATATAACATATAATTTATAATATAATTTATATTATAAACTATGTCTTATATATATGATCGGAAAAGTACTTAATATTTAATATTTTATGGACGTGAATATCAAAGCCTTCTGGATCATTGAGACCATCCATGCTTGGTTTATGAAAATGATACATTTTATTCAGTCCAAACATAACGTGAAAAAATATTTATTATTAAAATTCAATAATATAATTGATTTTTTAAGCCAATTGTACAGTGTTCGATTGGATAAAATATTTACACTTTTATTGAAAAAATTAATATCTACATGTAACCTAGTGCTAAGGTTGTAAGAAGATCCTCTCATCATCTTTCATGAGCCTATCGAGATCATTGATTGAGAAGAAGAGCCCATTTAGACAATTGATTAAAAAGATGAGAAAAAAGTTGAAGAAGTGATAACTATGACATCAATTATTTTGACCTTTCATATTAATTACATGAATATGATTTAAAAATTACATGGATGATGAGAAATGAGAGAAACCGGACCAGTGCTAAGGATTTGATTCCCTGTAATCCCATACGATTAGTGTCAGCCCCATTAAAAGGGGGAAAGCAAACAGCCTCTTTAAATTCAAAAAGAGAGAGACATATCAGCTCGGTTTGGCAAGGGTAGTGATCCAGAGTCCAGACTAATGAAATATACACAACTTTATGAAAGAAAAAGAGCCATTCAATAAATCAAGACAAATGAGAGCTTTTCAAAGTACGATGTTCAGCAAGATAAAATTGTGTAGTAGAGTAACATGTTAGAAATCCTCTTCAGATTTTCCAGATGGAATCCAGAGACACCCAAAGAAATTTTATGTACCAAAAGTGTACCACTTGTCAAATCTAGGATAAGTAGGATAGTGGGACTACCATTTATTCACACGACACCGCCTCCCAATGGGGGGGGGCAGATAAAGGAAATCGGCAAAGTGATGTTATGTTCCAGGCTTAAGAGTCACGGGCAAAAATAAAGAATCTGCAGCTTCACATTGCATGAATTCTTTTGCTTAGCACTTAAAGAAACATCAAGAAGCATGGAAACTCATGGGATGGATAAAGAAATACTTGTGACAGAATTATAATAAACTGAAACTTCGACAGACATGCATGATACCGCATTACTCACTATTCATATTCAAACTCAATCATTACTTGAATATATTTTCGTCCAAGTTGCAGAAAGATTCAGTAAATTAGGCAAAGGTTTGACACTTTTCATGGGTTTTGACCACCGAAAGAACCCCATAAATGATCAATTTCTTCAAATGGGGGCATTTTTCCATAACCCCAGCTACCCAAACAGAGAAGAGGTCATTAATCGTTGTCCATCCAAGCTCTAACACAACTACATTCAGTAAAAGAGACACCCTGCAAGCCATAATGAAGTACTCCACCTCTTAAATCATAACTTAAGGATAAGTGAGTCAACTGAGGAAAACAGACAGAAATCGGTTCTATATCCAAAGCTATTCAGAGATGATGAGTTTGATTTGCACATAAAATCGCCGTCATAAAGATCCAGTATTAGCATATCTCAACAATTCCTGTTTCAAATACACATCAACTGAAACATACTAAATGTGAACATGAACCATCACTGAGTCCTGGTAACAGGTTCAAGGGCCTCGACAGTGACTACGCTATTTCCTCTGATAACCTGCAGCAGTAGGGAGAATGAACAACTTAAAATTGACAAGATATGCATGGTAGAGGCGGTAAGATCTTTACTACTGATCGTAAAGCAGAGAATAAAAAGAATAAGAACCTACCACCATCCCAATGTCCGTTTTCTCATTGCCATTCACCTCCACAGTATTGTCAACAACTAGGTTCATGAACTGGTCAAAACCCCGAAGGGTGCCAATGATCATCCGATTGGCATTCAGCTTAACTGCATTGAGACAAAATAGGCATAAATTTCTTGATTTCAACAGTTTAACCATATGAACACGTGCATATTTCATAACAAAACCCGTGGATAATAAGCATCAAATACTAAAATTGGAAAAGGGGCCGCAAGCTGATGGATACAGGCGTGAAACAAAGTCTTCGCACAAAGAGAACTTCAAGGTGTGGTTTTTTTTTTTTGGGGGGGGGGGGGGCTCCTAAGATATCAGATTCAAAGAACCTTTATGAAATCAAAACAGTATAACTTTTTCAAAATTGAAACTATTCAACAGGTTCACACAGTAATGTTTAAGATAGCATGGCAGCAGCAATAGGAATGGAGGCAGAGGCAGGATGTGCCAGCCCAACACCTCACCAGCTCCAAGGCACCCGCCTCTGGTGCAGATGGTCTGATCATGAGGAACTTGAAATGCCCGCCTCTTACAGGAAGTTAAGAATCTCAAAACCAAATGAACAGAGAAAGGGGAAAGACAAATGAACATTATCACAACCTATCAATATGAAATAGGCTTCAAACTGAGACAGAAGCAATGAACACACTCATACGATTCTACAGATGTTTCAAGCTCCATGATTAATCTCCTGTCTTTATCATCTAGGCCAAGTAATCAACCCCTCTGCTGTTTATTTTACATCACATTCAGTTAACTTAAACCAAGGTCAGAAGTCCAATAACCATAAGATCTTTATACCTTTGAGAATCATGTTTAAACTTTCGAGTCTTACGTCTGATTTAGAGTCCCACACGACACAGACAGCTTTGTCAAGGTTCCACCATGCGTTATCCTTTGATATACTTATTTCAATTTTTTTGGCATAAATTTTAAGCAGTTTCAAATAGCAGAGGAGCCAATTTGCTAAATAAGTATTGACAGTGATCAAGTAAATGAAATCATAACCAAGAACGCTGGGGATTGAGTTACGAAGCTACTGTTAATTGTAAAGGACCAAAACTAAGAACAAGATAGTGAAATATACTCTTCGCGAAACCAATGAATCGCCGTGAAAATCTAGTGCATTCGGCTAGCCCTCAAACGAACTTTGAATTGATACAAACAACATTAGAACGATAGATCGCAAAAACTACCAAGACAAAAACAACTCCAGAGTACTGAACACTCAGTAGCCACGAGTAAGTTCAGCAACAACTCCTCAGAAAATAGAGAATTCGAAAAACAGAAAAACAAACTTACTTTGGAGCTTCTTGTCCATATACCTGTCAAATCCCACGGAGAAAGGAATAAGAAAAAATTAATCGTGCTCCAATAATGAGAACTATATATACAACGTAAATGTGCAACTCGATAGAAGTAGTACTTACTTCTTGAGATCCGGTGGTTGACCTGACCTGCTCATGGTGGTGTTGAGTTTTCAGCGAGAGAGGACCGTAGAGAGTAGAGACGGAGAGGATTTGGGGACTGAAAATTGAAAAAGCCGCGTGCCGAAACCCCCAAAAATGTCGAACTTCTGTGAATATGAATTGCGCCCACTTAAATGGAGCCCCTGCCTGACAAGGAAGACAGCTGCTGGGGACTTGGCGTGAACTATACACGATACCCCGTTGATCTCATAAACCCTAGATTAGAGATATTTCCATTCCCCAGTGTAGGCGAAATTCCTGGGAAAAATACAATTTAATCTTCATAATTTTTATTTAAATTTCAACTTAATTCTTTTAATTTAAATAATTGCATTTAGGCTTTTTCGGCCAATTGCAATTAAATCCAGATTTGGCTTATGTCCGTTATGTGAAACTACGCTGTTTTCCCACAACCAGGTACCTTTTTTCTTTTTTAAAAAAAAGTTGCAAGTGCCAATAGAGCCTAGCAGAGAACTTATAAGTCATAACCAATGAGCCAGTCCATAACATAACTTAGTGTAATTGGGCCATTTTGAACTTACCTAAAAAGCGTACGATGGAGTGGGTTGGAACCCTCCCATTTAAGATTTAAATAGGCGGGCTATGAGCACACCTATAGACTGCCTATATCCTCCCATCTAATGTAATGTATTTTTATTAACCACTTATCTCATTCCTTAATACGTCATAAAGTAAAGGTATTCCTTAGCTCCGTTCATATTCGAAATTTTGAGTATTTGATTGCCTCTAATCTCTAACCATAATGACCATCTCTGTGTGTGTGTGGTTCTATTTATTTGAACTTGTGAATCTCTATTGATTCTATATGTAATGTAGAGAAGATTTTCATAAGTGGATGAATATCTTCAAACTAAATTAGTTGGCTTCCGTGATCCAAAATTTGATGTTTTGATGTAGTGGAAAGTGAGTATTTCCAAGTATCAAGCTCTAAATATGTTGGCACATGATTTGTTGGTCATACCAATATCTACGATATCTTCATATTAGCTTTTGGTATTGGGGTTGGATACTAAATTTTTTCAAGAGCTCCTTGTCTTCAAATATGGTTAAGGCACTCGTATGTGTTTAAAATTGGCTATTCAAGACACTCTCTAAATTTAAGGACCTTGATATTGATAATTTTAATGAGACTGCAAGTGTTGTTACTAGTGTTTTCAATAACATTCTCAATTTATATTGTTTCATTTTTTTTAGTTCATATTAGATTATTTATGATATGTTTTCTCTTCATTTATTTTGCAAAGGAAAATTTAGCGTCTAGAGCTATAGTTCCTTCCTTAAGTAAATATGAAGATGATGGTGAAGACTAAAGCTTACAAATTTAATGGAAGCATGCCATTTTGTTAATCTATGAATTTATAGAGTTGTAGTTGTAATAGTACCGAAATAATTCTTTATAATTTTGAAAACTTATTTTATGAATGTGAAAAAAATATTTCAGGGTATTGAAAAAAAATATTTGAGGGTATTGATTATCACTAAAAAGATACTTCAGCATATTAAAAAAAATTCACAATCTTAAAAAATTATTTTAGTATCTCAAAAAAATATCCTAAAGCATATTTTTAGTAGCAGTCAGTACTTGAATTATTTTTTCAAAATCCAAAAATATTTTTTTTAAGATCATGAATTATTTTTTCAGTATCCTGAAATATTTTTTAGTATCAGTCAGTACTTTTAAATGTTTTTTCAATTTTTAAAATCATGAAGAATTGTTTCATTATTATTTAGTATCCTGAATTATCTTTTTAATCTGGGTAGTGCCTGAAATTTTATTCATTACTTTTTTCTTAAGAAAAAGGGTCCTAAATGTGTGAAATTACACCAAAATGGCACGTAGGGTAGTGGACATAAGTCTATAGCACACAAGCCAAATCCATTAAAGCCTCGCAGTGTGAAAAATCTTCAATTGAATAACCAGGTCAGATCAAACCAATAGAGATCAAATTAAATGAAAGATTTTGGCTTAGTTTTCTTAATAATCTTAATCAATTGATGATGTTCTATTTTCTTCAATTTTGATTGATTTGAGGCAATTCCAAACGATAATTTTTTTTTTTAGAAACTTGATAATCTTTATATTTCAGAGTGAATAAATAAATGGGTTAAGGTGCAAAAATACACATGAGTTTTTTACTAATGAGCGCCCAGTATCACGTGTTTTTTTTTGGAGTAAAAATACACACGTAGTTACCATTTTGAAGCAAAAGGCACATCACACCTTTAAGTTACTATTCACCGCCTTTATGTTACTGTTCACTTCATTTCTTGTTCTCTCATCATGATGAACAGTAACTTAACGGTGGGATGTAACTTTTGCTCTAAAATGGTAACCACGAGTGTATTTTTACTCTAAAAAAAGCAAGTGGTACTAGGCACTTCTGGGAAGAAAACTCATGTGTATTTTTACACCTTAACCCAAAATAAAAATATTGTTGTATTGATTGAAAGAGCATCAGCAAAAATATGATGACAGAGGTCGATAAAATTATGGGAAAATTCCTTTCAGGGCCCAAGGTAGGAAAATAATGTCAAAAAAGGCTCTGAGAAAAGTCAAATGTGAAAAAAGGCCCTAGGGCCTTTTCTGGTATTATTTCAAAAATCATTAACAACTATATCAGTACCCATTAACAATTATATCAGTCCAGTTAACAACTAAATCAGTTCCGTTAACAACAAAATCAGTATCCATTAACAACTATATCAGTATCCATTAACAATTACGTTTTTCTAAAATAATATCAAAAAAGGTCCTACATGTGATTTTTCTTAGGGCATTTTTTGACAATATTTTCCTATTTAGGCCCTGATGAAGATTTTCCCTAAAATTATTTAAACAACTCATATTTTAATAAAAAAATTTAAGAATTAAAGATTAACTTCAAAAATAGTCATAATTATAAAAAAACAAAAACCACAGGTCTCGTTCCGACGCTCTTTTGATCTTATCTATTTTGACATTGTTATATTTCTCCGGCTCTTTTCAAATTTTGTGGAAAAATAAAATAAAACATGAAGATACTTTCTGATTTTTTAACTTATCAAGACAAATTTAAACTTTTTGCTTTTCAAGAAAAATAAAAACACATATTTAAACAGTTTTAAATTTTTTTGAAAGGAAAAACTATTCTAAAAAAAAAACAAAACCACACAGGCCGACAGTCTCAGCTTTTATCTAATAATAAAATGTGATAATAGAACCGAATCGTTTTGATTACTTGTTTTTATAAATAATATCAGAATTTTGTTATAGCTGAAAATAGTTATAAATACTTTTCTTTCATCCGATCTCTTGAGATTACCGCCCAGAAAAAAGAACTTTGACATGGGTAAAGGTAACACATAGATCATGCCCAGTACACTCACATTTTCACTTGCCCGTGATTCGTGAATCTTTTTTTTTTTTTTGGTCGAACCCGTGATTCGTGAATCTCAGTATATACAATTACCCGACCGATGTCATGTGGAAAAACGGTTTAGCCCAACACAAACCTTCTGAAAGTGAGCTGGTTAATTGCATAATTCAGGATTTACGGACAAATCCTTTCAGGAAATACAAAAGTCAGTTGAGTACTGCTTCAATATTTCTAAATCCAACAACAGAGACGAGGACTTGGGAGCCAAGACCAGAAAAAAAGCATAAGACCCTTATTGCAAAAATGGAAATTGCTAATATAGATCTTGATGTTTACTCCCATAATTCCAGAGTATTAAACTCACGGAAGGCCAACAAGATGGTCGAACAAATCACTCCTCTGATGGCCTTTGCCCCAGCACAGGAATGTCTTCATATCGTTTCTGCAGCAGGGAAAAAGGGGAACCAGAGTTCATTGCCAAAATAACAGGTAAGGTTCGGGCAAAAGTGATCATTTACTACCAAAATCAGACACCTGAAAACTAATGATCATTAATATGGAACATCTAGGAGAGTACCAAAATATGCCCAAACATGGTGAATGGTGTTTAGCAAGGAACCAGAGAACAACCAAAGCACCAGACACTAGTAACGTACAATTTTGGGGGCATGGGGATCCAACGCTTCAGATAAGTTAGAGAAACAACAAAACAAAATCTGACAAGTACAACAACCAACAACAAAGAGCCTTATCCTGCTTAGTGAGATTGGCCTCATGAATTACACGAGATTATTGCTTAAACAGCAACTAACTCTTCACTTATATCATGTACCAAGAGATTCTATTTGATAACTTCCTTTAAGCCCCTTCCTAGTTTCGTTCTACATCTCTGCATAAAGGCCATTTGCTCAACTCTCTTCACTGGCATTTCTAGTGGCCTTCTTTACACGTATCTAGATCACCTTAAAAAATCAATCATCGAAGTGATTTAACAAAGTTAATAGTCAGTGGATAGACCTAAGAATTAACCACTCTTTTGTTTTATTGTTGCTTAGAGTGGAAATGTTTTAGCTAGGCGTTCTTCAATCACCTCTAAAGATTCTTGCAAATAAACCATGCATTTTAATAAAACCTCTAAAGTAACAAAGCAAACCTCTAATTTCAAGAATTTCAAATGATAATTGAGAACTTTGCACATATTATTACGACCTATTTATATTTCTACACTTTCTCATGGTAGAAAGCAATAAATTTACACCTATTAATGCAAAACTTTCAAACCTAAAGAAAGATAAGTGAAAGTGAATTCAATCAGAATTTAATTAACCAAAGAAAAGACAATTAAAATTCAACCAATCAAATTTAAACTTGAAGCTAATGCATCTCAACACGCATGCACCATAAAATTGATAGATAAACCATGTAGTTTTCATAGAGAGTTAAACAAATTCCATACCCCAACATTATTGTACTCCCAGAGCTTGTGAACTCCATAATCCACGGCCTGCAGCCAAGAAAAGAAAGTTCTTAGTTATTCATCTTGCAAAAACCAGAATCGAAGAAACCAAAGGAAGCTGGTAAGAAGACAAAGGAAACTACTGATAACATAAAATTAATAACTATATTCAGGTAAGCTTACAGAACGGATTTTGCATATAAACAAACAATTTTTTGAACTGATTTTCAATTAAAAATTAAACGCTCTTAATGATAGAAAGAATAGAATGATTGAAATGGAAGTATGGAACAATACTGTAAACCACGTAATTTAACTTCCACAGAAATTTTGTAGTCACAATTGAGGCATCCAATAATCGCAGACTAAACTTATCCTACATTTTTATGAAGCCCGGGGGATCACAATTATGTCCTTCCCAGTCCTACTTTCCAACATTGCTTTATATTCTAAACTACTTTCAAAGCAATTGCATAGTATATTACTCAAATTATTTCCTCCTAATCTGACACAGCCTTCACAGTTACCCGTGTACATCCAACAAACGGGACTTCTCTCATTTCTATGATCGATGGTCATGGATGAAAATTATCAAGCAGAGTACGTGAATTTTTCCCCCCCTTAAAAAAAAGGACAAATTTCGAATGTGAGCTCGTTACAGCAATGAAGCACCTATTCCTACTGAGTGATACAACCAAAAAAAAAAAAAAATTGCAGCATGGGTCGCTGTGAGATTCAAAGAATAAGAACTCACCCTTTCTCCGAGAAAAGCGCCGGCAATGATAAAGGTGACATAGACAGAGTTCCGGCGCATAATCACCTTGTATAGACCTTCCAGAAGGCCACCTCTGCTTCGTCGAGCAGCAGAATCCATGGTTAATTACCTTGTTTTTGGTTCGATTCCTTTTGATTTGTGCTCTAGGGTTCCAGATCTCCTCTGCCACAAGATGGGGGAAGAACACGATTAATGCAAAATCATTGGTTTTATAGGAGTAGCTGATATATAGTACATTTATATTGGTGTTGATCTAAATGTGTATATTCCTTTTACTACCGCATTTTTTTGACCGTTCCACGCGAAAATGGGAAAAATTTCATTAAAAAAATGTAGTAGTTAAAAAAGAGGAATGGTCAGTACTTTAATTTATATAATTTTCACTTGATGTTTTTTATATGTCACAATTAATTAATTCTGATATATCAATGTGGGTTAGTTAACTTATTAATTATAAAATAAATTTTTAATTTTTCTCTTATTTGTAAATGATTCCAATGGTCAGCACGAATAATTTTTTTGTTTATAACAATTAATAGGGATAAAATTGTAAAAATAACATTTATGACTCTAATAGCATACTTGTAATATGGATTAAATTTTTTCCTAAAAAATGACTTATAAATATAATGAGAGTGCTATCAATAAATAACCACCAAACAGCAAGATCAATTGGTTAGAGTTGTTCCTCTTAATTAAAGGTCTCAAGAGTTTTGAAAATACAACATTGTTTTTTCGTTCTTGTGGTTGAACCCAACTCGGTTTAGATTAGTCTAAAGCCTAATAAATCTTTTAAATTAAAAAAAGATAAGTTAAAAATTATGAGTTTAAATTCCATCGATGTAAAAAATTTGTTGCTTCGCAGTTTGGAAGTATCTCTATAGCATTCTTTAAGTATGAATATTAAAAATAAAAACAAAAAATTGGCATTAACGCATGTAGGCCATCATGGTTAAGGAGCAAAAATGCAGAACCAGGGTGTAGGGGTGCCTCCCCTTGAGAGCAAAATGAAAATCATTAGAAGACTAGTTCAGGATGTGGAGGAGGCGGCAAAGTTCCAAGAGCTGAGAGTGAAAGTTGGGCGGAGTTTGATCAATGTAGCTTGGTAGTTCCCGAATGATGGGTATATTAAAATTGACACTGATGGGGCAGCGAAAGGTAACCCTAGGCCTGCGGCATGCGGTGTAGTGATTAGAAACTTACAAGGTCGTTGGTTGGGTGGAAGCGGAGTGAGGCTGGGGACATGCTCGGCATTTAGAGCTGAGCTCTAGGGCATTCTACATGGATTAGAGATAGCTTGGTTTGCTGGGCATAGAAAGGTAATTCTGGAAAGTGATTCGCTAATGGCGATCACTGGGCTCACCAGAGGAGGTGGAGCAGTCCGTGAGATTCGCCTTATATCTCGTATACGAACATATATGAGCAAGGCATGGGAGGTACAACTACAACACTCTTTCAGAGAAAGCAATATGTGTGTGGATTGGATGGCCAACTTCATGCTAGACCCAAGCAATCAAGCAGACAAGATTTTCTTTGAGGAATCCTTTTGCTGTACCAAGCAGATCTAGCAGCAGTTAGTAGAGAGCGTACCGTGACTCTCCTTTGTTAATTTATTTGTTTTTCATTCTGTTTTGTTAGGCGTTTAGTCTTTTCTCTTACCAAAAAAAAAAGGAGCAAAAATGCAAAATGACCCACATACCGTGGTTTAATTTGGCGCGCTCATAGGCCAAAATTTCTCATTACAGTCCACTCAACTTTATCGTCCCCATCAATATTATTGTAGATGCAAACTGCAAGCTGCATCAGATCAGATCACTGTGGAACAATAGCCTATAAATCGCCCCTTTTTTTCTTGTTATAGATTTAGTATATTATACTCGTATATTTATAAAAAGATAATATTTTTATACTCTAGATCGTGGTCATATGGTTTTGTGTTACGACGGAAATAAAAAATATTTTTAGTGTTGTGTTGGGTGGTTCACATATATATAAAAAGGACAATTCAATGTATTAATAAAGAAGGTAGATCAAATAGGGTTTATGAAATTGGTTGAAAATTGGTAGAAGAAAACCGAAACAAAGACTCAATAAAAAAGAGGACTGATTAATAATTGAACCAAAAATTTAGCCATCTAAAAGTACAGTAACACAATGAATTCACATAATCCATATAACTAACCAACCTAAAGAAATAAAGCTCCTTGTTATGGTGGTGCTGTTTCGGGCATTCTATTATTATTTTTGGCGTCAAGGGGGCTAAATATTCTGGGGCTCTTTGGTAGGGGAGGGGAGAATAATTTTTTTGTGAGCTCAATTTAAAACAAATTAACGAAATAAGATTATAAAATTTTAATAAAGAAAATATGTGAAATAAAAAAATATAAAAATTTTACTAAAAAATGTTAACCCCACCTTTCTAAATTTCTTAAATTTAATTTATAAAATTTCCCCCCTCCTCCCATGGCCTTCAAATCTTTTTTACCAAACAAGCCTAGGTGTGCTCTATTTTATATCGCTATCATATGGTATCAGGTTTTTTGACCTTTTCTCTTAGCCCCTTATTACCTTCAAAGCATAATTGGCATCAGTCTTTTTTCCCCAAATATGTAAATCAAATCTTTAGATAATAATAAAACATTAAAAAAATATGATCTGATTAGATAAAAATTGAACATTATAAATCATATTCCTCCATCAGCGGCGTTGTTTTTTTATTTTTCCTGGGTCGAGCCTTCGTTTCTTGTCTTCCCACGCTCCCGCGCGTGTTGTGCGAGTGAAAATCCTTTCAAACAATAAACAAATTGCTGGTTCCTCAAATCAGGAGTAGTTTACTCTA
Organism: Acacia confusa; assembly: GCA_037074495.1. NCBI lineage: Eukaryota > Viridiplantae > Streptophyta > Magnoliopsida > Fabales > Fabaceae > Acacia > Acacia confusa. Next base: position 6,243,556 of record CM073507.1, on the reverse strand, counting down.
AACTATTAGTTAATCTCTCAAAAAGCAGAGAAAAAGAACGGCGATAGGGAGGAGGGATTACTAGAAGGCCAGTCCGAACCTCTTTCTGTAATTATCCTTTGGTTTCGATGGAGAACTTCAATGAAGGTTGTGAACTGAAGGAGTTTCAGACACTCGAAGGTCACTCCGATAGGGTTTGGAGCTTGGCATGGAACCCTGCTACTGGGCATTCTGGAATTCCATATGTCTTCGCCTCCTGTAGTGGCGACAAAACTGTTCGAATCTGGGAGCAGAATCTCTCTACTGGTCTTTGGGGCTGCAAGGTTTCTTTTGGCTCTTTCTGAATTCTTCCGGTCATATGTCAATAGGAGAATCCTCTTTAATGCTTTATTGCAAAATCTTGGGGTGATCGAAGACTATGGAGTTGTTGGTCTGATTTAATAGTGTCAACTTGAACGAGTTAATATCCATCATCCATTGACTTTCTATTTTCCCAATGATTCCTCGGCGACCGAGTGTATCATTTTTTTATTGTTCAACTTTGGCTATCTGCTTTGATTCTCCATTCCAGTCATGATCATTGCTGAAAACTAGGAATTTGGATCGTTTTCCTGTTCAACTATCCGGTAAAGGCCTTCTGGTCTAATCTTACCCCCGGCGAGAGAAAACAACCAGGGTTGCAATAACTTGGTCAAGACATGGCCTTTCCACGTGAATTACTGAGGGAAAAACATATTCATATATATGCAATGAAATCTCGTTAACATCAAGGCTTGGAGTATATGTTATGTTTAAGTTTAATTTTCCATTTTTGTTTGGTGGAACTTCCTTAATTTTAGGAGTCTGATTAAAATGCAGGCAGTTTTAGATGAAACACACACTAGAACTGTTCGATCGTGTGCTTGGTCACCATCAGGAAAACTCTTGGTTACTGCCAGTTTTGATGCCACTACTGCAATCTGGGAAAATGTTCGGGGTGATTTTGAGTGTGTCTCTACTCTCGAGGTATGGTTCCACTGTGAAGAATTCATTCTCGAAGGACTTCATCATTATATTTTCCTTTGAGTGTTAACAATAATTTCTCTTCCCTTCAACCCTAAAATAGCGTTCTATGTTTGCATTTTATCTTGTATATAGGGTCATGAAAATGAAGTGAAGAGCGTATCTTGGAATGCATCTGGATCTCTGCTTGCAACATGTGGCAGAGATAAATCTGTTTGGATATGGGAAGTGCAGCCAGGTAATGAGTTTGAGTGTGTGTCAGTGCTGCAAGGACATACTCAGGATGTGAAGATGGTGCAGTGGCATCCAACAATGGATATATTGTTTTCATGTAGTTATGACAATAGTATTAAGGTGACAAATATGCTAAAATTGCTTTGTTGATATACTTTTACCATTCTTTTCATCCATGGTGTGATGACATCATGAGTAATTTAATGTTACTTCCAGGTATGGGCAGATGAAGGTGACAGTGATGACTGGCAGTGTATCCAGACTCTAGGAGAATCTAACAAGTATTATATCTTTACTTCTCCTGTACAGGGTTCACTTTTTTTGGTTTTTTTTCTTTCTTCTCTATTAAACATGATATATTTTTCTGCGTCTTTGTTGCTTGCATATATCTTTTATGCTAGTCATAGGTTGTCTACTTTCTTAAACTAAGCTTGATCTTATATAATTGTGTTATTTGTCAGTGGTCATACTTCTACTGTGTGGGCTCTCTCCTTCAATACTAGTGGAGACAAAATGGTTACCTGTAGGTATGTGTAATTTTCCTCCTGTTCATTTCTGGTAGTCATTTTGGCCTCTCACTGGACTATTAGAGCATTCTGACCCTTGCTGCTTGTGGCAGTGATGATCTTACTCTGAAGTTATGGGAAACAGACAGCACGAGAATGCAATCTGGAAATGAATTTGCCCCTTGGTAAGAAGACCAGAATATGTATTTGATATTTCACATATTTTAGATGTTGTAATGTAATCAAGGCTTAAGCAAGCACGGAGAACCTATCCTTAAAGCTAAGCTTGTAAGGGGAAAGAACCATGCCACTTAAGTACCACAAAAATTACTTGTAGCTACCAATTTGGGACTTCATCATAGCTTTGCCCCTCTGAACTGATGTCCTCAACATTTGCATTTTATGGTACTCACCTGGTCCTCTTGATTGCACCCTTCACATTTAGGCTTTCCCATGGAGGTCAATCTAGCACTCTAATACCAATTAAGGGAGACCTACGCAAGTACAGGAAACTCGCCCTTCACAAGTGGCTTGTTAGAGGGAAAATTATGCTACTTTACGTATATCATAATGATAGCTTGTATCCACCCACATTAACTCCATCGTAATGTTTGGGTTACTTAGTGAGAAGCTGTGTGGTGTACACTGTATACACGTGTCAGTTTATTTTATAGGAAGCCTGTTAGTATAACAGCTGGATGATGACACCTTTTTTTTTTGGGGGAATTTCAGGAGACATCTTTGCACTCTTACAGGGTATCATGATCGGACAATTTTCTCAGTTCATTGGTCAAGGTAGCTGCATCTTAGTTAACCAGGATGAAACTTGTATCCCTTGTTTGGCATATATAAATTCTTTTATTTACACATAATTGTTCAACTTTGATAGTTATGTTTGGTATAGTTTGCATTTTGAAAAGGCAGACGTCCCCATCAGTAAGGGCTTAAATTTAAGTTAGATGCATGGCAGGTCAAGATGACCACTTTTACTGTAGGGTAGTTCTGCCAGTACCCACGTTTGGATTGCTTGCAGATAATTCTGCATGTGGAAAAATAAAAGGACAATTTTGTGATATTCTCCTAATTCATTTTAAAACCGCGCATTATTTTCTTATCTTTGTTAATAATTGAAAGCAAGAGCAAAAGAGACTCATGCGCTTCATATCTTATATCAAGATAGCAGTCAAGTGATTGCTCTGATCCTGCTTTGTCCTGCACTGCATGTATGACAGAGAAGGCATCGTTGCCAGTGGAGCAGCTGATGATTGTATACGACTTTTTGTGGAGAATAATGAAAGCCTGGTATGGAAATATTTATTCTTTTCTTTTTGGTTGGTCAAGGATGTAGTACTTTAGTGTTGCGATTATTCTAAAACATTAACAGTTTGTTTTTGTGATTTTTAATCAAGATTTTATTGGCTTGCCTTACCTTGAGTTATTTTCTTTTAATCTTTTCACATGTGCTTACGAGAGTACCAATAAAAAACATATTTGAAATGGTTCTAGTCTAAGCGCAGAGAAGAATAATTAGATGAATAGATATTCTGTATTTGCGACTTCAATAATCTGAGTTGAGTTTCTCTATTAGACCACGTTGTGTTTTTTAAAATATTATCAGGTGATGCTTTGCTGCCAAAATATTGTTTAAACTTGCAAGAATAAGTGATTCGCATATATTTTTGTTATCTTCTTGATATAGTGATCTTCCATCATTTTTCTCCTTGCGTCTGTGGACTTGCATGTGATTTAGTTGTTTCTTAAAAAGTTTTAATCTTAGGGTGGTTTGAACTTCCGGGAAGCTGTTATGCAGAGACAATGTCATATAATGTACAGTGACGTCTAAGTTCCTGAAAAATTTCAACTGATACATTATTGTAGCATTGTGTGGGTGAACAAGGTGTAAAAGCAACAAATCCGCCTTTCTTTCAATTTATGAAGTTTGTATGCTTGGGCACTCTAAACGCATTATATTCTTCAGGGTGGCTGATAAATTTTCTTACTTTGTCACTTGTTTGCAAAAGGTTGATGGCGGTCCTCTTTATAAATTGCTACTGAAGAAAGAGAAGGCCCATAACATGGATATAAATTCTGTACAATGGAGCCCTGGGGTATGATTCTCAGACCCTGCTTTGATTGTATAACATCGATGATGAAGTTAGCTCTTTCCATGTACATCAAGTGGTAGGATTCCAGGGATATAATATTGGATCACAGGTAGTAGAGTCTTGGTCCGATGAATGATCTCCCAAACTATCACTCTAGTTCTAAGGTACTAGATCAAGAAATTCGGAAGAATAAATTGGGAACCTTCTAGTACTAGTTTTGAGCTGATAATCATTATTAGAGAAGTTGCAGCTTGAAGAGTGGAATTATTAACTTGGTTGCTTGATATGTATGCAATTTATTGTTACGACTATGTCAAACCTGTAAGAATCAAGCGGCTCTGATTAGAGGCTGATTCTGTGTGTTCCAAAGGCACTGGTACCCTGCCTTGTTGGGAACTTCATTGGCCATGGAATTAAACTGTCAAAAGGTTTAATGCACATCTTATGGCCAATAAAGCTCTTCCAAAATGCAAGGTATCAGTGTCTCAGGTGCACCGGAGAAAAATCGGTGGGATTCCAGATGACGACTCTGTAGAACTTACAAGTTACAAATAACGATGAATTCCTTCCGACCTCATGAAAGTTTCATGTGTTGTGCTTATTAGGAGAAGCGGCTGCTAGCCTCTGCCAGCGATGATGGGACTATCAAGGTGTGGGAGCTGCTATCGCTGTGACTTTTTTTTTTGGTCAAATATCACTGTGACTTTGAAGATTCAAGTTTTGCACATATTCTGTATCAGCAGAAGAAAAGTATTGATACTAATGAATCCTTATAGTAAAAATGAGCAGGCGTCTTCATAGTTATGTCATTGCCTGTTAAATATTTTACACTGGTGAAGGATTGTATTCATTCATGTTTGACTGTAAATTGATTTACTATTAAAACTAGATGGTTTTGGTTTAAGCGCATACAATAGAGTTGGTCTAACTTGTTCACTTCGCAAGTTTGAAATTAATTTTTTGCTGGAAAATTACTTCCCAACTGTGATAAAAGTGATCACTTCCCCAATTCGGTTCCTAGAGGCTAGACATCGGATCATAAGGCTAATCAACAGGTGGTAGGTTGCTGTCAAAATAGAGAATTCCATGCGGAGATTTGAAAAGCCCCCTCGTTGTCTATTTACTAATATCTTTTCAATAGTAAAAGTAAGAAGTTTCATTTTCCTAGTAAATAAAAAAAATGTTTGCTTTCTGCGCGAAGGAATCATATTACGACAAGAGGACACAAATTTTTTAAATTATATTTTTTTTTATTTCTAAAACTTCACCCCATCCTTCTACGCAAGCTCTTCTGGTCAGAGCAGCGTTTCCGACTAACGTGATTTTAGTTCAAGTTTCAGCTTTTCAATCTACAAAATCACGTAGCTTTAAAGAAGTTAAAAAAAATCTAATTCAGGCATTTGTTAAATTGCAGCTATATATGTTGCTGAAAATGCTGGAGCTGAAGTGGTAAAACATCATTTTATCTATACACGCTCACTGCTAAAACAGAATTACCGAGAAATGAAAATTCAACACCTGTTCTCTATTCTAAATCCTTCGGCATTGGCTCTCGTACCCTCTCGAACCAAAGCCGCACGTGCCGTCATGATCCTGCTCGGAAACAAGGGAGCATCAAAAGCCGAGCAATCAGTCCAATCCTTCAACAGCTCCTCCTGACCCCATATCTCTGGAATACATACCCTTCCCGCCACTTCCACTCTATGCTTCTTCAGCTTCTCTCTTCCACTTTCCTCCACAGAATCAGAAACCGGCTCCGGCAATGCCGTTTCCTCCAGACCGCAGACACAGGTTTGCAAAGCCGATAGGTTCTGAGACTGAGACCCTGTTTCATCTTCACGATCACTCACGCTATCTTGCGATTGACAGGGCGGCCGAATCTGACATGACGTCTCGTTATCATGAGGTTTTGCAAGAACAGAAGGCGGTTGGTGAGCCATGAAATGGGTTTTCTCTTTCATGAGTGAGCAGAGTTCGTGGATGGAGTTGTGAGATTGAAGGAGAAGATGTGGAGAAGAGAATGCATATGTGGGGAATATAAAGCAGAGAGGAGTGGGTGGGAAATCAGTTTCCACGTCGACCACAATGGAGTGTTTTTTCTCTTTGTATGGTAAGTGACAAAGTTACGTGTCTCTTTTGGGTTGGGATTATTCTGAAATGTGTGGCTTATTACTTACAACTCGCAAGTAGTACTCCATTATCGAATGGGGAAAATTAAAAAGATTTTTCCAAAAATAAAAACAAAAAAGATAGTGAGGGATTTCTTGGATGGACTTTTGTAGCATTGTGAGGTTGATGTTTTTTTCTTTTTGATACAGAAAAATTTTGGAAGGGTTCGACACCAGTCCCTTACCAAGGTCAAGACACGGCCTCGGGTTCTATGAGCACTTAGAGGGGACTTACGAGATCGCCTACCAAAGGAGTCCCAGCGACGGCAGAGGGGATCGAACCCACGACCCAAGGGTCTAATTCTGAATCCCTTACCATCTGTGTCAATTCTCATTGGCAGGTTGATGTTGATCTACCTGTGTATTTATTATTCTTGAGTTTAGGTCAATGGGCTTGGAGGGTTTTATTTTTTTAAAACAAACCTTAAAAAGTTAAACTACTCTCTCCATTCCATAATATAAGTTGCTTTTTAAAAGAATGTGTTAGTTCACAATATAAGTCACTTGGAAATCAGTTAAAGTTTTTTGTCAAATTTTCCCTATATTTAATGTTCACATATAGCCTATTATATTTCTCACTCCCTCAAAATATCATTCAAAATGGATAAAGTTGTAATTTTTTAAAATTTAGGACAAATCTAATAAGTTAACTATTATTTTTTGATTATGATGAATTGGTTAAAGTGACTTATATTATAGACCGAAAAGAGTACATAATGAATTCAAATCCTAACACTGATATGAAGAATTTGTTATGTAAACTGTCTTTTTAGTCTAAAAAGATGTCTTAACTTTGATGAGTCCTTGAGACCTAATTTATCTAAATTTTGATTATTAAATGACAACGTTAGTTATTTTCATGTTTGATACATTTCCTTGTAGTGAAAAGGATAATTATGGAAAAAGTTAGATAAAATGAATTAAGTGTTTATATTTCCTAATTTATGTGTTAAAATCTTAAATGAGAAGTAGAATGGGCAGTTGAACTTGCTAGTAGTTGCATGCACATTAATGAATGATAGTTAAGAGATTGAAATGAGGCTTCAAAGGCCATTTTAAATAAAGTTAAAACATATATTTAGTCCTTTATATTTATTCAAACATTCAATTTAGTCTCTTAAATTTATAAAGTGTATTTTTAGTCCCTTAATTCTAATACCATTAAATTTCATCTAACAAAAAAAATCATAACTTTCAAGTTAAAACAAGTATGCTTAGATTTCAAAACTGTAAAAAGAAAATCTTGTATATTCCAACTGACTAGTTAAAAATTATTAATATAATAAACAGAATTATTCTTCCAACCGATACACCCTTCTCCTTCGGTAATGGCTTCTCCACTTCAATATTCCTTCCATTTTTACATTCCTCTCTAAGCAATCCGCACTCCTTCCACCTCGAATCCTCTCTTCTCGGCACTCCTTTCATTTTCTTTCTCCTTTTTTTTTTTCTTTTTTATTTTCAATCATCTTTTTATATATATGTGTGTGTGCACGAGCGTATTCAATAAGATTTATGTTATTTTTAATTATTTTCTATCTCAAATAATTTTTCAAACGTTATTATAAATAAAAGCCTATTTGTAAAAAAGTCATAGTTGCCATCATTATCTCAAACAAAAATCATATTTACAATATGCCTTTTATCTTATTTTTCGTTTGTAAAAGTCGGTCTGAAAAAAAGTTACTCATGTTTCCGCTATTCCAAACGTTATTAATAAATTGGAAGGTGCATTGGAGTAGAGAAGCCATCAACGAAAGAGAGTGAGTAGTGTGTACCAGTGGGAAGAATGTGGGGCTAAATAGAATATATGAGTAAATGTTGAGGGTTAAATGTATATTTTAACTTCTACACGAAGACGTAAAGAGGAAGAGAGTCAAGTGTAGTTATGGAGATGAGATAATTAAAAAGGTTGATAGGGTAGTAAAGCATTTGAATTAATAATGCAAGGGTGTGGGAGATGACAAAGGTACGAAGATGGTTTTTTTTTTTTGGGGGGGGGGGGGGGGGAATAGACGTCACTGTTCAGTAGTCAGCAACAAATAAAGGAAGGTGAGGGTGGACCAGTGAGGCCACATGGGCGGCGTGTTTCATGTCTTTGAATCGTCCGGAGATTGTTATCATCAAACCACAAAAGAGATACTCTCCCTCGACACCAACTAATAAATATTTTTGATCATTTTTATAAGAAATTTACAAATTTTTAAGGTGTAATTAATTCATTTTTCCATGTCTACCCATATTTTATAAGGGTAGTGTGAAAAAATACTATATTTGAGTTTATAGTAGTTAGTAGGGGTAATATTGGAAATCATTTCAGGACAACTTTAATGTTTTTAATTAATTTTATTGGTTTATGAGAATTGGTAGTTGGTGCTTTATAATAAGGATTAAAAGAAGTATTTAAAAAGTTTATCTGGTAACACACACACACACACACACACACACACACACACACACACAAGATATAGTTTTTATATTATCAAATTTTTAAAAATTTATCATTATTGATACTCTCTCAACAATAATTGAGAAAAAAAAGAATGAAAAAAATTAAAGAAGATGATTAGGGTGATTTAAAAAAATAGATGTCGTGGTAACTAACTTTTTTAATCTAATAAAATTAGTTAAATATGTTTTATATTAAAGAGCAAAGAGAGTAAGAAATTTGTTTAATAAAAAAAATATTTATTTTTGTTTAGTACTCCCTTTGATTCTAATTATAGATCACTTTTATAATATAATTAAAGACCACTTTTTGTAGTGTAAATTATACTACAAAAATGATCCTATAATTAAAACCGGAGGTAATACCTCATTATAAAAAGGGAAAAGAAAGGAAACGAGAGAGTAAGAAAAAGGAGTGAAGCGAATTTCACTTAAGTGATCCTAAACAACCAAACCAGGACCATATGAAATCTTTTTTTAAAAAGAAAACAATAATAAAAAAAAAAGTTCAAGTTACTACTCATTGATGTAGTTTCTTCTTTTTGATATGGTTTGGAGTTTTGAATGCCGAAAATTACGCGAGTTCTGAAACACGATGATCATCGGTCGAAAATGAGAAAGGCCTGAGCAGACATTAATTAAAGGAAGAAAATATGAAGCACTGTAACTTGTAAGGGTCAAGGGGAAGCTTGATGGATGCACTCTCATGGCCGAGCTGTCAGTTGTTACCTTGACTCATTGATGGAGACCAATTAATCTCATAGCTCATACTCCTCTGATCTTTATTATAAGACACCAACTATCAACATATTTTAGTCCTTATTATAAGGCACCAACTACCTTTAACCAACTCATTTATTACTATTTTCCAATTATACCCTTATTTTTAACTAACTCTTTAAATTCACATCATTAAAATAGGGGTAAAGCTAGAAATATTTATTATTTCTGAACCAATTTAATGACTTAACTTCCATTTTTTGTTTTATGAGAAATGGTGGTTGGTGCCTTATAATAAGAACTAGAGGGAGTAGATACTATGCAATTGAAAACAAAAGATTCTACATGCTGCGATCATTATTGTTTCTTTAGTGAAAAATCTCATTAGTACTCCTTTGTCCTTATTATAAGACACTAACTACTTTTTCTCACAAACCAAGGAATGAAAGTTAACTCATTAATTAGGTCCAAAATTAATAAATGTTTCCAACTTTATCCCTATTTTAATGATGTGAATTTAAATAAGTTAGTTAAAAATGAGGACATACTGGGAAAATAGTAATAAATAAGTTAGTTAAAGTAAGTTGATGCTTTATAATAAGGACAAAAAAATATTGAAAGTTAGTGTCTTATAATAAGAACCAGAAGGAGTATGTGCTTAAAATGTTGCAACACCACAATAGTTTACCACCAATGGATTGAGAAGCACAAGTGTGACGTGATAATTTAAATTATATGAACCCACTGTTATATACTCCTTTTAGTTCTTATTATAAGGCACCAACTATCAAAATATTTTGGTCCTTATTATAAGGCACCAACTATCTTTAACCAACTTATTTATTACTATTTTCTAATTATACCCTCATTTATAACTAACTTTTTACATTCATATTAAACATATTAAAGTAGGGGTAAAGTTAGAAATATTTATTATTTATGAATCAATTTAATGACTTAATTTCCATTTTTTGGTTTGTAAAAAATGGTGGTTTGTGTCTTATAATAAAGATCAGAGATTAATATAAATGTTATTTTGTCTTGTCATGTAAAAGCTTCTTGTTTAATTATTAATGTTGATATGAATGTTTATGCAAGGATAAAATATGGTTCATTTAGAGGAGGTCGAACAAGGCTAGTAAATGAAACTAAAAAAAAAAAAATCAGTCTTGCATAATCCAACAATGATTAAATCACAATTAAAGTAGTTGATGACTAAATAATTCCCGTGAACTATAATGATTTTATAATATGCCAAGTGATGACCCCCTATTCTTCAATTAGACTAGAGAATCTCCGAACCACGGACTTACTGTGCAAGCTAAATCCACAATCAGAACCAGGACGTTGGAGAAGGTCTAAGAAACAACTATAACACAAACCCTGATCATTTGTGAAACATTATCTGTACATTTATCCTACTTGTTCGAATATGCCAACCAGGCACGCACTAACGCTGCGCACAACAAACTCTCCAAAGTACTAAAGCTAAGCTTCCATGGAAAAACTGTATGCATATTGAACAACTCTGACCTAAAAGGTAGAGTCAAAAGGCAAAACCAAGAACTAATTCCTAAAGCAATTTACTCGTATTCCTTTAATATGCAGTTGTATTAAGTTCTAGGATAGCGCAAGCCTCCTTTCTTCCTTAAAAATTCAGGGATATCAACCAAATCACCACCATTGAAAGAAGAGGGTCTCCTGTCGATACCGGCAGTTGTATGTGTTAGCTGACTTGCCTGTGATTAGAACCGAAAAAAAAAGACTTAGTGATACTGAACAACAGATAAGCATAAATAAAGAGGACGAGTTGAGCCATACCTGCAAGGGTCTCCCTTCACTTTCCTCTTGACGTTTGAATCCAGTTGCAATTAATGTGATGTTTACCTATACCATAACAAATTCATAGGCTCCAATTTCAGAAAGGCAAGTTAAGAAAGCATCAAACCCCAAATAGAAGCAACAGCAACAAACTCATCATCGGCCAACTTTACAAGGCTAGAGGAACAATAACCGCTATAGATGGTAGATTATATAAGAAGTAATTTGCGTAAAATTCTCTACATGTCCGCACCATCAAGACTTATAAAGTATCTTTTTTAAAGAACAACTTGTCCCAAGTTTTAAACCTTTTTTAAATTGTAGCAGTCTTAAACAGTACCAGTTGCCTTATCTATTTTTTTTTTATCTCAGCTTCATTTTTTAAAAAGATTATTACATCAGGAACAGTCTTGGTAATTTTTAAAGCATGCAACGAAATGCTAGTTTTGGTTCTTTACTTTGAAAGCCCCCAAGTTTTGAGGTCCACAACATTATCGTAAGATATAAATTACATTACTTACTTGACCACTCAACGAAGGATCTATTACTGCTCCAAAAATTAAATTAGCAGCTGGGTCCACGAGGTCATATATAACCTCTGCGGCAGCATTTACCTGTAAATAACAACATTAACAACTGGAGCATATGAAAGGTCAATCTTTTCAAAGCAAGAAGATGACATAAGACGGCAGTTTATAAAGGACAAAAAGAGCAACCCAAAACCTCTTATTAGTGGAAAGCATGAGCGCCAAGCATGCCTCAAACAAGTGTTTGCTAACTTGTTCAATTCTTGATTCAAGTTGGTACGAACTACAAGCTGGTTTAATGATGATGCAAGACAATGGAATAGCAATAACGAACAGAGGAAAACTGCCCTCTCACAAAAGTTTCTATACCTTGTCGATTTTTCTTGTTCACTTAAATATCACGTAAAAGGAAAAACGAATGAATTCCAATTTCAATCACATGACACCGAATGATTTAAATTTGAAACTTTCATCAGCAACATACAGTTCCTAAGGCAAAGATAATGCTGCAAGAACCAGAGGGTTTGGTGGCTACCTCAAACAAGGTCAGATCACTTCCGCCAGTTATGTTCCATACAATTCCAGTAGCCCTCTCTATCCCAATATCCAGCAAAGGAGACTGGATAGCATTTAATGCAGCATCTCTTGCTCTTGTTTTCCCTATAACACATTGAGGAACTAGAAGATAAATTCAATGACCTACACAATTCATTAATAACAAGGAGCTGGTCAATTATGAGCCGAAAAACGGGGTATATTTTTCACTTCAGAAAGTATGAGAAGAGAGTGATGCAGAAGGGTGAAAGTTACATTTCTAAGAACCATTTGGCATGATTCATGACGATCACAGCTTTTATAACGCTTCAAATTATTTTGTTTGATATTTATTGATTAGCTTTTAGACCCAGCTGGCTATGCTGTCCACTATCACTCCGGTTATATATAATCCTTATCTTTCATGCAAGCAAATCATAAGCTTCTCCTTGTACAGTTTGAGCATTTCCCTAACCCGTTACACAAATTCTACAGTATTCAGTGAGCAACACCAAGGACCAACAGTTCCCACTGATTCCAATCATTGCATTATATTTTAAGTCCAGTAAAAGACCTGGAAGTCAAGAGTTAGCCCCATTTGCAGTTTCCATACGTACCAGTCGCAGTTCCAATCCCCATCAGTGAAGAACCTGCATTGGCCATTATTGCTCGAACATCAGCAAAGTCTACATTTACCAATCCTGGTATCTGCATTGAATTAACCAGATAAACAATGAGCATGAATAAGTTGGGGACAGGAACCAGTGACTTCAAATCATAGGCAGTAAATAATAAGGAACAACAACAATGAGCCTTATTCTACTAGGTGGGATTTGCAAACAGTAGAACAGTATGATTATCAATTATCAACAAGCATCTAAAATTGACAAAGACTTGAAACGTTCGTTCAAATCAAGCCAACTTGTTTCCAACGTTATTGAGCTAACAGATCAATCTACTTTATGCCCACATGCATACATGAATATATGTTAGTCATTACAGAAACATAATTGTTAAGTTACTAGCGTATCTTATTTGTTGTAAGCACCAGCAATACTAGCAGACCTTCAGGCAGGTCTTGAAAATGATTGGCCATGGACTAATGCCAAAACAAACAAGGACATGACATACTTGATTTCCTTTTTACTCACCATTTTCAAGGAGTACAGCTAATACAGCAACTATAGGAAAGCATTTGGTCACATTTCGAGATCATGGGAATGTCATAAAGGAGGAGGGGGGGTCCATACCGTTATGATATCAGAGATGCCACGAACACCTTGTCGAAGTATATCATCAGCTAGATTGAATGCTTCAGTTACAGGGGTAGATAGAGAAACTGCATTCAGTAGCTTGTCATTAGGAATGACTATGAGAGTGTCAACATTGTCTCTTAAGGCTGCAATTCCTTCTTGTGCTTGAACTGCCCTCCTTCGTCCTTCGAAAGAAAAAGGAGTTGTGACAATACCCACTGTCAGTATACCCATTGATTTTGCCAAACCAGCAATAACCGGAGCTCCACCAGTTCCAGTACCTCCACCCATACCAGCCTGCACCAGTGAACTTCGATTTCTAAGGCTAGGAAAATATTCTAATAATGAGCAGTCAATTAGGAACTTTCAAAACACTTGTTTCCAGTTGATAACAAAAACGAAAATATTTTACTAATTCAAATATCAAGATCTGCCAATTCTTTAACTAGAATGGGTACTAATATCAAAAGTCAAAACAGTGAAGACAGGATACAGGTTCTAAGAATTTCCTTGATAACCAAAAAAGGGAAGAAAAAAAAGTGACTCAAGTAAATTTACGCTTGCCTAGGCCTGAGGTTTGACAATACAGGTCCTCAAATATTGATCTTATGGTGGGTACGCTATGGAGCTAAAATTTAAAATTACAACTAGATAATAGAAATGAACGTTCGCAATTCAGCTTCTATTCAAGTTATCACAACATAACTTCTATTGATGCAACGTCATAACATAACATAACATTGGTGCATCAATTATTGATACTTTCCGAAACCATAATCATTTTAATAAATTACGAAAACTATTGTACCAGTGTTTTCACTGTTTATAACCGAGAGGCATGCTATTTGCCATGTGAATTACTAGAAAGATGAAAAATTAAGAAAGATGAGGCATTGATAATTTTATTGGTGTATTTAAAATACAGCACCGTTTCCTTTTAAAAAGAGGTGCATACACACACGCGTACACAATTTCAAAATTATTTAAGTGTGTGCGAGACACATTTTCAGTTCGTATGGATGGCCTTATGGGGTTGCTCCTGGAGTTTTCTTGTATAGGGGAAGTAGAGTCTAGAGTGACAGATAAAGTGGCATTTTTCTCTGCGCAGATTGTTGATGCTTTGTATTGAAAGTAAAAGCCATTGTGTCATCCCTATAAATGCTCTCCCAAGAGAAAAATGCAAAATTACTATTGGCGTAAAGTCTAAAAGACTAATTATTACTGAAAGGAAAAATTGTATAATTTAAATCGTAATTCACTCGGCAGAAACAATAATTGAAAAGAATTAGTTGAACCTACCGTAACGAACACCATATCAGCTCCATAAAGTGCTTCTTCTATTGATTCTTTGCTTTCTTTGGCAGCGTTCATACCAATGTCAGGGTTACCACCAGCTCCAAGGCCCCGAGTAAGCTCTTGACCAATTTGTAAACGGTTCTCAGGAAAGACAGTAGATATTCTAATGGCCTGAACATCAGTATTAACAATCCAGAATTCTACACCTTTCATTGAACCCTCTAACATGCGATTGACTGCATTAGACCCTCCACCTCCCACACCTATAACTTTGATCTTTGCTTCATTGTAACTAGTTGGGCTAGATGTAACACCTAAACTCTCAGAGACGTTTTCACTAGAGTTATCCTTTCTTGGGTTCTTCCCTACACTGTTCCCTTCCCCCTTAAGCAGTGACACCTCAGGATGTAGATCAAGGAAAGGGTCTTGACTATGATAAGGACTGACACTTCGTGAATTAGCGGAGCACTTAATCTGAATCAAAACTGACTTTCGCTTGTCATGCAATTTCATACAACATGCTCTCTCCGGGTAAATTTCGTTCAATGTCCTTCCTCCAAGAACAGTTGGCATTCCAGCTGAACTTCGAGTATTAAAAGGTGCAAAGTTTGTTGGCACGCAAATTGCCATATTCGGTTGCCAAACTTTTGATAACTACGTCAGTAGATTAAAAACTTTAGAGACCCGAGGATTCAAACTTTGATATCCCCAGAATTATTTCTTCCAATGCCTGCTAACAAAAAAAACTGATATATCCAGTAAGAGTCGTTAATTAACCAGCCAGAGTGTAAATGGCACAAATAAAAAGGATTAACACAAGGAGTTACATAATAAAGCTCAATCGAAAATCTAAAGACCCCCAAAGCTCAGAATTATCCAGTTTGGACCAATTGCAAAGATCCGAAGGGTAAATGCAGCTACAAGAGTTTAAAAGTCTACTTGAGGAGAAAACAAACTAAACTCTATGGGAAACAACAAACAAACTATAGATCTTTACAGCTACGAAGAACAGCAAATACTGTAGAGCTGAAGACCTGAAAATGTAGAAGAGCACTGGAACGGAAATAGCACTTGAATGCTGAAACCAAATTGTGGAAACTGAGTCTCCCTCGGTATTTCGGAGCAGGCAGTTATGTTCTTCACTGTCCGCTATATCGATAATTCGGCCCCAATGCAGAAAAATTTGCGAGGCGAGACCAACATTTTCTGTTAATATTTTTTTTTTTTTTTGGTTGGGAAATGCATGTGGGCTCCCAACGCCGGTACGGGTTCAAAAGTAAAAACAAATAGGCAAAATGACGTACAAGACCTTGTTAGACGCATAATGGAACTTTTCCGGGAAATTTTCAGTTAGCCCGCGCACTTAATTCAACCTTCAAGATCTTTTGAAACTTTAGAGTTTAGACCACCTTAATAGCCAAAAATTAATTTTTGTGGGTAAAAAATTGTAATGATTGCCTTAATTTATTTTTTTTATTTTTTTATTTTTTACCTATATTTATCTTATGAATTTTTATACTTTTTCTATAAATAATCAAAATATTTTTTATTCGCTAGGTTCTTTTGAATTCTTTATTTATCTTGTAAATATATTTATTTATGTTACAAATAGTCATAATTGTCTTATAAATGAATAAAATATTATTAATTGTTGAGGTTATTTTGAATTCTTTTATTTGTCTCGTAAATATTTTTATTTATCTTCTAAATACCCATACCTTTAAATGAGTTTTCATATTTAGTTTGTAAATGTCTGAAATGTTTTTAACTCCATTTATTTGTCTTGTAAATATTTTTATTTATCTTATAAATACTCATATTTGTCAAGTGAATTTTTTATATTTGTCTTGTAAATGAACACAATTTTTTCTTATAAATCTCTTTGTTTGTCATATAAATATTTTTATTTATCTTGTGAATACTCTTTAAAAAAAAAAAAAGGGCGTTATTATCTTTTTACCTACAAAAATTAATTTCATTTTAACTATACGATGTATTGAAATTTCAGAAAGATTTAGGGACTGACAACAGGTAATTTACTACTGAGAGGCTAACTAAAATTTTCCCAATTTTTTTTCCATGAATGATAGCTAAAGAAGAAAGTAAGAAACGAACCACATATCCAGATTGAAATTAAACGAGCTCAAGACGCATAATGAAATTAAATGATAGCTAATGCTCCCTAGTTTAAAATTATAAGATTATTTTTCTGAATATCATATTTTAAAAATATATAAAAATTAATGAAATTCTCTGGAAAAAATAAAATTATACATTTTTAAGAAAATATCTTTAATTAGGCTATAATTAATCAATTTTTTGAGCAAAAAAATCAACTTTTTAATTGAAATCCCTCTCATGATAAATATAAGAAATTATAATTTTAAAAATATTCCATAACTTTAGGGTTAAGGTGCAACTAGCACCTTAAAATATTGAGAAATTCAATAAAATAATCAAAAAAAAAATTGTCAGATTGGGCTACTGTGCAAACATTTTGTCAAAATAGACCAATTTGTGGCACCACGTAATGTGGCGCCACTTTTGGCGCCCCAATTTATATATATATATATATATATATATATATATATATTCAAGAAAAAATTATATTATATTAATAAATTACATATTAAATTATATAATTTAATATATATAATAATATATATTATATTTTATATAATATATATTTTATATTATTAATACAATATATTATTATATTATAACTCGTAATTGATCATTAGAAAGAGAAGCAAAAAAAACATAAAAATTGTCGAGGAAGATGATGTTGCAGGCAGCAATGAAAAGTAAGAGAGTACGATTGTTGAGAGGGCAATTGTGGCTCCAATGACCAGCTTGACTGCATTGGAAGCAAATATCGGACGGACAGTGAGTTCTCTGGACTGATCGGTGATCTTGCTATACAGGAGTGTTAGGCGATTGAAGATTAACAGGCAAACCAGTAGGATCAAGTTCAAAAGATCTACAAGGAACATCATCTTTTTCATCACTAATTATTAAATATTGCCCATGTTTCCCTTTTACTAGGATATACCATGTAACGTCTTCCTCTGCTAGTTCCTTTTATGGTATGCATCTGATGAGAGAACATAACACGATCCTCAATTTTTTAGGTGTCACCTAGTCTAAAATTACCACAACCAACAAGCAATTCTGCATTTTGCCAATCAATCTCACTTTTATTATTTTGCTCATCCTCATCATTGTTGTCTACAACATCATCTTCCTCGACAATCCTGTTGTTTTTAAAACCATGGTGGCGCCACTGACAATTATTCTTGGCCGTTCGAACCTCGCAATACCCATTCAAAGCTGCGCCTCTTCTTACTATTTCTCATCGTCTCCCCTTTTTCCAGTCTCTTCGCCTAACACTCCTGTCCAGCAACATCACTGATCGGTCCAGAGAACTCACCGTCCGTCCAATATTTGCTTCCGATGCAGTTAAGCTTGTCATTGGAGCCGCAATTGCCCTCTCAACAATCGTACTCTCTTACTTTTCATTGCTGCCTACAACTCATCTTCCTCGACAATCCTGTTGTTTTTATGTTTTTTTCTTCTCTCTCTGATGACCAATTACGAGTTATAATATAATAATATATTGTATTAATAATATATATTATAAATATAATATATTATATTTTTTTTGAATATATATATATATATATATATATATATATATATATATATATATATATATATATAATTGGGGCGCCACCAATTAATGGCGCCACATAGGCAATGGCTTCACAAATTGGTCTATTTTGGCAAAATATTTGCACAGTGGTCCAATTTGACAATTTTTTAAAAAAAAAGTATTTTGGCGAATTTCCCTAAACTATTGTACAGGTGAATCCAATGTTTTAAAATATTTTATACACTAGAATAATTTTTCAGTTGCATTCATCACTTAAAATATTTTTGTGAGTAATTTTGTAACATTATAAAATTTAGGGTACTAAATACACCTGAAAACACATTTTAGAGTACTAGACGCACACAAAAAAAAAGTTTATGATACTTGCCACACTAGAAAAATATTTTAAAGTGTTAGGTGGATAAAAAAAAAAATACTTGATATTGTTGAGTGTATTTCAAAATACTTTAAGTCACTGGATGAACTTAGAAAAATATTTTAGGGTGTTGGATCTATCTTATCCTAATGACTTGTTAAAGATGTAAATTAATTAACAATGAATTATAGTATTAAATGAAATGTTAACTAATTAACGATCATTTAAAAAATTAAGAAATCCATCTATTCGGTCAAAAATGACTTTTATCAAGTTGTTAAAGTGAAAATCCAGTTGATAAGGGAAGGAATTTGGAATAAGAAATTATTTTTTTTACCTGAATAATAAGAAATTATTTTGAACTCTGCAATAATTAAATTTTGAAACATAAAAGATTAATAGTGAAGGCAAAAAATAGATTAATAGTCATCAAGAGTGGAACTTAATTATTTGCCACTCAGTTTTTTTTTTTGGGTAATAATCGGGGCACTTATCAGCCCTTTGCCACTCAGTTTTTAATATAAACACTATTGCTGAATGAATTTACAAGGCCATATGTAAGAGCAACCATGCAAAATTTCATCTTGTACGGGAACATGAAATACGAGTATTTTTCTAGAATCTACTGCATAATTCGTTGAAACAAAACGCCCTCCGGAGAAACGGAACAAAGGAGGGACCTTTCTGTAATCTAATCGACAGACCGGGGATTTAATTGGACCAAGGCAACTTCGTAAAGGATTAATGGCTTCCAAGGCAATGGCGGTCGTAGCAGAAAAATTTGGAACGGCAGTCCGACGCCAAGCCGTGACCCTAACCGATGCTGCTGCCTCGCGAATACGCTACTTGCTACAGCAGCGTCAAAGGCCTTTCCTGAAGCTTGGTGTCAAGGCTCGCGGTTGTAATGGCTTGACATACACCATGAATTACGCAGGTTTGTCCACGACTCTCTGTTATGTCTGTTATTTTAAAGATCTTTTATCGAGATTTTTATGCTTAGCGAATTTCTCTTCGGTTCATTCCTTGTTTATTTTTTAGTGGAAAAGGGAAACGATGGCTATTTAGCCGGAATTGAATGGCTTCAGTTATTTGTACGATAATCAGGAATTTTTTCTCTTCTTAACCTGGCTGAATCAATCAGTAGTTTTTCCTTTTGTTCCTACGGTATAATAACCATTCGTAAAAGCACATCATCAATGGATTCACCTCGGGTCTATCTTATCGATGGTTTTTCTGATCATCCCTTTGTTATATTTTGAAACTAGGTTAATTGACTTAAAGAGTTTGGTTTTTAGCTGTCTCTTGCCAAAAATGTTAAGATTTGTTCCCCATATGGTTTCCCTTTCTGTGTTTTCAGAAATTGTTTTCCTCCTGCTATATTTTCTTCATGTACTAAAACTCTGAGAATCAATGCCCCTTTGTGTAGCCGCATGCATTTTACATATCATATTAGCCTCAAAACAGTTATACGTTTCTAGGCTTTTTGAGAGGGCTATCTGTATCTGATGCTTTGATTAGCAGTCCTCTTATCGGGCTTAGGCATATGTACCATTTGTTTTTCATAATGAGTCTACATCATGACGCTTATACTTTCTCCTGTTTTGAGAGGCACAGATTATTGTGCTGCAGTATCTGGATCCAGAATTGGGAAATTTTTTATATGAGAAGTTGCATTTATTACTTATTTGGGTGATGTTTCCATATTTCTCGGGATAGGTCTTACCTGCTCTTTTTATATATTTGATTGCACACGCAATGCTTGACTGATGAAATCTGAAAGTGGTTTACTAGGTTTCTAATTCTGACTTATTGAGAGGAGAATTTTAGCTGATTGAAGAAAGTAAATTTTCAAGGAGACACTAGTTTGAGATGAAGAAAGTGATTGCACGTTGATATGTGTCTATGGAGAAACAAATTGAATAAGCATATAAGAATTTTGCTTACCTTAGGGGAAACACTCATCATGAAAAGATAGCGTCCTGGGCGTTTACCTTTTTTGTGTGCTGAATATGCCTTTGTTGATTTGACAGATGAAAAGGGGAAATTTGATGAGTTAGTTGATGATAAGGGTGTGAAGATATTGATTGATCCAAAGGCTCTCATGCATGTTATTGGGACTAAGATGGATTTTGTGGATGACAAACTAAGGTAACTGTTTTCTTTAATCCTAAATTATATTGGAATTGTTGTACTTTGTTTGAGTGTGAAAGTCTGAAAGAGGAAGGTTCTTTATATTCAATTGATAAACTTTATATACAATTGCAAATACCTGAAAATTGAGTTTTTAAGATTTATTGTGTTCATAACTGCTCCCTGTAGTCTGTAGACCAAAGTCAGTTATTAATTTTCCTCACCTCCTTTACTCTAATGCCCCTTGGATGTTTGGAGATTGAAAAAGATTCATATTCTTCAAATTGTGTCTATTTTTAGGTGAACATAGAATGCCAACGGCCATCGTGATCAAATTTTGTTCCCTTTTATGTTTGCACTTGTATTTATGTATCTCTTGTTTTATTTGCATTGTGCATGTGTAGCGTGAGTGAACTAGTATTGTTCTGCCAATATACTGGCAGAATTCATTATGCCATGATGTGAGCACAGAATATTTGGGCAGTGAGTAACTTGTGATTTTCCACCCAGACCTGGATTAATACATAATTTTTAGGATGGTCAGTGATATTCCAATGCTAGATATGAGGTGTGGCAGATTTAGCATCCCTAAAGGCATGAATATTGTTATTACCCATACTGTTTGACATGATTGATTTTGAGGGTAGCTGCTGGCTATCCAAACCCAGATTTCATGAGGGTAACATGTCTGAACCCGGTAGAAAATCATGAAGTGTGACATGGATGTTTTTGTTACTTAAATGTTGTGCTTTATTCTGCTACCTGCATCAACTAATTTTCCTTTGCCTGTTACTTTGCTTTGTTCTCGGTTGCCCTATTTAATAATGTTCTTCTTGCTTCTTCTGACAGATCTGAGTTCATTTTTATAAATCCAAACTCTAAAGGTCATTGTGGCTGTGGTGAATCTTTTATGACAACAGCCAGTTCTGGAGCTGCTAAGCTGGGAAATAGTTGAGAGTGCTGTTTATCTTCAGGCTTGATCCACGCTTATGAAGCCACCCTTCATGACATGTTTGTTGAACATACAGCTAATTGCTTCTTCTTTTTTCCACCAAAGAAAAACGCTAATTATTTTCTGTTATTTTGTCAGAGAATAAAGGAAACTGAAGGCCTGTGCACTTAAGAAAAGGACGTTGACATAGCTTCATTTTTTCAGTATACAGATTCCTTCAGAACATTATGCTGACAAGGCCTAGTACTGATTGAGTGATTGTTGATGTAAAGCCTTTTGGGATTATGAAATATTGTATATTATGTTTCCAGGTTATGAAAATGATTTTCCCATGTTCTTTCATTCTAACTATCAGCAGAATCTGTGACATTTCTACTTTAGGTTACATTTTCTTTTACGTGATAAATGATGCTAGAATGGCTTTTCATGACAAGTTGATTTCTTTTCATCATAACTAGTGATTTCCCACTACTTATCTGATGTCAGTGACGAAAATTATGTTATTGTAATATGTTAACCGCAAGATGCTTGCTATGAATGCAAGAACCTGTGTGTGAGTAGAAATAGCACTCGGTAATTCATAGGCACACCGACGCGTCACTCAAAAGTGAAAGATAACGGTGTGATTTGCGGCAAAATTTTATCTTCCGGTAAGTAAAAGTTCTGGTGGCAAAGTAAACTATGATTCAGAACTAACAGCACTCTTTTAAAATGCCAAAATGTGGAGCAAATTCAATCAGGTGACCCACAAAATAGGAAGAGAGCTGCGCCTCTGAATCAAGCTAACTTTTTCTTCGTTGTCAAGATGGATTTTGTAGATGACAAACAAAAGTAAATATTTTCTTTAATCCTGCATTATGTTGGAATTGTTGTGCTGTGTTTGGGCGTGAAAGTTTGAAAGAGGAAGGTTCTTCATATTTAATTGATGAACTTTATGCGCAATTGCAAATACTTGGAAATGGACTACTTAACATTTTTTGTGTTCATAACTTCTCCCTGTAGACCAAATCAGTTATTAATTTTCTTCACTTCCTTGACTCTAATTCCCCTTTGGATGTTTGGATGTTTTTTTTTTTTGGGGGGGGGGGGGATCATATTCTTTGAAGTGTATCTATTTTTAGGTGAACATAGAATGTCAACATGTTATTATTGTCACCAGAAAGGATAATATATTACCAATTATTTCAACCGGAAGGTGCTGTATCCTAAACTTTCGGCACAATAGTTGGTACTTCATTCTTTAAGAATTGGTATTAGAGTCTGCCCGGATTCAAACGTTTGTTAGCAAGCGTAGGTTTGTTATAAGAGTTTGCATAGGTTCAAGTCCCATTTTTGCTATTCACCAAAACTTTGAGTGTGATTAATGACTTCACTTAAAATTTGATTTTAAGAGTTGCACAAGTTTAAATTTCATCTTTAAAATTTAGTATAAGGACTTACTCCAAAGATATGGTTATCACTTAACGTCAAAACTAATGTTCTCTAGTCTCAAAGGAAGAGGATTTTTCACACTGCTCTAACTGAAATGCATAAGCTCTTAAAAAGGTCATCATATACTTCTACACTCAAAGATGATAAATTTTGGCTATAAGCTACATCATATTTTAGAAATTATCGAACCACAAACATGAATACAGAAACTAAAGCCAAAGAGATAGGCTAATCATATTCCATCCCAAGCGTTACATGCCCATAAAGTCGTATGAGTTGCAGCTTAGTTTTGGGAAAATTTTTGAAGATTTGACTCCCTTTTAATCCTAAACTTTGAAGCAGCACCACAAAAAATAACCTCCAAATATGGACATTTTACCAAGAGCCAGTCACCCAACCCAAAAATGGTCATCCATTTCTGTCCACCCAAGAATCAATACAGCTAACTTTTCTAAAACAGTCATACCTTTCAAGACATGAGTAATCGCTTTCTTGCTTAAATTGCAACGTAGAGCTAAATGCTTCAATTGAGGGAAAAGAAGTTGACAATGACTCAATGTTTATCCTATCATCATCATTTTCAAATGTAACATTCCACTGGCTCTAGTGCATCAAATATTATATCATGTAAGCCTGGCCAATAGAGTCTAAAGTTGGTGGCATCAGTCCCATTACTAATTTTGTGAAGTCGTTTTATTGTTCACCTTATTCTTCCCCAGTCTCTTGGCCTCCCCCAACAACACCAATTTCAAGATCAGAGAGCTCGGATCTTGAGAGCTCGATTGGAACCTTCATCATTCCTCCACCACCACCTATGTCGAGTTTCGAAGGAGAGGAGGTTGCTACTTGGATTTGAACTAGAGGAGGTGAAATCAAGGGCATCACCTTCTTCTTCATTTCCGACACTCTTTTCTCACCTCCGCCAATTTCTCCGTAAAGCACTACCACCAGCTTTGGTTTCCTCTCTCCCCTGTGTCACTTAGGGCAGAGCAATGAGCGGATTGGGCAATTTGATACCAAACCCATAGCCTGCCCATTTAGTTTTAAATAGGTATCAGCTAGCTCATACTCGTACTTCAACCCATTTAAATCTATGTAAATAGGTTAACACATAAATTCTGAAATATGAATCTCCAATGTTCAATAATCACAATTCACACAAAACAACATAAATTTATACAAGTATCATCATAATCAGGGGCGGATCTTCATTAGGACAAGGGGGTCATGGTTCCCCCAACCCCCCCCAAAAAAAAAAAAATTTGTCCTAAGTTTTTTATGTAAATTGGAGTTTTTTTTTATATATTTGTCCCAAAAATTTATACATTTAGCCCCTCAAATATATATATTTTTAAACTAGTTAACGAGTATATATTTGGCCCGCCCAAATATTTATCTCAAGATCCACCACTGATCATCATATAAATTTGTTTAGGATAGAGAGTCTGCGAACGCCTTTACCTTTTTGCCAAGATTTGGAATGGGATTGATAGATAATAAAAAATTTACAATAAATGGATTGGTACAGGCAACCCATAAGTGTGCCCATAGCCGCTCATTTAAGTTTTAAATGGGTAGGTTTTAACACGCTAAGTTATGGGTTATTTTTAGGCAGACTCAAAATAATATAATTACACTTGGTTGCAGGCGGACTCATAAGTAGTGTCACCAGCTTCACTATCAGCTTCCTCTCACCACCATTGTCATTTTTCTTTCTTTTTTTTAATTTTAAAAAATGAGGGCATAATAGTAAGTTTATCACATTTTAAAATCTTAATTTGATCACTGTCATCTTTGTAAAATTTATACTCTATCTGATCCTAAATATAAGATTCAATTGGGAACCGGATCCTCTACTCGGCGACCCCTCTCCCCATCCCTCACAGTCCCATCTCGGTCGTCCAAATCTGGATCCAATGGCCGAGAATGGTTTTAAAAAAATAATTAATTTTTTTAAAAAATTATTATTTTTTAAAAAAAAAACCATTTTGAGCCGTTGGATCCGGATTTGAACGGCCGAGATGGGACTGAGAGGGATGGGAAGAAGGGTCGCCGGGCAGAGGATCCGGACTCATTCAATTGATGTTTTTTAGAGGTTAAGAAAGTTAAATAAATTAGTTAATCATACCATATATTGTATATCATTTAATTATATATCAGTTTATAAGTCAGATAAATTAGTTAAGACAAAAAACAATAAATATAAACATTTTAAAATGATTTATGTAGCGTCTTTAATCTCCAAAAAGAAATAACAATTGGATCTTCTATTTATGACCAAAGATAGTATACTTTCTTTAGGCACTTCCACCAAGTTCCACTAGAATTAAAATAAACCTTGAGTCTCGTTAACTATATTTTGAAATTTAACAAGTTTTTCACTTAAAAAAATATAACAACTTTTTTAATTTTTCTATATTTAATATTTACTTAGTGATCATATTTGTAAATCCATCCCCAAACACGATCATTTTTTTTTTTTAATAATTACTGGAATCAATATCTCAATAGAGACATTACATCAACTTTAACAAAGACTCCTACTATTCATCAACATCCACTTATGAATAAAAAGAAGAGGTTAATCAAGGAAACAAAAAATCTTATCTATACTACGAGAGTATACAATCATCACATGGGAAGTTGTATGACCTCTTATACTGTTAATTGTCCTAAACAAAAACTATTACTATATCTACGAGTATTTCCCTGCTTTCACTCTGAAAATGACTTAAACAGGCATAGTTCATAGTTGATAATATACCGTCCCTCGTTTATGAAAAGGATACATTTTAATTATTTAGTCAAAACACAACATGTGAAAAAATATATTATTAAAAAATCAATAATATAATTAATTTTTTAAGCCAATTATACAGTGTTCAATTGGATAGAATATTTACACTTTTATTGAAAAAAACATATATCTACATGTAACCTAGTGCTAAGGGTTTGATTCCCTGTAATCTCATAAGGTCAGTGCCAGCCTCATTAAATTAAGGGGTAAAGCAAACAGCCTCTTGAAAAAAAAAAAAAAAACAGAGAGAGAAACATATCAGCATGGTTTGGCAAGGATAGTGATCCATACTAATGAAATTATACACGACTCTATGAAAGAAAGAGCCATTCAATCAATCAAGACAAATGACGGAGCCTTTAAAAGTACGATGTTCAGCAAGTGAAAATTGAATCAATTGTGTAGTAGAGTAACATTTTAGCAACCCTCTTTCAGATTTTCTAGATGGAATCCAGAGACACCAAAAGAAATTTTATGTACCAAAATTGTACCACTTATCAAATCTAGGATAAGTAGGATAGTGGCACTACCATTTATTCACACGACACCGCTTCCCAGCAGGATACAAAAAAGGAAACACTGGCAGATGAAGGAAATCAGCAAAGCGATGTTATGTTCCAGGCTCAAGAACCACGGGCAGAAATAAGAAATCTGCAGCTTCACATTTCATGAATTCTTTTGCTTAGCACTTAAAGAAACATCAAGAAGCATGGAAACTCATGGGATAAAGAAATACTTGTGACTGAATTATAATAAACTGAAACTTCGACAGAGATGCATGATACCACATTACTCACTATTCGTATTCAAACTCAACCATTACTTGCATATATTTTCGTCCAATTTGCAGAATAGATTCAGTAAATTTGGCAAAGGTTTGACACTCTTCATGGGTTTTGACCTCTGAAAGAACCCCATAAATGATCAACTTCTTCAGATGGGGACATCTTTCCAAAACCCCAGCTACCCAAACCGAGAAGAGGTCATTAATTGTTGTCCATCCAAGCTCCAACACAGCTACATTCAGTAAAAGAGACAAACCCCGCAAGCCATAACGAAGTACTCCATCTCTTAAATCATAACTTAAGGATAAGTGTGTCAACTGAGGAAAACAAACAGAAATCGACTCTATATCCACAACTTCATCCTCGTCATCAAATACAACATCCCACAACCGAAGTTTTAGTAGCTTTGATGCTTTTGAGATCATATGATAAAATTTTGGCCACATGATTGTAAAGTTACTGACATCTACAATCTCAAGATTTTCTGTAGTCTCGCCAATATCCAGATGGAGAACACTCACATCATCAATTCTCAGCACTTTCAAGTTTCCCTTGCTGACCAATTCAAAAACCTCAAAGGTGCAATCTTTCAAATGCAAATTCTAAAGCAAATCTGCCTCCAACATGAACTTATCCAACCCGAATGACTCAACATAAAAATGCGTCAAAGACGAGCTGTTAAGCTCCATTGATGTCTGTGCATCTGACATGGCAATTTCTGGACTAACCATGGACAAGGTTTCAAGCCTTGGACAAACGCTAAGTAGAAGGCTCAGATCCAATGCTGAAATGCTAACAAAACTAAGTGAGAGTGATTTCAGGCAAGGAAATTTCTGGTAAGTGGGCTCAACACCAGTAATGGAGTTGTGAGCTAATACCAATGTTTCCAGCTTTTGCCTGCCACATTTTTCTATGATATTGAAATTTGGGGTTGTCCTTACATTATAACGTAATTGTCGTAAGGAATCCTTGGTATACATAAGCCAGGCAATGACTGGGGCAGCGGAAAACTCATCAACATCATCTATATAGATGGTTAGGCATTTCAGTGCTTTGGTTTGAAAGATTGTTTGAGTAATGAGTATTTCCAACCTTCTAGGAGTTAATTCATGATAGATGAGCCAATCAGAAGAATTGAATGAAAGAGTGTGGAGGTGATTGCGCCAAGCTTCTCTCCATTTTTTGCAGGTTGCTGAAGCAATTACAACATCTCGAGCGGACCCAAGATGAGATAATATATTTCCAATCACTTCAACAGGAAGGTGCTCCATCATAAAAGAAATGATCACTAAAAAACGAAACAGCAATTGTGTCTAGATCAAAGGGATGGATTTATGTTAGCCTGTCCAATATGTCAGCGCTTCATACTTTAGAAGCAACACGAATACGGAAATATATTTTGTTTGGTAAAAAATATTAAAAAAAAAAAACCATCCAGCCTTAAAAGAAAATGTATCAAAAACAAAGAAAAAACCTTAAAAGAAAATTGAAAAATTCACGGGTAAAGATATTGAGATACATGAATACTAAAAGGGGTACGAATGTGCAATCTTTCCCAAGATATGAACTAAGTTAGATCTGGAGAGAATGCATGAAGAATAGAACAGGATAAATCAAATAAGGTAAAATTAGAGCATCAAGTCCTTGAATCGGCAGGTAAGACAAAATACAACAATGAAGAGGAAGGATATAGAGATAGAGAAAAAGATGTATAGTAAAGTACAGGTCAGAAAGCGGTTCACCAGGAGAATTTAAGGATCACGTTCTGGAAGGGAAATCGGGACAGGTCATCGGAACTGTGAAAAGTCGTACGAGAAAAAGAAAGAGATAGAAGTTGGAAAGGGCGTTGCCGATATAGAATTGGATTCGGAGAACAATAGAAAGAAGTAAAGCCGATCAAATCAGGAAGAAGCAGCTCGTCTGGGAAATTTTTGGGAGCGCAATGGAAAATGGGTGCGTAATCAAACTCGTGTGATAGGCCTTTAACACATGTTACGACAAATAAAGTTTTGCACCCGCGTATTGCGCAGCGATCTCTCAATATTTTTTTTAATGAAAAAAAAATATAATGAATCGCTAAAATTGTATCTATGTAATAATACACACGCTCATTCTTTTCTGGTTGAACCCGCCTATATTCTTTACCTTCTTCAATTGTTGCTTCATTTCTTATGAATCTTTTCATTTACACTTGAACAATAAGATTCCTTTTGCCACTCTCAATCGTTAAAGTTTGAATTTATCACCGTCGTAATAGTCTTTTTTTTTCCCCCTAACCCCTATTGCCCTCCTGGCTCCTGCTATAATCATTTATGAACTAAAGCAAGAATTACAGTTCAGGGGTCTGAGAGGAAGTACCTCTTCGCATAATGCTTATCACCTTTATTAATTTTTCATCAAAGTTTTGCGTGCAATATAGCAGAAACATTATACATGATCTATTATATATTCTCACTCCAAGTATAACAATTTGGAGTGATTTGTCTCTATAATTTTAATCACTTTGTGACCCACGAAGTGGAAAACTATGCTCTAATCATTCAATGCACATAATTTGATTGCAACTTTTGCCAGCCCTGTGGAATACGTAAGACAACGATATAATAATTCAGAATGAGGACAGAAAGAAAAAACTCAAGCAAGCACCCTACTCAAGTTTACCGAGAGGATTTTCAATAAGTAGAACGTTACATGGGTCGAAACTAATCGAAGTAGAGATGAACATATACAATTAGCTACGCACCGCCTACACACAGTTAAATTTAAGAATTCCATTAGTAATACGGACAGCCATATCTTAAGCATTTTAATTATTTGGCTTGATCTCAAGATTATCTTAACCTAGTTCTGGTTTCATTCTGAGTTCTCTCTATTTTTTCTTCTTCCCACACTATCGCCAAGTTACAAGTTACTACTGTAGATACTAAAATACGAAATCTACAGAGGTCACTGGTTACCATAACTTCATGCATGCGTGTTCTTCACAAAGGACAGCTCACAGTCTTCATCAAAGACCTCAACTTCTCTCTTGCCTTCTCAGCTTTGGTAGGAACTCTCATGTTCGCTTCCTCAAGACTCTGCAGCAAGAATGTAGGATAAAGCGAAACAGTTATAATTTGCGCATTTATTATATCTATGACATCAATGTGCTAATTGTCTATGCATGAATAGTTAACAATGCTTTGAATCACTTTAATATGCGCACCACCGTACAAGAACTAACCTGTTGCTTTCTTCTCCTCTCAAGCTCGGCCTGAAGAATAAAATGAAAGCATGATTCTCATCAGTGTTTATAATTACTGAAATGCAGTAAAGGTAAGAATTTCCATTTCCACATTCATGATGTATATAGCTCAGGTTAATATATACCAGCGCCAGTTTCAGATGGGCGTTCTCTTCTCTTAATTGGTTCAGTTCTGCTTCTAATTCAACCGTGTATGCCTGCCAAGCCAGAAGAACAGAAGAAGAAGAAGGGAAAGGTTAATTATGTAATATGAAAAGGTTTGCTAATATGACCCTAGCCAGAGTAGCTCTCCCATCATATATATACAGTGCTGGGCAGCACAGACACTGCCAACAAAACCAGAAAAATAGATGCATCTCCATTCATAATTCACAATTTAAACAAAAGTAAATCCATAAAAAGAAAACAAATTTATATTTCCTCATAATTGCAAATTTGAGGTGACAGATTATCAATCACGTCATTCAAAAATCTGATCACTGTTGGGTAAGATCTTAATGCATGAATGCATCTGTTAATTATAACAAGCAAAAGAATGTACCTGTTTTCTGGCTCTAGATCTCGCCGCCGATTCTCTGTTCTTGATCATCCTCCTCTGCCTTCTCTCCACCACCTTCTCCACCGGACCATCGATTATCCTCTTCCTTCCTCTCAACATCCCCATCTCTAACCCAAACTGACCACCACAGTTCTCATTTGTTCCCAGCCCATCCGGCGAAACCGGGCTCAACGGCGCCCCTATTCCCATAGTCGGCGCCGGCGCCCCATACCCACCGCTTCCATTCAGCACCCTCCCTCCGTAGCAAGCCCCCGATGGCGGCGGTGGCGGCGGAGGATACCCATTATCCCTCTTCCCATTCCCGGTGTACCCAGAGGAAGAAGGCTCTCCCTGAGCCACCGCCTGGTACGGCGGAACCACATTGCCCGCCAATACGGCCCTACCAACAAAAGAGGGCCCCATTGTCGAGTTGTTACTCGGGTACATCCCATAAGGCGGCGGCGGCTGCTGCCGCGTCGAAGCTTGGGCGGGCATGGGAGCAGTACAGGATTCCCGAACCACCCCTGCTTTGATCAAGAAATCCTCAAGAGTCATTTCCCCAAAAGTAGGCTCGCGAGGGGCAGATTCGGTATTCTGCACATTGCCATTGGCGCCACCGCTATTGCTCGGATGACCCTGCTGTCCTCTGTGTATCTCAGACCAAACTTCATCCACTGTCTTCCTACATAGCGGCGCCGGCAACGTCAGAGAGCCCTGACGAGGAAGGCTTGGCTGCTTCCGAATCATTTCTTTGTCAGCGGCCACTTCATTCGGAGGCAAGCCTGTGTTGTTGTCGTTGGCGTTAAAATTATGGTTAGCTTGGCTCTCCTCGGCGTTCCAGATACTGCTTAGAAACTCGTCCATGTTCATAGACCCAAAATTCTTGCCACTCTCGCATAGCGTGTGCTGAAACTCGTCGAGCGTGAGCGAATAAATCGACGATTGTCTTCCGAGCGATGAGAATTGGTGACTGTTCTTGTGCCCTGATTCCACCTCGCCCTGCGAGTTCGTTGCCTCACCTTCCCCTACCCCCATTTTCATAACTCTCCGATACTGAAATAATAATCAAATTTCGGATTAGGTTCTGATATACAGCACTGGGGAATTTGTCGATGCAAAGAAGCCTGACAACAACAAAGCATTTATCCAATGGTCTAAATTATACATGCCTTGCAGTGGCTTGATGGATTGGGTTCTAGAGAAATCTAAATTATAAATTTAGGTACGCATGCATGTACCGGTGTCTCGCCGTGCCATGGCTAATAGTACAGAATCATTTTCCTTTTGGTCATCAGACTGATAAAATTTTCGTTGAAAAGGTGAATTCGAATTCGGATGGCATGCATCAATAATGTCACTGTCAGCGTCAAGAAACCGTCAATTTTCTTCAGCTGAAAATCTGGTTTCATCGGAGCATTAGCGACCGTAAAATTATTACTATGAAAACCCCCGTGTAGTTTGCATGAATCATGATTAGTGCATTAGAATAGATATCTATTCCTATCTATATATTCATATTTAGTTCAATATTTTCTCTTTTGCGAATCTCTCTCTCGTTGTAAGAAAAAATTTGTTCGGGGAGATTTGTTTTGTCCGTGCAAAATTATATACAATATATATAATATATTAATAAAAATTTAGGGACTGAAGAATAAATTGAACAAACATTTTATACGAGAAAATTCAATAATAAACTTTAAAAACAAAAAATAATAATGACAGAAATAAAAAGAGTCGCACCCATATCCAAACAATATAATTAACGATCGTTCCCCCAATCTTGAATCTCATTAACAAAGGAAAAAATGATAAAATAAATAATAAAACGATACTCTCCCGGTCCTGAATATAATGAAATGGTAGGATATGGGCATAGGCATTTCCTAAAAAAGGAATAAATCAGTTGGGAAGAGTAGGATATGGCAGAAAAAAGAATCTTTCCTGGTTTAGAAACCACTAAGACAATTCAAAATAATGGAATCAGATCGACTTCGTGAGGCAATACTTTTGCATCAAGGACCATACATACACAACGCAATCTCTGGACCCAGCAGCTGGAATCTCATTATACGCCACCAAAGGCCAACAATAAAAGGTTCTACCAAGGTAACAAAAGAAGCACCAACAATAGACCTTACGTACAGCTAGCTACGTAAATAAAGAGAAAACTCACCTGCAATAATAATGCTGCTATCAACTTAGACACACCATGAACCAGAAGTGGAGCTGTGCCAAGGACGAGTGAGAGGCTCCTGTTCTATAAGACCCGACTATGCTGAAGCTAAAACACACACAAACACACTGGGTATAGCTCTGGCCGTTGCCCGACGAATCTATGGCAGGGGACCCCACAAAACAAGGTTCACATCGCCCAAAGAGTTCAATGAAATTCATTTGGATTTTAGAAACTGGGGGGAAAGAATATCAAAACGCGAACGTGGGCGTAGGTGGGAGGAGGAATGCTCGACACGTTGACAACAGGTGTCGCATGCACAACGTCGTTTTGGGGCAGTCTCACGGTTGGGCGCCACACGTATCTTCTTCTTTTTTGTTTTTTGGTCGAGGGTTTGCTTTGCTTGGCATTTTGCATTGGGGCCATTCTGATTATTCCTAACGCTTTTTGGCGAGTTTTTGGGTATCAGATCCTAGGACAAACGACGTCAAGATTTTTTTTGATACAAAAAAGTTTTGGAGGGGTTCGACATCAGTTCCCCACCAAGGTCAGGACACGGCCCGGGGCTCTATATGAGCACTTAATACTTACGACGTCAAGATTTGTTCAGAGGCTTTACCCACGTGTCGCATCCTGGTGGATTCCCGCACAGGCCCGCTCTGCAAACGTGCGCAGTCATCCGCCCAAGCGGTGTTTCCACAATTGGGCTTTGAAGCCCACTACATTTATTCAATCCTGAGTTGTTGCCCATCAACACCTGTTCAGTTTTCCGGCCCAAAAGAAATAGATGAAGAGATTTGAGGTTTCTCTCCATATCTTCTCTTTTTTTCTAAGCATATATGTAACATCTACTGATTATAAAAAAAAAAACATCTACTGAGACAATCATATTTGAGACATTGTCAAGCAATGAATATAGGCACCTCTTTTGATGGGAATTCAAACCATGATTCATTATGTTGTAAGGGAGTAGTCTCTCTCTCTCTCTTTTTTTTTTTTTATATTGAAAAGTTTTGGAAGGGTTCGACACCAGTCCCCTACCAAGGCCAGGGCACGGCTCCGGGCTCTACGAGCACTTACTGGGGACTTACAAGATCGCCTACTAAAGAAGTCCCAGCGACAGCAGAGAGGATCGAACCCACGACCCAAGGGCCTAGTCTTGAATCCCTTACCATGCCAACTCTCATTGGCAGGGAGTAGTCTCTTTCATAACCCAGCCCCCTTTCATTTTCTTAATATGTTATGGTAAGACCTAATTCGGTAGATATAGAATAAAATGGCCCATTTATAAGGAACTTTATGAATTTGAAGTTATTAGAATTACAATGCCTGTTTTTTAAGCTGTGGGATGATATTTAAGAGAAATATGTCAGGCTGAAATATTAATTTATTATATTAAAAGAAACGAGAGTCTGCGTTGGGAATGTGCATCCCACTATTTGTGCCCAGGAATAATGGCGTCAGCGTTGCGTGGGTTAAAATCCATGATTCTGATTTAGGCAACTCGCGTGCCTTCACAATCAAGCAAATGAACGAAAGCAACTATACACGCACACTAAAATGCTCAGTACAAGCCCATGTCCATGGGACTTAGAAATGAAATGGTTTCCAACAAAAATAAAAAGAACAAATTAGCCAATGAGAGTTGACATGGTAAGGAATCCAGGATTAGGCCCTTGGGTCGTGAGTTCGATCCCCTCTGTCGTTGTTGGGACTTCTTTGGAAGGCGATCTCGTAAATCCCCAGTTAGTACCCATAGAGCCTGGGGCCGTGCCCTGGTTTTAGTAGGGGACTGGTGTCGAATCCTTCCAAAACTTTTTAGTATAAAAAAAAAAAGAACGAATTACTTAAGATAATCCAATACACAGATTGCTAAGTAATCATTTTAATTATGGTTATTGTCAGCTAAGCCTTCTACAAGGCGTGGAAAAACCTTATGATTTTAATCACTGCCGCCGAACGCTCATAACCTTAATTAATATAAACTCTGGCTTATAACATAGCCTAGAATGGCACTACTGGTGGGGCCCTTGATTGGGATCATAGCCTACACGCACGAATCAATTGAAGAACAACTACACCATAGATCCCGCAAGGAATGCCTGGCATCTTATACTGTGTAATCATTCCAGGAACGTAGTATTCGATTTATAAATGTAAAGCTACAATTAGTAGACTATTTATTTCATTTCTATATAAACCAGCTTGAATCTTACGTTCCTCAACACACTGGAGTGTAGGCACCTAAAAGGAGAGTGAGCAAGACCAGATCAAATGGGTTCAATGAAGGTCTTTTGGTTTGCAATTTTGTCCCTTCATTTGGCTATCGTCTTGGCCTCTGACCCTGATCCCCTCCAAGACTTCTGTGTGCCTAACCCAAGATCTGCTGGTTTTATCAGATCAACCGTTCATGGTATGATCACAGTTCCACCCTGCAAAAACTCTTCCGAGGCCATTACCGATGACTTTGTCTTCTCTGGCATGAAAGCTGCCGGAAACTTCTCAGACACCGGCCTAGCAGTGGTGTCCGCGAGTCCTACTAACCTCCCTGGGCTCAACACGCTGGGAATGTCATTTGTGAGGGCAGACATTGAAGTGGGAGGCATTAATCCACCCCATTTTCATCCGAGAGCGACAGAGATAGCTTATGTTGTGGAAGGAAAAGTTTATTCAGGTTTCGTGGATTCCAGCAACAAAGTGTTTGATAAAGTGTTGGAGAAAGGAGAGGTGATGGTGTTTCCCAGGGGTTTAGTGCACTTCTTTATGAACGTGGGTGATAAGCCTGCTACGTTATTTGGAAGTTTCAATAGTCAAAACCCTGGCTTGCAGAAGATACCATCTGCAGTATTTGGTTCTGGAATTGATGAGAAGCTTCTACAGAAAGCTTTTGGATTGACTCCCAAGCAGATTGGAACAATGAGAAGAAAATTTGATCCCAAAGGAGCAAGGTAGAGCACAAATATAGTAGGCTCATGTTGTCTGTTACTCGAGTTATATGTTGGGGTTCAGTTTTCATGGTCTGTTTTGTCTGTCTGTTTCTTTTTAAGTTTCCTTCTCTTGTGAGTCAAATGTAGGTGGATCAATGGAGTGCTTCTTGCTTATATAATATATATCTGGCTGTATACTATATAAATTCGTTCCCCAAACCCCACAAAAGGATTTTAGAAAAATAATATAAAGTAAGTGGTATTACTTTAACATGAACAATCATTCGTTTTAGCCACCAACCATGGACAGTGGGGAGAGATGATGAGGAGAAGGAGTGGCCAGGACAAAAGTGAAAGGCATGATAATACTCATCCCACGAACTTCACAGCTCACACTCACAAAATGATGAATCATAAAATCAAACGACTGAATTTGCGAGGAGCCCACGTTCATTAGCAGAGGCAAGGTTGTTTGACAAGAAAATAGACATCCTCATAAATTTTACGATATTACACAGTATATACATAGAGCTCGGATTCCTCCTGAATTATAAATTAATGTCTTTTAAGATGATCTTATATTAGTACTCTCGCTTAATTCAAAATATAGGTTCGAGCAAAAAAAAAAAATAAATCAAAATATAGGCTCACATGTTCTTGAGTTCTTTTTCTTATTTGTGCCGCATGCTTAATTAAATAAGAAAGACATCAGCCCTGGTTGAATCGCCTTCAAAACAAATGTAACTCACGCCCCTCCTTTTAACCATCTATAAATTCTCAGACTATCACTTCTATCTCTTCAGACCAAATTTTACGACATTAAAACAGGAGTTTTGGGGTTCGAAAACAAAAGTCTAGAATTTGGTCGTAAAGAAGCAACTGGGATCTAACCGGGCCACACATATCAAACAGATCAATACAAATAAAAAGCTCCGAAGGACCGAAACACAGATATCCAGCGAACCTGGTGAGTACCAGCTAGTTATATCTATATAGAAGCCTCGTTCCCACCTATAAGTGACTTGACAATTGCATCACTCATACCATCAGCGAAAGGAAACAAGTGACCAGCACCTGGAATCTCATGATATTGAATCCATGGAAGCCTTTGTGCAATGTATCTTTGCAGTTTAACAGGCACTAGCAAATCATCTTCTCCATGCCACAGATGGACAGAACCTTCATTATTTGGGAATGGGTTTTCCAGATCTGTAGGATTGAATTCCCACTTACCCATTCCAATTATGATGTCACGGTGAAGGGATTCATACTCTCCTTGCTGTCTTACTTGCGCCTGGGGAAGCCACATCAGAAAAGAAATTAAGAAAATTGCAAAACAAGCTGATGTTTGGGGGGGCGGCAGGGATAGTTCAAAATTAAGAGCATTTAACAATCATCAAACCACAATTGCTTAATGATATAACCCTCTTGACTGCCCACACCTATACGATGAAAGTTGAAACATAGGAAGATGAAAGCCCCCAGGAGGGAACACTTTCTAGGGTCAGGGAATTGACTTTCAGACTTCCACCATTTTAGAGAAAGAAGCTAAAAGTTAGAGTGCGGTGTTTAAGACCTATCTTTTGATAAAAGTTATTTTGGAGACAGTGTCAGTTGTCTTTAGTCTCTTATAAGCTGTTGCTGTGCGCTGGGAAGGGGCAAGAATTATTTTGTATACAGACTTCATAGTGAAGTGACGAGAGCCTGCCTCTCCAACGCCAATTGGTGGTGGAGGAAGATATTGGCTTTCTTCATCATTTTATCATTCTAATTTAGTGTATTTCATTGTGTTAGTGGGAGTGAGTGGGGCTGTCTTAAGGAGGGAATGTTTTGCGATTAATATCAGTTTAGTGTTGTTTTATTTGCTTTTGTATCTTGCTCCCTAACACAACACAAAATTCAAACATCAATTTTTGTTCAGTTGTAGCCAACTCAGATCTTTGAGAAACTTTTCAATCACAAATTATAAAAACTGAATTAAATAGATATAGGCAATGTTAAATGAGTAATGGATCACTTAGATTTCAACTAATGCCTTTCATTCTATTGCATTCCGAACAGAACTACAAATCTAATCAACCGAGGGTCAGTTACATACCACATAATTCATTCTATCAGCCCTCTTAGATATAAGCTCTCGGTCTTGGCGTGAAAGATTATCTGGACTATGAGCAATAACACTAGAGGCAGGGAACCATCTTTGAGTGTTCCACCAGTAAGTCAGCCATGGCAAGTAATGAGAGACACGAAGTGTCCATTGATCTTGTAGTTTTTGTTGCCTATAGACTTCTTTAGTTAGGTTAGCAGGAAGACCGGGCCACCAGTAGTTGATAACTGGAGCTAAAAGTGCCGCACCAGCTAGCCTGTCAGAGTTGAACATTTTCCTTAATGTCAGGAACAAACAAATAGTAGCTGATAACTCTAACTCACACCACCATGTACGAGGATTTGAACATGGTAACATAATAAAAAGACAGAAAAAGTATACAAGAACAGTGTTTAGTGCTTGCTCATGTCCACATAATTTCAAAGATTAATACCTTTGGGGTATATACTTAAGGCAGCTCCAAATAACCTGTCCCCCCATGGAGAAACCAATTACATAGAATCGATTCCCTAATTGCAGCCGATCAGCAAGCTCCTCAATATCTAGGGCCAAGCTCTTAACTGTTCGATTTGGATCAGGATCACTTTCCCCATAGCCAGGTCTGTCAAAAGATACGATGTATACTGCCAAGCTTTCAGTGATTTCCTGGAAAAATCCACCATAAATTCAAATAGGAAAAGCTCATACATATAAAAAATGATATGAAATCAATGATAAAATGGCAAATTCTGATATAAATTCTCACTGGAGAAAGGGTTTTGGCAACCACAGCATCGTGCCTACAGGAATCAAAACCATGGACATAAATGATTTTATGTTTGGCTTCATCTTTTGGGACGCCATGCTCTTTGTACGCCAAATGTCTTCCATCTCTTAGTTTGATTCTGGGTGCTGTTATGAGAGGCCCATCAGGAGAGCCACAGATATTGGGAGGAGGAGGTCGAATAGCCAGAAAAGCCCATGCTAGAAACCCCCCAAACAATATTGCCAATGCCGTCTTAAGCAATCCTGAGAAATTATAAAGCGAATTTATCAAGAAATTATTCCTCGCATTGCTAGCTCTAAGTCTCCCACTAAGTAAGAAACTGGGACGCACAAAACAAGAAGTGAGGAACACCCATCAGAACCCAGATAACTTCATACAAGCAAGAGAAAATAACAGTCAACATCAGATGACGGCGAAGAGACGACGGGGCAAAGGAATGAACCAGGTACAATGCATTCCCAGGCTGTCTATTTGTACCACTAACCAAAAAAACAACTTTTACAGCAAATAGATCATAGTCGGAATAATTAAACCTCATCAGTATCATCACATACTTTAAGAAAAGAAATAATTAATTCTTTTTTATCTTCCTGGAGCACACTGATTCAATTCGCTCCAGAAATCAGTACAATGGATATAATTATGAAATTCAGCAAAGAGAAGGGGGGAAGGGAACTTTTACAGCATAAAGATGAAGTGAAGAACATTGGCGGTCAAATATTACAA
Organism: Acacia confusa; assembly: GCA_037074495.1. Taxonomy (NCBI): domain Eukaryota; kingdom Viridiplantae; phylum Streptophyta; class Magnoliopsida; order Fabales; family Fabaceae; genus Acacia; species Acacia confusa. The sequence goes on along the minus strand of CM073507.1, from coordinate 6,204,359 downwards.
TTTAAACCATGGCAAAGAAAGCTCTCAGCATGATAGATCCAAGATCAAAGAAAAAGAAAAAAAATAAAAAGAAACAGGCACGAGAAGCACCTGAAGGAAGAGGAACCGAAGTGCTTGTCTTAGGTCTCCTAGTGTGAGCCCGGGCTGATGCAGCAGAAATTTTCCTGCTAACTCCGGCTGCCATGCTCTTCGCCCGACCCAATCAGCCTTGAACAGACAATACTCAAAGACCGGTTGAATTTTACGACTTGTGTTCTTTGCCGGACAATTTTTTTTTTACGATTTCTGCTTAAAAGGAAATAGGAAAAACGGAAGAGGAAAAAATCAGGACAGGCGTCAGATGCTTACGAAAGATGGTCAAATACTGCTCCATAATAATGTAATTAATTAATAATATGCGCGCGCGAATTGCACCACTTCTAAATAGGACAAATTACTACTATCAGGTCTATCAAATTTATCTAATTGCGTTATAGTCCTAACTCCTAAGGGCCTGTTTGTTACATAGAATCAGTGGGAAGGGAAAGAAGATTAGAGAATTCCCTCGTTTGGTATGCATTTTAGGAAAATCTTCTCGGAATTTCATCTTCCCGGGCCCACTAATCTTCCCTCACATGTGTGAAGACCAAATCCCACCAAAATTAGTGAGATTTCAACTTCCCATGTTACTGTTCACGTGTTTGGACAAATTTACCCCTCAAATTCAAATTTGATGGGACGTTTGAACTTGGCGGAAACGTTTGAATTTACGTTCAAACTTGGCGGGAAAGTTCGAACTTGGCGGGAAATTTTTTTTTCATAGGTTCGAACCTGATAAAAGCATATTTTTTAAAAATATATTTTTTCAAAAAAAAATATTTTTCTTTTTTATTTTGAATTAATTACTCTTAAGGATAAAATAGACATTTCTTAATCCTTTACCAACCACTACCCCTTCATTTTCTTTCTACCAAACAACTCATCTTCCCTCAAACTATCTTCCCTCATTTTTCAAAATCTTCCTTTCCCTTCCTTTCCCTCCTCAAATTTTCCTTGTACCAAACGGGCCTTAAGTAACATGGGTGAGATTAAATAGAATTGTGAAAAGACAAGTTTATCCTTATTCATTTGAAATAAAGTTTGAGAAGGGGTCAGGTTCAATCAAGCATCAGTTTCATTGCAATGCGCATCGTTGCCATCTTCCCTCATCATTGTCGATCCTTGTGTTCTTTGCTATGGTTGTTGATCCTCTTCTTCATTGCCGTGGCAGCCTAAGATTTGAGAAGATTGTTATTGTTAGAGTGAGAAAATCGGGTCAAGCTTATCAAGTCATCTTGTTTAAGGGTTGGATTTATAAAATGAATCATTCAAATGAAATCATACCTAAAAAAGCAAACAAAGCAAAGAACTTAAAAGGGCCAGCCATTGACCCTTTAGGCCTTTTTTTGTTATTTTATTTTTTGACTTGTCTAGTTAGCAATTGCCTACTCGCCTTGCTAACCAAGTCTGATAGTTAAGAAAGCTATTCTACTTGTCTCCCATGTTGCCCAATACTCACCTACTTAGTTACTCTTATAGTCTCACTAATTTCTGTCATTCATTTACAAGTTCACGCCTCAGTCTCACTATCTCGGCCTCACACACACACACAATGACACGTCAAAGCATCATGGATTCACGGAATTTGACCATCAGTGATTGTATTTATTTGTTGCATGGTATGTGTTGTTTAGAGTTTAATGTTGACAACATTTATTTAATAAATTAGAATTTTAATTCTTGTAATTTATTAATTATATTTCTTTGAAAAAAAACATAAGAAAAATAGTTAGGTTTTTTTAAAAAATAACTTCTAACTCTGAAGAGTCAACTCTGACTTGCATGCTTTTAAGTTGACCTTAAAAAATAGATATTTTTCTAATCCAGGATCTAAAAAAACCGACCTTAATTCCCAACTCTATTTTTTGCCATCATTTCTCACTCCCACGGATCAACTACTCTCACCGGGAAAAAATTCCTTGTTCTTATCGAGTATGCTTTCGATGGCCTGTGATGGAAAAGACTATTTTTATCTGTTTGCAAAAGCATATGCTTTGTTAAACCCTATCTACAATCACTTTGTTATCGACAACTGTTATTCCCATTACTTCTTCCCCTTTTATGGTAATTTCTACATCCCGTGCATTCGCATATCTTTGTCGATTTCCCAGGCATTCTTTCTTGTATTGATTGCCTGCTTTTGATATTACTGTCTTTAATTACGCTCAACTTTCATATAAGATCGCACATGCAAGTGATCAGGATATTTGTATGTTAGAGTTAAATGAAGTTGGAAGGCGCAAGCAGCTGCAGAAAGTCTTTAACCTCGTGTATTAACATTATTTTACAGATGAATGAAAAATTGCTAATTTGATTCATTTATATCTTATTGATCACAAAATAGAAGCTCCACGTTATATGATCCACAATGATATATTTAATTTTTTTAAAAAAATCAATTGGCATTAATAAGTGAGTAAGCAACCAATGACAAGTCATTAAGGAACTAATAATATGTACTTTTAAATTATCAGAACTGAAATAGTAACATTTATTATATGACAATATGTGCAATTAGATGAGATCATATGATGAACATATATTATACAAATATATTTAAGTCATGATAAGAACGCGTATGGTATGTTTAAATAAGTTTTTCTAATAAGCAGTCCTCGACAAGTGAGTAGGCAAGTAATGACAAGGTAATAAAGTACATTTTCTCCATTGTTAATTAGTTGAATGATAGTGAATGTAATGCCCCAACGGTGTGGCCCTGGGCGAATTCTTCGAAGCAATTGGGACTCACGTCCCTCATTTTAACGATTTACAAATTATTTGACCATCCCTTTTATCTCTTTTCAAACAGAATTTAAAAACATTAAAACTTTTAAGTGGGAAATGTCATGCCAAAAAAGAAAAACAATAATCATAATTTTTCGGTCTTTAATATAAGACATATTTATTAAATTTGATTAGGTTAAGGAAATTGGTTAATTTAGTTAATTTGACATGTATTTTTTAAAATATCTAGTCTACCTTCCTTAATTTCCTCATTCACACTCCTCTTTAATTATTATTAAAAAAGCATTAATAATGACAAATTTAGAAAAATATTTACAAAAAAATCAACTTCCCATATACATTTTATATTAAGGGCATAAAGAAGTAATAAAAGAGGGAGGAATGTCTGGCAGAAGTCTAGAATCTGATCATAAAGTGGCACCCGGGATCTCACAAGTTTATTAGAATACGCGCGGTACAATCTACAAAAATAACCGAGCCAAGCTATAAAATTGATCAAAACAATTAAAAAGCACCTAAACACGGATATGCAGTGAAGCTTGTGAGTAACAGCTAGTAATCTATACAGAAGCCTCGTTGCCACGTATAAGTGACTTGACAATGGCATCACTCATACCATCAGCCAAAGGAAACAAGTGACCAGCACCTGGAATCTCATGATATTGAATCCATGGAAGCTTTTGTGCAATGTATCTTTGCAGTTTAACAGGCACTGCCACATCCTCATCTCCTTGCCACAGATGGACAGAACCTTCGATTATTTGGGAATGGGTTTTCCAGATCTGTAGGACTGAATTCCCACTCACCCATTCCAATTATGATGTCACGGTGAAGGGATTCATGCTCTCCTTGCTGTCTTGTGCCTGGGGAAGCCACATCAAAAAAGAAATCAAGAACATTGTAAACTAAGCTGATGTTCTGAGGGGCAGGGTTAGTTCAAAATTAAGTGCTTTTAACAACCATCAAAAACACAATTGCTTAACAAATTAGTTACATACCACATAATTCATTCTATCAGCCATCTTAGAAATAAGCTCTCGGTCTTGGCGTGAAATATTATCTGGACTACGAGAGCTTGTACTAGAGGCATGGTACCACAAGTAAGCCAGGCATGGAAAGTAATGAGAGACACGAAGTGCCCATTGATCTTGTAGTTTTTGTTGCCTATAGACTTCTTTAGTTAGGTTAGCAGGAAGACCGGGCCACCAGTAGTTGACAACTGGAGCTAAAAGCGCTGCACCAGCTAGCCTGTCAGGGTTAAACAATTTCCTTAATGTCAGGAACAGACCCATAGTAGCTGATAACTCTCCGTCTAACACTGCCATGTACGAGGATTTGAACATGCTAAAATAATAAAAAGACAGAAAAAGTATACGAAACAATGTTTAGTGCTTGTTCATGTCCACAGAATTTCCAAAAAACCAGAATGATTATTACCTATGAGGTATATACTTAAGGCAGCTCCAAATAACCTGTCCACCCATGGAGAAACCAATGACATAGAATCGAGCCCCTAATTGCAGCTGATCAGCAAGCTCTTCAATATCTAGGGCCAAGCTTTTCACTGTTCGATTTGGATCAGGATCACTTTCCCCATAGCCAGGTCTGTCAAAAGATACGATGTAGACTCCAAAGCTTTCAGTGACTTCCTGGACATACAAATCCACCATAAATTCAAAAAGGAAAAATTCACACATATAAAAAATGTTATGAAATCAGGGAAAAAATACAAATTCTGATATAAATTCTCACTGGAGATAGGGTATTGGCAACCACAGCATCATGTCTGCAGTTATCAAAACCATGGACATAAATGATTTTATGCTTTGCTTCATCTTTTGGGACACCATGCTCTTTGTACGCCAAATGTCTTCCATCTCTTAGTTTGATTCTGGGTGCTGTTATAGGAGGCCCATCAGCAGAGCCACATAACTTGGGAGGAGGAGGTTGAATAGCCAGAAAAGCCCATGCTAGAAACCCCCCGGTCCACACATTATTGACGAAAGCAATCCTGAGAAATTACAAAGCTAATTTATCAAGAAATGATTCCTTGCATTACTAACTCTAAGTCTCCCACTAACTAAGAAACTGGGACGCACAAAACTAGAAGTGAGCAACCCATCAGGACCAAGATAACTTCATACAAACACGCAGATATTTAAGTTCTGCCTGTTCTTATGGAGCCATGTTCAATTGAGGTAAATGGGAGGTGGGGCAATGTTCTTCATTAAAAATTATTTAAAAATGTAACACGCGGAACTCGCAATGAATGAATGATTTCGTCATATTAAAATCGTTCTTTAGAGGATCGACTTTAGGTGTGGCAATCTCAAATAATTTTGACCGTGTAATACTCCCCTCGTTAATGTTAGACGCGCTTGGGAGGTTGATTTTGGTCATCCTTCAACTATAATGAAAAAAGAGAGAGAATTAGAGATTCAATGAAGATGAGTAAGATATTTTAGAAAATATATATTATATTAATTTTTTTTAATATAATTAAATTAAATAAATATATTTTATATTAAAGATATAACTTTTTGATAATTGAAATTTAAACGGGGTGCCTTCTTAACTGACAATCATTTAATGTGTGTGTTTTACTTACTTTTTGGGTAAAGTATAAATTTGCCCACAAAATTTTACTCAATTTGCATCTGCCACGGTCCCACCATAAACTTTTGGGAAAGTCCTAGAAAATACGTTTCAAATAGAAAAATACGTTAATGAGAGGATGAGAGAAGGCAAGAACTGAATGAGTTTGGAGCTGAAGTGAGTTGATGCCAATTCAGTGGATGAAAGAGGAAATTGTTGTTGGGATGTGACACTAGACTATGTATATGAGCAAGTTTGTGTTAAAATACAAGTAATGACACTCCTAAGAAATCGGGAGAGAGAAGACCGACTCTACTAAAGAATTGGGAGTGTAAAGAGTTAAAAGTACTCAGAGTGGATTCACGGACTTTTTAAAGTCTTTTAAATTCAAATTATATATATGTCATGGACGGTATGTATATATATATTCTGTGAACACGATTTAGTTACGCTGTTTTGATCATCGTTCACGTCATAAATAATTAAATATAGTAGTAATATTTCTCGTTGTTATAAATGAAAAGAGAAAGACAGACAAGAAGAGTGGAGTTGGCCAATGATAATTAGATAGGTGGAGGCATCCTCTCCGACTCTGACGCTTTATACCTTTACGACACATCTGTCCCTTCACCAGAGTACGAAGTTCTTTTGTTTCTTATAAACAGTTTTCCAAAAAGAAAAAAGGAAAAAAGTATTCCTCCTCTATTTAATTAGCTCATGTTTTGAGGTTTTTTTCTATAGTGTCTTTTTTTAGGAAACTATTTACTAAAATGCCCCTATTTTGAAACTATTTCTCATTATGCCCTCCTCTAGAAATATATTCTCAATCTACCCCCCTTTAGTCGACTAAACCAGGGGTTCAGTCGACTAAATTTTGAGGGTTCAAATTTTTTGAATCCCCTCGAAATTTAGTCAACTAAACCAAGTGGTTTAGTCGACTAAATTACGGGGGTGGGCGTTAAAAAGCACACACCCGACATTTAGTCGACTAAACCACTTGGTTTAGTCGACTAAATTTCGATGGTGAGGGTTTTTAAACACCCCAAACGTCGCTAATCGACTAGATCTCCCCCCAAACCCCTCCCCCATCTCTTTTTCGCCAAAATCTCTCTGAATCCGTTGGTGGGTTGCGAAGAGAACTTCAATCTAGTGGAATTTGTGTCGATATCGATATGTTTTCATCTCCATTTAAGATTTCCGTCGTCATTTATGTGTTTATGCGAACCCCCATTTACGTTTTTGCATTTTGTGCTTTGATTGGGTTGTTTTGTTGTGTGTTTTTGCTTGATTTGAGTATTTCATTCCTATTTATGGAGGAAAATGATGAATATACATGTGAAAGTGAAAAGATTTACATCGGTTGAATGATTTTTATTTTTTTGAAGAATATCACTTCGTTTTTCATAAATTTTTTTATTTGGTCAGCTAAAACCCTCCATTTTGCAGCTAAAATTCTGGTGTAAAAAATGAGTTCAAGTTCAAACACTTACATGACTATAATCTACCACAGTGGGAGGTATTTTGATGGTCCCGAAGGTGTTCAGTTTGAAGGGAAAATGAAAATGATGAAAATCAAACGGGATACTACATACAACGAGCAGAAAGAAAGAATTTACCAAAAATTGGGACTACATGGCAGCCAATGCATTCATCGGTTAATTGCCAAAGTGGAGACTATAGTGGGTAAGGATAATGTATACTATATTAGTACCGATGTATGTGATGATGAAGATGTAGATTGTGTCATAGATGCATTTGCTAATCGGAAAGTACAAAATTTTATTGAGATATATGTTGAAATTGAATTTGGCGAATCATCATCTATACCTATGCATCCAAGATCCCCATAGTATTTTGGTGAAGAAGATAGACATGTTGGTGTATCTGCACCTTCATAAGTGTTAAGTCAGGTAACATTGATGGAAGATGAGGAAGATGAGAGTATGCACAGCGATGAAGAGGACGAATCTGAGAGGTTTATTCCACTAGGTGACAGCTCAGATACCGATGTGGAGGGTGATTTTGATTCTTGCCCGAACCTAGTAAACTCAGGGACTGCAACAATGCCACCACTTCGTATTGACCCAATTAATAGTGGTAATTTAGTAGACTTGAATTTGTGGTTGTTTTTGTATTGTTTATTTACTGGTTCTGACAGAAAATTCATATTGACAGATGTTGGACCTGATAGTAAGCCATTTTGGACTGAAAGCCCGCACTATTCTCAAATTAGTGCGGTTGACTGTGACGATGAATTAGAGATGTTGTATGGTGATGATGACAGGCAAGGTGGATGGCAGTTAGGCGATCTATTATATGTGTATCAGCAGTTTCCTTCTAAGTCTGAGATGCATCATGCCATGAAATTGTATTGCATTAAGACTCATCGTTCAGCCAAAGTTGAAAAAAGTGATGAACGGAGGTTTGTGATGAAGTGTCGAAATCATGCTGACAGTTGTCCCTGGTATATGAGGGCAATGACAGGCAAGAATGGAAATTGTTGGGTGGTCCGTAAGTGGGTTAGCGATCACACCTGCCTGAACCAGAGTCTTACCCGGGATCATGGACAACTGGATTCAAATGTCATATGTGCAGGCATTATCAGTATGTTTCATATTTTTGTTACTTTCTACTTCTGTTTGTTTATTGACATTATATTCTAAAGTTTGTTATGCTTTAACAAGGTATGTTAAGAGAAGATCCAGCTTTAAAGCCAGCGCTAATACAAGAGAGGATGCAGCGTATGTATGGATATAATATAACATACAAGAAGGCTTGGAAGGCGAAAATGAAGGCCATTGTGAAGTTATTTGGTGATTGGGAGGAATCATATGCATTCTTGCCCAATTGGTTGACATACATGATGCAGGTTAACGTGGGCTCTGTTTTCAGGCTTGATACAGATGAATGTTCCGACCATCGTCGGTTTTATGTCAACTTACGCGTCTTTCGTAGAGTTTTTTGGACATTTAACCAGACAGTTGAAGCCTTCAAATACTGTAAGCCCATACTACAAATTGATGGCACCCACTTGTACAGCAAATACAAAGGTACTCTCTTGATTGCGACTTCACAGGATGGGGATGGGAAGGTCTTACCAATTGCCTTTGTTGTTGTTCCTCCTGGTGAGAAGTATGATGACTGGTGGTGGTTTCTTTGTCTGTTACGTGATCATGTGACGCAGAGGACGGGCATTTGTTTGATATCTGATCGTCACGCCAGTATCATAAAAGCGGTTAAAGATCACCGCAATTGGCAGCCTCCGTATGCCTATCATGTGTATTGCCTACGTCATGTCGGGAGCAACTTTAATACCAGATTCAAGGATGTGCAACTAAAGAAGACAGTTATGAACTTAGGTATGAAAGTATACACTTTGGTTACTGCCTTCACATACTTGAACATGTTTGTAATGCACCCTTTGTTATGAGTTTGCTTTAACATGTTATGCAGGGTACATGAGTTCAAAGATCCAGTTTGACCGGAAGTTTCAGGAATTTATTGATTGTAACCCACAGGTTGTGTCCTGGTTTGACCGGCTTCCAAAAGAGAAATGGTGTAGGTCCTATGATGAAGACGGACGGAGGTTTGGTCACATGACGACTAACCTAGCCGAGTGTGTGAACAAGATCCTTAGGGGTGCACGCAATCTGCCGATAACGGCTTTGGTGAAGATGACCTGTAGTAGACTGGTCGAATATTTTGTTACCAGGCGTGTTGAGATTAACAAAAATATCGCTACAGGTAGGATAGTGTCAAAAAAGGTTGAAGAAGAGTTACAAAGGATGGACCAGATGACAGTTACATACCGTGTGCGGCTTCATGATAGAGATTTACAGTTATATGAGGTTGAGGACGCATATAATCAATCTACACATGTTGCCGGTGACATAATGAGGGTTGACTTGATAAATCGCAAATGTCAATGTGGGAAGTTCACAGCAAGAAGATATCCCTGCAGCCACGTATTAGCAGTATGCGAGATGGAGAATTTGAACCATTATGATTACGTTGATCCAGTATTCACTATCCCATACATTAGTCAGGTATATGCAGCACACTGGTATCCTATAGGTAATGAATTGTTAAATCAACAAGGAGAGGGCCCAACAGTTATCCCAAATGCAACTTTGGCCCGCACAAAGGGAAGACCAAAGTCTACAAGGATACAAAATGAGATGGATTGGGTGGAGTCTCAGCCCTCAAGCAGTCAGCAAAGATGTAGGAATTGCCACCAAGTCGGTCATAATATGCGCACATGTCCAATGAGGAATAGGCAAACTTGAAGTCTATGTAAAATGTTTTGTATTTAGGGTACTATGAGTTGTGTTGTTAATGGCTTCGAAATTTGGACCATTCAGTTGATTGATATGTTGTATGGTATTATTGACTCATTTTGGGACATTAGCGGATCAAATGTGTAATGAAAATCACAAATTGAAGCTACTAAACAAAAAATCATAAAGTTTCAATGTCCGAACATAAAACATAAAGTCAATGAAAGTACATAAAACATGAACACCATAAATCTAATCTGCATGCTCTGGATTCCCATCATCCTCCGCGTGCTCATCAGCCACATCATCACCCTCGGCAGCATTCGGTGCTCCTCCAAGCTGCATCTGACCAAGCGTCTCCTCTACCCACTTCATCCGAGCTTACATCCACCTCCACCTTTCATTCTCTATCTTCCACCTCTTTTTCTGCATCCTGCCCTGGTGTTGGATGGCCTGCATGACATCACTAAGGGAGAATCCACCCTCCGGCTCAGGATGAACATCGTCGTCGTCATCATCATCGACCTCAGGAAGAACAATAGGTGGACCCTGACCAACATCAGGTACAAAGGGTGGACCCTGGCCAGCAGCAGCATCAACATCCTCTTCACCAATGTAGTGCCACCCACCATCTGCACCCTTGGCGATCTTACACTGCTCTAGGAGGCGCTGTCCAAAGATGGCATTTCATGCTTCCTGTTTCACCATCACCTCATCGTCCATAGGAACACCAAATTTCTCCAAAATCTTCTGAACCAAGTAGGCGCATGGGAGTGCACCTTTATGTCTTGCCTTATACATATGCCAACAGATATAATGTTTCAAATTAACCTCAATGCCATTCCGGATGGACCACATAATGGGGATGTCACCCTCCAACACTCGTGAATGATTGTAGGCCCGAGGAAACAATATGTGGGTGATGACGTAAAAGAGGATCCGAGAACTAACAGTCAGTTGTCCCACAGTCACTATAGGTCTATGCCCTCCTGGCCTCCTGAACGCATACACAGCCTCATCTCGAACATATCCCTCCATGACAAAATTGGTGTCCCCATCAAACTGGTATCTATCACCAGCATCAAAATCAAATCCAAGAAGATCCGTCCACATGTCAGTCGTCACTAGAATGTCAACCCCGCAGACACGAGATTGTAGATCACCATGAATGTAGATCATGTTATGGTAGAAAGCTCTCACCATAACCTCTGAATAGGGACAACTCATCTCCGCCAGCCCTACCAAATGCGAAGTTCCCAACAACAGCACAATGTCAAGGCCCTCACGTGCAAAGAATGTCATGTCTAATGACTTCGGCTTAATGATGGGTCTGGAAGCAAAATCCCTTATGAATCGTTCATGCTCTGCTTCATTATTTTCAAACAAATATCCAAACGGGAGGTCAACAACGGGCTCAGGCTCAGGTTCTGGTGCATGTTGTTGCCTAGAGGAGGATGCCCCGCGCGATGCTCGGTGCTTGATCCGTCTCCCACGCACATTGCCGATGTCAGCAAGAGCTTGTCTACGACGCATGATGAGAACAAAGACCTACAAAGGGAGGTTACAATCAATCAGGAAACAAGAAACATTCATCATTCTCAATTTCACATTTACATTCATCATTTTCACTAACAAACACTTTCAACATAAACAAGAAATACTCATAAACACAAAAAAATTTGCATAAATGCAAAAAAATTATCATAAACATGTACATTCATCGTTTTCCTCTATAAATATCAATGAAAAACTCAAATCAATCATACATACACAACAAAACCACCAATTCTTGATGAAAAACAAAGATAAATTCGTTCAAAAATAAAAAAATTCACATAAACGCAAAAAAATTATCATAAACATGTACATTCATCGTTTTCCTCCATAAATATCAATGAAAAACTCAAATCAATCATACATACACTACAAAACCACCAATTCTTGATGAAAAACGAAGATAAATTCGTCCAAAAATAAAAAAATTCGCATAAACGCAAAAAAATTACCATAAACATATACATTCATCGTTTTCCTCCATATATATCAATGAAAAACTCAAATCAATCATATATACACAATAAAACCGTCAAATCTAAGCACAAAACAGTAAAACACAAATGGGGTTTGCAATAACACAATGTCGAGGGTGGAATTCCGAAAATGGGACGAAAACATACCGAAATTGATGCAAATGCAAGTTGATTGAAGTTCTCTTCGCAGCCCGCCAACGGATTCAGAGAGATTTTGGCGAAAAAGAGATGGGGGAGGAGTTTGGAGGGGAGATCTAGTCAATTAGCGGCGTTTGGGGTGTTTAAAAACCCTCACCGTCGAAATTTAGTCGACTAAACCACTTGGTTTAGTCGACTAAATGGGTTTAGTCGACTAAACCAAGTGGTTTAGTCGACTAAATTTCGACGGGATTCAAAAAATTTGAACCCCTCGAAATTTAGTCGACTAAACCCCTGGTTTAGTCGACTAAAGGGGGGTAGATTGGGAATATGTTTCCAGAGGAGGGCATAATGGGAAATAGTTTCAAAGTAGGGGCATTTTGGTAAATAGTTTCCTAAAAATAGGCACTATGGGAAAAAAACCCATGTTTTGATTCCATTTATTCATTATGGTAAAAGTAAAACGCCTCTGCAAAATGGATACATGTTCAAAATGGTAAAACAGTAGTACTAGTTTAGCAAAATGGATGCAGTGGATTTAAAATGGGGTGAAACAAGGCAACTCTTCCCTGAAGCGCCAACTATATTGGTGCTATTTTTAGAACAGGGGTTGAACTCCTGGAACTTGCTGTTAAGTGCAATTTCAGTTTGCTTAGTTTTCTAGTGCTGGGCCTCCAAAAAAAGAAGCAAAAAGAAATTATAAAGAAATAAATTATCTGTGACAAAAGGAGGAGATAGTGAAGAATACGAAGGAAACTAAGGAATGAGGAAATTAAGCACGCATTCTTTGATATATATTAGAGGTTTTAAGGCTGTTGAGGAAGATTGGTTGTTAGCTGTATTTTATCAGAGGAATTGGAATGTGGTAGAAAGGGAGGTATTTGAATTGATTAGGAGGTGGAAAGCCTTGAGTGGGTTACTCAGCTTAGGCCAATTGCTCTTTATAATTTGCTATATAAAGGATTGACAAAGGTACTAATACATACACTAAAAGATGTTACCTTTAGCACTTTAAAGAGAACATAAGTTATTAGTTGGGGTGGTAAGCGACCTCATCTCATTCCTATAAAGAGAATATAAATTCAAATATTGAAATATCCTTCATCAAATAAAAAGAAAAACAAAAAACAAAACAAAACAAAGTCAGCCTTTTCATGGTAATTAAATTTATGCAGTTCATTCATAAACACACACGTACCTAACGTAGAGCCCATAAACAAGGGGCCCTGAGCTTCAAATTCTAACATTAATATAAGGGCACATTGTATCACTATTCTATGATATATACATGTCAAAATCTATTTTCACCTCCAGTTATTATTCACACACACATATTTAATTTCCTTTATTATTCAAACATCTTACGAGTCTCTTTGTTTTTTTTAAGGGAAAAAGACATATTAATACGTAGAAAAGACAAATAGGTCTCAAAAAATTAATATGGGATTTTGAAATATCATTCTATTATCAAAATGCCCCTTAATTTTTTTTTTTTTTAAAAGACTCTATCGCCAACGCTAGAGTTCCCTCAGCCGAGGAGCCTTAGTAACAACTTGAATAATGAGATTGACTAATTAAGTGTAGAGATTGACTACCTAAACTCTTTAAAATTTATCAAACGTTGTTGATAAATTGAATAAAGATAATGACATCTTGAGTATAATCATTTATAATTTCAAAAACACTAGTTGTTAATTGCTATGTTTAACTTGTAATTTCTTTTATTCAATCTATCAATGACATTGAATATGACTTATAGAGCCTAAGTAGTCAATCTTATTACTCAAGTTGTCACCAACACTCCTACCATCAGTGGGTAGGTGCCGGCTGGCCGACAGAGCTCTGGTGCTGGCATGAGTTATTTATTTTTTGGGGGAAAAATCTTAAAGAACATTTTAGTAAAAACATAACATTTTAAAATCTTATATCAATATCTTAAGACCTATTTATCATTTCCACGTGTCTATAAATTATTTGAAATCTTCTCTCCCCTTTTTTTAATTCTCAGTACAATTTCATGGATAGCATATATGACTTAATTATGTTGTTTTGATTATCGTTCACGTCATAAATATAGTTATAGTTTTCATTGTTATAAATAAAAAGTGAAAGACAGACAGGAATGGAGTTGGCCAATGAGAATTAGATAGGTGGAAGCATTCCCTCCGACTCTGACGCTCCTTATCGACCTTTACGACAAATATGTCCCTTCATCACAGTACGAACTTCTTTTCTTTTCTTATATACAGTTCCCCCTCTATTTAGCTCATGTTTTAATTCCATTTGTTCATTATGGGAAAACGCCAAATAATAGTGATTATTCCATTTTATTAGTTGCGTGTTGCCGCATGACGGTAGAGAATACCAACCAACCCAATCAACAGTGAAGTGTATGTGTCCAATCGGTGCCTCGCTAGCCAAACTGAGTGCAATCGTGGCCATAAACCATATGATTGAACACTAAACCCAAAAAAACAACTGACAGTTTTGCATATATATGTGATTATTTTGTATGGGGAATATATTTCTTAATAATACGTTATCATGTTTCCTACGGGAGGTTGTTAGCGTTTACCATGAAATTCATCAGAGATCAGCTTCAAGGAAGTAATGTGCCATATATTGCCAGTTAGCTTTACTTTTTCTGAGTGGGGTTATTTTTCTTTTTTCTTTTTTTTTTTATATGAATTGAATCTGAGATTTCGACCACATATTTTTCTGTTATGTTTTTTTTTTTTTGGGAATTATGCTCTTTTTTCTCAACCAAGTTCACGCGTGCATAAAGCTGTTAATTTAAGGATATTCTAAATATAATTGCAATATTATACTATTTACACTTGCTCAGGACTTTCTGCCTCTTGTCCCATACAAAATGCAACAGAGGACATATTCCACTCTTATCTTCAAAGCAATCATGAGACTTTTTTTTTATTTTAACGATACGCTAATTGTCTGATACTGGTATGCAACAGCTACTGCGATCATGGGAATATTTCTTAGAACAATCGAAACTAATATTAATTCTGGTAAGCAATCACATCTCTTCACACGCATCCGGCCCAGACAGATTAATGACGCTAACGCATGTAAAAGTCGAAGACAAAACCCACACACACCTCGATTAGAATGACCAAATCTCTTGAACCGAATTAAATTTAAATATAATAAAAATGTAATGGTTTACAATTAAGCTTAATAAACAATCATTATAGACATAAAATTAAAACAAAAACACTGTCAAATTATCACATACATATTAAAAAAAAGAAAGAAAGAAAGAATCTACGGTGGCTTTGCACAGGGTAAAATATATATCATTGATACTGAAAACATAATTAAAGTCACGACGAGTAATTTTAAATGGAGGTTTTTAGTAATTAATAAGTGGAATTTTTTATAATTATCGGAATAATGCAGAGTGAGATATATATACATTTATATATTATCCCACCGAAGAACAAATGGTTTCAAGAATAATGCAGAGTGAGATATAAAAAAAAAAACAAGAAAGTTTATCCTCATTCATTCTATATATAAATCCCTATTATTTTCTTCACAAGAAGACATACATATGCTAAGGCGAGAATTTGCGATCTTTTCAAGCATCTCGCAACGAATGAATATGTATTTTGAATGTTTTGAAGCACAGTCACACACGTCAATGAACCCTTCCTCAAACGAAAAGGCAAATTAAAAGAAGCAAACAGAAAAATATACGGACGTTACTATTTTCCGTCAGGAGTTGCTCAAATTATGTGGTGTTTCCAGTCTCGATACTTGTTTGAATATCAGAGTCATCAGTTTTTATTCTGAAATGACCTTCAGCATCATCACCGCAAAGCAGATATCCATGGTTGAGCCCCTTTATGCTATGACCTAGCTAGCCCAAAGAACCTCCAGACATTAAGAGATACTCCTCCTATTTATTTTTATTATAAGAAACTATCTAGCGATTCTCACAAATTAATAAAAATAGTTAAGGTTAATAAAAATGTCTTAAAATTTAAATAATTTTTAATATTACCCTTACTAATTGTATTAAATTTTAATATTATATGAGTATTACTTTCATCTATTACCTTTATTAATTATAGGTATACATAAAAAAAGACAATTAATACTCATGGGAAATAACTAAATATCTTATAAAAAAGACTAAATATATTTACTAATTAGTATCTTATAATAAGAACCAAATAGAGTGTACATTAAAGTGGGAAGAGAGAGAGAGAGGGGGGGGGGGGGAGACAAATATAGAAACATTCAAAAGTTTGAAAGTGAGCGAGTGTAATTAGGGAAGGTTCCCTAGAAACAGAAGCTAGCTAGCTCCATGTGGCCATTACTGAGGGATTGATGCTTGGGGAATTGGTGGGGTTGAGGAGTGAGTGATCCATGTAAATGGAGAAAAAAGCGATCCTACATGTTTTGCTTTTTATGCAAATCACCAGTGGCAGTGACAACCTGCAAAGAGGGATTTTCTTCTTACATGATGATCCCTCTAATTTGATAGGTGATATATTTTTTTTAATTTTATTTATTTAGATTTATATTATATCCTAAAAACTAATTAATTTAAAATACTAAATATAAAAAATATTTTATAAAACAGTATATAATTTTAATCAAAATAAATAAATAATATAAAAAAAGGTGTCCAGCCTCGTCATAGAAGGATAAGTATATAAAGGGTAAAAGAATAAAAATATACTCCCTCCGGTTCTAATTAGAAAACATATTTAACTGATTTTGGAAAAATTAAGGAGATGAGTTAAATTAATTAATTTTACTCATTTTTCTAAAATATCATTATATACATTTAAAATGACATAAGTAAAAGTTAATCAACAACTCTGCCATATATTTCTCCGACCAATTTTCCTTTCCACATGTTTTCTAATTGAAATAATAGTTTTGCACACACACACACAACCATGTATCTACACACAAAGATATATATATTGACACACACAAACACAAATATACATATACATACATATCGCGAGCACATACATACATACATACATACATATATATATATACATACACACAGACACATATACATACATACATACATACATATATATGTTTATAGACATACAAATGTGTGTGCATGTGTGTGTGTTGCAATCCATATACATATTTATTTACCAAAAACCAAACACATTTGAGATAATAAAATAAGGATAGTTTAGGAAGAAATTGGTAAAAATTAAAAAGTTGTCCTATAATTAGGACAAAAACTAATCCCCAAATGTTGTCTTATAATTAGGACCGGAGGGAGTACACGTGTTTTACCCTCGGGAGGCCCAGCACCATATATTTTTTTTTTTTAGCAAAAATACACACATAATTATCATTTTTTTAGCAAAAGTCACACCCCACTCCCACTGTTATATTTTTATTTTTACTCTAAAAAAAAGTATACAATGCTGGTGTTCCTGAGGTAAAATATATATGTATTTTTTCTCCTTTTACCCCTACATAAAAGACGCATAAAAAATGTGTATTTAATGTTGTAAAAGGGAGGACCAATCCCTCACAGATACATATATACAAAAACACACGTAAATGATGCTTTTTGTCAGCGGGCTGAGTGTCTGACCCACACCTATGCTATTATTATATACACCAAATTTGAGCAAGAAAAATGATATACACCAAAGGCCAACAAGCTTTTTCTTTTCGTCACTTTACAATGGCGGGCGTTAGCAGCTGAGTTATATGGAAGGATGATGGGACCTACAGCCTCTTAGTATACAGGAATATGTATACCACTAAGCTACAACAACCGTGTCATTTTTTTCATTGCTATTATTGCATACAAATATTCATTATTCAACAGTTTATCCAACGAAAACCGATTCAGCCAGAGCCATCCATGAGCATTGCTATCCTAGTCAACACCTTAAGAAATTCAGACTAATTTAGATCAAGCCATGGTAGGACCTATGTGGACGGCAATCCTACCGCTTAGAATGCTGCATTTCCAAAGAAATGAATTGGTGAACTATCCTTTGTGCATGATTATCTTATAGACATAATTTTATTCACAAGAGTTATATGAATTACTTGATAGACGTTTTGGGCAATGGGGGTGAGGAAGATAGATGTTTAAAACAGTGACAGGAGCTTTTCAAAACAGTTTTTTAATTATGATTTATTGTATTTTTTTTATTTATGTAAATAAATACTATTAAAAATTTCAAATAAGAGGTACTCCAATATGGTCTGATTGTCGCAGAGACAAAGATGATTAAAGGAGAAAGATACGTATCAATCAGGTTGAAAGAAAGGTGGTGATAAGGAGGGCACATTAGAGTGGGGTGGGAGTACCTCGTTTATATAAATGTTGTGATTCCTCTGAAGTGGGGTCCATCCTTCCTCATACGTTTCTAGATCTAGTTAGCTGCACTTGCTCCTCCATTTACCTTGAAAAGCACTATAAATATGTACTCCATTCCTCCTTGGAGCTCGTAGTAACCACCAAACAACAACTACTAGCGAATAAGCAAGCGTTTGTAGTCGTTTTCAACCCCGTTTTCAGTAATTATTCTCGGTTGCTAATAAGAGAGTAAAATGGCAAGAGATCCTCTGATAGTTGGGAGAGTGATTGGGGATGTACTTGATTCATTCAGCCCAAGCGTGAACATGACTGTCTCTTACAATAAGAAGCAAATCTTCAATGGTTCTGAGCTCTTCCCTTCTGCTGTCTCCGACAGGGCCAGAGTTCAGATTGATGGACTCGATATGAGGTCCTTCTATACCCTCGTATGTCTTTCTTCTTCTTCTTCTTCTCACCTAATTATTTCAACGCCTCCTTTATTTTCTTTTTTCTTTTTAATACAAATATGATTATTAATAGTCTCTGATCAGCTGTATATATGTGTGTGTGTGTGTGTATAAAGCTTGAGCTGGTGATTGTCCCCCATTATAATTTCAGGTGATGACTGACCCGGACGTCCCTAGCCCCAGTGATCCTTATCTCAGAGAACACTTGCACTGGTAATTCCTTTTTTCATCCAACTGAAACCAAAACCATTTTACATTTGGCTATTATTCTTACGTACAGTATATAAGCTCAGTGCGTTTTACTGTTTAGCATTTTTTAACGCATGTATATATCAAGTAAAGTTTTATCATCGGTTGTTTGGATCATTATAGATTTATCTTCAAAACAAACCGCTAAAACTCGGGAAAATGTAAACCATTTCAAACCGAAAGACGGTAGGTATAAATTAGAATTGGATACATGTAAAGGGAGCTATTTTCAAAACCCTTATGCTCATTTAATTTTATGCATATACTCCCTCCGATAAGACAATATTTGAGGATTAGTTTTGGTTCTAATTATAGAACAACTTTTTAGTCTTTACCAATTTTTTCTTAAAATACCCTTATTTTATTATCTCAAAGTGTGTTTGTTTTTTGATATATATATATATATATATGGGTTGCAACACACACACATGTATGTCTATAAACATATATATGTATGTATATATATGTGTGCGTCTATATACATGTGTTTGTGTGTGTGTACATGTGTGTCTATATATATGTGTGTGTGTGTGTGTGTGTGTGTATTTGTACATATATGTGTGTGTAGTTATATATGTCAGACTTCTTTGACACACACATATGTATGTATGTATATATATGTATGTGTGTCTATATATATGTGTTTGTGTGTGTATATATATGTATGTGTACATATATGTGTGTGTCTGTGTGTCTATATATATGTGTTTGTGTGTGTAGTTATATGTGTGTGTTGTCTATAAACATATATATGTACGTATATGTGTGTGTACATATGTGTGTGTCAATATATATATCTTTATGTGGATACATGGTTGTGTGTGTGTATGCATGATAGATCTATATGTATACATATACACACACATATATGTATATCTAACAAGACCATTATTTCAATTAGAATGCATGTGGATAGGGAAATTGGTTGGAGAGATATGTGATAGAGTTGTTGATTAACTTTTACTTATGTCATTTTAAATGTATATAAGGACATTTTAGGAAAATGAGTAAAATTAACTAATTTAATTTCTCTCCTTAATTTTTTCAAAATCGATTAAATATGTCTTATAATTAGGACCTTAGGGAGTATTTTGGAATATATCTTGCCAAGGATTTCTCCAAGTGAAAAGTGATGTGCATAGTAATGATTCGCAAATTAAATGGGACCTAAGATCATATTAATCTCCCTTTAATTATTCGATTAATATTTTGCTAGCGTGTAAGTATCTATATGTATATTAGTACTACTAAGTATGTGACTTTTTCTTTAGACGTTTTTTTTTCTTGATAATATTTTCATAATTTAGGCAAAAATTTTACCAAAAAATTTTGATATAAGTGCAAGCGTTTACATGTGCTACATAACTAGGTAGGCGTGCCTAGCTTTATTCATCACATCAAGACCCTGTAGCACATGAAAAAAGTACGACATAGACAGACCTCTGAAATAAAATATCATAGAGACAAAACCAGCCCAGACCAATAATGCAATTGGAAAAGTAAACAAGTAGTCAGCACAGTAAGTGACTAATGGTAACCGCGGGACGATTTTGGGAGGATCATAACTCGGCGAATTTGATGGAAACATAATATATCTGTGATTTTTGCAGGATGGTGACAGATATTCCAGGCACCACAGATGCCACATTTGGTATAGTTTCGTTCTCTCACTGTTTTGCTCCAAAAGATGTGCATGTGACCGTGAACACAAACCTGACTCATCTCGATTTCTTTTCTTTTTGTTTTTCTATTAAAAATGAATACAGGAAAAGAGGTGGTGAGCTATGAGATGCCTAGGCCAAACATAGGGATACACAGGTATGTGTTTGTGCTGTTCAAGCAAAACGGAAGACAGTGTGTGAGGGCACCGTCTGTGTCTTCGTCTTCCTCAATGGATCACTTCAACACTCGAGAGTTTGCTGCAAAAAACAACCTTGGCCTCCCTGTTGCTGCTATTTACTTCAACGCACAGAGGGAAACTGCTTCCAGAAGGCGCTAAATCCTTCTAGCTATTCAAATATTAATGAATAAATTGGTTTAATCCTCTCGCCTAACTAAGTTCAGGTGTTTCTCCCTTATCCGCTGATCCCTCTAAATTTAGGGTTAGGGTGGGGGTATTTTTTTTCATATATTTTATTTATTTAAATTAAATTATATGCTACATATTAAAATATTTTTTGCACCCAAAATCTTAAATAAATTAATTTTCAGGATTGGTGATACAAGAAAATATTTCTGGAAAGTATTTCTGAATGTAAAACTGAAAATTAATTAATTTGAGATTTAATACAAAAATATTTTAAGTTATACCATATATTTTAATTTGAATAAATAATAAAAAATATCTCCACCCAAAAATTAGAAGGAGGAACTGAGGAACTCATAAGACTATAAGAGCGTCTGGCTCTGTGTATTGTACTTGTATGGTTTTTTTTTTTTTTTTTGCTGGAATATTTGTATGGTTTACCTTCTATGGGCATAGTACTTTGTTTCTCTGTGGATACAAGGCTAAGCAATGTCACGTCACCTGAATACCTTGTCTGTATGGGTTTATTTAAAACGTTGGCTACTTGACCGTACCACTCTAGGGTATCTGCAGTTTCTGTTTCTGCGTATTTCTTATGGAATGTCGTTTTGCTTCAATGAAATGTTTGACTTACCTTTTGAAGGAAATAATGTGGAAGAAAATTGAAATGAGCCATTTCTAAAGGATAACTCATAGGACATTTACAATTTTACCCAAAATAATCTTTTCATACTGTCAATTTTTTTGGATTGAAGTGTAAATTCCTTTAGAAGCTTTCGTTGCAGAATAATGTCATTCTGAAAGCATTTTTAAGATTGATTTTATCTTATAAGTTTTAAAATATAGCATTGTTGTTTTATATAGTTAAGAAACTAACATTAATCAATAAAAAATTAATATTTGACCGTTAACTTTTTAATAGTAAGAGTCGCATTGTTTCATTTTTACATTTCTTGGATAACAATAAACCTCCAAAAATTTCTTAAGTATGTGAAAATTTTTAAGACAAATTTACACTTTAACCCTTTTTTTTTAAGACACTGTTAATTGTTTTGTTGCCAGAATGTAATGTGTGCACTAGTAGTATTATTTTTTGGGATATAATCTAAATTAAATCCAACTAATACATTAAATTCAAAATTTCATGCCTACAGTTTTAACAAATTCTTAATAAGGCGAATAGTCCTAACTACAGATTTCTCATTCATGCAGATTTACCTTAATGTCCCTTGGTGTTTAATACTACCTCCGATTCTAAATATAAGATATAATTGATTTTTTTGAAACTATTAAGAAAAATAATTAAATTACTTTAAAGTATCTATATTTTTTGTGTTTTCCTCAAACTATTATGTCTAACTTATAAATTAATATATAATCGAATAATACATAACATATGATATGATTATGTAGTTTATTTGTCTTCTTTAGTCTTTCAAAAAAAAGATCAGCTATATTTTATATTTAAGATAATAGTGAGAAGCACTTTTCCTCCTCCTCAATCACTTTCTCCTTGATCAACATCGTCAATACAAAGAATTTACATGTAAGGTTTTTTTTTTTTTTTTTTTTATACTAGAAAGTTTTGGAAGGATTCGATACCACTTCCCTACCAAGGCTAAGGCACGGCCCCGAGCTCTATAAGCACTTACTGGAGACTTACGAAATCGCCTGCTAAAGGAGTCCCAACGACGACAGAAGGGATCAAATTTTACACGTAAGTTAATTATTCAGATCCATTCTCGGTCAAAAAACATTAGAAAGATCCATCTCTGTCAGGAATTCATGTTTCTAATATAGCCCAAGTCATGTCTCACAAGTATGGAATTGTTGATATATAATAGTTATTATTGGTCATAAATTAGCATAGTCATATATGCCCATGATAACCCATAGTCTTTGGGTTCAACTGGCGTAGGGGTCAGTCTTCTTCACCTTTAGGGAGGGGGTTCGATACCTGCGTTGGTCAAAACGCTGGGGGAGGCATCCTAGGTGTCTAGAAAGCCGTGATAACACTGGTAGGGAAGGGGCATGTATATTTTATAGCTAGTATCCCTGTGGACTGGGCTCTAAACGCCCTGTCCTTAGACTTTGGGTGAGCTCGACCCATTTCTTAAAATTTCGTTATAAAAAAAAAATATGCCCACGGTAATATATGTTTAATTACAAACGATAGAATATATTAAGAGCGTATATAATGACTATTTGTTAATAATCGGAATTTATTATCTGTATTTATTATTATCTGTATTTATTTAGATTTATTGTTAATATTTATTATATAAAACATAGTCATTGATAATAATTAGATAATAATATTTTAAAAAATATTTATAGTATTCAAAATTCAATAAATTATGGATAAACATAATAAATTTAAAATAAATTAATTGCTTAAACACTCTATAACATTATCTTATAATTTTTTTAATTTTAAAAAATATCTATAAAAAATTCGACAATATTCTTCAATGCATTTGCTATAGATTTTGCAGCAGTACTTCAGAATTCTCGTAAATGTAAAACGATAATATAAATATGAAAATCAAAATATATATAGTATGATTGTAAATATAAAAACTTAAGCAAAACTTGAATCTTATTTAACAATTCTGATTTTCAATATACTTGCTAAATTTTAGAAATGTGAAAGGGTGAACATTCAAGTAGATCATGATTTTATCAAGCTATTTTAAGCTATACAATCTATTCTAATTAGGATTACTTTCACGGCAATAAAATAAAACATTTTTTTTTGTATGTTACCTCATCGTTTTTCATGCTCTTTAGTTTTCTTTGGTGTTTTTTCTCTGTTCTTATTTTCAAACCAATAGCTATTATAAAAAATTAGATATTGATTTTTGTTTGCTATTATTTTTCCTAGATAATTTGAACCTTAATAAGTGATCCTTCGTAATAAAAAAAAGAAAAAGAAAAAACTGCCCCGACTCTCTCAACACTTACATATATATTCCACTTTCCCACGCCTCTTGGTCTTTGACAAACCCACGCCATCTCCCTCCTCCTGTCTCAATTGTCTTCTTCAACAGTTCACTAAAATGAAGAATCTTGATTTGGTCATGCTTTATCTATCATAATATCTCCACGGTTGCCATAATCCTCTTCCTCGCCTGCCAAAACAAACAATCCCGATAAAAATTTATATCAGACTTGTGTTTATTTAGAATAGTGATTAGAATCTTCAAAACATCTTTTCAAACATGATTCAGGAGAAGCAAAAGGATGAAGCTGAACGGTGGAGATGTTTTAGATGTCAGTGGTGCTTTCTGACATAAATTGTTAACGGTGTTAATGCGTAATTAACGGCAGGAGCAACAGATCTAATAGTAGAAACTCAAAGGACCCAATGAAAATGGAAAAAAAAAAAAAAAAAAAAAAAAAGGTTTGGCGACATGATTCAAAATCAATGAAAATTATAAGGATCTCCAGATTAATTTTCCCATTATTTTAATCCTATAATTTTAATACCTTTAATTTTATTAATAGAAAATTTAGATTCAGCAACCTTACCTTACAGTTGACCGAATATTTTTTGTTTTTAATTTAATATTTTTAGATTTTTTAACTAAAACCTTCCCGATAAAACGTGACAAATGAAAACGGTTTACTATCTTCCACCTCTACATTGAGCATGGCATCTCTTCTTGGGATCCGGATTCTCTCAACTACGTTCTGCAACTACCGCCATTTACCCCATTCTTCCATACCTCCTTCACCTACAAAGCAAATACCAGAAATTATTGTTGTGGATTTCGTTTGATTTATGTGTTGGCTGGGCGTATCAGAAATAGCAAGCTGAACCAAGGAGTCCCCACAAAACTAAACTGATGCTTTCTCAAGGTCTCTTTAATGTCGGACTATGCAATGGTATTTTTGGTTTCTGGTTAATTAATTAAAAAAATTGCAGGAGAAAAAATACCAGAAAGGAAGTGAAAAAGAGCCAAGAGGAAAATAAGGGACCCCACTGCCACAAAGATAAGGGTGAATCCCATAGAGGGATTGAAGCAAAGAGCAAACCCTACTTGTCCTATAATATGTAAAAAGAGAAAAGGACGTCTCAGACTTGTAATTGCATAGAAGAGTTGTTGAAGCTGTGGAACAATCTGTAAATGCGAGTTGTTGAAGTTGCAGGACAATTCGTAGTTGAGAGCTGTTGAGATATTTTTTTTCTTATTTTCTTGGAAGTTCAAGGCGCTGGAAGTTTTGGCACTGACCAGGTGATGGCCCCATTGAAGTTGGAAGTTTTTAGGTGTTTAGATATTTTTTAATTTATTTATATTTTATATTTAAGATTAATATGTTTGTATATAATTACACAATCATTACTTAAAGTTGTTGAGCCGTTTCCGTTAGTAAAGTTGACAGTGCAATAATTATAAGATAAAAAATATACTTTTTAAATTTAAAGGATCAAAATGAAACTTCATACAAACTTAAATGATTAAAAATACACTTTAATCTTCATTTAAAAATTATCTATAAAGATAAATGCAAATTGTTCTGAAGGACAAAATCTTGCAAAATTTGAATCCATGTAATTTGAGGATATTGACACTAGTATAGTACTATCTTTGATCTTAATTATAAGATTAAGTTGATTTTTTAAGAGAGATTAAGGAAATTAATTAAATTACTTTAAAGTATTTTTATTTTTTTCTCCAAACTAATTAGCTTGATTAATAAGCTAATATATAATTTAAAGATATACAATATATGATATTATTAAATAACTTATATTGCTTATTTAATCTCTAAAAAAATAAATAATGAAAATCCGATTTTATAATTAGGACTAAAGGCAGTACATCACTCATATGGTCTACTCATATGGTCTGCACTCTACACGAGAGGTCATTGTTGAAAAATCCAAGCTACAATTAACATAATTGATAGTGATTCTGAGGTATCAGTTGGAATTCCAAATTGAGTTGGATATGTAGTTTCATTTGGGGGAAAAGCTCTTGTTTGAATAAGCTAAGTTATTCCACAACTTAAAGTAGGCAATGCGCTTCTCTACAGCTCACCCCCCCCCCCCCAAAGAGAAAACTAATTTTCTTTTTTATACAAAAAAGTTTCGGAGGGGTTCGACATCAATCTTTCACCAAAGCTAGGGCACAGCTCCGAGCTCTTTGAGTATTTAATGGGGACTTACGAGATCACCTACCGAAGGAGTCCCAGTGACGGCAATGGAGATCGAACACACATCCCTTTAGGACTGGACCAAATCCCTTATTATCTATGTCAACTTTCTTCAGCGAAAAAAAAAAGATTTTTTTTTATACATAAAAAGTTTTGGAAGGGTTCGACACCAGTCCCCTACCAAGGGGAGGACACGACTCCGGGCTCTATGAGCACTTACTGGGGACTTACAAGATCGCCTACCAAAGGAGTCCCAACAATGGCTGGGGGGATCGAATCCACGACCCAAGGACTTAGTACTAAATACCTTACCATCTGTGCCAACTCTCATTGGCATAAAAAAACAAAAGATATATTAAAAAAGAACAATACAACATTTCTCCTCAGCTTGAGTGCAACTCGTTCACATCACAGATTACGGTTGTCCGCTTTCAATTTCTAGATATAACTTCAAAAACAGGCATGTAAATTTAATACACAACTTTTTGACAAATCACTCTTTAATCTTTATCATCCAAGTCGTGATCAAGGACGGATCTAGAATCCATTATATGGGGAAAGCCGAACATGAAATTGATCTGGGGGAGGCGGCTGAAATCGATCTCAACATTTCTCACAAATAAAAACAAGCTTGCCTATGGCTATAAAGAAAGTTTTACCCTTGAATCCGTCACTGGGCGAGATGTTAAGTTGTAACATTCTTTTTACCAAAAATAAAAAACTGCTTGAGCAGACCGCCGCCACAACATCCTATTCCATCCGAAAACCTTCAAGGGAATGACTATAGCAGACGCGGGCAAACGCATTTATAGGATTTTAGACCAACTCGTTTATCGTAATAAAATTAAATGTGGCCAAAAAGGTAAGTAAATCGTCAACCCGTGCATGCAAGTAAATCCGGACTGTCGGAACTTAGCCAGAAAGAGAAAATTTGTTAATACCAAAACAAAAGACTAGCAACTTGTTGCAAAACCCCAATGCAGCCAGTAACGGTGAACTTATATTATGGGTGTGCTTTCATTCTCTTGAATGGAAGCCCAAAAGACCACCAATGAAAGGCAGCTCAAGACATTGCCCTGTAGACATGGGTTCTGTGATAATAAAAATGTTGGTTGTGCCCTCCAAAGATATAGGAACAGCGTTAGAGAGGTCAGAAATGGGCAGCAAGAGAAGTGCTTTATTTCTGCTTGAACAAGCGCAATAACTTTCCCAATAATCAGACGGTGGCATGCAATTTACAACTTTCAGATCAATTACAAACAGATCATCTTCCTCGTCCATGTCTGTCTCTGGGGAGAATTCTCTGTCGCCTTCAACTGTAGGAGTCATGACTTTTGTCGTGTTAGTCAGCGGGAATGGAATAATGTAAGATAAATAGGGGAAATGTAATGTTTAGGTGGGGAGTAAGTAGAGCGATCTCTAACAAATGTGCATCGGTCACCTACAGTTGGCTTCAAATAATCAACTCTCTTCTAGCTGCTCCACCAAATTGCTGCACCAGACATATGCCTGCCTATTTGTCTTCAAGGGTCAATTCTAAAGGAGCGTACAAGGAATACTTACCAGCAAAGATATTTTAATTTAGAGTAAATGAATCCCCACAAGAAGTGGGAGAACAGACAATGGGCATCAATGAAGTCCAATGAATGAAGCGAGATTCCTTTCTACCACAGTGAGCTCAATAAGCAGAGCATGAGCTCCTTGACGTGAGAGGAAACAACGCTCAGTTGTATCAAAGGTTCAATATTTTTATGGATCTTTCTAAGATGATTAGCATAATATATCCTAGAAAACAATCTTTAAGAAAGCAGAGGCAAAACCTTAAATCAATAGAGCATCAAGAAGGCATGCAAGTGACCTGTTAATCGAAAAAGAACTAAAGGCTAATCGGTAGAACAGATAATAATCCATGCCAATTAAATGCACCAAAACATCAAAATCGGCTCAAAGTAACAATCGTCATTCATGATTTCCTTCACGTTTTTTAGGAATCTGTATCACCCTCACAATATTTTACATATAAAAAATAATGCTCTCAACATCATTACAATCCATTCACAGTAAAAGGTCAAATATACACTGCAAATTACTTTCTCTGGAATCACAACCAAGAAAAAATAGGCTTCAAGATGCAAAGCAAACAAGTTTCAACCCATACCTCAATTTGCATAAAGGAAAATTCGATGACATGACCTACACCCAATACATCTAAGTCTTAAACATCAAGAATGCACTTAATGAGTATGGCGCCACTTGGATTTTTCAAGATGCTAGTCATCAAGAATGAAATTATTGACATAACCTACACCCAATACATCTAAGTCTCAACCATCACAAATGCACTTATTTGTTGTTTCAAGATGCTAATCATGCAAGTTTCAACCCATACCTAATATGGTGGATCAATGGCATCACATACAGGCTGTGTTCTGTGAACTGCACAAAAATATGAAATAATACCTAAGCATTGCACCCTTAAAGAATTTCTTTATCTTTTAACATAGTAGTGTTGCATTCCCTGAAACCTGGTATGCAAAATAATGCCTGTCAAATTGCCAGCACAAATCCCCAAGTTTTAAGCTGACATGTGAGAAGTGCGATTCAGTGAGCAAATACCAAAACTGGTGATTTCATTTCATTCTAATGATAATTTGACGTGTCAAAATGTTCAACTCAGTATTTATGACTGTACAACATATCTATTTAGGTTGACAAAGTCTCAAATGGGCCAGAATTTGTCCAGTCTTCGAGATTTAATCTTGAAGCTATTTAACTTGTCACCCAATACCATATAAGCCACCACCATAATTAGAAGACCACGAATAAGGGATAAGAAATAAATAGAAAAAGCTACGTAAGAAGATAAAACAGAAGCATAAAATCTACTTCCACGACACAAATACTACAATACAAGTCACCCCGGACATTTCCATTAAGAACCTTCAATGAAGAGCAATATCATTTTCTACATCTCAAAATTCTCTCTCATCATAAAGTATAAATATAAATTGATCAACGCGTCTGAAATGAAATAAAACGATCCAATAAATCTAATAACATATTCACTGCCATCCAAAATCTCAGTGCCAATCGAGTCACTAGAATACAATAAGAAGTGAAAATAGTGTATAAATCAAGAAACAGGCATACGCTATCAGTCCGCGATGTTCTTCCCCGCCATCAGCAAGCGAGACAAGGAGACTAGTGGCGGCCCTCGTCGCCCACATTACAAGAATCGCGGCCACTACAAAACCCGCTATCCCTGCCAGCGGCAAGATCAGCGATAGAGCGGAAAAAATCACAAGCGGCAACATACAGTATCCCACCACGCTCGTGCACGTATGCAGGTTTAAATTACCGGACCGACCCGCCAACATGTTGAAAACCACGTATAAGAAAATAGACGATACCACGATCCAACCCAAAATGACACCGAATTGGATTTTTCCAGCGAGTAATTGGAAGAGGCAGAAGGACATGTATAGAAGAATGGGGCCAGATAAGTCGGAATCCTTGTGAACCACGTAATTTATCCGATAAGGAATGAGAATCGACCTGATTTTCTTCCAGATTTGGTCCGGGTGGATCCCAAGCTCGTCGAGCAGAGGTTCCTCGTCATCAAAGTTAGCAGAGCTACCGCCCCCGATGGGTCCACCGTAAATTGGACCGGACGAGGTGGATGCGGCTGCAGATCCTACGTCAAAGGACATGAAGGGTATACTGGAACTGGAAGGTCGAGGAGGTTGAAATGGCGCCGTAGGAACCCGCCTCTGCGGGAAACCAGCCCCACCGCTTACGGGGTTAGCGCCCGATTTAAAGATCACCGGTGGGACTTGAAACTCCTTATTAGCCATGAGATCAGTCGGAAAAGCAGGAAATCTAGCAGAGGCTTGAGTTGAAATTAGGTTTTGGGAAGGTAAAGGGAGAAAATTTGGGGGTTTTCCGTGCGCTGAGTAAAGTGAAAGCTACAATTAACAAGGAAGGACGGTAAAGATTGTTCGGGGACGAAGATGCGGAAGCAAGACCCAAGAGGAAAATTGTTCCTTGCAGAGCAAGAGCGGTGTGGCCCGTGGTCGTGGATTTGCTGCCACCGAAACCACGCTGTGAGGGGTACTGTTTTTTTTTTGGATACAAGTGAGGGGTACTGTTGACAATTCACATCTACATTTTTCATGTCATTAGTGAATGGGCAGAAATTCATTGGGCCACTGTTCCGGGGACGGTATCTTATGTGTGGGACACGTAGCTTATTGGTCCAATGGGCCGAAGGTGGTATTTGTTTAAAATGTAATGTAATTCCTAGTCGTGTCGTTAGCAAAGTTTATTTTTTATATATTTTTATATGTTAATAATTTAGTTAATTCATAGATAGATTATTTAGGCGCAACATGATTCATTAAAGAGATGATTTAGAGATTTAAGTGCTTGAATAATATTCGAAATCAGTAATTTGATGTGAATAGAGGGAGATGACATAGCAATTTACTTTATTTCATTTTCCCAGCTGAGTTTAGGCAATTTACTTTATTGACAACCAAAAAAAAATAAAAAAGACGCTAATTATTACACACACTCACACCAACATCCCTCCCTAGATATGTTTCATATCTATATATAGCACAACACATTTTTAAAGAAATGTCCACAGCTTAAAACAGAGACAGCTGCAAATGAATAAAAACACTAATTTAAAAATATATGCGATGAGATTGATGAATGGCGCATCACGGAGCAGTGTTCGGCAAGATGGCGCAAAGGACGGACCTTTGTGGTGATGCTCTGTTCTACTTGCAGGCTAACCGACCTTTTTGTTTTGGTCCCACAATAAATTTATAATTTGAATTATTTTCCTTTGACACCATGCAGCAGAGCAAGCTAAGATTGTTTTCTTGTGTTTTCAAACGGGGACACTAGCGCGCGAACGTACTGAGGCTGGTTACTTCTTATATATATCAGGCTTGCAGTGAAGATGTAGAAGAATATTCACTCATGAAATTGCCATTTAAAGTTCATATTCGGTATGACCAGTTATTGAAATCGTGTCTACTTACAAAGAAGTGAATCTTTTAAATTCTTCATCTATCTAGCTGGTGAGTGAGTGGTGTCCAAGTCTATACCAACTGGTTGTGAAGTAATGTTATAATGCAGAAGCAGAAGCAGCAGTAGCAGGGGGATGATGCCTCTGCTCCACGTGCTCCTGCTCCTCTTCAAGTGTACTAGTATTGCACCCCACCACTTGGCACTGAATTATGAGACTCTTTCACAGTATCTGAAAGCGATGGACTCCATTTCTTTATTAATTCACAATATATATATATATATATATATTCTTAGTCCTGTAAAATTTCTGATATTTTAATTTGATCTCTTTTATTTGTTATCCTGGCTCTCACATCAGGGCTGACTGAGATGAGAGTGAATGATTAAAATATCAAGTTTTGTTGTCCGCTGATCTTGAAGCTAAGGCATACTAAACATCTCTTGTAGTGTTTCACATGCGAGAAAGGATGACGAAGACGACAGCCTTACATCAATGATATAGCGTTAGATATGGTTATGATGTCCAAATCCGCAGGCTGCAAAACACTGACTCAGCCCTACGTACGTTTACTACCCAACACAATTTCATTATTCTCCCGTCTCACCAGCACCCTGTTCTTATGAACTCGTCTTTACTTGCAAGTTTTCTTCGGGTAACTCAGCAATTGCTCAGTTCAATTATTTGAAACCTGGTCTTGTATATTTCCAATCTCGATGGAGCCAAATGCTCTGCTGCGACATTATAATTATAGTTTGACAACAAGTACGTGAATAGATAAGTGTTTTTTATATATTTTGATTGAGAGACGTCGACGTGATTTGGTTTGGGGTTTGAGTGAGGAGGAGCAGGGCTACCAACAGCTATATACGATTTTGATAATTGCATTTTGATATCTGATTAGACATCCTTCTAATAATTTTGGATCACAACAGAAACCTTTGGTGGTCAAACCCTGTCATTGCCCATCACGTAATAATCTTTGTGCCAGCCTTTGATCTGCAGTAACCACAATTACATAAAACAACCACAACTTTTCCAAATTTATTACCAATAACTCACACAAACTGTCCTACTCCCTTTCCCTTTATGTTTAATATAATGACCAACTAAAAATTTACACCAATAAATAAAAATAGTTAAAGTCAATAAAATTATTATAAAAATGAAGTAGTTTTTAATAGTAATCCTACTAGCTAGTAGTTACAGTAAACTATAATATTATATTATTATTACTCTCACTCATTACCCTTATTATTATAAGCATACATGGGGAAAAAATAATTAATGCTTTTTAAAAATAAGTAAGTGTCTTATAAAAAAGACAAAATACATTTATTAGTTGGAGCTTTATAATAAAAACAAAAGGAGATACTTACATTTCGAAGATAGATATTTAGATTATCGACAATAATTTCAATTTAATAAATTCTTCATTATATACTATTTTAGGGTCAGTCTGACAAGAGTGATTTTTTTTTGGAGTAATTTTTTTATGAATTGAATAAGCGAAGTTATAAAATTTCACTGAAGAGGAAATGTAAGATAAATAAGTAAGAGAGATTAGCTAAACACTTTTAACCCTACTTCTCTCTCTCTCTTTTTTAAAATCCAACTCAAAAATATTTTCTTTCTACTCAGTTTTCCTTCCTCCCCTCATACCAAATGAGCCTAAAATTAACACATCTCTTCTAATTTTTTAGGCACACAAATTTTTTTTATATAACTATATAATTGTCTACTGTCAGGCTCAATCAATTAAGGATAATTCTTTCAAAGATATTTTCTATATTAACACACACTTAAACTTGGAACCCGTATTTAAGGGGTAAAAGTCTTTTTTCATTAGAATCAACAATTGTCGATAATTTATTCATAACAAAATCCACCCATTTTACTTCATTCT
The DNA here is from genome assembly GCA_037074495.1 of Acacia confusa. Lineage (NCBI taxonomy): Eukaryota > Viridiplantae > Streptophyta > Magnoliopsida > Fabales > Fabaceae > Acacia > Acacia confusa. Next base: position 6,171,328 of record CM073507.1, on the reverse strand, counting down.
CCCTCTGTCCCTTGTTATATTATTCAAATAATAAGTTTGTGTTAGTTAAGAAAACGGTTAAAATTAGTTAAAAGACAATAAATATGTTTTTTTTGCAACTATGCCTTATATGCGTGAAGTGTAAAGGATGATAAGTTAAAGCAAATAATTATAATAAATATAGTTAACAAAGGATAAAGCTGAAAAAAAAAAACACAATAAATGTCTAGATAAATCTAGAATGAAGTTTATGTTTTTACACACAATCACTCACAGATTTAAAGCTTATAAAAAGGAAGGAGTATATATATAAAAATACACATATACACATATGAAGAATTTTAATCATAGTTATAATTTATATTTTTATTTTACAAAATTAATATAAATTTAATTATAAGCTAGAGTATTACATATTATTTGTTAGTTGTATGCGTAGATACTTCAAAAAAAATATCTCATTCCCATGGTGATTGAAACTATGCAAACGTGAGATACTTTTCTTCCCATTAAACATCAATTGGACTTGTGATTTTAAATAGTTAGGGGTCGACAGACACATTCTGATAACTCGTGTTACAGGCCTATGGTATATTAACAACAAGCCAACCACTCGTTACTGCAAAATGTGATTAGTTGAAATAAAAGCAACAAACTTGAAAACCTTGGTATGTTGATGAACCGTTGATTTCTTAGATTGAAAGCCTGAAAGATATGATGATTCATCTCTTGTGATCAAACTGATCAAATCATAGGATAAGACTAAGAGTACAGGAAATCCTTTTAACAAATAAAGCAAGTTTCATTCATAGTAATTGTCAGTCACATGCAGAGGCAGAGAGCTAAGCAGAGTAATTGCTTTATATTCATTCATTCTTAGCAGACAGCCCCATTCGCACATATCATAACTTGTAGTTCACCAATGCACTAGTGATCTGATACACGATGCTGATATTATCCTATGGAACAGAAACTAGGACTCCTACTGCTGACTCAGATTTTACACAAAAACAGAACAAACAAGTAGTGCTAGTGGGGTCACGACACTCTGTTTTTTCCCACTCCAAACAGATCAATTGCTGGAACTGGAAGCATTTTGGGGGGAGCCTGAGCTGAGGTTGAGGTCAAGAATGGTGTTTGGACCAGTAGCTTTTGAATTGGCCTGCTTGGACAGCTTCTGTTTCAGCTCAGAAAGCAGAACCTGGTTCTCTTGATTCAGAAGCTGAGCTTTCTTCCTCAGCCTCTCGTTCTCTTTCATTATGTAGCAGTTTTGAAGGTACAGCTTCGAGTTGAGCCTCTCCATCTCTATCAAGAAATCCTCAGGAGTGCCCCTGAAACACAAAAACAAATGGTATCAGAACAGATTGGATCTTTCCAATATATAATTGTAATTCATTCCCCAGAAGCATGATATGGATAATGCATTTAAAAATATCCACTTCATCGAGACAAACACAACGAATGATTAGAGATAGAAATATATAAATATACATATTAAGAAGACAGGAAAGGAACAGAACCACCTTGCGGGTGATATATGGGAAAGAAAAGAAAATAGATTAGGCTTGCTCGAGAATGTTTTGCTTTATGAAAATGCTTTGGTAGATATAATTATGAGGGTTAAACGAAGAAGCCAATGGCAAGAGGGAAAAGTATATTAGCGGGTGGAAGCCAGAACAAGTGAGTCTTTTGGACCACACTATCAAATAAATAGAGTCATATGGGGTTGTCTGAGAAACTAAAACAAAGTGGTGAAAATCACAGTTGTCCAGCCCTGCACTCTCACTTGAAAGTACCAAAAAAAAAAAAACACACAGTTTCTTTCGGCTGTCCCTAGAGGGAAGAAAAGGATAAAGGTCATCAACAAAAGAGACAAGCTTCAGAGATAGATGTTCGATGCGTTTCTATGTCTACGTTTAAACGGTGCCGATGCTCACTTTGTCCTCCACGATCACTCAAAATTATTTTAATGTGATCTCATTTATTAAAATGGAAGACAATAAAGTATATAGGAGGTTATGGTGGAGCTACATAAGACAAAAAAACAATCGACTGTGGATTTTAAACTAAATAAAAAAAAAAACGCAATAATGCTTAAACAAAATGGAAAAGAATCCACCAAGAATATATATTAAAAAGCCAAAAGTTTTGTTGCACAGGATCAGGTGGAGTAAACCGAGACACCCAAGTAGGAGAGAACCCCTATATGCGATTCCCACACGAAAGTTAGAAGAAACCAAAACAGAGGGAATTAAAGATGATTGGACCTCAGATATCTGAACAAAAGTTAAACCAAATTCCACTTGCGAAGCCTGAAATAGGTCTCAATGTACAACACAAAGTCACAAAGTGTATCTTTCGTGGAATGAAGCAGGTATAAGAAAGCATGTAAGACACATCAAAAACAGAGAGAGAGATAGAGAGGAGGTGGGGGCCTCTGCCTTTCTCAATAGAACTTTCTGGAAAAGAAGACCTTTTTGAACGAAGTCGAGCGAGAGAAGCTGGTGGAGGAAGTAATCTGGATTCTTGAAAGAGGAGAAGTTTGTGGAAGTTAAAAGTGAGGGACAAAGAGGACATTGAGGAGTTAATTTATAGAGGAAAAGGCAGAGAGAGAGAAGGGGAGAGACAAGAGAAGACGTGGTTCTCTCTTCATTCTGACAAAGCAATCATGCATGGGTAAGCAAGGAAGGCGGCCGGGTAAGAGCCTAAAAAATTTCATGTGTTTGGTTCTATGATTATGGTCATGGTTAAGGCGTCATGTGAATGATGATAGGTTTTTTTGTATCTGTTATGCTTCTTGTTCTTGTTGTTGCAGTGGGTGTGTCCGATGGAGGGAGAAGAGAGAGAGGGAGGGAGGGGCAGAGTGGGAAAAGCAGGTGAGAAGAGAGGGACAATAATGGGGGGATTGTTCAGCTAGGAGCTTGTAAAATGATGGTGGGCTAGGTCGTCCCCAAGATTCGCAATGATGGTTTGGATTGGGTCCTAAGCCAAACCACCCCCACCTTACCATCGATTACTCCTCTTTTGTTTTTATTTATAATATATGCTTTCTGTCTTTCATTTATTATTTTTTTCTTTTTAAATTCTTATTTCTCATGTGTTGGGAACTGCTGCTCGTAATCATTCGTTCTCCTTTGCCCTAATCTGGTTCTTACCTTTCGTTGGGAGGAGGTCTCAAACTGCCACTAATTTTGATTCCCTTGAGGTTGTGTCTTTACTTCATACTGCAACGACACCACCTTCACTCGCATATTCTTTTGACATGCTCACAAGTTTTTGCTTTAGATCAAGTTAATATCCAACCAATGAAACATGTCACCTCCATGCGATTTCACGAGTCCCACAAAAAGCGATAAACTAAAGCATTAAAAGGGAAAAAAGGAGATTGTGTATGAGATGTACAAATCGCAAGTTTGTCTTAGATCAGGATTCTTTGCTTGCCAAGTATAATGCTTTACACGGGGGGGGGGGGGGGGGGGGGGGGAGAGAGAGTGACAGATGATGATGTGAGATAGAGTTCATTTGCGAAGTAGAGAGCTCAACCATACAAGCTAGTTTGCCTTAAGAATTAGTTTATTGTGATGACAGAACTTAATGTTATAAGAGGGAGTATAGGATAGTTAGCTCCGAATGATCGTAACAGAGTGACGTGGGAAGGGGAAGCTCAAGAAAAGTTGGAAAGGAACGAGGTTGTCATCCGATGTTCAAACTAGGGGGTGTGGAGAGACAAGATCTGGTTGGTCAACAAATGATAAAGATGCGGTCAAAGGAAGTAGAGAGGCAAAAGGTCATGAGGCATGAGAGCATATATACAAGATTCGCAGTAAATGGCGTAAAGGCGTGAATGAAATGAATAAATCTGTTCAGACCAAAACAATGATGGCTAGCCCCAACAATAATGGTTCCCCTCTTTCCCTTTGGGCAACCCACGACCATTTTATTTTTTTCACCTTTTCCCCTGCAGTTACAGACGAGTCACCCCCATTGAATATTTTAATGCAAAAAATGAGCTTTTTCATACACAAGGGGAGGTGGGGGAGGTTAAAGAGTTATTATAAGTTTAGATTAGTTTTTAAAGAATAATTTTTATAATTAATATGGTAAATATATGAGAAGAGTTTTCTCTTTATTTTTTTTTAAAAAAAAGAGACTTCTAAAATCATAGTTTTGTTGACTAAATTTGTTCATAAATGTGCATGACAGTGCTCGAGAGGATTTTGCAAGACTGGCACTCATGAATACCCATCATCATATACCACGCCTATAATTACAATTATGCAGTGTGGTAATGACGACCCTTCTTTATTTTTCAACGAGCCAAAAAAATAAGAGAGAGAGAGGAGATGATTGCATCAGCCAGGGAGAGTGAAGAAGGACCAACACACGTGAAGGGCTATGAAATTTCAACAGTGTAGAAGGAGTATCTCTTCATAATGTGGTGGGCGTGTGATTTGGTTCCATTGGCAAAGGAAAGATCTGGGAGTGACCCACTGGTAATGAGTTGAGTACAAAGAAAAGAGGCATGGAGCATGGAGGGGTATTAAACCACACCAAGCTCATTCATGACTTCATCAATGTAGTAGGAGACCTTTAAAGTCTCTCTTTCCCATCACTTCTTTTTCTGAGGTCATGTTTAATGATTCCCCATAATACCGATTCCTGCACTGTTAATGATGGTTTTTTTGCTCCCATTATTACCCTGCCTTAAGTGCTTCCTACTCTACACGTGAGCTTATGCTTAGCCTCTCATCAATTTCTTAGGGCCTCATCCTAACTAACACACCAAGCCAACAGTATCCTCCTCCAATACAACTCTGTTCCTTAAGTTATCTGATCACGAGGCACTCGAAAGAGTTTAGAGGATCCATCTTAACCGAAAGAATTAGCTTTACCAGAAATTAGACGTAGTGTAATTGCCATATTCAGATTTAATCAATATTTTTCAGAATATAATTTTACCACAAAACTACAAATATTTTTTTATGGCCAATAAACGACACCCCTTTCTTAACGGTGATATATGGAGTCTGTCTTAACAATTAAAGGTAGACGTTCTGATATAGCAACACACTTCCATTAGCATGTCAAAGTTACATCTCTTTACTATTTAAAGCAAATGACAGTTTTAAGACAAGGAATGGTAATGCTTAGTTAGTCAATATAAAAAGTAAGCCAAAACATTGTACAATAGCATGGTTTACTTGTAGCTGTTAGTTAATTCTAGCGATGAAGATTTTATTTTAGCACATTATTTCCGCGTTGCTTGAGAAGCTAGAAAGTGGGGATAATGTATTTTCACTGGCAGAATGAATGGTACAGTGAAATTGTGGGAGAGAAATGCAATTGAATTTCAAATCTTATACAGCCACGACCTTGACTGAAATTATTCCGCTGTGTAACATTACTGTTTATCTTAGCCGCATGTCATATATACACAGTTTCGCATTGAAGAAGGGTCTCCATCACTGCATATCTTCATCCCAGCTTAAAGATTGGAAAATTTTCATCTACCCATCGTAGCTAAATAATTCTCAAAAACCCTATAACAATCTGAAACATCACTGTATTTCGGGAAAATGAAATTAATTTGCCGAACAAATAGGAAAAAAAATAACTATCCCAAAGGAAGAGATTAAAAAGCGTGGAAAAAATGGCTAGAACCACTCGCCCTCACTCAACCAGCGGTCTGTGCTCTAACTCCTGCCTTCGGGTCGATAGTGTAGCCGTGGACGCCTTTCTTAGATTCATTCACCGTCATTTCATTGAGGTAGTCATTGTCTTGGTCGAGGTGGTGATTATCCTCTCAATCAATCTTCCTCTTAAGCAACAATCACTCTCGAATGGTAACTTTTCATGATGTTTCCTTTATTTCTAATGATATAGAGAAGTAAAGTTTTTTTCCCTCCTGATGGAAGGTAGATTTTGAGTGGCATTTATTTATGGGGAGAAGAATATTTTTTTTTCATTATTTACTGATGTTTTGTTCATTTGTTTTCATTGAGATGTTGATTCTTTAACAATAATGAATAATCTTGTGGAAGAATGTTAACTGTCACTGGCGCTATATATGGATTCAATTTTTCTCTTGTTTTGTTGGTCTTGTAAATTTATGTGTTTTTGTGAACATCTTCTTTTTCGTAAATAGCACAAGTATTCTTTTTATTGCTTCACTCATTGGTCTTGTAAATCATTACATCTGTCTTATAAATGCATACACACGTGTTTTGTAAATAGCACATGTATCATTGTATAAAGCCCTCTTGTCTTGTAAATAGCACAAGTATTCTAATAATGTCACTTATTCATCTTGTAAATTAGAATATTTTTCTTGGAAATGCGTTCATGCCCTTGTAAAATAACGCATGAATTCTGGTGAATTCTTAGTGTTGTAAAAGATTCAAGTGTTCTTGTCATTCCACATGTTAGTTTGAAAAATGATCTGATTCATGTCCTCATACAAAAATATGTTATATTATAAATGGGTCAAGTGTTCTTGTCATTTCACTTATATGTCGTAAATTATCTTATATGCAGGGGAAAATGCTGGGTCTTGTAGATTACCCAAGTGTTCTCTTTTCTTCCTTCATTTGTTTTGATTTCTGGCTCCTAAACTTTTTAGGGTGAGTTATTACAATTTAATTGATCATTTGAACTTAGATATTATTTGTTAAACTGAATTGAGATTGTTTGTGAGTTGCAAATTTTTTGAATTATGTTTTATAAATAGAGAACTATGAAAAGATAGAAAGCGGAAAGATGGAAGAGTTATGGGCGAAGAGGATGAAAATCATTTAGGACAGAATTTATAGTAGACTTTTTTTTTTTATAATCAATTTTTAGTAGACTTGACAAAGGAGATTCCAATCGGTTGCCAAAACTAAATCAGAGTACAAATTTACAACTCAAACAAGGAAAATTACAACACAACTATATATTTTCACAAGAAGAAAATACAATTTCTCTAAATAACTTACTTTGATATCACCCATTCAATCACCTTCACTCATTCAGTTAGATGGCAAACCACCTGCATTCTCTCATTCCCCAATCTAACAGGCTACTTTGTCAATGTCAATGCTTCTGTTTAGATACATCATGAAAAATTCTTCAAAAATTATGGCTGCCGCGGTGAAAACCATTCTTTTGTTACAACTAGAAGATTTAACTTCAAATCACCGCAAAAAGTGTTATCCCAAACAAAAAGTCAACAAATGAACTTCTCTTAGAAATATAGTTGTGGGAGGAAAAGGAAATCAATCAATCATGCTTGTGGATGCATGAATGCCTTTCAAAACCACAGGAAGTTATTACAGCCAATTTAATAGATGAAATAATGGCAGGGATAGCAGGGTATCCTGTTTGGACACTAGATTTCAACCGCAAACAGTACTTATCTCAATTGGTTAGTGAATGGGCTTCAATGCAGTCGAAGAGATAGGCTATGATTGAAGTTCTGTAGGTAATGATCAGGGCTGTAAAACTCATCCTCAATAGATATCAGATAATCCAGATCATATCATTACATCTAACTTTTAAACTTTAAAATCTTACTGTTGCATACCTACACTGACCTCAAACATGACTTTCATTTTGGGTGTTGGGTCCATGTTAGGCACATGCCATAAGATCGATAATAAAGGAAACTGTCCGGCACATGTAATGAAGAAAAAATGTTTAAACCTCCCCTGACAAAGGAAGTCAATTTATATCCATTTGACATGGCTAAGGAGAAATGCAATTAAAAAAAATCTTTTTTTCTTGATCTGACGAATGTTACCAGCAAGTTCTTCCCTCATAAAATTAACCTGCTGGATTTATTTTTATATGGAAAAAAACAAGGAAATTATGACATTATTGTTATCATTCATCACTACCCATTTTTACCTAAATGATAAAGAATCTGTCTCATCCATAATATTCAACATAAAAAAATGGGTTAAGATGCGTCGAACATAACCAACTATGGCTCCAGGAGTGTCCAGAACAAAAAACTTTCAAGTGGACCGCTCAGCACAACAACCTTTCAAAAAGGAGCGTCCAGCACAATCCATCCAACGTCCGTTTTCTTAAGGTCTAGCAAAAATTATAGAATACTACCCAAATGTTTCTAAAATTATACTTAAGCCACAAAAACATTTCAAAAATTTTAGTCCCTCCCCGTGGAGGGACTAAAATGAAAATTATAAAAAATTTATGGGCCTGGAAGATAATTTTCTGAAACTTTGGGTTCTTTCTGTAATTTTTGTGGGCCATCCGTACCCCCCGAAATCCGTCCTGGGCCTTTTCTTTCGGATTTAGCTTGGCCTGTGGCCTATTAAGGAGGCCTGTAATTTTAAAAAAATTGTAAGCAGCCTAACAAACTATAGGTTTCATCTCAAAACAAGTCTACTTCAAACAGAGTGAAAATAGATCTACTTTAAACAAGTCGAAAATAAACCTACATCTAACAGTCTGTTTAAAGTAGGTCTTTTGGCTTGTTTAAAGTAATTATGTTTTCCCCCTATTTGAAGTAGGCTTGTTTTGAAGTGAGGCTTGTGGTTTGTCAGACTGTTTACAAAATTTCTAAAATTACAGGCTTCCTTAATAGGCCACAAGCCAAGTCAAGCTAAGGTCCAAAAAAAGGCTTATAATCAGGGTGAATTTAAACCTCACAAAAATTACATAAAAGAACCTATAATTTTAGAAAATTATCTTACGACCCATAAAATTTTTATAATTTTCACTTTAGTCCCTCCATATAAAGTACGTGGAGGGACTAAAATAAAAATTTTAAAATTTTTTGAGACTTAAATATAGTTTCATAAACATATGGGTGCTATTTTGTAATTTTTGCAAATTCAGAAAACGGCTTTAAGGGCAAACTTGGACGGATTGTGCTGGTTGCTCCTTTTTGAAAGGTTGTTGTGTTGGACGGTCCACTTAAAAGGTTTTTGTTCTATACGCTCCTGGGGCCATAATTGGTTGTGTTGGGTACTTCTTTGTTTTCGGAAAACAGAATTTGGCTCAGGATTGCCCATTTGTTAATTCCAGGATTTCGGGGACTTGCTTAAGAATAAGAAAGAGGAATCCTATGTAAATACCATGGAATAAGGTTTAGTCCTATTCATGGGGATTCTGTAAATATTCCATTCCAAAAAGAGAAAATTTGAAACAATTGGGATTATTGGATGTAGTTACTAATTCATGATCTGGCTTAGCCCTAAAAAAAAATTGATCCGGTGAGGATAGCCTATTTGATCCTAAGAAGTCCTGTTCCATCCTTCAACAGTGACATGCGGTCCGATATTTGTTAACTAGTACGGATAGTTCATAAGTGCTACGCTTCTAGAGCCAATAGATCATCGTTCTCCCTTAAATCTGGCAAACTGGGGTTCTCACTAAATCAATTTCAGAATTCTCTCTCCAATCATTCGATCAACTAGCAACTTTGAAAGGATTGATCACCAATAAATTCGCAAAATTGGTCCCAAAAAAATTCACAAAATATAATATGTTCAAACATCACTTTCATAAACTCGAAACATCATCATGAAATCAGGTACTCAGCACTTGCTTCAGGCGCGCGGAAGAATTTATCAGAAACTAAATGGAATCTTCACGGCAGAGAGTTTAAACGGAGTAGTTTCACTTTAACCAGACCAACAAAGTCAGAAGAGAAGAATGAGGAGATACCTTGGAGGGATCAATGAGAGGGTTAGGTTTGATGAGAGACATGACATTAGAGGTGGCTTCTTCATCTTGTTGGAGTCGAGAATATGCAGGCGCTAAATGTGACAAAAGTCCTTGGCTTCCCACTTGGGCATGCATGGAGAGGCATGTATAAGCTATGTCTCTGTTGAGGGTTCGATAAGGAGAAGACGAGAGTGAATGTCACCGGAGAGCTCGAAGCCTAGTTCGGAGGGTTTCCACCGTCATTTTCCGCTCTCAGCCACTGTACCACTCGACGCTTCGCCTCGAAGGTGAAATGGCGGCAGTCGTCTCAATTACTGGTATTCGGAACGGCGCGCTTCATATTGGGCTTGGGGTTTCAAATTTCGGAATTTGTATTGCTGAGGCCCAAAAATAATAGACGCCATGACCCAACTATACTTTTTTGTTACAAGCCATGGCCCAATTTTTAAGAGAAAAAGCCCACATCCTTGGGCTCAACTGACAAAAAGGTTGAACACTCTCATCAAAGGGAGAGGGTTCGATCCTGGAGTTGATTAAGGCGCTGGGGGCCTCTTAGCTTCTAGATATCTAGGCAAACCCTTGAGGCCTAAGGGTGATAGAGGGCACGTCCTGCCTAACATTGGTATCACCTAGGAGGAAGGGAGATTTTGCCCTGCCCTTTGATTGTGGGTGAACCCAACCCCTTTCCTAAAATTTTTATAGCAAAAAAAAAAAAAATTAAGAGAAAAACATTTGACAAAGACGTGAAGTCATAAATAATTAAAATTATTATTGTCTATATCAAACAAGCACCTAGTAAGTTGTTATATTCTTTGATTTCTAACCCAAAAAATTAGTAAATATGAATATTTATATATAGATACAAAGTCTACCTAAATAGTTATAAACAATGCCTCCTAGTCTTGTATTGTAATGCTAAAAATATGACGCTCACCTTAGTTGATTTTTTCCTGTTTCGGATAATGTTTTATCGGTAATTAAAATTATTATTGTCTATATCAATTAACAATTAATGTCATTTTCGAGAATTAATTATACAACTTATGTCTCTAATTTCGTGCCCAACATGCATGCATGAGAGCTACCGCACATGCTTAATTATTCGAGCGAAGATTTCTTTTGGTACAAGTCTATTTTATGTTCAACTCGACGCGTTGGGCAATCATAAATGGCTACCATTTATAACCTTGGAATCGAATCTCAGGACCGTGCTTTATCGTTACTGGCACACGTTGTTAAAGTTGTCGCGACTATAGAGATTTTTTTTTAAAGGTATATTCCAAAAGATATTCTGATGCTTACGTGTTGAAGCGGATGAACTGGTTTTGAAATTCCTAGCATTTGGGTCATTGGGTGTGATCCAATCCCATCCCACGTGTCTTCTTTTTATTATTATTACTTAAGGGAATCAATAAGGAAAAGAACCCCAAGTAGAAAAAAAGTACCTTTATTTTAAAAGACTAATCTGTTTAAGATAATTGAAGTTGAAAACTTTATCGTTGCAGCAAAAGCTCTCACTTTCTCAACAATAACTGGTGGCTAAGTGACATTTGCTACTTTGCTAGGTCTATTTTCTTCCTTGTTTAATGCAATATGACACCGTCTGAAAGTGTTAAGATTCCCGCTCCACTGACATCAACAAAATGTGCATAAATATGGATAGGGAGAAGACTATTATTATTTTTTTTCACGCGATGGTTGACATATTGAAACTTGACAAGGACATAATTTTATTGGCGTACATGGGTGTCCAAGAAAAGGCAACAGAGAACAATTTAAAAAACATGAACCAATCTAAAGGAAGCAAAGTCATGACTTCCGTGTGGCTGTTGCGGAGGGATTATCCAACATTTTTCTGAGACTTACTTAACGCCATTGCAAACTCCCCCAGCCAGAAACTATTGATTTAAAATTGCCCATAAGCTAATAGAAATTCAATTAAATAATGTATTCCATCTCCTTCTTGATGTCTGCCACTCCTTTATATAAATCCTCGTCTGTCCTCAAAAATCCCAAACCCGAAGCACCATTCACGGTTCGTCACAGCAACAAGGAAAACCCCATAATGGAGAAATGCAAGTCGTTTTTGGCGTACCCTCTACTGATTAACGCCCTATGCCTGTTCCTGCTTCCTCAGCCCATACTATCAAACGAGCTGAATGAGTTCTCTCGTCAGCCTCCTCGCCCAGTCATCTTCACTGCTCACGACCGCTCCGAATCTGATCCTCAACAGGTTCCTTAATTATTAATCAAGCAAGCTTATAATGTAATATTCCATGTCTCGAGTATTCTTGATGGACCGGTGTTTGTATTACAGGTACACATTTCACTAGTGGGGCAAGACCACGTGAAGGTGTCGTGGATTACAGAGGACAAACACGCACCGTCGACGGTGGAGTACGGAAGAGTGTCGGGGGAATATAGTGAGAAGGCAAGGGGACATCACACGTCGTACCAATATTTCTTGTACAGTTCCGGCAAGATCCACCACGTCAACATTGGACCTCTTGAACCCAGCACCACTTACTTCTATCGCTGTGGCGGCTCTGGCACTGAATTTTCCTTCAAAACTCCTCCCGCTGACCTCCCCATTGAATTTGTGGTCGTTGGTAAGTTGTCGCTCATTCATTTCTTCCCAATTACGTTCTCATTTTTCATTTTTGGTCTCGTTATTTGGATTTTTGAATATTATGCGCTGGATACAATTTTTAGGAATGGAAACCTTTGAGTGGGTTTTGGATAATGCTTAGCTTGAAGACAACGCAAATGTGTGGTTGTCCATTATTTTTGTTGGAAATTAGGCAAACATACTTACGTCAACAATCCTAGGCCCCATATCTGTGAGTGTATAGAGGATAAAAAATATCAGCACTCGTTATAAACTGGCTCAAGATCAATTTCCATGATGTCATAGTCCCTATAAACAACTTATGATCCGGGTAAGAGCTAGGATCTATATAGCTAAGTTCATGATTTGCCAGATTATTGGTCAATTGGCTGGAGCAATTATATATTTCACTGGTGGCTCACAAATTAACATGGTACTCTAGTAAGGAGGATATTGATATATTTCCTCGATCCATTGGATTCTGGTTTGGTTTATTATCTTTTTGTTTTCTTGAAGAAGAAAAAAAACTGCCACAAAATAGAAGAGAGAAGCGTCTTTTTAATAAAATGAAATTAGAGATTGAATCTAGCTAGCTAAGGAGGAATAATTAGGTCATATGGATACTTCATATAACGCTATTCCTCGCTAACTGGTGATCAATGTTTAATATTTTAGTCCTTCACGTAAGTGTTATCCGACAGTAAGCGAGTTAGAATCAAAGAAGAGATAAAGTTTAATTGATACGTGTGGGGATGTATTTATATGTAGGCGACTTGGGGCAAACAGAATGGACTTCGTCGACTTTGAAACACGCAGACAGCTCAGACTACGACGTATTTCTGTTACCGGGAGATCTATCCTATGCGGACACCCACCAACCACTATGGGATTCCTTCGGTCGTTTTGTGGAGCCATATGCCAGTCGACGACCGTGGATGGTGACGGAGGGCAATCACGAGATCGAGTCCTTCCCCACCACTTACCCAGACAGCTTCACGGCCTTCAATGCTCGTTGGCCCATGCCTTTCAAGGAAAGTGGGTCTACCTCCAACCTCTATTACTCTTTTGAGGTCGCAGGGGCCCACATTCTCATGCTCGGTTCTTACACCGACTTCGGCGTCGGCTCCGACCAGTACGAGTGGCTTCGGGACGACTTGGCCCGTGTTGATCGGAGCAAGACTCCTTGGCTCATCGCTCTCCTTCACGCTCCTTGGTATAATACTAACACGGCCCACCAAGGCGAAGGCGAGAGCATGAGACGGGCCATGGAAGATCTGCTTTATGACGCCCGAGTTGACTTGGTCTTTGCCGGCCACGTTCATGCATACGAACGCTTTGTAAGTCACGCCCCTTAAAATTTCCTTCTTTACTATCTTCTCATTTTTCTAATATCAGCCATCAACTGCAGACTCGAATTTATAACAACAAGGCTGACCCGTGCGGTCCAATGTACGTGACGATTGGGGACGGTGGAAACCGGGAGGGACTTGCATTAACGTGAGCTTGCTTGACATGCTTAACATTTAGCTTAATATTGACATGTAGTTTCAGTTTGGTGATTGATTTGTGTGTCCATTAATTTTGAGGTGAACAGGTTTAAGAAGCCATCGAGTCCTCTGTCGGTGTATAGGGAGCCAAGCTTTGGGCATGGAAGGTTGAGAATCGCGAACGAGACGGATGCGCATTGGTCATGGCACCGCAACAACGAGTCAGAGGCATTTGAAGCTGACAATGTTTGGATACGTAGTTTAAGGAGCTCCAAAGAGTGCTGGGACCCCTCCCGTGATGAACTCTAATTAATTACAGCTTCGATCTTTCCTGCTCTGCCTTAGCTTTAAAACAGTCTCAAGTTTCTTCATTTCCGGTAGATTATTTTCGAATTATCTTTTTGTCCTCGGGTTTTGTCGACATTATTTGTTTTATGACTGGCCCGAAACTTTCAATTAAAGAGTAAACGAGGGGGGAAGGCAAGAGGAACCAAGCTGATTGTCCTTTGTTCCTGGATTTGTTCACATATTCTTACAATAGAGTAGTTAATGAAATTGGGCCTTGACGGCGAATCTGTGCATCAATCTGAAGGGCCTATGAGCTTAGGTCCAAGTGTAATACAGTTTAATCTGGGCTTATGGGCCTCTTGAACGAAAAAGAATTGTCATGTACTACAACTCAGTTGTATCAAAAAAAACAAAAAGTTGTGTGCCCAAGAAAAATTCAATTAGATGGAGCATAATTTGTTATACATTTTTTAAATAAGAAAATAAATTTTTCATATTTTATTTTTCTAAGTTCATTGCTGTAATTTTATTTTATTTTTTCTCCATATATTTTAAATTATTTAAAGTAAACAAAAAAATTGCACGAGTCATTCCATATATGGTATCTTTAAAATAATAATATATGACTATGTAGCTCAGTATTTTATAAAAAATAACTCCATATCATTTACTTTTTAAGCATTAACTTAAAATTCAAGAGGTAGAAACAAGTTTACTATTTAGCAGATGTACGAGTGGCTAAATTATGACCCCTAATAAGTTTTCTACACATTATTTTAAAGTAAGGCTGACATTGATACAACGTGGCAAAGAATTTTAAACAGTGGAAAAAGAAACAGTTGACTATATATTAGATGTTTTTTGGAAGGAAAAAAAAACATTTTTAGTTTTTTTAATCAATAGTCAAAATTGCTATGGGGTACTAATGAGACAGATTCAAAAAATCCAGCCTTTTGTTTACTTTATACTAACCCTTATTATCGCTGTGTCCCTGCTTAATTTATTTACTAGTATTTGATTAACTTTTAATGGTTCGATATTATTGTGTGAAAATATTATTATCATTTAATATTTCAATACCTCCACACATATGATGACGTGTATACAATTATCTAAGAAGCCGAGCCTGTTTCGTTTTATCCTCTGCTAAATCATCCTACGACATGACATGGTCTTCCCTCCATCCACCCATCACCTAAAGGCTAACTTCAAGCCTCATTTAATTGTTTGAATTATAGGCATTGTTGTATTGTTGACCCCTAAAGAACACCACTCCTTCCGATTTTTTTCATAAACAATTTTTTTAATTGTGCATAAATTGGAGGTTAAAATTAGTAAAAAAAAATAATAAATATAAAAAAATATATCATGTTTCTTCCACATTACTCCCTCTGATCCTTATTATAAGGCACCAACTTACTTTAACTAACTAATTTATTACTTTTTTCCTTATTATGCCCTCATTTTTCACTAACTCATTTAAAACTATATCATTAAAGTAGGGGTGAAGTTGGATGTTGAGGAAGCGCAATATAGAGTGTAACCGATTATATTAGAAAATTACCCAACTAGAAAACAAAGTTTCTAGACGTAATTTAATAATATAATAAGCACCAACTACTATATTTAAATGCAACTAATAAATAATAAATCGGACAAATATAAGAGAAATATCAGATCCTAAATTCACTCCAAATAATTTACAAGTGAAATACTACAAAAGAGGAAGATATACAAATGCCTTGAGAGACAATTGTGGGGTGAGGAATAAGGGAGGGGGAGGCACTCTATTTATACTAAAACCTCCCCCCTTCAAACCCAAAACCCACCGATGTGGGACTTGCCAAAACTCACAAATCTCCACCTTGGCAAGATCTCACAGTCTCAATTTCTCCTATTTACAAATTCTAATTGTAACTTCTATTCAAAACACCATGTTCAACAATGTTGATCAAATCCAAACAATGTTGAAATTTAATAGAAGTCACCACCTTTGTCAACATATCAGCAGGATTGTCATCTGTTCGTATCTTCTGTATTGTGACTCCACCTTCTTCCAAAATTTCTCTTACAAAATGATATCGGACGTCAATATGCTTCGTTCTTGCATGGTAGACTTGGTTCTTTGCTAACTGAATAGCACTCTGGCTATCACAAAATACTGTGATGCTTTCCTGACCAACACCAAGCTCTCCAAGCAACCCCTGAAGCCAAATCGCCTCCTTTACAGCTTCTGTAATCGCCATATACTCTGCCTCTGTTGTAGACAAAGCTACCGTTGACTGTAAAGTTGACTTCCAACTAACTGGTGCACCTGCGAGAGTGAATACAAAACCAGTAGTTGACCTTCTTTTGTCCAAATCACCTGCAAAATCTGAGTCACAGTACCCAACTAGACATTGATCAACACCCTGCTGAAAGACCAATCCAACATCTACAGTATTACAAATATACCGTAGAATCCATTTCACAGCTTGCCAATGCTCCATTCCGGGATCATGCATATACCTACTCACCACTCCAACTGCCTGTGAAATGTCTGGTCTCGTACAAACCATAGCATACATCAAGCTACCAACAGCATTCGCATATGGCACCCTTGACATATATGCTCGTTCATCTTCATCCTTCGGCGACATGTCAGCATTAAGCTTAAAATGTGGGGCAAGTGGGATGCTAACCGTCCTGGTTTCTTCATTCATACCGAAACGATGTAGCACCTTCTTCAAATACTCCTTTTGAGATAAGAAGAGCTTCTTCGATTGTCTATCTCTTGTTATCTCCATGCCAAGTATCTTCCTTGCCTCACCTAAATCCTTCATCTCGAACTCCTTCTTCAGTTGATCCTTAAGCTTCTCAATCTCTGCTTGATTTCTTGAAGCAATCAACATATCATCAACATACAAAAGGAGATAGATAAAAGATCCATCTTCAAGCTTCCGCAAATACACACAATGATCGTATTTGCTTCTCCTGTACTTGTGCCGCAACATAAACTTGTCAAACCGTTTATACCATTGCCTCGAAGACTGCTTCAATCCGTATAACGATTTTTCAAGTTTACATACCATATTCTCCTTTCCAGCAACTTTGAATCCTTCAGGCTGAGTCATATAGATTTCCTCCTCCAAGTCTCCATTTAGAAATGCAGTTTTAACATCCATCTGAACTAGTTCCAAATCCAACTGTGCTACCAAAGCCAACAGAATTCTAATGGAGGAATGTTTTACAACTGGAGAAAATACCTCATTGTAATCAATTCCTTCCTTCTGAGCATAGCCTTTAGCTACCAGTCTTGCTTTGTAACGCACATCACCTTGGTTAGGAAATCCTTCTTTCTTCGCATACACCCATTTGCAACCAATTGCCTTCTTACCCTTTGGGAGTTTGGCCAATCTCCACGTTCCATTCTGATGAAGGGACTGCATTTCTTCATTCATAGCATTCATCCACTCTTCCTTTTCTAAGCTCCGGACAGCCCATTTATAAGTTGAAGGAATGCCATCAGTTGCAATTGAAGTTGCACAAGCCACCATATCCATAAAGCGAGTAGGTTTTCTTACTATTCGTCGTGGCCTGCCGGTTGCGATTGATTCTTGTTGTTGTTGAGGTTCCTGGGTTGAAACCTCCCTTTCAACTGGCTCATCTTCTACAGGAAAGTCTTCTCTCATTTCCCTATCCTTTCTCTGAACTGGGAAAATCAACTCTCCTTCAAACTCCACCTGCTTCGAAGCACCATCGGTCTGTGTGGTATCTCCAGATGTTACCGGCTTCATAATAGTAGTCTCATCAAAAGTAACATCCCTGCTAAACACAACCTTCTCCGTCTCTGGACACCATAAACGATATCCTTTGACTCCAGAAGTGATCCCCAAGAAAATAGCTTTCTTTGCTCTAGGATCCAATTTTGATTCTTTCACATGATAGTATGCAGTTGAGCCAAACACATGTAAAGAATCATAATCATTAGCAGGCTTACCATACCATTGTTCCAATGGTGTTTTACCATCAATAGCAGCAGATGGTAGACGATTAATGAGATGGCTCGCATACGTCACTGCCTCAGCCCAAAATTCTTTGCCCAAGCCAGCATTGGACAACATACACCGAACCTTCTCCAGCAAAGTCCGATTCATGCGTTCTGCCACCCCATTCTGCTGTGGTGTATTTCTTACGGTGAAGTGTCTGACGATGCCATTATCTTCACAAACCTTCTGGAAAGGATCATTCTTGTACTCTCCACCATTGTCTGTGCGAAGACATTTGATCTTCCTGCCTATTTGTGCTTCTATCATCGTCTTCCATTTGAGAAAAATTCCCAAAACTTCATCTTTGGTCTTCATCGTATACACCCAAACTCTTCGAGAAAAGTCATCAACAAAGGTTACAAAATAATGCTTACCTCCCAATGAAGCTGTTTTGGAAGGACCCCAAACATCAGAGTGTACATAATCCAAAATACCTTCAGTATTGTGAATAGCTGTACCGAACTTAACCCTTGTGTGTTTCCCCTTTACGCAATGCTCACAAAAGTCCATGACGCAATGTTTCAATCCTTTCAATAATCCTTGACTTGTTAAAGTGTTCAAGGATTTTCCTCCAGCATGTCCCAAGCGCATATGCCACAACCTGGTTGCTTCTGCATCCTTCTCACTACTGGATGTTACTGCTGCCGTCCCAATAACTGTACTCCCATGATAGTGGTACGTGTTATTGTTCTTCCGAATACCCTTCATCACCACCAGTGCACCAGAGAATATCTTCATTACTCCATTTTCTGCAGTGATCTTGAACCCTTTTGAGTCTAGAGTCCCCACAGAAATGAGATTTTTTTTCAAGTCTGGTACGTACCGAACATCTGTTAATGTTCTGATCAATCCATCATGGTTCCTTAATTTGATTGAACCAATACCATATGCGGTAAGAGAAGAGTTATCTGCTGTGTGAACAATTCCACACTCTGCTTCTTCAAAATCAGTGAACCAGTCTCTGTTAGGACACATATGATGGCTGCAGGCTGAGTCCAATAACCATTCATCTGATGGTTTTGATGACGTTGTTGTAGCCAGTGAGAAATCTGAATTCTCATCATCACAATCAGCTACATTTGAGTCCATATCGGCCTTCACATCTCCAGGTTTGGCTTTGTTCTTCAGCTTCGGACAGTCCTTCTTCCAGTGTCCCTTTTCTCGACAAAAGGCACACTCATCTTTGCTGGGTCTAGACCTTGACTTGGATCTCCCTTTCTTTGATCTCTTCTTCTCCTCAGTACGTCCTCTAACCACTAGAGCCTCTGCCTCTCCACCTTTTTGTTTCTCTTTCCTTCTTTGTTCATGGCTGTACAAAGAAGAACAAACTTCTTCCAGAGAAACTTTCTGCTTACCGTGAAGTAGCGTAGTTTCCAGGTGCTCGTACTCATCGGGAAGTGATCCCAACAACATCAGGGCCAGATCTTCATCTTCAAAAGTCACGTCCAAATTCTGCAAATCCGTCACCAACTTGTTGAAGCTAGTGATATGCTCATTCATTGTGGTACCAGGAACGTAAGTGAAGCGAAACAGCCTTTTCTTCATGTAGAGTTTATTCTGACAGTTTTTCTTCAAGAACTTGTCCTCCAGTGCCTTCCACAGTCTACATGCAGAAGTTTCCTTTGTGTATGGATACTTCTGGTCTCTTGAAAGGTACGATCTAATAGTACCACAAGCAACACGATTCACGACCCTCCATTCTTCTTCCTCCATTTTATCTGGTTTTTTCTCCTCAAGGGCAAAGTCTAGTCCTTGTTGAAAAAGGACATCCAGAACCTCGCCTTGCCACATGCCAAAATGCCCAGATCCGTCAAAAATTTCAACTGCAAACTTCGCATTTGACACTATTCTGGTCAAATACGATGATGAGAACGACGAACCGCTAACATCTGCTGTGGACACATCACTCCTTTTGTCCGCCATTTCTGCTCCAAAAAATTATTTAATAGTTGCCAAAAGCTCAAAAGTAATTCTTTTCTGATGTGGAAGCTCAGACTAAGCTGCAACCACAGAGCATACTCAGACAGAACCTCGGCTCTGATACCAATTGTTGAGGAAGCGCAATATAGAGTGTAACCGATTATATTAGAAAATTACCCAACTAGAAAACAAAGTTTCTAGACGTAATTTAATAATATAATAAGCACCAACTACTATATTTAAATGCAACTAATAAATAATAAATCGGACAAATATAAGAGAAATATCAGATCCTAAATTCACTCCAAATAATTTACAAGTGAAATACTACAAAAGAGGAAGATATACAAATGCCTTGAGAGACAATTGTGGGGTGAGGAATAAGGGAGGGGGAGGCACTCTATTTATACTAAAACCTCCCCCCTTCAAACCCAAAACCCACCGATGTGGGACTTGCCAAAACTCACATTGGAAACATTTATTAATTTTGGACCTAATCAATGAGTTAACTTTCATTCCTTGTTTTGTGAGAAAAAATAATTAGTGTCTTATAATAAGAATCAGATGGAATATTTATGAAAAAATGATAGGAAAGAGAATGAGTTAAAAATCCAAGAAAAGATAAATATGAATTCTGAAATAGAATGAGTAATAAATGATTGAATGAATAAGAATTAGTGGTGGGTGGAGGTAATTAAAATAAAATTATGTATTTAATAAGGATATAAAAAAATATAATTTAAATTTTGAGAAATAAAAAGAAAGTTATTTATATTAAAAATCAGTAACATTATTTATATTAAAAACCAACAAAAGAAAGTTATTTATTAAAAAGCCTAAGTAATAAAAAACGGCAGTGCTGGATCGATTTGCGATTTGCTTCTATTGCCATGCTTCTTTCAATGTATGGTTCATGGTTTATACATGGAAGCTTTTGACTTTTAATACTTCTGAGATGACTAAGAATTGCAGCATCCTAATTTATCGAAACTATGCATTACACATTTACAATTATTAGCTCTGCTACTATATGGGGTGGGTGATTACTGACTAAATTATTTTGCTTAGCAAAGTATAAGGGCACGCAGTGGTCCACTTCAAATAATGACAAGCGAAAACAAGGAAGCCGATAAGGTGGCATCCACATCCATTCATAATTGAAAAACGCCGAATTGGCGACAGACAGATTAACTCTAAACGCTTCACAATTCCAATCAACACAAGAAAAAAACAGGCAATTTATTCTTTTTCTTACAGAGCAAAGCCATAGATTCTTCTGTGACTCTTTCAACCTTCCTAGTTTCTCTACATGACGGAAACTTCAAATCCCGTCCCAGGAGATTATTTATCCTCCTATTAAGCTTCCAACGATCACGACAGAGGTCCGCCATGGACGGTGCCGATCATTCTGTTCAAATATCTTATCCTGAATCGCCGTGTCCCAACATCTCGCGGTCTCAATTAAATCCTTTCCAGCTTCTTACCCTTGATCAGAGGGTTTGCCCGAGCTATTTCCTCTCGGCCCACCTTCTTGAAATCGAAGCTACACCCGTGTTTCTCGGGATACCTGTGGGTCCCACAGAAAGTGGCCCCACACTTGCACTTGAAACCGGTCAGCCCGACCCGTTTCCGGCACGAACCGCATCGGTTAGGTTGCGCGGTCGCCGCTTCTGGCCCGGAGGATATAACAGCCGAGATCGAGGCATCAACTGCAACTTCCGGCAATGTTAGCGTCGGCGGAGTAGCAGGGGACTCCACGGCCGGCAAAACAGGTGACTCTGAGGACGGCGCAGCAGAGGAGGAGAGGGCGGTTTCGATTGTGGATTTGGTGGAGGCTTCCTGTTGCTCCTTCAAACAGAAATCCCTGTAGCACTTGGAGCAGAGATTCATGGTGGTCGGACTGCCGAAGAAGCCGCAGTTATTAGCACAAAGTCGGTGACCTTCGGGAGCCTGGCATCGGTGCTCTTCCGCCATATCGTTCTTCGTTCTGGATCTGCGCTCACTGACCTACCGTGTCTCTGAATTTGGGAAGGGGATTATGGAATTAACGATGAAAGAAACCTTAACCTGCAGAGATTGAAGGGAAATAAAGGAAACGTGAATATTTGATATCTGTAGGCTTGATCTCGTCAAGAAGGGATATAGGGCTTAAGCCAGACACAAGAAGAAAGATGAAAGAAAGGGAAAGTAAAGATGTCAAAGGATCTGTATTGTGAGTAGGTAGGTTTTGTCGGGGGAAGAAGATGAAGAATAGAGAAAAAGAAAAGAAAAAACGTCGAAGTATGAGGAAGGGAGAAAAAGGAGGAGGAATAGTACCTGAGTGAGGAGAAAGAGAAGAAGATAAGGATGGCAAATGGGAACCAGAGGGGAAGGATGTATAAGGCGGGGGAAGAATGGACGGAGTCAGAAGACAGGAAACAACGGCGAAACGGGACAAACACGGGAATAATTAATTTCAAGAATAATGGACGTCATAATTAAAATATTAATTAAGGGACAAAATATAAATCAAAAAGAGGGGGTGATATGGAAGAGCGGCTACGGGTATGAAACCATGAATGAATATAGGAGGGGTTAATTATTTATTAGTATGATGAAGAGTTGGTTAGGCAATTACTTAATATTATTTTATAAAAAGAAGAAAAAAAAGGAAGACAAAGGGAGAAAATGGGGATGAAAATACGGGTTAAATGACCCTAACAAAAAGTGAAAATTGATATAGGGATTGAAATCTTTAAAAGTAATTTTTTAATCATCATTTATCATTTATGATATACAAATTAAGAATTAAATATGTGGGATAAATTTTACCCGTAAAATTTTTTAAATATGATCCATACAAGCTTGTCTTTTGCCTTTTGGTCATTGTGCTTAGCTGGGAGCACTCGGTTTTTGCTAATGAGCCCTTCAAGGTCAACCATCAAGGCCCGTTCAATGCATGGTCATGACCCGCGTTTCACTTCCAGTGGGACCTGCTCTTCCTCCTTCTCTTCAGTTTCTTTATGGGCTTATCCAGCCCAACATCCTATTGTTGGGCCCGGAGTCCATGGTGATATTGATCCTCTCCCCGCAATTCATCTGACCCACTCAATATCTGCCGCGTGCGTGTATGGAGTGCATTAAAATATCGGCACAAATTAAACTAAAACCTGCTCGGCTGCTCCTGTACACGCATTCTCATTTTCAATAAGTATTCCTAGTTTCTCTTCATTTTGGATCAGAGTGGGACCTTTGATTGGCCGGGCCCAAGATTCGTGGCTCAACCCACGGGGAGGTGAAGTGTGTCCCACTCCCGCCCACCCTTCAAACTGGCCGAAAAGAATGGTAGCTGCATGTAATTGTTTCTAAACATCATCACGGTTCAAATTAATATACTTTTGATCCCACTCATTTTATTATTTATTTATTTGATCCTTTTGGTTTATAAACCAGTTAGTGTTCTTCTTTTATTTCAGAGTCAGAACTACATCAAGCAAATAAATAGTGTTTAATTTCGTAAATTGTGTTGACAGTCATGAGCTTTATGTGAAACGGCACGGGTCAAGGCTGCTTCATTTTATCTGGCCCTTAAGAAAGGTCGAACATTTTATAAAACAGCATAATGACTTTACTCGAGTTTTTAAGATTTAAGGACCAAGTTGAAATGTTTATAAAATTAGAAGCATTAAAGTTGCATTCCAGCCACCTTGTGATAGCCTGCAACGGTAATTCATGTCGAGGACAAAGCAAATATAACAGAACGATGCAGTCGATTTCAGTGAGGCTTTCCCGAAAAAATTGAAGCGAATTCAGTGACTGAAAATGCTTCGGCTTGCCGTGGCAAGGTGGTGGAGAACTCATGTCACCCCACGAGTGTTCGTCTCACTCTTGCTGGGTCAGGTTGTTTCTGCCACCATGGCAGTTATGAGCCTCACTTCCTCTCTCATAGCCGATCTAGGTAATATTCATTTAGCTTCTTCTAAGGTTTTCAACTACTTTTTTCTGACCATGGAACTTAATCTTGGACTCCCTGGGTGATTAATTTTACGTAGGTGTTGATGCCCCTCTTTCTCAGAGCATGCTCAACTACTTATCCTTAGGCTTTGTTTATGGAAGCATCTTGATTTTCAGGCGTCAGAAACCTCTGGTATGCTTATCCTCATCTCCCCGGCATATCTGTGCTCACTTATCAACTTTTTACCAAACTCTATTTCCAGAGTTTCATGAAAATGAATTCGAATTTGGGTATTCTAAAGCTGAACCTCATCTTGTGGGCTTTTGCAGATTCCTTGGTATTGGTATTTACTATTAGGCTTTGTTGATGTTCAAGGGAACTATCTGGGTAAGTTGCTTTAATTCGTTCTACGTCCTGCTAATTATTGCAAAACCAGCATTGAGTAATTTAGAGATCGTTAATGACTTTTTTATTCTTGTGTACGCAGTTAATGAAGCATACCAGTACTCGTCCATTACCAGTGTGACTTTACTGGACTGTTGGACGATACCTTGGGCCATGATCCTAACTTGGTTCATCATTGGCACTCGATATTCTATAGGGCAGTATGTGGGTGCGGTCCTATGTATTGTAGGTCTTGGCTTAGTCCTACTCTCTGACGCTGGCATTGCTGGAGGAGGTTGATTTCTCTTGCACTAAATTCAATATCACTAATTCCCTCTCTGTTTTATTACTTTAATTATGAAATAGTGCGATTCATTATTTGTCTTTCAGGAGGCACAAAACCCATCTTGGGTGATATACTTGTTATCGGAGGGACCTTTTGCTATGCAATGAGTAATGTTGGTGAGGTACATACTTCAGTTTACTTGTGCCTGCTTCAATGTGGATTCCAGTGTCTAGGACTTGAGTGAAGTTGGACTCACTTGAATTTCTTAATGCAAAATGTAGGAATTTTGTGTTAAGAAAAAAGATCTTGTTGAGGTAGTTGCCATGATTGGTGTTTACGGATTCTTAGTCACCGTTGTTGAAGCGTATCCTTCTTTTTCATCTCTGTCACAACTCATACACAGTTATATATAAATATTGTATTTTCTAACTTGTGCACGCAAAATATATTCCTTAATTCTATGATCTTTCAGATCCATTATGGAATTGAAGGCTGTGGAATCTATTGCATGGTCTACTGATTTGGTAAGTAATATGAACTTCTCATATCATTGAAGATCCCAGTATTAATTTTGTTATAACTTTTATTCTGTTTAAGAAGAAAATTAGGGAAAATTTCAATTTTAATCACTATTGCAAGATTTTTGGTATCAACTGCAGAACACAGCATAAGTTGTGAGAAACTGCGATAATGCCTCTTAGTAAAACTCACTATATTTTTGGTGGGAAATTTAAAAGTTGAACAAAGCATGAATCAAATTGCTGCTCACACAAGTGACATGTTTGACTGTGCAATAAAGGGATCCTTCATATTTAACCAGACAACTGTATCCTTCTTAGGTACTTTCTGTGGTGGGCTATACTGCATCAAGCTTCTTGTTCTACTCACTTGCTCCTTTCGTTTTAAAGGTTAGTTTCCTTCTCAAGGACTTGCATGGTACAATTCCTCTTTCTTTGCTGAAACAGAGATATATGACAGAGACCGTATTATATGATTGTCTAAGAGTTCTGAATCTCATTTATTGAATATAGCAAATGCAGCTTATATAGCCAGAGGCTTAGTCTGACGTGTACAATTGACTGATGACCAGAACTGTAACGCAACTGAAATACAACAAATCAACTGTATCATATATAGCTATCAAACAATCTAATTTGTTGTGTACTTGGGATGCAGTTGAGTGGAGCTGCGATGTTCAATCTATCTCTTCTTACATCTGATATGTGGGCAGTGGTTTTTAAAATCTTCTTGTATCACCAGGGGGTATTATTTTTCCAAACTGAGCTATTTAGGCATTATGAGACCAGTTTAACATTCAATCACCATTTGCAATTTGCACGTGTTATTGTTTCTAAGATGAAATGTGACAGAAATGCTAATTAATATCCAATTGCAGGTGGACTGGTTGTACTTCCTAGCCTTCGCAATCGTTGTTATTGGGCTTGTCATTTATTCTACAACGTATGTCCTAAGTTACTTGGTTTTTTCAATTCTGCTATATGCCATATGCTATATTTGGTTGTGAACAGTGATGTTATGTGTGCAGAGAGAAGGACCCTGTGGCTGCATCAAGTATTGAGAATGGGAATGTGGATGCAGAACACCAAGTGCTTATTGATGAAAGCACGGAAAGTAGAAATGAGTCTTGATGAATAAAGTCAGGTTTTGCAGGTTAAAGAGTGAACTAGCACTATAAGCATGAATTTTCAGTATATATGGACGCGTCATATTTAGAACTTTGACATGCTTCTTAGCTGCTAGTATGGAGATATTGTCAATGGACGGAATTGCTTAGTTTTGATAACAGTTTATTTTTTTTTGTTTGGATTTTAACATTATAATTTTTCTTTTCCTTTTCTAGTAATAGTTATTTATGTCTCAATTAGTCAGAATAAGATTTATTTTGGGACTGCAGTCTATCTCTTATAGGCTACTTCTTTTTGTCCTTAGTCCAAAACACCAAATAATAATTTTCACAAACCAATCAAAATAGTTAAAGCCATTAAAATTGTTTTAAAATTTAAGTAATTTTTAATATTACCTCTACTAATCATTCTAAACTCCAATAGTATATTAATTATTACTGTCACCCATTACCCTTATTAATTATAGATATAGGAAAAAAAATTAATCTTCTTTCAAAATAAGTAAATCCTTGATCAAATACATTTGTTAGTTTATGTCCTATAATAAAGAGAAAAAGGAGTAAGTCATAGGACTAATTATTATTTCTCTCACTTTTCATTAACTAAAAATGTGGGGCTCACTTTAACAAAGCACATGATGAATTACAGTTATGCTATTTGCAGAATTGCAGTTTACGGTGACATAAAATCTCACAAATATCCTCGCACTTCTTAAATTTTTTCATGGCTACACACACCATTAAAAAATGAGTGCATTATCGGTGATTACAGTTTTTGAGTTTTGCGTCTTGGTTTCAATAAGTCCTGAAACAAATTTACATAAACTTTTTTCTTGCCAGAAATTAATTCACGTAAACTTTAATGTAAAAAAAATAAATAAATAAAAAATTATGCATGATAACATTGATTTTGAAATTTGTAATATTGTTATTTTTCCTACCTTCAACGACGCTGGCCCCTCTTCTATTTTGGTTTGCCAACGAGTCAACGATCAGGCTCCGCGTAACCAAGTCAATGATCACACATTCGCGTTCTTTCGACCAGGAAAAAAAATGATCGCGTTCTGCATTTATATTCAATCCCCACTTGCATTAGCCAGCAATCCTTTTGATAATACAACGTCCCTTTTTTTTCTTCTTATATGCATAAAAAATTAACCATAGGCTTACATTTATATACAGCAATGGCGTATTCCTTTGGTTTCTTTCAGTTGTTAGATTATTGAGAATCACCAGGCTGCTACCACTATTTAATCTACTCCCTCCGACGTAAGAAGACTTTTATATTTGGTCTGTTTAATTTGGATCAGCCTCTTTTCCTTCCACAGTTGTTTTCTCCCCCTCAGGATAATATAAAGTGCTCTTTAATAATTATGAATGAGCCAATGAGAGTTAGCACAGATAGTAAGGGGTTTAGGACTAGGCCCTTGGGTCGTGGGTTCGATTCCCTCTGCCGTCGCTAGGACTCCTTTGATAGGCGATCTCGTAAGTCTCCAGTAAGTGCTCATAAAGCTCGGGACCGTGCCCTGGCCTTGGTAGGGGACTGGTGTCGAACCCTTCCAAAACTTTCACGTATCAAAAAAAAAATTATGAATGAGAATTGACAAGGCCATCAATCATGCATGCTTAGTTTATATGTAACAATATGTTTTTACGCCGAGACCTTATATGGGATGATGTATATATATTGTGGACGTAACGTCCAAAATTAACCTGCTCCTTAATTTTTATTTTCTAGTCTGTCCCCAGTATAATTAAACCATGTGAGTTGTGACAATGACGCGTTATTATAAAATATGGTGATTGTTTATTCTTTGGAATTCTGCAAGAAGTATTATATTCCAATTAATGCATCTCATCTTACAGACTTTTTTAATATAATTTTTTTAAAAAATCATTTGTATCGAATAAGAACATTATATTAAACCCAAAGCAATCTCCACATGTCAAATTCGTAAATCAAGTTTGTATATTTACAAATCCACCGAGCTTCACCATCGATCTACAAATTAAACTTGTAAAAAAATTGGATTTCTCAAGTCCTGTGTTTGTTTTCATTCTGAGATGTATGGGTAATTTTTCATTTCCTTCTCTAATATAAATTGGCTCAGAAAATTTCCAATTCTTTGTCAAAAGTGTAACACGAAAGGCTTTCTAGAAAAACGTTATTGAATTGATTATTTCTTCGATTGCCCACAGAATTATTATTTATTGATTAGAAAATTTCAATGTGGACCAAAGATTCAGGGCGTTCCAGCAATTAAGAAAAAATCATGGCACTAAATTGACCCACAAAAAACTCATAGCCTTGGTCAATAAGGGAGAAGTAGTGAAGGCTTCCACGTTCGCATACTCACTCACTCTCACGCATCTTATGCCTCAAAACTTGAACCACTTTGATTATTATAATTAGAGTGAATGACAACCACTACCACCTAATCCTCGTAATTTAAGCCAGGCATTAATGAGCTTCTTCATTCTTTTTTATTTGTTAACGAATGTGGGACTTAACTGTGAGGCACTGAGATCTGTGCTCTATATACCAGCTGATGATCAGAATCAATTGATAATAATAATTCAGAACCACAAAAGCGGATGTTACATGATAACCAAATTCTGAATTCTCTTGATAAAATGAGAAAAACTCAATATCAATAGCATGTATTAGAATTGTATGATAAAAGATTAACAATGATGCTGTAGTATATTGATTTTGCATTTTGTTTTTAAAAAAAAACCTGAAATCAAAGTATCATAATCCATACCCATAATGTCAACTGTTGTTTAATTAGTGGCCCGAAGAATTTCTTTTTTAACAAACATTTTATTGCTAGCTGAAATTATATATTCGGCAAGAACCATGTGTCCATTAAAGTAACGTGAAATCCCAGGGAAAATATCCCTTTCAAAAAGGAAATCATAGAGGAAATATGAAGAAGTAATAAATAAATGAGAAAATTAGAATGAAGGACCTACTTAAAAGATATTTATGGACAAAGATTATAAAAATTGTAATTATTTAGAAAGACTAAACATAAAAATATAAAATTAAAATTATTAATATGCTCCTAACAAAATCTTCTACATTTCCTCCTAAATTCTATTTTTAAAATTAATACAAAACTGTTTCATTAAATTAAACAATATTTTTCTCAGTTTCATTTTCCACGGCTTAAATATATATATGCATGTGAGGGAAAAACTTACGCATTCTTCAATTTGTAAGTATTACAATTTTTTAAATCAATGAAAAAATTAATTAAAAATAAAATTATATAATTTTAATAAAATTCAAGGTATTTTATAATTTATCATATATGCTAAACTAAGAAAGTTTGTATGATTTATTTTTGTTTTAGAAGCAGTTTATGAGGGTTGAAAAAATTCATGCAATGTTAATAAAATTTAAAAACCTAATTATCCTATTATATCTTGAAAAATACGGAATAATTTTATTTTTTATTCTTATAAAATAATTTAATTGATATCAACATTGATAATATAAATTGGGTAACTTGATGATTTAAATTGGTAAAAAACAAAATTTAAAAAATGAATTTAACCGTTTTTAATTAAATAATAAATTGAAAAAAAAAGATATGATCATATCATAATGGGTAGTTTTAGTTTTAATTTTAGTTATACTTTTAATTCTAAACATAAACGATAATATAGGAGGTTTGATTATGAATAATTTAGTAATTTTAAATTTATATTATGATATTCGGTCTTTCAGTAATTACAATTTGTATATCCTTTCTAATAAATATTAATTTCTTTAGATCCTATGTTTTAATTTTTCTTAAATAAATAATGGTTTAATGGAAGTGAGGGGATAGATTGAATCCAGCTCAGCTTCCAAGTGGCTTTCATATTCTGGCGTACAAGCCAATGGGGAACAAGTCAACACATAAAATATACTTAATGCGGAAACAAAGAAAGCAAGCGCAAAACACAATTAATAGATTACAAAGCCTCCGTTATGTATTGGGTTGGACCCCCCAGCTCCGCCCTCCATCTTCTTTTTTTGATGCAGGGTGGACTTTTGAACACGTGTTTAAAATGAATACCAAGCACTCGTAATTTAATACCTTTAACATTTGATTTAAACTATAAGTTTGTTTTAATTTTTTAGAAGTATTTTTATGATTTACATAAGTATTTGAAAATAATTTTGTCTCTACTAAAAAATGAAACCATGAACCAACACTCCCTAAAATCAAGTGGTAAGATATTCATTCTTCCTTAATTAGATCAGGTGATAGTAGTAGCTCTTTCCTTTCATTAGGAAGACGGACCCAAAACGAATCCAAATTATTCTGGCCTGGATAAATCATCTAGATTAAAAAGATGTAGATCATCATATCGGATGCATATGAAAAAAAAGGGCTATGAAACCACGTTTTGGTTTCCCACATACACTAGGAAAGATTTAACATTTACTAATGAAAAAGAAATTGACCCAATCTACGAGGAGCGGTAAGGTTGAATGAAGGCCAGGTCACTTGTCAATTTTCAACTATAAAAGGCAAGGCTCTGTCGTAAGCGTGCCATATATCATTATATGCTCTTCTCTCCTAGCTATTGAGCTTTTCCTTTTTTCTTGAACCACAACCATCGTCTCAAGTCCCAACACTGTAATTTCTACATCCTCATGGATTCACTTCATCGTGTACTGTCTCTTCTTCCTCTCGTGCTACTCATAATCCTCTCTGGTAAATTCTTCCTTCAAGCTTCCATTACGAGTGCATGACATGGCACTCAATTATATGTGTTGTCTAACTGAAAAAAAGCTGTTTCTTTTCAACTCTGATTTATGCAGCACACTTGGGATTGGAAGCAGAAGCTCGTAAGCTGCATAATCCGACAAAATTGTTCGTCTTTGGGGACTCCTATGCAGATACCGGCAACGTTAGGAGAGATGTGGGCAGTTCCTGGAAACAGCCATACGGAATTACCTTTCCTGGAAAACCCGCCGGCCGTTTCTCCGACGGCAGAATCCTCACTGATTTTCTCGGTACACGCCTCATCGTCTTTCATATATGCTTTTTCTTGGTCTTTCTGTGTCTTTTAATTTACCTTTGTCAGAAAAGTATGGTCACGCTTTGGGAGAACGTTCAGTGACAAAGTGACAATATATATAAAACTTGTTTTAACAGATATAGTTTAAAAGGCGGGATTCATTTCTTTGCTGGCCTGTGCCACTTTTCCTTTCTCTTTTAAAATTATCCATATGATGAATGCCTCAGTGGTCAGTGTCACCTTTCTCTCTTTCCCATATCAAATTATTAGAAACACGCCCTTTTCTGTCTTCCTCATGTCCTTCTTGAAAATTAATATACACAAAGTACATCACTAAGAAGTTAGCACTAGTTTAGAATCTACTCTGCTTTACTAATATAAAGAAGCTCTTTTTTTGGACATAAATTTTTTTTCTTATATATATAGGTTAAGGTATAAAAATACACATAAATTTTTTCTCAAAAACAAAAATACACATAAATTTTTTTGAGGAATAAAAATACACATGTGGTTACCATTTTGGTGCAAAAGTCACATTTCATCGTTAAGCCATTATTCACTATAATGAGAGAGAAAGAGATGCAATATACAGTAACTTAACGGTGAGATACGAATTTTACACAAAAATGATAACCATATGTGTATTTTTGTTCCCAAAAAAATCTATGTGTATTTTTGCTCTCGAAAAAAAAACTTATATATATTTTTACACCTTAATTCTATATATATATATATATATATCATAAACTTTTGCCGCCAGAGGTCCTAGGCCTTTGCAGCTTGTAAAAGCATTGGGCATTGTCGTCCTTATCGCTGGATCGATCATTACAACCGTACTAACAACAAAAAATATAAAATATAGTTACTTGACGAAAAGAAAAGTCTGATAATTCAAAGCTTTTATTTTTGAACATTAGTGATGAATTTAATGAATGTGGGTACGTGCGTGCAGCTAAGTATTTGGGAGTGAGATCGCCGGTGCCTTACAGAATGAGAAACTGGATACCACAATATGTGAAATACGGCATGAACTTTGCATATGGTGGCACTGGGGTTTTCGATACCTCCGCTCCATACCCAAATATGACTGTCCAGATCGATTTCTTCCAACGCCTCATCAGAGAAAAAGTGTACACCTACGCTGACCTCCGCAACTCCGTTGCCCTCGTCTCTGTCGCTGGCAACGACTACAGTTTTTATCTTGCCACAAATGGCTCTGTCGAGGTAAATTTCTTCAAATCTCATCATCAAGACCCGAGTCATTCCAAATTGTTGATTCATTTCTCTGGTCGGTGGGTTCCACCGTCTGGAAGAAACCAATTCGCTCAGCTGGGAGCATGTAGCCCCAAACAATAAGCCAAAAGATTGTAGGTATAAAAGAATAGTTAAGTGACTATTATTAAGAAGTTGAATAAATTGTATTATAAAGTATTTATATTTATTTCTTAAGAATTATTTTTTCTAAATTCTAAAATGATAAGATAATATAATAATACATATGTTATAATTAAATAATTTACTATTTTAAGCTCTCTCAAAAAAAAAAAGGTCATATATATATATATATATATATATATATATATATATATATATTAAGACACGCACGCTAGCTTGATTGTAATAGTGTGAGCCTATATATATATATATATATTTTATAGACTCAGAATTGACGTCGAACATATATATGTATATAACTGATGATACTTTTGCATGTTTTGTTTGAACGTACAGGGGGCGCCGGCGTTTGTTGCGTCGGTGGTGAACCAGACACTTAAAAATGTAGCTAGAATCCATGGATTGGGAGTGAAGAAAATTGCAGTGAGTGGTGCTCAACCACTAGGGTGCCTGCCGCAGGTGACAGCTTCGTCGTCATTTTCACAGTGCAACTCCACCTCCAACACCTTTGCCACTCTGCACAACACACTCTTAAGCCAGGGTCTGGCCAAATTGAAGGAAGAAGCCAACGACAATTCAAGCATTGTCGTTTTAGACGTCTACGACAGTTTCATGTCCGTACTGAACTACCCCTCCACACACAACGTACAGAAACAGCTCAGGCCTTGTTGCATAGGGGTGAGCAGCCAGTACTCTTGTGGAAGCGTGGACCCTGAGACCATGGCCAAGAAATACACAGTGTGTGAAGATCCTAAGTCGGCTTTTTTCTGGGATTCGGTTCACCCAACGCAAGCCGGATGGCGTGCCGTTTTTAATAACTTGCTCACGACCCATGCTCTTCAACAACTTCAACACTAGACTATGTTTGTTGTCGTTTTCATCGCTTCTTCTGTTTGTCTGTAATAATAATAATATGCCCTCTAATTGTTTTGTTATTGTTCCATTAGTTGTTTTTATTGTTTGTAAGTATGTCCCTATTCGTTTGCTGCTATATAATGTGCCATGGGCGAATTGAATTTATTTTTGTTGAGGCAATATGCCATCTGTAATGTATCTTTTCCTTGTCCTTTCCCCAGAAAAATAAAAAAGGATTGTTCCAAGTTAACTTAAGAGTTAATTAAGCTGCTTATAAGTCCATGGATTTATAAATTTGCTGCGATATTCTCTTCTTTATTCATTTTCTTTTCGCTTTTTAATGATATAAGTCTGTTTCGAGAAAATATTCTGATCTCTGTGAGATCACTTTACAGACTTGCCATGTGAGGACGGTGTTGCAAGTTCATCAATCGACTGCACTCGGCCTTTTGGACTTGGAAAACCATTAGTTATATGCTGAGTTGTGATTGGTTAATCCCCACGTGAAAGAATCGGATCGTTTTAAAATAATATCGTCACTGTATTGCAACGCATTAACGCTCTCAAAATAATACTGGATTTATAATGGAACATTTTTAAGTTTCCTAATCAAAATTAATCTCCACCCTCTCCTTATGCTGTTTTCTGCACCTGCTAGTTTAGTTAAACCATGAAAACATATTACTTACCAAAACGATTTAAGCCAATTTACAACATATTTTACCTTTTATATACCTTTAATTCAATGTGTACTATTGAGCTTGTAAAATATTATAATATTATATACGCATACTTTAATCTTTCCTTTTCTTTTTCTTCATTCATTTTCCTTCTTAACTTTTTTCTTTAACTGTCTTGTGCTTTTTCCCCCCTTCTTATATGCAATTAGGCATCATCTCCACAATATTCTTTTGGAACGACTCATTCACATGTACCTATGCTTTCACCAAATTTTTAATTTGGTATTTGTATTTTTTTTCTCTTAATTAAATCATTAATTTTGTTATCTTAAGATCGTTAGCTCTTGTACCTTTGCTCTATTAGCATTGTTAGCTCCTATATATGTATCAAATTACAAATTAAGGAAAAGCATAGGTCTCTGCAAATGAATTTTCCCACGTCCTTTTTCTTTTTCTTTTTTGTTTTTTGTCCCGTAAAATTGAATGACAACAGTACCGTGTGAATTTTAAATATATGTGTAAGTTAATGTTGTCTTTCTATCAAATATGCCAAAATTTAAATATATGTGTAAATTAATGTTGCCTTTCTCTCAAATGCCTTAAGCTGGTTGATGGAATAATATCCCCACCTTCTATGTACACTTGATTCAATGGGTACATATTGTTCAAGGGTTTGGATTTTTGAGAAATACAATAGTAAGAGATGAAGAAGAAAATAGTGCACCGTGTCTTTAAAGTGTAGTTAGCACTTTCCATGAGGCTTAATTTTCCACCACATATACTTATCTTATATGGTATAATTTGGTTGATAGAAAAATTTCTTGTGGGATATAATAAAGGGAAAATTCCTCTAGCTAGGGTCTAATTAACTAAAATATTGTTAAAAAAACACTTAAAAAAAAGTCACATGTCCAAAAAAAAACCCAAAACCTTTTCTAATATTATTTTAGAAAGCGTTAACAATTATATCAGTACATGTTAACAACTAAATCAGTAAAGTTAACAATTATATATTAACAACTAAATCAATACTTATTAACAATTATATTAGTATAATGTTTTCTAAAATAATAGTAAAAAAGGCCCTTGGGCACTTTTTGATATATGACTTTTTTTGATAATATTTTGATAACTTGGGCCATGAGGGAAATTTATCTTGTAATAAAGACCATTAGGTATGAGTTGCACTCTTGACACTCAAGCCAATACAACAATGTCTTTTACAGAGTAATAACTTGACTTTATTTTTGTGTGTATGCAAAGACAAAAACTATGAGTTCCATCTTTTGTTATTGTGTAATTTCTCATGTTTTCTTTCTATATATCTAAGTGAGTTGACTCTGATGGGTATTTATAAACCCTAAACGTCTGGATTTCTCTCTTTAATTAAAAATCATAATCATATAGTATATTCTTGAACCCTCATAAATCAACATAATTTAAATAACCAATATTAATATTTAAAATAACTTTTACGTTAAAAATTACACCTTCACAGTACGTAAAGTTTCCTTAAAAACTAACAATTTTTCGCTAAAAACCTTTGATCATAACCTTTCATATATTTAAAAGAACTCAAGAAACATAACTTTGTCTTTTTCATTATAATAACTCTTTATAGAGTACACAACCCTTCAGACAAATTTCTTAATTTATAAAGACATGACTTTTCCACAAATACAACTTTTCATTGTAAAATATTCCAACACATATTCTAATATTCTTTTTATTTCTTTTTTTTTTTTCATTAACTCATTTTTTTTATCTTTTGCATGGTCTTGGTCCTTTTTTTAATCTAAGAGGCCTCAAGTCAACAGTATTCTTTCATTCTTTTTTTTCCCACGTCTCATATTGAATGGCTCTATACTGCATGAACTGGTTTTAATTCTACATGTTTGTTTACTCTGCAAAACAACTTCATTTTCATAGATAACGTATTATATATATATCTCTCTCTCTTTTTTTAGAAAGATAGATGTCAATTTTAATTATCTATTTTCAAAGTTTATCTTCAAATTGTACTACAAACTTTATTCTATTATTAGGATAAGAGTTAGTATTAGGTAAAATAATTGTTAGAGATTAAATCGTATATATAGTTGTTTGTCCTATTATTAAGACAAGAGTTAATAGTATGTAAGAACTGTTAGAGATTAAATCGTATGTAGTTGTTTGCCCTATTATTAGGACAAGAGTTAGTAGGATCTAATAACTGTTAGAGATTAAATCGTGTATATTTGTAAGGTTAAGCGACTAAATAGTTATATATTTTTATAGAGCTATCTTTGTATCCCTAAAATTCAAGGCTTAAATAACGGAGGCATTTAACCTGTGACAGAAAAAGAATTAATTGAATTTCCTTCCCCCCGCTTAAACCCAAACAGCACATTTTGCGTGACAGTTTGCTCATCACAAATTTGTATCGCCTGGATTCATTTTGAAAAGTCCAGATTTAATTTAATTTAATCTTAATCTTTTAAATTACATTTAATTTTAATATATATATTAAAATTAAGTAAGTCTTATACTTAGATCATTTCTCGAAACTCAAGCGGTCAAGGCTACTACACCGTGCTAGCTAGTCTCTCGTTTTATATGATGATCGTTATATATATAACAAAAAATGCCGTGTGATCTACTCCTGTTTTGCTCTTCACCGCATAATCTGCGGTCAGTGGCATTGTAAGATATCTACATCAAATTCATCTGTAAAATTAAAGCAGCAAGCTCTCTCTATTCTAATAGCCTTAAAGCGACAAATACCTATCAGTGTTATTACACAATAGATTCTGTTATTTCCTTATAATGAAGTTACATAATCTGCGACCACTCTTGCTCTCTCTCTGTTTTCTGCTCACCCTGATCCTAGGATCATGTCAAGATGAAAGAAAGGTAAGCCCAACAACGTAAATTAAGTATTGAATGGTCACTAATGCCCTCGGCGGCGAAGAAGGTTACTTCTTTACTCTTATTATTCTTAGCTATGCATTTGTAAACATATAACTTGACATGACATATTTGTGATAAACAAAACAGACGTACATTGTGTACATGGGACACCTGCCAGAGGAGGCTGCTATAACCTATGAGGACTTAGAATCCCAACATCATAACTTGCTGGAGGCTACAATTGGAAAGTAATAATCTCAGCTTTCAAGTAGAAACTAAAAGCAGATCTTATTATAAATGTCTATTTATGTTGTCGTCAACATTGTGCAGACATCAGCTAGCCAGAGAATCCAAATTACACAGCTACAGTAGGAGCTTCAACGGATTCGTAGCACGTCTATTGCCACACGAAGCAGAGAAACTCACAGGTATTATATTCTTCCATTTCACTATCTAGGAAGTGAGATTTCTGGCACTCAAATTAATCTAATGTATCTCTGAAAGTATGTATATATGTATTGTGCATTTGTGGTGTTATAAATGCAGAGAAGGAGGGTGTAGTGTCTGTGTTTCCAAACACAGTGCGAAAACTACACACAACAAGGTCATGGGATTTTGTGGGAATGCCCCTCCAAGTAGAGAGACGCCGCAACAAGGAGAGCAACATTGTTGTGGGGATACTGGATACAGGTGAGTGTTTGTAGCAGTGGAGTTGTGTAAACGGTTAGTTCAGTTAAGTTGAAAATATAAAAATGATTACAAATTTAGAATGTGTCTACAGGTATTTATATTGATAGCCTCAGCTTCAACGATGAAGGGTACGGGCCTCCTCCTAGCCGCTGGAAGGGCAAATGTGTTAAGGGACGTAACTTCACACGCGGCTGCAACAAGTATTGCTTCTCCCAAACAAATTAATATTGCTTTTATATATTTGAGTTCATAACACACTGATTTATTTTTTTTATTTTTTATTTAATGATCGATGGGCAGCAAGGTGATTGCAGCAAGGTACTACAATCTGGGTGAAGGTCCGTATGATGAGAATCTTAGTCCAGTGGATGATGACGGTCATGGCACCCACACGGCATCTACAGTGGCGGGCGTGGCGGTGGCCGGAGCTAGTTTCTATGACATAGGAAAAGGTACGGCACGTGGAGGCGTGCCATCTGCTCGCATTGCGGTGTACAAAATTTGCTGGAGCTTGGGATGCGACGACGTGGACATCTTGGCTGCCTTCGATGACGCCATCGCTGATGGAGTCGACATCATATCGTTGTCTGTAGGTGGCCCAAGCTCGAAGTTCTTCGAGGACTCAATAGCCATCGGAGCATTTCATGCAATGAAAAAAGGGATCCTCACTTCTTGCTCCGCCGGTAATAACGGTCCTACCGCAATGACTGTTGAGAACGTTGCCCCATGGATTCTCACCGTGGCTGCTTCTTCTATTGATAGGCAGTTCACTACAGATGTTGCCCTTGGCAATGGCCAGAAAGTTTCAGTAAGCATTCTATATATAATAAAAACCCATTTACAAGGTTCTCGATTCTCAAACTAAACAATTGGCTGTTGTATTGGGTTGGTAGGGAATTTCCATTAATACCTTTTCATCTGGGAATAAGATGTACCCTTTGACTAGCGGAGCCCTTGTTGCCAACAGTAGCGATGACGATGGAGATGCCAGGTACGTACTGCCTTGTATGTTAACCAAGTTAATTATAATGTGTAGTGATGATGATGATGATGCAGTTCTTGTGAATATGAGACTATGGCGGAGGAAAAGGTGAAGGGGAAGATTGTGTTCTGCCTTGAGGGATCAAACCCGGAATACTCTGTAAAAATTCTAGGAGGCGTAGGGACCATTGTGGACTTAACCGACCCAACAGACGTCGCCTACACCACCCTACTTCCAGCCACCTATGTGCAAGTTAGTGCCGGCAAAACCGTTGAGCGTTACATCAATTCCACCAAGTACCGACATTTCTTTCACCATTACTTCTTAATTACGCCATTACCTAGCTTGATTACATTAATTACAACTTCAAGTCTGACTAAGATTCACATAATTCAGGAATCCTCGAGCTCTTATTCACAAGACAAGAATTAAAACAGTCCCAGCTCCATTTCTTGCTTCCTTCTCATCCAAAGGTCCTGCTTCTTTCAGCCCCAACATCCTCAAGGTCAACCCTCTTTCTCTGTAAATGTGTGCATGTTTCTTTTTTTCCTGGGTTTGACAAGTTTAAGGTTCTATATGTTCTGTGGAAAGCCTGACTTAGCGGCTCCGGGAGTGGACATACTGGCTTCTTATTCCAAACTGACAACCGTAACAGGGTACCCGTACCCGGATGACGCGAGGTATTACAACTTCAATATAATCTCTGGAACATCCATGGCTTGCCCACATGCCTCTGCAGCTGCTGCTTACGTCAAGTCCTTTCACCCAGACTGGTCTCCTGCTGCTATCAGATCTGCTCTCATGACCACCGGTGAGAATATAATCCCTTCTTGTTTCCAACTCAACCTCTTCACTCTCTAACTTGGAATTTTTATCTCTGAGATTGATTTAGCCACTCCCTTAAAAATTGGTGGAGACAGCCTGACGGAGCTGGGATCAGGATCAGGACAGATCAATCCAGCAGCAGCCATTGATCCTGGACTGGTGTACGACACTACAATGGACTCTTATGTTGCCTTGCTATGCAAGTATGGTTACAACGACAGCGCCATTGGTCTGATAGTTGGCGACAAAAAGGTGAACTGCAACACCGTTGAGCCAGCACAAGGCACAGATGGAATCAATTACCCCAGCATGAACGTCAACCTCAGGACTAATACTTCTAGCATTGCAGCATGGTTTCAACGGACGGTGACTAATGTGGGAAATGGGACTTCGACTTACAAGGCTAAAGTCACAGCACCTAGGGGCCTGTCCGTGCGAGTACAACCTTATACATTGCATTTTACTCACTTGAACCAAACCAAGACGTTCAGGGTTGTGCTGAAGGGGCCTCCACTGAAAAATGGGACGCACATGTTGTCTGCATTGCTTGAGTGGAAAGACTGTACACACAATGTTAGAAGTCCTATTATTGCAAATTCTATGGATTTAAGCTTCTAGCACCACCATTTCGTAGCTTCAAAATCTAGCTTTTAAATAAATTCGTTTTCCATTTACATTTTGCTACATTGATGTTGGTACTTCGCCTTGGCTTGATTTATTTTTATTTTTTTGGGTGTGTGTGGGACTTGGGGATGATCAAAAAATGAAAATGAAACGATCAAAGCAACTTGAACATCGGCTGGGGCCCAAGATTTGGATGCCTCATACAGACTTACATAACTCCTGCTTTGAGTGGGCCTCTTGTAATTCAAGTCATTTTTTTTTTGGTAAATCATAGGGGCATTCAGCCCATCTTCATTTCATTAACACAAAATCAAGCGAGGGTATGAAACCCCCACAGAGTGTCTGTACAGTAATTTCCTTAATACCTACAGGAGGTGAATCGAAAATAACAAAAGACTCCTCTTGTACAAAGCTAATATTTGCAAGTGCATCTGCACATCTATTTCCTTCCCTGTATTCATGTAGTATCCTAAAACTAGCAAACTTTTTTATTGCTACATTAATCCCGTGCAACAATCTACTGTCCACAGCATCCTCCTCCTGCAGATTCCTCAGTATTGACACAACTGAAGTAGAGTCAGATTCAACGACTATGTTATCTACATTTTTGGACAAAGCAATTTCTAAACCTGTTAATACAGCCCATAGCTCCGCCTTTATAGCTGAGCATGTGCTAAGTTTCCTTGCGTATCCCCACAACCAGCCACCGTCACTACCCCTTAGCATGCCACCACAGCCTGCCCTTCCCTTATCTCCTCTAACCGCTCCGTCAGTATTCAGCTTCATCCATCCCTCAGGTGGGAAGCTCCAGTGAATATTAGCCACCTTGCACTCCCAACTCTACCAAATTCCTCACGAGCCCTTCCTATTTCTTTTACATACCAGTACACAACATGACTTTTATTATCAGGCATAACATAATCCTCCTCAAATCTACATTTATTCCTCCACTGCCAAAGTAGCCAACACGTTAAACCAAATATTAAATTCCAATTCTTATCTGTTTGAGCTAAATTCCACTCAAACTAGGATTTACCTTGCAGATTTAGAAATTCAACATCAACCCTGTTTTGAAACAGCTCCTTCCACAGATGTTTTGCAACTTCACAATCCCTCAAAACATGCATTTGGCTTTCCACTTCCGCATTACATCTGTAGCAGCAAGCATTCCCTCCCTGTTTTGAAACTAGGATTTACCTTGCAGATTTAGAAATTCAGCATCAACCCTGTTTTGAAACAGCTCCTTCCACATATGTTTTGCAACTTCACAGTCCCTCAAAACATGCATTTGGCTTTCCACTTCCGCATTACATCTGTAGCAGCAAGCATTCCCTCCCAACAGCTTATTTATCCTCTCACTGGTTAATAATCTGTCATGTGTGGCTATCCAGAGGAAGATTTGGACTCGCTTCGAACCTCTCCATTTCCACAAATAACTCCATACTCTTTCCCCCACTCCAACTTCAATTCTCATTATATGGTACATTTTGGATACAACATACTGTGAGTGCAACTTTGAACCCCATTTAACATTATCCTCTCCCATCCTCGGATTGGGGAGATTTTCTGCTAACATACACTCCAATCCCTCTTGGCTCAATCTTCCTCCAATTTTCTCCAAGTCCCAACCCCTATCTGCACTAACCATATACTTAACTTTTAAGCGAGCCTCCTCCTCAGTTATCAATCCAGAGCTCATTTCAGCCAAGCATTTATCCCCCTCCAACCATTTATCATACCAAAATCCAGCCCTTTCCCCATTCCCAATCTCCCACCTCATCTGATTTGAGACCATCGGCCAAACTTCCTCCAAACTCCTCCATAAGGCAGAATCTGATTTTTTAAACTTCCATTCCTTCTTAATATCACACATCCTCCCATATTTTCCACTGAGAACCATAGCACACAGATTTCTGGGTTTTGCAATCAGATTCCATACAACTCTTCCTAAGAGAGCCTTATTCATAAATTCTAGGTTTCTAATGCCAAGGCCCCCATTCTTTTTATCCTTACAAATTGTCTCCCAACTCACCGCATGAATTTTCCTTTTCCCCTCCACATTTTGCCATACAAACTCACACTGTATCTGTTCCATTCTCTGCCTCACACCAGATGGAATGTGTGAATGTTGCATCTCATATACAGCCATTTGGTTTGTTACGGGCTGCACCAGTGTTAGCCTTCCCGCCAATGAAAGTGTCTGTTTTTTCCAGCTACTTAGTTTTTTCTGCATCTTATCAAGCAGAACTTGATACTGATTTTTTCCATTTCCTCCCCTTCCCATCTCTGCACCCAGATAGCGTCCCAAATCCTCCATTCTCCTGAACTTAGAGAAATTACAAATTTCCTGCTGCAATCTTCTGCTCACATTTCTGGAAAAATAAATACTAGATTTCTGCTTATTTATTTTTTGTCCAGAAACTTCTCCAAACCTCTCCAAAACACCCATAACAGTCCCCATATTATCAAGATCAGCCTCACAAATAAGCAAAAGGTCATCAGCAAACATTAAATGGGATACTTCTACTCTATTTCGTCCCAATTTTAGAGTTTTCCATTTTTTTTCCTGAACACAGTCTCCAATCATATGAGTTAATTTCTCCATACCCAACACAAATAGGTATGGTGAAAGTGGATCCCCTTGTAGCTTTAAAAGCTTCTCTTTCATCTCCATTCCATAAAATTGTCATGCTAGTCGACTCCACATATCCCTTTATAACTTTCCTTAAGTGCTCATCAGTCCCAATTTCCTCTAATACTCCACCTAAGAAACTCCACGATATTCTATCGTATGCTTTCTCTAAATCAATCTTTAAAACCATATATCCCTTCTTCCCTTGTATCCTACTCATCGAATGAACTACTTCTCTTGCAATTATGATGTTATCATGGATACTCCGCTTAGGCACAAAACTAGTTTGATAGGGAGATATCAGTTTATCCATGAGGGGTTTCAATCTATTAACAATTACTTTTGCTAGAGCTTTGTAAATAATGTTACATAGAGCTATGGGTCTAAATTGACTTACCAATTCAGGAATATCCACTTTAGGCATGAGCACCAATTGAGTGTCATTGATTTCTTCAATATGTTCTGGTTGCCTCCATAACTCTTTCAGCAAGCAGACCACTGAATCTCCCACTATTTCCCAATTATGCTGGTAGAAAATAGCAGAAAATCCATCCCTTCCCAGTGCTTTGAATCCTCCCATTTGAAAAATGGCTCTTTTAATCTCATCACTGGAAATTTCTCTGCCTCTACTTCTTAAATGACTTGCAACCACTTCACCCCAGCGCTGGTTTGTGATTCCCCACTCCCAACCTCCATTTTCTTCAGCAAAGAGCAGCTTATAGAAATTCTGAAACAGTTGCCCAATCTCCTCTTCCTCTTTTATCCACTCACCACTATCATTTTTCAACATTTTAATATGATTCCTCCTCCTTCTAATAAGCGTTTTGGTGTGATAATAGCGAGTGTTTCGGTCCCCATCTTCCAGCCACTTACCTCTAGATTTTTGGTACCAAAATATCTCTTCTTGCCTCAACGTGGACATTAATTCTTCTTCTAACTGTGCCTCTAAGTTGATTAAGAATGGATTATTTCTCCTTTCCAAGCTCTCTTGAATACCATTCAGTCTGTTGTACAAGCGCCTCTTTCTATTGATAATACTTCCGAATACTTCCTTATTCCAGCAACTTAGTTTTTCCTGCAAGGATTTGAGCTTCACATGCGCTTCCTCTTCCCCTTTCCACCTGTCTTTCATCATCTCATTAAAGTTCTCATGCATTTGTCACATTGCTTCATATCTGAATTTCCTCCTTCTCTGCCCCTGAACCTCTTTCTTTAATTTTATTGAAATTAGATGATGGTCTGAGGCAATTCTAGGGATAATTCTGATCTCGGCATCCCCAAAGTGCTCATGCCATCTGATATTACACATAGCTCTGTCCAGTCTTTTATATACCCTTTCCAACCCTTCCCATTTTGGCCCTTTCCAAGTGAAGAAAGGCCCTTGAGTGTCCAGATCTATTAAACAACAATCCTGGATCTAGTCATTAAACCTCTTGCACCTCACCTCATTTACATGACCTCCCCTTTTTTGCTCCAAAGGTGTCTTTATATCGTTGAAATCCCCAGCTAACACCCAGGGCTCA
The DNA here is from genome assembly GCA_037074495.1 of Acacia confusa. Lineage (NCBI taxonomy): Eukaryota > Viridiplantae > Streptophyta > Magnoliopsida > Fabales > Fabaceae > Acacia > Acacia confusa. The sequence goes on along the minus strand of CM073507.1, from coordinate 6,126,980 downwards.
TTCACATTACATGCTATTTGGTGGATCATTTCCCAAGCACTTAATCTTCTCTGTTCGTTGGGATGAGCATAAACCACAGTGAATAGTGTTTTCTCCCCCCTACTTCTATTTTGCAATGCAAGAATTGATCATCAGCTTCTAAGAGGTGCACTTTTAAATATTCTCTATCTCATATACCTCCCGAAAACCCCACAACTTCTTTTCTTACTGAATTTTTCAGACCCCAGCTTTTTATTATTTTCCTTGCTTGGGTACCACTAACTCTCGGTTCCAGCACAAGTATCATATCCAGCTTATATTTTTTCCACACATCCTTCACTACAGCAGCAACTCCTTTACTAGCCGCTCCCCTACAATTCCACTCTATTATGTTTATCATGGCTAAACAGAATAGTAATGTCTAAAAGTCCCAAACTACCTTAAACAGCAGGGGTAGATACACCATCCCCTTCATTCGTACTCTCCATAAAGCACTCACCATACTTGCCATCCTCCTTATAAAGGGGGGTGTGCTCTGTATCCATAACCTCAGCCTTCCTAGCCCATTCTCCATATTCAACAGGACGCATGTTTTCTTTGTTCAACAATTTCTCTTCTTTCCACTTCTGTAGCTTATTTGCAGCAGTGGATTTTGGGTTTTGCACTAGAGCCCTGTTTTCTTTGGGCTTGTTTACTCTATCTATCTCTTTAAGGACTGGTATGAGTTTTGCATCCTTATCTTTCCTTCCCTCTCTATGTATCCTTCCCTTCGTTGTATCATCAACTGTATCTACTCCAGATTTGAAACCCCCTTTGATCCCATAATTTCCATTAATCCGTTGTTTGTTTGGCTCCCCTTCCTTCTGGATTCTTTCAGTGAATCCATTTTTTGCTTCCTTTTTTGGCCCTCTCATCATCTCATTTCCACCTTCTGCATCTTCCCCTAAAGCAGAGAAGCGTGATCCATTTTGGAACTCCTGCTGAAACATATTATTCTTCCTTTGTTTTCTTACACGTTGCACAATCTTCCAACGCTCTTCCCCATCCTCCTTCTCCTCTCCACTCGTCTTTTTTCCTTCCTCTTCTTCAACATCCATACCTTTTTCCTCTTCATTCCTTTTCAACTCATCACATCTTTCTTTACGATGTCCAATCAATCCACACCTTGTACACAAGCAGCCTAAGCTTTCATATTCAATACTTAGAGTTTTTCCTTCCATATGAAATTCAGGGATCAGAGGCTTTGTTAAGTCCAATTCAACGCACATACGCGCAAATTTACCTCTGGCCCTTTGTGCCGTATGCACATCTAAACGGATTGCTTTTCCTATCGCATTTCCCAGATTCAGCAAAAACTTTTTATCAAACAGAGGTGCAGGAAGGTCTAGAAATCTAACCCAAGCTACCACCGAATCAACCTTTTCTACTTTAGGATTAAAATCTGGGCGCCACCTCGCCACGTTTAAGTAGGCATCAGCAATTACCCATGGTCCCCCCGACAAAGCATCCATATAATCTTCATTTTGTTGAAAGTTAACCAAATAGAAATCGTTTTCTAAGTCAAAAACTTCGATATTACCTTTCCTTGCCCATAGCTGGTTCAATCTCTTCACCATGAAACCAAATGACAGTTGTCGTCCAATCAATTTTACCACCAGAGTCCTCCTGAACGGGCGTATAAGACGCTTTCTCTCCTCCTCCTCAAAATCAAACTTCGGACATAGCGGATTTGAGAAATCAACACTTATACCGTCATGCGGATCAAGTACCTTTGTGAAATCCGTACCAGATCCATAGTCTTCAGTTTCATCTTCCTCTTCGTTCTTGGTCCATTCCCACCAGCAGCTTATAGCGTTCACATTCTGTAGCAAAGACTCCCTATAGGACATCGATGTATCCTCCTTCTTATCAGGCTTCATCCAATTCTCATTGCGATCCTTCAGTAATTCTCTTCTCGTGAATTCTTTCAACGACGAGTCCACTCTCCTCTTTCTACGATTCTTCTCATCCCAGCCTTCCTCCATCAATCCCTCACTTTCTCCCCCTCGCATGATGCGACTAAAGGAGCCACTCATTTTCCTCCGTCACAGTGGGTGGTGGAGGCCTCACACACGGTGCTGCCGGTAATCGCCTCTCTTTCTCCGTCAAAGCCCTAGCAGAGCTTTTTAGTTGCACTGTGACTTGGACGTCTTTATTAATGTAATTCAATTCAAGTCATTTTTAACAAGGGGTTGTAAGCCAAGAAACTGTGATGAGCAATAAATTTTTTATCTACTTCAAGTGTTTAAATTTAATCTCAATGATTTAAATTTTAAAATTTTAAAATCATAAATTTAGTTTTATGAGAAATGATTTCTATAAGATTATCTTTATTTTTAATTTTACATATATTAAAATAAAAATTTATTTAAAATATTAAAGTTAAATTAATTAAATCTAGACTATCTAAAATTAATCTAATGTTGAGATGGATGATGAGCACTTTTTTCTTCTCATCTAATTGATAATTGATAAGTATAAAAAATATGCTTAAGCACATCAAATAATCAAGCATCGTACCAAAACAGAATCAAACAGCCACAATCACGAGTCTGGTTCCTCTACTTGGCGACCTCTCTCCCCATCCCTCACAGTCTCATCTCGGCCGTCCAAACCTGGATCCAACTTTTGATTTAACTTATTACTCGTGATAAACAAAACAGCCATACATTTTGTACATGAAACACCTGCCAGAGGAGGCTACGATAACCTTCGACGACTTAGAATCCCGACATCACAACTTGCTGGAGATTGCATGCAATTGCAGAGTAATAATTAATCTCAGTTCTCAGGTATAAATTAAAAGCATATATTGACTATAAATTGTCTATTTATGTTGTCCTTAACACTCTACAGCCATCAGCTAGCCAGAGCTTCCAAAATACACAGCTACAGTGGGAGCTTCAACGGATTCGTTGCATGTCTGTTGCCACACGAAGCAGAGAAACTCAAAAGGTATCCTTCCATTTCCCTATCTGGGAAGTGAGATTTCTGGAACTCAAATTAATTTATTGTATCTCTGAAAGTACGTATATATATATTGTGCATTTGTGGTGATATTAATGCGGAGGAGGAGGGTGTAGTGTCTGTGTTTCCAAACAAAGAGCGAAAAGGTCATGGGATTTTGTGGGAATACCCCTTCGGGTAGAGAGACGCCCCAACATTGAGAACAACATCATTGTGGGCATGTCGGATTCAGGTATATGCTTGTAGTGGAGTTCTGGAAACAGTTAATTCAGTTTGAATAAATTAAAGACGACAATACATTAAGAACGTGTCTACAGGTATTTATATAGATAGCCCAAGTTTCAACGACGAAGGTTACGGGCCTCCTCCTAGCAGCTGGAAGGGTAAATGTGTCAAGGGAGTCAACTTCACAGCAGGCTGCAACAAGTATTGCTTCTCCCAACAAATTAAATGTTGCTTTTATATATCATACTTCATACAACACTTTTGTATTGAATGATGGGCAGCAAGGCGATTGGAGCAAGATGGTACCATCTGGAGGATAATAACGACCATGATGCGAATATTAGTCCAGTGGATAGCAACGGACGACGGTCACGGCAGCCACACGGCATCTACAGTAGCGGGCGGGCCGGTGGTCGGAGCTAGCCTCTATGACATAGGGAAAGGCACGGCACGTGGCGGCGTGCCATCTGCCCGCATTGCCGTGTACAAAGTTTGCTGGTACGTATCATGCAGAGACATGGACATCATGGTAGCTTTCAATGACGCCATCGCTGATGGAATCAACATCATATCGATATCTTAAGGTGGTGCATTCGTGAGCTTCTTCGAGGACCCAATAGCCATCGGAGCATTTCACGCAATGAAAAAAGGTATTCTCACTTCTTGCTCCCCCGGGAATAGCGGTTCTAGCCCCATGACTGCTGAGAACGTTGCCCCATGGATTCTCACGGTGGCTGCTTCCTCTATTGATAGGCAGTTCACTACAGACGTCGCCCTCGGCAATGGCAAGAAAGTTTCAGTAGTGAGTATTATATATTTAATAAAAACTCATTTACAAGGATCTCGATTCTTAAATTTCTTGCAAAAAATCTGATGGATTAGTTGTTGTATTGGGTTTGCAGGAAATGGCCATTAATACAATTTTAACTGGGAAGAAGATGTATCTTTTGACTAATGGAGCCCTTGCTAGCAACACTAGCGTAGACTATAGCTTTGGAAATTCTAGGTACGTATTGTCTTGTTAACCGAAACCCATGGCCGTACATGCTCTGTTTTGAAGCAGTTTGCTTCCTTAAAAAGGGAATTTTGATATGTGATGACGACGATGATGCAGTATTTGTGATTATGGGACTCTAAGAGAGGAAAAGGTGAAGGGGAAGATTGTGCAATGCCAAACTCTTCGCACATATTTATCCTATAAATTATAAAACCTATTCACAAAAATGAATCCAAACATGTACCTAACTAGGGTGAGCGAAGGGATTGTAGGGGTGTTAGGGCCCACGATCTAGATGCCTAATGCACAAACCTATATACTTGTAAGACAGAGAGAAGAAAATTTTTGGTCTATTAATAAAGGAAAGTGATAAATTTTTCATATGAATGTCAATTTACCTTTTATTTATTATTATACTACTCCCTCTTGTCCTTATTATAAGACACCAATTATCAAATACATTTGGTCCTTTTTATAAGGCACTTGCTTGTTTTCAATTAGCATTAATTATTTTTTTCCATGTATGCCCATAATTAATAGGGGTAATAGATGAGAGTATTAATAATATAATATTAGAGTTTAATATAAATAGTAGGGATAATATTGAAAATTACTTAAATTATAGGATAACTTTATTGACTTTAACTGTTTTTATTAGTTTGTGTGATTTGTTAGTTGGTGCCTTATAATAAGGACCAAAGGGAGTATTGATTATGTTTAATTTCATAGGATATATCACATATTAAATAGGGGTAAAATTAAAATGTTCTTAAATTTTATGGTAAAATTCATGAAATTTAAGCATTTTTTTTATCTGTGCAAAGTATGCTAGAAGCATTCTATAAATAGGATCAAAGTAATACACAACTTTTGTTGAGTAATACTTTAGTGATTTAAATTTTAAAGCCATTTTTTTTTAAATGGTTGTCCCAATGGAACTAATATCCCCTTGGAAAAAAGTGTCCCATATTTAGTACCTTGAACAAGATTCTCTCTAATACAAGAATACATGTACCTCCCCCAAAAAAAAAAAAGGTAATATCCTTCAGAGCACCTCAAATAGTATAAAGTTCATGAAATTTAAGCATTTTTTTTATCTGTGCGAAGTATGCTAGAAGTATTCTATAAAGAGGATCAAAGTAATACATAACTTTTGTTGAGTAATACTTTAGTGATTTAAAGCCTTTTTTTTTTTTTTGAAATGGTTGTCCCAATGGAACTAATATCACCTTGGAAAAGGTGCCCCATATTTAGTGCCTCAAACAAGATTCCCTCCAATAAAAGAATGCATGTGCCTCCCCCCACCACCACCCCCCCCCCCAAAAAAAAAGGTAATATCCTTCAGAGCACCTCAAATAGTAGAATCAAACAGCTGCAACCACGTAGATATCTATTCTTCGAAGTTCGAAGTATAATAGAATATTCCCATGTACTATCTCGTAGAACAAATAATTTGCATATACATTGGTAGACTTGGCTAACTGTATTAGTGTATTTCGAGCTCAACGTTCCTAAGAATGTGTCTGCCGCTGAAAGAAATATCAATGACGGGATAAAAATATTCGTATCCTGTCCATCCTCCTGCATGTTTTTGTTTGCTTGTTGAAAACCCTGAATTATCCTCAAATCATCATCAAAATAACTACCTAAAGTTTAAAAAAAATGGTCACCGAAATTTTCTGGCAACCCACCTACAATAAAGAAAAAGGAAAACAAAATGGAAGGAGATAATCTCAAACCTTTAAAGCTGTCAGAGAGCGTTTTGAACTTTGCCTCTCTTCCTTCATTGGCCTCCACCGTTTGTGATCAGGCATCCTGCTCAATTTCCAATGACTTCTTTTTATCAAGTGAAAAGAGACTGCAAAAGCGCTGGTAACGGATATTCCCCATTAATCTTCTAATTATGTTGACTTATAAGTCAGCATTGCAACCGACACTGGCGACTGTGGATGCTTTTTAGCTTTGTAAGCTCCTTCCTCCTCTTCCTTGCCTCAGCTGCAGCAATGGCATCGCCTAGATTTTTACCTGAGTATATGACTCCTTCTGGTTTCTTTTCCAGCAAAGAATTTGCAGTATGAGAAGCTGTTGAATTTACGTTAGTGTCGGGAGCAGGATGTAACTGAAGGTCATGTTCTTCCTTGACAGCAGAAGGGTGACGAACACAACCAAGTGAATGTCCATGACATCTTTCCATAATTTGACATCCTCTTCGCTGCTCATCTCCATCGATGGAAAACTTAGGAAGGTTTGGGTCATCAATAAGTCTGGCTTCTGTCAAGCTAGAAGCTTCTGTTTTGATTTTGAAAGGTAAAGCAGCCTCATTGTCCTTATTTGCAATTGTATTTGTAGATAAACTAATACTACATGGTCTACTTACAGGATACCCATCTTGTTTATCTTTAAGGCCAAGAGACGGTGGCGCTTGTCCATGTCCAGACTCCGGAGCTGGGAATAACCAAGGACATGGACACATGTATAATGGATTTTGTATTTCATTGTCCTGTACAAGGTTGGCTTGTTTGTTGCATAAGTCAGTCTCAGAAGAAAACGGTAAAGAAATATTTGATGGTATGGGAGTGAAACTATGAGGCGTATGTTGAATTTGAACAGGATTGGAAGACTGGATGACAGAAGGCCAAAATAACTGTGTTACTGGTAAATGGCTACAAAGGAACAATGGACCATTACTTGTGGATGAGGACGTTGTCTCACATATAGGCAAATCATGCTCAATTGGAGTTTTCTCCACTATGGTACTTGCAGACTTGGCTATCTGCACGTGAAAGAAAATATCGTTATCTAATTTTTATCTTTTTCATTCTATGAACAAAAGAGCTATTGATTGAGTATACAGGTAAGCGGCTGAGTAAAAATCTCTTACTTGTGCCTTCAAGTGCTTATTTGTGTTCTCCAAAGATTGATACTCTTTCAAAGCCGACTCCTTCTCCTTTTAGCCAGAAATGATGCCAAACGTGAAAGGCTTGGAGGTTAAATAAATATCAAAGAGGAAAATACATTCAGATCTAATAAAAACAAAAATATCTAAGATAGCCGCCTCATCCAATCATGAGAAACATTAAGATGGCAGATCGACAAGAAGACATAATTGGCTGTTTAATAAGATGACAGATAAATGAAAGTCTTATACCCTTTTCAGGTTTTCATTCTCCAGAGCTAAATTGGCAGCCTTTCGGTTTAACTCCTCACAAAGTGCCTGTAAAAATATCCATAAAAATGCCTGCTAAATACTTTGGGCGGAAGAAGCAATTTGCCTGAACAATTAAAACAGTTTGAAATTACACGAGGTTTTATTCTTCTCATAAAAAATAGAGTCATGTGTGTATTAGAATTCAATTAGTTGCTACAAGAAAACAGGAAAAGAAAAGGGAGCTCAGACAGATGTAGGTTAGTGGACAAACAAACCAATTGAGCAGTTAGGGGCACACCAGTTATTATAATATCAAATATGGAAAATTTAAATTATACAAAGCATGATATTTTCTTTTTTTTCAGATCATTGTGAGCATTTCCGTAATTTCCCCCCTTTCTAGTACCTGCCTACGGCGAATTGTCTGCCTGGCTGACTCTCTGTTTGCCAATACCCGGCGTATTCTCCGCGCCTCCTTTTCTTCCTGAACAGATAGATCATCAGAGCTCTATTATCATTATCAGTTATGGTCAATATTGTCATCAAATAAATTCAAAGCTTCTTGTACCTCAGTTAAATTACGCCTTAATTTACTGCAGCCAGCAAAAGAGTAACTTGTGCACACGGTGCTTGTCTTGGGTAAATCAGCATCCTGCTCCATTTTCACCTGTCTTAAGCAGACATCCTGTTGAATCTTTTTTGCGTCACTTGCAGATGGTTGTTGATGTGGCTGATGACTTGCAACAGCTTGGTCCTGCCATTAATTCAGGGCAGACATTTCTAAATATTCTTGCATGAAATAGTACACAGCTTGGTGATGCTTCGTATTTCTTGTATTTGCACGACTTAAGGCCTACCATGTTTCCCAAAGTTGAAATTTTATCTTTAAAAGCAGGACATCACTGATAATTAATAAAAACTGAAATGTGGAGATCAAACGTGAGAAGACGAATGAATCTCTTGACTACGTCTAATCAGCCATTGATGTTTCATTAACAACACTACTATACAGATTGCATGTCCTGAAATTTTTCAGAAGGGAAAAAGAAGAAGCTTCAACTTGCAATTTTTTGGTAAGTTTAGCCACTTTCATTAAAGATTTCTCACTCATGTCAGTTGACTTAGGATACTAAAACTATATAACGTAGAGGCAATGGCGTTACTTTACAAATTTTAATGAGTCTATGAATTTATTTTCCCTTTTATTGAAATCAAAGTCGCCAGCTCGTAGTAGCTAACGTAGAGGTGTGTTATTGAGGTGATACTAAAGTTGGTTGCAGTGGAGCAAAAGTGAGTGACATTTAATCATGAGTCCAACTAGAAATAATTTATATACTGCAATGTCCGGATGTCCCAAACATCCAGGCTAAAGACTAAATTAGTAGGACGAGGTTGAATGTTGAGTCAATGGCTTGTACCCAAATAGAATTCCTCTTTGGCAGGGCCCATATCCCCATAATGTGCCGAAAAAATTAGCGCATATTTGTCTGTCTCTAAATTCATTCAGAACAGCGGAAGAATCATTGCTCTGTTCTTATGGTTTGATCGATTTGCAGAAAACCGAATCATCTACAGTCAAAATGCAAATAGTGATTTGACTGGTTCCTTTTCCAAGATAGTTTTTTGGCTCACAACCTTTTCCAAGTTAATGACTAGTATATACTATTACTTGTTTGTAATTGTACACCAATATTCAAAACTTAAAAATATATTATACCCATGTTTACTAAAATCACAAAGATTGGGACCACAATTTCTTTTTACTACAAGCGGCTGATTTATTTAAAGTAAATGAAAAGAAAAGGATCAAACGCGAAAAGAACTGGCATGGGTCCAATAAAACTGACCCGAGAGAGATCCGCACATCTGGAGACTGAGTCGAGCCTGTTCAACCCCGAGTCATCGGTCGGTGACTCGCGGGCGAGACGCCTCTTGCCTTGTTTGCCTTCCTTGCACTGTTTGTCTCCGGAGTCAGAGGCAGCCTCACGCATCGCCATGCGGGCCAAGTCAGCGAGAGTCTCCGCCGCTTCAATCTCCGTCTTCACCAGCCGATCCGGCTCGCCACCCGACCTCTCCGCCCACGCGGATGATGAAGCAGAGCTGCTTGCAAAGCGCTTCTCTGATTCCATTGGCAGAAACAGAGAAAAACCGTTCAAAGAGAGAGAAAGTATTACAGTGCGGTGGAAAGGAAAGGTAAGAAAGGGAGGGAACTGGGAGGCTAGAGAGAGAGAGGAAGGAAGGGAAGCGAGGCGGAGGGGGCGTTGTTACTGGCTAGCAGAAGCAGGCCAAAGATTGTATATGAATGCCACGTGTCATGCCAGCTCACGACTCGACATCTTTATGAGGAAAGGCCCGTGTATCTGTGCTTGCCACGTTTCGAAATTTGACCACGTAGGCTAATTCCCGCATTACAAAAGTCGGCCCCCTTCCTCAACGATTTAGCCTTGAAACGGTAATTGAGCGGCTAATCAATCATGAATCATGTTCTTCTTCGTTTTATCTGTGCCCCGACCTGACAGAAACACTTCGAAGTTGCGCCTTATTTGAGGCCCATTTTACAACACAATCTGCACCCCAAAAAATTCGGAAGGGGATCTTCTTATTAGCTTTTTTTTTTTTTTCACTCGTTAGCTCATCTAGGCCGTTGATTGAATAGGTGGGAAAAAAATTAAAGTAGTATTATATTGATTGGACGAATATGATTTAAAAATTATGAGGGATTATGAGAAAATGATGATGAGAGAAACTCAACCCAAAAGTTCGCTTTTCTCATTTTTTTTGGGCTTCTGTTTCTAGAATCACCAGCAATTTATTTAATCCTCAAAACAAATACACAAAAGACTTGTAAGTTTGAAACAACCGTGGTAATTTTAAAATAAATACAATTATGTCTTTTAAAAACTTATACCATGAAGAGAAATTGTTCGTGACACGTTTCATCAGCCTGAAATTTTTAATATTTAGTCTATTGCACAGCGATTGGCTCTGTAACATATATGATTCCAATTCATAAACATAGTCACTGCCCAATCAAATTTGAGAGGCAGTATGTCACCACTAGTGATTCATAAGTCATAACGACCCAGTTGTTAGTGTAATATCCTAAAATTTGGAATTAGGAATTAAAATGAATTATGAGACTAAATGAAAATTGAGGCTGAACCCAAGAGGGGGGTAAATTGGGTGAAGATAAAAATTCTTGCAATCCTTTAAAATCTTTTCACAATTCGTTGAAATCAGTTTGAATGATATTAAAGAATTATAAAACAATAAACAATCATTCAAACATGCATGTTGGAAATAAAGAGTTAAGGGAAGAGGATTGCAAACTCAGGTTTATACTAGTTCGGTCCAACCTTGACCTACATCAAGTCCTCAAACTCCACTTGAGCTTTCCACTATTCTCCTTGTTTAACCAGGCACAAGAGACAAGCCTTTATACTCTCCTTGTTTAATCAGGCACAAAAGACAAGCCTTTACACCCCACAAGTTTCTCCAGGTACTTGTGCAACCTTCTCAATCTCTCTCGGAGACTCCCCTTTACTTCCCGTAAGGTTACAATCAATTTCCCAACTCAAGGTCACCCAACCTTGAGTACCTCTCATGGAAAATGTGATTTACAATAGTTCTTCTCTCATAAAAGTGATTATGATGAACATTGAAGTGCATTACAATTGATTTCACTATCTAAAAGGTAAACCAAGAAGGTATGAAAAACAGAGTGAAAGGGAGGATTCTGAATTTTGGCATTATGACTGTGTAAGCTCACTCCTCCACCTTTTTGCGTTTTGAATCCAGCTCTATTTATAGAAAAAAGTCTTATAACCGTTGGAGAATAGAGCCGTTGGAATCAGAACCGTTTGAGAAAGGGTAGTTGGAAACTAGCCGTTATTTTCAGTCTTTTTCAACTTGACAGGTCAACAACTTTGATCTTCATGAAATCCTTCGTTTAATCATCTGAAACATGTCCACAAATGATGTAAATGATGATAATAAATGTTATGAATCATTTGGGTAAGTATCAGGATGTTCTGGATCAAAATTGTGATCTTCGAATTCTTGAATTTTCTGAGGCATCGGTGTAAACTCGAGTATTGACTTCAATACTGCAGTATTGAGCTTCTAGCATTACTTCAGATTCGTCTCTATCTACTTGATACTCGAGTTTTTCTCTCCATACTCGAGTATTGAAGATCCACTCACGTTCATTGCTCTCTATCTAGGCTATACTCGAGTTTTCATTCATAAACTTGAGTTTTCAACTTGATATGACCCTTGGTTGCTTTCTGTCTTGATATAGCTTCTAAATTAGCAAACCAATCATTCTCATATAGCTTCTTGTATCTTCATTCCAATGTAACAAGATTCAGATCCAAACTCGTTGTGATCTGTTCATTATGATCCAATGATTGAGAGATGTTCTTAAACCAACGTTTTTGCAACGTTATGAATCTTCAGTCAACTTTCAAAGATAATATCTCTCTGGTCTGATCTTCATTTTTGTTGAATCAAGTATTGATGGAAACCCTTATGTGTCTTCTTTTCAATGCCACCGATTTCAGCTTATTCCGATTTGTATATTGTGAGTTATACTCAAAACACTGAAGCTTGGTCTGAAGTGTGACGTGGATATTTGATCCAACTTAGGAAATTCATAGCTCTTTGATCTGATCTTCTTTGGATATAAAACTTTGTCAAGATGACGCATTAGATGTCTAGTTTCAGCCAAATTTGATTTCACCTCAATCCGATGTCTAGTTCAGGAGATATCATCGATTTACTAGACCTTGCCCATTCTGATCGCAGAACAGAGATGAACAGAGTTGCTGTAAGTGCTGGAAACTCGAGTTTTGGAGTGGAAACTTGAGTTTTGTTGGGTCCAGAAGCATGAGAGAAGTCAAAAACACCCGATACTTGAATACTTAAGTCTCATACTCGAGTTTTGACCCCCATAGTTTAAATTTGTCTTGAAAACTCGAGTTGACCCAAACCTTGGTTTTCGAAACTGTGGTTTTCAAAACCAAGGTTTTCTCGTCCAGAAGCAAATTATTTCAATAAGCTTGTATACTCGAGTATTGACATCAAGAACTCGATTTTCACTATCTTTAACCCTAGATTGAGCTTCTCTGACATCCACTTGATCATGGCTACTTCCATAACAAATCTTGGAACTTATATAATGATATTTTCAGCAATTTCTTCCATGTTCCATCTTGATCAATAATCATCATTTAACTTTTAGCTCATCATTCTCTACATTTTCTTCTTGATTTTCCACAATCTATCAGCCAAGAGCTTGCATAATCATATTCCCATTATTTTCAGTATGATCTTCAATATTTCCTCTTCTTCTTTTTCTTCTCTTCCTTTCTTCTTCTTTTGAACATTCTTTATAAACAAGTTTGAACTTATCTTGATTGAAAATATTCCATTCAGAGCTTCTTGAATATTCTTCATGATTCAGCTCTTACAATCTGAAACTTCTTATCTCCTTCATGATTAACTCTAAATCGATCTACATTAAAGGCAACAGTTAGTCAACGTAGGAGATAACTATATTACTCAATCTTTTTGTTCTTACTAATGACATACATATAGGACATCATCAAAACTAAAGTATATCCAACACTAATTATGAAAAATTTGGCCTTATAATTAATTATGCTAAGAAGTAATATTTGGAAATTGAAGGCATATTTTTCCATAAATTAAGTACAGGTAGTTAAAGGATAATTTTGGCCTAAATATTTTGGAGATAATATTTTATGGCCGGTTTAAATTCTTTATTAAATAATACATTGAACTGAGTTAGGAATATGCCACTCTGTTCTGGGTCTAGAACAGTGGAGTGTTACAGTTAGACTTTATCACTTCTGAATCAGCAAGTGTTTGTGAAACTCATATTTTGAGGTGCTGTTTACATTATTGCGTCAAATAAATCATTTTTAAACTATCTATGATCTGGTAATAAAATTGACTTTTTCGGGCGAAAAAAACAAAAAACTATCCATGATCTGATTTTTATATTGAATTACTGGTAAATATTTTCAAAACGTCAGCAGGTTAACTATAATTTTGTTTCAAATCATCCTCATATAGGTGTATAAAGAAAAGTTTTTTTCTTCTTCTTTAAAAATTTGGATTTTTATTATCAATATCAGCTACAAGAAAACACCTTGTTTAACGATATACTACAACCAGCTTCCAGCCTCTAAGCAGAGTATTAAAAAACAAAGTCAGGAATTTTCATGTACAAGTCTGGTGCGGGTTAACTCTTTTAGTGGGCTTTTCGGCAATAAGATAAACCAGAACTAGGCCAAAATTTGATCTGGGCTCCATTTATTGGTCCACTGATTGCAGACTGGGGCAGTAAAAAGTAACCCTAGCATAAGAGTGCCACGATTTATGAACCATTTAATTTAGTTATAGTTCTACTGGTCAGCTTTTAAAGTCGCCGTTTGCACTCTCGTTGTCCTCTCCGGATCCGATCGCCACCGCGCCGGGTAGGCTTTCTCCGTCCCCCTCCCCCTCCCCCTCCTTCTCTTTTTAAAGGGTATGTTCGATGCAATGCTGCTCTAATTGTGATCTTGGATTCTTGATTTAGCAGAAAATGAAGGTGATCGCGGCTTATTTGCTCGCGGCTTTGGGCGGGAACACTTGTCCGTCCTCTGATGATCTCAAGGGCATACTTGGATCTGGTACCGTTTATCTTCTCAATAGGATTTGTATGAATGGGGATTTCATGATAATATCTCATACATAGTTGATGCTTTTGGATTATAAAATCGAAACATTTTCGCCCAGTATTTGCATTTGTAATGTAGGTTATGGTCTTTAGTAACTTGAAGACAGAAGATTCATGGACAATGAGGGTTCTCATTTTTTTATAATTTGTGAACATGCAGTCGGAGCAGAGGTTGACGATGAAAGGATTGAACTTCTTTTGTCAGAAGTCAAGGGTAAAGACTTAACAGAGCTGATCGCCAGCGGTAGGGAAAAGTTGGCCTCCGTTCCTTCTGGCGGTGGTGCTGCAGTAGCAATGGCTGCCGCACCTGGTGGAGCTGGTGGCGCTGCGGCTCCAGCGGCAGCCGAGCCAAAGAAAGAAGAAAAGGTGGAGGAGAAAGAAGAATCGGATGACGTGAGTATTTTGTTGTACCCTTTTGCAATTCTTCTAGTTGGCTTGTCCATTGTGATCTGATTCTTTGATCGTCAATTTGTGATGCAGGACATGGGCTTCAGTCTCTTTGACTAATTAGTGGACTGGTCAACTTTTCTTCGGAATATATTCTAATGGCCAAAATTTTGATATGATCATTGGGGTTAATTATCTTTTGTGGTGAAAGAATTCGGTGTGCAAGAGCCTTTCTTATGTGAAATCACAATTTATTTAGTCATGAAGATGGCTATTTCTTGTAGTTTTGATTGATTGAAATAGCATGTTGCGGCAAATTCAATGCGAATGGGAAATCTCTGCGTTGCATTTGAAAGGGTAGTTACCTATTTTACACCATTACTAGTGTATTGAAATTAAAAAGGGTAAAGTAACAACGAAAGAACAATATTGCCCTCAAAAGTTTTTGTAGGTTTAATATTTTTTTCGAAAGTCTAAAAATAGAATAATGTTGCGCTTTTCCATTGAAAATTTAATGGTCAAATATTAATTTTTTAATGAAAAATGGCAACATTGTTCCATTTTTAAACTTCTGGAGCGAAATTAAACCTGAAAATTTTTTCAGAGCAACATTACTCCTTGTTGTATATGTATAGTTTCAGGGTGGATTTACTACTTAACTCAATTAAAAAACCACAAAACCATTCTCTACTACGTCGTTTTGACTTTTTTTAAATGAAGAGATGAAAGAAAAAAAAAAAATCAAAACAGTGTAATTTTCACTTAAGTTTTCTGCCTAGAAATGATATTCCCTTTTAAATAATATTCAACATTGTTGACTTTTTTTTTTGAGACAATAAGAAGGCTATTTAAATGACATTAAAATATTTATATTTATTATTTTTTCTTCTAATTATTTTACCTCACTAATCGAGAGATATATAACATAAAATATCAACTCTACCTTGTATTTTTATTTTTAGTGGGGGAGCAAGTTATATATTTAATAAACCTGAGATGATGAACTCTGGTATATCATAACAGAGTAGTCCAAAACCAAATTCAAGAACACAATTAATAGCAGACACCTGATTTATCATTGTTGAATAATTAATAGTAATAGTCGCCATTTTGTAGCTAGATAACAAATCAAGTTCCTGTTGGCCCAAAAATACGATTGTGCGTCATGAATGCTTCGATTCTTACTTTAGTTCACTTTTGTTAGCTAGGCTCCTCAACTAGCCCAGCATGAGCAATCGCGGCAAGAAAGCCCATATCAAGTCTGGGCTGCAGTCGAAAACGAGAGTAACTCAGCCGTGACAACCATTGATGGATTCCGTTACGGCATTGTGTAAATAGCTATCGCGTCTCAGCTGAGTTTTTTTTTTTTTTAATCTCCCTCAAGAGTCAAGACAGTTGCAAATTTTTGTGTGAATGCAAAATTTTGGAGGGAAACCGTTTGGAAGGGGTTGCGTTCTGATTTATACTGAGGGCAGCTAGTTTTGGGTGTTCGTTTCTTTTAGTAACCCAGCCAACCATCTCTTTCCCGCTTCGGCTGTCTAGTCCCCCACATCACGTGCTCATGACGAAACGTTGCTTCCCCTTCTTTTCCAGACATGTGAAAGTTAAAAATGTTAGCTCCCCCAACTTCTTATTCCACCTGTACAAATCTATGCCACCCATGAAACTTGTTCTCCCACAAAAACGGTGACTCAAGTTTTCTTTTTCACAAAAAAGGAAGACATTCATGGAGGACCCATTGGTTCAGCTCAGTTATTGGTACACATGTACCCTTAAGGTGGGTAAGCCTTGGGGGCCAGTTAATGACAGTCCATTTATGGGCTGGGAATTGAAGAAGAAAACGGACACCACAGCTCCCATGCTAGCAAACAAAATGAAATGAAATGAAATGAAATGAGGGAAAATCCCTATGGAAGCTCAAATAAGCAAAAAACTCTTAAAAAAGGCTCAAACAAAACTCTGTGATCAAAAAAGGCTCTAGGGCCCTAATGGGTATTAACTTCAAACACTAAATTACAATTTTACCCCTGTATTAAGAAAATAAAAAAGAAATCTGATTCTTCCCAAAGTGACAATGGTTTGCGCGCCTGAAACGAAACACACGAGCAACAACAACAGGGGAGAACGAAAGGCAGAGAATGCAAAGAACACACCATTTTCCTGAAGCTTAATGTCATTTGCTGCTGCGTTGATGTATTTGCTATGGAGCTGAACATATATATTCCAATCATTCACTGCTGCGTTGATGTATTTGTTGTTGGAGAAGATTTTTTTCAATCAGAATGTTGGGGGGCTGAAAGGTTGGAGCTTGGCCAGAGTTACGTTATCATCGAGTAGAAAATAGGTAAAAAACACTAAGGATTTGATCAAGATATCATTATCACCATTCTAGTTAATGTTTACTCACTGGAGGGATAGGGTAGATGCTCTGTTTTTTGCCTTTAAAACAGAGGGAAATGTGTGTTTTTTAGTGGGATGATGCTGCATTTGCTTTAAAAATGCTGAAAATGGGATAGTTGTTAACACCTACTGTTTTTGTTGTTGACACCTACTGTTTTAGTTGTTAATTTCACTGATATTGTTGTAAATACAACCTGAATGTTAAAAGATTATAGGTTGCTCTAGTTTTGGGCATGGAAACAAAGGGAGGTTGTTAAAGTTGTTAATACTATCTTTATATTGTTAATACCTACAATTTAAGTTGTTAATGTGATTGTTAAAGTTGTTAATACTATCTTTATGTTGTAGATCATAATTAAAGATGGTCTCTACGTTAGGGAAGAACCTATTATGTTTCTTCCACATGGGGGGTAACTTTGCATACGGGGGAGGACAAGAAAGCGATTATATTGGTGGAAAAGTAAGAACAAGATGCATCAAGGAAGGAATAACATATGAGGAGTTGCAAAGAATCATAGCGTCTTTAATTGGGAAAGAGAATACGGAAATTTGCATGAAGTTCAAACTTAGCATGGATACATCTACATTTGTTGATCTTGTAGATGATGAAAGGGTAGAACATTTAATAAGGTATAATGAAGAATATTGTCATGTGTACATTGAAGAAAATGGGGATAATGACAATACACCACAACAAACAAATGTTCAAATGGGAGAGCAAGAAGTGTAAGTCTTGTTGTGTTAAGAAATGTAATTTGTTCGTATATAAAGTGTTAGTACTTGGTTCTCATTACTTGCACTAATAGTTGATGTTTGTTGCAGGACTGATACAGATTTTGGAGGTGCAGTTAGGTTGTCTTTGTCTCCCCCTCAAATGTTGTAATTACCTATTGATGTTGTTGTAATTACTTACTGATAATGTTGTAATTACCTACTGATATTGTTGTAAGCGCCTACTGATAATGTTGTAATTACCTACTGATATTGTTGTAATTACCTACTGATATTGTTGTAAACGTCTACTGATATTGTTGTAAGGGCCTACTGATATTGTTGTAATTACCTACTGATGTTGTTGTAAGCGCCTACTGATAATATTGTTAGGGCCTACTGATATTGTTGTAATTACCTACTGATATTGTTGTAATTACTTATTGATAATGTTGTAATTACCTAATGATATTGTTGTAAGCGCCTGCTGATAATGTTGTTTGTTGTAAGCACCTACTGAAAATGTTGTTAGGGCCTACTGATAATGTTGTTAGGGCCTACTGATATTGTTGTAAGCGCCTACTGAAAATGTTGTTAGGGCCTATTGATATTGTTGTAATTACCTACTGATATTGTTGTAAGCGCCTACTGATATTGTTGTAATTACCTACTGATATTGTTGTAAGCTCCTACTGATATTGTTATAAGGGCCTACTGATATTGTTGTAATTACCTACTGATGTTGTTGTAAGCGCCTACTGATAATGTTGTTAGGGCCTACTGATATTGTTGTAATTACTTACTGATAATGTTGTAATTACCTACTGATATTGTTGTAAACGCCTACTGATAATGTTGTAATTACCTACTGATATTGTTGTAGTTATTTACTGATATTGTTGTAAGCGCCTACTGATATTGTTGTAATTACCTTATGATATTGTTATAATTACCTACTGATATTGTTGTAAGCGCCTACTGATAATGTTGTAATTACCTACTGATATTGTTGTAATTCGCTACTGATAATGTTGTAATTACCTACTGATATTGTTGTAATTACCTACTGATATTGTTGCAAGCGCCTACTGATATTGATGTTAGTGTCTACTGATATCGTTGTTATTGTCTACTGTTTTTGTTGTTAACAGACCTTGTTATTGTTGTTACTGTTTATTGTTATTGTTGTAAACGAACCTTGTTATTGTTGTTAATAGACCTTGTTATTGTTGTAAATGGACCCTGTTATTGTTGTAAATGACCCTGTTATTGTTGTTAATGGACCATGTTATTGGTGTGAATGACCCTTGTTATTGTTGTTAATGGACCTTGTTATTGGTGTAAATGACCCTTGTTATTGTTGTTAATGGCCCCTGTTATTACGTGAAGAAAAATAACAACATAAGCAACAATCTCATATATCTGCAGAAAAATTAGCTCTTGTCATTGAACAAAAGCTGTGAAGTTACCATCAGTAGACAGTTTACACAAGAGCAAATGGTGAAGGTCATATTGTTATAAATACAAAGTAGTCATAACTACAAATTTGTCATCATCTACACTGTTTCCTAACAAGTATTCCCCCTAATGTGTCTTCTTTCGCTTGTGGTAGTCGTCAATCAAAGACAACACTTTTTGCTGATGGTTATTGCGAGGATGTGTGACCAGCCACCACAAGACGCCCACCTTCAATTCCCAATATTCGTCGTCAGTAAAGAATGGCATTGTGTACCCATCATCACCATTCACTGAACCATCCCACATTTGTAACCATGAAAGCACATGAACCCCACAAGGGTCCCTGAAATGTTAATAAATCAGACATTAGTTTTCTCTCATCAACATCTTGAAAATCAACACAACCATGCCAAGTAGTTTTGTCATTAACACCAAACCAAAAACAAAAATAATGATTCTTCACATTAGTCATTATAACTTCATTTCTTCAAAGGACCTTAGTCATCATGACATCATGATATTTTGAAAAGAGAAAATAAAAGTAAAGAATATTTAAATAAGAAGAATAAGAACAGACCTTGCGTTGATGGATTGCACTAACCATTGCAAATGGGATCTCTGCATACTTGTATCTGCAGGGAGTATTTGATACATAATGGCAGCTATAACCTACATAAGGACAAAAAGGATTAATAAAGAAACATATAGAGTTTCCTTAAGCCTACTGATGCATTCAGCTAGATCATTATAAAATGGTAAGAAACAAAGTTTTTCTATTAATTCTAAAATGGTAATTCTAGGTGGCCTTTAATAGAAAAAGGAAAGGAACTGCATGAGATCAACAAGGTCAATAGATAATGAACTAGTACTAATGAGATTAAACCATGCACCCTAGTTCACCTAGCAAACAGACCTTTCCAGAATTTCCTGCAGAACCAGGTTTTAGAAGCAGTGTATGATATTTCTTGCAGGCATAAGCAACCAATAAATGAAAGTTTCTTGTTATTACCAAAAAAAAATGAAAGTTTCTTGCACCTTTCAACTTACTTGCGACATGTATACTATCTTAAGGCATAAGGGTAAGAACTTTTCCCCTTATAAATTACAATCAGCATGATTAATGAACTGGCACTATAGGCATGGTCAAACAACTATATCCATTCAGGGGAAGAAAGTGGAATAAGAAGAACGAAATACCCATTAGTTACGCATCTTTCTAGAAATTTTGATTCTTTGCTAGTGTAGGCAGCATAATTCATTCCAGGGAGTTCTGTCATATACATCTGTAATACTTCTTGCCAACCCATTTACGGAAATAATTTATCTACAGCTAATAATATACAACAACGAAGAAAAAAGATCTTGTAACCATTAAATTGAGAGAAATTGCATTGTTCTTGTCTAACAAACAGTTCGAAGCAATCAAATAAATTGGCGAGATGAGCATAGGAAGATTCTAACCTCTATAGCTACATTTCCTTAGAAGAGTAGCTATAATCTGCTGTGTACAATCATCAGCTTCAGCCAACAACACCCACAAGTTATCTACCTCCAATATTATACACATCCATGGGAATTCAATGAGAACTACAAGGCCTAAAAAAATATGCAATGGAAAATTCAGGTTGCTTATTTTTCACGAACAAGAGGGCTATATACAGGGTACCACATATTGTTTCTGATATACTCCACGGCCTCTTCCTGCAACAAATGCAACAACCATGACTAAGAAGCAGAGGATTTTAAGTGAAACCAAGATGACATTATGTTGCATTTATGTGAGATAAATGAAAAATGATTTTAAAAAAAGAACTAGACCTCAATAAAATTACTTAAAAGAAAGGACTCTCCGTGTCATAATTTGACAAGAACCTGATAGCATGAACCTAAAAAATGTATTTATGTTCCTCCAATCTTTGGATCGCCTTTAACGGCTTGGGTGATCCTAAACCCTCTTGAGTTTAGAACTAATCTAGTTTGGGATTTATAATTGTCTCTTCCCACAAGTACTTCACTGAGCAGATTATAACCCCTAACATTTCAAGGATCCTTCAATAGGTTCATGCATGTCTTACCAATTAAATCACTCGTTTTGCAAGTAATCTTGCACATCTAATTCTACTGGAAGAATGCAACATATAGAGGCTTGATGTACCCAAAAAAATTGTACTATATCAAGTTTTATGAGATATAAGTATTTCATACTATTGACATGAGCGAGAGTTCTTTGAACCCTATATCACCGCACCCTTTTGCAACTGCTTCCCGCAGAACAGCAGCTCCAACCTCTGCTGTAACATTTCTTCCACCGCATCAATCCATTATTCAATTCCTCATCCTTACTCTCTATTCCACTCTCTTCCTCCTCTGCTGCTGCCTTTTTGCCTATGGTTCTCGACATCTACCTTCGTCGAGATCCTTCTTAGTACTTAGCACGACCTCGCCCATTTTCGGTCCCCCTTTTCAACCCTATATATTGAGAATCGATTCCAGAAGCTACGTCAGGGTGGTGAAGCAAAATCAGAGCAAAATATCTGATCCCTACAAAGCTGAAAATTGAGAATGAGAGTCGAATTGCAGAGAGCGGAGACGAGATGAGAATCGAGAGAGGGAGAGAGATTTTGAAGTTGTTCGATGGTTTTTCAGTAATTTCCTTTTAGAATTGTAGGGCCTTTTCTGATATGCAATTTTTCTTAGGGTCTTTTTTGATAATAAGTTGATACCTTGGGCCCTGATAGAAATTTTCCCATGAAATGAACCTCTGCTGTACTTGTCTGGTGACACGTCACTTCTCTATCTCTACTCATACTTCAAACCCAAATACTATTCCAGGATGATTAATCCGAACCCAACTTATTATTAATGAATTCAATAATTCACGTACAGGTACATATATATGCTGGCTAGCTAGCCTCTCTTTTCCTCTACGCGTATGGCAAGACGACCATGTGCTTGTGGTCTTAGTTTTGAGGAACATGAAAAGAAAAGCAACCACAATTCTTTTCTTAAGCAACACAATAATTCAGAATAAGGAACAAGTTCAGAGAAGCCGATTACGTAGGATGAGAGAAGCAGTATTAAATTGAAGGGGGCGTATCAATGTGATTGGTATTGATCGAGAGGAACAAGAAGGGAGAGGAGTTATGACTTATGAGTTGTTTACGTATACAGGAGAGGGTAATAAATATAAGAGGGGGAGATGAAAGTGAAAGGTGAGACGGGTGGGTCGCTGTTATAAATTAAACCTGACATTTTCACATAACCTGAATCCTTTTTCAAAACTTTCTCTATCGTTCCGAGTGAGACCCGAGCAAACACGAGGACTCCTCTCTTGTCCGCTCTGTACCCCACAGCCATTTCTCCGCCTTACATTTATTGCCTTTCCACTTTTTTTTTTCCCCCTGTATGTACTGTCTATAATTTTATGCATTTATTTATGCTGTCTCGTCTCGTCTCGTCCCGTCCTACTATCTCGCATGAATCCATGAAAACAAATCTAGAAATAAATACGGGACCCAATTATTGGAGGATAGATCTTTCTAAGACATGTTTTCTGGGTGGGTTAGGTCAGCTTGGCACGTCATTAGGTATGAATTCATATTAGTCGCTAATTCCACTCAACTTGACTTTTTCGTTTTAGGTCTAAACGCCAAGCCCCGGCCATCTTTTGTCAACTGCTTCTTGGTCACTCGATCTGCCTTTTTCTTTTAAGATTTCAGTAATCCTACATCGGAAATTACAGGGATGCCCCCTAATTAAAGTGGCGGGACAATTCTATCTAAATCCATCCGTTCCCGAACTGCTGTCAATTTCAATAAAACAAAAATTCTTAGGTATGTTTGGTTTGAGAGGAAGAGATTGAGAAAACTTTTACTAAATTGTTATCAATAAAAAAAATATTCTATTTTGTTGAGAATGTATTTTCTGAATATTTGAAATTTTTTAATAAATAATTTGATTAATATTAGATAAAAAAATTGATCTTCCTCCTCTCCCCCTCAAACTTAACACAAATGTATCGGTGTCATGGAATGGTACGGGCAAAATCGACGGTGAGGGAAAGGAGTGGCTACTGGCTGTGAGATATTAAAGTTGTTGTCTCCTGCCTTTGGTTTTCACTGTTGTGATCCATACCAATAATGGCTCCCAACAAGAACTGAGGCTCGCAATCCCTCCAATCCCCTTCCGCCACGTGGCACGCCCCAATCATTCATCTAATGAGAGCTTAGCTTAGCAGCTGAAATCTAAAGCTAAAGTTTCAAGCTTCACCACGCTATTACGAGATTCATCAAATGCTAAAAAAAATTTCAACCGCCAGTCACGCACGCTGCTTTTACTACCCTCGTCGCTTTATCAGTTTACCGTATTGTTAAAGTGTGGAAGTTGTTCTTGTGTATTGTAACTCACGATCGATTTTTGTCTCCCCCTCTGTCTCTCAGTATAATTTCATGCATAAATACGATTTTTTTTAAAAAAAAGCGGTTTTACCAAAACCCCAGAACATAGGATGCTATGTGAGATATTTCTGTATTTTTTTATATGTACGCAAATCTCAGATCGCCCTCATTTCAAATGGGACACATAACATAACTTAAATGGAAACAGCATCGGTAGGCGGTAGCTGTCAAGTCCCACCCTAGCCCAGGAATGAAAAGGTATGGGCATACACCATAATACGACGAATTATTTACAATTAAAATTTGAATTTACTAAGATATATATTAATTTCCTGGGATGCTCAATTGCTCATGCATATTTATGCATTACTATATTTTAATTAATTAATATTAATATTATATTACAGGAGCACTTTTGAATTCATCCATTTGGGACTGTGAAACGCAGCATATACGGTGGGGCCCTTTTTCCTACAAAATAATCAGTGCCCAGTACCGAAAGAAGAAACAGTAACCTACATTGCGCATCTCCTTCTCTCTCCCTCTCCGTCTATCTCAGCTTCCTCCCCTTCTCTTCCTAGCTCAGCCTAGGGTTTCTCCGTTTCTCTGCTCGGTTTTCTTTCCCTCTTCCGCGGATTTGTGCTCTTGAGTTTGTCTCAATGTGCCCCTACCTCTTTTAGCCTTTTCAGGTACTGCTTTTTGTTTCCGATCGCATTGTATTTCATGCTTCCTCTGTCCGTTTGTTCACGCACTCTGATTCGGTAGTGAATGTTGTTCACTTGGACGACGCGTTTTCTGAATCTGTGAACTTATACTTATACTTTTCTTGGGCGAATTAATAACTTTCGTTATCTTTTGTTTTGAATTCCAATATACGAAACCGTGGTTGTTGTTTGTACAAACAAGGATCGGCTTGGCGTTTGATACTGTATTTCTGATAATATTCCCGCATGTGGAGTGGGTATATTTTTCTTTGCTCCCCCTTTCCCGGGTTTAATTTCTGGGGTGTACGCGGTTGAGGGAGGCAAATCAATCCTAAAGTCCTATGCTTTCCCCTCCCTCTCCTTAGTTTGGATGATCTCTTGCTAAGAATAAGGAAATTGCAACTTCATTTTCCTGCACATTTTTATCTGATCTATTGATTCGACAAATTGAGGACATTTTGAAAGAAAAATGAGCAAATACTTTCTACTGTAAAGGACTTTGTTTTCATCCTCTTGAGCAGTGTTTACTGTGTCTGGCTTTATTCTACTTGCAGAGGTATCGAGGAAAAATCATTATGCCTGGTACAAATTGCAGCTTGTAAATATGTCGATAAGAAATTTGTAAATCAGATTATATGCGCAGCTCAAACTAGAATAAGCTTTTATTCAGTTCTAATAATTGCTTCAGTTTTTCTTCTTTATCTAATGTCTGGACACGAGTTCACGTATCTTCATGAAATGATTTTTTTTTTTTTTTTGTAATTTTCAAATTAACTTCGGAGAATTGGGTCAATAGAAATGTGATAGATAAAGTTGTCACAGTATTTGACTCTTTCATTTGCAATTTGATGCTTGTATTCTTTTTGGCGACTTTTTTCTGCAAGTGAGGTATCCATGCTGATGGCTTAACTGCTTATTTCAATTTTTCTTGCTCTCATGACTATGCGCACTTACCATTTCCTTTGCATCTCTTCCTCCTCCTTATTTTCCAGATCATGGTTTCTTTTGATTTCCTGACAAATTGAAATTTTGGCCACTGTATCAGGGTTTGAGTGTCCAACTGGCATGAAGAGAACGTGTAGTGCTCAGTCTCTGAATTTGATTTGACCAAAGAATGGTTTGAGTTTTGGAAGTTTGAGTGCTTTTCCTTTCATCCACCGTAAGTTTATGGTGTCTGAATCACGGCATGTAAAATCAATCAGTATAGAATTGAACGTTGAAGGTCTACCTACCCAATCAGCTGTACTACACCTTAATCAAGTTATTTGATTCACCCTGTAATGGGCTCATTCTCTGGCACTTGTGAAATAGTTGAAGCAGAGGAAGATCTAAATTCAGGTAAATCTGCAAGGATTTATCGGACAAATTCTGAATTTAGCATGGGTGAAAAAAATCAGAAGCTTCCAGTGCTACAGTTGGGATGCAAGGACAATCTGGAGAATGATATTAATAAGCTTTTCGAATCAGTTACTCTTAAGACTTCATCGAGGAATTCAGGCCTTTTACAAGATGGTACAAGCCCTAAGATGAAAAATACCTTAAAAAAGCCACTAACAGTGGGTGTTTCTTGGTCTCCTCGAGTTGGTACTTCTGAGCCTGCAACTCTGAAGCAGGCATTGAGAGACCTATCTTTATCCAAGGCTTCAGAAATGGCTGCTATGAAGCGATTATCAAAGTCAACAAATTCTCCCAGGATATCTGAGGTTGGGAAGATCAAGGCCTTGTACGATTCAGTTGTAGGTAAAGGCACTCAACATGGGTCTTCCTTTGTTGAGAATAAAGGGAGTGGAATTGAAGTATCAATATCATCAGAAGAGAGCAAAACAATTTCATTGGACAAAACGTGCCAGTCTCATAAAGCTGCCAATTTCACTTCATCGGGTGCCAGTGTTCATTTGTCTTCAAGAGCTGTAAGTGCAACTAAAGAAAGTGATGCAGCAACTTCTTCAATAGAAATTGATTTGGTAAGTTCATCAAGTACTAGTGGATTTCAATCTCAGCAATTAGGTTCTGATCAAACAGGAAAACAAACATCTGCAAATTCTTCATCTCTTTCTAATACTGATGGAAGCAAAGTAGAGTTGCCTGAATGTGATTCTGTGCCCAAAAGAATAGGAAATAAGGCATCTGCATCAAAGGTTGGGCGAAAAGTGAGGTTGCAAGTGCTTTCTTCCTCATCAACATCTACTTCGGTAAGTGGAAATAGAGTAAGAGGAACCCACAATGGCTCTCGTACAGTCAAATCAGTCGTAAGGAACAAGAATTTGAATAAGAAGAAACCGAAGCAGGATTCTGGTTCTTCTCTAAATGCTCCTACATCAAATGAAATGAATAGTAAATTAGTCCCCGGAACTATTCCACTGGTTTGTGAGAGATGTCGGTGCACTATAGAGGATACAAGTAAAGAAAAGAGCCAAGATAGTTTAGCGCCAGACTCTGCCAATCCTGGAGATGCAGTAAGTTCAAGTAATGTACATTACGGTGCAAACAAATCTGCTCCCTCATCAACTAACTGTAATAGAAGCAAAGCTGTAGCGAAAGTGAAAAAGAATGCCAGATTGAAAGAGCAACTTGAATTTTCACAAAGTTCAAAGAGTAGTCAAGAGTGCAGTAGTGGTACAAGTACTAGTGATGAAAGCAATGTGAGTGGGGCTAGTTGTGGCAACAGGCCTCACATGTCAAAGGATGTTAGGTGGGCAGCCATTCGTCAAGCTCATATGCAGCATGGAGTCTTGGGCTTGAGGCAGTTTAATCTTTTGAAGAAACTTGGTTGTGGAGACATTGGAACTGTATATCTTGCTGAACTAATTGGCGCAAATTGCTTATTTGCTATCAAGGTCATGGACAATGAATTTTTGGCAAGAAGGAAGAAGATTTCTAGGGCTCAAACTGAAAGGGATATTTTAAGGATTCTTGATCATCCTTTTCTACCCACGCTCTACGCTCAATTCACATCAGATAATTTGTCATGTCTGGTCATGGAATATTGTCCAGGTGGGGATCTTCATGTTCTACGGCAGAAGCAGCTTGGTAGAAGTTTTACTGAGCCAGCAGCTAGGTATGATGCTAAAGACTGATGCACAGAAGTCAGCATTTTGTTTATGAATTCTGAAGTCATTCATTGTTGTCTATAATTTCTTTGAATCTACTAGGACTTAATGATTGCTTGGTTTATCATCCGATCATTTTTTGAAGTAGACACTTTTATTTCTGTAGTAAATTTGATCGGTGAGAAAAAGTTAGATGATGGAATCCTCCCAGCAACTCCTTAATTGTTGCTTGATGAGACTTCCTAAGATATCATGTGTAGCTGTTACCTTAGTGTATTGTTAGGCAACTTTCTTTTGTTTTTCTACTTTTGCATCTTTCCTTTGGCAATGCTTCAAGCGGGCTGCTCCTAACCAATTTGCCAAGCGGAAAAGAAAAAAATCAGGGCCATGTTGGTCCTGCAGGCTTGTATAGCCCAGCCTGGTCTTCTTTAACAAACCATCAGCTTCTCATTGCTATCTCATGATTCCCATCATCAAATTTAAATGTTGCAATGTTTAATTCCAGTATGGCCAATTCCCTTGATCGTGAATACTGCTACTATGGACAAATAAAAGTTTCATTTGATCATTAAAATATTGAATTTAATATAGATTATAATCTGGTAATGATAGGTTTTCCTGCTCAGATCTGCCATTAGCCTTCAAGATCAACTATTGTGTTATTATAGATGTACCTGAATCCCTCTTCTCTGTATGAAATCAATAATTGGAATCTATTATTATTCTAAAATTTATTATCACTTGAACTGCTCTATACTGATAGTCCATCTTTTATGTGTTCAGGTTTTATGTTGCTGAGGTCCTTCTTGCTTTAGAGTACTTGCACATGCTTGGAATTGTTTACCGGGATTTGAAACCTGAAAACATTCTTGTTCGGGAAGATGGACACATAATGCTTACAGATTTTGACCTGTCACTAAGGTGTCATGTCAGCCCAACGCTTCTGAAATCATCTTTTGATGCAGATCCAGCAAGGATTTCTGGTCCTTGTGCACGATCTAGTTGCATTGAGCCATTCTGCATTGAGCCATCCTGTCAAGTTTCGTGCTTCAGCCCTAGATTCTTGCCTGCTGCTGCAAAAACAAGGAAATTGAAAGCTGATCTTGCCGTGCAGATCAGATCATTGCCTCAACTTGTGGCTGAGCCTACTGATGCAAGATCAAATTCTTTTGTTGGCACCCACGAATACTTGGCTCCTGAGATCATCAAAGGGGAGGGACATGGTGCTGCAGTTGATTGGTGGACCTTTGGTGTTTTTCTTTACGAACTTTTATATGGTAGAACACCCTTTAAAGGTTCTAATAATGAAG
The DNA here is from genome assembly GCA_037074495.1 of Acacia confusa. Taxonomy (NCBI): domain Eukaryota; kingdom Viridiplantae; phylum Streptophyta; class Magnoliopsida; order Fabales; family Fabaceae; genus Acacia; species Acacia confusa. The sequence continues at coordinate 6,098,463 of CM073507.1, read as the reverse complement.
AAACATTAGCTAATGTGGTGTTGCAAAGTCTCAAATTTCCTGACAGTCCGTTTGTTAGTTCCCAAGCCAAGGATCTCATAAGAAGGTTGCTGGATAAAGAACCGGAAAGACGTTTGGGTTCAGAGAAAGGAGCTGCTGATATTAAACAGCATCCCTTTTTCGAGGGCCTTAATTGGGCACTAATTCGATGTACTGTCCCACCAGAGCTTCCGGAATTTTGTGATTTTGGAGTTCCAGACATGACTTCACAAGGCAAGTATTTTGAGTGTAAATCAACCGGAGAACATGTGGAATTTGAGTTGTTTTGAAGAGACTGCTCTTCGGTGATTTTTGGCATTCTTGATTCTTGGCCCCATGCATCGAGATGTCACTGATATGTAAGCCTGTGTTGTATATTAGTTTTGATTATATCACGGCTTATTATGCCTTTTTAAGGCGCAGGAAGTTCATGTTGTATGGCTACATTCAACTTGACGTTCGCAGTCCAAAGGAACGAAAATCCCCAAGATCCATAAGTTCGTACCGTTCGGCTGGGCAAGTTTGTATGGTGGTACTATTTTAAAACACTCAGCCCATCAAAACTTGAAAAGGCGGGAAGAGAATAAATGAGAAGCTCGTGTTGCCGACACTGGCTCTTGGTCGCAACTCGCGAGTACCTACATTAGCTGGCCTGGCAAATACGGTAAATGAGATGTGTTCCAGTACGTTGCTGAATGGCTTGTCTTTTCTGTTTGTTTTGTTCAAAGCTGAACAGAGACGGACACGGCCATGAGAGGAAATAAATCAAAATGACTGTCGTTTAGTACGCTGGCATGGTTCACATTTATCGAAATTTTGGCACAGAGCATCCTGTGTCCCCATCTACGTACCGGAATTGTTGAAGTGGAGCCCAGACACTAATGAGTGCTGAGAGTGATAATGACTTGTTATACTGTCGTAAATAGTTTGGATTCTCTTCCTGATGAAATAAACGGTGGGTTCCATTGAGACTGGAAATCTCACTTCTCTCTCATTATCTCGTAGCGTTCATACCCAGATTCTTAATCATGTTCATGTGCTGTCGAGTGTGTTCTTTTACAAGATGGAAGCCATAAATTTGTAAGAGCTATCTATTGGTGGTGGTGCTAACTTTTATCTGGAAAGTGAATAAAAGAGTAAATTAATAAGGAAGATAATATTTATAATTTTAAAGATGGAGGATAAAAATTTATTTGAAGGTGTCATAAAAAAGTTATAATTATAATTTATAAAAAAATCAACATGAACTATCATGATCTGAACAACGGAGAAAGTATTCTTCATCATTATTTCCTGGTAACCATGTCAGCCTACTGGTGTGTCGATTGCGGTCTACCTTGTGTATAATTATTTATTTGATTAGATGCTGGCTTGCGGGGCTCACTTCCCTTTCTCTTTTTGTTCCTTGTTTCGGTTCTTTTCGTCTTTGAATCACGTTTACAAAGAAGAAATACATATTAAAAAAAGGATGAGGCTGAGTTTTAATACAAGAAAAGAAGCATCTTTAGTCTTTGTTTGACCACATATCTTTAATTGATTTGAAGAAGAAAACTTGATGTGGTGGGTGGAAAAGGGGAAGCGTGGATTCACTTGCTTCGACTTTAAATTAGTCCAAAGTCAAAAGTTCCAAGGTTGCTTGCCTTAACTTTATCATATCTACTAAATAAAAAACTGCTAAAGATATTACAAATGATTATCATCCTCTCTAATTTTGTTCGCCAAACACAAGGGGCGGTGTTTTTTTTTTTTAGGGGATCTTAAAATATAGTAACTACAAACACGCAATGCGTTATTGGAAAATAAAAACCAAGATATATAATTGCAGGTGGTTCTCATTAAATTTAGTTGAGCCAAAAAAACAACAAATGAAGATCCCGTCCTCGCGATTGCACGAAAAAAACTACTTTACATTTATGCACAAATCTAATATATCAAAATTTGCAATAATTTATTCAAAAAATATGTAATAATCCATAATCATTTATATGCAAATATGCAATGGTGAATTAACTCTACAAACTCAGGTATTAAAAATCCAAATTAAAAATGAAAGTCAGACAGATGGTGTTACATAAGTTGATAAGGTGAATTGGATAAAAAAAAAAAGGTCATTGAGTACACAACTTAGCAATTGGATATCATGTCATCAAATATGATTTATCATTATTCGGGGAGAGGATACCATAGTCCATAGGTGTACAATTTATGCTTCATTTGTCAGATTACATTTTTTTTTGTTACAAACAAATTTTGGAAGGGTTCGACATCAGTCCTCCACCAAGGTCAGGACACAGTCTCGGGCTCTTTGAGCACTTAATGGGGACTTACGAGATCGCCTACCGAAGAAGTCTCAGCAACGATAGCGGAGATTGAACACACATCCCAGATTTCATGTTCCGCAAATAGCAATACAAAAAAACAAGGGCCTTTTTTTTCCCTAGCAAAAATCATTGAGGCCTGGGAGCCCATTGCTCAGATTCCAAAGGCCCAAGAACAACAGGGAATAGAACGCTGCGCTTTGAATTGTCTCAGGCGGGTTCTCCCTCTCCGTCCTGGATGTTATGAGGCTTCACTTCACTCTGCCCTCTGGTACGACGAGTAATCGCCGCAAGTGGGCTGCGTTTCAGACTTTCAGGCTTCTTTCGGTTTGCGCCTCGTTCCATACGACGAGTAATATCCAGTTTATGTCTTTCTTTAATTTTTTGTTTGCTCTTTTTAAGCATCTTGTCTCCTCAAATTCTCAAATTACTTGTTTCTCTGTAATTTCTATGGTTATTTAAGATTTTTGTCTTCGAAGTAAAATTTCAGAATGTTTATAACTTCTGGCTACTCACTCATTAAGCCGTTTTAATCGAATAATTTATCTTCATTCTTTCGTTAGCTTGCATTTCTTTCCTTTTTTCCTCATATCCGGGTTTTAAGCGAATTTGACGTCTGTGGCTGAGACTGCTGTCTTTAGTTAATAACTCTGGTATATGCAGTCGCATAATCAAGCTAATCATCTTGATTATGTTTCCATCGTTAATGTCTTAAAACCAAGTTTTGGAATGTATCTTACATTCTTTGCATCGGGGGACAGAAGGAAATAACATATATTTTTTTCTTCAGTAAACTCTTTATTTCTTTTTCCCTATGACAATCTGTCTGTGAATTATAAAGTTGATCCTTTTCTAATATTTATATTATTTACTTATTAGCTGATACCTGGTAGAAAAAATGGCAATCGATCATCTGATTTCATGGTTTCATTTGACAGATAATAAAATAAAATGCCTAAAGTAAAGACAAGCCGAGTTAAATATCCTGAGGGGTGGGAATTGGTTGAGCCTGCACTCAATGAACTTCAAGCAAAGATGAGAGACGGTGAGTTTCTCGTAATTATGCATGCTTTGACAAGTTTTAATAAGCTTCCTTGCTGGATGTTATGAAACTAGCGGTATAATAATGCCCTTCAATTTTGCTAGCTGAGAATGATCCGAACGACGGGAAAAGAAAATGTGAGGCAATGTGGCCTATATTCAAGATTTCTCATCAGAAGAGCCGCTACATATTTGACCTATACCGCAGGAAGGAAATTTCTCAGGAATTGTATGAATTCTGTATAGAGCAAGGATATGCTGACCACAATCTAATTGCAAAATGGAAGAAGGTACCTCTCATGATGATATGTGTTCTTTTGGTTTAATCTTTATAATTGTCATACCTTATCTACAATTTTTTTTTTTTCAAATAAGTTTGCATTGGATTTGTATGAAACTCCATAGTATTCATTCAGCGACTGCAAGCTAGGTCCTCATGGGAAACTTAATGATAACAGTGTAGACGTAATGGAGGTTAGAATTTTCCTATGGCATGATTTTGAGGATGCAATTATTTTATTGAAAAGAAGTTTAGCTTTATCATATTTTTGGCATTGATTAACGAAAGCATACAGATAAATAATAAAATAATCCATCAATGTGTAGTCTTTAAATTTATTGATAATGTTGAATTCATGGTGGTAAATAATCTTTTTATCTCATTTGGGAATTCTATTTAAGATCTTAAATTATTTTAATTGTTGTTTATCTTGCAGCCTGGATATGAACGTTTATGTTGCTTGAGGTGCATGCAAACACGGGATCACAACTTTGGAACTACTTGTGTTTGTCGAGTACCCAGTAACCTCAGGGAGGAGAAGGTCGTCGAGTGTGTTCATTGTGGCTGTAGGGGCTGTGCAAGTGGTGACTAATTGGCTTCTTTCTAGTGTCTAAAACTAGGATGGATTTCTTAGAACTAATTTTTGTCTTTGTCTGTGTGTTGTTTGCAATCCTCATGCTCTATAACGGCTAAATTGAGGATAAAATGTTACAAATAGTTAGGGAAATTCGCAAAAATAAGCTGGAAATAAAAAATTGTGAAACTGGATCACTGTGGAAACAATTTGTGGAAGTAACCTAGTTGGTGGCGCCACGTCAACAGGCGCCACACGTGGTGTGGCGTGCCACGTGGACACGCCACAAAGTGGTGCTACCACATGGGGCGCCACTTGTGGCGTGCCCACGTGGTACGCCACACAAAAGGCGCCAGCTCTCTTTACAAAAAAAATTAAAAATTAAATGCAGAGCGTGCTGGCTCAAGGGTAGCTATTCTAAAAAGCTGCCCTGGAAAAGCTGCCCCCCAAGGCAGCTGTAATATGTAGGGGGCGTGAATAATTCACACCCCCTACATTGATATTTTTTTTTAAAAAAAAAAATATGTGCAAATAAAATTAACAAATGAGAACAAAAATTAAAATAATAAATAAAATTCATAATATGTGCAAATAATTATTTTTAATTTAAGTTTCTTATCCTATTTTGGTATTTTCTTTAATATATTACTAAATAATTTGAAAACTAAACCGATTAAAATTTCCATAACATCTCTATGAACCCAAATATATAATTTGCATAACATTTAATCGGGCCAAATATCCTATAATACAACAATCTTAAACTTCTTAAATTTAAAAATTAGTTTTAAATTTTTAAAACAAACAAAAAATACATATAAATCGTCTTAAATTTATTATTAATCATTTACTACATAAATACAGTCTTCTATTGTTAGAACTTACAATCCCTAAAAAATTCTAACTCTAACATTTTTTCTACCCGACAAAATACTACCATCATTGCAGAGACAAATAGAGATACAAAACATTTTATGAAGAACAATTGTTAAAAGGTTCTAATTTAACTACGTAAATAATCTTATACAATAAATAACATACCTTAAAAAAGCTTTCAACTTATGTATTCTTCTTTCCTTCTTTCTTCAGCTCCCAACGTCTCTCCCGTAGTTGTTGTGAAATGTGTGAATGTGTGTGTTGGGTGGTGTTTTAAATAGGATTAAATTTTTTATTTTTATTTTTTTTAAAAAAAAATATCACTGTAGGGGGCGTGAATTATTCACGCCCCCTACATCCAGCTGCCTCGGGGGGCAGCTGCCCCCCGAGGCAACTTGACGTGCCCTGCATTTAATTTTTTTATTTTTTTATTATTTTTTTAGCTGGCGCCTCCACAAGTGGCGCCCCACGTGGCGGCGCCACTTTGTGGCGTGCCCATATGGTACGCCACACACAAAGTGACGCCACGTCACGTGGCGCCATCAACTAGGTTACTTCTATTAATTGTTTGCATACTGGTCCAATTTCACAAATTTTTTTGTTTTTGAGCTTATTTTTGCAAATTTCCTCAAATAGTTAACTACGTCTTTTTTTTTTTTTTTTCGATTGCGTCTTTTTAGCATATGATAGACTTAAAGCCAGTTGGAAGGCAGGTTATACTCTTTAATTGTACTCCCAAGTTTAAACGTAAATTTATATCAAAAAAAGTTTAAACGTAAATTAATATTTTGCTTCGATGAACTAAAAGGCGTGTTTAGTAGGAGGGAGGCATTTTCAACGTTTTGACTCTTGAGTTCATGCAGACATGCATGGACCACATTGCCAATGTCTTCCACTCTATTCACATTATGGTCCCTTGTATGCTTAATTCTGAAATTGAATTAAACTAAAGATGAGATAATAGTTAATTAGTATAATATAATTTATATTTTAATAAATTTTCATAAAAAGGCCAGTTTCAGAAGATTTAAAATATAAAGAAAAATTAAAAATTAAAGTCAATAATTCAAAAAGGCTACTTCAACTTTAAAATGGTTACTAAACAAAATTCGGTTGTTCTTACAACTATTTCAAACAGTATTTTGAACCTAAATCAATTTAACTTTTTTAATTGAAAAAAAATAACTTTTAGCATGTCAAACACATCTTTTAACCTCCAAATCTCTTAGATGTGAGCATCTCCATGTATGTAATGCAAGTGTTTATGATATATGATGGTCATGTTTAAATTTACATTTATAATACTCTCTTTAATATTTAATATAAGACATATTTACCTAATTTGATTAAATTAAAAATATTAGTTAAATTAATTAATGTGACATTTATTTTTTTAAAACCTCTTAGTTATCTTCTTTCTTAATTGTCACATTCTTTTTCTTTTTCTTAATTATTATTAAGGGATATCAATAGGGTAAACTAAAAAAATTAATAAATATAAAAAATATATTTTATATTTAAGAGTACAAGTCAATTCTGTAAATATAGGGAAAACATTTTCTTTTGTCACACGTATATATTCATATGAGTCTCACCATTTTATTTTATGTGTGTAGAAATTTTTTTTTCCTTATGTAAGATAAGAAAACCAAAACCCTTCAACATATCCTTATAATTATGAAAATGTTTTGGGTATATACGTGAAAATATTGAGAAGTAAGGATCACGAATAATATCAACTGCCGCAAGGATGGGATTGAAATGGGAAGCCGAATTGGTCAGAAAATAGAAATCGTAGGCCGAAGGGCGAGTATTTGATTGCATCGACTGAAGCCATGGCCAAGGTGGTGTGCTGCATTGGCGACACCCATGGTTTTATCACCAAGCTCCAAAACTTGTGGTCTAACCTCGAAAAGGAAATCGACCCTTCGCTGTTTCAATCTGCCATCATTATCTTCTTGGGTGATTACTGCGACCGCGGTCCTAATACTCGTCAAGTTATTGATTTCCTGATTCAATTGCCCTCTAGATATCCAAATCAGAAACACGTTTTTCTCTCCGGGAACCATGATTTCGCCTTCGCTGCCTTTCTAGGTCTTCTACCTCCACCGCCTGATGGCTCGAAGTTCTCCGACGCCTGGAAACAGTTCGAGGCCAGTGAAGATAGAGAAGGATGGTATAAGGGTGATGGTTATGAAAATATGCATCTTCAGGGGAGGCGATGGGCTGGTTCAATCAAGGTCAAGCACAATACAGCTAAGGGCATTGATTATATGGGTTCCATCTATGATGCTGCACCCACTTTTGAGTCTTATGGGGTTCCTCATGGTTCTGCTGGTATGCTTCTCGTTTTGCCTAATTTTCGCTCCTTTGATTTTCTTGTTAGTTTATGACTGTCTTTAGATACTACTTCAATCTTGAGTTATCAAAAAGGACGTTTCATGTTTGATTGTTTTGAAACTGATTTGTGACTATAAACATTTCGGTGACGTTGGCATTACGAAGTTTTTTTATTACGTCAACTGTCTTAGCATAACTTGGTATAGGTTCGTGGCGCTTTTGATGACACAATTCAATCAATTAATATATCCACACACGCAGTGTATGTGTGTGAGAGGGGGAGAGAGATAAGCCACATTGTGCACGTATTGTGCGACTCGTAAGGCGGAAAACTTGTCAATTAATACAGCTCTGCTTATTGGTGCTGAATGTTATTCAATTGTAACTGGTCCTTTTCTTGAAATTTTATACGAGTATTTTTTTTTTGTTCTATTCCTTAGACTGAAGGACTGTTGTTGCATACAGATTTGATTAAAGCAGTTCCTGATGAGCATAAGAAGTTTCTTGCTGATTTAGTCTGGGTCCATGAAGAGGTGGGACTTCTTTCTATGCCTTTCGGTGTCGTCACGAGACAATTTCCTCGTCATTTTACTTAGGTTGCAAGTTATTCGCCTGCTCCTTAGAACAGTGTGTTCTTTTTTGAGATTGCTAATTGATGTAGATTAAGATAACTACTGAAACTCTGTGGATCATGATGTCCTTTTTACTAGGATGAAGTTAGTGTAGAGACGGATGATGGAATCAAAAGCTGCAAGTTGATTGCTGTTCATGCTGGTCTGGAAAAAGGGAAAGATGTGAACGACCAATTAAAACTTTTGAAGTCTCGGGATACTCGGGTGCCTAAAGTAGTGCCTCTCAGCGGGAGAGACAGCGTGTGGAACATGCCAGAGGTGATAGTTTGTTGCTTCTATTGCCAAAATATTTTTTCTGCATACTACATAAATAGAATGTTGTCTGTTTCTAGGTTTAATTTTGTTAGAAGTCATCCTTTTTTTAATTTTGTGAACTTGGTGTTGTGGTTACCTCAAATTCATTCTAATTAGCTTCTGTTTTCTCGTAGGAACTTAGTGCTATTCCAATTGTTGTGGTTAGTGGTCATCATGCAAAACTCCATGTAAATGGCTTGAGGCTGATCATTGATGAAGGTGGTGGATATGAAGATAGACCGGTAGCTGCAATTGTTCTTCCATCAAAGAAGATAATTCGTGATACAGATGTTTTGGCAAAGTAGTTTCGTTCTTTCACCATCCAACCCATCGACAGAAGACAGTGCGGTCAACAATTAATCTATCATCTATTAGAGAAGCTTTTAGTATGATTAATGGAATGACACTGATTAGTTTTGTCGTCATACTGTACCCTTTTTAATTCTCAGCTCTGTGACATGTAAGCTATGGATTCTGAGTAGTTGGGCGGGGTGCTGCCCTAATTATATCAAGAGACCCGGTAGGATTTTGATATATTCGAATTCAACTAGATATTGATGAGCCTCTGAAGCCATGGGGAGAGGCAACCCACGTCATTGGTGAGAAGCACACCAATTTTTAATATGCATGCAAAGTTCAATACGATACAAATTGGCGAGAAAGACTGCAATTCAACCTGGATCTGGATCTTCTAATGGGATTTTATTGAAAAGTTAGTTTTCCCTGTGCACTATTCATTTCTCCATTGGCAGCGTCGGTTCTATTCCCAAATTACTGAATGAATCAAACGCGGCAGCATCTGAACAAAGAGGAAAAAGATTGTTCCAATGAAGAGATGATGAATGTGCTGCTGTAATGTTTACTTCATGATTATTATGCTTGGTTAATGAAACTCAAGGCCAGATGCCCCAGAAGAAATAGTGAGCCAACCTTTGACTTACTTTTGATAATATTGTTCTCAAAATCTGGTTCTATGTCATTTCTTCAGAATTCTCCCTATATAAAGTATCTCAATGACAATTTCGTGCGTGCGTGCGTTTGTTTTTCAATTTGTTGATAGTGCGTTCATTTTTTAATTTGTTAATAGTGTGGAGGGAATAAAGTGTCATATTTTAATCTTCACGTATCGAAGATGATAGCCTGCAATAACCATATTAGTTTTAGGATTTTCTTGCAAATGTGCCATGTGTAAAGAATATGTGTTTTTCAATTTGTTGATAGTGTAGAGGGAACAAAGTGTCATGTTTTAATCTTCATGTATCGAAGATGATAGTCTGCAATAACCATATGTTCTTGCTTCCATTTTCCTTTTAAAAAACAGACAATATGATGCTTAGGCGTGTCACTATTTTATTTGGCTGTCAATTAGCCGTTTACTTTTAACTTGAATACTGTAATTGTTGGAGCAAAGCAGAATGGAATGATAAGAAAAAATCGTTTTTTTTTTTTTTTTTTGCCAGTAAGAAAGATATTATATTAATCAAACTACGAGCATACATGGTCCTCAAAAACAAACAAAACATGACAATAAAAGTACGGAGTACATGACAAGCAAAAACTATTAAGGTTCGACCAGGATCCAAGTCTAAGTGGGCACAATCTTTCATCAAGACCTTCATCAGTGAGCAGGAGGTTGAAAGATAGGGTAAGACTCATCCATTGAAGATTTGGCCACGCCACCCAGTCAACAGCAAAGTTCGCTTCTTTGGGAATCCATCTGCAAGAGTGGCCCCTGACATCTTTTCCAGGAGTGTGAATCTGTTCCATTAACATTTCACATCGTCACTCTGGAGATGACACCTGCTTACTGAAATACATAACGATAGGTTTGTTATTTGATTCAAAAATAACATTAAACGGCTCATTCTCTTTTGCACACTGAAAAGCATAGAACAAATCCCAACTCCCACAAGAGCTGATGGAGCTGCTAGTTGTTCTTCTTCTCAGAAAGCACTACCAGTATTAATTTTCAAGTCATTACCTTCCGGGTCCTGCCATCTCTTCTCTGCGTTATGGTGATCCCTTTGGTTTTTGCGGAGAAGATTTATTTCCCTCAGTCCAATCATTTGCCTCCCAATTTTATCAAAATATCTTTTTCTGCTTGAGAGAAAGTGAAAACAGGATCTACTTCAGATTTATCATATTCATAGGATTATGTATTTCTACTTTTCCAGATTTGCCAGAGAGTGGTTGCGTAGACAGCCTTTTGCCAATCAGTTAGGTCATAATTTAAATGACAGTCTTCAAACCACTGGCTTAAAATAAAATCACTTTTCATTTCCGAACCAAGTCCTCTGGACCCATTATGCATTACTCTACAAGCATTTAGGCTTTGTTTGGTTGGATTGAGGGGAGGGGGAGGAGGGGAGGGGAAGGGAGGGAATAAAATGAATTTTAATATTACCTTGTCTCCTGTCTGGATTCATCAAAAGGAAGAGGAGGGAAAAGATTTTAATGTTATCAGGTTTGGTTTAGGAGAGAAGAGGAGGAAAATTATTTTCACATGAACAATTTTACCATTATATCATAAGAAGGATTTAAATGTTACCTTATTTGATTTAAAAGAGTAAGGAGAGGGAAGACCAAAAGAATAATAAAAAAAATTGCTCATGGATGCTCAAGAAGCTACAAAATTGCCTGTAGAATTCCCATGTGTTAAATCTTTACATGGCTTTTTTGAAGCTAGTTGCAATAATATACTTTTACAGTTCATTCAAATATCTATCAAAATTGTTGCGATTAAATTAGCTAGGGAGGAACTTTTTTATTTGCTATTGACCATAACTATAGCCAAATCATTAAAGGAAGACGGGAAAAAAATAATTATAAAAATTGCCCAAAACCAATTAAAAAAGACAAATAAACACAGATTTGATAATCATTGACCGCTTCCCTGTAATACCAATTGCAAGCCACAGGTATAAGAAGAGCATGTGATACTTGAAAGTCGAATCAGCATAGACTTCTCAGATAGAAAAGCTATTCACAAATATCAAGGGAAATATCACCGATTCTTTCATAAAGGAGATACCACTGAATCTTGAATAAATTCTACACCCCGTTTACAGAAATTGTACACACCTCTGTCCTTATCCCAATTGCGCCCAAACAAATTCCAATTGTATATCATTCGCCCACGTAACAGAACAAAAACGAGGATTATCCATATTTTGTCTGTTCCATTCTCTTCAAGATATCTCAAATTGCACAAAATATCAAAGACACTGGAAATCTCGGAAGTTAAAATCCCGCAAATCTCACACTTTACTGGATGAAACTCGCGGGAATGGTATTGAAGGAGTGATTGCTACAGATTGCTCTCGTCTCACCAACCCTGATCATTCGAATAGGGTTCCAGGCGTTGCATTTAGTTAAGAGAGGAAGTATTTTTGGAATAATAGGAAAAGAACAAGGGTATCTTTGTCCACTATCACACAAATTTTTATAATCCTTCCAAATTCGTCCGATTCCATCCGATTTGGGGAGTGAGGCTTTTGAGGGGAGAGAGTGAAAAATTTTAAAAAATTTCCCCTCCCCTCCTAAATAATATAATATGATTAACCAAACAAGGGGAGGGGGCCAAAATCCCTTAATTCTCCTCCCCTCTCTTCCGATCATTTCAAACCAAACAGACCGTTAGGATTTGAAAAGGTGGCAGAGCATTATGCATTTCTCTACAAGCATTTCTTTTGTAAACAAATCGAAGTTGAAGCTTACTACACAACCATAACTAGAATAAAGTATATCAAAAGGTTTTGGGTATTTATGATTAAATATTAAAAGCCGCAAGGACGGGATTGAAATCAGAACCGAATGACTAGAAATTTATCGCATCGACTGAAAAGCCATGGCCAGGGTAGTGTACTGCATAGGTGACACCCATGGTCATTTCACCAAGCTCCAAAACTTATGGTATAACCTCGAAAATGAAATCGTTCCTTCATTATTTCAATCTGCCGTTGTTATCTTCTTAGGGGATTACTGCGATCGCGGTCCCAATACTCGTCAAGTCATTGATTTCCTGATTCAATTGCCCTCTAGATACCCAAATCAGAAACGCGTCTTTCTCTCCGGGAACCATGAGTTTGCCTTTGCTGCCTTTCTAGGTCTTCTGCCTCTGCCGCCTGATGGCTCCAAGTTCTCCGACGCCTGGAAAGAGTTCGAGGCTAGTGAGGATAGAGAAGGATGGTATAAGGGCGATGGTTATGAAAATATGCATCTTCAGGGGAGGATATGGGCTGGTTCAGTGAAAGTCGAGCTAGATATACCCAATGATGGCATTGATTTTATGGGTTCTACCTATGATGCCGCACCCACTTTTGAATCTTATGGGGTTCCTCATGGTTCTGCCGGTATGCTTCTTGTTTTGCCTAGTTTTTTTCCCCTTTCACGTGTTTCAATGTCTTTCTTGCTTATGATTATCCTTAGATACTTCTTCAATATTGCGTTATCAGTAAGGATGTTGGATTGTTTTCAACTGACTTGTGTCTGAACATTTCGATAGCATTAACATTGCGAAGTTTTTTGTTTGTCCTCTTCATCATTGCGTACAGATTTGATTGAAGCAGTTCCTAATGAGCATAAGAAGTTTCTTGCTGGTTTAGTCTGGGTCCATGAAGAGGTGGGACTTCTTTCTCTGCCTTTTGATCTTGTCACAAGACAATTTCCTCCTCATTTGACTTAGGTTGTAAGTTATTCACCCGCTCCATAGAACAGTGTGTTCGTTATTGAGAATGCAAATTGGTGTAGATTAAGATAACTACTGAAACTCTGGATGATGATGTCCTTTTTACCAGGATGAAGTTAGTGTAGATACAGATGATGGAATCAAAAGTTGCAAGTTGATTGCTGTTCATGCTGGTCTGGAAAAAGGGAAAGATGTGAACGAGCAATTAAAACTTTTGAAATCTCGGGATACTCGAGTGCCCAAGGTAGTGCCTCTCAGCGGAAGAGACAATGTGTGGAATATACCAGAGGTGATAGCTTGCTTCCTCGGTTAAAATATTTTTTCTTGTTGCTACATAAATAGAATGTTGTCCGTATCTAGGTGCAATTTTGTTAGAAATCGTTCTTCTTTGTTTTTGTTTTTGTGAACTTGGCCGGTGTTTTGGCTACCTCAAATTCATTCTGATTGGCTTCTATTTTCTGGTAGGAACTAAGTGCAAGTCCAACTGTCGTGGTTAGTGGTCATCACGGAAAACTCCATGTAAATGGCTTGAGGCTGATCATTGATGAAAGTGGTGGATATGAAGATAAACCGCTAGCTGCAACTGTTCTTCCTTCAAAGAAGATAATTCGTGATACAGATGTTTTTGCAAAGTAGTTTCGTTCTTTCTCCCTCCAACCCATCGTCAGAAGACAGTGCGGTCCACAATTAAGCTATCATCTATTAGAAGCTTTTAGTATGATTGAATGGAATGACACTGGTTATTTCTGTCATCATATTGTACCCTTTTTAATTCTTAGCCCTGTGGCGTGTAAGCTATGGACTGTGTGTAGCGTGCGGGGTGCTTTACTAGTTATATCAAGAGACCTCGTAGGATTTTGATATATTTCGATTCAACTAGATATTGATGGGCCTCTGAATGGACGGCGAGAGACGACCCTCGTCATTTTCCACTTTCTTATATGCACTTAAAGTTGAATGAGGAGATCATGTATGTGCTGCAATGATATGTACCTCATGATTATTATGCTGGGGTGATGAAACTCTGGGCCAGGTGCTCAAGAAGGAGAAACAGTATGCCGAAATAATCTCTTGACTGTAATATAATGCATATAATATCTTGTGATTGTCATTTGGTCTGTCTTGTTTATTTTGAAAGTTACTCCCTCGTGGAATTTGTATTTAGTATAAGATATATTTAAAAAATTAATCTTGATCTTAAATATAAGATAATTTGTTTGTATTTATCAATTTTTTTCTAGTTTATATGAATTGATATTCTCTTAACAATAATCAGAAAGGAGAGGGAATAAATGAATTAATGAAGGTGATTTGGGTGTTTTAAAAAATATATGTCATATTAACTAATTTAGTAAACCTTCTTAATTTAATCGAAATAGATAAATATGTTTTATGTTAAATAACATAAGGGAATTTGGAATTCTAAAATTTGGAAGTTTTTTCCTAGCGTGTTTCAGTTGTTTGTTTGTTTAAATTTTTATTCTTGTATTGTTCTTGTATTGTTGAATCATTTTTACTCTAGTTAACGGTGCTAAGAAGGAGTCGCATAGTTGGCACAGTTGGATAAGGTGTTGGCTTTCACCCCAAAAGGGAGGAGGTTCGATTCCCGCTGGTTGATGTGAGAGCTTCTTTGGTGGGCGATCTATAAATACCTCCTGTAAGTGCTCTTTGAACCTGGAGGCATGCCCTGGCCCTAGTAGGTTACTGGTGTCAACCCCCACCTAAACTTTTTATATATCATTTTTTAGTCAACGTCAAAATAAATGATTAAAAAATAATTTTTTTTTAAAAAAAGTGTTTTTATTTCTTTTCATGGCAATATAAGTTAGGTTTATACTCCATGATCTTCAATGTAAGACCTAATTAATATGATACTTTCCTTGGTCCTAACTATAAGACTAAGTTGATTTTTTTTAAAAGAGATTAAGGAAGCTGAATAAATTACTTAATCATATTATATGTTGTATATCATTAGATCATATATTAGTTTATTAGTTAAACTAATTAGTTTGGAGACAAAAATAAAAAA
This sequence comes from Acacia confusa, assembly GCA_037074495.1. Classification (NCBI taxonomy): domain Eukaryota; kingdom Viridiplantae; phylum Streptophyta; class Magnoliopsida; order Fabales; family Fabaceae; genus Acacia; species Acacia confusa. The sequence goes on along the minus strand of CM073507.1, from coordinate 6,083,374 downwards.
AAACTTTAAAATAATTTAATTAACTTCCTTAATCTCTCCAAAAAAAAGTCAATTTAGTCTTATAATTAGAACTGGAAGTAGTATTAATTAGTATAAGTTAGGTTTATACCCTATGATATTTAATGTAGACCTAATTAATATGATATTAGTTAATATAATATTTTTTAAGTAAAAAACCTAATTCTCTTCCTTATTTTCTCTCTCTTCTATTTGATTATTGTTGAGGGAATACCAATAAGAATAATTTAGAAAAATTTAATAAATATATGAATAGGCATTTTATTGAAAATGTAATTATATATTTATATCTAACGCTAATATCAACTTATTAATTAAGTTACTTTAAGAAGAAGATGAGTATATAATAATTTAGCCCTTTTTTTTAATTTCATTAAATTAGATAAATATGTTTTATATAAAAGACTGAAAGATTATTTGGAATTCTAGAATTCTAAAGTTTTTCTCAAGCGTGTTTCTGTCATGTGTCCGTTTAAATTTTTATTCTTGTATTCTTAAACCATTTTGACTCTAGTCAACGTCAAAATAAAGAAAAGGAAAAATAAAAAATTTCTTTTCATATCAATATAAGTTAGGGTTATAACTTATACCCTATGATGCTTAATGTAATATCTGATTAATATGATATTAGTTAATATCATATTTTTAAAGAAAAAAACTAATCATCTTCTTTATTTTTTCTTTATTCTACTTGATCATTGTTGAAAGAATGTCAATAAAATTAATTTTAAAAAAATTGATAAATATATAAACTAAGTGTTATACTTAAAATATAATTATATATTTATATTTAAGACAAATATCAACTTCTCAAATAAATATTAAACTTTAAGAAGATGATAAGTATAATTTTATCCTTTAGTTGCACTTTTGTTTAATTCATTTAAAAAGCTTCTTTTCCCCGCACAAAATAAATTTTAGAGAGGTTCGGAGGTCCGCATCAGGGGCCGGAAACTGAAATTTGACGAGGGACGTTTCAATCTCTTCTGTAGCAGCAGAGAGCTGTTACCCAGTGGCGGACCAGGAATTTTATTCATGGGTGTGAAAATAAAAATATACTATATTAAAGAATCATCAAGAAATTGGTCTCTCATACTATTTCGAAGTCTAATTTTGATTATTTTCATAACAAATAAAGATCTTTCAGCATTTACGGTAAAAACTAAAAGAGTGAGTATAAGTCTAATCACTCTATCAATAAGGGGGTAAATAATATACTTTTCAGTTCATGCTAACCCTTCACATAATTTATATGTAGTTGATAAATTAATGAAAAGTGGATATTTATGAATGTTAAGTTCAAAACATTTTAACTTTATTTTCAAATGCAATTTTTCGTGTTCTGTGAAATATCTAAAATTAAATTTATTAAGTTTACAAATTTATTCACAAAAGTCTATATCAATATTCTATTTCATATAGAGATATAATTCAAAAAGTTCCATATCACACATTCTATTTCGTAAATCATATATCAAAAACTCTAGGTAAAAAATTTTCTAATTCATAAGCAATAAATACATTCATAATCGAGGGCTGTAATTGCTTTGTATTAAATTGAAGTTAAAGTAGTCAAAAAGACACAGGATATGCAAGCGGTGCATTATGGGTTTTGGATATATTACTATACTGCAAGCAAACGTATTGACGGGAGAAGAATCATGATTTATATGGGCTTGTTACTACTACCAAAAGTATTACCTCATCGTTGTGGATTTGGGTTGCTTCGAGGCGAACCTGTTTCAGTAATAGCACGATTTGTAACTGTAATTTATCACCCCCAAGTTCTGACCCCCCGCATTTTCACCTTTTACACAAGAGCGAGCCATATAGCAGGAGCGCAATCCAAGTTTTTTAGCTTCCTCTTAGGCTTTAGTTTTTCATAATAAGCAGTCAAGTGATATATGGTTGGCCAAAATTTCCTTTAAGGGACACATCTGAAGTACAAACAGTGATATCATTTTCTTAAAAAGTAAACGGACACTGATGGTTGATGTTGATAGCCCACTATAGCATATTCCATGCATCTTCAGATACTTCCGGCGGCATGGTATACGTATCTCTTTGGGAGACATAAACATTGATTCAGATTTTTTGTTCCTTCACCTTTTTCCTAACCCCCCCCCCCCAATGAATAGGATCGCCTCATTTTCATCTAGAAAGCTGTAAAAAAGCAAGCTTTAGAAGTTATCAGATCCTAACTTTTTATTCAACGGATTTTTATATTAAGTGACTATGTCTTTATATATTTATACAGTTTTCATGTCTTTAATAGTTTAATGTCAATTTTCTTTTAATCAAAATATAACACAATATTGTCACATAATATAAAAACAAATGTATAGAAATTATATGTGGGTGCACGTTTTATTTGGTGGTATTATTGCACTTTTAACATCTATTATAAATCCTGATTCTTTCCTGATCTCATAAAAATATCCGGTGTTCTTTGAGTATGAAAAATTAACAAGATTTCTTGCTCTAATACAAGGCAGAATAATAAAATAATTGAATCAGGGTACTTTTTTGGACAAGAATCATGGTTCTATTGAAAAAAATTAAGGAAAACCAAAATTCATCAGTCTAATAGGCACTGGTCTCACATCACCTCAATAACTCAAGGGGATCAGCATTGACAATGAATAATGAAGATCGAATCTCCGACAATAATGTTTTGATATTTTGCTTCCGAAAATTGAAAGAATTCTATATAAACAAAGCGAATTCACAAAAGGAAACAATGATAAGGGAGGTATATATTCACGAGTTGCAACTGAAAAAGAAGTAAAGAACCTTTTAGAGACGTAAAGAAAAACTTTGCCGAGGCTTTATATGGCGTCAAATCCCTCAAATCAAGAAGAAAAAGTTTATTCACCTCATGGCAACAGGGAAACAACAAGCGATAAATGAAGGCGCATTACCAGAGCCGTTTATACCATATCCTTGAGCCCACTTTGTGGAGGGGGTGGGCCCTGAAAGCTCTATCTTCATCACACGTAGCCTGCTCAGTTTGCGGTTAAATTGGCGAAAGGCGCCACCTTTTCAGCCCTCCAATTCATTCCCCTCTGATTTTTTTATAATCTAATAATGCTCTCCCCAATGCACAGGCTCGAGACTTATCACGGTTCTCACAGCTCCTGAACTCCGCTCTATACATATCGCAGTTCAAACCGGGATCTGTATCGCACCTCTTTCTCTCTTCATTCTCAAAACTCAGCTCCTGATAAAATCACAAGGATGGTTTATACCTTACCGGGATTAAGATTTCCGGTTGTTCCTTCAGTGTACAAGTACTCGCTATCGAGCTTCTATGGTGATCGCAGGACTGTTACTCTCTCCTCCTTCAAGAACATGAACTCCATTTCTCATTGTACGCCAATCTCGTCTTCACTCAATTGCTTCTACTATTTTAATTCATTGTTAGAGTTATAGTCAGTGTTACTGTTTGCTTTAAAATTGCCTTGGTTAATGTTCCAAAAACCGACACTGGTTCATTGAATGCATGAAATATAGCAATTTGTCAGCAACAGAAATGGACCATAATACAGTCTTTTCAGGATCAGTGTAGACATTTTATGTTGCTTCGAGTTTTCCATTGGTTCATCACATATACTTTTATCTAGGTCCTTAGAATTCCATAGAGCTCTGGACTTGGGTCCCTAGGAAAAACTAGGTTTTCAGATATTTTCTCTCTCCAGATAATTGAATCAATTCCCGTTGCTGTTTGCGTTGTTGAAAGCCCCGCTCTCAGTCAAGTTTTTCTAAGATACGAAGCCCATCTATGCGAACCGTATCTAACTGGTACTATTTTGCGGAACATTTGGCTATGAAGTTTTGTGTCTGTTTAGATGCTGAACTACCTGCTTAAAGTTTGTCTTGAGTTATAAATTTTATCTCGCATTTTATATAATCTACTCTAGGTTTTAGTACACCATTAAAATATAACGATTAATTATTTTAAAATGAAAAAAAAAGGAAAATGTTACCATGACAGTTAAAGCTAATGTGTAAAAATCATTTGATCGTCACTGATGATACTTTCTATCAGTATCATTTTTAGAGTATCTCATGACAATTAGGTGGCTTCTAGATGTTAGATTTAGTTTATATATCTTTTTCAATTTTACAATAGTGTAGAGGGAGTAAAGTTTCATTTTTTGATGTTCATGTATCGAAATTGCAGTTAGGCTGTAGTTTAGAGCAGTTACCTGCAGTTGCCCCTTATTTTTCTCTTTTCTTTTTTTCCTGTTGAAGTAGATATTTGTAAGGATGGTTTCAGTTCTTCACTAAATCGGAATGTTTGGCGATGGAAAACCAGCTCGAAAAGTTCATTTGACCTTGCGTCATAGCTTCTCGGAAACTATTTTCAATAATTGTATTGACGTACTTTTGATGATATTGTTCTCAAAGTTTTGTTCTATATATTTTGCTGAATCTTTTCCCTGCTGTCCGTTTTTTGGGTAGAATATAAAAGTGAAGCTAAACTATTGTAAGGATTGTTTTCAAGCTTATTTCCTTTCTTTACCTGACTAGACAATTTCTTTAAGGAAAATACTTATATCAAGTTCTTTATATTCATTTTGTCAAGTTCTCTAATCATGTGTGTCATGTTTTTGAATTATTGTCATTTAACTATGAACCCACATGAAAAAAAAGGACACATGGTGTGAATGGTGAACTTGTTGTAATGGCTGTAAGGAACTTGATATAAGTGTGGTCCTTTTTTAATTACTTAATTAGTTGGTCTATGACCTGGCTGTGAATTTTTAATGGTTGATCATTTTGAATTGAAAATACATGAGCATGATAACTTTCTGGAAATAGAAAACGTGAAGAGTGATTTGTGTTTCTCCATAGAATGAACATAAAATTTAGTTACATGCAAAACTAATTCCTCAATTTAAGGTTGGGAACACCTTATTGACATTGATGATTTCTTGTAGGGAAGACCCTGGTTGGAAAATTTTCTCATGATTCTGACTCCTCATCTTCTGCCATTGCTGCATCTGATAAAGTTCTTGTACCAGGAGGTCAAGATGATGCTTCAACTCTGACTGATCAACTTGAAACTCCTGAAATAACCTCACAAGATCCGCAGGTATTTTTGTTCGTTGCCTTGTAGAACTCTTTGTAATTTATTTTTTACATTAATAATTTATATATAAGGTTGAAAACACTTGATGAAGTTATTGAACATGATCTTTTGGCGAATAGTATATTTAAGAGTAGGTTGTTGATAGAGGACATTAGTGTAGTGTGATCTATATAGATGACCTCATTAAGTGGGATAAGTTTTATTGTTATTGTACTTTACATTCTAGTTATGTGGTTCGCTCTCTTTTCTCATGTGGATTATGGTTTTGATATCTTAATCTTAAAAAATGTTACAAGTGACCTGTTGCTGTAACCATAAGAAACCAGAACCTTTTAGTTGAATAAAGTAACAGTTAGTTGTAACTTGATTTCAAAATTCAAGGAAATGACTTGGAAATAGAGAGAAAAGAAGATTAAAGAAAAGATTTCATTTTCCATGTGGAATCCAGAAATGTCAAAAGTAGACTGCTGCTTGAGCCATAAGATCCTTGACTTCTGTTTCATGATTTGCAGGCAGTTAGGATTTGCTTGAGGGTAATCTATTAGTTTAAAAGGGGCTTTGAAAATATCTGGATATAAAAGAAAATTTTTTCTTTCTATGTCTTAGGGGGCCAATTATTTTGAAATATTAGTGATGCTATCAATTTCAAGCTGGCTGATGAATACTTTTTTATTTGCAATACAAAACTCTATAAGTATAGTTATAGCATTTTTTGAACCTGATTCTTGAAATTCTTTGCATGCTTAACAATTTTGAGAATATTAAGATGAAAATGTGACTATCGACAGATAGTGCATAGTAGTATAAATATTTGGTGAATGAATGGAACCTATTACCAATGGATGCTTGAGACCATATATTTTCTTATGCACCATAAGCTACAGGCATTGACAAATGCTTGGCTGCTGAGTGTAAGCATTACCACTTTTCTTTGTTTCTTTTATATTTTAATACGTAGAAATCTTGCAAATGTTAATGGTAGTTGTATTTTTATTTATGCCCTTTGTATATTCATTCTTAGTAATCTCAGAGTGCATGACTTGTATATTTTAGGCTCCTGAAAACTTAGAGGATCTAACCATGAAAGATGATATCGAGTTTAAGGATGATGAAGCAGCTGGTGGTTCTAGGGAGGTCAAGGATGGAGTAGGTTCTGTTTCATCACTTGAAGATGTAGATGCCAATGCTCCAGTAAAGACATCAATTTCTACGGAAGAGGAAGCAAAAATAGAAGGAGATGAAGTTAAACCTAAGATCATTCCCCCACCAGGCACCGGGCAGAGGATATATGAAATTGATCCTTCTTTGCTAGGTTATCGTGGGCATCTTGACTTCCGGTGAGTTGACTTATTACCTTAAGCATCTTATAGTTTGAATGAGTGAACAATTCGATGTAGTTCAGAATTGAAAAGTCTTGGAGAACTTGGGAAGCTCAAGTAACTGCTAAAGGTTCTTATAGTGGGTCTAGAAATGGACAACCTGGAGCTCATATATACAGCTGGTGTCTGGTAGCTGGAAGGCATTGTCAATGCTTCAAATTAAGTTGGTTTTCGTCTTTTTGAATAAAACAGTGGATATCTCCCTTTCGTGCAGTCAATTTATGCATTTTTCATTTTTTTTTGAAATTCTCTAAATTCATTGTTATGATTGATTTTACACTGGGAACAAACACTTCTAAGTTGTGTGCGTGTGCATTTTTATGTCCTTTTATTTTCTACTTAGTTGTATAGTTGAGCCACTACTAAGCTACGGAAGGAAGAGATTTCATTGAATGATTCATCTAAAGAATATTCCACTCAACCATGCGGGAAAGTTTGTGCCACACCTTAAAATCATTATAGTTAGCAATAAAACCGATTGATTGAAGGAAACTTGCGAGGACATCATTAAATAAAGGCAAGGTAGTGACTAGGGTTTAAATTCTTCTAATGTAACTAAAAAGAAAAAATAATGGCAGCATTTTCTTTATATAAGAAACCCTTTTTCTTGCTGGTGGCATATATGTCTTGATTAATTTGTATACTCAATTATTTCTAAAGATAATTCGACATGATGAAGACCCTGCCATTCTTTTATTAATTGATTGTGGGAAACTTGCAAGGATATCATTAAATAAAGGCAAGGTAGTGACTAGGGTTTAAATTCTTCTAATGTAACTAAAAAGAAAAAATAATGGCAGCATTTTCTTTATAGAAAAAATCCCTTTTTCTTGCCTGTGGCATATATGTCTTGATTAATTTGCTTACCCAATTATTTCTAAAAAAAAATTGACACGATGAAGACCATGCCATTCTTTTATAAAACAAAAACATACTGTACTCTGCTTATGTAGTCTTTAGTTGATTAATATATTGCCCAGTATTTTATTTTTTTGCTGCTCAAACTCTTATCTGTTATGCTTCTGGGCTTTTGATGTTTACTAAAGTGTGAAACATAACCTGATTTTGTTTAAATACACTTTTTCCTAATTACAGTTATGGACAGTATAAAAGATTGCGTGCAGAAATTGATAAGCATGAAGGTGGTTTAGAAGCATTTTCTCGTGGCTACGAAAAATTTGGTTTCACACGCAGGTTTTATTTTACCCCTACTTTTACATGTTGATGCTCATGATGTATATATCTATCTTTTCTGTTTCTGAAGTTATTGAATATCACGTTCTTAATATGATTAAATATCTAATATGCATCACATGCAAATTCCTGGTCCATAATTAATATAATTAATTAAACAAAAGGAGTAGCTTTTATTTATATTTTGAATGCTATATTTATAGCTCAAATAAATTTTACTTCTGGCTCCAACGTTCTGGAATCTGACGAACATTCCCTGTGAGAAGACCTCTGACAGCTTTAGGTGGCTAATAAATGGAACTGGCAATACTCTTTTCTTTGTTTATTAATTTTGTCAGAAGGGAGTGGAATGTGATTTAGGTTTATGAAAAACTGTTATTGATGTTTGTTACCTTTATGACTATGACAATGTGGCATGAAAAAGAGATAAATATATCATCTCTGTTGAGGACCACAATTTGAGCCTGACAAAGGTAATTATGGGGGTTATATGGCGTCTTTTTTATTACTGCGGTAGTGCAGATGCATGTTTGGAATTTTAGTTTTCATCTACTGGTTCTATGTTCTCAAAACATGGTTGTACTTTTCTGTGTCACTGTGTGTGATGTACATAACTGTTGTGCTTTTGAAATGTTGTTTACGTACTCTTTATTCTACATTGTTAGATTTGTAATCTCATGTGCATTCTTGCTTTAATTGCTACTTAGCAAAGTCCTTAGCCTTTAATCTAAGGCTTTGAAAGTGTCAGAAACTAACTCAATCAAATGAAGTTAATCCAACGTAGTTGATATAGAACAGAGTCTGAAGGAACCATTTAACGAATTCAAAATGAAACCATCCAGATGAGACTGAAAACCTTGAGATACAAGTCTCCTATATATAGATTATTCAAAAAAACCTAATCCAACTAGGACGAAATAACCCTGTGACTACAGTACATTCAATCCAAATAGTAATGTATATAAGATAACTAGAAATAGGAAACTTGAGACCTGAGCATCCAGCACAAAAATTTTCAAAGTCCCAAAAATTAAACCCTCATTCCAAAATCACGTAATCCATTTGTATCAAATCTAATGTACGTGAAAATCTAAGAGAATTGTAAGAATTTTCTTTAACTTCCCCTGCATGAGAAAGTTATCGTTTCTGAGGTTTGGACCTTTCTATGTTTCGAATAACTCTAAACTGCTTTTGCAGCGCCACTGGCATTACTTACAGAGAATGGGCACCAGGAGCAATGGTATACTTTATCTTAGTTCTTGATATTGACTTTGATTGTACTTTTTCTTTAAATTTCAATTTGTTTGCAAGTTTTATTTTTTTACCAAAATTTTTTATAGGACTGCATAGTCAACTGTGTTGAGATTTTGCTTTGTTTGGTTTTCATCTATCCACTTAGAAGTTAGAACGCTATTGAAGGTTTTGAGGCATGCTATAAGAATCTATTGTAACAACTCCTAGCCTTTTCTTTTTTCATAGAAATTGATTCAGACTATACTGCCAGGAGTGACAGTTTACTGTACTAATGGTCAATGTCAATTGATGATCAGTTGTTCATATATAAAAATAACCCAAGGTAGAAAATAAGTTCACAAGAATTCTTTCCTCGCTATCCTTCCCCTCTCCCTTCCTGTCATTACTTCATGTATAGAAACATAGATTAGAGAAATTGAGTTTAAGTGCTGAATGCATGATTCTTTAAGCCACAAGACATACTGTTCTATCTCTTTTCTTTATTAATCGGGTTTTATTAATCTATTAATGGTTGCTTTTCAGTCAGCGGCATTAATTGGAGACTTCAACAATTGGAATCCAAATGCTGATGTAATGACTCGGGTATGGTATCTTTAGTTGACCTTAAAGTACTCAACATTGAGGATGCTTGTTGTTGTAGAAATGCTAGCTTTTATATTGTAATTATTTGGTGGTTATTACTTCATCCTTCACTTCTCCTATCTGTTTGACCTAGAATATAGCTTATATACATCCGCCTCCTGTTCTGTCACTACTCAGTCTTTTGGTGTAAAATCAAGTTTGATCCGTTGTTAATTATTTGTTGGATGGATTGTTTTTTCAAAATGAATAATCACCATATAACAGTAGCAGTGATCTTAAAAAATATCAGCTATTTTACCCAGAATATTCAGTCAAATTCAGTGCAATTGGTGTTATGCACTATTGTTGGTCTTTTACTGTTCTTGTTTTGTCTATACAGAATGAATTTGGTGTCTGGGAGATATTTCTGCCCAACAATGTGGATGGTTCGCCACCAATTCCTCATGGTTCTCGAGTGAAGGTCAGTTTTCTCTTAAGTCTTGTTTTGTGAATTTTTCCGGTGTTGTTTCTTTTAAGGACTCCCTAACTTTTTTCTCTCCTGCACAAAAGTTATCTAAATATCTCTGTCTGGAACTAAAACTTTGGGTATTCTATCAATAACCATGTAGATCCGCATGGACACTCCCTCTGGCATCAAGGACTCAATTCCTGCATGGATCAAGTTCTCCATACAGGCTCCTGGTGAAATTCCATACAATGGCATATACTATGATCCTCCAGAAGAGGTAAGGTTCTCTATTCAATGTTGGTTATATATAGAAAATAACAAATGGCAAATGAAATGAATTCAATTACGATAACATTTCAGGAGGCTTGGCAGCACACTACAGAATAGTATGTCAATTTTCTGTATATGCTCGGGCTTGGCCGCTTGGGCTAATGCTTGGATTTGTTCATAATATTATGGAGTTATTCTCATATTGAAAAAATAGCAGATCAAAGTGATAGTTTTCTGTGAAATAATTAATTTGCAGTTTTTTATTTTGGTGTTTGTTAAAATTGAATATCGAAGTGATCTTAAAATCTCCAAGTTCTGCAAATGATAATCTAAATCAAACGTGAGTTGTTCTTCTCATGTTCAATTTTCCTGTCATGCATCTCTGTTAAAATGGTTTTCTTGTTCTCTTCTTTGCAGGAAAAATATGTTTTTAAACATCCACAGCCAAAAAGACCGAAATCACTCAGAATATATGAGTCACATGTTGGAATGAGTAGTCCGGTTGGCATCTTTTCCTTTTCTCAACTGTGATAAGTACTAATTGATGGTTCCTTTCACAACCTTTGTTTCTTTTGGCCAAAGTCAGTAATTTAATACATGCTGAAGAGTAGTGGCTAACATGAATGGTTGAACGTGAAGGAAAAATTTGTTGCAATTCTTCTGTTGCTATGATGGAATTCTTGGTCGTGATTCTCCACTTACTCTTTAATGATTCTTTCTCATCATCTTAAAGTGAAATTATCATTGTTCAGTAAATTCCAAGTGGAGGGCATCAGTTACTACGTTCAACAAGGCATTTATTACAACCTTATTGGTTGAAAAGATTTTCTCCTTCATGGGGAGATTTGATCCATTTTTTTTCATTTAATCACTGTCAGGCTTATTAATGGTAGCAAATTTATAGTGTTGGAGAACAAACCTCTAAAATTTGGCTAAAGTGTATATTTATAGGTATATATCTTATATTACTTTGTCATCAACATTGTGGTGCAGGAGCCTAAAATCAACACATATGTCAATTTTAGAGATGATGTTTTGCCTCGTATAAAAAGGCTTGGCTATAATGCTGTCCAGATTATGGCAATCCAGGAGCATTCTTATTATGCTAGCTTTGGGTAACTCTTTCTGAATTCTAAGTTAATGTACTGTGGAATTTTTTTTATTACCACCGCTTCCAATCATACACTGACAAGCAGTTCTCTTCTGTCTCATGTTTCTCAGTGATGGGTGTTTTTATCCTAATGTCAGTGACCGACTTTTAAAAAACATCATTCTGCATCTTGTAGGTACCATGTTACAAATTTCTTTGCGCCTAGCAGCCGATTTGGAACTCCAGAAGAACTTAAGTCTCTTATAGATAGGGCCCATGAACTTGGTATTCTTGTTCTGATGGATATTGTACATAGGTAATCATTTTTCATCATCTTTTTTTTTTTCCTTTGGCAATATATCTGGGAACTGTTATTTTCTTCTTATTTTTCTTCCACTCCTTTTTCTTCAAATGATTACATGAAGTCTACTAACTGCAACTGCAAGGTCTAATGATACTGCATCTTTAAACCCCTGCTTAGACCTGATTTTTTCTCTAATATGTTGAATGTAGCCATGCATCAAATAATACATTAGATGGGCTGAACATGTTTGATGGAACCGACGGTCATTACTTCCATTCTGGATCACGGGGTCATCACTGGATGTGGGATTCTCGCCTTTTTAACTATGGAAGCTGGGAAGTAAGCATCATCTTTACAAATTTGGTGATATAACTTCGAAAATATTTGCTACTTTCTCTCTTCCATCTCTAATTAGTAGTGACTGTTTCTCATTATTTAGGTACTGAGGTATCTGCTCTCAAATGCAAGATGGTGGCTGGAAGAGTACAAGTTTGATGGGTTTCGATTTGATGGTGTCACATCAATGATGTATACTCATCATGGCTTAGGGGTTCGTCATCTCTCTTTATGCTTCTTGTTATTTCATTACAACTTCCCTTCTTAAGTAGCAAGTCATTCTTGTAGACCCCATTGGTTAAATCAAATGGGGTGTGTTTCTTTTTGGATCACTATTTCATTCTTTTGTTGCTTCTGCAAGAGTGTTCAAAATTTGATATCTCCCACAAGCTTTTGAGTTTTATGTAAATTGATCTTGAATAATATTTTTCCTTTTTTTTCAGATCCTTTTTACATATAAATTGTTCTGAGGATATGAGCCTTGTTGGTAGATTGTGGTGCATTTAATCAAAGCATAATGCCAGAGCTTTAGACCACCATTTCCTAAGCACTGATCCTCTATCTCTTTTTTTCGGATAGGCTAGTTTTCTTAGTTCCCTTTGGATTTCTCCTCATGGTTTTTTCCAGCTAGGATTCATTGCAAGACTCTTCCCGTACCCTCGGTGCCCTTACCATGCCATTTTCCAGACCTCCCTCACACCTGCTTTCCGGCTCTTACTACACAGTCTGTCCATATCAAGCAATACACCATGAACCTTATATTACTTTACTAGAGAACAGTCTAACACCATATTCAGTGAGGAATGGACTGAGAAAGAGCAGAGAAATGTAATGAATTGGTGAATGGTTACTTCTATGTAATTTACAAATAATGGGCACTACTGTTTATAGTCCTAGAGCATTGACAAATTTACAATAGTATCACTATGAGCTAGGTTGTTTACAATTAACCGCAAAAAAGAAGAAGAAGAAAAAACAGAAATTCCACGTATAGTATAGCCTTTCACTTGCTTGCTCTGACATCATCTTTTCCCTCATACGGAACTTGGATCTGAGACACTTCCTTTAGTCTTGACATTTTCAACTAACTGGTTTAAATATTTTGATTGATCATGAAACATTTTTGTGACTTGATAGGTTAAAATTTTGAATAAAGTAAGAGAGAGGTTAAGGAAGAAAACCATGCTAGGAAACTGATGAAAGATGTTCTGCTGGAGGAAAAGGGTGTCCTATTTTAAATGCAAAAGTTTTTTCTTTGGCTCTAGCATTTATTTTATTTTTTCAATTTTGCAATAAAATTGCTTTTATTTCTTACAGGTAGGTTTTACTGGGAACTACAATGAGTATTTTGGATTAGCAACTGATGTGGATGCTGTGGTTTACCTTATGCTAGCTAATGATGTCATTCATGGGCTCTACCCAGAGGCTGTTGCTATTGGGGAAGATGTAAGCTATCTTATCTGAAGTTATTATGATCAAATTTAATAGAAAATTATGCTAAGAACAAGAAGACAGTTATTCCCTTATTGTTATTGATGTGGAGATATGACTAGTTATGGGATTCAACATGCTAGGACTCAATATTTTATCATTACATGTTCAAAGCGTGGGCCTTTGGATTACGTTGTTTTGGTATTTGGTTGTCTTAGTCCAAATATTTCATGGACATCAATGACTCGAGAACTGTGACAGAAGTTGACTAATTGTTATCTGTTGACTTTATCAATCATTGAGATCACATGTATGGACGAGCGAATAAATTTAAGTCTTTTATCTTCACTTTTCAATTTGTTCGTTTGATAATTAAATTTTATGTTTTACAATTAGTTATCTCCTTTATTTAAGAGCAAGTGAAAGATAATATGAGATTATATTCTATTTGACTTGATGCCTTGATGAAAGCGTCGGCTGACTTTACAATTTCCTTCTGTTTACAGGTCAGTGGAATGCCAACATTTTGCCTTCCTACACAAGATGGTGGAGTTGGCTTTGATTACCGCCTGCACATGGCTGTTGCAGACAAGTGGATTGAGCTTCTCAAGTAATTGTGCCGTCATTTTTCTCGAGTCTAAGTCACAGTATAATCTTTTTAAAGCAGCCCTAGTTGTGAATTTTATATACTCAAACAATAATTTATGAATCATCAGCCTGTAATTTATTTTCTTATCATACAACCTATAAAATCCACCCATAGGCCATTGTCATTCATTCTTACCTGTTCATTAGTAGTATCACATCGCAACCATCGTTCTCCATGTAGGAAGCCTGATGAATACTGGACAATGGGCGATGTAGTTCACACACTCACAAACAGAAGGTGGCTGGAAAAATGTGTGGTGTATGCCGAAAGTCATGACCAAGCCTTGGTTGGTGACAAGACAATTGCATTTTGGTTGATGGACAAGGTCTGTAGCTTTTTCTGGAATATAGCTATGTAGTTGTATCTGGTCATGGGATATAGGTAGTAATCTACGTGAAGTTGCCATCTTCATTGAAGTCCCTACTATTTGCAGCAAATACATAAATATGGAAGTACTTGACTGTTAAAATCTTTTGGAGACTAACTTTCCATGTGCATTTACAGTCAGCTCTTCTGATTTTTTTTAGATCAGATCTTAATGTGGCCTTTGCAGTTTATCTGGCTGTTTTTTCTATGCTTTTGTTTGCTTCTTATTTTTCTGTTGGTCAGCTCAGCCAGAGCTTAAGCTTTGTTTGATGCATTGTGTGGGTTTTAATTGTTTGTGTCCTGAATGTAAGAAATGTTCTTATCGCTTAATACTCCCTCCAATCCTAAATGTAAGACCTACTTTGTTGTTCAATTTGTACTACAAAGTATGTCTTTGTTATGATATTGTAATTTTAAAATAAATGCTGATTAGATCAATTACTAAAGTAGCCATTAGAGACATCAGAGGTAGGCGGTAGTTAGTTTTAGAACTATAGCTGTCAGTTAGTTATCATTTCAGATGCCTATACAATAGAGCTCTATATTTAGGCATCTGAAATTATTACTAACTGATGGCTATAATTCCAATACTAACTATCGCCTACCTCTAACTGCTACTATAGTAACTAACCTAGCTAAAATTTATATTAAAATTACAATATCATAACAGTCTTACATTAAGGACCGGAAGAGTATATTAGAAAACAATCTGCCGGGATTTTCAATGATCCAGCTAATCATTTCGCTCACAGTATACTTGAGGATATTAGGACTTGTTCTACAGCATATGTCAATGAACACTCACTTTTTTTCTGGTGGCTTCTTCAGGATATGTACGAGTTCATGGCTACAGACAGACCTTCTACTCCTCTTATAGATCGTGGAATAGCATTACACAAGATGATTAGGCTTATTACCATGGGCCTTGGTGGTCAAGGATACTTAAATTTTATGGGAAATGAATTTGGCCATCCGGGTAAGTGCAGGTGACTTGCTTTTTGTCATTATTTTTGAAGAAGATCAACTATGACCTATTGTGAATTGCTTATAGGAAGTCGTAGGATTTGATTATTATGAAGAAAGCATTTAATTGTTCCCTTCTTTGTTCTGTTCAGAGTGGATTGATTTTCCAAGGGATGGGAATAATTACAGTTATGATAAATGCAGGCGTCTTTTTGACCTAGTAAGTTCTGGCTTATTCGTATGATAATTTGCAATTATCGTTTATATTCTATCCTTTTTTATTTATGATTTTCAGTTAAATGGCAAAATTCTGATCTTGTGGAGCTGGTTTGATAGTGTTAACTGTCCTAAGATATAAGCTTATATCTTGTAAATCGCATGTAATTGCTGAAGTTGGTGTGCAAGAAAGAAAATAGTTGATTTCCATTGAAAAAGAAATTAGCGTATACAGATACTACTAGCATATATTCTACTTCTATTTGGGTGCGTGTGTGTATTGGACATTCCTTTTCATTTAACTGGAGTTGTTGAAGAAATATACGCATGGAATGAAAAGGGGGGAAAGATGTTCCTATGTAGAATCAAGGGGGGAAAGACAAATCATCTCGATGCATTGACACCTGATAGGATGAATAATTTTCTTGGGCAAAACTCACGAGACATAAGCTTCAATTACCCTCTACATTCACTTTGACATTTATATCAATGCGCCTACACTTGTTTTATATTCTTCTGCAGAGATGAAAATATTACTTTAGTATTTCTTACATGGGGAAAAAACAATCTTTTGGTTTGTTACCCAGGGGGATGCACACTATCTACGATACCGTGGGATGCAAGAATTTGATCAGGCCATGCAGCATCTAGAAGAAAGATATAATGTAAGTCCTTCGTTGCAGCTCTCTTAAGTTAAATTTCCCTCGACAAGTCTCTTGATGTTGAAATTTAATCGTTATTGCTCATGAATAGAAACTATCTAACTTGGGAAATCAAATTATATTTTTTATTTCATCTGTGGGACTTATTTACCTGCTTGGATAATATTGTTTCTCTTATTTGATACATTGTATTATAGGCTTACTTTTATCTCCCATTAGATGCTTGCTATATGGAAATAACAGCATTGCGTTACTGTCGTTGCAGTTCATGGTTTCTGAGCATCAATATATATCACGAAAAAATGAAGGTGATAGGGTGATAGTCTTTGAAAGGGGAACCCTTGTTTTTGTTTTCAATTTTCATTGGACCAACAGCTATTCAGATTATAGAGTTGGCTGCTTAAAGCCGGGGAAATACAGGGTATGATATCTACATCGTTCCAATCTTTTGTTTGCTGTTACCATTACAATTTTTTTGGATAGAACAGAAGTTTCATAGTAACCCATAATAAATCAGGATTCATGCCTATGGGCTGTGTATTACTACCTCTGGACCTATTTATAAAAAAACAAATTATAGTTAAATTTTAAGTATCACTTATTTCCTATAAATAGGTTCGGATGTAGTATTATCCTGGCAGGACTCAAATGGAACTAGCAGTCATTCTAACCTCCAAAATACGCTACCAGCATGAAATGAGAGGCTTGGCTCCTCTTAGTAGGTTGTTATAGTATGATCACAATGTGACCTGGTTCTCTTGCTATCTCCTAGTGCAGATTTAGATGGTTTATATTTAATTCTAACAATTTAAACTTTTATATTTTTCTCTTTTTTAAATGTTAACTTTTATTTCTTATTTTTATTGCAAAGAAAGTAAATGCAAGATCAAAATAAATGGAAAAAGAATAACTTAGAAACTGAATCGTCTAGAATAAATCTAGATAATCTAAATCTATTACAAGCAAGCACAAAACCCTGAAAATTGCTGTTGATGGGAAGAACCTATGTTTAATTTCAACATCATTAATTAATAAAAATTAATTAGGTGTTTGTTCAACTAACCTAAAGTACTGAGAAATTTATTAAAATTGAAAAGAAATTATAAAAAACCAAATAAATGAATACAAACCAAAATAAATATAGTTGTCTAGTACATGGTTGTTCTAATTATTCTAATTCTAATTTATCTGTAATTTAAGCTTGAACATTGTAATACTGCAATGATAACCAGTTCTATTCTTTCTTTTTTACCTGAAAACAAGTCTTATTTTACTAAATGAGGTTAGTAAGATGAATCACTTGATATCGTTAGGCTTAATCAACCTCTAATTGCTCATATACGTTATCCTATTGAATAATTTTTTTTAAGCGTTCTTGAAAACAAGTCTTATTTTACTAAATGAGGTTAGTAAGATGAATCACTTGATATCGTTAGGCTTAATCAACCTCTAATTGCTCATATATGTTATCGTGATCTATTGAATAATTTTTTTTAAGTGTTCTTGACCTTCCACATCTTTTTCTAAGGTTTGATCATTTTGCTTAGTTCTCTACACTTTTTTTTTATACAAGTCTAAATCACTTTAACCGGTTTTATAATCGTTTTGAATCTTATCTTTTCTTATATATTAAAGCATATTTAAGCATGAAATATGAAAAAAGAAAACAAAATTTAACATCATTTTTTATTTACGGTCATGTACTAATAAATTTGAAAACTTCAAAATATCCATCCTGAGAAACTGAAATTCTCATGTACCTAACGAAACATGTAACATAAACTGGATTTGAATTTTCTGTTTGTGGGAATTTAAATCATTCATCAGTACTGCAAGCATTCGATGTATATATCAATCTCATAGCCATGGTGCTGTTAGCATCCCTTCCGGATAAGTTTTGCTTTATCTGAACACCTAGTTATTAACTTTTTTATGATGGATTATGCGTTTTCTTTTTCCAGATTGTCTTGGATTCAGATGATTCATTGTTTGGAGGCTTCAACAGACTCGATCACACTGCTGAGTTCTTCTCTTCTGTATGGAACTTCCTCTAAACTTATCTGTGTGTGAGCACTAGCTAGGGTGACATTGTGTCTTGCTTGATTGTGTTGCTTGCTGTGCATCTGTGGACTGCATTCTTGAGCATGTGATTTTACAGTTGACTCTTCCATGAAAAAAGCACTCTTTGAAATTTGTTGGATGATTGTGCAGGAAGGGTGGTACGATGACCGACCTCGTTCCTTTCTAGTGTATTCACCTTCTAGAACAGCAGCGGTATATGCACTTGTGGATGATGAAGCTGAAGAACCACCTAAACCAGAATCAGAATCAATGTGAAGCAAGATGTGACCTGCTGCTTTCCTGGACATACAGGTGACAAGGGCATAATGACCTAATAGATGCAGTAACAACTCTGGACCATCTAGCCAGCGAACAGACTATATGGTAACCTGATCACGACGGAAAATAAGAAGCAGAAATGAAGCGAAACAACATCAACCAAAAATAAAAAATAAATTATGCGAAATAAGATCCAGTTGGCAATCATGTATAGCACTTCATGCTTTTGTATTAGGATTTGACCGGTGTAGTGGCATAGCATTTGAGGGGCCACTTGCAAAGCTTTTGTAAGAGCATCTTCTACATGTCGTCTTAGGGATTGCCACTTACATTTGCGGGGTGCTGTAGTGTAGATGGTTTCTTGAGATTTGATTCAACAGTTCTATCGTTCAAGACCAGCAATTCATAATGCTATTGAGGTGAAAACGATGCAAAGGTACAACTGTACAGGCGATAGAAGTTGCATGCTTGACCTCCATTTTATGACCTCAAACTTCTCTGCGTTCCATCTCAGAACATGGAGAGCTCTTACTAATTAACTGTTAATAAATGAATCAGACTTTTTTTTTTTTTTTGGATAAAGGAAATGAATCAGACTTTGTTCCTACATGAAAATTCCGGGGAGACAAGGGATGAGTGATTCGCTCAATTGGTCAGTCCCGGGTTGATTGTGGGTCCGGTTTTGATTTTGGGGTTTATGATTTTGATGGCTCAAACTATATTATTTTATTTTGACAGCTACCGGTTTTATTAATTCTTATATGGGTTAAACTACAAAAATACACATGAACTTTTTTTTTCAAGAGCGCTTAACACCACGTGTTTTTTTTGGAGTAAAAATACACATGTGGTTATCATTTTGAAGCAAAAGTCACATTCCACCGTTAAGTCATTGTTCACTGTCTGTCGTTAAGTTACTGTTCTTTTCATCTATTTCTCTCTCATCACGGTGAACAGTAACTTAATGGTAGGATATGAATTTTGCTCCAAAATGGGAACCACACGTATATTTTTGCTCCAAAAAAAGCACGTGGTGCTGGATGCTCCTGAAGAAAAA
The DNA here is from genome assembly GCA_037074495.1 of Acacia confusa. Taxonomy (NCBI): domain Eukaryota; kingdom Viridiplantae; phylum Streptophyta; class Magnoliopsida; order Fabales; family Fabaceae; genus Acacia; species Acacia confusa. The sequence continues at coordinate 6,063,720 of CM073507.1, read as the reverse complement.
GCTCATATATATTTTTGTACCTTAACCCTTCTTATATTATAGTTAATTTTTTTTGAATAAACATGATGTCATTTTGAAGTCTCCATCTTTTAAAATAAAATATATATATATTAAAAATTAAATTCAAAAAAGATGTAAAATGTTCATGTATCATCAAACAATTTTTCATGTTTATAAAAAAATCATGCGATCAGAAGAGTCCGAGTGTGGGGGCCGCTAACAGAGGTGGTGGCGTGACTTTTCTTACATTTCACCCCAGAATCCCAAACCTGTGGGATAAAAAATTGATGGGTATAACACTAAAAATTCGGTGTTAAACGTTTATAAACAACATTGTCACGTCTTGATATCTAAGTTGGGATCGCCGGATTTAACGTATAGCAGAAGAATCACATTCATTTTCCTGGCCTGTTCAAAACTGAGACCATGTTCACTCGAATGATGCAACCATGTCCGTAAAATACTTCAAGGGGAATCCATAAATCCAGAACAAAAGCGCGCTTAATCTTAGGCAAGGTGCCGATAAAGACTAGATGGCGAAGACGTTGAAGCAGATGATCTCAGAGCCTCGGCAAATGGTGCTCCCACAAAAGCCACTTCATTAGCCGAACTCCATCCTCCTGCCCAGTTTGTCTGTCGCTGCTCTCTTTTCCACATATCCATTTCTTGGACACAGGTTTTCTCCATACCCAATGGATAATTTCAAAGACAAATCCGACGAAGAATACAGACATGTCATCGAGTCGAAGGAGTTACTAACCCCGCTTTCGGCAATGTCAGATTTTTCAAGTGATGTTGGCCAATCATTAAAATGACATCGCAGGATATGACCATCAGATTTGCCATCCCCAGTAAACCCATCATCTTGGATTCCAAACTGGCTCTTGTTTTCATTATTGGTCCCAAAGAAACTACACAGGAGTAAGGACCTAGCAAAACATCAACCAGGGAGATGGAGTTTCATAAAGCAAAGCAGACGAAATGTGACGAATAATCGCAGGACAACACAAGACAAACACGTCACTTTTTCTATGTTGTTTATTGGGGAGTCTGGGGGGTTGTTTCTCCAGCATCTGAAGCTAAATTATCTTTTTCCTCGTACGAGACATGATGCCCAGCCAGGCCCTCTATTAGGGCCCTACCGTTGTGCATCTGAGCTCTGAAGGATAAAGACAACAACTTTGCATTATTCAATTTTCATTTTTGCAGCTATTTGGATTATTCGATTGGGAATCAACCCAATTTATACTTTCCTTGTGAATAATACCGACGAAGGGATATTCAAAATAAGGTTGACAAGTGAAATAACATATCTTACAAAACATAACAAAGATGTCCCACCAAATTAGAGCTGAGAACCCTTTTCCCAGGCAAAGCTCATTTCATAAAACGATTACACATAGATTGTAAAATCCAAGTCGTTTCGATGCTAGTTTCACCAATGACTACTCATTTTTAGCGCGAACACAGCACTGTTACCTTTGATCAAGATGGAAATCGAAACGGGAACTCAGTGAAGCCGTTGGCAAAGACGGCGCAGTCATGGATATTGGAGCACTGACAGAGCCTCCGCCGCTGCCAGAGCCACCGCCACCGGCAGCGTTTAGTGTGGGTAGTTCCACAGGCTTTCTTGAACGGTTTCGACCGCGATGCACGTGGCGCTCGCAGTATTTCTGGCCAGCAACCACGTCCCTCGAGCACCGCCACTTTTTGCCATCAGTCCTCCGGCACCGGCCAGGCTCTGGATCCATGGCTACCTTTCCCCAATACCCTGATTGCAATGCTACTGCAATAAACACCCTCATTATCTAGCTTAGACATTCAAAATCAATCACTGTGGATAGATTCAAAACGGAATCTTAAGAGTGCAAAACGTAAAATCTGAACATCTTTATCTCATTTCACTTTACAGGCATGATCTGAGTATCTCGTAAAAAGAAGAATAAAGAAAAGAGATTTCTTTTTCGGAACAAAAAGTCCCATTTGTGTTTAACATAAAAAGTATAACCTTTTATGAGGACAAAGAATAGAGGGTGACGAGAGTAAAGTCAGAAACTCACAAGCAGGGTCATAGTGTGGGTAGTGTTGGAGGAAATAGGAAGAAGATTGAAGAAGGCTTTTCTTGATTGGGCGAAGAAGCTCAGGAGGCACAGCAGCGCCGGCTAACATGTACCTGAAAATCAAAGCCTGCAACTCAAGCTCCTGCCACTGAGAGAAGCTGAAATAACTCCCCATCCCTGACATCCACAAGGGGAAATAGAGAAAATGAAATAACCAACGAACTGTTAAATCCAAAACAAGAAGGGTGTAGACTTGAAGAAAAACTTGTAAAGGAAGCAACTAGTTAACCAACGAAGTCAATCAAAGCTTCAGACTCACACCTACAGTTACTGGCAAGGAAGGAATATAAATCTTACGGGGAACACTGGTAGAAGCTGAGGTTGAATCAGAGAATGCTGACAAGGTGCTGACTTTAGGGTTGGGTTGGGGTACAAACAGAGGGAGAGCAGAGGCAGATGATTGTGGCTTTTGATGAGATTCGAGAACAAGTTTTGGCATCTTTGCAGAGTGTTGTTCCTCTGCCACTGACTCATCTTGGTTTCTCCATTGTTTCAGATACAAGTCCATGGACAGAGCAGACAAACTGAGTGAAGCTGTGAAGGACGGATTATCTTATAAGTTTGATTGAGAGTGGGGTTAATGATATTACAAGCTACTTTGGTTTTGAGTGGAGCAAGTGTGCTAAAAGCCTGGAATTATGTTTGTTCGATTTTTTTTTTTTTTTTGGGTGTTGGTGACTTTGGCAGATATGCAGGCAGGAGAATGGGATAGGCTATAGAGGGTAAGGATGAGTGGGTGGGGGGTTCTGACAGGCAAGTCTGCAAAATTTGTTTTGAAAGGCAGCGGGGGAAGCCAGAGAGACAAGACAGTTGGGACTTGGGAGTGCAAAAAAAAAAAAAAAGAAAAGGAATCACACTCAGTTCTTAAATTTAAATGATAAGAAAAAATCCATAAAAGTCTCATAGTAAATTTCACTATCAAAAAGCCCTATAAGGATCACATTAATATTAATTTTAAATGTAAAATTATCTTTCTACCTTTAGTAATTGATAAAGAAGCATTGGGTGGTGATCGGCATTTGAGATCAAGGAATTTCTGCTCCCAGTTGCGAGGTAGGAAGGTTGGTGTCTATAAAGATAAAATATATCGATATATATTTATTTTGACAGATTTATTTGTTTATAATAACATATAATAACATGTTATATATTTACAAGTGAGCGAGTTATCCATTAACCAGTGTATATGTCTATTTTGATTAATGTATTTACATATTTAAATAATTTTATGTGTTTGTTTTGACAAATCATATATTAGTAAGTGTATGTACTTAATTATAATAACAAGTTATATATACACTAAAAAGTATACATGCCTATTTTAGCAAATCATGGAATGTTTATTAACAAGCTTATCTGTGTTAATTAATGTTGATAAGTGTATGGATCTATTTTGACAAATTCTATGTTAACAAATGTATGCACTTATTTTAAAAAGTTATGCACATTTTTTGAAGAGTTACACATTAACAAGGGTATGTACCTATTTTAATAACTTTAGTGCCTATTTTTATAAGTTATATACTAACAAGTGTATGTGTCTATTTTTACAAATGTTTGTATCCATAATAACAAGTTTTACATTGGTAAGTATTGTATATTTTGACAAGTCATGGGTGTCAATTAATAAGCTCATAAATGTTAACTTAAACAATTTTTATTGACAAGTGTATGTGTCTATTTTGACAACTTTATATGCTTATTTTGAAAAATTATACATTGATAGATGAATGTATGTATTTTGAAGAGTTACACATTTACAAGTGTATGTGTCTATTTTAAGAAGTCACAAAATATCATTGACAAGCTTATATATACTCTCTCTTATCCTTATTATAAGGCACTAACTACCATTTTTTTTTTTTGTCCTTACTATAAAACATCAAGTGCTTTTAACCAATTCATTTATTAGTATTTTCCAATTATATCCTCATTTTCAACTAACCTTTTAAATTCTCATCATTGAAGTAGGGGTAAAGTTGGAAATATTTATTAATTTTGAACCAATTTAATGATTTAACTTACATTCCTTGACTCGCGATAAAGGGTAATAGGTGTTTTATAATAAGGATCAGAGAGAGTATTAACTAAAACGGCTCTCATTGACTAGTGGATATGCCTATTTTGACAAGTTGAGGATTGACAATTACTTGCACTCAATCATATATCACTAATTCTCTTTTCCTGTTTTAAATCAATGGGTGGCAAGAGAGTAATTTCAATTTCAAAATTAATATCAATGCAGTCCTTAGGGAGATTTTTTATATGAAAATATGCTAAGCCACTTTTTTGTGATTTTTACTAGTCCTGGTCATGATTACTTGAGTATGATTTTTCAAAAATAAAAAGAACTGAAAAACTAATAGCAACTGAAAAACTAATTTATAATACTAACACGATTAGTTTCGATAAATATGTTGGAAAAAATGTGGGCAATATAATATAAATACGTTGTTTTCACTTAAATTCTCTTTTAATCACTGTTTAGTGAACAATCCTCTCAGTATATGCAATTAACAAGAAAGGATTATTAAAAAAATTAAATTTTAAAGAGAAAATAATTGGTGAAGTTATAATTACCTCCAACATTTTAAAGTATTTTTTTTTTCATATACATTCAGCATCCTAAAATATTTTAGAGGTCTATTAGATATTCTTAAATATTTTTTTAGATGCACCCAACACACTGAATTATTTATTTGTCTTAATGCTGGAAGCACTAAAAAATATTTTATGGTGTTAAATGCATCTAAAAAGTAAGTTATGGAGCTGAATGTATCTAAAAAACATACTTCAAGTTGTTAGATGCACCTAAAAAACTACTCCAAAGTATAAGATGCATCTTTACCATGAAATGAGTTGAAATATTATGTTTACAAACAAAATAAATACCTCAACCAGCTCTTAAATTTATAAAAGGAGGAAACAAAATACTACTTTAATAATAAATTTATAACCTAGTTATATTTAGATTAGTGGTAGAAGTTGTTTTTCCAATGCAATGTATGATGTTTAAGATAAGTATGTAAAAAACTTTTGTCTCGATCTACATAAACACGCTTCTGCAACGCTAACTTAAATAGACACTATGCATGTTTGAGTTGACGTACATTAGAAAAATACATCCACGCAAATTAAAATAAAACATTTTATAAACTTACCTCACATATTATAAATTACTAATCCAAACATACATATAGTCTGGAAAGGCACTACAAAATAAATATCATTAAAAAATATAGATAGTTACGCTTTCGAAACAGCACTTATTGAGAAAGAATTGCTGCAAGGGCAAGGCGTGGGGGATTAGTGGTCGCAAAACTAATAAAATAATCTAAGCAATTTTTTTTTTGGCCCGAAAATAAATCTTACCGAATATTAGTATATTATCCATATATAGGCCACAGATGATTAATTTTTCCCAACCTAAAATACTGATAGCATTAAAATTAAAATAGGGGCTAACACGTTTATGTCTTGTTTTTGCTTTGGATTTGGATTTAGAGAGTCTTCTCCTTCTCAGTTTGTTAGTGGTCCGAACTGAAAGCATGCAAAGACGCAGAGAGAGAGAGAGAGAGAGAGAGCCTCTCACTGACAGGCAAAGTTAATGGTCCGACAATGCTTTGCCGCTCTGAAGATTATCGTCATCGATCCGCTGCTGATTTCCTCTGTTCCCTGAACTCCACAAATTGCAAAGCCATGCCGGATTAAAAGATCTGAAACATAGTACTCGTACATGATTAGGTTATACGAAAAGATTTCGCCGAATTACCTAATCGAAGTCACGGGTCAAAGCCAATCGCCAGAATCTTATGCACTGGGTACTAGTCACGTTTAACGTTGCATGGAATCCAATAGACGGGGAAGAAAGGGAATTATATATTATATTATCGGAAAAAAGAAGGGAAAATATTCCAATATTTTAAAGTTGCCGTGGAAAATACTTATTACACGTAATCTGATTTTAAGCCTGCTTTGAAATTTGTGAAACTAAAAATTTTAGTTTGAGTGTAGAAATATTAAAATGGCCATTTCATGTTGCCAAGGCTTAATATTGTAAATTTGTTATCTTTTTGCGCCCATATAATTTTTATCTGGATCTACTCTACTCTAGACTTCGTCCATTTCTGGTTTATGAGTTTTTTTTGGGGAAAACATTTTCTCATGTCGTAGGAAAACCATTTTCTCATGTTACATATACATATATTAATTCATATATGTATATATGAGTCCCACCATTTCATGTGTGTGTATGAAACTTTTTTTTCTTATATAACATGAGAAAACCAAAACCCTTTTTTTAAAGAAAAAATGTAGTAAAATTGTAGGTTATTATTTCTGGTCACAATTATAAAACCAAATTTATAGTATAAATTATAACGGGAGTATTATTTTCACTCAATCTAATACAAATCGCAACGCTTTACTCCCATTTTTTGGATCACTTTACGTGCATAAGCTATATGAAAATTGATAGCCTTGAAAAATTTCCAAACTCAAATATATTCGTTGAATATTATTAGGGAGCAATTTTATGGGTGGCAGTACTATCTTTTTTTCTCTCTTTCGTGGGGTGACGGTACGATCACGTTTTAAAGTTTTATTTTGGGGATAAAGTAACCTACGAAATGGGTCTAAAAGATAAGTCTAATAATGAGGAGGCTTTCTGCCATAATTTTTCCTTAAGCAGGTAGAAACATTAATCTCCACTAACCATATTTATAATCTCGGACAGTACAGATAATGGAGTAGGTATATCTAGGTAGTGGAGCAAATAATGTCAGGACGTGGAAGCGCACTACCTGCATGTACTCGAGTGAGCTGAAACCCTAAGTAATATTTATAAATAAGAGATTACCCAGAAAGTATGAGGTCTTTTTTCATCTATTCTACATTCTGTCTTACTGTGCACACACACCACCTCTCTATGGCCGTCGCCACCGCTGTGTGAGCATAGTGATATAAGAGACACCCTGTGATATTTCGTCTATATAAATACCACAGGCCAGGTTGCTCCCTTCTCTTGAGGATTCACACCATTAAATATTCGTTAGAGTATCCTTGATCCAATATAGACAAACACTAGTTCTTATGAGTTAGACATTTGTGTTCTGCGATCAAAACATAACTGAAACAAAGCATCCATAATAACAACTTGTCGGTGCAGAAATCGCGGGTAGCTCACACCAACTAATCAAGGTAATTTTGTGTATATAATTAGAATTTTTGTTGTCTTTGAAAAAAATAATAATGTTTTGTTTTAAGAAACAAAACCTGTCTCAAGTATTTATATTGTAGGGTGTAAAGTTAGGTAAAATAAGTAAATGTAAACACATGCTAAGTTGCGAAAACATCAGGATTTAATACTAACGTGTTTATAAGTTGTGGAGTTGTTTATTGCCATCAAAATAGGGAGAGCGTGGTGAGAAAGCAGGAAGCTGGCGTGATTTAACATTTAAGTGATACTAAAGACTTAATTATATATTAATTTATAAGTTTAGTTTGTAAGAAAAAAATGGTAAAAAAAAAATAATTTAGTTAAATTATTTAACCGATTAAAAAAAACAACTAAATTTTATATTAAAATAAGAGTGGAGGTGGTGTGATCCTGTGATTCTTTTATCGTTTCTTGCTGCTGAGTCTTTGGTATTTTGGCTCCTAATAATGAATGGTGATTCATTATTAGTATGAAGCGGAAATAAAAGGAAATGATGACGTGTAATTGGTCATAAGATTCCATAGGCTCCACTGGTATTGTTGACTGTTTGAGAGTGGCTTCTGCTCTCTCCCTTGACTCCCATATTCACTTCCCCCGCCTTTCATTCCTCTGGCTCCTTTAGCCTCAACCAATCTTCTTTTTTTAAAAAAAGAAACCATTAATTGCTTGTTTTATAGGAGTAGATAGACATGTTTTATTCCCCTGGTGTGCCACCACGACCACGAACAGGAGGGATAAGGACAACATAATTGTTCACCAGCATTAACTCGTGTTGGTGGGTGTGGTTTTGGTCTCGCCCTGTATTACTAATAATACTATACGCTCCTATTAATTACTCCAACTTAGTATCGGACGATGCCGACAATGGAGAGGTGAGCTCATCAATACTGGTTTGTTCCAACCATTAATAATGACAGTTCGAGTAATATCAACGAAGATGACGGGCCAACAGTGAATCCCATTAAGAAAATTAATGGCCCCATATAGGAATAGGGTTCATAGTGAGCATCCCTATCCCAGCGCAATATGGTATATGTTTTCTCCAAAGTTTCTTAAATACGAGTAGTATCATGTTTGTATTTCCTGAACAATTACGAGGAGTAGAGTAATTTTGTCAGGAAAGTTTGTCTGCACCAGCCATTGCTATCTTAAGTCTCAACTTATTTTACACTAATCAGAATATCATTGCTCATTCAGATATATGGTCAAATATTATTAAAAGGACAGCATCACAGTGAGAATCAAAAGCTAAAAATATGCATTCTAGGGTCGGAAAGCTTTGAGGGTAAATTTGATGGTTACCCCAATCCTGGAACATTAAAACGGGGAGCTTCAGGCTTCAATATGTGGGAGCTTTTGCGAGTGAAGAGAGCGGTGGGTGGGTCCCATGTTTATTGAAGAACCCACCCACGCCTTCCACAGTCTCCTGTTTCTATCCTGCGGGGAAGAAGCACAGGCTGTACGGTGCAAACCCCCTCCACTCCTTTTATATGTACCCTCCCCACCTCTCTTATTTTATCTTCTCCTTCTTTTATAAAACGACAACAATGTTTTGTCTTCTTCAAAATATCGCCATCCGCTGCCTAATCCCTAGGTCCCATTTGTATGAAGAAAATCAAGAGATGGACTGAGGAAAATTGGAATTTTTTAGTGGAAACGACTCTTTGGATTGAAGTTTTACTAGAAAATAATTTCCTATCGCGCGCTATTATCTCATATTTAAATGAAAATGAGTTTCCATAAAAAATGATGAGAGCCATTTTCTAGCACCACCTAAAATCCATTTTGCTCTTATCAGATGATAAAGAGAAAAGAGAGTGATAACGTGGAGAGGAAGGGAGAGAAGACAATGACGACAAGGAGAGGAAGAGAGGCAAGAGTGAGTTTAATTAACTGAAATCAATTCAAAAAAATATTTAGATATGATATAAATAAATTTGAGAGTGAAGGCAAGGGAAAAGGAAAATCTATTTTGGACTTTGCTATTATTGTCCATTTCAAGCTCCACATCTCAACAAATTAACCCAACAGTAGATTGATTAAATTAATCACCGTAAGAATAAAAACTGGTTAGATAATTTAAATTTACTGTTGACCAATAAGGGAGTAAAAAGAAAAAAAAAAAAGTTGCAGAGTCGGAAATGATGAACACTGATGAAAAAAAGTTGCAGATTTAATGGGCTGCTGCTCGAGCAGCATTCTGAGCAGCAGCTTGTGAACACTGTGGGCCGTAATTTTTTAAGAGTAAAAATGTAATTTTTCTTTATTTTTCTACTTATTTTCTTCCAACCAAATAAAAAATTTTCAATCCAACCATTTTCTTTTCCACTCTGAACTAAATGCATCAACGTAAAATATTTTCCCTTCCATTTCTTTCTTTTTATTTCTATTATTTTCCCTTCGTTCCTGTTATTTGATGCAAACGGGGCTTTATACAATCAATCAATCAACTCCATATATATTTTTATGTTTAATGGGCCGAAATCGGAGGTGGACCGTTGAAATAATTACCAAACTGGAGAATAGAGATCGCACCAAAGCTTCCTTTTTTGAAGTGATTGGGCTGTCCGAGGAGAAGAAGGGCCCATAGTTTCCATGACTTTGAACCCATGTAACTCCACTGGCCGGGCCTTCCATTTCCATTTGCTGCCAGGTTGGACTCCCACAAAAAGAAGGGATTCGATTCTATAACTAGTTAAGGCGCTAAGAGAAACATTCTAACTCCTGGGTGTTTAGATAAACACTTAAAGGTAATAGATGGCTCGCCTTGCCCAACATTAGTATCACCTAGGCGGAATGAAAACTTCACTCTATCCTTGAAACTCAACTCTTTCCCTAAAATTTCATGTAACCAAAAAAAGAAAATGTAATTCATGTGGCAAATGCACTTAAAAATAAAATGGAATAGGTTCATTTGTCATTCCTTTTTTAAGAAGCAGCTTTCGACGTCCTAAACATTGCATTAGTGCATGTCTGGATAGCCATATTTTCATATATGGCACAACAAGTTGAGACATGTTATGTAAGAATTAAGAATCAGTAATATATTGCTGAAAGTAGTGTTTTTGAAATGTAACCCAAGCATGTTTTTAGAATCATTGAGATGTCTCGGCCTTTGCTTTTTGCCCCGATGAGTTGGACTTCCACATATATATAGAAGCCACTGACAGTTAGCCATGCCTCTTAAAAATCAGGCTGTCGCCGTTAAAACACTAAGAAAAAAGCGAACATTATATGCATCGCAACATCCGTGTTTTCCTATAAGAATTTGGTGGTTCATTGACAGTGGTCAGCCTGCCATATAAACAAACAAACATATACTTATATATGAACCCCCACTCGCGACACTGTCGCGCTCATCCCTTACAGTGTGTAAAGTGCTTCCATCCTTTTCACCACTTACTATATAATTAATTATATCTAAATCAAATAATGGACTCAACCATTAGATTCGGAAACCATAGAAAATTCAAATTTGGCCACTGACACATTGAAATGGAGGGAGAAAAAAATACGTAGGTGAAATTTGACCACTAATAAGCTTCTATCATGCTCAGCTTCCTCGTCTACACCAACAGCCAAAAAAAAAAAAGCCCTAGGAATAATTATTTAAAGGTTGAAGGTGTAATTTTACCAACAAATTATTAGAGAAAGAGCATATGACATAATTAACTATTTATGGTATCTTAAATATAAAGGAATAATTAAAAGAGGCAAAAAAAACACAACACCGTCAGAGGTTTGAGGTAACGGACATTTAGCTTGCTGAGACGCTGATGTGGCTGAGTAATTAGTCCAGTTTTTTCGTTTGCTTTCTGAGAGTGTGGCCGTGACCAGGGGAACACCAGGGTAGATATACAAAGTAAGCGATAAAAACGAGGACCTGGGTCTAGCGGCTAGATCATTCTCCATTCCTCCATCATCACCGACACCCACCTCCGTCGCCGGCAATTTGAGCTCTTAACTCCATTAATTCCGGCGACATGAAGAAAGAAAGGAGAGACGCAAACTAAGAGGAACCAAAAGCGCGAGCTGAGGGGAGACCTTCGAACACCCTTCCGCCACCATCATTTCTTCATTCCGTCGACCTTCCCTTTTGCCTGACGGTGACGGCCAGAGACAGAAGCAGCACTGCGAGTTCTAGGTTTCCGACGTGTTCTCACCACCACCTCCCTCTCTCTGCCATTTACCCATTACAGCCGCCAGTCATTCCCTATTCTTCGCCATCACAGATTCCTTCCTCTGTTCGGATTCACTCTTTACCATCGACGCCACCTTTCTCTCTCCAACCACCAACAAACGCACACCCACACCACTTTCCACCATCTTTCGTAGTTCCTTTGCTTCTCTTTCCTAGATAGAGTCAAAGCTCCAATTTCAACCAAGCCTATCCTACCAACATATTTATGATTCTATGCTGCTTTCACTGAAAGAAAAGAAACATGCAAGTATCCTTTTCTTAATGGTGGTCTCTTTTTTTTTCTTCTTCTTCCAGCAAATTTCTCTTCATAACACAGTCATAGAGATAGTGCTTACTTTACCTTGTATATTTTTCTTATTTTAAAGTAATTGGTTACTCAGTTGACGGAATCCTATTTTTAACAAATTTCTTTCTGTTTCGATCTGTTGCTGTTGTGTCTCTAAAGCTTCACCGGCAACAAATGTGACGGTGGTTAAGGGAAGAAGGTGGCCGGCGCCTATGGTGGTGAAGGCGAGAGTCACCGGCGACCAAGGAGGAATGGTCAAAGGTTCTGAGCTCCAAGCTCCGTGACACCCCCTGTGTATCCGTCTCCCTCGCGGCTCTGCCCTGCCTGTGTTTTGTGTTTCTAAAGGATGAAGATGATCCCCAGTGCTCAGCTTCCTGCCACATCTTCCTTTTCTCTCTGCGCCACGTCATCAACTCCAATCAAAGCTCTCTCCCACACTAATTGTTTAAACGGCAGTTATATTACCAACAACTGACGGTGTTGTGTATTTTTTTGCCTCTTTTAATTGTTACTTTGTATTTAAGATACCCAAAATAGTTAATTATTTTATGTGTTCTTTTTCTAATAGTTTGTTAGTAAAATTGCACCTTCACCCTTATTTAAATGCTGAAAGTGCGATGACAAACTGAACCTAATGCTATATTTAATTTTCAAAAAAAAAAATCTTAATATTGCATCAATGTAGGTGAGACTCGAGAAGGAGACGTGATGCAATTAGTCTCAAGTGTCACAGAACATTGAAAATCAAAAAGCCTAAACTACCTTAGGCAAGTTTGGGTGATAAGTAGATATCTAGAGTTCAAAATTTTGCAATCTTTTTAAGGCTGGTTTTAAGAGGGAGGAGGAAAAAAAAACTAAGTCACAACTTGCATCGATGAAGAAAATGTAAAAAGAAAAAAGTTTTAAGCTTTAAATCACATAAATAAATAATTTTCTTGTCAGGATAAACCTATTTATATCTCTAGAAATAAGATGACCATAGGTGTTATACAGTTATACGAAACTCGAAATGAGTCCTCTTATTTACAATGTATGAATGTTACTACTCTCTTTATAATTTGAATAACAGTATTGATGAACAGTATTTTACAGCCACTTTACGTTACACTAATAAAATTACAACAATTAACACGACGGAGGTTTTTTTTTGGGGGGTGAGAATGCGATATACTTTTTGTTTCCTTTAATATTATGGGATCCGATTCCGGAGGCTATAAGGTCACATAAATAATAGCATTAAAAGCCAAAGGGACAAGCATATTAAATATTTTATAACGGCTACTTTATATTTAAATTTTTTTGAAAAAACTAAAAGTCAATGATTCAATAAAAAAGGAATTTTTTTTTTTTTAAAAAAAATAATAGCCGATTCTCATATCAGAAAATTAGGCTAAAAATCCAGGCGATTGTAAATCAAGCTAAGTAGGGGATTATTTTTACGAGAGAAAAAAAGAAAAAAAAAAAAGAAAAGAAAAGAAAGAAGCATCTGCGATTTGATTGAGGGAGCAAATTCTTTGGTTTTTTTTTTTTTTGTTGGCCAACAGATTGAGGGAGCAATTTAAATAAGGAAGTGGTTTGGAACATTGTAGAATTGAATGCAGAGACTGGAAGGATTATAAGTTTGAAAAGTGTGGCGACGGGGCTCCCTCCCGATCAGTTGTTAGCGAGTAGTTGGGTCGTATCAGCTCATGCTTTTGTAATATTTGTCTTTTTCAGATCCTGTGACTTAAAAAAGAGGATAAGTCGAATTAAGAGAAAGCAGAGTAGTAAGTTGGGACAGGTCACCCACATAAGAAAGATACTTCTTTTCTTAATTTTTAATGTAATTCTGTATTTGATTTGATACTTAGCGGAACTACAATTTCTTACCCACCACCGTCACCCCCGATTACAGCCTGGGAACCCGCTTTATCTTTATTTCTTGCCTTCTCCGTTCGCTAATTATTTTATTTTCTTATTATTTTTATTATTTTTATTTTTATCACCATCTAAACAATTAAACCTTTCTTTTGCAATATTCACAGCTCGCCTGGTCCATAAAAAAGGAAGGGGGAGAGGCTAAGGTTGGTTGGCTTGACGCTTCAGTCGAAGGCTTTGAACAAAAGGGGCAACCCAAAACCAGTGACTCAGCCCATGTTTGCATCAGCCCCGACGACGGAGCTTCATTATTTCTGAGGCGAAGCAGAGGAAGAGACACAGTGGAATCGAGGAAGGAGAATAAGAAGGGGAAGGAGGGTTTCGTTAAAGGGCTGGACTCAAAGAGGATTTGTTTTTGTTGGACCGACGACGTGGACAAGATGAGCGAGCAGAGTACGCAACAGAACCAGCTGGTGGTGCAGAATTCAGGAAGCCTAAGCTTTAGCAGCCAGATGTCCAAGGAAGACGAAGAGATGTCCAGGTCTGCTCTTTCCACTTTCAAGGCCAAAGAGGAAGAGATCGAGAGGAAGAAGATGGAGGTGCGAGAGAGGGTTCAGGCTCAATTGGGTCGTGTCGAGGAAGAAACCAAGCGTCTCGCCTTGATTCGGGAGGTATGCTCCTTATTAATGTCTTCTATTCGAAATTCGACTTAGATTTCTGGGAAAATGTCAACTGCAATTCGCTGCCAAACGACGATTATGGGATTTGCTGCTTCTCGAGAATTAACAGTAGGATTTAGACTGCTCCTTTAAAATATGTGATCCCAACCACTTATTCCTCCCTTGTTTCGCTCGGAAATATGTGGCAATTATTCGTTAGGGAAAGCAAGAAAGTATCTAGGATTGTAGACAATCTAGAAAGAAAATTGCGTTACCTTTCATGATAAAGGATTAATTTTAGGGGGTTGGTAAACTTATCAAGGCCTGAATTTCTGTCACTAACAAGTTCCTCCTTTTTTCGTGTATTTTCCCGTATATCGTTTTTATTTTTAACAAGGTGAAAAACATTGATTTGGAGAATAATTGAAGCATTCGGATACGCCCGATCTGTGTGCTTTTGCACGCAAGCCAGGGTGAATTTGCAGCCTAGAAGAGTTTTTGCCCACTTTTATTTTTGACGCGGGGAATGTTTGAATTTTGAACTTTCCAGAAAATTTCAGCCCCCCAAGCTTAAGTCTCTTCTGGTGCTTGAGAGCCTTATAGTTTGTGTCTCACGGAAGTTGCGGAAGTGAAACATGTCCTTAATTTAGGCTCAAAGCTGTCGTATAACAAACCAAATGCAATTGTAATTATGTGTGAGGATATTGATGTTTATTTCCGTTGTTTCTTCTATTTGAGGAATATCAGGAACTGGAAAGCCTGGCAGACCCGATGAGAAAGGAAGTAGCAGTGGTTCGGAAGAAGATTGATTCAGTAAACAAAGAGTTAAAGCCCTTAGGCCATACCTGCCAGAAAAAGGTAAAACAAATTGAATATTGATATGACGTTTTTGAGTGTAGAATGCAGTACTTTTAGCTGGGAAGTTGTTGAAACTGGCTGCAATGTGTCACAGGAGAGAGAATACAAAGAAGCTCTGGAAGCTTTCAATGAAAAGAACAGGGAAAAAGTGCAGCTAATCACCAGGTTGATGGAGGTTAGTCTCATATTTCACTTAGTGGCAGCCCAGTGATTTGATTTCTCTGGTTACATTCGTTTGCTTATTCTAATACGTGAGGTGTTTTCTTGCCAATGGTCGTGATGAACAGCTGGTGAGTGAAAGTGAGAGATTGAGGATGAAGAGGCTGGACGAGCTGAGCAAGAACATAGAAACCATGCAATGATCTAGGCAGCTGCTGACTCTGATTAGGCTTTGCGTGGATATTGAAGATGACTTAGTATATTTATATGTATGCGTGTCTCGTGCTTGTGTACTCTGTGGTGTTAATGTTTGTTTCACCAGCATTGGTTGGGATAATCTAATTTAGGAAGGGGAATACCCTACAGATGGGTTTGTAACTAGAATACTCTCATTTCGTGTCTTTTTTTTTTTTTACCCTCAGAAAAAAACTTGAAACCAGTTGGTAGTGCTGTACCTGTTTTGGCTTTATATTTATTGATGTAATTTAAAATGATGTAGCCGAGGGAAGAGGAGGACCTTGGTGACGTTTTGTTGGTAGGCTCAGGCACACAGCCAGAGCAGCAGTGTATAACTAAATTGCAGAAGCTTGTCTCATGACCGTGTATGGTTCCTTCTGAAAGGAACATCTATATACTCTGTAAGAATTAAAGCCTCGGAATTGTGTCTCTCTTTATAAGGCTGTACATTTTCCTCCGTGGCGCAAGGGATTTTCTGTTCTTGTTTTATTCCTTTATATCGTGGATACTGGATAGTGGTACTGGTTAAATGGATAATGGTTGGGGCATAAATTGGCGATCACATTTGTTGCAGGGGATGATTAGTGGATGGAAAACGAGAGATATTGGTATAGCTTTCGGTTTGTGATGATGGCAGAATGGGCAAAGTAACATGAGAGGCCTTGCACAAAAAGAAAGAGGGAACAGAATTGATGCGACTTGTTAAGGAAATAAAGGTGACAGCTACGTCAATGGCGCCTCGTTCATTGACCCTGCTACTAATGAATGATGCTTTTTATTAATTAACATTAATCTAGAATGAGCGCATCGTCACTTCAACGCCCCCATATAATAAGTTCTCTCTGCCGCCTTATGATTACTGAATCTCCTATGGAATTCAACTGATTTTAAAACCCGGAAATCCAATGCCCCGAGACGACGGTTTTAACAAGGCGTTGCCGGCCTTCATTTTCCCTCTTTATATTATAGATTATGACTGTTTTAGTATTTTTCTATTCAACGCAACTTTCCACGGCAGCGTTACTAGGCAATATTTATATGCATTATTGTGTTGGATATCTTAAACTGTTGCCTCTGAAGGTCAAAACAAACTTTTCACTGTAACATCAGTAATATTAAAATTAACATCTGGTGAAAATAGAGGAGCTTTCTGATGTTGCCTCATGAAGCATAAACGTAATATTTATATACAAGGAGTTGTATTACTTCAGTGTAATTTTTATCACCTGGTGAAAAAATGAGGAGCTTTCTCTTCTCACCCTTTTTCTTATAATTGTCTTAGAGCAACTCTGTATCAAAAACTCTAATGAATCTTTATAAATCATCTGTATCAAGATGTTCATCAATCTTACATTGTTACGTATTCACCGGTTTATTATGTGCCAAGATCTGCGAATGTTGTTGGCATACTTATCTGATTTCACAATTTCTATAAACCCCTTCCCTATCTCACCAATCACATTCTGACCTTTTTTTTTTTTTATAAGAAAAAGTTTAGATGGGTTCGGCACTGATCCCCCACCAAGGTCAGGGTACGGCCCTAAGGCTTTAAGCACTTACAAGGGACTTATGAGATCGTCTAGCAAAAGAGCAATGGAATATTAAAGGACAAGTAGTTGTGTTATTTCTATAGTGTGAATGTGAATATACTCCATAAGGCACGAGTCCGACCTATGTTTTTTGCCCTCTAATCCCTTCTCATCTGCCCCTTAAAACGGTTTGATTGACTTTTTCAACGCCTATGTTGGACATTCAGCCCCCTCCCAAGTATGTGTTATTTTGGAATTTTCTTGTAAATATGTAATATTCACTCTAGTTATCTTATAAAATCGTATATATTTAACCTTTACGATAAATGAAAGAAAAGGGGTCCCGGATACATGCATAATGAATTTAGATCTAAACCGTATATATCATGTCAGCAGCAGTTTTTTTTTTTTTTTTGGGTAAAAATGTCAGCAGCAGGTTCCTCATGACGAACAGTAGTGAGTATTGAGGAAAAGCAATGGAATATTGGGAATTTGGGATGTATGTGTGTATATATTCATGAGTTGTTGGTGGGCCTTCCCTCAAGACCCATTCAACTATGGGCCTTACTGTCCTCCGACCGAACCCAACAGCTTCATGGCCAGTTTGCCATGAGGCCTCCGCAACGCATGGGATTCTACCATCACCCTTTTATATATTATGTATCATTCCATCTTCGGCGCAGAAAGCCAGAAACGCGGGCGAACATTAATTCACTCTTACTGATATTATTAAGGATTCAGCTAGGGAGGTGTGGTTGGATTTGGAAGCGATATGGGTGAAAAACAGATGAGCAGCCTCGTCCAATAGGATCTAAACAAAATGACAGTGTCACACACCC
Source organism: Acacia confusa (assembly GCA_037074495.1). Lineage (NCBI taxonomy): Eukaryota > Viridiplantae > Streptophyta > Magnoliopsida > Fabales > Fabaceae > Acacia > Acacia confusa. The sequence continues at coordinate 6,045,757 of CM073507.1, read as the reverse complement.
ATTCCAGGATCGTGTGTTTGATTTTGTCCTCAAAATCCAGGTCGAGCCGCATGATGTTGGGGTTTTCTTGCCTACTCAACAGAGCATGAGGCATTGGTCTCGTTGGAAGAGTTTGTGGGCAGGACTTAGGACCATTCTCTCACAAAAGTACGACAGATTTGGATGTCCGCTGTGGGAGGGACCTCTTCCAATATAAAAATACTCATGCCGTATGCGTCTCTTGGAGTCATTCCTATTCTCCAAAGTATCGTATTGAATAGCATGTTGACCCAGGCAATAATACGACAACAGCCCTTTCTTAAAGTAGTGAAGGAGAATCCTATGTAGTCTTGCCACGTCTGGGGGACATGTGTCAGACCAAATGTGGTCCAACCATTAATGCACACGTGGGAATTGATCTCACCGCCTCCAAGAGACGGTGTCTTCATTATATATACACTCTCACCTCTTCTTTGTCGTTTTATCAACCCATCTTCACCTGCCTCACAATTCATTCCATATTCATTTTCCACAATAATTATCACGAATAATACAGTACATTGTTTTGTGATTTGAAGTCGCAAGTTTTGACGTCGCGCGTCGCGTGAAAGCAGATTTTGTATCTCTTTGAGTTCGCTTTTACAAAATATGTTCGTAAATCAAAATAGAACCCCTCACATATATTTATCTCATTGTAAATCATGTAAAAAAAATAACTTTAAAGTTCTAATCAAACCGGCACTTTGTCATCTTGTTGGCATGATATACATATCTTCGAACTACTAGCTGTCATTAAAACTCCCTTATCCTCTTACCAAACGTGTGGAGTGCAGAAACCTCGAGCGTCGATATATATGATTCATGTATCTCCGGTTCGTGAGGTCTGTATAGGTGATGTGATGTTGCTGTGACCTTGTTTTCTAGCTGAGAGCGCCGCGGGGTCATCATGGATGATTGTCTCATACGATGAAGTGCGGAAGAAACAAGAGAGGATGATGGAACTAGGAAGATAATCAAACCAATGAAAAGTAATGGAAAAGTTGGGTGGCAATGCAAATTGGTTGCTTCGAAACAGCCAAGAAATTATAGATCCTGGACAAATTCCATGAATCTAACTAAAATATGCCTTCCAATTAATTTAGTGTATGTTTGAATTAGTGGTGAAAGTTATTTTTCTTACATGATTTATGGTATACAAGGTTTATATATGAGAGAAGTTTTATCTCAATTTAAATAAAAGTATTTTTTAAATATTAATTCAAACAAGCCAAAATATATGTATTAGCGTGACTTCTATTTCTTCCAAATAAATAAATTAGCTAGGGATGGAAGATAGTCCTTTGAAAACTTCTCTAAAGTGAGAGTGTCTGCTATGATTTATCCCTTTTGCCAACGTAATGTGTTCGGCCAAGGTGTTGGGGAGGAAATGGAATAGAACAATAAACATTCACCACTACAAAAAGTAGACATGTCGTTTCTAAAAAATTCTATTTTTAAAAAAGGAAAATAAAAAACAAAGGTATTGATATTTTTGTAATTATGTGGAGGAATTTTTACATATTAGGCATCTATTTAACAAACACGGACGTCCTAATTAGAAAAGAGACACCAAATAAAGGGGGCTTTGATGTCCCAATTTAAAAAGGGGATCCCAAAAATAGAGCTTTTGGCGCAAACAATATTATTTTCAGCATCCCTTTCACAATCGAGACATAAAAGCATCACTTTGAGACACCTAAATCTTCACTTTATGCTTCTCAATTATAAATTAGTACGCTTAAAGTGTCACAAATATCTTATTTCTTCCCATTTTCTTCACTTGCTTAGTCAAGATGATCTCTTAGTTCAGCTCTGCCTTCCGCACCACATGCTCGACTTCACTATGTCTCTCACATATGCATCCTATTACAAAGGGACATGAACAAGGCTTAAAAACATACACTAAAAGGTTTTTCTGTAGTAGTGATAGGTCTATTAGATATACAACCCTAATGGAAAAGGTCGACAAAGACAAAAGAGACGGATTGTAAGCTAATGGGTAATGTTGTTTAAAGTACCAAAATGGGTTTTGTAACAATAGGGGATTCTGTTAAAGCTTCTTGGCGGGTCTCAGGCGAACTGGATGTGAAGATGATATGATTCAATCTCTTTACTTTTGTGTTTAAGGATTTGAATGAGGCAAACAGGGTTTTGAAAGGGAGTCCTTGGGTGGTTTGAAATAGTATTTTTAGCTTACAAAGTAGAAAGCCTTTCTTGAGTGACAACATAGTGCTGTTCAACTCTTGTGAATATGGGTACAATTCCACAATCTCCCGTTGGAAGGAAGGATGGTCGAGAATATCACATTAATGGCTAGTCAAGTAGAAAATAGAGCAGTTGTTATGTTTGTGGTAAAAGTTGTATGCTTAAATTAGCAGTAGAAGCTCTTTTCCCAAAATGATTTACAATATATAAGGTAAGTTTGTAATATGAGTTTTTGTCTCGACTTGCATGAATATACTTTTCTAATGCCAACTCAAATAACCTTACCCATATTAGCTTAGCCTTGATAAATAGTTTCCAATGATTGGTTATTGGATGGGAAAGCACCATTGTAAATGCTAGCTCAGCCTTAACGGGAGAAGGTCTTGCGTTCCTAAATGCCGATGCAGTATGCCCATGATAACCAATTAGAGGATGCCCAATTTGAGTCTAACAATCAAGTGTTGACGAAAAAGAGGGCACGTCAAACGGGTTTGCAATAGAGAACCCAATTATGTTCCCTCGAACTCTCGCATGTTCCCTGTACCAAATTGGTCCTTAGTTTCTTGTAAATGCCATGATTAGCCAAACAAAGTTTTTGTATGAAGAATATTGGGGGCGTGTCAATGAGAATAATTTATGAATGGGATTGATAGATATGATATGCATGCACTAACACCAACAAACATCAAAAGAGAACAGAGGATTAATTTAAGGGTTAAGGTGCATTTTCGCTAATGAAGTATTACGCTAGGAGCGTTTGGACCAAAAAAATATTGAGGGTACTAAAACTACCAATGAACATTTAAAAAAGGAGCGTTCAGCACAATGCCGTTAGTTTGACCTTAACGCCGTTTTCTAAGTCCGAAAAAATTATAAAATAACACCCATATGTTTGTGAAATTATACTTAAGCCACAAAAACATTTCAAATTTTTTATTTTAGTCTCTCCACGTACTTTATATAGAGGGACCAACGTGAAAATTATAAAAATTTTATGGGTTGGAAGATAATTTTCTAAAATTTTATGTTATTTTTTTGTAATTTTTGCGGGTCATCCCTAGCCCTCCAAATATGCTACTAGTTACAAGTCTTTTTTTCGGCTTTAGCCTAGCCTATGGCGAGGTCTGTAATTTTAAAAATTTTGTAAGCAACCTAACAAACCACATGCCGCCTCACTTCAAAACAAGTATACTTCAAACAGGGTGAAAACAGACATACTTTAAATAGGGTGAAAACAGACCTACATCTAACAATATATTTTTGGTCTGTTTAAAGTAATTATGTTTTTGCTCTATTTGAAGTAGGCTTGTTTTGAGTTGAGGCTTGTAGTTTGTTAGACTGTTTATAAAATTTTTAAAATTACAGGCCTCCTTAATAGGCCAGAGGTCAGGTCAAACTAAGGTAAAAAAAATGCTTTTAACAAGGGGTGGTTTTAGGCCCCACAAAAATTACATAAAAGAACCCAAAATTTTAGAAAATTATCTTCGAGACCCATAAAATTTTTATAATTTTCACTTTAGTCCCTCCATATAAAGTACGTGGAGGGACTAAAATAAAATTTTTGGAATTTTTTAGGGCTTAACTATAGTTTCATAAACATATGAGTCATATTCTGTAATTTTTACTGACCCTCAAACAAACAATGTTACCTTTAAACTAATGGCATTGTGTTGGACGCTTCTAACATAATTGTTTATTGGTAGTTTTGATACCTTCAATATTTTTTTGGTCCAAACACTCTTACCGTAATATTTCGTTGGTGAAAATACACCTTAATCCTTAATTGGATTAATTTAATAATTCAATAGTACTTGTGCTAGTCTTCGTATCTGCTGTCTTGTCCATCCCGTTGCGTTGTTCCGTAAATTGGACTTGATCGGCCTGGCGATGGAAGGTCATCTCGTACACAAATTGGAGCAATCATTTAGAAGCGAATAAATGAAACGGTGGCTCCGGCGCAATCAATTTCAGGAATTTCTTATTTCAATTCCACCAGTCTGCGAGAATAAGCTTTAGGACCAAAATGAAAAAAGAATTAGCAAGAGTAACCAAATCAGCGTGCCGATTATGACGTAGGGTTTGTTCAGATTTGGTGATGTGATGATTGATTTAGTTATATTTTCGGTAGACACAGGAATTGATATTTAATTATATGCCTGGTCAAATCAGATAGCATTGAAAGAATGCCGAATCAATTGCTCCATATCACGCTTGATACATCCAGGGAACGTGCAGGTATACGTGTGTATACCTGCCTGATTTCGCTTGCATCCCCAGCTCCTCATTAATTAGTGCACGCTATCAGTAAACTGATTATCACTATTGCTGTCAAGTGTGAGGGAGACTTGAAATAGCTAGAGAGCACGAATAAAAAAAAAAAAAAAAGAGCTTAATTATAAATACTACAGTATATAATAAAGTGGAAACGGAGAAAGACCCCAACAATTTAGTTTTAAGATTTCAATTTAAGATGTGAGGTGCTTTCATCCAATTGATCATTTGCAGTAGTATCAAAGTCTAGTTTTGTTTGGGTTGGGATATCTGTAATTGAAAGAATCGTTATTACAGACCTATAATTATGTGTACTTTTGCAGCTAGAAATAATAACTTTTTTCTTAGGGGCACCCAGCACCATGTGTTTTGTTTTGGAATAAAAATACGCACATAGTTAGCATTTTGGAGCAACAGTCATATCTCAACGTTAAGTTACTATTCATTTAATTTCTTTTTCTCTCATTACGGTGAATAGTAACTTAACAGTATGATGTGACTTTTCGTCCAGAGTGGTAACCATATATGTATTTTTGCTCAAAAAAAACACATGGTACTGGGCGCTACTAAAAAAAGAGCTCAAGTGTATTTTTATACCTTAGTCCTAATATAAATCCCATCTTGCCTCTCGCAAGGACTTAAGTCACGCGCTCTTTAAATCGGAAATTGGGTTAGCTATTTAATTTTTGTTTGACCCTAATTTTCTAGCTAATTGAACTTATATCATAATATGTAGATAATAAATTGAAATAACCAGGAAATTTAAATTTGAGCGCGAGATTTTAAGTTAGGATATGTGGTCTTACTTCACACCACTCGCCAATTTATTCTCTCTCATTCCACTATCGAGCTTCCCTCCTACTGCTCATCAAATCATTAAATAGCTACATCAATTATTGGTATCATTAATATTAATATGAATATTAATAACAATCAATGTATATTTAATAGCTATAATGTCAACCCCACCAATTTTTTAGACTCCATATATATGATTCTTTATTTCTTTATTTTTGTAAGTTTTAGACAGGCTATGGAGCCTGCACGCAGCCACCACCGTCCAGATTAGGCCAGTAGTCCCGCTCGTCTTTGTATTAAAATGTTGTGCATAAATAAATATATCCATTTTACAAGTTTAACCTATTATTCATTTCCTTGTTTATTTTTAGCGATCAATGCTACATAGCTAGAGAATCAATATTTAATAATATCATTCGTACATGTTTTAATGCCTACATATTTCTATTTCATTAATTTTAAATTTTTATACATTTTAGAACAAATATTATATACTCGTGAACTTACTTTAATATATATATCTGGCTTTTATTTCTGGGAGAATCCGGTATAAAATTAATTGAAATATCAAAATCTAAATTTCTCTCTACATTTTTAATAAATTATTAATGAGGTCAAGAGACCTAATTAAGAATTTTTGAATGTTACAAAAAGACTATAACACTTTCCTAAAATTAAAAAGGAAAATTGAAAGTAGATGTAGCCCCTTTTTAATTATTTCAACGGGATTTAATAAATATTTTCTCTTTATTTTTAGTTAGTTTTTTTGTTTTATGATTTGTTTTTTTATAAGGAACTTTCTCTTTAAAAGTCTTTATTTTTACTTAGTTTCTCTTTAATAGATATTTTTTTTGTTTTATAAAACAAAAAAAATATTTATCTATATATACAATGTAAATTTTTTAAGAAAACTGTGCTATTTATCCAAATAAAATTATTTGAATTTGTATATATACTATATGATCGCAACAATATATTTATAAGAACATATATATATCTATATGCACAATATATATATATATATATATATATATATATATATATATATATATATATATATATACTATTTATTGATATAAAATTATTCAAGTTTGCATATATATATCCTATATAATCACAACGAATATTTTGTCCAATCAAGCGAATAGCGATTATATAAATCCAAGAATACAATGGGGGATTCATCCTTCCATTTCATCAAAAACATTTGCATGGGTAACTGGGGGATTTCACTTGTTTCATTTCTCTAAGATTGATACCATATACAAGACAAAAAGATCTAGAATCTGTTCTTCTAACGGGAAATTAATTAATATTGATGTGCCTATTCCATTTTTTAATCACATATTAAATTATGGAGTAAATTTCGCTGCTTTTTATTAATAAACTAATAATCATAACTAAACAAGAAAGCAATTAAAGAGAGAATTGAATTATCATACAGAGATAATTTAATTTAGGAAAAAAAAGATGACTTTGGGGAGGAAATGTGGTCATTTAACAATGTTAAAAAAATTCTAATAATTAGGCCTTTTTGCTTGATCAAGAATTTGTTAAAAGTAGAAGCCTAAATTTTGATTTTAGTATTACAACTCAACTTATATGGGATTCTCCCTTTTATTTTTCTAAAAATTGTTTAAATGAACAATCAGTATAATAGTTTGATTATTAATAAAAACCGCGATTATATTCAACTTAAACGATTTGAATGTACCCGTACATATGTGCACACAAACACATAGTACTAGCTAGGATTCGAACTTGTAGGAAGCTCGAGATCACTTAAAAAGCACCGACTATGCAAGGCTACTGGGGAAGTTAATTCATGATTCTTCTGATCAAGTAGTAATCAATGCATATCGCGCCGGGATTTCTCTTCTCAGCTTCATGCTGAAATACAATCATATGTACAGATTTTTAATGATTGTACGTGATATTTCACTCTTTTAATGATTACATATATACTGTGAGCGTGCGCGCTGTGTAGTTAAAACTATCTAAATAGTTCATGCTTTCAACCTTTTTATTCTGGAACACCGAAACTATAGAAGATAATAATGGTAAACAGGGGATAATATATTCGTCGGCCAAAATAATATATAGGGGATAACATATATTTTAGGATGCAAAATACGAATATGAATTTGGCATTGACTTCCCGATTATTATCGCAGCTGCTAACACGCACACTGATCGATGGACGGCATGGGGAAAACTGTATTTTATATATAGTTGCACAAAATAAAACGAACTTCCACTTGAGTGCTTAATTATATATATCTTGTAAACCCACATTAATTATCGATATGGATGAAGTGGAATCGATGTTGCTAACTATGAGTCATCATCGCCCTTCGAAATTTAATCTTGGATGCAATTATTTTTCCACTTTCCAGCACTAAAGTTGGGAATGAAGGCAATATAAAGGGATTCCTGGACTCTTTTCTCAAAAGGAAAAATAAAAAAAGAGGACAATTGCAAGATAAGTTTCTTTCCAACCTTAGAATGATTGGTTTGGTAAAGTGTTAGCCCCACTTCAGCGTGTGTTATCGGTGGAAGGATTACATTACCCTACTAATTAAAAGATTATATTTTATTTAATTAGACGACAAAGCAAAGACAGGTGTCCCAAGATTCTCTCTATGATACCTCCTTGGCCCTCTCCGTTGCATTGTGTAGTTTATGAATATACTTTTGTAGTATTAGATACGAGGGCAAAGAAAAGCGCCGAGAGTAACTCAGCATAGAATAAATTTAATTAAAAGTTGAATTGTTGTAATTATTCATGCTGCGTGCATGGATTATTCAATTAACGTTATATATGGCCCGACATATGGAAGTGAGTGTTGGTTAAAATATAAAAGGGTCTATACGTACAGAAAGACAAATAAAGGGTAGATTCGTGGACGCAGCAGAAACTTGAAACTGAACTGCGTTTTATTTATTTTATTTTGGGTACCCGAGCTGATTGTGTCTTTTGTAGCGCTTAAAGCCACGGGTATGAAATGGGGCGTGCGAGAGATTTGTTATTTCTCGGTTAATCTTTGCTCTTTGTATCTTCCTTTGTAACCTTCCTGTGTCAGTGAATATATTGTGTGAATAAAGGAGTTAATTAAGTGTGTGTGTATATATATATTCTGCACGTTGGTGGTTGTATGAAGCGAAAAAGAAAGAGCCCGCGAGCACCAAACCTTCACGTTGAATGGCGTGCGCAGATACAGATGGAAACCGCATGCTGCTAATTAATTACGATATTATTAATTAATTAAATGTCGTACATGAATGACAAAATAGCCCAAGATGGCAGCAGTAAAGTTATATCAGTAAAGATTTTAAATTCAAATGGCATGGCCGAATGAAAGGAAAGAAACAAGAAGCGAAAGCCACGTACAAACATAGGTGTAATTAGGGATACTCGTATAGACGTTGGTGCTAATTAATTGACCCACACATAGACGACTAGTTGACCATGTCCTGATATGTTTGAAATGCATTGAACAGATACAAAGCAGAAAGTAGAGTAAGTACCGAGAATGATGTGGTATTGTGTTGGTTTGGTACAAAGGAGGGCCATAAGGTGCAGAAGTCTGTAAGGGAGCGAGGAGGGGGGGCCATTTGGCATATAAAAGTGAAGTATTTGAAGGAAGCATGTTAGGGCACTCGTACTGTGCTGGAAGAGGAGATAACAGGTGGACTGTTGAGGTCAAAGTCTCAAAACCAGAGAGACAGATATATGTGTGTGTGTGTGTGATTCGGGTGATAAGGGAGAGGGAACATTCAAGGGTTGGGGGTTTGCTGATAGCTGAAACAGGGAAGCCACAGGCTTTACTGAAGCTGTTGTAGAGCCAAGTGGGTCAGCCTTCAGGCTTCACTCCTCCCCAAGCTTCCCTCCCCTACATTACAATGTTGGAGAGACGAGGCCATTTTTTTTCAAATTTAAATTAAACGCCAAGTCTGCACTGCAAATGGAAAACCACCCGGGTGTATTTAAGTCAGCATTGCATAAATATGATGATATAAAAAATCGCGATAGAATTATTCTTATATACTCATTCCGTATATTTACTTTGTATATTGTATCATGTTAGAATCCCTGCGCTTTATTCAACCAACGCTGTTCAACAATATTCCAACATATTGTGTATTATACATCATACCAATAATAAATAAATTTCAGTATTCCAGGGTTGGCTTACCCAGACTTTATACATTACTTAGGGGTCAAACCACCTTGTTCATGAAAAAAAAAAAAAATTGTATGGAGAAAAATGTTACAGTCAAGCTCAAACCTAATAACAGTCGAACTTGACCATGTAACATTGATGACAGATTATAATTTTTTTACATAAATAATAATCAACATTTAAAAGTTATAATATAAACGGATATGCAGGAAGAAGTGAATGTAATTTTGTTACTAAGTCTGGAAAAAAAAAGGAGAAATATTAATTATAGTTAGATTAAATTTTATAAATAGTTTACTGAAAGAATTGGACCTTTTGATAGGTTCCTAGCTCCTATGAAACACTTTACAAGATAGAAAGTACTTACGGAGCAACCCATAACCCAATTTCAAAAGGAGGCAACTGTGATTGACTTTGAAGTTTGAAGAGATCGGAAGAGTTTTGTTTTCGATTTCGTGCCACAAAATTTCATTTCATTTGTATTATGGAATTATAAAATGATTTGTTTGTTCTGCCGACCATGAAGTGGACTATGGAGGAGGGGGATGTATTGTCGGTTGCGGTTAAGCTGGTTCAGTTTTGACTGATAAAATGTCATCATGGGGTCAGGAATGGTAGCAGTGAGAGTCTGTTTTGCAGTTGCGGGAGGCTTTGTTTTTAGTTCTGGTTTGGAAAATTAGCATCATAGATAATTAAAAATAAAACTAGGAGAAAATGGGAAAAAAGAGCCTTATTTATGTCAAATAGAACTCAGAAAGTGAAGCTTTTTGGGGTGAAAGGGAAAGAATGAGCCAGCTGTAAAGCGAGGGTTTCAGCCAGAGAGGGGCTGCATTTTTGGTATGTGGGAAAAAAAAAAACTTGTATTTCACTATTCTTTTTTTTTTTGGTCAAAATTTCCCTATTTCTCATTAACTATTCTTTTAGCCATTTTAAACATGATTGGTGATGATGTATGGACTAACAGTATCTATAATCTGATTAGATACCAATCCCCTCCAATTCCACTCCATCACTCATGTAACTTTAACAATTCCCCTTCCTCTGGTTTTTGTTTTCTGCTTCCCTCCAAACATAAACAGTTGTTACACCGCTCTCTCTTTTTATCATCCTCTTAACATTCAAATAAATTGTTCATTTTCATTATCATCATCATTATACATGTTCGCTCATTGATCAACCTCTTCTAAATCAAGAAACATGAAAAGTTCAAAAGCTAGTTTTGTAATTATATGGAAAGCCAGAGAGGTTAATGGATATCAACTTAAACTAGCAACGTGTGGGGACATCATTTAGAGATCACCCTCTTTAACATTCCACTTATAGGATGCAGATATTTACTGTTATCTGACATGACTTAGTCTAGTTTGTTTATTCTGTCCACCATACAGTTTATTAAAAAAAAAAAATTATGGGACGGAGAAGATATGTCTATGTTCGGATATCATGTGATATTTATAATAATAATGAATATGGCAAAGAATTTGGAAGGAACAAAACAGGCCACAACTTTGGTGGGTGAAAAAGGTGAGTGCAGACAACCCTGTAAGAGAGGAGGTGCCAAAGTTTTCACTGTTAAAAGTAACAAACAGCTGTAACCGAACCTGTTAGCGTAACAACAGTGTCCGCGATTATTATTAAATGAAATGTTGCTTGTTTAATGTTGTTGACTCCCCTCCCCTCCCTCTACTTGCTCCCTCTGAAAACAGCTTTTCTCTTTTTGCCTTCGCTAACCTACAAAAATTATAAAATAAGAACACGAGAGTATACGTAATTTACACTTTCAGTATTTTATTATTAGGATATCCTTTTAAAAATAACTGATTATACTGTTCACCAGTTCAGCCTCTCGCCTCGGTATTTTAACTCAACTCGATTTGAATCACGAACTCTCCTCATTCTCCCCTCTCTCACTCTCTCTAATGTCGATCTTCCCGGGGATGGCTGTCCTCTTGTGCACGTAGTTTAAACTAGAGCTTCTTCATCCTCATAGTTACTGCAACATTTCGTTCTTTAATCTCTTTAGTATAACTTGGTATTTTGGCACACAGTTTTTGCAATCGTACAGGTGATGATGGCTCAAAAACACTTGCACGAGCTACTAAAGGAGGATCAAGAACCGTTCCTTCTGAAAAAATACATTTCTGATAGGTGTAGCCAGCTGAAGAGGCCTTCCCCAAAGAGTAGCATGCAAGTGAAGAAGCGGAGACCAACGCATCAAAACTCAAACTTCCCCGTTAATTTCTGCAAACACTCTTGCTTTTTCTCATTCCCGGACACGCCTGACCTCAGAAAATCACCTCTCTTCCCACTGCCTTCTCCGGCCAAAAGCCCCTCCAGCTCCACCAACCCCATTTTTCTTCACATCCCTGCTCGAACGGCAGCTCTTCTTCTTGAAGCCGCTCTTCGGATACAGAAACAGTCCTCCTCCTCTCCCAAAACCAAACCCCAACACAGAAGCAATGCCTTCGGACTGTTTGGCTCATTCTTTAAGAGACTCAAGCAACGTAATCGGAACCGGAAATGGGAAATAGACGGTGAAGGAGCTGAGGCCCCGGTGAAGGAAACATTGACGTGGGATTCGTCAAATGGATTCTCTGAGAAGACGGACTCTCAGGAGGATAATAATAACCCGGAGTTGAGTGGCTGTGAGTTGGCGTTTATCTGTTCTTGCAATGGTAGGCCGAGCAGTGCGGTTTGGTCGGAGAGCAATGAAGATAAATCTTTGGGCATGGAAACCTCGATTAGTAGCCAGTGGGACGGGTTTGAAGATTTTGACTTTCTTTCCAAACAGAACAACATTACGGAGTGTGCTTGTTGTGATAACGGAGCCCTCTGCCAAAGCCCTTTCCGTTTTGTTTGGTTAAGGACCCCCTCCTCTGCCTCCCGCACGCCGGAATTAACGTCCCCGGCATCGTCTCCGAGTTGCCGCACAACTCAGGTTTGTCGTTTTCTTTATATCTCTAGTTTTAATTTTCTTTTGGTTCAAGATCAACATGACGGTCTGGTCAGCATTGAACGATGAGTATATGAAAACTCGGTCATCCAGATGGGCCCAACTGACTCACCAGTCTACTGGGTTCGTTCAATTGCAAGGTCATTTGTTTTTGGTTCTTTTTTTGCGCGTTCGTGTGTCGGCAGTTGGGAGCGGGGTCTTCAAAATTGGCCGGAATGTTACTGTAGAATGACATGGATGCCCGCAAATCGCTCCAAAAGTATAAAAGCCAATTATCCGGCCAGTGGAGGGTCAGATGCGTCAATTCGACAGTTTTTGTTTCCTGCTAATTCATTGTTGTATCTCCCCATCATTTCATCTAGTGGATTGTCTGGGGATTAATTTCTTGATAGTGAACTTGTTTTTTATTCCTCTTTTGCATGCTGATTTTAGATGCCAACTTTGTATTTACTACAAAACAATTTCGGATTTGGATTAATGTTCTTAAATCCAAACAAAACTACGGAATATCGAAATCAGGACAAATATTTAATGAAGGCTGTGATGAATTTTCGTAGGGCAAGGAGAATAATGGAGCAGAGAGGGTCGAACCATGCCAGTCAGGAGTGGAAGCAGAAGAGAAAGAACAATGCAGTCCAGTCTCTGTTTTAGACCCACCATTCGAGGACGACGACGAGGGACACGAAAACAACGAGGAGGAAGAGGATGGTTTTGATTTGGAGAATAGCTATGCCATTGTACAGAGTATGTCAATACTTTAAACTTTGATTTGTACTATTCTTTTGTTGATCGTGTGGTCGTTTTCCGTCAACAAATTGTCGTACACGACTCTTCAAATTTGCTTCTATGTTAGTACTAAAGTAGAGTGGCTAATGTTAATACCGCTATTGCTGATATTGAACTCAATATCTTTTTGGGTTCCATTTAAAGATCACGCTGGCTCTCCCAGGGGCATTTCCCATTCAATGTGGACGTGTCCTATTCGACTGTCAGTTGCAGACATGGCACTGCTTTCATAAATTTGAGTATGTCCCACCATTTTAGTTTGGTAGCTAGAGCCCTCTGTATTACGATGCGAATATGAGTTGTGTTTGAAATGTCATTACTTTTGGAGGTCGTTTTTCGATGTTGTAAATTCTGCGTCTCTGACCTTTTTTCACCACCTGAAAGTGGTGGATCCCATGAATTATTGGTCATGCGTTGCTTTTGACACTGCCAATAGTTGACAGTGTACAGGCACCTGAGGATCAATTTGGGCATTTGAAATTATTCGCTACTTGTGGAGCTGCTTTCCTTCCTGTGATTGTTGTGTTTAAGAGTCTGTCCTCCCTGAGAGTCACTTAAATGAAGAGTGCCACGGGCGATACTCATTTATCACTATCTGCTGATCACAATGTTAGAATGAACTAGATATTTTTTATGGATGCTCATTAGCTTATTATGTTAATTGGACAGGAGCCAAGGAGGAGCTTCTAGAGAAGCTTAGCAGATTCGAGAAACTAGCAGAGTTGGATCCTGTGGAACTGGAGAAAAGATTGTTTGAAGAAGAAGAAGAGGAGTGCGAGGAAACATCAGATAAAGAGAATGGGTGGAATGAGTTAGTGTTAGAAGTGGTGAGGGAGTCAAGGTTGGGAGAGAGAGGAGGCCTGGAGAGACTAATTTGTGATGTATTGAAAGAGGAAGGAGAAGGGAAGGGGGAAGAAAGAGAGAGGGTGATGAGAAGGGCGAGTGAGAGGCTGGCATTGTGGAGAGGCGTGGAGGCAAACACGATAGATATGATGGTAGAACAAGACTTGACTAGAGAGGAAGGTGAGTGGAAGATAAATGGGGAACATATGAAGCAACTGGCTGGGGAGCTGGAGCATCTTATCTTTGCATTTTTAGTGGAAGAAGTGTCACAGGAGCTAGCATGTTAACGTGGATCACAAGAGTACAGTCTGACAATGGAATAGGCTAGTTAGCAAAAAATACCCCAGAGGCATATGTTATATGTACATGAATGACTAGTGACGTGTGTGTGTGAGTCGCACCTTTAATTCATATGCTATAATATTTAAATGATGAATAATCTGGTCTTTACTACTCCTATATCATCAAAAGAAGTATTGTAACGAATCTAAGGAGGAAAGCTGGGAAGGGAAGAATATATGATAGTAGAGGTGTTAAGGGGACCTCTCGGTTTTCAAGGAAAGAATCAAAAATGAAAAGGACTAATCAATTTTTATGGCTTGCCCTGCATTCTTTTCCAAGCCTCTGCTTCATCATTCCTTCAGCTTTATGGACGCTCTTAAGATTAGCTTCTTAGCTATTCTGTGCTGCCGATTGTGACTCTTCAACTTTGTGGGTGTCCCTCTTTTCTTTTTTCCCACCTTCTCGAGCAAGCTTGTTTTCTTCCGCTTGCGAGCTGCACGGGGCGCACCATCCTTCCACTCTTGTTCCTTCTTTCTTTTCTCCTCCTCCTAAACGCTCTTCTATTTTTTATTTTACCAAAAACTAAATCAACCGAATTATACTTGGGATCCAACAAAAGAGAATCACTGGGCCGCGTAGCCCAACTTGGTTAGGACCGTGGGCCATCCAAATGACCAAAGTCTTTGGACTCATTGGTGTTAGTGTCAGTTGTATTGTTAGGATCCAACGCCTGGACCTATTCACCCCTCTTTCGCTGACCCATAATTGGGCCTCTACGTGTCCAAAACATCTTGTGGGCTCCAGCTGACTGCGATGATGCTTTGTCCTATTCCATGATGTTTCACGCCACCTATTATTTATTTATTTTTCCCTGAGGACAGCATAATTGTTTTGACCCCCATCATTACTGAATCATTGATGGAATGATCTGACAAACGAAGACAAGGTTGGAAGCAGATCACGAATAATTGAAAGATGAACGAACGATTATACACGGGAGAATTTTTTTCGTATTAAAAAATCAATAAAGAAGAATGAATTTTTTTAATAATAATAAGATGAGAATTATCATAAATATTACTATTATTCGCTTTTACGAGATAATCTTTTCTGTTTGAAAGTAGAACATAACATTTTGGGTTCCGTTAATAAATAATTTTAAAAGCCACAACAACTGCAAACCAAGTTTTCAACGCAGAGTTCACATTGAGCAGCAACGAGGTCTTTTAGTGTGTGAAAGGGAGATTGAGTTTCTTCCTCGTGGAACATTCTTTTTAGTTAAAGAACGATTTAATTGAAGCGGCTTGCCACGTTTATCACGCTAGCGTCACGTCCGTATGTTGTGGTTGATATATTAGAGAGTGAGAGTGGAAAAGATGAGAAGCAAGGCAAAGAAGGAGTCGTGAAGCTAAGAGAAGATCAGTGATGAGCTCAGAAACAAAGAAGAAAAGGGGAGGCAGAACTAAAAAGAAGTTAGAAGGGAGAGGGCATGGCGGTATGGATGAGAATTACAAGAGTGGCGAGCGGTTGGAAAGCTTTGTTGAGAGAGACGTGGGAGGTCAAGCTCCAGGGATTGCTTCCATGAATCAACCTCATGACGCGGCTACCTCCTTGCGACGCTTTCATTCGGAGGCGCACAGCATGGAAGGTGAAGCCACTGAGACTTGTGATGGTTCAGGTTTTTGTTGGGATATGAGATTAATGGGAGAGATGGGTTTAGGGAGAAACTATTGGGACGAAGAGGAGCTTTTTAACATGCCGGCACTGATTAATGGCATGGCAGAAGGGTTGCTCATAGCACCACCCGCCTTGCAGACTGGCTTCAACTGGCTCCCTCCCGAAACTCCCTTCCTCCTCTCTCTCTGGACCGACTGATTATTCACTTCTGTATTGGTTCCAAATTTACTAAGAATAGTGGAGATGAACTGTCAGCTTTTGATACATATAATTGTCATTCACTTGTAAATGTTTGTCAGGGTTTTGCTGCGTCGCCATTTTATTGTTTTATATTCTCTATTCCTCATCGAAAAATCGTCTTCACACCAACGGTATCAATTGGCGTGAAATATTGAAGCAACTGCAGTTACTGTTGGATTTTTATATCGCAATCCTATGGGTTATGAATAAGAAGTCTTACTGGTTCGCCACCACCGGTCATGTCAGTTCACCACGGTCGTGTCAGTTCACGAACAAGAGACAAGTCCATTTGATCGTGTTTTTTCAAAGTCTATAAATAGAGCGCCCTAGTCACAGAATAATACAATGTTTTTCTGCATACACTTTTTCTATATACTGCATATACATTCTGTGCGTTTCGAAAGTAGACTCGTTGGATTTGCTTGAGCTTCAAATAGACAAAGTCATCTTTCTGGAGACGAATAATCCGCTCTATCCTGGGAGACAATTGCTCAGAAACCTTCAGCATCCGTATTGAGGGAGCAAAATTGTCTTAAAGACACAACGAAAGTTGGGCCCGGCTTTCTGTATAGTTCATTATCATTTTCGGCAGTCTTGTGAGTTTTTTATTGTTTTTCCTTCTTGGGTAGAAGTTTAGATTATGCATATTGATTACACAGATTCTCTCCCATGTGAAAATTCCAATTTGAATGATTTTCTATAACAATCTTAAGACAATTTTTTGATATATATTAGTTTGTGCTTTTGGAATTTAAATCAAATAAGATTATTTTCCAATGATATAAGTTATAAAACTAATTTTATCTGTTAGTGAATTTTATTAAATCTGTATTTAGTATTTTGATGGAATCTTGTTTTTAAAAGATTATAGTTTCTAAAAACATGATTTTTATGGGTATATATCTGTCAATTTATTTCTGATATGTATATATTAAAATTTTGAGATAATATGATAGATTTTGATTTTTGAATTTGGATTCAAAGAGGATATTAACTGTCCATTGTTTTCTACTCTGTGATTGATATGTTATATATATATATTCGGCCTTGAATTTGTCGTTTACTGATAATAATGGAAAAGAAACACCTTGAACTCCTTTATTATATTCGGCCACTACCATGGAATAGATCTTTACTTTCTGTAATAGATTGCATGCGGACCCGTTAATACAAATTTATATGTTTTGAGTGCACGCCTTTCCGATTTTTTATATAAATCTGGAGATTTTAATATGCCTATGTTTTCCTGTTTCTACATAACGTATATTGTTTAAATGACTGAAGGATTTGAAATGCAAATCTTCAGATACATAAACCAACGAAAAAACTGTTGGATGCTCTCCTTTATGAAAAACCGAAACTGACGTAGTTAATTATTAAGTTTGGGTCCGTTGGAAAAATAAAGTTTCATAACCAAGAGTTATATAGAGACAGAAAGGAAAACCATTAGAACGGGATCGTTTTTTGGCCATCTTTGTTTTTCGAAATTGGTCATAAGAAAATAGTTTTTTTTAGGCCACAAAATAGGTCTCATCGCATAGATTTCGGAAAAACTAAGATAGACACCAAAAACGCGAAAAAGCAACGTCGGAAACGCCGGTTGTAGAGGGATGAAGAGTCGGGTTGGAAAGATCCGACCTCAGGATCCAACCGGGTCAAATTGACCCGGATGGAGGTTGAAGGAGGGCCGAACACACCGTTTTGTCCTAGTCCCTCATTGTTAAGTGAAATAATCTATTTTTTTTTATTTGATTAACATAATAATGTATGACTGCGTGGCTCATTTGGTAGAATGCTGGCTTACAAGTTGCGTTGCACCCATACAGTCGCGAGTTCGAAACCCCTGGGCTGCATTTTATGCAGCGTGTTTTTTGAAAAAAAAAATTGTAAGAAACGCATCTAAAGGGGTTCGAATAGGCATCACCTTGTTTAAGAAAAGACACCTTATCCACTAAGCTGTTGGTGGCTAATTGATTAGAGACGCGCCCAATTAAGTAAAAAAAAAAACAACATTAGTGTGGGGGTCATATGTTGGGCCGGCTTCTTTTCAGTTGGGCCATGCACGCATAGATCTATGGTTTAAAGATATATGTATGCATCTATCTATTTAAGACTACTAATAAAAAATATTTATTTTGATAAATAGAGTAGTTAAGAAATCTCCTACTATCTCTCCTTATTTGAAGGAGGATTAAATTAATAAAGTGAAGATAATGAATAACTTATGACTTGGTTTCATCGGGAGATATTATTGGTTTTATTAATTAATATTTTGAATTATATTAGTTATTGTATCGAGATGAAATTTTGATATGATAATATGATCATTATTTGGTTCATGCTTGTTATTTTATTATTTGATTTCTAGTTGTAGGAATTAAATATATTTAACAATTAATTATGAGCTTTATTAAAAGTCCTAAAGTTTAGGATGGAAGGGGAATTTATCCCCGTTTAAAGCTTTATTATCAATGGAGATATTAATTTGTTTGATAATCTCCTAATATCTCTCTTAGAATTTTGTGAATATTTTTAGATTAATATGACTGAATAAAGTGGGGATTTGTTATATTTAATAGTAGGAATTTGAAACAATATCTTGTTTTAATAAATCTGATGATATTTGTGAATATCTTAGTCACTATTTAATTTATCAAGAAGAATTTGTTACGTAATTAATGAATAAAAATTATGAAATTGTCCTATGCTATGATTAATTAAATGAAAATTTAATTAATTTGTTATTTGCTATTGAAAGCAAATTTTGTGAACTATTAAATATTTTTTGTGACAAACATATGACATTGATAAGGAAATTTAATCATTTATCTAGTGTAGAGATAAATTTGTTTTAATTTTTCATAATATTATTATTTTCTTGGTATAAGCATGCATGATATCATGAAATATTTAATTTAATGTGGATTATTGGTGGTAAAATCCGATAAAATTAATTCATACGGTTGGTGTCTAGGAAAGTAATTTAAAGGCTAAGCCTTGATTTAGTGGTTATTTAATTAGTCACCGTTACAATAACACAGAGAGATTCTCACTAGTTTCACACTTACCTGACCAATTGATATGATAAACAAAGCTGATTTCATGTATTGGTAGAAATGTGAATATAGCCTTAAATTTATAATTATGGATGATTTTGTGGCTATGATTTTATGTTTTTTAAATATTGTAAATAGCAATTGCATAAATGCTAAATATTTAAGTTTTGGAATTAAGTATGGTGAATTTGTTTGTCACCAAAATTATTAATTCTTTATGAATTATTTTAATTCCAAATATTGTGGTAAGGGTATATATAGTTGATTTTTTAGTTACCAAAGTGGTTAATTCTTTATGAATTATTTAATTCCAAATATTACGGTGATTACCCATTACCTTGATGCTATGAAGTTATATTTGTTTTATGGGTGAATTGAAGTTTGTTATGGATCAACTCAAAGGTTGATTATTTGTTTTTATAATTATTGAACATAAATGTTGGTAGTTTTATTTAGACACCCAAAGATGATAAATATTTATAGTTGGAATATGCATCACTAACAATTTTTGTGAAATCTTTATACAATCATTATGGTTGAATGTTGCATATTAGTGAAAAATTAGACATTGAAAGAAATGTTAAATGCAATGTTGATTATGTTTGGGTTACCATAGAATTTGTGGGGGAAAACCATTTTAATGATAATTTTATTAAAAAGTACCCCACAAAATGATACAAACATACCATACGAAATATGTAAAGGAAAGAAACATTCCTTGAAATATTTGAAAGTGTGGGGGTACTTGCTAAGGTTGAGATTCTTAAACGTAAAAGGTTGAGAATTGGACCCAAGACAGTAGACTCTGTGTTTATTGGTTATGCACTTAATAGGATTGCATATCGTTTTCTAGTTTATAAGTTTGATGTATTAGATATCTATGTGAGTACGGTTATTGAGTCAAGGAACACTATATTCTTTGTAAATGTATTTCCGTACAATAAGAGTAATGATAATAACAACACTGTGACATCTCAAGATACTATCTTAGAGATGAGGAACCTAGATGTAGTACTAGGCAAAGGATTTCAACATCCTTTGGGCCTGATTATCTGACTTGTCTGTTGGAAAATGAGCCTCAAATTTATGGAAAGGCTATGGATTCTCCTAAAGCACCATTTTGGGAAGAGGCTTTTAATAGTGAAGTTGAATCCATTATGTCAAACTATACTTGGGAATTGATTGACCTTCCTCTTGATAATAAACATCTAGGAACTAAGTGGGTCTTCAAAAAGAAGATGAAAGTAGATGGTACTATTGATAAGTTAGGCTAGTAGTAAAGGGTTATAGACAATGTGAAGGCCTAGACTACTTTGACACCTATTCACCTGTTACAAGAATTACATACATTTGAATGTTAATCGCATTAGCAGCATTGAATGAGTTGGTGTTGTCACAAGCACATTATATTGCTAAAATTCTTGAGAAATTCAAGAGTTTAAACATAACTCCTATGTTAAACCCTATAGATTCTAGTCTTCGATTATTGAGAAATACTAGCGAAGCTGGAAAACAAAAAAGGAGTATGCTCGAGTGCTAAGCAGTCTCATGTATGTTATGAACTGCACCAAACCTGATATTGCTTATGCAGTAAGCATGTTGAGTCGCTTTACAAGTAATCCAAATGAGCTTCATTGGAGAGCTATGATAAGGGTTTTGGGTTACTTAAAGCAAACTCAAAAAATTGCTTTGCATTATGAGAAGTACCCTGCAATGCTAGAAGGGTATTGTGATGCAAATTGGATCACCAGCTCCAATGACACAAGATCCACAAGTGGATATGTATTCACCCTTGGTGGTGGTGTTGTGTCTTGAAAGTCATCCAAACAGACTTGCATTGAAAGATCAATCATGGAAGCAGAATTTATTGCTTTAGATAAAGCTGATGAAGAAGCTGAATGGCTTCATAATTTTCTTAAGGACATTCCAAGTTGGCCATAGCCGGTACCAGCAGTGTGTATACACTGTGATAGTCAAGTAGCTATTGGTAGGGCCAAGAATGTCGTGTACAACGGCAAGTCTAGACATATACGTCATAGACATGGTACCGTTAGACAACTACTCTTGAATGGAATCATCTCAATTAATTATGTGAAATTAAAAGAGAATATAGAAGATCCATTGACTAAAAAGATTCTTAGAGAGTTACCTAGAAATTTGTCCAAATGAATGGGTTTAAAGTCGATCCATTGTTGATTATTGCGGTAACTCTACCTAGAAGAGTGGAGATCCCACGAACTAGGTTCAAAGAGACAACTAAGTGATGATCGACTGTTAACACTATGTAGTTTTAAACTCATACTCATTCCTAGACAAGACAGTGCATATATATAAGAGTAAGCTTTTAAGCTTTTAATGGTTTCTTAATCTGATGTGTTCAGATGATGTATGTTGACTTACATCACAAGGAATCACCTATGTGAGTATGAAGTGTGGACACTCATAGAACCAGGCAGTGTCCAGGACCAAAATGGACTCAGCATGAGAACCAACGATGCTAGAGGAGCAACTGTGTGACTCCTATTGTCTTGGTATACACTAAAATGTTGACAGTTCAAGGCAGCACGTCCACTGATTGACCAATATATCCGATAGGTTTTTACTAGAGAAGGTTCAAAGGCAACCCCTACCTTTCTCGATGCAGTTGTTTCTCGTAGAGGAAATCGCACTTTGCATACATGATCATATGCATTTGGTCATGATGGACTAACTTCTTATCCATGTGGGGGATTGTTGGATTTTTATATCTAAATCCTATAGGTTATGAATAAGAAGTCTTACTGGTTCGCCACCACCGGTCATGTCAGTTCACCACGGTCGTGTCAGTTCACGAACAAGAGACAAGTCCATTTGATCGTGTTTTTTCAAAGTCTATAAATAGAGCGCCCTAGTCACAGAATAATACAATGTTTTTCTGCATACACTTTTTCTATATACTGCATATACATTCTGTGCGTTTCGAAAGTAGACTCGTTGGATTCTCTTGAGCTTCAAATAAACAGAGTCATCTTTCTGGAGACGAATAATCCGCTCTATCCTGGGAGACAATTACTCAGAAACCTTCAGCATCCATATTGAG
Source organism: Acacia confusa (assembly GCA_037074495.1). Classification (NCBI taxonomy): domain Eukaryota; kingdom Viridiplantae; phylum Streptophyta; class Magnoliopsida; order Fabales; family Fabaceae; genus Acacia; species Acacia confusa. The sequence goes on along the minus strand of CM073507.1, from coordinate 6,023,365 downwards.
GGAGCAAAATTGTTTTAAGGACACAACGAAAGTTGGGCCCGGCTTTCTGTATAGTTCATTATCATTTTCGGCAGTCTTGTGAGTTTTTTATTGTTTTTCCTTCTTGGGTAGAAATTTAGATTATGCATATTGATTACACAGATTCTCTCCCATGTGAAAATTCCAATTTGAATGATTTTCTATAACAGTTACCATGTCCAATATTTTCATGAAGGACATCCATCACTCTTTTTATGTTTTCCTTGATTTTCTCTTTCGACCTTAAGGCCACTGCTTGGCAGTGTCAATACCCGTCATTACCAAATTAAAAAAAAACTAACTGTTCAGAATTGCTATACGCCTATACTCATTACCTAATGATATTTTTGTCCCCATTTTCTAATGCCTCGTTTGCTTTTTGGTTTATGCCCTTCTGGCAACAATGTGGGAAATTGAGCAAAAAAAAAGCGCCCAAAAGCCCCCAAGCCACCAATTAACCGTATATGACCTGGAATAAGGATATTCTTTGGGTCGATACAAGGAAACAATAAACCCACATAAGGCCCAGCCCATTAGCATTCAATTCCCCAAGGAAGACGTTGTCGAGTCCCATCTATTGGAAATCATGCCCTAGGGGCTAATCATTAAATAACTTCCATATTTGATTTATAAAGATAAATCAATGATTTGATTTATAAAAATAAATCAAATCAGCGGGCTTTTAATTCGTATTAAATAAATAGATTGGATTGAATCAATTAGACAGATTTAATTTTCAATTCAATTTCAAAATTAATAAGACTGATTTTGAATATTTAATGCGGCCTATTAGAGTTATAAATACCCTTAGGTTGTAAGTAATTTGATTACATACATACAAGAGAATTCAAGAGCCACAAAAAAATCTTAGAAGAGAGATGTGAGACAAAAGCTTGAAGGCGTTAGCACGTTGCCGTTCATGTTAGAGTGCTGTTCGGTGTGGATACTGGTAGAGGGAGTGGATTTGTAAAGTCGGCTCCTAGAGATTGATAGATCAAGAAGGTGTTAGCCCACGAGTTTGCAAAAAATGCACACGAGTTCGTATAGGTACGATTCCTAACTACTAACCCGATTTAAACGTTATTAATAGATCCTCTTCTTGGGATTCGTAATTTATTGGATAAATTTTATTACGCTGCGTGTACGAATCCCAACAATGGCATCAGAGCCAGATCAATTGTGCGTTTAAATTGAATTTATGTTATTAATGCAATTATATATGGGATATATTATGCATTTATGCTTAACCATATCTTGTATCCATTTATATAATATGATTATATATATAATATGAATATAATATATAATATATGAACGGTTTAATATTTAATGTGGTTTAATATGTCTTGGCTGTTTCGTGTTATATTAACATAATATATTAATGGTTATATATAATATATAATAACTTGGGTATATATATATATACCGTTAATATATTCCTCCATCATGTGTTTCAATGTCGTTGCACGCCTTTGAAGAAAGATCATCACTAGGTCTAATAACCATGAAACCCATAGCATAAGGTACATGGATGTCATTTAAGAGTAAAGTTTCTATATCGACTACAATGAATGGTTGCATTTTATATGTACTTGCTTCCTGTGCTGTGAGATGCTTAGGGTGATAATCCTTATCATTATGGCCGATCGTTATTGCTTCTTTAGGCCTGATGGTACGGTTAATATATTCCTCCTCCAATTATATATACGGTTAATATAAAATTGGGTTTCTAATTATTTCAATTATTAATTGATGGGAATTGGGAATTGACATCACATTATAATTATCATAATTATTAATTGATGGAATTGGCATCATGTTATAATTATTATAATTATTAATTGATAGAGAAATCATAACATTTTCTTTGATATTATATGAATTAATACCTGTTGTGATTTACTTTCAAATTGTTTGGGTATGGTGAACATGGCTTTAGTCTTTACAATGGTTGTAATATTTAAATATGACTTGTGTGCCATGTTTTTTCTCTAAATATTCTCTATGTACATTCTCTTCTCATCTCACTCCCCTCGTATGTTTAAACGAGGTTTCTCCTGATGTAATTTTCTTTTCTTATTTAGAGAAGTCTCCTCATTGGCTTGAGAGGATTTTAAGTTAGGAGAGCCATGTTGTGTCACATTTTTAATTATGCTTTTGATTAGATAATGACATGTTTATTTTGCGTATTATGTGTTGTTTGTATGAGATACAACTATAATTGCATTCATATGAATATAATTAATTAGATTAAATCCTCCAAATGAAATCTTCAGTCATAATGCCGTCAATCAATGAATACTTGTCAAAGCCCAGATCGCTTATTTGTATATTCCACCAAAGTAGATGCATTTGAGTTATCTTGGGAGACAAGAGTATGAATAATGGTGATACTCAACATTCATTATTGTCTTGACTTAATTGAGATTATCAAAACGGTTTTGGATCTCAAGGCATTAGATGAGATTAAATATGCCAAGTCATATGATGATCGAATCCCATAAAGATCTAAGAGTTACATGTGATGTAATTGGTAAAGAGGTTGCCTACTTAAATAACTTGACTTTAAGCGTCTTGCCAAAGCAGACTTAAATTTGAGCCAAATATGAATCTTAGCCTACTAATAATATTGAGGGTTATTAATTCAGTGGGAGATTATTAATTAACTTTGCATATCTTTCATTTGTAGAATCATGTCGACTAGTAACACTGCCACACTATCATTGAGATCAGTCCTTAAGAAGAACAAACTAAATAGGACCAACTTTCTTGACTGGTTTAGAAACTTAAGAATTGTTCTTAAGCACGAAAGAAAGGGTATGAAAAAGAAAGGCAAGGGCGAAGGAAAGGGTAATGGCTCAATTGGTAAGACCAAAGAGTCAAACAGGCCCGAAACTAAGCCTGCAGCCAAGAAGGCAAAGGCTTCGAAGGATGGGGTTTGCTTCTTCTGCAATGAACCTGGTCATTAGAAGAGGAACTGCAAACTCTACCTTGAAGATCTAAAAAAGAACAAGAAGGATGGCGGGGCTATCTCTTCAAGTATTTATGTTATAGATATTCATTTTTATACTTCCTTTACATGGGTATTAAATACTGCATGTGGTTCTCACATTTGCACAAATGTGCAAGGTCTCAAGGACAGTAGAAAATTGAAGAAGGGCGAAGTTGACCTATGAGTTGGAAACAGAGCAAGAGTTGCTGCTTTAGCCATAGACATTTATGAATTAGTTCTGCCCAATAGGCTTTTGTTAATTTTGAACAATTGCTTTTATGTTCTTGCTTTAAGTAGCAATATTGTTTCTCTTTTTTATTTGGATAAGGAAGGTTTTACTTCCATTACTAGGAATGGTAAATGTTTTATTTATCATAATGACATTTTTTTATGATGATGGTGATTTGCATTTTGGCCATTATTTACTAAATTTAGAACATCCTAATAATGAACATATCTATAACGTGTCTACCAAAAGGATCAAGTCAAATGATTTGAATCCGATCTACCTATGGTATTGTCGTTTAGGCTATATAATGAGAAACTCATTTCGAAACTCCATCAAGATCGATTTCTTAATTCATTTGATTTTAAATCATTTGATATATGTGAGTCCTGTTTATTGGGAAAGATGACAAAAGCACCTTTTACTGGGTATAGTGAGAGGGCCATTGATTTATTGGGGCTCATACATACTGATGTGTGTAGACCAATGTATACATCTGCCAGAGGAGGTTATATGTACTTCATTACATTCATAGATGATTTTAGTAGGTATGGGTATATCTATCTAATGAAATATAAGTATGAATCTTTTGAAATGTTCAAAATATTCCAAAATGAAGTGCAAAACTAACTTGGCAAAACAATTAAAGCACTTCGATCTGATCGGGGTGGTGAATATTTAAGCTAAGAGTTTATTGACCATCTTAAGAGTTGTAGGATCATCTCACAACTAACTCTTCCAGGAATGCCATAATGGAATGGTGTTTATAAGCGGAGAAATCGAACTTTATTAGATATGGTTCGATTTATGATAAGTCAAACAGATCTTCCGCTGTCCTTTTGGGGCCATGCCTTAGCAACACCTGCGTTCACACTAAATCGTGTTCCATCAAAGGCAGTTGAAAATATACCATATGAGATATGGACTGGAAACAAACCCAATTTGTCATTTCTTAAAATTTGGGATGTGAGGTTTACGTTAAACAACAAGCCTCTTATAAATTATCATCCAGATCCTCAAAATGTCTTTTTGTGGGGTATCCTAAGGAAACTAAAGGATACTATGTCTACAATCCTACCGATCACAAAGTGTTTGTTATCTGGAATGGTGTCTTTCTGGAGAAAGAGTTTATCTCTAAAAGAACCAGTGGGAGTAAGGTAAACCTTGAAGAAGTTCGAGAGTCATAAAACAACGTAGAACCACAAATGAAAACTGGAGAAGACTCACAACAAGTTGATGAGCCTGCTCTAGTAACACAAGGCCCATGAAGGTTCGATAGGACATGGTAAAAGCCTCAGAGATATGTACTTCTAACTACTGGAAGTTGTGATATCTTGCTCATTGAGCAGAATGAGCCAACTACCTATCGAGAAGCCATAATGGGACCAAACTCTGAAAGATGGCTAGATGCCATGAACTCTGAAATGCAATCCATGTATAGCAATAAGTTATAGACCTTAGTCAATCCACCTGAAGGTGTAAAAACCATTGGGTGTAAATGGGTTTTCAAGGAGAAAACTAATATGGATGACAAAGTAAGTGTCTTCAAGGCACGACTGGTTGCAAAAGGATTCACTCAAACTCATGGTGTGGACTATGATGAAACCTTTTCCCCAGTTGCAATGGCCAAATCAATCAGAATTCTTCTTTCCATGCAGTATATTATGACTATGAAATATGACAGATGGACGTCAAAACAGCCTTCCTTAATGGAAAGCTAATTGAGGATGTGTACATGACACAACCTGAAGGCTTTGTGCGTCCAAAGGAATCTAGTAAAGTTTGCGAGCTTCAAAGATCCATTTATGGATTGAAGCAAGCATCTTGGAGCTGGAATCATCGTTTTGATGAAGTAGTCAAAGAGTTTGAATTCATTCAAAACATTGATGAACCTTGTGTTTATAAGAAGGTTAGTGGGAGCACAGTTGTATTTCTGGTGCTTTATGTAGATGACATCCTACTCATTGGGAATGATATCCCTACCTTGCAGAGTGTCAAGTCTTGGTTAGAAAAGTCTTTTTCAATGAAAGATTTAGGCGAAGCCACTTACATCTTAGGGATCAGAATCTATAAAGATAGATCTATGAGGCTGATAGGCCTAAGTCAGAGCACATACATAGATAAGATACTACATAGATACAGTATGCAGGATTCAAAAAGGGGTTACATGCCCAGGACTCATGGCATCCATCTCAGTAAATATAGTGTCCTAGTACACTTGGTCAAAGAGATCACATGAGTAAGATTCCATATGCCTCTACCATTAGATCTGTCATGTATGTCATGTTATGTACTCGACCGGATGTTTCATTTGCCTTAAGTATGACCAGCAGATATCAACAAGATCCCGGTGAGAGTCATTGGACTGCTGTCAAGAATATCCTGAAGTACTTAAGAAGGACTAAGGACTTATTCTTGGTATATGGTGGCTTGGAGGAAGAGCTCTGTGTGACTAGTTACACAGATGCGAGTTTCCAAACTGACCAAGATGATCTAAGATCGCAATCAGGATATGTATTCCTGTTGAATGGTGATGCGGTAAGTTGGAAGAGCTCTAAACAGAGCACTGTAACAGATTCTACAACGGAAGCTGAGTAGTATATAGCAGCATCGGATGCAGCTAAAGAAGTCGTTTGGATCAGAAAGTTCATTACTAAACTAAGGGTTGTTCCTACCATCTCAAATTCAATAGACCTGTTCTGTGACAACAACGAGGCTATTGCGCAGGCCAAGGAGTCTAGGTCACATTAAAGGACCAAGCATATACTCAGGCGTTTTCATCTTATCAGAGAAATTAATGATAGAGGTGACATAAAAATATGCAAAGTACCAGGAGAAGATAATGTTGTTGATCCTCTTACTAAGCTGCTTACATAGATAATACATGAACGTCATGTGAGGACAATGAGAATTAGAGAAATTAATGATTGTACCTAATGCAAGTAGGAGTTTTCTGTTGGAAAGACTAATCATTGTACTTTAAACATTATTGTTATTTAAAGTATTTATCAATTTTGTTATCATATCATTTGCATGTTTATTATGATGGTTGTATCCTTGGATATATCTTATAGATTGTCCTAAATGTCCCTGGTCGGTTATCTACGCAGGAGCGAAGATGAGATAAGACCAATATAACTTTGATAAGGTATGGAGATACGAATCAAAGTCATGGGCACTTGTAAGAGTACAAGGTATTGGACCGACCCACTATAAGAAAGCTGCATGAATTTAGTCATAAGCTTATCTCACTATAACCACGTCACAACGCCTTATGACCTGAGATCATGATGGATTCCTACATGATGAGTCATTGATTTTTAACTTAGTCAAAAGTCACCTTTGACCGGGTGATGATAAAGGCTTCGATCGGGATTAGAGGTTTTCATGTAGAGGAATATGAATAGTCAAGATGGAAATTGTCCCTCACATTTATAGAGAGGTAATACTGGGCCCCTCGATGAGTGAGTCTAAAAAATGTATGGTTATACTATGATTGAAAAGAGTTTTCATTTCAATTATTAGATTACTGAAGAATCGAGAAAGTAATGGTCAAGAACAGGAGGATGACACTATCCATGCTTCATATTGACCAAATTATCGCGTGACAAAAAGGACGTGGCATAGTTGTATGATAGGTTGTATCGAATAATCGATTCTCATATGAATTGGGTAGTCGCAATGTCTTGCTAGAGGCCGCTTGCAACTTGTGGGCTGGTATAGTATTAGCTCGCTGCCAATTTCATGTGAGCCTACAGGATCGCACACAAGAATAGCCTAACACGAGCTATAATGTCCAGGTTTATTGAATCTAAGATATGTATAAGATTTAATGAATACAATGTTATATATATATATATATATAAAATATGATTGCACCTAATGCAAGTAGGAGTCTGTTGGAAATTATGCCCTAGGGGCTAATCATTCAATAACTTTCATATTTGATTTATAAAGATAAATCAAATCAGCTGGCTTTTAATTCGTATTAAATAAATAGATTGGATTGAATTAATTAGACATATTTAATTTTCAATTCAATTTCAAAATTAATAAGATTGATTTTGAATATTTAATGCGACCCATTAGGGTTATAAATACCCTTAGGTTGTAAGTAATTTGTAGAAAACAAGAGCCACAAAAAAATCCTAAAAGAGAGACGTAAGACAAAAACTTGAAGGCACTAGCACGCTGCCGTTCGTGATGGAGTGTTGTTCGATGTGGATACTGGTAGAGGGAGTAGATTCGTAGAGTCAGCTCCTAAAGATTGATAGATCAAGAAGGTGTTAGTCCACAAGTTCGCAAAAAACGCACACAAGTTGTATAGGTACGATTCCTAATTACTAACTCAATTTAAACGCTGTTAATAGATCCTCTTCTTATGATTCATAATTTATTGGATAAATTTTATTTCGCTGCGTGTACGAATGCCAACATCACTATCAGTCATCGTGTCGGGACAGCTGTATATATAAACAAGGCTATAGTTTTAGACTGGTCCAGTCTAGGAAGATTGGATTTTTTTTTTTTTTTTTTTTTGCCCGGGAGGAAGATTAGGTATAGCTGAATGGTATATAATGGCCTATATGGTGGGGGGCGGGGCTGTCAGGTCAACGTATCGAAGCAATTGCGAGCCGAGCATCGTTGCCGATAGCGATGGCGGGAGATGGCGGTCACCATGTAGTCGATATTTGGAAGCTGGACGAAGAGAGGCTTGCTTGTATGCAGGAAAAGACTTCTCAGGATCCAAAATTACTCAGAAAAGCCGCGGGTAAGAAGACTTGCTGCATCTTCAGAGTCCCAACAAGCCTAGTCGACGTTCACGGTAAAGCGTACCAACCCCGTATTGCATCCATAGGTCCTTATCACCTTGCCCAGCCTCACTTGAACATGATTCAAGAGCACAAGTGGCGCTATCTGGGTTCTTTGCTCTCCAGAACCCAACCAAATGGGTTAGGCCTGGAGGACTACTTGAAAGCCATAGCCCCATTGGAATCCCAAGCCCGAGAGTGTTACTCCGAAATCGTCCACCTTACTTCTCACGAATTCATCGAGATGATGATTCTTGATGGCTGTTTCATCCTTGAATTGTTTCGCAAAGTTGGGAGATTAGTCCCTTTTGAACTCGATGACCCACTCTTCACCATGTCCTGGATACTCCCCTTTCTCTACAGGGATTTTCTCAAGCTCGAGAATCAGATCCCTTATATCATCCTGGAACGCTTGTACGAGCTCTCCAATTTGCCTCCAGAGGAATCTGCCCCAACACTGTCCTCTCTCGCCCTGGAATTCTTCAACAATTCAACGTTCCGGCCAGACGAAGTCATCGCTCGCTTCCCTCATTTCAAAGGCAAACATTTGCTGGATTTGGTTCGCTCCAGCTACATACCGAACCCGGATAGAGAGCAGAAGAGGGTACCGACGCCGACCCACGTGATCCACTGCGTCACTAAACTTCTTAACGCCGGAATTACAATCAATCCCAGGGAGAGAGACACCTTCTTGGACGTAACATTCAGGCACGGCGTCATAGAAATGCCCACCATCACCATCGACGATTTCATGAGCTCTTTCTTGCTCAACTGCGAGGCCTTCGAGCAGTGTTACAATTGTCACTCTAATGACATTACCACCTATGTGACCCTCATGGACTGCCTCATAAACACACACAAGGACGTTGATTATCTATGCGAAAGGAACATAATTGAGAACCATTTAGGTACGGACGGGGAAGTTGCCCGTTTCTTCAACAACGCGGGAAGAGAAGTGGCATTTGATACAGATTTGTGTTACTTGTCTCAGTTGTTCAACGATGTTAATCAGTACTATCGGAGTGGGTTGCACGTTCAGTGGGCGAGCTTTAAGTATACCTATTTTGATACGCCCTGGTCCTTTATATCTGCGCTTGCCGCGTTTATCTTGTTGGTTCTCACGGTGGCTCAGACCTATTTCTCCCTCCTTCAGGCCTTTCCATCGGCCAAACCGTAGATTTTTATACAAGGTAATTAAGGAGAGAATGTTTCCCAGATTTTACATATTCCCCCTCCCCCTTTTTTCCTGATCAAATTCGTCTTGTTCACAGATGAACTGCATTTTTTTTAATTTTGTTTGAAAGAATGTTGTTATTATGAATTATATAATTTTTTTGGGGGTCCAATTATATCAATTCATATTTAATTTCCACGGTTCTAGACGAGATGGATCAAATTACTTAATCTAAGAGCTGGAAAGTGATTTGAGGTTACGTACACGTGAGTTTTAACTCTCAACGTTATCTTGAAGACTCCATTAATAGCCATGATAGGCGGAGAGATATTAATATTGCAAAAGCTCCTTGCTCATTGGATGGATAGCAATAATGGGTAGGTAACTCGTTTACTTAAATTATATAACAAACTTTGATGATGGTATTTATTTGAATAGAATATTTTCATATGGATGATATAAAATTTAAGCAGGCTTTATGTATTGTTATTTTATTAATCAACAATCATGGTTAAATACACGATATAATAATGAGTGATCAATTAGTATTTTAAAAATAAGAAAGTATATAAGACATGTTTGAGGTTACATTTGGGCCTAAAAAGTATTATTTACATAGATTGAGATAAAATTTATCTCACATATTTAATTTGAATAGCGTAAATTATAATTCAAAAGTTATTTTTAAGACTTCAATCCATATTGCAAACAATACAATATGTTTTTATAAACTATATTTTCGCTTTACAAATATGATATTCTTTAGACATTTCTAATAATATTGAGTCTTATTCCTATTTCAGGATTTGTAATTTCAGAAATTTTGGCCTAGATTTATAAAGGGCCTCAAAAACTTTCTAGCTATGAATTGGGAATAGAGAACAAATCCGCGGTGCTTGGTTATATATATAAACAATACAAAATATATATTTGTGTGTGTGTGAATTTGTGGAGGGGGAATTATTGATGTGAGATAATGGGTTTGGATAGTGATAGAAAAAATGACTTATGAAAAAGTTAGATTTAGTAAAATTTATATTATAAAATATGATTTATATTTGAATTGAGGATTGTATAAATAAGTTTTATTTTCTAAGTCGGGTTCAATAAAGAGGCTTTACTCTAAAGTCAAAAAAAGCAACTTTTCAAATAAATTGCTTCCATCCTATAAAACTGTTTTGAAAAAAGTTTCATCCAACAAAAATAGAAAAAACTTATAAACCTATAATAAATATGTCTCATTGCCCTTTCTAAAAATTATAGCGAACATGCTCATTTACCAGTCAGTCAGCGGATCAGACAGTCAAAGGCACGGACTTCCAATATCTTCCGGTCAATCAAAAGGGCTTCACACCAGCAAACACCCAGTGGGTCCTTTCATTTCGACCCATACTTAGCTTCCTTCTATCTCCATCTTTTAATTCAATGCTCAGATCAAGTCACAGTTTTCCATTCCAATAATATACTCACAGCGGAATGATGTTGAACTCTTCAAATTCCATGGACGTGATAGTTCAAAGGTGAAGAAGAAAGACAACATCGTTGACTTTCAACCTTAAGACTAGCACGAGGAATGGGCTGACAAAAAGAAAACGAAAGATCTTATCAACTCCTTTCTGGCATATACATTTCGTGAATCATCAGCTTTGATGTTTCGAAGTTCAAACTCCAATACCTGTTTGGATGGCGACCCGGCTATCACCCCCTTCGTGTGATACTAAAAGGCGCAAAATTCTTTCATGTTAGATTGTCTCTCTCCTTATTACGATTTCAAAGCCACTTACAGCGATTCAATCAACCAATCTGCATATGAAAACTGGATAATCGCGATGGGTGGTCATCGAGGCATGTCAAATAATATTACTCTCCAGCAGCCTCTCGCGGGATTGTCAAACACTCAAACTCATTTACTTGTTCCATACAACGCCGAAGGATCATTTGTCGAGTAATTAGAAGGGTCAAAGGCTAAGCGATAAGCACCCCCAAGACTTGGCCTCTCCTTTGACTTGTCAATGCCAATTTACCATTTCCAAGAGTTCCCGGGGCTCGTTTCCTTGCTATATACTAGTATATATATAGAGGCCATCCGGGGCTGATCGGACATAGCTAGGATTGAACCATTTAACATTTCGCGTTCTTGTACTCATCATTTGATTCATCTCTCCGTTAGAAATTATGCCCAGGTTAATCATTTAGACTAATTTGAGATATCATATCTCATATTTAATTTATAAAGATAAATCAAGGATATGATTTATGAATATTGATATCATATCTCATATTTGATTTATGTAGATAAATCAAATCAGTTAGCTTTTAATTCGCATTCAATAAATAGATTGGATTGAATGGTTAGACAAATTTAATTTCCAATTCAATTTCAAAATTAATAAGATTGATTTTGAATATTTAATGCGGCCTATTAGAGTTATAAATACTCTTAGGTTGTGAGTAATTTGAATATACACACATAGGAGAATTGAAGAGTCACTACTAGAAAAGAGCGAATTTACGACAGAATTTAAAATCTGTCGCAAAAAGTGGGATTTTTGCGACGGAATTAAAATTCCATAGCAAAAAGTGTGATTTTTTGTGACGAAAAAAAATTCCGTCCCAAATTTTGATAGAAAAAAAATTTTGAAAAAAAAATTGCAACGGAAAGCAAATTCCGTCGTAAAATTTTGATTTTTGCAACGGAATCCAAATTCCGTCGCAAATTTTGATGGGAAAAAAATTTACAACGGAAAACAAATTCCGTCACAAAAATGTTTGATTTTTGTGACAAAATTAAAATTTCATCACAAAAAGTGGGATTTTTTGCGACGGAATTCAAATTCCGTCGTAACTTTTGATGGAAAAAAAAATTACGACGGAAAATAAATTCCATCAAAAAAGTGGGATTTTTTGCGGCGGAATTCAAATTCCGTCGCAAAAAATTTTGCGATGAAATTTGAATTCCGTCGCAAAAAGTGAATTTTGCAATGGAAATTCAATTTCGTCGCCAATGTGAAATATGATTAAATCTATTGCTACTTTCCGATCCATTTGCCCTAGCCACAAAAATCTCTCAGCCTCCCCTCTCATTCCTTCCCTCGCTCTCGCTCGCTCTTCTCTCCTTCCTCGCCTGAGTTGCCGCACCCCTTCCAGCTGCTCACTCTAGCAAGCTGTCCGGTAACAGAAAATCACCCAGAAGCCCAATTCCTAAGGTAATCATTTTCTTGTTATGGGTGTTGAAACTAGCTGCGACAACACTGCCGCCACCGTTGTAAGTTGTCGGATTTTTTCTTCTATGGGTAAACTGTGTTTTCTATCTTTAACTAAGCCCTAAGCACTCAAATTTGTCCTTTTCAGGGCAAGGGTGTCGGTCGAAGGATCCACCCCTGTAAGTTGCCTTTATTTTCTTATTGTTGTCTTATACTACTAATTATTAAGACCACATTATATTGTCTATCAATTGGCATATTGTTTTGGAAACTTGTTATACCCATTACGTGTATGCCTTTGAAGAAGTGCCATATTTTATTTATTCCATATTAGTTTGTATAGTAAGGGGATGATAGTATTTGTCATCCCATGAAGAGTTTCTTTCTGTGTTAGGATGTGGTACTAATGATTTTCCATTTTGTGACTGAAATTATGATAAGTTCTTGGTCATGTTACTTTATCAACATGTTTTTGTTAATGATGTTTTGATTTTTTGCTGCTAAGTTGCTAATATTTGTTTCAACGATTTTGTGATCTAATATATGAATTCTTTGTAGGATATTGTTGGTTCAGTGAAGTTGTGGGAGATTACTAGAGGTGTTGTGATTGATGAAACATCTATCTTTTAATTAACTAAATAATCTTATATAAATCAGAGTTTGTCAAAGTAATCATATAAAAGGGTTTAAAGCGGAATTTAAATTTTTCAAAATATGCTAAGTATGCACCATGAGCCCTAAAGTATGGCAATATACAGTCATCCAAAACATACAACAAAAGCTCAAAAGTCTTACTCTTAGCAGCAAGTAGACTAAACCTCTGCTTGCTTCCCAAAAGGACCTAGACTGGATTGGTCACCTAGGAAAAATTGTGTAACCATCATTCCAGCTCATTACGAATATCGATAAGTGCTAGTGAGGTGCCAAGTGGATTTAAAACAGTTCATCTCAAATAAATGATTCATCAACATATTCATTATATAATATCACATGATTCTTTAATATCATGATCGGATGTAATATATGCAATACTCAAATACCTCCCTTTACGCCAGCCGAACCGCCTTATTTCATCCAACTAGACTCATGGACTAAGTTACATCCATGTTACTGGTTACTCCAAAAGCTCACTGGTCAAGTGATGAGGACCGGCCAAAATCCTCAGAGCACCTGCCCCAGACTATGGGTCTTTCCCCACTTTAATCTAGTAAGGTGTCGTAAGCCCAATAAACTATGGGCTGGTCCCAAATAACTGGTGAAACAATAATAAAGCCAACCATTATGCATCCATGGAGGCCTCACCACGTGGTGACAAATAAATCACATTTCCTCCCAATCCTTCCCTTTCCCATGATTGTCATGATATTTCAATGCATATAATTTCAGTTCATAAAATCCACATGGCAAGAGGCAAGATTTATTTAAAACATGCATAATCAGTTCAGAAAAATACTCAAAAGCAACATATCGATATCATAATAATTGGTTACCTCTCGCCCGAGCTAACAACTTTTACATTGCTCCTAAATCTCAGAGTTTAAATACACAACAATTTAATCTACCAAAATCAATATGCTAACAATTAATAACATATTAAAATTTCCACATATTAGGAATTATAATTTATAATTCATAACATTAAAAGTACACCAATAATAATATTTATTATTATCTCTCCATAAATAATTCTTTTCATTTATTTATTTTCCCCTTACTTATTTATTATTAGCCAATAACATTACTAAAGACCAACCATTATATAAAAATATGATTTTAGTGTATTTTTAATGATTCTCATGGTTTCCCAAAATATTTGATATCTTTTTCCCTTAATGACCTATAATATGATTTATCTCTCTTTTTAATTAAATAATAATATTATTCATTATTATTATTTATCCAATTAGTTATTTATTACTCCACATGCTATTTTTTTTATTCGATTTATTATCCATTATTTAATAATTTCCTTTTTAATAATAAAAAGTATTTATTTATTATAAGAGATAATTTAGGAATTCATTAATTTAGATCCTATTTCTTAGGAGAAAATTTAAATCAATTCCTATCTTTTTAAAAATAACCTCTAATATATTGATTTCATATTATCACTATTATCACTATTACTGTTATTAATATAATGATTCCACTATTCACTATTATTTTCAATCATTGCTATTGTATATTTATACATGTATCAGAGACTTTGCAAACCAGAAAAAAAAAAAAAAAAAAAAAAAAAAAACGAAACATGGCTTTGGTTTATATGCATACATTTGTCCAGGAAATACTCACACCAAGCACCTTCATTTTACTTATATATATATTATCTTAATGTTCCTTTTCTTTCTTATATTCACACATATGGCGATCATGCATTGCAGCAAAAATGACGCACACAATACAGCACACACAAGCACTATATATGTTTACATGCAGCAAGAGAAAGGCCATGAACCCGATGATCAAAGGAAATATCACGGCAAACAGATACAAGAACTCTTCTCTTCAATCAAAACAGCAACTATATATATATATATATATATATATATTCATGTTATCATTCTTCCTTCCTTTGCTCCCACGTCATACACACACCGATTCACACACAGACGTACAACATACACTAAGAGAACAAGAAGACATTGACAGATTAGCAGATCAACTTATGCATTCATTTACTTCTACATATATATATATATATCAGCTTGAAGACAAAACAAACGCATGGCTTATATATATACAGGAACATCATGGATCAGTTGAACTCAGACATATGCATTCCGCCCAGCAATCTCTTCCTCTTTTCACTCCACATGCAGCAACATACCAACATCAAACAAGATGTAAATAACCGATGACTCATTCACATGCCGTAGGATCCGAAAGAAAAAGACTTTAGCATATATACATAGGTATTTAACCATCAATGCTTCTTTCTTTGTTTTTGGCAGTATATTCATGTAGCAAAAGAGCAGCGGTACACGCACAACACAGACAGCAAAATACTTATATACTAGCGTCAAATATTAACAGCTTCGGCATGCTCACTGTAACAGCAAAAAGAACAGAAGAAAGCGAGGATGAAGAACTTACAAAGATGCTGGATTTTATACTCTGTCCCAACGGTGCTAGAACAGGGTAGTTTGACTTCGGTTTCCCTTGCTCTTGTTCTCTCTCTCCGACACCCTCTCTCTCTCTCAATTTTTCTCTGTTTTCCGACGTGAAAAACAGAGCCAGCGATGAGCCCTCTCGGTTTCTCTCTTCTCAACTCTCTTTCTCGACTCTCACTCTCTTTTTTTTTTCGGTGAGCAACAGAAAATGAATGGGGGGAACGAAGAGGGCTGTCATATATAGAAGGAGGGAAGGTCCAACGGTTTTAACGACGAGGGGCTCGAGATGCTGAAATGGCAGAGAAGGGGTATGGTGTTCTCTGCAATTTCTGAATTTCCGTGTATGAGAATAAGGTCAACGACCTTGCGTGAACAGTGGGAAAGCCGAAAGTTGATCTGAACGGTGGCGAGTTGCAGCTTGCGTGAAGGTTAGGAGGATTGATTTGTTTCTTTGTGTTTCACGTGGCTGAGAGAGAGAGGAATAATGGATTCGGTTTGGAGAGGTTCAATTGAATTATGGTATTGGGTTGCTGGGTTTTAGTTTGGGCCGACGGGATGGTGGAGTTTTGGGAAGATCTTGGCTGGACCAAATGCTTCTGGAAATCGACAATGCTTCTGCGTTTTAAGGAGCTGGAAGAACGCGTGGAGGTTGAATAAAGTTTGGGAGAATTGTATTAAATGGGCTTCGTGGGTTCTGTTTTAAATGTCTGTGGGTGTTGGGTTCATGGGCCGAGAATAATTACAAATAAAATGGGCCAGAGGGAATAAAATTCTGAGGTCTATATATATATGCTTATATATTTATTTATTTTATTATTATTATTTTTTTATGAAAACCAATTTGAATAATTTATTATTTAAATTTCTTATAATATTCAAACTTAATTTTCCCAAATTTTGGGATGTTACAATTGAAGATTATGGGAAGGTAAAATTTGGTTGTATTTTTCAACAGTTCTTAGTTAGACCGGTGGTATGTCAAGCTGTTCTGTTTTACAATACGATATTTCTTTCTTTCTTTCTGAACTTTTGTTTCTTACATTTCATAGTTGAAATGAATGCAGATCAAATTCTAATGCTATATCATGCACTCATATACTCAAATTGAACTATATATTTGTCTCAATGGATTTAGATGCCTTGATGTTGTGGGATTTGGTGGCACTCATCTGCTATTCGTTGGAGCAGGATCAGACCCTTTTGAAGTCATTACAAATGAGGTCAAGTAAGTTACAAACTTAGAACCTTTGTTGATTTCTCTTCCTTCTTTGTTCCTATATGAAAGTTATTGCTAGGATAGGAATAAATTTTTATGTCAGTTTAGTACGTACATAAATATAATCAAATAGAAGATAATTAGTGTGAACTTCCAATCATTAATTTATTTTTTTATTTTTAACCAAGGACTGTTGAGAAACACTTGCAATTTGATCCAATAGAAGGTACAAATCTCTTTCCTAAAAATGAATTGTCTCTAGTTGTATTAATTATAATCTGATTGTTGACTCAAATGTTAGCTGATTTTTGTAACTTTGTGCTGGTTATGCGCCCTGCCTTGCAAAGGTATTTATACATTTTTCATGGCATCCTTCATTGAAAGCAAATTCAGATAAACTTTGCATTATAAGCTAGGATTTAGAATTACTGAAAGACCCAAGAATGCTATGTTGAAACTTCTTACTCTCACAATAATTAATATTTTGTTGATGAATTTCTAGATCTATTCAGCTATACTCTGTCAATATGACGTGAAACTATACTCTGTCAATATGACGTGAAACGTCTTCTGGAATTATCATAAATTCTAAAAGTTCTTGGTTTGTC
Source organism: Acacia confusa (assembly GCA_037074495.1). Classification (NCBI taxonomy): domain Eukaryota; kingdom Viridiplantae; phylum Streptophyta; class Magnoliopsida; order Fabales; family Fabaceae; genus Acacia; species Acacia confusa. The sequence continues at coordinate 6,006,004 of CM073507.1, read as the reverse complement.
TTATGGATGAATGTGGGTGGCATGTCAATCATTTTGCTTCCTTTAACCTTGATGTAATTATTGCTCTCAAGTAATTTCAAATTGGACTTGACTAGTGGCAAAATAATTTGAGTTGCAAAATTTACTCACTTTCCAATTAAGAATGAAGTTGTCCAATTAAAAATATGTATTAATTGTTAACTCATATTTGGATGTTATGTTGTCTAACATTTTAGAACTAAGGTCCTCAATGGTTTGTCCATGTATTTGTTGCTAGTTGACTTTTCTAATTCGGTCATTTTTTTGTCTAGAATATGATGGTTGCTTGTTATATGTGAAATGTATTGGTTTTTGCACAATTTTTGCGGATATTCTTGGTATAGTTCATTCTCTAAGGGGAGGACAAGGAGCAATGTTATTGACTTGCGATGAATATATTTTACATCATAAGGAAGGATGATAGTTAAAACTCTGAAGAAGAGGGATGGGAACTATGTTGGGATGCGATTATATAGTTCAGTAAAATCATTTTAAGATGTCCTCTAAGGTTGCAACTGTGAGTGGATACATGTTTCTTTATTAAATATTGTAAAATCTTATACAGATGTTCTGTAAGTTTGCAACTATGTATGGACGCATGCTTCTTTTTGTGTGTAACAGATATCTTATATGAGTGTTTTGATGTTTGCTAGCTGTTGTTTATAAGTGTTACAGATGCTCAAGGAATTCCCAATTTCCGTTGTTGGGTGTTCAACCAATGCCAATCCTTGTACAAGGGACATTTGCCCAGGTTGTTGTTGCCTTTGGATGTTATCATTCATCTTTAATTTAGGAAAGTCTGAATTTGTAGTGGGGAACATTCCCTAGATGTTGTCTACTTAGCTTCTAAATTCAAATAGTGCATATTATTTTTCTCAATCTAGAAAGTAAAGATGATGAAATTTTCCTAAAATCGTTGGCTTTTTTGTTAGTTTTTTTTTTTATAAATATTATGGTCTTGTGTATTTGTTCTCCTAATTATGGTATTAGGTGTTAATGTTTCTGTGATTGTGTAGGCTATCGTCTTGGTGAGATACTTGATGCTTGATATGAAGTTATAGCAGCTCATGGAGAGAAGCCAAAAGTAGAACCAACTATAAACTCAACAAGGTCTTATAGAGATTTCATCAAAAACTTCGAGCTTAAGAGGATGAAGGCGTTGGTGCAGGAGCAAGTATCTCATATGCAAGCACAAGAAGAGATGATGTGGCAACAAGCACAAGACCTGCAACGAATTCAAGATGATGATAATCATACTGCTGCTTTTTAGATTATTTTTTATTATATATTGTTTGCAACATTATTACTTATATTTTACTTCCTCTATGTAAAACTCTTTATGATTGTTATTTTTTTTCATATACAAGTTTTCTTTATTTCATATGTTTTTATTGAATTTTATTTATTTTTTTAATCATTTTTATATTTTTTAAGAAATTTTATATATTTTTTAATGACTTTTTTATATATCTTTTTATGCAATTTCATATATTTTTTAATACTTTTAATTTTAATTTTTTATATTTTTAAATTTTTTTAATGATTTTTTAATTTTATTTTCTATATTTTCTAATTTAATTTTATGATTTATTTTTTTATTAAAATGAATTTTGAATTTCGTCGCAAAAATTCAGAAATTTGCAACAGAATTTATTTCCGTCGCAAAAATGTGAAATTTGTGACCGAATTCATTTCCGTCGCAAATTTCACATTTTTGCGACGGAAATAAATTTCATCGCAAATTTCGAAGTTTTTCGACCAAAAAAAAATTCTGTAGAAAATTTCAAAATTTGTGACGGAATTATCACTTTCCATCGCAATTATGATGCATTTTTTGCAACGGACAAATTCCGTCGCAAAGTTGTTTTGCGACGGAATTTTTCCGTTGCAAAAACTGATTTTTTTTTTGTAGTGAGCCACAAAAGAACCTTAAAAGAGAGACATGAGACAAAAGGTTAAAGGAGTTAGCACATTAGCACGCTACCGTTCGTGTTGGAGTGCTATTCTCTACTGGTATTCACACCAAATAGCACTCCAGCTAACGTTCATGTTAGAGTGCTATTTGGTGTGAATACCGGTAGAGGGAATAGATTCATAGATTCGGCTCTTATAGATTGATCGACCAAGAAGGTGTTAGCCCACAAGTCTGCAAAGCACGCACTCGAGCTCGCATAGGTACGATTCTTAATTACTAACTCAATTTAAACGTTGTTGATAGATCCTCTTCTTCAGATTCGTAACTTATTGGATAAATTTCATTTCGCTGCGTGTACGAATCCCAACACTCTCGCCCATATGTTAACAAAGAAGAAGCCACTCATCAAAACCTGCGTTTGGTCGCTCTCGTTGTTTTGAGACTAATGACTTCCATCGCTGAGAGATTGGTGGAAAGCCAACTTCCTCAACCGGTGAACCACCTAACGGCTACGATTCGAGCTTCCAGGTGCAGGCATTAGAGCCCAGTTACTGCAACAACAACGTGAGGCATCATGACCACATAATTCCAGGTGAAGGCAGAGGAAGGGATCCCCTGAAATCGGAAGTGGAAGATAAATTCGCCAAATTAGACAACATGGGTAGCTTCCCAGATAGTAAAGACATTCGATCGCGAGGTATTGGTCGCGACTCGTCACACAAACTTGAGCGCTTCAAGGTACGGACTGTAGTTGTAGAGGAAGTCGTTAAAAAGGAGGACAAGAAGTGAGTTTCTCCCCATCTCTGTATATATCATGGGCAAACCATCTAATCTCTTAAGCATATATACCTAGTTCAGGCTAGCTATGTCTTTCTAGTTTAGGACGTTAGTCGCCAAGAATAGGACATATTCTTTCATTTTCTTTAATTCTTTCAACCTTCATTTGGACTAATGAAACACTTAAACCTAGTTCAAGCTTAGTCCTTGGGATGAACCAAATCGAATATTAAATCTAACATTCGAACTATTTCCAGAAAATGAATCCGAAAAGATGAAAACAGAAACGAGTAAAGTTATCGATTAGGCATAAGCTCTCTCGACGAATCATGGAATCATCAACGTTGGGTTAATCTGAGAAATTTAGCCGAGCATGACTGGAAAAAACAAAGAACAGACGAAGAATGCGAAGAACACGAAGAACATTGTAGAGAAAGTGAAACTTCTGTGTTCAATCCGAAATAATCAAAAAACGTAATAACATAAGATGTTTGTGGCTGCTGCCTGACTTAAACTTAACCTAAAATGGAAATGGGCTAGAGCTGCACAATGGCCCAAAACAAAAAAAATGTCAAATGGGTTTTTAAATACAAAATTTGGGCCCAAATAAAAAATCTAGAAAACGTCTCTGATTTCGGCTCCAAGTTTGACCATCATCTTGACTGAATTTGCTTTCCTAGTCTTCATAATATTTGTAGCTATTTAAATCATCTAAAATTTGAGACAAAGATGAGGCTAATCTGATGTCTGGTTCAAAAGTTATAGTTAAAATAGTGAAACATTGTAAATTTGGAATTTTATCATGAAAATGAATTAAGTCCAAATAAAAGCCTAAAGCCCAAAGCCCAAAAAAGTATTAAAGCCCATTATTTATTAGCTAACAATCATAAATTTATTACCTAAAAGATACAAATAAGTATGTAAAATATTCAATTATCACCAAGGAGCATTGAATATTTTTTTTCCATATATGCCCATAATTTATAAGGGTGGTAGGTCAGAGTAATAATAATAGTTTAGTGTAAATAATAGGAGTAATATTGGAAATTACTTAAATTATAGAACAAATTTATTGACTTTAACTGTTTTTATTAGTTTATGTGATTTGTTAGTTGGTGCCTTATAATAAGAATCAGAGGAAGTATATGCCTATATGGGGAATCAGTTTTGGTGCCTATCCTTATCCAAAGGATAGGCACTAACAACCTATCGAATCTGGACCGTTCAGATTGGATGTAGTCAATCTAGATTGGATATTTTTTCCTTTTTATTTTTTTATACAAATTATTTTAATGGATAAAAAATCTAAAATAAAAATAATCTCTTAACTAATATTTTTTTAAAAAATAATTTTTTTATTTTAAATACATATTTTTAAAAATATCAATTCTGAACCGTTCATATCTAATAGATGATTCACAATAGGTTGTTGGTGCCTATCTTTATCTTTTGGATAGGCACAAAACTGATTCCGCCTATATGGTGAGGGCCGGGGCTACAAGGTCAACGTGTCGAAGCAATTGCGAGCCGAACATCTTCGCCGATAGCGATGGCGGGAGATGGCGGTCACCCCGTAGTCGATATTTGGAAGGTGGACGAAGAGAGGCTGGCTTGTATGCTGGAAAAGATTTCTCGGGATCCAAAATTACTCAGCAAAGCCGCGGGTAAGAAGACTTGCTGCATCTTCAGAGCCCCAACAAACCTAGTCGACGTTCACGGAAAAGCGTACCAACCCCGTATCGCATCCATAGGTCCTTATCACCTTGCCCAGCCTCACTTGAACATGATTCAAGAGCACAAGTGGCGCTACCTGGGTTCTTTGCTCTCCAGAACCCAACCAAATGGGTTAGGCCTGGGGGACTACTTGAAAGCCATAGCCCCATTGGAATCCCAAGCCCGAGAGTGTTACTCCGAAATCATCCCCCTTACTTCTCACGAATTCATCGAGATGATGGTTCTTGATGGCTGTTTCATCCTTGAATTGTTCCGCAAAGTTGGGGGATTAGTCCCCTTTGAACCCGATGACCCACTCGTCACCATGTCCTGGATACTCCCCCTTCTCTACAGGGATTTTCTCAAGCTCGAGAATCAGATCCCTTATTTCATCCTGGAACTCTTGTACGAGCTCTCCAATTTGCCTCCAGAAGAATCACCCCCAACACTATCCTCTCTCGCCCTGGAATTCTTCAACAATTCAACGCTCCGGCCAGACGAAGTCATCGCTCGCTTCCCTCATCTCAAAGGCAAACATTTGCTGGATCTGGTTCGCTCCAGCTACATACCGAACCCGTACAGAGAACAGAAGAGGATACCGATGCCGACCCACATGATACACTGCGTCTCTAAACTTCGCAGCGCCGGAATTACAATCAATCCCAGGGAGAGAGACACCTTCTTGGACGTAACATTCAGGCACGGCGTCATAGAAATGCCCACCATCACCATCGACGATTTCATGAGCTCTTTCTTGCTCAACTGCGAGGCCTTCGAGCAGTGTTACAGTTGTCACTCCAAGGACATCACCACCTATGTGACCCTCATGGACTGCCTCATAAACACACACAGGGACGTTGATTATTTATGCGATCGGAACATAATTGAGAACCATTTTGGTACGAACGGGGAAGTTGCCCGTTTCTTCAACAACGCGGGAAGAGAAGTGGCATTTGATATAGATTTGTGTTACTTGTCTCAGTTGTTCCACGATGTTGATCAGTACTATCGGAGTGCGTGGCGCGTTCAGTACTATCAGAGTGTGTTGTACGTTCTGTGGGCGAGCTTGAAGTACAACTATTTTAATACGCCCTGGTCCTTTTTATCTGCGCTGTCCGTGTTTATCTTGTTGGTTCTCTCGGTGGCTCAGACCTACTTCTCCGCCCTTCAGGCCTTTCCATCGGCCAAACCGTAGATTTTTATACAAGGTAATCAAGGAGAGAACGTTTCCCAGATTTTACATATATATTCCCGCTCCCCCTTTTCTGCTGATCAAATTCGTATTGTTCACAGATGAACTCCATTTTTTAATTTTGTTTGAAAGAATGTTGTTATTATGAATTATATAATTTTTTTTGGGTCCAATTATATCAATTCATATTTAATTTCCACGGTTCTAGACGAGATGGATCAAATTACTTAATCTAAGAGCTGGAAAGTGATTTGAGGTTACGTACACGTGAGTTTTAACTCTCAACGTTATCTCTAAGATTCCATTAATAGCCATGATAGGCGGAGAGATATTAATATTGCAAAAGCTCCTTGCTTATTGGATGGATAGCAGTAAAGTGGTAGGTAACTCGGTTACTTAAATTATAACAAAATTTGATGATGGTATTTAATTGAATAGAATATTTTCATATGAATGATATAGAATTTAAGCAGGCCTTATCTATTGTTATTTTATTAATCAACAATAAATGGTTAAATAAACGATATAATAATGAGTGATTAGTATTGTAAAAATAAGAAAGTATATGTAATGGGCCAGGCAACTACGAGCTCGATACAGGAAAAGAGAAGCCCAAATCAGTCAACAGATCCACTAAGACGCAGTGTTCGCATGAAAAAGAAGCCCTGGAAGCTGAGGGAAATTGAGGAGGAATGAGGATAAAAGGACAAAGTTGGTTACGTATAGGGTGTGAAATGAATGATTGTTCTCTCTCTCCCTCTGACGCATAGTGCCTTTCTGTTATTTGCATGTTGCTTTCCATTCTCGTCTGTATTTCTTCTTTATACGTTCTGCATTTCTGTTGTTAGCTGAATTATTACTCTTGGAGCTTTTGGAATTGCTTCCTCTATTAATATAACAGATCCACGTTCAGAATTTGTTTAAGGATTCATTACAGTATATAAGACATGTTTTGAGATTACATTTGGGCCCTAAAAAGTATTTATTTACATAAATCAAAATAAAATTTATTTCACATATTTAATTTGAATAATATAAATTACAGTTCAAAAGTTATTTTTAATACTTCAATTCATATTCCAAACAATAAAATATGCGCGCGCGTGTATAAACTATGTTTTGGCTTTACGAATATGATATTATTTGGACATTTCTAATAATATAGTCTTATTCCTATTTCAGCATTTGTAATTTTTGAAATTTTAGCCTGGATTAATAAAAGGCAAGAGAAACTTTTAGTTATGAATTGGGAATAGAACAAATCCGTGGTGCTTGGTTTTATGTATATAAACAATACAAAATATATATTTGTGAGTGTGAATTTGTGGAGGGGGAATTATTGATGTAAGATAATAAGCTTGTTTGGGATGCTAATAGGAAAAACAAGTTATGAAAAAGTCAAATTGAGTAAAATTTAAATTGTAAAATATGATTTATATTTGATTGGAGGTTGTATAAGTTGTTTTTATTCCATAAGTTAGATTCAAATGATGAGATTTTACTCCATAAGTCAGAAAAACTGGCTTTTCAAATAATTTGCTTTTATCCCATAAGCTCGATTTAAAATTTTTTCAACCAAATGAAAAAATATAGATAAAACTCATAAATCCGATTAAAATAATAAATAAATCTAATTACCCATTCTAAAAACTATACCTAACTAACATGCTCATTTACCTGTGAGTCAACGGATCAACGAGTCAAAGGCACGGGCTTCCAATACCTTCCGGTCAATCAAAAGGGCTTTACACCAGCAAACACCCAGTGGGTCCTTTCATTTCGACCCATACTTAGCTTCCTTCTATTTCCAATTTTTAATTTAATACTCAGATCAAGTCACAGTTTTCCATTCCAATAATATACTCACAGCGGAATGATGTTGAACTCTTCAAATTCCATGGACGTGATAGTTCAAAGGTGAAGAAGAAAGACAACATCGTTGACTTTCAACCTTAAGACTATCACGAGGCATGGGCTGGGAAAAAGAAAACGAAAGATCTTATCAACTCCTTTCTGGCATATACATTTCGTGAATCATCAGCTTTGATGTTTCAAAGTTCAAACTCCAGTACCTGTTTGGATGGCGACCCGGCTATCACCCCCTTCGTGTGATACTAAAAGGCGCAAAATTCTTTCATGTTAGATTGTCTCTCTCCTTATTACGATTTCAAAGCCACTTACAGCGATTCAATCAACCAATCTGCATATGAAAACTGGATAATCGCGATGGGTGGTCATCGAGGCGTGTCAAATAATATTACTCTCCAGCAGCCTCTCGCGGGATTGTCAAACACTCAAACTCATTTACTTGTTCCATACAACGCTGAAGGATCATTTGTCGAGTAATTAGAAGGGTCAAAGGCTAAGCGATAGGCACCATCAAGACTTGGCCTCTCCTTTGACTTGTCAACGCCAATTTACCATTTCCAAGAGTTCCCGGGGCTCGTTTCCTTGCTATATACTAGTATATATATAGAGGCCATCCGGGGCTGATCGGACATAGCTAGGATATTGAGCCATTTAATATTTCGCGTTCTTGTACTCATCATTTGATTCATATCTCATCCATACGTTAACAAAGAAGAAGCCAATCATCAAAACCTGCGTTTGGTCGCTCTCGTTGTTTTGAGAATAATGAGTTCCATCGCTGACAGACGGGTGGAAAACCAACTTCCTCAACCAGCGAGACCACCTAACAGCTACGATCCGAGCTGCAAGGTGCAGGCATTGGAGCCCAGTTACTGCAACAACAGCGTGAGGCATCATGACCACATGACTCCAGGTGAAGGCAGAGCAAGGGATCCCCTGAAATCGAAAGTGGAAGGTATATTCGCCACATTAGACAACACGGGCAGCTTCCCAGATAATAAAGACATTCAATCGCGAGGAGTTGATCACGACTCGTCACACAAACTTGAGCGCTTCAAGGTACGGACTGTAGTTGCAGAGGAAGTTGTCAAAGAGGAGGACAGGAAGTGAGTTTCTCCCCATCTCTGTAAAAATCATGGGCAAACCATCTGATCTCTTAAGCATATATACCCAGTTCGGGCTAGCTGCATGTGTCTTTCTAGTTTAGGACGTTGTACGCCAGGAATAGGACATATTCTTTGATTTTCTTTAATTCTTTCAACCTTCATTTGGACTAATGTCTTCTGATCGAGACGATCATCGGATAATGAAATTCATAAAGGTTCATAAAACGTAATTTAATTCTTTCAACCTTCATTTCTACGCATGTTGGGCGGCTTTTTGAATAAAGCTTCTCCAATGCATAACAATTAGACATTAATTACTTCCTCAGATCCTACCTAATTTGGTTGAAATATTAATATTAGTTAATATAATATACATTATTTAAAATATCCTATCCATCTTTCTTAATGCATTATTCTCTCCAATCTCTAATTATGATCGAGAGGGGAGTACAAATAATAAATAAATAAATAAATAACAAATATGAAAATATGTCTCACTAATATCAATTTCTCAAATAAATTTTTTGGAGGGAGTTTTTTGCTGGAGGAAAAAGTTAACCAATAAGAGAAAATGGAAAATAAATAAATTTTGGGCTAAGAAAAAATAACGGAAATTGAAGGATTACGGTCGCCGTTGGAATGCTTCATTCTTTCTTCAAGATCCGAACACGTACGTTTAAAGTTTAAACGTTCAAGTGAGAATATACATAATAATATTGATCTTTGTCTCGGATGAAAAAGTTCTCGTTGGGACACCTCAGTTCCTTAAGTAGGCCTCTATTTGAGGGATTGGATTAGTCGATTTTTCGCATACCTAATAATATACATAATAATATGACCAAAAAACGCAGGACTCCAGGGGTGATAATGTATTGGTACGTTGGATAGTGTGATCCACTCAGTTCCAAAAGCAGCCAAATAAATAGAGTACATGTTTTTAGAAAATCATAATGAAGGGGAGGTATGGATTGAAAAGGATGTGATGATAGACAAATATAGAAGCAAAACAGTGGTAATGTGACAGCTCTGGTAGCAGTTAAATTAGTTGAGGTACAAGTCCAGCGCATATCAAACTAAGCAAGCAGCTAGCCTCCAAATAAGTGATATGGTGGTTATTAGTTGTAATATTATACATAGTTGCACCATCCTAAAAAACGGCGGAGAGCGAACCACTTTGTGAGCTTGGGAGTGATACACACACACACAAATCTATATAATATGGTGACACGTGAATAGCAAGAACGCACAAGTCCCACAAAAGTCAATTCCGGTTTTGGTGGTGCTTAAACCATATTGCTTAATACTCTAATCATGCCCTCACTTGACTTTCTCCTCCCCAGCTATCCCATCTTTAAAATGCCATTACAAACAGATCACTCCCTAGATTGTTTGATTTAAAAAAAAAAAAAAAATCAGGCATTTCAACCTCTCTCTCCCTCTCTGTGTAAAATTTATTACATATTTTTATCTTTGAACTAAAAAAAAATATGTTTCTTGCTTGATTTGTCTTTGTTTCAGATTTTAATATACCCTTCCAAATCGAAGTAGAAGCCCAATATAATGTAAAACATTGGTTAAGAAGCAAATCATTCACAATCGAGACCCTCTGGTCTCCGCTCAACTTGTTCAGATCTGACTTTTTTTTATATGGAAAGAATAATTATATTCACTGATTTTTCTCCAAATCGAGATAATCTCCTCACCCTTGAATCGTCGTACAGATACAGTACCTTTAATGAACAACAATCTGTACTTATTAATTAGCAAAAGCTTTACTAATAGTTGCTTTTTTGAGAACGTAGTTTCTTCCACACTTAGTTGAAAAACAAATGCGTAGACATATAGTGAAACGTTGTCTATGGACATAAACGAATACTGTGGTATTTAAGACACAAGAATTGCGTGGTAGAGCCATCGCTATCAGATGAAGGTGAAATGTCGTCCTCGGTGCTTTGGTATATGTTTTCGATGGCCAAAGAAAAAAAAATGGAATATGTTTTCCACTATGGGACTGCCACACGTCTGACAAGCCCAACTTCTTCAGAATGACACGTCGACAAAGGGTAAGGAGGGCCACAAGCTCGAGCTCTAAAATCGCCCCTATATAGCTCCCAGAAGCTTGTTGATGCTTCATTATTAATCATTAATTCTCACATAATCTTGAGAGAATATATATAGAGTTGGTTGGAACGTTGTTAGGATACCAGCAGCCCACTAATTCAACAGAATAATCATCCATTCCTATAGACTATAGTCTCACCACTTGCTCACTTTAATCTCTTTACCAAACCAGACATATTTATTTTCTCTACTCCTTTTATGGCTAAGAACCAATAACCTGCTGAGGAGGATGAAATTGAACACATATCAGAGAAATTCTTCGATACATCAGATAATATATCAGAATCGAAACTTGAAACAAAGTATAAACTTGCTAGTTTCTAACAAATTAATCAAAGCTGGAAGCTGGATATATATGCGCGCGCGCGCGCTCGTGGGAAGAATGCACTATACAAACTAAAGCAGTAAAAAAAGGTGTAACTTATATGGGTGCATGAGGAGACTCAGGCCTTCAATTCCATATGACAAAACCTAATTAAAGTGGGGTGGCGTGGAACGTAAAGGAAACCCAAGGATTTATATACAAGACTTGTGAAGCAGTATTACTTCAAGTCAAGCAAGGGGATTTTCATATGATTCAAGAAAACAAGGTCTGCAACTCTAACCTCAGAAGAACTAAACACTGAAAAGCTTGTTTAATTAACGCACATTGCATGACCATATATATATATATATATAAAAGTATTTTACAAGATTGAGGTGCAGCAACAAACATTGTGTACAGAAGGGGGAATGAAGCAAAGTTAAGGGAAGAAAAGATGCACACACCACACTCATACTACGTTCCATCAATTTCTTCATGTCGAAGCAAGTTTCGATGTGAGAGCTCTCCCATAATTTATTACTACAGGCCACCTTTATTATTAGTTTTTTTTTATGTGATTTTCGATTCAAGCATTACTATATATATATATATATATATATATATATATATATATATAAGGATTTAAAGGAGATGATTAATTAAGGACGGAAGTTCCAAAGGTATGGGTCCTGAGACATGTAATCTTGGGGGGCAACAGCATCCCAGTCCAGTGGAGGAGGAGCGAGCATCATTCCTTCTGCCATATGGCTCAGCACATTTGGCATATCAAAGATCAAATCCTCATCCACGAACTCCTCCACCGCACTCGCTTCGTTGTTTTTCAGTGACACCGAAGAAGATGACTCCCCAGCGCCGGCCGACAAAGCATCCTTAGCAGCCCCGACTGCGGCGGCGGCGCTGGCAGCAGCCACCTGAATGTCAGAGGGGGTGGTAGTTGCAGGGACGGGCAAGGAAGAAGCGGAGTCGGGGAAGTTAAGGTCGGCGTGCTGACCCTTAAGAGCGAGGGCGGCCACGTCGTAGGCGACGGCGGCCATTTCAGGGGTAGGGAATGTGCCTAACCAAATCCGGTTGGGCTTCTTAGGCTCACGAATTTCAGACACCCATTTGCCGCTGCTCCTGCGCCTCACTCCCTTGTAAACGGGGTGACGCCCAGTTGAGGAATTAGATTTGCTTCTGCTGCTTCCAAACATGTTGTTGTTGTGATAGACGTTGGATGGATTGGTTGTGGCAGTTGACAGTTGGAGGAAGCCATTTATGGGAGGAAGATGAAGCAGTTGGGAGGTAGAGTGCAGGTGCTGACCAGTTGTTGCTGAACTGCCGTGTGCCGAGATCTGGGTTGTAAGCCAGCTCGGTAAGTGTTGGATTTCTGGGTTGGAGACCGTGTTTGTTAAAAACATCAATAGTGATATTCACATATATATACAGAGATATTGCGCGTTCTCTATATTGTAATATACTTCACTACCATTTATTATTCCAGCCACTTCCTTTAATTTTTTTCTATAAACACTGATGTGATATGTATAATGGTGGTCGTGAGGTGTGAGGACATAGATTTTATCTGAACAGTGGACAATTGGAGACGATAGTGCATTCGTTTCTGACGTGTGATCATCTTGTGAGTGAAGACACAAGTAAGCTTGAAGTTCTCTCTGTGTTTCGTTTTTCTTCCGTCGGATTAGGAAGAAAAGGGGATATGTGTGGTGCAGCCCACGACATCGCAACATGAAGGCGCGCGCAGCTGATGAAACATCCACATCGATCCTCTAGATCTCCATGTACACTACAAGAGCAGTTTCACTAGGTCAACACGTAGGATAGATCGAATTGAGGCTAATATACTATATATATCCACCATCAAGTTTCTGGCAAGTCCCTAGTCAGCATGCATGTCGGCCTCTATATGTTCTAATGTCATATATAGTACCTGCAACTGTATGATCTATTTCATCTGTGCTCGTCGTCTTCTCTTTTCTGGGTAATTAACGTGTTTCGTACTGAATTTTATCCAACTCATTTAATTACACACGCTTTCTTTCCCAAATACAAATTCACAATTAGATGATTGTAATCCAAACGATTCATTAAAACTATTCAAATATCTACTCATACGTACACCCTTGTTGGCCCATTTTTTATACATTTAGAACTTGTTTGGTATGAAGGAAGAGGAGGGAGAACGAGGTGAGGGAAAATTTTTCTAAGTTGATTTTAAAAATTGGAGAAAAGTGAGTTAAAAATTTTTAATTAATTTTTCATATTCGTTTATCTTACATATTCTATATATTACAATTTTGTAACCACACTTCTCAAATATTTGTAAATTCAACTAATGAAAATTTTAATTTTCCTCCCCTTCTCTTCCCTCCAATTCCCTCGTACCAACACAAATCCTTAAATTAAGTGAATGCAATATTGTAAATATGCATGCATACATTTTCTTTTTTGACGTGAATTATCTTTTCACTACTGGCCGGAGCATTATATTGTTCAGAGACTTTTGTTTTAATATTAATTGATCCACACGCGCGCCTCCTAAATTATATATATATATATATATATTATCTGGCACGCTCTACTCTTTTTGCCTCCGATCAGCTAAGGTCCTCCAGGGCTTATTACGTAGTCTAAAGATAGTTTTGGCACAGAAAAAGTGTTCTAATATCGCTACACATATCAATTAATTTACAGGTTAACTAAAATATGTACTTATATTAATTTTATGATGTAGCCATAGAGGTGATGAGAAATAAGATCAGTGATAACAAACTATTTAAGGAATATATTTTAGTATATTAAAATACAATAATCTGTCAAGTTAAAGTTAACTCAAACGATCAAAATGGAATAAGGTGCCCAGCTAGCCCTCTCTTATCTTATGTAATTATATATGTGCCATATAATATTTTATTTTAGCTAATAATTTGGCCTAAACTAAGTATTTTATTTTATGTATTTTAAGTTACTCTTTCTAATTAGGGTAATATTGCGTTGATTAATGAAAATTTTGGAATTATGATTTTAGCAGAGTTTTGAGTTTTTACAATCGATAACTATATATATCATATATGTAGAGGATAATTAATGACTAATTTTAATTAATTAGGATTTTTTAATTTGGTTGTCTTATGATTTTATAATGAATTTCTCTTTTAAGAAATAGATTATAATAGATTATTTGCTTAGTTGAAATTTAATTAGATTTTTATGTTTTTTAAAAATATTTTTTGGTGTTCATATTATATTTATTTTATTTTGAGGTAGGTGGAATGCGTATTTAAGTGTTTATTTTATTAAATTTCATTATACATATTATTATTATTATTATGTTTATGATATTATTAGTATGATATTTGGTTCATTACTCATTGAGCTATAAGAGGAAAGTAAAATTCTTGTTTAAGATGCCTACTAAAAATATTATCATCTTATATCTTGTTTTAATTTATAATTGTTGATTATTATTTATTTGTATTTTTAATGTTATGCAATATTATTCTGTAAATAGTTCATTATATTTATTTTTTGGCTCGGGCTAAAAATATTTTCTAGTTCTGCCAATGAAAGTGTGAGTGTTAAATACTTCATACACTCATTATGTAATTGGAAATAAAGAAGGGGAAAAATCATTGGTTATATTTGAATTTCAACTAATTAATGAGGATGACTACCTCGTGTGCTGTTCTTGGGTGGGATAAGTGATTTTGCAGAGACGTCCACGTCGAGCACCATGTAATTTGAGTGCATGCACTTAAACAATTGAATTATCACTTGATTGACCAATTTAAGCAGTGCTAAACGTACCAACTTGCATCGAATTATATATATATATATATATATATATATATATATATTCATAATTAACAATATAATATTGTGAAGAGGGAAAAGAAAGAAAAAAAAAAAAGGCAAGAGAAAAAAGATTGAGCGGTGCAAACCTTCAGTTTGTGGTTTCTATTTGTGGGAAGCTGAGACTCTAATTCCAATTGTTCCACACAAAAAGGGGAAAAATAGTACTTAGAGCCTGTTTAGCAAATCTCAAACTTTTTAAAAGCTATTTTCCAGAGATAAAACTCCTCACTTACCCCGTAAAATATAAAAATTATTCTCAAAAAGTTAAATCCAGAGAGCCACTTATTAGTAGAGAAGCTCTAATTAATATATGCATAGAGTTGTACAGAATCGGTCAAAAATTATAGTCAGGTTTATATAATGAGGCCTCGATGTGTTTGAAACTTACTAGTTATGAGAACGAATGTGCAATTATGTGGGCCAGTTAATGCCAATATAAGTCGAACATGTGCAGCGTTGGTCATAATTCTAAACTTGAGTAGCTTGAAAAAAGAGGAACGGAGTCGGCAGCGAGGGTTTTACGTCCACGGACTTTTAGCACGAGTTTAATTAAATCTTTTAAATATGAAGCCTGCACAATATTAGAAAACAAAAACACAAACCCGACACAAATTTTTACGGTTTAATAATAACACTTTGGTTGAAACGTGAATTAGACAGCGTTTGAGCGTTGGTTGCGAGTGACGAGTGTGTGAGGCGTGGAAAGACGCGTTCGGTAAAGACGCGTTCGCTGCTGGATCCTTCAGGATTAACGCCTGGCACCTGATGTCCCTTCCCTATTTCACGTTTTTCTGCGTTTAGTGTCCATCGCAATCACACTCGTACAAGCCCACTGGGCCCATTATTCTTAACTCGGCCCATGTCCCTTTCCCCCCTGCTTTTTGTCATGAATTTAATAGTTGATGATGTTCATAAATAAATAAAAAGCTGATGATATTGATACACAAACATGTAAAATTACAGAAAACACGACTTTTTCTTTTATAAAGTAATACTCAAGATACATTTGAATTTTTTTAGGGATATTAAGGAAGTTAATTAATAAGTTACAATCGTTTTTCTTAAAATTAATTTACTTAACCTATAAACTTATATGTAATCTAATGATGTAGAACATATTATACTGTAATTAAATATATTTTTTTAACTCTAAAAAAAGAGCCAACATTCTTATAATAATGATGAGTAGCTTTCTTGAGTGTGATGGTGAGGGCTGATCACATAGAAGACATTTGATTGGGGGGCTACAAATTAAAAGAAGACGCATTTGGAGATGAAGAGAGCAAGTCATTAATTATAAATAAAACACTCACAAAAATCATTAATTATGAATAAAACACTAACAAAAATCCCCACTCATCCATCCGCCTTTCTCTCCCTCATGTTTTCCTGCCTCTCATCATACGCATCCCTGACTCTCTCATAACCATGTCTTCATTTCATTATTCAATTTGTTGGCTGGTTAATGGGTATTTTTTGTCCAAACAATATTTATTGAGGAGTAATTTTACTTCAAAAGTTTTTAAAATAAAATAATTTTGTTCAGATAGTTATCTTAATTAATTTTGACCGTTAATTTATCAAACATGTTAGGCTGACAATTCATATGTCATTCACATCATTTTTATTAAGATGTAGATTTACCCTTAAAGTTTTAATTCAACTTAAAAAAAAAAGTGAAGTAAATGCTACATAGATTTGCAGAACAAATTTATATTTTAACAAAATGATTTAAATGAAATGTGAATTATCATATTAACATATTTAATCAACTCAGTGCCTTTATTTCCTGGAGTAGGTTTGTCGCTTTGTAATGAGTGGACCCTAGGATGCGAAATCTAACTTTTCATGCAAAATGAGGTCAGCGAAAGTATGATGATTCAAGGGGCCCCACTACATTTGGATGCGCACCAAACTCCATGCCTAGGAGCATCCACACATACAAAGTGTAAGTGACAACTGTCTATATATAGGCTGCCACTTAAAATTGCAAGCCACCTCGCTGCCTTGTGCCCCATCCAAGGACTATGGGCGTTTTGTAATATTTCATATCTTAATATAAAACATATTTTATAGTATAACTTATATTATAAATGGGAAAAACACTTCTCATATTGTAGGAGAAGTGTTCTCTCATGTCACACACACATGAAATGGTAGGACCCACATATTCATATATGTATATGTGGGTCCTACTATTTCATGTGTGTGTAGAAATCTTATTTTTTTTATGCAACATGAAAAAAACAATTCCCATTATAAATTATATTTTATATTTAAAATTCAAGAGTAATTTGTATGAAACTCCCACCCAATCAATACTTGACACCTGCCTTGTATTTTTGCATCCCCTCCTACTTTCTTCACACTCCTTCCATAATCTTGGTTCCACTCATATTTATATATAGGAGTTTAATAATCAAATTATATAATTTAAAAAATTAGTTAAAAATAATAAATATGTTTAAAATAAATTTTATGTTTCTAATATACACTTATTTGTGAGTAGCAAATAAGAGAGATAAATAAAGTTAATAAAAGTATTACCAACCTTCTAATTGATGATGGTAAAAAAAAACTAATTAAATGTTTATACAATTCTTATCAAACTCCCATAAAAAGATCAAGATAATTTAAAGTTTAGATTCTTATAAAAAAAAAAAAAAACTGAAGGGGGTACAAGTAATTCCTATTATCAAGAAACGTGGTCAACACATTAATTTTATTTAAAAAAATAAAACATTTTTCTAATTTTGTTCCCTGTTTAAAAGTAGAGAAATACAACACATTAAGTTTCAAGCCAACTGTAATGAGGATATTATTTTTTTATAAAAGTTTACCATTGAGATACCATATGAATCATATTTTTTTTCCCCTAAAACACCCACTTATACTATAAAGAATATTATTATTATTAGGGTTAAGTGGCAAATTCGTTCTGAAAGTATATGTCCAAGAAGTATGTTGCTCAGAAAGTTTTTTTGATCTCAGTGTTGCTTCAAAAGTCTAAAAATATAATAATATTGTTATTTTCTATTAAAAAACTAACCTTGACCGTTTAAAATAAATTGATATTGACAATTAAGTTTTTAAAAGAAAAAACAACATTGCTACGTTTTTAGTTTTTAAACTTTCATGATAATATTGAAGATGAAAAAACTTTCCAGACAATATTACTCTTAGACATATACTTTAAAGGCGAATTTACTTCATAACCCATATTTATTATTATACATGTCTTTGCCTCACAATAAATTAAGGCTGCCATTTGTACACATCACTTCCTTTTTCTGCCCCCTTCAAACTGAAACTTACTCATCTGAGTTATTATTCATGTGCTCATCATCGTGCCATATTATCCTATGTATGATCATCAGATACTCTTTTAATCTTTAATATAAAATATGTTTACTTAATTTAATTGGATTAAGAAAATTAATTTATATGATGACAATTTTTTTTAAAAAAATATCCTAATTATTTTTGTTTATTTTCTCATTCTTTTTTCTCCCTGATTATTGTTAAAAAGCTTTAATAAGGATAAATTAAAAAAAATGGTTGATAAACATAAAAGATATGTCTTATATTTAAGACAAAAAACAACTCACCATATATATCTTATATTTAAGGTATGAAGGAATATTTAAATAAGAACGCCCCCTGGCTATAAACACTTTCTTCCATATTCAAATACTCTATTAATTAATCTCATTCTCTTATGGCCCATCATTCAGCAATTAATTACTACTTTTGCGGAGGCGCAGCAGTTCATATTCTCACAATTAGGACCTGGATTCTATTTGGGGGAAAAACAATCTGATAGCTCTACAAGCTGCGTACCTAAAAGTGTGAAACTATTATTTTAATGTAGTGGATGAATATATCGTCTGCTGAGGGTATCCACGTTGATTAATATACGAACTGTAAGCAACAAGAAAATTGAATCTAAACTGGCCTCTCAAATGTTGACACAACACAGTGACGAATGCCCAAAGTTCTCTAAAAACCAACTCTTACAATTGCCTAAATTCCCAAATCCCACTCTGCGGCTCCAATTCTTCAGATCCAGCAAATATATTAAATGTGAGAGAAAGGAAATGTGTATATGATATTTTTTTTTTTCAGGGTAGAATGTGTGTACCACTCATTTTCATTGAAGTTGAGAAAAGTTGTATTTTTGCAGCCTGTGAATGGTTCAACGACTCACTTCCTTTTTACATATTATTATTAAAGATCAATCAATTTTAAAAATCTTTTAAATATGCTAACCACAAAAAGTAGGGGTGCTTTTTCTTGAGGAAATGCTGTTGCTGGCCTTTAAATATTAATTAATATATATAAACATGTAAGAGGTTATGATCAACAATGATGGGATCCCGATACAATGATCATTCTTGCCTCTCACTGATCTATTCTGCCATCTCCACCAACTCCTCGTCATCCACAGTCAAACCCAAAATGAAAGTCGCAGGGGTAAAAAAATTTCCCCCTTTCGGTAACCGACCTTTAAATATGGGAAGTTACCTACATTGGACTTAGCTCTAATCCCGCGTGTGTACTTTTCTTAAAAGGAAAGAAAGAGGACGAGGGGGCATGCAAATGCAAATGCAAATGCAATATGGGATGGAAAGTTCTGCTGCTTAATTATTTTAGTGGAAGCTATCAGTCTATTCTCTGAGTCTGTCCCTAGCTGTTATAGCCATAGATCTTCCCCACTCATCCCTCTCTACGTACCGTATTCTCAATAATTCTCTCTTCCTTCTCTTATTTGTCTGTGAGAGCACCAAGTCATTTAATAATTCTCAAAACATATATATGAAAAAATATAAATACATGCACAGAACACAGAATATGGATATGCATTAGAGACAGGCGTACGTTCGAGCTGGGCCTGGGGGGGCAAAGACTCAGAAACGATTTTGGCTTTTGTGCATGGCCCCTGTGCATGACGTTAACAGCCAACGCCTTCTCCTTCGTCCGATGTTATTGCCTCCATCGACGCCCACAATGGAATGGTAGTACTATCTCTAAATATAAGATCATTTTTATTATTTTTTAAAATATTAAAAAAATTAATTAAATTACTTTAAAATATTTATATTTATTATTTTTAAAAAATTAATTTGACTCATATATAATATAATAATATACAAAATATATTATAGTATAATTAAGTAATTATTTAATTTTTCAAAATTAAGTTAACTGGGTTTAAATTAATACATGAGGAGGTGGTAGTTATTAAATAAAGAGGACAAAATTGCTATAAATGAAAAATGTAACAGGTGTGGACAAAAGCAAAATCAAAAGTAATGTCCTAGGCGGGACATCCTAAGTGCTCACGTAGTCATTTACAGAGGTGACCCCTAAAAAAAGAGTCCCGCCTCTTTTTCTTCTTCTATTTTTTTACCTTCAAAAAGAGTTTCTGTTTTTAAGCTTTTTTCTTCCTTTGAAGATGAGTCGCACAGACCCTTACCGAATTTCACTTCCTAATATGCACGAACTCTTGGGTGACTTGCACGACTAGGATATGACAGTGATGCAAGGTGGATCAGATCGAGAAAGGTGGTGGAGTTAAAGAGTTTATTAGTGAGTACTGGGTTAGGTGTGTGTGTATATATTTTCCTATTTTTTCTTTCATCTCCTTTTTTTTAAATCATAACGTGCTAATAATTCACGGGTTAAGGGATAATTTTATCTCAAAAGTTATCAGCAAGAGGTAATTTCATCTCAAAAGTTTTTTAGGGGTAATTTTGCTATAAATGTTATTCTAATTAATTTTGACTATTAATTAATTAAATATGTTGAACTACCTGTCCTCATATTTTTTTGTTAAGGTAAAAATTTACCCTTGAAAGTTTTAAAACAAACTTTTAAAAAATTGAAGTAAACGGTACATGGATTTTAAGGAAAATTTGCACCTTAATAAAAATGGTGTAGATGACATATGAATTGCTAGCTTAACACATATTTAGTTAACTAATAATTACAATTAACTCAGATAATGACCAAGGAAAAATTGCTTCTTAACCAGCAATTCATGTGATAAAAAAATGAAGTAGATCTGGCATTGGCTACCGTCCTCTGCTCTTATGGTTTTCTTCCCCTCCTCTTCTCACCTTTGCCTTTAGATTGAAATTTAAATGGTTCAGATTTAATGTTCTATAAAGATATGAATAAAATATCAAATCATTAAAACTAAATAAATAAATTCAAAAAATGTTAAATTTTAGTAATGATTAATATTTTAAAGGAATATTTTTATAAAACATAAAATGTGAATCGCTCAAATTTAAATTTAAAAGCTAATTAAAATGAGTAATAGAGAGGAAGATGATGGTACCCAATCCCATTAGACGTGGCCCGTTTAAAATTTAAACCTTATTAATCCTGAAATCATATCAACTTCAAGTGCGGTCATCAAATGGAAGGAGGATCACCAGTTTTTTTCGACCATATAGTCACTTACTATTTTTTGTTTGGGTCAACAATATATAGCCACATACTCACATGTATGGCAGGTAAGTGAAGGAGACAATGAGGGTAGTGGGGTCCACCATTAAAAAAAAAAAAAAAATCAAAACATGACTTGAAGCAGGATCAGATTGAGATATGTTCATTTTAGGGATAAGTGTCGCCTGCTCTTCCCACTAAAACAAAAACAGGAAATGTTGACCTGATGATTAAGTTTCATTGGTTAGCTCTTGGGTTGATATACGCAAATATGCAATTGCTCTCTCTATGGAAAGCTAGGAAACGGCACAGCCAGGGTTGTTGATTCTTAACTGTTGTTTAATTTGCGCTCCCCCTAATGATCTTCTTCCTATTTATAAACATATTCTATTCGTGTTCCATCTACATGCAACACACACAGCTATAACTAGCATGAGCAAACATATATACAAACACACAACCATTTTTCTTGTCTCAGACCATAATTCGCATTCACCAGAGGATTTAACGTTAAACTTGGCAAACCTTGTCTGCATCTCACTTATGGTTGTCTCAAATACTCCCTATGACATATGTATCAAATTTGTTTAGGTTAAGAAAATTTGTTAAATTAGTTACCGTAAAATGCATTTTTTAAAATATTTTAGTAATCTTTTTTAATTTCTTTATTTCATTTTTTCATTGATTATTATTGAGAGAGCATGATAAATTTTTTAAAAAAAGATTGATAAATATTATGTCCTATATATTTAGGATTAAGATTAACTCTCCAAATACATTTTATATTAAGATAGAAGCAACTCGGAATTAATTCTGGTGATGGTGCAAATAGTAAAACCTCTAAGATCAATGCAACATTTATATATTCTTTCAATGCTCCTTCATATCTTATATTGGACTTCGTGTAACTTGTTTTCATTTCTTCCATGTTTCTAATTTTCTATATATACTGTAATATTATTTCAAATTAAATGTCAACGATAAGTATAACCTTTTAAGAAAATCAAATTATTCTGATATGCACTGAAGAGGACGGACACTAACCGACACATTTTGATAAATCGTACGTATATATAGGAAGTCAATTAATGTAATGTGTTCAATTTGTAAACAGCGTTATATTAATTTGTAATATTTTATTGACCAACAAAATTTGTAATATTATGATTTA
This sequence comes from Acacia confusa, assembly GCA_037074495.1. Lineage (NCBI taxonomy): Eukaryota > Viridiplantae > Streptophyta > Magnoliopsida > Fabales > Fabaceae > Acacia > Acacia confusa. The sequence continues at coordinate 5,983,492 of CM073507.1, read as the reverse complement.
TCTTGAGCTGTGCGTTTTGTTATCTAGTAGTGGCGTGATGTTTAAATATATGTATACCTTCAATTTTAAAACGAACGAATCATACAATAAAATGTCACATGGTTGTAAGTTGGTTAACTCTGCAACTAACTGAGGGAATAAATGATTTCTGAGTTTACAGATAATGTGAAGACTGTGGCACTGTGGGGAGAAAAGCTAAGACTGAGTTCGTTCTGTGATGTTCATGGTAAATTAAATATGGGGGATCGGGAACCTTGTCTGAACAGCAACAGAAAAAAGGTGCAGCGAGCATTGTTTTCTTTGCTTCTTTTAACTTATTCACCACTCCGCCTTTAATGCATTGCACACCATAGCATTTTCTGCTTTAACCATGAAAAACCAAAGCCAAAATTCCTGTGAAATTAAATCTGATGCAAAGACGTGCCTGTTTTGTTTTCAAAAGGAATTAATGCACGCAGCATATATATGCATTGATACATATCCACTGCTCCGAGAAAATAATCGGGGTCATAGTCTGTGCGTACTGGGGACGATGCGTTATGGTTGACTCATGATATTTCATTTTCATATGACTTGCAATATTCCGTTACTAAATTTTATTAGTTTGGTCCTTCGCTAAATCCATCTATGCGTGTGTGTGTGTTATACTATGCGTTCTTTCAAATTGCGTCCTCCTGGGGACATAGTCATTGTTTTCCTTCCGGTGTAATTCTTCTATAAATATGAATTAAATCTTAACAAGAGATATCAGTTATCATCAATTGCAACTCGACTAACAGCTTATGTAGAATGATTATTATATTGGAGTACTTAAAAGTAATTTACTGCATACAAATAAATATGTGAGAGAATTTTTCTCTCAACTTGTAAAAAAGTGATTATGAACAGTGATTCCAAACAACGACGAATCAAATTAATAGTTTAAAATTAAGGTAATATGTGTGTGTGTGTGTGTGTGTGTGTGAGTATATTGTTGTTCGTAATGAAGGCAGCATAGGGCTAATCGTAGGTGCGTAGCCGGTTAGAGGAAAATGCGAAAGACAAGACGCGAGGTGATGGATGGAATAATTGGGGCAAGTCAAAAGGGGAGGATCCAAGGCAGCATGAAGGAGGCGTCAGCATATTAGAGGCCCAACCGGTCCAATTAACTTTAACTCACACAAACGTGTCGAAGTTAATTAGACTCCATTAATTTTAAAGAAAATATTAAATTAGTCTCTAGTGTTGGGATAGTCAGGTGTTTCTGGAGAGTCCCAGCCTGTGTGTGTACGTACAAAACAAAGACACAGAAGGAAGCGGGAGGCCATGAGAGAGATAGAGAGAGGGAGGGACTCGTCTCACACTCACAGTCACCCACACTACTTGGACAGTTGGACTCAAGCCCTCCCATTGGACCATCGTCCTTCCCTTCATATTTGAGCTTTTTCCTCCACGACACGATCCGACTCTGCCGCTTTCCCTCCCTCCTCCTCCTCCCCGCTCCTTTACCTTCCTCTTGAGCTTGACCCTCCAAATCTTATGGAAATGGAGGACCATCATCATCATCACCGTCATCAGCAACAGCATCAGCAACATCTTGATTATGCAACCATGGGGGATCTCCGCCACCTCATGACTGCACCCAGGCCCCTCTCGGCCGACCTCTTCCCGGCTCACCCCCCCGGCGCCCACCACTACGACGCCTTGTCCTTCGGTCGTCATCAACTGATGCCTGATATCATGCCTCCTGCACTCCACGATTCTTCTCCTCTTAATACTAGCATTTCTGTGGCCACTCCCTCAGCCGCCGCCGCCACTACTCCCTCCCTTAGTGCCTTTGAGGCTGACACTTCCGGGTGTTTCCCCGGAGACGCCTCCTCTGCACGATGGCCCAGACAGGAAACCCTTACACTTCTTGAGATCAGATCTCGTCTCGACTCTAGATTCAGACACGCCAATCAAAAGGGCCCTTTATGGGATGAGCTTTCTAGGTACGCTTTCCCCTCTTCTTCCTCCATTATATCTCCCTTGCTACACTTGCCTCTTTTCTTCTGAGTTAAATGATATTAAAATTTTCTCCAGAGCGAAGATTCAGCACAAACAACCAAATTCCATACTAGTAAAATGACTGCACTTAGTGTCCATTTAATTTGGTCGTCAGCCATCGATTTCTGAGTAATACAATTTTGTCTTTCTTCCTTCCACTGGAAAATGACTATACACTCGTCCTACAGCTGTTTTCTTTTCCCAATGACATCTCTCTCTTTCTGCTCAATTTATGATCATTCATATTGTAGCTCTTAAGTATTCAAGTTTAATATGTATACCAATACCCTCACGGTTCTACCACTGACTGGCATCTCCTCTAGAAATTTTTGTACACCTCTTTTATGTGCAAGTTTTTCCTTTTTATGTTACCCTTATTTGTTTTCAGATTGAAAATGATTTTGACCTTTTTTTATGCCTTTGCACCTATTGGCTCTCGTCTAATTTGATCCTATGAAATGACATCAGCCAGAGGCCATTCCCTCATAAAGCTCATTTCTCTGTAGCAACGGTCCTGGATCTGTCATATGCTTAGTTGTATTTGCGATAACTGGGTTGCAAGAACATTAAAAACGAAAGTGCATGGCAACACATTGTTAATCGCCAAAATTAACATCACCCTCACATGGCCTTCTTTGGGCACTACTAGTCAAAGTTCTAATTATTAGGGTTTAACTTTAATCTCCTACCATATATTAGGTATATCATTATTAATTTTCCTTTTTTCTGTTTTGTCCCATACCTTGCCCATATCATTTGGTTTTGCCTGTCTATCTTAATGACCAGAATCATGGCCGAAGAATATGGATATCAAAGGAGCGGCAAAAAATGCAGGGAAAAATTCGAAAACCTGTACAAATATTACAAGAAAACAAAAGAAGGCAAGGCAGGAAGACAAGATGGGAAGCATTACAGATTCTTCCGCCAACTTGAAGCCTTATATGGAGAAAACACCAACCCAATAACCTCAGCCCAAGAAACCAATTTCGGTAGCAACAACAGTAGCCTTCACTTTCACACACCCTCCCAAACAAACCAAGACATTTTTAATAGGCACTGTGATAGCGTTAGCCTCACTAATAATAACTCCACTGATGAGCTGGACACGTCATCAACGGATGAAAATGATTCGACGGAGAGGATGAGGAGAAAGAGAAGAGGAAGAAGAAGCTGGAAAGTAAAGATAAAAGAGCTGATAGACTCAGAGATGAAGAAGGTGATGGAGAAGCAAGAGGCATGGTTGGAGAGATTAATGAAGACACTGGAGGAGAAGGAAAAGGAGAGGGCTTTGAGAGAGGAAGAATGGAGTAAAAAAGAGGCAGCAAGGTTGGATAAGGAGCATAAGTTTCGGGCTCAAGAGAGGGCATGGATTGAAGCCAGAGATGCAGCTTTAATGGAGGCACTGCAGAAATTAACAGGAAGAGAAATAGTAAAGGCTGATGTTGATCGACCAAATGCTGATATTCAAAATTACAGTGAAAATCAGAATGAAGATGGAAGTGAGATACTACATAGCACTGACAGAGTTGGTGAAAGTTGGACAGAATATGAGATCAGTAATATGGTTCAGATGAGAGCTGAGGTGGAATCCAGGTTTGGGGAAAATGGGTGTCCGGAGGAGGTTCTGTGGGAGGAAGTTGCTAACAAAATGGCTTGTTTTGGTTACCATAAGGCTGCATCCGTGTGCAAAGACAAGTGGGAAGGTATCAGAAGTAGCTATCATCATCACAAGAAGTGCAACAAGCATAATTCATCGGCTACTTTTTACTTGGAAACCAATAATAATAATAATAATCAGTCACCCCTATATAATCATCAAGGAAGCAGTGTTTATTGTGACGTCAACCAACAGCGGCAGGATGGTTCTTCACCTTCAAATTCTAACGTTGGCAATAATGCTGCTGGGCCTGATGGTTGTTTTCCCTTGTTCATGTGTGCAGGAGAAAATATGTGGGACAATTTTGGCTTAAAGTTCAACAAAGGAAACCAGAACCCGTGAGCCCAGCACTGCTGACGCCTATGCAGTAGATTTGACAGATTTCTTCTTCTTCTTTTTTTCCCTTGAACTAGATACATATGTTTATGTGTATTGCGCAGATTCTAAAAAAATGATTAGTGCTGATTATAACTTATGAATAGCTATTAATATATTGATACTTGTCTTATTGATAAGGATTATATTAGTCACTCGATATCAGTTTGGATTAGATCCGTATACGGGCATTTATGCTTGTCATAAAAAGAATGGGATTAGCTTGAGGCACATTATTTACGTTGTAGGGAGAAGACCAAGGGGCAAAGCTTACATAAATTGTTAGTAAACGACCACATATTGAAGTGATTATTTCTTGTACGCGCACAATAATTAATTAGCAACATTTGCATTACTTCGATATTTCTTGGTCGTCTTTCGTCCTCTCCTCCTTATGTAAAATCTTCGTGGTTTGGACAGTGTAGGTCTGGTGCGTCCGTATCTGAAGACATGCATTATAGAAGCAATTTATTTCTGCTCACGAAAGTGAGGAAGGCGCAGTTTCTTTTATTTCTTGGTCGTCTTTTATTGCTGAACAGGAGTATTAGACGAAGGGACTGGAAAAAGGGGAGATGATGAGAAATAGTAAAAAGAGACTTAGTTTTTAGTGGGTATTGTGAGGTTCGAATGGCTAACAATAATGGTTAGTGGCGCCACCATGGTTTTAAAAACAACAAAATTGTCGAGGAAGATGATGTTGCAGGCAGCAATGATGGGGATGAGCAAAATGATAAAAGTGAGATTGATTGGCAAAATGTAGAATTGCCTGTTGGTTGTAATAAGTTCAGACTAGGTGACACCCAAAAAATTGAGGACCGTGTTATGTTCTCTCATCAGATGCATACTATAAAAGGAATTGGCAGAGGAAGATGTTACATGGTATATCTTGGTAAAGGGGAAACATGGGCAATATTTCTTGCGCTAGGAACAATCATTCAGAACCCTACGGCGGTTCTGCTAGCCGGTTAGCGAGCGGGGTCAAGAGGCAGCGCCCTCGGGAGAATTTTTTTTTTAAAATAGGATATCATTTTAGAAGGAATATTTCAAAAAAATTTCAAAATTACAAACACTTGGTTGACCTAGCTTTGAATGTAATATATATATCACATCATTTTAAAATATGATATATATATATATATATATATATATATATATATAATATAATCATAATATATATTATATTAAATATATATTAAATATAATAATTAAAAAAAATTGTGAAAGTGGCGCCACTTATGTAGTGTGCCACGTTGGCACGCTTCATGTTCAGTGGCGCCATTTGATGTGGCGCCACAAAGTGGGTTATTTTGGCAAAATATTTGCCAGGTGATCTAGTCTGACAATTTTTTTTTTATTTGAAATATTTTGGCAAATTTCCCCTTTATATTTTATGCCCGTACGGCACAGATAGACGTGTCCACAAATACATATCGTTAACGCACATCCACATTAATAATACTTCCATGGATTTTAGGTTAACTTTTATCAAGAGTACCATACTGTTAATTAATTTTGGTTCATAATTACACGTAAACTTAAGAAACCTAAGGTACGTACGTAGGAGATGCAATGGAAATCTAGTGTGTGAAAAGAACATAAAATTCAGCGTACGTCCTAATCAAGTGGCACTGATCATAATTAAGGACTTAATATGCAGAAGGGAGTTATACATTATATTATATTACAAGGCCAAGAAGATTCCCTTCAATGTTAGATCAGAGAGCATGCATGATGAAAGTTCAACGGGGTGAGAAATTAGAACGAAAATAATTAACTATGAACGAACGCAAAATATTTTGTGGATCATTGAGAGAGAGAAGGGTGAATAGTGAATAGGAGTGGCAGGTCCAGACTTAATTACAGGGGGAGACTTTGAAGTGAAGTGATAACTTGAATCGTAAGGCTTGCGTTGTATACTCTGAATCGACTCAGATACTTATGTCATCGACACTCACATCAGTTCGTACGTTGGGAAAGAGTAAAGAAGTTTCCTGCAAAAAGGAAACCTTCCTCTTACACTCAGATTCACGCAAGTACATCACCACTTCACTTTCACTACTTGACTTTGCCAGTTTTCCTTCACTTTTATTTAATTCCCTGTCCTCAGATTTAGTCGCATCCAATCTAATATTCCGTTAATCATAATTTTTTATTAAACTTTTAAAACTTAAAAATAAATAAATATATTTGAATCGTTAAAGACTAGTCTAAACAATTCAATCTTGGAGTGAAAAGAAAATCTAACAAAAATCCAAAATAGAGACAAGTCGGATTGTTAATTAGATCACTTCGTATGAAACACGTTGTTTCATTACTTATTCCCGATTTGTGTGTTTTTAAAGCATGAATTGCCGTGCGGGAGGAGCCGTTCTACGCGTGTTTTAATTTGTATACGCTCCTGCACAAAGTGTTTATTATTTCATTGGAATTATTTGTTTGGCCAAAAGAGAGTATTGGAATTGTTACTTGCAACCATTAACTGCGTTAAGTGTGAGTTGACGTAAGAAGTATCAGTTAACGTACCGAAATTATTTGTATCACTTTTTTATTTAAGATATAAAATTATTCCTCATCGATAAAACTTTTGATATTTTTATCAAACATAAGTAATCTTATATAGAATAACAAAGGCTTTGGCAACAAAAAGAAGGGAATTAAATAAAAAACAGAGTTAGGAGGGGATCTTTGTAGGTCATTGAAGCTGCAGAATTCAGATTAAGAATTGAGGCATCAGGCTTTTGCAGTTTTACCAGCTTTATGTGACTGCCACTACTTTCTCAGCCATCCTCTGCGATCACTCTGGGTCGCATCTTTATAATATTGCACACACACACACGGTTTCGCATCTTTTGATTTTAGTTTTACATAACAAGGAAAATGCTATGGTCACTGGGAAAGGTAACTCGGTTTAATTTGTTTTTGAGTGTGATGATAGCATAAAAGGTAAAGTGTGAGCCTTGTGGTAATGGGCCGAGCTTCACGTCAAGGAAATGGGCACAAGACTTACCCACAAGCAATCAAAAGGCCTACTGGGCTTCCAAATAAAAAGCCCAATAACTTCGGGTTTCTTCTCCTTCTCTCGCCCAAAAAAAAGGCTAAAACTGAACCTTCCTGACCCTTGGATTCTAAAAGCACATGGTGATATGATGTAAAATTATTCAGATATGGTGTAAAATTCAGTGGAAATGGTTTGTATAAAAAATTAATAATCCAGATTTAAAGTTTTAAATAGTTATTTTTTAAAAAAAAATTTGAAAACTATAAAATTATTTTTATTTCACATTTTGCATTTATTAAAATAAAAACATTAAAAATATAGTAATGAAATATAATTAAACCTAAGGCATCCAAATTTAATCTAAATTGGCACTTCATGACCAAGGTTTGTAGATTCTGAGACTGAAACATGGTTGGGACAAAATAACCAGAACTAAGTCATCAACTATTTTAAGGAGTGTTCTTTTTTTGTTACAATGAAATGCAGATAGTAGTTTACTCCTTTTTTTTATTATAAAATGTTTCTACCATTTTTACACATTTCGAGAAAAAGTTGTTATATTTTTAAATTTTTCAAAATATTCAAAATTCCAGTTTTACGACTATTAAAATATTTACACCCACTCGTTTCCACATTTTTTTGGGAAACGTCGTTGATATGATTAGGAGTAAAAATGTGTTAATTAGAGAATAGCAACCCAAATTATAAATATAAGAGTTAAATAAATAATTAGCAATAATTAAAAATTTTACTTAGTTATTCTTTAGTAAAGAATACTACCTCTAGTCCTTATCATAAAGCCTCAACTATTGTTTCTCGCGGGTCAAGGAATAGAAGTAAAGTTATTAATTAGGTCCAAAATTAATAAATGTTTCCAACTTTACAATACTCCCTCTAGTCCTTATCATAAGGCCTCAACTATTATTTCTTGTGGGCTAAGGAATAGAAATAAAGTCATTAATTAAGTCCAAAATTAATAAATGATTCCAATTTTACCCCTACTTTAATGATATAGATTCAAATGAGTTAGTTAAAAATGAGGGTATAATGGGAAAATAGTAATAAATAAGTTAGTTAAAGTAAGTTCGTTTAGGGTTATCTTATTCTAGGTACTTTGATACATGTCCTGTGTTCTTGCAGGAGGTGTTTTCACGTGATTTGTTGGGATTAATTTTCCCACCGTTGTAGTTTCTTTACAGTAGTCTTTTATTCATCAGTATAAAAAAAATAAAATAAAGTAAGTTGGTGCCTTATAATAAGAACAAAAAGATACTAATAGTTTGTGCTTTATAATAAGGATCAGGGTGAGTAGTTCGCTTTGTATTCACTAAATGGCCGCGTAAGAATTTATTTAGTTACATTCGGAAGACAAAATATACTGAAGCCTTATGTTTAGAATTTAGTTAGTTACTTTGGGGCCTAAAAATGGATCCAAGTTGCACCATTTGCAGAGGAGGAGCAAAGGACACTATTCTTGTTTTTCGGGATTGTCCTAAATCGAGATCACTATGGAGGAAGGTAGTGCCCACAGAACAATGGTGTACATTCTGCAATATGAATCTTTTGAATTGGGTATGGTGGAATGTTAGAGAACAGAAAGGAGTAGGCAAAGAGTGGGCCTCTAAATTCGTTGTCCTATGTTGGTGGATTTGGGGATGCAAGAACTTGTTTGTGTTCAAGAAAAAATATACCTTGAATGATCATATCTTTGTTAGTACTTGCGCAATTATGGCTTGCATGACTTCTACTAATGACCGATTAGCAGGGTTAAAACTTTAAGGTGTTACTTTAGCTCCTACTCAACAAAGTGGGCGTCCATTGGAGAAGAGGCGGGTCAAGGTGAATGTTGACCGTGCATACTCTAGAACTATACTAGTAAGTGTGGTTGTTGGGGGAATTATGCGCAACACTTCTGGAGAATTCGTTAAAGGATTCATGTAGCTTCTTGATAACGGGGATAAGTTTTCTGCAAAAATATGGGCATGTCTTTTAGGCTAAAATCTGCATGGGCGATGGGGATGCAAAAAAGTGTGGCTGGAAACGAACTTTTTTGAATGTCTTCAATTGATTCTTCATGCACAGGGCAATAATCACCTGAGACTCAGGCATCATCAACAAAATCCAACCATTACTTCGAATGGACTAGATAATGAAGTTAACCTATGTGCCTCGGACTTGTAATCCCGCAGTAGACTATCTAGTGATGAGGGGTCTTGAGGCTAGACTCAGATTTCATGAGATTCTGTAGCCATCTAAGGAATCAGAAGTGATTTTATACCGTGATTGGAATGGGTGGAATTATCCCATGTGTTATCTGAGTTGTCCCAAACCTATAAAAAAAAAAAAAAGAATAAAAGAAAACCCCTCCCCTGCCTCTTATATTTAAGATAAGTTATATTTATGGTAAGAGGTAGTGATACATTACCCCTTATAGTACATTAAGCAACCAGGAGAAGATATACGTCCATGCTTATCTCTGAAGAGAGACGGCACGAATTCTAAGAAATGATTAACAAACGATTGAAAAACAAAACGTGCGAGTGAGGAGAAATGAAATTAAATTCTTTAACGTGAGGATCCAGTGCTCATGTTTCACATTAATATTAATTCCATTGAATAAATAAACAACCCGGCAAGCACGAAGATATGTATCGTTGTCGTGAATGAATTATGAAGAAATCTGGCTGAGCGTCATCACTTGAACAAACTAAATGCAAGAATTGTGCGATAAAAGCCAGCCAGCAACTCCCAAGCGGTCTACTCATACAACGAAAACACCGAACACATCAGAGACTCCCTGTTAAAACCAGCATAACGAACACACAAACAACAGAGATAATTCGCATGTAATTGAAAAAAAGGATGTGCGAGCAAATCTCATCAAATTCTGGTGCCAAAATGCTTTGTCTGATTCAAACTCAACTTATAAAATGACAGAATCCTTCTCCATGGTAAACACAATAAAAAAACTGCAATCTAGGGGAATTATAAAAGCCGAAAACCAATTCAATGTAGCTTACACTATTATTTTTGTTCTACCATATAACCCTCAGAAGAACGAGGCTGGTAAGCAAGACAATTGACTCAAACCACGTAAGAACACTGAATCCTTGGCACCAATGGTGCAAAAAACCTTAAATAAAACAAAAGTAATAAGAAGCCTTGGACCTCCTAGTACTTGTAGTCCTTAACATGTAGAGACTCTGCAGCACCCTCACCAAGCTGGGCATCACCCTTGTAAGTTCCCAGAGTTGCCTGTGAATTTGCCTTGCATCTTGTGAGGAGTGCAGCCTGGGACTTGGGAATGTTCTCATCCTTACCTGACCAAGCTTTGAGAGTGCTCTGTTGAAGTGCCCTTCCGAAAGAGAAAGAGAGAGACCATGGTTTCTTCCCCTTGAGCTTGTTCATGGCATTTAGGTTGAGGGTTGCCTCCTCCTCACTCTGACCACCAGACAAGAAAACAATGGCAGGAACTGCAGCAGGAACAGTCCTCTGCAAAGCCCTAACAGTGTGCTCGGCAATGACCTCTGGGGTCACCTTTGGAGAATCTGATCCGGGGGTAACCATGTTGGGCTTCAATAGAGTACCCTCCAATAGCACATGATGATCATTTAGAGCCTTGTAAACAGCTGCGAGAACTCGCTCAGTCACTGCAGCACACTTGTTAATGTCATGAGGTCCGTCCACCAAGATCTCGGGCTCCACAATGGGAACCAGGCCGTTCTCCTGGCATATGACTGCATAGCGAGCCAAACCATAAGCATTCTCATGGATAGCTAGCTCGGATGGTTCATTTGGACCAATTTTGAGCACAGCACGCCATTTGGCAAATCGTGCACCAGCTTCATAATACTTCTGGCAGCGCTGAGCAAGACCATCCAAACCTTGAGTGGTAGTTTCCCCATTGGTTCCGGCAAGCTCAACTGTACCCTTGTCAACCTTAATACCAGGGAGGACTCCACCTTCCTTCAACACATCCACGAAAGGTTTTCCTACGCAAATTAACATTTAACACTTTATATAAGCTGGAAATAATGGATGAATCATCACATAAAAGTATGAAAAACAGATAGAAGAAAATCTCAAGATATCAAGCTAGATAGCTCACAGTAAGTACATGATAACTGTGAAAATTACGCATGTGGATCTTGTATGAAATGATAAAAAGCATTCCATTGTATAGGTCAGATATCGCAATCAAAAAGCACCGTTACCTGAAGCTGTCTTTTGGTATAGAGTTTCCTCAAACAAGATCACACCACTGAGGTACTGTAGTGCCCCGGGAGCAGTGAAGAGGAGCTCACGAAGGGCACGCCTGTTTGTCTCCACATTGTCAACATTAATGCTGGCAAGACGCTTGCCAATTGTACCAGTTGATTCATCAGCGGCAAGAATACCCTTTCCCGGTGTGCCAATATAAGCAGCATTGGCAATGAGTTCGTCTGCAATTGATGCCAAATTCAATAAACCAAACAGAGAAATCTAGTAAAAGTATAATGGTAGATGTATGGCATTGTGAAACACTAAAAGCTCAATACAACATAAAAGGAAGAAACACGACGCGGCAAGGGTCAACTCATCCATAATCTGGAAATCTTTCAGCAACCCCTATCTTAGTGGTTCTTATATACATAGAAGGCAAGAATAATGAGTTCCTGCGACTACAGATGTCACCAGGAACAAAAAAGAGAGATTTTTCTGAAGATAAGTTGGATCTTCTGCTTTCATTATTACACATATGAACCCAACCAAAGGCAGATCGCGATTGAATGGCAGAGGCAAAGGAAGAAAAGTATTAGAGAGCATTATTAGTTAGCACAGCAATAAACTTCTATGGGCAATAAAATCTGAAAATTCTATCTAACGCAAACGCACAATACAGTGCAGGGTTTTACGTTTCCACTCGAAAAAAGAGACATTTGACACAGATCTGGTTCAGGGATCCAGATCTAAAAGAATAGATTAATTATTGTCCGCAGCCGATGATCAGAGTGCGGACAAGAGCACGAATCCAAAGAGACCACTCGCAGAGTAAGAAAGATCACTTCTTTTATCGTCTGAATGGCCAGACGTGAGGATGACTGTAGAAGAAGCGCTTAAAAACCATAGTGACTGAGTAAGGACAGGGTGAAGGTTGATGCAGAGTGAAGTGACAAACCGTGCGAAGGGAAGCATAATCAGAAGCGGAAAACAAGGATGGGAGAAAACTGATACTCGTACCTTGGTATTTGCTGACGAAGGAAGACATGGTGAAGGTGAAAGGGAACGTCGGAAGCGGGGAGACAACGGAAAGGATGAGAAGACGGGTCTGGTGGGCTGATGGCGAAGAAGGAGAAAAGTGGGGTATTTAATCAAGAGGGGTGGGTAGGCAGGTAGGTTTACCGTGACTCCGTGAGGCCCCCTATGTTGAATTACTGTTTTGCCCCCGGCGTAACTTGCCATATTTAATTCACAATAATTTAGGTGACCTCTCGATTCGCGGATGGTGGAGAGTCCACGTGTCAGTCAGCTCTGATCTAAACGAACTCGTCGAGTTTGAAAGTGTTCGCCCCGTATAATTACCGGTATGTGTCTCCATTTTCAATTAATTAGAATTAGAGGCCCCCCGCATATTTTATAACATTTCAGGTAGAAAGGAAATATGGAAAAGGAATAAAATAATGGTCAGGCTGAATAGTGCCCCATGACCAGTATGTTTTTATTTATAGAATCAGAAGCCAATTACATAAGGACAGGTGTCCTGTGAGATTATTCTAGAATACAATGCAATTACAGAATATACATAATGAAATAATTCTAACTCCCTCCTTTACTATGAACCCCCCTTCTTCTTTCTTTTTAAAACCTTGCTATTTGTTGTGGCAAAATCAAGCTGCTGTTGTTTCTTAGCTGGAGATACAATTAGCCCAAGTTTGTCTCTAAGAAAATTAAATTGAGAATGAGACAAAGGTTTTGTCAAGCAATCTGCTATTTGAAATTCTGTTGGAACATGCTGAACTTTTAAGATTTTTGACAACACTTGATCTCTTACAAAATGCACATTAATTTCAATGTGCTTGGTCCTTGCATGGTGGACTGGATTAGATGCTAGGGAAGCTGCACTAGTATTATCACACCAAATGGTTGGTATTCGTTTTAGATTTAAACTTAATTTAGATAACAAAGACCTGATCCAGCTAAGTTCCGAGGCTGTGAGAGCTAAGGACCGATACTCGGATTCATAACTAGAGCGGGAGGCAACTTGTTGTTTCTTGGAAGACCAAGTCACTAAAGAATTTCCAAGAAAAACACAATATCCACCAATTGAACGTTGATCATCCGGACAAGAAGCCCAATCAGCATCAGAGAAGGCAGCAAGATCAAAACAGTGAGAGGATTTAAGATGAATACCATAGTAGATGGTGCCTCTAAGATATCACAGAACCCTCTCCACAGCCTTCCAATGCTCAGTGGTAGGTTTTGACAGAAATTGGCTCAATCTTCCAACACTAAAAGAGATGCCTGGTCGAGTATTACAAAGATACTGTAGAACACCTACTGCACTGCGATATTCTGCTGGATTTTTGAGTAACTCACCAGAATAGGCTGACAAAGACTTATGTGCAACCATAGGTGTAGGACAAGAAGAGGCATTGGACATATGAAACCGATCAAGTAAATCACAAATATACTTGCTTTGTGTCAGGTACAGACCAATATTGTCTCTATGTGCTTCAATACCAAGGAAATAATGTAGAGATCCAAGATCTTTTAGAGAGAAAATACTATGAAGCTTGGTAGTAAAACAGGTAAGACTATGAGAGTTGCTACCGATGACAAGAATATCGTCTACATAAATCAATATGATTAGAATTTGAGTCTTGTCCGAATAAATAAAGAGAGAGATATCACTCTTTGAATTTGTAAATCCCCAAGATAAAAGAATACTGCGTAATCTATCAAACCATGCTCGTGGTGCTTGTTTCAAACCATACAAAGCTTACAAACATGATTAGGTCTAGAGGGATCAATAAAACCTTCCGGTTGTCTCATAAAAACAAATTCAGTCAAGATGCCATTTAGAAAAGTATTATTAATATCAAGTTGCTTAATATCCCAATGAAGTGTAACAACAATAGTAAGGATGATTCGAATGGTAGAAGCCTTAATGACAGGACTAAAAGTTTCATAAAAACCAATACCTTCTGTTTTTTGGAAGCCCTTCGCCACAAGTCTAGCCTTGCTCTTAGCTAAGGTACCATCCGAATGAAATTTGAGTTTAAATACCCACTTATTGTCAACCACATTCTGTGTGGTGGTATGAGGAACAAGAACCCAGGTGGAGTTGCGTTGAAGAGCTGAAAACTCTTCTATCATGGCTTTTCTCTAAGGGGGCAGTTGTAGAGCTTCCTTAGCAGTCTTAGGAACATATTCAGAAGCTTGGGTAAGACCAACATAAGGAACTTTAGGTTTAAAAATGCCATGTTTGCTGTGGGTTTGCATAGGATGATGATTAGAAACTGAATCACCACAATCAGCTGAAAAATGTGATGACTGTTGGGAAGCAGCAGCGTGATTTCCAGCAGATAAGCCTGCGGCTGAATCACAATATTCTGGTGAAGAGAGAATTGACTGAGAGGAGACAGAGTCCAAGGCAGCTGAGGCATCAAATTCTGATACTAATACATTGGGAGTGGCCGAAAATGAAGATCTCAAAATAGGAGGCCTCAATGCAGCAGAGGGCTGATCAGGTTGTGCATTTACAGTAGGTGATAGTGAGCAGGAAATATTGATCACATCTGAGGGCAACTCATCAGCATAAACTGGAGAGACATTAGAAAAATTAACAATTTCTGAAGGAGAAGATTTCTGAAACAACAAGAAACCATCAGTAAAAGGATAATTATATACATTAAAAACAACATGTCTCGAGATATAAACTTGGCCTGTGGAACTCAAACACTTGAAACCTTTGTGAGAGTTGCTATAACCTAGAAACACACACTTGGTGCTATGAAATTGAAGCTTATGCTGATTATAGGGCCTCAAGCAAGGAAAACAAGCACAACCAAAAATCTTCAGATTCTTATAATCAGGTTTCTTGTGATAAAGAGTTTCAAATGGAGAAACATAATTCAAGACAGCAGTAGGCATTTTATTTATGAGATACACAGCTGTTGAGAAGGCTTCCCACCAATAAAAGGTAGGCATGAAAGCATGAGCCAGAAGTGTAAGTCCAGTTTCTACAATGTGGGGATGCTTGCGCTCAACACGACCATTTTGGGCAGAGGTATATGGACAAGAGTGTCTAAAAATTATTCCATGTTCATCAAGAAAAGACTGAAAACTTCTAAATTCACCTCCCCAATCACTATGCACAACCTTAATTTTTCGATCAAATAAATTTTCAGCCATGTTTTTAAACAGCTTAAAAGTTGATAATGCTTCTCCTTTAGTTTTTAGAGGATATGCCCATGCGTGTCTGCTCTGATCATCAAGGAAACTTATATAGTAATGATAACCTCCAACAGATTTGATTGGAGGTTATTAGCTCTGATACCAAGAAAGGAAATATGCAAAAGGAATAAAATAATGGTCAGGCTGAATAGTGCCCCATGACCAGTATGTTTCTATTTATAGAATCAGAAGCCAATTACATAAGGACAGGTGTCTTGTGAGATTATTCTAGAATACAATGCAATTACAGAATATACATAATGAAATAATTCTAACTCAGGTGGGAAAAAGAATTTATAGGATAACATATTTTGTTCAAAGTATTTATTTTATTTCAAAATATTTCTAACTAGCTATAAAAAATTTGGATTAATTATTAAAAATGAGTTTTATTGAAGACGATTTTATATTTTATGAAAAAATAATAATTTTAATTTGGGGGGAAGGGATCTGTATTTTTAGGAAGAAGGGAAGGGGTAAAAAAGGAATATTGGGAGGAGTCAAAAACCAGCAGAGGCTTGCTGCCAGTTGCCAACCACGAGTCCCCCGCCCCCTGTTTCTCCTACCAACTTCCCTTTTTTCCTTAACTTACCTTTCCAACGTTAAATTATAATGTGCATGACCATTAAACACCTTGGTTCTGAATTCTGCTTCCCACCTAAAATATCTTATTCACACACCATTTGGACATACTTCTAAAAAGTTCTTTCAGTTTTCAGGCATGCCCTAATCTTAATCTTAGTCTGCAGCTAATTTATCTAATCTTCACTGTACTCATTTTAGACATAAACATAAGATTGAATTAACTTTTTCAAAAATAGTAAGAGCTCTCTGGCACCTCCCATTATGTTGTCCTTGAACAAGTCAACACATCTTCTATCTCCCTCTTGCAAGCACACCACAACAAAATGCATTCCATGGTGTTTGCGTGGTCGTTAATGGAGTCCAAGTCATCAAATTCGGAGGAGTTAGTATCAGTTTACTCCTAGTATTTGCTCCACCTGCAGTCCTTTAACTATATTTCAAAAACCGACCAGCCTGTTTCAATTAAAATCCAACATCTCAATTTTAATATATATGTTGTATATATTATAGAATAAATTTCCTACTTCTTTCTGAATAATCATTGCTCAGAATAAATTTTGGATCCCTTGTATTGAATAAAATCTCACATCAAGAATGAGCATGAATCTGGACCAGGGAGATGCCTGCCTCCTTTTATTCTTCCTTTATGTTATCGTTCTCTTATTTTGTTTATGCAGTCCCTCTTTCTATATAACAGGCACAGGCCATCCATCGCTACCTTTTATTATTCTCCAATTATTGACATTAAACTCCCTCGAATAAAGAAAGTAACATGCAGTCCCAATCCTTGACTTGTTGCCCCTTCTTGTGTTTTCATTTCATACCCTTTATGTTGCGCTCACTTCTTCGTTATTCTCCACTCATTCATATAAATTTCTTTTCCATTTCCATATTCTCCACTCTTGTTATTTACATTAATACGAGTGTGTTGGTTTCCATGATTCCTTTTGCTGATAAATAATTGTCATCTTTTTCTCCAAACAATGCTTCCGTAGAATTTTTTCATACTGTCTTACTCTTTATTGCAGCATGCAAAACCAAAGTACTTGTTGCTTTTATATGAAATAATCTAAAAGAATATTTTGATCAAACGATATTGGATATTGATATAATCTATAGACTACTCACTCTTCAATATCTGCACATAACTTTACAATAATTTTGAAATGAGGCCATAGTAGCATAGCTTAATGTTGTTGCCATGATCATGACTCATAAGAACTGTGGTGCAGAAGAGAACAAAACGGTGGTGTGTAGGGCATAAAATGACGCAAGAGGCAACTCTTTTCTATTCTAACTGCCAACAAATGGCAAAGCATGCCCCACGTAGGGAGGGTGATTCAATTAGGCCGTTAGCATATAATTTCTTCCCCTTCACTCCAAAGTTCAAACAACCCTAAAAAATAAATCCACAAGAAAGGCTGAAAAATGAGGTTAGACTTTAGAGAGAGAAAGGGGCGTCACCTAGCACGCTTATACACAACAAAGATTGTTCTTTTCTCCGGGGAAAAAATGCAAATCCTGGAACGTCACCTAGCACGATTACACACACAAACATGTAAAATCCCAAACAGAATTTTGTATCTTTATACTCTCAAGTATTCATGACTTTTATAGATTTATTTCTCTGAGAACGCGGTTGGTTGGGTGTAGCAGAAGGGATAATCCCTCATGATGTAGCGTACTGAAATTTAAATTATCAGTGGTGGAAATACTCATGTTTAGTACCTGACAATGCTTTAGAATACTCCATTGGGTTCTAAATATAGGATAAAAGTGATTTTTTTTATAGAGATTAAAAAAGCTAATTAAATTATTTTAAAGTATTTATATTTATATTTTTTTCCTCAAAACTAATTAGTTTGACTAATAAACTAATATATAATCTATAGATACATAACATGTGATATGATTAAGTAACTTATCTAACTTCCTTAACATCTCAAAAAAAAAAAAAAGTTAACTCTATTTTGTACTTAGGATGAGAGAGAGTATTAAATAAATCGGCAAAGCCATTGGCTTTAGATAGGCATGGGAAGAAGGGGCTTCGATTATCAGCTGTTGCCCATTCATGAAAAGGCTCGCCAACTAAGTTTGGGAGGGAGAGAAGTGGGCACTAAAAGATGCCAGCACTAGTTTGCCAAGGATGTGATTCAAATCTTCAGCAGCAGCAGCTTCTTCTATCATTTCCTTCCAAACTTCCCACTCAGGGACTATGCCTTGCTACTTTCAAAAAATACTATTATCTTCGGTCATAATTATTGTTCAACAATTTATGTTTTATATTTATAATTAGGGGAGTATTCTTATTCTTAATACTAAATTAATTTGAATGTATTAAGAAATTAGTTAAATTAGTTGGTTATAATAAATATGAGTTGATTTTCCCAAATTACATTTTTTTTAAATTATTATTATCTTTGGATGAAAGCCCCCTTAACATATAATTAATATGGATACTTTAAAAAGTGCGTGAATCATAAATTTAGGAGATATAATAGATAAAAATTTTATATTCATGACCAAATCCAACTTTTAACTAATCCATATAATAAGGGCGCAAGGCAATATCCCATTTGAGGCTCCAAATATTACTGTCTGATTGGTTGCTTTCATGGGAGGGATGACAGCAATTTGAAATCCAAGATTACCTTCTTCAGTTAAATGGCGCTAAAGAGCGTTGTTCACTTGTTTAGGATTTGAGAGCCGTGGACCTGGAGGGGGAGACAAGTACAGAGATAGACATACAGGGGTATAAGATTTTTTATTTGTTTGACTGGAGTAAGTAAAAGTCAACACTTTACTCTTGAAATATAAAATTCCTTAATACGTAAAATCTGATGAATAAAAATCTATTACTACTTCTGATTTTTAATATAAAATTTTATTTGTAGTACAAAATTATTCATTGGCGGTATTTAAAGAAGCCATAATTTATTACTACTTCAAATCTTTAATATAAAATCTTATTTGCAGTGTAAATTTTACTCTAAAGCAGGAGCAAGCACCCCTAATAAAGACAGGAGGAAATATCCCGATTCTTTTTCCATCACTGAACTAAACAGTGCCCAAGTGTATTCGCAACTCCGATACCTAAGGAAGGATTAAAAGTATAAAGCCGTCGCCTCATCTTCCTCCTTCACAAGCTTCTGTACATCTTTTTCCGATACTCAGTTTAGCAAACGCTGAAGATTTGTGCTGCTCTCCACTAGTCGCCGCGAAAATGCTATAAACAACATATGCGATAACTGATAAACATGGCCTAAAGTGATTTACCATTTAATGGCACCAGATGAAGCAATAGGTGCATATCCTTTCACCATTTAAGTGGGAACAGAGGAACAAACTAGAACTGTCACCTCAATCTGCCATTTATATATTTTGAACACTATGGAATTTCGTTTCCCTGACAACAAAAAATTATTAAACAAAAATGCACAAAATTTGTTTGGCGACGAGACCAGTTAGAGAGGAATATGCTGATTGTAAAAAAGCTGTGGGAATACAGTAATTGCGATTGTAAAGTAAACCTGGGTACCCCCGTAAGCTTCAAGAAAACCATCGTCCGCCAATCTCAGACGACCTACACTGAAAGTATTAAACCTGCTCCTGCCAAAATAAAGCAAGCACTATCAGTAACCCAACAATTCGTTGCATTCAGTTTGAATAAAACAATTGATGGGGAAGTATAAAAGATCCAAAAGGAAGATGGCTGATAAAAAAGAACCAACAACAATAATAATTGAGACAGATCGCAGACCCAATGTCTGCAATTTTCTGATGGGAACCAAAACCAATTATTAAAACCTGGCCAGTAATGTTGAACCCATTTCTTAAATGGACAGCATGGAGCTCCGAACAACAAATAGTGAAATCCATTATGTCACCTAGTACATCAGATCATGGGAGCTAAACCCTTTTGCTCTACAAAAGAAAAACCTTTAAATCAGACTGTTAGCCTTACCATCTGTGGAACACTGATTGAGGTCTCTGATAAACATTTTGCATGGATAATGGGACCCCTAGCAGTGATGACATATCTACTGGCTGTCTCAACATCATTGTCTGTGTTGGTCAGATATGTAGCCCCCTTGAACATCCACTCATCCCTTTCTTGACAGTAAACATCCTCAAATAGCTCACCACAGAACACACACAAGCATTGATTTTCGTCTGATGGAACCATTGAATCCAGTTCACTCTTGTCTGCTTTCTCACGGTATGAGTCTACAGAATTGGTAGACTCAGATTCAGTTGAATATTCAACCTTGCCAGTAATCCACTCACTTGAATGCACATACCATCTTCTCGATGCCTGAATTAGACCATTTTGTTCCTTTCCCCTCATGGCATGCCATACCAAGTGTCCATTAAATTGTTCTTGATGTCTAAGCCTAAGGCCACAAATTCTGCAATGATGCGGAAGATCATCCCATAGTTCGCTGATCACAGATGGATGGAATTGTCGGATTACATCGGGCTTAAACTCAAAGCCAATAAGGTTTCTCGTTTCTGTGGTGGTTGACTTAGATAAGGAAACAGAGCTGTTTGCTTCATGGTCTACCTCATCTCCAATTGATGATACATGGACAGCTGGAGAACCAGAAGCAGAAGCAACTGGTGAAGAGCTACTTGTGCTAATACTGTGGCTCTGATCTTCCAAACGACTCAGCATATCAGTTGGTGCCTTAATTGATGACTCTGACTTTGCACATATCAAACCCTTTGCAACTAATGAGCTTAAAAGGTTTGAAATTGGACTTGAGGCATTGATGGGATTTGAGGCCTGAGATGAGGTATTACACACAGTAGAGGAAGCTGGAGGTGGATCAGATGCCCTAGGTAGTTGTCCAACCTTTCGTTGAGATATTTTTGTCAGATGGGATGAGTTATCCAATGAAGTACCAAATGAAGATGGAGATGCAGCCTCTCCCTGAGGTCCACCAAGCTGGGTAGGCTGATTCCCTGATTGTAATGGGAGAACCCTTGTATCCGGGAAACTTGCAGAAAGTAGATTATTCATAGCCGAACTATTAATTCCACTCTTCATAACTGCAGCTAACAAACCACTTGATGTTGACCGATCAGAAGGTTCACTGGCTAGAGAAACTTTTGACTGGTCTAGTTTCTCTGTCTTAACAGAAACTTCAGGAAGAGAAGAGCCAGGCTGCTGCTTTGGCAAAACTCCAATACAATGCCTTGATTGAGAATAAGTCAATGAAGGTGCGGGACCATGCCAGTCCCTTTGTTGTGATTTTTGCAACTTGCCAGCCTGAATATTAGAAGAATTGGCGGCTGAAGAATCTTGAATATATTGGCCCTGCAGATCTCCAGAAAAGTGAGATGTTTTAAGAGGCTGTCGGTGGTGTTGCTCAGTCAAATTTTGCTCATGGTGAGTCTGGCACATTTTTTCTTGCAATGAAGGAGACGGTTGACGCAATGAGCTGTCAGATTGAACAGTGTGCAATTTATGCTGCCCCATCATTCCTACTGTTGAATTTGACAAGAAAGGCCGATTACCCGTCACGATAGCAGAAGATGTCATAATTGATGATAACTCACCAGTAGATGCAAAGCCTTGCGTGGGATCTAGCCTACAATTCAGCTCATCAAGTAAATGCCGCCCCTGCAATTGCCATGATAGTGGTGGATCCTGCCCAAAGCAGGCAATTATTTAATAAGGGTCATAATAGCTTCCACCATACACAACCAGAAAAACATTTTCAATGATATTCCTTATGAGTGTGAGGCCTTTAAAAGAGACTGGCCAAAATTTGGGCAAACTTTAGATCAAGCTATTAAACAGTCCACTTAAAGACTTCTCAACATGCAGAAGAAACTGTGTCTCCTCTAAGCAAAACATGATGAAAACCAAAACAACAAACAAGCATTCAACGGAAACAGTGACCAAGTGAATTACTCTTCAATCTGCATGAAAATGCATAAAAACCACCATACTGGATTTCTAAAAGCATGTCCTAAAATATCAAGCATAAATATCAAACAAACTTTTATGCAAGTCATTGAGGAAGGAGGATGTGCGGTTCATTTAATATCCAATAGCAATATCAGATAGTCCGATACTTAACATTAATTGAATACTGAATTAATAAAAGCTACGTTCTTCACTTACATTCTTAAGGGCAAACAAGCTAGCAAGAGACATCAGCTATGTCGGGGCATCTAACTAACTAAATTCACAATGAGTGCCTCTGGAATAAATTTTTAAAATCCAAAATTAAGCATTACTGCAGTGAATTAACAACAAAACTTAGGCTTACCAAGCCTTCATCATCAGCAGTCCAATGATCTTTACGCAAGTTACTAGAGACACTGGATGCAGTGTTATCAGTCACCCCAGAGTCCATATTGTCCCACATGAATTCCTCTTCCTCAGAATTTTTCCAGCTCCTTGATATCATGCTACTCCTTATAGGTGTTTCACTTAAGCTTTGTGTTGGTGGCTGATGTGCATCCAAGTTTAATGACTTTGTTGCTTCACGAATTGAAACAGAATGCTTGAGACTTAAACCATTTCTTTGCCCAGAAATCTCTCCGATATCACTGCCTGATTTACACCATATTTTGTCACGTCCAAAATCAGTGGCCCTACCACCAGTTCCTTCGATGCCCAAGCCCACTTTACTAGAAAGAGTGGAACCTTGTCCACTGCCTTCATATGAGCTCTTTTCAGGAAGATAATCATCAAAAGCATCTCTATTGGCAGGCTTAATGTTCTGCAATATACATTATTACGATAAAATAATAATTGAAATGTACAAATAGCAGGAAAAGAAGGGGAGTAATAACTTCACATACGCGCATTTTAAGTCTGGGATCTGCCCAAGGTCGGGATGTAACCATAGCTCTATCCAGCCTATCCATGTCCTCAGTTGAGCTTGCAATAGTTCCAGTCATATCACTAGCTGTACCTATGGCCTTCATGACAGGAAACAAATTAGAAAAAGAATTAAGCACCAAGGATTTAGTTTTTAATAAGAGGTTAGTACGATTGATATCTTATCATGCATCGCTACAATTTGTCATCTATGCAGGGTTTTTATGCACATTAGAAACTTCAGAACACTGACATCCAGGGCTTTTGCTTCTTTAGCAACTGACCACAACCTTTTTTTTTTTTTTTTGTGGGGGGGGGGGGGGGGTGCTTAAGGTCCCGAAGTTTACTCTAGCAGATCCAGGTTGCATGACAAATTGGATTTTGACCCAAGAACACCACATCATGTCCCAATCAGAAACAAAATTAGGATTTCATGCCATATATTCCACTCCATTTTCCTTGTGAGCAATGCATAGGTAGCTATTACCAAAAAAAACAAGATGACCTCCATCCAACATTCAAGGAAAACTTTCTAGTCCAAACACTTCACCTACCCTACTGGATTGCTGAAGCCGTTGCCTTTCTAAATACTTGGGATTCACATGGATACCATGAGGCGGGCGTTGTGGTTGTGAATCACTCTTGAGCATAGTTGATGGAGATAGAGACAATAAGCCATTGGCTACTGGAGTAAAACCCAGTTCTTTCTCGATCGTCTCAAGAGTCTGAAGAGGAAAGACCCTTTTCCAAGTTCCAAAAAGATGCCTCATGCTTGAATGGACAGATGAATCAACCTGTCTATAAGCCTTGCAAAATACCTAAAATGTAAAGGAGTAACAAGCAGGTACCTAGTTAAAAAGGTAGGCATGTAAAATCAGAAAATATATATTATGAAAAACTGCAAGCAGAAGATATATTACCATTTCTTACAAGGCAGTCAATCCGTTGTTAATTTTGACACAACGGTCCTTATCAATATTCCAACAACTAAGCGAGACTTAAATAGTTTAACAAAATTTTAATTACCCAAAAATCTGAAGGGTTTTTTTCCATAAAACATAATAAAAAAATTGATTTGAACATCTAAAATAGAAGCGCATAGGTAAATGAAAGGTTGGGAGAAAATTATATCTGACCTCAGGTAGTCTGGCAGCAAAGTGTTTAATATATTCCCGCCCAATATTCTTAACTATGCTGTCCAGCAGATAGAGTGATGGCAGTTTTTGCTCACTAGGCACCTGGAGTCATCAACACAGAAGCAAAATGAGCCCTCTTTGCAAGAGAAGAAAGAATTAAAAACAAGAATGCCCAACCAAGACATAAGTATGATAAGTAACAGAAATGACCCATCTATAACAATACAAAAATAAGCATGTCATATATAAGAGGACCAAAAACAATTGAAAATAACATTATAATAGGCTTGAAAGACTCATCAAAGACTAAAGATGATGTTTGCATTTCAAGTCGCAGACTTCTTATTCCTAAACAGATAAATGTGAGCTATTACTATTGTAAGTTCATCTGTTAATCATAGATAATGTGTTCTTTCATATTTTCTCAAATTTATGAGCAAGATTAACCCTTTTAATCCTATGCTATTACGCAAAGATGGATTCCCCTTCAAGACCATTTATGCAATCAAACATCCAAACAATTATCTGAGACATGAAAACAACATTAGTACAAGCAAGATATGAAGAAAGATAGATCATATGGATACAAAGAAGAGAAATCAGAAATACCCGGTACAAAAGGCAATATGTGGTGATGGCACCTATATCAAGGAAAACATTCAAGATGTTCTCCTTTCCCCAACCCCACCCTCACATTTGATACGCTCGCGCAAAACTTAAACTAAAATGTAACAGGTTGGGCCTAAAATGATGCAATTGGTCGTGGATAATAGGATATTATATAATCCGTGACTTGAACAAAAATTTAAAAATGAAAACCAATGATGGGGTCGCCAATTCTGAAGAGTAATCTAACTTCCCCCGAATGAGAAACAAAAATCCAGGTTCTCGACTATGGCTCCTTCCACTAACATAGGTCAGTAAGTACCAAATGATCGTAGATTACTTCTATTCATAAGGCATTGTTAGTTAGATGCATACAGAATCATTAAAGTATCATACACTCCTGGAATGGAACAAATTGTGTTTTGCAAGCAGAAGAATTTCCATGAATGTTTGAAAAATTACAAAAGAAATACTTTCTTGTTTCTTCTTGAAGGGGAAAAAGTACAACTTAAGAACCTTCATCATAAACAATCTGCAGGGGAAAGCCTTGAAGGACCGACCCCTGGGGAGAAACTGAATGACTCTCGATGGCCTTTTAGCTGGTAAAATAGACATTTACATAACTTCCATGGTAACTGCAACTTTACATATATATCATCAATACCATGCAAACTTCCGCAGCAGACACCATTTTCTTTTTTTGAAAAAAATGATCATATACTTATTTTTGATACAATGAGCGTTCATAAAATACTTGTATTTCAGAACCGTCAATTCTTGGAATGTACAAAACTCCCAACTTTTCCTCCCAGAAAATTTATGGCCCCCACACATGGCATAACTCTCAAAACCTCGTATGGAAGTATTTGGGACATCAAAGATAAGGGGCTCTTTTACTTCTACTCTAGATCTTAAAATTCAATTCAATCAGCAATTGGCGCCATAAACGAAAAGAAATGGGCAGAGACAGCTGCGGAGCGTAAACTGGGTTCACCTCAAGAATATTTGAGCAAACAGTCGCAACAATTGCCTTGGCCGCATAGACATTCTCTTCAGCAATTATAGTCAAGTTCGTGATTATAGGCTTTGAATTAAAAGTCAGCTCAGCAAGCGCAGCTTTATACTGAGTTACAAGCTCCTGGTGCAGCAGTTGCTGAGGACCGAGAACCGAATCATTGCTTCCCGGATCTCTGTCGTTTGTTCTGAACCTAGCCGAAGCCAACGTGTTAACCCCAGAAGTCACTTGTCGCTGAGGAAATGGTCGAACACTTTGATTTGTGTCGAACTCAAGCTCGTAGTGCAATCGGGGTTTTTTCATACCAAGTTTTCCCATCCTATCAAATGATCTACGGGAATTGTCCATGTCCATCCCCTATTAGAAATCTAAACCCTTTTCGGAAAATAAATTACAACATAAACAAGCATCCCAATAACAACAAGAGACACGACTTTTGACGTCAAAATTGACGAAGGAATGAGAGAAAAATATCCACAGATGACCCTAATTCAAAATTAGGCTATGAGAATGCAGATAAAA
This sequence comes from Acacia confusa, assembly GCA_037074495.1. Classification (NCBI taxonomy): domain Eukaryota; kingdom Viridiplantae; phylum Streptophyta; class Magnoliopsida; order Fabales; family Fabaceae; genus Acacia; species Acacia confusa. The sequence goes on along the minus strand of CM073507.1, from coordinate 5,957,299 downwards.
CCCTTATTCCAATTCAAAACAAATACAAACAAAAGTCGGAGCAGGAGTTGATCAAGATGATTGAAGGATCTTCTTGATTATTTAGGTAACGAGAAGGAATTCAGACATCAGTGTTCAGCGAGGCTGGCTTCAGACCCGAACTTCGAGTTTTTAACAACGCTGTATTGTATGGAAATGATTGAATTTATTACCACCTTCCCTCGAAGACCGCCAGTGTGGCTTTTCTATTTTGACTTTTCTGTGACTTTTCTTAGTTTCCCAGTGAAATTAAATGATGGCGGTTAGACGCGTTGGAATTTTTTTTGGTCAAAAAAATGAAAAAAAAAAAATTACAGATTTTTTTTGGGAAAATTGATTCAGGGTCCAAGTTAGTAAAATAATTACAAAAAAGGCCCAAGAAACATTCACATGCCGGGCCTTTTCTGGCATTTTTTCAAAAAACGTTAGCAACTATATCAATAGCGTTTAACAACTATATCAGTCCCCGTTAACAACTAAATCAGTCTAATTAACAACTACATTTTAACAACTACATCTGTAGCAATTAACAACTACATCAGTAGCAATTAGCAACTATATCTGTACATTTTTTTTTGAAAAAATTCCAGAAAAGACCCTGGTATGTGAATGTTTCTTGGGCCTTTTTTGTAATTATTTTACTAGTTTGGGCCCTGAAATCAATTTTCCCATTTTTTTAACCTGAGCTCGGTACACAGATTAAACTACTAAAAAATGAGGAGCTATTACCCATATCTATTCTATTCATCGTCCTCCGCAGTGAATTTCGTCGCACTTCCCCTAGTGAACCAATAAACTGGTGCATACAGTTCTTCCATTAAAAAGTCAATGACCATGACAACATCCCCCATTAATCCTCCACAAATCGAATCTTAAAACCATTCTTCAATTTGAAAAGCTTTCAAATCGAAGTGCAGATTAATATAAAAACCAGAAATCCAAAATACAAGAAATAGATAAATGCAAAATTGTAGCCACCGCCAAATTAGAAATCAGAGCAACCAAAAAAAAAAAAATCATTTGGGAGAAACATATCCTCGTCGTCGTAAAGAACATCACTGAACATGCCCATAAGAACAGCACTTAACAGCGAGATGTACCACATTGTCATCACAGTCACTCCATCTTCAAGTCTCCTCGCCAGTAGCCTCTTCTTCAGCAGCACAGCAGGGATTTTGCCAAAAAAAGGCTCTGACTTGAACGTTGCTAAATAAATTTCGTCGCATCGGGACTAGTTGCAATATTCTTGGATAGCCCTGATTAGCCATAGGACATTCTTTGCTCATGATCTTGTAATCAATACGGCAATACCTAGCCCTCACTCTTTCCCTTGTCGTGGTTCTGCCTTAGCCATTTACCTTTTTTAGAAAAGAAAACAAAGAAAGATTTCACGGAGTGGGTGAGAAAGAAAGAGAGTCAAGAAGGATGTAGTGCTGGGCAGGATTAAAATTTCTATATTCATGATAAGAAGGTAAAGGCTACTGAATACTATGTGTTGAATCGGCCAAATGAATAGTTTTGCTTTGGATCTGTATACCACATTATTTTAGTTTTAGTGTCCCCTCTGTAATTGACTAGTAGTCGCGGCACTGTCTCCATTATCACGGGGACACAAACATGTTACATGGGAATACCATGTTTCCTCCCATCATTAACTGAATTCTAGTTAATACTAATGTTAACGTCCTTTTTCAACTCAGAGTCCCGCAGAATGTAAATTAGATCTGGAGGCAAAAACACGAGAGTAATAGCATACGGCTTCTCTCCTTCCGCTGCCCTCATTTATCCAAAACTATACCAAATCAAAATTTTGTATATCATTAGCTTATCGGTGTTTTTTCCACTCTTATCGATCTTCATCCCATTTTCATGTATCTTGTCGTTCAGTTGGATCAGATCTTGGAACTCTGGGATAAAATCCCTAAATCTGGAAATTCAGCAAAATTCAATTCAAATATCATAGGAATGATTAATGAGATTTAGAGAATAAAAACCCGCAGGCGTTGCCTCTTCATTCTGGTATAAATAAAGCGTTCCGGCATTAAATTAGTCTCAGATTGGTTTCATAACCGGTAAAGGATGACAATGGCTTTGTGTACGGAATTGAATAAAATGAAGTTGTCCACTAACCCTTGCACTTGTTTGCAAGCTTATAAAAAAAGAATTTCTAGACACTTTTCCATAAATCGAGATAAGGTTCCTCTCATATTTGTAAATCGCAAAAGCACTTCTAAGACGCTAAATCACTTCTAAAACGTACAGGCAAGTTTCACTAGGCAAGGCGGAGAACCTCCAAAGGCTTATACAAGTTTCACAAAACCAAAATGTGAGAAAATTGCTCCAAAAACGCCGTATATGTCGGCTGCACTGCTTCCCATTAACTAAATCTAGTTTACAAAGAAATTTTACATACAAAATTGTGGAAAAATAAATTTTACATTTCTTTCTTAAAAATTACAAGACTGCCTAAACAATTCTTTGTGAGGGAAACAAAAGATGGAGTATCCTCGCTTCATCTTGAAAATCAGTATTAATCAGAATTAGAACAAAATATACATCTGGCTCTGTAGCTGCAACCAAGAAAAAACATGAGCGTTATTTATATCACCCAAAGCTTAGACAAGCTACGAGCCACAACCAACTGGTAAACCATGTCTCCACTAATTACTAACATTCCTCTTGTCAACCGCACAACAACTAAATCCATGCCAAGTTCAGTGTTTTTAAAGGCCATTTTGGAAATTTAGTACGCACCTGAGACTTGTAAGAAAGAGATATTCCTGTCTGACAAAGATCAAATCAAAATCCTGTGGTATGTGCATAAAGAACAATTCAGAGCTCCACCCAATCAGGTAAGCAAGGGGATGTTTGGACGTGCAGGTTGAGGTGCAGGAGGTTTGATCAATGATCTTAAAGAATCCATTATACTTGAAAAAGAAGGACGTTTCCACGGCTCGCTGCAGAAAACCATGTCAAACAATAAATTAACGTCAGAAATAATGAAGCAGAATGGAAATGATGGTTGACGTTTCTGAACCCACCTAGCCCAGCAAACCTCGATTATTGCAGCTACTTGGGGATTCAAATCACGTGGAATCTCAAGCCTTTTGCCCTTAAAACCAACAGCTGCCACAACCTACAACACAGATCAAAGAAAGATTAAATAGATCCAGATGCCCCTCCATAAAAATGCTAGTAATTATCCAGAGATGAAAATAGAAGAATATATATGCAACACAGGTCAAAAAAAGAATGAGACAATCATGAAAAAAGGAAGAGCAACAAAAGCAATACTAACAATATGTATGTTATGGTTAGCATGTTTGATACATGTTTCAACCAAGACCTGTTATACCAATCATATTCCTACCACCTTTCGTGAACAACATGCTTCTTAACGCAATGATTTTTACAACTACTGGATGTATGCCATCGCTTTTCATTAAATCCAGAGAACTATTGACAGAATAGATAAGCAAGGCATACACATTAATTTCAAGTATCATTTGTACACATCAAACCTGTGCAGGATTCAAATTACTCCACGGTTGTTGCAATGTTGTCAGCTCCCACAAGATTACACCAAAACTATAAACATCTGACTTTTCATTGGATGGCTCATCTCGTAGAACTTCCGGGGCCATCCACTCAGGCTAAGGAATAGAGAATTTGAATGAATAATTAAAAATATAAAGCTAGTTTATGTGAAATGACACTGGAAAAAAAAATATGTAAATAGAACTCACAGTCCCAGCAGCAGACTTGGATGAGAGAAATGTATTTGCCTTGAGACGTGAAAGGCCAAAATCACAAACCTAAAGCAGGTACAGGTACAAGAGTTAGCATTTTATTTAAGAAAAAGAACCATCACATTACACTATAACAAACACTCAGTCCTTCCCTGTAAAAAACTAAATGAAAAAAAGATCATGTTACTAAAATACCATTGACTACTTGTATAGTTTTTATTAACATAGAATTTTAGCAGAGAATATTGAAACTTGAATTCATGAAAGTATACTATGTTCTTCTTCTTCTTCAATAACATTCAATCTTCCACTAGTTCACATAGTTCTAAATTTCCAGTTTAAAACAAATTAAGAAAATGGCGCAGTTAAAAACAGGTATCAGCAAGCATTTCAAGAATATTCATACCGTCGATGGTGACCAACATTTTACATGAAATTCAAAGATCATATATATGATTGAGCAGTCCCCATTCCTACCTTCACAGTATATTTTTTGTCTACAAGAAGGTTTGGAGACTTCAGATCTCTATGAACAATGGGAGGATTGCGTTTGTGAAGATAGTTCATTCCCTTTGCCTAAGCATGAAAAATATCAACAAAAGATTAATGGATAATGATATTGGTACAGTAAAAGAAAAAAGAGGAACCAAAATATTGATTTTTCATACGCATACCACATCATAAGCCATACTCAGTCTACGCCTCTCATCCAACATCTCTCTGGCACCAGGTCTGTGTAACAGCCTGTATAAGCTACCCCTGCATTTAGTTCAATCAACACCTCTTAGGGTCTAGGGTCTCTACCTTATGGACAAACAAAAAAAGACTGGAAAAGGATATTGCACAAAACCTAGATAAATATTCCGTGACAATTGATAAGTTTGGAGGCTGAGTAACTGCGCCCATAAATAAAACAATATTTGGATGCCGCAAGCGTTTCATTATAGCAACCTAGAAAAGGAAAAGAAGATACAGCTCAAATCCACAGCAAGTAAAACCTGAACTACTGAAGGTGTTTCCTTTGCAGAAAGCAAATTAAGAGCCTAACCGATTACCTCTCTCAGGAACTCCTTGTATCTTTCAGCATGAAAATCTTGTTCCATTAAAATTTTAACAGCAACATCCTTGAGTAAATAATATGACTTCGTCAGAAAAACAAACAGAAAACATAAGCAAGGAAACACAGAGAGGAGAGAGAATGACAAGGCACAAAACCAATGAAGACATTAAGTACTAACTCTGCTTTAAACTTCAATGAAACAATCCTGAAGAGGTATCACAACCTCTGGCAAAATGTATGAGACCCAAAATAATGGATTCACAATCAGAATACAAATAAAGTTCAGTTAAAAAAGGAAAACAATTTAAAAGGCCAGAGGACAGAAACCTTGCTCTCAATACAAAGTGTCAAAATAAAAATAAGCCATTTTGAAGCAGTAGTAAGGCTTCCTTTATTTTCAAGGACGACTTTTATTTTCTCGGAGAAAGACAAGTTTTCCTTTAAACTTCTGGTCCTTCGATGCGCCATTAAATTAAAAAGCCTATGCATGCCTACACATCCTATTAAAGGAAGCTGCAAGTCAGAAGTCAATTGCTTTCTGCTGATAATGAAATAAGCCGTGGTGGATTGATAGCATCTATACAGAAGCAGAAGATAATAATTTAGAGTACAACCATTTGTCATTACAAGACAAATCATGCTTTCATAAATAAATCATGGTCAGGGTAATTTCTGCCTCTCACGCAACTACTCTCGGTAACCAGACAAAACTGCAAAAAGATATTGAGCAAAATAAGGAAACTTTTGAAATTTGTAAAATAAAGCAAATAAATGAGTTGCATACCGAGCCATTCCACTCAGCTCGATGTACTGTTCCAAAAGATCCTGAAAATGCAGCGGTCCATTTTCAATTAATGAATCAAAATAGTGATTTAATCGAAACATGTCAAAAGGAAAATGAGTATGGGATGTCTAAATTTCATTATATAGGTATTAATGCAAGGCTCAAAAAATGTGAAATTGATAACTAAGAAGGTATACCCGATCCAATTCTCTCTTTTAAAGCAAGGTCACTCCAAGGTATGTCAAAATGCTCCACATCAAGGCCAAGCTCTCTACTGATTTTGCTAGCAACCAGTTGACTTCCTTCAGCAAACCTCCTACCCTCAGTAACATCAACATTTGACTTTGTCAGCATTATAGCAGAAGGCAGTAGATCCTTGCCCATGGGCGTAGGGTCTACATTCTGAGGAGCGTCATTGCATGATGCAAATGTTTCAGAACTCTGATTATGAGTTCTTAAAAGAGAAACTTCTGAATGCAGAGACTGGTGAGGACTTTTGCTGCTATCATTTGAATTTGACCTAACATTATTTCTGCCTCTGCCCTTCCCATCAAACTTTTCTGGAATGGATAATCCAGAATTCCCATCAGCAATAGCTCCTCTAATATCAAATTCAGTGTATAGTATACTAGCACCATTTTTCAAAGACAATAATAATCAGAAAGACATAATAACAAGCCAATTCATCCGGGCACATGCAAGCTATAACTAATGCCTTAATATCCTACAAGTAGACTAAGAATATCACCTGCAGAATCATTGTCAAAGACAAGCTCAAGAGAGACACAATCCGAAAAATACTCTTTGGCCAATGACCTGAAATCAATGGTAGGTACAGCTGGTTTAAGCCTTGGAAAGCTCAAGGGTGAAGAAAATGAGATGGAGGATGGACCGTTGAGCAAGGAATCTGGCTCGCATAAATAACCTGGCTTCCCTATTAAATCAACCAGGTATTCCCTGTAATTATACATCAGATGTGAGGCAACAGCAATATTACAACAACTTGACTCAATTCATAACGTCAATAAATGAATGTTCCAGTCCACCACCAAATTTCTGTCATTGACAAATTTTTGCACTTCCACTGCCATAGGCCATGGAATCCAACTCCCCAAATTGCAATACTAGTTGTAAACGTTAATAAAAACATGATCACTGGAAAAAAATATACCTTTCAAGCCTAAATTGGACAAGACAGGAGGAAGCGTCATCTCTTAAACAATATTTACAGCCCTTAGCAACTCGACAGGGCAAATCAATGGTATCAGCTAGCACCTAAAGACATCATAAATGAAACAAGCCATCTCAAAACAATAACAAACACCGCAGTAGATATACATAAGTACAGCCTCAAACCACCAAAGATTGAAAACCTTACTTTGAACAGTATAGCACGATGCCTACAGAGGCCAACAGATAGACTACCTAAAGGAACAACAATGGATCCCAAGCAATCTTTTAGATCATTACTGCACGCCCTCCAGATGGAAATAAAGTCATCTTCCCCAACAGAAGCTGAACCCCTTGTTAAAGGAATAAAACATAGTCAAGAGTGTCATTAACAGACACAAAGTTTATAGTTAAAGCAATCAATACCAAGGAGACTCACCCCATACGGTTGCAGACCAACTTAGCAAGATGGTCTACAACCTCTTCTGTAGTTATGCAGCTACTAGAAATGCTACGTACTCTGTTTTGCAGCTCCTTTAAGCTATGATCGCTACGTTGATCCACCAAAACCACTTCAAGTGAAGAATCATAGCAGGGATCTACAGACTTTAGTGATTCAATTGATGGAATTCGGCCAATTTCCTGTAGATCATTACACACAGTCCACACATAGGGATTCATCCCATGGACAAGGTAGAAGCCGTCTGGAATCTTGTCAGAGTAAGATAGGCAACCATTGACCTAGTGCATATAATTAATGAGACACAATATCAACAATTCAACATGTATATATTTTAATAAATAAAACAAAGCTAACGAGATGGCACTGCTTCCCATTCATACCTGACCTTAACTGTTAATTCTGCAGGAATCTTTTTTTTTTTTTTTTTTGGGGGGGGGGGTAAGGGTATTTAAACACAACTTGCAAACCATATTTTTAGCTTATCTCTCAAGAAGTGATAATCATAACATAATTTCAAATCTCCTACTCTATGAGATCTGCTCAATTATGACCTCCTGATGGTAAATTTCCTCTTAAGGTCATAAATTTGAGTGTAAGAACAGATTAGCTGGACACTCCACCCACACTGAACAAATTCAGTACATACTCAGTCCAAATCAAAAGTGAAAAGCTACTTCTTTGAAAATGTTTTTGTTCTGTCAGCAGCGTGACAAAGGAAACTTGATTTAGCTTCTCATATAGAGTTGGAGGGAAAAGCCTGACAACCTTTTCAACATTCTAAATTCAAGTCAAAGTCTAGCCAATTCAAGTCGGACTAAAGATCCTCCCATCATTCATTGCTACGTTTCATGAAATAATATGACCACAGTCAATTAATGCAGCTTCAAATGACATGGCTATATAGCATTAATTTGGCCAATAAATCAGTCATTGATAAGGACCCTCAACCTAGTCATGGTATTGACAACCACAGCCATAGTATGCCAATGTCCATTCACATGCTTTCGCATGTCCTTTAGTTATTCATCAGGCTCGGTTCATGATACAGCATGTTATGAAAAATTGCGAGCACAGTCTCTTCCACGTCTGAATTACCAATTATAATGCAAATAACTTGGTCAATGACACCGAAAAGGGGCAAAATCAACCTACCCAGAATCGATGTGATACTGCTTCTGCCGAATTTGACGATGACGACCTGAAAGTAGATTCACCCAGTAATGGATCCAGAAAGTTTGGATCATCAGCACATGTTGCCTCGGATGAGAGCCTGAGTGCCAAAGCCTGCTGCAATTGATAACTTTCCTCCGTCTGCTGCGCCCAGCTTTTGCCCGACGAAGTCTCTCCCATCATTACCGCTGTCTCTACTAACTTGTTCCGTAGCTCGCCTCCAACACCAGCACCACCTCCAACCTTGAACCCATCGTCATGCATATAACCAAAGGTATCGATCTCATTTGCAGCTGCCGTGGACAGAGTTGGAGCATAATACTCTCCGGACAAAGAGCTTTCACCAAAACTGCTACCACTGGACTGCCTCTGCAAGCCGATCGATGGGTATAAATTACCGATCCGATTTCCCTGCTGAGGGACCCTATGATCAGCAACCGAGTCCCAATCATATCCTCTGTCAAGCTTTCCTTTATTGTTCTTGCCGTCTCCGGATGAAGAATCAAACAAAGAAGTGGGAGCAGCAGTAGTGGCGGACAAGACTGAACCGCCAACGAACTCTTCATCGGGAATTTGGTTCAGAATAGTGTAGTTGGATTTTCTAGCAGGCATTTCCATGGGTACTGTAAGTATCCGCTGTTCAGAAAACCCTAAAACTCGCCATTTTGCCAACAGACGTCTCTCCGCAGGACCAGGTGACTGTGGATCCTCCTTGGCCCTCTCCCTAGAGTTCGATGGCCGAAGAGAGGGAGAAGAAAAGATAAAAAGCGACGGAGCTTTTATTCGGTGGCGCAATCGTAATATTTTTCGTAACTATTTTTAGCGGTTTGATCACTTTTTCAATGCTGTGGGCAGCCCGGCATTCGGTTCCCACGTCGGATCATCTGGTCCCGCTTTTCTTCATGGATCATGTAGTTAAAATCTCGTTTTATCATAGTAATTTTATATTTTTATGATTTATTTTATTAAAATGATTTTACTAATTTTCAAAACATTTTTATGTTTTTACGATTTTACGTTTTATGATTTTTATCCCTCTTCTAATTTTATGTAAAATTTCGATTTTAACAACCTTAGAACCAACCAGAATATTATAATTATAGTTAATCTACTTGTGAAAAAGTTAAATTATAAAATGTGATTTATGTTTCGGTTGGCTGTTGCATAAGTAACTTTTGATATTTAAACTTATAGTCAATTAGAAATGTTTTTAAGGGTACTAACTAATATTAAAAATATACTTTAGCATACTAACGGTACAAAAAAATACTTCATAATCTTAAAAAATTATTTTTAGATCTTGAAAAAATTATTTTTAGTACCATTTAGTGCCCTAAAATATTTTTTAGGGTACTGAATGATGTTAAAAATATACTTCAAGATACCAAATGGTACTAAAAAATATTTCATAATCTTAAAAAATTATTTTTAGTATCAGTCAGCATTCTAAAATATTTTTTATAATACTGAATAGTACTAAAAATAAGTTGGACATTTATAAGCAAAAACAAGTTGGACATTAGTTTGGACATGAACCAATTCGAAATTAAGATTCATTTTGCTTCTGGAGCTGGTGTGTAATCGGTTACATGTCATTTTATACTATGTAATCGATTATGCCACAGAGCTTAATCGATTACATAGTGTAAAGTTTTCTGTAATCGATTACGCTACAATACGTAATCGATTATATAGTGCAAAAAATGAAGAAAAAAAAATTCATCTAGCCCAATGTAATTGATTACATGGGGGCAAATAGGTTAATAGTTTTGTCACAGTGACATTTTGGTAATTAATTAAATAATTAGGGTTTTTTTCCGTGCTTTTACCTATAAATAACTAACGTAGCTAATTTTATAAATATTTATAGATGATTTATCTAACTTAACTTGTATATTCAAGAGAGGAAGAAATAACATTTTCTATAAAATATACCTCTAATTATTCCTTTTAGATATCCATCCGTGTGTTTATGTACTAGTGTTTATGTATGTGCCATTTCGTGAACGTTTTATTTGAGAATGGACTGGACTGCGAAAAGGTAGAGATGGGCATATTCCATTATCTTGCATGGAAAACACATGGGACACTTTTATTTAGCAGCGTCACCTATTGTGGTAGGCATTAATGTTAATTCACGAGGGAAATGCAAGCAATGCCACTGGATTTCATTGGTCCAAAAAGGTCCGTTAGGTTTGCCGGCAAATTCCAGTCATACCCGCCACCGCCTCTTTGGATGTGTCACCCTCAGAAGCCGTCATGCTGCCACCGCATTCAATTGTAGACCTTCCCTGTATTGTCTTAAACAAAAGATTTGCGGCCACCACCCCATAAAAAAGCAAATAAAAGCACTGGTAAGGTTTAGGGATGAAGCAAACACAAGAAAATTAAGAAACTGACCTTTACTCTGCAATCCTTTTTCATTCGATCCATCTGCTTTTGCTAACCAGTTACCGAACATTTTAAATATTTAGGTTAGGGTTCGTCAAATATAAGTTGCTCATGTGACTGCACGAGGTTGGTTATGAGCTGTTTTATCCTAGTATCGGTTTAGATTAATGGTAAAAACTGTTTTTATAATGTGATTTGAGATATATGAAGTAAGTTTGTGATACAAGTTTTATTTTTATTCATATAAATGTTCTTTTTCAATATAAACTCAAACATATCCTAAATAGTTCTAATTAATGCCAATTTTTTTGAAGTTAAAAATGAAAAGAGAAGGCAAGGAAAACTACACCCGCGGATTAAGGGTTACCAATGCCAAGTAGCAACACTAGCTATGGACTAATCTTCCATCAAACGGAGAGAAAAAGATGTACTCGTAATCGAGTAAATTATAGAGATTAATTAAGAGTATTTCATTTGACAATTTGGATTGGTTCTTGCTGAATTAATGTACGTGGTATAGGAATCAGATCAAAACATGAATATAGATTAAAGGGAATTATTGAGTAATTTCCTAAAAAAACAAAGTCTTGCCTATATACCAGATAAAGAAGTTTTTCTCGTAGCTTTTTATAATTAAAATAAATAAAAAATGATGGAATTATTAAGAAATTTCCTTAAAAAAATGATTTTTTTTTCTCATTGTTTATAATATAGATTACAGGGAATTATTGAGTAATTTCCTAAAAAATAAAAATCTTGCCTATATATATACAAAATAAAGAAGCTTTTCTCGTATTTTATAATTATATAAATAAAAAATGAATATATATATTACAGGGAATTATTGACAAATTTCCTTAAAAAATAAGTTTTTTTCCTCATTGTTTATTGCAATAGTAATAGTAAATATTCATATGTATCAAATGCAGGCTGTGGGGTTCGAACCCACGCGCACTTAACATGCAGAAGATCTTAAGTCTTCCCCCTTAACCTCTCGGGCAAACCTGCTAATTCACGTGTATGGCTGTGTATAACAAATATAAAATTGTAAAAGTTTAGGATTCCACCAAATTCATCCTCTTTCGGCCTTTCCATACTCAGGATTGTGGCCCGCTTCCTGTCTATTTACATGTATCATATGGTTTTTATTGTTTTATCAAAGATAGTCATTTTTCAATTAAAAAAATGAAAGAAACAGAGAAGAAAGGCGCGCGTTCAAATCATTTGGCTGATATCATTTGAGATGCGGGGTAACTTAGTTCAATTTTGCCCATGCATGGACTTGTGTGAGAATTGTTGTTCGATGCTGGAGGTGGGATTCCCAAGCTTACTGAAACAAAAGGGACAAAGTGATAGTTTTATCCTGAATGTTGTTCTTCCTGTCTCAACTAGCCACGAACACACACGAATGAAAGACTGAGTTTCTTGTGCCAATTTAACAGCAACGGAGTTCGAGCGACGGCTGAATATCCAATACGAGACTGTTGCGTATTTGCTAAAATGGTTTATTTTCAAAAGAGACAAAGAAGGGGCACATTGAAAGTGAAGTACCAATAACAAATTTAAAAGGGTCACAAAATCTTCCAATCCATCCAGAGTTGCTTCACCTATTGAGGATAAATGCAATTTAACCTTTTTGAGTTCGTATATTTCATACGGGAAGAACACCTGTAATTTCTTATCGCGGCTGGATATACAATATTCACCCAAAAAAAAAAAAAAAACCTAATCAACAATATTGAGCCTTGAAGAATCACCATCCTTTCTTAGAAGACCAAGACAAGGTAACTGAAACTGCTGAACGAAGATCACTTCATGTCAAAAGGTTCATTCTTTCTATGAGTTGGGAACAAAGGTGCCAACATATCCAAAGGCCATGATTAAGAAGGAAATTGCTTGTATATAAATGAATATGAAGTAACGGTTTTTCCCAAACAGGAAATCATAGCAGCCGCAGAAGAAGAGGTAAAATCCAACCCCAAGCTCTAACAAGTGAACCCTGTCTCCTATCCGCAAGCGAGGCTTCTTAGATGCTTTAGTGCCTGCTTTAGCTTTGAGAGCATTTCCAAGTTTTTCAGTGACAATCCACTCATTGACTCGACTTGCCTCTAGCAGACCAATAATGGTTGCCTTTGTTCGATGTAGAGACATGACATTCTCAAACAGAATCCAAAAGACTAGTAAGTGCAGTGACCTGAAATGTGGGAAACAAAGAAAATATTCGAATAAAATACCCCTCCCATCCATCTTATGATGAAAACCGATAGCTGGTGACAGAGAATGAAAGAAAATAAGACCTCGGAGTTCCAACTGCATTGAGAAGGGTGATGATGGAAGGGATATATACAGCTCCCCACTTTGGGACCACGACCTCAGGCACCAAGACGGTTGCAGGCAATACTATGCAGTAGAATATGAATGTGTTGATGTGGGCAACAACTTTCCGAACGAAAAAGAAGCTATAGATCACATGTATCTTCTTCCACCAGGACACTTTCTGTGATAAATGAATTCGGTGGGTGAACAGAATATAGCTAGTATTATAACATTTTGCATTTTGGATGTCACAAGGAGGCAACCAATAACCATACCCTGCTGGTCATAATCTCCCATGCCATTTTCCTGAAAAGATTGGCCGGACCACAAGACCAGCGATGTTGTTGGTAGCGATACGCCTTGAAAGTGCTTGGCAGTTCGTTCTTAACCTGAGGCAATGGTGGAAGAATTTTCACAAGCACTGAAAATTAAATATTGTGGCAACCCAGCCAGTTTCGAGTTGCATGGTGTGATAGGAAGCAAACCTTTAAATTGCCTAAGTAGAGGAATTTCCAGCCATTGAGACTGGCTCTCACAGCCAGGTCCATATCTTCCACAGTGGTCCTATCCTTCCAGCCACCAGCCTCATTCAGAGCGGAGACTCTCCATACTCCAGCAGTCCCTGCATCGTTATATATAAGAGCACAAATTATCGCGTCAGAATTGTGTTGAAGTAATGCTTCGCTCTTGTAAAGTTCGTTTGTAACAATAGCACAAGAAGAAAGCGGGATTGATTTGGAAGGCATGAGGAATATTTGCCGCGTCGTTACCATTGAATCCGAAGAAACCATAAGTTGAAGAGCCTACTTCTTGCTCCACCGTAAAATGATAATCTAGCGACATCTCCTGCATCCTTGTCATCAAACACTCGTCCGAATTCACTGCAAACATTGAAACACTTTTTCTTTCATATCCATTCCTACGTCATTGTTTATGAAGGTTCTTGAAGCCAACAAAATCTGATTGAAAATCACACATTCTAATATTTTTTTTAACCATAATCTCACACTTATCCTAAAATTTTAGGCACGGTTGACTCTTCATTTATTAGGCATTGACTGATGAACACCCTTTTTGGGGCCGTTTTTGAGGCCCAATTCTTTTTTCTCCAAACATTATTGATACATATAGTCGCTGACTAAAACAATTCAAGTTCTGGGGTTGTTTATATTAAAAAAAAATTATATCAAAAAAAAAAAGTTTTGGGGTTGCTTTTTAGCTAGTAGATGGCGGCAAAAGTTATTTATGGCGAAGTGTCAAACATAAAACATAAAACTTCTCTCGCATAATTATCTCATAAATTCAAAAAACTATTTTAAAAAATTAATCCAAATCGGACATGAGTTATCCTATTTTAGCAACCTTGTGAACTACTTACTACTCGCAAAACTCATGGAAAAACTCAAATAGTAGTACTATCTAGGACAGAACTTGGGCTCCTGTCTCAAATACCCACCTCCTATAACCTTGTACGTTAATTTATTAATCTTAAAACTGCCATGTTAGATCAGCATATTAGCCTCCACTTCAGGTCTTGACTTACAAATCTGATTTTTGTTTTCGGCAAGGCCCGATGTTTATCTGACTTTTCGGCAATAGAAGAAGCTATCAGGCCTGGCGCTGCTACTATAAATAAATTATCGATATAAATGCACGGACTTAGTCATCCATCGGTATGTGGATAACTTTCCACGGGATTCCAGACAAAACGATACCAAACAAAGTTGGAAGAAAAAACATCAAAAGAAAGAAGGAGCGTGCTTGTGAAGCTAGACAAAGGAAATTTCCTTAATATGATCTTTCCCAAGAGTGCCATTAATTTTTTTTTGATAACATAAAAGTTTTGGAGGGTTCGAAACCAGTCCCTCATCAAGGTCAGGGCACGGCCCCGGGCTCTATGAGCACTTACTGGAAACTTACGAGATCGTCTACCAAAGGAGTCCCAGCGACGGCAGAGGGGATCGAACCCACGACCTAAGGGCCTAATCTTGGATCCCTTACCATCTGTGTCAATTTTTATTGGCAAGAGTGCCATCAAATTATCTAGTAAGAAAAATCTCACATGCTGGATTCAAAGCCCACAGGTTGATACCATTGAAATGAAGATAAATTTCTTAATGAATGCTTTACAGATATAAATGATTAGCATTTACTTACCTGATAATCAAAATTTTGTAAGTCTGCGGGGTAGAATTTATTATAAAACTAAAGAAATTCTAGAGAGAAGTCAGAGAAAATTTTAGAAAGATGAAATAGATTCTCATTCAAGTGTAATGAATAGTTACAGGAGACCTCTATTTATAGAAGGATGCAAATAGTAGATTACTATGTGTATATACCATGTCATCCTGTATTTGGAGATTATGGGTCAATGGACATCCACATAATAAGAATATTCATAACACTCCCCCTTGGATGTCCATTTATGAATGTGCCTCGTTAAAAACTTTAACTAGGAAAAACCCAGTGGGATAAAAACCTAGCCAAAGAAAAGAGTACATCATCCATTAATACACTATCCAGTGCTGCCTCATTAAAAACCTTTCTAGGAAAAACCCAGTGGGATAAAACCCAGATAAGGGAAAAAGAGTACAGCGTGTATCGTCTCCCCCTCTTGATTACATCAGTGTTACTCCCCCTGATGACTGCATTGCTTCAATGTCTTTCTGAGCATATTATACTTTCTGTCATCAAATATTCTGTTAGAAACGCCCAATTTGATTGTTCATTATATACCTGCAAGATCTAAATCTGTCAAGTAAAGTCATAATAATCTTTTCATAAATATATATGTGCATATAGAAATTCAATAAATGTTTATTCAGATAATGATGCTATATGCACTATCATCTTGAGTCCTTTTGGGACATATGTGTTTCTGGCGCCTTATGTGCTTCTAGCACATACAAATATATTGTGGCTCATGATCCTCATTATCATTCATTGCAGCATATGCTATCATAGATATTATTAACGTCGACTTCATTTTCAGTCCCATCGGATTTCATTCATAATTTATTGAGATCTCATTATATTTACATATATTAGGTACCTAGGTCTCTCTTGGACCACAATACACTTTTCTTGTAATATCTCTTCTGGAGATAACATCTCATCAAAAGATAACTCTTCTGGAGCTTTACTTAATTATCCTCGACTTGATCATCTATATTTTATAGCTCCTTTTCTCTTTCGAGGATTTTTATCTTTATAACCGATGGACCAGCAACGCTTCAGGCGTGCTTTATAACAATTCATATAGGAGCATTTGCAGTTGGGACATGTGACTTTGTCACTTTAGGTCAGTAAATGCTTTTAGCATTTGATTAGCTAAAATCTGCAAATGAATTATCTTTTAAACTTTTAGTGCACATTTCTTTGTATGAGGACCAATATGAGCCAATGATAATTCATTTCACTTTATCTTTACCCAATCTGCTTATTTTTCTCCCCCTCATCAAATCATCAATTTTCTTTGTATATCCATCTATGTGCATTGTAATAGATTAATAATCATTACACATTTAAAACATTTCAAGATGGAATTAATCTGGCTTCTGACCAAAAGCCAATTATACGGGGAGAATTCTGTTGACTTATATAATCGCTGCAAATATACACAACATATAAATTTTGTTCTCATAATCATTGATCTATCCATTCATGGATACTTTAATACATTATTTCTGGATCATTCAATCTGGAAATTACGCGCATAATATATTGCAAACTTCTGGTTGCAAACATCACTGCAAACTTTGCAAATTTATAATCTCATATGTAAACTTTCAATTTGATATATTTCCAGAGATCCATTTCCAATAATTAATTCTAATGCAGCACATAATATATGACTCGGATGATCAAACAAGTCATGCCAACATTTCATATGATTTATCATCAAATCTAATATTCATTTTGGGGGAATCAACATAGAAACATTCACAAAGAATTATCACATAAATATTCACACTTGATATATATCATTATCATTCTCCCCCTCAAGTGTGAGACTTTAAAAATTAATTTATGGAATTTCCATACAATATTCCATGATAATAGCATATATGATATCTATTTCATTAAAATTCCACAGATTTCTAAATGCATTATCAATGCATAATTTTGTTACTTCTGGTAACAAAATTTCCATTTTCCAGAATCAACAAACAAATATATATTAAATACAAAATCATCAGGTGTATAATTGCAGATTCACGAGCGCAATACTGTGTAATCACAGGCGCATCACTGTGGAATCACAGGCGCGACAACTCAGATTGTCGTATACATATAAAGTCAAAAATATTTCAGGCTCGTGCTTTATAGGGAGCAAATCTGTAGAGATTTAACAGGACTACGCAAATCTGCAGAGATTCAATAGGATTTAATTCAACTATAAATAGAGGAAGGCAAACGAACATGCCTCACAAACACTCAAGCATCTGATAATATCAACTACCAGATACTCACACATATTTCTCTAAATTCTATTGCCATGGCAGGACCAAACAGTTTTATCCCAGTTTCTGATACATCCGAAACAGCATTACTTGATGCTTTGTTGTATGATGATCAGCATAACATGTCATTTACTTCTTTGTTATCTCCTAATCCCTTTGAAATGTTTATTCCTCCTTCTACTATTCCTCCTTCTGCTTCAAATGTACCTACTTCTCCCCCTAGAACAAGTGTTCTTCCTCAATCTACAAGGATTGAAGGTACAACTGAAGCAGGTTCATCAAGGAGGCCTGTTAAGAGGTGTAGAACTATGACAGAACTAATGGAGTCTACCAATCCAGTTCAGCCAATAGTGTCGGCAGTTAATCAACCAGCATTCACTAGCCAGCAAACTATCATCAGTTTGCCAGCAACAACCAGCCCGACAACAACAATCAGCCAACCAACAACCACTAGCCAGCCAGCAACAATTAGCCAGCCAACAGCTACAAGCCAATTAGCAACTACTAGCTTATTGGAATGTAGTTGCTGTCATGTTTTACGGGAAATTATTCATACCAACGGACTTCAGTACCATAAACTTGAAGTTCACGGAAGAAGAACAAGTATGATTACCCATGCTGTTTTATTTGAAAAAGTACAGGATAAATCTTATAATACTGACAGGCTTCCAATGTTTGATTTCACAAAGAAAAATTTTGAAGAAATCAAACAATTTCTGACACAGTATTGTATAGATTTACAAGCATCAGGATATATCTTGATGCGTGATTCTGTATTAGCCTATCATGAGGTTCTCTGTGTTGGTTCGGAATGGGCTATAAATCCAAATGACCTCCATGGAAGTTCATTTCAAACCAATATTGAACACTCATTAGGCAAAGGAAAACAACCTGTAGTAAGTATACCCTATGATACTTCATCCCTTAACCAGGGTGAATTATATAGGTTATCTATGGAGCAAAGAGAAAGAATAAAGAAAACAACGCTCCATGATTTAAGAAATTATTTTCACTTAACCCTTGATGAAGCGAGTAAACAATTAAATATGTCTACTCACACCATACAAAAAATCTATCAAAAAGGAGGGTTAACTGAGTGGCCATACAAGAAGCTCAAGAAACTTATGACGCAAATCTCGATATTACGAAGAGCTTTGCCTCATCTAGATCCCATCTCAAGAAAAGCAAAAGAAGAAGACATTAAATATCTTCAGAATGAGATGATTAAGGTTTGTAATGATGTTGAGCCACTCGCTATTAAACTTTGTTGAAATAATATTTCCTTTTGTTTAATTATTTTGTTTATGAATATTCCTCTCCCGTATTCACAAAAATTGTTATAATCATAGAAATCACAAAACAACCATAATAATATATTTGCTTCATTCACTTCTGGGAATGAAGTTGGATAAAAATTCATGATCCATAACTCACTTATTTGTTTGATCATGGCAAGAAATTAATCCATAATATTTCTTGACTTTACCACAATATTGCTACTACAATAGCAAATTGAATATATTTATTTATAATATCAATCATGATCATACAATCCCTTGTCTCATAATTTAAGGGAATATTTAATGCCAAATATATAATTTTGAGACCTTTATACAACTGATGACATACAAAATTTATGGATCAAATATTGTTTCATAATTTGTCACTTGTTATCAGGCTAACTTGCCTCTTGGCTTCGGGCTATCTTGCCTCTGAAATTAAGGCTATCTTGCCTCTTGGTCTCAAGCCAATTTATGCCTCATCTCTCTATGGCATTTTGATCTTATAATATATATGGCCTTTTAACAGTTTATATTCAGGATAAATAAAATATAAACATAATAAAATAAATAGATGGAACCCACTAATATGTATATATTAGTGTCGTTGCTATAAATAATAAAAGGGAAGGGGGATTTATATAAAGCAGTAAATAAATAAATAAAAATAAAATAAATGACTGGAAATAAACGTGCTAAATAAATAAAAAGAAGATGAAATAGGAATGGTAGTAAACTCACAGCGAGACCTATCTCATCCAAAGGTAAGAAAGAGGATGCATATGCAAATGCAAATATATATATATAATATATAGAAAGCAGTAAATAAATAAATGGAGCCCACAGTACTAGTGTCGCTACCATGAGAAATAAATAAAGCAGTAAAGAATTAAAATAAATAAATGGAGCCTACTATAGTGTTGCAACCATGAGAAATAAGTAAAACAGTAAATAAATAAATGGAGCCCACTAATATAGTGTTGCAACCATGAGAAATAAGTAAAGCAGTAAATAAATAAATGGAGCCCACAGTACTAGTGTTGCTACCATAAAAGATAAATAAAACAATAAAGAATTTAAATAAACAAAGCTTTAAATAATAAAATAAATGGTGCCCACTATACTAGTGTTGCTACCATAAAAGATAAATAAAACAATAAAGAATTTAAATAAAATAAATGGGGCTCACAAAGTGCACCACCATAAAAGATAAATAAACACAATAAATAAATAGAGCCCACTAATAGACACTAGTGTGCCTCCATGAAGAATAAACAAAGCGGTAAATAATAAAAAAAAAATGGTACCCACTAATATTAGTGTTGCAACCATAAAAGATAAATAAAATTAAATAACATAAAAGTAAATACATAAAAGTAAATGTTAGTCACAATAATAAAATTAAATTAAAACAATTAAAAGAAAAGATTAAATATAGAAATTTAATTAGAACTTACCTGAATCAGAGTGTCCTACTTCGCTTTCTTCGGTTTGACAAATAGATTAAATAATAATAACAAAAACAATAATAATAATAATAAAATCTTAAACATAAATAATAAAATTGAAGTGAGAAAGAAAATATTAATATGAAATATATTATAATATAAAAATAATTATAATTAATCAAAAATTTTATTAATATAATATAATACCCACCGACGTTAATGTACTATTAATACACACATAATAACATTACGTATTATAGGTTAGTTAAATGCTATTTTTTTTTTTTAATATAGAATATTATAAAATATTTATTATGATATCATATACAAACACCTAGGACCCAGTGGAAATTTTTATATCTCCGTGAATCAATGTATAAATCAAAACGTGTGGACCCCGCTCAAATAAAAATGTAACTTCAAATTGCAACTTTCATTCACGTCTAATTATGCAATCAATCAAAATGCATAAAACAAAATGTGTGGACCCCGTGCAAAGAAAAATGCAATACAACATTACTTATCTCCTGGTCTCTTCCGAACAGTACACATTAACCACCTACTCTATGATCATGCTTTAATAATTCATTGCTATTGTTTTCTATTAACTATTCATGTTTTGTCTTACTATATTCATCAACTTCAATCATTCATACATTGAATCAGAAAACGTACCTAAGCAAAGAATCCTCCTCCGTTCTTTCTCATCTACTTCTCAGAAGCCCTCCTCTCCTTCATCTAGTTCCTTGGCACAAGCTTTCGTGCCTCACCGATGTCCACTTAAGTTTCTGAGACGGAGTGTTTCTGAATGTGTTTGATAAGTTAGTGGGATCCGAACTAGAATGCGCACGATGAGCAGGTTCTTGCAAGATCTTGGATCTGTGACTGTGATCTCCTTGGTAGATAAGATGACGAACAAAACAAGCTTTTCTTTGTGTCTGTAGCATCACGAGTCTTAAACTAACAACTCCGGCCCCCCACCAACATTAAATAATTTTCATGGCTAATAATACACTGGCGTCCAGACATTCACACTCTGGATCTTCCTCGCCTGCTCCTCCGCCTGGTGGTGAATCACACTAGGAATTCCTAGATATAAAAGGTGGTGTCGGCGTCGAATGGAAAGAGACCGACGGAAATGTTCAAGTAGCGGAAATCCTGGACACCATTAAAAGCGTAGGACCCTCTTGTGCTTGGCATGGAAAGGGATGGACCGTTGACTAAAAAACAAATCATTGGAATGAAGAGGATAACCCATGTGAGGAAAAAGTTGGAGGCGAAGCCGGCGAGGAGTCCAAAGATGTTGCTGACATTTGGTGACATAGAGACTACTAAGTTCAACCTGAGTGAGATGTATTACGGATTTGAGGAAATGAAAAATTGTTGGAAAGTGTGTAATTGTTGTTGGAAATGGATTGAATCCAGACAGAAGCGGAGAAGCCGAGCCATTTGGCAGTGGTGGAACAGGAAACAAAGGTTAACTGGGCAAGAACTTGTTTCAGGCACCGGTGGACTGATAAAATAGACGCTGGAAGTTAGTCACCGGAGAAGGAAACAGATCTGCGGGATGAAAAGAAAGAAGATATCAACAATCGTGCTGATAACGTATTATAAAACTAAAGAAATTCTAGAGAGAAGTCAGAGAAAATTTTAGAGAGATGAAATAGATTCTCATTCAAGTGTAATGAATAGTTACAGGAGACCTCTATTTATAGAAGGATGCAAATAGTAGATTACTATGCGTATATACCATGTCATCCTGTATTTGGAGATTATGGGTCAATGGACATCCACATAATAAGAATATTCATAACAGAATTAAATTTATACCTGACTGGTGTGATTTATTTGTATTGGGATGGAGGCGAGTATACAAGTGGGCCCATCAATGGAAGAGGTGATCATACTCACGCTCGGGGTTTAAAATTAAATCCTAGACAACGTGGGGCTAATTATAATTATTAATTAGAGTGATTTGAAAGGGCTATTGAAGCCCAGGATGGGACCAAAGTCTCCCCGAGTAAACAGGAAAACGGGCAGCCGACACTCGTCTCAAATGAATCCGCAAAGTGATGAATGAGTGAAAAGAGAGACTCACCAAACTTCCAGCGAGCCTGAACAAGAGCGAGTTGAGGATTGTGGAGGAGGAAAGGGACGGTGCGCCAGAGGAAATCAGGCTCTGGTTGAAAATCGGCGTCCAAAACGGCCACGTAGTCGCACTGCTTCACGTAGCTTCGTTTCATGCCCTCTTTTAGAGCCCCTGCTTTGTACCCGTTCCTGTTGTCCCTTATCTCGTACTTTATGTTTATGCCTTTTCTCGCCCATCTCCGGCATTCCATCTCCACCATGCTCTGCAATTATTTAACTTGTTCACTTCTCGGAATCACTGAATATATATATGTACAAGAGTGCCTTTCCTACCTTAATCGTCGGTTCAGTGGAATCATCCAGAACTTGTATTATGATCCTGTCTGAAGGCCAAGAAAGCCCACAAGCCGCTCCAATGGACAGATGATATACCTGCATTTTACATATAGAACTCAATATGATCAAGGGGTTAGATAAATTTACGTGCTCTGTTTATTACGTGGCCAAGATCGAGTTGCAGGGCACTACCTCTCTTTCGTTGTACATTGGGATTTGAACGAGCACCATTGGATAAGCTGAGTTTCCCAGCTCTATGTCGTCCTTTATGGCCTCCCATTTGTAACGCTTCTCTGGTTTTCGCCCGAATAGTTTCACCAAGGTAATGACGACGCCCATGTACACCCTCTCGATGAACATCAACAAGGACATGATCAGGCACAGAACCACTGCTATTCTCAGAAGCGGCACGATCAATGGGACCTTGATTTGACTCCACATCAACCCAATTTGCGGGGAAATGCCATCTCTAACCCCTTGAAACGCATCTGGCTGAATAGTGGTGGATGCAAGCCGATCCATGTCAAATACAGAGCTGCCAGGCCTCGCTTTGGAGGAGGATTTAAAAGGAATAGCTTTTGCTGAAGAAGTTGGTGTTTCTTATCGTTGTTTTGCTTCTGAGGCAAGCAAAACAAAGGAAGTAGATCTGGGAATGTCAGGTACTCTTTGCTCCGAGCCCCACTAAGCAGCAAAGACTCACGAGGAAGCAAAGAGGAAAACGGTGGGGGTTGATCTCATAACTCACAACTTGTGAAAGATGGAAAAAGCAAAGGGGTTATGTCCTTCCTTTTTCGCGTTTCTGAAATGGAAGTCAAAATCTTATCAGCTTCTACCTTCTATTATCAAACGAGAACAGAAGCAGAAACTGCATAACACCACACTCACAGGAGCTGCGCGCAGAGATCAAAAAATAAAATAGCATAGAAAGAAATAAAAGAATGTTTTGTGTGGTGTCTTCTCTCACTTGTGCCCTTGTTATAATGTTTCTTTGCTCCCTTAAGGATGCCTCACGCCTTAATAGTTAATACGCCGCCATGCTGTCACTGTTCTTTATAGCTTTCTGGGAAACTCTTTTCCATTTTCGACGGAAAAAGAACTTTCCTACGTTAATTTTCTAAGACAAACTGCAACTGTATTATGTGAACTAATCACTTATAAATAGCAGGTAACAAAAGAAATCAATTTTTATGTGTTTTTAAAAATTATATAATGTATATTTTATTCAATAATATTCCACATTCCTATATTGGCCCTTTAACGTAACTATCTTCAATGATCAAATTTTACTTTCTGAGATCCTTGTAGTGTATTATCTCAATATAATTAGTATTTTTGGCCTCTGGTCGATATAACTAATTTAAGAGCTGCAACGTAGTCCATGAAAAAACAAAGAAAAACACGCCAGCGGACCATGTCCAATTTCTGAAGTCCATTTCCCAGTCTGCACTTCAGCACTTGTTATTGTCCCATTTCCTGATTCGCTTGACTTCCGTAAACGTAATATTGGAGCTGAGTGTTTGGCAACTCCGGTTTCTGGGTTACGTTTTTTAATTTGAGTTAAAATTCTTGTCATATATTTATCTCTTAAATCATAAAAGTTATTTTTTGACCATCCCAACAAAAACACATGTGAGTTAATTTTCTTTGAGCGATTGATTAAAAGAGTTAAATAAATTACTTAATCATATCATTTGTTTGTTGTGTATCATTAGATTATATAATAATTCATATGTTAGGTAAAATGGTTTGGAAACGATAAATATAAATATTTTAAATAAATTTAATAAGCTTTTGTAATATCTCCAAAGAAAATCAACATTTATCTTCTATTTAAGATCAAAGGGAGTTGTTTCATACCTTGACCTACTATAATTATTTTTATGTCCAATTGAACGATGCTCCTCCAATTCTTAAGATAACATATATTTATCTAATTTTATTATATTAAAGAAGTTAACTAAATTAGCTAATATCACATGTATTTTCTAAAATATTTTAATAATCTTTCTTAACACTCACTCCTTCTCTTATTTAATTATTGTTGATGGAGCATCAATAAAGTTAAATTAAGAAAATATTAACAAATATAAAAAAATTTATCTTATATTTAAGATTAAGATCAATTTTCTAAATATATATTATATTAAGGACCGAAGGGAGTATCTTGTTAGTATGAGTATGATAATGTTGTAGACTATAATTTTGGTAAATAAAATATTCTATCAATTCATTGACAAAAAAAACTTTTTGGGTACTAAAAAAAACCCCTTAACGTATATAATTATTATGGAGTGTTTAAAAAAAGTATAAATTGAGAATAAAGCATACTATATTATTATGTTTAAGCTTAAAAAGAAAAATTCTAGTTCATATATGTGTGTATACGTATATTTAATATTGGAGGAATAATTAATTACAAATAGTTTTGTGTAAATGTTGGGGTTAAGATTAAAAAGAAATTAGAAGTTTTTATCGATGAGTAATGTTTCCCCAAATGAATTTTTTTGTTCAATATCATTGCAGAAGTTTTAAAATATAGCAACACTGTCCTATATCATTTAAAAATTAATAATAACCGTTAAAAAATTAATATTGACTCTTAAAATTTTTAAGACAAGGGGTAATATTGCCTTTTTTTTTCATACTTCTAAGATAACATTGAATAAAAAAAAACTTTGGGATAAATTTATACATTAAGCCTAGATATTTTATACCAAACAACTATAAATTCACGTCACACCTTTGTCATACGAGCTGCAGGAGAGGATGGGCCCTTCACTTGTGGCTCGGTGGTCCCATGATTTGCACTGGTCTTTTGTTGGGAATTGTTTATTTTTTTAAGGTTGAGGGAGAATTTCATTTCAGAAGTTTTTTTAGAAGAACTTTTATTATTATCGTTATCCCAGTTAATTTTAATCGTTAATTAACTAAATATGCTAAGATGACAATCCATATAAAATCCACATCAATTTTGTTAAGGTGTATATTTGTACTAGAAGTTAATGTGTCACTTACTTCATCTTTTTTTCAAAGTTATATTTAAAACTTTCAAGGAAAATTTGCATTTTAACAAAAATGACATGAATGACTGTTAATAACATAGATGATATGTAAATTGTCAATTTAGCATATTTAGTCAATTAACAATTAAAATTAACTGGGATAACGACTAAAGCAAATTTGCTCCATTTTTTAAACTTCCAAAGTAAAATTGTTTCTTAAAAAATTTTAGGGAAATAATGTTCCTTTAACTCTTTTTTTTTTAAAAAAGAAAAAAGGCTGAAGCTGTGGTCAATAGTATAATATTAGAATGTGACTAATCAAATCGTGATAAACTCAATGGTCATTGTTGTGGCTATACTACAAAATTGCTTTACGCTAATTAATAATTAACTCAATTATGATGTAAATCGATTACATAGTTCAATCATTTCCAAACTCACTTTTTTCCCCTAAATGAGCATCACTCAATTTAAGTTAGAAGTGAAATTATCACCCCCCCCCCCCCCAAAAAAAAAAAAAAAAAAGAGGAATGGCTTGTTAACGTTACTGTGCTATAGTGCAATGACCTATTTTGTGTTTATAAGAATTTATTTTATGCTTATTCAAGTGATTTTTTTTAGTACTTTATGATCAACAGAAGCTTTATTACCTTTTTTCCTTCATTATTAGATAAAATAAAAAATTAAGAGAAGGAGGCGAAAGAATTTGGAGGATCCAATTCCCAATTGCTATAAAAACCAAGAATGTGGTGAAAATTTAATTAGTGACCAAAATTTAAGGTTGTGGACTGTAGTTTACATAAAGAGAGCAAGCTGGGGGCAGTGAAGGCAGGATATTATATATAAATGATCAAAATCACAAGTCACAGATCTTTCTAAATCTTCACCTAATAATCGGGCGTGTAGTCAAATTATATATAAATAGAATTCTTAATCAGCGTGTTGATACCATTATTAAAAGTAAACCTATATTTCATTTTGTCCCTCATTATTATTCATGGAAACTACCTATGCTTATTAATCTTGTCTTACATGCCTTTGTAATTTTTAACCCCCGTAGTACGGCCAAATGCAACGAAAATTTATATATTTCGGTGACAAAAATTAATTGTAGCTGGGTAATTACAAAATGGATCTTTTTGTACTTAAGGAACACGTTAGTGGGGATAACATATAAAATAGCTAGTAGTCACAAATCTTTCTTAATCCCCACCTAATAATTTCAAGCATATCGGTCAACATAAATGTGCATTGTGCACTCAATGGTGCTAAAGACGAACCACTAACTAAGATCACAACTACAAACAGTGAATCATTTACCGTTGGGGAAGGGTTTTTTTTTTAGGTCGCTTTATATATGTTTGTTTGTCTTGCAGGCGAAGAAAGCGTCGATCCCAGAAAACGTGCATATGCGTATTTCAGCTTTTAATAAAACTCACTCATAAAAGTTTGAAGAAGAAGTCAATATGAACAAAGGATCCACGTACGTACGACACTTAAACTGAAGGAAGTATATGTTACTTGTTCATTTTCAAAAGCAGAGATAGATTCCCAATGGATGGATCCACATCCTCCAATCAAAGTTCCAACTACAGATAAAACTGCAATTACAGTTCCAGATCTGTATATTGAAGAAGAAAAGATACTGCTGTGTTTGCTTGTTATAACAAAATGTTAAGGTGGACTTCGATCATATATGTTATTCAGTGAGGTGGGCTTGGGAGCAAAAAGCTGGTTTTGTGGGGCACCCTACTGATACCAAGGCAAGTAACACATGGGTGATCTATGATGATCCGTCTATTTTGTCTTCGAATCATTTACTGGTACAGAGACACCAAGTAGGGTTTGGGTAATGGGTGGTGAGATTTCAAAATATTCTCTGCAATATGCTCATAGCTAGCATGCCTATATATGTCATTTTAGGACTGGACATTACACCTTATCCCACTACTCCTTATACTTCAACCCTAAGCTTGTCCACAGGCCTATCTTCTTCTTCTTCACAGTATTAATTTTGAGTCCTACATTAGAAAGTCTCAAAAGTGTATAATAAACTAGTTTTTTTTATTTAGGCTCTCCCTTTAGATTTGTGATAATTACGTTGAGTGTCTTTATTGAGAGACAAAATATTCATGGAAAAAGCTACTCGGCAAGAGGTTAAGTAAATTGCCATGGTGTGGAGCTGTCGGGACATCAATTATTAAAGAGGGTAATTATATTATAAGTCCTACTTCAAAAAGTGTCATGAGTGTAGTTATTATGGTTTATAAATCAAGAGGTTGTCCCTCCTAATAGGCAAGTTTCACAAGTGTAGTTATTATGGTTTACAAATCAAGAGGTTGTTCCTCCTAATAGGCTAGTCATTTAGGATAGGCTCTCCTTTAACTTGTGATCATTGACCCCTGTATATGTTCTTCACGAAAGTGCCATTGCTCTCTGTCTGCTGTTGGAAATAAGGGGAAAGAGTTACTCGTGTTACAGAAAGATTATGCACCCAAAGGTGTACTATAAATTATCAGTTCGAATGCATTTTTCTTTTTTGGCCTACTTTTATAATTAAGCAATTGCCAACTTGCCATGTTCGAATCAGTATTGATTTTAATTACATATTTTGATTGACACACACATATATACAGACTTTTTTCTTTATCATAAGCTTAATTTGCTTGCTTGACTTAACCAGACTACTTTAATTTACTTTGAAAATATAAAAATGCAGAAGCTTTTGACATCACATATATAGACACGTATATTGTTAGGTTTAGGTGCAGAAAAGGTGGGTTACATAGAGGAGTTTGTTATTAATTTCTTTGGATTCTTTATGGAAGGACCCCGTTATATTTCAGCATTATAATTTTTCGCTGTGTTTATAATTATTACTTTGATCGTTGTAGGCCACGGAATTGCCAGGTAATGATCCGATTAAACACAGATGCTTTAGCTAATCATATCCACAATGATCACACACGGACTCCTTAATTAATTGAGAATTAATTATCATCTGCATGCAATTCAAATAAATGTGATCACGCCACAAAGCCACACTCATTGTGTCATTGATTTTAATACACAACTCGCAGTCACCAAGAACGATGATGTTGCTATAATATCAGTATCTTGTGCTATTGTTCCTTTTCCTTTGCCGTTGCCAAATATTGTAAATATTTCTCGACTAAAAAAACTTTAATATCGTTACTCATTTATTAAGAGAATGTAGAATTTCTGTGAGACGGATAAAAGGGAGAGAGGTGAGGTTCACCTAGGTTCTAGGTACGTACGTATTTGATGATATAGCATTATCTCTCCATCACAGGTATATTTTTCTGTCAAAAGAGAGACCCCTTTACTTGCTTAAGTTTTGTTTTTTTGGGGAATGACTTGCTTGCGTTTTAGTTTTACTCGTGTTTATATTGTTGTTATCAAAAGTTCATCATGTAACGTCTTCTTGACAAATTAGAACGACTATTTTCCATCCTACTATGATACACTCTCAGATGTGACAAGATGGGAGTAACCTTCTAGTGGTCAACTTTATTTTGTCTTAAGTTTATTGATAATATATGTCTCCAACTTTTAATATATGATTCTGACTTTTTTATTTAGAAAGATTAAAGAAGTAAAATAAAGAACTTAATCATAGAATATATTGTATATTATTAGATTATATATCAATTTATAAGTTATAAAAATTAATTAGTTTATATAAAAATGATAATATAGATAATATTCAGCTTCCTTAATATTCTAAAAAAAAAAGTGAACTGTAATGTTAATAACTGAAACTTATATCAAGGTACCATCTGATCGATTCAGTAGTATAAACTAAAGCAGATAGAAACGAGACCTGGTTTTTAAAATTCAAAAAGTGCCAGCTAGCTAGATTTACCTTTTGCTTTTTCAACAAGTGTCGCATAAATACGTTGAAGCCATATGGGAACGTTTAAGAATTTCCATTATAGAGCTTTAGGTAGAAGCACTTAATGAGACAACAACCGCCTTGAAAAACCCTCAGAAGTAAAACGCTCAGAAGAAATGCGAAGACCAAAACCGGCAAACGACGGGTCGTTTTACCTTAAACCGTTCAAACTTCAAAGTGCTTCCATGACGAGTCTTGGGTCGATTGAAGTGGGAACAAGACAAACAACGACGCCTATGGTTATCATGTAATAGAAATCTCACCCCAAACTGAGCATTGTGTTATCCGAGGAACTTAGACAAACCAGTATTAATTATCCTTAACACTGATGCTTCTTCGATCTACTACACTAGCTAGCTACTCGTTCTTCTCATACCCTCAAAAAGGGTCCACAACATGGCTAGAAATGAAAGGGATTGGAGAAGCTCGACAGAGGAAGACGAAAAGAAGCACAAAATTTAAGCGTCTGAATGGATAGCCTTTAATTTGAATGAGGAAGTTGGAACCAACTCGTCTGAATGGATAGCCTTTCATTTTTAATGTCTTTACAGGCACAGGCCTTCCTGAAATACCCGCAACCATCAGGCCTGCGATCAAGAAATATTCTTTAGGCCCATAAAATAATGCTTCCTGCTTCAGGTCCATTATAACAGGAAATAAATCAACTTACCCAAGGAAATCCTAGAATAGAATTTAATTGATCTTCTTAAAGATGATTCTCCGGATAAGATTTGTAGAATTTGATTGAGTTTCTCAAATATGTTTCTCCGGCTTAGTGTTACTTGAGATACAAGGCATGAAGAAATTCAATTGGGATGATGGTTCATATTTCCAAATTCCAGAAAGCAAGACAAAGGAGATGATCGATAGTTTAAGGCACCACCACCCTTTGGAGATGTGTCTTGTTTTATTTTGTGTTTGCCAACGGATACTTGTCCGGTTCATTTAAGGACTTTTGTGGTGTTGAAATAGTCTTTTTAATTCTTGGGACTTAGTCCTTTCTTTTTGAACCAAAAAAACAAAAAAACAGAAGTTCATGGTTGCATTACTGCCTCAGCGCCTCGGGAGGACGAAAGGACTGCACTCTGGAATGTTATCCCACGAAGAAGGGACAATCAGAAAACTATATTTAACAATTTGTTATAAAACTAGAGGAATTCTTGAGAGATGTGAGAAAAAATTCTAGAAAGATGAAATGAATTCTCATTCAAGTCTATTTGAATAGTTACAAGAGACCTTTATTTATAGAAGAATGTAAATAGTAAATTACTATGCATGGTACTACGCACGGGTCCCATGTCATCTTATAATATTTGGAGACTGGGAGTCAATGGATATCCACATAATCAGTATATTTATAACACTCCCCCTTGGATGTTCATTTATGAATGTGCCTCGTTAAAAACTTTAACTAGGAAAAACCCAGTGAGATAAAAACTTAGTTAAAGAAAAGAGTACATCATCCATTGATACATTGTTCAGTGCTGCCTCATTAAAAACCTTTCTAGAAAAACTCAGTGGGACAAAACCTAGATAAGGGAAAAAGAGTACAGTGTGTATCATCTTCCTCTCTTGATTACATCAGACTTGCTCCCCCTAATGACCACATTGCTTCAATGTCATTTTGAGCATATCATTCTTTCTATCATCAAGTACACTATTATTCACTATGGAATAATAGAAACGCCCAGTCTGATTGTTCATTATATACCTGCAAGATCTAAATCTTTCAAGTAAAATTATAATAATCTTTTCATAAATATACATGTGCATATAGAATTTTAATAAATGTTTATGAAAATGCACACTCTAATTGCTTCTGGCAATATATGAACTTATTATTATTCTTGAAAATTTGATGCTTCTAGCATCTTGAGTCCTTCAGAGACTTATGCTTCTGGCATATTTAATCCTTCAGGGACATATGTTTCTAACGCCTTACGTCCTTCAAGAACATGTGCTTCTAGCACACTAATATATTGTAGCTCATGATCCTCATTATCATTTATTACAACATATGCTATCACATAAACATAGATATCATCATAGTTGACATTATTTTCGGTCCCATCGTATTTCATTCATAATTTATTGAGATCTCATTATTATCACACATTTCATGTACTTGGGTCTCTTCTAGAGATATCTCTTCTGGAGATCACATCTCTTCATGAGATGGCTCTTCTAGAGCTTTTCTTAACTATCCTCGACTTGATCATCTATATTCTGAGCTCCTTTTTCACTTTCGAGGATTTTTTATTTATCTTTAAAACCGATGGACATGTAACGCTTCAGGCGTGCTTTATAACAATTCATATAAGAGCATTTGCAGTTGGGACATGTGACTTTGTCACTTTCTTAAGGTCAGTAAATGCTTCTGGCATTCGATGAACTAAACTCTGCAACTGAATTATCATTTTAAACTCTTAGTGCACATTTCTTTGTACGAGGATCAATATGAGTCAATGATAATTCATTCCACTCTATCTCTTTTACCCAATCTGCTTATTTTTCTCCCCCTCATCTAATCATGTAGTGTGTATCTATCTGTGTGCATTATAAATAATCATTGCACATTCAAAACTTTTAAGATGGAATTAATCTAGCTCCTGACCAAAAACCAATTTTATGAGGAAAATTTTGTTGGTTTATATAATCACTGTAAATCGACACATATAAACAATGTTCTCATAAACATTGATTTACTCATATATGATTTCTGGATCATTAAATCTGGAAATCGCGCGCATAATATCTTGCAAACTTCTGGTTGCAAATATCACTACAAATTTTGAAGATTTATAATCTCACATGTAATATTTTAATAAATATATCTTTCAATTTGATATATTTCCAGAGATCCATTTCCAATCATAACCAATAATATTCTCATAATCATATCTATTTGAGAATAAGCAGCTCATAAAAATATATGACTCGGATAATCAAACAAGTCCCGCCAACTTTCCGTATGATTTATATTATCAAATCTAATATCAATTTCAGGAGAATTAATACACAAATTTTCAATAGAGAATCAATACACAAATACTCACACTTGATATATATCATTCTCCCTCTTAAGTGTGAGTCCGTAAAAATTAATAATGGAATTTTCATACAATATTCCATATATGATATATATTTCTACAGATATCATTAAAATTCCACAAATACATTATTTTGTTACTTCTGATAACAAAATTTCCATTTTCCAGGAACGATAATCAAATATATAAAATCATCTAAAACATCAAAATCATCGATCCTATTAAAATATTCACGAGCGCAACACTGTGGAATCACAGATGCACCACTGTGGAATCACAGGCACGATATTGCATCACAGGCGCAACATTACAGATTGTCGTATGCATTTAAAGTCAAAAAGGCTCTTGAAAAGGTTCTACGCAATAGCTTTATAGGGAGTAAATCTGCAGAGATTCAACAGGACTGCGCAGATCTGCAAAGATTCAACAGGACAACATTCGACTATAAAATGAGGAAGACAAACAAATGTGTCTCACAAACATTCAAGCATCTGATAACATTAACTAGCAGATACCCACTTATCATTTTTCCTTCCAATCGCTTATTATTGCAATGGTAGGTCCAAGCAATTTTATCCCTGTTTCTAATACATCCGACACAACATTACTTGATGCTTTGTTGTATAATGATTAGCTAAACATGTCATTTACTTTTTTATTATCTCCTAATCCTTTTGAAATGTTTATTCCTCCTTCTACTATTTCTCTTTTTGCTTCAAATGTACCTACTTCTCCCCCAAGAATAAATGTTTTTCCTCAATCTATAAGGATTGAAGGTACAACTGAAGCAGGTTTATCAAGGAGACCTGTTAAAAGGTGTAGAATTATGGCAGAATTGATGGAGTCTATCAATCCAGTTCAGCCAATAGTAACGGCAATCAATCAACCAACATTTACTAGCCAACAAATAACTACTAGCCTGCCATCAACCAACAATAATCAACCAGGCAGTAAAAATCAACCAGCAAGCAATGATTAGCCAGCCAGCAACAATCATCGAACCAATAATAACCAGCCAGCTAGTGACTACCAGCCAGTTAGCAACTACTAGCTTATTGGAATGTAGTTGCTGTCATGTTTTACGGGAGATCATACATACCAACGGACTTCAGTATCATAGACTTAAAGTTCACGGGAGGAGGATAGGTATGATTTCCCATGCTATTTTATATGAAAATGTACAGGATAAATCTTACAATACTGACAGACTTCCAATGTTTGATTTTATTAATAAAAATTTTGGAGAAATCAAACATTTTCTGACACAGTGTTGTATAGATTTACAAGTATCAGGATATAACTTGATGCGTGATCCTATATTAGTCTATCATGAGATCCTTTATGTTGTTCGGAATAGGCTAAAAACCCAAATGAACACCGCGGAAGTTCATTGAAAATCCATTAGATAAAGGAAAATAACCCGCGGTTAATATTCCATATGATACTTCATCCCTTAAACAGGGTGAATTATATAAGTTAACAATGGAGCAACGAGAAAGAATAAAGAGAACAATGCTCCATAATTTAAGAAATTATTTTCACTTAACCCTCGATGAAGCGAGTAAACAATTAAATATGAGTACTCACACCATCCAAAAGATTTATAAAAAATGAGGGTTAAAAGAGTGACCATACAAAAAGCTTAAAAAACTTATGAGGCAGATCTCGATATTACGAAGAGCTTTACCTCATCTTGATCCCAACTCAAGAGAAGAAAAAGAAGGTGGCATTAAATATCTTCAGAATGAGATGATTGAGCTTTTTAATGGAGTTGAACCACTCGCTATTAAACTTTGTTGAAATAATGTCTTTTGTTTAATTATTTTGTTTATGAATACTCCTCTCTCGTATTCACAAAAATTGTTATAATTATCTGAACACAAAATAATAGTAAAATAACCATAATCACAATTTATTTATTGCTTCATTCATTTCTGGGAATGAAGTTGAATAAAATTCATGATCCATAACTTACTGATCTATTTGATCATGGCAAGAAACTAATCCACAATATTTCTTGACTTAATCACAATATTGCTACTACAAGAGCAAATTGGATATATTTATTTACAATCAACAATGATCTTACAATCCCTTGTCTTATAATTTGAAGGAGTATTTAATGCCAAATATACAATTTTGAGACCTTTATACAATTGATGACATACAAAATTATGGATCAAATCTTGTTTCATAATTTGTTTCTTTGGCTTTAGGCCAACATGTCTCTTAGCTTCAAGCTAACTTGCCTCTTAGCTTTAGACTAATTTATCTTTTAGCCAATTTATGCCTCATATCTCCATGACATTTTGATCTCATGATACATATGACTTTTTAACAATTTATCTTCAGGATAAATAAAATATAAGCATAATAAAATAAATAGATGGAACCCACTAATAGTGTGGTTGCCATAAATAATAAAAATGGAAAGGGGATATATAAAGCAGTAAATAAATAAATGAAAATAAAAGAGAAAGGGGATATAAAGCAGTAAATAAATAATAAATAAATGGAGTCCATTATACTAGTGTCACCACCATGTAAAATAAATAAAGCGGTAAAGAATAAATTATAAATAAATGGAGCCCACTATACAAGTGTTACTACCATGAAAAATAAATAATGCAGTAAAGAATGATAATAAAATTAAATAAAAGGAGCCCACTAATATATACATACTAGTGTTCCGGCATGAAAAATAAATAAATGGTGTCCACTAATATTAGTGTTACTATCATAAATGATAAATAAAAATAAATAACATAAAAGTAAATGCGTAAAAGTAAATGTTAGTTACATAAGAATAAATGTTAGTAAAGTTAGTAATAATAATAAAATCTTAAACAATTAAAATAAAAGATTAATCCTAGACTTCCAAATATGAAGTAAAATTAATAACAATAATAATAAAATCTGAAATTAAAAATTAATAATAATAAAGATGATACCATAACTTCTTGCCTCCTTTTTTTTTTTGGAACTGTTTGTCGGTAAAACAGTGAAGGCACGATTTAAGGGCACTGTTTTGTCGACAAGGATTTTTTTCTTTTTTTTAGAGAGACGATGAACTTGGAAGCATGGAGAAAAATCACAAAGACTCAGAAAAGAAAGAAAAGCGATCGAAAGAGGGGTCATGGGTCTTCTCTTCCAATTTTTTTTTTTCTTAAGATAGATCCATAATCCTCCTAGAAAATCGAAAGCGACCTAATTTTCTATCAGATCCATCCAATCCCAGAAAAACTTGGAACCTTACGACACAGAAAGTCAAAGAAAATGGCTAATCCAAAAATGAATCAGTATATTAAACTGAAAAATAGAAAGAACTGAGTGGTTGTTTAGGATTATTACCTGCGGCATGGTGAGGGGAGAGCGAGAGAGAGGAAGGGAAAAGATTGGAGTGTGGTGTTGATTCTAATAATTGGAACAAGAAGAAGGTGGAATCTAATGGTGGGAATAAGAAAAGTTGGACTGAAGGTGTTAGGCCGAGAAACTGAAGATTAAAGTGGGACTGGAAGTGGAATAAAAAATGTGGTCCCTTCAATAAAGGAATTCTTCCTTCTAAAAAGATAGATACAGCCCACTACTTTTATTTGTTTAATTTGTTCTCTTACCTTCACGTGGTCTTTTTGCACAGAGGCGGCTGGGAATTCTTCCTTGCTCATGTTGAATAGGATGCATTCTTCAATCAGACGGTGCACCAATCGAATATAAGAAGCCGGAGATGAGGAGTTTTCCATGCCGTCCAATTGCTCTGTTTCTGAGCGAGAGGGCCAGAGCCCAGAGGGTCATATATGAATATAACAAAGAGGGATCAAATGATACTAGAAGATAAAGGGAAGTAGGAGCCAGGCGTCAGGGGGCGGAGGAACTTGGTAATCTCTGGAGATGAATAAAAACTATCAGCTAACTATCGTGTAACGTGTTATAAAATTATAGGAATTTTAGAGAGAGAGGTAGGAGAAAATTTTATGGAGATGAAATAAATTCTCACTATTTAAATAGTTAATTTTCAGCTCTTTTTAAATAGTTATAGGAGACCTCTATTTATATAAGAATGTAAATAATAAATTACTATGTATGATACTATACAAGTCCCATATCATCTTATAATATTTAGAGACGGTGAGTAAATAAACATCCAAATAATCATCATCAGTATATTCATAACAAAATTAGCATTATGGTCCAACCCATACAAAAACACAAGAAAGCAGACAAGCAGTACAGATAAAACAACGCTAAGTTAATTAGTTAGTTGGGCTTCAAACGCGGATCAACATACAGTCGGCTAACACCTTCCTCCTCTTCCGCCGCCTTAGCGACCTCAACCTCTCCGACTACCAAATCACCGACGTCCTTCTACTCTCGCTCCTCGTCCACGTAGTTAGGGTCATTCTCGTCGAGGGCCGGCGGCGCCGCCTCCAGCTAGTTCCGTGCCATGTCGGCGGGGCCTTCCCAGGTGTACTTGCCGCCTCGGCCGCTCTTGGGAGGCGGCTTGGCGAAGCGGATCCCGTCAGCCGGGTGGCGCTCCATGCGGTGGACACCCTTGTCGATGAGCTTCTTCTCGACGTACTTGATGGTGTCTATGTTATGGGTGTCGAGCTCCGTCTTCTCCACCCTCCTTTTGCCTTCTTCGTCATGATGCACGGCTCTGATCGTCACCGTGTCTTTCTTTTCGTCGATTGGCTTCATCTTTTCTTTCAGTTAAGGAATGGAAGCTAGCTATGAGTCAAATAGTGAAGTGGGAGGAAGCTTTTATAAAGCTGGCTGGGCAGTGCGTTTTCGTGGATAAGAAGTTGCTGGAAGTGTGGGGATTCGTCACGTATGTGCTACATAGATTCTTTAGCTTACTCACCGACCTTCTTGTTTTTTTAATTTGGGAAAGAATAACCGAGGAGGGGGCAAATTTGTTATGGGAATTGTTTCCCTGTAAACGAGTACGTACGGTGCATCCTCTGTTCATAATCATTCCTTATCTTGAGGGGATCAGTGCCCGGGTCATATAAGCAAGCTGTTTCTAGAATCTCAACTCTTCACGGATTCTTCTACGAGCTACGAGTTACGTTCTTGAAATTTTGGGAATCTTCTGGGCTATTCTAAGCTGCATTTGGATCAGTTGGGCCACTCGAATCTGGGTACGGGGTTGTCTCCTTTCGCTTTGGTCGAAGCAGGTTGTCTTTTTGTTGGAATATATTAATACATTATATTCTTGATAGATTGGGGTTTAAGGCCGAATTAAGAGGAGCTGATATGTAAATAGAGAGGTATATGGGTTATAAAGAGGTATATTCCTTCATTGTTTAACGGTTACCTCGATTGCCATATAACCGAGTTACGTTTATTCTTATGTGAGGGAACATAGTATATATGTATGATGAGATAAAGAGAGTCCATATATATCACACCAAATAACGTATTTGCTGTGTGACAAAATCGAAGTCTGCATTGGTGCTATGTGGGTACTTGAACAAATCCATTGGATTCCGAGACTGGCTCATATTCCTTAACATGCATTCCAATCATGATTTCTCTCTTATATGTGTATTCCATTCTTATGTTTCTTAAATCATATGATTATCTATCTAATGGAATGGCATTAGCTTCATTCAGAATTCTCTTTCGAATCAAGAGCTTGGTAAAAATTTATACATCCAATACTCCCTCTAACTTTTAATATAAAATATATTTACTTAATTTAATTCAATTAAAGAATGCTTTTTTTAGACAAAAGACTAAAGAAGTTAGTTACCCATTACATCTATTTTTAAAATGCTTTAATCGTTTTCCTTAATTCTTTCATTTTCTTTTTTTTTATTATTGTTGAGAAAGCTATATTAAGTGTAAATTAATAAATATAAAAATTATTTCTCATATTTATTATCAAAATCAACTCCGTCAACATATCCTTAATAGAGGAAGTATTATATAGGGCAACACCTCAGCCCACACTAGGATTGCTCCATGTGCATCAATTTCCATACTAGCTTTGTGATGCCTCTAAACCAGGGGAATTCCAGCAGCTGTTTGTTTATTTGTGTCACCCTCATCATGGAGAATAAGATCTGAGTCCTCTTGTGTGACCTTCATATAAGTGAGGGAATAAGGGAGGCGTTTTAAGATATGTTTCCTCTTTCTACGATACTTAGCTCCTATGCTGAAAGCAGAGCCAGGGAATGTTGTTTAGGGTCCTCCATGCTTCGCTTATGTTTGCCATTTTTTATTCACAGCTCACAGGCTGAATTGACCAAACAATAACACTACTCTTCGCTCTCTTATGGTCCCTCTACGGATTTTTGGCCATCATAGTAAAAGCACCCTTTATTCTTTTTTTTTTTTTTCCTTCTTTATCTGCACTGACCCAAATTCAAGAGTAAGAAGTCAAAATCCCTTCCATTGATTGATAATGCACCTTGAACTTTTGCTCATAAAAATATGGGCTTTAGTTTTCTCATGTTACATGAGAAAAAAAAAATTTCTACACACACATGAAATGGTAGGACCCACATATATATATATAAAAAATTATATATGTATATGTGGGTCCTACCATTTCATGTGTGTGTGACGTGAGAAAATTTATTTTCTACAACATGAGAAAATGTTTTCCCTAAAAATATTACTCACTCACCCCATATGGGCTCTATTTTTTCTATTTGATCAAGGGTTCTCTTCAAATATTTAAGGGTGAAGGGTTCTCATATCTTTCTATAAGTGTTTTTTTTTTCGGATTTAAACTTATATTTCTTTTTTATTTATTTTATCTAAGGTTTTCCCTTGAGGCTTTGAAGGTAAAACCTTACAAATACGTTTCTCAATATTCGAATTATGTTATCTTTTTTAACTTTTTTTTTTCATAACAGTTTATGATTATGAACTGTCTAAATCAATTTTTGACAGTTTAAATTTGTTTATATTTTTTAATAATACAACATTAATTTTAAGATAATGTGTACGTAACCCACTTCATGCAGAATAAGATCTGAGTCCTCTTGTGCGACCTTAATATATGTGATGGAATAAGGGAGGCGTTTTAAGATACGTTTCCTCTTTCTACGATACTCGGCTGCTATGCTGAATGCAGAGCCACGGATTGTTATTTAGGGTCCTCCGTGGTTCGCTTATTTTTTTTATTTGATCAAATACATTTTTCAAAATTTGAATTTGTGTTATCTTTCTTAACTATTTTTTTTCCGAACAATTTATAAATATGAACAGTCTAAATCAATTTTTGAAAGTGTTCATTTTTTTTATATAATACAACATTAATTTTATAAAATCAAATCTTATTTATTCAATTTCTAATTTAAAAGTAAAAATGGGTTCAGCGCCAGGAGAAGAGAAAGATGACAAAAGGATCCAATCCGTGGACCACGTTTATCATACAGTCCCTCTTCATGTCTTGTCTTTAGTCAGTTCGTACTCTCATCCGGTGTTCCTCTGCTTTCCGAATCAGCATTCAGCACCAGATCTCATCTCTGTATTTATTACTTGTGATCTGAATATCTCTATATCACTATAAAGACACAGTGCTCGATCTTCATCTGACACTTACATCATGCAACATTTAATAATAAGCACGCCTGATTCTATATTTTTATATATGATAGCAATAAAAATAATTATATTACCCATAAACTGGTCACTCGTTTTTTAAGCCAAAAATAATAATAACTCAGTCTAGAATGATAGTAACCAGCACTCTAAAATTAAAATGAGGTTCTCACCAGGTGAAGTTTGATAGGAATTAAAAATATACAGCCTTGCCTCTATAGGTGGAAAAACTGCTTCCAAGATTGAAAATAACCTTTACTGTCATTGTAAGGCTCAAAGATCTTACACATCCAAACTTTGCATTTTCTAATGTGTGCGAAGAGAAGGAACTCAAGAAAATTTGCCTCTTAATTACTCAAACAAGACTTTTCAAGCTCAATTGATGTGGCAAGCATTTATTACCGTTTTATGACAGGTTCCTTATAGTATCAGCAATATAATGCATCCAACACTAGAAGAAAGCAACCGACGAGTATAGATGACTCTGCATTAAGTAAAAGGTAGCAGTCAATGATATTACTGCATTAACAACTTGGAACAGCCTACAATCTCTCATCACTATCCACTAACCTACCCCCACTTTGACAAATAAAAATCAAATCGTGAGTGTTCAACAGCAACTCTACCATTAATAAAATAACAAAATAAACTCCAAATCCTTTCTAACTAATTCCTGCAAATATCTGATATATAAATCAAATGTCTATTTGCTAGATATAATCATCAGGCGGTCACCCCAAAAGTTTCATTGTTAGTTTCTTCCTAGTTACCATGTCAGCCTCCGCATCACCTGAAACCACAATCACAAATTAAATTACATACAATAATATCAAATTATAATCATAAATCCATCTCAGGTATAACAAAGTACCTTTAACTTAACTATAATACAAGCGTCTATTCCCCAGGCAAAGATATATTGATGTCTGGGGTTGGGCCCTGATCAGACAAGTCTTCAAATCCATTCCAATCAGAAGTATTGGGTGTGGCAGCTAAACTCTGTTTACCACTGCCTGTAATGTTGTCTGATTCTCTGTGGCTTTGTTCTGGAAGCTGCCGCTGCTGGGCCATGGGTGTGAAACAGTTGTCACCACTGCTAGGATTCGCCTGTGAGATAGGTCTTGCCGCCATCACAGCATCTGCACCAGAAACTGGAGATGCCACTGTGTTCTCACGTTGTAGCTTTCTTTTCCGTGCCTTGGGACTATACGGCATAAAGCTTCCCATCACAATCTAAAATCACATAAATTCCCGTCATAATCCTTCAAAATGGCATACAAGGTAGTACAGATTCAAACATCTTAGCAATACATAACCTAGCTAGAAACGTCCTTAACCATATCATTAGTGTCATCTTACTACAATGTTTAACAGAAAAGATCAAACTTGAAAGCATTTGATGGACTAGAAATTGAGCCAAAGCAATAAGAGAAAAGAATCATACTTGGATTGGACTGGCAGCAGTCAACAGACCAGCAACACCACCACCTATCACACGACCATCTGGGCCAGCAAGAGCAACACTCAATCCACCACTTCGACTTTTTAGGCCCCCATTATCAGACACTGTGAATGACCCTGACAGAGACAAAATCTCGAACCGACCCTGAATATTCAAATTAAAGATCTCATTATTGAAAAATGATGAAAATTAATTACA
This sequence comes from Acacia confusa, assembly GCA_037074495.1. Lineage (NCBI taxonomy): Eukaryota > Viridiplantae > Streptophyta > Magnoliopsida > Fabales > Fabaceae > Acacia > Acacia confusa. Next base: position 5,915,381 of record CM073507.1, on the reverse strand, counting down.
GTGGTTTTCGTCTCTGGGAAGAAAAACTAAAAAGAGCAGAAATAGCACATGAAGTGTGTTTCAAGGCCAGACCACATGGTCAACAGCAGAAATTTCTGATACAGTTCGGATAATAGCGCATTAATTATTAATAATTAATGGTCAGCAGCACATCACTGTACCTCCATGTCCATGATTTAACATGTCATGTCCCGCCCAGGGTTTTTGTGCTGGAAAACAAATATTTTCCCAAGGTAGCTGAAACCCAACAGCTTCCCAAACCCGACGTAAGGAGAGACAAACAAAGAAATCATCTGTAATAGAAGCATCTATTGTCATCGTCTTCCACAAATCCATATTCTAAATGCATGGAAGGACAGATCATTACACAAGCCCATGGTTAAACCATACAAGGCAAAACGTTCCCCCAGTAACGTCGTCCTCTTAATGTTGCCTACTATGCCTCGCTGGGATGGGGTTACAGATTAAATAAATAAATAGACAGTAAATAAAGATCTGGCCTTTATAATAATATGCCATCATGAATGCCAAAAACATGTTGGAGATGAAAGCAATTTAAATAAGAAAAGAAAAGCATTCTGATAGCCGAAGAATAGTTATCAGTAAGAAACAGTATATCTCAGAAATCATCATGCCTCGTATGTTAATAAGCCACCAGAAGAACCAGGCTGCCGTAGAGTGACATTAGATATAGCTCCATTGGCGGAAAGAACGCAAACTCCTCTAGTACCTTTCTGGGCAAATGACAGGATTTTTCCGGCAACATCCTGCATGGAGGTCAACTAGTAAGATCTCTGTCACGTTCACCAAAAGATTATTCCTTGGGATCTGTTTATTAATACTGTGAAATCAACAGTATCATAATTTTATTTGAATCCACAAAGGCTAAAAATTGTACAGTACTTTCTGCATTACCTCTCCAGTATGAACAGTGACGACATGAGGTGTGAAATCCCCACCTGCCGTGTTTGCAAACAACTCACCTTCAAAAATCACAAGCGAATGTAAGATCTCTGCTCAAAGAATTTGCTATATCCAGTGACTTCAAACTAGGTATTCACATGCTACACGCAAGGTATGTATTTAGCAAAGCATCCATTTTCTATGCCCTTGATAGATGTATATATAAACTCTAGATTCTAGGGCCACAAGAAGCAAAGGTTAATTCGTTTCGGCCATGATAAACCTACAGTAAAATGTTTTGTCCATATTATCAGAGATAACTACAGAAAGAGGAAAACATAAAACTGGTAAATTGTCCTGAAACGGTTAAGATTTAAGTTGCAATAGGCACAAATTTTCTTTTAAGAAAAAAAAAATGCACAAATCTGAAAACGAACCCTCAGTCCTCAAAATATAATTATGGAATGCAACCCCAGAGAAAAAGTGCAAGTTTTGTGTAGGATTAAAATAAAACTCACCTAAAGATGCGAGGAGCTTCCAGTTGCCAGAGCCCGGTGGTCTTCCTCGACCCCTTTTGGAGGAGAATTCAGAAGGTGAGGTTGGGGACAAAGAAAAGCCTTGTTGTGATGGTGCACCCGGAAACGACGTCGTCACCCTCGGCTTCCCATCTGAATCATATTTTCTCGGCCTCCCTCTCTTCTTTTTTCCGAACAAATCAAAACTCCCTGGTCCTCCTCCTCCAGTACTTGCAGGCGATGTCATTGTAGCTGCATCTCCGACCGTTGCGCCTCCACTATTCTGCAAGTTCATATTCATCGTCATGTTCGTTACTTGAGGCACGGAGACTCCGACGGGTTGCAGAGGCTGCCCGGCGTCTGAGTTTCCGGGTGACCCGAAAACATTAACAACTTTTTCTTCCATAAAAAAGCGTTTGAATAAGGCTGATAAAAAAATGGAAGAAGGTATAAAGATGGTGTTCGGGTTTCTAGTATTGGAAGCCTAAAAGATGAATAGTTCAAGTTTGAACCAGAAAGACTCTGCAAATGGCGCCAGAAGTAGAAGAAGCAGTAAGCTTTTTTATCTTTGGAGGGGAGAAATTATGAATTTGCTCTCTCCATTAATGGAGGAAAATCAGACTGTGAGGGTATGGACTCTACTGTGCATTTATTGAGTCCAATATTTTAATTTAATTTTAATTTGAATTAAAAAATACCCATTTATGATCATTCCCAATAAATATAAAGATATTCAGTGTTTTATGCCCAAATTAGCCCCGTAAAGGAACAAACTGACTACAGAGATTTGTTTCCAAATCTTTTTGACAAGAAGTCTTTGTTTTTAATGGGGAAAAAGAGATGATTTTGGTTTTCGCATATGCAATTATTCTTTACCTTTCTTTTCCTAAGGTGTCTCTTTTAAAACACTTAATTATTATTTTTAAATTATATCCTTTTTATTAATTTTAAAAATTCCAAAAAACATCAAATATAAAGTAAATTCAGGTATTAATTTTTAAAAATGTATATGCCAAGACTTATTAAATATATAAAAATAAATTGCAGTATTTTGACTGCTAGTTTGTATTTATTAAACTTGTAAAATAACTTCGGCCAAATAAGTTGAGGTTGTGAGTTTAATCTTTCTGTAAAATATACAGCGAAAAAGCTTATAAAATATTATATAACCATGGATTAATATTAAGGACGCCTATTGTTGCATGAATATTAATGAGCACGCGGGGTAGTTAAACAAATAAATCTCCAAAGTATATCCTATTGAATGGAATATTGTTGTCAGTAAAATAAGAAGTTGCCCTCCATGAAAAATTCAAAATAGCCCAAAATAAAAAGGTAAACATAGTGTGGAGGGCATTTGAGTAAAATAACACAACAGGCAGCTGCGGTTGATTACTAGTACCTTCAAGATAAACCCAGTATTGAAATGAATATATAGGAATACGAGGAAGCTTGGCATTAAAAAATTGCGGTCAAAACGTTGTTGTTAAAGTGATAGACACTATAAAATAATATATTTGAGTTATATGAGTTGAAAATAGAAAAGAGGAAAAAGGATGAAGTCCCGATTTTACGGTTCCCAAATCCCTTGGTATCAGAAATCTGTTGGAAAGAAGACGTAAAAAAACCATTAAAATTAGTAAAAAAAAAAAATAAGTAAATTAAATTTTAATGATTTTAGAGAGATTGATTTAAAATTTTAAAATGTTATAAAATTTAATAAATTATTTAAACACCCTTAATTTTTTAAAAAATAAAAAATTCTAAACCTTTGTCAACCAACCACCAAAGCTCTAGCATTGACTACCACCAAAGCTCTAGCATTGACTACTGGACTGCAGCCGTCACTAGAACTTCAATGACTTTGCTAGCAACTAGCTTCCTAATTTTTTTTAAAACATTTTCAAACAAAATTTGTTAAGGTTAAAGTACAGAAATACACACGAGTTTTTTTCTAGTAACAAAAATATGCATATACTTTTTTGAGTAGCAAAAATACACACATGTGACTTTTGTTATTATAGCGGTAAACAGTAACTTAACGGTGGGATGCGATTTTTGTTTCAAATGATAACCACATGTGTATTTTTGCTCCTCAAAAAAATATATGTGTATTTTTGCTCCTAAGGAAAAAGCTTATATGTACTTTTACACTTTAACCCAATTTGTAATTATAGATATTTGAATTATTAATAAAAATATAAAAGTTGTAAACGGTAGCCTACTATATATTTTAATAATTTCTTAGGCTAAAGTTATTAATATCGAATACTTTAGTTGTTAATAGCTATATTAAATTTGTAAAATGGGTATTTGTTCATGGAGCTCTAATGATGGTCAGAACCGGATTCTCTCAGAATCCCTCCTCTCCCTCAATAACTACGTATCCTGATCGTCCAAAAACAATCTAACAATACAGAGAGAGACACCTCATCTATTTTTAAAATTTTCATCTTTACCACATGCAGTAGTTTTTACCACGTGCGATAATTTAAAATAAACGAGGTGACTCTCTTTGCATTGTTAAATCAGTTTTTGAACGATCAAGATTCATAGATTATAGGAATATTAAGGGAAAGGATTATGAGAGAATCTGGATCCCACGACCTTCAGTCACCAATGCTAAAGCTTTGACAAAACATTAGCGGCAATTAGGTAATTTAACAAATTTTGTAATGTTTCAAATTGATTCTTTTAACATTATTAAAATTCAACTTACTTATTTATTTTTTACTAATTTTATTAATATTTTATGTCTTTTCCAATTCAATTTTGTTGAGCATTTTCAAACTTTGGAGTTTGGACCCTAAACCATTATCCACTCCCCGGTCTCAACTTTTTCCATTCCATATTACTTTGCCCGGCACCGGAATAAAAATTGTTATAGTAATTCTCAAGCTAGTCAGTCGAGCGTGATATTTTTTAAAGAAAGAAATCTCGCCGTCCAAAACATAAAAACGAGTACATATTTTAGGGAAAAAAAACTATGAGATGGAAATCGTATAGTATGCAACATTAAGAACATAGATCATAATTTATATTAATAAATTGACGACAATAAATCAGTACTCAACCGATTTTGAATATGGAGCAATATAAGATATTTAGGGGTTGTTTTCCCTTAAATATAAGTTTTTGATCCATTTATCTTCAAAATTCATAACTATTTTTTGAAATTATCCTTGGTTCGATATATAGGGAAGTTTCCATCAATAGGTAGTTTACATTTTACCGTGCCAATGACAAATGCGACATTTTTATAAAAATAACACGCATCTTTATAAATAACTGGGTTGAGATGTAAATTTACTCTAAAATTTTTGTGCTGAGAACAATATTATATCGAAAGTTTGTCCCAAAAATGTTAGAATGAACACTATTGTCTCATATTATTTAAAATTTTTTTAACGATATGAGATAACATTGTTACATTTTGAAAATTACGGATAGAATTAAACCCAAAGTATCTTTTTAGATAACACTACTCCTAGACGAAAAATGTTATGACAAATTTTCACCATAATCATAAGTAATTAAATTAAGTTATTGTTTTCATTTTTATAAATTAATCATTAATTCTTATATTTAGAGTGGTGAGATGAGAGATATTTGTCTTGTAAATTGGCAAAATATTTTTAAGTCTTTAGGTTCTTTTTGATCTCTTTATTTGTCTTTTTGATATCTTTATATATCTTGTGATGCTTATATTTATCTTGTGAATTTTTATTTTTGTTATATAAGTAACCAAAATATTTTTAACTCCCAAGGTTTTTTTGAATTTCTTTTTTGTCTTATAAATATATTTATTTTGTAAATGCCCACTTTTATCTATTATATTTTCATATGTATCTTGTAAATGAACAAAGTGTTTTCAATTCTCTATGTTATTTTGAATCTATTTATTTATCTTTTAATTATTTTTATTTATCCTGTAAATGTCCTCATTTATCTTATAAATTATCTTCTTGAAAAAAAATGAAAGAAAGGCATCATTATATGTTTACGATAAAAATTAATTTTATTTTTGAAATTTTAAAAAGTTGTAAGAGTCAGGTGGAATTAATTTTCTATAAATTTATTGGCTGAAATTGTCCCAATAAAAAATGTGACAGCGTGGTAAATAATAAAAGGCGTTTGGAGGGCAGAACATTGGGAAGCGCGGGTGCCCGAATCACTGATTCGGAATCTGGTGGATTTAGCAACCGATGATGGTAAAAGAATGTAACAAAAAGATAATGGTAAAAGAAAAAACGAGAATCTGTGCATAGAAAAGAAAAAAAAAAAAAAAAAAAGAGGAGGGGAAGCAGTGAAATAAAAGCTGTCGGTAAGACCGTTGACGGGCCTGACAATTCACGCCACTCATTATTAATTATACCAGTATATTTAAGGGGTCACGCGCCTTTCCTTGCCTCTTTTGGCCCCTTCTCTTTCCTTCTTTCCGTCCCTCTCCCCGTACGTACACCCCCAACTCCTTCCATATTCTTCATTTGCCCTCATTTTTCTTTAATCTCAAAATTCCCCCTTTTATAATTCTCAGATTGTGAGATTGAATATCTGGCCAAAAAAAAAAAAACTATGAGATTGAATAAATTGTTTTTTCCCCTTACCATAATACACATGGCCAGCACAGACTGTTTCTAACATGATTTATAAATACTCATGTCATATGCTGAAAATTTTATATTTTTAATTGTCATGAAATGTTTCATATTTTATTATTTTTTAGCGATTGATATAAGAAATTTTGGTACTTTTGCCTCCTAAATGGGTCAGAGAATAATATATATATATATATATTATATGGATGAAGACATCAATAAAGGGCCTATTCTTAAAATCGTGACTTTTGAAAATATATATGTCGGTAATAAAATACTATAGTTAAATATGTCCTATAATTATGACCGAAAGGAGTATGTTGTTTTAACGTTGTGAATACTTTGTTTAAACAACCTAAGAAAAAAAATAAAAAAACTTAAACAAAAATTTATTTACGTTTCATTTTTTAAGATTTCTTTTTTATTTTAGTTAATACTTGTAAATATATCCTACTATATACTCTATCATATCATGTGAGGGCAAGGTGGCGTGGGCAGCAAACAGCTGAGGTAATTCAAATTCTAATACCAGTATCTTTATTACGTATCCAAGTTTCAGTTACTTCTTTCATTCGCAATGAGTACTTTTCCTCTGGCGTAATCATGGGATAACATAAACATAACTATAAATGATAGTTTTTCACGCACGATAAACATTTGTTTATTAACAATTGTAATACTCTATATAATATATAAAGTTGTCAACATCACGCATTAAAAAAATGATATAAAACTAAACAAAGCTTATTTTTATCAATAAATATGTATTAATAATGTATAATTAATTTAAATATAAAAATGACAAAAATTTGATTTAAATAATTAAAATTAAATCTATCAACTTCATAATTAAATTCATATATAAAGTCATTAAACATGTCAAATAAAAAATGCTAACATGAGTTTAAGAAGGAGTTAATATAATTTTATAAGTTAAAAACTTAAAACCAGCAAACTCATTGTGTGAACTCATAAATTTAACTAAATTTATAACCATCAAGAATTTAAAAGAGACTCAATACAATTTTATAATATACGAATATAAAAATGGCAAATCCGATGAGGCAATTTGTGGATTTAACAAAAAGGCATACATGTGTGTTCATACTTTGGCTATTATATATAATAAGAAAGGGCAGTAAAGAATAAATACTATACGTCGATGCTAACAAAATTAGAGTTGTGAAGTAGAAGACGGGGATCCATGAATAATGCGTAATTAAGGAAAACATAGTAATGGGGAAATTAAAGGTGGATAGAAGTTGGGTGAAGAAGGGGCAGTTGTTGAGGCTGAACGAGTCTAAGTTCCCATGATTCACCTAATCCTACCTAATTACCTACCCTTCCCCCTCTCTATTTTTCTTTTTTTTTTTTCTCTCTCTGAAAAATAAAACTCTTATTTCCATTCTTTTTACCACGTCAAGGTTCCCTCATGATCTGCTCCCTTAAGTATTATATTTTCTTAACGATTTCTGTTTTTTTATTAATTTCTAACAAACCGTTCGCGCAAAATTTTAGTTGCATGCCACAATTTAATGTAAATTACTAAATATCAATAAGTAAGAAAAGGCTATCTTTATTTCATCTTTTTTTTTTTTTGGTGACACTATTTCATCTTAATTACCACTATTAATTCACCATATCTCTCTCAACCCTAAATCACCGATATTAAAAAAGATATATTAATATAAAATACTCGTACATAGACACTGCATAAACTCACATCTAATAATTGTAACCCGAATAAGAAAAAATTTAAGTCTCATTAACTTTGTTTTAAAATTTAACTACTTCTTAACACTGATATTATTTAAAATATGTCATAATTCATGAAGACAAAGGCTATATAATAATAAATAGTAGGTGGTAAAATTACATAGGGGTTAAAGTCCAAATTTGTCACGAAAGTTTTGCGAATGAAGCGTCCAGCATTTGGAAGTTTTTTTGGATATCAAATTTACCTCGGATTTTTGCTACATCATATAGATACGTCAGACTTTTGTTTTTAGCAAGCTTCATTTTCTCTGGATCCCAGCACCATTCTTCTCGGCCTATACATCCAACCCATATACTTACTGATCTTCTGTCATCCTCACTCCCTCTCGTTTTGACCCAGCAGCTTTACGTAAACAAAACAGATCCAGCGCCATTACGTGAAGCAAATCCAGTGCCATTATGTGCAGCAGAGCAGATCGCGTATCAGTAACCAAATTAGCAGAGATGACGGTGAAACACAAACCATCCAAACGCGCAAAAGTAGCTGATCTGCGATGAGCCATACCTCTCGAGCCCTGTGCTTTTTATTTGAAAGTTCATGCGTCTAAACCCTTGTGTTTTATCTGGCCGATGAACTTCTATTTAAAGGGGTCTCTCTCTCATCTCTGTGTCATTTGTTAGGCGTTGAAAATGAATCTGAAAGCAAAGTTGAAAGCTAAAACTAAAATAGAGGGTTGTTTGTGAGCTATGTTTTTTGCATCGGTTTGCTGGGTCTGTTAATGGTACCAAAATTACCCCGAAAGTATTAAAATGGTATCGAAATTACCCCAGAAGTATTAAAAAAGAACCAAATATACTCAAAACTGGCGGAACGTCAAACGTCCGTTTGTCACATCCGTGCCACATCGGTTTTGGGTATATTTGGTACCATTTTAATACTTCTGAGGTAAATTTGGTTCCAAAAAGAACTTCGGGGTGCTGGATGCTTTATTCGCAAAACTTCCATGACAAATTTAGACTTTAACCCATTACATAGTCATGTATAAAATTTAATGATGTGACTTAGAATTGGGAAAAAAAAAACACATTTCTACCTTGTAATGTGGAATAACGAGTACTCCATATATTTAAACAATATCCTATATTATTTACAAAATTATCAACGTACGGATTATAGCCTTACATAGTTGGCAAAAAAAGATTATAGCCTTAAATAACCATAAATATAAAATAATGCTAGAAATTGTTGAATTATGACAGCAATAATTGTTTTGTCCACACGCGGACACAAACTTTGACTTTGACGGGGTCATTCCCAATTCCTAATTTTGAATAACGATAATAATAACCGGAATAATTATACAGCTCACATAGACATTTTGTTTTGGGCTTTGAAATTGCATTCAAACATCTTCAAGTGGAAGGAAATTAAAATAAGAGAGGATTTGTGGGTATAAGTTGTAAACCACTCCTGGAAATTGAGGTCAAAAAAGAAAAAATCACTAATAGATCCTGTACCCAAGATAAAACAAAACACAGACAAGCTACAAATAGACCGCGAAATTTTGGTGGGGTCCCTTTATTATATCCCCAAGTCCTCTCTCTGCTAAATGTCATAACTCATAAATATATTATTTATATGCTTTTGTCACTTTCTGAAGCCATTTGAAGCAAAATAGTTTTATAAAGTACTAAATATATATACTTATTTAGGTATATGATTTTACAAAATATACCTTATTTTGAAACGTAAATAGATAATCCCATTTCTACCTTTAGGTAAAAAAAAGAAAGATTTAGATTGAATATTTTATAAACATACTACCTTTAGGTAACCCAAACATGTTTCATCTTCCTCATTTTCACTTTTTTCTTATATTTCCAAATCTATGCACTTAACCCAAAAATTTACATGGTTGAGATTGAATGTTTTAGAGTTAAGGTGTAAAAATACACATGAGTATTTTTCACCATGTGTTTTTTTTTTTAACAAAAATATACATGTGGTTACCATTTTGAAGCAAAAGTTACATCCCACCGTCAAGTTACTGTTCACTTCGTCTCTTTCTCTTTCATCATAGTGAACAGTAACTTGACGGTGGGATGCGACTTTTACTTCAAAATGGTAACCATATGTATATTTTTGCTAAAAAAAAAACACATGGTGCTGGACGCTCCTGAAAAAAATGCTCATGTGCATTTTTACACCTTAACTCTAAACACATTCAATCTCAACCATGTAATTTCTTGGGTTAAGTGCATAGATTTGGAAATATGAGAAAAAAGTGAAAATAAGGAAGATGAAACATGTTTGGGTTACCTCTAAGAGTATTAAAATATTTATTTTCATTGATCAAGACAAAACTCATATAACCCACTTATGTTATAAAAAGTTATAATCGCTATTTCAAACAAAATTAAATATATTTATTGGCTGAATTTGTTCCTTGTGGATCAAATGGAATCTCTTGTATGGAATAGATAGCATTATAAGATCCCGCTATACCAATTATTCTATTCCACGACTGAAGTATATCAAATTGGAATCCACATTATTCCCGAAAACAATCAAGATAACACCAGAGCCTCATTTAGCTGATACGATACATATTAATGTCACTGAGATAATGGCATGAAAAGTTGAAAAAACATAGAAAGTTTCTCTGTGGGCACTGGCAGTCAACTAATCAAAGTAGAGCTACCAAAAGGCATGGTTCCTGAGGCGAAAAACGGAAAAACACACCAAAAGAAGGGCTCTCTGCCCTACAAAACTAATCTCTTTTCCTTTAGCCAAGCACGCGCATGAAAAATGATAATCGCTTTGAATCATCATCAATTTATTTTTAAAACGAGGAAAAAGCAATTTATTAAATGGAGATTCCCAAGGAATGACCTTGAGGGGAATAATGAGCTTCAAGCTTTGCCTTTCAGTGACAACCCATTTTATACTTTTTTTCATCTTCATTATAAATCACTAACTAATAATTCACAAAAATGAATGAAAATAATTAAAATCAATAAAATTAACTTAAAATTTAAATGATTTTTAGTATTACTCCTACCTACATTAAACTTTAATATTATATTTTTATTACTCTCATCCACTACCTCTGTTATGGGTAGATATGGAAAAAAACAATTAATGCTCCTTGAAAATAAGCTAGTGCCTTGTAAAAACTCTAAATACACTTTTTAGTTGGTGTCTTATAAAAAGCATCAGACAGAGTATTTACGACCTGGTTATTAACTATTACCGCGTGCCATCATTATCACCACATTGTCATTATTGTCGCCTCTACCGTCACAACTATCGCTATCAGATGATTCTCAATAAGGTTGCATGACAGTTATGATGAGGCGACACAATGACTCATATTTTTTTTCTATCAAGGTTATATTAAGAGTAAAATAAAATCTGTATGATATTTTAATTTTATATAATTATTTTTAAAAATAACTAATTCTACTTTACTTATAAAATTAAAACAAACACTAACTCTGTAATTAATATTGTATCACATCAAACGATAAGAGGTGATGAGATCAAACCAAAAGGCCTTTTATTAACGTGGGGCAACATTACTATACTTTTATATTTCAAATATGAAACTGAGACCAAAAAATTTGTTGAGACAGCATTTCAATTTTTTGAATACTTCCTCAACGAATTTACACCATAACCCACATTTTAAACCGCGGGTCGCCAGTCAGAATCCTGGTCAATATAACAATTTATAGCTTGAAGAGTCGCAATCCCAACAATAATTTATGGACGAGTGGGGCAGATTGGGACCGCCAGCTCGAACACAGAAATTAGTAACCTGGTTTCTTTACTAAGCATAAAATTAAGGCTGAACAAGTCACGCTCTGACCCCCTTCCACGACTAAATTTTTGCCATTTTGGGGGAAAAGGCACCTTCCATGCCTCAAAAAGTTATAAATTAATTAAATGCTCAGTACTTAATATAGTATAAACTTATTCCTCTTTGTGTTTCTGGAAAAACAAGGAATGTTAACTTTTTTCTAAAATACACTTTACAATACGTAGTATGTTAAAAAAAACCATAATAATAATACGTGGTATTTTTCAAAATCATATTGCTACCGATCTTTGGAGTGCTTTTTTAGAATTGTTGTTATTCTTGAATGAAAATGAGTCTGAGAAAGCATCATAAATTAAAAAAGGCTCATCAGAAATGAAAACTTGTTTTTTGGGTGTTTGGGAAAACTTCACCGTGTGATGAGGATTCAAGGGTTGAAGCAATTGAACCAAGCTTTTAATCCCATCATACTAGTTTGAACACTTTATTTTTAATTTTCTATCCCAAATAATCATATTTTTTATGTGCGTAATTTATGTCATTTTCAGTCATTTTTCATTTTAACTATATTTTCAAAAACCATGTCAAACAAATGTCCCTTAAGAAAAAATCACTTCTACTATCACTCTCACAAAAACAAATTACATCAAAAAAAGTCCAAAAAAAATTATGAAATGCAAAAATAACTTTTATCACCGCTATTTCAATCTGAACAAATATTCACGTGGCCGATAATATTTAAGTGACGAGTAGAAGGGCAAGATATTTGAGATCCTAAACGGTTAAACGAATCACGATGTTGATTGCTTAACAACTATGCCCGCTTTTTAAATATATTTTGTGCCTCTTTATAGAATACTGACACAGGGCATGTGATTTACTCTACTTTCTATTATCTTGAAAAAACTGTAAATTATCTTGAAAAAACTGTAAGTTTTAAGTATTGTTTGTAAACTTTTTAAAACCTAAGTTTTATGCGTACGAAGTAAGTATGTAAAAGGAGTTTTGTTTCAACTTATGTAAAACTTAAATTTTGGGCTTTTTCCAAACACTATCTTAATATCATGACATACTTCTCTCGGTTATTAAATATAAGATATATTTATTTAATTTGATTAGAATAATAAAGTTGGTTAAATTACTTAACATAACATGTAATATTTTTCAAAACACTCTAATGATATTATTTGGTTCTCTCCCCCCTTCTACATCTTTATTATCGTTGAGGCACGAATAAAAATGAATTAAGAAAATGATAAAAAAATATGAAAAATCATATCTTATATTTATAATCAAAATTAACATTCTCAATATGTCTTACATCAATAACCAGTGGAGCGTGTATTTAATTTTACCCCGGCGAAAAAATATGTAATTAATTTTATTTTTTTTTGGTATAAAAAAGTTTTAGAATGATTTCACACTAGTCCCTTACCAAAGTCAGGGGATAGCCCCGAACACTACGAGCATATGTAATTAAATTTATAAATGTCAAAGCTTTGAATATGTCTCGGGCCTTTGTTTTTTTAGGGGACAAAAATTCAAACCTTCACGCACCCAAACCTCATTGGTTAGCTTGGATGGAAAATTTCCAGTTCCTCTCTGACAATATGCTTTTCTATGGCCCAACACCTTGAATCATGAGTCATGACTCACCAAGATCAACATTTTAGACCCTCATACTTAGGTCTAACATTTTCACAGAATGAACAGAGTTTTGATTCTGAAGTTGGTCACACTGGGTGAGTCATTTAAGCTCTTGAATGTTTTGGTAAACGTCTGAAAATATTAAACATCTCACTCTCATCTAAGAGGAAGGAAGATTTCATCCTATTTTTCGATCATGCATAGGCCCAACCCCTTTCATAAAATTTTATTATCAGAAATTAAAAAAATAAAAGATCAAGGATTTAGTGTCTATTTTAGTTAGCATTTTAAAAGTATGTTTATATAAATTGAGATAACACTTTTTTTATATAATTATTTCATATACTGTAAATAACGTTGAAAAAAATAAGCTTCCATCGCTTATCTAAGCAAGCACATTCAGTGTATGATTTTCATAAGCATGCTGCACATTTTGTTTAAGAACTATTTAATGGAATCATTGACAAATATTTGCAAGTTCTGCTCTAAAAATAAGTCGATAATTTCACTGAAAAGATAAAAATAAAAAGAGATGGCTAGGTTGTTAGTTTAAAATTGCACGCTTGAATTAGTTTTTAGAGACTAGTTTTTATGAGTCGCAAGATAAATATATAAGAAGAGTTTTACCTTAAATTACATTGCAGAAAAGGACTCTTAAAACAACGGGGTTATGGTTTGTCAGACCTATACAAATTAGATCTTGAGAATCTAATTTTTGACCATAAAAGATTAAAATGATAAAATGAGGGTCCACTCTCAGTGTGAGCTTTATTCCTTTTTTTTACTTGACAATACTCTTTAGATTTAGTAAAGTTAAGCCACTAGATTTTTTTTCCCTTATGGTGGGCAACAAAAAAATCTCCAGGTCAAAAAACACAAAATATATTTCATAATTAAACTCCACTTAAATCATTAAAAACATAGAACATCTTCTTCGACATGAGAAACAAGAGAGAGTATTTTCACGGTCAAGGAAACTAACATGATCCGAGGAGACATTATATTAACAAGAAAGGGTGAAGATTTATGTGTCTCGTAGTGCATCTCACAAGTATCTAACCAACGTGGAAGCCATCCTCTCGTATTCTCCTCCACCTTCATCGCCTAGATTAAATTCTTGTTTATAAATTTCACAAGCACCAATGTCAATTGGATGTAAATCCTTTTAACTGTATGGAATTCATAAAACTAAACTGTGCTATTTTAAATAGTGTTAACAATGGCGAGTCCAAATCATACAATAAAATTAGAAAAATAACAAGATAATAAGTGGTTGCGTTGAATCCACTTTTTTTTTTAATAAAAAAAAAAGAAAAAGAAAACTGCCACCGTTGAGCTGAAACCATTTATTTACAACAATTGTGAGAAGCTATGCGATGCTAGTCATCTACATGAAACTAACAGCTTAGTAATCATCAAGTTCTATGGAGCTTCCTCTAGCTAGGGAGGCATTGGATCTGGTACCTGTACATGCAAACAAGAGGACCCATAAAAAAATGGGGATTGGCTTTATCTTTGGCACCATTTTCCATTTTTTTTATCATTGAATTAGGATCTGTTCAGATTTAACATCTTAAAAAATAATATTATAATTTTACTTTAAAAAAATATAAATAATTTTTTTTAGACAAGATATAAAATAAATTCGAATTGCTAAAATTATTTTTTATCTTTTAAATAAAATAATAATAATATTTTTATAAAATGTTAAATCTATACCGTTAAAATTTTAATTAAAAAAAAAAAGATGGGGGAGAGGTATTGGTGAGAAGGCCGTCTCAAAAAAATGATGGTGGTTGCTGTTGTTACTCTTGAAATGTGTCCAAATTAAAACTTTGCTCTCAATCAGTATCAAGACTCAAGAACATTTGTACCCTTTTCCCTCATGTTGACTTGATCAGTCGATACACTCAATCACAGCTCATTTATTGCCGACTTGCCACATTTAATTGGCATCGCCAATGATTTTATTATTATTATCAGATTTAAATAAATCAACGTGGAACCAAACTGTTTTATTTCAAAACGCAGAGACGACAAGAAGTAGCTAGCCAAGTGAGATATAATGACATGTGATGGCTTTAAGTTGAAGGCGGCACTCAGCGAGTGTTTTAAGCTAGATGGCGTTTTTTATTTATGGGCCACCAATATGGGCCGGCTAGCCCATGGCCCAAAGCACACCACGATGTGAACAGGACGGCAATGGCATATTCGTAACTAACTAAATACACAGGCTTCCCCTCTTTTGTACTCATATAAGTTGTCCCAAGGAAGCATATGCTCCTCAAAAATTCGAAGAACGACGGAATTGCAAGCGCCCTTTGCCTTGTTCCACAAGTTGGCGTCTCATCTCAGGTGCGTCCTCCATTCTCGAATTTATCGAGCTCATCATCCTACCAGCGTAACGAAGCGCCAAGGAAGGTCTATATCTGAAGTAACCATCGGAGACTCCAATCCGCTTCCTTTCCATTTTGAATGTCAATAAAATTCCCGAACGCAATCCACCACTTAACAGTCACCCTTATTCCTCACCTTCTCCACGTAAACCCCAATTCCAACTCACATATTCTTACTCTGTTCCCCGTCTTGACCGATTTCTTGTTCCCTCCGCCCATTCTTATTTGTCCCTTCCCTTGAACTTTTTCTCCCATCTCAATCCTGTTTTTCCCTGTTGATCTCACATGTCCTCACCTGCAAATGCACCCCTCTTCCTTTTCTCTCCGTTTCTCATTCTTCAGCTCAGCTCAATGTCCTTTCGATTGGAGAAGCCCCTCACTTTTCTTGTCGTAAAGGTTAGGTTTTTGCTTGCTCACTCCCTCCATGCTGCCGAGATTTTGAGTCTGGGTGCTTTTGGCTGAGTCTTTGAATTTCGGAATTTCGGCCTGGAACAGCTTGACGTGGGTGTGCTTGAACTTAAATCTCTGACTGTAGACGTAATGCACACTGTCTTCTTCGCTAGTCACACTTAAAATGATCCCCAGGCATAGCATATTTTCCGATTCATAAATTTAAATCTTCTGCACATTATTTTGTTTTTGCTATTAATTTATATCTCACAGTGACTTCCATATCCAACAACTTAAAAATAATATACATACTGACACAGTGTAAAAGTGTTTGTAAGGAGCTCTGGTTTGTTCCCAACTAAAGTGGGAGTTAGCTTTCTAATTTGTACTGATTCATTCGATTTAATTCAGGATACTGAGCGTAGACTGAGGCGCTGCTGATAAGGTTTAAGACTACCAATGAGGGGTAACATGGTGAATGGGTCATGGCTGAGTGCTTTGACGCCTGTCTACCTCAAGTCTGCATCAGATGACAAGGCTGTAATAGGAATTCTGGCGTCAGAAGTCTCTTGCTTGATGTTGAAGGTGGTTAATTTATGGAACTTTTTGAGCGACGTCGAGGTAATGAGTTTGAAGGAGGAAATAGTAAAGTCACTTGGGGTCAAAATGCTGGTTTCTAACGATGAAAGTTTCTTGATGGAACTTGCTTTGAACGAGATACTCCATAACTTCCATTGCATGGCAAAGGCCGTGAGCAGGTTGAGTAAGAGGTGCGAGAATCCAGTTTATCGTCGTTATGAAGAGTTTGTGGATAATCCAGTTCGGAATTGTTTTCAATGGTCAGGATGGGAATACAGATGGAAAAAGATGGACGGGAAGGTAAAGAAAATGGAAAGATTTGCAGCAGCCATGTCACAATTGTCTCAGGAGCTTGAAGTTCTGGCAGAGCGAGAACAGACTGTGAGGAGAGTGCGGGCAAATCCTGAGATGAGACGACTCAGATTGATGGAGTTCAAGGACAAGGTCAAACTGCAACGCCAAGAAATAAAAGCTCTCAAAGACATGTCTCCGTGGAATAGAAGTTATGACTATATTGTCCGCCTGCTGGCAAGATCACTATTCACAATTCTAGAGAGGATCGTACATGTCTTTGGATATTATCCCCAGAAGCCAACTGAACAGCTAGAAGATGATTCTGAAAGGGTAAATAGTGTCCCCTATCGACGGACTTATTCCTTCGCTGGTCCTACGCCTTTTTCTGTCCACCAATCGCAGAATGATCCGGATGAGTCGGGTATAGAACAACTTGGGAGGAGGTATAGGTTAAACTCAGGGCATGTGGTAATGAAGAAACAGCAACAAGCTCTTCATTTGGAAATCAAGCAGTTGGGATGTACTGGTTCTTTCAAAGGATGTGTGTCAGTAGGAACTGATTCTCCTGATGTACCAAGCAGTACGGGGACAACAGAGGGTGGCTCTGTGAGGACAAATGATTACCGATGGAAACATGTTGTTGGCAAAACCAAAATCGCAGATAATTCATTTCTGTTCAACAGGATAAGCATATATTCTAAACTATCCATCAACAGTGGATCAAGACTACCCCTTCCGTTTACTCTCGGTGATGCTGCTTTAGCTCTCCATTATGCCAAAGTGATTATATTGATCGAGAAGATTGCATCATCACCTGACATGATTCATGCTGAAACCAGGGATGATCTGTACAACATGTTACCTACAACAATAAAAACTAGTCTGAGGGCTAAGCTCAAGAGGTGCAGTATAAGAAAGGCTTCATCGGGATGTAACCAAGTGGTGGTGACGCAGATTTTAGGATGGTTGGCTCCACTGGCTCATAACATGATGAGGTGGCATTCTGAGAGGAATTTTGAGAAGGAGCATGCAACTTGCAAGGCAAATATCTTACTGGTCCAGACTCTGTATTTTGCAGACCGAGTAAAAGCTGAAGATGCCATTGTAGAACTTCTTGTTGGTCTGAACTATGTTTGCAGAAATCAGCAAGCTGACTCGAGATTCGCCTGAGTTTATCGGGACGGGCTCAGAAACGTCGTTAGGACGAGACATGTTGAATGATCTATCGTGACGGTTTATCGCGTCAACGTTACCGCAATCACACCCTGTTCGTACGAATCAGTTTTCTTTCAAGTGGTTAGTTTAAATACTTTTGTTAAAAATCATCAATCTTATATTCATCTTTATTGGTTATGCTGAGTCGAGATATATAGTACGTAACACATATATGTATTAGATATTAGATGGGGTTGTTTCTGGCCTAAATGAGGGTTTTTATGTCATAAAAACTTCGTACCAAGAATTTAAAATACGGTCAAATGAACTTATACGAGCCAAGGCGAAAATGTTGAAATATATACGCTCTAATACGTAACTTGTGATGTATCAGGCGTTCAGTACGAGGAAACATGTGGTTGAGATCAACTAGGTAATAAGAGAATTATGCTCCATTACAACCATAATATAATAAAGATGTATATAATATAATTTTGCCATATACCACGCACAACATTTCCTCCGTTTTTCAATATACATGTCTGATAAAACCCCTCTTTAAGTTCATAATATACATAACACTTTTCTGATCTGTCCTTTAACAAGAGGTCAAAAGTGTTCTCATAACCACATAAGAAATGTTGCCTAAATGTTTAGTCATTTTTTTGGACCAGCATTCATTCAGCGGTATCTATTATTGTTCAAGGCAACCGTTTTTTCTTTTTGTCCAATTTCTTTTGATATTATCATTCGATAAACGATTCGGAATTTGTAATTATTCCTCCCAAAACATGAGACTCAAATTATTATGGTGACATTTGGCTGAAACAGTTGAATTTTCCTATATTACAGGCAACCGTTTTACAGTCAATCTATGGCACAGTTTTGAAACGGTGCAATGTGAAAGTACAGTTTATAATTATTGCCTGAACTAAACATTCACGACATTCATAAATAAAATGTACGCAAAAAGACAAAGGTAATGACAAATGAATGTTGTGTAATCTTGAAATAGACAACAATTTTAGATTGTATATTTGTATGGTCTGCCACATGAGTTTCATATTATTACAATTTTTTTTTATAAAAAAAAATTATGTGTGTTAGGTTTTAAAGACTCATTAGGGTTAGAATATGCCTTTGAATTAAAAAACACTTATATAGGTATTTACAAATGACTCATCAACAAAATTTTTATATCGGTCAAATTTGAACCCACAACTTTATAGTTACTGGACTAATCTTTATTGGTATTATTACACATTGTTAATATCGACACACAGTTGTTTTCAAAATTTATAGGTCAAAAGTTAGCAGTTGCCCATATGTTGAGAATAACAAGGCTTTAAAAGTGAAGAAGGATATAAGACATATTTATCTAATATGATAAAATTAAGAAAGTTAGTCAATATACCATGTATTTTTTAAAACATTTTAAACATCTTCCTTAATTCTCTTATTCTCATTGTCAACATCAATAAGGGTAAATTAAAATTAACAAATATGTAAATTATATCTTATATCTAAGATCAAAATCAACTCTCAAATGTTATCTTATGAAGAGTAATAATAAACATTCAATCATACTGATAAAAATACAAGTGGGACTGTGGGAGGTATACATTGTTGTTTGATTGTCTATGTGAATTATTCTTTTTTTGTTGGTAAATGAAATTGGATTACTCGGCCGGCCTTGGAAGGAATCAGAAAGAGCGGGGAAGCAGTTACAGAAGGAGATTCCATGTGGTTGCCAGTGTCCTGGCTTGAAATCGAGTGTGTTTTTTTTTTTTTTTTTTTTTTTTTTTCATTTTAAATTGAAATAGAGCCTAAATCATGTCTTTACACTTGTCTCAAAAATATCGCATATTTTTCAGTTTGTATTCTTCCGGTGCTAGCTAAACTTTTGGATTTCATTTTTACAGTGGAGTTTTTAGGCGACTTGATTTGACGGAATTGTGATGATTATGCAAAGAAGTGATTCTATGTTTAATGCCTAGAAAAATTGCACACATTTCATAGAATGAAATGTATTATGTATATTTTGGTTTTAGTTTTTTAGAAGTATATTTATGATGTTTGAGATAAGTGTATGATAGATGTTTTATCTCATCCTACGAAAACGTATCTTAAAAAAAAAGTTTTTTCCCCCTTTTCAAAGGAGAGTATTATATGTGCTGTCAATGTTTAAGTGTCATATTGGTTAGTTACACGGTCACATTTTGAAATGATCTGATTGATAGAGAAAAAAAGGAGAACTATGTAATATAATAGTTCTTTTATTTTTCCTTTTTAGATTCTAAATTACCAAGATCACCTTATAGTTTTTTTAAGGGCAAAGATGCAATATCAACAACAAACTTTGCTAAAAGGGGCATTTGACACAATAAACTTTATTTAATAGCTAAAATACATTTGAGCTTTATAAAAGGTGTATTTTTAATGTTTCACCTCACTCTGTCAACGCTGACCAAATTTAAAGTTGAGAGAAAAATAAGTTTAACCAAATTGGATTTGACATGGCAATAATAGATCGCTGACGTGGAAATATATCAAAATATTGAATTAAAAAAAGGTAGAAAAGCAAAAGGTAGATACAAAAATACAACTTAATAAAATTAAAAGAAGTTGCTCCCAGGGTTTTACTCAAACAAAGTCGGAAAAAATTGAGGGCCTCACGAAGAAGAAATTAAAGACAGTGAAAGGAAGGAGATCTTCTCATCATCAATTTTTTCATGAGCTTATCTTAGCCATTGATGGGGAAAAAGAGTAAAAATAAAAAAAGTATAACTTGATGATATGACATTTTAGATTGATTAAATAAATATAATTTAAAAATTATAAAGGATGATAAGAAAAACCTCAATGAAGAGGTTAGGTCTAGGACGACAACGATTGTTTGGGTTTATGGTGGCAGCACTGTGAAAGGGAAAAAGTATGTCCACTGCTCCTATTTGTCCTTCAAGTATTGATGTATTAATGGTGAAGGTGAGTGGGGAAAAATTCTATGAGGGTTTGGGAACATGTGATGCAGGCTGTTTTGGGAGGTGCAAAGAGGCTCGTGTGTTGATATACAGATTTGCAGGTGTTTGTGCAAGATTAATTGATTGTAGATCTGCTTGTATTGCCTAACACCCTTATACCAGAGCCGATGGATTCTTGCTATAGAGTTGGTGCTCTTTCATAAAAAAACCATCGTCAAAGTCTACTGCTCCTTCAAGTTGACCGATCTGACTGCTTCTTCCCTTCCACGTTTTGACCTCCGTTTGGCTCCTTCGGCCTCCGCTATGCACCTTCAATCACGTCCCACCCCCTAGCCTTCGAATCCCTAACCCTCACTTTTATCTCTCATCGACTTCTTTGATGAGGAGGATGGAGTTATTTCACAGCCGTAACCTTGTTTGGTAGACAATAATGAAGTCGGAGCAAGGGTGACGAAGATCTTATGGTGCTGAGATGTTCGGTCAAAACGGTCAAATGTATAAAAAAATTGACACCTATACTATTCTTGGGACCCTCGTACTGGCCACTAGTGCAAACATGACGGTTGTGTGTTTTTTTTTTTTTTTTGCTCGGAAAGTTGTGTTAAAAATTCCCACTTTTGCAAAGTTCATGTACACAAAATGTTTATGGCGTCAGATATCTCAGTCAGTAAAGTTTGTCATTAAAATTGCATGTTTGCCCTTCGTTATTTGAAAAAGATGTCAAACAAGTTCTGGTGGGCATTGCACCAAGTGCGTTACCTTTATAATTTAAAAGTTGGGCAATCATTTATCACCTCTAGTCATTAATATAAACTCTATCAACTAATTTAAGGAGATTAAAGAAGTTAAATAAATTATTTTAAAATATTTATATCCATAATTTTTTAAAAAATTAATTTATTTGACTTATAAGCTAATACATAATTTAATGATACACATGAATATTTTAAAAAGATCTCGTACATAATTTATTTAAATATTTTAATTTCCACAAAATAGTCAAGTGAGTCTTACATTGGTTATAGGTATCTAAGGAAGTATGTGATTTCATAAGTTTTTCTTGCGGTCGGCGACGCTTATGCCATATGATCCCACAGTTGACAATCTTGGGGTCATGTTACGTGCTCCTTCAATTTCAATCACTCCAAACTCTTTTACATTGAAATGTTTGTTTATCACTGAATGTATTGTTACCTTGATTGGTAAGAAATACTACATAGCATACGTATTATAGTTCTTAGTCTTAAATGTAGAAACTCAATCCAATATATCTCCCATGTTTATCATTTTCCCACCAAAATACCTCTATTTTATACTCTCCCTTAACAATAGCAATAATCTAACTCAAATAGTTATAGGACATTTGATACTAAAGGTTATTTTAGGAAGATCATTTTATATTTGTTCCAATTACCTAACTCATATAACTTTTCATATAGCATACAAAAGGAAGCTAGGTCATATGTAGCAGGACTCACATTAACAGAATATAAAGATAAGATCACTCAAGATAACCAGTTACGGATCGTACACGAAGATATTCATTTAAAAGGAACAATACATTCTAGTTCTTGTTTCCCTTCGACTCTATATCTTATTTTATGAAGTTGAGCATAATATTAAATAACCACTGTGGGCACGACGAGTAAGGGCTCGAGCTTTCTCATGGTGATGCCAAGTCGTTCCCTCATGTCCACGGTGGAAGGCGTCGTATCCGCATCAAGTGTCCAGTCAAATTGATGAAGCAAAGAGCTCAACACCAAGTGAAGCGTTCTATGAGCCAAGGGCACGCCGGCACACATTCTCCGTCCAGCCCCAAAAGGTATGAACTCGTAGTGAGACCCCTTATAATCAATCCTTGAACCCAAGAATCTATCAGGCTTAAAGGCCAACGGGTCTTCCCACACATCTGGGTCTCTTCCAATTGCCCATGCGTTCACAAAAACCTGCGTATCTTTGGGTATCAAATACCCCATGAACTCTGTATCCTCCATTGCTCTTCGAGGCACCAGCATTGGTACTGCAGGATGCAGTCTAAGTGTTTCCTTAATTACAGCCTGCAAGTATGGAAGATTCTCTATGTCACTCTCTTCCACTTTCTTCTCACACCCAACCACTTCATTAAGCTCTGCTTTGGCCTTACTTAACGTCTCCGGATTGCAGAGCAGCTCCGTCAGGGCCCACTCGATAGTGCTGCTCGTAGTCTCTGAACCCGCCAAGAAAATTTCCTGACCCAGAATTACCCGATTAATTACTGTCAAAAGCGATATTGTGATGAAATGTTAATTGACTAGACTTACCAATATGAATATGTTGAGGGACTCTTCGTCTGTATCATTGCCTAAATTCTCAAGCAGGACATCCAAGAAATCCCTCTGTGTCTTCTCATCACTCTGTTTCTCTATTCGCTCTTTGACGAACTTGGAAGCGATTTATGGCTTTTCCCATGTCTCTCTCCATGTTCCTTCGGAGGCCTTGTGGGTCCAACCATCCCAGCCAGGGGAACGCGTTCACCACGTTTGGACAGCCCGTCCACTGCATCAAACCCATCATGGCCGTGAAAAACTCCGACCCTTCGTTTGATTCAGGGTCGACCAAGTCACGTGACAGCATCAGGTTCCCCAGCAAGTTAAAGCTCATTAAGAAAACGTAGCGCCCCTCCCCTAACTTGCCGGCTTCTCTGGCTATC
The DNA here is from genome assembly GCA_037074495.1 of Acacia confusa. Taxonomy (NCBI): domain Eukaryota; kingdom Viridiplantae; phylum Streptophyta; class Magnoliopsida; order Fabales; family Fabaceae; genus Acacia; species Acacia confusa. The sequence goes on along the minus strand of CM073507.1, from coordinate 5,891,697 downwards.
CAAACAAGCATGTTGTCCACGCACTTTCGTCGAATGTGAGCCGTCTCGCTGAGTCGCTTCGCCACCAACATGTCAACGGTGCCGAGGCGTCGCATGGTGCGCCAGTAGGAGCCGTAAGGGGCTAGGGCGAGGGAGGCCTTGTGGTAGTTGTGGACGCGCATTGTGTCGGTGATGGTTCGTTCGGCGAAGGAAAGATCGTGGTTCTTGAAAAACTCGGCGGAGGTCTTGGCGGAGAGTATGACCATGGTGTTGATGGCGCCTAGTCTGAGCCCGACAATGGGGCCGTATCGGTCTCTGACATGGGCCAGATGGCGGTGAGGCATGGGTCCTAGCTGGAACATGTTTCCGAAGAGAGGCCATCCCGGCGGTCCCGGAGGAAGACGGCGCTTGGAGGCTGAGATTTTGCGGTGGAGGAGGAGGAGCAGCACGACAGGTGATAAGAATAAGAGGTACCATAGCGAGGAATCCAGAGGGATCGCCATGTTTCTTGGAGGAGAAGAGTCGGGTCATGATATGCTTAATATATACAGGCCCCTCACTTATTTTAAGCCTTTGCCAATATAATCACGCTACAACTATATACTCATGTAAGTAATTATGTATGTATTATTGAGTACACGTTTCTAGTCAACGGGATGGGTGAGTGTTTTATGTAACTAAAATGTACTAAACATCACTATCTATCACCTAGGCATCAATAATGAGCATTGAGCATGATTCTTCTTCGAAAAAAAACAAGGCTGATTATGAAAAACAATGCTTTGCGTATGCGTGAATCATGCCGAGAGACAGCTCAAGTTGCAGGGACTGGGTTTAGTATCCAGCTGAAGAGATCACACAGGTTGTGATCGTACGTGCTAGTCCCAATACCCAGTATCTACATCAATATTCTGCTTATTACTTGTTTAATAGAAAGATGCGAAGCCCAAACTAAAGAGCAGGGAAATAAAAAAGAAAGAAAGACGACGACAACTGATATCAGCGAACGCTTTCGAGATTCGGATCTGGGAGATACTACATCATGCACGAGATCTACTATATTAATTATATATTGGATATTTCTGGGCCAGAAATTTTGCACTTACGTTTAAGATATATATACAAGAATAGAGATACATTAAAAAATAGGAGTTTCTTAGAAACAGCGTTGCCATTACATTATACAGTGGGCGTGATGCAGGAACCCATACATGGTAACCTGAATTGGCATGGCATGAGTAATAGCGTTCTGAATTTGTGCAAATTAAAAAAAAAAAATAGCGTTCTGAAATGAATACTGTAACTATTTTCTATCGTCTTATGATTAGGAAAGAATGCAGACTTCTTTAAAAAAGAAAAGAAATCATATTATTCAAGTAATGAATATTGAAACTTCGTAAAAATTACATTATACACACATATCTGTATATTGACATATTTAAGATTATACATGCCTTATGTGTGTGTATTATTTATATATATATTATTCACGCTGTGAAAATAAACCATCTCGTTATGGAAAATAATGGTTGTCACTAGTGGGCTATAAAGATTTGTTCCTTCGAGAGCGATACTCTGAAACGAAAGCCCATTTCAGCCAGAAGACAAGGAAAAGCTCTTCTCCGGGGCTCAGGCCTTCATCTGAAAAAAAAAAAAGGAAAAAAAGAAGAAGATAGAAATGGAAAAGAAAAGAAAAACCCTTCTACTGTACTGTACTGGGCTACTGGCGGTGAACTCTGAATTATGAAGTGGTATTTCCCGAAGAGACCGCGCAGGCATACAGCCACTCCGGAAGCTGACAGATCATGGGAAGCAAAGGGTTGGTGCTGTACAAGTTATACCGAGCTCTGAGCTACGGTGTTTCACCGTTGGTTTACCTTCACTTTCGGTGGCGTCGATTCCGGGGCCTCGAACACCCCCACCGTTGGCCGGAGCGGCTCGGCCATCCCTCTCGGCCACGTCCTCCAGGACCTCTCATTTGGTTTCATGCCGTTTCATTAGGTTTTCCTCTATTCATGGCTGGTGACGCTGTCCACAATTTCCTCCATTATCAAAAACCGCTATGACTGCGTTCTTTGTTTTGCTGACTTTTTTTTAATACTGAAAAATTACTAAAGTATCTAAATGTCCTCAAAATGCTAGAAGGGAATTCCTAGAATAGAAGATTTTGGCAGATTTTGATTCTAAAAATAGTTTTGTTTTATTTGCAGGTGAAGGAATGGCAGCCCTTCCCATAGTCAAACAGTGTATTCAGAGGATCCCTAACTTAACCATATTGATGACCGCCACAACAATGTCTGCATTGTAAGAAAGGACTTGGGTTGAACGAGTTGTGACTTGATTAATACCTAATGCAGTTATCTACAATTTTTTTTTTTTAAATATGGAAAACCTTAAAAAAGTTAAAAACTGTGTCATAAATTTAGTGCCCTGTGGGATAGTTGCAAATGTTGTATAGCGGATGATTTAAGTTTAACTTCAAGTAATTAAGATGCTTTTGCTTATCTTTTGGCCGCGGTGAAGCGGTTGTCAAGTATTTTCAATTAAATTAATTAATAAATCGTGAAGTCTGTTAGTGCTTCACAAGAATTCATTTGATCAAACTGAAAGACACGGACTATTTAAGATATGCATCCATCTATCAAACCAGACGCTCACTAAGAGACTATAGCAGCAACTTTATCGCTTCCAGTGTTTCTTGATATTGATATTCCTTTAATTTACTTTGCAAGGAGAGAACTCTATCCTTATTTTATGGGGTTTTCTTTTGATGTAATGCAGTCAAGTACTAAACAATCGGCTTCCAAATGATATCATTTTCCAGGTACTTTATTGGGGGATGTTTATGTGGTTTAATTAAACTGTTCATGTGATCCCGTCCTTTTCTAGAATGAAGTTCATTGCCATCGTCAATAGCAAGATGACCTCATATAGTTAAACTTCTGAAACACTCTTATCTACTTGAAGCTGACAATTGATGTATAAATCGAATGGGAAAGGAGAATTTTTAACGGAGAGTTGGGTTGCGATGATTCATTCTTTCGGGCGTGTAACCTCGGGGCTTTCTGTCTACTGGATTTCATTCCTTAAATTACTTTGAGAAACAGAGAGCCACTGTTAGTTTTATTCATTCGTCTGAAACAATTTTTTTATGCCCTCAAATATTCAAACTGTGCTTTGAATTTTTTTTTTTTAAAAAAGAAGCAGCTCAAACGCTCAATATAATGTCAAAGTGCTTGTTGAGACAATAATTCTAGGGTTGCATGTCTTTTTTAGGACAAAGGCCCTAACGGACTCTAGGAATGACTTCCTCCTCAGCACTGCTTATTTTCGTCCACGTATATCTCCCTTGCTAATAGCAGTTACTCAGTTACTAATACATATTTGATGGCTTGGAGTGACTTCCTCCACAGTGATGCCTATTTTCACCCACTTATATCTCCCTTGCTAATAGCAGTTGCTGATGCATATTTAATGGCATTAAGCCATTTTCTTTAACTTGTAATTCGACATATTTGGTTTACCACATTAATTTTGTCTGAAACTGCATGATGAATCAGCTTGCACCAGTTGATGCTCCTGCTTCCATACGTTCCTTCCTTCATTACTGGAAACCTCAAGCTATTGTACTAATGGAGAGTGAACTTTGGCCAAATCTTATTATGGATGCTTCAAAAGATGGGGTAAGTTATTCTTTCTTGTTAGTCCAAGTACTCTGGTAGTCTGGTGCTTATGGGAGTTCAAGTGAAAATAGTGATATGTATAATTCTTGTATATGCATGTGAAAATAGTGAGAGCAGCTTGTTATACATTAGTCTGTTACCACAAAAATATTTTAAATGTATTTCTCTTTTAGATGCCTGTATCATATCACACGGACATGGTTGCCCTTTTTAGTGATAAAAATGGATTTTCCCCTTCAGATAGTGCTTGTACTGTTAAATGCCCGGATGTCCGAAAAATCCTTTGAAGTTTGGTCAAGACCATTGCTTCTACCGTTAATTTCTTTGATGCTTTCAAAGTTTTCCTTGATTTGCCCATTGGTAAGCGCTCCTTTTCTTTTTGGACTAGAAGGATTATGTATTATTTTACGCCATCTGATATTTTTATTTTTGAATGCTATAGAGTACAACTCAGGGTATCCGTTTTCAGCTACTGCAAGCTGCTCCTTCTGTCATAAGCTTTTCCGGTGACCTAAAATATGGTTTGCTACATTTTCTTTTTGCCTTTATCAAATGATATTACGCCATCTCATTGCTTGGGAAGCTTTCCTAGCAATGTTATCTGTGTAATTGATAGCCATTGTGGTGATGTCTTTATTGATTATTTTTCCATTTGCTTTTCCCCTTGGATTTTTATAAGATTCTGGGGCTATTTGAAGTGGTAAATGGTATACACTAATCTTGTTTCCTTACTATTTTCATTCAGTAATAGAAGATTTAGGAGCCAATGAAGGACAGAAAAGTGTAGACAAACTGAAAGCACAACTTGCCTGCTGCCAGGTTTGGATGGCAGCCTCCATTCATAGGGGAGAAGAAGAAAGTTTGTTCCCTCCTCTATGCCTCTGATTATATCATACAGTGAATCTGGAATACTTTTGCCTATTGTGCTTAATATTTACTGGATCCTTAGATAATTAGTGATGCATTTATCGTAGTTCTTGTCTGGGTTTCAGATCAAGTAATATAAAATTTAAAAGCAACATAGGTAATATGCAATATTTGATATCTTTGGGTTGTTTACTCATTTTGATTTTTAAATCCAGAATTGTAACATTTTTTATCTACTTCCTGGTGTTTTGTTAAATTGTATCTCTGCTAGAAACTACCCGACTTCAAGAATTTCATCTGGTTCTCATTGTTTCTGAGCAATAAATATGTCAGCAGTCAAACAAATTATGTTTCTTACATAAATGTTTTTTCAGTTGTATGCAATAGCATTACGTTAGTCGACATTTGTTCTTGATCATATAGTATTCTGGCATGTTTCAAAGATTGTCACGGTTGCTGGTTTCTGAAAGAATATGTTCCAATGTGCTGTCCTGATGGCTGAAAATTCATGGTACTTTGTACCTTGGTGTTGCATTTATTAACTTAACCATTTCCTTGACATGCTAATAGAAAATGAATGTTGAGAGTAGTGCGTGTGCTCTGCAGTCATATATGGAGTTCACAGAGTCCTCATGCATCTGCTGCCTAATATAATCACTATTGTTGTCCCTCGGCATCCAAGACATGGACAAGAGATTGCGGAAGTAAGCTTTTTGTCAAGTCTTTGTCCCTGCTTCTATCTTATGCATTTTCTTCAAAGAGTTCTCCTTTTTGTGCATGTAACACAGAAAGCCCCTGTTAGCATGGATATATAAGTTTTGTGTCATTGCTTTGAAACTGTCATATTTACTATAGCATGGATAATTTATCATGTCAATGTTTTTTTCAATCTCCCCTTTCATTGCACAGGGTTAGTACTGATTTCCTAATAATGCACAAACGGGCAATGATGTGCAAACTATAAAATTTAAACGTGTTAATTGACATTCAATAATAATGATGCTCAAAACAAATTACTTCCACTCTTTATGGCATTTTGTACCATTTGTAAAATATATTTATTATTTTTAAATTCATATAGTGTAGAAATTGGAGAAAGGAGGACAGATTGTATCTTTGAGGTCTCAGCATGCGGAGCTTAAGCCAGGAACGCAAATTTATGTGGTGGACACTTTGGGTACATATATATTTTTTAATTTTCATTGGCGTGTACTATATTGGGAAATTCTTTTTTATGAGAAATGAAACTTGGTTTTCTATAGCTGTTGACATTATTATCAATTGTTAGATATCGAATCTTGATGTCTTGTAGTGATCATTACATAACTGAGAAATAGATTGGACAATGGGACGTTATGAGTAACACAAAATTTCCCATTTATAACATTAAAATATCAGCCATTTTTTTTTCTTCTTGCAGGTGAGTTAAGACGCATGTACACGTTGACGCCAATTGCTGTTATTGGAGGCTCTTTCTTCCCTGGTTCAGCTGGCCATAATATTTCTGAAGCTGCTGCAGCTGGCTGTGCCGTTTTGACAGGTTACTCTCATACTATTTATAGTTTTGAACACGCTGCTTGATACGCTTAAATTTGTTGTTATTGATTTTAGGTTGCCACATCGGGCATTTCTCCCACGTGGTGCAGGAAATGCAGCAGCTGAATCCCTTGTCAGTCCTTCAGGTTGGAATTCATCTACTTGCTCATAGAAGAAAACTTTCCAGGCTATGTATATTCTAATCTGTTTTCCAGAGCTGGTCTATTCATTGTCACTCTCCTTGCAGGTTTCTGGAAAACTGGAGCTTGAGGAGGCTCTCATCGAGCTCTTCACAAATGAAGCAGTTTTGGAAGCACGACGTAGGGCTGCAAAAGAAGCATTTAATCATTTGTCCAGCGATATAATTGCTAGAATCTGGAGTTCGTTAGAATTTCATATCTTCAGCAGGCTGTTCACAGTTGGCATCGAGATTAATGCAGGACACGACAATAATGAATGTGAAAATGATATTTGACCAATTAACAGCGACTTCTGATCTTCCGAAGATTGAAAATGCCACATTCGGATATAATTTATTTCTTCCCGAGGTATAGGCAATCAAATGCAACTGTATTGTTCTTTCTTGAAATTCATGGAGGATTTGTGTATAATATGCTAGCTCAAGTCGGGTTTGAGACTTAGTCGACAGGACTGGCCTCAGTAGGATTCTTTCACCATTGCTCCATGAAAAGTTGGAAAACCATCTTCGCTTCGTCTCCCATCTTATTCTTGGCTGCCGAGAGAGCAAAATGAACGGTAGCGATGGTGTCTTGATTCATAATTTGAAGCAACACTGGGTGGTCAAATAAGATAGGGGTTCAGATTCGCTGCCTTCAATGTCCCAAATGCCCCATCACTCACTTCTCTTAGACTCTTAAACATCCCCCTCTGTCGATTACTGTTGAAGATAGGGGTTTGTGATGCTACTGTTGAATTGCATTAAAATCTTCTATATTTATAATTCAAAGGTCTTCACTTTACATTAATCTTCTTATAAAGTTTTAATTTTTTTTCCCCAAAATATAACGATGATCTTAGATTATTAAAGTTTAGCCAGTATGAAGCAAAATACGTGCAGCGAATAGCTTTCTTGCATCGTGGCTTTTATATTAATCTAGAATAATCGTTATGTACTTATACTTTAATGGGAAATTTTCATTGAACCTCAAAGGATGTGACATAATTTCAATCAACCTCTAAAATTTTATGAAACTTCACTGCATCTTCATGGGTTGAAATGAAATTAAGTTTTATGAGTAAAAAGACAATTATGACCTTTTATTTTTTTTTTTAGAATGACATTTACAAAATAAAGAAAGGGATTTTAAAAAAAATTAGGGAATTAAAAATATTTTGGTCATTTTTAAAAATGGAAATTGAGAAGACAAATATAAGTATTTGTAAAATAAATAAAGGAATTTATAAGACAAATAAATGGATTCAAAAAATCTAAAGAATTGAGAATAACAAGATAAATATGAGAATTTACAAGATAAATAAGAATATTTATAAGAAAATTAAAAGGTTCAAAAGAACATAAGGAATAAAAAATATATTAGTCATTTATAAGATAAATATGAAAATTTACAAAATAAATATGAATATTTACAAGACATTTAAGATAATTTATAAGATAAATAAAGTAAAGGTATAATTATCTTTTCATTTTTAAAATTTTATTTTGATTCAGTGAAGTTTCAGAAAATCGACGAACAGAGATTCTCCCTGTTCTAATTTGAGCGTGAATTGTAATCGTTTAATGCGATCAAATAGCTACATTAATAAAGTCGGCAAATTTGACGTGGACATTATATATATATCCTTCCTCCGACACAGACACACATATATGAAGAAAAACGATTAACAAAAGCCAATGATGACGGCATACAACGTTTATAAGAGGCAGAGCATTCCACTTTTGTACTACCTGAAATATATACATGTATATATAGAAAAGATCTTGTCAAGCTCCAATCAATGGGAGATTTTAATTAGGGAAATTGTTATTTAAATATCCCATAAAATTCTAAAACTCCTAAACATCAGTTTAAAAATAAAAAAGACACAGAGGTGATCAAAAGAAATATGAGAATTATAAAATTTAAATGTTTTTACTTAAATGTCCCTCACATATTCTCTCTCTCCTCACCCTCTTCCTCTTCCTGGTCATTTTTGGAAGAAGTGGACCTAGTAGGCATCGAGTTCTTTAAAGATGTTGATGAATACTTGTATGAACAATGGCCTCTTCTTATCCCACATGTCGTTCCCTCTAATCCTCTTTGACTCAATTTTCATGAGTTTTCGAGCACAAATCGAGCCCCTGAAATCCGCCAAAATCGGATGAAGTGAGCCATGGAAGCTTAGGGGAATGGCTTCATGGAGTGAAGGGAGGGCACTTACAATGGGAGGCAAGGTACAATATTGAGGTATAGTATCTTGGTTTTGAAGAAGAAGAAAATGAACAATAAATGAGATTTAATAAAAATCTTAATAAAATTAACAAGTTTATCAATGATTTTCACAAAACTTATAATGGATTTAACAAGTTTGTTACTCAGGCAAAACATGTCAGTATTGGTTTACAAAAGCTGAGCACTATAAACAAAATTCGTAATAGGATTAATAAGTTTACTATGGTTTTTCACAAAATTTGTAATGAATTTAACAAGTTTATTATTCAGGTCAAAACATATCAGTGTAGGTTCAAAAAATATGAGCACTATGAACAAGATTCTTAATAGGATTAATAAGTTTATCAATGGTTTTTACAAAATTTGCAATGGTTTAATATATTTATTACTCGGGTCAAAATATGCTAGTGTGGGTTCACAAAATCTTAGCACTATGAACAAAATTCATAATGGGATTAACAAATTCATCAATGGTTTTCACAAAACTTGTAATGAGTTTAATAAGTTTGTTACGTAGATCATAACATGTTAGCGTGTGTTTTCAAAATCTGAGCACTATTAACAAAATTCGTAATGGGATTAATAAGTTCAACAATGGTTTTCAAAAAACTTGTAATGGGTTTCACAAAACTCAATAAGAACTTCTTCAACATGATCAAAGTCACAAATAGAGAACCACCACTCTTAGTTCAAAATGATAAGAGAAGAGAGTTGAACTTCGGCTAGGTCAAATAATCAACAGAAAACCATGATTCTTGGTTTGAAATCACAGAATAAAGAGATTGAACAAATCTTTACTCAAATTATCGATCGAGGAAACGTTCTCTAAACCTCAAAAATGAAGCTTTTGTGTTTGATGAAATCACAATATCGCAATCTAAATCTTTAGGTCTGAAGGAAATAAGCTTTAATTAGGGCACGATTTGTGTTGGAAAACTCATGAAAATTGAGTCAAAGAGGATTAGAGAGAACAATACGTGGGGAGAGAAGAGGTCATTGTTCATGCAATTATTTATCACCATCTTCAAAGAGCTCAATGCCTATAGGGTCTTCTTCTCTAGCAATGATTGGGAAGAGGAAGAGAAGGTGAGGAGAGAGCAAGAGGAAGGGAGGATGAGAAGAAAGAGAATATGTGAGGGGCATTTTAATAAAATTATTTAAATTTCATAATCTCATATTCCTCTCAATTACATATGTTCTTTTAATTTTTTGATAGGCGATTTAATGTTTTAAAATTTCATCTGGTATTTAAATAGCATTTTTCCTTTTAATTATTTTGATTTCTTTAAAAAAAATAGAGAAGTATGATCATGAAATTTTAGTAAAAGGAGAATATAAGAGAAAAGAATAAAAAAATAATTAAAAGTATCCAATCACTCTTCGTCGTCCCCAACTAAGTTGGGTGCAGACACGGTTTAGGGGCATTGCCAATTTGCCAGCGACTTCCTTAATCACTCAATCAATTATATGTGTGTGCGCGCGCGTGAAAAAATAACGTTATTTCCTCTGCTTTTGGACCTCACTTGCAGTTGTTATAATGCTTCTTTTTGTCTCCTGGGAATCCCCTTTCCGTTTCTGTTGTTTTCCCCCAGGCCATGCTCAAGTAAGCTTGCTTGTGTATGTCAAATTTCACTGCAGTCTCTGTAATATCACGCACTGACACCTTTCTTGTCTCTCCCCGACGACTCATATCTCTGTCACAGACAGCAACCTCTTGTCTTCTATGAGCACTGAGACACACATGCCTTGTTTTGTCTCCAACGTCCATGGTCGATTCCCCGAACATGAAGCCAGTGGCTGAAGAATTCTCCAACCTAAACGACGTAAGCCTTGCTGCTATCTGCTCCATTTCCCAATGAATGTGATCAACGCTGAGGCAAGATGTTTGATTCCACAGTACAGCCTTCCTTTTGTTTTTGTGTGTGTCTTGCTGACTCAGATTGATAAAGAATAAAGATTTCTCATTTAGAACGCCAATTTCGCCTTCAATTTCTGCTTCTTTTATTATTTCTTTCTTTATTGGTGAAAAAGCAGAGGGGACTTGATTTTGAACTGTAACAGCACCAAACAAATAAAAGAAAAAGCTGAAACGTTTCCCTCACTTTTTGCGACAGGATTGCATTACCATATTGGTAAAATCTCCAAAGATGAGAATTCAGATGTTGGTACCAAACTGGCTGCCCCACCCATGTGCCACTTATCCATCGTCCCTGTTTTCTCCTATGCCTATAATAACAGAGAACAGGAACTGGAGACATAAGCTTGAATAAGTTTTAAGACGTGAATAATTTTCTGTCTACGTTTGGCATTTCCCTGTAGGGAGTAAATAGTTGGGAAAAGAAGAAGAAAAAGAAAATGAGCTCGACAGCTCGTCATTGGTCATTTGAGCTGCTCACTACAATTCTTAATATTTTATCATTTATGTTTTGAATTTGGTGGTGCAGCCACAAAATTGAAGTTTGAATTTGAACTTTAGCCATGGCCCTTGAATTTGCATGTCGAAAAAAGAGAATAACTTTCTTAAAGTAGAGACCTCTTTTTTCTTCTCCGACATGGAAGATAGAAGAAGTAGCTGACGTATCAAATAGTAAACCAACCCCTTTAGGCCATAGCCTCAAAAAGTTTGTCCTCCCAAAATAATAAATCAGCTTCCAAGTTGGGTTAAACTTATGAGCAGTGAAAGTTGCACAAATAATTTGCATTACATGCAGAGTCATAGCCTCTGTGATGGTTCCCAGCTCAACGCAAGGTAGGATCTTAATTCAAAAGGGGTCTGTCTCTTTGATCTAAAACAACATTATTGAATTTATTTATTGCTGGTAACATCAAGATGGACCATTGACTTTCAAGTGCTTTCTTTTCCCCCACCAAAAAAATTTTAAAGCGGGAGGGTACAGGTAGGAACGCTCAGCACGAAACTATCAAACTAATAAGAGTGATAGGATGCCAATTATTGCTAACAATTTTTTTTTTCTGAGGAAGAGCAACGATATTATTAACCTTTTGAGTGAGTAGTGAGCAGTGGGCACAGTTGAAAGAAAAGTAAAAGCAAACAGAGCAAAGTAATTGCCAAAATTATTTAGAACGGATTGACATAGGCGTTTACCAACACTTTTTGTTCAGCAATCAATACAATAACAACGTGGGAATTCATTCAACCTTGAGAAGGGTAAATTTATCATGTTCATCTCCATTGAAATATTATCAAACGCCATCATTGCAAGCACATGCAGGATTCAGTTGTTCCTCGTTAGATGGTAGATACCCATTATGCAGCTTCTATAGATGGTAAAGCTGCGACAGTAAGCCGATCATTGTTGCTTGCTTTAAAAAAGATAATGAAGTAGAGTGCTACACAGTAGACAGTTAGAGCCTAACTCGCTAAAATCAAACAAGATTACCAGTCATTTATTGGTCCACTTCTTAGTATCTCATTTACTTTCAGCAGTATCCATCATCCCGTCATTTAATCTATTTCCCCACATCACAAAAGATCAGGTTAATAACGGGGAGTTCAATTATATTATATTGGTGAGATAATAAAAGAGCAAAGGAGTAGAGCACAGGGATCAAGAAGCATAAACATGTTTGTTAACCTTTTAAAGAAGAGGCCAAAACAAAAGTAAAAAGGTGAAACCTTTGGTCCTCATTCTATATCTTGTTATGGAGTACATATAATAGCAATCATTCACACAACCATCCCCACCTTCCCAATCACAAACCCACTGCCTCACCTTTAATCATGATATTCCTTCTCTCCTAACAGAAAAGTTCTTCTATTTTGTCTTTTGATCTACAGGACACACAGAGAAAGGGTATGAGAATCTGCTTCTTCCCTTTCTTTTAATTTTAAAACACTGCCATTATTCCTTCTTCTTCTTCCCGCTGGAGCATGCACACTAAGCTCTGCTCTCTTCTTCATAACATGAACAAGGCTTTTCCTTTAAACCTTGCATTGGTCTTGGCCTTCGCTTCACTCTGTTGTGTCTCAAAGTCTCTGGGTTTTACCCAAAATGACACTCACGCTCTCACTCAATTCCGCCTCCAAGCTGATGCTCATGGCCATCTTCTCGTCAACTGGACTGGCGCCGACGCCTGCTCTGCTTTCTGGCGCGGCGTTCAGTGCTCCCCTAATGGCCAAGTCGTTGGAATCTCGCTTCCTTCTCTTAATCTCCGAGGCCCTGTTGATTCTCTGTCTTCGTTAAGCTACTTGCGCCTCCTTGACCTTCATGACAATCGCTTAAACGGCAGCGTCGCGCCTCTCTCTAACTGTACCAGCCTTGAACTTCTTTATCTCTCCGGGAATGACTTCTCCGGCGAGCTGCCGCCGGAGATAGCTTCCCTCACGCGTCTGCTCAGGCTTGACCTCTCTGACAACAACATCCGAGGTCCCATTCCGAAGGAACTGTCTAAATTGACTGCGCTTCTCACGCTTAGGCTACAGAACAATGATCTCTCTGGTCATATCCCTGATCTTTCTGATTCTCTGCTCAAACTCAAGGAGCTCAACATGACCAACAACGAGTTTTATGGAAGATTACCCGATGGATTGTTGAAGAAATTCGGTGATGTAAGTTTCTCTGGGAATAAAGGTCTGTGTGGATCAAACCCATTACCGGTTTGTTCCTCCACAACAGAAAACTTTCCTTCTTCTTCTTCAGCACCGGCTCCAACAATTCCTTCTAAGCCAACCCCAATACCCCAAACAAACGCAACTCCTCCTCCCAAAACCCAACCCCGAAAGGGGTTAAGCACCGGAGTTATTGTAGCCATTGTGGTGGCGAATTGTGTGGCATTTCTGGTGATAACCTCTTTCATCGTTGCTCATTGCTGCGCTAGAGGACGAACCTCCGATTCTATGGTGGGTAGCGAAATTGGGAAGAGGAAAAGTGGGAGTAGCTATGGAAGTGAGAAAAAGGTGTACGCAAGTGGGTGTGTAGACAGTGACGGAACCACTGGAACGGACCAAAGCAGGCTTGTATTTTTCGATAGAAGGAGCCGATTCGAGCTGGAAGATTTGCTCCGAGCATCGGCGGAGATGCTGGGAAAAGGAAGCTTGGGAACAGTGTACAAGGCAGTGCTCGACGATGGATGCACCGTCGCGGTTAAGAGACTCAGAGACGCAAACCCATGTGCCTGGAAAGAGTTCGAACAGTACATGGATGTGATCGGAAAGCTCAAGCACCCCAATATTGTGAGACTCAGAGCTTATTACTATGCCCGAGAAGAAAAGCTCCTCGTCTATGATTATCTCCCCAACGGAAGCCTGCATTATCTTCTTCACGGTTAGTCTTAGTCTCAGACGTCAATTATTTCTAGATACAGTATACTCACCCGGGCTATTAACCTAAGACTAGTTGACATTTTTAGGAGAGTTAAATAACTTAATCATAGCATTGAGCATTTGTATATTATTAGATATTATATAAGTTTTTAAGTTAAACTTATAAGTGAGATCAATTAGTTTGATGTTCTATTAAGTATTTGAGTTCACACAATCTAATTCTAACGTGATCATCTATTTGATAGGGAACCGTGGTCCAGGAAGAATCCCTCTGGATTGGACTACGAGAATAAGCTTGGTTTTAGGGGCAGCCAGAGGACTCGCTCGGATTCATGCGGAATATAGTGCAGCAAAAATACCTCACGGCAACATAAAATCTTCCAACGTTGTACTCGATAAGAATGGCGTTGCTTGCATCTCTGACTTCGGCTTGTCTCTGCTGTTAAACCCTGTTCATGCAATCGCAAGATTGAGTGGATACAGAGCTCCCGAACAAGAAGACAGCAAGAAGCTGTCTCAGCAGGCAGACGTGTACAGCTTCGGTGTCTTGCTGTTGGAAGTTCTCACAGGTAAGACTCCATCCCAGGAGCCATCACCGACACGTCCTAGGTTGGTTGACGACGAACAAACTGTGGATCTCCCGAAATGGGTGCGATCTGTAGTGAAGGAAGAATGGACAGCGGAAGTGTTTGATCAAGAACTGTTGAGGTACAAGAACATAGAGGAAGAGCTTGTTTCGATGTTGCATGTGGGACTGTCGTGTGTGGTGGCAGAGGCAGAGAAGAGGCCATCCATGGCGGAAGTTGTTAAGATGATTGAAGAAATCAGGGTGGAGCAATCTCCTCTAGGGGAAGACTATGATGAGTCTCGCAATTCACTTTCACCTTCCCTTCCCACCACTGAAGATGGACTGGCTTAACACAATTATTCTCTATCTATACCAGGTACTTTGATGCACTGTCTCGTTGCACCTTGCGTGATTTTTAGCCATCATGCGTATCCCCGTGGCTAGCTTTTCAAGTTGTGCTATTTTTATGTGTTCTTTGTAAAATTTCCAAGATTTGAGGAACTTTAATTATTGCACGTAGGACATTTGACGATATTGCGAAAGAGCTTAGAATAAAGTGTTGTTTTAAGTTTAAAAGTAGGACGCTCATTTGGAGATGTTTTGTTTTGTGTCAGTGCTGGGTCGTGAGGCATAGTGGTCTATTTGTTTTAATGGCCTGGAACTGCAATATTTGCATGGAATTAGGGTAACTAGAAGGAATAAGATTAAATATTTAGTTTGAAAGCTGAGCATGCGATTAATCGTTTATTATAAGCTTAGGAGTTAAGACCCACGCCATGAATTCAAATATTGGAGTCGCGAGAATGGGCCGGGAGAGGAGTTTTTGTTGACTATTGGTGTCCGCATCTTGGAATCACCGTCCTCTAGTAAAACAAAAAAACTTTCATATCTGAGAATAATGTGAGAGTGACTCTGATTTTACTTTATCTCGTTTGCCCACAAATGTGTTCAAAATCAAATAGAAAACTTTGGACGAAATGAGGGCATTGATAATTCAGAACCTCCGTTAAGCCCTCATGTCAACTGCGTAAATAATTAAATAGAGTGTTTTTGGAGGAAAATCAGCATATGTTTTTATTAATAAATAAATTAACTAAACTATTTAATTTCTACAGATTAATCATTTAACTTTTGCATTAAGGATTACCTAACTGCAATCCACCTGGGAATAGCAAGTTTGCATGGCCTAAAAACAAGTGTGAATGGGCCCAGAGAATTTACCAAAGCCCATACCGTAGTGTACCTAAAACACCCGAAAGAAATTAGGAAAATCTCATTTAAATATCAAATGAAATTATAAAACCCTAAAATGTCTGTTAAAATTTGTAAATGTTTAAAATGTGACATGGAACAAATTGCAATTTTTTAGAATGTTAGTAAATTTACCTTTTTACTCTTAGTTTTTAAATAAATAAATAAAAAAAGAAAAATGACTATCACCAAAGAACCACCGTGGCTAGCTGCTGAAGATCTGGCCACCGGCGGCTTGGGCTCTGCCATCGGTGGCTTAGATCCGACAAGGGTTTTTTTTTTGTGGAGATGGGGTTGAATTTTTTTTTTTTAAAAAAAAAAAAAATAAAGATTGAATGAGTTATGTAAGGGTGCGTTTTGAACATTACTCACCTTCAAAGGGGTTAAGCGCGCGCGCGCGCACACATATATATATATATAAACATTTTTTGTATCAAGAGACACTTTTATAAATCCCCATTATAAATGTTATGAATACCAGTAATAAATTTGTTAAACTCATTACTGGACTTATTATTCCCATCTCAAAATTTGTTCATAATACTTATATTTTGTTCAATCTTGTAAATCCCAATATATATGTGTGTGTGTGTGTGTACATACATACATATACACACAAACACACACATATATACATACTTATATATGCATATATACGTGTGTATATTCATTACAAATTTTGTTTAAAATGCTCAGATTTTATTTATTCTTGTGAATCCCCTTATATATATATATATAATATCATATTTGTATTGACACACACACATATAAATAAAATAGGAGTAACAAGATTGAACAAAATATGTAATGAGAATAATAAGTTGAGTAATGGATTTAACAAATTTATCAATGATATTTATAACACTTATAATGGGATTTATAAGAGTGTCTCTTGATGGAAAAAATGTTAAGAAGAAAATATATATTTATTTATGCATATATTTATTAGAGGAGTTAAGTGACTTGAAGGTGGGGTGGGTTCAAATCCCACCTTCACACACCTCTTTCAATCTTTTTTTTTTGTTTTTTTAAAAAAATCAACTTCACATTAAAAAAAAAAAAACCTCCTCACTAGATCATAGGCCACCGCCAGGCACCGGCCAACCGTGATAGTTCTCTAGTAAGAAGTACTTTTTTTTCATTTATTTAAAAACTGAAAATAAAAAAGTAAATTTATCAATATTTTAAATTTTCAATTTGATCTATGTAACCTTTAAATCCTTTATAAATTTAACAGACATTTACATTTAGACGTTTTAAAATTTCAGTTGGTATTTAATTGAGATTTTCTAAAAAAAATAAGAGGCATTTTGCTCTTTGAACGGATCTAGGGAGTGAAAAATGTTAACAACAGTTGAAGGGTGGTGACGCGTGCGTGGGCTGAGTCAAAAGTGGCATGGAAATGGGAGAAACATGTGAACTTGGAAATTGAATTGAACAACGAGGTTGAGAAGCCTCATGTTGACGCGCAAAGACAGGTCAATTTTTTTGGTCCCCAATGCTTATTGGCTATTCGGATGGTCCCATTCCCCAATTTGATGGAACATAGTCGCATGTGTCGGCCTCTTCGTAAAGACATACACCACAAATATCAAACAGAAAAGAGGTATTTACTTCACGCCACGTATCAGATGTTGGGCATCAAATACAGTGCACCAACGCTGGAAAATTGACCCACTTCGTCACAGCTCCATATTTAAAGCCTATTTTTTTTAAAAAAAAATCCACATAAAATAAGACTAATCAGGTTAGGTGAGGTCCCACATCAGGCCCAACAAATGAGCAATGCAATACATAGCTCTGGCCACCTAGCTTAAATTGGTGTGAATTTCAGGGGTTAAGTTAATCGTGAAGTATTAATTACATACCACACTCTAGTTATATTTATAAATTTTTTTTAATTAAATCACACATATTAAGAAAATGTAGTTAACTCAATGATTATGAGGTAAATTTTTAATTTTACTCTCATTTATGAATGGGTATCTTTCAACTTTTTCTTCTCTTTCTATTTTCATTAATACAATTAATGTAAGTAAAATTGTCACAACCTCATTTATTACTTGAAAGATGAATTATAAATAGAACTAGATTTTTTATCAAAAGGGACTTATAAATAGGAACATAGTGATAAATATTTTCACGTTTTATACATTTTTTTCATACTTCTTTTATCACATTTACCATTATACCACAAAGCAAAATGCACAAAATATCAACGTCCATGTCAAATATGAAGTGTATAGAGTATTTAGTCACATGTCACATCTTTGATTGCTGTTAGGGAACTCATTTCTACTGGAATGCAAGGCGTCCCCTCTCTTATTCAGAGGGAGTCTTTGAATTTGTGCTCTCCTTATAATTTGTTCGGTCTTAAAGAATTTTTTTCAGTAACCATGTGTGCACAATTTTTAGGAAAACAAACCCAGTATCTAATTGGGTAATTAAAGCTCCGTTTGATGGGTATTATGGGTGTGCTTTGACCTCCCTTCCTAGTTTTATATTTTTATCTTCATAGTTTACGAGTATTTATAGATTTTCCATGTTCTTTGTTAACTTTTTTTTGTTCGAAAGCTACTTATATTAATAATTTAAAGCCAGATACACAAAACGAGGACAAACCAAATATAGAAAACTAACATAGGTAAAGCAAATACAAGGGGAAAACACCAAATACAAGGGGAGAAAACTAATTATCATCAATTGTAGATCTGAAATAAAAGTAGCATCAATAACAACACCAGACTCCTATAGATCCAAGGTTAGAAGTAAGAGAAAGTGTTGGTTGTAAAACTAGCTTTATAGGGCACACCTCTTTATAAGCATTAGCTGCAAATAGAGCAGCTACACAGTAGCCCCGTTTTGAGGTAAAGAACATAAAAAATTCAACCTCATAAAGAAGCCCAATGAAGTTCTAAAAAACACTTCTACTCCTCCATTGAAATAGATCTAGTGATGTCGACCACACATCAAACAACGCCTCTTGATAATGACTATGGCTAATAATGGCCCTATGATATAGTTAAAGCATATGACAACCGTGACAATTGATAAAATCATTCTCCTAAGAACACAAATCCGAGCCACTCGAAGAGAAACAAATCTATTAACGTTCAAACAACCTTTCAACAAAAGAGGAGTTATACCTAGATCTCGCAGATCTATTTATTACTTGAGAAAACACCACCATTAAAATCTAACACCACAAAGAAAGGAAGAAAAGACAGACAACTCGCATAAAAACGTTGAAGAGAGCTCTCAACGCCTCAAAAAAGATTTGGAGTGGGAGAGGAAAAACTCACCCCAAAGGTGAGAGAAGACCACAGTTGACAAAAATTAGAAGGAGGAGGCCGCAACTGAGAGATCTAAGCTCTAATCTACCTTTCTGAAGCGGCTATGGTTGAGGATGAGGCTCACCGGCGGCATGTGATAATAAAACATGCCACCGACGAGAGGGAGTGGAGGGGATGAGTTCGCGAGGCAGAGAAGGTGAGGGAGAGAGATGCCAACCCTATCTTTTCAGTTTACACGTAACACCTAGCTGCCATAACCCATACTAATTATTGGGACATGTTCTTTGTTAACCAGGTATAGAGAACAAAATACATTCACATAAAGTGTATAGAAGTGTTTCATAGGAAGGATTACCTATTGCCTATTTATATAGAAAAGAGGGGAATATAGAAGTAAACATTAACATAAATTGAGGAGGAAATTAGGGAGGGAATTAAGTCACAATATTATCTTAATATTCTCAACACTCCCCCTTGATAGGGCAAAACTTTACAACTTATAACCCCGCAAGTGCATGGGCCGTATCAAGTAATAAAGAGTAAATAAGATATCGTTCCCACGAGGACTTAATATCCACAACTTAAGTTAAGCATTGATTTTACATTTTTATTTAAATTGAGCATCTCAAATTGAAATTAATTAAATAAAAAGAAATTAAAATCAACTAACTACCACGAATATCAAATAAGCAACCCAGAGTCACTAATCCTTATCAGCTTCATAAACTTTGTTTTCACTAATTTAATTAGCCTTAATATCAATTTTGTTAATCTCAATTATAAATAACTATCTATCGGTCCACTTACAACCCTCTCTTAAGTATAAAATGTTGTGTCTAACATAATTACTCAAGAGACAACAAAACTCAAACACACCCTTCAATAATTATATGGGGCCAGGTATATGTTTATCATAATCACAAATTAAATCACAATCTAATCCCATAATCTTATAGCTTAATTAAAATCTTTTTCGTAAGGTAAATCCTAATGCTCAATATCAAGCCAATAACTAAATAGATAAAACTAAACAATATTAAATAACCAAAATTAATATTAATTATAACTAAACAATGAAAACTGAAAACTCAGATTAATTCAACTATATATAAATTCATATTCAACTATATATAAATTCATAATTACTCTAGGGTGCAAAACAAATTAACCACCCACATGGCTATACTATAATAAAGTCCAAAAAAGCAGCAAATATGAATTCAGAGTTCAGTTCACAGCACAGAAAAGTAAATATCCAGATTCAGAGACATGAGGAAGATCACAAGATAGAAGACTATTCAACTGAAGCTACCAAATCGCGCCTCCATGGTTCTCGTCTTCTAGCGTCTCTGCTTCTCTCAGATGCCGCGTCTCCGCTCTCTGCGTCTCTCCTCGCAGTTGTGACGACTGACGACGAAGCTCGCCGGTGGCCTTGGTTGTGAATTACACTGCTGTCGAGAGAGGAAGGAGTAGGTCGAAGGATCTGGAGTCGCTAAGCTCTACTGCCCACTGCTCTATTTTTTTCGTTCCCCAGTCGTGCCTCGCCTCTCTCCGCTCGAATGAATATCCGTCTCCCCTGATTTAATTTCGCCTCTTTGTTTCACGGTAGCTTTTAGGTTTTTCAATTCATTTAGTTTGTGGGCCCAACCAGCATTCAATCCAAACCCAAAGTATTCAACCCTTAAAAACAATCATGCTCCTCCCTCGTGCTTTATGAAAACAAGAGAAATTATATAAGGGAAAACATTTTATCAGGAAAATCATTTTCTCATGTCACACAAACATGAAATAGTGGGACCTATATATACATATATTAATTTAATATATGTATATGTGGGTCCCACCATTTCATGTTTGTGTAGGAAACTTTTTTTTTATGTAACATGAGAAAATCAAAGCCCATTATATAATACTAGTAACAATAAATAATAAGAATAAATCTTTATTTCTTCTTTTCCTCTTTTAGAAAACTTTTCATTACTATTATTCATTTTCTAAACTTAAAAACATTTATTTTCAATTGAAACCCACAAATGATGTGCCAATTTGATTTCTCTTGGAATTTTAAGAAAATCTCTTTAGTTTAGTATTAATGACTTCCTAAATATATCAAAATATATCCCGAATCTATTAAAATTAGAAAGTCATCACCCCTCAAGATGAAAAAAGATTACACATGCATAGCAATTGATCTTCAAGAAAATAATGATCCATAGCCTAGAACTCGAACAACAAAGGGTACCAAACCAGGGTAGAAGCTACAACAAACAGTCCTACAAGGGACGAAAGCAACACCAAACGGTCTTGGTACTAGGGACCAAACAATACTCCAAACATCTCATCAGAGACAAACACCAAACAGTCTCAAAAGGGACCAAACAATGCTCCAAACATCTCACCATAGACGAACACCAAACGGTCTCACCAAGGACCACTCCAAACGTCTCACTAGAGACGAACACCAAACCAACCTTTTTTTTTCCAACTCAAATTCATCATCATTAGGGATAAAATGTTATTTAACAAAAGGGATAACATAGTAATATGGTGTCCCCAAGTTCATCATCATTGATAATTATTCAATTCCCTACAATGCATTATTAGCAACAAAAGCTACCAACCTAATGACGACCAGGATTGTTGTGTCACTCTAGAACAAAAATTAGTGATTGAGTTCCCAAATTACCTTCGCCATGAGCCTTGAGTGACACGTGAAGCAACTAAGCAAGAGGCAGCCCAGGCAAAGCAATACCCATGTTCTGACACTCCTTCAAACAAATCCCTGAGTCCTTTACAGAGTGATCCACGTAGAATCAAGGAGTAAAGTCCTTCTTCAAGATTTCATGCCTAAACAAATCCAACAACTTTGAACCTGCCAATCCGGTCAAAATTGCATTCAAGGATGATTCATCATCAAGCCCAACCTTGTGAGCATACATTATTCCCTCCATGAGCCCCACCATGTTTGAAGCAAGCATAATATGATTAACTAACTTCATTCACCAATTAGAGACAAGACATTTTTTTTTTAAATGCTAGAATTTGGTAGTTGGGTGGAAACATCTCATGTTAAAACTGTAGAGGAAGCAATTGTGACATATCAGAGTAACTTGGATGAAGATCCTTTAATGAAAGAGGGGAAGTCAATGGTAGGAGGATCACGACAGAATTATGGCTCTGATGATTGCAGTGATGCATATGCAAAGAGCAAGGGATGTGGCTTTGATTTAGAATTTAGAATTAATGTTGGGTCTTAGAAACGGAAAGGAATTTATCATATATGATTTTTTTTTTGAGATAAATGGGGCAATAGCCCAAGTCATTTATTTATCCACGACAAATTTGGGAAAAGCAATCCCCATATTGTCTCTGTACAAGTAAGTAAGCAGAAAACAAGGTGGCCTATCAAAAACAACAGACTCCTCTTCCTGAACAAGACTATAATTTGCTAAAGCATCTGCACTAAAATTCCCTTCCCTGTATACATGGACAAAGTAGACTCTTCTAATATTCTTCACAGCATCTCTAATATTTACCAGCAGTCTCGAATTAGTAACTGAATTCTCCTGCATATGCTTTAGCAGGTGTACTATAGTAGCAGAATCACATTCAATTATCACACTATCAAAATGGCAATCAACAACAATTGTTATACCAGTATAAAATCCCCAAAGCTCTGCCTTAATTGCTGACTGAGCTCCCAATCTCCTAGCAAATCCTTTTAGGAACCTCCCATTGCAATATCTTATCAGCCCTCCACATCCTGCTCTTTTACATCTGCTTTTATATGCTCCATCTACATTAAGTTTCACCCAGCCTTCCTCTGGCCCTTTCCATCGAATCTGCTTCTCCACTTTAACAACTTTAGCCCTCCCAAACTCCACTCTTGCTTGCTTTATCTCCTTTGCATACCATTTTACTATTCTGCTTTTGTTGTCTGGAACTCTAAATCCTTCCTCAAACCAAGCCTTGTTCCTCCATTTCCATAATAGCCAACAAGTAATCCCAAATATCAAATCCCAATCATTTCCTCTATCTATTATATTCGTTCCAATTCAATCCTTACCCTGCAGGTTCTCAAAATCAATTTCGACCCTTCCCCCTTTTAATTCAATCCACAAATCTTTAGCTACACAGCAGTCCCTTAGTACATGTAATAAATCCTCACTATTATCACAAACATGACATCTATCATTACACCCCATTATACGATTCATTCTCTTACCTGTTAGAAGTCTGTCATGCAGTGTTTTCCACAGGAAGATTTGTATTCTTCTAGGCCCTCTCCAACGCCATAACCTATCCCATACAGGGTCCCTGATGTCTTGTTCTTTTCTTAATTCATGGTAAAAAATAGCAGCCACAAATTTGCTACTGTATGATGTTCCCCATCTAACTATGTCCTCTCCATTCAGTTGATTCGAGGGTTCCACAGCCAACACCCTTTTTACACCCTCTTCATTCAATCTTCTTCTTAACTTCTGCTCATCCCATCCACCCCCAATACACAACATACTACTCACTGTTTCCAACCCCTCCTCTTCTGTCAGATTTCCCAAGCAATAATCAGACAACACTCCACCATCCTCCAACCACTTATCACACCAAAACTTTACCTTTTTTCTATTTTCGACTTCCCATTCCATTTTGTCAACCACTATCGGCTAGATCTTTCCCACTTGTTTCTACACCTCAGAATCAGAATTCCTAACTATACACTTTCTTTCCTTTATCATATTCCTTCCATATTTTCCTATAAGCACCTTGGAGCACAGACCTCTAGGATTAGACAGTAAGCTCCAAGCAGTCTTCCCTAACAATGCTTCATTCATACTCTCAAGATCCCTTATTCCCAAACCTCCATTTTCCTTTTTCTTACAAATTGTCTCCCAACTGACAGCATGAAGCCTTCTCTTCCCTTCCTCACTACCCCATATGAAATCTCATTGTAATTTTTCCAGCTACTTTCTAACTCCAGCTGGTAAAATGGAATGTTGCATGTAAAAAACAAGGAGTTGATTGGTAATAGCCTACACTAATGTAACCCTACCAGTAAAGGATAGTGTCTGCCTTTTCCACCCACTGAGCTTCTTTTGCATTTTATCTAACAGATTTTGAAATCTACATTTACTTTCTCTTCCCTTTATCATAAAGGCCCCTAAATATCTTCCTAGGTCATCCATTCTCCTGAAATCAGAAAAATCGCATATCTCTTTCTGTCTGCCTCTATCAACATTATTAGAAAAATATATGCTAGTTTTTTGGTTATTTACTTTTTGCCCAGACATACAACCAAACTCCTCCAGTACTCCCATTACAGTACAAATATTATCCATATTAGCCTCACATACTAACAACAAATCGTCAGCAAACATAAAGTGGGAAATTTCAGTACCATACCTACCCAGTCGCAGTGGCTTCCACTTCCCCTTGTTCACATAATCCACAATTAGATGAGTAAGTTTTTCCATACCCAAAACAAAAAGGTATGGGGACAGCGGGTCCCCTTGCCTCAATCCCCTTGACGGCTTGAAGGACTCCCTTTTATTACCATTCCACATCAGCGCCATATTGTATCATATATTATTTTAAATGTGTAGATTGATGAATCCCACAAGACTTGGCAGGTTAATGACAAGGATAATGATAATAATGAGGATGTAATTAATATTTCGGAGGAGTTTTTGCAATAAAATGATAACGGTCAACTACAAAAAGACGACTCTTCTCCTCTTGAGTCCTCTAGTGTTGAGGCCCAAGTTGATTCATAAATGATTATTATGAATAACCCTTTAACTCCTACAAAAAAAAAAAAAAACCCAACTAACAAATTACACAGTGAAATTTCCATATGATGAAGAAGAAAGCCTCATTGACACACACATACACACACTCCCCCCCCCCCTTGTGAGTAGTGACGAGTCATGGTCACTATTCACATAACAGTACAGCCTTATAACTATTCAAAGAATAGTACCAAACTCTACTAGAAAATCGATAGAAGGAAGAATAAACAAAGCTTTGATACCATATAAACTAGATATTTTGAATAAAATACATGTTAGAAAAACTAAAGAACTAATCATACTTTATTTACTAAATAAGTAATTAGATCTAATGCGGGATTAAAGAAAATAAAAAGGCAGAAATACCTTCAACCATTGATTATCTATGAAAGAAGAAAACCACAATTCTTCTAAATCCTCACTCTCACTCTCTTTAGATGGTGTTTCCCTTATCTGTCGTGTAAGCAGACTTAGGGGATCGTGTAAATAAATAGAAAAGGCATGGAGTATTTTCCACATCTTTCCATCAAAGACGTGCCAGCCTTACGTGAATTCATGGACAGTTAAGATTTTGGTGGATCTAAACGTGGATCATTTCTTAATTTTTTAATTAATAAATCTGAATATTAATTTAAATTAATATATATATATATATATATATATATATATATAAAATATTAATTCAAATTAATATATAAATAATAATTAAAAAATTTCAACAATACATTCATATAAGTGTATACAAATGTTTCATAGGAAAAATTGCCTATTGCCTATTTATTTATATAGAAAGGAGGGGAACATAAAAGTAAACACTAACATAAATTAATGAAGAAATTAGGGAGAAAATTAAGGCACAATGTTATACTAATATTCTCAACATTTTTCAATTTGTAGTGCCTTGTTTCTTATTGCATGGAGGAGTTTGTATCCAAGAACTGTGGATGTTTCATGCCGGCAAAAAAGATGAATATTTTTTAATAATGAAAAGTTTTTTATTCATCACTGTTATGTATCATAACTAATATTTAAAAGAGAGTTTATAACCATACCTATATATTTCAACTGATATTGGATGGATTTTTCTTTTCATTATTAAAAAAAAAAAACTGATATTGGACTATATGGATCATCTAATCCTACAAGGCCGAAAATAGGCATACCCATGGAGGCTGCCAAGAGCCAAACTACTAGTACAAACGACGACGACCCAGAGAAATTGACCCCTCGCTGGGGGACGCCTTAAAGCCCACGTGGCTGACCAGGGAGCAAGCGGGACCCACCCTCCCGTCATTTTTTCCCGCTCCTTGGCCCCGCCCCCGCGTCACCTGCTGCGCATGTCCGCTTCGCCCCTCCAGACGTGAGCCCCGTTACATCCTCACGCCCAACAAACAATCGCACGGTTCCGTACCACCCATAAACGGCGGCACCTGGTGGGGCCCCTCCAATTCAAAATCGTGGATCTGATATATATATAGATATGCTTTAATTAAAATAACATAATAAATGTATTATTTAATTTAAAAAATATATTCTTATTTATAAAAATTATATATTTTCACGGTATTGTTAAAAAATCATATAATATTCAATAAATTGAAAATTTGTGATATAAATAGTCTTTAAAAAGTGGTGTAAAATATAATGATAAATAGAAATGTATCATACGGATTGGTTGGAAACAAAAATAGTAATAATAAAGTGCTGACTGCTGAGTAGAGAACAAAAGGATTGCGAAAAACAATAGGGGTCTGAGCGACCTGGCGAAGGTTAGGGGCAGGTTTAGGTTTTTCAAAAGTGTGACAATTAAGAGCTCGAGTTCTCCATGGCTTTTTTTTTTTTTTTTTTTAAAAAAAAGGAATTAGCTTGCTTATAATAATAATATTTGACCCCATAAATTTGGTGATTAAAAATTGGTTAAATGGAAAGTCTAGCGGGGAAGCAACATAAGAACTCAGGCATATTCTCCGCTTTTGCTGTTTGAAGCTTTTTGTCTCCTTCTGATCGAACTTCCTTCTTCATCCTTCTTTCTCTTCCATAGGAGTTGCTTGGGCCCTGTAGCCATCGATAAGCAAACATGCATTCTACTAACGTGCTTTTTGAAGAACCTATTAGGATGATCTCTATTATAGAGCCATCCAAGCCTGTGAGTTTCTTTCTGTTATTTTCTCATCTTTTGCTCATTGTAACTGAGGACACTTTGAATGTCTGTCATGATGGATCCATGGCGTGCTGTTGGGAGGCTTTTTCTCTTAATTTTTTAATTGGATTTAAGCTTTGATTCATATTTCGTCGTCTCCCTAAATTTCTCGTTCTTTTTGAACCTTTTCCAGAGTTTCTTTCCTGGAATGACAAAAATCGTTGGCACACTGGGTCCCAAATCTCGATCCGTAGAGGTTATTTCTAGTTGCCTCAAGGCTGGAATGTCTGGTATGAGACCAAGCTACCTTTTGCCATCTTGTGCTTTCCAATTCTGTTTCAACTCGTGACATATGATAAGCATTTCTTCGTAAACTTTTGGCGTCCCGCCTGGTAGATGACTAGTATTTTGTTCTTCTGGCTATAACATGAGTCGAGAGGCTTTACATGGGTTGTCTATTATTTCTTGTAGTGGCTCGTTTCGACTTCTCTTGGGGTGACATGCAGTATCATCAGGAGACCTTGGATAATTTGAAGACCGGTAGCCAGAGTACTAGGAAGCTTTGTGCTGTGAGTTTCCTACTCTGCTTTCCTGAGGCTTTGGTTAAAATGAAAACCGAAAGTTGCTGCCTTGACGGTCGTGACAATCCATCATTACTTTCTATTTGACTGCTTGAGTCATCTCTTATTATGCTTCACCCCTTTCTGCAATCTTTCCTCTCCATTTCTCTTCGGGTTTTTTTTATTTTTTTTGGTGTGGGAGGATTTGATTGTTTGTCACTCTGCCTTTGTCAGGTTATGCTGGATACGGTGGGTGCAGAGATGCAAGTTGTCAACAAAAGTGAGGCATCCATATCCCTTCAGGAAAATGGTCTTGTTGTTCTTACTCCGGACAGGGGGAAAGAAGCCTCATCAGAGATATTGCCTATCAATTTTGATGGACTAGCAAAGGTTAATTGTTATTTTCTGCCTTCCGTCCTTATGCCAAGTTATTGTATGGGGTGCATGCCTGGTGTCGGTCGTGTCAATTGTTATTATAACTCACCTTTTGTAATGTCTATGTTGGTTTGAACTCAATTTTAAATGTTTCTTACTATTTTCAGTCAGTGAAGAAGGGGGATACTATTTTTGTTGGTCAATACTTGTTCACTGGCAGTGAAACTACTTCTGTATGGCTGGAGGTAACTTCGGAAAATATACCAATGATTGTTTATTATTATAGCTCTTTTTTATCTTTCCTTAAATAATCTGCTTTGATATTTTTCACTTGAGGTACGAGTGTGGAATTTTGTACGTGCATCAAATTTTTCATCTGAAGTAGAAATTTGTTAGTTGAAATTCTTAAAGGCTGAAGCAAAATTTTTTCTAAGTCAGCTTTCTGTTTTAAAATTTGATCTCAAGGGTCCTGTGTTGAGGTTTTGCATGCATGATAAATTTTATCATAAGTTGTGCAGGTTACTGAAGTCAGAGGACAAGATGTTGTCTGTGTAATAAAAAACTCAGCAACATTGGCTGGTGCATTGTTCACTTTGCATGCTTCTCAAGTTCATATTGATTTGCCCACACTTACTGAGAAAGACAAGGAGGTATTTCTGCCTTAAGCCTGCATGTGTAAATGATCTGCCTATTATTCCACAAACTTGTCATTATATGTGTGAATATTATTTGTTCATGCAAGAGCATAAATGCTTTTATTTTATTGTAATTTTTTGCAGGTTATAAGCACGTGGGGAGTGAAAAATAAAATAGACTTTTTGTCATTGTCATACACCCGACATGCAGAAGATGTTTGCGAGGTAACTTGTGTTTTGTAGGTGTTACTTGGTTTGAATTACCTCAAATTCATAATTGCTAATTTAACTTTAACCTTCTATTGCGGTTTCAGTTTTTATTATTTACAATTTACACACCTTCATATTTTTGTAATGCAGGCTCGGGAATTCCTTTCCAAGCTAGGTGATCTCAGCCACACTCAAATTTTTGCAAAGATTGAAAATGTTGAGGTGAGCTGCTTGTTTTCATAGTGTATTGGACAAATTTCATCTCTTCAAAGAGAAAAGAAAGAATTTAGATCCCTGTTGGCAGTGCTGACCCAAATTTTGTGTTTACATCTGTCCCCCACCCCAAAAGGGATTGGACCATTTTGATGAGATCCTACGAGAAGCTGACGGAATTATTCTTTCCCGCGGGAATTTGGGCATAGATCTTCCCCCTGAGATGGTCAGTTTCCTTGTTGAAATTTGTTGCCACAATTTGAAGTTCTTGAATTGTGTTTTGCCGTGCCTTTGTCTTGATTCCTGAGAATGTCAGTTTATTCTTATAGCATATTGACGGTGTACTTTATAGTTTGTTGTGTATGATGAAGAATAACATTCCTTGAATATTTTGGAATAATTTATACATAGCACACATTTAAATTTTATTGCGTGCTTTTGGAATGAAATGGGATATTTTTTTTCCAAACTGTAAATTCCTAATGAAATTAACTTCCCTCGAGCAACATGACACGCTTGTGACTCTTTCTATATAGTGAATTTTAGACTGTTTTTACTTTTCTGACTGAATGTTGCAGAGATGTTAACCATATGCTGTAACCTCTTGTAGGTGTTTTTGTTTCAAAAATCTGCTCTTTACAAGTGTAATATGGCTGGGAAACCTGCTGTGCTTACACGTGTTGTGGATAGCATGACCAGCAACCTGAGACCAACTCGTGCAGAAGCCACTGATGTTGCCAATGCTGTTTTGGATGGTAAGTCTCTATTTTATGATTTTGCTTGGTAGGTGAGTACTTATATTGCTGCTATGTCTACATTAGCTTTCATGTTTTCCGGTAAACTTTTATGTATGTGACTATCTGATGCAGCAAGCTAATAAGTCTCTTCCTATTTAGATTTAGGTTCTATGATATTTTCTTTCTTCTTCTTATCCGGTGTGCCTAAGGCTGTTCTTCTGTATTAATTTGCTCAATAAAAGGTGACCTATTTGGGTTGTCAAAGAGACAGAAGGTTTAACTTATGCTGATATTTAGCACTTAGGTCATTTTCAATTATTTTGTTTTCTTTTTTTATCTTCTATCCAATGCAATCAAGTTAGAATTCAGATGACTTTAAGATGGGTAAGTCTGCTGAGCTGCTATGAGTAAATACAGGAAGTGATGCAATTCTTCTTGGTGCTGAGACCCTACGTGGGAATTACCCTATTGAAACTATTTCTACCGTTTGCCGAATTTGTGCAGAGGTAAATCCAATTCTTTACTGATTTTTTTTTTTTTTTCAATACTTAAGATTCCGATGTGATTAACTTAGATTTCCTGGGACATTCTTGAGAATTTTTCTCATTAAATGTTGAGCTATGCCTATGGCTCCTAACGATTTGCCATTGGTTAATGGTTTTATTATTTTTTTTCTTTCTTTCTTTTGGTTGAGTAAATTTTATATGGCGTGTGCACCCTCTAGTTTGTTCATGATAAATGTCTTAGCTGCTATAGTGTGGCCATTCATAGTCATCACTGAATGTTTTCCTGTTCAATTCGGATATCTTTCTCACCTTTTATGTGCCCCCTAACACACACACACACACACACACACTGAAGGAATTGCTCTGGCTATCATTGTGGCTTGAGTTCTGTGAATCATTTGTGAGGAACTCCTTAGACTAATGTGCCTCTCTACATGTGATTTAAGATCATTTCTTGTTTCTTCTCCCTGTAGGCTGAGAAAGTTTTCAACCAAGACCTCTTTTTCAAGAAGACAGTCAAATCTGTTGGAGAACCAATGACCCACTTGGAATCCATTGCATCCACTGCGGTATTCATGCTTTAATGCTGTATCACAATAGCAGATTCTGGCACATCTCTTTCCCTGGTATTACTTCGTATTTATGTCATTAATAGAAGGAGGGTTCTTGTATTTGTGATTTTTGTTAGGTTCGGGCAGCTATTAAGGTGAAGGCCTCTGTTATTATTTGCTTCACTTCAACTGGAAGGGCTGCAAGGTACCTCATCTATGAGAAGCAAAAATGTTAAATATTTGAATTCATGGAATTTAAAACATCTAAATTCGCTCAAATTAAGTTAAATTCAAGAATTTTATACAGTAACTTATGTTGGTATCCACAAGCAAGTTTTATTTTCGTACCCTGCATTTTTTGAACTTGTAACATTTCCTCATCAGATTAATAGCAAAGTACAGGCCTCCCATGCCTGTCCTCTCTGTGGTGGTCCCTCAAATTAAGACAAATCAGATAAAGTGGAGCTTTACTGGAGCCTTTGAGGTTGGATCTTGATTTTTTATTCATCTATGGCTTGATTTCTGTTAGCTATCTTTATCTGTGGTGGAAACCCGCTCCACCAACCTTTGATGGTTGGAATTTGCTGATTTCAGGTTTAAATATGGTGAGGGAGTTCCTGATAATTATTGTATTCTGTTTTGTCCTCACTTGATTGTTTAAATTTATGTTTGGACTTTGATTAAATATGGGACTGTTCTTCCGGAGAAAAATGATTATAATATGGATTATGTATATTGATAGTTGATAAAGGCTGTTAAAAGTTTACGTCTTAAAGAAACATTTTAGTGCTATTGTTAAATAAGGACTACTTAATCTTTTTTCTTTTCCCTTTTTCATTGTCCAGGAACAACTGCCAACTGATGTGTGGGAAAGCTTATTTCCATCTAATGTAATTAGTATACCACTCTTTACTAAATATTGCATATATGGAATCATTAGAATATAT
Organism: Acacia confusa; assembly: GCA_037074495.1. Lineage (NCBI taxonomy): Eukaryota > Viridiplantae > Streptophyta > Magnoliopsida > Fabales > Fabaceae > Acacia > Acacia confusa. Next base: position 5,860,165 of record CM073507.1, on the reverse strand, counting down.
CATTGTAGCTTAATTATGCTGTCACATATTCTCAGCCTTTAGCCTTTTACTTATCCTTTATACTGTATGAAGCACATGCTGTCTTTATTTATATTGTGCTTTGGAATGTGATGCTTCACTGGCTTGGTTGTGGTTACACTCATTATTACCAAGAACTAAAATCTGCTTACAAATGGGAACATCTTCAAATTTGTAAAGAAATTATTTTTCTATGTTGCAGGCAAGACAATCGCTTATAGTAAGAGGTCTCTTTCCCTCGCTCGCTGATCCACGACACCCTGTAAGTTACTGTTTTTGTGGGAGTTTTTCTTGTTTATTTTACTGTGGAGGAGGCGTTAGTCTTTGAATCTAGATGAAGGCCTGGAGATGCTAGACTGAGAGCTGCATGCATGCTGGCGGTTCTGCTTCAATACATTCTCAGAAGTTAGAACTGTAGAAGTCGCTTGTCCTCTAGGGACACGCAGAGTCCGAGAATACCACAGTTTTGATCTATGATCACCAACATTGATTAGCTCTTCTCACGATTCATCTTATGGCTACGTTTTCTGGACGTAACCTTCATTCTGGAGATTTGCGTTCATAGTAATTAGGAAGGAGGGGGACCCACTTTTGTACAGCTGTAGCATTGCCCTTGGGCATATCACTATTCATACCATGGTTGTAAGCTCAAATGAACAATGAGGAAGGAGTGGGATCCAATTAATGAGTATGTCTTGTCTTTCTGGTATGCATATTGACTAGAATCATGCTTTGTGGATGCAGGCGGATTCAACAGGAGCATCGAATGAGTCAATTCTGAAGTTTGCCCTTGATCAGGGAAAAGCGTCAGGGTTTATAAAGGCACACGATCGAGTTGTTGTTTGCCAGAAAGTCGGTGACACATCGGTTGTTAAGATCATTGAGCTTGAAGATTAAAAAACACAACAGTTTGAGGCTCCTCCTTTTTTGTCATTCCTTTAGTATTTGAAAGCATGATTATTTTGCTTGCCCTTTTTAATGTCATCTGATATCTCTCCACCGGGTTTGGTGGCTAGTTGCTTTTTTTGCCCGTCGTGTATTGGAAATGAACGCTATTCTGATCTCCCTCTGACTGTCAAATAGAAAATGAAAATCAAAGGAATGAGGGCTTGTTGCCTATTCTTAATTAGTATCGCACAGCAAATTTTGGAAGTACGATTTTTGGTTTTGATTTTTTGCTAACGATGTTCAAATGATTATTCTCCGATCGCTTCAATTCTTTCAGCCCAGTATGGATGTTTTTTTATTTTATTTTTTGGAACATGGAGACATTACATGCGCATCATCCTAGGAAGTTTGACCGCTGCTTAGTCTTCCCCGGGCAGCTCTGGTAAACATTCATGTAGTAGCAGTACTCCCTCTTATTTTTATTATAAAGTATCAATTATCATTTCTTGTGTTTCAAAAAAAGAAAGTTAATCATTAAATTGGTCTAGAATTGATAAATGTTTCTAATTTTACTTCTAATTTAATGATATAAATTTAAAGAGTTAGTTAAAAATGAGGGTATAATGGGAAAATAATAATAAATGAGTTAGTTAAATATAGTTGGTGTCCTATAATAAAATCTAAATAAAGGAGTAGTTAAAACAGTAGTACTAGGATTGTTGACAAGAGTTCCTTAATTACTCCCTCCGGTCCTAATTATAGGACATATTTAACCGATTTTGAAAAGATTAAGGAGAGAAGTTAAATTAGTTAGTTTTACTCATTTTCCTAAAATGCCCTTATACACATGTATGTATGTATTTATATATACATATATTTACACATACACACATACATAAATAGATAGATAGATATATATGTGTATATATTTATGTATGTACACGCGCACGCACATGTTTATATAAGTATACACATATGCATAGATATATACGTGAATGTTGTGTGTGTGCGCACACATATTTATATAAGTGCGCGCGCGTGTGTGGAGGCAAATTAATATTAGTTGATCGATCAATAAATTAAAATTTAATAATTTAAAATTTTTATTAACTGAAAGAGTTTTTGAACCCATATATATACTCACAAAAAACTAAACACATTTAAGAGAATGAAATAGGGGTATTTTAAGAAAAACTTGACAAAAAATAAAATTTTGTCATATAATTAGGACCAAAGTCAACTCTTAAATATTATCCTATGATTAGGACGGGAGGAAGTATCATTTGGGACGCCAGCATCCTACTAATAGAGTGGCTTTTATTTGTTTTCCACGTGCTGGGATTTTAATTGGCTATGCGTGTTAATAAAGCAATCCATAAAGGTGTTAATAATTCCAATATAAAGGATGTAATTATCTGGCGGATAAAATTTTATGATTTAGCCGCATGACGCGTGGCCGCGTGGGAATTTGATAGCCTCAAAATATTCCTAACCTGATTAATATAATTACTGTTTATCCAATTTAATTAAATCAAAAAAAAATTAATCAAATTAATTAATATGATATATATTTTTAAAACATTTTTTCACCATCTTTAATTCTTCCGTTTCCTCTCTTTATTGATCATTGTTAAGAGAGGAACAATGTTGTCAAAACCAAATTTTTAGCTAGAAATGGAAAAGAGTGGTAGAAATGATATGAAATATATAATTATATATGTGTGTACATCTACAAATATAGATATATGTACATGTACATATATGTGTATGTGTGTGTATACATGTAAAAAAAAAAAAAAAGCATAAATCACTTCTCAAAATTTAATGAATAACTTTATATTTAAAATACATAAGTCATATCTGTATGAAACATAAATCTAAGTTTAACAACTCTTATAATCAAGTTTCAAAACATCAAAAGAATTAAATTTAACAATTTATAAATTATATCAATTTATTCAAATCAAACACATATCAACTTATATGTCCTTAAGTCCTTTTCTCTTACTCTTATAACAAGTTCATTTATAAAACTTGAAATGTCAAATTATGACCATATGTATAGGTTCACCCACTTCAACTTCAATCAATTTTTCCTTATCACGGATATCAGCATCTAAGTTGTTTAATCTTTCTAATCTTCTTCATTTTTCACTGTCGAGTCATTATCGGATGGAAGATCATCAAAATTATATGTATAAGAGTTTTGAGCTTTCTTTTTCTTGTCCAATCTTAAATTGATCATAACAAAAACAACATCATTCATAATCTTTTGATTTGGAGAAATGAAAATAGGGAAAATCCTTCTCAAGGCCCAAGTTACCAAAATATTATTAAAAAAAAACCCCAAAGAAAAGTCAAATGTATTATTTCAAAAAACGTTGTATATATATAGTTGTTAACGAGTATTAATTTAATTATTATGATATAGTTGTTCGATGTACTAATTTAGTTGTTACTATTGTACTGATATAGTTGTTAAATTTTTTTGAAATAATAGTAGAAAAAGCCCTAGAATCTTTTTTGACAATGTTTTAGTTATTTAGGCCTTGAGCAGAATTTTTTCATGAAAATAGGGTTTTTTCTTTTCTTTTTTAATTTTTTAAGCAAAAACGGTAAAAACATCTTTTTAAGTTTGTACTGTTTTTATGTTTTTTACTTTGCATTTTTACTGAGTACAGTTTTTATTTACATCTTAACATGAATCATTTTGGTTAAAATGTCAAAGCATAAATTTTTATATTTTTATACTAGTTTTTGACAACAATTGGGAGGAGTGCAAAATGGGTAAATTAAAAAAAAAAGTTTGGTATGTTATAAAACTGATAAAAATAATAAGAAGAAGAGCAGAGGTTCTAGAGAGATAAAGTAGAGAGATAGATTCTCATTTCATTCAATAAATGAACAGTTACAGAAAACCTCTATTTATAGAAGAAAAATGGGACTTTAGTGTAATTTCTACCTCTGGGTCATTTGGTGTAGTTTTCCCCAAAAACCTAAACTATTCACTCACGGATTTCCTTCCCGTGAGTGATTGTATAATTGTGTGCGGGTCCCACCAAATAGTAAACTACTATGCGTGGTACTATGCAAATAGTAAATCACTATGCGTGGGTCCCATATCATCTTTTAATATTTGGAAACCGGGAGTCAATGGACATCCACATAATAAGTATATTCATAACACTCCCCCTTGGATGTCCATTTATGAATGAACCTCGTTAAAAACTTTAACTAGGAAAAACCCAGTGGGATAAAAACCTAGCCAAAGAAAAGAGTACATCATCCATTGATACACTTTCTAGTGCTGCCTCATTAAAAACCTTTCTAGGAAAAACCCAGTGGGATAAAACCCAGATAAGGGAAAAAGAGTACAGCGTGTATCGTCTCCCCCTCTTGATTACATCAGTGTTGCTCCCCCTGATGACTATATTGCTTCAATGTCTTTCTGAGCATATTATACTTTCTGTCATCAAATATTCTGTTAGAAACGCCCAATTTGATTGTTCATTATATACCTGCAAGATCTAAATCTGTCAAGTAAAGTCATAATAATCTTTTCATAAATATATATGTGCATATAGAAATTCAATAAATGTTTATTCAGATAATGATGCTATATGCACTATCATCTTGAGTCCTTTTGGGACATATGTGTTTCTGGCGCCTTATGTGCTTCTAGCACATACAAATATATTGTGGCTCATGATCCTCATTATCATTCATTGCAGCATATGCTATCATAGATATTATTAACGTCGACTTCATTTTCAGTCCCATCGGATTTCATTCATAATTTATTGAGATCTCATTATATTCACATATATTAGGTACCTAGGTCTCTCTTGGACCACAATACACTTTTCTTGTAATATCTCTTCTGGAGATAACATCTCATCAAAAGATAACTCTTCTGGAGCTTTACTTAATTATCCTCGACTTAATCATCTATATTTTATAGCTCCTTTTCTCTTTTGAGGATTTTTATCTTTTAAAACCGATGGACCTGCAACGCTTCAGGAGTGCTTTATAACAATTCATATAGGAGCATTTGCAGTTGGGATATGTGACTTTGTCACTTTCTTTAGGTCAGTAAATGCTTCTGGCATTCGATTAACTAAACTCTGAAATTGAATTATCATTTTGAACTTTTAGTGCACAATTCCTTGTACGATGATCAATATGAGCCAATGATAATTCATTCTAGTAAATCTTTACCCAATCTGCTTATTTTTCTCCCCCTCATCAAATCATCAATTTTCTTTGTATATCCATCTATGTGCATTGTAATAGATTAATAATCATTACACATTTAAAACATTTCAAGATGGAATTAATCTGGCTCCTGACCAAAAACCAATTATACGGGGAGAATTCTGTTGGCTTATATAATTGCTGCAAATATACACAACATATAAATTTTGTTCTCATAATCATTGATCTATCCATTCATGGATACTTTAATACATTATTTCTGGATCATTCAATCTGGAAATTGCGCGCATAATATATTGCAAACTTCTGGTTGCAAACATCACTGCTAACTTTGCAAATTTATAATCTCATATGTAAACTTTCAATTTGATATATTTCCAGAGATCCATTTCCAATAATTAATTCTATCTGAGAACATGCAGCACATAATATATGACTCGGATGATCAAACAAGTCATGCCAACATTTCATATGATTTATCATCAAATCTAATATTCATTTTGGGGGAATCAACATAGAAACATTCACAAAGAATTATCACATAAATATTCACACTTGATATATATCATTATCATTCTCCCCCTCAAGTGTGAGACCTTAAAAATTAATTTATGGAATTTCCATACAATATTCCATGATAATAGCATATATGATATCTATTTCATTAAAATTCCACAGATTTCTAAATGCATTATCAATGCATAATTTTGTTACTTCTGGTAACAAAATTTCCATTTTCCAGAATCAACAAACAAATATATATTAAATACAAAATCATCAGGTGTATAATTGCAGATTCACGAGCGCAATACTGTGTAATCACAGGCGCATCACTGTGGAATCACAGGCGCGACAACTCAGATTGTCGTATACATATAAAGTCAAAAAGATTCCAGGCTCGTGCTTTATAGGGAGCAAATCTGTAGAGATTTAACAGGACTACGCAAATCTGCAAAGATTCAATAGGATTTAATTCAACTATAAATAGAGGAAGGCAAACGAACATGCCTCACAAACACTCAAGCATCTGATAATATCAACTACCAGATACTCACACATATTTCTCTAAATTCTATTGCCATGGCAGGACCAAGCAGTTTTATCCCAGTTTCTGATACATCCGAAACAGCATTACTTGATGCTTTGTTGTATGATGATCAGCATAACATGTCATTTACTTCTTTGTTATCTCCTAATCCCTTTGAAATGTTTATTCCTCCTTCTACTATTCCTCCTTCTGCTTCAAATGTACCTACTTCTCCCCCTAGAACAAGTGTTCTTCCTCAATCTACAAGGATTGAAGGTACAACTGAAGCAGGTTCATCAAGGAGGCCTGTTAAGAGGTGTAGAACTATGGCAGAACTAATGGAGTCTACCAATCCAGTTCAGCCAATAGTGTCGGCAGTTAATCAACCAGCATTCACTAGCCAGCAAACTATCATCAGTTTGCCAGCAACAACCAGCCCGACAACAACAATCAGCCAACCAACAACCACTAGCCAGCCAGCAACAATTAGCCAGCCAACAGCTACAAGCCAATTAGCAACTACTAGCTTATTGGAATGTAGTTGCTGTCATGTTTTACGGGAAATTATTCATACCAACGGACTTCAGTACCATAAACTTGAAGTTCACGGAAGAAGAACAGGTATGATTACCCATGCTGTTTTATTTGAAAAAGTACAGGATAAATCTTATAATACTGACAGGCTTCCAATGTTTGATTTCACAAAGAAAAATTTTGAAGAAATCAAACAATTTCTGACACAGTATTGTATAGATTTACAAGCATCAGGATATATCTTGATGCGTGATCCTGTATTAGCCTATCATGAGGTTCTCTGTGTTGGTTCGGAATGGGCTATAAATCCAAATGACCTCCATGGAAGTTCATTTCAAACCAATATTGAACACTCATTAGGCAAAGGAAAACAACCTGCAGTAAGTATACCCTATGATACTTCATCCCTTAACCAGGGTGAATTATATAGGTTATCTATGGAGCAAAGAGAAAGAATAAAGAAAACAACGCTCCATGATTTAAGAAATTATTTTCACTTAACCCTTGATGAAGCGAGTAAACAATTAAATATGTCTACTCACACCATACAAAAAATCTATCAAAAAGGAGGGTTAACTGAGTGGCCACACAAGAAGCTCAAGAAACTTATGACGCAAATCTCGATATTACGAAGAGCTTTGCCTCATCTGGATCCCATCTCAAGAGAAGCAAAAGAAGAAGACATTAAATATCTTCAGAATGAGATGATTAAAGTTTGTAATGATGTTGAGCCACTCGCAATTAAACTTTGTTGAAATAATATTTCCTTTTGCTTAATTATTTTGTTTATGAATATTCTTTTCTCGTATTTATAAAAATTGTTATAATCATAGAAATCACATAACAACTATAATAATATATTTGCTTCATTCACTTCTGGGAATGAAGTTGGATAAAAATTTATGATCCATAACTCACTGATTTGTTTGATCATGGCAAGAAATTAATCCACAATATTGCTACTACAATAGCAAATTGAATATATTTATTTATAATATCAATCATGATCATACAATCCCTTGTCTCATAATTTAAGGGAATATTTAATGCCAAATATACAATTTTGAGGCCTTTATACAACTGATAACATACAAAATTTATGGATCAAATATTGTTTCATAATTTGTCTCTTGTTATCAGGCTAACTTGCCTCTTGGCTTCAGGCAATCTTGCCTCTGAAATTAAGGCTATCTTGCCTCTTAGGCTCAAGCCAATTTATGCCTCATCTCTCAAGCCATTCTATGCCTCATATCTCTATGGCATTTTGATCTCATAATAATATATATGATCTTTTAACAGTTTATCTTCAAGATAAATAAAATATAAGCATAATAAAATAAATAGATGGAACCCACTAATAGTGTGGTTGCCATAAATAATAAGAAGGGAGAGGGATATATATATATATAGCAATAAATAAATAAAATAAAATAAATGACTGGAAATAAACATGCTAGATTAATAAAAAGAAGATGAGATAGGAATGGTAGTAAACTCACAGCGAGACCTATCTCATCCAAAGATAAGAAAGAAGATGTATATGCAAATGTAAATATATATATATATATATATATATATATATATATAATATAGAAAACGGTAAAATAAAAAGGGAAGGGGATTTAAAGCAGTAAATAAATAATAAATAAATGGAGTCCACTATACAAGTGTTACCACCATGAAAAATAAAGCAGTAAATAATAAATGGTGCCCACTATACTAGTGTTGCTACCATGAAAGATAAATAAAGCAGTAAAGAATTAAAATAAAATAAATGGGGCCCACAAAATGTCACCACCATAAAAGATAAATAAACTCTAAATAAAATAAATAAATAGAGCCCACTAATAGAGACTAGTGTGCCTCCATGAAGAATAAATAAATGTAAAATAAAATAAATAAATGGAGCCCACTAATAAATAATGTTGCTGCCATAAAAAATAAATAAATGTTAAAATAAATAAATAGAACCCACTAGTAAATATACTAATGTGCTATCATAAAAGATAAATAAATGTTAGTAACAATAAAATAAATGTTAGTGACATAAAACTAAATATTAGTAAAGTCAGTATAAATGTTAGTGACATAAAACTAAATATTAGTAAAGTCAGTATGGAGCTTAGTATAGCCACCATGAGATAAATAAATAAAGCAGTAAGTAAAGAATTACAAATGGAGCTTAATGACGCCACCATGAAATAAATGAATAGGAAGTGAGAAGAATATATAAACATAAATAAATTACTGTAAATAATAAAATATAAATTTACCGTGAATAGTAAAATTACTATTCACTATAAATAGTGAATAAAGTAAAATTACAGAAAGATTAATCTAGACTTCCATGTAGGAGTCAAATGAATAAAATGTAAAAATTACTGAAAAAGGGGTAAATTTACTGTGAATAGTAAATTACTATTTACCGTAGTAAAATAGTAAATAATCTCAAATCTTAACCATGGAACCCGATGTTAAAATAATCGGTAAGAATAGATATTTAATTCCATATAATGGTTAAGATCATCCCAGATAAATAAAATGGAAATATGAAATAGATGGTGAGAAAATCTTACCTTGGTAGAGTCTTCGTGCTGATAACGTGTTATAAAACTGATAAAAATAATAAGAAGAAGAGCAGAGGTTCTAGAGAGATAAAGTAGAGAGATAGATTCTCATTTCATTCAATAAATGAACAGTTACAGAAAACCTCTATTTATAGAAGAAAAATGGGACTTTAGTGTAATTTCTACCTCTGGGTCATTTGGTGTAGTTTTCCCCAAAAACCTAAACTATTCACTCACGGATTTCCTTCCCGTGAGTGATTGTATAATTGTGTGCGGGTCCCACCAAATAGTAAACTACTATGCGTGGTACTATGCAAATAGTAAATCACTATGCGTGGGTCCCATATCATCTTTTAATATTTGGAAACCGGGAGTCAATGGACATCCACATAATAAGTATATTCATAACATGGTAAACATAAAAAATGTTGTTATAAAACTGAAAGAATTCTAGAGAGAAGTCAGAGGAAATTCTAGAGAGATGAAATCCATTCAAGTGTAATGAATAGTTACAGGAGACCTCTATTTATAGAAGGATGCAAATAGTAGATTACTATGTGTATATACCATGTCATCCTGTATTTGGCGATTATGGGTCAATGGACATCCACATAATAAGAATATTCATAACACTCCCCCTTGGATGTCCATTTATGAATGTGTCTCGTTAAAAACTTTAACTAGGAAAAACCCAGTGGGATAAAAACCTAGCCAAAGAAAAGAGTACAACATTCATTGATACACTGTTGAGTTTTGCCTCATTAAAAACCTTTCTAGGAAAACCCAGTGGGACAAAACCTAGATAAGGGAAAAAGAGTACAGCGTGTATCGTCTCCCCCTCTTGATTACATCAGACTTGCTCCCCCTGATGACCACATTGCTTCATTGTCTTTCTATCATCAAGTATTCATTGTATACCTGCAAGATCTAAATCTTTCAAGTAAAATCATAAATATACATGTGCATAAATATTTATTCAGATAATAATATCACATGCACGATAAATGTTTCATGCTACATATGAATTCACTTAATTAATTATTCTCGAGAATTTGATGCTCCTAGCATCTTGAGTCCTTCAGGGACTTATTCTAGCACCTTATGTTCTTCAGGAACATGTGCTTCTGGCACACACTAATATAGTATGACTCATGATCCTCATTATCATCATTACAGCATATGTTATCTTATAAACATAAATATCATCAATGTCGACTTTATTTTTCGGTCCCATCGGATTTCATTCATAATTTATTGAGATCTCATTATATTCACATATATTAGGTACCTAGGTCTCTCTTAGACCACAATACACTTTTCTTGTAATATCTCTTCTGGAGATAACATCTCATCAAAAGATAACTCTTCTGGAGCTTTACTTAATTATCCTCGACTTGATCATCTATATTTTATAGCTCCTTTTCTCTTTCGAGGATTTTTATCTTTATAACCGATGGACCAGCAACGCTTCAGGCGTGCTTTATAACAATTCATATAGGAGCATTTGCATTTGGGATATGTGACTTTGTCACTTTAGGTCAGTAAATGCTTTTAGCATTTGATTAGCTAAAATCTGCAAATGAATTATCTTTTGAACTTTTAGTGCACATTTCTTTGTACGAGTACCAATATGAGCCAATGATAATTCATTTCACTTTATCTTTACCCAATCTGCTTATTTTTCTCCCCCTCATCAAATCATCAATTTTCTTTGTATATCCATCTATGTGCATTGTAATAGATTAATAAACATTACACATTTAAAACATTTCAAGATGGAATTAATCTGGCTCCTGACCAAAAGCCAATTATACGGGGAGAATTCTGTTGGCTTATATAATTGCTGCAAATATACACAACATATAAATTTTGTTCTCATAATCATTGATCTATCCATTCATGGATACTTTAATACATGATTTCTGGATCATTCAATCTGGAAATTGCGCGCATAATATATTGCAAACATCTGGTTGCAATCATCACTGCAAACTTTGCAGATCAATAATTTCATATGTACTCTTTCAATTTAATATATTTCCAGAGATCCGTTTCCAATAATTTTTTCATAATCATATCTATTTGAGAACAAGCAGCACATAATATGACTCGGATGATCAAACAAGTCATGCCAACATTCCATATAATTTATCATCAAATCCAATATCAATCTTGGGGGAATCAACACACAAACATTCACAGAAAATTAACACAAAAACACTCACACTTGATATATATCAATCTCCCCTTCAAGTATGAGTCTGTAGAAATTAATTCATGTAATTTCATACAATATTCCATATATGATATCTATTTCTACAGATATCATTAAAATTTCACAAATGCATTATCAATGCATTATTCTGTTACTTCTGGTAACAAAATTTCAATTTTCCAGAAACAACAATCAAATAAATACAAAATCATTGAAATTATCAAAATACTGTGGAATCACAGATGCATTACTGTGGAATCACAGGCGCAACATGTATCACTGTGGAATTGTCGTATGCATATATAGTCAAAAAGTGTCTATGCTCGTGCTTGACAGGGTGCAGATCTGTAAAGATTCAACAGGACTGCGCATATCTGCAGAGATTCAATAGGATTTAATTCGGCTATAAATAGAAGAAGGCAAACGAACATGCCTCACAAACATTCAAGCATCTGATAACATTCACTACCATATACTAACTAATCATTTTTCTTCTAATCGCGTATATTATTGCAATGGCAGGTCCAAGTAATTTTATCCCAGTTTCTGATACATCTGACACAGCATTACTTGATGCTTTGTTGTATGATGATCAGACAAACCTGTCATTTACCTCTTTATTATCTCCTAATCCTTTTGAGATGTTTATTCCTCCTTCTACTATTCCTCCTTCTGCTTCAAATATACCTACTTCTCCCCCAAGAACAAATGTTCTTCCACAATCTACAAGGATTGAAGGTACAACTGAAACAGGTTCATCAAGGAGGCCAGTTAAAAGGTGTAGAACTATGGCTGAACTAATGGAGTCTACCAGTCAAATTCAACCAATAGTCACAACAATCAATGAGCCAGCATTCATAAGCCAGCAAACAACCACCAGCCAGCCATCAACCACGATCCAACTAGCAACAATCAGCCAACCGACAACCATTAGCCAGCCAATAACAATTAGCCAATCAACAACCACTATCCAACCATCAACTACAAGTCAATTAGCAACAACTAGCTTATTGGAATGTAGTTGTTGTCATGTTTTACGAGAGATCATACATACCAACGAACTCCAGTACCATAAACTTGAAGTTCACGGAAGAAGAACAGGTATGATTACCCATGCTGTTTTATTTGAAAAAGTACAGGATAAATCTTATAATACTGACAGGCTTCCAATGTTTGATTTCACAAAGAAAAATTTTGAAGAAATCAAACAATTTCTGACACAGTATTGTATAGATTTACAAGCATCAGGATATATCTTGATGCGTGATCCTGTATTAGCCTATCATGAGGTTCTCTGTGTTGGTTCGGAATGGACTATAAATCCAAATGACCTCCATGGAAGTTCATTTCAAACCAATATTGAACACTCATTAGGCAAAGGAAAACAACCTGCAGTAAGTATACCCTATGATACTTCATCCCTTAACCAGGGTGAATTATATAGGTTATCTATGGAGCAACGAGAAAGAATAAAGAAAACAACGCTCCATGATTTAAGAAATTATTTTCACTTAACCCTTGATGAAGCGAGTAAACAATTAAATATGTCTACTCACACCATACAAAAGATCTATCAAAAAGGAGGGTTAACTGAGTGGCCACACAAGAAGCTCAAGAAACTTATGACGCAAATCTCGATATTACGAAGAGCTTTGCCTCATCTGGATCCCATCTCAAGAGAAGTAAAAGAAGAAGACATTAAATATCTTCAAAATGAGATGATTAAGGTTTGTAATGGAGTTGAGCCACTCGCTATTAAACTTTGTTGAAATAATATTGTCTTTTGTTTAATTGTTTTATTTATAAATATTCTTTCTCTTATATTCACAAAAATTGTTATAATTATAGAAAATCAATCATAATAGTAAAACAATTATATTTCCATAATAACAAATTTATTTATTACTTCATTCACTTCTGGGAATGAAGTTGGATAAAATTCATGATCCATAACTCAATGATCTATTTGATCATGACAAGAAATTAATCCACAATATTTCTTGACTTTATCTCAATATTGCTACTGCAATAGCAAATTGGATATATAATAACAATCATGATTATACAATCCCTTGTCTCATAATTTGAGGGAGTATTTAATGCCAAATACACAATTTTGAGGCCTTTATATAATTGATAGCATACAAAATTTATGGATCAAACCTTGTTTCATAATTTGTCTCTTTGGCTTTAGGCCAACTTTCCTCTTAGCTTCAGGCTAACTTGCCTCTTAGCTTCAGGCTAATTTATCTCTTAGTCAATTTATGCCTCCTCATAATCTCAGGCTAATTAATGCCTCATATTTTCATGGCATTTTGATCTCATGATACATATAGCCTTTAACAATTTTTCGTCAGGATAAATATAAATATAAGCATAATAAAATAAATAGATGGAATCCACTAATATGTATATATTAGTGTTGTTGCCATAAATAATAAAATGGAGGAAGATATATATAAAGCGATAAATAAAATAAAAGATAAAAGATAAAAGGGAAGGGGATATAAAGCAATAAATGAATTATAAATAAATGGTGCCCACTATACTAGTGTTACTACCATGAAAAATAAAGCAGTAAATAATAAAATAAATAGTGCTCACTATACTAGTGTCACCACCATGAAAAATAAATAAAGTAGTAAAGAATTAAAAGTAAATTAAATAAATGGAGTCCACTAATATATACTAGTGTACCACCATGAAAGAAAAATAAACGCTAAATAAAATAAATGGAGCCCACTAATAGATACTAGTATACCGTCATGAAAGATAAATAAATGTAAAATAAAATAAATGGAGCCCACTAATAAATACTAGTGTGTCTCCATGAAAAATAAATAAAGCAGTAAAGAATTAAATTAAACAAATGGAGCCCACTAATATATAGTGTTGCCACCATAAAAGATAAATAAATATTAGTAGCAATAAAATTAAATGTTAGTGGCATAAAAATAAATGCATAAAAGTAAATGTTAGTTACATAAAAATAAATGTTAGTAAAGTTAGTAACAATAATAAAATATCAAATTAAAACAGTTTAAAAGAAATAATCCGATAACACGCTCATACGTACGACCCTTTGGGGAAATGGCAGAATGATCCTTCGATAACAGTTTTTTTTTTTAGACCACTGTTTTGTCGACAAAAACAGTGTTTTTATTTTTCAAATATTATAATATATTATAAAATAAAAACCTTGAGCCCCACTAAGAAAAATTTTCAACGTATGCCATACCTGCTCCATTCAAAAGAATAATGGAAGAATCTGACATTTTCTCCAGCTTGATAATAATGGAATGGCAATTGGCTATCGGGCCCACCAAGAATTGATCAATGAATGAAAACCAAAAAGAAAGAAGAAAAGAAGCATGCACGTGAACTTGCTTGAACAATTAGGCTAATTGAAAAATTGACAAAAAAAAAACTAAATCTAAGTGAGGAAGGATCTGGATGAAACGAGAGATTTTGAGAGAACCATGGCGACGAAATAAAGACAGAATAGCGGTGAAGAGAGGGGATTGCATCAGTGGAATTTGTGAGATGGATGTGTCTAGAGAAAGTAGTGTGTATGTGTGTGTGTGTGTGTGTGTGTGTGTGTGTAGAAGGAAGTAGGAGCTTTGACCGAAAGAAAAGACCAGAGAAAGAGGTGACGCTGGGCTTGAGAGAGATATGGAGGAGTATGAATTCTGATATGTTTTGCGTGGTTGACCTTTTGATCTCCTTGCTTCAGTTGGATAAGCTTTAATAATGGATTTGGACTATATTTTGAGTATTGGCTGAGGAAGATGGAAGATGAAGATTAAATGGTTTGCATGAGGTTGGGCTGAAATATGAGATGGTGATTGTCTTGCTCTTGCTTATGCTTCTGCACGTTACTTCGCCAGGAAAGAAGCAATTGTGCCGGGTGAGAAAAATTTAGACAAAAAGAAGATGAAAACAGAGAAACTGAAGAAGAATAAACCGCAGAAGAAGGAATAACACAAGCTCAGTTAGAGACTGGTGCTGATAACGTGTAATAAAACTAATGGAAATAAGGGAAGAGATTATAGAGAGAGAAAGTAGAGAGAGAAATTCTTATTTCAAATCTAATATTCATTTTGGGGGAATCAACACAGAAACATTCACAAAGAATTATCACATAAATATTCACACTTGATTTATATCATTCTCCCCCTCAAGTGTGAGACCTTAAAAATTAATTCATGGAATTTCCATACAATATTCCATAATAATAGCATATATGATATCTATTTCATTAAAATTTCACAGATTTCTTAATGCATTATCAATGCATAATTTTGTTACTTTTGGTAACAAAATTTTCATTTTCCAGAATCGACAAACAAATATATATTAAATACAAAATCATCAAATGGATCACTGCAGATTCACGAGCGCAATACTATGTAATCATAGATGCATCACTGTAGAATCACAGGTGCAACAACTCGAATTGTCGTATGCATTTAAAGTCAAAAAGGTTCTAAGCTCGTGCTTTATAGGGAGCAGATCTACAGAGATTTAACAGGACTGCGCAAATCTGCAGAGATTCAATAGGATTTAATTTGGCTATAAGTAGAAGAAGGCAAATGAACATGCCTCACAAACACACAAACATCTGATAATATCAATTACCAAATACTCACATATTTCTCTAAATTCTATTGCCATGGCAAGACCTAGCAATTTTATTCCAGTTTCTGATACATCTGAAACAACATTACTTGATGATTTATTGTATGATGATCAACCCAACATGTCATTTACTTCTTTGTTATCTCCTAATCCTTTTGAGATGTTTATTCCTCCTTCTACTATTCCTCTTTCTGCTTCAAATGTACCTACTTCTCCCCCAAGAACAAGTGTTCTTCCTTAATCTACAAGGAACGAAGGTACAACTGAAGCAGGTTCATCAAGAAGGCCTGTTAAAAGGTGTAGAACTATGGCCGAACTGATGGAATCTACCAGTCAAGTTCAACCAATAGCCACAACAATCAATGAGCCAGCACTCACAAGCCAGCCATCAACAACCAGCCAGCCAGCAACAATCATCCAGCCAACAACTACAAGTCAATTAGCAACTACTAGTTTATTGGAATGTAGTTGCTGTCATGTTTTACGGGAAATTATACATACCAACGGACTTCAATATCATAAACTTGAAGTTCACGGAAGGAAGATAGGTATGATTTCCCATGCTGTTTTATTTGAAAATGTACAAGATAAATCTTACAATACTGACAGGCTTCCAATGTTTGATTTTAGTAATAAAAATTTTGGAGAAATAAAATATTTTCTGACACAGTATTGTATAGATTTACAATCATCAGGATATAACTTGATGCGTGATCCTTTATTGGACTATCATGAGGTCCTTTGTGTTGGTTCGGAATGGGCTAAAAACCCAAATGAACTACCACGGAGTTCATTTCAAACCAACATTGAAAATCCATTAAATAAAGGAAAACAGTCCACGGTTAATATTCCATATGATATATCATCCCTTAATCAGGGTGAATTATATAGATTAACAATGGAGATTTATATATAATATTTCAAGTCTTTCTTGATTTTGAAGAAGCATAAATCCCATCATCAGGCCCATTGGACTTTTCACAATGGACATAATAGAAAAGGGTTCCTTAATCTCATAATAAATTTCCTCTCTTAATGGCTCCAAGACAAACTCACTGAGCCCTCTCATATTCTCTGTTAGAGCTGTATGAATTTTGCCCGGGTTTCTGGCACTAACATCAACTCGTACCTAATCTCAAAGCAGTAATACAGATGCCCAACTCCCCCATACTTGTCAAAATATCCAGGGTCCATTTTGAAGTACTGCAGGACACTTTGAGTGGCACAATTCTGGTCCAGTGGCTTCATGGAGATGTCTTGGAGGGACACTGTCATGCTAGAATAATTGGCACGGACAGCATCAACCTTTTTTTTGTATTTCAAAGAGGAACTTAATGTTGTCCTCCGAGACAATGCTTGATGATGTACCATTCTCTTGCTCTGGAACTGTTCCTAGAATGAGCCTTGCAGACAGTGGCAATGTTTTTGGATGGTCTTGCATCATACATTCAAGACGGTCACATTGATTGTATTGTTCATGCCACCTTGGTTGAAGCCTCCAAGCTGTCTAGGTCTTTGGAGAAATCAAGAAGTTGTGGTAGCTGTTCAGCAAGGACCTCTTGATTAGCATATCTTCACCATCGTCCAGATCTTCCCTTTACCGATCCAAAGCAACTCGCAAAATCAGAGCCTCCGCATGGAACATCTTCGAAGCTACTCGAATATGGACATGACTGTCGGCGAAGGATGGAATTAATATGATTTAATCATGGTGGCGATATTAAGCTCCATACTGACTTTATTAATATTTACATTATGCCACTAACATTTAAATTTATGTTACTAACATTTATTTATGCATTTATTTACCTTTTATGGTGGCAACACTAATATTAGTGGGCTCCATTTATTTATGCATTTATTTACCTTTTATGGTGGTGGCACTAATAGGGCTCCATTTGTTTATCTTAATTCTTTACTGTTGTCTATATATTATATAATATATGCATCATCTTTCTTACCTTCGGATGAGATAGGTCTCGCTGTGAGTTTACTCCCATTCCTATCTCATCTTATTTTTATTTTCTTAGCATGTTTATTTACCGTTCTTTAAATTATGTTTTAATTTATAATAAGATTTTATAATATGATTCTAATTATTTTTATTATTTTTAGTTTGAATCATGTCTTCCAACCTTTCAAATCTTGAATTTAATGCTCTTGACATCACCGGGAAGAATTATCTATCATGGGTTTTAGATGCTGAAATCCATCTTCAAGCAAAGGACTTTGGAAAGGCTATATTGCCAGGAAATGATGCGTCCCCTCAAGTAAAGGCTAAAGCTATGATTTTTCTCCGACACCACATTCATGAAAGTTTGAAAACTGAATATTTAACGGTGAAAGATCCATTTGAATTGTGGACTAGTTTGAAAGATAGGTATGATCATCAGAAAACGGTGATTTTGCCTAGAGCTCGTTATGAATGGATTCATCTCAGGTTACAAGATTTTAAAACTGTAAGTGAGTATAACTCAGCTGTTTTCAAAATAAGTTCTCAGTTAAAATTATGTGGTGAAAAAATAACTGATGAGGACTTATTAGAGAAAACTTTTTCTACCTTTCATGCTTCGAATTTGCTTTTACAACAGCAATATCGTGAGAAAGGTTTTAAAAAATATTCTGAGTTAATCTCATGTTTACTAGTAGCCGAGCAAAATAACGAGTTATTATTGAAAAATCATGAAAATCGTCCCACTGGATCTTCTCCATTTCCTGAAGCGAATGTGAGTGTACGGAATGATCATGGTCGTGGCCATGGTCGCGGTCGTGGTCGTGGCCGTGGTCGTGGACGAGGACGTGGAAATCGTGGAGGTAGAAATAATCATGGTCCTTATCATGGTGGAAGAGGTTATTATAGTCCTTATACCCACCAGAAAAAGATGAACAATGAAGGACAAAAGAATGATAAAGAAGGTCCTTCAAAAGTTGTTGAACATAAATGTTATCGGTGTGGTATGAAGGGACACTGGGTACGTAATTGTCGTACACCAGAACATTTAGCGAAACTTTACCAAGCCTCTATAAAAAAGAGTGTTAATAATGTGGAATGTGATGATAAGGCTCATAAAGATAATGATGTCAATGAGCCAAATGATGATGTTATGTCTCACTTGGAGGTGGAAGATTTTTATGATTAAATAAGTTTTGCAAAAATTGTAATAATTATTTTGTTTCGTTCTGACTTGTTGCCAATTATGTATAATAAATATGTTTTTAATGCATCTTCTATATTGAATATGTTTTGATGCATTTCTTTTCTTTTAATGAAGCTCATGGACATTTCAAATATTGCACACAAGAATGAAGATATATGTCTCATTGATAGTGCAACGACACATACAATTCTTAAAGATAAGAAATATTTTTCACATCTAACAAATTGTAGTACAAGCATCAATACCATAGTGGGTAATACAAGATTGATTGAAGGCTCTGGAAGAGCAATAATAATATTATCCAATGGTACGAAATTTGTTATTAATGATGCTTTGTATTCCTCTAAGTCTCATAGAAATTTGTTGAGTTTTAAAGATATCCGTCGAAATGGATATCATATTGAGACTATAAATGAGGACAATAAAGAATATCTACAAATTGTTACTGTTAGATATGGTGAAAAATATGTTCTGGAGAAATTACCTATGTTATCTTCTGGTTTGTACTATTCAAGTATTAGTACAATTGAAATAAATGTTATGGAAAACCAGAAGCATGTTGATAAAGACATATTTATTGTTTGGCATGACCGGTTAGGCCATCCCGGGTCAATTATGATGCGACGTATAATAGAGAATTCATGTGGACATAACTTGAAACAGAAACAAATACCAAAATCCCATGATTTCTCATGTGATGCATGTTCCAAGGGAAAATTAATTATTCGGCCATCACCAACCAAAGTAGAAAGTGAGTCTCTCACATTTCTAGAACGGATACAGGGAGATATTTGTGGGCCAATACACCCACCATGTGGACCATTTAGGTATTATATGGTTTTAATTGATGCATCAACTAAATGGTCGCATGTGTGCTTATTATCTTCTCGAAACCTGGCGTTTGCGAGATTACTTGCTCAATTGACAAGATTAAGAGCACATTACCCGGATTATCCTATCAAGAAAATACGTCTTGATAATGCTGGTGAATTTACTTCACAGACTTTTAATGAATATTGTATGTCCCTTGGAATTGATGTTGAACATCCTGTAGCACATGTTCATACGCAAAATGGACTTGCAGAATCATTGGTAAAACGATTGCAACTTATTGCAAGACCTTTACTTTTGAAATCTAATTTACCAATTTCTGCTTGGGGCCATGCCATTTTGCATGCAGCAATGTTAATTCGCATCAGGCCAACTAGTTATTTAAAATTTTCCCCCTTACAAATGGTTTTTGGTGAAGAACCTAATATTTCTCATATACGGACCTTTGGATGTGGAGGTGCATGAGAAATAAATAAAGTAGTAAAGAATTAAAATAAATAAATGGAGCCCACTATAGTGTTGCAACCATAAGAAATAAGTAAAACAGTAAATAAATAAATAAATAAATGGAGCCCACTAATATAGTGTTGCAACCATGAGAAATAAGTAAAGCAGTAAATAAATAAATGGAGCCCACTATAGTGTTGCAACCATGAAAAATAAATAAAGCAATAAAGAATTAATAAATAAATGGAGCCCATTAATATATATTAGTGTTGCCGCCATGAAAAATAAATAAATGTTAGGAACAATAAAATTAAATGTTAGTAACATAAAAATAAATAAGTTAAAAAAAAAATGTTAGTTGCATTAAAAATAAATGCACAAAAGAAAATGTTAGTAACAATAATAAAATCTCAAAATAAAACAATTAAAAGGGAAAATTAAATCTAGACTTCTAATATGGAGTCAAATTAATAACAATAAAATAAACTAGAAATAATAATATATTAAGGATTAAGGCAAATCATATATAAGAATTGAATAATATAAATTTATTTGCTCCATCATAATTCGCGTGTTCCAAGATGTCTTAAAGAAATTAAAATTAATGCTATTTGTTTTCTTCTAAAAGGACAAGGTTTACTCTTTCATTTGATCAACTTCATTTCTTTTCTTTGGCCGTGAATGTATATCACCTCATTGCATTATAATAAAGGTCATGTGGGGTAAGAGATCATATAATAATACACAAAACTATGTGTCCCATCCGCCACTTTCTTGGTTTTTTATTTTTTTTATATGTTCATCCGTGACTACATCCGTGACTTCATGTTCCTCCCTTTTTTTTTTAATGGATGATTATAAAAATCTTATCTAGTACAACAAGGGGATGTGGTATGCCACTATAATTTAAAGGTATTAGATAGGTACGTGGGACCTTTTAAATAATTAATAAACAACCTGCATCATCACCTGGAAATAATGGAATCTGGAGGCGAAGAATGAAAGAAAACAAACCGACAATGATCCCAGGGCCCAAGATGTCAGGCAATAACTCGGTCTGCGTGCAGAAAGACTCCTTCACCGGAGGGGAAAATTAGTGCAGATTATCCTTGTGTGGAGATTAATGAATGGACGCTGCCACCAAGAGAATTGAGCTCCTACCCCATTATTATCTTCTGTGTCACATTCTCTGAAAAAAAAAAAATCTTCATCCTATGCAATCACAGGCAGCAACGTCCTTGAGAAAAATCCGGTGACCAAAAGGCAACGGTTGCGGTTGCCGTCTTAGTCGGAAAATCCACCATGGATTCCGACCCAGTGGCATGCAGTACAGCGGAGAATGGTCGGAGGAGCTTGGACGTGAGGACGAACAGGAACAGCCTCTGAACGTCGTCAAGATTGAGAAGAGACTCTCCGGTGAGGGATCCAGCAGTGGTGGGCTTCTGAAGGTCGAACGTTCTTTCAAGGAAAATAGGTGGTGATCCATGCAGAAACCTTGCTTCGTTCCCAAGATCTGAACACTGTCAATGGTTGTCTTAGTCTTGAGGAAATTCGCCACCACTTGCGATGACAGAAGGTTGTCTCCAAGGATGGAGGAGACAAAGGTAACCAGATGGAGTAAAGAGATGAAGAAAACAACTTATCATTCACTGCTCAATTTATCTCATATGAGAGAGGAAGGGACAAAGAAAGAATCAGCCATGAATAAGGAAGAACTGGAGTTTCAGATTTGAAGGAGATTGAGGACGAAAAAAAATAAAAGCTATAAGCTATCGTGCTGATAACGTGTTATAAAACTGAAAGAATTCTAGAGAGAAGTCAGAGGAAATTCTAGAGAGATGAAATCCATTCAAGTGTAATGAATAGTTACAGGAGACCTCTATTTATAGAAGGATGTAAATAGTAGATTACTATGCGTATATACCATGTCATCCTGTATTTGGCGATTATGGGTCAATGGACATCCACATAATAAGAATATTCATAACAAATGTCTTTTATTTAGAACCAAAATCAATTCCTTAAATATATCCTACAATAATAAAAAAAAAATTAAAAAAAAAGGAGGGAGTATTTGCAATTGACTAAGCTAGTGATGGGAAACAATGGGACGTGTGAGTGCTAATTAGTAAAACCATGGAAAAAGAAGAAGAAGCTAATTAATAAAACAACTGATTGGGAAAACAGGTGGTGGTTTGGCATTCATTAAACAAGTTGAAAGGAATAGGTATAGAAGTAAGCATAGTCAAGCTTTAATCCCCAAATGCTGGCTAAGTTCTCAGCCCCGCATTAATATCTGCCATTGCCACAGAAAGCTACGCTTAATCTCTTCATGCACCTGTAATATCATGTTTTTGCAATTTGCAAATTTGGGTCTCCCCAAACACATACAATCTGGAGGATAAAGCACAGAGGTTGAAAAAGCCAAAATTTGTTGTCTCTGTGACCAAATTCTTAAACGACACCAACTCTTTTTTTTCTCTCTATTTCTGGAAGGTGCAAAAGATATTATTTATTTTCAAAAATTAAAATAAACACATATGTGTATGTTAAATGGTTGTTTATAAGTTATACACAATTCGATTCATTTTTAAGACTCAACAAAATACAAGGTAGAAGGTTTAGCATTATAAATTCAGAACCAAACTGTGTATATGCCCATCAATCACATCACACTAATATGCTCCCTTCTATTCATAATACAAGGAGCTTCAACTAATTTACGGAAAATAAAAAGTGACAATTAGCTTATTATATATATCTTAAATTGAATTTTTATCACTTTTACCTTTATTAAAAAATGTGTTTGAAAATTTAATGAATAGGTAAAATTAAAAAATAAACACTAATATCAAGAACAAAACTAAAAAATGAGCACTATTTAACTTATAAATTACTTTTATTTTAAAAACTATTCTTCGAGAAGTACAATTCCCATGAACCATCACGGAAGCCTAGCCCAATGAGGACAAGGGAAAAAACGGGTTCAAGCAAAGGGTAGACGCGCACGCACATACATGCATATTTAAAGATTAAAGATTACAGGATCATCTTTTTTGACAAATAGAGTAAATTTTATTAAGCATACATGCATTAATTTCTAAAGAATACAAGACTCTAACAAAAGAAGGAAGAAATTAATAGTTTCTAATGAAGCTGTAACTAACAACCCACTTCGTCATCCAATCAAATCGAGCGCTTACTGTAGTTTATTCAGACTGACTTAAAATGTAAGTCGAGAAAAATACAACATGCATGAACCGAAGTATATAAAACGCAGAACTATAGACACCGATATGATTCATATAATTTTATATGAATATCACAATGCATTGGCAAAATCATGACGCGAGGCGAAGCGATATCGAACCGAATAATTAATCAGCGACGCTGGGCTGTGAAATACTACGTAAGATATGTGTGTGTTGAGCAGCAATATATCATACGAAGAAGCTCATGCAATAATAATTCAACCACGGGAATTGCATATACTAGGATTAATTACGTGAAGATTGATACTAGTAATAACTTAATACTATTATTATTATGATACAGCTATCTATCTATCCTAGTTGGAAGAATTCTGCTGCTGATGCTGGTGAAGAGAGAGGAGTTCAAGCTCTTTCTGGCGAATCATGAGAAGCATTCTTTCAGTTTCCAGATTCCTCCTTTCGTTTTCAAGCTCAGCTCTCTCCATTTCTCTCTCCTTCTTGCTGCTAAACCTGGCCCACTTCAGCCTCTGCTTCTCCAGATCAAACGCCCTCATCTTATACCTCACTTGCTGTTCTTCCATTTGAATTAGCTTCGTCTTTATCCACTGCTTCTTCTCCCACGTGCTCTTCCCTCCGTCCTCCAACACCACCCTCACCTCCCCGCTCAGCTGCTGCATCCCCTGCCCCGCCGCCGCCGCTTTCCTCTTTCTCTTCCGGCTTGATCTCCCCGTCCCTTCCTTCATCTCATCCTCCTCCTCTTGTTCTTGCCCACCATTTTGACCTTCTACCGACTCATCCTCTTCCTCTTCGGAACATGCCTCCGACTCCGACTCCGAATCGGAATCGGAGTCATCTTCCACGCTTCCCACCACCCTCAGTCCATTTTCTGTAGTGTGAGAACATTGTTGCCGGAGAGGTGCCGCCGCCGTCGCCGGATGATGATCTGTCCCGACCTCTGGCGATGGTTGGGCAGGGGAGGCCCCACTGGCGATACCGTGACCGCAGCTGTTATGGTAGGCACACATTTCCCGGAAGAAAAGATGCTTTGAATTGAGTAATTTTCGCGCTTCTTCTTTCATCTTGGGAGACAAATCCATGGTGTCGAGCAAGCTCTGGTTTTCCACTACTTTGCAGGCCGTTCCTCTGCCCAGAATATCATTCACCCTCTTGTACCTCTTGTTGAGGTCATTGAACTTGTCCTCACATTGCTGAGGGGACACGTAGAAGCCTTTCTCCATCATAGCCCTCGACACCGATTTCCACTTCCCTTTCTTCTGCAACAACCCCGCCGGCTTCTTCTTGCCGGGATTAGCGTCTGTCCCTTCCGAAACAGCTTCGTCGCCAATGTAATAAACCGCCATTATCAACAGCCTAACCATAGTGTCTGTCCACTTCATTCTCTGCCAGGGTGACGTGTTTTTGCTCTTGGGGTCGCCGGAGCTGTCATCGGCCGCAAACTCAGGCTCTTCTTCGTCGCTGAGGGGCGCAGTGTTCTTGGTGGAATAAGGGTAGCCGCCATGTTTGGCCTGTGAGTGGGGATCGAGGTCGTGGTGGGTAGCGTAGGAAACCATTTGGGGATTAGTATGAAGATGGTGAGGGTTTTGATGATTGGAGAGGTTTTGCTGCTGTGAAGAGTTATCCACTCCTAACATTCCAGAGCTCAAGCCAGGGAAAATTCCACCACCTAGTCCATTGTGTTCCATCACAATTCTAAGAAGCAAGTATCAAATTCAAACAATCAGGGTGCGAAAATGGGGGCTAACCAGAAACAAGAGAAAATAACGAGAGTTTAAGCATTTGCAAAGACATGATAGGTTTAGAAATTAAGGAAGAAAATGGATTGAGAATGAGAGAATAACATGGGAAAGGGAGAAAGCGAGTATATACAGAGAAGGAGGCAACTGGTTTTGAGGAGGTAGAATTGTTTTGTTTTTTTAGCAGACACAAAAAGTTGCCCATGGTTTTGCGCTCTCCATTCGTAAGACTATGTATTCATAATCCACAGGTTTCATGCGAAACAGGGAGGCGTCAATACTTGTATCGCCAACCAAGAAAGGCCCATTGATATTAGAATAATATTAAAAAAAATATCCCGCCGGCTTTTTTTTATTTTTTTATTATATCCTATTCAATGTGCCTCCCGGTCCATGTTAAGTGACTCGATCACTTCCAATCCAACACCAACATTCAAATAATCAAATTTGTCGTCCGAGCGTTTTAGTCCCAGTCCCACCATGCTATATATGGTACAACTTACATGCATTAACTCAATACTTAATACCGTATTAAACTTTTTTGTTTGTTTGTTTGTTATTATTGAGATGTTTATTTCAACTAGTCTATTTATGTCTGCCCCTTTCCATGAGGATATCTTAATTCCCACGTCTCACCACTCACCCCCAATATATTTTAACCCCTGCCAATACCAATGGTTATTTAAAAGGAGAATTACGTTTAGGTCCTAAGGACCAGACTTAATTACAAAAGAGTTTCAAGAAACTTTTTAATAGTGATTACAGAAATTTTACACAATAAAAAATGTCATTTTTACAATTGAAAACGTCATATTTACAATTGAGACTTTTTTGATATTGGAATTATAAGACTTTTTTGTAATTTTTTCTATTCCTTGGAACCCAAATGTAATTTTCTCTTATTTAAAATCTTTTTTATGTAGCCGTTAAATCATAAGAATAAAAATCAAGGTTATTAAACCGGATTAGTAACTGGATTAGTCTGAATACTAGATTATGGGTCAATGGGTTAAATCGGATTCAAATGGGTCCACATTACATGCATATCTTTTATGTGCTTCTTATGTGCTCATCCCTCTATTAGAGGGATAGGGATGAGCATATTTTTTTAAATTTTTTTTATATACTGTATTTATTATTTAAATTATATGCTGCTTTCTGAAATATTTTTTTCATCCAGTATCTCAAATTAATTAGTTTCCAGTCCCACATTCAGTAATACTTATCTGTAATACCAGTATAATGAAAACTAATTAATTTGAGATACTGGGTGAAATTTTTTTTCCAGAAAGCAGCATATAATTTAAATATAAATAAATACAATATATAAAAAAATTAAAAAAAATATGCCCATCCCTCTAATAGAGGGATGGGCACCTAAGGGGCACATAAGGTGCTTGGCACCTAATGTGCACCCAAAAATGACACACTGGATCTTAAATTTTCAGAACTATTCACAGCCAGTGCGGGGAAAAACAAAATGAGCAAGTTGCACTTGAACCATGACCAATGAAACCCCTCAATCCTCACCCCACATGTGACCCGCCAAACAGACTCATCTACATAAATTTCCTTAATTATATATTTCTAAAAACACCTGTGGTTTCAAAGAGGACTATGGATATGCAAAATCAGAAACTAATTAATTAATGAATACTCTTGAATGAATCAAAATTTCACTGTGGGAACGGGAAAAACTGCGTACTTCTACTCCTTCTCCTACTCTACTTAATAGAAATCTTGTGTACTATTTTTTAAAATATTAAACACGTTAATCTATTTAATTTTATATTTTAATTCAAGAAATCATTAAAAAAGTATACCGAGAATTTAATATTTCTTAAAATAAAAATATATTGATTTATAGTCACAACTTTAACGTGGGGAGATCAAAAGAAAAGAAAGTCATGTTAGATTTCAAATCCAGCATTAAATGGTTTACACTTCTTTTCTGTTATATAGTTCAGTCTCAACGATTGATTTAAAATACGTGTATCTACCAATCCTATTTGGGAATCAGTTTCCCTGCTGATCGAAAGGACAAGTCAGGAGTGCTCGTCCCTTGTGGACCGAGAGTTGGGGAGATCTGGGTGGTCTAGATCTCCACATGAGATCTAGACCGTTCATTTTTATTTTTAAATTTTATCAGGATTTATTTTTTAGTATCTTTGAGTATCCTGAAATATTTTTTTAATAGCAGTCAATAGCCTGAAATATTTTTTCAAGATCTTCAAATGATTTTTTAAGATTATAAAATATTTTCAGCAACAGGCAGTACCCTAAATATGTTTTTTAGTACCATAAAATACTTTTTCAAGTTCTTAAAAAAATATTTTAGAGTACCGAATGGTATTGAAAAAAAGTAATCAATACCTTGAAGTATCTTTTTAATATCAGTTGGTACTCTAAAATATTTTTTTAATATCTTAAAAAAGTATTTAAGAGTACTGATTGGTAGTAAAAAGATACTTTATGATACTAAAAATTATTTTAAGATATTGAAAAAAAATATTTTAGACTACTGATTGGTATTAAAAAGATATTTCAGAATACTTATTGGTACTGAAAAAAATCCTTGATAAAATTTTAAAAACAAATCTTATAAAAATAAAAATAGATGATCTAGATCTCATATGGAAATCTGGACCGCTCAGATGTTCCCAACCCTTGTCCCCCAGGAAGCTGATTCCCCCTATTTGCGTTGAGAGAAGTGGAAAGGAATGTCCAAGAGACGAGGCATCCAATATAATGGTAAGGAAGTTAAATTCTACTAGTATCATCTTTGTGTGTGTATCTTGTTATTGCACTTACGCCTTTCAGTAATATTGATAGACCCAATAAGTTAGGTTGTGAGTCAAAACCAATTCATGGAAGTAGGCCACGTGCCTCTTAACTTCCCGCGTCCTTCCTTCCCTACCCATCCCTTCTTTTTTAGCCCATTACTCGCCGAATCTCCAATATTTATCTATAGTCTATCAACATCTATATTTAATTTTTATCCTCTTTCATCACAAATATAAAACATAATTAACAATTTATAGATACTAAGTGTTGAATATGACAAGTCCCATATAAGATAAATAGGGACCTTACGTTATTAGGCTCTATAGGGAAGGCCACTCTTATCTTTAATTCTATCCCACAACTTGCCTCTCATCTTTAAAACAATCTGTATTTTCTCCTCCTTGTGTCATTTTGACTTTTAATTATGTAGAGTGAAATACAATTTTGGATGGCTTAGATTTGAGGACGCAGGAATAAATATCACGCCAAATCTCATAAATTATGGTATTCTTTTTATTATTGTCTTATTTATTATTTATTAGTTGTTATTTGATATAATAGTTATAATTTATCATATCATTAAATTGCGTCCATAAACTTTGTTTTATAATTTTATGACTTTTTTAGTATAATCGGTTACACTCTATATATTTCTTTCACAACACTAAATGGATTATTATCATTATTATTAAACTTGAGGATGAGATAGAATGAGGTTTTTTATATTTAGTGTCTGTCGATTATATTTAGGATCAGAAAATTAATTAGCCTTTAATAAAACTCAAAGAACAACAGAACCAAACAAATGAAAACCTTAAATAGCTAACAAAACCAAACAAACACTTTAAGATACAACAGAGGCAACAGTCTTGAACTAAGTAGCCAAATTAATTACTCTGATTTTAAATATAAGACTCAATTAAGTTTTTTTTAAAGAAACTAATTAAATTACTTAAAATGTTTATATTTATCGATTTTTCTTAAAACTAATGTGCTTGACTTATAAACTGATCATAATTTAATCATACACAATATTTAATATAATTTGATGACTTATTTAACTTTTTTCATTTGTCTAAACAAATCAATCATGTCTTACATTTTGAACTTGAAATAATATAATTTAGGGTTAAGATGCAAAAATACACATATATTTTTCCTCCATGAGCGCCCATCACCATATGTTTTTTTTGTGCAAAAATACACACGCCGTTATGTTTTAGGAGCAAAAATACTACTTCCGTTAGTTGACCGTTAACCATAGTGAAATTACTCTTTTGCCCTTAACCCTTTTCTTTTTTAATTATTTTAAACTAGGGGCAAAAAGGTAATTTCACCATGGCTAACGGTCAACTAACGGTCAGTTAATGGTCAACTAACGGAAGTGGTATTTTTGCTCCTAAAACCTAACGACGTGTATATTTTTGCACAAAAAAAAAACATATGGTGCTGGGCGCTCCTAGAGGAAAAACATATATGTATTTTTGCACTTTAACCCTATAATTTATACTACACAGATTTTTTTTTAAAAAAACTATATATATATATATAACTAATTTAATTAACTTCCTTTCTTTCGTCTAATAGAAAAGAGTCAACCGGTTAGTATCAGGATTTCTACAACGGCAACAGATGGCAGATAGTGGTTGTGAATTTAACGCAGCGTCTAACATGTGGCTGTGTTTATCGACGGACATGAGGAGAAAGTGGAAGCTGCTAGAGTTGCAGCCCCTCCAGCAGCCAGCAGGGACGGTCTCGGCTTTAATTTCGAGCGGTGAGGCGCACAATACCCATCTTCCTCTAGTTCAGTAAAAATGCCAGGGGAAGCCTGAACTTGCTTTATGCCAGTTCTTTCCCTACACGTGGCAATTAAGGGTAAGCTGTCCCGTGTTCCATCCCACACTGAATCATTAGTGGGGATCACACCCTGCTCAATATTTTCCCCGGAAAACGCAGCGCAGAAAAATCTTGCTTGGTGACTCGATCAACAAACAAAAATATCAATGAGTAACTCGCTCTTAATTATAAGATATAGTTGACTTTTTTTAGTAGGATTAGAGAAGCTAAAAAAATTACTTAATCATTTCATATGTATTCTTAGATTATATATTAGTTTATTAATCAAATTTAAAGAAAAAAATAAAAATAAAAACACTCTAAAATAATTAGTAATTTAATTAGCTTTCTTAATCACTCTGAAAAATCAATTATGTCTTCTGATTATGATTAAGGAGGGAGTATTTTCGATGGATGACCTCATGCTCTGAACTCAATTCTTTTATGCTCTTCCAACCTCTTGGTCGCTGTTCGATTCTTATTCCTCTCGCTTTCGTTATTCTGCATTTCACTCCTTGTTGCTGACCTCCGACTTGGTTGTTGCCATGGCCTGAAGCAATAACTCTACAAAATTCGAGACATTGGTCGGCATGGGGGCCTCGCTGTCCACCCTCGGAACGAACGGTGCGACCATCGTTCCGGGCCTTGGGGACATTCCGGAGGGCTGCGTGGCCTGCGTTTTTCTGTATTTGACTCCGCCGGAGATATGTAATTTGGCACGCCTGAATCGAGCTTTCCGTGGTGCCGCATCTGCCGATTCCGTGTGGGAAGCAAAGTTGCCCTCTAATTATCAAGATCTGCTGGATTTAATGCCTCCCGAAAGGTACCAGAATTTATCCAAAAAGTACATATTTGCGCTACTGTCTCGACCAGTACCATTCGGTGATGGCAATAAGGTGCGTGCTCTTCCGGTCACTTTGCACCATAATAGTTGCGTTCTCGTGTCTTTTGATTTTGGGACAAGGGTTCTCGGTTATTTTTTCTAAGTTGGTTTTAGGGGTTTTTATTATTCTAGGGTTGGATGTGTTTCTGCGTTCTTGGATAGTTTTCTTTCAGGTTGAGTGATGACGTTTGAGTAATTGGAAAATATACTTTTTTTTGTATGGTGTGTTCAATCAAATTGATGCTAGGATTTTACAGGAAGTTTGGCTGGACAGGATCACGGGAAAGGTTTGCGTGTCCATATCGGCGAAAGCAATGGCGATTACTGGAATTGATGATCGCAGATACTGGAATTGGATTCCCACAGAAGAATCTAGGTTAGAATCAGAAATCTTACAATAGCTTTAGTTTGCTTAAGATTAGTTGCTCAAGTTGGGCATGATTTAACCTTCCATAGGGGTTACAGAGACCTCCATTTCTTGAAGTTAAACGCACACCCGCCTTGCTTCAGCTGCGCGCATTGCAATCTCTGATTGTTTTCGAACTCTTAAGAACCATAAAGTTGAGTTAGTGTCAAGCTTCACTGAGGAATAGAAAAACAGTGGCGCTTTTGGAAGTTGTTTGACGCATTTCCTATTACTATGGTTATAATCAATGAAAGGTCCATATTATACGAGGCATAAAGCATGATATGCCAGCAAAGTGAGGAGGGTTTTAGTTTGTGCGTTATTGGTGTACTAGTTGATGAAGAATGAAACATACTATTATCTGAACGATGGATTCCTGGAAACTAGATAAGCTTCAGAGAATCTAAGTTGAGTACTTCATTTATACTGTGGCACACTTATTTTGCTTTTGATTCTAGTGTTGATGATTGGAGACTGGAACTCAGTGTTATATATGAAGGTAAAATTACATGTCTAAATGGCAATTATGCTAGATTATGAATGGTTTCTTAGCATCGCATAAAAGCAAACGTAGCTCTATTTTGGCTGTCAATAGTCTGTTGCTAATCCTTATCCCAAGTACCTAATATGTGCTTCTGTCAATTTGCTATATGACTAATTAACAAGATATGACTTGTATCTTAAAGAATGCAATGGAAAACTGGAGTGAAGCTTTCTAGGCACTCCGAGATCAAACTTTTCTCCCTTTCATGTCAAACTTTTCTCCCTTTGATTCTGTCGCTGTTAAACTCCTGTTCAAAAGATTTTAATTCTTATATGTGATGTGCGGGTTATGTTTTTGGGGTAATGCTTGGTTCGGTTTCAAGGTTAAATATGCACTGCTGTTCCTGGACCAAACTTATTTACCCTGTGAACTTGGTTGGTTCGGTTGATTTGGGCTCTTAATTCAGAGCTGTCGAATGCTGTTTGGTTTATGCAGTCTCAATCAATCCATAATTCTCAATGTCATCCCATGCTGTCATTATATCAACTTACTGTTATGATGCTAACTAATCTTGTTTTTGAACCTATTTTATTTTCCTTTTGTCCTTTAAAAGTTGTTTGCATTCTGTCATTTTCTTTTTTACAAGTCTGCTGTGATAAATTTGATTGCTCTGATTATGGTTTTACAATGATTTGCAGGGTCCACACTGTGGCTTATTTGCAACAAATATGGTGGTTTGAAGTGGATGGGGATGTGAAGTTTCCATTTCCTGCTGATGTTTATACTGTCTGGTTCAGGCTCCACATGGGAAGATTTTCCAGGAGGCTTGGAAGGCGAGTATGCAATTACGAGCACACCCATGGTTGGGATATAAAACCAGTGAAATTTGAGTTGTCAACTTCAGATGGTCAGCAAGCATCGTGTGAGCACTATTTGGATGAAACAGAGTGTGATGATGCATATGGCAATCATAAGAGGGGATGCTGGGTGAATTACAAAGTGGGCGAATTTGTTGTCAGTGGAACTGAACCTACCACTGAAGTTAGGTTCTCCATGAAGCAGATCGATTGTACCCATTCCAAAGGTGGGCTTTGTGTAGATTCGGTATTTATTATTCCCAGTCATTTAAAGGAGCGCAAGAGAAAAGGCATTTTGAAGCAGCCACGCATATAGGGGATCCTTTGTGAAGGTCAGGCATCTCATGATACTGTGTTTGGATCATCAATCATGCAGTTACTCCGTCTACTTTAGACCAAAAAGTGAGAGTTTGGAGGATTTCATCTTTTGCTGAGAGCTCTTTTCCTCCTCATTCGGGGGCCCTATTTAGCTGTTTTCTTGCTGCACCAAATTGAGCCAAAGAAAAGGAACAAGAAAAAAAGTCTATTGGTTTTATTCCATGTTTATTATATTTGTAATGTAATTGTAATTATCTCCTTTTACGAAAGAGTAAGCATCCCCCCCCCCCCCCCCCCCCCCCCCCGGTTCTTCATTCCATTCAATTCAACTTTGGACCTTTACGTATCGTATCGGTTGATTTTTCTTTTTAATATTCAACTTTTAGGATTCACTCAGAATGAATCTAGGAACAGATGAATTAAAATCAACGAAAGGCGGTGACGGAGTTAAATTGTCAAAGGGGTCATCATACTCATGAATCTTTCTCTAGTCAATAAATAAATTGAGGGTTTAATGCTTTTGCTTGCAGGAGCAACATTTTGTCTGCCAAATTCATATGGATCTCAATTATATTTTCTCTCTCTTCTTTTTATAATGGAAAGTGACAGAAAAAAATATATATTTATAGTAAGAACACAAATATTAAACCCATAAATAAATGAATCAGACAAAACAAAAACATATCGTAGACCAGTGGATGGCCTTCAACGAAACGACTTCGTCAATGAAGGTAGCTCTTGCGAGAAAGCAAGGCAAGAATCCGTAAAGAGGTAGAAACGGTGCCATTGAAGAGGTGAAATTGACATTTACTAGCATTCCATTCATTACTGTCTTAACTGCTCCATTGTACGTAGCAGGACTAGTCCCCCCAGATTCCTAATCCCCTCCCACCCAAAATTCAACTTCAAAATTAATTGATAACCACTCCCTTCCCCTGCTAGAGCGCCCACCACTGCTTCATTATACCACTTCCCCTCTCTCTGGGCACAAGCAAAATCATAAAGCACCTTACTGAACATATTCATATATCGATTATTTGTTTCCCTTAATCTTATAAAACGAAATGTTAGTTCTGCGAGTCATGCAAGATTTGACCTTTATTATTTTCTTCTCTCAAAATGTTTGCAACTTTGCCAACGTTGGGACCATTTGATCGTACCCCTTTTCCAATCCTGAGTCATTAACTCGTTATATATTTGCCATCTTGAAAAAGAAAAAGGCAATCTTTAGCTTCATGTGCCGATCGACTTATTTCTTAAGTAGCACCATCACTGAACACTTGTTTTTTTAGCAAGCTTTAGGAGAAGGCAATCTAAAATCACGTGTACGTACAAATTGAAGTTTTGTATGTAGTTTACATGACATGGCTAAATAAAAATAAATAAGGAGAAATTTGATTAGCACTTCAACTTTCTATTGGATTATATCTTATATTTTGTGAGAGAACAACGTACGGCTAACTTTTTGGGCTGTATAAGGATGCCACAAGGCTCGGTTACTATGTTTATCGCAAGATGATGTCTGTACAATCTGTTCCACTTTAAACTAAAGAAGTAGATTGTTTTGGTAATTTCTTACATCATCAACTTACATTTTGACTGTGTATTGAACTGGTGTCAGAAGTGGATCAATTGATTTTTATTATCACGTTATTGTTATGTTTTTAATATGATGTAATATGATGATTTTTTCCAGGTTTATTTCATATTCCCATGTATCACATGGTGTTAATTACTTCTTCGTCGGGTCATAAAGCACTAAGCTGGAGACAATATACTTAGATATTATTTATTATTCTTTCATTTAAGCAACCATGACAGAATTAAAAAGACAAATACCCTCTTAGGAAGCTAGCAATTATATTTAACTCTTTTTATATGACACTTATTTGTTTTCAAAAAACATTATTTGGTTTTTTCATATATGCCTATCAGTAATAAAGGTAATGGGTGAGAGTAATAATTAATATAATATTATAGTTTAGTGTAATTAGTAGGGGTAATATCAGAAATTATTTAAATTATAGGACAACTTTATTGACTATAATTGTTTTTATTGATTTGTAAGAATTGTTAGGTGGTGCCTTATGATAAGGATAAGAGGGAGTAGATTGACTTCTTTTAAGTGAACAACAATCTGCCCTATTTTTTTTATTTTCAAGTATGTTGCGGTACTAAAACTTAATACTTTCAAATGTATTTTAATTTTTTTGGTGAGGAGGAGAAAAATAGAAA
Organism: Acacia confusa; assembly: GCA_037074495.1. Classification (NCBI taxonomy): domain Eukaryota; kingdom Viridiplantae; phylum Streptophyta; class Magnoliopsida; order Fabales; family Fabaceae; genus Acacia; species Acacia confusa. The sequence goes on along the minus strand of CM073507.1, from coordinate 5,824,858 downwards.
CGGTGCAAATAAAAATAAAAAAGAAAACTACACACTGGCCGTTAGAAGCAATCCAGCTTGGATCTGCAGAAAAATCAGAATTTGGCTGCGCCCGAGCTCACTCTGTCACGTAAGCTTTGCATCTGGTACCACTGTACCAGTACTATCATCAAGCATAAATTTACCTCTCAGACTATGCATCACTGAGATAAGAACAACCACAACATTGTAGTGGGTTTTTGGACATATAAACACGGTATTAGATGACCATCAGAATTGTAAATTTAAGTTACCATACACAGAACATGTTCAGATACTGACTTCATTCAACATAAAAACAATTTAGAGGTGTTTCGTCTTGTTTTGTTTTGACGACAATCAGCCCAAAGATTGTGGGTGGTGTAACTCTTGAAAACCAACTTTTGGAAGCTAACGGCGGTGTTCATGATGGGACACGCGTCCATTTGAATTTTGGTTTGTAAGAGTCAGATGATGCAAATTGGGGTTACTATTTTTGGCTTGTCTCCATGTGAAAGAGGTGAAAAAACAACGCATGAGCTGCCATGAATTAAATGTAAAGGTCAGGACAGGAGCATAGTGTGCGGAAACAAGCCATCATTTTGAACCATATCGCTTGTTGTGTAAGTGAAAGGGAACATAATTGTTACTAACACTGGTTTTGAGTCAGAGCAGTGTAGGGGAGAGAGGAAGAAGGAAGAAGTAAAAGGATGTAGGTAAGAAAGTAATATTTTCCTAGTCTTAGCCATCAAGTTCATCTCAGTAATAACGAGTCAAAGCTTTAAGGACCTGATATTTTGGTTCTTGTTTGGAGTTGTGGTTGGAGAGAAGTAAATGATTCACCCTACCTTCAGTTTAATGTATTAAATGGTTTTGGAATGAAGAAATGGTAGGGATCTGCAAATCTCAGTGAGGCGGATTGGCCCTATGACATAATGCCAAGTAGGAAGTACGTGAGGCAATGGTCCCTGTTCGGCGCCGTTTGCGTACATTACCCATAGTTGTTCTTGAGGTACCCTCTCTCACCCTTCTCTGTTTTTTCACTACAACTAGTTCTTAGGCTAACTCTTTTTTTGTAGGATAGGGTTGAAAGGAATTTCACAAGTTCCACTCTTTAGTGAAACATTTCACTTTACGTCCTCAAGTTTACAATATTCACCCACCCCATTCTGGACCATCCCCCCCCCAAAAAAACTACCCAAAATCATGACGTAAGTCTCACTTTTTGCAGGTCTTATCAGTCCCAGCCTAACCCCTGATTTGTCATTGACATTTTGTTTTTATAAATCCCATCTTCTTAGACATTCCTCCTTGCCAACTTATAAAGCTCCCTATTTCGTTAATACCCTAAACATACATACCCTTTGATTACTTGCATGATGCTCTTCACATATCTATCTCTGAAAATCCTTCTTGAAGCAGATCTATAAACAATGCTTCAAGAAGAAGAGTACTTGCTTGCTCAACTAGCTTGTTCAGAGGTAGTTTAGACACCATTTCAATATCTGCTACACTGTTAGTCTGATACGACTCATTATGGTCCATCACAGAACATTATAGACCTTTTGGTCAAAACTCAGACGCGAGTGGGTGGAGCTCAAGTACAAGGATTCATGTTGGAGCCTTGCATGGCAAATGAAAGAAACAATCAATGAAAGTATCCACACTAGAGTTTCACTTTGTAAATAGGTAGAATGCAAATCGATATTAATAAGCAACAAAACACACACACCCACATATAGTTAATAGAAAATGCACTATCTATAAATTATATTTCTAGTTGTATGCTTCGAACTTTACAATGCATGTCATATCTAGTTTAAGTAAATGTTAGAAGTCCCACCGTTTTTAATCAGAAACTTGAAGCACCTTGGTCCCATTTTAGACGCAGCTAATTAATCACAAGCACTGATGTGTGTTGGCTTTGACCCTTTTCATTGGGAACTATTGACATGTGAAAGGTTAAAGGACCACTAAATGTGTTATCCTTCTCCAAGCGGATAAAACAAGAGAAACTACAAAAGAGGTGCAGAGAATTGCCTGCAACTCTTTGAATCTGAAATTTGACCTTGTTATATTTTTGGCCATATCCTGGTGCCAGAGGCTCGCAATTAACTATGACAACTTTAAATTGATGAAAGAACAAGTAAAACTTCGATTCTATAATGACTCCCCTATTCATCCATCTCTTTCAACATTTTGCAGTTCACCCCCCCCCCCCCAAAAAAAAAACACACAAAAATATCCCATTTGTGGATCCTTGTTTCTGGTAAGTTGGCTCTAGATGGCCCTGAACCACCCTGGCCTGCACTGCAACTAAAAATTGAATTGCGTTTCAATTTTTTGAACAAGATTAAAAATTTAAACCCAGATCCCGATTTCATTCACAGATGGCTATAGAGACACAGGAAGTATCAGCTTTCTTCTGTGCTTCCCTGCCACGTTGTAATAAAGGCGAAAGGGAGAGGGGTGGGGGTCGAAACCACAGAAATGTGCCCCAACCTTCTGTTTCTTTCCCTTATCTTTACTTGTTTTTATTTTAACCGGTGTTGCAGTTGTGTCAGGCCTTTGTGTCCTCGTCACCCACTTTAGAAGCCAAGCCTCTCTTCCATGTTGGGTTGCTCAAGCGTTTTTTAGCTCTAATTTTGCAAAACCATGCATATAACAAACCATGAATCCAACTTCTTAAAGAGACCATTTTTATCAATAAAAATGTTGATAGAGATAAGCATGTGATGTAAGTGAGACCTAGGATTAGATACTTACTATTGACATCACCTTGAGGGGTAAAAGAGAAAGAGAGAGATGTCGATTGGGGAAGGGAAAGGGAGAATGGAAAGGGGTTGATGAAAATACGTGGTCCCCTGTGATAGCTGCTTCTAGTACCAACTGACATATGCCTTCCCTTTCTTACGCCTCATTCTGACTACTCTGGCACAGTACGGCCTCCTCATTAAACATAAAACTTTGTTGAGCCCCAAAAGTGAAGTAGCCAGCGCTAAGAAGCTCACAAGTATCCTCCATTCCTCCCCTTCTCTTCTATCTCTCATTCCTTGCACCCATAAAGGCAGGAATAGAACCTTTCATCTCTCGCACCTCTCTCCCCACGCCTCTCTACTACTCTCAGCATACTTCACTCACACATCTCTGTCTTTGTGGTCCATCAGTCCCAAACCCAGTTTGGCCCATATAAGAAGATACTTCACTTTGGGTTGGATTTTAAGCAAAGAGACAGCAAACTAGGCAGGCAGGCAGCTGATAAGATATGGAATGGAATGGAAGCATCAGAACCTTTGTTCCTCGAGCTGAGTCTTCCTTAAGTTTCCTCTACAACTATAACTGCAGCCCATATCCAGGTGTACAGCTTAGTCTTTTCAAGCTTTGACCTCTTTCCTCCTTTGTCAATTTGCATTTCCTTTTGACTCCTTGTTTAGATCCAACCAACTCCAGGTAAAACTGACTTCATCTTCAGCCAGCCTAGTAACAGAATATGTTGAATAACTTGAACCCCAAGCAATTAGTACATTGCAGTGCTTATAATCCTCTGTTGTATATGCAGGAATGGAAGTGAAACATGCTGCAGCATCACAAGGGTTGATTCCGGATATGGAGAAAATAAAGTATGGGAACCAGATGGAGAAGAAGAAGCGACTGACGAGCGAGCAGCTTGAGTCACTGGAGAGGAGCTTCCAGGAGGAAATAAAGTTGGACCCTGACAGGAAGATGAAGCTCTCAAGGGAATTAGGGCTGCAGCCTCGCCAGATTGCTGTATGGTTTCAAAATAGGCGTGCTAGGTGGAAGGCCAAGCAGCTGGAGAACTTGTATGATGCCCTCAAACAAGAATTTGATGCTATCTCTGAGGAAAAACAGAGGCTTCAAGAAGAGGTAATTTTATCTTAGGGAAAACATTTTCTCAGGAAACCTCGTATCTCACACACATGAAATGAAATGGTGGACTTACGTATACATATATTAATTCATATATGTATATGTGAGTCCCACCATTTCATGTATGTGTAGAAATTTTTTTTTTCCTCATGTAACATAAAAAAACCAAAGCCCTTTATTATAATTACCATATGTATTTTATACCAATTTTCACATCTCTCCCTTCTCTCTCCACCATGCAACCCATGCACATCATTCAGTTTATTTCCTCAAGGCAAGGACCTCTCTCTGCATGTCTATCTCTTGAACGGTATATATTATCACTTTCATTCTTTTCAAACAACCAAAAAAAGGTGTTTCCTTTGTTTTGCTTTTTCTTGAGGGGTATCTATATATGCTGAGGTTTGAACCAGGCTTTTATATTATATTCACCCAACCCCTACAACACATGTACGTATACTATGTAAAAGTGGAGCATCGGGCAGAGGGGCTAATCCTAGATAGCTGCTAAATATAACCGCAGGTTGTGAAGTTGAAGGCAATACTAAGAGAGCAAGCTTCAAAGACACAAGTTTCTGCAGGTTACACAGAAGTTTCTGGGGAAGAAACAGTGGAAAGCACGTCAGAGGCAGCACTGCGAGGCCCTAACAAGCAGGCACGGGGAATGACGAGCCATCATCATCAGCATCAGCAGAATGTTGCAGAAGCCAATTGTTCTTTCACTGTAGAGGATTATACCACTGTTTCACTGCCCTACTGGTCCGCTCTTGTGCCTTATTATCCATAATTTTCTAGCTCAGCTTGTTTTTACTAATCTTGTTTCAACTCTATTAAAAAAACCAGCTTAACGCGGTGTGCCTGCTAGCTCAGAACCCCGACTTTTGGGACTGATCGTTAGCATTAACAGAGACCTGTTTGTTAGTATGATAAATTGAATTATATAAGACCGTACTACTTACTGTTCATCAGTGTATTAGTTAGTTTCTCTCCTCATGTTGCATCGAGTCCCCGCTCCCATATAAAATCATACGTTTTTCTTGTAGTTCGTATTTACTTGTTTGGTAATAGTAGTACTTTTAGACTTTAGTGGGGTATAGCATGGACTGCGTCGACGTCATACTGTCTTATCGTTACTTAGGTATCTTTCTTTCTTTTACCTTTTTGATTTTTTTTTTTTTTTGCCTCAATTGAAACGGGCTTGAAATTAAAATCGGTTTCAGGCTATGCCTAGAAACATAAATAGGTTATTCACTGTACCTCCCAATCCAAATGGCTGCGAAACTACTGTTCATGCTTCGATGCCAATAAATCAAATCACAAGGAAGTCTCGTTGATCCAAAATGGCTACGAAACTAAAGTCGGTTTTTTTTTTTTTGTTCACTCCCCAATAACTCAAATCTAATAAGTTGTTAGCGAAATACTAGTATATTTTGATCCAAAATGTTTTTTTACCGGTGATAATTTTCATCAGCGATGCTTTCGATGGATTAAATATGTAATGAGATTAATAAAAAATAAGGTGACTGAGTTAAAGCCTTTTAACCAACATGTTCTATAAAAGATGAAGTGAAATACGCGAAAGAAATATTACTTGTCACGTTTTTACAATATTAAGGTGATTAATATCAAATCAAACCAATAATACACCGATCATTTGAGTAGAGTTTGAAGTACGGTATTATTAAGGTGATTAATATCAAATCAAACCAATAATACACCGATCATTTGAGTAGAGTTTGAAGTACGGTATTATTAAGGTGATTAATATCAAATCAAACCAATAATACACCGATCATTTGAGTAGAGTTTGAAGTACGGTATTAGTCGAGACCACACATGAAATTACATCCGTCTTTGAATTAGCGGTATAATATGCTTTTCCAGCATGATTTACCATGTGATATAAGAAACAAATATGTGAGATGAATTTTGTTTTGACTTGTGTAAACATGTTTTTCTAACGTTAATCCAAACAAGCCTGTTAATAACATCTAAAACATGAATGTAAAAGGTTTTGGGCCCGTCCTAGATGAACCTTCCTGTTTTATAATTTGGGCTTCCGGGATAAACTACAAGGGAAGACAAACATAGAACCAAGGAATAAAGGCCCTTTAAAAAAGGGAGGTAAAATTAAAGTGAAGGATCTAGAGGATAAGATATTTATTGAGAATGATCGTAACAGTTGTAATTATTCAAAGTGATTAATAACTAAAATATAAACTTAAAAATACTAAATTGCACTTGCTAAAACTTCCTTATACTTTCCCACATTCTATTTTAAAGGTAATTTAAATTTTATTTTCTACCAAAATTACAACAGCCAGAATCATCATATTTCTAACTTTAACTAACATCTACAGTAATATCATCAATATATTGTTTAACTATTAATATAGATATTGTCAAGTTTTTTTCCTGATTTATATAATATTTCATAAAATTAACTCTAAGTAAAATAGACCAATTTAGAAGATATTAAATTTTCTATCTAATATATTAATCGTTAAAAAATATTTGTCCAAAAAAAAAAGATATTATTATTGGTTTGTATTATAGACTTTATTTATTATATTAAATTTTTGGTTTACACACGAGTCTTCTCTAGGAAGGTAATCTTATATATCATTCTCGAACAAAATATATAATATATTATTTAAATTATTTTTAAGTATATTAACATTACATGGATTTTTATTTTTAAGACCCGCATAAATACATTCTGACATAAAAATAAATTATGCAAGCCTTTTTCCCCCCGACATGCAAACCTCCTTCGAATTGTCTAAAACTGCATATTTTTTAATATTTTTTTTTATGTGTATAACGTTTCTTTAACATTTATATTAAAAAGAATTATAAAAAAATTTGAGTTTTCCTAAAATTACATAATTTTTAATTTCAACAAAAGTTTGTGTCAATTCTTAAAGTTATAATTTAGAAAAAAATTGAAAGATGTTTGTGTAAATTTTTTTAATTTCGTTTAATTTATTTACGTAAGTGGTAAAAAAATAGATAAATTGCATTTAATTAAATGAAATTAAAAAATTCACGTTAGTTTTAAAAATTGAGTGCTGTTGGAGTTTTAATCCAGGGGAATTTAGTATTTTTAAATTTTTATTTTGGTGATTGATTCTATTGAATAATTACAATTTTTATTGCCATTTTCAATAAATATCATACACACTATAGATTCTTTGTTCTAATTTTCTTTAAAAAAAAAAAGGTGAGGTTGGTATAAAGTTCTAGTTTAATTTAAATTTTGATTTAAACAAGTTGACATGAGAAAGAGGAAACTATCAGAACTGCATACTATTTAAATGTAACAGTTTTTAAAAATTTTCGTTAATCTATGCTGTACGAGTTGGATTTAAAGTCTAAAATTACTGATAAAATGCATGAAAGAGAAACTCAATGAAAATAAAACAACTCTTACACCTTCCTTTATAGAAATGAAATAATAAAACATAGCTCTCCCTCTCTGTTCCTTAAAACTAGAAGTCAAGGTCTGGACGGAAGTTGACGTAAATATTTTACTATAATGTCGCATAATTTAGCCTCGCTTTTGTTTTATATCATTTGTCTTCTTTTCAAATCAGCCCTGTGCCGCCGCCGCCATTGTCTACTCAACGTTTGTCCCGAACCTTATCGACGTTGACTTTTTATGAAGGATAAATTTTAACGTGCACAGGGTGTGACGGTAACATGTAACCATAAACTGCTGGTCCTGGAAAACTCCATGTTTTGATTCACCAGATCACAAGAAAGCCTCTTTGATTGTTCACCACGTATGTGAGTGTATCTTTGGTTGGAATTCCACTGCCACGCACACAAATGGAGTCAAATGGAAATTATTGTTATTATAACACACCATCTAAATTTAACAACCTCCCTTATTCCCTCGATTTTACTGTTTAACCATTGATTGATCTGAATTATGATATCATTTGTTTTAATTCTGGATATGTAATACGTATTCTTCTCATTTTATTTTGAGTACATGAGATCTTTGTTTGTTGGGGGCTGATCTATCTTTGAGGAGTAAAAGGGGAAGAAAAAAAAATCAGTGAACAATGTTTCCAAGAGGTGGACATCACTTTTCTTTAAGTTTAATTTGCCACTAACTATTCCTATATTATAGGTGCGATCTAGATTGATAGATGAATTTTTTAGATGATTTAGTAAAAGACGATTGAGTATGAGTTGCACTTCCAACATTCAAATCAAGACAACAAATGATTTTTACAATGTGATAATTTGACTTCATCTTTGTGTACACTCAGAGTTAAAGACAATGAGTTTTTTCTCCTTCTGTTATAATGTTGCATTGTTTGTCACAAATGAAGTAATGATGCATAGTATTTATAGACTATGAAGTGATGCGTTGAAGTAATGTCTTTTGAAGTTATATCTCTTTAATTAAAAGTCATAACTACATCTTAAATTCATGAAACCTCGTGAACTAACATAACTTTAATAGGTGATGATTATTTAAAGTAACTCTTTCATGGAGAGTTATACTTTTATGGCATGTAAGATTTTCTTAAAAACCAATACAATCTTCCACTAAATAGCAGTTATGAATCTTTTCAAGTGTGTTTTGACTTTTAGTGTGATAGCTCCCTACACAACCCTTCACATAAATTTTTTAATTCATAAGGACATGACTTTCCAACAAATATATCTCTTTATTTTAAAATATTCCAAAACTATTTACCCTTTTATGTCTCAGGAACATTGAAAATTAATAAGACTTGCCTGACTGCTAGAATTTTAAAGGACAACCACAATGAGATCTTAAGGTACGTAAAAAACTACAGAAAAATCTCACACCTCTTACATTCTGAATGGAAATTAGGTGAGACTTTTTTATAGTTTTCTATATACCTTGAGACTTTAATGTTTGTGATTGTTCCAAATTTGAATGGGAAGAGAGGGGTTACAATAATTGGTAGAGCTAGGAATTAGGGCCAGTCTGACCCTACAAGGTTGGAGGCAAAAAAAAACATCTTTTTTTTTAAAACTCGGGCCAAGAGCACCAGGGTCAGGGTCAGCCCTACAGGGCCTGAAAATTACTATTCCAAATTTTAACTTTCCCCCCAAAGAAATAGAATCAGTAAATTATAATAATTGAAGTTCTAATTTATCAAACACGTGTTATCAACATTAATATCCAAACAACATGAATGATCTAACAAATAAATACATTCACTAATTCATAACCAAAAACAAACTATTGTACATAAATAACTCACATAAAACATAAGAAGCATACCACTAAGCAAAATTAATACTTTGACTATCATTATCATCTTTTTTACCACTATCACTAATTTCAAAGACATTTGATTTTGCTTCACTTTAAATAGTAGGCTCTGCTTTATGAATAAAAATATCATAAATTTCTTTTCTCGCATCATGAACACATCAATTAAAAGAGTCTGCAGGGTTGGCCCGAAGCCCTACAGAGTTTATTTTGTTTTACTCTTCTAATTTTCAAGTCCGGCCTTTAAAGGGCTAGGGATTAAAAGGGCTTATTCGACGGGCTCGACCCGATTCCCCGACTCTAATAATTGGAGAGAGAATACAACCTCACTTTACTAGGTCACAAAAATAACTTTTTTTTAATAAAAATTTATCAATTTAATGCTTTTCTTTATACTATAATTATGAATGCTTGCTCTTTTTATAACGATTGAAAATTATTTCCCTGGAAAAATTTATAATATATATATAGAGTCGAATACATTATTAGCTAAATCAAAAACACATTTTTATTTATATCTAACATATTAATTTTTTTTTTCTCAACATATCTAACATATTAATCAAACCTTACATTTATGTATTTTTAAAGATAGATGTTCTGAAGTGGCCCGTGAATTATGACTGCAAGGATGAAGCGGACACCTCACTTACGAAGAATTATTAAGGGAAGGAAGTGATCCGTAAAAACTAAAAAGCATTTCACAGTCTCCGACCACATCCATTCCTGTGTGTTCTCTCTTCTATCTCTCAGAGGAGCCTCGAAGAGTGACATCAACAACATTTAAGTCTCACTACACCGAAAGCTGATTAATTTTTATCAATCCACTGTCCGAGATCTTATTCTGTGTCGCCTTCCCCGTTCCGTAGTTCAAAAGTTTAACCCTTTAATGTAATCAAGTGTAGTAATTTCATTGGATGCTCTTCTTCTGATCGTCGGGAACAGCAGGTGATCGAGTTGAATCGATTAGGTCTTATATTATGGGAGACAATCGCGAAGATGATCGGACTGAGAGCAGCGATTTCACTTCAGAGGACGAAGGCAGCGAGGACTATCGACGGGGAGGTTACCACGCTGTGCGAGTCGGCGATACCTTCAAGAATGGTCGCTATGTTGTTCAGAGCAAACTCGGCTGGGGGCATTTCTCCACCGTCTGGCTCGCCTGGGACATCCAACTTTCTGTACAATTCTTTTTCTTCTCAATACCCAGTTTTTGTCTTGCCGTCACGAATTCCTCTTTTATTTTTATTTCTTTTGTTACTTGTTTGTTAGCTAGGAAAATTAGTACTTTTTTCTTGCAAGACTTTTTCCCTTTAAATTTGTTGATCATCAGTCCTTTTACCCCAAATCCCTGTTTGAACATTAAAGCCTGCTGTTTTTTGTGATAAAATGCATAGAATATACATTAACTGTTGCATCGGATAAGGCATGATAACTATGGGACGGAAGCTATAACTAGCGCCCTCTGAGCCTTGTTGAACTAATTTGTCTGAAATTTCAAACTCAAAGGACCGGTATTTTGCAAACTTTCATCCAACCTTCTCCTGCAGAGAGACTAAACTGGGTGTATTTCATGTAGACTTGGCTACTGGTTTACTTGTTTTATACATCATTTATATGAGCGTTCTTTTCTTTGGAGATTTGCAGAGATACGTGGCCCTGAAAGTTCAAAAGAGCGCTCAGCATTACACAGAGGCAGCCATGGACGAGATAACCATTTTGCGACAGATTGCAGAAGGAGACCCAGAAGATAAAAAGTGTGTGGTGAAGCTTTTGGATCACTTCAAGCATTCAGGTCCCAATGGACAACATGTTTGTATGGTATTTGAATACCTTGGGGATAATCTTTTAACGCTTATCAAGTATACTGATTACCGAGGATTGCCAATCAACATGGTTAAAGAGATATGCTTTCACATTTTGGTTGGATTGGATTACTTACATAAGCAACTTTCTATAATACATACTGACTTGAAGCCTGAGAACATCCTCTTATTATCAATGATAGATCCATCTAAAGATCCTAGAAAGTCTGGCGCTCCCTTAATTCTACCAAATGCTAAAGATAAAACAGCTCTCGAATTGGGAATTGGGAAGGAAGTGAAAACATCAAATGGGGAATTAATGCGGATTCATAAGAAAAAGATTAAAAGGAAAGCTAAGCAGGCAGCACAGGGATGTGTAGAGATGGAAGCTTCCGAGGAAGTTGAGGGGGATCCTGAAACATCTGGTGCCGCAGAATCCTCTGCAAATGCAATAAAAAATGCAGGTTTTGCAGGAGAACAACCTTCTAGTTCTACAGGGACCAATAGTTTATCAGATGACGATGGGACAAAGGTAAACTGGTCAAAAAACCAGGGTAACAAAAGAGGAAGCCGGTCATTGAGGCAGAACTTACTGAAATCAGTTGACCTCAACTGCAAATTAGTTGACTTTGGCAATGCTTGTTGGACGTATAAACAGTTTACAAATGATATTCAGACAAGACAATATCGGTGTCCAGAAGTGATCCTTGGATCAAAATATTCAACGTCAGCAGATCTTTGGTCCTTTGCTTGCATTTGTTTTGAGCTTGCAACTGGTGATGTGCTATTTGATCCTCATAGTGGTGACAATTTTGATAGAGACGAGGTATATATCTACCTTTTGCATATATTCATGTGCACATGTTCTGTTTGTTCATCCTGACTTGCAGTAGTAAACATGTTTGCTTTATTGGTTTTTGAACGGTGAAATGAATGTAGTATAAAACCATCTATGGTCAAGGGTATTAGCCTTGTTACTTAAACTGCTACTGCCACCATTGGAGATGACAACAAAAATAAAATCCATTGCTTCCTTTTACTGGTAAATGAAGATATGTTGCAGCATAAGTAATACCACTATTGATAGTAGCTTTCTCGCAAAATCTCTAAATTGCATATATGCTACGCTCTTAAACATAGATAATAAGAAGATGGTGTGATGATATTTAAAGATTTGTTGAGAGGAGATATTGGATTTAAAAATTTATGCGTGAAAATAGATCAGGATTAGAAGTTATTGGATTGCTGTGGGAAAAAACTTGGAGGCTTGAAATTTTTGAGACAACAAAGATGTGGTTTGCTAGTATGACAAGATACAGGTTGATAAAGGCTGAATTAGGTAGAAATTGGAAAAGTTGAAAAATGATGTTTAAGTTTTCTTTAATTATACCTTTGTTTTATTATTTTATATTTTCACCTACCTTTGAGCTTTATGCAAAGCCCTCAGTAACTGTACCAGGGTTAGCTGAGCTCTGGATGGACTTGTGAATGAAAGACCAGATTTCTATTTGCTCCCCCCCCCCCCCCCCCCAAAAAAAAAAAAATCCTCCCTTCCATTTCTCTTCTCTCTTTCCTATGGCTCTCCTTCTTGATTGTGGAAGGATCTTGTGAGCAGAGAAAAAAGTTTCATTTAGAGAGGCTAAGGAATTTTTAAGGTGGAGAAAGGGAAGGAAACTTGATTACTTCTACTTAAGCCAAATTGACTACTTTTATGTGGAATAGTGAAGTATGAAGTGCAAATAAAAATGCCATGGGTACTGTTTCAGAGCTTCTTAGCAGTTCCAGACTTGAATGTCTTTTAAATTAATGGTACCATTAATAAATGCCCCCCCCAAAAAAAAACACACACACAAAAACAAAGTGAATTTGATGGCTAGGATAGTGAGATTTATCTTTTGTGGTAGCAGAAGCCTGACTTTGCTTTCTTACTGAGTTAAACCGATATATCAGCATGTTTGTTTTCAGCCAGCCAATGGATTTTTAAAATCAAAATCTTAATTTATTTTTTTTAATGGCATATCAAATCTTGGTTGGTGCTTATTTATAGTTGCTCCATGCTGACTTGCTACTGGCAAAGAAATGATCTGGTTTTGTTTCTTGCTGAGAAGCATTTTACTGGAGATGCTTGCATCTAATGTCATCATTTTATGTCGTATTCTATGTTGACCGCTCTCTCTGCATTTTAGCTTTGGAATTGTTAGTATTGGATTTGAACTTTGGGCGTTGGTCTCTGAAGCAAGTTTGCTCTGTTTTTAATCTCTCAGGATCACTTGGCACTAATGATGGAGCTTCTGGGCATGATGCCACGTAAGGTAATAATAAATCTCTTCTTCTATTTATAAGCACCTGTGTGCATATCACAATTATGACTTATTCAATCCGTGGACGGTGCCTCTCAGATTGCATTAGGGGGCCGTTACTCCCGTGATTTTTTCAATAGATATGGTGACCTGAGGCACATCCGCCGTCTGCGTTTCTGGCCCTTGAACAAAGTTCTTGTGGAGAAATATGATTTCAATGAGCGAGATGCCAGTGACTTGGCCGACTTTTTGGTTCCTATTCTAGACTTTGTTCCTGAGAAACGGCCAACGGCCGGTCAGTGCCTTCTGCATCAGTGGATCAATGCTGGTCCCCGCCTTCTGAAGCCATCCGTGCCATCTTCTAACCACAATTCAGCCGCAGATGGCTCTATTTCTGACCAAAAGAAAAAGGATAAGGATGATAGAGAGGCCATGGAGGCAGGGATGGGAAATATTGTCATCAATTCAGATTCTAAACCACACACGGATTTATCAGCTAAAGCCTGTCAAAGCAGTCAGAAGTAGTATATCTAGCCAGAATTCTCCTGGTTGTGTATCTTGAAGGCATATTTATTCTGATAACAAATTGACATAGCTCCAAACAAGTCGGTTATTCTTTTAGTATTCTCACGATATAGAATTTGTTACCTTGTGTCTCTCTTCCGCAACTTATGGTAACTCAGATGGCCATTTGTTACCACTGACTTGCTTGTGAACAGTATCGTACCCTTCCTCCCTTTTCTCTGGAAGCTGATCTTCATATCAAAACATTCTATAGATATTTCAAGCAACCCTTGATTTTTAGTCTGGCTTGTTTATAGTCGTGTGATCCCAATTTTGATCACACGTTTTCTGAAAATTTCATGATAGTTCCTTAGGCACACAATTTCATTAATGCAGGCAGGGTCATCTAGAAAACGGGAAAACAACTTATTCTGGATGCTTAACTATCTGGTTAGCATTCAGGTATAAGAAAGAAAGAAAGAACGAAAGAACGTCTGTGCAACGGTTTAGTTCAGATTAGGACGGGCCCCACAAGGTGCGGTAGCTTTCATGGCGGAATTTTATCTGGCCCGTTAGATACTTTGGGAATTGAAATGTAGCAAAGGAATCTCCTCATGCCAAAATAATGGCAGCATTAAAAACCAAGATATGGTGACAAAAAACCTAATGAAGCTATAGGATAGCTCAGCCATGTGAAAAAGGACAGTTTTTGAGCTTTGGAAGTCGAAAATGTAACACCCTCCATGTGAATATTTATTGAAAGTTTGTAATCAATATCTACAAACTTTATTTTAGATGAACCCTACAAATTTGTATAAAGCTACAATACACGCAAGCGAGGCAAACATCTCCCCTGCTTTAAATTAGATTTAATGATATATGCCAATTAATGACCCAAACAAAACCGTGATTGATACAGCGATAATACTGGCAACACTTTTTTTCGATTTTTATTCCTCGTTTGTGGTATCTAATAAAACATAGATAAAACAAATCTTATCTGGTAAGAAAAAAGAGATAAAACAGATCTTATCAATCATACTGATAATTGGAGGGGAAGCGCAGACCCTCACATGAGAGCTTATTTAATTTACTCTCTGGTCGCTTGCCTGTATTTCCTTTTAGCCCAATATACATTTACATGTTCCACTGAAAACACAAACACACTTACATCTTGTTAACGAAATTTACTCATTTTCTTTTTTAAGAGAGAATAAAAAGATCATTTTTTAAAACGAAGGAGTCGAGGTACATATAATACAAACTTTATATAAATTTTGAAGGCCGAAGATACATGATATCTATATAATTCCAACAGTGTTTATGAAGCATAGACAGACTTCCATGAAAACCAAAACAAACTTGTGACATACAAAAACACAAAGACATCCTCAAAAGTCAAAACAACTTGGATATATAAGAAAATGTTTCCGTCAACATATGTGATACGAGCTTGACCGTCGTCAATAGTTCTTGCGGTGCTGCAAACGAATGGTGCCTTCATCTCCCACCCGTCCCGCGTCGTTGAAGGTCTGACCCGTCATCTGGTCCGCTGCTTTCAGCGTATCCGCCACCGCTCCTGGCCGCGACTCATCCACTTCGATCAGAACCTCCTCCTCGAGGCCCCCGCGCCGCCCAGTCCCACCATGCTCCCGGGCGGCGCGTGTCTCCTCCACCACATCTGAAGGCTGAGTCAGCTTCGACTTTACCACTTCACTCACACTCCCAGCTGAACCCAATATATTATTCTTCGCTGCCCTTCCCCTATGTATATCCCAGCCAAACGCGCAAACCATCAACAAAAATTATTCATGATTCACCAATTATCTCCGATTCAAGTTTAATCCAACTGCATTACGTCAAGCAAAACAAAGACGTACCGATCACTTTCGCTACCGAAGTCATCAGCCCCTCGTGTTACTTCGTATGGATGCGATCTTTCCCGCAGTTTTAGCTCTTCCAGTTTAGGCTTTGCACCGTCTGTTACTCCCAGCTTGTCCTGCATAACCACACTTTGATTAGTTTTCATTCTCCAAAACACGAGCAACTAATTAATTTAGACAACAATAGTATATATCTATTTTTTTTTAAAAAAAAAACCTTGTCTATTTCCCCTCTCCCGTACTCGTAGTGCTTGGGTTCATCTTTCTTGCCGGAGAAGAAACCCATGGCTTTGTCCTTGAGCTCCCCTAGCTTGCCCAGGGTAGTGTCCTTGCCTTCTTTAGCTTTCTCAGCAGTATAGTCCTTGTACTCACCTGCTTTCTGCACCGTCGTGTCCTTGGCCTCCTTGGCCTTGTCTGCAGCATATCCCGTGTACTCCGCCGCCTTGTCCACGGTGGCGTCCTTCGCCTCCCTCGCTTTCTCTGCGAACTCTCCGGCTTTCTGCTTCGTCGCATCCTTGGTTTCGCGGGCCTTGTGAGCGGCATAGTCGCCGGCAGTATTGGCGGCGTCCTGAGTCTTGCCCACCACAGCTTCCTTGGCGTTCTGGTACGTGTCTTGCACCGCCTTGAACATGGACCCCACAACGCCGGGTCCCTCTTTCTCCCTGTCCTCCACCAAGTGCTCTTGCTCGCGTTCTCTCAATCTGTTAGCGTCTTCCAGATCTTTTGAGGCTAGCTTGGCTGCTACCTCGGCTCGTGCTTCCTTGAATTCCCTCTCCGTCTTCCACGGGGACCCATAATGGCGCTCTCTTGCTCTGTTCACGTCTCCTATATCTTTAGCAGTAAGCTTAGCTGCTGCCTCGGCTCTGTCCTCTTTGAATTGACCTGACGCCATTGCTCTCTATGTGGTTGATTGCCAAAAGAGAAAAAAAACAAGGTTTTTCTTTCCTGAAAGATTTTGAGTTGGCTTTTGGTTTCTTGATGGGCTAGTACTGATCCTGATGTTAATGAGTCGAGCACTGGATGCTTCACATATATACTCCGTTAAATGGCATGGGGGACGAAGACACGTGGAATAGGATTAATGTCAACTTGACACGTGGCGAGAAGGGTCCGGGGAATGACACCTGGCAGCCACGCGCCGGACGTTTGGCCCGTTATCCCGAGACGCAGCTTTTGTTTTTCTTTTTTTATTCAAGCATTCAAATTCCAATCATATCTAAATCTTGGGTTAGGATTAGGGTTGGGTTCTCGTTATGTTATTTCAAGGATATGGGCTTTTGTTGTTTGGTCTTGGGCCTAAGCTTTGCGTAATATCTTTGTTTTTGACAGAAAAAGGAAAATGCTGAGAATATTTTTGAAGTTCTGCCTGAAAAGAGAAGAGGCGTCTGGAAACATAGTTTGTTTCAGATCAAAGAGTGATCAACCCACAATTTAAAACAAAGGCCATTGTCAAATTAATTAAGCTAATAATGTCACCAATTAATAACTCAACGACCAAGCCGTGCCCATGCACAACGAGACCACTTTATAGATGTTACTAACTGAGTACTCGTTTTATAGTCTGACTGTTAGACAAGGATTTAACTCCTTGTTTTACCCAAAAAGAATGATAATGTAAAAACTTCATTCATTTACATCCTAGTTTGATTATAAATCCCAACTTATTGCACTTCGCCTAATGGCCTTAAGAACCGCTAGGAAACCATTTTTTCCTGCCACTGACATATAACAAGCCCGCAATAGAATTAAAAAGAAAATCCCTCTCAAATCTTCCCTTTTATTAAAATCCTTTCTTTGTCCTCTCCTCTGTTAGCCTAACACTACATTTGGTTTGAGGGGAAAAGATAGGAGGGAAGAGAGGATTTTTACTGAATTGACATTAATGAGAAGAATATTTCTTTTTGCTGAAAATGTATTTTTGGAATATTAAAAAAATTTCATGAGCAATTTAATCAATATGAGGTAAAAAATTTATCTTACCTCCTCTCACACTAAGAATGTGTTTGATTTGAAACAAGGAAAGAGGTAAAGAAATATGTTACCTTATTTGATTTGTTAGTAGGGAGCGGATAAGAGATAATCCTTTATAATATGAGCCAAAATTTTGACTTCCCTCCCACATAAAAATTCAAACTAAATGAAGGTGAGGATTCCTCTTATGCTCTCATCTCAAATCAAACATACTCTAAATGTATTTGATTTGAAGGAGGGAGAGAGGAGGGGAGATTTTTTTTTTTTAAAAAAAACTTTTATTGACTAAATTGTTCATGAAACATTTTCAATATTTTAAAAATACATTTTCAATAAAAAAATATTGTTTTTATTGATAGTAATTTGATAAAATACTTCTTTCCCCTCTCCTCCCCCTCCAAATTAAACATGGTGTAAACGTTGATCAGTTGGCGAGAAATGTAGAGAAAGAGATCCTCTCATTAGTTTTTTTTTTTTTTCTTTTCTTCTCTCATTAGCCCTATTAAGGCTGTTGATTGAGAATGAGAGAAAAAAATTAAAGCAGTATTATATTGATTGAACAAATATTATTTAGAGATTATGAAAAATGATTAGAAATGAGTGATGAGACTTTGTGACTTGTGAGGCCAAATGCTGCTTCGAGATTGTCATGCTACTTTTTGTATTCCCTCTTTTGCCCTTGCGCTCGCTTCCCAGTTATGTGATGTTTTTAGCTGGGGTCTGGTCTGGACCCCTCCTTTCTGCCCCTTTCCTATTTTGCCCTCCCTCTCCAACGTTTCTTTTATGAACATGGCAACAAATTACAAATCAAATTGCATTGTACCAATTTATGATTCTTCTTGATTTTTGCAATACACACAGCATCCTATTTATCAAGCATATTATAAAGGGTTCGTACGTTTTCCAACAACTTACAAAATATGTATATGCATAAAGTTTGAATTCTTAAATCTCGACTCAAAAATATCTATGTGCATAAAGTTTGAATTCTTAATAGTATGACGTTAATAAGAATTTTTTTAATATTTATAAAGAGAAAAATTAAAATAGGATTATTTTAGAGATCCGGCTCCGTTTAAAAACTAGGATTACACTTTAAGAATAAGGACTCCAACTGAAAAGGGAAATTTTGAGTTCATCTTCATCTTCCTTTATATTTTATCTGAAGAATCTATTAGGACTTCAGGAGATCCAATCCCCTCATCATTATTCATTACTCGACCTTTACAAGTTTCTCTCAGCTTTATCCACTGAGTCAAGTATTAAGATTTTTTTAGTTAATGAGAGTTGACATAGATGATAAGGGATCCAGGACTAGGCCCTTAGGTCGTAGGTTTGATCCCCTCTATCGTCGCTTGGACTCCTTTGGTAGTCGATCTCGTAAGTCCCTAGTAAGTGCTCATAGAGCCTGGGGCCGTGCCCTGGCCTTGGTGGGGGACTGCTGTCAAACCCCTCCAAAACTTTTTCAATATTAAAAAAAAAAAGATTTTTTTTTTAAAAATAAAAATAAAAATGAAAGCTTTATCCAGTTGTTTGCGCTATAACCTGAAATTATATGTGCAATGAGTCATCCGTAATTAAAAGCTTGTTTAGTTTGAAGGGAGGAGGGGAAATGAGAGGGATTTTTGTCCTCACATGATTAGATTATTCATAGAAAATTTTTAATATTTAAAAAAATACATTTTCAACAAAAAAAATCTCATTAATGACAATTTCATAAAAATCTTTCCCCATCTCCCTTCTTCTCTTATTCTTTTCCTTTAAACCAAACACGCTGTAAAACAATGGAATTTTCTTAAGCGGAACGAATATAGAGGTTGTCACAAACAGAATATTAATAAAAGAATAGGATTTCAAAACCCCCCCCCCCCCCCCCCCCCCCCCGGATTTGAAATTTTCAAAAGCTGAATGTTGATAAACAATTACAACACAGGCTAATCCTTAAGTCCAGCCCTGAAATTTGAATTGAAGACGCCTCCTGTATTGAAACCATTGAGTTAACATCACGAAACGGCGCAACTTATAAAAAATGGTCACCGTCCAAGCTTGAAACTCTCTCTTCTTATCAAATGAAAATTAAATGTAATCAATCATGGCTAGCTTGGTGTGGTGATTTTACGTAAGACACACCAAAAATTAGTTACACATATCGATGTAATATTTTGAGCTTTAACGATATGCAGATATGGAAGAACATCGAAATGAATTGGGCAGGTGTTACCATAACAATGTTGACCGAAAAAAGGTGTTACCAATAGTGGCATGCGTCATTATCAATATAACATTGATAATGATGTATTCTTAATATAAGCACGTTTGAGATCAAGATAACATTGATAACGATGTACTCTTAATGGTGGTGGAAAATCTTAATGAAACACAGTGGCATCATTTTTTGATGTTCTTTTGGATGAAACATAGTGGTAACGCCTTCTTAGAAGAACATCCAAATGAATTGAAAATATATCATTATCAATATAACAACATATAACGTATGACATAGCGTTTAAGAAACACATTTACGTAAGTTGAAATAAAACTTTTCTTATATACTTACTTCGTATATCATAAATCACATTAGAAAAGCAGTGTTAAGCCGCTAACCCAAAAAAACAAGGCAATTCATAACTATGCCACTATTGAAAATACATCATTATCAATGTCGAGTTAATTTTGCAATGTGATCATGGGGGGAATTTTCCTCCTTCCGATGCTCATCTACTTCATCAAGAACAAAAGTTAATCAGGTCTCATAATTTAAAATCAAATCAAAATATGCCACTGAGATTGAATTTTTTTTTCACCATAGAACAAGTATTTCAGACACATGCAAAGTTCATCCGCCAAGGAAAATACTTGCATGGCTTTTTAGCCGATGCAACAAAGCAGATCCAAATGCTAATGAGGAATAGCAAAATGAGAAATGCAGGAGCTGTAAAGAAAAAAGTTCAAGTACTCTTGGTTTAGTTACATCTATTGTGTCCGTTTGAGTTAGTAGTGGCAGAAGTGTTTTTTTTTTTCATATGAACTTTTACAAACAAAACATAGGATAAAAGTTAGATTCTATATATGATTTGTGTTTCAGATAGTGATGATAAAAGCGACTTTTTTCTAAATGGGCTCTTGTTTAAAAAAGTGTTTGAAAAGTTAACTAAGATGGAAAATGAATGAAAATAATATGAATCTTATTGAATACCATATATGTGTGTTGTGATAACTAAAGATAAAAATTTAAATTTAAATTTGATAAAAGAACTTAATTATCATTTAAAAAATTTAAAAAACTCTAAAGTACTTAATTAAATATATATAGTGGATAAATTAGAATACATCCAAATGTATATGTAATAGTGCATTGCTTATTAGATCATCTGTCATTTACATTTTTCTTCAGAAACTGGAAAAAGTGACTTAATAAATTATAAAAAATGATTTAGATCAGAAGTGACTTTTTTTACAAAATTACATCAACCCTCAAAGCGATCACAAATGATCCATATTAGCCTTTTCCCCCTCTCTTTCCATTTCTAACCAAATCCAATTCTCTCTCGAGATGCTCCTCAAAAAATCTGATTCGTGCGGATTCTTCCCCCAACTAACAAAGAGATGGCTTATTTCACTATTTGATGAGCTTTTGAAACATTTCACCACTATCCTAAATAGAACCTTAAACCCAAATTGCCACTTCAAGGCTCGATCAGTTTTTTGCATGCCATAGTTATTATGCATAGTACACTTAACACTTCTCAAGTTGGTCATTTACTATTACTATCATCATGATCACAATGTAAGATTTACTTAAATCTCAAAAAATCAAAACATGTCACCCATATTCATCAGAGAAAAGAAGACAATCTAACATCAAAGGATTTCACATCTAATCTATAAATAAAAACACACATTACAACCAACAAGCTGTTGGTTGAATGACATGCGGTCTCTCTAATATAAAGAGGAAAATACAAAATTCAACCTAGAAAGCGCAATTTTTGAGAGGGCAAAAACCCTTACACCCTAAAACTAGTCTCAAGTCGCAAGTGACTTGAGATTCCCTCAGTGAAATTAAGAAAATGCATGAAAATGCATACATTACAACAGATATATTACTTATTATGAAAGGAAGAAATCGCTAGTTGCTCTTCTCAACGTGGGAGGTGCGCCTTAGGGCCATTCTCCTTTTCCTTATCCCTTTGTACTGCCAATATTGATCCATCAAGTACTTTTAGGTTTTAGGTAGTTGCCAGCTATAATGGAAAAGTTGGCTATGGCCTTTACTCCTTCCCATCTACCTTGACCAGGAAGAAAGAGGATGCCTTAGAAGCTTATGCTAAGAAATATAATAAGAATCACAGTGCAGGCTGCCATCATCAGTGCATTAGAAGCTGAAAGTCACCATCGTTGTTTACTACGTTATAATCATATCCAAGTCTGTTGGCACGGTCATGGAATTCGACCATCTCATTTTTTGGTACCTGTATTCCCACCAATACATTTGCCCCGGCTTCACCCTGTCGGAGATCAGATACAAGGATGAAATTAGCTGCATTGAATAAAGACGTGAAACATCTCTTGATTTAGATTAAGACAAAACAAATAGCAACTTGAGCTCCTCACCTGCCCTCGATAATGGAATAAACTAATATTCCAACGTGGACTGAAAGAATCCAAGAACTTCATCAGAGCACCAGGTCTTTCCGGAAAGACAAATTGACAAAGAACCTCGTTCTGAACATTTGATCGACCTCCCATCTGATATGTAGGCAAAACAAAGTCAACATGGCACCGCAGTGCACACAGACAACAAAACATGTTCGATAGGTTATTCTACTACTATTCATTGGAGTGAAGAGGTCATATGGTGTCATCCGTAAACTAAAATTATTGACTTGTAGCTAGACCACTATCGGAGACATTATCCTATCATACACTCGTCAATGCAAGAATAACAAGATTTTCTATAGGCAGATAGCAACTCCTAGTAATGTGGTCTAACGATTTTTCAACATTGTGTCAGAGAAGGTTGAACAGAAACAAGTAGCTTAGGTAATATGCTTACAGAATTTGATATTTGGGTGGTAATCTTGAGAAAACGATTGAAAAAAGATAGAACGTATTAAACTGTGAAAGGAATTTGAGCAATAAAAATTACCAGATATCGCAAGTGATCTTTCACCAAGTCACTCTCTGAGAGATTATAAGTTTTAAGCTGAGAAGATTCAATCCTCTCCTGCATTGCTCTTAGTTCCAAAACCGTATGAAGCCCAACACTACACATGAATTCAAAGGATAAGAAGCATTCCTTGAAAAACGGTGAACAGACAATGTTCTTCAAATTAATATAAATGGAAAGAAAATATCTAGACTTCCTAGTCATTGAGCTTACCTGTACAGAACAACGGCTTTCTTATCAGAATTATATCTGTACTTGAACTCAGTAATATTTATCTGCCCCACCTGCCAGGGCCAAAGTTTGTCGGACTCAGAATTTTCAGGAAAGGCAGCATAGTGTATAGACATACCAATTGACAAAACCACAAGAATTTTCAGTTAAAGCAGTATAGACATACCAATTGACAAAAATGCTTGAAACTCCCAGGTTCCTCCGGCAAAATAGTTGCTAGCACGGCCTCTTGCTTTCGACCAACATTGGCAAGTTCAGTCACCACCCTCAGCTTGTCAAAATTCATGTTTGCCCCACTGGTTATTGCTACGATATTTTCCCCCTTAAGACCATAATATTTACAGTATGCCTCTGCTCCAGCAAGGGCAAGAGCGCCTGCTGGTTCTAGTATGCTTCTTTTCTCCTCAAACATGTCCTGCAACAAGTTCTACTATCGTAAGATCTTAATATTTCAAGTCATGACCCCATGCAACCTTCCATTAGAAACTTGACAATATCAAACCACTCATAAGTTAAGCTCCTTTATAAAAGAAGAAAAATCCAACTTCATAATCCTGTGGATTGGCCATCAAGAAGATTTTGATCATATCATAACAACCACTTTGCATCAGACCAACAAGATTTACACAATTCTTTCGCAAAAAAAAAAGAAAAAAAAGAAAAGAAAAAGGCAACCAACTCAAACTCATCACAATAAAGAAGCACCGAACTGCAAGCCTTCACAAGCAACGAGAACCTCACCTTTATTGAGGCACAAATTGAATCACGGCTTACAAGAACTACACCATCTACCAAGTCCTTGCATAAGCGAAAAGTTTCTTCACCAACCTCTTTAACAGCCACACCATCTGCAAATCCTCCTACCTGGTCCAAAATCACTCTCTGACCATGATGTAGTGACAATGCCATCGCATTTGCATCAGTGGGCTCTACTCCAATTATCTTTACCTGTACAACAGATGGAAATAGTTAACCCTCTTACTATAAATCATGTCACACAATATAGAGAAAACAATCATAATGTCTTGCAAACCTGTGGAGACACCCGCTTCACATAAGCAGCAATGCCAGCTATCAGACCACCACCTCCCACAGGCACAAATATTGCATGCAGGGGACGCTGTATGTGGCGAACAATTTCCATCCCAATTGTTCCCTGGCCTGTAATGACATCTGGATGATCAAAAGGAGGTATGAATGTTCGACCCTCTTCTTTTCCACGTTTCTTAGCATACGCTTGTGCCTCATCATAAGAATCCCCAACTAGCACAACTGTAGCACCCAGCTTCTCAACAGATCTCCACTGAAATTAAAGGAGGATGAGGGAATTAAATCAAAACTTGTAACTTGGTGATTCAGACTTGTTCTCACAACATAGACAATGTATCGTATGCATCCACCTTGATTTCTGGAGTGGTTACAGGCATAGCAATCACAGCACTGCAATTCAATCTCTTGGCAGATAATGCCACTCCTTGGGCATGGTTTCCAGCTGATGAGCAGATTACACCCTTTTCCAGCTGTTCCTTTGGAAGTTTGGCCATCATATTATAAGCTCCTCGGAGCTTGAATGAGAAAACCTAGGGATGAGAAGAATTTGAGAAACTCAAGAATTATGTACACTTCCCATTGAACTACACGCACACATATCACCATGGAATACCAATTATCAAGTTACATTCAGTTTGTAATGAATTATGCGCACTGAAATCTTATTATGGAATTTCAAGTGTTGATTACTTATGTTCTGCTGACTCGGGGGATCCATTCAACTTCATAATTCTTTTGATACGATGTGAGAAAAATTTGTAAAGCATATTAATATCTGTCACAAGTGAAATCATAGGGAAAAAGAAAGGAGGATACCAAAGAAAAAATCATCAAGACAAACTAGTATAATCCAAAATGGTAGAACATCATTATACTCCTATCTTCCCTTCGATGGAAATCTCAAACCACGTTATGGTCATTTAAACAATTCATTTCCCAAGATACCATTTTGTTTCCTAGACAGAAAGATGATCGAGCAATTGAGTACAATGATAATAAGCCTTAAATGTTGCATTCTAACACGCAGAAATAATAAACTAAAAGCTAGGAAGATCAAATCAAAACCGGTCCCGCCACCTTCCTCGTACACAGGAGCACAGACACTGGACCCGGGGTTCAGAAAAGTGAAAGATAAATTAATTAACATTTTAACACAAGATTAAAGCTTCCCTCTTTGATGCAGAGAGATAAGAACTTACTGAATTTAATGATAATATTATCTCCACAAAGTTCAGTGGAACTTAAGAACGGGTAACAAATTCTTCATGATCGCGTCATAATTATTTCACACCAAGTCAGTAGCCAAGGAAGAGGTATAGCAGGAATACATCGCGCAGATTGTACAGAGAAGCAATTTGCAAAACGAAAAGTAAACAACACTAAAATCCATCCGACATCACCATAGGTTGCAACTTACGGGCTGTAAATCCTCCCTTTTGAGCCAAACATTGACCCCCCATCTTTCCGACAGCTTTGGCGCCAGCTGGAGCGGAGATTCAATAGCCACATCGTAGACCTTGGAAGAGATTATATTCCTCAAGTAACCCATGGCATTGATAAGGGTATCATTGCCATCACAGTCAGTGCGGTCTGGGACTGCTCCAAGGTAACCGGGTGGGTACCGTAGAGAATCAGGGGATAACCTTGGACGAGGGGGTACGGAAGTCACGGCCAACGGGTCTTCTCGAGAGGTAACGGCCGAAGACAAAGAAGGTACGGAGGTTACCTCCACCGCCGATTTGGACAGGGCGGCGGTTGTGAAGGGCTTGTCAGACCATACTCTGGCGAATTGATTGCTTGTTAGGTTGCCAAGAAGGGATCTGCCAGCCAAGTTCTGCAAACGGTCGTGGCGAGGAAGACGCGAGTGAGTGGAGGAGAATGACAATGCCTCCATGGTGGCGGTAGAGGGAGAAACAGGAAGGAGACGGAAATTATAGAACAGAAAGCAAAGCTTTGAGGTGCCTGCTCCTGCAAAACGGGGTGGCAGTGAGGCAAGTGGAGCAAACTAATATATGATGCATTGGCGTACGGCTTCTCTCCCTTGCCAAAATCCCTTCGCCGCCCTTCCTTCCTTCCTTCCTTCCTTCCTTCCTTCCTTCTTCTTCTTCTTTTTTTGGAAATCCCTCCTTCCATTTAAACCGCCCAACCATACTTCATGACAAAAAACAAACTTTGATGGGAAAAAAATAAAAGTGTCATTGTTTTGAGATTATAATTTTTTGTACAATTTTTGAGATTGTAATTGACTGTGATGTGTTTTGGGGGAAAAAATCATTTGCTGGTCCTTATTAGTTTTCATCAATTATAACTATTAGTGGCTAAGCTCATAATCTGTTAATTATGGTTAATATGAATACCAGTTATGAAACTTATAAATTATGACAAAATATAAAACAAAAAAAAAACTGCGAAATAAATGTTACTTATTATCAACATACTAAATACTTATTATACTCAGACATCTCTCATTGTATTTACATTAATGTCTATAATGTAGTTTTTTTTTTAATTTTATTTAAGCCACAAAATTAATCTAAATGTATGCTGAGTGAGAGCCATGTCATACGTTACAAGTTAACAAATTATAAGTATTGTGATCAATACCTATGATTGAGAAAATAATAAGGACATAACAATATACTAGCTAATTATTATACTTATAATTGTCTCGTCGTATTTATATGTAATGTTTGTAATATATTTTACTCTAATTTCTTATTCATGTAACAAAACTATCCAAGTGTATATGTTGATTGTTGAGTGAGAGTCATGTCATTAACTATAAATGTCTTTTTTCTTACAAATTAGCAAAATACAAGTATAATGACTAATGCCTCTAATTAAGAAAACTATATATGTGGATTCCGGGCAAAAAAAAAAAAAAACTATAAGGATTCAATATAAATAAAAAAATAAAAACATGATTAAAAATTAGATGGAATCATATATACATTTTATTAGGTTTCCTTGCTTCATTTAAACATATTTATATTCAAATAATTTTATTTTTAAGACCTTTCTTTATTTTGTATCTAAGTGACAACTTACCGTGGGTATTCACATCAGTTATAATTAACTTATAACTCTATAGAAAAAAATAATTATCTTATAACTGAGAAAAACGAATGAGGGTCAGAAAATTATTTTTTAAAAAAGATAATAAAATAAATCATCTACAAAAATTACCTGTTTCAATTTCTGAGTTATTTTTTGTCACGAAGTATGGATGGAACGTTTAAATTAAATAGAAGTAGGGAAGCTGGCCAAAAAAAATAAGGAAGGAGGGGTAGCGGAGGGAATTCACAGGGGAGAGAGGCCGCCGCCGATGCCTTGGTCAGTTTCACAGAAACACGTTCGGAAAAAGACAAAAATAAAGGCTTCAATAATCACGAGTGTCGAAAAGTTGTGACTTGGATCCAATCCAAGATACATTGCCCCCCAGGTTTTAACATGCCATGTGTAAAAATATGTCTCTTAACTATCAGCATGTCTTTTTTTAAAAAAATATTTAACTCGGCTCTGAAAAATATCTTGAAGAGAAAAAAAAAATTAATTTTAAAATATCAAATCAATAATTTTTTATTAAAATAAATTTTCAATCGCTTTATTTTTTTTATTGATTGAAAATTTTAAAGTTCAAGTAATTTTTTTTTTTGGTCTCTATCCGTTTTATGAATTAGATAGACAAGTTGGCTTGTATCCTTTTTTTTTCCATCCTAACTGTTCTTTCTCATAATTATCGGTTATAATGTTAACAATTCAGATTGATTTTTTCTAAAATTATTATTATATCTGAAAATATATAAATAAAGTTAAACTGTTAAAATTCATATCGGGACAATTAAAGTTAAGAAATAGTAGTTCAAAACAAATTTTAACAATTTGAATTAGTTTATATATTTTCATATAAAAATATAATACTAGTTTCATAAAATATGTAATCCAAAGGGTTGAATTATAGAGCCTATTTGAATTTTGGTTTAAACAGTATATTAATATAAATCAATATAAAACTCATCTTATATATTTAATTATCTTAAGTTAATCCAAACCTTCCTATTCTTGCGACCCCGAGGCCATTAACCTATACTTATTTTAAAACAAATTGAGAACCACTGTGACTGTGAGTGATCGAGGGTGACCTTAGGAAGGGGATCTCAGCTCTTATCTGGCCGTACCAAAATGAATTTAGAATTAACTGAGACTGGGCAGAATCAAAGTCCTACCTTTAAGTCTCCGGGTGGAACCTACTTGTTAAGATGACCTTGCATGTTCTACGTCCACACAATGCTCATCTTCCCACGAGCCTTGATCCCCCCAGGCCCCTACAGCCCCCTCAAGAGTCAAAAGCCAATGTCAGTTTCTCAACGTGTTGAGTGTCATTCATTTTAAAAAGACAACAGTATTGAATCAACATTTCAGGACCCACAAATATTCGAGTTTGTGCGTGTTTAACCTTAATTAACTCGTGCGTATTAAAAAATTGTTCTGTTTGTTAGGTTGAATTCCGTGGAGTGTACGTAGAGTAGTGGCATTCAAAATGGCATTGTATTTTCTGCCAACACATACAGTTTTTCTTATTATTTTTATTTGCATGATTGGTCCCAAGGTCGTACGCCGTTACAGTCCGCAGGAAAGAACAAGAGCTGGTCTTGTGATTGTTTGCATTTTGGAATATTCCGTCAGGTTGGAGCCTTCACTTGATATAAAAATGTCAAAGCTGTGGAGCTTAGTAGAGACAAGGGGGGCCATGGCCCAAAAAAAAAAACTGAATTTTTTTTTAATGAAAATAAGATTTTATATATATAGTAAAAAATGTATACATTTATCCTAAAAATGTATACATTTGGCCCCTTTAAATAATTTTTTTTAATTAGTCAATGAGTATATATTTGGCCCCCCAAATCTTTATCTCAAAATCCGCCACCGGCTTGGAGAGAGGTAATTAATGTTACATGAATTTACTTAAGATAGTTTCAAATAAAATAACATAAAAGGTCAAAAGTGTGTAAAACAAGTTTTGTGTTGGTGGTTTGATCAAGCGGGGAATAATGGATATTAGAATTTCAAGAGAAGCTGGTTGGTGGGTTTCAGTATTGCCTCACAAGGAAGTAAGATGGATCCAGCATATTCATATAATCATGCATCCACTTGGAGCAAGGGACAGTGAAGTTGGGAAAATGATCGGGATATTCAGATTGGGATGTTAAACTCAGATATGCACCACACACACAAAAAAAATAAATAAATAAATAAAAAGTGAGATTTGAAAAGGGTTGAAAACAAGAGGTTGGTTGGGACCACATTCCCTGAAGCGGTCTAACGAGTTCAACGCCCTTACCCCACTCACTCCCTCTTTCCAATTCCTCTTGGATGGAAGCAGATTTTCTTATTATCGTCCCTTTTCTTTTCATGCATCCCTTTGGGATTTTTATGGGCGGTGTGAATTAGTGGTTCGAAAAATGATTTCTTTTTTCTTTTTAAAAAAAGGGGTTAAGGTGTAAAAATATATATAAGCCTTTTCTTCAAGAGCAAAAATACACATATGTTTTTTTGAGGAACAAAAATACATATGTGGTTACCATTTTAATGCAAAAGTCACATCTCACCATTAAGTCACTGTTCATCATCGTTAAGTTACTGTTCACTTCATTTCTTTCTCTCTTATCACTGTGAACAGTGACTTAACGATAAGATGTGACTTTTGCACCAAAATGATAATCACATGTGTATTTTTGCTCCTTAAAAAAGCATATGTGTATTTTTTCTCCTGGAGAAAAAGCTCATGTATATTTTTGCACTTTAACCTAAAAAAAAATTGAATCTTGTAAATGTAAGATATGATCAATATTGTATTGTAAATGTTATTTATGTCTTGATTAGCTGTGCTAGAAGCGATCCACACTGTGAAAAATAATGGCTTCTTTTTAAAATAGTTTTTAGATTAAAAGCTTATTAGAAAAAAAAAAAAAAAGGCAATACAAGTACACTTCATTTTACTCCTACCTTGTTATTTCCCTTTCTACGGTGTTTTTTCAGTTTTCACCGCTTTCCTAAACAAGGTTGGTGAGAACTGTGGACTTAGTTTAAGTGCTTAACTTTTTCAACTTATTAGATTTGGATTGTTAGATTTGAATTAAACGGTCTAGATCTAAGCTTTTAAAAGTCTATTTTTTTTATAAAAATATATCTTAATGCGTATAAAATTTAAAATAAAGATAATTTTTTAAATATTATTTTTTAAAAAATAATTTTTAATTTAAAAAATTATCATCCTAGCAAACTCTAATCTAGATCATACAGATCTAATAAATTGGGAGAGTTCAGCAGACAGCCTAATACTATAACCAAGTCCAGGAAGTGGGATGTTTAATTTTAAAGTACGCGAAGGTTGGCGTATTAGTACTGTGAGTTTGCTTCTTTTTTTTTTTCAATTAAAAAATATGAGTTTTGGAGAATAAGAGGTTGGATGGGGTCTAATGAGTCCAACGATCTCACCCCTCTCCCTCTTTCCACGCACTTTCATGTATTCCTTTGGAATCTTTATTGTTGGTGGGAAGGGAAATTTGGTTTCGGTGACTAGCTCAGTCAACTTATTATATTTAAATTGTTCGATCTAATTTAAATGGTTAATATTTAAATTTTTAGAGGTTAAGGTATAAAAATATACATATAATTTTTTTAAAAGTATATCCAACACCAAATATATATATTTTTTTGTGTAAAGGTGATTACGTACAATAGGGGTGTTCACAAAGCTCAAGGCCCAGTGTACCTGCCCATGCCCAGGAAAAAATTGCTTTACCCAGTCTGAAGAAAAGAGGCCCGAAAAATTTTTGGGCACAATTAGGCTAGGCATTTTGCGGGCAGGGCCGGGCATTGGCCAAGGTATGCCGCCCTGCCCAGTACTATATATATATTATAATCTATTATCTTCAATTTTTTGACCCTTCCATTTTCTGATTCCATATGCTTCTTTCTTTTGACAATTTAGGGCCTTGATGCAACCTCTTGGAATTTTGGATGACTACAAGGCTTTGATTACAATTTTTTATGCCTTGTATTAGTGGATTATGAATGTTATTTAATTGTTCACTTATGGATATTGACTATTTGTTAAGACATATAATTGTCTTTTTAATTTTAATACCAAAGTTGTAGAATTATGGATTTTATTTATAGTTTGTAATATTATTTTATTGGTATGATTGGAGCTTTAAATATATATATATATATATATATATATATATATATATATAGGTGTGATAGGGTATGGCCACTTGGGCATGGAAGGCTCAAGGCCCGCCCTACCTTACCCATTATCGCCCTACCCAAAAATGTTAAGGCTTTCATCGGGTAAGGCCGGGCACTGGGCCTCATTTTACTGCCCATTGATCTTTCGAGTAGAGCATCGGGCAAGGGTCTTGCCCTGCCTAGCCCTACCTATGAACACCCCTAATGTACAAAAGTGGAGCAAAAACATCCATTCACTTTTAATTTGACCATTTTGTATTTTTAAGACTGACATGAATAATGACTCATCTAAATTTTATCCTAGCTGGCAATAAATAACTGGAGAAAATTATAGGAAATGGCATAGATGTTTTGGAGATTACACTTCATCATTTCTCTCTCTAATTCCACTTATCTTCCAATCCAAATCTTACCCATCGGGCTGCCTATCTCTACCTCCTCATTGTCGTTGCCGCCTTTCTATATTTTTCAAAACTATCTAAGCTCTTTTCTATAATTTTCTCCAATTTTCCACTACCAGCTGAGTGAAATTTAGCTCAATCATGATTCATATCAAATTTAAAAATACAAAAAAAAAAAAAAAATCAAATGGTCAATGGTATTTTTGCTCCACTTTTGTAATCATATATTCGCTTTTGCACATACAAAAAAGCAATTGGCATTAGATACACTTTTGAGAAAAACTACATGTGTATTTTTACATTTTAACCCTAATTTTTAAAAGCTCACATTTTTTTAATACAAATTATTTTAATAGATATAGGATTTAAAATAAAGATAATCTCTTAAATATTATTTTTTAAAAAATGATTTTTATTTAAAAAATTATCACTTAAAAAAAACTCAAATTTAGACAATCCATGTCTAAATTTGAGTTTTTTGCTGCGTTTTCTCTGTTGCCGTTGAGTCTCACGCCACCCTCTTGAAGCTCGGCAGCATGCTCCTCGCCTTTCAAATTTTCATTTCTATTGCTCTCGCTTAACCCAGGCAAGTTTAAGCAGCTGGTGGACCTTTTTAATATTCTGGCACTTGCTCAATAGCGCGCAATTTTCCAGATTGTATGTCTGTGATTGTATCTATTTCGATCTACGGTTTGATTTCAATTTGACTTTTGGTACTACTTTACTTTAAACTTTGGAATACTCTGATTAAAAAACAAAACAAAAATAAAATACAAACTAGTCTTTGGTCAAATAAAATACACCCGTGCCCGCAAGTTTTGCCCCCCGTTTATCCTTTTACTGTGTGTGCCCACAGTATTCTATATCTAAACCGGACGAAAAATACCAGGACTTGACTAGAAATGAAAATAAGTCTATGTGCAAAATCTCATAAACACCCCTAACATAACCCGAATTCAAATAGAAAGTCTCAGAAAAAGCAAAAGAATAAAAATAAAAACTCCTCAAATCGAAACAGTAACAAGACAAGGAGGGAGAGTAATACGGACCCGGTATTCTTCCGTTTTTAGCTCTCATGTGGTTTTTTATAAGTTTTTTCTATTCTTGTCTTTGCAATTCTCTTGTAAAATTCAAATAATTGGTGTATTTAACTAAGTTTTGAAAATTCTATCAAAAGATTGTTGGAATACACAAATCTTAAATCATGCTTATAAATTTAACAACTTAATTATATCATTTCAGGATATTTTAATTTGATGATTTTACCTATATACCTTCGTTCTCTCTCCTCCTGCCATCTTCTCTCATTTCTTTCAGGTTCAAACACACACATCGCTCATCGATAAACAACTCTTATACAAATCTCATTTCTTTCATAATTGACATATTGCACATCGGTAACCCCATATCCCAATTGAAACTATGGATAGACCAAATCCTCATTCTCGGAAGAGGACTAGTTTAAAAAGGACTAGTAATTATTCATTTGCCTCTCGTCAACCAAGTTTATAACTATGTTTGTGGGGTTGTTTGAATGTAGTAAGTATTTCTTATACAAAAGTAAAGTTCTTGACTTTGGTTAATGGTGTTTTCGACAACCCAAAAAATACCCAAGATGGAAATTCATTAATCTTGCCTTCCCAGTTTTCATGTACAAAATAACAAGTTTGATAAGTGAAAATATTTATATAATTTTTAGAAGGAAAAAAAAAATAATAGGTAAGACCAAATAAATTATTAAAGTATTTTCATCATAACAAAGTATTTTTTTTTAAGCTCTCACACACATATATTATTATTTAAATATTTTTAAAACTTGATTAGATACATAAATTATTTAATTTTTACAATATTCTTGAAAAGAAATATAAGTATAGAAAAAATTATTAAAAGCAAATGGATTTATCCAATAGGGATGAGAATATCTTTACCATTTCCAATGATGCGTTGGTGGGCGGCTGCCTCCATACCTCTCTTAATGTTGAATATGGGCATCCACATATAACAAATATATTTATAACAACACACACATTATCCTCCAAATATTACTTCCTCCTTATTTTGTCACTGCCTCGATCTGGGTAGCTTTTTTAAAATCTTTTTCTGACCCTTTCTGTTTAAAGTTAGGGGTATTTATGAGTTTTTGCATGTAGACTTATTTTCATTTCAGTCCTCTAGGTCCGAAATGATGTTTCAGAATTTTTTAGTCTTTATTTCTAAAAAAGATGCTACAATGGTCTCCAACAGAAATTTTCGCTATTTTATTTTGTCTGACGCCCATGACTCGTGTTTTAAATGATAAATACCGTATGAAGCCTGAACTCTGATGAAACCCGCATACGACGCATACAATTTTAATAAAATAAGAATCTTAGTATAAAATAAAGTAGGACAAATAAGCAAAAATACATGTGTTTTACACTCGGAAGTGTTGAGCACCATATGTTTTTTTTTAAAGCAAAAATACACATCTGGTTACCATTTTAGAGCAAAAGTCACATCTCACCGTTATGTTACGGTTTACCGTGATGAGAGAGAAAGAGATGGAGTAAACAATAACATAAGGTGAAATGTGAAGTTTGTTCAAAAATAGTAACCACGTGTGTATTTTTGCTCCTAAAAAAACATATGGTGTTGGGCGCTCCCGGAAGTAAAGTACATGTGTATTTTTACTCCTTTACCTAATAAAATAAAATAAAATAAAAATCTTATGACTTGTTTGATTTTGTTTTTAAAAATATTTTCTTATATTTATAAAAAAAAAACTTGTTTAGAAAACTGTTTTTTTTTAAAGTTGATTTTAAAAACTAAAAATAAAATACAATTTTTTTTTTGTTTTTTTTGTTCTATTTTTTATTTTTTAAGTATCGACTTATCCACTATTAATATTATATTACTAGTAATGAACACCCCTGTATCACTATTAGCGATGGCGCCATCACCTCACTTCAAAGACATATTTTTAAAACAACTATCTAAACATTTTTTATTTATTTAAAACTTGTTTCTAAAAACTATTTTATAAAATTGTCTTTGAAGAAAAAAAACAGAGAATAGAATCAAACAAGCTCTTAATTTTTTCAAAATGTAGATTTTATAACGTTTCCAACTTGTTTTTCTAATTAAAAGTACTAACATTTACACATAGTACTGGGAATTCGGGCCAGCCCGACATGGGTAGCGGGTTTACCCGGGACAAACTGAAACAATGCCTCCTATGGGCTGCCATTTTGACATGCCGAGCCTAATTAGTCCTACCAAGTACCAACTTGAAAATTTCACGAGTTTTCGTTGAATCCATTGTGCTTTGCACTATTTTTTTTCCTACCATAAATTCATTCATCAAGGGAAGACATGCAATCAAAAGAATAATGTAGCAGTTAGCAAGAAAAAAAAACCAATAGGACATAGTAAGAGAAAAAAACCCTAACAACTAGAAATTGTAAACAAAACAAACGGGCATGCAATCTAGAGTTGGTAATTCGGATTGGACTAGCCGGTTGGGCCTGTTATCCTATTAAAATAATCTAGCTTAGGTTGAGGAAATCCTAGCCAGCTTGTTTTCAGCCTAAACGGGTTGCACCCGTTTAGCCCAGGGTGTAACATGTTAACCAACGGGTTAAACGGGTGGCCTGATTACAACGTTTTATTTTTAAATTCTCTCTGTTTGCCACGTGCCCCCTTAACCTTAAGTTGCGTGGTTTGTGGTCTCACTAGTCTGGTCCTTACTACTCCTCCACTAACTCCTTTCCAACTTGTGCCTTAATTTCTCCTCCTCCTTTCTTTTGCTTTGGTGAGGCGACAATTGACATGATTGGTTGACCACTTGATCTTCATTCTTCAATTCTCCTTCTTTGCTTTATCCTCCACTCCTCCATTCTGTGTAAGGAAGACGATGGACGACTAGTCGAAGAGATCGTTATTTGATCTCTGATTCACCTTCTTTGCTATGTCCTCCTTCCTCTCCGATTTCCCTTCTCAATTTTCCCTCTCAATCAGTGACAAAGACGCATAGTCGAAGACATCATGATTTGCACTTTTACAGGTTTGAGTTTCCCTTCTCCTCCGATGATTTATGTGGCCTGAATGAGTGGGTCTATCCCTCTACTGGGGCTTTGATTCTATGACATTCTCATGTCCTTTGATGTCTGTTTTCTCACTCTCAGATACTCAGGTATGTTTTGACTTTTCTCAATCTCATAGGCACTTTTTGTCTTTGTCTCAACGAAGTTTCTGTTAACATTTATTAATATTCTAACCATCTTAATTTGAATGAAGTTTATGCTATATTCACTTGTTTTGATATTCTGCTCTCAGTGCTCTATAAGGTGAGAAGTTGAGAACTCTTACAAGAAGTAAAAAACAAGTGAATATAATTTAGAAACTTCATTCAAATTAAGGTGGTCAAAATATTAAGAAGTGTTGAAAGAAACTTATTTGAGATAGAGACATAGGGTGACTGAGAATGAGAACAGTCAAAAACATACTTAAGTGTCTGAGGGTGAGAGAATGGACGCCAGAGGAGATGAGAGTGTTAGAGAATCAAAGCCATAGTGGAGGGAGAGACCAAGAGACTCACTCATTTAGAGCCACAACATCATCGAATGAGAGGGCAAATGGAGAGGGGGGACTCAAACATGCAAAAGTGCAAATCAAGATCTCTTTGACTTTGAGTCTTTTATCGCCGATTGAGAGGGAAAACTGAGAGGATAAGGGACGAAGCAAAGAAGGCGAATTGAAGATCAAATCACGATCTCTTTGACTAGCCGTCTATCGTCTTCCTTGTAATGGTGGAGGAGTGGAGGATGAAGCAAAGAAGGAGAATCGAAGAATGGAGATCAAGTTATCAGCCAGTCACATCGATCACTGCCTTATCAAAGCC
This sequence comes from Acacia confusa, assembly GCA_037074495.1. Taxonomy (NCBI): domain Eukaryota; kingdom Viridiplantae; phylum Streptophyta; class Magnoliopsida; order Fabales; family Fabaceae; genus Acacia; species Acacia confusa. Next base: position 5,788,259 of record CM073507.1, on the reverse strand, counting down.
GAAGAAAGGAGGAGGAAGAGGGGAAATTAGGGCACAAGTCAAGATGGAATAAGTGGAGGAGTGAGGACTAGACCAGTGAGACCACGGACTACTGAACTTAGGGCTGGGGGCACGTGGCAAACAATTAGAATAAAAAAATGTTTTAATCAAACCACCCGTCTAACCTCGTAGGTTAACTAGGTGCAACCCGTTTAGCCCAAAAGCAAATCTACTTGCATTTCGGATCTGGCTCTCATCCACTTCTTTTTCCATCCTTTTTTATCATCTTCTTCATCTCAACCGTTGGATTAAAATATAAATCGATCTGATTTCGTCTTTTATAAAAATATTATTTTTTAAAAAACATTTTTAAAAGATGAAATTTGAACTGTTCATATTTTAATCGGTTGAAATGAAGAAAAAGATGAGAAGGGAAAGTGGATGAGAGCCATCCTAGGATTTCCGCAACTTGATTATTTTAACTGGATAATGGGCCCTACCAGCTAGCCCGCCCCAAATTACCAGCTTAATTTACTCCGTCTACATAAAATTGTAAGACGCTTTTAATAAATTTACACGCCTAATAGATCACTCAACATCATTAGAAAAAAAATGTTATTTTTATGTTTATAATTGTTTAACGGCGAGTTCTTAATTTTTAATACTTTTCATCAAGAGCATTTTTTTTAAAATTATATTATTTAAGAAATATTTGTTTGGAACTCAAGATACTCATATCTATTATCTATATCCTAAAATTTTAAAATAAATAATACAATAGCATGTATTCCAACATCGTATATGATCCGTGCGGATTTGGCTTCCATCCACTTTCCTTCCCATCCTCTTCTATCATCTTTTTTATCTCAACCGTTTGATTGAAATATGAACGATTTAGATTTTATCTTTTAAAAAATACTAATAAAATATTAAAAAAAACTATTTTATAAAAGATGAAATCTAAATCATTTATATTTTGATCCAACAGTTGAGATGAAGAAGAGGATGGGAGCCACTTCCGATCCGCGCATGGTGTACCCATCCATGTACTTTTCTTAAAGACTGGTGTTGTTTTGTGGGCGTATTTTTTATTTTTTAAAAAATTTGTTTACACGAATAGGTTGTTTTTCTGTTTTGAAAACAATTTTTTGTTTTTTTAAATAAAAAAAATTAGTTTGGTGGTATTTTTTTAGTTAAGTGTTTAAATGTTTCTTTTTTTGTTTGAGAAAATTGGAAACCCCTCTCTATATTTGAGGACTTAAGCTATCATGTAAACTCTAGTCTCACCATATTTATTTTCAAAGGTAATTTTTTAGGACAATTATCCAAACAAATCTTTTTCTCCCCCGCCAAAGCACCGTTTAAGAAACTATATTATAAAACGGTTTTAAAACCAAAAAAACAAAAAAAAATGAAAAAAAGAAATAAAGCAGGCCTAAGTTACAGAACACAACGTCAGGATTCCATGGAAGAAAAGAAACATGAGTGGGCAAAGTCAAAATGGCGAAAAAGCAAAGGCTTCATCTCTGATCATGAAAAGAATCGGATTCAAGGACCTTCCCCAGAGTCATCATGTTAGCGTGGAAGGCCCCTGCCGTTGTCTCTTGAACCAGTAAAAAAAAACATGCACTTCTCTGTTCCTCTAAACCAAGCAACTCCATTCATTTCTCTTTATCAACCTTTTGAAATTTGATCTTCGCATCTTTTTTAATCGGCTCGTCTTCATCTTCATACCAAATAAATAACTGCAACATCAAAACCATCTCCACCTCTCTGTATGGGCGACGCTTCCTCCAAAACAGAGCTCCTAACTCCATTAGTCCTCAAAGCTGGCGTCCCTTTGGCCGCTTTATCTCTGGCTGCTCTCATCTATGCCGGGATCATTGCCAAGAGAAGACTATTCACAGCCCCTCTGAACAGACCTGATCAGGCCGATTCACCTGAAACAAATGATTCTCAGCAAGGAGTCAAACCTGATGAAAACTCTCATGGCCTCCCTTCCAAGGAAGACGAAGAAGTACATAATTCGGAATCTCGCGAGAATAATCCAAGTTTAGAGCAGGAGATTAGTGGGCTGAGAAGCCAGGTTGAAGGTTTGCAGAAGAGAGAATCGGATTTGCGTCTGCAGTTTGATCGGTATTGTGATATGAAAGAAAGGGAATCTCTGCTGATGCAAGTCATGAATCTGTTGTCGCAAGAGACTTGTCGCGTTGAATTCTTGGAGAAGGAGATTTCGTTCATGGAGGCCGAGAATCGGAAGCTGGAGGGTTTTCTGGTTCACTATGTGAGAATTATTGAGCAGCTTGATGGCTGGAAATCACAAAACAGGTTGCTTCGTGGGAGGCTTAAGAAGCTTCAGAGAAAATCAAACGCACAGTCTCGCCTGACGAACAAGCAATCTTTGAAGATCAAGGCCTCAGAAGCTGAAATTCTGGAAAACCGCGACGCCTTGCACACGAGGATCGATATGATCAATCAAGTAAAGAACGAAATCAGAGAGCTACATAGCGTATTGGAACAATTGCAGAATGAGAAGAACGAACTTGTGAAGAAGCTTGACGAGGCAGAAAAATCATACGCGTCTAAGGTACGTAAGCAAAAAATGCATTTTTTTTTTTAAAAAAAAAAACTTGGGTTTTCGTTTCCATGAGCATTAAACACGAGGTTTCCCATATGAAGGTTGAAGAATTAGATGCAAGCAAGGAAGAATACAAGAAGCTTCAGAAGGAGAGAGAAGCGGAAGCGGAAGAAGTGGTTTGGCTGCGTTGGATGAACGCTTGCCTAAGGCATGAGCTGGAGCAAAAGAAGAATGACTCGGATGTTTCGGTAGTCATAGAGAAAGATGATCACACAATGCCCTGCTTTGGGTGTGTTCAGAGTGATGGTTCAAAGAAGAATAAGTTGCTGAGAAGGGTCAAGAAATGGGTGGAAGGAAGCGATAAGGCAAGAGTGAGCCCAGTGGCAATGGAGAGAGACGGCCATGAAAGCGATACTGCTTCAGAAAAAACTCCACTTCCTGCGTGAAATGCTCTTCATATATGTTACATTCTGCAGCAAATCGCAGAGTAGTTTCTCCATAACAACCTCAAATAATTTAACGGGACAAAAATAACTCAAGATTGAGAGCATCTGGAGCTGCCAAATTGCCCTCACGTCTAATGACTACGGACACACGTACGATAAACTTTGGTTGTGACTTATGAGCCGCAAGTCAGTCTACAGAATAGTTTGTTCAGTATAGCAGCAATAGCATGGTAGCAGAAAGATCGTTCTTATTTGATATTTCATTGTCTATGGCGTTATTAGGAAACTGTACTCAACAACAAAATCACATAAATTGTTAATATTTGAGAGCACTAGAACTTTAATTTTATTGATTATTGAAATACAAATAAAACCGAAAGAAGGAATATAACAAAATTAAACATCAAACAATTAGACTAAAATTAAACTAAAGAGTGGAATAAAACTCAATCGAATTTAAGAAGTGCCAATTATAGTTTAAAATTAAACTAAAAATGTATATTCACCAATATTTTATTTGTAATATAAAAACAATCAGCTAAATATTTTCAATTTAAGAACACACCTACAACATACTTTAATTCATACTAATCATGTTAATATTAATGAACTGCCCTTTGAGTTTTTATATTAATTTATACTATTAATCATGTCAATTTATATTATTATCCGGGGTTCATGACTGCTCATTTAATGTAAGTATAGAGGGATCTAGAGGGACTCTACATCTTTGGACTAACTCGATATGAGTACTGCCCTTTGACTTTATACACACATAAAAAAAAATTAAGGCACCGCTATCTGGTCATCAACAACAATTATGTTAATTAAGAACCCGTTAACCTTTTGGTTTTTCATTATATATATAGGAGCCTGGGTTTATAAACATGTGGTCGTTCGTGAAATATCAATAATAATACTCCTTCCAGTCCTAATTATAAGACATATTTAATCAATTTTAGGGAAATTAAGGATATAAGTTAAATTAATTAATTTTATCCATTTTCCTAAAATGCTCTTATATCAATTATATATATATATATATATATATATATATATATATATATACACACATACGTACACACACATATGTATGTATTTATATATACACATATCTACACAACATATACATAAATACACATATAGATACATGTGTGTATGTGTATACATACATACATACATATATATATATGTGTGTGTGTGTGTCATATGTATATATATGTATATGTGTTGTACATATATGTGTGTATGTACACACACATGTATGTATTTATATATACATATATCTACACAACATATACATAAATACACACAGATATATGCGCGCGCCTTATGTATATATCTGTATATATGTTGTACATATATATATTTATATATTTGAGTGTGTATAGACACACATACATTCACATATTTATACATGTGTGTGTCTACATGCATACATACATACATATATATATATGTGTGTGTGTGTGTATACATTTATATATTTGTGTGTGTATAGACACACAGACACTCACATATCTCTCTCTCTCTTACACACACATATATATGCAAAATTAATGTCAATATAAATAAATTAAAATCCAATAATTTAAAATTTTTACTGATAAAAAGAGTCTTTACACCTAGATACTAAAAACCAAACACATTTGTTAGAATAAAATAAGGTATTTTAGGAAGAAATTGATAAAAATTAAAAACTTATCTTATAATTAACACCAAAGTTAACTCTTAAATATTCTCTAGGAGGGGAGTGAGTACAATCTTCCGACTGAGACAGCGAATTTTCTGATATCTCTAAATGCTTCAAAATTTGTGGATGGAAGGAAACAACGTTATCCTTTATTCCTTCTCTGTTCACTCCCGAACCAAAGAAACAAAATAATTACATTCTGATCTCTTGACTGTCAACTAACCCCATGGAACTCTCTCTACTCCGTCATCATTGCCGCCATTACACGATCCTCCATTCCCCTCTAAGCTCCATTCACTCTTCAAGTAAATTCTCTCTTCTTCTTTCAGACCCCGACTTCATTCAACTTCAACCTAAAGCTAATGAGCGATTGGTTATACTTATATCCCCACAGGGACGAAACACAAGAACCTTTACAGCACAAGTTCGTTTAGGCTACCCTGCCGCTGTTCATATTCTTCCTATGATCAATCTGCTTCAGAACCATCCACTCTATCTTTGCAGATTGAGGGAAGAAGGGCATTACTCACTGCTCTTCTGACGACTGGTTAGATCACCATCACCCAATATTCTAAATCAGTTTTTCCTATTACGTTATCTTTATATAGATGTAACGCGCACTTCGTTGCTTCACTCATACCAATTAATGAAATTACTAGCATGGCTCAAGCGTGTTTTGTCTTATTTCAGCTGCTGGAGTTTATTCGTGTGATGTGGCTGGAGCAGTTAGCACAAGTAGAAGAGCAGTATGATTCCCATCATTCCCTCTTATTGCCCGAGTTGTTCCCAATGATTGTTTCTTGTTCTAGTTGATACAGTGCATTTTTGGTTTGCTGCAGCTTCGGGGATCGAAAATTCCGGAAAATGAATTCAAAACCCTGCCTAATGGTCTTAAGTCAGTACATTACTATTATATATCTCCCCAGTAATATTGATTTTCCTGAATTCTGCATTAGCTTCTTGTGTCTCAGGATGTCAAAACTGTTGGAGTACTCTAACCTCTCTCTAAATAGAGTATCTGAACCTGTCAATTTTTATTTGCTTCATCATACTACACTATAATAAGTCTCAAGCTTTCTCTCACATTATTGAAACTATTTTTTTATTTCCCCCTAAAAAATGTTCATAACTGTCTGATGAAACTGTGATGTCATGTCAAATCAGGTATTATGATTTGAAGGTTGGGAGTGGAGCTGAGGCTGTGAAGGGATCCCGTGTTGCTGTACGGTTGTGATCCTGTTAACCGTGATTCACATTTTTTGCTTTTGCTTGTCATATGCAAAGTTGACTTATGATTGGAAAGAGCTTCGAGATTTCTATATAAAACAGATTAAACCTTTCTTCATGGCCTCAATCCCTTTTGTGATGCTGAATGGAAATGTCGTTATTTCTGATTAATTTAGTAATTTATATTGGATATGTAATTTTACACTATGGCTGTTTGGATCACTTATAGCAGAAATGGTCTGTCACAGTAATTTCAATCTTGATAATGAATTTGATTAATATGAATAGGTTGTTTTGCAATATTATCCATTGCTTCTTGCCCTAATTTTGGCTTCTCTTCATTAGCTGATTATCTGTTATCCAGATATATTCAAATTATCATTTTGTAGGTTCACTATGTTGCTAAGTGGAAGAATATTACCTTTATGACTAGCAGACAAGGAATGGGTGTTGGAGGAGGAACGGTATGACCAAGACAACTCCAGAAATTTCGCACCTCTTTATATAAGATCTTCATCGAGCTCAATCAGTCTAGCAATGTGTTTTTCTGCTACTGCCGCAAGAGTGCTTTCTGGATAGTCAAGATGTCCACACACACACACATTGTATTTTTTGCATGAAAAATCTTATGGATTAATGAGATTCTTAAATTATTGCAGCCATATGGATTTGATGTAGGCCAATCTGAGAAAGGAACTGTCCTTAAAGGGTTAGATTTTGGGGTGCAAGGCATGCGAGTAGGAGGCCAGGTAATCAGAGATCTTAGTACCAGAGTTCTTTGCCATATGGTACAAATCTGTTATTGAAAGCCAGACAATCCATAGAACTCTTTGTATAAAGCCTCTTAGGCATTGGCAGGAAGTTTCATTGGAGCACTGATTGGCGGGCGTCTGTATAGATCCCCTAAGTTTTTTGTTATACATGTTTTGGGACATTTCCTCTGGCTTCATAGGTTCTATAGTCAATAACTATACATACTTTTTGTGAATATAAACAACAGATTTTTATTTCTCTCTAAATTTCTAGCCCCTAGACCTTTATCTACAAGTTTTTGGAAGAAGTAATTTATATTGTCCGTTATATTTGATGTGCAATCATTTGAATATATTTGAATGAAAGGAGAGCAGTTAGTTAGTTGAGTTTTCTGCAGAGGTTGTTAATTGTTCCTCCTGAACTGGCCTATGGAAGCAGAGGAGTCCAGGAGATCCCTCCAAATGCAACAATAGAGGTAACTTGTTCCATCTTTTGCTACGCTGAAGGATGATACTACAATTATTATTATTTTTATATCAATGGTACTACAATTATAATTGCTGCAGATCGGTGTCTATGTAATTAGTACTATCTACCCGTATATATGTGATCTGTCCAACTTGAACGATATATACCTATTAAAAAACTATTTCACTGTCCATAGCAATTCACTACTTTCAATAAATTCCCGTAGTTTACACCCTGGAGAACGTGCACCAAAGGAAGCTAGTTTTAGTTGGAAGGGTTTGTTCGCCTGTTCCATGATCCAAACTCCAAATATACTCATGACTGATTTAAAGGGTGTGCAATCCCTGTTACTAGCATGTGTAAAAACCATTTTCTGATTTTAGTTTTAGATTTGTTCATGTTGTAGGTTAGGAGTTTCTACACATTAGTCAAAAAGGTTCTTACTCCAGTGCTGCATTACTTTTATATGTTAATATCCATTTTTATTGTTTCCTACTTTGTCCAAACTGCAGATAGATGTTGAGCTGCTTTCCATCAAACAGAGCCCATTTGGGTAAGCAACAGTGCTGGAAATTGAAATCTGTTACATTAATATTACATTAACATGAGTAGTTAATTGACCCCATTGGTTATATACCGTGCAGGACTGCGGTAAAGATAGTTGAAGGCTAAGCTTCATTGTATTATGAGTAAGGCCACGTTGGCTCGGCAATTCAAATGTTGAAGGAATATAGTTTGATAGACTCTATCAAGAGGTGACTACCCCACAATGTAGGCAACTTCTACTTTGCCGTTTTGTGTAGATTAACCTGATAATTCTCACTCTTTTTTCCCCTGGAGAATAAACAAAAAACAAAAAGGGAGAGAATGTGGAAACTGTTGATAATCCCAATTCGTTTGACGACTGGTATTTGCAAGGAATTCTGAAAAGTTTTCATTCATAGTTTAATTTTAGACTAGCATACATTTTCTTCTGAACAGCCACTAATATCTGTTAAATCTTTTAGTCCCTTTATTGAGATTGTTTCCGAGTAACGAGCGCGCTTCACAGTATTGTGTCTATGTTGGACAAAACAATATTCGAAGCTATGAACTAATCATCATCGTAGAACGTGGGTGGTAGATTGCTATTACTTGTTTCATTCTTAGATGCACAAACATTAGTCAAAAATGAAACATAAAAAGCTATTGTCAAAGCTTCCACTTGGCTGTCTCAGGAAAAAGAAAAGGGAAAGGCCAAGTATGAAAGACTTTGTCCGACACCTTCAATGCGCCATTAGGGCTTGTAGACCGAGTAAGAAACAGCGACGAGGCATCTGTTTGTAAAAGTGTGTTGTGTGCCCTAGCTAATGGCCAGAGTAGCTCTACCTATATTTGACTGTTTGAATGAGTAAGAAACTAGTATTATGTTAACGTTAAATGCACATTCATACGTGGCACTAAACAGCTCCAAAGGCATCATATCAATATGGAAGGTAACGACAATGATGAGTATAGCCCACTAGAAAGGAGCAAAATTCTAAGCGGGGACTTGGTTGCAAATACCAGTCGTCAAACGAATTGGAATTAGACGCTGAGATTGAAAGATTCGTTGCGCTAGAATGACCAAAAAGGAAATTCAACTTTATTATACTAGGGATGCATTTCTGAAAGGTCTTGATTAGGATTTATCTCAATCCATGCATGAAACTCATAAGCTGGTTCCCCCTCGTGAAGGGTTAACCATTCTCTTTCTAAAGCATCGGATTGATGTTCTTAATCTTCATTTCATACAAATTGGGGATTTGATCTCATCTAATTCACACACACACAATCACACTCTAATAATAACAGTCATGATGCAGAATAACATGTGGATAAAGCTCTATGAATCATTAGTCATACCAGGAAGAGCTTGTTTTGCTTCTGAAGATCGTACGGAACATATTAAAAGAAAGTATATGTGAGCCTCGTTTGAGAAATTCTGTGTCATCCCTTCAAAATTAAAATTAAGGAAGATGTTGGCATATATAAATTAAGAGCACTGCCTCAATATTCAGATTCTTTGCAACATAGCGTGGCAAAATATCAAATTGTTAATATTTCAAGGTCCGTTCCCTTTTTCTAATTAAAAGATGGTCACAATACATGAGGGACCATAATAGGAATAAGATTTTTGATGGTATAATCTTTGATAGGCGATTGACAAGACAGGTGGGGGAAAGAAAAAACAAAGTAAAGAGAAAGATCAGAAGTTTAAATGAGTGGGATAAGTCAAAAGCAAATTCATTAGTCACTATATTGCATATACCATAACCTTGTGTGTCAGAGTGGGATACGCAATTATGGGGATCACCAAAGGCTTTCCATTTTTTCTTATTATTATTAAAAAAAAGGATTTCTATTGATGGTAATGGCAACACTGAACTCACCACTCCAAAGTGATCGTGCACTCTAGGACCACATAAACTCCTGAATTATTCTTTTACCCCACCCCTCTTTTTCTGGTTAGTTTTTACGGAGAGAAAGGAGGGAAATTAAAGAACTTGAAGAATTATTACTTAAGCATGACTATAAGCTGATGTCTGGTTTTGATAGGGACTGCAATAAACATACATGCACACAATCAAAACATCAATTACCTTGTTTACTGCGATCACTTTGAAACTTGGTCAAAAACAATAAACATAGGTGTTAATAACCTAGTTTGACACGAAAGTTGATAAAATAAGGTGGAGAGAAATGTAGGAGAATGGGAGGATATGTTTATTCATCCTACCGAAGCCTTTTAAATAGGTAAAGTTACATGAGAATAATTAGAAAGAAACCACTTCTTAAATGACACTAAATGCATAACATATATTCAAATGTGTGAAACTTCCAATCCCATTCTAACGTGCAAAGAGTCCATGGCGTGGGCCAATGAGAGTTGGCACAGATGGTAAGAGATCCAGGACTAGGCCCTTGGATCGTGAGTTCGATCCCCTCTGCTGTCGCTGAGACTCCTTTGGTAGGTGATCTCGTAAGTCCCCAGTAAGTGCTCATAGAGCCTGGGGCCGTGCCCTGGCCTTGGTAGGGGACTGGTGTTGAATCCTTCCAAAACTTTTTTTCACCAAAAAAAAAAAAAGAGTCCATGGCGTGTGGTAGTAAAACTCATGCCATGAAACTGAAATGTGATGATAACTTGGTAGGTAACAACTTGGAGACACTTGGCAGTAAGTGAATTTTCCAACAAAAGAATGTCAAAATATTTCAGAACATCAAGAAGAAAAAGAGGACTTACCCTGTATGAAATTTTGTGATGCTTGTCTCACCATTGCAGTCATCCTTCTCAATAGTGTAGGTTGGAGCCTTGGACTTTGTCCTGTCTACATGGAACCTTTGCTTAAGTTTATGGCATCATGTTCCTATATGTAAAAAAATATAGGAAAAAATCTCGACTTGGTAGTGCGAGGTCCATAATGTTGTGGTAGCATTTTATTATGCATTGATGGGTAGTTTCTCCGCTTTAACCATATGCTGCTCTATTAGATTAAAGAAATAAAGAAAGAACCCTGCAAAACCGAAGTGGTAGCTGAAGCCTTTTTCTAAGTGTAAATTCCCAATATAGAGAAAGACAGCTAGCAATGCCGCCCCTATCATTGTGCAGGGTATCAACTGGTCCCATAAATCACCAATATTTTTCATGGTATTCCATATTAGATTCTTTAGCCAACTTCTTTTTAAAATTTGCATTGCACCCACTTTATTCCAATGTAGCAGCCCTTCTTATTTATTTGTCGTCCTTCCAGTCTGTAACGTGTGATCAATTAGTCATTCCCCTTGTTCATGCAGAATGATCACTGATCCAAAAGTAAGTTCACGTTACCAACTTAGCTATGTCCTCCTCCTTTTCTTTTTCCTTAGTCATCATTGTACTTCTCAAAAGACTTGCCCAAACTGCGGCTCCTTACAAATTCCATATCCTTTAAGCACAGACCCTACCTGTGGTGATCCATCCTATAGCCTTCACTGTGATCCCAAATCTAAAAAGCTCTACTTTGACACCCTCAATGGAAGTTCCTATTCTGTTATTAGAATTATGTCTTCGATCCAACGCTTGGTGGTGCAGCCATCATCTTGGCTTTCTAGTTCATGTGTTACTCAAGACATGCCCGTAAGTGGTGGCCTCTGGTTAAACCAGTCACTTCCTTTCAAAATAACTTCATCAAACACAGTCTTCCTCTTTAACTGCTCCCCTCGCCTGTTAGTTTCTCCTCTCAATTGCACTTCTTCTAGTCTTTGTCACCGTTACTTGGAGAGCTCAGGACATGTTGACAGTAAAAGAGCTTTCCAGTGTACTAGTGCTCTCGGCCTTTGTTGCACTTTTGTTGCTGGTGGGATGCCGTCAGCATACAAGATACGCCTTCATAGCTCTGGTTGTAAAGCATTCAGAAGCATCCTTCATTTACATGCAGACAAGCCTGCTTATCAGTGGGAGGAAGGCCTTGAAATTCAATGGGCTTCTCCTCCTGAACCTCTCTGCAGGACCCAAAAAGATTGCTCTGGAGCTTCTATTTGTTCCCCAGCTCAAAAAAATGGCGTCTTTCGCTGTCTTTGCAAGGGAGAATACCATTGGGACCCTATGGCTGCAACTTGCTTGAAGAACAAGAAAAAGTCTAGATCACATATCAGCTTAACAGTCTCGATTGTGGTTGTAACATTTTTCTGTCTAGCAACAGTTATGGCCATCATCTTAAGGAGGTCCTGGAAGCTCTCTTATGGGTCAAAGCAGGCCAAGACAATGGAAGATGTGATAAAGTCAAATTCTGGAGAGACACCTGCTAGGCTGTTTAAACTGAAGGAGGTGATGAAAATGACGAATGGATTTTCTAAGGACAGAGTTTTGGGGAACGGTGGGTTTGGGGAAGTCTACAGAGGTGAACTTCAAGATGGGACAGTTGTGGCTGTGAAGAAAGCTAGATTGGGCAACCTCAAAAGCATCCAACAGATATTAAACGAGGTTGCAATTCTTTCTCAAGTCAATCACAAGAACCTGGTCAGACTCATAGGTTGTTGTGTAGAATCTGAGCAGCCTCTGATGATCTATGAGTACATCTCAAATGGGACCCTCCATGACCATCTTCATGGCAGGTATTCGAACTTCCTAGAATGGAAAACGAGGCTGAAGGTTGCTTTTCAAACTGCTGAAGCATTGGCATATCTTCATTCTGCTGCACACACTCCCATTTACCACAGAGATGTGAAGTCCACAAACATACTGCTAGATGATGAATTTAACGCCAAAGTTGCAGATTTTGGACTCTCCAGATTGGCTAACCCAGGACTTAGTCATGTATCAACCTGTGCTCAGGGAACATTAGGCTACTTGGATCCTGAGTATTACCGCAACTACCAGTTAACTGATAAAAGTGATGTTTATAGTTATGGGGTTGTGTTGCTGGAGCTTTTGACGTCCCAGAAGGCCATAGATTTCTCAAGAGAGCAAGATGATGTAAACCTAGCAATTTTTGTTACTCAACATGCCAGCAACGGGTCAATCATGGAACTGGTAGATCAGAGGCTCCTAATGTCTAAGGAAACAGCTGATGATAAAGTGAAAACAAGCATACAACTTTTCTCAGATCTGGCACTCAGCTGCCTGAGGGAAAAGAAAGGCGAAAGGCCAAGTATGAAGGACATTGTTCAACACCTTCAATGCATCATTGAAATTGCAGATCAAGTGAGGAATAGTGATGATGTGTCAGTTTAAGAAAGTGTGCTGTACTCTTGCACTAGCTACAATCTTTTTTTTCCTGTTTTGACCAAACTAGCAGTATCTATATTCGAGTTTAGATCAAGTTTATTGTGTAAGAAGCTATAGTATTGTTAGATATTCATACAGTGCAAAGTTAAAGCTTTGAAAGGAATCATAATAATATGGAAAGTAGTGGCAATGACGTGTTGGTTTTTGAAACATGATAGTGAGCATAGCCCACTAAAAGAATCAAAATCCCTTTTGGGGGGGGGGGGGGGGGATTCAGTTGGGAGGGAAATAAAGGTCGGTCTGGAATTAGATGCTTTCATTTTCTGTGATGGCATGGCATGAACCATGAACTGGTGGGGGGATCCTCAATCTGAGGTTGAAAGAATTATTGCTCTAAATAGGCTGAAATGGAAAATCAAATTTATAATAATTGAAATTGCACCTCTAAAAGGTCACAATTAGCTCAATCCTCAATAATCTTGACAGGCAATAGAAATTAGACGCATGAAACAAACATGTGTGGAGAAAAGGATCACCTAAGATGAATGGGAATAAGTCAAAAGAAACTTAATTAATCACTATAACGCATATACCACAAGTTTGTTTGTCAGAGTGGAATAAGCAATTTATGAGGAACACTATAAAGGCTTTCCATTGCGAGTAATGACATCGCTTAACTCACTGATCCATAAGTGATTATGCACTCCATTATTGAAAAGGAAGGTTTGTTTGGGAGAACATAAATGTAAACTCCATAATGATTTTGGCCTATTATGTAATATTCTAAATTTTGGAACTAAAAGTTTGAGAATAAGCTTAAATTAAATGAATTGCTAAACCTAGTTTAAGAAAAGTCTTAAAAATTTCAAGAGCCATAATGTCCTTTAGAGACTAATTTGGGAACTAAAGTATGAGATTTAGTTCCAAATAGTCAAGGGAAAATACCCAATTCCCTTATCTTAAGTCAAATAGGAGCTAAGGCCTAACTTAGATCCAAAAAGAAGAGGAAATGGCATCTTGGAAGAAGAAAGAAAGGGGAAAAAATAAAAAGAAAGAAGTAATATAGAGAACTAGAAGAGCTAATGGCACGAGAAATAATAATACCGTAATCAAGGGCAAAGGGAGAATTGTCACTTGATTTTGAGGTAAAAAAAAAAAAAAAGAAGTAATTTTGAGGTCACTTGTTAATAATGGTACTTTTACTTGTCATTAACAAGTTACTCCCTCCGGTCCTAATTATAAGACATATTTAACCGATTTTGGGAAGATTAAGGAGATGAGTTAAATTAGTTAATTTCACTCATTTTCCTAAAATGCCCTTATACATATATGTGTGTGTACACACATATGTATGTATGTGTGTGTATGCACACACACATATATATCTACAACAACCCCCTAAAAAAACACACATTCAGCCCCCCACAGATACACACATATCTACACACAAATACAAACCCCCACATCCCCCAACACACACATGTATAGACACATCATATATAGACACACACGTATATACATAAACACACACACATATTTATATAATGCGTGTGGATACATATATAAATATATATGTGTGTGTCTATGCATATATGTGTTATATATATATATATATATATATATATATATATATATATATATATATTAGTAAATTAACGTTAACTCATTGATAAACAAATTAAAATCCAACAATTTAAGAGTTTTATTGACTGAAAAATTATATGCATCTAAATACATATACTTACCAAAAACTAAACACACTTGAGAGAATAAAATAAGGGTGTTTTTGGAAGAAATTGACAAAAGTTTAAATTTTGTCCTATAATTAGGACCAAAATCAACTATCAAATGTTGTCCTATAATTAAGACCGGAGGGAGTATAAAACTTTTTAGATATTATATTTTCTCTAGTTGGGATCTTAATGTGATTTTCTCAAAAATTTTAGGCAGGGCTTTAGCCCACCTACAAACCAAGGGCTAGATGTCTGTCTAGTCATAGAACCCTACCAGCTGTTAGTCACACATTGCCCTTTGGATAATCTTGGTATGCCTAGATCATTGGCTAAAGGAGAACATTCAACACGTGGGAATTAGCTCTTAATTTCATAGTTTACCCACGTATGGGGATGTCTTCCCCAGTAACGAAACGATCTCAAAAATTGAACTTGCTTCCTTTGATGAGCTCATCCAACCCTTCAATTGTTGAACCAACAGACTGAGGAGTTCATGTACAGATTACTTGCATCTCTTGTTTCATGAGACTTCCCTAATTTGAGGGGAACTTGATACGTAGGAATAATAGTAAGGAAATGAGTAGTTGGGGAAATATGCTTAATATGATATAAATAGGGGGTTGAAGAATGTAAGTGTCGAATTGTCGATTGGAAACACATTTTTACTGTTTACTTTCCCTTTCTCCCCTTTTACTACAAACTGAAAATAGGGGGTAGTTTCTATCTAGGTTGGACGGAAGTTTTTTGAAGAAAATGAACTCATACTAGGCTGAAAATAGCCATAAAAAGCAAAGGGGAACTACCCCATATACAAAATGATACAATTGGTGTGACAATTAATCAAGGTATAACTGAAATAGACCCAAACTATGTTAAATCTCTACTTAAAACCTCAGTACACCTATTTCTACAACAAAGATGTTTCAGTAACTTCTAAATCATCTGTAATCCTATGACAAATCTGATACTGAGAGTTCTTGCCAAAAAACCAAAGACTGCCAACAATCAATTGGCCAGGACGTATATATCAATCCTGCCAGCACCATTGGCATAATCTCATCAAACCAGCACCTGAAATTATCTGCGGTAGCGGTAGCGCTTGAAGTTAAAGTAAACATGTAAAATTCCACGCTCAAATGTGCACTTAAAGCCTTTCTTGTGAGAATATTCCCATTCTTTATTCACAATTCGGAAAGCCTGGCACAGAGACATGGCAAATGTTAAGTAATTGATACAGATAAAAATTCCAAACAAGAACAACAAATAACTAAATTGATATTTTAATTGAACTATAAATCTTTCTAATCAAAACAAGAACAGTAGACTTACGATATCTTCATATGGCGGCCCTGCATGGAATCTTATGATGCATGTCTCACCATTGCTGCCATCCTTCTCAATAGTGTAGGTTGGAGCCTTGGTCTTGTCTACAAGGTCTGGATAGAAAATATTAAATTTATATCCCTGTACAATCTTCGGAGGTGGGTTGTCATGATCATAGTGAGTCTGGTTATATTTGTTCCACTCATATCCAGTGTGAACGCGGTTGAAATATTTTGGCTTTCTGGGCCGGTATTTGTCATGCCACCAATAAACCTGCACAAGAAGTTATCATGTTAGAAATTCTCACAAGAAAAAAAATGGCATACGCATCATTATTAGTTTCAGATACCAAATAAAATATATTACTTCCTCTATATCAACTTATTCTATGGAGGGTAGCCAAGGGATTTGATAACTGAAAAACAATATACAAGGCAAGTCCTCCAAAGCTCCTTCTATAACTACCACTCACCAACTTGCAATAATTAAACTCCAAAACCTGGCAAACATTGCCTTTAGAAATATTACTTGAATGACTAAGATAGGGTACCTGTGAATCTAGGTTCACTTCAGCTCCAGAGCCAAATAGTGCATCTCCTTCTTCCATAGCTCCCATAGCTTTCATAGCCTTCATCTCAAAATTATCTTCAGATGGAGCAGGCTTTGATGCCATTGCTTCCTGGATTCGTCTTTGCTGCTCCTCTAATACGGCCATTCGTTTACGCTCCTGTGAATGCACCATATGGTCAAGTCATCTTCCATATACTTAATTCTTAAATACACAGTCCAAAAAAAAAGAATTTTTCAAAAAGTTACCAGGATAGCCCTGTCCTCTTCAGGATCAATAGCTTCCTCATTTTCATCACCATGCAACAGTATCGGTGAAAAGGATCCAGGCTCATCTTCAGCCTCTTGATCCTCTCCTTTCATGGGTTCAGGTGAATATGTTTCATCTGCAGATCGAACTATACAGAACAAAGGGAAAATTTAAACATGAAAATATGAATACAAGTCAATGTCTCA
This sequence comes from Acacia confusa, assembly GCA_037074495.1. Taxonomy (NCBI): domain Eukaryota; kingdom Viridiplantae; phylum Streptophyta; class Magnoliopsida; order Fabales; family Fabaceae; genus Acacia; species Acacia confusa. Next base: position 5,771,311 of record CM073507.1, on the reverse strand, counting down.
CGAACAACTAAACAACAGAAAACTTACCTTTAACATCATCCTGAATATCCTCCTCCTCTTCAGATTTTGTACCATAAGCATTCTCCAATTTGTCTTCACCCTCCAATGGTTGCTCAAGGCGTTGCAGGTGCTTACGTAACATTTTAGCATGAATTTCCTTTAAAGAAGCCTGCATTTATGGCAATTTAGTAATGGAGGGAACCATTGTTCATGACATGTGATGCGAATTATATATGATAAAAAATACCTTGGCCTTATAAATGTGGAGGCGTTTTAAAACAACTTCCCAATACTCAACCACTTTCGCTGTACCACTACTCATTTGAGACTCAATATGCACTCGCATAGCCTCCAATTCAGCATAAGTCTTCCCTTGCAAGAGATTCTTCACCTCTGCCTCAACACTGGCATGCAGACCCCTTTCTTCTGCAAGCAGCTCAGCAGGTGGTTCTTCCCCACGCACCCTAGCTCGATCAAGAGCATCCTTTTTCCGAGCTTCAGCAAGCTCCCAATCACATACCACAAGGAGTGCCTGCATTTAGTAAATGTTAATAAATATGTCTTCAGCTTTGAACATGAATTGTGGAAAGATAAACTAACTGCCAAAATCCTGAGGTTTTACAAGCTACTGACACAGGAAAGATATGCTATGCAGTCAGATGGAAGATCCTAATTTACATTTACCTACATGCAAAAGCAGACAAGAATAGAAAAGTTAAATCAACTCATAATTTAACGATTCCTAGTCCTTCAATTCGGCTTGGGCAAACGTAAATACAGTGAAGAGCCCGACAGGCCTGCTCTTGCAACCAGAATTATAGGAATTCATCCGTCAGTGAATAAAATTCAAATAGTCTTCAAATCCAAACTGGGAAAAACAGAAAATGGAGCAACAAGGTCAAATCTATTTTGTCAGGAAAATATATAAACAGCTTAAAAGACAATTTCATGCTCTGCCATGTGAGGATTTCTGAATAGTGTTTTCTAAAAGCAAAACTACCTATCCTCCATTTCCACTCCATTTCCTTGCATATTTCAGCTTTACTCAACACACGGACTTAGACAAGTGAAAATACTACTTCCTTCATTTTACTAAAATAGTAAACAAAGTATTTTTTATAGCCTGTTGCCTGGAAGTTATACTGGGCATTCCACAAAATCTTGCATTTTGATAGGAATGGACTTGGATCTCAATTGTTGACATATTCTAGAAGAAAGAAAAGAGAGAGAAATGGGTCTTTATCGACTTATACCAAGAAAACTATGAAGCTTGAGCATGAAAAAAGAGTCCACAAGACTTTTGAGTAAATTAGAAATTGTGTGCCTCTGGTCATTAGAAGCGAAAGAATTTGGGATTGTAGTCAAAGGTGGGAAAGGAGAGGAAGGTAAGCAGACCATGAGTGAATTGCTGTTGGAACTTGGAAAGCCTGTGCCTCTAGAATGCATGGAGATCCTAACAGACCATGAGTGAATTGCTGTTGGAAAGATTGTACCTCTTGAATGGATAGGGATCCTGGTTTAGCTTTTGTTATATTATATCTCTAGTAACACTAACCAATCCTGTAAGACTTAAAGCAGGATCTTTTGTACAAGGGTAATATAATTTCCGGAGTTGAATTCATCATATTTCAATAACAAAATGCACACTTAAACCCAGCCACAATAAAGCTTCAATGGTCTTTGAGATTTTGCCAAACACCACCAACCAAATGTTTTGAACGTTTAGGATGAAGCAGTTCTGAGAAACAGGAACCAAAATATTCCAAAAGTCTATACTTCTGAAACTGCCATAGTTTTCCAAAGCCAATTGCAATGGAGTTAAGAAATGCATTAAAGATATGATAATGACATTTCAATAATCTTAAATCAGAGTAATCAGATCTTTGAAAAGATAGCTTCCGAGTGTGTCAAAGAAATGGCTGAGGTATTTCTTAATAAGATTATATTACTGAAAAAAGTTAGGTATCAAGCCTTTTATTCCAACAAATTAAGACCAGCCAAAAAAAAAAAGAGAGAGGATAATGACACTAACAGCATATAGAAGTTAAGTAATCAGTGAAGGACTACACAGCAATTAGCTAGCTATGGGAAGGAATGATACCTCCCAGTATTCTACATGGGTTGGTGTCTCCCTATCAAGGTCAAGATGCATTTTGATGTCATCACGAAGTTCTTCCATTTCTTTCACTGTCAGGCCCTGCAACATACAAGTAAAATCCGATGATATTGACATTCAAAGCTGGAATTAACATGGTACAAAAATGACAGTATGACAAGTTTTTAAGAGGTGCATCCCACTGAATAAAAGGAAATAGAGATGCAACACAAAACTATGAAGCTAAAAATAATGACCTTGAAAACCATGTATGGTTCGTTTATTTCAATATCCAAGTCGTCTGATCCACTGAGGTGTTTAGTTAGGATATCAATTGGCTTGGCACGCCCTTCAAGCAATCTAATCTCTGACCTGACTTTACTTTGGTCAAAATGAAACTGCATACCGAATTGTATTAGTCAACAAAATTCCCAATACTATAACAAACAAGAAAAGAAACAAGTGACAGCACCACAACACCTCTTCTTCTTTTTTTTCCCAGTCCTGGAATTCAGCTCGAGCACGTTCTCTGGCTAATATTGCCTGAGAAGATATCACAGAAGATGACATAGTAAAGCGACCATCAATTAACATTTACAAAGGCCAGAATCAACTTTTTAGACATCTATAACACATTTAGAGCCTCAAATTCGAGAGTGGAGTTACTTTTTTCATTTCTAAGTAAAGATTCTAAAGGATTGATCAAATGCATAGGGTTGGTTTTTTTCTGAGACAAGGTTTAGCATAGTTAGTAAAGTTATGCAGTAGAATATATCCACTAAAGACAAGGCGTACATAGACATATATGGTGGTAAGACGTGAGTTTTACCCCACACCTCACAAATGAAGGTACTAACCATTTCTTCTTCATGTCGAGCCTTCTCAAGCGCCCTTTCTTCCCTTCTCTTCTTCACCTTTTCAATTTCTGCCTGCATTGACACTTTTTATGAGAACTTTGAGTCTATGTGGAAAATCCAATTCAGTAAGGAAAATGAAAGTTCAAAGCATTCACCATGGCCTTTTACATAATATCAAAAACGGAACTTGTCATTAAAGGACATTCCAACTGGATAAAAAAATTATAAAAAATAAAAATAGATCATAAATTGAGGCTTTAGACATGCATTATGGCAAGTATGTAGAAAATAAGAATTCTGTAATTTATTGTAAATTCAGTAAAGCACTCTAAATCAGATGGCTTCCATACTTTAATAATGCTCCTGTCAGCAGATAACACCAATAGATCATAAATTGATTGTAAAAACAGAAGCCTCCGAAACTGAAATTCAATTGAACCTTATCTATATATATATATATTCATTTGAACCTTAATATTAAATTTTTATGATGCAAAAAAAAATTATTAGTCCATAAAAAAGATAGTTGAAAGAAGGTCAAGTTTGTGGTCCTCCTAAATTACCCCTCCTTTCTCCAGATGAATTCTAAAATATCAGTATAAATTATACGTTGGCACAGCGTAGAAAGTATCAATTATCAACTATCGAGTAATAAATCTCAATTAACAGAATGCAGTATTTTACTAACAAACGTTAAAAAGAAAAGAAAAGTTCCTATCCAAAAAGAAACATACCATCCTTTCTCTCTGTCTCTTTTTCTCAGCCTTGACTGAAAAACTATCAATTAGAACACCTTGAGATACATCTCGCTCTATTTTCTTTCTCCAAACAAATCTACAAACAAACATTTTGTTAATATGATATAGGTAGGCATCAGTCAACAATTTAATACACTACTTTATGGGAAAACAAATAACCACAGATTCTAGATCATCACAACATAAAATCTTAAACAGCCATTGAAGATCCAAACACAACTCCCACAGAAAAAAGATAAAGGTCAAAATATCAAAGATAACTTGGTATTTGTAGGAAGTCGCTCCAAATACGACAGATAAAAAGAATTCAAGAAGAAAAAGTCCAGCAATTCAAGCCACCATCGCCACGTCCTCTGCTAGACACAATTCCAGCGAAGTTTTCAAAAATAATCTCTATTGGACACTTCGGTAATCAGAAGTACATTGAAGAATAAAAAACTAGAGGACCCTCAACTAATGTCAAAAAGCAATTAATGTATAATACTTGGCCCCAACCTAGCATCAATTACTCCAGAGCTACCGATAGATCCACCTCCAGAAAAAGAACAAATAATATTTCCATGCGTGCTAACAATGTTAAACATGAAGGTGCTTATCTCTTATGATCGAGTATCTAACCAAAATTAAACTATCAAATTTTTAAAATTTTAACAAGGAAAATAAGAAATTTAGGGAGAAGAAGAAAACTTACTTCTCATTGAGATTAGAATCACCGAATGGATTTGAATCGTTTGAATAACCCGAGACGGTATGAGTCTTCAACTTTTTTGCAACTTTCATTGCCTGATCATAACAGAAAAACGAAGACAGTGTCAAAACAGTAGTTCAGACTCCTCCAGTCATGAAATGACATACAATGGAAACCAACTATGAACCTTTCTCTGAGCCTTTTTAGCCAAGTACTCTTGTATTTCTCCTTCAGTAATGGTCCTCGAGGACTTTTTCTTCCCGGGACCCCGTTCGTCACTGTCATCGGTGTCCTGCTCGGCTGGTGAGCTCCGACGCCGCGACCGTCGACTATTGCTCCGACTATGATGGCTACTTCTCCTGCGCTCGCCAGAAACCCTTTCGGGGGATGATTCACGACTATCTGACTCACCGGAAAGGGGCAGTGATTCTGATTCAGAATCGTCTGACCTTCGCCTTGACCTACGAGAACGTTCTCTCATACTCCCGCTGCCCATTATCTTCTGCGTACTGAGGGGGTGAGAGAGAGAACACCTAGGAAAGAAGGAGATAAAATCGATAGATGAGAGAGTTGAGCGGTTGAGCCGCCTGTGAAGAGTCCGATCAGAAAGGAGCCATCGGAGGAGAATGGCGCGACGCGCGATGGGTGAGAGAGGCGGTGGCTTAGGAGAAAGGGGGCATTTTTTTTATTTTTTATTTCTCAAAGAGAGGGGGATATGGCTGAATGCTTAACCGAAGTTTATTGAGATAACATTAAAAAATTAGGACGATTTTTTTACCTCGAGAAATTAGTACCCGTATGACTAATTTTAAAGATATTTAATCAATTTTTACTGGGCTTCTTTTGCCTCCGTTTATATAAATATATACATAGTTCAAACCTTCAACATATTAACCGACAGTTAGCTTGAGTGGAAGGGGTTCTAGCCTCTTAAATAAGAGGTGTCGGTTTCAAAACCTTATAAAAGCAAAAACCTTCCTAATGAGAGAGGTCGATGGAACTTTGAAGTGATTACATATTTTGTCATCATTTTTTTTTTAAAAAAAGTTTGAACATAATAAAGGTTTTGCCTATTTAATTCATATATGTGAAAATCGTTGGTGGGCCCAATTTATAAGTGCCTCTTTAGGCACTCTTTAGCTCAAATGCATGCCTTATTCGAATAAGCTCAAGATGCAACTCATCTAAATTTGTATTATCCAAAAAATATATATACATATATAATTTTGCCGAAACCATAATATATAGTGTAAATCCATAAAAAAATAACTTTAAAAATGTGAAAAAATAAAAAGATGTTTCGAATATTTATAATATTAGAAAGGTATGAAGGCTTGATTTTTCCTTTTTTAAGATTAAATAGAAGTGATAAAAATGTATATATGAGTTTTAAAAATGTGCTCCCATTTTTTATAAGGAGAATCTTAGATAAATATCATATCAAATTTCAAAATCTCTAAAGGCTTATTATAAATGACATAAAGATGATAGTGATCAAAATGGGGTTTTAAAATGTTTATGAAATTGTCATCATACCCTCAATTTTTAAATAAAAAAGGAAAAAAAATGACAGTGGGGCAGAGGACGTCAACAATGAAGTTGGTGACACAAGGGAGATAGGAAGCCAGAGTTGATAGTGTTGGTGCTTGATGGAGGAATTAGTGAAGGTGAGAAAAGAGTGTCAAAAATGAAGAAAAAGGTGACGTCGTTAATTTCACCTCCTCCTCTAGTTCAGACCCAATTCGCGACCTGTTTTCCAGTGGCGGAGCCATCTTCTGGCCAGCTAGGGCCTTCTCTTATCTTATGTATTTATATATATGTATCATATAATATTTTGTCAATAATTTAGCCCAATTAAGTATTTTATTTTACGTATTTTACTCTTTTTAATGAGGGTAATATTGTGCTGATTAGTGAAAATTTTTGGATAATGATTTTGGCATAGTTTTGAGTTTTTACAATAGATGACTATATATATGTAGAGGATAATTAATGGTTAATTTTAATCAGTTTAAATTTATTATTTGGTTGTCTTGTGATTTTATAATGAATTTCTCTTTTAAGAAATAGTTTATATATTTGCTTAGCTGAAATTTAATTAGAGCTTTATGTTTTTTAAAAATATTTTTTGGGGTTCATATTATATTTATTTTATTTTCTCCAATTATTTTGTTTTAAGGTAGGTGGAATGTGTATTTAAGTGTTAATTTTATTAAATTTCATTATACATATTATTATTATTATTATGTTTGTGATATCTTTAGGATAATTTTTGGTTCATTACTTATTGAGCTGTAAAAGAAAAGTAAAATTTTTATTTGAAATACTTACTGAAAATATTATCATCTTATGTGTTGTTTTGATTTATAATTGTTGATTATCATTATTTGTATTTTTAATGTTATGCGATATTATTCATTAAATAATTTAACATATTTATTTGTTGGCCTAGGCTAAAAATATTTTCTAATTCCGCCACTACTCCTCTCCTCGACAGAGGTGATGGTGTAGAGGAATGATGGTGGTTCTAATCAAGCTCTTGAGTCTACCCTTTTGGTGTTGAAATAAAGAGCTGATTAAAAACATATGAAAGTATAAGACCTCATACAAAGAAAATAAAACTATACAGAACTAATTAAAAATTGATTCAAACCATTAGGACCTATAAATTTTGTTATACTCCGTAATAAGGAAAAAGTGCGCATGGAATGTTTCGATAAGATTGTGTTTGCTATTTTATGTGTTTGGTTCCTAATGTGTGGCGTCTTTAATAATCTCCCGTGTCAATAACTTATTGCCACATGGAAACCAAGTCACGCTCCATTAGCCAAACAAGCAAGAATTAATTGGGCAGAGAGAGAGAGAGTAGAGACCAAACATGTTTCCAATATTGAAGGGAATAAGGTGTTTAACAGATTAAATTATAGGAACTCATTTTCAACCACAGGGCCTTATTGCAGACTCTTCTGAAACTACAACGACGAGAAGGTTTGTTCTTTCCAATATTAACTCCAATTGATTCAATTCGTCAATAAAAAAAATAATGATTCCTATATCATTGTGAATATTTAAAGTTGTTTAGTTCGTAGAAACATTAACAATAAATTTTAATTTAATTTTATACTTCCTTTGGATCATGCAGTCTACGAGATTTTAAAATCATGAGATGAAATTGAACGGAAAACAATTATTATCAGCTCAAACTCATCCTTTTGTAAATCATTCAAATCAAAATCCAAAACAAATCTACCCCTGAATCTTACCGCCACCACAATACCAAAACTAGAAATAACGCCAAACCTCAGCTGGAAACAGATTTTTTCCCCCAAAGAAAATTACAGCGCGGAAGAAAACAGGGCAGATTTAATCCTTGTCAAAAATTGTGTAACAAAAATCTGGGTCTTTGGAAGTTTCAGTCAAGTCATTAGCTTCAAGTTGAAGTTTTCAGTTCACAGCAACGTCAGCTGAAAAGTAACGTGGATGGAGTGCATCCTGGGCCGACAATCCAGTCTTGGAGTTGTTAAGCACATGCACAGCTTCCTCCACCTTAGCAAAAAGAGACCTTGGAGATTCCAGGAGAAGCAGCAAATCTCCAATTTCCATCTCCAAGAGCATCCCAGTAATCTTCGATGCCAGGCCAGGCTATTCAAAATGACATTATAGGTAAGTTCTTTCAGTTCGTAATTTGATAACTCTAACCTCAAAGCCCAATGAGGCAGAAAAGTAATAATGCAAAGGCACATTACCCTGAGTTTCTGAACCAGTGGGTAAATATACTCGCCGAGGAGTTGCTTTTGCCGCTCAGGAGTAGCAGCACCAAGCATGAAATGGAGCATTTTCAATTCTTGACTCCCAGCATAGTTAGTCTGCCCAGTTCACGGAACTAATTAAATGATCACAAAATGCAAGCTTACAACCATGTACTATTATTTAAATATCAGGATAGAAACAGGCAGTGCTTATGCATATATCGTTCAAACATTTTAGCAACAACACAATGTTGGACAAAGCGAACCTGCTGAGTAATAACTGATTCTTTTGATGAAGCCATTGATTGAGAAGGCTGTCGTCCCTGCGGCATAAACGAACCCAAACCCCGCGAAATTGCCCGCCCATTCACCCTGCTCCTGTTTTGTCTGTGTGGCTTCATAGAAGCAGCAGGATGGGAATGAAAAGAATTAAAAAGTACATATTACCAGACTTGTTCCCGCCATAAAAAAACAATACCAATTCATCCTGAGTGGACTGTAAACAAGGGAACAGACATATGAAATAGTCGTGTTTATAAATTATAATTCATCAAGCAATGTAGTTTACTCACAACAGAAACTAGAGGTTGCGGAACTGGTGAAATAGGAGGTGCAAAGCTGTTAAGCCTCCATCCTGCAGGCCCAAGTCCCAGCGATTCATATACTAGCCCAGTTCGATGTGGCAGCTGTGAAACAACATCAGTAGCAGCGTAGTAGTAAGGAGGATATCCACCATGTATTACAGCGGTTGAAGGTCCAGCTAGTCCTGCTATTCCCTGTGAATGCTGGACCTTTAGTCGTGCTAGCCTATCTTCCTTCCTCTGAGCAATAGCAACATATAGTGGTTTACCATGAAGCATGGATCCTGTGACATTAAAATCGATTCGATAAAAGGTAAGTAAACTAACATGACGTACGAAGGGCTTCGCAAAGATCAGAACGGCAGCTACGAAATACACGCATTTTCCATCAAGGCTTGAAATTAACCCCCCCCCCAATCTGTGTAAACGAACCCTAATGGAAACAGGGCAGCGTCAAAAAATGCAGCAGCTAAAGTGAAGAGGACCTTAAAACCAGCTCTCTACCAATCATTTTTGCTAATAATGTACCGCTAAAGAGCTGCATTATTCATTTTTTATAAGCTAAAGAGCTGCATAATATCCCCCTTCAAATTAGAACGAGGTCACTAGTTTTGACACAAGTAGTTCAGACTGTCGCTCAAATAGAAACTGCTCAAGATTCTGGTTTACCGGGGGGAAATGAAAGAATTATCGAGTGTTTTTTCATATCGACATTCAATCTTTCTTAGCACCGGAATATATAAATAAAGCAACAAAACCCACTCATCTTTCCCGGCTATAACAACATACCATGGAAATTGTTCACAGCTTTATTGGCCTCCTCGGGAGTGGAGAAACAGACAAAACCAAACCCCTTGCTTATTCCTTTGCCGTCTCGCATAACTTTGGCAGATGTTACCGAGCCGCATGAGCTAAAACAATCTCTTAGCTCTTCGTCATTGACGTCATCGTCAATGTTTTTCACGTAAATGTTTGATCCCTGAAACATAAACCAAGACGTACTAAACAATCAAGAAGGAAATGCAAGTTAAATCTACAGCAAAAATAGGCACGGATTACCTCATATTTGAAGATCTGTTCCTTACGTTTCTCCTCAAACTGACGGCGCAAGAGTTTTTCACGCTCAGCCTTCTTTTGTGCTCTGGCTACATACATAATCGTCGAACCTGCTTATGACAAACCAAAAAATCATATATTAATATAGGGAATCAACAATAAGAAATCACAGGTGTTGCTATAAGAAAATTACCCAGTCGTGATCCATGCATGGTTTCCATTGCCCGTTTAGCATCATCTGGATTATCATAGTTTACAAAGCCAAAACCCTTTGATACTCCATTGTAGTCCTTAGCAATAGCCAAATTAACAATGTTGCCAAAAAGAGCGAACTTTTCCCGCAGAAGCTCTTCTGTAATCTCTGGGTCCAAATTTTTCATGAACAAATTTGTGAACTCGGGATCAGGACCAGGCAAGACGCGTTCACTTTTTTTGACAAACTTACCGACATATCTGTGACCAGATTTAGAGTCCCATTAAACTTAGCTTCTGGAACGGGGTATATGAAATTGAATACAGTAATTAAAATGGAATAAAAAATTAAAAGACATATATATAGTAAGATGATGACGACAAAAGTCAACATGATTTTTGGTCTCGGCCAATTAACTTGCAGTGTTTAAGTTTAGTGAGCAGTACACTAACCAGCGAGCTACAAGTTTAAGTTTAGTATATCAAACAATAACTCTTACATTTGTTTATCTCTAACAGTGGAGCCATTCAATTTTTCAATGGCAGCATTTGCAGAGTCCTCTGACTCAAATTGAACGAAGCCATGCCCTTTGCTCTTCCCATCTTCAGAGATGGCAACTTTGCTGGACAAAATTTTCCCGAAGTTTTGAAACAGCTCGTATAATTCCGCATTATCTATGGGTTCAGCTAAGTTCTGTTGTGATAACAGAACCACTTTGTATTAGAATCAACTTCAGAAATAGTCCGGTCCTAACATAGTTTGTATTGCAAATCACACTACTAAATATGTCCTATTTATGACCTTAGGTAATAATAATGAATGAGAGAATGAGATAGAGGGGTTAATTGAACAGGGAACATATACCTTAACAAATACGTTTGCTTTGCCGCTTTTTCTTGCTTCGGGGTGACGATGTGACCACATAACCCTTATCATTTTTCCGTTCAGTTTAGAATGATTCTTCACCTCAAGAGCACGAGTAGCTAGTCAAATCAAGGGAAACGATTTTAATTGGATAAACATATACTCAGGTCTAAATCAGTATTTCTCTGATTATTTTTTCCCTATTGCAAAAAATATCAGAACACGATTATTTATAAGTTCCATACACATCCTGAACAGTAGTGCAACTTCATGATCCGAAAAAAAATTTGGTAACTGGCGTACTAAACATGTTATCAAGAACAGGTGATTGCATTCCCAAAAAAAAAAAGAAGAAGAAGAAAGAACATTAGATAAACAAATTAAATGACATCACCATCTTGAAAATTCTTGGCGCCAGAACTACTAAATCTTTGGAAGTGTTTTCAAATAAGTTTAAAAAATAAGATGAAAGCGTCGATACAGATTTCAAGTTACTCACTCCCGATAATTGGCATTCACATGTATATAACTTAAATTCTATGTAGAGGGGTAATTCTTTGCAAAACAAAAAATCATTTTGTAAATCAAGCCTCTATTCAGAAATGACTCGAAGCAATGGAAGACTTCTTAGGATGCCACTTGAATGATTTTCATGTCTTTCACTTACCGAAAAGACAGGGAAGGATAAAATATGAAAGAAATGTTATCGATATCGAAATCAAGATCTTGTTCAAACTGTTGAACAATTAATTCTAATAGCACTAGTTATATAAAGTTATTCGTTAGTTCTTATAATCAGATTACATGCCCATGCACATATATACATTGTCCTAAAAGCTACATTTGCCACCACGCGAGCTCCCTGTTTCTGAGAGTTCCCCTCATTTTCCAGGATAAAAACTGGCAATTGAACTACGAAGAAAAAGGTAGAAATATAGAAAAGGAAAAGTTAATACGCAGAATGAGAAATCATATATACCATCTTGGGAAGAGGCGAAGTTGACATAGCCATAACAGAGTGACCTGCCGGTAGAGGAGTCTCTACAGATCAGGACAGAAGTGCTATTAAACTCCGAGAACACTTCGCGCAGCTGTCGATCGCTGACGTCAGGGTGGAGGTCCCCAACATAAAGCGAAGCCTGTGCGGCGGCGACCGTCTGAGGAACCCCCATTGATCAAGTAAAAAGCGTAATGCAAGTGTCGCGGATACCTCCCAGAATAAAGAAAGAAAGGTGGCCAAAGAATCGGGTTAAGTTTCTTTCCAAGATTTGATAGAAGTGTTGTGTATTTGGAGTGCAGAGAGAATCAGAAAGAGGACTCGGCACTGTGCGATGATAGAGAAAGGAATTTCACCTGAAAGAGAGAGAATGAAGGAGTAGGAGCCAGTAGAGAAGACAAGAAAGAAAGGAAAGGTAATTTTTATTGGGTGAGATGGGAGAGGAAGAAGGAGAGAGCGTGATACGAATATATGATCAGAGGAGCGAGAGAGTGGTGGAGTGAGGGTTTTGCATGGACGCTGGAGGTTGGGCCGTTCGGTAAATAGGATGGGCAAGAAGAGAGCCATACTCACGCGCGTAGAGAGAACGTTGCCGCCACTTTGCGCTCTTGAGTTTGTCAATGACTTGTCAACCACGTACGTCGCTGAATGAATTGCAAAATTCAAATAATTTCGTCATTGGGAAATAAAAATTTGAGATTTATCACAAAAAACAAGAATCAAGAAACGAGTACCACAGGCATTTTGCCTTTAAAGGTGGGAGCAATCTAGCTAATAGGAAACGATGAATACGTAGTACCTCTTATCTTTATTATAAAACACTAATTAATAAGTTTATTTAATCTTTTTTATAAGGTATTTACTTGTTCCCAATAAACATTACTTATTTTTTTTCATGTATGCCCCTAATTAATAAAGGTAGTGGGTGAGAGTAATAATTAATAGAATATTAGAATTTAGTGTAATTAGTAGGGGTAATATTGGAAATTACTTAAATTCTAGGACAACTTTATTGACTTTAATTATTTTTATTGGTATGTGAGAATTGTTAGTTGGTGCCTTATAATAAGGACCAGAGGAGTACTTTATATAACATGTTATTTATTTTGATTATATCGGATTATTGCCTCATCACTGAAAAATAAATCCTTTATGTGCATTTAGTGATTTTTTTTCATAATCAAACTCAGGATTATATTTTTTTTTTTCTGATGGAACAAAACTACAAACTAGGTATTTTTTATACCAGGGAATAAAATATATCAAGAATATAGGTTCAAATTTCAGAAAATGTATTTATTGGGAGATATAATAACCTTTTGCCCTCTAAAATTTGGAAGGGAAACTATTGATCAAATAAAAATAATAATAAAATATATCAAGACTAACAGGCCATTACATGATTTACATCATAGATCACAAGTTTAAATTACCGCGTTCTTTAGAATCTAAAATTCAATGATATTTTTTTGCCTAGAGAAAATTAAATTATACTGAACTTGAACAGTTACTAAATAAAGATAAAATAGTCCCGCAGTTGGCTTAAAACAATATCCAAATTTTTGTTTTTACTAATCATTTATAGTTTACAGAGTATATATCAAACTGACTTAAATATTTTAGAGAAAATTGCACTAAGGTTACAAACTAAGAAAATCATTATTAAAAAGTTCATTGAAATATCCAATTTACAAGTAAGTCTTATCGAACTTTTAGGTAATATAAAAGTGTTAAAAGATTCAAGCACTCTTAGTGTTAGCTGTCTCATCTAACAATAACATCCATATACTTGTCAATAGTTTTTCTCATTAACAAGTCAATTGGTGACCATTGATAAACGCATTCGCTTGTGTCTACTGGTGAGACAAGTAATACTAAGGATAATTGAGTCCTTTAACATTTTAATTATATTACCAAAAAGTTTCAGAGTACTTACTTGCCAATTAAAAATTTCAAGAGATATTTTAGAAGTATTTTTCATAGATTGGGACCTTAATGCAATTTTTCCTAAGATTTTATCCATTGGACTTATGGAAAAAGGTCCATCCCTTTTTATATATAGTTGTCAGGTTGATCATGTATATCAATGAATTTATAAAGAAGCTACCGTCCATAAATTATAAATGATATTCTCTTTAATCCTTTTGATAAGTAATTTTTATTTTTATTGCCCAAATAAAGCAACGATTAACATTAGTTAAAAATAATAAATATGTCAAAAATATATAATTTCTTATAAATATGCCATTATTAATAAAATGAGCATACGATAGAAAATAAGTAATGAATATGAAAGAGTATGGATATAAAATATGAGAGAGAATATATAATAAATGATTAAATAAAAAAAAGTTAGTAATAATTAAAATAAAGATATATATTTAATACGGGTAAAAAAAATAGTTTAAATTTTGAGACATATAAAAAAAGTTGTTTCTAAAAGGAATTAGCTTAAAAAAATTACTGTTTATAATTTTTTATCAAACAAATGATACTATTATCTATTAATTCGAGTGACACGCGGCTCTAAGTCAAGCTGGTTATTTATCAAACCTTGCTGATCTTTTTATTTTCGTAAGGGGGAAAAAAACAAAGAAAAAAGTTGTTCTATTGTGGCGACAGTGAAGTGGGGGCGCGTGGGGAGAAGAGGCGAGTGACGGAAATAACCGCCGCTAGAAGCTCCATAACTGAATCCACGCTCTCACCTTACGACACGCCTTCCTTCCTGAACGCTAACCCTCATTATTAGCAAGTGCGCTGCCCAAATATCATCTTCTTATCTTCCCCCCGGATATTCATAATCAATCTCATATCAGCTGTAGATTGGGAATATTGAGAATATAAGAAAAAAGTTAAAGTAATATTATAAATTTTATATTTGATTAAACGGATATAATTTAAAGATTATAATAGAATAGATGATTAAAAAAAAGATGATAAGAGAAATACAACCCCCAAAATCCAGTTAACCAGGACGTGGGGGCAAATTGTAATGAGAATGATATGGAGATGAGATTTAAAAATAGGGAGAACCAATTTAGCTTTTTCAATTAACTGAAATAATAGTAAAAAGGAGAAAGGACTTATGAATACCAATTCAAATTGTAAAATCCCAAAATGTCTATTAAATTAGGAAAAAAAATAATTTGGTAGAAATCTAAGATATCAAAGCTTGAGGGAAAATAATGAAATTCCCTCCCACTATATCTTACTATTTTTTCTCTCTCCTCTTTCTCTACTTCTTTATTGCCACCAACTCCTTTCGTTGTGCTTCTTCAATGGTTGTTGCCTAGCTTAATACCAGAGGAAACCAGCGTGGAAAGATCTTTATGTGGGACCTCGAATCCGATCACGTATATATCAGACTTGTCAACTTGGTTCAATGCGAGTTGAAGCTTAATGGTATGATAAGCCGATTGGCGAGAACGAGCATTCCCTCTATGAAAGCTAAGGGGCTTCATTTAATATCATGAGCTTGACTCAAAGGCTATAGACGAAAAGCCATCAAGAGGAGGCGATTTTTGAGACTTCTCAGGCAAGAACCCATATTATGAATCAATAGAAGGTTTAAATTGATTTGATTTAATTTATTACCTACTCGCACAAAAATTAAGAAAATAAAAAGAAAATACCACTCAAAATTTGAAATGAACGGTATCTAGGTTTTGAGGAAGAAGAAGGTGAGCAGTGAATGTGAGATTTAACAAAAGTTGTAATAGGAATAACAAATTCTTTAATGAGATTAACAAATTCAGTCATGGGTTTAATAAGTTTCATTCATCAGGTGGAACTTATGTCATTCTCGAAAAAATCAAAATCTGAACACCATTAACAAAATTTGTACTGGAAATAGCAAGTTCTTTGATGCGGTCGACGAGTTCAATAATGCAATTAACAAGTTCATTCTGTAGGTGTAACTTATGTCATTCCTACGCTTTTAAGATAATTATAAAAGAAAAATCAAAATCAAAATTACAAAAAAAATGAAAAATCTTAACTTGGAAAAATTTGGCAATGCTAAAATATGTAATTTGGTAAAATGATATTACATAACTGGCTGAATCATATGTCACGTACAAGCTGGTCTCCAATTGTGTTTCAAATATGATTCATTTAGGTTGAGATTGACGTAGCATAATTTGTTGAGGAATACTATTTATCTACATTAATATTATCTACATTCTCATTTTTAACTTCCATAAAATTAACATAAGTGTGAGAATATCTCCTATTAAAATTATATATGTCACGTACAAACTGGTCTCATTAATTGCGTGGAACTCCAATTCAAAATCTCAATCCAATGATTAATTAAACTCTAAACCTATAATTCATCGTGGCCTCATCACAACGACAATGGAGATGAAGGTGATTGTCGCCTCATTGCCAATGACAACGGAAAAGAGATCCTCTCATTGACTTTTTTCTTCTCTTCCCTCATCAACTCATTTAGGCCATTGATTGCGAATGAGAGAGAAAAATTAAAGTAATATTATATTGATTGGACGGACATGACTAAGAGATTATGAGGGATGATGAAAGAAACCCAACCCATGACAATAAAAAAGAAGAAGGTGGAGATGATAAGAGAGGGAAGGGTCAAATTTTATGGTCTTGTTCACTGCATTCACCGCTTAGGACAGGTGTGTTGATGCTTCTTGCCTCAAGATGCTTGATGAAAAGGTACTTTTTGATAAGCTGTTTTTCAAAAGCTAAAAAATGATCTTTTCATATAAGTTCCTTTTGCCTTAAAAACACTTTTAAGGAATTTTTGTATGAAACATGTGAAAAAATCATAGAGTCTTGAAAGCCCAATTTGGGCTACGAAGTGCACGGTTTTGAACTAGTAAGTGGAATTGGCTTATTCGGCTTCCATGTTGAATTGGAATGAGACTGGATCCATTTTCACACCCTCCAATTTGATCATATCAAACGGGTCCTAAATACTCTATTTAAGAGTACCATGTCATATGAACTCTATTCAATAAAAATATAATAATTTATATCATTTTAATCTTAGGTAGCTGATTACTCATCTTAAAAAATTCAAATTTTATCTTGTTTTTAAGGAAAATTGTCTTAATGTAAAAAAACTAAAACAAAATAATCACCAATATTTTTCTTAAAAACAAGATAAAATTTAAATTTTTTCATATGAGTCATCAAACAACTATAATTAAAATGATTTGAGCTGTTATATTTTTATTTGATAGAATTTAGATGATTATTAGAGCATGTAAGTATTTCTATTATCTATGACCTCGTTGTCTTTTGCCACAAAAATGTCTTGGAAAATCAAGATTCACATTTTATGATTTTTATCACTTTGACACCACTACTTTATAGGGAAAATTGAAACAAAAGACCTAAAGAAAAAGATATTTACGCAAAAGAATCATACAGATTGTAACTATTTAGAAGGATCAAATACAAAAATATAAAATTAAAAGTACTAAAATGCTCATAACAAAATCTTTTACATTCCCTCCTATATCCTCTTCCACATTCTATGTTTAAAACTATACAAAATTCTATCTTTAAACAATAGTTTTTTCAATTTTCATTATTCACATGGCTATGAGAAAAATGACGCATTCTTCCATTTGTAAAAGTTATATATATATTTTAAAATCAACGAATATTTTAATTAAAAATGGAATTATGTAATTTTCACAAAAGTTAGGGTTTTTTTTTTTTTTTTTTATAATCAATCATATATGTTAAACCAAGAAATTTTGTATGATTTATTTATGTTTTTGAAACAATTTATGTGAGTTAAAAAATTCATGTATTGTTAATAAAATTAAAAAATATAATTAACCAATTAATCCTGAAAAATATGAAATGAGTTTAGTTTTTATTTTTATAAAAAAAGTTTAATTGATATCAACATTAATAATATAAATCAGGCAATTTGATGACATAAATTGGTGAAAAATAAAATTAAAAAATGTGGGTTTAATAGTTTTTAATAAAATTATATATATATATATATATATATATATATATATATATATATATATATATATATGATCATATCATGATGAACAATTTTAGTTATTTTTTTAATTATGAATACATCATATTCAATTAGGGGCAATTTATTAATTTTAAATTTATATTATGATGTTTAGTGCTTCTAAGTATTACAATTTTTATGATCATTTATAATAAATATTATTTTATCAATGTCTTTTATTTTAATTTTCCCTACTTTATATTTCGTCACATTATATTTTGCCCACAGTTTTTGGTGAAGGTTTACCGATTTCCAGGCTTGGTTCTCACCGTTAGCGGTTACTAAAAGACTGAACTACAAGACAGTTCGTCAAATTTTGCTAAACAAGATTTCCAAAATTGTTAACTTTCTAGGTGAGAATTCCTGTTGCCCGTCTAGCTGGGCTGACTGCTTCGACGAGAAGATCGAATCGAATCGACCCGTAAAAGTTATCAGTGTTGCTCAATGGACAGATTAAGTCATTTTCAGCCATAGAAACAGAGGATGAACAAAATAGTGTTAATCCAAGACAAATATCCCGACACAGGGGAACATTCGAAAAGGAAAACTAACTATCACAAATCTCCATCCATGATAACATCAGGCACACGAGATTCCTATATATACCTCATGTATCGTAAAATGACATTAAATTGTTCTCAGCCCTCACAATGAATCACAGATGGACTACAGAAATAGTACAAATTCATCTACTACAGAGATCCAGTAATATGCAACCTTGGAACTTCTCACCCTTGACGGAGCCCCTCTAGTCATTTACAAGATTTTCGTTACAAGAATACGGAAGATGCCCCCGATAAATACAACAACAGAAGGGGATGTGCCCATAATCAATAAAAGATCACCCAACCCAAGTTTGGTGAAAAAAAGAATGAGCTTTTAGATGTGGGATCAACATCACTATAAGGACCCCATGAAAACTAATATGTACACAATGAGAATACCGATGCTAACAGATAGCAAATTGGTGAGAGTATCCATTTGTGAGCCACTTGCACTCCGCTTTCTTGCATTGATGTACTCATCCTTGCTCGTGGTCAGGGAGACATTTACAGACAAGGAACCTGAGAAGCAATTTGTAATTAACGCAGGAATGGAGAGAAAATAATTCCCGATTTAAAGAAGAAGTTCATCCTCTCGTGAACTTACAATCATAGTTAGTCCACCCAATTCGTTGATGAACCAAGTCATAGACAAAAATCTTATCTTTCAGGACAATATCTGCAAGATGAGGAGACAAAAAGGTTCAACCCAAAACTTTAAAAAGACTGGAGTAGCAAACATCTGAGTATCATATGCTTATAAAGACATTTTCAAGTCAAAACAAAGTCAGCTTTTATCGATATATATAGCTTTACACGGACATCAGAGCAGAATTATTGGATAATAACAATCAGCCAATCAAACCCTTTTCCGGATCATAATTTGAAGTCCCATTCCATTAGATTAAACCAGAAATACCCTGTCATGTCAAATAAGATTCTTCCCAATGACCTACCAAAGTCAGGATTATATATATATATTTACTATTTACAAAAATGACAATTTATAATCAAGTTTTCAAATGATAAAAAGTACCCATGCATGTTTTTTAAATAATCTCTTAAATGGTCTTACCTCCTAAAATTGTAACCCCTTCTTGCACCTTCTGGAAACCAACACACCACATTGCAGATTCATCCTTTTACAGCAAAGTGGCACATCAGATTAGAACCAGTGGCATAAAACAAAAAATAATAGCTCTCCTTAAGTAGGAAAAAATGCAAGAATCTAACCAAAGAAATAGATAGATATACTTACAAGGAAACCAAAACGAAGAAGGTACTGTTCAGGTTTTAAAACCATGGACGCCCCACCGGCAAAATTTAAACTGACTGGAGGAAATATATCACCTATGCTGAGTAAGCCGCGAGAATAAATTATAATGAGTCTTCAGATGTCTTGAAAAGACAAAGTTCATTGCAAATATCAAGTTTGAAATCAACCTGCTTTGGACCAGATAACACTGGTATCCTTTTGAAATAATTGGATTCGCCAATTGTGACACTGACACAGCAGCAGTGATCTACACATCCGTTAAGAAATTTAACCTCAGTACAAGCAAAAGTAAGGTCACTATAATTTTATATTGACTGTTTGAAATCAGAACAGGATTTTTCCTGCATTTTTGTGCCTCCTTCCTCTTTCTGTTTTGAAAATATTGCAAAGAAATCGAATATATCCCTCAATATGATATGGCTTAACCATTGTAAGACATCATGATAGCCTTCATTAAATCATTAATATGTTTTTAACGAAAAACAATTTCAATTGAAGATCTAAGGAAAGTGGGATTTGCTGACACCAAACGCCATAAAAACGTGATGAGAGACATATAATATAGGAACCGATACGGACTCAATGGACAAAGAAGCTGTCAGTCTGTGATCTATCGATATGTTAAAGGAAAAGTAGACACAAGACAGAGGAGGTAAGCAGCTAAACATAATGAGGAAATAAAAGCATTAAGCACCACAGAGAAGACTTATCACTGAGATTCAAACTGATATGGAGATTGGTTTTTCAGTTTGGTTGGAACTCTTGCAAAATGATGAAAACCTCAAATTAACAGTTTAGTTTCCCGGTTCAGAGAGAAAAACTTTTTATTACTCTTCTTAATGAGATGCTGTTTATTATCAGATAATGGTGAAAAGGGCATGTATGATTTTTTATTCAGAAAAGATATATGAAGAGAAAGGCGATCATATCAAGGAATGTTATGTGCCAACCACAGTATAATGTTTCAAATTCATAATTGGGGAACCAAAAAAAAAAAAACTTACAGCATTAATTAGAGGATCATATGCTTCTTGAACAAAGTATGCCAACGTTGTACCAGAGTCAACTATAGTTCCTTGGTTGTTAAATGTTGCAAACACAGCTGAATCAATTGGGAGGGGTTGTCCATTGACAGCAATGCTCTGAAGATTTAAGTTGTAATGGGGCCTGGAATTAGATTAAGGAATGAGTCAAATAAAATGCCACGCATCTCAAATGGATCTATCAAGTTCCGATTGATCAAATGGTGATCCTGATCCTTCATTTTCTGTTATCCATAGTAGCACACTAGCACTACAGCATGTTGATATCTTCCAAAGACATTATGTTAAAGTATTAAACAAGTTTTTAGTGCCATCATTGTTTACTACAACAATACATTTGACATGCATTTCCTTCAATCAATGTGATGTGAAAACAAGGAGAAATTGTCAATAGCGTCTGAAGAAAGAAAACATGAAACCAAATAGGGAAGAGAGGACATACTGTGATGGGACTAGTGGGCTATAAACAATACTTGGTTCCAAGATCTCACCAAGAACTAATATGCCTCCTCCACTGCCTTCTCCTTTAAGGCAATGAGAGAAGACCCCAGGTGTTACACCTCTTGATGACAACTGTGAAATAATAGATAATGCACCAGGGCCAAACCCAAAAATTCCATCAACTGCTTTATCCGTTTTTGTTAATTCTCCTGATTGATAGGTGCTACACCTATACCAGAAACAAACATCCAAATATTTTCTTAAAAAAAATCAGAGTAACTTGGCGAAACGAAAAGAAGGGAAGTAATAGCTTAGAATATAAAAGTAGCGAGTAAACAGACACAAACAGATAAGCTAATCCACTTAATCAAACATCATTTGTTTACCTTTCCTCACACTTTTACTCAAAAATCCACCAATTGACAAAACAGACACTGCCAATTCCACCTTTCCCCTCTCCATTTTCTCCCATTCTCATTTATACTAAACATAATTACTGACTCCAAAACTTATATCAGTTTGATGAAGAATTTCAAACAATTAGCTAGTAGCAAAACTTGGATTGTAATCCTTGTGAAGTGCAAAGTAATTGGTGTTGTGTACAAGGCGAGGCTTCTCTGAGCCCTTCCATCCAGCTTTCCTCTTTAATTTATTTGTTCTCTATCCCATGTTGAGTGCTTATGAGCTTAATCTTACTTCACCATCTAGAAATGACAGACGCATATCTTCTACATAAAAGCACAAGGACTCACCCGAAAACAACATTAGCTGAAGAGTTGGCAAGCACGGATTGTCCCAGCATCATGTCAAAATGCATCAGATCAGATACATAATAACCTGATGTTCCACTTCCATCACCATACTGGAAAGTGTAGCTGCACTGATTAATCTGAGGGGAGCATTCAGTTCCAGTACTTTGTAACACAGAAGTACATATTTGGTCTGAGCAGGACACTAGCATGGCCGTGGATGAGCTGACTGTATCAAAGAAATTGAGCTCAATCTGTAGGTTGCAGAACATAAACAACAAAAGAAATGTATTAAGCACCAAAGTGTGCCTTGATTTCCCAAGATACCATCACTATGAATAAGAACGGGCATCAAAATCTTACCCCCAAGTCACTAGATCGAGGACAATCACTGCAAGCATTGCAAGCAACCCACAATATGTCACTTCCAGTATCAATCTGGACTCTAAATTCTCTTGGAGGAGAGCCCAGCTTCACTTTCGTAAAGTACAGCCTAAACAAGAAACCCAAGATTACTTCATCTTAGAAGAATACTTGTGATTCGTTAACGTTTACTCTGAACAGAGTGTGCAAGTGAATCATTTGTTACGAACAAAGACAGGGAAAATATCAAGAACAAAAATTTACGGATTACAAAGGGACAGGGACCGGAATATAATACAAAATTATAAACGAACATATTCGATCTCCATCTTTTTATTTCTTTTTATCGTTTGCCGCATTTTCCGCCGCCAATTGTAGAACGAAGAGAGGTCAATGCAACACAAAGACCAATAAATGCTTGCCAGAAGAGGGAGAAGAATGGGATAAACAAAGAACGGAGTCTTTAAGCTTAACGCAGCTCGAAACAACCCAAATAAATGCACGTGCATTTAAACCGAAAAGAAATTAAAAGAACCCGGAAGGTATAATTACCCGTACCCGATGGCGTAAGGATCGGAGGTCCCTTCGACTGAGAAGTCGACGACACCGCCGACCACATCTTTCAAGATTCGAGCATGCCTGGCTCTGTCACGCGCTCTGAGTACTTCCAGTTCCACTGGATGGCCCAAAGGAATAGCTCGTTCAAGAGGAAGAAAACTCCTTTGCAAGCAGCTGTATACAACCGATACCAGCAGAAGTAAGGAGGCTAAGGCCAGTAACAATGAAAGAAAACACCGCATTTTCGGTGCTTTCGAGGCTTTCCTCAGATAAATTTAGGGGAAATGAGGATAATGGACTCGATGCTTGCTTTTGGGCATTGAAAGGAGAGAAGGAAAGCGGTGTCGCGGGACGACAGCTGAGCTGCACGACACAGTTGATGAGCCGGTTCCGAATAGATTAACCATAGAACCGAAGCTTTGGGTGCCACTGTATATAAAGCCGTTCGTCTTTATTTGAATAAAAATAAAATAAAATCCAGGATGCCAAAAAAAGGGAAATTAGAGATTGCCCCAACTACCGACTAGGGTCCTCATGAGTTCCGGCTCGTCAGTTAAGTTTTGCCTCAAATTGACGCAGAGAGGTGATCTCACAAATCCATGTTCCATCGTCCTCATAATTATGCAAAATTTATCTATATGTATATTGTAAAAGCTCCAATTATTTAGCAATTTGATCATCCAATTTATCCAAAAAAAAAGTCCAATTAAAGAATGATTAATGACTATTTTCTAATTTCACTCATATAATTAAAATAAAGGTGAGAAAACATATATAGTAGCATCTTTTTTTCTCCTTATTATTGAATAAGGGCAAATATATATATATATATATATATATATATATATATATAAATAAAGACTCCATCAATTTAATACATATTAAATATTTTAACTTACATGAGAGATTTAAAATACTAGTAGTATCATAGTGGCATTTACCTCATTCTCTGTTGATTGATTGATTGGCTCGAATTTGCATTCTAACCTTACATTTTATTCCAATAAGTGCAGAGTAAATAATGAATTCATTGATATTAAGAAATTAAATAACTTAATTATTTATTAGAGATGCATGTTATTTTTTTTTTTAAAACAAACCTCTTTAATTTGTGCCATCTATACAAATACTTTAAAAAATAAATTATAAATTTAAAGGATAGAATAGATTGAGATTCATTGTCATCTATTATAGTATTTGCGAATGATCAGAGAGAAAACCCCCATCTAACCAAAAGGATGTCTAATAACTTTTGTGGGTATTCTTGTTTGCACAAACTTTGATTGAAATTCACAACAGAGATTGTGCTGTGCGCATTCCAAGGATAAAAAAAGATAGAAAGAGGTGTGACGAAAACAGGAAACACTAATCAAATGATCAATAATGAGCCGGCCTTAGTAGCGTAGTAGTATGGGAGCTTGGCTCCCTTCTCTCATGTTCAGGTTCGAATCTTGCCCCTCCTCTCCTCTGCTATATGTATAAAAAAAAAAAGGACATCAATAAATAATGGGGAAAAAAAGATATTTAATAATAGTATTCAGCTGACCGGTGACTGCTAAAGGTCAAGGTCGTCTGAGATGCGTTTATCAATTCTAATTTTTAGATTTTATTTTGAAAAATCATTTTAATTACAGGGACTAAAAAAGAAAAAACCAGTTTAGTTGTCGTTTTATTCCTGACAAAACAAAAATAGGAAATTACAAAAGGACCAGGAAGAGTATGGCGGGGTGGTAATAGTAAAACAGGTCCTTTTGTTCTCTTCACGTGGCTTGGGGTTAAAACGTAAAAGTCATTAGTCCCATGCATCCCCACCTGCCAGCCCGCCTTTTTTGACCCATGCGGCTTCGCTCGTCCTAGCCGTTTACATTTACTTGTATTTACTATTTTGTGATGAATTTCATATTTCACATTAAGTATTAGTATAAAACATACCTTATGTGTAACAGTATTTTTATAGATAATACATTAGGAATTTCATTGATAATCTCATGTCAGACGTATTCATTCGAAATTTAACGTAAAAATAAACTAGAAATTTATGCAATTCCCTCGTTCTTTAGCCAACTCTGAGGACCTTTTTGATATGAGGAATATTTGAGGAGGAAAAGGAAGGAAAAAGAAAATTTTGAAATATGAGAGAAGATGACTTGAAGGAAGATAAGTTGTTTGGTGGGAAAAAAAATGAAGGGATAGTAGTTGGTAAAAAATTAAGAAATATCTATTTTACCCTCAAAATTAATTAATTCAAAATAAAAAAAAAAGAATTTTTTTTTTTGCTAAAATATAATTTTAAAAAATATACTTTTATCACCTGTGTAAAAAAAATTCTCACTAAATTTGAACTTTCCCGCCAAATTTAAACTTCCCCACCAAATTTAAATGTTTCCGCCAAGTTTGAATTTAAGTGGTACATTTTGTCAAAAAATGTGAACAATGACATGAGAATTTGAGATCTCATTAATTTTTGTGGGATCTAATTTTCTCACATATGAGGGGAAATTGATGGACCTAAGAACTTGGGTTTTCACAAAGATTTGTCTAAAATTCATATCAAATGAGAGAACTTGCCAATTTTCCCTTCCTTTCCCATCAAATTTAGTAGAAAGGGTACGAGATGAATTAAGGTCTGATTTTTTATTATGAGATGTGTCTACAATTAGTATTTAATAATGTCTCGAAACAATTAAAAAAAAATATCTATACTTAACAAAAAGAAAATTCCGTTGTTACTTTGCCATCCTTATATACTCCCGCCAGTCTCATCTCAATTGAGTTAATCCAAGAGGAGTCAGCGACACTCCTTTATTTTGCTACTTTAACGCTTTGGTTGGAATGAAAAGCAATCTCTAGAGTTTGAATTTCAAACTCTGAACACTCGCTTACGTTAATTCAAAATCCCGTAATTCATGTATTCGTGAGTTTGCATTTAAAATGAACGAACAATATAATAAATATATTCTTGCGGCAACCGCTACTATTTAAAATTATAATAATCCACACCAAAACGTTTATGTATGTATATACTTATCAGTATGTGGTCAATATTTCCCGCAAGGAAAGCTTTGCTTGCGGCTATAAATTATTACTGGAAGTTGCCACTGCCAATTTGTTAGGGCTGTCCACAAGGACGAGGACAGATGGAAGAAGCCAACTAGCGAAATACACAAACATTTACACTTCCACGCACACAACTAAACCAATCTGTATGTATATATATAGACACACTATCGATTTTTATAATTTTTTTTTTCGTGTCGTGAACATTTTGCCCATAACTATTCAATATTGAACACTTTCAAATAATTTTGATCTGATTCTCTGCTTTAGTGGATCCCAAACCAAAGAAAAAAAGAAAGTAGAGTTTTTTAAATGTCGTCTTCTCCTTTCACGAACACCTTTTGTTCTATTATATCGATGATACAGTTAAGAAACTACTGGTAATTGAAAAAGGAGAGAGATTATACCAATAGATTACTGGAATCAAAATATTTATAATAATACTTTATAAAACCAACATCTCACTCAATAAAAAATACGAAAAAGTTTGCAAGTTGCAACAGTGATTGGGACTTAATCATTATCATGGCTGAACCCTCTCAAAATATGAGCTGGTTATCCTCAACAGGTAAAGGGATTGAACACTCTCATCAAAGGGAGAGGATTCGATCATGGAGTTGGTCAAGATGCTGGGGGAGACATCCTAACTCTTGGGTGCCCAGGTAAACGCCTGAAGGTAATAGACGGCTCGCCCTGTCCAACATTAGTATCACCTAAGAGGAAGGGAGATTTCACCCTGCCTTTGGATAGTGGATCAACCCAACCCTTTTCCTAAAATTTTTTTATCAAAAAAAAAAAAAAAGAGCTGGTTATCTGTGTTTTTAAGAAAAAAGTTATTGTAAACTTAAGGCCTCCTCTGAATCCCATTCTGTTTAAAATAAAAAGGTCCATTAATGGATGGACTCCTGAATCAGTCCACTTGCCGTGTAATCAACTAGAAGCCCGCCATTCCACTAAGAAAAAAAAAAAATAAGAGCCCACAATTTCAGCCGAGCTCCATAAATCTAAAATCTAGCTGTATATTATATTATCACCACTACTTGTACTGCAGTGGTATTGTGATTCACTCCTTCCCTTAGGTTCTAGGTTCAATCCCCCCTCCTCTTACCTTGTATCAAAAAAAAAAAAAAAAAATTACAGACCTAAACCTAATGCTAGTGAAAGGAGCTAGTTTCTCATTGTTAAAAAAAAGGGGGGGCTAGTCACAATAAGACAAATCAAGATTTAAATTCTCAATAGAAGAGGTGTCCACATAAAATATCTAACAGTGTCTTAAATAAGATTGTGAGAATGATACATATGCTCAAGAAAAAAAAATGATGCTCCCTCCGGTCCTAATTATAAGACATAGTTAACTTTTTTTGAGAAATTAAAGAAGATAATTAAAATACTTTAGTGTATTTTTATTTTTATATTTTTTTCAAACTAATTAGTTTGACTAATAAATTAATATATAATCTAAAAATACACAACATAGAAAATGATTAAGTAATTTATTTAACTTCCTTAATCACTCCAAAAAAAGTCAACTTTATCTCATTGTTCAAAAAAGTCAACTTTATCTTATAGCATCTTTATGCAGCACATCGAGCTAAATTTTGTTTGTTCATCTAAATTTATACTCATTAAGAGATAGAGTTGCCCTTTTTTAAGAGATTGGTGAAACTAAAAAAGTTACTTAATTATCTCATATATTGTGTGTCCTTAGATTATGCATCAGTTCATTAGTCAAACAAATTAATTTGTAGAAAAAGTAAAAATATTCTAAAGTAATTTAATTAGTTTTTTTAATCGGCATTTTTGCCAAAATAAACAATTTTTTTTTTGTCAAAATAGACCAGTAAGGAAACATTTTTTAAAACTAACCTAGTTGGTGACGCCACGTCAGCGGGCGTCACACATGACGTGGCGCTACTGTGCAAGTGGCACCGCCACGTAGGACGCACCTAGGTGGCGTCCCATGTAGCGACGCCACATATTTTTTTTAAAAAAAAAAAAATTTGGGGCAACTAGTGCAGGCGCCAGTTTTTTTTAAAAAATCTGACAGGGGGTCAGCCCCCTGTCAGATGTTTTTAAAATTATTTTGTATATAATATAATATATAATATATATTATAAATAATATAATAATTATAAATTAATAAAATAATTATATATTAATATATTTTTTCATATAATATATATATTATTAATAATATATATTATATGAAAAGTAAGAAATAAAAAACAAAAACAAGAAAACATCTTTAAAATTGTTTTGGGTTTTTGTTTTTGTTTTTTGTTAAAAAAATAGGTTATTATTTTTTGTTTTAAATAAAACCTAACTAAAACTAAATTACTAAACAAATTTTTTTCTTAATTTTTTCTAAGAGTAAAAAATTGTTTTTAAATAAGAAAACAAACCAGCCCTAATTTTTCTACTATATTTCAGAGAGTTTTTCCTCATTGTATTCTTTTGTTCCCCTTAATTTTCTTCCCATCAAAATATACAGTTGATTACTTTCCAACTTTCTTTTTATATTTTAGATTTTAGAAGATTTCCAAACACTTACTAAGTGTCTCGTTTAAAAAAAAATGCTTACACAGTACATTAAAAATGGATCCTATAATTAAACTCTAGCAAAGCATATCTAAATTTGTTGGGTAGACTTTTTTTTATATGAGGTGAAAGTAAAAGCACTACATTAAATTTAATATAGATTCAAGGATATCAATATATTAGGAAAAATCTGATAAATAAATGGTTGAATTACTTAGACCATAATTTGGGTTAATGAACTTAACATGTTATATATCAGGTTATGCGTTATAATCAGAGATTTAAAATTTTGGCATAATCATTAGCTATCAAAATGGTAAAATAGAAAACATAACCCAATTATTTACTCTATCAATTAGCTCCTTATAAAGTGCTATATGATAGAGTAAAAATAGTCATTATTAAAACAGTAAAGTGAATTATATTTTAAAAATTTTTAGTAATTACTATTAGTTTAAACAGAAGAAACGTATGAAAAAGCTTATTGAATAGAATGTTAGAAATTGTAACTGAACCAAAAATCGAAATGTAAATTACTTGCAAGGTGTTATAAATCATTGCAGTTCACTTCAATTTTTGTTTGTCCCTGAATATCTTCTCCCTTGTTTTCATTGATCACTAGCCTTAAAATAAAAGGCACACAAAATTTGTAACCCAAAAAATAAAATTATCTTCAGCCACTAATTTGCTCAATTTATCTCTATTCGCAATTCTTCCTTTGTTTCCTGAAAGAGGTCATCCTATTAACTATAATACAATAAAAATTTATATATTTTTCATTATTTTTAAAAACAGTAATTTCTAAAAAAAATATGATATGGTAGATGAAAGAGAATGATTATAAAAAATATATAGATGGACAGAGATATTATAAAATTTGTAAAAAAATATTTTCTAAAGAATCAATTGATAGAGCAAATAATATGATCATGTTTTTAAGTTTGTTATTTTAATAATTAAGTGATATGGGGTAATTTGTTTTAAATTTTAATATTTAATTATAACATATAACTTAAAATATAATTCATCAAGTTCAGAGTTCTAAATTAAAATTTGAGTAGTTCAACTGTATTTTCTTACATATTTTTTTTTGGGAAAAATCTGTATAGGGGCCCAAATAATAGAAAAATTTAAAAAAAGGCTCAAAGATTCTGAAAATACCAGAAAAGGTCTCAGGGTATAAATTCATTAATAACTAAAGGTTTTAATGAATTTATATCAAAAAAAGGTCTTAGGTCTTTTATGATATTTTTAGAATCTTTAGGCCTTTTTAAAAAAAATTATTACCTAGGCCCCTGTATAGATTTTCCCGTATTTCTATCATGGGAGTGGGAGGATATTTCCATATAAGAAGGGACCAAAGATATAAATTTTACAAAAACGAGTGTCATCCCCGTAGAAGCCACATTTCAGTAATTCACACTAGGCCACATCCAGGGTCCTGCTTAGGTTGCTACTCCTATAGTAGTTTACAAATCGGAATAATAAACCCCGCAAATCTGGTTCCGCGCTTTCTCGATCGATCCACGCTCAGCCCCCTTCTCGCATATCGCACACTCTGCTATGGCGGGATCAGCATCCGGTGACCCCTCGAACACCACTCCGCCTCCGGAGAGCAAACCGGCGGTCACGGAGCATAAAAGTTGGGCCGATGAAGCTGAGGAAGAAGTTCCAGAAGAAACAAATGACGCCCCCAGTTCATCATCAGTGTCCTCGCTTAACGTTGACGCATTAGCCATCGACGAGAATAAGAAGACTGCTACTAAGTTCTTGGATGAACCGGAGGACTCCAACATTCAAGCGGTACAGTCTTTATAGCTACACCTTGTTTCATCGCAGGTGCTCTCGTATCCCAGCTAAACTAATCACGGGATTGTCTGCCACCCAGTAGGACTCCCTTTTGAGAAATTGACTAAGATCCAGGATAAATTTATGATCTTCTGCCTTTCACTTAGTTTCTGAAAGAGGAAATATGATTTTTCTGCGAGCTGTTCTTTATCTTGAAATTACCGGATTGGGGACGTGCTCCACTGCTCCCCTTTATTCCTTTTCAAACCCCCCCCCTCCCCCTCCCAAAAAAATAAAAAGAAAAAAAATTGGCTGGTAAATGCAGTTCGTTCGTTCTTCAAATGGTAGCTTATTGGTGCTGGGGCCTGGACTTCGTAAGGAACTTGAGGTTTACATTTGATGCAGGTTACTTCTGGTGATACTCCTTACACCTCAGCGAGCACCTTTGAAGATTTGAATCTCTCTCCAGATCTGCTAAAAGGATTGTATGTTGAGATGAAATTTCAGAAGCCTAGCAAAATTCAAGCCATCAGTTTGCCAATGATATTGAGCCCTCCTCATAAGGATCTGATTGCACAGGCACATAACGGTTCAGGCAAGACAACATGTTTTGTGCTTGGGATGCTAAGTCGCGTTGACCCCAACCTTAAGGCTCCTCAAGCTCTTTGCATTTGTCCAACTAGGGAATTAGCTATTCAGGTAAGTTCCGTGCTTTTCATTCATTATGGAAAATGTGGTATGTTATTTAAGAGTGTTTGCTACGAATGCTAGAATACCGAAGTTCTTCGAAAGATGGGGAAATACACTGGCATTATTTCAGAATGTGCCATACCAGCAGACAGCAGAGATTCTATTCCTATAGCAAAACGGGCACCGATTATGGCACAAGTAGTAATAGGGACTCCTGGAACAATTAAGAAGTGGATAACACATAAGAAACTGAGTGCAGTCAGATTAAACATTCTTGTCTTTGATGAGGCTGATCAAATGCTTGCAGAGGTAATTTTAGCTCTTTAGTGAACTTTAATGTTGTTCTATCATATTTTTTAGCTTCATGGTTCTCTAAACTAGGTTTGCCAATTTTCATCACTCTCCGTGTACATATTATTGCAATGCAGTGGAGATAGTGATATTTCCGTCGATCAGAAATTAATATTGTAGTATACCGATCATTCTATTCTTATAACCATCAACATCATTCAACAACGCCTCTAGTTAAATCACTTGGCTTAACATCCGCTACCTCGTGTGAGAAGTACAGTAGAGATGGAAGGACAGGGCCTAAGGTCCGGGAATTTTTTTTGGAATTAATCATGTATATATCTATAAGTATCTCTGGTTTTGCTATGATTTTTGTAGTATATATTGATGTATTGATCCCCCATTTTTTAAATTATTGACGTTGTACTTTTGCAGGATGGTTTTAAAGATGATTCTTTGAGGATAATGAAAGATATAGAAAGAGTCAATGCTAACTGTCAGGTTTGTTGAATCCTCTCTCCTGTACTTGCTCGGATGCTTGACATGCCCATCTACTATGTGCCCGTACATGCACAGACGCGTAGTTTAGAGGCATTAATGCACACCTTTTCAGGTGTAGCTGCTCTCATTCTCTTTCTGTCCTTCTAGAACTGGTTAACCGCAATCAATGTAGGAAGTGAAACAATACATTAGTCTTTTCATTGAAACACAGTTTTATTTCAAAATATAAAACTCAGTTTATGGATTATTGGACATAACAATGCTTCCCCCACTCTCCTACTGCATCTGTGTGAAGATAAAATCTTTCTGATTGATACCAATAGGCAATAGCTATAGTATAATAAAATCTTAACACAAATGAAACTGAAGTATTGTTGCTGGCTTTGGTGCTAATTGTGAAGAAATATAGCATTTATGCTTGAATAACTGGTTTATTTGATGTGTTTACTATTTATGTAGGCGTTGTTGTGTCAGCTTGTACATAATTCTAGTCAAATTTCATAAGTTCTATTGTTTTCTCAAACTTTTTAGACACTCATTATCCCATGTGTTTTTAACTGCATTAATATAATCCTGATCTGACTTTTTCATTGGTATGTATGTTTGCCCTTCAGGTTCTTCTGTTTTCTGCTACATTTAATGAAATTGTCAAGAATTTTGTTTCAAGGACAGTTAAGAAGGATCACAATCAACTTTTTGTAAAGAAAGAAGAGCTATCTTTAGAGGCAGTGAAGCAATTCAGGGTGAATTGTCTTGATGAACTCACCAAGGTTGAAGTGATCAGAGATTACATATTTGAAATAGGAGAGAATGTGGGCCAGACTATCATATTTGTGCGCACAAGAAATAGTGCTAGCATGTTGCACAAATCACTTGCTGAATTGGGCTACGAGGTCACTTCTATTCAAGGCGCTCTTCAGCATGAGGAAAGAGATAAGATTGTCAAGGAGTTCAGAGATGGTCTGACCCAAGTGCTGATATCAACTGATGTTCTTGCCCGAGGCTTTGATCAACAACAGGTGCTGGGTTTCTTCTATTCTATTATCTCAAGTACCTTTTTGGGCATATTTTTCACCTCTTGTCTGCCTCTCAGTGTGATGACATTCTTTCATTTTATTCCTGTTCAGGTTAATTTGGTTATTAATTATGATCTTCCAGTGAAACATAGTGTGGGGTATGCTCGGGAACAGGAGCCCGATTACGAGGTGTATTTGCACAGGGTTGGGAGGGCTGGACGTTTTGGGCGCAAGGGTAAGCATGTAGTTCATAACCTTTTCTTATTAAAACTACACGAAGACTCTAAATGTCTTTTAGAATCTAACTTTATCCTCCTAGTGGGAAAAAAATCATTTATTTTCAGTCCCCATTAAATTATAACATTTCATTTGAAATGTGATCTGTCCCGCTGCTTGTTTCACGTGATCATGCAGGGGCTGTATTTAACCTCATATGTGATGAAAGGGATGCAAATCTCATGGCGAAGATTGAGCAGCACTTTGGCACCCATGTAACTGAGGTATGGTTTTGGATAATGGCGGTATTAATTTTATTGAATCTTGTTCTGTATGTTGAGCCTGCAGTTTTCCTACTACGACTTGTTGCAACTTGTGAATCTTCGCACAATCTAATTACATACTATCTTGGTGTCTTTGGGGTATAGGTCCGAGCTAATAGCGTTGAAGACTATAAAGGTGCTCTTAGGGAGGCTGGTTTATTGCAGTGATTTGAAGATCCATTTGCTAAAGGGAATCTAAAACTTTTTGTTGAATTTAAATTCATTGATCAGTCACTTCTCTTGTATGGGTTTACTTTTTTAAAAGGGAATATATGGTATAGTGGTGGATTGTGTTTTTCGAAATGTGTTTGAATAGCGTGTTTGTAGTGGGGGTAATCTTCAGATTGAACTTCAACTTTCATTTTGGTCATATGCATCTCTTTGGGTGATGCCGACCATAAAGAATCCCTGAAAGCTAGCAAAGCTTGACAGAAACTAACCTGAAATTCTATGCAGAGGAAACATTTTATCCCATTTCCCAAGTTTCTCTCTAAACTAACTATTGAAGGAGAAAGAGAAGCAACAGATAACAGGAAGTTAATTTAGAAGCAAAAATTTCAATCATCCATGTGTTGAAGATGAGGCAAGGGAAATCTCAGAATTGCAGCAACGCCCGTTAACTGGGTTAGCTGTTCTACGAAGACATGCCTTGTGGAACACACAAAGGCCTTCCCTCCTCCTTCTTTGACTAATTTAACCAAACTCACGTATTTTTGCCTCGTCCTCGTGTCATCACTCTTGTACAGTTCCTCCGTTATCAGAAGCGTCTCGATGGCCATCATCTCATGAGCAGCCTCTACGTTCTTCGGACCATAACATGTTGGATCCGAATCGCTCATCAACAATTCCCATAGCTCTTAAATATTATCAGCTCGTCGTTCAATGGCGTATGTTGAGTCCTCCTCCTGCTCTCTGCTCCCCCTTTCTAGAGAGGAAGATGACCTTCTCATGCGTAGCTCAAAGAAGATAAAAAATGGTGATGGGGGTAAGGGTAATCAAATTGTTCATGATGAATGGCCTAAGTTGGGCTCTAAGGTAGCTGAATATGTGAAAGGAGGACCCTCTTTTGCGGAAAAGCTAAAAGGCACAGATGGGAGGGATGATAGTGCGGATGATGAATTGGATAAGATGATGGATGATAAATCCGATGATGATATGTCCCATGATGATCAAGGGGCTGAGGATAGTGAACCTCTTTGCATTACGGAGGAGAACCTATCTAGAAACTTTCCGACATTCTCCTTTCCGGAGAAAATGAAAAAACGCCTCTATAGAGCGTGGAGGAGGGCATTGATAGTTAAACTACTAGATAGAAACATTGGCTACAAGGCATTACTTACCCGGTTACAAACCTTATGGGCCAGGAAAGGTGTTCTGAGTTTAATCAATATAGGACATGGATTCTACGTAGTGAAGCTGTCAAACCGTGAGGATTATATTAATGCGTTAACTGGTGGCCCGTGGATGATTTATGATCATTACCTCTCAGTTAGGCCATGGGAGCCGAATTTCTCCCCTGCAACAGCGAAGATATATAAGGTAGCTATATGGGTTCGGATGCCTAACATTTTCCTAGAATATTATGATCGTGAGGCGCTGACTATTATAGGCAACAAAATTGGAGAAACATTGAAAATTGACTTTAACACATCCAGTCATTTAAGAGGGCACTATGCTTGCATGTGTTCTTGTGGACCTTAGCAAGCAACTTATGTATGGATTTTGCATCGATAGGGAGGAATATTTTCTACAGTATGAAAATCTCCACCTACTTTGCAGCAGATGTGGTCTCTATGGCCATATTGGGGACTCTTGTCCCATGAAAGGAAAACAAAGCACCGACAGGGTTGCTGGTGATTCGACGAAGGAGGGAGAAGAGCATCAAGAGAGCAGGGCGAATGTTGCTCCACTGGAAGGAGCTGAATACTCTTATCGGGACCAATGGAAGACTGTGCTACATAATCGCCGGCAGCGCAAGTCATCAGGAAACAAGGAAGAATCTGCAAAACCGACAGCTAAAGGCTCCCGCTTCGAGGTTCTGGCGGAGGGGGAGGATGGGCATATGTCAGGGGGCACAGAAGAGGAAATTTAGAGGTTACAGGCGCATAGGGTGGAGGCGCAAAAAGTGGAATCACGTCAAGTTTCACTGAGTGCTTCATCGGATCGTACCTTGAAAAGGTCGAAGAAGGAGACTTTGTTGATGGACAGAACAACTCGCTCTGACAAGGAGGACCACGTTGAGTCACGAGATGGGTCTTCTCCTGAACCGAGGCTTCGAGTTGAGAAGAGAATGAGAGAAATGAAAACTGGAGAATTGACAATGCTTACGAGGAGGGATAATTTTGGGAGAGAGGCTACAAGGTTGGGGGAACTAGGGCGGATATGGAAGCACAGGATGCTGGGTCAATTCTTATGCAGGGGGAAAATTTAGACCATAGCAAAAAGGCCCATTTGGAACATGTTGCATTTGACCCAGGAGATATAGAGATAAACAAGGAGCCTACAACTGATCCTTTAGTTGGGTCGTTGTCTTCAGACCAGTTAGGGAAGATGAGGGAAGTGGGTGATATGGATGTATCTCAGGTCCCAGAGACCCAGTTTCCCCAATAGGAGCTCGAGATTATCATTTCTCCTTTATTTTATTCGTTTCTATGGATAAAATAATATTTTGAAATATTAGAGGCTCTGGGAATAGGGCCCTCCTCAGAAACCTTCGACCCATTATTAATGGACCTAAGCCCAGTATATTGATATTTGTTGAAACCAAGTGCACTTCGGATAATCCCTTTCGACCGTTAAGAAGCTGGGGATATGACGCCATGGAGTTTGTTCCTAGCGAAGGCAGATCTGGGGGAATAGCTATTTTGTGGCAGAGCAATCTTGTTCAAGTTTCTATCCTAGGTACCGGTATTCATGTTAAATGTTGTTTTCAGAATCTGCCTCCCCTTCTTCTAACAAGAGTTTACGCTATTCCTCACTCTGATTTGCGAGCAATATTATGGTCTAAATTGAAGAATTTGGCGATGTTTATCTCTCAGCCTTGGGTCCTCCTAGGTGATTTTAATGACATTTTGGCTTCTTATGAACGAATTGGTAGGACCCGATGTAAACAAAATCGCATTCAGTGGTTTCATGATCGAATTATGGATTGTGGTCTATCAGATCTGGGATTCAGGGGACCGAGATTCACCTAAAAGGGTCCTAAGATTTATGGATTCTCTCTTCTGTTTGAGCGTCTGGATTGTGGTCTTGGAAATACTGAATTCCTCAATATCATGACAGATGCTTCTATTAAGGTACTCCCAAGAACCTCATTTTCTGATCATAATCCCCTTCAATTAAGTTTATTAAATTCTACTACCGGGACCTTACCTCGTCCCTTTAGATTTGAAGCCATGTGGCTCACTCACGAGACATTTGATAATTGTCTTGTTAATTGTTGGGAGGAGAATTTAGTTATGATGGATAGATTAAACAATTTACAAAATGCGCTGTCAGTATGGAATAAAGATTGTTTCGGTTTTATTGAAAAAAACAAAAGGTTGTTGCTTGCTAGATTGAGAGGCATCCAAAATTCTCCACGGTATCCATCATCGAATTTTCTATGCAATCTTGAGAAGGATCTTCAGTCAAAATTATCGGTCATCTTGAAAAGAGAAGAAGTCAAATGGTTTCAAAAAGCCAGGACAAAATGGGTGGCCAAAGCTGACAGAAACACTAGGTATTATCACCTCAAGACTTCTATGAGAAGAAGGAAGAACAAAATACTGATGCTAAAAGATGAGACAGGAGGTTGGGTGGAGAATGAGGATCAATTAAGATTAATGGTGGTGAACTTTTTCAAGCAACTTCTTAGATCTGAGGATAGTCAACCCAGAAGGCTATTTACTAACATCACCTTCCCTCCCTTGAGTCCTATCTCATTGTCATCATTGGGCAGTATTCCTTCTCAAGAAGAAATAAAAAGAGCTATGTTCTCCATTGGTCCATATAAGGCTCCAGGGTTCGATGGACTTCCCCCAATTTTCTTCCAATCTAAATGAGATATAGTTGGGCCGTCTATTTGTAACTTCGTCAAATTTGTCTTTGAGGGAAATCTGGATCTAGCTGATCATAATAAGACATTAATTTGTCTCATTCCTAAGAAAGATGTCCCTGAATTTGTGGGGCACTTCCGGCCAATTTCTTTATGCTCTGTTCACTATAAGTGTATCACCAAGATTATTACGGCCAGACTCCGACTCCATATGGATTCCATAATATCTCCATTCCAATCAAGTTTTATAAAAGGGAGGCAAATTCAAGACAATATCATTGTAGGCCAAGAGGTTATGCACTCTATGAAAAAGGCAAGAGGTAAGAGAGGCTTATTTACAATGAAGATTGACCTTGAGAAAGCCTATGATCGCATAAGATGGGATTTCTTGAGACAGGTCCTGGAAGAAGCAGAGTTTGAACCCAATTTTATCCACTTGATAATGAGTTGTGTCACCTCTGTTTCTTACAATATCCTTTGGAATGGCTACACTACGGAATACTTCTCGGCTAAGAGAGGCCTTAGACAAGGAGATCCTATCTCTCCTCTTTTATTTGTGCTCTGCATGGATAAATTATCTCATCTAATTTGTGATGAAATTAGTGCTGGAAATTGGAAACCGATTCTTGCATCAAAAAACAGTCCTCCTATATCCCATCTTATGTTCGCGGATGATCTTCTATTATTTGGGGAGGCTTCGGTAAATCAAGTGAGGTGTATGTTATCCGGTCTTGACAAATTCTGTGAAGCTTCTGGAGAAAAGATCAACAAAGCCAAGTCTTCAATCTTCTTTTCACTGAGAGTACCAGTGGAACAGAAACAGATTATTGTGGAGATGGCTGGAATGAAAATTAGTACCGAGATAGGAAGCTATTTGGGTTTTCCCCTTTCAAGGAAGAGGAAGCCTTCTGAGACATATCACTATATAATTGAGAGGGTTAGAACAAAATTGTCAGCATGGAAGGGGAATTGCCTAACTACTGCAGGGCGCATCACCCTAGCTAAATCGGTTTTGGTAACAATTCCATTATACCCTAAGCAGGTTGCTAAAATTCCATCTACTATCTGCAAGGAAATAGAGAAAATACAAAGGAACTTTATTTGGGGGAACCAGGATTCAAAGAGTAGCTATCATCCCTTAGGTTGGCAACAATTACTTTTGCCTACAGGTCAAGGTGGCCTCGGACTAAGGAACCTCTCATCTTTTAATAATGCTTGCGGTGCCAAGATGACATGGAGACTCATAACAGGCTCTAAAGGACTATGGGCGGAAGTGCTAAAAGGGAAGTATATGTTAAGAGATGGGAGTAATTTATTGAATGTCCAGAACTCAGACTCCCTTCTCTGGAAATTTCTTGTTCAGCAGCGTCCGTTACTGGATAAGGGCTCTAAATGGGTTATTAGAAATGGGAAGTCAGTTAAATTTTTTGAAGACCCCTGGTTACTCCCGTCGGGTACTTTAAAGGAAGTTTGTAGCAGAGAATTGACGGAGGAAGAAGCTCGTAGTTGTGTGTCGGATTGGGTGTTAAATGATGCTTGGAATTATAGTAGGCTGCTAACTATTCTACCCATGCAAATCATTCAGAAATTACACCCTATATTAACACCGAAAACCGGAGTAGGGGAGGATGTTCTGGTCTGGAAGGGTACTAGTAGTGGGGCTTTTTCGGTTAAGAGTGCTTATCATCTTTTGGAGAATATTGATGGTAGAGCAGATGATAGATTGTTTAAAGCGATTTGGAAATGGAAGGGAGCTGAACGCATCCGAGTTTTTCTATGGTTGACCTTCCATAATAGACTACCCACTAACTTATGGCGTAGTAGGTGGTCTACTTCATCGGCCTTATGCGATTATTGTGGTGAAGATGCCGAATCGGTGCTCCACATCCTTCGGGATTGCTCATTCGCCAAGTCCATGTGGATGAATTTGCTAAATCCAAACGCTACCACCCAATTTTTTGCTACTGCGCTAAAAGACTGGGGTCAACTTAATAGGAAGAGAGATCTTAGCTCTCAACAAGCTGGGGACTGGAGTGTAATCTGGGGGGTTGCTTGTTGGAAACTCTGGAATTGGAGAAATAAGTTTCTTTTTGAGGAGGATTTTCAAAAACCGATAAATCCATCCGATGACATTCAACGTAGCTGGCGATACTTTGCAATGTTCCAGGAAATTGAGGATGGCTATCAAACCTCCAGTAGCCGGGTGCTAAGTTGGTCTGCTCCGGATGTTGATTTCGTCAAAGTCAATGTAGACGGTGCAGTCACAAGATTCGTTGACCGAGCAGGATGTGGTGGGGTTATTAGAAATCATGAGGGTCGGTGGATTGCTGGGTTCTCCCATTTTCTAGGATCATGCAGTGTGCTTGAGGCTGAGAAATGGGCACTATTAAAGGGTATTAGTTTGGCATGGGATCTGGGCTTGCGCAGAGTTATTGTGGAGTCTGATGCTAAGGAACTGGTTGAGTTGCTCGAAAACAGGGAGGCCGAGAGAAATGCCAGCTTACTTCTCCGGAAGATTAAGGAGTTTCTTCAGAGAAATTGGGAGCTATCCATTCGGTTCATACCCAGAGAGGAAAACAGAGTAGCTGATTTATTGGCAAAGAAAGGCCTCTCATTTTCAGCATTCTATGACGCGTGTCCAGCCCTTTTACTTTCGGAGTTCCAACGTGATAGTCTGGGATTTATTCCCCCTTCTAGTTAGTTTCGTTTTATTCTAGCTATCCTCTTGTATCAAAAAAAAAAAAAATTCCCATAGCTCTTTGAAAGCCCGAATCTCTAACCCAACCTCACTGTCTTTGATCACGTTCATCACTCTGCTGTCGTTCAGAACCTCCTTCAAATCACTCTTACCTCCCGAGCTCGTTGCCACAACCACAAATCTTGATTTGTTATCTTCAATGGGCTTTATCTTCATCCTTTTCGCTTCCGAGATCAGGAATCCGCGAAATTCATCTTTCATCGAAGCAGGACCCGCAATGACCGCGCACTTGATAGTGCCAAAATCGAGATGCTTCACAAACGCACTAAAAACATCCTGGAAGAAGACATTGCATGAGGAATCTCTTTTTCTAGCAGCCAGTGAAGTTTCGATCGTAGAACAAAGCGTATTAACCCTTCTTCCCAGCAAGTAAATCCGCGCGCGATCCTGTTGAAAGAGAAGCACGGCGAGATCAGCTCCCGTAGATTTCTCAAAGCTTTCGCTCAAGGAATCCACGGCGTCGGAATCCCAAATCTTCTTGTGGAGTTCGAAGGCTTTGTTCCTCTCGAGGGTGAGAGTGTGGAATGACCCGGCGGCGACGTAGGGGTTGGAGTCGATGTTGTTGCCTTGGACGCGCACGGTGGAGGAATCTTTGTGGAAATCACAGCGTGTTACTTTGATGTGGAGGGTGACATTCACGCGGGAAGCGGCGTTCTTGGCGGATTGAAGGTGGACTTTGCGGGTGGTCTGGGTGGCGATGACATCACCGGGGGCTATGAGATTGTAAACAAGCCACAGGTCATCGGGTTCTTCTGGGGTGAGCTTCACCGTGCCTGCATCGTTTAATACCAGATGCTTGTCAACTAGTTTCATGGCTTTGTCTAGAGAAAAAGTTGCATGAAAGAAATGGGTTTTTTGAACCGAACGCTGTTTAGAGAAGGTAAATTTACTTGTCTTGGATGTTTTTTATCTGTTGTCCAAAAATAAAATAAAATTTGTCTCCTTTTGGGAATGCCTGAAGATTGTAGGGAGGTTAATCAACTGACCTTTTTATTAGGTACTTCAAAATGTGTGGATGAAGAAGGAAAGGTATTACGGGTGTAGTCCAATCTAATCTGACTTGAATTTTGGAAACCTATTTTGCCATAGAAACAACGACTTATATTGGACGATGTCTCGGTTATTCGTCTATCGATATAGCTTTAGCGGATATAAGCCAAGTCTACGTCGAGATAAACTGAGACTTGATCAACAAGTAACTGGCAGTTCATTTTATTTTGCTGGCAATGCTTAATAATCGCAATTTATTCAAGGATTATTGTTGCTAATGTCGTAAACACATAGTTCAAGTTGCTTTGTTGCTGAACTATCCAAGAAAATGAAAAGAACAAAAAATTTATTTTGAAACACGCAATTGTAAAAATTAAGCCTTAATCTTATCATAGAATATAAAATTGAACTAGATTTTCACAAGACCACTCTGTATATGTTTTACTCTCTATGCGTAAGATCTGAGAACTACCACTCTATACAGGGATTACTCTCTGCATAAGATCAAAGAACCACGCCTTCGCTTAATTTCTTTTAACAAATTTTAACACTTCCATTTTTCTTTTTTAATCATAATTGTGGTCATTCGGCAATCATGAAATTATGCTTGTTGCCAAAAAGAAATCATGCAAGTATTACTACAACTGATTAACAAGAACATCAGAAACACATCGTATGAATGTTTAGCCATCCCAAGACATCAAAACAGCCCCGTACTTGAAGCTAGCAAGCCACCTAAGATACAGGAAAACCAGAACATTTCAAGCTATACATACGAACGTTTATCATTGCTCAAAGACAGTATTCCAATCGTTAGTGAAAAGATGATAATGACCTCCAAAGGATGACTGCTATATGGGCAAAGGAAAAAGCCACAAACAAATGCACACATCAATTTCCTCGAACAAACAAGAAGCTACTTTCCAAATATGCATGTCCCTTACGAGGCTCTCATACACTTGATGTCCTAGCCGCAAGAAATACGAGAGCTCTCTTGTGGTAAATGGTACGAAGCTTCTTGTATTTCTGCACGAAAGTTCCAAGATCAATTTCTCTATCAAGTAGTTGCTGGTGCAGATTTTCAGATTCCTGTTCTGTCTTACTCATAGCCTCTGCAAAATCATCAAACAAGATTTACCAGATCCATAAACCCCAGCATTATATAAGTACGAACTATCTGGCTATCACCATAACTTTTAGATTCAAATCGTTTCATATCATACCTTGAAGCTGTTGAAGAAGGGAAGCTGGAGAACTGAACTTCAATGCTTGTTCTTTCTGCTTCTCAAGTTCATTTAGTTTCTCTTGAGCAGTGGCTAACTCAGTTGTCCGAATTATTCTGCACTGTTTCCAAAGGAGAAGAGCAAAATGTTCAATGGCTACACCTTGTATTTAATGGTTTTGCTGAACCCGCTTTTGGGATTTTTTTTTTAAATTTTATTTTTTGAGGCTAATCTTGAGATCCTTCATTCAAGTCAAAGTACTTTTTCATAGTACCAATATATATATATCCTATAGCATGGGAAGGTAAAAACTTCATTGATGTATTTATCATGGATCAACCATAGCTCAATGTTTGATCATTGATCTGGTAGAAATAATTAACAATTATAATTTAAAAAACCAATATTTGAATTCACCTGGGGTCTGTTTGGTATGAGGGATTTGGATGGGAGGGAAAATTTTTGAGGTATAAAAAAATTGGAGAATTGGGGTTGAAAGATTTGATTAATTTTTCCTACTCTTTCATCTTACATCATCTCTTTATTAAAATTTTATAACCCCACTTCTCCAATTTTTTTAAATCAAACTCACAAAAATTTTCCCTCCACATCCCTCATACCAAACAGCCCCTTAATATTAAATATATGCACCTTTAAAAGTAATTCTGAAAAGGACGTAGTTCTAAATAATGTTAGAAAACTAACTCTATTCAATTTGATGTTTTCTATAGCTTGTTTATCATTTACTATATCATTTTTTTTATCTA
This sequence comes from Acacia confusa, assembly GCA_037074495.1. Classification (NCBI taxonomy): domain Eukaryota; kingdom Viridiplantae; phylum Streptophyta; class Magnoliopsida; order Fabales; family Fabaceae; genus Acacia; species Acacia confusa. Next base: position 5,728,288 of record CM073507.1, on the reverse strand, counting down.
TCTTGTGCATTGCATGAGAGAGACTATTAGTTATTTGTGTGTGTTTCTCAGAAGCAAGTCATCTTACCTGATTTTTAAGTTCCATGATACGAGGTTCCTTTTGCAGATTTTCCTCTGTAAACGTGGAGGGTAAGAGTTAAAAAAGCTCTCAAACATTTAACTGCTAGCCACAAAATGATTTGAATATAACTAACACTGGTCAAAGCATGTGCACACTCACCTGCAAGCTGCGTAGTCTCTTTGCAAAGTTCGTCTTTCACCTGATCAAACAGGAACGGAGAGTAGTTAAAACTAAAAGAGGTTTTACACAGAGCACTAAGACTCCAAAATCCACAGTTTTCTGATGCTCATTTGACAAAAGAGATGAGAAAACATATTCCCTTTCACGCAAAATAAAAATATTTAGTACAATGTTACTCGTCATTATGCAGCAGAATCATATCTTGTTATTATATTTCTATTCAGACACAACGAACATTTTTTTTTTTCACAAAATCACTTTTTTCATTACAATTTCCAATACATTCTATACCAAACAGGAGATTTTACTTGCAATGGGATAGCAGGCAACTTACATTGTTTTGAACTTTGACCTGATCAAGTGAAAGTAAAAATTGCTGGTAAGCATCTTTGTCAGATAACAGCTTCCGTAGTTCATCAGCACTGAACAATTAATGAAGAGAGAATAAGAGAAACAAGATAATGAATATTTACAAAGATTTTTTTGTTTTTTGTTTTTTGTTTTTTGTTTTTTTGTTTTTTGGGGGTGTCATTCTGTCAGAGTTACTAGGAATGCTAAGTGAAGCCACCAGGCCCGCGCAGATAAGTTTCCACGACAGAACACAAAGAACAGCTTCATAATATCAGGGCTTAAGAAAACAGTGGCTTTTAAAATCTGTGATCTCAGATGGAAGAATCATGATTAAAAAAAATATATGTATTCAGATAAAGTTTACAAAGTCTTAGGAAACAGATAAATGTAAGAAGATTTTGAATTGCTAAATCCATGAATAACTAAATGTTCCACAGGAAAAACAGATATATCGTTACAGAATCCATAACTGAGTTCATTTCAAAAGGCAAAGCAAAGTGCCAATATTGTGCATTCCTTGTTTACTGCTTGCACAGCACAGCCAAATGTAAATTGTACAGCAAAATCAAATTTGCGCTGCATTTGCTACCAAGTTCTTCCCATTGATGTTTAGGGAACAAAGATCCCCATGAACGCTTAAATCTTAACAATAAGACTGCCAAACAAAGTTGGGCTTCATATTTTTACACATTTATAAAGCAAATCTAAATTTTGTTGTCAGATGAGATTTTCAATCAAATTAGAAAAACTTAAAATAAGTGACCAAACGTTGTTCAAAATAATGTGTGACACCTTTTGTCCTTCAAATGAGCTATAACTCCAGCAGCTTCAGTGGGAGAAACATGTGAAGGAGACTGAAATCTTTCTGTCGGTCTCTGTGAACCATAGCTACTTGAGGAACTGCCACTTGGTGTTGCAGGCCTAGAAGAACTAGGTGAGGTCACTACAGATGGAGGGTACCAAGACTGTGTAGAAGTAGAACCTTCCTGGGGGCGTGGCTGAGATGGTCTGTCAGGTGATCCCCTGTATGTAAACAAGATAACGCTCATATTACGTTATTATTCAACCAAAATGTACATTGCACATCAACATTAGGAAATTTTTAGTTCATGCTTATTTCACAACTGCTACACCCTCAGTGTCAATCTCAGCATCAGAGCCAAATAATATGACTGGAGGCACCACAACTAAAATCAGGCATCCAGAATTATTCCGCTCTTGTTCCCGTATACTAACAATGCCAAGCGGATAGCATTAACAAAGAGTTTACATATTTATCTGAAAAACAAAACAAAGAGTGGGCACAGAAATTCAATTATTTTTAAAAATTCAAATATACACAGAACAAATATATGATTCAACCTAAAGGTGGAGGTTTAATGATATGAAGTCATCTTCAACGATCATGGTCAACATCATCAAGTATGGGAAATATACATGCGCAACAACGGAAATTACGCTTGCTAAATCAAAAGGGCCAACAAAGTGTGATTATAATCGATCCTCGATGAACGGCAACGTAGGGAGCAGATTCCTTATAAGAAGAATCAAAAGCCAAGGAAAAAACTAGTACGAGGGTTTGCGAAGGTAATTACCAAAATCTAAACATTTCAAACAAGATCCAAAATCCTGATCCTCGAGCTGATGAATGGAAAAGAAACGAACAAATCCGGGAGCCAGAAAGACGATCAGCGAATTTATCTCAAATACTTTTGTGAATCGGTTCTCTTCTAGCTTCCGATAAAACTCAAAAGCAACGCTTCGAACTTTCGTAACGCGGTGTCCTATTTTTTTTAATTAATATATTTAATTTAATCCTTAATATAACACCTTGACTATTTTAGGGGGAGTGGAGAAGATAACTCACCCCTTTCATTCGCCCAAAAGAAGATAGTATCTCACTTTTTTTTTCCGCCCAACAGAAGATATCCTACATTATTTCCAGTATCGTAAGATTATATATTTATTCATAAGTTATATAATTTATTTTTTAAAAAAAATAAATATAAATATCTTTAAATAATTTATTTTATTTTTTATTTTTTCTAAATTAATCAATCAAATTTTATATTAAAAATGGTAGGTGGTATTTTCTTCCCTTTAGGTTGGGAGGTAGTATTATGATAATAAACAAAATACCAAAATTTATAATAAGATGGGTCAATAATAATAGATATCATTCTTTTTATATTGGAAAATTATATTTAAATCCAGTGTAAATATAAACATCTAAATTCAGCCCTACATTTTCTATAAAATCCCTAATCAGGCCAAGATGCTTAATCTATAATTTTAGAATTTGGTAATTTTGCTTGTATGCCGTTTTGGTCATTATGAAATTGTTTAAAATAATGATTAGAACCTTTAAAAGCTATTTTCAATCACTATTAGCAGTATATGAGGTAAGTATGTAAAATAATTTTTGTCACAATTTACATTAGTAATACTTTTCAAAATCCTAGATGTGATTTTAAACAAACACACATGTGCCAGTTTGGAATAACAATGTTAGAATTCGCCCCCTTTGTCAGTCTCAAATCCTAGTGGAAGGTCTATTAGCGTTACTTGGAAACCTCCAGTCCAGGGGTGCCTTAAAATTAATATGGATGGTGCTTTTAAATCTGAAAATGAAATGGCCTCACTTGGTTTAGTCTGTCAGGATCTTATGGGTCAATTTGTTTGAGGTTTTGTAGACAAGACTAAATCTGTATCATCATTCATGACTGAAGCTTTGGCCCTCAAAAGAGCCCTCATGCTTGCAAGGGATCTCGGTCATGATAATGTCATTTTGGAAACCGATTGTCTTCCCCTTCTGTCATGTGTTGGTCCCAATCCTACTGATCCTTTTGACTGGAAGTGCAGAAGTATATTACATGACATTAACTGTCTTTTTTCTAACAAAGTTGGGTTTTCTATTTCCTTTACTCCAAGACGGGGTAACTGTGTTGCTGATCTTCTAGCAGCAAACGCTTATAAGGGGATGTGCCCTATCGGGTGAGTGTCACGACTATCACCTCCTTTGTTGTCTCTTCTAACTTTGGATATTAAGAAGACTAATATTGTGGTGGACCTTGCTTCTGCTTTTCATCATGAAGGAGATGGAGATTGATTTACTTTCCTTTGCTTTCTTGTTATCCGTTATGTTACGTTGCTGTTTCTTCCTTCTGTTGCTGTCACTGGCGGATCTTCTAAGGGATAAGGGGGCCATAGCCCCCGCAAAAAAAAAAAAAAAAAAAAGATCTGTTCAGATTTTTTTAAAAAAATTTAATATAATGTAAAATCTTATATTTTAAACTTGTTAAAATACTTATAGTATACATTTGGCCCCTCCAAATATTTTTTAAATTAGTTAATGAGTATATATTTAACCTCCCAAAATATATATTTTTTTAATTAGTTAACGAGTATACATTTGGCCCCTCCAAATATTTATTTTAAGATCCGCCACTGGTTGCTGTCTATATTCCATTCTGGTGCTTGTCTTCACTATCTGTCTTAGTGGCTGTAGTAAGCTGTTTCAGTTTCTCTTATGTTTACTTCATGTCTGTACTGTTTTATCTGTTATGACAATACAAGAGTTTCACCTTTGAGCAAAAAAAAATAAAAATAAAAATAACAATGTTAGAAGTGACTTATTTATAATATAACTTTTACAAATGTAAGATAGGATAAAAGCCAGTTATAATTGTGATTTACATTTGGAATGACGATGACAGAAGTGACTTTTTCCCAAACTGAAACTTGTTTGAAATAATATTTAAAAAGTCAGTTAAGATGAAAAATGATATTGATTTTATTGAATATTACATATACATACATACATACATATATATATGTGTGTGTGTGAGAGAGAGATTTGTATTTAGAATTATGGTTGTAAAAGTGACTTTTTTCCAAATTAAAACTTGTTTGAAATATCGTTTAAAGAATAAATTAAGACAGAAAATAACTGAAAATGATATTAAACTTATTGAATAGTGCATATATATTTACACAGACACATACATAAAATTGATAAATAAAAATTTAAATTTAAATTTGATAAAAAATATTAAAGAGACCGTGAATAAAAAATTATTATTACAATTGTTTCTTGATAAATTAAGTAGAAATATTTAAATAATTTAATTTTAATATACTCGAAATATTATTATATATAATAAAATATGTAATAAAATAAAAATATTATAATTTGATTATATGTGTTCATACAGTTTATTTTTAATTTTAGGATATAATATGCATAAAAATGTCTTTAGCTTGCCAATTTATTTACATTGCTAGTCCCAAGAACTAGGTGGCACTAAGTATGAGGATGGAATTCGTTTTGTCATTTGTTTATTTAGATTAGCCGTGACTTATTTTTTATTTGAATTTTACATGATGTGCCTTTTTGTTTATAAAAAAATGCAGATTTTGAGATTTGGCTTTTATCCTGATATAATCATTAATCATTGTGGGAAAATCTAGGATGATCCTATAAATGTGATACATGAAGCAACTAAAGATAATATGATTAAAATTAATTCTGATTTTCTGCACCGTCAAACCTAATGAAGACTATGAAATGAAGATCATTTGAATTGATCACAAGTTGGTAATCTCAAAGAAAAAGTTAGGTTAAAAATTTTCAATAGTAGTCACAACTTGCTGAAAAATGACAAAGGGCTTATCTAGGGCAGGAGCTTGCAATTAAATCCGATTGATCAATAATTAGAAGTGAAATTAGGCTTACACCTACCTTCAATTTTTCTTTTTAACCATAAAGGGGCATTCTAGTCTTTCAACGACATTAAAAAATCCCTAGTTAAGCCTAAGGCTCGAAGCGTGCTTATGAATTTGTTAAAAGTATAGGCATGGAATTAGATTTTAGTATTTCAACTAGATTCAAATAGAATTTTTTTTCCTTTTTTATTAGTGTTTATTTATTGTATTTCTTTTTGAGAAAATCCCAATTAAATCTAAATAAAAAAAGTTAAATCTAGGCATATATTATTGACAAAATTTTAATCAAGCCAGAAGACTTAAATAAAGATTTCTGAATGCTTGTAAAATACTAAAATATACCTTTATGGTTAAAAAAAAAAATGATGGTGTCTGTAAGTTTGAGCGGAAATTTGTCAAAATAATGCAAAAACAAAAAAAAAAAGTCAAAATCACGTACTGTGCGAACATATTGCCAAAATAGGATAGTTTATGGCGCCAATCAAATGACACCATTGAGTATGTGGCGTCGCCATATGTGACACCATTTATGGCATGCCACATACTCAGTGGCGCCACGTGTGACGCCATTTGACGTGTCGCCACAAACTACCCTATTTTGGCAACATGTTTACACAATACGTGATTTTGACTTCTTTTTTTTTGCATTATTTTGGTAAATTTCCCTCAGTTTGAGGTCCTGATTATTTTAAATAGAATCAATGGGGGATATATATATATATATATATATATATATATATATATATATATATATATATATAGTTTTATATGTTGAATAGATTGGGATAAGGATTATGATTCTACGTAATTGTAATTATGTAATTATATATAGAATTAAAATCCAAACCATTGGATAGATTAGGATATATATAGTTTTATGCGCCAGAAAAAACTTTTAACATTGTCTTGTGTGAAGAATTAAAATCAAAATCATAATTGCTGCAAAGAATTAAACTTTTTTTTTTTTAATGTTGGTATCCCACCCAATTCACCACAACACTTGGATTCAACTAATCTGGATTTCGTCCCTGTTAGGCATTCAGTCATGAGAGAAGAGTTTTTAATACCATTTTCTTCATCCACGTTAGGCCTTCAATTGTGGGGGGAAAAGCACTTAATACTATTTTCTTGGTTTTTTCTCATCAGCTTTTTTGAGCTCTCAATACCCTTTTGTCATCTGTGTTAGGCCTTCGGTTGTGTGGGAAAAGCTCCCAATACCATTTTCTTTAGGATCTGGTTTATCTCATTGGTTTTTTTATCATAATCTCTCATCGACTTTAAATCTTGACCATACAAAGTGAAATAAACGATGTAGATTGACTTATACGAGATGAGGAGAAAGTTAGATGGTGAGCGAGTCTGCTTTGTTTTCTTCGTTCCATGCCTCGAACCAAAGACGTGATGAAGAAAGAGCAAACCCCCGGCACAATGGTCGATGGTACTTAAACTTTTTTTTTTTAGCTATAAGATGGTAATTAAACTTTATTCATAGACGAACAGTACAATTTAATTTTGGTCCAGGCAGTCATAAAACAATTGGGCCTTCTACCTCAATAGGGCTTATCCTCAGGTTTGAGCCCAATTATAGGTCACGTGTCATTTAACCCCTATCACAGTGACTATTAAGAATGTCATGCTGCGCTGGATTTGACTGACTTAAAAAGGCTCAGACACAAGAAGGGAAATCCCGGGCATAGTCACCCCATGAACATCGTCCAAATGCAAGGTGACAGATGGATGGAGTTTCTTTCATAATTTTTCTCTCATTATCTTTCTTAATCTTTAAATCATATTTATCCAAACAATATAATATTACTTTTATCTTTTTCTCATTTTCTTAATTAATGTCCAGGTTTAGCCAATGAGAGAGAGATAAGTCATAAAGAGAAGATCTCCTTCCAAGGTGACTTTCTTATAATCATTGACCTCTGCAAGATTTTACAATTTTTTTAGTTACTTCCTCCGGTTTAATTATTAGACACTTTTTTTTGAGTAAATATTACAGTTGGATTAGTTACTTAATCATATCATATGCTGTATATCTTTAAATTATATATTAATTTATTAGTCAGACTAATTAGTTTAGAGAAAAAAATAAAAATAAAAATAGTCTAAAACAATTTAATTAGCTTCTTTAATCTCTCCAAAAGAGTCATCTTTGCCTTATATTTAAGATCGGAGGGAGCATTAGTTTTATATATATGTGCACTACATTTGATAAGTATCTTATACTCCCTCTTGTCCTTAATACTCATTCTTGTCCTTAATATATATGACATAATTGAGGTGTTAATCTTGGTCCTAAATATAAGATATATTTCTCATATTTGTCAATAATATTTTAATTTATCTTGTTAGTACTCCCTCAAGTAAGAGATAGGTGGAAGGAGTTAGGAAGAAAATATGAATGTTTTAGAAAAAAACATATCATGTAAACTAATTTAATTAACTTTTTTAATCTGATCAAATTAGATAAATAAATCTTATGTTAAGGACCATAAGCAGTGTAAGATCTAGTTTTGCACATTGCAGTATAAATTGTACATCAAGCTATATTCTATATTAAGAATCAAATATAACATTAGATAACATTGTACACACATTTCAAAAAAAAACAAAAGCCGATCGGTTGTGCTAGGATATCGATCATGCGCCTGCATGCATGTATGCCGTAGGAATCAACAAATTAAACCTATTAATAATAAAGTTTTGAATTATATTAATTAATTAGCAAGTGGACGTCTAAAAGTGACCAGAGATCGCATCTCCATTTATTGCCATTACAAGCCTATGCCTCTTCAATTCGTTTTCAATAAGGCAGGCAGTTTTTGTGTTTGTCTAATTTAGACAAGCTGCTTGTGAATGTCCTAGTTCTGTCGACAAATATCTATTTACCTTCGTTTTGGATACCCCTTTAAGCTGAATCAAAGATAAGAATACCAAGTAATTAAAGCATGCCTTAACAGGAAAGCTCTTGCCATTTTTATAATGAATTTGTGTGTCGTACGGAACAGGAGGCACTTTTCTTTTCGTGGCTATCTCTTGTTTTGGATGCAAAGCTTCAGTCACTGGTTACGTTTTACCGCATTATTCTCATTCTTTAATTTTAACATAACATAATCAAACGATACTTTTCCTACTCTTTTCATTTACTTTTTTCTTGGGATAAATGCTCTTTGCTTACCCTCTTCAAATTGCTTATTTTCATAACACCACGCCTCTCTCTTCCTCTACTGTTCAATCACTTTTTTGCTTCTCACGCAAGCAATGTTACATTGTTACGGGTAAATTAAGCATGAGGGAATTAACGGGATTGGTAGAAGTGGTAAGCGACTTGTGTCGTTTAAATAAGATTTCAAGTTCGAATTTTATGAATGCAAAAATATCCTGTTGGTAGACTTACCCACTATAGTCATATGCGCGACCCAGGTCGGATCTAGATTAGTCGGGGTAAAACTCTAGATATCAAATAGACAAAAAAAAAAAAAAAAATTAAGCGCGAGGGAAACAAATTACTGCAGCATGAGAATAGAAAGCAATGCAAAAAGGCTCTTTAACATCGTAAAGGGTGAAATTAGCTTTAGTGAAGAGCCACAAAAGCAAAGAATTAAAAAAAAAAAAAGGGAGATTTTTGGTGTTATTTGATTAAAATTAAAGATCCCCATCCTTAAATTGTGATTTGGACACACACACACACCATGAGATCATAAGAGTAATTTTAACCCGCCATTTTATCTGTTGACCTTGATTTTTTCGAAGTTACCTTGGTCAATTTTAATCTGACTTTGTTTTCTACCTTGGTGGGTGCTAATTCAACAACATTACATTTTATTCAACCACTGCAACGTGCTGGAATTATGAATCCCACAAGCTATAGTTAACTACTATGTCCCTATGGTTACGGCCTCTGAGATTGGGTTAATTAGGGTCATAATATATTTTGCCTACAGAAAAACGATGTAATTGAGGATATACAATAGAGCGTATTTACATGAAAACCGTTTAGTGGCAAGTAAGCTTGTATTCTTGTTTGTGACGTGACATTCTGCCTACTATTTCATATATGATAATTCTAAAAATGTTTATCAGAGTACAATCACATGACGACAATTTTCACACAGTGACTCAATGTTTAAATTCAAAAAAAAACATAAATAATAATGATATGAATGAAACGAATATACTGAGAATGCAAATCTTTAACAGATTACATTATCTACACGTTTTAAAATAAATTTTAAAAGTAAGCTATAAAATCTGAACTGTTAAAATGAGTTTCAGTTATTGTATAAAAAAGCGAACTACTTATCAAGTGATTCGATATATTCACGCAATTTTGATATCTTTTCCCCCGCATTATCATTTATATACAATATACATATAACAAGCCTTGTTATATGTATATTGTATATATGTAATCTTAACATATATTTTGTTAACAGAACGAAATTAAAATTCTAATGTGGGGCAAAGGGAACAGGATGGACGGCGGAGATGATGCCACGTGGAATGATGGGACACGTGGACAACAAAGGGCGTGGATGAATTTGGAAGATACAGCTATTAGCGACCGGTGCCACCGCAGAGACGCAAAGAAGATCCGAAGAGGCGTAAGCGGCAGCGGCAACGACACCCGTTCCCTCTCTCCTTATCCAACGGCTATGGGCATCATTCAGATACCGCTTCGCATCTCATCCGTCCAGTAAAACGCGACCCTTAGCAGCACTTGTATAATGAGCCTTTGTCCTTTTAGATTTGAACCTTCTCTCGTGTTGTTGGATTCCAAGTTGAATGCCGTTTACTCTCTGTCTTCCTCCTTCTCTGCATTTTCTTCTCCTCTCATCACTCCGCCATTGACGTCACCGATCCTTCAACTTAACCCGTCGGCGGCAGCGCACATTATTCACCTCTTAAATTGGTATAATATATTCCAGTCTCACAGATCTCAGTCTCTCTCTGAAATCTGTCTGATCGGATTTTACGATCTCATTAATTGGTATTTGAGCGCAGGACACAATGTTGGTTCCTCCATGGCTCGAACCGCTCCTGAACGCATCGTTTTTCAGCGTTTGCCGGATTCACGGAGACGCCGCCAGGAGCGAGTGTAATATGTACTGTCTGGATTGCAATGGCGACCCGTTTTGCTTTTATTGCCGTTCTTCAAGGCACAAGGATCATCAAGTTATTCAGGTCGCATTTGTTCTTGTTTGATTTTACTATAATTGAAGTGCTTTACTGTTCTTTGATGTATCAATGTGATGACCGATCTGTGTATATTTGAGAATTAGTATTCCAATGTTTGTTAGTGATCTTCTGCAGATAAGGAGATCTTCGTATCACGATGTAGTGAGAGTTTCAGAAATCCAGAAGGTACTGGATATAAGTGGAGTACAGACGTATGTGATAAACAGTGCGCGAGTACTGTTCCTGAACGAGAGGCCTCAGCCAAAATCATCATCTGGGAAAGGAGGAGGAGCTCATATTTGCGAGATTTGTGGAAGAAGCCTCTTGGACCCTTTTCGTTTCTGTTCTTTGGGATGTAAGGTCAGATATCTCTCTCTCGCCTCTCATCACAAAATGTTTTAATTCATAATAAATATCACTGTCAACATGCACATCATTCACAACTCAATAAAACACCCCCACATCTCTCCTCCTACATTTCCAAACCCATCACCATCACCATCACATTCCCCATCTTCATCATTGTATATATTCCCACCACCACCGCTATTCATATCAACGTCCTCTCCATTTCGATCTCTATCTAGCACGCTCGTCTTTATTCATATATATAATTAATGCCTCATTATCATCCACGCTGTCATAATTTACACCTTTAATTCATAGTGATATGTTTAATTATTGACCCCCTTAATAATGAGAACATGACGAGATCATTTGAATTGAAATTATATACTGATTAAAGATTCTGCCGGTAAAATGCATGATTCAGCTTGTGGGAATAAAGAGAAATGGAAATGCGAGCTTTGATTTTGAGAGGGCATCAGGACAAGAAGAAGTATTGCGTGAAGGGTCACAACAAGATATGTATCCGGCCACGCCTCCTCCTCCACCGGCTGCTTCATCTGCAAGAAGAAGAAAAGGAATTCCTCATAGAGCTCCTTTTGCCTCCTAGTAATAATTATTCTCTTTATTTTACCCTCAAATCTCGTATATATTTCTCTCTATGGTTGGTATAATTTATTCCTTTACGAAAAAAATAAAAGGAGGACGAAGATAGCCTTTGGAGTTGTCTATGCGTGATAAAGAAAGGGAAAAGTATAGAGGTAGGAAAGTTCCTTGTTTTCGGGACTGGGTCTCGAAACAACACAAATTGAAGAATCAATAATGGAGGAGGATTTGTTTATTAATAATTGATGGATGGTTGAGGGGTGTACATATCATTAAGAAATTGGAAAGCAAGTCTTTATTAGTGGAGTCCGTTTTATAGTTTCCAATGTCCCACCATCCACATGCCTCTCTTTTCATCACTCTACCACATAACTAGCACCTTTTTCTTTTATTCTTTATTATTGCTTGTATTCATTTATTTGTTACGACTTACGTGCATGAAATGTAATAATTGCGACGAAAAATCAGTTATGTATCGTTACTAGTTTTACCCATCTAATTTGATTATTATACGACTTTGGCCTCGTTGTGTTTTGTTTTTTCACCACTTGAAATTTTACTCGCGCTGTGTCATTCGATCGGACGTCTTTTTTTTGTTTGAATATTGTTTTGGAATTATTAGGGGAAATGGATAGGGTAACAAATGGCAAATGATTTTTGTTGTTAATGCAGCATCATCCAAAACAATTAGGTAGAGTAGATGTGAATTGATGGGTACTCAAGGTTTTTAATTTTTTTTTCAAACGTGTGTCGTCCTATAATTAAACTAATTAAATGAGTAGGTGGAATATGATGACTTTAAGTTAAAAAAAGTAACTTGGCCCCACCTGAACTGTGATTTGGTTAATGAATCCCGTCTTTTAACATTGAGTGATAATTAATCTGCTAAATTAAACATGAAATAATAGCTTCGAAAAAGGCTTCATGTTTTGTGGTACGTATTTACCTCAAACTTTCGTTGAAGAGAGTAATGGACTATAACTATATTTGCCGTGTATGGCTTTAGCAAACTACTGTGCATATAATATTTTCTTTTGTTCCATTGGTTTTAAAAATGTATTTTTCTAAGGCGGAAAGGAGTATTGTATACCTTTGTTAGATATAAAAGGAGTTTTAAAAATATTTTGGACTCTTATTGTATGGATGCTAATTACAGATTAAGGAGCATAATGTTCCTGTAAACAAGCCCAGTTGGCTGCGGATTATAGCTTCATAAAGTCCAAAATACTTAGGCCCAAGGGCTGGGTTGAATTGTATAACCCCATTGCGTTTGGTGTTGGACCATGCTGCATGAGAAATTCTTAGAAATGCTCTATTTTACTAACGTGTTAAGTTTAACAAAATGGGTTAGCCCCTTGCAATATAGAGAATTAATATTTCAATCTCACTTAAAAAAGTGTCTACATTTATTACTTAATTGTACTTCCAACAAGATTGCCTCAAAAATCAACGTGATTAGATACTTAGATCTAAAGGAATGAACTAATCCCTCATGAATCTAAGTATGAAAATTTTTAAGAGAGGTACTCATAATTAGTGACTAGCAATATCTTGAATTGCCTCTACTAATAAGATACCGGTGCTTAGAAAGGGAAAAAAAAAAGGATTGCCTCTAATGAAAGTGTACATGTGTGCATGAGGCAAAAAAATAAATGCAGTGTTTTTCCATAATTTTATTATTCATAGTAAATAATATCGGCTAATTCTCCGTTGTAATTACTCTCTCAATTTTTATTATAAGGCATCAAATATCAAGTGTATTTGATTATCGCTTATTTATTTCCAAAGAGTATTGATTTTTTTTATGTATGTCCATAATTAATAGGGGTAGTGGGTAAAAGTGATAATAATATAATATTAGAGTTTAATATAATTAATAGAGGCAATATTAAAAATTACTTAAACTTTAGGATAACTTTAATGAATTTAACTATTTTTATCAATTTAAAAGTATTATTAGTAGGTTCCTTATATTAAGGAACAACAGAGAAGAAAAGTATATCCTCATCGTGCAACTTCTTCAAAATTCCCGAAATGCTTCACAATACCCGGAAGCAACAGCCAAACAATGACGTGATGTATTTCGTTTTCTTGACAATAATCATAAGGAAGCCTAGAAAGCCCAAGGTTTGTGAAAGAAATACGCTCATTGTTTACGGAATGGCTAACCAGAAAACCAGTGAGACGTGATAACATGACAGGTCTCAAAATATGAACCGTTTAATCTGTTGATATTTAGCCTGTAGTTCATATCATGCTCCAATTCCAATATCGATCGATCGGAGCAAGCCAAGGTGGACCTGGAATATATACAACGCATCAAGGGCAAAACGACAAGAGACTTGCCCAACTTGGAAGCGGGAAGCATTCTGGGGCCACACTAATCAGTGTTCTTTCCATAAATCCATTGCTCCTGCATTAATGTCCACGTCCATATATCGATGTAGCGCCACTTCCTTCACAGTTAGTTCTTTACATTTGTGGCGCACACAGTTAACCAAATGGGGCTCATGTCGTTTGCTTTATGAAAGGCTGTCTGGCTAGCTAACTGTGTAATTAACCTAATGGGGCTCATGTCTCGTTTGAAAACCCGTTGATCTTAGCACAACGAGAATGATTTTTTCCGAAAGTTGCAATAACCCGTTTTCACCTGTTACAAACACAGGCATATAATAATTGTGTTATACTATTATATATAAAGTTCACAGACTTAATTGCCCAATGGCTGAATTAATGCATGGAACGATAACACTTAAATCAGATCGCGCTAACCAATCTGGAATAGGCCTCTTCATCGCACAGCTTTTCAAAACTCACGGATATTTTGTTACTTCGATCACAAGCATGATCTGAAACTCAAAACAATCAAATAAACCAGGCAGTTAGGGAAAACAAATTAGTCCCTTCATTAATTTTGAGCCATTCTGATTGGTACGGGAAGGTGTGCTTAAGCTTGTGCATCAGACTTTACTGGAACCCGTCCCTATCAAGAAAAAAGCAAAATAGGCAACATATATGAACCACGACATATCTCTCTTTGGATGCTTGTGTTTGGACGTTGGGTAAGCGGAATGGAGAAAAGGGAACAGGAAATGGACTTTGTTTGGAGTGATCCTTTGGAAAGAGAAGCCTAATTCGTCAGTGTGTAGCTCACAATATATACAGTTGAGGCTGATTTGCTCTGGCTATTACTGAATTTACACAAAGTGGTAACAGGCACAAGCCCACCGTATTCTTTATAGACATCTGGGTTGAAAAAATGTCTCAATCAGAATTCACCCAATCTATAGTATAGATATTGCTGTTAACAAATTCTTGTCTCCCTCTCTTTACGCGTGTGTGCGTAAAGACTAGAGAGAGAGAGAGAGATTATAAAAAAACTACATGATTCATCACGCGCCTTGTCGATAATACCACTAGCTTGTTAATTAAATTTCAATATATAAGAGAAGTGAGTATCCATCAGTTGCCAGTTGGTAGCGAGATACTATACATATCACTTGCATTTAAATTATATGCGTAAAAGGTCCATTGTTTACTTTCCTCTCCAATTTAAATGAATAAATTTATAGCTTCCCACTTATTGATATCATTAAATCAGAATCTGTAATTTGCTTTTCCTATTAAGGTTTCACCTCTCAAACTTTAGAATAATGTAAAAGATTTATCCCCGTTTAATTGTTAATATCACTTAATTGAGGATTACTTAATGGGTGAAGGGTCAAAAATACACATGATCTTTGCCTCAAAAATATATCGTCTAGCACCACGACCTTTTTTATAGATAAAAAATACACATGACGTTACGTTTTAGGGTCAAAAATACCACAGGCCGTTAATTGACCAACGTTGACCGTTAACTTGGATGGAAATGAACAGTAACTCGAATGAAATTACTATTTTGCTCTTAGTTTTAAGCTGAAATGATCATTTTGCCCCAAGTTTTAATTTTTTTTTGAAAAAACACTAAAATAATCTTTCCCCGCCGGTGGGCCCCACCATCGGCCACACTATCACCGGCCGCCACCCTCCCCACCGTTGGCCACCGTCGACGACCGACAGCCACCTCCAGTGGCCTTTTTTTTTAAGTACTTTTTTTATAAAAACAAAAAACAAAAATAACCCCTCCCCCGCCAGTGAGCCTCATCGCCGGCGACCTCCTCCAATGGTTTTTTTTTAAAATAATTTTTTCAAAAAAACAAAAAACTAAAATAACCCCTCCCACACCACCGCTAGTGGGCCCCACCACTATCGGCGACTTTCTCCGACAGCTTTTTTTTTTAAAATAATTTTTTTTAAAAAAACTAAAATACATTGTCGTCGCTGCCGGCTTGCGGCGGCAGCCGTTGGTGGCCAGCGACCGCCAATGGTGGATTGGGAGGGGTTATTTTAGTTTTTTGTTTTTTTTAAAAAATTATTTTTTAAAAAAAAGGCCGCCAGTCGCTGGCAGCGACTGGTGATGGTGTGGCTGGCGGTGGGGCCCACCGGCGGGGGAAGGGTTATTTTAGTTATTTGTTTTTTAAAAAGAATTATTTAAAAAAAAAAAAGTCGCTGGAGGTGGCCGCCGATAGCCGGCGGCGGCCGGTGGTAGTGTGGCCGGTGGTGGGGCCCACTAGTGGGGGAGGGGTTATTTTAGTGTTTTTTTTAAAGAATAAAATATTTAAAATTAGGGGCAAAATGGTAATTTTAGCTTAAAACTAAAGGCAAAATGGTAATTTCATCCGAGTTACTGTTCATTTCCGTTCAAGTTAACGGTCAACGTTGGTCAACTAACGGCCCGTGGTATATTTGACCCTAAAATATAACGTCGTGTGTATGTTTTATTCAGAAAAAAAGTCGTGGTGCTGGGCGATCTTTGGGGCAAAGCTCATGTGCATTTTTAACTCTTCACCCTTACTTAATTGAGAAAGCCTCCCAAATAGAGAGGATCCAAATTCCTGTTCAAACCATGCTGGATTTTGTCAGGTTCCAAAAAATTTAAAACCCCTTAATATTCGAATCTGTAAAGAAATAATTATAATTAAGGGCTCCTAGAATTATTCTCCATTTCCGCGTCTTCCAATGTTAGGTTTGGCTGCATTTCGTGGCACTTGCTTCTATACAGACACATACATACAAACACATATTGATTAATTGGATCATTTCTTAAAATCAATTTAGCATGTTTATAATAAATTTAAAATAATTTAAGATTTAATTTGTTAGTCATTCGAGATTTGAAAGACACGGCATGACGAAGACTAAAAACAAGTTGATTATACGTTGTATAGAGAGGACAAATGCCAGTTTCAGCGTTGTATAACTCAACCGAAACCTACGCAGGATTGACGTGGATCTTGTTAGGCTGATCAGAGACCATTGATATGTGGTTAATTACTGCATCAACCTCTTTTTGTGTGAACGCCAAACATGTGGTATAATTTTGCAAATTAAGCATTAAGTAGTCGTCACCCATCGTTGACCAAATAAAATACACTATATATGATCTGGTCTACATATGTTGTGAGGGATACATATGATTTGACTTTGATAAAAATCTATATATATTCTATTCATTAAGTCGACGCGTTCATCAAATTCACAAATATTAATTAACCATGCATGAATGCTGGTCTGTTTGACTAAACTAACATATGGTCATGTAAACGCTAATATCAGTTTGTAGTCATAAGCTTGGTCTTGCCTAGTCTTTGGTGATCCAGTCCCTTGCCCATATATAACATAAGCTTTTAAAAATTATTAAAACTTAATGACATTAACGCAAAATATTTTCTACGTAATCTTATAATTAAGAATCAGTTGTACATTTTAAATTAAATTATAACATTAAATTTTCTTTTTTTTTTAATAAAAATAAGTCAATTTATTGCGTATGATGTATAAAAAAATATATAATAAAACTGATTAATTAATAATCCCACAAAATTATAATAATATATACTACATTCTATACATCTTAATGAGTGCGAAGAAGGACTAGGTTTGCTCCGACCTCAGTAAGCGCGCGACACAGTTTGGCCTCTAGGACAAGCTAGCCATATACGTGTGTCTGCTAGCTAGGTATGAAGAAATGGTCCTACAGGAGGACAACGATGTTGGTTTCTCTCCACTAACTAATTATAATTGCGCAGCAACTTGTTTCAATTTGGTGCATGAACTGGCATCGCCCACATAAAAATTCAAACTATATATGGCGATCGAGTAGCTAGGTTGTTTAAGTCTCATATATGCAACACATCATCAAAATCATCATCCTTTTAGAGTTGTTGGATGAATTGGTCGTCAACCAGGGGAAAGAGACAATACGTACTATATATACTTGAATATACATCCTCCTCGTGCTCTGACCAAAACTTTTGTCAACGCTCTTTTTTAAATGAAATGGAAAGAAGCAGTCCTGAATTCAGAAAACCAGAAACCTCTTTCCCTAAAACTTGACATTGTTCCTTACCCCACGGTACCACCTTCCTTCCCCTCCTTCCAAATTCTCTATATATACCTCCTTATGCGTACACTACAAAATATCCCACCCGTTTCCTTGTAATTCCCATAGCATTAATTTCGTCCTCTTGCACTGTATATCTATATCTATCGGCTAACCATTTATCTAGCCACCTCATCATATACAAGTCTTCTGCGCAATGGTGATAACTCGTGACGGAGATATAGATGATACATCAGAGAGCGAAGACCTTTGTAAAGGTGTGAAACAGCTTTCAGAGAATGGCCTTCATAGGGTGCCTAGTAAGTTTGTATTACCTGTTTCAGACCGGCCCAATACCAACGTGGAAGACCAAAATGTTGTCACCTCCAATCTTATTCAACTGCCCATCATTGATTTTGCTGAGTTGCAAGGACCCAATAGGCCCCAGGTCCTTCATTCCCTCTCTCATGCTTGTGAACACTACGGATTTTTTCAGGTGGGTACATATATGTGTGTGGAGTTTTATTTCTCCGGTCATGAACAGTGGTTGATGATCGCTGATTCGGACGTGATATACACGCGTTGACCTTTTTTTTTTTTGGGCTTGATTTTCATTATTAGCTGGTAAATCATGGGATTCCAGATGATGTTGTGAGGAGAATGATGGATGTGTGTAGGAGGTTCTTTGATCTTCCCTACGAGGAAAGAGCTAGATACATGACAACAGACGTGGAAGCCCCTGTTCGATATGGGACCAGTTACAGCACCAGAGACACTGTCTTCTGCTGGAGGGACTTCCTCAAGCTCCTGTGCCACCCCTTACCTGATTTCCTTCCCCATTGGCCTTCTTCCCCCGTAGACTTCCAGTGAGTATATTCTCCTAACTTTCATAATAAAATTATATTTCAGTTTGAACAAATTATTTTGGAGAAGAGATAATAAATATAAATATTTAAAAATAATTTAATTAACTTCATAAATCTTCCTTAAAAAAATCGATCGACAGGTGTTGTATATTATTACGGCCATGCGCATCCGAAGTCATTTACTCATTTAGCCGCACATTGACATTTCCCCTTTTAAATTTTTTTTAAATAAGTCACGGCGTCATGCATGAGGGCCAATTTTAACTGTGTTGTGGCGTAAGGTCGGATTTTTATTCTTGATGAAAAGGAAAGCGGCGGCTACCTACGCAGAAAGAACCAGATACTTGTTCCTAACTTTGGTGGGGGCCATTTTAGAGAGCCTGGGCTTAGGAATTGAGGAAGCCAGTAAAGACGAGACAGAACAAGAAGAAGAAGACATTTTAAAGGGTTTCCAACATGGGAGCCAGATGATTGTGGCCAATTACTATCCACCATGCCCAGAACCAGAGCTAACCCTAGGGATCCCTCCTCACTCTGATTATGGCTTCCTCTCGCTTCTCATGCAAGGCGAGGTTGAGGGCTTGCAGATCCAACATCAAGCTCAATGGGTCACCGTTCGTCCTGTTCCCAATACTTTAATCGTTAACCTTGGCGATCACTTGGAGGTGGGTTTCTTAGTACCGAACTTCTTGCATAAGCGCATATATATATATATGTACGGTTATCATGTTAATTATATTTAGTGTTTGTGTACGTGGGTCAGATATTTAGTAATGGCAAGTACAGGAGCGTTCTACACAGGTCTTTGGTGAACGCGGCCAAGAGTCGAATATCTGTGGTGTCTCTGCATAGCCTTCCGTTTACCCACACGGTGAGGCCGTCGTCCAAGCTCGTCAGCGAGACGAATCCAAAGCTTTACAAGGACACGAGTTTTGGCGACTTTATCGAGTACCTTTCCACCAAAGAACCCAAGAGAAAGGAATTCCTCGACTCTAGGAAATTATCTTAAAGACGTGTGAAAGAATGAACTGATATATGAGTCTATGTCTGTAATTCACCATCCTGAAATGGCAAAGAGGAAATTCAATACGGAACATGGGCTGGTTTTTTAGTTTTGTCACGTCGATCCTGATTGTCTTCATTGTCGGTTTCTGTGTCTTTTCATCGTATGGTTTTGAGAGAAACATGCAAACTCCATATAAGGTAAAGGGTTAAAGTGCAAATTTACCAACAAATGATTGGTCTAAGAGCACCCAGCATAATAAACTCTTCAGTGTATCAAAAATACCAACAAACTTTTAAAAATGTAAAATTTTCACAATACCGTTAAATGGGAGTTAACTGCCGTTTTCTGGGTCTGAAAAAAATTACAGAATGGCACCTAAATGTTTATGAAACTATATTTAAGCCTAAAAAAAATTCAAAATTTTTATTTTAGTCCCTCCACGTACTTTATATGGAGGAACTAAAGTGAAAATTATAAAAAAAATTTGGGGCTGAAAGATAATTTTCTAAAACTTTGGGTTCTTTTCTATAATTTTTGGGGGTCATCCCTACCCCCAAAATCCACTCCTGGTTACAGGCCTTTTTTTGAACCTTAGCTTGATTTGGCCTGTGGCCTATTAAGGAGGCCTATAATTTTAAAAATTTTGTAAACAGGCTAATAAATCACACACTTCACCTCAAAACAAGCCTACCTCAAAGAGAGCGAAAACATAATTACTTTAATAAGCTAAAAACAGACCTACTTTAAACATGCTGTTAGATGTAGGTTTGTTTTCGGCCTGTTTAAAGTAGGTATGTTTTCACCTTATTTGAAGTAGGCTTGTTTCAAGGTGAGGCTTGTGGTTTGTTAGGCTGCTTACAAAATTTTTAAAATTACAGGCGTCTTTAATAGGCCACATGCCAGGCGAAAGTTGAAAAAAAAGGCCTGTAATCAGGGCGGATTTTGGGGGTAGAGTTGGCCCCGCAAAAATTATAAAAAAGAACCCAAAGTTTTAGAAAATTATTTTTCAACCCCAATTTTTTTTTTTTTTTATAATTTTCACTTTAGTCCATCCATATAAAATACATGGAAAGACTAAAATAAAAATTTTGAATTTTTTGGGGCTTAAATATAGTTTCATAAACATTTGGGTGCGATTCTGTAATTTTTTCTGGACCTAAAAAACGGCGGTTAACTCCCATTTAACGGCATTGTGAAAATTTTACGTTTTTAAAAGTTTGTTGGTATTTTTGATCTACTAGAGAGTTAATTATGTTGGGTACTCCTAGACTAATACCAATAGTTTGTTGGTAAATTTAGACCTTAACCCTTAAGTAAATGCATACAAAACGCTACTGTGCTATTTACCTAAAAAAAGCAAAACAGATAAAGTCTACCACGTGAGGGAGGAAAATTTTTGGATCAATATTATAACTGTTTTTTAACCCACATATATATATATATATATATATATATATATATATATATATATTGATAATTTGATACCGGCACATAGATGCTTTTAATGGGAAAATTGATTACAGGGCCTAAGGAAGCAAAATAATTACAAAAAAAACCCAAGAAACATTCACATGCCAGAAAAGGCCAGGGCCTTTTCTGACATTTTTTCAAAAAAAAGTGTACAGACATAGTTGCTAATTGCTACAGATGTAGTTGTTAATTGCTACAGATGTAGTTGTTAATTAGACTGATTTAGTTGTTAACGGGGACTGATATAGTTGTTAACCGCTACTGATGTAGTTGCTAACGTTTTTTGAAAAAATGTCAGATAGGGCCTTTTCTGGCATGTGAATGTTTCTTGGGTCTTTTTTGTAATTATTTTGCTTCCTTAGGCCCTGTAATCAATTTTCCCGCTTTTAATTTCCTGTGCATTGTCAATCTGTTATGTCACGTATGTGTTGACTCGGCGTAGTTTGAAAACCATGATGGGTGTGGTGGAATTACCGCTCGTTTTCAACTGTGTCTGGAATCTGGGGAAATTTGCCATTTTAATAAAAAAAAAAACAAAATTATCAAAATAAGCCATAGTACAAAAAATTTACCAAAATAACCTACTTAGCGGCGCCACTGCACATGTGGCGTGCCACGTTGGCACACCACATAAGTGGCGCCACTTTAACAAATGATTTTTTTTAATTTTTAATTATTATAATTATATATTATTATATTTAATATATATTATATAATATTTTTTTTCAAGAAAAAAGAAATAATATATTATATTAATAAATTACATATTAAATTATATAATCTAATATATATATAATATTAATATAATATATTATTATATTAATAATATATATTATATTTTATATAATTATATTTTTATAATATTAAAATAATATCTTAATTATATCCTTATATATATGATTTAATAATATATATTATATTTTACATATTTAAAAAATTTAATAATTTATTTTAATATATTTTAATATATATTTATATATAAATATATTTTAATTATATCCTTATATATATAACTTAATAATATATATTATATTTTACATATTAAAAAAATTATTTTTTACATATTATTTTATATTATTATATTCTTAATTTAATATAATATTATATATATATATATATATATATATATTATATAAAATATAATATATATTATTAATATATTATATTAATAAATTACATATTAAATTATATAATCTAATATATATATATATATATATATATATATATATATATATATATAATATTAAATCATTCCGGCTATAGGGTTCTGGTTGATTGTTTCTAGCACGATTAAATCGTAGCAATTAAATTGTAACTGTTCGTGGTGTGATTTAATCATTACTTTTTTATTCTTCATATTATATGAATTAAATCTTCATATATATTTAATATAATATACTCCTAAAAGATCAACAGACAAACCAGTAGGATTAAATTCAAAAGATCCACAAGGAACACCATCTCTTTCATCACCAGCCATTAAATATTGCCCATATTTCCTCTTTACCAGGATATACCATGTAACGTCTTCCTCTGCCAATTCCTTTTATGGTATGCATCTGGTGAGAGAACATAGCACAGTTCTCAATTTTGTCAATCAATCTCACTTTTATCATTTTGCTCATCCCCATCATTATTGGCTGCAACATCATCTTCCTCGACAATCCTGTTGTTTTTAAAACCATGGTGGCGCTACTAACAATTATTCTTGGCCGTTTGAACCTCGCAATACCCATTACAAGCTACGTCTCTTTTTACTATTTCTCATCGTCTCCCCTTTTTCTCGTCCATTCGCCTAACACTCCTGTTCAGCAAGATCACCGATCGGTCCAGAGTACTCACCGTTTCTTTGATATTTGCTTCCGATGCAGTCAAGCTGGTCATTGGAGCCACAATTGCCCTCTCAACAATCGTACTTCCTTACTTTTCATTACTGTTTGCAACATCATCTTCCTCGACAATCCTGTTGTTTTTATGTTTTTTTGCTTCTCTCTCTGATGACCCCAGTTACGAGTCATAATATAATAATGTATTATATTAATAATATATATTATATTTTATATAATATATATATTATATTTTATATTAAATTAAGAATATAATAATATAAAATAATATGTAAAAAAATAATTTTTTCAATATGTAAAATATAATATATATTATTAAGTTATATATATAAGGATATAATTAAAATATATTTATATATAAATATATATTAAAATATATCAAAAAAAATTATTAAATTTTTTTAATATGTAAAATATAATATATATTATTAAATCATATATATAAGCATATAATTAAAATATATTTATATATAAATATATATTAAAATATATCAAAAAAAATTATTAAATTTTTTTAATATGTAAAATATAATATATATTATTAAATCATATATATAAGCATATAATTAAAATATTATTTTAATATTATAAAAATATAATTAAATTAAAAATATAATTATATAAAATATAATATATATTATTAATATAATAATATATTATATTAATATTATATATATATATTAGATTATATAATTTAATATGTAATTTATTAATATAATATATTATTTATTTTTTTTCTTGAAAAAAATATAATATATAATATATATTATATTTAATATATATTAAATATAATAATATATAATTATAATAATTAAAAATTTTAAAAAATAATTTGTTAAAGTGGCGCCACTTATGTGGCGTGCCAACGTGGCATGCCACAAGTGGCACCACGTGTGGTGGCCGCTGACGTGACGCCACCAAGTAGAGTATTTTGACAAATTTTTTGTATTGTGGCCTATTTTGATAATTTTGTTTTTTTTTGGATTAAAATGACAAATTTCCCCTGGAATCTGGATACTGAGTTACGTTTGAACAGTATGGGCTTATTAATTGTCGAATGAATATTCTTAATTATTATAGTCTCTGTTTGATTATAATTAAAGGAAATTAATCCTTTTTCATTGCGTGAAATTTGGCACGCGCCCAATATAATTTTAAGCTATAACAAATTGATGCGTATCACTTCCCCTTAATTTTCGGCTCATTAAATAAATAAGAATGCTCTTGGAGTTCAAAGCCATTAAAACAGCATACTAAAAGGATTGATGATAAAGTCAACGATTTAATCACTTCCAATATAAAAAGCAAAGTCAAATGTCAAGTGATCAGCTGAGGACACTAAAAAGCGTGAACTTCATCTTGTCCCGAGACGCTTACTTCAAAAATTTAGAAATACACTAATAAATAGTTTTAGCGAAGATCAGAAGATCCTCAACCATATGTTTTTCCGGGATTATAATTAGTTGTTTTTTAACAATTAATTTCTGTGGACTCTATTTCGTTCATTATTTATTTTATCAAAACGAACGATCAACTATAAAAATATTAAAAAACATATAAAATATGAATAGAATTAGTAATATCATTTAAAACGTATTATAACCTACCATAAAAAAACCGTATTAAAAAAAAAAAAAGGCTCCTGCACCGAATCCAGGCTCCAAAGGCCTAACCAAAATATAAAAAGACAAATCAGCATTCGAACCCAGCCTCAATATCTTATTTTGGGGTTAAATTATACAGACCCAAGGTCCATATGCCTTGCGTATCGTTCATGATTAGGGGCCTGGATTTGGCTTGGACTTTGGGCTTCAGGAGGGTGGTGTTGGAATCAGATTAGAAGGAATTAGTGGATGCAGAGTTGCTCAACTGGCAAATGGGTTAGACACTCAAATCAAAGGGAGAGGGTTCGATCCTGAAGTTGGTTAAGGCGCTGAAGGAGGCATTCTAACTCCTTGGTGCCTAGGTAAAAGTCTGAGGGTAATAAACTACTCACTCTTTCCAACATTGGTATCATTTAGGAGGAAGGATAATTTCGCCTTATTTTTGGACTGTGGGTGAACCCATAGACTGTGGGTGAATCCAACCCCTTTCCTAAAATTTTCATTAAAAAAAAAAAAATAGTGGATGCTGTGTTTAATAATAGATCAGAGGAACACTCAGGTCTGATTGTGTGGCGTATCTGTGAGCTAATGAAGAAGGAGTGGATACTGAAGATCATATGGGTTCCACGTGGAAGAAATTTGGTAGCAGACGCTTTAGCTAAGTAGGGGGTATATCATCGTCAAGATTTTTAGATGTCTGTCCAGATTGGGTGCAAACTTTATGTGCACAAGAGTTGCGGGGATCTGAGTCCCCTTTAGAGTCTTTATTTAGTTATATTTTCTCCTTATGTATCAGAAAAAGAAAAACTCATCACATGACTGACAAGTTTTGAATCACATGACTCACAGCTTATGATTGTTGCTAATAGAAGGATACATATACCTATCAGGCTATCAAAAAACTCATCGCATCACATGACTATTACAGAGTTGGGTTTAATAGAGATGATTAGCCTCTCATAGTATAAATATAAATAAGAGAAAATACTTAATAAAAAAACTTTAAAAATGCTAAAAGACAAAAAATCATTTCAAATATTTATAATAGGGAGATGTTAGACTCAATATGTCTTTTTTGAAATTAAAATGAAAAGACCAATTTGCCCTTGAATAACTTTTAGATTTGAGCCCCCATTACTTGTTTACACAGAATGTTGGTGATCATTTGGCACCTATACTATTCAATATAAATAATGCAAAAAAAAAAAAAAAAAAAAAACACACACACACACTAACCTTTGATATTTAACTTAATTCTATTATCTGAATTAGTGAATGGTTGAGAGAGTAAGCGAATTTTTTACTTAAACAACGAAAGTTGTCAATTCCTTATTTAAACTTATCAATTTCTTATCTGAACTTGTTAATGGGCCTAGGCTAAAGACCAAAGGTTGATATATGTATTTTTGTTTGCATTATTTATAGAGTAAAATACATTGATTACCCCACTATTTTATCTAAATTCCTAAAATGCGTAGTTTAGAAACCTTCCTTACATATTTGAAATTCAATTTCCATCCACTCAACAGTTAACAGTTAATTTTGACAATAAAAAATGAATAAACATTTGTATTTTCCTAAAAATAACTTTTATGCAAATAAAAAATAATTTTAATACATATTTGTTCACAATTTCCAATACAATATAAAATTTATTAGTTTTTATTATGTTATAAAATTTAAAATTCTTAAAATTTTTATCATATTTATTGAAGTTTATTTATTTTTGTATTTTTTAAATGATTAAAAAAAATATTTCTTCGTTTGTTTATTTTTCCCCCATCAAACGACACCATAATTAAAAACATGTTTGAAAGGTATACTTCTAATCACTATATATTATTAATAATGTAAATTTGATATATCATATACTTTATATTTATTTAAAATTTTAAATTTTTAAATACATTTTCTGTACAAACATTTATAAACACATTTATTTAAGTATGTAGCAATTAAAAGAATTAATCATATTTTAATCAAATTTTCTATAACTGCATTACTTAAATTAATTTTTTCTTTATCTGACTCAATATGAAAAAAAGTAACAGATAATTATTTACAGAACTAAAACTAAATTAAGAAAAAGGCAAAAATCTTAATTAAATTACTTGAACAATTTAAGCTAAAATTAGAGAATTAGTAGCGATGAAGGGTAAATTAGTAAATAAAATTTATTTTGATAATAATTTTAATTAAAGAATAAAAATATTTGACATAATTAACAATTTGAACTTAAATGTATATTTTCAAAATAGAAAGGAGTTCCTTACAATTAAGGTAAAATGTAAAGGAGGTTAGAGTATTTTATATTGAAGACGTTGGTGGCTCAATGGCACAATGATCAACTAACATTTTGTGCAAACAAGTGGTGATGGGGGTTGGGGTAATTTTTTTAAAATAAAAAGAATATGTAAGGGTAAATTGGTCTTTTCTTTTTAAATTTTTAAAAAATTGAGCCTAACATCTTTTTGGGATTATAAATATTCAAATCACCATTTTTATTTTTTAGCATTTTTAAAATTCTTTATTAGGGATTTTCTTACAAATAATGAGTAGTAAATTTTATTATATTATTAATAAAGGTTTAATGTTTTTGCCTCTGAGAGAGAAATATTTTTTTCTGTCATGCTTACATCACATAGAAGTGAGTGGGGCCCATTTTTCTCTCTCTTTTCTTTTAATAATGGGCCCCACTTACTTATATATGAGTGCGACATAAACCTATTAATAATTTATATTATTTTATTATGGGTTAACTTTTAGAGAATACTCTAATTCTTATGATTTATGAGGTAATAAGCATATGAAAAAAATTTCATCCCACTTTAGATAAAAAGGCTTCTAAAATTTTGAAGTTCCCAGCCATATGTACTATGTAGTGCCGCGATTTTTTTGTTTTTTTGTTTTTTTTCCCGGCCTGCCATAATATAAAACAACGTTAGAAATGATTTTTGTGGGAAATTTATTTTTAAAATAAGGATAAATTACAAAAAAACTCCACATCGCAGCCTTGCACTTGGAGGCGCAGGCCAATTTTTCTTTGTGGCTACACCGCGCGCATGCTTTCATTTCAGTTATACTGGTTCGGTTCTGGATGCTTGCAACTAGCAACGACGGTGGGAAAGAAAGGCTGAAATTCGCGGCCTTTTCTTTCAACTAAAACAATGCATTGCTCACTCTGCCTCTTATCTTCCCCACTATTCCCTCTTCAGAAAACTAGCTCGGTCACTCTAAAATCTCATCCACTTCGTCGTCTCTCCGTCAAATCATCCATTGACAAAAACCCCACCACCGATTCTAACAGCAGCAGCAATAAATCCAGTTCCTGGGTTAGCCCAGATTGGCTGACTTCACTGACTAGGTCCCTTGCCTTAGGAAAAGACGATTCTGGCATTCCTGCAGCAAGGGCCAAACTCGACGATGTTTCTGATCTTCTAGGTGGCGCTCTTTTTCTCCCACTGTTTAAATGGATGAATGAGTACGGCCCCATTTACCGACTCGCCGCAGGGCCTAGAAATTTTGTGGTGGTTAGTGATCCTGCTATCGCCAAGCATGTTCTAAGGAATTATGGTAAATATGCAAAGGGTCTCGTCTCCGAGGTTTCGGAGTTCCTATTTGGGTCCGGTTTTGCAATTGCTGAAGGCGCACTCTGGACGGTAATTTTGAATTTGCTAAGGTTCTGCGAATTCTGATAGTTTATTATACTCGAAATGGGGAGTACTTTAGATTTGCAAGTATATCTCGGATTGTTGACATCCTATTATTCTCCAATTCTTTGATTGATACATATAAGATGCTGTCGTGAGAATGGGGAGTTCATTGCGTCTGTTCCATAACAAATTAACAATGCGGCTTGTTTTGCTAGCGAGTTATTTGTTTTTGGTATAGTATTATAACTGTCTCATCTCAAACCTTTTTACATAGGGACAACGATAACCCATAATTTATTTGTGGCTAAATTTGTCGAACTTGTTCTTCTAGACTTCCTGTCATGATTTTTTAGGCTACCTTATGCAACCAGCTTTATAATACTGCTATTTCTTATATATATCAGGTAAGGCGCAGGGCCGTGGTTCCATCTCTTCATAAACGTTACTTGTCTGTTATAGTTGATCGGGTATTTTGTAGATGTGCTGAGAGACTAGTGGAGAAGCTACAATATGATGCACTGAATGGAACTCCTGTTAACATGGAGGAGAAGTTTTCACAGTTGACTCTTGATGTTATCGGCTTGTCTGTATTTAACTACAACTTTGATTCACTTAACTCAGATAGTCCTGTTATTGAGGCTGTTTACACTGCATTGAAGGAGGCAGAAGCTCGTTCAACTGACATTTTGCCATATTGGAAAGCAAGTGCTATTATCTTCAAGTATTGATTGTCATTCTCTTTCTTTCCTGATCATGCCATATTTTTTGGTTTTTATGTTTTGGTTTTCCTCCAGGTTAAAGCTCTTTGCAAAATCATCCCAAGACAAATAAAAGCTGAAAAAGCCGTAAATGTCATTAGGGAAACTGTTGAAGAACTTATCCTAAAATGTAAAGAGATTGTGGAGGCTGAGGGTGAAAGAATTGATGGTAGTGATGAATATGTGAATGACACTGATCCTAGCATCCTTCGTTTCTTGCTTGCCAGCAGAGAAGAGGTTTGTTGCATTTTATTGGTGACATATGCTATAATTTGCTTGCCATCATTGTCCTTTTGTGCAGATAGCTGAATGTTCACACCGCACAATACTCGAGATTTGATGTGTAAATAATGAAATCTAATACTTATTCTGATTGGACATTTTAATGCTAAGACTTGCGTGGTACACCAGATATGGGGTAGTGTTGTCACCATGAACACTGTGTATAACATTGATTTTTTATTTTTAAGAAAAATAGTATCATTACTTTACAACATATCAAGTCTACATTTTACTTGATGGTTTTTCATGTCTTAGGTTTCCAGTCTGCAGCTACGGGATGATCTTTTGTCACTATTAGTTGCTGGCCATGAAACTACTGGTTCAGTTTTAACCTGGACACTTTATCTTCTTAGCAAGGTATCATTTTAATTTTATTCACTATTATTAGATAAAAAAGGACGGCCTAGTGCACAAGGCTCCTACTTGGTGGAGTCTAGGAGGGTTAGATGTATGCAGCATTACCCCGCAATTGGAGAGGTTGTTTTCAGAATTTTATTCACCACTATAAGTTTCAAAAAATATAATCTCTATTCTGATTAATTTTATGAATTGTCTGCAAGTTACTTTCACCAGGTCAATAAGTTGCTTGCTTCTTACTCTAATAGGGTACTGTGGAAGTTAATTTTGTAAACAGATCACCTGATCCCAGTCGCCCCCCCCCCCCAACAAAAAAACAGATGCTTCATAGTGACACTGGGAGTCAATATTGAAATTGTAAAACCAACTCAACTGGCTTAATACAAATATCAAAAGCTGGTTTGACGTCCTCATAGACTTTTAATAAAATCTAGCTTCCAGCATGTTTCGAGGATTTTTGAACATGTATCCATTCTTATTTTGAATGTAGTTTGTGTCTCTGTTTGTGTATTGTATAGCACCGCTGAACAAAATGAGAGCTCCAGTTTCCATGAAAAGAAGTAGATTCCACCAATTATATATAAAAAAAGAGCTCCAGTCAGCATTTTTTTTCTAAAAATACTCGCTTTATTTATGCAGGACTTTTCCTCATTGGCAAAAGCACAAGAAGAGGTAGACAGAGTTTTGCAAGGAAGACGTCCTGCGTATGAAGATTTTAAAGATCTTAAGTTCTTGACATGCTGCATTATTGAGTCACTTCGGCTTTATCCACATCCTCCTGTAGGTTGCTAAACTTATCTTTGCTGTAATTAACGTCCTCTTGTGGGTTGCTAACTTATCTCTGCAGTAATTAAGTTCTAGTTCTGTTCAACCAAGTATACTCATAGTGTTGCATACCTTAATATGAGCTTATTATAATACAAGTTGGCACGATGATGTTAGAAATTTGAGTTAAATTTAGTCAAATTACAAGTAAGGGAAGTTGTCGGAGGAAAATTAGCCATCTTAGAAATTCTGGTAGCTAGTTGTTTTGGGGAATGGTTTGCAGTCATAGCAATTATGATAGGGTATGGATTATGGGAAGGTTAAATGTGAATGGGAATGTGAAGAGAACTTGGGAAATAAAAGGAAAATAGATTTACTCTGTTTTTAAAGAGAAGCAAGGATCTCACTGACTCTTTAAGAACAGACTCTTTGAGATAGAGAGTAGGCAAGAATCTCACATCTTCTCTAAATCAGCCCACATCCTTAATAGTAGATGAGCCAGAATCTGCAACTCATCGGACTATTAAAGTCCAAGGAGAATGAGAATCTCCCGTACTGATTTACTCTCTGAATAGTTGACACTTTATTGATGAGGCACTAGGCCTATTTATAATGATTTACAGAGCGTAGATTCTATTCAAAATATAAATATAAAATATATCTAAATCTAAGATTTAGATAACTAAGAATTATAAATCCTAACAACTAAATCTTAACTAATAAGATATTCATCTTATTTCCTAATTCTTTAAGATAATAATAAAATAATAATAAAAACAGACTCAATTAATTAAATATTAATTCCTAAAATCTCTAAACTTTCTGCAACTTCCATTATCTCCTGCTAATCTGGTACTCTATCAATACTTCCCCCGTGAGATTTGCCTTGACCTCGAGGCGAGACCAAAGTGCCAGCCTTCAAATTTATCTTGAAGCTTCATAATGGTGGTCTTCTTTCCAATAAGGAGAGCGGAGCGCAGTGATGCCCATATCGGAATGGTTTGGCAACGGAAGCTGAGGCCCTTTGGTGGCTCTGATGCCAAATGATAGGGTATGGATTATGGGAAAGTAAATGGGAATGGGATGTGAAGAGAACTTGGGAAATAAAAGGAAAATAGATTTACTCTGTTTTTAAAAAGAAGCAAGGATCTCATTGACTCTTTAAGAACAACCTCTATGAGATAGAGAGTAGGTAAGAATCTCACATCTTCTCTAAATCAGCCCACATCCTTAATAGTAGATGAGCCAGAATCTGTAACTCATCAGACTATTAAAGTCCAAGGAGAATCTCCCGTACTGATTTACTTTCTGAATAGTCGACACTTTATTGATGAGGCACTAGACCTATTTATAATGATTTACAGAGGGTAGACTCTATTCAAAATATAAATATGAAATATATCTAAATCTAAGATTTTAGATAACTAACAATTATAAATCCCAACAACTAAATCTTAACTAATAAGATATTCATCTTATTTCCTAATTCCTAGAGATAATAATAAAATAATAATAAAAACAGACTCAATTAATTAAATATTAATTCCTAAAATCTTTAAACTTTCTGCAACTTCCATTATCTCCCGCTAATCTGGTACTCTATCAAATTAGGATCCCCCTTCTAGTGTTTGAACAGTGATTCACGCCAGAATTTTGCCTTCTTCATTTTAGGTTTCCCCCTTGCTATTTTAGACTGCCAAGATAAAAGATATATAATAGACTTCCAAAACAAGTCTAATCTTAAACTCTAGATATTAAATGTTATTGTAATGCTATGCTGACTAAATTGAAGTTTATTTATTTGAATTTTCTTCATCGAGCTTGCTTCATCAATTATCTTTCGCTAATATTTAAGCTTCTGATGGTTATGTTCCTTTATGCATTCTTCAGGTCTTATTAAGAAGAGCTCAAGTTCCTGATGTACTTCCTGGAAATTACAAGGTTGATTCTGGTCAAGATATAATGATTTCTGTATATAACATCCACCATTCTTCAGAGGTATTACCTGATATTTTCCATTGGTAAAATATTCTCTTTTTTGGGTGTGTTGTTTATTTGAGGAATCAGTTGAGATGCTTGTGCTTGACACTTTCCCTAAGAATTAAGCTTCTTTACCTATCATATGGTTAACATCCTAAATGCCTCCCAACTGTTTTGATTTTGTTCAACTTCATTCTTCATATGACTTCCGGTAAAGTAGTTGGGTTTTACCATGAATTAGTTTAAGTGTTTTATGTTACATAATCAGTATCCATCCAATATAAATTCGCTGTGGTGAACGCAAAACAATGTTAAAATTATTTCTTTCATCCATTTCATTTTGTTAGATTTATTTAGCCCATCTGATATGGCCATATGGGAGGTGTATCAAGTTCTGAATGTTTTTTCATTTCTTTGTAATTTGAATATTTTGATCGATTTTACAACTTTCAATGTGGTTTTGCAAGGTTTGGGATAGGGCTGAAGAGTTTTTGCCAGAAAGATTCGATGTGGACGGGCCAGTCCCAAACGAAACAAATACAGATTTCAGGTGTCCATTATCCTACTACACTTCTGGGAATAGTACAAGTTTTGCATGAGATTTGTGCTACACTGACCCTATTTTGTATCAAGCGATATGTGCTAGGAGGGATGGGTGGGGGCTCAATCTGGCCATATTTCTTAGCTTGCTCTGATTCTAACGGGTCAAACATGTGGCAGATTTATTCCGTTCAGCGGAGGACCCCGCAAGTGTGTTGGTGATCAGTTTGCTTTATTGGAAGCAACAGTTGCTCTCGCAATCTTTCTACAGCACATGAACTTTGAATTGGTTCCCGATCAGAATATTAGCATGACCACTGGAGCAACTATACATACAACAAACGTAATTTTTCTTCTTGTATCTGAGATATGTGTCCTCTGATTAGTTTAGGTTTTGCTCGCACAATTTTCCTTGCCGTTTTTTATGACATTTCTGACAAAACCTGTGTAAAAGCAAATTGGTTGATGAAAAATAACCAGGAGTCCTTGGACCAAGTGTCTTTAACACAATTCTCTTGTTTCAGGGCTTGTACATGAAACTCAGCTCACGGCAAAGATAGTTGACTTTGTGTTCATCTTCCTCGGACAAGTTCAGCTGTAAAATTGTCCATATCTTTCAGCACATCATTTGATTATTGTATTTTTAAAAAAATATTTGCACAAGATGTATTTGATCTTCCCCCCCTTTTGATGTTATAATAGAAATTTATAATTTTTTTTTTATCAACAATCAAATGTTATCTGATGCAAAATTTTCTCCCAGTTAATACAATGTAGTTCATACTAGTTTTAGATGACTCAACTGATGGTGCAGCCTTCTTCTGAACTTCGGAATTTCCTAAATTGATATTCAAGGTGAGGAAGAAATGTATTGGCAGATGAGTCAGACAGCATCTGTTTTGTCTCATCTAGCTATCATGACTCTGCACTTTTTCTAATCGGAGTTCATGAATAATGAATTATTGTGTTGAGTGTAACCTACGATGCGTTGGATGGATGCATAGTCACTCTCATCTGTCATCCCTTGGTGTAAAAATTAATTGAAAAGAGACAAGTTTACAAGAGTCAATTCGGGAAATGTATCATGGCAAAGCTGATTATTATCTGCCACACACATGCATGTTATAGAAGGCTCATGTAAAGATCAAACCTGTTATATTTTTTTTATTATTGTTTGCTATTAGGCGTCAGGAGATGGAATGTTGGATCTTTCCGTTGATCTATACCAAGCGTTAGTTGAACCAACTACAAAACGAAAAACATTAACATAGTTATTAGGCGCCGGGGTTTAAGGACTTAGGTTGTGGCCGTGAAGATCCCAAAGCAAGTTTTAGTATGGCGAAGTTGACTACGTCTGTTCCTGAAACGATTACTTGCTTTGTCCCTAGAAAGCAGCATTACCTTCACTTCAAATATAATACAGTTTTAAAAAGTCTTCTAATTTAATTCAAAAAATGCCTTATTTTTAGGAGTGGGTGGCAAATTATATTATTCACGATCACGACCCAACTGAACTTATTTTAAATCGAAAACTTGTTAGGAAAAAATCTCAATGAATTAATGTTTAATATTTTGCGATAGGATATTCTTACCACCATTTTTTTTTCACCGTTTGATCAGAATCTCAATAAGAAAGAGAAAATCTCAATGAGAGTGAGAAATGTTAAAAACAGATAAGATTCTGATCTACCTGTAAAAAAGAGTTTTACAGTGGTAGTAGTAAGATTGATAGTAAGAATATCTTATCTCTGATATTTTAACAGTGTCCTAGGATAAAACATACGTGAAGTACTCGCCCTTGACTTCATGCATGTGGAGCTTGAGATCAAACCTAATTTTTCCCATGATTTAATAAGTTTGTTGGGCAAAAGTAATGGCGCCAAACGCGAACTGTTAGAGCTAACCAACGCCGGAAGAGAATGAGGCCGATCCATTCTCGATCTCCTCCCAATTCGAGGAATGGGATAGAATCGAAGCCTACAAGTGTTTTTTGCCAACCACGGCGCGCCACGTTTCTGATTCGAGAGCTACGCGAGCATGAACTGAGTGCGGCGGGGCTCAGCATCCATTTGGTGGGACCGGCGGCTTCTTTCAGCTTGGCGCCTTCACTATCAATATGGGAGTGCTGGAGCCAGTGCGTATGCATCAGTGTATGAGATATAAGAATATCTTTTTTCGGTCTCTTTCTCACCACAGTGTAACGCCAATATTTGAAGGAACAATAAAATAACACCCTTACCTACAATGACCACTTAGCTAACGCTCTGCATCGTCTCACTCTCTCTCTCCAGTTGGTAATGTTGGTTGTGGAGACGATGAAGGTGTTGCTGGTGATGGTTATTATGCTCATTCTGAATTGTAACGACTTTGATTGATGAAGAATTACACAAGCCAATTCTGAGAGGGAGAGACGCAGGAACAGAGGAAATGTTTAGGCTTCACAAGAGCAGGCCTTCTAAATCAGAAGACAAGCTTGAATTCAAATTCTCCCATTTCAAGGCCCTCGAGGTTACTCATCTCCTATTCAATTTTCTCGTCTTTAATCTGCTGTGTCATTTTGCTCTATGTTGTTATATGAAAATGAGTAACTGCTCCACGTAATTTCTTTGTTTAGAAGAGGGAGATTTTCTGCATCGAATCGACGTTGCCGTGCGACGCCTACATGTGTTGTTTCCAAAATGATCACCAACAGTGATATTATTCTGATAGAAAAGTACTAACAGAGTGCCTTATACGATATATGCAAAATTATGGCTATGGCCCTATCTGTTTCCTTGTTTAGTAGAATATTTCCTATTATGAAAAGAATCGCGAAGTGTGGCACTGAGATTTATGATCCTTGGATTTGATGCGTAGAGGCAATCTTCATTACCACCAGGAACTTGTTTAAAAGTTTTCCAAATCCTAGCCACAAATGACATATTCTAACTATAAGTGCAAACCTTTGCTATTCTCGAGTTTTTAGTTGTTGTTTGATTTGCATTACTATAACTACGTTTTTAAATAACATTTCGGCCTCAGTCCATAGTAAATGCTGCTTCTAACGTGAGCAGGTACCCAAGGGCTGGGACAAGCTGTTCGTTTCTATTATCTCCAGAGAAAATGGTAAAGCACTTGCAAAGTCAAGCAAAGCAATCGTGCGTAATGGAAGTTGTCAATGGACGGATATCATTTCACATTCTATATTGGTTTCCCGGGATAATTCTTCGAAGGAGATTGAAGATTGTCTTATCAAACTTCTTGTTGCCACGGTACTAAGCTGCTTCCCTCCTTCACGTCCCCTCCTCATTCTGGTTATACACATATAAAGATATACAGTTTTTCCCTTTCCTATTCATTGTTCCTGCTGTGCATAGAGCCTAGTTATACTCTTCTTTTTTAAACACAATCGACTCTCGGTTAATTTTGTACTTTTTGGATCGTCTCAATAAACAAATTGATTTATGCGCTACATAGCAGGGATCATCAAGATCTACCGTCCTTGGAGAGGCTACAGTTAATATGGCCAGCTATATGAGTTCAACTGAGGCTATTCCACTTTCCATTCCACTGAACAAGTGCAATCATGGGACATTTTTACATGTGAGTCATGTAACCGAGACTAAATGAAATTTGGCTTTCATATTACTGATTTTATTTTTTCTTCTAATATTGATTTCATGGCGAGTGACGTTTTCTTGTGTCAATGTGGATAAATCTGCAATTTAGTTATGTCCATTCGAATATGGAAAATTATGTTGCTGACTGGAATTCAAATAACAAATATAGGGCCTATTTGGGTTAACGGTGGGAATGGTAACTTATTTCTTGGTTTGACTTTTTTAGAAGCCGGTAGGAAAAAAGTTGGTTGTAAATATGATTTATATTTAGATTGATAGTGTTAGGAATGACGGGGCCCACATCAAAAAACTGAGAGTTTTGTTTTTTGGAAAAAACTGCCCCATAGAGCTTTTTCCTTAACTAACTTTTAGGAGTTTTTTTTTTTTTTTTAAAAAAAAAAAGCTCAGTAAATTTAAAATTCAACCCAAATATTCTACTTAAAGCTTTTTTTCTACTTTTTTTCTACTGGAGTTTTTTTTTCTTGGTTTAAAGTTACTTAAAGCTCTCTCCAAACAGGTCCACAATAAGATTTATAGATTTCAATTTCCTAAAATGGTCATCCTCACATTCTGCCTTTTCTTGTGTATGATAGCTAGACCAAAAAATTGCAAATGGAACGGCAGTGGTCAGATTGAAAGTGGCAAAAGAAAAATATTCTTTTTCATCAATTTATATCATAAGGATAGTGAATTTCTTTCAAGCAGATGCATAATGCATATGTCACATATCTCTAATAAATTAACCTCAACCTTAAGCTCACCTAATGATGGCATTTTCTGTTGTTTATTTTGCTGGTAATTTAACTGTACCTCTTTCAACTCTGGTAAGACTAAGAAGAAGTTTGATACATCATGCCAGAGACTAAAGTGTGTGTGTGGAACCTTTCGTTTTGTTCATTGTTCATTGTTTTTTTTTTGGGTGGTGGTGAAATATATAAATGAAACCTAACAGTTGCCAGGTATTGAAGTGATGTAAATATCTTTACTATGGCATCTTCATATATGATATGACTTTTTTAGAGTTGACATTTATACTTGTTAATTTGCAAAGGGAAACTAGTGGTCTCTTGCTCCATTACATTTCGAGATGTGACAGGAAGTTAAATTATTTATAAATTTAGCAGTCCCATACTCCCCATCAACTATGTATTGAAAATAACATAAAAAGAAAGTCCTGGCATGATGTCCAGGCTTAAACTCCAATAATTACATTCTACAAGAAGATTTACTTGGAGTTTTTTTTTTCCTGATCTAGTTTGTTGTATATGGATGAGGGAAATTAATGCAGAAGTTGGTGTGCTGGTGAACTAAAAAAAACAAGTATGGCGGGAAGTGCCAGACCAAGTGCCCTCATATCCTTTCCTTCTTTGCCTATAATCTTTTGGAATCTATCATGTTGTCTGGAATCTGAAACGATAAATGGATATGTAACAATTTTGAATTTGAAGGGCGATAAATTCCGAATATTTTTCAAATTCATTTAAATGTGTGTTTAGCTCAAGCGTTGAAACTGTCAATGCTAAACTGTAGTGATTGCCCCACTTTGCTGAGCGCCTGTTCTTTTTCGTTCATCTCTTCTTGTGCAGTCGGTATTTCCTTTGTTTTTCCTGCTTTTATTGCCTATAATTCTACTGCAACAAAACGCCATTCATCTTAGCACCGGGAGCTTAGTGATTTTTGCCTTTCGCAGGTTACTGTTCAATGCCTCACGCCTAGAACAAAATTCAGGTTTGTATTGTGGGTAGGTTTTTTGTTATCTTATATGCGAGCCATTAACTCAGTATGTACTGACATCTTGCACAATTTTTCAGGGATCAGGAATCAAAACAGACAAATTCCCATATCAACGATGTGAATACAAAGAATCATGATGTGGCTGTCAAGTCAAATGTATCTGATTGTTCCCATGTAGAGAGTGCTGAATCCTCCTCTACAAAAGCTTTGGAATATACCTCATCCCTTGGAGAATTTGAGAGTAGGGTAAGGTTATAAAGTTCTACAAGTATATATGCTCTTTGGAATCTGTGCACAATCGTAAATTTTCTCTGCCTGTGCTTATCAATGAGGGAAGCTAACTCTAGTTGTATCTAAACTGATATAATCTCCCATCAGTTGTTAGTCCTAACTTTACAGCACTGCTAGATATTAAGACCGCGCCCAATTCCATTCTAATGGATTCTTATAAAGCCTTTCATTGGATGGTGTTGTATTTAATCCGCAATTATAGGGGTTTTTCTCTTTACAGCTATCTGCTTGTTTGTCTTAGTCGTGATGCAATTTAATTTTGATCAGTCTATATGATGATACGAGAGACATGTTGTCTTTTGATTGCAGGAGACAAATTTCTCTGGATCTGGTTCGCATTGCAGCTATAATTCAGCTGAGGGATCAATAGGAAAGGGAAACTTGTCCCCTAGTGTTGATTCAAGGGATGATGAACAGAGCCCAGGTGGAATACAAGATTCAACCAGTTCCCTGAAAAGTGTATCTGACTGCAATTATCAGGCTCAAAATTTTTCTCAACCAAGTCATTCATCATTAGATTCCCGGATAACAGAATTAGGGAATTTGTCTTCTACGCAAGTGATTGGAGCATCTTCTATGAGTATGACCACTTTTAAAAGTTGTCAGGAAGGTGCAGGAGAGTCAACTGAAGAGCTTCGAGCAGAAGCTAAGATGTGGGAGATGAATGCCCGGAAGCTGATGGTTGACTTGGAAACGTTGAGGACTGAGTTTTCTGATCAATCCAAAAATCTGGCAAATATGGGAAGGGAGCTTTCAGCAGCACATACAGAACGTGATAATTTGAAAACAGATTTTCAGCAACTGAAATTGTCCTTGGAACATGCATTAGAGAAGCAGAAAGTATTTGAAATGTCAAATTGTCAAGGTGAATATGTTCCAGAAATTGAAAGGCCACTACAAGAAGAATTGGAGTTTCAGAAAGAGTCCAACGCCAACTTGTCTTTACAACTGAAAAAGAGCCAAGAAGCAAACATTCAGCTGGTTTCTGTTCTTCAGGAACTGGAAGGGACCATAGAACAGCAGCAAATGGAGATAAAAAACCTTTCAGAATCACCTTTAAAATTTAGTGATGTAGAGAACTCTTTCCAACTAAGCATAGAAGAAAACAGGAGCCTAAGGCTTCAGTTGGAACAAATGAAGGAGTCAAAGAATGACCTCTTGGTCAAGGTACGGAAGTTGGAACTGGCTTTAGAGGAAAAACGAAATGACATAGAAACTGCAAAGTGTCTAGATCAAAAAATCCTTTCAGACGTGAAAGAGGAATATGAAAGAAAATTATCTGCTAAAGAGGAAGAAGTTTTATGTTTGAAAACAAAGTTGCTCGGGTCTCTCCCAGAAAAATGTAATGCAGATGATGCAGATCTTAGAAGAGAAATTGAAGTGTTGAAAGAGAAACTTCAGGAGCTTGAGACAGACTGCAATGAGCTTACTAATGAAAACCTTGAGCTCATGTTCAAGCTTAAAGAAGCACAGAAGGAATTGCAAAAAGGAGGTACATTTGAAGACTTTTCTCCTAGCAAGCTTGTAGATCAATGTTTTGTTAGCTCTGTGACAGATGTCAAAAACAAAGTATTTCCAGTGCTCCATTTAGAAGATTCCTTACAGGAGAAAGTCATTGACCAGGTTGATAGTAACAATCGCACTTCAACTGAAGAATTGGAGAGTTTGAAAATAGTTCTGGAAGGGAGAATCGCAGAACTGAATAAGAAAGTAATAGATAAAGCTTCTGAAATAGAAAATGTTGAGGCTAACTTGTCATCTAAGGAAAAGGAAATCGAGGTTCTGCAGAAGTGCCAGAGTGAATTGGAAGCTAAGGTTTGTCATCTTCAAGATGACAAAAGTCAACTAGAGGAACACGTGGAGGTCGTGCTAAAAGAAAGAGATCTGATCTTTAGATTCTTGTATCATTTACAAAGTGATTTGGCTTCTCTTACTGGGAGCATAGAATCACATATTTCAACCAAAGAAATTTTTGAAAGAAAGACATCAGAGTTAGAAAGTGGAAAATATGAATTGGAGGTCAACACACCAGAGATTGAAAGAGTAAAGGAACAACTGTCTGAGTACGTGTCTGTTTTAGAAGCTCAATTGAGAGATTTGAAAAATGATCGAGAGTCCATTCTGTCAGAACTAAGGAGCTCTAGATCTCATGCAGCAACTCTTCAAGGGAAGATTATGAAGATAAAGTCACAGATGGATTCTTCAAAAGAAGACTTGAAACAAAGGTTAAAGGAGATACAATTGCGGTGGTCAGAAGCTCAACAAGAGTGTGAATATCTTAGGGGAGAAAACCAGCAGTTACAAGCTGTGATCGATAATCTTTCCAAAGAATGCAGTTCTCTGCAGAAATCTAATGGAGATTTGCAAAGGCAAGAGCTGGAATTCAAGGAGCATTTTTCAATCATGGGAGTCAGATTGAGGCAATCAGACCAAAGATTTGCAGAATGTTTGGAAAGAGTTGAGTTCTTAGAAAAGAAATTTACTTTGTTGTTGGAAGATAACACGTCAACTGAGAAGAGTATTGCCTCAGAATTAGATGTGCTTCTTGGGGAAAATGGAATTCATCGGGAGAAGGAGCAAAGCTTGTTGAATCAGTTGCGTACGGAGAAGACAGTAGAAACTCAGAACCTTCAACAAGAAATTGAGCACCTGAGCATGAAACTTTCAGCAATACATGATGAAAAAGACAGAATAGCTTCCAACACTTTGCTTGAAATATCTGCATTACATGCTGAGAAAGCCAAATTGGAATCTGATTTTGAGGAAGTTCAATCTAAAGTGCTTTCTTCTAAGAATGAGGTCGATGCTATGCAGAAAGAATATGAAAGAAGGCTGCAAGACCTAACAACTGAGCTTGGTGCTTCCAAAATTAACCAGGAAATGCTGATGTCTGACCATGAAGAGCTTTTAAAGCTCGTGGAGGATTACAAGTCAAGAGAACTAAAAGTCAAAAGCACCATGAATACCCTTGAATTGAAACTTGAAGTCACTGAACATGAGAAACAACAACTTATGGAGGAGGCTAAAAATTTAAGGGTCGAGTTGCAGCAGATAGATCAATTTAAAAATGAGATTACAGTGCTCAAGAAGGACCTCGATTCAACCAGTTCTGAGAAAGAGAGACTAGAAGTATCATTGCTTGTGACATCTAAACTTTGTGAAAATCTGAAGGCAGAGATGAATTTGTCTGAAACAAAGATCTTATCCATGGCAAAGGAAGTATCTGAATTGGACGACTGTAAAAGAAGTAGAGCAACCCTAGAAGAAAGGCTTGTGCAGATGGAGAGTGATTTAAAGACAAAAGAAACATTATCTGTCCAGGTTGTTGAGTCAAAAAACGAGCTCAATCAAATCAAAAAGATAAACAGGCAGTATCAACAAACCATACAGGCACTTGAGCAGGAAAAAGTTGAATTTCAGGCAAAATTGCGAGCCTTTGAAGAAGAGCTGAAACTGATCAAGGAACAGAAGCGAAATCAAATGTCCAAAATGAATAAGAAAGCTGTACCTGTTCCTGAAGATCTGAAGATCTTAAAAGTCAGTACATTTTTTCTCCTCAATGGCATATTTACATTTTTTATGTCAGGACTCTTGATTTTTATATATATCTTTCAAATAAGCAGAATCCAACGGTGAAGAACTCAAATCAACATCGCAGCAATAGGAAAAAGCCATTGTCTAAGACTGACAGAGAAACTCTGAAAAATCAACAGGACATTTACAGTAGCAAGCATCAGAGTGAGGTGATACAATTGGGATGCTTATGATTTTATTTTGCCTCCAAGTTGAATTTTATGAATTTTATTTATAATTTCTAACACGTGGCACTTGCTTTAATTAATGAAATAATTTTTCAATGCTTATGTTTACTACCTTTCTTTTCTGATAGGTTGAAACTGAACATGGACTTCATGATGAAAGTGTTCATGTGGTTGAAGTAGATCCTGAATCAAAGATTCAGTTGCTTGAAGCTGAACTGGCAAAAGCTAAAGAAACAAATAACATGTATGAAGCTCAACTCAACAGGTTAGAGAGGAACATAGTGTCTTCCAAAAGAAAAAGATATGAAGTGTGTACGCGTAATCTGTCTAACTAGAACTTTGTTAACCTTGTCATTTAGTTAACCATTGAATCGGGACAATGTTTCTTAAAAGACAGGGTGTTTCAAAGTAAATATATTCATATCATTGATTGTCCCACAGTTCAGATATACAACGATCTGCCTATCCAGATCTTTGAGATGGAAAAAAGAAGTCGTTTATATTGCATGCCTTGCTGCAGATATAAAATCTTATATAAATGATGAATTTGTCCCTTGCAGGCTACTTTCAAAAGGTCAAAACAATCAGGCGAATGTCCCCGTAAGATCAGTGGCCGGAGGAGAAGTAGTTACAAGAGAAAAATTCGAACGAACAAAATCAATGCTTGAGGCAGAGTTAAGAGACATTCAGGAGCGCTACTTGAACATGAGCCTTAAATATGCTGAGGTAGAAGCTCAGCGCGAGGAACTTGTGATGAAGCTCAGGGTCACCAAGAAGAATAAAAAAGGATCCATGTCATAAAATTATCTCATGACTGGTCCAAATTTCTAGTACCATACCTTGCTTTTACGGATTCGAAGTAGGATAGTTTTCAATATGCAAATTGCAATAGGATTTGTCTTTTGGGAATATTTCATTGATTGATTGAGAATTGTATAACTATAATTAATATTGTAAATATCGGAAATTTTGAAGGGAGAATAACACCTAGCTAGCGAGTGACATTTTGATTGTCTTGGATTCTTGGGCTATCTGTGTCAATAATATACACCCTTTTATAAACCCTATGCTGGCCCGTTTTTTATTCTTTCAACATTTTTTATGGTGCTTCCTCAAGACCTTTTCTACCAAGAAATGTAAAGAACAACAAAAGCCAAATCCACAGCAAACCAGATGCAAGTATCGTGTTCATTTTGGCAACAAACGATGTTCTCTCTGCATCTTCAAGCATCATACTCATACTTAAGTCACTAACTGGAGCTAATTAAATCCTCCAATTATTTCATAATAAAACTGATCAACTTGTTCATTAACTTAATTATTTTTGAGCTCCTCCTCAAAAGTATGTTTTCATTTTTATTCCTCCATTTCTGCTACCCTGACGTAACCCTCCCCTTAATTAACTAGTTGTTATAATTAAACGCACCAAAATTCTTCAAGTACCAAGACGCAAATTAATCCTGGAGAGGCATATATATATGTGATGCATTAAAGAAGTATGTTGCCTTTTCATCACATATGAATATGACCCCTCACTCTTTCAAGAAATTAAAGTGCGCTTCCATCAACACTGATAGCCAAAGCCAAAAGGTCAATTTGACTAATTTAGTATTAAAATTATTCTGGATTATTGGCCGATATATATATAATATTGAGAGTTACATAATAAAATGGAATGCTTTTCTAAAGGTATTTCCCCGTAAAGGAGACCAGAACTGGCCAATCATGCTAAAATATAAGGGGACCCATGCATGCCCCATAGCTACGATCTTTTTCTAGGTCG
Organism: Acacia confusa; assembly: GCA_037074495.1. Lineage (NCBI taxonomy): Eukaryota > Viridiplantae > Streptophyta > Magnoliopsida > Fabales > Fabaceae > Acacia > Acacia confusa. The sequence continues at coordinate 5,684,116 of CM073507.1, read as the reverse complement.
AATAATGCTGTGTGTACATGAACATCTCTTGTCTTTCTCGAACATGTTACAGTATCTAGTAACATATATATGCTTGCTTCTGCAATTGATCAAAGTATCCAATCAACCAACCAAGTACCCACTATCAAGTGATCAGCTAATAGCACGTGTTTCTATTAAAAAATCCAGTGAATTATCGATTCTTCAGAACCAAGAATAATACGTACAATTTGAATTCACCCGTTTCAAAATAATGCTCCATCCATTAACTTAAACTAACATCAAACTGTAGTGTACAGTCAACCTTGGCCCTATTTGAACGAGATATGGCAAATATTTCTCAACTATACGGGTTCGGTTCTAAAGGTGGTGCCAAAAAAGGAATAATCATATAAGTGGGGATCGTGTAAGAGATATAAATATAATGAGATGTGTGCAGTAACTTGGAATGGCATATGCCTTGGAAGATGCTCCATCAGGAACCTCCTTTTCGTTCTCTACTTTACTTGGTGTGTCCTTTGTCACGAAAAGTCACCACCACATTAATTAAGTCATCTCAGCTTTTATTGCCATGAAGACCAAAGCAACAAACCCTACCATGACGCTATAACTACCAATCCAAGCTTCATTCTCAGGTCCTCTTCGTCCTCCATTGTCATAACCATGTAAATGTTTTCTCTTGATCAGTCTCACCCACCATGGCCTCCTCCTCCGTCCATGGCGGAGATGTGGTGGCTATATATCAACACCCTCCATTATTACTTGCTCCTTTAAGATTCAAGAATAATACAGTCTGCTGGGAATGGATGAACCTACAGGGCAACTTCGATCCTTTGGCATTATTTTCACTTCCTCGGTCTCCCACCTGGTGAAAGCCTTGTGTCCCCGATCACTCGCTGTGATTGGGCTCTCCAAGGTGTATTCTTATCTCCGCGATCTTTTCTTTGTACTGTAGTTTGAGCGTGGTTATGAGTTATGATCAGGCTGCTAGCCATTAGGAGGACAATAAACTAATGTTCTTATAGGACTCTGGTCAAATTCTGTACCTGCTTCTGTTTCAGATGCATTTATTACTGTAATATGTTGAGCAACAGATTTTCAATTTCTAGCTAGGATCGTAAAAATACTTTAGTTAGCTATTCAGTGAAGAACCGTGCCTTTAAAATCATTGGAAAATTAAGGATAGTTAATCAAAACGAAAGTTCGAATTACCAGATCTATACCTGTGTCCATGTCAATTGATGAAGCATCTAGCTATCTAGGGCTGAGATCGAAATGAACTCATCAACTCTTTTAAGGGTGTAGACCACTATGTTCATAAAAGAGTTAATTTAAAATGGTTCATATACAAGTCAAATTTAGGAGATTTAGCTACTCAACTCGTCTAGATCCTGAACAGTTCATTTTAAGAACAATGGGAAAAAAATCATCTTGATAAAACTAGTACTCGTATTTTGCTTATTACATCACAATGTATGTCATAATCTGAGTAGATACTGGTGATAAAGGTAGGCAAAAACAAATGACATGCGGAGGTCCACTATCCAGCTAGTGTGATAAACGTGTTCTGCAACTTCATATTGAGCACTTGTCAATTAGATTACTCTTATCAGCAATATTAACTGGCATATTTCTGAAGGTCCGAGGTAACACATATATGTACGGTTCTGATAAATCTGATATGGATATGAACCGTAACAATTAATAATATCTGATGTTTGATGAACTGAACCGTACCTGAGGTTAACTTGAGTTTACGCTTATAATGAGATGAGTACTACATATCCAAGGTATAGATATAGTTTCATTTTCGTTATGATTGCCGAATAGAGTGAAAATAGAGGCAAAACACAGTAAAAAATGGACAAGGCGCAGATTTCCAACTTAAAATATGCAAATCCATATCAGAATTAAGTTAAAACATGCGCTTTAATTATCACGTGTACGTGAGGTATATTTTATTCATTGACCAATCAATCTACGACGATTGAAACATGTACACTACGGCTTTTTCTGACATGCATGTGATACGGTTTCATGATTGCTATAGGGAGTGCAAGGTAATTATAAAAGTGCTCGAGAATAAATTAAAATTAAACTCAATCTATGGTATGAGCTTACAATTCTTCAATTTATATGGACATTTTTGTCACTAGACGCGGCGTTAAGAGCAAAAGTGCAGATAACTAAAGTGCTTCATCTTTATCTTGGCTCGCGCGCGTGCACCAGAAAAAAAATAACATTAGTGTTGCTAATTCATGAGCAGCTTAACATTCTTTCTGAACTACCTTAATATTCGTTGGCAGTCGCTTAAAACATGCAAATATCCATATCAAATTTAAAATAAAACATGCGCTTTATCGTGTGAAGTATATTTTATTCATTGACCAATCAATCTATTGAACATACATGCACACAGTTTTTTCTGACGTGCGACAAGGTTTCATGATTGTTATAGGTATAGGCCGGGAGTTCCAAGTATAATTATAATAGTGGTCGACAATGAAATTAAACTCAATCTATGGTATTACGAGCTTTAGTTTCAAAGCTTCAATTTAGAAGGACATCTTTGTTACTACTTTTCTTCTTTTTGCTCAAAATCTTTGTTACTACTAATTAAATGCAGCCTTAATTAAGAGCGAAAGTGTAAATAGAGAACTTCATCTTTATCTTGGCGCGCACCAGAAACTAAATTACATTAATTAGTTCCACTAATTGATCAACTTAACATTCTTTCTGAACTAGTTTCATAGTATTCTTTTTGGAAATCACTTGCCAACTTTCAAATATTTGGCCGCTTCACTTACAAAATTGTATAGATATTCATATATCTGTCAGCTACATAGAGCAGACTTCAGTCAGCTTCCATGTATTATCTAAATGTCATGAAATTAAGTAAATATCATGAATAATGAAAATACAGCGCATATATAAATTGTGTTTGATTATGATTAAATGTTAACATAAGAAAGAGATAAAATTTTAGAATTTGAACGAATAAACAAATGGAAAGCAATTTTTTTTTTTTTTGGGCTTCTAACAAGCAATTAAATATATGCAAAGAACAACCATGTAACAATATGCAATATCATCAATTTTCGTTCACACTGTAATATTTAAATTATCAAGTATATGCATTATTAGTAGTGGCCAAACATAATCTTTCTTCTTTCCTTTGAAAGTGATACCCGAATTGAACAGCTATTTCGTTTACTTTGAAAACACAGAAGTTTTATTTGAAATAAAAATGCATAATTTTTTAAAATAAAATAATCTAAATTATATTTTTGGGTTTAATGTTTCTGCCTTTAAACCTTATATTTTTACCTCAAAACAAGTATTCAAAAATCACTATAATCTAATTTTACTATTGGCGACGTGAAATGAATAAATGTTAAAAAAATATTGAAATTATATGTTTTAAATAATTATAATTGTTAAAAATAAAATCAATATGAATCTTAAGATAGAAAGTGAAAAAGTTATTAGAAACATTTAATTTTTAAAATTTAATTAGTTAATATGCAACTGGCATCCCTGGAAATGGCCTCTGGATAATTTCCATCTATAAAAAGCCTAATTGAGGGCCCATTTGCTGAAGAGGGACTCTCGGTTGTATGTATGTTTTGAGCCCAAACGAGAGAGGGCTCATTACCCGTTTTATTATGTTGCGTGGTGCTGGTAATTGCCAAACTACGCTTCGATTGGGTCGCACCAATAAAATCTTTAACCATTTGATATATTTGAAGACTCAAGACCATGAAACTTATTTTTACAGCATAAAAAATAATTAATATTTATAATAAAACCAATATTAGGGTTATTTTCAATTTCAGTTGTAAAATTATTTTTTCCTTTATTACGTTGTATCGTCTGAGATGAGAGGCAGCGGCGCGCTTTTATAACTCAAAAATGCCGGGAATTGCGTGAAAATAATTTTACAGGGCAACACAGCGAATCGAAGTTACAGGGCGTTTTGGTCAATTCACACGTTTCCGTTTTTGGAGTGTGCTGGGTGAGGAGCTTCGTAAAAGTTTTAAAATTAGCTTAGATTTACGGTTCTGCCATTTACCCCTTTCACGAAATCCCAAATCCCATCCTTCTCGCTCCCTTTCTCTCTCCCCCGCCTCCTGCGACTGTGGTTAGCTCACCCTCCTGTATCAGAGTGTGAATGAGACTCGTGGACCCAACCCTCTCACCCTCGTTTGATTCGTCACTTCCATTCTCTTCGAAACCAATCCACTTTTCTGAAAGGGGAGTTACCTGCCTCGAAACCCTTCTCTCTATCCGCTCACTCACACTCCTGTTATGCTATTCCTCTTCAATTTCAGCTTTCATGGTCTCCACCTCTTATCCGTAGGTTTCCCTGTGGCTTAATTCTCATTTCAATCACTTGGGGCATTGGACTTTGATCAATTCGTTTGTTTTCCTGCTGATTTAGGCGCTGATTCGCGCTCTGTGTTCGAAGCGGCCATGAAGCAAGACTTCGAATCACTGTCTGTTTCGGAAGGCCAATCTCATGATGCATTCGTCACAAGTTCGGCTTCGGAAACTCAATCTGGTTCCCAGACGATGCCCAACGCTCAGGTACCTGAGCATGATAATTCTAGGATAGTTAGAGGTGCGGTTAATGGTTATATTGTTTACACTCGACAAAAGAAGGATCGTCGTTTGTGTGATGGGTCCTCTGAGAATGAAAAGCTTAAGAGGCTAAAAACTTCTGTAGAACAGCAAGCAAATGTACCAATTCCAGGGTCGGAAGTTGGAGGCGGTGTAGAAATACACAATGTAGAACAAAGAATAGAAATTGGAGTCAGTTGTAATATGGAGAAGTCTAAATGCTACAATGAGCTTGAGAACAAGCCCGCACAAAATCGTGCTGGGGAACGTGGCTTCCATGATGTTCCTGTAGTGATTTCTAACGGTGACGGTGTACAGAAAGATGTTGTAGTAAAGACATTGAAGTGGTATTCTCGATCAGCTTTGAAAACAAAGGTTCGCTCTTCTGATAAGACGGCAAGTCTTTCAGAATCTTCCCAGACTGATAATTCCAAATCAGATGGGAAGGTAAACGGTGGCCCCAGCGCATTAACAGCCCCAAGAAACAAGTTGGAATTGAAGATGTCGAAAAAGATTGTGCTCAGCAAGAAGCCTATGACCGTCAAGGAGCTCTTCGATACCGGTCTACTGGATGGGGTTCCTGTAGTTTACATGGGCGGAAAGAAGGTTACGATTATTTGTTTATTTATTTTTATTCGGATTACAATTGTACGTCTTAGTTACGTCCAAATTTATAAAGTAATAGTTTGACTAAAGTTGAACTTCCAAATTTAGTATAAAAGACATTTCACATATGACTGTATTAGAAAAGCGTTGAGTCGCATAGTTAATATTAATAACCTTTTATTAACGGGGCTGGCCCTTGGTAGAGTTATTTCTAATCATCCTTTTCTTAATGAATATTTCAAATCATCCTGTTTTTTGGCCGGCGTTCAAATTATTCTGTTTGCCGATAGTTTAACTGGAAAAATGTATATTCAATATCGGTGCGTTTATATTACAGGCTTCGGGACAGCGAGGCATTATCAAAGATGGGGGAATATTGTGTTCTTGCTGTCTGTGCAATGGACGCAGGGTCAGTTATGATTTTCTTTTGCATGTACAGTGGATTCTTTAGTCTATACGCTCCCTTGAATCCCCCCTTCCATTTTCTGGCCCCGTAGGTCATTCCACCTTCCCAATTTGAGATTCATGCATGCAAAGCGTATAAGCGAGCAGCACAATACATTTGCCTGGAAAATGGGAAGAGCCTGCTTGAGCTATTGAGAGCTTGCAGAGGAGCTCCATTACATACTCTGGAGGCGACAATTCAAAACGTTGTTTGTTCTCCACCCGATGAAAAGTATTTCACATGTAAAATGTGCAAGGGTGAGCTTATCTTTTTCTACCTTTTCGTCTTTAACAGTTTTTTGTTGGGCGAGGTTATCATTCTGATTATGGGCTTGTGGCAAAAGTCAAAGTAAACGAGGACAGAGTTTTTATTTTACTTTGTAAGATTTGCTTTGTGTGCTAATACTTCTTTTACATCTACTATTTCCATAGTATGTTTCCCTCCTTCCTGTGTGGAAAGAGTTGGGTCTATATGCAGTTCTTGCAAGGAGTCCAAGGATTCTCAAGAAAGTTCTGTCGATAAAGTGGGCAAAAGAGTCAGGTACTCGTTTCTTATTCCCTATCTGTTAAATAGGTTTTTTGAAGTGTTCAGATTTATAATACGATAAAAATTTATATGTCATGCTCTATCATCATCATCCCGTTACATAGTACTGTTGGTTACCTAAAATTTACAACTAAAGGCTAAGGGGCGCTGTTTTGTTGATCTTAGTTTTTGTAGACCTGCTTCTAAATAAACTAAAGGCAAAAACTTCTAGACTGAATATGTTAAGATTACCACTGCTATCTGATATAGCCACTACAGGCCACTTTGAAAAATAAAAAAAAATGCAAATGTGATGGGTTTTTTTTTATTCCATCTTGTTTTTAACGTGTTTGATGACACAAAGTACTATTCTCGTGCCACTAGGAGTTCTGGAATCATCATAATATCTTTCTGGCTTGATTTCAATGTATGCTTAGGCATGTCTTCTGGAAACACGTATGCTTTCCAAAGATTTTAGCTCATGTTTGTGGACCAGCCTATTTTTTCAAGTTCAATTAGTCTTGTTTCAGAAGGATAACACGGAAAAATTGAAACATTTCCCCCTTCCTCTCACTAATATTGAATTGTTGTAGTTAGATTTCTTATAGGCTTGTGCCTGCCTCTGATATGAACTATATTCTATACGTATATTTATGTTAATTCTATAAAATCCTAACCAGTACGTATATGATTCTGGAAATATTGTATCCCTGTTTTATCATGCTGATGTGTGCCAGTTGCGATATTTTCATAGAACATTTCTTTTGGACAAGACAAAGTATCCAATGTGAAAAATTACATGAAGTGACATAATGCCACTGTTCAAAATGAATGAAAAATATGCGTCTAAAATGATGAAGCCTTGTCGAATGTGCAGTGTTAAGTCCCCACATCCTATTTTGGGTTATTATATTTTTTTAATCATTGTTTTGCTATATTTCAGGTCCCCTAGACCGCTCTCTGTCACTGAGCAATCTGATACTTCTGAGAAGTGTATCTCTTCTAAGATTAAGAGACACAGGAAGAAAAGAACAAAGTTGGTATTCATAACTATTTTATCTAATATAGGTCGCTGTGTTTGTTGTAGAATAATTTTGTGCTCTCTTTGCAGTCTTTCGTTTTAATTTTTAAAACTAATATGCTGCAAACTACGTTGTCAAGGTCACCAAAATGGGTTAGCCGTGCAAAGTCTTCCAAGAATTCTTCAATGTCCATCCTTTCACGAAAGAAGAGTCTTTGGAGGGTGAAAAAAAAGTTTGTATCTTTTAGGCAACCATGTAGTTAGTATATTTGGCTTCCTTGTGGATCTTTTAACAACCAAATCCTTTTATCAGGTCCTCAAAATTGTCAGTAAAATTGAAGACTGCAAGAACTACTTCAAATTCAATGCATTTATCTTCACCAAACAAGAGTCACTGGAGGATCACTAAAAAGTTAGTTCTTTAGGTTCTTGTCACTTATTTGTACAATCTGTCTGTATTATTATATTATTATTTAAAATCTCTCTCTTTTAGTAATGATAATCTGCATTTGTTCATCTGATATGTTATTCTCAAGGCACCAGCAGTTGCATAAGTTGGTCTTTGAGGAAGGTGGATTGCCTGATGGAGCTGAAGTAGCTTATTATGCACGTGGACAGGTTATTTACATTAATTTCATGTGCAAGCTCATGTGTTTATGTCTTTTGTTGTGTTAACTGGTATATTCTGGTTGACAGAAACTGCTTGAGGGATACAAAAAGGGCTTTGGAATAATGTGTCGATGCTGCAACTCTGAGGTATATCCCATTGACACTTTTCTTCTAAGTTTGTAAGCGCTGCTCAAGATTAAGTGCTCTATAAAGATGATGGAATCTATTGTAAATGTTCTGCAGGTCAGCCCTTCACAGTTTGAGGTCCATGCAGGCTGGGCTTCCCGCAAGAAACCGTGAGTGCTCCTACTTATTTGGTGTGGGGTAGTTTTTTTTTTTAATTGCCTGCTGCTTTTGAATTTCTTAAAACTGCAATACTTTTGGGCAGTTATGCATACATCTACACATCAAATGGGGTGTCTCTTCATGAGCTGGCTATATCTCTCTCAAAAGATCGCAAATACTCTGCCAAGGATAATGATGATTTATGCATTATTTGTTGGGATGGCGGAGATCTGTTGCTTTGTGATGGATGCCCAAGGGCTTTTCATAAAGGTTAGATATGCATTACATAAAATTTGATAGACAACTTAACTATTTAATGATCTACCTTTGGCATAATATTTTTCCCCAGTTAGATAGCCTTGAGTGTGAAGCAAAGATCTCCTACATCGCATTGGGTATGCTTTCAGGCAGTTTGAAGATGTGGAATAAAATAATGGAGTAAAGGGGGAGAGGGTTGGAGGAATAAGGAGATATAGAAGAATAAGGTAAGAGATGCAGAGAGAAATAGAGGGAGAAAGGGGTGGGACGCCTATCAAGTCAAGAGAACTTTATTCAGTGATCAAATAAAATAAAAGATAATTAATAAAAGAATAATTAAAGAATGAAAATAAAATAATAGCTAATTAATAAAGAGTTAAGGTGCAATTTTATCAACAAGGTTTTTCTCAAGGGGGCGTCTAATACAAATAAGTTTTGGAAGGAGCAAAAATACTAATAAATAATTTAAAAGGGTGCAACTTCACTAAAACCGTTAAATTTCACCAAACACCGTTTGGTTTTTCTTCTCTTATAATTTAATGACTGTTTGGTTAAATTTAACAGTTTTGGTAAATTTGCACTCTTTTAAATTGTTTATTGGTATTCTTGCTCCTTCCAAAGCTTATTGGTACCAGACGTTCCTCAAGAAAAACTTTATTGGTAAAATTGCACCTTGACCCTTTGATAAATCCAAGTTCTAATCTCATGTATATTCTTTTTAAGATGGTTTAATCTCTAATTTATAATTATTTACTAATTTATCACTGTCTTCTATCACATTGTTATGTTTCTTTTTGTAAAGAAATAACCTTCAATTAATATTTTTAAGACAAACGATATTATTTTTCATGCTTTATAGAATCAGAAATGACACTTCTAAGAATTAAGCGTTGTTTGACAAATAAAAAGATATATCTTCCAAGTGGCTTCTGTTTTCCATTGTAATTTACAGAATGTGCATCTCTGTCGAGTATTCCGCGTGGTAATTGGTACTGTAAGTTTTGTCAAAACATGTTCCAAAGAGAAAGGTTTGTGGTGCACAGCGCCGATGCTGTGGCGGCTGGAAGGGTTGAAGGAGTTGATCCTATTGAGCAGATAACCAAGAGATGTGTGCGCATTGTTGAAGATGTTGATGCTGAACTCAATGGATGTGCTTTATGCAGGTATTTCATGGAGATTAGAAGCTTATTATGAGCTTGGTGTGTATTTTTATTCTGCTTTTTGGAATCAGCAACTTTTACCTTGCTACCTACCGTGTTATTAAATTAATCATTTCCCAATCTTTATTATCGTAAATTTTTTATTTACCAGCAAGAAATTTGTTTATGTAGAGGTTGTGACTTCAGCAGATCAGGATTTGGTCCACGAACAATAATAATCTGTGATCAGGTATGCATGCTAATACATTGTCATGAAGGCCCACAATATCAACATTAAGTAGCTAAAGTTCACAAGTTCATGAAAGGGCATGATTATTGTTGCAAGTATTTAATATCATTGGGATCCGTCTGTCTCTGGTGAACCATGAGATGTTCTCATTCTTGTTCTTCCCCATTTTTTCCAGTGTGATAAAGAATTTCATGTTGGCTGCTTGAGGGATCATAAAATGTCATTTTTGAAGGTATGCTGTGTGTTTCCATGTCTTAATATGCAGATACATTAGTTTGGATTCCAATCTTCTGCGTCTACTGACCATGTTATAATATTTGTATGTCTAATGACAGGAATTGCCAGAAGGGGATTGGTTTTGTTGCCATGATTGCTCAACCATACATTCTACTTTTCAGAACCTCCTGGTTAGGGGGGCTGAGAAACTTTCAGAACCTCTCCTGAATGTTATAAAGAAGAAGCAAGAGGAAAAAGGTTTAGAATCCCTCAGTGATATTGATGTGAAATGGAGGCTTCTTAAGGGCAAAATTGCTTCTCCTGAAACTAGGCCATTTCTTTTGCAGGCTATCTCAATATTTCATGTATGTTCTGTCATACTTCAATATAAATTGCTTCATCTTTTTGTTTTCCTCTTGAGGAGACCGGCATCATAATTCCTGTGTGTCTCCCATTATAGATCTGCTTTTCTTACCTGCAATATACTTTATGCCCACACTTTTATTGGTTACAAATGGTGTTACATTTTCTTTATAAATTGATTCTCCATTGTGTCCCTCTGTTTGCAGCTTCGATAATTTCTAATTTATTGATTGATAACATATATATTCCCCTTCAATATAAATGGCCCCATGGCAAAGTAATTTATCCGCTGCATATTTTTATATTAATATATTAATACTATATCACAAGTCTGTTTTTGTATAGGCTTATGCCTATGCGCGTATCTACAGGTTCTGTGAAACTCAGGATAGTAGATAGGGCATGGCCTGTGTTTAGGCGTAGGGTTGATAGTGAGTTGTGGGCTACAATTTTCATCTCTCTTTGGGAGAGCATTTGTGTTTTACCTTGTGGAACCAATTTTGAGTTTGCGACCATGGCATGTTTCAGGAATGCTTTGATCCTATAGTTGATTCAATTACTGGACGCAATCTTATCACGGCCATGATATATGGGTAAGGAATTCCTTAAAGATCATCTGTTTTCTTTTCCTTTGTCTCGATTAACATGCATCTCTCATGTGCAGAAGGACTGTGCGGAGACAAGAGTTTGGAGCAATGCATTGTGCCATATTAATGGTCAAGTAGGAAGCGGTCTTCTGCGTTTGACTCCTTTTTTTTTCTCTCATATTTATATTACTGTTTACAAATTTTTCTTGATATTGTAGTTCAACTGTGGTATCTGCTGCTTTGCTTCGAATTTTTGGCAGTGATCTTGCAGAACTCCCCCTAGTTGCAACTCGTAGTGTTAACCACGGAAAGGTGCAGGACTGTAGCTTGGCATGTTTTTTTTTGTTTGTTTTGTTTTGCCATAACCATATCTGTCTTTTTAAATCTTCCTTGCCCTAATCTTAGTGTGACCCACACGAATAAGATCTGTGCATATGCTTAGTAAGTTGTGGTTTTCCATGACTTCTCAGCAGTGGCATTTACTAGTGAAGCCAAAACATGATCTCTGTACGTTTTTTTGTTATGATCTCAGTACCTTTTTTTTTGTAGTTTAACTTTTAGTTGTTTGACTTGGTTGCATCATATTCTTCCCTCCCGTTGAAACTTTCTGTAGAAGGGTTCATTGTTGATTGTTGATATGGACATGTCTGAGGATCACTTATACTCCTGTAGTAGTGGATTAAATAGATTTCGGTTTCACCTGACAGGGGTACTTTCAAATACTATACTCCTGCATTGAGAAATTGCTGGCTTCCTTAAACGTGAAGAACCTTGTGTTGCCAGCTACCGCCACTGCAGAGTCCATTTGGATTGAGAAATTTGGGTTCATAAAGATGACACCAGATGAGGTATTTATATTGTTTTCTTCATTACCTAGAAACGTTGTGGTTGACATTTTGGCACTGCTCCTACTTGGGCCTCCCAACAGGATTTGATTGCCCTAACTCATTGTGCTGCAGCTTAGCAACTACAGAAAGAGCTATCAGCAGATGGTGATATTTCAAGGGACATCCATGCTTCATAAAACTCTCACTCATTGTCCAGATATCAAAAGTTCAACATGAAAAAAAAAAAAAGTTTTAATTATAAAAGCGGAGATTTTGTCAATTTTATTTAATATTTAGCCAATTTTGAATCTGTATCCATCAGTTGTTTGAGTATTTATAATTTCATTTAATTAAGAAGTTATGGTTGTGTTGTTATATAAGTTCATTTAGCCAATATTTCTTTGACATGACTTCATGGATGTCGTGATCAAAATATGATAATTCAAGGTTTAAGATGAAAGTCGATCAATATTTTCCCGGGCTGTGAATGTAACCCTTCATCAATTAATTTCAAAACTGGGGACACTGGTTGAAAATTATTTTTCTGACGAATATTTGCACCTCGTCATCCCTCACTGATGAAATAACTGGCGGACGCGGGCTTTTGATGAGTGGATGGAATTTTTTTTATGGCTTTTTTTACAGGGTAAATCTCATTAAAAGATGGTTGAATTATTTAAATTCTAATTTGAGTCACTAAATTTAATAAATAATTAATCAGGTCACATGAATAATAGAGGGATTTAGAAATTGATTCAAATTACCTCTATACCCTCAAGTTTCGTCTCATAATAGGAATTCCCCTTTAATATTTCTTTAGTACTTACTGGTAATATGATTCTTCCCTCTCTCAGACTCAATGATAAGTGAATACCACTCACCTTCGTCAAACATTTCCCCCCATCAAAATTACCCCATTAGGAAGCATCTATAGACTATAATGGTTATTGTTCGTTCTGTTTTTTTTTTGTACAAAGCTATTCCTCACTCTAAAATAATCAACTTTAATATATAATTACTCATGTATATAAAATTTATCTTGCAAGAACGTGGCCGTTACATCGGTGAGAATAAAAGAAAATACGAGCCTTTAATAAGATTTCCCTTTTTCAAAATTGTATTTTAAGTTTTTACTGATTTATTATTTAGATAAAATTTGTTTAAGTTGAATCAACTCAACAATAATATATTTATCTTTCTATTCAAAATTATAAAATATATATCATAGTCAAACTAATATGAATATGGTGTATTTACCTAAAGTCCCGTTTAGATTAGTGGTGAATAACTGTGATATGATTTTTATAAGTGACACTGGTTAATTGTTACTTCTGTTTGAGTATTTTTTTTTATAAGTGATTTTGAGAATCTTGATTATTTTTGGATTTCATTTATTAAAATTAATTACTAAAAATAGTATGAAATATTTTCATGATTATATTCAATAATAATGATTATTAAATATTATTTAATAAATGATAGGAATATTTCAAAATTATTTTTATTTTATAATTATTATTAAATTATTTTTATTTTTCCCATTTTATTTTAAAATAAATTAAAAATTCAGGTTAAATAATGGGCAAAATAAAATTATTTGAACTACTTTAGTTAAAAAATAATAGGCAAAATATATGGAGGAAATATTTGGAGAGAGAATTTTGGAGTAGCGAGGAAAAGATAAGTTGGAGAAATTCTTATGGCTGAAGTATCATCAGGATTTTTCAATCGCTAACACTTACACAAAAACCGGATGAAGTCACGGTTGATCAAAATTTTATAAAACTTACTTAAACCGGATGAATGGATTTTATAACCACTTTTTTATGCTCAATGAAGAACGTACAAAAACAATACAAATTACACGGACAAATATCTCATAAAGATTGCACAAAAACTGTATAGGAATCACACTAACTTATTCGGAGTTTTTACGTATAATCAATTTTTGAAATTAAAAGATACAAGTCAATTTTTAAAAATATATTAAAATTTAGTATAAGGAGGTGTAGACGTTAACATATCACGAAAGCAGATTATCTCAGAAGCATCCCATTTTCAGAATCTCATCCTGGTTATTCATTTATTTTAATTTGTCATAATTTTTTATTGCTTGGATTATTGGGACGGACTTCATTTGGATACTGAGGGATATTGCAAGCCTTCGGAAAGTGACGTCAAGCACGAACGAAAGGAAATCATTCAATTCCTTCACTATGATCTGTGACTCGGGTGGCGTTCAATTTCTGCTCGTCTTAGTGCGCAACGGCAGCTTGAGTAAGTTCTGACGTCCAAAATAAAGAAAAAATAGAGAAGAAATGTAATTCACCCATCTAGAATAGGTTTGAATAATTCTTCAGCCAGCAGACCTATACGTGATGTGGATTCAAATCAAAGTATCAGCAACTGTTTAACTAACTAAATTAACGAGCGAAGAAGACAGCTTCTTGGATTTCTTAGACACAACAATCAATCTTAATGTTGTTCCGAATTGCCGCCGGCCATTATCTTTGTTTCAAAGTAACCAATCATTAAATATTGACCAACTCAGAACCTTCATATATTCACGTTTATCTTAGCTTGTCCACCTTCCATATAACTTCATCCATTTATGCCCATCTCTGCACCATTGTCCATTGAATTCACGTTTTGGTGTTCTCACCTAATGCTTATAAAAGAAGATATCAGGTTCATACATTTCTTACCCCCACTTCAATCTTGCATCAGTTTATCAGACCGCCTCCTCACATGCATATAACATAACTAATCATACCTCACTCAATCCCTCCACGCCAAACCCCTTTTCCATAATTCAACATAAAACACCCTCACCAGTTACCTCATCATCAAGCTTTTTACTATGGGATCCAGCAGAATCCTCCTTGCCTTTTTCACTTTTTCCGTTTCCATCATGATTTTTTGTTATTACAGTACGCCACCTTCCCTCACCACTATCTCTTCCATTAATCCTCAGAGTAGTTTCAAGCAACATGCGATCTTAAGCAGGATTATAAAGCTGAGTGGCGTTGAAGACTTTGTGTCTCTCATAACAAGACTTGCGAGGAGGCTTCACCACCGAATGAAGCACAAGGAAAAATGTGACAAGGCCACCTGGGATTCTGATCTTATTTTGGACTACAATGTGAGCCTTGTTTTGACGGTTAGTTTAAAGGGTTGTGGAAATTTTAGCAGCTTACAGCAAGCAGTGAACGCTGTTCCTGAATCAAGGCCTGATAAAACCCTCATCATCATTGATTCTGGCATATTCAGGTCCATCATCTATCTTTTAGTTTTGATAAATTAATATTTTCTTTGTTAAGAGTTAGTTACTTTTTTAATTTAAATAACTATACGATAGTTTTGGGAAATGATAGAGAGAAGGTCGTGGTGGAGGCAAACAAAACAAATTTGATATTGCAAGGTCAAGGGTATCTGAACACGATCATAGAATGGAATGGTACTGCCAATTCTACAGGAGGGACATTTAATAGTTATTCAGTTGGAGTCTTCGCTTCTAAGTTTATCGCTTACAACATTAGTTTTAAAGTAAGGAATTGAATAATTTTATCTTACACCTTCAGTTTTATGGATTATGTAAATTAATGTGGTGATATGTTTAAAATTTGATGATATTATGAAAATTAAGAATACGGCTCCAGCACCATTACCTGGTACGACGGGGGCACAAGCGGTGGCGCTAAGAGTGAGTGGCGACGAAGCAGCATTCTACGGCTGTGGAATGTATGGTGCTCAAGACACACTCAATGATGATTGTGGAAGACATTACTTTAAAGAATGTTTCATTCAAGGATCCATTGATTTCATATTTGGTAATGCCAAATCTCTTTATCAGGTAAAATTTAAACACTTGCCTTAGCTTCACTTCAAAGAAACTTAGTATCATAATGATCATAACATATTTATACAAACAATTCTTCGTAAGAAACCATGAGCATTAGTAGGGCATTATTTGTGCAATTACCTAATGTCATGCTGTTATTATACATAAATTATAATGCGACCTAGCTACAATTAATGACTTAGAATGAAATTACATTATCACCACTTTATACTATTATTTTAGAAGAGTGATTACTCGCTCCCCATTAATTACTTTTTATAAGCAATTTTCTATTATCTTTCAAGCTGACCTTTAATATATATATATATATATATATATTTTGCATGTTTTAAAATTTAAACCATGTACTTTGTTCTTTTCCACCCCTATTAAATATATGTCATTATATTAATTATCTCCAACTCACAACTAATTCTCCTTCATTTAAATATTTATTACCCATTCTTTATCATATTTTCTTACACATTCTCTCTCCTATACTTTTTTCATAATTAGGGACATATTTAGAAGAAATATGTAATTTTTAATACATGTAATTATTTTAACTAATCTTAATAGCTAATTTATTTTACGTAATAAAAAAAGTTTCTTATAAATTAAGGGACCGAAGGGAGTAGTTTAAGGGGATAAGTAGCAAATCTACCCCGAAAATATATGCCTGAAAGCAATGTTGCCCTGAAAGTTTTTTTGAGCTGAATATTGTCTCAAAAATCTAAAGAAATAGCAATGTTGCCCTTTTTCGTTAAAAAGTTAATGGTTAATATCAATTTTTTAACGATCATCATTAATTTTTTAACAGAAAAGGACAACATTACTACGTGTTAAGACTTCTGGGGTGAAATTAGGCTTGAAAAAACTTTCAGGGCAACATTGTTCCTCAATGTATACTTTTGGATAGATTTGCTACTTAACCCTCATTTAAAATATTATCATTATATTTAGATAGAGAGAAAACTAGAGGAGATCGAGAAAGACTACAAGGAGGTAAAACTTCAAAAAATGGTAAATTTGTTTTACCATTTAAAGAAGTTTTTATTGTTAGCATTCTCTTCCCCTATTTTCCTTACATTTTTTCTCCTTCCAAACATACGTAAGAGTATTGATATAAAATAATTGTTATACCTTGTGGCTCTAGGATTGTACTATAAACACTATATCAACAGACGAAGGAACTACAATTACTGGGGCCATCACAGCTCAAGCGAGACAGACAGAAAATGAAGATACTGGGTTTTCATTTATGAACTGTAAGATCGATGGAAGAGGAAAAGTGTGGCTTGGAAGAGCATGGGGAGCTTATGCCACTGTGGTATTTTTGAAAACATACATGTCTGAAGTTGTAGCTCCTGAAGGATGGAACGATTGGTCTAATTCTACAAGAGACATGTTAGTGATTATTATACCTTTTTTTCATGTTTTTACCGTGTTTCTTTTGTGTTGCACTCCAACATCAATGATGATTTGTGTTTCTTTTACAGGACTGTGTTTTTTGGGGAATATCATTGTTTTGGAGGTGGAGCCAACTACTCGTCTAGAGTCTCGTATGGAAAGCAGCTTAAAGACAACGAAGCTGCCCGTTTCATGAATGTTTCATATATTGATGGGAACGACTGGCTTCTCAATCACCCCAATTAATGTTCTTCTAAAGCAAAAGATAATAATAAAGCAACCAAAAAAAAAAACCCCCCAGAGTTCAAGGTATTTTTACACCTTCCAGAAATATATACTCCCTCTTATCTTTATTATAAAGCACTAACTAATAAGTATTTTTAGTCCTTTTACAAGACACTTGTAAGTTTTCAAGGTGTAATTAATTTATTTTTCTATGTTTCTCCATATTTAACAAGGATAGTGAGAGAGAGAGTGTGCTATATTTAAGTTCAAGATAATTAGTAGGGGTAATATTGGAAATCACTTGAATTTTAGGACAATATTAATGCTTTTAACTAATTTTATTGGTTTGTGAAAATTGATAGTTGGTATCTTATAAGAAAGACCAAAGAGAGTAATGTTGAACGCACTAGGTAAAAGCTCATAGATACTTTTACATATATATTCCCTCCCATTCTATTTATAAAAACTTGATAACCGAATTATTCAATTTAAGAAAACGGTTATTAAAAATAGTTAAAAAATAATAAGTATGTTTGAAAAAAACTTTGTTTTCTAAGTATACATTTATTTATGATTTATGAGTATCAAGTAAGAGAGAGAAATAAATTAAATATAAGTATCACTAATATTTTAATTAATTCAATACACATAATTAATGAGGGGTAAAAATAAATTAAAAAAAACTCATAAAATGTTCAAAAAAAATTTGTTGGGCTCTTACAAAGAGAGTAATGTTGAACGCACTAGGTAAAAGCTCATAGATACTTTTACATATATATTCCCTCCCATTCTATTTATAAAAACTTGATAACCGAATTATTCAATTTAAGAAAACGGTTATTAAAAATAGTTAAAAAATAATAAGTATGTTTAAAAAAAACTTTGTTTTCTAAGTATACATTTATTTATGATTTATGAGTATCAAGTAAGAGAGAGAAATAAATTAAATATAAGTATCACTTATATTTTAATTAATTCAATACACATAATTAATGAGGGGTAAAAATAAATTAAAAAAAACTCATAAAATGTTCAAAAAAAATTTGTTGGGCTCTTACAGAAAAGACTAATACAATTTAAATTTTGGACTCTTATAAAAAAAAATTTGAACTCCTATAAAAAAATCGAAGGAAGTATTTATTAAGGATGATTTCATATATTTGAAAAAGTAATGTCTTTGCTTGAACAACAACGGCTTCCCTCATAATATAAATGCAGTAAAATCAAAATATATTTATGGGTTAAGATGCAACCAATATTTTAAAGTATTTTTTTAGATATGCTTGAAATATTTTTTTATATGCGTCCATTAGTCCATCACTCTAAAGTAATTTTTTGTACAATCTTATACTTAACAATTTAGATAATTTAGCACACAAAGTACACTTGAAAAAATACTCTAAAGTCTTGGATGTGTAAAAAAATAGTTTATGATACTGAGCATATTTTTTTAAAAAAAATACTTCAGAATATTTAATACACAAAAAAAAAATAAGGGTATTGGGTGCACCTTGAAGAAACACCTTCGCTGAAAGTAAGGCCAAATAAGGATGGAAATAGACCAGGTCAAGCCAGGCTTTGGCTAAATAAGCCTGAGCCTGTAATAGGGGGGAAAGGTCTCAGCCTGAATACATGCTTTTTTTTAGGCTCAGGCCTGAGCCTTCATAAGGCCTGGTTAGGCCTGAAGCCTTTTTAAATACCTACTTACGATGCAGACCTTTAAAAAAACCTCATATTACAGGCCTTAAAGGTTATAATTAATTAATATAATAATATATATAAAACTATAATTAACTAATTATACTTAAAATTAGAATATAAGAATGAAAAAAATAAAATTGTGTTATTCATATGATATAAATATTATTATATTTATGTAATATGTAAACAGGTCAGGCCTGAAGGCTTACAGGCTAAGCCTTAACAAAAAAGGCCTACTCTATTTACGTATTTAGGTTTTTAAATAGGCCTTGGCCTAGCCTTTTTAATAAACAGGTCAAGTCATACTAGACCTTAAATAGGTCAGGCTGTAGGCCACTTGATATGGGTCTGATCTATTTCCATCCCTACGGTTAATAGTAACTCCTTTGCTAAACGAGTCCTATCATCGTGAACTTCACTCACGTGTCACATACAACAAAATAATAAAATACAGGCCTGTTAGAAAGAGTGAAACGGATAATAGAGAAAAAATCGAATGGAGTCAATAAAATAGAAAACAAAATGAGTAACAAAATAATAAATGGACACAAAAAAATTTAACGCAAAAAAACCCCCCCTCGATAATAGTGTGTGTAAATGAGCATGGCCCAAAGCGAGCAAATGACCATGGCACAAAGTGAAAAGTTCTGCCATCATAAAAAGGAGATACAATATTCAATGTTCTAATATAAAATTCAACTATAAGATAACAATAAATTCACCTCAGTCCAAAAAAATCACCCATGAATTATATAAAAGCATATAGAACAATAAAATACGTATCTCTTGAGTGAAGTTACAATCTAGAGTGCTGTAAATCACCAAACATTATGTGTTTGTTTGGCAAAGCGTTGGGAGGGGAAAAAAACTCAATAGGAGAGGAAAAAGCTCAGTGAGAGAGGAGAAGCTACTTATATGGTGTTTGGGCTCCCATCATTAATATACTGGGCTTTTCTTTAAAAAGTAGCTTATCAGAAGAAGCAAAAAATCTTGGATTTTTTATCAAAAAAAAAATTATTGGATTTCGGCTTCTTACAGTGGGCTTCTGATATGACTTCTGGAGAGTTTCCTGTGGCACACAAAATCACGGCTGTTTCATCTATAGTTTGAAGATGGAAAGGGTCTAAGAAATAATTCATTTTCAATCTTCCATAAGCATCTATGAAATACCTATTTTTATCTAGTAGAATCTGGGTGATCAGCATAGAATTACCATCGCCTGGACTGGAATAGAGAATCTCAGAGACTCAAATTTTACGGAAAATGAAAGAGGTTTGATTTCCTTCACCGATCTCCCTGAAGATGTCTAGCTTTGTATTCTCTCCTTCCTCACACCATCTGAAATTGCCACATTTGCCTGCACGTTGAAGCGATTCGGCTCCCTCTTATGCAACGGTAGCAAACTCTGGTTTAGGTTGTGTGACAAAAAGTGGGGTTTGTGGACACACATCACAAAATGGGGTATTTCCAATGCTAGTGCCATAGGTAGAAGCAGAAAGTTCTGAACTCTAGTGTTTTTTAATATATTTAATTGAGGAAAAGACTTTAGTTTTTAATTTTTTTTTTTATCAAATTTAAATTTTTCTCTTCAATTATTAGAATATATACAACTTATACATGTATGTGTGTCAATAAGATTCATGCATTTTTTAGTTATTTTATTTTCATTTCAATTGACTTTTCAAACATTATTCCAAACAATAGCTTATTTGGAAAAAAATTCACTTATGTCACTACTATCCCAAATACAAATTACATTTATAATCTGATTTTTATTCCATCTTTCATTTGTAAAATTCATATTAAAAATAAGTCATTTATGCCAATACTATCCCAAATAGGCACATAAAAGTTGCTATCACATAATGTATACCAACATTCACACCAGATTTTGGAAAGGTTGGAAACTTCAACCAACGATCCCACTGTTCAAATTCAAGATCTACATATCACTCTATGTCTTGAACACCTCCACCAAAATTTAGGTCAATTGAGCCATAAATGACCATACCATTGTCATCTTGATCAAAATCGCTCAAAAAAGACTGTAGCATATGTGAACGAAAATTCTCAAGAAAATAGAGTCCGGTTTCTCTTCCCAGCGGACCCCTCTCCCCATGCCTCACATTCCCATCTCGACCGTCCAAATCTGGATTCAACAGCCAAGAATGATTTTTTTTTTAAAAAAAATTATTATTATTATTTTTTAAAAAAACCATTATCGGCCGTTGGATCCAGCTTTGGACGGCCGAGATGGGACTGTGAGGGATGGGGAGAGGGGTCGCCAGGCAGAGGATCCATTTCCGAGGAAATATAAGACTCCAATGGATGATCTGACCATCCAAAATGAATTTCTTTGTATTCGGAAACTCCACCAACTAAATAGGTTAGGCTTAATTTAGTGTAAGTTAGAGTATAGGTCCCTAATAAGGGCATGATATATTTCCATCCCTATGAGTGAACTCACAAGTTTAATGAGTTTACAATTAACAAGAGTTTAAAAATAATTGGATATAATTTTGTAAGTTAAAAATGTAAAAACGATAAATTTGAAAAGTCAACTCACAAGTCTAACGACAATGATTTGCATGATTCTTTTTTCTCTCTAATCTTTTTTTTAGAATACACATGAAGGCCGTTGTTGTAAGTATATGTTTAGATTATCTTTTAGAAAATAAAAAATGATTTATAAAATAAATACGTTAGAAGAGTTTTGTCTTAACTTATAAATTTTTTTTCTTAAAAAAAAGAAAACCATTGTTTCGTTGTTCATGCACTAAATAGGAAACCAGGCCTAAAAAACTCAACAACAAAGCAGTATCTTGGATTAATTTGGAGCGCGTTGTGGCTTTGCTTCTTCATTATTCATCTTCAACCCTTTGACATGCTCTGTTACTTCTCCAATTAATTGGTATACATGGGGAAGATGAGGACAGTGATGGTGCCAACAGGACGCTTAGTCAGAGTGGATCTTGGCAAAATATTTCCAGTGAGCCACCTCATTCTGCTTAACGA
The DNA here is from genome assembly GCA_037074495.1 of Acacia confusa. Classification (NCBI taxonomy): domain Eukaryota; kingdom Viridiplantae; phylum Streptophyta; class Magnoliopsida; order Fabales; family Fabaceae; genus Acacia; species Acacia confusa. The sequence goes on along the minus strand of CM073507.1, from coordinate 5,662,194 downwards.
AATTTTTAACTGAAGGACCGATTGCTCTTACTATGCTAATTTAAAAGATCTTATATAAAAAGAAAAAAAAAAGTTCAGGGACCTGATTCAAAACTAAAACTAGAGGCAATTACAAGGACTGTCAGATTAATTTTCCTAAAATGGAATTAATGGGTGGAAAAGTAGCGTGAAAAAGCGAGAAAACCAAGAATGGGCCTATTTAATTGGGTTGGCGGTAAGAACAGTGGCTTAAAAGCTATCCGATTTTTAAAAAAAAAGCTCGATAGGAAAAAGGTTATGTTATAAATAATGATTTGTGTTTAGATTGATTATGGTAAAAGTGGATGACGAGGCCTATATCAAAAAGCTGAAAGTTTTTTGAAAAAAACTCTCTGGAGCTTTTTTCTTAATGGGTTTTTTTTGAGCTTTTTGTTAAATAAAATTAAGCTCAACTCAAACAGACCCAAAATTAGCTGACAACTTTAACTGACTTTTTTATAAAGTTACCGCAGAAAAAGTTCCTAATGTTGTACTCCAAACAGACCCAATATGTAGTGAACCAAGAGAGAGGGCTATAGTGGGATGTTTATGGCGTGTTGGTTTATTTATGGCAAGGGAAGGAAATATATATTATTGGAGTTTTTATTCCAATGGTTATTCTTAGTCTGAATACCATAATTCCTTGTATAATTTTCAGCGGAGTTGCATAGAGATGGAGAGGGATTTTTGTAATTAAAGGCTGGCTAACAGTGTTGTTGACTTGTTAGTGGATGTGAGCTGCAATTCAAGTGAGAAAAAGCTCCTTCCTTCGACCTCTCTCCTCCTTTTTCTCATTTCTTCTCTCCTTCTCAATTGAGTATATTATACACCAAACAAGTTGGAACTTAATTAAACATGTCTATTTGAGATGCCAAAATTCAAACGTTGGATGATTAACCTTTAGAAATTAATTCTAAGGTCTACTAAGAAAAGAAAAAACTTCTGAAAAATTAGCCTAACTTGACGTAATTTACTGCGAAGCTTGGACAAGCAAGCACAAACTATTTCTAAATTCTAAGACAACTCCCCCCTCCACAGACACACACACACAAAACAAAAAAGCCTAATTTGCATGGTTCTTTGTAGTAAACAGAAGATCAGACTTTAAAAAACGCAACAACACAGCAAAAACGCTTCATGCATTAATTTGGAGCGTGTTGTGGCTTTTTGCTTCTTCATTATTCATCTTCAACCCTTTGACATGCTCTGTTACTTCTTCAATGAGCAGAGACATGTCAAGAAAAGACGACCCACCTTTCTCCATAGCCTTCTTTGCCTTCTCCGCGTACTGTCTCGCTCTTTCTCTTATTCTCTTGCTTTCTTCTTCATCTTCACCCATTACTTTCTCTACTTCCTCCTTCACTCGTTCCCTCGTCACTTGAATTGCATCGAACTTCTCTTCCTCTCCAAGATGCACAGCACGCTCACATCCCACTCTCACACCTGTCTGCGCCACCTGCACAATAACCTTCTCATTATAGAACTGTTCACCAAACAAAGGGAAGGTTATTAATGGCACTCCGCTGCATATTCCTTCCAGCGTCGAGTTCCAACCGCAATGTGTTATGAAAGCTCCTATCGCTGTGTGTGACAATATTAACACTTGAGGTGCCCAACCCCATATTAAGAATCCTCTTCCTTTCACTCTCTCTTCAAATCCGTCTTCCAACAGTAACTGCTCTGTTTCTTCTCTTTTGTACGCGCCTCTTAGCATCCAAATGAATGGCCTTTTTGTAGCTTCCAATCCCAAACCTAGCTCCATTAATTGTTCTGGTGCTACTCTGTTTAAGCTTCCAAAGCAGACATAAATGACAGATCTTGCAGGCCATGAATCTAACCACTTCATACAATCATAATGGCCTTCTTCTCCTTCTCCTTCGTTTGAGCTTCCCTTGCATCTTTGAGCCTTGTCCAAGTTGTTCTCGTTGGACAGTGAAACAGGGCCAACACACCAAACCTTTTTCCCTGAGACCTTTTTATACTCTTTCACGTACTCTTCTTCTACGTCTTGAAAGGTGTTCACTACCACTCCAAATGCGTCTTCTTCATATCGTCTTACCATCTCACGAGCAACGTTCATGCCTTGGTTTATGGCATTAGGATTGAAAATCCCGGGAAGCTGGTATTTTTTAAACTCAATCTTACCTGGCAGTCCAGGTACAATGAATGGTTCTGAATCCAACACATTCTCATGTACCTTGGAATCATGCAGACAATGATTGCATAGTAAGAAGAAACAATTAGCCCCATCAAATATTATTCTAGGAATTTGGAACTTTCTGGCAACATCAGCAGCAGCTACAATGTGTCTGTCAGATATTATGCAGTTCGGAGTGGGATTAAGCTTTTCAAAAAGTTCTTCAAGAGGGTGCTGCAACAAACACAAAGCCTTGAAAAAGTTCACCTGAAGATCCATGGAAGGCAGAGTATCTGCGCTCTCATATCCTTCAGGTATACCAGCCCCAGCATTTGGGAATTGGATAAGTTGAAGTTGGATTGGTGAGCCAAGCTGAGCCTCTGTGTCGATGTTGGCTCTGACTCGAGCGGCGTTGAGCGGTGTGGTCACTATGGTCACCTTCACGTGTCGCCGAGCCAACAGTCTACCCATGTCCACCATGGGAAGAAGATGACCTGGGGCCATTAAAGGTATCAAAACAAAGTGGAGTTCAGGCTTATTGTGAGCCATGGCGAGCAAGTTGTAATATGCAAATGAGAATTGAGCTTGCAAATTAGATGTAGGGGTGATAATGAAGGCTGAGCTGCTATGTGCTATGTGCCCAATGCGCTGGCTAAGTGGCCTTACTTACAGGTACTATAATGTCCTAAAATAAAGAATGACGCAAGAGCTTACGGTGTTCTCTTAACCATATATAAGAAGGATAGATGAACACATCATCATATATGGTTCGGTGCACATAAACAAGACGTACGCAATCGAATGTGTAATCGACGTGAGGTTTTGGGTTGGGAGTGTTGGTGGGAGTGACTTTTTGAAAGAGTACATGAAGAGGTGAAAAAGGTAAGTTGAACGTGTCTAAGGCGCGGGCATGTAGAACTTAAATTTATTTTTTTGCGCACAAAAAAATAAAGACGATGAATTTGATTTTATTACTCGTGTAATGTGGTTCATGGTGTCTACAAATAATGAAGTGGTTGTAAGGCAGTGAGGGTATTTATAGATCACAGAGTCATGTCTTTAGAGAAGTGCTTCTTCAATTAAAATGTTATAGCCATATAGATTTAAAATCCCCATATGCTAATTCATGAACCAACTTAAACAACTAATGGTCATTTGAAATAGTTTTTTTTTTTTTTTTTTTTATAAAAAGTCACACGTTTATATTATAAGTAAGGTTTTCCTAAAAATAAACTTTCATCCAATAATTGTTACCATACTTTTAGTTGAATCCTTTCAAAAGTATCAGGTTTTCTCTCTGCGCAACCCTTCGTTTTATGAGGACATAAATTTACCCAAAAACCTATCTTCGTTTTAAAAATATTTCAAGACAGAGACGTGTCGATCAAGATCTCTTGCTTATCGTGCGAAGGTGCTTGTGATTTTCAATGAATGGATTGTGCGACAGCCGACAGTGCTTGTGATTTTCAGCGGATGGACCCGATAGGTTGTCGGTTGTTGTATAATGGGCACTTTCGTGTTTCTTCTCACGGTATAAGATAGGGACAATATACATGAGGTTTTGAAATTCGAGGCAACAACGAAATTGGTGAAAATTTCACTTAAAAGGCACAGAAGCCAACGAAAGCACGACAGAATTGGGACATAGATGGGGATAAGCACAAAGCAGATTCAGTACATCGGGTTTCTCTCCTCATCATTTTCTCATTATCTCTCATAATCTTTAGATCATATTTATCCAATCAATATAATATTATTTTTATTTTTCTCTCACTTTCTAAATCAATACCCAGATTTAGCCGAGGAAAGAAAAGGAGAAATGAGATATCTGCTTCCGTATGAAACCAACTTAGAAGTGTGGTATGGCCGTACGTATAAATTGCTAACAAACAATTTGCACAAGAAGAGAAGAGCAAATTGCTGTCTTTGGTCGGCCCTGAACAGGATATGTGTCAGTTAAATTAACTTTGAACTTTGCCTCTAAAATTCAAGTTTGGACGATAAGGATGAGACGAGATGTGAGTAGAAATTAAGCTAACACACCTAATTTTCCAACTGGATAGGTTAGGGGAGAAATCATGGACCCCCTCCTGCTAGTTCAGTTTCACATTGATGTGGATGGATTAGTCTGTCATTAGCATCAAGCGGTGTGCGAAGGAGTATTAAGAAATTTTCAGGGAGAATGGTTGATGGGTTTTTATAAACTCCTTGGCCTTCAATCTGTAATTGAAGTTGAAATTAATGCTATTATGCTAGGGTTATAAATTGGTCTTCATATAAGTTTATAGATAATCGTCATTTACTCTGATTCTCTTGATGCTGTTAATATCTTTATGAGGGATTCTCTTACTTACCATTCCCTTAAAGATATCGATAAGGATACTAGAGACCTTCTATACCAGGTCTAGGACATGGAATTTCATCATACTTCTCTAGACGACATCTTCTGTGTTGATCACATAACCAAAATGGGCTAAACTATAGTTGTTGGTGCCGATGTGATTTTGATTTCAACAATTCTCAAAAGATGTCTTGATATGATTTTGAAATATTAGGAATCCTGCCATTCCTAGTTTCTTTGTTGTTGTATTAAGAGCTAGAGTCTCATAATCTAATTCCTTTTTATTTTCAACCTTCGGTTTGTTTATAATATAAAAAAAGATTTATAGTTAAAACCCTCATGTGGTAGTCTTAAAAAAAAATGAACTTTAAAGTTTCACATAGTTAGGGTTTCATCAATTATCTCAAGACCACGTGATGAGTCACCATACTCATATTTGGTGTCTTCTTTTGAACTAACTGATGACGATGGCTTGTTCATTTGATGCTGGGGGAGGAAAAGAGCGTTTACCCAACAACATGGATTTGTTCAATCCAACATTCCCTATGCACGATCTCAATTAAGTTGGATTGGTAAAATGATTAAAAAAACTAATCAAGGCAAAGATTCATAAAAGTTCATCAGTCAAATCAAATTAGCAACTACTCCATTAAAATAATAATTTTCTTGAAAGTGTAAAATCTTAAAAATTTATGTGTATAAAAAACATTTTTTTTACTGCATTCACATATATAAGCGAGTGAGGCACATTATTAAAAGAAAAGAAAAAAAATGAATTGGCCCCACTCACTTATATGTGAGTGTGATAGAAAAAATGTTTCTGCCTCATAGGTAGAAATATTAAATCCATAATATATTTAAATATTTTACACTTATGCCTACTTTTTCATTAAAATTTTTAGATGGTTCTTAATTTTTTATATTTCTTAAATAATGCTGTTTTAATATTTTTATGAAATTTTCAACATATAAAATTCCATATATAATTATTAAAAATTATGAAAAACGTAAGGTTTACCCTTCGGACTATGTCTCTTCAAATAAGAAAAGCTGACAGATGGGCCCTGCCCTGTTTGTCACGTGGTATTGGAGGCCGTAGTACTTGACTTGATAATGGTGTTTCCCATTTTCGTACGTTGGGCACGAGAGAGTGAGGACTGAGGATGACTTGGGAGCGAAAGTATGTGAGATTCTTGTAAAGCTACCCACCTCCTAGTATTGAAAAAGCTAGCCAGGGATTGAAAAATTTTGTGCCAAAACTATCCCTATTTGTAATAAGTTTTTTACATAAATATCCTTCTAAATTTCTATCTTAGGTTTAAATTTTGACTAATATGATTTTTGGTCCCTTAAATTTACCCTCATTTTAATTTTGATCACTAAAGTTTAAAATCATTAGTTTTGGTTTTTCTAAAAGCAAAATGGTTTAAATTTTTGTTGAGTTATAAGGACTAATATTTAAAACGAAATAAAACTTAAACCATTAAAACTAAATAACCGCAAACTTATTAATCCTTAAAATGTTGGGAGAATTTTTTTAAAGTCTCAAGGAATTAAAAAAATGTTAAAAAAGTCTTACAGAAAATTATGATGTAAAAAAGGTCTTAAAGAATTTTCAAAACTTATGGATAAAGTTGTTAATCACGCATTGAAATTGAAAAAATTGTTAATGAAACTTTTTTGACATAATAAATTTTAATGAGATTTTTTAATGTTTTCTTAATATGTATATTTTTTTATACAAAAATTTTAGAAAAGGGGGTTGGGCTCACCCACAGTCCAAGGGCGGGGCGCTTAAAGCCCATTCCGCAGGAATACTGGTTAGAGAGTACACATGCTTCTACCTCTTCCAGTGTTACTATTGCTTCCCAGACCCCTAGGATGTCTCCCCCAGCGCCTTGACTAACGCAGGGATCGAACCCCCTCCTTTAAGGTGAGGAAGACCGACCCCAAGCCAGTTGAACCAAGAAGGAGGGTTTCTTAATATCTTAAAACAAGGGTTTTTCCCTAAAATTTACTCAAGCCCATTTACTACAACGGAACCATCTCCATGGACACCAGCATCCCGATCTCCATCGATACGAGCTCTCACCAAAATTTGACCGGCAAAATTTTGGGAACACGTGAAGGATTGTTGATGGGAATCTAATTACGAACTTTTAAATTACAATAACCAAATTAAAAGTTAGGTAAAGTTTGGGTGAATACTGTAACTTAATTCTTTTTCCAGGATTGTAAACACGCGACCCATTAAAAAAAAAAGAAGCTTCGCATGATGATTTACATTCGAAGATCATAACTTGATAGCAATTAAGTGTGTCAAATAATGGTTTTGGTTTAGATTTGTGTTTGCTAGCCTGTATATTGTGACTGTTAAAGAAAAATGGAGGACCTTCTAAGCCTTTTTACCCAGATCTGAGAGAGATGCTGAGAGAGGCTAGAATCGTTGCCGTTGTTGCTGGAGAATTATCATCCTTGCAGCCTCCTAAAATAAACCTAGAGTCTAATCTGATTAAATATAATACTGTCTTAGATTTATACTTATCATTAACGTATATAAAATATTTATATAAGACATAATATCTTCGAAGAATCATCGTCCACGGCCAGGATTAGCAAATAGTCTAGAAAGTTTTTTTTTCTTCCTTTATTTATTTATTTATTATAAGGGGTATTATGGTTTTCTTACCATTTATCAATAATTATTAAATAAAATTAATTTAAGCACCCCTCCAAATATTACTCCATAGCAAAGCGTAATTTTAAATCCACAATCTCACTTCTAGTCCCAAAGGGCCCTCTCCAAGACATATGAATTGTTTGGTACTACTTATACCGCTTAACATAAGAGGTACTGTGTTAGTTTGGGTAAGATGAAGAAAATTAGTTATTTATAATAAATCTGAGTTAATATATTCTTCACGAAAAAAGCGACTATCTTTGGATGAAATTATTTAATATGTGTAATTAATATGAATACAAAATCCATAAATTTAAAAGACGAATAGATTAATTAAAATCTTATATTTAGGAAAAAAAAAGGGACATATGTTTCCATTAGAATTTGGAACGTTAAGTTGATGATAGTGATTAAGGATTATTCATGAGTTGTTGTAGTTGTATGATTGTATCTCTCCTCCCGCCAAATTCAATATAATTGTACTCCTCTATTGTTTTCACAATCACATTAATTGTTGAAATTAATTAAACATACATAGAAAGATCAACGCAAACGCATATTCAAATAAATTGAGGAACCAATATTGACATACGTCAAACTAATAGCTTATAATCTCGTTGAATTGCTTGCCTTAGCCTGTTGTTGCATGATGTCTTCTATGAGCAGGCTTATGTTACGATGAGAAGATCCTCCATTTTCAACAGCTTTCTTTGCCATCTCACTCAATTCTCTAGCTTTTCTCCTCCTCTCTTCACTTTCTTCATCTCCTTCCTCCATCACCATGCATATTGCCCTCTCAATGTCTTCCTTCTTCACCAACACACCCATCTTCTCTTCCTCTCCCCACTTCATTCGAACCTTCGCCCCAACACTCACCCCAATCTTCAAAACCTGACAAACCAGCTTCTCATTTAGAAATTGATCTGCAAATAATGGCCAAGTGACCAATGGCACGCCAGCACTTATCCCTTCAACTGTTGAATTCCAACCACAATGTGTTATGAATCCACCTATGGAAGGGTGTGACAGTATCAACACTTGGGGGGCCCAGCCTCTGATTAAAATGCCTCTCCCTCTGATCCTTTCCTCAAATCCATCTTCCTTGATCCAATTTTCCAGATCTTGTAATCTCTCTCCTCCTCTAATGGCCCAAATAAATGGTTTCTTTGAAGCTTCCAAGGCCAAGGCAAGCTCTGCTAGCTGGCAATGAACTAGGTTGCATAAGCTTCCAAAACAGACATAGATCACAGACTGAGGTTGCTGGGAATCAAGCCACTCCAAGCACAGCTTTTCATTGATGGAGGCCTTGTTGCCTCTCTGTGCCTTATCCAATTCTTCTTTGTTACATAGTGAGACTGGCCCAATACACCACACCTTATCGTTTTTTTCCTTCTTGAAATCCTTCACATAATCTCCCTCCAATTCTTCAAAAGTGTTTATGATTACACCATACGACCGTGTCTCAGCATCCACCAACTGTTCATAAAACTCCTTTACTCTTTCATGTTCCATTCTTACTGGTATCTGAGTTTTGTTCACCTCAATATGGTGAGGTATGTCTGGCACGGCGAAGAATTCCGATTCTGATGTCACGCTCTCAAGAATCTTGAACGTACGGATCTTGTGCGAGCAATGGAGGCAGAAACAAGAGAATCCATGGAAAGCAATTCTTGGAATGTCCTGTTTCTGAGCAATATGAATTGTCCAGGGAAAACACATGTCAGAGATAATGCAACTTGGCTGAGGTGTCAACTCTTCAAATAGCTCTTCTGCTTGAATCTGAAGCATTTTGATTCCGTCAAAAAAATTGAAGATCACGTCTATATCATTTATAGACACCATGTCCAAATTCTCGCACCCTTCAGGGAGTCCAACTTCTTTACATGGAAATTGGAGGTGTACTATTCGAATTGGAAGACAAGACTGGTGAAGAGCACGAGAAAGAACAGAATCAAAACGAGAAGCGTTTTTTGGTGTAGTGAATATAGTGACTATAACACCACGTTGTGCTAATAATCTTGCAATATCCATCATAGGGATAATGTGGCCTTGAGCCATCATGGGAAACAGAACGAAGTGTGGGGGATGGTAAGCTTGGGAAACCATGGCTGCTGGCTAAGAGTGGCTACAGAGACAAATGAGCTTTGTTTTTTCGTTTCCAGTTATGGCGAGGAAGCTGCTATCTTATTCACTCTTTTATGTACAGAAATTATATCACAGTATTATGGAATTTCAGGAACAATTATTGTTGTAATGGTGACGTAAGAGCATACATAAGAGCATTGGATGGTATGTACGGGGACGATACTTGAAGCGTATGGATGAAACTAGATTGTAGGATTTTGCATGTGGATGATCTGAACTCGTTTAGCTGTCTGCTTCACAGGAAATTCGGCCCAGCAAGATGCAGACAAAATTAGTTGACGTGACGTGATATTTCAAGTTCTTTGTATATGTGACTTGGAAAATTTGAATTTTGCTTTGTCTCTGGATCTTCTTATCTTGCAAAATGAAGGACAGTATTCTTCGGACAAGGAACTGTTAGATATATGCTCTTAGTCACTTAAGCCCTATTGGGCTTTAGTGAGACCAAAGCCCATGAGGCTTAGGGTTAGATTAAGTCTTGCACTTAACTCTATATTTTCTAACTTTCTCCTGCTGTGCCTCAGAAGGATAGCTCATCAGAAATAGATCTAAGAGGCAGACGTTCATCATCTGAACGGTTGCCCACACACCCACCCCATTCTACTCGAGAGATAGTCTGGAAGATCGGTCATAGAGCGGACGAGGATTGTTTGTGAACTGTTCGTGCAGAGGCTTTCAGACCGGTTTCATCTTTCCAGGTAATCAAAACGATGAAGGTTCTTATTTTCTTACATCAAATCAGTTAAATAGGCTTCTGTGTTTTCTGATGAGAGTCCTACAGGAACTTGGGTCCAAACAAACGTGGACTAATCTTAGGCGATCAATTTTTTGTTTGCATTCGATCTGCCCTTTGAACATTTAATTTTTATTAATTTGATCATGCAAAATAGCTATACGTTCAATTCCTTTAAATGGTTTTTGTAAAACTTATATGTTTTAGCGATAGTTGTGAACATATATAATTTTATTAATCTACAGTCTTAAATTCATTTTCACTTTCTCCTAGACAGTGAGAAAACCGAATGAAGGCACTGCTTGTCTTGTCCTGAGCTTGGAACTCCGACATAGTCTAATCATTCAGCAATTATATTCATTGAGAGTAGAAGGATATTCCGTCAATCTCATGGGTTGGAACTTTGAACTTTCGATGATAAATTGCGTTTGAAACTCGAATGACGATTGATTTGACGAGAAAATTATAGGGAAAATGACAGAAAAGACATTGATTTTTTTTTTATCAAGAGAAAAGACATTGATTAAGTGAGGTTAATTAAGTTTGCTGATATCTCATGCAAGTAGGGAAAAGACACTGATATTTGATACAGCACTGGTCATGCTAAAGAATGAGTCAAGCTGTGACAGAGTAGCACTCATCCAACATTATTGAACGATTGTCCCTGGCTAATGAATTTGCACCACATGTTGATTGCTGGCTCATAATTCATTTCACTTTTGGACCAGATACACCATACCTTATCATCTTTGTTACTCAGTGAAACGGGGCCGATACACCATACCATACCATACCATACCATTTCTTTCCTTTTTGTAAGCCTTGGCATATTCTCTCCAGCTCTTCAAAAGTGTTTAATATTACACCATATGACTTTCTCTCAGCATCAAATATTTGTTCATGATACTGCCTCATCCTCTCATCTTTCACTGCCCCTGGCATCTGATTTTTATTTACCTTAATATCAGGTATGTCTGGCACGGTGATGATTTCTGATTCTGATTTTACGCTCTCAAGAATCTTGAATGTACGAATCTTGTGCAAGCAATGGAGACAGAAGCAAGAGAACCCATTGAAAACAATCCTTGGAATGTGATTTTTTGAGCAAATTGAATAGTCCAGGGAATATATATGTCAGATATATAATTCAGCTTGGCTCAGGCTTTAATCCTTGAAATATAATTTCTACTTGGTTCTTGAGCATGTTGATTGCATTAAAGAAATCATAGAACCTGTGTGGTGATACCGTGTGAAAATTCGCACACCCTTCAGGAAGTCCGGCTTCTTTGGATGGGAATTGTAGTTGTATTAAACGAATTGCAAGGTGAGATTGGACAGCACGATAAAGAACTGAATCAAAACGAGAAGCATTTTTTGGTGTGGCGTGAATATAGTGACTATGACACCACGCTGCGCTGATAGCCTTGCAATGTCAATCACAGGGAAAAGGTGGCCTTGAGCCAGCAAGGGAAACAAGATGAGATGAAGTGGGAAAAGGATCTATTTCCTCAACCTTTGTTTTTTGTTTTTTCCCGTTTTCCCTCCACAACTCATCCGATGATTAAAAAGAGAAAGAAAAGATAAATTTAAAATAAAATTATAATTGATTGAATGTATATAATTTAAAAATTATAAGAGATAATAAAAAAATAATTATGAAAAAAATTCAACTCGATAAAGTAAGGTTGACCACCTTAGAAACCATGAGACTACCTGTAGAGGCAAATGAGCTTCTTGTTTTTGGTTTCAACTTGTCTTATCCTCTCTTTTATAGATATGTTTTCAGATTCCTTGAATAATAATAAATACTTTTCACAGTGGGGATATCAGATTCATTAAATAATAATAAATGCTTTTCATAGCGGGATTTCAAATAAGGTTCTCGAAGTTTAAACAAACACGTAATTAAACTTGTAATATGAATTCGAATAATAAAATTTATTTTTACCGTTAAATATATATTTAAATATAAAAAAACAATTTGATTTAAATATTTAATTGAAATTGAATCCATCAACATTTATAATTTATTATATTTAACAAAAGAATTTCTATAAAATTCATATATCAAAACATTGAGTATAATTAAATTGTAAAGGTTAATACAACTTAAGAGTGAGTAACATGATTTTGTAAGTTAAAAACATGAAAAAGATAAACTCGTGAGTTTAAACGAGTTTACAATTGATATGAATTTACTAGTCATCCAACAAGATTTTATAAGATCAAATTGTAAAAATGGTAAATTCAGACGGCTTATTAGTTTCACAACAATAATTTCAAACCATTCATATCTCAAGCAATTAATTTTCCTTCTTTAGAAAAATCCTTAAAATGTATTTCGAATTTTAAACATAAATTAATTGGATGCATGTGTATTCAGATTCGTTAAAACTTGTTTCCTCCGAGAATTAAAACTCTCATTAATAATCCAATGCATACCTCAAATAATTGAAGGAAATAATCAATGCCACATTGCCACAATTCCACTAATTGTATAAATATTTTCTCAAAAAATAATAAAACAAAATTATTATTTAACTTCCTTAATCTACTCAAATTAGATAAATATAAAATCTTTTCATTTTGATCTCTCATATTTATATATTTTTTAAATTAATTTGTCTAACATATAAACTAATATATAATATAATATTACACATAAATATTTTACAGAAATCATATCATATGTCATAATTAAATAACTTATTTAGCTTTCTTAATTTACTCAAATAAGATAAATATATCTTAATAAGATGAGGAATTATTATTGATGAATTGCAGCTCTCTGGCCAACCAATACCACTCCCATACTCCACTGATCGCTGCACAATTCTAATATCTCCATGATCACAACTTTAACGCAAGATGTTTAGAACTTTCATGCTTAAAGGTATACACAATCTTGTCTAAATTTTCATTTGGTGAGCTTGGAACCCCGACAAAGTGAAATCATTTAAATAACTATTTTGATAGCGAGTGCTTTACTCCTTTATTATACACGCTATACAACGAGAGAGAACAGGAAAGAATGGTAAACCAGAAAGGATATAACTTATGAAACCAATCAAGTGTAGATCAAAAGAAGCAGACCAATCCGCTCAATCTTGTCCTCCCAATGGCATTTCACCTTGGGAATTCTCGGGGGACTCAGGAACTGGATGATGGTTCCCTGGTAGCAATTGCACACGTTCAAGACGAGCTGCTTTCCATAAATTTGAATTGGAGGATTTTAGTAACAAGCCCAAGGCAGCAGAACATGTTGCTCTAACAATTGCATCTGGTGATCGGCTCATTTTGCTCACCATCGTCCCAAACACCTAAATGAAGATACATATCCTATTAGATTTCAGTAATTCAGTCTATGGTGAGAAGCCTGAAAAGTGCATGCACATTTTAAGAAACAGACCTTTGTATGGTAAAGAAATAGAATATGCTGATTGTCAGATAAAGAAAGAATGCAACTGCACAAGTATATGGCATTTGCCTGAATTACTGGCCATGATGCGTCAAAAGCCTGCATCATCAAGAAAGTAAACGGCTCCGTTACTTAGATTTGAATACTTAGATCACCCTGTGCTTAGAAATGATGAAAGACAAATCCAGCTACAACGGTAGCCACAGTTGGCAACTTGATAGATCATTCTAATTAAATGAAACCTAATGGATTCTCTAGCGTTTCAATTTTAAAGTAGCGATACTGATAAATAATAAATTATGAAGACAAGGAAATGTACATGAGCTACACATGCACGTACTATTCATAACATATGTGTTGTTACGTGTTCAAACTAAACACGAAAAAAATTATTGCCAAACAGAGGATCCAAAAGAAAAATAAAGATTTTTTGTGAGCATAAAAATACTTCCTCCAGTCCTTAATTAATATAATATATATTTAAAGAATTAATTTTGGTTTTGAATATAAGACATAATTTTCACATTTGTCAATATTTTTCTAATTTACCTTTATTGATGTTCTCCTCAACAATAATTAAGAAGAAAAGAGAACAAAAGAAAAAGAAAATGATTAGGATGTTTTAAAAAACATATGTCATGTTAACTTATTTAACTAACTTCTATAATCTAATCAAATTAAGTAGATATGACTTATATTAAAGATATGATAATTTCTTATTTTTAATAAATTTGAGATCTATTTTGATATATTTGGGAAGTTATCAATGCTAAATTAAAGAGATTTTCTTGAAATTTCAAGAGATATTAATTTGGGTGCATCATTTATGAGATTCCAACTAATAATATAAATTTTCAAGTTTAGGAAACAAACAATAACAAAAAATAATAATTGAAAATTTTCTGAAAAAAAAGGAGTTTTAGTTTTCGTATTATTATTATTATTAGTATTATTAATAATAATATTGTTTCCCTTTTCTATTGATTGATAGGAAGCTACTTTTGGAATAAAAGGAGAAGGTGAAAACCTAAGCCACAAATCACAATTGAAATAAATGGAGGAGGTAGCAGCATATCACTCATCACCGTCCTCTTCAAAAAAAAAAAAAAAAAGAGCAGAAAGAGAGAGAAAGGCGTTCATATTTCATTTTTCTTCTTCACGGGAGGATGAGAGGACTGTGGAGAAGAGAAGAAATTAGAGTAGTTGCAAAACCAGAGGGGAGAGAAACAGAGTTGAGAAGACTCCATTGAGTGTTTCTATCCTATTCATCTTTCTTTTTCTCATGGATTTTGAATCTATTTTTGATGTTGTCAGGATGAGATTGATTAAATCCATGTGTGACTAATTTTGTTTTTGCAGCCTAGAGTAACTAAATACGAGGATAAGATTGATTAAATCCATGTATGACTAATTTGTTTTTGCAACCTAGAGTAACTAGATGCGAGGATAAGATTCACTAAATCCATGTATGGCTAATTTTGTTTTTCAATCTAGAAAAACTATGAACTTGTAGGATGATTAGTTATACTTTAATGTTAATTTCGGTTACTTAATCTTATATTTTTCTTATCTACTAAGTGCTTAATCACCATTAAGTATGAATTTGGAGATTTTAGATTAGCCTTGGGGGAGGGGTCTTAATTGGACTTTAGGATTTAGGATTAAGTAATGTGGGATTATAATTTATTCTAATTTGCCAATTAGGATAGGAATATACTTATTGAACCCATATAATCATATTAAAGACAAATTGAATTATTATTGCCTTTTGGGTAACTATGTTAGGAATAAAAATTTTAACTTGAGACTTGAGAGAGGCGTGTAAGTGATAGAGAGATATTTTTATATATTAATACTTTAGATTAACAAATTTGACATTAAAACTAATTAATTAAGTGAAAACAAGGTTTATGAAGCTAATAAAGGATTAGTGACTCTACATTGCTTGTTTGCTTATTGTGGTAATTTGTTTATTTTAATTTAATTTTCACTTAATTAAATTCAATTTGGGTTACTCAACTAAAACAAAAATGTAAAATTACTGCTTAATTGAAGTTTGAATACTAAGTTTTCGCAGGAACTATACTTTTCTTATCACTCTATTACTTGATACGCCAGTATCTCATCACTCTATTACTTGATACACCACGTACCGCACTTGCAGAGTTACATGCTATAATTTTTTTCCCTATCAGGAACAGAGGGAGTAGAAATTATCTAGGCGCCTAACCTTAAGTAAACAGATTATGGCCAATATCATGCAAAGCAAAATCAAGAATGTAATTGTAATCATTTAGTTACGGTACAAGATAAAGTAAGTTCTGCTTAAGTGACTCGTTGAATTATAGGGAGCAAGAACCTGTATTGTTGATGCCATATATGTATCAAGTCTGGAAGGAAGATGCTGCGTAAATTGTTTCGCGATGTCTCTAAGGAAGTCCTCATACTCGCTTCTAAAATCACACAATTAAGTTGGATGAAACTTGAACGAACTTTCACATAACAAAGCTCAAATCAGTCAAATCATACCGGTGATCAGAAAGGAAACTTTGTGTATTTAGGAGGGCAAGCAATCCTTCAATCTCCACCAATGGGCACACCCGTCTCAGGGTATTCTATCGATGAGAGCATTAAAAGATGGATCAGATGAACTTTAAAACTCGATAATTTATTCTGAAATCTCCAATTCAAGAAAATCCAAAATAGCAGCTGATTACCCGACAGGCTTGTCTCACACCAACATCTTCATCATGAAGATGCAGAATCAAGCGAGGAACAACAGCATGTACCTTTTTTCAAAAAAAAAAAAATATCAGCATGAAATGAGCCTGCTGACATAATTGGAAAATAATAATAATAATAAATAAATAAATAAAAAATATATATATATATATAGGACAATGATAAACTCAATTTGGCAATACCAAGACTATATATGCACAAAAAGAGTTAGGCTTCTTACCTGGGAAAGCTCTACAACAAACTTAGTTGAAAATTCCATGTAGAATATTTGCAATTTTTCCAAACAACTCAGATGAGAAAACAAACGTCAAATTGAAGGCCATTGCTGGCTGATCCACTTGCCCATTCAGGTCTAGCTTTTCAAAACATTATTTCATCAACTATTGGAAATCTAGCCTAGTATCAGAGAAGCCTAATAAGTTTCCACTACCGGTTGAACTAATCAGAGTTGAAGGCTGTCTCCAAATTACTCATAGTGATCATTACCAAAGAAGGTAACACCAATCAAGTTCTAAATATAGTAAGCAGATGGAACTGAAATGTCCAGCCTATTAAAACTTACCAAAGAAAGAAAAAGACAAAAGAAGGTAAAAGGCTGGAGTGAGAGATGATGAAGAAAGTTATAACGAACTCTAGCAATAGTCGGGATTCAAGAAGATGATAGGAGAAGGCAGGGAATTGACAGTGGAAAGTGCTAGCCTCTCAAATGCTAGAGTGTGAGGTGGAGAGTGTTCCCTTCCTATTTTCCTTTTAGATTTTCATTGTCCGTGAATCTGATTTTCTATTTGCTATGTTTTCCTGAGCTAAGGCCTACATTCTCACAATGATCGGAGGCTTCTCGGCAACTTTGTTCATATATGATACAATTCACATCCATTTTCCTCATTTTTGGCCCCGGGCTCCATCATAACCATATAAAAACAAAGTATAACAAAATGCACAAGTCTGATGATGGATGTGAGGAGTATAAAAGAAGATAGACACCAGTAATTCAGTGATACTAAAGAGACGTGATTCTTTTATCCATGGGTTTCCCAAGCTAACAAAGGTGCCGTGGAAAGGGCTTCTCGGAAAGTGGAGGCCTGATTATGGAGCGAAGAGTGAGCATAGTAGAATGCAATCATCAAGGATATTGGCACTCAAGGAGTCATAAGCAATTCATTTGTATAAGAGGCAAAGTCTTTTTCTACATACAATCCAATTTTAAGAGTGAGTCCCCATGTTTGCATAGGTCTTCATAGTATTGAAGTCCCGCATAGAGAGCACAATTCGCATGCCACTTAAGAGGCATGGTTCTTTTGCCTCATCCGCTGGATTTAATCTCCATCACCTCCATGAAAAGGGCTACCCTGAACATATCCCTTGATCAACTTGCAGAGAAGAAGAAACCTGATATCTAGAACCTGATGACCAGAACTCATCCATCAAGGATGTTGTCTCTTCATGGGTGGTGCTATGATAAAGTCCCATTTGGGCTAGCCACAAGTAATTCTCTACTTGAGAGGCCGAGTTATTTTATTTTACTAGACCGTTTTAAGGGCAACCTCTCCATGCCTAATATTGAAATCCTTATGATACCCCATGAAATAAGCTTGTAATTTCCAAAAAGATAAATTCATTTTGCCATTTCATTCTACAAATGTCCATTTTTGAAAATTATAGGGACCTTTTCTGGTAAGTTAATAAAATCAATTCATTTGGGTAAATATCCAATAATCTCACATGACAATTAAGAAATATACCTGCTCAATAAATGCCTCATTCAGTGCTTCTGTTCCACACTTGCTTAGCAGACC
Organism: Acacia confusa; assembly: GCA_037074495.1. Taxonomy (NCBI): domain Eukaryota; kingdom Viridiplantae; phylum Streptophyta; class Magnoliopsida; order Fabales; family Fabaceae; genus Acacia; species Acacia confusa. Next base: position 5,644,184 of record CM073507.1, on the reverse strand, counting down.
AAATGCTGCAAAGGAACTGGCTCGCATCTTTGCATTCATGCTTGTCTGTTTTAAGGATTTCCTATTTAAATTAGTTGAAATTATATAAAAGTGGCACGTCTATTCCAAACAAGAATAAGAAATAGAAATGAAAGCATTAATTTCATTAGCAATAGATATAGAATTTGATACTCATGACTGGATACAGTGTAGTGGGGTCACTAGGCTTCTAAGCTATAAAGAGATTATCAAAACCTGAAAATGTTAATCATCTCAGGAAATTGTCAACAAATGTATACTCTTATTTGATTATTTGTTGCTTATCATCATTGGTAATTCTGTTTACAATTAATTAACATCGCAATGAAAATGAACAATAAGAGGAAAGCCATGAAGTTCCTACCTTTTTTCTTTCTTTTTTTGACAATGATTTACAGAAGGACTTGAACATTTACTGCAGTTGCATCTTAATTTCCAAGTGATCTTTTGAGTAAACTCTTTTTAAAAAAAAAAGACTGAAAGACAAGCTTCCTTCAGCTAATTATAAAATGGACAAAAGACCATCCAACAATTCTTCATTAACTTAATCAACGATCCATTTTCTAGTCTCTACGTCTAATTTTCAATTTTAATCCATACAGCATGTCTCAAAAAGTTCGAGTTTCAATTAGAAACCTTTTTTTCCCAAAGAAGATAACCTGATGCAATTTCGTTATTGTCAACTAAATAGGTCAAGCAATGTAAATAATATGGTGTTTCAAAGTAGATCAGTCTAGTCTTCTTCATGACAAACTTGAAATTGCTAAGTGCATTTATTCATTCGTCGACGAGACACATGCTACCTAAATCATTCCATTGAGTTTAAAATTGAAAAGAGGAGGAGGAGGAGGAGGGACACATCAAAGAGTAAGATGACGAACTTGAAGATTCCGAAGTCGTACTGAAAGATTAAGAAAAGTGGGTGCAACAGCATCATCAGGTGAAGACTCAAGGATCTAGAATAAGCCAACAAAAAATAATAAATAACTGAGTATGGAGTGAATAATAAAACCCAAGCACACACCAGGTGAAGGAGATCTCACCGTCAATAAGCACGATACTGCAGTTAACTGCACAGATTCGTTACAATCATCTAGCAAAGCTAATATGACACCTAAGACTTGAGCTGTATACTTCAGAATATGAATGGATGGAATCTGCATTTTCAATATTTTGAGAAATCAATTCCTTAAAAAGAGGGAGCAACGTAAATATATGAATTTCCGCAAGGAAATTAATAACCCAACTGCCAAAATTAACTTATCACCTGCATGGCACCAAATTTGTGAATCATACGCCCAGATGATATAAACAACAATTTTTGAGAAAAAACTATTACACTAAAATAAATAAGCTTTTGAATAACAACTGATTTTGAGGCATATTTTAATGTATAATAGTTTATAATCAGATAATGTTTCCATGTTTTGTACTATGTATATATTAAATGTACTCATAAAAACAATTTATAAAATTTCATTCTGCAGCTTTAAGCTGTGAGAGTTGTTATTTGACATGGTGTGGATTCTTGATATGATGGGTACGATTCAAGCTTAACGGCACAAGAAAGGGTATATTAGAGATATGCGTAAACAAAAGGCCTGAAGGGAGTTTGGGAGAGTACTGGCCTCTCCAAAGGCCGGTGGCTTATGTTCTGTGTTGTATATTTTATGTTGTTCCTTGTACTCTGTTACTGTTATTGGATTGTAATGTCTGTCTATGGTTATATGAGGGAGGTAGGATTGGTTTGAATCATTGCTTCCCTCGTGATCCAACTTTATTATTCAGTAAAAGTGTTACCAGTCCCATGTTGTTTGTTGTCATTTCTATATTTTTCTTGTTATAAGCTTATTAGAGTTAAGGGCTCTCTCAGATTACTAGAACGAAAATGGCAGGAACCACAATTACACGACAAAATATCATGTGTTAGATGTGTTAAAAGAGTACCTGTACAAGCCCTCTCAAACATAGGCGTCGAACATTTGAAGAGTCATCTGATACGTGACGACATAAAACCTCAACCATTTGCTCCAAAAGTGAACCGTGTCCACCACTGTACCATTGACAACAGGAAGCAGTAAGAACTTCAATTCTCTGAAAGCATGCCTTTCAGAACATAAAACAGAGAAAAATACTGGTCATTGACTACAATTAAGAGACTGCGAAGAGGCAAAATTTGCAAAGATAACCAATATATGTAAATAGAAGGAAACCCGTAACACCAATTAAGAAACATAAATGTATTGTTACCCAACAGCTAAAATAGATGTTTTATAAATAGCCAATGATATGCTAAGTCAACTAATAAATATCCTTATATTTTGCTATATGTGTAGGCATGATCAAACAAATGATCTATTTAATGCACAAAGATAGTTATATGTGTTTGTACGTACAAATATGACCTTCCCTACCCATTATATGAAACAAATACTTCCTTGCAAAGCTGTGGATGATAACAATATACCCAAGTTTCTTCTGAAACATATTCTTGGGAGGTAGACTAAAATGTGAGTTTTGGCAAGTCCCACATCGGTGGGTTTTGGGTTTGAAGGGGGGAGGTTTTAGTATAAATAGAGTGCCTCCCCCTCCCTTATTCCTCACCCCACAATTGTCTCTCAAGGCATTTGTATATCTTCCTCTTTTGTAGTATTTCACTTGTAAATTATTTGGAGTGAATTTAGGATCTGATATTTCTCTTATATTTGTCCGATTTATTATTTATTAGTTGCATTTAAATATAGTAGTTGGTGCTTATTATATTATTAAATTACGTCTAGAAACTTTGTTTTCTAGTTGGGTAATTTTCTAATATAATCGGTTACACTCTATATTGCGCTTCCTCAACAATTGGTATCAGAGCCGAGGTTCTGTCTGAGTATGCTCTGTGGTTGCAGCTTAGTCTGAGCTTCCACATCAGAAAAGAATTACTTTTGAGCTTTTGTTTTGGCAACTATTAAATAATTTTTTGGAGCAGAAATGGCGGACAAAAGGAGTGATGTGTCCACAGCAGATGTTAGCGGTTCGTCGTTCTCATCATCGTATTTGACCAGAATAGTGTCAAATGCGAAGTTTGCAGTTGAAATTTTTGACGGATCTGGGCATTTTGGCATGTGGCAAGGCGAGGTTCTGGATGTCCTTTTTCAACAAGGACTAGACTTTGCCCTTGAGGAGAAAAAACCAGATAAAATGGAGGAAGAAGAATGGAGGGTCGTGAATCGTGTTGCTTGTGGTACTATTAGATCGTACCTTTCAAGAGACCAGAAGTATCCATACACAAAGGAAACTTCTGCATGTAGACTGTGGAAGGCACTGGAGGACAAGTTCTTGAAGAAAAACTGTCAGAATAAACTCTACATGAAGAAAAGGCTGTTTCGCTTCACTTACGTTCCTGGTACCACAATGAATGAGCATATCACTAGCTTCAACAAGTTGGTGACGGATTTGCAGAATTTGGACGTGACTTTTGAAGATGAAGATCTGGCCCTGATGTTGTTGGGATCACTTCCCGATGAGTACGAGCACCTGGAAACTACGCTACTTCACGGTAAGCAGAAAGTTTCTCTGGAAGAAGTTTGTTCTTCTTTGTACAGCCATGAACAAAGAAGGAAAGAGAAACAAAAAGGTGGAGAGGCAGAGGCTCTAGTGGTTAGAGGACGTACTGAGGAGAAGAAGAGATCAAAGAAAGGGAGATCCAAGTCAAGGTCTAGACCCAGCAAAGATGAGTGTGCCTTTTGTCGAGAAAAGGGACACTGGAAGAAGGACTGTCCGAAGCTGAAGAACAAAGCCAAACCTGGAGATGTGAAGGCCGATATGGACTCAAATGTAGCTGATTGTGATGATGAGAATTCAGATTTCTCACTGGCTACAACAACGTCATCAAAACCATCAGATGAATGGTTATTGGACTCAGCCTGCAGCCATCATATGTGTCCTAACAGAGACTGGTTCACTGATTTTGAAGAAGCAGAGTGTGGAATTGTTCACACAGCAGATAACTCTTCTCTTACCGCATATGGTATTGGTTCAATCAAATTAAGGAACCATGATGGATTGATCAGAACATTAACAGATGTTCGGTACGTACCAGACTTGAAAAAAAATCTCATTTCTGTGGGGACTCTAGACTCAAAAGGGTTCAAGATCACTGCAGAAAATGGAGTAATGAAGATATTCTCTGGTGCACTGGTGGTGATGAAGGGTATTCGGAAGAACAATAACACGTACCACTATCATGGGAGTACAGTTATTGGGACGGCAGCAGTAACATCCAGTAGTGAGAAGGATGCAGAAGCAACCAGGTTGTGGCATATGCGCTTGGGACATGCTGGAGGAAAATCCTTGAACACTTTAACAAGTCAAGGATTATTGAAAGGATTGAAACATTGCGTCATGGACTTTTGTGAGCATTGCGTAAAGGGGAAACACACAAGGGTTAAGTTCGGTACAGCTATTCACAATACTGAAGGTATTTTGGATTATGTACACTCTGATGTTTGGGGTCCTTCCAAAACAGCTTCATTGGGAGGTAAGCATTATTTTGTAACCTTTGTTGATGACTTTTCTCGAAGAGTTTGGGTGTATACGATGAAGACCAAAGATGAAGTTTTGGGAATTTTTCTCAAATGGAAGACGATGATAGAAGCACAAATAGGCAGGAAGATCAAATGTCTTCGCACAGACAATGGTGGAGAGTACAAGAATGATCCTTTCCAGAAGGTTTGTGAAGATAATGGCATCGTCAGACACTTCACCGTAAGAAATACACCACAGCAGAATGGGGTGGCAGAACGCATGAATCGGACTTTGCTGGAGAAGGTTCGGTGTATGTTGTCCAATGCTGGCTTGGGCAAAGAATTTTGGGCTGAGGCAGTGACGTATGCGAGCCATCTCATTAATCGTCTACCATCTGCTGCTATTGATGGTAAAACACCATTGGAACAATGGTATGGTAAGCCTGCTAATGATTATGATTCTTTACATGTGTTTGGCTCAACTGCATACTATCATGTGAAAGAATCAAAATTGGATCCTAGAGCAAAGAAAGCTATTTTCTTGGGGATCACTTCTGGAGTCAAAGGATATCGTTTATGGTGTCCAGAGACGGAGAAGGTTGTGTTTAGCAGGGATGTTACTTTTGATGAGACTACTATTATGAAGCCGGTAACATCTGGAGATACCACACAGACCGATGGTGCTTCGAAGCAGGTGGAGTTTGAAGGAGAGTTGATTTTCCCAGTTCAGAGAAAGGATAGGGAAATGAGAGAAGACTTTCCTGTAGAAGATGAGCCAGTTGAAAGGGAGGTTTCAACCCAGGAACCTCAACAACAACAAGAATCAATCGCAACCGGCAGGCCACGACGAATAGTAAGAAAACCTACTCGCTTTATGGATATGGTGGCTTGTGCAACTTCAATTGCAACTGATGGCATTCCTTCAACTTATAAATGGGCTGTCCGGAGCTTAGAAAAGGAAGAGTGGATGAATGCTATGAATGAAGAAATGCAGTCCCTTCATCAGAATGGAACGTGGAGATTGGCCAAACTCCCAAAGGGTAAGAAGGCAATTGGTTGCAAATGGGTGTATGCGAAGAAAGAAGGATTTCCTAACCAAGGTGATGTGCGTTACAAAGCAAGACTGGTAGCTAAAGGCTATGCTCAGAAGGAAGGAATTGATTACAATGAGGTATTTTCTCCAGTTGTAAAACATTCCTCCATTAGAATTCTGTTGGCTTTGGTAGCACAGTTGGATTTGGAACTAGTTCAGATGGATGTTAAAACTGCATTTCTAAATGGAGACTTGGAGGAGGAAATCTATATGACTCAGCCTGAAGGATTCAAAGTTGCTGGAAAGGAGAATATGGTATGTAAACTTGAAAAATCGTTATACGGATTGAAGCAGTCTTCGAGGCAATGGTATAAACGGTTTGACAAGTTTATGTTGCGGCACAAGTACAGGAGAAGCAAATACGATCATTGTGTGTATTTGCGGAAGCTTGAAGATGGATCTTTTATCTATCTCCTTTTGTATGTTGATGATATGTTGATTGCTTCAAGAAATCAAGCAGAGATTGAGAAGCTTAAGGATCAACTGAAGAAGGAGTTCGAGATGAAGGATTTAGGTGAGGCAAGGAAGATACTTGGCATGGAGATAACAAGAGATAGACAATCGAAGAAGCTCTTCTTATCTCAAAAGGAGTATTTGAAGAAGGTGCTACATCGTTTCGGTATGAATGAAGAAACCAGGACGGTTAGCATCCCACTTGCCCCACATTTTAAGCTTAATGCTGACATGTCGCCGAAGGATGAAGATGAACGAGCATATATGTCAAGGGTGCCATATGCGAATGCTGTTGGTAGCTTGATGTATGCTATGGTTTGTACGAGACCAGACATTTCACAGGCAGTTGGAGTGGTGAGTAGGTATATGCATGATCCCGGAATGGAGCATTGGCAAGCTGTGAAATGGATTCTACGGTATATTTGTAATACTGTAGATGTTGGATTGGTCTTTCAGCAGGGTGTTGATCAATGTCTAGTTGGGTACTGTGACTCAGATTTTGCAGGTGATTTGGACAAAAGAAGGTCAACTACTGGTTTTGTATTCACTCTCGCAGGTGCACCAGTTAGTTGGAAGTCAACTTTACAGTCAACGGTAGCTTTGTCTACAACAGAGGCAGAGTATATGGCGATTACAGAAGCTGTAAAGGAGGCGATTTGGCTTCAGGGGTTGCTTGGAGAGCTTGGTGTTGGTCAGGAAAGCATCACAGTATTTTGTGATAGCCAGAGTGCTATTCAGTTAGCAAAGAACCAAGTCTACCATGCAAGAACGAAGCATATTGACGTCCGATATCATTTTGTAAGAGAAATTTTGGAAGAAGGTGGAGTCACAATACAGAAGATACGAACAGATGACAATCCTGCTGATATGTTGACAAAGGTGGTGACTTCTATTAAATTTCAACATTGTTTGGATTTGATCAACATTGTTGAACATGGTGTTTTGAATAGAAGTTACAATTAGAATTTGTAAATAGGAGAAATTGAGACTGTGAGATCTTGCCAAGGTGGAGATTTGTGAGTTTTGGCAAGTCCCACATCGGTGGGTTTTGGGTTTGAAGGGGGGAGGTTTTAGTATAAATAGAGTGCCTCCCCCTCCCTTATTCCTCACCCCACAATTGTCTCTCAAGGCATTTGTATATCTTCCTCTTTTGTAGTATTTCACTTGTAAATTATTTGGAGTGAATTTAGGATCTGATATTTCTCTTATATTTGTCCGATTTATTATTTATTAGTTGCATTTAAATATAGTAGTTGGTGCTTATTATATTATTAAATTACGTCTAGAAACTTTGTTTTCTAGTTGGGTAATTTTCTAATATAATCGGTTACACTCTATATTGCGCTTCCTCAACATAAAATTCTATACACACCTGTAGCGAACAAACTCTGACAGTGCTGCAGCAGCAGCTTCCCGTTGGTATTTATGAGTTCGATCTAATGAATTTGTCAAGGAATTACAAATATTTTGCACCTAAGGTTTCAACCAGACCAGAGAATTCATCAAAGTTCACATATAAAGAAAATAATAAACAATTACATTCATTAAACAACCATAAGAATGAATAACTAGGAAAATTTCAAGGAAGGCTACAATTGAATTTTTAGAACTAAAAGTGATCGTGGCTTCAATAAATTAACAAACAAGTGAAGAACTTTCATCAAAACACGGGAATACAAGCACAGGCTCTTCTTCATGTCTTACTCAATAAAATCAGCGATTATTTTAAGCACATCCACCACTACTTGTAACGATTGTTTATTACGAAAATAGAGGCAATAAAAGTTGAATTCCCAAAAACTAGACCAAATACTCTTATACCATGTCAAGTGCCCAACTAAAAGATAAGAGCACCAAAATATTCTAAATTTTGATGTGTGTGTGTGTGTGTCAATTACCGTCAACAGGTAAAATTAAACTACAAGGTTGCCATGCTTTGTGAAATGACACTCTAAATCAGGAAATGATGATTCTTTTTTGTAGAAAGAATTGATGCAAAGTCAAAATGTATAATTTCTTGTGTTTTAAGCAGCCACTATGATATCTGTCAGCATTTTTTAGCATATAAATATGCATGCACTTGGGTATATAATTATACTTGAAATAATGTTACCTCTTTGGGTCTCTTTATAGATATGCAACCAGCTATTTCTCCAATTAGACTAATCCACCTCTCATTTTCAGACAGTTCTCCATCTCTAGCCAAAATCTGAAAAAATATATTTTAATATTTATTGTCTCTCTAAACCATATCTACATTCCTAAAATACAGCAATATGCATATGTTTGTCCACCTTGCCCATCTCAAGGTCACCAACACAATCACAGAATGCTTGAAACGCAGTCAAAAGATCCCTGCAAAAGGGAGATAAAAGAGGAATTCTAAATAGAGTTAAAGAATACTAGTCTCTATATTTGTATGTGATCATATAAATTTCTTTCAAGCATTTTTTTAATCACCAATGTGGCTCTAGCTTAAGATTTATCGATGCACTCAAAGACAACATTACTCGTTGCTTTAGCTATTATTTTAACCTACCCAAAATGGTATAAATGCTCCTCTCCCTCCACAAAATGTGTGCACACTATAATGAACCTTACCTTCTTTGAGGAGCAACATTTTTACGTCCATAAAACCTTTAGGGGAAGAAAACTTATATCCAAAACCACATTGCTTAATGGCTGTTTGGAAGCATAGTTATGTCTACCCCTGACACTTCCTAAAACAAGCCACTGTACCATGAAACCATTCCCAACATGCATCCAATAGATTGCATTCTGAAAGCCATTAGACAGCGGATATACAACATGAAAATGCAAAGACATAACTGCATACCAAACCCTTACCGCAATGGTTCATGTAGACCAGAGTTAGCTAGAGTATGACAGCTTCCAAGTTGCAGTGTAAGCTCAGAAAGAACAGAAGCATAATGTAGTTCAACAGCCCTTTTTCCAACTTTTCCCCCACCTCTGCATCAATATGATAACTAGGCTTGTAAAACTGCTGAACCATATTTCAAAGCCTACATTCGATGAGTATAGCTGATATACAGACCTGAAGAATGCGGTAAGAGCAAAAATTGCAGCTTGCAGCATTCCATCCTCTGTCTGATTGTCAAAACCATGGCTATCCTCAGCTCTATCTATATCACCTTTAAGGATAGGAGTCTGGCTAAGGACAGATATCACATGCTCTAGGAACAAAATTGATAGCACTGTGTGCTGAGAAAACACCTGAAAGGGACAACTTTGTTGTCAGGATTTTTTTTTTTAAAATATAAAAACAATCCAAAAATCAGGTCCAAGTAACAACTAAAGTGGATGAAAAAAAAAAAAAACCCATCAAATTCAATTTAGAGGCACATAAGACTTCTTTTGTGTGAAATGGAGCCCTTCGATAACCAGTAAAAAATTTCCAGGAATACTTATTTACCACCATTTAAAGGACTATTTATGAGAAATGCAAACTAGATATTGAACGAGTAGTCCAATCAATGGAAGAACGGAAAAAAGTGATATTGAGATTGAATACAGACTCACATGGAATGCATCTTGCATTGGCCAGCCTCCACGCAACCTAGATATATCCTTTGTCATTATGTCCCTTCCAGCAGTAGCTAGGACCTCATGAAAAACAATTTTTGCACTAGCTTTTTCAGCCATAGAAGAAATCTTTTTCAGCCAGTATAGGATGATTGATTTTTTGCATTATAAATTATAAATTTTACAATGTTGGTTCGAACAAGTTAATGATGACAAAAGACAGTTAATAATAACTGCAACTTAAAGGTAACAAATTATAAGGTCATAAAAGGATACAGCGCCAAGAGTTTCCATGCGTAGATGCTTATCAGTTACGTGAACAGAGGCAGATATCAATGATTGGGTTGTCCTGTAAGCATATATATCATATTGCACCATCATTAACCACCAACTTTTTTCCCATCAAAAGAAGAAAAATCAAATGCAGTTCCTGCTATAATACAAGTATAAAAGTTATGCCTGAAACCTCGAGATATCAACGTCATTCAGCTCATTCACTCTTTTTGTAACAAACTCAATAATAGCTTGAATAGCCCCTTCAGCAGACTGCTTGACCTTATCACATACAGCTACAGAGCAGCCATGCAGAGTTGTTGACAACTGCTAGTAATCATCACTAAAGTTGTTAATTATGTTAGTTAGAAGGTCTTAAAAAACAGAATAGGGAGGGAAGACAGTTGCCTCATCTTTCGTCAACAAAATGCAGAGAGAGGACACAATCCGGTTGAAAACTTCTGATGGATCAATAGAAGTATCCTGAATAGACAAACATACAGATCAGATCTTTGATCTCAGATTTCAGTTTTTCTTTCTGCAATTATAAAAAGCAAGAAAGAAAGACAAAAATGTATAAGCATGGAAATAAATAGTAGCAATGAACTCACATTCCTCAATATAGCTATGACATCCTCGAGAGAAGACAAAGCTCTGTAGGACAATTCTTTATCTTCAGAAGATGTACAAGAAGCTGCAGGCTTTGGAAGTGAGAGAGAAATGCTGAAGAGTTGATCAAGAATCTGGAAATATAAAACCAATATAAATATTATATAATGAGACAGAAATTCTTATAGAAGGGAGCAGCAGAGCAGGCATTTATTAAAAAAATATAATATTTTACACTGTACAAGTACTTCAGGAGAGACTTCAATTTATTTATACCACAGAAAGGATGTCTCAATTACTCACTTGAGCAGATATCTTTCTAACTTCAGGATTTGTATCAAGACAACGTGGAAGATACATTATCACCCTATCTCCCAAACACATAGCTTCACGACTTGGCAATACAAATGCAGCTGGCAGTTGAACAATAATAAAAATAACATATTCGATACATGAAAGAAATATAAATAAATAATTAGCTATGAAACATATTTACATGGTAGTTTTAAGAAATTCCCATATAGAGTTCGGTCAATGTGCTTCTTATGAACGCAAATTGCATGGCAGCCCAGGGCACAATATCCAGTAACACAAACCATCTGAAACTTTAGAAGCATCTCATGCACTGCAAGACAGCCTCTTTTTCTCTGATACTCCACGGAGGAAGAAACAAATTGATCAATTTGCCTCAAGATATAAAGTAACAGCTCCGCTCGACTTCTTCCATCCTCTCCACTAATTTTATATCACCATTGATGTAGTAAAAGTTAAAAGAAAACCTTTAGTCACACAAAGGCAGATCTAGTATCTAGTACATAAATTCCAATATCTAAAAGGATAGTTGCACGACCAAATCTGAGAAAAGAGAAACTATATACTAATAGCAAACAGGAAATGTAAGACTCAAAAAAATAAAAACTTCAGCAGGAATGTACAACCTTCATACTTAAATTACCTATTGAGAAGAATTGCACATAAGAGAGTGATCAGGTTGTTTATAAGAAGATCAACAACTTCTACTGGATCATTTGGTATAGCAAAGAACCCTAATGTGGCCTGTCACATTCACCAGGAAAACACAGAAAGCTGAAATGCTGCCACTGATACTTTCAGAAAATTAAATGGAATTCATACCTTCATTACATGGTTTCTAGTTTCAACTGTTAGTTTTGGTTCCACCGAAACCAATGTAGTACAGGCGCTTATAGCAAGTGCCTGCATGACATCAAAGAAATAATAAACTCATACTTCTCAGACTAAGGCATAATCATGTGATATCTTTTAGCTTACCTGAGTACGCAAGAGTTCATAGTAATCAACATAACTGTCAATGTCATCTCGACCCATTAAAGTTAATATATAATCAAGCAGTAGATCCCTTCGTTTCAATGGGAACGATGCCCCACTTTCAGCAGCCTTAATGACAGCATTACCTGAGTTAATGTTTAAGATTTAGAAGAAAAACTTGTAAATGGGTAGAGTTTGTATTGAAATCTTAGGACTTTATTCTCTCCATTTACAGTCACTAGCATATCGAAAAGTGTATTTAGCTAAAGAAAAAGAACCCATCAGCTATTCTTCAATTTTTCTAGCTTATAATTTTTCAATCAGCAGTGTGACTGACAACATGCTCTATCATGGAGTACTCCTGCTATCCAATTCATTAGTGGCACAGCTTCTTGTCTAAGTGTGTCTCTTTTCCTTTCATGGTCCAAAGATTCACCAGTAAGATTAAGCAGGACATAAGTTGGCATTGAGCACTGTAGAGGGGAATAATGGAATAGCTTAATTTTATTCACATATGAATCCTTATTTACATACATCAGAGGGGATTAATTACAAAAATATTTATAACTAATGTAGATTATTCTCTAACAGAGACGACAATCTGAACTAGACAAAAATAGACTTTATTGGTCACACTCAAATTAACATTGTTAAGGCAAATTCCAATGGATTTCATCCAAAAGATAATACAATGAGATCAAGGGCTATTAATACAAGCTGAGGGTAATTTACCCAAAATAATATCTCTAACATATAACAATTAGAATAACTTAGAGAAAGAAAAATGACAATGGTTATAAGTAATAACATGCTTTGAAGAGACAATTACAGACCTAGTAAATCAATTGCTGTGATGACGGCCTTCCTTGATCTAGGGTGACGCACATTAAGAAGCCGTGAAAGCATGTTGGTTCCCTACAAGAAAAAACAGGTGCAAGAAAGAAGTAATGTGTTGCAAATCAACTTTACTCAACTGTAAACATTAATGTCTGGCCAAAACAAACTGTAAACATTAATGGATTCAATGAAAAAATAAATACAAATAACTCAAGGAAGTGAAACTCCTCAAAAAGATGCAAATGATCAATAACTTTTTTAGGCATAAGTATGAATCAAAACAGCAATTGCTTGCATTATTTAGAAAATCACAACAATGTTGCAGTTGTTCTAAAGTATGGCTCAGAATAATTACCACTTTATTTATGTTGTTCTGGATAAAATCACAAGAAATTTAAACGAAAAAAACAGAAAAAAATTGAGAACTTTTTGGTAGTATCACAGTGGGAAACAACAAAAGACAGACCCTTATTTAAAACGCTGAGTAATATGAAGGGAAGATAAAATGACCTACAACAAGGGCATTTATTCTGGCTTCGATAACTGTTGGTGGAGCATACTTTGCAGCATACCCATACATTAAAGCCAAAGCAGCATGAATATTGTCAGACTCTTCTGTTCGAAAACTGTCAGAGAAGAATGACAAAATCCTGCAACAGATGATAAATACAAACAGTTCCAACAAATGCTTAAAAAATAAGCTAAAGAAAGGAGAAGTGATGAGAGCATGTCAATGATATGTTATGTTATGACACAAATCAAGAACTGAGCTGTTGGCCTAAAAAATAAAAACAAATGCAATTCATATATCCCATCATTTACAAGACTTTCATCTTGAAGTGTGTACTCTCTGTTGAGAAAATGAATGCAAAAGTGAGGAAGAAAAGGAAGAACCAAACAAATTGTATTTTAACTAAAAAACTCAACTAAGACGTAAATAACACCAACCTGATAATCTCAGTTTAAACTATTATCATAACCACATGATGACACAAGAACTTTGCTTTGAGTGAACTACAAGTAACTATTTACTTAACCTATGAACTTCTTAAATCCTTACTAACCCTAAACATGGTAACGCCTTAACCAATAAATGAAACAAAATTCCAATATCTATTTGGCACTCCCCATCCTAACAAACATGCCTCATTTGCCTCTGTCATTTAAGGAAATTTATTTTGTCTTGAATCTTATGATGATCCTGCTATTTCGTTTTGAAAGTGATCAAAATTGAAATTTTAATAAATGCATGTATTCATGTGCTAAAAGCATAAATTTATAGCTTGATAAAATAATATGTATTATGAGAGAAGGAAGATAATATGAGGAGGATTAGGCTTGCTCCTACAAAAGCTAAATTCAGAAAAAGAGGAAAAAATGCGTAAAATTGTCACATGAGATGAGATGGTAATCCAAAAACAATGTTATACTAAATCCTTCAAGTCTGGCATCAACCTCTGGAATATGCTTTGTCCAACATTATCCAGAATATACTTTAGCTTCTCCAACACTGTATCCAAGTGGGATGCAGCAACCTAAAAGCAGGAGAAACTAAATAAGATAAAAAGCAACAAAAAATGGAAAAAAATCTTCTAAAAAGATAAACCTACTAAGTACCAATCCCATTGCTTTTGCCAATCCAAGCCTATTTGTTGGAATTGCAATGTTTGCTTGCTTGTACATCCAATCTACTTTATTGTAGACATAAGCTCTGTCGGTAATCTTTTGAAGCAGCATCCCCAAACATCTGTGTTGAAGAACAGTATCATTTTCCCATCACCCCCTTTCCAATATATGCAAGTAGCACTTAGCTTTGTAACAGCAGTAAAAGAGGGAAGCAAAAGTGTTCGTAATCAAGCCAATAATAAAACTGGAGGAAAATATGTAAGATAAGACCTTAGGTTCAAATTCAGGTTAAGAAAACCACATGAACTTTTATGAAAGGCAAACAGTTCTTTCCTTGGGTGTCTTTCATCTAATCCAATCTCCTTTACGATGTGTCATCCTTCAGTGTGACACGGTTTAAACTTTTTTGATTATTTTGATTTTTACTTTCACAATAAACTTATTTCTAAGACAATAACCTTCCCTTACATTACTTGTGCATAAGAAAGGACACACAAATATATATATTTTTTAATAAAGACTATTATTAACCAAGAATTGATAAGTCAAAGTTTTAAAACACGAAGACACACACAAAAGGAAAAGAATATGATGGGCAGCAATTTACAATATGATGGTTTCAAGTAAAAGTCCTATCAAATAGCAAATTTACTTCCCCCTCTCGCTTTAGTAGGAAGAAATTAATAAAGCAAGCAAGAAGAAAACTTAGCACTCTTTTACATTTATGACAAACATGTAAGGATGTGTATTAAAGCAAAGTCTTATCTGAGAGTGAGATGTACTTCATATTATCAAAATCATGGCTCAAAATAGAACCCAAAGTAAATTGTCCTGTGTCATTATCATAAAGCTTTTGCATGAACTTGGAAGCTCTTAGAGAAGGAGGTAGAGAACATTAAATATGTGGAAAGAGAAACAGTAATGAACTGATGCAATAGCTTTGTGACATTTCAACCATCACTAAATTTCTTTTCTACAGAATACAGCTTCAGATTATTAAGAATTAAGAAAAGCAAATTACTAAGTCCTGGATAAATCACAAGTGACCTCTATCATATAAAAGGTACAGATGTCAAACAAACTAATTCTTATGAATCAATTGACATTTCCTAATACCTTAGTAAATCTTTAACTTGGTATCACAACCGAAATAACTTTTTCATATTGTAGAAGAATTCTCACTCTGAATACTCTGAATTCCTTATCTATTCATGTACATATGTGGTGTATTTATACAAGAGGAGAGAGCCCTAAGCATTAATGGCTCTTAATGATAATTAGTCCTTGATTTCCTCTAATCCCTGATTCGTAGGGATACTAATTAATACTGATTATAATTGATTATTTCCTAATACAATATTTCCTAACACCCCCCCTCAAGTTGGAGCATAGATGTTAATCATGCCCAACTTGTTACAAAGATAATCAACCCGAGTCCCATTTAAAGCTTTAGTTAGTAGATCAGCCAATTGGTCGCTAGACTTGACATGTCCTATAGAAATGAAGTTCTCCTTGATTTTATCACGCACAAAATGACAATCTATTTCAATGTGCTTTGTGCGTTCATGGAAATTGGAGGCTATGTGTAAAGCAGCTTTGTTATCGCACCACAATTTTGCAGGCAAAGATGTAGTGAGACCAACTTCCTTCATCAACTGATGAATCCACACAATTTCCTGTACTGATTGAGACATGTCTCTGTACTCAGCTTCTGCACTTGACTTGGAAACCAAATCTTGCTTCTTACTCCTCCATGATACTAGATTTCCACCCACAAACACACAGTGTCCTGTGGTGGATCTCCTGGTAGCCTTTGACCCCGCATGATCTACATCACAAAAGCAGGTGTGACCATGATTCTTATAGAGTATGCCACGTCCTGGTGAGCCTTTCAAGTAATATAAGACATGCTCTAATGCTTCCCATTGAGCAACGGTCGGAGCTGTCATGAACTGACTAAGAACACTAACTGGAAAAGTTACATCGGGTCAAGTCACTGTGAGATAATTTAGTTTCCCAATCAATCTACGATATCTTTCAGGGTAGGCAAATGGCTTGATCTTCACTAGGTCAACCTTCTTTCTCACATCCTCCGGTAACTCATTGAATGGTATGGTATCATTAATATCCAAGAAAGGATTAGGAATCATAGGAAAGCTACTCGGTGCTACTCCAAGTTTCCCAGTTTCTCTTAGAAGATCAAGTACATATTTCCTCTGCGTCAAGTAAATCCCTTTCTTGCTTCGCATAACTTCAACTCTAAGAAAGTACTTCAATTGACCCAAATCCTTAGTTTGGAATTGAGAATTAAGAAACATCTTTAGTGATGAGATTCCTGAAGTATTGCTGCCTGTAATGACAATGTCATCAACATATACTACTAGGAGAATCATGCCATCATCAGTGCTTTGATAGAATACTGAATGATCACACTTACTCTGCTTCAAACTAAACCTTTTAACCACCCCGCTAAATCTATCAAACCAAGCACAAGAACTCTGCTTCAAACTATATAGTGATTTTCGAAGACGACATACCTTCCCATACTCCCCCTAAGCAACAAAACCCGGTGGTTGCTCCATGTAAACTTCCTCCAAAAGCTCACCATTCAAGAAAGCATTTTTAACATCCAATTGATGAAGGTCCCAACCATAAGTAGCTGCTATAGAGACGAAGAGACGAACAGAGGATAGTTTGGCCACAGGAGAAAAAGTTTCCGAATAATCAATGCCATAGGTTTGAGCATACCCCTTGGCAACAAGCCGTGCTTTCAAACGTTCCAAGATGCCATCAGCTTTTGTTTTAACTGTAAACACCCACTTGCACCCAATAGCCTTCTTTCCCGGAGGTAAATCAACGAGAGTCCAGGTACCTGCCTGATCAAGGGCCATCATTTCTTCTTTCATAGCATCACACCAACCAGGATGGGCCAAGGCTTGGTGAAGAGTAGTGGGAATGTGGATAGAATCTAAGGAGGCTATGAAGGAACATGATGGAGGGGAAATGTGGTTATAGGAAACAAAAGAAGAAATAGGGTAGGTACAAGAACGCTTACCTTTACGAAGAGCAATTGGTAAGTCATTAGAAGCAGGCACAATATCTGATTCAGGGACAATATCCGGGTTAGGGACAATATCTAAAGCAGGAGGCACAATATCTGATTCGAGGACAGATGCGGGAGAATCTAACTCGAGATCAGACGTTGAAGCAGGCACTGGTGGGTCATGAACCTGAATGGCGCCATTACTTGCTCGAGGGCGTTTCTGATACACATAATGAATAGGTGGCTTAGCAGGTACCGGATCAGGTGCTGGAATTGGCAGTGACTGGACTTGATAAACTAGGTTATCATCAATAGGGTCGGTTAGGACTAGAGGATGGACCTGGAGGAGAGACAAGAAAGAACGAGGTTGACTCATGGAAGGTGACATCTGTAGACACAAGATAACGCTGAAGAGTGGGAGAATAGCACCGATAACCCTTCTGAACCCTAGAATACCCAAGGAAGGCACACTTAAGAGATTTAGGATCAAGTTTGGTAACAATGGGACGAACATCACGAACAAAACAGACACAACCAAAGATTTTAGGGTCAACAGGAAACAAGAGTTTGGAAGGGAATAAGGTGGTGTATGGAGAAGTGCCATTGAGGACAGGAGATGGCATACAATTAATAAGAAAGCACGCAGTAGACACGGCGTCAGCCCAAAAGGGTTTAGGAACATTCATTTGAAACATTAGAGCCCGAGCAACTTCTAATAAGTGTCGGTTCTTGCGTTTTGCAACACCATTTTGAGCCGGTGTATCTGGACAGGAGGACTGATGAAGCATGCCATGTTGGAGCATATAGGTTTGAAATTGGGCAGAAAAATATTCTTTAGCATTGTCACTCCGCAAGGTTTTGACAGACACACCAAACTGAGTTTTGACTTCAGCACAGAAATTGCAAAAGTGAAAAAACAAATTGGAACGACTTTTCATTAAGTAGAGCCAGGTGGTACGAGAGAAATCATCAACAAAAGTAACAAAGTACCTAAAACCAGGCTTAGACTCGACATGATATGGGCCCCAAACATCAGAATGTACTAAATTAAAAGGAGACGCAACTCGTTTATTAACGCGAGGTGCAAAATGAACACGATGATGTTTAGCAAACTGGCATGACTCACATTCTAAAGACGACAAATGATGGAATTGAGGATACATCCTCTTCAGAAAAGACAAAGACACATGACCTAAACGACAATGAATGCCAAAAGGAGACGAACCACCAGAGCAAGCAACTGAATGCGATACCTGATCTTCAGGGAAGTAATGACCTCCAGATTCATAGCCCCGACCAATGACTTGTTTCGTTGTGAGATCCTGAATTAAACAATGGTCAGGAAAGAGTGTGATAAAACAATTTAATTGGCGAGTAAGCTTGCTAGGAGACAAAAGGTTAAATGCAAGATCAGGAACATTAAAGACATGTGATAAGGAAACGGACGGAGTAGGTTGAACAGTGCCAGAGCCAAGAACACGAGAGTAAGAACCGTTGGCAATTGTTATACTAGAGGGGGTGGCATATGGCGTGTACAAAGAGAACAAATGATGGTTACCTGTCATATGATTAGTAGCACCGGAATCGATGATCCACTTCGAGGAAGAAGTAGCAAGACTAGAGACAATATTACCTGTAGCAAGAGCAATGGAGGGACTAGACGTAGATGTGGCCATTAAGCTTCACCAGAAGCAAGTTGAGCACCACAACAACCAGTAGAGGAAGTTCCAAACCCCAAATAATCAAGAGTGCAGCAAACACAACCTCTCCAAGCAAAATTACGAAGAGACAAAGAACTCAAATGAACCAACAAACGACCTACTAGAGGTAAACCAAAGTGAGATAACCCCCAAGAAGCAAAATCCAGCTGTCACACCAACAACCAAACCGTAAAAACACGGTCAAATAATCAAAAACTCAGCACCAAATGGTCACACAAGGACCAACAAAACAGATCAAAGACGAAATAAGCCAAATCAACTCTGGAAAGCCCACAAAGAGGACCACAAACGAGCAAAAATGAACAGGGCAGAGGAGCAAACCACATGGTATGAGGATGAAACCACCTGGGTCAAGACGGGAACGAAGAGTCGATCCCAGAAAAGCAAACGGCAACGGTCAACTCGCTGGAGAATGGACTCACGCGCCGGCGTGTGGCTTGGACGACGGAACTCCGGCAGGCGCGTGAAGCTGCACGCTCAGGCGAAATGGACGGCGGTCGGTGGGGTTCCGCCGATTGGCACCGTCTGAGCACGATGGGGCAGCGCGTGGAGGCTGAAACTCGCCGGAACCAAAAACCCTAATCCCCTCTCTCTCTCGTTTCACTGGACAGAACGCACAAATATGGAAAAAAAAAACTGAAAAAAAATATTTCAGGAATCAAAACCTAATTGCTCTGATACCATGTAGAAGAATACTCTGAATTCCTTATCTATTCATGCACATATGTGGTGTATTTATACAAGAGGAGAGAGCCCTAAGCATTAATGGCTCTTAATGATAATTAGTCCTTGATTTCCTCTAATCCCTGATTCGTAGGGATACTAATTAATACTGATTATAATTGATTATTTCCTAATACAATATTTCCTAACACATATTATGTTTTTTTATAGATTATTCAACTTTTGCAGCAATCAACTTCTGAAACAAGGTAGAAAGCAATATCTAGTATAACGAACTTTTACTAGATTTAATTAAGAACATTGATGGTACAGTATTGATACCGGTGAAGAAGTGCAGCATGTTCATCATCAGGTGTATAGAGCTCATAATGTTTGGTAAAAATATTTCCAAGAGACATTACCCAATCTGCATCTCTAATCACATCCAAAGAGTCTGCAAGAAACTGTTAACGAAAATAAATATAATCATATTTTCATAACCACAATAAATATAGTCATCTATCAATCAATTTGCCAACTTTAAAAAGTGCATCAATTTCTGAAATGTATTTGACCATTTCAGCAACTCTATTGGTTGCTTACATTGACTTAATGAAACATTATCTTAATTGCAAAACATTCTAAAGAATCCAATTTACCAGAATAAAACATCTCATGAGCTAAAAAGAAAGTTTGGCTAAAATGTAACATCTTTTTAAAGATTACAACAATAACTAGAGAAAACAGGATGTTACAGAATTTAGTTACGCTCACATTAATTATCATGTCATCCCAAGTGTCTTGGTAAGATGGATCCTGTTTCAAGTCCTCAGTATCGCTGATATATGACTTCATCTTTGGAATCTAGAGCTTGCCAAGTACACAAATTAATTACAATTGGATATGTGATCAGAATCTCAAACTTTTGAGCAATACAAGAAAGCAGAACAAGACAAATAATAACTTGTGAAAACCTTGGATGATTTACTAATAAAATTCACAAATAAATGGTGAAATTAATTAAGAAATAATAAAGAGGTTTTAGAGCTGATAAGCTGGCTGTCTTATTTAAGTGTTTTAAATGATAATTGAAACTAATAAAAATGCAATCAATGTAACATACAAAAATAGAATGGGTGAGTATAATACTATTTATTGATGAGATTGTTGATTTAATTTTCTTTTAACACCATTTAGTTTTTATTAAAAAAAAAAATCCTACATCCCGTGCAAGGGAATGAGGTTGCAGCTAGTATCCATAGTTTCAATATCGCATCAGCATATATACATGCAAGAGAAAGTAATTCTAGATGAACTATGAAATATTTTAGTGTGCTATGACTTCTTGCACCATATTACAAATTTAATTTAGCTAATGGTTTATTCCAAGAGTGTCTGTTATGGAATGGCAAACAGACAGAAAGCTGTTCTACTCTCCATTTTTGTGTTGTTCTCTCTTCTCATAACGTTTTACCAAAAAAAGAAAAACAAAAAGTATTTTCAAAGAACTTAGCTCATCTTGAATCTTTACCACAAACTACTAGCTGCCGGTACCACAACTCTCGATTCACAAAGAACTTGGCATAAACTATGTATTTAGCTAAACTATTGCCTTATCTTGCCACCTCATCAACTATTAAAAAAAATTCAGAGTCACACAGAACTTAAGACTTTTATATAATTCAAATTAAATCTCTAGCTCAAACAATTACCTCTTCTTGCCAAAACAAAATGATATTTTTTGGAAATAATGGTGCCAGATGACAAAGAACCTGCAAAAGAAAGTATTTCTTTGAAAATAATTACCAAAAGCTGAGACTAATCTACTGAGAAAAATTCATCAGAAGATATCATGAAAAACGTTCAAAGCAAGGGTAAAAGTACTTCAAGTTGAAGTACAATCTGTAAACTAGAGATTATACAAAATAAGACTACTAGAATGAGGCCAACATGTTATCCCTTGTCCATAGAAAAAGTTGTGTACGTCTCGCACACATGCATGCACAATATGAACGAAGAAAAATTGCAGAGACAGGTGACGATATTTGTGTTCAAGCTGAAAGCAAGAACTGTTCTGCAGATACCAAGTTAAAGCGGACAAAAAACAGATTATCTGCCCCTTTCCCACTGATGTTTAAGTATAAGCTATGCAATAAGATTATAGGTATATGACAAACAATAATTTAGTATGGAAAAAGTGCACAATATTCGAGGATTAGATGGTCTTACTGTCAAAATCTGGGTAGCCAGCTGATCCCTGGCGAGAGGATTGTGTAAAAGCACCACCAAACGAGCAAAAAGGTCCTATAAACAAATCCATCATATATTATAAAATCAGGAATGAAGTGTGAAACAAAATGATCTTATAGTAAAGAAAGACTATCAACCGAGGATCATACCTCAACAGTGGGTATATCAACACGGGTTTTACACAGACTCAACATGTCATTGCCATAAGATCGATGCCGCCACAATTCCGAGATGCATCTGCAAATCTATAAAGTAGCAATGATATGCTAGGAAAACTTCTGCATGGATAGATCTTCATTTTCACAACAAATACATGAAAATGCCCAGACATTTTGTAATAGAAAAGATTTCTTCAAGAAAAAACAGACATCAAACCTGAAGCTATGCATGAAAAAAAATTAATCAATCATCTGATTATCAAATTGAACTACCCTATGATAAGTTTCATAGGAAAGAGTATCAAACTCTCACCACAGCAACTGCACCGGTGTAGGACCGTGGAATAATCATCTTCAAGAGAAAAGGCCAAAGAATGTTCTGAAAAAAAATTCAACAATGGCTTTTAGGTGAAATTAGTAGATGGGAGTTACTAGAACTAACAGGTTCCAAGAAACGATGGAAATCACTATCATAAATATTGATGGATAAGGAGATCATTTAATTTACCTCCATTTCAGGAATTGTAATAGTCATTAAAAGGAGACCTTTCTCACAAATTGCTCTTAAGTCTTCCAGTGTAACTGCACCAATTTTCATCTGAGAAGAATAGCAGGGTTAGGAATTGTAATAGCCATAATGAGTGCAGAGCTAAGAGAGAGAGAGAAAAAAAAAAACCAACAACAACAACAACAAAGCAAAGCAGTATTGAAAAAATTGACAATCAAAGAGGAAAACGACAGTTAAAATTCTTATAAAAACATGACAATTTAAAGTTGAAAAGTTTAAAATAGATGACAATGACAAGAGGGAGAACAAATGCGTACCTCTACTCTCTTATTTGCACTATTCTCAATGTGACTCTGATTTTGATTTGTTAAAGCACAATTGCGTACAAGGTATTCAACGAACAACTCTCCATAAGTGCCAACCAAATAAAAGTGCGAGGCCATGACCACAATTAACTGACAACAAATGAGAAAATCTCAAACATGGAAGACAGCAAAAGGTTCTCTAACATGCCAAACGGAGGCAAAAGTTGTACAATATTGAAAGAAACAATAGAAAAACTAATCCATAGTGATTTACCTCTGAAAGTGCCATTTTCACACCCAAATTCTGCTCATCTAATAAAAACTTTACAGCTTCAACTAGAAAAGGTCTTTTAACATGCCAAACTTCAGACAACCTTCACAAAGAATTTTAGTGAGCTCCTATTAGAGAATTGATAATAATTAGCATGAGAAATAGAAAAGAAGAAACCTTGGCAATAGATGCTTCAAAACACAAAGTGCACCAAAGGTCAATGGTTCTTCCCTCAACCTGCATTTCTGACCGTAAAGAACCAAGGAGGATAAGAGATTAAATTACTTTTGATTTCCCTAGAATCTTAGCAAGAGTTGCAGGTACTTACATTTACAAGGAACGTAAACAAATCATCTGGATACACTAAGCCAACTGTCAGAAAGCAATGTTGCACCTCATTATACATCTGTCATACAGTTTACAATAAATTACACATCTTTCTTTTAAGGGGAAAAATCATTATAAGAGAACTGGAACTCAAAATAAAAATACAAAAGAGGGGGAAAAAATCATAAGCTCAAAAAGGTTCACCAAACCCTCTGCAATTCTCAAAAACCAACCAGAATTCCCTACCCAAAAATATGAACAACAAAGAAGACAAGAAACAACACACTGATCCAAGTATATGAGCTTTTAAGTTTGGGCCTATAACATGTCATCCTAATACTATGCTACTAGCAATATGCATTCCATGTATTTCTTTAACAAATCAGTATGTGGGTACACGTACATGTACCATCGTTCAAGAGACTAACCAATTAAGTTTGCCGAGTTAATCATCTTTCTCTAACACCTATGGAGCTTTTCTTTCTTTGTTTTTTTCTTGAGGGGCCAAGTTATTGATAAACTTTAGTACAAGGATTACACAGCACTAGGAAAATTTCAGTTCTAAGCAAAAAATAAAATAAAATAAATTGTGAGCAATTTATCAGAAATTCAGGTGCTCAGTTCTCACGTTCTTGATTCTAATTTTCAAATCCTTTCATTGATGCCCGTGCCACATGACTTTGCTTCATTAACAAAGGGGGCAATTCTAATCCACAATTCACCCATCCACCACCCTCAGTCACTAATAACGACCTCCAGTTTCTCTTAAAAAAATGAACGAACATAAACTAAAACCATCGAACAAAAAAATATTAATAATGGACCCCAGAGACTTCAAGGAAATCAAACATGAATAAGAAAAGCAAAAAATTGTTAAAAAAAATCATCTTACAGTTATTAACGTTCGAGAAACAGAATGCAACTAAATACTACAAAGGAAATGGGCAGTATTACCTTCAATCCCAGTGAGAAATCTGATTTTTCTTTGCTATTATAATTAATACAAATTACATGCAGAAGGGTCGACAGAATCATTGTTAGGTCCTACATATCAACAAAATTTCCTAATTAGATGCAGAAAAAAATTTCTCAACTCAAGTTCTTTGAAGAAAACAGATAAAGCAACTATTTACAAAGAAAAGATATAAACCAAGCCACCAACATTTATGCATAGGTCGCACTTAACGCAAAGAAGAGTTCAGATACCTATTAAATAATTAATTCAGCAAAGAAAGGTTTCACCAAAGAGCAACAAAGAAGAGTATTGGGAATTTTAAGTTCAGTTTTTCTCAGATGTGCGCCAAAGGTATTAGACCATCTTCCATACTATATTCACAATAGCAACAGATAAGACATTGCTGTTACTTATAATGTTAAAAAATCCATATCCAGCCACTTATCAACGAAAAGAAATTCAACGAAAGAGCTTTATTTAAAAGAGCAAAAGAATAATTGAAATTTCAAAATAACGGTTGAGATGAACCTACATGTTATGATCAGTTAAATAAAAATAACAACTTGCAGGTTTTGATTGAAGGAACTAAGTAACATAATGATACAGGCCAAAAACCATGGGAGAACTGGAGTCTATGAAAAAGATACTCAACTAACCAGGAATTTTTGAATTTGAACTTTATACTTAATTTAATTCTACCTCAAAATCAAGCAAAGGAGGACCACTTTCTGATAGTAAAGATGCATTTAAGAGGTTGTGGATACTACATGTGGCCAAAAAAGCTATATCTTGATTCTTCTTATACCTGACAACAGGAAAGAAGTAAATCGAACTGCATTATAAATACCGAGGTTACTTAAGTATTTGTAGTATTCCTGTCTCGTACCAAAACAAACTCATGTGATGAGAAAATTATAAAACTAATACACGAAATGGTTTGCTCAAAAAATAAGAAGTCAATTTAATATGCAGTTTGAAGCAACATGTAGGTGAATCTTACAAATCCAATATTGTAGGAATAAGCCTTGGCAAAGCTGCCTTCAATTGGGTTCGCGTTATAAGACCAACCATCTGACCTAAGGCTTCCGCTGATGCTACGCGGACCTAAATCCCAACAAGGTGAAAGAAGCAAAAGACAAATCTGAATCAAATGACACGATCAGACAAACATGACAACATGTTTGACATTCTTGGGTGTATACAATGAGAATATTTAATGGGTATTTATACTCAAGGAGACAATTATATTAGGAACTTAAACACATGTTTCTAAAGAAATATATTATTTAAATTATTTCTAACACTCCCCACAAGTTGGTGAGTGAATAACTTCCCTGCCAAGCTTGGCAATTAAATCCTAAAATATGACATTCAATAATACATTGATTAACCACAATTAAAAGTTGGTCAAAAGAAGAAAAAAAAAGGAGTACAAATTCTAATTTTTTTTATCAAGATCTGCTTCAACATGCTTAATAGAGTCATGTTTGTACCAGATTATGATCATTGTTGATAGTGAATTTTATTATGAAATTAGAACTTCACTGAACCTTCCACGTTAATCTTCAACATGCCTAATTCAGTATCGAGACTGCAGTATTTCTTTATTGGGAACCAAACAGGGTAGAAAGAAAAGAGGGATATAGCAGCAACAGAATGCAAATCAATAAAAGAACAGCAATTACAGGCAAACCTTTAGATCACGCGAAGCAGCCCAAACTCTCAACAAAAGCTCAAAAGCAGAATTTAGAAAGGACCTGCACTACTTGCGTATATTCTTTAGACAGGGAAATTAAAAAATGGGGATTCAGGAAAAGAACTAGAAGACTATATATTTTTCTCACATGACATCACCATCAAGGGAGGAATGTGTAGGGCAATCCATACTCCATTGGCAAGCAGCTTGACACCAACACTTGAATGCTGCAAAGGAATAACAAATGTCATAACTAACATGCAAATGAATGAAATAGATGGCATGGACTCCAGTAATAACAAATTTGACCAAGGCAGCTAAAACTCTCCAAACTCCCTCCCCCTCCACACATGTGCATTGAAGAAAAGAAATAAATAACAATGAGGACATCAAATTTTGTTTCATAGAAGTGAGGGCACAAGTTGGAGCTCAAAGTAATGGTAAAGGTTTCATAGTTCACAAAAAATGCATAGAGCCAAGACAAAATAAGTGGAAATGTTTTGCTATTATCTATGAACATAAAATCCACTAATCTAACATTATAGTCTAAATCTTGAATAAACATTTAAAATGGAGCCATAATACTGCCAAAACTAACAAACTTTAACAAGAAGAAGCTTGTAATACATATATTCAAGATGCATACAAATCAAACTTTACATTTTTCCCAAAAACGTTTTTCAAAATAAGGACCCTAAAAAATTAAAATTATAATACAAACCTGAATCTAGATGTCTAAAGTTCAAATCATTTGGCTATCAAGAAAGCACGACAAAATTTCATATACCATTTGCAAAAATTGGCCGGTGCGCATCTCGCACATTTCCAAGAATTGGCAGAATTTGTGAAAGAACACCTTTCCAACGGGGAATGAACTGCATTGCTGTAACAGATTTAGAAGGTAGAAAAAATCAGTGCTTAGTGCAGGGCTGAACCCACACCCTATCCAAAAAAGTATACTTGAAAATTGGAACTACACAAAAGATCCCAGAGACAATTTACTTACGGTCAGAAGAAGCAAATTCTGCAAGAATTTGGACCATAGCTGGTAATGCTGAAGCTGGCGCTGATAAATGGAGATAAATCTCCTCCATCATCTGCCATTACAATTCAAGAGAGAGGCCAGGACAAAGATAGAAGATTCAGAACCCAGTTTAGAATCCAGGATATAGTAGGGAAAGTGAAATAAAATGAAGAATAACAAATAGAAGCCACTGATATTGCCTGCAAGCTGAAACAGAAAGGGGGATAATCCTTTTTTTTTTGGGTAACATAAAGGAGATAATATCTTAACACAGTACAAAATGTTCAGATCTAATTCCTGCATTGAAATATTAGACAAAAATCAAGAGGTAAAGATAAATAACTGGGATTTCATTGATTAATATCCAAAGATATTCGAGAGATCTATCTAACAATATTTTTCTTTCTACCTGTCTCCTCTATCCCTTTAGCCATGTCTTGTCGTTCTATATTAAAATAAAGAATATTTAAAAAATAATTCTATTAAGATAAAAAGCAGAGAAATAGCTCACTAGGTCAGGTAAATGTGAGCCTATTGCAACAAGTAGGCTCGTTGCTGCTTGTAGCCAATTAGAATTGAGTTCCTGCAGGAGAAGCACAGGAACTAGTCATGTACACCGATTAAGGTAAAGCACAGAATTTGATAAAGCCATTGATTAAAATGTCCAAAGATAACTGAAAATGATACAGCGGGGACGAACATACAAGGCTAACAGAGGATGAGATAATCATTTTATATCCATAGAGGAAAGACAAAAGAGTTAATATCTAAGAGTACTCAGGTAAAATTCTACCAAACCTTAAAACTGAATGTGTTTACGACTACTGTCACGTTAACATAAACCACACGTACTATATGAAGAGGGACTATAATGAACGAGGACCGTCGTCAAACAAATTCAAGTTAGCATCAACACTTATAGACATCCAAATTGCAAACTTCAAAATGTAAAGTATTAAATAGCAACAGCATAATTAAGGCCTTGAAAATCAAAGTCATAGTCGTTCTCCCTTTAATTGTGTACTGGCTGGAATTCGTAAAATGTCATTATAAATACATGGTGCAAAGTGAAGCTAAGTCATCTATGCCAAGCCATGCCATTCAAGCAGAAATTACCGAATTTTCCTGAATGAAAACAGAGACCTTAGAGGGTAAAATCTCAGACGTAGCAATTTTCGACAGCTTTGCCATAAAAGATTTATCAATTTCTCTATTGTCTAGCGCACGAACTCCATATGCCATCACTTGAAAAATTTCCGCCATGTTTCCGAATCGCTGCAACATCCAAATACAAAACCAAAGGAAATAATTAAGAGTGCCGTCCTTGAACTTCTCTTTCGTTATCAATTTCAACGAAATTCCGACAAAAAAAGTCAATGAGAAGTACCCTACGTCCTCCTCGGGATTCCGCCGCGCAGCACTCGAGAACTAGGAGTGGATTCCTGCAAATGCAATGCCATGAGATTCAAAGTGCAGTGGAATACGGTGACAGAATAAACAAACGGCAGTGTTATATAGAGAAATAATCACAAGGCAGCAATGTCTTTGAGAGAGGCCACAGAGGACGCTCTGACGAGAGAAGAATCATCGGCGAGTAACGACACCAGAACCTGGACGGCCTCTGCAAGGGAATGAAACAGATCAAAGACTAAGGAGTAATTTAACGAGCATGGAAGAAATATTTTTACGCAGAAGAATCTAGCTACCAGACTCAGCCATGGAAAAGTTGCGTGATAAGAAACAGAAAAGCGCGGCAACATGTATAAATTAGCGCGTCTTGGCGGTGTAATGGCAACGGTCATTTTTTACCCTTCATGATATAAGCCTTCACAGTAATCAAATCAATCACCCAGCATTATCAATCAAATCAGGAGCAGAAAGTTAACGTTTTGTAATCTGGCGGAAGCAGTTAAAAGAGGGAGCGTTTTTCCTCCCACTGTAAAAGAATGTCCAGCTCATCTAGAATGTTTCTAATTTTAGGAAACGTTAACAACTACAGCTAAATTAATACATGTTAATAATTATATCTTAACCGCTAAATCAATACCTGTTAATTATTACATTCTTTAAAATAATATTAAAAAAAGTCATAGGACCTTTTTTTATATATTACTTTTCTTTAGGTTTTTTTTTACAATATTTTAATAATTTGGTCTTAAAAAAAAAGAATTTCCCTATTATAAATGCCATTTAACAAACAATTAATATGCATAACTCACTTTAATTTTATCATAAAGGAAAAATTATTTATTTTGGTAAAAATAGCATACATATAACTTTTTAATTACACCATGTACTCATAATTTTATGAGATTTTTAATTGATACTCCCTCTTGTCATCAATATAAAATATATTTACCTAATTTAATAAAAAAAATTATTTAAATTAGTTAATATAATATGTATTTTCTAAAACATTATAGTTATCTTTTTTAATTCATATTTTCCTCTCTTCTCCTTAATTATTCTTGAAAGAATACCAATTTATTTATTTTAAATAAAGGGTTCATTTGAGGAAAAATTGATAAATATAAAAAATATGTCTTATATAAGATGTTTAAAATCAATTCTCTAAATATATCTTATATTAAGGACATGAGAAGTTGTAAATTGTGTGGTTGGTGGAAAGAATAGGGATTTTATTCCCTTTCTGTTTTTCAATTTAAAAAAGTATTGGTTGATGAGAAATTAAAAGAGGGAAAATAAATAAAGATATAAAAAATTCATTTATCGTTCTGAACGAATTATTTAAAAAAAATTAAGAATCATTTATTAAAATGAACAAGGTCGGAACTGAATCCGTGGGAAAAAGCCTTTGTCCGGGCTTATATAAAGAAAAGGTCAAGGGAAAAAAACATAATAGATAGTAGTGTCAACAGAGACAGTGCTAGGTGTACATATCCATGTTGGTCGTCGTCGTTTTGTGGTTAAATTTTTTGGTTGGGCTGATGCCGGAGAAGGTCGCGTCTGTGACTGAGATTTGGTTGTAGCGTGATGTTAGTATACGGGGCTTCCTCATGATTGTGAGGCAGTACGAATAAGACGCAGAGATGGAGTTGCAGAGGGGGCAAATCATGCTGAAAATGGCCGTAATAATACACTTACATATATCTTTAGTGGTTGAGTAGTCTTGACCGGTTCCTCCATGGATCTATAAGTGATAGATAATATGTTTCAGGGATATACACAGAAGAACTTGTCCATCATTCAACTTGTTACAGAGAGATTCGTGAACACTTGGGTTACATTACAGATCATCATGATTCATGAACTTGTCAAATATTTCCTCCAAAATGATACATTTGAAACATGCACATGCTAAAAAGAACAGCGGCCAACGTTAGCCTTCCAGCTCATCAAACGCTTAAACACGGACGCTCCTGAGTAATTATATTATCAAAAAACGAAAACCAGCTGGAGCCGTGAGGCCCAGGTCCCGTGTATGAGTCATGATCTCAAGACCAAAAACACTCTAGTTTTTTATTTCAGTGGAGATCTCATGACCCCTCATACAAATGAATTTCTTTACTTATTGTTCAGCTTCCAAGTATGTGAATTCCATTTAATTTATCTGTTCAGACCATGCATCAATCAGTATGTTGAATCAACCACTCGCTCTCCCCCTCACCATTACATATGGGATTAATTAGGAGTAGAAAAGCTACAATAATAATCCAAATAGAAATGGGCATAACAAAGAAAGTATGGTCGTTATTATATGATGCAAATGTCATGTGAGGGTCTAACGATTGCATAATTAGGGGTGTAATAATCAAGGCACGTGGCAGACAAGAACCATTCTTACAGATATAAAAAGGTACGAGTATGGGCACAAAATGGTGTATGTTAAATAGTTCTTTAACCCTTGGAGTAACTAGGCTCTGGACCTCCATGTCCCAAATGGCCTGGTCCAGGGTGCTGCCGGAATAACTGGGACTTCCTAGTTCATATTCAAAATGGATCCACTTCCTTCGTCATTCTGTAATATAAAGTCTAAAATCCACCCTAGTACTCGACATTGGTGATCGGTAACCCATTTTAGATTTTTGACCCTGACGCCCGACCCAGAAGACATTTAATATCTGATTTTATTTTATTTTTTAAGAATCATACAGATATTTTCTTATCTTATAAAATATACTCCCTCCGGTCCTAATTATAAGACATATTTAACTGATTTTGGGGAGATTAAGGAGGGAAGTTAAATTAGTTAATTTCACTCATTTTCCTAAAATGCCCTTATATAAATTTTCAATGGCATTAACATAGCTCTCCAACCTAGAATCTTCCTTTCCATACTTTCTAATTGAAATGATGGTATTACTATATATATGTGTGTGTCTGTACACACATATGTATGTATGTATGTATGTGTATGCGCGCATACACATATATCTACAACCCCTCCTCCCCCCAAAAAAAACAAACATACACTCCCACAGATACACACACATATCTACACACAAATACAAACCCCCCACACACACATATACATAAATACACAAATACACACATATACATATAAGTGTATGAGTATAGACATACACATATAAGTGTATGAGTATGTACACACACATATATAGACACACACGTATATACATAAATACACAAGCGCGCGAGCGCGCGCCAACACACACACACATATATATATTTATATATAAAATACGTGTGTATGTCTATATGTGTGTGTGTATATATAAATATATATGTGTGTGTCTATGCATATATGTGTGTGTTTATATATATATTGGTAAATTAACGTTAACTCATTGATAAACAAATTAAAATCTAACAATTTAAGAGTTTTATTTACTTGAAAATTCTATACACCTAAATGCATATACTTAACAAAAACTAAACGCACTTGAGAGAATAAAATAAGAGTGTTTTAGGGGAAAAAAAATTGACAAAAATTTAAATTTTGTCCTATAATTAGGACAAAAAATAACTCTCAAATATTGTCCTATAATTAAAACTGGAGGGAGTGCTATTTTTCTAAAGAAGAAAGCATTGATTATTTACTTATGTTAGTTGTTTACTGTAACACCCTTCGCTCAGGTTAGATGTACATGCTTTTAACTTGCAATTTAGACTGGAAATGTTTTGGTACAAATTTATCAAGAGAAATATTTTGATAACAGATTTAAATTAGTGGCAGGCATTATGAATTCATGATTCATCGGATATTACTGGTGAGGGTCGATCTGGACGACATTGAAAAGAATAGTAATATTTTTTCAATAAATATTTTCAGCTCCATGAAAAGGAATATTACTGTCCGTCAGTTGCATACTTGCATGAATCAATTCTTAATTCCACGATGTTTGTGGATCATAGAAGGCCATATAAAGTGGGTAAAATAAATGTTTTTGTGTTGACGTTAGAAGTTATTTTTTCAACGTAAAGTGTAAAAAAAAAGTTTTACCTCAATTTACATAAACGTATTTTTTTAATGCGATCTCAAATAGATTTTTTATCTGTAAACGTATTTTTTTAACGTCATCTCAAATGGGTTCTAAATTACCTTGGATTGGCCTTGAAAGCTAAAATATTTTTCGTCCTGTTTAAAGATACTGTATAAAGCCAATCTTGATGATATTGCCTCCGTCAATATACATATTAAAATTTTCCAAAAGTTATTTTAGTTTTTCTAGTAGATTTTTCTTCTTATTTATTATTTAAGATTAACAAATGATATTTGACAATCCTCTTTTTTTATCAAAACCCAAAATACCCGACCAAAACTAGTTTGTGGCTGGCGATCTCATATGGTAATTAAGTGAGGTAGAGAGTGAAAAACTCGCTCGTGTACCTAAACAAGAAAAGCAGGTAAGCTCAAATTTGCCAAATATATACTTTCATGTACCAGAAATATATATTTAGTCATATATTGGTAAATTTCTAGGATAAAAGATTCCACACACAACACAGAATTAAGAAACTAGCGACAATAATTTTTAGCAAACCTCAATTGTTGTCACGATGATGACCTTTCCTTTCACCACCCTATTGGCCTCCTCCTTCCTCTTTCTCGTGGCTGTTCCGCTTCCATGCGTACATGCAACTGTTCCACGCCAATGGAGGAAAGCTCACGCTACCTTCTACGAAGGAAGCTCCACATCATACGGTATGTTCGTGTATATACATACACATATATAACAATACTAAATTCCAATTGATATATCTAATTTTAATTACACGTGCATGTGCATGCACAGGAGGAGCATGTGGGTACGATGATATTGCACGACAGGGGTACGGTGATACAGCAGCGGTGAGCACGGCCATGTTCAAGGATGGACTAACGTGTGGAGCGTGTTACGAAATCCGATGTGTGGATTCTCCTCAATGGTGCAAGCCAGGCCAACCCGTTCTTCATGTCACCGCCACCAACCATTGCCCGGGCGATTCCGGTGATGGGTGGTGCAGTCCTCCAAAAAGGCATTTTGATTTAGCCAAACCTTCCTTCGCCAAGATCGCCACCGACTTTAAGGCCGGCGTCGTCCCCGTCGAGTACCGCAGGTTTATTATATTAGCCCTATTATACGTTTCTATACACATCCGTACGTGATGATAATATTATATTTTTAATCATGGTTTTAATTTGTGCGCTTTGAGATTGATACATACAGGGTCCGGTGCAAGAAGAATGGAGGGATTAAAGTGAAGATGACAGGGAATCCGTACTACAATGCGGCATGGTTGTACAATGTGGGAGGAGCCGGCAACGTGGTGGCGGTGCAGGTAAAGAGTGGGAACTCGCCGGTGTGGAAGGAGATGAAGAGAGATTGGGGTCAGAAATGGGTGCTTAATGATAAGATAGAGGAAGGAGATTTGAGCTTCAGGATCCAAACAAGCGATGGCAAGGTCGTGATCTCCCCCTCTGTTTGCCCCAAAGGTTGGCAATATGGTCAAACCTTTGAAGCCCATCAGAACTTTGCTTAAGTCTTTCGACGAGACTGCAATTTTTATTTTTTTGCCTCGTTACAGATCCTGTTCAAGTTCTAAAACATTAAATTAGTAACATTAGTAGGCACTGAGAAGGGTTGCTTTTGTCAATGGTTTTATAGCACAGAAACCGAGGAAAAGTGTTTTTTCAAACTCCATCACTTAAACCAAAATAAAACTCTTATAATAATTTTAGTACCAATTTGACAAATTATCAAATCATGGTTTTCTACAAACCGAAATACTTAAACACTGTAAAAATACTTTCGAAAGGTTAAAATAAAAGGGAACTTACCTCAAATACTGTAAAAACAATTCTAAAATGCTAAAATAAACCGTTACTTCAATTAAAGGCAAAAAAAAAAAAAAATTGCTTTTTGTACGTTAGTTGTGGCGTTGTGGGTGGATCTTTTAAGTCATCTGAATTGCCCAAAGTTTGTTGGGTTATATTCCTGGATGGGGCTGGTTCAAAACGGGAGTGTGGACTTTAATGTTTTACACCGATGAATCGGTCCCCAAAAAAAAATTAAATGCAATAATCCCATTCAAATTGACTCGAAAAATTGATTTTAATTTAGTGCAAAGGGAGAGAATGTAGACTAAGTAAACAGCCGGCCATTTGTGCGTGTAGCAAAATTCATGGAACTCAAGAAATGCAGTTTTACAAAATATGTGCATAATGTGATTGTGTCATGCATAGATGGTGCTAATTAATTAACTGGCCACGAGCCTGTTGATTTTAAATATATATATATATATATATATATATATATATATATATATATATATATATATATATATATATATATATCTTTAACTTTTGATCAGCTCGTAATCCTCCACTTGTTGGAACGCCCACTCGTCCACTCGTCGTGTGTTCCTACCTGGGATGCAATTCCACCAACATTAAGGATGTTTGACATCACTTTTGATGTTCTAAAAGTATTTATTTATGTCAATTGAGATACAACTCTTCTTACATATTTTCCTTTTTTACCTTAAATTAAATCATGATTGAAATAATATTTTTAAAAACTTCAATCACTATTGAGAACTTAGCAGATTTTGATCATTTTTATACCGGTGCCTCTCGTTGTTTAGTCATTGGAAAAGCCATTATCACTTTCCTCACAGCCTCTAGTTGATGATATAATTTATACTATTATACAGTAGGTACCATGTATTTGATGTTAATTGACTGTGACTATTTTTCCGCCACTTGATAAATTAACCCACAACATGACAGGTGCCGCGCGCGCACAGATTAATTGGCACGATATAATCTTATAATCCAACATGCATATGTTTGAAAACCATGAAACAAAAACATTATTATATGCAAAACTAATCTGTTGTTCTCTAGCTACATATGTCTAAGATCAATATTTGTCCCCCTACTTTTATATCCCCTTCTTCAAACGAAATGTGATACTACGTTTTAACTAATTTAAGTTAAACAAGAATTTATAACAGAACTGAACCAATCGAAGCTGCTAATTAATAACTCTTTTTGTTGTATATTTTCTTCCATGATTGATTACCTTGTACATCCAATACAGTAAGCCAAGCAACAGGGGGGAAATAAGGAAGCATATACTCTCGTCATCTGTTTTTCTCATTATTTTTTATGAGCTTATTTGAACCATTGATCGGGAAAATGAGAGAAAAAGTTAAAATAATATTGTGATTTTTTTACACTGTTTGGACGGATATGATTTAAAAACTATGATGGATTATGAGAGAAATCTGCGGCCCCAAGAAATAGCATTATATTGTCATGTATTTGGGGCATTGAAACGTAATATTAGCCAAAGTCAAAATATCTTCGTACAGCCGTGATGCCACTGGATATGCTTCGAGACCAGTTAGCAACGGCTAGATGATATGCTTCGACGTGTTTGTTTTGTTGATTAGCGGGCAAGGGACCAAGGGAAAAAAAATTATAATTATTAAGAAGAGGCTAAAATCTTATGATAAAAAAAGACATGATCATCTGTTATTGGTTAAAACAGGACCTCTAAACTTGTCACGGCATCTCTTATTTGTTATATCTTATTCTATACATGATCTTGTTTTATATTATATATAGATGAGTACAATAAAATAGTTATACCGTGGACCAAAAATTTATTCAAAAACTTTATATTTTTTAATTGATTTATG
Source organism: Acacia confusa (assembly GCA_037074495.1). Lineage (NCBI taxonomy): Eukaryota > Viridiplantae > Streptophyta > Magnoliopsida > Fabales > Fabaceae > Acacia > Acacia confusa. The sequence continues at coordinate 5,607,899 of CM073507.1, read as the reverse complement.
ATCTTGTAATTCAAGAAAAAAATTGATCATGGTTAGGAAGTTATAACGTATCAGTTTTGTAAAATTATAGATTCTAATAATAAGTTGGAAGTTAAAAAAATTTATGTTAAGAGGTTTTAGGTTTATTTTCTTCCGGTTGATTTTTCGATGGGCCTGACATCATTTTTTTTATTACTATTTTTTAAAAAAATTATTCAAGAAAATGATAGGAAGCTATACTTTATGATAAAATTTTCTTTCGTTATTTTTTTTTATTTCAGATAAATTTAAACTTTAATTTTTAAAGTCATGATTAAAACATTCAGAATTTCAGTTTCACATTGTTGGTGAAAAAAATTCCATATCCAAATCTTTATTGATTTCATTAAACTATACTTTCTCTAATTTTTATTCTAAGCCAGTCTCATTAAAATTAATAAAAATTTAAGAATTTATTGATTATGTCTACAAATAAAATAAATACACCAAAAGTAGTTTGAGAATACTCTCTGGTAAAGTAAAATGAAAAAAAAAAATCTACTAAATCCAAATTAAATATAAATTTAAATAAGTTTGCAGCTCTAGCTCCTACAGTTAAAAAGAGAATAATTATATTTATAATAAATAATTAATATAATATCTTATAATTCTCAAAATTCTTCCTTCAAATAGCATGAAGTAAGTCAGTAGAATATTAATCTAAATTTTAGAAATTCCTTCGCTCGTCCGGAAGTAATTGATATGTGGAACAGATTTTAGAAAACACAAAAATTTAATATTTTTAATTTGGATAACTCCCAACAAAATAGAGGTATGGGTAGATTCTTAATTCATTTAAAAATAATTTATAAAAATAGTCAAGTTATTATGATACTCCAAACAATTAAGTAATTGGGAAAAAAAAGAGGGAATTCCAAGTTTAAAATATATAAATATTTTGTAGCTGTAATATCTTAAATAAAGTCTTTTATGAAATTAAATATTTTTTAAAAAATTATAACTCCTAAAAAGTAGGCCTAAAAGTCAATTATTCCAGGCCGATTTTTTTAAAAAAAAATTGAAACCATCAAATTTCAAATAAAGTCTTTTAGGAAATTTAATATATTTGCCTTTATTAGTAAGGCTACACGTTAGTGATCTGTAAGCACCTAGCATCTTATCTCACATTAAAATTAGAAATCACCAAATGTTTATAGTAGTGCTCTACCTTATCTCATACAATGAACCGAATGACGGAATGAGCAGGATATATGTGTGTACGTGAGATATATAAGCTAATATGGTAACAATGCAACTGATATGAAATTATGCAAAAAATGTAAATAAAAATATTTTTGAAATATACCTTTGTATCACAGAGTATCATTTCCATTGGGGCACCATCATAAGCAACTTTATTTTAAAATATTTTGCAATTTGTAATTATCTCCCGAATATCTCTCTCTATTTTTTGAGTTTTTTTTTTATCATTATTTTAGTTGTTACAATATTCATGGCTAGAGGGTGTGCGAGGAGGGACTCTCAACGTAAAATATTTTATTTTATATTTTGAAATTTCTTGTAATTTATAACTATATCCTGACATTTTTTATTTTATTTTTTGAGAATATTTTATTTTGTATCTTTATTTTAGTTATTAGGATATATATTCGTGGTTGGAGGAGAGTGTACCAAATGATATGAGGAGTAACTCTCAACATCCCTCCTTCTATTATATAATCAATAGATTAGTAATGATGGTACGATGATTTTAGTTTTTCTTAAAAAATATTTCTCATACGATGATGGCCGGATCATTGTTGATAATATTACTCACTCGAGGCTGATTTATAGCAATCGATCGATATATGTATAGATAGAGGGGGTGGGTGGGAGGGAGGGAGAGAGAGAATTTAAGGAAATTGCAATTAGGTCATAATTGATAGACTTAAGGCAACTATGTTCTTTGAAATTATCAAATTACAGTAAAGTTTTAAGAGACCTAGATGCTATTAATTCTAAACATAAAAATACAATTTTGCCCCTTTCATTTAAATAAAAGAAAAAACTAATTAGAAGAGATTTTGACCTGGTTTCACCCGTATAATCTGGCATCAAGAGAAAGGGAATAACCAAAAAATACATCATCTCTCATGATGCCAGATTAGGTGCGTCAAAAAAGGTCAGAATGTCTTCTGATTGGTTTTTTTAATTTTAGATTTGATGATTTTAAGGGACCTGATTGTTATTAAGTCTGTTAATTAGAACCTAGTTGCAATTTTCCCAATAATTTACATACGTTGTCGTGTTTTTATGACTATTGATCTGTGCGATACATGAACTACACTCGTAGGGATTTATATGCATGGGGTCAATTCAAATGAATGCCAGGTTTGATATATAACCAGCGATATTGGAAGATAAATTTAATTTAAAACAAGAGTAAATTATAGCTGACATTGAAATATTCAATCTTCATTTATTTTTATTTGATTATATATATGACGCAATTCAAAATCCGTTAGACTATGTGGTGTATATAAAAAAAAATACCTTCAGATAGAATAGAATAGGTGGAAGAGGAGTGTGAGTGGAACAAAGTAAAGGGCGGCTTGGTTGAGGATAATGCTGTTGTTGGTCTAATAATAATGTTATTATCATGTAAATAAGAAAATATGTTAATCCTACAGGCGCGAACCACCTTCACAGAAACAACCGATATGTATTTATTATTAATTATATGAAAGTGTGCGTGTTTATTAAAAGAGAATCATTATGTGGTGGAGCTCTGATCTATGTGCAACTGACTCGGACAAACACAGTACAGAAAGCGATAACCACCAAGCATTTTTCTTTTTCTTATATTTTCCACGTGAATTTTTCCTCTCTCATAAAAATTTGATTTTTTAAAATGATATATATGTTGATATAATGAATTAAAACGTGAGGGGGGAATTAAAACTGATGAAGAAAAGCGTAGTTATTAATTCAGATTTTTCATTAAAAGTTTGTATATGATTCAATATATACTTCTTTTTGGTTTTAGAGGGTGAGAGAAAATAAACACAATGACTAAAAAAGGATCAATACATATTACACACATTCATTTATGGTATAATTTTAATTTTTTATAGGCAAAGGTGCATGGCTTCTATAATATTAGAAATAATCTTATTATTAGATAGTAAATATAAACATCTCTCTGTGTCAAGTTAGAAATGGCTAGAAGATGGTTCAGGCCAAGAAGCATTCTTTTTTTTTAACAAAAAATCCTACCTTTATGATTAAATTAATATTTATATGTATTTAGGCGCGTATGTCTTGCAATGTGTTACGGACTTGTAAAATGGGCCCTATGAAGATAAGCCTAATAAAGAGGCTTTATAATAGAATTCACAAAATCCTCATAATCAGGTAAAATATCAATCCTCTTATAATTATGCCTATTATCATGCATAAAACAGATAATGGAGTAGGCACGATCCAAAGAAGGAGGCGCATTACTAACAAACACTGGAGTGACCGAAACCCTAGGTAATCTCTATAAATAGAAGATTGCCCACAAGGTAAACGGACTCTTTCATCTATTTTAAATGTTGTTCCGCTGTGCATACATTCCACTCCCTTATCTTTCATCTATTCTACACACCCCACTCCCTTATTGGCAATCGTCTTACCTGTGTGACGCAGTGATCTTTATAGGTTCAATGATATCTCCTTCATAGATATTATTGAGCCACTACCCCGTCTTTGGTTTCTAACCCTTAGATTTCTTGAAAGCTACATTGATCCGATATAAACATTCACTAATCCTTTGATATTGGACATTTGTGTTCTTATTACAGAACTCAATGCAACCGTAGAAACAAGAGAGAGGGCATTGGCGGAGTGCTATTAGTAGATAGTTGACCCCGCTTCAAGATGCAATACTCACCAGCTTGCACCATAAATATCAAACTCGTGCAAGTGTTTGGCGGGATATGGATCGGAAGAGCTGATGACAAACACGAATGCATGTTCTAGTCGTGACTAGATTTTTTTAGATATAGCAATAGTTAACTGCACTACAGATACCAGTCGTTATTATTTAATTATTGAAATAAAATGACTGCTATGCATTTATAATAATAATACAAATCAAATATAGCTTTCCCTTGCAAATGGCAACAAAACCAAGTGCGTGGGGAGGGGCGGAAAGTCGGCTGGAAGAACGTGAAAGTCGTTTTATAAAATTAGATGAGATATATAAACAGAAAGGGAAAGAAATAATTATAATACAAACTGTTTAATTAATTAGGAGTCAAAGCTGATCAACACTATATATAAGGAGGAGGAAATCGCTTAGAAATTAGAAGGAAAAAAAAGAAGAATTTGCCGACAGTATGGTTTGGTGGGCATAAAATAAATGGCAATGATGATAAGAGGACGAAAGTGGGCGGTAGCGATGGATCGGATGGAGCCTTAAGAAATGGCAAGTTGTTGCTGGGGCCAGACCAACACAATTCTCTTGCCCATTTTCCATATGTCCTTTTCCCCACTCACCATATCTCGCCGACCAATTTCATTAATCATAACTCTATTCATAGTATTTTTATATAAAACATCGATCATGTGCCTCAATTAAAAATATCTACGAACCATCTTTAACCAAGATCTAAGATAGCCAGTTTTGCCAATGAGGTTGACTACGTGGGAACAGTAAGACACTGCCAATTTCACATGCTATATATTGTCTCTCGAGTTGGTGAGGTGGACGGGCCGGGTTTCTTCAATAATAATGCGATTATACATGCACTCTCAGTCTTAAAGATAATATATAATACTGTTACGGAATGACGAAATAGGCTTGGAAGACAGACCTGATAAGGAGGCTTTTTGTTAGGACTTCCTTAAACAGATAAAAATGTTAATTTCCACTAATTGTGCCTATAATATTGGATAGTACATGTGGTGGAACAGACAATGTCAAGACGTGGAGACGCACTACCTATACGCACTCTAGAGAGGCGAAAACTCTAGGTAATTCTTATAAATATAAGATTACATTCCAGGTATGGAACTTTTTTTCATCTATTCTATATTCAGCCTCACAGTGCACACACTCCACCCCTTTGTGGCCGCAACTACTGTCGTGTAGCACTGTGATCTCTGGAAGCTTGATGGTATTATCTTTCATTGATACCACCAAGGTTTTCTCTACCTTGGGTACTATATAGATCCCATATAAACATTAATTAGCCCTCTATGGTTAGACATCTATGTTTTTTATACAGAACAAATGCTATTTGTTTAATCCTTTCGTTTTTCGTAACACGATACAGAAAGCTGGTGATTCGATCACAAGGTGTTCGTCAGTTTGAAAAATGAACACATTGACTATGTACTTCTTCTTCCTCCACGTGTTGGCAGTTGGCGTAAAGCGACTTGGTTTCGTTGAAGCTAAGTGTTCAGTAATCATAAGAAAGACAGGGACGAACTTGTAATTTTCCTCACCCTGTGTTAGTGTGGTTAATTATATATATGGATCATCATCGAATCATAGAAGGTACTATTCATTTGACAGTGTATATATAAACATACCAATGTTAGCCGATATTTTTTTAGCTATGTACCTTTATGTACCATTGATTTTGCCAAAAGGAAGTTGGCATAAATAGTAAGGGATTTGGTCAAGTCCTAAAGGGATGTGTGTTCGATTCCTACTACCGTCGTTGGGACTCCTTTGGTATGCGATCTCATAAGTCTCCATTAAGTGATCAAAGAACCCGGGGCCGTGTCCCGGTCTTGGTAGGAGACTGATGTCGAACCCCTCCAAAACTTTATATATATATATATATATATATATATATATATATATATATATATATATATATATATAAACTATACTATTGATTTTGTGTGTAAAAGATTAATTACTATCGATTTTATTCTCCTTTAATTTAAAATGTTTGTTTGCCAACTGTTAGTTTGGAGGTAAATCTTGATTATAAATATAACACATTTTTTTAAATTAATCCTCATAATTTAATTATATTCTCATAATTATATAAATAAGTCTTATATTAGAGATACATGTATAAATTAAGCATAATAATTAATTATTGTTACCATATTCCGCTTACACGATACATATATAGTGCCCGTTTTTATTTCAACTAACGTCCCTTTGGTCTATTGGCGTGAAGGAATTATTTATAGCGGACGCAGGTTCCTAGATTTCTGCATCTATAGATTTCTATTTTCAGATTACATTGAGAGTTATTTTATTATAAAATTTATAAAAAAAAAAAAAATCCTTTTTCAGCATGCTTTCCTATTTCATGGGAATCAATATACTAAATAGTATTTGAAGATGACCAGAAGAACAATAAAAGGTAGATGAATTACATATAAGTTACAAAAAATGAACTGAAGGATGGCCATCAAGTTCCAAAATTTTTTGTTGAGAAATAAATTAAAAACATTAGTTAATTCAGAGAGCCCTAAAAATTAAAGGTAACTAAGATAGGTTAATTTTAATTGGAGGTTAGTATATAAAATAGTGATGATTTTTATTTTTTTTTATTTCAATGATACAAACTACTTCTAACTACTTTTCCTTATTAGTCTTTATAAATAGTATGCTCGTCATATAATATAGACGAGAGGGGCTACAAGTGCAAAAAGCCTTAGCTTCAAGAAGTCAATGGAAGTTGCCTAAAAGACCTGCAGAATGCTTGATTTACAGTCAAGATTCTTAATTATGATCGCTTCCCTGAATAAAGATTCTTACATTCAACGTAATCATTTAAATTAATAATATATAATTTATCTTTTAACAATTTTTTGAGACTTCCCTATTGTCAAATTTATAATTTGGAATTAAGTATTAACTAAGTGCTTGGACATGCATGAGAGATGCAGGTGCATGCAGCAGCCGCCACTAAAGGTATGTGGCTTCTCTCTCCTCTTCTCCATTTCTCATTTTTCCTTTGTTTATTTTATTTTCTTTTTAAGATTTGAACGATTTAGATTCAACATATTATAAAAACATTATTATAATTTTACCTTAAAGATTTAATATATTAAATATATACTGTTGAAATTTTAATCCAACATTTAAAAAAGAAAAAGGAGAGAAAATGAGAATAAGGATATAATAAGGACAAAGCCAAATCCGTCCCCACTAAAGTTTTTGGAAGCGAGAATGCATGTCATGATAACAATGATCCTATATAAATACATTATCTTCATGCACATCTCAACATAGTTAATCTTAAAAATGATGGACTGCTCAGTTTGGCCTATATATGAATTAATTAATTTAATCCATCGTGGAAAGAGGAAGGAAACAGCGTACCAATCATATGTATAATGAACAGATAATTTATTTGAGTAATTAAGTAAAGGTTGTGCAGAAAGTGGATTCCGTTTGCATATTAATTAATTTCAGGAGGCCAAACAACGGCATTGAGTACAGTGAGAGAGGTTAATTTCTTATAATGTGATTAATTAAGATTTAAATTTCCTGAAGGAGTCGAACAAGATTATGATCTTCAACTTAAATTAAAAGACAACAGTGACCAGCTTAAAAAAACGAGGGGAGGGTATGGGGACAAAGTAGGCCAGCATTTTTCAATCGAAAAAGACAACCTCAAATATATATACCTTTCTCTGAATGATTCGTTTCAACAAAATTAAAGCTGCATTCAGCAAGTGGAATCCTAGCTATACTGGAAACATGAAATTCTTAATTCCTTAAAAACAAAAAATATAATATTGGCCAAGTTGTGTGGTGAGGATTTGTTATTTTGTGGCACAAGCTTCCTCTGTTAGGAATCTAGCCTTTGCTTAAAGTTGGTGATCGATGCTTCAAGCTCTGTCCATAGCCCCCACCTGCAATATTCTTCATGTCTCCTTCATCGCCTTTTTATAAGTTTCTTCGGGAATTATATATTCTCCTTTCACGAACTTCACCTTCACTTCTTATATCCAAAAGCTATTTCTTGGTCTCATCACTAATGAACGGTAAAGGGAAAGTAACTTTCCACCCCATGAGTTGATAACAGTTTCTCATTTCCCCTCAATAAGTCAACTCTGTCTCTCATAACCCGACAGAAAAACTAATTAAATACTCACTCTGGTCCTGATTATAAGACATAGTTAACTTTTTTAGATAAATTAAGCAAGTTAATTAAATTACTTTAGAGTATTTTTATTTTTTTTCTTAAAACGAATTAGTTTGACTAATAAATCAATATATAATATAAGAATACATAACATATAAAATGATTAAATAACTTATTTAGTTTCCTTAATTCTTAAAAAAAAAAAAAGTAACTTTGTCTTATAATTAGGACCGGAGGTAATATCTTATTTCCAAAAAAACAAATATCTAATGAAAAATATAAAATAAAACGGAGTACGAGTATAATATTTTAAGTGAAAAAATTGTGTACAGGTTAATGTAATTTGTCACGTATATATATTTCAATGAATGATGTCATTTTCATTAATTTAGTCAAATTAGAAACCATTATTATATTGATTTCCCACAAAAACCTTGAAATAAAAGCAAGTGACAGTAAATATATAAAAATTAAATGAGTAAGTAGTAATCATGAGAGAGCAACGGTTATATACTAAGCATTGGTCAAGAAAAAGGTAGATGGAGCCACAGCTACTGAATTTGGACGAACATTACCACATTAGACTGGAGCCAATACCAATGCATTATTATAGGGCCGTCTTTTTTCAGGAGTGTGAAATTTAGTGGACAGAAAGTGATAAAAACGCAACTTTTCAAAACCATCTTTTATATTTGACCCCAAAAAAAAAAAAACTACCTTTATGTACAGTGGGCTCTTTGTGCGCGCAGTGGGGCAGACATCCCCATCAAACGCAACGGTACAGACCAGGTCAAAACGAAACTCGTAGGTCTCAAAACGGTGCGTTACATATCATCACACGGAGAGACCCACCTCACGACGTACCCATTTTACTTGTATTAATTAAATTAATTAAACTAATCTGTAAAAATTGACTGCGGGGGGAGATAGGCAACGAATTAGATTTTCCCATTTTGGGTTTATCATTTCATGATAATTAAATTGATGGCGATAATAATAATTATTCAACTTAACTGTCTGTCAGATTAAAAAATACTGAAATATGCTTCCAGGTGGACAATATTGTCTTTTCGGTAGCCGGGGGATGCAATACGAGGATGAGGGAACGCTATTTTTGTAATTTTATTTTGTCTTTAAAAAAGGATTTATTTTCCTTGAAATATTGGCTATCTCCAGCTTAAGACAAGGCCGAGTAGCTTGGGATCCGATCCCGTTTGATGATCACCAAGACTGTTCCGAAAGCAAGACTTTGAGAAGCAGAAAGAGCTTCAAAGTTTTCAATGACCATTTCGTGTGTTTTACTGTCTCAATTCTCTACGACACTCTTCCTTTCAAGGTAGTGCCATGAGCTATCTGCATCAATCTTTGCGTCTTCTTTTCTTGTTCAGTTACGGCTATGCAAGTTTGCCTATAGCTATAGGTTGCGAGCTCTTTTGCTTATTGCAGTTATCTTCAATAATGTGCAGTTAGTAATCGGATGGTTAAGAACTAGCTGCCGTGTACTTCTCCGAGGCTGTCTTTCTGTTTTATTCAGGGTGCAGTATGTTCAACGGATTTATAGAAAATATTGATATTACTGATAGAATTTGTTCTTTTCGGAATCATTTTGTGGAAGAAGATTCTCTTTTCTGGGCTTCATCAGAGGTCTGATTGGTTTGATTATGCATGTTATTTTGAGAGCCTTTTTTGTTGAGATAATATGTACACCAATCTCGGTTCTTGCTTCGTTTAGGAAATTTGCTGCTACAAAGTAGGTCTAGGAAACCTGAACAAATAAAATATATTACTCAATCATAACATGTGGAGCTTCGTTTAATGCAGTCGCGGAAGGACAAAGTTAATATTTGCAAGTTTTGTCCCTAGTCTTTCTGCATTTTATATGCTTCCTCAACGCAACTACTCTGTTTTGTGTGCAGCCAAGGACTATTCTGTGCATTTCAAATACCTGGCCTTTAGATGAAACAACCAGATGTGCTTGCTCCTTTGTAGGGGAAAAATATTGTAACTTGGTCATATTCAATTTTTCCAGAAGTTAACATGTCAAGCTTACTGTTGATTAAAAATTTTAAAAATAAGAAGAAGAAAACATGTTCAACTTACCATACAAATGCTCTTCCTCTATCATGTGGACGATCACAATCCTTATCTCTTTAGATTTAATAACTTGTTATATTGTAACCATAATTTGCCATTGCTTACTTTTGATTGTATAAGCAGTTCCAGTTTCCTCTTGTTTTTCAAATTACTGTGGTTGTATCTTGTTGTCTGCCAACTTCGTGTGAAAATAACAGTGTTTGGTCATTGTTCTATAGGATTCAATTGTGCATGCATTTATCAATGAATATAATGTGTGTCTCTTCCTTCAAGAATGATAGCAAATCTCTAATTTACTTTTTCCCGTTTTCTCTCCTCCTGTCAAGGTGAAAAAGTTTCAGGTGTAAATCTCTTGGTAAAATTTCCTATTCACAATCCTTCTTGCCTTGTAGCTGTTGGGAACCTGGAATACTTACAATTCTATAAGGAAATCTACCTTTTATTCATTATGCATGTCTGGCCCTGTGGCCATAGTTGATCGTTTCGATGGAGCACTTCCTTGTGCAGAGAGAACAAGATCTCTTGATGCTGTTTCTGGGATAGACCATATATTGACAAATGGTGAATCAGGTCATTCCTCTGAACTTGCGGGCTTTAGGATTGGAGAACTCTCACTTCCTAATGGGGAGTCATATTCTGGAGCCCTTCTTGGCAACATGCCCGAGGGAATGGGTAAGTATGTGTGGTCAGATGGTTGTATCTATGAGGGTGAATGGAGACGGGGGATGAGACATGGTGTTGGAAAACTACAATGTTCTTCTGGAGCAGTGTATGAAGGTGAGTTTTCTGGTGGCTATATCCATGGTACAGGAACATATGTTGGTGATGATAAGTTGACCTATAGAGGTCGATGGCGATTGAATCTTAAACATGGGTTGGGTTATCAAGTTTATCCTAATGGAGATATCTTTGAAGGCTCATGGATTCAAGGAACACCAGAAGGACCAGGCAAATATACCTGGGTCAATGGAAATGTATATTTAGGGAATATGAAAGGTCAGAAGATGTCAGGTAAAGGAACTCTCACCTGGATAAATGGGGATTCATATGAAGGAAGTTGGCTAAATGGTATGATGCATGGATTTGGAGCATATACATGGAGTGATGGAGGCTGCTATGTTGGAACTTGGACAAGGGGTTTAAAAGATGGCAAAGGAACGTATTATCCACAAGGAAGCCATCTACCATCTGTACAAGAAGTCTACCTCAGTGCCTTGAGAAAAAGGGGTTTATTGCCAGATCTGAGAAAACAGAACCAGGCACATATTCATCATGCCTCTTCAGTTGATATGGGAGCTGTCAAGGTTGGTGGCAACCACAGATCAAATCGTGGTTCATCTGATAAACTTTCAAAAGGAAACCTGTTAAATCTGGAACAGTCTCGCAGCAGAAATGTTTCTCTTGAAAGGCGCTGGAGTCTTGAGGTGTCTATTGAGAAAGTTATTGGGCACGATTCAACATTAGGTTTAACAGAATCAGCCTTTGAAAGTGGAGATAAAGGGGCTAATTCAAATATCCCAATTTTGGAGCGGGAGTATATGCAAGGGGTATTAATAAGTGAGCTAGTATTAAATAGTAGTTTTTCTTCAACATCCCGAAGGACAAGACGGCTTCAAAAAAAACTTGCTAGAGAGATTAAAAGACCTGGTGAAGCAATCATCAAAGGTCACAGGAGTTATGACTTAATGCTCAGTTTGCAGCTTGGAATAAGGTAAAAGTCTCCATCCTGACTTGTTTCACTCTCTTTTTGCTTAATTGCTCTAGTATTTTTCACGAATCACTGCAATGCTATAAAATTTTGCTGTCTTGAGTGTCTGCTTGATTTCTAATTTATTGTAAAGCACACGGAAACATTCCAAGGTGTTGCTGCTCTTCACAGTTTTGGTCTCATACTCCTATATTCATGTGCCTTTATCAGTGGTGCTTCTAGACAATCTTTTGCTAAAAGGACGTCTTAACAAAGTGATATCCATAGGTCTTCCTTATGCACATATTTAACTGTGTCAGAGGTCTTGTTACTTTTCCCTTGTTGGTACCAGCAATTTAGATCTGAGGTATTTGACTCCAAAAGAGACTGAGAATATTTATTTTCCACCTCCAACTTTTCTTTCTTTGAACTCTACATTTCTGTTACAAATTAAGTTATTGAACCATTTCAGAAGAATAACAGATTAAGTAGATGTTTACCTGGAGTCAACAGATTTTTGCTTCTCGTGTTTTCCTACTTCTACTGTAGAACTCAAGTGCAATATCATGTTTGCTTTTGCTGATTTGGGTATCAGAGCATCAGGAGGCTGCCGTAAACAATAGAGGCACATTTTCATACTAAAGCCAGAAGCTAATTAGTTATCCTGGTGCTGTTTTTTATATGCTTTGACATTGTTTTCCACTGCTGATGTAAAGGTGCATTTTGATCTGGTTAGATATACAGTAGGAAAGATTACACCCATACAGAGACGAGAAGTTCGCATGTCAGATTTTGGTCCCAGAGCAAGCTTTTGGATGAATTTTCCTAGTGAAGGTTCTCAATTGACGCCTCCTCATCAATCAGAGGATTTTAAATGGAAAGATTACTGTCCAATGGTGTTCAGGTTAACAGTTGACCCTTTTGTAACTTGAAGCTGTAATTGTTTAAGTAGCCTTTGTATAATTTATTTACTTACCAGGCATGCGTGTAAATTTATCTAGATTCGGTAAGCTGCTTTGGCTCTTGAATTAAGTAGTTCGTCTTGTCTTATCATGGATCTGGATAAGATGTTTTTCACTTTTTGGATAAGAAGAGAACATGTATACAGTATTCACACTTCCAGCAACTGTTTTTTGAATAATTACGCCTTATCACTGCTTACATATTAACAACATTAATATAGATTGCATCAGCACCTGTATTGCTGATTCTTAAGTTTGTATGCTGTTCTCTTAAAGTTAAGAAGTTCGATCTACTAATAGTATTTTTTATAATTATTATTAATTTTATATTATTAATTTGATATTATTTATATGGTTGTTATAAATGATCTCCTTATTACCTCTTGCAGAAATTTGAGGGAGTTGTTTAAGATTGATACTGCTGACTACATGATGTCCATATGTGGAAATGATGCTCTGAGAGAACTATCTTCTCCAGGAAAAAGTGGCAGTGTCTTTTTCCTGTCTCAAGATGATCGTTTCATGATCAAGACACTGCGGAGATCTGAAGTAAAGGTGTGTTCAATCTTTTGCATTTATGTTCTTATATTAATAATTATTTACACTGCAGGGTATTATGCATGAAATATCTCATAATTTGATAATTTCATGTTGTGCATATCCTTCATGCACCCCAATTTATTCATCCTTTGCACCTTAGTTCACCTATTGGCAGAATATGCTTTGGAAAAGAATTACTCTTGCCCAAGTTGATAAAGGGACTCAATACTTGTTTAGCAGTTGCTGGATGTTATAGTTTTCTTCCCCAATACAGATTGCAAGTTTCAAGGAGGATGCATTCAAATTCTTCTTCTTGTGGCTTTATTTGTATCTGTGTAGCAAACACGTAACTGTATGAAACAGTTATAATCTCTTCATATTTCATGATCATTGATTAAGAAACCTTAGTTCAATGTTTTGGAGCAAGATAGAAAATTGAAGGCAAAACAGTAAATCTGTAGAAATTCAGGAAGCTACCAAGTCTGTGTAGGTTTACCAGTAGATTGTTCAGGGAATTTCAAAGCAAAGTCTGTAGTTGTTATGCTCAACCTTGATAATGAAAAAATAATTATAGGGAGAAAGCAGAAGCAAAGACCAACATATGCTGCGATTCATTACAAAGGATCTGCTGACTGTTGGTGTGGTTAATCCTGTTCATGGGTTGCATCATTCTTATGTGAGATGGAAAACAAACTTGTCAATTCTTATGGGAACAACTTGTGGCATTCATATTTGGCAATGATATCAACTTGCTATTTACTAGTTCCTTTTTATTCATTATAAAATTCAGATACTTTTTCTTGCCATAAATAAAATTCAGATACTAGTGATAAAATCGACTTGTAGGTTCTTCTAAGAATGCTTCCGGACTATCATCATCATGTGAAGTCATATGAGAACACGCTCATCACAAAATTCTTTGGTCTTCACAGGATTAAACCTTCAAGTGGACAAAAGGTAACATTCATATTGACTCAGCAGGATTTTTCTGTGCCTCATATATTTTTTAGTGTCATAGTAATAATTATTAATAGGAGGACTTTGACCTTAATACTTGCAATCTAGAATTTTAATACACACACTTTATTTTACTGTATCAAAGATTGGACTCTATCATGGTTTGCATACTTAATGCAAAATGACTTTAACAATCTGTGTTTCCTTTGAGCAAGAGGCTAATGGATGTATATAAAAATTGGTTGTGCAGTTTCGCTTTGTTGTAATGGGGAATATGTTCTGCACAGAATTAAGGATCCATCGGAGATTTGATTTGAAAGGATCATCCCTTGGACGCTCGTCAGACAAGATAGAAATTGATGAGAATACCACTCTTAAAGATCTGGATCTGAACTACTGCTTTTACTTGGAACCATCTTGGCGAGAGTCTTTATTAAAGTAAGTGGTAGTTTAAAAAATCTTCTGTCGTTTCTCCTTCATTACATTTGGCATATTTTTTGATAAAAGATATTATGAGAGGGGAAAAAGAATGGGATATTGTCCATAGACAAAGCAATAACAAGCACAAGAGCAAATATATAAAACAAATATGCATATCTTATTATACTGCACATTATGGGTTCTTGAAGCAGTTGTCCCATGGATCAGCGTAATTCTTCACACAAATTTTGATATTGTATGTTATAAATATATATTTTTGTTAAGCAATGAATCTTTTCTCCATAAATTGTTGCCTTTTAGAAGCAATAACTTCCAAAAGACAACAATATCGATTGCACAAATTTTGAAGCTTGGACCTTAACGGCAAATATGGCATATTTACTCTTGTACTTTACTGCAGGCAGATTGAAACAGACAGCAAGTTTTTGGAAGCACAGCACATTATGGATTACAGCCTTCTCCTTGGTGTACATTATCGAGCTCCCCAACACATGCGTTCTCTCCTGTCCCACAGCCAAAGTATCAATACAGATGGATTAGCCATCCTTGCCGAAGAAGGTGAGTGTTAGATTCAATTCATGAAAACAGATATGCAAGGTCTGGCTTTACATGCTCCTGTAATTCAAATGAGGGCTTACAATTGATTTGTGGCCTCTTCAGTTAAAAGTTCACAAACAATAAGAAATTATGGACTGAAAGTGTGAAATGAATGACTTGCTAGGGAAGGACTATGTCATACCCCCAACCTTTAGTATAACCAGCAGATGGTTCGTGCACTACTTATTTAAGCATTAGGCAGTAGAGTTGATTAATTCTCCCAGAGGAATCTATTTTTTCCGGTCACTGTTGACCTTTGTTTGACCTAACTATGATAAGAAATCTGGGCCAAAACACTCATTTGCCATATACCTTAAGTAACACTCTCAAGTCCAAATTATTAGGAGCACTAGTTCCTTCCCCACCCCCCTTATATATGTCATCTAATCTTGCTTTTATGGTAGATCATGAACTTGAAAGTTGAAACTAATTAATTTAATACACTGCTGTTCAACTGACAGACCCTCTAGAGGATGAAGTATCCAATTACCCACAAGGCCTTGTTCTGGTCCCTCGTGGGGCAGATGATAGTAGTGTTGTTGTGGGTTCACACATAAGGGGTAGCCGTTTGCGAGCTTCAGCTGCCGGGGATGAGGAGGTGGATCTCCTTCTACCTGGTACAGCAAGGTATGGCTTCTTTACCAGTTCAAATGGCGTTGTTATCAATTCCTTGTGCTACTTCTTTCATAGTGTTCTTGCCATCCTTTTAGGTTGTTACTTTTGTGTGTCCAAAAAATAGAGAGAACTGTGTTCGCTTTTGTTTTCATCTCAGTAACAGAAAACTTGCTTTTTAATGTTTTTCAAAGGCTGGGATTTGATACATTAATTCCAAAGTACATGGAATGCCTTGCCTCAAATTGAACTGCAACCATAAACTTTTCATGGTCTCCCCAGCTACATCTGCAACCATAAACTAATTTATAGCCGACCACATGTGAATCTGCCCTATGAGATTCCTAACTACTGCTACATGCTAGAATGGAGCTAATCCTTATGAAAATTATCTCTCATTTTTGTTTTGTTTTTTTTGGTAACTATTCATATCACTCAGGATCAAAATCTGCCCTTTTCACTAGAAAGAAAATTGGTATGAAATTTTGGAAACTGAGGTTTTTTTCTCCCTTCACAACTTGTTACGCAGACTTCAAATCCAGCTAGGTGTCAACATGCCAGCGAGGGCAGAGCTGATTCCTGGAAAACAGGAGAAACAAATGTTCCATGAGACGTATGATGTTGTTCTGTACCTGGGCATCATCGACATATTGCAAGATTACAATATGACTAAGAAGATTGAGCATGCGTATAAATCTCTTCAGTTTGATTCATTATCTATCTCAGCTGTGGACCCTAATTTCTACTCACGTCGCTTCTTGGAATTCATTCAGAAAGTGTTCCCACCGAATGCAATGACAGGTTAGGAGGTAAAATTCAATTGATCCTTTTTGCCATCCTAATTCCCACCCCCTGTTGTGCACGCTTTCGGATGTCTTTAGGAAGTGGCTGCTGGGCCACGGGCACCTTGGTGATTGTGTTAGTGGGAAGAAGTTTTATCTGATATTGTAAGTATCTGAGGTAGATGACCCTAACAATTTGCTTTTAAAGCTTGAACGATTGGGCGGAAAATGTGGGTTCAATTTATCTTCTTTAGTTTGTAAAGGATTCATGGCCTGATTTCGCCTTATATCCTTTTCTTCCCACCGCATTTGAAGTTGTTTTTTTAATGGTATAAAGTTGGTTTTTGATTTGTGTATTGTCTCTCATCTATTGTAGCTTACATCATGTCATGTATAACCCAAGGTTTTTTACCCCCTCAATGCTCATACATAATCGTTCTCAGTGTACTCGGGAGGAGCTCGTGCTATGTAGAAATAAGCTGGCGTTGTTACTCCTGTGCAGAGTGAAAAGATCCAAATATTCTGGTAGGGCTATTATTCATGCCTTTTGGTGCCCATTATGTGTCCATCCCTCTATTAGAGAGATAAGCATATTTTTTTTTAATTTTTTTACATATTATATTTATTTATATTTAAATTATATGCTGCTTTTTAAAATTTTTTTTGCACCTAGTATCTCAAATTAATTAGTTTCCATAATACTGATGTTACAGATAAATATTAC
Organism: Acacia confusa; assembly: GCA_037074495.1. Lineage (NCBI taxonomy): Eukaryota > Viridiplantae > Streptophyta > Magnoliopsida > Fabales > Fabaceae > Acacia > Acacia confusa. The sequence continues at coordinate 5,590,437 of CM073507.1, read as the reverse complement.
TGATGTTACAGATAAATATTACTGAATGTAGGAATGGAAACTAATTAATTTAAGATACTGGGTGAAAAAAAAAACATTTTAAAAAGCAGCATGTAATTTAAATATAAATAAATATAACATATAAAAAATTAAAAAAATATGCTCATGATGGGTACATAATAGATACCTAAGAGATGGGCACCTAATGTAAACTCCTAAGAGATGGGCACCTAATGTAAACTCCTGGCAAATGCGGCTGGAAAAGCAGACCTGCGAACGCATAAATTTGATAATATTAAAAATGCACAAGCTATTAGCCAGGCTATACAGTTCAGGAGGCCTTGCAAAATTGATCCCGATTGAAGGGTATATTCAATTTGGTCTCCTTCACAAAGCATGATCCATCGATAAGAACTGATAGAGCATGATATTCGCATTCAGACTCTGGGCACGAGCAACGCCCCTAATCTTTCCCTCCAACTTTGGTGATTTAATAACTAGACACATACATAAAAATTGTACAAAATTATAAAATAATTCATAACTTACGATTAATATCACTGACGAAAATAGTAATTATAATATACGTAATTCATAATACACACACTGCTACAAGTGTACAGACTCCAGGCACCGATGCAAAATGCTAGATGATTTATGATCGCAAATCGTTACCGAAATTTGTATCAAAAATCAAAGATGCAGATCAAAAGAGTGTACAAGTCTGTCTAATATGGCAAAAACAGTTCCTTTTCTCGGAGACCAAGTGGCTTGGTTACGTTTCAGGGTCTATAATCTACCAATGAGAGCTCAATAGCATCGTTCCATTGGTACGAAAAGACATTTTGCTCTCATGTTAAACTAATTCATAATTAACCTACTGCCCCATTCTAGGCGGTGGTGGTGGAGGATGAGCAACCTGGCCCTGCATTTGTTGTCCCGGAAAACCTTGCCCAGGGGGCATAGATGGAGGCCTAGAGCCCATGTTGAAATTTGCTGTTACGCTGCTGCCAATAGAATGTGCCGGTCTGGGGCCATTTGACATAGGCGGCGGCGGCGGCGGCGGCGGTAATGATCCAGGCATCGGAGGGGGAGGGGCCCTGGGAGGATTTCCAAGAGGCACACCAGGAGGTAAGCCTTGGGGCGGTGGAGGAGGTGGTGGTGGAGCTTGAGGTGGTGGAGGGACACCAGGTGCAGCAGTGCTATTGGCTGTTGAGGGAGGCTGGGGTTTGTTTGCCTCTGGTGGCTTCGGTTTGAAATACAGTTGCAACTGCAAATGATATAATACCATATTTCTCACATTAAATTAGATGAAATAAAACAATCTGCATCTGTCATCTGCAACTCATTTGCTTGTTTCACAGTTCGCATCAAGTTTTGCTTTAAGTTGACCAAACTCAGGCAATTGATGTTATGCTTAATAGTAGTTACAAAAGTTTTACACACCAGAATCATTATATTAAGTTTCATCAGCTTGCATCTATTACTTGCACATGCCTGAGCATTCCTTTTTTTGAAAATTATAAAAATTTAGTTCAATACTGTTGATTTGTCTTTTCATTTCCCAAATCTATTTCAAAGGAGGGAATTTTTATTAGAAATGTCTTCATCAATCGAAACAGAGACTTCATCAACATTATTACTCATCTCACAAATGTCCAACAAAGATATGCAAAAATCAACTTGTGGTCAAGGTATCAATCCATTGGAAGAAAGAATAAAACCACTGACCGTAAACATCTTTGTGTCTGGGTCCCAGTGTGAGAAAAACTTTGGAGTTGTCTTATCAATCTCAGTGCTGGGAACCTAAAAACGTAGAATAATCAGCACAAACAGTGGAATGCACAGGTAAGCCGTTCACAACAGCAATGACATACCTTGAAAGCAATGGTTTCATATGGTTCAGCTGCGCACAAAAGATACTGATATCTTTTATCAAAGGGTTGCACTCTCTACGTCCATTAAAATATGATCAGAAATAAATAGATAAATAAAACAGAAACATTGACACAAGTTTTTCATGAACAATTAATAAAAATGCAGCAAGACTTCATTATAACAAATTCCTTGGAGTTGGCCAAAAAAATTACTAGTAAAAACCCTACAAGGCATAAGAAGAAACTAAATCAATATAACAAGAGTCTACCTGCTCATAAGAAGACATAAATCGATGCCTTGGCTTTGTTAGGTCTTCAATCTCAGGATATTCAATCTACGTTACATAGCAAAAGGTAAATAAAATAAAATTTTCGTATGTTAAGATTTTTTTTTTTAAAAGGATAACACTGAGCTGACTGAACACCTGGAAAAGAAGGGATCTCTGATTTGTCTCTGGATCATATTGCTTGGTCACTCGGTACCCAGGTCTACCAATCTTCACTGTCAACACATTGAATATTCATGAAATAAGGTACATTTTACATATTCAAGAAGATGATAAGAAAAATTTTCTTGAATTAAACAAAAAGGTGAATATATTTTTCTTACATCTGTCAATTTTCAAGCTAAATGTACATCAAAGCATTAAGAAACACCGAATCAAAGAATAGTGACGTATTTAATACCCACAAGTTATCCAGATTACATAGATTGATCGATGAATGAACCAAGCTGTTCTGGCTAAAATAAATGGAAATATACATCTAATCTCATACCATTCCAGAAAGCGTTTCAGCAAAGTAAAGCCCAACCGATCAGGCCAAGGATGATAGTGACACCTAAAACATATTTCCCAAACAACATTTCACTCCACCAAATGCAAAAAAGATTTACCTGTCTTGCGAACTGAGACTTTACGCTTGTGGGGCTGAGGTTGAGCAGGTGCCTCCTTGGCCTCGCGAGCTGCTCTCTTGGCCAAATTGGTCTGATGTCGCTTACCCTGTGTGTGCGCCAGATAATTCCCTTCATTATTGTGCAAAGTGAGACAAAGCTTGCACTCATAGCTTCAAAAAAAATGAAAACAGTAAATATTAATAGAACCCCGGGAGCAATTGAATCTGAGAAGCACAATATAAAACATAAAGTGTAGCGATATCTAGCTAAAAGAGCAAGTGAGAGAGAAGACCTGCCAAGATGATTGCGCATGAAATAGGGGTCTTTAGCAAGATCAATAGTCTCGAGCGCAAGTCGGCGGAGACGCTCACGACGGTCGATGGCCTCGTTCTGGGCGGAGGCAGCGCCTCCACTGCCAGGCTTCGAACCCCATTCACGATCCATTACTGCTGTTGCTCCAGCCAATCACAGCGGCTACTTCACCACTGTGTCGTTATGTCGTCTGTACCCTCACAAGGCCACTGAGGAAGGAGGACGAGGATGTAGACGATAATGCGAACCCAAACCGCCAAATGAACCTAAGTCGCAGAGTCGCAGTCTTTATAATCTTGTTTACAACTTGTAGCAATTTAAAAAAAAAAAAACACACACAAATTGTTCAACTGGGTTCGATATCCTTCTCACTAGAATATGATCCGAGGTGCCCAGCCCACCAACGAACGTACGTGGGCTAGATGATTGGCCTATGAAGTATTGACAAAGTCAAGCCATGGCCCCTTTTCTTTACGTGAAGTCATGGCCCTTGGCCCCTTATATATTCTGTATTTAAAGAAAATATTATTTTTAAAATGAAAAATGCATTAAAGTACTTCATAATGTAATCATGTTTTCCTAGGAAATAAATAAATTAAAAAAAAATTACCTCACATTAATAACAATCTAACTTTTGTAAATCAAAATCTCCGTCATAAAAATAGATTATCATGAATATTTTAAAATCATTGTTTAACATAAAACGTTTAAAGGTAGTATTTTTTTTAGCGAGGAAAAGTAATGGTTCCTTCCATTTAATTTGTAAAATTAAAATGGACTTCTTTTGCCAACAAATGGACCAATTATTACATTGGCAAAAAAACAAAAAAAAAAATCACAAATCGTTAGTTCCGATTTCCAACTTTTTATTCCCAGGTCGGAAGTCATAGTGACCATGAGTCAACAGCTGGAAGCGGGAAGGCGGAGAGAGTAGTGATGGTGGTGGTGGGGACGAGGCCGCGAGAAAGGGCGCGAACCACCGGCATGATGGACCCAATTCTAACAAAGCGTGGTACGTTCGAATCAATCAAGCATCCACCAGCCTACCCTCCTCCAAAAGTTTCTTTATATCGAGTTGCTCTCTTGCTCATCCTCTTTCCACCAATCCCTCAAGCTATTCATCTACATGCTTCGAAATATTCTAGCTGCGCAATCATGACCCCCTCGATGCTTCGCTTTCCCTGCTTCTCTCTGTTTCTGTTCCTTCTTTTTTTTATTTGGTATTTTCCCCGATCCATAATGAAAAGAAAGCTATATTGTCTTTTTCAGTCCCGCCAACATCAGAAAAGAGTTCCTCGGAAAGGCATTGTTGTGAGCTATTATATGGCTCATTAATTTTAGGGATTGAAAAATAGCTGCAAGAGATAACTGTCTTGCGAAAACATTTTCGGGGTAAAGAGTGAGTATGTTAGTGTATAGTGACTTTATGAAGAACCATATAATGAAAGCAGAAGCAAATAATGACTTCCCACCCAAACATCACACCTAAGGCTATGTTAGTTTGCTTTTCCACCATTTGAGAGTGCCTCTTCACCCAATGGGTCATGTCATCTTCACGCCCTGCTGAACGTCCATTCTTTGAATATTTGGGCCTGCCTTTTTTAGTATTAAGATCAACCCTGATGCAAAATAATTCGCTTTTCCTGTGATTTGTATGTAATAGACTAACAGGCGTCAATTGGGCGCAATTACTGTTCACGTTAAGAAAATTATTTGAGGAAGTTCCCGGAAAAAACTAAAAAAGCAGCTCTGCCACTGAAGGTTTTCATTAAAGAGATGAAAGGCAAGGATGGTGCTGTTTGTAAGAGTCTGTGCCTTCCTCTATTGATTAGCACCCATTTTTTATTCGGTTAATATGATTGTTGGATTGAAAAGGTACCTATACCTTACCAACAAGTGAAAACAGAAAAGCAATAATCTTTAAAGAGCATTGCTTTCGGAGCAAACCATCCCAATCCCTCATACGTGGGGCTTGGAGTTTGTAACTTGAACACCGCATGCTGATTATTTTAAGTTAGGGAATTTATTAGCTCAGAAAAAGGAAAGAATAAATACGTTGGTGAGTCAGCTGAGTCTGAAGAGACTCAGACCGAGGTGTCCATTTTCTTTAATCAAATGAAAGATGCCCCATTGCACTTCATTACAGGGTATATCTTTAAGCTTTTCTCCTTTTCTTCTCTTACATCTCTCCCTTTTGCGCTCTCTCTCAACTCATCCTTATATATATACGTTTCTTTCACTGTACTTTCTAGAGAGAAATAAGACAGAGTCCATTGAAAAAGGATTCATCTTAGAGAGAAAGAGGGGAGAGCGAGAGAGACAGAATGAGTTCATCTTCAGGTCAGAGCAGTGGCTATGATCTCTCTTTCAAGATCTTGTTGATCGGCGACTCTGGTGTGGGAAAGAGCAGTCTACTCGTCAGCTTCATTTCCAACTCTTCCGAAGATCTTGCCCCCACCATTGGTATTTATCCAATCCTTCATTTGCTTATTTATTCTGTCAGGTTGCTCAGGAAATCTTGGACTTGAAACCTGTCCTGACAAGGCACTGATATTTTGATTGCTATTTCTCACCACCAATCTGAACTAAACAACCAATGGATTTCATGTGATATCTCTTTTGGATTCGTTTTAACCAAACAGTGTCTTCTGGTTTCCTTGTCTTACATTTACAATCCACTCTCTGAGTTCGATCTTTTTAAATTGGTTTCAATGATAAGGTGGCAGACCCAGCTTCGGACCCTTCAGATGCTGCTTTACGTTTCTGAAATGTTGTAGTCTAACTTTTCCCGTGTCTCCATCATGTGTAGGCGTTGATTTTAAGATCAAGCATCTCACAGTAGGTGGGAAGAAATTGAAATTAACAATCTGGGACACTGGTAACTTGCTCTCAAATCTTGTGCTTCCATCTGATTCATGAAATTAGGCTCTTCTTTCTCATTAATATTCCTTCCGCAACTACACTTTTGGAAGCAAGTAAATTTTAAGCAAACAGATGGAAGGGAATATATTCTGTGTGTCATAGCATGAGGACTATATGTCCATTGACATAAGTGACTGTTCAGTAATGCTTTCACTTAATTAAACATTACATCTGTTGCAGCTGGGCAGGAAAGGTTCAGAACTCTAACAAGTTCATATTATAGAGGAGCGCAAGGAATCATTCTGGGTATGCCAACTTTATTCCAAAATTCATATTTATGTTGAATTCTGGCTAGAGGTCTCTGTAGAGAATTTCTTTTTGGAAAATCTGGTAGGTGAAGCTAGCTTTAAACTCAATCGTTACTCTTTCATTAATGGTCTTGGCATCTGTTATGTTGGAGTGAGGCCAGATATATGAATCAAATTAAGCATTTGCAGGGAATAATTTCCTTTATTAGGAATTACAGTTTAAAACAGTTTCAGGCCAATGCTTTATTAGTTTATGCCTTTAACAACGGTGGTTATTTGCTTTCTTTTTAGTTTATGATGTTACAAGGAGAGATACATTTACAAACTTATCAGAAATATGGTCTAAGGAAGTGGAACTCTATTCAACTAATCAGAATTGCGTGAAGATGCTGGTTGGCAACAAAGTTGACAGAGTAAGATTTCTGCCATGATTTTGTGTTCATGCATCCAAATTATGGGATACAGGGAGATCTTCCTTCAATAAAGTTGTGGGGAAATATATCAATGCAGCATGATGAAATATAAAGTTTTGAGCTTATATTCATTTACACGGAGAATGAAAGAATTCAGGTCCTGTCTTCCATGCGCCTCTGCTCAGTGAGGCACAAGTCTAGCCAATCTGTACTACGACAGTTCTAGGCAACTAAAAAATGGTGATATAGGCGACATGCTAAGCCCTTAATAAATGAAATGAAAAACATCCCACTTCACTACGGGCAAAGCCCTGCATGTTTTGGACATCATCTTTTGAAATCCGGACTAGTACTGCTTATTTCCAGGGTTCTTTTACTTGGATAACATTTTTCTTGAAGTTTTCAGTTCATTAGTTGACTTGATGGTTATTCATGTGCTCAGGACTCTGAAAGGGTTGTAAGTAGGGAAGAGGGATCAGCTCTTGCCAAAGAGTTGGGCTCTTTGTTTCTTGAATGCAGTGCTAAAACTCGAGAAAACGTGGAGAAATGCTTCGAGGAACTTGCTCTAAAGGTACATTTGGGACTCCCAGATTATTCTGTTCATTGTTAACTAGACACTGATAACAAATTGGGTGTTGTTTGACAGATAATGGAAGTTCCCAGCCTTTTGGAAGAAGGATCAACCGCAGTAAAAAGGAATGTTTTAAAGCAGAAACAAGAGCCCCAATTATCTGAAAACAGTGCTTGTTGCTCCTAAGATGCAGCATTGTGGACAGCGAATCTTCACCAGCACAGCTCGGACGTACCATGTATATTTAAGCTTCCTTCTTCAAGCCCCCCCCTACAAAACAAAAAGATATTCCTTAGCTTCTGACTAGTGATTGTCTGCCAATGGCATTATACTTTGTGGTAACAAGTGATGAATGGAGCTCAGGTTATGTGTATTATCTTGTATAAACGAGCTTGCCTTCATGTTCTCCATATTAGCTCATACTTTAACGATCAATTAGTGCAGCCTTGTCCTTTGTCTGGTAAGTGAAATAACACGCACGCGAGATATTTGTTTGGGGGAGTATATCTTTCTTCCCCGATATGTCTATATGATTATGCAAGGTATTAAAAATTTGCCCAGACTTTTGGACTTATAAACCGAGGGACCTGCCCTCTGCCCAGCCCAGAAAACTGGTCGAGTATGGATGATGGATCTGATGGACTGGATTAAAAAATATATTTAATTCCTTGAACTTATGATCTGATCAGCCTAGAAAATGAGATCCAATCAGATGGTATCCACTGCAAATCACCTCACCGTGACCCCGTGTTGTGAACGAGCAAGAACTTGCGTCGCCATTGTATTCCCAAAAAGAAAAGGACAAAAGTTAGTTGAAGGGGGAGGGGAGGAGCAATATCCGTTTGAAGTTTTTTCATTTTTTGGGCCAGATATGCGTTATCCGGGTTGATTGAGTGGGTTCAAAAACAATTAGGACCTACGTAGCTGCAGCTTAACAGCCACCATGTCAACATTTATAGGCCAATCATGTATTCTTTTTTCCCTTCCTTGATCGAAAGGACAGTCAACTGTTCATCTGCTTCCACTAGCAATCTCCAAACCTCACCATCTTTTGATGCCCCCCCACACACACACACACCACCTCTCCCTATTCTGCTTCGTCAGTTACGTGTGTGATTAATATTCCCAAATTACCATTATCCTCCCACATTTTCCCTTGTAATATTCCAAGTCAAAACGTTGACTGATTAAGTGGTGCTTGTGCAGAAACATGTCATACCTTTTTTTTTTTTTTGGTCAACTGTCCCATATCATTTGACTATATGTATTTCTTGCTGAATCAGCAATAGCATGGATGGGCAGGAACAAATGCCGCTACGGGCTAGTCTTCCCACCCAAATAAGCTATGTGATTTGGCCGATTATAATGCAGCTCATCAATATGAAATACCATCCACGTATCATCCTTAATCATAAAAGTTATGGAAAATTATATCTCAAATTTTGTATAATATGAAAAAAAATACTTAATATTTTCAATTGGCCCAAGATTTTTCAACAGATTATATTTATCCTGTAAATCACATAAAATAATTAGTTATCTATTTAACCTTGTAACAATGCTCTAGGATCTGTGTGTGTGTTATGGAACTTCACACTTCATAAGTATATGAGCTTTTATATATTAAAGTGCTGACAAGTTAATTTAAAATCTCATACCATAATATCTAATGCTCTATCTAATCCTTCCTATAAAACAAATATTTTTTAAGAGCTAACCGATTATCTTAAATATAAGATATAGTTTTTATATTTGTCAATATTTTTCTAATTTATCTTGTTAATGCTCCGTCTACAATAATTAAGGATGAGATAAAATGAAAGAATTATAAAAAATGATTATACTGCTTTAAAAAATACATGTCCTATTGTCTAAATAACTTTTTTTATATAATCATATAGCTAAAGTACACTTTTAATTTTTTAAGCTTACGGTATACTTTTGATTCCTTAACTTTATAAAATATACTTTTAGTCCCTTAACTTTATAAATTATATTTTTGATCCTATAATTCTAACACTGTTAATGTTGCTAACGGAAAACGTTGACGCAACAAAATCAATTGATGACTATGTAAGCTTAAGTGTTGACTATGTAATTAAAATATATTAATTTATAATTTAAAATATGCATAAATTAAAAAATATCTAAATCCCTGATGAACGGTTATTATCAAAACCCCAACTATATTTAAAAAAAGTTTAATGATATAAAAATAAAAATGTTAGTTTAATAATCTAAATATATTAATTTAGTAATATAAATATTAAAATATTGATTTCATTTGCAACGATTTGTTAGTTTATTTTAGTTTAATGATCTACATATATTATATTAAAAGCTTAAACATGCTCTGTCAGTTGCATAGTCATCGGTTAAGTTTGTTACGTCAACATTTTCCGTTAATAACATTAACGATGTTAGAAATATAGGATCAGAAATATATTTTATAAAGTTAAGGGGTCAAAAATATACCCCATGTGACACTTAAGAAACTAAAAGTATATTTTAACCTAATCATACATACATACATACATATATATAAAAGGGATGGAAAGGAGGATATTTCATCAAATGTACAAAAAAAATTTAATTGTTGGGAGCATTTTTTGTGATGAGCGGGACTCGTCTTTCTGGTAAAGGAAAGAAGATATCCAAAATGATGGAATCCACTACTTTGGGTTTTGACGTTTTGTTGGTGGGCGGTGGCGAGCTCATGGGAGTACTGAGTTCCTTTCCTTCTCCTTCCATTTCCCTCAACTTTTGTTTTCTCTTTCTCTTTCATAATTAATTAGTTGATCAAGCTCAGCCCAAAAAAAAAAAAAACAGCATTATATCCTTCTCGTCAAACTAAAATGAAGAGATCTTGAATCAGCTCTCTCCCCTCAGACCCCAATAAGTTCAATTTCGATTATATCGCGTACTATAGACGAATCAAATGGAAGGCACTATAATATTAAAAGAGTGGGGGGAAAAATCAAAGAGTTGAATGAGCATTAATGAATCTGATGATACACATTAACCTGAGCGAAGAGTGAGAAAATAATGTATGGCGGGTACAACTTTGTTTATCGGCCGGGTAGGCTAACTAACCCATAAAAGTACTTCATCAGGAGCAGGAAGATTCAAGTCCAACTTGAACACGTTTCTGGGTTTCTTGACGTCTTGAGATTCAGGGCTGCTGCTAATAATGGCGGTGGCTGCTGAGGCGTTCATCAAAGTTCTATGCCTTCTCATGTGACCCCCCAAGGCTTGCCCAGAGGAGAACTCAGCCCCACAAATAGAGCACTCATGGACTTTAGACGATGACTTATTAGCGCTATACAAAGAAAGCCTGCTACTTGATAATTGCAAGGAGAGAGCAGTGCTGGTACAATAATCGTCGTAACCATGTTCTGGGTTGGTCTTCATCTTCTTGTGTCTGGCTCTGTGTCCGCCAAGCGCTCGGAACGAAGGGAAGCCTCGGTCACAAGTCTTGCACTGGTAAAGGTATGCCCCATCCTTATTAGGGACACCCACCGTAGGGTGGGAGGATTTGCCGCCGTGAGCCAAAAGAATCAAACAATTGGCCATGTCCTCCTCTTCCGCCGCGGACGACGGCGTGCTGTCCCTTAATTCATCATTGCTGGCGGCTGTTGTACAAGGCATGGCTATGGCCAGCCTCAGTGGGGAGGGTTCCCTATGACGCTTGGTACGCTTGCCCTTCATGATTTGTGCCTCATCCTTGCACGCCACCATAACAACTTGCTCTTGAATGATATCCTCCATGCTTAATAAATGAAGAGTTGAGTGGGCAACCTGAGAAGGGTATATATATATATAGAGAGAGAGAGAGGAATATATAATTATGAAGTGAGGGAAGGAGAGATAAAGGAAGTTTGAGGAGGGAGGGCGAGGGAAAGGTGAGATTCGAAGCAAACCCATTGCTTTTTGGCTCAACGATTCCTTTCCCCCTGCACGATTGCCACACGCAACTTTTTCTTCTTACTTTTTAATATTTGCCTTTTATTTCACCTTCCCCTTATATGTCCTGTACGTGTCTTTCTCTTCTCACTTGTCATTCCCCTTTTTAACTTACCTACCTAATGCTACCCCAAAAAGAAAATCCATATTCATTATTGAACTGAAATGGTGGAGTGATGCACGACGACGCACGCAGATATACACACACTTAATCGGGTGAATTCATGTGAGCCACACTTACTGATCCTTTTCTCCTGAAGTACCGCTTACTTAGCTTCAAGTGATTTTATAACTTGGATACGAATAAAAGTGATAGGATGCAGTTTCTTGGGGCGATATGCAGACAGTAAAAAGGACGTGTGTGGTGTTTCAAATGCGCGTGACCTTTTCATTTCTTACAACTCACAAATAAATAATAGAAAAAAAATCCAAATGAAGGAATCAAAAATAAAATATGTAGAAGGGCATGCCGAACATGGAAGCAGTCGGTCCTGTAAAAGGCAAGTTATATTTAGAGATAGAGTGTGTTAGTTTGTGTGGAGGTAAGGGTTTGGCAGTGTAATATGAAGAGAGAGACTCGTGGCGTATGGAATAAAGGTTGGGTTGTGATTAGGGTCACGGAAAATGACATGGACCAGCGCCGCCTCTTTTGCTACGTTGATCTTTGTTAGTTGGCAAAGCATATCTAATTCATTCTCCATATCTACGTACCTTGCTATAAGCTAAGTTTATTCTCTTGGCCTAACCGTGGAAATACCATATCAGGTAGAATGACGGGGTTTCTGGAATATATATAATATGAAGTGCACCTCTACAATCGACTCAAGTTATTAGCATGATAGTTACCGTCTTACAAGTTAAGTTAACTGTGCTTCTATACATGATAGGTTAAGTGGGCTCGGATGGAAAAAATCTCATGATGAGTAACCTTCTAGTACCTCACAAGGTAGGTTATGCGTTGTGAGACGATGGGTATCCGTGGTCAGGCTGCAATGATGGGTGACATTGAAAAGTTTCACGGGTGACTTCCTGAAAAATTCTTTATGCTGAGGAGCTTCATGATGCTCTCCTTAGTTCTATTACTTACTTCTGTACCATACAAATATTTGATCACTTTGTTATATATACCACTACATGCGTTTCTGTTTAAACTAATTAATAGGATTGCAGGACGGCATTCCGTTAGTAACATGTGACGTTGGACGAAAAGCTATGCAAGTAGAGTAAATTTTAACAGCCATCATCTTTTCGTCGTACACATTAGATAGAGCCATGCATACTCGGTTGTTATGAACAAATTATCTGTGGAGATACTGGCTAAAGAGTATACATGTCTCCACCTCTACCAGTGTTACCACTACTTTCTAGATCCCTATGATGCCTCCCCCAGCGTCTTGACCAACACAGGGATCGAACCCCCTCCCTAAAGATGAGGAAGACCGACCCCCATGCCAGTTGAACCCAAGGACAAGGGGTAGTGGTAAGTCCTTTTAATATGCGTCTAAACATGTATCCAAATAAAAATCTGTCCGAGTTCGATAGTGATGTGAGCCCAGGTTAGAGGGAGTGAGCCCAATTAGTAGTGACAAAGCGGCCCAAGACTGTACTTTTTCATATAGGCAAAAAATATGCCCGCCTTGACTTTACCAAAAAATAAATAATAAATATGTCCGCCTTGATCCGACACACATCAATGGTCAAGGTGAAGCCTGAAGGGATAAAAGACAGAGTTATAAAAGTCTATATTAATTTTCAGTCAAGTATCCATTTTTTGCAATTATTTCTATCTGATTTAAAATTTTAATCTGTCATCTATATACAATATATATGTTTTTATTATATGTTTGTAAGCTAAAATATACTAATTAAGATATGAAGTTGATTCTATTTTTAAATTATAAAAAAAAAAAAAAGTAGAACAAGTTTAGGAATAGAATAAGATGTTTTGGTTGACAATTTTTTAAATGGACTTTTAAACTAAAAGCCATTTTTTAAAAAAAGTCATTAATACTTGTTTTTCACATGATAGATAAGCTTCTTCTATCACTAACAATCTGAACATAAATCATATTTTTAAACTTGATTAAAGGACATGTCATTATTTTCCTTTTCCACCCACTTAGTTTTAAACTTTAAGGATTGCGTCATCCATCATGGCTCTGCATAATTTGAGGAGTGAAGTCCAGAAAGAGAGGCTCGTAACTTAAACCTCAGACAGCCATGCATATAACTAACGTGGCTCCCAAAACGATCGAATGGGACGATGAATATTGAGGAACGAGGAATCATGTTTAGTTTGCGTACCCCGTGAGATCAATGTACTTATTATCTGATTTTTAACTCTAATTATTATGTGCTCTGCTCCTGCCATTGAAACCGTCCCTGTCTGATGACAACGCGTACGCGTACACGTTTCGTTTGTAATTAACATGATTATTAGTTCATTAAACAATCTCAGTCAATTTAAGCACCGTACTGGCGTTTTAGGCGTCAACATCTCAATTTCCCTTTCGCGCGACGTACCATTGATTGACGTATTATTAATATATTCCTGGAATGAAAGTCAGCTTTGTCCCACAACTAAAAAAAGGAATGAAAGTCAGCTGGACGTACCAAAAGTATCGTGTACGGATACGGGAATAATGCCTGGGCCCAGGCCCAGGCCCAGGGCTTTTTTTTTTCACTCATTTTAAAATAGATCATTTTTTTAATAAAATGTTGTACGTACGATCATATTTGGATATCGTTTTTCATCGTATTAATTAGGGTTAAGGGTTAAGGTGCAAAAATACACATGTTTTTTTAGGAGTAAAAATACACTTGTGGTTACCATTTTGATGCAAAAGTCACATGCCACCGTTAAGTCACTGTTCATCGTGATGAAAGAAAAAGATATGGGGGTGAACAGTAACTTAACGGCGGTGAACAATGATTTAACGGTAATATGTGACTTTTGTACCAAAATAGTAACCACGTGTGTATTTTTGCTCCTGGGGAAAAAGGTCATGTGTATCTTTGCACTTTAACCCTATTAATTAATTAAAACTGTTAATCTTTCTTACTGTGAGTCGATTTTTAATACACATGTGGACATATATATACTTGTTTCAAATTAAGGTAATAAAATATAAGAGTTTTCACTTAAGTTTAATATCAAGAGTGGTTACGTACGTGAGATGAAACTATATTAAGCAGCAGCCTCGAAATTGAAACCCCAGTGCATTCTATAATATTATTGTGTTAATCATTCTGTAATAGTTTTGACTTTAATTTGCTCCCGTCATTCACTTATTCTTAATGCAAAATATGTAAATTCATTGAGTAACGAAGAGATAATCGAGTGTATGTTGACGCAAACCAACACCCCATCATTCTCGCTCCTCCTTTGTTTTAAAAAATTTTAATGGGGTTGAGATTGATTAATTAAGAAAAACGAAGCTGATAAGTTTCGTAACAAGAAGTCAACATCCTTAGCTGGTGAAACAACAATTTTTATATAAAAAGGTATGTATACTGTGCACACATCAATATAGTATTATATTCAATTTTATATATATATATATATGAATACCACAATAAAAACAAATAATAGCCCTGCATTTTCTCCACACACACATCCTCTTAATTAATTTGTTAGCATCATGGAAAACAACATTTTTTAAATGACTTCATTTCATGTTAAGTAATTAAGGTACATGATATCTTTTATTTTATAAGTGTTGGTGCCCTTATTAGAAATCACAAATATGCTCGAGAATTGGGGACTACTAAATCTACAGGGGACGTGAGGAGGTATCTTGAGCTAAAACAAGACAGGAGGAGTTGAGGAAGTGAGACGACTTGGATCCACTAATAAATATATAAAGGATAATCAATCTGTAATTTCTTATAATTTCAACTAATTTATAATTAAGTTATCGTAGGTTTTTTTTCTTCTTCTTTTTTATCAAGTTCTTATACTTTCATTTGTTTTTAATCAGGTCCTTGTAGTTTTTTTCTTTTTTATTAGATCCTTATTGTTTCACAGGGTTTTTAATTGGGTCCTTATTGTTTTTTTTATTTTAATTTACTAATTTAATTGCAAGTTAAATGAATGAATAATATTAAAATAAAATTTAAGGATAATAATTTTAAACTAATAATTAACATTATTAATTATTAATCCTTAATTAAATAATTCTAATTTTATTCTATTTCAAGAAAAAGTATTATTTTTATTATTCAAATTTTATAATTATAAAAATAAATATGAATATGAATAATAAATATAAATATAAATATATTTTTAAATAAAAAATTATGAGGAATATTACAATTTGAATCATAGTAATAAATTTCTCTAAAAATATAATAGAATTATAATTAATTAATTAATAATTAATTACATTAATTATTTTTTGAATATTAAAATTATTATTTTACATTTATTATTCATTAGTTATATCTGGAGCTTTTCTTACTTATCCTCGACTTGATCATCTATATTTTATTACTCCTTTTCTCTTTTGAGGATTTTTATCTTTTAAAACCGATGGACCTGCAACGCTTCAGGAGTGCTTTATAACAATTCATATAGGAGCATTTGCAGTTGGGATATGTGACTTTGTCACTTTCTTTAGGTCAGTAAATGCTTCTGGCATTCGATTAACTAAACTCTGAAATTGAATTATCATTTTGAACTTTTAGTGCACAATTCCTTGTACGATGATCAATATGAGCCAATGATAATTCATTCTAGTAAATCTTTACCCAATCTGCTTATTTTTCTCCCCCTCATCAAATCATCAATTTTCTTTGTATATCCATCTATGTGCATTGAAGTAGATTAATAATCATTGCACATTTAAAACATTTTAAGATGGAATTATTCTGGCTCCTGACCAAAAGCCAAATTTTACGGGGAGAATTTTGTTGGCTTATAAGCTGCAAATATACACGTATGAACAATGTTCTCATAATCATTGATCTATCCATTCATAGATACTTTAATACATGATTTATGGATCATTCAATCTGGAAATTGCGCGCATAATATATTGCAAACATCTGGTTGCAATCATCACTGCAAACTTTGCAGATCAATAATTTCATATGTACTCTTTCAATTTAATATATTTCCAGAGATCCATTTCCAATAATATTTTCATAATCATATCTATTTGAGAACAAGCAGCACATAATATGACTCGGATGATCAAACAAGTCATGCCAACATTCCATATAATTTATCATCAAATCCAATATCAATCTTGGGGGAATCAACACACAAACATTCACAGAAAATTAACACAAAAACACTCACACTTGATATATATCAATCTCCCCCTCAAGTATGAGTCTGTAGAAATTAATTCATGTAATTTCATACAATATTCCATATATGATATCTATTTCTACAGATATCATTAAAATTCCACAAATGCATTATCAATGCATTATTATGTTACTTCTGGTAACAAAATTTCAATTTTCCAGAAACAACAATCAAATAAATACAAAATCATTAGGTGTATAATTGCAGATTCACGAGTGCAATACTGTGTAATCACAGGCGCATCACTATGGAATCACAGGCTCATCACTGTGGAATATATTCACGAGCGCAATACTGTGTAATCACAGGCACATCACTGTGGAATCACTGGCGCAACAACTCAAATTGTCGTATGCATATAAAGTCAAAAAGATTCCAGGCTCGTGCTTTATAGGGAGCAGATCTGCAGAGATTTAACAGGACTACGCAAATCTGCAGAGATTCAATAGGATTTAATTCGGCTATAAATAGAAGAAGGCAAACGAACATGCCTCACAAACATTCAAGCATCTTATAACATTTACTACCATATACTAACTTATCATTTTTCTTCTAATCGCGTATATTATTGCAATGGCAGGTCCAAGTAATTTTATCCCAGTTTCTGATACATCTGACACAGCATTACTTGATGCTTTGTTGTATGATGATCAGACAAACCTGTCATTTACCTCTTTATTATCTCCTAATCCTTTTGAGATGTTTATTCCTCCGTCTACTATTCCTCCTTCTGCTTCAAATATACCTACTTCTCCCCCAAGAACAAATGTTCTTCCTCAATTTAGAAGGAATGAAGATACAACTGAAGCAGGTTCATCAAGGAGGCCTGTTAAAAGGTGTAGAACTATGGCTGAACTAATGGAGTCTACCAGTCAAATTCAACCAATAGTCACAACAATCAATGAGCCAGCATTCATAAGCCAGCAAACAACCACCAGCCAGCCATCAACCACGATCCAGCTAGCAACAATCAGCCAACCGACAACCATTAGCCAGCCAATAGCAATTAGCCAACCAACAACCACTAGCCAGCCATCAACTACAAGTCAATTAGCAACAACTAGCTTATTGGAATGTAGTTGTTGTCATGTTTTACGAGAGATCATACATACCAACGAACTCCAGTACCATAAACTTGAAGTTCACGGAAGAAGAACAGGTATGATTACCCATGCTGTTTTATTTGAAAAAGTACAGGATAAATCTTATAATACTGACAGGCTTCCAATGTTTGATTTCACAAAGAAAAATTTTGAAGAAATCAAACAATTTCTGACACAGTATTGTATAGATTTACAAGCATCAGGATATATCTTGATGCGTGATCCTATATTAGCCTATCATGAGGTTCTCTGTGTTGGTTCGGAATGGGCTATAAATCCAAATGACCTCCATGGAAGTTCATTTCAAACCAATATTGAACACTCATTAGGCAAAGGAAAACAACCTGCAGTAAGTATACCCTATGATACTTCATCCCTTAACCAGGGTGAATTATATAGGTTATCTATGGAGCAACGAGAAAAAATAAAGAAAACAACGCTCCATGATTTAAGAAATTATTTTCACTTAACCCTTGATGAAGCGAGTAAACAATTAAATATGTCTACTCACACCATACAAAAAATCTATCAAAAAGGAGGGTTAACTGAGTGGCCACACAAGAAGCTCAAGAAACTTATGACGCAAATCTCGATATTACGAAGAGCTTTGCCTCATCTGGATCCCATCTCAAGAGAAGCAAAAGAAGAAGACATTAAATATCTTCAGAATGAGATGATTAAAGTTTGTAATGATGTTGAGCCACTCGCAATTAAACTTTGTTGAAATAATATTTCCTTTTGCTTAATTATTTTGTTTATGAATATTCTTTTCTCGTATTTATAAAAATTGTTATAATCATAGAAATCACATAACAACCATAATAATATATTTTCTTTATTCACTTCTGGGAATGAAGTTGGATAAAAATTCATGATCCATAACTCACTGATTTGTTTGATCATGGCAAGAAATTAATCCACAATATTTCTTGACTTTACCACAATATTGCTACTGCAATAGCAAATTGAATATATTTATTTATAATATCAATCATGATCATACAATCCCTTGTCTCATAATTTAAGGGAATATTTAATGCCAAATATACAATTTTGAGGCCTTTATACAATTGATGGCATACAAAATTTATAGATCAAATATTGTTTCATAATTTGTCTCATGTCATCAGGCTAACTTGCCTCTTAGCTTCAGGCTATCTTGCCTCTTAAATTAAGGCTAGCTTGCCTCTTGGCTTCAGGCTATCTTGTCTCTTAAATTAAGACTAACTTGCCTCTTGGTCTCAAGCCAATTTATGCCTCATCTCTCAGGCCAATTTATGTCTCATATTTCCATGGCATTTTGATCTCATGGCCTTTTAACAGTTTATCTTCAGCATAATAAAATAAATAGATGGAACCCACTAATATGTATATATTAGTGTCGTTGCCATAAATAATAAAAGGGAGGGGGATATATATAAAACAGTAAATAAATAAATAAAAATAAAATAAATGATTGGAAATAAACGTGCTAAATAAATAAAAAGAAGATGAAATAGGAATGGTAGTAAACTCACAGCGAGACCTATCTCATCCATAGGTAAGAAAGAGGATGCATATGCAAATGTAAATATATATATATATATAATATATAGAAAGCAGTAAATAAATAAAAATAAAAGGGAAGGGGGATATAAAGCTGTAAATGAATTAAAAATAAATGGAGTCGACTAAACTAGTGTTACCACCATGAAGAATAAACAAAGCGGTAAATAATAAAATAAATGGTGCCACTATACTAGTGTTGCTACCACAAAAGATAAATAAAGTAATAAAGAATTTAAATAAACAAAGTTGTAAATAATAAAATAAATGGTGCCCACTATACTAGTGTTGCTACCATAAAAGATAAATAAAACAATAAAGAATTTAAATAAAATAAATGGGGCCCACTATAGTGTTGCAACCATGAGAAATAAGTAAAACAGTAAATAAATAAATAAATAAATGGAGCCCACTAATATAGTGTTGCAACCATGAGAAATAAGTAAAGCAGTAAATAAATAAATGGAGCCCACTATAGTGTTGCTACCATGAATAAATAAAGCATAATAAAATAAATAAATAGAGCCCACTAATAGATACTAGTGTGCCATCATAAAGAATAAATAAATGTAAAATAAAATAAATAAATGGAGCTCACTAATACATACTAGTGTTTCCCCATGAAAGATAAATAAAGTAGTAAAGAATTAAATTAAATTAAATAAATGGAGCCCACTAATATGTAGTGTGCTTCCATGAAAGATAAATAAATATTAGTGACAATAAAATTAAATATGTAAAAATAAATGTTAGTAAAGATAACAACAATCATAAAATATCAAATTAAAACAATTTAAATAGAAAATTAATCTAGACTGCCAATCTGGAGTCAAATAAATAATAATAACATAAAAGTCAAATTAATTGACTTACCTCAATAGCTTTACCTCTTTTTTTTTTTTTAGAGAAACTGTCGGCAGAAACAGTTTTTTTTTTTTTTTTTTTTTGAGAAACTGCCGGCAGTATTATTTTTTTTTATTTTTTTTATTTTTTTTTTTTGTAAAATCTGTCAGCACAAACAATGATTTTTTTTTTTTTAAATAATATATAAGATGACAAAAGAGAGACTTCACGTGAAGGGGGTGCAAATTTTTAGTGAGACATGTAAGGTCCATAGGTTTGAATCTGAAGGGAAAAGTAGGAGCTTGTAAAAGAATGGAGAAAATAATCATGCAGACACCGAACTAACAAACAAATAGAGAAAAGTGGCTAATAATTAATTGTACATAAATAAAGAAAGAGGAAGCCATCACCGGATTGAGGATATCTCCAGCGACAGAAGGCGGTCAGGTATGAAAAGCAGAGAGAAGTAAAGTTGGGTGCTCGTGGTGGTCTTGCTCCTTCGTTTATGATGCCTCTGAGAAGTAAGGGAGACACACCTAGATCTAATGTTGAGCAGAGATGGGGGAGAGGGAAAAATAGATCTGAAACTGAAACTGAGAAGGAAGGGCGAAAATGATGCTGAAAAGTTGGAAGGGATGAGTTTGGTGAAAAAACGCATAGAGATCTGCAGAATGAAGAAAAGAAGAAGGTAGAAGCTATAAGCCGAAGGAGAAGCCATCGTGCTGATAACGTATTATAAAACTGAAAAAATTCTAGAGAGAAGTCAGAGGAAATTCTAGAGAGATGAAATCCATTCAAGTGTAATGAATAGTTACAAGAGACCTCTATTTATAGAAGGATGCAAATAGTAGATTACTATGCGTATATACCATGTCATCCTGTATTTAGCGATTATGGATCAATGGACATCCACATAATAAGAATATTCATAACAATTTCAATATAAAAGAGGAGAGAGTCCGAACATAAACAAACCCGCTGATACATTGGAGGAAAAAAAAACAGATTGGCATCATATATCAGCCACCATTAATCAAAGTCGCCATCATAAAATGATAGCTAATGAATTACTAATACTTATTCATACACAAATAGGATAAGAGGGGAAATCGATCAATAACGAGGTTTCTTAATGGGCACATGAAGCTCTATTTCTCTGTCATTATGAGGCTGCAATGGTCTTGCGTTGCGCTCTGCGTGCTGCCATAATAATCCAATCAAAAACTTCATTTATTAGCGACGATACACCCATCACACACAAGTTAGAGACCGATATACTATATACATATATAGTACTTCATCTTCAACAATAAAACAAAAATTTGATAAATACTCACATCGTGAACCGCCTCCCTCAGCAGCTTCACTTGCTCCCTCGAAACTGTTCGTACCTGATCACGTCATCCATTCACAGTACGTACAATGTTTATGATTTCAACTTAATGAATTACTTGTATTGCCATTTGAAAGATATAAATTGAGTACAATAATATATGGCCTTGTTGATGAGGAAGAAGAATATATAGTTGACAGATGGAATAAATACATACCTTGTGGTCGATGATCCAGAGGACACCTTCTGTGCAAGGAGGGACAGTGAGGGAACCCATATATGTGAAGTAGTTTCTGCCTCTCTTGCTTATTTCCGATGGGTGAATGTGTTCTATCTCCTCTTCCCCTACCTCATCCACCATCTTCCTTATGTATTTCCCCACCTATACACACACACACACACACACACACACCAACAACAACTTGCCTTTTATTCACTTACATAACCAAAATATACATGAAATAATGAAAACAACAAGAGTGGGTAGTTTAATTACCTTGGACAGAAATGGATTGGGCCGACCAATCTTGTACAGAACCCCAACAACCACAACCTTTTCTGGGTTTGAGCTGCTGCTATGAACCATGTGAAGCTCCAGGTCATACCTACAACAGTAGTCAACATTCATTATTATATTCCAATAAGGTAACCTTTCAATTCGAGAACTGATTGCTAAACCGTTGCTGGTCAAAGTTGAGCATATAGGAATTCTCAACCCTCCAAGAAAAATGAGCCTGGCTTCTATAATTAAAAGACAGGAAACAGGATGAGAGAGACCTGCGGCCGTTGATTGTATGCTCGGAAGGTGAGTGCCAGTGGGCTTGATGCAGGAAGAAATCAGAGCCGTTGATGCGTATTGAGCCTGCATCTCCTTCCCATTTCACCTGCATATCAACTTACCCAGTTCATCTCCTTCTTCCCATATAGCTAGCGAGAAGGATTTGGTGGAGAGTAACAGAGAAGTACGTACGCACGCACCTGAATATCATGGCCTCTGTTCTTGAGCGTGGCCTTCTGAGGCTTATAAGTGGTTTCGAGGAGCTCCGTTTTGGGGACAAGTGTCACTCTGCGAGTGGACAGATCAATGGGAGATTGGGATTCGCCGTGCTTACAAGTAGCCCATTCCTTTTTGAGGTCCCCCCAGTGTTGGGGTCCTTTCTCGCTTCGCTTCCTGTAATCGAACTCTGTCTCATCCTCTGCACAACCCACTTCATTAATCCATAACACTTAATAATAATAATTACAACAACAACAAGTCACAAGAGTAGTACTAGTAATTAATTAATATGAATATTCATTCTGCATATATATACATACCAGTTTCCTGGGCTCTGCTCAGTGTTGAGTGTAGCGAAACGAAGAATAGGAGGAGTAACCATATGAATACAGTGAGGTTGCTTTGGGGCTTCATGTAGTTTTTAAGTATTAATCCTGGATCTGAGATGCAAGAAAGAATTGAAAGAGGGGGGGGGGGGGGAGAGAGAGAGAGAGAGAGACAGAAACTTGGTTCCGGAGGGGTTCAAATAATCAAATCTCAGGCATTGAAATGAAAGACGGTGTTGCTTTTATGAATGCGGGGATGGAGATTGAGTTTCCCCCGGGGCCCACAAAACGACAAAGGTTCCTCTCAGTCCAATATAGACAGCCTGGGAAGTCTGTCTGTGTTTTTCTATTTCATTCCAAAACGTCAATACAAAACGGGTAAACGACACTCTGCCCCTGTTCTCTTACTTTCCCATTAATTGGTAGCGTGCTTCTTATTTTTCATCATTTCTTGCGACAACTGAATGAATGCTATTATTATTATTATTATTAATTGACTCTGTTTGAAAATGGAAAAAATAATGTTACCTATATTTTAATTTTTTTTTAAAAAAAATGGGGTTAAATGATGAAAAAATTAATAATTATTAAAATCATATTAAAAGTTTGTGATAAATATGTCCTCTATGCTTTGTAATAAGGATTCCAAAATGTCTACTATTTGAAAAGAAGTCGAAAAAAATCATGAGCTTGCTCATCCAATTCAGAGAAGGCTTAATGTATTTATCATTTTGGATATAAATTATTTTATTTTGAGCTTTTCTTTTCATTGATTTTTCTTTTTTTTTTTTTAAGAATGCCTAACCACTACTTTAACTTTAAGGAAGCAAGAGACGACTATATTCATGTTTTTCCCAACAACCACTTACCGCGTCAGGCAAAAAAGTCTGAGTTGAACTCATCCTGCATTCCAGAAACTTTTTCATTGACAAAGGCAAAATAATTTAGAATTACATCAAACACATCTGTTCCACGCGATCTAATATTATAACTACAGCTTAACTGACAAGAAATTAAAAGGGAAACATGCTTGTGGTGGCGAAGCAGAAAATATTTTTAGCCCGTATTAAAAATAAATAAATACGTACGTTAAACTATTTACAAAATAATATCGCATAGCACTAAAAATATAAATAAATAATAATTAAGAATTATAAATCAAAACAAGATATAAGATGATAATATTTTCAGTAAGTATTTTAAACAAGAATTTTACTTTCTTCTTATAGCTCAATAAATAATAAACCAAATATTATTCCAAAGATATTACAAACACAATCATCATAATAATATGTCAAATGAAATTTCATAAAATTAACACTTAAATACTATTCCACCTACCTCAAAACAAAATAATTAGAGAAAATAAAATAAATATAATATAAACCCCAAAAAATATTTTTTTAAAAAAAATATAAGGATCTAATTAAATTTCAGCTAAGTAAAGAACCTATTATAATCTATTTCTTAAAAGAAAAATTTATTATAAAATCATAAGACAACCAAATAATAAATCTAAATTAATGAAAATTAGTCATTAATCATCCTCTACATATATATAGTTATCTATTGTAAAAACTCAAAATTTTGCCAAAATCATAATCCCAAAATTTTCACTAATTAGCACAATATTATTATCATTAGAAAATGTAAAATACATCGAATAAAATATTTACCTGGAGTCAAATTATTGACTAAAATAAAATATTATATGATATATATATACACACAAGATAAGAGAGGACCCAATTCACCAAAACGTGGCTCCGCGGCTGGGTGCTTGCAAATTTGTTTCCATCTGTTTTTATTTTCTTGGTGGGGTTTGGTGAGGACAATTTTTTTTTTTTCAATCGGTGAAGTTATACATTCATACTGAGTTCATATATATATATATATATAAAACACGATTTTCAACATTAGCCGTTTAAACTTGTCCAAAGTGGAAAATACAAACTACGTTGGTTTTCAAGATATTTAGGTCCGAGAAAGTCGAAGGTGGGGCGACCCCACACGCTTTCTCGAAGCATCCAACCCAGTTGCCTAGGAAAAGGATCATTGAAAATTAAAAGCAATTTTTTTTTTAATATTTATCTTAAATCATGATTGGAAGCATGTTTGGATTATTTTTGGCTCTCAAAACTATTTATTCACATAAATTAAGATAAGTCTTTCTTACATACTTACCTCATATCATAAATAGGCATGAAATATGCCAGATCATGCGAGACTTCGACTAATCAGGTATGAGCTTATAATGGCGCAAAAGCCTTGGGCTCAAGCTTAAATACATGTTTTTTTTAGACTCGTGCTTAAGTCTTCATAAGGTCTAGGCAAACTTAAAATCTTTTTAAAAACCTACTTATAATGTAGGCCTTTAAAAATATCACATATTGCAAGCTTTGGAGGTATAAGTAGGCCTTTCAAAAAAACCTCATATTGCAGGCATTAGGAGCTATATATAAGTTTTGTGCACTTTGATCATATCAAAACCTATATAAATACAAGCTCTTTTAAGAAGTTTCAAAACATAATATTTACAAATTATACTTATTTAAATAAGTTTTTAACCAACATATTATTAAAATAAAATCTTATTATTATTATTAAAAAAATGATTTCATCAACATTCAAAACTAATAATATAATCATCCAAAATAAAAATTTATCGCTATTAAAGAGAGTGGCAAAGATGCTACCATGAATGGTCAAGGGGATGTTCAAAAACAAATTTTCAAAGAATAGTAAAGAAAGTTCTGTAATTAGCGAAATATAACTTGAAATTATAATATATAAATGAAAAATAATATTATATTATTTATATTATATAAATATAATTATATTTATTTAATATATAAACAAGTCATGTTTTTAAATAAACCTTGACGTAGCCTTTTTAACAAATAGACTATATTAGACCAGGTTTTAAACCGATCAGACTGTAAGCCGCTAGATAAAGACCTGACTTATTTCTACCCCTAATCATAAATCATAACTAAAAAGCTATTTTTAAAGATTCACAATCGCCATTCCAATACAAGAATAAAGTTTTGATAAGTGAATCATGTTGGTGGTGGGTATAGTGGCGCTGGATTCCCTCAACAGGTTTAGGGTTTGAGTTACGGAAAAAACCACTTGTAATCTGCCTTGTATAAAATTATCATTGTTGAGAGAGTCGTTCTTGATATTGCAAAATCTAGAGTGGTTACACATTTACCACCATTTTTAATATCAAAAAAAAAATGTTGGTGGTGGGTATATGTGTATCATTAGAATCATTATCACCATGTCTCGCACTTTCTTAGTACAGGTGTCGTGCTTTAGTTGTTTATAACTATTACCCCAGTTGCTTTCAAAGAGGTCCCGTCAGGAACACAAGTAGAAGAAGCATCAGGATTGTATCATGGTCCTGTCATCAAAATAAAGGAAAGATACTCGTATTTAATTAAATAATAAATATCAAGGAGGCCGATTTGAAAATCCAGTATTGAAGTTAAAAATGGAGAAATTTGGTTAGAGCGTATGCATAGAGGCAAAATGATCGAAGGAGAGAGAAGATAAGTGAAGCAGCACTAACAAAATGAATAAAAGGTACCGGCTAATTCACCTAACAATGGGATCTCAATGATAACGCCGGCAGATCTACACTCGAGATATTTCTAAGCACGATCAACCCTATAAATAGAGCCAACGGTAAATTTTGCTCGGGCATCCTATGTGAGTTTTGGCAAGTCCCACATCGGTGGGTTTTGGGTTTGAAGGGGGGAGGTTTTAGTATAAATAGAGTGCCTCCCCCTCCCTTATTCCTCACCCCACAATTGTCTCTCAAGGCATTTGTATATCTTCCTCTTTTGTAGTATTTCACTTGTAAATTATTTGGAGTGAATTTAGGATCTGATATTTCTCTTATATTTGTCCGATTTATTATTTATTAGTTGCATTTAAATATAGTAGTTGGTGCTTATTATATTATTAAATTACGTCTAGAAACTTTGTTTTCTAGTTGGGTAATTTTCTAATATAATCGGTTACACTCTATATTGCGCTTCCTCAACAATTGGTATCAGAGCCGAGGTTCTGTCTGAGTATGCTCTGTGGTTGCAGCTTAGTCTGAGCTTCCACATCAGAAAAGAATTACTTTTGAGCTTTTGTTTTGGCAACTATTAAATAATTTTTTGGAGCAGAAATGGCGGACAAAAGGAGTGATGTGTCCACAGCAGATGTTAGCGGTTCGTCGTTCTCATCATCGTATTTGACCAGAATAGTGTCAAATGCGAAGTTTGCAGTTGAAATTTTTGACGGATCTGGGCATTTTGGCATGTGGCAAGGCGAGGTTCTGGATGTCCTTTTTCAACAAGGACTAGACTTTGCCCTTGAGGAGAAAAAACCAGATAAAATGGAGGAAGAAGAATGGAGGGTCGTGAATCGTGTTGCTTGTGGTACTATTAGATCGTACCTTTCAAGAGACCAGAAGTATCCATACACAAAGGAAACTTCTGCATGTAGACTGTGGAAGGCACTGGAGGACAAGTTCTTGAAGAAAAACTGTCAGAATAAACTCTACATGAAGAAAAGGCTGTTTCGCTTCACTTACGTTCCTGGTACCACAATGAATGAGCATATCACTAGCTTCAACAAGTTGGTGACGGATTTGCAGAATTTGGACGTGACTTTTGAAGATGAAGATCTGGCCCTGATGTTGTTGGGATCACTTCCCGATGAGTACGAGCACCTGGAAACTACGCTACTTCACGGTAAGCAGAAAGTTTCTCTGGAAGAAGTTTGTTCTTCTTTGTACAGCCATGAACAAAGAAGGAAAGAGAAACAAAAAGGTGGAGAGGCAGAGGCTCTAGTGGTTAGAGGACGTACTGAGGAGAAGAAGAGATCAAAGAAAGGGAGATCCAAGTCAAGGTCTAGACCCAGCAAAGATGAGTGTGCCTTTTGTCGAGAAAAGGGACACTGGAAGAAGGACTGTCCGAAGCTGAAGAACAAAGCCAAACCTGGAGATGTGAAGGCCGATATGGACTCAAATGTAGCTGATTGTGATGATGAGAATTCAGATTTCTCACTGGCTACAACAACGTCATCAAAACCATCAGATGAATGGTTATTGGACTCAGCCTGCAGCCATCATATGTGTCCTAACAGAGACTGGTTCACTGATTTTGAAGAAGCAGAGTGTGGAATTGTTCACACAGCAGATAACTCTTCTCTTACCGCATATGGTATTGGTTCAATCAAATTAAGGAACCATGATGGATTGATCAGAACATTAACAGATGTTCGGTACGTACCAGACTTAAAAAAAAATCTCATTTCTGTGGGGACTCTAGACTCAAAAGGGTTCAAGATCACTGCAGAAAATGGAGTAATGAAGATATTCTCTGGTGCACTGGTGGTGATGAAGGGTATTCGGAAGAACAATAACACGTACCACTATCATGGGAGTACAGTTATTGGGACGGCAGCAGTAACATCCAGTAGTGAGAAGGATGCAGAAGCAACCAGGTTGTGGCATATGCGCTTGGGACATGCTGGAGGAAAATCCTTGAATACTTTAACAAGTCAAGGATTATTGAAAGGATTGAAACATTGCGTCATGGACTTTTGTGAGCATTGCGTAAAGGGGAAACACACAAGGGTTAAGTTCGGTACAGCTATTCACAATACTGAAGGTATTTTGGATTATGTACACTCTGATGTTTGGGGTCCTTCCAAAACAGCTTCATTGGGAGGTAAGCATTATTTTGTAACCTTTGTTGATGACTTTTCTCGAAGAGTTTGGGTGTATACGATGAAGACCAAAGATGAAGTTTTGGGAATTTTTCTCAAATGGAAGACGATGATAGAAGCACAAATAGGCAGGAAGATCAAATGTCTTCGCACAGACAATGGTGGAGAGTACAAGAATGATCCTTTCCAGAAGGTTTGTGAAGATAATGGCATCGTCAGACACTTCACCGTAAGAAATACACCACAGCAGAATGGGGTGGCAGAACGCATGAATCGGACTTTGCTGGAGAAGGTTCGGTGTATGTTGTCCAATGCTGGCTTGGGCAAAGAATTTTGGGCTGAGGCAGTGACGTATGCGAGCCATCTCATTAATCGTCTACCATCTGCTGCTATTGATGGTAAAACACCATTGGAACAATGGTATGGTAAGCCTGCTAATGATTATGATTCTTTACATGTGTTTGGCTCAACTGCATACTATCATGTGAAAGAATCAAAATTGGATCCTAGAGCAAAGAAAGCTATTTTCTTGGGGATCACTTCTGGAGTCAAAGGATATCGTTTATGGTGTCCAGAGACGGAGAAGGTTGTGTTTAGCAGGGATGTTACTTTTGATGAGACTACTATTATGAAGCCGGTAACATCTGGAGATACCACACAGACCGATGGTGCTTCGAAGCAGGTGGAGTTTGAAGGAGAGTTGATTTTCCCAGTTCAGAGAAAGGATAGGGAAATGAGAGAAGACTTTCCTGTAGAAGATGAGCCAGTTGAAAGGGAGGTTTCAACCCAGGAACCTCAACAACAACAAGAATCAATCGCAACCGGCAGGCCACGACGAATAGTAAGAAAACCTACTCGCTTTATGGATATGGTGGCTTGTGCAACTTCAATTGCAACTGATGGCATTCCTTCAACTTATAAATGGGCTGTCCGGAGCTTAGAAAAGGAAGAGTGGATGAATGCTATGAATGAAGAAATGCAGTCCCTTCATCAGAATGGAACGTGGAGATTGGCCAAACTCCCAAAGGGTAAGAAGGCAATTGGTTGCAAATGGGTGTATGCGAAGAAAGAAGGATTTCCTAACCAAGGTGATGTGCGTTACAAAGCAAGACTGGTAGCTAAAGGCTATGCTCAGAAGGAAGGAATTGATTACAATGAGGTATTTTCTCCAGTTGTAAAACATTCCTCCATTAGAATTCTGTTGGCTTTGGTAGCACAGTTGGATTTGGAACTAGTTCAGATGGATGTTAAAACTGCATTTCTAAATGGAGACTTGGAGGAGGAAATCTATATGACTCAGCCTGAAGGATTCAAAGTTGCTGGAAAGGAGAATATGGTATGTAAACTTGAAAAATCGTTATACGGATTGAAGCAGTCTTCGAGGCAATGGTATAAACGGTTTGACAAGTTTATGTTGCGGCACAAGTACAGGAGAAGCAAATACGATCATTGTGTGTATTTGCGGAAGCTTGAAGATGGATCTTTTATCTATCTCCTTTTGTATGTTGATGATATGTTGATTGCTTCAAGAAATCAAGCAGAGATTGAGAAGCTTAAGGATCAACTGAAGAAGGAGTTCGAGATGAAGGATTTAGGTGAGGCAAGGAAGATACTTGGCATGGAGATAACAAGAGATAGACAATCGAAGAAGCTCTTCTTATCTCAAAAGGAGTATTTGAAGAAGGTGCTACATCGTTTCGGTATGAATGAAGAAACCAGGACGGTTAGCATCCCACTTGCCCCACATTTTAAGCTTAATGCTGACATGTCGCCGAAGGATGAAGATGAACGAGCATATATGTCAAGGGTGCCATATGCGAATGCTGTTGGTAGCTTGATGTATGCTATGGTTTGTACGAGACCAGACATTTCACAGGCAGTTGGAGTGGTGAGTAGGTATATGCATGATCCCGGAATGGAGCATTGGCAAGCTGTGAAATGGATTCTACGGTATATTTGTAATACTGTAGATGTTGGATTGGTCTTTCAGCAGGGTGTTGATCAATGTCTAGTTGGGTACTGTGACTCAGATTTTGCAGGTGATTTGGACAAAAGAAGGTCAACTACTGGTTTTGTATTCACTCTCGCAGGTGCACCAGTTAGTTGGAAGTCAACTTTACAGTCAACAGTAGCTTTGTCTACAACAGAGGCAGAGTATATGGCGATTACAGAAGCTGTAAAGGAGGCGATTTGGCTTCAGGGGTTGCTTGGAGAGCTTGGTGTTGGTCAGGAAAGCATCACAGTATTTTGTGATAGCCAGAGTGCTATTCAGTTAGCAAAGAACCAAGTCTACCATGCAAGAACGAAGCATATTGACGTCCGATATCATTTTGTAAGAGAAATTTTGGAAGAAGGTGGAGTCACAATACAGAAGATACGAACAGATGACAATCCTGCTGATATGTTGACAAAGGTGGTGACTTCTATTAAATTTCAACATTGTTTGGATTTGATCAACATTGTTGAACATGGTGTTTTGAATAGAAGTTACAATTAGAATTTGTAAATAGGAGAAATTGAGACTGTGAGATCTTGCCAAGGTGGAGATTTGTGAGTTTTGGCAAGTCCCACATCGGTGGGTTTTGGGTTTGAAGGGGGGAGGTTTTAGTATAAATAGAGTGCCTCCCCCTCCCTTATTCCTCACCCCACAATTGTCTCTCAAGGCATTTGTATATCTTCCTCTTTTGTAGTATTTCACTTGTAAATTATTTGGAGTGAATTTAGGATCTGATATTTCTCTTATATTTGTCCGATTTATTATTTATTAGTTGCATTTAAATATAGTAGTTGGTGCTTATTATATTATTAAATTACGTCTAGAAACTTTGTTTTCTAGTTGGGTAATTTTCTAATATAATCGGTTACACTCTATATTGTGGGTTTGAAGGGGGGAGGTTTTAGTATAAATAGAGTGCCTCCCCCTCCCTTATTCCTCACCCCACAATTGTCTCTCAAGGCATTTGTATATCTTCCTCTTTTGTAGTATTTCACTTGTAAATTATTTGGAGTGAATTTAGGATCTGATATTTCTCTTATATTTGTCCGATTTATTATTTATTAGTTGCATTTAAATATAGTAGTTGGTGCTTATTATATTATTAAATTACGTCTAGAAACTTTGTTTTCTAGTTGGGTAATTTTCTAATATAATCGGTTACACTCTATATTGCGCTTCCTCAACATCCTACACCAGAGCTTGAAAATAAAACACCATGGAAGCGAAGGTCAAGTTTGTGACAGCGCTGCTTCTGGTAGTGATGATGGGGGAGTTTGGCTGGGGAATGAAGAAGCAGAGGATGACGAGGATAATGAGGAATGAGGTCGAATCAGAATCAGCAAGAAAGGAAATAAGCAGTGAAAGCGTCAATAGTGATGAAGATGAAGATACGAATAATCACCATCATATTCCCAGAGACGACTGGAACAAGGGGCATTATCAACCTGCTCAACATTCACCTTAGTTCCGTTATCAACCTGATGCCAGTTTTGTAAGGATTTGCTGGAGATATTGATCTGTCCTTAATTCCTGAATAAATCCATATCGTCTTTATAGGTTATTCAACCCATCAATATAAAACTTAACCAATGTAGAAAGCCATTCTTGTTGACTATTCACTACTGTAATTCATTACTATTGCCAGAAGAAAATCAAACTGACAAATTTTGGAGTTTCTGTTATTGTTTTGAATTTCGACACTTCGAGCCAACAGCTGAATCAGTTTAGTTTTGTCTACAACGAAGTATGCCATGAGCGCCTAGCGGGCATCTGAATCACAATTGGCATAAGGTGCTTCGTTATCACCTTAACTCGCGTGATGCGGTATCTGGGGTCAAATAAACTATACTGTCTATTTTAGATTATCATGAAGCATAGCATTTGTCTGTTGAGACTAATCAGCAGCCCAGCTTCCGTTAGAAACAAACAACCTGACATCGTTTCTTGCCTGAAAAAATTAGTCACATAAATGAAATACCCACAAATTTGAAGGAAAAGAAATCCCTCCCCACTTAGATGATTGCTCGGATTCAATATGCCATTTTAGTGAATTGAGTTTCTGGCTCAGCCCAACCCCCCGCAAAACATCATGCCTTGATGATGAAAAATACCTTGGGCGGGGAAAAGGGCCAGTCTTATGCTAGGATACAAAGAACAAGGTTCGAATTCTGTGTCCAGAAATATGAAAGGAAAACAATTCGATATTTCTCTTTGTAAGAAAAATAAAAATAAGTATTTCACAGAAGATTCTTAATCTGCAGAGGCATAACTATCAACCTGCAATGCATTTAGGTTACATTGACCACGGCTCTTTTCCAACTTGTTAATCATCCGAACGAGAGATATAAAATGAGAACAAAGAAGCAGAAAAGAGACCCCAAAAAAAAAAGTTTTGTTTTTGGGAGGGGGCAGAGAGGGAAAGGGGGGAATTAATAAACAATCGTACCGACTGAAATGGAGAGGAGCAAAATTACTTCCTAATTTGTTTCCTATATCCAGTCACTTCCAGTTGTGGAGGTGATGACTGATGAGGCGAGGTCAGGCTAAGCTGTAACCATTTGATTCCCTCTTCTTGCAGCCGCATCAGCCAGTCTCTTCCAATTCAACTCTCTCTGCTCTTCCACTGCTCTGGCCTTCGCCTCTTTCTCTGCATATTGCCGTTGGCAATCTTCAAATAATTCGGCATCCATTTCTGTGAACATTTTCCGTACATTCACAGTCAACACATGAACCGCCTGGTTCCAATGACTCTGAATATTCTTCTCCAATGCTTCATATATTATCGGGAATACCACAGCTCGGTTTTGGGCTATCAAGCTAACAATGTGCTCATTATTCCATAAAAACAGGGCTCGTTCCGCAACCTGCATCACAAGCAGAGCTCAGCAAATATCTCTAAGGGAAACATTCTGAAATATTTCTATACCTGTCAATACCCAATAAAATGGTACAGTTCTAACTTCAAATAGATGAACGGCCAAAAAATCAAATAGATCAGGATCCTGGAACCAATATGCTGATTACGATATCTAAACCAGTAAAATTTGACACAGATGAATAAGTCACTGTCTCAGAATCGAATCAGAAGCATAAATCCTCTTCTATAGAGGGTCCTCCAACTTACAGTGATAAAACCATATTGGTGAGGGAATGTTATGTACCAGTACAAGGATTAAATAAAATCACCTCAATCTCTAAGCACAAAGGTAAACCATCACTCATATTTTCACGCCATTAACTCTTGGTTGAGTTTAAGATCCATAGCTAATAATGTTTTAAAGCACCTGATAAATTCATCAACAGACCAAGACCGAATTTGAAGAAGCTGCAAATAAGAAGTTGATTTTTCTTTTTCCTTCACTGCCCTCAGAATCTTGAAAAAAATGCATTTTATTTTTGCCAGGAGGACACCATATATACATTAAAGCAGAAAACTGTAATTACAGTGATAAGCGAACAAAAAAAAAATAGATTTCAATATCCTGCTATTACAAGGAAATAGGCTTGACCTAAACGAAGTTAATTGTAATCGCCAGAGCCTCATTGTTCAACTAGAATAATGCATAACTTAACCCAAGGATTCGCTACACTTTAAACCTATTATTTTTTTGCTCAGACACTTTAAACCTATTATAAATCATCACAATTTGAATGCAGTAGGAGCTACTTTAGCTCTTGTTCAAAAGGATATTGGGAGAAGTTTGGCCTATACTACAATATCCCGATTGGGTTGTAGAAGTTAGCACACTTTCCCCTGATTTTAGAAATAATTTGTGTTGTGCTACCTACTCCCCAAAAGAAAGGTCAAGTCTGACAGTTTGAGAGACCCGTGCCCGGCAAATGCTGGCTTCTGGAGAGAGCCCAGAATAGTTTCTTTAGGATTCTGATTTTGTGCCTTCTGCGCATGTAAATTTTGGGTTTACAACAACTCATTTCCAGGCGGGATTCACTATCTATAAAGCTCATCATGAGCCTCAGACATCATGAGTCTCAGATTTCTAGTCAATGCAATTCAGTGCTTATTTTGTTAAGATTTTTTCTCCTCAGGCAAATAAGATCGATTTGAAAAAACTAAATTTAGTCACTGAAAAAAGCACGCTTTTTTGTTAGGGTATGGCTTGCAATCTGCAAGTTACGTGTTGTAGTCTTATTCTGGCGGACTCCCTCAGTGGCATAATTAACTGTAGTGTGACGATAATATTGGAGCGTCAATGAAATTCTTTGTTGACAAGCAGCAAGAATGTGGACAAGTTTTCAGATTAGAACAACAAAAGAAAAAAAAGGAAGCATACACTTGAAAAAATCATTACTTTAGACCCATATAATCCAATTACAGTGAAAGGGTGGCTCTTCGTCGGGAGAAAAAATAATATTCTGATGATGACAAGACCATCTACAATTACTAAGTAAAATTCTACAATTAAATCGATTAAGTCATTACACATATTACCAAAATCAAGCCAGAAAGGCAATATATACATATATACTAGAAATCAAATCCACCTCTTATATCCTCTCAGTTTTGTTGAAAACCTCTTACCCCAAAAGTGTATAACCTCTAGCCCCAAGTCACATAACTGTCCCTTACCCTTTTGAAAACTCAGATTCTTTATGGGAATAAAGTAGATGATCCCTGTGATTCGGCCCATAATCATTTTCTTACATGTAATTTGAACTGTAATAGATAACCCCCATACAATTAGGCCTCAGAGCGAGAGACGGGAGAAGTTTATGGAGAATTGACTTGGTTGGTCACCTCATGAACCTTCATATTCAGATACAGTTTGGAGGAACCACAGAAAGAGCCAAAAGCTAGCTTCTGAGGTTGGAGAGCCTAAAGTCCCTATGAACCCCAGATCAAGTCTCATACTTACCATGTAAAGTGCCCCCTTGTCAGGATGGATAAAGAAATTTAACAGTCTAACTCCTTGTCCAGAGAGTTATCTTGTTATGGACATTAATTTTATCACCATACAGTTCCTAATATATTGGCATTCTTAAAATATTCTGTTAACTACACCCTTGTGAGGATTGATTAAATTCACAGAAGATTTTGCAAGCCAACAACTTCCTTCGGCAGTTAATGACCATAAAATTGAAATTACAATCCAATAACCTAAGCCATCACCCATATTTTTGTTTCTTTATTATGGCAGGAAGGAAGTCTAGAAATTATAAGACAAATAACATTTGCAACTTCAATAAAGTAATAATAAATCCATAGCTAGCCAGGCTGCAAAAGAGAATATCCATTGGAATTTTGTATAGCCTGAATGCATATAAGTTCAATAGAGATCATGAATATTCCTTCTTAATGGATAACAGTATCACAAGACAGCTACCGCGTTGCCTATCAAACAAAACATCCTTGATAGATGCATAGCATAAGAAATAACAAAACAAATAAACAAGCAAGATTCTACACTATTCCAAACAAGAGCCCATTTAGAAAAAAGTTACTTTTGCCACCACAATCCTAAACATAAATCACATCTAAACACATAAAAAGAAGCAGTTCAAGCAGCATCATAATTAAGAACCAATGCAACTAATCTGAATCAATACCATTATAAAATATCAGTTAACACAAACCTGAAAGTGAGAACTGTTGAGACAGCGGCCAATCTGTCTGAAAAGGGGCACCATGCAGCGTTGAAATTCTGCATTCTGTGTAGCTTCCAGCACTTCCTCTAGTTCTCCAAGGAAGAGAACTTCCTTCTGGCAATTGGTCAGCGGCCAATACTTTAATAAACCCCTTATAACTGTATCTGCCAGCTTGTAATCCTTTTCAACAAACTGAATGATACAGTATGACAACTGCTGATGATAAATAGCAACGCCCTTGGGTTTATGAAGAGGAATAAGGGCACGAACAAGAAACAACTTGTGCTCCTCTTTCATTGGCAGAGCAAAGCCATTGATTATACTTCCGAGAATCTCAAGAAGCTCTCCAAGACCGCTATGCCTCTCAGTTTCATATATATACCGGTAAAAAATGTTATTAATTGCCTTCCTAATAAATGGTCGGTGAACCATGAATTTTCCGTATATACGATGTAGGATAGTTTTCAGATATTCTCGCTCCCGAGGATCCTCAGAGTCAAACAATTCAAGTAATTTCAACACAAATGAATGATCAATGTATCGCTTGGCAACCTTGGTATCGGTATCCGACGACACCACATATCTCAGTAGTAGCTCGTACACAAGCTGCAGATGGGGCCATGCTGGTTCCAAGCAAGGTTCCTCCTCTTCCGGGTCGTTAACCTCTTGTCCTGTATTTTCATGCGAGGCCGGAGGCAAGCACCGGAATACATTTACCGATATCATTCTAATCATTTCTTCCTGACAATTTTCCGTAATCTTCCCTGACCCGGATTGTATAAAGTCAACTAAATCCATTAGCGCCTGCCGCTTAATTTCCTTCTCTCGAACTGACTTCAAGGCGTCCAAGAAATCCAAGACGTAACAGCAAACCTGCAACTTCCGAAGGAACAAATTCTGCCTCTCCGAAACGGGCGCGTCACGAAGCGAGGGAAGGGGTTCCATGGCACCTGAAGGCGGAGGCCCGCCTAGAGTAAGGCCTGATGCGCCCGCACCAACCTTGTTGACGCCCACATTGGCAGGCGCCGCATTGCGGTTGCCAGGGGGAGCGTTTCCATAGAACGATACATCGTTAGGACCGGACTTGGAGGGCTTTTTGCTCCCACCCTTCATAAAATTCTTGAACATTTTCGAAATGCAATGAACCCTAACCCTATATTCTTAAGCTCATGAACAAATTCAGAATGGAGCCCGTGATTGGATTCCGAGGGAGTACAGCGAATACATCAAGCGAAGAAAAAGATGACCATGATATGATATGTTCCAAATCCACGAATAATTTTCTTCCCTCAAATTTCGCATCAAGACACAACGGCCTGCGAATCTGGAAGTGGGAGGTGGAACAGAGAAAATCTGTGGTGGTGTTCCAAAGTTCTCAGAAATTGACAAACAATGGATCAAGTCAGCAACTAAGCCATGTCACATCACCGGAATGTTGCCCGGAGAAGAGGTCGGAGATGCGTTCCGGCGATCACCCCGTCGAAGATGGGATAGGTGGCAGATACAGGGAGGAGGGGAGATTGGAAGTGACGAAAGTGGGGAGATAATTAAGGAAGATAGAGAATTAGAGGGGTAAATATGACGAGGGATAATGATTATCCATTACAGTTTTGCCCACCGGCCCTTTTTTAATAGTAAATCAGTTTATCTTTTCATTTTTTTCAGTTTATTTATTTTTTCCCTTTCTTTCTCTTATGCTACTAGTAGCTCGGAGGCTCGTACTCACACAGAGAAAAGAGGAGAGAGAGAAAAAAGTTTGGGGGGGGGGGGGGGAGCGTACACATTCTTGCTCATCTTCATGCTTAAATATTTAATATCTTAAAATATTTTTTTAGTAATATTCAATATCTTAAATTAATTAATTTTTAATGTATCAGCACCATAGAGTATTTTTTTAGTTAGGAACTAATAAAGATGCTCTATGGTGTCCGATACACTAAAAATTAATTTAATTAATTAATTCAAGATATTAAGTATTATTAGAAAAATACTGAATTTTTTTAAATAAATATCATTTGAATTGACAAAATTCTAAAAATTCTAATGACAAGTAAGTCTTAAGGGACCAACTTACAATTTTGAAATGTTGTGATTTTGCTAAAATGTCCATTAAATTTTTCTTTTGAAAATAAAAAACCATCGCAAGTGTTGAAGTTCTGCCAGCGGCCAGAATTCTGATAACAACTTGAGAAGTGCGATTGATTGCTTGAGTCTAAAAATTGACTACTTGAACTATATAAATGTTATATAGTGTCGTTGACAAGTTTAATAAAAGCAATGACATCTTGAATATAGCTATTGATAACTTGCATTCTCGAAGCTACCAATGGCTACATTCAAGTTGATAGAGTAATTTGTGGGTATAAAGTTGATAGAGTACTATCAATACCTTTTATGTAAGAAAATTGATCACACTGTCATCACTAATGTTTTTAATTAGGGGTCAACATAATATTCAGTATCTTAAGTTTGTTTCTATTTTGATTTTAATCCCTCGAGGTTTAAATTATATAGGTCTTAGTCTCTCAATGAATAAAATGATTCAAATTTTTATTTAATTATAGAGACTAATATTTTAAAAGAAATGAAAATTGAATCATCAAAATCTAGTATATAAAAAAACTTAAGGGATCAAAATTGGAATAAAAACATACTCAGATGATGAAAGATTATGTCAATGGGTGTACAATTTACCCAAAAAACAAGCATGGTCGGTGAAAGTTGGATAACGAGTGGTGATATGGGGAAACTGAAAAGATGAGAGTGGGAAGTCCGGAGCACACAATCAAAAGGGGAGTGAGGTGTGAGAATGATGAGATTCAGATTTGTAAACTCATTTATTGATAAGCCTTTGACTTTGTTTTCGCTGCCACACACAATCTGTCCCGTCTGATTTGGACTTCCATAAATATCTGTAAATGGAGTGGGTAGATACCAGAAACATCAGGCGATTCTTAAAACATTTAAACAATAAGGAAAATCTCCCTGACACCTTAAGATATCAAAAAAAATTCTTAAAAAATGTTTAAAGAAAAATGGTTAGAAAACATTAACAATTATATTAATATAATATTAACAATTAAATCAGTATACTTTAACAAGTAATATTTATATTTTAACAAATAAATCAGTACAAAATAACAATTATAACAGTATAATATTATAAGAAAAACACTTCTCATGTTGTAGGAGAACTGTTTTCTCATGTCACACACACATGAAAATGGTGGGACCGACATATATAGATATAAATTAATTCATACATATGTGTGGGTCCTACCATTTCATGTATATAGGAATCTTCTTCTTCTCATGCAACATAAGAAAATCAAATCCCAATATTATAAACTTCATTTTCTCACATAGTACCAAAAAAGGCCTAAAGGCTTTTCTACAAGGTTTTTAAAACCGGACCGGTTATTGAACCGGTTAGGGTACTGGGTTAAGGGTTAGTGGGTCAGACCGGAGTCAAACTGGTGAGCAGTTTAGGGTTTCATATTATTAATATTAGAGTATAAAGAAAATAATTTTTTAATAATAAAAATATCTTATTTACTAACAAAAATAATTATGCATATTATATATATATATTCCCTTTTTTCTAATTAAATTTATTTAAATTTTAATATTTATATATAATATTAGGTGATCTTTTTTTTGCTTAAATAGTTAGATGATTTGATCGGATGAGAAATGTGAAACAGTGAAAGGCTACTTTATGTGAAAGCAAAACTTTGATAAAAGAGATTTAGAAAACCGAGCTAAAGTTTTTAATTTTCCTACAGTTTCTCCCTACAACACGTTATCTATGTCAGATTGTTAGGGAGGGTTATCAATTATCAATGTAAGACAAATTTAAAATTTCAATTGTGTTCCAATTTTCAAGTCGAGTCAGTTCTCAATACTCTCTCGCTCAACTCTCCCCTTCAGTGTTTGAAATTTCCTTCTCGTTCTATCTCGACAGGAGGAGAGCCTTCAGCCTCCGGATCGTTACTCCTCCTTCGACCTCCATTGCCGGCGTCTTCTCCGGAGAGCCTCAACATTGAGAGCAGAGAGGGGACACAGAGCTTCTTGTTGTGTATAAGATCTGAGAATCGAACGAAGACCTTCTTCTTTCTTCATCATCCATGGATCCACTTGCTCTTTTTCTTCTCCTTCTCCTTCTATTTCTAGCTTTTTTTCTCAGGCGACTTTTCAGGCAAACCGTGGGTTTCAGGAGATTTTCTTTTAAAAAAAAAAACTGTGACTCGGAAACTTGGCTGGGTTAGGCCAAGTTGGACGAGTTGACCCGGGTCAACTCGAAACCCATGGTCACACCTTAACTCGGACCGGTGTCCTGGCCGGTTCGCCGGTTTCTGGTCCGAATCGGGCGGGCGGTCCAGTCCGGTTTTCAAAACCTTACTTTTCTAACATATACTTTTCTTCAAACTTTTTTTAAAAATATCTTGGTACCTTAGACCCAAAGAAAGATTTTCTCTAAACAATACTGCATCATAAATCTACAGGATTTTTTTATAGGGAATATATACTCTAATTCATCAGTTTAATGCGTAGGCAAAAAAAAAAAAAATTATTTGCTGAAGGCAATTATTTCTATAAAATTTAATAAGTGAATTTTAAATTTAAAGGTAATATAAATATTAACACACCCATTATAGGAAGCGGGTAATAAAAATGTTGTTTTTAATATAATTATCCTAGATATAACATGATTATGCCATTTCAATGTCTCTAGAAACGTTTTTATATCTGGCCAGCTGCATATGAATGTTTAAATCAACGCTTTAAAAATTTTTGACTGAATGTCGAGTTCAAAAGATCAATTGGCTATATTATTCAAACGGTTAGATTGATTGAGCCGTCCGATTAGACCTGCGACGTAAATTAAAATAATATTATATAAATATACAATGATTAAAAAATAGGGAAAATTATAATAAAGGACCTAAGAAAAATAATATTTATTAAGAAGGACCATAAAAATAATAATTATTTTAAAAGACAAAAAATTAAAACATACTGAATTATCCTCAAACAAGATTGAGTAAAGTAAATTCAAGAGATAAGTCACTAAACCATAGATCATAAGTAATTCATCCACCGACTGGACTCTGATTTTGTCAGCATAAGGTGCGTCAGAGTTGCACCCACACAACGAAATAGATGAAAGATTCAATATTTTTGAAAATGTGGAAATTGAAAGTGAAAGAAACTAGCAGGGAGGGCTGAAATAATTTTAAAATACAGTAGCACTTACTTAGTGACTAATTTCATGTGAATGTTATTGGGATGGCTCTGACCTTATTGAACTAAGAATGGGATACCCAAGTGATGCATATCGACAAATGGAAGAAGGAGGAAGCAAACTTTATGAGTAAAAGGATGCTGACCATGGGTGCGGGTATTCAGATCCTCTCAAGCTTTTGAGCTAACAGATTACAAGAGGAGAGGTGAGATGGTGGAGGATGAAGATTGAAGTTTATCTGTCCATAAAGTTTAGAAGAGAGACAGAAAAGCAAGTTCGTAATTGCAAGGCGAGTTCGATCAATTAATCTAGAGTATGGTTTACTTAGAAAGGATATAAGAAATCTAGCTAAGGACAATCTAGTCTTTCTATTTTAATGTTTTAATTCCTGGTCCTTCAAAATAATTACTATTTTTATGGTCTTTCTCAATAAATATTATTTTTCTTAGGTCCTTTATAATTTTCCCTAAAAAATAAGTAATCCGTAATCTAATTCAATATTTTTTTAATAATAAGAAAAAAATATTAATAATAAAATAAAAGTTTTACAAAGTATTAGTTATAGTAAAACATAAAGAAAAATTAACCATATGGGGGCCTAAATCCAGTTTAATAAGAAAGTTAGTAAAGTCACAAAAAATATCAAACAAGATGAAATAAAAAATATTTTTTAATTACATATAAATTTTTGAGAATAAAATTTAAATACCAAAAATACATTTTAAATTATATTTGTTCATATTACTGAAATTGAACAAAATTAAAATTTTTAATTATATTATGACATATGTATTATAAAAATGAGTATTGTCAAAATATTTTGCATTTCAAAATATATGTGGTAGGAGATTAACTTATTTATAATAAAATTATAAGGGTGAAATTTGAGAAAAAAAACAAAAAGCAAAACTAAAATATTTATACATGTCTTTTTTTTTTAAATCCTTTTATGTTGCCCTGTTCGGTTTTATAAAATCATTCCAGTTCTCAGTTAAATAACGGCTTCTGGCCCACTGACAAATAAATAACAACCCAAACCAATATAAAGGCAAAATTTGGGCTACTATTGTGGTCTGCTGCCAATTCGACCGTCAGATCCAGTTCAGCTATGAAAACCTCGATTTGAATAGTCATTAATTTATATCAGGACAAATAAGGATAGATATAAAATTTCAATAATTTTATTCGTTTTACTATCACAATAATTTCATTGATATTCTTTGCAAATGAATAATATAATAATTTCATTTGATGTCTTAAGATTCCCCAAGATCGCATTACTAATACTCAATTCCCGCCTTTAGATTCCCACTTTTTTTTTTTAATCTCAGCAGGAAAATTATTATAATTTTATATATATTAAAAGTACAAATTTAGCAACAAAATTATTTGAAATGACGTCCCACACCTCAGCTGGTTGTTTGGTTTCGGGGAAGGAAGGGAGAGAGAGAGAATTTTTTTTTCTCTCATATGTACTAAATAATCCATATTTTTTTTAATATTTTTAAAATATACTCTCAATTAAAAAAAAATATTTTCATTAATAACAGTTGAAAGTTTTATCAATATCCTTCCTACCCTCTAACAAAATGGCAAAAGTACGGGAAAAAAACCTTAATTAATTACCAAAATGTCACTGTGGCAAAACTATTAATTCATCTGCCCCTCTAATCGATTACATGCCTTATGTAATCGATTACAAAGTGTCAGATATATTTTTTTTCAATTTTTACACTATGTAATTGATTACGTTGAGACATAATCGATTACATAGTGTATAATGTCATGTAATTGATTATGCTACAGTGCGTAATCGATTACATCTAAGTATGGGATTTTAGAGAGCTTTCAGCGCCCAAAATATAATTCAGGGCGCCTAAAGTCCGACTTTAGGCGCCCTTAATAAATAAAAAAAAGTTTAAAAAATAATTAATTTAGGCGCCCTTAATTTAAATAAGGGCACCTAAAGTCTTTAAATAAATAAAAAAGTTTTAAAGCGCCTAGATAATTTTTTGAAAAAAATTTGGCGCCGAAGTTTAAAAATTAATTACTTTAGGCGCTCTAAATTTTAGGGCGCCTAAAGTATATTTTAGGTGCTCTAAATAAAGTTTAGGGCGCGTAAAATATACTTTAGGCGCCCTAAATAAAAATTTAGGGCGCCTAAAGTACTTTTTACTCCCTTTTTTAAAATAAGGACACCTTTTTGGAAAGTAATATCCATTTTTTGTAGTAGTGACATTTCGACAGATGTGTTTTTTAAAAGGTAAATTGAGCTCATTCGGGACCATTTTAACATTTCTGCCCTAAAGGTCTCTGGTTGGTCATGTTTTGGTTGGGTTTTGTGCGACTCATCAACGTGTAAGGCCATTCTCCTCTTTGAATGTAGTATTGTTGTGTAATCTTTGTAGTTTGACTTCATCCACCTTTATTTTCGTGTAGAATCTGAACCCCACCCCATTGCAGCCCCCATTTTTTATTGTGGACGATGAGTTCAAGTTCTAACGCCTACATTGCCGTAATATACCATAGTGGGAGACATTTTGAAGGGCCCGATAGTGTGCAATTTGAAGGAAAAACAAAAATGCTGAAAATCAATCGGAGCACTACGTACAACCAACTCAAAGAAAGGATTTGTCGAAAATTGGGGCTACATGGCAGCCATTGCATTCATTGATTGATTGCCAAAGTAGAAACTACTGTCGGTTTTGATTGTGTATATTACATTAGTAACGATGTGTGTGATGATGAAGACGTAGAATGCATT
Organism: Acacia confusa; assembly: GCA_037074495.1. NCBI lineage: Eukaryota > Viridiplantae > Streptophyta > Magnoliopsida > Fabales > Fabaceae > Acacia > Acacia confusa. Next base: position 5,546,457 of record CM073507.1, on the reverse strand, counting down.
ATAGATGCCTTTGATAATCGAAAATCACAAAAATTTATTGAGATTTATGTTGAGGTTGAATCCGGTGAAGCATTGTCTGTTCCCATACATACAAGATCCCCACAATATGATTGTCAAGAAGACATAGCTATCAGTTTATCTGCACCGTTACAAGTATTAAGTCAGCTGAGATTGACGGAGGAGAAGGAGGATCAGGAAGACGAGGGTGAGGAAGAGGAGGACATTCACAGTGAGGAGAGAGAACTTGATAGTGTGGTTCCACTAGGCGACTCGTCAGATACTGATGTTGAGGGTGATTTTGATGATGACACGAACACTGTGTAGCTGAGTACCTTGAGAACGTCACCGTCACCGTCACTGCTTCATGTTGACCCAGTTAGCACTTAATAGTGGTAAGTTAGTAAATATGTATTTGTTGATGTATTTGTAATTCTTATTCAATGGGTTTAACAAAAAATCATTTGTACAGCTGTTGGGACAGATATTGAGCCATTTTGGAACGAAAGCCCGCACTATTCCAACATTAATTGGGCGCAATGTGATGATGAAACGGAGATGTTGTATGGTGATGATGACATGCAAGGTGGTTGACATTATCCACTATATTTATATTAACAGTTTCCTTCGAAGTCTGAAATGCAACATGCCGTGAAATTATATTGCGTGAAGTCTCGTCGCACATGCATAGTTGAGAAAAGCGATGACCATAGGTTTGTCATGAGGTGTCGGAACCATGCCTCAATCCCACTGTTTGCTTCAAAACAAACGTAATCAATAACCGTCAACATCTATACACACAATAACATGTAATTCATGCTTCAACCCCACTGTTTGCTTTCAATTTCACATGAAAATAGCTACTACCCATTTCCAAAACGTACAAAAACATATATTTAATCTCTCATTTGTTCAAAAAAAAACAACCAACAATTCAAATTAATGATCAAAACACTACATACCCAAAGAAAACAAACCCTAATCGATTACATGCACCATATGTTCAGAAAAAACGGAGAAAATATGGACAAATTTGTAATGGGTTTCGAAAACTTACCGAAATCAACGCAAATGAGAGCAAATCTTCGATTTTTCCTACACCCACGCCTTGGATCTGATGGTTTCTGGCCGAAAATGAAGATGGAGGAGAGTGGGAAGCCCTAATTGGTTAAATGGAAGTGAAATGAGGGAAAATGAAGCGTTTGAGTTTTAAAAAAACTTAAAACGCACAATGTAATCGATTACGACCTGTGTCTTAATTGATTACATCGTGTTTTAACTGTCATTTTGCCTTCTAGTGTTATGTAATCGATTACGCACTGTAGTGTAATTGATTACATAAAACTATACACTATGTAATCGATTACGTAATCAATTACATAGCGTAATCGATTACATAGTGTTAAAATTAAAAAAAAGATAAATCTGACCCTCTGTAATCGATTATATATGGCATGTAATCGATTACAGGGGGCAGATAGGTTAATGATTTTTGCCATGATGGTATTTTAGTAATTAATTAATTAATTAGAGTTTTTTCCATACTTTTACCCAACAAAACACACTTAAACTTCTCAAAAGTGAAAAAAAACACATACACATTTAAAAGTTGGGCCATTTTGAAACTCCCGTCAACTCCACTCTAACTCCGTTAATTCTATGGGACCCACAAGTGTCACCCTCAGTCCCTCACCAGTCACCACCTCCTTGTTTGCTCCACCGTGAAGTCGTCACCCTCTGGTTGTTTGTCGTGTTCGTGTCGGCCATTTCCGTTTTCATTTAATTCCTATTATAATCTTTGTTGGCCGTTTCTTTCTAAATTTGCAACTCCAGGTCCTCGATCTTCGACTTCAACTCGTTGATGCAGTCCACGACGTCCGACAGCGGAGAGGGCTTGTCCATTCTCGAGACGTTCGGAACCACCGAGCGCAGCGCATAGAACCCGTGGTTCAGCTTTTCCCTTCGCTGCCTCTCTGCCTCCATGTGATTCAGCGAAGTTTTGCTACCCAAGCCGGGTTTTCTCCCTCTCTTCCTTGGGGTTCTTTTCTCTATGGAAGGATTATAGTCCGAATCGGAAAGCTTCAAATCCTCGTACCCGAATTTGCCTAATTCCTCTGTTTTGCTTTCCTCTTGCCGTTATTTTGTTTCTCGGTGAAGGAAATGTTTTGATCATCGAAGAACTGAATCAGGTTGTTGCTAGGTTGCTTGGGGATGAGATGGAAGATGATGCATAATCCAGCTGGCTTTCAAGGAATTCGAACATGGGTTTGATCTGGTTGACAAATCTAACATCTAAGCTAAGAAATTAAGCAGATTATTGGGAATTTGGGAGGGTGAAACAGGGGGTGACACTTGACTTGTGGATACCGAAGAATTAACGGAGTTAGAGTGAAGCTAACGGAAGTGTCAAAATTACTCCACTTTCAAACATCTATGTAATTTTTTCACTTTTAAAAATTTTATGGTGACCGTTGTCTCTTAAACATGACTTACCTTGCCAAATTATATATAGAAAATTTTCCGCAAACACGCTCTGTCTGTTTTTTTTTTTTTTTTTTTGGGTGAGGTGGCAGAAAAGATTTGCTCACTCGTTTTCTGGATTAAAATGGCGGGGCTGAGCCCAGCATAATTTAGATTCCCTCTTATTATTTTAATGAATTATAAAGAAAAAAGATTGGGCTTCGATCTGTATAATGTTCATATTATGGTTTGTCAATAATTGAAGTGGAGGTCATATAAAAAATATAATAATTGAAGTGAAGGGCCCATATTACCCCAGTTCAACTAACGGAAATTAGGTTTATATAAGGAGTTAGTCTCTCATAATATCACAACATGACGAACTAAAATTTGAATCCTCATTAAAAAAGATACCCATATTTAGTGTCTAATAGTACATCGAACATGAGTGTCTATAATAGAAGAATACCTGTATCTAAAAAAAAAAAAATCCCATTAATATGATCTTGATCAACTGATCAAGCAATATCTAGCCCCCTTGAATTTTTATAGGAGCTGCAAGTTTTAAACACGATAATAAAACTTATCATAATCATGGAAAAAGAAACTTTTGCTGTTTCAAATATTATTGTTCCTAAAAAAGCAATTAATAATAATATGAGTTGAATTGTTTATAGGGTTTTAGCAAATGGATTAGTTCAAAGTAGAGTTGGGAAATCAAGCCGACTCAACTATTTAAGCCTTAACCCTTTAAAGGTTGGGTTTATAAAATGGAACCTCTAAATAAAGTCGAGTTTAAAAGGGTAGACCTTGTATGGCTAAGTGTTTAAAAGAGTGGGCCTTATAAGGTTAAGGTCTAGTCCGTTAGGCCTGTTTATATATATTTTTTTTATTGCTAAATTTTTATTTTAAGTTGTTGTTGTATAATTTATTTTTATTCATTCATATCATGGAAAGGTCAAGTTTTTAAAGCAAACTCTCATGGGAACATGTTGAAGACTAGACTATTATATATATTTGTTATTTTCAGTATGATTTGTGTTTATTATTACTAGTTCACACTCCATCCAATTTTAAATTTAAGATAGAGTTAACTTTTTTTAAAAAAAAAAAATTAAGGAAGCTAAATAAATTACTTAACCATATTATATATTGTGTATATTTAGATTATATATAATTTTATTAGTCAAACAAATTAGGTTGAAGAAAAAAAATATAAATACTATAAAATAATTTAATTAGCTTCATTAATTTGATTAAAAGGCTTTTTTCCCAAAGTGCCCCTTTTTAGGAAACTATTTACCAAAATACCCCCACTTTCAAACTATTTCCCATTATGCCCCTCCCTGAAAACATATTCCCTGGCTATCCCCATTTAGTCGATTAAATAAAGGCTTTAGTCGACTAAACGGGGGTTTGATTTTTTTTTTAAAACTGTTGACATTTAGTCGACTAAATCCAGGATTTAGTCAACTAAATATCGTAGAGGTGAAATTTTTTCAATAACCCCGACATTTAGTTGACTAAATCCCAGGATTTAGTCGACTAAATGTCGACAGTGGATTTTTTTTCAATAATAATGGATAAAAATGACTATTTATGAACAAATTAATTCAAGTCCTATTATTTAGAAATAAGTTGGATCATATCATTATCTTCTTGATTTCATGATTATCATTATTTTTACTTCTATTATTATCCATTATTATTATCATTATTATATGATAATAATATAACATATACATATATTCCATACCTGTTAGTTGGTTAGATCCTATTATTTAGGGATACCTTAGATCAAATCCTATAATCTCTAATATATTTTATTCATCTCATTATTGCTTTCCTAATATTGTTATTATTATTATTTTTTTTTATAATTAATATACTATCCACTATTTTTATCCATTATTGTAAAAATATGTATTCATCAATAACTTTGCAAAAATGCACGTATGTCTCTAGCTTTTTTTTTTTTGGTTTCAGTTTACACGCACTTACAGTGATCATTATGATCATCTATAATTATGTTCTTCTTTTCTTTCCAGATCCTCGTCGTTTTTTTCTTCTTCTCTACATGATTATTTTTCTGTGAATGCGTGTAAACTGGAAAAAAAAGCTAGAGAGCCATGCGTGCGTTTTTGCAAAGTTATTGATGAATACATATTTTTACAATAATGGATAAAAATAGTGGATAGTAGATTAATTATGAAAGAATAATAATAATAATAACAATATTAGGAAAGCAATAATGAGATGAATAAAATATATTAGAGATTATAGGATTTGATCTAAGGTATCCCTAAATAATAGGATCTAACCAATTAACATGTAGGGAATATATGTATATGTTATATTATTATCATATAATAATGATAATGATAATGGATAATAATAGAAGTAAAAATAATGATAATCATGAAATCAGGAAGATAATAATATGATCCAACTTATTTTTAAATAATAGGACTTGAATTAATTTGTCCTTAAATAGTCATTATTATCCATTATTATTGAAAAAGAAGCCCACTGCGACATTTAGTCGACTAAATCCTAAGATTTAGTCGACTAAATGTCGGGGTTATTAAAAAAAATTTCACCCCCCACGACATTTATTTGACTAAATCCTGGATTTAGTCGACTAAATGTCGACAGTTTTTTTTTAAAAAAAATTAAACCCCCATTTAATCGACTAAAACCCTTATTTAGTCGATTAAAAGGGAGTAAACAGGGAATATGTTTATAGGGAGGGGCATAATAGGAAATAGTTTGAAAGTTGGGGTATTTTGGTAAATAGTTTCCTAAACAGGGGCACTTTGGGAAAAAAGCCTTGATTAAAAAGGTCAATCTTATCTTATATTTAGAATCAGAAGGAGTAGTTAATACGATCTAGTTATCTCACATGACTAATTTGTTTAATATTTACAACATTTATTTGATAAATTATAATTTTAACTGTTGTAATTTATTGATTATATTTTTTAAAAAAAACACAGATAAAATAAATAAAATTTTAAAAAATAGCTTCCGGACTTAACCAACATGCTCCTAGGCCGGTCTTTGAATTTTTTTTTTTTACCTAAAGCCTAAAACGAATGGCCGTTTTAGATTTTAACCCTTAAAAAACCGAGCCTAATTCTCAATTCTTGTTGTAGGTGGATGTTGATCCATACCCGTGGCTATAGAAAAAGAGGTTAACATAAGTCATCTCCTCGCGAGAGTTCTCATGATTTAGGGTTTGTTTGCCACCCTCTAAAACTTGATTGACTAATTGATGTGATTTTGTTTCATTATGTTGTTATTATTTGGATATATTCAGTATAGTTAGTCGATCAATAGGTATATTTGTGTGGGGGAGGTTGATTCTAGGGCATGCATCACAAAATGCGTTGGACCAGACACCGACCCGCCTCGGCCACACAAACACTCAAATCAAAGATTGCTTTTTGCATCCAACTCCAACACCACAACATAAATAAAGTTCTTACAAATCAAACACAATCAACCCAAGCAGGGACCAGAAATATTCATATTGCTTGCTTGTTCAAATTAGAAACCAGTAGTGATACATATAGTCCCCACCTTTCCACTAAATTAACTGATTCTGCGTGTGAGTGCCTGTCAATTCCATAGGCTGGGGCTCATGTCTCACTTTCACTTAATTCTGCCCATGTTGCATGCATGTTTCCTTTTCATTCCAGTTTAAACTCCAAGCCATATCTGTCACTGATGAAGTCAAGTTTAAACGGAATTCATGAGGAAACGCATTTCGGCATCAAGTGGAAGCAATCAACACAATTACAACAAGCAACGTCTCTCATCTCCACCACCAAAACAAACCTCACTCACTCAATACTATATATGCTCACTGGTGAATGTGCATATTGGTTTTTACAATTACTCATTTTCTCTGTGTCACTATTTTGGTTTTCATAACCCTCCCCAGAGATTTTACAAAGCGTTTGGATTCACATACACACAGCTCCCTTTTCTAAAGAAAAAAAAATATCCTTGTTCCAGGTATTGGTTTTCTGGAGTTGTTTTTTCTTATTATTCTTGAATTCATCAGTGCCAAATTCAAGCGAGTGCTGTTTTGGATTATCACCCTAAGATGAATAATGGTCATATCATGAGTCCATATCCTTTCATCTTTAGCTTAACTCACAGGTTTGATAATCCCATATTCAAGACATTCACTGAGCAAGAGCAAGACTGACAAGAAATTGCTGGCATCCACAATCCGTCTTACATTTACCAAATGGTTTTGTAAAATCTAAGCATAGCAGCAATAGAATGAAGACTGAAATCTAATCCATTTTGAAAACAAATTGTACAGACTTGTTCAATACGAGTATTTTATTACAAAAGCCTGATCACCTATTGTCAAAGCTTGTCCGATATGTCAGTCTTTAAAATCTAAGATAAAATTATTATCACATATTTAATATTATAAATTATGGTTGAAAACTTGTTTTTAAAAAATTCCTATCGCCATTTCAAACATACTTTAAATTTATATAAAGCAGAGCACACATCAATTTTATTTTTGTTTGAATTACAGAAAAAAAATGGTATATAATCAATTTAACCAAATTCTTCAGTGAAAAAAAATAAATTACTAATTTCTGATAAACTATGTTTAAATATAATTGTATGATTTCGTAATTAAATTGTTCTTCTATCATGCAAACACAAAATCACATGCCCATGATATTTTGGTGGAGTGAGACACGTAAGTCTAACTTAATGAGAAATATGCTTCTTAGAGGATAAGAAAAATTAAGAAGCCTAAATTTCTTCTGCATTTATTTTTTCAAATAAATATGATAAGAAAAATAAACAATTTAAATTTAAATTTGAAAACATCCAAAATTTATAGAGTAGGTAGACGAGACAAAACAAATCAGAGGAGCAACGATTCAAAAGCAAAAGCAGACCAACAGAAAAATTGTTGATGTGATTTTTTTTTTGGGTATAAAAATGGAGGGTAAGTGGCACACCACTCCAATTTTCTGTGGGGGCTAATTAAGGGGTGAGGTCTCCCAAAAAAGAATGCTCTATTCCCATCTCCCCGACCTCGAACACGGGAGTGGATGGTTAAGGGGCCATACCAACCTCTGTCGGTTGATTAGATTTAAAGTTTAAACAATGAGAAGCGAGAAGCAGATCCACACATCAATATGAGAAAATTGTAATAGAACTGGGGCGGAGTCAAGAATTGTAATTAAGGGGGGTAAAAATTATAGAATAGAACCTAAAGATTTATGAAACTATATTTAGGCCTCATAAAAATTTTAATATTTTCATTTTAGTCCCCATCATGAAACTATTAGTGGGGACTATAGTGAAAATATTGAAATTTTTATGAGGTTGAGATATAATTTCCTAAAAATATGGGCTCAATTCTATAATTTTAGGGGGGTGGGGGCCACCTCTAGCCCTCCCCTATTTTCACCTATAAATAGAAGTGGGCTTTTTTTTTTTCTGCTCATTTTTTTATGAGTTCTTTTTTTTTAAAAAAAGTCAAATTATTGATATGATTTATATTTGAGATAGCGGTGATAACTTTTTTTTTCAAATGGATCATTGTTTAGTATAGTTTTTAAAAAGTCAATTTATATGAAAAATGATTGAAAATGACATTAATGTTATTGAATGCTACACACATATACATATACATATAGACACACGCGCGCATGTATACATACGTACGTACACACACATATGTGTGTGTACATATATATGTTGTATATTATGTGATAATTTATTATAAAAATTAAATTTACATGTAAATTTTCTAAAAAAAGAATAGTTAAATTACCATTAAAAAATTACAACATAATATCTTGAATAAACAATATTATATCTAAATTTTCAAAACATGATTAAACAATATTTTGAATATCAACTATCACCTTACTGTGTATTAATCATTTTCACACAAATAAGTGTGTTTGAGTGATAGAGATTATTATATATGGAGATTAAAATGCAATATTGTGATAATTTATTTTGAAGCTTCAACAATAAAAAAGAAATTTAAGACAAAATTGGAAGCATGCATTAAGTTAAGTAACGGAGAAATATGATTGGTTAGATACAATGAAGTTGAGGGAAGCCACAGGAAAGAAATGATACAATACAGACTGTGTGATGGGTTTTTTATAAAAGTCACTGTGGAATGTGATGTGAGTAGAAGTTCCAACAATGAACTTCATCTAATAAGTGGCTTCAGACACAAAATCTATCAAATATTGAAGTTTTCTTAAACACACAAAAATCATCTTATTAGTGCCACTATACTTCTTTTACTATTACTGGGCTTTTTTCTTCTTCTTTTTTTTTTAATGCCGTCCCAAACAGGCGTATAAAAAACCATAGGTATAATGATCATCATGATTTCCAGAGAACTTATGCTGGTCTCCCTCCTTAATATTGCACCTCCCCTCCAAATCCCCCCATTTTAGAGGGAAGGGTTATAAGAGGAAGGAGGGAATTTAGATCATATAGATCTGATTTGAATGGTCTAAATTTAATGATTTTCATATGTTTAATTGATTTTTAAAGAAAAACCTCACATTTTAAAAATAATGATAATTAAGATATTATCTTCATTCCAGATTTTATAATCATTAAAATAGCTTTTGGATGCTAATCATTTTGATGAGTATTGGGTCTCTCCGCCCTATTTTCTTATTACTATAAGTCATACATAATTTTAAACCGCTAGCTGTACGTTTCCACGAGCACCACAAGAAAACCATACTGGTCAATCAGAGGCCATAAAGTAAACAGCCTGATTGCAAGTTGCAGACTTTTAAGTCAAGATGACACTCACCCGTTTGTCTTATTCCCACCCCTACCCAACACGTTTCTTGGCATTTTGCCATTCACGCTCCACTCATCTTCTGCCTTCTTTAATTCCCATTTGCAGCTCATCTTCTTATTCCTAAGTTTGAATCGTTAACTCTACGCCTCCTTGACCAGAAACAATCGTGAACCAATAAATAAATACCCTTTGCAAGTTGCAAGTTGGAGGCTTTCTTGTCGAAATTACTCTCACTCCGCTCTGTCCTACTGACTTCTTGGACTTGGCACTTTGCAGTGTATTACTAATTTACTATTGACTCCCTTATCTGCGTGTGGAAGAATCAAAGGTAAACTTTCAGGGAGAAATCTATGTAAATCCATATACTTCAATTCAAAGCTACAAAAGATAAGTGACCAGATATTCTAATCTGTATCATACAAAACATCACGGTAACGTTACATATATTCTAACCCATTCACTTTCTACTGTTTTTATCTGAATCTCCTTCGCCGTTCGAGGCGGCGCTGAAGGTTGCTTTTGCATGAGATTCCGTCTCAAACGAAACAGTTCCACTTCTAGGAGCGGCGGTCGTCACGGCCTGTGTTTCTATTTCGTACTTGCTGTACATGTCGCCCTTGTAGAATTTTCTCGTCCTGATTACTAATATAAGGGAAATCAAACACCCTATAAACGTCGATGCTGTGATTATGAGGAAGGCCATCCTGTAACAGTGAACTCCTACGCAACTTAAGTCTTCCCCTCTTTTTCTGGTGAGTCCCTTTGCCTGCAACTGTTTCAACGCCTCCTTGTCGTATAAAGAACCCGTCACTTTCACGTTCATTATGTAAGCTCCCACAGGGCTGGCCACTGCCCCCAAATTGAGCAGAGTGGAGTAATACTTGAGGCCGAATATTTCTGATATGATTGCGAATATCAACGGCCATTGAGCTCCGAAGCAAAACCCTGCAATCACAGAAGAAAAGTAGAGAGAATTGGGCACACCGAAGGCGATCAGAAGATGTCCGACGCATGAAATGAGCATAATTAGTGAGAGCATCAGAGGACGAGGGACTTTGTATTTGGTCAAGAAGATTTCAGAGGAGAAACCAGAGACTACTCGTCCAAGATAGTTCCATATGCTCACTAATGACACAAAGGTGGAGATGCTCTTGCTCGGGTATCCCAAAGATTTCGCAATTTGCCCCAAGTTGTCTATGGCAGTCAAAGTTCCGCCGACAGTAAAAGTTGTGGCAGTGAACAGAACCACCATGTCAATGCTGAACAGAGCTTGCAATATGGTATAGTCATCTCCCCTGTTCGGTGGTTTAAAAGCGGTTTTGAAACAAGAACTTTCCTTCTCTGACTTGGTGGTCGTGGTGGAAGATTCTAGCTGTGGCAGAGGTTGTTCCGTTCTTGGTGGTGGACGTTCAGTGACGACCATCACTCCAAAACTGTCGGTCAGGGCTTGCTGTTTGGCTCTCCAGAGGTGAAGTTCCTCCCTGAAAACAACAGCTAGTGGGAGAAAAAGCAAGAACAGAACCATGACACCGTCGAACCCAAACTCAATTCTCGTAAATCTCAGGCTGTTCTGTACGATGATTAATACCATGAGGAACCCAGCAAGGCCAAGTGAGATATAAAGAAGATTATAGAAAACTCTGAGCTCCTTAGGTTGTCGAGTTGTGCTCAAAATTCGAATTGTTGGGAGGAAGAATATGGAAACGGCGGCAGGGATCCAACCAATGAGCAAGATGAGAGATTTGGTGTCGTTGCCATAGAAGGCATGGTAGAGCTGAGTTATGATGGCCCCACTGAGGCCAACATAACCCTTGAGAAGCCCCAGAACGCTGCCACGACTTCCGGGGAAGTTCTTAACGCACGTGACCAGAGCTCCGGTGTTAGAAAAACTCTGGGAATTAGCACCAATGCAGATGTAGAGACACATTTGCCAGATTTGGGGCTTAGCAATACGGCCAGTGACGGCGAGCCAGATCATGAAGTAGCCGAAGAAGTTCATGACGGCACCCATGGAGAGGACCACCCAAGGAGGAGAGATCTCGTTGATGAGGCCGGAGATGATGCCGACGTTGGCACCCAAGTCTTTGAAGAAACCGAGCAAGTTGAGAGTGGTCTGGTCGTAGCCTAATGAGGACTTGATCTCGTTGGAGTATAAACCAAACATATAGGTGGCGCCAGAGACGGACATGATTAGAAGAGAGGCGAAGACCATGAACCAGCGACCGGTGATGACTTGGTGGCTGAAGCTTCTCATTTCTCTCCAGCCACCGCGGCCACTGGCCTCTGTAGCCACCATTGTGGGGATTGTGTTGTGGAGTTTTTAGGTTTGGAACGGGGTTATATAGACGAGCGAGAGAGAAGGATGATCCAGATCCACTCGGAGTCACAACGCAGTTGGGTTATAGGGCTTAGATCAAGTTGGCCATCGATGAGAATCCAAGGTGCCAGAAAATGACCAGCATTGTACGCTTTTATTATTGTGAGTTTGATTTTCAACCAACGCTTGCTGGTCCCATGAGAGAATGGTCAGAAAGGGGATGTACACCACAATAATATATTTTGTTGTTATTATAACGGCATCAATTAATAAATATATTTAATCTTTTTTATAATATAATTGTTTATTTTTAAAAAGTATTAAATATTTTTTTTAATGTTTATAATTAATACAGGTAGTGAGTGAAAGTAATAATTAATATGATATTAAAGTTTAGACTTTAGTGTAATTAGTGGGGGCAATATTGAAAATTATTTAAATTTTAAGACAAATTTAATGATATCTTATAATAAGAACCCGAGAGAGTACGACACTAAACAGGAACCACAAGGATCGTCAACAAGAATCCATAACCCCATCTTCATTGTGGGAACCATTTTTATCCTTTTGATAGATAGGAAGAGTTTATCCCTTCTAGATCTGGACGATCTAGATTTAATTTTTTTTATTTGGTTATTTTTAAATGAGAAATTATTTTTTAAAAAATATTAATTAAGAAATTATCTTTATTTTAGATAATATATCCATTAATTTTTTTTAAAAAAATAATAGCTAAAAAAATTCTATGAGAAGACAATTCAGATGAGATATGCTCCCCTGCCATCCTTTGAATGGGTAGGGAAATGAGTTTCCTTCACCGTGGTTTTGTTAAAGGCTTGAGTTACAATTTTTTTTTTTTTTTTTTTTTTTGAATTTTGGAAAACTAAAAATATTCTGTAAATATTTTAAATAGCAAAGGGGTAAGTGGAGATTAGACCATAAATATAGAAGCACCAAGGGGTGCTTTTTTCTGATCTGACAACACTCGCGTCATAAGATAAGAACATAATCATCTTTTTTTTTTCTTTTTTTCTTTTTTCATTTGGAGCAGCGGATCGAAGGTTAATGGAGGACGGAAAATGTGTATTTAAGCCCAGTGTAGAACAATAATTAGTTGAGAGATCAAAATAAGAGTGAGTTATCCCTCGTTCTGGGATTGGGATGAATCAAACGTGGGACCTACATAATGATTGATGCAGAAATCCTTGACGAAAGTTAATAGAGAATAATGAGTGCTGTGATGAGTTTACAGCGTTTCTATTCTGACTTTTTTTTAATAAATATATTGGTAAGCATCTATGAGAAAGGAAGAAGTGAGATTCTGAAGTGACTAACAGCATATATGTCTGTTTGGATAGCTTATAAAAAATAGGTTTTATGTAAATCGAGATAAAACTCTTCTCATTTAGTTATTTTATAATACCTAAAACTTAGTTTTTGGAAGATTTTCAAACGCTACCCAAGTCATCATCAAGTCCGACCTTTCACATGGGCGGCAAAGGCTTTTATGTTTATAGACTAGTAGGCTATTAGTTTAGTATTTGTTCGTTGATATGGTAGGAAAAGAGAGATAGCCTCACCTGCATTTAGATATTATGGGATTCCAAGTGGAGTCAAAATATTTCCCAGTAGGTCCAAAATATAAGATTCTTGAGCATTAAGTTAAGTTAGGCATGTGGCTGTGGGTCAAACCCACACGTTGCTCTGCCTACCATACTATTGGAAGAAATAATGAAGTGCACGATGATTACTGACTAGTGTGAATGCAAGTAGGTCGATATTGGTATTTGCTGGCCCAACCTCGTCACTCCAACGAGAATGGATGAGTCCTGGGGGATGGCGTCACATGACGCGTCATCAGCTCCATTCTCATTTCTGAATCGAATGATCCGAGTGAGGGATCCGAATCCGGCACACTTGCTCGCGCATGCCTCTTTACTTTTTCTTTCTATTTTTTCCGGGTCGGGTAGGTTCTGGTCACAACTTACAAGTTACAACCTTCCATGGGGGCCCACACAGCATTTATCGATTATGATTCCATATCTGACTTGTGGGTGTGGGAATATTTGAAGCTGGATGAGTAGCATTTGGGTTGTGAACGAGGGCGGTGGATAGCGGGGAGGGCTTTGAACCTGTTCACTGTATTCAGTATGAAAACGAGATTGAGGCTACCGACTGGGCTGATTCGTTTTGAATTCATTGCACTATAAATTACGTTCATCCACAAGACAGAATAAGTGCTGAGTAATAATCATAATTAAGTCAAAAATGATCAAACAGAATCCCACAACTTTATTCCTTTTTTGGATACTATACGAGGCTTCTTTCCGGGAACTACTCATCCACGCCTCTTGGATTGTTCTGTATTTTATGAGCTGTCCTTTAAGTTATTAACACAGCCAGTACTGCTGAGGCTTGCTTCTGTTTATGAGCATTAGGCCAAATACTTTCCCTGCAACATGTTCATGCACCAGCAGATGGGGCAAGCTTCGTCATCTGTCATTTTGTTCTCTAAGCTTACGCATCATGCCACCCTTTGTGTTTGGGTTGACCAGAGGAAATGGGATGATGGATTTTTACCAAATTATTATTAATAAGAAGAATATTTTCTTTTTACTAAGAAATTTTACCAAATTGCTTAGGTGTGTTTGGTTGGAAGGGAAGGAGGGGATACAATTTTTTTCTCATATTGAATAAATTATTCATAAAATTGTGTCAGTATTCTAAAAATACACTCTCAACAAAAAATAATATTCTTTTCATTGATGAAAATTTGGTAAAAATCCTCTCTCCTCTCATATCTCATTCTCTCCCTCTCAAACCAAACATACTGTTAAAGTTTAAATCTTTATTAGAAAAATCACAAATATTAACCTCATAAAAATGTTAACAGATTATCATAATTTTTAAAATATTTTCAGCACTCAAATATAAAAGGATGATTACTAAATTTTAAAATTTTAATTGTAATAAGGTCATGATTTGATTTCAACATTCTTATGAGATTTTAAATTCTTATCCTCTTATCCTAAATTTATTTTCCCAAAAAAAGTCGGTGAACAATCATTGATCCCCCTATCCTATTTATATTTTTGTCTTCCTTGAAAGAAACAAATAAAAGTGAAATATTTAATTTCTATCAATTATTAGAAATTATAAAAATAAAACTTATTCAGAGCAGGGCAGACATCAACTTTATTTTTGTTTGAATTTCAGAGAAAAATGTAAATTAATTCACAAGTTTGTTAATTTCTGCAATAAAGAGTAGTATTTTCATAATTGCAAATAATATATAAATCTCAATTGTTCATGTATCATCATGTTATCACTAAAAGTCATATACTTCCCTTGTATAACATATATTTATCTAATTAGATTAGACTAAAAAATCTAGTTAAATTAGATAATACAATATGTATTTTTTAAAACAACCATGTTATCCTCCTTAATTCCCTTCTTATATTTCTTTCTTCATCATTGTTGATGGAGCATGAATAGAGGGTAAATTAGGAAAAGGTCAAGAAATATGAAAACTATTACTTATATTTAGAAACAAAATCATATTCTTAAATATATCTTATATTAAGAACTGGAAGAGGAATATCAATTATACGGTGATATAGAAAATTTTTTGTATGTCGAACTAAAATGGAAGGTAGCAGATAAAGTTCAACACTTAAGCCTGTTTGGAGCGGGCGTTTTGCAAAAAAAAAAAAAATAAATAAAGAAAGAAAGAAGGCCCAGTGGAAGGAAGGCCGAAACGCTTAGTGGGAAGAAAATATCAGGTGTTTGGATTCCTATTTGATCAACCGAGCTTATAAAAAAAGGTCTCGGTTGAGTGGAAAGCAGAAATTGAAGCTTTTAGGCGGGTGCAGGTTAGATCCTCATCCCGCTCTTTGTTATGTGTTCATCCCTCTAATAGAGGGATGGGTATATTTTTGTATTTTATTTAAATTTTTTTTATATATTGTATTTATTATATTTAAATTATATGCTGCTTTCTGAAAAAAAAAATTTCCATTTAATATTTTAAATTAATTTGTTTCCATAATACTGGTATTACGGATAAATATTACTAAATGCAGGACTGGAAACTAATTAATTTGAGATACTAGGTAGAAATTTTTTTTCAGAAAACAATATAAAATTTAAATATAAATAAATACAATATATAAAAAATTAAAAAAATATGTCTATCCCTCTAATAGAGGGATGGGCACATAACAAGAAGCTAAGGGATGAAGACCTAATGTGCACCCCTTTTAGGCAGTGTGTTTTTCTTTTGATAGGCGAAATTTTAGGAAATGGGTCGGGTCCACCAACAGTCTAAATGTAGGGCGCTTAGAACTCAGTCAACAGGGAATACTGGCTAAAGAGTACACATTTTTCCACCTCTACCAGAGTTACCACTCCTTCATAAACAGATAAACGGATAGTGTGTTGAGGAGAGAGAATGATCTCCAGAAATGCTGGGCCTCCCTCCATTCACGAATCCAGAAACGCCTTGCCTCCCTCCATATAGGGATCTAGAAACGACGCACCTCCCTTCGTTCAGCGATCTAGAAATGTCGCTCTTCTATTCTACGAATCTGTTGTGTGTCTCGCCTCCTGTCACTGTTCTTCCTCCCAGCTGCGCCTCTATATTTTTTCCAACAGTGCTTAACTTCTTAAGTCTTTCTTTTTTCTTCATTTGTGTGGCCCATTTTCTATTAAATTCAAAGGTGGTCGTGGGTGTACTATAGAAGGAAGGATTTATTGTAAAAAAATTATATAATGATAATAATATTTTATTATTTATTTATTATTCTTTTATTTCCTAAACTTAATTAAAAATTTATATTTAAAGTTGAAATCTCACAAATGATATATGCCATTTTTATTCATTAATTTAATTTTCTATTACTTTATTTTGTTATATAAATCTATTTTTTTTTTCAATTATCACAATCTATACAATTAATATATGTGTTTGTTTGTGTGTGGGCTATCCAAATAAGACCCATACCCTTTTAAGTCTTTTTTCATCTCAATTGATTTTTCAACACTTACCCAAACACATCTCCATTTAGAAAACAAAATCATTTCTGCTATTGTCATTACAAACAAAAATCACAATTACAACTTCAATTTTTTCCTATATCACTTATAAAAAAAAAAAATCAAATAGAAAGTAAGACACTTCTCCAGTTGCTAACCCAAATGACAATTCATCCCACTTTGTTATAAACTACTGTGACGTTTATCTTTTGTTACCGTTATTTTATCAACAACATAAAGTAATTTAAACTAATTTTTCATGAAAACTAACAATCATTTTAATATGTAAACCCTTTTTTCCAAATGACAATGCCCTTTTCTTCAATGAACTATAATAAATTTATAATTGCTAATACTGTACATTTAAATTGTTCAAAGGACGCTTATCAGAATTCTTGATCTTATATATTTTTAAAGATGTCATTAGATATTAAGAATAGATCATCTTAATGAAATAGTATTGTAATTTTTTGCATAATTTTTTTTTTTCAAGAAAACACACTATTTACATAGATGTGATTTTTCAATCCACACGTCTCTTATTTTGTAAATGGTCCAACAATGATTCTCTCTCCTTCGAAGAAGTGCCACTTACGGGAGTGGCCATCTCAGTCTGTGCCTTCATTTGGTACTTGCCGCACATATCCTCTTCGTAGAATTTTCTAGTCCTGATTACCAAAATGAAAGAAATCAAGCACCCTATTAGCGTTGATGCTGTGATTATGAGAAAGGCCGTCCTGTAGCAGTGAACTCCTACGCAACTTAAGTCTTCCCCTGCTTTCCTTGTGAGTCCCTTCGCCTGCAACTGCTTCAACGCCTCCTTGTCGTATAAATAACCCGTCACCTTCACGTTCATTATGAAAGCTCCCAAAGGGCTCGCAAATCCTCCCATATTCAGCAGAGTGGAGTAATACTTGAGGCCGAATATTTCAGATATGATTGCGAATATCAGCGGCCATTGCGCTCCGAAGCAAAACCCTGTAATCAAGGAAGACAAGTAGAGAGAATTGGGGACACCGAAGGCAATCAAAAGATGTCTCAGGCATGACAGAAGCATGATTAGTGAGAGCATCAGAGGACGAGGGACTTTGTATCTGGTCAAGAAGATTTCAGAGGAGAAACCAGCGACTACTCGTCCAAGATAGTTCCATATGCTCACTAATGACACAAATGTAGAGATGCTCTTGCTCGGGTATCCCAAGGATTTCGCAATTTGCCCCAAGTTGTCTATGGCAGTCATAGTTCCGCCGACACTGAAAGTTGAGGCAGAGAATAGAACCAGCATGTCGACGCTGAACAAAGCTTGCAATATGGTATAGTCCTCTCCCCTGCTTGGGGGATTAAAAACGTTGCTCAGACACTAGCTTTCCTCCTCTGACTTGGTGGTATTGGAGGAAGATTCTAGCTGTGGCTGGGTTGATTCAGCTTCAGTTACAAATATAACTGCAGAATTACCGATCAAGTTATGTTTTTTGGCTCTCCGGAGGTCCAGTTCCTCCCTCAAAACTACGGCCAGTGGGAGAAGAAGAAAGAACGTAACCATGAGACCGTCGGACACATACTCATTCCTTGAAAAGATTCGTTTGTTTTGTACGATGATCAATACCGTGAGGAAACCAGCAAGGCCAAGTGAGATATAAAGAAGGTTATAGAAAACTCTGAGCTCATTAGGTTGTCGAGTTGTGCTCAGCACCCTAATTGTTGGGAGGAAAAAGATGGAGACGGCAGCAGGAATCCAAGCAATGAGCAAAATGAGAGATTTGGTGTCATCCCCGTAGAAGGCATGGTAAAGCTGAGTTATGATGGCGCCACTCAGCCCAACATAACCCTTGAGAAGCCCCAAAACGCTACCACGACTTCCGGGGAAGTTCTTAACGCACGTGACCAGAGCACCGGTGTTGGCAAAAGTCTGGGAGTTAGCACCAATGCAGATATAGAGACACATTTGCCAGACTTGGGGCTTAGCAATACGGCCAGTGACGGCGAGCCAGATCATGAAGTAGCCGGCGAAATTCATGACGGCCCCCATGGAGAGGACCACCCAAGGAGGAGTGATCTCGTTGATAAGCCCGGACACGACTCCAACATTGGCACCCAAGTCTTTGAAGAAACTGAGCAAGTTGAGAGTGGTCAGGTCGTAGCCTAATGAGGCCTTGATGTCGTTTGAGTATGAACCGAACATATAGGTAGCGCCGGAGACGGCCATGATTAGCAGAGAGGCGAAGACCGTGAACCAGCGGCCGGTGATCACTTGTTGGGCTATGTTTCTCGGTTCTGTGGAGCCGCCGCCGCCACCACCGGTAGTGGCCTCTTTCGCTACCATTGTCGCGATGGTGTCGTGGATTGTATAGACGAGTGAGGAAGGACGATGACCCAAATGAACTAAGAATCACATGTGCTAGGGAAATCAGATCACGTCACATGAGATCCAACAAGAATCTTTGAGATTACGACCATGCCTCCATCGTCGTTTCTGTTGAATGGTTAGAGGTGCAATCCTTTCTTAAATTTTGGAAAGCTGAATCTAATAAGTATATCCATAAACATTTCAAGCATGACAAGGTAGGCGGAGTAAAACAAATCAGGGCAGTAAATATACAAACATTTTAATTAGCAGCCATTGGATATAGCTGACAGGGGAAATTTGACTGCAAAAATGGGTTCGAGAGATTCTGAGTGGCGTGCTGTGAGAAAGGAAAAACGCACTTGCAAATGAAATGGGACCAAAGAAAAGAATGAATCACACCAAACACGTACAGAGAGCTAAACAAAGCTAAATTTCTTCACTCCGGCAAATATAAAACCATTAGAGGAAGAACTTACCGTCGTAACTCATAAGGAAACGAGCCACACAAACTCAAAGCAATAGGGTGGGTTGCAAGAGGGAGGAGTGGGAGACGGGGTTGAAGGGAGGCAGGGAACGAGATCAGCACTCGGCAGAGAAATGGCGGCGACGGCGAGCGGAGTTTGGTCTGGGGCGTGGAAAAAGTGCCGATCAGATTATTGGTCAATCCGTGATTTGGGATTTTCGGCTGATTCTGCATTTAGGGATTTAACTTCCGGTCGTTTTTGTGGGACATACTTCGGTCCCTTTTTTTTTTTTAAGTGAGATGGTTGGGTTTGAACATGATTTAACTTGGGCCTTTTTCTTGAGTGGGCTTGTTTCATTCCACCATGGATGAATGAACTGGTGGTGGCCCTATCCGGTGACTTCGAGTGTATTGGAGGTCTTTTTTTTTATTATTATTTGAATTAGAAATCCGTTTTTTTTTTTATAAAGTTGATTTTGACGAAAAAAAACATCATTTGAGCTTTTCTCCTTGTCGGACTATCGTTTGTACCATTAATGCTTCCAAGGTTCTTGTGAGCAACTAGGTTGGATGGCCACTCACAGATGTGAACCAAGATTGTATATTTTAATGTGCGAGAAGTCTAATAGAGTATTAGTAATTAACTATTTATTTGTTATAAGAGGCAGTTATTTTTAACATACGCACCCATTGAAATTTTAGTGAAGTAAATATTGAGTGGCGTTATGATTCTGTAGACAAAGGACTTTTAAAGAAGTGATTTTCTCTTTGGAACGAAAAAAAATTAGTATTGCGGGATCGTCATCAAATCATTGAACTTAAATTTATGAAAGACTCAAGAGTACCTTATTGGTTTAACTGATGACCGTGAAGCCAATTATTGTGAGGTGTATGATTCGGTGTTGGGTGATGAGAAAAGAGGGGTGGAGAGAATGATATGGAGGGTGATGTTAAGATGGGTTAGTGAATAATTATTGTTGTGAGTTTCGACACGTTGTATGGGGGCTAGTTGCTTATATTTGGATTTGTTTCCGGTTTCCAGTTTCCAGCTTCCCAGTATTGTTAAATTTTTGTCCCACCAGGTCCCATGATGCTTCCAAGATTCTTGAGTGAGACTTGAATCTCCATCCAAAGACCAAAGGCCAGGGCATGAGTTTGGAATCATGATTGTAAGCGTCAGGGCCAATTCCGTGGATGACTTTGAATTCCACTAAAAATGTTGTAGGACCCACACACCCTCCTCATTGCTCTTTCATTTTCCATGCTTTCCGCTCCCTCAAAAGCCAAGACTCAAGAGGGTGGAAAAGGGGGGTTTCTTTGCTTATCTAAATGGTAGGCACGGGAGTTTTGCTTTTTATAAGTTGTTCATATGAGATTTAATTTTTTTAAAAAAATATTTTAATATGTAGAGCGTCTAAAATAAAGATAATATTTTTTTAAAAATGATTTTTTTATTAAAAATCACTAGATAAAAAACTTAAATATGAAAAGTCCAAATCTCATATAGACGATCTAAAAGACCCAAACGTCAAAATAGGTAGGAAAACTAGATCTGAAAAAGGCACACCTCTCTCTCTCTCTCTTTTTCTTTACACTTTCAGGAATCAAAGGTAAATTAATTACAACTTTGCTAGTTTCTTCAATCAAGAATTATGAATTCGCCATTGTATAACTTGTCCTTAAATTTTTCACCTTTCATGTTCTCATTGGAGATCATACATATATTACATTGTGATTAAACAAACACCCGAAATTTTATTTGAAAAGATCCGAAACTTTTAGAGGGAGGATATAGGCAGGACAAAACAAAACAGCGATGACGAATTAAAACGGAAGGCAAGGGTCAGAAGTCGAAATGCGGCATTAAAAGCCAGCGCTCTTACTCACTTATGAACTTGATCATACTCACGGAAAATACTATTATTTAAATATGTTAAATTGTCCTTGAATCGACACTTTCTTTCAACAAATGATACATATCACAAATTTTGATTTTACACTATATCTCTATTATACATCTCTCTAGTACCATGTATTGTGAACACACGAGATTTATCAATCCACACATCTCTTGTCTAATTGTCATGAGAATGTTCCAACAATGATTCTCTCTCTGTAGAAACAGAGCATCTTCTAGGAGTAGACACCGCAGTCTGTGCGTCCATTCTGTACTTGCTGTACATGTCGACTTTGTAGAAATCTCTAGTCCTGATTACCAATATTAAAGAGATCAAGCAACCTATGAGCGTCGATGCTGTGATTATGAGAAATGCCATCTTGTAGCAGTGAACTCCTACACAACTTAAGTCTTCCCCTGCATCCATTGTGAGCCCCTTTGCCGGCAACTGCTTCGACGCCTCCTTGTCGTATAAATAACCTGTCACTCTAACGTTCAGTATGTAAGATCCCAAAGGGCTCGCAAGTCCCCCCATATTCATCAAAGTGGAGCAATACTTGAGACCGAATATTTCAGATATTGTGGCGTATATTAGTGGCCATTGCGCTCCGAAGCAAAACCCAGCAATCAACGAAGACAAGTAGAGAGAATTGGGTACACCGAAGGCAATCAGAAGATGTCCCACGCATGACACAGGCATAATTAATGAGAGCATCAAGGGACGAGGGAATTTGTATTTGGTCAAGAAGATTTCAGAGACAAAACCAGCGACTACTCGTCCCAGATAGTTCCATACGCTCACTAATGACACAAACGTGGAGGTACTCTTGCTCGGGTATCCCAAGGATTTCGCAATTTGTCCCAAGTTGTCGATGGCAGTCAAAGTACCACCGACACTGAAAGTTGAGGCCGCGAACAGAAGTAGCATGTCAACGCTGAACAAAGCTTGCAATATGGTATAGTCCTCTCCCCTTTTTGGCGGTTTAAAAATGTTGCTGAAACAAGAGCTTTCCTTCTCTAACTTGGTGATATCGGCGGAAGATTCTAGCTGTGGCTGATTTGATTCTGTCGTTGGAGACGGAGCTTCAGTTACGACCATCACTTCAGAAGTACCGGTCAAGTCTTGGTTTATGGCTCTCCAGAGGTGAAGTTCCTCCCTGAAAACTATAGCAAGTGGGAGAAAAAGCAAGAACAGAACCATGAGGCCATCCAACGCATAGTCAGTCCTCGTAAAGCTGAGATTGTTCTGTACGATGATCAATACCATGAGGAACCCGGCCAAGCCAAGTGAGACGTAAAGAAGATTATAGAAAACTCTGAGCTCATTTGGTTGTCGAGTTGTGTTCAATACCCGAATTGTTGGGAGGAAAACGATGGAGACAGCGGAAGGAATCCAAGCTATGAACAAGATGAGGGATTTGGAGTCGTCGCCGTAGAAGGCATGGTAAAGCTGAGTAATGATGGCCCCACTAAGGCCAACATAACCCTTGAGAAGCCCCAAAACGCTGCCACGGCTTCCGGGGAAGTTCTTAACGCTCGTGACCAGAGCTCCGGTATTGGAAAAACTCTGTGAGTTAGCACCAGAACATATATAGAGACACATTTGCCAGACTTGGGGTTTCGCAATACGGCCAGTGACGGCGAGCCAGATCATGAAGTAGCCGGAGAAATTCATGACGGCGCCTACGGAGAGGATCACCCAAGGAGGAGTGATCTCGTTGATCAGGCCGGACACGACGCCGACGTTGGCACCCAAATCTTTGAAGAAACCGAGCAAGTTGAGGGTAGTCTGGTCGTAGCCTAATGAGGTCTTGATGTCGTTTGAGTATGAACCGAACATATAGGTGGCGCCGGAGACGGCCATGACCAGCAGAGAGGCAAAGACTGTGAACCATCGGCCGGTGATCACTCGGTGGCCGATGCTTCCGAGTTCGGTGGCACGGCCACTGGTACTGACCACTGTAGCTACCATGGTTTGGTCGATGGAGTTGTTGAGCTTGTGGCGGAGAAAAAATCACGAGCTGGGAAATAATATATCACTTTTTTTTTTTCCTTTTTGCCCGAAAGTTATAGATCCCATCAAATGTGCCCCGAGAAAATGGGCTCACATCATATGGCTAAGTCACAACTCACAATACGACAGTGATGGAGTAATCGCAATTCGCAAGGATCATCATTTACCTTTAACCGTAAGTTAGTGTCTTGTTTAAATCGTTGACAAGAAATTCACGGACAATCATAACCTATTTATAACAGTTATCTTCATTAGCGTTTCTGTTGCGATGCTTTTTTTTTTTTTTTGATAATAGTTGCGATGCTTTTTAAAATATAAAGACAAAGCATTTTTTGAAGGGGGAAAAATTTCGGAAAAAAAAAACGGGAAAAAAAATCTATACTTCATTATGTACGATATCTTATAAAGGAGTACTGCCAACAATTAGTTATTTATTCTTTAATTAATCAGAGAAAAATAATTTTGACACAATTTCATTAGAATTCTGGGAAAAAAAATTGTCAGGCTTTAGGAATCAGTACATAAAACCGTATAAAAAAGTAAATTACACGACAGGAGAAAAAAAATAACCTTGCAGTATGATCATGAAATCGTTAAACTCGGATGACGTTAGGGCAAGCTTTTATTATTAGGGTTAAGGTGTAAAAATACATATGAGTTTTTTCTTTAGGAGCGCCCACCCAGCATCATGTGCTTTTTTTTAGCAAAAATACACATGTGGTTACCATTTTGAAGCAAAAGTTACATCTCACTGATAAGTACTGTTCACCGCCGTTAAGTTACTGTTCACTCCATTTCTTTCTTTCTCATTACAGTGAACAATGACTTAATAGTGATATGTGAATTTTGATTTAAAATGATAACCACATATATATTTTTATTTAAAAAAACACATGATACTAGATGTTTTAAAAAAAACTCATAACTTAACCCTTATTATTATAAAGCGGACCTTATCTTTTCCCCTGTCACCGCCTGGCCATCATGAAATAGTCAGTGGCGTGATGTGTTTGGGGCTAATTGTTTGAATTGCCGAGTAGCCCGTTCATGCTAATTGCCTACTTTTATATTTGGATTTGTTCCAAGATTCCTAGTTCTGTTTCAAGGATTCTTAAGAGTAAGACAGGCTTGTGGGCCCAACTCACCTGTCAGCTTTAATTTTTTAATCATTAGTAGTAGTTATATATCATAGAACGGACGAAAGCCTTGCCATCATGGGTTTATTAATGCTGGAGGAGGATGCTGACCAAAAAATAATGTTGTAGGTATTAATCAATATGAATTCACGGGTATTAGATCAAGAGTTAATAGGTTAGATTAGAGTCATATTAACCTTAATTTAAAAAATATGATTTAATTAAAAAAGATAAAAATATTCATATTTCAATAATAAAAAATCTTTTATATAAATATGGGAGGATGTGTAATATAGGAGGATGAGTCATTTTATATTGATTTTTTAAAAAGAATTGATCACAGTCACGGGCTTGGCAAAATGTGTGATTTTTCTCTTTAGTCACAGTTGACACGCAAAGGGCTGAAGAATTAGGAAAGCGACTTGACGAGTGCTTAAGAACAATACGTGATTGGGCATGAAAAAGCATGTGAGTAGGAATGTGAGATTATTAATTTATTACTTTAGGCGAAATCTTCATCTTGTTTTTGGAGGGTACCAAACACCGACTTAGAGGGAGAGGGTCTTGTTTATCAGAGATTTTTCTCCATAGTACATGGGACACCTTTTAAAAACCTGGTCAGATTAATGCCTATTTTAGCTAACAGGTCAGGCTTAGGCTAACTAAGAAGTTTACTAGTCCTATCTTGGTGGTTTGGGCCTGTTTATTATTTATGCTAACTATAAAAAATTAATTATTTAATCTAAAAAAAAATATATATAATTGTATAAAAAATATCTTAACAGACTTGATTTTAACAAGCCTCTTTGACATGTTTAATTCTGTTGATATTTAGTGTTTAATCTTAACAAGCATCATGCTAGGTCAGGCCTTTATACAGGTCAGGTTTAGACAAAAAGAAATAAGGCCTATGACAAGCCACAAGTTAGACTCAATCCACCTTACTGCAAAATAGGTTTGACTTGTTAGGGGTTGAGCTTGACTTGTTCATATCCCTATATCCCACAAGCATTTCTTTTGTTGTTCTATCTAATACAAAAAGCATTAGGTTTTTTTATATTAAAAAAGGATTTTTAATTTCAGTTATATAGATATATTATTTAGTTAAAGATTTATTATTTTTATGCTCTATAATATATATTTTTAATGCCAGCATTTACAATATGTTAATTATTTTCATATTTATTATAATTAAGTATTTTAGTAGTTTCAAGTTTTCTCTAACAATAATTAACTATTTTTATTTTTTTAATTATAATTATAATTTTTTTTCTTAAAATTATCACAATATATAAATCTAATATATATGTATTATTTAATTAGATTCATATCTTTTTCAGTAATTTTTTTTTCTAAACTTGTTTAGATAATCATCAAAATAAGTTTTAGTTTGGAAAAAAAAAAATTACTTCTACCAATGCGAATAGAAACATAAGTTATAATTATATTCTACCTTTTATTTTCTTAAATTTGTAAAAGTCAAATTAAAAAAAAAAACATTTTTGTCAATATTAATCCAAACAGACAGCTAATATTCTTTCCCTGCATATTTGATTTCAGCATGTAGACGTAGTAAATGTGATTAGATAAGGACTCAAATACTAATAGTAATTAACCTTACCAATCTATAAAACCACAAACACCATTGAGCTTTAGGACAAATTTATATGAAAGTAGATCAACTAGAATATCACATGAGATCTGTCTATCTAATAATAATAAAAAAAAAGCCCATTTATTTACATCCATGTCCAATTCTTTGGTTGAATGTTTCCATGCGTGATTTTTATTATTAATTATGTTTCTACATGATTTGATCCTCTGCCTTAATCTTTGTTATTAGAAAAAAATTATGTGCCTACTTCACAATTATCCGAAGTTTGGACCTCCCAACATCAGCATTGTTTTCATTTTCATATCACGTTTTGTTTTCTTGTTGGACTAACCAATATTTTTATTTTGACCAGATTAATTATATGCATTTGTTTATATTTATTAAGTTGATTTCTCTTATCAATTTCTTTGGTTGAATGTTTCTCTAATCATGTTGAAACATCAATAATAATAAAAATCACGCATGGAAACATTCAACCAAAGAAATTGATTAGAGAAATCAACTTAATAAATATAAACCAATACACATAAATCTGGTCAAGAAAAAGATATCGCCCAGTCCAACAAGAAAACAAAACGTGATATGAAAATGAAAACAATACTGATGTTGGAAGGCCCAAACTTCGGATAAACGTGATGTTGTTCTTGTTAGACACGGTGGCTGAATAAGAAATGACTCAAATGAGAGCAAAGGTATTGAATGGAGTGGAGCCTGTTTCGCCGTCGCGGTCGTCAAAATGCAGGCCCGTGCTGTCAGAGATCCAAGGAGCTGCGACTAAGGAGAGAATGGGACCACCAAGGTTTATGTGGAACCTGTTTCTCTGCCCATCTAAAGGGTGGGCCGGGAGAACCTATCTAATCTGGATCGTTTAGATCAGATTTAAATGGCCCAGATTTATTTTTTATTTTGTTATTTTTAAATAAAAAATTATTTTTTGAAAAATATTAGTTAAGAAATTATCTTTATTTTAAATTCTTTACCTATTAAAATAATTTTGTTTGAAAAAAAAAATCTGGGTCGTCCAGATCTGCAAGGAGAGCCTATCTGATCTGGGCCGTCCAGATCTGGACGGCTCAGATCAGATAAGCTCTCCTTGCCCATCCAAAGGATGGGCAGGGAAATGGGATCCGGTTTATGGGGCAATTTTAACTTGAGAGTAATCACGCAGGAGTTTTTCTGCAGCGGGAAGTATTCTGAGAAGCAATTTTTTCATAAACATAATTAAAAAAACAGAGAAATTTTGTCTACTGTCATTAAAAATGTTAATAGTGAATGTCGTTTTTTAAATGATTAGGGTGAATTTTCTACTGTTTAATACTAATGGGTGAAATTATTTATCAAAAAAGTTTCAGATTTTCAGCTCCCCATATAATTACTTTCGGAATAAAATTATACCTTACCTAAGAAAGGTCAAGAGCTAACAAAGGAAAGATTCGAGATTGAAAGAAGCTGATCAAGTTGAGTGTCTTTATTTTAACATTTTAAAAGGGTTTTTATAATTTATAAAGAAAATATGTAAGAGAAGTTTTATCTCTACTAAAAATACTTCTAAAATTGTATAGTTTGGTTGCTTCCAAAAAAGAAAAAAAGGGAATTTTTTTTTTTGCTATAAAAAAGTTTTAGAGGAATTCGACATCAGTCCCCCATCAAGACCAATACATGGCCCCAAGTTCTTTGAGCACTTAAAGGGGACTTACGAGATTACCTTCTAAAAGAGTCCCAACGACGACAGTGTGGATTGAACACACATCCCTTTGGGATTTGACCAAATTTCTTATCATCTATGCCAACTTCCTTCGACCAAAAAAAAGGACTTTTTTTTTATAAAAAAAAGTTTTGAAAAGGTTCGACACCAGTCCCCTACCAAGCTAAGAGCACGGCCCCGGGCTCTATGAACACTTACTGGGGACTTACGAGATCGCCTACCAAAGAAGTCCTAGTGACGGCAGAGAGGATCGAACCCACGACTTAAGGGCCTAGTGTTGAATCCTTTACCATCAGTGCCAATTTTCACTAACAAAAAAAAAAAAAGGACTTAGTTTCAACTTTGCATTAGAGCTCATGCAGTTTACGAGGTATAGGCCCAATGGCTTCTCAGATCATGTCAGATCGCAGGAGGCCCAATCCTGATCCTTCCCAAAACGCATGAAAATGTCATTTTTCTCCGAGCCGCGACTTTGACTCAAAAAAGAAATTTCCAGAAATTAGGCAACAGGCCAACAGCACATAAAATAATAACTTTGGGACTAAAATAGATGTTGGGTTTAGCCGGAAGGGTTAGCTCCTCAAAACGTGACCAAACAAAGTTTGAGTATTTGTAGAGGTATCTATATCTAGCGTTCGACAATGTCTCGAATATAACCACGTTTCAGAATAAGACACCTGGTAATTCTGGTAGATCAATGTCCAGCACCAACAATGGATCATTAATTAGTCCTCAGGCCTCAGACTTAATATTGTGCCCTTACTAACTAACTATTCATGACTTGTATATCACTATGCCTATGCCTAGTAAAAAAAAAAGAAAAAAAAAAGAAACTTTGGATGACAAGAAAATAAATTAGTTTTGAGGAGCCAATAGCCGGCTGCATAAGTGTGGCATGACTGTACGTGTCATGGCCAGGCCAATTCAAGGATGAACTCATTAACTCACACTATGCCACATGAAGAAATGTGCGTAGCCGACTTTGAATTTCTCCAAAAATTTTGCAGGCCTCACACCTCCATTTTTGTTATTTATATCAAAGCTTATTCAACTATGTTGATTATTGTTTTTTTGTCTCTGGACATTTTCAACAATACACTTCACATGTGAATGCGTTAAGAGATAACTATCAAACACTATATCAGCAATGCAAATACCATAAGAAGAAAAACCTATGGACAACAGAAGTGTGTAAACTGCGGAATACCACCCCATCTTATATTGCACTATATATTGAGATCTGATAGACGAAAAAAAAAGTTACTATATTGCTCCTTCTTTTTCTACGCTGTTGGTTCCACCAAGAGATCAAAAAACAAGTCAGGAGTTGGAGTTTTAGAACAGTAAGGCATGGATGAAGGTGAAGCAAAAAGATTGGAAGAGGGACACAGCCACAGATATGCAAACGCCGGGAATGATGATGATCATAAGGAGGAAAGAGAGAAACCAAATGATATGGATTTGGAAGCTAAGGAGAATGTGCAAGACAAAGAGATAAAAGTTAACACAGCAGGCATTGAACTAAATGCAGAGAAGGAGGAGGAGAAACCACAGGTTAAGCAGAAGAGTAAAAGAGTTGCAACCCTAGATGCCTTTAGGGGCCTCACCATAGTGGTCTGTATCGATATGCCCCTCCATCTCATCTTTATTAGAATAAATGAAGCGTAAAGATAATTGTGTTTAGTGGTACAGTTTGAATTTGAAGTGTCAAGATAATTGTGTTGTGTGCAGCTGATGATCCTGGTAGACGATGCTGGAGAAGCTTATCCTCGTATAGATCATTCCCCATGGAATGGATGTACATTGGCCGATGTGGTTATGCCTTTCTTTCTTTTCATTGTTGGGGTTGCCATTGCCCTTGCTTTTAAGGTATCTCCACTCTGTTCTGAATTATCTATTAGAGTTATGTTTTTTTTTTTCAAGTTTATTTATTCAGAGTTCGTAATGTTATAACAAAGCAGAGCGTCCCCAAGATGAAGGATGCTGTGAAGAGGATTATTGTGAGGACATTGAAGCTTATATTCTGGGGTATTCTTTTGCAAGGTAATCTAAACCAAACACATCAGTCCAATAGATTTGTTTCAATTATAGAAAGTTGATTTGTACAGCAATGACGTAAAGGCTCAGACAATATATATGTATAATATGGTGCAGGTGGTTACTCTCATGCTCCCGATGATCTGTCCTATGGAGTTAACATGAAAATTATCAGATGGTGTGGCATTCTCCAGGTCTGAACTTGTGGAAACATAATTCAAAGTCATCTTCTTAAAGTATATGTACTTTAACTCTCTTCTTAATGTTGTAAAAGCACTCGGTCTTTGTCGATTTGCAGAGAATAGCTCTTGTTTATTGCGTGGTTGCTCTGATAGAGGCATTCACCGCCAAGCAGAGACCAGCTTCCTTAAGCCCTGGACTCCTCTCCATTTTTAGAGCGTATAAATGGCAATGGTAAGTAGTAGGAGAGTAAGAAACTGCCCCATTCTTTATAATCCTATTCCTATTTAGTTAGTGAATTCCGTTCGTGTCCTTGTGATAGGTTTGGAGGTTTTGTGGCATTCCTCGTATACATGATCACAGCCAATACAGTCTATGTTCCAGATTGGAGCTTTGTGGATCGTAATGAAGATGAACACAAAAGATACACTGTATTTGCTCTCTCTATCTCCTCATTCCAAATTATTCATAAACACACATCACGCCAAAACACTTTATTTTTCCTTTTCTTTCACCAAATAGGTGATTTGTGGAGTCAGAGGAGACGTAGAACCTGCATGTAACGCCGTCGGATATGTGGATCGACAAGTTTGGGGAATTAACCATCTCTATGCATATCCTGTTTGGAGACGACTCAAGGTCACTAACTCGCTTATTCAGTTATATCTTCTTCTTCTTTGATTTTTCTTTCAGTCCCGTTGTAAAATTATTTCCCCTACGACGTATTGCAGGTATGCACATTCAGTTCCCGAGCTGAAGATCCTCTACTTGACGATGCTCCAGCATGGTGCCGTGCTGCCTTTGAACCCGAAGGCTTGTTAAGGTTTCTTCGTTTTATGAACTACACTGACACACACACACACATGAAGAACTGTTAATTGGAAGTTTTCAGAGGATGAATTTCATTGTGTTCCTTTTCTGTGTACTGTAGCTCTATATCTGCTATCATGTCTGGGACCATTGGCATCCATTATGGGCATGTCTTGATTCACTTCAAGGTTAGTAAGTTCTCCCTCACGGACCTAAGCTACAAATGCAGAGTTATTTGGGGGTTAAGAGTTGGAAAAATCTGTGCAGGATCATTGCCAGAGGCTCAAGCAATGGGTCTCAATGGGGTTTGCATTACTCGTTGTAGCCATTATTCTTCATTTTACAGACGGTAAGTTCAAAACGACATGCTCCTCTTCAAAAAGAATTAATTATATATGAGTCTCCATTATAGTGTTTGCGAAAAACTGAATCAATTTTGCCAACGAGTTCCGTGGAATGCAGCTATTCCACTTAACAAGCAACTCTACAGCTTCAGTTACGTTTGCTTCACGGCAGGGGCTGCTGGTATTGTGTTTTCTGGGTTGTATATACTGGTAAATCATAAATTGGAATTGAACCACGATATTTTTTCTTTATGCTTAGTTGTTTGATTTTCTTCTAGCTTGTTCATTCTTCTCAAACATATCTTTGAAAACAGATCGATGTATGTGGTTTTCGGACTCCATTCTTGTTCCTGGAGTGGATAGGAATGAACGCAATGCTAGTGTACGTGTTGGGGGCACAAGGCATATTTGCAGCATTTGTAAATGGATGGTACTATGAAGATCCAAAGAACTCACTGGTAAGAAGAAATTAACACCATTTTATTATTGATGATATATTTTGATCATGTTCTGTACAAGTAACAATGTTGAGTTAATGAATCCCGAAAATCATGTACACTGGATCCAAAAGCATGTGTTTGTAAATGTCTGGCGCTCAGAGAAAGTGGGGACTCTCTTATACGTTATATTTGCTGAGATTACTTTTTGGGCTGTGGTTTCTGGAATATTGCACAAGTTAGGAATATACTGGAAGCTATAAGTGAAGTGAAGACTAAGCGATTCTTGTCTGTTCGTTCCACTGTTTCATTGGTTTTTTTTTTTTTTCGGTGTTGTGCAACTATTTCATTATTCTTTATTTCCTTTTCTATGTTTTGTAATTTTCAGAATTCTTCTTTTGGGAAGAAAGAAGTGCTGTATGTTAGAACCGACTACATTAAGAAAGGGGAATAGAATTGACTTTTCTTCTTACTGGAGTTAAAAGAAAGAAGACAAAGTCTATGGAGTGAAAATATTCAGAAAAGGCTCTATATGGAACTGCTGCAATTCTCTTTTAATTTCTTTTTCTCCTATATATATTGTATTTCATATAAATACAACAGTAAAGGGTTGAACATGCTCTTTTATCAACATCCATGTGGCCTAATCTTACCCATCTTTGATCTGACATATCAGATTTAACACGGGAGGGGCAGGGAAAGTGGGTTTTGGGCCTTGCTCTGACATCAAGCACCTTCTTCTTTAATAAATATGACCCTGGAATGAAGCCAATGAGAGTTGGCACAGATGGTAAGGGATCCAGAATTAGGCCATTGGGTCGTGGGTTCGATCCCCTCTGCCATCGCTAGGACTCCTTTGGTAGGCAATTTCGTAAGTCCCCATAGAGCCTAGGGCCGTACCCTGACCTTGGTAGGAGACTGATATCGAACCCTTCCAAAACTTTTTTTTTTATCAAGAAAAAAAATATATGACCATGGATTAGTTAAAAAAAGAGGAATCTACCAATGGGTTTTGTTACTTCCTCATAATGTCATGATGTAATGAACTAAAGTTTGAATTTCGTTTGAAAAAAATGCTCACATTTAGTATTTGAGAGTATCTTAAATATGATTGTCTACACCAATACTCAGGAGGGAAAAAAACGAATAAGTGGGGTTCCATATGAGATACCGACAGAGGGAGTAAAAGACAAGGAATCTTAAATGCATCGATTTCAAAGAGAGAGAGAAATGGGAAGCATCGTGGTGTGAGCAGAGAACCAAATGGGACGTGAATATCATTGGGAAGGAAGCCAGCCACACAGTAGTAGACCTCCAAAAGTCCAGACACGCCAACAATCCTGCTGGCGTTCATATCTAATTGAACATATAAAATATCTGCCGTCCCTGTCAATGACCACAAAATACACGCGCTCCTTTGGAATAGCCACTGGAGCTTAAAAACAGTTTTATAGTCGCGATTTACAATAAATGAGTCAAATATGAGAGGAGTTTTATCATTTATGCGAATAAGAACTTTTCAAGAGTTCCAAAATGATCACAAACAAACACTGCCCCCATGGAAATTAACGATCGAAATGTTGATATTTCTGGAAGCTACTTCGGCTCTCCAAGCCGTCGGTGTAGGGCACAAGACATGGCAAACACATTTCGAGGGCAAAAAAATAAGCATGGTTGGTTGGTCGAATATCATAAGAAGTGGAGAGATATCAAACAAGATTATGACTTTACAACATTTCATATTCATCTGCTCGCTGGTGCAAATGTTCTCACTCTCCCTCCATCTACATCTACTCCTTGCGGTTGCCTTCTCATTTATATACACCGAGTTCCAGCTCTAAAACACAACACGACCAACACAACCGATTTCATAACATATATTTCACAATTACATCTAAAGACCAGGCCAAGTTACACTGTACTTTTTCTTTTTTGCCGGCCAAGTTACACTGTACAGAGGCATAGGTTTATCCAAAAGGCTTCATTGTCAGCCACCACAAAGAATCATGTCAATCCCAGCCCATCAACATTCTCCAAACTCCTTCCTGAATCTTGCTCCTTGCAGCATGCAATCCCTCCCCTTCATCAACCAATATTCTATACACTTCCCACTCTCTGTCCCCGATCATGTGCCTTCTAATTTCAGCCTGTTTCAACAAATCACCCACAATATTAGCATGCGGTCTGTTCAAAAGAACAATTGTGAACTCAAGTTCAGAAAGAATGGAAGAAACCCCCCAAGTTCAGCAACAGTGGCCTTATGGCCTTCACTTAACAACTGGAGCAAATGTGAGAAACTAAGTAGCAGAAAGCATAGACATACATAAGTAAGTAATTACCAGGAAGATGCATGTGTCTAGCATTTTTAGAGCTAGAGTGATATCGTAAAAAACAAGGGGTCGTCCTTTGCCTGATAACTCTACAGGGTTTGCAACTAGAACCTCAGTATCAGGGCCCTTGCTCACAACAGCTACTCTAAGAGGACGAACTAGTTCCATCCTGAGGCGAGATGCCAATGAGTTCTGTTTGCTGGAGTCAACTATCTTTTTCCCATCTGCTTGCATGATGAACAAGTCAATCTCACATTTTCCTCTAGGTTTTTTAGAGAAGCGGCCGTAAGAGATCTGGTTGATTCACAAATGTTACAAGTGAGGCTATATGTTATTGCCCAATGCACGCAGCCTATTCATATTTAAGTTCACAATATATATATACCTGAATATTGTATTCCTTAAGAGTTCTCATGATGTCATAAAGAAGACCTTTGTGATCTTGGCACATAATTTGGACAAGCGTATGAGCTGGACTCAGCAAGTTATCCATTGTAATAGAAACCTTATCTGAAGAGACCAATCCACTCCGAACTGAATCAGACATTTCCAAATCAAAGACGTCTTCTGTGATTGCAGTTGGAAGAAAAGAAGATGATTGGGAGCATGCAGTAATTTCTGGGCCAACTAATTCAATATCAATGGTGATTATGGCATCCCCTAACATAGCTATTAAGTGTTCCATTGTGTCGTCCCTCCTCTTCTTTGTATGTAGAAGCTCCCTGATATAGTCACATCATCAAAGAGTGAGTTCCATTAGTAAGCTTGATGGAAATTTGCTCAAATAGTCAAATAGACATTTTGAGAATAACAAAATATCAACGTCCCTTTTCATTAAAAAAACACATCTCACCATTCACTCGTAACTATTTAAGAATCTTTGGAAGGCTTACAAATCTCATAATAAGATTGTTTCAAAAGATATATAGCGAATGCCCAACCTGGTGTCTGTGATGAAAAAGAGATCCATCACTTTTCCATCAGGTGTTGTAGACACCTTCACTTTATTGATGATAAGCTCTTGCTCACAAAGAACCTCGGTAACATCTGTGGGCATCATAAAGACATTTCATTATTTTGCCCTGCATACTAAATTCCAAATAACCACATCACAAATTGATTTGGTCTGATGAAAAGCAAATATCTCCACATTAAGAAATCTACAGTATGGGTGGCTACAATTAAGTGGATCATGTGCTCATGGATAATGCAAAACAGAGCTTTAAAACCAGAATGGATCTTGACTGAGGCATCAAACTGCTGTTTTAAGATAGCCTTCTTTTTTGGCATGATTTTCTCAACAATCTAGCAGATCTTTACGATCCATATCCAGATTTTCCAGAAGAATTTCAGAAAAGAAGAACAATTTGGTGATAGAAAAAGGGGGAAATGCTAGAAACAGTTCAGCACACTGAAGAAGCCTTAGGCTCACTAAAAATTGTCAAGACTCGACCACCAAATTACAAACATATAAATAAAGATAAAAACTTACCATGCAAAAGGCCTTTACGATCATGGCCGCAAAATTTCAAAAGGAACACGTCAGGTGGCTTGGGAGGCTGCAAGTCCGAGCAGTAATAAGAGAATCCGGATGCGGAAGAACAAGACGGGCACACCTCAATTAGCCTTTTCTTTAATAAACTCCACCTCGTCTTGGGTTTCCCAATCACCCAGAAAACTATGTAACACCATTTTCCATCTGTTGATACGTCTTGAATACGGGAAAAGACAAAGAGAGAAGACAACCAAAGATCAAAATAAGTCCCAAATTTGACAATTTTAAATCGGGTAATCAAGGATAGAAAGTGAAACCCGTCAGGAAATTGGCAGACAAAGCAACAAACACACCCATGAATCAAATTTACAGACACAGCAACAACAACATCAACAAAAGGAAGGAAACTAAGCGGATTATCAGAAATCCCTAAGCCATCTATCATTTCTGAGCCAATTGGATGATTACATGGACGTTGAGTTACCTCCTTTGACAATGCTCAAACCGAAGAAGAGTATGATGCGACACAAATCACAACCCAGACCAGTCTTATCAGGACAATTAACAGTAATCACGCTGGGGTCACCTTCGTTTTCCGGCGGCCGGATAATTACAACATCGTCGTACAGAATGCCCATAATGTTGTTCTCCTACTTCTGGCCCTTCTTCTTCTTCCCGCAAATGTTGATGTGGTCGTTATTCAACGCAATCCAATTTGAGGCTGAGCAGCAGAATTCACTCTTATTCTTCGCTTTGGAGCAAAGTTTTAACTGTGGTAGTGTTAGGGTACGGTTAAAGAGAAGCAGGAGGAGATGAGATGATCCCAGGAAACAAGGAATAGAACGCCACAGTTCTGTTTCTATGCCTTGCTCAATGCTTTGGAGTAGTTGGAGTTGCTGAATCTTTTGCCAATTTCCCTCCTTTTCTTCTCTCGTTTTCATCCAACTCAAGGGCCTTTAGAATATCGAACCCGCCGTAGTATTTCGAGAAGCATGGAAAATTACATCTTGGTTCTTCGGTTACATTTTGCCCACGAATAAAAAAATACTCATAGATTCAAGAAGTTTCAATCTTCCTCCATTTCCAACAAGATTCAAGTTTTTCTCCAAATAAACTATTCGTATTTTATGGGATTTTTCCAAATAAAAAAATGTATCCATTTATCCATGAAAATGTAATTCTCCTGTTTAATTATAATTTCAAAATATTACTTCCTGTTGAGGTTAATGTCTAGTGTTCTAATTGTTGTATGAATAAATATTGGAAAGTCTATTTCTATCATTTGTATGAAAAGAATTATAAATCCAATGAAGGAAAACCAGTCAATTTATAGCAATCGAAGGACCATACTTTACTTTATTATGGTCCCGTAGTTTCGAGGAAGTTTCGCAATTTCGTTTGCGGAGAAGTTGGAACCATCTCGCTGCGCCTCTCGAGTATACAAAAATACGTCTCGTTGCACGATAATATGACTAGATGGTCTCCGTAGTGTAACTTTATGAGTGTGACGATAGTATACTCTATATTTAACTTAATAGATGAATAGTGTAATCTTTATAAAGGCAGAAACCACCATAAAGGCACCGACTGTTAATGTGTGTCCCACTCACAATAAATAAATAATGCTATGAAGGATCTAACGTATAAAGCTGGTGATTAGTGATTCGGATCATTAGACATTAAGGGTCAGTTTGGTTCAACGGAGGGGAAGGGAAGGGGGATTTTAATGGAGGGGAGGGGGAGGGATGAGAAGGCAAGAATTTTAATATTACCTTGTTTGGATTGATCAGAAGGAAGTGGAGAGGAGGGATTTTAATGTTACTTTGTTTGATTTAGGAGAGGAGGGGAGGGATTTTTTTTTTTTAACATTGACAACTTTACCCTTATATTGGAGGAAGGGTTTAATTACCTTATTTAATTTAGAAGGGGAGGGGAGGAAAATTATCTTCACACGTACAACTTTATTTATATTATAAGTGATTTTTTCCCCAAACTTTATTAATTGTATCGTAGCGTTTAATTATAAATAACATTTTTATGCCCTAAAATAAAAATTAACATTTAAAACACACACACATATGTGTGTATTGAAAATCAAGACAATATTTTATCAGAGTGAAATAGAAAAGGTTTTAGCAACTCAGGCGCAGAAAAAGAGAGTCGGAGGGTATATTCTAAAACAAGGAGCGAAGAAGAGATGAACTTCGACCTCTTTACATTAGTTCAGATGTTAGTTTGCTGAATTATTTAGGCATATTGAATCATGACAAAACATTTAAGCGAAGAGAGGAAGGTTTTTTTATATATGAGAATTCATAATGGTTGTGTGGTCACAATAAGTTAGGATAATATTAGAAAGAGTTTGTTGGTCGTGGAATAACATGAATTCACTAGTTTACTCAATACGCTGCTGCTACTCTTCGGTTTACAGCAGTCTTCAGCTTGTTTTAGAATACGCCGATATGAGTTATGGGTGAGTATAAAGAGTTTTTCTCTTAAAAAAATAAAATTAGTCAGCTATTTAAGAAACAGAGTGAAAGAGAGAAGGTTTCAACAACTCAGGAGCCGAAAAAGAGAGTCGGAGGGTAGAAGCAGCGTCGTGTCCTGGGATGCATTGACTTAAAAAGGGCATAAGGGTATTTTAAGAATAATAGAAAAATTTTAGGGACATTTTTATCCACTGACACACATATTCTAATAATCCCTCCAAATCCGTCCAATTTGGGGGGTGATGTTTTTGAAGGGAGAGAGGGGAAATTTTAAAAAATTTCCCCTCCCCTCCTTAAAAATATCATTAGCCAAACGAGGGGAGGGGTCTAAAATCCCTCCATCCTCCCCCCTTCTCCTCCGATCCCCTCAAACCAAACAGACTCTAAGAACCACAGGCCTCGCCAGTCATATTCATCACGTGCCCCTCTCTGAAAAGATAGTCCCGTCACGTGATCTTCTTCTATCTTAAGTTAACGGGTCATTTAAGAAATCTTCCCCTTTTCACTTCTTAAAGTCTCTCTTGCCAACCAACCCTAACCAACCTTTTTTATTAATATATACTGAACTCGCTCCGGTTTTACTTAATTGACTAATTTGAATTTTGAATATGTTAAAAAAAATTAACCAATTAATTATAATAAATATAATTTGATTTTCCCAAAATAGCGGTATGTAAATAGAGCATTAGTTAAAAGTTATATCAACTGGTTTGGGAAACATAATAAATATGAGTAGTCTAATATGTATTTCTGAAATATATTAGTTTAATCCCCCGGTAATCACTGGTACAGTATGGTAAATTGAATATACGCCCGAACAAACATTTGTAAAGTGTTTTCGTTGATCAATTGATTAAATATTACAAAAAATATTCTTGGAGAACTTGTAATTTATTTTTCAAATTTCAATTTAGTATCTGTATATTTTTTTTCTCCTTATTAAATCTTTTCATTTTACTATTTTAGCATCATTAGCTCCATAACTTCACTTTATTGGTATTTTTAGTACCTATACAAAAGTTCAAAATAAAATTAAAACATTTAATAAAAAAATAAACATATGTCAGATTAGAAATTGAAAGAAAGTACTTCAAAAATGGTTTTCTCTTAAATATTAAGGGTCCCAAATATTTAAATTTGGCATGGATGAATACTTAATATGCATCCCCATTTCAGTATCTTTTTTAATTTGGAGTTTTTGCATTGTAAGCTCGACGAGTACTTGATCATACTATCGGGGAAAAAACGTGCAGAAAACACAGGATATGACGACGACACGACACGACATTAACTTCCATTAGCAGAAACAAAGAATGCAGAAAAGAATAGCGAAGAGGGACACAAATTAAATAACAAAAAGCTGGCAGCTTTGAACGTTGAAGTGTTGGGTCAACGTGCTTATCGAGTGTATCGCCGAGCCCCTAACCCAAATAATGCACATTCATTATTGTATATGTGCATGAAAATGACATTCATTTGTTTACAATTTAACATGTTAACGTGCGATATTATAATATATATATATATATATATATATATATATATATATATATATGATTCCATCAATGAAGTCACCTTTATCAAAATTACAATGAATACTACAAAAAAGGGTTACTACTACCTTAAAAGACATCCTTATTTAAAAAATGAAGTTGAAAGTAAACACAGTGACATTCTTGTAATAATTTTGTCAAATTATATGTATTTGGCGACCTAAACTAATATTTAGATAGTCTAAATTCAGTTAAGACATCCTGATATTAATTAAAGACGTCTATAATTTAGCACCAAAAATTACTTTTGGCGCAATGGGTGCAATCTAAGAAATTTTTTACGCGCCAGGACATATTTAATTTAATTTTTTTTAATTTAAGGCGTCTTGGTAATAAATCAAGACGCCTTAAAGAAGATTTTAGGCGCCCTAAATTATTTCAGGGCGCCAAAAGTATACTGTAGGCGCCCTAACTAATTTCAGGGCGCCAAAAAAGATAATTTATTCTGTATTTTTTTTTATTTAATGTGTCTTTTTACGCGCCAGGACATATTTAAATTTTTTTTTTATTTAAGGTGTCTTGGTAATAAATCAAGACGCCTTAAAGAAGCTTTTAGGCGCCCTAAATGAATTCAGGGCGCCAAAAGTATACTTTATGCACCCTAAATCATTTCAGGGCGCCATAGAGGATAATTTATTTTGTATTTTTTTTATTTAATACGTAATATTTAATTTTTTTTATTTACGGATTTTAGGCGCCCTAATTGATTTTAGGGTGCCAAAAGTCATCTTTAGGCACCCTAAATGATTTCAGGGCGCCAAAAGTCATCTTTAGGCGCCCTAAATTATTTCAAGGCGCCTAAAAGTCCACTTTTGGCACCCTGAATAGCTTTCAGGTCGCCTATGTTCATTTTTTTTATTTCCCTTTATTACACACGCACACTTTACCTTTACCTTCAGCTCATCAGTTCGTGTTTCTGCCCTCCCTCTCTCCCAGCGAGCTGAGTCTCCGCTTTGCCTTCCCTTCCTTCGCATTACACACGCATGCATTTGCATCCTTAGCCATGCAAGCCATCTTCGCAATCCAAACTGAATTCCTTCGTCTCTCTTTGCTTTCTCGAAGCCGGTCTTCGCCATGCAAGCCATCTTCGCAGTCCAAGCCGGTCATTTTTTCAGGTAACCATCTGCGTTTACGGTTCGTCTCTTGGCTTCTGCAATGTCTGGATTGAATGTTACCAGTGTCACGTTAAATGCATTGCTTAAATACTCTATGAAGAGGTTTTAATAACCAAATAACAGTGTATTTTACTATGATTAAGCTGGTCAAAATAATGCAAGAAATCATAAGAGACCAAATCAGTATTCTGGTTGACCCTAACAAATCGAAGAAGTATAGTGATGGGTGGCTCCATATATATCTTCATGTTTTTTGCCATAGATGCTTCAGCATATGTGGATATGGATGATATAGATATAGGATTTATTCAAGTTGCAATTCTGTAAGTCTTTTAATTTCCCCCTTTAACTATGACATTGATCTTTTTGTTTTATATATTAATTGTAGTTATAATGTTATTTCGATCATAGTGTCTGCCACAATATATGCATCCAGAAAGGGCGTACGGGTTCATATGGATTTTTGTGTCCTGCAAACACGAGGAATTCCCCGGACAATAACATAGTCAGAAGGGCGATTTATGTTGGTTGTACAATGGGAGAGTTGGGCAGAGATAAGACTTGTTATCTAGCGCCAATACATGAAAAGTACATATTTTAGTTTTGTCTATATAAAATTTTGAAAAATAAAGAGCTTTCTTGTCTTAATTTAATATTAATATGTATATGTTGTAGCAACCATTGGACGCTGTGTGTAGTTTGCCCCAAAAGCAACGTATGTTATTGGTTCGATTCCTTAGGTGGCAAGCCAAACGAAAGCATCAAAACCATGTTTGCCAAGTAAGTTATAATTTTTTGTCTATATCATTGATTCTTATTTTACTGAATTGTTTTCATGTCTGTTACTTTCCATTTCAATGATAGTGGTCTCAGGACGTTCAGAGAGATTGCTAGACTTCAAGAGCAGGGTGGACCAAAGTGGTATCATTCTAAGGTAAATAATGTCAATTCAAGTTATTTCATTGACACAGTAGCTTTTGATGTTGCCTTTATTCGTTTTAACAATTTGCTTTTTATTTATAGTGCCCTCGACAACCAGGGAGCTTGGAGTGCGGATATTATGTTATCAATTTTATGCACTCCATTGTTTCCAGCGGACGTGTTTCTGGTTTTCAGTGCGTACGTTATAGCTCCGAGATTCTCAAATGTTGATATTTTTGTTGTTGTACTTGAGTTGTTAGTTAATTATTGCATTCACTTCATTGGTTTATCTTATATATCTTGATTTCCAATTTACAGTTTTTTGATTCTCTGGATCCGTACTCGGAGGAAGACATCGATACGGTCCGAGACGTTTTGGCTATACATCTTCTTCAACACATAGGTTGAGAGGGTATGGTTTATATGATGTTGTCATGTGAATTCTAATTTATTGTATGTGATGAATACTTTGTTATAGACTTTGTTGTTGTAGACTTTGTTGTATGTGAGCACTTTGTTGTGGACTTTGTTGTTGTAGACTTTGTTGTAGAATTGGAGCTCCTTTATAATGATCATTTGAATTGTATGTAGCACTTTGTTGTTAGAGCTCTTTTAATTTAGAATTGTTCATACAATCTGAGTTTTCTTTGCTGGGAGTTGTTTGTAAACACTCAAGATCAGAGATGTATGCCTGCTTTGCTTTGAAAGGCCATAGATACGCCTGGAAAATTTTAATATGAACGCAAGCAATATGAAAAAAAAATTACTATAAGGCGTCTTGAAACGTTTTTAGGATGTAAAAAGTCTATATAAGGCGCCCTAAAAATTGTTTAGGGTGTAAAAAACCTATATAAGGCGCCTTAAAAACTTTTAGGGTGTAAAAAGTCAATTGTTTTGCCACAGTGTAAAGGCTATCTAT
The DNA here is from genome assembly GCA_037074495.1 of Acacia confusa. NCBI lineage: Eukaryota > Viridiplantae > Streptophyta > Magnoliopsida > Fabales > Fabaceae > Acacia > Acacia confusa. Next base: position 5,504,010 of record CM073507.1, on the reverse strand, counting down.
GGTGCCCTGAATAGATTTTAGGGTGTAAAAAGCCCACCTATGGCGCCCTGAACAAATTTTAGGGTGTAAAAAGCCCACCTATGGCACCCTCGACAAATTTTAGGGTGTAAAAAGTCTATCTATGGCGCCCTGAACGGTTTTAGGGTGTAAAAAGTCTATCTATGGCGTCTTGAACATATTTTAGGGTGTAAAAAATCTTCCTAACATGTAAAAAGGTGTATATAAGGCGCTCTAAAGTTGTTTAGGGTGTAAAAAGGCTATATAAGGCACCCTAAATATTGTTTAGGGTGTAAAAGGTTCATATAAGGCGCCCTAAAATCTTTTAGGGTGTAAAAAGTCTATCCCGAAAACAATTCAAGGCAAAAAAACCCTATATAAGGCACCCTTAAAAAATTCAAGGCGCCTTATATAGGGCGTCTTGAATTAATATAGGGCGCCTTTTATATGGCGTCCTGAATTTTTTCAGGGCGTCAAAATCCAACTTTTCTACTACCTGTTGACAGACATCCTTAACATTTAGGGCGTTAATTGTGTCTTATTTAAGACGTTATTTTGCTTTTTTGTGGTAGGAGCTGGTGGGGATCCCATTAAGATGCTAAATTTAATACTATCTCACGTTCAGATCATCACATGGTTAAAATAAAATACCAAACAAGTATATAAATAAACGTGATTACTGATTTACTGCTGTGTATAATCTATAGGTTTGAATTCGCTCCACTCCTCAAATTAAACGAGAAAAAAAAAACCGATACAGATGACTTTATAACGTAGTAACATGCATGAAGTTGATTATGGGGGGAGGCTAGCTGCTTCCTTACCCACATGTCGTTTGAACTTTTGCCTTTTTTATTTTGTGTTTTTTCTTTCTGCATTTGAAATTAGTTTAGATAGAAGTGGATTGACAAAAAATGAAATGTGAAAAAATGTCAATGCAGTCTTCGAAATTAAAAAACGCTTGAGAATTGAGACTTGGGAGTGGACTATCGATATAGTATTGACAAATAACAAATTAGTATTATTTTGTGAGCATCAACTAAAACTTTTAAAAATAGTTTTTCAATTGTGATTTACGGCATACGAAGTAATTATATGAGATAAATTTTATTTCAATTTAATTCCAACGGAATCCTTTAAAAGTATTTTTTTCAATGATGCTTTACGATATGTGAAATAAATATGTAAAATGAGTTTTATCTTATGTATCTAAATACTTTTGAAATCCCCAAATGTGATCCCAAATAAGTTTGTGTTTTTGGATTATATTTTAGAAAATGATTTTTATGTTTTAAAAATATATAAGAAGAGTTAAAAATGATTTCAAAAACTAAGATTTCAAAGTTTCCAATGGAAGATTCAGAAAGCACGACGCTATCCACCGATGGCCGGCAGGGACGCGTGTATTTGGACGAGGATTCCTTAGATTCAATATAGATTTGTCTTTTTCAAAATTAAGAATCCGGTTCGCCGCCTGGGACAATTCCATTCTTTTGAGTTCATAAAACATTTAAAGAGGCAGTCACATATATATAAAGCGTTTATAACTATAATATTGTAAGTTTGAATTCTATTACAGTAATATAATGATTTTGTTAGTATACAATATGTAAATATCTATGTAAAAACTCTTTAAATCTAAAAGCAAGTTTCATATCTAACTTGCCTGAACTTATATATATATATAAAAACATATATTGGCTCTGGTTTTTATTATAAGGTACCAATTATCAGTATTTTTTTATCCTTATTATAATGCATCATCTTACTTTAATTAATTCATTTATTACTTTTTTTTCATTATGCCCTCATTTTTAACTAATTCATTTAAAGCTATATCATTAAAGTAAGGGTGAAATTGGAAACATTTATTAATTTTAGACTTAATTAATGAGTTAACTTTCATTCTTTGATTTGTGAAAAATAGTAGTTAATATTTTATAATAAGGATAAGAGAAGTAATTAAACCACTAATAAGACCCTCGTGTTTGAAACGGACTCAAGTGCTTGGAAGTTATAAGCTAAGTTCTTATTATCAATTGATTAGGCGCTAAAGCTATCCCTCAAGTCAGGGCTTTCGGTGGCCGTTAATTTATGCCGCCACCGCCGCCGCCGCTACTTGTGTTCATTGATGCAACCGACACGGAGTGGGTAGTATTGTGAACGAATAATTAAACATCACCTCTCTTCGGTCTTTGCATTCTCATTAATATTTCTTTGACCTTTTTGCTTCCATTCAAGATTCTTATTATTTTAAGATTATAAGATTTTATCAATCTTTTCAACTATATTAACAATTATAGCTCTCTCTTATCTATCACTCCTCCTCTTCATATTATATAGTTTTTTCTAAGAAAATTTGTAATGGGGTTTTAAGCTAAGCTAGCTAGCTAGATAAAATATGATATAAAGGTCCCTTGAAATCTACAATTTGTAAGCAAGTCCTTGAAATATTTTAGTAATGTAATTCAATTGTAAAAAGACTCAATTACCCTTTGGTAAAACTAAGAAAAGGATAATTTAAAAGCTCAATTCTTCTTCTCTCTTCAATCATTTGCTCGCTCTCTTTCCTATCGCCTGCTCCCCTGGTCTGTAATTTTCTACCATATTCAATATTGATCCTTCCCCTACATTAATATTGTTCAAATGTGACAAACACGACCTCTTCGTCTCCCCTATTAGCTTTTTTTATATCCTTGTTATCCTCGTTTAAACGCCCAAACTCATCGCCATTGTCTTCCTCGCTATTGACATTGATAGTATCATCAGCATTAGGCTCTATGATTGATTCATCATTTATCATCTCATCATCGTTACGTGACTGTGTGTATTGTAGTCGAGCGACCATATATATAGTTGTTGCTAACCATACGACGTCACCTTTTTGTTGTGGTCAATAGCTCCTTCACCGTCAACCCTAGTATCTTCAGCGTCTCCCTCTCCCTCACCGATGAAGACCATTGATTCCATCCACCATTTGCTTTGTTAAAAGTTGGAATTAATCAACATGATGTCAAAAGTTTTGCAGTTGTAACTCTTAGTTAGTGTATGAGTCAGAATGTGTTGTTAATAGCGGCAACAATAGTTATTAATATATATGGTAACCTTGTTAATGACAGTTGTATTGTGTAGGTTGACAATAGTGATGATTAGTATATCAAGGAAAAATCTCCTACTATATGTTTCCTTCATATAGAAAGACTATTTGTAATTAGTGGAGCTAGTAATATAACATATGTTATATGTTATAGTAATATAAAAACCATTACGGAAGGCATAAATTATGAAGAGTTCAAAATAATGATATGATTAATCGTGGGAAAAGAGAATAAAAGAGTTGCTATGAAGTTCACATCGACACATTTGATACAACTACATTTGTGGACCTCCAATTAATTATGTAGACTAACCAAAGAGTTGTCATTGTCAGTTGTTTCAATTGTCAAAGTAAGCATATGAACTTGTCAATAGACACCTATGGATTTTTCAGTACAATCCCACATATTTGCTTATATACCATAATTCAGTTTATATTATCTTTATTATTGTAACTTTATACTAACTATGTGGATATATTATTTGGACAGACAAAAGAATTGTCACTGTCAGCTACTTCACTTGTCAATTTAGGCACATGAACTTGTTATTGGCTGCCCATGGATTTGTTAGTGCAGTTCCTTACATGCACTTGTTTGGATATCTTCAAGTTAACATGATCTGGACAAATTGAAATAACAATCCTAAGTTTACAAATGCTTTGATAGCAATTACCAGGTATGTATAAAAATTATGGATAAGCTTAATTAACCACTAATAACAAGTTAAGTTACAAAATAGATTTCAGGAATGCATTCTATAAATTCCAATTACAATTGAACTTGCTTGTCAATTTTATTCTCATCCTTTAACTCCACCCTTGCACCAAAGACATCATTTTGCCCCTCGGTGTTGTGCTTTCTCAAGTCCCCCGTTCTCCCCTTCTCTTGTTCACATTTTCAATTTATGCTTGCATTGACAGTTTTCATGAGAACTTTGACTTTGTAAGGAAAATCCATTTCACTAAGGAAAACTAAAGTTAAAAGCATTCATCATGGCCTTTTACATGATATCAAAAAAGGAACTTCACATTAAAGGACATTCCAACTTGTTAAAAAATAATAAAAATAAATCATAAGTTGAGGCTTTAAACATTCATTATGGTTTGGGTTAAAAAAACATGCATTATATTATGTGATATATCTAAAGAAAAGGAGTTATCAAATTGTTGGACCACAGATATCAATCATTCAAGCTTCCAATGGACATTAGTTAAGGATTGTAGTTTTGAAGAACGCAAATTGCGATGATCATATGTCACTTTAGCACAAACAAGTGATCACTATTCAATGAACATGGAATTTTCAGTGAAAGATGTCTTGGGCACTAAAGCATTACGAACTGCGCATGATATATTGCTTGAAGAACTGTTAAAGGTTAGCAAAGCAATTGCTCTAACAATTGATATTTCTGAGTTTAAGACCTGTAGTCCCTCATACAAAACCCAACACTCTTTAGTTAGTTCGCGGAATTTTATCATCTATTCTTATTTTCAGGAATAGAAGAAAGTTTACACTATATACCATTAATTACTGTAATATTTTACATTAGTTACATTTTTGTCAACTCAGGAGTCGAAACTTTAAATGCCAATGCCGGGGCAACATTTTCATGATTTGGTTGGGGTACGACAACACATGACAGTGAACTACAAATTCCCAAAACATACGAGGGGACCAAAGCCAGAAAAACGAACGAATTCTCAGAATGAAGCTCCAGATGGATTGAAAAAGCCACAACGAACAAACAAAGAATATTGCGTGCTCAATTATGGGCACAGCTTTCTCATCATATACTACCTCGCTAATTAACGCCCCTAGTTAATTTATGGTCTCACCACCCTGTGACTTCGCAGTACAGAGAAGCATGTGACAACAACTTACCCGATAAATTAAGTAGCGTCTCTAATTCTAAAATGGAGGACCTAATTTATAGAGTAAAAGGACAAGAGGACAAGCAAGTAATTTCAATCATTAGACCTATTTTTTATTTCACTTTTCTCAACTTTCATTTTACAATCGCCTTCCCGCTTTTTTTATGTTCTCTTTCTGAATTTTTTATTTGAGCCGGTAATCGTCTCATTCTCATGTCTTAAAAAAAAAAAAGCCTGGATTTCCGTATGCACAATCCCCTCCGCGTTCCTCCACGTACCAGGCTATATAACGAAGCAATTAAGTTGCAGTCAAACCCCAGCCTCGCCGACACTCTCATTCACTTCGAACAAGCACACAATCTTGTTTAATCAATTTGAATAAGCAAACATTTCTCAATTATGTGAGAAACACATGGAACGTTTTAAATTATCATTATCATGGGCACGAATACAGAAGAGATCTAATGGGAGAAGAGTTTGAGCTCTCAAAATCAAAATTCACTTGAACGTGCTATCAGCTCAGTTTTCCAGTTTTCTTTATCAGCTAAGCAAGCCATCGAGTCGACAAACATAATTTAAATTATATTATTGAGCCACTGGTCGGTTGACATCGTCACAAGAGATTAAAATATTTGCCCCCATCGCATAATTTTCTCTCAGTTAAGCCCCGCCAATACATAAACTTTTCTCTAGCTTTCTCGTGGACAATGGACTGCCGGCGGTTGCCATGTCACTGGGTCCATATATTGGGCTTCAAGAAATGGGCCAACAGGCCCAGTTCATCATTACCGTCATTTTTCCAAGACGTGTTTAGAATTCTAGACAATTTATTTACAAATTGTTGGTTGTTGTAGTAAACGATCTCATTCCCTATAGAGAAGAACAAAAATTTGAATCTCGAAAAGTACACTAATTAAGAGAGACAAAAACCCTTTGCCCTCCAAGCCAAAGAGTTTTTAATCATAAATTTAATTCAACAGGTGTAAACTAAATTGTGTAACTATTAGTTAGCCAGTTAAGTTGTCAAGTAATTTAGTTACAAGCCAGTAAATACTTGGTGTACACAGCATTTCTTTATATATACACTTGTAATGTATTTGTTACACATCAATAATAAGATTTCAGATCCACTTTCTCTCTCTCTCGGTTCATTCTCTTCTTCTTCATCCTCGGAGCTTTTCATCAACACGGTTAATCTGTGATAACAGGTGCTCCGAAACAACAGTTCATCATCTTGACAAATGACGAGGTCAGAAACAAGAGTCCCTCAAGGGGAGAGATCTGACCGTTGTGGTGCTTGTATAATCAACTTTTAAATGTATGGGCCAGTTCGTTATGTCCGTTTGGGTTTTAGACCAAGTCCGTATTTTTAAGAAATAAAACGGTACAAGAACTTGTATGCACCCGCGAGAATTTCCAAGTTTCTAGCATTTAATGTCAAGGCCCATAAGCCACATCGACTAACAGATCAAAGGGAGGAACACCATAACGTTAACGATCTCTTGACATTTTCTCTGGCATTTCTTCAGTTTGTTCAGACGATATTGGCGAAGATTATTAAACCAGGATTACCAAACACATAGTTTTGACCATGTTATACGCAACTGAAAGTAAGTTCAGAAAGAAAGGGAATGGCTTTTTAATTCATTGCCTCATTTGTAATTGTATGACATATACTTCGCAAACATATATATGACTTTCATAACAAAGTGATAATGTGATCATATTATTCATTTGAGAACGTAAATGGGGTACCTGCTGAAAGCAAGACATCATGCTTCCATCAAGCATCCTCGCCCTTGCAATGAACATCACTGCAGCGACAGACAGGCCTTCCAGAAGCTTCCCATCCATTGAAGCCACGCTCCAGGACCATTATGTTCTTTATTCCAGCATCTTCTTTAAAGTCTTCGAGATAATTGGCTAACCTTCGAGCGCAAGTTGGGCCACGAACCTACAAAAGCGTTTTATTTAGCGTTTTTGCTGCTTGCAAAGTCAGAAAGAACCCTCTTGCATCATAAGAGCAGATATTAGAAATACACTCAGAAAGATCGAGTCTTTGCATCAGCAAGAATGGATAAAATAAACATAATCATGTGTAGGCGTACACAAATATTTATGCTCCATTGTGTCTAGGTCCGCGGAAAAGATTCAATATATATGACTTTCATAACAAGTTTGAATCCTCATTTCGCATTCTCGAGACGGGAGCTCTCTCATCCCACAAAACTATTGCAGGCATTCTTTATGCAGAAAAGCCTGAAACTCACAGCTTTGCTCTGGCCACTACATCTAACTTTTTATAAGTTCCGACTACTTCAAATTTGGTCATGATCGTGATGCTCAATAAAACAGAAGTTTCATATCCCAAAATCCAAATCCATGACAGACTTTTCAGAATATATGATGCAACGCTAAATTAAATACCCAAGTGAAGTCTAACACTTGGTTTCAATAAGAAACTTGCTTGTAAATCTGCACAAAGTAATGCCCGGGAAAAAATGAAATAAAATGCAGCCTGCTCATTCAGTTACTTGAATATGATATGCAGCCCTGGGTTTTTCTATTAAAAAGGATACAGTTTGAGTAGCATTTAATTGACCGCACTAGTGTAAGGTGCATTTGGTTTTCAGAATCTTGAACCTCACCTGAGCTAGTTAAATCATCAGTGGGTTCAGATATCTTCTTGAAAAGGATTTCCCCATTTAAAAAGTGTGGCATTATTGTTAATCATTCAGAATCTTGAATGCCATCTGAATCAGCTAAATCTACAGTAATTAAGATAGATATCTTAATCTACAATAGATTAAGATATCTGCTTAAATAGGATTGCCCTGTTTGGTGGGTGTAGGGTTCTTGTGGATCCTCAAAATTCCCATATAAGTACTTCGTATGATGATCCAAACTTAATAACATTAGTGGTATAACAACCCAAGCTAATTCATCTTGATTGTAAATTTGTAATGAGTGGCCTGAAGAGCTGCATGTACACTTTGTATACAATGGCTTAACCACGGCAACGTTACTATTCTGATTTTATAAGGGCCCAGATAGAGACATTTTCCTGGTGTCCTCCCAACTCATTCAGAAATCGATGGGTATGAAATTTCACCGGGGGTGTTATAGAATATTTGATGGAACGAATTACAGGAAAAAGGAATAGCGAATTCGACAATAAAATGAAACCAGAGCCAAGAAGTACGTAATTGGAATGGTATGTGCGAATAACGAAAGAGAAGCAAACCTGACTTAGAGCACAGTGGAAGACAAGGGTGTCTTTGCCTTTGACTTGTTGGACGAGATTCGAGATGTTCTCCGAGAAAGTGTCGCTTGCGAAATGAAGAGACCCGGCTATGTGTCCATCATAACTCCGCTCGTCGTCCCTTCAATTTCAGAAACCGTCAACAACAAAGACCAATTGAATCGACCTCTCAGATACAAACATCAAACACGACAAGAAAAAGCGAATCGAGGGATCAGGAGGATAGAGCGGGGAGTGATCAAAACCTGACATCGATAATGGCAATATTTGGCTGGCGTCTGATCGATAGAAGCTGCGGACCAGTTATGTAAGAGACGGTGCGAGCCATCTTCTTCATTCACTGACCTCCACTGCTCCGCTTTTTTTTTTAGGATTCCCTTTCTCCACAGTCTAGGGCAGGGTATTTAGAACAAAGTCTACGGGATACTGGCCAGAGGACACAGTCCTCCACCTATACCAATGCTACTATTGTTTCGACCCCTAAAATATTTCTTCCACCTATACCAACGTTATTATTACGTTATTATTGCTTCCTAGACCCCTGAAATATTTCTTCCAACGCCTTAACCAACTAGCGCCGTAGGATCAAACTTCCTCCCTAAAATTCCCTTGCTCCATACGCACGCATTCCTCGTCAGTTTGAGACCTCTGGGCCTTTTTTTGGTGTGTGGTTTTGTTTCACAAACTCAATATCGGTAAATTTCCATCCAGACAATATTATTGGGTTTTTTTGCATGAAAAGATATTGTTGGGTTTTTAAAGGCCCGAATGTTATAATATCTTCTCCTCCGCAGTGTGTGTGTTATTTTTTGGCAAAAATTGTATGCATTAATTTATCTGCATGAATAGATACATTTACATGCAAATCCGGCGCCCGGGTAAATTTGGATGAATATCATCCATCTAATTTATTTACGAATATTATGTGGTTTATTAGAATATATAGCAATGGTTGCAAGATAAATTTGGTGGAGTCAACGTAGCTTGCATGAAACTACTGTGTTCATCAATAATTAAATCTTTAAATAAATTGTTAACTAAAAGGTTTCACTTAGTAATTTTATTGAGTGTTTTTTCTTTGGTTTTCCCATATTTCTTTTAAGAGGATTATATATTTTTTTTTATCAACCATCATCACCACACATTTATCTTATTTTTAATCACATGACCACACATCCTCGTAGTGGCTGCTTTAAATTCATGCCTGTCCTATTTTTAATTTTGGGTAAAGGTATAAAAATGTATATGAGTTTTGCCCTCAGGAGCGCCCACCACCATGTGCTTTTTTTTGAAGCAAAAATACCAATATGGTTAACTTTTAGGAGCAAATGTCACACAACCATTAAGAAACCTGACATTTGACCGTTAAAATTGTAATGTTGACTAATGGAGCTGAGGTGGACAGCCAAGTGGAATAAAAATGTTGGTTGTGAAAATTTGAGAAAGCCACGTCACAAATTCTAAAAGGCAACTGGAAAACATTCCACTCTGAACAAGTTAAACTTTTTGGTTGAACTGAACAAGTTAAAATGAGAACCCTAAAAACATTGAGATCCTGAGATCGATCGAGGGACGAAGCAGAGTCTGGGGAGCAGTTCGAGTGATGAAGAAAACTGAGTGAGAGAGGAAGAAAAATGTGAGCTAGTAGTTCGAGTCAGTAGGAATTTGTGACCCACGGTGTAACTGAAGGAAATGTCGAGCCAAGGTTCTTGACAATGACGAGAGCGGTGGCTGAAAGAGACGATAGCGAAGGCTGAAAGTGACAATAACGGTGATTTATCTTGAGTTTTATTTCAATTTATGTCTTTCGAATTTAATTTCTTGAATGTCATAGACATACGAATGGGTTTCTGAGATTTCTGATATCTATAGTTGATTGTAGTTTCTCTCCCAAGGATTTCTAGTGCTTTTCCTAGCACCTGGAACAGTTTAAGTGATATGTCAGTGCACTTCAAGATATATGCATCAGAAGAACAATTGAGTTTAGTAAAAATCTCAAATAGTCAAGATACACTATTAGCTACTTACTGGAAGAACAACATAATGTATATTAATGGTATAAATGCTCATTATTCTAGAGAGAAGGGAGGCCAAAAATACACAACCATCAAAACTTGTTGGTGCATTTAAAAGACTGTTATGGAACAAGAAAATGAAGTTCAATCCTCCTTAAAAAAGTTCAACTCAATTTTACAATCGGACCTAACAATGGTATAAAGTGATGACACGGATATAGCATGGGTGTGTGTGTTTAGTTTGGTTGGTCCAAAAATGGCATTCAGGTTTTGTTAGGAATAGATGAATGGGATCAAAGTACTTTTGTGAGAGCTTTGGGTGTATGGTGGTATAATAGGGATATTCCAGTCACATACAAAGGTGCCTTCGATTGAAACTTGGGAGAGGGGGAGAGGAGCGTGGCGATGTTCACCTTCGACAGAGGACCAATATTTCCCAACCAAAATTAACGACACCGACTAAATTAACTTCAACAGGAAACAAACAGAAAATGGAGATTGAACGCAGCTAAACAAACAGAAAAAGAAGTTATCAACCTTACAAAACCTCTGTGTCGCAGGTATTGAGAATGAACAAAGATCTGGGTATGGCCTGACGAAGACCAGTTGAACACTCTCAACTCACTCAATCAATCCTCGTTCAACCCACGATTGAACTCTTGAACCCTAGCTCTCCCTCAGCCCCGCGATTTCCCTTAGCTCAACGATTTCCCTCAGCTTGCGATTTCAAGTTTTTGCCCCACCGATATCATTTTGTGTTTTTAGGGATTCTATCTTTCCCCACTTGAACCCTAGTTGTCCCTGTCCCTAAGCTCTGCCATTTCCCTCACCCTCAACTCGTGATTTCAAGAAATTGGCAAGCTTGATATGATTTTTTGTTTTTAGGATTGGGTTTTAGTTTTCTCGTGTTGCATGAGAAAACTAAACTTCCTATACACACATGAAATGGTAGGACCCACATATACATATATGAATTAATATATGTATATGTGGGTCCCACCATTTCATGTGTGTTTGACATGAAATAATTTTTTTCCTACAACATGAGAAACATTAATCCCTTTATGATTATATCTTTCCCAATTGTTTTCCATGCACAGTCAGCGTCCAGACAACATTTTTATTCCACTTGGTTGTCCACCACCTCAGCTCCGTTAGTCAACATTACAACTTTAACGGTCAAACGTCAAGTTTCTTAATGGTTGTGTGACATTTGCTCCTAAAAGTTAACCACCTTGGTATTTTTGCTCCAAAAAAAAGCACATGGTACTGAACGCTCCTGAGGGCAAAGCTTATATGTATTTTTACACTTTTACCCTTTAATTTTATGATACACATTCATCTCACACTCCTCATTCGGGCTACTTTATAATTTTATGTTCATGTTATTCTTGTCATTCACTTTCATATGTTATCACCAGTCTTATCACAGTGCCAAAAAAAAAAATCATTTTATCTTACTTTAAGTTACAAATAATTTCAATATCTTTTCTCCATTTAAACCACTCATCTTAAATTTAACTATTTTTTCAATAATGGATAAGTTTTTTTATTATTTTTAATGGACTTAATCATTACTTTTAAAAAACAATACCATTAAAGATTTGGCAAAAAAAATAATAAGAAATGTAGTAAAATACATGATCGACGAGCTATTTTTAGCCTGGAAAAGAAAATAAAAAAATATCCGACCTGCCGGATTCGAGCCCACTGAGCTAAGGTCGGATTTGATCCTATACTTGTTCGACATTTAGTAATTACCTAGTTTATAAGTTTTGCCTCAAACCCAATAAAACAAGCATGCAAGCGTTTCAAATTTCATTTGATGCAAGTAGTAATAAAGCTCTCGGTTAAAAATTAATTTTTAAATTAAACCCAGTAGCAGGTAAACGAAATGGGTTAAAGCACAAGGTTTGTGCAGCCTACTTTATCATTATTGAACATTCGTAAGCTAATGCTCAAGGTAATGCACTTTTGAACATCAAAATGGGATTTTGAAGAAGAAGAGCAGCTATTTGGAGAGAATTCCTATTGTGCTTGAGTTACTTGAAAGTGATTGAATTCCATAACAGAAGCAGGCGACAATCTCCAAACGTATGAGCTGACACACACACACACACAACATGATGTTAAATGAAGGAACAGGGGAAGAGGCCAAGTCTTTATGCAAAGCTAGCTAACCTGTACTTCATATGAGCCCTACGTGCCCAACTCTCTGCTTTATCCACGGCGTACATCTCTGTAATGAAGCATGCCCATATAATCTCTGATCCCAACATTAATTGGCTAATTTGGATGGAGACCTTCCTTCAATCCATCCATTAACACAGCCCTCCAATTCGCCCCTTGGCCTTGACACATCAACCAACACTATTAATGATTATTGTTTATCACATCAAAAATAAAACCACATTTTGTCCTCATTGCATATAATAATGGGGCCGATAAGTGAGGGTCTCTGTTTCTGTTTTGTACTAATTGCTGGTATTAAAGCTGATCCTTCCCCCAATGAATGGCTTCTTTCTCTGCATTATTACATGGAGGAAGAATCACGTTTCTCTACGTCTTATAAAATGCCAAACTCTGGGATGTTCACGTTCTGTTACAGTCTGATTGGGATCTTTTAGTCTTATTATAGATTTAATTCACGCTTGTCTTCCGATTATTTTTAGCATGCAAAACAGAGGACTTAAATATTAAGAGTACTTTGGGGCACTAGTAATCAATAGATCGATGCATCATCAGTTCGAGAGAGAGAGAGAGAGAGAGATCAGACATCCTGATAAAATTAGAAACTTTTCGTTTTCATCAGTCTATGATAAATCAGCAGAAATCAGATACCCGTCTACGTGACGTAGAAACAAATGTTTTCAGTAAAAGTAAAAGGCAGAAACATCAATCCCAATATTTCAATTTGTATGATCTAAAATTCATATTTTCACAAGGGGAAGAGTAAAAAATCATATTGTCGTTTATTCCGTTATGAAATACTTTATTCAGTTTTTAAATAAAGGTCTAATTTTTTGTATAAAGATTGAACCACAAATTATATCTTATATTAAAGATAAAGTATTCATAATGAATGAAAATAATTCAAATATACTGCATTCCGGACCAATAACGTTTCTGGCCAAAATAAATCCAATAGCGTTGCAAAGAAAAGACTAAATGACTTCGATGGCATCATTCAGGCATCCTTGGTCGTCTTTCGCTGGACATTCATATTAATTCATGCTATACATTAGATCGACCACATATTCCAATTAGATAATCAATTGTTGATGTCATCAGTACGTAATAATGTACTAACTTATGAATAACGTCCATTTAATGTATTGCTGTAATGCCGTATACTTTTTTTTTTAATTGAATTGATGTATACAAACCTTACGAGGGCAATAAACAGGAGTGAATTTTATAATATAGGGAATCAGAATTTTTTTTTTTTTTTTTTTTGCCATAAGTCTGGGAATAATTTGCCAATATTTATGTAGAGTATAATACAAAATAACATTATTCATAAATACTGCTAGCCATCTTAAATTCCACGTATTTATGCACACCAGCAATAGTTATTATTAATTGCATCTATTGTTTTTTTCATAAAGATGATTAATTGCATCTATATATTTGATTGTTTAGGCATTTCCTCTTATCACACTCCCATTGCTTTCTTATTCTTGTATAAATCAAAAGAAACGTGACAAAAACGAAGAACCCACAGAATGCTCCAAATTTACTTGAGCTTTTCGGGGAGGGCCTTGAGACTTGGACATCCCATCTCTAATACAATCAACGTCGTTGATTACTGTGGGACCCACCTTGAGTCGTCACTCCTACCATGCAAATTAATTAGAAGCTCTCTGAAAGACGCGAGCGAAACAAAACAAAAGAGAACAATGACAATAATAATAGTAAGCACCCCTAGTTTCAGTCAACCCCAACACTCCGGCGTTAGCCTGCGGTCTCTTTTTGGGTCATTGCAATAGTTATAAACCATATGGTATCTTTGAACCCATCCCATTGCTCTATATTGCTGGCGGCTCAACCCACCGGACCTGTAGGGGGAAACAGAGACCGGCCGGCACCAAATCGGCGCATGGGCTGAGCAACCACTGGCTTTGAAATTGTTGTACTTGGCCACAAATGGTTGGTATCTGTAATCTGCTTTGTACTTTCCATCTTCAGTTGCCCATGACGACGCATCCCATATCGAACCATATACCCACATTGGCCTCACTGGATATGTTGCATCACTCTTCTTCGGGTACCTCCTTATCGGCACATCATCCACTAGGAATCTGAAATTATTATCATTCGTCTTATTCATTTTTTCTGTATATATATGGCGTAGCAAGTGGATATTTGTGTTACTTACATTATTTCCTTAGGGCTCCAGAGTATAGCGTAGTGATGAAAATCTTTGGTGGGATCAAACCAGAGATGGAACTTCATTTCCCTGCCTATGATCTTGCCGTCACCACTCCCTCTTATGTACACATTTGTCTGCAGAGTATAAGGTTTTCCAAATGTTGTCCCCAGAAATTCTATGTCCACTTCATCGTGGAAGCCTGGATGTGCTTCGTTGTTCGAAAGCTGCCACATCAAATAATTAAAACCTTACTATGATTAATCACTTAATTTATTCAGCAACCAATAATCAGAAAATCATTTGGCCATATCTTACGTAAAAAGCTGTGATAACTCCTGCAGTATAGCCCGGTTGGAGCTTAATAGAAGCACCAAAGTACCCGGACCGAAAGGGATGAACCGACTTGAACCCACTTCCTGTTTACCCAGATAGAAGAAATGAATTAACTAGGCAGTGGAAGTGTGTGTGTGTGTGTACATATATGCGTGTTTCATGTTACAGGAAGACAGATATATGGAGATTGGGAAATAAAAATGATCAGACCTGAGGTTCTATCGAGCCAAATTGATACTGTGTTTTGGTCTAGACTTTGATGCTGAGGACCCCAGAGGTTTGTAAATCCTCTGTAGAAGCTCATAGACCTGAATCTAGAGCTTGGCCAGTAGCCTGGTGAAGGTGGCCACGAGGCATGGCCTGGAGGAACCATCAGTACCATTAATATAGCAAGGAGAAACACAGCCATCGACAGAAGAAAAAAGTGTTAGGAGAAAGAAGAATGATTGTGGTGTGTTTATATAATGCAGAGTGTGTGAGAGCGAAAGGGAGAGAGGGTCTGCTCGAGGAAGATGCCTAATGAAGAAGACTACTGCGACAGTACATTTTGACATACATAACAAAATCAGTGGGTCCTCCCTCAATTAATTCAGTGGTGAAATGAAATTCACAATGGACTTGACATTGGAGAATCTAATTAACATACCTGTTCATTGTGAAGAGTTATTATAGACAAGAAAGGAGAGAGGCTTTAATGGTCAAATGGCATCCATTAATTTATCAGTGCCTTTTTATTTTCCTGTTCCATCCACTTTCTTTCTCACAATTTTGCGGCAAAACCTGTTTGCTTAGTTGGAAAACTTGGAAAAAGATTATAGGATCGATAGAAGGGAGTAGATGGGCCTAACTTAAATGTGTCTCTCTGTTTAAATGCTGAGTTAGGGTTCAGGTTCAGGCATGGCTTTCTAGTTCCCACTGTAATTTCAGTTCTACCATCCAGTGAATTTGGCGAGGCATAATCTGAATGTAGTGAAGACCAAAATGAAAAAAACAATTTTTTCCCTTTTTAAAAGTGGCAAGTTCAAATTCTGAGACGGCCTAGTCTTATGAAACAAAAGCGAGTCATGATGGAGTATTTGAATCTGTGAAGAACTCCATGAATGGGGTGGGTCAGGATCTACCTATAATGGACGCCCAAAGCTTGATTAGATAACCAGGCCAGGAGACAAATGAGGCCACTGATTGACGTACACGTTGAATAACCCCTTGTACGAATCATCGATGATCTCAAGATGTTGATTCGTCGACGAAAAGAGTCCAAATAGATTGCAGCCAATCACACGCAAGATAGCAAGAAGCTATAATATAATCCATTGTTAGCTTAAATGAGTGATCATGAAGCAGACCGGACGGTGTTAATTTCAGGTTGCTGCTCCAACTAAAAAGCTACCATGTTTGGCTTTCATAAGTAAGCATATTCCATGGTAATAGCCAATAGTGGCATGTGAAATATATCAACCTAAAATTTAGTGTTAAAAAGTGAGAGAAGGCCACTATACGTATCATTTAGAATACTTGATAGCATGTGGACCACTGTCCCATGAATCTGACATTTCTGGCATTTAAAAGTTTTAGGTGTAAAAGTACACGAACTTAGGCATGGCCCCCCAGGACCAAACCACAGAATCTCAAGACACAGATGGTATTATTGAGTTATCTCACTACCCCCCCACCGCTGAACAATATGTATAAAAATGATAACCCTAAAGCCTAACACAAATAATATATTGTCACTCTAGCCACATGGATAAACATATGCACAATCTATTTATAATAATGCAGATAATATATTCATTTTCAACTTACCAGAGAGCTTCTTTTATTGACCACTATATATATAGGCAAAGTCTCAAGATTTTGAATACGCACTATTTTGTCGGTCGCAGATTTACAGAGAGGAAGGTTGAAAGAGAAGTGAAGGCATGGTCAGGATTGAAGTGGGACCACCTTGGCCGACACAGATCATAAAGCTCACAAGAACCTTCAACTTGGTAATTGCCCTGCTACAGATCATAGATCGCTGTCTTTGCTTTCTTTGTGGACTGTGGAGTGAGGGAACAAGTTTCTGTAGAATTACCCCTATACTATTAGATTGTTGAGATTGGTTTCACTCTGCTTGAATTTAATGTTGCTTTTAATTGCGCCCTGCTCCATTGTCGCAGACTTTGCTTTTGGATACCATTTGTCTCTTCACAAAAAGCTACCAAGAAAAACTCGACCACGTTGTTTCACTTCCTCTCCCATTTTTGTTCTCTTCGTGTGAAAGCGACGCGACATGGTGTGTAATCTGATTAATTGAGATAATGTTAACCGGTTAATTACTTGCTTGAATAACGCATGCAAGTGTGTACGTATGTTTTGGATTTCATAAAACAGAAGCAATATGTAACAATTAAATTCTCATCTTTCTTTTCGAAGGTCTTTTTTTACTGTCACTTATCGTGATTCTTCAATGGTTAATGATAAGACACATTATATAGGGCATACATTCTTAGTTGTTCATTGTGGCAGATGAAGATAGATCCTGCACAGTTAAAAAGAGTACACCATATATATTGAAACATTTACAGTGGTAAGGGTTGATGGCATTGAGTTTCCATTTGTAGCTTGTCGCCGTTGTAAATTTTGATGGACGTCGTTGGATGTCATTGTCACCTTGCCTAATTCTCACACCCTATATTATCGGGATATGTTTGATTCCTGATGATATTATTGATTAACTATAACAATAATAATAATACGACTTTCCTCTTTGATGTAGAATATGGTTTTTCGTGCAAGAATAATTAATGTCAGCTTTTCTTTGCCACACCGTAAAGAAAAGAAGAAATTAAGCAATCTTATTATAAGATGTGGGCAATTTATAACAGAAACCCTAATAATATACTTTCCCTGGTCCTAAAAATAAGAGAAAAGTTTTTTTTGGATAAATTAAGAAAGCTAATTAAATTATTTTAAACTAACCTATTTGAGTATTTGACTAATAAACTGATATATAATCTAAAAATAAATAACATATGATATGATTAAATAACTTATTTAATTTTTTAATCTTTCTAAAAATAAAAATTAACTCTGTCTTATATTTAAGATGAAGAATAGTATGATTTTTCTTGCCGGCCATCTCTAGAACTGCCTTGAGTACGAAGGCACAGCTACAGGTAAAATATAAAGATAAAGGAGATGGGAAGGATATATAATGTGAAGTGAAAAGACATTGGGGGGTGGGAATAGCGGATTGAATTAAGTGTTAGGATGATAATTACGTCAGGCACATTAATTATAACGATAGAAATATGTGTGACAGGAGACAGAAAAATGAAATAAAGGTTTTGGATAAAAAAAGAGAGCAATGATTGAATTTGATGATGGTAGTCCCGACCGACACTACCCTACTCACACAAACTATAATTAACCCTGCCTTGCGTGAAATTAAAACCTTTAGTTTCAACATAATGGCTATTTAAATTAGTATTTGAAAAAACAATTTTTTTTTTCGTCACATCGATACAAAATTCCTTTCATATACTAATTTTGGTAAGCTGCAAATTATAATGAAAAAATAGCTTCTACTTATTGACGGACCCAAAAATTTTGCTAACGTGGTGAAAATGAAAACGAATACCTCATAAATAACCATTAGTTTTTATTTATATTTTTATAGTCATTTTTTAACAAAACTCAAAACTTGTTCAAAATTTTAACCCTAAAATATTCTCTAATCAGTATAAAAGTAATATCATTAAAAAGATAAAATCAAGTATAATAAGTTTCATGAAAGAAATTTAATGAAAAAAATGATTTTATGTATTAAAAGCTATTGAAAAAAATGATAGCATAAGTCACTCGGAAGAAGACGAAGGGGATTAAAATAAGTGGGTTGAAAATATATTAAAGGTTGTGGTCCCACTTATTTATTATTATTATCAGTAAAGATGAAAGCAAACAAAGGGACCCTGACTCGGCGCAGAAGAAATAATAAGAAACTATATATGTGTGTGCATCATTATTATTATTATGATATTCCTTATATATATAATACTTTTTAAAAAAATTTAGGTGGGGGGGGACTCAAATAGACATGCAACTATGGTCACTCAAATTCACTATATATAGTATATGGAGTAACAATTGGTTGAGAGCTTGGATCTGTATTTTATATATCATCCGTGCATGCTTGTCAAAGTCTTTATACTATGCAGATGAATTCATTGTTCTGATCCAATTTTTTTTAAGGTTTTATACCCATATATATGCGTGCAGGCACGAGTTTAATTTAAAGTCATCAAATCTGCACATAATTGGTCTCCATATAGCATATAGACTGTAGAGTCTTGTTTCTTTTCTCCATTATTAAAGGGTTTCTTGATGCTCAGGAATTAGAGTTGTCAAAAACGGGTCAGGGTGGCCCGTTAGGCCCTAGCCCACATGGGCTAGGGCCAAAAAGCTCCCATATTCAACAGCCCACATGGGCCAAAAACTTATTTTAGCCCTAAGGGTTAGGGTCAGCCCGCGGGCCAAAAATTCACAATTATCTTCATCTAAAATAATTTTTTTAGTTGTGTTAATCATTCTTTCTCGAGTTAGCCACTCAGGCTTTTATTAATCTGTACTGTACTAGACTTTCCATATTTCTCATTTAATTCAGAGTCTGTAAGACTCTTACAAACACGAATATAACGACCCAAATGTGAAGTTCCATAGCTACTTCGGGTCTTAGGATGTCTACCAACTATATATTCAGCAACACAATAATTACACACAGCCTTTTTGAAACCATGCTCGTCCTTACCAATTTTTGTAAAATACTTCCACACATTAGAGATTTCTTTTTTATTTATCTTAAAACTTTCAGATGCTTCAAGTGGAGAAGTGGAGTTTCAGATTGAACTTCATCTTCCATAATAAACAATGGGTGTGGCTTCTCAGAACTCAACACGTGTTCTCAGTCACCATTCAAAGACAAGAAATCCAAACTGCAAGATAATTCACAATACTTATATGGACCAGCAACAAAGGACCGTCTATTTGAACACTTAAAACAAGATTTACACAAGTCAGGAAGCATCATCAAAACTCTACAAAGCAATGAATAGCAAAGATGCGTTGCACACAATTGAAGCAAAACTTTAACTTCTCCGCTTTGCACAGGATGTTTACAGTGGATCAGAGCAGCTGGAGGTAAGGCTCAACTTGTTAAAAGGAAACTAATAGAACCCTGATAACTAAATAGATGACAGGACCATAAGCACTGCACAGCCAATGCAGAGACATTCATTTGCCTACTTGTACTTTGAATTTCCAAAAAAAAAACTGCTATAACTATAAGCAAAAGAAAATGAACTGTGTCCCGATTGAACGATTTAGAGCATAATAAACAGACACATTAATTAATTAATGACAAGAATAATGCAAATGACAGTGATATGTTGTTGATCCAAATTATTATACTATATGTACTTTGAATTTCCAAAAACAAATCCAATATAAACATTTTATATTGACGGATCCCGTAAATGTCATCATAAAACTAACAAAATTATCTAACGCGAAAGCCGATGCAAGTAAATGTAAATGGGACCACTATAGAGTACCTGGGCCATCCTAACGATGTATTGACGGAACCTGGGGTGAATGGCAGTCTGCTTCTTGAGCCAAGCAGCAACGGGATTGCTCAGGGTCTTCAAAGCAAGCGTCCCTAGCCCAGATCACTGTTGGAAGAAGACAAGAAAAAACTTAGACAAAACGGAATTTTTCACCATCCGCCAACGATTTCGACAGATCCAGAAAACAGCGAGATCGGAAAAAATTTCAGAAAAAATAGGACTTCAAGACCACGTGACGAGAGAGAGAGATCATGGAAATGATTGCTTACCTTCAACAACCCCAGAGCGTGTGAGAGCAACGAGTAGGGCAGAGAACACAAAAAGAAGAGACGAGCAGTGGGAGAGAATGAAGATGAGACAGGAGAGAAGGCGGGAGAGACAGCAACATGAGAGAGACAGCAACGGATCAGAAATTCAGAATATTAATTTTGGGTTGGCCCAAGGGTTGGCCCTCTTTTAACCCTATAGGATGGGGTTATTTTGGGTTAGGGCAAAAAATAACCCCACCCTATGGGGGCTAAAAATAAAGGGGGTTATAAAGGGGTTTATTGGGCTGGGCCATTATGGCCAGCCCATTTTGACAGCTTTATCAGGAATGTTTAAAATATTATTTTTTTTCCTGATCATTATGACAATTAACGCACTGAAACTAGTCCAAGAATTGAAGGTTTATATTTGTTAACGGAAAACGAGTGTTGTGGTAAAAGAATAATTTTTTTTTTGTGCTCGCTAAATAATTCATATATTTTGCTTCACAAAAGAATAATAATCCATTTATAACTTCCCAAAAAAAAAAAACTCAATTATATTATGCATAACTTTCTTGGAGTTAGGCTGTGTGCATATAACTTTGAAGACTTCAAAATCTTTAAGATAAAGCCCCCGAGCGTTCACATTCACACAAATAAGTCCCTCACCGTTAATTTGTCGACTATTATATTTCAAAAATTAATATATATAGGATGACCAGTGATTTTTTACATGTGATTAAAGCCTGTGTTTCCACATAATTCAGAGAGTTTGAAGGTTATAATATTATCTCCCCAAAAAATAGGGTTTAAGAGAATCTTCAGTAAATGACATATTATGCTCCATCGTGAAATGCCATAATAACTGATGATATGGATTGGTTGTTGTGCCAATTCTTGAAATCAACTATCCGCATGCATCACACAAGTAGAAAGCGCAACTTTTCCACACAAAAAAGCACAATCTAACTCCACAAAAGAACACTTTTTTTTTTTTAAAAAAAAATACAGTTAATTAGCAGATAAGAATTTTTAAAAAAGAAAAAACGCCAAAAACGGTAAATTACATCCACCTATGTATGATCCATAATATACATTAAAGCAGGGGTTAAATAGCAAATCCGTTCTAGAAGTATACGTTGAGGAATAATATTGTTTTAAAAGTTTTTTCAAGTTTAATCTTGCCGGAAGTTTAAAAACGTAGTAATGTTACCATTTTTCATTAAAAAACTAACGTTGAGCGTTAAGAAATTGACGTTGACCATTAATTTTCTAACGGAAAAGGGCAACATTGCTACTGCTTTAAATTTTTAGGGCAAGCCCAAAAAAACTTTTAAGACAACATTGCTTTCGAGCGTATATTTCCAAAGCGGATTTGCTACTTAACCCTTGAAGTAATTATACTCTTTTCATATACACACATAGCATCCCATCTTTAATACAAGAGTCAGTTAATATGTTTTTTTGAAGAAATTAATGAAGCTAAATAAGTTACATTAAAATATTTGTATTTATATTTAAAAAAAATTAATTTTCAAGACTTATAAACTAGTATTCCTCTGATCCTTATTATAAGGCATCAACTACCATTTCTCGCGGATCAAAAAATGGAAGTTAAGTCATTTAATTGGTTCAAAATTGATAATTTTTTTTCCAAATTTACCTATAACTTAATGATTTGAATTTAAAGATTTAATTAAAAATAAGGGTATAATGAGAAAATAATAATAAATGAATTAGTTAAAGGTGATTGGTGCCCTATAATAAGGACAAAAAATTGTTGACAATTGTGCCTTATAATAAAGATCAAAGGGAGTAATATATAATCTAATAATACACAGTATATACTATAATTATATAACTTATTTTAATTTTTTCTTAAAGCTCAACTATTAAGGATTTAGTAGTATCCTGCTCAAGTGCAGACCTAATTGGATTTCATTTGTTTTTACTGTAAAGGTCCACTTTTAACCACTGGTTGGGTCGTGAGAAGGCCCATATGAAACTAATCCCCATCTCGTCTCGTAGACCCAAGAAAATCCCATAGGCTGAAACTAATCCACGTGTTAAATATCCGTGTGTGTTTTTTTAGGACTTAGCCCATAAGAAAAAAAGCAAAACACTGTTGTTAAGCTTGACTCTTGAACAGTAAGTACTCAGTAAGTGCTCATAGAGCCCGGGGCCGTGCCCTAGCCTTGATAGGAGACTAGTGTCGAACTCTTCCAAAATTTTGTGATGCCCAAAAAAAACCTTGACTCTTGAACAGGCTAAACCCCCAAGTCAGTGGCCACTGTCACATCGACGCCACGTGTTTTGGTCAGAGTAATCGTACGACTCTGTCTTTTTGGTCCTGCAACATGGAAACGGTTTTTTTTTTTTCTTTAAAAAAAAACCCGTTTTTCGTGATGAAATTCCTGAGTCTTTCTGATTGTATTTGGCTTTAGCCATCTTTATTATTTAAAAAAAAAAATCCCGAGTCTTCAGAAAATCACCCGCGAAAAAGAAAAAATCTCTTTCTTCCTAAGCTACATCCACCCACCAACTCCAAACACTGTTTTCGAATTCGGCGCGGGTCACTGGGCCACGAATAGGTTTTCCCAGTTTTTTCTTTCTCCTCTGCTCACCGATGATTTCCATTTCATTCATTTTTAATATTCTTCTTCTTTACCAAGCGATTGCGATATGGCTTTTCCTATTTTTAACGATCATAATGGAATTTTTTTAAAAAAAATTAGTTGCACTCAAATGTTGACGATGGAGTTTTTAGGCTAAACTTTCAGTTTCTCAACGAATATTTCTCTTCATCGTTTAGTTTCGATACTTATTACGGATATTACTGCTACTGTTATATCGAAATTGCTGATAACACCAGGTATTACCAAAATGTGAAAGGGTGTAGAAAATGAATTCGTCTGATTGTTGTTAAGAATAATGTAATTTCCGAAAGTAGAAAATGATTGTCGTGAATCGTGTTGCGGAAAGAATTGAAGGGAATCGTTTGGTTGATTGAAATAGCAAAGGGAGGGATTTTCCAACCTCTCTGAGATATTCTCTTCTCTATTTCTTAACACTTTTGAAGTATTGTACTTTAGTGTGGCAGTTTGTCAACATTGAAACAGAGAAACTTTACGAATTCTCATATCATCCCTTTTTAGCTGGTAATCTTTTTCCAAGTCGAGAGAGAAGGTCTCAAGGGATGCCGTTCATAACCCCAAACATTTGAAGCAAACCGTCAGTAACTTTATTAGAATTGTCTGGCTGTATGATTGGCACCACAATTTACTGAAATGAATTCAAATTTCATTAATTACATCATAGCCATAAACAGTTTCTTCAGGTTTCTGGTTAGTACATATGAACATTTCATTTTAGGTCGAAGGGCCCAGACTAAACCCCTTAAAACTGACTGGAGAAGAGATTTTCTTGTGCATGACTGACACATCTAATGGCCAGTCTTCTTTCTACTTACTTTATATGCATTTTTGTTGTTGAAGGCAATGGTTTACTGCTTCAGAAAAAAATGGAATCCAATGACAGCAGTTTAAACAACCATCAGAGTCGCTCTTCAGAGGTTTCACTTGATGCCAGAGAAGAGATATCCGCTGGGAAAGAAGTTTTTGTAAATCATGGTAAATTCTTTTCATATACCTGCAGTTCTGGTCCAATAAACACAAAAGCTTGCATGTGTTTTCACTTTTAACATAAACTCTCTCATTAATGACACTATCACTAAGTGATTAACAGAAATTGATGAAGAATATGATTTTATTTTTCCAATTGTCTGATCACTACATTCAGATGTTGTCTGATAGGAATTTCGTAGAAAGAAGATTTAGGGATAGAGAGGGTAGAGACTCGCGACAGAACTGCTGTCCTAGTCTTTCATTCATACACAATATCAACTGAACATAACATCCTTCTATTAGCCCAAGCCTCATATATATAGGATAGAGACTTGTGACTCACAAGGAAAATCCTAACTGTCATAACTAATAACAGAAATAACTAACTAACCTACTGACCCTATGCCTAACTACCTAACTAACAGGAATACTATCCCTCGGCCTTATAGCATTAGTTTCGGTTTCCTAATTAACTATTATGGCCTCATAGGATTAGTTTAGTGCCACACCTGCTAATTAATTATACTTCACACCTTATATGTCATTGTCATGTTGATGCATAGAGTAATGCTTACATGGAGTCGACATTGAAACAGAGATATTAGCTAATCCTTTGACGAGATTAGTGTGTTTATGTCTAGATTTAATTTAAATAAATAGGTTAGTGCGTGTCATAAATTTTGTGTCCCCCCCCCCCCCAATTTGAACAACATAAGTTTGTTACTGTTATATATTATATAATCTTTCAGGAAAATGAAGCCTTTGAAAAATTAATTAAAAATAACTGTCATTTCATGCTACATATTGTAACTTTTTTCCGATGAATGAATCTTACAACCTAATGATGCAGCTGAGATTCCTTGGCAACAGAAGAGGAAAGAGTGGGTAGGTGATCGGTCTAAAAGATTGCAGAGACCACCTAGAGAATCCTTTTTGAGGTACGTGCATACTTGCAATTAAACTACTCTGATGGTTTGAAGCGGCTAGAAAAAATCAAGGGCAACATTAGTTTCCTTTTGTTTTTCCTTGAAAAATAATTGTCATAAACTTGCATTGGGTTTCTTATACTACAATTCTTGAATGGGGATATTTGAATTGTATGTGTCGTCTATGTGTATGCGTTGAGGGAAAAGTGGTGGGGGAAGGAAGAGAGGATCATTTTCCTGGGCTTTTAGGAGATTGTATTGATTATGGGTTTATCTTCTCTTCTCACGTCTAAAACTTTCCAGTAAAGTATTAACTATGCTGTTGAGGAGTTACAAGGTTTGTATAATCACGCTCTTAAAAAAAATGAGGAAGATACTATATTCTTTAAAGGTGACGAAGTTACCAAACCTATGAAAAGTGTTTGCCATTTCCAGCAGATGTCTTGATCGTAGACATGTGTAAAAACTTGCTAATCAGGCATGCCTTGGGGGTGGGATGATACGGTAAGAAATTGCATTAAACACTTGGACAATAAAGTGAAATCCAAAATGTTATAGAAGAGCGTGATTTTTTAGTTTGCTTGATGACTGTGAAGCACAAAAGAAGATAACTGCCATTGTTATGTCAGTTCCTTTTTGAAATAGTGTGCACAGATAACTATCCTTGTCACGAAGTTAGAGAAGGCATACATGTATTTTGATGTCATTGTCAGTTTTAAACACACACACACACACATATATGAACCTTGTGTCAGCCCATTCAGGAAAAAGCTTGAAGTATGCTGTGTCCTTTAGGTGGTCGATAACTGCTGATGAATGTTTGCAAGATGTAATTGATCTTTTGTGGCAGTTAATGAAAGTTAGGAGAAATGATTGACATCATATAGAATGAAAGGAATGGAGCAGAAAGTGTCACGAGTGTCAAGGACAGAGGAATAACCATTTCTTAGGCTAGTAAAGACCGGACACTAGGCTCCATTTTCATATCAGTCGTTTTTATGCAAGGGAGTAGATGATAGTATCTTGAAGTGACTAAGAATCTTCGTAATAATGAAACTTTCTGGCTTCATTCTGATTAGATACACCTCTTGTCTGAGCGCCACTCTCAGTGTGCAGGCAATTTCCTCAGCTTGGAAATTTCCATTTGGAGCATGATATTTTGACTTCGCGCTTCACACCCCCCCCCCTCCCCCCAAAAAAAAAGAAGTATGATATTTTGACATAATGTGTAATGCAAGACTCTTTTAATCAGCCCTTAAAAGTGTACTCTAAACAGTTCAGTTTGATTGAGCTGTGGGAGTGGCCCATGCCTAAGGATTAAGGGATTTCTGTAGGCCTTAACTACGTAATTAAAATTGTGAGACAATGCCATCCTGAGTCCTGACATTCTTTTACAAGTTCTTCAATTGCTTCCTTGGCGCAAACGTGTGTAGCATGTGACTTTCTTGAATTATCTGATCTATGGTTTCATATTTTACGTCCATGTTAAGAAGAACCTAATGAGATCAAGGGACTCATCCTTTGTATTTTTTACTGTCTTGAAAAAAGCACAAGACATTATTGTATTTGGATATATATTATTTGAAGTTTCTCGGTGGTTGCCAATATTGCTCCTGAAATTTTCTACTTAAACAAGGTGAAACTTCTCGATAAATTTTCAATTTTGTCGCATCAAGTGCTGTTTGTGAGCGGGAGGTCCCAGTTACCCTTAATAGCTTCATCCTTATAATATATTTTTGTATCTGCATCAAGCTCTGGTTGTAATTTACTTCTGTATCTGGTTTAGGCCTGTCAGTGGTTCTGAAATATAATATCCATGTTAAGTTTCCTGAAAAGCAGCCTGGAACATTTCTTGCAGCTTCACAGCAAGCGATGAGGACCTACTTCTATCCACAGAACCTTTTCCACAGCCAATAGCATTAGCGGTAAGTTGAAATTGCACTCGTCCTTTTCGAAATTGGAGATAAAATAGGCATATGCCCACGCCATTCATGGGTTGTTTCAAAATAATTGAAAAAAATAATAATCATTTGAATTTATTTATTTTAAACAATCAGTCAAATTTAGCTAATATTATTAGTGAGGATACCAATATATATGTGGAAAAGGGGGAGAAAATAAATTTGTAATTTATTTTCCTTGAAACACGTTTATTTTTATAGTTATGAAAAATGTAATTTTAAAAAATTACTTATCCACCTAAAATATATATAATGTTGATATGTACTAGTATATCTTATTGAGCAATAGTATCGTTTATTAAAAAAAAAGGTGATTATAAATTGGGAATATCATTTCTGCTTTTAAAGCAGAAAAAATTTTCTACTTAAGTTAAAACTATGTCATTTTGACTCTTTTTTTGTTTGTTTTTTTTTCTTTCCTTTATTTTCCTTTCATCTCTTCATTTCTTTATTTAAAAAAGAGTCAAAATGAGGTGGTTTTGACTTAAGGCAGAAATGATATTCCTTTATAAATTTGTTGGTTTTAAAATTAACAAAAATTCTGAAAAAACGGAGCTTAACAGAAATGCAACTGTGTGACGCAAGAGTTGTTCCAGAATAGTTAAAAAAAAATAAAAATAATTCATATTGGATATAATTGGTTTACTTGATTAAAAATATTTTTTAACTACCAATTGAATTCATCATATAGTTAATATTATCAGTGAGGGGATAACCCCCCCCCGGGTGGGGGATTAAAGAATATAAATTTCTAATTTGTTTCCCTTCAAACCCAGGCATTTATACTAATAATAACGAAAATTCTAAAATAAAAAAATTGAGTATCTATTTAAAATTTAACTCTCATATCAATTTTTTTTTTAAATCAAAATCAGTTGCTTAATTAATTGTCTGTGGGCAGATAGTTATGGGGATTAATAATTGATGGTGCGGCCAATTATGCAGGAGATGGTGGATCTTTTATTTGACATTTGGCACGAGGAAGGGCTCTATGATTAGATGATATCTGTGGGAGACTTGGGGAAGAAACTTACCAGGTTTTGTTTGTGCAGATTGATGACTGAGCAAGCTCATTAATTATTGATGTTGGAAACCCGTTTCTTTAAGGACTGATGATGTCTTTGGTGCTCTTAATTGCACTTCATCTGCAACATCTCTTCAAGATTTTGTTACGTATTGAGCTTTTATTCATATGCCTGACAAAATTGTTTGAGGTAGAATGCGTTCTCAATGTAGTACTTGGTCAAATAAATTGTATGATGATATTTGAAACACTGGTCTGATTTTATTCGGTCGTTCCCTGAAAATGGTGGCTGTCGCTTATCTCAAAATATTTGAGCTTCCATTGGTATGCTCATTCAGCATTGAAGCATTTCGGTTTGTGGGGGACCTCTGTAGAGCTTATGGAGATATATTTAGGGGCTTTTGGTAACAACCATGCAGGATTATTTATTCTATCGTACCAAAAATATATAATGTTCAATGGTTATTTTATTTCTGTTATCATTATTTAATGAGAAATAAGAAGAAAAAAAAAATACTATCAATATTGGTAAAAGACAAATACGTGTGTTGAATTTCAATAATTTTAAAGGGGTTGATTTGAAATTTTGAAATGTTGCAAACTTTGAGAAATTACATGATGACGCCTAGTTTTTTATTTAATAAAAAAACTCTCAATCCTTTACTTGTAGCCACTGGCCTAATATATATAATTTCTTAGAAAAAAGTTATCAATATTGATATATGAGTTGTTAATACTGAGATTAAAATTGTAAATAGGGTATTTGTTCAATATTTTTAGATAATTTTCATTGGAGCTCCAGTTAATTTTTTTTATCTCAGGCTAAAGTTGTAAATATAGATACATGAGTTGTTAATGATATTAAAGTTGTAAACGGTATTTTTTTAATTCAACAAATATCTTTTTTACAACTTTAGTATTGTTATGAACAACTTAGGTATCTATATTAATAGCTTGGGTTTAATGTTTCTACCTTGTCTTTACTATAGAAATATTTGTCTACCTTACTCACATAAAGTGAGTATGTCCCATTAATATTTCCTCTCTCTTCTCTTTATAATGAGGCTCACTTACATAGGCAGAAAAAAATGTAAGATAGAAACATTAAATACTAATAATTTTTGTTTGATAATTTTTTTTAAAAAAAAGTTCAAGTGGCATTTATGACTTTAGTATTGTTATTAAATATTTTTGCTTGAGAAATTAAAAAATATATATTAGGCCGCCAGTCAATGGCGGAACCATAAAATATTTATAGCCTGGGCCAAAAAACAAACATATTGAACTACTCTTTTTAGTTCTTATTATAAGGTAGCAACTAACAAATGTATTTGGTCATTTTCATAAGGCAATTGTTTGTTTCCAAAAAGTATTAAATATTTTTTTTCATGTATACGCATAATTCAAAAGGGTAATGAGTGGGAGTAATAAATAATATGATATTAGAGTTTAATGTAACTAGCATAAATAATATTGAAAATTACTTAAATTTTAGGATAGATTTAATGACTTTAATTGTTTTTATTAGCTTATGAGAATTGTTAGTTGGTGCCTTATAATAAAGACTAGATGGAGTATTTACTAAATAATATTACATAACATTGAAAATAAAAAAAATAACTGACAATTATAAATAAAAAAAGGATATAAGATGATACTAACCGACAATTATAAATTAAAACAGGATATAAGATGATACTAACCTTTTCGGTAGGTATCTCAAACAATAATTTTATTTTCCTCTTATAGCCCAATGAGTAATGAACCAAACATTATCCTTGTAGAGAAGATTAAAAATTAGCTAAGGCCAAATTATTGGCAAAATAAAATATCATATAATAAATACATATATATGTTAACAAATTTTAGAAGGTCAACTCGAGCTAGCTGGTCGAAGAGTAGATCCACCACTGCCGCCAGAGCTCTGTGAACTTTGATCACCAGTTACTAGCAAGGTTACTAGAGCTCTGGGGATGGGTGTCGTTGGTCACTGGCACCTAACAAAGGTTTTTTATTTTAAAAAACTAAGGGTGGCTAGGTAATTTCTTAAATTTTGCAACATTTCAAAATTCTAAATCAATCCCTTTGGAATTATTGAAATTTAACATAGTATTTATTTATATTTTACCAATTTTGATGGTATTTTTCTATCTTTTACCATTATTTACTTTAATTGTAATTATATTTTTTTTAGAACAAAAGATGCTACTAATTAATAAATTATAAAATAATTATATATTATTTTTTTTAATGAAAAAATTTCATATAAACACAATTGAATTACCTAAATTTTAATTTGGGTCTTTGAACTTAATAAATTTTATCTTAAGTTATGTGTCTTAATTGTAGATTTAAAATTTAAGTCAAATTATCTCCATATCCCTTTATTATTAAAATAGTAAAATTGAAAACATAATCCTATTATTTACTCTATCAATTAATTTATTAGAAAGTACCATACAATCCGTTTGTTCTTCTAGTTCTATTTTTATTTTTTGATAGAATGTTCTCATACTTCATTCCAAACATTAACTATGTAGGTGGTGATAATAAATATATAGTATCAAACTAATTGATGTTAAAAAAATGTATGCACAATATTTTTTTTTATGTAATATTCGGATACATACATACATACATATATTAGAATAAATCAAAATTTATTGTGACCGTAGATTTTCTACGTGGAGATTTATCATCTAGTCTCGATATTCATATCTTTATTCTAAATTTTACAACCAGACTTTAAATTTTGAATCCTTTATATATATCTTGAATATATAATCTATGATTATCATTTTTTTATAAAAAGGGAAAATCACATATATATAAAAATATTAGTGAAACATTGAAGTAGTAGTACACAATACTTAACGTCTTTCAATTATATATACTCCTACTTTCTTCTAAAACTCAATATTGTATATTAAAAAAACTATTGGGCATAATTAATGTCTGGAAATAAGTGGGAGCTCAAAATGTTATAGCACTTTTTAAAGAATTAATTAATAAAGCAAATAAAAGGGCTATATTTTCATTTTTGCTATTTTAATAACTAAGTTATATGAGGCTAATTTGATCCAAATTTTAAATACATGACGAATAACCTGATATATCATTTGTTTTATTCAGTGACCAAATTAGAACTTAGGTAATTTAGCCCTTTTGTATGAGATTTCCCATTTTCTAATTCATTTAATTTCATACATATACTGCCATTCATCACCGATCGGTTCTGACTTCGTGAAAGTTTACATGAACAAGGCAGGGATAGATTGATTGATAAATTAAAGGATTAATAGAACTAAATTTATTATTGCATTCTATATTTTGACAAATAAATAATCTTTTGTGTATAATGTGGAGCCTGGCTCGATACATTTGGAATTATTCAGAAATAGTAAATATTCCGTGGCAGATGCTCCCTCCAGTCCCATCGATCGAGTCATTTCATGAGCCAGTCTTCATACATTTTCTAATTGGCGCTTTTTTATCTCTCAGCTTAGCTTTAAAATTTGATTCGTTACAACTCTCACATGCTCGCTTTACATCAGAGCTCCTCCACGAAGTGCACTCTTTTGGGGTTTTTCGGATTCGGACTCGCTTATCACTCTCAGGATAAAAGGATATTCTATTCAAATTTTCTCGGAAAAGCGTCTGTGGTGGATAATTTTATCCCATGAATTCGAACCGCATGCGTCCAACGAAGCGAACTCTTTTTCCAAGTTGAGTTAAGCAAATGGAAAAATCTGGTACTAATAAATTGTTGGCGATACATAACTTAGTGTTTTTTTCACAAGTATGTTGCGTCAATTTGGATTTGGAAATCAATCGCTCAACGCTTTGTTAAGATCATGTAAAACCATCAATGAGGCACTCCAAATTCACGCACAGGTCATCGTCAATGGCCGTCATGACGATTTGTTCGTCTTGAGCGGGCTGATCTCATTCTTTGCTTTATCAGGATCTAGAAAAGGCCAAGACTATTCTCGAGTTCTGTTTTCCCAAATTTATCTTCCAGATGTATTCATATGGAATGCCATGATCAGGGGCTACTCTCTCTGCGATACAC
Source organism: Acacia confusa (assembly GCA_037074495.1). Classification (NCBI taxonomy): domain Eukaryota; kingdom Viridiplantae; phylum Streptophyta; class Magnoliopsida; order Fabales; family Fabaceae; genus Acacia; species Acacia confusa. The sequence continues at coordinate 5,471,602 of CM073507.1, read as the reverse complement.
CTGAAGATGCCATATTTCTCTACAGGTCTATGCTTGGAGTTGAATCCCCTAATGAATTCACCTTTCCTTTCCTGCTAAAGTCGTGTGTCAGGTTGTCTCGGCTGCAAATAGGCCGTCAGGTTCATTGCCACATTTTAAAGAGTGGGTTTGCGTCAGATATCTATATCGTGAATGCCTTGTTGCATATGTATTGTACTTTCAGATATATGAAGAATGCCTTCCATGTATTTGAGGAAAGTCCTGTTAGAGACTGTGTGTCATATAACACTATGATTACTGGGTATGCACAAGCTGGTCTAGCTCGTTCTTCTCTTGAACTTTTCAAAAAAATGCGGGAAATTCACATCTACCCTGATGAGTATACCATTGTTGCTTTGTTATCTGCCAGTTCATCGCTGGCTGATCCTATTACTGGGAAGCAGATTCATTGTTTGGCATATATCATCTTGGGTCATGTAGGTAATAACATTTTACTGATGAATACGCTTGTCGATATGTATGCAAAATGTGGGCTCCTAAAATTGGCTGAAAGAGTCTTGAGCAGGATGGGAACTAGCAAAAGTATTGCAGCTTGGACTTCCGTGGTCAGCGGATATGCTCTGTGCGGAGAAATTGAGGTCGCTAGGCGAATTTTTGACCAAATGGAGGAACGAGATGTAGTTTCTTATACAGTTATGATTAACAGTTACTCTCGTGCTGGATTTTTTCAGGAAGCATTGGAATTGTTTGTGCAGTTAGAGGATATGGGGATACAACAGGATGTGATTTCTGTAGTAGCTGCTCTTTCTGCATGTGCACGACTTGGTGCCCTTGAGTTGGGAAAAAGAATTCACCTCAAATATGCCAAAACTTGGTCTTTCGGTGAACATGGCGACTTCAATTCTGCTGCTGTTGATATGTATGCAAAGTGTGGGGACATAGATACTGCTATGGATATTTTCCGTAAAACACCTGATAATCTAAAAACTACTCTCCTATATAATTCAATTATCTCAGGTTTTGCTCATCATGGACTTGGTGAAACTGCTATAACAATTTTCAAAGAAATGAAGTTGACAGGATTAAGGCCAAACGAAATCACATTTGTAGCAATCTTGAATGCTTGTGGACATAGTGGTTTAGTTCAAGAAGGTAAGAAGATGTTCGAATCTATGATGACTATCTACAGTATCAGCCCAAAAATGGAGCATTACGGCTGTATGGTTGACCTTTTTGGGAGGGCTGGTTTTTTGAATGAAGCATATGATAAAATTAAGAGCATGCCATACAAGGCCAATTCCGTGATCTGGAGAGCACTTTTAGGTGCTTGTAAGATCCATGGAGATGTGGAACTGGCTAAAATTGCTGTGCAGGAGCTTCTTGAGATGGAGCCTGACCATGGAGCCCGTTATGTGATATTATCTAACATGCTAGCTGATACGGATCGGCATGAAGAAGCTTCTCGTGTAAGAGAAGCAATAGATGATATTGCCATCCAGAAGCCCCCTGGTTGGAGCTATGTGGAACTGAATGGAACTATTCATAAGTTTTTGGCAAGCAAGAGGTCCCACCTGGAAGACAAAGCCACTGTGTTGATGCTCAGGGATATGTATATGGGACTGAAATCTATTGGGCATGTTTTCAGTGCATCAAAAATGGTGTTTGATATGGATTGATAGGTGATTGGCAACTTGTTTATTTGACAAATTGTATTGGATTTGGAACCCATAATGCTCCTCTCAATATATTCTTAATTTGACATGCATTAAGAGCGGTGTCTCTTGCTGTACTTTGATGATTGTATTAATAAGGTAAAAGGTTTTTACCAAAAAAAAAAAAGAAGGTAAAAGGATGGTAGCTGTGAAAAATCAATGCTTGGACATTGTACAGATTCAGAGGGCTTCTTTGAGAGGCCTTACAAAGCGGTTAGTCTCTGCAAACTGCAATAATGCTTCTTTCGTATTCTTGTAGTCTATACGATACAGATACCGGTGTACTCTCATAAAATGCTTCTCAAATACAAGGAGATTAAAAAGGAGAGAGATCATGAATCAAAAGGACAGACATTTAAAAGTAGAAGGCTCAAAACTTCAGAATCCCTTCTAGAAATTCTGCAATGAATATTTTGTACTTTGATTTTTCGGTTGGGACCTAATTTTCAATTGTTGACCCCAGAAGATTCGGGGGAACTTCGAAATGTCATTTAGAACCCGTCAAAGTTTCAAACCACCGCGTGAAGACCCTTCTCGTCTACATACTAATTTTTTTTTGTTGGCCATCTAGAGCTTTGTTCTGATTAATTCGGATTTGACCCGCGTCACGTACCTGGCTATAATAGGAGAGTCTCCCAACGAGACTTTTTTACATTCACAGGGCTCAAACTCAAGACCTTGCTTAGAGGACAAAAGCTACTTACCACTTGTGCCAACCCATACTAATTAGTAGAGAAGACTTTTTTTTTTTTTTTTGGAGGCACGCATTAAATATGAGCATTTCTCTTAATAAGGACTCTGGCCTTGGTTCGTCATTGTAAGAGACCAGTCCATTTTACTTAACCCAACCAAATTGGCATTAATAGAGAAGAGTTGTGGCTGAAAAATGGAACACAGAATGACCGTCTGGTTCAAACTCGCAAGGCATGGAACATGTTTCTCAAGGGCCCGTCTTTTCTTGTTTTGGGAAATTCGTTTTGCAAGCGTTGATTTTTGTTTTGGTCAAAGCAAGCGTTGATCTTGAACATGACTGGGATGGAGTTATCAAAATGTTCCACCATTATAATACCCGCCACCCGCTAATCGTGGCGGCCTTGAGCAAGAAGCAAGTGCAATAAATGACTTCAACGTTTTTGGCTGCAAAGAGCACTCTACAAGATTTATTATGAATCCCTGGTTTTATATTGGACTTAAATATAAAATTGTCCGCAGCCGACGAAAAATGTTGAATAATACATGCATATGATTTCCTATGGTACAATTTGAAATATTCAAATATTTTTTTTTATTTTAATAATGAAATATTCGAATCTGATAAAAAATACTCTTCCACGAGACCGACTCGGTGGTTACTGGTTATTCTGGGAAACTCACGCCCTTTCTCCCTGTTTTATTTTTTGGGCAAAGTGTGTTTGAGATTCCCTTTTCCTTGTCATAGATTTCAATTCTCGAAACTAGGAAGTTTATTGAGTGGGAAAAAAAAGGACTTTAGACATTATTATTCGGAATAACGAACGAATATTTTTTTCTTAAGTCATTGAGACATCTTATTATATGTCCCTCCCGATCCGGTTCTTAAATTTCGGTTTCAACCTCTTTTGGCTGCGTGCACAACACTGCCAAGACGATAACGGAGAAAAGGACCATTTTCGTTCCGTTCCTCTTTCCCGTAACCAATCTGTGCCATCCAATTTACATGACCGAGCTTCCATAATATCTCTACCTGAGTATCTTCATTTATGTAAAGAAACTATATAGGTATTTTTAAGCAGCCATTCCAGATATCTTAGTCCTTGACTTTCGAGCTTCTTTGTTTCATTTTAGTAATTCACTTAGCTTGCTCTGAGCCGTAGGCCACTTTCAAATTCTTCCGTAATCAATCGCCGCGAAAAGTTTTTTTTTTTTTTTTTCGGGGGAAAACCCAGGTTTGATTTATAGAGAATGCCACAAATCTGCAAGCTTTGAAATCCTTGCCAGCTCTGATTATATGTTTAATTGTGTGTTCAGACTTTTGTTGAGTGCCACGGTCAATGGAGATCGATAAAGCAATTAGGGAGTGCGACGATCGTAGGCTTCAGACCAAGTACAACAACGCTATCTATATTATTCAGAGAGCATTAGCTTTGTATTCGTAAGTTCGTCTTTACTTCCTTCTATGAGATTGCTATTTTAGATATAATTTGCAGGGTCGTTGTCTTACTCTTTTTTATGAGATGAATTTAAATTTTACGTGCAATGAGTTAGATTTGCAGTTTTCTGTTTATTTTTCTGAAAACATTTAGTACAGTTGACTTCCGGTCCATTACTGTTTGGACTAGTCAATTAAATAGGCATACAATGGTGATTGATATTAGTTATCTCAGAGCCATTTGTTGCATTTCTGGCGAAAACATTGATTATTTTCTCTTGAAGTTAATCCTTTTGTTGGCATCTTTGACCGTTAACTATTTCTTGCATTATTTAAACCATGTGTTGCTGGAATTCCATTGAAACAAAGGCTGAAAGATGCAAGAGAAGATGACTTGCACATGGAGCCCCACTTGGCTCATCTTACTGGAACACTAAATATTAAAGATAAATGAATGATTAAAATCTATTCTTGCTATGATCCTGATATCTCATAGTGGTGAACTTGTGGCTCGTTGTCATTGAAGAGTAAAAAATTGCCTCTTTTTTTTTTTTTTTTTAATGGTTTGGATTTGTGCATTACGTTTTAATGAAAATTCATATGACCTTCATTTGTCCTTCTTTTAAGAAGATCTATTAGAGATGACTACATATTCTCTGTCGCAAAGAGCATTATTTCTCATTGGGTGGTTGTAGAATGGAAGACGTATTTTGCTGGCTCAGTTGCTATTGAGTCATGCCATTGTTAGATTATACGTGAAAATGGTGTCTTAAAATCATTTTAATTTACGAACTTTGATGACCATCAATCTTCTTGAAACTTATTGTCCTTGATTTATCCAAAAAAGGGAGCAAGAAACAAAACGATAATGATAATGATATAGAAGACTGCTTAAACTGCATTTGCTGATATTAGTGTATACTAAATATATTTCTTCCTACAGTATTGATGAGATTGCTTTCAGCTTCAACGGCGGAAAAGATTCAACAGTAAGTATTCATGTGTGTAGCACCTGTATGTGCCTCTGAACTCAATGATAGTGACATTGAACTTTGGTTTGTAGGTATTGTTCCACCTGCTCAGGGCTGGTTATTTCTTGCATAGAAAGGGGCAAAATGGTGCCAATGGTGATCTAAGAGATTTTCCAATTCGAACAATATATTTTGAGAGTCCTTGTGCTTTCCCAGAAATTAACTCATTTACCTATGATACCTCTGCCACGTGAGTAGAACTTCTTGTTCCTTTTCTGGTTTTGATTTTATTCTATATTTAAGTCATAGTTTATGTTTATTGAGACAAGTTATTTATTCCTACCCTCCTAATATAGTTCTTTTCTAATTTTAACACCTCTTTTTCTGCCAAGGCATACTGCAAATAACTAATGCTGGTTTCTTAAGCAGGTATGGTCTGCAACTTGACATAATTGGCTTGGATTTTAAGTCTGGTTTGGAGGCTTTGCTCAAGGATAAGCCAATTAAAGCCATTTTCCTTGGAGTTCGTATTGGTGATCCAACTGCGGTATAGTTTTTCTTTCTTTCATTTTTTAGTCCTGAAATTTTGTTTTATTTTTCTTAGCACACATAGTATAAACTTTAGCATGCTTTTTACAAAATTCTCATAATGTTCTTTTAATGCATTTGCCCAAACTCGCAGGTCGGCCAAGAACAATTCTCCCCTAGTTCACCTGGTTGGCCACCTTTTATGAGAGTGAACCCCATTTTAGATTGGTCATACAGGTTCTGCCCTCAGCTTTATGTTGTTTTTCATCACTAGACCTTTTCGGATGGAACATAACTTATGTTTACATTTGTTGCCACTTTATTTCTTTTGAAATCTTATCTGGATCGATGAACTATAATAAAAGCAAAATTAAATCTCAAGAAATTTTATCTTAGTTAAATCACGTAAGTGGTTGCTAACATATCCAATAGCTCTTTAACTTGTTCAATACACTCTACATGGACAAGCTCTGTCAACATATATGCTTTTGGGTAGTATGGATATTGTTTCTAAATTAACAACACTAATCTACCAGAGATTAAGATCATTCTGTCAAGTGGTGCCACTAATAGGTAGGCCTCCTTGTAATTACATATATCTAAACATTTTTTGTCACGCATTTCTTTGAACTTTGTACCCTTCTTATACTTGAAGATAGTTAGGTGGTACCAGTAGTTTGTAAAAGCTGAAGGATATCTATTAGCTGGATGTTACTTGATATCTGGAAGGGATATTTTAGTTTACTTTCTTTTGTCATTGTTTATATGTTTTATTCCATAATCAGAATTTCAAAGGACTAAATTGCTATTGATCCTTCACTTTTAAGTTGTTTTCCTCAAGGCTTGCCAACTGTTGAGAGCTCATCCACAGAAATAGCTCAACTAAATGGGGTGATTATTAGGTTTTCTTGCTATTAAGTGTTGGTATTTGTAAATGAGTGTTGGTCTTCTGATTGAGGGAATTGTCATCATATCATTATTTTACAACCTTATGTTTTTTCCAATTGGGTTTGAATTTGATGGTTTTACATGTTTATATTTCTATGGCAGAGATGTCTGGGCCTTCCTCTTAAATTGCAAGGTGAAATATTGCAGTCTTTATGATCAAGGGTAATACTATATTGATTTGCTGGACTTTATAGTTGGATTTAATGTATTTGCATCCTATGCTTCTACCTTTTAAAATCTACCTTTTCCTGAGATCTGTAACCTAGAGTTATTTGATGAAGGTTTCATAGATTAGATACTTTTAGTTTTATCATCTTTTATGAAAATTGAAACAAGACTTAATCAAATAGCGTGACTGAAAGTTTTTCGGGTTATTTAGTCTGTGTTGCTTCCTCGTCAATTCAGTATGCAATAACTATTCTATTGTAGTTCATGGCTTCAAGTTAAGGTCAAGTTGTTTGAGTTTATTTGAGGAATTTTGTGTGAGAATTTCTTTATTTGTGCAGCTATACTTCAATTGGGAGCATTTATGATACAGTTCCCAATGCATTATTATCCATTAGCAACTCCCCAAACGAATTTAAGCCAGCATACTTGCTTGCTGATGGAAGATTAGAGAGGGCAGGGAGGGTTAGAAAGATATCTTCTACTAGTGGAAATCATCCTACTGATAGCAATGGCTTGACCAGCCTAGATTGGCATAAAAGCGGTATGCACACAGCATCAGTTATTGCTGTGGGAGATGAGATTCTGTAAGTACTTGTTGATTACATGGTTATATCAGAAACTTATCTTTAATTAACTTGTATACTTTATTTATCTATCAATTCATGAAGTCCACATGATTTTCATGGTCCTTATAATTTTTTTAATAAATTTTTTCCCCTCTGCATCATAGCTCAGGTTTGGCACTATTGAGGATCAGTTAGGACCTTCTTTGCTGAAGAAGTTGTATTCTATTGGTTGGTCTGTTTCAAAACTTTCTGTTGTTCATAACAATGTGAGTTCATATATGCATCATAACTTTGTATTTTTAGTGTTCTCATTTTTTAGTATCTGCACTTGAATTTGTCATCATGAACGTGTTGAAACCCACATTATGTGCAAGCCCTGAAATAATCACTCTTTACCGCATCTGTTAATTTAGTGCTTTGTGGCATGCATCTTTTATACCAGATAGATTCCGTGGCTGAAGAAGTTGAACGACAGAAATCTACTAATGATTTGGTAAATTATAAAATTCCATGAAAATCTGCATATGACTTTCTTGTTGAAATGACAGTTTAGGTTTAAACTGACCTGATTATTGTAGGTCTTTATATATGGAGGTGTAGGTCCACTGCATTCAGATGTCACATTAGCAGGAGTTGCAAAGGCTTTTGGTGTTCGTTCTGTGCGTTGTTTCATCTGATGCATAGCTTTCCTCATTAATTGCTTCTGTTTTATGGTAAGACTAACTTCATACCATTTGGCCATTTGATTTGATGTAGGCTCCTGATGAAGAATTTGAGGAATATCTCAGGAATATTACTGATTATCAGTGTACTGGTGACCGAAATGAGGTAACTTAGTGTACAAGAAGTTACTTGTTAATCTTAACGTTTGTGTTTAATATTTCAATGCATTCGCTTGTGATGGGAAAAAGAAGCTTTTGAAATTTTTTCTAAGAAACACTTGTCCACAGGCATACATCGCAGAAGGTGGACCCACTGATAGTTGCTTATGGGTGATTTATGCAATAGTTTCTCCTTATGAATGCATGAATACCAAAATCTGAACTTTTGAGGCCCAACGTTTACCATCTCATGAAAGGGCTTGTACCACTGGTTTCATCTAGTTACTACATTCTTGTGTTTTGTATTTTTAAGGGGTCAGCGAAAAGGGTTGACCTCTGGCGCTTCAGAAGAACTCTCTTCTCTATTCCCATATATGGCTCCAACTTGCAGCCTCAGATTTAGATCGACATTTCACAATACACTTCTTTGTGATGATACTTATAGCATGAATTGATCCGTTGGTCTTTTACCTTTCAGATGGCTCAACTGCCTGAAGGCATCACAGAATTATTGCATCATGACGAGTTGTCTGTGCCCTTGGTACGTATTGGGAAATCAATTAACCATAATTAAGTTTCTTTACTTGTGACATTTACCCGAAGTTCAATTCCACATTGAGGATCAATAGCAGAAATTGAGTTAACTTACATTGATCTGTTGTGACGAACTCTTTTATGCATATTATGTGGATGGTGTACTTTCTGGTTTTAAATGTTTGATATCCCATGTTTGTTTCTTGTAGATCAAGTGTCAAAATGTGCTGGTTCTTACTGCAACAAATGATTCGGAGCTGGAATTGCAGTGGGATTGTTTGATTGAGTTGGCAAAATCTATTGGCGTGTTACCATTGCTGGAACCATATGTATCAAAGCACGTTACAACAAATCTTTTGGATGTATGTGGTAACTTTATTTTCCCTGGCTGGAATTTCGGTCAAAAGATATCCATTATAATGAGGGGAAACACGGAATATTCACATTTTGGAGCTACGTGTTCTCAGTTTTGAAAAATAAATTTTGATATTTCTAAACTGCAGGTGGCAATTGCGCAACCTCTATCGAATCTTGGTCTTGAATTCCCAGATCTATTTATCGGTGTGTAGTTTGTAAAACTATTTTATATTCCAGTTGTTTATGACATGGTATTCATTGTTTTCTTTTCTTTGCAACTTCAAGGTTGTTACCGCAAGTCCAGAAATGGAACTCTGGTAGTAAGTTTCAAAGGAAAGGTACAATATGACTTTGGTATTCTGAGCTCTACTTTAGTAAGTCACATGTAAGCTCTTCCGGTAATACTAGTCTACTGATTTTGTTGCAGGACCAGGCACGCATCGGGGCGGCTGTAAATGCATTGTGCAAAATGTTTGGTCCAGGTGATCTTATGGAGTCAAACTAGATTGATATTCCACTCTTTGATGAGCCCAATGATAATGACTTTGGGCGTTGGATCATCTCGTGATCATGTTGATCCACATATAGATTATGCTTGCTCCATTGAACGAAGGACTTGGAAGAAAAACTCAAGGCTGCTTGTCTTGGTAGAAGAGAAGGAAGAACCGGCACAAAAGAATACAGAAGCTTCAATTCTTTTTGCAACAGTGAATGTACTTCAGAGCATTATTTATCCCCACTTATTGAATACAATTAGCTAAATTAAAAAACTGCATTTACCATTTCTTTTGTTGGAAAAAAAATGGAAATCCAAGCTTTTAATTACCTTATGTAAAGCAGCAAGCTCGTTTGTTGTGAGTGATAATCAACGCCCTATGGATCTGCTTGTGAGATTATATGTTTGATCTAATATTGGAAAACCTGCCTTTGGCGAAAATTTGGAACTGTGGACGATAGACATTTTCTCTTCTTGACTGGTTTGCTATTGTTAATCTGAACTGAATAGTCTTGAGCTCATTTTGGAAACCAAATCCATGTGAATATGATCGGGTGATTTTCATTGATTCAGTTCAAGAAAATCGCAAAAAAGATTTACATACTCTAACTTAACTTGATTATATGCATGGAAATAGAATGTGAAAGATTTTTAAAGCAGCCACAAGGATTTGAGTTATTTTTATAGATTTTAAATTAAATGCCTGGGCCTAAAATTTAAATGGAAATAGTTTGAGTTATTTAAACTTGTGTTCTTTCTAATGTCACTTCAACCAAAAAAAAAAAGGTTTTGGGTGCTTCATGTTGTCGGCCTCGGTATGCTCTCATCGTCTCGATCTTGATCTCTTGGGCGAGAGGGTAGTGACACCTCTATTCAACCTTGTCTCGTTATAGCTGCCTCAGTCACTCTCCTTGTCGTTCAAGCAATGGAAAAGGGTAGTGAAAACAGGAAGGAAGGTTTGAATATTAACGGTACTGTTTCAGATTGGCTTCTTGATCGTCGCGGCAACTTGAAAATCGCTTCCTCCGACCAACAACTCAGCGACTTTCTTCTTCACATCAAATCCTCCAAAACTCCCGTAACCATCGACTCCATTTTCCTCCTTCCGGGTATTTTATCCGAAAAGCCCTAGTTTTATGCGTGACATTGATTTCTCTGTTGCCAAATTATTTGCAGGCTGTTATCAATTATGGTGCTTCTTGGTACGTCTTTGATCATTTCTTAATGAACGTGTTTGTTTCCTTTGCATCTTCTCAATTGGTGAATCCGTTTATTCTACGTGTTTTAGAATGAGCGTAAGGTGTTTGATGTTGTGACTCTCTGACCAATACAGTGTGAACCGCGGTGGTTTCAGGAAACTATTAACGATTCCTGCTGAAAATCAGGGACAATTTCTTCACGTTTTTCTTTGCAAAATGAGTTGCAGAAAACCAGATTACTGAAAATCATCATTTTTACGTCCTTCTTGTAGGTGTAGCGTGTGCAGCCAAATCCTCCCTGCTTTCTGTAGACTGAGCAATAATTTCCCGAAGCTTTCTTTCATATACGCAGATATTGATGAATGCCCAGAAACAACTCAACTCATTCGATACACCCCGACCTTCCAATTCTTCCGTGATGGTGAAAAGGTGGACGAGATGTATGGTGCTGGAGAAGAGAGGTTGCATGATCGCCTATGGTTGCACTCCTAGAAATTAAGAGCGTCGTTCTACAACATGTTTGCTTGTATTATTTAAACTGCGACTAGAAGAATTAGCTGTTTCTGAGGATGATTGTCACAATTCTTTAATCTTCTGTCAAGGGAGAATTTTTGGCAAGTTCTCTCATTCTGCGTCGTATAAGTGGTGAATTTGAAAAGTCATATAAATGGCATTATAAGTTTGTTAGAATCACTCGAAGTTTGCGCAACAATAAGTGGCTGAAATAAGATAAATAATCGGTACAGTGGGAAAAACTTTAAAGGGGTAAAAACAAAAACCAATGCTACCAGCTCCTATTGTGCGAAAATCCAAGTAGGTACTCGTCTCTGCTTCAATTTCTCATCAAAGCTGGGAAATGTATCTTCATGAATCGATGCATGCAATGAAGCTCCTTTATTTCTTTTCCCCCTAAAATCCTAAACCAAAAAGATGGCTACAATAATAACCACCTGTAGAAATGCCATAGCCACCTCAAGCTATCTAAGCCTTGGGCTTAAGCAGCTTCACGGTCTCCCAAGTAAAATCGGGGTCGTCTCGTCCAAAATGACCATAAGCAGCAGTCTTCTGGAACCTGAAGTTGCCTCCTCTTTTGAGGTCAAGATTGATGGAAATCACTCCTGGCCTAAAGTCGAAATTCTCCTTAATCAGAGCCAGAATATCGCGATCTGGAATCTTCCCAGTTTTGTAAGTGTCCACAAAAACAGACAGTGGTTCCGGCACTCCAATTGCATAAGAAACCTGCACTATGCAGCGTCGGGCTAGCCCTGAAGCCACCACACTCTTTGCTGCCTGCCTAACAATATATGCACCACTCCGATCAACCTTGGTCGGATCCTTGCCGGAGAAGGCACCTCCACCGTGAGCTCCCCATCCACCATAGGTGTCAATGATAATCTTCCTGCCAGTTAGCCCAGCGTCTCCATGAGGACCACCTATCACAAATCGACCAGAAGGGTTGAGATGGAAGATAGTATTGTCATCAAGATATTCAGCCGGAATCACAGGTTTGATCACATGCTTTTTCAAATCTGCAGCAATCTTCTCATTCGTGACAGTTTCATCATGCTGAGTTGAGATGAGCACCGTGTGCACACGGATAGGAATCATGGCTCCATTATCGTTCTTGTACTCAACAGTGACTTGGGTCTTACCATCAGGCCTCAACCATGGGCATGTTTTGTTCTTCCTGACCTCTGTGAGCTTGGCACCTAGTTTGGTAGCAAGAACATGGGTAAGTGGCATTAGTTCTGGTGTTTCATCGGTGGCGTAGCCAAACATGTGACCTTGGTCACCAGCTCCAATTTCCTCAGGTTTTTTGGTCAAGTGACCATGAACTCCTTGAGCTATATCAGGGCTTTGCTGCTCGATGTTGACAAGAACTTTGCAATTATCGGCGTCAAGACCAACATCAGCTGACACAAATCCAATGCCTCTGCAAGTGTCACGGACTATCTTCTCATATTCCACTTTAGCCTTGGTTGTAATCTCACCAAACACCATTACCATGTTGGTTTTTGTACAGGTCTCACATGCAACTTTGCTTTCTGGGTCTTGCTCCAGGCAAGCATCTAGGATTGCATCTGAAACCTGATCGCAGATCTTGTCGGGGTGGCCTTCATTTACAGATTCAGAGGTGAAAAGGAAGGTTTCCATCTTTGAGTGTTCTGCTCCAAAACACAAAACAAAGGGGACAGAATTTTTGTCAGTTGCCTATATGATTAGTTATGGCAACCTAACATGATAAAATATTAAAATATGATCGGTGAAACAGAACCCGGAATAAGAGTGTCAAATAGTCACAGAAGAAACAGCTCCAACTATAACCACTTTTATACTCAAAGGCCATACGAACTAGATTTATGTTGAAATAAAATCACGTAAGAATATTATAACATAAATTGTTATTTACTTCTTGGGGGGGCAATTAAAAAATCAGAAACAGAAACTGTTAACATTAGATTTTATCTATAAAAAATCAAATTAAAAAGATTTGAAATATTTATATTCAATATAAAATAGAAATTGAAGAAATAACCATTTTCTATATAAATTTTACTACTGATGATTAGGAATTTTGAATTGTGGTTGTGTTACCCATCGTCACGGCTTGAAGGGTCCATAGTCCATTCCCTGATGTTGTTTTACTATTTAAAAAACAATCATTGTGAAATTGAGATGTTCACATATAAAACGAATAGATAACCAATAAGCTAGATCTATATACTACAAATAACTACTACTGTAGGAAATCTAAGCAGCATGATGGATCTATTATATATGAAATCAGATCCAGAATTGATAAAATGCAGAGCATGTTCAAATTGACATCGACAATGGTAACAAAAAGGCATGGAAAACTCAAAATGCAGATAGAAAAAGAAGATGAAGAGAGTATTTCAAAAAGAAGGGGAAAAACACGGAAGAACTGGATTGCAAAGACGAGATAATGGAGATCTAAATCCAAAATATCACGACAACGATGCATTAGCGCATTGCTTTTGGGATATGGTAGATTAAATTAAGAGGTTAAATTACCAGAGTGATTTTGATTGAGACGAAGGAGTGCGAAGCGCGAGGAATTGGAACAAGAAGGAGTTACTTTTGTGTGCGCAAGTATATATACCTTAATATTTGGAAGAGAGAGAATAGCGGCGCATGACTCGCTCCTTCTCTTTTTTGTGCGGTCTGTGTTCTGCTGCTTTTTTCTTTAATTCTCAATCACTCTCACATGGCATCTCGTGTGATCCATCCAATATAATGGCCATTCTAATTAATTACATATCTTAGAGAGTTACAGTAAGACATTAATCCATATCCGATCAATAAAATTCTCATTTAATCAGATTTTGATGGCTTAAGATTCTCATCTCTTTCTGCCTCTTACCGTCCCAAATCATTGGTGTGCAAATTTGCAAAAACAGCAGAATGCGACCTCTTAGGATAGTCGTAACGTTGGCAATTTGGTTGCCGACGTTATTATACACTTGTTACATATATGCAGCATTGCCAATGTTAACTATCAAGTATAATTAGTGATGATTATAGCACACTATTTAACATTAGCAATACCCGACATTATTATACACTAATTACATACATGCAGCATTCCAGGCAAGTGACAAATTTGCACCTTTGTAGTTGCAATTATGATGATGCTATAATTTAGTTTTATCTCAGGACCCTATAGGTTGCTCAGTTGATTATTAATAACAAAATTCTCAACTACAAAATTGACCCGACATCTCTGAAACTGCGATCGGAATCTAACTCAGCCACCAATACGTCATCCTCATTCCTCAGTGTGCCCGAATTTCAGGCCTGAGATGTGAAACCGCTTGAAGTATGATTTATTTATCATCATATGAAGACGAGTAGCCAAGTTTGAAGTTTGGCTTCAATTTGAACAAAATTTCAGTAGAGAATTATACATTCCCGGCAGTGGTACTTAGAGGTTTCATTTCAGATTCAAGGCAAGAACCACGTACTGGAAAGAAAAGAATGTACCCCACACAGTAAAATGAATAACCGCTCACAACAGCAATGTTGGATCAATCCGTGTTACAATTAGTAACTGAGGCCTAATTGAAGTCCGAGAGCAGCATGGATAAGAAACAGCGTCATGATACCACTACCCAAGACACCGTGAACATTCCTTAGACCAGGATTCCCCTGCATGTCATATGCACATGTTAGTTGCGCTTACGCTCTCGTCGTATAAGATCATATGGTTCTTGGAAATGGTAACAGCAGGTAGCAATTACCTCAAATAGTGCAGGCAATATGGTTTGTATTGTCAACAGAGTAAGGCCAATGAAACCGGTAACAGCGTGAGGACTACATAGGGCGGGAAAAAACTACATGAAATGGCGTAATGGGCATTTACTTTTAAAAGATAAACTTAACGCACACATGCAGGTGATTTAAGAAGAAGGGGAAAAAACTCCTGAAAGAACCACTTTGAACATCAATAAATATCAACCCTGACAAAAGTCGGAAAAAATATTTGCAGGTTAATTACCTCTCAAAAATAGGTTTATCTGACGTTAGTAGAGATGTTATTCCACCAGTGGCTCCCAGCGCAAAAAAGAAAAACATACCACCTAAAAGCTTCGGGTGCAAGTCCTTGGCTTTAGCCTTTTCCTCCTAAAATTATTCAAGAAGTAGTCCAAGAGAGTTGAGATTATACGGCAACAATTATGGTAATTAGAATTCGGAAGTGGGGAAACTGGCGTGAGATATCTTACCACATCATCAGAGTAACGTATCCGGAAACCTAGATAAGTTCCATAGCCACCCATGGCAAAGAGCACAACTGCCTGCAAGTGAATTAGCGTGGAAAAGATTGTTGTGAAATTTGGGGTCATCAGAAAGGTTTACAAGTTTCAATAATAGTTAAGAGCTTGGTAGAAAAAAGTATATAGAAATACCATGTTGCCAGGGTGACCCCAATGTACAAGCCAATCTGGGAGATTCCATGATTTGACAAGCTCAACAAAAGGCCCAAATACAGATTGCAAAGCCCCAGCTGTTATCAACATTGGACTTATCATAACAAAGTAATATTCATACTGTACAAGATTGGCAATTAAAAGATTGGGATATCTAGCCAAACTGAACCAAGAAGGCATCGGATTAACTTAAATTTTATGGAATAAGAGACGATGAAAATACCTCCAGGCAGAAGTGCAGCTGCGTACAACAGTGGCAGGGGAGAGAAAGAGTATAGGAAAGTTTCACTGCTCTTCCTCAACTCCACTTCTTCGTCGGTTAGACGAATAGATTCAGGAAATTCCTCCTTTAAGCTAACACATTTGCTGCGAAGAGAAGGTCTTCTTGTTCTTGCAGTCGCAGGAGCTAATGCCAAGGGGCAATTGGATTGAGATGGCACCTTGAGAAATGACGATGAAAACAGAGAATGCGGGATTCTTGGATTAATACAAGCAGCAGAGGCAGTAACCATCGCCATGACTCAACGAAGAATGCGGCAAAAAGATTATGTGCGTAGGTGGTTCCCGAGCTCAGCTGAAGACTGTCAAGTGACTCTGGCGAGGGAGGGTGAAAAAGCTCGCGATAGAGAAAGACGCGGGTGGAACGGTGAGGAAAGAGACACGCCTACAAGTTTCCACGTGGTTGGAACGCTCTCCTCAGTGCAGCGCTATCCCAATGGGCCTTGGGCCTAGCGTACTTTCATAGTACAATTTCTTCCAAATTTTATTGATTTTTTTCCAAGAGGATTAGGATTTAGGTATGCAACAGAATGACGAGCAGGTACAATTTTCAGTTCAGCGGGAAACCAAGAGGAATGCCACTCGAAGCTATTCAGGAAACAATAATCCCGCCATAAATTTACAGAGCACAGCAAAATGAACTTTCATTTTCATATGGTGGTTGACTATTGAAATCGCCAAAAAAAATAAAGATGAAAAATACCCAAAAAGAACAAAAAACAAAGGGAGCTACCATTTCCTTCCTATTTTATAACTACCTGTACAATCTTTCATGATGTCACGATCTCCCCATCTCACTAGCCTAAACTTTATTCACACACAAACAGGATAGTGCTGGAACGCATCCACAACTAGATTACGCGCACTCTGGCATGCTTCGTTCGGCCGCGCCAACAGAGCTGTCCAGCGTGACTCATTCATCAAATGGCATCACGTACAAAATTCCCAGCAATGAGCCACCGCGCTCTTTTCTGGCCTAAAACAACACGCAACAGATATGTTAATCGGACAGTGTTTAGCACACGACCTTTGCGTAACTTGGATAATGTGGAGCTAAGTATATCAAAACCAGTACCATATAGGGATAGAATTGTCTTGGGCACAAAATTCCATCAGTCCGGAAACATAAACTACACACAACACCAATAGTTATCCACAACCGAGGTAAGATACCATTCTAGTACAAAATTAGAGAAAAGGTGGAGATCAAGATCATTACTTCTAGTCTATAATACGAGAGAGGAAAACAGTAATTCATGTGAAAGAGACGCATTCAACAAGAATCAATTACGAAAAAAAAAACAGCTTCAACATCAGTTCCGATAACTCACTATGCCTACATCTACATCAATTGAAATGTAGTACAGATTTGGGATCTTTAATTATCATTTGGAACCTACGACTCAATTCCTAAAATTTGATGTCAATAATCAATATTTAGATTGCATTTAAGAGCAATGATAGATCCAAGGGGTGCTTGCCTTCCCAAGAACCTCACCTTTTATAAAAGTTATGTGACTTCCTTAGTAGGTAATGGTAAAATGAATTTAAACCACACCGAACACCACACACCCCCCCCCCCCCCAAAAAAAAAAAAAAAAAGTCTCTGGATCCACTGGTGTCTGTATGAGAGGAGTCAAGAAGGCAATGACAGATATTACCTCTTTTATCCCTTGAGAAGTTCTGAGACAAGAGCCAGATATTATCTATCTACTCTTAGTATATTGTTGCATATATGGCCTCTTGTAACTGACTCTCTTTGTGGATCTAATCTCCAGTGCCCATCAACAATAAATTTTATCTGCAACAAACACTTGCTAAAGCTTTAAAAAAGCCGTCAAAAGGTGAGCAAATAATTTACAAACATCTAAACCTATTCCAACTGCAAGCGTACAGAAGAAAATAGCATAAAGACTGGAAACCCTTAGAAGGAACAAAAGAAAGCCAACTGGAAGACCCACAGTGAACTATCATCGGACTAATTAGTTATATCCAGTTCTGAATATTAAAGATACCAGTATCGTAACCTTATACGTAGGAGATACACGCACCTCATATACACCAGGATAAAGCCACAGCACTGTTGACCAAAGTCTAGATTTCCTGGACATAATAGAATGATCAGTAGATATCATCGTTATCTTTAAGACAGGTTTACAGGTTCAAATATTAGTCTAATGCTGATACGTTGTAATTTTTTACTATATGCGAAGAGGTGTATATGCTCTGCATCCCAAAGGCATTGGCAAATTTTGATAATCAAATTTCAACTCAATAAGATGATACTTTCATCCTCAAACCTATTTGTAAGGCCCAACGTTTTTCTGGATGGACTATAGTTAGTCAATTGCCTAATTTCTATCTGTAATAAGATTAGGACCAACCACATTTGGGCCCATGGAAAATCATCAACGAGCAATGGTATCGACTCTTAAATCTACAAATAAATGTGGCAACTTGTGCAAATGGTTATCTAACCAAAAATGGGAATCAAACAATAGAGAGAAACGAATAATCAGATGGAAGTAAGTAGGTAATTAGTCAAACATAACCTAAACGCCTTAGAATAAGACATGAATCCCTATTATAAAAATATTTAGAACCTTGAAGCAGTGGAGTCCATGACACTTGTAGATGGTTGGGGATCCATTTTAACACTGTGATGCCAACCATTGAAGCTGCCAGCCACCTCCACTTTGCCACCATCACAAAAGAACTCGATCCACACCTGGAAGCATTTGGGCACATAGTGCCATCAGCATGTACATAAGTCAACTGTTTCATCTAAAGACAAATACTCTAATTTTCATAGAGATGCAAATCAAAAGCCATTTCATGAGGTGGTGAAAGTAACCCACATGGGCGAGTTACAGAAAGATTTCCTGACTGCATCAGTAAATTAAAAGTCCACAAGAAAGGGAGATGTCATACCTCCTTTAACCCTGAAAGGCTTTCTTCAGCAACATGCAACTCAGCATCCTTTTCAGAGATAAGTTTTCTAGCTTTGTTGATTTCCTCCTCTGCCTTGGTTTGTAAGGCATACAAAGCCAGCTGAATGCAAAATCAATTTTGCAAAAGGGATTGGTTACCAAGAACGGTATAAACTTATATACAAGGAGAGGAGAAGAGAAATCAGATACCTTCTCCCTCTCAATCTGTTCCTTCAGTTGAGAAAGTTCTAACTCCTTCTGATACTATGCATGAAACGTCATTTAAAATAAAGCAAGTTTCACAACCACCCAAAATAAAAATTGGAAAGATTTACAAAAGCATAAAAGAAATTTAAGAAGTACTACCAGCATGAATTTAAGATTATTTATCTCACTTTGATTTTGCCTTTTACTAGCCTGCATCATGATAATATGCAGAAATCAGAAATTAAGGTCAAGAAAAAATTATTGATACAAAATCTCTCAAAAGATGCATAATGACCTCGGCATCAAAATCTTTGTCAAAATGAGCATTTTGATCCTCGTCTTGCCAGTGATCCTCCCTATATATAGTTTTAATACCACAAAAAGGTTAGTTCAAATGTAAATACCAACAATGCACTGCAAAACTTCCAGAAATTCAGGACTGAACAACTGGGTTAGCTGCCGTATCAAGGGATTAGTAATTTTGTCATGTTTTACTCTCTTGTTACTGTTTGGGAGTTGTAACTGGTCCCTTCATTTCATTTCAGTAATTGAATAATCAAGTTCCATCAAAAACTAACCAAACCAGGTGATTGGTTGTTGCAGATGGAACAAGTTCCTTGGCTGTTGATGAGCTTCCATAAAATGTGATAGCAGTGTTTTCTTTAGGCGCGTGTTTAAAGTGCTTCGTCATCTCCACAGCAGACCCTGAATCAATATCCTCTTCACTGTCCTCCTGGTCATTTCCATTTAATATGCCAAAGGCATGATCTGAAAACCAAACACTACATTTATAAGCGTCTCCAAGGGTAATAAAAGGGCACTGGTCGTTAAGATTATTCTGAATCATTTGATAAAGAGCCAAAGACCACCTTGATTGGGTACCAAAAATATGTGACAATCGCACAGACCCTTGTTGCCATAAAACTGGATTGTGTTTGAATCATGGAAATGTAGACATGTATTTCCAGCAAAAAGTTTTAGTTGAGGCAACATAATATTTCTCAATATAGTTATGGTATTATAGTAACCTCAAGACTGCCAAATTAGCCTGTAATTTGACACAAGAACAATAAAGCTTCTACTTTCTCCATTTTCTTTTTAATTTTTCTCAATATACTGAAAATCAAATCATAGGATACTTTTGTCAATGATAAAGTTTTAGGAATTCATGATGGTGATATGAAACTAAAATTTTGATGTACCTTCTACCGGATCTAAATCTCCACTCTGAATGAATTCTGCAACCTTCTCCTCCAAAGACAGATTGGATGAAGAATTGACATTTACGCAGCTATTATTAGCAGAGTGAACTGAAGAATCAATTTCTATGCCTCCAAATATATTTTCCACGTCAGTGCTTGAGGGTACATTTTCAGCAATGTCATTATTGCTATCATCTGGATCTCCCAATTTACGGCAGTCAAGATCTGAATCAGCAAAAGAAGTGCTGGACTGGCTTTCTGTTAAATGAATTGTGGATGACAATGTATCTCCAGTCATTTTGCTCATCATATTACCAACATACCCCAAATTCTGAGAGGACTTGTCTTCAGTAGATGATTCCCCAGAAGTTTCAGTGGCTATTGAACTTTGGTTATCAGAGTTGGGATCAGGACCTTTTCTTGAACTGTTGCAACCATCCTCCGTAATAGATGCTTCAGTTGAGTAGCAATATCCCTCAGCCACGTGGTTAACCTCATCAGCATGATGTTGGAGTTCACTTGGGTCTATCTCTGCCATATATGAGGCAGTTGAGGATTCTCTAGAGATGAAAGTATGGTCATCTGTATTTGGAGCCAAGTCAGTATTTAAAAAAGAAGAATTGTTTCCAAAAGAAACTTTAGTTGATACTGTGATATCATCAGACGTAGTGTTCTCTCTCAAATTCTGACCTGTATAATTATATTATACTAGGTCATCAGTAATGTTTTGCATATAAAAATAAATTAATAGAGAAGAAAAGTATTGGACCTGTTAAAAGATCTTTGCAATCATCTGATCCATCTAAGTTTTTATCAGCATGGAACACATCGATGTCTGAATTTAATGAGCTTGTCAGAAGCTCTCGAATCAGTTTATATCCTCTCCGTCTGACAATGTTAGCTAGGTCATTCCTATTATAAAATAAGGAATATGTTAGAAATAGACAAATCCTGATAATTTGTCCCAAATCAAGGTTAAGATTCACTGTGGCAACAAGAAAGCTAATGGTAATAAAATCAGAATAATTGTTGTTAATTAGATGCTCTGTTTATCTGCATAAGTATCACTGATAGTTTTGTTTCTTTTCCTCTTAAATCAGATTCTGGCCATGATGATGCAACATTTTGACTCAAACCATATCCAACACATTATTATGTATCATTCAGTTTTTAATTGCGTTGAACAATATAAAACTCATCCCTCCGCAATCAAACCAGTGCCCCCAGCAATGACATTCACTTACTATTTCTACAGATAAGAAAGTTCTTCGCATGATGTTCGTCCAATGATGTACTACTTCCTGTCCTAAATGTATGAACTAGTTTGTACTTTGTAGTGACTGGAGGTGTATCATTTTTCATAACACTTTAAAGTCCATTTCGAACAAATTGCCACCTCACAATGCTGCAGTATATTTTTCGTATTTATCCGCTAGAACAAGAAAGATTCCATGCTCAAATACGTTGATACAAAAAAGTAAAAGCAACGAGAAACAAGAAAATAAAGTAAGTTCCATTAGAAGCGAGAGGGAGGAAAAAGATTAAAAGAACCTTCCGTGTTGCAGAAGCTCCTTGGTTGACGGAACGTGATCCTCCGGATGTCCAACTGCGGCAACGAATTCCCGGATTTCGTTGCATAGCTCCGCGTCGCTTTTTAGCTTTCTACTTCTCCTGAATCCCGGACTCTTCCAACTTAGAACATATAGTGAAAGAAACACGGAAATTCACTGATCCAATAAAAATGAGAGAAAACCTGGGCTTCTTAGTAGCGGAAGCGCGTATGTGGCAATGTCTGGGAAGAGGATGCGGATCTATTCGTGGCTGCAGAAGCTGGTGATGGTGCGTTAACGAGAGGTTATGAGAAGAAACAGGAACAAAACTTGGAAAATAGCAGACAGTCGCCATGAAAGAGCACTATTGAGAATTGTTGGCTGCAGAATTTCAAGAAACAATTCGCTACTTATTTTTCTTTTCTGGCGGGATCCGCTTGAAGGTTGGAGCCTGGAAGAGAGTGGCGAGTGGCGACAATGATAGTGTTCGCGGATTTTTTTCAAGCACCTCCAGCGTAAAATTATGAATAACCCATCCTTACTCTAGTGACTGTGCTTCTAAATATAAAATAAATTTGATGTTTTTTAAGGAATTAAATGAGTTAATTAAAATATTTTAGAATATTGATATTCATCTTTTTTAAAAAATTTAATTTATAAACTAATATATAATATACAATATATTATATAATTAAATAATTTTTTTAATTTTTTTTATAAAAAATCAATAATACATCAACCTGGTTATGGTCCAACGTAGTGGACCATACACTGCCCCAAAACCTGCAGTGGAGAAGCAACAAAAAAAATAAAAAAAGAAAGAAAACACAGAGGTGCAGTGCATGGAGAGAGGGGCAGTGTATGGTCCACGAATTTGGATTCTCTTAGTATCCTTCTCTTATCTTTCTTCAGTATCTTTTCATCCAGCCGTTCATTCTATTTTCATCTTCTATCTCAGATTAACTTTTAGTTGAGATCAATGGTGTAGATGAAGGATACTGAGGGATGAAAAAGAAAAGATACTGAAAGAATATGCTCTCATGGTCCACTAAGGGATGAGAAGGGAAGGATACTGAGGGAATCTGCCCGCAGTGGACCCATAACCACACCCCAACGTTCAACCATGCTCAATCCTTTCCTTCTTTTTTTCCCTTTTACTGTTCTATTTTTGGGCTGAAGGTTGGCCCCGTTCTTAGTCGCTCTTAATTGGGCTATACATGCATGGGCTAGCTCTGTTGATATTGATTGGGCTTTCGGCCCAATATAAACAACTATTCGGTGTCGGAGCACATACATCCCGCGTCCATTGTTTCGTGCGGGTACAAGAAAAATTATTTGTTGCATGCAGATTATTTTATTATCTACGTACGGATATCATATGAGTTTTAAAATGTGCCCCAGACAAGAACGAGAATGGTTGGAAAATAGGATGAACAACTCTAACGGTTATCTAATTCATCGGTCACATCACATGATATGATATGTCTCATTTCCGTTATGACTTATATGGAGACTTAATTAATTAGGTTGCCTAACAAACCTAACACTGACTATAATAATGCAGAATATTAACAAGCTTTTTTTCATTGTGTTGGTAAGAGGCCTTACTTTAAAAGGGGGAGAATACAGATTTAATTGTTGGGAAATATGAAAATATTTTCACCTCTAAACTTTGAAAGAGAAACGCTTGACCAAATAAAAAATAATAATCAAGAAATAATCCAATAAATAAAGCGCCATGAATATTCTGGATGTATTTGGCGAAAGAAGAAGAAGAAGAAGAATATTCTGAATGTATTACGTAATTTTTTTAAAAAATAACAGTGTGACTTGGAAAGAAAACAAGAGAAAGGCGGATTACATTAACAGTGTATTTGTGACAATGATGATAGCATATCGGATCTGTTTATGACTTCCACAGTTACATTTGCTCATATGTCTCTATTTACAACAAATATTACTTCCTATTTGATTTTTAATATAAAACATATTTATCTAATTTGATTATATTAAAAAAATTAGATAAATTAATGAATATTACATGTATTTTCTGAAGCAACATAACCATGTTATTTAATTCTCATATTCTTTCATCTCTTTAATTATTGTTGACGGAATATCAATAAAAACAAATAAGGAAAAAATTGACAGATTTAAAAATTATATCTTATATTTATAAGATATAGTTTATATCTTATATTCTTTAATCCAAAAAAAAAATTATAATTTCATGCATTTTTAACTTTTCATTTGAGGTGGTACGTGACAAGAACATATGCATGTACAACGTAACGTACTACATATAGTATATGTTCGATCAATTAGGATAACTCGCTATAGTCTTTTTTATTTTTTTGGTTCATATATACTATGCTCGAGGAATTTCACGTTTTATTATATCTCTGTCAACCAAATTACATTACACATAATTAATTAAGTATCATGGATTATGAATTGAAGTGTAGCCTTGTAGTTGGTGCAACCAAATTTTTTTAAAAAAAAAAAAGCGGCCTCACGTGGCGCGCCATGGACAATAATTTTTATTCTAAAGTACCAAGTAAAAAAGATGGAGGAATAATTTATTGTAAGTAGGGTTTCTTCAACGAGTCACACGATACCGACAAAGGTTTATATAATATATATATATGTATGTTTTGTCTTTTTTTTTTATTAATATTTTGACAATAATAATAATAATGCACTCTAATTAGAAAGAGAAAGAACTGTCACATCATGTTGTAAATTTCCTTGGTTTCCCTTGGAAGAAAACGGAGGCACAGTATGCAATGCATTTGATACTAAAAATTAATACAGGGGCTGCGCTGTAGGTAAGGCACGTCCCATAATTGTGTAACGCAGTCAATAGAAGTTAATGCAGAAGTTGAAAATCTATTAAGTTTGGTTTCCAAATTCAAATTTCTGAAGTGTCAAAAGTCCTATGATTAAACACTTGAAGTAGTACCGTTCATTTAACTATGGTGTGTTTTATGACCTTTGACTAATTCATTTGCACGCAACGGATTAAGTCAATGATACCCGCCCAGTTAATTGTAATCGTTATGCTCCCTTCAATCTTAATTATAAGATTGGGCTAATTTTTTCTAAAAATATTAAAAAAACTAAATAAGTTCCTTAATCATATCATATATTGTGTATTCTTAAATTATATATTAATTTATTAGTCAAACTAATTAGTTTAGAGAGAAAAAAAATACTTTAAAATAATTTAATTAGCTTTCTTAATGTTTTTTTAAAAAATCAACTTTATCTTATAATTAGGACAAAAAAGAAGGAGTATAACACAACTTTACTTTCCTGCGTACTATAAATGTATACGACCATTCTTATTCCAAGAGTCTGTAAAAATAATAACGAGTGCTCGAATGATTAGTGGAGAAACTAAACACTCAGAAATAAAGACGGTTGGTGCGGCCAAGTTAAAAACTATACTGTGATATTCTGTAACATTAACTTTATTTTTAAACACAAAACTTACATTAAAAATTTACTTTAAGTTTGTTCAAAAATGTTATTTCAGTAAAACATGAATTATGTCGGTAGATACTTTGATCTTAAAATGATGTGACTTTATTAAATCAATGAGAAAGCAAATTTTAGTTTTACAAGAGACACGACTAAGAAATAATTTATATCCTCTTTCTCCTTACCTCTGCTCGTGGCTTGAAAATACTATGTATGCGGAAGTAAGTAACACGGACGTATCCATCTATCCATAGGCCTTAGGCTTGAGTGGTATATTTGGCATTATAAATAAGAGACTTGGGATTCTCTAAATTGTGTTGCGAAAAGGCTCCCTCTCGTGGTGGCAAAATCCGCAGCAGGATCATCAATAATATGGCCTATGGATTTAGAAACATATAGACGATTATATTAAGTTAAAAAGGCTTTACTACTCTGTGGAGTGTTGTGCTATTTAAAGTCTTCTCTATTACCTTCCAAGTTACCAAAGCTCAAATACATATACCTCTGCATCGAATTTACAGAGCTTTTGGGAGAGAAGCAGGAAGATGGGCAGAGCCCCTTGTTGTGACAAGGCAAATGTGAAGAAAGGGCCATGGTCTCCTGAAGAAGATGCTAAGCTAAAGGAGTATATGGAGAAACATGGGACTGGTGGAAACTGGATTACACTCCCTCAAAAAGCTGGTACGTGTTTTCTTTTTTATTTTCTTTGCAAATCACCAGAATTCTGTGTTATTATTCCTTGTTCCTGTGATGAATGGTAATTTTCTGGCACAGGTTTGAAAAGATGTGGGAAAAGTTGCAGACTAAGATGGCTTAACTATCTCAGACCCAACATTAAGCACGGCCAGTTCTCTGATGATGAAGATAGAATCATTTACAGCCTCTTTGCTAGCTTTGGAAGCAGGTGTGTGTTCCCTTTTGAACCAGTATGAGAAAGTGATAGGATTAGGCCAAGTAAACCTCTTCTGGTCTATTCTAGAAGAAGGACAAAGGCCTAAGAGATAGAAGTTAATAGAAGTTAGGAGCAGTTACTCTTTGGATAAGGAAGTTATTGTTTAATATCTACTGTACAGTTATTGTTTCTTATCTGTTCAGGGGAGTTATCGTGGGTAGTTACCTAGGAAAACTATAAATACGTTGTTTTTATGAAGCATGTTGAATATATGTCACAGATTGGCAATGTTATTTGGCTAGAGTTACAAATACTAGCTCTAGATCTTCTTTTCCTACTTTTCTTCTCTTTTATTCTGCATAAATCATATCAATTGGAATCAGAGCAGAAGGTCTTAGGGCCTGTAGATACTATGGGTAACACTAGGAAATCATCCTTTGAGAATGATTCTCCATTAAATACAAGTCTGAACACCCATCACCCATCAATTCCAGAAAACGACTCTGTTGTGATTCTGATACAGCAACCGACACGGCAAGCAACCGACACGGCAGGATCCACTCAGCAACAATTGGCATCCATTATTGCGCAATTAAATTTTATGAATTCAGAGATCAATACGTTAAAGAAAGCAAAGGCTCCAGTCATGGTTCAGGGGGAATCAACTCTTGAACTTTTAATCCAATGGCAAGATCGCCCAACCGAGGAAGCTAGCTGGGAGACCTATGATAACATGACAGAGCAATTTCCTCATTTCAGCCTTGAGGACAAGGCTGATTTTCTAGGGGAGGGTATTGATAGGATTAGGCCAAGTAAACCTCTTCTGGTCTATTCTAGAAGAAGGACAAAGGCCTAAGAGATAGAAGTTAATAGAAGTTAGGAACAGTTACTCTTTGGATAAAAAAATTATTGTTTAGTATCTACTGTAGTTATTGTTTATTATCTGTTCAGGGGAGTTATTGTGGGTAGTTACCTAGGAAAACTATAAATACGTTGTTTTTATGAAGCATGTTGAATATATGTCACAGATTGGCAATGTTATTTGGCTAGAGTTACAAATACCGCTCTTTTCCTACTTTTCTTCTCTTTTATTCTGCATAAATCATATCAGAAAGAAGATCATTTGAAGACATTTTTAGATAATTTATGAGTATTTGACTGTGGATAAAAACGCAGGTGGTCGATAATAGCAGCTCATTTACCTGGGAGGACAGACAATGATATCAAGAATTATTGGAATACCAAGCTTAAGAAGAAAGTGATGCTTATGAATCCTTCAGTTAAAGGGAATAAGCCTCAGCATCATCAACATCAACATCAACAACCTAACCTTTTAACCATTCTTCAAAACTCGACACCTGCTCCACCACCATCATTCTCAGACAGCCCCAACTCTTACTACCACCATGCTAATGTCCCTTTCATAGGCTCTTCCAATTTTTTGACTGGTAACGCTTCTGCCCCTAACTTCAATTTTCAACCCCAGGACATTACTTTCATGGGACACAACCAAAATCACCCAGTTTCTATGGCTCGTGGTGAGCCTTCTAGTTGCAGCTCTTCTGATGGAAGCTGCAATAACAACCAGATCACTCATATCAAAGAAACAGAGTTTGTGTACGGAAGAGATGAAACTTTAATGCAACAGGTTGGTGGTGCGCATAATTATTATCTCAACAATGGATTGTGGGGAGAGAGTTTATTGGATTATGGGATGGATGAGATTAAACAATTAGCAAGCACAGATAATTGCAGCAACTTGTTTTTCGATGAGAAGAAAACAGGGGAAAAGGTTGTGTACTATTGATGGTGACTGTGGGTAAAAATCAAAGAGATTCGGAGGGGTAAAATGGAAAGACTCAGATTTGAGCCAATCATTTTGATAGTACATGGGGGAGTTTCCCTTTCTTTGTGCTTCACTTTATGGGAAATGATGTGTGCGAGACCATAAAGATGTCCCCGTCGAGATTAATGAAGGAAGAAAAAGAAGCCCTGAAAACTGGAGTGGTCCTTATCCACCACTAGAACTAAAATAAAGGCTAGCAGCCAAGAGGCATGCACTATTTTTTCCGTTTCACGTTGTTTACATATATATTAGTTATTCAACAAGTTTTCCTTTTTGATCTGTTAAAAATGCGCTTTCTTTTTTCAAATAATTAGCAGAATTGACGTTCTTACGGTTCTTGTTCTGTTTTTCTCCTGCATTTCGGAAGAAGCTAAGTATAAATGAGACCATAAATTTAACAGACAACAAAAAAGGTACAAGGATTACCGTGAAGTGAAGGAGAGATCAGAGATGACATATACTTGTGAATCCGTTTGCGTAATGATGGAGGTTTAAGGAATCCCATTATTGGGGCTAGGCCAAACTAGAAGATTGGTCAAATATGGCATAGTTTACTGAAAAAAATGATTACATCTACATAATTAAGCTAGGCTGCAGCCTCCGAGCGCATCATACCGTCCTGAAATACCACTTTAAAAGCCCCCCAAGAAAAAAAAAATGATAATAAATATCAGACGAATTTATCTGCATGATATTAATCAACAATTTTTGTAAAGTCCAAAATGGGACTTGCAAGAAAGCTGGGTAATGTAAGATTTAACATCAAACAGAGTCAGATAGGGAAACTGATAACGATAGTATTTTACTGCAGCATAATGCAACCGATACAAAAATAATATAATTTTATAATACATAAGCTGATATTATGTCTGCTTAATTTTTATTTTTTATTTTTTTGTTGAACAGAATATTATGTCTGCTTAATACTTAATAGTGTAAGGGAGAGGGTGTATTTCTTCTATGTTACATAAGCTGCAGTTGCACCACTGAGAATTACTTTTATTCTTACAATTTTTTTTCTATGCCGACGCAATTTTATTATTAGGTGCTGCGTAAAGGAAAACGATACTCCTGATCAAATATTCAAATGAAACTTCTAATATACATTTATTGCTGGTGGGATGGCTGTTTTTTCAAGCAAGTTTTTAAAGTCCAATATTTGAAATTTAGCCCTCCCTGTAATTGGCCCAAAAACATGATAACAAGACAATTAGAAAGTATCTGACAAAAATATACTAATTTTCATTTGGGAGAGAAGAGACAGCTCATTGAAATTTCTTGAGCTGAATAGAAGCTAAGCTTTTTGGACATTTGCACACGACTCGCTTGAATGAGCAGTGAAAAGAATAGATTTTGAATAAAATTGGTTTATAATTATATTTTTGATAATAATTTTTATTAAACTGGCGCGAATAACTTCAAAATTGACTTTAACATTTCAAGGAGTGCCTAAATTTTCTCAAAAGAAAAAAAAATCATTATTTTGTCAGTGATAGTTGATTTTGTCAGAGGAGAAATAGGATAGGGTCGGTATTATAATAGTTTCCACATGAGTGAAAGTGAGAGTCAACAGGCGTTGGGTGAACGAGAACTTCACACCTTCCACATCTGAATGAAGTCAGCAAGTGAAGGGCGTGTGGCGTACGTCCTCAGTTACTTGGCTATCCCAGAATCTAGCACATTCCCAATATCTAGAAGGCATTTGATATATATATATATATATATATGACCCCACGAGAGTTTAAACGTAAAGCCTCCTCCAAAATAAAAGAAGAGCCCAAGGAAGCATAATTACCAATCCTATCTTGTCCATCCGTGTTCTCTTCTTCAAGAAATATAATGTTATGTTTAGACGGTATTTAATACCCAATGTTTTGTAACTGTGAATTCAAATTCTATGGCTGAGTGTAAGGAAGCAGGACTGAGCTTGAGAGCAGCTTAAAAGAATAAGGCGCAGCAGACAATCAATTTCAGTTAGATATTAACATTACAGGGCAGGGGAAAAAATAGATACTGTACTAATTATCATGAAATGAGGGTCCAATAGGCAAATTACAGTTTTGTACATTGATATACAGGAGATACTGATTTTAATTCAAGTACAGAGCGCCGTTTCGAGCTCTTGACTTGATGGGTGAAACTAAAATGCTCTCACCATCAAGACAAAACTTAGAATGGCGAGGTACAGATTTATGTACACAGAGCACAAAGAATGGTTAGGAGACCTTTAGTATTTATTTACAGGAAATCCCATTGCCAATAGACCTTCTCTACAATCCCTCCGCCACTTTTAACTGCAAGATGAAGGGTCTCGGAAGCTGGAGGCACCCCCCATAGAAGTGGCACTGCAACAGTCATGGTTAGCTTCTCATGCAAACCACCTTTGCTTGCCTTCTCTGCAGCAACAACCTGTCAATTAAAAAGCGAGTCAATATAAAATTGACCCAGACTCCGGATTAAGATAATTTAGGCTGGCACAAACAAGATATGAGAAAAATTGATAAGGGAAAAATCTACAGAATATCAGTTAAATGCCATCAATCTCAGGAATTTCCAGACATACTAACACCTGGGAAATTACAAGTCGCCCCGTAAGAAATCATATAACCAATGTGAGAAGGGCAGAATACAATTTCCATAAATAAACCTCCAATCTATTTCTAATTAATAGTTCAACATTGGCAGACAAATGGTTCTCATTCCAAACTTCTATAATCATATAACATTCTGTCAATGCGCATTAACAATATGCTGCAAATTGACATGTTTGTGATGCATTTGTGAGCAGAACATCTACAGAAATTTTAAGAATAACTTTGCCAACAAATTTGCTTCAGCAGTGAAGAGAATGAACAAAAACATGAAGACATAGTACTGTGACATACCTCCCCACCATGCTCTAAGACAGTGTCTTTAACAACATCACTCAACATCTCGATGGAACGGCAGAAACCAAAAATACAAAGTCTTCTGCCCATATCAAGTCCCTAGAAGGAGAACTCAAAATGTAAGAGATCTGGCGAAGTAAAATAAGCTCAAAAGATATCAAGTCAAAAGGAAGAGTGCTTACATTAGTAGCTGCAATATCAAAGAGAGCACCTAGACAAAGACCTTGATTGGGATCCATGTAGTCACTCTCTTGGAATCGTTGAAATCTTTGGGCAGTTTTCCCTTGTTTCTTCTGTCAAGCACAAACATCTGCTGAGCAATTGGCACATCTAAAAGAATACTGACAGTGAGATGGAGTGCAAACAAGATGAATATGGTTCAAAGTTGAGACAGCTATAGACAAGAGCAGATCAAATATTGACCTTGAAAGGTTGAACTGATGATGCCATGCATTACACATGACAAACCATTATTCATATTTTAATATGAGAGAAAGTATCAAATTTATTGTTAACATGTGCAATATATCAGAAGGAGAAAATACAGAAGGCAGGTGAACTTTCGCAATGTATATTGCAGAAAATTTCAGATCCTAAAGATTTGTATACAAATTATCACTAGGTCTCCTCCATATAACTTAAGCTTCTAGGAGAGTTGTCTGCTAACATAGGAGCTTGTACATGTTAAGGGTTTCACCATTAGCCAAAGGACTTTCACTTGAACAAAATATCAATAAAATACACTGCATTAAAAAGAGGGGGGGAATCTTGACCTAATGACTTACCTTTTTAAAGCACATATTAGTGCTTGAAATAGACCAGCACCACAACATACCGACAATTTAAATGTGAATAGAGGAATGTATGAGTTGGTAATTGAGTTTATCACTGGTATAAGTGGACTCACTGCACGTTCTAGTTATTGTCCCGGAACTCAAAAGTGAAAACTAAAAATTGAATAGTAAAAACTAAAAAGCATACGTCTGAAGCCCTAACACGGCGAGGAACCATGGAGCCTCCAATCTGAATCAGCCCATCAGCAGTGAACAAGGTCACTCTCTCCTCAGGAATCCATTGAATTTCTGATATGACAAACACCGTTGGAATTAAGTCAGATTATATCAATAAGAAGTTCAGAGGATAATCTTAAACATGAAAGGTTTCAGCATTTTTCAAACTTGATACTCAGGGAAGTCGAAATTTCCTTTGAAAAAATGAAATATAAAATCATTTTGGCCACTGATTTATTTATGTACTTTTCTTAAGAAAAAGGAGCTGTCATTTTAATTATAAATTAAATGAATCCGAATTGAGAAAAATCACTGAGATCTTAACACAAATTTTACTTTGAAGCATTTAGATTCATTAAAATTATAAAATCTTAGCTACATATACATAAAAATCTTCAAGTTGCTGGGTACATTTGTTATGGACTTAATATGGCCTTCGTGAATACATAGCATACATAATATAACACGCAAAAAGTCATAAAATGTCAATCGTCACCGTAGAGATAGTTACTCAACAACAACAATCTGTAACTAATTTTGGGCATCGCATTAATCGAAAATAAGCTTCGAACATATCAAGTGACACTTCCTTGCTTGATCGGTGACACAAGAATAGGGAAATTACATCACAATAGCACTTTAGAAAGCAATTCTTAGTGCCGCGAAGAAACTACAGAGGTAGAACGCATGTATATGGAGGAATCTTATTTAACAACTGCATGCTTTGCAATTATAAAGTCGACGGTTAAATTCAGATGCATATATCAAGTTGATTTAGGCGTTAAAAATTCACTATAGAGATAGAAAAAAGGGGGAAAAAATAGTACCGCCATCTTCGGACCAGGGGAAAAATCCGAACGAATCTTCGCCGAAAACATTGCCGGAATCGGTGGCTCTAGGGGTAAAGTGGAGGGAACGACGTGAGGGCCGAGAACGTGAAGCCGAGAACTGAATAGAGGTGAATGCAGACAGAGAGGACGAAGATCTCGATTTCTTCGAGGGAAAGATTGATGGAACAGGAGAGAATCTTGAGAAGCAGAGAGAGGAAGTTTCCGCCATCATGAGGGGGAGGGGGAGGGAGAATATCGGGGAATCTGAGGGAAGAACGAGAAATGGAGAAAGAGAAGATCAGAAAAATGAACGCCACAAATAAATAGGAACAAAGAGATATCCACGTGGTGGTCCACAAATTAGAGATAGAAAAGGGAGATGTCCACGTGGACCAGCGGTAACAAATATAACCCGCGTTCTCCTGAAATCTGAATTAGTCAATTAGATATTATTATGTACATATTATTATTTTCTGGCTGGGAGTTGGAGTTTAAAACTCATTTGGCACCAAGCCTCAATAATGATAAAGAGACCATGAAACTAAACAGTAACTCTTTTAGTTGATATAAAATCGTGTTTAGTGTAATTTACAATGTAAACAAGATCTTAGATTGAAAGAAAAAAATAGTTCTAGTGGCTTAAAGAAATAAGATTGATTAATTGAGGTGATTACGCGCTTTGTATGAGATCTGGGCATAGTTAACATTGTAAGTATTGATTATAAAGTGAAATACAATTTTGTAGAAAAATAATAAATACACCGGTTTTATTTTTAATTTCTTTTATGCAATTAGGATACTTCAACTAAAACCTAGGATTTTACACCAATTACAATCCTATTACAATCCTGATAAATAATCGACGCTAAGTCCTCAAAAGGTTGATAGAGTTTATGAAGCCCACTCCCAACTCAAGGCCTCTCTTCGCTAGGTAATATGTTGCGTAGTTGTAAGATCTAGGTGCATAAGTAACCTTCGTGATGCAATCCATGTTTAGCAGCTTTTTAACTTCGCTAAGGATGTCAAAATCACGATGATTAACACTATGTTCATACGTAAGCAACTGAAGACACTTTGTAGAATCCATTTCCAACCACACTCTTTTGACCCCCTATCGCCCATGTTGTTTTAAGCCCCAAAAGACAAACTCAAATTTTTGCAAATAGCTCATACCCATGATCAATAGGATATATGAAACCTTTGAGAAACGTACCAGAAGAGTTACGAATAATCCCCGCACAATCACACTTCTTTGCAACTCTAGAATAAGAACCATCAACATTCACCTTCGCCCAACCCTCCTCTAGAGGGCACCACAACTCTCAACTAAACGCTAAGGTAACACCTTTAAGTCTTGTCCTTGCTAGGCGATTGTTAGTTGAATTTAAACATTTTATCATGGCACTTGTACGGGCAAGAATATTGTTATTCAAGGTGCATGTCTTTCCAAACACAAACAGATTCCTCCATACCCACCAGCACAAAAAAATGATCTTGGAAGCCCACTCCTCACTTGCTTCTTGCTGGCCTCTAATATTCCAGCATAACCAGTTTGATGGGGTCATACTACAAAAGAAGCGCCACCTCTCAAAGGGCCTCCACACCGGTTTTATTTTAATTCTCTCAAAAAAAGAGAAATTTGAAGATCACCTATTAATTTGTGACCGAAGATTATACTCGAACTTCATAAATAATATAAAAGTGGCAATCATGCCATCAAACATGCTGACATAAATAGTTTTAAGTATAGGTATTCTCTGATTGGGGATAATACAATTCGACATACATCGACATTAATCACACAAGAGAAACTGAGAAACCGAGATGGGCTGAGAAGCATTTTTTTTTATATAATAAAATTCTAAGAAAGGAGTTTGGTTCGTCTATAATACAAAGGCAGGGTGAAACCTCCCTTCCTTTTAGATGATAAAAATTTTATTATAAAAAAAAAAGATAAAAAAATGTTTTTAGTCAAATGTTTGTTTGTTCTGAGAAGCTTTTGTTTGTTCTGTCTTTTTCTATTTTTCTTATTTTTTTTGGTCAAATGTTTTTTTCTTTTGTGGATAACTATGTATGTTGTTATTGTCTTGGGAAAATCCTTCCAGGGCCCAATTAAGCAAAAAAATTTTTAAAAAGCCCCAACAACCTTCACATGTCAAAAAAGGCTCTCGGGCCTTTTCTGGTATTATTTTGAAAGCATTAATAACAATATCAGTACCCCATTAATAACAAAATCAATACCCGTTAACAACTACGTTTTTCTGAAATAATATCAGAAAAGACCCTGACATGTGAAAGTTGTTAGAGTTTTTTTTTAAAATTTTTTTGTTTAATTGGATCATGGGGAGGATTTTCGCTGTTATTTTCACCCATCACGGTCCAATACTCATACACAAATGAAAACCATACACACAGCCCACTCCCTGTTGTCTGGAAAAAACCCAGTACCCCACTCAAAGACAAAATAAAAAAGATAGGACACTTGACGTCGGGCGGAAAAACCCAAGTTGGACTTCGACTGGTCCATATGTCCAAAATCGAAATTTAGAAAGTAGAGACCCATATATGGGACTTTCAGAAACTCTTATAGTTATCGATGGGGATATGGCATGAGTGGCAAGGGGCTTATATCATTCTTTAAGTAAGATTTTAAGTTTGAGCTTGGTGAATACAATAAAATCCTCTGTTAGGAGGCTCACCCACCATAACTAGATGCGCAAGGTAGTTCAGATATGGATTAGTTAGGGCAGAGTTCTGGATACTGGATAGGCAAAAAAAAAAATTGTTATCGTTATTCAAAGAAAATGCGTAGAAAATGACTTTGAAAGATATTTATATATATATGCGCCAGAAGAAAGAGAAATATATACATATATATTATCATTTATTGTCTTCTTGAAGCATGCGTTAAAATTTTGGCCAAAATAGCCTATATTAACTTTAAGAAATGTAATCAATACACGAAAAGAACCCAGATTGATGCATTGTTTGTACAACTTTTAGGTATCTAATTTTTTTCTAAGAAATCGGAGGCCTAAATTCTTTTTTAAAAAAGAAATAAGTAAAGGGACCACAGCTGTGGTCTCGTGGACACCACACAGGCCGACTTTTCATACAGCAATTACAATTTTTGCTTGACATTCTAAACTCTTCCTGTTTGGCGCCATATAGTGACGCTCACCGGATCCTGTATCTCCTTCCGCGATATATACAGAATGCATTAAAGGTGAAAGCTGCATTCATACTTAAATATTATTAATTTCAATCCTAAACATAAGATATAGTTTGAAAGCTGCATTCATACTTAAATATTATTAATTTCAATCCTAAACATAAGATATAGTTTGAAGTGTATATTCAAACTATAAATAATGTCCAATATTTAATACAATATAATATGGATAATTAATTCGTAGGATGTGGTGATCAAGTTATTCATTTAGAGTATCCTTTAATCATAGGAATTGACGTAGTTTTATCTTGATAGAAAACTCTCTTATATGCATCATCTTGGCAAAAAAAACTTTGAGCAATTTGAAAGCAAATGCCTTAGTTAGCTCTTTTATTACCAGAAAAGGGTTCAATCCTTGCCAGCTAGAAACGTCCAGCTCCTCTGCATCTGGCGCCTTCATCGTTCCCAAACAGACATGGCAAAGTGCTTCGATCCCAGAACTCTGACATATTCATCACCCAGACCACCCATTCATGTTCCTGCCGATCACAGCCTCTCACTTGCTTCCTTTCTCTTCAAGAGCACCTCTTTTTTCTCCAACAGTCTCGCCCTCATCGATTCTGATTCCGGCGAGTCCCTCACCTTCCACCAGCTCAAAATCCGCGTCACCAGGCTCGCTCACTCCCTGTCGCGTCTCGGCATCAACAAAGACGACGTCGTTTTGATATTCGCTCCCAATTCCGCAAATTACCTCGTTTGCTTTCTCGCCGTTGCTGCTATTGGCGCCATTGTCACCACATGCAATCCTGTATACACAGTCTTCGAGCTTTCAAAACAACTCGAAGATTCTGATCCGAAACTCGTTATCACCATCGCTGAACTTCTCGAAAAAATCAAACCGTCAAATTTGCCATCCATACTGTTGGATCCTTCGGACACTGTAAAATTATCCGATTCCCCGGGCTCTAAGATTTGGTACTACGCTAACTTGATTAGAACATCAAATGCGAGCTCCGACTTGCCAGAAAACAACGTCACACAGTCCGACGTGGCGGCGCTATTGTACTCGTCAGGCACGACGGGGAAAAGCAAGGGAGTAATTCTGACACATCGCAATTTCATCTCGGCGTCATTGGCGGCGACTTCAGACCAAGATCAACATGGCGAAGTAAACAATGTGTTCCTGTGCTTCTTGCCGATGTACCATGTGTTTGGGCTTTCGATTATAACGTATTCGCAGCTGAGGAGGGGGAACACGGTGGTGTCGATGAAGAGGTTCGATCTGGAGAAGGCTCTGAGGGCAGTGGAGAAATTCAAGGTGACGCACCTGTATGTTGTTCCGCCGGTTATAATTGAGCTGGTGAAGCGGAGGGGTGTTCTGAGAAAGTATGACTTGTCGTCCCTGAAACAGCTCACCGGAGGTGCCGCACCACTGGGGAAAGACGTGATGCAGGAGTGTGCTAAGATTCTCCCCGAGGTTGAGATTATTCAGGTAATTAAGTTGTTATTTGAATTTAAGGACGAGTAAAAGAGAGTTGGAGCTTTTTGATGTTCTTCATCATATGCCGTCTATACTGTAATTCTATTCATACGTACGAATAAAATAAGCAACAGCATCATTTAATTTTTTCCCCAAGAAAGTATAGTTGTTGAACAGTGATGGATTATTAGATATTAACTCGCTGGTTTTTTTGGCAGGGATATGGCATGACAGAAGCTTGTGGGATTATTTCCTTAGAGAATGCAAAGGAAGGATGTAGCCTCTCTGGTTCGACGGGGTCACTGCTTCCAGGCCTCGAATCCCGCATAGTTAACTTGGATACGTCCAGGCCCCTTCCACCCAATCAATTAGGAGAAATTTGGCTTCGAGGATCTACTATGATGCAAGGTCAAAAGAAAAGTTGACCAGTTCTGCTAGCATTTAGTCGTTTTTTAGACCCCTGATTAATAAATTACTCCCTGATCCTAAATTATAAGGCATAATTGATTTTTTTTGGAGAGATTAAAGAATATAATTAAATTATTTTAGAGTATTTTTATTTTTTTCTTCAAACTAATTAGTTTGACTAATAAACTAATATATAATCTAAGAATACAAAACATATGAAAATGATTAAGTATTTTATTTAACTTCTTTAATCTCTCCAAAAAAAAAGTTAGCTTTGTCTTATAATTATAATTAGGACTGGAGGTAGTAATAAATTGCTAGTCATTAATTCATTAAAGTATCGATGTAAAACCCTGGCTTTTCTTGTATCTTAATTGATCTTTCTGACAAGAAACCGGAATACGTGTAGGTTATTTAAACAATCCAGAAGCGACCAAGCTGACCATAGATGATCAAGGTTGGGTGCATACTGGAGATCTTGGTTATTTTGACGAAGAGGGGCAGCTATTTGTGGTAGATCGAATTAAAGAGCTCATCAAGTGTTATGGATACCAGGTAAGTATTGATATATTGCACGCTATTTGTCGACATTCTAACAAGAAGTAGTATTACCCGTACCATATGCTGCAAATATTGCTAATACCTAGCTACTTTATTCTAGGAGAGCTCACGCGAGTTGCCGATTTAACTTTGTAAACAGTATGATGAAATCTCATGCCGTGATTAGTAAATTAATAATTACAGGTATACACAGTAGTGATCTATGAGCCTTCACTTAAGTGGCATCCCACACCTTTCTTAAGGAAGATGTAGTGGGTTCAAGCTCCAAGGTAATATAGGTGGTGTGTATTATATTCCTTGTGTGATGTCTAAGGGTGTGTTTGGTTTGGGGGATAAAGAGGTATGTTACCTTATTTGATTTGTTAAAAAGGAGGGGAAAGGAGATGATCTTTTGTAATGATAACAAAAAAACAGGGGAGGGAAGGAATGAGAGTTAAAATTCTGGCTTCTTTCTCAACCAAAAATTCAAACCAAATGAAGAAATGAGGACCCCTCCCCTTCACTCCCCTCCCTTTAAATCAAATACACTCTGAATATTATAAGAGACATTTGTTACATGTCTTAGAGTGTTCACTATTTTTAGCATATAAATTACAAAGCATGCTCATGGGAATTGTTAGGTAGCACCAGCAGAACTTGAAGACTTGCTTGTTTCGCACCCTGAGATATTAGATGCCTGTGTGATTCCGTAAGTAACATACTTTCATTTGCCCTATGTTTAGATGGAGAGAAAATTCAGGAGGAAATAATATTAGAAGGGAAAACTCTAAAAAATATTAAATTTATTTAATTACCAAGTTTTCAATCCTGGTCTTCCCTCTTCTATTTCAATTCCTCCCACTTTTTTCTCCATCTAAAGATAGGGTTACAGATCACTTTAATTGTTATTGAAAGAGCTCTCAGAGGACTTATTGCCAATTCCAAATTTAGATCCACTGATGCTAAAGCTGGTGAGGTTCCAGTTGCTTATTTAGTTCGCTCACCCAACAGCTTGTTAACGGAAGAAGCCGTTCAGAAGTTTGTAGCAGAACAGGTAATTATCTGCAGATATTTTTAAAAACAAAGTTTAGCTGAAATGATTAAGAATAAGACAAATAAACGAAATCCTTTTCAGCATAGCAGTTACATGGCTAGCAATAAGTCGAGACTCGGGACTTTTTTGTTGCATTTTAATTTAACTAAAATGACAGTGTGTTTATACTTTGAAGTAATAAAATAGTTGTGGGAGTTTGGATTGTGGAAATTTTCTCTGCCATTATTAATTAGGTTCTTTCCTTTGTCCAGGTTGCACCATACAAAAGGTTGAGGCGTGTGACTTTTATAGAGAAGGTTCCAAAGTCATTGACAGGAAAAATCTTAAGAAAAGATCTCATGAAACTTGATCGACAGAGTTCATCAAAGCTATAATAAATTAATAATGCCTTCGGAGTTGGGGTCAACCAAACATGGTCCGGAGTTGAGTCCTGGAGCTACGGTTATGGTTTCTCCGTTGTGAAAGTGAAACAGGTTGTGTCCCAAGTTTGTGCTGAATGCAGATGTCAACCAAAAAATCAAAGGAAAAGAAAACTGACGTATTTTAATGTTCCAAATGATTATAGAAACGCTTAATAAAAGATGAGACACAATAAATACTAGAGAGTTATAAATGGCTGGTTGTGGTACCAGCAAAAAATTAAATAAACATCGAGTTGTTATTGGTAAATTGCCCTGTTGATAATGCTAATCATCATATTTAGATGAGGTTTCAGACTCACAAACGACGATGACATGTTCTTTATGATATACATATATTTTTTATAAAGTCCGCATGACTATACTATTTAAATTGTATTATTATTATTTTTTTGAAAAAAAAACATTGGGCTCATTGACTATTATGGTGTGATGTTAAATGAAGCCACATATCATCTTTAAATTTGGACGCTGATTACATTTGTGCCCCCATCTTATCAGGCCTTTACCTTTGGGGTTTGGATATTGGGTTCATTGGAATGCCTGATCTGTCACATGGCACTTGGCAAAAGCATGGTTCATTCACTTATTTGACCCCTTGATAGAAATGAAAAGCACCAATTCTATGAAAAATGAAGAAGGGGCGGAAACCGCACAGGGGGAGAATGTACAACAGTTTATTAGTTTATTTGGCTTAATGGTAAAACTATTTTTTTTTACTGTAGTTTAAGGTTTACGAAATAAATATATGAGATGGGTTTTATTTTAATTTTTGTAAGCATATTTTTTCTAATATAAACTTAAACAGATATTAATAATTGTGAACAAATTGAAAAAGCTGGTGCCTTGTCGGATGACACTGGTACATACAAAAGGGAAGAGTAGTACAGACGGAACGCAGCCTTGGCATTCAGGAATATAGGCCTTCTTTAGCAAGCAAGCTCTGACAAGTTTTGAGACAACCTTGGGCTATATTTCTCTCACCATTATGAAACATTCTGCATGTCCAAAAATGGCAGAGTAAAAAAAAAAACCAAAGGTATAAAAAGGTATATTCATGTCTCAGAAAACTTATTATCCCTTCTTGTTCCTTTGCTCTGTCTCTTTGCTTTCGCTTCCCTTGGGAGTTCGAATTCAGACAAACAAGGTTTTATGAATGGACTTTTTATGGATCTTCTCTTTCTTTTTCCTCTTTTTCTGCGTTGCTTGGAATTATTAATCCTCTGGTAGGAGTAGGCCCAATGGGAGCCACTGACAAGCCTATTCAATGAACCACCCAACCGCATAAAAAAAAAAAAACAGATTATTCGACCGTTAAGGACCACAATGATTTGCAATAATTGTCTGGCTGAGGTGATCCAGATATATACAGTACTCCATTTAGACACCTTATTTTGGGCCAATCGAGGCACATTAAATTTTGAATCTCCCAAATTTTTAAGAGCCTTCTCTTCCACTCAAATCTTCAGATAGTGAAACGAAAAAATCAGGCTTGACATATTTGCCTAGACGTTAATTCCCTCTAGTTAAACCTGAAGCCTGCGTGAGAGAGTAAGAGAGTGAGACATGATAGGCCCCACATAAGAACATGGAACCTGAGAACGTCGAAGAACCAGGAATGAACCTGTTGCCTGCTCCAGGATGTGAAAGTGATTTTCCCTCACAATATTATCGGTTTATTTTCCCTCCCAATAACTGTTTTCTTTGACTTTGTCTGCGCATTTTGCTAATTTCATTGTACCAAAAATAATAATTTTCTCCGCTACCTAGTAACCCACTTACCCATATCTTTTTACCAGGTGAAATGGCGGTAGTTAGGTGACAAGATGATTGCTGAGGCTATAGCAGTGAGGTGAGGTCTCGACTCTCGAGTGGTCTAAAATGATCGCGAACAGATTTTCCCACTCATATCAAGATTTTACACATCCTTGTGGTTTGTGTGGTTCAATAATTCGGTTCCAGCACATGCACCTTCCTTTTTTTATTTCTCTTTCAGTGAGCCTATTGGGAATTATTTTTCACCCAATCTTTTCAGCTTTTCAAGCCTTGGCCCCGCCAACTTAATTGTCAAATCGACTTTATAACGAACTTGTTCTGTGCCCAGTCATAGCCTTTGACTTGCTTGCCTGTTCATGCCCCAAAAGTTACCACCTTGCCACGCCACGTTGGGAAAATTTCACTCTTTCTGGCTCCTTAGCGAGTCTCCGTCAAAGTTGAGTTAACTTGTTCTCTTGTATTAGAATCCCAAAAAAAGAAAAGAACCATCACACAGAAACAGAGGAGATTATTTTGTAGACTAAGTTTCAAAATTAGACTAAGCATAAACTAATAAATACTAACTTTCTTTGGTTACTTTTTTTCTCCAATTAACATATACTGTTTAACAGTAGCTTTCATAGGAAAGAGGTGCTTCAATCACAGATGGAGGAATGTGACAAGTTAGGCCAATTTCCTTCAGGGGCTTCAATCAATGCTCTGTTTCGTATAGGGATGGCTATGACTTCACAACCAGTGTAAAAAGGCCATAACTCCATATTCACCAAGGTCAATTCATATGCCAACATGTTATTTCTTGATCACTTTCGGTACTTGCAATCAGAAAGAAAATGACCCAGAAAATCCAAATGTGGATTTCCATTATAATGACCCTGCGAGGTTTCCATCTTGTCAAGTTTTTCTGTTATTAAGCGATGAAAAAGTATTGGCCTGGTCCATTACTGTCATCACTTATATTTTTTGTGTTCTTAAACATCATTTTCACGTCAAAAATCATGTATTTTGTGATCAACATTTCCGAGATCTGGCTCTCAATCTCATCTCTGTTGATGTTTTGTGATTTTGTAACTTCACCAAATCATAAGGATGCTAAGGCTGTCGTCATATAATTCACAATTGAAGGCCGCTACCATGTTTTTCTGGTCAGGACTTTGATATATATCTTGTAAAGTTACATATTCCTACTTTTGCATGACCATAGACTTAAGAAAGGAATTGGCGGGGCAAATAAAAATAATACAGAAAGTTCAATTCTATATTCTATCAATCTATTCTATACTGAATTTTGACAGTGACATGGCTTGAAATTTTTGGGCTAGTAACTGCAATGTTCAGCACATAACAATGAAGATGAGAAATCAACCGGATAACCTCAGAAGAAACAAACTTTCTTGTTTTTCTGATGAACAAATAGTTTTCGCATGAGATGACTGAATATGAGGGAGGCTTGTATGAAGGGGAAAAAATCATACAAATACATAACCAAACATCATATTCTTTTCTTCTTTAGATAAACTCCTCTCCTTTTTGTCTCTGGTGAAAGCTACTCCCTAAGATATTACCCCCAAGGGATTCTTCAGTGAAATGTAATCCATGGAACTTTCTCTTCAGAGAAGGAATAACAAGGCATTTTTTTAGTAAAATGGTATCTTATTTATGCTTAAGTAAAAAGGGGATTAAGGAAAAGATAAACAGAACATTTGCACCAAAAGCAGAAAAGATCAACAGAAAATGAGCCAGCTAATACATGTACGTGCAATAGAAATTAAAGGAGGGTGTTTATTGCATAAAAGATGCCCCACTCGTCATGTAATTGCCGTACAAACAATATTGGGTCGCGTGTGATGCTTTGACGAGAGGAAAAAAAGAAGGGGCTTCCCACGTCCTGGAAAATATAGCAAAATATGTACCTAAACAGTTAAAACCTAATAAAAAAGCAGAGGCAGAGCAAAGAAGGGAAATGGAATACAAGCTAACAAGCAGGGAAAAAAAAAAGCAAGAAAGAAGGAACGGGAATAAAGGAAGAAAAATGAACAAACAAAAAACAGTGAAAGGGACAAAAAGGAGATGGGCCCTGAAGCATGGGAAATAAAGGAAGGAAAGAGATGCCAAAGTGATGATGATAATACACAGTTCAGTACACACTCATGCATATATATTATTATCACTAACATGTAAACATGGATACCCAAAAACCAATTTCCCACTATGCAACAAATAATTTTTCATCATTAGACCACACCACCCTCCAGCTCTCCCTTTTTGTCATTTTAGTCCTCACTAAAGGTCAACTTTCATCTAACCCTTTCACATATATAACATTATATATGGATTGGACCCATCAATGCACTTCCTCGCTCCACTATTCTTTTTTTTTGTTTTTTTGGATTACAACCAAGATCCCTTCAACTGGTATTTTTCCCTTTTTCCACCATTGGTCATTTTCAAAATTATTTTGTTCCCCCTCACTTTTCACCGTCACAACACAGAAAAGGACTGATCTTTTTTATTGGGTTTTTTAGAATTTTTACTTTTACGTTTTACCCCTTCCCTCTTTCATTCTTTCAAGGCAGATTCTTGCTTGAAATCCTTTTAATTCCCCTGCCAAGACGTAGAACAGAGTATTGATACTGCATTAAAATTTAAGCCTGAATTTTCTGCTTCAATTATTTCTCAGCCCCACTTCAACTAATTATTGATTTCAGGAGAGTTTTATATGTTAAGAAATAAAAAGATAACAGATACCCGTCTTAATTAACCATATCATATAAGTTCCTTCAGCCACTTACGTGTCTGCATGTGTCACAGCAGAAAAATATAGCATCTGTACGCTTTGAAGAGTTTAAAATGAAGATGACCTAACCATGTGGCTTCAACATTTTTTCAATGTGCAAAAACACATCTTATAATTAAAAGTTCGTGTGGGGGAAGATGTATATGTATATCTCAGTGGACGCCACTATGAGTTTCTTCTCTAGGACCAATAATACAACTAAGTAGCTAGTTTCATTCTGTGTGCTAGGCTTGTTGCCTTTAAGGATACGTACCTGTTATAGGAAACGAAAGATCTTTCTGTGATTCTTTTTCGGTAGGATTCCACCATCAAAAACGTATATTTTGATCATTTGAAAACAAAAAAAAAAACCAAAAGGCTGATCAAGGGAGTGGGCAATATTCTTTTTCTGCTAATTAAATTATTTATTGGTGATGCAGTACAGAACGAGTTCATGTATCAGCATTAGTGTATTATAAAATATTCTAACCACCCTGGAAATGTTTTGATACACCCACTAAAGGGAAAAAGCTTATGAGAATGATCATTCATTCGTGCTTTGACACGAAGCGTTTTGGCAAATCCTGACAAATGGAATGAAATGAGTTGTTAATAATGTGAATCCTCTTTTGCAAACTGTGTTTATCTCCTTTTAATATTTAAGCACAGTGCATTATTTTGCGTGGCAGAGAGATTTAATATCTGAATTGGTGACATCAATATCTTTTGTATCCTGATTTAAAATTAACCTGCTTTTTGGTGAGCCATATTGGTGA
Organism: Acacia confusa; assembly: GCA_037074495.1. NCBI lineage: Eukaryota > Viridiplantae > Streptophyta > Magnoliopsida > Fabales > Fabaceae > Acacia > Acacia confusa. Next base: position 5,426,731 of record CM073507.1, on the reverse strand, counting down.
GTTTATAAATGCAGCTCGCTACCAGCTGGAATATTCTTTTACCTGTTCGATTGATGATTGGTCACTTCTTTATGCACCAATATGGTGATAATTTTTTTCAGTGTTGGATCAGTTCACAGAATCGAAGTTTTAACTTAACTTCTGTTAAAGGAATATTCGTCAGTAATTGTATATTAATCTGACAGGTTCTTTAAAACACAAATAATTTATCCGTTCTTTACATTTTCTATCGCCGCAAAAAATGACCACCAGGGCGTGGATTGACCGAAATTGTAAATTCATGCATGTATTTTTTACGACACATGAAAGAATCTCCATTTTTTTATTTCAATTAAAAAAATGTGGGTGCACTGAGATAATATTCTATGCGTGAACATATATAATCAGCTAGTCACTAGGTTGTCCATGCATGTCTGTTGGTATAAATTTGGCTATGAAAAATCCAAAATCTTTCTGATAAGATATGCCATTCTCAATTGCCAGATTATGATATTATTTGACATAATTAGGAATTTTATTTTAAAAAAAAATAACAGAAGGAAGAGGTAGGTTGATAATGAATTATTGTTCAGAGAAAAATTTACGTCCGGATTGAGAGATTAGTTTAAAATTAGTCGCTAGGTTGCCAAAGTCAGGGGGCGGTTGTTGAGAGTTGGGACAAAAATATGTCATGGTGGACTATTTGGGCAGCTTCAGAACTTGGGATTTTCAAACAAAACGAATTACTTATCATTAGTCTACTCAAATCTTGTTTATGTATCAATCTGCTTTCAATGTAAACCACACATATATTACAATCAAACGCGAGGAACGAGGTTGATGTCTGGACTTGGTTGAAGATGATCCACAGACAATCTTCGTATAATTTATTTTCAATTCTGGCTTTTTGCCCAGTGCTCAGAAAAACTGCCATTTCTTTCTATCTCTTAAAATGTTTCTTATTCATTTAATGTTTGGAAGCTAATAAAAATAGCTTCTAATATAATCGTTACTTGATTTTAAAATGTGTTTAAAGGACTAATAATTTCATAGCCTAATGACATTAGTAGAATTTGAAAGAGGATCAATTTTCTCCTTATCTCACACAGTATCATCCTGATCATTAAAATCTTAATTCAAGGGTCTAAAGAAAATAAAAAAAAAAATTGGTTAAAGACTAGGATGAGTTAATAATAAGAGATAGACAGAAAAATGATAATGAGAGAATTCAGACTCATAGAATTTTGTGGGTTTTATCCCATTTATAATTTTTAGGTGTTATCATAAAAGCTTTTTTTGTAAGGCGAAAGTCACCATCATCATGTATGGATTTTTATCGCATGGCAAGTCCTTAGGATGCCAATGAAACTACCAAGTGGATGGAAGCTTCAGCTCATCAAAACGTATAAACTAAGATCAAATAAATATCTCCTAATGTTTTTAAATATAAAACAGGAGTGAAAAAAAATACGGACACTTACTGCGAGAAAGACAAGAAATGGCATAATTGGAGTCACAAAAATACCTCCTTTTGAGAGAGCACTTGAGTGGGTACTTGAGTATTTGTTGTATTTGATAACAGAGTTAGACTTTCTTTGTTTGGTGCTATAATTAGTTTAACCTTTAATTAAAACATCTAATCCATTGCTTTCTTTACAACAACCACCGGCAAAATTCATCTCTTGTCCTTGACTTTGAAAAATCACTCTCACTGTGAGATCTACTTAAAGGATTAGCGTATGCAGAAAAACTTTCTCCATCAGAGGTTAACTTGTTGCAGGCCAACACACACACACACAAAAGAAAGATACGTTGTCATAAATTGGCTAAATACCCAGAGAAGTGTGAGTCAGAAAAGACTTTATCCATTTGTATTTACTATTATCCCATTTACAGATTACAGGTTTTCCAGAGATGTACTGTACGTATTCTTGTTGCCCCTTTATGAACCCCACCATTAATGCCTTCCTAATCTCGCGGAGATTTTCTCTGTTTCTCTCAATAGCATCAGACACTTCCTTCTGATGCAATAAATTTTCTGCTCCTTATTCCAAAAATAAATTTTCCACCTCTCTCTTCTCACTGCCAATGGAATATCATAACTAGTTTTAGCATGAAAACACACACACCAAATATATCACAAACAATGGAAATAGATATTAAATGAGGGTACCCCATAAAGGAAGAAACTAAAAAAAAAAAACTTGATCCCAAATCTTTTTAATGATGCCCTATTTCGCAAGCCAGCTTTCTGCCATGCTCGACAAATCCCCGTGGGCCGTGGGTACAGAGCACTTGAAGGAATAGAGCCTAATAGGTAAAAACTGTACGAGATGCGTGAATAGGGAGAAAGAAATCCAACATGCACCTTTTCCCCTTTATCTGTAATACCCATATTTTAACTTAACTTCCTGTTAAAGAAATTTTAAAAGCTGCCATTAATTTCCTTTAAGTATTGATCTAATTATTGACTGACAACAATTTTTAATGCAAAATAAGCAAAAGAAATTCCGCCCTGGAATTTTCAGTGTCAGAACTTCAGTCACGTTATTGTATTTAAACTTAAAAAAAGTTCATGGCGTGATGATCTTAATTAAATTCAAAGCGGGATTTGATTTAACTTGCTGTTTTAGTTTATGGGTTTTGGTTTTCTCATGTTACATCATAAAAAAAAGTTTCCTATACATATATGAAATGGTAAGACCCACACATATATATATTTATATGTGTGTAATATGAGAAAATAATTTTCTTACCACATGAGAAAATGTTTTACCTTAGCTTATTGCTTATTGCTTCCCGAGGCCTTGAAACAGGATGAATCAATTGAAAACTTTAATTAATTCTGATTGGAAAGAGTTTTCCCTGAACAAATTATATATATTTCGCCGTCCTTTTCAGTAAGGAATCAAACTTTGGAGGGATCCCCAGATTCGTCGACGACTGATTGACAAATATGTTGAACAGTACATTAGTTATTTCATTTTCTGCACTTTGTATATTATATGGAGTTTGTAAAAATAAATTACGTTGTTTAGAGAGAAAAAGAAATTACTAGAATATTCTCGCAAGGGTAAGAAATTAGACTGCAATTTTTAGAGAGAGAGAAAAAAAAGTTTGCAACTAAAGCAAGTTGAAAGGGAGATCAGGTATTCTGCCCTTATAATTATTTACTTCAATACAAATGGCATAGATTTCAATCGAAAAGAGTACAGGTGCCGCCATTCGTGGTTAGTTTTCTCGCTCAAAAAGTCACGACCTTACATAACTACAGTATTTAATCAGGATAATTAAAGTTTTGAGCAGACGCAGGAAATCTACAAATGCAAAGATTAAACAAGACATAACCCTTGATTAGAAAACAAAAACACCAAAGCACTACATTCAATTTAATCTACACAACAATGAATTGTCTAAGTCGGACAAAAGCACTCACATTATTCAAAAACACAAATGAGAGAGGATACCCAATAGAAAAAACTAGCAGACTCATTAGACATAGTTTAACTATACTAAAACCCTTCAAAGACACCAATGACAGAGATACCCAACAGATTCATTCGATAGTGTTTAACCAATACTAAAACCCACCATACCAATAGCAACGGAGCAGGGGATCCGGCGATAATAAGAAAGGCTTCTATTACATCAGCGCATTATCATGTCGACCGTGGACACCGTGATGGGCTGCATTGGAAGAGGAAGCTGCCATGGGTTCAAGAGAACAGCTGGTATCTCAGGGATTTCTACAGAAAACCCACTGACCTCTTCAAAAATCTCAAGGATTGAGTTCAGAAACCGCAATCGATCGGTCAACTCCTTAGTCTGAGCCCTTACGACATTGTTAATGGATTCGATCTCAACGTATGCTTCCTCATTGGCCTTTATGCTCTGAAATAGCTGACCGTTTTCAGCTTTGAGTCGACTAATTTGTCTTCAAAGATCTTCGAGTTCCTTTTGCTTCTTCATACGGGATCGCCGCACCGACTCACGGTTGTCTAACATCCTCTCTCTTTCTCTCGTCCAATCCGGCATATCATGGGTCTACCCTTTCGGATTCAGAGGCAAGACGAAGAGTTGGTCCTATTCTCCGAGATGAACAGCCGGAGTAAGGGGGAGAGGGCAAAAATCAAGAAGAATTCCTTTCCAGTGAAGAGGGAGTTGGTATTTTTGGAATAATAGAAAAAATATCAGGGTATTTTAGTCTACTAGCACAATAAATTTTATAATCCCTCCAAATCCGACGTCGGATTTGGGGGTGAGGTTTTAAAGGGGAGAGAAGGGAAAATTTTAAAAAATTTTCTCTCCCCCCTTAAAAATTATGATCAACCAAATAAGGGGAGGGGACCAAAATCCCCCCATTCCCTCCCCTTAAACCAAACAAACAGCCCCTAAAAGTTAGTAGACTGAGGTTTAATACAATCCTTAATTATCTTTTTACTTTTTTTTTTATGAACTTTCAAAAGAGATAGAAATGGAAAGTTGCTTTATTTAATTAATTTTTAATTGTTCTGCTTCTTATTTCACATTTGTTTTTTTAATTTTGTTTTGGTTGCCTTGCCTCCCTTACTTCTGAGCAGAGAAAACCGGCGCACTCTATGGAGACAGATTCAGAAGCGTAAAGCCATGACTTCAGACAAGCAAAATTCGCCTTTTTAGCGAATTAACTTGCAGTAAAAGCCAAATCTGAAGAATGGAAAATCGACAGTGATTAAATTTTTATTGTAATTTGTGTAAAATCATTTAAAAAAAAAACGAAACAATCTTTAATGATCTGTTCTTTCATATACTTTGAATTTGTTCCAGTTAAAAAACCAATCTTCAAGTTTTCACAGTGTTCTTTGTCGGGTGGAGGAGATGAAAACTAAACACACACTCAGACCTCCACTTCTCTCTCTTCCCTTTCCATCCCCCCGAAGATTTCTCTTTCTAGGTTCTCACTATCTGTCGCTTTCGGTGTTTTTTACAGAATTAAGCGAACTGAAGCATTAACCATCTGCTTCTAATCCTGACAGCTTACCCTCTTATTCCAAATAGTCTGTCCCGGACTCGTAGAAGAATAAGCGATGAGATAGAAAATCAACAGAGGAGGGAAGAGAACACTACGAAACAGATAAAAACGAATATTGAAAAAAAATTGAGCGCAGAAAAGTTGGAAGCGGAAACATGAGCTTAAAAGGCTGGTAGCTAGAGAGAGTGGGATAATAGAGAGGGGTGGGGGAGTGAGAAGCCCTTCGTAAAAAGCTTTGGAATTTTACAAATGTCACTAGATTCTGTCGAGATAAAGACCACTGAGCAGTGGAGATGGTCGGAAATGCAAGGCCTTGAGCTCGTCTCTCCTGCTCCTATCTCTGAACACCACCCAGAGCCAACAACACAAACAGAGGAAAACAGAGAGGCGAAACCAATGGACGAAGCTGCTCAAGAGGGAGAGCGAAAGGAAGTTGGAAATCTCGCTAATGGAAGTGCCGGCGGTGGAAGTAGTAGCAGTAGTGGAGAGAAGCCTGAGAATATTCCGGCGGTTGGATTTGGCGAGCTTTTCAGATTTGCCGACGGGTTGGATTACATTCTGATGGCTATAGGAACGGTCGGAGCAATCGTGCACGGTTGTTCTCTACCTTTATTTCTCCGGTTCTTCGCCGATCTCGTCAATTCTTTCGGGTCGAATGCCAATAATGTGGACAAGATGACCCAGGAAGTCGTCAAGGTAATAAAAGATTACGATTCATTATCCGATACTTTGTTTAAGTGAATGCTAATTGATACTCTGCTTTTCTGGTTTTTGTAGTACGCATTTTACTTCCTGGTGGTGGGTGCTGCTATATGGGCATCATCATGGGCAGGTGAATTATTCCCTGAGACTAAGGCTTTGTGGTTTGAGTTTCTATTTTTTGAGTGTTTGAATGTGACTAGAGAAGTTCTTTTTCGTGGCAGAGATATCTTGCTGGATGTGGACTGGAGAGAGGCAATCAACGAAGATGAGGATCAAGTACCTTGAAGCTGCCTTAAACCAGGACATCCAATACTTTGATACCGAGGTTAGAACATCCGACGTCGTTTTTGCCATCAACACTGATGCAGTCATGGTCCAAGACGCCATTAGCGAGAAGGTGAACTACACACCTTAACGAATTCAACCATTTCCCTACTTTCGGTTTTATCTAGATTCGGAAAATCTAATTGTGCTTGCTCTATGAGCAGCTGGGTAATTTCATTCACTACATGGCGACTTTTGTTTCTGGATTTGTGGTGGGTTTCACCGCCGTCTGGCAATTAGCTCTGGTTACCCTGGCTGTTGTCCCTATGATAGCTGTAATCGGAGGCATTCACACCGCCACCTTGACCAAGCTCTCAGCCAAAGGTCAAGAAGCGCTCTCTAAAGCTGGAAACATCGTCGAACAGGTAAGAGTAAGAAACAATTAACGCAGATTAATACTTTGTTTTTTTTTTGTGTTCCCCCATCCCCCAAAGCTTCAGATTGACGTGGATAAAGACAAATTTTTTAACTTTTTTAGCGTGGTCTCTAATTCTGTGGTTCGAATTGCAGACGATCGTGCAGATTCGTGTAGTACTGGCTTTCGTTGGCGAGAGTCGAGCATTACAGGACTACTCTTCGGCGTTGAAGGTGGCCCAAAAGATTGGCTACAAAAGTGGTTTCGCAAAGGGTATGGGTTTAGGAGCGACATACTTTGTCGTTTTCTGCTGTTATGCGCTCCTGTTATGGTACGGCGGCTACCTCGTCAGGCACCACTACACCAATGGCGGACTCGCCATTTCCACCATGTTCGCTGTCATGATCGGCGGTTTGTGAGTATTTATTATTATTTACTGCGTAAAATTCCATTTTCCATTCGTTTAGGGAAAGTCTTTGAATCAAATTATTTACCCTTTCACTGTTTTTAATTACGCCAGGGGTTTGGGGCAATCTGTGCCGAGTATGGCTGCATTTGCAAAGGCCAGAGTCGCCGCCGCAAAAATTTTCCGAATCATCGATCACAAACCGAGTGTAGACCGGAATACTGATTCGGGTTTGGAATTAGAGTCCGTGACTGGGTTGGTTGAGCTAAAAAATGTAGATTTCTCATACCCGTCAAGGCCAGATGTTCGGATCCTCAATAATTTCTCTTTGAATGTACCGGCTGGCAAGACCATTGCTTTGGTCGGCAGCAGCGGCTCCGGCAAGAGCACCGTCGTCTCCCTCATGGAGAGATTCTATGACCCCACTTCAGGTAAACCCGGGAATTAAATTTACAGTAAATTGTAAATACACGATATGGCCACATATTCTGTTTTTTTAAAATGGTTTATTTGTCCGAAGTTACTGATATTTTTCCTTGTGCCCTCATGAATAATATAATATTAGTAATTATTCTAAAAGTTGCTCAATAACCCTGTACAGGACAAGTTCTGCTAGATGGACATGACATTAAAACATTGAAGCTGAAATGGCTGAGGCAGCAAATAGGGCTTGTAAGCCAAGAGCCTGCTTTATTTGCAACCACTATCCGAGAAAATATATTGTTGGGTAGGTCTGATGCAGATCAAGTGGAGATCGAAGAAGCTGCAAGAGTAGCTAATGCTCATTCCTTTATTATCAAGCTACCCGAAGGCTATGAGACCCAGGTCAGTCAAATAAACTCTTCATAATTTGATTTCATTTTCAGGATCTGACATAAAAAAAAAAAGCCTTTTGTTTCGTTGGTCTTAGGTCATGTTTAAAATATAGTGCTAAACAATAAAAAGGAACATAACTCGCAATTATCAAGGTGGGGAAGTGGTATTATATGGAAACAGAGGTTTTCCTAATCTTGGCCTTGTGGCCTTGTTGAGTCAAGCAGATAATTGCTGAATGTGGATCTTGACCATTAGTTTTTTTAGTGGAAATTTTTTGTAGTTTTTTATTGGGCTTGATAAATTTGTTTGGTCAACGAACCAAACCCATCAGTTATCAATTATTTCTTCTCAAAATTAAATACCAAAAAAAAAATTATTTCTTCTCAAAATTTGTACGAGTCAAACCCAGGAAAGTGACTGGTCATTGCATTGCATATGAAATTGACCAAGAGGGTAACATGCTTCACCCAACAACACGCATGTGCATAAATAAATACAGAGCAACTGGAAATCTTTTGTTAAATAGTGACCGGACAAACCACCGCTGGAGTACTAACTAATCAGTGGTGCCTAAACTTTAGGAAAAAGGGAAAAGCATATCTTTTTCGATTTTATGTCCTCTATAATAATAAATACTTTCTAGTCCCTCTCAATAAATGAACATATGAATGACAGAATAGTCAGAGTACTAATGAATATATGTTGATGATGAGGTGGAAACTACTAATAAAGTGTTTGGTTGAATTAGTGTTAGAACCTGTTTTTTCAATGTGATTCATGATATACGAGGTAAGTTTGTGAGAAAAATTTTATATCAATTTACATAAATGTGGTTTTTTAACATTAACTCAAACAGACAGGCTTAAAAGACAATTTTATCTTTGAAGGAAAAAAAATGCTTCCTTTGTCCAATAGCTTATAAGACTCTTGAAAAAAGACATAATTGTGAGCTAAAATCTGGTGATTTGGAATGGCAGGTAGGAGAGAGAGGATTGCAACTTTCTGGGGGGCAAAAGCAGAGAATAGCAATAGGAAGGGCAATGTTGAAGAACCCAGCAATTCTTCTTTTGGATGAGGCAACAAGTGCATTAGACTCTGAATCTGAAAAGCTAGTGCAAGAAGCCCTTGACAGATTCATGATTGGTAGAACGACTCTTGTAATTGCCCATCGCCTCTCCACCATTCGCAAAGCTGACCTTGTTGCTGTGCTTCAACAAGGAAGAGTTTCTGAAATTGGAACTCACGATGAACTCTTCGCTAAGGGTGAAAATGGAGTTTATGCCAAGCTTATACGGATGCAAGAAGCGGCACATGAAACCGCTATGAATAATGCCAGAAAGAGCAGTGCAAGGTAGCTTTCGCCATAGTTGGAAATTGTCACTTCATTTTGCATTAGTAGCTAACCATTTTTATCCTAGAGCATATTTTTCTTTGGATCCTACATGTTACAAGTTGAGGGTATATTATTCAATGACATAACAATCTTTTTGCAGGCCTTCAAGTGCAAGAAATTCTGTTAGCTCCCCAATAATTGCTCGGAATTCTTCTTATGGCCGCTCACCATATTCGCGCAGGCTATCTGACTTCTCTACTTCTGACTTTAGTCTATCCCTTGATGCTTCACATCCAAGCTACAGGCTTGAAAAGCTTGCCTTCAAAGAGCAAGCCAGTTCATTTTGGCGCCTTGCAAAAATGAATTCTCCTGAATGGCTTTATGCTTTCGTTGGTTCCATAGGCTCCGTTATTTGCGGATCCCTCAGTGCATTCTTTGCTTATGTTCTCAGTGCTGTCCTCAGTGTTTATTACAATCCAGATCACAGATATATGATCCGAGAAATAGAAAAGTACTGTTACTTGTTGATTGGGCTTTCATCAGCTGCACTTATCTTCAATACATTGCAACACTTCTTTTGGGATATTGTTGGTGAAAACCTTACTAAACGAGTGCGGGAGAAAATGCTCACTGCTGTGCTGAAAAATGAAATGGCTTGGTTTGATCAGGAGGAAAATGAGAGTGCCCGTGTTGCTTCACGGCTCGCCCTTGATGCCAACAATGTTAGATCAGCCATCGGAGATCGGATTTCAGTAATTGTGCAGAATACTGCACTTATGTTAGTTGCTTGCACTGCAGGGTTTGTTTTGCAATGGCGCCTTGCACTTGTCCTCATAGCTGTATTCCCCGTCGTTGTTGCAGCCACTGTCTTGCAGGTTTGTTTGTTACATTTCATCCTTCCTTGCATTTTTTCGGAGTCATCTGTTAAGTCATTACTCAGTGTATTGATTTTTATGTAGAAAATGTTCATGACTGGTTTCTCTGGAGACTTGGAAGCTGCACATGCCAAGGCCACACAACTTGCAGGGGAGGCTATAGCAAACGTTCGAACTGTTGCGGCCTTCAATTCAGAAACAAAAATCGTTGGTCTTTTCACTACCAACCTTGAAACTCCGCTACGACGTTGCTTTTGGAAGGGGCAAATTGCTGGAAGCGGATTTGGAATAGCTCAGTTTGCGCTCTACGCTTCCTATTCACTTGGTCTTTGGTATGCTTCTTGGCTTGTGAAGCATGGAATTTCTGATTTCTCTAAAACAATCAGAGTCTTTATGGTCCTTATGGTCTCTGCCAATGGTGCTGCTGAAACTTTAACCCTGGCTCCTGACTTCATAAAGGGAGGTCGAGCCATGAGGTCAGTCTTTGAACTTCTTGATCGTAGAACTGAAATTGAACCAGATGAACCAGATACTATACCTGTTCCTGATCGGCTTCGTGGAGAAATTGAACTCAAGCACGTAGACTTCTCTTACCCCGCTCGCCCAGATATGCCAGTTTTTCGTGATCTCAATCTTCGTGCTAAGGCGGGTAAAACTCTTGCCCTCGTAGGACCTAGTGGCTGCGGTAAGAGCTCAGTGATTGCACTTGTACAGAGATTCTATGATCCAACTTCTGGGCGGGTTATGATTGATGGAAAGGACATTAGAAAATACAATCTCAAGTCCCTCAGACGCCACATTGCCCTTGTACCCCAAGAGCCTTGCTTGTTTGCTTCTTCTATACATGAAAACATAGCTTATGGGAATGAGTCAGCAACTGAAGCTGAGATAATTGAAGCAGCTACTCTTGCCAATGCTCAAAAGTTCATATCTTCCTTGCCAGATGGATACAAAACCTTTGTTGGGGAAAGAGGAGTCCAGCTATCTGGAGGACAGAAACAAAGAATAGCAATAGCCCGGGCCTTTGTGAGGAAGGCGGAGATTATGCTTCTCGACGAGGCAACAAGCGCCCTTGATGCTGAATCTGAGAGGTCTGTTCAAGAGGCTCTAGAACGTGCTTGCTCTGGAAAAACTACTATTATCGTTGCTCACAGGCTATCAACTATTAGAAATGCCAATGTGATTGCTGTAATTGATGATGGGAAAGTGGCAGAGCAAGGATCTCACTCGCAATTGTTGAAAAATCACCCTGATGGGATATATGCACGCATGATCCAATTACAAAGGTTCTCACACAACCAAGTTATTGGGATGGCCTCTGGTTCAAGTTCTGCAAGACCAAAGGATGATGATGAAAGAGAAGGTTAGCTGTTCAATAGAAGTTACCAGTATTAGAGGAGTACATATGCCAAACACTCGATGGTTATTGGCATTTTTGTTTCATAGTAGTACAGTTTGTATATCACCCTTCCCCACGTTTTCCTGCCTAAGAATGTAACTCTCTTGTCTTGATGATTGTTACTAAGGAAATGACAGAGACAGATATACCAAAGGAATTGAATGAATATTAAAAGATGAATTGTTATTCTTGTAGAAATCTGAATCTTAATCTTGTTGGGATTCTGCTTTGGCAGTTTGTATAGCATGTTATATTTGTTACAGTAACTAATTTATTAAGCTTCATTAATTTACTCAAATTAGTTAAATTGTTTTCCCATTAAGGACCGGAGGAGTACTGAATTGCACCAACAGGTGACTGCATCTACATGACTGAGTGTTGGGTAAGGTAATGAATGCTGATATTAAATCTCTATCATTTTCCAACGTTGATAGTGTAGTTGTGGCCGTGAGGATAGAGTGGTGATGAGTGGCAGCACATTTTGGTTCTTGACAAGTCCAGACATATCACAATCAGATCTTTAAGATGGGCCTTTCATGGCGATATGAAATCTTGTGGCGTTGATCACAATTAGGTGTGAGTACAGATGTTAGGTGTGGTGGTATAAGGAACTAAATTATTGGGTTAGAACCACATGGACATGTCCCAAAAGCGGAAAAGTTAAACGTACGTGACAAAGTGGGAATGGAAGGAAGATCTAAAATGCGGGAGCAGTTAGTGGACAAGCGTGGGAGGAAGCAAAGTTAAAGGATTGGAAGATGACAACAGAGAGGAGTGAGTTGAAGCACGCGTTGTTCCTACTGGGGACCAATCTTTGGTGAATTGGTGGAAAAGGAGAAGGAAAACCAAATGAGGGTAAAGGGTGTGAATCGCAACATCAACATGTGGGGTGTTTTTATCGGAAGTTGTTTGTTCCTTGGTGGGATTACAGTTTTACATGATTCTCCAGTGTAGTATGATGCTATATTCTCCTGTTGCGAGTTCCAACGAGGCTTATCGTCAACAACGTTGTAAACGACACCACATCCAAAGCGTGCACGTCGTTCTCTTTTTCTGCTTTGATTTAAGCGCCTGTACGTACCTGCAAGAGTATCCACATGTGTGCGTGTGTATATACGGCGGACTTATATTTTTTATTTTTTTATTATCATCCCGGAATTAATTCTGGTTCGTAGTTATCCTTTCTAATACAAATGAGTTCAAAATCAAGATTTAGAGGATTTAAACAATTTTTAGGTAGTGTTTGAAAACCTTTTAAAACTTAAGTTTTGCATAATATTCCGTAAGTATGTGAGAGTTGTTTTGCCTCAACTTGTACAAAACCTAAGTTTTGAGTGTCATTAGGTAGTGTTTGAAAATATTTCAAAACTTAATTTTTACGTGGTATAAGGTAAATATATGAAAGGAATTTTATTTTAACTTGTGCAAGACTTAAGTTTTAAGTGTTATCTAAATATGTAGGCACTTCTACTATTTAACGTGGGGCTATTTGCTAGTTTGAGTGCTACTAGTATGTGCGTGTCGCTGTGGTCATATTAGACTCTTATTTGACAACGTTTTGGGTGCTTCCTTGACCAAATTCTAACTCTCCCTTGTAAATTAAACTTTATTAATTGCTTGCTTTTAAAGTCGTATTAGATAAAAGTTAAATCCATATCACAGTAAGCCAATATTATGTTTGATGAGCTTTAGCACTCAAAATTTATGCCTAACTTTTTATGGTAACGAGTGAGTCACGGCGGATATCCAAAAAAAAAAAGTGAGTCATGGCCCGATAACATACTTGACTCAATCTGTTTGGATTAGCTTTTTGAGAAAAAATAATAAAAATGATTTAAAAAAAAAGATTATGTGAGAAATATAAATTTTGACAAGGTGATGGTGTTTGGATATTGTCATAATAGCCACATTTTCATACTCAACTTATCATAAAAGATACTGCTAGTTTATGTGATAATTGCATATAAAGAATAGAGTTAAAGATCTACTTTACTTTAGAAGTTTTTACCGACAATTTTGCTTTAGAAGTTTTATTTTGGAAGCAATTATATCTTATCAGAGTTAGACGATTATTTTTTGGTTTTCAATCTCCTAATACTTTTTGGCCAAAAAAAAAATCTCCTAATACTTGAGACTGGAAAATTTTTAATGACAGCGGCAGTCAAATGAAGGTGGTGGACGGCGGATTTGCTAGCTGCGAATGCGAGAAAGGGAATGGAGGTCCTCCGGAGTCGCCGAGAAGTCTAGACGACAGATTTGCTTGCTGTGAACGCCAGCAAAATTTTACAGCAAAATCGAAGCTTCTCCGGGGCATTGAGATTCTTCATGAGGCCATTTTAGAAGCTCAATAACATGGTTTTGTTTCTCCACTTCACTTTTTTTTTTTTACAAAAAAGTTTTGGAGGGATTCGACATCAATCCCTCACCAAAGCCAGAGTACGGCCCCGAGCTCTATGAGCATTTATTAGGGACTTAAGAGATCGCCTACCAAAGGAGTCCCAGCAACGGCAGAGGGATCGAACCCATGTCCCAAGAGATTAATCCTGAATCCTTTATCATCTGTGTCAACTCTCTGTGGCTTCTCCACTTCACTTTGATTCTGAGCTCATTATCTTCACCGTCAAATATACAGAATAATTAAGCTGTCAAGTTCTTTCGGTTCACCAAACTTTGTTGGGTTTCATTTCACTTGGTATAATTTGTATAGGAACTATTGCAATTTAATACACACACACAAAAGAAAAAGAATATAATTTTTGGTGTTGAATCTACAGGAAGAGCTACAATCGGGTTGGTGAAGGGAGACAAAACAGAAAAATTCAACCTTGATCGTCGGCCTCTATTTTCATTGCGTGAGAAGGGACCTGAAGTTGAGATGGTACCGGGGTGTAGAGGATGATGATAATGCTGATTAATATATGGCATTGTTATACTACCTGGGTGGATGAGCCCCTTCAACACAAGGGATGAACTTAAATTGAGGTAAAATTACTTTAAATCTGACCCTTCAAGGCAACCCTTCACAAAAAATTTTGGGACAAAATAAATCTTTACCTCTAAAAAATAATTCAAAATATATGTATTAATAAATTGTATAGATTAAAATTATTTATAAGTAATTATCTAAAATAATATATTTTAGATTAAAAATTTTATTTGATAGTTAGATGTTTGATGACTAAAACATGAAACCTTAATAAAAAAATAAGAGTGATGTTTTTATAACAAAACTTCAAATTTCATTGTGTTGAGAGAACTTCACATTCTTAGAAATTAAAGAATGTGAAAAGTGAAAAAAAGAGCTTTTAAAATTTTTTCACTTGGATAATTTTATGCCAAACCATGTTTTTTCTAAGAAAACGCTTTTCAAATGTTATCGAAGCACACACTAATTGATGGTAAAAATTTAATATGAAATATTGCTTGTTTTTATATATTTTTTGCCAACGCATCAAAATTTTAACTATATCACATATTTCTTTTTTAGGTCAATAGACTAGGCTTTTTTTCCAAAATAATACTAAAATTTTTTTTTTTCACTTGGATAATTTTATGCCAAACCATGTTTTTTGACATTTTTTTAAAAATATTATTTTGGAAAAAAAGCCCAACAGACTATGTCACATATAAATATATAGTACTCGTACAACTTATTTAAGGAGGCTACATTATTACATGGATCATCTAATCTAATTTCTGCGAGTCGTTTATGTTTTATTAAACCTGATGAGGCATTTGTGTGAATTTGTCACTTGTTATGGTCCCTTGTTTTGATTTTAATTTCTGGGCTAATGATTTTGGGCGCCTAGCGCTTTCCATTTTCACGACATTGCCGCTCCGGTTTCCTTGCGTCGACAAGTCAGCTTATGCTGTTCTACACCCAGAAACAGGCATTAGGGTTTTGGCGGGGCTTAGTTCGGAAGAATACAACGAAGAAAATGGGAAGTAGGTCGACATTGGCCGGGAAGGAAGTTCCCATAATCAGTAATGATGCCGTCAAGTGGATTGAACTGTCCGTTCCTTCTTCTTCCAATAGTGCCACCACTGCCGTTGACAGTGGGACTGCTATTCTCGGACCTCCCAAAGAGGACCTTGCCTCTTGCTCTGTCATTGGAAATCCTTCTACTTACCTGATATGGTACTCTTATCAATTCCTAGCTCTGCTTAAACTGCCTGCTTCGTTGTATATCAACCGCATTCTTCAGTGAAAAATCTGACGCTATTTCTAACAACTACCACTGTGGCTTCCTCTCACAGGAGAATTCTCAAAATAAAGCCTCAAGCATTAGAGTTACTGGAGATCTGTGCTTCCCAAGAATTTCCTAAAACTGGATTGAGGTTCACTTTCCCTGATGCGCTTTGCCCATTTGCTTTCATCTGCAAAAACGAGGTTATGTACCCATTATATATCACACCGCACATCATTTTGACACAATATAAGTAGGCAACATTTTGTTTCATTGATCATTTGTATGCCGAGATTCTATCGTGTAATTTATTTGACTCAGTTAACATTTCTGTTATCTGCAGATTACTGCCACTTCTAGATTCCCCTACTTGCTTTACATATTGACTGTATCTGGGGTGGCTTATCTCTTGAAAATTAGAGATGTTTCTACATATTCGTCCTGCTCCGTCTTCCCAGCTGACGACCTTACCGAGCTCAATGTGCACAATTATTCGAATCATATGCCTGTAACTGCAGTAACAGCAACTTCCGGGTGTCTTGTTGTTGGCAGAAATGATGGTTCTATTTGCTGTTTTCAGCTTGGTGTACTTGAACCAAGTGCTGCTGGTATGATTGACTTGGCTCTTTACTTTCAAGTATTAATAGTTTCAGTAGCTTGCATGTTTCATTTCGCCTGCCTCTTGGCTTATTTCATTACATAGTGGTGCAATTTGCATTTCATCTGGATAATTGAGTTTGCATTCACGTGACTGTTCCCGATTGGTGTGAGTGGTGCCTCCTTAAGGAATTTGTATTGCAAATTATATCCTACCTGCAGTTGCCCTTGTTTCTCTTCTAATTGCCACTTTGATGATAAGCATTGTTCTTGCGTTATGGATTTCACAGTGAAGCATCAAGCGTCAATGTTATTTTTCTCCATATTTTGAGCCTCCTTTATATTTAACTTATTACTTGTCATGGTTTATAATGCATCTATGTTTCCTTGAAGGATTTGTGGTTGAGCTGAGAGATGAAGTTGGAATCAGCCGATTGTGGGGCCTTATGTCACGGTATATTTTCCAAAGATATTAATTAATATTGTGCTATCAAAATATATTGTATTAGTGAACATGCAATGTATATTTTCCAGTCTTTTGGCATCTCCTATTTTCTTGGATTTTTCATTTTTCAATTGCATTATGAATTGTAGACTATTCCCTAAACATGTTTTGTAGGGGTAAAATGGTGAGTTTGGTACAAGACATGGTGATATATGAACTTCATGGGAAAAGATTTGTGTTTGTACTTCATTTGGATGGGTCTCTTCAAGTTTGGGATCTCACATGTAATTCCAGGGTCTTTAGTCATACCATGGGTACTACAACCATGACAGGTAATTTCTAATCATAAACTTTAATTTAGTCTTTACTTTTAAATTATTTTCCGATTATTGCGTCTCTTTAAATATTAGAGAGGACTATTATCATTGGTTCCTACCATATCAATGTCATTGGATAAACTAGGAAGCTTCAGCAGGCATTAAATAAGCATTTCAGGATCTCAGAATCTAACTTCTAAGCCAATGGCCTTGTATCCTAGTGGCATAAGAGTTCCCCTATAATTGGGAGGTCACAGGTTTGATCTTGCCAGTAACCTCAAGTTGTTATTCCTGGCCCCTTTAACTCAAAAAAAGGAAAAAAAAAAAGAGATCTAACTTCTAAATTTTGGAATTAAGAGTAGAAAAGGGTGTGATATGATTGGTTGATTGAGTGAAGTTTGAAGTCCATGTTGTGACTAGATTTGATGTCAAACTTGGTTTCTTAAAGATGAATTCAAAACTTTTTATACCTTCTTTTTTTAGATAGTCTTTAGCCCTAAGAAGAGAGGTAGAGGGGGACCAAGAAGGCCACTTAAAAGAAGTCATTAATCTTGATCTCTTGGCTAATGGCTTATTGGAAGAATTAGTCTTAGAAAAAGTACAATAAAAAGTACAATGACATTGTGTGATCCATGTAGCTGACCACGCACAGTGGGATAAGGCTTTTGTTCTTTTTACATCTTTTGCGCAGACTTTTGAAGACTTTTTAAAAGTAGAATGACGTTCAGCAGGGCAAATTCTTTATTTAGTGGAAAGAAAAGGAAGACAATCTTTATCCCATATAGCACTCTAATACTTGTGGAAGAGCTTTTGGTTTTTGTGTTGTTTTATAACAGTCTCCTTTGTGGCTAATGATCCACAAAGACTCTTTTATCATGGAGCTTAAAATACAACTGATGATTTATTACAATCCTTGCTTTTATTTGTTTAATAATAATATCGTGCATTCTCTTTCCTGTTGTTTACGCTACTCACAAAGATAACTGTACTCATATCTCAATGTTTCTGTTATTCAGGTGCTAGATTTATGAAATTTTGGGTGGGTCAACCTTGTTTGGATTCAAGTACAATTCGAGTGGCAATTTTGTACAGACATACTTTGGTATGAGATTTATGGTTTCAAACTCATTTGTTGCTGTTAAAAACCATTGAAGCTTAGATTTTAACATTTAAATGATGGAATTAGAAAATAAATAAAATTTGTTAGTTATAGAGCTCATAAAATTGAATTTGCCAATTTTTAATTTCTGCTTTGTAGTAACAAGTTAATCTTACTCTGGTTTACCTGATAAACAGTGGCATTTGATTATTACAAATCTTATTTAATAATTGGTAGAGACTAACCTAGGCTGGCTCATGAGCCAAATGAGTTGGACACCCAAATGTGGTGGAAAGCTGCCTTCAAAAAGTTAGGTATTAAGATAGGATAACTAAGTCACTTAAGTATCTCGTAGAGTATCCCATATTAGGTATGATTAATAAATATTACTCAGTTTTTTAAGTTTTGATTATTGATTTTTTTTGGGCTCTGTATTGAAGGATGAGAGCTTGGAGATGATCTCTATACACAATATCCAATACAATTTTAGTGACAGAATAATTTTCTCGATGAAGTCTTCCTCACAAAATATTTCTTTGGAGGAGGTAAATTGCTGGTTGTCTCATGTTAATTTGATTAAAGCTTTTAGACGTGACTTTTTACTTCACCGAATGTCATACATCACCATTCTTTTGCAGGGAGGATGCATTGATGTCAAACTAACTTCAGACAAGATATGGATACTGAAGGATAATGAACTAATATCACACATGTGTGCTGCAAATATCGGCAAGTATGTGACATTTTTTAAGTTGCTTCTGTCAATCTGTTTGATTGATTATTGTGCCATCTTAATTGTGGTACAAACTAAATGCTCAATCTCCAATATTTTTAGTCATTATGGTGTTAAAAGATTTAAAGATGGTAAGGAAGTTAAATCAGTTGGTTTTGAACTCAAATATAGCTAAACTATGGTCCTTGTAGGGTGACATGGCACCACACCTGTCAAATAGCCAGCTTCTCCTATTTGTGTTGATATAAATAAGATCGCCTAGTTTGCAGTTAATGATTTCGTTGTGCATGTGAGTGATTTGCTACATTTGGAACGTGGCTGTTCAAACTCAATTGATTACTCTATCTTGTTAGGGAAGAAGAATTTTCTTATGCATTACAAGAAGAGTTTGTTGCGGATCAACTATTTCAGGGTTCAGATCATCTTGCGGATGAAATTTTGCAGATTGCACATTCATTACTTTCATCTTCCAAGGTATTGACTTTTGTGGAATCTTCTATGATCTTTCTGAAACTTTAGAGTCAGTCCTCAAAGACTTGATTGGGGAGTTGTGTTGGGATTTTATCCCCTCCCCCCTCCATTGATTGGAAGTATGAGGGAAAACGAAATAGTTGTCCACTCTGTTGTTTTGGTGCTACGATCTCATTAGTGGGTGGGGTGGGTTGAAGGGTGAAATTCCAAGATTATTTTTTTGATTTTAACCCTTTGAGGAAAAAAGGCAAGGGGAGAGGGTTCATGAAGGAAATGAAAATGGTAATGAATTAACCCATTCCAAATCCCCTAATTTAGAGGGGCTTAAAAACTGGTTTAAGGGATGGTTTAGGATGTTTCAAATTACCCTGTCTCAGCCCATCCCTAACTCATCCCCTAATCTAGCCCTGAATCAAGGAGTTCATGTTCTAAAGATAGTCCTGGAGGCGTTTTATTCCTCTTCTAATTGGAAAATATTTATGCCTAAATTTTTTGCATGATTTATATACCTTTGTTGTGATGTGCTTCTGTGCGTATGTTTAACGAGATGGTTGCGTGTAAAATAATATCCAAGGATGATGATGATTTTCCTTGAAGTTTTTTTCCCACTCTTAGAATAAGGTGGTGGTTGACAGCATATTCCCAGGGCAGTGGGCGCACATGAATGATTAATTTGAAATGGTGCTTGTTATGGCATAGCATTTAATTTTTTGGGTTTTTGTGACGATATGATTCTGGGAGATAATTTAACTAATGCACTACAAATGTGAAATGTGCAAATCTACAGTAAAGCAGACTCCAATTGCATTCAGTAGAAACATACTCTGTAACCTCACACACTTAATATGCTTGTCAACTTCTATAATTGATGACCAGAAGCAACTTATCCTTCATTTTCTATAAAGTAAAAGAAAAGAAGATGAAGAGATGTTATTACTTAATTCATGGATAATTAGGAGGATTGTAGGGTAAAGGGTAGTTAGGTAATTAGAGTAAGGGTTTGTTAGGGAATTTATGTTAAAACCAAACCTATTCACACGTCTGTTATTAGATATGTGGTTGTAATGGATCTGAATGAATTGAGTATTTTGTGATTTGGTTTTCTGTTGGCCTGCCATGCATCAACTTCTAGGATTTTGCTTCTTTTGTTAAAGGTTTTACTTACAATTATTATCCCATGCTATTTTCTGCAGGATGATATTGTGCCTTTTGTATCTTCAATTTTCTTACGCAGGCTGCTTCTTCCTGGAGTGCATCATAATGCTGTTTTGCATGCAACTCTAGTGGAGTATAAAAAGCAGTTGGTTGAATCTGAGTTCCAAGTGTTAACTACTGACGGACTAAAAAAGGAGATACTTTCAGCTATTGAACATGAGGTTGTAATTTTCTTATCTGGAAAATCTTTCTTCTCATTCTTACTTTTTGTTTTTCCTTCAGACTTAAGAAGGATAAGTTTGGTATAGTAAAACTTACAAGATTTCTCTGATAGGTTGGAACTCAAAAGATGTCCATATTTCAATGCTGGAAGTATTTTTGTACCCGCTACTTCCATAATTGGTGCAAGATCAATGCATCATGTGGCTTGCTCATTGATCCCTCTACTGGTTCAGTTGGTTTAATTAGAAAGAGTTCGGTTTCGCTTTTTCGGTCTTTGGAAGATATTGAGCGGATTTTAGAAGGTAATTATGTGCACTTCTCTCTACTTCCTTTTTTGACTTAATTTCATTTTATAAAAAACAAGAAAGAATTTCTAGCTTTTCTCTCAAGGCTGGATTGGTAATCTTGGTGTGAGGGTACGGTGGGGAAGGTATCCCATTGCACTGGTTGGAAGTTCATTAAAAATGGATGGTAACCTGCTCTACATTGTTTGGAAGTTACAATGTCATAATGGGGTGGGGTGGGTTTGAAGGCTGGAATTTCCAATATTACTTTTATAAATGAAAAAGGAAAGATAGAAGAGAAAGTGGAGAGGGCTGGACTCCCTCACTTTAGAGAGGCAGCCAAAAGGTCCAAATCCACACCATCCCACTGTTAACCTATCCTACCAATCAGGCTCTTCTTTATGTTTACTTGATTACATGCGCATTTTTTATGTACAGTGTTTTTTCTTTCACTCCTTAATTTTTGCTTCCATTCACATTCTGTGGCTTTTCAGAAGAAGGTGGTGATCTCACAGGTCTTGTGGATTTATTTGATGATGATCTTGAGCATGAAGTTCCAATGGAATTGTTCAGATGTGTTTCAAGTCTTAGCCAACAGTTGGGCAAAACTGCTTCTTCTATATTTTATGAGTCACTTCTAAGTAGCCCAGCTATCTCTTCTGAAGATATTATTCATTGTATAGTGAAGATTCTGGAAACTGGATATGGTTCAATGGGTCCGGTTGTCCATGCGTCTGTTCCTGGGAATGATATGGTCCGGGAGAAGGAGCTTGCAGATCATAGAAATCTGAGGAGACTTTCTATTGACATGTTTTTGTCTCTCCAAGGGTTGTACAAGAAGGCTGCATCATGGGGCAGGATTTTAAATGTAATTGAGGGTTTTCTGAAATTTTTGGTTCCTCACAAAACTGTGCATAACTTTGATTCAGAAAAAACATCAAATGTCAATTCCTCTGTTGTAGTCCATGCTACTTATCAGATTGCAAAGGTGATGTTTGAGTCTGCGTGGGACTTTCTTCTATTTCTCAGCTATCTACTGGACATCAGCGGGCAGGTCAGCGTAAACATGTGTTTGCTTTTGTTACTGATGTTTTGCTGCTTGTAAAATTTATTGTTCCCCATCTTTGGCCTGTGTTTTGCTAGTGTTTTTGTTGCCAATGTCTCTAGGTATCAAATGATACTTGTAAAATTTATTTAAAATGACATTTTATAGGGCCGTGTTGCACAATTGTTTTTATCGCGTATGTAGCAAGTTGCTAGAATTTCTGTGAACTTTGAATGTTGCGCCATCTATTTCTGACTTTTTTTTTTTTTTGTGGATTTTGCAGATCCATATGTCACTTGATGATGTAACCAGAATACAAATTGAGTTAGTTCCTATGCTTCAAGAAACCATTTTTGAGTGGCTAGTTATCATCTTCCTTGCTACCACACCATCTGCACCAGCTGTGATTGAGGATTTTGATTATAAACTCTCTTCATTACAAATTGGTAGGTTTTATGATGCATATTTCTTCTAATTACCCACCACATTATTGAGTTTCAAACTTTCAATATGACAATTGGATTAACATTATGAGGAATGGAGGCTTACATGTCCGGTTTTCTTCCCTGAAAAACTTGAGAAACAAAAAGTTGACAGCTCTCATAGGGCTTACTGTAGATTTGTCCAGTCTCCTAAAAGAAAAATAAGTCTTAAAATGAATTAAATTGTGGGCCCGAGAAATATATAATCAAGGGTAAGTTATCTGACAAAACCCTGTGGTATCAGGTTTTATTGTAATTAGCTTTTTAACATTTAGGTGCAATTAACTATTTGACAAAATTGGGTAAAACTAGCATTTTGTGGCACATAGGTAAGCTGTTGTACAACATTTTCAGTTATTCAGTTATCAAATGTAAGTTTTGGAAATGATGAATGCCGTACATTATAATCTCACAAGGGGACAAGACGCATCATACTAGAATATTTTAGTCCTTATTCTGTTGGAATTTTTTGTTATACCCAATTCTCACCACACCTGGGGATGTTATTGTCAAAAAATAAGACACATAGAGTTGACTTGCTAATCACAGCGTGTTCAATTATAATCCATATGAACGAATGATTCAACACTTAGCAAGTTATATGAATCAAATGTTACTCTTGGAATTTACAGCTGGGCTACAAGGAAAAGCATCTAGCTTTACCTGTGTATTTATTTTGATGTCTGGATTGAGTAGTATGTTTTTTAATTTTGTCAACCACTCTTTCGTAATGCAGAAAAGTACATTTTATGTTCAACGATTAGAACAACTTCTCAAAACAGCATTTTTATACGCTTGGGGATTATAGAATTGATGACATGCATTTTACTGCTAATATAATGTTAATCATTCTACTTATGATGCAGACAACAACATGGGAAAACGGTCATGGAATGAGAAGCTTGGAAGATGTGACTTCACACTGGCTTTTATCTTCTTGCTGAATGCTAGGAGTTCATCCATAGATGGTAACCAGGTTCCTTCAGAATGTTTATCAAATATGCAGGGCATTGTTGTCAAGATTAGAGACTTTGTCAGTTGGATAATCTATGGTCAGGCTGGAGGAATTTCTACCTTCTTGAGCCGTTCAATTGATCTCTCCTTTATCCTTTTCAAGCATGGGCAGTATGGTGCTGCTGAGGTATTTTGCTTTCCTTTCTCTTTTTCCTGTAGTGACAAATCAATCTCCCTTTATATTCCTTACTCCCATGTTATCTTGACTAAATCTATCCAATCTTTTAAACATTTCAAAAGCAATTGCTTACAATAGCGGAGGCTCATTTACACAAGGAGAAGACATCCCAAAGTATGCAAGAAGCTGATGGTGGATGGTGCATACGACAACATCTTCTAGGTTGTGCCCTTCTTGCACAGGTGCATTGTGGATTGCATGGCACTCTGAAAGAGAAAAAGGTCTCCGATGCTGTTCGCTGTTTCTTTAGGTAAAATAATTTAAATGAAGTATATCTTTTTTTTATTCAATGCATTATGTTTTCTTGCATTAATATAGAGTTGATTTTCGATGTATAAAACTTAGGTCCTAATTCTAGATTCCAACGAAAAGGGGAAAAGTGATTCTTTTTTTATTACTCTATGTCATGGGATTGGAGTCTTCCAAACGTAATGTATTTATTGGAAAATGACGAATTGTTTGGTTTCCATTGAGTCCCATGCTGGATAGTATGGAATGCAAGTGGGCTAGTAAGTTTAGAGGATCTACCTTCCTGAAAGGTTTGTCTTCTGGGAAAGATCTATTCTTGTTTTTAACGCACACCCTTCAATGAACTTTCTCCAAGTCTGATCCATTACTAATTAGCATTTCGATCCTCTGTTGATGAAATGATTTTGAATCTCTCTGCTCTAAAATAGGTTTGAATTTCAGCTGCGTGCTGACTTGACGACCAAGAGTTTCAAGTGACCATCATGTTATTTATATTGCATGGTAGTTATTGCAGAAAATGCTGGTTTCTAGATGCTCGAATATTATAAAATTGCTGGATTTGACTTGTCTTAGAAGACCTAGTGGTGTGAATGAAAAATAGCAGGGATATCCATTGATATGTACTGGGACAAATGAGAGGAAAGGGATGAAGAGTGGGTGAATAGGATCAGCGCTGGCTGTGATTCAATCAATAAATCACAATCTTTTATGTTAAAAATAGCTAAATATTTGCAACTTTCCTGTAGTTAATTCTATAACCTAATAATAATTCATTAGATCAAATTGTAGAGTATAATTAAACACATCAATTAAACTATTTACTGGTATTGACAAATTGAATTTCTTAATACATGATAAAATGACAATATACTCCCTTTGTCAACACTCAACAGCATTCTTC
The DNA here is from genome assembly GCA_037074495.1 of Acacia confusa. Classification (NCBI taxonomy): domain Eukaryota; kingdom Viridiplantae; phylum Streptophyta; class Magnoliopsida; order Fabales; family Fabaceae; genus Acacia; species Acacia confusa. The sequence continues at coordinate 5,402,152 of CM073507.1, read as the reverse complement.
TGATATTTAAAATCAATTAAATGATGTGATTGATGTTTTATTTGCAGTTGGAAATGTAACATGTGTATCAATATTAAAGGAACATTTTGCTATTAGAATACAATTGGGAAAAAAAAAAACACTAAAATAAGAGTCATCTGTATCAGCTGAAAGCCCACTTGTAACCTTTGGTGGAGGGACTGAATGAGGACTTGGGGGCCAAAAAGAGCGGTCAAAATCAAGAAATCACTTAAAAGCAGCAAGGGCTTTTCCTGATCTGGCCATTAGCTTCTACAAGCTATTGAATGAACTTGAATGACGTCTACCCCTTCTTGTGGGCATCGCACATAGTATTTCACCTAGGATTCCATTTAAGTTTCATTCATGCATTCCTAACCATTAAAACAATGTATTGGTTTAAATTTTGAACTTAATCTGATCTGATATGGTTGTGTGGGTTACTTTTTTGTGGATTAACATTTTTTTCTTTATCTTTTCTGCCTGGACAGGTTTTTAAATTTAAATGATGCTGTAGTTTCCTGTAGTTCCAAGTACATGGTTTTTCAAGGGAATTCTGATTATGATTCTCATAGATATTGAACAGCTCTATCATACTCATTGTTTTATACAGGGTTTCAGTTCTATCTGTTTTTTTTTTTTATATATAGATTTTTCTTGCTATTTCTGGTGTGACTTGTCAGGATTTCTTATTCTCCAACAAGTTATATATTTTTCAATTCAATTCAGGTCCCCATCTGGGAATGGTGCATCAGAGGCTTTGCAGAGTTTGCCTCATGACATAGGATTGCCTTATCTTAATTTTGGTGGGTATTAATGCCTAAATTGCAATAATCTGAAACATACAAGCAATCTCAATGTTTTAGTTGCTTCTTAGTTTTTCCCTGTCTTGTTCTTATACAGGTGGTTATGCATCAACTGCTGTGTGGATGCTTCATTACTATCAATGGGCAATGCAATTATTTGAACAATATAATGTTAGTGAAGGTGCTTGCCAGTTTGCTCTTGCTGCACTTGAGCAAGTTGATGAAGCTCTATCTATGAAAGATGAAAGGCACGTTAGAGACTTAACTGATGAATCAGCAACAACCATCAAGGGTCGGCTATGGTCAAATGTCTTCAAATTTGCCTTAGATCTTGGCCGCTATTTTGACGCATATTGTGCAATAATTTCAAATCCAGATGAGGAGAGCAAATACATCTGCTTAAGACGTTTCATCATTGTCCTTTATGAACAAGGTTCTATCAAGGTTGGTTACACATGAATTTTCAGATTTCACTTCTTTATCTGCTTGAGACATATCATTGTCTTTTATGAACAAGGTGTTACCAAGTTTAGCTACAAATGTAGAATTTTGTAGACTTCACTTTTTTAATTAGCTTCTACGTTTAATGGTTATTTCATCAAAGGATCTCAGAATCTTCTGATTGTGGCCACTGGTATTTGGGTAAAAGTATTTAGGTGATTGAATATTGAGGTAGGAGGAGAGTTTAAACTGCCCTACATTATGTACTAATGTGTTCATGGGCGAGTGTGCAAGGGTGTGCATGTGTGTGAAGGCCCTAATTGTATGCTACTGTTCTTTCTATTTGGTCCCAGATCAAACTACTAAATCTGCTGAATTTGTTTTTATGACCAAAAAAATCTGTTTAATTTGCTTACTTCATTTTCCTGATTTATTATGAATAGTAGCTTGGTTTTTGATAGAGCACAATGGCGTTGTACGATCCATGTAACCTACCCCATCTAATGAGATAAAGCTTTGTTGTTGTTTATCATGAAAAGTAGCCTGAATGATAGGCTTAATATGCCAAAATATTGTAATTTTTGTTTAATTATTCTGCATGAGTTTTTTTTTTTTTTTGAAGTTTTGTAGACAGTTCCCATGCTTCAACCAGAATTTGCCTGCCCTCTTAATATTAGTTGATTCTGTATTTGTAGATTCTTTGCAGCAGTAATCTACCTCTCACTGGTTTGATGGAGAAGGTAGAGCAGGAGCTTGCTTGGAAGGTGTAGACCTTGACTGAGTAGGTTGAGTGCCATAATAACTAAAGTTTCTGAGTTAACGTTTAAAAATTTTGCTGTGGATGTAGGCTGAAAGATCAGACATATCTGCAAAGCCAAACTTGTACAAATTGCTTTATACATTTCAAATGCATCAACATAGTTGGCGCCGAGCGGCTAATTACATGTACCTTTATTCAGCACGTTTGAGATCTGAAGTGGCTCTAAAAGATTACCAGGGTTCTTCTTTGATATTACAAGAGAGGCTGAATGCACTCTCTGCTGCTATTAATGCCCTGCATCTTGTTCATCCAGCGCATGCCTGGATTGATCCATCGGCTGAAGGAAGATGTCTTATGAGTGAACAGTATCCGAGTAAGAAAGCTAGAAGAACTGTAGATATAGATTGTAAGTAGTACAAATCCTGAAATCTATGCTGCTACTTGTTAAAGTTGACAGGATTTATATCAAGATCTTTGAATTCTGCTTTATATTTTGACTGGATGAAAGGGACCAGGAGGGGGAGAGAAGATTTTCTTCTCCTGTTTCACCACTGGATATTATTCATGATTTGCCATTTTACCATCATGTTGTTTTGAGGCGGTAATGTTGTTTTGCAGTATTGGCTGAAAATGATGCGGAGCATCAAAGCTGGCAATCTTCTATTGATCTTGAAAAACTTGAGCATGAGTTTGTGCTAACATCAGCAGAATACATGCTGTCGCTGGTAAATGTTAAGTGGAGATATACTGGTAACTGACATTTGCTCATTCTCTAGAATTCTTGTGAAATATCTGACCATTTTTGGGTGATTGATATTAAGCTTTGATAGAATTTGTTTTGTTCTATAGAATTTAGTATTTGTTTCTCTTTTCCTTTTAAAGGTAAAGAAGGAGCGCTGTCAGATTTGGCTGATCTCCTTGTCCACAACAATTTATGTGATATGGCCTTCACAGTTCTTCTCAGATTTTTCAAGGGCTCAGGATTGAAGAGGTTTACATCAAACACTTGAGTTGCAGTTGTTTGCTATTAGTTATTTTATTGATATTTTATTGATTTATTTAATCTATGTTTATGGCATCCTTATATGCTTCATTGGGACTCTGTTTAGGGAGCTTGAAAGAGTTTTCTCTTCTATATCTTTGAGATGCTGTCTTGGTAAAGTAGAATCCACTTGGATTGAGTAAGTTATTGTATTCCTCAACTTTCTTTTTATTTCAGTTTTCATTATGCATTGATGAAATATGTTTACCCTATATCATGTTTAGTCTGGTAGCTTTTTTTTTAATGATTTCTTATTCAGTTATTTGGTACTTGTTACATGTTTTTAGTTTTTGCCAGACTACTTTCAGCAAATATTATGACTTGCATAACTTATGAATTTTTTAATGATTTCAGGCCACACTGTAATTTGTTGACATTATCCAAGCTTGAAATGGTTGTCCATGGTTCACCCCTTACAGTTTCTACGACCACACAACCTGATAGGAATAGCCATTGGGCAACTCTGGAGCTTTACCTTGTTAGTACCTTCTTCTGCAAGCTGTAATTGTCTCAATTAATCAGTCAGCTTTGGGGAAGATAGGAAAATAGCTCAGGCAAACTAAAGCATATCTTATGTCCTGTAATTAGAACTGGACCAAACAACCAGAGAACTGGTGATTTACAGAACCAGTCAAAAGACTGATAAAACTGGCCGGGTTACTTGTTTGACCAATTCAGACTTTAATAGTATGTTTCTGTTGTGGAACGATATTTAGGCTAATGATGTTTTCTTCCTATATTCTGATGTTTATACAAGTACTATTCTTTTTATTTCCTATATAATATCATATTATATTAAACAAAAACATATTAATTTAACTAAACTGTTTCCACTATGGTAAGACCAGTGGCTTGAACAGTTTGATACTTTGATAACCAGCTTGGTTACGAAAATGATCTTATGGTTTCCAATCAATCATCAAAACTGCTTCTGTTTCTGTTTGCAGATATGTTTCTCCCTGGTTAACTCTTACGGTACTGTTCCTAAATTGCAGGGAAAATATTGTGAACTTCATGGGAGGCTACCTGTTATTGTTGCTGAAACTCTTCTTCGTGCAGATGCCCAGATTGATTTGCCTCGTTGGCTGGTTCAGTTTTTCAAGGTAATATTTATAGCTGAAGTTGCAGTTTTCAGGTGCTGTTCATTGATGCACGAGTCCCTGTTTGAACGCACCACTTGAATCTTTCTTCATTTGGTTTTGTGGTTTATATGCTGAAGCCAAATGCCTACAAATTCTTCATAAAAAAACCATAGGCTTTTGTTGGTTAATAAGCTGAAGTCAAAAGCATTTTTATCCTCTTTCTTTGTTTTGTTAAATCTGCTTTACAAGTCTTTTTTTGGTTCAGGTTTGTTTTCTTAGAGGGTGATTGGCTGAATCTTCTGGCCTGCATTCTCTTTTTAATTACAGCTATTGTAATGGAGATTAAATTAGAAATTTCAAAGTGCAATTTTCTAGAATTCTGACTTCAAATATTACTTACACTCTTCTGTTCTCCTATATCTCTCTATATGATTCTCATCTTTCCTTAATGAGGGTTAATCTTTGTTAGTTCATCTTATCATCAGATAATAGTGCTTTGTGTTGCCAATCTGATGCTGTTTACATGAGTCATGGCAGGAGGGTCAGAGAGAAAAGAACTGGGCGATGGCTGGTCGAGAATCAAATCCTGCATCTTTGTTTCAACTTTATGTTAACTATGGACGATTTACAGAAGCTACTAATCTCTTGCTGGAGTTCATGGAATCATTTGCATCAATGGTAATTTATTTCTTCTTGTTCTGGGTTGAATTGGTCGGGTTCATTATGATATATGCATATTCTGCTGATATCATTTCCTAGTTTAGAAAATAAGAATGGTTAATTTCTAACCTAATTTTCTTTAGGAACGTTTGTCTCTCTAACCCCATTTTAGTATATTTTTGCTTGACGTAATTTTTTGTCAAGTACTTGCATTTGATGGCATGTTCAAGTTAATATGACACTGTCATTTCTTGCACTTTGCGAACGATTGTAACCTTATTTGTGGACTCTACTCAATATTGGGTTCTATAGTACAAGAATTATTCTGCTTTTATAACACTGGATGGTGGGTGACTTTTAACAACCATACATTAGATAATGGCAGTTTATGTTTGACATGCAAGTAGCCGTAGTAACATTTCTCCGTTTTAAACCTTCTGCAGAGACCAGCAGATATAGTCAGACGGAAAAAACCATTCGCAGTTTGGTTCCCGTACACAACAATTGAGCGACTACTTTATCAACTTGAGGAGTTGATTAAAGTAGGTCATATGGTAGATCAATGTGAAAAGCTGAAGAAGATGTTATATAGTTCTTTGCATAATCACCTGAAGTTGGTATGTTCAACAGCTATTTGAATCTCAATTTTTAATTCTGCCTATCCTGGAAGTCTCCGTCGCTGAGTATCTCTTGTTTTCAGGTAAAAGAGGACTCGGATGATGCTATTTCTGTAGCTTGTTGATTGCTGGTCAGCTGGATTCAGCTAGAGATCTGTTGCCACCGTTACATTTAGTAATGCTACCGAAAGATAGAGGGCCTACTGAGCCAACAGGTTTATCTATTCATTCCTTCCTCCATCCTCTCTAGTTATGTTCTAGGCGCAAGGGATCAATCTGGCTTGATTATCCATTTACTATATAGGACCAAATGACGGCTGCTTCATCTTTTCTGGATTTGGAGATGGAATAATGAATGGTTATTCACGGTCTGAGTGCTTGTATTTGTATATTCATTTTCTGCAGAACGGTTAATTTAAATGGGATCTTGTGTACAGACGCCTTGATAGATGTGGAAACAGACAGAGTGGGGCACATTCGCATTCCACAGATTGAAAATCTAGACTGGAAGATCCTACATATCATGGGCGTGCCCACGACATGGACAACGATTTTAGACTCGTCAGAGCTACCCTTGGAGTTGACGTGTATTAGAAGCATCATCTGATTGCTGATCCTTGGATTTTGTATGGCTTGTGCCATAGCATGTACTGTTTTTTTAAAAACGAAACGACGTAAATATCAGCATTCTAGCAAAATGTAATTATTGGCTTTTAATTTTCTCCTCGCGCGGTGCTTTTGTGAGTATTTAAGCTCTTTAAACAAAGGCCCCGTTTGATTCATTGAAAGCATTTGTTGGAAATAGAGATGAAAACGAATTGGGATTTGGGATTAAAAGTGTTTGATGTGAAGGAAAATTTGAATAGGATTTTAAAGAACTACTCTTTAGCCAGCTTTCTGGGGTACTAAATGCTTGTACCTCAACTCCTCAAGCGTAGCAATTCCAGAAGACCTGACAAGCCGTTGATCCATCATACTTTTAGCCTGCTGTTGACAGAATTGACGGATGCTTAAACTAGCCCCTTTTTTAGTTTCAAAGAGTTTAAAACAGCTAACAAAACAACAAAAGCCAACTAATAAATACCAATGATTCAAAAAATAAACCGAACAATACTTAAAAAACAATGCTAATGAATTTATATCGAACGGAGGAAGGACTACTTCCTTCTCGATCACTCCCAAAATTCGCTGCCACTGAAAATGCGTTGGGATTGAATTTAAATTTAAAAGCTATGATTACATCATGTCTCACATGAACAAAACAACCTCAGCCTCAAAAAAAACTCGTTAATAAAACCAAATCACATAGACATAAGCTTAGGACCATTATCTGGCTTGCCCATCCCTGCAGCTAATTCGGCATCAAGTTGAGTATGCGGTGCAGGTCCCATCATTTTTTTAACACTGCATACAGAATATATTGTGTTAAACTTATGTTTTCTCCCCAACAACTGAACAGCATGATATGCAAAAGATAGCAGTTCATGCAGTTTTATTTGCCCCATAACCGATTACCGAATATGGATAACTTCACAGCAGAAGTAGCCTTAAAACTTGAAAGTACTACTATCAATCTAAGCCAGTGTCATCAAAATATTAAATGAACAAGGAGAAAAAGTAAAAAGGGAGCAAACGTAGCCTACAGTTTTTTGTGCCGTTTGGTCCTAAAATGCTCGTCCCTCACAGTCACATTGGAGAAGTATCGACTGCAGAGGAATGAATTTGAAAATTGTTATCGATTCGGCTCCAACTAGTACCGTTTAAAAAAAAAAACAGAACAAACATATAGACAATGACGAGCAAGATTACTCGCAGTGAAGGCAGTAATACTGGCCCATCCCAGGTAAATCTTCATCTAGAGGTAAAGGCTTCTTCTCTTCATCCGGCATCTTCAGCTCATCATAAACCATATCATCTCGTGTTCCATTAACAAGTCAAGAATCACAATCAAACTAAATAATATAGACTCACAGAAGAAACAGAACCGAGGGGAAATCGCAGATGAATAAGAAAAGCATAAAAAAAAAGGCGTGAAAGACAATTAAGAAGGATATCCTTGTGGAGAAATTTGGTGCGCCGAGCCGTCTTGTGAGAATACCTTCGCTTCTTTACGCTTCTATGCGGACATTTTCCGCCCATTTTTCTCTTTCTGTGCTCGCGGACGTCTGATCGTTAGGTTGAGTTCTGGACCGCGTTCCGCTGCAATATAGTTAGGGTTTTGTCCACCGATAACTGAAGATTCAGATAAAACCCAGAGTCACTGGGATTTTCCCTATTTTAAATAAAGTGTAAAAAGAGTTACTAACTATTAACTGGATTTCTCCCATCCGCGCCAATTTTTTGGCCGGACAAGTCTGCGGTTTTGATTGAATCATCCGGTTTTATTTACAATAAATGTATACTTCCTTGATATTTTGATTACATTTATTTTTAAATTATTTGATTGATCCAATCAAAAGTTATCATTTTGTTGGAATATAATTTTTATTTATCTGACAAATTTCAACTTAATAAAAGTCGTTCGCAATAATTTTTGAAATGTAGAAAACTTAGGTCAGGTTAATTAGATCTATTATATCCAGCCAGCCTATCAAATTCTGCCACATGTATCAGCACATAACCACAAAAGCCACCGTTAAATACCCATTAGTTCTTGAAAAATTAGGGGAAGGCCGTCTTCGCATTTCCCTAAACGGCAACAATGCGATTGTAGAAATGCTTGAGGTCCATTTTTCAGAAATTGGCGTCAAGTTCTATTTAACTACTGGCCTTGGGATTATTGAGGCCCTTCTCCAAAGTCTTGAGCAGTATTCATCACTCAAAGTGACTCCACTTCATGATGAAAATCTGACATTTTCCATCAAGATCTCTTGCACACTTTGACAACATGCAATTTAATCTCAAAACTAAGAGAGGAAAGCCACATTAGATCAATCTCAGAACGCACACAAAATACTGATATATATTTTTAGAGGCGTCTGGTTTCAGACCTAAGCAGCTTTGAGCATCCCCACGCAAAAATCAGAGAATCGCTTCGAGCATTCAGAGAAAACAAAGAACTGGTCAAATTCCTTTGCCGCAAGTCGACTTGCAATTTCACCATCCTCTCCTAGCACGATTTCCCTACCCAAAACCAACAGCATTTTAACGGTGGCTTTGTGGTTATGTGCTGATGTGTTAAATTAATACGTGGCAGAATTTGATAGGTTAACTGGACATAACGCACCTAATTAGCTTTATCAAAGTTTTGTCCTTTTGAAATTTACATTTGCACGGAATTTCCCTGATAAAATTATCATAAGGTGGCTTTAATATTTTTTTAAAAAATATCATATAGTAGTATCCTTAAATAATAAATCGGTATAAGAAAATGATTTAATGAATTTTCTCTTGCTATCAACTATGGTTATTAAGACTAGCCGGTTCGACCACAAAACCAACGAACCAGTTAATTAACCAATTTGACCCAACCAGTTCACCGTTGATTCAATATTTTCTAACTTTAAAAATTCACATCTAATTATTCAAAAATATTATCATTTGATCCTAAAAAATTATCAAATTTCAAAAAATATTATCATTCAAATTCATTTCTTTACCAGTCTAACCTCAAATTAGCTTCGGTTTGACTCCGATTTGACCCAATCTAGACTGTTCAATAGCCAGTCCAAATTTAATAAACTTGACATCACATAACATTTCATCAAACAAATAATAGAAACCCTGGGAGTACAGTATTCTTGACGGATACCATACAGGCAAACATATGCAAATTAAAAAATTATTTTAAAATTCAAGAATAAAAGTTCCGAGAAGATAACGTTTGACCTTTTAAAAATTAACTGATATTATTATTATTATTCTAACCCAATAATATTCAAGTATTTAAAAGTTCAATGACATTGTATTTCATAAAAAATATGAGATTGTATATCTATATGCATGGCTATAGCCTGCTCAAAAATATATACAGGTTATGGAATAGTGGGGAAAATAAAGTTATAATGAAGATTAACAATACACATAAAAGTCTTCAAATTCTAACTAATTTAGATCATCAAGTTTAACCTCATACTGTTCACCGGTGGAGAGAATTTTGACACCAACCATACCCCTTTGCCACTCAGAACTCCCCACTAATACCAGCCGCTGAGCATTTATTCGGCTTGCTCGCTTGAAAACCCTACGGGAAGAAAATAAATTCCAGTTGAGAAAATTGATTCAATTACAATGAAAGATCCCTTGGAAAACAAGGAAAGATGAAACCTCTGAGGAGCACAAATTTTGTACCATTTAAGTGGTTTATTCTCCAAAACCAAGTCAACACTCTGCCCTTGATCTCTAAGAATCCTAGCAACCGTCGCAGCAGCTCCTTGAAGATCAACATCCAGAGCACACACGATGTTCTTTATTTGTAAGCCCAGCTCAGGTAGAAGACCCTTCTCTTTAAGCAACTTTAATATAAACCCAACCATCCCCATCCCCCACAAAAAAAAACGGTGGTCAAGCAGAAGCAGAAACAGGAGAAAACAAAAACGCTGGGAATAAAAATAAGAAACCAGTTAGCAGAAACACTAATTGGCTCTAAAATAGAAGTCAGCATTCATAACATGTGGAAGAAAGCAATAAGCCGGATATAGTGGTTCCTTTTTTTTTTGGATGAATAATCAAAATGATATTAGCATATTAACCGAGTCATATGTTAGTTACAAAACCAGGGGAAAAAAAATTGTGGTTAATAACAACACTGCTAAGACGGAGTTTCCTAAATCATCTGAAAAGTTCTATTAGAATCATGTCCTCTTTCACTATTGACAAAATCGATTTAATAGTTAGAAAAACGTAATGCTCGAGACCTTAAAATCAAGCCTCAAAACATACAGTCAAAAGCAAAGACGGAATATGACAGATAAAAAAATGCATTTAGGATCAATATAGTGGAACAAGGTGAAAGAAAAGATATTAAATATAGATATTTAGACGTAGAAATAAATCAAACTATAAATAGTAAATGAACTAAAGAAGAAAAAAATCAAAAATCAAAACAAAAAGCTTTCTGAGGCACAATTTATTTTAGAAAATAAACCGCATTGATAAATACTTTAGTTTTCCATGCTTTGCTTCTCCATGAATAATCCTAAGCTTAAGCGGGTGCTAGACATTCAACCAGGAAAAGTTTATTAGAATGCACAAGAGGGTTCCTTATTATGTTCACAGGTGGAAACATAGAAACTCACTTCCACTATGACTGCATCACCAAACCCAAAGCCACAAGCAGGAATGTCATCAGCGCCAAAAGTTGAGAATAACCGGTCATATCTGCCCCCACCACAAATAGCTCGCAGCTTTCCTTCTCTGTCAAAGCCCTACAAATGAATATTTTGTCATTTTAAAGAGCAAAAATATAACGGTCCATTTATACAACTACAAATTAACATAATCAACATGATTACGTTCTTATAATTCTTCTAAAGATGGACAACAGTGAGGAAAAAAACTGTAGCAGCAACTGTAGCATGTCACCCATAGAGAGATGCCAATATCATATTTCATGTGCCTATATTTATGGGTAGGGAAAAACATACAGTTCCAGTCATTTGCCAAATTCCATATATGTCATGACTTTCTGTGCAAACAGATCAAAACACAAAATAAAAAATATCTCAACATTCAAAAGATGTCTCTTCTTTTATCTCCTCGTTCCCTACCCAACACCCCCCCCCCCAAAAAAAAAAAAAAAAGAATAGGCATTATTTCTGTACAACTGCCACAGAAATGTCTGTTAACGATTGTACCAGGTTAGACAACAAAATCACAGGTCACAAACAAATTTGCCCCCTGAAAATACCCCTAATTCTTCGGTCTTCACACAATAAGGTTCAACTAGTCATTTGTATAAACTACACCCAACCTCAAACACAATGCCAGTGTAATAAGCAAGGCCACGAACAACTGATGCATCAAATTGAAGCCATTCATGGTAACCAAACTTTTCAGCAAGTGCAAACAACTGTTTCAGATCAGCAACTGCTTCCCCAGTGCTTCCAAGTCTCTCTGAACACCAACAAATTTAGATTGCATGTAAGCGACACAACATGTGTTCTCTAAGTCTGGAACTATTACTTGAAAGTTTATGGAAATGCCAAGTGCTACACGACCTAAAAAAAAGAATAAGGAGAATTTTCCTAATATAATAAGGGGGATACAATGTGTAGCCAAAAAAAAAAAAACAAAGCATGAATCCATATTGCACACCAGTTTCACTCAATACAGAAACAGGGTTGAATTGGAGGAGAATAGGGGAAAAAAATCTCCACTAATAACCTTATTGAAACCACTATGTGAAGCATCAGAGGATTGCACCCACATTCTGAACTTCAAATAACCAACTCTCAAGCACAAATGGCTATTTAGACGTGTCTTGCAATCAGCAATTGCAACAGATTAAAAGTAATGCGATTTCTAAATCAGTAAACAGGAAATCATGAACCTTCCAACTCTGTCAATGACTTTAAGGATAGCACTTGCAACAGCTCCTCAACAGCCTCTTGTGACAAACCAGAAGCCTTCAACTCTTTCTTGATCTCATCCAATGGAATTTTCTCTATCTGTTCCAAGTCAGAAATAATATTAAATTCCTTCAAATTTCCACATTTAGATCATATTTGTATATTTATGCATGTTAAACAAAAGAAAATGCCAGATTATGAAATATCAGTCATTCAAAAAATAACTGAACAAAAGAAAGGAAACTTAAATAATACAACAGCTTACAACAAAAAAATGGTGATCTTTTTTTTTAAAAAAAAAAAAGGAAAGAAAAAAGTGTAAATTGGTGGGTGAATTCTCCCGTGTCTCATATATTTGTATAAATGTGGCACCCAAACATTCTCTATAAAGTTATTACTCAAAAATCTTGCCTTCGAAGTAAGAAATGCAGTCAACAAAGAAAACAAAGTTAGCTTAATAGAATTCTTAAGAAATCTTCAAGACGGTATACTCAGGTTATGCAGTGGAGTATGTTGGAAGAACAAGTTTGATTGTTGATTTTTTTTTTATTGATTGAGGCAATTATAGGATTTAGTCATTATTTATAAAGGACAAAGATGTCACCCTTTGTAATTTTTTCCGATTAGGATTTAGTTACCTACATATAAGGTTATAATTGAATAGAATAGTTACTTGTTTGATTATTGATAAATAAGTTTGGTAATAAGTTCTTCTAATTGTGATCTTTATTCTTGTATTCCAATTTGTGGATTCCCTGTGTAACAGCAAGTTGCTGTGCCTAATTTACATAAATTCCTTGGATGTAAAGAAATTGAACTAGTCAATAACAAGTTGCTTGCTACGATTATTAGAAACCAATGGAAGAAAACAGGGGCTATCATAATTCCTTTTGCCCGACTGTTTTCTTGAGAACAAACAGGCCAGGATGAGTAGAGCACTCTTAACATGGGAAACAAATAATTAAATAGAGACAATGCTTATAACTCTTAGATTCAAAAACAGAAAAAACTAAGATTAAAAAAAATTGTATGCAAAACTCACTTTGTCTATGATGACGCAAACCTTGCCAAACAAATTTTCAGGAATGGAGTAACATTTCAATACTTCTTGCAGAACCTGTGAATCAATAAGGAAAGATATTGAAAACTCTTGATTTTCAACAGGGAAAAAAATTGACAGCCCAAGGACTAAACACAGTAAACTGCATATTGTACGTTTTAGTTTACAATGATAACAACAATAACAATCCTTAACCCCCCAAGTGAGGTCAACTACATGAATTGCACAACACCAAGGTGGTTTTTAACAGCCAAATTGATGTTCACAATGAAAACCATAATAAATTATTAAAAGACTAATCACATTAATGCATAAAAAGAACCAGGAAAAATCCTAAATAACAAAGGCATATCATGGACTTAAATTTTGGTTCTACACCAAGTAAAAGGTACAGAACTATGTACTTCTGATAAACCCTGAAGTTTATTTAACAAAACTGTGACAACAGATGACATTCTAGAGAAACCTTTAGCCCCAAATCGCTATCCTTGTAATATAATTGCATAAGAACTGAATTTGCATAACCACTCAGCCAAAAATTGCAAAGCATGCAAGTAAGAATTACTCAACACATTTGTGATTCTACACATCATACAATCATACATCTTGATATGTTAACAATTTTCTACAAACAGACAAGTGGTGATACTTCATACATATTCCATGACATTCAAGCCTGCAACACCTCTTGGCTAAACAAACTGCATATCAAGATTTTAATAAGCCACATTATATAGTGAGTAATATTGATTAATGCAAAGCCCTACTATACATAATTTTGGGGGGGAAAGAAAAGGAAAAGAAATATGTAACATACAAATATCACTTTGGAGGGCCTCCAGGCCCATTATTCAGATAGAGAAGGAAGCTTCCCACCTTTCGGCTGGAAACCTTAAATCCAACATCTGATTCTGTGATCCCAATCCGCTTGAACAGAGTGACAATAGAAGATATGAGTTCTGCTTCAGCCTATACCATAAAATGAAGAAACGTGGAATAGAAAAAAAGACAAAAGATTATGATATAATTAATTTGACTGTATCTTCATCACCACCTATTGAGGTTATAAATAATATTACCCAAACCAAGAAAACTCATGCAATGAGCATGCTAAAAAAAGTAAGAGTATATCAACCCAACATGAATTTCATGACTACAAAGCAAGGAACATCTTGATCAGTGTTGTTGTAATGAACAGGGGCGTAACCACAAAGAGTCATCAAACATATCAGTTTAGTCAAAAACAATAAAATTAACTATAAAGGGATGGCACCTGAATGCCATGTTTTCGTATAAAAAATAAATGGTGAAAAATTTAAGCTGGCAGTACATTCCATTATTATAGAAAGTATGCATAGTTCCAGCACATACCATAACCTCAGGAACGCCAATAATGTCCATATTCCATTGATAATGCTCCCGACGACGACCCCTTGTCATTCTTTCATACCGCCAACATTGTCCTACAGTAAACCACTTCAGCGGGAGGGGCGCAGATTTTCTGTGGGGGAAGGACAAACAATATCAACATTTGTCATTACAATAAAAATAAAAAATAGAAAATAGAAATTATATTAGGTTAAACTAAAAATTTCATGGACCAAACATAAATATGTGTGTGTGTGGGTAAATATATGAAAACCCAAGATACACAAATTAAGAAGAATTTTCATACCCTTTCTGTATTACCAGCCTTGCTAATGAAGGAGTTAATTCAGGCCTCAATGCAACACGGCGATTACCCCGATCTTCAAAACAATAAAGCTGCAGAAATGAAGTGTAAGGATTTTTTTTTCACTCTATTGTTATTTTCACATGTTTATCTGTCATCATCAGAAGAAAGACTAAGTCAAGCCTGTAAATAAAATTGATACATTGACTGCTTATCCTTCAACACCTCAAGGGCTTGTCATGGTTATCATTACACAATATTAACCACTTACGAAGCCAAGGGCTAAAATGGTGCGAACAGTACACAAGGTGTATATATAGTCTGCTATTCACACAATTAAATTGAGAGAACATATGATTGTAAGATCTTGAGATTTAAATTGAAATGTTGACAACCCTATGCTGCTTTCTATAAAAGGCCTCGGATATTGCTGGAGCTGTTATTTGATATTACCTAGAATGCCACCTCTGAAATCCTTCTAAGCTAAACTCTCTCATGGCAGTCATTTTAAATGCACAAACAGCACATAACACTATGGCCCTCGCATCAGAAGAATGTCATCCTCCCAGTCTATGACCATCAACTATAGATTTTGAACCTAAGATGAAAGGATGGAATAATTACACAAGAACCCATAGTACACATGCACATTATATATCTTTGATACGCCTGGCAGCAAATATCCTCATTAAAAAAGCATAATAGCGACCTGGTCTTTAATCTCCTCCCCTGCCTTCCTAGTGAACAACGCCTCTGACTCAAGCACCGGAAAATCAACCTCCTCGAACCCATAAAGCCGTGAAACCTAGAGGTCCCGTTAAAGCAACAATCCGCGGGTAAAAAAGAGTCCAATCAATAATCAACCATAATATGGATGCATAAACGTCAAAATAAATTCTAAACTTGTTTGCCTCTTTGAAATTGTTGAAAAGCCAGTTACGCAGGCGCATATCTTCGGGCGGGAAATCCCGCGTCCCCTTGGGAGGATTTACGTCGATTTTATGCACATCTCCGGTGAGCGGACCCGGAGATAATGCACCTGACCTTCCACCTCCACTTGCATTATCGGTTGGAGACTCCTCGTGAGTCGCTTGTGACAAAGCACAGTGAAGTCTAGCATTGGACGAAAATGGAGGCCGGCTAATGGAGAACCTACGAGTGCAATTAAATGCAAGGGATGGAGATGAAAATTGATAGCTGAGGGAATAAAATAATGGTTTGAAGTATAAACTGAGGCGCGGTTGGAGTATAGGGAACGAAGATGGAAGTGGAGTTGCAGGCATGGCAATGGCGGTAGGGTCACTCTTGCTGCCTCGCAATTCTGTTTCTGCTTACTTTTTTTTCTTACAACGCGGGAGGGATAAGAGTTCGGATTTCGCGGGCTGGATTGGGGTTTAAGACCCATGGCATTTTTTTAAAAAAAAAGTTGTTTACTCATGGGCCCCCAACAGAATCGTTTCCCTCTCCTAAAAGAAATGCCAGTTATAGCAGGCCAGGCCCATGGGCCTTATGCATGTTTTCTTATTTTGTGTGGGAGATATTTTAATTATTATAGATGGGTTTGTCAATCAACACTCTGTAATTTATAAATATAATCACGTCTACTTGTCAGCACGAGCTATTTTAAATTGTATTGGAAAATGATAATAGTTGATATAGATGAGCCTTGTCAATGGTTACCCTTTGACTTCTCAAATTAAACATGTAAATTTGCTCCAATAGACACTTACACTTGTCAATGTTTAAATGTCATTATAGGCATATAAACTTGTAAAAATAGGTACACAAGCTTCTCAAAATATGTATATGCATTGTCATCGTATAACTTTTCAAAACACTCACATAAACTTGTCAAAATAAGCACATACACTATAGTGTATATGTTTATTTTGACAAGTTTATGTGCTTATAATGAGAAATTACTTATTGGCAAGGATATTTACATATTTTGACAAATTTATATATATATTTATAATGACAAGTCAAATAATAATTATTGATTAATTCATCTAAATTAATTATTACCATTTTTCAGTACAACTTAAAACAGCTCTTGAAGATAAGTGCATATGACTATATAAACAAACACATTTACGTTAACTAAAACAATTTTTATTGACAAATGGATAATCTATATTGATAAGTATTTAAACCTAATCATATAACTTAATATCATATAATATCTAAATATTATTTATTAAGGTAAGAAAATAATTTCACATTGAGAATTCACATGACTGAGGTCCCTATAAATTTTTTTTATAAAGAAATAATGGTAATCTTTTGTTATTTTTTCTAGTCCTTAGAATGATAAGGATGATTTTCCTAAAAGAAAAGAGGCAACATTTATATATTTAGTTAATTTTAATATTTCTTTAGAAAAAGGAAAGAAACAAGGGGTGAAGTGACGTTCATTTTAGCCCAAGGTAATTAACGCAACGTGAGTACAGTAACACAGTCCACGGAGAGTACCGAGTACGAAGTAGGCGCGGCCTTAATCCTTAATTGCCTGTAACGGGAGGGGAGAAGAGAGAAATTATTTACTACTTCTGATTTTAATTATAAGGTAAAGTTGAATTTTTTTGGAGGGGTTAAAGAAGTTAAATAAGTTACTTTATCATTTAATATATTGTGTATTTTTAAATTATATATTAGTTTATTAATCAAACTAATTAGTTAGAAGAAAAAAATAAAAATACCTAAAAATGATTTAATTAATTTCCTTAATTTCTCCAAAAAAGTCAACTATACCTTATAATTAAGATTAGAGGAAGTACCTTATATTAACCAAAATCCCAACAAATATCTTTCACGTTAATAACAATTTAGTAAATATCATCCCTTTCTCCTCCCGTGGCCTCTCATTCTCTCCTCACAAACCAAACTATGACCGACGTTGAAAAAGAGAAACACAAACTGAACCACACTTGTTGCACGATGTGTGCGTGGAAATATGGGAAAATGGAAGGAAAGTAGGCGTAATCATCGCAAATCACAAGCATGTGCAACGTTACTTGTTGTGGGCACACAGTTTTTGTGCATTTGTCACATGAACACCACATGCCCTCATTGGGCCTGTCCCAGTTCTCAGTATCTTCTCACTTACCTTCCCTTCTACACTTTTCAACACACCACTCCCCTTCCTATATGATCTCGTGCGTGTGCTCATTACTCTCTCCGAACTTGCTGTTATGCGTATCTCTTATCTTTTACTGTCTCTGGTCCCTAGAAATTCTAGTCCACGAACTCACCACCACTATAAACCGTTTGATCTAATTTGAATTATTTATGTTAATTTTTATTTATTTTTGCTTTCATTTTTTAAAAGGTATTTTAACGTATACAAAATCTAAAATAAAAACAATCCCTTAACTGTGATTTGGAAGAAAAAAACCGAATTTAATTTAAAAATTATCAATTGAAATTGAAATTCCAGACCATTGAGATTTTGTTTGAAATGTACATGCATGCGCAGATCCCATCACAGAGGTGAGATCTTAGTCCTCATAACTCTGAGCACTGAAACTGGTTTTTCAAGAGATATAGTTTGCATTAAAATCACGGAGAATTAGGTTGCTTTCTCTCTTTCTCCCATGTTTAATTTCTTGACATATACAAATAAATTTAGACTATGCGCGCTTGGCATAGGCTCCAAGAAATTAAACATTATTGAATAAAATAGAAAAAAACCTCTCGTGTGTTTGTGTATGTATGACAATACCATCTCAAAAAAAAAAAAAAAAAAGTGGCAGGTTTGGTTAAAAATAAAAACAGATAAGATCAGTTGTAGGTGTTTGTATGAACAGGGGGTTGTGATTTTTGGCAGCTGCTGAGTGCAATCACTGAGGTTTGAATTCAAACTACTATAATGAGGAAGTTCCCTTCAAAACAAGCTACGATCGACTCGCCAACTCCATAAAGATTTGTCACCTTGTGAGCGTCCGATCCCTTCAACGAGAATCAAAGATCACGAATCGTCATCATGAGTGGGTGCTTGGAATTTTCAGCTGCAGTTAAGAGTTGGTAACGTCATCAGTGTCGTCGTTGGAATGTTCCAGATAAGGTCAAAAGTTAATTAAACTATTAACCGCTTTTCTGCGTGCGTGAACCTTATTTTCATATGTAGCCTAGCCTGGTAGGTACTCCGTAGCTTTTCTTCTATGAACTTAACTATTAGGGAAAATTAAAATAAAGTACTTAAATAAAATAATATTTAATTAGAATCACCATAAAAATTATAATTATTAAAAAGGACCGAATAAATTAAGAAAGTACTAAATTATCCTTTAACTTCCTTAACATAGAAAACAAAGCGTAAAGCGCTTTCTTCTGTTCTCCCATAAATATCAAGGTAAGCCATTTAAGAATCCATTATTGGAAATTAAAAATGACGATATTTAGTAAAAGTTTATGCATAGTAATGAAGTTTAAGAACAACTTTGTTCTAATTAACTTCTTGTTTTCACGGAATTACCAAAAATCACTATTTTTAATTTTTAATACTGAATTTCAAAATGACCCCACCTTGATATTTAGGGGATGGAAGAAGGTAATTTGTTCTTTATTTTTTGCGTTAGGGAAGCAAAAGGATAATTTAGTATTTTTAAATTTATTTGGTCCTTCTTGATAATTACAATTTTTATAGTCCTTCTAATTAAATATTATTTTATTTTGGTCCTTTATTTTAATTTTCTCTAGTTAATTAGTAATTTAATCATATATGCATGTACCAGCTGAGTTCCACTCAATCAATTCTGATTAACATGCGAGGCCTGTACCAAAATTTGGCCCCCAGTTAAATCATGTGTTTAGATAATTCAAAAACAGTTTGGAGGCTTGGAGTTTTAAAACACTGGATATGGACGCATCAATGGAAAAGTAGACAAAAAGATGTCTTAAATCATAGGAGAAAAAGTTTGACACTCGATTCCAGATTTGACTCGTTCACATCCAATTGTTGAGTGCATAAAAATAAACCTTTTTTTCATGAAATATATATATATTTAAAATGGTGAAAGTACAAATTTAATAACTAACAATTATTTTTTTAATGAACACTCAACACAATTAATTATTTTTAGGTATAAAAATAGATATAAAAAATTTATATCGAGGCAAATATAGCAACATTGTTAAGGTGAGAAATATGAGCATTTGCATAAGACTATTTACATTTATTTATTTTTCATAAGAGTATTTACAAGATAAATATAATAAAGGAATATAAAAGAATACAACAAATTTTTTTTTTTAATTACACTTGGATCGAAATAAAATTAAGTTTTATTAGTGGAAAAACAATTATGTGAATGACCGAAAAAATTTAACTCCATGAATTTTTTTAATTAAACACCTTTATCTATCTTGTAAATCTTTTTATCTGTCTTGTATATATTCTTATGAAAAAACTAAAGTAAGGGCATTAATATAAATGCTCGAATTTGCATTATAAATGCTATTATGAAAAATAATTGTGTTAGGCACCTATAGAAAAATATTTATTGTTAAATGTACATTTTAACCTTTCTAAAAATATATTAAAATAATATAAAGTGATAAGACTAATGAGATTCACGTATTGCAAAAAGTAATAAAAGTAAACTTGGGTTAACCATGTTATCTGCTCCGGAATAAGTTGATTATTTCTACTTGTACTCCCAAACATAAGTATTTGTGTTAAGCTCCTATAAAGAAATATTTGGTTGTTGAATTTTTTCCTTAACCCTATTTAAAATGTTATGAAAATGAAAAAATGGATGTTTGTTTTAATTAGTGGCAAAAACTTTTTTTTAACTTAATTTACAGATAAGTGTATGAGAAGAGTTTATCTTAATTTATGTAATTAAAATGTTTTTCCAATGCTAAATTAAAATATGCATCCATTTTTTTAAAACTGTCAACAACTAAATTGGTTGCTCTCTTTGCACAATTTAAAGCCATGGCCATATAATTCAAAATTGTTGGAATTTAGAAAGAAATCTCATAGTTTATGAATAAGAAGAAGGATGGAAAAGAAGAGGAAAAGTAAGAAGGATTGTATATGTGGTAAAGTCCCACATTGGTTAGGTGGAGGGAAGTTGGAGGGTATATAAGCCCCAACTTTGCTCCTACTAAATGAACCATTGGCTCTACCCACTTTGTAGAAGGGTGAGGATTTAGGCAACCCTTGGTCCACCACACACTGCCCACCCGATCTGGTCCACGCGTTTGAAATAAAAAAACAATTAATTTTTTATTAAATTAATTTTTGAATAAAATAATCCTTTTATTTTTATTTCTGTTGTGCCTTTTCGGTTTTTTCCACTGGCGACTACGTACGACTCGTTCAACTTCGTCTGGTCGCGTTTGTTGACCCGCCAACCCGTTCAGCTTCGTCTGGTGCGTCTATTCATGAGACGCACCAGTTCGCCAGCAACAGACGTAGGTCGTTTCTGTTCGTTCCGTTCTGGTGTGTCTTTTCGCACAACGTACCAGTTCGCAGCAATAGACGAGTCCATCTGATCGTGTTTTTCCGGAGCCTATAAATAGGGGCCCCTGGTCACAGAATTTTTCACGTTCTTTCTTCTCTGCGCACACTCTTTCTGCATAAAACATTCTGTGCGTTCCAAAAGCAGACTCATTGGATTCGCTTGGCCTTCAGACAGACAGAGCCATTTTTCTGGAGACGAATAATCCGTTCTATCCTGAGAGGCAATTGCTCAGAAACCTTCGGCTTCCATAGAGGAAGCAAAATTGTCTTAAAGACACAACGAAAGTTGAGCCCAGATTTCTGCATAGTTCATAACCATTATTTAGCAGTCTTGTGAGTTCGTTTAATTTATAGCTTTTTCATGTGATAGAGGCTTGTTGTATGCTCTCTGTTTATTATATTCAGTTAATACAAATTCTTCTTATACTGTTTTTGTTTACTGTATATTCAATTTCTACATAGTCTATATGTTAGAAACAACAAAAATAAATAAATTGGTTACTATCAGTACCTGGATGGATCGAGTAGGGTAACAAGAAACTCAACAGTTTTTAAGAAAATACATTGCGAACAGAGGGGGGGAAATCACGCTCGTTGAGTTTTCTCCCACAGTCTGGGTTGTGATCGATGTCGATCGGGTTGGGCTAATGTCTTTTCAACCCATGAGAAATGTTGAGAGAGGAAATTACCACAGGGAGGTAAAAAAACATTAAACACAGGGAAGTTTCAGGGCCAAAAAAAAAAGTAAAAATCTGACAAGGTTGACTTATAAATTACTACCTCCCATATGAGTACAGCTTAATTTTCTGAATCACGATGCATGATAACGTTGCCGGCCAGACATTAATGAGCCAGACAGTCCAAATCAGAGAGACGAGTATCCACGTTGGTTAGGAGGAGATTGACAATAACTTGGCTGGGTGTGTTCCTTGTGGTGCGTGATGCATGCAGGATTTTCAAAGAATCTCAACTGGGACAAAGCATATGATATCACATGTTTTACAACGCTGCAAATTAAATATTCATGCTGCCTCCGGGGACCAAGAGCGGTTTTGAAAACGACCCTCTTCTCCATTCATTTCTCCACTTGTTAGCAGTAATTCAACAACAGGATTTATACGCAACTCTATTATTTGTGCCTTGCTTTTGTTTTGTCCTTCCCAGATTTTTTTTTTGTGCGTAGACCGTTGACAAAGTTACCGCGCGCTCTAAATGTAGTCGTATATTCTGACTTCTCTAATCCTAATGAATCAGGGCGAAATTGTTTCAACATACGTACAAAAGCAGCTTGAAATAGTCAGATATCTTCATCACTAAAGTCCCAAAGCTGCCATATGTCATAACTGAAAACGGCACTTCATTTTTGTAGTCTGCTCCCATTACACAAAAACAAAGACCCACATTTTGACTGCTCAAAGTTGCGGGCTGATCAGAAAAACTGGACTGGCGTGCAGCATAATGAAAATTGTTTTGATTGATGGTTCATATATATTACATCAGATTCGGGGAAACCCACAGAAATTCAGAGGACTGTAGGTAGTTTTAGTAATTTAATATTCGTCCATCCTTGGTTCAAAAAACGACAAAAACAATCAGCAAACACGAGCCTTCATCATTCCAAAAGAGAAAAAAAACAAATCTATTTATTCCTTTTGATTTTCACCCGACGCGCTGGGGCCCATGTCCTCCGAAAAGCCTTCAGAAGAGCTGTTTGGGATAGCTTCAACCGGTGAAAAAAACCTATCTAACAAAAAAAATAAGTCAAGTGAAAGAAAAAAAAGCTAATATATTCTGTTTGAGATAAGTTTTTTTTTCCCCTCAAATGTTTGAGATAAGTTCAAAGGTTAATAGAAGTTACTTTTTTTCAACTTTTAAAAAATAATGTTAGAGATAAATAATTTAATAAATAATATTCTATTAAATATATATTTTATATACATTTTAATTTATCTATTAGAATATATTTAATAAAGTACTTTAGAGTTCTTAACTTTTTATTAAATCAAATTTATTTTTTTTAATTCAATTATCACAATATATAAAAGTAATATGTGTATATACTATTTAATAAAATTTACGTTATTTTCAGTCATTTTTCATGTCAAATAACTTTTCTAATACTATTTCAAACAAGAATATATTTTTTAAATAAAAAATCCTTCGATCCTAGTTATCTCAAACACAAATCATATCTAAAATTTGATTTTTATATTATCTTCCAGTTAAAAGTTTATCTGAAAAAAAAAAAAAATCATTTCAATCCCAACTATCTCAAATCTCAAATGAGCGCTACCAACGCCACCGGCTCGGCAAGCCAGAAGAAGGGCAGGGTTAGTTGAGTCATATCGCTGATTCAGCCACAAGCGAATATGGAGTAACGTATTTTATAAATAATATAATGCGCATGTGCAGGGAAAAAAAACTTGTATTTTTTTCTTTGGCAGCTTTATAAAATGCAGTCGTTTGCTAAAACCAATAAATTAAACCTTAATTAATAATTCAAACACTCTTAATATATCATGCGCCATCATACATGCATAAACCATGAGTCATGATACCATCCATCCTCTCAAACCGAACCTGGCCAGCAAACCAATTATGACTCCTTGACCGCCATTTCTCTATATATATATACCCCCTGGTTGCCTCCATTTCCACTCTTCAAATAACCAGCAATCAACTTGTTTGCGATTCCACCATTTCTACTGGTTTTATCATCCTAATTCCAAATGGGAGAGGTGAGTTTCAAATTTTAATGTCATTATTTCATATAAACACAGTCCAATTAATCTCTCATTTTTCTTATCAGTACTCTCAGTTCTGATTTCTCACGTTTCTTTAATTGTTGGCCGTGGCAGCAGAAAGTAGAGGAATCCAAGAATGAGGGCGAGAAAAAGCCTGAGGCGGAAGCCAAGAAGGAGAAGGCTCCAATCCCTATCGTTTTGAAGCTTGACATGCATTGTGAAGGATGCGTGAAGAAGATCAAACGAAGCGTCCGGCATTTGGGTGGTATATATATATTTCTTCACTCTTCTGAGAATATTCCGACTAGCTAGCTTTCTTCAGTATTCAGATCCCGTGTTGATTCGTTGAGATTTTTAAGTCTTAATCGGCGGAGTTGATGGTGGATGCAGGTGTGCAAGACGTAAAGGCCGATATGTCTTCCAACAAACTTACGGTGTTTGGTGAGGTGGACCCCGCCTTGGTACTGGCGAAGCTGGCGGAGAAAACCAAGAAGAAGGTGGAGCTCATCTCCGCCCCTCCGCCTAAGAAAGATGCCGCTGCCGACAAAAAGTCCGACGAGAAACAGCCGGAAAAGAAGGCCGAGGAGAAAAAGCCTGACGAGAAGAAACCTGAGGAGGATAAAAAACCAAAAGAGGTATTGACATTTATTAAATTATTTATTTTTATTATGCATCCAATGCACGTCTGCCAACACGCGCCTGAAAATGCTCTAATAACAGTCAAGTTGGTGCTTATTAACCCACTTAAACTAAGGAAACAATAACATGAATTCCATTTCATTTTCCAATCGGTTCATAATCAAGTTACTTAGATCGCATCGTCTTCTATTTTTATCTGGACAAAAATATTTGTTTCTATAGTTTTCTGAGAATATTTACCTGATTTTATTTGATATCTTCTGACAATATTATTATTATTTTTTTTTTTTTGTGGTTCAGAGCACAGTAGTTTTGAAGATCAGATTGCACTGTGAAGGCTGCATTTCTAAGATTCGGAGAATCATACTCAAGATTAAGGGTAAGCCACTAGTGTATTTGACCTAGATTGTTTTTTATTATACCGATCGATCGTGGAGTACTTTACAAAATTATCTTAATTTGTATTAAAATGGTTGTGGATTAAGATGACGCCACACCTGCCGTGTATAAAATTGAAGATGTGTTGTGGGTCACTTCCGTAATGAATTAAATAATTAAAATGGTAGTTAAGTGCCTACAGTGGCTGACGGTGCTCTGATGTGTCGTACAGGAGTAGAGTCGGTGGCCATTGACGGAGCCAAAGATTTAGTGACGGTGAAGGGAACGATGGACGTGAAGGAGCTGACGCCTTACCTGAAGGATAAGCTGAAGCGAAACGTGGAGGTGGTCCCACCACCGAAGAAAGACGAGGGTAAGAAAGAGAAGGACGGGGGAGGGGAGAAGAAAGAGGCCAAAGAAGGCGGTGGCGGTGAGAAGAAAGAGAAAGAGGCTGAAGCAAAACCGGCCACCGGCGGAGACGATGAGAAGAAGAAGGAGGAAGCACCTGTGATGGAAGTTAGCAAGATGGAATATTACGGTCTCCCCCCTCCGACGTTCTGGTACAACGAACACGTGGCCAGCGAACCCGGCTACGCCATGGAAGCACATCAAGGGTATATGAACCAAGGGTATTATGGGAATCCAGTGTACGTGAACCAAGGATACCCTAACCAAGTACAGCCTCCACCATTCTACATGCACCACGATCCACATCCCCAGATGTTCAGCGACGAAAATCCCAATGCTTGTTCTGTGATGTGAGCGCGATCGATCGATTCATCCGACGGTGAATTTTGGAGATGAACGCTGTATATAATTAATCAATGTTCAGAAAATAAAATATAGTACCTATATAATGCTATAGAGAAATTCAGACATGGTGGGATTTTGATGTTTCGGATCCGTTAGTGACGTGGGTAGGGGTGGCCGGCTCTGGCTAGAGAATCTGGACCAGAAACACGACTGCATTTGTTGTTTTGTTCCTTCTTTTTATTCTCATGTATCATACAAATTATATTAATAATGAGCATATCTATATATTCTGAGTTACAAATTCGTTTATCTTTAACGCTAATAGCTTTCAGTTGTTTAAAGTCATCATTATAGCGTAGGGTTTTCTCCTCAGATGAATATACATTCCTACCGGCCAGTTTAGTTAAGTTGTTTGATGTGCGTGAATTAATTAAAATGTTGTAATAAATGATTAATATTATTGTGATACACGTGAATTAATAAATTGAAACTTATAATTAAAGAATGGAAAATAAATTCTATTTAATTAAATTATTGCGGCCTTGGCAAGTAAAGTGAATCGAATTTACCCATCCACGCAGGGTGGCCTGGAAGTACAAAGTACAGGGGAAAAGGGTAACATATTGTAGTACATGGCACCAACTCGAAAGAAATGAATGCCAATAGAGAGAGACTTTGAGTGGGGAAGGGCCAAGGGGGTCCGGTTTCGAATCAAGTCATTATGACAGTTCAAGAATCTTACTGTACAAAGCATGATATTGATAATGCACCTAATTAAAGTTCATCGATAAGCGTGATATATTAAGTAATGTTAAAATAAAATTCTTGAAGATAACCTTGGAATGAATTTGAGTAGCTGAGCTGAATTCAAGTCCCACACGACTTTATGGCCCGCAGAAAAGGCCATATAAATTGCCTGTCTTTTCTCTCTTTTTAATTTTTGTTATATATCTGATCCACCAGTTGCTTCCTCCAAAAGAGACCCTCCTTTCTTTTCTTCTTTTTTTTGCCCTTTTGCTTTTGTCATTTGTTTTATTATTATTATTAATAAACATGGCCGGGCGTTTGAATTTGCACTGAGCTATTGAGCTTTGAAAATGTAGCTAGCTCCATTCCCATGAGGCCACGACTTTAATTAATTAAAGAAGGAAGAAGACAATACGGGACCGGCACTGCCTCTGGTTTTATATATTCTCTGGTTTATTATTATTACTTCATTATTAGAAACCATGCATGCGCGTGCTATATATATATATATATATAATTGAAGACGATAGCTAGACGATCAATAGAGTTAAAATTATAAATCATATAAATGCTTTAAATATATAATTTTCAACGCCTTGAAAGGAAAAGTCTGATTGAATAATGCATGCGGTGGTTCCATATAAACAAATATATATAAAGTCACAGTATTGTACGTGTGGTCCATTTTAGTGATAAATGGTAGAGCATTTGGTGATCGAGTGTGGCTCTCTGGGCAACTTGTATATATCTTATGATCTTATCCCTTCTTCATCAATCCTTGCCACCTCTTCCTTCTACGGACGTATTCCATTCTTTAAAAGCATACAACTGCGTACACTGTCTTATTTGCCCGCCGTCGTCGAAGGTCACTGTTCTATAGTATTATATAATAAATTAATTCCAGCTGTCACGATAGACCTAGCTTCCCACTCTCTCCGTCTAATATATGACACTTGGCTTAAATATACGAGGGCACGCCAACTATATATAGCTAGCTGAAATATTTCCATGCATTTATATATACGTGTCCATTCTTTTATTTTACTGATCATTATTATTACAAATATGGGACCAAGAGTGGAAAATGCAAAACAGTTAGTTGATCTTTCTTAACGAGATGAGCTATAATAACTAACAGCTAGTCGATAAAATAGCTTGTGATGAATGTCATATAGTTTTACCCAAAAAAAAAAAAAAAAATTGCAAGAGGATTTGATACTTCAACAGCCACATATAAAAACAAAAGAAAAAGACGTCCTTGCCTCGATAGGTATCATGCTCCGGCGCTTATAATTATTATTATTATTTTGCCACGCCTATTTATAATTATGTAGCGCTTAACGGGACGTCTTAGAGTATGATTCTGTGAATGACGGCGTAATAAATTATTACAATCAAACCATGAGTAACATTTAAAACTAATTAGGTTTTACGCAAGTTAAGACAAAACTTATCTCATATAACTTACCTTGTATGACCTAAAATTTAGGTTTTAGAAGTTCCAAACACTACATAAATATTTTACCCTTTTTCCCTACCATGTGACCGAGGAAAGGAAAACAATTATTTTTTAACATTTTTTCCTTAAAAAACTAATTTAGAATCTACACGTACACATTCACCTGCGTTGTTAAACTATCCTCTAGCAGTAACTTAAAAACTAGCCCTACGTCGGCCATAGGGACTCACGCATGCACTTGGGATCGAGAGACACGCACGCAACTTATTAAATTTGAAGCAATAATGTAATAATAAAACATTAGCCTGATCAGTATGTGTTAATTATATTTATATTATAAATTTATTTATCTGCCCAGCATATGAGTACTAAAATGACGAGAGATCTCCAATGGCCGGTCTTTTACTTCAGTTGTCGTTTATACTTCCTTTTTAATTAAGATTCAAGCTAAGAGCTCAGCAAATATATGGAAATCGAAGGCGCTATAAGCTTTGACAATATCTACACGATATTTATGTAACTCCAGACATATATGAAGGCATTTGAATTTGTATTTGGACAACCATACAAACATTACGTACAACACTAATTTTTTGGGGGAAAAACACAGAAGAGACGACGCTAGCTATATGTCGTCGATAGCAATTTTTTTTATATATATTTCTTTTCTAATGGGTATTATTGATCACACGAATTATATATATTAATGCATTCATGAGGCATCCGTTTGTGCTAATTAAAAAAGGTGAATAAGATTAGCACAAAAGAAAAAGAACAAGAGCGCAATAATTTGATAATCCGAATTAGGTTTTCCATTTCTATCAGAAACACGAAAACGAGGGAATTTTCAAAAAGATTCCACTAAGCAAAACGACACTAGATTTTTTTTTTTAAAGCCCATACTACTCGCACGGTACAATAGTGACATATGATTACGTATAGGCTACAAATTCTGCTGTGCAGCAAGGACAAGGAGAGCATCTAATCATTTCATTTCGGACCAACCAATCATTTCGAGGATAAGGGAAATTCATTAGACGAGCTTCTTATCTGATATTACGTCATTATGCGCATGCTTCATAGCGACTTTTAGCTCCATTGATAGGGAAAAAATAGAAGAAAGAAGACTTGCTTACGTTGGGTGATTAATATGTCAGTGATAAAGACGCGATATTATTTAATAATTCTCCAATATGCTTATATTATCGTGTTCTGATATGAATTTTCACTAATGCAAAATTTCGATCTAAAATCGTTAAAGAGAAAAAATATCTTGGGATGAATATATTTTTCATTAATTCATTTATTGCGTATCCCTTCTTTGTTTTCATGCAAATGGCGTATCCCTTTAAAATCTTATCTCTAGCACAACTAAATCACATTCATCACAGCTCAGGCAAATAGACAGAAGAAAGAGTGGAGAATGATAATGAAATAAAGGGGGAAAAGAATTGGAAATGCATTTATTTGGAAATTAAAGATAGCATAATATATTTTCACCCCCAAAAAAAAAAGGTTAGCATTTTATCCATATATATGCCCTTATTACTTTTCATGCGCACGATGAGTAGCAATATAATATATAGTTCATTTTGATCCAAAAACAAAAAGTAACAATATAATCAAATATTTTTCTCTATGGCTAGAAAGGCAAGCACTACTTCAAACGCCACTACAATGCCATTTTGCATTAGCTTTATTTAGTCATCAGTGTATGTTTGCGTAAAATAACTATGGGACACGCAGATTCCCAATATAATCTGAGGATGACTCTCTGATTAACATTAGCGTACTTTAATTTAATAATTGTCATGACGAGCGTACTTTATATATTAATAATAGGAGTAATTAGAAGTTCAAAACTCTCTTGCTTAAGAGATCAGAATTCAAGAAATACTTCAGTTTATCATGTGAAAACGGCTTGCAAAAGTCAGTAGCTTGACAGGTTGGGCTTTCGTTTAACAAATGATGTTATACCTATCCATAAAAATTGAATAATCATGCGCAAAGAGCTTATTATAATTACTAGCAAATTGTTGATTAATTATTAGTATCATTATAATCTAAGAGTACGTACTGATCATTTTTATAGGATCTCATTCACGGTATACGAAAGTTTTGACCATATCAGTGAAGACGTCGCGAGCCAGCTAATATGTGAACTCATGTACTAGCGAGCAAAGCTGATAAATTTAATGAAAATTGAGACAGAGAATTTAAGGTAATATTGTCCTTTCTGAATTCTCAACCACACAACAGTGATAGTTGGATGAACTCTTTGATTTTCCCCCCATCTCCTATCGCTAAGTATCGTGCGTTACTAGTGTTGTCGGGTGAAAGGACAATTACCCAAATAATGCGATGCACTTAATAAATTAGTGACACCTAGCTGAAACTCACGCAAATTAGAGGTAGGCCCTTTAAGATAATCGATACCAAAAAAAAAAAAAAGTCATTTATAGAGGTTAAAATGGTGAATTTGTAACTGTTTAAACTGCTACAATAGACATGTCTTAAAAGTATAATTTTTAACACCTCATATTTCAAATATTTAATTCAAAAAATATTTTTTAAGACTAGACGTGCATTTGATGTCAAAAGTAACAAACTTTTTTAGACTACTTATATCAAAATTGAATCTAGATCTAGTTTAAGAAGCATTTTTCATCTAATTTAAAAAATCTTTTTTGTACTAACGACAATAGTAACATTTTCAAAAACCGCTACAAAATATATTATTGCAAAGGGTTTTATAATGGTTTTTTAGAATCACTACCATATTGGTAGCGGTTTTTGTCACCGCTACAAAATAAATATATAGATGATATATTATATGAGAA
The DNA here is from genome assembly GCA_037074495.1 of Acacia confusa. Lineage (NCBI taxonomy): Eukaryota > Viridiplantae > Streptophyta > Magnoliopsida > Fabales > Fabaceae > Acacia > Acacia confusa. The sequence continues at coordinate 5,371,477 of CM073507.1, read as the reverse complement.
TCTTGTAACGGTTCTAAAATCACTATAAATGTTGATGCAAAATTTTGGTCGAATTTGGTGTGTCAAGAAATGAGAATATAAAATTTGGCACCAACATTCAAGTGATTTTGAAATTGCTACTAAGTATTGGTGCCAAAACATTTGTAGCAATTGTTAAACCGCTATTAATATTAGATGAAATTTTTAAAGTTGCGCCAAAAATCAAATTTGAAGTTGAATTTAAATTTCTAACTGCTAAAAAATATTGCCAAAAGAAAGCAAGACTATAATTTGAGCCAATTGTTACAATATTATTATGTTGAGTGTTTTATTATTCATGTAATAATTTAAATGATAGTAGTTAATATTTCAAAATAATGATTAAATTAAGTTAGATAAGTATAAGTATCATGTAGGCTTAATGTTGAGAATGTGTAAGTAATAAAGACTTATTATGTTGTTCATCACTAGATGTTATTTGATTATAGAGTAAATGTTGATGACTATGAAAGGAATGTTGAAAATCTTGGGAAAAGTTATTTAAATTTATGGAGAAGAAGAAAAAATAATTAATATAAGTAGGAAAATTTAAAATGCTGAAATCAAAAATTTATTTTATTTTTTAATCATGTTTGTTCAACTTGCTCAGCTCTTCAAAAACTTCATAGATGAAAGAAAATGAGTCAGGAGAAGAGTTGGAAGAAATGGAGGAGGGTTAGAAATGAAGTGTGGTGGGGAATTTATAAGTATCTATGTAACGCTTGTAGCAGCTAACATGACGAAATTTTAGAAACCGGTATAAATATGTAGGCTCTCTACATTTTGTAGAGGTTATATACATCAGAATTGCAGCAAATATACAGCCCTTTGGATTATGTTGTGGGTCTTATCATATAAATCAGCACAAATGGGCAATTCATATAACAAAACCGTTATAAATTTAGCGTGAGTTTTATGTCAAGCTGGTGACACATTTTGCAGTGGTCTGTTTGCTAGAACCACTATCAATGTTGTTAACTAAGTGGAGCGCCACTTTGTTCAAGCCATATTGTTACAAATTTATAGCAGGTTTGGGATGATCCGCTATAAATCTCAAGATTTATAGCAGTTTCGTTAAACTGTTACAAAGTAATTATTACAAATTGATAGTTTTTTTTTTTTTTTTAAGTGAATACCCCACAATATAATCATATACTACTAATTAAAAAAGAAGGTGGTCATCAAAACAATAATGCCATCGTAGCAAAAAAATTGACGCCTTTAAAAGCAGTGGGATCGATAGTTCACCATCGTTTTTTTATATAAATTTTTGATCAAGCTGAAAAATTTCCACCATAGATTGCATGAAAGTTCCTAGAAGCTCCATGTCACCCCGGGTGAGGCTGCCTTCAATGGCCAACACATTAAGGTTCTGTTTGGTTCACGGAATATTAAATGAGGGAAGGGAACTTAAAAAAGGGAAGGGAAGATAAGAGGGAACTTAAAAAAATAGAACTGTTTGATTGACATGTGAATAGAACTTAAGTTGACTCGAAATAAAATGTTTGGTATGAAGAATTGAGTGTTGTTTAAGTGAGAAGTTGGAGTAAAATTTCCATAATGCCCTTGCAGAAGTTCGAACTTCATGGTGAAGTTCGAACTCAGATGCAAAATGAAGCTCGAACTCAGATGAAAACATAATAAACACGTTCGAACGTATTTTCTGACAGAAGAACATATTAACTGAGCGAAATAATTGCTAGGCAAATCTAAACTTAATGAAGGGGTGGAAGTAAATTGTTCTAGCATTAATTTATTAATTTATATGTTAATTTCCTTCGGCTTAAAACCAGCGAGTCCAAACTACGCACTAAGATAAAGCTTTGTTTCGATTAATAGAAAACAGATCCATAAAGACATGCAAAAACACATCATCGTCGACACCCATACCACAAGAATTGAAGCGTAGAACCAGATGAAACCATAAGAAAAAGGTTCTGATTCTCACCTTCAGCTTCCAGAGGAAATGACGAGCTTGATCGACGAGTGAAAGCGACTAGATTTCTCCCCTGTTTTCGTGTGATATGACAGAGAAAGAATGAGTTTTTAGTTTGAAACTCTTTTACTCGATCTTGTTTCTCTGATTCTCCTCCCCTACCCTTGGCTCCTCACAGGAACACGATATCTTTCGTTCTTCAACTCCTTCACTTGCATTTGGGTTATATTTCAAAGGGGATTTTTTTGTCCCAAAATTTCACTTTCCTAAGAAGATTTTGAGATCCCGCCAGTTTTGAAGGGATTTCAATTTCCTTTATTTGTGGGAAGATGACGTCAGGAGGTAATTCATGTTAACAGGAAAGAGGGGCACCAAACAGATTTGTAAATGAGAATCCTATTATGTTCCCAGAACTCTTACAAGTTTTCTGTACCAAACGGGACCTAACTTTCACATTTTCAAGCTGAGATGACAGCTCTACCTGAGGGTCCCACGCGAACCCTATCATCAACCACCAAAAACAGACGACCGTCGAGCCCCTTCGTGGCTGAGTCACGTTCAACTGTTGAGCGGTTGCGCTCCACGTCAGCTCTTTCGTCATCCTCTAATCCATCGGAAAGGAAAGATTCATGCCTTCCAGCCCTTGATCTAGAATGTTAATCTGAAAGTGAATATCAATGGTTGATTTTTGTATTTTTAAATTTATATTAATTAATTACCAGTGAACCCACATCCCAGTCTTTCAATTTCTCAAAAATTCGACCCACTAACTTTTTGGTGATTCTTTTTATTTATTTAATTAACCATCATGATGGTTCCATCGAGTGACATTTGACCACAAGTGCATCATTTGATTTGGCCACGTGGCTTAAGGCTTATTGTTTTTTATTCTGCGGGTGGGGTGAGAGGAAGGAAGATGGATTGATTTGGTTGATTAGAATAAAATATTGGATCTGATTCAATGGCTCTCGTGTAAAAAATTGCTAATTTAATAATTATTTGGTTCATTAGAATAAATATTAGTTCGTGTATGGGCTTCGAGCGAAAAATTGGTAATTTATTTGATTCATTAGAAAAAATATCAGATTGCAATCTGATAGTTATGTTTTCTCAATCAAGGGAGTTCATCAACTGAAAAACGATCAAAGGTGGACACTGCTCCTCTAACCAACCTATTAGGTGAATAGCGGAACCAGGAGTGGAATCAGGAATGACAAATTGGGGGCGAAAATTATAGAATGTAACCTAAATTTTATGAAAGAAAAATTGGGGGAGAAAATTACAGAATATAACCTAAATTTTCATAAAACTATATTTAAACTCATAAATATTTTAGTATTTTCATTTTAGTCCCTTCACTTGACATTACACTAAGGGATTAAAGTAAAAATTATAAAATTTTATGAGACTGAAACAAAATTTCCTAAAAATTTAGGCTATTATCTGTAATTGTAGGGGGGCGGAGCCACCCCTAGACCCCCCTCTGTCCGCCCCTGCCTTAGGTGAATGATCTTGAATAAAAATATACCGTGATGAGCACAGGCTTCAATGATTAACTAATGAATTTTTACGGAAGATAATTTCTTGAGGATGTTAATTCTAATCAGTGGCGGACCTAGAAAAAAATGGAAGCGAGGGCCCCATTGGTGGGGGATTCGAAGGTAGCGTCCCCAAATTTTTTTTTAAGTAAAGTTTTAAATGCATTAAAAAAAATAAAAGGATATAAAAGGAAAAACAATGCTAAGTGCTATTAGAAATATCAAAGCTGAGTACTAAATAAGTTCAAGTACATATATTGTAATAACAAAAGTAAATTACAATAATTACAATGCCATCCTTCTAAGTCTCATTTTTTGGAATTCTATTATAATTGCCTCATTATCAATACTATCAAATACATCTTTTTCAATATAAGGCTCTAATCAATCATTCAACCATTCATCCCCCATCCGAAATGCATTCTTAATGTATTTCATAACTGAAAATACTCTTTCCACATATGCAGTTGATACAGGCAAAGTTAATGCTAATTTTATAAGTAAATAAACCAAATGATGTACAATATGTTTTTTCTTTTCAACCATCCTTTTGGCAAGATTAGCTATTTCTTGCAAATTCAAAAAATTAGGATTATGTTGCACATCAATAATATACGTGTCAAGCTGATATTCAAGTATGACAAAATCATTCAAATTAAAATCTAAAGGATAATAGGCAGCAAATTCACATAACTTATTCTTGTTAAATGCCGAGAAAGAGTTGCACGAATTTAAACATGTCATGCATTCCAGCAAATTCCAGCACGGAATAAGAAGGGGAATAAAAAGTAGGAGCAAATATATTATTAATTTATTATGTTATATATATATATATATATATATATATATATATATATATATTCCAAAAATTTAAGGGGGGGGGGGGGGAACCTATAACCTCGGTCCGCCTCTGATTCTAATAATTGAAAAAACAAAACACAAGAACAAGCTATGTATACATACATCATACGCGTGACATCCTAGTCTCGATATTCCATTTTTTAATGATTCACTGCGTCTAAGTTCATTTTTGTTTTGACTATAAAAACTGTTACAAATAAACAATATTTAACTTTTGGATATATATACCATTTCCGGTTATAAGATATAGTACACAATGTACTTTATATAGCAATTATATTCCTCACACTATAATGGCATGAAGTAGTGTGTATACATGTATAGTCCTTTGCCCCACCATCCACTACTAGAAAAAGGATGTATTATCGACGGAATTTATCAACGGAAAATATTCTGTTGAAAATAGCAACGGACTTTTTGATGGAAATTAAATTCCGTCGGTATTAGAGACGGAAAAATATTCTGTTGAAAATTGTAACGGAATTTAACTAGAATTCCGTTGAAAATTGCAACGGAAAATAATTCCGTTGAAAAGTGTCATAATACATTAATAAAATTGCAACAGAAAATAAAATTCCATTGAAAATTGCAACGGAATTTATTTTCAGTTGAAAATTGCAATGGAATTTGTTTTCCATTGGAAATTGTGAAAAGGTTTGCAACAGAATTCTTTTCCGTTGCAAATTGTGAAGAATTTTCGACGGAATTATATGTATATTCCATTGCAGATTGTGAAGAGGTTTGCTATGGAAATATTTTCCGTTGCAAATTGTGAAGAACTTTTCAAAGAAATTTTATTCCGTTTCAAATTGTGAAGAGATTTGCAACAGAATTATTTTCCGTTGCAAATTGTGAAGAATTTTCGAGGTTTGCAACGGAATTATTTTCCGTTGCAAACCTCTTCACAATTTGCAACGGAATATACATATAATTCAAAAATTGCAACGGAAAATAATTCCGTTGCAAATTGTGAAGAACTTTTCAAAGGAATTTTATTCCGTTTCAAATTGTGAAGAGGTTTGTAACGGCATTATTTTTCGTTGCAATTTTCGACGGAATTATATGTATATTCCGTTGCAAATTGTGAAGAGGTTTGCAATGGAATTATTTTCCGTTGCAATTTTCGACGGAATTATATGTATGTTCCGTTGTAAATTGTGAAGAGGTTTTCAACGGAATTATTTTCCATTGTAAATTGTGAAGAATTTTACAACAGAATTATTTTCCGTTGTAAATCATGAAAAACTTTATAAATTGGAAAAGGTTTGCAATGGAATTTATTTTCCGTTGCAAATTTACACTAAAGGTAAAATAATCGCGACCGAAACAAGCTATGTCGATATCGAGCGCACCTTCTGTGAAATCACCCTTGTTTCATCGAACTTCCTTCTTTTCCATACTTCGTTGAATTCTTGACTCACCTCTAGCCGCCACTCCGTCAGACCTCCCATCTCTCACCGTCGGTGTCGTTCTTCCTTCCCTGACCTCCGTCTTCCCTCCGTCAGACCTCCCCTCTCCTACTGTCGCTGATCTTCGAACCCGGCTAGAGGTATACAGTCACGCTTTGGATCTGTAATTTTTTTATTCTTTTGCCCCTTAATTTATTTTCCCTTCTATTGTTGGACCTCGCATACTTTGAATCTGCAATGAGGAGGAAGACACGGGTCCTATTTATTTACAACCTAAATGTTGTTAAGAAATTGATTGGAGGGGAATGTCAACTGGAGGTTTCAATCTACGTTTATTATATTTGGGCAGTGAACGGAGGAGGGTTGTTAGGTAAAGGTGTTGTAGGCCATTTACTTTTATTTAAATGGGAGGTTGAATTGACATGCAAACAAAAGGGAAAGGGCGTTGGGTGTTTTGGAATGAAAGCTATTGTTTGTTACTGTGAGTGGTATTTAGTGCCAAGGTTAATAGAGTTCTTAATTGGGGGGTTCCGAATCGAACGAATAATTAATGGGAGAAGGGAGAAAAGAAAAACAGGAAATAAAAGTAGAAGCAAAATGTGTAGCTAGTAGTGTTGGTCATACGCGTCCGATGATCTGATGAACCATTTTCCCAGAAATCAACGTATCCTGCATAATATGCTCCTTAGACCTTTTATAGTTTGTTATTAAACCTGAAATTCAAACTAATAGCACTGGTTTGACCATGTTAAGAAGTTGGGGGAAAGACATATGATGGCCATTTTTGGATCATTTCTTTTCTTATTTTCAAAGACTTGATAGTTTTATTATGATGTTACAGCTTCTTTGTCCAGCTCTTCACAAGACTCATCAGAGAAAAAGCCCTTCGTAATCTTTTCTCATGGATTTGAGGTCATAAGTTCAATTTGCCACTTCATATTCATATTTATTAATCATTGTTAAAAAATGGTATAACTTGGTGGGTTAGCAACTCTGTGTACTCATGAATAAAACTACATTTGCCATAAAAAATAAATGAAGAGAAAGTAAATGTGTTGGCCAACTTTTGTCCACGTTTGCAGAATTATATACATGAACAGACATGCTTAAGTGTGAGTCTAATAAACTCCTACTTATCTTTGGTACTACTTTGAAACATGCTTGGTTCACCTTGATTTTCTTTCTGTTTTCATCCTTCTTCCCAACAAACTCACATTACCTTGGTCTCTTCTAAATATTTTGAAGTTCTTCAATTTGACAGTAATATTACTTGCCATATATTACTGTACTTCGTGTTTTGTTTTTCTGACTTGTATAATGGCCTTTTTTCTTATGATCAGGAATTGGTATTAGAGGTTTGTGATGAGATTGAAATTGCTGAGCTGAAAGTAAAGGTGAGCTTATATTCTCTTCTTTGTTGCTTTTGTAATAGTTACAGTAGCTAATTGCTATTGCACTTCAGTAATTACGTTCTGTAACTAGTTAGATGGATGCTTAGATATAGTTGAATCTAAATAACATTGTAGCAGAGAAGAGGAATCTCTTTCTACTTCACATGCTTAGAACATTGAACAAGAATTGACAGCCACTACATCACCAAAATCAACTGAGGCGTGTATATAATTGAATATCTTTCTTTTATGAGAATATTTGGCCTAATGAAAACATGATTTTCTCAAAAGTAGCCCTTGAGAAAACATGGTTTTGAGAAAACTAGGGCTGCTTTTGTGAAAACATGGTTTTGGGGTAGCACTCATACACTATATCCGTTTTTATGTTGCTTATGCTTGATACACCTCATAATGAACTTAATGCTATGGCCAATTAATTTACTTTTCTCTAATTTGCAGAATGTTTAAGAGCTAGGAGATCAAAATGCCCAAGAGCAAAACAGAGCAAAGGAAACGGTAATCATAGCTCTGCCAAATTGTTAAATTACTATAAAATTTAATGTTACCTATCTTTATCCATTTATTCATAATGTACAGGGAATCATTAAATCATATAATGTTAATATAGTTACTTCATCAACTCATTTAGAAGCAACAAGTTCACTCCTAGGCTCCTAGCATGTAAGCCTTCAATATCTTTGTCAATATCACGCTGGCCTGCTTATGAGATCACTTCTATAACTCATTTGAATACTATATAGCACATATTTACAATGTGTTTTGCTGCAGGAAATTAACGAAAGTTTAGGAAGTTCTGCGTCTGTACATGTTCTGATAGGTACCTCATCAACTCATTGAAAATTAACTGACTTTTTAGTATTAGTGTTTCCTCAAAAGTGGCAACTTCTATAATTCCTCTAATGGTCCACTCATGGGAGATTATATGATGGGCAAAAAGAACTTTAGGTGACTAATTGTGCAGATAAGCATGATCAATTTTCATTCAATTTTCAAATAATCAGTTTGGATTCTTTTGTTTGGAACTTCTTTTTTCAATTTTGGTCTTAAGAGAAATCCCTTCTGATCCAAACTATACATTCATTGATTTATACAAGGAGCTAGTCAATTCTTCCTATCTTCCCCCACTGTGCACTTATATGCATGTATATGTGACACCCTCCACAATATCCAATCCTCTCACATCTTCATATTAAATGCCAAAGTCTTTACTTGTCACAAAAATTAGCAACAACCAATAATTGAATGTTTATTCAATTTTTAACTTAACTTTGCGTGTTGTGGTTTATCACGTGAATTGCATGTGAAAATATAATTAGTTGTTTTTAATTATTTCTTATTTGACTGTCATTGGTTTTGTAGAAATATGAAAATTGCAAGTTGATCCTATCAAAACTCTTTGTAGTGAATGGACATTATTAATCTCAGTTTTATTCCATATACAAATTCACATTGACAGTTGAGGAGCACTGGATTGGTCTTTATTGTTTTCTTGTGCAAAACCTCTGGTTTAAGTAGTCCTCTGTCGGATATGCTAATAGGATAACAACATTTGAAACTATTCTGTAGATATTTGTTTTGAAATTCATCTTTCATCTTTTCAGCTTAGGTGCTGTAGGAAAAGAACTTCAAGGCTGACGAACTTATGGAGTTCTACAAAGTGAGTTCTTACAAATATTTCTTTGTTGGATTTAGCATAACCAACTGTGGATTTTTATTTGTGCACTTCTTTGGAATTCATTCAATTTTTGGTTGATAATGTATTAATGTTTAGTATTCTTTTATAGGGCACTGTTGTTTAGAGACATCTCTGAATATTTATCTGATTGCTATTTGACAGTCGGATTTGAAACTGAAAAAATTCTTGCATATAATTGAGGGCTCACCAGTAATCACTATTATATGACTCCAAGAGGTATTATATATGACTCCAGTAATCTCAGTATCAGGTGGACAGTGACGAGACACTTCCACCAACCCAAGACCCTGATGAACATCTCCGGGAGAATTGATGTCTCCTTTTCATACCCAGTCCGTATCATATGTTCTTCATCTGTATGTTTGATACTTGTGTACATTTAGTACTTTTCATTATGTATGGTGTTTTGGGTAGTTGATGCTAGTTTCAATGTATATTATCTATATGAAATTATCACATTCATACTTTTCATTATTGTAGTTTTTTTTATCATTGATGAGAAATTTGAATGTATATTATTTATATCTACTTATCATGTTTATTAGGTACACTCATGTTTATCCATATGAAACAACTATTTTTAAAAAATTAATAATATTATTTGCAATGGAATTCTACTTGCATTTCGTTGCAAACTGATACGCAATTTTCCAACGGAAAATATTTCTGTTGAAATTTTCGATGGAATTATATGTATATTCCGTTGCAAATTGTGAAGAACTTTACAACGGAATTGTTTTCCATTGCAATTTCCGACGGAATTATATGTTTAGTTCGTTGCAAATTATGAAGAGGTTTGCAACGGAATTATTTTCCTTTGCAATTTTCGACGGAATTATAGTTAAATTCCGTTACAAAATTTGAAGAACTTTGCAACGGAATTTTTTTCCGTCGAAATTTCCTACGGAATTCATTAAATAAATATTTTATTATTTCTTTATTTATCAACGGAAAAATGTGGCTTACAACGGAAAAAATTCCGTTGAAAATTGCAACGAAAAAGAAATTTCTGTCGCCTATCGACGGAACATATTTAGACGGAATAATTCCGTTGAAAATTCCGTCGAAAAACACATTTGTAACAGAATTTTTGTCATTAGCAACGGGAAAATTCTGTTGAAAATATGAATATTTCTAGTAGTGATCTTATATATACTCCATCGCACCAGAAAAAAAAAAAAAATTGATAAGGCCAATTATATAATATAAATTGCATCTTAGCACAATATGTTTATTTTCGTGATTTTGCTCATGTTCTTTCTACTTCTACGTACAATTATAATATCACGTGTATATGCAATATCATTTCGCTGACGAGTGAATTTATAATTATAACTACATTACTGAAATTATTACACTCATTGTATTGTGTGATAATATTCAATACATGGTGATGTCGCTAGTTGAGAATAAAAATGGAATCATAAAGGCATAAGATAAGCGCTCATCGTAATATATAAATGCGGTGGATGATTCTTTTTGGTAGTTTCACTGTTAGTGGTGTACCCAGCACCCACCCTCACCAGATCAATGCAGCAGCACACTGGGCTCCTCCAGCTTTTTTGTTGGGCCTTTATGGGCCATTCAATGTTTATTATTATTTTTTTTTAAATCATGTCTTTAATAATAACATGCCCCACGATACCCCTCGTCTTTTGTTCAACTGGCGTGGGGTTGATCTTCCTTACCTTTAGGGAGGGGGTTCGATCCATACGTTGGTCAAGGCATTGGGGGAAGCATTCTAGGGGTCTAGGAAGTAGTGGTAATGCTGGTAGAAGTGGAGACATATGTACTCTCTAGCCAGTATCCCCTGTGGATAAGGGCGGAATTAGGGGTGCTAGGGGTGGCCCCCGCCCCCCTAAAATTACAAAATTGAACCCAATATTTTAGTAAATTATGTTTGAGCCTATAAAAGTTTTATGATTTTCATTTTAGTCCCTTTATGTATAGTTATATGGAGGGACTAAAATGAAAATATTGAAATTTTATAGGATTGAAATATAGTTTCAGAAAAATTTGGATTCTATTCTGTAATTTTCGGCCCCTCCTTTTTGACAATCCTAGCTTCACCCCTGCCTGTGGATTGGGCTCCAAGCGCCCTGCCTTTGAACTGTGGGTGAGCCTAACCCTTTTCCTAAAATTTGAATATAAAAAAAAAAAGCCCCACGATGGATATTAGCTCTCATTAAATACCAGTGTCAACTCCTCGTTTTTTGATTTAATTGGTAAAGAGGTTGGATACTTTCATCAAATGGAGGGGGGTTTGATTTTGAAATTGGTCAAAGTATTGAGAAAGACATTCTAACTTCTGGGTGCTAGATAAACACATGAGAGTAATAGATGACTCGCCTCACCCAATAACATTGGTATTACTTAAAAGGAAAGAAGATTTCGTTCTGTCCTTGGATTATAGATGAGCCCAACTCCTTTCATAAACTTTTAATATATATAAAAAAAAAATACAAGTGTGACAATGCATATGAGAATATAATATTGGGATCATTAGTTGTGACTTGTGAGATATATCAGGGACCTGAATTTGAATAAGATATATAGAGAACGTAAATTATGTATTTACGTGGACCATGGCGTCATATAAAATTGATAAGCTACTCGCTAGAGTAAGAGTACAGTATAATATATTCATGACATATGAAAATGAACTATTGACATTTAAATTACAGCCGCGGGTCAGAGAGCACGAGTTGCATAGGCATGACTAAACAAAGCTCTTTTTTTTTCTTTTTTGGGTTTGAAAGTTAGTTAGCAATATAATAATGAATATAAAGTAGTGATAATGATCCATGTTGAAAAGGAGATATTGGCGACGGCATTTTTAAGAGAAAGACAAATTGGGAATTCTCACGTGGGGCCCTTGCGCAGGAGGGCGATTAATGACTCAGCCCTGACGTTGCAATTTGCAATCCAATCGATGCTCCTTCCATGTCATGCATGCATGTATGCACATCATATCCCACCATGATGCTGAACCCATATGTACATTCGATGAAAATAAGGTTGCGTGCGAGCTCTGGAATGTTCTGGATAACAAGTTCTAGTATGAAACGAGAACTGATCGAGCAACTATAAGATATATAATTTATTTTTTAAACATATTAAAAAATTAATTAAATTACTTTAAAATATTTACATTTATCATTATTGATTAAGTAATTTATTTAGTTTTCTTAATATATGAAAACAAATTCAATCATGTCTTATATTTAGGATGGAAAGAAGTACCATCACGCTCATCACTACATAGATATTATTTTGAAAAATTAAGCAGCACAATATTTGTTAAAAATATAATCAAAATTATAAATATTGAAAAATTTTATACCTGAAAATAAGTATGTGAATTTAATGCACTGAAGTTTGAAATATTCTACTCCTCAAGTCCTTAATATAGGATTAATTGATTTGTTTAGAGATTAATGAAGCTAAATAAATTAATTTAAAATATTGATATTTTTTATACTTAATTAATTTGAGTGACTTATAAACTGATATATAATCAAATAATACATAATATATATTATAATTATCTAACTTATTTATTTTTTAATTAAAAAAAATGAAGTATGTTTTAGGTAAAGGACCAGAGGAATATTAAGTTCAACGCGATAATCATATTTTACAATTGTGGAGTAGGCAGGTGAAAAGAGAGAGAGAGTGAGACGAGGATGGGTTAGGCAGCAGACAGAGGTGGGACTAGTGGGTCCCATTCCACGTCAACAACACATGGCTCCGAGTTGGAGTTTGAATTTGCACGCCAGGATTGCTCTATAGTCGTTCCCTTACTCGATCACGCCTCTCTCCCTCTGTGGCGCCAAAGAATAACTGCATTATATTCATTCATTAATGTAGCTGCCTCTTCTTTTTCAGACCAGCGACGAAAAATAAAACAAAAGTAGTTCAATATGTTTCATTTTCCTGCCCAGGTTTCACACTTGTCACCCTTTTTTCAACTTCAGCAGCTGATTTCACTTTTAACTACATTCAACGTATATAACCCTGTCCCATTTTTCAAAGACGCTTATTTTTTTTCCTTCTTGTTTAAGCACGTGGAATAACAGTATTGCTGGGTTTGATTTTTTGTGTAACAGTGTACGAGGAGGAGGCGGTTGTGTTTTTTGTCGGTGTTCAGTTAGCTGGCCAGGCAAATTACTGACGGCCGTTAGTTTTTGTGTTGTGAAAATGGGAAACGTTAGCGGATCAAGGTTAGGATCGAGTCGGAATCATGTGAAAGAGAATGGGACGCTGGTGGTTTTCAAGTCCCACGTGCATGCATTCCACTCATATTCTTACCAGCAACATTTTTAACTTGGCCAACAATTCAATCTGCATTAATTATGGTTGCCCGCTTCATTTGACTTTTGAAGAATTCTCTGTTTTGAACGATAAAAGCTTACATATTTGACTATTCTACACGTACCACTCTATTAGATAAGGCTATTAGGCTAGAAAACTGGGGTCCCAGAATGTTATTCAGAGAATTATGTGACGGCTTGTTGAATTTGTGCAATGCGGCAGTTAAACAATTTGCTCGTCTATTGAAATATTCTTCATTTACCTTTCAGATGACGGATTATATATGCCTCTATCACTTCAAACTCATTTATTTTCTTCCATAGATCGTGAGAATGTGATTCATTCTTATCAACTCACGTAGCCTTTTCATCACGATCTCAACCCTCGTTCGTTGCAGCACATGCACAATGACCTTAGCTGCAGCCAACAGGTTATAATGAAACGATTAAAACCCGGGCAAATTGAGAAACGCAGGCTAATTTGGGTTAAAAGAGTTTTATGGTCAAACGTGTATATGGCTATGTGACAGTATTCAGAACATGCTTGTAAAATATTCTTGACACTGGTAGTTAACTATAATCAAAATTTCTACTCCTTTGGTGCTAATTATAGGATCAAGTTAGTTTATAGTGCAATTTGTAGGACCCATGTAGTATTAGTTAATTATCCAGATCACAGAAAATTGATACTACAAGCTACGGTCACTGTCCAGCGCGCTTCTCATAATTTTATGTTGGTCCCAGCATTAAACTTTGAATGATCTTAATTTTAAATACACATATCAGGATTGATTTGAGAGTTAAGGTGAATAACAATAAGGCATAAACAGAAAGGAAGAAATGGGTAGATGTTGGCAACAGAAAAGGAAGACATTGGTGGAGAAAAAAAGAGAAGACTTGCAAGTAATTCAGGCACTAATATACTGATTTTTTTAATTTTTTTTTTGACAAAGCATAAGACAAAGTGGTCATCAATAGCCTGAAAATCAGCAGAAAGCCCAAATCATAGGGGCAGGCCCAAATATAAAGCCCAAAATAAGATCTAAGATGAGCAACTGTTGTTTTTTTTTTGATATTAAAGATGGCTAAAAGCCAATTACAGAAAACTAAACATCAGTGGAGACAGCTCCCAAACTCTCCTGGACCAACCACTCTCTCAAATGGACCGGGCGATCAGGAAGGATCACTGAATTGGACAAGCCCAATTTAGCTAGCACGTCAGCTCCTCTATTACAAGCCCGCGGAATATAACCCAGAGCAATTAACCAATCTCTTCCGATCAACTCCTTAATTTGGATATAGCAAAAAAAAAAAAAAAAACTCTTTAATTTGGACGACGACCAGCAACAGCAAGCTTCCTTAATTTGAGCAACTGTTATGATGTGGAAGAACAATGGTGAACCCTCTGTTCCTCATAGCGTTGACTATGGCCCATGTCTTGGGACAGCTGTGGAGCTCCTTATTCTCGATCTCCTTCGCAGCGTCGATATGGACCCCACTTCCTAGCCCCTCCGTCTTCAGCCGCATCGCCAGAACCTCGCCGATCGCCGAAGCCGACGCCTTGGCGTCAAAAGCGTCCTTGATCGCGTGCTCCACAGTCGAAGCCGTTGCCACTATTCTGCAGCTGCGCTCGTCCATGACGTTCGCCGTTATGTGCTTCACCGATATGAACAGTCTTAACAAGTATCTCTTCTCTCCCATTTCCGTCTCACCCAGAATATCGTCAAGTCAGACCCGAGCTCCCCATCTATGTTCTTCTAGTTTTGTATGGGCTAAAGCCCAATTTCACTTGGGCCTTCATTTTTTCGCTCCGTGACTTTACCTGGCCTGCAGGTTCCTTGTGCACTCTTGTTGAAATTTCCTGTTGGGAAAACTTTTTACTCCCTTTTTTGGTCCAAAATCCACATTACTGAATTAAATTATGACAACACACACATTTGTGGCCTGGATTCCTTCCTAAAATGATAATATGGTGTTTAATATAAGATATATTTATTAAATTTAATTAGATTAAAGAAGTTAATTAACATAATATGCATTTTCCCTAAAATATAATCCGTCCTTAATATAAGATAAAATTTAGTGTTTTTATTTTGATCTAAAATTAAAAATGTTTTATATATTTCAGTTCAAAGTGCATGTATCAATTTTATACCTACGTTGGTAAAAAAAATTATACCTAAATTTTAAGTTTAGCAAACATCGGAAAACAAATGAATGGCAGTGTAGATTTTTAGTTAAATTTTACCCCAAAAGTTTCCCTTATTTTCTTCAGATTTATCGACCTTAACGGCATTAAATAGACTATTGTCATCTTTGTTATGAATATACTGATCATGTGGATGTCCATTAACTTCCGGTCTCCAAATATTACAAGATGACATGGGACCCACGTGCATAGTACCACGCATAGTAATTTACTATTTGGTGGGACCCACACACAATTAGACAATGCTTCATGGATTGAATAGTCTTAATATTTGGATAATATTACACCAAATGGCCTAAAGGTGGAAATTACACTAAAGGCCCATTTTCCTTCTATAAATAGAAAGAGGTCTTCTGTAACTATTTAATTGTTAATAAAATGAGAATTTCTCTCTCTACTTTCTCTCTCTAATCTCTTCCCTTATTTTCATCAGTTTTATAACACATTATCATCAGCACGAAGCTCTAACCAGCTGAGTGCTTCGTTTCTCTTCAACTTATCCGTTCCCATACACAGATTCATATCCCTCCTTCCATTGCTATGTTCCAGTTTCTTTTATTCCTCTGTGTTGCGTCTCGGCCTCCGTGTTCCTTTAATTGCCGCCTCCTCTTTGTCCAGATCCTTCTTTTCTTTAAAGGATATTAATTCAACGTTTTGGGTCCATGTCCAATTCCAAGTTACTTCCTCGCGTCAGCCTTCCTCCTTCCTTCGCCTCCAATTTCCGCCCCCTCTACTTTTAATTCGTCCAGCACCCTTTGGTTTTAGGTCATTCATTCATTAATTGAATGAATTGTTTGTGGGCCCAGACCATTCATTGCAAAATCTTAAGTCAAAGTCCAATTCATCATGCTTCTTTGCTTTTTCCTTTTTCTTTCTCCGTCCAGCTTTCACTCTTCTCTTTTTAATTACTTTTTGGCTTCTTTTATTTCATTGATCAATTCAACCCGTAAGCCCAATTCCATTTGCCTTCTTCAGCCCAATTGAATAAGCATTTCATTAGCCCAATTCATTCCATCAATTCTCCAGCGTGATCTGATTGTTAAAGCAATAGTAATAATAATAAAAATAATGATGATGATGCTTTCAGGGACACTTAAAGGGAAGGTTATGACGGCCAATTAGTTGATCTTTCAACATTGATATCTTATATAATTTTTATTATTGTTACTAACTTTACTAACATTTATTTTATGCATTTATTTTTATGTTCCTAATATTTATTTATTTATTTTATTAAGCATTTATTTATCTTTTATGGCGGCAACACTATTTATTAGTGAGCTCCATTTATTTATTTATTTTATTTTACATTTATTTACTCTTCATGGAGGCACACTAATTTCTATTAGTGGGCTATATTTATTTATTTTATTTAGCGTTCATTTATCTTTTATGGTGGTAACACTATATATTAGTGAACTCCATTTATTTAATTTAATTATTTACTGCTTTATTTATTTTTCATGGTAGCAACATTAGTATAGTGGGCTCCATTTATTTATTTTAATTCTTTACTACTTTATTTTTCATGGTTGTGACACTAGTATAGTGGACTCCATTTATTTATTTGTTGTTTTATATATCCCCTTTCCCTTTTATTTTATGCTTTATATCCCCCTTCCCTTTTATCTTATTTCTTGCTTTATATATATCCCCTTCACTTTTATTATTTATGGCAACCACACTATTAGTGGGTTCCATCTATTTATTTTATTATGTTTATATTTTATTTATCCTGAAGATAAATTGTTAAAAAGCCATATGTATCATGGATCAAAATGCCATGGTGATATGAGGCATGAATTGGCCTGAGAAATATGAGACATAAATTGGCTAGAAGCCAAGAGATAAATTAGCCTGAATCTAAGAGGCAAGTTAGCCTGAAGCTAAGAGAGATGTTGGCCTGAAGCCAAAGAAATAAATTATGAAATATGGTTTAATCCATAAATTTTATATGCCATCAATTGTATAAATGCCTCAAAATTGTATATTTGACATTAAATACTCCCTCAAATTATGAGACAAGGGATTGTATGATCATGATTAATTGTAAATAAATATATCTAATTTACTCTTGTAGTATCAATATTGTGATTAAGTTAAGAAATATTGTAGATTAATTTCTTGCCATGATCAAACAAATCAGTGAGTTATGGATCATGAATTTTTATTTAATTTCATTCCTAGAAGTGAATGAAGTAATAAATAAATTTGTTATTATGGATATATGATTGTTTTACTATTATGATTGGTTTTCTATAATTATAACAATTTTTGTGAATACGAGAGAGGAATATTCATAAACAAAATGCAATATTATTTCAACAAAGTTTAATAATGAGTGGTTCAACTCCTTTACAAAGCTTAATCATCTCATTTTGAAGATATTTAATGTCATCTTTTTTTGCTTCTCTTGAGATGGGATCAAGATTAGGTAAAGCTCTTCGTAATATCGAGATCTGCCTCATAAGTTTTTGAAGCTTCTTGTATGGCCACTCAGTTAACCCTCCTTTTTGATAAATTTTTTGGATGGTGTGAGTACTCATATTTAATTGTTTACTCGCATCATCGAGGGTTAAGTGAAAATAATTTCTTAAATCATGGAGCGTTGTTCTCTTTATTCTTTCTCGTTGCTCCACTGTTAATCTATATAATTCACCCTGATTAAGGGATGAAGTATCATATGGAATATTAACCGCGGGTTGTTTTCCTTTATCTAATGGATTTTCAATATTGGTTTGAAATGAACTCCCGCGAGGTTCATTTGGATTTTTCATCCATTCCAAACCAACACAAAAGACCTCATAATAGGCTAATACAGGATCACGCATCAAGTTATATCCCGATGCTTGTAAATCTATATATTACTGTGTCAAAAAATGTTTGATTTCTTCAAAATTTTTATTACTAAAATCAAACATTGGAAGCTTGTCAGTATTGTAAGATTTATCCTATACATTTTCAAATAAAACAGCGTGGGAAATCATACCTGTTCTCCTTCCGTAAACTTCAAGTTTATGACACTGAAGTCTGTTGGTATGTATGATCTCCCGCAAAACATTACAACAACTACATTCCAATAAGCTAGTAGTTGTTAACTGGCTGGTAGTTACTGGTTGACTAGTGGTTATAGTTGGCTGGCTGTTTATTGTTGCTTACTGGCTAGTGGTTGGTGCCAGACTGATGGTTGTTTGTTGACTGATTGTTGATGGCTGGCTGATTGATTGTCGCCACTATTGGCTGAACTGGATTGGTAGACTCATCAGTTCTGCCATAGTTCTACACCTCTTAACAGGCCTCCTTGATGAACCTGCTTCAGTTGTACTTTCAATCCTTGTAGATTGAGGAAAAACATTTGTTCTTGGGGGAGAAGTAGGTACATTTGAAGCAGAAGGAGGAATAAACATGTTTAAAGGATCTGAAAATAGTAAAGAAGAAAATGACATGTTTGTCTGATCATCATACAATAAAGCATCAAGATATGTTGTGTCTGATGTATCAGAAACTGGGATAAAATTGCTTGGTCCAGCCATGACAATAAAATTTAGAGAAATATGTGTGAGTATTTGGTAATTGATATTATCATATGCTTGAGTGTTTGTGAGGCATGTTCGTTTGCCTTCTTCTATTTATAGCTGAATTAAATCCTATTGAATCTTTGCAGATATGCGTAGTCCTGTTGAATCTCTGCAGATCTACTCCCTATAAAGCACGAGCTTAGACACTTTTTGACTATATATGCATACGACAATTCCACAGTGATGCATGTTGCGCCTGTGATTCCACAGTAATGTATCTGTGATTCCACAGTGTTGTGTTCGTGAATCTGCAGTGATACATGTCTGATGATTTTGTATCGATTATAGAAAATGAAAATTTTGTTACTAGAAGTAACAAAATTATGCATTGATAATGTATTAAGAAATCTGTGGAATTTTATATCTGTAGAAATAAATATTATATATGCTATTATTATGGAATATTGTATGGAAATTTCATGAATTAATTTTTAAGGACTCATACTTAAGGGGGAGAATGATATTAATGATATTGATCAAGTGTAAGTGTTTGTGTATTAATCTCCGTGAATATTTGTGTTAATCCCCCTGGAATATTATGAGAATATTATTGATTATGACTAGAAATTGATCTCTGGAAATGTATCAAATTGAATGATATAGGATATATGTGATATTATAAATCTGCAAAGTTTGCAGTGATGTTTGCAACCAGAAGTTTGCAATAGATTATGCGCACAGTTTCCAAATTGAATGATCCAGAAAGTATATGAGATTATGAGAACAATGTTTATTATATAAGCCAACAACATTTTCCCCGTATAATTAGCTTTTGGTCAGGAGCCAGATTAATTCCATCTTGAAATGTTTTAAATGTGCAATGATTTTTAATCCACTATAATGCACACAGATGGATATACATTGCATGATTGGATGAGGGGGAGAAAATAAGTAGATTGGGTAAAAGAGATAGAGTGTAATGAATTATCATTGGCTTATATTAATCCTCGTACAATGAAATGTGCACTAAGAGTTCAAAATGATAATTCAGTTGCAGAGTTTAATTAATCGAATGCCAAAAGCATTTACTGACCTAAAGAAAGTGACAAAGTCACATGTCCCAACTGCAAATGCTCCTAAATAAATTGTTATAAAGCACGCTTGAAGCATTGCAGGTCTATCGGTTTTAAAGATAAAAATCCTAGAATGAGAAAATGAGCTATAAGAATATAGATGATTAAGTCGAGGATAATTAAGAAAAGCTCCAGAAGAGTCATTTCCTGAAGAGATGTTATCTTCAGAAGAGATGTTATTTCCAGAATTGAATATTATGGTTCTAGAAGAGACCCAGCTACCTAATATATTTGAATATAAAGAGATCTCAATAAATGAAATCCGATGGGACCGAAAATGACGTCGACGTTGATGATATTTATGTTTATATGATAGCATATGTTGTAATGAATGATAATAAGGATCATGAGCCACAATATATTAGTGTGCTAGAAGCACATGTCCTTGAAGGATGTAAGGCGTCAGAAACATATGTCCGTGAAGGACTAAATATGCCAGAAGTATAAGTCTCTAAGGACTTAAAACGCTAAAAACATCAAATTTTCGAGAATAATGACAAGTTCATATATTGCTAGAAGCAATTAGAGTGTGCATTTTCATGAACATTTATTAAAATTCTATATGCACACATATATTTATGAAAAGATTATTATGATTTTACTTGAAAGATTTAGATCTTGCAAGTATACAATGAACAATCAGACTGGACGTTTCTATTACTCTATAGCGAATAATAGTATACTTGATGATAGAAAGGATGATATGCTCAGAATGATATTGAAGCAATGTGGTCATCAGGGGGAGCAAGGCTGATGTAATCAAGAGGGGGAGATGATACACGTTGTACTCTTTTTCCCTTATCTAGATTTTGTCCCACTGGGTTTTCCTAAAAAAGTTTTTAATAAGGCAGCACTGAACAATGTATCAATGGATGATGTGCTCTTTTCTTTGGCTAGGTTTTTATCCCACTGAGTTTTTCCTAGTTAAAGTTTTTAACGAGGCACATTCATAAATAGACATCCAAGGGGGAGTGTTATGAATATACTGATTATGTGGATGTCCATCGACTCCCAGTCTCCAAATATTACAAGATGTCATAGGACCCATGTGCATAGTACCACGCATAGTAACTTACTATTTGGTGGGACCCATACACAATTATACAATCTCTCACAGGATGCTTCACGGATTGAATAGTCTTGATATTTGGAGAATATTACACCAAATGACCGAGAGGTGGAAATTACACTGAAGGCCCATTTTCCTTCTATAAATAGAGGTATTCTATAACTATTCAATTGTTAGTAAAATAAGAATTTCTCTCTCTACTTTTTCTCTCCAATCTCTTTTCTTATTTCCATGAGATTTATAACAATCTTGAATATTTAGCCCAACAACGGTTTCGAATGGGGAATTATATGATGTGACGTGGCAATAGATAATATAGGAGTAGTTCCATACACGTGTCATGGGTCAAGAACGAAAAAGTAAATTATTTTGATACAGACAGGAGGATTGTGATTGATGTTTTTTTTGGACCTCTGATATTTTGACAGATGTCACACTTTGAATTCTGAAACGTTCAGTGGATGGCGAGGGTAATTCAGTCCCCCCCCCCCAAACAAAAGGAGGGGAAAAAAGATGCACCTTTCAGGGTAATAAAATAGTTATAGGCGGCTAGGTATGTGCATGTACCTTGCTGATACAATGTACCATGAATCCAGTTTACTATACCAATTGGTTATTCTAACGCCCAACCACAATTCACCTAAGGTTGAAACTGTATCCTACTACACATAAGCCTTGGTTAAATAATGTGGGTATATTGAGGAAATGAAATAAAGTAGATAATTATAATAAATGTGATTTGATTTCACTAAAATACTGATGTATATTGTTAATATTCAAGTTGAGCAAATCGGTTTTAAGAAAATAATACTTATGAGATATAAAATGGTTCGGTGTATTATATTTTAGACCAATCTAATTCCCAACATGTGAGTGGAAGGAGTAGATCCTCTGGCTTTATTAGTATGTTTGACCTCCGCATGAAGTAATGAACATCAAACAGGTAAGCAGGTTGTTCTTTGATTCTTACCAACAATGGTATCAAGCCATCACGTGATAGTAATCTGGGCTCCGCTATCATCGTTTACCCCCAAAATTAAAGAATCTTCATCTTTCATTAATGGAATACCCCCAACAAACTAGAAATCATTAGCTCTCAAAACACATCTTGCAATAGTATATTGTAAAGTTTTTCTTATTTTTTCCCGTTTCATAAACTTCAACCCGACAAGATCTAAACTGGAGGGTTAATTCTTAAGTTAAGCGAGTGCAAATTGTCAGAAGGTGAATCAGGATCAATATATGCTTATTCAAGGGGAAACAAATCTAGCCGTCTCAACCGTCATTTCCAATTTTCATGAGAAAACCGAATTTCTGGACTGGATTGAGTCAACTTTATTATTATTGAGACAATGACAACAAATTCTAGGTCCTCAAAGTCGATGGTCAGATCTGCTCAGCGTTTGAAGATAAAAGAAACTGACACGTCAAATGTCATTAAATGCCATGCATACCCAAACGCACAACACACGGGTCCACTCCACACGCTAGGCCTGGTTTCAGGAAATTTCATGGCTCCCTCCATTTCATCTGTATAAATAGCCATAGCTTGCAATAGACACTGCAAGTTCAGAGAATCCCAAATGTAAATTATCATATCAGAAGAGATTAGAATACTTGTTTTCCAAGATGCTTGGATCTTTTTCTGGGAAGATACAAAAGGGTCTCTCATTCTTCACACCTAGAAGATTACCACCCTCAAGTGAAGATCAACTCGAAGCAGCAATATTAGTGCCAGATGATGTTAAGGAAGGACATGTTGCTGTTCTTGCGATCATGGGTGAAGAGTCAAGAAGACTTATTGTTGAATTGGAATACCTGACTGATCCTTTATTCATGGGACTGTTGGATCGGGCTGGGGAAGAGTATGGTTTCAGCCAGAAGGGAGCTCTAGTTGTTCCTTGCCTTCCTCACGAACTAAAGGAGATTCTTGACAATCGGAAGGCTGAGTGCTAATCATCTTCATATCTTAAAACAAGTCTCACGCAGTTGTAATTTCTTGTTTCAAGTCTTCTCCTGTATCATGACCATTTTTTGTAGCATATTAATTTATTAATCACCTCCTTGTGATTAATTAAACACACAAAAGAATTATTGTATAGTCGATTTCTAGAGGCATTTGAGATTTTGGAGCAACTTGTTTCAAAAGTCCCAACTTTTAATAGAGTTTGTACCAAAGCCCTAGACAGGCCCCTAGAGCATTAACATTACTCGGCACGATATTATGAGCTTATGGATGTTACATTTCGTGCTTGGAAAAAAATGCCTAATGTTGATGGTTGATAGCATAACAATGGTTGATGTAAATTCAGGCGGATAACATTTTGGCTTTGGGGCTAGCTAACCAGTTAACCTACACACAAAAGCAACACCAAATAAGCAGAAACTGGTTCATTTCTCGGATAATGCAGGCATGCTTGCTGCAATGTTGCAGTAGTCAGTAGAAGAGTTATAATCACATGCTATCCAGCTGAATATTTACCAAATATTCAATGAAGTCAACTAATATATAGTCCTAATAGATAGGCCCACTCTTTATGTCTTGACATTAACCCTATGTTTGGGTAGAGAGAAAAGTGAGAGAAAAATAAGGGGAGAGGATACTAGAAATGAAAATTTCTAAAAATGGTAAAAAAACTTAATATGTTTGGGAGTTTTCTCTCCATCCAAACATAGGGTAAAGTTTGCGCAGAACTGGTCCTTTGGCAGTCACAGCACCCAGGCTGGCAAGGGTCCTCCATCACCACAGATCTACTGCCTCAGACACAAAATACACATCTCACTAGCTTTCCCTTAGCCAGCAGCTTCCAACGTGCATTGTGTTTGTCGTGCAGCTAATATCAAAGATTTTAAGATAAAACAAAGAGATTCGTACAGTATGTTTTGCTGGTATACCACCTTTGGTCTCAAACATTTAGATCCCAGGAACCTCCCTTCTGTGATTTGATGATGGATAGGAGAGAACTGAGATCAAGATAAAATTGCACCTCAACGCAATAGATCAAACACATGCCTGACTAAGGGCTCAGATTGAACAACCTAGTCTCCTCTGAACTCCATGGCCCGTGTCCAAATAGATAGAATAAGATTTAAAGTTGTCAGACAATCATTTATGTACACCATTGTATATGTTGGTTCTTACTTCTTAAAAGGACTCGAGGAGTCATTCTCAACGAAGGGTAAAGGAAATTCAGCGTCACTCTTTAATAATCATTACCTCTCTATATATGCAAGTGAGCGAAGACTTGAAATCAGATTGAAAATGCAAGCGGAAAACATGTACACTGCTTATTGAATTCAGTATGACTTTCCGTCCACTGCTCTGTTCCACCATCAAAACTTAACTAATCACGTAGACTGCTTATTGACAGACCATTTGATTCTCAGTATGTTGGGATAACTCTCTCATGTTTATGCAACAAAAATGCTTTCCATTACTCCATACGTATTAAGTACTAACCATTAAATACATAATTTCATTATACTCAATGTGAATGAAACATAATGCAAATTTCCTCTAGTAGTTCTAACTTATAGCTGTACAACCTAAGAAGGACAATAAGCTGGCCAACAAGTCTTGTCTCGATGCATCAAATCGGTAGAGAATGCTGTCTCTTTAGTCCAAGGCAGAATTATTTCACCTCAGAGCAATTATTTGGACCCACAGGCTCTCTCAAGCAAGTAGAAATTGCCGTCACAGCTGCTTCAATAGAAGCATCTTCCCCCTGTTTCGATGTTAGAATAAAAAAAGGCCTAAGAACTTGGAGTTCAACAACACTCTAATTACACAATGATAACATAGTTATACTGAGAAAAAGAACTCACCTTCTCTTTCCAATAGAAGATGTTGCCATACTTGCCTGCCAGGCGGCTCCAGAAACTACGAGGGATGTCCAAATCTATCGTAGCCCCAACATTGAAATTCAATATATTCCCTGGCAAACAATGGTCTTATTACAAAAATGTAGTGCTTGTGAAGGTAGACACACAATAGAAAAGGAAAAAATAACCAGAAAGGACGAGCAACCATGAGACCATGACAGTAAAACAAATGTGTTTGATCTTTTACCAAACGTGGGATCAGCCACAAAGACAATAGTTCTGTCATCCACCTGCCAAAAATCTTTAACCGCCAAACCTGTAGAATAATACATTGGCAGTTTCACTATCAGGCTTGGTTCTGCAGTCAAGTAATCAAAGATATATTTTTTTCCCCCGGGGGTCGGGGAGTAAATTTTAATCTATTCCAAGTTCTATAAGACAAACTTTGTGATGACCACATAATACCTGGTGTTTCAGGATAATTTTGAGCCAAAACTCTCAACTTGAATCCTGTATCCTTTTCAAGAGAAGCTATCTCTTGAGCTAGTCTTTTTTCCTATGAGAAAAATGAATAACAATACTGCTCATCCATTTCACGGATGCGTCATTGCTTACAAGTCCATTTCGATTTTCTAACGCAGTAAGGGGAAAAAACCAGAAATGGACACAATGGATAAAGCAGACTCCAAATTTTGAGCTTCAAATATGTATAACTATAGTGAACTTCTAATGGGGGAACACCATACCTGGCCATCAGAGAGGAAGCCGGCAACATCAATGACAGTACTAAACCCCTTAGGGAGCAACTCTGGCTTGTTCACGCCAACTTTTGCCTCAGCCAGTCCAATTCCTACCAAGTTCGTTTTTTTTTTAAAAAAAAAAAATTAATATTTGAGTTTTACAGTTTACTCAGCATCAAAGAAGTCAAAATAAAGTGACAACCCATAATTTTGAAAAATGCGAAACAGATAACAGCATAAAATCACACAGCCGAACGGGAAGTGAAAAAGGAAAAAAGTTACCTCCAAGAAATACTCCGAGGGTAAGGGCTCCTGACAGCACGAAATTGGAAGTTTTCGAATGAATTTGGGCAATGCATCTCCTGGAGTCGGCTGATATTGGTAACTCAGAAGTTCGGGGAGAAAGACGAGACGACACCGTCTTGGATAACGTCCGGACAGGAGACGACTTGGTTGGGGAGGGGATAGTGAGAGATAGGGAGGAAGATATATGAAGAAACGCCATCATTTACCCTTCGCCTCTGGAGCCACGCTACTTGATTCGATTCGAGGATGATCACCACTGGATGGCTGGGGGTCGGCTCTGTTCAGCGTCCTTTTTATTTTTTCCATACATGAAATTTTAGAGAAGGGGTTGAATATGGCATAGCTAAGTCTCCTTCCTTTTTTTTCGAGCAAAAAAAAAGTCTCCTTCCTTTTGCCTTTTCAGTATTATTAACGTTGGACAGTACAAACTGTCTATTATCATCAGATATGAACTTGAACCTAGCACCCAGATTTAAAATGTCTCCCTTAATGTATTGACTAATTCCAAGATTGAACCATTTCCTTTAATAAAAATGTCTGACCTCTTAATCAACTCAACCCAAAGATGATATGGAGGGGTCTCTCTTCGGTGTTGTAATTTGGCAGGACTCAACTCAATCGTATAATTTTCACCGATCTTACCTCAAGTACTGATACTGACTTTCAATTCATTCAAAATTATTGGTATTGAGTCAAGTAAAATAGCTAATAAGAGCTCAGTTCAAAAGTTAAGTAACATAAGGAAATCTGAGTTACCAATGAATAAAATATATTACAATCAAAATAGTAATTTTTTCCATCTATTGGCTAATATTAATTTTGTTACTGAAGGCGTGAAATTCAGCCCGCAATGAATTTGTTTTTTTCAAGATTATGAAGAAATAATTTGTTACAACATGTTGCCATTAATATAAGAACTTCTTTTTTCATGTTGCCATGAAGAAATCTGAGTTACCAATGAATAAAATATATTACAATCAAAAAAATTAGTTATATGTAACACTTGAGTTGATTTTACTAATATCCTTTTTTTAACCACAACCACCATTGATGGAAACTCTTTATGCCGCGTTTGGTTGCATGGAACTGGGAGGAAGGAAGTGGAAGTAGAACTGTAGAACTCAACTGGGAATGTTTGGTGCAAAGGAAGTCACTTTCATCACTCACCCATGGAACTGGGCTCCGCTTCCAACAATGCTTTGAAAAAAGAATTATAAATTTAAAAGATAAAATAAATTGAGATTTCATATTTAAGAACTCAGGTTTAATGTTTCTGACTTTGATGTAGAAGCATTTTTTTTGTCTCACTCACATAAAAGTGAGTGAATTCCACTAATATTTTCTCTCTTTTCTCTTTATACTGAGACCCACTCACTTTTATGCAAGTGAGAAAAAAAAAAAAGTTTCTATAACAAAAGCAGAACATTAAACCCAACTCCCAATTATTTATACTTCTTCTCATCCTTAATATAGTCCTTAATATAAGAGTTAGTTGACTTCTTTTAGAAAAATTAAAAAAAATTAAATAACATATATTAAAGTATTTATATATATTATTTTTCTTTCAATTAATTTACTTAACTTATAAATCGATATATAATCTAATAATACATAACATATGTTATGATTAAATACCTTAGTAAACAAAAATCAACTGACTCTAACATTAAAAACTTCGGCGGATTACTTGTAGTAGACACTGCAAAACTGTTGTTCAAACCCAGGACGTTGATAAGATTGCTCCCGCCACCTTTTTTTCCGCTTCTCATTTTTGTTTCCGGAACTCCAGAAACCATTAGGAAGCCAATGAAAGCATGACGTTTAAACGCCATTGAATAATAAAGTAAATCATAAAAGAAGTTGTAAAGGATATATAACCCAAGCAGGCACCACTGAGAGGAAAGCAATGAAAGCTTTGTTTGAACCACACAAACAACACGCAGTGTTACCCCTAGATGGATGGGTCAGTTTCTTTCATTTCGGACAACCACAAAATATACTCAATCATCCTCTTTAAATCACGCGTATGGTCAAAGTGCAGGCTAAATTTTCATGAACGGTTAAAATAATTGTGTCAAAACAACAAGGGTAAGTGGGCAGCGCAGAAATACTAGGATGAAGTTACGATGGAAACTGCAATATCTCTCGCATCAGTGATAAATAGCAAGTGACATATGAAGAATTTCCAACGCACAACCAAATGTTTTAAAAGTGTAAACGAGGTTTTTCTCCTTCATATGACAAGATGAAGGTTCTCGCTTGATCCAAAATTCTTCAATGTCTTAGCTTCAAATCCATTTCGACAGGAAATACCTTCCCTCTATGGTTGAAGATCATGAAATCCAGATTGGCAGGTAAAGAAACAATCCTGCATGACCAAAAACACTCTTGCTCAAATGATTATGATCCAAGTAATTTCACGGCCAAAAAAAATTATATTATGAAGTTCTATCACTTGAGTATGAGTACAGCACACCAGAAAACAAATTTTCCAAACAGGACATTCCTTTGACAACGGATAATCATATAGAAATAAAGAGTTGAAGGAACAAAAATGCATCCAAGAAGATAGATGCTCTAACAATTATGATCCAAGCAACCATCTAGCAAAAGATATAGTCAGCAGAGTAGAAAATAGTTATAGTATGAAGTTCTGTCACCTCAGTACCAGCAAGCACAACGAAGGAAAGCAACAGGTTTTCCAAACAAAACATTCCTTTGACAACAGATAGAGATATCGAAGTAATTATGCACTCCCTCACATATAATATCATATCATCAACTGTCATTTGCATCAGCCACTGATAAATTAAATCAATATATAAATAACAGAATCATATAAAGGTCGATCAGGCTTAAAAGGGCAATGTGGAGAGTTGAGGAGAGGGCAAGGACAACTTACATCACGTAGATAGAGTAAGAGCAATCCAGCTTTATAATGTACAGTACAACTTAACTTAGATATATTTGAAATCAGATTTTTCAGTTTAATTGACCTCTATTATCATTCCTACAAACTTTTGATGTGTTTTCTATTTCCATTCCTTAATGTTTTGACCCTTCTCAGCAAGGTAAAGCCTGATAAATAATGACTAAAAATGTAAGTTAATCAAGGAAGATCAATCATAAAAGAGCAAGGACAGTAAGGAGCAAGACCAATTTAAGTTTATAGCTCAAGACTCGGGAATCAACATGGAATAGTTCCCGATGTCAGGCCGCGTTTACAATGACCTCTCACCGACGTTCTATCAGTAAGATGACACAATTAATTTAACTACAGTAATAAATTTCAGTAAATCTATCGTCCAGATTGAGAATCAAGGAGTCACCTATTCTCTTCGGAGTCTGGATGTATAGACAGAAACTTCCCCGGCACAGCCAATGCAGCCCACATACAGAGGAATAATCCCAGCAACAATTCAGCAACCACCTGCATTCATTCAAAATTCCAGATGCATAGACACTAAGAACCCCCAGACATGCATCAAAACCGTGTTCATAAAGCAATATTATCGATAAAAACTCACATTCATTGGAGGTCCAGAAAACTCTTCCTCCGTAATCTTCAACAAACCCCTATCTGTAATCAAATCAAATATAAATCACGTATGCATGCGCAAATCCCAATATTTTGACCAACCTACTGGAATTTACAAAAAGCGACGCCCATATATAAGAATGAGTAATTGCCTAATTAGATAAAATCCATGTGTCCTAAAGCATACATTGGATTGTGGCATAAGCAGCGTGAAATAGAATAAGCACCCCGAAGACGCCGATCGCGAAACCCAAGCCCATACTTTTCAGAAGATCCTCCGGTGCTTCCCACGGGAAGATTACTAAGATTGCAAATTTAGATATTGGTGACTCGCGGGTCGCAGACCCTCGAAGGAGCAGGGGTTTTCTTCGCCGATTTGCAGCTGAAGCCCTAAGCAAGAGCCGATTTGCGCCACTAGCATCAAGTAACTTCTAATTTCAATTTGACTTCCGATTCTGGACCTCAAGCGAGTGAGCATGCGTTTTTTTTTTTTTTTTTTTAAAAAAAAATCTCTAAAAAAAATTCGGATAAATTTGGAGATCTATGTTCAAATTAGTACAGTATAATATTTTCTTTAGGGAAAAAAATTAATATTATTTTTTTTTCATGTGAAGTTATAATCAATAAACCCGTGCTCCCTTTTGGGTTCTAAATGAATAAAATAAATAACTATTATTAGGCCACACCATACTTGCTACTTTATTATATTCCTATATGAAAATGCAACCCGCTATAGGCTTGATATTTTGTATGCATAAAAAATGCCATAAAAGCAATGAAAATGATTTATTTTTGTTGAAATTTTGTTCTACTCCGCGCAAGCAAGGAAGATTATTATTTATTTACATTCTGATTCATCTTTTTACCTCGCATGCAAGAATAATTTGCTCAGTAGTTTTATCATTAGATCAAATTTCATCGGCACTTTAGAAAATGAAAATGATGTTGCCTCATTGCTCCACTCTTTTCATAATCATTCTTTGTATAAAACTGATATATAAAAAAAAAAAAATTCTTTGTATAAAACTAATGCTTTAAATCGTCCCCACTCCCAATACCACACTATTCTATCTTTGGTTGAGTAGGCTTTATCATTTTAATATACGATAACGTGTAAAAATGTACATAAACTTTTTTTCTAAAACCGTTCAGTACCACATGCTTTTTTTGGAACAAAAATATCCATGTGGTTACCATTTTGGAGTAAAAGTCACATTTCATCGTTAAGTTACTGTTCACCATCGTTAAGTTACTGTTTACTTCATCTCTTTTTCTTTCATCACGGTGAAGAATAACTTAACGGCGGGATGTGACTTTTGCTCCAAAATGGTAACCGCGTGTGTATTTTTGCTCCACAAAAAAGCATGTGGTGCTGGGCGCTCCTGAAGAAAAAGTTCATGTGTATTTTTGTACTTTAACCATTTTAATATTATTTATCTTTTTATAAAAAAAAAAACGTTGTAATTTTTTTGGTCTAGACTTAATGTGTGTCTCATTAATTGTTCGAAATTGTGCAAATAATTAGAATATATGTGATTATTTTCGTAATTAGCCAGCTTATTAATAGCAATCACTAAAGACAGGTGAGGAACATTTACCCAATGTATTAAGTCCGAGGGGTTTCAGTAGGATAGAATGAAATAAAAGACATTCCTCGTTAGTATATATATTTGGTGATCTTATAAAGTGCATACATTGATAATTTTTGGATGTGAGGGGAAAAAATCTCATCTTGCTTTATTTAAACGACAGTTTAATCGTGGGAAAAAAAAAACGACAGTTAAATCCTTTCGTTTCGGTTTGGTCGCAAGCTCGTCGTAACCGCGCTTGGTCGTCTGCGTTATCTTTTGGCGCCAGTGGGAGTGAGCAGAGTGGCCTTCCCTGTGAAGGCGAGTTCGATCTCCTTCGATATTTTGCTTGATCGCAGGTGCTGAGTAGAGAACGCAGAGAAAAAGGAAAGTAGACATGTGGCTGCCTGCTACACCATATTCACTTTGGTTGTTAACAGTATTGATGGCAGCCCTCTTCGTCTCTACCACAATTTCATATTGTTAGGGTGATATCCTTTAAAGTTCGTGAAGCTTGCGTGCAACTTTCAGAACTTTATGGGCTACATTCTAAATCTACTCCCTAGAACAGTCTTTTTGGACAAATTAAGTATCCATGACGGTCCCGAGTGGCTCCAACACAAGATACGTTCATACACCAGAAAACTTGCCAACTTTCGCATTCCTGATGATGCTCTACTGACTCTTCAAGGTTGTTTTATAAAAAGTGAGTTCCCCCCTTTTTTATTTTTAAATGATCTCTCTGTTGTCTTTTATTTTTTTTTATTTGGTATTATCTGATATTATTTGTGACAGGTAGGGGGGAGTTAGCCGGTCATGCTAAGAGTTTTATTAACCATAGGGTAATATATTCTCTTGCTCCCTTTTGTGCTCCAGCATTATGTTCTGATGTATCAAAAGGTTGGGCTGTCTTGTTCTAAGATTCAGTTCCTGATAATCGATGCCAAACAAAAAAAACAAAAGAAAAGAAAAGAAAGAACTATTGAAATGTTACTATAAAAGAAATTCTTCCTGACTAATGCTTACTATAAGTTAAAGTTCCTATCTTGTTTTTCTAATCCTACCTGCTGGTCAGAACTATCCAGACTTCTCCTAAACTAGAAAGGCATTCTGTTTAAAGTTCAAAGTTATCCTCGAGACATAATGATTACAAGACTACGTTTTCCGAACCCCTTAATTTGAAGGAGCAAAATGATTGAAAATTTATTATTCTGCTAGCCTATTTACTTAACATCTATAGTTATTAATTGTTAAAAGCTTAAAATATCAGAAGCAAAGTAATGGGAATTAAGAATTTAGAGTGGCATTGTGGCAACTGTAGCATCTCATTTTAGTTTAAATGAGATTTGGGCATTCATGCATTCCTTGATGCTATCTATCATCATCCTAATATTTCTAGAAGAGAATGCCATTGAATTAAATTGTTGTTGGCACAAAAGTGGTAATACAAGTTTTTTCCCTATTAGATTGTGAAAGTAAAGCATCATCGAGACCAATATCTTATGTCCCTGATTATAGTTTGTTATTATTTTGAATATTTGTGATGCTGAAGAATGTTGGCTTCTTTCTTTTGTGACTTTGTTTCATGAACGAACGGGTTGCCTTTTCTCTCTAAATGTTCTTGTTCTTCTAACATAAACATTTTATGGTTCTGCTTTTAGATTTATACTCATAACGGTGGGGAATTAAATGTCTTTCCTCATATACAAACTCTTAGAGAATTTCCCAAGGAAGAACTCTCTGCAAAAGTTGTCTTGGTCAGATTTGATTCTAACATCTTCAACAAGCAGCATGAGCAACAGACTCAATCAGTTTCTAATGCAGTGCGAACAATTAAGTACTTGCATGAAGCTGGGGCAAAAGTAATTCTGACTAGTGATTGGGATACAGATTCAGAAGTTTCTCACACAGAATTTGTTGCTGGTACATAATTACATTCTACCCTTATTTTAGTTGCCAGAGTGGAGTTTGGCCATTTAATTAATGATTAAACACTCCTTCTTTATCTAATGAAAGGAAAGATGAAGGAAAATTACTCAATTATGAAAATGGGTGTTGGAAATAAAAAAATGGTTTCTTCCATAGTAGTCAGTGGATAATTGATGATGATTTCTATACTTCAGATTTCTTGTCAGAAGTTCTTCAGATACAAATCGTTCCGCTGCAAAACCTATCATGTAATAAGCTATCAAAGCTCAAAGGCCCCAAGAAACTAGATATCCTTCTTGTTGAGAACCTATCTAAATTTAAAGAGGAAGTTGCCAATTGTTTGGAGTTTGCTAAAGAATTAACATCAGGAGTCGATATCTTTGTTAATGACTCCTTCTCTCACTCTCATAAAGTTCTAGCATCTACTGTTGGTGTGACTCGCTTCTGCTATGCCTGTATGGCTGGTTTTCACTTTGAGGAAAGCCTATATCTACTGGAGAATGTTACAGATGCCACCAAGAAACCCTATGTGGCAATTGTACGTCTCTTCTGCTGTGACTGCATTAGTTATTATAACTATCAACACCGTGCAAGATGATTTAAAGTTCTAATTGATTATATTAGTCTCTTGTTTCTCATGAATCCAGATAGGAGGCAGTGATTTCTTCAATAAAGCAACTGCTTTGCGATTTTTAACATCGAGATGCCAGGGGTTGGTGTTTGTTGGAATGATGTCATTTCAAATAATGCATGCCTTAGGAGTCTCAGTTCCTCTTGATCTGGTGGATCTTAATGCATGTAATGAAGCTCTACATATAGTTCAACTTGCTCAAGATAGAAATATGCAGATTCTGTACCCAAAAGACTTTTGGTGCAGGAATGAAAGCAATCCAAAGCAACTGCAAGCATTTCCTTCTCACAGCATTTTGGATGGTGAGCTTTTTCAACCCTCTTTTACTTTGGTTTTTGAAATGGAGAGTGGGCATATATTGTATAACAATTTCGTCGTGTAGAAATTACTGATATTTTTGAATGACAATAGTAATCAAACCACCAAAACCGTGCTGTACTAGTAGCATTGTGTTATGGTATTAGTAAGAGAAGGAGAGATGGAAATGTAGAGAGAAGAAGAGAGGAGAGGAATTCTGAAGGGTTCCCTTGAATTCACACTTAGAATCACAGTTTTGAACATAGAAGATTACAATCGGGATAGTGAGTCATTTATAATGTCATAACACTCATAGATCCCTTCCTATTGCCTAATATTCTAACGGTCACTTAGGGACCAACTAACTAACATTCAAATACCTATTTTGCATATAGGTCCATACTTCTACTTTACACCTAGGTCCCTATTCATATTCTGCTATATTCCAACCCTTGTCCTCAAGGGCCTAGCACTTGAAACTTAGGAAACTGGTTCTTCAAGTTGAACAATGAGATCCAAGTAGCTTCCTCTTCCGGATACCCTAGCCACTGAACTAATACCTCAGTGATTATGGGATGCTTCTTCCTTCCAACTCGTTAGGTCATTGTAACCTCGGAATTTTATTAAGTTCCATCAAGATCAAAGAATCCCTCATACTTCAAGATCCAGGTATCAATATCTTGGCCTTGATATCTCGAACATTCCATTTTTTGTGAATTGTGTTGACTAGTGATAACAACCCCTATTGCCTTGACCATTCCCATGTCCATTGCCACGGTTTTTGTGTGGTTATTCACTGTTATTCCCATGAGTTTCCACCATCAAGGCTCGTAACTCATCATGAAAACCCAACACCGTATCTTAGAGCTCATCAACCTTGTTGAGCTTGTAATTGTTCTTCAATGGTCAAGATTCTGTCTTTTGTAATTCTTGCTATTCTTGATCAAGTCTGGACCATGCATCAGAGTATAACAACAAAAGAGAAAGAGTCAAGGAACAACATCTCTGATGCCACTGTTGTGGTACTAGTAAGAGAAAGAGAGAGGAGGAGAGACAGAAAAGTAGAGAGAAGAAGACAAGAAAGGAATTATGAAGGATTCCCTTGAATTCACACTTAAAGTCACAGTACTGAGCAGAGAAGATTCCAATAGGGATAGTGAGCTATTTATAATGTCATAATACACATAGATCCCTTCTTATCAAGTAACATTCTAACGGTTACTTAGGGACCAAATAACTAACTAACATTCAAATACCTATTTTGCATATAGGTCCTTCCTTCTACTTTACACCTAGGTCCCTATTCATTTTCTACTATATTCCATAACACATTGGTTGTCAACTATAGATGCTTGCTTGTGCAATTATTATTGCACAAACAAGATTATCAATCCAATATTTTTCCAAATTCCAACTGCATTGAATTATGTCATAATTAAAATTGAGGGCAAATGCTCCATAATGATTTGTGATGCATTATGAAAATCAAACTATGATAACAGTAGCTGCGTCCTTGTGATCTCTGTTATAATATTTTCCAGTCATTTTTTTCCCCAAAATTAATTGACAATAATAAGAACTAACTAAAAGTATTTGAACCTGTAGGTTGGGTGCCTGTGGACCTTGGACCTGCATCATTAGATGAAATAGGCTTCTTACTTGGAATATCTAAGGTATCTTGGCCATGTATTTTGTCATATATTAAGGCATACCCTACTCTTGATTTGATTATTTCAATTATCTTTAAGATAGAGAATTTAATGAAATGAGCATTTCATGTCTGCAGTTTTATTTTCTAATTTGGTTCACATTTTTGCGGGTAATCAATATCCTGCAGTAGCTATACAGTGATAGAGATGTTTTCATATTTTTATTAGGCATTTATTTAAAAACTGTTATTGTAGTTCTATCAAACTAAAGTCAGTCGGTCACTTTTTTTGGATCGATTGCAGAAAGTCATATGGATGGGTCCTGTGAGATTTGTTGGTTCAAGTAAGTACACAATTGGAGCTGCAAATTTGGCAAAAATGCTTGATCAACTTAGTAGGAACTGTGAAATAACTGTTGTTGGAAATATGGCATGCCAAGTCATGAGACAGGAGCTGAGTTCCTTGTCTTTTATAAATCTGGTTGATAATGCCTCAGTTGTATGGGAATTTCTCAAAGGAAGAAAGCTCCCTGGCGTTATGGCCTTAGACAGAGTATGTTTCAATAACTCCAGTTTATCATACAATTCTTAGACTTGACAATTGGGACAGAAGAAAATCATAATAGTACTTTCTATGTTTGAATGAACCATCTTACGTGCAGCTTAAGCACGGCCTGTGGATTTATTTGGCTATCTAATCTATATGTTATCCAATTAAAAAACGCAGCGACCTACTTCGTCATTTAAGATGCTAGGAGTCAGATCATACCAAAATACTCTCTTAAGCAATTTTATTTTTGTTGTTTAACCAACAAGATTCTGATTTGTCATAGTTGGATGTAGACATTCATTAACATCCGTCTTATTGCATTTAACTGATGTTATGGGCTCCAGGTTTGGTGTTTCTTTCATGACAGGATGTTACAAATCCTTCTCTACATTTTTTTCTTCCTTCGAAGAGGGATTGTCCTGATTGGGATTAAAAACGTTTTAACAAAGATAGGGTTTGACCCACCTCCAATGCCATAAAGCTTGTTCATGTAAATTCTCAAATGAAAAGCAAAGGCATTACCATGCCTGATTAAGTTAGCTGCTGCAACTTCACATTTAAGCAATCTGGGGCATCTGATTACCCATAAGCAACTCATTGCTGAAGCATCCTGCATCAGTGATATGATTACCACTTAGAGGAGTTACATTTTGCAGGCATACCCGTTTGAGATCAACTGGAACGACTTGTATGCTGACCCAGCTCAACCTCTATTTGTTGATATAGGAAGTGGTATTGTTTGCTTTCTATGTATATACTTACTATGTGCATATGAAGTGGTTGCCGACGAGGAAAGCAACCTTTAAGTTCTAAAGCATTGTCTAATAAACAAGTAGTTCATTTGAACTTTATTGTCATTTCAATAAATTATGGGTCTTGTAGATTTTAAATCATAAAGTTGTAAACCAGTTTCCAAAATTTGTAAGAGAATCAAGACACAGGTGTTTAGGAGAGTGTAATTATTAAAACCGAAGTTGTTGGATCTTTTTAATATATGAACTCTATGACAGGTAATGGGCTTTTTCTTCTAGAAATGGCTCAAAGGAGGAAAGATTTGAACTTCCTTGGTTTGGAGATTAATGAAAAGGTTTTGTGCATGCGTTTTGTGCTGCTGTTCCCTGACTATCATTTTTTTCCCTTTTACATATTATGCTTCCTTACGCTAAAGGAGTGCAACTTTTTCAGCTTGTGAAGCGCTGTTTGGAATCTGTTCATCACTTTGGCATCAGGAATGGGTAAGGCTGTTTTCTTATGTAAACAGATTAGTTTCTGTTTGGTTTCTGGCTCAAGTCCAAAAAGTTGAATTTGTTTTCTTGTTGCTGAATGCTATACATTCAGTTAGTTTCTGTATTACTAGTTTCAGAGTTATTGATACTGAATATCTTCTATTTTGTTTGACCATCTAAGTTTTTTCCCCTTGGTTTCTGCATGCTAGGCACTTTATTGCAACTAATGCTACGTCAACATTTCGTTCAATTGTTTATAGATACCCAGGAGAATTGATTCTTGTTTCAATACAGGTCAGGGATAGATTTTATTGTAATTTAAATTCTACCATCGGAAAAGTTGGAAACCATTTTGTTGTTTTCACTATATCAGATAGCTCTAATATCAATTGCGGCATTTTCTATCTTCAGTGTCCGAACCCTGACTTCAATAAGCCTGAGCATAGATGGAGGATGCTGCAGAGGTCTTTAATTGAAGCTGTAACAGATCTCCTTTCGCCTGGCGGCAAGGTAATTGTATTTCCTTGTTCATCATGAATTTCATGGCCAGTTCATGACCTCTTCATCCCCCAATCACAAATCAGTGCTTTACATATCCAGTCCGGGGAGTGACTTACTGAGTGATTCAAACCAAACTAAACTTGAAAAATGGTTGTTTTCCATTATCACATATCCGGATGCTGTGGTTATTGAGCTGTGTTTCTTCTATAAATTTGAGTTTATTGATATTTGATTGAGGCTTATTCAGATAATTGGTATTGATTAGGTGTTTCTGCAATCCGACGTAGAAGATGTCGCTATAAGAATGAAGGAACAGTTTTTGAGATATGGCAAGGGGAAGCTTCATATGGTGCATGATCAGGTGCAATGCAATGGCCGAAGTAGTTGGCTCATGGAAAATCCATTTGGGGTCAGGTCAGACTGGGAACGGCACGTTTTAGATCGTGGGGCCCCAATGTACCGCTTAATGTTTTCTAAATCAGTTCATCCGAGTGAAGCTAACTGGTGATGTTTTATAGTAACCATAAACTTTGCTTTTATGTCCAACCTCCTTCAAATATATGGTTAACCTTTTGTCCATTCTTGGAAAATTAAGGCGACGGATGTTCTGAAAAAATCCTGAATATTCTAAAATAACAATCATTTTGATCAAATTAAGGCATTAAAATAAAACTTGAGGAGACTTAAATAACTCAATTTATACTTTTATTTTTATATTTTTTTATAATACATACTTTTATCTTTATAAAAACTATATTCCACGTACATAAAGAAAATGCTCAAATATAATCTAATATGGTTGAGTAGATAAGATAATTTCAAGAACTTGTGGGAAAGATGAAATAAAAATTTGGTTAGATTTAGTTAATCTATAAAATCAGATCAATAAATTTAAATTGCCATCATCTATTTATGATATATTGATATAGGAAGTTGATTTGTTAAAAATTTCTGAAATACACGAGTTATTATAGGAACTCTAGGGGGTGTGTGTGAGTGGGTGACAAATTTGAGAATTTTTAACTTAATATTTGAGAAATTTACATAGATTGATTTCACATCCATGATAATTATAAATATAATAATAGATATACTATATAATATATACATATTAGAATATTCTGGCAAAATAAAAATGAGGTATTGCATGGGCATGGCTCACGAGATATTTATTGATAATATTTTTTAATTTTTTTTGCCAAAGACCATTTAATTTCATAATATTTTTAGCCGAAGACCATCTTTTAGTTAAACCAATATAGATATATTTTTCTTAAATTTTTTTATTTACTTTTTTAAAAAAAATTCAAAACGAGACAGATACTATCGAGAAATCAAATGTTTTTTTGTCATGAAAGATAAATTATTGAATTTTTTATGAAATAATTTATTGAACTTTTTTTTGGTAATTTTGTATACATATCCCATTGAGATTCTTGTAGTTTGTTTAAAATATATTCACATGTTTTAATATAAGTTAAATATTAAAAAGATTAAAAGAGAAGTATTAAGTCGTCTTCCTAGAAAAAAAAAGAAGCTTTTGCTACATACATGAATGAAAATCTAAAATAATAAATTATCTGAAAATTAAATCGCACAATTACAGTATCATATCAAAATTTTCATGAATTGTGATAAAACTAAGTATTTTTAGTATTTATTTCTTATCTTTTCAAAAGAATTAACATGTATAAAAAATATAAATGGATATGTGGTATCAATAGAATTAAAGATATGCTTTTAAATTTTTATGCTAGCATTATAAACAAATATTTCTGAAATTTGACTAAATGTAAAAAAATATTTCAGAAATTAACATATAATTTAAATTTAAATGCATGCAATTATAAAAAAATATGTATATTTCTCTAATAAAAAGACGGACACATAAGAGATACCTAAAGTTTAGGCACGTAACGTGGACCCGAAAATTATATTCCATAATTTAATAGCAAGTAAAGAGATAAATTCTTTCTGATTAAAAAAAAAAAAAAACAGAGAGAGAGAGAGATAAATTCCTTATCGAAAAAGGAGTTATAATTATAAAGTAGAGATATTTATTCCTATAAATATCATCACCCTATCGCCGAGATCTCCTACACCGTCCTTCACTTTCCGTCTTGCTTGTTGCCCTGCACAAACAAGACCTTCTTCTGCTAGTCGACGCATATCTTTCCCTTCTTTCACTATGTCTGATCAGGCTGGATCATCTGATACGTAAGACCGCTATTCCGCTTTCTTTTTTTTCTGATCTCCTTTCTGTTTGGCACTTTGATCCTTCTATTTGCTTTTTTTTTTTTTTTGTCTGTTCTTGTAGAATTTTGTTCTATAGAATCTAATTTTTCTTTTCTCTTCTCTTATGGTGGGGAATATGTCAGTAAGGGAACGAAGAAGGACTTTAGCACGGCGATTCTGGAGCGCAAAAAGGCGCCAAATCGGTTGGTTGTTGATGAGGCTATCAACGATGACAATTCTGTGGTCGCACTCCACCCGGCGACCTTAGAAAAACTACAGATGTTTGGCGGCGACACGATTTTGATCAAGGTAATGAATGTGCCGGTTTTTTATTGATTTTGAGTTAATACTCTGGGTGCAATCGGTGGGTCGGCGTCATTAGTTGTCCGGAAACTTGGGGGCGCTATTCATATTCTCACCTCTACGTCTAGTTGCTAGAGAATTAGGTCCCTGGGTTGTGAATGAGGGCTAAAGTTTTTGTTTTCTATTTAAGAAAGGTTATAGTCGATTTTTTCCCTTTTCTTTTTCCTTGCGTGTGAAAAATCGGTTCTCTATTTGATAATCGGTTCGTTTATTTCCCATCATGGTTTTTAGGGAAAGAAAAGAAGAGATACAATCTGCATTGTCCTCGCTGATGACACGTGTGATGAACCGAGGATAAGAATGAATAAGGTTGTGAGAAGCAACCTGAGGGTCAGGCTCGGTGATGTTGTTTCTGTGCATCACTGTCCTGATGTTAAATATGGCAAGCGAGTCCACATTCTTCCTATTGATGACACTATCGAAGGGGTGACTGGAAGTCTCTTTGATGCATACCTAAAACGTAAGTTACCATTGCATCTCTTTGTAAGACATTACAATATTTATCTCCATTGAAAAATTGCATATCATTGTGTTTATGATAACTGTTTTTTGGTCATGAGACTCATGGCATGTCACATGCCTTTTACCTTAAGCTTCAAAATAGTTTGATTGGAAATTATTAGAAAAATAGCATTTTTTTCCCTCGGACATTCCATTCTGCCGTTGACCTTTTTTGCAGTTAAATTGAAATGGGATGGTGTTGAACTTCTGTTATCTTATTGTCATTGATTTAGAATGCATACATATATGCTTGTTTAGGTCCTTTATATTATGAATTCTAAATCCAGTCCTTCACTCTTGCAGCTTATTTTCTGGAGGCTTATCGCCCAGTGAGGAAGGGTGACTTATTCCTTGTCAGAGGGGGAATGAGAAGTGTGGAATTCAAGGTTATTGAAACCGACCCTTCAGAGTATTGTGTTGTTGCGCCAGACACTGAGGTCTTTTGTGAAGGGGAGCCTGTGAAGAGGGAAGATGAGGATCGGTTAGATGATGTTGGTTATGATGATGTTGGTGGTGTAAGAAAGCAGATGGCCCAGATTAGGGAATTGGTGGAATTGCCACTGAGGCATCCACAATTATTCAAGTCTATTGGTGTTAAGCCACCAAAAGGTATTTTGCTGTATGGGCCTCCTGGGTCTGGTAAGACTTTAATTGCCCGGGCAGTTGCAAATGAAACTGGTGCCTTCTTTTTCTGCATCAATGGACCTGAGATCATGTCAAAATTGGCTGGTGAGAGTGAAAGCAATCTGAGGAAGGCATTTGAGGAAGCTGAAAAGAATGCACCGTCTATCATCTTCATTGATGAGATAGATTCTATAGCTCCAAAGAGGGAGAAGACTCATGGAGAAGTTGAGAGGAGGATTGTATCCCAGCTGTTGACACTCATGGATGGGCTAAAAGCACGTGCACATGTAATTGTTATTGGAGCCACAAATCGTCCCAACAGCATTGACCCAGCTCTTAGGAGGTTTGGAAGGTTTGACCGGGAGATAGATATTGGTGTTCCTGATGAAGTTGGCCGTCTTGAAGTGCTACGTATCCACACAAAGAATATGAAGCTTGCTGAAGATGTAAGACATCCTTTTCCCCATAATTTTTGTTTCATTTTAAAGTGTTCTTAAATGAGTTTCTCTGACATGCCACCATCTGCAGGTTGATTTGGAAAAAATTTCAAAGAATACCCATGGCTATGTTGGTGCTGATCTTGCTGCTCTGTGCACTGAAGCTGCCCTTCAATGCATCAGAGAGAAAATGGACGTGATTGACTTGGAAGATGAAACAATTGATGCTGAGATACTGAACTCAATGGCTGTGACAAATGATCATTTCCAGACTGCTCTTGGATCAAGCAACCCTTCTGCTCTCCGTGAAACGGTATGCTTTTTGGTCCCCCCCCCCCCAAAAAAAAAAAAGCCTCATTTTCCCTCGTTCTCCATCCCTTGACTACCTTATTTTGTGATCGCTGAGTGATGTATGTCTAACATGGACTCTTCTACTCACTAGGTTGTTGAAGTGCCCAATGTCAGCTGGGAAGATATTGGTGGCCTTGAGAATGTTAAGAGAGAGCTGCAAGAGGTAGCTGAAGATTTTTGCATTGAACTATGTTACTTTGATTTTTTTCATTTGTCTCTAGATTTAACGCTGTTCTCTTCTGCAGACTGTTCAGTATCCCGTGGAACACCCTGAAAAATTCGAGAAGTTTGGAATGTCCCCATCAAAGGGGGTTCTTTTCTATGGGCCTCCTGGATGTGGCAAGACGCTTTTGGCTAAAGCTATTGCTAATGAATGCCAGGCAAACTTCATCAGCGTTAAGGGACCTGAGCTACTTACAATGTGGTTTGGAGAAAGTGAGGCTAATGTGCGGGAAATATTTGACAAGGCCCGTGGTTCTGCTCCATGTGTCTTGTTCTTTGATGAACTCGACTCAATTGCAACCCAGGTTTGTAACAAGTCGGCTTACTAAGCATCTGACAAAATGTATTGGTTTTTGAAATCTTGTTGTGACAACTACCATGATCAATTTTTTTTTTTTAATTCTTGTCTTAACATTTTCTATTTGCCTTGCAGAGAGGTAGCAGTGTCGGAGATGCTGGGGGTGCTGCTGACAGGGTTTTGAATCAACTCCTTACAGAAATGGATGGCATGTCAGCCAAGAAAACTGTGTTCATCATCGGGGCCACCAATCGACCGGACATCATAGACCCTGCACTTCTGCGACCTGGTCGTCTAGACCAGTTGATTTATATCCCCCTACCAGATGAGGAATCCCGCTATCAGATATTTAAATCTTGCCTAAGAAAATCCCCCGTGGCAAAGGATGTTGATCTTGGAGCTCTTGCCAAGTATACTCAGGGCTTCAGTGGTGCTGATATTACTGAGATTTGCCAGCGTGCATGCAAGTATGCCATAAGAGAGAACATTGAAAAGGTACGTACATAAATTCCTGAAGACCTTTCTTGGCAAATGCACTGTTTCTTTGCTAATTCTTTGTTTTGGCAGGACATTGAAAGAGAACGGAGGAAAAGTGAGAATCCTGAGTTGATGGAGGAGGATGTGGAAGATGAGGTAGCAGAAATTAAGGCTGCTCATTTCGAGGAATCCATGAAGTATGCTCGAAGGAGTGTAAGTGATGCTGACATTCGCAAGTACCAGGCATTTGCCCAGACATTACAGCAATCCAGAGGATTCGGGACGGAGTTTAGGTTCCCAGATAGCACCTCTACCGGCGTCGCCACTGCCTCAGCTGACCCTTTTGCACCTGCTGGTGGTGCTGATGAGGATGATCTTTACAGTTAGGCCCATACACGCGCATTTGTACAAACCTACTAATCGCATTTATTTTTATTTAAATATTCATACATTTATGCATTTTTCATTTTTTTATTTAAGTCTCTTAAAAGACGTCCATTTGATAGTCACTTTAGGGTTTATTTGAGTTAGCGTAAGTTGATATAAAACTCCTACATATGTATCCTGTATATTATAATTTATGTTAAAAAATTAATTTCTACCATTAACCCAAACAGTTGAACTGTGAAAGGCATTCTTTCAAAGAATTATATCCTACTTAAATCTATCACGTTAAAACTCAACAGTTTCTCTCCACATTTCTGGGTTGCCCAATTCGGTTTTTTTTTTTTTTTTTGGAATGCCAGTTGGAACTCGGTACCTTGCCGTTATAAAGCAAAGCTTTAAACCACGAAGGTACGAGTTAGCTAGCTGCCCAATTCGGTTTTTAAATCAAAGGAATCCACGTTTACTTTTTGTGTTTTTGGGGTCCAACGCATGTTTACTTTTATGTTTTTGGTATTCAAGCGGGGCTTACGCCCAATCAAACAACCCTATATCTTTTACCAAAAAAAAAAAAAAACAACCCTATATCACAACGCATGTTTACTTTACCGTCATTTTTGTGATAATTTTGTAGCTTTGCAAAGGGTCGATCATCAGTACCCAGAAAAGAAAAATGGATGCCCATCATAAGACGAAATCTTATAATAGATTTTTTATAATTTTTTTTTAAATCTTTTGGAAAATCAATCTTAAACCCGCTTCTGAAATTGGCTTGGGTGGTATGGGTAAAGCCCAGCTCCAACACATCTCCGATCCCATCCCAAGACTAGTCATTCATAACCTTCTGCGCTCAACTATATCCATCTTCCCTGTGATTATCATATAAACTACTTAGTATCAGGATAAATATACATCTTTTAAAATCACGCAACTTAATATGGGAATGCTTCTGGTGGCATAACACAGAGCAAGACTATCGTTACGCTTTCATCTTAAGTTGAACTGTAAAAGAA
Source organism: Acacia confusa (assembly GCA_037074495.1). Lineage (NCBI taxonomy): Eukaryota > Viridiplantae > Streptophyta > Magnoliopsida > Fabales > Fabaceae > Acacia > Acacia confusa. Next base: position 5,326,704 of record CM073507.1, on the reverse strand, counting down.
TGTAGTTTTCTTTCTAAATAATTCATTCCCAATCTTGATCAAATATTTATTTATTTGACCCAAACAGTATGAGATGAGTATGAGTCCGATTTAAATGATTGTTTCTAAATTTCTTCGATCCATTCTTTCAATGTGGACACAAAAATTAGATGTTTGACGGTGGAAGACTCAAGTAGTTAACTTTCCCATATGTGAGATCTGAGGGGTGAATAACAAAAGATATGCCCTCGTAATTCATAACACACGAGACCACGTCGGTGACCAACATCACCCCGAATCCTTGGTGCACGATTTTTCAAAGTTTTGAGCTACCACAAAATCTGAAATCACACGACACTTATCATCAATGTCCTTTCTCTGCACCGGCCACGCACCACTGCACGTGCGTGTGGGAGAAATTAAATGCTAGTTCAATTCTCCGTTGGAAACTTCCACCGGACCCACCGGAGTAAAACCCAGCCAGGCCCTCTGAAAGATCAATATAACACCATTACACACACAGCCATATAACTATCCCTCCGTATTCAATAATAGACCTAGTTTAACTAACCAGTTTCACTTAAACTACTTGCTTCATATATAAGATCAAAAAGGTTGGAACTTGTAAGCAAACAAAAGCTCCTCAGCTCAATAATTGTCCTCCTCCGACCGACTCCGAGTCCTTACAGAATAAATAATTAAGGCTAAGAGAGTTGAGGGGAAACAAGAAATGTCCGAGTTTAGTGGCACGCATCACATCAGTGTGCGTTTAAGTGAGATTGATGATCAGTGATATGTGACAGCAGAAACAGGGTCATGTCTCTCACTCAAAAGCATGGGCCTTTATCATATGCTAAACACGTTATTTAATTTTAAGCCTCTACATGAATGTTACATGTGGTGGTGCCTTTTAGGTTTTAATTATCACACTATACGTGACTAGAGTAAATAACTTTATTTTTTCCCCCTCTCGCAGACATTGCCACATGAAGATGAAGTGGAATGGGACCTCAATCGCCTTTTTGAGGTCTGATGAATTTGAAACCAGCACGTACCTAACTTCATAATCTATTCCTTCCCCAGCAGTGGTATAGCATTATATTGAACGAGGTGAGAGGAAGTGAATAATAAAGCAACCTTGATGTAGCCTCTATGCCTTGCTGCAACTTCTGTATCTATCGATCGGGTACTGCTCTGAATGTGAGCTTTTCTTCGTCCACCTCTTACGTATGTACGTACATGTGTGTGTGTGTGTTTTATAAATGCAAAAAATAAAGAGAGGAGAGGAGGGGGTATGCTTTGTGAAATGGAAGAAATAGATTGGGGGAGACACGTTTGTACATGAATCATAGAGTGCATTAAGTGGCACAATAATTGGGAAGAAACCCATCAAATTCATATCATAAAATAATAGTGGAGAGAGCAATAATATCACTCAATACACACACACACATGTATATATCTTCTCATGCCCATTATGGCCTTCAACAAAATAATAGGCCTGTGCCTTGACACTCTCTCTCTCTCTCTCTCTCTCTCTCTCTCTCTCTCAATCGGTGTGTTCAATTTTACGCTGAAGCTCAAGTGTGATATATGTATGTGTGTGGTGTATCCATGTGTGTTTACACGCCGCGCCCAAAGTGAGCATGGTTTGGTCTTAAATCCTTTTTATTGACATAATTTTTGTGGATTTATTAGCTCATTTGGGTTAGCAGTGGAATCTACTTTTTAAACAGGGTTTATAAGGTAAAGGTAAGTGTGTGAAAAGATTTCTATGAACATACTTTTCAAACGATAATTTAAATATACATAATAGCACTACAGAACATGGGTTATACCGTTATAGGTAATTAAGGTGGATACAAAGCCCATCAAATTAATTAAGATGAGATGATTTGAGCATTTGTAGCAGAGGATAAGAGAAGGTGTGAGAGGCAGGAAGCCCGCACACATGTCGTTGGAAAGTTGAAAGACGAAAACAAGGACCAATGGATGTGGAAAAGAAGGAAACCAGCTATTAAACAAATCTGACAATAGTATGAGCCCGTACCACTTTGAAATGGGGAACAATTAGATTCCATGGTCACGTTTGTGTAAAATATGAATAAATCACCCAACGCCTGTATAGATAAGGCCATTTTCAACTTGAGTAGCAATCTTGTGTTTAAGTTTTAACTATATAATCATGATAATTAAATTATTTGGAGGTAACGAGTTTCCTCATTGTAGGCCAAAATTCTTACAATCCAAACCAATCGTTTAGTAGTAGCTTGGATGCCAATAAAAAAATTTATAGAAATAAAATATGGATATGAATCATGATTATCCAAAATGACGTTTATAATTCGACATGCCTCTGGGTTGGTCGTATGAGTTTCTAACTAACTCATCAAAACAAATGAAAATAAATTAGTTGGAACAATAAATTTATATCAATTTTTTTATACTTAAAAATATTTTTTTAAGAAATATATTTATATAATATTTGAAAGTCGTTAGTTGGTAAGTCATTGACGGGATAGCTTATTAAATGCTACACTAAAAATATAAGAAATAACTTGTATTAAGAACCACCACTTTCTTTTAGACGATAATGATAAAAAGGAAGGTGGGGAGGGCACCCGTGTGTGACCACGTGGGAGGTTATGAGTGGTTGGGTACAGGCAGAGAGACAAGAGACAGGCGCACTTTAACAATTGACATTTCAACCCTGTCAGAATTGCACGTGTTTTTCCCCATCCACCTCTTGCTCTTTTCAACCCTCTTCCTCCTTTACCACCAGGGTAACTCCGTTTATTCTTTTCTTTTATTTCTATTACAAATAATGTGCTTCCACACCCCAAAAAAAAAAGGTGTAAATAATATTTATTAAATTTATATCATTATTTTTATTAAATTTTATTTAACCATGATATTATAGTTTGCAGTGTTAAAAATTTTGTTCGCTAACTCTTTTCTAGAAAAATATTCCATTTTCCCTATTTTCACAAGGAACAAATACTCACCTTTAAAAAAAAAAAAATTAAACAAAGCACTTCAGTCCACCGTATTATAATTCACCTCTATCAATCTCACTCGAGTTAATGATTGGTGGTTCCTTTGTTACTTTATCTAAAAATAAAACATTTTATTTAATTTTACATAGATTTAAAAGTGTTGAGAAACACTACATCAGATTTTGAGTTTTATAGCCTTTTTTGAATATATATATATATATATATATATATATATATATATATATATATATTACTGATTGATTAAGTGATTTATATTATGAGAAAAAACATCTTACATCCAGGATAAGAGGGAGTAAGCTTGAGTAATTAGCTAGACAGAATTTTTTACCTTCACGGGATACTGATACCTATAAAAAAAAGTGATTAATGATTTGTTTATTATTGAAAAGATATTGGTCTCCTATGTAATGACTATTAAATAATGAGAAAATCTCAGAAAAATTCGATTGAAATAGGAAAAAGAAAAAATCAGTGGGTCAAAAGTCATATCTATGATAAGAATCTGGGATCGCAAATAGTTTTAGAATGATCGATTTACCTCTAACCGAATCTAAGAAGCTCAAATTGTTAATATGCATTTTGATGTTATTGATTGTAATTCTTAAATTATTATTATTTATACATAAGTTAATTACGCATCACAATTAACAATTTGAATATATATATTCACAATTTGAACTCCATAAATACTAACAACTTTATAGGTAATATTTTGAAGTTACACATATTATTAGTAGGTGTCACTGACTACTTACATATAAAGAATAGTTATTTATGAATCACAATTAACATCCGCATACATACTAACAATTTGAGTTTCTCAAATGCTGTTAGGGTGAAATTGTTCATTTAAAAACATTTGCAAATTTTAAATTCTTCTTATAAGTTTAACTTGAGATTTGTGATATTTAACTTTGCAATTTGTCATTTTCCTATTTTAAATAAATTTATTTGAGATTGAAACTAAAATGAGAGGGAATAAAAGGTATTTGGTAATTAAATTGGGGAGGGAGGGAAAGAAAGAAAAAGCCGCACGAGGGTCGTACCCAAACTCTGCTTTTTATGGTCAATTCGATTCTCGCTGTCTGCCCTCCCCTACCCCAGGTCCCCAGCCCTCTTCCCTCCTTCATAGCTGTCTCACTTTCTCATTAACATTTATGAGTTTGAATTATCCAAAATCACAAGTCCATTTTCATGTTCACTACCACCTACTTTCCTATTCTCTCCTCGTCCATTACCAATAATCTAACTTCTTCTCCTTCTCTTGCTCCCATTCACTCGTGCATATCCTCTCCTTGTGGCTTTTCTGGATACACACAAAACTCACCATTATTGCATCTTGGCCCCAATACTCCCCCTTAATTTCATATTAATCCCCCCTCCTCTTCTTCTTGTCTCATGTTTCCTTAGCACCATGACCCTTCCCTACCATTACACTGTCCCCCGCTCTTCATTTATTTCACTAATTTAATCAGACCAACTCACCACTACTGGTAGTACTATTCTTATTTCTTAATTTCTTCTCTCTTATTTGCCTACATGCACGTTAAATAACAAATCAAGGTTAATTAGTCAATGTTTGGTTAGTCACTGATGAGTATATTATATCAGATCAGATCAGATCACAGGGGCTCAGTGGCTGCTATGCTAGCCATACAGAAACTGAGCATTTATATATAGTTACTATTTTAAGTGTGAACTGTTGGGCAGTCAAATGGGATCTCTCTCTAATACCTTCCTTTTGTTGTCTGCATGACGCCACCCAGAATGAACACACAGTCCTCCCACATTTAATCCTACAGATGCTCACTTCCCCAGAAAAAAAGAAAAAAGCTCAAATGCAAAGCTACTTTATGCACAACATCATATCATTCTGCCATGTGAACTGTAAAATACTTGTATTATATATATGGGTCATAACAAACAGCGAGGCCTTTACTAATTATATTAATTATATATCAGAATCGCTCCCACTTTAGGTCAATCATCATTGATATTTGATGGTTGATTTGAATGAAGTCATAAAAACGAAGTTAACATTCTGAATAATTGATCCAAAATGCCTAGTGAGCTGATGAACCTCAAATCTAACAGAGATCTACAGGAAACAACTCCGAAAGATGAACAGATCTAGTCTCTCTCACATATCAGCTGAATTCATGCACATCACTTTATATTATAACGCAGTCTTCTGAAGCCAAAACAAGTTACAATTTCTAGCAAGTATGACATTGAAAGCACCTTCCTTTTTAATTACAACCTTATAGCTAGCGAGATAGGGATCAAATTCTAGACAATGAAGCCCTCATAAGCTGCTGCTCAGTGCTCACCACGCTCATGCCAACACAGAAGCATCGCTATGCAACGGCGAACAATGTAGAATTTTGCTCTCTGCTTCTTCACCAGGTGGCTGCACTTCTGCCCAAACGACTTGCAGGGGTCACAAATTTGCTGATCCTCTTGTTGATGATGATGGTGATGGTGATTACTTTGGCCTGTGTTGCTCTCCTTCACAGCCATGAATGTTGTGTCTGATATGCCACCATAAAGCAGTAAATAGAAACATGAGAACTTCAGCTTCGTTGGTGAGGCATTTATATAGCAGAGGAGAGATGTGCGTTTGGGCAGGGAAGCCAGTAATTCTGGATCTTCTAGATCAAGTATGGACTGTTACTATAGCAATCCACTAGTTGTCAGAAGCATATGAAAATAGAATGGGCCAAGGTTACTATAAGTTTTACCCTCCTAGTCCTATCTGTACCATATTGCAGTCGGGAAAGGAAAGAAGAGGAGAGAAAAAAAAAAGGCCAGTGCTTTATTTCAAACTTGGTTCCATATCTGTTTCAACATTGTATTTGTTTTTGCCTATACAGAATATTCATGATTTCCATGTCTGATATGATTATTCAAAAACAAAACAACGATTATGGTTTTGTTTAAGTCGAGAGGGAATAGAGAGAGGGAGGGAGGGAGGTTAAAGGCTGGCAAGAGTCCTATAGAGTACTAACCCTTTTTGCCTATTTGGAAGGACACAAAGGGTGGCCCAGCCTACCTATATCTGCCTTTGTATTATATATGTGTGGGGGATATATATTATATCTTGTGTGTGATCGAGGAGAAACACTGAAATTATAGAGCCTGTTTTAAGTCCCTTAAGAATTGTCTGTTGTTGTTTAGAATCTAGTAAACATAAGCATATCAATTAGAACTGCTAGTTTTCTTGTTTCTGCACTGTGGCAACCAAAGGCATGAAATTTCCTTCATCATGTTTAGGCAATTTTCTGTCCAAGGCTTTGCACATGATGGAACCTTCTGGCTTCTACATTAAGGTTAGTGTGCTGAGTATACACTGTTGATATAGATGGGTTAAGCTTGGGTTCAGTGTGATTAAGGTTAACATCAAATTCTGAGATACCCTTCCTTGGTGGGACCTAATGACCTATCTTGTGCCAACCCCTAAATTGGTGTCACTTTTCTGTTGGATTTGAAAGATACCTTTTTCTATGAGGGGTCTTTTACCGCCATAAATTCATTTCCAATTTCATAATCACCACCATCATTTGCAATGATTTAATATAAGATACAATACAAATCACTGATCAAACTCATTCACATTTTACAAGTTGCACATTTGAGAATATTCACGTACTTAAAGAGCTCGAACAAAAAAAAGGTACTCAAGGTAAAAGCTTTTTACTTCTTTGTCGTTAAACCAAAAGCTAGTTATTCTTTTCTTATCTTATTTGTCTGTTTCTCCTCTCTTTCTTGTCTAACGTTCCATCTAAATTTTAATCTACCATGAATTATAATCAAGAGGTGAACATGTAAGAATGAGGTATGTCTCTGGGCCCACCAGAATGGTATCCTACTCCCATCTTTTCTTCATTCTGGATTCACTTCAAAGTATATCTGAGTCAGTAAACCAGATAAACTAATATAACCAATTATAACAAATCAGGTTCAATCTAATGATTCTGACCACTGGTAAACTCGTTTCAAGTAAAAAAATGGGCTGGAGCTTAGAGGGGAGGAGATTAATCCTGTCCCTGAAGATTACAAAGAAGAAACTCTTGCCTCGTTTGGCTTCTCAAAAAGAGGAACAATCTCTATGCAAAACATTGTGATATGACAGGTTAGAAAGTATGACAGTTGTAAAACATCAATCAATGTCCGACACCAATCCGTTTAATAACGTAGGTGCAAAACTCTGGTTGTTCACAGCCAAATTCAATCATCAAGACTCCAGAAAAAGCTAGAAATTATGACAGTAAGCTAAAACCAAACATGAAACTTTAAAGACGCACGTTTCTGGAAGCATTAAATGGTCGTCACTTTGAGTCAACACTGTTTCCCCGGACCCGAATGAAAAGCTGCAGAATCATACCGAATGTGCAGGTACTTGAAGAGTGACATTTCACCCCAAGAAAATGGATTTTACTGTAGATAGCTCAAAAGGAATCATACACAAAACAATACAGATATTTAGATAGACAAAATGCAGGGGAGAGAGGGCGAGATAGTAAAATTACTATTACATTACCTGGACATTTTATATGAATAGTCGCCAAATTTCGTGGGAACATATCCCTCCTCATAAGTCTCCGGATGAGACTTGAGCTGTGGTGGTAAAACACCATTAAAGCCAACACCAACCAGAATCCAAAAATAAAGGACAAGAGCAGAGCATTTGGGCAAGTATTGTTAGAATATTTTAAAATGAAAAGTTGGGTTTGTTAAAAAATTATTTCCTTATACATTAAGGAATTTATATGAAAGACTGTATAAGGATTTATAACATCAAATGTCACCAAGTCATGTTCTATTAGTTTCTAAAGATATTTATGAAACGGTGTGGTAACTACTATTTAGTGAAAAATTGTGCTGGTTTTCAAGAAAACTCTACATGCTATAAAGATGTAACCTTTAATACAAGAATTATTTTAAGTTACCATTGGTTATTGAAGTTATGTTGGTTTATGAGGATTCATAAATCTAACATATGATTTTGACTTTTAATTGAAGAGGTGTTGTTCGAAACACCACTTAGAAAGCATCACTTCATGATCTATAAATACCCTACATCATCAATTAATTTGTAATATACATAACATTAGAAATCACATAACTAAAGATCAAACTTATTATTTTCATCCTTTAGTGCACTCAAAGGTAAAGTCAAATTATCATTTTGTAAAAGTCATTATTGTTTTACTTGAGTATTGAGAGTGCAATTCATACTCAAAGATCTTCATTGTATGCTGCAGAAAATTCGTTTGTCAGTCCAACTTGCATCCTATAAGATAGGTACTCATGGGGTCATTTAAGTCTAAAAGAAAGCATCGTCCATACTTTGAAGACATTGCACACTTTTTTCTTCTCCATCTCTCTCTCTCTTTCTTTTTTTTTTTTTGCTTGAAGCTTCTCCATCTCTTATTCTTGTAGTCTTTCACACATCTAGTGCCTCAACAAGTATGTTACAGGATAGCCAACCTAATTCTCAACATGTGGTCTTACTATCTCGTGGTGACCAGGCTTGTGATACAATGGATCAGATATGTTTATTAGTTGATTTGAAATCCAATTCTTTTATTGATGTTTCTCTGTGTTTTTTTCCCCAATTTCTTAATAATTTGGATGAGAGGAAGGTGAAGATTTGTTTTTATATTATGGAATTGATGCATTCACGCAACGCGCGAGGGGAGTTCGTGCTTGTTACAATAATCAGCAAATGAAATTTCCTTGGCACCTGTGGGTGAAAGTAAATAGTCGAAGCAACAAACCTAACAGTTACCATCACGTTGTACCTTATGTTCCATAAAGTCATATAAGCCGGTTAGTTCCACAGGAATAGCGAATGACATTAAATTAGTGTTTGGAAACATACTAAAACTTAAGTTTTACGTAAGTTGAGACAAAATTCTTCTCACATACTTACCTGGTAAATTTTAAAATTTAGGTTTTAGAAAATTTCAAAACACTACCTAAATCTCAAGGGAAATACATGAAGAAAGAAAGCACTTACAAAAAAAAAAAGCTTCATTCATTAAAACCAAAAGTAATGGTCTCGACTTTGAACAACGACTGCATGTAAAAGAATGATTAAAACCAAAAGTCGCTTCATTTATCATATAATGAAGAATGATTAACCCCAAAAGTAAACGTTTTGAACTTCGACGTCAATGCAAAATTTAAACTTTAAATTTATTGAACGAAGATAATAGAAAAATCTCCACAAAGATGCCAACCAAGGAGGTCACCACTCACCAGTGTCAAGCTGAATCATGTTATAATAGTATCTAGGAACAGGTGTAACGCCATCAAGAAGTTGAATAGCCCATTGAATTACATCAGAATGTCCATATAGAACCTTGTCGGAACACTAGATTCTGCAAGGAATTTGAAGTCTAAGTTGCAATGAGAAGAATCCACAACAGCAATATAGACCTGTCCGAAAGAGCTCTGCGTACTTGAAAAATATGTGGAGCCTTAGCTGGAGTAAAGAGTTTTGACATTGGCATTAAGCTATTGAAGTCATAGCTATTATAATTCTAAATATTCAGGAACGAACATCATAAAAGTGATAGAATCACCTCAACTTTTTCTCTCACGCGACTCTCTTCCTAGGCTTCTCCTGTTCGGTCTTTTGCCTCGCCGGCGGCGTCTTTGCCGCCGATGAGTCTTCTCTTGGCCTTCAATTGCGGTAGAAGTGCAAATCGGACCTCGTAGAGCCAAGAGCAGGCGAGTTTTAGGTCAGAACAGAGGCTATTGCGGCGGTCGTTTCCTCTTCTTCGGCGTCAGCTCTTCTCTGGTCTCCCCCCTCATCGTCTCTCTGGCTGTGGTGGCCCTTTGCCTTCTGAGTTCGGTGTGGCCCTCTCTCATCTTTCAATGACGATCGTGAGAGCAGCTATGTTCCAGTGTTCCAGTTCGTTTTCTTTCTTCCGTTTCTTTTCTTTGTGTTGCGTTTGTCTTTGATTGTGTCTATCTATTTACTGTTCGGTTTTGCCTTCCTTCTCGCCTTCCCGTCGGCGGCTGAGGCGGCTGTGGTGTTTGTTCTTATCATTTTCTTCCTTTTTATGCTTTCAAATGCTTTATTCCTCTGTAGTTTTGGATTTGTGATTTTGGGAGAAGGGTTCTTGGTGTGGTCTTTTGTGCTTTGTGATTTATATTTGGAAGGACCATTGCTAGATTTGTTCGGTGGTAGCAAATCCAAATCTTTGAGGTTAACCTTAGTTTGTTGGATAGGTGTTTGCCAAAATTTCTTGTTTGGGGGAGAAGTAGTATTTTCAAGATTTTTCACTTTTTCTCTGATTTCTGAGGTTGGATTGTCTCTGTTTCTTGCTCTATATCGGGGTGTGTTGTATAGCTGATTTATCAACTTATCCTTATAAGAAGGTGTGCCCGGTTGGATGGGTTTTGCGACCAACACTTTCTTTCTTATCTCTTCTAACCTTGGTTTTTCAGGGAGTAAGTGCAGTATCTGAGGCTACTTTTATTCATTCCTCTTCAGTGATTTTGGTTATTCACCTCTCTTTCTGGCTTGTGCTGTTTGATGTGTTTGTTTTTCGACAATAAAATAAAATAAAATAGCTATTATGGGTTTGGATGGCTAAGGTATCTAACAGTAAAGGGGTTTGGTCTAGGGCAAGACTCTCTGTTAGAACCAGCAATAAAACAGAGAATTTAGGGAAGGAATTCAGTGATCGTATACTCTTTAATGTATGGAAAATGAGAGAATACAGTCCTCACACCCTAAATAAGCCTAGAACAGCAAGAACAACATAAAAATGGAAAGTCACACTCTGCTAGCGATTCGAGAGACTAGCACACTCTCCTTACAACTTACTCATTGTCTACCTCCCATAGTCCTCCTCTGCCTCTATAACACCATCCTTACTACGCACTCCCACTACCTGACAATACCAGGCGCACAACTTCATTCCTCTGTAGTCCCCTCCTCTCTTGGGTCACCCTTAGCAGACTTGGGCCCTGGGTCACCTTTGCTCCTCCTTTGATAAGTTATATCCCAATACTCCCTCTAGTCCTATTATAGGATAATATTTAGGAGTTTATTTTGGTCTTAATTATAGAACAAAATTTGTAAATTTTTGTCAATTTCTTCTTAAAACATCTCTATTTTATTTTCTTATGTGTGTTTGGTTTTTGGTGAGTATATGTATTTAAGTACATAGAATTTTCCAGTCAATAAAACTTTTAAATTGTGATATTTTAAAAGTTTTGGGATATTTGTTAGGCCCATCACTCTCATATAATGTGGCAATGTGAGAGGAACCAAAATTTGAATGATATATCTAATAATGTATTGAACATATTTTTTTCCTCACGAATGTCTTGAATATAATTACTTCTAGTATGAATAGGACCATATCTTTTTTTTTTTGATACAGCATAAGGAAATTAAAATAACATGAAATTACAAAGGGAGAATAAATCCCAAGCTATCTTGTGAAATGAAGTATCCAAAGAGACTCAGAGCATATGTCGAAGAACTTTGAAGATGAGATTCCTTCTTTTGGCTAGTGCATCCACCACTCGATTCATCTTCCTTGAAATAAATTCAATTTTTAGCACCCAACTCCTTTCCATGAATTCTTTGATTCTCTGTACTAAAAGGTTCTCCCTATTATCTTCCACCCTATCAATTAATTCCTTAGAATTAGATTGTAGCACGATTTTCCTGAATCCGATATGCCATGCCAGATTGAGCATTTTAAGTACGACCCAACTCTCCACCTCAAACACATTACATGTACCCAAAAACTGAGAAAAATCAGCCAACCATTTCCCCTCATGGTTCCTGATCACTCCCCCACATCCAGTGTGACTTGCATATCGACTAACTGCCCTATCTTCATTTACTTTAATCCAACCTATATCTGGGGGGTGTCCACCACAAATCATTTGACACAAGAGCCATCCTGTAACTAAGTAAAACTTCTCCAAGTCCCTAACACTACATCAGCTGGGGTCGTGGGTTTCTCAAACCTTTCAGTAAAAATGGCATTATTCCTCCACAACTATAATTTCGCTCTAACTCTATCTATAATGTCGTGGAAAGTTTCAGTAGGTTTTCGATTTCTTGAAAGAGAAAATCCCAGTATTTGCCAATTTCTGTGGATACCTTCATACCAGATAAAGACGATATTCGTTGTTTCTCGTGAGATTGAACCCTTAGAAAAGAATAAGGATGATTTATCCTTACTGATTTTCTCTCCTAATACAGCGCAAAACCTGTCTAAACAGGACATCATACAGTCTGACTGTTTCGTTGTTGCCTCTCCAAACAGAAGTAAGTTATTAGTGAACATGAGATGGGAAATCGTGGGGCCATTTTTTGAGACCATGATTGGTTTCTAATTTGCTCAAGGCCACCTCAACACTAATCAGATGTGACAATTTATCCGTACATAACACGAATAGTAAAAGGGAGATTGGATCTTCTTGTCTAAGACCCTTGTTAGCCGGGAAAAACTTTGTCTTAAATCTATTCTGTAAGATGTATGACACAGAGCTAACGCAATCTATAATAAGCCCAATAAATTTCATTTCTAAACCCACCTCAAGAAGAACTTGCCTCAGAATATGGGAACGTACCAATGTCTAGCCAAGAAAACAAAAAAAAACCACCATATGTCCGTGCCAACTAAAAAAAAGGAAAGCTTTGGCGGGTGATGGGCCAAAAAATAAAAACTAAAGGCTTTAGGCGGGCGGGTTCAAGGTTGGACTACCTGGACCAATCACTGTTGCACATGTATGTTAATGAAAATAAATGCTTGTTGAATTGAATTTACACCGAGAGCTGTCACAGATGGTAAAGGACCCAGGACTAGACTTTTGGGTCATGGATTCGATTCTTTCTACCGTCATTGGGATTCCTTTGGTAGGCAATCTTGTAAGTCCTCAGTAAGTGCTCATAGAGCCTGGGGCCGTGCCCTGGTCTTGGTGGGGGACTGGTGTCGAACCTCTCCAAAACTTTTTTATATAAAAAAAAAATTGAATTTCCGATTCATTTAATTTTTGTTTTAAAATTACAATAAGATGTTTTTGAATTTTCTAATCTATCAGTAACAGATGGTTTTGGTTTTTTTTTTTTTTTAAAGAAACCAGAATCAACTTGGAAGGCTCGTTATTTGATTTGACTTGGCTGCATTTTTCTCCAAGCATCCTTGTCCCGTCACTGTCAGAACTTCCTCATTAGATATCATCCGTTCGTGTTCTCATTGTGAACCCTTCAAGTTCTTCTATTTGGGATAAGTCCATAACTCGTGCATCATTACAGGTTTTCAACTTCAGAAAATGTTTCGAAAGTCAAGAGTCAATTTTAATTATTTCTCAATTTTATATAGCCGTTGAGACGTTTTGATTCTGGCGGCGGGTGCTTCAACAACTTTCCCGTGACTTTATTCTCCCATGTATTTTTAATATAGGAGTATCAACAAAGCAGTCGGTAGTTCAAAATTCAGTCTGTAACAGACAACTATATTCAATTCATCATTAACTTCAACAAAATTATGAAGAGATAAAATTACAGTATGTAAATGCATACAGTGATTGAAACACAACTCCAACAGTACTATACAATTCTCAGTATTATCATATGACTTCACCCAGAAGCAGAACAACAATCCGATGATCCATGTGTTTCCCTTGAAATTCATAGATCGTTCGTTACTTTCTTCAGTAGCTTTCCCAAAATTTCACCAAATTGATGCACAAGGTAAAATCTTTATAGCCATCGTTAGAGGAGAATTGCTGAATTGGAATAGCCGAATATCAGTCTTCTGTGACTGCTTGGTATGAAGAAATATACACGAGCTCATCATGGTGTCCAAGTATAGTGACGATCATTGATGATGATTCTTGCCCTGAAGAAGCCTTTAGCCTCGCTCCTGATTAGTTCATTGACTTCAAGCTGTTAATAATCAACATACTTTTAAAAGCTTTGGTCTCCACAACCAAACAAACCAACTATTTTCTCCAGGTTTTAGATCCATGACACTCCTCTTTTTCTTGGTTTCAGTGCCCTGCGAAACTTCAGTGGATTCTGAACTCTTCAGGGGTATCAGTGGACTAGTGGCAGTCGAAGATTCTACAAGTCGATTCACCATTTCCAACACCTCACTCATTTTTGGGCGATTCTTTGGGTTTTTGACCAAGCATCGGTTAGCTATAACAGCAAGTCTCTGTGCTGACTTGAAGAGGGGTTTCCTGTCAAGCCTTGGATCCAATATTAGTTGAAATTTTTTCCCATCTGATGATAGATACGGCCTTACCCACTCCAAGAGCTTTTGTTCGCCCTTGGGACGATTTCGATCCACAGGGCGCCTGCCAGTGATGAGTTCATAGAGAAATACGCCATAACTCCACACATCACTTTTTGACGTAAGACGTCCAGTTTGAATATATTCAGGAGCAGCGTATCCCATTGTTCCCACAATCTGTGGAACATAATCAACAATATGAACGCAAGTAAGTGTATTAATTCACTAGATGCCAATGATAAGTGGCTTGAACCAGTTGCTTATACAGTATGGATTTAACAAAAAAAGGGCATTTTCTAAGCTGCTCATTGAAACAACATAAACAAGTAAACAATAGAGAAACCTGAATTCAATTATTATTGACAGCAAAAGAAAAGAAAAAAAAGATTCCCTTATTTGCTTATAATTATTTTATTTTACTATATGTGAGACCTGAAAAGTGTTCTCCATCCAAGGCTATTCAGCACCTTAAAAGTTAAAACTGGCAGCAGATTTACTTATGTCCCTTTATTCAGGTCCCACGTCTTACACTTAAAAATGACTTTCAGAGGTCAGACACAGCAATCTCTATATGTATGTGTAACTGTTAATTATGCACATCAATGCAGAGGCTCATACCGCCGTTGAGACGTGAGTTAACCCTTCTGATGGACCCAATCTAGCTAATCCAAAATCTGAAAGCTTTGCATTCCACTGATCGTCCAAAAGTATATTGGAAGATTTGAAATCTCTAAAGATTATCTGAGTATCTCACACATAAGCATAGTTAGCAAAGCAATAATAAGCTGTCACAACAGATTTGAATAGCAAAGAGAGTATGAATATAATATTCCATTTCTATTACAGAAAAGTGAGGGATCTAGATAGGCTAAAAACCAGTTTGCCGTCAAATCTTTCAGCTATTGTTAATAGATATGGTTATACCTTTTTCTTTTTCTTTTTTTTTTTGCCAATAGAGGAGTTGATTGCACAATTATACCTGAAAATCCATTTCTTCATGAAGATATGTTAAGCCACGAGCTGCATCCTGAGCTATTTTTAATCTCCTATTCCATGAGAGAGGGGTCTCCGATCGGGGGGATAAATGGTGCTCCACACTTCTGTTGGGCATATATTCATAAACCAAAAGTCGTTGGATTCCTCTTTCATCATCCTCAGCACAGTAACCCACAAGTTTCACAAGAGTAGGATGCTCAACAATGCCAAGAACATTCACTTCTGTTACCCATTCCTTATGGCCCTGCAAACCCAAAATGACGTCAATTTACACAACATTAACTCATTATGCAATAAAGTTTAGAGAAAAATATGCACATGACCTTTCATGATGATAAGACTGTCCCAATAGACAGCAACAATCTTTGAGCATCAGGTAAATTTTATTTACATACCACAACCAAAAGAATTATACCCAGAATGCATACTACTTTCGTAAGATAGAGACACTCTTCAAACTTATAACTGTCTCTAGTTGAAGCAACTTGTGTGAGTGCTCAAAGTCCCAACACAATAGAAAGCATTGCAATATGCTTATTATGCCTTGCATTATTACATAAAATGACATAACTATACATAGTAATGAAAAAGTACATCATGTCATATTTTAATATGAATTGCCCTCTCCTCACCAAACATTATAGAAACTAGTAAACTTGTAACTTCAGACAGGGGAAAAGGGGGGGAAAACTCTTGCCTGCATTCCTCTTCTACCAAGTTGCTTAACTGCAACTTCAATTTTTTTGTATGGGTCCTCTAAGCTCTTGATCAATCCCTTGTAGACACAGCCAAACCCACCCTCTCCAATCATAACAGTGCGGCCAAAATTTTTAGTGGCTGATTTCAGTTCAGACACAGTAAACACTCTCAGGTTGCTGGTTCTTTGAGACAAACTGGGAAACGAAGTTCTCCTAAGGGAGTCTGTGCTATTGTCGGAAACATTCTGAGAATTTAATTCAGAGCCAGATCTTCTCAGATCACACTCGCCATACGCGGAATAGTTAGACAGACCCGAAATGGACTTAATGCTCTTCGGATCATCCTGCTTAACTCCGTAGTAGCATGAAAAGCACTTCATTGGAAAATTATTGGACTGCATTTTCAGGAAGGGAGAATACTTAAGAAACATAAAAAATCTAAAAGCAATACCCCATCTGAAAGTTATAGAAAGAAAAAGGATCAAACAGCAGCCATTCTGGCACTCCGAACAACGCTGATTTGAATTTCAGATAGCCTTACAAGGAAAAGATTAGAAAGTAATCATACTTCACAGATTTTAGCAATAGCAAAAACGTCAAAAACATTCAGAGAACCCGAGTGAGTCCTCTTCAAGGTATTCAAATTTAAAATACAGAGCTTTGAAACCGCTAACATGTACTAGGCTTCAAAAATGAAGATCATTAGCAACATACTCGTAACCTCAGGCGTATCCTGAAATAATTCATATTCGTAAACCTTCATACATAATCAGGGTCATTTGGGATCCATTTAGACGTCCTGTACACAAACATAAACTGCAAAAGAACAAGAGGGAGATTTCGGGGTTGCTTGTTTCTAACCTCGATTACATGTAAGTCGTATGATCGCAGAGGTATTCAACTTTGAAACAGATCAAATTCCCCGTTTTCGCAAGATTATGAAAGAATTCTGTCAGCGGAGAGCCTCCAAACGAGGTCCCAAAATTGAAAATGAAGAGAATATCCCCACACGGTAGCTGCAGGTCAGCTTCCCGACTAATAAATATCTCGACACCTAAATCAAGGGATTAATGGGGAGATTAAAACTGGATCAGACAAAGTATATACTTCACTCTTGTGCTTTCACATGAAAGCTTTGATAACCAAATTAAGTGGTTAAAAAAATAAATTGAAAATAATAAGTATGTCCTAAAATATTTTAAAAAAAATAAGCCCCTATTTTTAAGAATAAAGTAGTATCACCAACTCTTTAATTATATGATATATATATAATTAATGAGAGTTATTTAAAAAAATCAGTAAATATCAAGATAATTCTTGTCCTATTTTTATAAAAAGAACCAAAATAATTTAAATAGCCACTTGTAAAAGGGGAAGGCGGGTGTGAATGTGAATGGGGCCTTGGGATTTGAGACCAAGTAATAAAGGATCGGCCATGGAGAACTGCAATTAATGCGGTCACTGATACTATAATTATTGAGGGGAGGGGACACAGCACAAGTAAATAAAGATTGTAAATTTTACCGTCCTGCTCCATTCATTCGTAAACGCGTAAGGACCATGAAGGTGGGCCATCGAAAATTTTGAATGGACTTCTTGTAACAGGGCTTCGTCCAGTGATTCAAAAATACCCACTAGAATATGAAAATATTAATTAAATACTTGGCCCCATTTATTGTTTAGAATTCGACTATTCGCGGGGAAATTCAGAAAGAAAAAATAAAATAAAAAATCTTATAGTAGATTCGCTTATTAAGAAAAAAATTGAAAGACCTCACTGGTTAAATTATAAATATGAAGAAAAAAAATTTCTTACACTTAGTACTTGATATTTGGATATTATATGATATTAAGTTATTTAACTAAGTTTAAATACTTGTCAATCATTATTCTATAACTTATCAATATGAATTATTTTGACTAACATAAATAAGCTTGTCAACGGTTATTTTATGGCTTGTTCACATAGTCACGTTCACTTTTCAATAGAAATTGTTTTAAATTATATTGGAAAAATGGCAATAATTAACATAGAAAGACTTGTCAATGTATAACTTGTCATTATAAGTACATAAACTTGTCAAAATAGACACACAGCATTGATGTATAACTTGTCAAAATAAGAACATATACTCACCAATGTATAACTTGTCATTATTGGCACATAAATTTGTCAGAATAGGGGATAAACTTTGTCAAAATAAATGCATACACTTATCACTATATAACTTATCCAAATATACACACTCACTTGTTGTCAAAACCCTCTTCCCCAACTATGGTTCACGAGGAGTAGGTCAATGTATGTATTTTAATAAGTTACACATTCACAAATGTGCACGTCTATTTTGATAAGTTTATATGTCCATTTTAATAAGTTTATGTGTCAATTTTAACAAGTTTATATGCTTATTTTCTCAAGTTATACATTGACAAGTGTATCTACATATTTTGACAAGTTTAGATGCCTATTTTACCAAATTTATGTATCTATAATGACAATTATACACTGGTAAATGTATATGTTTAATTTAACAAGTTTATGTGTATGTAATAATGACAAGTCGAAGAGTGGTCATTGATAAGGCTCATCTATATTAACTTTCATCATTTTCCAATACAATTTAAAATAACTCATGTTGATTAGTGGACTTGATTATATTAACAAGTTATAAAGTGACTATTGACAAACCTGTATATGTTAACTAAAACAGCTCTCGTTAACAAGTGGATATGCATATATTGATAAAATCTTAGAGTGGCGATTAATAAATACATAAATTTAATCATATAACTTAATATCATAAAATATCTACATATCAACCATTAAGGGCAAGAAAGTAATATCACATTTAAAATTTATATCATAGAGGTCTTTAAAGACTTGTTTTATAGGAAAATATATAATTTTTTTTTTGTTATTTTTTTTGGTCCTTAGTACTTAAATGTGATTTTCCCCAATTAGATGGTGTTGTTGTTCATAGACATGAGGTTAATGAGACTTTCAGTTGGATACGAATAATAAGTGTTTGGGTTGGTTGTATGTTTTTTTTTAAAAAAATTTTATTTGGCTTTCCTCCGATGTCAATTAGCATCCGCTGCATTCTTTTAGGTAAAATTGTGCCATTTTGGGGCAAAACAATGAGCTGTGGCTCTTTTTTTAATATATATATATATATATATATATATATATATATATATATATATATATTTGAGGGTATTGAAAAATCAGAATATTGATCGGTATTGAAAAAATATTCCATGATCTTGAAAATTATAGGATCTTAAAAAAATATTTCAGGCTACTAACTGACATAAAAAGAATACTTCAAAATAATTATTGGTATTGAAAAAACACTTAATGATCTTAAAAAAATATCTCAAGTGCTGATTAGTACCAAAAAAAATATACTTTAGATATTTTTTTAAGATTCTCAAATAATTTTTCAAGATCATAAAATATTTTTTTTTTCAGTACCAGTCAATATTTTAAGGTATTGTTTTAGTAATGGTAAATTTCCTGAAATATTTTTTTAAGATTATGAAATATCTTTTCAATACCCTTAAAAAAAAATCTTTAAAAAAAGTAACAGCTCACTGTTTTTACATCAAAACGGCACAATTTTATCAAAAAGGGTGGAGCGGATGCTAACGGGCATTGGAGGAAAGCTAAGCCCCCTTTTTTTACCACAATTGCTGGCACCTACAGAGGTTTAAGCATGAGGGATTGCGGAGAAAAAAAAAAAGGCGGCGCTTTGCATCTTTCCTTGAACCTTCCGCCACGTTAGCCACAGTTGACCGAGTTTGTTTGCTAGTTAGTCCACGGCCGCTGTGAAGGAAAACAACTTTTATCTATCGTGATTTCAAATTTTTTAGTTTATCTTTAAAAAACTAAAATACCTGCCTTTTCGATTTTATAGGATTCAAGAGAGTATATATATTCACTGAATTACCTGATTGGTTATGAATATTATTTATGTGCATATTTATTAATTCACATCATAATCAGTATCTACTAAACTATATTTAATAATTTCTTATTTTTATTTTACTTCCTTCTCAAGCTAGTAAAGTTTGCTCTCCAAGTTCTCTATTATAGTAATACATAAATCAAGTCGAGAATATGTATAGTTAAAGTTAGTGATACATCACATACAAACAACTTAAGGTTTATATTCAGGCAAAACAGTACCAACATTTCTATATGAGGATAATGTTGCATGTATTACCCAAATTAAAGAAGGCTATATTTAGGGCGATAGAATGAAACATATTTTATCAAAATTCTTTTTCAATTGTGACCATCAAAATAATGGTGAAATAGATATCTAGGAAATCCATTCAAGTGAAAATCTAGTAGATTTATTTACTAAGTCACTTTCAGGTACAATTTTTTAAAAGTTTGTCCATAACATTGTTCTTCGGAAATTCAAAGATCTCAATTTATATTGTCAAGAGGGGGAGTTGATACACTTTATACTTTTCTTTCCTTATTTTAGTTTTGTTCCATTGAATCTTGCTATAAATGTTTTTAATGAGGTAACACTGGAAAAATGTATGAGCCAATGATGTACTTTTTTTTTTAGATTTTTGTCTCACCAGATTTTCCTAGTTAAATTTCTTAACTAAGCACATTTATAATTGGCATATAAGAAAGAGTGTTATGAATATTAATTATGTGAATGTCTATTGACTCATATCCTAATCAGCATCTTCTTAACTTGGTTTAGTAATTTCTTATCTTTATTCTACTTTATTTCGAAACCAACATGACTTGCTTTTCAAGTTCCCTATTAATAGTGGCTTTTCATGCAAAACTCATTAAGACCTATAAATAGAAGTATAGTGCAAACATTACAACACACACAATTAAATGAGAATTACTCTCCCATTTCTCTTTTTAACTTCTCTATTATTTTATCTCTTGCTCTCTTATCCCACACAATCACCAACTTCTGTCAATCTTTGATTTTCAACAATTACCAACTTCTTCCCGTTGACATTACTTGATCACCTCTGATAAAAAAAAAAAAATCCGATAAATATAAAAATTCACGTGATAGTTAATTATAATTGTATTCTACGAATGTTTTTAGCTTGTCTAATTTTTATTTACGTTTTAACTCGATCCCCTAATCAAAAATTGACTGTTCTCTTTTATTTTTTTCAATCATTGTTTATAACTGTATATATTTACTGCTGTCAAATTCACTTTAGTGACCAAACATGATTTATTTTCATGGTCAAATTGCGTTCAGTTTTATTGTCGTCTGGCTAAATATATTACTATTTATTACCTCCGTCCTTGAACCTTGATATAATATCCATTCTATAGTTCAATTTTTTTACTTCAAAAAATTTTATATTAAAAATTTAAGATAGCAGTTCCCATTTTTCATTAAATTATCGGTGCATGATTATTTGTTAAGGTAGATAATTAAAGTTGGACCATTTTAAAAAACATAAAAAGACCACCATGAAAATCATATTAAAATCCACCAACACAATAATATACGTGGTTCAAATATTTTGGCGATCATAAACCCAATAGTTGAATTCCTTCAATGTAATTAAAAAAAATAAAGCATATAGATGCCCTATCGTCCGATGCGATTAGTGATTAGGGGGAAATTATTAACCGAGTGTGCGTTCGCGAAGCACGTCATCGTAATCAGATGATGAAAATGCATCAAGTTTTACGTACTGCGCTCAAAGCCTCAAATTTTGGGACGCAGCTTCTTCACTTGTAGGCGCAATTGCAAATCCTTCAATTTAGGCAACCATTTCTCTCGGCCATCTCTTCTTCCCCAAACCCGGAAAACTCCTTCAAATCGCTAATGACCTCTCTTTGACCCTACGACTAATGCCAAGAAAAAACTGGAAAATAGGGGGGAAATTATAGTGTTACTGCATTCAACTCCATTGCCGCTAATTGCTTCCGAGCTTCTTCATCGTGCTGATGCAAGTTACGTGATCTCGCATCTGGTTGCTGCATTCTGTCTTCAAAGGAAAAAGACTCGCGGTGGGATAATGTTTGAAGGAATCCATGTTAGCGGAAGTTATCAGAGATGATGCCATGGTTATTCCCCACTTCAGCAGTGCAGAGCTAATCTCATCGCCCCAATTCATCCCGGTCTTCTGGCCTGGTTCGAGGGTACATGATTTGGTGGGCTCTGAATTATGGAAATGAATGGAATGAAGAACAATGCCTCCTCGATTGCTCTGGTTTTATTGTTTTATTTAGTTTCTTTGAGTCTGCTACCGCGGGCACAATGTGCAGATGGGGATAGTACTAATCCCAGTGTGCTTCCAATAGTAACGCAAAAAATCTATGAACGACTTACAAATGTTACCACGGATCTAACCAACGATATCAAATCTACTTTAGGCTTCTGCATAAAGGATGTGTGCGTCATATTGCCCTCCTCTAGCGGTCACTTACCTGTTCATATTCGTCTCAGTTATTAACGGTGCATTCCCATCTTGCAGGAATAGAGATTGGGATGGAGCATTTAATTTTACGGGAAAACTGGACTTTTTGACAGCTTGTATTAAACAGATAAAAGGTATGAGTTTTCTTTTGAAACCCCAGTTTCATTCACTCTTAACTCATGCTCCAGAGGTTTGGAGTATTTCCTAATAGATTGCATGCCCTGTCAAATGAAGAAGATTCAGAAGTAATACAACATAAATCTGTCTATTGAAATGACAAGCGTAGCAGGAATTTCAGAGCAAATCTCACTTGCATAATGTATAGGAAACTTCACAGTGTGTTTAGGGAGGTTAGGGTAGTTACTTTCGGAGTGTATTGGCATCACCCGTCTTATCTTTTGTTATGCATTCTTTTTTTTTGAAGCAAACTCCTTGTTTTCATTCCTATTAATAGTTCTTAAATATAATGTGGACTAATTGGCAGGAGATCTTACGTATCGAATATGTAGCACAGCAGAAATAAGGTTCTACTTCAATTCTTTCAAGAGTCAGTCATCGAGTAGCCTGAGACTCAACAGGAATTGCAATTTGACCTCATGGTCGGAAGGCTGTGAACCTGGTTGGCATTGTAGTGTAAGCACAGATACTGACCCTAAATATTTAAGGGAATCAAAAGACATTCCTCTAAGAAACCAGGACTGTCAACCTTGTTGTGAGGGGTTTTTCTGCCCTCGAGGGTTGACTTGCATGATACGTAAGTATGCAATACCTCTTAAAATTTTACCTATAATTACTATGTAATCATAATTATTGACCCACATTTGAGAGTTGAGATAATACTTTCCTGTCTATGAAGACATATACATGCACGCACTGATAGTCTGGAGTCAGTTGTCAATTTCTTTTCATCAGCTACTATATGATGGTCGTTGTGGGGCTTTTATTTCCTTTAAAATCTTCAAAGTATATTTTGCGTATGAAAATTAGTTGCATCATTAACTTCTCTGATTTTGTTGGTGAAGCTTGCCCACTGGGTTCTTATTGCCCCCTTGGAAAACTGAACAAAACGAGTGGATTATGTTCACCGTAAGTTCTAATCTATACCTTAGTTCTCCAATCCCTATACGCTTCACCACTCAACGTGGCAATCACGAAAATCAATTTGCAGATATCATTACCGATTACCTCCTGGAGCGACAAATCACAGTTGTGGTAGCGCTGATATTTGGACTAATGTTGTCAACAATAGTGACATCTTTTGTTCACCAGGATCATACTGCCCCACCACGACGAGTAAACTTTCCTGCAGTAAGGGGTATCGATTTATCCCATGCCTCCTTTTGTTTTTCTCTGAATTATTTCTACTTTTGCTGCAATCCTATCTAATTACATTTACTAATTTTCCTCCGTATTACAACCACCTGACGTTGACCGCTGAGCTTCCATTTTTTACTGATATCGTGTTCTCTTTCAGACATTACTGCTGGATGGGTTCCTTGCTTCAAAATCGTGAGTCCCATTTCTTTGTCCGATTTATGCATACGCCATCATACTTCCCTTAGATTATGCATCATGAATTTAAATTAATTGCTGTTACGAATAGCTCAATTTTAAAAGGGATCTGCTTTAGTTCACTTGCGTTTAGATATTTAAGACCCACGCATAAGTTGAAAGAATTTTCAGCTTTCAGAACAGGCAAACATGATGAAGACCTGATATTAACTTTGTATAATACTTGCATGGCAAGGTACTTATATAATGGGTTGGATTTAAAATTAGCTATCTGTAGTGCCTTTTAAAATTATTGTCTTATTACTACCTCCGGTCCTGTCCTTAATATAAATTTTGCTTCATGGAGTGGAGGAATTGAATCAGAATAAATCTGCATTTTCTATCTTGCAGAATGCTTCAAGTTGAGTACCTGTAATCCAAATACAGCATACCAGAATATTCACGCTTATGGGGCTTTACTTCTTGTAAGTGGATTCTTGTCTAGTATATTTTATTTTGGGGCTTTGCTTCGTGTTATGGATTACTTCCTTTGACAGCTTAAATGTTATAGCTTTTGATGCATATGTGCATGCATTCCTCGGTTCTTATATAATGCTTCGCATCAATCTCTTTTCTGACCAACTCTTGTGTTCTATACTGCAATTGAAACGTGAAAGACAGCATGAAGTCAGCGCAAAAATATCCCAAAAATCATCTTTTCTTTTGCATATCCATCGACAGAGCATATCAAAACTTCGTCATAGTGGCTAAGCATTGGTTCTCTGAGAGTACTCACTGATCCTTCTTGTAGGCTGCATTGACTGCTGCCCTGCTCATCATTTACAACTGTTCTGATCAAGTTCTGTCTACTCGAGAAAGAAGGCAGGCTAAAAAAAGGGAAGATGCAGCCAAGCAAGTGAGAGAAACTGCACAAGCTCGTGAACGGTGGAAATCAGCAAAAGATGTGGCCAAGAAGGGTGCAACGGGATTGCAACAGTCATTCTCGCGCACCTTTTCTCGCAGAAAGCCTACACAACAGTCATCTGTGTTCAAGATCTTTAGCACCAAAACTAATAAAAATGACGCTCCGATGGCATCAATTCCCCTGGATTCTTCAAATGAAGATTCAAAAGCAAAGGGACCAGGCAAACTTACACAAATGATGAATTCCATTGAGAATGATCCAAATAGCCATCAAGGGTTTCATTTGAATACTGGAAATAAAAATGCTAAAAAGCAGGCAGCAAAGGATTTGCATACCAAGAGCCAAATTTTCAAGTATGCTTATGGTCAGATTGAGAAGGAGAAAGCAATGCAAGATGCAAACAGCAACTTGACTTTCTCGGGAGTGATTTCAATGGCTGCTGATAATGACATTAGGAAAAGGCCTCCTATTGAGATAGCTTTCAAAGACCTAACTCTCACTCTGAATGGGAAAAACAAACATGTTCTGAGATGCGTGTCAGGAAAATTTAGCCCCGGTCGAGTTTCAGCTGTCATGGGCCCCTCAGGAGCTGGAAAAACCACATTTCTCTCTGCCATTGCAGGAAAAGCAAGAGGTTGTTCTGTGACAGGATCAATTTTAATTAATGGAAGACACGAATCTATACACTGTTATAAAAAAATTGTTGGTTTTGTGCCTCAAGATGACATTGTGCATGGCAACCTGACAGTGGAAGAGAATCTTCGTTTCAGTGCAAGATGCAGGTATCTGATTTGACTAAAATTCCTAGCAGAACCCACCTTTACACTCTTTTTCTCTTGTAACAGCGTACTTTGTCATTAGTTCTCATTCTTTGCATTTGCTTTGAAGCTGAATGGATATCATAACAAGTACCTATTGAACCAAATATTAAACCAGATTTGAACGGGTTTGCTCATACGTATATTTTTTTAGATATGAATCAATAATCAATAATCAACAATCAATAGTAAAATAGCATGTATATCAAGCTGCACTGTTTATGTTCTGTCTTAATTTCAGATTCCATGCAATGCTCCCACCATATATACTTAACCAAATGTTTATAGGGAAAGCTACCTAAACTTTCCCCAAGTCCATGATTCAACAAAATTACAATAACGGTTTGTTCTCGTAACCCCAATCTTCTGGACTTTGTAATGAAACATTGCACCAAGCGCCTCATATGAGAACTTGTTTCCAAGTGAAGTTTGATGGAAATTCTTACTTATTTGAGTTAATAAGTGACTGCTTTATTTCTTTCCAGAGTTGATGTGTTATGTTTCGTTTTTTGCTTCCTACTAACTGTTTATTTCATTGACATGACTGTTTCTTTACAACAATGGAGACTATCTGCGGACTTGCCAAAACCAGATAAGGTTCTGATTATTGAAAGAGTAATTGAATCCTTGGGCCTCCAGGCAGTGAGGGATTCCATAGTCGGAACAGTTGAGAAGCGAGGTATTTCTGGAGGACAAAAAAAACGTGTAAATGTAGGGCTAGAGATGGTGATGGAGCCTTCTTTGTTAATATTAGATGAGCCTACAACTGGCCTAGATAGTGCATCTTCTAGTTTACTTCTTAAAGCACTCCGACGAGAGGCTCTAGAAGGGGTAAACATTTGCATGGTACTTCACCAGCCAAGGTAATGCCCGCTCGCTCACTCATTCTCTCTGCCCCAAAATGCATATTTCCTATTCTCAAAGTACTGATATACTTTTATTCCATGCAATGCTCCCACCAAAATCTAATATTTATACTGATTTTGTTGTGATACAGCTATACATTGTTCAGAATGTTTGACGATATTGTATTTTTAGCCAAAGGTGGCTTTACTGCATATCATGGTCCTGTCAAAAGAGTGGAAGAATACTTTGCTGGCATTGGAATCGTCGTACCTGATCGGGTGAATCCTCCAGACCATTTCATTGACGTTTTGGAAGGCTTAGTAAAACCAAGTGCAGGTGTGACTCATCAACAACTCCCTGTCAGATGGATGCTTCATAATGGGTATGCAGTACCGCCGGACTTGCTTCATTTTGCTGATGAAATTGCTGCATCTGGAACTGGATCTAACTCTGATTCAAGTGGTGCAAATAAGGTCAAACATCAAGATGGTGATCAATCCTTTGCCCAAGAGCTTTGGCAGGATGTGAAAAGTAATACGCACCTTAAAAGTGATGATGTAGAGGAAAGATTTGCGGCGACTAAGGATTTATCTGGCCGAATAACTCCTGGAGTGGCCCGACAATATAGATACTTCCTTGGGAGGTAAGAAATCCTATGATTAAATATAAATACTGTAGCTCTTCTCTTTTATTTACCAATGTAGATAGACTTCTAGTCTCTCGCAATTAGGCATATCTTCTATGTCTTCTGATAAGAAGTAAATTCAGAGTTAAACTAAAGTAATAATAGCGCGGGTGACCAATGCTAACATCATTCCAATGTGGAGTTCTACAGCAGTACAGCCATCTTTATTATTCATACAGGGAACCGTATACCTGGGAGTAAAATATTGTTTACTGCTTTCTGGATGCAAAATAATAGTTCAGGAACTTTAGTCCTCGTCCATAACCTTCATTAATTATTAATCAAGTTCATTTATTGCAGGGTTGGTAAGCAGCGGCTGCGAGATGCCCAATCTCAAGTAGTTGACTATCTCATTTTGTTAGTTGCCGGTGCTTTGTTAGGATCTCTAACTGAATCCAATGACGAAACATTTGGGGTCCTTGGTTATACTTATACCGTCATTGCTGTGTGTAAGTTGAAATCTTGTTATTGAATTTGAAATTTTGACCATTTTTTTTTTTTTTTGCATTTATGTTTTGTTAAGGCTTTCCATATTTATCTTTTTACAATGATATTGGATATTTGCAGCTCTATTATCCAAGATAGCAGCTCTCAGGTCATTTTCTTTGGATAAATTAGAGTACGGGAGGGAGAGTTCAGCTGGGATCAGCACTCTGGCTCATTTTCTCTCCAAGGATACAATTGATACCTTCAACACACTCGTCAAACCTGTGGTATATCTGTCCATGTTCTACTTCTTCAGCAACCCGAGGTCAAGCTTTTTAAGCAACTACCTGGTCTTGCTTGTTCTTGTATATTGTGTGACTGGCATGGCTTATGCAATAGCCATTTACTTCCAGCCTGGTCCTGCACAACTGGTATGAAATTACTTTAAAAAATAGTAACTCGTTACATATCCACGAGATATTTGTACACAGCATTGCCAATAATTGTAACGGCACCTGTATAATTTCTTTTGCTTTTCCCATTACTCGTAGTGGGCCGTGCTGCTTCCTGTGGTTATGTCTCTCATTGCAAACCAGCCAAGAGATACTCCATTAATGAAGATCCTGGTACAACTGTGCTACCCAAAATGGGCACTAGAGGGCTTTGTGATCGCAAATGCTGAGAGGTGAGTTTTGAGTTTTGACCACTGTTCCTTAAGGAATAAATCTGAAAATGATACCGTTTTTTCAGGTACTCTGGAGTTTGGTTGATAACTCGTTGCAGTTCATTAATGGCCAATGATTATAATGTTAACGATTGGGCTCTTTGTCTGATTGTGCTGTTTTTGTTCGGTGTAATGGCCAGAGTTGTGGCCTTTTTTTGTCTTCTTCTCTCCCGAAAGAGGTGATTTTGGATTATATAGGACGCACCTCCACTATGATCTTACTGTACAAATCATAGGTGTTTATAACCCAATCCTATGCATCCATTGTATCACTAATGCACGTAACTAGGGCCTAGGGACTAGGGACGCTGTCCATTTTTTCCCACTTCAATAAATTAATTTTTTGATGATATATTAACAGTTTAGGTCAAGTAAAATCGCCAGTTTAGGATTTCCATTCAGTATCTATTCATGTTAAAAGCACCTGTATTGTAAATCTGACTGTCCTTTTTTAGTGGAATTAACTAAATTTAAATTTCATGTGTGAGTTTATTTAAAATTGCACGCAATTCTCTACAAGTATATTTTTTATTTTTCAAAAAATCAAATTCTGAGCTACATTTAAAATTACTATCTTGATGGTCAAATTGTTGGCCTTTTTTTGCATTGTTCAATTTGATGAAGAAACACTATAAACTTCAAAGTTCAAACAAAATAAGAAACGGAAAAAGAAAACGTTGTGATCATGATCACTGTCGCCACTCGCCCATCCTTCTTGGCGCTGCCGCCAAGTGTCGGACTAAAGGCTGAAGTCGGTCGGCTCTCTCCGTCACGCCCATATTTACATTTTAGCCAAGTACTAAGAAAAAGCCATGCAATATGTACGACCGGCGTTTCGAAACGCCTCTTTCACCTTCTCCTTAAACCCTAATCCCCATAATCCCTTGTTTCTCATCGCCCTCCGTTCGCTGCCCATCATCGCCCCCTCACCCTCACCGTCGCATTTGTCCTCTCATTTCACACTTGGAACGTTTCCACCCCTGTCACCTCCTCGCTGCTTCTCTTCTTCAATGGCGGGTGGTGGCGACCACTCAGCGCTTCCTTCGTCCCATTCCCTTGAGAAGCAATTTGAGGACTTTCGGCTCCAACTAGAGGAGTCTGGGGGTTTGCGCGATCGAATTAGAACGGTTGTTTCGGAGATTGAGTCCACTACCAGACTCATGCATGCTAGCCTTCTTCTGGTCCATCAGTCTTGTCCCACTCCCGGTAGCAAAATGCGGTGCTTTTGTTTCATTTCTGCTTTGGGTTTCCTAAATTTAATCTTGGTGTCATCCAAGA
Organism: Acacia confusa; assembly: GCA_037074495.1. Classification (NCBI taxonomy): domain Eukaryota; kingdom Viridiplantae; phylum Streptophyta; class Magnoliopsida; order Fabales; family Fabaceae; genus Acacia; species Acacia confusa. The sequence goes on along the minus strand of CM073507.1, from coordinate 5,297,110 downwards.
GTTTGCTGCATAAATTATATGAAGCTTTTGATAGTTTTACTTACCTCGAACTCATCTCACTCTTTACCATTTGAATAGAGCTTCTGGAGAAAGCCCAGTCCTATGTTAATGTGTTGAAGGACCATTACAAGCAACTTGCTGAAGTTCTTGGAGAATGCTCTGGCCAGTACTATAGGTGATTAAAGTTCCGAGCGACTTTTTTTCGTTTACGAGCTTCTCTGGAAAATTTGTTCTAATGGTCTGTAGTCCCCCCCACCCCCAATATAATCTAGGTACCACAGTGACTGGAGGAGTGAGACGCAGACAGTAGTTTCATTGATTACTTTTATGCATTGGTTAGAAACGGGAAACCTTCTTATGCATGCTGAAGCTGAGGAAAAACTAGGGCGTATGTCTCTGTACCCTCTTGTTGCTTGTTCATTCATTGATAAACGTTTTCATTTGCCAGTAGGTAGGTATGCTTGCATGTGCTGGTATCTTTGTTAATTAAATAGGATATCATTTTTAAGCTTCCAATAGCAAAACGAAGCAGGGCTCATCTTTTGCCAGAAAAGTATGTGAATGGATTTTGGTTTAAGAAATATTATACTCCTCCAGTCTTTAATATAAGACATATTTAAAGAGTTGATATTGATCTTAAATATACATATTTGTCAAGCTTTTTCTAATTTATCCCGAGGGGATGAGGAAATTAAAGAAATGACTAAGGTGTACATGTCATAATAACTAACTTAGCTAACTTCTTTAATCTAATCAAAAGGTAAATATGTCTTATATTAAGAACTAGAGGGAGAATGAAATACTGATTGATCAAACTGTTTTATAGTTTAGGTTCAGGCCTGATGTAGATTTTCATTAGCATTCCTAGTTAAATTTGAATTAAGGAATGTTGATTTAGAACTGCTTCAGAACAAAAAAGGGCCTGTTTGGTTACAAAAAAGGAGGACGAGATTAAGAATTTCTAGGCTTTCTAGCTTATTTGGAACTGAAAAAGATTGATTTTTTGTTGATAATATTCTTCTAATTTAAGCTTTCTTGTTCGCCACAAATTTCAACTGAATGCTGTACTTCTTGTTCAGAGCCATGAGATTTAAAGATGTCTGTTTCTAAACAAAATTGCAGTGAACAGTTCAGAGTTTGGTCTCGATATTGAAGACTACCTTATAGGTGAGTTCACTAGATACTGTTTACTTTGCAATAATCATTAGTTTTGATGAGTATGATCTTCTCACAGTTCAAATGTCTTCCTTTCATCCATGTAGATTTTTTCTGTGAGTAGTGACTGATATGAAAATGATTAGGAAAAAACTTATATATTTACCCTTATATAATTAAGGTGCATGTTTCCAAACAATTCAATACATGTGGATTTTTATATATTATTTATCCTATAATAAACTCTTGTTAATAATATTATAAAGACTTTTAAAACCGCTTGTTCTGAATTGATCGGACAAAAGTATATTCAGCATACAAGGCTAAGTACCTAAATCTTCTCCAAATGATTATGATCTGAACATGTGCGTAGACATATGGTAGTTTCTACAAGGCTAAGGAGTCAGGAAAAAGGAGCAGAATAACTGAATATTCTGCTGTACAAGTTTATACATTGGATTTACAGATCCAAGATATATCCTCCATTATGCTCGGTTCTAGTTTACCATTATGGGTTTTAAATCAACCGCTCTCCTGCAACTCCACATTCAACCCTTTGATTTTGGGGTAACGTGTATAGGCAAGGCTAGGTAGATTCTAGTGGGCTTTCTTTTTCTTTTTTTTTTTTTTTGAACCCTGAGATGATTTTCTTCTCTATCATAGTATCAGGATAATGTCCATTATTTTGCTACGTACACTGATATTGATAGATTTTTGTCATGCAGGTGTTTGTTTTATGTCCAATGAATTGGTAAGAGAACTGTAGCCCCGTAAACTTGTGACCTCTTACTTGTGCAAGACAGATAGACTTACGGTTCATAGTCATAGAAGATCTTGAAATTATCGGATACTTAAAAGGAAGTTGCAAGACAATTACTCTCTCACCTTAATTTGCAACCATCTGCTTTTGCAGCCTAGGTATGTGGTGAATCAAGTGACAGCTGGGAACTATGATTGCCCTAGGAAAGTCCTGAAGTTCTTAACTGAGCTTCATGTGGCATTTCGCATGCTCAATCTTCGGAATGATTTTCTGAGGAAGAAGTTTGATGGTATGTTGTAACTTTAGACCCCATCCTTTACATTGCTCCCTTGTGTCGTTTGTTTGAATCCCATTGTTCCCATGTGAGTAGGCATGAAGTATGATCTGAGAAGAGTTGAAGAGGTTTACTATGACGTCAAAATTCGGGGTTTGGCACCCAATGGTGAGCTTGTGGAAGATCAAGGTGCTCAAGGACCACCTTAGGTTGTGAAGGTTGACTTGGGGTAGATATGATCTGCATCTATGCACCGTAAAAGAGGCTTGTAATTTTGTTCATTATAGTCAGTGGGTGGAAGGAAGGAAAGGTAATTTATTTCAATTCTCCACTGAGTTGACATTGTCCAGCGAAATCCATGGATACATTTCAACATGATGTAGATGCGGAATACATTGGTTGTGCGTGTTTTTCCCCCCCTTAAAAAATCTAGTTACAACATTGTTGTTATTAGTTATTTTAACCTTTCTTTTTAGTTGAAAACGAAGCCACCAGGCTCTAGCTTCAAGAATTGCTGTCGAGTTGCTAAGAGGATGATATTGCTGACGGTTAGGTGTAGTACGGTTCTTAACAGTGGCATCATTGAGTAGCTGGCGACCAGAATTTCTTGCTGATTTACGTAGAACCGTGTTGGTAAGGGCAGTCAAATCATTTTCAGCGATGGTAAATTGGTTGTGAAAAAATTAAAATCCTATAATGAGGTGATTTGCTTGAAAGGCCCGAATTAGATGGTGGGAATCGGCTACAACCTTTTCTTGCTCAGGTTCTTATAAACGTGTTTTTGTTATATTCCTTTCTAGTCCTTGTTATGAGAATTCCTTATGTTTTATAATATAATTTAAGTTAAATTATTATCTTTTTATTCATATAATACCCCCAATATAAAACTTTTGAATTAACCAAAATGTTTTAGCTAATGATTTTTGTCGGAGATAATTTTGATATCTTTTAAGAAAGAAAAACTTCTTAATATGAGATATTTAAGGAGTTAATATTGGTGTTAAATATGAAATATAGCTTATGCAATGCTTAATCTTTTTTAAATTTACCCAATGATGAGGAAGAGAAGGAACATGATAATTAATGAAGATAATTTGTGTGCTTTAAAAAATACATATCATGCTGACTAATTCAATTAATTTCTTTAATCTAATTAAATTAGGCAAGTATTTTTTATATTAAATATCAGAAAGAGTATTAATTAATTTTAACTAACGTGACAGGAAGATTATAAATTTGGCTGTGCAGGATCCGCTGCCTTCCCAAGGTAAAATAAAGTTTGGAGTGAAAGGGCTTTATGAGCCGAAAAAATGCCCTCATTCACTTAAAAAAGTTAATTAAATTAGTTAATATAAAACATCTTCTTTCAATCCTCCATTCCTTCTTCTTGTCTTTTTTTTTTTTTTTATATATATAAAAAAGTTTTGGAAGGGTTTGACACCAGTCCCTTACCAAGGTCAGGGTACGGCCCCAGGTTCTATGAGTACTTGGGGACTTACGAGATCGCCTATCAAAGGAGTTTCAGCGACGGTAAAGGGGATCGAATCTACAACCCAAGGGCCTAGTCCTGAATCCTTTACCATCTGTGCCAACTCTCATTGGCTCCTTCTTCTTGTTAATTATCATTGAGGAAGCATTATTAGAGATAAATTAGGAAAACATTGACAAATACAAAAAAATAATGTTTCATATTTAAGACTAAGATTAACTCTCTAAATATGTATCTTGTTTTGTCCTTTTTTTTTTTCTTTTTTTTTTTGGTTGTTGTTGTCTTTGGCTCCTATTTTAATCCTATTCAGATGCTTACGTGATTTGAAAGTCTAAAATCAACTGCTAGAAGTAGCAAGCCGTTCCATCTTTTTTTGAACGGAAAAGGCAATAATACGCGCTCCACACGATTCAGATCTGATATCGCACATAATTGGTCGTATTCTATGAACTCAGGTTGTACATAATAATATCTCCTGGACATGATACTTACATTCTCAAGTCAAATTATCACACAATGGCGATGACTTGCCCAAATTCACTTCGGCCAAATAAATAAAAAAAAAAACTTTCTCATTTATGATTTGTGCGCAACATGACTCTTCCATTTTATCAATAAGGAAAAACATGCCTCTTACAGAGTCGACATGCGCCTAGAGGCAAAACGTCCTGTCGTTTTGCTTCTCCGTCAACCTCCAGCCGAAAACACACAATATTTTAGATAACCTATTCTAAAAAAAACAACTTCCTTAGTTTTGTCAACTCATACGGCGGATTCTCGGTTTTTCCCCCCTTCCGTTCTACGGCTTTATGGAAACATATATATACCATGTCCTCTACTTTTATATATAAGTTAATTTCGTTGCCTAAAACATCCTGAACCCAACTTCCAGAAAGCCATAGACAGTCTAATATAAGAATTTTCACTGTATTTTCCTCCTAGTTTAAAATTCTGAAACAACATATTGCACAATAAACCCAACAGATGGAAAAAAAGAGAATATATATCTCGCATATCAATCAATATTCAAAACCAAAAAACTGTGCGTGGAATATATATATCAAGCTAAGTTATCAATCAGAAATATGTTTCAAGAATTACTTAATAAAAAATCAGAAACATACACGCAAAGAAATCAACAAACGTTGGAAAAACTCAAACTATATATATCTGTGGACTAAAAATTACGTCCCAAAACTTCAACAAATCCAACAGATATATGCCCACGTAAAATAATCATAATTTTAGAAACTCTAAATTTTCAAAATCAATAATTCTAAATTTAACTATTGAACACAGATTCAATAAAACCAAAATATTATACCAACATATGATATCAGTATTATAATTTATATCTTTGAAAATAATCTTATCTGATTCCAATTTCAATAACATAAACTGATATACTCCAAAAATTGTCTTAATATTGTTGTGGAAAATCATTCAAATTAGAATTTTCAAGAAGGAAAGAATCTGTGTAATCAATTATTATGGTGATTACCCATTACTTTGATGCTATGAAGTTATGTTTGTTTTATGGGTGAATTGAAGTTTGTTATGGATCAACTCAAAGGTTGATTATTTGTTGGTAGTTTTATTTAGACAATCAAAGATGATAAATATTTCTTGTGGGGGCATGCATCACCACCAAAATTTGTGAAATCTTTATAGCATCATTATGGTTGAATGTTACATATCAGTGAAAAATTAAACATTGAAAATGATGTTGATTACATCTAGGGTTCATAGAATTTGTGGGGGAAGCCATTTTAATGGCTAATTTTATTATTAAAGAGTACCCCACAAAATGATACAAAAACCTACCATATGAAATATGGAAAGGAAAGAAATCTATCTTGAAATATTTGAAAGTGTGGGGGTGCTTGGCAAAGGTTGAGATTCCTAAATCTAAAAGGTTGACAATCAAACCTAAGACAGTAGACTGTGTGTTTATTGGCTATGCACTTAATAGTAGTGTATATTGTTTTCTGATTTATAAGTCTGATGTATCAAATATCCACGTGAATACGGTTATTGAGTCAAGGAACACTATGTTCTTTGAAAAAAGGTATTTCCGTATAATATAAATAATGATAATAACAACACGGTGATATCTGAGGATATTGTGACTAATGATAATCTTGGAGAGGGGGAACCTAGATGTAGAACTAGGCAAAAGACTTTAACATCCTTTCGCCCTGATTTTCTGACTTATCTGTTGGAAAATGAGCCTTAAACACTTGGAGAGGCTATGAGTTTTCCTAAAGCACCTTTCTAGGAAGAGGCTATCAATAGTGATGTTGACTCCATTATGTCAAACCACACTTGGGAATTGGTTGACCTTACTACTAGTAATAAACCTCTAGGAACTAAATGAGTCTTTAAAAAGAAGATGAAAGCAAGTGGCACTATCGATAAGTACAAAGCTAGGCTGGTAATAAAAGGCTATAAACAACATGAATGCCTAGACTACTTTGATACCTATTCACCTGTTACAAGAATTACATCCATTCGAATGTTAATCGCATTAGCAATATTGAATGGGTTGGTGTTATCACAAGCACACTATATTGCTAAAATTTTTGAGAAATTCAAGAGTTTAAACATAGCTCTTGGTTTGAACTCTATAGATTCTAGTCTTCGACTGTTGAGAAAATACTAATGAAGCTGAAAAACAAAAAGGAGTATGCTCGAGTGTTAAGCAGTCTTATGTATGTTATGAACTGCACCAGACCTGATATTGCTTATGCAGGAAGCATGTTGAGTCGCTGTACAAGTAATCCAAATGAACTTCATTGGAAAGCTATGATAAGGGTTTTGGGTTACTTAAAGCAAACTCAAAAATTTGCTTTGCATTATAAGAAGTACCCTGTAGTGCTAGAAGGGTATTGTGATGAAAATTGGATCACCAGCTCTAATGACACAAGATCCACAAGTGAATATGTATTCACCCTTGGTGGTAGTGTTGTGTCTTGGAAGTCATCCAAACAGACTTGCATTACAAGATCAACCATGGAAATAGAATTTATTGCTTTAGATAAAGCTGGTGAAGAAGCCGAATGGTTTCGTAATTTTCTTAAGGACATTCCTAGTTGGTCAAAGCTGGTACCAGCAGTGTGTATACACTGTGATAGTCAAGTAGCTATTGGTAGGGCCAAGAATATCATGTACAACGGCAAGTTTAGACATATACGTCGTAGACATGATACCGTTAGACAACTACTCTCGAATGGAATCATCTCAATTGATTATGTGAAATCAAAAGAGAATATAGCGGATCCATTGACTAAAGGGATTCCTAGAGAGTTAGAAATTTGTCTAAAGGAATGGGTTTAAGGTCGATCCATTGTTGATTATTGCGGTAACTCTACCTAGAAGAGTAAAGATCCCACGAACTAGGTTCAAAGAGACAACTAAGTGATGATCAACTGTTAACACTGTGGAGTTTTAAACTCATATTCATTCCTAGACAAGACAGTGCATATATATAAAGGTAAGCTTTTAAGCTTTTAATGGTTTCTTAATCTGTTGTGTTCAGATGATGTATGTTGATTTACATCACAAGGAATCACCTATGTGAGTGTGAAGTGTGGGCCGCTTCTATGAGAATTTAAAACGACCGATTCTCTAGAACACTCGCAGAACCAGGCGGTATCCAGGGCCAAAATAGACACAACATGAGAACCAATGATGCTAGAGGAGCAACTGTGTGACTCCTATTGTCTTGGTATACACTAAAAGGTTGACAGTTCAAGGTAGCACGTCCACTGATTGACCAGTATATCCAATAGGTTTTTACTAGAGAATGTTCAAAGGCAACCCCTACCTTTCTCGATGCGGTTGTTTCTCGTAGAGGAATTGCACTTTGCATACATGATCATTTGCATTTGGTCATGATGGACTAACTTCTTATCCATGTGGGGGATTGTTGGAATTTACGACTAAATCCTATGGGTTATGAATAAGAAGTCTTACTGGTTCGCTATCACCGGTCGCGTCAGTTTGCCACGGTCGTGTCGGTTCACCAACAAGAGACAAGTCCATCTGATCGTGCTTTTTCAAAGTTTATAAATAGGGCGCCCTAATTACAGAATAAACGCAACGTTTTTTCTGCATACACTTTTTCTATATACTGTATATGCATTCTGTGCGTTCCGAAAGCAGACTCGTTGGATTCGCTTGGGCTTCAGATAGACAGAGCCATCTTTCTGGAGACGAATAATCCGCTCTATCCTGGGAGGCAATTGCTCAGAAACCTTCGGCATCCGTATTGAGGGAGCAAAATTGTCTTAAGGACACAACGAAAGTTGGACCCGGATTTCTGCATAGTTCATTATCATTTTCGGCAGTCTTGTGAGTTTTTTATTGTTTTTCCTTTTTGGGTAGAAGTTTAGATTATGCAAATTGATTACACAGATTCTCTCCCATGTGAAAATTCTAATTTAAATGATTTTCTACAACACTTGACACAAACTTGAGTCTACCAGATACAAAAAATAATGACTTTACTGAAGATTCGAAGATGGAACTAATCTGTAATTTCAGTATTTCACTTTTATACAGAGGATCGTGTTCAAGTTGCATATAGAACCGACACCAAAATTTATGGTGACCAGAGTTACAGAGGTTCACAGAGGAGTCTGAGGGGAACAGATACTGAGGGGAGAGAACAAAGGAGCATGCTTCTTCTTAGGATGCATGAAGATGATACGATGGGAGGCATGTGCGCCAGCTCATGATAACGCAGGATTACACGTGCAATGGATGCTCGTAGCTAAGCCCGTCAAATCAAATCACATCATGTCATGAGCTTATTCAAGCTATTTAGTAGCTTGTTTCCCAGTTATAATTATAGAACAGCGCCCAACTTCCTGGAAAATACTAAAATAAAATTGATTAAGCTGTAAAAAAATTGTTCAGAATTTTGGGACATACCGGCAGTAAATTTATTTGCGCTCACTGGCGGGTAAGCCTCTCATGTCTCATGGGCCAAACCTCACGTTCTTGCCTTACCCTTTGTGTTCCCACACCTCAACTGATCATTCACCTTATCGCTTCTCGTTCTACTCGTGAAGCCTCCTTCAATGTATTTGAGCTCAACACAAGATGCTCAAATAGATGTCATTCTATCTCCAATGAAAACAGATGACTGTCACTGTCCATAGAATTTGTTGAATCAATCTTCCCTGACTGTCAAATTTTGCAACGAGCTGCATATGTATGATGCATAAGTAGTTGCAATTGCCAGTATCAATAAATCGGTGCTTCTAATGGTGGTTGATTTGACAACATCTACTGAAAGCATTATTATCATACTGGACCTGGCAAAACACCCCTTTGTCTTAAAGGAGATGTATCACTGTTCTGGCTCCTTTATTTTCTCTGCCCATCACTGCATAAGATGCATGAGGAAGAAAATAGGAAATCCTGAATAAAATGCTGCATATATTTCAGCCACCAGCAGTAAATTTTACCTACCAAAAGAAAAATAAAAAAAGAAGTGAATTTTAATTCTCTAACTAAGCACTATTTTCTAGATACACAGGGTAATTACAAGTTTACAAACTACGGCAGCCCTTACATACTGATATGTCAGACCTTTTTCTCAAGCATTTTTTACTAAATAATATTGAGAACTGAGACTGGAACCATTGAATATCATAGTTGATAAGATTCTTAAGGTCAGACAAGTTTCATTAAATCTATCTCATAAATGATCAAAATTTTTAGGTTGAAGCCTTCTGTGCAGCCCATGACATTTTGCAATGCTTGTGGCCCATTTCCTGTGCGCCAGAGTGAGATGCAGATACCAGTAAAACTTGTCCCTAATCCTTTCAAACTTCCAATAATATATCAATTCGAAAACTAAATCAGATATACTTTTGTACGGATGGTACACTCTCAGTCCTGTTCAAACACGATAATACTTTAACCGACAATTTGATATTGTTCAAGATCATAAATGGGTTGAAACCAATCATTTGACTCGCATACTTGTTAAGCCGATGTGCTTAAATTGGTAAAGAAGACACGACTATTATTCATAAATTACACAACCAACCCATTTTTCTTTCACTAAAGCTACATTGTCACCGACGTTCTGCTCTTGATAAGCAGCTCGAAATGTTCAAGAATTATGACTCAAAATATTTGAAGCCCTCTCATGAATAGCTGATATATCTTACGACATCCACCCACATGCATTAGAAATAGGTTGGATCGCACTTTACCCAAGAAACCTATCCCATCCCTATATCTTATCTTTTCCTTTCCAACTTGTGGGGTCTTGACTTTGAAAACTTCGAAAGATCTGTGATCAAGCACTTTCCCTTCCAGAATCACAGAGAAACAGGCTCCTTATTTCCTAGGAGAGATGTTAACTGATTACAAAATATATCCAAAATCATTGCATGCACGTTCCTCCAGTTTCTGCAAGGCTATAAACTAGCAAAGTAGCGAGTGAAGTCAGCAACTATCAACGGAGACTAATAATAATTGTATTATAACCATCAGCTGCCAATGATGTCCAACCATTTATTTATCCAACTCAGTGACTCCTTCACATGCCACAATTATATAAAGCCTTTTGTTTTTGTGATACTCACTACACCTCCTATCTCCTCCTCCTCCTCCTCCTCCTCCTCTCTGTCAGCAGAGACACCTGAAAAATTGAACTATGAAGGGCAAATTTTTGAAGGAGTATCTCAACAAGTGGAAGAAGGTGGGGACATACCTCAAACCTTACACTGCCTGTGAGTACTCCGGCCAATGGGCTTCCGTGCATGAGAAAAGCTCCATCGTCCCAAGTGATGTCCCAAAGGGTCACTTAGTTGTCTATGTTGGTCAGAACCACACGAGGTTTGTAATAAAGATCACACTACTCAGTCACCCACTCTTCAAGGCATTGCTGGAACAAGCTCAGGAAGAATATGGTTTTAGTGCAGGTTCAAAACTTTGTATCCCTTGTGATGAGCATCTTTTCCTCAGTGTCCTTTGCTGCGCCAGCTCTCCACAGCACGAATGGATGTGTTTGTGCCTTTGAGAAATAATGCCCGTTGAGACATTTGTTCAAACAGTTCGAGCAGTAACTAGAAAATTGATATGATATATTATGTGATGTAACGGTAATGTCCAATATGTTTGCAAGTAGACTAAGGTATGATTGTCCTCTAGTTTACTGATGTAAATCTAATCACGAACATAGAGGATTTTATTCTGTTAAGCTGCTATTATTTTGCAAGATGTAATCTATTCAGACTCGTCTAAACTTGCTAGACATTGTTTGACCACAATCTGAGGGCATGGAAGAACTCGAAGTCGAAGAACGGGAAAAAAATGCATTGGACCAATGAACTATCAATAACCAAGTAAAAAATGCTTTAAGATTGTCTGCCATGATGAGCAAGCCGGCGTTCGACCAGAAAATACGCTCACCTCAAGTAATAGTGTAAATATTTTTAGGTTCATGTGTATTGCATCATTCGCTCAAGGATTTTCGTTCTTATTTCAGGTCAGTGCAAATCTGTGACACTAGTGTTGTTATGTTGTTTCTCAACATTTGCTTCAAGAAGAAACTATGCTTTGCTGGTTTCCAAGTAGAAGGGCAATAATGAACAGTCAAAATCTGCGTTGGGTACGAAAGTTGTGTGATCCCAGAAAATCTCACATGGTTGTAGAGAACATGTTGATTATATTTTACAAACATCACATGTATGAACATCAATAGAACCATAAGTTGTGAAGAGCAATAGCAATCACGAATGGTGGAGAATGGAATTTGAGATCAAAATGTGGAGAAGAATTAACAGAACAAGTCTAATTAAGTGCAAATGCAAAGGTTATGACATAGAGAAAATGGCAGGAAAAAACTGAGGCGAGGTTGATGGATCAGGGAAGGTCTGAGGCAACAGGAAATATCTCGTTGATGGATCAAAACAGGAAGATTTATATTTAAAAAGGACAAGGGCTCATCACTTCCATTCCTTCCCAATGTGATCCCTTGAACCCCTCAACCCCTTTTTTCGTTGGAAGAGGAAGTTCCACGTCCAGAGGCTGATGGCCGGGGGCCGATAAAGTAAAATAAAATAAAAACATCCTGAGGCTACCATATCCATGAAACTTTTCCCTTGTCTAGAAGGTATAAACAACAAATTACATCACATAAACACGTTTACCTACTTTGGCCCCCAAGAGAAAAGGAACTGCCAATCACTTGAGAATCATTGAAACATCTGAAGATCCTCCTCATACTGTGATAGAGACGCCAGGCTCCACCTCTGCATTTACGGCCGCGACACAGAAGACTTTGGTTGGGTTATGCACGCATCTTAATTATGTATATAGATATAGATTCTTCTAACCAAATATTGGAATACCCACTTTTATAGGCCTACGTGCCCCAAATTTTCCAGGTCTAAGCTCTCAGTTCATTATGTTATTAACAATGCATATTTTTTTCCTCATGGAATTTCAGGGAATCTAACCAGCCTGTTCTCATAAAGAAATTCTGACTAGCATAATTCCTTTAAGAAGTGTACATATCCCAAGGTCACTACCCGCCTTAAGAAGCTAGTCGGTTACGATCACAGGAATTATTCATACAATCAATAACCAAATTACCATAAATTGATCGTAATCGCGCTGCATCCGGAAACTGTGTCTGCAAGCAACCTTTTCCATTTCTCCTTCCAGGAGACAACAGATCCAAGTATCGATTTGCTCTACTCCATGCTTGAGGGAAAATAATAATATTAATAAACCCCAACAAATTAACATGCTTACATATCATCAATATATCAACAAATGAACATGTTAATATATTCCCAATATCATCAATGTCAAATGTAAAGTCAAGTGAAGTATTTACAATCCATAATCTGTACAGATTATTCAATAAACTCCGTACAACGCCGGAAAAGCTACCTAAGATTGCCCAATGGAAAATTAGACTTGAGCTCGGACGACCAGAAAATTAGTCGGGTGAAATTGAACTCATAACTCATCGATACCTAATAGCAACAATTGAAGTGGCCACCTGATGATGGCAAAAAAGAACGAAAGAAAGAAAGAGACGACCCTCTGATGCGGCACCATTGTTAATATCAGTAATCAGCCCAATTGCAAAATAACTTCAATGAAATTGCTGCGGGGAAAGCTTATGCACACATTAACAAATGGGTATGCATATGCAAAGGATGCTGAAAACCATGAAAGACAAATGTATAGTTACTTTCTTAAAAGAAATTCAGAATTTAAGTAATAGTTTTCTTCCTTCTGGTCGATTAGTGCACTTACTCTTGCAATATAAATCAAACATTCCAACTTCAGCGATAAATTGTCCAGATAAAAATAGAATAGAACAGCAAATAGAAACCTATGGTTAATGAGTTCATGACCATATACTTTTCTCCTTCACTTAAAAAAGGATGACCATCCCCTACTTCTCATACAGCGTGACTATCTACTATCACCATTATCATTTTGTCCTGTGAACTATTAAATGGCTGCATGAACAATTTACACATGAACTATCCTCAATTCAGAATATACACAAGTAGTATATTTGCCTCGTGTAAAGTACATACAACACATAATTGACCATAAAACTACAAAATGGTTGTGATGGTCAATAGGAGACTACAAAGGTGGGACACATAATGCTGTGGAACGTTGCTGCAAAATAAGCATTGCAATTGAAGCCGGTAAAGGAAACTACCAATCACCAACAAGCATCACCTATGACCTCGAATCAAGCCCTCAAGTTCTCTCTGCCCAAACGTCCTACCCTGTAAATCAGCATCCCTATGCCTGGCCGCAAAGTAAAACAGCAGCCACGCAATCATGAAGTAAACTTCCATTGTTGACTGGAACATCTTGGCAAGAGCCCTCCCACAAATCCGAGCTAAAACCCATCTTAAAAACGATCCACAACATATTGCTTCCAAGCATTTTATTGTTATGGCTTGGTTCAACATAGTACATATCAAATAACAACCTTCCTTGACGATTTCTCTCCCACTCCTCCTAGAGTCCACTATGGCAACCCAGGCATAAACAGAAAATATAAAAGCAACAAACGTATCAACAAAAAACCAAGCAGACAAGAACCCAGAAATCTGTTTCTCAAACCCTCGAACCCATGGGGGCAAAACTGAGAATGGCATTAATTTCAATCTAACAAAAAGCTTGAAGAAAGAATGCTGATCCTCGATATCACCGAAATACCACAGCCCCAGAAGCTGAGTCAACGCGTCCCGGACAGCCCAGCTCGTCAGAATAAACCCTGAAAGCCTCTTAAGACCCAATCTGGAACCATCCCAAATTATCGCAGCGATTGAACTATACCTCCCTAGCAGATCCTTAACAACAGTAACGAAGACGATCCCTAAGACCCATGAATAAGTAACAAGAAAGACAAAAATCACACATCCGTAGGCCGCAAATAAGAAACCGATAAGGAAAACCAGAGTCGCAGTATCACCGCGGCCAAGTACCAATCCCTTTATAAAGAAATGCAAATCAATGACTTTATCCATATCTTGACCATTTCCTAAATCAACCTTTTCATTTCCGTTATTGTCCTCCTCCTCGCTGACTTTATCATCAGTAACTGATAACCCTTCCGACTTGAATTTAACTCCAGAGCGAACCACCTCCGACATCCTAATTCCGTTATCTATTACATGATCCGCAAACCCTGATTTCAAGTTAAACGCGCCAAACACCACAAAAGTTCCATTTTCAGGGACGTTCCTGTTGATCCCGAATAAACTACGACCATCGTCGTCATCGCCAGAGAAAAAGTCATCCTCTAGAGTTCCAACTCGGGTGAGGTGTAGAAAAGGACTGCGGCGAGGGCGGCGCAAGCCCGTAGACGAAGGATCATCAGGCGATCGGAGGCGATGCTGGTTACTATTTCCGGAGAGGTCAAGGCGTGAAAGAAGGGCTTTAAGGGAGGGGTCATGATCAACGAAAGAGGTAACATAAGTGGTACCGTTCTCAACGAAGGTGCGGAACGACAAGATAAGGAAAGAAAGGAAGAGGAAGGTGGGGAGATTGGAGGTAAAATAAGAGGCTGATTGTCGGAGAAGTTGGGCTGTTGTACGGATATTCCGCAGCCGAGGATGATCGTTCATGGCGGTTCAGCGATCTCTGATGGAGTTGCGTCCTCTTTCGCCTTCTTTTAGGTGTTTCTGACTTCAAAGCAGCTTCCTGGTCGGTGCCAGGAGGCGAGATGGCTATGCTCCTCGGGACTTCCGGGTAGGGACGAAAGCAGTACACGCGCAATCAGGCTGCGAGCTGCACGCTCTCGAAAATTGGCGGTGGACTGGTCGGATGAATAAAAAAGAATTTTATCACTTATAATTTTTTAAATTTGAATAATAAATAATTTAAAATAAAATATTTTTTTGGTCTAACCGTTTCTCACAGCTTTTCTGTTTTTTCTCTGAATTCTCCCCTCATCTAATATTTTTATTAATTTTTTTAATTTAATTAATTTGAATTATTTTTGTAAGAAAAAATTTAAAGATGATATCATCTTGAAATAACATTAGTAATGTCATGAAAATATTTAATAATTTTAAATTTTTGTAATGATGCATAGTTCTACCTCCAATTCTAATTATAAGATAAAGTTGACTTTTTTCAGAGGGATTAAAAAAGTTAAATAAATTATTTAATCATTTAATATGTTGTGTATTTTTAGATTATATATTAGTTTATTAGTTAAACTAATTAATTTGAAAAAAAAATAAAAATAAAAATACTCTAAAGTAATTTATTTAGTTTCCTTAATTTCTCAAAAAAATCAACTATTTCTTATAATTGAAATCAGAGGGAGTAATAGTCTTCTGTGCAAATATTATTTACTGAATAGGATCTGGGTCTTGTATCTGATACCAAAATCTAACCCCTAAATAGTTCTTATGTT
Source organism: Acacia confusa (assembly GCA_037074495.1). Lineage (NCBI taxonomy): Eukaryota > Viridiplantae > Streptophyta > Magnoliopsida > Fabales > Fabaceae > Acacia > Acacia confusa. Next base: position 5,281,500 of record CM073507.1, on the reverse strand, counting down.
AAGTCTGCGATTTAATATTATATTAGTGTTTAATAAAAAATTAAGTACATAATCGAAATACCTTTTTATTAATCATGTTTGATACAATTCAGTTTCTTTTTTACTTAATAAGGAGACCTTTATCCTGTTCAGTTAGTTGGCGCAAACTTGTACCTTCTAATTTCCTGGTGTTCCTCTTGCGGCTTAATTGTGGACATTAACCGGAGAGATCAACGTGAAATGTAGTCCCGCCGAAGAAAAAATGCCAAGTGTTCAGTGTTGCACTTCAACTGAATAGATTGAGAGAGTGATGCCAAAGTGATGTCGCTCTTTTAACTTCTGAACTGTACATTCCTGTGGGATTTAGAATATCTCCAGGGAAGGAACATACTAACAACAATTCAAAATATTATTACATTGGACAGTTTAGAAGGGGCCAGGTCGTAGCCAACCATGAGTTCTGTACTAGATCTGAACTTTTAATTCAATAAATTCCTGAGCATTTTTGTTCTATTCATGTACCCGGAGAGTCATGAGTGCACCAATCACCTGGCAAGACATGCTTATGAATCTCCGCTTGACTGCACTGTTTTTGAAAAATCCGCCATATATTTGTTTCGTTATTTAAAGCTAGTTAGGCTTGGAGTTTCCTTTAATTTAAAAAGAAAAGAGATGACCCATATAACAACCTCATAATAGATAGTTTCACTCAAAAAGAACGAGGCAAAGCATAACAACGGTATTTGGGAACAGACAATTTAACCATAATAAATACTTGACAAAACAAGGCACAGAAAGACAAGCTCTTGCTATATCTAAATTACGCAAGGGAGATATTTTCATATTTCTTTCGAGGAATTATTGTCACCATTCTCAGCAACTTATTTCGGTCTTTATAATGACCGGCAAGCAATGAGATAAGTACGATCGGATGAAAATCAAAATGACACAAACGGCACTTGAACAAACAAAATTTCTTAAGGGCATCCAACTTGGGGGAACTACATCTCATTGAAAATCAGGCTTCTCTGGGTAGGTGCAGCCAGGCCTTTGGATGATAACATTTGCTGCGTAAGAGCCGGCCTTCACGCATGCTTCAATGGGCTTTCCCAGAACCAACTGTGAAAGAAACCCTCCAACAAATGCATCGCCTGCAAACACAAAAAGAAGTGCACTTCAACAAAATTTCGCTTGCATGTTCAGTGGAAAACCATTCGTTCCACAGTAGGAATTAAGAACGCAAAATTTCGCTAACAATGCATCACCTTCACTTGGTTGCATGATATAATTTTCGTACAAGTTGTACTCAAGAATTTATGCGCATAGACATAGATACAACTTGGTTCCACAGTAGGACTCACAAGCAAAACCACAATTACCTGCTCCATTTGTATCAACGAGTTTCTCTTTAGGTAATGGTATCACTGGGAACAAGTTCACCTTGCCATCCTCAGCAACGCACACAGGATCTGCACCCTGTGTGATAACGGTAATTCTTTTATGCGTTCCTGATGCCTTTGGCCATTGGGAAATCTTAACAGCTATCTCCTCCACATTATCAGTCTAGTCATCAGGAGAACATAGACGGGTCAGCATTTAAACCCCAAAAGGGCATTACTACATCTTCGCTAAGCTATGATTACCTCCCAACCATGAACTTTAGCAAAAGTTCTAGCTTCAGTCTCATTTCCAAAAACAAAGTCCACATACCTGAATCCAAGAAAGGGCACTCATTAGATAGATACGTAAATTCTTTTCATTGAAATTTAACATACAAAGATTCTTACTGCAGAGCCTTTTCCTGCACATCCCTGAAGAACTCACAGATGAATGGGGCAGAAAGGTTCATCAAGAAGTACTGCATACCAAATTAAAATAGAAACATGTCAGAAACCGCTAGCAAATAGGGATTGCCAATTTTAAATCACATCTTACTTTGTTGTTCGCTGCTGCATGCTCAGCAACTAACTGAATGGATTCAGGTGATACAGTGAGGAAAAAGCCAGCTATATAGATATACTTGGCCTTTTCAACTGTTTAAGAAAAGATAGCACAATAACATCTCAGTAATAGGGAATTAAGGGAAGGGAAAACAATATACAGAGACCGTATAGACCAACAGGTACCTAATGCCCAGTTTTCTGGTTTCTTCAAATGGTCAGTCTTGTAGCAGTTTGCAGCCGATAAATTGGCAACAAGAGACCTATATTTCCATTTAAACAAAATTTTAAAATGGAAAGACATCAAGGCAAATCCCAAAAGGCCTCAACGATGGTTTTGCATTATGTAAATATCAAGCAGGAGATGTAAACTTCAAAAGAACAAGTATTTAGCAAAGCATCAAAGGGCAGCTTATTCATACCTTTCGCCACCAATTACACAAACAGCACAAGTGCCAGTTGGTGCAGTTTCATCTTCATAGTAGTGGACCTGGTAGTCAAATGAGTAAAAGTTAGTCCAAAATGTGAAGTCCAGGGTCCAGTTTAGACTTAAGAGAGAAGATGATTCAGAGAAATAAAAGCTAAAACCTACATTCAATCCAGCTTGCTTTGAGTTCTTCTTCATCTCCTCCCCAAACTTGTCCTTTCCTATGGAACCCATGTAACTTGTTGCTCCGGGTATTTGAAGCATCCACTAGAAAACAAAATGGAAAACAGTAAATAACTTTGACCATAACTTTTCCAGTTTCTTCTACCACCTATGAAAGGTTATTACATACTTGTGCAACCCTGATAGAATTCTGAGTAGCACCTGCCAACAAGTAAAGATACTAATATTACGAAAAGTGCACTTTTTTCCCTGGGACTACGTCAATAAAATGAATAGAAAATCAATTATCTTAAAACCAATATATCTTGACTAAATTAATCACCTCCAGCAATGTACTCCACGTTAAATTTTGAAGCCATTTCTTCATACCTGAGATGATTGGATGATCATATTAACACATAAAATGCTATTATAATGATAGAGAAATTAGTAGGGACTGAAAAGAGGAGAGACATTCAAAACTTGATGTGAATGGAGGTTCAGTGTCCACCCGCTTAGACCTCCACCCACACCCCACCCTATCCCATCCTTACAACATAACTTAAACTAAGGAGGCCAAATAATCAATTTTCAATAAAGTAAAACTGCATGCATTGAGAATTTAATCAACAGAGAAGCCCCAAACATCACAGATTCCTCAAATGCAATTATACCTATAGGGGGTAATGTGGCATATGTGTGGCAGTGAATGGTGAATAAGCATAACAATAGATTCATAATATCTCAAACAAGCATCTTTATAAAACGCAAGCCACTTTATAAGGAGCAAGCTAAAATAGTAGAATATAGTGGCCTCCCATTGAAATGGGGGTAAAATGTATGGTGCGGGAAATCCTAAGAATGAAGCAAAACCAGACTTAATCTAGACCAAAATCAATCAAGACAAATTTGTAACATTTGCGGTTACATTTGCCAAAAGGGCAATAAACCGTTGATTGCACCAAACTAAACTTTATCAATGAAATTTAAGCTTTCTGAATGTTAATTTTAAATCATAATTGATTCCAAGCATAATGAACAATTTCAACAAGCTTGTAAAGTTGAAACTGCTGTGGTCTCAGCATAGCATGGGATCTCTTACATAGGTTTGTGCTTGTCCTCCGCAAGAATTGCATCGTTCAACTTGATGTTATATCTGTGACATAAATAAAGTTAAACACTCAGAACAGAGAGAATTCGCCAGAGCATTCTTGAATTTTTTTCTCTAATTTTAGAGTGCTGCTACAGATACAGAATTTAATCAATGCAAAAAAGAACCAAAGAGTGGTCACTTCTAAAAAATATAACGCATGTCCATAACAATCCTAGAGAGTATCTGAGCCTTCAAAATACCAAACTGAACACCTCCAAATAATGTCAATGCATATTGGAAAACAAAACGATGACTTCCCACATTTCTTCAATGTATGAAACATGCGGCATCGTCAAGCTACAGGCTTAAGGTGTATGCTGCAAAAACTCGTTGTTCAACATTAGAGAGAGGTGTAAAACCACTACTTGAAATCTTCAAACCATAATAAAATAGTAAACAGCAATGTGTAGCTCAACAAAGACGTGCAAAATGAAGCAGAAAAGATAGATCCGCCCCCAAGAAATTCAGCAAAACAAATCAACCGAGCCAAAAACCGTCAATTTTTAATGAATTCATAAAAAAACATCAACGAGTGAACTAAATCTTTAAATAGAGATCTGATAGATAGATTGCGGTCCAGGAACGAAGCAAGAAAATCAGTACTGAAGAAACTTACTTTTGCAAGAACTCTTCATCGACAACGGCCGAGATATCGAGGAGAGGGTTGCCCATCCCGAGGAGAATACCTTCGGATGCCATTTGAGCTAAAGGAGATCACAGAACAGAAGGAGAGCGCAGGTTCGGCGACGAGAATTCCACGGAGAGAGGGTACTGTCCGAGTGAGATTCAGATCTACCGACGACCAGGCTGATGCCCATTTTATGGGAAAAAAAAAAACCAAAAAGTCAGGGGAAAATATTTTAAAAATAATTATTTGATTTATTTTAACTTTCTGAGTTAAAAACACTCTTTAATTAACATAAAAATAGAGTTTTTTTTAAAAAAAAAAAGAAAAGAAAATAGAGTTTGTTGGGATTCAATTGTTCTGACCGGACTGTCCCAAACAAATATTTGATGGGAGATTAGGCAAGAAAATAATCTATGAGTGGAAACGGAATGCTCCGGGACCCACTTTTACCAACCCCCTCTGATAATGATGCATACCATCCCCAGCTGTTGGTCAGTGGTCACCAACTCACCTTTTTTTTTTTTGGACGACACTGCATTCTTTGGGAGGAGTACATTTTACGGCCTTCTCTCTGGTTTTCTTTTCGGCCAATTTACGGCCCTTGCAAATATTTTTCTCTCTTCTGTGACCACATAAAGTCCATCGTAAGGCCCAAAATATCATTTGAATTACAAAAACTTTAAATCTACTAAATTAAAAAGAAAGTATAAATGAGTAATCTGGTGGGAATTTGGGTGTTTACAACGTGTATATAAGAATTGGTAATTTGGATATAGAGATTAACAACTTGAACTCCTCAAATTGTTATTGTGTGTATCCAAGTTGCTAATGGATATTCTTAAGTTGTTATTGTTATACTTAAATTGTGAGCACTCAAATTTTTAAATCTCATATTCCCACCAAATTACCTATTTAATTTGTTCTTTTGACAAATCTAGTAAACATTTTGAATTTTTGTAATTCAAATAGTATTTTCTGTCATTTTCCCTAATTTTATCTTACATTTTAAAGCTAGCCAGCATATTTTGGATATATTTTTTTGTGTTGTTACCAATGATAGGGGTGACTTCGGCAAGTGCACCGGTCGTTACAAGTAATAAAGTAGTGAGAAAGTATCATCCCACGAGGAATAGTATTCAATCACTAATTCGCTATATTCGCTTTAGTTGGGTAAATTGCGTAAAAGGGATGAATTGTGACCAATCAAAAATTTCAAGAATTCAAAGAAAACAAGAACTAAAAGCAAGGATCTCAAGAACGATGGTTAAGAGAGATAAATAATCAAGAAAAACGCAGCTAAGGCTTAAAATTCCCCTATGCTCATTTAAATGTTTGGTTTGAAACCCTAATTGATTATGATTCTCAAATTGATGATCGATTCTCTGAGGTTAGACTAAGTCTCAATGTCTTGATGCTACCTTAGTCTATTTTATCTTTAAAAACAACCTAATGTCTTAGTATTGTCTAGAAATATCAGATCTTGAACCAGAATCCTATGATCGCATAAATTCGTAAGCATATGTCTAGGTCATGCAATTTTATGACGAATTAACAAGTTCTAGTTAGATGCACCAACATCTCTATTGTCATACATCAACCTAAGAACAATCTTAAAGGTGATCAATCTCCAAGAAAGCATTAAGCAAAGATAATTCATTCAATAAGGGAAATCAAGAATTCGAGTAAATACGATAAACTTGCATAGAGTTCATCCTAACCCTAACTACAAAAAGAAACTTAGCTAAGCATGGCTAGATTAAGAAAATAAAGAAGAAAAGATGAAAATAGAATAGGTCTTCGATGATTGGGGAAGGTTGATCTCCACAGTGAAGCTTGAATCTTCTTTCTCCAATGCCGTAGGGTTCTTTCTTGCGCCAGGAGTTCAAGAAGGTCTTTTTGTTTGCCAGGGTTTCTTCCTTTTATATTCTAGGACCCTTTAGACTTCAAAACCATTAAAGAATATAAATTTTATTTCATTTTTCGAGCCCTAGAATGTTAAAAATCAAATTTTCGCAATTCTGACACCCTGGGTGCCACTTTTTATGAGGGAGGCAGTGAGTTAGCGCCCTGGGCGCCACTTTTGCACTGAAGTGGTGCCCTGGGCGCTACTTTTCTGGTTCTCCTTTGTGGTTTCACTTTTCGACCTTCCGCGGGGTCTCAAAATAACTTCTTCTTATCGATAAAACCTGAAAAACACATAAGAATGCTTGAGAGGGTATGTCTGACATCAATATCCATGTTTTTAACTTATTATCCTTAAGCTTTTTAAGTATATTTGATCAATTTCAGGCTCAAATTGTGCCTTAATACATGGTAAATTTATGGCTCATCAACCAAACACAGATATTCTTTTATAGGAGATAATTATTTTCGAGTTACTCTCAAAAATTAAATAAGATCCAAATATTGATTTACGAAGAAAGAAATCATCCACTTTCACCATACCAGCCTCAATCAGTTAGGTTTCTACTATCGAGCTAGAGGGACACTACCCTATCGTGACAACGCCCAATTATGATTGCATTGCAATTAGCATCATATTTGTCCAATCTAATGAATGGGCCTAGTGGCTTAGGTAGTGCGTTTTATGCGTCAGTTTATTCAATTTGAACTTAAGGGTTAAGTAGCAAATCTGCTTTGGAAGTATACATTGAGAAGCAATGTTATCCTGAAAGTTTTTTCAAACTCAATTTTGCTCCAAAAGTCTAAAAAAGTAGTGATGTTGTCATTTTCCGTTAAAAAGTTAATGATCAACGTCAATTTTTTAACAATCACATTGCTACGTTTTTAGATTTCCAGGGTAATATTGTTCTCGGACGGATTTACTACTGAACCCTTCAACCTAATTAAGGCGCAACAAATTCTTCAAAATCATAATTCCTCCCGACACCAAAGCAAATTTTAAAGATGATCGCAAATTGCATTTGTGAAGTCGATCGGTTGTTTCTGAGCAAAAAAGTCGATCAGTTGTTGTGGAAGTGCCTCCAAGGTCAGCGGTACGGTGGCTCCCATCTGCTATTGTGTTGAGGATGGCCTTCTGAATGTACTTCGCTTTGTCATTGAGCTTCAAATAGCGCATCACCGAGACAGTGGGATTATCCAAGTTCTGCAAAAGTCCAAAGTAATTAAGCATGACAAAAAACAATAAATTAGCTCAAAGAAATGTGTATTTCATGAAGAAAGCAATGGCCAAAGTAAAGTGGGCAAATGACAAAACAATAAAATAGCTGAAAGAAATGTGTATTTCTTTTATTAATTTAAGGGTTAGCGTAAATTTAATAATGATGTTTTGCTAAAGGCATGCATAGCACGTACAATAAAAGTTTTGTTGGGGTAAAGTTACACATAAATTTTATAAATGGGGCAAAAATAATAATATCGTTAATTCATATACAATGTCGGATATTTTATATATTTGTAGGCACTTAGGAAAGATTTTCTCCCTCTTATCCACATCATCTCTCTATCTCTCATCATCCTTTCAACCCTGGTCCCTCGCTCCCCCTCTCTTCTCTCCATCTCTCACTTTTTGTCCAACTGGATGGATAATGTTTTTATCTGGTAAGGGGTGTTTGGTCGCATCAAAATATTTATCATGATATGGAAAGAAACTGGAAAAGGTCAGTTTTCTCTTGTTAAGATAATATCCATTAAAATATCTGTTTTTGGTGCAGGGTACAAACTACAAAGAGAGGAAGCCAAGATAATTAGTGCGTGGGAGAATTTGCAGAAAGTGAAGGCAGAAGCAGCCATACGAAAACTTGAAGTTGTTTATTCATCCAAACTTGTGTGTTTCATTTTGTTAACAGTGTATGCTGTAAAGCAGATCAATTATCGTGTTGTGTTATAAAGCTAGGATTGAAATTCGTAAGTAGAGGTTAGGTCAAATTAAATCCATATTTCTCAGTGTTGTAGGGCTATTTATGCAGGGCTATTTAATTGTTCTGTTTGTTAACGACAAAATGGTTTTTGACACAGATGAAACTGAAAAAGAAGAGATCACCATCAATGGCCAAGATTCTAAACAAGCTGGAGATGGGCACAGATGAAAAGGAAAAGATGAGAAGATCATCAATACCAGAACATAACGGGGACAAGGGACTGTGAAGATTTTTAAATTTGCGAAAACATGGCCTCGAAGGAGCTGCTTCAGCAGCCATGAGCTGTGAATGATCCTCCCCTCTCACACGGAAACATGAAGCAACCGTACGTGTTGGGCAAGAGAGGAGCGATAGAGCGGTAGACGAAGGTTGAAGAAATGAGAGATAGAGCGATGAATTGGATAAGAGAGAGAAAATTTTTCCTGACTCCGTGGCCAACAAATACATAAAGTAACATGTTTTACGGGAGTTGACGGTGTTGTTTTTTTTTTTTTCTCATTTAAAAAACTTGTGTATAATTTTACAGCTAATAAAACTTTATTATGCTAGGAGCATTTTTAAAGAAAACATCATTGTTAAATTTAACCAGTAATTTAAATATTGAATTTGTTTTATCTAAATACTGAAGTAACATCTCCAATGTATTCTTACTGATGATTTTTTCCGTGTAACCAATCAGGTATGCTCCAAGCGCATGTTTGTTTTAGTTTTTTCAGAAATGCTCTTAGGATTTATGATGGAGGGGAGTTAGAAATTGTAATTAAGGGGGAAAAATTACATAATAGAATATAGATGTTCATGAAATTATATTTAAGCCTTATAAACGTTTTAATACTTTTATTTTAGTCCCTCCAAGAAAAACTTTTAATAAAAATTAAAGTGAAAATATTGAAATTTTTATAAGGTTGAAATGTAATTTTTTAAACATTTGAGTTTTATTATGAAATTTTAGGAGGCCACCCCTTGCCTTATAGTTCCACCCCTGTTTGCGGTGTAAATATATGAAAAGAAAAAACATTTTAGCAGTCCCCAAACAAGCACTAAAAAAGGTTGGGAATATGAATTTATCATGGGAATCTAATCAAGCTTGACTAGTATTTTTTCTTTTTGTTAGGCACTGATACTATATTTTCAAGAAAAAAATGTGAGAAAAACACATTTTGAGTTTATAAAAAGATTAAGGTGTAAAAATGCATATGTGTTTTAATTTAATATGAGGAGTGTTCAGCACCAAGTGCTTTTTTTAGGTGTAAAAGTGCACATGTTGTTATAAATTATGCGCAAAAATATCATTTAATCGTTAAGTTTGACTTTTTTTTTGTTGATTGGGCGATGACGTGACATTTTAAAGGTGTAAAAATATACATATGTGTTTGGCAAGAAGAGTGCCCAACATATGTGCAAAAATGTCACATCATCGCTTAGTCAGCAAAAAAAAAGTCAAACTTAATGGTTAAATAATATTTGCGCACTTAAGTTATAATTACATGTGCACTTTTGTACCTAAAAACAACACTTAGTGTTAGACGCTCATCGGGATGAGGAACATATGCATTTTTGTACCTTAAACCTTTATAAAATCCCAAAATGTCTGATAAATAAGAGAAAGGGTAGGGAGGTTTTCAATGTTTTGAGCAAAAAAATCAAGAGAATATTCTAAATAAATGATATTTGAATTTGTAAAACTCTCAGAAACCTATTGAATTTATAAAAAGACTAAAAAATGACAAAGACCTACGAGAAATATGTAAATTCGGGTGAAATTATCTTTTTACCTTTAGTTTTAATTTTTTTTTTAAAGAATTCTCCCTACTCCCGCCGCCACTGCCGGCAGACAGTGGCAGGCCGCGGCCCTTTGGTGTGGGGGTATTTTTTTTGAAAAAAATATAAAACTAAAGGTGAAAAGATAATTTCACCGAATTTACATATTCCTCATAAGTCTTTGTCACTTTGAGTCTTTTTACAAATTAAATAGATTTTTAAGGGTTTTACAAATTTAAATGGTATTTATTTAGAATTTTCTAAAAAATCAAGTTACCTCCCTCGTTCCTTTATCTTATCTACCTTCAGCTCTTCTCTCTTATTCTCGTTCATCCACAAGACACCCACCTCGTCGATAGCCTTTGATTCCCCCAAGTCTTTCCCTACCAAGTCTCAATCCAACCTCATACTTCGTTGGCGATGAGAGTCCTTAATCCTAACCATTGACCTCTCATCCATCGTACACGGCGACTCCCCCGATCTCTGCTTCGTCGTTGTGGAGCAAATTCACTATGCCACCTCCACAATCAATTTCTTTCAGACCATCAACCATGGCATCCCCTTAGAAGTCCTCGACCGCCTAATCTCCTCCATCAAGGTGTTCCGGAGCAACCGACAGAGATATCGGTGCAACTTTACCATAGGATTCCGACAAATGGCATAAAATTTATACTAAACGTGGGTTTGTACAGTTCACAAGCTTTGAGCTGGAGGGATATACTACAAGTAAAGCCATCCGGCAAATCCGAGCCTAATTCCAGAGGTTTGTAGGGCGGAGTTATTGGAGTGGAACCGGCAGATCAAATTGTTGGGAGAAATGTTGAAGGGATTATTAAGTGAGGGGATTGGATTGAAGGAGATGACGTTCAACTAGGGAAGAATGATGGTCGGACATTATTACACAAATTTCCCTCTTAACAAATTTTTTTGGGGGGTGGAGAGGAATCATCAAAGGCCATTGACGAGAAGGAAGCTATTGTCTCATTGATAAAGGAGAATGAGAAAGAAGAGCTTAAGGATGAGACAAAAAGGGAATGAGGGTAAGTAGTTTGATCTCAACATTAAAAACCCTCTTAACCTCTCTTTGTCATTTCCCTTATTCAATATACATTTTGGGGTTTTATAAATTCAAAAAGTACTTTCTTGTCATTTTCCAATTTTCAATATGACTATTGTTATACTAATCAATTAATCAGAAGAACATGGATAAAAAAATTGCATTCAAGTGAAGACGTTAAGTAAACTTTGTTCATATTTAAATTATAAGGGACGGGCTGAAAAAAAATAGACAGTGAGAAGTATTATAAGAGTATTTCAATAAAATATTCTTTACATCTGTTGGCACAAGGACGACGATGGCCAACAATGGATCTTATAATGCAAAACTCAATTACAAGTTCGATGAGACGAGCAGTCCTACAAGTTCTACGACTGCTTCACATACAAAAAACCATTTATAACAAGGAAAACCATTCCAAAAGGCAAATGACACTGATATTCAAACTAACAGATAGGAAGAGGAGAGCCATTCCACTCCCCAAGGCATTCCAGAAGAGGATCGATAATCTTTCCTTGACATAAAGCCGTGAACACTTTGTCACACTCTTCACCTGGTGATCTTATCTTCTCTCCAGTAAGTAGCCCAGCTCCCAGATCCTCTCTCACAAACTTGTACAATGGGTACGATCTGCATTCCTTGATCTTGTTTGGGACTGATGAATTTCCGTTCTCGTATGTAGTTCTTGCTTTCTCTACTTCCTTTGGCAACACAGTCTTCAATTCCTCCTCAAAAGCCGCAATCTTCTGGAAGATCGAGGTGCTTGAGTTCTTCTCATTATCGCCATTCTCTAGTGCATGATCAACCAGAACTTGCCTCAGTTTCTGCATCAATGGGTATGTAGCACTGGTGGGGTCATCAATGTAGGCAAATACGTGCTCCCTATCCACCACTTTCAACAAATCTTTCTCACAAAATCTAGAAGGATGGAGTTCTCCGTTTACCCCTATGGTGAGAGTTCTCTTTGCGACTTGACTCACCGTACTGTTCACTGTGCCCTTCAAGTTCTCCTCCAGATGCCTCAGGTCAATTGCTTGGCAAAGTGCAATGAGGTATGTGGAAGACATGAGCTTCAAGATTTCAATGGCCTCATTGGTTTTTCGAGATGAAATCAAACCCAATGAGTTGACATCCTGATTGTGTTGCTCAGCACTCTGGACGTGGCTTGTTACTGGGTTTGCAAGATATTGAAGTTCAGAGCAGTAAGATGCCATAGCGATTTCAGCACCCTTGAAACCATAGTCCAAGCTGGGGTTTCTACCCGCAGAGAGATTTGAAGGTAGCCCATTGTTATAAAAATCATTGACCAGCTCAGAAAATTGAGCGAACATGAGTTTCCCTATAGACGCGAGAGCCAAACGGGTATTGTCCATGGAGACTCCAATTGGGGTTCCTTGGAAATTACCTCCGTGTAGGGCCTTGTTCCTTGAAACATCAATCAAAGGGTTGTCGTTCACAGAGTTGATCTCCCTCTCGATGGATTTGGTAGAGAATCTGATTACCTCAATGAGAGGACCCAGCCATTGGGGTGAAGTTCGAAGTGCGTAACGATCTTGTTTAGGCTTCTGCAGGGGATCAATCTCATGCAACTTTTGAGCAGCTTTCACGTATGAGCTTCCATCAAGAATGTGTTCCATTATAGCAGCAGCTTCGATTTGACCAGGGTGGTGCTTTAATTTATGTGTCAAATGGTCTGTAAATTCAGGCTTCCCTTGCATCACTTCAGCAAAAATCGCCGATAGAACTTCAGATAGCACGGCCAAAATGTTGGCCTCGAACAGAACCATGGAAGCTAAGCCAGAGCCAACGGCGGTACCATTGACGAGGGCAAGGCCTTCCTTGGGTTGTAATTCGAAGAAGTCGGAATCAATGCCGGCCAATTGAAAGGCTTCCTTGGGAGTGAGGAGTTCACCGGAGGGTCCAACGGCTTTAGAGTTGGGTCGGCCAGTGAGCAAACCAGCGATGTAAGAAAGAGGAACGAGATCGCCAGAGGCGGTGATTGTACCGCGAAGGGGCAAACATGGAGTGATGTTGTGGTTGAGGAACTTGGTGATAGCTTCCAGGATCTCGAATCTAATGCCGGAGTAGCCTTGCAGGAGAGTGTTGATTCTGACCAGCATGGCGGCTCTGGTTGCTGAGTGTGGCAGAGTGTGGCATGACTCTGTGCCATTGCCAAATATTCCAGCATTCAAGAATCTGAAACCCAAATGTTCCTTAGTAATTCAATCATGCTAATTACATTGTCAATACTACAAATTCTGCTGACATAATTAAATTAATGCACATCATCACAAAATCCACACAAAAACATTATAAAATAATTATAGGAAATATTATTTTTTTAAAAAAGAACACCTCAAAAGTCATGGTAACAATTAACGTTTGGTCTGGAGGGTATTGAAAAAAAACGACAGGAGGGCCACCAAACCAGGATTGCAATCCTACGCCCACCGCCCAACTCCGCTCACCTACATACCCCGCGTCACATAAACTCACGTACAAGCCTCTTCAGTCATTATCAATTCCACTAAAATGTCTTTTTTTTAAAATATATATATATATATATATATATTTTAAGTTGAGTTAAAATTCGGAGACTTGCTTCTGTTTTTTTTTTTTTTTGGGGATAAAACTCAGAGACTTACTTATATAATCGAATGAGATGATTAATTTTTTTAAAATAACAAAACAAAAGGCAGAAGATTAAAAAACAATTGAAAAAAGCAAAACCGTCGATCGTGTCATTTTAACAAAAGATATAATTTGCATAGAAATTTATTTTACCAGCGGCATGCAAAAATTAAGAAAGATGGCAAATAGCCGTTGAGGAGGTAGACAGATCGAATTACGTACCTGATAAGCTCTTTCTGCAGAGCAGCGCCTTGTTTGGTTCGCCGGTGGGAAGTAGCACCGAAGCCGGTGGTGACACCGTAGCTATCCATGCCTTTATTCATGCTGTCCATGACCCAGTCACTGCTGGCCTTAACGCCAGCCCTGGCCGACTCCGATAGCTCCACCTTGACAACTTGGTCGTCGTGGGCGGCGATGGCGGCCACCTGGGAGATGGTGAGGGTCTCGCCACCAAGGCGGACCACCGGCTTCCGGAACTCATCCACCATTCGCTTCACCTCGTCCAAGTGACTGCCCTTGAGTGATTCGGCGGCGACACCCCAGTTGAGTGGGTCCGCGGCAGCTACTCCACCGTTCAGACAGAAGCTATCGGCAGTGGCTTTGACGTTAGCAACGGCTTCCATTTCGATGAATTGCAGAGTCGGAGATGATGTGGGAGGAAATTAAAGAATATGAGAGCTTTCTGCTAAGCAGAGATCAGAGGGAAATCCTTGGCAATGATAATTGAAGCCTTGGTTTTCCTGAGTTGGTGAGTGAGGAAGTTGGGCTTTTTATAGTGGATTCTGGCAAGACATCTACCTAATTAATTTATTTTTAATCACATCATAAATAAACTTAATTACGTCGCATCCCGAGTTAAATACCTTGCTTTTTTAAATTATTCGGAATTAAAACATTTTTAAAAGCTGAGTTCCGTAGAAAAAAGCATGACGTGCTTCGTTTTGCTTAAGAAGGTGAAGGTGATACTTAAATTTGGAATAATTCAAATCAAATATGAACCACTTGAAATTCAGGATTCATTCAATAATATATTTTTTTTTTAAAAAAACGGAGATGTGTATTAATCCCAACATCAATTTAATATTTTGCTACGCAAATTAGAGCGTAGTTTGGTTAAATTTAATAAATGGTGCGCAGAGTTTGATGGATTTTGTGGTCCCTTCCATTTTATGGTTTTAAAGGAGAATGTATACATAGAACCTTTTTCTTTTTTCTTTTTTAACCTGTAGTATGTATGGTACTTGGAAAGCTTGTAAAAAAGCCCCGAAAGATCAATTTCCATGAAAATGCATGACCTGTGACGATGATGCATGCAGAGTTACGTTGTTAAATACTTAAATACGCAGGATATATAAATGCATGTAAGAAATTACGTAGTAATAAAGAGTGGAGAGTGTTGCGGCACAAAATTAAGATCGTGGATAATTACAAGTCATGAGAAATGATGAAATGCATTAATACTAATCACTGAGGACTACTCCACTAGTCAATTTTATCCCCTGGAAAATTAAAGTTGGTGACGCATCAGTAATTAGGTCTCTGTAAAAAAGGCTATTATTGTAAATTAAGGATCCTTTATATAATACAGTAACGTTTTGTTCTAACTCGCCTTTACTTTTTCAATGAAATCGAATTTATATGTCCTTACACATTTTTTCAACTAATTGCATTTTAATGAATCATAGCCGAAATTGACAGGGTCATGAGAATCCCTTGACAGAATTTCAAGTATACATATGGAGATTAAATCTTAAAAAAAATATACAGATTGAATATTAATTGAAGATAAAATCTTAATAAAAAATTTAAGACGCTACAAGTTAATTCAGTTCAAAAACCTTTTATTTTTAAATATAAAAGAAAAGAAAACAAGTTACCATAAAATAAATAGAAAATCGTAATATATAGTTATATTTTCTAAAACAATTTGACACTTAATCCACTTCGTATGAATATATCATCACAGCTTATACTTTTAAATAGGAGAAGCATTATCTTAATTCATAACATGGATTTAAATATTGAATTATAGAATATCCAAGATATTTTGAATATGGGAAATATATCCACATCACCCAAGAATGATTTTTTTTTTAAAAAAAAAGTTTTGAAGCACTTACTAATTAAATTAATAAAAATAATGTGAGGAAAGGAGGCATTAGGCACAACTAACATTATTAGGGGGCGATAATGATGGGGGTGGATAAATTGAGGGTTTGGTGGGTGGGGGTAGGGGGACATTCAAAGAGGTAGCACGAGCTGGCGGGGGTTGTTGGCAAAGCAATGCACGCCATACGATGACGTGAAGCATCTGACGGTCACCGCTTAGCCATCCCATCTCGTCCCACGATCCCCTCTCATTTCTGTTCGTTGGATGATCAATGAAAACCATGAGTATATGGAGCAATAAATAACTAATTTCTTTAATATGAAGAAGCAAAGCTTAGTGTTTTTCTGGTTTGCGGTTGTTTGAGGTTTTAATATCTCCCAACATCTTCATAACTGAACCAATATCTGGGTTTGGAGTGACCATCGATCAGAAAGGTAACTTTCTCACATCAAACCATTATTTCATAAACACTTTTTCACAAATTAAGATAAAAATTATCTTAAATACTTACCTTATAAATCGTAAAAATTATTATTCAAAAGCTAATTCAAACACACACAATGTTTAAGAAGCACACTCATATAAACTGAGACAAAACTTCTTCATATACTTACATGGAGGTATTGACAACGGTTCTCAAAGATTGTATAACAAAATGGGATACGATGAGATAGTATACAATAGAAATAAAGACTCGGGGATGAGTTACCTGACCACCCTTAACAGACAAAACAAATCCTTTCATTCCAAGTTTTTTAATTTATAAATGAATTAAATATCCCAAATAGGATTGGAACCTATGATGATTGGTTAGTTAACAGTCGACTGCTCTACCATTGAGCTATTGAGGAACAACAAGAAATTGGATCTTATATAGTTCAATTCCGTTCCCAACCCATGTCCAATATGAGCTCAAAGTTTTTCCTTTGTAACTTACGAAAGTTCTTCATAGTGGCACCATTCCATGCCTCATTTCATAGGGAATCTCAAAGTGACTTTATTTCATTATAGTCTATCCATATAATAATTCTATTTATCTAATATCTCTTTCCTTGGTGCCACTGAATAAGAGATGTCGTTTCTAGTCTATTTGTTTCTATGTGTTTGTGTGTGTGTGGAAAGTTTCAAAATTATCACATAATAATCTAGAAATTACAATAGAAAGGGAAAAAAGGAATTATCATATAATAATATAGAAACCACAATAATAAAAAAAAGGGAACAAAAAGGTGGTTTGTGGTGATTTTGAAGTGTTTTATACTATATAATCTAGTATCCTTATACATGAAGATAATTAATTTGGTCGTTGTAGTCGAACTCTCTTATGGATTTCTGACCACATTCTCCATATGACCTTGTTATCTCTCGCTTCTCTGAGCTCGGTTTATGGAAGAAGAAACCAAGAAGAAAGTAAGTATCAGCAACAACTGGTTTTATTACAGAACATACAGCCCATGATGTTCATATCAATCTATTATGCCCCTTTGTATCTAGAATTGGGTACACCTCATACAATAACCATCATAGCTCTATCCTATCTTTTATTTCTTTTTCTTTTTTTTGCAACAATCACAAACACCTTTTGAATTATGTATGCACTAATCAAAATTCAATGTGTAATTCTAGCAATTAAAAACTATTCCTGAATAATCTTATTTTTCAGTTATTGAGCATTTTCATTTTAGTAAGTTCAATGTTAGTTAGATTAGTAACCTTTAAATGTTTGTCTCTGCCAACTCACTACTTATATATTACAGTAATATTAATATCCCCTTTCTTAAACTTTCCTTCACCGTAATGCTGGAACGTTTGTCTCTCAGTTTCAATACACAAACATATATAGACGCTGTATATATACGCACAGTTATAATAGTTTCATAATCATACAACACATACATGCATGTTATATATTTATTACGTACTTATATATACAGAAGAAGATCAGATCAGTGTTTTTCGAAAGGGGGTCCCAAAAAAGGTATAGTTTAACGACCTCCCAGCACCCAGCACCCCACCCACCCTCCGTGACAAACGTGCATATATGACGTGTTGTTATCATCTTATTACTCTTATATATTGGAAAAAAAAAAAAAACAGAGAGATCGAGGAAGGAGCAGTGTGAATGTTAAAGATTCGAAGAAGGAAATAAAGCTTAGTGGAGAAGTTGGTGGGGAAGGGTGCTGTACATACTAGCTAGGTGGTGTGGTTGGTGCGCGCGCGCATATATATTTTCCTTTTTCTTTTGACTGAGCAGAAACTGCGAGTCAAGCAAATACTAGCTAATTGGTTTTTTAAAAATGAATATTTAATTGATTAAAAGTGAATATTTTTCCTTGAAAATCCACCAATCGTCGCCCCTATTTGAAGATTGACGCACCCTCAGACAATTATAAAATCGCAATGAGATTATGCAACAAACAAACAAACAAACATATTATTGCACCGATATTGGCGTGTGTTTACGTTTTTTCGTATAAAAGCAGTATTTTACATTGAACTGAACGTGAATAAGCCTGATGTTGGTTAATAAATAGTGTATATACATGATTGGAAAAAAAAATATAGTGTGTCTACAAAATTAAAACAAGGGAAAGTATGTCCGTGAGTAGGGTAAGTGCG
Organism: Acacia confusa; assembly: GCA_037074495.1. Lineage (NCBI taxonomy): Eukaryota > Viridiplantae > Streptophyta > Magnoliopsida > Fabales > Fabaceae > Acacia > Acacia confusa. Next base: position 5,263,152 of record CM073507.1, on the reverse strand, counting down.
ACTAGCTACATTGTTAATGGAAGCAGCTGATGAGATGAGGTAGGAATAATTTAGGGTACTTTTGGTGCCATTACGCGCTTATATACGATTGGATTATTGGGGTAGTTTGAACATATTACGATGGAATGCGTGTCCTAGTACATATACGTAAGACTAAGTCTTAAGTATTTTTTGGCTGGACAGATCAGCTGCCTTTAATTTATAGAAGAAATCATATTTGGGGCATCATCAAGTTTCAAATGTAGATATCTATCAAAGAAAAAGTTTAAACTTTTTGATTTATTCTATTGCGAGAGACTAACCCCATTCCAATGTAAACACTATCAAACTATAAGGCACCGAGTCTTCTATTGCAACCTAGGAGAGGGGGAGGAAAGAAAAACAATAATATAACAGAGGCGTTTGTGTAGTTGTGTTTTATGGACCCAGCAGAGTCTCAAAGAAAATGTCAAGTCAATGCTAGTTAAAGTAATACGTATATGATATTTGTACCGGCGTGCTCTTCTTTTTAAGATAGACCCGTACCCTTTTTTTTTGGAAATCTCATTAGAGAATTTCGTGGATGAAGCCTGTAACAGGAAACTATAGCCAGTCAAACTGCAACATTATTAATTTTTTTCCTAACAACTTCTCCACTAGTATCAATTACGTACGTACCAACCAAACATTTGTTTCTTTTTTGAGTTTGTTAATGATCTCTCCCTGCCTCCTGGTCAGAAAAACCAGACATTTGAATAACGTACGTCTCAACTTAAAGCAGTTATAGGCAACTAATTATAAATTATGACGTGTCATGTATCTATTTATTTTTCGTTTCAATCTTACAAGATTATCTTATTCTTGCCGGCAGCACATGCATGGAAGAGAAAGACAATAATTCAAAATCAATCTCCGAGACAAAAACTCTGGACAATTTGTTGTTCTTCATTAGCTTGATGAGAATCTTCATCCGTCCCGGTGCATGTGTTAGTTTGAATTGTGTAATCATTTATAATATTATCACAAATTAAAAGCATTATTATATATTCATATTAAACTGAACAAAGCATGAATGAATGATCGTTATCATCAGGTAACTGTGGGCTGGGGAATATATAATGGAGTTTAAAATATATTGGCGAGTGTTGAGATTTATATTATACTGCAAATTAAACTAAATCTTGTATAGCATAGAAATATTGTTTGAGGGGCTTGATATATGTTGGGACGTCAAAGTGGTGAGACGATTTATATATATATATATATATACATATATATATATATATATATATATATATATTAGAGGACACCAACCACCGATAAAGATACTATGAATTGGTCCAACAAATGGATCACTCACCTACCCCCTCCACCCTCTTTTTGGCTCAACCACTCATTTCAAGCATTAATTCCCAGACAAGACAAGAAAAATACACAGTGCATATATGCATGCAAGATTATTCTAATAATAATGTATATCGACGAAATCTTTAATTTGCTGATCAACTCAAACCCCCTGTTCATTATATCATTAAGATGCGTTAATTTGTTATCTGCGTTAGGCATAAGTTGACATTTGATGGTTTACAATGCACAGAGCATTGTGGACTCTCAGATTTTTCTATAAAACATTTTGTTTAGTAAGGAGAGCTAATTGAATTTATACTATTTTGATATGATTTTAAACTGTCCATATTTAAGTTTTTTTTTTAAAATGATGATTGTTTAAATAAATAAAAAATCATTTTTTGAAAAGTAATACTACCTAGGGTCCTAATTATAAGATTAGATTGACATTTTTTAGAGAGATTAAAGAAGCTAAATAAGTTACTTAATCATATTATTTGTTGTGTATCCTTAAATTATTTATTAGTTTATTAGTCAAACTAATTAGCTTGGAGAAAAAAAGAAAAACACAAATGCTATAAATTACTTTGATTAACTTCTTTAATCTCTCTAAAAAAAGTCAACGAAGTAGTTAAAAGATTATAATTATTTTAGAGTTTATATCCATTATAGTAATTCTTAAAAAAATATAAACTATAAGCAAATAAAACTGGATCATTACATTGAATCTGATGGTCCAGATTTGATTAGCTCTATTTACTAAGCAAAAAACACTTTGCTTAACGGAGAAGTAGCTCCCATAGCATTGTCATTACCTTATATCATCTGTACTGGTGTTTGATATTTATGATGATGAAAATGAAAGTATGAGGAGAGGAAGATGGAAGAAGGTAACGTTTCGTCAGATTGCTTATTTAATCTCATACGGTTGAAACAAAAGGCTTGGAAGAAAAGGAAGATATGGTTTATTATAGTCGATAACAATATTCTCTCTCCCTCTCTCTCTCTCTCTCTCTATATATATATATATATTGAAGAGCTTAACATCAATGTTGGCTTTGATAATTCATTGAGAAGATTCAGGGACGTTTTATATTGATTAAAGAGCAGCGCACCTAACAAAAACCACCCTTCATTGTTCGAATTTGAGACGGGCCACGGAGAAATTATTTGATAGGCAATACGATAGTAGCTAGGGACAAATTTTACACCAACGAATGACTCTTTCCTCTTGCTGCGTACGTAATAATTGAAAATATTGATTTTTATGTCATTTGGCACGACAGCAATTTGATTTTCTTGGTCGCCATATATTTTTGTTCTTACCTTGTTTTCACAGCTTCACCATAACCCCAAATACTAGAATTGATCCGGTGATATAAAAAACAGACTGGAAAAGTCCATAGCAAATGTGATCAATTGCATTCATCTGCCTTTTCCGGTCTGTTTTTTATATATTACTTTTTCTATCTTTAATGTATGACTTAATTATAGAGTTAATATTGATTATAAATATAAGATTTATTTTACATGTTTATTAATTTTTTTTCCTATATTAACTCTACATGGATATTCACGGACAATAATCAAGTGGGAGGGTCGAAAGAAAATTAAAGAAGGTAATTATGATGTTTTTTAAAAAATATATATAATATTGATAAAATTTATTAACATACTAATCTATTTAAATTAGTCATTTAAGTTTTTGATCGAGGATCGGGTCGATGAGTATTTCCGGTTGGGTTTTCAGCTCTACTCTTTGTAAGTGACTTTTTTTTTTTTTTGGACAACATAAAGTTGTGTAATTAAATTAAAATCGAAACCAACTAGTATTAGTTCTCCAATCAAAACCAAGATATCAAAATTGAATTGGCGTGAAGGAAAAAAAAAAAAAAAACAAAGCGCAACTATTAATAAATGTTGTCAAAATAAAAAAGTAGTGTGATTGATCTTATGTGTGATTCTAAAATTTAATTGTAGACCTCTAACGTTTATTAAAAAAATTGTGGAGCACGGCCTTTGTTCAAAACCCTGATAATTCCCCTTCACGCACGATTAGAAAAGATTAAAATACTAAGATTATATTTTACCTCCCATTTCAAGTAACAAATAATCAATTTCAGCATTTTTTTACATTAAAACTTCATCATGAGGTTTTATTAGGCTTTTTTTTTTTTCAATCGGAATACAATAAACAGTTAAAAATAATACCAAAATATTACGAAAGAGAATGTATCTATCTAAATGATAAAATCATTTTTTGTTGAATTTAATACTTCTACTTTCGAACACGGTATACAGAAAAATGAAGTATTTGTTACCCCCAGATAATCTATTTCTTTAAATGAATTAATGTAATTTGATTTAAATACGTCAATTATACAAATAAATGATGAAATGTTTGAATATTAAGAAGTTGTCGTACACTCGTACATCACAATTGGAAGGAGTCCACCTCTCCTAGAATCCAATCAATAGAAGATAGCTGAATTCAGAACGGTGCTGGCGTCTTTAATCATATCCAATGGGCCTGATATTTAGACCAAAAACAGGCCTGGTATGGGCCGTATTTCGGGGAGACGAGCTATTTGAATTGAGTATGGGCTCAAGGATAAGACCCATATCGTGTACTACGCTTTTTTATTTATTTAATTTTTTAATGAAAATATACAATCTATGTTTAAATTTAATTTATTTTGTTTGATCTGTAGATAATCTATGAAATGTAAAAATGTTGTGTGTGTGTTTTTTTTTTGGCTAAAAAGATGTTTTGGGGTTTACTTTCATAAGATGTAAATTTAGACATATGTATCTAAAATTAACTTGTAAATATAATAATTTCAATTTAATTTTCACGAAATAATGGAATAAAAATTCCAAACTCCACCTGGCGATAGTAATGAAATTGTGGTAAATATATACTCCATCTGATTCTTATTATAAGGCACCAACTACCAATATTTTTTCATTCTTATTATAAGGCACCAACTTACTTTAACTAACTCATTTATCACTTTTTTTTTTTCCATTATGCCCTTATTTTTAACTAACTCATTTAAAGTTACATTAAAATAGGGGTCAAGTTAGAAATATTTATTAATTTTGAACCTAATTAATAAGTTAACTTTTATTCTTTAATTTATGAAAAATAATAATTAATGCTTTATAATAAGAATAGGATGAGAAGAAGTAGAATTTGAGAGGACCAAATTAAGCTGCAGCACCCTTGTAAGTGAAAGACAAGAGGCTTCACACACAGTTGTCCAATTGCCCACTGGATTGATGGATTCAATTGGATCTGTAACAAATTGGGCCATTACTTCACGACAAAATATTATCTCTTCGTTTCCTTTTTACTTTTAAGGCCACTTGAAAATATCATGGGGTCGCTCGCCCCAAAAGGAGGGGAAAAAATATCTGAAGGCCAAAATAGTAAATCCGACCACCTCATCTCTATCCTCAAATAAATACCCTCTTGCTCCCCGACTTTCATTCTCGCGAGGGGTTCGTTTATATAACAAACGTCTCTCCAAAACCCTCTTATCTTCGGGAGCCTTATCTCTTTGCTGTAACGCCGAAACCATGTCTACCTCTGCTGCTTCCTTAGCCCTCCCCACATTCACCTCAAGGTTCCGGTCACTATGCTTGGGCGGTCAAGCCTTGTTCCCTCCCACTTCTGAATCTTACTCGTCTCTCCGATTAAAATCCAAGCCCCTTTCTTTGTCTGCCTCTTTTCTTCGATTTCCCACACCTTATTCCTCTCGTTTTATCCCCAATGTTGCTCTTTCTTCTGAGTTCGAACAAGATGAGTTTGTTACTGATGAAGACGAGGCTAGCTTCTCCCCCGACCTCAAACTCTTCGTTGGTAATCTTCCCTTCAATGTTGACAGTGCCCAACTTGCTGAGTTGTTCGAGAGCGCTGGAACTGTCGAGATGGTTGAGGTGTATTTTCTCTTCAATTTTTAAATTTATTGCAATCGGGCATTCCAATTTTTTTAGGTCTCAAGAGCTGATACCGTTCTCTTTATGCTCTAAACTTTTTATTCTTACCGTAGGTAATTTATGATAAAGTGACCGGAAGAAGCAGGGGATTTGGTTTTGTGACCATGTCCACCTCTGAGGAAGTTGAAGCAGCCGCTCAACAATTCAATGGCTATGTAAGTACTGACATCCTTTACTTTACTGTAGTTCGGCGGTCATGCTTCATTTGTTTTCACATCAGAACACAATTTTTTTTCTTGCTTGATAGTTGGTTTTAGAGCATTTCTCATTGAGTTAAGATGCTACATGCCTTCACAATTTTCTCATCGACTTGTTTGTTCTTATATATCCTGTATTTGAGCTCTTTTTTTTTTTTTTTTTTAAATCACATATTGAGTAACATTTGGTGGTAATTATTAGGAACTTGATGGGCGGGCATTGAGAGTAAATTTTGGCCCTCCTCCTCCTCGAAAGGAGAATGCCTCTTTCAGAGGTTCCAGAGTTAGTTCTGCTTCAGTTAGTGGAAATCGTGTTCATGTAGGTAATCTTGCGTGGGGTGTTGATAACTCGGCGCTTGAGAATCTGTTTGCTGAGCAGGGAAAGGTTTTGGAAGCCAAGGTAATTTATGACAGAGAGAGTGGAAGGTCAAGAGGATTTGGATTTGTGACTTACGGCACTGCTGAAGAGGTCAACGGTGCTATTGAGTCCTTAGATGGTGTGGTAAGATAAGAATGCTAAACCTTTCTCCTCACTAAGTGCGTGTTTGAAACTTTAATGGTTTGCTTTTTCTGCCACGGTTTGGTAGACGTGATTGGCATTTAAGACAACAATGAGCAGCAGCATTTGCAATGAGCGATACGATATATTCTTCTCCGTTATAATCTGATGTTTTTATATGAACAGAAGTCTATATTCTGCACCAAAATTGCGAATTTATCTGCTTGTTGAACAGAGTAGTTAATTGTGGTATATATGCATCTTTTAGAGGTCAATTTTTTCAAGCGTTTGAAGTTAGATGTGAGTTTCGCCCCTTGATTCTTAGGACAGCACGGTTGCTTGTGCTGACCTATACTCATAAACATTTGGTGTTTAGAATGACATTCTGAAAGGTGGTGGTAATAAGTTCCTGATTGTAACTCTTTCAAAGTGAATGTACGTTATACATATTTTAACTTAGGAACGCTCGAAGTTGTGAAATACTGTGTTTTCACTCAGGTTGAGGCCTCGTATATTTATAAGTTATAATATCCACTCAACGACATCAATTTTTTGACGGTGCATTTGACCTCCGGAATCTTATTTTTTCATATATGTTTGTTGCAGGACTTGAATGGCAGAGCTATCCGAGTATCATTAGCAGATGCTAAGCCGGGGCGTTCATTTTGAATACTCAACCTCTAATATGTAGCTTTTGAAGCAATCGCTCCATCTGGGCCTATCAAATGAGTTGTTCATTCTAATTTCTATTGCTGTGATGCCTTGGGAGGTCTGACTGTGGAGCTTGGTGCTATTTTTTCTCATTAATCTATACTATGTCTATAGGGTTCGTGGACATGGGTGCACTTTATTTTATGTTTTTCTAGAGATTGCTAAAAGCGCTACCCGCGTTGCATCTGTGTCATCTGATATGCTCATGTATTGCCTGGGGAGTTGATTAGTGTCTCTTTTGAAATTAGAACGTATTGACGAAATATAAATCATTTTGCCTGTGTACGTAGATGAGTTATTGTGGTATCTTGACTACCTGTGATATTGTAGAAGGATTTTTATTGCTGCACAGTTTCAAGGAGTTGCAAGGAGAATTATATACTACTGAAACTCTAAATCCATTTTCTTGGTTGCCGGGGGAGCAGGGAGGAGCAACTTGTCTTTTTGTTTTTTTGGTCAAAAGGAGCGACTTGTCTGTGAACCTTAAAGAGAATGTGGAATTACTAGTCGTTTTAATTTTTTTGGAACTTATTAGTCTTGGGGCTTTGCATTAATCTTATGGGCGTAACTGCATGTATCTTTGGAGGTTAGTAACTGGATGTTTAATTTGCAACTAGCCACTGTTCCATATCCTCGTTTATAACATGTCCGTACAATATCCATGATGCGTTTGGTTGGGCTCAATTAACACCAAGTCTTGACTTAAAATAAGAGGTTTCGAGTTAGACTTCCCATAAATAAATAATATACTTAGTGAATGAGTTCTTCCCTGCCTTCAATGCCATGAGTTGGCCCAAAATGTCTAAGCTCTCCCTGTTCATCAAAGGGAAATCATTTCCACTACTAGCAATATCACCCCGTGTTACTTTTGGTGGTCCTATTGTGTCTACCTCACCACGTCCTTGCCATCTGTTCATCCGCTTTCTACGGACAGGGGCAACTTAGTAATACCAGACACACTATATAAAACAGAGAAATCTGAATATGCATAAGCTACATTCAATAATCCAAATTGATCTTTTTTCCCCATCTTCCATGAATATTCATACTTGATCTGTGACTGAGAATTGACCGTTTGATGTGTGATTTATCAAAACATGCAACTCTTGTGTAAAGCCTGCCACACCCGAAGACACTTGTAGTGGAAGGGAACCACTTTCCCTACCCATCCTTAAAAATGGGTAGGGAGAGCTCCTTCCAATCTGAACCATCTAGATGAGATCTGGACCAAGATAGTTAAAATGTAGTTTTTACCTGAAAACGGAAGGAAAATGAAAAAAACGTAAAACGTAAAATCATAATACAAAATGTAGTTTTTACCTGTATATATATATAAAAAAAATTCAAGAAAAGTAAAGCACTTGCATCATCCATACATATACTGATCAATGCAAATTTGCAATATCAATCAAAATATCCAACATTGTCATTAATTATAATTGATGAGAAATTAAAATGTTATTTTCCCCCCTTTAATCTCTTAATCAACTCCCATACAAGCTAGTTGCTAGCATATAACAACTAAAATGAAAATTAAAGGTAAAAAGTTTATCATTTTATCATACAAATTAAAGGTAAAGTCCAAAACGCGTTTTTTCATGTTTCCACGTTTTTACGTTTTTCCACTGTGTTTTTACGTTTGCACTCAGAATGCGTTTTTTCTTGCAACGAAAACGTTTTCCTGAAATTAAAACGTAAAAACGCGTTTTTTCCGATTTAAAACGTGTTTTTGACTACCATGATCTGGGCGATCCAGATTTAATTTTTCTTAACTGTCATTTTTTAAATGAAAAAATTATTTTTTAAAAATATATTAGTTGAGAGATTATCTTTATTTTGGATTCTCTAATCATTAAAATAATTTTTTTAAGAAAATAAAAAGTAAAAAAAATTAAATCTGGACCATCTAGATCCCATCTGGACAATCGAGATGAGAGGAGCTCTCCCTACCCATCCTTGGGATGGGTAGGGAAAGTGGTTCCGTATTGGAAGGGAGAACTAAGAACCTCAAAACAAATACTGGATGATCATAGAAAAAATTACTTCTTCCTTCATATGTCATCCGCACAAAAATCGATATAAATACAAGCTGACATTCTTTGAGCAATCTCGTTTTTTTCCCATGAAGACGAGAGAGACTTTAAACAAAGGTGTGAGTCACGGGGCAGAATCCACAATTTTGCGTTGTGACCACAAGTAAAGCGGTCGCATGCATATCTTTCTGCACAAGTAGTACTCACCATCACCAATTGATGCATGTTCCGACTTCAGGCGATTTAATTACTTCCAGTAGTGACATGTTATCACATTTCTCTGTGCCTTTTTCTTCTTCTTCATTTTTTAAACATTTTCTTGGAATTTTTAGCATCCCCCAAGTCCTAACCTTACAGTTGGTATTCTTCTTTCTTCTCATTTAAACGGGTAGACGAATGCGCTACTTTTCATTGATACGTTCCTACTTTCTGCGCCTCGGAAATCTTGCATGGTAAATACTGATGAGCCACAAATGTACCATGTGTTAAGGCACAATTTGAGCTTGAAATTGATCAAATATAATTAAAAAGCTTAAGGATAATAAGCTAAAATCATGGTTTTGATGTCAGGCATACCCTCACAAGTGTTCCTGTGTGTTTTGCAGGTTTTATCCATAAAAAGAAGCTATTTGGAGACTCCGCGGAAGTCAAAAAGTGAAGCCACGAAGAAGAAACAGTAAGTTGGCGCCCAGGGCGCCAATCCTATGCAAAAGTGGCGCCCAAGGCGCCACTTCTAGGGAAAAACAGAAAGTTGGCGCCCAGGGCGCCAACTCTCTGTCCATTTGGGGAAAATGGCGCCCAGGGCGCCAGAAGTGCGGTAATCCTGATTTTTAATTTTTGGAAAGTTTTTGAGCCACGAAAAAGGAAGGAAAATCAAGGATTTTAGAGATTTTTGGAAACCCAACTGGATCAGAAAACATAAGAGGCAACCCTAGCACTAAAAAGAACAACTTCAGGCACAAGAAACAACTCGACAGCATTGGAGAGGAGATCAAAGCACTTGTGGAGATCCACCTTTCCCAAAATCTGGAGAATCATTCCATCTTCATCTTTTCTTCTTTGTTTTGTTAATCTAGCCATACTTGGCTAATTTCCTTTTTATAGTTAGGGCTAGGATGAACCCTATGCAAATTTGGGTATTTGGTTGAATTCTTGTATGAATCTTGGTTTCTTTGATTGAATGAATTTTCTTTGCTTAATGCTTTCTTGAAGATTGATCACCTTTAAGATTGTCCATAGGTTGATGTATGACAATAGAGATGTTGGTGCATCTAACTGGAACTTGTTAATTCATCATAAAATTGCATGACCTAGACATAGGCTTACGAATTTATGCGATCATAGGATTCTGGTTCAAGATTTGATCTTTCTAGACAACACTAAGACATTAGGTTGTTTTTAAAGATAAAATAGGCTAAGGTAGCATCAAGACATTGGGACTTAGTCTAACCTTAGAGAATCGATCGTCAATCTGGGAATCATAATCAATTAGATCTTTAATCCAAATACTTGAGGGAGTATAGGGGGATTCTAAGTCCTAGCTACGTTTTACTCGACTGATTATCTTTTCTAAACATTCTCTTGCGAATCTTCATCTTGAATTCTTTTCTTTCTTTGATTCTTAGTTACAACTCATCTTTTATTACTCAAAATTGTCCAACTAAGGTGAAAATAGCGAATTAGTGATTGAATAACTATTCCTCGTGGGACGATACTTTCTCACTACTTTATTACTTGTAACGACCGGTGCACTTGCCGAAGTCGCCCCTATCAAATACAAAACGCGACAACTGGATAATAGGCAAATTTGTGGCTCAACTGCCCTCGCTTCTACTGTACTGGCCGTGAAGTCCAAGCATCGACTTTGAATCCATCCTTACGCTTTAAAAACTCACAAGTTTTACCTGCACTTTAATGGAAAATCCTGAAAGCCCTGATTTTACTTCAAAATATACACAGTCGTCCTACTTTCTGCTCACAGCCTCACATGATCTCTGGGGAATTCACTCAAAAAGAATTGACTTGATTTTTTTGTGGTCCTTTTCTTAAACCACATCTTTTCCTGGTAGTATAGAAAGTAGATACTCTCGCATATATATATACACAATAAGTCTTCTTCCCGGTAAAGAATCACAGGCTGAAGCAGAGCTCTTTGGCTTCTGGTGAATCAAGAACTGTGAAGATTACCGATTCTTCCCTATCCCATTTCCTTCTAGCTAACTACTAATACTAATACCTTCTGATTTAGTTTTGAAGTGGACATTCTTAGTTAATATATGTGCATTTCAGGTTTCAGGACGATATTGAGACTGAGTTGAAATCAAGCAAAGAAAGTCCCATGTCAAAGGCAGCTTATAAGATAAATGGCAAACAGAGGGACAAGTGGAAGGAAAGGGGACTTTCAAGGGTCTTCTCTGAGGATTATGATGCCACAGAGAAGTTGATATTGGACCCTAGGGGGTCAAGAGTGGACAGATGGAACAAAATCTTCTTAGTGGCCTGTTTGGTTTCTTTGTTTGTGGATCCCTTGTTCTTTTACTTGCCTGTGGCTAAGAAAGACAAGTGCATTGATTTGTCCATTCGCCTCGAAGTGTCCCTCACCCTAATTCGCTCCATGGTGGATGTATTTTACATATTTCAGATTTATGTTCGCTTCCAAACCGCTTATGTTGCTCCTTCCTCTCGCGTTTATGGTAGAGGAGAGCTCATCATTGACCCTTCCAAGATATCATCCAAATATCTTCAAAGAGACTTCTGGCTTGATGTTGTGGCTGCCCAACCTCTTCCTCAGGTATATATATTGTTACTTCTTAAGCACTAAATATTGTGGAGATGCGTTTTTCTCTCATTGGAACGCTTTGAATATGTACATATATATGCGTGTGTAGGTGTTGGTATGGCTTGTAATTCCAAATCTCAAGTGTTCACAAATGATTACTTCAAGGCAGATACTGCGCCTTGCTTCCATTTTCCAGTACTTTTTAAGGTTATATCTCATCTTCCCCTTATCATCTCAAATCGTCAAGGCTAATGGGGTAATGATGGAAAAGGCATGGGCTGGGGCAGCATATAATCTCATGCTCTATATGCTAGCAAGTCATGTAAGTCACTATTAATTACCAAAATCATTATCTGCGTTAGAATTTTGGTAGTTTGGCAACGAAATTAATTTTCTTTTTTGGAATAGGTTTTAGGGTCGTGCTGGTACCTCTTATCAATTGAAAGGCAGGAGGAGTGCTGGAAAAAAGTTTGTACTCTACAACACCCAAAATGCCAGTATCATTATCTGGAGTGTGGAAGCGTCGGTGATCCGAATAGGGTAGCTTGGTTCAGAACAAGCAATATCTCTGGTCTATGTGATGATCCCAGTAGTGATTTCCTTGATTTTGGCATTTTTGCTGACGCCCTGACTGTGGGAATCACGGCCTCCCAGTTCTTCATCAAATACTTTTACTGTCTTTGGTGGGGACTCAGGAATCTCAGGTAATGAACTCCAACGTTGGTATCTGATGTTGTCTACATATCATTGAGGATCAGAAACTAACCATTAATTCCACGATATGAATTGCAGCTCTCTGGGACAGAACCTATTGACAAGTCCTCAAGTTGCAGAGATTAATTTTGCTGTGATCATAGCAATTCTAGGCCTGGTACTTTTCGCCCAGCTTATAGGCAACATGCAGGTAATTAATAAGTCGAGAAAAGTTGAACTTGATGACCCGAATTTCGTCTTCATTGAATATATATCATTGATCATTATCCTGACAAGCATATAATTATATATATAAAAATGAAAACCAATAGATGTACCTGCAATCAACAACCATGAGGCTAGAAGAATGGAGAATAAGAAGAACAGATACAGAGAGATGGATGCGGCACAGGCAGCTACCTCATGAGCTGAAGCAAAACGTTCGACGATACGAGCAATTCAGATGGGTTGCCACACGTGGAGTTGACGAGGAAGTCATTCTCGGAGACCTTCCTGCTGATCTCAGACGCGACATTAAACGTCACCTCTGCCTCAACCTAGTCCGACAAGTGGGTCCTTTTTCCAACAACACACACACATATATCCTTTGAGTTGGCACAATTTTCTTGAATTGAACTGATAACTTGGTGATGCTTATGTCAGGTGCCATTATTTGATCAGATGGAGGAGAGGATGCTGGATGCGATATGCGAAAGGCTGAAACCATCTCTGTGCACACCAGGGACAAGGCTGATTCGTGAAGGTGACCCTGTGAATGAGATGCTGTTCATAGTTCGAGGTCGCTTGGATTCCTACACAACCAATGGTGGCAGAACAGGGTTCTTCAATTCCTGCAGAATAGGGGCAGGTGATTTCTGCGGCGAAGAGCTCTTACCCTGGGTTCTCGACCCTCGTCCTAATGCCATGCTTCCTTCATCAACTCGCACGGTTAAAGCCATGACCCATGTCGAAGCTTTTGCACTCATAGCTGAAGATTTACAGTTCGTGGCAGATCAGTTTCGGAGGCTGCGCAGTAAACAGTTGAGGCATACGTTTAGGTTTTATTCTCAGCAATGGAGGACATGGGCTGCTTGTTTCATACAAGCGGCTTGGTTCAACTATAAGAGGAGAAGAGAGGCAAGTGAGCTCAAGAGGAAGCAGAATCAGTACTTGGCTGGGATCCCCTCTGTGTCTTCAACTTATAACGCCGTGTGTTTCTCTGCACCTCTGCAACCTCACGTGGAGTACTCCGGTAGTATTGCTCTTACAAGGTATCCCGTGCGAGGTGGGAGCTTGCGATATGGTTCTGATCTTGACATTCTTTGTTCGTTGAGGAAGCCTGTTGAGCCTGACTTTACCATGGAAGACACATGAAGCATTGTGATGAGTGACGTATGTATGTTCGTCGTTAATCGAGTTTGTAATAATCAATGTACAAATCATAATAAGATCAACGGCTCACAAATAAAGTAAAGCTGAGGCAGAATTTTGTTTTGGCTGAAAACCAGTAGTAATATGTAGTTTATAATACGAAAACAAGAAGAGAAATGCATTTTCTGATTGTATTGAAATTATCCTAGAAAGTATATGCACATCCCCGTATGTACACTTTGTGTTACAGATGAATAATTGACTACGATGCCTAACTAAGTTTGTTATATTTCCTAACTAGAGTTAGTTACACTAACAAATGTATGCTTTAATATTGCCAAGCTAGAGAATGTAAATTGATCATTCCCATTTTGAAAAAGAGTGTACAAAATGGGGGGCAAACGGTTTAATAAAAATATCAACTAATTGATCTTAGCTAGGACTTGATTGGAAGAAGTAAATAAATCAACCCACTCTGAAGTTTCTCTTGAATAATAAGATAATCAATATCAAAGATGTTTGGTTCATTCCTGGAATATAGGATTATAACCTATGAACTGGGCCGATTGACTATCACAAGGATAATCATTAAGAATGCCAAAATCTCTTAACAAGTAAGACACCCATTGAAGTTCACAAGTAGTAGAGGACAAAATACAATATTCAGCCTTAAAAGAAGAAGTAGGCACGATTTGTTGTTTCTTGGAACGCCAAGTGATCAAGGCTTGATCTAAAAAGCCGCAAAAACTAGTAATAGACCGACGTGTATCAATGCAACCTGCCCAGTCAAAATCATTGAATGCATTTAGTCTCATAGTATATTAACAGGGAAAAACAAATCACAACCTGGAGTAGGCTTTATATATCGAAGAACCTTATGAGCTGCTCTTAAATGGATATAAGTAGGATGCTGGACAAATTGGCTCAATTGCTAGATAACAAAAGAAAAACCAGGTTAGATGTTTGCAAGATAAAGAATACGGCCTACCAATGTCTTGTACACAGAACCATGCTCTGAAAAAACACTGGAATCCTGAGAAAGCTTCAGATCCTTAGCAATTGGAGTAAAAACCAGCTTCCACTTAAGAAATCCAGCATCATACAAGATATCTAATGCAAACTTTCTTTGACAAAGAGAAATACCCTTAGAACTTCTAGCAATTTCCAGACCAAGGAAATATTAGGTATCACCCAAATCCTTGATTTTAAAACAAGATCAAGAAAAACTTTCATGTTATTGATCTCATTCAAATCAGTGCTACTCAAGATAATTTCGTTCACATGCACAAGCAAAGCAGTAAAGGACTTATCATTATACTTAATGAATAAAGAATTATCAGCATGTGAATGATGATAACCACAAGAAATAAGTGTCTTGGAAAGCTTGAAAAACCATAGCCTACTTGCTTGCTTAAGGTCATAAAGGGATTGTTGTAACTTACACACTTAAGTAGGAGAAGAAACTAATAAACCTAGAGGTGGCAACATGTTAACCTCTTTGTTAAGATCCCTATGAAGAAAAACATTGTTAACATCTAGTTGTTTCATATGCCAATTGGGTGCAACGGTAAGAGCAAGCAATAAGAGTACAATTGTGAACTTAGCCATAGGAAAGAATGTGTCATTAAAGATAATGCCCTTAACTTGAGTACAACCTTGAGCTACCAAGTGCCCCTTGTGGCGATTCAAGGTGCCATCTAAATTGTTCTTTCTGGCAAAGACCCACATGCACCCCAATAGGTTGTTTACCAGGAGGTAGGTCAATCAAGACCCAATTTTGATTTTGTTGTAAAGCCTCTAGCTCAGCCTTTATAGCTTTTCACCAATTTTCATGCTTAATAGCATTAGATTAAAACTTAGGAATATCAACAATAGAAATGGACAAAGCATAATGACAACTAGATGGAGGAAGATGATCATAAGAAAGAACATGAGAAAAATGATGATAACTACCTGCCTCCAATGAATTTGGTGTGGCTTATGTGCATTGAAGAACAAAATGATTTTCATGCAAATATATAGGTATCTCCTTGACCTAGTAGATCACCTAATATTGGTGAAAGGGGAAGAGGAGAAGAAGAAGCAAAATTTGGAGACTTAGAAGGAATATCAGGTAGTAGAGTAGTATGACGATCAATAGAAGGCATAGGGTAATCTAGAGAAGGAAACTCTTGAGGTAAAGCAATAGAATTTGGTAAAGAAGGAGTGCTAGCTAGAATTACAAAACAAAAAAATAGATTTATAAAAGTAAACCTTTCTAGAAACAAAGATTTGAAAATCGTGTAAATCCAATATGACAAATCCTTTAGTGCCATGTTTATAGCCAAGAAAAACACATTTTTAAGCCCTAAGATCTAGCTTAGTGCGTTGTTGTGTGATAATGGAACAGAAACAAAGACAACCAAAAACTTAAGGGTGCTTAAATGTGGACTCTGTTGATATAACACTTCAAAAGGTGATTTATGACACAAAACAAGGGTAGGCAAGAGAAATAGCATATGACCAATAAACATTAGGAGCATGGGCTTGAAACAATAAAGCTTTTGTAACATTCAAAATATGTTGGTGATTTCTCTCAACTTTGCTATTTTATTCAAGCGTTTCTACACAACTAGTTTAATGAATTATACCATGTTATTTATAAAAATTTGTCATATCAAATTCAACACCATTATCAGTTCTAATAACCTGAACTGATGAAACGCAAAATTGAGTAGAACCATATATATGAACAAAATCATGAACACTAAGAGGAACTTCTAACTTGTTTTTAAGTAAGTAAATCCAAGTGTATCTTGAAAAATCGTCAAAAATAGTAAGAAAATACTTGTGTCCATGTTTAGAAGGCAAATGGTAAGGATCCCAAATATCTATATGTACCAAGCTAAAAATTTTATTAGCTTTTGTAGTGCTTACATGAAAAGGTAACTTGCATTGCTTAGCATAGTGACATATATCACAACATGAAAAAGAAGAATTGCATGAAACATAAGGATGTTAGTGTATGGAATACAATGTAGAATTAGAAAAATGGCCTAAGCGAAAATGTCAAAGATCACAATTGTTATTGTTGGAAGGTTTGGTAGAGATATTACCAATGCTGCCGTTTAGAATATGCATGTTGTTTCATGATGTGAAGCCTTTTATACACATAAGCTAAACTAATCATCTTCTTTGAAGGTAAGTGCTTGTTTAGATAATGGGAGTTCTGAAATGAAACATTGCAAGGAAGGAAATAAGTTAATTTAGAGACAGAAATGAGATTAAAATGAAAATTTATATGGGACATATAAAACATCATGTATAAGAAAGATGTTTGTAACCAAATTGTTCCACTACAAGTAGCTAGAACTTCCGAGCCATCCGGTAGATTAATTGAGATAAGATGTATGGATTTATATGAAGTAACCAAAGCAAGATGAGAACACACATGATTTGTTGCTCTTGAATCTATGATCTTGGAATCTAAAAAAGAATGATTAATAGAAGAAAAACGCATACTAATGGAAGAAACACTATTAATAGATCCAGAGGACTGAGGTGATGGATTATCAACTTTAATTAGTGCTAAAAATTTTCAATGTTGATGAGGGGCGAAGCTAAAAGGCTGATTCACAACCTTATCGGGCTCAAGCATATTTTTACCAGCAGAAATAAAATCAAAGGCAACAACATTAACATATTCATTTCTAAATCTAAAACATGTAGAAATCTATGTTCTGTATAGCAAGTAGCTTCAGTATGCCTATAGTTTCCACAATATGTACATTGTTTTCTTAAATTTGACAAATTAGCTTTGTGATTTCATAGGGTATTAAACTGTGAGAAAATGTTTTATTGAACAATGTAGTAATTTCTGGATATTGAAAACCAAGCTCTCTTTCTTGTTGTATTACTAAAGAAAACACTCTATTAATGTTTGGTAAAGGATCAATTAACATGATCTGTGACTTAATAGAAGCAAATCGGTCACTTAATCCCTTTAAAAATATAATGACATAATCTTGATCTATATGTCTCTTATGAAGCTCAGCAACACCACAATGACAACGAGGATCACAAGAACAAAGATATCACAAGTCAAAGAATCAAGGATTAATCCCAGAGTATTTTAAGCTTAGTGAAGTAATCACTTACAGAAAGATCTCCTTATTCCAAACTCTATATTTCTTCTTGAAGATTTGCTAATCTGAAGACATCATTCTAAAAAAATTGGTCTCACAAATCTTCCCAGACATCGCACGCTCTATCAATCCACAAAATACTCTAAGCAAGCATCAATGAAAGTAACCTAGTCCATGACAAAACCATCATGTTGCAACATTCCCAGGCAAGATAAATTAGATCGGTGCTACTTGAAATTGGAAAAGAGTGATAGATAAATCTTGTTTTGTTTTTTGACATTAACGTCATCCATATTTTCTTTGCCCATGAATGATAATTTGGACAAGATTAGAGAGACGAGAATCAATGAGGGATCCTCATTTGGATGCAAGTAAAATGGATTTCTAACATTTTGAATCGCATCTAAAGGATTGTGAGAAGAAATGCTGTTGAGATTTCCTGCAAGAGAAGAGGAGGAATTCGATGAAGAATTCATTTAATTTACAGCCATTTGAAAACAGAGAATATTCGAGGAGGAAGAAGAAATTTGGGTCAATGACGAACAAGGAAGAAGAGAAAGATATCTTGTGAAAAACGAAGAGGGAAAAGAAAATAGCAAGATGGAGTCAATGACTTACCTTGCTCTAATACCATAATATGAAAGCAAGAAGAGAAATAAAATTTCTGATTGTATTGAAATGATCCCAGAAAGTATATACACATCTCCTTATATACACATTGTGTTACACATAAATAATTGATTATGATGCCTAACTAAGTTTGTTATATTTCCTAATTAGAGTTAGTTACACTAACCAAATATATGCTCTAACAGTTTAGCGGATAAAGAAGCTTCAAGAGATGAACTCTTTCCAACGAATAATCTGGAGTATAAAATTTAATCATAGAATGAGGTATATTGTCGTAGAATATACTATATATATATATATATATATATATATATATATATATATATATATATATATATATATATATATAACTTGTTATCCAGAGAGCAGCACCACTACATTTTTTTTTTAATAATTACTGGCAGCATATATATTCATGTTAAGCATTTTTAAGTTTAAAAATAGGAAAAGAATATACTTTTTTAGTGGTGTTTAGTTTTTTATTCAATAATCTGTAATTTATAACTGGTGGACGATACAACCAGCCGGATTAAGAATTCGGTTCTTTTCTCATTGATACGTGTGAGCCTATAGAACAGATCCTGTTCAAGTAGGGTCCTGGAATGCATGAGTAAAGTTTTGTTCTTGTTTCTTGCCAAGTATGAATATATATATATATATATATATAAAAAGGGTTGGGTTCATGCCAAGCATGAATAGAGTTTTTTTTTTTATATATGATTTTTTCAAAATGGTGGCAAGTGTGCAACCATTCCGGGTACTGTAATGACAAGGACGACTTTCCTAACAGTGGTAGCTCCATACAAGGTGGATTACGAGTGGTTTTACCACAACTCGAACCCTAGACCTCTTAAGGAAATCCAGCGCCACATTCCGCTGGATCAACCATATGTTGGTAGCATGAATAGAGTTGCCTGTGGTTGTCATTTTGGAAGGTGTATGTGGGAGCTAAGGCCCAAGAAAGTCATTATTTCGGGTCAAGTAAGGTCATGGGCCCAACTGATGAAAGTTTCCATTGGTTGTTAGAGAGACATGATGAGTGGGATCCCAAACATGTGGGAGGACGTGGGGTCTCCAGAGAGAGGAAGGGGATGGTAATGTCCCAATAGATACCTGGTGTGGGTCCCATTTACACTTGCTTGTGTCCAAAGTTGAAATGAAAGTCGGATTTCACTCAATTTATCCAAAGAATATTCCAAATCCACTTCTCCTTCTTTTCTTGGTAAATTTAGTTGGTAGGGTCACATATTATTTCATCCCCACACAATTTCCTAACTAATCAAAACCTCTCGATGGTTGGTTTGGTTCCATTCATTGACTTATCCATGTGTAATTAGCTGACAGGGATAATGATTAGCTACAGAGACATATCATTTGACTCAACCAAATCTGTCTTGCAAGCCAAGCCAGCACGTACAGAAAGAATTACAGACATGTTTTAACCTTTGCTTCCGCTAATTTTGATTAGCTAGCCACCGCCGCTTCCATATCATACTGCTTTAATCTCATGCCAGCCTTCCTAATTAACCCCATGTCAGCAATTAATGTTCAGTAACATCAGCACTTAACCTTTCGCTCATATATATATATATATATATATATATATATATATATATATATATATATATATATGTGTTATGAATATACTTATTATGTGGATGTCCATTGACTCCCGGTTTCCAAATATTAAAAGATGATATGGGACCCACGCATAGTGATTTACTATTTGCATAGTACCACGCATAGTAGTTTACTATTTGGTGGGACCCGCACACAATTATACAATCACTCACGGGAAGGAAATCCGTGAGTGAACAGTTTAGGTTTTTGGGGAAAACTACACCAAATGACCCAGAGGTGGAAATTACACTAAAGTCCCATTTTTCTTCTATAAATAGAGGTTTTCTGTAACTGTTCATGTATTGAATGAAATGAGAATCTCTCTCTCTACTTTATCTCTCTAGAACCTCTGCTTTTCTTCTTATTATTTTTATCAGTTTTATAACACGTTATCAGCACCAAGACTCTACCAAGGTAAGATTTTCTCACCATCTATTTCATATTTCCATTTTATTTATCTGGGATGATCTTAACCATTATATGGAATTAAATATCTATTCTTACCGATTATTTTAACATCGGGTTCCATGGTTAAGATTTGAGATTATTTACTATTTTACTACGGTAAATAGTAATTTACTATTCACAGTAAATTTACCCCTTTTTCAGTAATTTTTACATTTTATTCATTTGACTCCTACATGGAAGTCTAGATTAATCTTTCTGTAATTTTACTTTATTCACTATTTATAGTGAATAGTAATTTTACTATTCACGGTAAATTTATATTTTATTATTTACAGTAATTTATTTATGTTTATATATTCTTCCCACTTCCTATTCATTTATTTCATGGTGGCGTCATTAAGCTCCATTTGTAATTCTTTACTTACTGCTTTATTTATTTATCTCATGGTGGCTATACTAAGCTCCATACTGACTTTACTAATATTTAGTTTTATGTCACTAACATTTATTTTATTGTTACTAACATTTATTTATCTTTTATGATAGCACATTAGTATATTTACTAGTGGGTTCTATTTATTTATTTTAACATTTATTTATTTTTTATGGCGGCAACATTATTTATTAGTGGGATCCATTTATTTATTTTATTTTACATTTATTTATTCTTCATGGAGGCACACTAGTCTCTATTAGTGGGCTCTATTTATTTATTTTATTTAGAGTTTATTTATCTTTTATGGTGGTGACATTTTGTGGGCCCCATTTATTTTATTTTAATTCTTTACTGCTTTATTTTTCATGGTGGTAACACTTGTATAGTGGACTCCATTTATTTATTATTTATTTACTGCTTTAAATCCCCTTCCCTTTTTATTTTACCGTTTTCTATATATTATATATATATATATATATTTACATTTGCATATGCATCTTCTTTCTTATCTTTGGATGAGATAGGTCTCGCTGTGAGTTTACTACCATTCCTATCTCATCTTCTTTTTATTAATCTAGCATGTTTATTTCCAGTCATTTATTTTATTTTATTTATTTATTGCTATATATATATATATATATATCCCTCTCCCTTCTTATTATTTATGGCAACCACACTATTAGTGGGTTCCATCTATTTATTTTATTATGCTTATATTTTATTTATCTTGAAGATAAACTATTAAAAGATCATATATATTATTATGAGATCAAAATGCCATAGAGATATGAGGCATAGATTGGCTTGAGAGATGAGGCATAAATTGGCTTGAGCCTAAGAGGCAAGATAGCCTTAATTTCAGAGGCAAGATTGCCTGAAGCCAAGAGGCAAGTTAGCCTGATAACAAGAGACAAATTATGAAACAATATTTGATCCATAAATTTTGTATGTTATCAGTTATATAAAGGCCTCAAAATTGTATATTTGGCATTAAATATTCCCTTAAATTATGAGACAAGGGATTGTATGATCATGATTGATATTATAAATAAATATATTCAATTTGCTATTGTAGTAGCAATATTGTGGATTAATTTCTTGCCATGATCAAACAAATCAGTGAGTTATGGATCATGAATTTTTATCCAACTTCATTCCCAGAAGTGAATGAAGCAAATATATTATTATAGTTGTTATGTGATTTCTATGATTATAACAATTTTTATAAATACGAGAAAAGAATATTCATAAACAAAATAATTAAGCAAAAGGAAATATTATTTCAACAAAGTTTAATTGCGAGTGGCTCAACATCATTACAAACTTTAATCATCTCATTCTGAAGATATTTAATGTCTTCTTCTTTTGCTTCTCTTGAGATGGGATCCAGATGAGGCAAAGCTCTTCGTAATATCGAGATTTGCGTCATAAGTTTCTTGAGCTTCTTGTGTGGCCACTCCGTTAACCCTCCTTTTTGATAGATTTTTTGTATGGTGTGAGTAGACATATTTAATTGTTTACTCGCTTCATCAAGGGTTAAGTGAAAATAATTTCTTAAATCATGGAGCGTTGTTTTCTTTATTCTTTCTCTTTGCTCCATAGATAACCTATATAATTCACCCTAGTTAAGGGATGAAATATCATAGGGTATACTTACTGCAGGTTGTTTTCCTTTGTCTAATGAGTGTTCAATATTGGTTTGAAATGAACTTCCATGGAGGTCATTTGGATTTATAGCCCATTCCGAACCAACACAGAGAACCTCATGATAGGCTAATACAGGATCACACATCAAGATATATCCTGATGCTTGTAAATCTATACAATACTGTGTCAAAAATTGTTTGATTTCTTCAAAATTTTTCTTTGTGAAATCAAACATTGGAAGCCTGTCAGTATTATAAGATTTATCCTGTACTTTTTCAAATAAAACAGCATGGGTAATCATACCTGTTCTTCTTCCGTGAACTTTAAGTTTATGGTACTGAAGTCCGTTGGTATGAATAATTTCCCGTAAAACATGACAGCAACTACATTCCAATAAGCTAGTAGTTGCTAATTGGCTTGTAGCTGTTGGCTGGCTAGTGGTTGTTGGTTGGCTGATTGTTGTTGTCGGGCTGGTTGTTGCTGGCAAACTGATGATAGTTTGCTGGCTAGTGAATGCTGGTTGATTAACTGCCGACACTATTGGCTGAACTAGATTGGTAGACTCCATTAGTTCTGCCATAGTTCTACACCTCTTAACAGGCCTCCTTGATGAACCTGCTTCAGTTGTACCTTCAATCCTTGTAGATTGAGGAAGAACACTTGTTCTAGGGGGAGAAGTAGGTACATTTGAAGCAGAAGGAGGAATAGTAGAAGGAGGAATAAACATTTCAAAGGGATTAGGAGATAACAAAGAAGTAAATGACATGTTATGCTGATCATCATACAACAAAGCATCAAGTAATGCTGTTTCGGATGTATCAGAAACTGGGATAAAACTGCTTGGTCCTGCCATGGCAATAGAATTTAGAGAAATATGTGTAAGTATCTGGTAGTTGATATTATCAGATGCTTGAGTGTTTGTGAGGCATGTTCGTTTGCCTTCCTCTATTTATAGTTGAATTAAATCCTATTGAATCTCTGCAGATTTGCGTAGTCCTGTTAAATCTCTACAGATTTGCTCCCTATAAAGCACGAGCCTGGAATCTTTTTGACTTTATATGTATACGACAATCTGAGTTGTCGCGCCTGTGATTCCACAGTGATGCGCCTGTGATTACACAGTATTGCGCTCGTGAATCTGCAATTATACACCTGATGATTTTGTATTTAATATATATTTGTTTGTTGATTCTGGAAAATGGAAATTTTGTTACCAGAAGTAACAAAATTATGAATTGATAATGCATTTAGAAATCTGTGGAATTTTAATGAAATATATATCATATATGCTATTATCATGGAATATTGTATGGAAATTTCATGAATTAATTTTTAAGGTCTCACACTTGAGGGGGAGAATAATATATATCAAGTGTGAATATTTATGTGATAATTCTTTGTGAATGTTTCTATATTGATTCCCCCAAAATGAATATTAGATTTGATGATAAATCATATGGAAAGTTGGCATGACTTGTTTGATCATCCGAGTCATATATTATGTGTTGCTTGTTCTCAGATAGACATAATTATTGGAAATGGATCTCTGGAAATATATCAAATTGAAAGTTTACATATGAGATTATAAATCTGCAAAGTTTGCAGTGATGTTTGCAACTAGAAGTTTGCAATATATTATGCGCGCAATTTCCAGATTGAATGATCCAGAAATAATGTATTAAAGTATCCATGAATGGATAGATCAATGATTATGAGAACAAAATTTATATGTTGTGTATATTTGCAGCAATTATATAAGCCAATAGAATTCTCCCCGTATAATTGGTTTTTGGTCAGGAGCCAGATTAATTCCATCTTGAAATGTTTTAAATGTGTAATGATTATTAATCTATTACAATGCACATAGATGGATATACAAAGAAAATTGATGATTTGATGAGGGGGAGAAAAATAAGCCGATTGGGTAAAGATAAAGTGAAATGAATTATCATTGGCTCATATTGGTCCTCATACAAAGAAATGTGCACTAAAAGTTTAAAAGATAATTCATTTGCAGATTTTAGCTAATCAAATGCTAAAAGCATTTATTGACCTAAAGTGACAAAGTCACATGTCCCAACTGCAAATGCTCCTATATGAATTGTTATAAAGCACGCCTGAAGCGTTGCTGGTCCATCGGTTATAAAGATAAAAATCCTCAAAAGAGAAAAGGAGCTATAAAATATAGATGATTAAGTCGAGGATAATTAAGTAAAGCTCCAGAAGAGTTATCTTTTGATGAGATGTTATCTCCATAAGAGATATTACAAGAAAAGTGTATTGTGGTCCAAGAGAGACCTAGGTACCTAATATATGTGAATATAATGAGATCTCAATAAATTATGAATGAAATCCGATGGGACTGAAAATGAAGTCGACGTTAATAATATCTATGATAGCATATGCTGCAATGAATGATAATGAGGATCATGAGCCACAATATATTTGTATGTGCTAGAAGCACATAAGGCGCCAGAAACACATATGTCCCAAAAGGACTCAAGATGATAGTGCATATAGCATCATTATCTGAATAAACATTTATTGAATTTTTATATGCACATATATATTTATGAAAAGATTATTATGACTTTACTTGACAGATTTAGATCTTGCAGGTATATAATGAACAATCAAATTGGGCGTTTCTAACAGAATATTTGATGACAGAAAGTATAATATGCTCAGAAAGACATTGAAGCAATATAGTCATCAAGGGGAGCAACACTGATGTAATCAAGAGGGGGAGACGATACACGCTGTACTCTTTTTCCCTTATCTGGGTTTTATCCCACTGGGTTTTTCCTAGAAAGGTTTTTAATGAGGCAGCACTAGAAAGTGTATCAATGGATGATGTACTCTTTTCTTTGGCTAGTTTTTTATCCCACTGGGTTTTTCCTAGTTAAAGTTTTTAACGAGGCACATTCATAAATGGACATCCAAGGGGGAGTGTTATGAATATACTTATTATGTGGATGTCCATTGACTCCCGGTTTCCAAATATTAAAAGATGATATGGGACCCACGCATAGTGATTTACTATTTGCATAGTACCACGCATAGTAGTTTACTATTTGGTGGGACCCGCACACAATTATACAATCACTCACGGGAAGGAAATCCGTGAGTGAACAGTTTAGGTTTTTGGGGAAAACTACACCAAATGACCCAGAGGTGGAAATTACACTAAAGTCCCATTTTTCTTCTATAAATAGAGGTTTTCTGTAACTGTTCATGTATTGAATGAAATGAGAATCTCTCTCTCTACTTTATCTCTCTAGAACCTCTGCTTTTCTTCTTATTATTTTTATCAGTTTTATAACAATATATATATATATATATATATATATATATATATATTATATATATATATATATATATATATATATATATATCAGCCATGAACTGGTCATCAATTACTTCGGGGGCAAATACTGAAGTAAAATAAATTATTCAGTCATCAACTAAACATCAACAGGTACAAGTAGTACAGGATAAAGCATGCCAGCTTGTTGGGAAACTTAATTAGTACACATGTTTAGCATATATACTAATTGTTTTATATATATGTATATATGTAGAGATGAAATTCCCTAGAAACGCACTCTGGGCGGTGGTGGCTCTCATGAGAATGTAATCAGCTTCAAACATGACTTTGTCCCACAAATGGGTGACACAGTTTCCTGTTTGGGCCTTACACAGATGACTCACGGTCTTTAAGGAAACCATATATACACACACCGACGAACACTAATGATATATATATAGTAGTTCATGTGTTTAATTATTAATAATGCCACCTTTCGCTTTCGTCTTTTCTTCCCCAGTATGAACGCTCTTCAAAAAACACACGCAGTACATCTATCTCTTCCCGCTGTTTGATCATGCAACACCATTTAATTTTTGATCGCTTAACAAAGGGTATCAGTTTCAAATCTCAATCTGTGATGCGGGTATTCATGCAATTAACAAGCACTATGGATATACAAACAACTGACGTGGGGGCTCCCGTTCTTCCTTTTATTATAACAGCTGCTATATAGTCACTATGTATCTTACTCGTACAATGCTAAACGATTGGATTGACAGGTGAATATCTGATGAACAAAATAACTGGCCCGGTTCTAAACTTAATGGGACATATTATCTGTAGGGGCAGATTGATTATCTCTTTTTGATATATATTTATTTTTAGAAAAATTCAAATTACCCCTAGTTTTTGTCGCTAAATAGATAATATTAAAAAAAGTTAAGAATACATTTTTAACAAAAAAATAATAATAATTCTTGTTTTAGGGAGGTTCATTTTATAGAGGAAAAAGCTAAAGAAATCAATTGAACCGTTTTAATTGACCGAGAGCCACTCTTGAAACATGTGTTCGGAAAGCAATCAAAAGCAGGGGCACAAACTAAATTGAGTGCCCATCATTGATTTCCTTTAATTTTCTGGCTTCAGATCAGTACTTTAATCTGTTTGACCAGATCAGTTAGATTAAAAGATAGTTTCATATATATGCGATCCAAGTATATGTTGAACAGATCAACCGAAAAAGAAGGGAAAAGAAGCTGGGCTTTGAATAATGGAGGTCGCTTTTCCTTCATAAGGTTCCTCATTTGTCGAACAGCAATGCAAAAGATCCATGTCCCCTCCAAAACTTTTCATCGCATGCACTGTGTGCTATCACTAGATGACATTTTCAAAACCAGTAAGGAAAATGGGTTTGGTCTTATTATATATATATATTACATCGATCAAAAAGGAATATACTGATTCCTTTCAATAACCAAATTAGTAATAGGTTCTGCTTAGATTTTTCTAAATTTGGCTAATGAACTGGCATATAGCTATATGTATATATGTTCGTACTGATGCAGTGAATAGTGTCTAGACTCTTTTTGATTAATCTATGATATACGGAGAACCAAATTAACTCACTCCAACACTGATGCATGCACGATATGATGATGCATTTCATCTCTCAAAAATTGATCAAATGAGAGTCTCCCAAGCTACGCATACACACACATAAATGTATACTATTAAGGTTTAAGGGGCAACTTAATTTCAATGAAAATACTTAAAAGGGATGATCTATGTATGACTTGGTATGGAAGGAGATCCTCTCATAGTCTCTTTTTCTCAGTATTTCTCTTGATTCTATTTGAATTGTTGATTGAGAAGATGAGAAAAAAATAAAAATAATATTGTGATATTTCAAATTGATTAAACAGAAATGATTTATAGATTATGGGGACTGATGAGAAAATGATGATGAGAGAAACCTGATCCAACTCAATATTAAGTATGGCAACTTGAAGTCAAAACACTATAATGCAAAAATGGCAGGTCTTCTGGACATATATGACCCTCCTTTTAATTACAGAAATGAAAATTTCTTACCTATCCTTAAATGTGACCCTTGAATGAGATTTAGGTTTGATAGACCCTGCTTAGTTGAAACAATATATGCTGCACTTTGTTTTCCTGAAACAATAGATTTTGGATGCACCGATTATACTTTTTGATACATGCGGCCATTTTGAATAATGAATGGCCTCGACGATTGCGTATGTGAATTAAAGCAGATGTTAGTTAAGAAGCAAATTAAGACAAACTTTTGGAAAAATAGCTTAAGCATGCAGGGGCCTTATCCAACATAACTTTCGCATCCGACCACGACGAGCTAAAAGCATGTTGGTAAGGACATAGGATAAGGAATATTAGCAGTCAAAAGGCATTTAAAAAAAAAACGACCAAATTAAACAAGAGTCATCATTTTTGTCAGCGACACCTTAATTAAGACCTTTTTGGCAAGACACAGGAGTGCCACGTCGACCTCGATCGCATAAATCAATGAAAAAACATCATCCTGACTCCTTCATTCATTAACTTGTTATAATTGCAAGGAGGAAATTAGCGGTGACCATGAGAATCCACATATGTGTGAGACCCAGAAACAAACCACTTATTATTCACAAGGGTCACATTTCAGGACTACCACTTCTCTGTGTAATTGAATGTTATGGTTTTGTTAACATTGATAAAAACTTGTGGAAGGAGAAGACAGAAGGAATATGGTGTTTGCGTGGAGGAGTAGGGGCTATGCCATGAGCGTATGGGACAGATAAGATAGAGGGCCCCACATGCCGCCACGTTTCGAAATTCTAGCCTCTTTGCCTCTCCACGACATTATATATATTCCACTTTCCACACCAAACTCAGATTGTTCTATCACCTCACTACCAGTCTACCACCTTTCTCCTCCAAAATCATCCCACAACTACCACTACTATGAATCATTTATCAGTGTTTCTACTGTCTTTTGACAATATATAGTGGGTGCTGCTTTATTTTAACTTTTTTATAAGTGTTTCAATGTGAGTATGTGACACAGGTACGGGTTTTTGAAATTATGGTTTAACAATTTCCTAAATAGTCAAATTGTATTCGGTACGGATCTTAAACTTCAAAGCTTGAGTGGTCAATTATAAACATTCTTTACTAAAAGGAAAAAGGGTTTACCAACTGCTGAAAGATGTATCGACAGATTCATGTGGACTGCTTAAAGGTGAAATAAAAAAGTAACCAAAGAGAAGAAAAAGATCGAAGCAGAGTGTTGGACCAAGCCAAGTCGAAATAGGCACAACTAACACTCTGCAAATTCAAAGAAGAAACACGCTTTCCTTTTACTATGAGTGACCCAGGGATGTTGTGCGGCTAGTGTTTTCTTTTCTTTCACATCAATTCAGTCCCTTTTGGAAATTCTCTTTCAGATATATCCAATGACACAAGTAATAAGCACCATCATGATATCAAACCCTTTCAAGATTATCCAAATATGGAGAAGAGATCAACCAATAATGGGTGTTTTGTATTTGGAGTTTAATTTATCATTATTATCATTATTATGCTTTTGTATTTGGTGTTTGTCTTGTTTTTCTTGTCACATGCTTAATCACTAACACACAAAAACATACTTTTAAACACGCATGCAAGCATGGGAAGAGGCTCAAGTGAATTTTAATACAGAAGCTCAATCCCCCATTCGGAAGGAGTGATAATGAGTTTATAAGCTCTAAAACAATGGGAATGTGCAGGAAGCAGACAAACAGAGCTGTTTCTAAAGCTTAACAAAAGAACAGGCCAGAAAGGCCGTTTTGGGATTGGAGCCTCGAAACCAATATAATAACACATTTAGCTTAAAGGCTGGAACTGTTTTGTGTCAGCAACCTGACTTAATCCATAAACAGAACTCAAAAACCTCCATAAAAAAACATTAAGAAATTGACAAATATAAAAATCATTGGTTTTTGGAGAAGCAAGTCCCATAGGGAGGGCAAGTGCAATGAGTGAGGATGGAGAGGGACATGGGAAATGGAAAGAGGGCGTGTGAAATGAATACCAGATGTTTCCTGCGACTACAACAAGTGTGTCGAATAATGGAGAGTGGATGTAATAAGAGCACTACCAAACCAACTTATATTTTCTTATTCAATCATCAAATGCACAATGCACAGTGCTCAATGGAGTTACAGCTACATCTGAACTGAACCTCTGCTATTACCCATAACTTGCTCCGTGCAAACAGTTCTGTTTTTGGAACACAAAATTGCAAATAAGAAAATCTCTGTCAAGGTAGCCCGTATATACAGCAATTATTTAATTGCCCCGACCCTTACATCTCTGTTTACATTTTAAAATCTGGGCTAATCATAGGTAAAAGTAACGAGGGTGAGATTTTTTTAAAAAAGGCATCCTTTTATTGTAGGCGCAAAGCAGAGGCACTCAAGTTCTCGACTTTTCTTTTCCAGCATCACTACACACACACACACTACTATATTTCCTTCTTGGTGGGGGTCTTTGTAGTTAAGAATCCATTGATTTTTGGTTAGTTGAAAAGTTATTAATGAGCCACTTTCTTAGTGAGGCAGCACTGTTTCTAGAAAGAGGCCAGGGTATGATTTATTCTACCACACTTTAGAGCTAAGTGGCAACACAAAACAGCACAAGTGGAAGCACAAACATGGCAAAGTGGCAGCGTTGCCCGTACATAATTGGCGCCATGTTGGGTTGTCACTCTTGCTATGACAACTTTGTTTTCGGATAGAACCCTCTTATTCTATATCCTCGTTCACATTAATGATGATGGAATACTGCATGAATGAATTTCTGTGGTTCAGGGGATAGGAGAAAAATGAAAGGAGGTGGAGTTCACATTACATATTTGGCGCCATGTTGGTTGGCGCCATGTTGGGTTGTCACTCTTGCTATGACAACTTTGTTTTCGGATAGAACCCTCTTATTCTATATCCTCGTTCACATTAATGATGATGGAATACTGCATGAATGAATTTCTGTGGTTCAGGGGATAGGAGAAAAATGAAAGGAGGTGGAGTTCACATTACATATTTGTCTTTATGTGCTTCTTAGGTGTTTTTCTTACTAAGAAGCACATAAAGTAAAATAAAAAAATATATATTATTAACATTTTTTTATGTGTTTTTTAGGGAAAAAAACATCTAAGAAGCACATAAAAAAAAACATGGAATGTGGATTTGAAGTAGGTGTACATGAGTATTTGTCTTGATCCGTTTATCTGGCACTTGACTTTCTGATTTTTTGCATATAGCTTATCATTGCTCTGTTTCATGAGAAAATGCTCCAATAAACAGCGCTTCCCTTCCTGGCAAATTAAATAAAAATAGAGATTTGCTTGAGTAAGACACGAATAAAACAAAACAAGAGCTAGTTTAGCCTTGAGTTATCAAACTTGTCACGAATTGATAAATCGGTATTGAATAATCCTATGAAATTAGGTAGGGACCACAGGAACAGTAGGCCTCGCGTGCCAAGGGCAAATAGGTAAATGTGAGGGTATGAGGGGTGAAAGCGTGCGAGAGCACTGAGGGGCGAAGGGTGGGTGTGGAGTTTATAAATTGAATGAATGGGGAGGAGGCGGAAGGCACTGAGAATAGTAGGAGTGAAGAAAACAAAGCTTCTAGTAGCTCATACTGTGACACATGCATGAGTTTGTGAGAGTGAGATCATAGTGCTTGTGACTTGTAAAGCAACATAGGTATAGACAGAGAGAGAGTGAGAGTGTGTGTGAGAGTGTAACTAACAGGTAAAACAATGGAAATGGAGGGTGAGACGAGACAGTCGAGATTTAAGAGGATCTGCGTCTTCTGTGGGAGCAGCCAGGGCAAGAAGAGCAGCTATCAAGATGCCGCCATTGAGCTTGGCAAGGAACTGGTAATGACATCTTTTACTTCTCTTCAATGTATATCAACCGATACCTCTTCTTTTCCTCGAGTTGCCCAAAAGGAATTTTGTGCCTTGATTTTAATCTGGGTCTTAATGGAAATTTGTAGAACTTCATCGTATAACATTTTGCAAATATATTCAGCATCAACTTAGGGCTAACTCATTGTGTTCATGACGTGTTTGTTATTGTTCCTGGCTAATGTTCGTTCTCAGTGGTTGAGTTTGTTCCTTCCATACATTTCATGCAGAATGCGATGTGTCCTTAAACCTCTCTCAAGTCGACCCTTCCCTCTTTTTTTATGATCCTTGCCATTAACTGAGAAGCTCAGTGCCTCTCTTGAATTGAACATTTCTACGTATGCTTCAGTTGAGAGTGCCCTCTTGCTCAGTGAGGTGGAGAATCATTTTGAATGCAGAGTTTTGGGATTTTCTTTTCCTGAAGGGTCATCATTGTTACATTTTGTGTCATCATAGTGTTTAAGCTACATTTTTATGGCACATTGGGCTTGATTAAATAATGGTGTCTGAAGGTCTCAAGGAACATCGATTTGGTGTATGGAGGGGGAAGCATTGGTCTCATGGGTTTAGTTTCACAAGCAGTTCATGATGGCGGTCGGCATGTCATTGGGTATGATTACTTTTCCTTTTTCCCAGTCCTCACTACTCGCTCTGTTTTACATTTCTCTCTCTTCTTTACCCCAAAGATGTTGGTAGAAAGGAAGATCAATAAAACAGAGTCAATGATCAACTACACACAGTGCTGATGTGGTTGTTATTATTTTCCCCCATTGACGCTGCTTTGTCATTGTATTGTCTCATGCAGAGTTATTCCCAAGACGCTCATGCCTCGAGAGGTATGTCTGCTTCAGCCAAAAGCTTAACGTCTTTTTCCTTATCGTAATAAAGTATTGCACCTACAAGTATTTCTTTATTTATTTCTTTTTCATCAAGGATCAAACCACGTTTTCCCTGTTGAGGAAGCGCAATATAGAGTGTAACCGATTATATTAGAAAATTACCCAACTAGAAAACAAAGTTTCTAGACGTAATTTAATAATATAATAAGCACCAACTACTATATTTAAATGCAACTAATAAATAATAAATCGGACAAATATAAGAGAAATATCAGATCCTAAATTCACTCCAAATAATTTACAAGTGAAATACTACAAAAGAGGAAGATATACAAATGCCTTGAGAGACAATTGTGGGGTGAGGAATAAGGGAGGGGGAGGCACTCTATTTATACTAAAACCTCCCCCCTTCAAACCCAAAACCCACCGATGTGGGACTTGCCAAAACTCACAAATCTCCACCTTGGCAAGATCTCACAGTCTCAATTTCTCCTATTTACAAATTCTAATTGTAACTTCTATTCAAAACACCATGTTCAACAATGTTGATCAAATCCAAACAATGTTGAAATTTAATAGAAGTCACCACCTTTGTCAACATATCAGCAGGATTGTCATCTGTTCGTATCTTCTGTATTGTGACTCCACCTTCTTCCAAAATTTCTCTTACAAAATGATATCGGACGTCAATATGCTTCGTTCTTGCATGGTAGACTTGGTTCTTTGCTAACTGAATAGCACTCTGGCTATCACAAAATACTGTGATGCTTTCCTGACCAACACCAAGCTCTCCAAGCAACCCCTGAAGCCAAATCGCCTCCTTTACAGCTTCTGTAATCGCCATATACTCTGCCTCTGTTGTAGACAAAGCTACCGTTGACTGTAAAGTTGACTTCCAACTAACTGGTGCACCTGCGAGAGTGAATACAAAACCAGTAGTTGACCTTCTTTTGTCCAAATCACCTGCAAAATCTGAGTCACAGTACCCAACTAGACATTGATCAACACCCTGCTGAAAGACCAATCCAACATCTACAGTATTACAAATATACCGTAGAATCCATTTCACAGCTTGCCAATGCTCCATTCCGGGATCATGCATATACCTACTCACCACTCCAACTGCCTGTGAAATGTCTGGTCTCGTACAAACCATAGCATACATCAAGCTACCAACAGCATTCGCATATGGCACCCTTGACATATATGCTCGTTCATCTTCATCCTTCGGCGACATGTCAGCATTAAGCTTAAAATGTGGGGCAAGTGGGATGCTAACCGTCCTGGTTTCTTCATTCATACCGAAACGATGTAGCACCTTCTTCAAATACTCCTTTTGAGATAAGAAGAGCTTCTTCGATTGTCTATCTCTTGTTATCTCCATGCCAAGTATCTTCCTTGCCTCACCTAAATCCTTCATCTCGAACTCCTTCTTCAGTTGATCCTTAAGCTTCTCAATCTCTGCTTGATTTCTTGAAGCAATCAACATATCATCAACATACAAAAGGAGATAGATAAAAGATCCATCTTCAAGCTTTCGCAAATACACACAATGATCGTATTTGCTTCTCCTGTACTTGTGCCGCAACATAAACTTGTCAAACCGTTTATACCATTGCCTCGAAGACTGCTTCAATCCGTATAACGATTTTTCAAGTTTACATACCATATTCTCCTTTCCAGCAACTTTGAATCCTTCAGGCTGAGTCATATAGATTTCCTCCTCCAAGTCTCCATTTAGAAATGCAGTTTTAACATCCATCTGAACTAGTTCCAAATCCAACTGTGCTACCAAAGCCAACAGAATTCTAATGGAGGAATGTTTTACAACTGGAGAAAATACCTCATTGTAATCAATTCCTTCCTTCTGAGCATAGCCTTTAGCTACCAGTCTTGCTTTGTAACGCACATCACCTTGGTTAGGAAATCCTTCTTTCTTCGCATACACCCATTTGCAACCAATTGCCTTCTTACCCTTTGGGAGTTTGGCCAATCTCCACGTTCCATTCTGATGAAGGGACTGCATTTCTTCATTCATAGCATTCATCCACTCTTCCTTTTCTAAGCTCCGGACAGCCCATTTATAAGTTGAAGGAATGCCATCAGTTGCAATTGAAGTTGCACAAGCCACCATATCCATAAAGCGAGTAGGTTTTCTTACTATTCGTCGTGGCCTGCCGGTTGCGATTGATTCTTGTTGTTGTTGAGGTTCCTGGGTTGAAACCTCCCTTTCAACTGGCTCATCTTCTACAGGAAAGTCTTCTCTCATTTCCCTATCCTTTCTCTGAACTGGGAAAATCAACTCTCCTTCAAACTCCACCTGCTTCGAAGCACCATCGGTCTGTGTGGTATCTCCAGATGTTACCGGCTTCATAATAGTAGTCTCATCAAAAGTAACATCCCTGCTAAACACAACCTTCTCCGTCTCTGGACACCATAAACGATATCCTTTGACTCCAGAAGTGATCCCCAAGAAAATAGCTTTCTTTGCTCTAGGATCCAATTTTGATTCTTTCACATGATAGTATGCAGTTGAGCCAAACACATGTAAAGAATCATAATCATTAGCAGGCTTACCATACCATTGTTCCAATGGTGTTTTACCATCAATAGCAGCAGATGGTAGACGATTAATGAGATGGCTCGCATACGTCACTGCCTCAGCCCAAAATTCTTTGCCCAAGCCAGCATTGGACAACATACACCGAACCTTCTCCAGCAAAGTCCGATTCATGCGTTCTGCCACCCCATTCTGCTGTGGTGTATTTCTTACGGTGAAGTGTCTGACGATGCCATTATCTTCACAAACCTTCTGGAAAGGATCATTCTTGTACTCTCCACCATTGTCTGTGCGAAGACATTTGATCTTCCTGCCTATTTGTGCTTCTATCATCGTCTTCCATTTGAGAAAAATTCCCAAAACTTCATCTTTGGTCTTCATCGTATACACCCAAACTCTTCGAGAAAAGTCATCAACAAAGGTTACAAAATAATGCTTACCTCCCAATGAAGCTGTTTTGGAAGGACCCCAAACATCAGAGTGTACATAATCCAAAATACCTTCAGTATTGTGAATAGCTGTACCGAACTTAACCCTTGTGTGTTTCCCCTTTACGCAATGCTCACAAAAGTCCATGACGCAATGTTTCAATCCTTTCAATAATCCTTGACTTGTTAAAGTGTTCAAGGATTTTCCTCCAGCATGTCCCAAGCGCATATGCCACAACCTGGTTGCTTCTGCATCCTTCTCACTACTGGATGTTACTGCTGCCGTCCCAATAACTGTACTCCCATGATAGTGGTACGTGTTATTGTTCTTCCGAATACCCTTCATCACCACCAGTGCACCAGAGAATATCTTCATTACTCCATTTTCTGCAGTGATCTTGAACCCTTTTGAGTCTAGAGTCCCCACAGAAATGAGATTTTTTTTCAAGTCTGGTACGTACCGAACATCTGTTAATGTTCTGATCAATCCATCATGGTTCCTTAATTTGATTGAACCAATACCATATGCGGTAAGAGAAGAGTTATCTGCTGTGTGAACAATTCCACACTCTGCTTCTTCAAAATCAGTGAACCAGTCTCTGTTAGGACACATATGATGGCTGCAGGCTGAGTCCAATAACCATTCATCTGATGGTTTTGATGACGTTGTTGTAGCCAGTGAGAAATCTGAATTCTCATCATCACAATCAGCTACATTTGAGTCCATATCGGCCTTCACATCTCCAGGTTTGGCTTTGTTCTTCAGCTTCGGACAGTCCTTCTTCCAGTGTCCCTTTTCTCGACAAAAGGCACACTCATCTTTGCTGGGTCTAGACCTTGACTTGGATCTCCCTTTCTTTGATCTCTTCTTCTCCTCAGTACGTCCTCTAACCACTAGAGCCTCTGCCTCTCCACCTTTTTGTTTCTCTTTCCTTCTTTGTTCATGGCTGTACAAAGAAGAACAAACTTCTTCCAGAGAAACTTTCTGCTTACCGTGAAGTAGCGTAGTTTCCAGGTGCTCGTACTCATCGGGAAGTGATCCCAACAACATCAGGGCCAGATCTTCATCTTCAAAAGTCACGTCCAAATTCTGCAAATCCGTCACCAACTTGTTGAAGCTAGTGATATGCTCATTCATTGTGGTACCAGGAACGTAAGTGAAGCGAAACAGCCTTTTCTTCATGTAGAGTTTATTCTGACAGTTTTTCTTCAAGAACTTGTCCTCCAGTGCCTTCCACAGTCTACATGCAGAAGTTTCCTTTGTGTATGGATACTTCTGGTCTCTTGAAAGGTACGATCTAATAGTACCACAAGCAACACGATTCACGACCCTCCATTCTTCTTCCTCCATTTTATCTGGTTTTTTCTCCTCAAGGGCAAAGTCTAGTCCTTGTTGAAAAAGGACATCCAGAACCTCGCCTTGCCACATGCCAAAATGCCCAGATCCGTCAAAAATTTCAACTGCAAACTTCGCATTTGACACTATTCTGGTCAAATACGATGATGAGAACGACGAACCGCTAACATCTGCTGTGGACACATCACTCCTTTTGTCCGCCATTTCTGCTCCAAAAAATTATTTAATAGTTGCCAAAACAAAAGCTCAAAAGTAATTCTTTTCTGATGTGGAAGCTCAGACTAAGCTGCAACCACAGAGCATACTCAGACAGAACCTCGGCTCTGATACCAATTGTTGAGGAAGCGCAATATAGAGTGTAACCGATTATATTAGAAAATTACCCAACTAGAAAACAAAGTTTCTAGACGTAATTTAATAATATAATAAGCACCAACTACTATATTTAAATGCAACTAATAAATAATAAATCGGACAAATATAAGAGAAATATCAGATCCTAAATTCACTCCAAATAATTTACAAGTGAAATACTACAAAAGAGGAAGATATACAAATGCCTTGAGAGACAATTGTGGGGTGAGGAATAAGGGAGGGGGAGGCACTCTATTTATACTAAAACCTCCCCCCTTCAAACCCAAAACCCACCGATGTGGGACTTGCCAAAACTCACATTCCCCCTTTTTTGTCAAGCATCATCTTCCTTGTCCTGTTACTTCTGTCTTCTTCACTTTCCTCCAGGCAGTCTTCTTTCTTTGGATAATGAAATAGAAGTCTTTATTCTCAGATATAACTGAGCTGATATAGCTGTCGGTCGCTGCACCATCAGCATCAGCATCAGCATCAATCCTTTTTTCTGTTTTATTTCAGCATTTTATACATTCATTCAGCTGAACGGCTTTCTGCAGGCTTACTTTGAAGGCTATTAATAGCTAACATCTTCTTGTCGTCTATTTCCTTTTAAAAACATTTTCAGTAATAATAAATGATACAGTATAAAGCTGGACTTGAATAGATGTATGGAATTATTCTGGGGTTCCTGCATGCTGCGACGCTCATCATTATCACCTGCCTTCTTTTTTTATCTCTTAAAATCTGGGTTTGCTCTTCTGATTTTATAATTATGTTGCGTCTTCTGTGCCTTTCGCAGCTCACTGGGGAAACAGTGGGAGAAGTGAAAGCAGTGGCAGATATGCATCAAAGGAAGGCAGAGATGGCTAAGCACTCAGATGCTTTTATCGCCCTACCAGGTTACCCGGCAATTACTCCTCTTGTATTTAAATCCTTTGCCCACTCTTCATCACCCAAAAAATGAAAAGGGAAAAAAGATTTCCCCGCTTAAAGCAAAAGTAGAACCTTTAAAAATGTTTCAAGTTTTCTTCATCTAGCGTGCAGCTACCTTGGCACTATACAAGGGAAGACTGACACTGTTCAATAAATAGAAGCATTTCTCACCTCTAAAGCATATTTTGGCTAAAAATATTAATTGAAAATATACTAAAAGGGACTGGGAAGGTAGGATTCCAAAGCAGCGACCCTGATTTTATTTTACTTGCTCCAAGGTGATGATTGGATAGGAACCCCTTCCTTTTACTTGATACACTGAAAATTTTAGAGCTTTCAAGGCCCTCTACAACTGTGCGTGCTTCTCCTTTCTTCTTTGATTATGAATGAAGATTATGATTGAGGAGTATCAATACAAATAAATTATGAAAATTAAGAAAATATTGACAAGTACATAAACTATGTATTTATGTCTTGTATTTAGAATCAAAATTAACTCTATACAAGGAATGGAGGGAGTATCATTTTCCCCTCTACTTCCTTGAAACGTGACGTGATGGTATCGAATGATTGCCAAAGTTAGGGAACTAAAGCAAAAGAACTTTCGCGAGATAAGATAACCCTTTCAAACTCATACCCGCACCTGACATTAGAATAATGCTTTACTGGTTTCAATGATTATCAGGGTAATTGTGATCGTCCCAAGTAATCAGGTGCGTCACATTTGTGACCAAAGAAGCACGCAACCACGCATAGCCAAATAACTTGTTCTATCAGCTATCAAGAGGAATGGTGAAAACTGAAAGGACCATGTCAATATTAATTAGTACATCGCTGGTGCACCAGATGCGAGCATTTGTTTGATCACTTGATAGCAACACAAAATACGTGTGGTGTGGTGGCTCAGTGAAAAATGCAAATGTAAAAACGAAAATAATTGATGATACAGAGAGTTCAAACTTCAATCAGTTTTCTGCTCTTTTTTTCTACCACAGTATACCTAGATGATATTGTAGGAAAATTTAATTTGACATCATTATTTCAATTGATCACTGTCATAAAATGGCCTACGTCTTCATAATTTAATCTGGATGGAACTCATGGGCTTTCCATACAGGAGGTTATGGGACTCTTGAGGAGCTTCTTGAAGTCATAACATGGGCTCAGCTTGGGATACATGACAAACCGGTAATTTACTGGTTCCATTTTGTTGGAATCTGTATTTCTGTTCCCATCCATAGAGTTGTCTAATTAGGTTTCGTTTTTTTTGGTAGGTGGGGTTGCTAAATGTTGACGGATACTACAACTCTTTGCTATCATTTGTTGACAAAGCTGTGGAAGAGGGATTTATTCATCCAAAGGCCCGCCACATAATTGTTTCTGCACCGACACCAAAAGAACTGATGAAGCAATTGGAGGTAATCGAGTTTATCAAGTTAACTGTGTGTTTAATCTAAAGACTAAATGCAAATTTAAATTCTTGTTGACCAATATGCAGTGATAGTATGAATATGTGAGCTGAACATGAAATATAACTGGAGCGTTTAATTCACAGGAATATGTTCCCTGTCATGAAAGTGTTGCTTCCAAGCTGAGCTGGCAGATGGAACAGATGAGTTATGCTCAGGAGTATGACATGTCAAGGTAGCTGCATTTTCAAATTTCAAGATAAGCAGGGAAGGAAGAGAGAAGATAGAATTTTGGAAGGAGCTAATTAGGAACATCACGGATATGTTTTGTTTTGTCGTGTAAATTGAAGAAATATATATTTTACCCGAGTTATGTGAAAGGAAATAGTGTTGTTCCCCTTTTGTGAAACTAAGTTGCTGCGTCAGTTGTAAGTACTAGTAGGGGCTCTGTGATGTTAGTGTTGAATGTCAAGTTTCCTACTAATTTATCCTCTTCAATCAAAGCTTCCTTCTCCTACTTTAGTGGGAAAGAAAAATGGTGAGAATCGCAGGGCATTCTATCTCCCAGTCCCAGCCAATGGTACATGGGATTCAAGCTCTTGCTGATGCTTGATCTTGATTGGTGGAGCATCATGTGAGGATAATGAAAGGCATCAATTATTGGGTGTGCCAGCCTGCAACAAGTGTTTTGTACTAAAGATAATTTCCCAAGCATCGGGGTATTGTGTTGTCTGTAGTAATGAATTGGGGTTTGACGGTTCTGAAAGCAAAATGAGGAATTCAAGGAAGGAAGGGAAACACCTCCTTGTCAAACTGTGATATCATAAGAACAAAGGAAACGGACAGTAACAGAGAAGGAAGGTGAACAACAGATGAGTGGTTGAGGGTGAAATCAAAGCTTCATGCGGATGACAGGTGAGGCAGACATCCATTAGGACCACAAAGAAGTTGTCATGTATTTGTCTGCGAGGACCACATTTAAGTTTTGGGAGCCTAGTGGGGACATGCCTGGTATTGTACGGATGATTATCGGATTTCCTAGGCAGTAAAAACATGCTCCATGACAGTGCCTAGCTAAACTTGCTGTACTAGGTAGGATTAACGACGCTTTCTGTTAAATCGTACGTCTGATGAGGTATTATGCACCACTTTCCCCGAATCCGGTAATCGTCTAATAAATTATGGGTCGTCCGGGGAGATTACGTTTTGTTTTCCCCACTCGCGCAGTGCCAATGTTACTATCTTTTGAACAGTCAAGGCCTCAGGGGGTTTGAAAAGGATATCGCACTACTAACAAGTACAAGTGGCAACTCACTACTCGCTAACTCTAAGTAGTTATTATGGTTGTATGTTAAGGCCTCTAAGATGATTGGTTTAACTGTTGAAGTGAGTTGATCCAACTAAGATTGTCAAACTCGTAAGTTTACGGTGACGTAAACTTATAAGAGTTTGCTTTTATTATTATTGAATAATTAAAATATAAAAATGACAACAATTTGATTTAAATATATTTTAAATCCAAATAATTAAAATTAAATCCATCGTCATTTATCATATTTAACAAAGAAATTTTTAAATAAAGTTGTTGAACATGATCAAATAAAAAAAATTAATACGAGTTTAAGGGTAAGTTAACACAATTTTGTGAGCTAGAAACATAAAAACGGATAAACTCGGTGTATAAATTCGTGAGTTCAACCGAGTTTACTAGTGACTCGACTCATTTTCGTAAACTTAAAACGTAAAAACAGTCGGAGAGTCAACTCGCAAGTTTAACAACAATGATCCAAGCACTCCATATATAATAAAATAAAAAGGAATAATGATAAAGACGCAAAATTAATTGGGGAATATATTTCGAAGATGTGTATCAATTTTTCTTATTTTAAAACGGATTACAGTAAGATCCTATATATAAGGTGGATCCCTGCTTCCCACAATTTTCTCACAGGCTCCTTATTATTTAAATAAAACAAATAAATAAAGTAAAATAATGAGAAATTAACCAGACCCACTTATCAAACTCATCATCATGAACAATTCTTACATGATCTACTTGGCAAATTATTCGAATAAAATAAAGATCTTATATATTAGCAACACAATAATGACGTGGTTCCTAAAGTATCGTATTGATTTTCACATCATGGTTCTACAAGTTTTTTTTCAATCAAACGTTTTTCACCTTTATTACTTTTTTAAAAAAAAAAAGAAAAGAAATTTGACTCTTAAAATAACTAGATTATAGTTGTAGGAATCTTGATTCCCTCTACTGAATTAAATGTTAACCATTAAATTATGACATAATAATATTAAAGGAGGGTTGTAGAATTTTTATAAACAAATGTCTTTAATTCATTGCTAGATCATAATCTAATGAGGTTAAAGGGATCCAAATCTGTTACATACTATAAGCTAAATAATAGATTCATAGAGATATAGTCCTAAATGAGGCATATAATGTAGCACAATATGAGCCACACATTTCATGAATGACCTATCAATAATTTTGAAAAGGTCATTTTATTACCATGTTCACACACACACACACACAAATATATATATGCGGTTTTGGAGATACACAAAGATATGAAATTGGAAATGTTTGGGCAGAAAAAGTTGCAAGTGATGACATGCCATGTTCAAGAGAGTTTGGGTAGAAGAAATCAACTAGATCTCAACATCTAGAATTCGCCCATAGCAGCGGGATCAAAACTAACCCAAGCTAAATCTATTAAAAAAACAATTGCTGTGAAATGGAAAAAAAAATATATAATACATGTAATTAATTTGTGTAAAGGAATAATTTACAAATTGACCAATCAAGTGTTACGCTAGGAGTACCCAACTCAAAAATATTTTAAGTGAACCAAAACTACCAAAACACAATTAAAAAGTGAAAAATATTACAATACCTTTAGAAGTAAAGTAACGGATTTTATCCCCCTATTTTCTAAAACGGCCATTACTTTAATTCTAATGGTATTGGGATATTTTCCATATTTTAATTGTTTTTTTTTTTTTGTAGTTATGGTTTATTTACAAGATTGATGTAACAATTAATTGATCTATCTACACTTTAACCTTTGTGTAAATGAGTAAATCCATCCTTATCTTGCAAGTTGGGAAGCATGTGAGACTAGGATTATAATGGTCCCATGTGCCTTAAATGGTTAGGCCACGTCATGATATCACTCAAACAAAACTTGTGTAGTAGAATTTTTTTTAGGGAAATTATAGTACATAATTTTTTAATTCGAAGTGATTAATTATTAGAGCGCTGCATTACAATTTTTAAGAGACTCGTATTATAAGCTTTATTTCATTTTTATTTTTTAATTCTTGGTCAAAAACTCGAGATAAGTGTGTGATTATGTAAGTTCAATTATTTTCAGACCTAACTGAAAGTATCCCTTCCAAAGACCTTTTTTTTTTCCATATAAATTAAAATTTGAGAATTTATACTTAAACTAACAAAATATCTCTCACTCAAACTATATTTTTCATGACTTTAAGTATGCTACGTGTTTTTTTTTTTTTTTGTTCGAGTGTACATGGCGTCATGAAGCATCCTAAAAGTTGCACTTGTATGTTAATGGCCCACATTATTCAAGTGACACGTGAAGAATAAATGTAACAGATTCAAACGAGTGTTAAGATATAATTATTTGGTAATACTACTTGAAAATGAAATTAACTGTTTTGAGGCCACCATGTTTTTGGTTTTGCAAATTTTCTTTAGGCTTCTAATTAAAAGAGGATTGTGACACAGTCATATATTTTTGTTTGTTTGATGTTGGGTCTAAATTGAAATAGAAGGAGGACCTAACAAGCAGGGATAAACAGTTTGTGAGGTTGGGCATAGAGTGTGATGAATTACTGACATGCTCCAATTAATAATAATAATTATTTTTATTTATTTTTACTGAGGGATCCGTTAAAATAGCTGATTGGCAATTTTAAAAAAACACGTCTGTCTTTATTATCGGAATATGATATGACTTGGTAACCGATTCCTTAAATATCTAAGCTGTTTAGCTGCATTCCGGAGGGACCCGCTGTTTTCTCTGTTTCTGACTCCAACTAAAACAGAAGAATCCTGCGAACCAAGTATTTAGTTTACTGATACTCCTCATCCTAATAATCCCCGAAACAAGTGGGGAAATTTAAACTGTTAAGCTGCCCCTCAACGTGATTAAAATTGAAATGAACGTGGTAAAAGAATTTATACAGCCCCAAAACATAAAATAAATAAATCTTGTGGGCAAAGAGTAAATATTTTTTATAAAAAAAAAAAATCAAATCTAAAAGATAGGCATCCAAACCGGGTCCGCTGTTTCAGTAAGGTCCTTTTAATTTGTGTTGTTTACTTTTCTTTTTTTTGGGCTGCTATTGGACTCTTGCTGGTTGCCGTGTCATAGTCAGTGAGGATGAGTTTGTGTCTATCCATGGCTTTGCTTCACTGTTGCAAATGGACTTCGTCTTTTGCGTTACCTTCAAACGCGAAATTTCAGTGATTACTATTTTCTGCTGCTTCATCAGAATTTTATGGTCCTTTTTTTTTTTTAATTTTGAAAATTTACCAATAGATTTTCTTGTGGAGTCTGTTACGGCTTTTGTTTTATTTCTTGTTCCTTCCCCTATCCTGCTCTCTAACTCCTCCCACTATTAATTCGTTCTACTCTTCTCACTTTGTC
Organism: Acacia confusa; assembly: GCA_037074495.1. Taxonomy (NCBI): domain Eukaryota; kingdom Viridiplantae; phylum Streptophyta; class Magnoliopsida; order Fabales; family Fabaceae; genus Acacia; species Acacia confusa. Next base: position 5,218,819 of record CM073507.1, on the reverse strand, counting down.
TCCACCTCTCCCTTCCATTCTCCACTCTTAGTTATGTTCCCTAAAATTGTCTTCTTCTTGCTTCAGTGTGAATCACAACAGATTTCAGAATTTGGTAGCCGCCACTTCCATTGAACACACCTTCAACCCTTCAGTGTTAAGGACGAAGACATATTTGAAATTTCGTTGATTCTTCGTGAGCAACTGGCTCCGATCTCAAATCCACCTCTGCTTTCCCAGGTTAGAAATTCATCCATAAACTTTTAAACTATCCTTAATTAAGGAAATTCATCAGTCTGCGGAAATTTTGCAGTGAAACGACACTTTGAATCTTGTGAGAGATGCTTACATTTCTGGAGGTAAAGGAGGAATTGAAGGGAGAGGAAAAATGCTTGGACAGTCAACTGTGGCATGCTTGCGCCGGCGGCATGGTACAAATGCCGTCGTTGAACTCTAAGGTGTTCTACTTCCCTCAGGGTCACGCCGAGCATGCAAGTGGGCCCGTCGATTTCAAGAAATGCCGGAATTTTCCTCTTCCACCCTACATTTTATGCAGAGTCGACTCTGTTAAATACATGGCTGATCCCGATACAGATGAGTTATATGCCAAGCTTAGGCTTGTTCCTCTGAATCGGGAGGAGGCCAATTGTGATGAGAGCGGCGGCGGCATCGATGGATCTGAATCTCAAGAGAAACTTACTCACTTCGCAAAAACTTTGACTCAGTCAGACGCCAATAATGGAGGAGGCTTTTCTGTTCCTAGATTCTGCGCAGAGACCATTTTTCCTCCTCTGAACTTCAAAGCGGTGATACCTCTTCAGTATATTGAGGCTAAAGACGTTCATGGCGAATCGTGGAAGTTCAAGCACATTTACAGAGGCACACCGAGGCGACATCTTTTGACCACAGGATGGAGTCCATTTGTGAACAAGAAAAGGCTCGTTGCAGGGGATTCAATAGTATTTTTATGCAACAATAAAAAAGATATCTACGTAGCGGTTCGAAGGGCTAAAAGAAGAAATGGCCGTCTACTTTCTGCCTTCTTGATTGGAAATGATAGCAAAAAACCAGCAATCAATAATGGTACAGGAAATGGGAAAGTAAAAGCCGAAGCAGTTATTGAAGCTGCGGATCTTGCTGCTGAGGGACAGCCCTTTGAAGTTGCCTACTACCCTAGAGTAGGCACCCCTGAGTTCTGTGTAAAAGCTTCTTCAGTTAAAACGGCCATGCAAATTCGGTGGTGTCCTGGAATGAGGTTCAAGATGGCTTTTGAAGCAGAGGATTCACGAATAAGTTTGTTTATGGGAACTATATCGTCGGTGCAGGTTGCTGATTCTCTAGTATGGCCTGATTCACCTTGGAGGCTTCTCCAGGTAACATACATAAAACATTCACTCAACTTTTATAGTATCTCTCTTCAATCTTAACCAACAATACATGTTCATATTCATTCGCAGGTTACGTGGGATGAACCAGGATTAGTTCAGGATGTGAAACGGGTGAGCCCATGGTTGGTTCAGTTGGTTTCGAACATGCCTACAATTCCTCCACCTTTTTCACCACCAACGAAGAGAATGAGGCTGCTTCAGCATCCAGATGTTCCACTTGATACCCATCAGATTTATGCGCCCACGTTTGTTGGCAACCTCCTAAGTTCCACGAACAACCCCTTTAGGAATTATGTACCTGAAACCACTCCTGCTGGCATGCAGGGAGCCAGGCATGCTTATGGTGGTCTGCCCTTGGTAGATCTCGACCTCAATAATTTGCAGTTGCCTCTGTATTTGACTAGTTTACCACCTCTTGCTCAAGCTTCTATGCAAAACATGGAAAGTTATAACTCAGCAACGCAAAATCATGGCATGAGTGAGAATGTTTATCACTTCATTTTCAATAAAAATTCTGCCCCGTCTTCGGAGGAACAGGATCATGATAACAATACACCCCACATTGTGCTTTTTGGGAAAAAAATGATTCCAGCCACGAGCTGCTCAAAAGACAGTGTCTCCCCAGTTTTATATGGAAATGCTCATGAAGGGCCCAACTTTTTTAATGATGAGAACCAGGAGTCTGACGAGTGTTAAGTCCTTTTTTTTAAGATCGGAAAAATTTAGGTTTGACTGAGAACCAACCTCTAGTGGCTGGATTTTAAGATGAACTGCATGGGGAACTGACATGTTGGGAATTTTTTATCTGTAGAACCATGTACTTTGCCAAGATATAAATGAGTGATGCACGCGGTTAGGGTTTTTTTTTTTTTTTTTTGGAATAAGCTGATGCGCATAGGGGGTAATCGTATCCATTCGTAGGATGACGATTAAAATAGACTCCGGCAGTGACAATGTAGGGGGGAACAAGAAAATAAACCATTATTTTCAGTATAATAAAGCGGCTTATTAACTAAAACCTTTATTTTCATTGATCATCGTCATAGGGTTTTGTGTTTCTCTTCTTGCTTAAAGAAGGCATATGGAGTATAGAATTTTTTGTCATGATCAATGGTAGCTCTCTTCCCGTTATTAATTAATAACTCCAAGGACAATGACAAAATTAAGCATCTTCCTTGAGCTTCGAGGTGGTCATCTCAGATTGTAAATCTCTTTGTTTTTCTTGCCTTTGTAAATAATATATACAAGTCAGCGACATGCAAGCATCTACCAGGTCCTAAATTCGCAGGATCGTAGAGGAGCCCCATGAAAAGTGAACAAGCTTCCAAAGCAGAGACAAACAAAAATGTCAACGTATCAGTGTATCTAGACACAGTTGGATTAGATTTACGTTTTTTTGTTACTGTTAAGGTATGTAACTGTTGCTTGAACCGAAAAGCTAGAGAGAAAAATTAGGACAGTGGTTAGGAATGCAATCAATGGGTGGTATCGACTAAGTCAAGAGGTGATGAGGGATGGGTTTGGTTAAGGATGAGATATTTGATAGGGGAACAGGATTGGCATCAAGTAAAAGGTTGCCACATAGGGAAGGCAATGAGAACAAGCAATTTCCTCGTTCAAGGAGGAACAGGGATTTCATTGAGTGATATGTCAGGTGTCACGACCAGCGGTCTTGCGGCTTATTTAATACAAAATTATAAGATAATTTTACTTAAACTTTAAATACTTCAATAAGTTAGTACTTTCCAACGAAATGAGTTCTCAATATCTTCACTATTTTTAGTCCATTCCATTACTATTATTATTAATAAGATTTTAAAATTTAGATAATATTTTTTATCATCTTCCCTTCCAATTAGGTTTGTTCGTGAATGGTTTCTTTCCATTTATATTTGATGACTATGGGGATTGCCGAACAGAGATGCAAAAAGTCAATAAACAATAGTTGCAGGGAGATGCCAACGCCGAGAAAATGATGGTTAGACCGCACGTGAGAACGTGGGTCCTGTCCGGTCTGGTCAACATCACGATTGGTTCACGTGTGGGTGTGGGCTCCCGTACAGCATGTTTTGTCAGAGTGATTTTACTAATCTCTCCCCGCTGTCATGCATTTTTGTTGTTGAGATTTATTCCGTAAAAATACTATTACTTTCAGTTTTAATTAATAGATATATTTAATTTTTTTAAAAAAAAAATAAGAAAGGTAAATAAGTTAGTTAATAATTTTATATGTTGTATATTCTTATATTATATATTATTTTATTAGTCAGACTAATTAGTTTGAAAAAAAATAAAAATAAAAATACTCTAAAATAATTTAATTAATTTCCTTAGTTTCTTGAAAAAAGTTAACTATGTAATATAATTAGGATAATTAGGACAGAGGGAGTATTAATATTTTTTAGCTTAGTATAAAATCTAAACAATTAAATGCCAAACTAATAATAGAGATATTAAGTGGATAGACCACTTGGGCACTTCCCTTTTTTTTTTCGGGTCTTTTGGAGGTTGGATCGCAAATGGCATGAAGTGACTAGGCTGCTTCTTCTAACACAAATGAAATTATTCTTAAAACAAGCAGCATTCGATTTCTCCGTGAGTTTCTCTATCCCTAACTTTATTTTTATATAAAAGGCCGTGCTGTGCTGAGTGCTGACATGGCGGATGAAGAAACGACTCTTTGTTTATCGTTTATGAAGGTGTCTGATTTCAAGAGAGAACGACGGTGGTGTTCTGCGGAGAGGAAAGAAGGAATAACAAAAGAGTTGGCATATGTATGAGGTGGGTAGTTTAGGGATATAGCTTCTTTTGGATAGGTTAGGGGAGCTTAGCTTCCTTAGTTAGACTGTTCACATCAGATTTGATTTTTTTATTTTACTTTCTATTTTTTAAAATGAAAATATTTTAAAAGATAGAAAATATAAAATAAAAATAATATCTTAACTAATATTTTTTTTAAAAAAAAATTATTTAAAAATAATTAAATAAAAAAATAAAATCTGAATTGTTCATATCATATTTGGATGATCTAGAGGATCCGAGCTCCACCTATCTATCCTTAGAATAAGCAAGGAACTGGTCTGGGAGTTTGGAAGGAGGGGATAGATAGATTTGATGGGGTGGATGGGTGTTTTAATTTGTGTGGCTCCAATAAGACTCCATTTTGATCGACATGCCTTCAATTTTTTTTTTTTTTTTATATAAAAATTTTTTAGAAAAGGAGTTGGGTTCACTCATGATCCAAGGACATGACGAAATCTCCCTTTCTCCTAGGTAATACCAATGTTGGGCAGGACGAGCCGTCTATTACCCTCAAACATTTACCTAAACATCTAAGAATTATGATGTCTTCCTCAGCGCCTTGACCAACTTCAGGATTGAATCCCCTCCCTTTAGTGAGAAAGTCCGACCCCATTACCAGTTGAGCCAAAAATCGAGGGGTCTTGGTCTTAGTTACGTCAAGAAATTAAAATGAATTATGATTGGTGGGCTCTTTTACAAGCTTCAAAACGAGGGGCCCGCGCTTCTTCACAATTTGATCATCTTCTTTCTCCCTTTGCCACTCTCTATTCTCCTTCATCTACTCTTTAAAATTAGTGTTAGTAAATTAGTATAAACAAAATTAAGAAAGTAGGTTATAATAGTTATTTGTAACAAATACTGTTTTATTTTCTAAAATATCATTTTTTACTATAGCTACTCTTATTTAGAAATTCCATAATATGCGCAAATTTATGGGGATACTATATAAATAAAGTGTAAATATGATAAACAAAATGGATAAAAGATTTCATATTTATGATCAAATCCGATTCTCAACTAACCGATTATTATATTAATGACCTGATGTTAATTTGACCCCTTCCTCGCATTGCAACACCACCCTCATTATACATGGATTAGCAAAACCAGCATTGTTACCACAGATCATGACAGGGACTACACAATATTCATTATTGTCAACAAAATTAATTACATTCACCCGCTCTTCCCCAGGTTGTTGTATAATTCAACTATATCATACTATCCTTCACTAACAACTGCTCTACCCCATCGCCTAATAGCCTGGAACATGTATCTGTGATAAGAATAGACAAATGAATAGTTACAGTTGTACTAATCCTATGTTTAGATGGAGAGAAAATGATGGGAGAAAGAATACTACGAGGGATAACTCCCTAAAATGGCAAATGGTTGTACCATTTTAGGAGGTTTTCATTCTTAGTATTCTATTCTCCATATTTTCTTTTCAATTTTCTCTGTATCTAAATATAGGGTAAAGTATGAAAAAGAAGGCATGCCACTTGGAGTTGAATTGCTCTCTGACTACCTTGTTCCCTTCCCTACCGTCTACCCATACCACTGCCTCCACTCATGAATTGTTACGTCTGGACTACTGGAAGCTGTTGGATAATTCATGATATATAATGGAGTTTGGGCTTGAATCAGACATAGAAGGCTTCTTTGCTTTTTGTTTTTCTTTAAAAAAACATTGGTAGGCTTATGTCCTGGGTGAGCCCAGAAGGTGGAATGGCTAGCTTAGCTAGACCCATTTTGTTGATTCGTGCTTTATAATATGTTTCTTGATTTTTATTTTTTTTTATAACGTGTAGATTAGCTAACAAAGTTTTACTCCAATAACGCCCAGTAGAAAAATGTTTTAAGTGGACCAAAAATACAAAAAAAAAAAACTATTAAAAGAGTAAAGTTAGCACAACGTTATTAGAAAAAAAAATCAACATCAATTAAAATGAAAACTTTTAAGGGTTAAGGTACAGATTGACCAACAAAGTTTTACTCCATGAGTGTCTAACACAAAATTACAAAATTTTGTAATTTTGTTACATTTGTGATTTTTTTTTATTGCATTCACTCTTTTTAAAGTGATTTGAGCCTAACTTGTAGCTTGTTACAAGCCCCTTTTTTTTCAGCTTTAGCCTGGCTTGTATACAGGTCTAGCTTGGCCTGTGGCCTATTGAGGTGGCCTGTAATTTCAAAAATTTTGTAAGTAACCTAACAAGTCATAGCCCTCACCTTAAAATAGGTATACTTCAAACAGACAAAAAACAAGTCTACTTTAAACATACCAAAAACAAGCATACTTACATAAATTATTCCTAATGATCTAAAATACATCATAAAATATGAAGGTTAGGTTTTTTCACTGAGTATAGGTGTCATACTTTCAATGGAAGATGGAGGGAGTAATTACAATTTTACCCTCATGACAGGTCGGCCTAACAAGCTTAATAGGTTTATTATTAGGCCTGAGCCTAGCCTGTTAAGTAAGTTAGGCTTTGAAAGAGGTCTTCATCTGGCCTTTTAGCTTGATAGGCTAGGCCTGACTAGGTTTGGAATAGGCCAGGGCATAGGGCCCTGATCTGTTCCCATCCTTTACCCCAATGCATATGGTTAGGAGTCTAGGAAATGATTTACAACAGTCGAATTTTGAGTGAACTGCACATGGACTTTTTTGTGTTGGGCACTCCTGCAATAAAACTTTGTTAGTCAATATGCACCTTAATCCTTAAAAGTTTATATTTTAACGGACGTTATTTCTTTTCTAATAGTGTTGTGCTGACTTTATATTTTTTTTAAATTTTTTTAATATTTTTAGTTCACTTAAAACATTTTTGTACTCTCAAAGTAAAACTTTATTGGCTAATTTACACCTTAACCCCTTTTTTTTTATACACAACATGTCTCTTGAGGTTGTCAATATCTGATATGATATGGATGAAACAAACAATTACAGGCCTTGATTCCTCAACAGTAGTCAGAATAGAATTGAAAAAAAAAAAAAAGCACAGTTCATAGAGAGGGGAAGCATCTAGTGCCGACCCCTGATGTAGAACTCTACGTGTAACCCATTATTTAAGCACGCCACATCTGATTCTGCTGGTTGACATCGACGTTTTAAGTTATATTCTCCTTCCTTTGCATCACTAAATTTCTTCTTGGCCCAATTCCATTTCAGCAACCTAGATCTGTAGCCTTTATAATATTTCTTGGACGTGTGGATGCTTGCTTGGTGGAGAAACAAGCGGACATGCACATCCAAATAAAACCGCAGCAACAAATCAGGCCGCTCCGCCCCTTGTTTCCTCATCCATTGAATGACTTTAATAATGCTCTCCTTCCTTCATAATTCACTCCATCGTTTATCGTTTCTCTTTCTTTTTCACTTTTTTAATAATATCCATTTGCCATTCATGAACTTTAATGTTTCTCTTCAGAATTTTTGAAGCAAATAGATCTGTTTGTTGATAAATAATCCGACAAGTTAAGTTAGGATTAAAATAACAAGAAGACGAAGTTGTGCCTGTTACTACCATTTCATGATTTTTCACTCAGAGACACAGTGTAAGCCAGGCAGTGGCTTTTTTACTAATACTGTACGTTGCATTAACCACACCAAGCTCAACCAAGGGCGGAGTTGGGGGTTAGAGGTGGTCCCCGGCTCCCCTAACTATTTTTAAATATATATATATATATAATAGAATGACATTTTGATAATTAGGCTCATTGTTTCAATTAAGTGCTCCAGACACCGGGCCTTTGGTGAATTCGAGAAGAGCTTTGATTCTCGACCCTTGTTGCTTTTGTTAGTTAGACTCACCGACTGAAAACTCACTGCTTTCATATGCTTTTCTTATCACTGTTTCTAGAATTCGGCCTATTATTTTGCACGTTGTTGCTATAAACCTTCTTCTCTTTTCACCCGGTTGTGGAAATTTTTTGTTTTCGGACTTCCCTTAAAGATGTCATTTTCTCGCCAAAATCTTGAATCCAATTGGACGGAGAGTACTGCTTCTGTGTATGCCTGTTTCACCTCAGGTTTCAACAACGATAACTCCCAAGAGGTATTCTACATGGTTTTCTCGATTACCAAGACAGGGTCCCTCTATTTTGCTTGACAATCGCTACACTGAAAGTTAGTGCCTTTTGTTGCGTTGCTATGTCTTTGGTTATCTGCTTGATCAACGAGTTTGGTCAAAGTGAGAACTCCAGGACGACTTGAACCATGCTTGGCAGCTACATGACAAGGTCACTGTTCGTGGTCGCAGTAAAAACCGATTCCTTTAGTATCGCAATGACCAAGATCGCAAATTCATTACTACATGAGACCGTGGTCCATTTAAAAAGAGTTTTTATTGCCACTGCGTTTTAACCTAATGTTATTTTGGAGAAAGACCGTATTCCGAAAACTCAAGTACGGGTACAAGTTTACCCATTGATTTTGCGTTTATATTATTTTCGCCTTCATCATTAAAATTTCTAAGTCCTCCGCCGTCTCTGTTTCTCATCAATATCCTCCCTCCACTTTTCTTTCTCCTACCATCGGAATTGCCATCATAACTATCTCTCTCGTTCTCAGGGTCGAGAATCTAAGGGATAGGGGCATGAATGAAATAATAAACATAGCTCAATTTGATGAACCAATTATAACAGCGTATGATCTCTGGGCACTCCTTATTGTAAAACTCTGGACACACAAAATTAAGGAGGCTCGTCTACTTAACAACAGGAGTCAAAACAAAGGATCGCACGGCTACTCAACTAGAAGAATAAAAGACAAATAAGAGGGTTCAACCAGAACAGAGCATAAGGATATCAGATATGAAAAAGAGGTAGATAGGTTAGATAATAGTAGTCAAAACTCGTGGAACTGAATCCATGCATCTACGAACTAACAAGTCTTCAAATTCCCCTAACCTTCAAAACCAACTTTCTTCCAAATTGCATTTCTGACACTGCGCAAGTCCCTGCCTTTGAGAGTCCTCCCAAACCCTTCTTGAACGGAGAAGGAAGCCCCTCTGGTCCTTGCCAGATACTCGTGGGGTGGTATTCTGATCTCTCCGCCGTCATCACCTTGATCATCATTCTCTACACCCTCCCTCTTTCGATGGCCCTTTGAAATCTTGGACCAGTCAGGTATGTTGACGGGCAGTGATCCAGACGTCGACGATGAGCTCCGTCTTCCACCTGTATAAGCCTCCCTTCTGGCCTCTGTTACAAGGTCAGCGTTGCTTGACATGTTCCATAACTCAGCTTCATCGAACTCCGAACCGGTCTCTGTGGAATCTGGGTGAAAATGGGTGTTCGAGGTGGCTGGGAAAATAGAACTTGGTTTCACGAGGAAGCCTTTCCTTGAGGCCATTGATCCCCAGCTTTGAAATTGATATGGGCTACCTTCTCTCTCTCTCTCTGTTTTTCTTTTCCGATTTCGTAATGCTTTGGTGGAAATGGATAAAGCTAAAAGCATAATACTCCGCAGGGAGCATTTACTTCTATATTGGTCATGATATTTTATATTGATGTTGGTATTGATGACGGGACGAAGTAGGAATTACACTCGTGATATCACCAATAAATAGATAGAGGTTAGTTGGCAGCTGCAGGGGTACCTTTGCAATTAACAGACTACCAAATTAAGAAAACGGTTATTTTTATAGGCCAAGAATTTGAGGAAACATGTTATTCTCGCTCTCTCCATCCCTTTCACATTATTTTTTATATTAAAGCTGGGAAAGCGAGGTGGCTCATTTGTTTGATACAGCTTTTACTGTTTTACACAGGGATTGAATGTCAATTATATATCTCCAGGACTTTTGATTAAAAAAAAATTTAAAGCTCCTCCTTACCCACAAAGATGCGACTCCATAGGACACCGTGCTCAAAGTCTTAATTATGTTAGCGCATGTTTTATTCGGGTTCGGGTAATTCTCTGCACAATGAGCCTCGTCAGACCTTACTGGTCACCTTACCTTAAAAAAGTGCCTGTTTTCTTTATAATCCGTGACCGACAGTAACTTTAACCTCTGTTTTAGCACCAGCAAGCAACACAAAATAACGCACATTTAGACACACTGATGACAAGTGACAACTCAACGAGCACATTTCACAATTCGGGGACAAAATCTTCAAGCTTGGTGCTCATAAACGTCATTTAAATTTCACGAAATTTCTCTCTTTATTTCTTTGTTTAATCTTTTTTATATAAAATTTTAAAAGAAGAGTTGGGCTCACCTACAATTAAAGAACAAGGTATTTGAGCTTGTTCCATAGTAGATTTAGGATTGAGAGTATATATTCCTCCACTTCAGTTTTTTTGTGATGATATCAAGATTCAAATCCTTTTTCTTGTAAGAATTTCTAATTCCCTAACCATTGAACCTACTGACAAAGGGTTTTATTTCTTTGTTTCATTTTTTTGATAATAAAATTTTAGAAAAGCAGTTGGGCTCACCTATGATCCAAAAGTAGTCCAAAATCTCTTTTCTTCCTAGGCGATACCAAAGTTGGATAAGGCGAGCCGTCTATTACCCTCAGACATTTACCTAAGCACCCAAGAGTTAAGATGCCTCTCCCAGCGCTTTGATCAACTTTAGGATAGAACCCCCTCCCTTTCATGAGAATATCTGACCCCTTTACTGGTTGAACCCAAGGACAATGATTTATTTCTTTTTTGATAATATGTATTCTTTTTTTATAATAAGGATTTATTTCTTTGTTTCATGGGATGCAATGAAACTGCAATTTTCTACTAATTTACTAAAAACATGGCTATAGCCCACCTTTTTTTTGTTTTTTGTTTGAGACGAGGCTATAGCCCACTAGATAGAGCTAACAACGCAAGATAAAGAAAGGCTTGGGCCATCAGCCCACTACGGAGACCCAGCCAAGGATATTTTGGTCATCTCAAATTCTGCCCACAAAACCCTCATTTATAATCCAAAACTATATCGAATGTATGCTTCCTTTGCCTAAACCCGCACCGCATAAGCACTAGACCTTTAAAACCCTAGCTCGCCCAATACCTCTGTCGACTTCGCCTTCGCCGCCGCCGCCGCCGCCACAGAAATGCCGCCAAAGCTCGATCCTTCCCAGGTTGTGGACGTCTTTGTCCGAGTGACGGGCGGTGAGGTTGGTGCAGCGAGTTCGCTGGCCCCGAAGATTGGTCCCCTGGGTCTTTCTCCAAAGAAGATCGGTGAAGACATCGCCAAGGAGACCGCAAAAGACTGGAAGGGTCTGCGGGTCACCGTGAAGCTAACCGTTCAGAACCGGCAGGCCAAGGTGTCGGTGGTACCGTCCGCCGCCGCGTTGGTGATCAAGGCCCTGAAGGAGCCCGAGAGGGACCGCAAGAAAACAAAGAACATCAAGCACAACGGTAACATCTCACTCGACGACGTCATTGAGATTGCCAGAACTATGCGGCCCAGGTCCATGGCCAAGGATTTGAGCGGAACCGTGAAGGAGATTCTCGGAACTTGTGTGTCTGTTGGATGCACTGTGGACGGCAAGGACCCTAAGGATCTGCAGCAGGAGATAACCGACGGAGACGTCGAAATCCCTCTCGAATGATCGGATTCTAGTAATTTCAATTGAGTTCATAAAAAGCACTTGTATTCCTTTTTCTGGAAAGAAAATTTCACGTTTTCCTGAGTATATTCCTGGATTTTTTTTTTCCTGTTTGTTGATCATCCTCTTTTTAGGGGAAAAAGAGGAGCAATGCTGGTGAACGAAATGGTTAGTGTTGAGGTTATTATTAGTTGACAGAGTTGCATGTTGGCAGAGAAATCCCCAGCTTTACCAGTTCAGTTTTTTCAATTCATCTTCTAAATGGAATGTGGGTATTCGCAAATTTGGCCTTGCATCAGGATTTACGAAGTTTCCTAATTTTTTTCCTCTAGTTAAATGCAAAAGAAGTTTTTGATGATATATTGTTGATGGTTTAAACCTGTCGTGCCTCCGTTTCTCGCATGCACAAATATCGAAAATTTTTGTTAAACACACACACTTAGGGGTGAGCAACTAACCCGTTACCTGCTCAACCAACCGCCCGCACCCCGAATTTTACCCAGATTAAGCCCGTCTAAATTGGGCCCGTCATGGGTACGGGCTGCCCTGTACCCGTTTTCATTATACGGGCGGGTCACATGTTGGGTCACGGGGCGCCCATGACCCCCCGTACCCGTTTAAGTTCTTGGATGCTCTGGCAAATGCTTCATGATCTCAACCTCTCTCCTAACATCCTCGATATCAATGGGTGTTCTCAGCTTCTTCTTCGATATCGATTTACAAGCGAAATTCTCACCAGTCTGTTTATCGGTGCATAGGTAAGTGATTCCGAATTCCCCTCTTCCGAGCTCGTCACCCAGCTCAATTTCGCGGCCCGTAGGCTCCTTCAAGACGTTATTCTTGCTTCTGCCATTTCCGTGGTTTCGACCGAAATCAATCCCAAAAGCGTTCAGTTTATTTTTATACCCCTTCTTTTTCTTTTCCTCAGTGCGAAATGGAGTAATGCAACAGTTGCCCATGGATCTCTATCAAGTGTGAGAAGGTAAGATCCAAATGCTTCCAAATCCGACCTCGATGAGCAAATTATGGTTATAAAATGTAATTGAAGACCCCGCTTCACTTATCACGCTTCTTTACCCCAGTTGAATCCGGGATATATTCAGGAGTAATTGGGGAATTAAAAAGGGTGATAATTTATAGACAAACAGAATAATCGGAGGGGAGAATCCTTCAATCGAAACTTGGTCTTTTCTGACTCAGCTCGATGAAAATATTCAAGAAAAATGCTTAGAAATGAATATAGAAGAGGACGGAATGATGACTTGAGGAGGCGAAAGGAGGGTTCTGGGAAGGAGAAGAGGGAGAGAAAGATCAATTTAGCGCGTACGGGAGGAAGACGACGGTCAAATTTGCGTCCACGAAACTTCGTCCATCGTCCATCGTTTCAGATGATAAAATCTTTCTCCAATATTTTCTTCCCGTGACCGCCCAAAAAAACACTGTTCTGGCCTTCTGGACCCAAAAAACACAAGAACAAATATGTTTGGGCCCAAAAACTGTTCCAAGACCAAAAACGCAGGAACACTATTCTAGGCCAAAAAATAATTTTTTAAAAAAAAAAGCCCAGATATAAAAACGGGTACCCTGTACCTGTTTATTACACCCGTGACCACCCCGTACCCGTTTTATATGAGCAAAACGGGGTGTCACACGGGTACAGGGCACTCCGTACCCATGATGGAAAAAACGGGCGGGCGACGGGTTGAACCCCGGGGCAGCCTTGCCCGCCCGTTGCTCACTCCTACACACTATCTTTTTTATGATCACAGCTCCATTAGTTACAATCTGTATTGAAACCATTCATCTGCTTTGGTTGACATTGCCGAGAATGCTGTGATCATCAGCTATGGCCACCTCTGTAACGGATTTTTGAGCCATGTTATGTGATGCTATGGATATAACCCAGTTTACGTTGACTACCTCGTGTTGGGAAATGGCAGCTGCCTAGCGCATTATTATAGATCCAATAAGACACATTTTAATTGCGGTTCAGGCATCATTCGTTTTTACTTTAACAAAATGTGATAAGCCTTCGTGCTGAGCTTGAAGAATCCCAAACATGGAGGCATCTTGGTTAACCAGGAAAGAATAAATTACGTAAAAAATAAAAACACACTTCATCCAGTTAGATCAGAAATTTGATTGCTGATCTGATTATATTTTTACTTTTAAGAATCTATTGCCCGATCATGGATAACAAGCATTGCAAAAGGCCCTTCATTTTCCTTTATCATGCTGGTCCAAGAGACTTCAATGGTGGGATAGCCGGAAGCTCCGTTATACTTTTCAATAAAGATTGGTTTGGAAACTTCAAACATTTTATCAACACATCTCTCCATATCTTCTCATCTCATTATTTCTTTGATTTTATGGTCATACATTTATTATTATCACCTGAATAATTTGAAAAGAAAATCATAATACTTATTTAATTTAATTTCACAATTTGCAATCTTGCAGAGTTGTACTGAATAAATATCCAAATAACGGATTGTAATATGTAAGAAGAGAAGAATCAGCATGAAGTGCGGATATAATCCAAATCTTATCTTCACTAATATATGAATATATGATAGACATTTTATATGATGAACTATTTACTTATATCATAAGTTTTAAATAATATCCCTTATAATTTTATATCAAATGAACTCACAGTTGAATTTCTAATACAATATAAATTCTATGAAAAGTCTTGTTACTCATAAATCATTGACATTGTAAATGTTACAAAAAAAAAAAAAAGAATTCCTTGGGGCCAATGTGCAAGAAAGTCCATCATGAGTTATTTAGTACAGATGAGAAAAAACTTATCTCTCTTCATTCTCTCCTCTCAAACCAAACAAATTCTAAAATTATTTATGGTTCCACCCTATTATTTATCACTTTTTAAGCTTTAAATGGTATTTTAAATGAATATAAATATGATAAAATTTAAAAAGCATATTAAGAGTCAGATAGTTATGGGTGACGGGACTCTATTAATTTTTTTTTTTTTTTTTTGGCTCAAAGGACGGGACTCATTAATTAGTCCTTAGGCCGAGTGGGTATTCTATTCTATATATGTTTTATATTTTTACCAAAAAAAATATATGTTTTATATTTACATTGAAAAATCGACCTGCTATTTTTGGCCACAAAAATTTGATTTGCTATGACTTTTATATTTAATTTGAAATTTTGAATTTTCAATAAAAAACTGAAAATTTGGATTTATCAGGATAGAAACAAATAAAAAAACCTCCGGAGTAGTTTATTTTTTCAGTTGAAGAGGAAAATAATAGATCAGTGAGGTGTTGGCCCAGTTCATGATAGACAGTGGTCTCCGAGTTTCCTCGATCTTTCTTCTGTCTTCTGCTTCGTCCTGAATCTAGTCACTAACCAAACCGCCAAAGGTAAATTCGGATCTCTCGATTCTGTTTTCCTTTTACTTTTTTTGACCTTCTATTTTCCCCCTGTTTATCAGATCTGAGTTTTCTACGGGGTTGTGACCGTCATTTGATTTTATGTTGTTTCTTCCAGATGTGCGTAAATTTCGATTTTCTATGCTTTTTGTATGATAAATAAGTTTGTGATTTAGTTATTTATTGACTTCCTTTTGTTCCACTGTTTGCTCTCTGTCTGGTTTATCGGAGATTTGTTGAATTGCGCCAAAAACTATTCGGGATCCCTCCTTTCAATCATTTTTACGTCCTCGCTATGTTTTTGAAATAAAAGTGACTCATGATATTTTCATGACTCCTAGAGAGGCTAATCTTTTATCACGGTAGGAGTCAAATTGGATATTTTTTGTTGAATCAGTGTAATTTGACTTGCTTCTCTAGATTTTGGGTTCTGGGCTATGATTAAGATCCGCAGGTTTTGCGTATACTCAAGTTTTTCTCTTTGAATTTTTGTCATCATCTAAACGCGTAATCTTCCTATGTCGAACTTGCTTGCTTGTAATGAATACTATTGCTGCTTACTGGCGTATAAATTATTTGGTTGAATTACCGCTGAACAGGTCTACATATTTGGTCTGGTCCTTGATCTTTTTGTATTTTCTTAGTTTTCTTTTCCTGCTGCATCAAGGATCTGCGTCTGCCTCTTTTATCTGTTGGACTTGTACTTTGCCTTCAACACTTAACTGGGAGTTATCTTATCAGTGTTGGGGGGTTAACTCCAGCTTTTTCTCCATTAGAAAATAATCTTTTTCAATTTTGTAATTCTATTTCTATTGGAGAGTTCCTCTTTCAGACTCTCAACAAATCCTTTCTTTGACTCTAATTATCCTTTCTTTCAATCTTTTTTCTATGGATCATCGAGAATTTAAAGCTACGCTTTTGTTGGTGGAAGTTATTTATTTCCCATTATTTTTATAGTGTCTGTGCTCCTAGACCCTACTTCTACTTTTGGAGGGAGAAGGCTATAAAGTTGGTGATATTAGTCGATTTTCATGTCTTGGTGTGAAAAATTATTGTTCTATGGTTTCAGATTCCTTGCTCGTTCTGTTTCCAGGTGTCAATCAATAGAAGTGTGGGCAAAAGATTACAATCATGCATCCATTGCATGGCCTTGCTTTATGGCTACTTTCTATTAGTTTGATTCATCCATATTTTAATGCTTAAAGAATCTTTCAATTACAGAATGGCATCCAACAGGGGTCAGGGTGGAATTCAACAGCTGCTGGCTGCAGAACAAGAAGCTCAACGGATTGTTAATGCTGCCAGAAATGGTACTCCCACTGAATTTATCCTTGTTATTATAATGATGATGTATGTGTTTCTTGATCCATGGCTCCATGCATCTATTTTGATCAATTTTATACGTCTGACATAGTGATGATGCATACAAGTGTATTTTTTGTAGTTTGTTCTAGATTCAATATTCTTTTCCTTGAGATAAAACTAGTTCCGAGGTCAAAATTATTGCTATTATATACTAGCCTCCCCCCTCCCCCACTTTCTTACCATGTATTACTCATTTAATTTGTCTGAACTCACTTTGCTTGCTCAATAGCTAATCTGCTGCTTTTGATTGTTACAATTAGAAAAACTGGCAAGGCTGAAACAAGCCAAAGAAGAGGCTGAAAAAGAAATTTCTGAATATCGAGCTCAGGTGGAGTATGAATTCCAAAGGAAATTGACGGAGGTATGTTTATGATTATCTTGGCCTCATAAGACTGTTCGGTTGCTGTCTTATAAATGTTGAACCTGACCTTTTTACAACTTCTCTGATGAATACAGAGTAGTGGAGATTCCGGTGCTAATGTGAAGCGGCTTGAGCAAGAGACTGAAGCAAAGATCCAGCACCTGAAAACAGAAGCATCAAGAATATCACAAGATGTTGTCGCCATGCTCCTCAAGCATGTGACAAGTGTGAAAAATTAGAGCCTTTGATGACATATTGGAGCAGAGAATTACTGAATAATGTTACTTGTCGTGAGTTTATGTTTTACTTGAATTGATTGGTACAAATAAGGTTCTTGTTTTTGTTACTTGGTGCCCTGCTGCAACATTTCGGTATTTATCTATAGACAGTTCAGAAAATCTAGGTATGCCTATTTGTGTCAGTGTTAAATATCGTTGTGCTATGGTCAAGTGAGTGTGGAAAGCAGGGCTTATTCTTTTGTAAACACACCGACTAATTTTATTCTGCTGTTTTGAATGTTGCATGTCCTCTTTATTGCATCTTTAAACCGGATTCAGTGGCAGCATACTCGGCGTCCATGTGGTCCAATATTTTGCTATAGTCAATATCGTTGTAAAACTTATCCTGCATTACATATTTCAATTGGAATACGCATCTTTTGGATCCTGAGCATTATGAGGAGTTACGAACAGGATACTTAGAATTCCTTTCTGTAACTTTGAAAACCTATATTTTTTTAATCTGGATACTGGATCCGCCGTCTTTGTGATTATACTCTGCAAAGGAGGAGATAAAAACGCCTGAGCATATAGAGTAGCCAAGGTTACGGCAACGCGGAACATACCTATGGGCTATAATGTTATAGAACCGCGTCCTGTATTTTTTCCCCCCTTCTCTGAAATTCCAAATTTTAGGAAAATGGTCGGGCTCATTCACAGTCCAAAGGTAGAGCGTTTGGAGCCCAGTCCACAGGGGATACTGGTCAGAAAGTACACATGTTTCCACCTCTACTAGCGTTATCACTGCTTCCTAGACCCCTAGGATGCCTCTCCCAGGGCCTTAACCAACGTAGGGATCGAACCCTCTCCCTAAAGGTGAGGAAGACCAATCCCCACACCAGTTGAACTCAAGGACCAAGGTTTTTTCCCCCTTCCAATTTCGCATTCCTCAATCCATGTTCCCATTTATTCTGAATGGACCATCCAGAATTGTTTGATTCGGAATTGGGTTTAAGTCTGCTAGAAAATACGGAAGAATGAGCGATTTGGATTAATACTAAACAATTTATGCATTTACAGAGGCTTCGCAGCCCTTCGGCTTCAGATTTTTAGGTTCTGCTATGAAAGCCTTTATAAGTGTTATTTTTTTAACAAAATTAGAATCCATATGCAAATTCTCGTTTTCATTTTTTATTTTATTGTGAATTAAATACGAAGCTTATCATATCATAATGAATAGTTTAGAAGATTTAAAGCTTCAAGTAAGTTAGGCCATGTGAGGAGGACAAGTCCAGCATCAGAGGTGGGTCTTGTGATTGGCATTTGGTAATGGGGTCATGTGGATTACACAGTGAATGTTAAATCAGAGGACCAACTTTCAACATCTGAATTCCCAAACACCAATCAAACGCATGCATTCAACAAAATATTGGCACCATTCTCTTCAACAAAATATTGGCTCTCCCTGCTCTGCCTTTTTCCACGTCCCCATTCCTCTTTGTCTTTCATAAAATCTTTGTCTCTTTAGGGGTCCCCATCACTTCATACTCCACCGTTCACCCACCCATTGAAATCCAATTTTTTTATTGAATCCCCATATCCCTTTTGGTTAAAATTTGTTGAAATAATACTAAGAACAATAAGTTGCACACATTTTTCTTACATTATGTGAACTTTGAGGGATCAACTGCAATATTCATTGCTTCATGGATTGGTATGTAAGTTACTTCGACCATAAATTTTTGTCACATAATTGATTTGTCAAGTGCCCTTATTTCTTATCACGATCATGTAATCTGTTTCATGTTGTTTCAACAAATTTAAGGATCAGGAATAAGTATTTCAAGAAAATCCCACCAAATTTTGATGTCAACAAAATATGTATATCACACAAAGGACAGTGCCAACAACCAGAAAGAGGAAGGTGGAAGCAGGAACTGACCATCAGTTTGATTTGTGCTTCCCAAATACGTACACAAGCCCATATTTTTCAAGAGTGAAAGCTATTTAATTAATGAAAGGGGCTCATGATCAAGATCAATGTAATAAAATTATAAAATTGTGTTGCACCCTTAACAGGTGGACATGAATATTGTATTGCACGGTACAGTGCTCCAAATAGAAAAACCGTCCCCTTCATTTCTATTTTATTTGTAAAGTGTCTAATGTTGCATGTCTTGCTCACCTCCTGACTCCTCCTGCCCTGCCCAACATCTGATTTGGTTTACAAATTGTGTCGCTCCTCATTAAATTAAACCTTTAAACATCAGTATTTGACCTCGACCCTCACATCTGGTTCACACACGCAAAACTCTGACTCATCATCCACGTGCTCATCCCATCACCGTTTTAGAACTTCTAGGTCATTCTTACAACTCGCATCGCCCAACCTCCACTTCAATTTCACCCCGTCACCTGTAGAGAGAGAGAGAGAGACCTGAGAGAATAGATTTTACGATCTGAGGTTAGATTCTGCTGAACATCCACCACCCCTATTTGATATAAACCAAGTAAATGTATTTTTTTAATGCAACGTAGATAATCCGGTTCAAGGTAATGTGGGCACAAAATGAGAGCACTGAGGCATTATGGTTCAATATGATGAAGGAAAGTTGCAAATAATTAATGAATCAGGACGCAGGATCAGTTTTATAAAAGATATTGGGGGGATCGATCCTGATTCAAGGCACCACTTGGGATATAAATAAAAAGGGATATCCTTTTGAAAGTTGGCTGTCCTGTTGTGTTCTTAGTGGACACTCCCACCCTCCCCACGCCACTTTCTTCGCTTTCTTACTGCTTCCTGGGCCCATCTTCTTGCGTCCAAACAAATCTCTTTTCTTCTCAGTGCGTGAACATGCTCTTCAACCTATTATTTTTGTAAAGATTTCGCTGCGGAAAGTTTTCATTTTTTTTAAAGCATGTGTTTGGATCCTCCACTTTTTAAAATTAAACCTAACAACAACAAAAATTCACACCGTAAACAGTTGAAATCTTCATGCAGTTATCAATATTTTAAAGCTTAAAACTTTTTTTAGTTAGGCCAATCCAGTCCCAGGTTAATGTTTGTCCATATTAATCTTTTTTATTTTCTTTTGGCCTGAAATCAATGGGGTGAAAAGCTCAAGGTGGGAACTTTGATCATAAACCCACTTTGTCTTTGTTAGTATAATAGTTGCAATTTAATAAAGTTGACAGTGACAGTAACTCCTTCTGTACTTCAGGTTGAAACGTTACCGGCAGGATTGTCAAAATGGCGATCCGGACCACGTTCTTCCATCCTCCCCATCATCACTCTCACAACTCTGACTGCAGCAAACAACTATTTAACGAGCATCGAGCTGTTTCATTCCGTTCCAAACCCATTGTCCTCAACCCTCTGCAGGACCATGCAAGTCCTCTATGCACATAGCCTTCGAGGGATTTCTTCTCCTGTCTTCCTTCAGCTAATTCTGCTCTTCTTATGTTCATCTTGCGGACATGGGTTTGGTACGATGGGCCCATTATCGGCCTCATTTGGTAAAGACGAATTCTTTTGCGCCATCGATGCAAGTGGGAAGCAGGATGTCATTTGCTGGGGCAAGAACAACACTTCATCGGTTCCACCTTCTTCTTCAGCTTCAGCTTCAGCTTCTGTTACTGACAACCCTCCCATGGCATCTTTATCCGGTGGCGAAGGGTTTATGTGCGGCATTCAAGCAAGCACTTCGCAAGCATATTGCTGGAGCGCCACAAAACCAACAATAGATCTTGTGCCTCCTGCATACCAATCCTATGCTTACTCTCAAATTGCAGCAGGTAAAAATCATGTTTGTGCCATCAGGGGATCTTATTATTCTAATGAAGATTCCGGAATTGTTGATTGTTGGGAAATTGTAAGAACTTCGGACAACAGCTTAAAATGGAAACAGAGCGATTTGTATTACGATCAGTCAACTAGCAATCTGGCATTAAACAAAATTGTAGCAGGTGAGGGATTTTCTTGTGGTGCGGTCAGAGACGGCGGGCTTGTCTGTTGGGGACCTACATCAACGAGCTTAGGGGTATCGAATGTGTCTGAGAAATTCTCAATCTTGGTTTCGGGAAGGAGTTCAGTTTGTGGGCTTTTGAACGTTTCTGGAGATTTGAAATGTTGGGGTGACAAAGATTCGTTTGCTGATCCACCTGATGGGACTCGGTTAATCTCTCTGTCAGCCGGGGGTCACTATTATTGTGGTATTCGAGCAGATAATCATATAGTGGAGTGCTGGGGCAGTTTCAATTCTTCTGCGGTTCCAAAAGCTTCTGGATTTATGGCAATTGCTTCTTCAGATTATAGAGCTTGTGGCGTTAGAGAAGAAGATCTTCTCATTGATTGCTGGTTGGTGAATGAGTCAACGGCCGAGTTTGATCCTCCATTGGAATTATCAAGTCCAGGTCTCTGCAGTTCCAGTTCATGCGGTCCAGCTGAGTTTGCTTTCAATGTTAGTAATCTAAATGAGCCAGGCTTAACAAGCCTCTGTGTTCGAAAAGATTTGAGGATCTGTTCGCCCTGTGGCTCAAATTGTTCACAAGGCTTTTTCTTGTCCAGTCCTTGCACTGAGAATTCCGATAGAGTATGCACTGCTTGTTCTCTTTGCCAAAATGGCTCCTGCTGGGATGTGTGTCGACATGAGTCATCTCCAGATGTTGTTCATAAGAAAAAATGGCATCATTTGCGTCGGTTATTGATCATAATTGGCTCAGCTGCTCTGGGATTCTTGTTCATCATAACTTGTGGGTGTATTCTTCCATGTTTGATCACTAAGAAAGAGGCCAAATCTGGTACGGCCAAACTAGAACAGCAAGCTGATCATAATATTGATCTTCACTCATTTCCTTCAACAACTTCCTGTCCCGGGATGCCTCAGATTTTCAGACTCTCTGAGTTAAAGGATGCAACTAATGGGTTCAAGGAATTCAACGAGCTTGGTAGAGGAAGTTATGGCTTTGTATACAAAGCCGTATTAGCAGATGGCAGGGTAGTTGCAGTGAAGAGGGCCAATGCTGCAACAATTATTCACACAAACAATCGTGACTTTGAAATGGAACTGGAGATCCTCTGCAAAATCCGTCACTGTAATATAGTGAACTTGTTGGGTTACTGTGCAGAGATGGGGGAGAGGCTTCTTGTTTACGAGTATATGCCGCATGGAACTCTTTATGATCACCTTCATGGTGGGCTTTCTCCTCTGAATTGGAGCCTCAGGTTGAAGATAGCAATGCAAATTGCAAAAGGTCTTGAGTATCTCCATAAGGAACTAGCTCCACCAATTGTGCACAAGGATCTCAAAAGTTCAAACATTCTCTTGGATTCTGAATGGGGAGCGAGAATTTCAGACTTTGGACTCCTCACTTGTGGTGACAAAGATCAAAATGGGAATGTGCAGAGCGATGTTTACAACTTTGGGATTGTGTTGCTTGAGATTCTAAGTGGAAGAAAAGCTTATGATGGAGATTTTGTGCCTCCCAGCATAGTTGAGTGGGCAGTGCCTCTGATAAAACAGGGGAAAGCAGCTGCTATAATTGACCGCTCTGTTCCTCTTCCAAGGATCGTTGAGCCTTTGCTGAAGCTAGCTGATATAGCAGAGCTTGCCGTGAGACACAATCCTGGCGAGCGTCCGGTGATGTCAGAGATAGCATCTTGGTTGGAGCAGATTGTGAAGGATGGTTTGATCTTATAGTGATGATCACTGTACTTTGCGAAGCTTCAATTCTACCCTTCTGCAATTGTAAATTATGTTGAGTTTCTCTGTTTATATTTTGCTTATGCTTTATTTATTTTTGGGCTTGTATCTCCGAATGAATCTTCACCAAGTGAAGGACATACCATTGTTGCAGCATGAGGTACATTTACAGGAATAATTTTTCCTTGCTTGTGGCTGTGAATGTAAAATGTTGGTCTGAATTTTTTTTGGCCCCGGAGATCATGCTGGATTGTGTTCTTGCATTAAAGTCATTTTCATGTATTACCTTGACAGCAAAGAGAATAAAAGTTTCATGATCCTGTTTGCTATAAGGCAGTAATAAAGATGATGGGGTCAAGTCCTTTTGAGGAGGACAGACTTTTCAACCTTATTATAGATCTTTCAGAAACTATGATATTAGGGTAGTGATTCTTTCGCATAAGATTCTTTGGATAGGGGTCCAAGTAGGAAAAACACACTGCCTCCACAGGTGAAGAAAGAAAACTTGGCCGAACTCTAATCTGGGGGTTTAGTTTATAAGACATTCTTTAGAGTGGTTAGTAATAATTCATTGATGAGCTTGTTATAAAAATGCTCCTCATTGATTATGCATGAGTTACTTTGGGGTCACTGTTGAATGAAAGGGCAATTTGGTAAGTTTTTACTTTAAAAAAAGAATAATGCTACACCCCATCTTAATTATAAGAGTTACACTGGATATTTATTTTGATTTTAAATATAAAACTTCAATTCATTTCCTTTTTAAATTGATAAGTTTTTTTACAGAGTATCCATATTGAAACAGTGAACACACATGATAGGGGGTCGCCACTAGAGCTACGAATGCAAGCTGGCTCACATCAATCTACGGGCTAGATGATGCGCACTTATACTTTTGTGGGTTGGGACTAACTCTATCCCAGCTTGCAGGTTGGACCCGTATTCCCTGCTCTAGTTTCCACCAAAAAATAATTACAATGCATTTGTATTTTAGAGAAATCAATATATATACATAGTTATTACAATTGACCAAATTAATTTTTTAAATATGCACAAATTAATTATTTAGATATTATATGAAGGTGAGGTGGTAGAAATAAAAATGCAATTACATATGATATGAGATTTAGGTCTCTCTTCTTCAATTTATGATCCCCCCCCCCCCCCCTTTCAACTTCATCTTTAGCTCACACACGTGTGTAAAGTTGACAAGGTATTGAAGGATTGGGCAAAAAACAGAGCGAGAGAAGGTATTGAGGGGGTGATACAACGAGCGTTGTCGCGTCCTTCCCTAAGGGAGAAAAATATATGAAGCGCATAGCTCGAATATATTAAAGGGGGGTTCACATTTGCGATGATGAGTAACACCCCAAAAAGTGCGAAGTGCCTCAAAGTTCAAGGGATTCGTTCACATCGAAGAAAAGGGTAACAAATAGGAAAAAGAAGCACATAAAGAAAGGGAAGTAAGTAGGAAGAAGACAGATGCAGCAAGTGATGGACTCCACTCCACTTCCACCAAGCCACATGCATGGCCTCACTTGAATATTATTGTCACCATTTTAAACTCATTTTCTTGTTGGCCCAATAACTTTATTAAAAAAAACAAAAAGAAACCAACTTGTTCTTTTTCCTTTTTTCCCCCAGGTCAAATCTGTACGGACCCATCTCCTCTTCCTCAATTCTCCTACATTCATTATTACCCACTTATCAAGTAAATCAATCATCAATTCAGTTCCCTAGACCACCTAGCCCCTGCCTGCCGCATGCATCTTGTATTATTTTACAATAAAGTTTTGATTTTTGTATCATCGAGTTCCAAATCAAACAAGTTAATCCTGGTGATATACTTTTTGGTGATGGCTTCAATAGAATCACTCTGCCAAATGGTGTCCGTAGTATTAGCAACACTGGCTGTTTATTTGGAATATCGGAGTGATTAATGAGTGCATAATAAGTTGACTGTTACTGGTGGAGCCTAATTTAAAATCATGGGCTTTGGAATAATTTGACTGCGATGAGCCAATTATAGTCATTCTGATAAAGAAGACATGCCCCGGCACCTGCTACTCACTGAACCAGAGACAAACAAGATGAGCAGAATATAGAATCTTTAATGGGGAAGGTAACGTTTCCCTTCCAAACACATACATAGACGGTGCCGTATCATTTGATTCCCTTGAACAAAGAAACGCTAGTAACCATTTTTAATTCCGTTCAGACATGTTAAACATGGACAAAGTTCTCAGCTATTTGGTCCAATCAATCCATTTTTTTTTTTTTTAAAAAAAAAAAGAGTCTTGGAATGGGAACTACGTACTCTGCAAATTTTGTTATCAATAACACAGTCAGGAGTGGCTGTTTGGCATGAAGAATTCAGCATCGAGCAGGGCTTGAGGGAAATTTCACGGGGAATTGACAGATAAGCATTAAAGTCACAAACTCTCACTCTTGTCACCTCAGAAATTTAATTCACGAAAGATCAAGGGTCATTTTATGAGGTTGATGTGTCAGCTCAGGTTCACATGGTAGACCGTGTCTCTGCATATTAAGAATCTTGACTTCTGCTAAAGCAAATATGCGTAAAGTATTGTGGCAATTGTGGTCCTCGCTAGACAGAGAGAGAGAGAGAGAGAGAGAGAGAGAGAGAGATCTTGGGGCAAATATATTTTGAAATTATTTAAAGTAAAGATCTAGGTAGTGTCAACTGTCATGTGGCCGTCAGTTATGGTTACTTTTGTAGACCGTGTATTTCTTAACAACAGAGTTAGACTTCAGCAAGAGTCGTAAACCAATTAAGAGCATATCTTTGATTCCTTTCATTATAATTTGCGCTGCCTTTTATATATATATATATATACACATGGGGCTTCTTTATTTATTAATTTGGAGTTTCGGCATCATTTGAAATGTTTGCAGAAGTTTGTTGAAACAAGGGGGAACAAAAGAATGGAAAACGAAGAAGATGAAAAAGAAGTAGCCTCACGGTTGCTTTGTGCTGCACTGCATATATATACGCATCAAGTGTACCAAATGAAAAGGAACAACACAAAGTGTAAAAAGGAAAGGACAAGAAAAGGGCAAGATCCTTGTTCTTTAGACAAGTCCAAATGTGGGGAAGGTAAGAATCTAAGGTGATCCAAGCACTTGCAGACAAACCCATTAGAGAAAAATAAAATAAAAAAGGACTCCCCTTTATGTATGTGAAAAAGAAGTTCAACATCAACCCTAGAAGCCCCCTCAAAGCCTCTCTCTTTCCTCTTTTACCTCTCTCCCTTCCCTCCCCTCTCATCAAGTCTTACCCTCCAAAGGCCCTTTATTGTACCTCTCTGAACAACAAGCTGGCTGCTTCTCTCCCCACTTTCCTCATCACCGACGATGGCGTACAACACAAATTAAACCAATTTGATTCAAACTCTGTGGTGGAGCATTCCGTCGAGTGTGAGTATAGAGCTCAAGATTGCATGAAGGTAAGTGTTGTAACAGGAAAGGACTTGGGTGTGCCTGGCTCCCCGTATGCCATTTGCGGAGTCCCTCAGCAAAGTGATGGCCTTAACGAATGGCGTGCGAGGAGCCATGCATGCTGTGTAGAAGTATAATACTGTTCATCAATGGTAAATAAAAGCTGATTCCATTGGTACTCTCTACCGTTTCAATCTGTTTTGCTTTTATTCGTTTGCTCACCACTTTTTTTTTCCTGAGAGAAGGGTTTCTTCTGGGTGTCCGCTAATTTAGGGCTAAGCATCAGCTGGTTGTCAAAAGATCGAAGCTTTTTGCAAGTCTTAATAGTTGGCTTGGGTGGCCATTAGACAGACAGGTAGGTTTTTTATTAGGTGAATAAAAAGGAATTATATATTTAAGTAAATGCGTCCCATAATAATCAATTCACAGGTTAATTGACATCTGCTGTCCTCCATTCAGTAAAGATCACAATCACCTTCGAGTTGACGAAGTCACCAATCGTTGTCCCACTTGTATGGACACCATTGTTGTTATCAAATTAAAGCTTGTTCTATTTTTTTTCTTTTGACACATCAATTCCATTATTTGTTTTCTTTTATATTGAAGATAATTCAATCCTGAGGAGGGACCATTTCACTCCAAAGGTGTAACCCAGAATAGAACGTCTCCCAGAAGAGCAAAAACCTTAACCAAAGCATTAAATTGTGTAGCCCGAACATTTTACTCATGGTTATTTGTGTAGGTTTACCACGCATCGCTAGGCACGGTCCAGATTCTGATTCTGAATAAGCTCTTTTGATTCTTTCCCTTATGGCCCCCTCATCTTCTTGTCGTTGTTATGAACTAATGGTTTTAATTTTAATGCAGCACGTGCTTAATAATTTCTGCACCTCATGCCTAAATATGAATCTGAGCAAGCTCAAAATAACTGTATATAAACGTTTAGGGTGATTTAATGCTGGAGGCTCTGAAGAACTGTTACAATTATATTTTGTGGCTGAAATCTTTTGTGGTTGGACCACTGTCCTTTCTTTTGTGGAACAAAATAATTGTTATAGACTTAGAGACTAGACAAGCAGCGACCGCGTTTCCCAGCCTTTGGATAGTCAGCCCCTGGGGCGGTTCAGATCCAGATATTTAATTTTTTTACTTTTATTATTTTTTCAAAAAAAAATATCTTATGTTAATGGATATTTTTTTAAAAAATAATTTTTTCATATAAAAATCACAAGAATAAAAAAATTAAATCTGATCTAAACGGTCATAGAGGCTGAGCGGCTCCTATCCAAAGGATCGGATTCCCAATAAGTGTTTTCTCAATGGTAATGTTGACTTAGTAGGAAAAAAGTGCCTTTTGGGTCTTAGGCGCCCAATAATGCACATAAATTGTGGTGACGTGATTGATTTGAAGAAAGGGAAAATGAAGATGAAGATAATAACAGAGAATTCAATCCAAAACAGAGCGAGGGGATGGTAAAGGTCAAATTTGGCAGCCCCGGTTCGCGTCTTTTTTTGTATTTTAATATCTCGATTAATTAATAATAATGGAGTCTGCTGTAGAACTGAAAGGGATTGTTTAAATTGAATATGGCCTTATATTTCCATGACCAATGACGTGACCTGCCGTATCCCTCTCTTTTACGCACCAATACAAAGATATTTCTATCAAACGAATATTTCATAAAAAAATCACACACACACAGTTGTATTTCATGACAACCCTCTGGATATTTTTCAATAACAAATAACGTCAATTAACAAAAGATAAAAAATAAAAAATTTACAATTGTCTCCATTATTACATTGCAATTACATACAGTCAATAATGGAATTCAGTTCCCCGCTGCTGAAACCAGAAAATGGTCTCCCACCCTCCTCCACACCCCCAATAAATCAACTTGAATTAATACAAACCCAAAAGATAAAAACTTGACCAATGTAAAGAGGATTAATTAAAATGGTAACTAGTTTTTTTTTTTTATTGTCCCGGTACCAGTGCTTCACCTTAACTAATCTGAATCCGATTCGCGTGAACACCTGTATGGTAGGAGAGTCTCCTCATGAGACTTTTTTGTATTCACAAGGTTTGAAGTCAAGAACTTACATAAGCGATCCAATGATAGCTAGATATTTAATTACCATTGTGGGCTATCAGAGTGGGAATGATCTGAGATTAACGGGCAAAATTGGCGGAACTCCAAACGGAAGGTGCATAGGCTGCAGCACTGGAAGAGGAACCCTCAGAATGGGGCGCGTCTCTAATTCTGATAGCCCCAAGATCAGCAACAAGCCCTGGTTTTGAAATACTCACATTTAACATTTCAATCTTGTTGCTCAACATTTCAACCACTTCTGACATTCTTGGCCTCAGCTTCGCTGTTTCTTGCGCGCAAAGCAATCCCACCTTCAAGAATCTGACGCTTCCTTCTTCCTCTGCTACGCTTTCTTCCTTCAGCTCTGCATCCACCATTTTTTTTAAATCCCCTGCTTCATACGCCGCCCACGCCTGCAATTTCAAACATTTTCTGATTAGTGCCTCTTTTGTTCGCTCAACCAATCAAACTAGTCATGAATTGAGATTCTGTGAGTCTGATTTTGCTACCTTCTCAACCAGGAAACGTTGCGTGTCTTGGTAAGGATCAACCACTGGCAGGCCGCTCACAATTTGTAGGAGTAACATTCCATAGCTGTAAACATCTGATTTTCTTGTCACCTTTCCAGAACTGGCATATTCCGGAGCAAGATAACCCCTTTTTGCATTTTTTTTTTTTAACAAACGACGTTGCCATTACCCAATAGTCAGCATCCAACAGTATAGAGGAATCAAGGAAAGAAAAGTAACTGATTTCATTAAGGAAACTAGGGGTTACTCAGTTCATACAATGTCCCCGCGACTTGAGTAGAAACGTAAGACTTGTCGTCTCTCAATAACTTTGCCAGACCAAAGTCTGAAACTTTGGCCCTCAAATTTCGATCAAGAAGTATGTTTCTAGCTTTGATGTCCCTGTGCACAATATAGGGCTTAATTTCCTCGTGAAGATAGGCAAGCCCTCGAGCCACTCCTATGGCTACTTCCCTCCTTGATTCCCAGCTAAATCTCATCCTCCCCTCCTGTGAACCTATCCACCATAACTCTCAGTTAAAAAACAAAATATCTCATGCCTATCAGGGTTTATAAATTGCAAGTATTGGTTACCTAAAAAGTAGTGGTGAAGGTTGTTGTTTTCCATGTACTCGTAGACTAAGTATCTGTCAGCTCCTTCCACGCAACAACCTCGGAGAGTGACCAGATTCTGGTGCTTGATATCGCCCAGCGTGCCCAGTTCTGCCACAAATTCCTTCTCTCCTCGCAAGGAATCCAGTTCGATCGAAAGAACTTTGACCGCCACAAATGTGCCATCCCGAAGCCGCCCCTTTTAAAAGTCAACCCCAAACATTCTTCCATATCAGCATTAACGTTTTACAATCGAAATTTGCAGTGTTCTTTTTAATGCACACAGTAATCTAAAGGAACGAGTATAATTAACCTTGTACACAACGCCAAAACCGCCTTCTCCGACCTTGTTTGAGGAATCAAAACTCCTGGTCGCAGATTTTAATTCGCTGTGCGTGAATATTCGAAATGTTGTTTCACTCTCTCTTCCTGAAACATTCGAATCAGAAAGTAAGTAACTTGTAGCTGGAGCAAGTAGCTAACAGATCCAACCTCGGAAAAGACAGGGCAGAAATACCTTGATGGGTGGTTCGGTCTTGAAACGATGGTGAGAAACAAGTAGACAGAGAACAGAGAATCTTCATGCCTCGAAAACAGATTTGAAGTTTGAATCTTGCTTGGATCTCTGAGATTGAAGATAAAAGAGAAAGAACATAGCACAGGAACGGACATAAGTAAACACGGCAAGCCTATGTAGAACTGAGTAGAAGCCCTCGCCTTCGTACGATTTTATTGTATTGGATCTTTCGTCTTTGACGATTTCTTTCATACAAAAATTTTAGGGAAAAAAGTCAAAAACAATAAAAAACAAGCACTCTTTCTGTATTTTGATTTTGGTCAACAAGGACTCTTTACACCCATCGTATTCAAAAGATAGGTTTCAACAAGACTCGGATCCTTTTATAGTCAGGGAAATCAGAAATCATTCTAGATACTATGCCGTGCGTGTGAGATTATTTTTTATAATTAATTTGGTTTTTCAAAAATGGGGCCATTATAATACCTCATGGAGAGGATAATTGAGCAAGACATTAAAGAAGCTCTTGGGTGAAAATGAAATGAAATTCCAATGCCTGTTCTGACTTTTGAAAGCTGGACTAGTTTGGATTTTAAGGCTGGGGCTCACTAAACATTTTCTTCGTTATCCAGGGCCAAACCAAAAAAATAAAAAGAGAAGACATCAGTTTATCTCGACATGATCTGGTGATTATTTTGATTTTTTATACAATTTTGAGGGCTTATGTCACCTAAAAAAATCAATTAAATTAAGATTTTAATATGATAATTTTCTTTTATCTGGGTGAGGGTTAGAATAAGAATATCAAATGGTGATTATATTTTGGGGCTAGTAAATAATGGGAGAGTGATGTCTCCATTTATCACCCTCTACGTACGTTTACTATACATTTAATATCTCCATCGTTATCATTAGATTAAGTTTTAAACATGGAGATCCATCAATATTACATAAAATTATTATTATAATATTTCTCATGAAATAAATTTTAACCATTAAAATTTAATCTAATAATAAATATATTAAATGGAAAGTAAATAAAAAGGAGACGAAGATACCTTTTTCCCTATAATAACAGCGGAGGGAACCACATAACATCGCTGCAGTTAGGGCAGGGTCAACTAATAATGAGGCACAAGTCAGACACTTAAGAAAATTAGAAAAATTAATCACGGTGGTTATATGGCTAAAATATTTTAAGAAAATAATCCCACTTGCAATATATGAAAAAAAAAACATAGAATTATGAACTGAAAAAATTTACAGATTCTACGCCGGGCAACTTTTCTCAAATGGAGTATTACATAATAGTCATTTGGTACTTCTAACAATATTTTTCCCTAATAAACGTGAGGATTGATTACCTCATTGAGCTATATTTGAGTATTGTCAGGCAATTAGAGGTAACTCTTCTAGAGGATTTATACAGATTTGAATTCAACCTTAAACGATCAAAACTGCTTCGGACCAATACCTGTTGGTTAATGGGATAGTTCATTGATTCTTAACATTTATATTTCAAACGTCAGCTGCGAACAAAATCTTAATTCATAACTAATTATCCAAAAAAACATATTGAACACGTGCTTGGCTTCAGGCGGCTTAATTTCTTCCCCGTATTATTTTTGGATCTAGACACCGCTTAACTTCCGCCGTCTTCCTTGTTGCTGTAAAAAACTCAATTAATTCCTAAGATAGGAAATAAGGATATTACAGTATTGTCCTTTATTATTTGGATTGAAGAAAACACTTACCCAAATTCCCTTGTCAAGCATGTGATTAGAGGTGGGAATACACTACACTTGAGCTGAGTATAGATCTAAGTCCGCGACGAAGATCTAAAGTTTAAGTTTAAGCCTAAGCTTGTATGTAGTTTTCTTTAGGTTTCAGTAGGGGTGAGCAACGGGCGGGCGGGACTGCCCCGGGAGTAACCTGTGGCCCGCCTGTTTATTTTACATGGGTACGGGGAAGCCCATACCATGCTCTAACCCATTTAACCTGTACAAAATGGGTATTTATAAACGGGTCCAGGGAACCCGTTTATGAATTTGGACTTTTTTAAAAAAAATGTTTTTTTTCTTTGGGTCGATGCCCAAACCTCTCTGAACCTCTGCAAGGTCAAATGACCATGCCCTATACTCGTCCCTTTAACCTCCATTAGACTACTAATCAACAACACCTTCACGATAAGAGGTATAACTACCAAGACCATAAAAATCCCCAGAATCTTACGACCCCTATTCCTCAGGGATCTCATCGACTAAATCACCGAAGCAATCCGGAGGAAAACGTGCTCAATGCGAAGGACGAAGGAATCAGGGACGAAGAAGACAGGGTGAAGTTGGTTGCTATGATGGTGGTGGGACCCAGAAGAAGAAACATAAACAGGAGCATTAGAGCCGTTGGTGTCGTCTTCAGTTCTCCAAGCACGATTCATATCCTATGCGTTTTCAGTTCTCCAAGCTTCCAAGGAGAGTCTCATACAAGTGAAGCAACTACTTATATATGTCAAGTTAATAGTTTAACCTATTAAGTGCTACTAATATTCATCATCCCCACCACCATTATATCACAACGTCTTCAAGTTGCAATTTTCAGCTTCATTAAGCAAAACAAATAAAATAATAAGAAGCCATCAGCAAGTTAGACCTTGAAGCATCTGGAAGACAAATCTTGGGAATCTCCTGGAATCAATTTAAAGTTGGAGAATGAAGAGGCTACACTTTATTGATCATGAAAACCCAACTATATTTCCAAGCTTAGTTTAAAATGTAAGTCCAGTTTGATAATATCTCAAACATTTAATATTTGTTTTCATATTTTATCCATCTATGCAATTAAACTTTATAAATTGAGTTAATTATATCAATGTTATGAAACATCTGAATGCACATTATGTACCGGCAATCGATAAAAAAATGTAAGCAAAGTAGTGGAGTTAATTAGAGTGTTGTTGGGTCTGATTAAATTTAGCTGTAAAGTAATGGGACAGTGTAAATTCATTAACACGTTCAATTCTATTTTACAGACAAATATGAAAACAGAGACAAGCTTGATGGGATCGCAGGAAAAAATAAAAAACGGGCAAATGAGGTAGGGCCTGAGGCAGTGAGGCCAAAGGGGAATATATATATATATATATATATTAAAAAAAACATATATAAACGGGTGCGGGCGGGCTCGGGTGCCCCGTGCCTCAACCTGTGACCCGCTTGTATAACATAAACGAGTACAAGGCAGCCCGTTACCTGTGATAGGCCTAATATGGACGGGTTTTACACCAGGACAAATTACACAGGGCGCGAGTGGTTGGGCGGGTTGCGGGCCACTTGCTCACCCCTAGACTTGAGTTTGAGCTTTCAAAAGTTTTGAATCAAAAGATATGACAAGACTTGAAACCTATTTAAAAAGCCTACTTAAAATATAAACGTATATCTAAGAGCATATATAATTCATTAAGTCTATTTAAAAGCTTACATGATATATTAAAACTTGAATATAACATAATCATCCATATAGGTATTTCAAAAAGGTTATGTAATATATACTGTAATCTAGTGAATTTTTAGCCTTTTTAATTTCCGTAAATTAGTTGATTGCAATTATATTAAGAATCGGACTGGAAACTACGAGAAATTAGAAAACATGGGCTTTTTGCTGACTAAGCATGCATTGAAGAAGGAGGTAGTTCTTGCCAGTGTTATCAGACTCGGCTCGGACCGGCCGGGTAAATCCAAAACCCGGCGACCCGGGGATCCAACCAGTCCGAGCCGGTCAAAAGATCGGTTCTGCACGCAAAACGGGTTTAGGCCGGTCGAACCGGCCAGTTTATGTAAACCCGGTGAACCGGCCGGGTCATTTAAACCCGGTCGGTTCATGCACTTTTTTTTTTTATTATTTTTGCTCCATTTAGCCAGAAACGACGTCGTTATGGTCTTGAAAAAAAAAAACCCTCCGAGTCCAACGCCAGTCGGGAATGAAATTGGGGATCTGGGTTTTTTTTTCCCAATTTCATACGGTTCCTCCGAGTCCAGCACCAGTCCTGCTTTTCTTCGGTTCTTCCACGCTCCAAGGTCCAAGCCACAGCCAGCCTTGCTCGATTTTTCGATACATAGAGGAAGCGGTTGTCTCTTTTGCTGGTAATCTCGCTCTCTTTTCCGATTTGTTTTTTTTTTTACTTCTAGCCTTCTACGTCTACTGTATTTTTTTTCTTGTCAAAGTTGTTGCTGTTATGGACGTGATTTTGCTCTTTCATAGTCTTGTTTTTGTCTGTGCTTTGGATTGAGCCTGTGTGTGGTGTTTCCTCTTTGGATTCTATAGTCTATCTTTTTATTGGCTTTCCTTGCCATTCCATTCAGAATTTGGAGAAATGGAGAATGCTTTTCCTGATCATTGTAGGTTCTCTTCTCTCCATGCGCAACTTCGATTCTATCTCTGTGACCATTTAGTTATATCATTGTTATATTTATCAGAATCAAAGTTCTCTAAGTGGCATTTAAAGAATAATTTTGTTATCCATAATTTATCTGCTCTGTTTCTAGCTTCAAAGTTCTCTAAGTGGCATTTAAATCAAACTTCAATTCTGTCTCTCTTCTCTCCATGCGCAATTTCGATTCTGTCCTGATCATTGCCATTTCTTATTCTTATCTCCAAAATTCCTTATGGATCTTTAAATTTTGTAGGTGGCTTGAGTTTATCAGAATTGTTGGCAACCAACCCAAATTGCCATTTCTTATTCTAAAACCATTACTTTAATTTCTTTCTTTCTAGCTTCCGTAATCAGCATGCATAACATCTGTTTCAATTTCTTTTCTTTTTCTTTATTTTACTTGCACCTTAATTTGTTGCATGTACAAATAAAGTAATCCGTATTGCACTCATTCTAAAACCATTACTTTAATTATTGTTAATCCTGTCTGTTTTGCATTTGATAGGATCTGAGAATCTAGTTGAAAAGGGTGTTTAAATGTAATTTAATGATTTGATGAATGATTACCGAATAATTCGTAGCCCCGTCTGTTGAGTGTCTTTTCATCAGTTAGCTTTTATTTATGATTTGATAAATGTAATTTTCATTATTCTGGTGATAGAATGCTTGTTTATTACTTGATGTCTCTGTCTCTCTCTTTTCTTTACGATGTCAAAGATGGCATCAAATGAAGCTGAATCAACTTTGCCTCCTCTACCACAAGAAACAACATCTGACAAAAATCAAAGAGGGAAAACAGATCCAAGTTGGGGACATTGCAAAGAAATTATTGAGGAAAATGGAAAAAAAGCTTTGGAGTGTCTTTATTGTAATAAGAAGGTAAGGGGAGGAGGTATCAATCGATTTAAGGCTCACTTGGCTGGAGAAAAAGGGCAAGTAGAGGCATGTAAGAAGGTGCCGGGAGACATTCGTTTTCAGATGAAACAAAATATTGATGGCAATAAGAGTAAGAAAAGAAAAGTTCAAGAAGAGTATAATGATAGTAATCCGCTTGAGGAAGGTAGTGTAGGTCAAGAAGCTCCTCCAAGCAAAAATTCCACATCTGAAAAGAGAAAGAGTGTCATTGGTTCTTATTTTGCTCCTAGAACAACTCTTGGAGCTCAACCTACGTTGAAGAGTGTTTTGCAAAGCAAAGAGGCGAAGGAAAAATGTGACCTTGCCATCTCAAAATGGATGATTGATGCTGGTATACCATTTAATGCAGTTAATTCTACATATTTTCAACCAATGATTGATGCTATTTGTAGCATGGGTCCAGGATATAAAGCTCCAAACTTTCACAAGGTTCGTGGTCCTTTATTAAGTAAGTGGGTTGAAGATGTTGGCAAACTTGTTGATAGTTATCGCACTATTTGGAAGGAAACTGGTTGTACTATTATGGCAGATGGCTGGATTGATCATTGTAGGCGAACTCTGATTAATTTTCTAGTTTATTGCCCTCAGGGAACTATTTTTGTGAAGTCTGTAGATGCTTCTCATGTTTCAAAAACTGCAGAGATGTTATATAAACTTTTCAGAGAGGTTGTGTTATTTGTTGGCCCTGAAAATGTCGTTCAGATTATGACTGATAATGCTGCAAACTATGTTGCTGCTGGCAGGTTATTAGAAGCAGAGTTTCCTAAAATATTTTGGTCTCATTGTGCAGCTCATTGTATCAATTTAATGTTATATGACATTGGAAAATTAGAGGAGGTTAGTGAGAAGGTGGTTCATGCTTCAAAAATTACTAAATACATATATAACCATTGTCATGCATTGCACTTGATGAGAAAGCATACAGGTGGAAGAGAAATACTGCAATCAGTCCTAACTCGCTTTGCCACTAATTTCATTGCACTGCAAAGTATATTGAGTCAAAAAGATGCATTGAGAGATATGGTCACATCTAGAGAATGGACAAGTCAACCTTATGCCAAAGATATCAAGGCTAAAGATTTTGTGGAACAAGTTTTAAACTTTGAGTTTTGGAAGAAATGTGCTAAAGTTGTTAAACTTACTGAGCCACTTGTTTGTGACTTGCGACTTGTTGATAGTGAAGCTAAGCCAACTATGAGTTTTCTTTATCAAGCTATCTTTAAAGCTAGAGAAGAGATGGTGAGGAGGTTCCAAAGAAACAAGAAGAAGGTGGAGCCTTACTTGAACATATTGGACAACCGTTGGGATTCACAGCTTCGCAAAAATCTTCATGCTGCTGGTTATTGGTTAAATCCAGGTTGTCGTTTCAATGCTGAAGAATTTGAAAAGCACAAATTCACAACATCTGGTCTTTTAGATGTCATTGAGAGGTATGCTCATGGAGATTATAATTTGCAATCTAATTTGACAAGTGAGATGAGACTTTATAAAGGTGCTCAAATGGATTTTGGAAGACCATCAGCTATACGTGAGAGAACCATCGTGATGCCAGGTAATATTAATGGTTATTGAATTTTTTTGTTTTTTATCCTTTATTCTTATTATAGTTGTCTTCATATGTAAATGGAATGTTCTAGATCAATGGTGGGAACTTTATGGATGTGGAGCACCAAATTTGCAAAAGTTGGCTATTCGTATTTTAAGCCAAACTTGTAGTGCCTCGGGTTGTGAGCGAAATTGGAGTGCATTTGAACACATCCATTCAAAGAAGAGAAATAGGCTAGAGCATCAAAAGCTTAATGATCTTGTCTATGTTCGTTATAACATAAGGTTGCAACAGAGGTATGTTCATTTTATTGTTTACTACTTTACTTTCTTTTATACAACTATATGTAAGTATTTGACTATTTGTTGTTTCAATTAATTTTGTTATAAACTTAGGCATCAAAGAGAGCAAAATTTTGATCCAATTAATTTGGAAACAATTGTGGATCATACCAATTGGGTATTTGAGGATTCACCGCCATTATTAACTCCTCAAGAGGTGCATGCTTTACAGAATGACCTTGTTAGTGTTCCCATTGAACCAACACCAAATGATAATGGTAGGTTTTTTTATGATTATATTTTGTTTTGTTTGATCACTTCATAAATAGATCTTGATTACTTCATTATTAACTCACATCATAAATGATGTTATCATAGATCAATTAAATTTGGATGATGATGGTGATGATGATGATCATGGGAATGAAGCACCAAACAACACCTCATCAAATGCAAACCAAATTGAAGAAAATGCAATGGATAATGTAGACCCATTCGAAGATACAGGTCATCCAAATTATTTTGATGATGACAGAGAGCCTTTTATTGATGCACCACCATTGGATTCTTGGCCGTGACCGTAATTTTATTGTGTTTGCCTGTTTGGACTTTGGAGGTTATTTTGTAAACTCATCTTTAATTTTGCTCTTAGACTCTTTGTTAATTGTGTTATTGTTGTTTTAAACTAGTAAAAATGTTTTAGGTACTTTTATCTCTTGTAAACTCATTTTATATATATATTTATAAGTATAGTTGTATAATTTATAAATATAGTATAGTTTTCTAGACCGGGTCATGGTCATGCGGTTCGACCAGTGACCCATTGACTCAATACCCCGACCGGGTTGATGACCGGTCCGGTTTTGATAACATTGGTTCTTGCTCACATTCAGGCCCTATTTCATCATCCTGTAAAGAGATTTTGAGTTTCTAGATTCCTTATATAAATATCTCAGCAATCATTACTCTTGCACAGTTTTTATTCCATCTAATTTTTATTATAAAAGCACCAACTAATAATTCATATAAATCAATAAAAATAGTTAAAGTCATTAAAATTATCTTAAAATTTAAGTGATTTCTAATATTACTTTTATTAACTGTACTAAATTCTAATGTCATATTAATTATTACTCTTATACACTCTTATTAATTATAGGCATACAAGAAAAAAATAATTAATGCTCATTAGAAATAAATAAATTTCTTACAAAAAAAGATCAAATATATTTATTAATTGATGTCTTATAATAAGAACAAGAGAAATATATTTAAATGAGAATGTTCCATTTCACTGAAAAAAAACGGCGGTCTAACCGTGGTCAATAGTAACACACCCTTTGAATACTTCCAATATAAGCCTGCCGATTTAAAATTAATGGGTGCTTTTTGGGCCAAATATCTTAATTAAGATCACAAGACTGATATAAGACCTCAAGTTTCTTTAATTTTCTGTCTTTTTTTTAAGTCAAGAGATATCTTTTTATCTAGAAATGGCTAATGCATGAGACATTATACGATTAATTAAAAAGAGATTAGTAAGATGAAAAACAAAGTGAGGTTTTTTTCCCAGAAAAAGACAAAGGTCCCCTGGCAATGATTTGATGGTTAGTTCGTTACCTGGACAACAAATCTATTGGCCAGACAAACAAAAACAAAAGTAGGACAAACCTGCCTTCCCGCTCACAATCCTACGGTGGATCAGTGGATGTGGAAGCCACGCCGACAGCACCCACGCACGCCTACTCAATTCTTGCAACTTGGATGTTTTTTTATATATATATATATATAAATAAATTTTAGGAAAGAGGTCGGGCTAATCTACAATCTAAGGGCAGAGTATTTGGAATCTAGTCCACAGGGGATACTAGCTAAAGAGTACACATGTCTCCATCTCTACCATCGTTACCAATGCTTCCTAGACCCCTAAGATACTTTCCCCAGCGTCTTGACTAACGTGGGAATCGAACTCTCTCTCTAAAGATGAGAAAGACCAACTTCCATGCTAGTTGAACCCAAAAATGAGAGGTTGAAACTTGGATGTTGTGTCTGTGTATGTATGTTTTTTTTGGGCCCAAAACTTGGCTGTTATGTTAGAAATATGTTATTTTCTCATTTTAACTGGCCAAATTATTTTTATATTTATTTCATTGGAGTATATTTTTTATAAATTGTATTCGAACACCGAGTCAATCAGGTACTTGATTTCACATCCAAATTTGATTGGGGGTGCGTATCGTATGAAGTCTCATGAGTAAACTATTATTGATTTTCTAATATAATGCCTTTTTTCTAAAAAATAAATTTCATCCCTTGTTATGCTGTTTGAATTTTATAAAAATCATGTACTTATAAAAAAATCAATTTAAACACGCTGTAAACTGATTTATATTTTGTGAAATTGACCAGAATGGGGATAAAACGCTTCCATTTTTACTTATTTTTTTTTTTGGAGTTGACATTGAAAAATAAATTCACGTATGTTGAAACAAAATTTATTTTACAAACCTATTTCTTATATTGTAAATC
Source organism: Acacia confusa (assembly GCA_037074495.1). Classification (NCBI taxonomy): domain Eukaryota; kingdom Viridiplantae; phylum Streptophyta; class Magnoliopsida; order Fabales; family Fabaceae; genus Acacia; species Acacia confusa. The sequence goes on along the minus strand of CM073507.1, from coordinate 5,179,147 downwards.
ACTTTGTAAAAATAATTTCTGCCATTGATCCAAACAAGCCTCCATCTTATTCATCTCATGATGCTATAGTGTTTTTTCTAGTAGTTTTATCCTTGCCTAGTTTCGCAAAATTAGAATGTGTCTGTATTTAATTATTTATACTTAAAGTTTGTAAAATATCAAATTTCTTTTTATATTGAAAAAATTATTTATAATCATAGTGTAAGAAATCAGGCAGCACAAAGACAGGAAAAATAGAGTCGCGTTGGACGGCGTGAACAGAACGAGTAATATTAATACCGTGAGATGAGATGAACACTTGCTTGTTTAGAGTAACGATTGTATAGTCTCTTGTGGAGATTCAGTTGTTGCTCGCAAATCTACCTCCTTAAAATGTTCTCTTGTTTTTTTTTTTAAAAAAATAAATATGGTTTTGGATTCATTTGTTTGTGGTGGACTTTATTTTTACTATTGGCTTGTTGATGATCAGAAGAATATGATTGGGTGTTGAGTGATAACAGATGAAGAAGAGGAGGGAGAGATTCCCCTTATGAAAAATGGATATTTTGAAATTTTCATATGTTAACTTATTAAATCCTTATCAAGTGTAATCAATACATTCCTAACTTGTCACTGTTGTAAGTGAACAATTTTAAATGCGAAGTTGTAAAATTCAAATATAAATATGTTAACACTATGTTATAATTTGTTTATATATGAACCTGATAAAACCTTATCAAAATTTGATAATTGAAAGTTATCAAAACTTAACTAAATGTCGTAAATTTCTTAATAAAACTTGTGAAAAATGTGACAGTGTAAATTTATTATTGATAAATAAGAGTTGTGAAAACTAAATCAAATGTCATGAATCCCTCAACAAAGATTTATGAAAAACTTGATAGTTTAGATTTGATACTTAGCAAACGAAAGTTATTAGAACTTAATAAAACATTATAAATTCCCTAACAAATTTTGTTACTTTGCTAATAATCATTCTTGCCAATGACTAGCTTCTTCAAAAAAAGATTTACATAACAAGGTCATTCATTAGTCTCAAGAGAATAAAAGTCGCCAAAAGTCAAAATTTAATGAAATACCATGAATTCCACAATAAAACTTACAAATGACCTGACATTGTAAATTTATTACTTAGTAAGCAGAGGTTGTTAAAACAAGATGAAATTTTGTGAATTTCTCAACAAAACTTGTAAATATTAAAGTCATTGGTATCCCATGGCCACCACTTTTTGAATAAACCAAGTTTCTAACCCCCCCCCCCCAAATTTTAGAATATCAATTATTTTTTTAAAAAAAAGTATACAAGGAAATTTGGTTATTTCTCTTTAATTTTGAAAAAGATAAATTGAGTCTAACATTTCTATGGTATTGTTAATATTCGAAATATTTTCTTTTTGACTTTCGAGGGTTATAAAGTTTTTTATTACATATTTTTCAAAAAAAAAAGAGAGAGAGATGTAGGATTAAATAATTAAACAAAAAAAAAATCAGTTTTAAAATAAATAAAATAAAAAATACAACTCCTTTTGGCTGAGCCGGAAATGCCATGGATGAATGATCAATGGTGGTGGCGTGGCGCTGAGTGGAACTTTACGCAATCCCATTATACCCGCCAAGCCATCCCACTATGTGACGATTCCCTCTTCTCCTTCTCCAAGCCCTCTCTTTTTGTTTTGTTAATTTCAATATTTCTTCCTCTTTCCATTTCTCATCGCATTCATTCCGATTCTTGATCTCCTCCCTGATTTTTCTCACAGCACCCTTTGAGCTCACGATCCCTCCCTCAAATCCGAATTTTCCCCTTCCTTTTTTTATGCCAACTCTTCTTCTCTTCCGCTATATTATCATACTCCGTTTCTCCTCTCCTTTATGCTCCCCGGTTTTGATTTCCGGTGCCCACTAGCAAAAAGGAGAACGGACCTGAATTTACGCGTTTATGTTGGCGTACCCTAGACTTCTCGGAGAATCACGAGCAACCGGTTTTGGGTAAATTAGTGCTTTGGTATTTTTCTTCGTAATTTCAGCAGTCCAAGAAGTATCCATGGGTAACATAGGAAGTAGTGGCGGTAACGACAACCGTCGCAGGCACAACGCGAGTGGCAGGAGGAGTCATCCGCCTCCCCCTCCGCCGGTGACTCCACAGCCGGAAATCACCGTCAATCGATTTGTCCATCCCGGTGGTCCGCCTTATCCACCACAATTCTCAAATTCGAATCCTCCGCCGTACCAGTACCCGGGTTTCTATCCCCCACCGCCGACGACTATGCCGCTTCCTCTGCCACCTCCTTTTGATCAGCATCATCGTATGGTTTCTCATCCACATGTGGACCCAGTATGGATGGGCGGACGTTACCCTTATGGCCCTATGATGCTTCCTCCCCCGCCCTATGTGGAGCATCAGAATGCGGTTAGGATAAGGAACGATGTTAATATCAAGAAGGAGACTCTGAGGATTGAGCCCGATGAGGAAAATCCGGGGCGGTTCCTCGTGGCATTCACAGTTGACGCCACTGTGGCTGGGAGGTACACTTTCCTCTCTTTATTTGCTGATGACATAGACAAATTAAAATTTTTTCGGTCGAGCAATTCATCGTAATCATGTGAAGGGATTGCCTGGACTGCAGAATTTAAATGGGGCTCCTGTTTTCTTTTTCTCCTTTTGACTATGTGCGATTCGTTCTGCTGTGACATTTTCTGTCTCAGACACTTTGTTAGATGCGAAGTGCCATGATTTCTGGCTTCTTTGATGGGCTTCTGTAATTGCACCTGTTTGATATACTAAGTGCCCGTTTAGAAACCTTCTATAAAACCTAAGTTTTACGTAGTACAAAGTAAGTATGTGAGGGGAATTTTATCTCAACTTATGTGAAACCTAGATTTTATTTGATTACCAAACAGGCACTAAAGCGATGTACTGATCGCTTAGTGGGTTTGTTTGTTCTGAATCTGATGTACTTTAGGTTTTGAAAAGTCGTTGTCCTTACTTGTACTGCCTGCCAGTAACGCTTATCAGACAAGTATCCAGTCTCCATGTATTTTCTTTTTATAGAAAAAGCATCCATATGCTTTTTCGTGGTTCATTTTCTTTTGATGTCTCAGGATTCAGGAGTACATTTTAACAGTCAGTTAAAATTAAAGATGATCATGATGATAGATAGTCTTTCCTTGATATTTCGAGCTCTGATAACATATTCGTCGAATTGAACTTCAATACCGTACATCATCAAAGTCGATGGGTGCATGCATGAGGCAGATCCTGAAAATTCAGGATTTTTTTTTGGGTGGAATAAGTTGTTTAGTTTTGGGAAAATTAAAATAAAAGACCTAAATAAAATAATATTTAATTAGAAGGACCATAAAAATTGTAATTATTAAGAAAGACCGAATAAATTTAAAAGTACTAAATTACACTTTAGCTTCCCTAACATAGAAAACAAAGAGCAAAACGCCTTCTTCTGTCCTCCCGTGAATATCAAGGTGAATATCAAGATGAGACCATTTGAGAATTCAGTATTGGAAATTAAAAATGACGATATTTAGTAAAAGTATATGCATAGCAATGAAGTTCAAGAACAACTTTAACTTCTTGTTTTCACGGGATTACCAAAAATCGTTGTTTTTAACTTTTAATACTGGATTTCCAAATGACCCCACCTTGATATTCAGGGGAAGACGGAAAAATGTACTTTGTTCTTTATTTTTTGTGTTAGGGAAGCAAAAGGATAATTTAGTATTTTTAAGCTTATTTGGTCCTTCTTGATAATTATAATTTTTATGATCCTTCTAATTAAATATTATTTTATTTTGATCCTTTATTTTAATTTTTCCTTTAGTTTTTCATTTGATATTTCTAGCCACCTGCCAGACAAGGAGCTGTCACGTTTTCATTTACCGTGGGCGTGTGAGAAGCCAAGAAATAACTTTTTCGTCATTTGTCTGTTTCATTACCCTTCCAGACTGATAGTTAAGCTATTTAATACTTTATACTTTAGGCTAAAGCTATTTTGTCTTTTGTATGTTGCATTTACCCAGCACTACTAATCCTTTTAAGGAAATGGAATTGTTTATAGAACTTTAGACTTCCTATACCAATTAAGTATTTGTTACGTTGGCGCTGTTAAATATCTGAAATAAGGTGATACTGATGTGTCATCAGAGTGGACAGCATAGTGGGATCCTTTCTTTGTTCTAATGCTTTTGTTTCCTCTTATCTCTGACAGCATCACCATACTTTTCTTTGCAAAAGATTGTGGTGGATGCATTCTTATTCCGACAAAGGAAAACCTTCTAGCGCCTGTAACTGTGCACTTCGAGCAAGGTCTTGGCCAGAGGTTTAGACAGCCAGCTGGAACTGGCATTGACTTTTCAATATTTGAAGAATCAGAATTATTAAGAAGTGACAAGGATGTCTACCCTCTAGCGGTGAAGGCAGATGCATCCTCTGGTAATCATGAAGGATCCAATGAAACTCTTACACCTGGTGGCACAAACTCTCAGATTACTCAAACAGTCTTTGAGAAAGAGAAAGGAGAGCTCCGGGTGAGGGTAGTTAAGCAGATCTTGTGGATGAATGGAATGAGATATGAGTTGCAGGAGATATACGGTATTGTTAACTCAGTGGAGAATGACTTGGATGGAAATGAGCAAGGAAAAGAGTGTGCCATCTGCTTATCGGAGCCTCGGGATACAACTGTTCTTCCCTGTCGTCACATGGTATAAACCATTTCCCCTTTTTTGATCGTTTTCTAAGATTAGATAATGTGACTGCTTAATTCCTTATGTTAGTTGCCAATACGGTGAGTTCTATTCTGCTGCAAATTAATCGTGATGTCTGTTGCTGCCATAGTTCATCAACCCTTTGGTTATATTTTTGTTATTTTCCAGTTCAACCAGTCACATTAGTCTGCCACTTATCAATCTGACAATCTCAGGCTGTGCAAACAGATGATGTTTTCATTTACTTGAAACTTCAGCTGTTTTGTACAAAATCAATTCTTAAGTTGTTTTTTCCCCCTTGTGGTAGTGCATGTGCAGCGGATGTGCGAAGGTTCTGAGGTTCCAGACAAACAAGTGCCCAATTTGCAGACAGCCAGTTGAGAGGCTTTTGGAGATAAAAGTCAACAACGGGCCAGAAGATACAGCAACACAAGTGTGTCAAGATTCCTGTACAGTATAGACCAACTGTTATAGGTGCTTCTCCTCCATCCTCTCTTCATGATTTTCACCCTGCGTCTCCTGGCTTTAACAATAATTGAAACGGAAATGATTTGCGGTTTAACACAGACAGAGGATGGTATTGCGCAATGCGCATGGCCTGTAAGACAATGCCTCCACCATGATTGTTTGGCTTTGCCTCCAAATGTTTTCCCGTGGAAAGAAATAATGCTTAATTGTGCTTTTCTTTGGGTGACTGTCGCTTTTGCCAACCCTTTTTTAAACTCGTTCAAGAAATGCTAATATTCTAGTTTGATTTCGTCATTGTTGTACTAAAACAGTGAAACGGGTCTTCGATGATAGTGAAGTTAAACGCCTTGAATATGGTTAGCTCGGAATTCAGCGGTTTAAACTAAAATCTGTTTCGTTCCGGTTCGTTTTTTTAAATGTCTAACATGACCTTGTTTGTTTTTTCTCCTACATGGTTTAGACTTTAGACGGTTCCCTTGTTTTCAAAAATATTTTTTTACAACAAACTCAAGCAATAAGCCGTGTCATTGTTAAAACCCCTGGCAGTTTGCTCTGCCTATGTGCGTACAATGTCCTCCTTTGCTGCAGAAACTAAATCTCTAAGACGCTCAAACTCACGAAACTTATTTAGAAATTAGACCAGTCCCATTTACCCAAATTAGTAGTCAATTGGAAAAATTATGCGAGTTACTAAAAAATGAAAGGTCATCTGTTGCAAATAAGCGTTGTAATTTTATTTTTTATTTTTTTGCCGAATTTGAACTCGCGTCAACTCCATGCAGGAAATAGTTAATGATCACTGTTAAATGCCTATCCTATTTAGAATGACCGCCAACAACTTCGTTTCAATTAAGGACACAGCCCAAAAGTATGAAACTTTAAAAGATGCTAAAACATTGATTGATGGTACCGTAGTATGAGATGCGATTTCCAATCCTTCGCCAAAAAGAGGACACGATCACAGACTGATTTCATCAACATCAAACAATAACACACTTTTTCATTAAGAACGGATGACAATGGTTGTTTATTTAATTTTTAAGCGCCAACCATAAAGCACCTGGATGTTCATAGCATCCAACTTAGACAACGACCACAATAGCAACATCCTAGACAGCAGGACCGTAGTTCAATTACAACAAACACACCTCAATAATGGATCAAACTTAAGAGAGGAGCTCAATGCGACTCAGTTACCCCACCACTGGTGGACATAGACGCCGCTGCTCCTAAGACCCTTGTACATATCCATGCAGCTTTTCTTTGCCTCCATATTTTTACCATCTTCACTGTCTGGGCAGCCCAGGAACATCTCATCAACGAAGCATATGACCCCACTTTCAAGCAAATCCGAGAGGAACTTCAGTTCAACTTCTCGAGCATTCATCTTCAGCACCACAAAATCTGCAAATTGCACAGTTTCTTTGAACCAGGCAAGGAAATTAAATTCTTCCTCTCCCACATATGGATCCACTTCCCCTTCTGTATTGAGCTTCGCTGCCACATCTCCAGCCAGCCCTGGATGATAAACAAAAGTGATACCAGGTCGTTTCACGCACGATAACAGGATGGAAGTGTTGTAGTGAACAAAGTAGACATTGAAAGCTTTCTGATCGATGGGGTATGACGGGAGGAACCAGTCAGTGAAATTTGCGTTCAGCGGCTTCCCTACCCCAATATCAATATAGACCATTCGCTTTCTTGTTGAAACATCCACAAACTTGGGCAAATATGATATCCGTTCTACAAACTCTGGAGGGGGCCTTTCCTCCACCAGAGTTTCCAACAGCTGCATGAGAGGCTTGTTGAGTGAAAAATTTGGACAGTCTGTTGCGAGGCTAAACTTATTAGAAGAGCTGGAATTGTCGGATTTTTTCTTGAAAACCACGAGATTAAGTTGATTGATGTGACCAACATGCACGACACTTGAAGATCTCAGTAATGACGATACTGGGGCGGCAGACTTGATCAAGTCATTTGGGTTCGAACGACTAGCACCCACAAGCAGGGCACCAATTCCGCCAGGCTTAAGAACGCGCTCCACCTCAAGCACGAGTAATGCAGGGACTGAAACCTTATCCAGATCCCTAGAAAACACGAAATCGAACGAAGAGTCTTGAAAATGAAGCTCGTATACGATTTTTTTCTGTTTGAGCGAGAAAAAGCGATGTTTATGAACACCGCTGACACTGGAGAATCCCAACTGTTGCATTGCCGAAGCGGCCATTGAGGCTCCTTCTCCCATACAGAGACTCTTGGCATTACAGTCCAGTAATTGTTTGCCCATCAACTCCGTGACCACAGTAACAGTCAAATTGACATCTTGCTTGCAATTCGTAGAGTCGAATGAACCCCAGACTGTGTTCAGCAACCGACTCGGAAACAGGTAAGAGCCCTGAGTCGAAACGACATTAGCAGAATCGGAATCCGCGACACAGTCCTCATAAGTAATCGGAGCCAACGCTCCCAAATCTAGGTTTGATGGGACGCGGATCAAAGATACAATGGAAAGAGCAGAGGCCAGCAAGAATGCTCGAAAAAGCACGCGCCTCACTGCAGACCCGTTAATGATCTGAAATATCAAGGTCCTGGTATCCATAAATTGGATACCCAGAAAAGTTCCCGAGAGCTAGATCAACGAGAAGAAGCGAAATTGCAAAAGCGATTTTAATTGATCTGAAAAATCAGAGAGAGATGAAAGCCGGAATGGAGAAGCGGGAAGGAATTTAGCGAGTGCAAAACCTAGAGGAAGTGTGATTTCCACCCACGAGGATAACAATCGGATTTTGGGAGTTTGACCAGACCCTCATCGGAACCCTCTTCGACATTGGCTTCCCCCAGCTCCCCCCCATCCTGGATGGATTATATATCCTATCCCCGCATTGATCCCTGAAAAATCAGCTCATTCTGAAAGTTTCGGATTCAATGGATAAATGAATGAATTTTGCAGAAAACCCTATATCTGAAGAACTATGGCGGTGAGGAAAGAGGAAGGCTCAAGCTTCACTGAGAGCTATGGAGTTGAGTGTGCAGCAGAGAGCGCGCAGATCTGAAAGATATATGGAGTGCAGTTACCGTAGTCCCAATCATGCTTACGTCGCGATTAGTGGATCCCATGCCTCTCTTTTGTGTGCGTGTTTTAACTGGGAATTGCCAAGAAATAATTTTTCTGGCAAAAATAATAATAATAATAATTACTCCCTTCGGTTCTAATTCCAAAATGTATTTAACCGATTTTAGAGGGATTAAGGAGGGAAATTAAATTAGTTAATTTTACTCATTTTTCTAAAATGCCCTTATATAAATTTTCAGTGACATTAACATACATTCCCGACCTAGAATCTTCCTTTCCATGCATTCTAATTGAAATGATAATCTTGCTATATATACATATGTGTGTGGGTACGCGCGCACGCATGCGCACACATATATATATATATATGTGTGTGTCTGCACACACACATATCTACACACCCCCCTCCAAAAAAAAAGCATGCATACAACTCTATAGACACACACAAATACCAATCCCCACATCCCCCAACGCATACACAATGTATACACATCCACACACACAAATATAGACACACATGTATGTACATAAACACACACTCATTTATATAATGCGTGTATCTGTCTATATGTGTGTGTATACATATATAAATATGTGCACACACACATATATTGGTAAATTAACATCAACTCATCGATAAACAAATTAAAATCTAACAATTTAAGAGTTTTATTGATTGGAAAGTTCTATGCACCTAAATGCATATACTCACCAAAAACCAAACACATTTGAGAGAATAAAATAGGGGTGTTTCAGGAAAAAAATTGACAAAAATTTAAATTTTGTCTTATAATTAGGATCAAACCAACTTCCAAATGTTGTCTTATAATTAGGACCACAAGGAGTACTAAAAATCTTGCGTTTTTTGATCCACCTATTTTCATAAAATAAATATTGGGTTAAGGTGTAAAAATACACATGAGTTTTTTCCCAGGAGTAAAAGTACACATATGCTTTTTTAAAAAGCAAAAATACACATGTGGTTACAAATTTAGAATAAAAGTCACATCACATACCGTCAAGTCACTATTCACCGCCGTTATTTTACTGTTCACCTCATTTTTTTTTCTCTCATCACACTGAACAGTGACTTAACGGTGGGATGTGACTTTTACTCCAAAGTGGTAAACACATGTGTATTTTTACTTCTAAACAAAATATATGTGTATTTTTACTTTTGAGAAAAAGTTGGTGTATTTTTACATCTTAATCCAAAAATAATCATGTCCCTGTAATAAACTACTATAGTATTCTACGTATAAAAGACATTGGGGATGGCTCCAATGGGGAATGCGTGGATGGCATTAAATAGTGAAGCCAAAGAGATCCTGGCAGATTGATTCGTTGCTTTTTAGTGAAGATTCTAATGGTTAGTTTATTACTTAATCGAATTTGAACATTGTTGATAAGAAAAAGAGTAAAGGGATAAAAATATATATGTGTTTTATCCTCAAAAGTGCCCAGCATTATATTTTTTTTTTTTGAGCAAAAATATATATATATAGTTACTATTTTGAAGTAACAGTCGCATTCTACTGTTATATTACTGTTTACAGTGATGAGAAAGAAAGAGATAAAGTAAACAGTAACATAATGGTGAAATGAAATTTTTGCTCTGAAATAGTAAACACGTATGTATTTTTGTTAAAAAAAAAACATATAATATTAGACACTTCCAGAGATAAGGTATACGTGCATTTTTACTTCTTTACCTAGTAAGAAAAAAAAATCTCGGAAGGACAATTGATTTCACGTCTTGTATGATTGTTTTCAGTTTCAACTACTTAAATTCTCACTGTACTTAACTACAGTTCTATTTTATGTTCGTTTAGATTAGTAATGACAACTGTTTTTTATTTTTTTAATGTAATTTATGATGTAAATATGTTTTTTAAACATTAACTCAAATAAGATTATATTTAATAAGAGTATACCTATAATTAGCTAAAAAAACAATATTAAATGGAGATGAAAATATAAATATAAATCGATGCCAAACCAATAATGGAAGAGGGCACCGACAGAGGTGTAGGGGACACCGCATAAGGACTGCCAGCCGTAAAATGTCCTATCCCTAAATGCCATTCCTTTTCTCGCTGACACATGACCACCCTAACTCATCTTCATCATCACTCTTTTCTTTTTTCTTTTTTTTTTAACTCCCTTTTATTTTTATTATAAGATATTAATTATTAAATGTATTTTGATCCTTTTTATACAAAATATTTGTTTATTTTCAATAATTATTATTATTTTCTATGTATATTCATAATTAATAAAGATAGCAGGTGAAAGTGATAATAATATAATATTAGAGTTTAGTATAATTAGTAGGGATAATATTATGAATTACTTAAATTTTAAAACAATTTTATTGACTTTAACTATTTTTATTAGTTTATGAGGATTATTAGTAAATGCTTTACAATAAATATCATAAGGAGTATGTAGTACTCCAAATGTGATTTATTTTTGAAAAAAAAATATTTAATAAAGAATTTTAAAGATGATAAAGGAGAAAAAGATGTTTTGAATATTTATAATATTTGAAAAATGTTAGACTCAATCTATCTTTATTGAAAATAAACACCAATTTACCATTGCGTATTCCCAAAGTGGTGGGGGTATTATTTTGGGGGCAGCTACGGTCCACTTCAATGGATGGTTTAGTATTACTTAGGAGGAAAAAAGATTTTGTCTTGTTTTTGAATCATAAGTCAAACCTTTTACTAAAACTTTTATACAAAAAGATGTTTTTAGTGAACCAGTTTCCTTCAGGGACAGCTCACCTCATCTTTTTTTTTTGGTTTTCACCGAGTATCTCCACAGCCGATAGTCATGGGACTAATCCCCCGCCCCGGGTCAGCGCATAAAGCGGTAAAGGACTGGCCACGGGATGCTTTCCATTCACAAGAGTTGAGGATCGAACCCCCAACCACTTGCTTAAGGAACGAGATGTTGAACCATTACGCCCACCCGTCGTGGTTACAGCTCACCTCATCTTGATTGTCTAAAATTATTTTTTTTTAATTTTACTTTTTAAGAAAATGATTTTAATAAATGGAGAATTTTAAAAATAAAAATAATATAATATTTTTTCGAAAGATGGTTTTTTTATATTAAAATCGCCTGTTAAAAAAAAATTAAATTTAGGGCGCCCTGATTTTAACTTGATGGTTTAGATGCGATAAACTCCCTTAACTTGCTCCTGGAGAGGTTGGGAATCTGGTTCCGTTTTCAATCATTCTCGAAAAGATTGTGCCAAAAAAAATTATTCTCAAAAGATGAAAAGTTCGGCCTCTCATTTTTTTTTATAGATATTCATATAAGAATTTTTTGTGTGTGGAAACAATCCTATTTGAAGCTTTATGTGACACTAGGTGTGAACGTGTCTCACTTGTGGGCCTGACGATTTATTACGATTGCTGAAGACTGAAGTATCGTGGGTGAGTTGACAAAGATGGTAAGAGATACAGGATTAGTTTTTTGGGACGTGGATTCGATCCCCTCTGCCTTTGTTAGGACTCATTTGGTAGGCGATCTCGTAAGTTCCCAGTAAGTATTCATAGAGTCCAGGGCCGTACCCTGGTTTTGATAAAGAACTGGTGTCGAATCCCTCCAAAACTTTTTTCGTATATAAAAAAAAATTATCGTGATTGTGGATCCAAGAAGTCTTTAAAAAAAAATTGCCGGACGCAAAAAGTTGTGCGGTGTGATAGTCTGACAGGGGTTAAATGAATTTTAAAAACTAGTGTGAAGAAGTGTACTGTACAAAAGCTGATAAGCACAACTGAGGCAGTTGAGCCCCCCAAAAAAAGAAGCACAATTGAAGCACGAGATTAACTAGATTGCAAGTATTAAATGATAATCTATTGTGTCAACAAATGTATCATGCAAGTTTTTAAGGATACATCTCAAGGTCTGAGTATAATTATAACCTGAAAGAAAATCTTAGCTCTCCTCTTTAGTTTTTGAGTATTATTATTAGAACTATTTCTAATTTGTTTTGTTATAATTTCATTGGTAGTAATTTATGTTCTATATCTCCTTTTAACTTAGACCTTACTATTTCTTGTAATGTCATTTTGTCCTTTTATTATAAATAATTAAAAAAAAGCATGAGACTTTCAAAATTGTGGCTTAAGATGTCTTATTAAAGTAATTTTATGGGAAAATTAAAATAAAGGACTTAGAATAAATAATATTTATTAAAGGGATAGGATATTCTTACTACCACTTTTTCACCGTTAGATTAGAATTTTATCTATTTTTATCATTTCTCTCTTTTATTAAGATTTTGATCTAACGGTGAAAAAGTGGTAGTAAGAAAAAATGGTAATAAAAATATCCTATCCCTTTATTAAAAAAGATTATAAAAATAGTAATTATTTAGAAGGACCATAAATTAAAATATTAAAATAAAAAGACTAAATTGTTATCTCTTATATTCTCTCTACTCATATGAAGTAAGTTCCATTATGCGATTTGGGTTGCGTCTTTTTTTTTTTTTTTTTTTTCCCGATTCCAAACCTACCTTAGTGTTTTTTTGTCTATTTTATTGGAAGTTTTTAATTTATATCAAATTTGACCCTGTTATTCCTTTTTCGAGGAAGATGCTTCATCAAGTCCTGGAAAAACTTAATCAGCTTACTCTTTTTTTTTTTCCTGGGTATTTCTTCCTTGGAAGAAGAAGTAATAGAATCAATATTTGCACTACTAGGGAATCGAATAGAGCATGGCATGGCATGATGAACAAGATCAAGTGAGATTGGTGTTTTGATCCTTTTCAGCTGAAGTTGGAGGTGGTGGAAGGAGGAGGTTGGCGTTAAGAGCTTCTTGTTGCTCAAAAAAACAATAAGGCTTTCTGTTAGGTCGGCCATAACAGCCTTCTCTGTTCCTTCTATGTTACTTGTGAATGTTTTCAAACTTCTCCTTGCATTTTTTTTTTTGCACTCCTATTGTATCCTAGCTCAGCGAATCTCTTGCTGAATTTTCAAATTCAATCATATAACTCATCAATTGTTATATATATATATATATATATATATATGTGATTATCAGTTGTTGGTATCAGCACTGGGGTGGGGGAACAAAACGAGCGGTGAACTACGTAAAAAAGGGAAGGAGCCTGGTAAAATTGATCGATGCTGAGAGTTCTCCATTCTTCAATTATTTGAAGAGAGATAGAGAAGAGAAACCATGGTAGTGAACATTAGCATCTTCCTTTGAAAAAGGAACAATACAGATCATTTGATATAAATTAAAAACTTCTAATTAAAAAAACAAAATAAGGTAGGTTTCGAATCAAAAGAAGATATGAATGGCATAGTAAGATTTACTTCGTATGAGTGAGAGAACATAAAAGGATTTAGGGACAACACAAGCAATTTAGTCTTTCTATTTCAATATTTTAATTTATGGTCCTTCAAAATAATTATTATTTTTATGATCCTTCTTAATAAATAATATTTATCTTAAATCCTTTATTATAATTTCACCAAATTTTAATAACTACTCTAAAATTTAGTTGTATTCTGGGATAACTTAAGTGCTTACCAAAATTTGTTGACAACATCTTATTTGTTATCGACATTTAATATGCCAACGCTATTATTTGTTAAATAATTATAAAACGGGTAATTAATTTAGCTTCATAATTTAATCCCAGCTTGGAATAATTAGATCTTTTGAGATTCTGAATCGATATTTCGCGAACCTTTTTCAATATTTCTCCCTAACTAGTATTATCTACAAAACAAGAAAATTTATTAGTCAAACTCCCCATAATACACAAAACAACACATTCTTTCAAGATTCAGCAAATAATGAGCAAACTAAAATGTAAATACCTCAAAATTATCCCAATCAATCTTTAAAATTATTGTAGTATGGTCAAACAAAAACTATAATCTCCAAACGAATAAAACATCTATCACACCTAACATCCGTAGTTTTTTAGATGAATTACGAGCCTAGCTCTGCAAACATGGTACAACCCAGCTTCTCTGGATATTCAATGGAGAATGAATAACATCAAAAACCAACAACCAACAGGAGGAATGCCAAATTATGAAAATCCCTCAAGATTATATGCAGTTGGATTGAACAAGAATCTTAATTTCAGATTATTCCTGTCGTTAGGCATACCCTAAAAAAACCAAAAAAAAGAAGCCATTTTGTATTTGCAGAGGAGGAAGAGGAAGAAAAATCTCCTTCCCATCCTCAAAACCGTCAACGGCATTCTCATTCCTGAATATACAGTAGAACCACTTGGTTCATCCTACTAGTATAAACACCTTAAATTATGAAACCAATCGGATTAAAACATAAACAACCATATCAAGAAAAGGGAAAAGACAAAGGAAGCTAAAATTCCCTTTAGATTGGCAACACCTAGTCATTGCTTGTAACTAGAATTGCCAACCTTGCTAGAGAATGTAGGTTTCTCTTTGTGGCTGCTGGATAACAATGTTTCGGAGCTGCTTGATTGGCTGTCAGCAACGCCGGGTCTCGTCCAGATTTTTATGTGCCCCTCTCTGCAGGCAGTAAGTATAGATTCTTGAGTAAATATCACGCCTGATAGTGGTTCAGTGTGAACACGGTGAGCAACCAACGGTGAGATTTTTGGAACATCCTGCATACTTGGAGCAGGTTGCAGCATACCCAATGGGACGACACTATCCCAATGGGATGACTGGCTTCCCGCAGTGTAAGTGGGAGATCCACCAGGAGGACGTCTTAATGGTACCACTATCTCATCCATTTCCAGGTCCCACAGAAGCAGTTGCGTATCCTGAACACCAAAACATCAAAGTGCCAGAATTTATGTAATCTAAGAGCTAGAGCAATGCAAAAATGCTAGGAACAATAATTTACATCACAATTATTAATCATAACACAGATCAAAGGCCAATAAAGTTCTGATAGCATCACATGCCCCTAGAAGTACAATTCTCCAAATTGCAGCACATTTCCTCAGATTTTCAACATGTTCTTGATGCAGCCGGAGTTCATCTCCAACTTGTGGTAGAGCCAAGTGAAATTAACTGTGATCAACTTTATGTTGTTGTTTCTGCTTCTGTAGCATCTTTAAATTAATATATAACACCCCCACTATTTCCTACAGGTCAGTCACAGAACTCATAATTGGCAGTTTGGCACCCATGGTTGAAATTTTTCCACAATGTTTACTCTCCACAGATTTGAGAGTTGAAAACCAAAAACCCCATAGCAATCAGTCAACTCCCATAAGCAGGTAAATGCTTTATCTTCAAACCTCAAGGATAACACGGGTTAAAGACCTATAATCAGCTGGACCAGAATTTTTTTTTGAAAGTTAAGAGCCATAACAGCAAGAATACAAGAAATCGAGATCCATAACTACAGGAATGCATGAAATCAATTTTGCAAGTACCTGGCCAACAGAACCAAACCTATACATAACACACTCGGCATTGTCATTTGAATTTGGCGAAGACCAATAAGAATCAAAAGCCACTCCACTGACCTGGTGACAGCATTTGACAGAAATTATTGGTATGAAAGAATATAAGGTTTGAACTAAATTTAAGCAACTTACCCATGAGTTGTGCCCCTCACCCCATGCCACAACCTTGCGATCTTCCATGCTCCAAACTTGAACTAAATCATCTTCTCCTCCGGCCAAGATATATTTTCCATCCATGCTAATAGTAGAATTAATTAGGGTATTTTAGACCATAAAACCAGGGGTAAAATATAAGCACTATTTTGAGTAAGATAGGCATAATTTTATTTGAAACCTAGGAGATGAAGAAATAAGCAAATAAGAAATTAATCAAAGATGATAATCAGCTAATAGAATAACTTTAACTAAACATGTCTCACCTCCAAGCACAACATAATAAAGCACCATAATAACTTTTGCCACCACATATAAGTTGTTCTTTTGAGTAATCAAACACACGCAAATAACCTGAATAAAAGTTACCAGATCAAATGATTAGGTGGTTTGTACCAGAAAAATGAAATCCGACGCAGAACTACCACAGAGTTTTGACGGCATTAAATATATATGTACCATCTCTTCCAACAGCTGCTAAGTATACCCCATCTGGCGAGAAAGACATACTATTTATTGAACCCTGGCATATGTGCCATCTGGCTATTGGATTACTCTGCAAAAATTATATTCCAAAAACGAATCAACTGACAAAAATCAATTTTAAGCAACAAGTAAAACTTGTGTGTAACAGTAAGGTTATCGATTATTGTATTGTCACGAAAGAAGCACAGCATTTAACATGAGGAATAATCGCAAAGAAAATGAAGATGAATAAATAAATGGCATTCAGATGACTATAACAAAAACAAAAAAATTATGAGAGAGCTGCTAATAGAGCTAGGCGTTAGGGCAATATAATCAATAAAGGAAAGAATTTACTACGCTAAAACATGAGTGACATTTTGTCAAGTGTCAGCTCTTACCAAGTAGTCTCAACTAAAATTTTACAGCTAAACCGCATTACTAAATGATGAATGGTAAAATATATAGTTATAAATTAGTGATACAGATAAACATCATGTCTAATTAGTCAACATGCTGATGCAATTACACTTTTTTGCCTTGAGCTAGCATAAATTTTGAAAACTATTAAATCCATAGAAGCACATGTATGCAGGTAGCAATATCCATATTTTGCTTCTTGGCCCAAAAAAACATATTTTGCTTAAAAGTAAAGCAGGCATGAACAAAATACCTTACTATGACGTGCATGTGCAACAGAAAATTGTGTTTGATCCTTGACAACTGGGAATGATGAATCAGCAGCACCATCTTTGCTCTGAAATTGGATAGGAAATGTAGATATACTCAAATCATTAAAAGAACTCATAATAGACAAATTACAAGTTTTGCATCTCTTTTAAGATCAAGGCTTGCCTTTTCATATATGTACAAATTCCCATCAGCATGAGCTATAACAAAAGCACCATCACCTCCAGGGATCCACGCTATACAAGTGCAACGACTGCTCAGGGCAACATGCATCAATCAAACTAGATTCCAAATATAGTTTCTTGACAGTGACACCATACTTCAACATGCATAAAAGGCCATGAAGGCTTCTTAAATAATTTCAATGACAAAAAGTTAAGAGAGATGGCTTCCACTCTCTGCCACTCAAAGCCAAGAAATTACGACCATTGCATTTCACTTGAAACTAGTTTGATTACATCACTTGGTATGAGTAGAATTTGCTTCCGACTACCCACTGATTAAACTAATTTCCACAGGTCAGAAATTCCTTCGAAAGCTCATAGAAAGATATGAATCCATCAAATACAAGTCATCCCCAAAGCACATTCTCCTTGTATGGGACTTAAACAGAATGTGCACAACAATCACAGAAGTTATTACATTAAACCTATGATATGAAAAGGAAGAGAAAATATGCTCATAATGCCCGAGACAAGCCACAAAAAAGGCATTGGCTATAACATTTTCAGATTTCTATGCCTCATGTCTAAAACTGAAAAAGGAACCTTATTATGAACAAGAAACAAGCAATGTCAACTACTAGAATATCAAGTTTCCTTCTTTGAATTCATCTTTCAATAGAAGAAAGTTACAAATAAAGTCAAATGTTGGGACTTATTCTTTCTTCTTATATCTTTTGAACAAGCAAATTGCCCATACATGTTGAAATTTGTCCTTCAACTTCAAATTTAATAGTAATACTAATATTTTACGCCACTTGATTAAAAAGATAGGTAACTGAAATTCAGAATAGAAGGCATTAAAACAGCCATCTTCATACATTTATAGCCAGCTAGCCAAGAAGATAAGGATTATAGATCAATAACTAGCCCAAACATTTTACTAGGATCAAAATATACTCAATGAAATTTGGGCACCTTCACAGTGAATATCAAAATCAGGCCTTTTGAGCATAATATAATCAAGCTTGTTTTTCTTGGTGATTTATCAAAAAAATAAAAATAAAAAAACTCACAACCAGCTTGAACAACAAATAGGAAGTTTACAAAGAAGAAGGTTTGTTGCTTTGAATCAGTATTTGTGACTGTCTATTTTTGTTTGTATATATCATCAAACCATCAAGAAAAAACTTTCTTAAACAGGTTCCCTCTCTGGACGCCAGAACAAGCATCCATGAAAACCAAAAGTGTACATAAGCTTTTGTATACTACTAGTACAACAAAAAGAACACTAGTATATCATATCATGTATGAAAAAAAATAGAACTTGTAGGAATCTTGCCTGTTATTGATAGTGCCATCTTTGTTGTAATGATGAGCTCCAACAAGCTTTTTGCCAACATCCTGTAATTGCTGTCTCAGTGACACTGAGTAGGCTGCAATAATACACACAGGACCAATAAATTCATAAAGTTCAAACTTTCATTATAGAAGGAAAATTGAGTCTCTTGAACATTTATTACCATCGCCGCTGTTCAAACCAATAAGTAAATCATGACCATCCTTAGCATCCGGATCAAATGCATGACACACAGGATAGGAATTACCGAAGTGAATAGACTTAACAGGGGGGTCCTACATTTAACGGAAAGCCTCTCGTAAATTAAAGCCCAAAATACTCCAAATCCATCAAAATTCAAACAGTCTACCTTGTCCTGAGAATTCAGATCACTTATGAAAATTGCATCACCAACATTAAAGATCAAGTAAGTCCCTTTTCCATCAAAATTTGAAATAATCATCGAATTACTTGTGCTTGAGGCTCCAAGTGAACCAATTCTACTGTTTGCTCCAGCATTCTTGCTATTACCATTGCCTCCAACAAAACTAAGTGCTCGGCTTCCATTGCCTCCTCCTAACAATTTAGCTGCTGCAGATCTTACACCACTAGCGGCACTGAAACTTGAAGATGGACCGGTTGGTGTTGAAGGCGTTGGCTTGTCCTTGAGATGTGCCAAAGTTACCTGATAATGCCATCAAATCAACACTAAGATTGCGCATGGATTCAACAGTAATGGGAGAAACGTGCAATAGAGAATAAAAAGCAGTTCCTCAGGAAATTCGCGATAGTAGAACGATATAGGTTGTCACTGACATTGATTCTACAGAAGTAGCTAACAGAAAATAGAATAATAACTGGTGGAGCTAATAGAGGTATAGTAAGCAAATTAACTTCCAAATGCCTAAATACCAATAAGCAGGGCTAATACAAACCGGAGTGACGGCATTTCCGAAAATTGTCCTTAGTGAAATTTAGAAGATTAAGACACCCTTGATATACGAAACATGATTTAACTTAGAATTGATAGTATGACGTTGGCCGAATTCATCGTGAAGGAAAACCCTAGGGACGAAAACTAACATTGGCAAGGAGGATGTTAGCTGATAGATTGTACTAAATGAGCGTTATGAAAAGTACCCACCTCTCGAAAGACAGACAAATAATGAAAAAACGAATCCCAAGAAAATAAAGGGAGCTAACCTGAGTGACGGTTTTACCATGAGCGTAGTGAGGGAGACCGGAAGGATGAGTCTTCTCGTATTGAAGCTTATATCGACCTTCTGGGGTCTTAAAATAAGTCTTGAGGCCAGGGGCTTGGGCGTTGGCCGACGAAGAGGGGGACATGGCACCGTTGGCAGTGTTGATCATGGTGGCGATTAAGAAAGGAACGATAACTTAGGATCATGACAATAAGAACTTAAAACATTGAATCGAATGCTCCTTCGAGCTTTGGCAGGCTTCGCCTACGGCCTTATACTACGAGTATGTTGTTGTGTTCAATGGATTCTCGGATCAACCGCATTCCGCCTGATTAAAACGCTGCTGCCAAGTGAGTGTGTGTTCACAAAAAAAGGCAGAAGATTTTGACATTAACGCCCGCCTCCACAGTCAACGAAAGGGACGGCAACCATCGGTGTGTGGATCTGTGACTGTCTGTAGGAGTGAACCTTATTTGCAAGCACTGCAACGGCCCATGGGCTACAATCGGATTCATTCACCATTTCATGCTTTTCTGCTGTCAAATGATCAATCTCAGACTCTTGGACACATGACACTTCAGTACCCTAATCCATTTCATTCAATATTCTATCGGGGTTCTGGTGCATCTCGTATATACTTGTGGTTTACCTTGTAGCGGCGAACATCATATTCTTTTTTTAGGGTAAAAATATACGTGATTCTCACTTTAGAACAAAAGTCACATCTCACTTATGTGACTTTTGTAAAATAATAACTATTTTTGTTAAAAAAATGATGCTGCCTACTCTCGAGGTAAAACATATGTGCATTTTTCTCTTTTACCTTATTTTTTATATATAAAAATTTAGATGAGACCCACCTTATATTTATAGAAGTACTTATAAATTACTCACCCAAAAAACTCACATCAACTAGCAGGCACTTTTTGAGTGAATGGCGACAGCTTATTCAACTATGTCACTTTTTATTAGGTTTCGTATATGTGCCTGCTCTTTCATTTTTGGAGCTGTCTTCCACGGGCTTTTCATCAACTCTAATTTGGACTTTTACAATTGCATTTGGGCTTACGGGATAGATCCTTGAACCATTCTTATGGGCCCGTTTATAAGAATTGATCCTCAAACTACTCTTAAACCCATCTGCCACTACAACGAACACTTCAGATTTTGTCGGGACCGAACAGGACATATCTCAGTTCAGTTGCAATGATTGATGGAGTAGAGCATAGCGGCCGGTTGGGTAACCTGAGATCAAACTTATAACCCGCCCATTTAATTTTGAATAGGTATGGGTTAGTTCATACTCATACCTCAATCCATTTAAATTCATATAAATAGATTTAACATATAAATAGGCAGGCTAATTAGGTTTTGGGTAACCTATTTACATTTAACTTGCTTTTTAAAAAATAAATAAATAAATAAACATAAATATTTAGTATCTATCCAAATTCATCATTATAATTTTTAAAATCTGAACGTTTAAAGTTCAATAATCACAATTTATCCAAAATAACATAAATTTAAACAAATATTATAATATAATTCTGATGTTCAAACTCCAACTTTTAAATCAAAACATTAAAACTACAACTCTAGAAGTTCATAGATTAATAAAATGACATACTTCTATTAAATAAGAAATGAGATAAGTAGTTAATCAAAATATCATCTTCAAATTCACTTGAAATCTCAAAAAGGGAGAGAGTTAGGGTATGACTTTACCTTATGACGGAATAAGAAATGTGATGAGTAGTTAATTAAAAAAAAAAAACTAAATGGGTAGGTTATGGGTTCCATACTTACCCCAGATATGAATGATGGAGTGCATTTTAGATAAAAGTTAAGTTTTGTTAGAAGTATGTGTAAAATAATTAATACGTGAGAAGGAAGGCAGTATTATACTAGTAGCCCATTGGTGGGAGAATATCATAAATGTTTGAGTAAAGCAAAAGGGCAAATTACTCAACGGATATCCTATCATATTCAGAAGCGCCGGGCTTGTTTGTACCTGAATTGGTTAGCAGTATTTGGTAAGTTTATGGCCGAATAGGAAGAGCTGGTTAGAATGAGGCATTCCTTAAATGCTGCTAACCACGTAGCTGGCGTATAAAGGCAGTGACAACTATAATAACTGACTAGCTGAGAAAAGCCTGGAGGTAAATTACGCGGTTAATTCGGTTAACAAAAGTAAGGAACAGTTAGCGAAATGAAGAAAATATGAAAGAGAACATCTGGTCCCTTCACGACATTAAGTGTGACTACTCATTAGCGATAACTAGCAGCATTGTTGACTAACTTGAAACAGAAGCAAAAAATAGCAGAAGCATCATTTCACCCACCCCCACTAACAGTCCAATCCCATATCAATTGCCAATCTGGTTGTTTTTCCTGCCTCCCAAAGCAATTGTCTCTTCCCGTAATGTTTTGCCTTTACACAGAAAAGTCCATGCCTGAGGTTCTCTTGCCACCTTCTGCGAATCGCAACTCTTCACCTAACTTTTCCACCCAATCAGTTCCCATTCACTCTCCTTATATATCCCATACAAAAACCCCATCCCATTTCACTTCTAACAAATCGTACTCTCCTTGCTTTTTCCCCAGAAATGGCCAACCCAATGCTCATCCCTCTGCTCTGCATTAACGTCTTCTTGTTGTTGCAGTCAATTTCTGCTCAAACACCAGCACTGGCTCCCGCACCAGCAGGCCCCACCAACATCACCAAAATACTGGAAAAAGCAGGCCAATTCACCACCTTCATCAAGATACTGGAAGCCACCAAGGTCACTGATACAATCAATACCCAGCTCAACAACTCAAACCAAGGCCTCACCATCTTCGCACCCACTGATAATGCCTTTGCAAATCTTAAACCAGGAACTTTGAACTCCATCAATTCCCAGGAACAACTTCAGTTGGCGCAGTACCACGTTCTTTCCAGTCTGTACACCATGTCTCAGTTTCAGACTGCCAGCAATCCTTTACACACGCAGGCTGGAAACAGCGACGACGGAGAGTTTCCACTGAATGTGACCACCTCAGGGAACCAAGTGAACATAACTACAGGGGTGGTCACTGCAACGGTGGCTAATACTATATACACCGATAAGAAGCTCGCGGTGTATCAGGTGGATCAAGTGCTCCTTCCTCAGGCACTTTTTGGCCAGCCACCAACGGCAGCACCGGCTCCGGCTCCGACTAAGCCGGAGAAAAATGTCCGGGCATCGGATGCCCCCTCTGGCTCTTCGGACACCACGGTTGATACTTCAGGTGTAGAGGGTCTTATCAGGCGGGCCGTGGGAGGTGTTCCCTTCATTATTGCGGTTATTACCACGGCTGCTTCCTGTTTGTGGCTGTAATTCTTGGCGTCCTTCGTTTTCTTGTAATTTGTTGTCACCTTAATGTGAGACTTTAGCTGTTTGAGAATTTTGAATCTCGTGGGTTAATGACGCTAAAAACTGAAACTTTGTGCTCAATAGAGTTTATCCTTATTTTAATTTAACATTAAAGTAATAAATATGTAATTGAGATTTTACCAGATTTCTTATCTTAAAGATAGCAACAAAGCCGTCCCAGTTAAGCATGTCACTGTAAGAGAATCATGGTAAGTGAAAGAAAAGTGACATTTGGCACCTTTTCAAGGGGCAACCAAAACTTCGTGGGAACATGACACCCAAAATTCAGAACGTTCAAAACGTGCAATAGAAATTTGTTGAAGGAACTGAGGAATTGGCTTGGAGTAGAAGTAACGCGTCACTTACGTGACCAGTGTAGTAGTGTTAATAGTAGAAACTGGAATAATGTTCCACCGCACTTCTGGGCAGCATAAAAATCACACATTCAGATTCTTGCCCGAATCACAATCGTAGTTGGCCAAACCGTAATAATAAATTCAAATCAAGTCATGCTAGGGTGTACTAACTTGAAGAGCAATCCAAGAACTCTACCTTCCCAGCAGGTAGGTATAGATGAGGATAAAAAGGCGTGATTTTTTTGAAGAAGGTAGAAACATAAATATTGGAATCCAGATGTGTATATGGTTGCCAGAAACATCACTTTCTGCATAAAGCAGATCCAAACAAAATTTTCTACAAACATCATCTCTAAAGCCATTCTTATCTTACAATCCTATGCAGGTGGCCTGCCTATGTATCTCAACAACCGTTAGAAATTAGTCATATCATTTGTGGGCTAGGTCCACAACTTTCGGTGATCATTGATCAAAAATGAAACTCAAAGCCGCCGCCGCCGCCGCCAAATCCACCAGGAAATCCTCCGCCAAAACCACCAGGGTAGCCTCCCTCAAAAGTAAAGGTATACTGTTGGCCCCCTCCACCAAAGGGGTTGAAACCTCCGCCTCCCCCACCCATTCCCATATCTTCAAGGTCTTCTCCTCTATCATATCTGGTTCGCTTATCTTCGTCACTCAGAACCTATAATACATAGTAATAATCAGTTATAAACAAACTAATCACATCCCAATCACAACAAGTTTCTCAGAATATTAATGAAGAATAAGCATGGTAAGATTGAAGAAAAACATATTAATGAAGGATAAGTCATTGTATTCATGGTTAAGACCTCATATGCAGCAGCAATTTCTCGGAACTTCGCCTCTGCTTCTTCCCTGTTCTCCACGTTCTTATCAGGGTGCCATTGCAAAGCAAGTTTCTTGTAGGCACGTTTAATCTCAGACATAGAAGACGTTTTTGAAATTCCCAGAATCTTGTAGTAATCTTTGCGCTTGCTTATCTTCAAAGCCTTTTCAGCTCTCATCAAAGCTTCACGAATATTCATATCCTGCAATCATAGACAAAACATATATGCATATAAATATAAAAAATAATAAAAATAGACAAAATCCCCTGCATTACAATAAGGCATAAGCAGCTAAAAAGTTTACAAGATAGAATTCTTTAAAGCAGAGTTCTCAAATTAAAGTAATTAACACGAATACTAATCAGACAATACTGCTAACTCGCGACTTTTACCTCTCCCACTAGTTGTAAATAAATAATTTGAATTATGAATAACAAATGCAGTTTCGATCTAAATTAAAAAACCGAGAGTAAGAGGGTTTAAGATATACTTCCTTCTCGGGAGAACAACATAGAAATATAAATTCATTGACACAAAAGAACAAAATTGACGGTAATGAAAAGGGGGACAGCAGCAGAATACAACTTTAGAGTAGTTATTCCTCGCATAAACTCCGTATCCAAAAAAAGTAAAATTACTGGCAGAATCTCCAATTCCTGCTAATTTACCGGGGATTGGTCTAATTTGAAACTATAAGACAAACCTGAGGAGATTTTTGAGCGGCTGATTTCAGATCTTGCACAGCTCCCTCCCAATCCTCTGTTAAAAGTTTAGCTTCTCCCCTCTGAGAAATATAACAAATAGATGCTTAATTCTAAGTCAGCCTACACAATTAGTAACTGGAAATGATGCAATACGTTCTACATTCCATCTAATTCAATCAGATGAGAGAGCAAGACAAAGATGACATCAAGGAGAAGCACAAAGGCTCAAAAGCAAACCTGAACAAGAGCTTCAACGACTTCCTCATTGATCTTAAGAACTTCATCACAACTGTTCAAAGCATCTTTTCCCCTACCGAGTTTGACCAAAACTTTACATAAGCCAAGATGAAGATTTATATTATGCGCAAGATGATTAGGATCAATTGCCAGCGCTGTCTTGAATTCCTCAACAGCTACACGCAGTTTACCCTTACTGACATTATCCTCAGCCTGCAGAAAGCAAACAAAGAATAGCAATGGCTCTTCAGCACCACAAACTAGGGCGAAGAAAAAAGAAAAAGAATCAAACAGGAGTGCAAACTTTCAAAAAACCAAAAGGATGCATACTTACACTTTGACTCTTTTTCAGTAGCTTTTTCAACCCAAAATATGCTTTTTTCAGTTCGCTGTGCTCAGGGTCTAGGCGGAGACCTTTCTGGTAATGCCTGAATATGTCCACAAAAACAACACATTATATCCAAGAGGGCAAAGACATTATGAGAATTTAATTATGTTTACAACAGCCCGAACCTCATGGCAACATCATGATCAGCCAAATAATAGTATGCACGCCCCCGGAGCAACAGTGCCTCTAGATTATTCTCATCTTCCTTAAGAATGAATCCAGACTCCGCAATGGCCTCTTCATAGTAATTATCAGCTATCAACAGCTTTACTCTTAGAAGCTTAGCCTGTAGCAGACAATTCCTATTGAGTTAACAAGCTGGTTGCACCCACACTTCAGACCAATTACTTCCAAAATGTAATATGCAACTACTTATACATGGAAACAATGTCTAAATAAATAAAAGAGCGCAAAGATGTACCTTCGAGCATTCAGGAGAAAAAACAAGTACAATTTTATTGATGTATTCCAGGGATTTTGAAAAGTTGCCCGAATCAAAGAATGACTGAGCTGTTTCTAGAGCACTTTGGGCCTGTAACAACTGAGAGAGCTCCTTTTCTGCTGCTGAATTTCCAGGTTTCAACTCCAAAAACTTTCGGTAGCTCCCCTCAGATTCCTTGTATCTACATTAGCCAAAAAGCACCTGAATCATATAAGTATATAATTAGGAGTTTGAGGGAGAGGTGGGGAGAATTGGGGGGGGGGGGGGGAAGAATTGCATGGTAAACACTATGGAACCAAGAGGCTTCCATGTATCATTCTGTAATTTTCAATCTTAAACAAATTTTAGGGAAGGTTGAGAGGGGAAAAGCTTTCAAATGTAACATCCCTCATTCCTGGAAAAAAGTACTCCCTCCGCTCCTTTTTATAGACAACTTTCTCTCTCTTAGGGCTGGTCCTTCATATAGCAACTTATCTCGTGTCTTAAAATTTAAACTACCTTTTTTTACCCTTGTTAAATACATATCCTTAAATTAATTATCCCCCACCCACCATTAATTCTCTTTCTTCTCCCTATTTTTTACTCATTCTCTCTCCTATGCTCTTTTAATAAATAGGGGCATATTTGGAAAAAACATGACACTTTTGACATATTTATTGTTTTTAGTCAATCTTATCCCCCATTTCATTTTGCGCGATCATGAAAAAAGTTGCAATAAAAAGGACTGGAAGGAGTAATTGGCAATTTGATCCCACCATCAGTGGGTAATGACTCAACAACACTATACTATTAAATTGTACAAACAATTGCTCCACAGAAATATACTGGATATTTGTGAAAGTATTTTATCAGCACTGTTCTCAAGAAACAGAACAGAGATGCCTCAACCATAGAAATTGCAGTTGCTAGGAAGGAAGTGGGTATAATGAAGTCAATATTTTCCTCTCTGGTTATTGCTTCATTTTCCTCAAGATAGAATCTAGGTATAACTTTCAAAACTCATATATCACTTATATATGTTATACATAACTTTCAAAAGATAACTTTACAGAATCAAACAACAATTATTTCTAAGCTTGAATAAACCAAGGAAGGTAATAAAACATTAGCAAATAAAACACACCTGCATATCTGACGAAGAAGGGATGCACGGCGAAGGTATGCTTCTGAAAGGGTTGGATCTGCTTCAATGGCGGAATTCAAATCATCAAGCGCCTCAGTATAACGTTTCACTTTTATACTCTGTGACACCCTCTCAAATAACTCAGCAGCATTTCCAGGTTTTCCCTCTATTCAGATACAAGTAAAAAATTATAGACGGTTTAAGCAAGAGACACCAACTGGACATCAAACATTAAAAAAAAAAAAAAAGCAGAAAAATAAAGAATACTGCTTATAAAAGGAATCAGTCATTCAAGTATTCCTGATAAGCCTTAATGGGAAAATGTGGCAAACTACAAACATAATAATGTTTAAAAAATTGTATATGCAGCTTAATTCTTAATAAGTTATGATACCCATTACCCACAATGACTATAAAGTGCTACTTCTAGTTAATCAGGATGATTCCATAGAAGAAAAAGAATCCGATTCCAGTCCCCACCCTCTGTTTCTAGAATTCTTCATTCTTTTTGACAAGTTACATAAACTATTACTTGGGTATCTACATGGTTTTTATTTGGTCACTATAACTACAGAAGAAAAGTAAAAAATGGAAACCATCAAAACAAGAATACCTCTATTCTCTGAGTAACAAATATACCTTAAAGAATGATCCTAAAAGAAGACGGATGTTAAGAAAATCAAGTAAGACATTTGCTATAATGACGTAAATTTAGCCAACAGATTCCACTTTGTGATAAGGCTGATTAAGAAGCATATCAATGTGACTACTAACGAAGTGGTCATAGAACTCTTATCTATTATTGTGCCAGTAAATCCAAACAGAACTTGATAATACATGTCCAAGTTATGATGGTCACGAATTAGTCAAACAAAAAATATCAAAACTAAACAGTGCATCAGATTTTTTAATAGCAAGAAATTAGTGATGAAAATAGATTGACAAAAGTTGGAGCATGAGAACTTAGACGGTGTAAACGATGCTTTTTTAATGAGCATTGCAAAATAAAACAAACGTCTCCTTAAGATTCACTCTTCAAATATCCTACAACGTTAATGGTAGATTTACCACTTCCCTGCAGTGCATAACCCCCAAAGGGAAGACTTGGTATCTTCACAAAAACGAGTCTTTTTGTAGATAATAGCGTAGTTTATCAGATGCATTTCAATTTTTAGTGACCAAATTCGCATTAAGAGTGTAGCAATTGTTGTCACTTTTCTTTTGCTAAATGTATACTTTTTATACCACTATTTAAGGAATTCTCTAAAAGCTAGCAGACGCCATCTTTACTGCTTCTGAAAAACGATCAGGTCTGATTGACGCTTACAAGTTTCATACTACATCTCCCCAACAAAGTCCGGCAATTTAAACAGCAAAAACTCAAAGAAACAAGAAAATTATAAAAACGAAAGAACAGCAGGAGACCCGCGACCACGAAACGGAACTGGATGACATCATTAAAATTGACATTGGAAGGAGAAATCTGAAAATGAACTTCAAAACTCTAATGGGGAAATCAATCATTGCTTTTTAGTCGGTTCAGAGGGACATCCCAGGAAGTAATAGAAAAACAGAGAGATCAGAGTACCAGATTGCATACCTAAAGAGGAAACCAGAGGTTGGAGGAGAACGAGCTGACATACCAAAACAAAATTAAGAATGGATATTGCGTAGAGCAATCCTCTCCACCCTAGCGCATCCATGGCGGACGATAAACACAGAAGTTTGAGCATTGAGATGTTTCTCTATTGTCTCAAACCCGTATAGCTACAGCATAAGAGTGAATAGACGTCCGAAAATAATTCAGACTGCAAATGATCTCAGGCCGGCGAGGCGGGTCCGAGAAGATGACGATGACAGACTCGCAAGAAGGAAAGCCCAAATGACAAATAAAGGAAAAATCCATCGGGATCGAAGCCAATCCAACGCCCCAAAAATCACCCCACGTAGCTCGTCCAATGATACATCTACGCGTGGATCATATAAGCCTAATTCTTCCATTCAGTCACTGTGGCAGCTCCCAAAATATCCAATTGAAACTTGCCATGTCATGAGCGCCTCATCTTATATTCCATGTCAGCATTTTTATTTTTAAAGGTAAGCATTAAACTCCATTAAAATTAAAAATGAGCTAAATTTAAATTTTTTGCGTTCTTAATGTATCACCGGATTTATATTATTTTTATAAGAACAATAGCAGTAAACATGTGGGAGCAATCTCGACCGTTCATATGTAGTGTATCTTGTAAAAAAAATGAAAAAACTCTCAAACAATGTATACGGGGAGAGTAAACAGTCCACTGCAATAGAACGTACCAGCCCCCATCTCAGACATAATGAATGAATGTTGATGTGGATTTATGAAATAAAATAGATGTAACTAGTATTCAGAGATTTTAAAGTCCGCCAAGTAACAGAGTTGATAAAAAAATCTCTGACACCTTTTGTTATTGTGACCAAATAACATTATGTTGGATTTGGCTTCTGTCCGTTGATATTTCCCTCCACTCCCCTCCTTTTCTCAATACGATGCCGTTTTGCCACAAAACTGGTGCCTCCCCCACCATCCTTTTTTTTTAAATATTTCAGGGCAAACTGATACTAAAAAGATACCCATTGGTATCGAAAAATACTTCAAAATCTTGAATGGTATTAAGAAAATATTTTATAATCTTAAAAAATTAATTTAGAGTTTTAACTGATACTAAAAGGATACTTCAGTATACTAACTGATACTAAGAAAATACCTCATTATGTTGAAAAATTAATTTAAGATCTTGGAAAAATATCCTGAAGTATAATTTTAGTAACATTCACTAGCTGAAATATTTTTTTTTAAGATCTTAAAAATAATTTTTCAAGATCATCTAGTATATTTTTCAATACCAGTCGGTATCTTAAAATATTCTTTTAGTACCGGCCAGTACCCTAAAATATTTTTTTAAGATCCTAAAATAATTTTTTTAAGATCATGAAATATTTTTTCAGTACCAGTCAATATCTTTCTAATATCATTAAGTGCCCTGAAATATTTTTTTAAAAAAAAAAAGACACCAATTTTGTGTCAAAACGGCACCGTATTCAGAAAAGGAGGGGAGCGGAGGAAAATATCAGCGCACAGAAGCCAAGTCCCATTATGTTGGCCATGTGAAAAAAACTGTTTCAATATGATTAAAAAACAAAACTTTAGAGGGAAATTCTCCTTTACTCCTTATAGTTTGTTCGGTTTGAGGAGAAAGCATGAAAGGGAGGAAAGATAAATTTTTTCTCTTATCTTTATTAAATAGCCTAAAAAAGTTTTTTAATATTTCAAAAATAAACTTTCAATCAAAAGAAATATTATTTTCATTAATGACAATTTGTTCAATATCCTTTCTAGGGTTATTTCCTTCTCACCCTCTCCCCTCAAACCATATAGGCCCCTTTTTTTGTTATAGAAATTTTAGGAGAAGGGTTGGATTCACCCACAGTCTAGGGGTAGAGTGCTATAACTTTGGTTTCCAAGACATACAAGACTAAAAATATACATGTCTCCACCTCAGTTTGCGACTCTACAAGTTCACATCGCCAATAATGCCTCCCTCAATATCTTGACCAACTCTAGGATAAACTCCCTCTCTTTAATAAGAGTGTCCAATCTCTTTACTAAAACTCGAAGAGGAAGGGTCATATGTGCCCTTAATATAGCGTGCTTCCAATTTTTTGGTCGGGTCTCAAATGTGTATATGATCCAAAATCTGAGAAAGCCCAAATTGGAACACTCACAGAGAGAAAGCCCAAATTGGAACGCTCACAGAGAGAAAGCAATTACCATTGAAAAAAATAACTGACAATGCCCAAATGTTTGCAGGGCTTTTGATAGCCCAAAGCCTAACCCACATAAGTTCTAATAGAAGAAGGACTCACCTTATAGTTTGGGTCATACTCTGCTTTGAACTCAAAGCCATATCTAGACTTTTCTTATAAAAAAGAAAAGAAACTGTTGAATAGTAATAATAATAATTTAAAACCATGTGGAAACTGCTTTCTACGATATAGGAAGTCCAAACAAGGCACCCAGGGATTTAAGGGTTTTTTGGGGCTATCAAGGATAATTACTACTCTCTCCGGTCTTAATTATAGGATAACATTTGGGAGTTGGTTTTGGTTCTAATTATATGACAAAATTTAAATTTTTGTCAATTTCTTTCTAAAACACCTCTATTTTATTCTCTCGAGTGTGTTTAGTTTTTTGTAAGTATATGCATTTAGGTGCATAGAATTTTTTAGTCAATAAAACTCTTAAATTGTTGGATTTTAATTTGTTTATCAATGAGTTAACGTTAATCACACACACATCTGTGTGTGTGTTTGTGTATATACGTGTGTGTCTATATATGTGTTTATATACTCATACACTTGTGTATGTATTTATGTATATGTGTGTGTGGATGTGTATATAATATGTGTGTGTGTGGGGATATAAGGATTTGTATTTGTGTGTAGATATGTGTGTGTATCTGTGGCGGGTGTGTGTGTGTGTTTTTTTTGGGGGGAGGGGTTGTAAATATGTGTGTGTGCATACACATACATATGTGTGTACATACGCACACACACATGTATATATAGTAAAACCATCATTTCAATTAGAAAATATAAAAATGAAGATTCTAGGTTGGAGAGGTATGTTAATGTCATTGAAAATTTATATAAGGGCATTTTAGGAAAATGTATGAAATTAACTAATTTAACTCCCCTCCTCACTCTCCCCAAAATCAGTTAAATATGTTTTATAATTAGCACCGGAGAGAGTAATTAGGTTTTGCTTGATTAATCCTTACCAAGTTTTAATTGCTGCATATTTCAGGGCCATATATACACAACTTTACACATGATATACTTAGAAATTTCTTGTCTTTGTGCCCTGTGTTTACTTTCTATAATGTAGAAAACACACTGCAATTACATACGAACGTTGTAGGTAGCCGAACTGGGAATTCAAATTTGGCTGAAGCAGTCCATAATCGTGGAGATTCATTTTTTTTCCTGTCGTTAGGTGAAAGATCACGAAGAGTTTAATTTGATGATCAGTGGTCACGTGTTGTCGTACAGGCGGCTGAATTGCGAGGCTGTAGACCATGTTTCACAATAGTCAAAGATTCTGCCGTGCGGCTCTGGAAAATGGAAACATACATATATACGGCATGCAATAGTCGTGTATATATATTATGCTCATTAAAAGAACGGCTAGCTTAGCTTGGATCTTATTGGTCTTGCGCATGCACGATAATCTAATATCAACAACAAAGGTCAAATACAAATTTAGCAGAATTACTCACTAGTCATGAACAATGAGTTCCTCGTGGTGGTATAGGTGTCTTTTTTATTGTCTTTTTTTATTTCTTCTCATGCTTTTTATTTAGTTTACTGTTTTTTACCCCGTGAGATATATATCTGGATGGTTTCAGCAATAAATAAGTAGTTATAATTTTATTAAAAAAGGTTAAAATGATTGCATACCCCGTTGGAGTAATTAAATTACTCTATATGAGTATTGTGTGACGAGGAAAAGCAACCAAACCAAGGACTGTGAGTCTGTGACGCAAAATCAATGCCATCGTTTTTAGATATCCTAACTGCGGAGTTGATTATCCCTCACACTTCGCAGTTGCTATGCAGAGAATCAGCACAGAACTGTGAAGCAAAATTAAACTACACAGCCAAAGTCATCAAATGTGAAGTTGGACCCCACAAGGCGCGCGCTAATATAATGCAAAGCATTAAACAAGCTTAATTTGTTTTAATCACTGACACGTGGCTGCAATTAGCTAGCTAGCACATCTGACCCATAAAAATTAAGCCTCCTCCTCGTTGTTATATGCTACTCTCATGGATCAATTAGAAATGGTTATCCCTCACCCAATTACCGATATCTCTATTCCTATGATCTCCCTTCCAAGATAAGTGAGGCATCCCAAAATTTCTAGCACTCAGACTCGAGTAGCTACTAAGATATACAATGCACGTTCAGGATACTACAGAAAATAAAATGTGAATTTCCCAACTATAATTTTCCTTTTGTATGAATTGGGACATTTCATCACACACACAAAAAAAAAAAAAAAAAGAAGAAGAAGAAGAAGAATTGGGACATTTTGATGAACAATGAGCTTTTCATGTTAGAAAATGACCGGAATTATTCATGAATACACTTTAAAATTTCTCATAAAGTCCTAAAACGTCCTTAATTATCTGATTTTTTCTGTTTGGTTTGGCGTCATGAAAGTGTCATTTTGGGTGGATAGGATAAGCACCAAAAAGTTTAAAGATGTAGGAAGCTGCGTTTCCTAATGGATGAGATGAATGGCTTCCCCTATCTGAAGTACTAAAAGCTGAAAGTTGATACATATCCGAACGAAGGCAGGTTAGGTTGGGACTTGGGACTAACGATATATTCTATATTCCTAACCCCGTCGTCGTCGTAATGGCCGGTCAACGGGATATGGTACGTATAGTGTTCTGTGTGCTCCACAGTTTTTCTTGTTCCTTGTTTGGTGAAATATATTCTCCCATTATTTTATCCACGACTGACGCTAATAAGCTTTGAAGAAAGAGAAAGAAGGCGATGATAACACGATAACAACAAGGCTAAGACGGAAGACAAAACAACAATGAAGTAGAAACAACAACAACTACAATCAGGAGAACATGCATGACTCGGAGTTCGCTGCTCCTCGGGTCACTTCAGACATGCAGTGGGCCCCCACGCACAAACACACATTGGTCGAATCTTGAACTTCCCAATGATCCTTCAAATTCACACACATGGACAGGATCTGCCTTTTGCCTAGCTGGCTTGCTAATTTCGTTCGTCAGTAAAAAAAGAACCACTTCAATGGTTCGCAGTAAATTGGGTTAAACCCATGGGTGACCCGATGGACGCAAACTTTGCCAGTTCTTGCGGCAAAAACGGAGGAGGAGGCCCGGCGGCACCGCCACCACCCATGCCGAGAAAATCTCTCGTCAAACTATGTTCTGATGAAGAACCACCTGCATAAAGCTTCAATTGTACTTGTTCACTTTGCTTTGCACTGGTCTGCATCAAGAGCTGGTCAAGATTATCAGTACTAAAGTTGTTAGTTGCTAGAATTGGTTCAGCACTGCTAGTTGAACTAAAATTCTGGGGATTGTTGGCGGTGGTGTTGTTATCATTGAGATTAGTGGTCGTGTGGGAATTAGAAGAAGACGACATAACTCCCAAAGTGCCACTGAATATAGAGGGATTGTTGTTGTTGCTTCTGCTGGAGCTTCTGGTGGAACCCATCTGAGCTGCTTTCTGAAGTAAAGCTGTTGCTGACATGGGAGAAGCTGGCTTTGACATTGCTTCACCCCTCTTCCCACTTGATAGTAACAGACCTGCGTTTGTTGTTGAATTCGAAGCGGGCATTCCAAAATTGCAAGACCCAAAATTACTAGCTTGGGTCGTCATTTGTGCCATATGCTCACTACCCAAACCTGAAGAACCATATAGCCCTCCAACGTCCAGACCATTATTATTATGATGATGATTATTTCCCTGGTTCAACCACATTGATAGACTTGCATTAAAATCTGCACGATATCCATGCGAACCGAGTTGAGAAATTACGTCTGCGTTGTTTTCAAGCCCCAGCTGACTAGATTGTGCTGAGCTAATGGGATCATTATTCCCTTCGTTCTTGAAGTTCAGATTTGTTGGAGCAACCGAGGTGAGCCTGGCACTCTCTTCCGCTAAGGCGTCACAGAAAGCTCTGTGTGTAATGAAGCTGTCCTTTCTGCTCAAGTTCAACATTATATATTATATTCAATGAAACAAACCCTCTCATTAAAAATCTAATCATTTTCCAATTTAATGCCATGAAACAGGGCACTCATGAAGCATTTCTGATATCGCATGTCATCGCATCCATCTGAGTCTCAAGATTGAAGTGACATGGTCACATCCTCATCACTTGCTATCCAAAAAAGAAAAGAATTACAAGAAAAATATGTACCTGGAGAATAGGTTGCCACAATCGCACTTGTATTCTCTTGTACCACAGGTCTTGGTGTGAGCTTTCCAGTCAGATTGGACTGCGTATTTCTTGGAACACTTGTCACACTTCCATTTCTTCTCGCCGTGTTTTCTACTGAAGTGCTTCTTGATGCCGGTGAGATCGCCGAGTGCTCTGGAGGGGTCGTGGTGGACGCACGTCTTCTCCGGGCATATGTAAACCTTCTTTCGAACTTCTTTGTTGGACCTTTGTCGTAACTTCCATGGCAGGTTGTGACCCCTCCGATGAAGCTGAAGATTCTGGTCTCTCTGAAACCCTTTGTTGCATATCTCGCAAATGAACCTGTTGGTTGTCATGAGTGCTTTCGGTGACAGCGCGATGACCTCCGCATCTGGATCTGTTCTCCAAATTCCAAAATTAATTCCATTTGAAATGAAATGCGAGATTAAAAGGAAATGAAAAAGAGTGTTTGTCATGTGATATGAGTACCTGGTGTTCCTGGGAGATTCCTTTTCTTCTTGGGATTAGGTTTAGGGTTAGGGTTTGGGTTTTGTTGGGGAGGAAAGCCTCCGATGGAAGTGGATAAGGAGAAAGGGTCACCAGACATCATTTTTGCATATATATGAAGAAGCAAGAAGCTAGCTTTCAAAGGGTCTCAGACAGTACTAGGAAGAAAACAAAGGGGATTGGAGGAGTAAAATCCAAATTCGTGTTAATGGTTTTTGGATGGTACCCAAATCTATCTGCAAGAGTTGGCTTGGCTGGCTTTGATTCTGCCAAACTCAAGAAAAAGCCATAGACGAAACTCGAAAGGAAAACTATATACTATTACAGAGAGCTGCGGAGTCTTGCAGAGAGTGATCTGGTTTCTTGTTTGTTTGATTTCCTATGTATAGGATAAAACCAAACACGCCCTTCTGGCTCCAATAGATAATACCCCACCTCTCTTTCTAGCCTCTCTCCCTCTCTCCCTCTCTCTCTCTCTCTCTTAATATGCCTTTGCTGTTCCTTTATGCATAGTCTCTATATCATCTCACTTACTTACTGCCACTCCTCAAGCAAGGTCAGCCATAGATTTTGATGGGTCATCCCCGGGCGCTCTCTCTCTCTCTCTGACACACAGACACACAAACAGACACGACACCCCCTCACATATGTGGAAGAGTGTGTGGGGAGTGAAAAACTATGCCTTTCCCTGTACCTTTTACATAGTAAACCAGAATATGGAGTACATTAATTTGGTGCACGAACTCCAAATTGTTTTTGCTTAAAAAGCCGTCATTTTTTAAAAGAGTCTTTTCACAGGAATGAATAAAATAATAATACTCCGTGGTCCAGATGCTCGTATAATAATAATATGCTGTGCTAGTTGGGGATTGTAGGCCTGTGTGCATGGGCAGAAGAAAAAGGGTCAAAGTTCAAAGGTTAAAATGACGGTAGGGTTGACAGAAAAAGGGAGTGACCTTTCTAAGAGCTTTTACCTGCTATAGATATGATTAAACTATAATTACAGTGGAGCCTCCTCTTTTAGCATGCGATGGAGAGATTAGAGCAGAATTGCATAGAGAGGGTATTCTGTGAATGTGGGGCCGGGGAGATGTTTATCTCTTTTCCCGAGGCGAAGTGATAGGACCGTCCCTGACACCAGTGTCTGTGAGGGTGTCATGGGTGGGGCCCAGGGAAATGGTAGGGGTGGGGCCCTTGCACCGTCCATCATCCCAAAAGTGGTAGTGAATCTGTGTAATACAATGATGCGCGTGTTGTCATTGAGTCTGCAGTGAGAGGAGGAAATCAAATAAAAGTCACAACTCTTTTGATAATTGGCGTAGCAAGTACGTATACACGTACTCAATGCGTTAGAATTGCATATCAAACTTGTACCACCCAGCATCATCGCAGTAGTAGTAGTGTTCAGGACCACCGCCACCTCCACCCTACTTCATTTTCCTCATACGCTTTCCTAACCGTTTATACGTGCTCGTGTATGGGTGTTTTATACTGATATACAAAATACGTTCATGTTTCTATTTATATAGTAGGGAAATGATGTGTTTTTTTTTGTTTTATTTTTATAATGCTTATTATTAAATTGTTTACGTGAATGTATATTTTTACCCATTATTTATTATTATTATGTAGATTGTTATTTTTTAAAAGTGCGTAGTTAAATAAAAATAAAATTAGAAAGTTATTAAATTTTAACTATAACTAATAAAGTTTGAATCAAGCCATAAGCTTTGGATCATTATTGAGTGTGTTTCTTTTTAAATGTTTGATAAGATATATGCATGGAAGGAATTGTTTGTGATGATTGAGAGCCGTTTAGACTAACGGTGATAGAAGTAGCTTTTTTTCAATATGAATTTTATAAACTTAAGATAAGATAAAATTTAAATTGTAAATATAATTTGTATTTGAATTGGCTGAAGTAAAAACCCATTTACACTATGAAAAGTAGGCCTTAATGGTTTCTTCTTAAAAATAATTTTTTAGCTTAAAAATCTATTAAAAAAATGTCAACCAAAACATCATATTTTATTCTTCCTGTATTTTTTTTCCTTTCCACCCAACTATAATTCAACGGCTTTTTTCCTAAAGTACTTTTTTTTAGGAAACTATTTACCAAAATACCCCGACTTTAAAACTATTTCCCATTATGCCCTTTTCTGGAAACATATTCCCTCTCTGCCCCCATTTAGTCGACTAAAACAGAGCTTTAGTCGACTAAATGTCGAGCCTCTTTTTTTTTTAATTTTGTCGACATTTAGTCGACTAAATCTTAGGATTTAGTCGACTAAATGTCGTGGGGTTCAAATTTTTTTTTAAATTCCCCCGACATTTAGTCGACTAAATCCCGACTAAATATTGACAGTAGGCTTTTTTAATCTATCACAACCAATTTTACTTTATTCTTTAATCCCTTTTTCAATATTATCTTTTTATTTATCTTCTTTATTTTGTATTATGAGTTAGATAATATAAGAATTAGTTAGTTAGTTTAGATCCTATTATTTAGGAACAATTTAATTCAAATCCTATCTTTATGATTTTCCCGATATTATATTAGAAGAATAAATTTTTATATATTTATCTAGTTATACCGATATATAGGTAATTTATCCCTACAATCTCTCAATATCTTTTTTGTTCGTATATTTGAATTTGAATGTACTAATTTGTTAAACTTTGGGAAAAAAGCTGGGATTGTTATCTTCAACACAAAATACAAAAAATTGGTAATTGTTTATTATTATTATTATTATTATTTTGTATTTTGTGTTGAAGATAACAATCCCAGCTTTTTTCCCAAAGTTTAACAAATTAGTGCATTCAAATTCAAATATACGAACAAAAAAGATATTGAGAGATTGTAGGGATAAATTACCTATATATCGGTATAACTAGATAAATATATAAAAATTTATTCTTCTAATATAATATCGGGAAAATCATAAAGATAGGATTTGAATTAAATTGTTCCTAAATAATAGGATCTAAACTAACTAACTAATTCTTATATTATCTAACTCATAATACAAAATAAAGAAGATAAATAAAAAGATAATATTGAGAAAAGGGATTAAAGAATAAAGGAAAATTGGTTGTGATAGATTAAAAAAGCCTACGGTCGACATTGAGTCGATTAAATCTTGGGATTTAGTCGACTAAATGTCGGGGGAATTTAAAAAAAAATTTGAACCCCACGACATTTAGTCGACTAAATGTCGACAAAATTCAAAAAAAAAGAGGCTCGACATTTAGTCGACTAAAGCTCTGTTTTAGTCGACTAAATGGGGGCAGAGAGGGAATATGTTTCCAGAGAAGGGCATAATGAGAAATAGTTTCAAAGTCAGAGTATTTTGGTAAATAATTTCCTAAAAAATGACACTTTAAAAAAAAGGCCATAATTCAACCCCCACTGCGTTTCCTAAATAGGCCCTAAGTATTTTTAATGGCTCGTTTTAAGGCATGCAATTGACAACCTATTCTCATTCCTGGATCTGGAAAAAAAAATACAGATAATTAAACTGAGGAACGTTGATTACTTAGTTCATGCAAAGAATTAATATTTATGAATGATCATTTGATAATTTATTAAAGGTGGGGCAGGGCTGTCATATTCATTGGACGGCGGGCGACATTAGTTGATAATTTGGCGGATTCTCTATCAGGCGAACGCTCACACGTAACTGCACTGCTTCCAATTAATTTAGCATTATCCGTTGATTAAATCCTCATTATTAATTAGCAATTGACACATCCATTTCTCGTTCCCAGTATTGTGAGGGACATAGATTAGCGGATATATATATATATATATATATATATATATATATATATAATATTACAACAGTGATTTGTGTCTGTTTGGATAGTTCATAAAAACTTGATTTTGTGTAAATCAGGACAAAACTCCTTTTATATATTTATCTTCGTCCTGCGTAAAACTTAGGTTTCGAAACCTTAGCAATGCTCAAAAAATGTAACGGATTAAGAATATTTTTAAGTTAACCACTCATCATTAACAAGCAAAGTTTTCACATCGTCAACACGATTGGATCATATATCTTAATTCATTGAATACGGCTTGTATTTTTATCAATCATACTGATATTTAATATCTCACACTCACACACACACATATATATATTCATAAATAAAAACCATCTATATATACGATATGAGGTGAAATACACAGCGCACAATTTTTCATTTATCTGGCAGCATTGCTCTTCGTAAATATATATCTGAATTTTCATTCAGTAATACAAGAAGATTTTGTTCAAAGCGTGAGAAATTAAATCATTGATTATATATATTTAACTGAATATTCCCCCAACTACAAACACAAGCTTGACAATATCTGAGGATCATTTAACTGATAAAGACACCTTACCTTACGCCCCCATTACTGATGAAAGTTGGATTATCATCACACCAGTGCAATGAAAATGACTTAAATCATTTGCCCATGTGATTTTCAATAATTTTTTTTTCCTGAAATATATCTGTGGCCCTTTAATTTCTATCTAAAAATATATTTTGGCGTCTTATTAATTTTGTCGGTATCAACTTAATTTTTCAATTTATTCAGTTTTGCCTTCACCAACCTCTATTCCATCCCATTTCAATTTTCAGTCTGCCCGGGCTTTAACCTAAAATTAGCTGTTAAGCAAAGTGCTTAGTATGGAAACTAGTTCCCATATACTGTGGCTAAGAAAGTCTACAACATAGTTACTGTGGTGAGTAGATTAACTGCATACACATTCCGCGTGATTTAAAGTCATTAAGATTTTGAAAATCAAGTAAATTTTGATACTTATATACCGGAATAACCTTTTTTCTGTCTATTTCAAACAACTGCATATATGTTGTCTCATATGAACAACTTTTTCCATCACAAGCAACCACACCCACCGCAACATTAATTAATTGCCTTTCCCTCCCTCGATTCAGCAAATTAAATTAATAGCTTCCAAATTAAACAAATTAAATACCCCATTAAAGTTATCATCCTCAGTATCCCAAGCAGACTATTGTTCAAGCATATATAAGCAGACTTAAGTTGATGTGATGAAATTCTCACATCAATTCAATTCCACTCACACTTGGACAATCCAGAGATTTATTCTTCAATTATATATATAGTGTGCAATGAGCAGGGAACACAGCACGAATTAACTCAAAATATTAATATTCAAGTTTATACATCATACCTCATTAAACTCAATTTAATCCGATGTGCATGAGACCTCCCATATCAATTCAAATCTAGCCATACTTTGATGATAACCTAACACCAACAGGTCAGGTGCCTAAAACGATAAGACATTTAATTTCCCCCTCTTTAAATGGTAAATAAGTTGGAAGTTATTTTTTATTTTTATAGTAACCTTTTCAAATACAGAGAGACCTCACGTTTCGAGCTCCTTGTACATATAGACTATTATTGACTTTCAGTGCACTGGAGGAGGACAGGGAGGTTGAGATGGAGCCTTTAATGTGTCCTAAAATGAACAAATCTACGTGGTTACGCAATTAATCACAGAACCTTCCTTCCTCGTTCATACTCCTTTTCCAATTCACACACCCTCTGAGAATATATTTATAGCTCTCTCTAGCTAGCCAGCCATATAACGTACAAGGCGAATACATGGTAATTAATATTATTATCTAGCTACTTTAGGTTAGATTTCTAATTAAGCTATATATATTTTGATCTCATTTAATTTGGTCTATAAGATTAGAGTGTAAATGTAGCAATGGGTTAGAAAAGGCGAGGCCGCTTCAACTGTTCCTCCTCTCCAAGCTGTCACTTCTTATACCAAACTCGTGATTGGTGTGTTGATCAAAAGTAAGACTGGAGCATTTTACCTTAAGTACAAAGAAAAAGTTAACCCCAACACTAATTTATTAATTAATTAGTTATAATGACATTGTATTTTAATTAGTATCATGCTACCTTATCTTCGATCTCTTGACACATGACTGATTTTGAAAAATAATATAATAAAAAGACATGTGATTAAGACTACATTGTGGGGCATGGGGCTATATATGTAGTGGACTTGGTGGATACAGAAGATTAGGTGAGGATTACCAATCAAACCAAGAAATTAAGATTAATGAATGGCAGTTAATTAATTATATATTAGACAAAACCATAAAAGAAGGGGACTAGGGCCAACTTGTTTGACAATATTGTATTCATGAACCGAATGATCAGGCCCGGGGTTACATCCATGTTACAATACACTGTTGTAGTTTGATGGAACCCTATATATATATGTGTGTATGTATATGTATATATATAATCAAAACAATCAAGAGAGAGCAAACTGACATGTTGTTTATGGTATTATATATTTCATAAAATACGACTTCTTTTGACTCGAGGCATTGGGAGCTTCCTCTCTTCCAAATCTACATTAATTGTGTTCCCTCATCCTCATTCGAGAATCCTATGCTTTTTTACCCAACAAACAAAATCAAGTGGGAACTGATTACTTACAATTAATCGACTCATCATCAAATAATAATGATAAACTGATTTTTTCCCCTTTTTCCAGCCCGACCCACAGCTGATGAAATGGAACGAAGCTCACAAGGGATTATCTGCTCTAGTTGTTCATAACAATATACATATATATGTCCGACCAGATAGCGACATCCCTCCATTCATGTACTCCATTAGAGGCCCCACATATGATCATACACACAATCAGTTCCAATCTTTCTATCTGAGAGTGATTTTTCCCCATATGCTCCTGGACGTGAAGTAATAAAGCAGCATCATTAATAAAATTTTCATGAGTTATATCTTTTTTCTGAATTCAAGGGGCACGCATTAAGCTATACGGCACTTACAGGAGAGCTTGTATACCATTAAGCTATATAATAAGGCACTTGGCCTATTCTTTAGTTATAATGTGACTCACACAAGTTTGCATCTTATGGGCCATTAAGTTGGGTGTGAAGAGAATGTTGTTGTTGCCAACTTTAGATACTGTCGTCTGTATGGTTTTGGCTTTCATTGATAGTTCAGCAACTGCTTCATTTGGTGATTGGCAGATAGTGGTGAAATAGTAGCTCAGCTCGTTGATAGACACGAAAGCAACTTTTCACAATCTTTTCATCTATCTCATGTGTTTTTTACTGATACAGTATATATATTTGGCATCGTCCAATTAAAAGAAGAGGATGAGAGAGCAGATCATTAGGTACTGTGGAGGATCTTTTGTTATGATGGATCTACCGTCCTGGCTCACCTTTTTTTTTTTTCTCTGTCAAAAAGGGAATCAAAAGCTACTAAGAAAAGCAGCGCCAAGCGCGGAGCCACGAAGGCAATAATGAGAAATTCTTGTGTGCACTGGGAGCACCAGCTCCTTTGTGCACTCCCCAATGAAAATATGCCAAGTCAGTGATTATAACTCTACATGTCAGCGGGTGTGGCACCTTTCCTAATTTATAATATTTATTATTTATTTTCTTGTTGAAAAAATTTCCAGAAAACTCAGATAGTGTCATAGTGACGAATGAACCAAAGAAGAGAATGGGATTCTGGAATTTTTTTCCAACAAGAAGATAATAAAAGATTATAAATTAAGATGGTGCCACACCGGCCCACTACATGTAGAGTTATAATCATTGACTTGGCATATTTTCATTGGGGAGCGCACAAATGAGCTGGTGCTCCCAGTGCACACAAGAATTTCTCGGCAATAATTGTCCAGACTGTACAGTAATATTGATATCTAACTAAGAGAGAGCTAGTACGTACCACGACAACGTAGTAAGAGGTTAAAGCTGCTACATTCAAACACATACACATGATCTCTCTTCTCACAGATTTTAAGACTCTACCAGACATTTATTCCATATTTAAATATAAGGAGACACCTACCTGTTCAAGAATGTATATTTATGAAACTCTTTCACGTGTCCCTAGTTCCAATAATTTAACTTATTGTATTTTTCTGAGA
Organism: Acacia confusa; assembly: GCA_037074495.1. NCBI lineage: Eukaryota > Viridiplantae > Streptophyta > Magnoliopsida > Fabales > Fabaceae > Acacia > Acacia confusa. The sequence continues at coordinate 5,135,445 of CM073507.1, read as the reverse complement.
TAGATTCTGTTATTTCTCATCAGTTTCCAACATATATGAATTACTACTGGTACTAGTCAAATTCTGTAATAACGATTACGTTGATTCTTTGGACTTTTGTTGCTTTTAATTTCTGCCAATTCTTTACATTCATCCAAGTAAACAGAATGAAGTACAGTGCATAATTTTGTTCAATGATATGCTTCTCTGGCCGGTTCAGTTAATTAAATCTTTGTTAATTCTGCTTTCCTTTAATTTGATGTGTTTAATAGGCTTCGTAACACTAAAACTGGACCCTAAAACTTATTTACCAGATTTTCTACGTCACATGCGTGCTGATACACACACATATAAGCCAACATGCATGGATGAACAAAGACTATAATTGAGTGGTTCTCCGTTCAAGTCAGTATTCTCTGTCAATATATACACTTTCATAAAAATTATGTAGTTAGATAGATATATACTAAGAGGATTAAGAGACTCGTGCTCAGATATTTTAGAGAGATTTGATGGATCTGGGTTCCAGGCTTTTTCTGCGCAACTAGCCCCCAACAAACTCATGCAACTTTTCCCCAACAACCTCATATATATAGAGAAACAAACTCATGCAACTTTTCCCAACAAACTCATACAATTATATAAAAGGGAAAAAAAATTAAACACCTTCAAATTAAAAAACAACATACTTTAGCAGTTTTTAAACAAAAGAAAAAATGCGAATATTGCTGATGGGTCCAATGAGGTAAGGGTATTGGCAGAGGCTAGCTACAGAGGGGAGGGGCTCCACCACGCAGAAATTTAATTAAATGCTGGTCCCAAAGTACAAACGGAGAAGGGGGAAAATACAAAAAGAGACTTATAGACTGATTGATGGGCCTCATGGGCCCTTGGTGGGCTCCCCCATATGGCCTGTCCCGATGTTTATTTGGGTTTCTGCTTTTGTTGTTATGTGCTTGTCTTTTTTAGCTTTTCATGGCCTCCCCAGAACATGATGACGTAACCCACACCCATTCATTAACATAATCACCTTTATTCACATTTGGTCTAAGTTCCTCCCTGGAAGTGATAACTGGCAATCACAATCGATGTGGTCGAGCACCAAATAAATTAACCGAAAGAAAAACGTAAGGTTCACTCCACTTCTTAATTCTGTGAATGCGTTCACATTTCAGCTTTTGAGCTTACTACAAATAGTTGCAATGACCTCACAACGCACATCATAATCAAACAATAATTCCAATCATGCATCCATCTTGCTTGTTTTATTGGTCTTAGAGATTGACACGACAAATCCAAGGCCTCAGTGTCATAAGTCCCACATCAGGGTATTACTTTTGAAACAAAGGCCTTATAAAACCTTAAGTTTCCCAAGTATTTTTAGGGTGTGATTCTCCCAAATATTTATACCCGTTACACTACACTAGTTACTTTATACACCTACTAAGTTTATGAAAAGAAGCTTCTTCTTGTTTTCTTTAAACTGCAGAGAGCATTGGTTTTCCAGTAGGTATATTTGATCCAGTTAATTAATTATGTAGTGGTTGAAGGGCAGGGGCAGGAGGGTAATGTCATAACAGGTTGTCGAGTGAGTGAAGAATGAAAAATAAAAGAAGAGGAGTCATAGAATGAATAGATGAGTTCCAAGAAAAAGAAACCAAAACAGGGAATCAAGTTGGTTTTATTATGTCGCTTGCTTGGGATTGCCTTCACGTTGGCTTGTTTCTTGGAATTTTGTGGTGGTGGGACTATGCGGTATATTTGGTAGGAATACGTACACGCATCATCTTCTGCCTTCAGATACACCCTCATCTTTCTTTGTTTTCAAATTCAAAAGCTTTATCATTCTTTTCCCCAAACTCATGCTTCTGCAGCTAGCTGAGTATATGTCAATGTTCTTAATGTAGGCTCAAAAGAAGTAAGCATTAATTAGACTAAGTGGTATCTGATACCTTTTCATTCCATTTTATATCAGCTAAATTAGATGGATGCACTTGCTTGGCATGATATGAGCTAGAGCTACTCCATTTACAAGGCGCGCGCCACAATTTTTCATTACAGTTTTCTCTTTTCACCCATATTTAGTGTCAACGTAGAAAAATGCAATCTTTTCTTTAAAAAAAGGTATAAAATATGGGCAAAATAGAAAACTTGGAAATTTTTTTAGATAGAGATGATAGTTCTTAAGTTTTTTTTTTAGTTCCAATGAAAAATGTTGAAAATGAACTGTAAGTGTATTGTTTGGTTCTTATAAACAAAAAGTGAGCTAGAGAAGTGTGTGTGTGTGTGTATTTTGATAAAAAATTTTAGGAAAGGGATCGGACTCATCGACAATCCAAGGACAGGGCGCTTGGAACCCAGTTCACAGGGGATACTGGCTAGAGAGTACACATGTCTCTACCTCTACCAGCGTTACCACTGCTTCCTAGACCTTTAGGATGCCTCCCCTAGCGCCTTGACCAACGTGGGGATCGAACCCCCTCTTTAAAGGTGAGGAAGACCGACCCCCACGCCAGTTGAACCCAATGACAAGGGGTTGGAAGAGTATATATTTTGGTTCAGCTGAAAACTGTTAATTTGAATTTGAATAGGCCTAATTTTTTTTTTCTTTCTTCGGTCACGGCCCATCAGCCCAAAGAAACAAGTATATTCTAATTTTCCAAAAATAATTCTCTTGTGAAAGTTGTTCTCCACTTTGACTTGAGAGAATATTAATTCAGCTAGATAATCTGATAATGTAGTTATGACTTGCATGGCAACTGGCAAGTAAGGGTGTAAAAAGGCCAGGGGCCTGTGGCCTGGCCTGTTAAAAGCCTGGTCAGGCCTGGCCTGTCAGGCTAAAAGGCCAGGCCAAGGCCTCTTATGAGGCCTGTTTTCCCTTAACAGGCCAGGCCCAGGCCTGATAAGAGGCCTTTTAGGCCTGTCAGGCCGGCCTGTTTATATTATTAATATTAATTTATGTAATTTTGGCCTGTTTTTAGCCTGTTTAAAGTAGGCCTGTTTTCGGCCTGTGGCCTGTTATTTATATTATTAGTATTAATTTATGTAATTTTAGCCTGTTGTTAGCCTGTTTAAAGTAGGCCTGTTTTCGGCCTGTGGCCTGTTAGCTTAATTAAATAAAAAAAAATTAAAATTTTTTTTTTTAAATTTTTTTAAAAAAAAAAAAAAAAAAAACACACACACAGGCCTTAACAGGCCACAGGCCAGGCCAGGCCTATATACAGGCCAGGCCCAGGCCGAAAAGTAGGCCTGTAACAGGCCACAGGCCAGGCTCAGGCCAGTATGTTACAGAACAGGCCTGGCCTGTTAAGGGCAAGGCCTGGCCTGGCCTGGCCTGTTTACACCCCTACTGACAAGCATGAAAACTTGCGGAGGATCTGAAAAGAAATTGCTGAACTCCCACTTACTACTTAGAATTAAATTAACAAATAATGCTTGACCGGCAGCCCATTAATCCTGCCATCACAGTTTGACCCATAGGAAAATTTTTACCTCCACCATAGCTAAATATTTCCCAAAAGCCTCCATAACTTTTTGAAATATCAATGAGACTTATAAGGTGGTGAAATTAATTTTAGGAGAGAATAGACAAAAATGACCCACCTAAAAATTAATTAATTTGCATTGCAAATTCATGCACTTGTGAAATGTCACACTTGTCTTGTAAAATTTCTCCTTTCTTGTAAATGGGCGTGTTTGATGAGAGGGTTAGTAGCGTTTGTGGTAGAGTTAATGGGCTTTGGAGAAAAAGCTCTACGTGTTGTGTTTGGGTCCGACGTTAAGTTCTTTGGACTTAAAGCTCAAAAAGCCCGTTAAAGAAAAACTCAAGAATTAAACTTTTTCCAAAAAACTCTCAACTTTTTGACGTGAGTCCCGCCACTTCTACCACAATTAATCCAAACACAAATAATTATCTATAATCTGACTTTTTTCCTACTGAGGTTTTTTTAAAGTCAAATAACTTTTAAATCACAGCTCCAACCGCCAACCCAAAAAGACCCAATAAAATTAGTTACTTTAACTATAGGTCTTACAAATTTAACTCGGTTGTGTTGTGAATTTTGCACATACATCTTATGCATGTGGTGGAATATGAAATAAAGAATATACAAGGTTTAATTAGGAGATCTAGTTAGGGTTATCCATTAGGGATATTAAATAAAGATATTTATCCATTAAATTATGATTTAATATTTGCAGTATCTCAATATAATAGGATATCTAGTATCATATGATCTAATTTAGGATTTACATTTGCGTTTAAATTTTAAATTTTGGATCTAGATTTGAATTTGAATTATTATTTTATTATGTCAAGGCTCTGTAAAGTTGAATTCTAGTTGTGATCAGCTTTATTTGTTCGATTAAATAAGAATTCATTTTCCTTCCGAGCATTTTATCTGCTCCCTCTTTTCATCTTTCCCCCTCCTTATTATCCTCCCTACCTCTAGTCTCTCCTCCCTTTCCCCAACCTATGATCCCGTATCTTGTAAATCCACATATCCATCTTGTATAGCGTCAGAATGGTCTTATGAATTCCATCTCATACGACAAATAGCACGAGTGTCTGAGGTCACTTTTATCCATTCGCTCCTAAAAAGAATTTCATTGCCCCCATAAAACTGCAATGATGTTTCAGAAAGTTACGAGGCTTTGGGGAATATTTAGCTATAGTGGTGAATATGTGAAATTTTCCCTTGATAATATATAAAATGTTTATTCTTCACTCCTATATTTTCCCCTTATATACAATTAAATTTTATTATTAATTTATGATAACTAATACAATACTGACTTTTATCAGAAGCATATTTTAGAAGTCATCCAAGTTTTAAGGTGTGTTTGATTTGAGACGAGAGGTGGAAAGAGGATAGGAGGGAGGGGAGACTAATGTTTGTATTAGCCTCAAACATCAGCCTCCCCTCCCTTCCTCTCATTTCAAACCAAGCACACACCATAGTATTTTTTTGTCCACATGCAGTAAGACCAAACTTATATCTACACACACACAATAATTAACTGAATAAAAAATGTTTGTACAAAATTAGAATAATAATAATAACAATAATAATAATATAAAGAACCATGATGCAAACATAATGAAAGTTGTACGAGTATCTGCAGATGGGAATATGAGGGTCGAGCTTAGCGACAAATAAAGAAGCATATACAAGGATCAGCAACCCATTTCTCATAATGATACATACCGGTAAAGGCAGGTCTGTCTGTAAATAACGAATGCATCTCTCTCGAGTGCCACCAAAATAAAAAAAAAAGAAAGAAAGAAAGAAAAAGCACCATATTCTCCGGAAAGTACAAGAAATATAGGTAAGCCATGCGGGCACACCGAGCACATCCAACGGCCCCCTGTGCTATTCATTTCTTCAGTACACTGCAAAACAAGCTTGGTGAGTCAGAATTGCATCTCAAGAATTATTCAGAGAAAACGAAATGAAAAAAACAGCCAAAAACAATCTAAAACACAAGGCTGCGTTGCCTGCACAAAAAGGTGCAAACCATGATATAGATCCCAGTGATAAAATTCAAGCTATACTCAATGCCTCGATTTGATTAAAATCAAGAAATTTAATGTACAGACACAACCCAACTCATTCAAAAACCACTAATGTATTTTCTAAATATAGGCAATGTTTATTAATTTCAAACTATTAGTCATACAGAGCTCATAATTAATAAAACCATATTCCAATGATGGCCATTTCCTAAGGCAAGAATCCTTAAACTTACATTCACTCTTAAGATGCAACTAGAAGTTCCCAAATGAAACTCATAAATATTCATCAGCCATGTTTCCATAAGAAAACTTGAAATCCAAGGGCACGAGAAGCAGGAGTAAAAATAAATTGAGACCGTAATCTATGAAAAGAGAAGAATCTAAGAAAAAAGTTTCAGGTACTTGTAAAGGAGATAGAAGTCTTACTTGTACAAATAGGCAGCAATTCCCAGAATTATAATCAACAAAACAATATCAATACAGAAGTTTCTACTGGATCGAAGCTGGATAAAAACCAAAATTCAGATGATTTAGAAAGAAATCTGGCACTGATGAGGCTTAAAATTGAAAGATGACAAAGAAAAAAGATCCAGTTAACTAACCTGATTGACCGTGTCTTTAAGTCTGACATTGGTATTCTTAAGATCAGAGGATGCCTTGTCCACCTGAGAAGAAAATAAATAATTTCCATGTCATATTAATTTCAACATCCAAATTCCAGTTGTGACAACTTAAATTTTGAGGCCAAGGAGTACTGGCAAAAATTAATTACTCTCACCTTAGTGTCAATCTCATCCATCAACGGGACTTGTTTATCCATTTCCTGCATTAAGCATACAAACAATGATCCAAAAAGTAAAGGTAAAGAAAAAAGTACACACACAATGAGGAAGAAAGGTAAACTAAAATAGTTAAAACTTTAACGGACCTCATTCATATCATGTGCCATATCTTTCAACCTATCCAATCCTTCTGAGATCACCTCCAAACCTTGATCCTGAAGAAAGTTTCATAGAGTTAAATTTGAAGACATTCCCAAAGTAACAATCAACATATATATCAACAAAAAGAAAAAAAGGAAAACACGTTCACTTGCTACAATTGTGAAAACCAAAAAGTCACTTGCCTGCTTCATCCTACGCATTTCATACTCCTGCCTAAATCCACTCGATTCCTCAGTTTGCTGGAGGTATTCACTGTCAAATTGCCCATCTGTAATCAACCAAGACCATACAAATGAAACAATGTCTATTCATTAACAAGCTCCACCCCTTTAACCACCCTAATTGCACAGGACGCAGATGATTTATGATACCTGAATCAAATTTAATTTCAGTACGTGAAGCAGAAGCTGCCCAGCCTCCAGTTTGTTTGGGGGCAGCTGGAGCCCCATCTGGGATAGCTTGGATCCTCTCTGGCAATGCAAGAACCAAATCATTACGTGCAGCAAATTCTTCAGGTTGAAGCCCCTTTACCTGTGTTATGGAATATTAATAATCTGTATAGAAGGACCTAAGTGTAAAATAGGACTAAGGAGTAAGGACCTATTTGTACACTAGATAGTTGCTCTGATTAGTTACTTAATAATCCTAATCTGTTAGCAAGGCAGTTAAGGCGTTAGGAAGGGAATAGAGGAAGGCTATAGCATTAAAAATAGCCTACTATCCCATTTGAATGCTTGCTGTCCAGTTTGTGAATGAATACAGAAAATACAGAGATTATTCAGAATCTCTTCAGCAGCATCTTCTTTTCTATCTCTATTTCTCAATTCTATGGTTAATAAAATATCAGTGGTAATGTGGTATTAGAGCAATCTTTCCTTGGCTATCTCCTTCTTCCCTGATTCTTTTTCTTTCTTCTCAAAGCTTCAGTGAATGGTCCAAGCCCATTCAAGATTAGCAAGAACTATGGAAGATAGGATATTGGCTATCAAAGAACAATTGCAGAAACTTAACAAGATGGATGAATTCACAGAACAATTGCAGAAAATTAACAAAGTAGATGAATTACAAGATACCATTTGAGGCTTCAGGGATGAATTGAGGGCGCTGGTTCAGGCAACTCAGGCCAATAATAGTGATCAGCAGCATCAAAATCGTGGAAAGAACATGGGAAATGGTCACAGGAATGGGGCAGGGTACAAATATTCCAGAAAAGACAATAGCAAAATCCAGGAGAAATTTGAAACTTCTATCAGTTGAATATGAAGCAAAACACTGCACCAAAAATTTGTGTTTCTATTGCCATGAGCAATTGTCCAAAAATCATAGTTGTCCTCAAAGGCAGCAAATGAAACTACAATATATGGAGCTGGTTGAATACACAGTAAACAATAGCATGACTAAGCCAAGAAAACTATGGAACTTGCAGAATGTGCATTGATTTTCGTAGTTGCTACAAACAGCAGTCATTCAAGAAAGTTCTCCTCCCTTTTCAGCCCCTATTGTTTTGGTAGATGGAACTTGCAGAATGTGCATTGATTTTCGTGAGTTGAACAAGAAAACTATGGAAAACCAATATCCTATTCCCTTATTAGAGGATTTACTCAATGAGTTACACGCTGCTAGATGGTTTACTAAGCTGGATTTGAGGGCTGGTTATCATCAAATCACGATGAAGCCTGAAGATTGTTACAAAACAACATTCAAAACACATTTTGGTCATTTTGAGTCACTAGTAATGCCATTTGGGTTGACAAATGCACCAACCACTTTTCAGAAGGCTATGAATGATATTTTTAGGTCTCTTTCTTTGATGATATTCTAATTTATAGTGCTAATATTGCAAATCATGCTCAGCACCTTGAAGAAGTGATGAGAATATTACAAGACAATCATTATTTTGTCAAAGGAATAAGTGTACCTTCAATGCCAAGAGTGTGGAGGACCTTGGTCATATCATTAGTGAAGGCAAGGTAGCTACGGATCTAAAGAAAATTCAGGTTGCTGCAAACTGGCCTAAACCTAAGACAGCAAAGCAATTAAGGACCTTCCTTGGCTAGGTATCATCAAAGTATTCAAGGGTATGGATCCATAGCAAAGGCTCTTACACTTTTATTCTGAAAATATGCCTTTAAATGGTCAGAGGCAGCTAGTGAACCCTTTCAAAAACTGAAAGAGGTACCAAGAGTTGGAGCATAACAAGTTTATCATCCGAACAGATCAGCAAAATCTCAAGTACTTCTTGGGACAGAAACTGAAAACACTCCTTCAAATGTATTTGATAGCAAAGCTTTTGGGGTAAGACTATGAGATTCAATATAAATAGGGGAATGATAACATAGTAGTTGATGCTTTGTCAAGGTCGCATGGGTCTCAAATATTGCAGATTTCCTTGGATACTACTTCTCATGAATTATGGAGGAAATTCAGAAAAGTTGTGAATTAGATCCCAAAATTGCAGCTATACTAGCTTAAGTGAAGGATAAAGATGGGATGTTCCAAAAGTATTCGCAGGATGGCACTTATTTGAGGAAAAACAACCATTTGGTTGTCTGTAATGTTGTTGAGTTGAAGAGCAAGTTGCTGGAATGGCTCCATGCTAGTCCTCAAGGAGGCCATTCAGGCATCCAAGGAACCTACTACAAGATTAAGGGACTGTTTTGGTAAAAACATCTTCATAAGGATGTTGAAGACTTTGTTAAAGGGTGTGATACATGTGTTAGATGTAAGTATGAAACAGTTGTTGACCTGGATTGTTAAATCCACTACCAATTCCAAGTAAGGTATGGGAAAGCATATCAATGGATTTCATAGAAAGGTTACCTAAATCTGGAGGTAAAGAAGTAATTTGGGTAATTATTGATAGAATGAGTAAATATGCTCATTTTATCCCTCTTTCTCATCCTTATTCAGCTTCTACACTTGCAAGCTTTCTTGGATCAAGTTTACAAGTTGCATGGTGCTCCAGTGGAAATTGTAAGTGATAGAGATTTCTCAGTGATTTTTGGAAAGAGTTCCCAAGGTTCTAAAAGTGTAGCAAAGCCTTTCATTTGCTTATCATCCTCAAAGTGATGGCCAAACCGAAGTTCTTAATAGGTGTTTGGAATCCTACTTGAGGTGTATGTGTTGGAAGTCCCTAGAGAGTGGAGTCAGTGGTTATCTTTGGTGGAGTGGTGGTATAACACCAATTTTCATACTTCCACAAAGGTAACTCCACATGAGCTTCTATATTGTTAGAAACCTTCTGTTTATGTCCCTTATGTGCCTCGGTTAGCTATAATTGAGGCTAAAGATGGGAGTTTTCAAGCAAAGGAAAGGATGATTGCATTTTTGAATCATCTACATCGATCAGCCAACACCATAAAGCAAGGGGCTAATTTGAAAAGGTTTCATAGGGATTTTGAAGAAGGCCCATGGATGTTTCTTAAGCTGCAAACCTATAGACAAATTTCGGCCGCCACTAGAAGCAATCAGAAGCTGACCCCTCGGTTCTTTGGTCTATATAGGATGCTGGAAAGGATCGGACCAGTCGCTTATAAACTGGACTTGCCTCCTGAGACTAGGATTCACTCTACTTTCCATGTCTCTTTACTAAAATTATGTCCAAATCCGAGTGTCAAGCAGAGACATTCTTCTATTGAGTGGCCAACTGTACCTACGTCACTATATCCACAGCAGATTTTGTCCCAGCGAATTGGTAGAAAGAAGCGCCATATCATCACTGAAGTATTAGTCCAGTGGCAAGGCTATCCAAAGGAGGAATCCACTTGGATTTCATTGTTGAACTTAAAGAATCAATTTCCTAAGTTCCAGGTGCTTAACCCTTGAGGTCAAGGGTTGTTTCGAGGGGGCAAAGTTATGGAATATTAATAATCTATATATAGGGACCTAAACGTAAAATAGGACTAAGGACCTATTTGTACATTAGATAGTTGCTAAGATTAGTTAGTTAATAATCCTAAGTTGTTAGCTAGGCTATTAAGACATTAGGAAGGTATTAGAGGAAGGCTATAGCATTATAAATAATAGCCTAGTAGCCTACTATCCCATTTGAATGCTTGTTGTCCAATTTGTGAAAGAATACAAAAAAATATACAGAGATTATTTAGAATCTCTTTAGCATCTTCTTCTTCTATTCTGTCTCTTTTCTATCTCTATTTCGCAATTCCATGGTTAATACCATATCAACCTGTGAATATATTGTATCATGCATCCAAAAACTGTCCTAGTCAATAACTTTGAACCTATCCTACCTAATAAGGGACTGGGTATGAAGTAGTCATCCACATAAACAGAATTGATCACTAATAGTGGCATCATTAGAACTACAGGCAGATACAATTCGGATCTTGTATGGTTACTCAAGAGCCTTGTGTTGGAGTTATTTCTCCTAGTCTCTCATCACCAAATTGTATTCCAAAACCTTCGATTAGATTAAGCTTGCTGACAATATATTATTAAGTTGAATATTTTAGTTTGAAGTGGTAAATCAAGTTGTCCCTTTAAAGCTGCCACGAAAAACATAAGTCTACGGAGTCGTCCGCATAAAGAACACTTTCAATTTTCAAATGATGCTGTAACTATCAGAGATATTAACTGAACAACCTTTTTGACCGCCAACCTCTGCAACTTGGGGACCTCCTCCAGCAATCGAGCCTTGGTACGACGCAGCTCCGCATTGATCGCCACGGTAGATGCCCTTTTTTTCGCCTTGGAAGCGGTTTCAGCTTTCTACAACGAATTGACAATACATTGTTAGGTATATCCCAAAGCCCGAATTCAAAATTCAAATTCAAACTTCAAAGAATAATCCATAAGTTATTTCACAAATTGACCCGCAAACTCTCGGCCTATATGTACTCCTCGTTTCAGCCTAGCAAGCATTGTCTAGGTCCCAAAAAACATTCATACAGAAACAGAACTTACTAAACTCCAAGTTTTTCTTCTTAACTTTTCTTAGCATCAAACAGAACGAACGAAAATTAGAAAAACACCTGAAGAGCAGCCTCGATATCGGCGTCAACGACGGCGTATAGTCGAGCAAAGGCATCGTCGCCAGAAATATTAGAATCCTTGTGCTTGTCAACGTCGTATTTGTCGTACTTTTTACAGATCGAATCAACTCTGGTCAGAATGTCGATGACGCTCATGATGCCGCAATCCCGTCCTGATCTTCGTGTTATTATTGGCAGCACTCAAATATAACAGATCACTGGGTACAGCAGAGTTCGATCTGACTTTTAATTGTGCCCTAATCTGTTCCAGAATAACCCAGATATTATTTCAGAAAAGCATTCTCCACGTTAACAGTGAAAGAGAGTTTATAGTCTTCTTCGATTTTACTCTCTGTTCCTTCAAGCCTTGTTTTTTTTTTTTGGTCAGCCATTAGTATTGAGGTTTTTTTTTTTGGACAACAGTATTGAGGTTGACTTGTATATGTATTTACGTCTTCAGATCCTTTGCAAATATTCTTAAAAAATAAATAAATATATCAAAATTTTAAATCACTATTGTTTCTTGCCATAGTTTGGATATTGTTAGGCGCATTGTTATAAAAAATTAATGTAAAAACTTACATTTTTATTTACGTAATAATGTTAAGATGTAAGTAAAAACAGTGTAAAAATGATAAACACTAAAACAAAATAAAAACTATATTTTCATTTCCTCCAAATCAAAATACTATTTTTGTGATAGCTAATTCAATATTGGGTAAGAAAAATAAAGCTCAAAACTTTCATACATATAATTTTAATGATTTTCCATTTGATGATGATTGAATACTGAAAATGAAAAAAAAAAAAAAGTAAACTTAGATGTTGATATCCATGATAAAAAAAAAAAAACTAATTGAAGTTAAAACAAAGGAACCTATGGATGGTTATGATTTGAACATTCTAAGTTTACAAATGAACTTATTATAAAAGTAAAAGAAGAGTAAATTGTGGATATGCAATTTAATATGTGTTTGATTTGAATCAATTGATATAATTTAGAAATTGTTAAATTTTATTATTTAAATACTTTTGAACTTGGCTGTAGGAGACGGTAAACTCTTTTTGTGTTTTTGGACTTACATTTTATATGGTTATGTTACTTATATATTTTAAATCTAAATATGTTAATTGAATTTTGAGTAGTAATAAATGTTTTTTTAACTTATATATATAATTTTATATTTTAACTTTAAAGAATAAAAACTTTAACTTTCGTATTGTTTCTTTGATTTACATTTCTATTACTCTTCCATGTCAACATAAAACCTAGATTTCGACAATATTAGTTACACCTACAATTTGCAACCTAATATAAAACTAATGAAAAGTAAATACAAGAACAAGAGATTTTAGAGAGAGAGAGAGAGTAGAGAGAAGTTCTCATTCCAGTGTAATTTGAATGTTTACAGAAGGCCTCTATTTATAGAAGGAAAATGGGCCTTTAGTGTAATTTCCACTTTGGGTCATTTGATGCAATATTCCCCTAATTACATAACTGTACACTCACGGGAATGCATTCTCGTGAGTTGTATAATTTTGTGTGTGGGTCCCAACAAATAGTAAACTACTACGCATGGTACTATGCGCGAGTCCCATGTCATCTTGTAATATTTGGAGACGGGGAGTCAATGGACATCCACATAATCAGTATATTCATAATACTCCCCCTTGGATGTCCATTTATGAATGTGCCTCATTAAAAACTTTAACTAGGAAAAACCCAGTGGGATAAAAACCTAGCCAAAGAAAAGAGTACATCATTCATTGATACATTATTCAGTGCTGCCTCATTAAAAACCTTTCTAGGAAAACCCAGTGAGACAAAACCTAGATAAGGGAAAAAGAGTACAACGTGTATCAACTCCCCCTGTTGACAACATCAGTATTACTCCCCCTGATAACATCAGTTGAGATCTTTGAGTCTTCGAAGACCAATACCATAGACAAGCTTCTCAAAGATTGCTTCTGGAAGTGACTTGGTAAATAAATCTGCCAAATTTTCACTTGAACTGATTTGCTGGATATCTATTTCACCATTCTGTTGAAGATCACGAGTAAAGAAAAATTTTGGTGAAATATGCTTCGTTCTATCGCCCTTAATGTATCCTTCTTTAAGTTGGGCAATACATGCAGTATTATCCTCATATAGAACTATTGGAACCATTTTACCAGAAGATAATTGACAAGTTATTCGTATATGATGAATTACTGACCTTAACCACACACATTCTCGACTTGTTTTATGCATTGCTAGGATTTCTACATGATTAGATGAAGTGGCCGATATAGTTTGTTTCATAGATCTCCATGAAATAGTTGTACCTCCACATGTAAAGACATAGCCTGTTTGTGATTTTCCATCATGTGGATCAGACATAAATTTAGCATCTGAATAACCAATTAGTTCATGTTTAGATATATTTGAATAATATAACCCCATATCCATAGTACCTCTGAGGTAACGAAAAATACGCTTTACACCATTCCAATGCCTCTGTGTTGGTGCAGAACTATATCTTGCTAATAAATTAACAGCAGATGTTATATCAAGTCTTGTGTGATTAGCAAGATACATTAATGCTCCAATAGCACTAAGATATGGTACTCCTGGACCAAGTAATTGTTCTACACCTTTTTTGTTAATTATTTGGGGTTGGAATGGATCTTTTTCTTTTTTCAAAGATCTTACAACCATCGGAGTACAAAATGGATGTGACTTATCCATATAAAATCGTTTCAGGACTTTCTTTGTATAAGTTTCTTGATATACAAAGATCTCATCCTTCAGGTACTCAATTTATAATCCAAGACAAAATTTTGTCCTACCCAAATCTTTCATTTCAAATTCTTTCTTCAAACAATTAATTGCTTTTGAAATCTCTTCAGGAGTTCCAATAATGTTGATATCATCAACATAAACAGCAATTATAACAAATTCGTTTCTCGATCTTTTTATAAAAATGCATGGCATATCGGGTCATTTTTATACCCTTCTTTCAACAAGTATTCCTTAAGACAATTATACCACATGCGCCCTGATTGTTTCAAGCCATATAGGGACTTATTTAATTTGATCGAGTATTGTTCTCGTGAATTTGAATTAAATGATTCTAGCGTCTTGAGTCCTTCAGGGACTTTCATATAGATATCACTATCAAGTGAGCCATATAAATAGGCAGTCACAACATCCATTAGATGCAAATCAAGCCCTTCATTTGCTGCTAGGCTAATTAAATAGCGAAAAGTAATTGCATCTACTACTGGTGAATATGTTTCTTCAAAATCAATGCCAAGTCTTTGTGTAAAGCCTTGGGCTACTAGGCGTGCTTTATACCTTGTAATTTCACCCTTTTCATTTCTTTTCCGTACAAAAACCCATTTATATCCAACTGGCTTTACATCTTTAGGTGTATGGACTATAGGTCCAAATACTTTTCGTTTTGCCAATGATTTTAACTCTGCATTAATGGCATCTTTCCATAGGAGCCAATCTTTTCGTTGTTGACACTCGCTAATGGATTTTGGCTCATGATCCTCTTCTTCATTCATCACATCATATGCTATATGATTAGCAAAAATGTCGTCAACGTTGACTTCATTACGGTTTCATTTGATATTATTTGTGACATAATTTATTGAGATCTCATTATTTTCATACATTTCAGGTACCTGGATCTCTTCTGGGGCCTCAATATTCTCCTCTGGAGATAATCTCTCTTCATGAAGTGGCTCATCCAGAGCTACACTTTTTTCTTGATCATCCTCGACTTGGCCATCTATAATCTTATCTCCTTTTCTTTTTCGAGGATTTTTATCTTTGGAACCAATAGGCCTACCACGCTTCAGGCGTGCTTTTGATTCATTTATAATCGGCTGTCCTACAGGGACATCAATTCGAATAGGAGCATTAGCAGCTGGAATATGTGACTTTGTCATTTTCTTTGGGTCAGTGAATGCTTCTGGCATTCGATTAGCTAAATTCTATAAATGAATTATCTTTTGAACTTCTAGTTCACATTGTTTTGTACGAGGATCAAAATGAGCTAATAATAATTCATTCCAGCTAATCTCTTTATTCAACTGCTTATTTTCCCCCCTAATGTTGGGAATATTGATTCATCAAAATGACAATCAGCAAATCGTGCAGTAAATAAATCTCCTGTAGATAGTTCTAAATATTTTATAATTGAAGGAGATTTATACCCAACATAAATTCTCATTCTTCTTTGAGGACCCATTTTAGTACGTTGTGGAGGTGCTATTGGCACATATACTACACATCCAAAAGTCCGTATATGGGAAATATTAGGTTCTTCACTAAAAACCATTTGTAAGGGAGAAATTTTTAAATAACTAGTTGGCCTGATGCGAATTAACATTGTTGCATGCAAAATGGCATGACCCCAAGCAGAAATTGGTAAATTAGATTTCATAAGTAAAGGTCTTGCAATAAGTTGCAATCGTTTTACCAATGATTCTGCAAGTCCATTTTGCGTATGAACATGTGCTACGGGATGTTCAACATCAATTCCAAGGAACATGCAATATTCATTAAAAGTCTGTGAAGTAAATTCACCAGCATTATCAAGATGTATTTTCTTGATAGGATAATCAGGGTAATGTGCTCTTAATCTTATCAATTGAGCAAGCAATCTCGCAAACGCCAAATTTCGAGAAGATAGTAAGCACACATGCGACCATTTAGTTGATGCATCAATTAAAACCATATAATACCTAAATGGTCCGCATGATGGGTGTATTGGCCCACAAATATCTCCCTGTATCCGTTCTAGAAATGTGAGAGACTCACTTTCTACTTTGCTTGGTGATGGCCGAATAATTAATTTTCCCTTGGAACATGCATCACATGAGAAATCATGGGATTTTGGTATTTGTTTCTGTTTCAAATTATGTCTGCATGAATTCTCTATTATACGTCGCATCATAATTGACCCAGGATGGCCTAACCGGTCATGCCAAACATTAAATATGTCTTTATCAGCATGCTTCTGGTTTTCCATAACATTTATTTCAATTGTACTAATACATGAATAGTACAAACCAGAAGATAACATTGGTAATTTCTCCAAAACATATTTTCACCATATCTAACATTAACAATTTGTAGATATTCTTTATTCTCCTCATTTATAGTCTCAATATGATATCCATTCCGGCGGATATCTTTAAAGTTCAACAAATTTCTATGAGACTTGGAAAAATACAAAGTATCATTAATAACAAATTTTGTACCATTGGGTAATATTATTATCGCTCTTCCAGAGCCTTCAATCAATCTCGTATTACCCACTATGGTATTGATGCTTGTACTACAATTTGTTAGATGTGAAAAATATTTCTTATCTTTAAGAATTGTATGTGTCGTTGCACTATCAATGAGACATATATCTTCATTCTTGTGTGCAATATTTGAAATATCCATGAGCTTCATAAAAGAAAAGAAACTGCATTAAAACATATTTAATATAGGAGATGCATTAAAAACATATTTATTATACATAATTGGCAACAAGTCAAAACGAAACAAAATAATTATTACAATTTTTGCAAAACTTATTTAATCATAAAAATCTTCCACCTCCAAGTGAGACATAACATCATCATTTGACTCATTGACATCATTATCTTTATGAGTCTTATCATCACATTCCACATTATTAACACTCCTTTTTATAGAGGCTTGGTAAAGTTTCGCTAAATGTTCTGGCATACGACAATTACGTACCCAGTGTCCTTTAATACCACACTGATAACATTTATGTTCTATAACTTTTGAAGGACCTTCTTTATCATTCTTCTGTCCTTCATTATTCATCTTTTTCTGGTGGGTATAAGGACTATAATAACCTCTTCCACCATGATAAGAACCATGATTATTTCTGCCTCCACGATTTCCACGTCCCCGTCCACGACCACGACCACGACCACAACCGCGACCACGGCCATGACCATGATCATTCCGTACACTCACATTCACTTTAGGAAATGGAGAAGATCCAGTGGGACGATTTTCATGATTTTTCATTAACAACTCGTTATTTTGCTCGGCTACTAATAAACATGAGATTAACTCAAAATATTTTTTAAAACCTTTCTCTCGATATTGCTGTTGTAAAAGCAAATTCGAAGCATGAAAGGTAGAAAATGTTTTCTCTAATAAGTCCTCATCAGTTATTTTTTTCACCACATAATTTTAACTGAGAACTTATTTTGAAAACAGCTGAGTTATACTCACTTACAGTTTAAAAATCTTGTAGCCTGAGATGAATCCATTCATAACGAGCTCTAGGCAAAATCACCGTTTTCTGATGATTATACCTATCTTTCAAACTAGTCCACAATTCAAATGGATCTTTCACCGTTAAATATTCAGTTTTCAAACTTTCATGAATGTGGTGTCGGAGAAAAATCATAACTTTAGCCTTTTCTTGAGGGGACGCATCATTTCCCGGCAATATAGCCTTTCCAAGGTCCTTTGCTTGAAGATGGATTTCAACATCTAAAACCCATGATAGATAATTCTTCCCGGTGATATCAAGAGCATTAAATTCAAGATTTGAAAGGCTGGAAGACATGATTCAAACTAAAAATAATGATAATAATTAGAATCATATTATAAAATCATATTATAAATTAAAACATAATTTAAAGAACTGTAAATAAACATGCTAAGAAAATAAAAAGAAGATGAGATAGGAATGGTAGTAAACTCACAGCGATAACTATCTCATCCGAAAGTAAGAAAGAGGATGCATATTTAATATATAATATATAGACAGCAATAAAGAATTAAAATAAACAAATGGAGCCCACTAATAAATATATTAGTGTCGCCACCATAAAAGGTAAATAAATGCATAAATAAATGGAGCCCACTAATATTAGTGTTGACACCATAAAAGGTAAATAAATGCATAAATAAATGAAGCCTACTAATATTAGTGTTGTCACCATAAAATGTAAATAAATGCATAAATAAATTTTAGTAACATAAATTTAAATGTTAGTGTTATAATGTAAATATTAGTAAAGTCAGTATGGAGCTTAATATCGCCACCATGAAATAAATAAAGCAGTAAGTAAAGAATTTAAATTAAACAAATGGAGCTTAGTATCGCCACTATGAATTAAATAAATAAAGTAGTAAGTAAAGAATTAGAATTAAATTACAAATGGAGCTTAATGTCGCCACTATGAAATAAATGAATAGGAAGTGAGAAGAAAACATAAATAAATTACTATAAATAGTAAAATATAAATTTACCGTGAATAGTAAAAATTACTATTCACTGTAAATAGTGAATAAAATAAAATTACTGAAAAATTAAATCTAGACTTCCATATAGGAGTCAAAATGAATAAAAATATAAAATTATTGAAAAAGGTAAAATTAACATGAATAGTAAAAATTACTATTTACTGTGAATAGTAAATAGTAAATAATCTCAAATGTTAACCATGGAACCCGATGTTCAAAATAATCGGTAAAAGTAGAATTTTAATTCCATATCATGGTTAAGATTATCCCAGATAGATAAGATAAACATATAGCAAAAGAAAATGGTAATAAAATCTTACCTTGATAGAGTCTTCGTGCTAATAACGTAATATAAAACTGATGAAAAGTAAATAGAAGAACAAGAGATTTTAGAGAGAGAGAGTAGAGAGAAGTTCTCATTCCAGTGTAATTTGAATGTTTATAGAAAGCTTCTATTTATAGAAGGAAAATGGGCCTTTAGTGTAATTTTCACTTTGGGTCATTTGATGCAATATTCCCCTAATTACATAACTGTACACTCACACATTCCCGTGAGTTGTATAATTTTGTGTGTGAGTCCCACCAAATAGTAAACTACTATGCATGATACTATGCGTGAGTCTCATGTCATCTTGTAATATTTGGAGATCGGGAGTCAATGGACATTCACATAATCAGTATATTCATAACACCAATTTTAATAAAAATTTCCTGATTTGGGATTTTTAAGTGGGCTAAGGTTTAAATTTGACAACTGAATATATTTGAAGTTTTTAGCTGTACGCGTTAACTCTCCCAAACCGGTGGAACCCACTTGCTTCCGCCTTATCTCATTGAGATTGACATGCTAAGCTCATCCCAAAACCACGTTGTTTTGGGGGGATGGATTCATAGGCTCGCTGTGCATGTAATCTGAACCCCGTCTCATCTTTCACAAGCACATCCTCCCTCTCTCTTCCGCATCAAACTCCTCTCCCTCCTTACTGTCAGAGACTCAACGTCATCCATGGCAACTTCAGAAACAAGGGGAATTCATCAGCGTCGTCATTAGCAAGGTAGAGAGATTTGTGAAGTGGCTGGAGGGAGAACTATCATTGTTGGTGGAAGAACAATCGGTACTGAAGCAAAATCCACATTGGCCGGAGAAGAAAGCAGACGCAATATAATATCGGGAAGTTGCTTATAGCTACCGAGATCTGAAGAGCCTGGAATTAGAGGTATCGTCGTTCGAGGACAATCCAAGAGTGGCGGTGGGGCAGGCGCTGAATAAGATGCAAGCACTGCGAGCAAGTACAAGATTGATTAGAATATGTGGAACTAAGTTGGTGAGATGTGAAATGCGGGAGATGGACTGCCATATCTGCTTGGGATTGTGAATGTGCAGATTGATGATGAAGAGAAGCGTGAACAGTGCGGAGAGAACAAGACAAAGTACTTGTAAGCTACAAAAATTAAATTTTCAATGTTCCTTGAGAATGGATGTTGGACAAAGGCCTCATCGGTCAGGTGTGTGTGCCTCCGGTTCATATTTTTACACTCATGATGCAAGGACCCTTCACTCAGGTGCTTCTTGCGACACTTGAAGAGGTGGGCAAGTTGCTGAAGGATTTATGAGGATAGAGAGTTGTCATGGATGACGTTGAGAGAGGAGACGCGACTGGAGTATGACGTTGAAGAGAGCGAATGTGGAGCTGTGAAAGATGAGACGAAGAAGAAAAAAACATATCGGATTTTGAGAGAGTTCACGGAAGTTGCTATTTTTGTTTCCTTTAAAAAAGGATACATTTTTACACCCAAGCAAATATTAGCATCTTAACCTTTTTAAAATTTTTATTGACTGTCGGTCAGTTACGCCTAGATTCTTAAACTCAAATTTTATTGCAGGAGCCCAATGAGGCCTTCTTTGCGTGCGCCTACAACAAATAATCCAAAATATGCTCTGTTTTTATTTATTCGTTTGTTTGTTTGCAATGGTATCTTTACAAACATACACGATCCATAACCATATCCTGGGTTCCCAACTTTATATTCCAGGATAATAATTAATAAACCAGGGAGAATGCACAATACAGATTAATTAATTCACGGTAAATAGCCCACGGGAAGCTAAGAATCCTGTTAGTATTGAATTCAAATTCTATTCATGTAAAAGCATAGGATTTAAAAACTAAAACTGTGAGTTTGATATTTAACCTTCTTATGAGACACTTAAGAATCATTCTCATCTGAAAAGGTGATTGAGGAAATGTGATTGGGAGATAAATGTAAGTAATCTTTTTCAGAAGCTTAGAGTACACGTTTTTTTCTTAAGTAGAAGGCTAAATGACGTTAAGTTAATTACAACAAACTAAAGAAAAATAAAAACATCTCAACACTTATTAAAATAACGTAACATTGCCTTGCATGAGAATGAAGTAATATAATTCCAATGTTTTAAAAGTGCTATAAATTGGATTATATAATTTACATTTCAAAGGAGAGAAGTTTCACTCTTTCAACCCCCAACATGTACTATAATTACACAACACTAAACACGCGTCAGACATACAAATCAGCACTGTTAAATGTCAAGAAATGAAACATGGTGATGTCGCGAGACCAAAATGTAAACCCACTTTTTTCATCTGTTTATAATCTCTATACGAAATATGCCTCACACAATATAATATTGAGGCAGGCGCTTCTATGAACCTGCGTTTTAAAACCATGACAATTCGGTAAAATCTTTTCTTTTTTTATTTTTAAATGTCAAAAAAAGCATTTGAATAGTTGGCTTAGATTTGAAAACGGGCCATGTGACTTTGTGATATAAAAATACAAGATAAAGTTTTTCATTTTTTGTTATCCTAGCAGCTAATTAAAAGCAAGGGCTTCAAGATTCCACATAGAAATCAATACTATATCCAACTATCATTATCATCTAGTGGAGATAGTTTGAAGGACACACACGACTTGAAAACACCTCATTGTTGAATGAAATAGTGCAAGGTGGGCTCTTGAACATAGAATAATAATGTTGCTGTTTGGTCTTTGGTCATAGTGGAACACCTTTTCCATATAACTACTCAGAAGCAAAAACTAGTGGTATAGAAACATCCACGTCTCTGCCTCGTCCATCTACGTGAAGTTTCGTATCCCATTGGTGGCTGTTAAGTACAAGACAAGAAGGAATAGTAATGACCTCACCAGAAAACTTGAAAACAAAGCATTCAAAAACTTAAAAAGAAAAAGAAACGAATTCAGGCTGCTGCAAGGTTGAGATCGAGACGCTGGTTTTACTTGCATGATAAGAAACCCAGTAATTTGCCCGAAGTTTATTTCCGCTATTGGGTTTGTGTCAGATTCTCCATCCCCGTTCACGCAATAGCAAGAGACGGTGAATTAAAATAAATATCTTGTCAGCGATTTGGCTAGCTTTATGAGATTTGTGACGACACCATAAAAAAAACAATCAAGCATCTAATCTAAAGAGTGGAGATTGGAAAGAGACGACGAAAGTGTAGATTAATTACTTGTGCTAGTTGTTCTCCGCAATATAGTACTGGGCTAATGGGTGTTCTTGGTTTTCAATCTCAGTGGAACCCATGTTCATGGGTTGTCAAGGACACGTGCTTGTCATAACAACAAGGTGAAGGGTAAATTATATGTATAAATACGGAGAATATAGTAATGCAGGGAACGGATAAGAATGAGGGGTCAAAGATGTCAGACTCTTTGAATGGAGAGGTACCGTTGAACTTATTGTAATTCGCGCGTGGCTAAACAAGTGGGGACCTAATTCTCTAGTGCTTTGCTAATAAGAACTTCCATTGGGATACGATTATAAGCCTCAAAATGCATTATGCAGATTCTCACCTTCCTGTTGAGTTAGGTCCACGCATTGTGCCTTTCTTGCTTTTACTTTGCCTCTCCCCAACTCAAAATTCGCCCACCCTTTTTATCTTTCTCTCATCACAGGATCCATTTAAAGAATAATTAAATTCAAAACACCCTTAAACTGAAGTTTTGTGTATAATTGAGTAGTGATGAGAAAAAAGGAGGGGAAATAATAAACATTTGGCTTCAAAGCAGGGCGTTGCCGTGTGCTCCCAACACCTTGTGTTCATTTTGGTTGTTTTTGTGAAGGGTCAAAATTGATTCTAATCAGCACGCATAATCCAAAAGAGCCTCAACGGTGGCGCCACCACCACGATGCGCCATTTTCAAGTAAACAATAAATTAGAAAACGGTCGTTTTGGGGGGTTTTTTGTTTGACCTTCTCCATTATGTAAAAGACAGTTGGAGAAAGAGAAAGGCAAGAAAAATGGAGTTGTAAGGAAACAGTGAAACGAGTTAATACGGATTGTATTGGTATTTGTTGAGTGGGCTGTCCTGGGAATTTCTCATCCTCTTGTTTCCTACTTCCTTCCCCTCTCCCTCCCTCTCTCTACCTTCTGCTATAATCTTGCGTGTTCGAGTTCGTTACTTCACCGGCGCCTGACCTTCACCGATTCACAAGGCACGTTTAACTGGTTGGTTACCTTTTTATAATTCTGTATGTTTTGATTATACGCCGATTTTCCTGCGATCATGCGCTTTCTGTTCATAAATATCTGCTGTGCATACCTGCAATCTCTCTGTTAATCTGTTTAATCTCAGGTTTTCATTTCTGATCCTCTTGATGATCGCTTCTTATGCACCACTTTCCTACTCTTAATCATCCATTAGTTTTTGCTTGTTGCCTCAAGGAAAGGTGTTCTTCGTGCCCATCGCTTGTGCCTTTTTTCTTTTCCATGACTTGCTTTTGGCCTTATGATTCCATAGTCTGCCCGTTTCAGAGATGTGTTTTCATCTGCGAGATCATATGGTTTACGACCCTTTTAAAAAAAAATAAAAAAATAAAAATTATATCTCTTTTTTTTCCCCTCGCCATTAAGCTCGTGGAATAGACATAGTCATGTATTAACTGCCTGATGAGAATGGTAGAATTTACTATTGGCCCATGACTCCATATGCTACATATCAACATTCACCTACCCGTTTTTTGTCAAAAGGGGGAACATGGCGTAGATATGTTGCGTGGGTGCTCTTTGTGAAGGAGGAATACATCATTCCTTGCTCGTGGAAATCATGTGAATTTCATGCCCACATATATTTCAATATTCCCCCTCGTTGTCATAACATTTTTATTATGTTATTTTGTGGTTTATCAAGTTCTTAATTCAAATGAATCTGCTTGTGTCAGCAGATGACATGGTCCTCTTCTTTATTTTTGTTGATATTGTGCTTGCCATGTACTTTTGGCTATTTAGAACTGACTTGAAGGGTTCAAGGGTTTCGTCTCTCAGGCTTTTGCTGCTTGATGATACAAGCTGCCTCTCTTAGTTTTTCCTTCGTATAAGGGACATAATCAATTGTCATTCAAATATGGTCTTGTCTTTCTAACCTTTTTACTCTGCTACTTTTAGGATCTGGGATTTCTTCCACCCTTTACCTGGGAATATAATAAGAACAACAATGGAAACAACAATAATAATAGGAAAATCGTCTCCTTGTTTTTCTCACCCCCGGTGCTCTTTATAAGTGGTTCTCAGTGACTCAGTGGGTGCAGTTGTTGGTTATTTAATTTTATCGCCATACATTTTCACTTATCTTTGAATATTTTTCTTTGAAGTTTAGTTAATATATCCTCAATCCTAATTGTTCATTGAGCATTGTGGTTTTGCATGTTGGAGGATTTAGCAGATATTGTCAGTCCTGGTTTTCTATAGATTTCTTTAGAATCAATTAGGTTTAGATTGTTTTTTATCGTGCAGGTTTCTTGGTGCTGATGATATATGTTTGCATCTTGAGTTTGAACTCAAGATTGAAACATTATATATCTGCATGTGCTGGTGAGATGTTCTTTTCGTTGGAAACCTTCATTTCCTCTTCTATTTCTTACCTGCTCATCAAGAGCAATTCATTCTCCAAGGAAGGGGTGAATTTCTTTAACTGGTTTTTGCCCAGGCATTCACACTGTGCTGGTTATGAAAGAGGGTGAATTTCTTCATTTGGTATCTTCCCTGACATTGTCTGAACTGAATTGCTGATGGTGTTGCATGACCTTTGAATCTTTGGTTTATGGGTGGTGATAATGGAACCGATAAATCTGGCATGTTCTGTTTTCTGATGATAAGCTTGTGTGAAACGCTGCTGTCACAAAGTTTTATAAGCTTATTTCATTTAAGATGAAGAAAGTGTATCATACCAAAGATCCTCATCCCACTGCCAATTGGAAGAGCGTAGTCCTTGTTCAATTGCAATGTGGCATTTAGATATTGATCTTCTAGGCTTGGACACATGTTTGACATGAGATAGCCCAACAATTAAGTCAGGGATACTGTGACAGCAGATATGTTGCATTCCAATGTTTAGAGACGCAAGACGTTGATGCAGAGTGTTATGGACAATTTAGGGTGGGTGGTGGAACTCTGCGACTATCATTGCTCTTGTTCTGATTGATATCCTGAGGTGTGAGATATGGTTGTTGATAAAACTTTATGCTAGCTTCCCTGTGGCATGTAAGAGCTGATTTATCCTTTATAGGGCTCTTGGTCTTGAATCCAACATCTATGATAACTACTCTCAAGGTGATGCTACTTAGTGGGGGCTGTTTTAAGAGCCGTAGCAATAGCAGACTTCATAGAGTATTCAGACTGTCATGTTGAACCATTAGGGCTTGTTTGATGGAGTTTGGTGTCCATTCTCTAAATCAATATTACAGGGCTTTTTATGACGGTGCAGTTTCTCATACTGCTAAAAGTTGGCTTCTTCAATTATTCACTACGAACTGCATCACCAAAGATGAGCAGTATGGCGCTTTTTTTTTTTTTCCTCACAAGAAGTAAATGTCCATTGGGCATGATGTAGACGGAAAAACTTCCCACTTTGGAAGCCCACATTATTGTTCATTTCTCTAATTAACTTTCTCTATTTCAAATACTACTTTTGAATTTCGATGATGAATATGATGAGTTTTTACTAATAGTAAATCTAGGTACAGTTTATCATATCTTTATCATCAAATTCTACAGTAAAAAATATGACGTGTTATAATCAATGGAAGCTGGATTGAGGGGTAATGGACTAAATACCCATTAAGTAAGATTGAGGGTTCAAACCTTATGTATGGAATAGATTAAGTTGGGAGGGTTATTTCCTAATTGAATTCGACAATGCTTGAATTTGACTAGTTGGTAGTATTGAATACCGAATAATTATACAAAAAGAAAATAAGGATATGTTACAAGTTATTTGAAAGAGGGATTAAATGCTTCACTTGTAAAAAACACTTCAGTATGCTTTTATACACTATCCTCTTTTCACAAAACTATTTGCTTAGTTTCTTAAGCTAATAATGGTAATCTTTTCTTCATTTTTTTCTGACGTTGGCATTGTCACACATAAATCTCTGGGTTATGTTTTCAAGTTTGTTTTAAAGTTCTGACTGCTGACCATATAACACACACACACACACACACACATTCAGGAAGGGTATCGTTTACTTTCTTCCACATACTAACTGTATTTCAGAACTTTGTGATTAGGAGATTAATGGACGATGGTTTTGAATATACATGTTGCTGAGTCAGAGTGCAAGGTGGTCTTCCTCTTTCAATGGAAAGTTGTAATCTGTGAGTGAATGACTCAAAGTGAGTACACTTGGGATTGTTTGTTCACCAAAAAAAAAAAAACAAAGAAAGAGTGTAATTGGGACTGTTGGTAAGGGAATCAGTAGCAGCAAGTGTTTTGTCCATCACATATCAGTTTATGCAAATCGATCATTGATTCATTTGCTTTGGTTTGATGATCTGTAACTAAGATATCTTTCTCTCTCTCAAAAACAACTCAGCGATAACTCATGCCCTTTGGTTGAATAGTTGAGTGACTCCTAACTTTTGCACACGTTTTTGCCTGCTTAATAGCAATTGAACCTGCCAATGTTTGGTTTCATAGGTTGTTCTGTAAATGATGCGAATATTGCCTTCTTGGCTATTCCATTTTGCCTTCTTGTTATTTGATAAGCTCTTAATTCAGCGTGTTAGTCCTTTTTTGCTTGTTCAATCTTTTCTTACAGATTCTTGATAGCATGACTTGGAAGTCTCACGCGGGACGGTCATTGTCTAGGCCATAAGTACTTTTTCCATGGAAGAGGTTAAAATGGACAATGGTCTATATCAAAGTCTAGTGTATGAGATATTAAGGAATTTCTCTGACAAGTAGACAATTAAAAGTGCCAGTGGTGGTTATATATGCAGTAAATGGAACAGGAAGGTCAGGATGGTGGTTATATAATGCTAGTAGCTTTTTTCATTCAACAATAAAGACAACATTTATTTAATTACATGTTAAATTTTGGTTTTCGACAATTTTTGCCCCCTTTGCCTTGGCAAGACTTATCTGACCACACGCATCTTAATTTATCTCTAGGTATTGAACCCCTGCTACACGTATCAGTAGTTACTCTTCCTAGCCATGTCCTACTTTCAGTTTATGATAATGAGGGGAATTTCTAATTCCTATTATCGAAAAGGCCACCCTGTGGGAGTTGTGACATCTGACATTATGCTCTTCCACACGTATGTATATGCACATGTGATGGCTTCGTCCCCTTACCCTCCTTCAATGTTTCTATCTGCAAATGACTAATAAACTCCTTCAATTGGGCTTTCTCTACATAACTGCTACTTGCCCACACGTCATGGAAGTGTTTGATTTATATTTAGCACCCAGGCAAGTGTTTGGACAATGTACCATGATTTTATTCTTCAATCGTTGACTGAATTTGATTGAGAAATTGGTGTATAAAGATTGTTTTCTTGATACTGCAGGGCTATACAGTCTAAGTAGACTGTGTGGGAATTAGAAGAGTTTGTATATGATGGGGTATTTAATAAATATTATTTTTTGTATTCTTGGGTTGTTATTGTCCACGATGAAGTCATTATAGAGAGTTTCATTCTTGCTAAAAAAATTTCTTGTGGCTTAAAAGGAATTGCATGATAGTTTTGAATTGAATGCGTTTTTCTTTATAATTTTTTTTTGCAGATTGTCAGTTAGTTGCGGGTCTATCTTTAACAACGGTGTCTATCCTGATACTGCAAGTGACAGCCATGAGTCATAGGCATTTGTATAGCCCGTCTCAAATATTTGAGAGTGATCATGACCAAAATTGGAATTCTATGCATACTGATCAACAGTATGCACACCTTGGTAATGCGCTTTTATTTGCTATTACTTC
Organism: Acacia confusa; assembly: GCA_037074495.1. Lineage (NCBI taxonomy): Eukaryota > Viridiplantae > Streptophyta > Magnoliopsida > Fabales > Fabaceae > Acacia > Acacia confusa. The sequence goes on along the minus strand of CM073507.1, from coordinate 5,107,472 downwards.
TACTCCCATTCTGTCTTATTAGCCAGTTTTTCCTTACTTGCATGAACAATATCACTTACAATAGGGATCTATTGCAGGTAGAGCTAGCACTTCAGAGAATGGTTCTTTCGTTTATCCTATGGAAAATATGTCTATAGATGGCATTTCTTTTGCCTCTAATTGGAATCCAGCCACAACGCCAAATGTATTTGCATCCTCAAGTCTCAATATTGAAGTACCACCTCGTCAATCTGATGCATCAGGAACTTCACATGATCATTTTCTGCATTCATCAAGTGCCGCAGCCTTCTTTACAGTTTCAGAAAATTATGCTCATCAGCCTCCTCCTCCTCCCCCCAATTATGATAGACAGCCATTTCACGTTGTTGATGGGGGTTTTATTGATCTAACAATGGGAAGTGGAAGAGGGCCTCACAAGCGGAAGAGCCCAGGAAATCCTCCAGTCTGTGAGAGAGGTAGTACGAGCAGATACATAAATGCTGGAAGTTCAACTGATCTTCCTATGTCTTCAGAACTACAGCAGGAGAAACCAAATATGGATTGTCAGTATTTGCCTCGGGATCAAGTTACCATGCCACTCACCTTCAGAGGTAGTGGCCTTTCAATCAGGGGGGAGGGTTCCTTGAGAAATGTGAGAAGCCGTTCTACACTTGATTTTGAATCCAACTTGGCTAGGACCCATTTATCTGGCAATCATTCACACAACTACTCCGTTGGTCTACCCATTGACCATTCTAGCACAATGGATCCGTCAGGTCAGAGTTCTAGCGGATTAACACGGGATTGGAGCCAAATGAGCACATCTCATGCTCATGGCAGGGTGATATTACCAGGTTAGTTAGTTTATATATTCCGGTACAGGCACATAAGCATTCCATTGGCTTCCTTACGAAATCTTTGTCTTAAATGGCAGATACAAGTGCTCTTAATTGTGAGACAGGTCACTTCCTTGTTGGAAGTGGCACTAGTAATACCCCTGTAGATGTTGGGGGTTACCATCACGAATTTGGTACAAGCAGAAATCCTATTGTACCTCAAAGTTTTCATAATAATCCGACTCAGACTGCTAGGGGAGTGCGAAGCAACTTTTCACATAGGTCTACTCCAACTTTTAGACCTTCTTCAAGCTTGCGCTTGGGACATGTAGCACCATCAGATGATGGATTGCAAATGGTTGCCGATAATTACTCCTCGAGACATCCAAGGCCACTAACAACCATTGGCTGGCGGAACAGTGATAGAAATGGAAGGTCAAGGATATCTAGTGATAGATATCGACCACTGGCTGATGCATCTGGTCCTCACGATCGATTCTCTTCAGAGGTATCTTGGGAAATTCTTTTTTGTACCATAATTAAGAGGAGGATAGATTGCCTAACTAGGGATACCTGTTTTCATGTTTTCACACAAGCACTATCTTAGTTAATTTGAATTGGGGGAATTAGGTGTATTAACATTGTCTTTGCAATCTCACTCCGACATCTACTCTAGCAAGTTGACTAGTTGTCATATTCTTTATTATCATCCAGATTGTATTTCTGGCTGTACTACCAGTGGAAGGTTCTAACTTGTTGCTATTTTTGTCGCAGGGTTTCATGATTGTAGACCATGGGTTGCCACATGGATCTAGAAGTATGGTTGATCAGCATAGGGACATGAGGATGGACATTGACAACATGAACTATGAGGTGATTCTTATTGATTCCATCAGGATATTTTCTGTGTTGCAAGTAGATCCGAGTCCTTGTATTTTGCATGAAATAAGAGGAGTAGATCATATTATTTATAACTTATAAATAATGTGTCTTCTTATAGATTTTACATTATAAAATGATGATTTGTATTATTTATATTTGAACTGTTTGAATGATGGCTTCTCCAGGAACTTCTTGCCCTTGGAGAGAGGATTGGTCATGTCAGCACAGGATTGTCAGAGGACTTGATTTCAAAATGCATGACGGAAACAATATATTGTTCATCTGAGCAAAGTCAGGAGGAAGGAACTTGTGTGATCTGTTTGGTACGTTGTACTTCTTATAGGACTGCTCTGTTTTCGTAAATGAGTTCGTTAGTTTAGGTTTAGGTGTCTCTTGGATGTCATTATAGTTATATAGATGCATACTGAACTGAACTGAACTGAAAAAAATTGACAGGATGAATACAAGGACATGGATGATGTTGGGACTCTGAAAACTTGCCGTCACGACTACCATGTGAGCTGCATTAGAAAGTGGTTATCCATGAAGAACAAATGTCCAATCTGCAAAGCTCCTGCTCTGCCAGATGATAAGAAGGATAAATGATTCATTTAGCGGTCTCATTTTGTATATAAAAAATTTAGATATTCCTCGAAGTTGGGGAGACAGTCTTTCTTTTGCTATGTGGTAATTGGGATGCTGCTGTACGTCAATGCATTTGTTTATGGCTTCAATCTCATTCTGATGAAGCCTTGAAATTATCCAAATTTAGTGCTTGATACCGAGGTTTTAAATCAACCAAAAACATAACCCCTATTTATAAAGCTCTAATTTTTAATCCTAGCTAATTCTTAGAAGTTAGGACAATATTTATTTAAATTAAATGCTAGATGAACAAAATAAGGGAATTGAAATCCCAACTCTTTATTTATAAGATGATTCAAATCCAAGTCCTAATCAAATCTAAGAGATAATTATAATAAAATCATGGAAAATCATTTTGCATGTAATTATATTTTCCCTCGGGATATTTTTCTTTCCTAATTAAAATAGTTCACTTTATGATCAATTGGTAACTGTGGCAATAGAGAAAAGTTAAAAGAATTTAATTAAAATAGAAAAATAAAAATTGAGTGGAAGCATATATATACCTACCAAATATTTTATTTTGTGATATAATTATCCTCATCGTCTCAAGATAAAATGAAATGGTTATCATAATAACTATATTGGCTCAATACTCGATTTTAGGATGATTTTATTTATCTGTTATGAGCGTTTTTAGTTTACGGGAATATATATTTATCTTTTTTTTTGTCAAGACACCGCATAAACTGTGTCACTGTGTGCCGTCATACGAGTTACGAGTTACGACTCATACCGAAGATGACTTCATTCCCCCGCATCATTTCATCCACGTGTAGTGCAAAATTTGTTAATTCTGGAGTCCTCTATAATTTCTTCAAAATAAAATGAGGCGTGGAATTAACAACGATCGTGATAAAGAGGGAAAGCACCCGAATATTCTAGACCCATCCGCAATACTTGACACGTTGTTTCTAGTCTTTTCCGATCAGCAAACTTGCCAAGGAGGAAACCCTACTCTTCGAAGTTCGAATACCTCGCGTTATAAAAGGCGCCTCTATCTTCCCTTCTTCTTCATCATAATCTAAAGCCTTTCTTCACAGTTTCTCTTTCACACCTGGTTTTCTCTGTGCAGTTATTGTTCTTTCTGTTCGGTTCTCAATATGCAGATCTTTGTGAAAACCTTGACCGGCAAGACCATCACCCTCGAGGTGGAAAGCTCCGATACTATTGACAACGTGAAGGCGAAGATCCAAGATAAGGAGGGTATTCCTCCCGATCAACAAAGACTCATCTTCGCCGGTAAGCAGCTGGAGGACGGACGCACTCTCGCCGATTACAACATTCAGAAGGAGTCAACGCTTCACCTCGTTCTCCGATTGAGGGGCGGTATGCAGATCTTCGTCAAAACCCTAACCGGAAAGACTATCACTCTTGAGGTGGAGAGCTCCGACACCATAGATAATGTTAAAGCCAAGATCCAGGACAAGGAAGGCATTCCCCCGGATCAGCAGAGGCTCATCTTCGCTGGCAAACAATTGGAAGACGGACGTACACTCGCTGATTATAATATTCAGAAGGAGTCTACGCTTCACCTTGTGCTTCGTCTTCGCGGAGGAATGCAGATTTTCGTCAAGACCCTGACGGGGAAAACCATCACTTTGGAAGTTGAGAGTTCCGACACTATCGACAACGTTAAGGCAAAAATCCAGGACAAGGAAGGTATCCCGCCTGATCAGCAGCGCCTCATCTTTGCCGGAAAGCAATTGGAGGAAGGGAGGACCCTTGCGGATTATAATATCCAGAAGGAGTCAACTCTTCATCTGGTGCTTCGTCTGCGTGGAGGCATGCAGATTTTCGTGAAGACGCTCACCGGGAAGACTATAACTCTGGAAGTCGAGAGCTCGGATACAATTGATAATGTGAAGGCGAAAATTCAGGATAAGGAGGGGATTCCACTGGACCAGCAGCGTCTCATCTTCGCTGGGAAACAGCTTGAGGACGGACGCACTCTTGCAGATTATAACATTCAGAAGGAATCGACCCTGCATCTTGTCCTCCGTCTTCGCGGTGGGGATATCTAAGGAAATTGCCGTTCATGTGATATTTTAGACTTTCTATCTATGTCAACGTTGTGCAGATGTTATTCTGCTTAGATATTAGTTATCAGTGGTTGTTAATGCGCCCCTCGTGTACGGGCGTCCTTACTATGTTTCTTTTAATCGAATAAATGAATGGATGTTTATTTTAGTATAATATTTTTACTTGGTTTGTGAATGAAGTGATAAATTTCATAATTGAATTCCACTGTTAATATCTGGTTTGATTCTCAGTATATTTATGGTACAGAGCACTGCGCTGGCAATGTGTTTGGGGACTCCCCTAACCCTTTGGTCTCAACTTTTAAGAAGAAAATGGTTTTATTTACGACATTTGATTTTGGTGTTTCCCTTGCAAATCCCAATTGAACAAATATTCTCCCAGATTCGAGTATTCGGATTATAGGTCGAATTATTTAGAGGTGCGGGGATCAAATATGACCGCTGAACCCTCGAAGTTTTTACTATCTATTCAATGAGAGCGATCTATGCATGCGTATATTTGAGTTGGATGGATTCAGTTCATGAGCTGAAGTTAAAACGAAAGGCTCCTTTCTCGTGCGAAACCTCAGGTCTTGGCTATAGCGTATTGAATTTAAGGTGTTTTATTTTCCCACATTCGTGTTCGACAAAGATGGAAGCCGCAACAGGTTTTGGCCGAAGAATTCCTAAGGCATTGAGCTATACTTGTTACGAATTAGGATTAACACATTGTGAATTGGGTACCTCACTCGAAGTAAATCTTTCAACCTGGACTGGTAGCAATACGGGGTTTGCTAAAAAACCTTTGCTTGTGTCATAAGGATGTTTTGTGGTTCATATTTCTCAGTCAGCCACAGAAACTTTTTATTTCCAAAATATGTTGACCTGCGTGTCATTTGAGAAAGTCCTTGAACCCCAAATCCATCAGCTCACAATCCGAAATAAACCTTTTGAAAGTTCAACATCTTCCTACCGACCTTCGATTACCTCCCCGCTTCTCACTTTGAGATACCAGCTCATTAAATTACCATTTATATGCCTGGAAATATCAACTACTTTCTCGCATACTTTTAACTCTTTCCCCCCTCCTTAGGAGGCCCATGTATGAAAGTCGTGTACTCCGGCAAAGGACAACCACTAGAGGATACGTTTGTGTGTAGAATATTTTTTGAAGAGGAAAGGATATCCATAGTCACATCTTCAGACCACCAAGAGCTAATCCACCACTTAAACGCTTCCTCATCCAAACCACAAGCTCTTGAAATTTTTTATACTTTTTTCTGTTTCTGTTTTGTTTCCATTAAGAAAACAATGCAGGCCTTTTTTCCCTACATAATTCCTTGATATTCTTTACTGTCAGTCCCTGGCAGTTCCATGATATGATGCTCATGGCTCCATGGGGGCTGTTTTAGGCCATGAATCCATGCCCTCCTTTTTATTATGTTCATTGCAACACTGTTCCCCTACCCCGCCCTCGTTCTTACCATTAAAAGCCAACCTTCTTCTTGCCACATTCTTCCCTTTTCTGATATTCTTCTCGCTCTCCAATTTGTCATCCCCACTGGGATCACAACTTCCACCTTCCTTACAATCCTCTTTTACCTCCTCCATACGCTTGGCATTTGGGGGAGATTCTGCCATCCGTTTTTCTTTTCAGCAACGTCTTCTCAACAATTTTGACCATCTGGGAAGCATTATTTACTATCGCTAATGCTTTGGATTTTTCATCATTAGGAATATTAAATACCACGGTTCTATTTATAAATCTACTTAGTGAAAGTGGATTTAAAAATACGATGAGAATGGTAAGCATTAAGAGCCAAGTTGGGTGTCACTTGAGATGGGGAAAATACTTGCATAAGAAATAGTTGAGGTTCAGGAAATTATTGATGTGTGTGATTTTGCTGTTGGGCTAAGCCGACAATTATTCCTTGGCCAAATCATATGATGTTGGAGGTATGGAATCTTCTTGGAATTGTTGGTGTTATCACTGCTTTCAACTTCCCTTGTGCTGGAATGCCTGCATTGCATTAGTTTGTGGAAACTGTCTTGTGTGGAAGGCCATTAATAACTACTGTCACAAACCACGTAGCTGATGTTCTTGACAGGATCAAATTTCCTGCTTCTATATTCATTTGTTTTGTGGAGGTGCTGAAATTGGTCAAGCAGTAGTATTTCCCTGGTTTGAGTGCAAAGGTGGGCTTGATGGTCCAGCAAACAATTAATGAGAGATTTGGCAAATTCTAGAGGAAGCACTTGCCTTGAACAATTCTCTACCTCCATGATCGAGTAGTTCAACCTTTACTAAAAGGCCTGAAGCTATATTAAGATGGATTGGCCACTGGGGAGTCACTGCGGCATAGTGAATGTAAACATCCCCACAAACGGAGCTTTAAGTTGGCAGTGCTTTCGGCGGAGAAAAGGCAACTGGCGGTGGTCGTGAATCTGGAAGTGAGTCTCAAAAGCGATACCTGCGTCGTTCAACTTAGAGGAGTGAATTATCATTGGGTCAGGGGATAAACTTTTGCTAGTCAGCAATTATGAGAAGGGGCGAAAATGCAATTTCTGGCCAGACGAATAGATGTATACGATTATATTAGACTTGGACTTTTTATTTCTTCATTATTTCTTATTTTATGTTATATCAGACTTTGTTGTCGCCAAAAATTGAATCAGCGATTTTTCTCTGGTGTTATTGAGAAATGAAAACCTTGTACACAAGTATTTATAATCTTATCATTAGTTTCTCTGATCAAAACATGACATATGTGATTTTTCAATGAAAACGTGAATAGTTTTTGCAGCCCCAGTGAATCGACAATTAATATATGTACACGCTTGTTAATTATTATTGGAAAAAGCCGACCGATTAGAAAAAGTAATATCATGGCAAGAAAAGAAAAGAAAAGGCGGTATGGAAAAATAACCAGCTGACCATATCGACAAATTCAATGAGACACGCACATACAAAAGGATTCAAATTAATCCTGTCAAATTCATTGAAAAGATACCATAAATTTTATCGGAGGAGAATAGAAGCAGTTATAATAAGGGATAAATTGATGATCCTTTTGATCAAAGTCAACAAGATAAAAAATAATATAAACAAGTTCATAAGAGAAAGGAAAAAAAAAAAAAGGGGATTTCTACAAAAACATATGTCATGCCTGATCACATTTTGATTCCCACCCAAAAAACTATAGGGAGATGAAAACTCTCTTAAATGAAACAAAATGCCAAGGAGTTTTGCTCTTGTACAAAGTCTTGGTCCATAAATCCATTTTAGAAAAGCACCGAAGCATTGGGGTCAGAATAAGTACATGTAACCATATGAGACAAGGGAAGAGTATGATCATCCATTCTTTGTAAATTTATAATCGCCAACGACCAATGAAAGGAGTACTAGAATGCTCGCAACCATAAAATTATTGTATCTGCAATCATAAGAATTATTTAGGAGGTCTCATTCCCCACGCATCAACTCATTCACATATAAGTGCAAAATTTATTAAAAAAATTAATAACACGCAAATAATATGAAAACAAGTTTAAAATCAAAATAGAACAATACTGGACAATTGGACGGTGAAAATACAAGAAAAATAAATTATATATTCATGTATTTTGTTTTTTTGATAGAAAAATTTTTTAGAGGGATTCGACATCAGTCCCTTACCAAAGTTAAGGAACAGCCTCTGGCTCTTTAGGTAGACTTACGAGATCGCCTATCATAAGAGTTTCAGCAACGACAGCGGGATGAAATACACATCCTTTAGGACTTTGACCAAATCTCTTCCTGTGCCAACTTCGTTCGGCAATTATATATTCATGTACTGTATGAACCTTCCAGTCTCGTTTCATGGGCGACGAGTCAACAAAGACAGGCCCAATTAGATTGTTCGGTTCCAAAGAGGGCAGCACTCGAATGTTCTAGATCCGTCCGTAATAGCCTTCTAACTTGACCTGCTATTTCTAGTCTTTTCCGGATCCAAATAACTTCGTAGGGAAGAACCCCATATCTTAGGCTATAAAAGGCGTCTTCATCTTCCTTTTTTCCTCATCTGAAGCAAAAGCCTTTCGTGAAAATCGATCTTGAAAATTCCTTTCTTTGCAGTTCTTGTTCTTTTTATTCGTTTGTCAATATGCAGATCTTCGTGAAAACCTTGACCGGAAAGACAATCACCCTCGAGGTGGAAAGCTCCGATACTATTGACAACGTGAAGGCGAAGATCCAGGATAAGGAGGGTATCCCTCCGGATCAGCAGAGACTCATCTTCGCCGGCAAGCAGTTGGAAGACGGCCGGACTCTCGCCGATTACAACTTTCAGAAAGAGTCGACGCTTCACCTCGTTCTTCGTTTGAGGGGCGGTATGCAGATCTTCGTCAAAACCCTAACCGGAAAGACAATCACTCTTGAGGTGGAGAGTTCCGACATCATAGATAATGTTAAAGCCAAGATCCAGGACAAGGAAGGCATTCCCCCGGATCAGCAGAGGCTGATCTTTGCGGGCAAGCAGCTGGAAGATGGCCGCACCCTGGCCGATTACAACATACAGAAAGAATCGACCCTTCACCTCGTCCTCCGATTGAGGGGCGGTATGCAGATCTTCGTGAAGACCTTGACGGGTAAGACCATTACTTTGGAGGTTGAGAGTTCTGATACAATCGACAACGTGAAGGCCAAGATCCAGGATAAAGAGGGTATTCCTCCGGATCAGCAGAGACTTATCTTCGCCGGTAAACAATTGGAAGACGGCCGTACGCTTGCGGATTACAATATCCAAAAGGAATCTACGCTTCACCTTGTGCTTCGTCTTCGCGGAGGAATGCAGATTTTCGTCAAGACCCTGACGGGGAAAACCATCACTTTGGAAGTTGAGAGTTCCGACACTATCGACAATGTTAAGGCAAAGATTCAGGACAAGGAAGGTATTCCCCCTGATCAGCAGCGTTTGATCTTTGCCGGAAAGCAATTGGAAGATGGGAGGACCCTTGCGGATTATAACATCCAGAAGGAGTCCACTCTTCATCTGGTGCTTCGTCTGCGTGGAGGCATGCAGATTTTTGTGAAGACGCTCACCGGAAAGACTATAACTCTGGAAGTCGAGAGCTCGGATACCATTGACAACGTGAAGGCGAAAATTCAGGATAAGGAGGGGATTCCGCCGGACCAGCAGCGTCTCATCTTCGCTGGGAAACAGCTTGAGGACGGACGCACTCTTGCAGATTATAACATTCAGAAGGAGTCGACCCTTCATCTTGTCCTCCGCCTTCGTGGTGGGGATATCTGAGGAAATTGTTGTTCGTTTCATATTTTAGATTTGTTTCCATGTCAATGTTGTGCTGATGTTATTCTGCCCCGTAGTTAGCGTCTTGGGAGGTTGTTAATACTCCGGTCATCTAAGTGCGTCCTCTACAATATTTCAGTTTTTATTCGAATAAATGTTAGCTTGACTTTCAGTATAACGTTTTTACCTGGTTTGCGAAGGAATGTGATAAGTTTCACAATTGAATTCCTCTGATGCTGATTGTTTTTTTTTTTTTTATGACATTTAGTTTTTGGTTTACATTGCGAATCCTGACTGAACAAACTATCTCGAGATTTGAGAGTCTTTAGATCTTAGCTTGAAATTTTTAGACGTGGTTTAAGTGGTCCCACTGAACCTTCAAATTTTGAATGGTCATTCAAAGAGAGCTATTTAAACATGCGTATTTATTTGAGTTGGAGGTATTCAGTTAATGAACTAAAAGTTGAAAACGAATGGCTCCTTTCTCTTGCAAAATTGCTTTCTCAAAGAGAGATCTATGCATACGAATAGCTTAGTAAAAGTTACAGCCCCTGTGCACGTCGCAGAATGTGTGCCGTTTTGGAATTTGCAGCCATGACCCGCACTCACAGTACTTACTTTCTTAAGGTCTGTGGTCAACAATGATATTCTGCATTCAGATCCTGCTGCAATTTAAATTTATTGTGCTTCTCAGGGTGGGAGTTGAAGTTCATTTGGATATATTATTTTTACTCTTAATGCATTGGATGACGGAGGGGAGAGAACAGAGAATAAGGAAATAAGGATAATTTGTAGTCTTGGAGATTGACGAGTCTCTGCTTACAATGGAGCCGCTAGCAGACGCCAGGTGAAAGCGACTGGAAGATACAATGGCTGTAGAGGGAAGCTCATGATGATCTATCTATCATAAATGTCAAATCTGAGGAATAAAATAATTTCAAAACTAGAGAGCACAGAGGTAATATTGGAAACTCATTGTGAGACATAGATGCCTTCAACCTGTGGCGTTAACTGCTTGGGAGCTTTTATATTATCATGTTGAATAGCTTTTGTAATCGGAAAAGTTCAACTTCACTAATTTACCAACTCGATCTGTGGTGTAACATCTATGAACTTATGTGTACTGGCATTGTAAAATCTAGAAGCTTTTCTGAACTAAATTGATTACGCCCTTAGCTCAAACCAAACGTCAAAATTTAGAGTATCTCAAAATAAATTTATAGTTGTCAGAGGAACCATAATCACCTAAAGCACAGGATCAAATTTATTGTCAAATTCCCCACCAACAAGCACTCACCTTAGACACGGTATGTATTTGTCCCGAAATTGTCCCATCCACAATACTCCAGAGGTTATGAAAACTGGCACTGGCAAAACAAACAGAAGTTTTGTGTCATTATACAAAACTCATTATATATACCTGACGGAGGCCTTGAAGCCATGTATTGTATTTAATTTGCGTCCAAGTGAAGAGAGTCATAGCCATAAAACTCTCGCACCTTTGTGCAAGTTGATAAGCATGAGCTATGACTGAATCTAGAGGAGTCCCACCTTCTCTTTTGTCTTCTCTTTTCCTGTTTTGTTCGCTCTTAAACAGGTTTGAACCACAAGGGTAAGCTTATTCACATCCCTTACCACAACCACAAGACTTCACCTTTGTCTTCTACTACCGTATCTGTCATTAATCTTATTCAGCTACCTGATTAGATCTTTCTGGTGCTAAAACTGTATAGTCAGACGTTCCAGTACATATTTTCATCAAATCACCTCTAATTGCTGATATAATTCTTTTCTGTTCTTTCTGCCTTTTTGAATTTCTTGGCCCATCATTTCCTAACATCCAGTTAGGTTGACAAGAAAAGATTGATTTCCTTGCCCACCTCTTGCTTGTGATGGGTTCACCCACTTTGGTAAAACTTATCACATAATGGGGTTTGTCAAGGCCTCTTTCTTATGCTGCAACAAATTTAGCTTTACGAACAAAGGGCATAATAGTCACTCCAGCAATAGAAAATGTGGAGTTCAAATCCATGCCCCAGGTCTATGATGAGTGATGACTCAATCCCGGTCTTTTTCTTATGTTACTTGTGTTTCATATTATTCTCATTGTAACTTCAGAATCAGTAAGCCTCAAAATCTCTTTCGAAGGCAGGTTATTACTCAGTGTGTATTATAGGATAAATGGATCGTCTTTGGTTTCACCAAATCGTTCTTTTCTCAGAATCCACCGCATCAGTTGGATCCAAACCCATAAAAACATCTCTGCCCATATCAGAATGTGTACCTTGCCCATTTATGCTTCCTCCGCTGGATGAAGTAGAAACTTCAACGAATGAACCACTTTCGCCGGAGAGTGAAGCCTCTTCGGAGTCAACCTATCTAACTTCGCAGGTATTGTCAAAATTTAAATTCCATACTATCTGTGATGTAATGATGTATTCATTCTTATAGAGATGTGGAGATCCATGACCATTCTCTCTTCTGGTTTTACTTGTTATTGCCACAAGGATGATTCAAACAAGGAAGGACATTGGAAGAGACACAAATTATTGAACCTCTGGGTCAATAGAGTTGGTTTACATTCATCATCTTCCTCGACTCTAAATCATCACATGAAGTTTTGGAAATTGGCCACGGCAATGAGACCACAGAAGTCTATGAACTACAGAACGCAGGGGGAGTTAGAGCTCGAAGAAGTTAAGGGTTTTATAGATCTGGGTTTCATATTCAAGAAAGAAAATGTGTGCGCGAGAATGATGAACGTCGTCCCCGGATTGCAGGGACTTAGTATGCATCAAAATAACGAGGACGAGAAACTAATCGATGCCTCAAAATCAGTTGAAGGCGAGGGCGACGTAACATTAGCATCAAAGGACCATATTTGTCGGAGGCATGGCTGATAAAGAGACCACATTCTCAGCGACTAAATCTTAAGATTCCCAGGCTATGTTCAACTGTGGATATGAAGAGACATCTTGAAGTTTGGGCTAAAACACTGGCCTTGGAAATCCACCAAGAATGAGTCAGTCTGCCCAATATAGTAATTAAGAAATTGACATGGGTTAAATTTTTTTTGGGTCTTCAGCAAATAAAAAGATAGGTGGGGTCAAGAAAGTTCTAGGATTTTTAATGGGCAGAATGTTGTAGTAGGGTATTGGAGATAAAGGGTGGTTTGAGATAGTTTTGATAAAAGTGACTTTTGTTTCTAATTAATTTTTTTTAATAGACTTATTTTTTTATGGACTTTTACTGATGTGATTTGTGTTTAAGATAGCAGTGACAGAAGTGACTTTTATTTCTAATGGATACTTGTTTAACATAGCTTTTAAAAAGATAAATAAGATGAAAAATGACAGAAAAGGGAATGAATCAAATTCACACACATACATATGTTGTATAAAATGTGATAATTTGGAATAAAAAATTAAAAATAAATATAAATTTACTAAATTAAAAAATTTTAGTGGGCTTTTAATGGGATAAAAAGCTAAGAATATGTGGCTTCATGAAAAAGCAGCTTCAAAGCTTGAAGTTGATCATGATGTGAAGCCATACTAAAAACTATAAATTGGCTTCTCTTTTCAATAGACTTACAGTGGGGTTTTTTTTTTTTTTTTTTTTTTTACTTTTAAAGCCATTACTGGCTCAAAGAAGAGAAGAAGAAGCTGAAGTGTGTAGAGAATGGAAGTGAGACCCACCACAACGGATTTGCTCGGTAGAGCTTCAACGGCACAAAAAATCAAAGTGTCCAATCAAATGTTTCTACCATATTTTGTCTTCGAACCTCACTTCATAATCCTTATTAATGTGATTTATCCGTTCGCAATAAAAACCAGTTTTTTTTTTTTTTTTTGGTTCTGACATATAAAGGAAAACAACATTGATTCTGCCGCCACATGAATCCTGTCGCGTATCTCTTTGTCGTTTGTCTACTACCTTCCCTCCTTGCTAGTTACACGTGTCGAAGATAAAAATGTTTACCAAATCGACAAAACCGTCTTTGGGTGAATAAAAATAATTACGTAGTGCTATAAAGGAGTACTATAAAGTATACACTACCGAAAATAAAAAAACAATGTGTGGTCGGGAAGTATTCTTTGGGGTTATAATGAACACTATCGTGAATCTGTTTAATAATCAAATCCACAAACGCTAACCACAGAGAGGAATGACATGGCACCGCAACTTAAGAGGCCATTATCTTCCTAAAGCCTACCCAAACTGCAATTACCTCTTTTTTTATAGTAATCAGTATTAAATATAAAATTCAATTGATTATTTTATAGAAGAGATTAACAAAATTAAATAAATTATTTAAACAGGTAATATAATTAAATTATGTTTCAATTTATAAGTCATATAAATTAGTATGGAGAAAAAAATATAAAAATATTTTAATTATCCTTCTCAATCTCCTAAAAAAAATAACAGAGTTTTATATTAAAGATCTAGAAGCAATATAGTACTCCTTCCGGTCCTAATTATAAGACATATTTAACTGATTTTAAAAAAATTAAGGAGATGAGTTAAATTAGTTAATTTTACTCATTTTCCTAAAATGTCCTTATATACATTTAAAATGATATAAGTAAAAGTTAATCAACAACTTTACCACATATCTCTCCAACCAATTTTCCTTTTCACATGCTTTCTAATTGAAATAATGGTCTTCTTAGATATACATATGTGTGTGTACATATAGATCTATCATGCATACACACACATACACAACCATGTATCTAAACAGAGATATATATATATTGACACACATAAACACACACAGATATGTGTGTGTGTGTCATATATAACCATACATACATATATATATATATACACGAACACACACGCACACATATATATGTACACATACATATAACTATACACACACACAAACACATATATATAGACACACACACATATATACATATATGTGTGTGTGTGTGAAAGAAGTCTGATATATATAACTATACATACATATATATATATACACAAATACACATATATGCACACACACATATATACATACATATATATGTTTATAGACATACACATGTATATGTGTTGCAACTCATATACATATATACTTACCAAAAACCAAACTTACTTTGAGATAATAAAATAAGGGTATTTAGGAAGAAATTGGTAAAAATTAAAAAGTTGTCATATAATTAGGACCAAAATCAACCCCTAAATATTGTCTTATAATTAGGACTGGAGGGAGTATTAATATTTTCTCTTCTGGAACAACAAGCCAAGTGGCATTTTTTATGAAAATGAATGGCCAGCACGCTTTCTCACCTACTTCTTTCTCGTTTTTTCTTTCTGAAACTTGCCTTCAAGCTAAAGCTTTCGATTCACCAAAGACCAACTCGATCAAATTTTCCGCCCCCGATAACTCTCGTTTGATTACTGTTTTTTTCACACAAATTATATTCAGCACAAGCAGTGCGATAATATTATTCCTTCATTATTTTAAGCACTCGATAAAGTTTAGAAACTTGAAAATATTGTTCTCTGTGTGATTCCGCATATGATTTACGATATATATCATTAGGCAAACAGTTTTTTGAACCCGATGGAATCCGTGATTTATTTCCTGTCTATTATGAACTATTTTATTTTTTAATTGCTATATATATCTACATAATATTAGACTTTTTCATTATAAATCCAATCAGTTATATATATTTCTTGGATTTTATATCAAGAAACCAAAACATTAACGTATACAACTATTTATGATCCTTTTATTATTATTAAGAAACTAAAACATGAAAGATCACGGATACATGAATTTCCAATGAAAACACGAACAATTTTTGCAGATACAATGAATCTACGATTAAGTAATGAATGCACACACAAATGTCATTTGAAATATCAATATGGAAAAAAAGTGTAGAAGAAAGACATAGTCTAACTACAAAATCAAGCATGCATGCAGTTTTTGGTGAGTAGCAGTTAGACAGGGGAGAAACTACGTTCTCTGCATATTATAATCTAAAATATATTGAAATTAAATAAATCCGTTAGTGATAATGGTAGGTTCCTGTAACGACCCCATAGGTAAGTAAGGACCTGGTTCGTCCCCTTTACGGTGCACCGCTTACACCCGTGGTTGACGGCCCCTCATAAGGCAGGAATTGTCCTCCTCCTCTAGGAGAGATTTGTCCCTCGAGTAAATATCTAAGGGCTCGAACCTTGGACTTGAGGATAAGTCCAAACCCTAAGAGCACCTTGGTATCCATTACATTAGTCATTTTTATGTAACGACTGCTCACAGGTAAGGACTTGGTTCGTCCCCGTCACGGCGCACCACTTACACCCGTGGTTGGCCGGCCCCTCCCAGGGCAGGAATCGTCCTCTTCCTCTAGGAGAGATTTGTCCCTTAAGTAAATACCCAAGGGCTCGAACCTTGGATCTGAGAATAAGTCTAAAGCCTAAAAACACCTTGGTATTCATTACCATTCCTTAAAGTTAAACTAAATAATACTAGTAGATAAGGGGAGATAGCAGACTGAATGTATTGAAAAATGAATAGCAAGAATCTCAACAGTCAAGGAGAACCTCCAAAGCTAGTCTGATAAATGTTGGATGCTTTATTGTGGACGGCCAACGGCGTAGTTATAGTGGACAATTACAGAGATATTGAATTGAATAATTAAATACTGGAAATAAATCAAGAAATTAAACAGCAAATAGCGAATTAATTAATAAATCAAATCAGCAAATAATCCCAGGATTTTCTCGTAATCGTTTTCCAGGCCTTGCTAGTGTGGGGTTTTTTTATACACGTATCGGTCAACTATCCATCATGGACACAGTGGAAAGAGTTGGCGCAGAAGCAGATAGTGTTGTGGCCTCATGCTTACTTCTGATAGACGGCTCCAAAGGTCAAACAAAGTCGGCTAAGTGGACACCCCCCAACGCTTCCTTACTTCTTCTTCTCCACTACCTCCATTTCTTATATAAGTCTCTCATTTTCCCACCATTCTCACCATCTTCTCTCTCTCTCTCTGAGTAAAGATGGCCAACTCTTATTCTTGCTTCTCCTTCCTCCTTCTCTTGCTCTTCTTCCGCTTTTCTTTCGGTACGCACGCCTTTCCCTCCTTTTGGTTTTGCCAATCTTAATGTGTGCTTTTTGGTATTTTTAAACGTGAAACCAAAACAAATGCTCTTGAAATTATACTACAGGCATTGGGTCATATTAGACATACATATTCCAGAGGTTTTATTTAGATATATGCATGCATCCATTTGTAGTGCATGGTGCATGTGCACTTAATCATATGAAAATGATCGATCTATATGATAAACTATGATTATGTATTATAATGAAGGGAGAAGCCAACTAGAGGTGAACTACTACTCCAAGAGCTGCCCAAGGGCCGAAGAGATCATTAAGGAGCAAGTCACTCAGCTTTACCACAAACATGGCAACACTGCCGTTTCCTGGCTCAGAAACCTCTTCCACGATTGCATGAAGGTCTTTTCATGAATTTAACACACCTCTCCCTCTATGTGGAGTACCCATGTTAATTGGTTGTTTGATTGATTAACAATGCAGTCGTGTGATGCGTCCCTGCTGTTAACAAGTGCCAACGGCGTGGTATCGGAGCAGACCTCCTCCAGAAGCTTCGGTATGAGAAACTTCAAGTACGTCAACACCATCAAAGACGCCCTCGAGCGACAATGCCCCTCCACTGTCTCCTGCGCCGACATCGTTGCTCTCTCCGCCCGAGATGCCATTCTCCTCGTATATGCTTCTTCACTCTCTCTATATAATCTATAGTATTAATACACAGTAGGCATGGACGTTAAACATATATTTGGATTTTTAACGTACGTACAGCTGGGAGGCCCGAGAATTGAAATGAAAACCGGAAGGAGAGATAGCAAGCACAGCTATTTACCAGTGGAAGACTTCATCCCTAACCATAATGATTCCATTTCCCTCGTCCTCTCTACTTTTGAATCTATCGGCCTTGACGTTGAAGCCACCGTTGCTCTTTTAGGTATTCACCCACTCCATAATAATAATCACGCTTTAATACTTTGTGGGCCCAACTCAATAAACATTTGATCAGGTGGTCACTCGGTGGGGCGAGTTCATTGTGTGAATATGGTGGATAGGCTCTACCCGACCGTGGACCCGACGTTGGACCCCAAACATGCCCAGTACCTGAAACGCAGGTGCCCGACTCCGAACCCGGACCCGAAGGCTGTTCTGTACGCCAGGAACGACCTCGATACTCCCATGATCATTGATAACCAGTACTACAAGCATATTTTGGCTCACAAGGGTCTTCTCCACGTGGATGCTGAGCTGGCCACTGATCCCAGAACCTCACCTTTCGTCCAGAACATGGCTTCCGATAACGATTATTTCCTCCAGCAATTCTCCAGGGCCATTCTTACATTGTCGGAGGCCGATCCTCTCACCGGCGATCTTGGTGAAATCAGAAAGGATTGCCGCTTCGTCAATCCCAATTAAACATTACACACCCCGCCGCGTCTCTATCTACTAAACCCATCACCCAAAATGTAATCAATCCCAATGAGCGAGCGGCCCATATAACTAACTATTGGGCCTTTTCATGTACTCGTCTCAATGTCATTGTCCACTGTTCAATGTTTCCAATTGGCGTGCTTCTCTTTTCAAAGCCTTTTTGTGAATTTAGGATTGGTGGGTAAATTATCAATGAATGGACCGGTTGAATTTGAATTTTACAAATTAAAGTTTGTCTTTTCTTAGCAAGCATTTTTTCAATGCTGATAGAGGATTTGGATTCTCTCAGTATCCTTCCCTCGTCTTTCCTCAGTATTTTTTCATCTAACCATTTATTCTCTTTTGTTCTTCCATCTCAAATTAACCTTTAGTTGAGATCAATGGTGTAGATGAAGAATACTAAGAGACTCGCTGATAGCTAGGCAGATCCAGAGCAAAACAGAAGCCATCATTGATTCCAGACGTGGGTCTATGATATATTTCTGATGGACTGTCAAATCATGGGTTTGATTTTGAGTACGTACGTCTGATCGTTTTCATTTGTGAGTAAGGGTTGGTGAAAGCCATTACTATAGCGTGGATAAAATTAGCTCAGTGGTGGTGCACTGGTGCGTGATCCAGTGGAATGAAAAGGAGGACATGAGACATTCGTCGTGTGGTGGCGTTTACTTGCAGTTGTAACCTCATTATCACCACTTTGGTTGAAAATGTCGTGCGCCACTTTGAATTAATCTTATATAATAACCATGACAACACCACACGTCATCCTAATATAATATTCGGTTCAAAATATAAGAGTTAAATGCCTATTTTACACTTATCAATAAGTTATTAGTTAAAAATAATAAATAGGTAAGATATTTACTTTCTTATTCTAATATACCCTTATTTAATAAAACAATAAGTAACAGATATATCACTCGAATCCTATTCATAAATCCCTTTAACTGAATCACACATACAAATAAAAGGTAGTTAGCTTAATAGATATAAGGTAAATTGTTAACTTTACCTTCATTGAATGAGTATATTTAAACTATTTCTTCTCTTTCTCTATTTTCATTAGTAATATAGACAAAACTATTACAAATTCATCTATTACTCTGAAATTGAACTTATAAATAGAAGTAAATTTTTTTGTCAAAAAGAATTTATAAATAAAGCCAGCGTGGTGACAAATAGAAAAAAGAAAAACGAATGTATGGGATAAAAATGATTAGACAAAAAGTGTCAAATTACCCAAAAAAAAAAAAAAAGCATGGATAAAAGTAAAGCGGGTCTTCCACATTGAAAAAAAAAAAAATCACACCCCTCAAAAGCTTAACTTGTATATTTTGAACTAAAGGGTAATAATAACCACTGCACAAGTCATAATCCTTTCAGATTAACTGATTAATTGGCCTATTCTGATCACGGTTGCAATCTTGCAGGTTGTGCACATCCAAAAAACGATATTTAATTAATGCAAATTATCTGTTCCATCACTTACATTAAAAACTAGACGCAAATTAAAGGACCGTGACAGCCCAACACCCCTTAAAACGTGGCTTATCTTAAATACCTATAATCCCCGCCGGAGTCTGACTTTGCAAGGTCATCTTATTCTTTTTTTATTTGGTACAACAATGGGCACTAATTAATTAATTTAGCTTCAATTATCAGACACACCCATATCATATATATATCTCCTTTCAAAACGTAACCTAAAATGAGCAAATATCCCAACTCCATGGATATTTAGGTGGCATGTACAATTTTGGGTTGGCATTAAAGGAGTGATGAAATAAAAGAAGGTTATTGGATGTATATATAGATATATAGATGAATAATCCATATATATTTAAAAATGAACAATTTTACTTTTGTCATTAACCCAATTAATTTCAATCGTTAGTTGACTCAGTATGCTAAATTAATAATCTACATGTCATCCAAGTCATTTTTTGTGATATGAAAATCTGCATTGGAAGTCCATATGTCATTTATTTCTTTTTTTTAAAAAAATTAGATCTAAAACTTTCGGACTAAATTTGTACCTTAGTAAAGATGACATAGATAATATGTAAACTTCATAACGGTCAAAATTAATAAAGATGATAACCAACATAAAATTACTCTATTTTTTTATACTTTCATATAAAAAATGCCCCTTAATCCTTTCAAATATCATCTCTCTCATACACACACATATAACTGTATCTTCAAATGGGTGCAATTCAGCCCATGCATGTGTAGTTCCACTTGATATTTGAGTATAGGCGAAGCATATATATATATATAAACATGAATAATGAAATACATATGAAAATTGAGACTCGGATGAGTATTTATACATATGTGTGTGTGTGTGACAAGTCTCCAGACAAATGTGGGATGGGCGATCCAAAGAATACGGAGGGGAAGATGGGGGATGAGAGTGAGGGAGGTCCTCTGACACTGACACCCAACACCAACAGTGGGACCTTTATACCCTCAAACCTAAGACACCTCCAAATTCCATTTTTTTCTGTTCCCACTCCTCACATTTTTCAACCCTCTCATCATGCGCTTGACCCTTATACCCTTCCATTCCACGTCATCTCTACCTTTCTTTGTGCTTACGTGCCAAACCCACCCAAACACACAATTAACCCCCGTCTCTAAAATCCATAAAAATATTTCTTTTTTATTTTTCCTTTCTCACAAAGCCACTCGCACTTTCTTTTTTCTTTTTTTTTTTTAAATATGTATGATTCTTTTTTTGCTTTATAAGTAAAGTAAATTCCCAACGAAAATAAAAAAGAACCTTATCTTCAATCCTCTACCCATGCACGTGACTCCAACAAACTAAAATAAATGGGCAATATAATGGACACCCTCCTCAAGCCGCCGTGTATGCACACCTCTCCTATGCCTATGGGCCCTTTATTGAAAATGATTTATGACATAAAAACAAATCTTTACATTGTGTTTGTGTCTATATATAATATGAAGAAGAAGAAGAAAAAAATTATAAGAAAAATCAGGCACTCATAAAACTATTATATAATTTAGGCAACTTTTTCTCGTTAAAATGGAGAGAGCAGTTCGTCAGCAGACGTGTTGTCTTACATACATAAAACGTACGTATTCGTAGCTAATAATTAATTAAAGGACACAAACACTCATAGATGCTTCACATTTTTTAATGGATTTTGTTGGTTTCCTACACCAATAATTCGTAAAGCAATGTTCGTGATAGGGTGGTTACCTAAAGCCAACAAATATCTAATTATGATATTTTATTTAAAAGGGTGAAAATAACTTGAGTGTGAATTTGCAATGGATTTCCGTAGAAACAGCGCCCACTGAAATTGAGACAGAGCAGCCCTTGAAGGAGCGTGACACGTACGCGTTTTTCCAACTCCGTGCCTCGGCCTCCTCAAGCCTGGCCATAAAAGGCATTAGTGTTTAGGTTCTTTACAGGCGTTTTGTTGAAGCAAACCATACATACATACATTATATATATATATATATATATATATATAGGATAGGACATTCTTACTACTATTTTTTCTTATTACCAATCTTACTATCACCTTTTCACCGTTAGATCAGAATTTTATCTATTTTTATCATTTCTCTCTATTATTGAGATTCTGATTTAACGACTAAAAAGTGGTAATAAGAAAAAATGATAATAAAAATATCTTATATCTCCCTCTCTCTATATATATATTGATAGTTATTATAAGACAATACTAACTAATAAACGTGTTTGATCATTTTTATAAAGTACTTATTTATTTTTAAAGAATGTTAAATATTTTTTTTCATATATTCCTATAATCAATAAAGATAGTGAATGAAGGTAATAATTAATATGATATTAGAGTTTAATGCAATTAGTGGGTAGGCTTCCCCTTTAGGGGGTTTCAGACTAGATCCGAGGATAAACCTATCTTCTATTCTATTTATTCGATTTACAAACTTAACGAGTAATAATGAGAATTAATTAAATTTTATGACTTTAAATATTTTTATTAGTATGTGATAATTATTAGTTGATACTTTATAATAAAAATAAGAAGTAGGAATATATAACATACTCCGGAAAAATAGAAAAATAAAAAGTCGTTGGAAAGTGACACGTGTCTTCCTCATTTTCCTTAGGATTCTATTCCACGCTCTACCTCCTCTCCCCGGTATATTTCTTTGCTTGGATTGCTTGGTTCTATTCCAAGGCAACAAAGAATACAAACCCAGTCTCTACTCTCTTGTCTCTCCTTCTCTCTCTGCCTCACATCCTTCTTCTTCTCTCTATCACTCTTGAGCAAACGAGCCTCTCGCACCTGCAATTTTGCGATGGGTTCTTCCCAGAACTGAGCTATGTTGGTACTTTCGTCTGCATTTTCGAGTCCCATCATTGCCGCTTTTACATTTTACCTCTGCTTTTTCAACGGTGTCTTTACTTTCGCAGCCACTGAATTCGACTTTGGCACCTTAACTTTAAGCAGTTTGAAGCTTCTGGGCGACGCCCACTTGAACAATGGCAGCGTAAGCCTCACCCGGGACCTCGCCGTCCCTAACTCCGGCGCTGGCAGAGCTCTCTACTCCAAACCAGTCAGGTTCCGCCAACCTGGCACTCATTCTCCGGCGAGTTTCAAGACGTATTTCTCGTTCTCAATCACCAACCTCAATCCAGCGTCTATCGGCGGCGGACTCGCTTTCCTGATCGCGCCGGAAGATGAAACCGTCGGTGACGCCGGTGGTTCTCTTGGCCTCCTCAACGCGGCGAGCACCGCTCCCTCGGGTTTTCTGGCGGTTGAGTTCGACACGCTCATGGACGTAGAGTTCAAAGACCTCAACGGAAACCATGTGGGTTTGGACCTAAATCGCATGGTTTCAACGGAAGTTGGTGACTTGGGACCCATTGGAATCGATCTCAAAAGCGGTGATCTGGTGAATGTATGGATCGAGTACGACGGCTCAACCTTGGGATTTAACATCTGGGTTTCGTACTCCAATCTGAAACCGAAAGACCCCCTTTTGACATTCAATCTCGATCTAAATCAGTATGTTAATGATTTCATGTATGTAGGTTTCTCTGGCTCCACACAGGGGAGTACAGAGATTCACAGCATCCAATGGTGGAGCTTCAGTTCTTCTTTTGAGTCGTACTCATCTTCCCAGCCAGGTTCATCGGTGACGGCGCCGCCGCCGCCAACTGTGACTTTGATGAACCCGACCGCTAATTCCGTCACGTCGCCGCCTCCATCATTGGGTCCTTCTTCCGCCTCATCCTCAAGCCCTCAACAAAAGGACAGTAAATCGTCCTGCCACAATCAACTCTGCAAGCAAGGTCCTGGAGCCGTGGCAGGGGTTGTGACGGCGGGGGCCTTCGTACTGGCTCTGTTTGCCGGCGCATTATTTTGGGTGTACTCCAAGAAGGTCAAACAAGTCAATAAGTCCGATTCACTTGCGTCAGAAATCATTAAAATGCCAAAAGAGTTCAGCTACAAGGAACTCAGGATAGCCACCAACAACTTTAATGCCAATAGAATAATCGGTCACGGCGCATTTGGGACGGTCTACAAGGGAATATTATCCGAGAACGGCGGCATTGTTGCCGTGAAAAGATGCAGGCATACAAGTCAGGGGAAGAACGAATTTCTTTCCGAATTATCTATAATTGGGAGTCTCAGACATCGAAATCTCCTCCGTCTCCAAGGTTGGTGCCACGATAAAGGTGAAATCTTGTTAGTCTATGACTTAATGCCCAATGGGAGCCTCGATAAAGCTCTGTTCGAAGCGAGAACACCACTTTCATGGCCTCAGAGGTGCAAAATTTTGGTGGGCGTCGCCTCCGCTCTGGCATACTTGCATCAAGAATGCGAAGACCAGGTAATTCACAGGGACGTCAAGACCAGCAACATAATGCTAGACGAAGGGTTCAATGCTCGATTAGGTGACTTTGGATTGGCAAGACAAACTGAACACGACAAGTCTCCAGACGCCACGGTGGCCGCCGGAACAATGGGCTACCTGGCGCCAGAGTATCTCCTAACAGGCAGGGCCACAGAAAAAATCGACGTGTTCAGCTACGGCGCGGTGGTTCTTGAGGTGGCCAGTGGAAGAAGGCCTATAGAGAAAGACTACAATGGGAGCAATTTAGTGGAATGGGTGTGGAGTTTGCATCGAGAAGGGAGATTGCTGACGGCGGCTGATCCCAGGCTTGACGGCGAGTTCAACGACGAAGAGATGAGGAGGGTGCTTATGGTTGGGTTAGCTTGCTCGCACCCTGACTCGCTGGCCAGGCCCACCATGCGAGGAGTGGTTCAGATGCTGGTGGGTGAGGCTGAGGTGCCCATTGTTCCCACGACCAGGCCTGCCCCTACTCTGAGTACCTCCCAGCTCTTGTTGAGTTTACAGGACAGTGTGTCTGACTTCAATGGATTGATCCCCATGTCGTCTTCCTCGTCGGAGAACAGCTTCGACGGCGGAGATATAGTGTGATGCAATTCTGCTCTCACGTCGTTTCTTAAGTTATCGACTTCTTGTATACATTATACAGAGCCCCACATTCATTTGTTGTATGTAAATCACAATAGCGGGATTTTTCTCCCTTGTGGGGCTATGCATTTTGGTCCAATTTTAAGGCGGAAATGTCATTTATTCATTCATGCTCTCATCTCTAATAAATCATTTTTGTGTTTATCAAGCTTTTGAACTGTTTGGCCTAGAATCAAATGTGTTTTTTGTGTTAAGCCACCATGTATTGTTGAGACTAGTCTAGTAGAAGTTGTAAATGATACAAAAGTTGTAAATTTTCCAGTACTATAGGAAACATGAGTGGTAGTATATACATTATTGCATTCCAACCATTTTGTAATCAATACTACTTTTAATAAGATGATTTTTTGAACAAAAAAAAAAAAAGGATGATTCTAATGCTCAATTATTGAATTTTAAAAAATGTTTTATAGGTTTTAGTTTTTAGAAAGCAACAAAGTTAAGAAGAATTTGGTTTAGTAAGATTAAGACGTCTCCTCAAGGAGTACCCAAAGAATTATTAATATATGTTATACAATGTAAAATGGACAGGTGAGATGAATTTTGGGTTTTGTTTTGGTGAAAAAAAGGATGTGACCATGTGGGACAAATATCATAATGAATAACGGCAAAGCTGCCTTGACTGGTAAGCACTAATTAATTAGAACGGTATTCATAGTGAGTGGCATCTGGTTGAATATAATGGAGTTTAAGAAGAAGATTTGAGAAGCAATGGTGATTGTAAAAAGGGATTCAATTAAGTTTGAGTAAAAGCTTGGGAAAGCATGGAGGATTGGGTGGGTCCCTCCACCAATCATTCACCGTGGGAACAGCAGAACATAACAGAAACAATGATCCCATTGTTGAAAATGTTTGCCACGTCTCTGTTCACTTTTGTAACGGACCATCTCTTCCTATTGGCCTTTTCTTAATCATTTTCTCTGCTGCGTCGTCTCCAATCTAACTGCACCATTTTTCTTTTGTCCTGTCCTCATCCACCACCTCAAAGCAGCAACATTAATTCCTTTCCCAAACTCTCTTTTTCCTTCCGAGCCAGCCACTACTCTCAGTTTTATCGCCTTGAAGCTTGCACGCATCTTCCCAGTACTTTTGGCGGTGAAAAAGTCAAAACTTGTAAAGGTGAAATTAAAGCAGCAAAAAAAGTGGTTATATTCCTTTATAATATGTAGTGGGGATCAATATCGGTTATGTTTGGTGGCGAAAATAGCTGCTCTGCCTAAAATCGGCAGTTAAAAAAAGAGAGAAAGCAGATGAATAGGAGGGAGTGAAACATAAATACGATAAAAAGGGGACAGAATAATAAGCTCAGGGGGGTTGAGCATGTTATGCTGGCCACCTCCACCACAACTTGTCACCTTTCTTATTTCATTCTTTTCAATTCCTATCTGTCAAATGACAAAGTTTCTAAAACCGATTTGGTTGGCGCTTAAAAAGCATTTTCACATAAAATATTTTCTTATCTATCGTAAATCATGTCAGAAAATCAGTTTTTCGTAACAATCTGAACACACACTTCGTTCTTCCGTGACTTGTTCATAGGGATGTAAAAAGGCCAAGGGCCTGTAGCCTGGCTTGTTAAAAGCCTGGTCAGGCCTGGCCTGTCAGGCTAAAAGGCCAGGCCAAGGCCTGTTATGAGGCCTGTTTCCCTTAATAGGCCAGGCCCAGGCCTGATAAGAGGCCTTTTAGGCCTGTCAGGCCGGCCTGTTTATATTATTAATATTAATTTATGTAATTTTGGCCTGTTTTTAGCCTGTTTAAAGTAGGCCTGTTTTCGGCCTGTGGCCTGTTATTTATATTATTAGTATTAATTTATGTAATTTTGGCCTGTTGTTAGCCTGTTTAAAGTAGGTCTGTTTTCGGCCTGTGGCCTGTTAGCTTAATTAAATAAAAAAAAATTAAATTTTTTTTTTAAATTTTTTTTTTTTTTTAAAAAAAAAAAACCACAGGCCTTAACAGGCCACAGGCCAGGCCAGGCCTATATACAGGCCAGGCCCAGACCGAAAAGTAGGCCTGTAACAGGCCACAGGCCAGGCTCAGGCCAGTATGTTACAGAACAGGCCTGGACTGTTTACACTGTTCATACTTCATACTCTCACAAATTAGTGAATTAATTCCATCTGCTCTTTATTAATTGCACTCAACCCCACCCCTCATCCAGTCACTTTTGTACCTTTGTTTTATCAACTATCTATTCATGTAACGTAACCCCTAATGGATCATGTAGCTCCGTACGCACAAATTCAAACAGCTGGCATAACCTCATTGGCCTGCTCCTGCACGCCACATCATCCAATTACTCCTTAACAATTAATAATATTAAAATATAGTAGTAGTAATAAAAATGGAAGGCCTTCTCGGTCCGGGCATCGCGCCGGCAGTGCCTCCGACTCATGCTGAGAAACTCGCCCCCTTGGCTACTCGACCTGCGTAAATTTATATCCCGATGGTAATATTTTATGACTGGGCATCCTCTTTTAAATTAAATGGTGAAAAATAATCATTGAATAAATGGGAGTGGAAATAATTTAATTAGGAAGGAAAGGGAATGGGAGTGTGAGTAAAGGAATCATTCTATGAATTGGAATCTTTGCCTTTCCCTTGTTCCACTTGATCATTGAAATTTACAAGGAGGAACTTGTTGGTGAGACACAACAGTGTTGTTGGGATAGGTGGGGCCACATATTAGTTTTATTGGCCCCATATTATCTTGGTTTGAGTAAATGCACTTCACAGTACAAAATACATGTGGTTACTGGTTACCACTTACGGACTTACCCCAGCTTCCTCACGTGCTTTTGTCTGGCTAGTTTTAAGAATTTTGTTCGTAACGGGTCAGAGTGTTGGCCCACAGAATCAGGCCCGTTTGCTTAGCTGACTAAGGCTTGCTGTCTTGTTCCATATAAAATTTCTGAGACAGGTTTATTACTCACGCTTATTATTTATTTAATTTGATTAAATTTATTAATATGATAACTATTTTTAAGAACACCTTACTTATTTTTATTAATCATCTCATTTTCTCTCATTCTTAATTATTACTAAGGGAGCTTCAATGGCTTTAGATTATAAAAAAAAATTGATAAATATAAAAATTATGTTTTATATTTAAGAAGGAGATTAATTCTATCTTATACTCACTCATAATGAGATCAATATTGATTAATCTCCTAATCTACATCAGTTTGTAATTTGGCCTCAAGCATGATTATCGCTTTATTTCACTCAAATAAAGCCCATGCAGGACTCTTTATTCACAAATTGAAAAGAAGGGAGAAAACACAGCACAGATTTAAAACTCAGTCACTCAGGTCTCAGGGACATGAAACACCAACTTGATATTTTTTTAAGAGATAAATAGTTTGGTTACCAGAAGTCATGGATATTTAATGCTCATTCAACTTCGTTCATGAATAAATCCTTCGTCTCATTTCTGGAAACTTCCTCGAGCCGGTTTGTCTGTTGGCGCAACTCCGGATCGATTCCGCTCGAGTTTCTGCTTGGCACGCCTTCCCAGCAGGTGGATCTGTTCGATTCTGCGAGGCAGCCATGGAGTATGATGCTGAGTTTCCCGGCAATATTCCTCCTTCTTTCGATCGCGTGGTACTGCCTTTTGCTTTCATTTCTTGACCTTTTCGTTTCTGTTCGAAACTCTATCGATGAATTGATTGCCTGCATATTGGTTCTCCTCTGCATTATTGAAATACGATTTGGAGTTAGACAATATGCCTTTTGATCGGGTTGTACTGCCTTTTGCTTTAATTTCTTGATCTTGGGTGAATATTATTTGGATCTGTGTGAAACTGAGTCAATTAACTGTTTTCCTGCTTATTGGTCCTCCTCTGCATTATCGAAATTCAATTTGGAATCAATCAATATGCCCAGCCAAACGTGTTATCGTTTTGATAACTAGCTTGTGCTCCCCATGCGTTGTACAGGTGTTTTTGCTTCTAGAACAATTTAATTGTTAATGCTATAAATTCTATCAATTCTATAATTAAATTTATTATAATTAAAACTTGGGTATTGATATATACAATAGAGAAAACGACGAATTACATATCAAGTGTGTATTGTTGAAATCACAACTATCACATATTCACATTTCTGAAAACTTCTCGCTACTTCACATTCCTTGTTGTCCTCTTGTCCCATTGTCATTATCACCTACAACTATCTTCAATCCTTCCATGCTTTTAACTTTGGACAATGTAACATATAATTGGTCATGCGTAAAAGCGCGTTTGAAGATGCTGTCTTATGGTAGATATTTCACTTTCAGAAGACTCTCACAATGATTGTCCCCCGAGAGAGTCTCATCAAGCAAGTCTTTGATGGAAGAATGATGTGGCATGGTTAAACCTAAGCAGAAAAGTAGAAGACATAAAGATATCAGGAAAAAGCGCATAAACTAAATGGAACTTCACAAGAATTGTAATTGTAAATAAGAAAGGATAAATGTGGGATGCGTTAAATATAAAATACTTTTCTACGGTGGAGCGTAATACTCCTTCATAAATGTACTTTTTCTATTTTGCCCTTAATCAATTATTCTTTTCTCATTACTATTCCCTCTCACTCATTTATAAATAGGGTCAATTTTGAAAGAAATTATTCCTACATAATTATTGCATTTAACTACTTTTATTTTTACATTTTTAAAAAAAGTAATATGTGAGAGGACCCATAGGTAAGCCGTTTTCGTGTATTTCTTTGGTGAATAGTTATTTATTATAGATTGATTTACACACAAGGACACCCCTATTCCAATCACCGAAAATTGGTTATAACTACATGCATTATTAAGCTTTCAACTTTAAGGATAAGTTTCTGCTTGCGGTGAATATTCAAAGTTAAACTCAATGACCGTTTAAGCTATACATGTCTGATGCAATGGACTAACTTCATCTTGTTCTCATTCCTCATGATTTCTCTAATCCGTGGAAACTCACGTTTGCCTGTTATCACGATTACAAGGATTGCTCTTAGACAAATGATATTTGACTAATCTCAAGTCTTTGTTTTCTTCCCTCCCTCTTTTAACTTGATAATTACATTTGCTCTAACATTTGGCTGGTTGCTTTATAATCTGTTTTGAGATACTCTTCTTTGGTCGCACCACAGGGGGATGAGATCAAGAAGTCTGAAACCCAAGGGTTCAACCCAGGATTAATAGTTCTGCTGCTTGTTGGTGGGCTGCTATTGACATTCCTAGTTGGAAATTATATACTTTACACTTATGCACAGAAGACCCTCCCTCCCAGAAAAAAGAAGCCAGTCTCCAAGAAAAAGATGAAAAGGGAGAGACTGAAGCAAGGTGTCTCCGCACCTGGAGAGTAGGGACTTGAAACTCTCTTTAGGTTGTGTGTTGTTAAACTCTTTAGAAGAATTTTCTGCTCTCTTTTTTGAACAGACCGTTCTTTAGTCTTTTGCCAGTTGTGAATTTGCATTTTCTTTTGGCTAACTTTACGACATAAGTTGGTCCTTTATCAATGTATTTGGAAGTTGGAACAGGTCGTTTCACGCTCAAGTCATCTTTTTTTACTTGCCCGTGTTTTGTGTTTTTAGGAAAGAGGCTCCTCTCCTAATTGTTTGTTGAACGTTCCTTTCATTTTTTTCCCAAGATGTTAATTGCAATTGCAAGCTGGGTTTTCTACCCGGGCAATTAAATTGGGATCACGAACGTCATGTGGATTATTCCCTTAGTGTTGCTGCACTACGCTGTGTAATGACCACCCATCACCCCCGATGTGTTCGCGTAAATATTTGCTATATCCTGGCTCCTTTCATCATAATTAATAAGAAAACAAAAGACAACAGTAAAGGATCAACATGATGAACACGAAATGGGAATATAGAGATTATTGATCGTGGCCTCGAGGATCCAACGCTATTCTCGTCGTTTGGGCTGCAACAAGACGGAAAGGGTTACAATTTCGTTTTACATCTTTTGTCACGTTAGAATTTGATACCGAGAAAGCTTACACAACTACTATTTTTTTTTTTTTTAAAAAAAAAAAGAACCAACAACCTTACAAAACTACTTCACGAGAGTCACCCCACCTGCATTTGCGTGAAGAGAATTTAGAAATAGTTCTAAAACATAAAAAATACTACTATAACTTCTCATAGATTTTATACATTAAATGCATTAATATATTGATGACGACTTGGTGCGATACACCAAACAATCACGCAAAGAAACTGGTAGAAAGTTCCTCACAAATTATTGCACACTAAATACAGTATAGATTTAAAAATAACAGGAATATCAGAACAGTACTAAATGCAAACTGACAAATAACAATCTCCTGTTTATATATATATATATATATACCAGACAACCAGCAAGAGTCTTCACGTAAGACGTTTAACACAGTTGTACAACATACATTTAGTCGACACTCAAAAATAACATAGAAATAGCATTCTCGAGATGAAAGAAGATAATCATCAAGCCTCACGTCCCATGGTCTGCCCTGCCGGCGGGATCATAACCAAGACTGGTGGTTGAGCATTATGGCCAGGATGGGGAAGCCTACGACGCAGCTCACGAGCCTCTTGGCAAAGGGAACATGCATGACAGAATACATGAGTTGCGAAGTCACAGGCTGATTCACACTGTTCACGCTGCACCTCATCTTCCAAAAAGCATCCACAGCACCCACATGATCTATGAAGTGCCTCGCAACTTCCCTGATTTGTAAGGACCACGATTTGTTCAATCAATTGAAATCTTGTCGTAAAGTACTCAAACATGCATAGCTCACTCTCGCATAATCATCAGAACAGGACAGCTTATTTAATTTGAAGCAATAAAAACTAGATATTTAAAAAACTTTCAGTTAAGATGAATGACCAAAAGTCAAACCAAATTAACTGATCCGTAAAGCCCCTAGAGTTCAATGCAAATCTAAATAGCAAAGAAAATCAACTCACTTAATCTAGTTGGTTGATCTACCACCTAAATTCCCACAAGACCAAAGGTATATAACTTCATCATGCAGTCCTATTAATGTGAAAAAAGATAAACACTTCAGGCGTAATAGGACCGTTCTCTCAATCAATAACCCTTACTTTGGATGGGAGGAAAATTAAGAGAGAGAAAAGTATTAGGAAGTAAAGCCGAAAATGGCATGAAAAGGATGTCACTAAATCAAACTGTCCAAGCCCAATGCATGATACAACAAGCAACAAGTTTCAGTACGATAGAGGTTCAACAAATACAAAATCCCCAAGTCCACTTTGCAACCAGAAGTTTGGAACTATTTTGAAGAGTGTGGAATCATCATTCATCTTTGACATTAGACAGAAACATTAACGCAGCGTTATAGTTATGGGACAACTTTGAAAATTGTAGTTTAGAACGATAAGGTCCAAAAAACCACGAAAGAGTACGCCATATGCATCTCTTGCATATTGTAATGCTTTGATTTATGAATTTTGACATTTTGTAATACTTCCTAGATGTTTGTGCTGCCTCTCTCATCTCAAGTTGGCATCCATCATTTATAGCTAAGAATCTAACATAATTGGAAGGAGACAAAGTTGGAGTGATAACACAAGACAATATTACTCTGCAGAGGAAAGGATATAAATATAACTTGCCTCTAAATTGAACTTCCGGCGAATAGCAGTACGGCTACGATAAGAAAACCATGGAGCAAGAATATTCCCACCAAAAAGGGAACTCCCAATAAAATACAGACCGCTATAAGTCAAGCAATGATTAGCAAACGTCCCAGGTGCAGATCCAAGCCTCTCAGCATTGCTTCCATACAGAACACAAGGAGCCACACTTCCGAGAAGACCTAGGTCATATATCATGAGTCCAAACATAAGAAAAGAGGAAAAATTACGAATTCAAGCAGAAAATCAAGGAAAGGGGAACAAAAATCTTAATATTCAAAAGTGTCATATCCTCTGTTAATATACAAAATAAGGGCAATATATGAGCCTAGTCTTCACATAAAAAGAACCTAAAAATCAAAGTTTCAACCTTTCCCACCTATGCCCTTAAACCTAACAACTGCATAAGTGTGAAATCGAGCTTTCAGTTTATTTATTTTTTATTTTTGGGGGCTTGATAATTGCCCTGGAAATACACAAATTCTGAGCAAATTTATCCTTGATAAATTACAACAGACAGAATCTCTGTACCGTCAATTAAAAGCAAGTTCTACTGAAAGCTAGCGTTAGGGGCATGCCATCTTCGAGGTTTAAGAAAGCTGGAAACTCGAGCGACTTAGTATTCTCACCATATGAAAGGAATATGACTGGGCCATTTTCTATGATCTAATCTGATGAGATCCGACTGTACGTAACTATTCTTCTAACCAACTATCCCCATTTATTTCATCGTTTGAATGTGGAATTTGAAAATTACTAGAAGCAATAATTAAAATCCAACAGGAGTTTGCTTATAATTTGATAGGCCGAAAATAAAGACATTCCGATTTCAAATTTTAAAATTTTTAATCCAAGTGCGTATTATTGAGAAAAAGGCTTACAAACTTCAAGATCGCTGCTGCAGAAGTCGTCGTTACGCCCGAGACAGGCACAGATGCTGGAGTTCCAAAGAGTCCGACCCATTGGCTCGCCCATCACGCTCCCGTGTGATAAAGGGAGGCCATCGACCGTCCATCCGTACCCTTTTCCGATAGCGGGCACCGATGCCGGCAATTCTGGTGAGGTTGGACCTGTTTTGGATGAATCATGCTTCTTGTCAGTCTTTTCAGCTTCTTGACATTGCTGGAGAAGAGGACTTGTCTCCTCGCGATTATCTTCGTTGTTAGCCATCATAATTCAGGAAAAAAAGAGGACAATCAAGAAGAAACCTTAGAATCGAAGGGAAGGGAATCTGGAAATGTCTCAACCAGAACAGTCGGTGGAGGCAGCGTGTAAACCGATCTTCTTTTTTTATGTTGCCTGTGATTAATTAATTATTTTTATTTTTATACTTTAATCAGACGACGACGCCAACTGCGTTTTATTCAAGTCCAGAGTCCAGACTTCTCCCACGCGAACGCGGTGCATACGCGTGTTTGTCACCATTACAAGTTTATTTATCACTCATCCTAAATACCCAACAAAGACGGCAAATGACACTTTTGGCCCCAATAATTAAGAGGTCACCGTTAAAAAACAAAAGCCAGTGGGGGTAAAAATAAAATGTCCCTATCTATATGAAAGAAAATTAAAAAAAAATGGTACTTTTATATTTTTTGTAGTCTTGTTGAAAATTTTGAATGTCACGTTAGAAAAAAAATAAATAATGTATACAGGTTGCAGATGTTGGAAGATCGTTTTTGTTGAAGCATTTTTTCATATTCAATATTACTTTAAAAAAATCGAGGGTCTATGGTAAAATAATATAAAAAATTTAAAATCTTCAGAAGGTCATTTGGAATTTTTTTTATATGAGATATTCTTAATTCTTAAGTTTCAAATTAAAAATGCCACCATGGTCAAAAAATTTAAAAATGCCACAGAATAAGGTGGAAAAATAAAGTATATGGTTGAGAATATAAACCATTGGTTGTTTCTATTAAACGGATTTTCACTTTCATTTTTAGTTAGACAATTATAGTCAAATGGTCCCTTTCCCCCACAGGGTAGAGGTTGGCCATGTCTCATTAATTTTTCAATTTTAAACTTAACAACAAATAAATATTTAAAATATTATAATAAAATTTAACTGTGTTTATTGTCTCATTCTTCCTCCAAATATTTTTTCAAGCTTTCTTTAATTTTTTTAACCAGAAAATAAAGCTTTATTTAGTTTTAATTTTAATTGTTTTACAGATTTAACATGTATAATTAAAATTACAATAAAACACATCATTTATAAATCATAAGCAGTATAAATTTATTTTATATGTTTCATATGTGTCTTTAAAAAATGAATGTTTCTCTGAAGTTGTAACGAAAGTAATTTTTCTATGGAAGCTACAAATTAGAACCTTTCCTTTATTAATTTTAAAAGACATAATACAAAAAAAAAAAATGGAAATCACCCAAATTACCTGTTAATCAAACACACATTATTTTTTTATGTATTTATATTTTGATAAAAAAATTATATTATGAATAATGCAAATCTGCAGAGCGTGATTTTTTTTTTTCGAAAAAAAAATGATGACCGCGCTTATCAATTAATTTTGTTAGGCACAAGGCATTTATGCTTCTAATGGATCTTCGTCTTTTTTTCTTATTTGGGCCCAAATTATGGAGCTTTACTTAAAAAAAAAAATACAGTATATTAGTGGCAATTTGCAATAAGTAAAACCTCATTATTTCAAGAATAAAAAATATTCATAATCAGATATCCGAGAGTGCATGAAGTACTAGCTCTCATCACATGTGAACAATTTTTTCGGTAACTGATGTTATATTTTATATTAATTTATAAGAAATAAAATTGAAATTTTCTACCCAAGTCAGCACATATACCGTACGATAGAAGATGGTTATCAAGATAATAAAATGGGGATGAAATATTTGAGTAACCACTAATCACCGACACTTAATCTTTCCTTCCACTCCATTTAGCAAATTTATGTTGCCAGAACATTCCAGGATTCTCAGCCGATAATTACATCAAGTCACATCTTGTATTGATATAAATACGAATAATGGTGTCCAGAAAAAACAAACATACTACTTCTCGTTTAATGGTGAATCTGCCTTTGAGAAGATAACGATGCCTCTGCTTTGCACACATACAAACAAGAATTATCGTCTCATGTTTAGCAGAAGCAACTTAGAAAGATCTTTGAAGATGCACATCAGCAAATGAACACACACACACAGGAAATCAACTCACAGTTATCGTCCCATGTTTAAGTTCAACAGGAAGCGGGTACTATTTTGTGTTTGTGTGGACAGTGTTGTTACAAGCAGATGAGGATACATTAATATAATCGAAGTTTTGTCACGTGATTGATTGGAATTACCAAGGCGGCAGGCAAAGTAGATATCCTCATATCAGAAAGGATCTAGAGAGAGATATATAACAAGAAGATCTGATGATAGTTACAACTTACAAGTACACATTGAACTATCCCTACAGAAGACCACATATATAGTTTTGTTTCCCTATCCACCACCACACACCTCTCTGATACAGATTTTGCATATCTTTGAGAATAAACCTGACAAAATAATATCCCAAAATTCCCCACATGATCGACTACGAGAGAGCACAGAGACAGACATACACCTTAAACTCTGTAAAAAACCTGTTCACCCATGGATTCTCTCGACCTGCGCAGTACAAGAGCAAGCATTAACCGTAATTACCAGCTAGGAGTAGTAATTACACAAGATATATATCCTTAAACCCATTTCCTATATCTTTTTTTCCCCATTAATTAACAGTGATATATATACGGTCCCAATTCTTGAGGAGCATTATACATAAATTAAGGCAGGAAATTCAATGATGTTGGATCCATAATTAATCACTTTATACATAAATTAAGGCAGGAAATTCAATGATGTTGGATCCATAATTAATCACTTGCCTTTTTGGTATGATCATTACTGTTCTTTGAGCCCTTATTGACGGTGGCCGAACCCAATGAGGCTTTTCGATTATTTGAAAGAGGGGTGCCTTGACGAGGATGATGATCTGGTGGAGGAGAGGAAGAGTGAGTCTCAGGACCTCTATAATCAATCTCATATATCTCTGATTCCAGACCTTGCTTTGCCCCTGACATGAGCAAAAAAATCAGTATGTATATGGAAAAAAAGAAAAGAAAAGAAAAGAAGAAGAGTTAGGTAGAGAAATAGAAGCAAACCTGTGGAGAAATAAGGGAGAGAGAGGAGGAGGAAGAGAAAGAAGCAGGTGGTGAAGGCGGACCTAGTAAGCTCCATGTATATGGCTGTGAGCTCAGATTTAATTTCAGCTGAGAGCAAGAAGATTACTAAGATGCTTGGTTGTTTTGGAGTGATTTATAAGTAAGATAAGAAAGAGGCAAGAGGGTTTATAAATGAGTGATTATAAAGAGGTTGCTTCTGGTAATTGAAGCCATCAACGTCCACAGCGCGCAGTAAGCTGTGAGGGGCGACGTGGATGTGTTGGGTTGGGGCATTAGTGCCTCCATAACGAACCCATATCCCACACCTATTTCATTTATTTCTTCAACTTCATTATACCTTTTTCTGGTAAAAATTTCATTTCTTCATCACACCTTTTATCTGTTGGGATCAACCATTATTGGGCAACAACACTGTAAGGAAGTACTAGAAAGCAAGAAAGACTTGCATAATTTTGACTTCTTTTTCTAAATTTTCTCTCCAGAGATTTAACAGGCTGACTTTTCAAATTTTCAAGTGTAAATATGATTAACTTAGCACTCCATTTCTCTTTCAAGTTTCATGATGCAAAAGGAGACGATTATATTTATATTTTATTTATTAATTTATTATTATTATTATTATTTTTTGATGAAATGTAGTTGAGACAGGTGCATGTGTTCATAATTGAAAACAGTCCTGTGGAGGGACATCTCATTGTGATCACCCAGCTGTATTATTTCTCACTCCTCACTCTTCCTTTTATCAGCTCCAGTATCTCTCTTCCAAACAAAATGCTAACAATCACTTGATTCTTTAATTTTTCTCTATTTTATTTCATTAGAGCTTTGTTGCTCAAGCTAAAGTTTCGATTTTTTTCAACTACTGTATGGGAATTATTATTTGCTGAAGTCTCACCAGGCTCACACAGTTTATGGCCACGCACTAGGCTAGTTAGTTTACGATGTGTCAAAAAGGAGACCCCGTTATACATATGATCCAGCACGCCCCTCGTTCTTGTAATGTATAACCATGATTGTGACCCTTTTGTTTCCATGTGATTCTGTCCACGTCAA
This sequence comes from Acacia confusa, assembly GCA_037074495.1. Taxonomy (NCBI): domain Eukaryota; kingdom Viridiplantae; phylum Streptophyta; class Magnoliopsida; order Fabales; family Fabaceae; genus Acacia; species Acacia confusa. The sequence continues at coordinate 5,069,909 of CM073507.1, read as the reverse complement.
GCAAGGTTGATTTTCATTTTTGACAAATATAACTACATTTTTTGATTAATACCCAGAAACAAAAACAAGGTATTATAACCGAATCACTTTTGGATTTCGTACTGTACGATCACAACAGGGAACCTTACAATTGCCGGCTTTTGCATGCGACTAACAAAATTGCAGTCAAGTGATAATAAGACCCAAGTTTTCATTGCAGTTCAACTCAAGTCTAGGGCTCTTATTATTATTGGCTGACAAATTGAAACGAGAAAAGAGAGGTCATTTTCGTGGGACCTTTGCCTTTAAATGGAGAATTGATGTAAAAGGTAAATGGAATCAATGGGGGCAAAAATGATTGGGAACCTGTGGTGCCTAGGAATTTGATTTAGGTTAGGTTTCATGGTGTGGTATGAGATCAACATAATTGCTGAAAGTGAGTTGGGACTCTCACTTATATCACAGGCTTTTGAGTCCAGATTCTGATCTCACATCACCTTCGATTCTTCTTACGTGTTTGGGTTGGATCAAAGTAAAATTATGAATCAGTATCTCAGCAAATCAGCTAAAATATAATTTTGCTTGGGGCTGCGCATACCTGTCTTCTTCTACACCTTTAAAGGTTCAAGTTTCTTTAATTTCTTTTGGTGGAAATTATCATGTCAGAATCAGATTGCTGCATTATGTGGGTGTGTGTATTTTCTTCTTGACACTTTGACCATATAATTTTCTGTCATGGAAGGTCGCATTTCATTTCGTGGGGTGCCAATGATTGTTTTCTCACCACTTTAAACTGAGAATAAGTTATGGAGAGACTGGGTAAGAAATTTTATTTTAAAAGAATAAAATAAAATTTCACAGACTGAATTATGAATCGAAATACACACAGTATTTCCAATTTTACATGTTTAATTTGTGTATGGCTTTGCTTTTTGTCATTTCATTCTTTTTTTCCTGTCCCGTTATTTTTATTAAGTTTAATGAGTAATATCGTGGGACCTGTAGTTTTTCAAACTCTAGCCAATTTGCATGTCCTTAAATATTTGGTTTTCTTTACAATTTTGAAAAACCGAACATTTCATTTAACTTTGAGAAACTATCTAGGCTTTAAGATTTGAAGTGGGCACTAGCTTTGACTAGTCTAGCGCACTCCTTTTAATTTTACATCGGGCATGCTGCTAGCTTAACCCAGCCCGATATATAATGTTTTTTTTTAAAAAAAAAAAAGGGTGAATGTAGATTTAAAGGGTCATTTGCTGGGATATATTCAAATTTAAATATTTCAAATGAAATCAACGTACCTTCCAATCCTAAATACAAGATCTAACTTAACTACAAATCAAGTTCTACACTTAGAACATGAGGTAGCATGAACAATATATATGTCGTTTTAAATTAATTTTCACCAATCGTTTATTGCACATAATCAGAGTAAATCCCATATTCAGACGGATCTTTTTCCCAGTGCTTAGTTCACACTTGACGGTGCAAACATCACATCTCGTGCTTCTTCGTAGTGATTGATAAATTGGTCAAAAAGAAGATAATGATTAATGGAGGTCCCTCTGTCAAATCCTAAATTATCAAGTTTCCTCTCACTTCTCTAAATGTACTCATATAGTACCAGTTTAGGTGATTTGATACCCCAAAAAGAGAAGTTTGGGTGACAATACAATATATCAGATCAGCTTGTGGAAAGCAAAAAATTAGTTTTCTTGACAGCCAACGCCTTTGGATATTTAAAGGAGTTCAACCTAGCTATAGCCAACCTCTTTTAAGTAGAAGAGTACAGACAGACCCTATTCTGACTTAGTTTTTAAAATGTTAATTAAATATTACCACCTGCTCTGAACTCTGAATGTGTGCACGAGCGCAGCTATATATTAATCATTCTTTGTATGAACCACAATACTAGTAAATATAATCGACCCAACCCATACAACACAAACACAACATCACCATTCCACTAAATTAAATACAATATGGGGTTCACCTAAGAGTCATCAATACGCCACTAAATTAAGTGAATATTCGATCGTTGGACCCAGAGCATCCAAGGACAGAGGACTCAGTAAACATTAAACAACCGTTGCTTTCTTTTCCGAAACATTTGCTAGAAGAAGTAAACCTAACGTTAACATTTTTTCGTTGAAAGGAAAAAATAAAAAAGAAAGAAACTGAAGCCTGTTTAATGAGCTGAAGCCAATAACGGCAGTCAGCCCTTGTTCCTCGAGCGTTGAAACAGTAACGAAATGTTGCTCACGACGTCGTTTCCTTGGTTTTGTGTACGACCAAGTTACTACCACCTTTTTAATTCACCGTGGAGCCCCGGGCATTCTCTCGCAGAGCTCCAGATGACAAAACTCAAAACAAGTGTTTATATAACCCAGAGGGGAAAAAAAAAACTACTTCTTGAGAACTATGCTTAGGCCAGGGACCATTAATGGGAGTAATGAAAAACCAAAAATATGCAGGATTATGCAGACAAGAATATACTAATATAATCACAAATCAGAGACACCCGACCTTCTCTTCTTCCAGAATTTTACCTCAGCATCGATTTTCTGCGCGGTTCTTGCCGGTTCTGATTTGCACCGTGTGAGAACCAGAGGATGTACAGAGTCTCCCCCTCCTCCTTCTCTTCTCCTAAATTCTTGAGGCTCTTCAAGTTTGAGGAGTCTTTCTTTGACTGAATCTCTAAGTTCTCTGCAGAGACTTAACTTTTCCTCTGATTCTTTATCTATTAACTCTCTTTGCTCGGTGAGTTCGTCGCTCTCTGTGGGGTTTCTGTTCTCAAGCTCTGTTCTCTGCTCCTGCTCTGTGTCTTCGCTTCTTAACGGCGAACCCCAGAACCTATTAGCCAAAGACGAAGATCTGTACGGTGCTGACCTACATCTAGTCAATAGCAAAGCGTTTTTCGGTGGCGTGCAAGACTCGGAAATAAAAGAAGTTGCATTGTCATTAGCATTAACACGAGCTCTCTCTTCGTATTCCTCTTCCTCAAGTTCTTCAAAATCACGCCCTGACTCGCCACTGCACCTATCCCGGAAATTAAACTCGGATTGAGAAGAGTGAGAGTCTTCTCTGACCCTGGTCGGTTTTCTCCGAGAGCTACTGACCCGACAAAAGCCCCACTTGGGCCATACGGGTTGGCAGGACCTGGGTTTGATTTTCGTGGCGACGCGATGACAGAACAGAAACTTACGGATCCACCGGCAGCGGCAGCGGGTCGTGGCCCCGACGCCGGGCCGTCGTGGTCGTTTGGATGCGGCTTGTTTGGAGGAGCGTCTAACTCGGACCTGACCCATGCATGTGACCTTGGGGGAAGAAGGTTCCTGGGTTTCAGTGGCAGTGCTCTTCCTCCGTACGAACATGGGGCTCCTCCGGGACCTACCTCTGCTCCTACTTCCGGCATTGCTTCTCAGGAATCTCATCAATGGCGGCGGAAACTTCTCCGCCCGACCCGGACTCGAAATGGGTTTAGCGGATAGCTTCATTGTTAGCCACACAACACAACACAAGAGTGGCTCCGAAGCAAGCGAGAGAGCGCCGAGAAGGTGCACGATGATGAGTGAAAGTGAGGAGATATGATGTGAAGAAATGAGTCGAACGGGAGGGTTGTCTGTGTTTGACAGTGAGGCTTTTGTGGAGATTTGGTTTTCTTGTGTGGACCAAAGCAACTCATTTACCATTCGCACGGATGGGTGAATCATCTGGCATCATTTCTCTCTGTTCCGAGTTGTAGCCCTGTAGCTGTAGGCTTCCCCTCGGGGAAAATAATGTCGGACCACCTTTAAAAAAAGCAATAAATCTGAATTCATATGCAGATGCAGTTACCACACGTATCACTGTAAACTTTTTTAAAACGTTCTAAACCATTTTTTTTTTAAAAGAATATGTTTAGTGGAGGTTTTATTGAGTAAACTTGAAGGCGTGGATTGTAATTTTACCACTGATCTGCATGACAGCCTTGACTTTGCTATCTCGAGGTGACTGATTATATTTTAGGGACAGTGCAATTACGCGCAGCAGATAAAAAATAGGCAAGGGAGGGAAAAAAAAAACACACGCGCCTGCATTCAGGACACGTTGAAGCAACGGGAGCCGTTGGATTTCCGGGTTTTTATACGAAGGAATAAAGTCGGTGACCGTTAGATCTTCAATAGGAGATCCAGGGCATTCCGGACACTTGTTATATCGACGGATGGAAAGGAAAGATAGTCGAGGCTCCCATGTTTGGAGACTGTTGTTAGTGGAGAAGATGGAGGAAGGGAAAGAAAGAACGAACGAATGAATTCAGATTAGCAGAGCAGTAAAAAGCAAAAGAGTCAAACTCAAATGAGTATTTGGAAAAGAGAGTATGGACATGATTTGACGGCCATTGACAGATCTTCTGTTTTGTCGATATATCAATGCCCAGCCAAAGACGACTCTCAATATCATTATGACAAAGATGCGGCCATACTTGTGGTTGCAAAATCACCAACGCATACTCATCACACAGCTCTGTTTCTTGTTGAAACTGATAGCCTCAAGAGTCGCAACATTACCTTCCCATAATTCGTGTTTGGGTTATTGAATTCCTCTTCTGCCCTGCAGTACTTCATTATATACATATTGGTAGAGTTAGTTGTTGGATTCAAAGGATGATGCATTTTATCCTTTTTAATTGCCACTGCAATCCAGTCAGCACAGCGACTACTCAAGGGTCGTATCAACCAGGGATCATGCATATTCACTCATGATTTGTACCTCTTTTATCCCGCGTTATCAGTTCTGGTTTTTATAAGACTAAACTCAGTTTCCAATACGTGATATGTAATACTCACTTCTTATCAAAATTATGTAATACTCACTTCTTATCAAAATTATGTAATTTTCTTTAAAATTTATTAGAACTGCGAATATAATGTTTTTATTTATAAAATACCTGGTGTATTGTGATTTTGAAATACTGCTTCTGATCTTCAATATAGGATAAAATTTTAAGAGTAATATAATTTGAGCAATATTTCACATTTAAAAGGACATGTGGCCATATAAATAAAAAGACTTGCAATACAAAAAAATCAATGGATAACAAAAGATATATACGGCACACACACACATATATGAGCCATTAAGTGTTCAATGTGATTTTTATTGGCATTATGATGTCACTATTTAAGTAGGCTGGTAGGTTAGGAGGAGAAAAAAGCGGTCCTTGGAAATGGCACCCTTACCTCACCGGGTCCTACATGGAAGCACCCACAAAATCTGAGAGCCCTTTAATGATATCAAATAAGATCCTGCTTTCTAGAGCGACCTGACCTGAGGCCTCACTCAATATATCCACTGATGAGTGATGAGGAGCCCCCAAAGTCCAACAACAACCCATAAAAAAGTCAACATATGTTCCCTTTTTTAGGCTCTGAAAAGTCAACAATCATTTTTTTTATAATAAAAAATTTTAGAAGAGTTCGACACTAGTCTCCTATCAAGGCTAGAGCACGGCCTCGGGCTCTATGAGCACTTACTGGGGACTTACGAGATCGCCTACTAAAGAAGTCCCAACGACGGTAGAGGGGATTGAACCCACGACCCAAGGACTTAGTTCTGGATCCCTTGCCATCTATGTCAACTCTCATAGACAAGTCAACAATCATATGGAGTACACGGCATTAGTGCCGTGTCATCTCATGAGGCCAAAATTTATCCTGAACGAAAAGCTAAAAATATACCACCAAACCCAGTTCCCAGTGTTTCCGAATCTGGATCAACATGGGCCCACTCTACATGACTGGGCGCTCCTAGTCAAGTTTCACTGTCCGTTCATACCATTAGGCCCAAATTTCGAACTCTTACTACATCTACAGAAAACCTCACCTGTACACGGAAATTGACTTAAGTGGAAGGAGTTTTGATCGCTTAAATAAAAGGTCTCAGTTTTAAGTCTCTATGAATACAAAAAACTTTACTTCAGCACCTGACAGAACCTCCGAGTAGTTGCATACTTTACCACCATCTATAGCAAAATAAAAAAACCTCACCCACACACAAACTCGTAATCCTTCTATGTCTTTTTCTTATACAGTGATCTGGTTTAAATTGGAGTATTGTTAGACTTCGACCAATTCTTCAAAAATGTCGTGCTCTTTTATTTTTCTACCTGCTGACATATATCATGGTCCCCAACCAATATAATTTCCACTAATTTAATGTCTCACAATTATCTGACAAAGGATATCATTTAATAATCTTTTCAACACCTCTCCGTTGAGATTAAACGCGCCGTTTTGCCAATGAGAAAATATCTGAGCAATTGCTTTTTCATCACTTCAATCTGGACCTTTAGACTTCATAGATAAGTTCTTCACCGCCTCTTGTGAACACACCATGATTGAAACCAAAAACTCAATTTGCTCACCACTACTGCTTTGATAGATAAGATATTCATTCTTTGCTTTTGATGTAGAAACCTTTTTTGAGACAAACTCCAGTCTTCTAACATAAGCAAAGAAACGTAATAGCTCTCCATATTTCTAAAGAACACATAGTTGACCGTATTATAAATTAAGGGAAATTGTATGGGACATGAAGTAGAGGGGGTTGAGTTTTTCTCATTATGCCTCATAATCTCTTAATCTTATTCGTCTAATCAATATAATATTATTTTTACTTTTCTCTCATTTTTCCAATTAATGACTCATTTTTGACTAACGAGAGAAAATAAAAAAAAAGATAAAGAGAAAATCTCCTTATGAACAAAGGGAAGGGAGCACAACTAACGGTGCAGATTGAATTGATGAAAAACTAATGGCCCAAATCTTTTCTTGTTAGCAAAACCGCACATTGAACCTTAATAGAGATGCATTCAAGAGATTGTTAAACGGAGACATTCATTGTCCCTCTATGCTCTCCTATTAACACCGTGGTGGCATTAGAGCTGAAGAAATAAAAAAGTATTCACGCACAGTTGTAATATTATTTACTAATTTTAGCATTAACATAATATATCTATACTTATATGGAGGACGTAATTGTCATAACCATATACATAATTGTCGTGTGCGGTAAAGAGGAGGCCGAAACGAGTCAGGTCGTCCGTTGTCCGAAAGGAAACCTCAGTTCGTCTTCCTTCTACGGTTTTCTGCCGCAACAGTGTGGAAGGTTTATCTACCATGCCCGATCCTGGCTTCACCAGTCACAGAAGGGATTCTAATAAATCCTCTGGTATCGTTTCCGTCTACTCTAGGTTTCCATTCAGACCATAAGAACAGAGATTGGAAATGTTATGGTTGTTTGGCCATTCTTTCGATTATTAGAAAACAATTTATTGCAATTTAAGGAGCCCCAAAAGTTTTAACTGGGTCCCACTTAATTAGCATACCGATGTCATTGTTTCCCAGCAACCGGCTGGAGTGCGCAGAGATAAAGAGCATAAATGCAGTTTTCGCTCCTAGCTTGAAACGTTGCTGCATTAACATAGTTTTAGAATATTGGTGTGATCATGCTTCCTCAATGTATGAACATGGGGGAATTTTCATCCAACGCGAAGTTGTACCTCCCAATCATCAATTTTATTTTGTTCATCGTCTATACTCATGTTTTGCAAATTTGTACCTTCCCACAATTATCTAATAATATGGACTTTGATGCTATTTTTTTTTTAACCATGTATGAGATTGAATTACGCATTTATTTCAGTTGGGAATGTTGCTGCGGATAGAAGACGCCAACATGCAATCACAGTTGGAAAAGAAAGAAGGGAATCACTAGTGCGTGCTAAACGGCTATGTCGGGTTGGCGTTAACAGTGATGGCGAAGTTCCTTTTGATAGTGAAATGATGATTGACGACGAACAATCGATTTTGGAGTCTCAAACCTCATTGGCAGTAGAAGAAATGAAGTCTGCTATTGCCTATCAGTAAGCCTTCCCCATTTGTTATATGTATCAATTCAAAAAGAGAAAGAAAGGAAATACAAACTGATGTAATTTTGTTTTTATTTGAAATGAGAATCTGTTACTTTTACTCTGGCATTGGAGTTATATTTGACCTCAGTTGTTACTTTTCCCTGCCTTTTGTAATTTGATTATTTCTCATGGCTATGTTCAACAATTCAAAAGAGGTACATGAACTATTCTCTGTTTGTATTTTTTCTTCTTGTATACTTTCTGATACAATCTTGCACAATGAAGCAAAATGTATTTTCTTTCAAATATTGTACTGTGTTCATAATATATTTGACATATAGACTGAAAAGGCTTCAAATTTCATCATTTGTAGATTCAGTTGTTGGTATATGTATTTCACTGCGTTATTTGATTGATAGGGGGAAGGGTGCAATGCAGAAAAAAGTGAGCGCTCTCCAAGAACTAAGGCGTTTGCTGTCAAGATCTGAGTTTCCTCCTGTTGAGACTGCTATCAAAGCGGGAGCAGTATCCCTACTATCTCAATGTCTTTCATTTGGTTCCCCTGATGAACAGGTCAAAAGACTGATCTTATCATTTTATTTATCATGCTCTTTGCTACACAAAATATTGGCTACTCATAGCTGATATGAATGATGTTCAATTGCTCCTACCTCTTGTACCCACCAAAGGACATGATCTTGAACATCTCTTTCTCTGTCACACAGATCTTGTGGAATCCCTTAGTTTCTTTTTAGGACTTGTTCAAAATTTTTGTTTTTATTTAATTTTTGCATTGCATTTCTTCTGCAGTTGCTTGAGGCTGCTTGGTGCCTTACAAATATTGCAGCAGGAAACCCAGAAGAAACAAGAGCTTTGTTGCCTGCTTTGCCTTTACTTATTGCTCATCTCGGGGGTTAGTGATGGCTTTTAGATTTCCTTTGCATATCAGGAGAAGCATTCATTTATTAATTAGTATTTGAACATGAAGATTAATATTTGATGTAATAACTTAAAATTCTGGCTTTCTAAATGGGTATAGACGTTCTTGTTATAGAAATGTTCACATAGATAGGATGGTAGCAATAAAGAATCACTGCTTGGAAGACTTTGGCGGGAAAAGGGATGGACAGAAGCAAGAAACGCCATGTTTTATTCACACTTAACTTGGACAACTCTAGGAAATTTTCACTTCTAGTGACTGCAATATCCATCTCCGTCATTCTCTTCCCAATTACAAACCCATAACAAGCTTAGATGATTGTTCCCAGAATGGATTGTTTCTGCCGTGGAACAAGATTAGATGTTGTTGCACTTTCTCGATCCATTGGAATCATGATACGGTCTTAGAATTGTTAACCTACTATAATGTACATGATTCTCTATGGAATTTCTTTAATGACAAGTGTCTTGCGAGAATCGTGTTCTGTGAAAATGAAAGCTACTACTGCTTTATTTTAGATGTTCCTACATTGCATATAAAACAGAAATATCAGCAATTTTGAAGATTAACTTGTAAAGTAATCAGGGAGCTGGTCTTTTGTCAATGGTCTTGTCCCCAGCAATATAGCGCTGTGATATGCTTCTAAGTTTTGCTACTTTAAAATATATTGTGGCTAATAACCAGTCTCTTGCACGCCCGCATGTTAAAGATGTCATATTTCATTTAAACGTTGCTTTTGAAGACTGAGATTATCATAATCTTTATAGCCTTCATGGCTACCATGCAAACTCATGATTGCACATTTTCTGCAGAAAAGAGCTCCTTGCCTGTTGCTGAACAGTGTGCTTGGGCATTAGGAAATGTGGCTGGGGAAGGTGAGGAGTTGAGAAATGTTCTGCTAGCTCAAGGGGCCTTGCTACCTCTTGCAAGAATGACGCTGCCCAACAAAGGGTCAACTGTGAGAACAGCTGCCTGGGCTTTGTCCAATTTAATAAAGGTTTAAAATATATCAATAGAATAATCTATGATTCTCTGTAACATATAATTTGTGTGGTTGGCCCTTTTTTGGGTCAAATATCTAGTTTTTCCTGACATTCTATATCTGTATTGCTACTGGGTTTGTTTGTCAGTCATGGTTGAAATTTCTGGGGTATGTTCTGTATTATTATGTGCAAGTGCAAGTGCGCTTGCAGCATTGCTGCGTGTTCCTTTTTGAAAATATATCATCGCCACCGAGCATTTTTGCATGTAGGGCCCAGATCCAAAAGCTGCAACAGAACTCATCCGTGTTGATGGAGTATTGGATGCACTAATCCGTCATTTGAAAAAAGCGTGAGACTTACTTTGCTTTGGAAACTGCTTTTAGCATTTCTGCCTAGATGTCTTAGTGCCACATTGGGCTCTGGCTGCTTTCAGATTTGCATGCTTAATTACTTGTAAACACAGTGCATGGAATACGTTTTTTTTTTCCCTGTTTAAAAGTTTTTACTGCATTGATAGATTTGATATGTTTATATTTTTTTGATTACTTTAGTAAAGATACATTTTATACTTTTGAGAGTGTTAGTTGAATAAGTACATGTTTTGATTGCAAAATATTTTTGGGCAAACTTTATATGCGTTTACCCGTCAGAGTGTTAGGAGTTTGTATTATTTAGTTCCAAGAGAGTATATTTGATCCGCTTCAATTTGAGAGATACTTAATAAACTAGTTCATATGCATCTATGAATCAGAAATTTATAACCTAAAACTTGCTGCACAATATGCACAAAAGAAAGCCACCCAGAAACCACAAAATACCATCTCTAATCTGTCAACGTGTCCCTAAAATTTCTTATGATCACAGTATATTTTAAATAAGTATTATACAAACAGTCCAAACTTAATTTCTTAGTCAGCAATTGTTCCTTAGGGAACAATGCTGTCCCATGGATGCAGCTATTTTCCCTTCGATGGAAGTAGTTCGAATGTTATACATGATTTTTACATAAAAAAAGAAATGATTAGTCCCTGAAAGCTGTGTGCCTATAAGGTATAACTTTTCTAAACATAAAGTTCACTTTTCCTATATAGGCTTGTGGGCTTGAAGAAATCTCAAATGGTGGTAATGCAAATTGCAAACCCTCTTTCTGTGTTATGGTTCTATGGAAAGATTATATCCTGGAAGTATTACAAAGGATAATCAGGGTCTTATACTCATCGATAATGCATCTCCAATAACCTCCTCTAATTTTTGTCAAATTAATTTCCTTGTCAACTCCAGGGATGATGAACTAGCCACTGAAGTGGCCTGGGTAATCGTTTATCTATCAGCACTATCAAATGCAGCTACCAGTATGCTGGTGAAGAGTGATGTACTTCAGCTTCTTGTAAATAGGTTGTCAGCATCAAGCAGTTTGCAATTACTGATTCCGGTGAAGATCTCCATTAGTTTTTTGCCTGGTTTTAAAATTTTACCTCTGCCAGTAATTCTTTTTTTTTTTTTTTTGAATATTTGATATCTGTTCTATATATCGATAATGAGAAATATACCTAGGTTTTGCGGAGTTTAGGTAATCTGATTGCTGGTGATTCCGTTACAATTTATGCTGTTATTGTGCCAGGACATGAAGTTACAGGTTAGTTAATCTTGGCTTTTTTATATTTTGGGCCTGAGGAGAAAATCAGCTTATATTTTCCTAGTTTAAAAGATGCACTTACATCACAAAGGCTGACTTTTTCACATTTGATTGCGTGATGGCATTTTCAGATGATGTCATTGAAGTGCTGGCAAAGTGTCTAAAAAGTGAACACAGGGTCTTGAAGAAGGTATAGTTTTTATTTATTAATCATTGGTTCTTTGATTAAACTTCATATTACTTTCGCTATGAGCTTTTTTATCTACGCAGGAAGCAGCATGGGTGTTGTCTAATATAGCTGCAGGTTCGGTTGAGCACAAGCAGTTGATATATTCCAGTGAGGCAATGCCTTTGCTGTTGCACCTTCTTTCTGCGGCTCCATTTGATATAAGAAAGGAAGCAGCATATGTATTGGGCAACCTTTGTGTTGCTCCATCTAAAGGTGAAGGCGGCGAGAAGCCGAGCCTGATCCTGGACCACCTGGTTCCTCTTGTTGAAAGAGGATGCTTGCCTGGCTTTATTGATTTGGTTAGATCTGCTGATATCGAGGCTGCTAGGTTAGGACTTCAATTCATAGAGCTGGTAAGAAATTGTGATTGTTGCATCAATGATATCTTGTAGCTTTTGTTTGGATTATTACCTCACTCGGTTTGATGACTTGATTGAAATAGAGCCTATCAGTTCGAATATCAAGTTCTTTGGTGTTGCAACTACTGCTGTGATCTCTGAATGATTTACTCATATTTATAGGTGCTGAGGGGGATGCCAGAGGGTGGGGGGCCCAAGCTTGTAGAACAAGAAGATGGGATTGAAGCCATGGAAAGGTTTCAATTTCATGAAAATGAAGATCTGAGAACCATGGCAAATAGTTTAGTTGACAAGTATTTTGGAGAGAACTATGGACTTGATGATTAGTGTTGCCAAGATTAGCAACGGATCCCTAACCCTGCTGTGCTGTACTTAGTTTCTGGTCCGTCCACGTTTTAGTAAGTTACACTACCGACCTGACGTGGTATTCTTCATCCAAGACTGTCCCGGACTTCTGGGTTTGTAGACTAGTGTCTTTTTTTTTGTAAGAAAAAGATACTAATACATAAAAGTACTGAAAAATGTAAATTTTGGTACGTGGTGAATGCAGCTTCTTTAATACCCCAATTTGCCAGGCTTTGGACGTCGAAGAACTGGCAAGTCGTGATTAATCATATCCCCAGGGACAGGAATACATTTGCGGGTCACCTAGCCAATTTGGCTCACAACCTTGATAGTAGTTCTTGCTTTTTTGATCACCCACCAGCTTCTTTTGAGGAGGTGGTAGTGGACAATGATGTAAGTTGTAACTGTGTGTGTAAGAATCTTGTGAGTGAATGAAACAAAAAAGGAAAGAAGACAAATGGCTGGGCTGCTGAACGCCCGAACACAACTAGCGCAGCATTACAGCGTTGATATTAATTTTCTTAATTTACAGAAAGTAATCAGTGATTAATTCTCAGGCATGTGTACTTTGAGTTTGACGGTCTGTTGGCAAAATTAATTATTAATAAGTTTACTATAAGCTATAAACAAACTGAGAAGAAAACGCCGTTAATTGATTGCCCGGGACCACCGTTATTTAACACGCGAGTTTAATTAGCCGTTATATTTTCTTAATCCATCACCGACCCAGACGAAGTAATATGTTACTATCTTCGTTCTTAATTATAAGATAAAGTTGTCTTTTCTTTAGGGATTGGAAAAGTTAAATAAGTTATTTAATCATTTTATATGTTATGTATTCTTAAATTATATATTAGTTTATCAGTCAAACTAATTAATTTGAAAAAAAATAAAAATAAAAATACTCTACAATAATTTAATTAACTTCTTTAATCTCTATAAAAAGTTAATTTATGTCTTATAATTAGGACCAGATGGAGTATTTTATTAATGAAGTCATTTTCTAAATATGATCAGTAAAGGAAGAGAGAAGTGTGGGATATTAAAGGATATTAATTCCCCCTTCAACCCCACCTCCTGTTAACTCAGGTAACCTTCTTAAATTGGAATATATATATATATATATATATATATATATATATATATATATTATATCGAATTATGAGCGCTCTAATAAGAATTTCTGTGAAATGATGTAATAATATTTCAGAATTGGTACAAAAACAGTTTGAGAACAGCCAAATACATGGAATATAAAAACTTTCAAGAAGTGGCTTTGTAGCAAAATAAGAGTGCATCATGCGCTTTTTTTTTTTTTGTTGTTGTTCTTTTCGAAAAATAGTGGATAACATTGCTGATAACCAATAAAATACATCAAAACAAATCTAATAGTGGTTTCCATCAGCCACCACGTCTTGCCGAGTAGATGGGTGTTGATCAAATATCAAAAAGTTACGAAATAGAAAATGATAAAATTATTGCGGAAGAAAGTGTCTATTGTGTTTTTAATAAAATCAAATATCCCCTGGTCTTTAATAGACAAGTCTTTTAGAACAGAAAAGCATTGGTCCTTGCAGTGGCGGAGCCACACTGTTGCCTATGTCTGCAAGTGCAGACACAAAAACCAAGCAGCTATAATTAACTGAAGCAGAAATCGTATAGTATTACAAGTATTTCATACGTTCTGACGTCTATTTCCTTGCAAAGCAGAGCCCAGCTGATAAAGGTAGTGATGACGAGCTGCAAGGGGATGAACACAGACACATGAAGAGGACCTTTCCTCTCAATAGTCCACGACATGAGCGCATATGCCACTCCTATGCAAAGAACTCCCTGAAACCCATTATATATTGACCACATTAATGAATATGGTTCAGACCCCAAGTGAAAGTGGTGGAGGTGGTTCATAGAATATAGATGGTAACCAAACCGAATAAAGAGAAGAAATGACTCGGATGAGATTTTTGAGGGACCAAGCTGAGGTGCTGTGATCAAAACACAGAGCAATGACCACACACTGGAAGCTTGCCAATAGGCACATGCATGTGCTCGTGTATGGAGTTGGAAAATGTTTTGCCATGTCCGCCTGATATTTAAAACAGTTATAATTATTACTACTACTTGATCGAGAAAAGTCCTAGGAAGGTGCACGAAGTTTTACCTAGACGATGAACCACACTGCCTACACAAGAGCACTAACAAACTGTAGAATTTTAAGTTTTATTGAGATTACACGTTTTGACTACAAACTGTAGCTTGATTCTTTTTTTTCATGATGATGAGTTTAAGTTTTCTTTGACATGCACTTATCTTTATGTTGTTTCATTTCTTGCAACATAAACATGGCTATAAACTTTTTGCTTGCTTCAGTCCTTTCAATGAATACAAAAATACAGTTACAAATCTTTGTTGTTTTATTTCTGCTTAAGACTTACTATTTCCCTGTCATATATTGACTTCATCTGTACAACTTATCTTGCAGGATAAGCTCCGATTCTAAAGTATGCCTAACTTTTGCTTATGTTGTCTAATCTTTTAATTTCCTGTTTTCTAATCAAGCTGAAAACTATAGCTGAACTTATTTGTATAAGTAGTCATCGTAAACTGCATTCTCCATTGTCACAAAGTGTTGTCTGATGGAACTGAAAGGAATTTATAATCAATACATTTTGTCAAACTTTTTTCCTTTTAGAAAATGCATTAATTTAAAACTTTCCTTAAAAAAAAAAATTTCGGGGGCGCTGCCCCGAACCCCCAAACCCTTATATTAATTGTGCACCCATAAACTCTAAATCCTGACTCCGCCACTTGGTCCTTGCTATGAAAAAAATTGTAAGTTATCTCAAGAATGTCATCACAAACAAATAAAAAACAAATTTGATTCAGGTCTTCACCTTCGGCGTTTCGTTCCACCACTCTTCAACAGAACACACATCTTCATTTTAAGACAACCAGTTATTACTGTACTCTCTAAAATTATAAACAGGTACATGCAACGTAACTAACCATGCATGTGGGTAAATAGTGGGCCACGTTACGTTAAACAAACTTTATTCCTGACTTTGGTCAATACATCTCTGGAAAAACGAGCATGAGATAGAAATAATCCCAAGTACGACAACAATCGATATATTCTACGGTAATGTTCAATTCTGAGTGAAGATAAAAATTATCTACAGTTCTTTTATCGTTAGATAACTCTTGATTATTCTTTCCGTTTCGATGCCCATACTCATCGTAATTGTAAATATATAATAAATATGTTAGGAGTGATGAGTTATATGTGCATTATGGTAAATACGTAGCACAGTTTATATGATTTTTTTCAATATTTTTCAGACTGATCTATTTACATTTTTCTCATTTAGATCACGAGATCTGAATTTTCTTACCACTGTTTCCGTACGATTCAAACACAATGGTAGTTAGAGTATTATGTGCATTTTTCAGCTTGACGATGACTTTGAAAACACCTAGTGGAACTGTAATTAAGATCAACTTTCTTTCTTAAGGTTGTTCATTAAGGTCAACTTTCTTTCTTTTTGGATAAAATGATCAATTCTATAGAATGTTAACTAGAGAAACAAAGTCGCAGTACAGAAATTAGAGTTCCTAAAAGGGAATTCACCCTTATGTTCCTGGTAATTAAACCTAAACAAATGAACAGAACTAAAAAGATTAAATAAAGAGACCACATCTTGAAAAACTATGCTTGAACATCGTCGCCAAGAATCCATGTCCCTATCAGAAATTTTCTTATCAGTCCAGATCGGTAATGAAGGCAAGGAATCTGAATTAAGGTGGAGAGGCGATGATTCAATCCGGCCACAACAGAGTAGCTCTTGAGCACTTAAATCAGAAATGATCATTGAGTAGGTCATCAACTTTCAGTTTACGTGAAACGTTATTTTCTTTTAATTTTATGACAACGTGAACTAAATAAATCCTAATCTGAAAAAATATTTATACATATATACGGTTAAGAACTTTTTTTTTTTTGCTCGGATATACGGTTAAGAACTTGGAACACCCGAAATATAAAACATGTACATTGATTACCTAGACGGAGAAAATCTATATTGATACATCCTATATTATTAATTATTTGATTATTTGATTTGATGTGCTTATTGAGCAATATATAAGTTTTTTATACCTGAATCCTCGATGACGAAAACATTCATCATTACGTGGCGTACGAAATTCCATTAATTCATGCTGTGTTTTTTATATTTAACCTCAAATAAATGAGAATTATATTTATTTGTGTACACAGTGATAAAATAATTAGGAAAAGTTATTATGAGTTGGTACTTGGTAGGCATTTGATTTTCAAAAAATGTATATTACTGAGTCAATTTCTTTATTCTTACTTTCTAGGCAAATCCTTTCAATTGGCAAGGAAGATGGGAAGACATTGACTTAGCGACAACTACAATTGCCACAAATTGCACACGGCATTTTTCTGGTGAAATATTTGTAATTTTCATGTTATTTACAAATATAATACAACTGGGTCAGCAATTCAACGAGTTTTTTACATTAATAGCAGAAAATAACAATTTTAATAGAACGTGTCAAAGCATCGATTATAGCAACATAGATGAGAAATTAAAATAACTAACTAATTCTGTCATGATTCACTAGTTTTTCCCATATGTTCTTTTCTTTTGCTTTTCGTTCATTTTTCCTTTGACTCTAATAGATTCCCCATAATATGCTGGTAGAATTTGGGTTTGTTTAAATATTTCCCTTTTGTTTCGGTAGTCAAAAACTTCACAATTAAGTAAGCTTCTCGCATGTGGTAAAATATTAACCTCAATACTTTATTTACGGTGGATTAAAAAACCTCAATACTAAAAATATTATTTGGTAAATTATTTGGCAGCTGGAATTGAAACAAGTCATTAAACAAACTCCTGCTATTTTATAACTTTGATTCCTATTTTGATTGATTTTGGACTAAGTAAATCATTATTCATCAAATAAAAGTATATTCAGGGATATTTGAAATAATATCTAATATTTATTTTATTAAAAATTCATAGAACTATACATAGTTTTCTTGTGTACATATTACATGAAGTTTTTAAAAAATAAGACATACTATTCAAAGTTTGTCACTCTTAACGTCCTAAACCCATGACATGACCTAGTTTAGGGGCAAACTTTAGTCTAAACTAATTTTATATCTTATATTTATCATTTTTATATAAATTAATTTACTCAATTTATAAATTGATATATAATATAATAATGTTACACATAAGTTTTTTAAATAAATCATGTTAGATATGTTACAATTAGGTAATCTCTTTAACTTTTTTTTTCTGTGTAACATCTCAAATACAACCATCAAATACTTAAATAAAGTATTTCAAATAAAGCCCACGTCACAGTGTCAAATTAAATCCTTAAAATGTTTCAATAAACAAAATAAAATGTGAAAGTCTTAAGGTTATGACAAATAAAATAGCTTAACATGTGCTCAAGGATACCAAGGGGCCTTTAAATCTCACTCCATAGTTTTTTTTTTTGCTCCCTGCTAGATCAATAACCTAAAAAATGTTAATATAGGGGACGATATTCCATGTCTTAGAAACTACTAAAAATTTATACCACACAAAAACAAATTACTATGATAAACAGAAGGAATTTATTACACATATATATTTACATATATCACAACCCACATGTAAAGCGATTTCAAATTAATCATCGTTAAACAACCTCTATTCTTATTCATAACATTTAATATACAATTATGTAATATGCAATCACATTTATATCACCATCCATCTTTATACTGCTTATTGGAGTTATAAACTAACATATAATCCAACAAAAACACGTCCATTTGACTAAATTGTCTTAAGCTCACCAGTTCTCAAAATACACATGGACAAAAGCATAGAGCTTAAGTCTGAACTATAACTAATCTCCTTAAAAAAACACAACTAAGGAGGTGTCATATGTCACACAACTCCATTGCAATCCCATCCAAGGTAAAACATAGAAGAGAGGTTACTTCCATTGTGCACCGAGTGAAGGCATTACACGTGGTAAAAGAGCTCATCATACAAATTACTCCTTACTCCGACTCATCATAAATGTACGTAACCGCCATTACAGTTATATTCAATTATCAATAAATATACTATCATTAAAACACACGGTATAATAAAACGTGCTTCAATTCGTATCAAATATTATTACTTATTCAAACATGCCTACAAGAAAAAGAATAATCCAACAATACATTAATTAAAATTAAATTATTGACTATGTAAATAGAGTGAATTATAAAGAAATTTACTTGTAACATGACTTACTTAAGAATTTACAATACACACAGATATAATTGAGTCCATTATTTTTAAATAAAAGATAATCATTCATAATCTTACACAATTCACAAGTATATAGAAGAATATTCATAGTTATTTAATACTCCCTAACTTATAAATAATCATACAAGAGTTATTCCAAAGTTCTCGTACAAAAGCACACAAGTAACCATCTATGATTATATTACTTAAAACTATCCTAAAGCCTTAAAACTACCCTTTGTTACTAATATACTATATACGCGCTTAAATGTCAACAGATTCCACTACTGTTTTATTTAGATATAGTATTATTTGGGGAAATATTTTTTTTTTAAAAAAAACAGATTTTAAATATATTAAAGTCATGACATATACATATGATGACACATACATGGAACAAAAAGCAAAAGGCTAGTTTGGTTGTGATAATGCATACGCACACACGTTTTTTTAAAAAAAAAATAAAAAAATGAGTTCGACATGCCTTGAATAGCAACGTAACAATTAAAAAAAGAAGAAGAAGAAGAAGTAAAGAGGATAGAGTTTGACGGCAAGTGTTGGGGAAAAAAGGGAAATAAATACACACACACAACTCTCGTAGACTTGTATGAGAGCAGAGATCTTATATTCGGGTTAACGATCGTTGAAATAAATGCACACATAACAAGAAAAAACCAAAGGCATGTGGGTTCTTGTAAGGTGTAATACCCACCACACTGTGGAGGATCATTGAAAAGGTAAGAAGATAAGACATGGTGCCAGCACCAAAAGCAAGAGGGAAAAAAATCAAAGAAGGGAGCTAGAGTACCTCCTGATCATGAGCGGGGACTACGGTGTGGGGAATGAGATGGAAAATAAAATTAAACATATACAATGATTTAAATAATACACACACACACACACACACACATATATAATGTATTTTTAAAGATTATATTAATAATAATAATAATAATAATAATATATATACACAAGGTCGTGAATTCTAATTATATACAAATAAAATTTTATTTTAATATAATTTATTAGATGTGTTTCTATTTTAGAAAAATTTTATATAATTATTTAAATTCTTTCCCTTAAAATTAGGAAGAAGAAGAAACTAAGGGCGTACGTGTTTCATATCTCAACAACGATACAAATATCTTATTATAAAGTTAATTAATTTTATCATTATAAATTTTTATTTTTTTAATAAATTTAAATGTTCAATCTCTTTTATTTCTTAAAAAACTTATCATGTAATTTTTAAATACGTATGATGATGTTTTGCAATAATATAATTACTATGAGATTCGCATATTAATATCTTATAATTTAAAATTTTTAAGAATATATCATTAAACATATATTCTTAAAAATAATTACTCAAATTTTAAAAAAATTATTAATATTTACCACATAAACATATTACTAAAACTTATTCTAAATTAAATTTAGTAAAAATATTGAATAGATCATTAATGAACATTAATATCAAAAGATAAATTAGGGATAGGATTTGGTTTATGAGGGGTAAATTAGTAAAAAAAAATTATTTTTATATGATTTTTAATTTAAAAATATACTGGAAAAATATTTTTAGAATATTCTTTGACAATGTTAATGATTTGGATCAATGTATATATTTTCAAAATAGAAGGAGTGTCTGTGTAATTAAAGCAGAACAAAAAAGTGGTTAAAATATTTTACTCATTATCTTTATATGTATTACAAAAAAGTACAACAAATTAAACCAAACCTAGACATTGTTTTATTAGTTCTTTTTTTTTTAAAAAAAACACATTGTTCTATTTCTACTAGAATACAATTGCCCAATATATTTATATTTGCATTATTCTATATCTATCAACCCTTCTATCACTTCAATAGCTTTGGCACCTTTCCTCAATCTGCATGAAAATGAAATAGGGAATCAGCTAGAATACTGAAAAAAGAATAATTAAGTCGATTAGGCATAACATATACAAGCTAATAATAGACTAGTTATTATATTAAAGAGATTGTCATATTTTTTCGTATGGATTTGGAGTGATTAAGAGGAAATATTATTTAATAAAATGGACAAGAGATAAAGAAGAGCTGTGTTGGTTCTGAATTAATGTAAATTTCTTGAATCAAAAAAATTATAAGGGCACCGGTCGAGTTTTGTCGTGATAAAGTGACAATGTCATCATGATGGGGTTAGAAAGTGCGTGGGCAACCGAAAATCCGAGAGTTCAAGGCCCCAATTTCATTTTAAGTAAGGGATGAAGTCCCGGACTTGCCCCGTGAGCTCTCCAACACTTTGCCCGAGGGCCTTACACGAACGAGCCGGAGGTGCCCGACAGCCCGAGCGTGCTGGACCGCGGTGGAACCTCCGGCAAGAGTTGTGGGGAGGGACTGAATCGGAGCGACTTGGGCTGAATCTCAGTGGACTCAAAGCCATGAGCCTTTTATCATTCAACTAAAATAGTTAGTTAATAAATTATTATTATGCGTCTTGTCTTTAATATAAAATATATTTATCTAATTTGATAAATTTAAGAAATTCAGTAGATACAACATGCATTTTCTAAAATATTCTAGCTATTTTCCTTAATTCCCTCATTTATATCCTTCTTAATTATTGGTGAGGGAGCATGATTAGAGATAAATTAGAAAAAAGTAAACAAATATAAAAATTATATATTATATTTAGGAACAAGATCAATTCTTTAAATATATTTTATATTAACTATATATAGGAGGAATTATATATATTGCTCGATTCAGTATGCATATCGTCTACGGAATGTTTTTTGTTGTCGTTCGATTAAAATGCATAAAGAAAGGGTTTTTCCGGTACGAAAATGCGTAAAGCATTATATATATATATATATATATATATATATATATATGAACTCCCTGGCATTTTCAGTTTAAGAATATGAAACGCCGAAATGTGAAACATGTATTGATTAACTAGACTAAGCAAATTATTGATGCATCCTGTACTATTATTCGACGTGCTTATTGAAAAATACAAGTTAAGGTGTGCTTATTGTAAGAATTTTTTGCCGACATCAAACACATCATGGATAAAGTGGTGTGTGTGTGGATTTATTTTTTAGTTGGACGAAGGAGTAAGAGTAGTGGTGACGATATGAATAAGATGATGATGCATTTGGATACTACTATGAGAGTATTCGTGGACTCAGAAAAATTTATATATGACAAAGTTCACACTATCCATAAATATAAGGTTCAAACAGACCATACGCAAATTAAACAAAAGCATGCAGATTATACAAGGTTCAAACAGACCGTACGCAAATTAAATAAAAGCATGAAGATATTATTGACTGATTGCATTATTATTTATGAAGCCATATTCTCCCTTCCATATCTCGGGGCCGTGATCACGATCTGCGCCAAAATGACGACATTGTAAATGAATAGATATAAAAAGAAAAATAAAACGATTACGCACAATAGAAACTAATAAAGGGGTTTGTCATGCTTGTGTGTGTGTAAATGGAGTAATTAAAATTTAAGATTATTTAATAAAATGGATGAGAATATCTTAAGAAAAGTTCTAATTAATTGACTTTCCTCCCCCTTTCCGTAAACGCATTGCCTTCTGATATATATCACAGACAATCTTTCATAAATTGCATATTTTTTTGATATATTTGTCGGACCCTAATCCTTTTGAAATCACACTTATAAGCCTATGATGGTTATGTCTAATGCGTGGCTCGTTCTCGGAAGCAACGCTAAATAATAAGACAAGAGAGTGTGCGCTGGAAAATGATATGATATGAACCCTCTCTCTCTTCAGACTTGCATTTCTGCCCTTCGTCCTCTGCTTTCTGTACTTTATTCCTTTTCTGCCCTTCGTCTTCTGCTTTCTGTACTTCAGATTGCTCATTTATTGCTGCCATATACCAGACTTTACGGCGAATATAAACAATATCTGATTTGAGTTCAATTTTACCATTTTCTGTGCTTTCAAACTGTCAATTGGAGCTATAAACCACCACACTCGATTGTGTTGTTTTTCTGCTTTTGAATTCTACTAATATGACTGACAAAAAATCTAAATATGTCTAAAAAGCTGGGTGGGAATCTAAAAGGTTTTTTATATGATTAAAGGCATAACAGAAGATTAGTATAATTAAGTGGTGAATATTGAGAAGGTATGACAACATGAAGTTAAAGTATACATCATCACAAGATAATACTACAGGTAGCGAGTAGCTAATAAGAACAAAGAAGGGGGTAGTAGATGTGAATGATTATCGAATCACCTGATAATACACGAGACTCATTAAGCAGGAGGCCGCTGGGAACGCGAGAAGACAGCTTGGCGATTAGGGTTTGGCGTGCCTGTTGGAGGTCGTCTTGTGGAATTAGAGGGCTGAGTCGTCGCCGGAGGCGGAGGCCCGGTGGTGGGATCCGCCGGAGGCGGCGGCCCTGTGGGGGGAGCCAGAACCTTTTGTATGTTGATCTTGGATGAATTATTAATTATTACTGTGGGGGTGACAGATATCGAGGATATAAGGTTTTTTTGGTGAAAACTCTGCTTTTGCTTATTTCTTGTTTTTTGGTCGAAGCTTTTGCTTATTTCCACTGGAAAAGGTAATTAGTGGGGGGGGGGGGGGGGGAGATCACATGATCATGATTTCTGGTATGGAGAAGGGATGACACACACACACGTATATATTAATTATTTGCATATAAACTATGGAACAGAAACAGTACATACCTCGAATGCGGAGAAAGTTTAGTCATTGTCGACGTTGAATTTATTGAGGGCTTTGAGATAACTCTAGCGGTAACCCCGCGAGCGCTTTTATTTACAGCTTGTGGTATGCCTGGGGCTTGTATTGTGACCATATCACTTCCAAATACTTGTGCATCTCTATGATTTGCTTTTTGGTTAGTTAACAGCATCTACTGCATCCATCCATGTGCTCCCATTTCATAATTTTCATTAATTCAATGCATGATTAATGAAAATTAATCCGTTTTTTCCTTCCTTTTACCCTTTATGGGAAAATCAGAGCCGATTAGTTAATGATGCTTAATCGATAGAATCTCAAAAATTATAATTATCTAGAAGGAATAAATGCCGAAATAAATTTAAAGATATAAATTACCTCTAATAAAACCCTAATATTATTTTCTCTTACCGCGCACACGCTTCATGTTATATATATATGTGAAACTTAACGATGTATATTGTATGCATGCTTTATAAATAGTATTATTTCATGTAGAATTCCTATTTTATATTTTGCAATTTTTTTTTTATTTGACATGGAAATCTGTTACTTTTACTCTGGCATTGGAGTTATATTTGACCTCAGTTGCTGCTTTTCCCTGCATTTTGTAATTTGATTATTTCTCATGGCTATGTTTAACAATTCAAAAGAGGTACATGTACTATTCTCTGTTTGGTTGTCTTTTTGCATGCTTTCTGATACAATCTTGCACAATAAAGCAAAATGCATTTTCTTTCAAATATAGTACTGTGTTGATAATATATTTGACATATATATAGACTGAGAAGGCTTCAAATTTCGTCATTTGTAGATTCAGTTTTTATTCAATTTGGCATATGTATTTCACTGCGCTATTTGATTGATAGGGGGAAGGGTGCAATGCAGAAAAAAGTGAGCGCTCTCCAAGAACTAAGGCGTTTGCTATCAAGATCTGAGTTTCCTCCTGTTGAGACTGCTGTCAAAGCGGGAGCAGTATCCCTACTATCTCAATGTCTTTCATTTGGTTCCCCAGATGAACAGGTCTAAAGACTGATCTTACCATTTTATTTATCATGCTCTTTGCTACACAAAATACTGGCTACTCGTAGCTGATATGAACGATGTTCAATTGCTCCTACCTCTTGTACCCACCAAAGGACTTGATCTCGAACATCTCTTTGTCTGTCACACAGATTATGTGGAATCCCTAAGTTTCTTTATAGGACTTGTTGGAAATTTTTGTCATTATTTAATTTTTGCATTGCATTTCTTCTGCAGTTGCTTGAGGCTGCTTGGTGCCTTACAAATATTGCAGCAGGAAACCCAGAAGAAACAAGAGCTTTGTTGCCTGCTTTGCCTTTACTTATTGCTCGTCTCGGGGGTTAGTAATGGCTGTTAGATTTCCTTTGCATATCAAGAGAAGCATTCATTCATTAATTAGTATTTGAACATGAAGATCAATAGACGTTCTTGTTATAGAAATGTTCACATAGATAGGATGATAGCAATAAAGAATCACTGCTTGGAAGACTTTGGCGGGAAAAGGGATGGACAGAAGCAAGAAACGCCATGTTTTATTCACATTTAACTTGGACGACTCTAGGAAATTTTCACTTCTAGTTACTGCAATATCCATCTCCGTCATTCTCTTCCCAATTACAAATCCATAACAAGCTTAAATGATTGTTCCCAGAATGGATTGTTTCTGCCGTGGAACAAGATTAGATGTTGTTGCACTTTCTCGATCCATTGGAATCATGATACGGTCTTAGAATTGTTAACCTACTATAATGTACATGATTCTCTATGGAATTTCTTTAATGACAAGTGTCTTGCGAGAATCGTGTTCTGTGAAAATGAAAGCTACTACTGCTTTATTTTAGATGTTCCTACATTGCATATACAACTGAAATATCAGCAATTTGGAAGATTAACTTGTAAAGTAATCAGGGAGCTTGTCTTTTGTCAATGCTCTTGTTCCCAGCAATATAGCCCTGTGATATGCTTCTAAGTTTTGCTACTTTAAAATATATTTTGGCTAATAACCAGTCTCTTGCACGCGCGCGTGTTAAAGATGTCATATTTCATCTAAAAGTTGCTTTTGAAGACTGAGATTATCATAATTTTTGTAGCCTTCGTGGCTACCATGCAAACTCATGTTTGCACGTTTTCTGCAGAAAAGAGCTCCTTGCCTGTCGCTGAACAGTGTGCTTGGGCATTAGGAAATGTGGCTGGGGAAGGTGAGGAGTTGAGAAATGTTCTGCTAGTTCAAGGGGCCTTGCCTACCTCTTGCAAGAATGATGCTGCCCAACAAAGGGTCAACTGTGAGAACAGCTGCCTGGGCTTTGTCCAATTTAATAAAGGTTTAAAATCTATAAATAGAATAATCTATGATTCTCTGTAACATATAATTTGTGTGGTACCGGTTGGCCCTTTTTTTGGTCAAATATGTAGTTTTTCCTGACATTCTATATCTGTATTACTACTGGGTTTGTTTGTCAGTCATGGTTGAAATTTCTGGGGTATGTTCCGTATTATTATGTGCAAGTGTGCTTGCAGCATTGCTGCGTGTTCCTTTTTGAAAATATATCATGACCACCGAGCATTTTTGCATGTAGGGCCCAGATCCAAAAGCTGCAACAGAACTCATCCGTGTTGATGGAGTATTGGATGCACTAATCCGTCATTTGAAAAAAGCGTGAGACTTACTTTGCTTTGGAACCGCTTTTAGCATTTCTTCCTAGATGTCTTAGTTCTGCATTATATTGGGTTCTGGCGGCTTTCGGATTTGCATGCTTAAGTACTTGTAAACACAGTGCATGGAATACGTTCCCCCCCCCCCCCCCCTGTTTAAAAGTTTTTACTGCATTGATAGATTTGATATGTTTATATTTTTTTTATTACTATAGTAAAGATACATTTTATACTTTTGAGAGTATTAATTGAATAGGTACATGTTTTGATTGCAAAATATTTTTGGGCAAATTTAATATGCGTTTACTTGTCAGAGTGTTAGGAGTTTGTATTATTTAATTCAAAGAGAGTATATTTGATTTCGCTTCAATTTGACAGATACTTATTAATAAACTAGTTCATATGCATCTATGAATCAGAAATTTATAACCTAAAACTTCCTGCAAAATATGCACAAAATAAAGCCACCCAGAAACCACAAAATACCCTCTCTAATCTGTCAACGTGCGCGTGTTCCTAAAATTTCTTATGAACACACTATATTTTAAATAAGTATTATACAAACAGTGCAAACTTAATTTCTTAGTCAGCAATTGTTCCTTGGGGAAGAATGCTGTCCTATGGATGCAGCTATTTTCCTCTCGATGGAAGTAGTTCGAATGCTATACATGATTTTTACAGAAAAAAAGAAATGATTAGTCCCTGAAAGCTGTGTGCCTATAAGGTATGACTTTTCTAAACATAAAGT
Organism: Acacia confusa; assembly: GCA_037074495.1. Classification (NCBI taxonomy): domain Eukaryota; kingdom Viridiplantae; phylum Streptophyta; class Magnoliopsida; order Fabales; family Fabaceae; genus Acacia; species Acacia confusa. The sequence goes on along the minus strand of CM073507.1, from coordinate 5,043,046 downwards.
TCACTTTTCCTATATAGGCTTGTGGGCTTGAAGAAATCTCAAATGGTGGTAATGCAAATTTCAAACCCTCTTTCTGTATTATGGTTCCATGGATTGATTATATCCTGGAAGTATTACAGAGGATAATCGGGGTCTTATACTAGTCGATAATGCATCTCCAATAACCTCCTCTAATTTTTGTCAAATTAATTCCCGTGTCAACTCCAGGGACGGTGAACTAGCCACTGAAGTGGCCTGGGTAATCGTTTATCTATCAGCACTATCAAATGCAGCTACCAGTATGCTGGTGAAGAGTGATGTACTTCAGCTTCTTGTAAATAGGTTGTCAGCATCAAGCAGTTTGCAATTACTGATTCCGGTGAAGATCTCCATTAGTTTTTTGCCTGGTTTTAAAAGTTTACCTCTGCCAGTAGTTCTTTTTTTTTTTTTTTTGAATATTTGATATCTGTTCTATATATCGATAATGAGAAATATACCTAGGTTTTGCGGAGTTTAGGTAATCTGATTGCTGGTGATTCCGTTACAATTTATGCTGTTACTGTGCCAGGACATGAAGTTACAGGTTAGTTAATCTTGGCTTTTTATATTTTGGGCCTGAGGAGAAAATCAGCTTATATTTTCCTAGTTTAAAAGATGCACTTACATCACAAAGGCTGACTTTTTCACATTTGATTGCGTGATGGCATTTTCAGATGATGTCATTGAAGTGCTGGCAAAGTGTCTAAAAAGTGAACACAGGGTCTTGAAGAAGGTATAGTTTTTATTTATTAATCATTGATTCTTTGATCAAACTTCATATTACTTTCGCTATGAGCTTTTTTATCTATGCAGGAAGCAGAATGGGTGTTGTCTAATATAGCTGCAGGTTCGGTTGAGCACAAGCAGTTGATATATTCCAGTGAGGCAATGCCTTTGCTGTTGCACCTTCTTTCTGCGGCTCCATTTGATATAAGAAAGGAAGCAGCATATGTATTGGGCAACCTTTGTGTTGCTCCATCTAAAGGTGAAGGCGGCGAGAAGCCGAGTCTGATCCTGGACAACCTGGTTCCTCTTGTTGAAAGAGGATGCTTGCCTGGCTTTATTGATTTGGTTAGATCTGCTGATATCGAGGCTGCTAGGTTAGGACTTCAATTCATAGAGCTGGTAAGAAATTGTGATTGTTGCATCAATGATATCTTGTAGCTTTTGTTTGGATTATTACCTCACTTGGTTTGATGACTTGATCTCACTAAATAGAGCCTATCAGTTTGAATATCAAGTTCTTTGGTGTTGAAATTCCTACTGTGGTTTCTGAATGATTTACTCGTATTTATAGGTGCTGAGGGGGATGCCAGAGGGTGGGGGGCCCAAGCTTGTAGAACAGGAAGATGGGATTGAAGCCATGGAAAGGTTTCAATTTCATGAAAATGAAGATCTGAGAACCATGGCAAATAGTTTAGTTGACAAGTATTTTGGAGAGGACTATGGACTTGATGATTAGTGTTGCCAGGATTAGCGACGGATCCCTAGCCCTGCTGTACTGTACTTAGTTTCTGGTCCGTCCACGTTATAGTAAGTTACACTACCGACCTGACGTGGTATTCTTCATCCAAGACTGTCCCGGACTTCTGGGTTTGTAGACTAGCGGCTTTTTTATTGTAAGAAAAAAATACTAATACATAAAAGTACTGAAAAATGTAAATTTTGGTCCGTGGTGAATGCAGCTTCTTTAATACCCCAATTTGCCAGGCTTTGGATGTCGAAGAACTGGCAAGTCGTGATTAATCATATCCCCAGGGACAGGAATACACTTGCGGGTCACCTAGCCAAGTTGGCTCACAACCTTGATAGTAGTTCTTGCTTTTTTTATCACCCACCAGCTTCTTTTGAGGAGGTGGTAGTGGACAATGATTCTTGGCTTGTTATAACTGTGTATGTAAGAATCTTGTGAGTGAATGAATTCGTACAAGTTTATTTCAAAACAAAAAAGGAAAGAAGACAAATGACTGGGCTGCTGAACGGCCGAACACAACTAGCGCAACATTCCAGCGCTGATATAAATTTTCTTAATTTACAGAAGGTAATCAGTGATTAATTCTCAGGCATGTCTACTTTGAGTTTGACGGTCTGTTGGCAAAATTAATTATTAATAATAAGTTTACTATAAACTATAAACAAACTGAGAAGAAAACGCCGTTAATTGATTGCCCAGGACCACCGTTATTTAACGTGCGAGTTTAATTAGCTGTTATATTTTCTTAATCCATCAGCGACCCAGACGAAGTAATATGTTATTTTATTAATGAAGTCATTTTCTAAATATGATCAGTAAAGGAAGAGAAAAGTGTGGGATATTAAAGGATATTAATTCCCCCTTCAACCCCACCTCCTGTTAACTCAGGTAACCTTCTTAAATTAGAATATATATATTTCTTATCGAATTATGAGCGCTCAGCTCTAATAAGAATTTATGTGAAACGATGTAATAATATTTCAAAATTGGTACAAAAACAGTTTGAGAACAGCCAAATATAGGGCATATAAAAACTTTCAAGGAGTGGCTTTGTAGCAAAATAAGAGTGCAGCATGCGCTTCTTTTTTTTTTTGTTCTTTTCGAAAAATGGTGGATAACATTGCTGATAACCAATAAAATACATCAAAACAAATCTAATAGTGATTTCCATCAGCCACCACGTCTTGCCGAGTAGATGGGTGTTGATCAAATATCCCCTGGTCTTTAATAGACAGGTCTTTTTGAACAGAAAAGCATTGGTCGTCCTTGCTATGAAAAAAATTGTCAGTTATCTCAAGAATGTCATCACAAACAAATAAAAAACAAATTTGATTCAGGTCTTCACCTTCGGTGTTTCCTTCCACCACTCTTCCTCGGAGCATACATCTTCATTTTAAGACAACCAGTTATTACTGTACTCTCTAAAATTATAAACAGGTACATGCAACTAACATGAGTTCGACATGCCTTGAATAGCAACTCAACAATTTAAAGAAATAAAAGAAGTAAAGAGGATGGAGCTTGACGGCAAGGGTTGGGGAAAAAAAGGGGAAATAAATGGACCCCGAGATATTTAATTTTACGCTACAAAGAGAGTTGCTGAGCTATATACACTGATACATCGTAGACTTGTACGGGTGCAAAGATCTTAGATTCGGGGGAATGATTGTTGAGAAGAAGGCACATATACCGAAGAAAAAACCAAAGGCATGTGGGGGTCTTGGAAGGTGTAGTACCCCACCACACTATGGATGATAATTGAAAAGATGTGCCATGCAGGACAAAAGCAAGAGGGGGACAAAAAAATATTTTTTTCGTATGGATTTGGAGTGATTAAGAGGAAATATTATTTAATAAAATGGACAAGAGATAAAGAAGAGCTGTGTTGGTTCTTTTAGTTAATGTAAAGTTCTTGAATCCAAAAAAATTAGAAGGGCACCGACGAGTTTAGTCGTAACAAAGTGATGATAACCTCATTGTAAGACATAATCCGTATTCTTTAACTCAGAGATTATCACACAAGAACACAACTATAAAGGATTTTAGAATATCATGCTTTCACATTCAATAAAATTAAACATATACTAATCTTTCTCCATAATTTCAGAAGATCTTTAGCAATAGAAATCTTTCTCAGAGTTTCTCAGAGTCTTTTCCTTCTCTCTGCTTGTATCTTCTTATGATAGGGATAGGATACAACTTTTACGGTTAAACTCTGAAGGCCCCTTTACGCTCTATATATTAGCCTTTTCTGAACGTATGTGCCTTTCTACTTTCTAATGACTATGCCTATCAACAGTCGCTTCTTTATGATTTTAATAATTCTCATACCAAATTACCCTTTTGCCCTTTTCTTATTTATTAAATCAAAATCACACTTATTTATCCATGAGACAAATAAATATTTTACATTCTCCCACTTGGCTCATGTCACAAAGTGTCCATTCATGATTTAATAAAAATTATCAATTATACGCACACATAAGGCTAAAGGTTCTATACATTGGCCTCATCATACATCATGATTAAAAATAAAACCCAATATGAGTCATGGCGGTTATATGCTATCAAATCGGCATATTTCCTTCCATGTACCACTATATTAGTTCTTATTCCTAACATGATACTTTAATGGAAGTAAACATAATGTCCCATAACAATACTATAATGTCTTCATTAGGGACAATTCTTGCTTTTCAAAATAATCATTGATACATGCATGCAAACAAAATATTTTTGAAAGAACAAGGTGATTTTCAGAAACTTATACATCATTGAATTCAAAGTGTCAATATTCAATAATTACAATAATGATCTATCATTCATTAGCTGGCATAATACCCATACTATATAAGTGACCAGTAAATACTTTGGGTGGTAATCCCTTCGTCAAGGGATCAGCTATCATAAGATCTGTGCTAACATGTTGTATAGACACTCTATGTTTCTGAACCTCTTCTTTAATGGCAAAGTATTTCAATTCCATATGTTTAGCACCCTTTGAATACTTGTCGTTTTTAGAAAAGAAGATTGTTGCGGAATTATCACAATAAATTTTCAGCGGCCTATCAATACTGTCGACCAATCCAAGCCCTGAAATAAAATTCCGCAGCCACTTAGCCTGAATCATAGCCTCAAAGCATGCCACAAACTCAGCTTCCATAGTGGATGTAGCAATCACCGATTGCTTTGCACTTTTCCAAGATATAGCTCCTTCAGCTAAAAGATATAGGTAACCACAAGTAGATTTTCTTGTGTCCACACATCCTGCAAAATCTGAATCTATGTATCCAACCACTTCAAGATTGCTAGACCTCCTATAAGTAAGCATGTGACTTTTAGTTCTTTGCAGATATCTCAGAACTTTCTTTGCAGCTTTCCAATGGCCTATACCAGGATTACTCTAGTATCTACCCAACATTCCAACTACAAAGCTAATATCTAGTCTTGTACAAGTCTGAGTATACATTAAACTCCCAACTAGCGACACATACGAAATTGCTTCCATTTCTTTTCGTTCCAATTCATTTTTAGGACATTGCATGAGACTAAACTTATCTCCTTTCTGAATTGGAACAGGAGATGATGAGCAATTTTCCATTTGGAATCTCTCTAAAACTTTATTAATATATGCTTTTTGAGACAAGCCTAACAATCCTTTTAATCTATCACGGAATATTTTTATCCCAATAACATAAGCTTCCTCACCCATATCTTTCATTTCAAAGTTATTAGAGAGAAACTTTTTAGTCTCGTGTAAATGACCAAGATCATTAGTAGCAAGTAAAATATCATCAACATACAGAACCAGTATTATAAACTTACTCCCATTGACCTTTAGATATATATACCGATCAACAGTGTTTTCTTTAAATCCAAAGGAAACAATAGTATCATTGAACTTAAGGTACCATTGTCGTGAAACTTGTTTAAGACCGTTTATTGATTTCTTTAATTTGCACACCATGTGCTCCTTTCCTTTTTCTGTGAACCCCATTGGTTGGTCCATATACACATCTTCCTCTAAATTCCCATTTAGAAAGGCAGTTTTCACATCCATCTGGTGTAACTCTAAATCATAATGAGCTACTAATGCCATAATGATTCTTAGAGAATCCTTCTTAGAAACTGGTGAAAAAGTTTCTTTATAGTTAATGCCATCCTTTTGAGTAAATCCCTTTGCAACTAGTCTAGCTTTGTAACGTTCTAAGTTACCAAGAGAGTCCCGTTTGGTCTTAAAGACCCACTTACAACCAACTCTCTTACATCCTTCTGGTAACTCAACAAGGTCCCAAATATTATTTTGTTCCATAAATTTCAACTCATCTTTCATGACATCTAACCACTTGTCACCATTTTCGCTATTCATGGCTTGTGAAAAAATAATTGGATCATCCTGTATACCCAAGTCAAATTCAGACTCTTGTAGATATACCACATAATCATTAGAAATAGCGGATCTCTTTTCCCTCTGAGATCTTCTTAATGCTATTTGTTGTGGTTCTTCTACAATGGGTTCATTGACAATATTTTCATCATAAGCAATGGGAGCATTCATTTGTTGTTCTCCATGATTATTAATTGGGTTAACAACATGAGGAACAACAACTTTACTAAAGACACAAGTTAATGGAACTTGTACTCTAACTTCTTGAATATCCACTTTACGTGGTGTTTCACTCCCACTAACTTCACCATCCTCAATGAACCTAGCATTTCCAGTTTCAATAATCCTTGTGGTATGATTAGGACAATAAAATCTATACCCTTTCGATTTTTCTGGATAACCAATGAAATATCCACTGATTGTTCTTGCATCCAGTTTCTTTTCTTGTGGGTTGTAGTGTCTAAGTTCTGCTTGGCAACCCTAAACATGCAAGTGCCTTAAACTAGGTTTCCTTCCAGTCCATAACTCAAAATGAGTTTTTGGAACCGCCTTACTAGGAACCCTATTTAATAGATACATAGCAATCTTTAGAGCATAAATCCACAATGAAATAGATAAAGACGAGTTACTTAACATACTTCTAACCATATCTAACAAGGTCCTATTATGCCTTTCTGATACACCATTCTATTGTAGTGTACCCGACATTGTGTATTGAGCACAAATACCACGCTTTTTAAGAAATTTAGCAAATGGGCCTGGATGTTGTCTACTTTCATCATACCTTCCATAATACTCATCAACCCTGTCAGACCTGACAATTTTCACCTTTTTATCTAATTGCCTTTCAACTTCATCAATGTAAATTTCTAAAGCATTTACAGCTTGAGATTTATCATGTAGCAAATAGATATAACCATAATGTGAAAAATCATCAATGAAGGTGATAAAGTATCTTTCTTTATTGAAAGCATTAACATCAAAAGGACCACATATATCAGTGTGTATAATTTCAAGAAGCTGAGTGCTCCTTGTGGCTCCTTCCTTTGTGTGTTTTCTTTGTTTACCTTTAATACAATCCACACAAACATTCAGATCAATAAAATCTAAATCTGGAAGGATTTCATTCTTTACCAATCTTTTCATTCTCTCTTTAGAAATGTGTCCTAAACGTTTATGCCACAAGTAAGCAGAACATTCATTTGTTAAAGCACGTTTAGTGCCAACATTATGATGCAAAGTCATAAGTGTTTTAGCATATAGATTGTCAAGACAAAATTTATATAATCCATCACATAAAGTACCATTACCAATCAAATGATTGTGCTTGTATAAACTGAAACAACCACTACCAAAATTAGAAAAATATTCAGCTTTATCAAGTTTGGAAACTGAAACTAAATTCCTAGATATACTAGGTACATAAATAGTTTCATATAAGTCCAAATGATAACCACTGTCAAGAATCAAACGGTACGTTCCAACAGCTTCCATCGAAGCTTTCAATCTATTGTCCATAAGGACAAACCTTTCATTTGACTTTGTGATCTGGGTTGTAAGAAATCCTTGCATTGTATTAGAAACATGATTTGTACCTCCAGAATCAATCCACCAAGTATTATAAGGAACTTCAGCTAGGTTTGATTCAAGACATACATAAGTAATAGACTTACATTTCTTTTCAAACCAAGCCTTACGTTTCGGACAATCTTTCTTGAAGTGTCCAACCTTACCACAGAAATGACATCCTTTTCTGTCATGTTGCTTCTTGCGGATCTGAGAAGAGGAGTCCTCATTGATCTTTAATGGTCCCCTTCCTTTCTTTTTATGTTTCTTACCACGTTTCTTTTCAACTCCTTGATGTTTCACATAATTAATGGAATGAGTTCCCTGGTTCTTGATTCTGGTTTCCTCCTGAACTAGCATACTATGCAATTCATGCACATTCCATTTGTCTTTCATAGTATTATAGTTCATTTGGAAAGGACCATACTCAGACGGTAATGAGTTCAAAATGAATTGCACCAGGAAATTTTCATCCACTTCCATTCCCAATGTCTTTAGTCTTGCTGCAATATTTGTCATTTCAATAACATGCTCATGCATAGTACATGAACCATCAAATTTCATGATGGTCAGTTTACTCATCAATGTCCCAGCAAGAGACTTGTCAGCAGTTTGGGAGCGCTCTTCCACAAGTTTTATCATTTCTTTAGCACTTTCAGCTTGTGTAAGAGTTGACTTAATGTTGCTTGCAATGCTCATTCGCATGTACATCAAACTCAATCTATTGGATCTTTCCCAATTCTTAAAATGGTTTCTTTCACCCTCAGTACTATCATCAGTAATAGCATTGGGTTTTTCTTTTCTAAGAGCTAAATCCAAATCCATTACCCCAAGGTAAAATTGAATTTGCTTCTTCCATTCAGAGAAGTTCAGTCCATTAAAAACTGTAATAGTTGAGGGTAGCGAATGTGTAGCAACATGTACTACAAGGAATAAAATAAAGTAAAATTGAAAACTTAATACTTTGAGGGATATATATCATATTCTAACATGCTTCACAAATTCAAACAAAATTCATTCAATGCATATCAATGTTCACCTTTGGGGACCCACTAATATACAACATTCAACTATAAAGATGCTATAAAGATTTCATATAATTTGGCTTGATGCATATCCTAATTAGAAATATTTATCATCTTTGGATGTCTAAATAAAACTATAAGTATATGAACAAAGCCAACATTCATATTTATTATTATAAAAAAAACAAATAATCAACCTTTGGGTTGATCCATAACCGCCTTATAATAACAAACTTTAATTCACCCACAACATAAACACAATTTATAACATCAAAGTTATGGGGAATTTGAAATATCATATTAATAATTGGAATTAAAATAATTCATAAGAATTTGGCCACTTTGGTGACTAACAAATTCACCATACTTAATTCCAAAACTTAAATGTTTAATATATAATTGATATTCACAACATCTAAGTAATTTATATTTTGGATCAACATATAGAGGCTATAACAAAAATAATTTGTTCCCTTTCTAAGCCATGAATAGTATCTAGTTATATATAAAACTAGATGATCCAAAATTAAAGCTTTTATCCATAATAGGAAGCTAAATAACCTAAAATTAGAGCCAAAATTTGGCCCAAAAGAATTAAATTTGGCCCATATTTTTTTTTAAAAGCCCAAAAAAAATGGCCCAAAAATATTTTATATTAGACCCAGAATTATTATTTTTTTAAAAAAAATTCAGCTAAAAAAAAACAGCCCAAACAAGTTTTTTTTTTCCCGGCCCAAAACACTTCAGCCCAAAAAGAAAAAAAAATAAACAGCAAAAAAACGTTCAGCTCCATTTTTTTTTCTTTTCCGGCCCAAAAAACACTTCAACCCAAAAGAAAGAAAAAAAAATATATATATATATATAAAGGCAAAAAACGTGCAACCCAACAGAGAGGGGGGAAAATGTACAGGCCAAAAAAAAAATTCAAGTCCAACCCAACAAAAAAACCCGACGTTTGATATACTTTAAAATTATATTCTGCCCATATGTAACCAAAGAGACAAAGTAGCTCAGCGGTTAAGGTGTCTGCTGTTCGATTCCTGCACGTGCCCGTCTTTTTTTGTTTTTATCAAAACACATCCTTTCAAAACTCATTGCCTAAAATTTGCACTAGGGGATTCGAACGGGGACCTATGCGACGTGACGCTCCTAAAGGAGCACATCCTACCAATTGGGCCGTGATTCTTCCTTGCTTCCCTTTATTGTTTTATATATTTATTTAATATAAAACTATCCATTGCAACACAACAACCATTAAATGAATAAAGTGATGCATCCCTTCATTCATTTTATTCATTCAACTTGCACCGTTTCTTTTTTTAAAAAAAAAATTATTTTCCAAATATATATATCCTCATGCTAATTTCATGGCCTAAAACTCATGATTTTCCCTCATCCAAGAATCTCAACAAACTATACCATAACATATTCTTTTTTTATCTCTTTCATTATCCCCATAAGATTTTATTTTCAATCTCTATCAATCATAACCAACATTCAAAACAATAAAATTTGAATATATTCTGACATGGAAATAATCACATAATCTTTATCCATGATTCATATATCAGTATATAATGTTGCAAAAAATAGAAAAGGACAAAACAACTGATCGAGAAAATTAACAGAAAAAAACTTTAATTTGGAATATTGAGTTTCCACATATCTATGAAGATAACTATATCTCAGATCGTAAAAACAAAATCTATACCCAAAATCTTTAAGAAGCAAAACCCTAACTTTTCAAAACCAGAAGTTCTTTTATAATCATATATGGAAAACATGAATTCCTAAACACAGCGCTTTGATACCACATGTAAGATATAATCTGTGTTCTTCAACTCAGAGATTATCACACAAGAACACAACTATAAAGGATCTTAGAATATCATGCTTTCACATTCAATAAAATTAAATATATACTAACCTTTCTCTATAATTTCAGAAGATCTTTAGCAATAGAAATCTTTCTCAGAGTTTCTCAAAGTGTTTTCCTTCTCTCTCTGCTTGTATCTTCTTATGATAGGGATAGGATACAACTTTTACGGTTAAACTTTGAAGGCCTCTTTACGCTCTATATATTAGCCTTTTCTGAACGTATGTGCCTTTCTACTTTCTAACGGCTGTGCCTATCAACAGTCACTTTTTTATAACTTTAATAACTCCCATACCAAATTATTCTTTTGTCCTTTTCTTATTTATTAAATCAAAATCACACTTGTTTATCCATGAGATAAATAAATATTTTACACTCAAAGGCCGAAGCCATGAGCCTTTTATCATTCAACTAAAGTAGTCAGGTTCCATGATTGTGTATTGTAAGGGATTTTTTTGTTAACAAAAATATATTAATTGGTTAATAAAGTATTATATATATTACTTCATTTTGTCTTTAATATAAATCATATTTACCTAATTTAATTAGATTAAAAAATTTAGTTAATATGACATTATTTTCTAAAACACCCGATTTATCTTTTTTAATTTTATCATTTCTTCACCTTCTTATTTATTGTTAAGGGAGCATAATTAAAAATAAACTATGACAAAATTGACAAATATAAAAATTATATTTTATATTTAGAATCAAGATAAATCCCCTACATATATTTTATATTATAACAGGAGGGAGTACGTATATTGATCAGAATATGCATTTATGTGATCTATGGATTTTTTTTTTCGTTCAATCGTAAAGAATGGTTTTTTTTTTGGGTACAAAAATGCGTAAAGTATTATATATATGAACTCCCAGCTGGCATTTTTCAGTTTAAGGCTATGAAACAACGAAATGTTAAACATGTATTGATTACCTAGACCAAGCAAATTATTGAGATGCATCCTATACTAGCTATCATTCGACGTGCTTATTTAAGAAAAATATAATTAAGGTGTGCTTATTATATGATTTTTTTCCCGACATTAAACACATTAATTGTGACTTCACAAACCCAGCTAATTAAAGCTATAAGGGACCCATACGCAAATTAAATTTTTTACTTAGACGAGAAGGGGCGAGAGTAACGGTGATGATATGATGCAGTTGGATACTATTATGAGAGTATATATTCGTGGACTCAGAAAAATTTATATATGACAAAGTTCACACCATTCATAAATTTAAGGTGTAAACAGACTCTATGTAAAGAACCGCGAACCCAGTTAAAGCTATAAGCTAGGGACCCATACGCAAATTAAAGTAAAGCATACAGATATCATTGACATATTGCATTATTATTTACGAATTGAAGCCATATTCTCCGTTCGATATCTCTGCGCCTTGACTGCACGATCTGCACCAAAATGACATTGTAAATGAAACTAATAAGGGGGTTGTCATACTTTATCTTATGTGTGTGTGTGTGGAGTAATTAATATTTAAGATTATTTAATAAAATGGATTAGAATTTCTTAAGAGAAGTTCTAATTAACTTATTATTACCAATCTACCCATACCAAGAACATTTAAGTCTCAGCCTATCAAGAGAGTAAAATAGAGTGAAAGATACCTTACTTTTTTTTTGTTTTTATTATAAGACACCAGTTAATAATTCTCACAAACCAATAAAAATATTTAAAGTCATTAAATTTATATTAAAATTTAGGTAATTTCTAATATTTACCCCTACTAATTGCTCTAAATTTTAACAGTATACTAATTATTACTTTCACCCACTACCTATATTGATTATGAGTATATATGAAAAAATATATTTAATATTCTTTAAAAATAAACAAGTGCCTTATAAAAGAGTACCAAATATATTTATTAGTTTGTGCTTTATAATAAAAATAAAAGGAAGTATGAAATATATCTTGAAACGCCAAAGTGATCTCTGGTGACTTTCTGGCCATATTTCCTCCATTCCTATCACTTCCTTCTTCTGTGTCCCCCGAGGTCGTTGCGGCGGCCGTCTGGCCTCAAGTGATCTCTGGTGACTTTCTAGCCATATTTCCTCCATTCCTATCACTCCCTTCTTCTTTGACCCCCTTGGGCGGCGGGCGTCTCGCCTCAAGCAATCTCTGGTGACTCTCTGGGCATATTCCCTCCATTCCTATCACCTCCTTCTTCTTTGACCTCCCCACTACTTGTGACTTTCTGCCTGTACGTAGTTCCTCTATTCCTATCACTTCCTTCCTCTTTGACAACCCTCCAAGCGGGCGGCGGGTGTCTCGCTTCAAGCTATCTCTGGTGACTTTCTGGCCATATTTCCTCCATTCCTATCACTTCCTTCTTCTTTGACCTCCACACTACTTGTGAATTTCTGCCCGTAGATCCTCTATTCCTATCACTTCCTTCTTCTTTGACACCCCCCGGCGGGCGTCTCGCCTCAAGCGATCTATGGTGACTTTCTGGCCATATTTCCTCCATTCCCTCCATTCCTACCACTTCCTTCTTCTCATGAAACTAAAATGCGTTTATTTTCACTGTCTTTCTTCTTTGTGTAGACTAGTTATATATTAAAATTCGTATGAACACTTACAACACGATTGTATCAATTAATTATATGTGTCTTCTCATCTTTTGAAGCAACACAGTTTCCATGTTTCTACGTATCTTCTAGATCTCACGATTACTTATATATGTTCGATTTTCTCTTGTTTACACTATAATTAAAAGTCGAGTGAACTATAAGAATAAATGTGAATGATTATTGAATGACCTGATAATGAAGCGAGACTCATGAAGCAGGAGGTCGCCGAGAGGTCGAGAAGACAACTTGGGGGTTAGGGTTTGAAGTGCCTGATGGAGGTCTTGTGGGATTAGAAGGCTGGGCCGTCGCTGGAGACGGCGGCCCCGTGGTGGAAGCCAGAACCTTTTGTATGTTGATGTTGGATGAAGAATTCATACTGCACCAGCTTCCTTCTCCTTCTCGGACAGCACACAGAGAGAGAGAGAGAGAGAGAGAGAGAGAGAGAGAGGAGTTAGGGTTTTCGTGGAAAATCTTGACATGCACGCACTTGTTATATGGAGGCGTTAAATGAATTATATTATTAATTATTAATGTGGGGGTGGGGTGACAGATATTGAGAATCCAAGGCTTTGTGTCGTATGAAAACTTAAGTTAGATTTCTCTTATAATTTTTTCTCATTATCTTTTATAATATCTAAATCATATCCGTCTAATCAATCACAATACTATTTTAACATATCTCTCATATTCCTAAAAACGATAGTTCATATTGGATAATGAGAAAAGATGAAAAAAAAAAAGAGGAAAGGATTTTTTTGATGAAAACTGTGCTTTTGCTTATTATCATTAGAAAAGGTAATTGTTTGGGGAGGGGGGGAGGTAATCATGATTTCTTGTATGTGCGCAGAAGGGATGATATTCATATATATAAACTATGGAACAGAAACAGTACGTCGAATGCGGAACAATTTTAGCGCATTGTCGACGTTGCTTTTATTGGGAGCTTTGGGATAACTCTAGCGGTAAGCCCGCGATCACTTTACAGCTATTGATACGCCTGAATTCATGGGGTTTGTAAATTGTACTATGACCATATCATTTCCAAATACTTGTGCATCCTTTGCTTTTTGGTTAGTTAACAGCATCTACTGCATACATCCATGTGCCCCCCATTTCATAATTTTCATTAATTCAATGCATGATCAAACTTAACTTTCCCTTTTTTTTCCTTCCTTTTACCCTTTATGGGAAAATCAGAGCCAATTAATTAATGATCGATGCTTAATCGACAGAATCTCAACAATTATAATTATCTAGCTAGAAGGATAAAATACCGAAATAAATTTAAAGATATATATAAATTATATACCTCTACCAAACCCCCTATATTATTTTCTCTTACCGCGCACACGCTTCATGTTACATATAGATACATATATATGTATGTATGTATGAAACTCAACGATGCATATTGTATACATGCTTTATAAATAGTATTATTTCATGTAGAATTCCTATTTTTATATTTTCCTTTTTTTTAATTTGACATGAAAATTTGTTATTTTTACTCTGGCATTGGAGTTATATTTGACCTCAGTTGCTGTTTTTCCCTGCATTTTGTAATTTGATTATTTCTCATGGCTATGTTTAACAATTCAAATTAAAAGAGGTACATGAACTTTTCTCTGTTTGGATTTTTCTTTTTGCATGCTTTCTGATACAATATTGCACAATGAATTAAAATGCATTTTCTTTCAAACAACTTATTCTTGTCAAATGCCGAAAAAAGTTGTATGGATTTAAACATGCTGCACATTCCAGCAAATTCGAACTAATTAACTTCACTAACATGCCATGTCACCTGGTTTAATTTATTTAAATGCTTCAACAACTATGTAGACTCTTATTAATTTGAACTAATTTTATGTAGCCAGCAACAATTCTCAACGTGGGTCCGCCCCTGGCTCCTACCTCCTGTACCCACCAAAAGACTTGATCTCGGACATCACTTTGTCTGTCACACAGATTATGTGGAATCCCTAAGTTTCTTTCAGGAGCTTGTTGGAAATTTTTGTTATTATTTAATTTTTGCATTGCATTTCTTCTGCAGTTGCTTGAGGCGGCTTGGTGCCTTACAAATATTGCAGCACGAAACCCAGAAGAAACAAGAACTTTAATTTGTTGCCTGCTTTGCCTTTACTTATTGCTCATCTCGGCGGTTAGTGATGGCTTTTAGATTTCCTTTGCATATCAAGAGAAGCTTTGATTTATTAATCAGTATTTGAACATCAAGATTGATACTTGATGTAATAACTTAAAATTTTGGCTTTCTAAATGGGTATAGACGTTCTTGTTATAGAAATGTTTCTTGGCCTCTCAGACGGGGTGGTAGCAATAAAGAATCACTGCTAGGAAGACTTTGGTGGCCGGGAAAAGGGATGGACAGGAGCAAGAAACGCCATGTTTCATTCACACTTAACTTGGACAACTCTAGGAAATTTTCACTTCTAGTTACTGCAATATCCATCTCCGTCATTCTCTTCCCAATTACAAATCCATAACAAGCTTAGATGATTGTTCCCAGAATGGATTGTTTCTGCCATGGAACAAGCTTAGATGTTGTCGCACTTTCTCGATCCATTGGAATCATGATACGGTCTTAGAATTGTTAACCTACTATAATGTACATGATTCTCTATGGAATTTCTTTAATGACAAGTGTCTTGCGAGAATCATGTTCTGTGAAAATGAAAGCTACTACTGCTTTATTTTAGACGATCCTACATACATTGCATATACAACTGAAATATCAGCAATTTGGAAGATTAACTTGTAAAGTAATCAGGGAGCTTGTCTTTTGTCAATGCTCTTGTTCCCAACAATATAGCCCTGTGATATGCTTCTAAGTTTTGCTACTTTAAAATATATTTTGGCTAATAACCAGTCTCTTGCACGCGCGCGTGTTAAAGATGTCATATTTCATCTAAAAGTTTCTTTTGAAGACTGAGATTATCATAATCTTTGTAGCCTTCGTGGCTACCATGCAAACTCATGATTGCACGTTTTCTGCAGAAAAGAGCTCCTTGCCTGTCGCTGAACAGTGTGCTTGGGCATTAGGAAATGTGGCTGGGGAAGGTGAGGAGTTGAGAAATGTTCTGCTAGCTCAAGGGGCCTTGCCTACCTCTTGCAAGAATGATGCTGCCCAACAAAGGGTCAACTGTGAGAACAGCTGCCTGGGCTTTGTCCAATTTAATAAAGGTTTAAAATCTATCAATAGAATAATCTATGATTCTGTGTAACATATAATTTGTGTGGTTGGCCCTTTTTTTGGTCAAATATGTAGTTTTTCCTGTCATTCTATATCTGTGTTGCTACTGGGTTTGTTTGTCAGTCATGGTAGAAATTTCTGGGGTATATGTTCTGTATTATTTTGTGCAGTGCAAGTGTGCTTGCAGCATTGCTGCGTGTTCCTTTTTGGAAATATATCATGAGCCGAGCATTTTTGCATGTAAGGCCCAGATCCAAAAGCTGCAACAGAACTCATCCGTGTTGATGGAACATTGGATGCACTAATCCGTCATTTGAAAAAAGCGTGAGATTTACTTTGCTTTGGAACCGCTTTTAGCATTTCTGCCTGGATGTCGGCCTAGTGCTGCATAGGGCTCTGGCCGCTTTCATATTTGCCTGCTTGATTACTTGTAAACACAGTGCTTGGAATACGTTTTTATTTTTTTTCCTTGTTTAAAGGTTTTACTGCATTGATAGATTTGATATGTTTATATTTTTTTCAGAGTTAAGATGTAAAAATATACATGTGTTTTAATCTGAGTAGCGTCCAGTATTATATGTTTTTTTTAGGTGTAAAAATACATACATGCTTATAAATTAGGTGTAAAAATACCGTTTAACTATTAATTTTAACTTTTCTATTTTCAAAGGTGCAAAAATATATATGTGCTTTGGTAAAAAGAACACCCGACACTAAATATTTTTTTTTAATTTAATAATTTTATTTCAATTAAAGGAAAATTATTATTTTTCTAGGTATAGTTTCAAGGAGGCCAAATTTTTTATTTCCATAATTTATTTTATTTTTTAAATCCTTATTAAATTTTTTATTAATTAAATCCTTATTTAATTTTAAAAAGATTAATCAAAATCGAAAAATATTATTTAATTTTTATTGCATTAAAAATATGGATTATTAAATTATGGAAATAAATTCTTAATAATTTTTCAATCAATTATTAATTATAAAATTTAATAAAGACTTTTTTTAAAAAAATAAATAAATTATGGAAATAAATTTTTTACTGTTTTTACCCATTGGATAAATTTTTTTTTCTAAAAATAAATAAAAAAAATTTGGCCTCCTGGGAACTATACCTAGAAAAATAATAATTTTCCTTTAATTGAAATACAATTATTAAATTTAAAAAAAATACTTGGTGTTGAGCACTATTTTTGTCAAAGCACATGTGTATTTTTACATATTTAAAAGTAAAAAAAAATCAAACTTAACGGTTAAAGTCAAACTTAATAGTCAAAGGGTATTTTTGCACCTAATTTGTAACCACGTGTGTATTTTTATACCTAAAAAAACACTTAGTATTAGACGTTCTCAAGGTAAAGCACATGTGTATTTTTTAATTTTAACCCTTTTTCTTTATTACTACAGTAAAGATACTTTTTATACTTTTGAGAGTATTACTTGAATAAGTACATGTTTTGATTGCAAAATATTTTTGGGCAAACTTAATATGCGTTTACTTGTCAGAGTGTTAGGGGTTTGTATAATTTTAATTCCAAGAGTGTATATTTGGTCCCGCTTCAATTTGAGAGATACTTAATAAACTAGTTCATATAAATCTATGAATCAGAAATTTATAACCTAATACTTCCTACAAAATAAAGCCACCCAGAAACCACAAAATACAAGCAATCTACCCAAAATGCCCTCTCTAATCTGGCAACGTGTTCCTAAAATTTTTTATGATCACACTATATTTTAAATAAGTACTACCTCCGGTCCTAACACATAAGACATAGTTGAATTTTTTTGGAAAGATAAAGGAAGTTAAATAAATTACCTAATTATTTCATATATTATGTATCATTGGATTATATATTAGTTTATTAATCAACCTAATTAATTTGAAGAAAAAAATGAAGATAAAAATACTTCAAAATAATTTAATTAGCTTCTTTAATTTCTTCAAAAAAGTCAACTATATCTTATAATTAGGACCGCAGGACTCTTCAAAAGAGTCAACTATATCTTATAATTAAGATCGGGAGGAGTATTATACAAACAGTCCAAACTTAATTTCTTAGCCAGCGATTGTTCCTTAGGGAAGAATGCTGTCCTATGGATGCAGCTATTTTCCCCTCGAGGAAAGTATTTCGAATGTCATACATATGATTTTTACTGGGAAAAAAAAAAGATTAGTCCCTTAAAGCTGTGTGCCTATAAGGTATAATAACTTTTCTAAACATGTTCATTTCTCCTATATAGGCTTGTGGGCTTGAAGAAATCTCAAATGGTGGTAGTGCAAATTGCAAATCCCCTTTCTATACTATGGTTCTATGGAAAGATTATATCCTGGAAGTATTACAGAGGATAATCAGGTCTTATACTCATTGATAATGCATCTCCAATAACCTCCTCTAATTTTTGTCAAATTAATTTCCTTGTCAACTCCAGGGACGATGAACTAGCTACTGAAGTGGCCTTGGTAATTGTTTATCTATCAGCACTATCAAATGTAGTTACCAACGGAAGTTGACTCAAGTGAAAGAGACTTGGGTTGCTTAAGCAAAGGTCTCGAATTTGAGTCCTTATGGATGCAGAAAACTTCCTTAGTGCGCCCAATGGAACCTCGATCCGGACTAGTTAAGGCAAAGCTCTAATGAATTAAGTACAATAGCAACAAAAAAAAAATGTAGCTACCAGTATGCTGGTGAAGAGTGATGTACTTCAGTTGCTTGTAAATAGGTTGTCAGCATCAAGCAGTTTGAAATTACTGATTCCGGTACAGATCTCCATTAGTTTTTTGCCTGGTTAAAAAGTTTACCTCTGTCAGTGATTCTTTTTGTATATTTGATATCTGTTCTATATATCAATAATGAGAAATATACCTAGGTTTTGCGGAGTTTAGGTAATCTGATTGGTGGTGATTCCGTTACAATTTATGCTGTTATTGTGCTAGGACGTGGAGTTACAGGTTAGTTAATCTTGGCTTTTTATATTTTGGGCCAGAGGAGAAAATCAGCTTATATTTTCCTTGTTTAAAAGATGCATTTACATCACAAAGGTTGGCTTTTTCACGTTTGATTGCATAATGGCATTTTCAGATAATGTCATTGAGGTGCTGGAAAGTGTCTAGAAAGTGAACACATGGTCTTGAAGAGGTTATAGTTTTTATTTATTAATCATTGGTTCTTTGATCAAACTTCATATTACTTTCGATATGAGCTTTGTTATCTATGCGGGAAGCAGCATGGGTGTTGTCTAATATAGCTGCAGGTTCGGCTGAGCACAAGCAGTTAATATATTCCAGTGAGGCAATGCCTTTGCTGTTGCGCCTTCTTTCTGCGGCTCCATTTGATATAAGAAAGGAAGCAGCATATGTATTGGGCAACCTTTGTGTTGCTCCATCTAAAGGTGAAGGCGGCGAGAAGCCGAGTCTGATCCTGGATCACTTGGCTCCTCTTGTTGAAAGAGGATGCTTGCCTGGCTTTGTTGATTTGGTTAGATCTGCTGATATTGAGACTGCTAGATTAGGACTTCAATTCATAGAGCTGGTAAGAAATTGCGATTGCTGCTTCAATGATATATTGTACCTTTTGTTAGCAGTATTACTTCACTTGGTTTGATCTCACTAAATAGAGCCTATCAGTTCGAATATCAAGTTATTTGATATTGAAAGTCCTGCTGTGATCTCTGAATGATTGGCTCAAGTAGGTGCTGAGGGGGATGCCAGAGGGTGGGGGGTCCAAGCTTGTAGAACAAGAAGATGGGATTGAAGCCATGGAAAGATTTCAGTTTCATGAAAATGAGGATCTGAGAACCATGGCAAAGAGTCTAGTTGACAAGAATTTTGCAGAGGACTACGGGCTTGATGACTTGTTGATAGTGTTGCCAGGATTAGCAATAGATCCCTAGTCCTGCTGCGCTGTTATTAGTTTCTGGTCTGTCCATATTATAGCAAGGTACCCTGCCGACCAGACTTGCGATTCATCATCCAAGACAAGGGGGAGTTTTATGTGGGGTGGACGCATTTGATGAAGTTGTCACGAACTTCTGGGATTGCAGTCTTGCGTTTTTTCCCCCTATTGTGAGAAACTGAGAACACATGAACGTACTGAAAAATGAAAATTCTGGTCCTTGGTGAATGTAGTTTCTATTTTTCTTTTGGGTGAAAGGAAATTTCATTTCATCAAAATTGAACTATAAAGATTTACGATGTGATGTGATGTGAGTGTGTGAAAAAAGTTTTGTTCTGACTTAACAGAAATAGGTTTAAATCACGGTTTGAGTGATTCTCAAACACCTGAGTGATAACTACGTGTGAAGATTTATAAAACGAATCTAGGAGTAGATAAATTTTAATGTCTGTTATGCTAGAATTGCCTGAAGATCATTGACGATGGGGGAAGGTCGTTGGAAGAGATCACCGTCATTGCCAATGAGTGAGAAGGGGTCGTCAGTGAGTGAGGCTGAAGCAAAGAGGAGGGTCATGGATGGGAATGTGAGGGTGGAATTATAAAACTTGGCTTTTTGAATGGAAGTCATTTTAATTGAATTGACTCACTCGATATACGAAATTAGAACTTGAGCCCCAATTCCATTGTGACAAACAAATCTCTTCATGGAATTGAGCCTCAATTCCATCGTACCAAATAGGCGATTAAGATATGGACAACTATGGGTCTATTTGCATCCCAATTCTATCAACAGTGTTTAGGACCCGTTTTGATCAAATTAAGAAGTAGAAATAAAAAGGAAAGGAAAATATTTTGTCATGGTTTGTTTCGCGTTGGAAAAGAATGCTAGGAAGGAAATCTTTAAATTATTTTTGTGATTAAAAAACTGTTCACTTTAATTCATCTTTTCCCTTATTTTTGTGTTGTTCAAATTGAACACATTTAAGATAAATAGTATTAAATTTGACGGTATATATTAGAAATATAAGATGATTGATTGATCAGAGTTTAGTTTATATAAAAGGTGTTAATTAAGATCTTCTAAGTTTATAAGCTCTTAAACACCCTTATTTTCTATAAGCTAATCATATTTTTTGTTTAAAAATTTAAGAGACTTACATTTTATAAATTTTAGGATTAAAAAATAATTTAAAAAAGCTAAATTTACATTCATCTATCCTCCTAATTATATTTTTTTATAATTAATGTTGGCAGGGTTATGGAAGTAGTTTTCTCCCTAATTTATCATTTCTGCAAACAAAACCATATATTTGTTTTGATACTTATTTTAAGACACCAATCATCTTTTCTTCTAAATTAAGAAATAGAGATTGAGTCATTAAAATTAATTTAAAATTAATAAATATTTTTAATTTTACTCATGCTTTAATAATCGGAATTTAAAGAGTTGATTAAAAATAAAGAAATAATTAAAAAATAATAATAAATGAGTTGATTAAAAAAAATTACTACCTTAAAAAAAAAAAAAAAAAAACTATTGGTGCCTTAAATAAATAATAAGGAGAGGGAGTGTGTTTGTGTATAAATGAACCAGCGCCTCCGTCAGCTTGAAAAAAAAAAAAAGAAATAAATACTGTGAATGAGGTTCTAATAAAAACCGGCGGCGGCGGCGGTAGTTGCAGGCGGGGCGAAATCCCTAAAAGAGAAGTTGGACGCATAGTGTGGTGAGCAAGCCTTGTTGTCTTCAAAGAATGACCAACGGCTCTTCTTTTTTGTTTTCCGGCATTCGCTTCGATAAAAAAAGGTTCGGCCGCGACATTGCCAAGTTCGAGGTAACTATCCATCTTCGTTTGTTTGTCTTTTGAGGTTTTCTTCTCCTTTTGAGATTCTAGTATGATGTCCTGTATTCGTGCCTCGAATGTTTATTCTCACTGACATATATACATTTTTTTCCCGCAAGAAAAGAGAGAAAGACGATTCCGTGAAGGTTTCGAGCTCGGTTGAAATTGAGAAAGCAGAACCAGTTGTTGGAAAAGCGCCTGCAAAGAAGAGGAAGCGAAAGGGAGTAGTTTCAGGTAATCTTCTTCTGTGGCGTTGCTGAATTATTATACTCATATGTCAAATTTATCTTATTTTCTCTTCGTTTCTTTTGGGGAAAAAACACAAGAACAGAAACAGTTGAGGGATTCAATGTCTTCAAGAAGTCCAAATCAGAGGCAGTTCAACCTAAAGATGATGATAAAGCTGTGGTTGAGACTGTTCAGCAGACAAAAGAACAAAACAGGCAACTTGAGGTTCTTCTTTTCTGTCCCGTGGAAAAATGCACAATTTTTATCATTTTGATTTTTTACTTACTCCCATTATGTACTGATTCGTTTTGCATACCGTGTCTAGCGGGATGCTCTATTCAGGAAGAGGCACAACATTCATGTGTCTGGGTACAATGTCCCATCCCCGCTTCAAAATTTTGAGGAGTTGAGCTCAAGGTATTCTCAAACTTATTGCTGTATATATGTGTCTATATTTGACAATTACACTTGTTAAGTAACTATTAGAGTACTTTCTCCTAGCTTTTACGTCTTCTGATACGATCCTGTTCATGGGAAGCAAATTTTCCAGTAGAAAATATTGTTTGCAAATATTAGTAACATACTATCTGACTTTGGTTGCTGATGCTTAAATAAATTGTTCGCAGATATAAATGTGAACCATATATGTCACGCAATCTGGCAGAACTCGGATTCAGAGAACCAACACCAATCCAAAGACAAGCTATTCCTGTTCTTTTACATGTAATGAATCTCATTTACTTGATATTGACCCTTTGATACTTGTAAACAGTATTTTTTTGGCTCATTTTCCTCCTTAATAATTTGTGGTCAGGATCGTGAATGCTTTGCCTGTGCCCCAACTGGCTCTGGGAAAACATTGGCATTTGTGTGTCCTATGCTTATAAAGCTTAAGGTATTGCTTAACCCTTTATTTTGTATTTCAGTTCCGGTGCGCTATGTTCATGTGGTCAACTTTCATTTACAGGATCCTTCAAAAAATGGCATTCGAGCTGTTATCCTTTGTCCCACTCGTGAATTATCTTCCCAAACTTACAGAGAGTGCAAAAAGCTGGCTAAAGGAAAAAAGTTCCGTATTAAGTTAATGACTAAAGAGCTAGCAAGAAATGGTGATTTAACTAAATATTCATGCGATATACTTATATCCACACCACTTCGATTACACTTGGCTATCCGAAGGAGGAGGAAGAAGGTTGACCTTAGTAGGTATGTGATGATAAATATTTTTGTCTTCTGGAGTTGAGATAACTTTAAATGCTTTAAAATTGAAATACAGATCTTTATAGAGGTGGGTATGATCCTAGCATTGATCTATGAGATTCTTCATTGACTGATAAGTTAATCTCTGGAAGCCATTTGTATCCAGACTGGCGAGTTATTGGCTTTCTAAGGATTTATGAATTTGGTGGACCAGTTCCTGTTGAGGTTGATAGACCTTTTATAGTTGCCATGCCTCTTAGTTGCTGTAGTTATCTCATCACAAATCATTGATGAGGGAATTATCTGCATGAATATGATCAAAACCTATAGTCTAGAACAATATCTCAAATTCTGCTCAATTTATTTAAGTTCCCCCAATGCCAATGTGAATTTGATGGCATGAAAACATTTCTAAAAGTAAAAACATTTTCACAAATGAGGAGACTCAATTAGGTGTTTTAAAATTTAGGGTGAACTAGCGAATCCGCCTCGGAAGTACTCGCTTGAGAGCAATATTGCCCCGGAAGTCTAAAGAATGAGCAATATTGCCCTTTTCTCTTAAAAAATTAACGGCCAACGTCAATTTTTTAATGATCAACGTTAGTTTTTTAATGGAAAAGGGCAACAGTGCTACATTTTTAGATTTCTGGGGCAAAATTGAACATGAAAAAACTTTCAGTACAACATTCAGTTCAACATTGCTCCTCAACATATACTTCCGAGGCGGATTTGCTACGTAACCCTAAAATTTAATTATAAATTTGCATTTATGCAATTTTATAGAAGTTAAATCAATAGACATTTATTGTTCAATTGCTTTTGATTAAGCTTAAGGTCAGCTACCTATATTGTTTTAATTTTTAAGAAATTAAGCTCTGGTAATGATACTCTTAACTATATTTTATATTGTATATGAGATACTATTGATTGTTTTGAAATGAAATTGATATAGTTTCCTTTCCACTTTTGGTTGCTCTGCAGAGTTGAGTATCTTGTCCTTGATGAATCTGATAAGCTCTTTGAGCTTGGGTTATTCGAGCAGATCGATTCTGTTATCCAAGCATGTTCAAACCCTTCAATAATACGCTCTCTTTTCAGTGCCACTTTACCTGATTCTGTTGAGGATCGTGCCCGGGAGCTTATGCATGATGCCATTAGAGTTATTGTTGGCCGAAAGTAAGATTGGTGTAGGTCATTTACATGACCATAGCACACAATTCATATCCACTGTTTTTTTATTAATGCCCTGTTTTTATGTCGATCAGGAATATGGCTTCTGAAACAATAAAGCAAAAATTAGTTTTTACTGGAAGTGAAGAGGGAAAACTTATGGCAATTCGCCAAAGCTTTGCGGAGGTATTATGCTAATTGGAATGTTTGAGATCTAAACTGTTACATAGAGGATCAAACTTGGTATAAGGTTGTTCATACTTCAGATCATGACCCTTTGACATCACACATAATTATTGCTGCATTCTTTTTGAGACTTGATATTCATTAATATGAAACCCAGTTTATTCATGCATATATTATGAATTTTGTGATCCTAAACAACATGGTGCGAAGGCTATATGTGCTCCACCTCTGAAGGCTCTGCAGGATTCAGAGTGTGTCTGTTCTTAATTTGTACTGTATGGCGATAAAGTATGAATATAACAATTGTTTATTTGTATGTTTTTCTTATTATTTCATCTCGGGGGTGAGAGTTATTGTTATTCTTCTTCTGCTGCTGCTGCATACATGAAATATAATGCTAATGTAAACATGCTGCTAACATCTGGGTTTTTCATTAGGAAATTTATGTCGCTTTTAACAGAGCATTTAGCTTGAAATGATAATTATGGTAATCCATGCTTTTGGAACTTGACAGAATATGATAATGTAGAGCTCCCTCTTTTGGCTCATTTTACCATTTTCTTACTGCTTGCGTTTGTTGATCCACTTTGTATCTTGCTATCTTGTAGAGTTTAAATCCCCCTGTATTGGTCTTTGTCCAAAGCAAGGAGCGAGCAAAAGAGCTCTATGGTGAACTACAATTTGATAACCTCAGAGTTGGTGTCATCCATTCTGATTTGTCCCAAAAGGAGGTAGTTTCCAGCCCTTTGAACAAGAAGTTGCATATCATCACATTCTGTGTGGTGTGTGTTTTGTAATTTATAGTGCTTTTTAACCTGTCAGTATTTCTTGATCTTGTCAAGCAGTGATAGTTATGCAATTAATGATGGGTGTCTTTAGGCCTCTTGGTCATCTTGAACTCTGTGCCCTGGACTACTATAGCAGAGTTGGTGATTAATCTGGGATCTAATTAATCTTGTTGCTAACTTCTATGTTGAATACAGAGAGAAGATGCTGTTGATAATTTCAGAGCGGGCAAAACATGGGTTTTAATTGCTACTGATGTAGTTGCTCGAGGCATGGATTTCAAAGCTGTGAAATGTGTGATTAACTATGATTTTCCAGATTCAGCTGCTGCTTACA
This sequence comes from Acacia confusa, assembly GCA_037074495.1. Classification (NCBI taxonomy): domain Eukaryota; kingdom Viridiplantae; phylum Streptophyta; class Magnoliopsida; order Fabales; family Fabaceae; genus Acacia; species Acacia confusa. The sequence continues at coordinate 5,017,247 of CM073507.1, read as the reverse complement.
TCCATAGGATCGGTACGTGTGCTGTCATAGTATTTTGCTATTTCCTTGCATTAATATTTAGAAGGCGTTTGATCCATTTTATGGAATGAGATGACAAATACATAAAAATTCATCAAGCAATGGTTGATTATTTTGGTATGCCAATAGGTCGTTCTGGGAGAGCAGGGAGGGCTGGAGAAGCTATAACATTTTATTCGGAGGAAGACATGCCCTTGCTGCGTAATATAGCCAATCTGATGGCAACATCAGGTTGTGAAGTTCCACCTTTTCTCCTGGAGCTGCCCAAAAAGAAGTGGAAGAAACACCGCCCCAAAAGAGATTCTATCTCTACCAAACCCCAAGTATGAGCCTACTATTTCATCTCTTGTTTTGCATTGAAGACGTACAATGAAGTGCAACGAAAGGGGAAAATGTAATTGACTCCTTCTGAGTGAGTAATACGACTTCTAGTAACTGCTTATTTAGATTTTAACACCCCAGGGTGGTGATCAATTTTGTATTGGAGAAATTATGTCAGGCTTTAATTAAAAAAAGAAGTGAGTTTTTTTCCCTTCTATTTCTGGAAATACATTACTCTGATGTGCTGTAGCCTTTTAGTGTCCACGTTGTACCGTCATACATTCAAAGTGCAGGATTTTTCTTCTTTATTCCCTGATTAAAACTGAATATTTTGGGATTCCATGGATGGCAGATTCAAAGCTTCCCCTCCCCACCCCACAAAAAAAATGAGAGGGAGAGAGAGAGGCCTTCATGTTGGAATGCATCCGCAAGTTCATAATTAATAAATAAGATTAATTATTGAAATTGCTCTTCAGCTTTCCCATGTGTAGTTTTAAAGCAACCACTTTGGTTCTGTAGATGATCTGTTTCTTACGCAATGTTGATGTGAATTCTGGGGGAAATAATACCGCCTTTCTTGTGTTTTGAATTATTTTGTGATCTTACATGAACGTTACTTGTAATAACGAATCTCAATTGTAAATTTAAAAATATAATAATTTAACCAGAATAAAAATTTCTTGCCTCCAAAAACATGAACCTACAGTGAAAGAACTATTGACTTGTAATCTAACCTCAATAAACACCTCTCCCTACTTGCACTTATGTCAGAATTCAAAGACGCTACTACCCCAAGGAAACGATAGATGGCATGCGATACTTAGAACTTCGAAGTCAGATTAAATATTTAAGGCAAATGTAAACAATAAATCTGATTGTTGAATGTTGCAAGACTGGGAATTTTAACGTCACAGTTCAGTGATGACTCATATTCATCATACGCGTAACCTTTTTATGACAGAATATCTTCATTGCAGCAATTGGTGGACAATTTTCGAATGGGAAGTATACTAAGGAATTTCGTTTCAGTGTGTTACTGATTAACAAAAACAATCAGATTGATGATTTCCATTCGATATTTCAAGTTCGAACCGGCAAGAGAGAGCAATGAAATTGATTTAACGAAAAAGAACAAAACTGAGCTTTCTGTAAGCAACTTTGAAAGCCCTCATAGCAACGAAAGAGACAGCGTCATCCGAAACGTGTTTGCTGGTTACGGAGTTGATTCTGCAAAGATCCAAAACTCAACTCTATAATCATAACAAAATGATTGATAATTCATTAAGCTCATGATTGTTCAATATAATATTATAATGCAACCTTTTTCAGCATCCACATATATGATTATTTTCACAAGACGATATCAAAGATCAATGTCCAATGTTATTTTAATTTTTTTGTTGTGGAATCCCTTATAATGTACTAATGTTCAATTCCAAATTAAAAATTCAACAAAAGATAGATCAAATAATATTAGTTAAATGGCAGAGTTCTCAATTGTTCAGTAGTGATGGGCAACATCCCAACTGCTATTTGGTGCTGGATAGCAACTCATGCTCAAACCCAACCTATTTTTTTTAATTATATTCCTTTGCCTTTTACTTCAAGTGACACCAAAGCCAAGCAATACCTTCCCATTGAAACACCTCCCAACTTAAATTTTTAAGCATTCAGTTTAGCCGTACCAATCATAATTTTTGTTTGGTTCCAGCTTTTTTTTTTATTTAGTCCTAACAGAAATGTGGAGCCCCTTAAAAGCTTTTACTTTATATTACCTAACCTCCTCCTTCATCTCCTTCTCTAATATACCAAAAATTTTGCATTTTGTTGCGGCAACGGATTTTTGCAGAAAATGGGGTCACTAGAAAGATCAAAGAAGGGAATTCATTTGTGGAAGAAAGCCATGATCCATTTCTCTCTATGTTTCGTGATGGGTTTCTTCACAGGCTTTGCTCCAACAGGTAAATCTTCTTTTGTTTTAACACAATCAGCTTCTGCCTCCAATGGAACAACAGAATTTGCACCACAAGCTATTGAAATGTCACACTACCAGACAACGAATGTAAATAGAAGTTTGATGTCTCCGAGTTCTAGGATCCCAAAACACAAGACAGAGTCACATGTACAAGAAGATCAACCCAGTTTGAATCCTGGAAAACACATAATCATTGTCACTCCAACGAGCAACAGAATTCCCTTTCAAGCAGTGTTATTGAGGAGGTTGGCGAATACTATAAAGTTGGTTCGTCAGCCATTGTTGTGGATTGTGGTGGAACCACCAACGGAGTCCCCAGAACTTTCGGAGATACTAAGGAAAACAGGAATCATGTACAGACATTTAGTGTCCAAGGAAAACTTCACAGACCTAGAAGCTGAGCTGAATCATCAGAGAAATCTGGCTCTCAAGCACATCGAACACCATAAACTAAGTGGGATTGTTCACTTTGCTGGGCTTTCCAATGCTTATGATCTCGAATTCTTCCACCAGCTCAGAGATATTGAGTATGACAATCATTTGTTACTTTTAACTTGATTATATTTCTGTTTTTATACACCGTCCTTAGGTAAAACATGATTAAATTTCCAAATTGATTAATGAAGGGCAAATAGAAATTCTTTAGGTGCACCAACCAAGAATTTAAGTATGAAAAATGTTTCACCCTTCCAGGTCACAAGTCCTTAGTTTTTTCTTTGTTTTTCTGGTGCGCCTTGTTATATAATATTTCTGATCACTCACATTCGTTACTCACAATCTGGGCAGAGTATTTGGAACATGGCCAGTGGCGTTATTAGCAGCTGACAGGAAGAAAGTAATAATAGAAGGGCCGGTGTGTGATTCTTCGCAAGTCATTGGTTGGCATCTCAAGAATTTCAACAATGAATCTGTTTCTGCAACTCCTCCCATTCACATTTCAAGTTTTGCATTCAATAGTTCCATTCTCTGGGATCCTGAAAGGTGGGGTCGCACTTCTTCTGTTCAAGACACATCTCAGGTACTTGTTATTTTCCACTTTCAACTTTTTTTGGTAATTCTTATAAAATTAAAAATTATCATGTTTTTCTCTTGAATTAAAATACACAAATTTTATAATAATAAAAAAATTAGAATATCAGGCTCATCCTGAATCCTAAGCATCTTCATACTTAACAACCCATTAAGCCAAGTCCATGTGGCATATTTAGGTTGATGTTTATCTTATTTTTTATATGATTATGCTCGTGTAGGATAAGACTTCACTATTTGAACCTGAAATATAAGTTTAGTTGGGGTTTGGCCAACATCCAACTACTTTAAGTAGAAAAAATGAAAAGGGAATAATTGAGTAAGTATTGGTAATATAATGACAACTTGACTGACTTATTCAGCTAATCAGAATGCGACCTTGAATTGTTCTATACTCCTCCATAATATCCCTCATAAATCATTATGTAGTTTTCTCCTTACTCCAACATATAACCCACCTTCAATAATACACAACTCAGATATGAACAGTTCTTTACTTTACTTTCATCTTCTTATTATATGGTTCTTGTTTTGGGATTTGTCAGAATTCAATCAGCATTGTGAAGCAAGTGGTCTTGGAAGATGAATCAAAGTTAAGTGGAATTCCTCCAGAGGGATGCTCCAGAATAATGCTATGGCATTTCAATTTTCAGCCTCCTGTCACTTCAAGATATCAAATTTTAACATCTACGCCAAATGGTAGCCCCAGATGATAAAACAAGTATATCCAGTAAATAACAAGACATTGAAGCAAATTCAAGGATTGTCGAGGGCAGGAATTTCTTTCATACTTTTGAGGGTTTTATTCTACATTTTTTTGAGTTTTGGTTAGTTTTACGTTTACACATATCTTCTGTATATTAATAATTTTATTGCTTCATAAACAATTCAATGTTTTGCAGTATAGAAGAAGCGAAAAACATTCATTCTTGGATCAATTTTTTTTTATTGATTGTTGAAATGAAGCATGTGGATCAGTTGGACAAAAGTATGTGGGCTCTCTTGGGCCAGCCCAATTCTGTATCTGTGAACAGAGGCTCATGAGTGGCCCTGCCGACATGGCACAGAAAAGTTGTGATGCGGGTATCATTCCTTATTTGAGATTCTTTTTGAGATTATATTCTTTGATTTGATGACAAAACAAAAAAGGAGGTAGAGTATGTTTGATTATTTTTATATATATCCTTGTCCTCCAATGCAAGTAAATAAAGACAGAGCCTTTATATTGTTCTGGCCCCCTGGATGGAGCAAGGCTATGTTTTGATGGTGGAAAAAGCAAGAGAAAAAATTTCATCTTTTAATCTTTATTATAAGATATTAACTAACAATTTACAGAGACTAATAAAAATAATTAAAATCAATAAATTTGTTTTAAAATATAAATAATTTACAATATTACCCCTACTAGTTGCATTAAACTTTAATATTATATTATTATTACTCTCACATATTACCCATAAATTATGAGCATATATGAAAAAACAATTAATGTTTTTGGTAACAAACAAGTACCTTATAAAAATGACCAAATTTATTTACTAGTTGATGTCTTATAATAAAGAGTAGAGAGAATATGTGAGGGTACATTAGGAGGGAAGATTCCAAAAAATAGTAATATTTTTTTTTAGAGTTTTTTTTCCTAGATTTATTTCCTCTTTGATTTTTCTCCCATCCAAATGTAAGATAAATGCTCCCTTAAACAAATCTAAATTATAATTGTGTCAGGGAAAGTACACATATTTTGTACTTGACAATGTGTCGAGTAAAATGATTAAAATCACGTCTATTAAGTATGTGTTTGAATTAGTTTTTAAATAATAGCTTATAAGTTTCATGAGGTGACCATATAAGAGGAGTTTTGTCTCAATTTATGGAAAATAAATTCTAAAACTACAGTTTTAGAAGTTAGAAAACATTCAATGATACTATACTTATGGGAAAAAACTATTGAGTAATTCTCTTTTATTTTTATTTTTTTAAAAAAAAGTAGTGTGACAGGCGGGTATATAATTTAGGGTTAAGGTGCACAAATACACATGAGTTTTTTTCTCATGAGCAAAATTACACATATGCTTTTTTTAGGAATAAAAATACACATGTGGTTGTCATTTTAGTGTAAAAGTTACATCCCACCGTTAAGTCATTGTTCACCGTGATGAGAGAGAAAAATATGAGGTGAACAGTAACTTAACGGCAGTGAACAATGATTTAACGGTGAAATGTGATTTTTACACTAAAATGGTAACCACATATCTACTTTTTTTACTCTTGGAGAAAAAACTTTACACTTTTACCCTATAATTTATTAGAATGTTCAAGTTCAATGGATTTTTCCTCTGTTTTTGTTTTGTTAATTTTTGTGGTTGTAGACAACACGCTTTCAATAATTCAGTTAAAATCGAACACATACGCACCAGCACCTGCCTTCAAGCTCGACGATCTCTCTCATCAATGATTTGTTCTACAGTGAGGTGCAGTTAGCTGTTGGGTTGATAAGCAACCACGCTTTGTCCGCAACAGTTGACTTCCTCCAAATAATTAAATTCTCTTTCTTATTTTTATTATAAGATATTGACTAATAATTTTCATTAACCAATAAAAATAGTTAAAGTCATTAAAAAATATATAATTTCAAAAATTACTTCTACTAATTACACTAAACTCTAACATCATATTAATTTTCATTCACTACTTTTATTGATTATGGGCATACATAGAAAAAACAATAATAAATGTTTATTGAGAACAAATAAGTACCTTATAAAAAAGACTATATATACTTAGTAATTAATGCTTTATAACAAAGATTAAAAAGAGTAATATTCAGTTCTATTCGACTATTCATATTTATCTATTGAGATTAGGAAACACATATTCAAAAATATGATAAATTGGTAAAAATCTGATATATTGCATGAAGAAATGATAATGTACTATAGCAGTGTCACGTCATCTAAACTCTATATGATAAGATCAAAACAACTCATAACATTTTAATTATATTGAACTAATGACTCATTTAAAACAACTCATATTTTATTTTATTTTTTTGATAAAAATATTTGTGAACCATTTTGTTTTTTATTTTAAACAAAAACGTTTATGTTTCTTAAAAAAATAAAATATCAATTGTTTAAGAAGAATTATCAATAAAAATAAAATTTAAATTGCATAAGTTGTTATATTTTTATTTGATAGTGTTATTGGGCATGTAAATATTTGTTGCATTGCATCAAGGAGAAAATTTGTATTCAGTGCCTTGTTACCATCTCATCCAGTTCACCAATGACAGAAGGTCTACTAGATTTTTCTTAACACATCGTGATTAACGTTCAAATCCAACTGTCATTTTGTCATTGATGAACCGAATGCATTGGTCATAAGAGAGTAGTCAGGTTCCTCTCATCATCATCCTTTATAATTTATAAATCGCGTTTGTCTAATTAATTTAAAAAATCATAATATTATTTTGATTTTTTTTTTATTTTTTCAATCAACAATCCAAATAAATTTATGGGAGATAATGGAGAAAAAAATTTATGAGATGATCCCCTTCACACGCGATACTATCCATACTTTAATACCCCTAAAATATTATTTATTCTTTCAATAAAAAATAATATTTAATAAAACTAAGTGAAGTTTTATATGAAACAAAATTTTTCTTTTATAGCGACAAATAAACACAATAAAAAAGAAATGATATGTAATATTAATTTTTCTAATTAACAAAATAATAAAGCTGGGCTCCATTTTCTGACCTACCCCAATTATATTATTAACAGCGGAAAACGTTCAGGCTTCACAAAAAAGAAATCGGCGTTAGGCATGATTATGAAGCCGCCATTTTTTGAGCTGTATTGTGCCTTGGAAATTTGATCAGATCAATGATCAATCCGACCCAATCATCTGGGGTTCTGGCTCGGTTATACCAACCCTAAAATATGATATAGCGTGGCGCCCTCAATTTGTTGTACTTAGCAGACGATATCAGTGTAAATTCAAATTTATGAAGACAGTGGTTAGGGTTCTTGTGTCATAGAATAGAAGACAAGCTTGCCAGCACGAGAAGAAAATTCAAAAAATAGAGATTTATTTCCTGCTCTCAAATAGTAATGGGAGCAGCTTGCGGAAAGGAATGGAGTGCAATTATTACCATCAGAAACTGACTGTAGCTCGGAGCTTCACAGTAACTGTTAAGAAAAAGGAAAGAAGATGAATCATTCACGCACGGTGGGTGGCCCAAGGAAGAGAGGATTTTATAACTCGTAATAATGAGATGTCACTGTAGGAAGTAAAAAATTGAAGTTTGTTAAATGTTTACGTTATTAAAAAATTGACCTAAATACGGAGCTTGGATATATAATCTAACAAATCAATAACAGTTTATCCTAATTGTTGTAGAAATTGCCAATTGCAAGCTCTCTGAAGCACAGCATCGAAATTACATCGTCGGCGACCAATTCGTTAATGTGATCCTTTCAACGAAGGGAAGCTGTTGGGGGGTTTTAGGCTGAAAATAATGGAGTAGGACCCACCATGGACAATCCAATCGGTGGGGCCATTATATTAGCAAAAACCAGCTGGGCTCCCTCCATGCTCTTCTCCCTACCTCTCTCATGCTCTCTTTATCGCTGGGAGAGAAAAGAAGGCCTTGTGGCAAGATCTGATTCATTTCGCTTCCCTCTTTACAGGGGTGAACGACAGTGTGGTTGAACTGTAATCTTCAAGCTCTAAATCTTTTTGTTTCTTTTGTTTAGAGAGAGTGATAGTGAGAGCTGAGAGGTATAGCGACCCAGGGGAGGAGGAGAAGATATTGAGATCTGCCATTTTTGGGTTGGTATTTTCATATTCATCTTCAGTGGATTTGCATTTTCAGTTCTGACTTCCGACTTCCGACTTTTCTCTTCATCTATGCTACATTTCACTTCCTCATTTTCCTTGAACATGTAATTCTTTGCTTACCTTCTGTATTCAGCTGAGTCTCTTGGATTTCCTTCCATGTTTGCATTATTTAGAGAAATTTTTAGCAGTTTAAACTTTTTACTGCTACTAATACGTGGGGAAGCCTGCACCTTGCTAATCTTGATGGAAAATTTTTCTTTTCTCTGTTGCTGTCTCTTTGCTAGAAAAATTCAGGAAGGAAGATAATTCAGTAATCTAGATGGTTCAACATTATTTGGTGAATGAGGATCTCGAAACTTTTGTTTAATTTTATTTTGTGGTCAGAAACTTCTGTTTAGTTTGCCGACACAATAAGAATTCCTCTATGAGGATCTTACTCGGATTGTTTTCTTTATAATTTCAGTTAGTTTTCTCCCTTCTTTACCCATTGTGCTCACGATACTTTTCTAACCAGAAGCTCAATGTTGATTTCCTCTTCCTTAAAATAAAACGAATATATGATCAAGTAATGAGGCTTACTCCATCTCTGGAATCCTTGCTTTTTCCTTTCAAGTTTCAAAACGCGCATGGCCTTTCGTTATAATTGCCGAGTCTGAGCTAAATTATGGTGTTCATCAGGTTTGACTTGAGATCTTAAAATTCTCAGATTTTCCATTCAAGGAACCAATTGAGGAATGCCAAGAAGATGGGGAGGAAGGGAAATTGGTTTTCTAGTGTGAAGAAAGCTCTCAGTCCTGAATCAAAGAACAGGGAAGACGAGGTTTGGAGTTTCGTTTCTTTTATTTCTAATATGTGTGTGTGTGTGTGTTTATATATATATACGCACCTTAATTTGATTGGATGTCTCTGATGGTTTCATAAACTACCTTTGCAGAGATCAAATAAATCAAAGAAGAAATGGTTTGGAAAGCAAAAATTGCAGGCTTCAGAGTCATACTTGGAAACTGATAATACACCACCTCTTCCTCCACCAGAAGAGGTCAAATTAACTAATATTGAGAGTGAAAACAATCATGCTCCAGATGTGGAAGTTGCGATTGCTGCAGTTACCGAGGAGCCTGCTCCTGCTGTTCAAACAGCCCCTGTTCCAGTTCAAGCTGCTATAATTCCTCAGTCTTCTAGGAAATTAAGTACTGAAGTAGCAGTAATTAAGATTCAAACAGCATTCCGAGGATACTTGGTATGAACTGCATCCTTATAAAGGAGAAAACAATTGAAATAACTGTATATACCTATTTTTTGTCAACCCTCTAATATTCCTCATAAACCGAGAAACTCAAATCATTTGAGAGTCATTTCTCACGTAGCATTTGTTGCAGATTATTTATTTCTATTTAATGTCCTATTTGATTGTACCTGAAGTTATCGCTGTTATTCGATAATTGCTGCAATAGAAGGCACTTGTTGATTGAACGATCAGTCACATTTAGAGTGAATTTTCTTTGGCAATCATTTAGGCAAGAAGAGCTTTGAGGGCTTTAAGAGGCCTGGTTAGGTTGAAGTCTCTGATGGAAGGGTCAGTTGTGAAACGCCAAGCTGCTAGTACTCTCCGCTCTATGCAGGCTCTAGCTCGTGTGCAATCTCAGATTCGAGCTAGGAGGATCAGAATGCTAGAGGAGAATCAAGCTATTCAGAGACAGTTCTTACAGAAGCATGCAAAGGAGCTTAGCCTTCAGGTGTGCTTTATTTCCTTATCTACTACGTATACATGATGCTAACCTCTTGCATATGCTTAATAATATTTGCTTTGTAATACCATATTTTGAAATTTATAATTTGTTTGAAATTGTAATAACAGATGGGAGATGAATGGGATGACAGCCTGCAATCAAAGGACCAAATTGAAGCCAAGTTACTGAGCAAGTATGAGGCCACAGTGAGAAGAGAAAGGGCACTGGCTTATGCATTCTCTCACCAGGTTCTATTCCTCCTCTGAATTAAGACACATTTTTCTCGTCATGGAATAAGGGGAAAAGATGAAATGCATGAAAATTTTTTATGAACAGAATAGGAAAATATAGTAGGAAAAACTTGTTTATATTAGTTTCTCACTTTGATTGAAAATATTCACCCTTACTTGACAAATTTGATTAAGAACTCAAATTATTCTTGGAGTATTATTCTAAAAGTTGATGGTTAGTGGTTAGTTTTAATTTGTAGGTTTCTTATCTCTTGAAATTCTTCCCCTTCTATGATGCCCCTTTTTTTGGGTTTGTCAACTATATTCAAAAGAAAAATTCTTAGGCAAACCTAGTCTCTCTAGAGATAAATAGACCAAGCAAATACTGAAGAAAAATGAGCATGTCAGACACTTTTAAGTGTCATGATCTATCTCTGACATGTTTTATTTTAACTGGCTTGGTTACCCAAGGTTTATTCTTTGTAGTGCTGACTGCTGACGGTATAACTTTCACCCTATAAAGATTTGCTGATTGTGGACTTACGTAACTTTGTTCTTTGATCCTAAAAAATGTTTTGACAGCAAAATGGGAAGAATTCATCTAGATCTATAAATCCTGTATTTATGGATCCAACCAACCCGGCGTGGGGTTGGAGCTGGCTGGAGCGATGGATGGCAGCCCGACCGTGGGAGAGCAAAGATGTGAATGACCAGTCATCAGTCAAAAGCTCGAGCCGCAACATCACTGGCGGAGAGATCAGTAAATCCTTTGCTCGTTACCAGCTCAATTCTGAAAAGCACTCTCCAACGGCCAGCCAAAACCTAGGCTCCCCCAACTTTCACTCCAACTCAACTCCTTCCAAGGCACTTCCTTCTTCAGCATCAGTTGCCAAAAAACCGAAGAAAGTGAGCCCCAAGGAAACCTCTGTTATTGATGATGATTCTAAAAGCATGGTTAGTGTGCAGTCCAGTTTTCGGAGGCACTCCATTGCTGGATCATTTGTGAGAGATGACGAGAGCCTTGCAAGCTCTCAGGTGGTTCCGAGCTACATGGTGCCAACTCAGTCTGCAAAGGCCAAGTCCAAGACACACAGTCCATTAACAGTAGAGAACGAAACAGTAGAGAAGGGATCCTCTGGGACAGCAAAGAAACGGCTTTCTTTCCCTCCTTCGCCAGCAAGGCCAAGACGGCATTCAGGTCCACCAAAGGTAGAAAGCAGCATCAATTCAGAGGTCACTGTCGGTAATGGTGTGGCTGGTTGATTGTGAGGAAAAGAGCTTGAGCTGAAGACTTGAAAAGTGTTACTAAAAGAGAATCATAGAAGAAATAACTTGAAAGATGAAAAAGTTCAATCTGAAGTGAGTGTTCATTTATTTTATTTTATTACTCTATTATAATTATCTGTATCTTATTGTTGTGAATGTATTTATTTGGGATGGAAATTGAAATTTATTTTACTTGAGGGGAGGAAAGATGACTGATGTTCTCATGGCTGGAGATCTTCTTCATCAAGGACGATTGATGTACTGTTTAAATTTGTTGGCTCCTCATTTATGACAAAGTGCATATTAGTCTATCTTCCGTTTCTTTGGATGGCAGAGTTTACATCGTGATACACCTTAAATTGTGCATTGTTTCAAAATTTGACATGCCTGTTTCCCCAGATTAAGCATGATCCATTAGCCTTGGCAGGATGAGCAACGAAGAAATGTGTAACTTCGAGGAAAACGTGGAGTCAAACAAGAGGAATACGATATAATTAAAATTACAATGACAAGTAGTCAAGTACAATACTAACACTACTTGAGTCGTGGGAATAAAAAAGCTTAACATCTTTTAAATATTATTAAAATATTGACTATATTAATAATGATATTAATGTGAAATTAAAAAAAATATTTATAACTACTAGCATGGATATTTAAATTTTGCTGGGATTTAACACGCATTTCTATGAGAATACTAGTGGTTATAAAATATATAATTATAACCACTATTATCGATATAAATACAAAATACTATACTTACTAAACAAAAACAATTGTTTATTTTAAAAAGAAGTCCGCTCTCGTCTTTCGTACCCTCCTCTTTGCGCGAAACGCAAACCCTAGGCCGCTGGCCGTGAATGTCCGTTGGTTGTTCTCCCCGCTGATATCAATATGGTAAGCGCTATATATGCTTGTCCCCAGTCATACTTAATTTAATTGATCTATTTGTGAGCTTTGGTTTATATTGGACGAGGAAATAATTGTTAACAAGCTACTGAACTGTGTGCGAATCTTATAGCTCTGTCTGCTGCAACTGACATATTCTTTGGCATGCTTAATTAGTTTTACAATCTTATTATTGTTCCTTGGTCTATCTGAGAAATCTAGCTTATTTTTTGTTACGACTTGATTTGAAGCTTCCTCACCCCTCTATATAGCATGTCTTATCCGCTTTCGATTTTCTGTTTGTACCGGAAATCATAGTTGGCGTTTAGAATTTTCATATGTACAGAAATTATATTGTTACTTGTATCAGATTATTTTTTGTAGTCATCTATTTTTCAAGGGCGACAATGAGGTTTTATAGGATAGTCAGGGCTTGCAATTTATGTTTTGGATGAGAAATGATGAGCCTGAGTTTACGTGCTATGTTGAATAATGAAAATCACATTCACGCACATTCTATGCAATCAGAAGCTGGAATTTCCCACCGTTCTCCACTATTATAGCTCAAATTTTGTGTGAATGCCTGATAGCCCAACAAAAAGGGAGGCTTTTTTCATATGAAAATGTGATATTTTCTTAATTTCCTTTAGGAAACTGAAAGTAATACTTGTAACAGGCAACACCATTGATGGCGGGGCTTGCCATAGCTGCTGCTGCTTATGCTGGCAGATATGGGATCCAAGCCTGGCAAGCATTCAAGGCAGGACCACCAAGATTGCGTAAATTTTATGAAGGTGGTTTCCAACCAACCATGACTAGAAGGGAAGCCGCTCTTATACTGGGGGTCAGGTGCTGTCATCCTTTTCCAAAGATTAAAATACGTTGATGTGGTCAATTCATCCCTGCAATAACTTGGAAAGTTAGAATATCCAATGCATAGTGTGCATTTAGGTTATGGATTTTTAAATTTATTTGCAAATTGCAAGTCTCTGCCAATCAGTTTACCTGTTCGTGGAGCCTATGCAATTCAGGCTACTGGAAATGATAAATTGTTTTACCCCCATCATTACTGATGTTGTACTTTTTTCCTTGGCCACAAATTGATTTTGTACCGTTCTAGAACCAAATGGACGAGAAATGCTTAGGAACGTTCATATACAATGGGTCCCTTGCAAGTAGTGCTGTTCTGAACACTGGAAAATATGAATCATATTTAGAAATTTTTGTGCCTATTGACTTTTCTTTTGCAATGGAATGTTAAATTATTTTTGCATACCTGTTAGGTTTTTTAAACCTTAGCCCTCTTGCTTCTACTTTGCTCTGAAAGGGTGAGGATGCACATTTTAGCACTTATAAACAAATTTCAGTGAAATTATAGAATGAAATTCCATTTGTACCTTGTGAAGAGATTTAGGACTATTGTGGTCGGCATCAGAGAACTTAATACTTTTTATTATTATTATTTTTTTTTTAAATAAAAAGCTATTACAATGTCTTGGTTATCTCCTTCCTCTATGGCTGGTTAGATTTAAGTTGGATCTTGTCAAGTCCTTGTTGTCCCCCCATTACTATTTCTTGCTGAATTTAATTTTGTCATGGCAGGGAGAGAATTCCAATGGATAAGATTAAGGAAGCGCATAGGAGGGTGATGGTTGCAAACCATCCAGATGCTGGTGGTAGCCATTACCTTGCATCCAAAATCAATGAAGCAAAAGATGTGTTGCTTGGCAAGACCAAGGATGGTGGCTCCGCATTTTGAAGCTCAATTCCTCACATCCACTCTTCCTATACCTTGATAGCGTTGCCGATATCCTTCACCAAAATTCAACGTAAATTATTTTGGTTTCCGAGCAATCATTTATTTTTTTACCTAATTTTATGAAGCGATAAATGTAGCGTATAAATTGTCCCCCGATGAGGAAGCTCTGTAGTAAGTAGTAACTGGGATTGTGTCCCTGAGAGTTGAAGAGACCGTTGACTGGAGTTATTATACTGGCGATCTTTATTTCAGTATTTCCTATCAATTCTTTTCTTGACTTGTTCCTGTTCTACAATAAGCGATTCGTTGCGGAAGATTCATGAGATGATGAAAAGAGACTGGCAGGGTAGGATCTCCCACATTTACAGAGAAATCAACCGGTGTGTGGATGAACTGGCAGCTTTAAGTCTGAATCTTCTTTGTCAAAAACAAGTGTGGACTGTGGATTACTCTACATGAAGACAGCGAGGGCAGATGCTTTCCTCTAGGATACTTGCTTAGAGTCTGGGTTAAGCCATTTTTCTTTACCCAAGAAAAAAAAAACGATTCGTCATGGTGTATTTGTTTTAACCACAATCGATATCCTTTATTTGCTTACTTTAGCAGCTTGCATGTGAGATATTCAATATTAGGCCGGCGATATAGCGTAATTAATTATCAATGACATTGTAACAATTTTAGTGGCGCAAACTACGATTAAACAAAACGAAATTACAATTAAACGAGACGAAATCTCAATGCCCAGGAAAGAAGTCTAAACAAAATATTAGTTTGGTTCTTAATATTAGATATGTTTAAGAAGTTGATTTTGGTTTTAAATACAAGACATGATTTTGTTTCGATATTTTTATCCTTATTAATGTTTCCTCAAGAGTAACCAAGAAAGAGATTTTTTTTTTTTTTTTGGGGGAGGATGACTAGAATGTTTAAAAAAATATATATCATATCAACTAACTCCTTTAATCTAATCAATTATATTTATATGAGAGTAATTTATTTATTTATTTGATTCTAACTCACTTTTACGTTATGATAAGCTTCAGCTTTTCTCTTCCCTAATAATTAAAAATATGCCAAGACATGTGTATAAAAAAAATGCTAAATATTTTATTTATTTACTCTACTAAAATTTGGAAAGAAATTATGTTATGGCATTATAAGTTGCAAAATTATAGTAAACATTTAGTAAAAAAACAATATATTTGTACTGAAATAAATAAAAATGAGAGGGATTCACCAAAAGAATGAGATGAAAAATTGAATGTAAAAAATAACATGTGAATTGCATAGTATAATCCGAAATTCATGTTAAAATTCTTCATCAAAGAATCTTAATACATTTAAAAATAATTGCCACTATTTTTTTAGTTCTCAATAAAAATATTTTCTTTATACATGGCTTGGTTTGAAACCGTAATATCATATTTAAGCCTCCATGCACTTATTATATAATGCTTTGTTTTTTTTTTCTTGATATAATGCTTTATTATATAATGCTTTGTTTTTATTGGTAAAAGAGAATATAATGCTTTGTTGGTTAATTGCCCCTAGGTTTAAATGAACGCTAGTGCTTGTAAGCCCAAATCCGATGGCCCAGAGTAGTTTTCTACTTATCTCCCTGCCCTCTTCCTATATAAACATGTTTTGTTATTGGGACTAGGGTATTCCACTACGGCAGCTGCATCATCGTCCCCAAACTTCCTGAACACTGTCAGCGAAGAGGAACTAACTAGCCGTCAACATGGGGTAAGAACCTCTACTTTTAGATTCCGATCTCGCTGCTTTGTTTTGCGCCGTGTTCTCGTCTGTCACTTATATACATTTGTTAGAGATCTAGAATGCTTGTAGCAAAAAAAAAAAGAAGAAGAAGAAGAAGAGGAAGATGTAGAATGCTTGGGCTCTTCCGTGTCCTGCTGCAAAAATTATAAACTATTTTGAAATGACTTTTATGGCAATTGATTGGTTCTGTCATGGGTCTGTGATCTTCGATTTGTATTGGGGTGCGTCTTACGGTTTACGTAAGTTGTGTTTACTTTTCTCCTACTTTTGGGGTTGTTTGCAAAATTTGATGTTCTTAGTTTTCGGGTCTGTGATCTTCGATTTGTATTGGGGTGCGTCTTACGGTTTACGTAAGTTGTGTTTACTTTTCTCCTAGTTTTGGGGTTGTTTGCAAAATTTGATGTTCTTAGTTTTCGACCGGACGTGTAGAATCTGATAATTACGTTCTCTCAGCCGTCTGACTTAAGTTTAGGATCCAGCAATATGATGACATTTGATAAGATTATGTTATTTAGGTTTTATGTTATTAATGTTATTGTAGTTTTAAGATTAATTATTGAATAACGGCGAGACTCACCAGTATTTCTTCCTGAGCATGTAATTTAAAGTTTCTGGTTCCGAATATTTACATGAAAGACTGTCTTCACTTTGACTCTTCGTTAATCTGAAATCTTTGAACTCTCATTCGTTTTAGAATTGCATGCCATCTCAATGATTAGGAATTTTCTTATTTAATCTAAAATCAGATCATCAGATTTTGTAAATTAAGCCTTCTCGCATTCTTCAATGGTATTGCAGGAAGACTCGAGGTATGGGAGCTGCCCGCAAGCTGAGATCCCACCGCAGGAGGCAAAGGTGGGCAGACAAGGCATACAAGAAGTCTCACCTTGGGAATGAGTGGAAGAAGCCTTTTGCTGGCTCATCCCATGCAAAGGGTATTGTGCTTGAAAAGATGTAAGATCGTCTGTCATATTATTAGTCTGGTTTTTCTTGGTCGTAGTATTGGTAATTTGGGATAAGGAATTAATTATATGATATTTTACGTGCAGAGGAATTGAGGCTAAGCAGCCCAACTCTGCCATTCGTAAGTGTGCCAGGGTTCAACTCATTAAAAATGGAAAGAAGATCGCTGCATTTGTCCCAAACGATGGTTGTTTAAACTATATTGAAGAGAATGTAAGTGTTTGTTCTGAAGTGGTCTTGGTTATTTTCTACAGATCCTTCTACCCTTGGGATGACGTGACATTTTCTGTTGAATTGAAATATATGTCGTGTTTTTGTTTGTTTGTTTGTTTTTCAATATTTATGATGTTATATGGAGCGTGTTACGTGTTTGTAGGATGAAGTATTGATAGCTGGATTTGGGCGTAAAGGTCATGCCGTCGGTGATATTCCTGGGGTCAGGTTCAAGGTTGTGAAGGTCTCTGGTGTTTCCCTCCTGGCACTCTTCAAGGAGAAGAAGGAAAAGCCGAGGTCTTAAGTAATAGTCTTGGGTTTTATGAATTTTACTTTTGATGCCAAAGAATGAGTTTTATTCTTCGAGAAATGGATGAGCTGTGTGGGCAATTTTGCACCCCTCGGTAAATTTACTAAACTCTTGTTAAATTTTGGGCCTAAACTAATTTATTTAGTTTGAATCGCACGTATTCACTTTTCGAGAGCGCTTTTATTGCTGGTGTCTACTTTGTGCTATTCTCAATTCATACAATTATGTTTTTGTTTCTTAAAGCATAAATCAAGATATTAGTACCAAATATCAATGGAAAAGATGAAAAAATATAAATGGAATTATGTTTAATTCGAATCTAGCGTTGGAAGAGTCTATGCCATGTAACTGGAGATTTCACGATTTGACTGCGCTTACGAGGCTGCTTGTGACTCAGAATTCCTCACGAGCGACATCGAAGTTGAGAGATAGATTGCCAGCGCATGAACCTTTAGGCAGTAGTAACCCGAAACTTTTATAATTAGAACGGTGATAATAAGAAAAACATTCTCTACAATAAACTGCATAAAAATATTACTATGTATCAATATAATTAAGGAATAGTCCGAATAGATAAACCAACAACTAAACCAAACCATGTGAATGAAGTAATAAACTACTGAAAATTCTGAAGAAAAAAAAACATGTTAGATTTCATGTTTGATTAATACAGTTCCAATAATGACATCATTAATAATTTATAATTGTGCTACCATCTTAATGAAGCATTTGGCTTTGTTAACCAACAATGAAATCACATTGTGATGTCTTTAGCTCAAACTATAAGTTGAAGACAAAACAGGCCCAGCTCTTTTGGACTACTGAAAAATAGCATCAACCATATAATAATGCAGAACTAATCCCACAAACTTAAGCACTGGATAATAGAAGTCTGACATGCAGTTCTCATTAAAAGCCAATAATCACAACGCTGCCAACATAAACCAATAAACTTAAGCTTAAACATCATGTGGCACAGTGGCTATTGGCAAAGCATACGTATCTTCTGTGTTCAAAGGCAATATTGATTAGGTGGGGGAATGAATGCAATCACACCCAAAATGGATTGCATTGGACAGAGAGTTGAATTGAGCCCCAAAACTTTGCAGGGCACGTGGTAAAAAGATCATCAGATAAAAAGGCCGTGGGTCAGAAACCCACAAACTAAGGGATTGGAATTTAGAAGTTTTACGGATAGTAAAATAAGAAATCCTACGCCAATGAGAGTTGACACAGATGGTAAGAAATTCAGGATTAGGCCCTTAGGTCGTAGGTTCGATCCCCTTTGTCGTCGTTGGGACTTCTTTGGTAGGCGATCTCGTAAGTCCCCAATAAGTGCTCATAGAGCTCGGGGCCGTGTCCTAGCCTTGATAGGGGACTAGTGTTGAACCCTTCCAAAACTTTTTTATACCAATAAAAAGAAAAAGAAATCCTATAGTTATAAAGTTGCAGAGTTGCCAAAGAAAGTTGACATATATGGTAAGGGATTTGTTTAAGTCCTAAAGGGATGTGTGTTCGATCCCACTGCTGTCGCCGAGACTCCTTTGATAGGCGATTTCGTAAGTTCTTATTAAGTATTGAAAAAGGTCAGGGCCATGTCCTGACCTTGGTAGAGGACTGATGTCGAACCCTTTTAAAACTTTTTTTTTACCAAAAAAAAGGTTGCAAAGTTGGAAGGCAATCGACTCTCCTCATCAACAATGTCATATCAAAATATCTATACAAATAAAGGTTATTAAAATCAGGCCAGTTATTGAACCAGTTGGGGTACTAGGTTAAAGGTCAATAGGTCAAACCGAAACAATTACATCTCTAATATTTATTATATAATATTTATTTTCTTCTCTTTTGACAACAAAACCATGAGATTGAAAATCATATTTAGCATAATTTGGCACCAATTGGATTTAATGGGAATTAGGTCCCACAAATTTAAAAAAAAAAAAAACAAACAAGAAAATAGTTTCTTTGCTTTTATGAGATAAAAAGACATGGAAAAAAGGCACGACTTTTGATGAGATAAAAAGATGTGAAGAGTCATGCAACCCCTCTCTACTTCTCATTTAAAGTATGCTCCTCCACGTCCTTTTATGAGTTTCTCATTCATGAATCAACAGTGGTGCAAAAGCGACGGAGAAAAAAGGAAGGAGATGCGCCTTCACTGTGGAGTCATCCTCTTCCTTAGAACAAATCTGAAGTAGAGAGGGAGAGAGAGAACACGATTGCACAAAATGGGAGAAGTAGCAGTTGTTGTCATCAATAGAGAAGGAGTTAGCCACACAAGGTACCGTTCATTGTCTTCATCGCACAGAATCGAGGAGCAGCCGTCCATGCTCTCTCTGTAAACATCGACAATGCTGTTTATTCTCTCGTCAATTGACCTTTTTTTTTTTAAAAAAAAAAAACAAATTCTGTGACTCAGTTTCTATGACAAACCGGACTGATTTCACGGCTGATTTTCAATCCGAATCGGCTAGTATCAAGGGAAACAAACTTAGAAATCAAAGATATCACATCACCATTACTTTTTCACAATACACTTATCTTCGCCTATAAGGCAAAATGGATTGGACAATGTGTTGATGGAAATTCATCTAGAATCTGGATACACAATCCCTCCAAAAATTTCTTATGAAAAGTGATTGTACTTTAAACAATCAATTTCACATGATTATTTTTTAAAAAATTCTTATACATGTAATTCAATAGAAAAGACACAATTACAAAACTATTAAGCTTATGTGTGGCATTGAACATTCATATGCTCTATTGAACTAAATTAAACTCATCTAACTAAGTTTAGAACTGACAATTACAAAACCAAACAATCAGTTACAAAGAAACCGTTGGGTTTGGGGTATAAATTGAAACCTCCTTTAAGGGCTTTATCAATTTAAAGTTCCTTAAGTAGCTTGGCCACCAACAATTTGACTTTTATATGAAAATACATGAATCTAAATTTATCCCACATTCCCACTACAGAAATTTCAAAAGTTATTTTATTTTTAAAAGCTTAAATCGGCAGCTCTTACAGAAATGTTTTCTTTTGTGTATATTTTTAAAAAGAAAAGAAAGAGCATCAGAACTGCATTTGAAGTAATCCAGATAGATAAATATCAACAGTTGCAGAAATTTTTTTACCTCAACCAGAAACTTTCATCCTGACACTGAATGGAGGACCATGCAGAAATTCCTCTCCACCATCAGATAACTTTTTCACATAATTGGTAGCAGCAATTTTGTAGCGGGCTATTCAAAATCAAGGATGCATATACATACCGCAAAAATTATTACTGAAAGTTTACCAAAAATAAATCACTACTGTAACATGATGATTGATAAAGTAGAGAATCATAACAATATAAAAAAGCAAATGTTACTACTGGAAACTTACTAAAAAAATTACTACCAGAAAAGGAGAAGCTAAAGAGAGAATGGAGTGATCGGGATCGAAGGAGGTGGAGTTATGTAGTCGATCAGAGAGTATTTGGGAAGAGGCAACTACCAAGAAGTTGGGAGAGTGAACCAAGGAGCCTGAGAGAGTGAACTGATAAGAAATTTAAGAACAATGAAAACAATCTTGCTTGGATTTAGCAAGAAGTATGATCGTTCAAGCTGCTGCTTCTCAGGGCATATCAAATAAGAAAGAGATGAACAATGAAATTCCAAGCTCTTCCTTGCTTTACCTTTCTCGCACTCTGCCACTCTCTTCTCCATATGTCCCGCCTCATCGTCACCGTCCATTACATTCTTCACCACCTCCAATCCAATCTGAACTCTCTCGCTCCCTTCTTTCACGCCCGGGGCGGTGGAAGAATCTCAGTAACATTGAAATGGCATTGGCCTAGAGAATGAAAAAAATAGGAGTGGGGAAAGAGAAAGGAAAGGACTGATATAATATAAAATATTAATTTAAACAATTAGTTAGAATTTGTGGCTACTGTCTATTGATAATATAAACATAGGAGTAACTAATAGATTATATATTCAACTGCTGCAATGAATAACGTAAGCCCTTCCATTATGCACTTTTCTGATTTCCATGCGCCACAGGGACAGTTCAGTGCTGCACCTAGTTAATGGGAAAAGTTTTCGTTTGAAACATATTGGAACGTTGAAAAAAAACAAATTTTCTCTATATTTTTAAGTATGATAAAAAAGTTTTAGTTTCCTCATGTTACATGAAAAAATTAAATTTTTTACACACATATATGAAATGGTAGGACCCGCACACATATATATAAATATATATATGTGTGTGTGTGGGTCCCACTGTTTCATGTGTGTGTGTGACATGAGATAATATTTCTCATGCAAAACATAAGAAACATTAATCTCATGTTATTAAAAATATAAAACCTTTTGAAGCTGACGCATGAACTGACACGTGAGCCGCACTGTTTAGATGAACAGTAATGAGGGAGTAGCCATAAAAGAAAAAGGTTTGGCTCAGTTAATCAGCCATTTTGAGAGGAGAAGAAAAAAGACTCCCGCCAAAACCAGTGCGAAGGAAGAAGCCGCGGGATCGGGAACGGCAACGCATAGGAGGGAATCGGGATGTACGGTTCTCCGATAGAGAGGCACATAGTTGGATATGGTTCCTTGGATTCAAGTGGGTTCATGGATGTAGTGGGTATTTATTTTCCTCAGCAGCTTTTCACAGTCGAACAAAACTGGCTCGACCTCACGTCTGCTCTCTTCTCTTTCTTTTCTTCTCCATCGGGCCAAAACCTAACTTCCCAGGTAGCTGCTCCCGCGTCTGTAAATCGTCCGTTCTTTCATTTCGTCTTCCTTCCGTTTCTCACATATTTTGGGAATTTATAGCGATGGATTTTGAATTTTTTACCCATAATTTTGAAGATGTTTTTCGATGGATTATCTGGAGTAGTTGATGTTTAACTTATAGACAATAGTTTATGCATAACGAACACTCATTCTGCCCACATTTTTTGAGCAACTAAGGTCTAACCATTTGGTCCATTTATAATTGCATGAATTTCGTTATTATTCATATTTTGTTAACCTGAATTTTGTTGTTAACTTATTGTACATTACGAAAACTCATTCGGCCCACCATCTTATTTTCTTGCCCGCTCTAATTTCGGTTAACTTCTAGATTTAAATGGTTAATTGCACCTTCCCATGCTTTCTGAACACCCTTGGATGTAGGGAATAGGGATATTGAATGCTCCTCCAGTTTAAAATACATGTCATGTAATGAACTAAACTAACTTCCTTAATCTAATCAAATTATTATATAAATGTCTCTTATATTAAGGACCGAAGCAGTATTTCATAAGGCATGACCGTGGGGACGATTATTAATGTGCTGTTGACAGGTGAAAGATCATCATGGCAGCTTTTCCTTGTCACTTGACTTCCAGCTGTTTCAAAAAATGTGTCATATTGAGGAATTTTATAAAATGTTAGAGGAGAAACCTAAAATTGCCCTCTTGTGCATGAGCGCTGCAGTTCATAAGGTATGCGGATTATACAGTGGCAGTTGTTTCTGTCTCTTCTGTTGCAGCATTATAAGGTGTCTATCATGTGTAGGCCAAGTCATAATTTGCTCAACATTGGAAACAGATTCTTATTGCCATTTGGGAGAGTGACCAACTTGAGGATGGTGCAAAAGTAGACATCCGACTGCATAACTGTCCTGAAACCATGATTGCTCTGAAGAACTTAAAAGCAGCATATATTGGTATCTCATAAAATCCCTTGTTACCATGTTACTTTGTTTTCCATATTTGCTAGGATTAAGCTTTCCTATGCCTTAAGAAAAAAAAGAGAGTATAACATCCGGTGACTTGACAGACAAACTTGTCTCAGTGCGTGGTACGGTTGTGAAGGCCAGCACTGTCAAGCCTCTTGTGGTAGAAATGAGTTTTGAATGTGGAAAGTGCAAACAAAGAATTAGGCGTATATTTCCTGATGGAAAATTTTCACCGCCTTCAATTTGCAATTTGAATGGCTGCAAGAGCAAAATATTTAACCCATTACGATCCACAGCTGAAGCTATAGATTTTCAAAAAATAAGGTAGGCCTTGTACTTTCTCGCTAACTTCTGTTCTCTTGTGCAAGTCTTCTTCTACTTTTTATACTTTCCTGCGGGAGTTTTAGGTTCTTAAAACCCTTAATGTGTATATGAGCTTTTGTCCTTTGCTGTATGACTTTCATTCTGCACCAGGTTGCAAGAACTCCTAAAACCTGAAGACCGTGAAGATGGACGAGTTCCTCGAACAGTGGAATGTGAGCTTATCCAAGATCTCGTTGATGCATGCATACCTGGAGATGTGTTGACTGTTACTGGAATTATAAGAGGAATTAACAATTACATGGATATTGGAGGAGGTATGAAACGCAATTTTCTCCCTTTGCACACGGTACTGTATAATGGATATTGAAATGAAAGCAATCCAGGTTTGTGAGCAAAGATAACCATGTTTTGGAAAACTTATATGCGAAGAATTATTCAATACTATTCCCTTTTCTCTCCTTAATTTTGTGTGTTCACTGAGACATAGGATTTGGTCACATCTGTGTCCGTAATTATGCAGGAAAGTCTAAGAGCAGAAGCCAGGGATTTTATTATTTGTATGTCGAAGCTGTTTCCATACAAAATTCCAAGTCACAGACTACAAATGAGGATTTGCAAGACTCTGATCCCAAAGCAAGGCCAGCTGAGCTGCTTGATTTGTTTTCATTTTCTTCTAGGGATTTAGAGTTTATTGTGAAATTTTCAATGGAGCATGGCTCAGATTTGTTCAGGCAAATACTTCAATCTATATGCCCATCTATCTATGGGCATGAGCTTGTTAAAGGTATGTCTATGCTGCACATCCAATGGCTGAAAATGTTATACTTTTTGACGACAGTAAGATCGGTCTGCAGCTTTTTGACTTTTGAAGTCCATTGGTTATAATGTTGCTGAATTCTGATTACTTGCTTCCTCAGTTGCATAAATGATGCTCCGGGAGCTTGAGTTCTGGAATCAATTATATAGAATGTTAAGATAGTGTTATATAGAATGTTGATTTGCTTCAACTTTGATAGCTGGGATCACGCTGGCATTATTTGGGGGTGTACGAAAACATTCTATGGATCAGAATAAGGTTCCTGTTAGGGGAGACATTCATGTCATAATCGTCGGTATGCTTAATGTCTTTTCCTTACCTCTAAAGGAGGTCAAACCTCGGAATCTTTTTTATCTCACGAAGTGGATTTATTTTTTATGACGATTTTTTCTTAAGCAGATAAAGGAATTATGATAAAATGATGACAAGTGGAGATGAAATGACTATCTTCGTATCATTGAATTTCATTTCCTAGGTGATCCTGGACTAGGCAAGAGTCAATTGCTACAAGCAGCAGCCGCTGTTTCCCCACGAGGCATCTATGTCTGCGGTAATGCGACTACTAAAGCCGGCCTCACAGTTGCTGTAGTAAAGGATCCTATGACGAATGACTATGCTTTTGAGGCCGGTAGGTGTTCTTCCTTCAGTTCTACTCAACCATACCTTTATCTTTTGGCTTTATGAGAAGTACACTGATTCTAGAATTGGAGTGTTCTTTGTGGTCGGTCATGGTTGATAGAACTGTTTTCACTTTTAAATAATGGTATTTTAACTTTAGTTTAATTTTTCAGAGATTTTGATCTTCTGTATGTTCAATAGTAGAAATAATACCTGCTGTTGTATAATCGGTTGTTTATTTTGAATGTAGGCCACATCTGACAACTACGAGCACATATAAGCATTGTTTTTGTCTGGCTTTTAGCGTGATTATGATGCATGCTTACTAATTTGACGAACAATGACCAAAAAAATAAAAAATAACAAAGAATGATTGTTGCTTCAATACAAATTTTTGTTTCAAAGTGTATGTTTAATAATTCAGGAACCTAAATTCTCAAATCACAAGCTGGACAAGAGCTGTGAGTTGCTTTTACTATAAATGGACAAAATGATGCCCTTGTTTATCTGAGGCTTGTCTCTATTTGAAGTACGTGTTATTTAATATGATTATATGTATAGAGTTCCTATGTTTGCTGTTATCACTTTGCAATCAGGAAAAAAAATCAAACGTATATGTGTTTGTACTTCTAATAGCTTTTTTCCCCCAATTTTGTTGCCTTTGTTTTGTTTTTTCTTCTCTGGTTGTTCACAAAGGAATTCGCAACCTCTTGTTTTGGACTCCCCTCTTTTATCAATTATCCATTAAATTGGGTCCATCGGCTTCTGCTGACTCTGTAGTACTTAACTTCGCATTTTTCTATTGATATTGTTCTTAGGTGCTATGGTGCTGGCTGACAGTGGATTGTGTTGTATCGACGAGTTCGATAAAATGTCAGCCGAACATCAGGTTTGTCCTTTGGTATCCCGGCGATCAGTTTGTAGTAATTTTCCGCACTGCGAAAGGATCAATTTCCAGTAACTTAACTCTAATTGTGATTTTGAACTTGAGCCCTTACTTGTGTCAATAATACAGGCTCTACTGGAGGCCATGGAACAACAGTGTGTCTCTATTGCAAAAGCAGGGTTGGTAGCAAGTTTATCAGCTCGAACTTCTGTGTTAGCGGCAGCAAATCCAGCTGGTGGTCATTATAAGTAATCCCCCCACCACCTAAAACAAAAAGAGCCTATTTTATCTTCGGACTGTTCTTAGCTAGATATTCAAGATTGCAACAAAAAAAAGTCAAAAATCAGATTAAAATGAATAATATTCCTTGCCTTTTGCTCAATTTCATTAAAATAGATTTGTATGATGTTATTATGTCTTTATTGTCACGTAACTCAAGTCAGAAATGTTACTTCCCATCACAGCCGTGCGAAGACTGTGAATGAAAACTTGAAAATGAGTGCTGCTCTGCTGTCCCGATTTGATTTAGTTTTCATACTGCTGGACAAACCTGATGAACTTCTGGACAAGCGAGTCTCGGAGCACATCATGTCAGTAAGTTATCCTGCCTTGTCACTTTTCAATGGTGTTGCTGGTAAGCAAAATTCCACCACTTTCATATCTCATCCTTGGTGGATGGCAATGGCAACTCTGTTTCTCTGTTTGTACGTCATTCTGTTGTATCCAAAGATGAATGATTCAAATGTATCCTGCAGATTCATTCTGGGAACGGACAACTAGCGGTCAAAAAACAACGTAGAGGTTTACCTGTTTCCTCCCTCTAGCATGAATATGAGTTTTTCTAGAGTATCCAACTTACTGTCTTATTTTACTTTACTGATGGAGACCGTTGATTTTGGCCAGATTCACCTTCTGATTCAAGAATTACGGTAACACAGAATGCTGAAGGCATAGATTTAGGGGTTAGATCTGGTTCTTTAGTTTCAAAGTTGAGACTTGACCCACAAAGAGATAGTGATTTTGTTCCGTTGCCTACTCAACTTCTTCGGAAATACATTGCGTATGCGAGGAGTTATGTCTTTCCTAGGTGATCTGTTGTCAACTCTATTTTTAGATTCTAGCAGAAATTCTCCCTTGGGCAGTTTATAAGATTTTAATTATAATTTCACCTCAGGCAGAATCTAAGATGTTAATTGATTTGTCTCTTCCACTTCATCAGGATGTCCAAGCCCGCTGCAGAAATCCTACAAAAGTTTTACCTTAAGCTGAGAGATCATAATACTTCAGCTGATAGTACACCGATAACAGCAAGGCAACTTGAAAGTCTAGTGAGGCTGGCTGAAGCTCGAGCTCGGCTAGACTTGAGAGAAGAAATAACGGCACAGGATGCCATGGTTAGTTCTAGTTGTTGGGTTTGAATTGGATAATCCAGTTGCATTAGTCCTTTGTTTTTGTTTAAGATGCAAGTTCGAGGGTTGTATAGGTCAATAGCCGGCTTAAAAATACTTTCAAGAGATGAAGGAGAAACGAGTTAAAAGGATTATGGTCGTTTTGTTCCCCTACCTTCATAGGATGCGTTAATGATCATGGATGTAAAAATTTGAGAAATGCCAAGTTCTTTGTCATAAATTCTCTCGAATCAATCTTGTGATGAGAACATCGTTTTTGCAGGATGTAGTTGAAATAATGAAGGAATCCCTGTATGATAAATACGTAGATGAGCATGGATTTGTGGATTTTGGACGAAGCGGGGGTATGAGTCAACAGAAAGAGGCGAAACGCTTCCTCAGTGCCCTCAATAAACAATCAGAATTACAGCAGAAAGATTGCTTTTCAATATCTGTACGTACTCGTTTTTTCTCCCCTGGTAATTCGTGTTTTTAGCTTTTAGTGTAAGAGGTCTATGTGTCACCTTTCCAGGAAATATATAGTCTGGCGGATAGAATTGGCTTACAAGTGCCTGATATTGACACTTTCATCGATAATTTAAACAGCGTTGGTTATCTACTCAAAAAGGGACCAAAGACATACCAGGTACGGTGGCATTCTAGCTCTCTAGCAGTTTCCATCGTGAATTTTTCTGCGCAGCAGGATATTACACCGATTTACAACTTGAATATAAAACCTCAATCTAGATCTATATTCATCCTCAATAAGTGCTTTGATTGGAGCACATCATAATATTGCTGGGCTTGAAGATGTTATCTCATTATTCTAGTCAAGTAGGGAATGGGTAATAATATGTTAACAATGCACTTATTGCGGATTCTAAGGGTTAGAGCATTTAGCCAGTTATCATATCATGACGTGTCATCGAGTTTAATGGCCAGACATCCTTGGACTTGTGCAGGTGTTATCCTCCTCATATACACGTAGTCAATCATCTAGGGTAAAGGGATGATTCGGCAATGTCCATTTTACCACATATACTGAATATGATGTGCATGCGATGCTGGGGAAGCGCGATACCAGGTTTAGCAAATGTTTCCACAGCTAATAGCTTCATCTGATTGTAACAATCATGAAGTCTGCCATGGAATTTGATACGCCTATAATTAGGCATCAACGCTTTAAGGTTTTTATAGCCTGAAACCGATACAAGAATACGGAAACCTGCGCTCGAGTCTGACGTAATTACACGTAGCCGCTGAGCCTTCGTTAAGACAGATAAACTTGAGGCATAATATGTAATCGTGTATATTGATCACTTTCCTTGTAGCATTGGTTTTTGGAGCTGGTGATCCTTTTTGTTCTGTTCTTTTTAGACTGGCATTAAAGAACGTTTAACAGAAGTTAAATAGTAAAAACATGTTTGGTTTACTGTATGTAATATAACTAAGTTGTTCTTTTATAGACATTGACATTGGTATCTGGTGTCATATACTTTTTTTTTCTATACGAACATTGGTGTTTTGTTCCATAAGCGGATATACCAACGAGATTTTTCCCCCCCCACATGCTACGTTGCTAGTGACTAAATGACTAAAGGGAATCAGAATCATACCCATCAATAGGTTCTAAACGCCACTCACTTCCATAATAAGAATTAGGCAATCCCAACCAAAACTTGAAAGCCTCAGCTGCTCTTTTCCTTTCTATCCTTCTGTCCTGTCTTGCCTGTGAAGCATGCTTGCTTGTGAACATTCTTGAATGCATTTCCACATAGATTCTAGTAAACTTGGTCTTGTTGGGAGGTATCCCATGTTCTTCCATGCAAGCCACAATTTCCAAGGCTTTCTTAAAAAAGGCAGCCCTCACGCAGATATCAGCCAAAGTATCTAAAAGCCCTTCATCTGGTTTCAGACGTGATGCAATCGATGAGTCAGATTTGCCTCCTTCCATATCAACCCCCCTACACCTCTCTTTTACTTCATTCCATAGTAGAAGTGCCTCTCCTGGTCTTCTCGCCAGTGCTATTCCATTGGCAAGACTGCCATAGGTGGCCACATCAGGATAAAATCCATTCTCCTTCATCTTTTCAATTATTTTCTTTACTTCTTCAATCAACCCTAACCTGCAATATCCTTCCACCAACATGTTCCAGGCGATTCTATCGGCCTTCACCCGAGGATCATTCAGCATCTCATCAAAAACCCTGTGAGCCAGCTTTGGTTGGCCTGACAAAGCAAAAGCTTTCATCAAAGTTGTGTAACTAATCTTAGTGGGAGCTATCCCTTTTGCCCTCATCTCATTAAAGAAGGCAAGAGCCCCAGCACTGTCGTCAACTAATATACATCCATCAATCAAAATGTTGTAGGAAACCACATCAGGCTGTATCCCTGCATCATCAACCATCTCTTTAAGTAGCTCCCTCGCCTGATCTATCTGCAGCTGCATACAATAACCCTTAAACAGAATGTTGTAGGTCATCAGATTTGGAGGCACGCCAATTCTTGTCATTTCGGCAAGGATTTGACGAGCCCTGTCCATTGAACCTGCCTTCACAAGTGCTGAAACCACAGTGGTGTATGATACATGATCAGGATGACTGGAACGATCATCCTGACGGCGCATTGCCTCAAGCATTTTCACTGTATCACTCACACGACCTGCCTGCATGTAGCCTTTCATTAGAGTGGTGTAAAGTCTCGAGTTGGGAGCATATACTTTTGGCAGCAACGGTGGTTCATTGTCACTCTGTTTTGTCAGATTTGGAAGCAACTTCTTGAAATCGGATTCATCTTCTTCAACCAAATCTTCTGAATTGGACTCCCGTAGTATCTTGCAAAGATCCGTTCTTTGTTCCCTCATTGCTTGAACCAACTTTTCTGCTGTCTTCAAGTCACCAAAACCAACATAAGCTGAGACTAGGGAATGCAAAGTAGTCATGCATAGAGGAATTCCCACTTCTAAGATCCTCTCCAAGACAAACACAAGCAGGTCTTTTCTATCAGTTTTACAGCATAGCTTTATCATGACATTATAAGTCAAGGCATCAGGTTCAACACCATATTGGGGCATTTCATCAAACACTTGCAAGAACTTCTCACTATCACCCAAGTTCGCACAAGCATTTAACGCGGCGTTAAATGCAGCCGTATCAGGACGCGAGTTTGAAACTATCTGAAGGTCATTGAATTTTCGTACACGCCGAGTGACAGCTTTGAACAACCTGAGAGCTTCCACAGGGCCGTCGTCGCCAGAAGAAGCAAGGCCACTGACGACGGCGCTCCAGGCCTTCACGTGGGGAAGATAGCCAGAGCGAAGCATGGACTTGACAATTGATGTGGCGTAGGACGTGTAGCCGGCCTTAGTAGCTGCCACGGCCAGTATGCCAAGGCAATTGGCATCCAAGCGGTGGAGCTGTCGCTCATGAC
The DNA here is from genome assembly GCA_037074495.1 of Acacia confusa. NCBI lineage: Eukaryota > Viridiplantae > Streptophyta > Magnoliopsida > Fabales > Fabaceae > Acacia > Acacia confusa. The sequence continues at coordinate 4,986,743 of CM073507.1, read as the reverse complement.
GGAGACGCGTGACAATGGACTGGGCGCGCGTGAGAGCGGAGCGGGTATTTTGAAAGGATAATTGAGAAACAAGGCGACTGAGGCAAATCGGGCTAGGAAGGTGGGGGCTGCTGGTGTAGGAAATCCAGGCGTCTTCAGTTTTCCTTTGGCGGAGGAGTGTTAGCAGTTTCTGATCTAGGGCTTGGACAGTCAGGTCAGAAGTGGGGGAAACCAGAGATAGGTCTGACGGGTCGGAGTAGTTGGCAGTGGCACCCAAGAGAAAGGAGCGAGCGGGTCTGGAGGCGGCAGGATTGAAGGGAGGAGAAACGCAGTGAAGAGGGTATGGGTTAGAGGCTGAAGAGGAAGAAGAAGAGAAGATGGATGACAGTGAAGGTGGGAGCAGGGCAGCACTCATCTGGGAAAGCACGAACAAGGGAGGGAGGGATTGCCAACGCGGTTAGCAGTGGATAAGAGACGCCATGCTCTGCACTTTGCACCTTTATTTATGGAAACGGAACCTACTTCGTTTCTGCCTTTCACACGACACATTTCGCTACTAAAAATCTAACATCTGCAACCACATAAGTTACTTGATTGGTCCATAATAACTTCTATATACCTCAACACTAAAAAGTATTAGTAATACATCATCAATTATATAAATAAGACTACGGACTTAACTGTATTTTAAGTATAAAGACCAAATTCACTAAACTATTAATTACTCCTATATTAGCAAGAATTGATAGACAGAACTTTAAACAGAGTCAGACGACAAAATGTATATACGATTCCCAGCCTCATGATTCTCAACTCATTATAATTAATTTGAAATCTACCGGGAAACTATTTTCTTATTCGGACATTTTTTGGCCTCATGATTCTCAAATATCCACGCACAAGTATTTTCGGACGGTTGGTGCATTTCTCCCCTCACGTTTTTCGTCTACTCTTTGCACCTGATGTGCAGAAAAAATGGCTAAAAATTTTCAGAAACAGAAAATAAAAAACAAAGGAAAAACAAGAGCCAAGCGTCAGGTTGAACCAATGTGATACGAAAAGAATACAGCAAATTATTTTTCCAATCAGTTTACATAAAATCCTGAGTTAATAATGCCAAAGCTTCCTTCCTAATGGAATCAGACAAACATGCATGGCTCCAATGGTTTACAATAAAGCTTGTTGAAATAGTATAACTGCTCCAAAGAGTAATATACAGACCACAATCTCCTAATGTCAGTATTCACATAAGATCAAATACAAGCCGAGGGCACCAAATAAATCTACAAGGATAATTCAAATCACATCGGAGACTTTTTTTTTCTTTGGGATCACAACTCCACTGACAACGGAATGGCGGATTAGCAATGACTACTCTGGACCCTGAACCATCATATGTTGAGCCTGCGGCAAAAATACTCTAAGTTAGAGTTAATAAATACTTATAAATTTATAGCCGAGGTCTTTCACATGTCTGGCAACAAACATAAAACGATTTTTAAAACAATGATTTTTACATGGCAAAAATATGAAATTAACAAAGCACAACCTCAATCCAGATCATGTTTCACTAACAACACATTTGAGGAAAAGCCAAATTAGAACTTCAAACAGGAGGCAAATAATAGATTACTCCAATAGCAACATTCACCCCATCGAAAAATAAAAAAAGTAAATTACACTTCTATTTAAAGTCTGTACAAATTACACCTTCCAACCCTCTGGCTAAAAAAAGTCAATCTGCTTTGACATTGAATATTTAATGCAATGTCCTCCACGTTAATTATTTTCATTTAACGAACTTAATCTTTTTCACAGTATGATTTCCTTTCAGATGTCACTGTTCCTCTCATTTTGTATTTATCTTGTAAGTCTGGATTCTCTCATTATCCCTCAGAATCTGTATTCTCTCATTATCCCTCAGAATCTGTGTATCCTAACCGTTTAAAAATTGATCTAACAGTGCAGAGAGAGACACCTCATTTATTTTAAATTAATGTACAAAGTAAAAACTACTGTATGCATGCAGTAAAGATGAAAATTTTAAAAATAGATGACGTGTCTCTCTCTGGATGGGTAAATTGATTTTTGGATGGTTAAGATACACAGACACAAAGGGATACTGAGGGGAGGGATTATGAGAGAATCTGATTCCATGATGCACGCTACTAGTTTATTAAAATGTCTAACCAATATAGTAATTATCTCTGAAGTTAAGATCCAAGACACTAATTTTAGCCTTAATGATAATAAAGGCACAGTACCCATCTTTTGCGGAAATTTCATTGATACAAAATAAAAAATAAATAATAATGGAAGATGTTGCAATATAAATATCAAATGTTAGGAGGATAAAAAAATGGAAACGTGAACAGTATCAAGTATAATTGAGCCACAGCTAGAAGGTTAGCGTAATTTAGTCAAATTTATATGGGGGAATGAAAGCCCCAATGAAAGAAACCTTATGCCTTATAACCACTACAACACATACAAAATCTTATTTAAAACAATACTTAGAAAACAAAAACCCAGCACCATCAAGGGCTGGAACGGTGGTAACATGCTCCATTGCTTGTAAAATAAGGAGAGAAGTGAGAATCAATTACGCACTGCTTTCAAATGCATTCACTTTTATGTGCTCAACCAGAATACCAGCAAAAACATCCAAACACAAATCAGCTGAACAAAGCCTAGAGGGTGGAGAGATAGGGGGATGATAGATAATGTTGAAATTAAATATCAACATGTTGTTTAGACTATTTTAGCCCCGGCAACTTCAAGGGGCCATGGATTCCAGCTAGCTACCAAATATAGCTCACTCGTAGAGACTAGAATGTCATCAGGCATTAATTACACGATGAAGCTTCTCAAAAGTAAACATGTTTTTAGAAACTAATCAAAATGCCGATGGAAACACCATATCATACAAGGTTGTTAACTGAGCTCAATTAAAACGTTCAAAAGAAAAGGGATCAACCCTAGAAGATTTTTATTGTACTCCAAAGCACTAAAATTCTATCTCGGGGGAAATATAGATGATATATATAGTTATATTGTATTAAAGCACTCTCAACTCCACTTATCAAAATGATGCCACGGAAAAGAGGAGAGTTGGGCAGACCAGGTTTACCTGAGAATTCGTGTAATTAACACCTTGGGGAAAAGAAACTTGATGGGCAAGCTGTCAATTTCACACACAATATGCCAACATAAGATATTATTGCAGTCTAAGATAAATGTCCAACAACCAAAGCATAGCACGTGCACATATATTCCACCTGAGCATTAGGACTAGGATGGGCATCTTTCTTGGCCGACGCATCTCCGCCCTTTGCAGAACTCTTGGTATCACCCTGACATGCCATAAGTAGAAAACACAATAAAAAACAAGACACAAAAGTCGAACATTATGGCGAGTCAAAATAATACTCAAACAGTTAAAGAAAGATTGATATTTACCTCCATCTGCAACATTCCCAATCGCCCAGAGGAAATCATTGACAAACATGAAAATAATACCATCAGTAGAAAAGAAAATATTAACAGAAAAACACGATGATTGTATGCCAAATAATTTTGTTACTTATATTAGATTAAGACTCTGAATTTTATCTACCAACTTTTTTCTTGTGTTTCTCAACGTTTTTTTTTTTAAAAAAAAAAACGACACTGTAAATATAAATCACCTCTCTGTATCTGGCCAGGTAAACCTTCAGGGGATCAATATAATCCTCAAAACCTAGAGTAGCCATCGCCCAAAGCAAATCATCACCATTAATTGTCTTCCTCTTCTCTCTCTGACACTTATCACTCGCCCTATATCAGTTGACCTCCAAATAATTAAGCCAGGAGAAAAAGCCTTACAGTACATTCTATACAGTAGAGAATGGTGTGTACATGCATAATAAAGTAAATTACATACTCGCTGGTGATAAAGCTGATGAACTCTGAAACACATTCCTGCACAGTCTCCTTGGAGTCCTTGGCTATTTTTCCATTAGCAGGGAGTGCTTTTTTCATAATTCGGCTGATATTGGCGATGGGAAGGAACCTGTCCTGCTCGCGGACATTAGAACGAGGGCTATGCTCACCGCTCTCGTGGCTGCCACCGCCTGGACTGGCCGGAGCTTCAGCCATCGTCGCCGGAACCCTAAAGCAACAAGGGAATTAGAGAAAAACATGGTAAAATTGCGTGAGGAGAAACCCTAGATGCGGATCTAGGCGAAAACCCAGGGAAGGAAGAGGTAGGGTTTAATGATGAAGGGAAATGGGAGGGGGAGGATACCTGAAAGGAAAGAGAGAATTTGTATTTGGCGCGAGTTTAAAGAGGTAAGGATCGGTGAGAATGGAGAGCGATCGGACGCTGGAGAAGAGAGGAGAGTTGAGACAATTGAGATGCGAGAGAGAGGCCTATCCGCACCGTCCGTTTTGTCTTAGCCTACAGACAAGGGTTTCTGCTGCCTTCCTTCGCTTTTTAACACTCTCTCTCCCCCGCCAGTTAAATGCTGGCGGTTTCATTCGACCACGTGTTGCAACTTTACATCCCGGCTGCGTTAGGGTTTCGGCCCAATTGGGTTCTGGTTCGTACCCGACATCGTTAAGTTCCTTATTTTCACTTTCTTTTATTAAAATATATTTAATTTTCTTTTTGTTAAAATTAATCAAATGGTTAAGAAACATCCAAGTATTTCTTAAGCACATCTAATACCATATAATAATTCATAGTACATTTAACACTTTGATTATATTTATACATAGGCGTCCGTTGATATAAAGTATTTTATTGTATAAATTTGCATTTAACAATTGATGTAAGTTAAGGTGCGAGTTACACTTAAAGAAATACTCTAAAAAGTTGGTGTCTTATAATAAGAAGGGTTAATGTACAATTTTGCCAACAAGTAATTAGCCCAGAAGCGTCTAGCACAAAAAACAATTGAGGGTATCTTAAATGTCAAAAGACAATTACAAAGGAGTGTCCAACACAATGCCGCTAACTGAATTCGCGTAAAAATTACAGAATAGAGCCCAAATGTTTGTAAAATTATATTTAAACCCCAAAAATTAGAAAAAAAATTATTTTAGTCCCTCCACGTGCGTAAAAAATTACAGAATAGGGCCCAAATATTTGTGAAACTATATTTAAGCTCCAAAAATTTTAAATTTTTTTTTTATTTTAGTCCCTACACGTACAGGGACTAAAGTGAAAATTATAAAAAAAAAATTGGGGTAGAAAGATAATTTTCTAAAACTTTGGATTCTTTTCTGTAATTTTTGCGGGGCCATCTTTACCCCCAAAATCTACTGCTGGTTACAGGCCTTTTTTTTCGACTTTATCCTGGCCTACCTGTGACTTATTGAGGAGACCTGTAATTTTAATAATTTTGTAAGCAGCCTAACAAACCACAGGCCTCACCTCAAAATAAGCCTACTTCAAATACGGTGAAAACAAACCTACTTTAAACAGGTAAAAAACAGACCTACTTTAAATAGGCTGTTAGATGTAGGTCTGTTTTCAGCCTGTTTAAAGTAGGTCTGTTTTCACCGTGTTTAAAGTAGGCTTGTTTTGAGGTGAGGCTTGTGGTTTGTTAGGCTGCTTACAAAATTTTTAAAGTTACAGGCCTCCTTAATAGGCCACATGTAAGCTAGGCTAAAGCCGAAAAAAAATGCCTGTAACCAGCGATAGATTTTTGGGAGTAAGGATGGCCCCGCAAAAATTACAAAAAAGAACCCAAAGTTTTTTAAAATTATCTTTCAACCCCAAATTTTTTTTATTATTTTCACTTTAGTCCCTATACGTGGAGGGACTAAAATAAAAAAATCAAATTTTTTGGGCTTAAATATAATTTTATAAACATTTGGGCCCTATTCTGTAATTTTTGCGTGAATTCAGTTAACGGCGTTGTGCTGGACGCTCCTCTGTAATTGTTTTTTGGCATTTAAGATACCCTCAATTATTTTTTGTGCTAGATACTCCTGGGTCAATTGTTTATTGGCAAAATTACACCTTAACCCTAATAAAAACGAGAGAAAATATTCTGGACTAAGAATGGTACATAGCTCTGAATTTGAAGGCATTTGAATTGGGACTCGTATTGGGATTGGGTTTCAGCAGGTCCCCATATATCAACTAAAGTGATACTACTTCTATTTTACTGCTAAATTTTAAATGCCGATGCCACTTGTTTCTTTAGGTCATGTTTGGTTGCATTCATGTTTTATTCTTAAAGGAAAGGAAGAGAGTATGAACGAATAATAATCAAATAACTCATCATAAATTTTTCATATTATTTTACAATTATTTTTTGATGTAATTTCTTTTATATTATCTTAAATATTACAATATTATAATTACTTTAATATATTATTATTTTTTAAAATATTATGTCAACTTTTTAATCCTTAAGCAAGATAGATTTTTAAAAATTTTAGGCTAACTGGTATAATTGAAACATTCTTCTGTCAATTAATTATTTTAAATGGAGCTTCGACCATTTCCACATTTTTGTACGAGGAAAGCACACCCATTCTATCATGGGAGCATTAATCTCCCTTGCAAAGTTTCATCGTGTTGCGTGTAAGGAGAAAAGATTACTGAGATGAAATCACAAGCACAATAAATTAAACGAATCACCAATTGTTATCGGGAAAAATAACAAGAGCTCCCTCCATAATAAAATGCCTGCTTCATCAAAATTAACGAATGAAGCTAATGAACGTGAAGAAAGCGATTCAACCGGCAAATGGAGGAGAGAAAAATCTGCAGAGTGAACCACAGAACCAAGAATGCCGGACTTTTCAAGTTCTTTTTACTTTTAAAATGCGCTGGAACATCAAAAATATTTTATAACACAGACCTAAAGGGTGAGCTGGAGGGGGCAACATCTCTAGTACAGCTACAAGAATCACATGCGATATTACGATCCTAATGGACCTCAGAATCAGCTGAATAATATTTCTGCCCTTTCAGCATTCCCTATGTATTCTCATGGCGGGGGTTACAAAGGCATATTGTCACATTTACAGGTTTCGTTCCACAGCGAGGCCAGGACACTTCCCTGCCTTGCTGGAGGCTGAGCAAATGGCAACGTTCCATGCAAATTGGACCTCCTAACTGTAGAATCCGATGTTACAGACATAACTAGGTCACTGAAATAAAAATATTGAACAAGAGACCATGAAAAATCCATACCATTCCAGTTGTTAAGCAGGTTGACATGATAGATCGTTTGCCGTTTCCTTTTTGGCAGCAATTCCTGCGGTAACTTTCGTATTGCCAACATATGATGACAAAACCTTCTTCTGAACGAGCCAACAAAATGAACAAGTCCATCTTAGATTCACAAACAAATCATGTAAAATGTTCATCTATGTTCAGTCGTAATCCAAGAATAACCATAGACAACAATAAAAAAGTATTTCTTTTCTTTTCTTCCCATATATGACTCTTCCCCGCATCCCAAAAATAAAACTGGTTTGACCGAGTTACTGCATAAATAACCTACTAAAGGCAAAGCAGAATGATAAGCTTTTCATCTTAAATCACCCACAGCAAAGGATATCCACTGAAAATGATTATCTAGAGAGCAAAATATGCACTAACTAATTAAGAAGGAATGATTTGTAAATGAATATGATTACAAAATTTAAAATTGGTATTGAAGCTTACAAAAGGCTCAAAGTCAGGGCTAGACAAATTGACAGTGAGGTTTCTCATCAACAACAAAACCTGCAGAAGACAACCAAATAAAATTACACGCTTGTCAATCCATGGTCAGCTCAGAAATGAAAAATCAAAGAAAGTTCACGCAATAACTGTGTTTAGGAATTTTATTTTGAATGGAATAGAATTGAGTGGCATGGCAAAAAAACTTCAGGCGTTATTGGGAAGAAAAACAAAATGACACAACAGAAATCTAAGTTAAAAATGGTGAGGTTATGTCACATTTGAAATGGTAATTTGAGTAGCATTATAGGCCTAAATTAGCATCTCATGAACTCCAAAATATCTTAATCAAGCTTAAGCATTTCAGTGAAGAGATCACCCATCAATTTTCCTAAGATGGATAGCAGCACACCACCTAACATAGCTACTTAGATTTTCGGAGTTGACATAATGCTTTGTGGCACAGTAAAATCAAAAGCCTTTCCTAGTTTCCTCATGACTGTATAATTGGCACCAAATTCCCCCCCCCCCCCCTTTTTTCGGGAAAGGGGTGTTAAACAGGTATATATTAAGCCAAAAGGGTAGGAGGGATCAGCCTCATGTCCCACAATCATTCCCAAGACTAACTAGATCTGCATGAGATTATCATGTCTAAGCCATAGAAAGTATATTTTAAGCGACATATTTTATTATCTTGTTGATATGTAAAGGGTAAATAACTAATTAGGTTAGTTAGTTAGGAAGAGATTAGTTAGTTGGTTAGTTGTTAGTAACTAAATGGTAGTTAGTGGGATTAGTAGGTCTAAGAGGTATTGCCTATATAAGGCATATAACCCTTCATTGTAATGCTATGCTTTGACTTTGATGATGAATGAGTAAAGCATCACTTTCTGTTCTTCCCCTCTCTGTTTCTCTTCTCACTTCTCTAAATTATATTCTAGTCCATCTTTCTCTCTTTCTTTCTATACAGAACTACAATTCTGTATCACTTGTGACTCAGAGACATTGTGAAAATACAACTAATGCAACATTTAAGCCATCAATGTAAAGTGGGAAATGGTATCAACCCGCAAATAGTCTAGTTTTTTTATTTGTTATAGAAAATAACAATACTTGATGACTACAAGAACTGGTTTAGTTCAAGCCATGTCAAGCAAAATGTAAATTGCAATTCAAAAAAGAAACAAGAGGGCAAGATGCATTACAGATCGGGTACATGACTATAACTGGCAAGAAGGTTCGAATCCAAGAATCTAAAGTTGAATCAAGTGTGGCAATATACATAACAATCAGAATCTTATTATACAACTTAGTTTTACCCTTTATTGCTTCTATCAATAAGAAGGTGATACCCATGTATCAGAGGGGTTGCATACTTGCATCTCATCCAAGGAAATTCTAATAGATATAAATGAACTCACAGTTTCAAAATTTATAGGATCCATCTCCTTCAGCTTCCGTACATGTCCTTTTGAATCTGGATCAAATACACTTCCAATAAAGCTGTAAACCTCAGCAAAGTCTGGTAAACCTGTAATATATGGTCAACAGACTAATTATAACTAGCTAATAATAGTCAATAGGGAAAAGAGTGTAAAACAATAAAAAAAATTACATATAGAAGGAGATTACCATGAAGCACCGGACCTTGTTTCCCTTGCTTTGGCATCTCAGAACTTTGTAGCATTCTAGTAGAGGTTCCAACACCGCTGAGACTGCTGTTGCTAATTTTTGATATCCCCTTTGATCCAATATCAGCTGAATCAGTAACGTCATATGCATAATAAGTAGTAGAAAGTTCCCTTTAATTCAGCCAGTCTATACTGTCAATGTCAAGGTAAAAACAAAAGAAATAAGTAAGCATACCTTCACCCCCAAGAAGGGTGGTGACGTCGTCCTGACATGGTATGCATCTGTTTGATCCAACATTAATCGGTATTGAAGTTTCATCCCATAAGGCGTACCCAGGGGCAATAGTATTTGTTGAAGAAACGTAAGCTATGGATGCTGGCAATGGAACCAAAACTGACAGCCCAAATATAATGTCAGGGTGTGTAAAATATTGTGCATTTAGGAAGGAATAATAGAAAGTCACGATAGAAATAGGTACCATTCTTTGGTGCTTTTTGTGGGTATGGATGAGCAGCTTTTCGCTTAGGTCGGGGAGGAGGCACGTGTGCAATTGTTCCATTCTTCTGAACTTTTAAGAAGTATTTCTGGGCATGGCTTCGAATCTTGAAAAAATGAAAGAAAATTAGCTAGCAACAAATAAGGCCTTTATGAAGCATAATAATGCAGAATCAGAGATGAAATGTTGTCTACAGTCTTCTGACCTGAATAACCGTTTTTGAACCGACAAAATCTTCAATTTTCTTCCAATCTCTGTCAAATCTGAATTATCCAACTGTACGTCAGAAGTTTAATGGCAGAGTTTATTTGACGAATAATTTCTCTTGAAATTCAAATGAACTGCCCTGATGTAAAAGCTCTGAGTAGGGAAAAATGGCGAGTTATCCGTTAAATCAGAATAGAACATGAACATTGACCAGTTTGGAGGAAAAGGCCTGATAATAAGTTAGCACAGTCATGGTAGAGTTCTCTCGTTTAAACTTTATTATTCTCTTTTAATGTTAAACTTGTCTCAAACACGCTCCCTGTCCTCCCGTCCCAACCACAAATGCTCAACCCGCACAGTTTAAACCTATGGGTTCTCCAAGATGTAGAAGAATTCGAAATGGGGGCAAATTTGCACAAAGAATGACTAAAAAGACAGATTGAATTGTGGAGGCAATCAAGGACTGGAAGAATTGCGGCGCAAATATAAAGAACAAGAAAAGCATTCTCAGCTTGATCTAAAGCAATCGAGAAATACTCAATTTGGCACAGTAAGTGGATAAGTTAGATCAGATGAACAGTCAAAAGAAAAACAGAGAGTGGAGAAGATATAATTGAGAGAAAATTAAAAGGGAAGAAGCATTGAGACTCACAGTTGAAGAGCTTCAAGAAACTTGTCGTGCTCTTCCTCGGTCCAGCTTTCCCTCGACTTGGTTATAGTATATGGCTTTCTCACCTTCTTGCTAGACCCGTCGGTGGGCGTCGAGCTCGCCATTGATTGAGAATTCGAAGGGTTGGAGATCATGCTCTGAGCAGAGAGCATATAGGCGCAAAAGTTAGAGAGAGGGGGAGGGGAGAGAATGAGAAAAACTCGAATGTGGCGGGCTGGTCTCCCTAAATGTGTGGTTTTGCGTATACTTGAGGCCAGGAAAGTGCTGAGGAGGGCCGCTTCCCAAAGAGAACTTCCTCTACGCCGATTTTCAGCCACTCGATGTTCCGTCACTAGGTGGAGGGACCACTAAAGTATGGTCACCTCCACCATATCCACCTGCAATGCACCTCATGAAAACAAACGTAAGCGAATGAGAGCGCGAGAATGATGCCATTGCGATAGACCGCGATGTAGAGAATTGGGCACGGCCCGGAGATGGTGACCGAGTTCTTGGAGCATTGGGAAATGATGGGGGAGGCTTAAAAAGCAGTGGGTCCCACCAAAGTTTGGTGATCACTACGTGGGCGTGTCTCTCGACCACTAAATTGAAAGGACGAGATGGCCTACGTGTCAGTAAGATAAGACCAAGGCAGATCGCCACCCTTCTCGGAGGGGAAAGTTGCCGAAATAAACTCCTAAAAATAAAATTTGTCAAAATAGACCAATAAAAAAATATTTTTTAAAACTAATCTAATTGGTGGCGCCACGTAGCGTGGCACCATTTTGTGTACGTGGCACGCCACACAAGTGGCTTTTAAAAAGAAAAAATGTTAGAGTTAGAATTTTTTTGAAATAGTAAATTCTGACAATAGAAGACTGTATTTATGTAGTAAATGATTAATAATAAATTTAAGGCGATTTATATGTTTTTTTGTTTGTTTTAAAAATTTTGAAACTAATTTTTAAATTTAAGAAGTTTAAGATTGTTATATTATAGGATATTTTGCCCTATTAAATGTTGTGCAAATGGTATATTTGGGTTTATAGAGATATTACGAAAATTTTAATCGGTTTAGTTTTCAAACATTAGAGGAAAAAAAACTAAAGTAGGATGAGAAAATTAAATTACAAATAATAATTCAATATATATAATTCATAATATATATATATATATATATATATATATATATATATATATTATGAATTCTAATTTGTCTTTTAATTATCCTTCTTATTAGTTAATTTTGATTTATTATACTTAAATAAATTTGTATTTATTGAACAATTGTCATTATCATAATAGAATTTTTATTATTTTTGTTATTATTTTTTTGTTATGAATTTTAATATATTAATTAATTATCGTTGGTAGTAATATATTATTTTCGTTATTAATAAATAATTTTTAAAAATTTTACTAATTATGAAATTTTATTTTTTAATTAATTTTTATGATTATTAAATAAAGCATATTGAGAGTCTCTTCATGCACGACACGTGCCAAAAACCTGCCCGGCGAAGGTGCCCCTGCAATTCTTGTGGGATGTCATCTAGGCCATGGACATCTCCCGGCCCTTATGTGACTCATCTCACCCTCAAGGCATCACAATCTCTTTCGTTCCACACAATTTGTGATCGTTGTGACCGCTGCACTTCCTCATCAAGAACTCCCCACTCTTTGGGGCCGGGATGAATTGTAGGGTCGGGTTGATAAGTCATTTGACTAACACAAATTTACCTCACATAACACATTATTAAATTACTAATTATTTATTATGTAAATAATTTAATCAAACAATGAAAATTCGTAATATATAATAATAATAATAATAATAATAATCAAAATAACATATATAATGTAATGTAACAAAAAAAATCACAAAATTAAAAATCATAATATTTAATAATAATAATAATAACATTCGCAAACTTTATGTAACAATAGTGAAAACAAATTGAAAAAATTCAAAATTCTTCATAAGTACAATTATTCAAAATTATATAATCGAAAAAAAATTAATCTAAACACTACCATAGTATATTTTAATAATAAAAATAACAAAGTTTATATACTAATAATAATAACTAAACTTCATATAAAAATCAAAATTCATAATATGCAAGATTATTCAAAAGTATTTAATAATAACTTAAATTAATACAAAAATGAAAATTCATAATAACTATTAATGATAATCAAAATAACATATTTAATATGAATTATGCGAAAATTAATCAAAAAATTAAAATTCATTATATATAATAAAAAATAAAAAAACAAAATTTATTTAATAATCGTAAAAATTAATAAAAAAATTCATAATATGTAAAAATAATATCCAAAATATGTTATATATAATGTAATGTAACAAAAATTAATCTAAACATTTAAACTTCATAATATATTATAATAATAAATTTAACAAAATGTATATAATAATAATTCAATTTTACTAAAAAATCAATATTCATCATATGTAAAATTATTAAAAATTACTTAATAATAACGAAAATTAAAAAAAATCATAATAACTAATAATAATAAAAATAAAAATAACATATATATTATAATCTATCGAAAATTATTCAGATAATTACAATTCATAACATATAATCATGATATAAAAATAACAATTTTTATATAATAATCATAAAAATTATTAAAAAAATCATTTTAAGTAAGATTTTTCAAAATTATTATTTATTAATAACGAAAATAATATAATACTAACAACCAAAATTAATTAAAATTTTAAAATTCATAACATAAAATAATAACTAAAATAATTAAAATTACATTAAAATAATGACAATTGTTCAACAAATAAAAATTCATGTAAATAAAATAAATCAAAATTAACTAATAATAAGGAAAATTAAATGAAAAATTAGAATTCATATTATGAATTATATCTATTGAATTATTATTTGTAATTTAATTTTCTCATCCTACTTTGGTTTTTTCCTCTAATGTACTAAATAAATTGAAAACTAAACCTATTAAAATTTCCATAATATCTCTATAAACCAAAATATACTATTTGCACACCCCACATCGGCGGCCGCCTTCGTCTCACCTCTAGCGACCTTTTTTTAAAAAAAAAACTAATTTTTTTTTTTTAAAAAAAAAACACTAAGGGGAAGCCGGCCACCACACACTGGCAACCTGCCGCCACTCGCCCCACTGCTGGCGACTGGCCTCTACCGCCCCACCATCGGCAACTTTTTTTAAAAAAAAAAAACTTTAAAAAAGTGCTTATGACAAAAATTTTACTAAATAGCTTATTTTAAATTTCAGCTTATAAGTAATTTTTTAGCTAAAAAATTTATATTATTATCAAACAGCTTTTAACTTTTTAAAAAAAACTCTTTTTTTTAGCTTTAGTTTAAAAGTAGCTTTTAGCTTAAAAATAAGAGGATCCAAACATGCTCTTAATCGGTCAAAATGTCCTATAATACAACAATCTTAAACTTCTTAAATTTGAAATTTTGTTTTAGATTTTCCAAACAAACAAAAAATACATCTAAACCACGTTAGGTTTTTTATTAATCATTTACTAAATAAGTACAGTCTTCTATTGTCAAAACTTACAACTTCTAAAAAATACTAACTCTAACATTTTTTCTAACCAACACAATACTACCATCATTGCAAAAACAAAAATGTACGCAAAACATTTTATGTAGAAGACCTGTTGAAAATATTCTAATTTAACTATCTAAATAATTTTATAAGATAAATAGCATACCTTAAATTAACTTCCAAACTCTCAGCCTCTCTCCCACACCGTAGAAGAAGAATGAAAAGTGTGAATGTCTCTAAAGTGTGAAGTTATGTGTGTGTAGGGTGTTTAAATAGAGGAAAATATTTTTTTAAAAAATATATATATATATTAAAGGTAGGGGCGTGCTCTACGCCCCTACCTTATGCTGGAATTGCAGCATCACATATGCTGCAATTCCAACAAAAAAAAATTTAAAATTTTTTTTGTTAAATTTTTGTCAAAAATTCTAGAGCAGGGGTGTACCCCTGCTCTGAAATTAGCTGCCACGAGGCAGCTATAAAGCTGCCTCAGTAGCTAGCTGTTGCCCGAGGCAGCTTTTGCAGGGCGCAGACGCGCCCTACAGCTTTTTTATTGATTATTTTTTTTTAAAGCAGCTAGCGCCACTTGTGTGGCGTGCCACATGGGCACGCCACAAGTGGCGCCCCACGTGGTGGCGCCACTTTGTGGCCACGCCACACACAAAGTGGCGCCATATGTGATGCCAGTTGATGAGGCGCCACCAAATAAGTTCGTTTTAAAAAATGTTTTCTTATTGATCTATTTTGACAAGTTTTTTTTTTGGTTTATTTTGACGAATTTCCTTCTCGGAGGGGTAATTGATATTAGCGAGGTTGTTTGTCAAATTCTTTAAGGATGAAGTTAGACTTTTTTTTGGTCGAATAAAATATTAATCCAAAAGTTGCTTGGAAGTGATGGGAGAAATTGGAGGTTGAATTTTCGATCGTGTATATGGAGTAAATATAATCAAGATGAATTTGTTTTTTTGCCCTTAAATTATATATTTTTTCAAAAATAATTGCAGCTTCTAATAAAATAAATTATTAAGCAAGTAAATTGTGCTTGGAAACATTTGTGAAGTTGGCTTTGTTATGAACATGATTGTTTCCTCTCACCCGCCGTAAAAAAATATAGGCTTAAGGGGTAAATTTGGTTTTGAAAATTTCTATAAAAAAATTGAACAATATTACTTATTTTTCTTAAAAAAATTAGCTTTTAGTATCAATTTTTTAATGATTAATGTCAATATTTCAACAGGAAAACATTGCTACGTTTTAAAATTTTCAAGTAATATTATTTTTTAACAAAAACTTTTGTGATATTTTTTAATGATTAATATCAATATTTTAATAAAAAAACATTGCTATGTTTTAAAATTTTTAAATAATATTATTTTTTAACAAAAACTTTCGAGTTAGATTTATACCTAAATTAAAAATATACATAAAATGCAACCTCTCGTATATAATAATTTATAAATATAGCACGCCCCAGTCGAACGTGTGTGATGTATTAATGACGATCATCTCCTTCACATACTTTTTTACCGTCCCATCAACATCCACAACATCAATATAAACGGTAAGACTTGCGTCTAATCACAATTTTCATTTAAGATAATTCCTTTTTCAACACCTGCCGTCGTGTGAAGCCATTGTAGAGGATATCAAAAAAAAAAAAAAAAGAGAGAGAGCCTTGGAGAGAAAAAACCCGTGTCTGAGATGTTGCATCGAGCACCATTCAGAAAAACTTCCCTGCTCAAAATAGCAGAGGAACGCGGCTTCTAAAGGAAGGACAGTGAAGCTATCAATTGAATAGCATATTTGAGTTGATGTAAGAAAAACAAGTTTGAGACACGACTTCTCCCTTAAATTTATATCGTATGTTGTAGATCATATTAGAAAAGCAACTATCGTTAACGGATGATTCATAGAACATTTGACAGTAGTTGGTGGGCAATGTTTCACCTTGCCTAACCAAATGACGTCGTTTTTAAGGGACAACACAGAGAACTTGAGTTGAGGAGTAACAGGAGTAGAGAAATACAACTCTTCAAGTTCAACCACTCCCTCGCGTTCCAAAAACGCTCTCTTTCAGGTCTCAATCAATCACAACCAAACGAGGACCTGGGATGTGCCTATATTACTCTTCATGTTTTTAATGTATGACATGACTGAGAGTTGATGTTATTCTTATATCATCCTAATTTTTATTTTTAGCATTTCACTCCAATTAAGAAAGAATTATATGTGACATATGGATTTGTTTTGTAATTGTTGAAATAAAAAGTGTTTAATACAAATATGACTTTGGGTTAGTTTTGACAATAGAGACTCTAGAAATGCAGAAGGATGATAATAGTTCATTTTAATAGGTTTGTTTTTATTATTTGGTTGATGTAATATTTTATATTTAACTTTTTATAATAACAGTGTATAGATTATTTTCTATGGGACTTTTTACCAATTAAATTTAGGTTAAATAATAATTTATTTCGGTTATTGAAGTTATTATTAAAGCTTTAATCGGTTTATGTTGTTGGATAAATTGAAGATTCATAATTTGACATCTTTATTCTGGAAACCCTAAACTTTAAATTGGGGATTTTGTCCTATGGAATGAAATGGAGGGTCATTTGGGATTCAAACAAGTTGTTTGGGTTAAGGAAAATATTTGAATTTGTGTTGAAATGAATAATTGGGATTAAAGTGTGCAATTGTAATTTTTGGATAATTTATTCAAAACTTAAAAATTATTTAACTGAGTTAAGTGTTTGGTTTATGTATCAAACTTGTATCTACATTATTTTGTAGATCAAATTGTGATGGGAATATAATTGGCGACTTGTGATGGGAATATAATTAGTGATTATGCTTCTCAAAGCTTGTAAGGTTAAGCTTGAAATTGAGATAATCAGAGTTAATTTGTTCTATATACATGTTTTGGGTTGTAAAATGTTTTCTAAATCTTATTTTCATCTATATTGCTTATATAGATAATGTTTTGAAAAATTATATGTATGTTTGAATATGAAATTAGTTCAATAAAGCCGAGTATTTTCCAACTTGCATGATTTATAATTATGAATAGGATTGTTTATCATTGTAATGGTTATAATGGTTGGAGTGGAATTAGCTATATGGAATGATAATTTTGTAAAATTCTTTCAGAAACTACATTGATGTGTCATTTTTCTGTTATGGGATATGTTGCATTGTATGGAAGATATATGATGAAATTGTGCCCATTAGCTCTCTCATTCTTAACCCAGATTTGAGTTGAGTGCTTAAGACTGACAACTCTCTGTTACAATATATTTGTAGTGGCATAGAAGGGGATAGTATTCTTAAAGTGACTAGCTAGCTAACATTTGGCCAAGTATACTGACCTTTATAGGATGTACCAAGTCCACAAGATAGGAGTAAGATAGATAAGTGAGAATGGACTAATCATTGAAAGTATTATGTAGTATTTTTGCTAATGAGAATACTATTATTATGATCGATAAGCCTGTTGCTCTGACTTACAATTTTTCTTACATGTTGTTACAAATTGATTTTGGTTACTTATGCCTTATGTCTCACCCCATTGTTGCTAATGTTTTTCAAGCAGGGCTCCCAATTCCGCTTGAGGCAAAGAGAAGCAGCAAGAGGCGTAGGCGTCATGAGTTTTATATGCCTCTTTTGGTCTTGGTCTTCCATTGATTTCTATAATGTTATTTTCATGTATTTTGAAATACTATATTTATCATTTTTTATAACTATTTTGGGATGGTTGTTAAACCATTATTTGGCATGAGGCCTTATTTTACACACTACGTTATTTCGGTCGGTCCACAATCCTATCTTTTGTTGGAAATTGTTTGGCGCACTTTGTCGTGGGGTTCAATGTTAGAAAAGCTCGTGGGCTATATTTTATTCTATTTGTTAATTATGCCATGAGTGATTGATTTTTTGTAGTAGGTTTATAGCTAGGATGTGTTCCTGGACACTAATGTGCCTTACTGGAAGAAATGCTTTCTGCTTATTATTTATCAATTAGGTTTTGCCAAACAATCATGATTAATTATTGTTTGTAAGCAGGGTCTTTTCAACTCCTAAATTCAATACATACTCACCATATTTATTATTTTTTCCCTAAACTGCCATGTTGGTACCCCTCATCAATAATAAAGAGTTTGTTTGGTATAGTTTATAGGAGGCTCAATCAGATTTATTTACTATTTAAATTGGGCTTATGATTTTTTCTTGTTTGGATTAAAAAAAATTGTAATAGAGCTTATAGGTATTTAAGTGTCTATAAACTAAAGCAGATATAACCTAGTTTTTCTGGCTTATATAAAATACTATACAAACTTATATAAAATTTTTGTAATTTATATAAAAATTTATATAAAATACTATGCATATTTTGTAATTAAGCATTTTTTCATATTTTTGATAATTTTATTTTATAATTATCTCAAAATTCACTTATCTATAAGTCATTTTAAACAAGTTTTATAATCTGACTTATACTCAAAAGCTACTTGTGCAATCATCAATTCAAACATAGATCACATTTCACAATCTAACTTTTACCTAATCGGACTTTTCCATAAATCATTTTGCCCATCAGTATCCCAAACCAGCCCTATGTAAGAAGGGGAAAATAAATTAATCAAACCTATTGGAATACTTTTTTTAAAGGGTTAAAAGGCTTAAATGACCCGGAATTTCTCTCGTATAGGCATTGGGCACATGAAAGTTTTTGAGGGAGCAAATATACCCTGTAAGTTTAAAAAATAGAGCAATTTTGCCCTTCATTAACTAGCCTTAGTGGTTAATGTTTATTGACCAAATATACAAAGGTGGCATATCCATGTGACATCCACCTTACCATTTTTTTTTATCATGACAGTTGTCAAATTTTTTAAGAAAGATTTTTTTTTTTAAATAGATCATTTCCTATAATGTCTCCAGTCCTTGATATAGGCCTTCATTAATTTATTTCGGGAGATTAAAAAAGTTAAATAAATTATTTAATTATATATTTATTTACATGTCAAGCAAATTAGTTTTAAAAAAAGAGATAAATATAGATACATTAAATTAATTTATTTAACTTACTTAGTCTCCCACATTAATCAACTATCGGAACTATTATTTTTTTAAAAAAAAAAATTGTATTTCATTAAAATGTAAAACTTCTGAAGTACCCTACCAAAAAAAATTACATGTCATTAAAATTTCAAACATCTAGACTTCGCGGCTAGTGTGTCATGTATTGCTCCCATGCTCTGGGACTAGTAAGTTTAATGCCTCGTGTTTTAAGATCAACCTTGGTACTTCCTAATTCTGTTTAGCATTGTTTAAGTAAAAGACTCGATAAACTTTTACAATATCACGAGTCAAATAAACAAAAAAGGTTGTGGTAGGAAGAGGAGGAGGAGATACACCAATTCAAACGCCAGCAAAGCCAGTGAAATACTCCATGATGGATGGTTTAGGGGGAGGATTTTTTTTTTTTTTTTGGTAGGGTACTTCAAAAGTTTTACATTTCAATGACATATAATTTTTTCAAAAAAAAAAAAACTAATTCTGGCAATTGATTAATTTAGAAGACTAAGGAAATTAAATAAATTACTTGAATGTATTTTTGTTTATTATTTTGTCAAACTAATTTGTTTGACTTACAAAATTTTATGTAATTAAGTAATTTTTTTTTTAATCTTCTCAAATAACTCAACAAAGTCTTATATTAAGGACGGAAGATGTTGTAAGGGGGAGGATATATATATATTTTTTAAAAAAATCTACTAAAAAAATATGACGACTACCATGGATAAAAAAATGGTGAGGTTGATACCATATAAGCAAGCCAACTTTACATATTTGATTAATAAACGTTGGTTTGTTAGAGGTGGTTAACAGAAGAGCAAAATTGCCTTGTTTTTTAAACTTTAATGATACATTTGCCCCTTCAAAAAATTTCTTGTGCTCATCAATGTCTATACATGAAAACTTCCAAAACATTCAAACTCTCTAACCCTTTTAAAAAATGTCATGTTAAGTAATTTAATTGAAACAAATCATTTAAACAGGTCTTGCAATGACCATATGAATGTGTAAAAGGAGAAGGCAAGGAGAATATTCCATTAGTTATTGAGTAAGACATCTTAATAAAAAATTTATTAAAAATGTATGGATGAAATAAGAAACGGGGAAAGGTCAGGTAAGAGACACACAAAAAGTGAGATGATCTGTGTCATTCACGGACTAATTCAGTTATTTTAACTAATTTAACTAATATCATGATAAAATATTTGGTTGTTAATATCAGAGATATTATCTACACAGTCATTCCATATGATGAGGTAAAGCCTATGGTTGTTGTTGACTCCGTGGTCAATAATGGTATTTTTTATCTTTAATAATAAATATGAAATTCATTAATTTAAATATATGATCATCAATGTAATTTTTAAGATCAAAGTTATAATATGAAATTAATTAATTTAACTAATATCATGATAAAATATTTGGTTGTTAATATCGGAGATATTATCTACACCGTCATTCCTTATGATGAGGTAAAGCCCATGGTTGTTGTTGACTCTATGGTCAATAATGGTATTTTTTATCTTTAATAATAAATATGAAATTCATTAATTTAAATGTATGATCATCAATGTAATTTTTAAGATCAGAGTTATAATATGAAATTCATTAATTTAACTAATATTATTATAAAATATTTGGTTGTTAATATCAGAGATATTATCTACACAATCATTCCGTATGATGAGGTAAAGCCCATGGTTGTTGTTGACTTCGTGGTCAATAATGGTATTTTTTATCTTTAATAATAAATATGAAATTCATTAATTTAAATATATGATCATCAATGTAATTTTTAAGATCAGAGTTATAATTTGATGAACTATATATATATATATAAAATACACATGAATTTGAAATGTTTTCTCCATTTTATGCGATGCAATTTTTTTTTTTGTTAAAATGCAATTTTGTTTTAAAAACAGGGTTAATATGTAAAAATACACATGAGTTTTTATTCCAGGAGCACCCAGCACCACGTGTTTTTTTTTTATAAACAAAAATACTCATGTGGTTACCATTTTGAAGCAGAAGTCACACCTCACTGTTATGTTACTGTTTATCATGATGAGAGAGAAAGAAATGAAGTGAACAGTAACATAATAACGGTGAACAGTAAAGTATGTGACTTTTGTTTTAAAATGGTAACCACGTGTGTATTTTTGCTAAAAAAAAATATGTGGTGCTGGACGCTCCTGAAAAAAAACCTCAGGTATATTTTTACATCTTAATCCTTAAAAGTATTCACGGAGTTTTAATATTATTAAAATTCTCCATCCCGTAAACAAAACACACCGTTAATGATCCAACTCATCCACACCTCAACATTTTTAATCCGTTCCTTCTCTATCCCTCTCTCTCTTCTTTCTCTCAGAAATACCAGTACTTCCTGAGTCTCAATATTACCCTAATATTTCCCATATTACCCGGAAAGTCTTAAAACATAATGGTCAACATCATCGAATTGATTTGTGAGGTTTCTTTCCGAATAAGATGCGAGGAGACGACACGTGCTCATCAGATGGGTGACGTGGCAGAATTTCAGACATGAAATAGCAGCGAAGGATAAGGGCTACGGACGAGATGTTGGCCTACACTGCGCTAAGGCCCCGGAGTCTGCAGCAGAAGCAGCTCGGTGTCCTAATCGGAATCTGATGGATATTCATTTCCGTATGCATCCTTTCTTCTCTCGAAACCAGAGATCGTCGTCCTCATCACGTCACTCCTCTTCTTACTCGCCTTTCAAAAGTTTCTGTTCCAGAAGGGACTCTGGAAAATCTCAAGAAAACGGCGATAATAATAGCAGTAGTAGTAATAAGGGTACTGCAATCTACCAATCATCTTTTTCGTTTTCCTGTTTTAAGAGGTTATATATATTTTTTAATCCACTTACTTTTTGTTGGTCTGGAGTTATTTCAGCTTCTTAAAAAATTCCGGAAATGCTTTATCTACTTAATCTTTGCTCTGGGGCGGTTCATATGATCCTCAGAATAGATTAGTTAACTTGGCTATATCTGGAACTGTTCAGGTTATATGGCAAGATGCCCAATTTACCACTTGTTGCCAGATAAGGAATCAGTGGTGAAGGCAATTTTGTGGGAGTGTTTGTTTTGTATTTCTGCTTCATCGGAAAACAATGTTGATGCATGATCGTGCCCTTTTCTGTCTTTAATAGTTATGTATGCCGGATCCTAATAGTTGTTTCCGAAATATCATCTGGCAACATCTCGCCCTCTGCTTTAGGTGCCTTTGGGATAATTACATATGATGTATGCTTTATAAATGTTCTTGAGGTGGAATCCATAACTTAGAAAGACTCACACATAAACTGTTTGTTAAATGGCCCAGGAGACAAATTTTCAACAGACTGGGACAAGGCATGGTCAAACTTCAGGAAGCAAGGGAGAAAATCGCTCTTCTCTCAGTTTTCTCCAGACAAGTATGTGAGCTGGAATCCAAGGCGATCAGAGTTCCCAATCTCTGAGGAGACTGATCCGATCAAAAGAACAGAGAGATCAAACCTCATGTTGTGGACCAGTCCTGGCTTCACTTTAGTGGGTGCTATTTTAATTGTTTCATTCCTTTTGTTATATACAATTCTTGCACCGATCAAGTGACGTCCTTTTTTTGTATCTCATAATTAAACCAATGATTTCACTGAAACTGTAAATTGCCTATCGATGTGATTGCTTATCTATTGCTCCTTGAGTCTATGTTTTGTTTGTTCATCCAATTGAAACAAATCTTATGCTCAGTTGTTACTTAACATTTCATATTCAGGGTTGGCCCAAAGACAACAAATATCATATATATATATGACAGCGCTAAGTAATAAATGACAATTGCTGCAGCATAGTATGCCTTCCAGTTTTCAAATAGCAAAATCTGAAATGCATTAATTTTTTTTTTCCCCTGTTTTAATGATTCCACAAGTTCAATGCCCTGCCTTGCGTTCCTCTCTACATTTACATTCCTCACAAGATTCATTTATTTCATTCCAGGGAAACAACTATGTTTATCTTTAACACAGTTCATAAGATTATGACTTGGTTTATAGAGTAGAGCTGTCTGATAATCATCACTGAGTATATAAATCTTT
Organism: Acacia confusa; assembly: GCA_037074495.1. Taxonomy (NCBI): domain Eukaryota; kingdom Viridiplantae; phylum Streptophyta; class Magnoliopsida; order Fabales; family Fabaceae; genus Acacia; species Acacia confusa. The sequence continues at coordinate 4,963,351 of CM073507.1, read as the reverse complement.
ACGCCTTCGCCAGAATGGTACGCATGTCCCACATGTAAATTAGACGACGCTTTCAGGTCACTTTCATGGCAGACAATGAAACAACAGGAATCTCAAGTACAGTAAACAAGATGGATCAAAGTGTTCACATTGTCACACAATTCAAAGTCTTTTGACCGTGTAAGGCAATGATTTCTACTTATTAGAGCAATAAACTGACTTTTTATGTTTGGTGACTTACCTAATCATCCATCGAAACAGTGCCTAAATGATCTAACAAGCCTCCTCGTCTGTTGGTCACGCAACATCATGTTGGATTTTGCCCCGTACGTCTGAGAGATATCTCATTTTTCAAAATCCAAATGCTCACTTCATTTCATACCGAGATAAAATTTCTTCTCCCATGTTTTTCAATGTCTGGTGACGTTAATTTAGACGAATTGTTAACGTTAGACCAGGGCTCATTCTTGCACCTCTAAAAGTCCTTATAACTGTTATAAATTATCCGTTAATAAGGTTTTTACCCAGAAGCAGGATCTCATTTCACACTCTTGTGATGCGTGAGTCGTGCTCTGACCAAATAGCTTAACCTTCCTTGAATTGAATTTATTGCAACAGCAGTAGCAGAAATTTGATGTCTTGTTATGTTCCACGCGGAATGTGGATCCTAGTGTGACCGCAGAAACGTAAGGTAAGTTATCTGTTTGACTTGAGCTTTTTCTTTTTGTCATTTCCATTAGACGTGTGTTTTATTTTCTTATTAAACAGAGAGAGAAAATTAAAATTTTAGTTAATATTTAAGAATAATGCGTCTATATATACATGTGCCCTACGCCTTTGTTCTCCTCACACGCTTCTCCAGCTATTTATGTGTGTTCTCTCTGAAAACAAACGAAGATGGAGATAACAGGAGAAAAGGGTGACTCTCCAAGTAAAAAGAAGGGTAGGCCTCTTCCAAAGAGAGGACAGATCAAAGCTAAAATAATGAACAAGTTTGTAAAAATGGTACTAGATTCAGGGAGAGCCATGTGCAGGTGCATGAAGGAAAAGGTGACAGATGAGCCAAAACTCTTCAAAACTGACCATTAATTCTGCTCACGCCTGAGTTCAGAACTGAATTTCAACTTCATGGTAGCTCCATTTTCTTGTCTCTTAGCTCCTCAATAATTTGCAGGCCACCCCAATTCTTCTTTGATGTTGTATACTTGTATTTGTATTATAATATGCTGCTCTCTCTCTGTCTCTCTCTCAGTTGTGACTTTTGTTTCTGCTTCTTCCAGTTTAACAATAACATGCATCACCTCTAGTATATGCAAATTCTGCTCTTTCATTCCCGTACAAATCCTCCCATTTCAAAACTTGCTTATTAATTTAGCCTAATCCTTTCAGTTATGCGATGAACAACTGCTAGATGAAGCCTGTTGCGGAAGTAGTAACTTTCAATAATGGCGGTGGGTAAAAACATAAAAATGGGTTCCTTTACTTTAAAGATCAAGGTTCAAACTCAAAGTTCAAAGTTCAAAGTTCAAACAGCTTATGGGTCCACACTGCCTGGCCATTGCCTCAAAAAGCAAGCTACAATGATATAGGAAAAATCTACAAGGCTTTACGGACAGTTATCATTGTCATTATAAAGAATACTAATAAATATTATTATCGACATTAATAAACTTGAGGATTTAACTTAACTATTTATATGATTTCATGCACAATTGTCGTTCATTGAATGGGAAATCAGAGGATCATATCTATCTAATGAAAAAGGGATATATCATATATGTAATACTTATGAAAAGCTTTCTGACTTAGTCAATGAATGGCTTAAATCATTATTGTATTTCTCAGCTAAATTATATGAGTCATTAGTCAATGATCTTAATCCAGCACACGTGCGGGTAGGAACTGGGATGTCGGGTTCAGCAGGTCCTACGTGTCTTTGCCAGACAAAACATCACGCAAAGTCAAGAACCATCCGGTTGTCTTTATGGCGCAAACACCGGCCTTAAGACTTGAGAGGCCCCATCCATTTCAAGTCCAAGTCCCATCCTTGGAGGATCTACCTTCTACTATAATTTACCCTTTGACGATACACCTAGTTAGCGTGTTTTTTCAACATTTTTGGATCCGTTTGATGCTTTTGATTTTTGAAGAGAGATTTGGAAAAGATAGGAGTAGGTGTGGAGTATTCATGGATTTGGTCTGTTCATTGCTTGGATTGAATTTGGAAGCTGGAAGCGACACTGTTTGAAATAAATTCATATATAAAAGCTTGGAATTAATGATATTGGTCGCAGGATTGTGAATGATTTGAAGTTAAATGAAAACATCTCATTTTAAGTATAAACATGTGCACTGGAGTATTGAGAAGAAGATTCAATACCATTTATACTGGGGGTTTGTTCCATCCTACAAATATTGATTCTTGTGTTTAATCTCGATGTACTATTCTCTTTGTACCCTGGATAAAATCTATTTTTATTGAGCGAGCAGACAAGCTAGTACTAACGTTGTTAAAGCCAGACTGGATTGGACGGTGGAACTGATCCGGCCGTCGACCGGAGGAAATTGCAGTTCATGTCATACAGTTAGACTGTTCAGAAGGTTAGGTCGCCGTCGCCTTAGGCCGTCCAAACACGTAGGCTCATCTCATACTACTATAAGTTTTTATTTTTTTAAAATAAAATTAAAAACTTGCATAAAGTTGTCAGCAACAGTCCAGCGAGTCCTTATTCCAAGGAATATCCCTTGGCTTCGGCTGTTAGTACAAGGGTTTTTGGTAAAGGTGTCGCCTCACCAGCTTTAAAAATAAGATAAATTTATTTTTTTATTGATATAATAGAAAGTTAATTAAATTATTTTACTTAACTTATAAACTAATATATAATCTAATGATATAAAACATATAATATAATTAAATAATTTATTTAACTTCTTAAATCTTTCTGAAAAAAATCATCTTTATTGTATGTCAAATATCCAAGTGAGTATTATTATTTTCCTTATAAGTGTCATATGTTTTTATATTTCCCAACCAACTGCATAGCCGTGACTCTAATTGATAAATTTAACTGATGACCATTTTTACTAAATTATTTAATTCTCGTAATTGTCATTTAGTCTTTTATCTTATGAATATGGAGTAACAATTAGAAAGGAAAAAACTAACAAGCTTACTACGTGAAACTAATTGATTTATTAACAGATGTTAATGATTCAAACTTCTTACTGTATACACACCAATTTCACCCAAAAAAGAAGGCAACAAGCATGTTCATGAAAAATAGAGGCTTGATATTTATTAGCAAACTACGACATGTGAATTGAGGAGGGAAAAACACGTGAATTATTTTAGTTGACTTATCTTATAAGCGGTTTTTTTATATTTATTTTTTAAATTTAAATTCACTTATTCTTGCAGGATTAAAAACTGCATCAAATAGCTATTTTTTTTAATTAATATATTTCGGGGATTCATGACTTGTTATTTTAGCTCGTTAGGGAATCCAATAATAAATTTAAAAACCTATTTTGTGTTATATACATTGAAATAAAATTCCTTTTATATACTTACTTACAATATAAAATTACTTAAAAAAATAATCATCCCAAACTAAATAAAGAAATTATCCATGCAAGATACAGTTAAAGCGCAAAAAGAAAAAATTAATTAGAGTATTAGACATTAATTAGAACTGCGGAACAAGTGAATTGAAGCCCGGCCGGTTATGTTTTTTTTTTTTTTTTTTTTTGAGGAAAAAACCCTAGCAGGTTTTAACATTAATTAATTAATCAATAAATTATCTACAGACAGGAAAGACTAAAGAGTGATTGCCGAGAATACGGAAGCAGAGCCAGAGCCTCCCTCTCAAGCTTGCCGTAAGCTTCTCTTTTCAGGCTCCTGTGGTTTCAATGGCGGCTATTAGTCGCTTGGTAAGACGTACAACCTCCATCCCTCATCTGGCCGGCAAATCCTTTTCCTCTGCGGTCGCATCTCAGGCGCCTTCCTACAATGCCCCTTTCTTCCATCCCAAACCCCAGTTTCCTCGCAAAGATCCAAGGGATAGAAATGTCCAGTGGATCTTTTTGGGCTGCCCAGGCGTCGGTAAAGGCACATACGCTAGCCGCCTCTGCAAACTTCTCGGCGTCCCTCACATTGCCACCGGCGATCTGGTTCGTGAAGAGCTCGCGTCATCCGGCCCCCTTTCGGCCCAGGTTTCATATTCTATTATTTTCACTTTTAATTTGCTGCAAAAACTTTCACTTGATTTGATGTTTACTTCAAATTTTATGTGTTCTCTTTAATGACTGCTAAGGTGCTCTAATGTGAAAATGTTACATTTAGTGTTGTTTTCGTTCATCAGATTTAGTGGAATCTCGGTTGTGTACTTGTGTCCGTTTTCAATTTGTGATTTGCTATTGTATGTGCCATTGATATCAAGACAGTCGGTTGAACATTTAGTAGTGCTTGGTTATGTTGGCGTTTCAACTTAGTTGACTGACTTTTTTCTGTTTAATGCGATTATGGATTGAGCTGTTGAAGGCCAACATAAGATAACGTTTGTTTCAAGAAGCTAGCGTCGAGTAAATTTCTGTCTATTGTTCCACGTCTTTCTCAAGCGAATTTGTATTTTCATGTTGTTATTTACAGCTATCAGACATTGTAAATCAAGGTCAGTTAGTCTCAGATGAAATCATAATAAGCTTATTGTCCAAGAGACTGGCCGCTGGGGAAGCGAAAGGCGAATCAGGTTTTATTCTTGACGGTTTTCCTCGGACAATAAATCAAGCAGTGAGTATTTTCGCATATGTAAAGTTCAAATAATTTGTTTCCTCTACAACTGTTTAAAATTTCTTTTCCCGAAAATCTTCAATATGAGTGCCGTGGAACTGGTAAAGTGGTAGTAGTAAAGTTAACGTATTTTTTATTTTTTTGATATATAAAAATAAAACTATCATTAATAAATATCATGACTTTATATTCACGTCTAAATAAGTTAATATTTATGTTATATATATAGACACAACTACAAAAGATTCTGAAAAAAATGGAAAAAAAATTGAACTGGTTAAACTAGCCAGCCGACCATTTTTCCTGAGTTCTGATCAGTGATCAGTACTCTTTTTTACTATTCCTTTAATCCCTCGATGAATATGAGCTACAACGATTTTGTAATATCCTCTTTTCACAATGGCTCTTTGTTTAATACCTGGATTTGGATTTCCTTTTTGTCTGCCCAGGAAATTTTGGATGGGGTAACTGACATTGATTTGGCAGTTAATCTCACAATCCGAGAAGATGTACTGCTTGAGAAATGTCTTGGTAGGAGAATTTGTAGTCAATGCGGGAAAAATTTTAATGTGGCTTCTATTAACATCAAGGGTGAGAATGGGAGTCCTGGAATCATGATGGCACCTCTTCTCCCCCCTGCCCAATGTATGTCAAAACTTGTTACTCGTTCAGATGATACTGAAGAAGTAGTCAAAGAGAGACTTCGCATATACTATGACATGGTATTGCTCTATCTCATCGTCATCACCATTAACCTCTTTGTGTGGACTTAATAAAACTAATTCGCTGTTGCTCCTAGCTACTTGTGATTTTGGTTACTGAATTGGTAATATATTATTTTTTTTTACGTTGAAGATTGTTTCATTATTTGTTCTGTATCATGCTTTCAGAGTCAGCCTGTGGAGGAATTTTACCGCAGTCAAGGAAAATTACTGGAGTTTGAGCTGCCAGGAGGGATCCCAGAATCCTGGCCAAAGTTGCTGCAAGCTCTTAATCTTGATGATTATGAGTCCAGACAGTCTGCTGCTGCATAAATATAGTACTAATGCACAATAAAAGTGAGTATTTCATTCTTTGCATGCTTACGTTGCATGCCTGACAATTTTGCACGAAAGAAAACATGAGAAGGGAGACTTCTCGATTTGTATTGTTTGAATGAATAATGTTATGAACGTTGAAATCTTGATTAAACCCTCGCCCAATTGGCTTCCATTTGTATTATCATCAAGCTAAATATGTCAGAAGTTTTGGTGTATTTTTCTGCAACTTGGTAAGGGTTTATGAGGGCTGCTTAGATGCTTGGTTAGCAACTTAGCATTATGCTTCAATAGCCTGGTACGGTACTATTGTAATGCTCTCTCTTTTTTTTGGCCCAAGTTTATTAGGCTAGTACCATTACAACACTCATTCGAATGTGAATGGACTACTTTGGCTTCACCCGCCATTGATCAAGAGAGTTAGGAATTGCCTTTTATATTGGCCTGTCAGGATAAAGTCATTTCGTGATTTCTGATATTCCCTCGTCATAGTTGCTGCCGCCCTTACTCATAAGTGGTATGGCACCTCTTTGACCATGCTTGTTCCTTTCAAAACTTTTTGTTCGCTTAGTGAGCCCGCCCAGTTGTTAACTTCTTTGTTGCTGGCCGTGATTTGCACTCGACATATCTAATTGCGATCCCCCCCCTGGGGGGCGGGGGGGATTGTGATGGGTCTGGTACTTTTATTTTTTAGCCTGAATGTACCCTTCCTATTTGATGCCATGTGGATTGGGGAGATGAGTTTTTCTAAAAGGGCGAGGGCATTTTGTTAATAGCAGCTGGCCGAGCTGGTTTGCTCAAGTTTTGCAAACCAGCAAGTTTAAATGGCTGCTAAAGACTGGGCACAATACCAGCTCCTGCCTGCTCAGATCTGCATGATGCAGGATAGATTTTGCCCTACATTTTTCCTTTGCAGCTACCTCACGCTTCTGTTAGTCAGGCTTGGTTTGGATAAAGCGAAAACTGGGAGGAAAGTGGAGGGTAGAGAATACTACGAAGGAAATTGGAGATTGCTAGCTTGCTCAGCCTCGTGTGTGAATCTGACTTTCTTGCTGGTTTGTTAAAATAAGCCCCAAATATATGTTGTATGTGGTTAATTGCCGGGACCAGTAAACAAATATGGGTTATTATTCCTTGTGCTAAACCATGCTAGCTTTCTGATAAGCATTTTTTTTTAATCAGCAGTTTTGCTAGTAATTCGTGAATTTAGTGAACCGTCTTTATGGTCATTAAAGTTAAGTGATGAATCTTCGTTACCGTACCAGACCCGTTGTAGCGGACTAGCAGGCTTGAGGTTACCGAAGAAATTCCAATGCCAGTCACTTCCATCTCTTTTTTCTTCCCTTTTAAGTTTATCAAGTGGGGGTTTTTTTTCCCCTTTAAAAGTCGGTGCTTTTAGCTACGTTGGCTATCAGAATTTATTTATTTATTTAAAACAATCAATTTAAACAAAAAATGTTTATGATGATAAAGTGGGCCCCCAGGGGGCGCGCTTGGCTATGAACCTACTTTAGTATTTTTTTTTTGGTTAGGTTTCTCTCATCATCATTTTCTCATTATCCCTTATAATTTTTAAATCACATCCATTCTATTAATATAATATTACTTTTACTTTTCTCTCATTTTTTCAATCAACGGTTTGGATTTAACCAATGAGAAAAAATGAGAAAGAGATGAGAAGATCTCCTTCGGTTTTTTCCCCCATGTGCCATTTTTCCCCCCATGTGCCAGCATATTAATTTTAGTGGGTTGAACTAAGAAGATGCTCATAGTCTTTAATATAAGACATTTAAATAATTGATTTTGGGTTCAATATAAGACATCATTTTCATATTTTTTTTCTAATGGACTCCTATTGATTGATGTTTCTTCAATAATAATTTGGAGTGAGAATGAGTGAGAGAATTAAGAAAAAAAACTTGGATGATTTAGAAACTAAATGTCATATTAGTTTTAACTAGTTAACTTTTTTAATGTAATCAAATTAGATGGGTGTATAGCTGGTGGAGTATAAGGGCAACTCAAAGAAAGGGCCAGTTCAGCCCATTCCATTTTTTGGTTTGCCCCTTTGGGCTTGGTTGGACAACTTTTCAACTCTACTTTTGATATTTGTTAAGGTTATTATTATTTTTTTAAGAATAACTTGTTTTCAATTAGTGAAATTATTTCTGTACCGTATGATTTTTTGCAAACAAAGTCATTTGTTTATATGGAAATCGTGTAAAAAATAAAATTGCAGTTCCATGTCAACGTTTAACATCAGTTTAATTTTCTATTGGGAAAAGGTGTAAATTTAGCAGTGAAGTATTTTGCTATAACCAGTTAAGCACCTAGCTGAGTTACATTTTATTGGATGTAAAAGTAGACACTGTCCTTATCCGAGGTAGTAAATTTGATTTTGTTGTTAACTAAAGCTAAAATCTATCCCTTTTTTGCATTGTGGGTAGGGGTTGAAATAGGTCAGCCTAAGGCCTCTTATGAGGTCTGTTTTTATTTAACAGGCCTGGCTCAGGCCTGATAATAGGTCTTTTAAGCCTGTTAGACCGATCTGTTTATATTATTAGTATTAGTTTACGTAATTTTAGCCTGTTTAAAGTAGGCTTATTTGCTTAATTAATTAAATAATAACAATAATACTAATAATATAAAAAATTTAATTTTTTAATTTTCTTAAAAAGCAGGCCTTAACAGGCCACAGGCCAAGGTAAGCCTGTATACAGTCCAAACTCAGGTCAAAAAATAGGCTTGTAACCTGTTACAGGTCAGGCTCAAGCCAGTATGTTACAGAACAGATCTGACCTGTTAAAAGTGAAGCCTGGCTTATTTTCACCCCTAATTATAGGTCTCAAAATTCTTTCTATTAACCACATCATTCACATGTCACATTACTGAATTTAATATGATATGTAAGATGATCTGTCAACCTTTAAATTTAATTGAGTTTTATTATTTTTAGTCAGACATTATTTTTTTTCTAGAGATTCATGCTCCCCCGGTTCTCTATTCTCCCTCTCGTCATCCCTCATCTCCAACCTCCCTCTAAGATCTTCCACTGAAGAAAAAGGAAATTTAATCATATTGCATTAGATATTTTCGACTGCAGCACTTGTCCTTCTTGTCCTTGAATTGTAAGGGTGTTTCGCTTGCCAACAGCGGCTCTGTTGTTGAGTCATTGGTCAAATCTCTTGTAAGACCCTCTCCGGATTCATCTAGAAAAAAGTAATTGAGGATGGAGAGCTTGAAGAAAAAAGGGTGAAGAGGGAGATTGGAGGTAATGGAAGGAGAGGAAAGGAAGAAACAAAAGTAGACATGAGTTTCCAGAACAAAGCAAGTGTACTCAACATGCTAGTTAGAAGAACCAGGAGATCCACAACATAAAAAATAGACAAACGTTAACTTCAATTAACAAGATGCCAAATTCGTCACATGTTGAAATTATTATGTCTATTTTTACAACGCTTGAAATGATTATGTCTACTTTTGTGCCCAACAAAACATTCTTCTGCTGGGTTCCTATAACAAAAATTTACATTACTGAATTTGCACATTTTCCCTTTTTTATGTGCTATGTTAAGAATATGAGTTATGGCTGGAAAAACAAAAAGATTATTTTCTTCAATTATAACTGTATAAGTTCGGTATATGAGTTAAATAACTGATTTACACATGTTATTAAGATAAGTTGTGTTAGTTATTTATAAAAAATGTAATTTGGTTTGTCAAAACACCCTTTCACTTATTTATATTGGAAACACCTATCAATGCATGTAATTATAGATTGGAGTAAAAATAATTTGTAATAGACACAGAAAATTCATATCTTACATAGGATAGAAAGAAGTTTTAAACTATCTTGTCGTATTTAACACCGGAAACGGTATTTAGCATAAATTATCTCAATAATAAAACAACCTATACCTCAAGTATCTGCTTGGAGTTGGCTATCATAATCACATTTAAATTGAAATAAAACTCGTTTCATGAGTAAATTATTAGGGTTTTAGTTTTCTCATGTTGTATAAGAAAACTAAATTTCCTACACACACATGAAATGGTGGGACCTACATATACATATATTAATTCATATATGTATATGTGGGTCCCACCATTTCATGTGTGTGTGACATGAGATAATTTTTTTCCTACAACATGAGAAACATTAATCCCAAATTATTATTGAAAAATTGATTTGAAGGACATCCATTGCTATTACAAACAAGCTTTAAGTTTATATGTAAAGATGTACACTGGAATATATTTATTCATGTAAAAATATGTTAACACCTGAGTTTAAGGGCAGAGATATGAACTCAGAAGTCACCGTTGTTTCAGTCAATAGGCACCACCAATAAAAAGCTTATTTGGGAAGACAGGGGGGGTTAAAAAAGCATGATAGGAAGGGAAAAGATAAGGTGTTTAGGATGACATTTTTTTAAATGGGCTTTTAGACCAAAAGTTATTTTTAAGAAGAAATTACTAAAACATATTTTTCGTAATGTAGATGGGCTTCTACTACTACCAATCTAAATATATATAAAATTTACAATATGATTTTTATCTTATTTTAAATTTACAAGTATCAAATTGAAAAAATTGAAAAGAGTCATTTTTATTATTATTGACCACCACCTACACACAAACACTGGCTTATTGGCCTAGAGAAAAAGCCCGTGGAAGAAAAAAGTATTTCAATTTTCATTAGAACGTGTGGCCGAGCTAAGTGCTAACTAGAGTACTAAATTCAACGTTTTCTTTTCGGGGCCAATAGTTTTGAAGTTTTTAGACTTGAATATGCATTACATCCATATATTGTGATTGCAATTTTATAATTTATAACACCATATTAAATTTTTACAAAACAATGATATAGAAACCCAAAGTAATTATTAGGGAGAAGGAGCAAAAATGTACATCAAGTTTGCCCCCAAGAGCGCCTAGCACCATGAAGTTTTTTTTGGACCAAAAATACATACAAAGTTACATTTTGAGAGCGTCCAGCACCACGAACCGTTAGTCAACGGATGTTGACCGTTAAGTCTGACGGAAATGAACAGTAACTTCACAAAAATTACAATTTTGCCCTTAATTTTAAGCTGAAATTATCATTTTGCCCTTAGTTTTAAATAATGTTTTTTTAAAAAAAACAATAAAATAACCCCTCCCCCGGTGGCCCCACCACCTTCGGCCACCCACCCCACCGCCGGCCGCCGGCGACCTCCTCCTCCGACTTTTTTTTTTTTTAAATTAAGGTTTTAAAAAAAAAAAACTAAGGGGAGTCCGGTGGGCCCCACCACCGGCCACACCACCGCCAGTGGCCGCCCTCCCCACATCCGGCCGCCGGTGATGGCCACCTCCTCCGGCGACTTTTTTTGAAAAAAAAAATAAGGTTTTTTTTTAAAAAAAACTAAGGAGAGTCCAGTGGACTTCACCACCGGCCACACCACCGCTGGTGACTGGCGGCCACCTCTTAGTTTTTTTACAAAAAAAAAAAGTCATCAGAGGAGGTCACTTAGTTTTTTTTTTAAAAAAAAACCGTAGTTTTTTTTAAAAAAAAAAGTTGCCGAAGGAGGTAGCCGTCACCGGCGGCCGGCGGTGGGGAGGGCGGCCACCGGAGGTGGTGTGGCCGGTGGTGGGGCCCACCGGACTCCCCTTAGTTTTTTTTAAAAAAACCTTATTTAAAAAAAAAACCCACCCCCGCCGCCGCTGCCGCTGCGGAGGTGGGGTGGGTGGCCGGAGGTGGTGGGGCAACTAGGGAGAGGGGTTATTTTATTGTTTTTTTTTTAAAAAAACATTATTTACAACCAAGGGTAAAGTGGTAATTTCAGCTTAAAATTAGGGGCAAAATTGTAATTTCTGCGAAGTTACTGTTCATTTATGTCAGACTTAACGGTCAACGTCCGTTGACTAACGGTCCGTGGTGCTGGACGCTCCCTAAACGTAACTTCGTGTGCATTTTTGGTCCAGAAAAAACTTCGTGGTACTGGGCGCTCCTGAATGCAAACTTGATGTGTAAAATTGCACATTCTCCCTAATTATTATAACTTTCTTATTCCTTGTTGAATAATCATTATTTCAGTTTATTGGGAGCAAGGATAAGATGATATGTGCATCACCTCCAGATGTATAAAATAAGAGATTGACCAACAAATGGACGCGGTAAATATTATTTGCACACTCACTAGTGAGTTTGTTTTTATTAATTTTCAATGCATAATGTTGATACTAAGTAAAGAGGGATGTTAGAAATATAAGGTGTGATTAAAAGATTAATTAGATAGTTAGTCAGGCTTAATCTATATATAGAAAGTCTCAAGTCTTAATTATTGAGAAATTAGTGTTGGATGTGGAGCCCTCACCATATGTAAGTATTAGATGTGGAATCCTCACAATGTTTAGAGTGGGGTGTAGAATTTGAAAAGTCAAAAGAGAGAGTTAACTCAGTTTCTCTCTAAGAAAAAGCTAACATGGTCTTTTTGTAGGTTTTAGAATTAATCATGAGGGTTACTCATTATAAGAGCATGTTACTCTTTTGTAATAATACATGATTCTTCTTCTATTATATTTGTCTAAAAGGAATGAATGGGTGGGTGTGTTCAGGATCATGTTTGGAGATCCTAAACTTCAACAGCCAAAAAACATTTTTTCCAGTTTTTTATGATGTTTAGATTGATGTTTTTTAATTAAACTTTCGAGGAAAAAGTTGATCTAAGTCATAAGTTAAATGTAATGTGTTTAGTTTTTTCACCATAAGAAGAAGTTTTCCTATCATGGTGTGAGAAAAAAATTAAATACCTCATAAAGAAAAAAAATATTGGGTCTCATCTTTTTTTATTAAAATAACATTATGATCCTTATAATAAGTTTTCTCATAGATGAAAATTTTGATCCTAATAATATAAGTATACTTAATGGTTAATAATTTTTCAATTTTATCCTTGTTCATGAAAGTATCCAAAGAAAAATAATAATAATAAAATTTAAGGAAAATTAGTAAAAACCCCTACTAGAAATTTCATTGTTGTGAATAACATGATAAGTTTATATATATAGAAAGAATGATAGAAATTTGATTGAAATCATTCTCACCGATTAAATTTTTAAAGTGGGATTTCTCTCCAATTTTTTTATAAAATTTAAGTAATTTTCAAAATTTTCTAATAATATATTGACTATTTTTATTAAATATATATTATTTTTAGTCATTTTACACCATCACTTACTTTTGCATTAATCTCATGTTTTAGTTTATCAAATTAATTTTTTTAAAAATCAATTTAAATATAAATCACATTACCTAATCTAATTTTTATATTATCTTACATTTAGAAAAGTGGGAAAAAAAAATTCACATCACCGCTCATCCAAACCCCGTGATCGTGATTTGAATCGTTAACTGTACCGCGTAACACCGAATCGTTTGCCTAAGATATTTTTCACGGAAAACATTATTAAAATCAACGTGCGGAGAATTCGGTCATTTCCCACTAGGGCATCATTGTCATTGAGCGCTGAGCTTAATTTCCAGCCCATAAGGCGCCACGTGTTCTGATCCAGATCTCCAAAGATGCGGGGACCGCCTTGGAGCTCCCGGCTTTAGATTTTGTCCACATCACTATGACCACGTCGCTAAATATATTACAACCTGGAAATATCTCATTCCTACATGGCCATTCCTGAACGCTCCACACCTCCATTTCTTCCACGTCAGCAACCTTAGGCGAGCCCGATATCTCCTTCCCTAAACACCCATCGCATTATCTTCTTCCTTGCAGCAGTCCTGAGATCGGTCAATCTTACTTTACTCGCAGCATTAAGTTGAAGATTTTTTTTATAAAAATAATTTCTGGGTGGTAACTTAATTTGATGGATATTGTTTAATCGTAATAATTATTCTCATGTAACTCTGCTGATTTATAATAATTTCCTTCTGGACCGAGCTTGGAAATGGAGATTGATGAAGCTTCTGAGGTGGTAATCCGCGCTTCTTTTCTGCCTTTTCTTTTTTGGGGGCTTTGTAATAGATATATGGTTCTTTTTTCAGTTTCCATATTTTTGAGTACCCACGATTTAGCATAAGATGTGATGCATATCACAATATCGTCTTTGGATATGGAAGACTTCTTCTGGGTATACTGTTGTGAATCTCTTCTGTATGCATAACGGTTTTATAATTTCAGTAGAAGTCAGTCACACATCTAATCGATAGGGGAATATGCAACCTCTAGTGTTTTTCAGCTTACTTAGGGTTTGGAGATACTATCCTGTTATTTCGTATGTTGATTCCGATGCTTCGGTAAATTACAACAAGGAGGAGTTCAGAGTTGGTATTAATTCAAGATCTATACTTCAGTTTTATTTTTGTCTCAATCTTTTTCTTCCTCGTTTTTTTTTTTTTGGGGTTTTGGAGTATGTATATAGTCATATTTATTTGATTTTGAAGTGGAGGATATGGTAAGGGGATCCTTGTTTCTCAGCCGACAAAGAAATGTGTGCTTAGGGTGGTTTAATTATTCTAATCTCTGCTCATACTTGTTGAGGGAAGCCTAAAGGGTTTTTGTTTGAGAGCACTTGTATAAGGATATTTCTTGGAGTTCATTGTGTTATATAAAGCGGAACTTATGACATTCTTATTTGTATAGGTCTGGTTGTTTTTTGATCGCATATCCAGTGATTATAGCTGCATTGGGCTGAGTTAAATTGTCAAGATCGGGGTTCTGAAAGATGTATCACGTGATGTTTCCTGGGTACGAGGGCAGGTTATAACCACTGTGATCTTGGACACTCCTAAATATCAACGTTCTTTCATCTGAATGACAAGGGACGTCCTCATGAGCATTGATGGTGATGATAAAGAATTTCAAGAATTGGCTCAACGTCTACGAGATGGTAAAAAAACCACCAAAGAGGGAGTTGTTGGTGATGAACATAGTTCCCGTGAGGATGATGAGTTAAAAAGTAATGGAACAGCTGAAGAAGTTAAAGTGGGACAAGATGGGATTGTCAAAGCCCCAGCCGTTCAGCTTATGCCCCAACAACAGCCTCAAGGGGCTATTTGGGAGAGATTCCTACATCTCAGATCCCTCAAGGTCTTGCTTGTGGAGATTGACGACTCTACTCGTCATGTTGTCGCAGCACTGCTTTGCAATTGTAGTTATGAAGGTTTGTTGTTATTTGTTAGTTATTATATGTTTTGCATGTTTGAGTAGGCCTTGAGACTGGACACAATTTTAATTCATTACATTTGTAATATGTTTTCTTATTTTTAGGCATGTGGATTTTTTTCCCAATCTAAATTATAAACAGATGTTTGGTGGCGTAAGTTCAAAATTGACATAGTCTTTCATTTTCTGGTGGGGCTACAAAATAAAGATGTATAATTGCTAATTACATTAGGCTTGGTCCCATGATTGCGTCGTCGATGATTTCCTCTTATACCTTTATCGGTGGGTTAATTTGCTTTCTGTATAGCTAGGCATATTTCCCATGTGCAACAAACCATCTAACTTTGCCAACAAAATCCTTTTGAACCAGACAGGAAAAAGGACATCCTTAGGCTGTTTATTATATACTGATTTATGCTTGATGGATTCGTTTCTACTTCTACTGCAAGTTGGGTTGATTTGGTGATCCAGAAGATGCTGCACTGGTTGAATTTAGCTTGAGTCATGTATGGTGTAGGAAATGAGAAAAATCTATGAGTATATCCTCTGAAGAGCGATCTTAAGAGTGGCCTATGAATTCCTAAGGAGTTTAAGTGCATTGTTAGGCATGGATATTTGAGACCAAGCTCATAGTGGCTAGGTACGCTTGTGAGGAAGAGGAATTTATTATATTGTAATAAATGATTGCTATATCACTTTTTGGGCTCCTTTACTGGAAAAGACGTCAGAAGAGCAGGAAGATTAAGCATTCTAATTCTTGTGTAATAAGTTACAAAATTTGATGTCTCCAAAGTGGAAAGGCTGCCTTGTTGCAGGCGGGGGAATTCAGTTGGGGCTCTTCCTTGAGGGGCATAAGGCTTAAGTTAGTTCGCCACTCTAGGATATGTAGCTTAACTTTTAGAATATGAGGATTTGTTTTTTCCTGGTCTCATTTTTGTTCAGAGCAGAAGACATGAGTACAAATCTAATTGGTAGACTTTACGAGAGAATATTATCTGTAAGATGTTGTTTAGAATACACTGAAAGCTTAAAATGTCTAAAAGAAGTTTTCAGGGTGTTTCTGCTAATGGTAAGTGACATTTTAATGGTTTACTAATTTAGAAAGAAAGACAACACCCCTTTTACTCTCTAACCACACGAACCTCATCATTACTGATGGTTAAACTCTTTGGGAAAAAGCAAGAAAAACTTGTGCCCATGTAGGTCAATTTGAGCTGAAAATAAAGAATTGAATTTTAACTTGCATTCTTACTGTTTAAATGTTTAAGAAGATGCAACTGAAATGGACTTTAGGAAATAAAAAAGGGGATGAAAACTAGTAGCTGTTTTCAAAAACGAAATACAACATTATGTTTTATTTATCACAGCTCTGTCTTGTGTTAGAAATCTATTGACTGGTGTAGCTTATATGATTGCAAGGCTTTGTTTTTGAAAACATTGATATTTAGCTCTTTGTATTTCAGTGCATAGATAATTTATTGGTCTTCCTACAAGAAAAGGGTGATTGATAATTATCCTATGTTTCTCTGTGACATAGTTGATTCAAGTATGCAAGTTTCTGTGAAGTTCAATAATTCTGGTGGGCTGTAGCTGGCTGCTTAAGATGCATCCATGGGTTCCAGTAGTTATGAACACGCAACTTTAAAAGTCATGGTTGAAAAATATAAGGAACAGAGGAAGTGATAACATTTTTGTTTGCAGCCAAAGAGAAATTTTTTCTTTTTATTGTTACAAGAGATTCAAATGTATCAGCATTTGCTGTGTATAGTATCAAACTAATTGCTTGTGTGAACTTCTCCATAATATGCACGTGCATAGGATAGTTACATAAGAACTCTGATATTGTGTAACATGCAAATGATCATGGTTTTGTATCTTCTAGTTATCGAAGCAGCAAACGGATTGCAAGCATGGAAGATCTTGGAAGATCTAACCAATCAAATAGATCTTGTCTTGACTGAGGTAGCGATGCCTTGCTTATCAGGCATTGGCCTTCTGTCCAAAATTATGGCCCACAAAATGCGGAAAAATATTCCAGTAATTAGTAAGTTTTTGGAGTTTCCATATCGTTGTAAATGTTTTGATTTTAGTAATTTCTTTTCTCACGACAAGCTGTTTCAAAAACCTATACTTTTCTATGGCTTCTAATGACGTTGGTCTGCAGTGATGTCATCTCATGACTCTATGGGTTTAGTCTTTAAGTGTTTGTCAAAGGGTGCCATTGACTTTCTAGTGAAACCTGTACGGAAGAATGAGCTTAAAAACCTGTGGCAGCATGTGTGGAGAAGATGTCATAGTGTGAGTGGATTTGTTTTTTCTAATATCGTGTTTCCTATCTTAAATGCTGCCGAGTATAATGAATCTGAATTATTTGTTTATTTTTTCCCCAGTCAAGTGGCAGTGGAAGTGAAAGTGGCACACAAACTCAGAAATCCATTAAATCAAAGAGTCTTGTGAAGTCTGATAACAACAGTGGCAGCAATGATGAAGAAGACAATGGTAGTGTTGGTCTAAATAATGGGGATGGTAGTGACAATGGTAGTGGTACTCAGGTGTGGTTGTTTTTTCATTCATTGAATAGGCCTTGAGATTTTACTTGGGTTTCATGGATGTCTTTCTTTTCGTTCAGTTGAATACATTGGTTGCTTGAGTATTAAAAGTTTACCTTTATAGAGTTAGGATACCTATGTTTGGTTACGCATATAAATTTCATTCACATTTAAATAAATATCTTAAAATCTTAAAAAAGTCATACCATTTTTACTATTTATGAATATAAATACTTTTAAAAGATTAAAGATTAAAATAAAAGTTTATGTGTAATTTATTCCTTCATCCTTGAAAAATTCAACATACAATATAACTTTTCTAAGATATTTACATGCTTATATGTATACCCAAGTTTGAATATATTGTTAATAAAAAAGAAAAAGTCTTGTTCAATAACTTTATTAAGTATTCACAAGACTCAAAATTGTCCGATCTACCCTTCTCACTGGCACCTCCAATGACCCTTGTACATATTCAATTCACCTTAAACAATTTTCTACCATTTTCTCTTAATTAGATGGCACACCAACTCCACTTTGTACACGTAAAAGAATAACAACCTATGTTGCTCAGTGTGTGAGGACAAAATATTTTGACTGTTATGAGATGACATTAGTTGTGGCATCAGGGTTTTACTTCTGATATAACCCTATAATCACACTTGTCATTCAATCCATGCATCCAAGATATTGTGAGCGTAATATAAGGTGAAGATCACATTATATCTTGAGCTTCCTAAGTTTTATGAATGTGTTGTTGAGAAACCAAAGGTAGACAGATGGTAATCCCATAAACTGCGCTGCATTCATGATTTAACCTCTGCTTTTTCTTTCTTTCGAGTGTATTTGCAACAGTTTAGTTGGATGAATAATGATGGGTGCGTATGTGATGTGAATGGCTAAATAATTAATTTGGCCTCCTGTCTTGTATTGTAACCTTAGGGATCTAACATCTTTTTATATTATTGAACCATCCATTATGTTTGTATCTACGTCTTCTACATCAAACGAACCTCACCCTGCAAGAAAAAGGTGGATACTTTGCTAGGAAAAAGGTAATTGCAAATCTCATAATTTATTTTCTTTTTACAGAGCTCGTGGACAAAACAAGCTGTAGAAGTTGACAGCCCCAAACCATCAGAGTGGGATCATATAGCTGAGTGCGCTGATAGCACCTGTGCTCAAGTTGTTCTCTCAAATGCCGAAATTAGTGGAAACAAGATGTTTTCTGTAGCCATAAAGGAGTGTCCAGATCAGAAGGATCATCTGGGTAAGAGTGAAATGTACTTATTAAGGAGCCATGTAGGTCAGGGATATTTTGGTAATTTTGGTGTGCTGATTGGTGATGTTTATGCGGTGATGTTATGATATGTTTGGGGGAAGACAAATGCTAGAATCCAAGTTCTACCTTCACATTTACTCTTGGGGAAAATTCCCTACATTGTTTTCATTATGGTCCTTTCTTTTGAATTTCTCCCCAAGGAGCCTCGTTTAGGTTACCTAGCATTTGAGAAAATGAATTCTTCAACAGATAACTGAATTCCAGAACTGCATTTCAAATGTGCTAATTTGTTTTCTTGGTTCATTGAATCCGTACTTTACAGCATAAAGTTCATACTTTAATGGCTTAACCTATTAAAATTCTTACTGAGGAATGCTTGGCTCATGCCTCAATTTACTGTAAGATTGCACTTTTTTAAAAAACATTCTGTCACATTATGAGATAACTGACATATAATTGAGTTTGAATCTCACTAAGCTTATTAATTGATATCATATTTACAAGTATTTAACTGGACTTTGGGCTTCTATGTTGTTGATATCATGTTCTGTATCCTTACCTTGTTTCCTTTTGTGCTCAATTTACTGTTACCATTCATATATGCATTTGTGTGGAGATTTGTGCATTTGCATGCATATAGTTTTGTCTGAGAGTTTTTCTAAATCTCTGTTTCCATCTGTTTTGTCGTGTTCATTCTTTTCTGGGGCTATTTGTAGAGCTGAAAGTGGACTCGAGTAGGGATCTTGGCTTGATTCTTGACTGTAGAAATGAGGTTTTAACCAATAATTTGGGGGGGAAACATAGTAACCCTCCTGACATAGGCTCCTCTAAATCCAATGAGCAACTTAATAGAGGACAGCTGAAACTTCACTGTGAAGAGCCTTCTAGCAAGTCAAGATGCAAAGGTCCTTTTCAGTCTGATGCTGTTACTAGCACATATCATTTGCGGAGTCATGGTGGAGAATTTGAAGCCTCCAATAGAAGAGCCAAGCCCTCAGATACTGAAAGCAAAGCTATCAATGGTAATGAAGAGTTGCCGTCTCTTGAGCTTAGTTTAAAGAGACTTAGAGGAGTTAAAGATGCTGGGATTACAATTCAGGATGAACGTAATGTTTTAAGACGTTCAGACCTTTCAGCCTTTTCAAGGTATGATGGCTTTATGTTATTTTTTGTATTATTCTGAACTAATCTTAAGATTGATGGCAGTAAATTATAACAAGTCTTCTGCTACAGGTATAATGCGGCTTCTAATGCTAAGAAATTTCCTGGTGGTTGTGTTGGAAGCAATTCTCCCCATAATAATAGCTTAGAAGTTACAAAGAAAGATTCATGTCGTGACATCCATTCCCATTCTAGTGGAAATCCCCCTAATCAGAACTCAAATGGTGCCAGCAATAACATTGACATGGGCTCCACCACTAATAATGCTTTCACTAAATCTGCTGTTATGAGCAAGACAACTGTGGCGTCGCCTGGTAAATGTTTGTACCAATGTTCTGCCTTCCAGCCTATTAAAAATAACTTCATGTGCACCTCTCAACAAGTTGCAGTACATAATACTGAAGATATGACAGCCTCAACTATGCTAGAACCTCCCAGAGGAGGGACACACAAAGATTCTCCAACACAGGACTTCCACAGCATATACAACAACAACCATAGTTGCATTGTTAACAACATGCAGCATGAGGTACCTGCGGACCATGATGATGCATCATCAAAGAAAATTGCTGCCACAGCTCCACACCTTGGGTCATCAAATGTAGTTGAAGGTATTGTTGGAAATTATAGTATCAATAGAAGCGTGTCAGGCAGCAACAATGGAAGCAATGGACAAAATGGGAGCAGCACTGCAGTCAATGCTGGAGGGATAAGCATAGAAAATAACAATGGAATTGCTGGGAATAGTCGAGTTTGTGATGCTAGTGGGAGCGGGAGTGGGAGTGGGAGTGGGAACGGAAGTGGGAGTGCTAACAGAATAGATCAGAAGAAGACTTCTCAAAGAGAAGCTGCCTTAACAAAATTTCGTCAGAAGAGAAAAGAGAGGTGCTTCCGGAAAAAGGTAACTGACATGGAGTTTTTCTTCCTTGATACCATTAAGCGCTTATGACCTTTCCTAGCAATATGATGTCTCTCTTACCTCACTTTCATTATTCTCGCTTCATGCATTTCTTGTATTTTTGTTCTTTATTCTCTCATTTTGTTTTGGCCCTAAAAAAGTTTCTCCCTGAATTTCTATCTGTCAAAACTCAAACCTGTCCATCAGAAAATAATAGCACCGCAAATGAAGCTACAGGAGGATTTATAGTGCCTTTTTTTTTTGGTAGGTATTGTGACTCTACTCATGATTGTTACCACTGTGTATTTCTGATGGGCACCTAATTGGGATGGGAAACCTTCCCTCTAAAGCTAGCTACTAATGTAGGAGAATCAACCTACTTAAATATCCCATCAAGAATTCAATAGTAGATGATGAGGTATTTAGGTATTGTAAATTTCTGATTTCTCGATCAATGGGCCTTCCTTTAGAGAGCTGATGTTCTAGTGGTTGCAATTTGCAGTAAAACATCTATTGACTTCTTGTTAGTTAAAAGACTCCACCAATTAGAACTTTCCATAGGTAACCTTCCGAAATCATCTATAACTAGCTTCAATACCAATTAATGGTATGCACAAGTGGGATGGGAAACCGTTCTCCAAAAGCTTGCTGTCGGAGAATCAATCGACATAAATACCTGTTAAAAATCTCGTACCACTCAATGTGGTATTTAGGCTCCCATACTACCTTAATCCCCATTAATTTGATATCCACAAACGCTAGTGAAGATTAATCATGTCGAAGGTGCTTGGGAACCAACAGATAGGGTAATAGTAGGCATGAATGCAACAATATGACTGGGGATTCTGTTAGAAGTTTTTCAAGTTGGCTATACCGTGTAATTATAACCTCGGTATAGTATTTACCGTGACCTTTTCTTCAGTTTTGGGGATTTGGTCTGCTGGAATTCTAAAATCAGGTGCTGAGTTGAGCTAGGGCTTTATCATGTTACTATTTCTACCAGATATTGATTTATATGAGCTACCCAGTTGAATTGGAGCCAATTTACTACTGACGCCAAAGTATCTATCGTGGGTTCGACAATGGGTTTGAGTCAATGATTGGAAAACTTTCTTTTCTTCATCTTGATTCGTGTAGAAATTTTTTCATTTTAGGTTCGATATCAAAGCAGAAAGAAATTAGCTGAACAACGACCTCGCTTTCGTGGACAATTTGTTCGACAGGCTACAAGTGAGACAGAGGAAGCAACTGACAACTGATTCAGAGCACTTGTGCAAAAGGCATAATCATGAGTGTAGGATTCTTCTGGTAAAATGTGAGAATTGTTGGTGTCTGGGTCTGTATTGTGTCAATGTAAAATGGACTAAAGCTGTTCCAGCTTGTTCATTCGGTACCTACCTTTAAATCAATTTATCGTGTCATTAATTTCAGAGACTACATTGTCATGCTACTTAGACGCTCGGAAAACTCAGTTGGCGACTGCACATTTGCTGGTCCTTGTTTGATATTATACTGAAACAACCAAACGCCTATAAGAATTCATGTTTGTCTGCACCATAGAATACGTGTGTGATTGTGAAAACGAATATGTTCTCCGTCGTCTGCACATAAAATAAGGCTGTTTGAACTTTAATTTAACGTTTTCACCTTTATTCCCCCATTCGTCATCATCAAACATCCAAGTCACGAACTTGGCAATAGGGAATGAAAATGCTAGTTCCTGTTGACAAAAATTGGTATCTGATTTGACATTTGCAAATAATAATATTACAGTGTGTCATTATCACCCATTTTAAGCGACAAAACCGAGGGGCTAGAGTGTCACCCACTGAAGTAACTTGCCAGTATTGGCGATATCTTCATTCTTCACAATGACAACGCCCATCTCCAAGCATTTCAGACCAGATTAAAGAAAACAGGCATAATAATATATTGGTCTCCCTTTCAGAAACAGGGGTCAAAATCTCACGTCTATTGTGGCCCCCTCATTCTCAAATCTCAACACTTGACTTAGGTATTTTAGAATTCACAATCAACTGGAAATATTACTAAGCTTCTTTTGAAATAATCTTATAATTTCTCTTTGAAACAATACATATATCTAACGAATTCAAGTTTGCAATCCCCATAATAAATTTTATTCAAGCAGAGATTGTTCTTCATACTTTTGTTTTGGACGAACAGAGACAGCAAGCATTTACTCTCAATAGCTGCATGATAACCCCCATTTAGGAAGTAAAAAATGGTCGAAATGGATAATACAGTAATGAAATCTGTAAATCCATTGGCAGGTGAAGTGACTCACATGCACACAACAACCGGTCATAACTCATAAGCATAGAGTAATATCACTGTTAAGGTGGCGGTGCATCCACGGCACTCCCTCCAGTCTTTAATATATAATATATTTAATTAATTAAATTAAATTAAAAAAGTTAGTTAAATTAATTAATATTATTTATTTTCTAAAACACTCTAATCATTTCCTTTAATTCCCTCCTCCCCTAGCTCTCCCCCTTAGATTATGATTGATGAAGTATCAATTGAAGTAAATTAAAAAAAGATTGAACAAACACAAAAATTATGTCTCATATTTAAAATAAAGATCAACTCTTCAAACTCCAAGGAGTACTGCATTGTAGAAAACAGAAACCTTGTTGTCCCCTTGCAAATGCAACCTCATTTCTCAACTACCCTTCCAAACCTCAACTAATCCTCAAACCCTAGTGGCATTGAATGATCCTCCTTCTCTGGCAGTCATTTTCACACTGATCATCCCATTCAAACCTTTGCAGAAATGCAGGGCCATATAAATACAGCGCAATTCAATTTCGTTTTAACAGAGACAAGACATGCCTTTGAACATTTAAACTCATCTGGTGTGGGGTTGCACAAGTGTTTGGCGCATTTAGAGAACACTATTGTACCGTAAATAACATTATTACGATAGACAAACTCACATCCTTTTTGTTTTGGTGATAAGAAAAAAGAGGCACTAACATTGAATCTTTTTAATAGGCTGTGGTTATTAGGGATTTTGTAATTTATTTATATTTTTCCATAAGCTAACACCAAGCCGTCCTAGCTCAGTGGTAGAGCGCGTGGCTTTTAACCACGTGGTCGTGGGTTCGATCCCCACGGACGGCGGTGAGTATTTTTTATGTTTTTAGTTTTAGTGACACCTCGGCACGCGCGTAAATATTAATAAACGGCCGCGTTATCCCAAGATTCAGCCGTTAGACCCAGAACTGTGAGGTTCAAGTCATCCCTGTATCACCCTCTTCCTCCTCTCTCTACCTTTTAAGTTCATTTTCATTTCTAATATCTCTTCATAATGTCAGAGTGCAAAATCATAAAAGATTTACAAGCCAATGGCAACAGTTGTATCAAAGACCACCGTCTCTCTTTCCACAAATACGGTCAGTGGTAGTACTAAAAATAATTGAATAGCTATCTGTTCTTTATATTGATACCCTAGAAGCACCTGAACCAAGTAAAGGTGTTGCCACTAACTTAGAGGAAGGCCCAAAGGCAATAACATTCAGTAATAATCATGGAGATCGACCCTCATATGATGGATACAACTGGAAAAAATATGGACAGAAGCGTATTACCCGAGGAGTTACTATAAATACACATATCCTAATTGTCCAGCCAAGAAGAAGGTGGAAAGATCACTTGATGGCCAGATTGCAGAAATAGTATATAATGACGAATACAATCATTCAAAGCCTCAGGCTCCTAAGCGAAACTCAGCTTTATTATCAGGAATGGTGGCGCAGTGGAATGAATCAAGACTGTAACGCAAACAAAAGTGACGGTGGAGAGAGGAATGAGGAAGGAGGAAGATGAGCCTCTAAGTAAAAGAATGTACTTTTCATATGTTTTTATCTATGATAAAACATGACAAACGACACAGCAGTTTCAGAGGAAGGTGAAGAGCGTGGAGGAGTGGTGCCAAATTCTGCAGATTCTGAAACAGGTGGAGAAAATAGGGGCAGAAGGTTGTGAAGGGAAATCCATATCCCAGGTTTGATATTTGTGAAAGCTTCGATTTGCATTTATGTGATGCAAAAATTAGTTAGGCGCAGAAGATATTACATTACTGTTGCTTTTAAAAATGACTAAAAAATTCAAAAAATGTGATGCAGATGTTACTATAGATGTAGTAACTTCTGCTGTAAGGTGAGAAAAACATGTAGAAAGGACAATAGATGACCCAAGAACACTTATCAACAAGCATGAGGGAAAGCATAAGCATGAGATGCCACCCAGTATTAGATTCTACACTACGCATAACCCAATATAGTTGGTGTTGAAGCATGTTAGAATGATTCGACTTTATCACACAACTACGAACTAACTTTCAATTCCGTGGCCCTACTTGCTTATTCTCTTGTCAGTGTGGCAAATTGCTGATATTTTGTAATTTACGAACTTTTCTAGTCATTAACGATTGATTGCATGAACAAACTCGCACCAGGCAACTAATTAAATCAGTTCAGAAAGATATAATGAATTTGCATGGCTAACTTCTTTCTCTGCTCATTTCAATTTAGTCCTCTGGGTTTTTCGTTTTTGGGCTGAACATATTTGAGTATATAACTGTTAGCAGTGGAGGCCAGCAAAAAAAAAAACAAAAAAAAAAAAACAACGCACGCACGCACCCAGATCCACCACGAGATTTTAATCAATTGTTAATACTCATTGTCTCTTGTCACGTTAATGTTAGAATAAAATATACTCTTCCTTCCTCATTCTTACTAGACACTAGACAGACATGTTAATTAATAACTTTTTCATATATTTATAAGAAGCTTGGTTAAAGTTTGTCAATATTTTTAAGGCTTTAAAATTATCCTTAATGAAATTTATCAATTGATAGATGTTTTATTCGATTAGGAGATTGTTTAATTAATTAGAAAATATTAATAATAAATAGACAAAGTTTTATATTTAAGATATTGGAGAAATATCTTATAATAAGAATTGGAGGAAGCAAAATTTATTAAAAAGAATGCATGTATGATTCAAACTTCATGTAAAAATTTTGAAGACGAAAGATATCTAATTCTCAGTAATCAAATAGATAAAATTTGAAAAAGATGAATGTTAACTAAGAAAAAGGAAATTAACTATGATTGAAGCACTGATATCCTTCGAAAAAAACCTGTCAATGCTAAATGAAAACCACGACAGTATCATTATTCCAAATATTTGTTTTTAAAAAATCGAGTTTATCTAAATTTTGACGTCTGATTGATCTCAAAGTTTAATTTTTTAAACGAGACAGGTAACACACTTCTTCGATCATTGGAATAATTCTTCCACACTATCATGATCACTTGTTTCTTCTAAAGCCACTTTTGTTGACTTAAAGGAGAAAGAAACCAATACTGGAAAAGAAAAGAAAAAAAAGGAAGTTATATGGACAAATTGTGAGACCCACCTTGTGATAATGATAGCAGTGTCATTAACGTCTACAGCTGTTAGTACTTCATCAGTTTCACGCTAAAAAGTTTTGAACTTTGTGGGCGGCCAAATCTGTAATCACCGAGTTTCTTCAGATTTATTGCATGTTGAAATGTCACAAAGAAATATGTATGTATAATATGAAAATTCCAAAAGCAGCATAGAAGCATCTCAGTTTGTAGATTCGGATAGAAGAAAGTGGGGGGAGGGGCACATAGGAGTGGCGAGCATGACATTTTATGACAGGTTTTAACTTTAATCCTAAAAGCAAATATTCTACTAAGAGATTGGTCCTCAAGCGACATCGTTTATAAATGTTTCAGTTTGAAGCTGTTTTCTTTGGTGGTGATCCATTGAGGCGCCGTGCTTCACACACCGGTGGGGTTTCTCCGACCGATGGGACTCCAATGACGGAATTTCTCCAGGGAAATGGAAAGCTGTGAGATATGAGAAGCAATTGAGGCGATTCAGATTCAGCGATCTCTGTGTTGTGTTGTCACTTTTCCAATCGTAGCTGCCCGAGCAGTGTGAGGTCAGTGTCGGGTTCGGGTCTGCGATGATTCGTACTGTGAATTGGAGTTACTAATTCTTCGGCCATTTGCTAGATTACTGTTGTGACCGGCGTTGCTAAGAAGAAAGGAAGACGAAGCATGGGTTGGATTCCATGTTCTGGAAATCCAAACGGTAAGAAGAAAGGAAAGAATAAGATGAGGACGGAAGTGCAGGAGAATACGGTAGATCAAACCAAAACAACTCCAGGTACGCATACAGTCATTAATTTTAGTATGGCAAGCTAGGCATTAAAAAGTTTACAATAGTTATTTGAGGATTCCTATTGCAGTTTCGTGATGAAATTATTTGAGAATTTCTAGCAACAATGAAGCTTAATCGAGCTTCGTGTACCTATATGCCAAAGTGTGTGAATTTCCTCATTGCGGATAGCTGTGATTTGATAGTGACGAAGGCCTTTGGTATTTAATCCTCTGCTCTGTATTTCTAGGTTCTCCTCCATCACATTAGTCGGATCTATGCATTACTAGAATTTAGATTTTGATTATGCTACGCCAAGATAAACTGCTATGAAAATGTTTTTGGCAGTTTTCACCCTTCATAATGGTATAGAACCTCTCATTTGAGCAGCTTCCTTTGGTACTATAGGTTTCTATATTCAAATTCAAACTTAGAATTGTTCTTGACATTTTAGTTTGAATTGATGCATTCTACATGGCAAAACCAATTTAAGTTTCAAATTTATATGATGTTTAGTTACATCCTGCTGGGGCTTGAACTGTGAAATATTCTCCACATTATTTTCATGATTTCAAGAGACAGGATGAACATGGAAATGGCCGAAGAAACCTAAATATGAGCTAGGCTGAGCATCTGCTTCTTCTTGTCCCTCATCTAACCATTTTAGGGTTGTTGTTTACAGGGAAGTTGAAGAGGAACTCATCCACTAGTTCCAGAGATCCCTCTAAAAATGGGAATTCTGATCACATTGCAGCCCAGACTTTCACATTCCGTGAGTTGGCGATTGCAACAAAAAATTTTAGGACAGAAAGTCTTTTGGGAGAGGGAGGATTTGGTAGGGTTTATAAGGGACGTTTGGAAAGTTCTAATCAGGTGGGTCTGTTTTCCTGATGATTAATTTGTCTACACAGAACAGGAGAAACTTGCTGGGCAATCAACTTTTACTTCCTTTTTCTTTGTGATGGTCCTTTTGCTCAATTCACCACATTTCATCGGGGAATGTAGGTTGTCGCAATAAAGCAACTTGACCGAGATGGGCTCCAAGGGAATAGAGAATTCCTTGTTGAAGTGTTGATGTTAAGTCTACTTCACCACCCTAACCTTGTCAACCTTATTGGTTATTGCGCCGATGGGGATCAAAGGCTTCTAGTTTATGAATACATGCCATTAGGATCCTTGGAGGATCACTTATATGGTATTTGTATCTCAGATCTATATACTTGTTACTTCCATCTCTTTGAATTGCATATGACAGTCTTATAGGAGGCACTGGTTATGCTTTTTGATTTTCAGATATTTCTCCTGCCAAAAAACGACTTGACTGGAACACACGAATGAAAATTGCTGCTGGGGCAGCAAAGGGATTGGAATATCTGCATGACAAAGCGAACCCTCCTGTCATATATCGAGATCTAAAGTGTTCAAACATTTTGCTTGGGGAAGGGTATCAACCAAAGTTATCTGATTTTGGTTTGGCTAAACTTGGACCTGTTGGCGAAAACACCCATGTATCCACAAGGGTTATGGGCACCTATGGATACTGTGCTCCAGAGTATGCAATGACAGGTCAACTGACTCTGAAATCAGATGTTTATAGCTTTGGCATAGTTCTTCTGGAAATAATTACTGGAAGAAAAGCCATCGACAGTTCAAAAGCTGCGGGAGAACAGAATCTTGTTGCATGGGTGTGAACATTTCTCTGCTTATATTGTTTGCTGGGGTTGGTTGATGATTTAACAGTGACGATATTAATGAACTAGATCTAATGGATTGTCGGTAAATAAAATAAAATAAGTGTAGTTCCATATGATTAGGCTATGCTTGGAAACTACTACGTGGGCTTGAGAATTTATGGTATTCAATTATTTTTCATTCCCATTATCCCATTCCCATAGTTCTCGATCACCTTTAATTAATCCTAACTAGACATTTCATATGAGTTCTTTTTGCCGATTTTACACTCTTTTGGGATCATTAGGATGGTTTTTTCTTCCCTCTTTTAAGATGATTCCTTATCCTCCTGTTCTGTTTTGCCTTCCCCCTCTCACAAAGTACTTCTATTATCAAAACTCAAAGGGGGCAAGTTTTTCTTGCCATTATGATGATCGAAGCTTGCTTCCAAATTTATGGCGAACTTTCAAACTGTATCTCACATTGATTCTCTTTGAGGCTATCTATAAGAAATTGAACTTAATACATTTAATCATATGATATAATGGTATGATCGAGTCTTGCTCCTATGAGTAATTTGAACAATAACTTTGGCATAAATCATTCTGATTGATGAATAAATTGCAGGCTAGACCCTTGTTTAAAGATCGAAGAAAATTCTCACAAATGGCTGATCCAATGCTTCAAGGTCAGTACCCTCCCAGAGGCCTATATCAAGCCCTTGCTGTTGCAGCAATGTGTGTTCAGGAGCAAGCAAATATGCGGCCAGTTATAGCTGATGTCGTCACTGCCTTGTCTTACCTTGCTTCCCAAAGGTATGACAGCAATTCACAATCTCTTCAAAGCCCGCGCCTTGCCCCTGCAACTCCTACAACCAGAAGAGGAAGATGATATGGAACTGATCACAGTTTGCTGATTTTCACTTGGTTTGAAGCAAACTCTTAAATGTTGTAGCTGTACTGCAAAGTACATGTTTATAGACGTAAAATATCAGTTGTTCTTTTGTGGTTATTATTTATTTCTCAGGTCAGAGCATAGTCGCGGAAATATTTATGTGAAGAGGGTGCAATGAACTGCTCCTATTTCCATTGGAGTGATTACAGTATTTTTCACTTCCTTTTCCCTTTAATTTCTATTTTTTGTTGGATTCGTAATGCATTTGCCTTGTGTTTGAACTAAACACTTCTCCTTGTATTGTGTATTTTAAGATGAGCAGTATAGTTCATACTTCATAAGGGATACAGCTGGATACAAATTTTATACTTTATATATATTTTTTGATACATTATACTTTATATTGATATTACTTACATTTCACCGGAACTAAAAGGTTAGGAACAAGAAAGGCATAAAGGAGATTAAAATTCTATTTAGACAGAAATAATCAAGTCAGGTAATTACTCGGATGTACTGAGGCAGGAGAAGAATGAGCCTTGAGGAAACTCGGGGACTGCTTTATCAGTCTCGTTCTTGTTTACTGGAATCTCTCTTTGGAGTGACACTGTCAGTTTCTCCCGCACCTATCGGTTTTCCCTGATTCAAACAACATCCAAGGCCAACCAAATGGCCATGTTGAAGAATTAAGAGACTTTTCCAGATACAAAAATTTATGTTTTCATATACTACAATGAAGGATCAAGAAACTGCATTTGATGTGAATTTGGTGTCAAGGAATAGCCTGTTGAATTCTTCCACTTGAATATGTCAGGTTAGAGGTCGAGAGAGCGGAAAATACGTGATATATATATATATATATTTTGATATATGGAAAATACATGATATTATCATTACCTTGTTTTTATCACGCCAATTAAGTCCAAAGCTTAGTAGACCTATCTTCCGTGAGGGCTTTTCTTCCCGTGGGCTTGGTGCTAGGCCGGCCCTATAGTTAATAATAACAATGAAAAGCACGCCATTAAGTTAAACTTAACTACATCATATTGGTTAATTCCATTATATGATCAAAACAAGTATGGGTGATTTTCAATTCCTTCATAAAAAAGCAACAGTCCCTAGTCTTTCTCTTCATGGTTTCTGTTATCTTCGATAGTTAATTGTTACTTCAACTCTCTTGACCCTTGTGTGACAACAAAAATGATGCTTACCAATAGAATTTAATTCTTCACCATTATCCAATACTTCAGAGCTAGTTACACGCAGGAGAAAACATTTAAAGGATATTTCTTCATGTTTTAACGCGTTTCACAATTCATTTAGCAAAAGACAGCAACATCTGAAGCATGGTATTTTGAAAAACTTATACCTTGGAGAAGGAAGTGCTCGGGATAGGCCAGATTCATATTGGCAGGTAGCCTTTAACGAACTTTCTGCCACTAACAGTCGTTTTTCCATCCCAGCAATCGTAGCCATGGCCTTATCATACTTCTCCTGCATATACATTATAGTGTGCTCAAATTTTCCAAGAAGTTTGATTTATATAAGAATCCATGAGGAGTCCTGATCAGATTCAAGGAATTCGGGATTAATAATTACCTGAAGCACATGAGCCTCGTGTTTCTGAGCAGCGACATCTTGCTCTGCTTTTCTGCGAGCATCTTCAGCAATTTTTTGCTCCTGCTCTAGCTGCATTAGGACCTGTAGAATGCAGATAGATTCAACATTTTCCATAGTGCACATGAGTTTTGCTAATTCATTTTGCATCCAAACTTGTGAAAAAAGGCGGCGGAGTGAACAGGTACACGCTAGAACCTTCAGCAGGGAAGCTTCTTGTTCTTTCTTTCCAGCAAGGACTTGCTGTAACTCAGTTATCTCCAGCTCCAATTGCTCAACCTGCATGATTTTAAACACATTAGTAAACCTAAGGAGCCAAAGGCCGCCAAAGATTTAGAGAAGAAGAACAAATTATTATTGCATTTGGATGTTGAACTAGCTATTCCTAGCGTTTGTACGATATCTGGAATAAGTCCTCAGCTAATTTGGATCATTGCATAGTCATCTACATCAAGCTCGCTCTCTATCTATTGAGAAAGACACACAAGTGCAGCTATCCAAATATTAAGCATACCCTTGCAATTAGTTCCAGTCGATTATCTTGATTGACTGCCTCCATCAGAGCTGTTTCTAGCTCCTCAACTCTGGTTAAAAGGATGGAAATACACGCATGGAGATTAATTAGTTGTTCTCAAACAACGTCATGATAAAAGATTTGAAATATGAGTAATTAAAATAGAAAAGGTAGAATATCCTCAATTTCTCTTTAAGATTTCCAAATAAGAAATAAGAGATGGAGGAAGAAGGGAGGAACAAGAAGAAAAGTACAAAAATGAAGTTGAAGCATGCTGGATGCTGTTTTATAAAGATTGTCAGCTGTTAATTGTCTATGGGCTACAATATCTGCACAGTAAATGAAGTAAGAAAACATAATGAAGCATTTGGGATATTTGCCCGGATGCACCTGTCGGTGGTTGAAGGCCATTTCCAGAGTCCAGACCCTGGAACTTGTTTAAACATGGCCATTGGAAACTTTGAAAGGTATTTCTTAGGGATATACACTGTCATACTCTCTTAGGAGGAGATAAGAAAGTACACAAGGTAAGGCATGATTTTAACAAACTAAACTGGACTGGCAAATACATTTTTCAAAACCGTAACTCATCAGCAATTATTGCCTAAGAAGTCTCATGTGAACTTAAACAATGGGCTGAAAAACAAATGGATCAGCATTGACAGAAAAAGCGCCAAAGAAAAACAAACCTGAGCACAGAAGCTCTTTTCTCCTCAATCAATCTGCATAACTCAGCCTTCAACCAAACCACCTGATTGAAATTTAAAATGAGTTGTGCATAAATCAGTTATACCGGAACAACTATTTATAGAACATGAAAACTATAAACTAAAATCTGCCCAAGGAGGTAGACTCCAGAATCTTGGACATGCATGAGGAATATATTTTTTACTAAAGTTGTTGTGGATTGGACGCCCACTACCCACCAAACAACATGCAGCTAGTTGAATACACTAGAATATATATTAAAGTATGTGAAATCCTTTGCTCAAACTCCATGGATCTTTCATATATTACATTCCCCACAGTTACATGATTTTCCTGGAAGAATATGCCGGTGTCAAAATTGCTTTTCGCAAAGTACATTTGGTATAAAACGCACATTGATCCTCTATGTGCTAATCAAAAACAAAGATCCCTCAAGCAATTGCTCCCAATATATATCAAGTGAATAACTCAATAAACCACATCTTTATGATTGTTTCAGAAAATCAAGGAAGGAAGATGCATTCTTGGATGCTTAGATAATTATTCATACGTAATAGTTGGGGGAAACTTTCAACCCAATCCACATGCTGAGTATTCCTAAGCAGGATGAGAATAGAGGAAGTTTCCAGCTAACATAAACCAACCCAAACCCTAACATGTAATTTGTATGGAAACCATAGAAGCATAACTTCTACGACCATCAGAAAAAGGGACCAAAATCTGAGTTTTCTCAGTGTAAAAACTAATAAAAAATCCACTGAAGCTCCAGCATATATTCAAAGGACAAAGTGTAATCTAATTGAATTGCATATTCAGCCCTCCAAACATAATTAAATCAACTGATATATCACGGACAGAGTCATTACATGACACCAACAATTGCAAACAGTCTTAATTTTGCATGTTCTGACCAACAATTGCTACCACTGAGGTGGAAGTATGATTTTCCATAATAAGTAGCACACTTAAAACAGTCAATTTTAACATGGATGGCATGGAAGAAGACAAAAAAAAAGGGAAAGAAAACACATTCATACACTAAATAAAATGAAATGGTGGATAAGATGGGGAAAAATAGTGGTAGATTAATATAAATTAAAAAAAAAAAATAGAAGAAAGGTCTAAAGGAAGCAACCTGTTCCTGAAGATGTGGTAGACATTTGCCTTCTAAACTACCATGAAGGCCATTAAGCAATTCATCCACATCAGAAGATTGAGGCTCCAAATATGATTTTTCCTCATCAGTTGTTTTCCTTTCTTCTACCACAGATTCTGGCTTACGCTTGAAACTGCACAGTTTAGATGCAACCTTTATGGAATCCTTAGAAATGCATCCCCTCTTTGACCTTTCCTCCAAGACAACTAATACAGATGACCGATGTTTATCTCTCAGTTCCTGCAATCTGGCCTCAGTCACTGCTAGAAAACCCATGCAAGCAATAAAGACTAGCTGGCTGCTGTCAAATGTTGAGCCAACAAGTGACTGTAAAAGTGCGAGTGCATCACCTGCATCTTTTGTTGTAACTAATGAAGAACCTAGAACAAGATATGATAAATTGCTATTATATTAAAACTTGATTGAAAATAAACTTCATTTATCTGCACCTAATATTTGATTCGAACATTGGAAAACACAACTCAGTACCATATAACTCTATTAGAGCTAGTGCTGTTCGAAATAACATGACACGGTTCCCTTCAAATAGCAGCACGTCCCATACTCGAAGAACTATAGACAAAGTAATTAGTTCACTGTAAGGCAACATGCTTTAGGATATAAC
This sequence comes from Acacia confusa, assembly GCA_037074495.1. NCBI lineage: Eukaryota > Viridiplantae > Streptophyta > Magnoliopsida > Fabales > Fabaceae > Acacia > Acacia confusa. The sequence goes on along the minus strand of CM073507.1, from coordinate 4,929,088 downwards.
AAGTTGGAAGCCAATTTTGTGACTTTGTGAGAACCAAACAAATACCCTGCATAAATCTCACCGCTTTCCCAAGGAAGTGTGTTCATAAAAATTGAAAGAAACCAAGGTCCAGAAATCCACGTCACTTGCACTCCCAAGTAATCCAAATGATTCACTGCAACAAAAGTGACAATAGAATAAAATATCGATGCAAGCTGCTTCATAGCAAACAAAAAAATTACTAAGTAAATCTAGCAATTACAAACCCAGCTTTGGAAATCTCTCACGCACTAATTCCTCAAAAACTAACTGGTCCACCTGACAAAACAAAATCTTCCATGACTATCATAGGGAATTACTAAGTCACTCCATACTGTAACTACGAAACAAACATGAATTACCAATTGAGGATAAAAATAGAGAGATATAATTTCAAAAAATTTAGCTAATGGAACTAAACCTGAGATTCTATCATTTCCTCTGTATAACAGCCTTCAAAATAATCATCAATAATGCCCACCAATGCCCTGAGAAATCCAACTAAAACTAATAAGCTAAGAAATCCAAGTTAAATCAAGTACTGTGCATAAGAAATACTCATATTTACATGATCTACTGTGCTCCAAATATTGTAATTAAGGTCTGCCAAACGATAAAATTTATGGATGCATTATGCTTGAAAGGTTTACCAATCTATTCAGAAATATTATTTATTTTCAAGCTCTAAGTATTGTTGCTAGAATATAGGTAGCTATCTACGCTACAGAGAGAGATTACCAGAGTAAGCTTCTCAAACCTACCAAAAGGCATTTTCTTCAGGCATAAGAAGCAGCAATAAACCAGCAAAGAAGTTCATTGCCTGCAAATGTTTCAATAACGGACAATGATGGCAACACATGATTACCACTAATAAAGAATTCAAGGTGAACATCAAAATATTCCCCACCCAGTTATCCCTCTACCCGAAAAAATAAAAGAAAAAAGAAACAATTAAGGGAATGCAAATACACTTAACGGTCAGCATGTCAAAAACAAGAACTCTACTGCATAGATGACAGCACAGTCTTCTAACAGTAAACAGTCAAGCTACAATTCAAGTCTTTAAATACCTTCTCGCTTTTATAAGAAACTTTGTTTTGGTTTACTAAGGAGCAGCCAGAAGGGTTGGAACATTGGAAAACATTAAGAATATGTACTACGTACACTTTAAGACATTGATAACTTAATATGTATACTAAGCTTTTAGAGAGAGTTAAGAGGTAAGGTCATTAGTTGGAAAGGTATAACAGACCACTCGGAGACACAATAAAGGGTCAACTGAGAGTCCTCAGCTATATGTTTAAGATGCCAAAAGCAAAAAAAAAGGCAACAGAACAAAATCAACCCTCAACTAACTTAAAACAGAGCTTCAAAATTCATTTGTATGTTGTAATTTGTAAATCAGCCAGGTTACTATGTAACTTAACTTTGAAGAAAATTAAGTTCAAGAAGCACAAATTCAACCTAATTTCAGTTGAAGCATGACATGTTCATTATATTCTTAAAATGCAAGTGAAAACAAAGAAATAAGTAGAAAATTTTACACTAAAAAATTGCAATTTTTCCAGCACATCAACAATAACTTGAATTTTCCACAAAAGGGAACGAGACTAAAACAGGCTTCTATAAATATTGGTCCATGATTTTACCCAGCACCAAGAATTTTAGTTTACCTTATGAGTTTCTGCTTGAACAGTTTACCAACATATATATATCATTGGCATTAAGTTCGAGGAAACTGAAATATCAGGACGTACCAGTTAAATTAGTTTTCACCCACACTACTAAACCCCTGTTACCTGACAGTACCCTACAGAGGGGTTATGCCGAGCATACGCAAGGAGTAGGCGCCTCAAGGAATTCCTGCCATTTTCATCCAGAGCAGGATGGCCTGGGAAAGTTCTTGGTACATCCTGTAAAAGAAAGGCATGATTTAGTCTAAGGAGGGGAGCCAACGTACAAGATAAAGCCAAAGAAGCAGCACCTACAAATCAAAATAAAGTCCAAGGCGCGTGCAGCAAATGACCTTCTCAATCTGCTTTCTCCATTTCCCAAATGCACCAGACAGATCGTTCTGCTTCTTGCTTTCACCACCATGTATTTCTTCAGCTAACAGATTCTCATAATAGCTTTCCACCCGTCGTGTCTTCACACCCACAAAGGCTTGCCAGACCTGTAATAAGTAAAACAATATTGTAACAAAGACTGCATTTTCTCTCTCACAAATTACTAACATCAATGAATTAATGAACTGGAAAGCATCAATTGTACCTCTCCTCTAATATCCTTTGGCACTCCACCCTGAACAAGGAACTGAAGTTCTTTCCATGGAAAGAAATTCTCAGATGAGTCTTGGTCCACAAAAGCATTATCATTCCTTGATGCATTGGTATTGTTGTCTAGAGTCTCATTAATGCAGACCTCATCCTCACAGTTCCACTCAGAAACCCCTTCGAGAGACTCAGATTCTTGCATCGATGGAAGATGGCTGTCGTTACCCTTTATCTGCTGACCTTTCATAATAATTCCCTTCTTGACGCGAGAACTCATAATTTTCTCAATGTCAATGAGAGATGGCCAAATTTCAGCCCAGATTCCAATTTTAACGGTCTGTCTTTCTTTTGAAGGGCGGACTACCTTATCAGAAGTACTTCCTGTTACACTTGAATCATCTCCTTCACTTAGCCTCTCTGGATTTGTCTCCTCTTTAACCTCTGTTTCTTCAGCGGAATAGCTACAATCTGAACCACCACCTTTACTAGCCCCCCCAGGAAATATGTGTTCTTTTCTCTCACTGCCTCCAGCAGACTCTTTGCCCCTTAAATCATTTCCTTCACTAATCCTCTCTGCACCTTTCTCTTCTCCTATCTCAGAAGAATATGGTTGAGAAGATTTAGATATCTGTTCAAGGAAGTTTTTCCATTTATCAAATCTTTCATCCTCCTCTACCTGATATCATAAGTATATTGGTTCAGCGGTAATACTTGATCGATTTTGTGCTGCTTATTGGTAAAAACCAGTCCTCAAAGTTGGGAAGGGCATGTTTTATTAAGGCCTTGTCCCTTTGCCAAGTAGGTGTAGTGCATGCCTATATGCTTTTGATGTGACTCTGCAATGATTTTTTCAGAAAAATACTTGGGAAAAAAAGGGAAATATGGAGAAATTCAGTAATTTAATGACAAGGTGCTTGTCTGCATTTTTGTCTCTATTCGTGCGATGGTATACAACCAAGAAAACAGTTTCCAAAGAAACTACTCGACGCTAGCCATTTAGTTATTATTGTTATGGATTCTGAGTGAGATTATTTAATGATGTTGCTCATTAGCAGAAAACTATATGCTTTTTCCAACAGAATGTGCTGAAATATGCTTGATCATAGAATGTAACCAATTTTGTAAATATGTGCGCATGGGAAAAATTGAAAATATTTATGTTGAAGTAGCAGGGGGAAAAAAAAGTAATAAAAACCTTGTATATAGAAGCATATCCTCTGTACGTTTGTACGTGTTGAGGTCTTAACGCAAAGCCATAGGAATCCCTGCAGAAATACATGCGCACTTTTTCATGGAAGAAAAGAAGGAAGATACTACCAATAAACAAGTTGGCATATCACCAAAAACAACAGCAAAAGAAAAACTGCAAATTCTGCTGAAAATGATTGAATCTATGAACGATGTGCGAAATCGAAGCAGGGCAAAGGGAAAGGGAGGCTGATCATGGATAAATCCGAGGCTTTACAGTAGAAACTACCTGGAATCAATCTCCAATGAGCGCTTACTCAACAAGGACAACAACATACTTGAAGAACGCTTGCGGTTCTGCTGCCCATAGCTGAACCAAACTGAGAATGCTACAACACTTCAGACTTGAGAGCCACTTATTTAATAATTAACACCCGCTGCGCTAATTCTGCCGCCAATATATCCAATTTCAACGTCAAATCTCGCATAATGAATTGTATCCGATACATAGATTATGACTGATTCAAAAATTAGTTCTCTCGTGTCAAAGTCTACTAATGGTCTTGAAATGATGTACAGTTTTCATGTTTCAGGTGAACATTAACAGCTACGGAGAGTTTTGCCCATTCAGGAGAGGAATCAGAAGACAATCAAATTTACCAAAGAAACTTTCCGAATGCGATCCAGGAATTTGCATTAATTAAGGGTATCAGGACGCGTGGATATGGCAGACAATTAACTATCCGTTCGCGCGCGCATCCGTCTTGGGCTCGAAATTGTGGAGGAAACTGAAACATTAGTCCGCAGTTTTCGATTGATTTAGCGAATATAAATTCGATTGCGCACCAAATAAGGTAGAATGGGAATTTTTTGCCCCAGCCATAAAACATTAGGATTGTAAATGAGTTTGATTTGCGAGACAAGACAGTAGTTCGTTCTTGGTAACGGCAATATCATGCCACGTGTTCCCATTTTAAGCAAGGAAGTCCATGCAAGGAATGCTATAAAACGAGATGTTATAACGAGAGTAGTATTATATGTGTGTGTGTGTGTGATTGAATTGAATCCTCATTCTCTCCCTACACCAATGTTCTAATATTGAGGTATTTCTTATTATACTCGCCCGATGAGAATTTTATAAACAAATAAAAAAAGTTTGAGAACCAGCTTATCACAACGAAAATAATAAATTAAGACATCAGGATATAGCTATAAAACAGAAGGAACGTTTGATCAAAAAAACCAAATATAACTGAATACAACAGCATGCAATATAACCATTCTATAACAAATTAACAACCACAATTTTTATTTGAGTTTAACAACTCCATTGCCATACGCACAACATCCAATATCTGGCATTTTATATGATAATAATGAGACGAATGCAGAGCCGATCATAAGCCGGTGCGGATACACAGGTAGGAAATTTATTTATATCGGCCACATAAACAGGTCCAGATTAGACTGAAAAATGACACTAAAGTAGCAATATTCTACAGCTTAGACGTCTTCAGCTGCCACCCGTTGTTCAATTTTGGAGCTGCAAAGAAGAAATGTGAAAGTGTCAACAGAATGTTGAGGGGGACGGGCGAATCCAGGCACGGCGTTTTAAACTATATCGTGTAGTGTCAAAGTAAGGAATGATATTCAGTTTGTTTATAGTGTACCGAAAAACGTTTCTTGAAAATGTCCAGGATATCCTGAGGATCACATTTCGTCTTCACATACGCATCATTTTTGTTCAGCTCCTGCGAAAGAGTCACGATTTACCAAAAATGAATATATCTTTTGGAACCAATATATCTGAAGGAAATAATAATGATCAGGCCTTCCATCAAATCTCATGAGAGATGACTACCAACGAACCATTCTGTTTACACTTGCAGATGCAGAGCGGATGAGCGGATTATGAAAATCAATTCATTTTATAAATGAAAGCAAGGGAGCGTTTTAGGAAAGGGGAATAAAAATCAAAGAAGATATTGCTTAACGAAACAAGTTCCTACGTACCTCAAACCATGCTCTAAGTTTAGGCCTTCCCTCCGTAATATCATGCTTGAAAAACTCGGAGAAGACGATTTGGAATCTTTCAGCGAATGGAGCAAAGGCCACATCCACCTGATGGTCAAAGCAAGTTATAAATCACAGAGAATCATAGTTATATTCTTACATACAATTAGAATGCAACAGCTTCGAGTCAACTTAAGACTACGTTGATGCTTCATTTCATCAGATTGATCACATAAAAATCTCTTCAGCGTTCCATAAGGAATCCATCTGAATAGAGTCAAAGTTCAAGAAGAAAAATCAGGACTCCTAAGTTCAACTTACCCCACTGAATTGGCCAAGGAAGAATGGTCCGTCATCGAATCTACCAAGAGCATTCTCCAGATAATCAAAAGAAGGACCTGGTACAACTTGTAACTCTTACTGTCCAGCCAAACTGAACAACAATCCGAAGTCTAAATTATATATAAACGTAGATCTTACTGGTTTGCTTCACGGGATCTTCTACTTTAAATGAAGAGTACACATCTTTGATGAATGTCTCAGAATACGATAACAACTGCTCACCAAACTCTTTCTTGGCAGGATCCTGAAAAATGTCTTTCTCAACATTACCATGCTGGTAAGTAGAGAAGAGGGGTTGGGGAAGGGGACAAGGGTCATCAATCATCATGGATAATAAACGACGATGCAGTTCTTAGTTCTTACATCGGGAAACAGAGCCGGCCCAGAAAAATTGGCATCAACATATCTGATCAAATCAAGACTTTCTCCCAAAACCTTGCCATTGTGCTCCAGTGATGGCACCTATATATAACCAGAGAGAGACATAGTGAATCAGGTTAATGAAGAAGGCCCGCCATGGTTAAACAAATTAAAAAGCTTGCACCAAGTTAAGCACCTTATTCTCAGGATAGACTTTCTCCTTGTACCAAGCAGGCCTGTTTTGAAGGTCTATAGGAACCAATTTAATATTGTCCTGCTGTCCCTGTAGTTTAAACAGTTCGATCGTTACTCAGGAAAGAGAAATCATGGCTTCCTCTTTGAATAAAATAGTCAACAGGAGACAAGATGTTAAATCAGCAGGAGACAAGAAACCAAGCCATCACACTCACGAAAAGAAAATTAACCAAAGAGGAAAGAGTAAGGAAGAGGACCTTGTAGTTCCTAGCAATCCATACCCGTTGTGCAAATGGGCACACATAACTGATGTACAGCCTGAGATAATGTCCAAAGTAAACATAATTAACATGTGCTAGACGACAGAAGCAAAAACATAGAAAATTAGGGTAAAATCGGGCGATGGTCAGATATAAAATGTTTACATGCATACAGACACATATATACAATGGATGAACAAACCTGGTAGTTCCATCGAAGAGAGAAGGGGGATCGGAAGTGGAAGTTAAGGAGGGAGGCTTCACTTCGTCGACGCCCCTGAAAACATCGAGAGAGGAGAAAGCGTAAGAAAGAATGGAAAATTATTGGAAAGGCAGGGAAAGTGTATGCAGAAATGTCTTACGCAGTTGCCATTGATCTCGTTTTCCGGTGAAATCCTCCGCTCGGAGTGGATGGTAGAGGGAGTAATCTGATACGGAATGAGGTCTACATTCATTAAGGTCCCGCATTTTATAGCCCTCAGAGGCCCGGCCAGGCGAAATAACCACATGCGCAAGCAGTGACGTGAGTGAGTAGCAGTGGATAACTCCGCTGCCTTGACACTTTTCCATGTTGGTCGAAGAAGGCGCTAGAACCCCGCCACCCTCAAAAGCGTCTAAGTTCATGATTGACTAGTGTGATTGAAGTACGTTCATATAAACACCACACGTACTTATTTTATACTTCGGCTCCTAATTATAAAATAAAATTAATTTTTTTTAAAATTAAAAAAAGTTAAATAAGTTACTTAATCATTTCATATATTATAGATTTTTATATTATTTATTAATTTATTAGTTAAACTAATTAGTTTTAAAAAAATAAAAATAAAAGTACTCTAAAGTGATTTAATTAGCTTCTTTAATCTCTCAAAAAAAAATTAACTATATCTTATAATTAGGACCTGAGAGAGTATATATACATATATAAATTAGTAGCTTCTAACATTAATCTAAGCACATACTGATTGAAATAGTTATCCTTTTTCCAAGTATAAGTATCAATTAGTTTTTTTTTTCGAGATTAAAGAAGCTAATAGAATGTTAAATTATTTATATTTTTTTCTTAATTTTTTTAATTTATAAACTGATATACTCCCTGCAATCATTTTTGTAAGAATTTTCTCTCTCTTAAGGCTAGACCTAAATAAGCAAATTTTTATTTATTTATCAAAATTTAAACTACTTTTCTGTTTTTACCCATATTAAATATATATGTTTATATTAATTATCTCTTTTTGTTCAGAATATTAATTATCTATCACTTATCACAAATTCTCTTTTATTTAATCATTTATTACTCATTATCTCTCATAGTTTATATATTTTCATATATTCTTCTCATAAATACAGATATATTTGGGAAAAAAAGTGATATTTTTTACACATTCACTGTTTTTAACTAAAAGCTTATAAAATAACTAAATAGGTATAATCTAATAATACATATAATATAATTAAATAATGAATTTAATTTTTCTCAAGATAAAAAAGCCAACAAGTAATAATAAATCATCTTCTCGATTAATTGTTATTCCCTCCCTCTAGTTTCCACCACATCGTACCATTGCTCATATATATTTTTTCACACAATTCTGAAGAAATTTGTAGTGCCATTCCTGTACTTGTTATATATGAGGTCATTTTAATTTTTAACTACTCCCTTCGTCCTATGCATGAGGTGATTTAGAAAACAATTAAATTTATTCATCATAAGCGATAAATATGTAGATTTTTTTAAATAAGCCCTTATTTGTGAATAATTAAACAAGAATAATAATGAGAAAACTGGCCAAAAAGGATGTGTGGGGAACGACAATAATGAGATGTGAGAAAATATAAGTGGATGAACAAAAATCAATAATAAAAATGTTTTATTAGTTAAACTTAGACAGATAAATAGGACCTATAAAAAGATAGAATCTTATTTAAAAAATGGGACATTATAAATAGGATGGATGAAGTAATTACTATGCAGCAAAGAAAAAAAGTTATATCAAGGGTGTGTTTGGTTTAAAGATAGGAGAGAGATAAAGAGGTATGTTACTTTATTTAGTTTGTTAGAGGAAAGGGGAAGAAAGAAAATCCTTTATAATGAGAGCAAAATATAAAGGAAAGGAAGAGAATGTGAATTGTTTCGTAAAATTTTGGCTTCTCTGTCACTTAAAAATTCAAACCAAACAAAAGAATGAGGACCCCTCTCATCCCTTCCTCTCAAACCAAACACACCCTAAATATACCTTAAATTGGTAAAAAAAAAAAAATTCAGGATTATGTTATTAATCTTTCTCTCTCTACATTTACAAATCTTGTTTCCCTCTCTCTCATCTTTATCTTTTTTCAATAAAAATTAAATAAGAGTAAAATTGAAAAAAATATTAATAACCTCTCTTTGAGGATTTATATTTAGGATGAGGAATTTTTTTTCATAACAAGAACCAGAGAGTATGAATTCTTAGATCGACTGATTGGTTATTATTTTGATATTTAGACCAATTGAGGTTTTAACAAATTTTATGGTATTACAAGGTGTTGATATGAGTTGGATTTCTCTCTCAATCCTTTTTTCATTATCCTTCATAATCTCTAAATCACATCCGTTCAATCACTACAATACCACTTTTACTTTTCTCTCACTTTTTCAATCAACGGCCTAAATTTAGTCAATGAGATAAAAGGAGAAATGAGATAAAGGAGAAAATCTCATTTTCATTGATATGGCGCTGTATTCTTTTAACATGCCAATGTAATAATTACGTTAAACATACAATTAGAAATCGATCTGACCACCTTTTTTTCTTCTAGTTGATGAGTCTATTAAATGTTTATTTAGGGCTACTTATCACAATCAAGACAAACCCACTTTTATGTTTTTTTCCGCCAACGAAATTATTTCATGTACTTATCTTATATTTTGTAATTTATCATTGAAAAGTTTTTTTTTTTAAACGATTTCAATGGTGGAGTGAGGGCTACCTCTAGACCGTGCATCTAAGAAGTAAGGCCAATATTTTATTTAGTATTATCTCCAATCTTAAATATAAAATATAGTTTATAATATAACTTACACTATAAACTATGTCTTATATTTAAAACCAAAAGAATACCATATAAACATATATACTCCCCTATTATATATGACTCATCTTTTTATAACAGACTTTATATATATATATATATATATATATATATATCTTTTTTTGTGCATGTCGGTCACTCCTCTTATCTTATTTATAGAATAGATAGATAGGCTTTTTTTTGTCCTATTTATATTCAAAATGCACATCATTAAAATTTTTAAGTAGCATGACACTTGATGGATGCTATAGTCTTAGATGGGGTAGGTTAATTGATCTACCAGTCATGATCTTGTCATTTCTGTTTTTAATTTTCTATGTTAATTGCGTATGCTATTTGTGGTGTTTCAGACCTCGTCCTCTCTTGTTAACGTTGTTCTTGTTGTTGAGTGATTCAAGTCTTGAGAGGGGTGGATCGGATATAAACTAGTGCTAGCTACTTATGAAATGCAAGGTGAAATCAGATTTTTTTTTTTTTTTTTGATTTTGAGATCTATCAAAGTTTGTGGCATAGGGTTCTACTTGAAGGAATAATTCTCACGTGGCCGGTTCTTAGCAATTCTGGAATTGCTTACACTATATATATAGAGCTCTAAGTATTCATCTGTTATCATTTTGAAGAATCATCAATAGACCTTGTCCTTTTGTTTGTGTGCATATATCATTGTCTTCTTGAGGTGAGGTATGCATGCTATGGTTTTTGATAAGGCAGATTCACATGTAATGGTTGTCATCCACTTTCATTTTTGAATTTTCTTGGCAAATTGTTCTCGGTATTGAGTTGTTTTAAGTCTCTTAGAGAGGCGAAGGTGAATATATATTAGCTACTTATGATATTTAGGGCAAAACAAGACCTTGCTCGGTAAGGAGCTGAGAGAGATGGTATCTTTATGATGAAAATAGTATTTGTTAGGGTATTGATGAAGTCTGTGAATGACCATTCAAGGTGCCCACGAACTAATTATTTCTGCACAAAGGAACTCGAAGAATATTTTGTTGTCTTTAGCAATTAAATTCTCACGCTATATTATGCTCCGAGTTCCTTTATCTCATTTCCAAAGTTGTCAACGTACAGATCCTGTCCATTCTGTGAAGCAGGAAACATCCACTTATATATATACCCTTCTCGCTATCTTAGACATTTTGGAACTAATGATAAAGTGTAGAAAACAGATGTCAAATTTAAGAAACAAATGCTGCATCTTTTGCATGAAGCCAGAAACATTGCAAAAGCTTAATTAGGTAACCGATGAAACTTGATCTACTCCATCAAAAAAAAAATTTAGGTGAGTTGTTTTGTTGCCTCAGAGGTAGGTATCGGGCAGCCTGTTTTTGCGGGCCTTTTGGTGATAGTGCCACAGAGAACTATAGTACCATGGTTTAAAATTTGAGCAATCAAAATTAAAATGAAGATAAATTTAAGAGAACAAAATTTTTTATCAACCCGGGATGAGGCTATCAAGGATTTGATCTTACTATCAGTGTTTTAATCATTCCTAGTGGTTAAAAGATGGGGACATTTGATACTTTTTCAAGATTTAAAACTCTGCTTTGAAACTTTTGGAGTAAAATTTTAGGACAAAATTACCCCTTAATAACCATCGTATAGTCAATCCTTTTGTTTCAACGATACTCCTAGGTTATATCATCCTCTTACGTTTTTATAATAATATAATCTTATCTTTACGTTGCATCATCCATTTTACTTTAAGGAATTTGTTGTATGCACACTGATCTGTTCCTCATACAGCAAGCAGAATTATGTGATTTTACATTACTATCAAACTCAAAGTATTTAGTGCCATACATAGGGGGAAAAACATTTTAGTTTTACAACTGACGGTTTCTTTATTTTTATAGGAGTTTTAAATTATGCAATTTATGGCGTACGTGCACGTAGTTTTGCTGAAACATTATTACAAACTGTAAATTCCAGTTCAAGCATATTTTAATTCCACGCAAACAAATATCCCCTGCCTTGTTGATCTCGTTCTTACTGCTTAGCCTGCATAAGACAGAAATTGAAGTTTATTAAGTACTCCTTCTATACTTAATATAAAATATATTTGATTAGATTAAGGAAGTTAGTTAATATGATATATATTTTCTAAAATATTCTAAACATCTTTCTTAATCCTATCATTTCCTCTACTCCTTTATTATTGTTAAAGGGATATCAATGGGAATAAATTAATAAAAGAATAATAAATATATAGATTATGTCTTATATTTAAAACTAATATTATTATCGAATATTGTCCTACATTCGGAGAAGTAATATAAAAGATTAGGAGGAATAAACTTTGATGATGAAAAAAATCCTTGACTATTATATTTTCGTACATACCGGGAAGCGCTTCTTGAAAAATTCAAGAAACTCAGCAGGATCAACTTTTGTTTGTTTATAAGCATCGTACTTGTTCAGCTCCTACAAGAATTAATGTTTTATAATGATAGAAAATAAATACCATCAATAAATATAATGCAGACAATAATGAAACATGGCTGTTCCTAAGTGAATAATAATTCTTAATGTTTGCTTCTATCTGCGTGTTTGTTTGTACCTCAATCCACGCCGCCAGTCGAGGTCTTCCGGCTGTGATATCATGTTTGAATATCTCAGAAAAGGTTAATTGGAATCTCTCGATAAATGGAGCATATGCAACATCCACCTATGAAAAACCCAACATGAATTTTAAAAATAAAAAATAAAAAATCAACGGAGAAATAAAGAACATCATATCCTCCTCAGGGCTTTGCTTTTGATTATTTTTAGTCAAACCAATGCATATTTATTATAAATATTTAATTTAACTATTATTCTTATTTCTTTTAAATTAGTTATCTAATTCCTATATTAATTTATCACCGGCCCAGTCGAGAGAATTTTCATCTTACCAGGCTAAATTGGCCGAGGAAGAATGGACCATCGTTGAATTTACCAAGAGCAGTCTCCAAGTGATCAAAAGAAGCACCTGATCATTGAGACGACTGACCAATAAGTAATCTTAAGAGGTCCATTAATTCTATATATACATCAATTTGGCATAATTAATTGAAAAAACGCATATCTTACTGGTTACAGTTACAGGGTCTCCTTTGAAGGAAGAAAAGACGCTTCCAGTAAAAGTTTCAACATACGACAACAGTTCCTCTCCAGCTTCCTTCTTCGCTGGGTCCTGAAACATTCATTGATTGAATTATCTCTATTATTAAAAATATATTCTGATAATGAAACAATAGAGGAATTGATTAATTGATGTCATGGTCAAATTATATATGCTGATAGATTAATATTCTTACTGCAGGGAGTAGTGCTGGCCCTTCAAAATTAGCATCCACGTATTTGATCAAGTCGAGACTTTCAGCTACAACCTTCCCATCATGCTCCAGTGATGGCACCTATTACAACATAAACATATATAATAAGCAAACCAAATATATAACTAGTTTAAAAGGGTCCTCCCTCTCATCAATATGTTTAAAAAGTTGGTTTTGGTCCTAAATATAAAACATAATTTTTATATTTATCAATGTTTTCTTAATTTACCATTAATAAAGTTCCATCAACAATAATAAAAAAAGAGAGGGAATGATATAATTAAAGAAGATAACTAGAATGTTTTAAAAAATAAGTATGTTAATTGAATTAACTTTCTTAATCTAATCAAACTGAGTAAATATATGATTTATTAACTACTACTGTACCTTATTTTCTGGGTGGACCTTCTCTTTATACCAAGCAGGCTTGTCCTGAAGGTTGAGAGGAACCAACTGAATCTTGTCTTGTAGTCCCTGATATTCATGTTCAGAAAAATAAAGTTATATATATATGTGCGCGCGCGAATATATATGATTAAAATGAAAAATATTTTAGTAGCAGAATTGAAGTGATAGGAAAACAACCTTAACGTTCCTGGTAATCCACACACGTTGTGCAAATGGGCATCCATAACTCATGTACAACCTAATATCAAAGGAAAACCCCAACAGATATATTTACATATATATGTGAATTTGCGAACTTATATATATATATTTGGAAGCAAGAAAAAAATAATGACGGGAACGTATTAATGAACCTGGTAGTTCCATCAAATAGAGGAGGTGGGTCGGAGGAAGAAGACAAAGTGGGAGGCCGAGCTTCACGAACGGCTCTGAATATTACCCAAAGAGAGAGAACAAACAAGTCATGCGCCACAGAAAACAGATCATATATATTTGATTCAGAAAAACACACAAAAATATGAAGTGGAATGAATGAAGTGTCTTACGAGGTAGCCATTGACGAGGCCGTAGAAAGCTTGGTAATGGGGAGGAATAATCTGGGCGCAATGCTGCAGAGTGATGTGGATGGCCTCACTTCTTTTATAGGAGTTTGAAATAAGGTTAATGGCTGTCGCCAGCAGTGACGGATAGAAACCCAAGAGGTAGCCATATTCCGTTATCTTACAATGAGATTAATGAATTATATATCTTACTCCTCGGAATTCAAAGCTACAATAACGTGGTATTTAATAAAACTGTCGTTTTCGTATCTTACGACATGCTAGGAAGTTGTCAAAGCCTGGCGATCTTGCGTTCATCTTACGACATTGACCTTCAAACTTCAATTTTTTTTTAAATCTTGCTTTCATCTTACAACATTGACCTTCAAACTTCAATTTCTTAACCTAACAAAGATATTGATATCTTAAACTTCTTAACTTGTATGTAAGAGTTAAGATGTAAAATTATCTACAAGAGTATAAGCTTTTTACGAAAGAGTGTGCAGCACTATATGTTTTGTAAGAGTGTAAAAGTACTAACAAACTTACTTTTAAAATGAGGGCAAAAATATCGGCACCGCTAACCTCTGATATGTTGACAAAAACTGCTGACATGGATAGTGATGTAGCCATATGAAAATTTCCAAGTTGGCTGTGGAGAGGAGGCAAAAAAAAAAAAAAAAAACCACGCGTCATCAAAATAGCTATTAGAATGCGATGTCCTCACCTTCAACTTCTCAAAACTTTACTTTCACCTTCTTCGTCACTCATCCTCCTCAACATCACCCATATTCTTGTTTTTTCCATCAAATCTGTATAACTTTTTCTTTCAGTAGCCACATCTCATAAGCACTAGGGAGGCAAAACACCACGGTTGACGCTTGCAAATAGAAACAAAAGAAAAACAGTCTCACGAGTTCCTGCAGCTTCTCTTTCTCTTTCCTTCCTGGTAGTATTTGGAAACTTTCTAAAATCTAGGTTTTGGAATTTATGAGGTAAGCATGTGAGAGGAATTTTTTCTCGGCCTACGCAAAATCTAAGTTTGAGGTGTTTTCCAAATAGGAATAACCTAAGAAGCTTTCCTCCTTTCCTTACGACTCAGTTTCAAATTTATTTTCTCCCATATTTAAAGGTAATAAATCACCAAAAACCAAATAAAAAATCAGTTCAGCATTTTCAATCAACTAACAATTACCCTAACCAGCATTAACTGTGGCATTCTTGCTCTTTTTTGAAAGTTTAAAGGTATTTTTACATTTCTGAAAAGCACGTGATGCTTAATGCACTTTAGTAAAAGCTCATGAACATTTTTAATCCTTAACCCTATATATAAATATGGTTATGGAGAGATCTTGACATCCAGATAATATTAATTCGAGATTTCGATCATTATGTATTTCCTTCAGTTTTACTATTAGTCAATTAAAATTGAGATCTACCTAACTTAGTTGTTGGACAAATGATACCGACCCAAATATTAAAAATTTATATGCCAAGTCTCGATCGAGTACTTGCTTCAAATTTGATGGCTATCACTCCTGAGTTTGATATTATATACTTTTGTGATAAGTTCCAGGAGAATGTTAAATTTGAATTACAATAATATATGTAAGCACACACACAAATATGCGCATGCATGCTAGTTATTCGTAGGAGACTGTGTTCCGATCAACTAAAGTATTTGAGTTTTAATGAAAAATTCAAAATTAAAGCATTTAATTACTGCAACAACTGAATGTCTTCTAATTAAAGTATTTAATTACTAAAACAACGGAATGTCTTTTAATGATATATGACTAACTCGGTAACAAACCGATAAATGGAAATTATATATACATTTTTTAAAAGGGTCTAGGATATGGTAAGGGCCCCCTTTTGGTTAATTTTATTACTATCTCCAGTCTCTTAATAACTTTTATAGTGTAATTTATACTATAAACTATATGTCTTATATTTAGGATTTCGGACCAGAGGAGGTATAAGAAAAGCCTTAACTGTGGCAATGACTGCAAAGCGCAGTAGATTAGTGCGTTTCTCTTCATCAAAAGGTCATGGGTTCGACTCCCATTGAAGTTTAGGAAAATCACATTAAAGGGCAAATTAACAAACATGTTTACCTTTTAAGTGGATTAATCAACCACACATGGCACCAATCACCATTCAAGGAGACAGTGAATATCAAGTGGAAGGTAACTCAGTAACAACTAATCCATGCTTCTACAGGGTGGGGGATGATGTGATTGCTTGGTAAATTATTATACAAGCAATCACGCCAATTTCAATTAATCACCAAGAAAAATAATTATTAACCTATTCAGACTTCTTTGCCAGACTCAACGCCACACCAATGGTTAGGCTTGAGGCTACAAAGCCCAGGGATGCCTCCGTTGACACATGGATTCCTATAGGAATGACAAGACATTCATTAGCATGCACGCAGTGTGTATATGATACAAAACTTGGTAATGTAGTTGCAGTATACCCACCAAAATAGTCCAGAATCATCTTGCACCCGATAAAGCCCAGAACAACAGCAATGGACGGCTAATAACACCAAAAATGCACATCAGTGAAAAAGGATAGAAAGTATAAATAAATGTTTTTATTACGTTTTTCACATTCTAGGAAGAAGCATTAAACTTATGCTTAAGTAGAACCAGGATATGATAAGCAAACTCCAGAACAGATGCATGAACAGGACAAATTATGCAGCTAGCATGATACATCCAACATAAAGCAGTCGAAGTCAACATTTACCTGTAAATACTCCAACTCTGACATGCCCTCGGAAATAATTGTGTAAAGTGCCCTCAAACCTAAGTTCAGCAAGACAAGTTTAATTATTGATATGCATATTTATTTGCAAGGAAGAGTTAAAACCAAAACTGGGCAAAGACAAAAGAGATTTTAACAGATTTATTCATCCTGCCTCTCCATCAACAGATGGTTGTGCAGAATACAAGAATAAGTTACAAAACAGCCATTTCACATCATCGTAGAGTGTAGAGTAACGTAAGGTTTGAAATCGCAAACTTGTAATGTTAAGCAAAGTAGCAAACGGATGAATCACCTTTGAAATTGGAATTATAATATAACCAATCTTTTCAGGTCTTCAGTACATTATAACTCCTGAGGAAATATTGAAGCAAGCAAACTTACCCAATATGGCAAAAAGATTAGAAGTAAAAACTATGAATGGGTCCCGCGTTACACCAAAAACAGCAGGGATTGAATCAACCTATCACAAAAACCAAAAAGAGAAAAGCTTGTCGCGTTAACATTCTCATTCCAAAATTTAAATTAACCAGAGAAAGCCAAATACAGTAGAGGGAGGAAAAATACTTACGGCAAATGCAATGTCACTGAATTCAATAACTGCGACAGTAAGAAGCAATGGCGTAGCCTGCCCAAAATGTTTTACCCCTGTTAGAAATAAAGTCCAAATTAATTTAGACGAAAATATTTTTATAGTGATTGAGAAAATAATTTGAGAGAGTTAGGCAAATGCAATGGCGTAGTCTGCTTATAATTTGAAACTGCAGCTGATTCTAATCATTAACTTACTTTCCAAATCCCATCTTGATTTGTTATAAACCGGTTTCCATCATAATACGCTGCAATAATTTGAGAGAGTTAGGTCTCAGCTGATAAGGCCACTGATTAAAATTTGAGTAGATCAAAGCAGGCAACAACGAACAAATGTTTTGCCCCTATCTACGAGCATGTGTGCATTTATTTAGCACTTCCTCCTATCTTTAATATAAGACCTATTTACCTAATGTGATTAGATTAAGGAAGTTAATTATATGATATATATTCTCTAAGATGCCTTAGACATCTTTAATTCTCTCTTCTACTTGATTATTGTTGAAGGAGCAATAGGGGTAAATTAGAAAAATATTGACAAATATGAAAATAGGTTTTATATTTAGGACCAAGATTAACTCTTCAAATAGGTCATAAGAGGGAATAAAATCTAACAAACGAAAACAAAACAATCAGTTAACACTCAACCAAATAACAAAACTCCATTATATACTGAAAGGAGGCTTCAATAGAACATACTACAAAAATTGAGCATAAAGCATCTACCTTGCAGCAGACCGTGAAAACTAATAATCTAAGGTCTATGCGAGAATATTAACAACTCATTCTTTATTCTCTGCATGTACTGAACAAAGCCTTTCCACAATTGGCTCAATTAAAAAGAAGGGAGCCATTTAATAAAGACCAGCAACAAAAACAACCAGCAAGCAAATCTCCAAGTAGTGAATGAGAAATACTTAAACATGTGAGAGTATATTACTTGTTACAGGGATAAGCCTCTGGCATGTCTTCACTATAAAGTTATCTGATAAGTCTGACTCATCTTCTTCTTCACTGGTGAAAAGCTAAATACACAGCAACAAAAATTATGCAATAAGAGCGACAAAATTGTGAATATATTGCAAGAAGCATAATATTATCAGAAATAAACATGGGATTGGCTGTTTCCTGCACCATCAAGATTCACGCAGGTGTGAGGATGGAAAAATTATTGAGAATCTTCACCTGGAATGAAGAGTAGAGTAGTATTCCAGCCAGTAGAAGGTTGACTGCCTCAAACCTCTAAACCAACACAATTAAAAGGAGTTAAGATGATTGCCAAAGGTTTAAAAGCTTATGCAAACAAAAAAACAAGAACTGAACAGCTGAAGGAATCTACCCATTAAGAAACTCACCTGAAGGGTAGCAGTTCCAAGAAGTATTAGTGTCAGGCGAAAGACAACTGCACCAGCAATACCATAAGAAAGAACACGCTTCTGTGTGTCATCAAGAAAAGGAAAATGAAAACCATGATCCACTTTCCAGTACAAAAAGGATTTTGTTTATTGTTGAAACAATGTGAAAGAAGTTTGATATCAATATAGGCAAACTTAAAATAGAGTTGAAACTGCTCCACATTTATCCTTGGAAGTTGGAATGAAGGTCCATAAATCACCTGATACATTATTGGAACTTTAAAGTATTTGAATGTTAGGACAAAGACAAAGAGATTATCTACTGACAGACTCTGCTCCAATATGTACCTGAAAAAAGTGGGCACGATTATCCACCCAGCACAAAATGCAAGTGAAAACAAAGCAGAAAGTAATGGTGTTGTCAAAATTTTATTTAGGAAAACCATAAGCCCAGTGGAAACATTTATGTCCAGAAATAATTGTCTAAATGTAACAGCAGAAGCAATAATGCTTCCTTGCTCCCTGGTAAGACGAGATGCTGTATGCTAAAAGCTTCAAAAGTCAAAATTTTCAACGCTTCTGAAAGTCATTAATTGATCAGCACGCTGGTGGGGACTTTGCAAGTTATTTCTTTTTGACTGATCCTAATTATTGGAACCAATTAACTTGATCCACAGAACTGCTAATAGCTAAATTTATAGTTTACAAAATAATCATTCTGCATACCCTGCAAAGAACTCAGATGCCTTGTCAACACCTTCTTTAAAGCCCACGCCAACACCAAATGCCACAGCAGTGCCCACCTATAAGAAATACAACTGATCTGATGTAAAGGTAAAGAATCCTGACAATTGGAGAAAATGTAAATAAAGCATTAGAATCATATTCATTTGAGATATGCCCACCCATAGTGCAACTGCTCTAATAGAGGACGTGTAAGCTTCATTTCCATGAGATTCCTTTGTATTATCAACTGATGTGTGAGCCTGAGGTGTCTCAATGTTGCCAATGCCATCACGTGGCTGAGCACTGACCCTCTTCCCTTAAGAATTATCATCAATACGATGCAATTAAAGAAATATTAAAAAAAAAATATTTGAAGAAGTAAGAAAGCTAATAAATTTAAGATAACAGCATTAAATTGAATAGCCAAGTCTCCAATAACAGATGTGGTTTTTCGTGCCGGAGATGATTGGGCTGTTAAATTTTGAGAACAATGCAAGTCATGACTGTAGCCGTTTTTTAGTTATATGTTTGATTACAAATATGAAAACAAAATGTCTATTTAGTGCATTGATAAAGGGTGGCTAACAAAAGCATAAAGAGCTCGAACTTCGGTGCCGTTTCACCGAATGCTCAAGAGTCGAGAATATGGGTTTATATGGATGTGGAGCTAGTGAAGAGATCAGATAATAGAATTTAAAGGGTCGAGCAGACATCTGAAGCAAGAAATACTGCTAAATTGAGCCGCAACATAATGCCAAAAGCGGAAAAATGGTGAATTTGATATAAATTGTACTGATAACGTCATTAGAACACAATATTTCAATTATGGAAGCTCATTTTTCCCGTTCTCTTGGGGTGCTGGGCAGCTACCTGATGCAGATAAATCATCGTCATGGTCAGTCCCTTTGCAGCACGAAATCGGAACACAATAAGCCCGACGACAATGATAAACTGCCATCCAAAATCCGTTAGAAGTAAGAATTTACATATACCAAGTATAAAAAATATAGTGGTTGAGCAAAGGGGAGAAAGAGACCTGAGTAAAAGCGAGAGGCATGAGAGTGGACCCCAGACCATTTTGCAGCTGGAACTCGCTGCGAAACACTGGGCAAGCCAAGATCAAAATTGGTTGGAATTCGCACAACGTGGTGAAAAACAGAAGCAAATCCCATAGTTTATCAGCTCTGATATAGCGGGGGAAACAAAAATCTTCAAGGAAAAAGATATGCAAAGGAGGTTGATGCTATCCGCAGAAACTCAGTTGGCAGTATAAGGAAGAGCCTGCAGAAATTGGGTTAGAATCAGAAAGATAAGTAGTTATTTTCTAGTTGGCGTTTAAATTGGCCAGTAATGGTCATGGGCACGAAGTGGTTCCCACTTCGCGAACTTCCCCTGTCAATTACGAACCATTCGTGGAGGGCCTTCGTAGATAATTTTTTTTTTTTTTTTGCTAGAAGCCTTCGTAGATAATTGTTCGCAAGGTAATCCATCCCGAGCTTAGAAAATTAAAATAGGAGAAAAATTGATGAAATTTTTTTTAAGAATTTTTTTTTGGAGAATTATAATCTTATCTCAAGGGTCAGAAATAATTATCAAAAGTTCCCGTACCAGAATTTCATTATAAAAAAGTCTCTAGGGACTTTTTGTAATTAAGTGAAAAATTTTCAATTGATATTTACAACTGAAAATATTATATTTATAATTAAAAATGTTATATTAACAACAAAAGTTCTCAATCTGTATTTATAACTGAAAATGTTATATTAACAACTGAAAATGTATTTTGAGTTGTTAATATATCATTTTTAATTGTAAATGTGGATTAAGAATTTTTGTTGTTAATATAATATTTTCAATTGTAAATATAGCATTTCCAGTTATAAATACGGATTCAATTAATTACAAAAAAATTCTAAAGACTTTTTTAGAATCTTTTTTTAATGGAATTTTGGAACGGAACTTTTTGATAATTATTTCTGGTCGTTGGGACCAGATTGTAATTCTCTCTTTTTTTTTTCCCTCAGTGTGTGGATGGCACATAGCGCCACAGTAAAAAGTTGTCTTTATTATTTTATTTTTTTTTTCTGAAGTGATTTTTGTAAGTTGCCTCCTTAGGAAGTGAAAAAACTGGACTGGCCAGTAGCCAGCCAAACAAGAAATTGGCCAATCAATCATTAATTTCACTTCATTTTTAGAAAGAAGGAAGGAAGAATAATCTCATTCACTGTTTAGGATTACAAAATACATAACCTATAGCTTTTATAGGGACAATTTTCCAATTTCCAAAGTAAAATGATAGACAATGGGGTAATAGGAAATTATGGGATATGAACATCAACATAAATATATTATATTCGTAACAATTTATATATTTTTAATAAAATTTAAACATAAAATATAAATATAACATGGGAAAAAAATTAATATTTAAACCACTCCTATGACAATATCACTCTATTAACCCAAAATGAAAATTCCAATTGTTTAACCGAGGCGGCGGGAAATACTACCAAATAAGCGTCTGGACAAAATAAATAAATACTACCTCCAGGTGTTAATTATAAGATATAGTTGACTTTTTTTTAGGATTAAAGAAGCTAAATAAGTTGTTTAATCATTTCATATGTTGTGTATTCTTATATTATATATTTATTTATTAGTCAAATTAATTAATTTTTAAAAAATAAAAATATAACAATCTAAAATAATTTAATTAGTTTCCTTAATTTATTTTTAAAAAGTCATCTCTTATAATTAATATTGGAGCGGCATTTTGTTTGGGCATCGAAGAAGGAATCGAGGGAAGGGTAAAGCGGTAAAAGCGTATTAGTTCCGCTGCCTTAAATTGATGCGAGAATCCACAGTTATCCTCGTCGCGGCGTGCGATTCTACACTCACAATCTCCCAATCCGATGGCAACCAACACCGAGAAGCCAAATCCCGACAACGTCCCCGCCGATAACCCTAAGAAAACCCTAGACCTCACTCAACCCCCTTCCGCCACTCCTGATCCCGATCCTTCTCAAGATCCGACCAATGCGTCTTCTACAACCCATCCTTCGTCTCTTCAATCCCAGCCTTCATCCACCGACGCCTCTCCCAAGGAGCCTGCTGCTGAATTGAAGCCTTCGGTCGCGGAAAAGGATGCTCCGGCTTCCGATATCCAGAAGAAGATTCTTCGTGCTGAGCGGTTTGGGATTTCTGTGCAGCTGTCCGAGCGAGAGAAGCGCAATTCCCGAGCTGAAAGGTACCTTATATTTTTGTGTGTCAGGGTACACGCAGTGCGGGAAGTAGTTGCGTTCTTGAGAGTCCATGTTTTCACTTGTTTCATCCTGAATTTATTTCTAAGGTTTTGGCCACGAAGATCCATGAAATATTTATTTACCATGTATGTGCGTGTATTTCTTTTTCATTGAATACGTTGTCTAAGTAGTAGGCCACTACTTTCGTTTTAAAGGTGTCATATATTACTTTTTTTTACTGATGATGTTATCTTAATTTCATCTCTACGGAAATTGTACAATGCCATATTTTATAATTATCTTGTGGTTATTTGTTGCATGTTTCAAGATACATTCTTACCTGAGAAAAATTAAGCATCAATCGAACAATTAGAGTGGGATTGCTTAACCAATCCTTTTCTCTTAATTTTCTTGGAGATCTCCGATTCGAAGATCTTTTTCTGGCCCTGGATTATATTGCCATCTCATTGGCGAATATGTGTGTGTTCGTTAATTCTTCCTCTTCAGCTGCCCCAAGTTTCTTTAGAATTCATGTCCTATATCACTTCGTGTGGGTACTAAGCCCACTAAGGTAGCCGACTAATGATGAAGTACTATGTGTTGAAATTTGCTATCGGATGTAGAGTGATTGGAGAGTTTTCAGGGTATAAGTTTCTAGTGTGTTAGATGTTGTGAAGTTGAGTGCTTTGCTTTCTTAGTCATGATCTTAGTCTTTGATTTCAAGGAATATTAATATTCTATATCAAACTTCATGGATTGATACCCTGTGGCGACTTTTAGTTTGTTTCTTATCAAAAGAAACCAATACTTGTAGGTTTGGCACTGGTTCCCCATCACAAGCATCAGAGACATCAAAATCAGAGGAGTTGAAGAGAAAAGCCAGAGCAGAGAGGTTTTTCCCGCTCTCATGACTTCTGTACTCACATAATTTCATCAAGTGAATCACCTATATTTTTTTTTAGTATTCAATATTCATACCTTTGTCGTGTTCTTCATGGTTATATGTTGGGGATTTTTTGTAATCATAATTGAACTTAATAATGTTATTCATCTCTTAACAGGTTTGGAATGCCTTCTCCACCTACAGCTGCTGATGAGGAGGCAAAGAAGAAAGCTAGGCTTGCTAGGTTTGCACCAGCTTCCAAGACTGATCACTTGGAGGAGGATAAAAGGAAGGCAAGAGCACTCAGGTGTATATAATTTTATTTTACCCGTACTACATTGGAAGTATTAGCTACAGCGTGTATAAAGAATAGTGTGTGTATTAACTTTTTATTCCATGGTCTCTTCTGCTAGGTTTTCAAATCCGCCATCAAGTTCTTTGCCCCAAGTTAATGGCACGGGAAACATTGAGACAGTGAGGCCTTTTTCTCTATTTTCTCAAGCATTAAATGGAAGAATAATATATGGTTTTGCTGTTTGCCATACTGATTTTGTTTTTCCGCCCTTAACTAGAAGGCAGCTGTTGCTGGCAAAGCAGGGGGTGAGGCCTGAATGGCAGCTTATTACGTTACTATTACTAGTTGAATTATAGTGTAAGTTACTCTACTTTGCTAGTCATCATTCTAAAATGTCAGTGGACCTCTACTCTTTCTCTTTCTTGTTGTTATTCACCATTTTGGTGAATTCATTTATGGCTTAAATTTTAACATGGTTTTCATATAATATGCTTAACTTTTTCTCTTGAACATTTTTGCAGGTCTAGTTTTTGAAGTTAAGGATTCCCTTAGTGACCTTCATACTGTGTCTACTTGTTGGCATATTAAATCCCTAGATGCAGCTACTTCTACTTTCTCTAAGACGTCGCTGAGTTTAAAGTAACTGAAGAAGATTTCTTCTGGTGTCAGTTTACTGGGTGACACCATGGGGTAATTAACAGACATCTTCAAATTGTTTACTTATCTTAAAATCTGCCTAGATCAAAATTATGGAATCTACAGCCTATAAAAGTTTTCATTTTTATTCTGGCACTTAGATCAAGCTTTTGCCTTTTGCATAAGAGAAGCTTGTTTGATCCTTTCATTGCTCCCCATCTTTTTCCATGATGTTAGTACCTCTTGTATGCTGCTTGTCAAATGTCTATAATCATTGTGCGGAAAAGCAATACCAGGTTGGTTATGCTATTTCAGGTTGCATCATAATGATAGTGTAAAATTGGCTAATGTCAGGATGAGTTTGTGTTGCATCATTTGTCTTGGCGGGGGGGAGAGTGTTGGTAGGTGAAGATGATAAGCTCTTAAATAGCAGCATATAATGAACTCTTTTCTGCTTAATTCTTAGAGTTGTCATCATTTCATGGTCGATATGAGTAATGTTGGTCTCTTTTTTACTCTTGTTTAGAAAAGCATGAAAAGATTGGTATTACGTTAATGGAAAATAAAATCTGACATGTGCATTAAAATGGCTGCATTTTGTCATTTCTGACAGACTGCTTTCTCTTTCCTCATCCCTTTCCATTTCTGAATTGATGTTCAGTAGGAAATATGATGTCCAATGCTATGGTGCCATCTATGAGTTTTTGTTTTTTTTGTTAATCTTGTTTGAAAGTATTGAGTAAAGCACCTATTTACTTGGTTTCATAGCCTCAGTAAATGGGTTGATGGACTATGTCATGGTGTTTTGGGGAAAAAATCAATAACTTTTGGCTTAAGAGTTAGTTGTTTACATCACTGGATCAGCAGAGATATTAAATCCATAGTCCTGCTAAACTTCGCTGGCCTTCATTTGAGAAAAACAAGGTTGAAAATGATCAAGCTGAATGTTAAAAATGAAAACTTAAGTGGTGTGGTTGAAGTCTGCAGACGTTTTCTTCTACAATCTGAAATTGAGGTTATTTTTGAGGCTGTAGATTCCAATTTTTGTTATCTTCGCTGATATTTTGTTACAAGTAAACTCTTTGAAGATGTCACATAGTTTTTCGTAGTTGCCAGCTTCAGAATTGTACAATCTGCAAGATAGGATGGATAGTTGGAGGCGGCTTATATTTTTCCTTTTACTGTGGTATTTTGTAATTTTTTTTTTCTAGTTTTTAGTTGGGTAAAAGTCGTGGAAGTATCTTGTATCTGGGGGTTATTTGTGCTGCTAGTTAGCGAAGTATAGATGAGTAATCGGACCTTTATTTATAGTTGAGGAATCGTTATATAACTTTCATTCTAACCGTAATTGCAAGAAATGTGTATCTTGATCGATCAGCGTCGGTCTAGGAAACAAAAGCTTGGCTGGCTAGCACTTGTATGCTTTTAACCGTGCAGTTATTACCCTTGGTCATGGGACGTGAACGTTTCCTTTAATAGTGGAAGTAGATAATGATTCCATGAGCATTTGTTTCCTCTTAAAGTTAATGGGATGGATTTCTTTTATTAAGGGTTTATATACGAATTCAAAATCGACGGGCTTTTCTAAATGTTTAGCCGTTATACCATCATATGATACATAGAAGAAGAAAATCTTTTTAATGAAGTGGGTGCTTGATATGATCTTGTTGCTTGTGTATTTTAGTGTAAGAAAATGAGTTTGGACTTTGAATCCTTGGTTAATTTTTACAACATCAGTCATATTCTGCTCATTGATCAAGGGATATCGTAAAGTGCGTTTGATTTGTTAAATCAGCGATGGAGCCACTGAAGCAAGTGGATGGCAATAGGTTATCAACCAATTAAGGTTTTGCATTAGCCTGGATAACCCCTTCCCTGGGTTTTAAATTCCTCTGCACGCAGCCCCAAATTTCTTCCAATGCCGTCAAAATTAAATTATATTGTGTGTTTGGATTAAGTGTTAATGTGCTCTATAGGATAAAACTTTCATATATCTTGGTATATTTATCTCACACAGCATGAAATCACAAAATATGATAATCCAAAAAAACATGAAACTTATTTTAGACGAGGAAACTAGTAACAAAATTGTGATCCAATAACAAAAGTAGTTTGGCAAATTTTGAGTTGAATTTGTATATTGATTTGTCATTAATAATTTTTCAAAACATGTTTTATTGTTGTAAATTGAAATTAGATATGATATTTTATGTATTACATGGAGGTGTTTTTTGCCAGAATGTAGTACATGAAGGTTAGATGAGGTCAATATCCATCATAATGAAAGAGCGCCAGATTCCGACCAACGATCATGGTGTCTCCGGTGGATGTCTTCACTTAGGACCAAGATGCTTTTAAGCCGTGATTGGCGAGGAAAGGGTGGGGCCCATGTGTTTTCCATGGTGTTAAGAAGGAAAGAATAAATATGGAGGAATCAGGGGGCTCGGATATGGTAACAGGGATGGAGGATAAATTAGTGGAGAAATTATAAGGTTGAATTTCTTTCATCATCTTTTTTTTTATTATCCCTCGTAATCTCTAAATCACATCCATCCAACCAGATTTAGCCAATGAAAGAAAATGAGAAAGAAATAAAAAGAAGATCTCTTTCTCAAATAAGAGGTGTTGAAGACAAAAACTTAGTGGGTAGTAGCAAGTTCCAAGAGAAAAAAGGAGGAGAGGCCTACCTTTTTTCGTAAAGAAAAACGTCAGGAAGGAAGGAAGGAAGGCATAAATTAAAAATAAAGAGTGTGATGCAACATGGGGCCCACTCATTGGAAATGAATAATTCATTTACTTCTCTCCAGGAATTGGCAACGAAAGTGGGAAGTGGGTCCTCTCATTCGCCTACTTTCTCATTATCTCTCCCTATCTAGTCTAGACTGTTGATTGAGAAAGTGAGAGAAAAGTTAAAGTAATAGTATATTGATTTGACGGATATGATTAAGAGATTATGAGAGACAATGAGAAAAGGATAATGAGAGAAATCCAACCTCCGAAAGTGATATCCATAAATGGCAACATGTATAATGATTGCAATGTGGGGCTCAAAGAAAAGGGAATGGAACATGGGGCCCACATTATGGAAATGAATAATTCATTTTCTTTTCTCTAGGACCAGGATGAATTCGGGTTAGGTTTCTTTCATTATCATTTTCTCATTATCCCTCATAATCTCTATATCATATGCGTACAATTAATTTTAAAGGGTACAATACTTTTATCTCTCATTCTCAATCAACGGCTCAGATGAACCTATGAGGGATAATGAGAAGCAAAAATAATGAGAAGATCTCATTCTCGTGAATTCCATGAATGGTAACATGCACAATGATGTCCAAAAAGGCAACATGATGACGCCATTCTCTCATAATGAAGGGGGCCTTGCTAACGATGGTACAAAACTACTATAATGTAGGATGTTAATATGGGTTTGGATGGTAAGGAGGAAGAGAGTGTAAAGACGGATAACCTTCTGGGCATTGGTTTGGCCCCCACAACCTACCAACAGTCTTAATGAATTTTATGATATGGAACTTGTGTGATACGGGCTCAAAGTCATTTCTTAGTCTTGTACGTGAAATTAAGAAACATTATAAGTTGGATTTTTTGGCTGTTCTTGAAACACGTTTGGATACACCGAAGACGGAGAGGCGAATCCATACTCTGGGGTTTAGTAAGTATTCATTCGTTGTTGTAGAAGGATACAGTGGTGGGATATGGTGTCTCTGGGAGGAAAGTTCACTCATGGTCAAGGTAGTGGAACAACAGAAACAATTTATGCACTTGTTAATTGGTGATGCGAAACAGAAATAGTGGTTCCTAATAGTGGTATATGTGAGTCCTAATTGTCTTTATTGTCGGTCGCTATGGGTAGACCTCTTTCACATTAAAGATTATGTCCAAGGACCGTGGTGTATTGGGGGAGATTTCAATGCGACGCTTCTTGCAACAGAAAGGCGATCATGTGCAATTTCTAAGTTATCTTCAGATCGAGAGTTTTATGAATGGGCTGAGGACATGAACTTAATAGATGTGGGTTTCGACGGACCAGCTTACACTTGGAAGAGAGGAAGTACGAAAGCCCGGTTGGATAGGATATTTGCAAATGAAGAATGGTGTGCTCGGTACATAGATGCTAAGGTACTGCATTTACAATAATATAAGTTTGATCATAGACCCTTATTGTTAAGAATGGCAGATGTTCCAATGAAAGAGCCGACACAGGTACATGAACGTGTGTGTCAAAGGGTAGTTGATGAAGTTGAGATTCGAGAAGCTTTGTTTAGTATGGGGGTTCTCAAATCATCAGGGCCAGATGGGTTTCATGCATTGTTTTTTCAACACTAATGGGAAACAATTAGAGAATCTGTTGTCCATTTTGTTAAGCAAGTATTTCTCTATCCTGAGAGGATTTGTGAGGTTAATGGGACATTAATCGTCTTAATCCCAAAAACAAATCACCCTGAGACATTTAGGGATTTTAGATTAGTTTATGCAATGTCATATATAAGATAGTTACAAACCATTAGAATGAAATGTTATATGGCACATGTCATCTCTCCAAACCAATGTAGCTTTGTGCCAGGGCGGCATAGTTCGGATAATATTATTTATAAGCCTCGATCTTGCAACTCTACTTAGGATTACCTAGCGAAGAGAGGCCTTGAGTCGGGATGGGGGCTTCATAAAATTTATCAACCTTCTGAGGGCTTACAGAGGATTATCTTTCAGGATTGTAATGGGTGTAATAATCTCATAGGTATTAGTTGAGGTGTACTAATTGTATCCAATATATATATATATATATATAGAGCGTTAAATATATTAGTTAGGTTTTATCAATTTTGGCGATTCCACTTGAACTATCCTAGCCAATAAATAAATAAATCCAGTCGAACTAAAGGTTCTTTCTGCATGTATAAAGGCCATATGTTTGACATTATCTTCGTCTGGACTCCGAAACGAATGTTTAAAACTAAGAAGAGAAAATGTTTAGTATGAAACGAGTTGAATTAGTTCATGGCCTATGAATAGCATTATTGATTTTACATTGTAATCAAGAGTGTGGAGAGTGCAAAATCTGCTCCAAATAGACACTTATGCGCGCGTGACTTGAGTTTTTAACATTTCATGTTATCACAGTCCTATGCCTGTATGAATGCAGGTGGGAAATGATGAAAGATGCACTTGTATTTGCTTCATTTGGGATCTGCAGACATAAACAGTTATATAACTATGATCACCAGTCAACTGTAAAAGTCACCTCAGGTAGCTTAGCTTTATCATGCGAAAGGAAACAATCTATATATTTGCTTTGTACATCAATTCATAAAGAGGGATTCAAAGGAAGCATCTGGACTATGGATTTGCAGGCCAACCTGCTTTGATTGAAAGAGGAGAACCCCAAGGAGAGTTACTTTCAGTGAGTTTGGGGTTTATAAACACAACTATTACTGTTATGTCGTCAAGAAAGTGCCTCCTTACACCTGCATCTATCTTTTCCAGGTCTGCAAGTTTCATTTCCCTCTTCCTTGCTGCTTCTCTCATGGCTGCTTTCACCAGCCTCCTCGCTATTCCCTGTTCCATATCATCAACACACAAACACCTCTCACTATTCATTCAAAACACAAAAAAACTCTGAAACAAACATATGACCCTGTCACTGTACGTTTGGAAACTTACATTACGTGGATTGTTGCTGACTATGTTAACAGCGTCTTGGCTGCTGAGGTGTTCCCACAAACCGTCTGAAGCAAATATGAGAAACTGATCGTTTGGATTAAGTTTCTGCGATGATATTGACGGCTCACAGCTGAGAATTGGCTTGAAGAAAGGTTCTGCCAATCTAAACCTCAATGGCAGAGGCTCTCTGTTAAATTCTGCCTTCTTCAGATATGCATCACCTATGGATCTCGAAACCTGCAAAAACATAAGGACTTTGAGCACTAATGGTTCTTGAAAGTTGAAACCTCCAAAAGCTGAAATTTTGTTTTGTTGGTGTTACCTGAATGAGGCCTTTGACGCGCCAAACTTGATGTTTCAGGACCACAATTTCAGGATCAAAAGGGTGCTTTGATCGAACTTCATCTCTCACTGTTTCTATGTCAACATTATGTTCTGCAGATAGTTTAATAGCTGTTACTTCTCTCATTGCCCTCTCCATTCTTCCCAGGACCACTCTTGAGTCTCCAGAATTTGCAATATATAACATGCCATTACAGATTATCCCCACCAAACAGCATGTCCCTGTGCATGCAATCTCTGGCTTGCTCATCCACTTTCTCTTCACCAAAGACAGAAATCCTTCATCTGTTGCACGATATGCCTTCTTTATAACACTCTCTGTCACGCCTCCTTCTTCACCTGCAAGTCCTGCATCACACGGCCAAAAAAGAAGTTCTAATTACAAAAATCAAAATACCCAAAATAGGTCTAATGATGAATATGAGATATGAGATCATACTCTTGAGATTTGAGAAGAGATTGTCGGTGACGAACTGGGAGGCCTCATATCCACCATGACCATCATAGACACCTATGAAGGTTCCTTGAGGACCCATATTATCGTTACTGGAGACTAAGGGTCCAGATTCGAGCTGACTTCGATCTTCTAATGAATTATTGGCCTGAACTACGGCCATTGAGAAATCCCCATAAACGTGATTGCCTAAATCCTTATGCCAAAGAAATCCATCAACCTTCCCACTTCCTTCTCCATCTTCACCTTCCGCAGATGGTTTCCAGCATGACTTAACCATATTTCTTCAGGCACTTCGTAAAATCTAACAAAAGCTTTTCTTTTTCTCTTCTTTCCTTGGCATTTATGACCCAAAGACACAAAAGAAACAAACGGGCGTGGGCTGAACTAACTGAGATTCACATAGTTTAGCGTGTAAGTACAGAGAATAATATCGACATGGAGTGGTGATACTCTGTCTCATGTACCTTGAATCTGAGCTGAAACGATTTAGTGGGTGTTGGATATATGGCGAACACAGCTAGCTGTAAGAGAACAACAAGGTCGAATATGGCAGAGACAGTCTAAGATCTGAGGGATAAAAGGGAACAATGGGATAAGAGAAGTGTGTGGAGGTTTTTGGCAGATGATGATTATCTTCAGAGAAGTGTCAGAAGGAGAGATCCAAGAAGGGGAAATGGAGGAAGATTTGAACTACAGAGTCTGACATCGTTATTCTAGTCCGTTCATTTGTCTCTCCCTTGTGAATGATATCGATGCTCATTTGAAACAAGTGAGTTTCTGCGAGTCTTCCATTTCTTGGCTGAGATTTTAAGTTCCATCACCTTTTTAAAGCGAACATCCTCTGTTTTAGGGAACTCTTCTCTGAGTTTACATCGTGTTTTCCTTTGGTTTATGTTTTCGTGATCATTTGTAACTTTTACTATTTTCACAGGTTTATGATAGGGCAGAGTTTTCACGCTCTGTTATTGTCGCTACATACATCTTTATAGCAATACAAGTTCTAATAAGATTTATCCTCCTATCAGCTTTAATTATTGAGAACAACTTGCATGTACAATAAATATCTAAATTAAAAAAATATAAAGGCAAATTACAAAATTTCAATGTAACTGTTATTTTTCCTTAATTTCATTTTCTTGATTCATAATCGTCTGGTTGTTTTTGTGAAAACAATTGTAGGGCCTGATAGATTTTTGAAGTCAAAAAAGCATTAGTCACGTTTTTTATTTCACTTTTGTACCTAACAAAGATTAAAAAACAAGATCAGAACCGAAGTAGTAGTAGTAGTAATTTCTTTGGAAACTCCATGGAAATTCCCCTGTGAATAGTTAAGTGGAGCTTTCTGATGGCGAAGGGTCACGAGGGAAAAGGAAAAATTAGAGGCTAAGCAGAGACACAAAACATGTGTTACACGTATACACACACCTGCTTCTTGGAACTTGCAATAAATTCATATGAATTGTGTAATATTAAGACACCAACAGGGTTTTTATGATTCCTTTTCCAACGTTGCAAACTTAGTTTTCTCTCATTTTTTGATTCCTGAATTATGTTGCCGTTTTTGTAGCATTTGTTTAGGGAATTGTTCAGCTCTCTTGTCTTGCCATGAGGCGACCCCCCATTACAATTCCACCTCACTTCAACTCACGTACCAAATTTGAACTACAATTCCTTCATCTTAAAGCTATTATGAGCTGTTTTGCAGATTCAGTATTATGTCACTTTCTCTCCTAGTTTGGCAAACAAATTATTTGAAATTGCATTCATGTATAGTGTGTGAATATGGTATATGCTTGAATCAGGGTAGATAATGATGACCCCTGTTTTAGACACTTCAAATAGAATAGTTCAAGTGTTTGATCATAAATATATACGCTTACTTGTGAGACCAAGGAGCTTTTGATCAATCATTTAAGAGTTGAAATCTGATTAGATACGATTTTATATTAATTTTTTTTTTGATACATAGGCAATAGGGGATGGAGGGATCGAACCTAGTACAAAGGGGTGGGAAGACTACTCTCAATACCACTACACTACTAGTAGTGCCGGTGATTTTATATTAAATTGATCTAGTATGATCACTCATTTAAAAATTACTGTCTCTGTTGATTCATTAAAAAGAAAAATCAAACAAAAGCCGGCAATTCTTTTTTTCTCTTCCTTTCTGTTTTATTTTCCCCTTACACTGTTAGAGAGAGAACAATCATTGTACGGGCGGAGATGTGTAAGCAGAAAACCTTCGAGTTGGACCCTTCGCTTCTTTCAAGTATCAACCTCCCAGTTTAAAAGCAGAAAGATGGACTGAGATCTATTTGTTTATTTTAGTTGTGTAAATAAACACTAACAACCTAGATTACAATTGGTGTTAGACTCATAACTCCTACTTACAATACAGCTTTCAAGCTATTAAACTTCAAAATAATTGACTTTGATGTTTTACTTTCAAGTTTTTATGATAAATCATAATTGGCCATACTCCATTGGACTGCCACAAAGAGGTTCAAACCTATTGGTAAAAAAATTAGCGTATAATCAAGGATGATTGTCCATTACTTAAACAGGACACCCGGAATATGATTCCGCAGATAAATCAAGGCACGGAAAAATACTCATGCACTTGAGAGATAACAAGATACCAACTAAACTCGCCATGAAGCTTGGAGGGAAAGAAAAACAAGTGGCAGAGTTATAAGCAGCCAAGGGTAACGGGGGCAAAAGTCACAGGAATCAAGGGACCTCATCCCACAACTTAAACCCCTTTTTACTGTCCAAGAAAAAAGTGGGAAAAAAGAGTACTCAGACCCCCATAGCTCGAACCTTAGCTTGACAGCAAATCCCCACATCACATGGTTTATGTGACAAGGGACACACCCAACAAAAAAAAAAATACAACTTTACCATCCAGCTAAGAGGCTACTTATTTTATCATCTTTACTCTTTATTCCTCCAATTTCAGGGCTAACACTAATCTCATTTCCCATCATACATCAACATGACCAGCAAAATTAGCTTAGCATAATATTAGTTAGGAGATGAGTGCGATAACTTAGGTGGGACCAACTTGAATCACATGCCTTGTTCCCATTGAGCATAGAAGCTTTTCCCTCGCGTGCCTCAATGCATCTAGAGCTTCAACCACACTCTCATGAACTGGCTTTACTTTTCTTGCCTCTGTATTTGTTATTGGAAAATCCACTGGAACTAATGCCAGAGAGTTGTCGATTTTGTAATCGCTGTCATCATCCTCGTACTGTGTCACTGAGGATTTTGAACCTAATCTAGACAGCCTGCAACAGAATCCCAATTTCAAAATTTGAAACTTAGCTCACAGACACAGACTATTCAGATTAAGTAATTGTCTCCCCATGTATCAGATGCAATAATCTTACCTGCATTCATCGTTGTTCAAATCTTGAAAACTGGAATCTTTTGAAGATGATCTAGAGGTCAAACTTGAACACAGGACAGGGGAAAAAGAATTAGCCAGCTTAAAGAAAAGCGGTTACAAGATGAGAATGTTTCGGTAAATGCTATGACTCTGCATGTTGAAACAGGATACCTGCTTTCATCATTCTTCAAAACCTGAGAATTTGAATTTTGGTGGGAAGAAAAATCTGAATCTGAATTTGAATTATCAGAAACCTGAGAGTCATATCCATTAGCCATGGGGACAGAGGGTTCTGAAACACTGTGCATTGTGTTTTCTGACAGAGACAAGTTTGTTGAATGAGTCTTGGCCTCTGAATCTCTGGAAGCAGAGCTACTTGCGGGTGAGCTGCAACAAGAACTTTCAGATTTCTCCGGAGAAGATAATTGAACTGATTCTTCTGATATGGGGAATAACGTGAGGGACTGAAGCTTCTTCTTCAGCTTTTCGAGTTTTTTCTCTGCTTTCTCTCTTAATTCGATCTCATCTCTGAGTTTCTTTTCCAGATCAACCAACTGTGCAACACCAAAACCCCGAGAAAATTTCATTTTTATTTTATCGGAGACATGGAATAAAGTTTAGGCAGGCAAAAAGCTTCACAACGCACCTTGTCGCCCATAGACTCGGCTTCCTTATTGGCAACCCTAGAGGCTTGCCTTTCAGCGAGCAATCTTCCTCTGAGACACTCCACAGTATTCAAACCCTCATCTCCCTCCATTTTCTGGATCCTGAGATAACCCATACAACAATGTGATTGCATTTTCATGGACAACCCATTTCAGATTTCACAATGCAGAATGAGAGAAAAAGAAACAGAATGTTTTTTCAAAAAAAAAAAAAAAAAACACCTCAGTTTAGGATCCTCCTTGCCAGCATTAGTCAAGGTGAGCTGATTCTGCGTGCTTCGGTCGCAGCAAGGGCTCATCTTTGTGCTTAGCACGCAGACGTTGTGAGTGGTTTACTCGGATCAATTCAAACTTGAGACCCAGAAATGTGAATTTTCTTTTTTCTAATTTGGGAATTTGAATTGAAGATGGAACAGACGCTATCTTTGGGAATTTGAAAACCAAAGGGGAATTTGGAACATTAGTCACAGGGAATAGTCGGTGATCTTGAAGTGTGTGAGTGTCAGAGTGAGGGTGAGAGTTATGAATGTCCACATCCCGACAACTTCTTGTTACTAGCATTTGCCGCGTTATTGGGGAAAAAAAGGAAAATACTATTAAAACTGTTATTAAAAAGGATTCTAAAACAAGACGATTTGAAATTTAAAATATTAAATAGGTGTTTTAAAATAAAATGAGTTTTTAATCTCATTATCATCCTTATTAATCCCATTATTATTGTTGTTGACACAATTTTAAAATTCAAATGTTACTTTTTTTGTCTTTCTCCATTGATAAAATATATTTAAATATGTTGAATTTCAATAATTCTAAGGTGATAGATTTAAAATTTTAAAATATCATAAAATTTGAAAAGTTATTTAACTACCCTTAGTTATTTTTAAATAAAAAATCATGAACTCCTTGCGAATCGTTGAAACTTTAACTCCAACTATCACTAAAGCTTTAATGACCCTATCGGTTATCTAATATATATTTTTTTAATTTCTTTAGTAAAAGTTGTTAATAATAATACTGAAGTTGTAAACGACAACCTAATACACACACATACTTTTCAAGTAAAGTTGCTAGTATAGATACCTAAGTTCCTAATAGCAATTCAAAAAATAACTAGTTTACAATTTTAGTATCGTTACTAATAACTTAGGTATTCATACTAACAACTTTTGCCTAATAATTCAACAAATACTCAGTGTCCACAATAGCAACTTTTGCCCAAGAAATTTAAATTTCATGTGTGTGTGTGTGTGTTAACCATTAAAGCTTAAGTGAAAGTTATTATAAAATATTGACAAATACCCCAATATACAATTTTAATATTGCTAGTAATAACTCAAGTATCAATATTAACGACTTTTACCTGATAAATTTAAAAATATATATTTAGGATGTCGTTTAAAACTTTAGCATCACTATTAACAACTCAAGTATATAATGATAATTGGTAACTTTTGCTTGAAAAAAAAAAATAATAATAATATTAGGCTGCCAGAGCTGCGATTGTTGGTCACCAAAGCTCATGCGGTCGATCACCGACAAGGTCTCAAGAGCTCCAGCAGGTTACAAGGGATTGAAGGTTTTTTATTAAAAAGAATTTAGGGGTAGTTAGTAATTTCTCAAATTTTGCAACATTTCATAATTCTAAACCCGACCCCTTAGAATTATTGAAATTCAACCTACCCATTTTTTTTTTACCAATTTTTATGTCTTTTTCCCTTTTTTATTTTCATAGGAAGACATCATTTGTGTTGTAAATAAAAGAAACCTTGGAATAAGAAAGTTGAGCTAGAGGAGAGAAAATTTGAGAGAGAAATAAGGTAGAAATCTCATTCACTTGTGTTTTTTGTATATTCTAATGCTTTGGGCATGGCCTCTGTTGTTAGGCTTCAAGAGTCACCACCAAGATCACTATTAAGAGTTGTATATGAATGCATATTATGTGACCTTTACACCATTCATGTGTATGAATGTACGTTAATTAGCCTTTTAATTTTCTAACTACTCATTTAGCTCAAAACATAAGAGTCAAATTTGTAAGACGTGTGGTTTTTTTTTAAAAAAAAATACCTACTTTACATTTGTCCATGCATTTATTTATTTATTTTTAAATTTACTATGCACTTTCTCATCATCCTTTTCCCCTACACTCTCTTTCTTCTTTTTTTTTTCTCATTTTTTATCTCTCTTACTTATTTCCTTAGTAAATAAAGGTATATTAGGAAAATAAAGCAAATACTTTGCATATCTATTGGTTTTAACTACTTTTAACTAACTTGTAACTTCTTGATAAATATAAAATAGGTATTTGTCTATTATATTTTAAACCAAAGGGAGTACTATTATTTATAAATTGTGACTAAAATATGAGAAGTCAACGAATGGACATTTATATAATTATTATTCATAACTATTTGTTTTTCATTTTACTGTCGTGCATAATATTTGTATATTGAAGAGTGAAGGAAAAGACGCAAGAAATATGTTTACTCGTTAGGGCTGTGAGTTGCTCTTGTGCAACTCATGTCGTGATACATACTCAGAAGAACTTTCCAATTGTCAATTTAATTTAGTGTCAAAAAAATATGTTTATATAAATTGTGATAAAACTTATTTCACATATTTATCTTATATATTATAAATCACATCCAAAAGACAATTTTTACCACCTATCAAAATGGACACAAAGTAGTGCATCGCACACATATATTATTAGTGGCATAGTGCATCTTCATATTTACTTTATTTGTATACAATATATTAACATTTATTGTACTTTTATAGTGATAAGTGGGATTAAACTCGCGATCCCCTACTTATAAGAGAGCTCATACCAATACATGACAAGGTAAATGTATTTTCTCTCATTTTTTAATAATTGAACCTTTTAATTTTGACACGTCAATCCATATAAAGAAGCTAGCGGTGCTAACATATCAAAATTAAAGAATTTGAGTAAGAGGAAAAAAACACATGAATGCCGGATTTAGATTCTCTCAGTATCGTTTCTCAATATCCTTCCATCCTCTCCTTTTCCATCTTATAATATATTGAGTAAATTTGTTCTCATGAATGCCAATTTTTCTTTTAAAAAAGCATAAGTAGCTGCGAAATAGCTTTCCCGTATACATTTTGAAGCTGAATTTGGGGAACGTTTTGTATTTACTGAAGGGCAGGATATGAAAGGGGCATTGTTTGCGTCTTAATTGATTGGTCGTCATGATTATACTTTATCCCTACGGCTCTTGTGTGTATAGCGTATCAATTCGCATTATAAAAATATATTCATTTTTTTTTTTTTTGTTAAAGAAGCCAGTGGCAAGAGGTTGCGTCAAGCAATTGTTGTTTCTCTGGAATGAGTAAAGGCCACCAAATCCCAATTTCATATATCACCGAGAGGGTGTCTTCTCATTGTTTCAGTGTGTGAGGATTACTTAGATAGAGTACTCAAAGCAAAATGAGTGATTAGCAGTTGAATCAAATAATAGCTGTTTATGCTTACGTTGCTTTTCACATGTCTTATGTCAGGTCTCACCTTTAACCTTTAAGTACCCATTTGAGTTACCATTTACAAAATATATAAAATTTCTCTAAAATATTTATTTCGTA
This sequence comes from Acacia confusa, assembly GCA_037074495.1. Lineage (NCBI taxonomy): Eukaryota > Viridiplantae > Streptophyta > Magnoliopsida > Fabales > Fabaceae > Acacia > Acacia confusa. The sequence goes on along the minus strand of CM073507.1, from coordinate 4,890,448 downwards.
AACCATAAATCACGTTGCCCTTCTGTAGAAACCGCAACGGATTATTTTTACTAGCATTCAAAATATTTATTATGTACCACTCAATATTATAAGATACTTTTTTTTTTCTGGGCATTAAATATTTAAAGTGTTTTTTTCCAATAAATTAAAACTCGATGATTTAAGTTCATAGTGTTCATTGCTATATTAAGAAACCATGTTAAATACAAGATTACACCAAAAATCATTTTAGAATATGAAATGAATAATTTAGAATGCTGACACACAAAAAATATTTAAAAATAATGAGGGTTGGTATGAAAATATTTATCTTAACCAGGTCAATAGTTCAATGATTTGGTCAACTTTTCTTTTCTCCCCAACCTAATATAGAGGATAATGGCACCTTTAGGTGCTTCAACAGTTGCGTCTCTTCATCAAAGCAAAGAGAACCATTAGAAATACTTACATAATTCATATTTTAGGTGGATCAGGTTTCTGTTTATATTATTTTAATTTTAGTTGGTTGATGACTTGTCCAAAAAAATTTAAAATTTATCTTTCTTTTTTTTTTTAAAAAAAAAAGAAAATATTGGTTGATCAGTTTTTTTTTTTCAAAATACACCATAATTATCCTCCTTAATTCTCCTAATCTTTCTTTTACTTATCTAAAATATTGAAAGAGTATCAATATAAATAAATTAAGAAAAAACTAATTATAAAAAAATAAATGTTATATTTAAAACAGATACGGCTTTTTATTCAAGATTAATAGCCATAGGCGAGTGATGGAATTATGGGCCCAAAGACTGCGAGCTCCTGAGGTAATTGTTAGGTGAGGGCCTCATTATTGTTAGGCCTACATATATGCAAATCCACATGAAGCCTGGCCTAGGCCTACCTACTCATCAACTTAAATTATGTGCCTTTTTCCAATTATATTTATATTTTTAATATAACATATATTTAAAGAGCGGTTGGTGCTTAATATAAGACATAAAGGAGTTACTTTTGATAATAAATATAATACATAAGATTTTTATTTTTCAATTATTTCTAAATCTACCATTATTGAAGCTTCTTAACAACAATTAACAATCAAGAAGAAGAAAGAATAGATGGATATGACGGGAGTGTTTTAAAAAATAGACACCATATTAACTCAAATTTTTAATTTAATTAAATTATATAAATATATCTTATATTAAAAACTGTATTTACAATATTGTAATACAATTAAATAGAATATATTTGTTAAAGATACCAGAAAATAGGCTTTCAAACATTGACCATGGCATGCTTATGCTAAATCTTCCTCGTATGGATTGTACGCACGCATGCTTTGTAGGGGAAATGAAAGTCCCCGCTTACCCCATTTTTTCTACTTCATTTTCACTTATTCTCAACTATGAAAAGTCAATCCAATAATCAAGAAATTAAGTGGAAAGAAACTGCATAGACGCTAGAAACATCCTTTTACGTGGGACGTGAAGGTTGGTCGCACTTATGACCAGACCAGGCTTTGCCGATCACTCGATTTAATCAACATATCCCAAAACCTTTGGATCTCTCCGAAGACATCATCGGACGGCAACCGGTGCCGACAGCAAGGACACGTGTCACTGTTGCTGAGCCACGGCAATATACAGCTCCAATGAAACAAATGCTCACATGGGAATTCACACACCTCCTTCCCCACCTTCATCTCCTCCTTACATATCACACACTCCCTTCCGCCCTCCTTCACTTCCACAGCCGGGAGCTCCACTACCGTCCCCTTCGACGCCCCCTTGTTCCCGCCGCCGCAACTTGCCCTCACAAGTCTCCAGCTCCGACTCACCATATCAACGTAAGGAGCCAGGGCCGTCCAAGGACTCGCCCCAACGGGAGAATAAGCAGCTGTCAACAGCTTATCGGAGAAAATATTACATAAGCTGGTCCGCCAATCTGAATAATTCTCCTCGAGGACTGTGGGGTTGTGTTGGTGGGTTTCGCAGAAAAAGAGGAGGAGGAGAACGGCATTCAGGTCACTCTCACTAATGGCGGCGGCGGACCTGGGCAGTGTGAGGTCGGAGAGGAGGAAGTGGGTGGTGATGCGGCGGAGGGAGGAGAGGAGGTGGCGAGCGATAAGGAGGTACTTTTCGGAGAGGGAGAGAGACTGGAGGTGGCGGAGGGTGGAGAAGAAGAGAAACGGGGAAGAGAGGACGGAGGAAAGGCGGAGGCGGTGGTCGTCGGTGGCGGAGAGGAGGGAGAGAGAGAGAGGAGAGAGTTGGGAAGGAGGGAGGGTGGAGATTGCCGCTAAGATGGTGGTTCTTTCTTCCATCATTATGGGATCATGTGCTTCTCTTCATAGTTTCCATTTAGTTGAGTCTTTGAGGACCAATCTTTGCCTTTTTATGGACTTAGATCCAACATGGAACTTTGCAATTCGGCTGTACCTCACTGATTTTTCTTCTTCGTCTTTTTTTTTTTTCTTTCCCTTTGGTAATTGATCCTTTGTGCATTATCGTCTTTTATAGTGAGAAAATATATGGGATGGTTGCTTGACCCCACATTTTTCTAATTCTTTCCCGTTATTTAATTAGAAATCAAAGGTGTTGAATAATTGACATTGACACACACAAATTGCACTATATATATAAGATTAATTTATATAAAACTGTACTGGTGATAAGTATGAATATTACGACTTACTTCAGGTCAACAAAAAATAAAAGACGATAGTAAAGATCCCCATCACCAATGCCATCATCTCAGATCAGAACAAGTTACATACTAAAGTCTCTATTTTTTTTTATTGGAGTTTCAGTTTCTGATCCCTTTAAGATTATTTTGACTGATTCATTTTCTCGGAATGTCAACCAAAAAAAACAGTGTTCTTTTTCATTCTTCTTTTTTTAAAAAAAAAATTAAAATAAAAGTAGAGTTCATGATCGGAAAGATGCAAATACCATAGTCGGCATTCGTTTTCTTTTATAATAAGTTTTGCTATTATCGAAAGATAATCAATGGTCAAGACTATTAACGAGTCATCTCTGTCCGCTAACTACTTAATTATTAGGTGCGAATAATATAATGACAATCAAAAGAGTATAGTTTGTATATATTTACTACAGTCTCCATATTATGTTTGGAAGGTTATGAAAAATAATCAACCCATCAATAATCACTATACACTATATACATATATGACGTCAATATGTGCATGACAGGCATTCTATAGTGTAATAGTAAGCAAATCAGATGAATCTCACTAAACTAAAAGAGAGACCCACATGCACTGTGTTTATAATGAAACCGCACATATAATGCTTAAACATTCCTGACGCCACGACAAAAAATATGGAGGACTATTGTCCACAAGCAAAACGTCCAGTTCAAGCACGAGTGGCTGTGTTCATCAATGAAAACGACTTGGCTCCACCAATATGACTCCTTCCTCTTGTAGCCGACAACATAGTGAAAACGATAATGTAATTAATTAGCGTCTGAGAAATTACTAGTCAATCGGCAACTCATCGCAGACGGCTCTGCTCTCTTGGTAAAATAAGGCCTTGTGGGCATTCATTTCTCTATAATGGAGTTTTACGACATTGAGGTGGCAAATTCAGCTCTGATCATGGGCTCCTACTGAGTAAGTATAAAAGCAACAATATTTTACTTAAGTGAAATCTTTTGCTTTAGAAGTAAGTAAAGTGTCCATTTTCGAGATGCGAAAAGGCAAAGCAAGAGAATGTATGTAGCACAAAGAAAAAGGAGTGTTGGTTACAAAGACTGAATCAAGTGAAATTATACTATTACAACTGGCCCTGACAGGGGAAATTCCAGTAAAAGGATGTCCATGATTGGATATTATTCGCAGTCTCTGAGGGATTGCTCTTATCATCGGATGGAGCTTGAAATTCGTCAAGCACGTGTTGAGATTTTGACTTTGCTGTCTCTATCTGCACATTATGTCTATCCCTTAAGAGCGCTTCATTAACAAATCCATGGTTACATTCTCAACTTGCTTTGGGAAGAAGGTTGCGGCATGTCTTGAGATGGGAGAAGTCGATGATGATTTGCCAGATTTGCATCTCTTTTTTCTGTTTTGTGCAAAGGATATACTCTCTCCCATCCACATGTTGTATGAGTCACTTTAACTAGGTGGTTAACTCATTAAATTCGTCTTAAAATGAAAGAAATTTGTAACTTAACCCACTAAATGAGGTGTCAAAGGAGAGAGAAAAATATAAGGAGTGTATTGTGACTAGGTAGTTAACTCATTAAATTCATCTTAAAATGATTTATATTGTGAACCAAATTATTCTTCTAAAAACAGCTTCATATGGTGGACTGAAGGGAGTGTATTCTTTTTTATTGCACACTTAACACAACTTATTTTGCGGAATAATAAAAGTCCTCTAGTTCTTAATATAAGACATGCTTATCTAATTTAATTAGATTAAGAAAGTTAGTTAAATTAGTTAATATAACATGTATTTTTTTAAAATGTCATCTCTATTTATCTTCCTTAATTCCCTTATTTCCTCTCCCATTTGATTATTATTAGAAGAGCATTATTAAGGTTAAATTAGGAAATGATTGATAAATATAAAAAATATATCTTATATTTAATACCAAGATCAACTTTCTAGAGTTATATTATATTAATTACACGGGGTAGTATCAATAATGCAACTCAATATGACGTTGCAGGCATTTAAGGCACTGATACGAGGCTGAATTGGGGAAATAGTCCACCCTTTAACACCTAAGACAGAAAATCCCAAGGCAGGCAGGCAGGGATGTACTTGAGGACTTTTAAGTCAATGTTTGAACATTTGGTGCTGGCAGAATTAGATGGTTATCCATGCAATGTTGATAAGCCTGGACCTGGTAGAGGACGCTTCTGGAAGTTCCACCATTTCACGCAACAGATGCCTTGATCTTCCTAATGCCGTAATGCATTATTGCATTTTTCCTTTGCGATTCATGGAAAATGAGAAACCAAGTACATAAAGTGGAGGAAAATTTTTACTTTTAATCTAGTTGCAGGACCTAGTGCAAGCTAGAAAATTATGTCTGTTCGTTATTTTTGATTAAAATTCAGTGCGAGGCACTGGCATATTTCTTATGATATCTTGAAATTAATCAAAGTAGAGACCCTATTTTCAATGCATCAATACTGTCATCCAGGAGGAAAATCACCAACAAAAAGTCCCACCTCAGTCATATCACAACATTTCTAACATCTGAACACATTTTCACAGGAAGCTGGAGAGTCATGATGGGAAATTGCCAGCTGCATATATCTAAACTAACACAGTTGTATTTGACTACTTGCAACTACACAGTTAGCACTCAACTGATAACTGCTACTTGTTCTCATCATAACTTGATCCACGAACTGACCAGTTGTCTATATGTTATTACGATGAGACAAAATTGTAGAAGATATAATAATCGTATTAATTATATCAATAGGGGGGAGGGGGGACGGAATGAATTTCATCCTCGGGGAAAAAAGGGACAGAGAACCAGTGCAGGCAAAATAAACATGGGAATTTAGGATTAGCCAAGCCAAATTGCTGAGGTCAACCCCTATTTCTAACGAAAAAAAAATGAGATCACAAAAGGCAACACAAATAAAAGTAGGCTGTGAGATTAGTCTTCCTTCTTCTCTCTGTTTTTTTTTTGATACAGAATAGAAAAACCCAGTCCCTAAAGGAAACTACTCTTTATCATGTGCGAGAATTCTTTCAAATTCCTTCTTCTCTATCTGAAAGCAATGCTGCAGTTGTAACAGTAACGCGAGGGAGGGGCATAGGCTGGCTACTGGAGAACCATAATAGAAATTTGGCTGTTAAGGCAAAACGTCGTATTCTTTGTGATGAATGCATTCATCGCTTCAGTCCTTGAACGGAAACGTACTGTTGCCATTTTAATGGGATTGCCTAAAGATTCTCCCTGTCTGTGAGCACATGTAACTCATCATATACATAAAATTTTAAATGTTGAATATCACTTGGAATTCAGAAGATAGTTTGACGCTAACCTTAGAAAAATATTGATGGAGGGCTGGTCATATTCATAACCATGCAGAAAACGTTCTACATCGTCTATTTGTGCATTTCGAGGAAATCCTCGCATTAAAATCTGGCAAAAAGAGGCAGCTGTTAGATAACTGTCATGTTTTGGAGTCAACAAATCACAGCCTTTCAACAACCAAATTTCAACACAAAAAACTGACTAGTCATTTGCAAATCAAAACCTTGAAAATGTGACTTTTGTGTCACTGTTCTGCAAGAGAAAGCATACATGATTCTGCAAGTGAAAATGTACCATGATATTCTTCATATTTATAACAGATGCTCATCGTTTGGATGTATCATTTGTCAATCAGCATGTTATCTTGTATGCATGCAAGCAAACACCTAAAGTCCATCACTTGAAACGTGTAAAAACTAAAAAGCTATTTATCTTAATTGAGTGTTGACATCTGACAATTAAAGAATAACCAGCACTTTGAACTCCTGAAAACAATAAGTTGCACATAATTAATTTATACTTACAGTTTTTCCATCATAGGGAGTAACAATATCCCATTGGGCACGATCAACCTGACAACCAAGAAAAAACAGTTAAATGTTCATCTAAGAAGATTGATCAATCTTTTGCGATAGACAAATGTGGGCATCATACCTTTTCCAATCTGTACAAGCGACCATTCCTTGCAATATGCCTAAAAGCCTGATCATGGTCTTTGTGAGAATGGAATTGCAACATCCTGATGATAGCCAAAGCCTTTTCTTAAACCAGTAATTTTTTAGTATAGAAGCAAAAAGAGATTTCAGTTAAATGTGAACAACAAAAAGCTCACGAGATGAATTATGAAAATAATCTGCCCATGCCTTTATGAGGCACAGTACGAAAGTAAGTCGTTTGAATTCTTTAAAAAAAATACTAAAACAGAAAAAAGATGCTATTTGCATTCGTCAGCGACAAATGCAGTCAACCATAATGTTAGAGCTAAAAATGTTAAAAATTTCGCAGTTCTCTTAAAACAAAACAGGAGATTGAAGGCATTACATTGCACGGGGCGTAAAGTAACGGTCGTAGTCCACTTTGACATCTTCCATGGTCAAATTGGAATGTTCAAGAAAGTGGATTACATCTGTTTTCAGGGTGTAATTACGAACACCGACCAGCCTACCATATGTTAAACCTAATAAGAGAAACAGAAAGCAACGAGTCGTTATCTTGGCCAAAAGAGCAAACGGAACAACTGATTAATCAAAGCCCAGAGCGATAGTTGAGCCAGGAGTAGCACATAGAAGCGAATGGGCTAAATGTATCTAGCATATACTTGTTTCTAAATGACACATTTAAACCCGATAATCAAATACATTCAAAAGAATGCATGATTGCCTGTATATTCGAAAAACATGGCCGTAACTGGAATAAATAATTAGAATTAGAAATGCAATAAAATATCGTAACAGCGTAATTAGCGATATATTAACCCAATTCCTTGCTTCGATTCCTGTACAATAGTCAATACTGAAAGGCAGATAGCGAATTACTATTATCTATTGCGTATTGAATACCCAGTAGAGTCTAATCTACGCACTATGTCTTCGGAAGCGGAAAAAACGACGTACCTTGACGGGGAGGTTGCATAAACGACTCGGCGAGCGGATCCTGAGGTGGCTGTTGTGCTTCAGATGAAAAGAACATCCTGGACGTGGCTCGAAGGAGAGGTGGGAGGCCATGACAATCTTGGAGAGTGGAAAATGTAGAGTTCGATCTCAGTGCTGCTCTAAGAAGACTCATATTCGATCGGAGCGGGAAGTAGCTGGAAGCTTATTGGGGAAATTGGCCGCTGGTCAGTTTAGAGCAGGAGTAGGCTGCGTCACTAGATAACAGGATGCTCGAAGCATCTGATGCAGCCAGGTCTCCGGCCCAATCAGCCCAATAATTGTGTCCAGAGTTGTGTCCATAGCCCACAAATTCTTCGGGCCTCAAGTCCTGGGGATTTCGGGCCTCAAGTCCATAGCCCACAGTGTTAGCTAATTACCAAATAAATAGTTATTTAAAAAAAACTGAATAAATACCAACAAGGATACCAGTTGTAAAATTGTAAAAGGAGTCGGAAAAGGAATCAAAGTTCAATTTCCAGTTATAAAATGTACTAGCATTTAGGGGCTGTTTAGTAAGGGGGAAAGAAAGTGGGTGTTGAGAAAAATAATTCATATTGGATTTAAAAAGAATTAGAGTAGTGAAGTTAAAATTTTTAAATTAATTTTCCTTATTATTTTATCTAACATCTTTTCTTTATTAAGATTTTATAAGCCAATCTCTCCAATTTTTTAAATTAAACTCTTGAAATTTTCTCTCCCCTTTCCCAAACAGGCCGTTAGCGTCAAATAATGAAGATATAAGTGTACTCTACCAAAATACCAATACCTGGCAACAAAAAAAAGAGAGGCTGAGTTTATGAAAAGTGACTAATTTGTGGCAACATGATTGGTAAAATAAGAGGATACCTTGGTGTTCGGAAAAAATTATGAAAAAGATAGCCTAAATTTGGAATAAAATTGAGGATTAGATTGAGGGGCATACTTTAAAGATATATAACTGTTGCTTGCCCTTCTAGATGTGAGATGTGAGTTGCATGAAGATTTGATGCATATGTTGTGTGACTGCTCTATTATCAAGAGGCGTTGAAAAACAATGGTTAAACATCAAAAATGAAATACATTTCCTTCTTTAACATCGTGGACTAAATCAAATGGAATCCGACTCATGAGATTGATAAAGAATATACGAAGAAGGTTTTGTGGCCAACCTTGTTTAGGTATCTTTGTTAGGTACCAATATGTAAAAAACTACTTGATTGTGAGGAGGCTGATGTGAAACTAGATGCACATCATAGTTTCTTTAAAGTATGTTTGGATAAAGATATTCTTAAGCAAGGACATAACTTCATTGGTACATGGTCCCCCAAAAAATTTTGGTGTTCAAGAAATTTATTTAGAATTTTTTTTAAAAAATTCAATATAATGTAAAAATATATTTTATCTAATACATTTGGCCCCCCCAAATATTTTTTTAGTTCATGAGTATACATTTTGGCACCCTTCATTGTAATTATTTTTTATTATAAAATATTTTTGTTATTAAAATATATATACTTGAACTTATTGAATGCTCACTCTTCATTATAATTTATGTAGCTACATCTCTAACAGTACTTAGCCTTAGTTTTCTAAAGACAAGTTTGTAAAATAAATGTTTATCTTATTACATCATTAGTATTAACTTGATTTCATGAATATTTTTTTGATATTCTTTTATTTTCTTATTCATATTCTTTTATATTTTAATGTATTTAAGACTTTCCCCAAAAAAAAAATCAGGGGCGTTGCCTCATAATCCTCCCACCACTGGTGCCCACCCCTTCATAAAATTTCTGGATCAGTCATTGTATTTGATCCCCCAAATATTTATCGCAAGCTCCATCCTTGTTCTTAAGGAAGTTAATACGAAGATGGTGATTAATAGTTCTCATGCAAACCAAAATCAAAATGAAACGGATTTCATCAAAGTAACAATTGTTGGCTTAGTCTTGGAGGATGGAAGGAGTGGATGCGAGGGTCATTTGGGATAAAAATGATAGATGACTTATATCTTTCAACTCCAAACTTGTTAATGTTTCTCTGATTTTTGCAAAAATGATTGGTTGCATTCAAGGCCTATAATTGTGTTGGTTCAAAGGATATAAAAACATTAAGTTAGTTACCGATTGTATAAAAGCCATAAATTATTTGTTGCGAGAATGAGATCAACATCATCATTTTAAGAATATTGTAGATGATGTTCATATGCTTCTTTATAAATATTGACAAGTTGTGCACAGCTAGAGAGAGGCTTTAACTATTTTTCATCGATCACAAAGATACTCTCATGACATAGATGAGAATTTTTGTCTATTGGATCAACCCCCTTCTTTTATTTAAGAGATGAACATTGATGAAGGTTAGGAGTCTTTGTTGAAGTTGATGTAATGTCCTCGTTGATATTTTAACTACAATATTTTTTTTTTAAAAAAAAAGAATTGGTGGATATTTTTAACGATAGAAATAATAATTTCCAGGGATGTGGATGCTAATGTTTAAAAGTATACATGTGTCTTGTGATAATTGGGCAACAGCATTCAAAGTATAGGTTTTGTGGTGCATGAGTATGATTGGGTTAAATGAGAAGGATTGTTGTTTATTGGGATAAGTTGCTATAAATGGGAAAGGGTAATACTGGTAATTAAAAAAATTGTATGGAGGTTGATGCGGCTGAGGAGCGACGCTTGGTTACCTCCTCAGTAACCACCTTCCCAAGGGAATGCCGTTCCAGCAAGTCGACAAACAAAAACGAGCAGTTCCACACACCGTGTCTTGCCATCGTCCCCTCCACACCAGCTCATCAATTAATTTTTTTTTTTTTTTCCTGGAACCCCCGACAAGCTATTTATCGATTTAGTGTAGATGATTCCTTGAGATCACATCATGTTCCCCTGTTGAGTATAGCGACCAAACTAATATAAAAAAACAGGAGAGAGACAGAGAGTGGCAGAGATTAACTTTCACTTTATCCAACAGATCGGCTTATTTGGGTTAGCGGTAGGAGCGGTTCTGACTTTTATAAAAGTTAGGTAGAAAAAAAGTCAGGTTAAATTAGATGTGTGTTTGAATTGTCCGTTTGACTTTTTGCAGAAGTGACTTTTTTTTTCTAACTGAGGTGTGTTTGGATTATTATTTAAAAAGTCAGTTGAGATGAAAAATGACTGAAAAGAATATGAATAATTTTGAAACTACATATACATATTAGTTGTATATATTGAGTTAATGGAAATTTTAATTTTAAAAAAATTAAATATTATTAAAAAAATAATTAATAAAAAACTTCTGCAAAATCTAATAATTTTAAACTATTATTAGAGATATAACAAAATCTAATGAACTATAATTAATTCCAAAATTATTATACAATCACATCCCAGAGACCTTGAATATAAAATATGGACAGATATGAAAATTTTTATTAAATTATAATAAAATCATTTCCAAAACTACATCAAGATCCTGGCGTCTTAATTAATTCCACTAAAAAGAAATCCACTCAACTTAATTTTTTTTGCATTTAAGTGCTACTCGTATACTTTATTTCTCTTTTTCATTATTCAGTAAGGAAAAAAGTGGAAATATCATAATTATTCACTGGCAACCAAGTGGATCCCACAGGTCTCTGTGTTCCTCATCCTCCCTTCTTCGTCCCGTACATTTCTCTTTACCCCTTGATATGTACAACGCCGCGTTTTCTAAAAAGAAAGTAAAGAAAGCAAGCTTAATAAAAAGTCAAGTTGCGTTGGATAAACCATTTGAGGGGAAATTTTCAAACATAAACCCAAAAATAAAAAAATTTATGAAAATAGATCACTGTGCAAAAATATTATGAAAATAACTTAGTTGGTGACGCCTCGTCAGCGAGCGCTACTGTCAAAGTGGCATTGCCACGAGTGGCACCCTACGTGGTAGCGCTACTTGTGGCGTGCCACGTCGGCACCTCACATAAGTGGCGCCACATTTTAACAAATGTTTTTTTATTTATTTTTAAATTACTATAATTATATATTATTATATTTAATATATATTATTTTATATTAATAATTATATTATTATAATATTTATTATTTTATAATTATTATATATATTTAATATAATATATATTATTTTTTATTTTTTTATTATAATTATATATTTCAAAAATTTTATGAAATATTCTTTTTAAAATGATGTCCTATTTCCGAAAAAAATTTCTGGACGGGGCGCTGCCCCTTGACCCCGCCTGCTAACTGGCTAGCGGGACCGCCGTAGGGTTCTGGCTGATTGTTTATAGCCGATTTAATTATTACTTTTTTAATCTTCATATTATAGAACTAAATCTTCATATATATTTAATATAATATACTCCAAAAGATCAACAAGCAAACCAGCAGGATCAAGTTCAAAAGATCTATAAGGAACACCATCTCTCTCAGCACCGATCATTAAATATTGCCCATGTTTGTCCATGTTACCACAACCAACAGGCAATTCTGCATTTTGCCAATCAATCTCACTTTTATCATTTTGCTCATCCCCATCATTGTTGCCTGCAATATCATCTTCCTCGACAATCCTGTTGTTTTTAAAACCATGGTGGCACCACTGACAATTATTCTTGGTCGTTCAAACCTCGCAATACCCATTAAAAGCTGCGTCTCTTCTTACTATTTCTCATCATCTTCTCACGCTACGAACAATCAGCTGAAACCCTACGGCGGTCCTGTTAGCCAGTTAGTGGGTAGGGTCAAGGGGCAGCGCCTCGTCCAGAAAATTTTTTCGAAAATAGGACATCATTTTAAAATGAATATTTCATAAAATTTTTGAAATATATAATTATAATAATTAAAAATTAAAATAATAATTAAAATAATATAATAATATATATTATATTTAATATATATTAAATATAATAATATATAATTATAGTAATTTAAAAATAAATAAAAAACATTTGTTAAAGTGGCGCCACGACACTTATATGTTGGCACGCCACAAGTGGCGCCCTACGTGGCAGCGCCACTTTGACAGTGGCGCCACGCCACATGGCGCCTACTGACGTGGCGCCACCAATTAGGTTATTTTCACAATATGTTTGCACAGTAGTCTATTTTCACAAATTTTTTTATTTTTATGTTTATTTTTGAAAATTTCCCCTATTTAAGCCTAGTTCAACGTACAACAATTGCCAAATAACCTGAGTTTTGTTTTTTTTCCAAAAAAGTGACCTTTTTAGCTTATTTTGTAGAAAAAGCCACCTTGTAAGACATTCCAAACAGGCCTATTAATGGTTGCGATGGCTTCCTACTTCACTTTTTTTTTTTTTGCTCGGAGCTTCCTACTTTACTCAAATCAACCTTTTTCCAAAAAACAAAAAATACTCAAATCCTAACGGTTAGTGCTTTAAAGATGTGGTTTCTTTGGTATAAATTATAAATTCTTCTTATAATGCAAGGGCACATGTGACATGTGTAACCAAATTAATAGAGGCAGTGATGCCAAGACAAGTCAAGAATTACTAAATAGGACAATGATTTTTTTTTTCGAAACATACTCATATTAATACTCAAATCTAAGGATACATCAACATAACAATTACAAACGAGATAAAATAAACCAGAACAATTACAACTGAACTGAAATAAATAAGTCAGAACAAGAACAACAAGAACACATAAAACAATACAAACCAAATGAAAGATAGATGAATAACCAAATCACTAAAATGGAAGGAATAAAAGTAAGACTTAAAGACTACACCAGCCCTCTGAATATCCAAGGTTAGAAGACACGAGAAAGAAGGTGTTAGTTGCAAAACTCACCCTATCAGGCACACCTTCTTATAAGGATAAGTTGATAAATCAGCTACATAAACACCCTAACGTGGGGCAAGAAACAGAACCAACCCAACCTCAGACTCAGAAAGAAACTCAATGAAGACCTTAAAAATACTTCTTCTCCTCAAATTAAGAAAATTTGGCAAACACCTACCGAACCAACTAAAGCTAACCCCAAAGATTTGGATTCCCCACCACCAAACAAACCCAGCAATGGTCCTTTCAAAGATAAAGCAAAAAGCACAATCAACCATAACAAGATCCCTTCCCCCAAAAATGGTAACTCCAAATCCACAGAGAAACAAAACTCACGAAGACAGAAAAAGAAAGACAAAGAAGCAAACAAACACCACAGCCATACGCAAAACGAGAGACCACCCACCTGAAAACGCAAATGAACATAGCCAGATGCAAGACACACCACCACTAGAAAAAAAAAATGAACTTAGACAGATGCCAGGCACCGAAGGAAAGTGAAAGAAAGCAAGAAAACGAAAAGACCCAACCAAACTCAGAAAGCAGGGGCCACCACAGCCTGGAGACGATGAGGACGGAGACCAGAGGAGAGCTGGCGCTAGAGAAGAAGGACGGCCGCCGCTGTAAGCCTTTGTTCCGAACTAAAACTCGTCTGCACCTAGCTCTATGAGGTCTAATTTGCACTTCTACGATGGTTGAAGTTTGAGAGGAGGCTCGCCGGTGGCAAAGATGCCGCCGGCGAGGCAAAGGGACCCTAGCAGTTCATTTGAAGAATGCTCTCCCTCCAAAACCATCCAACGACTGTCCATCTGAAAATAAAACTACTGCCACGTCTTCAATTTCAATATATAAGATCTTCTTTGTACTAAGGATTCAAGTTAGTGCGTAAATAAAATAAAGGGAATAGGGAATATCATTTCTGCCTTAAGTCAAAACTACGTTGTTTTGACTCTTTTTTTTTTTTTTGTTTTTTTTCCTTTCATCTCTTCATTTAAAAAAGAGTCAAAATGACGTAATTTTGACTTAAGACAGAAAAATTTTCTGCCTTAAAAGTAGAAATGATATTCCTATAATTAAATTAATAAAATATATATGAAGGCAAGGTATTATCTAGTTCAACGCTTTCGTCAACTTTACTTCCGTGGTTGTACGTACGACCCGTTTGTTACGGATAGTAACCGTTTATAAAAGCTTCCAATTAATTCCCCTCCATTATTCTATAGACTTTAAAAATGCATTAAAAAACAAAAAAAAAAGTCTGTGAACTTTGTTATCATAGCCAAAAGGAATAAATAAAGATCTGGCTGGCGGGGCATGCGGTTGAGACTGCACGAGATGATTCAGAGCGAGGGGAGGGTGGTTTCTGAATCCTGACATAGCACGGCTTTATAAAACTCACACGTAGAAACCTGAGGGAAGTGAAACTAGGTCGTGACAGGATGATGATACAGGGAAACCACACAATCCTTTCTCATGAGGCTGAAGAAGGAGGAGGATTGGGATGGTTGATAGGGTTTCTGAGCAGTATGGGGAAGCCGGTGGCGGCAACCGCGGTGGTGTTCTTGGCCGTGGTTTTGTCCTACTTGCAGAAACTGAGCTTGGAGGGAGAGATGCTTTACGCTATGTTCAGGGCCTTCCTTCAGCTCTCTGTTATTGGTTTCGTCTTGCAGTTCATCTTCAATCAACACAACGCTGGATGGATCCTTCTCGCTTACCTTTTTATGGTCAGTCTCTAATCTCTTACCCACAAAATGATAGCAAATTCCAGAGTCTTCTTTTTTCCTTTTTTAATTGCACGACGTTTGTTAATTTATTCCTCCGACAATGATTTGACTTCAAAATATCACTTCTCTCTCAATTTTAAAATGAATGTTCAAATTCAGCTTTTGAAAATACTCCATGTCTTTTACTTTGATTTTTGATAACCACGCACACAATTTTTTTTTTTTTTTCAATCAATCATTTTAAAATAAATAACTAAGCAGTTTTTCTTATGATAAAAAGAAGGGAAGGGATTTTCGTCGCCCAGTTAAATCTTCGTTGATGTTCCATCAGAATTCACGTTTTAACAGTGACCGTGGTGAACGAAAAATTAGTTGTCTGATATTTATAAGAGACAGACTTTCAGATCTCAGTAGCTTTTCTTGATTTCTTCGACCCTTACAGAACTGATTCGGATTCTCTATCTGGTCACTTGATCATGAAAAGTTTCGTGAAAGATGACTTGCTAATCCATGGACACCTAGTGAACTCAGTAGCACTTATTATTGTTCATATGTAAGAGTGATGAAAAGAAAGAAAGAATCAGAGCGTCTGAATCTCCGAGTTTGACAGTGAAATTGTGGTTTAATTTGTTGTGAAGGTCACAGTTGCTGGTTACACGGCGGGTCAACGAGCCAAACAAATCCCTCGTGGTAAATATTTGGCCGGTGCATCCATTCTCGTAGGAACCTCAATCACTATGTTGCTGCTAGTGTTGATGAGAGTGTTCCCTTTTACTCCCAGATACATCATCCCCGTCGTCGGAATGATGGTCGGAAATTCAATGACTGTCACCGGAGTCACCATGAAAAGGCTTCAAGACGACATCCAAGTACAGATGAACTTGGTGAGTAGTAAGCCTTTTACTCTTCATACCAAGATTCAGCTTCAAAGTCTCATCGAAACACAGTTTTAATTTTGTTCATCTTTCTTGTTCAGGTTGAGACGGCTCTGGCTCTTGGTGCTACCCCACGACAAGCTACGCATCAGCAGGTGAAAAGGTCTCTGGTAATCGCACTTTCGCCGGTGGTGGACAATGCGAAAACTGTGGGTCTGATATCGCTTCCTGGGGCAATGACTGGTATGATTATGGGTGGAGCTTCGCCATTAGAGGCTATTCAACTTCAGATTGTGGTCATGAATATGCTTATAGGTGCATCAACTATTAGCAGCATCATGTCGACCTACCTCTGTTGGCCTGCGTTCTTCACCAAGGCGTACCAGTTAGACCCCAAAGTCTTCTCACAGTGACGACTCCACTTCACTTCAAAATTTAAACCTTGCATGTTGCATTATAATCCTCCTCCCCTCGTAAAAACACAAGTCTAGATTTTGCGACGAGGGAGGATTCATAAGAAATCTGTAGATGAATGATAATTTTGAGTTTTATTATTTTCTTGCTCCCTTTTTGCCATAATTCTACCCTCCCGCTTCTCTCTGTGAAACGTTGACACGAGAACGTTGTTGTCGCAGTTTCTTTCCCATTTTTGAAATGATATTGTTACGTTTTACTCAAGTAATGAGGAGTTGAGGACAGTTGTTAAGCGTGATGGTAAATGCAGTGTTGTTCTCTGTTCAGTTGAGTCGTAATCATCAAGCATGATATCTATATACTCTCTCGGTGCCTAATATAAGAGATACGGGGGAGTTGATAGTTTGCATATTTTTCACTCTTCTTCTCAATGACGCCTTCATCATTAATTAAAAAGGAGAAGGAATATAGGAATTAAAGAAGACAATTAGGGTGTTTCACGTTATTAACTAACTTAACCTTCTTTTATCTAATCAAATTGAATAGCATATGTTGAGTCTCAAAACCCAGAAAGAGTCTGGTTCTGTTTCTGCTCCATTAAATTATCCCACCACCCCCGGGATAAACAGATATTCAAAAACGCATGCATGGGGGATAGTGTAGCAATGTAACTCGGCCACACACACACACACATAGATATATTTATAACATCTGCAAATTGTTAATAATATGAATCAGGTTTGGTTTTTGTATTTGGCATTGTTATCGTCTAAAGGGTTCTCGTTGTCAAAGTTGCCGGGAGGGTCGTATTCGCAGAAGATCAACATGCCCTTAGCGGGATCTCGGCAATGTTGGAGGGCACAACCTAAACGAACAGAATCCTTCCAAACGACCTGCGTAAAATGGCCACAATCCTTGCCCACCGGCGCCGAGCACTGAAGGCTCGTAAGATTGTACCAGCTACTCTCATTGTACCAATAATACACGGCGTCCGAAGGCGTCCAATGCGACTGTAGGGCCCAGAAAATGTTCTCTCCGTAAGGAAAGTCTGAGTGAACCATCTTACAGTCGTCGTAGTGTTGCATCGCGGTCTGTTTGGCGGCACTCTCGAGCTTCTCGTCCCACGTGAAAAGTGGCAGCTTGAATAGAAGCCTGACCCAATTGTGGGCTACCAGGAATTCCAGTTTCCGAAGACATTTGAGCAAGTCGCTGTTAGGATCACATGCTTTGACCGCCTTCATTGGGTCCCATCCGAACATTTTTGCATGCTTCGAGATGGCGGTTTGTGGTGTGGCTGGAGGAGGAACGGGGATTCGTGGTATTGCCGGAATAGGAGCTGCGAATGGGATTTTCGGTACTGGTGTTGCCGGTGAAATCAACGGGGTTGAGCGGGGCAGGGCAGGGCGTCGGTGATGGAATCGGTGGTGGCCACCGTGGCGGTGGTGACCTCTTGTGAAAGGTAGACCGGAGACGGCGTTGGCGAGGAAGAGGATAAAGATGGCGGCGATGAACTGATTTTGAATCATTGTATTATTACACGGCACAGGACGGCCAGGGTCCGGCTACGGAGAAAGCGCAGGGACTTTGGTTAGAAATATTCTAAGATTTAGTCAATCTCTTCCTCAGCTAAACTCACCGTGTTGTTCTGCATCGCCAATTTTCCTTGACTCTGTTTTTGGATTATATATTTTGAGATTGTACGTCGTTAAGCAAAACAGAGCACCCTGCTGCATGAATGCGCCTTAGAAAAAGAAGCGGCGAGGTTTAAGGGGGTTCGCAGGTCCGTCTTTAGTCAAAATACGTCAACGGGGTTGACACGACACTCGTGAAGATTGCAAATAAAGCGTTTGTTTCCCAAGTTTGTGTCATTTCCGTTGTAACTTTTGGTTGGTATCTATTTATCTAAAATAGAAGAACACTATATATCCCAGCTTCTGTTATTATAATCTCGAATTCTCGATGATTACCCTATAACCATCGTTTCCCATGCTATGACGCCTATATGTGATGTGGCCGTCAAAAGGTTGTTGCGAGCTTAGTTTTCTGTCAAAATCTTTGAATTGCTTGTGATCTTCAAGCAAGCATGGGTAAAAAGTGACAGCTTTTTAACAGCTATGGCCTTAACAGTTTATTATTGGTCTCCCTACCAGAAATCCTATCCACCATTGGATCTGGCTCTTCTTGTCAGTTGTCACTGAAGTCTGATTCTGGGAAGTTATGGCAAAGCTGTTCTTTTTTCTTTTAAAAAAAATAAACAAATAAATTAAGAACAGCTTTAACTATAAACAGGACTGACTAAATTCAACGTATCCAGGTTTGATGCAGCAGGGCGGATTAAAGTAAACGACAGGTAACTAGCTTAGACAACGATGACGAGGGCCATTGCCGATTCCAGAATAGTGATCACTGAACGACAGCGTTTTCCCGCCAATCAAGCAGTGTCCAATCACTAATCAGGTAATTGTGACCCGGTCAAGGCCAAGGGAAGCTCGGAAACTGGAAAGGCGGCTCGGCTGGTTCGTTGTTTATTGCATTGACTACGAAAACCTTTGCTTGTCGTTTACAGACGACGGCGAGGAGACAAGTGAGCATTCCCGCCAACTATCTGATCGTTTCGAGTGTCTCAACATCTTTTCCTTCGGCTGTGAGCCATTGATTAATCACTGTGAAAGCCATTATCCGCCATGTCGGTTACGGTTCGGCATATGAGGAATTCTAGGGTTTCTGATGTACTTCTCATCTCTCTGATTTTCTTAAGTTATTTTCCCGGTAATTTTTCGTCGGAAACAAGTAGCTTCTCTGGTTTTTTTCCCCTAAATATTTTATTTATGTATGTAGTTGCCATCTAATTGCTGTGGGTTCTGCGGTTCCCCGCGCAGGATTCATATTATCTGCAGCTGTTACACTAAATTCGATTGAAATCTTCAGAACTCATAATTGGCTGAAGGTCACTCCAACTTTTTATTTCCTTTGCAAAGAGGAGAACAGGACGGTACTGCCTGACGTCAAGAAAGCGCATCTATTGTATGCTTTTAAAGATGAAGAATCATGGCAGGTTCTCATGCTAATTGCTTTTTTCGGCCTTTTGTTTCTGTTTATTATTCTACGTGCATTCCAGCAACATTTATGTCTGCTAATAGTCTAATACCTCCAATGCTTCTTCTGCTGAAGAACTATTTCCAATCTTCTACTCTTGATTGCATTGTTCTTTTGTTAGGATATCAAAGTTT
Organism: Acacia confusa; assembly: GCA_037074495.1. Lineage (NCBI taxonomy): Eukaryota > Viridiplantae > Streptophyta > Magnoliopsida > Fabales > Fabaceae > Acacia > Acacia confusa. The sequence goes on along the minus strand of CM073507.1, from coordinate 4,870,773 downwards.
AGGATTTAGCCAAGCAATGAAATGTAGAACTGCTGAACATAATTAAATCGGCCTATCTAGAATCACAACGTTTCATGTTTTGCTCTCTCTCTCTCTTATTCTGCTTAATAGAATATGGGCATATAGAATCATAGTGTTCTATTAACTTATATTATTCACACTGGATCAAGAGGAAACAATTTCATAAATTTTTAGCTTTCTATTTGAGAAATAAAATTGTAGTTCAAGAAGCTTAGAGTTTTTGTAATGTTCTGATCCGGGAGCGTAGCTAAAGAAAATCAATCTCCATTTTGCTGATTTTACAAGCTGATGCTAGGCTTGTATGGTTTTTCTAAATCAGAGGCACTATCTCTGTTCATTTGCAACTTTGATATCTGTAATTGGAAACCTGGTTGGAACAATGCAAATGCAAAATCATTGTCTTTTTGGATTAATAAATGAACTCAGATAACAGCACATGTATAAACTATTTTATAAATAATCATGTAGAATCAATTTGTTCACATGTGAGCTCTAAGCAATTTGCCCATGTCACCTGAAGCTTAACCATTATTCATATGGTTGGCATTTGTAATCATTTAGTTGTATTTTATTATTATTTCAAACAACTTACGGAATTTTGCTTCATGATTTCAGCCTTTGACTGACTTCTCAAGTAAAAAGTGCAAGCGATGTGGGATATATGAAGAAAACAGTATTATTTCAGATGACGCATGTGATGAATGGGAGCTTTGTCCTTCTGATTTTCAAACCCCTCAGGGCATGTACATCCATTTCAAGGAGAAGGAATTTAATGCCACTTTTTTGTGCCCAGAATGCCTATCTTTTTTCAACGGTGAGTGCTTTGCAATTTGCAGAGTCCATAAATTTAAGAGATGCTGTTGCAATTTGCAGATATTGGATTGATTTTCAAACATTTTAAGTTTCGATTTTGAAGCAAGATTATTCCAATCTCTAGTTAAGTGCTTAAATTTCAGGATTTATTTCAGAAAAAAGCAAGTAATCACAGTGCAAGGCTATAAATTTTATATTTAAGAAATAATGCGTATGCTTTTTTGTTTTTTTCCTGGCTTTCGTAGGTGTATGCTAATGTCTTAAATGAGGTTGTTACCTTAGGTCCCAAAATCAATTTTTATCCTTATGTTATTTCTTGTCTCCTTGGTATGAGGGGGATGACTAGGCATCCCTGGGTAAGATTTGCTACACTTACATTTCTGAACCCATTTTTATGGATTTTGATTTCTGAGCGTGCGTGCGTACTTTAGAACATATTTCAGCGCTAACAACGATAATCTTCTTAACGTGTGTAGTGCCTAGCCCGGCATCTGAAGTGCATTATACTGGAAAAGGAATGCAAGTAGCAGTCGTGGTTATGCTAAGTTCTGTAATATCAACTTTTCTCGTAATTGGATTGGTGACTGCATACAAGTACTGGCAAAAGAAGAGGAGGGGGCAGGAGCAGGCTCGGTTTGTAAAGTTATTTGAAGATGGAGATGACATCGAAGCTGAGCTGAGGGGCCTTGGCTCTATCATCTAATGGTCACCAAAATAGGATTAGAGGACAAATGTTTTTTTGTTAGATCAGCAACTTCAAGTTTCCACGAGAGCAGATTATCAAAGTGAAAAAGTATAGTACAAATGTTCAACAATCGAGCAAAATCAAGTATATTCACCTCACAAATTTAGATTAGCCACCTTCCAGCAACAATACATGTGATTTATGGACTCTGGTTAAAAGGAACCTCAGCAAGTAGAGGTCACTTCACTCCCAATGATATGGCTTTCTCGGCAGCAATGTACTCGATCACTGATATGAACAGCTTACAGCCAAGCTTAGGACCTTTTCCCAAGATATATTATCATGCACTGTTGTGAAATAAACAATTTTCCCAAATCTGGTTGTTGTAGTTGTTTCGAATAGAAAAGTCCAGCAGCTTTAAGAACGGAAAGCAAACAAAAAGACCTCAAGCACTAACAATGCACAAGTCTAAAGTTTAACTAGAAGAGCTCCTTATTGAGTTATTGAAATTGCGTAGTTCCTCCGATTGGGAGCCGTAAATTGCCTTAATGGTGTCCCTGCAGCTTCTGCAGAGAGAAAACTGAAGGATTTCATCAGAGATGCTCGCTTATTCAGTAAATAAAATAAAAAATAGATATCGAACCTGCAGGCCTCCTTGTTGAATTTTTTTCTTTGTATTCCAAATAAAGATTCGAATATTTCTGGCTCTACACGACAGAAGTACGGACGATCTGAAGAAACAAAGAAGTACGTACACAGCCACACTCTTAAAACTGATATTAGCGTAATGAATAATAGCATGAGGGGGATGCGCGGTTTACCAGCGTAAATGGAGCAAGTTCGAGTGCTCTTTTGAAAATGAACGCACCATCCATCTGGACCTATCAAGCTTTTATAGAGCTGAGATGAATCGAGAATAGAATGAGTGAAAGAGAAAGAAATTCACAAACAAATATCTATCAGCGAATGAAGGGAAGTATGCGGTCAAGAAATGAAGTTTTAAGAGTCTCGTGAAGGCCAGAAGGAGCAAAAGCTGGAGAATTTAAGAAGGGACGAACCTCAACATCAGAAGGATGAGTAAAAATTTCTTCAGGAGAGGGAAAAGAAGGGCCTTTCTGGAGCTTGCAGCAGGCCCCACAACCCTCGACGCAACGCCAAAGTTCATGTTTCCTGTCGCCACCGAAGCCTACGGTGGTGAGGCTCTGATTTTTATCAAGTGTCGTCTTCTTAGAGGGAGGCCGGGGACGACGCGCCGCCGAGCAGACGGTGGAGGGAGAAGGGCGAGTTAGGAGGAGAGACATGACATAAATTCACGGTTTCTACTTCCCAGTCAGATAAAGATATGGATCAGAGCCTCAAGAGGTTTAGAACGTTTGGCGATAAATTGAAAATTTAGTCCGAGGGTCTGAGGAGAAAAAAAATCTGTTGCTTGGATATTCAATAAAAATTTGAAATGCATATAAGTTAATTCCCCTAAAAATTAATGAACCGGAAAAAATGCTTTCAACATTGTAGATTAAAAGAATTAATCATGATGATTAAACTAGTAAAATTTCTAACAACGATAAAATTTTCACTCTTGCCCCACTGTAAATAACTAAATATTTAGCAATAATGAATTGCTTTAACTTATTCTAACATTTTACATTGACAATTATATTGAATTATATTGTTTGGCCAACATAATATTTAACATTATAGAATATTAACTCATAAAATTTATAATATTTATACCATTCCTAGTATATTTGTAACATTTTTAAATTATAATTAACATTAATTTATAGTAAATCACGTTAAAAAAGCCCAAACAAGCTTTTACCGTTAATCCCTGCCATTCCAAACAGATGCTTATTTTCAATATATATAAAAAACTAGTGTTCGCGCCAAACAAATTTCAATTACCAGACATTTTGGTCTCGGTTCACCTCAGCCAGAATGTCATTATTTTAACCACCTTGAAACTTCATGCTAACGACGGATTTCCAACACAATTGGTTTACAATTCCATCATCATCGTGGTTTACCGATTATATTCTAGTTATGGCAAACATATAACGATACGAGGGAGAAAAAACTGTCGCTTCACAAAACCATAAACACGAGTTATCCCGTCAGAGTTGCACAAAGGCTGAACAGCTATTCATCAAAGTACTACATAATTAATAAAATACTAGGCCAGCCTTCCTACACCACTTTTAACTCACGCCTGAATGCATCTCAAGGTGACTCACTGCCTCTGGGTGAATGGCGGGCACCATCATCTTCCTCAATGGGGCTTCGGTCATCCTTAGGGCTGGTGCTCCGGCTGCGACCATTAGCTTTAGGGCTAACATAGCCATCCCCAGCAGGGCTACCAGCAGGGCTTCTGCTCTTTTCTCTAGGACTGTAGTCAGATCCATCTTGCCGCCTGCCATTATCAGGAGAAGCCTCTCCTCTCCTCTCTGGACTGCCCTCATCAGGAGTGAGACTCCTATTCCTTGTCTTTGAGGGTGGAGGACTGTCTTTTGGTTCTGGGCTTCTGTATCGAGGACTCAATGACCTGTCTTCATGAACTGGGCTCCGTTCTCTTCTGACAGGGGACCTTGATCGGCTGGCAAAATACAAAAGCAACCAAACCAGTCATGAGAACAAGATTTACAGTGTGATTTGTGAAATTAAAGTTTGCGAACATTTTCTAATAGATTCCAGATGATGGAGAGAGAATCTAAGAGAAACTTTCATCAACTCTTGCCTATTCATTCTACCCAATATATTAATACAGGTCGTAGACTCAAGGTACTCTTAACATGCCTACCATATTTATCATGGAGATGCATACCCAAAACAAACTAACATGCCTACAGATCAATGACCACACAAACAGTTTTGAAACAACGAAGCTAAAGCAGCTAACACCCTTTTTATCTAATAGTGTAAGGACTAGATTCATCCAACCTGTAGCTTCGGTCACGGCTATAACTTCGATCACGGCTTCTGCCACGGCGGGGAGAAGGTGACCTAACAGGTGAGCGTGAATAACTTCGCCCACGTCTGCAGGATAAACAAGAAAAAAATGACAGCATGAATTAAACTCTATTATATTAAGGTCAATAGATAATACAGCATTACACAGCCCTACCTCAGCTTCTTCGGACTATTCTTACAGTTCCGTTCTATATGGCCTCTCTCCCCACAACGGTAACACTTGTTCTTCCAGTCTCCAGCTTTGCAATCGCGAGCCCAATGTCCATCAAGGCCACAATTAAAACAGCGTCCAGAACCAGGAGGAGGACCTCTACCTAAATATTCTCGAGAACCACGAGGCACCTGATTGTTAAGATAAGGTGACAAACTACTCGGTCAACAAATACCAACAACAAAATGCAGTTATTTTGCTTAAAAAAATATTTTGAAACAACTGATACGTATGCATGTCAAAAAATGTCCAGCTAAACACTGTTAAATAGGAACAACAGGCATAAAAATAAAGGCAAAAGAAGCCTCAACACATAGTTTATTACTTCCCAATGTGTTTCTTTCTTTCTGTTTTTTCTGTGAGACATAACATTCCACATCCATAATAGCAATGCCAAAGAGATGCCGACTAAATAATATGGAATCATAAGAAAGTGCCAACAGAACGATTTATAGAGAGCAAGCACTTTGAGATAATGTCATCAGACTCTCCACATCAAGAATATTTATCCAAACTTCTGAGTGAATGGGAAACTCTCCCTGAAGTTGATTATAGCTGCCACATTCAAATCAGAACACATTATATTACATGAAAATAGTTTATGCAATTAGTACTTACGCCTTTTGCAAACTCCACAATAATTCGACTGCCATCAAGATCACGGCCATCAAGGTTATATCTTGCATCATCAGCATCTCGGTAATCACTAAACTCCTGTTTAAGGATGTGAGGAAAAAACAAGGGAAGTAACACATAAATTTTCACAACCGTAAACAATTCATTTCCCCACACCAGATCAAAGCGTAAAGAAAAAAATAAAACAAGATAAAAGAGTGACAACTTACAACAAAGGCGAAATCATGCTTCATATCCACATCTCGAACTCTGCGCAAATGGTTTCCAGAAACAGTAAAGCCATCATTACTTAACTACTGCTAGAGTATGATACTTCGCCCCTCAAAGACGAACTAAACACCAGTTTGTGATTGTTGCCATTTCCATAAAAACACGCAATAACATTACAGAAAGAATCGCCAAAGTCAACACTCAGCAGGAATTTCCACCAATTCCACCAAGGCCACCCTCTCACCATAGACCTCCAGGTTTAGGCAAAACCCCAGAAACCTTCAACAAGATCATTTAAGTTAAAACACGACACCTAGGGAATAGGGTTCCACTAACATAAAACCAAGCATACAAAAAAGCTTGGCGAAACCTGTATATAACGCCCTAATTTTCAGGGCAAAAGATGTCCCCAATCCCAAACCAACTAACCACTCAATTAGCTCGCTTGCCAATTCACAGAAAGGATGAACTATGAAGCAGGCAGAAATAAGAATTAGATTTTTCAAACCATGTATAAATTGGCGCCTATTGAATATATTGAAATACGGAAAAACAAGCCCAACTCTCAAAGAAAATACCATCTCGGCATTATTATAAAAAGCCACTAATAGAATATATACATCTAAATTTCAAAAGTTAACTCAGGCTCACGGAAAAAACAGAGAATAGTCATATAAGCCATTGGTTCTTTAAAGAAAGCAAAATAGAAAACAGTACGGTCCTTCATATCGTACATGTTCACAGCTTGCGACAATGGTTATGCATTCTAGATAGAACAAGAATATCATCATGTTTACCTTCCATATCGGCTAAAAAGTCGCTCGAGATCACGCGTACGTGTCTTTGAAGACAAACGGCCCACATATAGGCGAGTGTTGCCATATTTATCATCATAGCGAGGCATTCTTGCTGTTGAAAAGAACTCAATTAAATGAAGTCGTTTAATAAAAGTATGCAAAGAAACAGATCACACACAATAACTACTTCATCTAATACTGCATGAAGCGGTGAACTTATGCCAAGTTGAATTTCAAGAAAGGCACAAACACAAGCAAAAGCAAATAACTTTCTGCCTAGATTCACAAACAGCTCGAAACAATTTTGCATCCAAAGTCGTAGGCAAACTAACAAGTGATAAATTGAGGTAAAAATTGAAAATTGAATATGCCCTAAAGGAAGCTAATTGGTGATTAAAGACTCGTTGATGCAATAGTAAAATTCACTTGCGGAGACATGCGAACACGAGATCCAGAGATTCAATCCCAGCAAGATTGAAAAAGATAACCCAATTAAAAGCATGTCAGGTTTGGACAAAAAGATAAACAAACGATAAGAAATCTCGCACCAGAGAAAATCAAGCCCGGCGACAACAGTTGCGATCTCTAACCCTTAACCTTGAGGATCAGGATGACTATATGCAATTTATATGATGTACCGACATACTTGGACGGCCAGGATCCAACTATTATGATCCAAGCGTCCCCTTGAATTCCACGACGTAGTTTAAGAAAACATCATTGATAGGGCCCATGAGCATACGATGTGGGCTTACAAGAAATTTCGACACGGGAAATACGCGGCCGTGGCCCAATTTGTTAGAGCTAGGGTTAATGATAGTCTTGAAAAATATACGCAAATTGCGCATGTGATTACTATGGCAGTATAAGAATTTCTCCTCCAAATACACTATAAATTATTTCCCACATTTAAGACAGGAAGTGATAATTAATTAATTTAAATAAATGAGTTAGTTATGATATATATGATTTCCCTTTATATAACATTAGATTATATGTTATATATCAATTTATAACTTTAGTATATGAGTTTGATAAAAATGATAAATGTAAATAAGAAAATTACTTATATCCAGGGCAAGATATTTAGATAATATTGGTAATGATAGTTGAAATGGTTTTTTTCCCCCAATAAGATGGCATCGGCACTTCCAAACTAATTAATACCAATATTAAATATAAAAAGGAATAGCTTTATAACGTAGTAGTAATACATATGATTTCATTTTACTTTATTGTAGGGATAATATTATGAACAATTACAGGTCATTTCATTCAATTCATTTTTTGGCAACTTATAAACAGGGTAACCTTAGCTAGAACAGTCGAATCAATTAAAAGTAGAAAGCGCACAGCCCCTCTTCGCCATCTTTAACTTTAAAAAACCAGAGAGAACAAGATGGAGTTAATGTATTGATGAACGTTTAACTCCTCTTGTTCTTGCTTCCAAACGCTAAAGTCAAGTAGAACAAAAACCTAAAGAAGAATCCCCAAGCAACCGTTATCCAGAAGCAGCTCCACTTGTCCAGCTGCGTGATCCCCTGCTGCCTCAGTATATCGGCTCCCGTGGTCACGCACGTCTCGCTGTTGATGCTCGTCCCCAACGTCTTGCTCATACTCTTCAGAAACTCCACCTTCAACGACGTCGACACCTCCCCCAACGGCGTGTTGTCGAACATCTGCGTCCCCCTCACAAAACACCTCGGCGGCTCCATCCCGAACTCGTTCTGCAACACCCCCTCGTACGGATACTTCACCAGCGACATGTAATGAAACCATATCCAGTACAGTGGCATCCTGTTTCTGCTTATGAAGAATCCGCTGAACAGAAGGAAGTATGCCATAATGGCTACCACCACTGTAAATCCCAACATCACGTGCGACACTATCCCCGATAGGAACGTCACGAAGGAGCTTCCTGCCCAGAAGGAAGCGAACATTACCAGGAAGTAGAACAGGAAGCCGTAGCTTCCGCCGGCCAGACCCACCGACCAGAATGTGGTGGCAGCGAATGCTAAAGAGAGGATGGCCAAGGAGGGGATTGAGATGATGGAATGGGCTAGCACGTAGGACCAACGCCGGTAAGCATTGTAAGCAGTTTCTCTCATGAAGATGTAACGCTCTTGGAGGAAAACAGGGAAGGCCTCGGCACAGGTGTAGAAGGTGGTGGACATTGCGAAGGCGAAGAAACCGAGGCGCTCTTGAATGCCTTTAGGAGTATTGTCCAGATGCCAGAAGATGGTGGCTAAGATCCCTCCGGTTACAAGAACCGCCCCGAGTCGGATTCCGAATAGTTCTGGCATTCTTCTGGAATTGGTGAGTGATCGTTTCGCTATCACCATTATCTCCATCCAAAATGGATTAGCATATCTCGGAAACGACGACGTTGGGACGTTGGAATGATGAGGTGCACCGCACACTAATTTACCTCTGGAAATGCTGGCCGCAATTGCGTCCTTGAGTGTTCCGGTGAAGAATCGGTTGGTGGCTGGTTTATTTTTCGCGGCGTTTAACTGCCACGATTTGTTGAACTCCACTAAACTCTGAGTCCCACCTGGTGATTCTTCCAGCTCACGAATAAGGTCCAGTGCGAACTCCGTCCGGTTCTCCTTGTCGGGTATCGGGTGACCGAACTCCGAGAAGAAGCGCGGGAGATTGGCGGGAGATCCGGTATATACGGTTTGGCCTCGAGAGAGAAAAATCAAACGATCTAATAAGCCGAGGATTCTATAGCTTGGTTGGTGTATGGACATGATCACGATGCTTCCACTCTGAGCGATTCGCTGCAAGACTTTAACAACCATGAAAGCGCTGGTGGAGTCCAGACCGGAAGTAGGTTCGTCGAGCAACAGAAGGATCGGATCGTGGATAATATCGATTCCGATAGAGACTCGACGCCTTTCACCGCCGGAGACGCCGCGGTGGCCCTCATCGCCGATGACTGTTTTGGCGGCGTTACGGAGGCCAAGCTGGTCAATCAGTGCTTGGACTCGGGCCTTCTTCTTGGAGGCAGAGAGGGAGCGAGGGAGGCGAAACTCGGCGGAGAACATGAGAGTTTCTTCCACGGTGAGCATGGGGAAGAGAAGGTCATCTTGCATGACGTAAGCGGAAATGACTTTGAGGAGTCCGGACTCCAAAGCCTCGCCGTTCAAGGTGACGGAGCCTTTTAAGCTGTCCTTAGAGATACGATCGGCAAGGGCATCGATCAGGGTGGATTTGCCGGAGCCACTGGCACCGAGCACTCCCATGATTTGACCGTCTCTGGCCTCACCGGAGATATTATTAAGTAGAGTCTTGGTGCGCTTACCGGCATTGCTACGTTCCGAAGCGAAGTGGTTTTGAGGGAGGGTCGTTTTGCGGCGGACTTTGACACTGTAAGTTAAATTGGTGAATGAAAGAATAAATGGGTATGATGAAGGACGGGGAGGGATGTGGAGGATACGGTGGGGAGGAGTGTCGTTTTGAGCATCATCGACGCGTTTGAGGAGCTCGCCGAGGGTGGGACCGGAGATGTGTGGATTTGACAAGGGGAGGAGCTCCAGCGGAGATTGGTTAAAGAAGGGGAGCTCCATACAGGACGTCGTTTCGATGGGCAGTGTGAGAGGGGGTTAATTGGTTGGATAAATGAGAGTGTTCGGAGATTTTATAGGGAACAGAAATGGGTAGAAAGGTTAGAGAAGAAGATAATGCAAATGTTAGGTAATTCCTTTTCTTATATTTTTGGCACGAGAGCGTTTGGTGAATATGGTTGTGAGGAGTTACGAAAATTTGCAGCGCTACGTAGACTTGTGTGTGAGAATGAGATGAAGTGTGTGAGTCTAGGCAAAATTAAAAGGGAAAATTATCACAGGTTCAAGGCGATGTGAGAATTAGATACAGAGATGTTATAAAAGAATTATATTTGCAAGTAGAGCTGTGTACGTAGTTTACAAATCAAACTTTTTTATATTAAATTTCAAGTTCGGTGGAGCTAGAAGCAATGACATGAAGCGATACGAGCATGCACCATGAAAGAAGCATAACAAGGATTCAACGTCGAAACAAAATTTGGAAAATGAGGTGATTAGACCTCATCAGAGTCATCACCAGGAAAGACGTAATAATTTGACATTCCAAGGCATGGATCGTTCGGTTCGTTAGTTACAGCAAACTGTGATGTTTGGAGTCACAAGTCAATTGCTCAGCTTTGGTTTAATGATTTGTTAATATACCGACATTGGAGTAGCCACAGATATAAACATATATATATTACTCCAAGAAAAGGTCACCAATGTGGCCTAATCTGTTTTTCACACGAAAACACAGAATTTTCTCAAGTGATATACGTTTAAAATTGTAGTTTAGGTGTGGATGTTATATCCGTCGAATAACCGTACAAGTGATACCGTGGATGGGTGTCACAAACGACAGAAAAATAAAAATGGGCGATTTCTTACGTTATAGTTTCACGTTAAAATCTCGGCAGTGCCAGTCAGCAGTCAGCACACGGCTTGGACTTCCCTCTTCTGCTCTGGTTTGACTTACACGAGCAATCCCCAGATGACTCGCTAAAAAATTCCTATATTGTGAAAAATGAGAGATGGATTCATTGATTAAATTGGGTGCAATTTTAATTTTATCTGGGCTAGGCTAAAGGGGAAAAATATGCTGAAAGTTTCCATTGAGGATAATCAAATTTATTTTTTAATTTTCTCTATTATGATGATGGGGCATGCTTACATGGCATGCCACCTCAATAAAATTGGGTCAACCAACAAACGTTAACTGTTTGGTTTGTTCACTAAGGGGTGAAATTGACTGTTTTTTAAACTTTCGAAATAATGTTACCCTTTTAAAAACTTTCAAACACCCAGTGCCATTGGTGGAAACTTCTAGAGCACTTTTATCTTTTAACCTAATTTTAATTTGTTGAAGATAGACTAGATCATAGTTTAGCCTAACAGAAAAGTTGAAGCTGAAGCTACTGAGAACAAGCTAAACAGGGAGACCCCAATAGAAATAGTATTACCCTGGCCCTAAACTCATTAGACTGTTTTGAAAATATAAAAAAAAGTTAAATAAGTTACTTTAAAATACTTGTGCTAATCATTGTAATTTACCTGATTTATAAATAAATAAATAATCTAATGATACAAAACGTATGCATCAAATAACTTATTAGCTTCATTAATCTCTAAAAAAAAGTCAACATTTTATTCAGATTTATTTAGAAACAGTAGTACTATAACTACATAACACTGTTGACAGAACAAGAGTCAAGGTCCTTCAAACTACCTACTGCGTCGTCTTTTCTTTTCTTTCATAATTTACAAATGGTTAGTTGCCTGTCTCATTCTATGTTCATTTGAATTGAACATATCATAATTCACAGGCAACAAAGACAATGGAATCGTCATTTGTACTCTTTAATTGTTGACAAATATACCAGAGCAGCTCATATATTAGGATTCATATACAAGCAAACAAGAAAAATAAGAGGGGGGGGGGGGGGGGGGGGGGGCCACATATCTTGGGTTCTTGCCAAATGTGTGAAAAAAAGAAAAAAGAAAAAAGGTTTATAATTAGCAAAAAAGAAAGCGTACTGCGTACCCAAAGAAAGGCCATCCATCACTCAAAGATATGAATGTTACAGAGAGACACAGGGCGATACTATGTTACTAACATAAAAACTGCAGCGATGAGAGGCCACCAATTCAGTTTGAAGAATATCAGCAGCCAAACCACTGGAAGGTTGACCTAATTCTCTAAAAACTACATTCATCAATTGTCTACTCTGTTTTCGTCTTCGATTTGGAAGTTTGAGACCCGCTTGTACACCTCGCCACAAATTTCAGAACCTCGTCAATTAGGATGACAGGGAAAGCAACGACCACAACCAAAAGCCACTCATTCAGGGTGAGCGGCACGATGCCAAATATTTGTGCCAAGAATGGCACGTACAATATCAAGAAGTGCATACCAAATGACAGAGACATTGCCAAGAGGAGCCAAGGATTTTTCCAAGGGGGCATCGTCAAAAGGCTTCCGTCCTCAGAAAGGGCATTAAGGGAATTGAACATCTCAATGGCTACCAGCACCGAGAGGGAAAGCGTCGTGGCTTTCACTTTTCCAGATTTAAAATAGTCACAGGGGGAGTCACCAAAAGAAATGACCTTATCACCAGCTGTGAAGGGAGAAGCAGTAAAGTTCTTCCAAGATGAGCATTGACCCCAGTTGGAAAGTTGTGAATAAGTCACAAGCGAATGGTTATCCTGGGTAAGGTCAATACCCAAGAAAGAACCATGTGTATACCATATAACGAAGATACCAACTGTAGCACACCCAACATACATCCCAATAACCTGTGCCGGATAACAAAAGATCAGATAGAAAAGCAGGAAAACACTTGCATCAAACATAATCAACAACATATTGCACAATAAAAGGTATCTATCAGTGAAAACGAAAAGGAGGGAAGGGAAAAGTACCAGATAACGGAACAAAATCCATGCATTAATTAGTGAATCATCACTACGACGAGGAGGCTTCTTCATTATATCCTTATCTTGTGGATTGAATCCCAAAGCTGTCGCAGGGGGTCCATCCGTGACAAGATTGACCCACAGCAGCTGAACAGGTATCAATCCTTCAGGAATACCTAATGCAGCCGTTAAAAAAATAGAGACGACCTCGCCAATATTTGAAGAAATCATGTACCTGAGAAATTGGATTTGAATCACCAGGAAAAGATTAATATAATTTATTAAGTTCAACCATACAATAATGAAACAAAATATCTATCTATTGTATACATTAAAGTAAACATGCATCAGAGAAGCCACCAGATGCCCTCTGGGATTACAGAACTGTAAAATCAGAGATTACAAATGTGCATGGAATGTAAGACTGTCAACAAGACTTTGACAGCAAATTGTTTTTGACGATTAGCTGTAGCAAATCAATACAAACAAGGTTACTGCAAGCTCTGTCCACAAAAGATATCCACCTGTGAATGAGGAAAGTAGAAGGTCCTGATTAAAGGCGAGACCTGAAGTCATAAACTACATCCATGCCCCACTCAAACAATTTTCGCAATGGGATGTAATTGTAGACAGACTAGCAGCTCTGTCCAGTTTCCTAAACCCTCCCTATTTCATTTGCTCGATAAGTTTTGGAACAATAATCAAGTTGTGTACACATTTAATTGATTATTATTTCAACCGACATAACTGCAGGCAGCATAAACTTAGTTCAATCTTATTCCAATTCTAGAAAAACTTGCATACAAAAAAGGAAGTAAAGAAAGATACTAAAGTAAAATGCAGTTTTCCTTTAATTTGAACTACCAAAATAGCATGCTATTAATCAACACTGAAGCAAACAAGCCCAGGTCATCCATTGGGGATGGTAGGAGAACAATTTTGCAATGCAACTATATCCAGCTTCGACATATATAGACGTATGACAAACAGATTGATCCACCTGATAAAAGCCTTCATGTTATTGTAGATAGATCTGCCTTCACCAACAGCAGCAACTATTGTACTAAAATTATCATCTGCCAACACCATATCTGAGGCTTCCTTTGCCACCTAGATTTTAAAGAGACAGTACAATGGCGTTAAAAGATAAATCAAAATAAGCAGATGTACCATTTAAGCATAAACTCAAGATAAAAGTTGCCAGGGAGGCAATAACGATAATAATTTAGTGTTCCGAATAATCCATATAATCATCAGTCAAAGAGCCTGCATCTGATGAGAAAATAAGCCTCAAATCATTTCAACAAGAGGTGAAAATGGAACTTGTGGAATTAATAGATTACCAACTTCATCTAGCATGCTTGCATTCATCATTACTATCATGCTTGTTTATTCATGTACAAGAAGGGATGATGTCGTCATAAGGAAAATAAAATACCTCTGTCCCTGCAATGCCCATTGCTATGCCAATATCAGCAAGTTTCAAGGCGGGTGCATCATTCACACCATCTCCAGTCATGGCAACTACCTCCCCTTCCTCCTTGAGCAGCTTCACTATCTCCTGTTTGTGACCTGGTTCTGCCCTTGAAAACAAAAGCCAACCACTTTGTCTCAGATGGGACTTTTTATCACGTAGCTCCATAAAATCTCTCCCAGTTATACTTTTCAAACTAATGTCTTCATTAGGTCCAAATACACCTATCTCGCGGCATATAGCTTCTGCAGTGTTCCTGTTATCCCCAGTAATTACCATAATACGAATTCCAGCAGCTCTGCAGTCCTCGATTGCTTGGTATACTTCCTCTCTAGGGGGATCCTATGCACAATTCAAGATTTAATTATTATACATTGTAATTGAAATGGATAAAGCAAAAGTTAGAAAAATAGAAGCCAAAAAACTCACCCTCAATCCAACCAAGCCAGCAAATATAAGTTCACTCTCAATAGATGGATAGTTGGATGGGTAAAGCAAGAGCTGGTGAGCTGGATGGTCATCATTACCGGAGTAGTTTTCAAACTCAGGGAGATCATCCTTGTATGCAAAACCTAAACAGCGTAATGCACTAGTTGACATTTCATGAAGAGCTTGCAAGATAAGGTTCTTGCCATTATCATCAAGTTTCACAACAGAACCATCACGCAGCTGAACCTTGGAGCTTCTTTCCAACAAATTCTCCACTGCACCCTGTTAAGTTTTAGGGCCAATTGTCACTGAAAAATGTATTCCCATGTAGTGAAGAGAGCAAAACAGGGGAAAGAAAAAGGACCTATAACATGTATGAACTATAGATTATGTATTAGTTATAAAAAAGGGAGAAACAAGGATTATCAGAGTAAGTTTGTCGGGGGAGCACTACATGGGTGAGCGGCATGTTATCTACTTAGTACCTATGAGGTGTCATTCCTACCCTAAAAACCAGATTTTAAGGGATTGTTCGTTATAACTTAGATCTCAATCAACTGATATTAGAGCTAGATCCCAACCCCCACAGGCCAGTTACAACTTAATGCTCAGAACCTGCTTTCCAAAGTGAACACCAAAAAGCTGCAGCCAGTGCTATGATAGAGCCCCACGTTAGGGAGCTACAAGTACTACAAGCAATAATGAAGCATTACAAACCACCTTTAAGAATTACCACGCTTGCCAAGATTTCCATCAATCATCAACAGGTAATAAGAATTTATATTGCAAAATGCCTAGCATATGGGCTGCTGTGTTCCAACTCTCTAGATAACCTTGTTTCAATAAAAAAAATCAAGCTTAGGTAAAAGAATAAGGGGAAAACATCCACTAGAAATCACACCCAATCTCCACTTTCCTTTTTCCTGTGAAATTATCTAGTATCCAATACCACACTAATCTAAATTGAAAACAGGGTTGACCCCAAAAAGAGGAATAGAATTCCTCCGGTCACAAGGTTCCACTTCAAACAATTTATTACAAAATATGAGGTTAAAATCTTCCACGCTACTGAGTAATAGTAACACCCACACTTAGTAACTGTTAAATGTGTGATTACGTTGGAGGTGTATAAAAGCTAAGTCTAAGTTACTCAGGTTCATCTTCATGAATGGATTGGGCTTGAGGATAAAGTCCAGCCTAGCTCCTTTGTTGATTGAGCCTTAGCTCAACGTATACATTTAATCAACAAACCAAGCTAGAATAAGCTTTTGAAGAAGTTGAACCCAAACAGTTCACCGACAGCTTAGACCATTTACAACCCTAAGTACATACAAAAAGTACAATGACCAAAAAGTCAACATAATTTCCTATGCAGTGACCAACCAACCACACACACACACACACACACACACAGAGCGAGGGAGGGTGAGGGAGAGAGTACCTTCACCAGCAGTGACTTTTTCCCCCGAGGGGAGTTCACAATAACGCCCATTGACTTCCTATCACGGTCAAACTCAAGAGTAGCAATCCGCTGGTCATGCTTAATCCACCAGTCACAACAACCTTCACAAAATTGGAAGGTAGAGCATGTTAACTCTGTAATGACTATTGAACAGATTACCTAATAAGTTTCCCATGCCGCCAAGCCAATTGTTCCCCAATACATAATCTTCCAAATCAGTTACCTCAAAGAACATTAAAGTAGTTCAGACGCCCTTTATTGTTTTCTCACTTCAAATTATAAACTAATAATTCAAGAAACTTCTTTAAATGCAATAAACATATCCAGGAGACATAAATTCACTTTTCTACAAATTTTATGAGCCCACTTCAACTTACGTAGAATAGTACTTGTACTCGCTGCTCTTACATCTCGGGATTCTTCAGGAAGACCCATCTTCTCCACCAAAACCTGGATTTCAAAGAGAAGGCGTAAAAATATTGATGATGAATAAAGAAGTTTACTGGCTGCGTTGAGTAGGTTCACAAGAGGAAGGGGCAAGGAAAATGAAAAGGGTAAAGGTCTTACCTTCAAGGCTGCTTCTGTGGGCATTCCATGAGCCACAAATTTATGCTCTGTCTGTGTGACTTCAGCATCGTTACAGACAGCAGCTATTTTTGCTATCATCTTAAGATTAGCATCCATTCGACCTGTTGGCCAGTCCTCTATTCTACCATCGGAAGGTTTGTAAGTAGTTCCTTCCACCTTGAAGGCTCGCAGCATATCTACATTAGGACCCATAGCAACAAGCTTAGCTGCTGCCATCTGGTTTGTTGTCAATGTACCCGTTTTATCTGAACAGATGACAGTTGTACAGCCCAAGGTCTCTACACTGGGCAGTTTTCGAACAAGAGCATTCTTCTGAGCCATCTTACGAGTACCTAGCGCCAGGCAAGTTGTAATGACTGCAGGCAGACCTTCTGGGATCGCAGCAACAGCCAATGCAACAGCAATCTCAAAGTAGTATGTACACTTCTCAAAAGAAAACTTAAAGTTCCTAGGCCACCCATCCACCGTCTCCCATGAAAGGAAGTACTTAACGTTGATGAGCCACACTAAAACACAAATTATTCCAATTAAAACAGTTAGCGTCTCTCCAAACTCGTTGAGCTTCTTCTTCAATGGGGTATCCTCCTCACTCTGCGATGCCTCATGAATCTGGAGGTGCACCTTTCCGATCTCTGTTCCCATGCCCGTCTGAGTAACCAAACAGATGCAATTCCCGTTAACAACTGTTGTCCCTGCGAAAACCATACATTTCTTGCCTTGAATATCAGAATCCTCGGGAACTGCCTTGTTATTCTTATTCACAGCTTCACTCTCTCCAGTCAATGAACCCTGCTCCACTCGTAAAGTAGAGCTAATCAATTCCACAACCCTCATATCAGCAGGTACCTTATCTCCAACCTTAAGCTCAACGATATCACCAGGCACAAGATCCTTCGCCGGCAAGTTTTGAACTTTCTTATCATCCCGAATCACGGTCGCGTGCTCTGACTGAATCTCCTTCAACGCTTCAAGTGCCTTCTCCGCATTGGTCTCTTGCCAGACTCCCACGGCTGCATTCACAATCAATATCAGAAATATCACCAGAGGCTCCACAAACGCTGTAATCTCCTTCTCTCCGCCTTCCTCGCCATCTATCCAAGCCAGCACAAAGGAGATGATGGCAGCGGCAAGCAGAATCCGAACCAATGTGTCGTTGAACTGCTCAAGGATCAGACTCCAGACCGACTGGCCCTCGTGCTTCTCCAACTCATTTGAACCATGGATCCGGCGGCGATTCTCAACCTCAACAGAACTTAAACCCGCTTTGACCTTCACACGATAAAAATCCTCGCATTCCTGTACATCTTTTGCCCAAGCCTTGAAGGCGTCACCATCCGAAGAATTGGAACTGAGTTTCTCTCGTTTGCCATAATTTTGGCCCCCTTTGCCCATTTAGACTCGGCCAAAATAAACTTGGAGAATCTCTCAGGGAAAGCGTCTGGCAGTTAATTCATAAACAGGAAAAAAAAATTATCAGGAAAAAATATAGAGGAGTGAAGATCGAGATCGAATTGTAGCACCCCCTGAAACCCTAGTTATAAAATGTGTAAGTAACGCGATCTTACGAGATAAACGGATGTCTCGATTCAATCAAGTTGAAAATCGAAACAATTGAAAAACCAAATTCAGGAAGCCACGTTCTGCGGCTTCAATGGCTCTCCCTGGGCGTCTGTTAATCGCGAAAACTAAATGCCAAAGGATTGGAAGCGTGAAAGAAAAAAGCTTCAGGGATTCGCCCAACAGAGGTATGATTGGAGTATTTCCCACTACCGAAGCTATCTGTGGCGTAGGTCACTCTGTGCAGTTTCTCTCTCTACGTCGCTGTAATTCCCCGTTTAGGTAGAGAAGGGCTTTAAATGAAATCAGTTAGGCAATTAGTTATTCGGAGCGGTAATTTCGTGGAAGCTTCGCGAGGGATTTAAAAAGATTTTAAAATATTTTAATATTTTATTTAATCGCTTGAAGACGTGGCAAGTTACTATGCATGACTCCGCGATGTTTTTAATATATTAGTGGGTACAAAAGGCGTCATCTATTTTTTTTCTATTGGCTGCGTATCGTTATCACTTGCACTATTTGCCATTTTTATTTTCATCATCGGCTGTTCTTTCTCCGTGGTTTAATCTCAAGCGTCCATGCATGTTTCCAGTCAAATTGTTTTCTTTTTGCTAATTGCTCCCAAAATCGCATATTTTCGATAAAAACAAATTTTCGATTTACAGTAAAGAACCACAGGTTTCGAAAATGCTGTGAAAGGCAACAAACAAGACGAGTCTAAAGCCAGCAGACATGAGAAGAATCTGCGATCACACTGTTCCATGAAAACAAACGAGAAAAACGGATCGAAATACACAAAAATCCTTTTTTCATAAACTTATTTGCAAGTATAAATAAGAATCAATGGTTTAGATTTAATATTTTACAAGATAGTATTATGATGTTGTTAAAATAGATTTAAATTGTTAAAAAATTTGAATTCACGAGAATATAAATATTTTGTCGTCACTCAGAGTCAGGAGGAAAGTAAAAATTTTAATAATAATTAATAGAATATTAAATTTAAACTAATTACTCTATTTTATTAATTTAAGGGCAGATATTATATCATGAGAGGGGATTTGCGTGGAGGTGCACCAGGAGGATGAATTGTTTTGTAGTTTCAAAAAGGGAAAATTTAACTTTAGTCCTTTGGAATCGAGAGATTTCACTGGACGTCCTTAAAAAATAAATAAATTTTGTAAGTGAAAAAATAATAATACCCTAATTTTAATTATCTTGTGGATATTCTTATTTATCTTGTAGAGTGTCAAAATGGCTTTAACTCTCGATGTTATTTTGAATATCTTTATTTTTCTTATAAATACATTTATTTATATTATAAGGGATAGGATATTCTTATTACCATTTTTTTTTTTACTACCAATGTTACTACCACTTTTTCACCGTTAGATCAAGGTGAAAAAGTGGTAGTAAGAGTATTTTATCCTATATTATAAATACCACTATTTATGTCGTGAATTACCTCTTTTATCTTATAAATGGTTTTAAAATGTTCCAGTTGATTCATTGATGTCTTCCCTGATTAAGACATGGTTGGGGCCACTAGGGTTTCCTGATCCAAAGGGCTTAGTACTCTTTTGTCCAGGATTTAAAATTTAGTGTCGTCTTGGTCTTGGAAGTATCCAGAAGCAGTGCAAGAGCAAGGTGAGGGATGAAACCGTGATAATACCATAAAGTATATTGAAAATTGAAGTACATGAACAGTAGCACTTTTACAAACACTACTCTCCATTAGAATTAGAAAGCAGCGTGTGGTTGCAACTTGCAAACGGCGCACCAGTAGGCCATATAATTTGATATATTGTTACCACCAAAAGACATTTTGGCCAAAAGGGCCCCAAAAAAAAAAAAACAGTATTAAATACAAAGCACCATTCAGATTTATTTTTCCCCTTTTGGAAAACAGGCAACATACAACTACAGAACTAGGGAAGGTGATCCTCTCCTAATATTTGTTTCTTATTTTCTCCCATTAGCTTATATGGGTTATTGATTGAAAAAATGAAAAAAAAAAATAAAATAGTATTGTACTGATTGGACGAATATGATTTAAAGATTATGAGAAATGATGAGAAAGAGATAAGGAGGGAAATCCAACCTCAGAACTAGCTTTCCTAGTGTACCTTGTATCCGTTGTCCTTCTTTATTCTAAAACTCCATTGTTTTGGCATAAAAAGCAAGCAATGTTCTTTTATATATATATGGGTACTAACTGATACTAAAAATATACGTTAATAAAAAATTATTTTATAATCTTAAAAAATTATTTTAGAATATTACAAAAATATCTTGCAGTATATTTTTAGTATCAATTAGTACCTTAAAACATTTTTTCAAAATTCTAAAATAACATCTCAACATCATAAAGTATTTTTATATTATCACTTACTATTCTGAAATATTTTTTCAAAATCCTAAATATTTTTTTAAGATCATGAGGTATTTTTCAATACCAATTAATATCCAAAATATCTCTTTAGCATCAATCAATATTCTAAAATATTTTTTAAAAATCCTAAAATAATTTTTCAACATTATGAAGTATTTTTTCAATATCAATAGTACCATTGAATACCCTAAAATATTTTTTGAAAATCCTAAGATAATTTTATGAGATCTTGAAGTATTTTTTTCAAGATGAATTAATATCCTAAAATATCTTTTTAACATCAATCCGTACCCTAAAATATGTTTCCAATATCATAAAATAATTTTTCTAGATGATAAATATTTTTTTGGGTATCAGTGAAGTATCTTTTTAAATACTCTAAAATATTTTTGCAAAGAACAAAAAATAAAAATAAAAAGAGGGACAACCTGTTTTTTTATTCAAAAAATAATAATTTTAATTTTTTTATACTATTATTATTATTATTATTTATTTAATTAAACTAGCAGGTTACAGGCTGAAAACAAGCATACTTTAAACAGACTAAAAATATGCCTAAATTATATAAATTAATATTAATAATATAAACAAGCCAGCCTGACCTGTTAAGCGAAAACAGGCCTTATAAGAAGCCTTGGTCTAGTCTTTTAGGCTGACAGGCCAGGCCTGACCAGGCTTTTAACAGGTCAGGCCGCAGGCCCCTAACGTATTTCCACCCATACTCCCAAAACAATTGCATTTTAAAGCAAAGGAGGGCAACAGATAAAAGACGCAGAGGAGAAAAGCCATTTCTGACTTCAACCATGCATGTGTTCTAGTAAAGTATACCCCAATACAAATTCAAGAGTTTTATTGCAGATTATAAAGAATACTCACTTACAATATTTTAACAACTGAGATTTATATATTTATAACTGTGTTAATTAATATTTCTAACTCATATTTTAATAAATTAGTTACGTCCGGTCCCGACTGTTATTCAATCAATTCTTTGAAATTTGTGCGTCATTCTCAGTGGCGGAGGTACCCTTTCGCCAGTTGGGGTCTTGGCCCACCTGACCTGAAGTGATCTTATAAAATTTATTAGTATATATATGTATTTATTATATGATATTTTATTTTGTCAATAATTTGATCCCACCTAATTTTTTATTTTTTTTATAAGAATAATGTTTGGTTCATTATTCATTGGACTATAAGAGGAAAGTAAAATTCTTATTTGAGATACTTATTGAAAATATTACTATCATCTTATATCTTATTTTGATTTATAATTTTCGGTTATTATTTATTTTTATTTTCAATGCTATGTGATACTATTTAGTTAATACTCCTATTGGTTTATATTATAAAACACCAATTAATAATTTTCACAATCTAATAAAAACAATTAAAGTTATTAATTTTGTCATTAAATTTAAGTAATTTTCAATATTATTCATATTAATAAACTAAATTCTAATATCATATTAATTATTACTCTCACTCACTACTATTTTTAATTATGAGTATACATTAAAAAAAAATTAATGCTTTTTGGAAATAAACAAGTTTCTTATAAGAAAGAGTAAAAACACTTATTAGTTGCTGCCTTATAATAAGAACTAAAGAAAGTAGTTAATATATTTATTTTTTGGCCTAGGCCAAAAAAAATTTCTGACTCCGCTGCTGGTCATTGTCGCTTGCATACTAAGAAAAAGCATATTTTTTTGCCAACATAAAAAGGATGAAAATTGATTATGGAGTTGTCTTAGCTACTATTAATCCACCTAGATAGATTCCAATTAAATAATGGGAAACACCAATTCAAAGAAAATATATTAAATAATCTGAGTGTGTCCTCGGCCAAGCTTATAATAATACTGAAAATTGATTATAAATAGCAAAAAAACCCTTTAATTTATTCTCTCGAGACCGCGAAAGCTTGAAAGGTGGGTTAGTATGGGGTTCCCGGAACCTTCCGGGCGTCGAGCAAACCCATGAATGGTAACATGTGGATCTGACTTTTTCAGAAACAGGAAAAATCGAATCTATCATCAGAACCAAAAAAAAAAAAAAAGTCATTATGATAATAGTCGTCTGGCTTATCATTTTTATAATTTAAATTGTCCTTTTTTATTATAAATATTCTATAAGAGTTGCCTCATTAGTTTATACATTTTTTTATTTATAATTATATATATTGTATTAATTAAACGGTCGATTTTTTTATTTATTCTGTATAAATAAGAAGATAATTGATTAAAAATATTTATTATAAGTTATGTTTATTAATCTAAATAATTTTAACTATTTTTTATAAATCACATAATTAAATTATCAAGCTCTTATAAATATAAGAAGGGGGAGTATTGGGTCGGTTTGGGTTAGCGGTAGCTTGTTTCCTATCTAACTTTTATAGGAGCTCGTTATAAAAAAATTCAGGTTATAGATATAATTTATATTTGGATTAATGGGGGTTGAAGTGGCGGGTCTACATTAAAAAGCTAAAAGTTTTCCGGAAAAAACTAAGCTTTTTCCTTAATAGACTTTTATGAGCTTTTCCAAAAAAAAAAATCCTAATAAACTTAAAACTGAATCCAAACTTTTTACTTATGACTTTTTTTCCATTGAAGTTTTTTTTCTCACTCTATGTTATTTTAGAGCTTGTTTGGCATGGCTTTAAAAGCCTACTAAAAGTCCATTAAAAGGAAAAGCTATAATATTTGGTGTTTGGTATGACTTCATATCTTAATGAGCTTCAGACTTTGAAGTTGTTTTTCCCATGAAGTCACATTTCTTGACTTATTATCCCATTAAAAGCACTTTATTGTATTGTAATTTTTTAATAGTAAATTTACTATTTTATTTAATAAATTTATATTTATTTTAAATTTTTTATCCCAAATTATCACATTTTATACAATGTATGTGTGTGTAAATTTGATTCATGTACTTTTCTATCATTTTTCATCTCATCTATCTTTTTAAAAAATATGTCAAATAAGTACTATCAGAAATAAAAGTCACTTTTATTACTGCTATCTCAAACACAAATCACATCAGAAAATAAATCTTTTAAAAAATATCTATCAGAAATAAAATTCATTTCTATTAAAGTTATCCCAATCCACCCTAAAAGACTATCACTAAATAAGCCCTTTATATTTTCGGGGTTGATGGGGCCCACGCAACAAAATGCGTCGCAATCACGACTTGTGGGGTAAGCACGGGGGTCCCAAGTCGCCAATATTGCTATTCCGTGGTCAATATTTTGAGTTGTTTTCATTACTGTCATTGGCCTTTCATCAAAACTAGAAAACGTAGGAGACTCTGAAAGTAAAAAGCGAATTGGAATCCTATACTTTCCAGACAAGTAAAGGTACCTATATATTTATTATATTTGAGAATTTTTTTTTTCCAGCTACTGTCTCATTATTCAAACCCGAAACAGTTATCTGTTGTAATTTAATATCTATAATTTTAACTCCCTAAAAATTGAAATTTTATAGTGTTAATATATGTTTGGATTAGCATTTGTAAAATAGTTTCTAAAACATACAGGTAAGTTTTTTAAATAATTTGGACTAAAGGTTGATGTGTTGAAGAAGTTAAATTAAGTTTATAGGCTAGCTTTTAACCTAAGCAAAACCACTAGGGTTAACTAAACCTTGCCAGGTTTCAGGAACTAAATTTTAGTCTAATCAAAATTAGCAAGTATATATATAGATGAAATGACTAGCTTTCGCTATGTCTCGTTGTTGTTTTATGGGGGAAAATTTTTACAGCTATTCATGCGAAATACCCTATTATATCTTGGAATTGTCTGTTGAGTTTTTGGATGACTCTAAAAATTATGGTTTAGTTGTTGGATAACTCTAAAATTAAGGTTTCAGAAGCCTTTTTTTTGTAAGTTAAAGTAAAACTCCTCTCATATACTTACTTTTTAAATCATAAAAGTCATCCTCCAAACATTAATTCAAACACACACCAGTACATAGGTGACAATACATACCTAACATCTAAATAATATGTATAGTTCCAGATTAATATTGTGAAAGGAATACAAGAAAAGCTTTATTTCAATGCTTGTTTCGGATCACACTTGAGCTAAAAAAAGATGTTTATTTATGTAAATTGAAAATTAATTATCGTAAATCACAATTAAAAAACTAAACACTATATAAACTTTTTCTTAATAGCGTATCAATCGGGGGTAGGTTGCTGGGTGGGTGAAAAGGGGCA
This sequence comes from Acacia confusa, assembly GCA_037074495.1. NCBI lineage: Eukaryota > Viridiplantae > Streptophyta > Magnoliopsida > Fabales > Fabaceae > Acacia > Acacia confusa. The sequence continues at coordinate 4,845,846 of CM073507.1, read as the reverse complement.
GGAAAAACGAAAAAGGAGAAAGTGGAGTAGTTTGACTTCAAGTCTATAATTATGGCTTTGTTTTGAGTCTTTTCGAGTTACAGTATGGGAGGACCTTATATAACAAAATAGGAAAGGTGCAAGACTCAACAGAGTCCTGCCGCCGCCTCGTGCCTTGACTTTAACACATCATCGATCTTATAGAAACTGAAACTGCAGCTTCCTAGCAGCTTCCAAATTTCTGGCCCATCCGTTCGTCATATTGAAACTGACAGGCAGAAAATTCCACAGAAAAGACTTGTATATCATCATGTCTATTACTATTATTATTTAATATTGATCTACGTACGTGGTGTGTTTTTCTTTCTCTGACATGAGATTACAAGAGATTTTTATTTAAATGTTTCGTATTTCCTCTTAAAACAAATTGCAAGCCCCAGGATGAATTTATTTTCCTGTTGGCGATCAGATAGAGATGTTCATATATAATATTCGTCTCTCGTACCTCTGACATGAACGCCCCTTGTTTGGTTTTAGAAACGAAGCCATATAAGCTCCACCCCGCTCAGGACGCAAGAGAAGAGGCCAATTATATGCCCCCAGCAAACAAACGAACTAAGCAAACACCACCTTTTGTACGTCAATACACCAAGATTGTTCTGTGGTCAAAGTCTCTCCTATATCAGTCAAGTAACCCACATATATCCATGAAACACGAAAGCCTATTTCCTTGAGAATATTATCTCACTTCCTCGATATAGGATCTAGCTTATAATGTAGGGAAAATGCATGTAGATAGTAAAATAATTACAAAAAAAATCCAAGAAACATTCACATTCCAGCATTATTTTAAAAAAAATATACGGATATAATTGTTAATTGCTACTGATGTAGTTGTTAAAATGTAGTTGTTAATTAGACTGATTTAGTTGTTAACGGGAACTGATATAGTTGTTAACCGCTACTGATATAATTGCTAACACCTTTTGAAATAATACCAGAAAAGCTGGCATGTGAATTTTTTTGGGCTTTTTTTATAATTATCTTGCTACCTTGGGACCTGACATGCATTTTCCCTATAATGTACATGTACTATTAATCAGGTCTTATATTGAAAATCAAGTAGTAAGAAGAAATTAGTGGTGGACGCAATGAAAGATACAAGTATTACAAAGAGTACACGAAAAGAAGGGCGAAGCACTGAACAAATTACAGTATTTACTTATTGCGAGACAGTAGTTTCCTTAGGGGGAAAAACTATAGTATGTACTATTTTTAATCCACAATATAAGACTTACTTAATTTTTTTATAGAAAAATTAAATAAGTTATGAATCTTTTTTGTTTTAGATATAAAACTAAAGTTGAAATTTATGGAAATATTAAGAAAAATAATTAAATTAATTTAATAAATTTATATTTATAAACGAATATATAGTTTGATTTAATATTATAACATATGATATGATTAAATAATTTATTTGACTTTCTTAATCTCTTATAAAAATCTATAAATTTGTTAATGATAGTTTATCCATTTTTTAATGGTTTATTTTTCAGTTATTATTAACAAGTTATTAAATTTTTTTGATATTATTTTTTTTTATTAGGGTCCCGATGTGATTTTCACAATTATTTTTTAAAAGTCAAAGGGAGGAAGTACTGTTGTATAATACGGCAAAGCTTAAAATATTAGAAAGATCGCAACGTTGACAGTGAGATGTCGCGGGCACTGCACGCAGAGTGTCGTACGTGCTCGAATTCCGTAAGGAAAGTGCGTCATTCTCATCTGATCTCAAAATTAACTAAACCACATTCTTACGTTTTTGTTGCGATGTTACTTTGGCTGGCGCATGACTCAACTGAACTGATTGGGTTTGCGGTAGGATTGATGGCTCAAAAGTTATCTGACTTAATAGAAAAAAAGTCAGGTTATAAATAATGATTTGTATTTGTATTGATGATGGTAGAAGTGGTGTGGTCCATGTCAAAAAACCAAAAGCTTTTTAGAAAAAACTCTCTAGTGAAATTTTTTTTCTTAACAAGTTTTTTGAGTTTTAGGTTGAGTGGATTTAAGCTAAACTCAAATGTATCCAAAATCAGCTACCAACGTTAACTGACTTTTTTTCAAAATTACCCTAGAAAAAACTCTAAACGCTGCACTCCAAATAGACCCTATGTGGTTGCTAGCTCACTTGTGTGAGAGATTTGACTTTCCTCTTTTTCTCTTAATAATCTTTTTTTTTAAAATCATTGGATCATAATTTAACATATTATATTTTAAAGTAAAATTATAATAATATTTTTATAATATATTGAATCTGGATTGTTGACATCTTAATTCAATGATAAAAAAGAGAAAACAACCAAAAATGAAAGTGTAGGGGAAAAAAGAAGAAGAGAAAAGTAAAATCTGTGTGTGAGCCTTTCAAGCTGGGCATGTGTGTACGCTGCACTCTCTCGAGAAGATATACAATGCTGGACATTTAAATTCAATTTATACGAGTATGATCCAAATAATCAAATTAAATTTCCATTATTGGAAAGGGATTAATATTTCTATCTTTGAAATAAAAATATTTTTTCTGTCTCTCTCATGTATAAGTAAACGGAGTTTATTTATTTTTTCTTTCTCTTCTTTTAATAATGAGCCTCACTCACTTATATATAAGAGAGGCAGAAATTCCTCAGAGGCGGAAATATTAATCTCTATTGAAAATTATTATTTTACATATAAAATGTGTTAATCGGTGGAAATTAATTTACTTGAACACTGAAGGCCCAAACCAAAGATCCAGATCCAATTTCTCATCTCGCCCTTTCCGGCGTCTCCGGGGAATAACATGGGTGATCATGTGAATTATTGGTATATAATAATAAATCAATTATGGCAATAATAATAATAATAAATCAATCTGAAAGCAGCCATATACCCGCCATAACACAAGCTTATCAGTCACGGTTCATGTTGTGAATCACTACCCTCCAGTTATAATCATAAGGTCGGATTCACTTTTTTCATAAAAATTAAAGAAGTTAAATAAATTATTTAATTATATTACTAGTATATAATAGTAATCCTTATATTATATATTAGTTTATTAAAGAAACTCATTAATTTAAAGAAAAAATAAAAATAAAAACACTCTAAAATTATTTAGTTAGTTTCTTTAATCATTTTAAAAAAATTAATTTCATCTTATAACTAGAATCGAGATGGTTTCAAATAAAATTAAAGAAACAAATCAATTCCATATACTGTTTAAATTTACATTGACATTTGACAGGAACATTTGGTTTATTTAACTGGCTGATACGTTGACAATTTCATCGTCTCTTTATCAGCATGTCATGTTCATCAGAATCCAGGAGAAACGTCCCACACAATAATGCAGTTTTCAAAAATTTTAAAAGGGACTAGTTCGTTGGAATTAAATCGATGGATAATAACATGTAGGGATAAGCTTATTTACAAATAGCTGCGTTTAATGGATTTTTTATTCTGTTTTTGAAAAAAAATATTCTGATTCCTTTCTTCCTCATATATCACCTCCCCTCATATTCTCCTCTGCAATATAATTTATTTTTTTCCTCTATTCAGTGGTTTGTTTTTCCCCTATGTATACGTCTCTAGAGCTAGTCTTCTTGATGTCTGTAAGTGATCACTATGATATATTAAACAAAGCGAAAAACACTTCTCATGTTGTAGGAGAAGTGTTTTCTCATGTCACACACATATAAATTGGTGGGACCTATATATATATATGTGGGTTTCACCATTTCATGTGTATGTAGGAATCTTCTTCTTCTCATACAACATGAGAAGATTAAATCCTTTAAACAAAACTAGAAAACGTAGGAGACTCTGCGTTTCAGTTTTTATGGTACTGGCAGTTGCTAATAATGCGTCGTCTGAAAGCAACAAGCGTACTGTAATACTCTACTTTCCACACAAGTAAAGGCACCTTTATATTTATTATATTTTGAGGAAAATAATTTTTTTCCCAGCTGCTGCTAGTTAAGTAAAGGCACCTATATATTTATTATGTTTTGATAAATTTAATTTTTTCAGCTACTAAACCATTATTCAACTCCGAATTTAGTATCTATAATTTTAACTCACTAAAATTGAATTTCTATAATCTTAGTGTATGTTTGGATTAACTTTTAAAGAATAATTTCTAAAATATACATGTAAGTGTTTTAAATAATTAAAACCATAAATATTGATGAGTTTAAGCTAAAGTTTATAGACTAGTTTTCAAACTAATTGAAACCACAAGGATTAATTAAACTGTACAAGTTTCAAAAACTGAATTTTAATCAAGTCAAGATTAGCAAAGCTACTTTTAGTAAATGATATTGAAGAAATAATATGGAGAAAGAAGAAGAATCGTACTGTATCAACCACAAAGAGTAGTATGCTTATACAATGAGTAACCCACTTAGGTTATGTCTAAAATCAAGAAAGAGACTAAGTTAACTCTCTCTTAGAAGGAGATTAAGTTAGCTCCCTCTCTTATGAGACTTTACATCCCACACTTTAATCTTAATAATTAAGATCATTTATATATAGACTAAGCATAACTAACTTTCTACCTCTCTAAACATAGTAAAGACTCCACATCCCACATTTTAATCTTAATAGTTAAGACCGTCTATATATAGACTAAGCCTAACTAACTTTTTAAGTAATTAATCAACTAATCCTTTATACTTCTAACACATACAAATGAAAAGACTCATGATTCCTATGTCTCGTTCCCTTTTTTTTGGGGGGGGGGGGGGATTTACAATTATTCACATGAAATGCCCACAATATATCATGAGTGATAATAAGGATCATGAGCCAAAAATTCATTAGCAAGTGTCGGGAGTGTGAGTCCCTAATAGACTCAAGTGATAGTAGCACAAGTTGCTGAAGGACTCAAAGTGCCAAAAACATCAAATGTAAGTTCTCAAGAACAATATTCATTTATGTTAAATAAGTTCATGTATGACGTGAAGCAATCAAGGAGCAAATGGTATATTCAACTCAATAAATATTTGTTGAAAAAAGGATACAAAAAAAGATCCAATATACATACACATCTTTATGAAAATATTTTGAATTAGGTCTGCTATAATTGTTGTTTATGTTGATAATATCAACATCATTCGGACTCTTGAAGAGCTTTAAAAGGCAATTAATTGTTTGAAGAAAAAAATTGAAACGAAGGACTTAAGAAGAACAAAATTCCATCTCTAATTATAGATCGAGTATCTTGAGAATGAAATCTTTGTATATCTAGAAGTTTACACAAAGAAGATCCAAGAACAATCTTACAAAGTCGCATCTACTATTTACTCCAATGATTGTAATATCTTTGCTTGCAGATAAAGACCTATACCTCGAGTAATTAGCAAAGAAGGCGATGAAGAACTACTTGGTCTAAAAGTATCATACCTTGAGCTTTCGGAGCATTAATGTATCTTGCTAGTCATACACGTTACGATATATCATTTGATATTGATTTATCAATAAGGTATGGTTCTTCACCAACATGAAAGTATTGAAATGAAATAAAACATGTTTATTGTTGTTTCAATGGCACTGTGGACATGGGTTTATACTATCTAAATGCATCCAAGCGTGAACTAGTTGGTTATGCAGATGCTGGATTTTTGTCTCATCCACTCGATGGTAAATCACATACAGTCTATCCGTTTACATGTGGATGTGCTATTATTTCATGGCGATATATGAAACAAATTATACCAGTCACATCATCTAACCATGCACAAATTATAGTAATACATGAAGTAAGTTAAGAATGTGTATGGTTGAGTTCAATGATACATTACATACGAACTATTTGTGGTTTATCTTTAAGGCAAAATGGCCTCAATAGTCTATATGAAGATGATGTTGTTGTATTGCCCAATTTAAAGAAAGCAATATCAATGGCATTATAACAAAGCATATTTTATCAAAATTTTTCTTTACTTGTGACCTTTAAAATGATGGTGAAATAGATATCTAGCAACTTCATTATAGTAAAAATATAACAAATTTATTAACCAAGTCACTTCAATGTACAATATTTAAAAATTTTGTCCATAACATCAGTCTTGGAAAAGTCAAAAATCTAAATTGATTTTAATAAAAATGGGAGCTGATACACATTTCACTCTTTTTTTTTAGCTATATTTTGTCTCACTGGTTCACTGGGAAGTGTATCAATGTATGGTGTACATTTTTCTTTAATTAGGTTTTTATCCCATTAAATTTTTTATAGTCAAAGTTTTAATGAGATATATTCATAATGGATATAGGAGAGTGTTATAAGTATTGATTATCCATATATCCATTGACTCATGTACTCATCAACATCTACTTGACTTCATTTAATAATTTCTTATCTTTATTCTACTTCTTTCACAAGCTAACAAGACTTGCTTTCCAAGTTCAGCAAGACTTGCTCTCAAAGTTTAATGTTGATGGTGGCTTTTAGAGTTTTAGTGTAATACTCATTGAGGCCTGTAAATAGAGGTGTGCAAGCATTGTAATTTTACACACAAGTGAATAAGAGTTACTCTCATATTTCTATTTTAAATCCCTCTATTCTTTGTGCACAATGGCTGCGTTTAATGGAATTTTTATTCTGTTTTTTTGAAAAAAATCTTATCATCCTTTTCTTTCTCATATTTCACCTCCCCTGCGCCGTCCTCATTTGCAATTTATTTTTTCTTGTCTTCACTCCTTTGTTTTTCCCCTGTACGTCTCTAGAGCATAGTTTTGGAAGTGATAACTACAATATTTTTGTGAGTATTTTTTTTGTCATGAATATCACTAAGAGATTGATGCAAACACAAAATAAATAAAAATTTGACTTCAATTTATATACAACACCTTACACAAAACGCCAGGGGTTCTAAAATATATGACACTAGGAGAAAGCATATATTCTAATGGGCTGGGCTTTCATTTTTTTTTTTAAACCAGGTCTAATGAGCAAAACAGTTATTCAAAATAGACCCTTAAAAAAAATTGGAGGAAAGGTTACATGTCAAGCATTGTGGATCCGACTCTGAACCGAACATGCCATTTCCATATACTTACTCCGGTTTTAATTATAAGATATAGTTGATTTATTTTTAAAGGAATTAAGGAAGCTAAATAAGTTACTTAATCATTTCATATGTTGTGTATTCTTAGATTATATATTAGTTTATTAGTCAAACTAATTAGTTTGAAGGAAAAAAAATAAAATTAAAAACACTGTAAAGTAATTTAATTAACTTCTTTAATCTCTAAAAAAAATTCAACTATACCTTATAATTAGAACCGGGGAGTATAATATTCTACTCAAATTTTTAACGTGGTTAGTTTTTGTATAGAGATCCTTGTCGCTTAACATGTCATAACGACGTCAACTGCAGGTTGAGGTGACGAAACTTGACTGAACACGTCATCGAGAGAGGAGGACCGCGAACTAAAATTATCAGACCTGGCTTCTTTCAGTATCTTTCTCTCCTCTTCCCTCAGTATCCCTCATCACAACCGTTCATCTCCTCTCCTCTTCCATCTCAGATTAATTTTTAGTTGAGATGAGGGAAGAGGAGGGAAGGAAGAGGAGAAAATCTGCTTCCAAAATTGTCTCTTTTTAGAACACTCTGAAACGAGTATTATTTTAAGCATTTTTGTTCTAAATGCAAAAATATAATAATAAGCCCAGTGGGATGCGTCTGTTTGCAATTGCCATAGAAAATATGAATTTTTTATAATATGACTTTTGTAAATTTAAGATTGAATTGTATAATTGTATAATGTTACGAGCTCATATAAGGTCCAATATGTGGTTCATTTATCGTATAACCCAAGAATAGGTAATCTAGGGCAGAATCCTAACTTATAATAAAAAAGGATACTAATCCAAGATTATGACATGGATGGATTTGGATTTCCTTCTATACCCCTTATCATCATTTTCCCTCATTTTCCTTTTTGTACTGTTGGATTAAGATCTCAACGATTTAGATTTATCATCTATTTTTACCATCATTTTCCTTCCTTTTCCCTTATAATAATATTTTAATCATATGATAAATCTGAACCGTCGAGATCTTAATCCAACGGTACAAAAAAGAAAATGAGGGAAAAGGATGGTAAAGGGTATAGGAAGAAAGCCAAGTCCGACCTAGATATGGCAGCAAATCACTTGGGTTTGGAGGCACAAAGACCCATAATTCCAAACTCTACAAGTAAACCCTATAAATAAAAAGTTAAACCCTACAAGTATGAACATTATCTCTCAATTATTATTTCTGCCGTCACTCTACACACACCACCTCTTTGGCTAAAACTGATTAGTTTCATTCGTGCATAGTAATCTACTTACTTATAGGTATCTAATCCATAGATACATAGGAGAGAGTTACTTTGATCCAACATTAACTTACTAGTTCAACGACTAGACACCTTTGTTAATCCAGACATGATATGTAATATGATTTATGTTTAAATTGATGACAGTATAAGTGAATTTTCTAAAATTGAAACTTGTTTTCATGATTATTTTGAAAGACAAATTTAGATAAAAATAAATAAAAAAGACGTAAATCTTATTAAATAATACATATGGGCCCAAAATACGCTAGGGGCCCAAAATCAGCTCATGATACTTGGTTAAGTTTCTAAATAAAAATGAAGATATATTAATCTTATTTATAAATATTATTAATGAATACAATAAATTTATTCAAGACTAAAACCCAAATAACTTTTTGCTATAAACGGGGCATTAGCCCATCCTCATTCCTTGATCAAAATTGACCTTGGATATGCAACACCCATACAATCCCTATACCGACCACTAACAACAATCTGACGGGAACTATGAAAAATAGCCAAGGGCTCCTCTTGGATAATCCTAAAACTAGCAAGAGAATCAGTACAAGAGTTTCCTTTCCTATACACATGTACAACCCATGAAATTTGAAAAATTACTAATTGCTAATCTGATCTACTGCATCAGCCTCGAACCACATTCATCATTCTCCTGCAAATTGTCAATCAAATTCACTACAATTATAGAGTCACATTCCAAGATAACACTATGAAATTTTTAACTAATTGGTAGTTCAGGTCCAGGGCAACTCAAAGAGCTTTGATGGCTGAAAAAAACCCCAATTTTTTTTTTTGCAAGTCCACATATCCATTTTTCATTACTTCCTCTAATTAATCCACTACAACCCCGCCACTTTATGTTGTCTTCTAGAAGCACTGTCTACATTGATTAGAGGAATAACTTTTTAGGGAAAATTAAAATAAAGGACCTAAATAAAATGATATTTAATTAGAAGGATCATAAAAATTGTAATTATCAAGAAAGACTTAAAAAACTTAAAAGTACTAAATTACTCTTTAACTTTCCCAACGTAGAAAACAAATAGCAAAGCGCCTTCTTCTGTCCTCCCGTGAATATCAAGGTGACGTCATTGGGGAATCCAGTATTGATAATTAAAAATAACGATATTTGATAAAAGTATATGCATGGTAATGAAGTTCAAGAACAACTTTGTTCTAATTAACTTCTTGTTTTTACGGGATTATCAAAAATTGCTGTTTTTAACTTCTAATACTACATTTCCAAATGACTTCACCTTGATATTTAGGAGAGGACGGAAGAAGGTACTTTGTTTTTTGTTTTTTGCGTTAGGGGAGTAAAAAGGTAATTTAGTACTTTTAAACTTATTCGGTCTTTCTTGATAAGTACAATTTTTATGGTCCTTCTAATTAAATATTATTTTATTTTTGTCCTTTATTTTAATTTTCCCAACTTTTTAATAGCTTGTGAGGTATTTAACTTTTTTCCTGGGGCAAGGACTTGATTCTGTTTCACATCTCCAAGCCTAACATTAAACCCTTTATTTATATAGTTTTAACCGATTTATACATTCTAACTCTCCCACGTAGATTCATGGCCTCCCGAGTCAACTCCTTGTTGCTATATAGACATCCCATGCGTACAGAAAAGGTTGTTTTAAAACTTAAAAAAAAAAAAAGAACTTATCCGCTAAACAATCAAGTAGTCGCATCATGACAACACAGGAAAATAAGAAAAAAGAAAAACAAAACAAGGGAGAAAGATGATTCCACTCATTTATACTCGGGACCCTGTTTCCGCAATGTAAAATGCCATTTTTACTTTTAAAACAAAGAACCATCATTAATCATTAATTAACTCTATAATTATATTATCAGCTGACAAAAGCGTAACAGTGAGGAAGCTATAACACTAACGCCACAACAATAATCAAGAAATCCCAATTTTGAATAAATAAATAGTGCCCACAGATGAATCTGGCGTTTTCTGTCTATATCACTTTCCTCGCGGCACAGACTCTCAGACCCATACACGCCCTGCCCTGTCAAAGCCAAAGAAAACATAGTCATTACAAATCATCACGCATTATAACTCCATTAAAATCATTCACTACACTACAACCCTATGTGATTCAATTACCCCCTCAAAACCTTTTCTTCCAATCTAAGCCTTTTCCCTTTTTCTCTCTCCCCCAATTTATACCCCCTCAAAACCTCTGCTTCTTCCACAGAACAGAGCACAGAAACAGAGAACATGACCTCTGTTTGCATCTCCAACTGCGTCAACGACGCACGAGACCCACGAGTTCCGGTGAGAGCCACGTATGTGAACCTCTATAAGTGGCCGGAATCGGACGCCGAGTTCGTGAGGTCGGTTAGCCATAACCGGCGGAGAGGATCTCAGGTGTACGGACATCCGAGGGTGGTGGATAGTATCTCTTGCAGGCAGATGTATCTGAGAAGTTACAAATTTTCAAGGAAAGAGAGCATGCCGGAGAAAACCCAGAAGTGCTTTGGGAGGGTGAAGGAGAAAGTGGGTCAGGGGAAGAAGAATAATAATAAGGCTACTTCGATGAGGAAAAGGAAGTGTTTGGTTTGGAGGAAAGTGAAGGAAATCTCGTGCTCTACTCTGTTTAGGATTTTTCACAGGTTCTTGTCTTGTGCTGCTAGTGTAGATGTCGTCGATGAAAAGAATTAACTTTTTTAATGCTTAAGGTTGCAACTCGTAATCTTTCTTGTTTGGTTCTCTTTTATATATTTCTTCTATTTATGATCAATGGAGAGAGTATAATTATATTTGTTTAAGAATGGGTGTATGTAAGAAAATGCACAGTAGGAATGTTTAAGACAAGCTCGCACGAGTATCTTCCTTGTTCATTCTCCAATGTATATTTTTATTAAATTTTGACGTTTGTGTTTAACAAATTTGGTCACTCTTCTTCTTCCCATTCATTTCACAATCAATGAATCATTCTGATGAACGTTGCATATAAATTCAACGGTTGTGTCTCGGATTCCCATTTTCAAAGCATGGCGTGTCAACCATAAAATTAGTTATCGTCGTCATGAGCCGATCGAGTTCTGACCTCTTTTGTTGTTCTTTCTTAGGTTTGCCTTTTCCCAGGTTGAAAGAGACCTGGTAGTGTACAAAATTGAAGTCTCTTTTGATGCGTGTCAATTTTGTGAAGGGTTATAAAATGAAACGAATGTGTGTAGATAATAAGTTAATTAATAGACGCCGCAGCTTATACATTCATCCAATAGCCAAGTGTTCGATTCCCCTCTTTCTTTCTTTGATGAGTTAGTTCTCATAAAAAATACACACCAGAGAATGCCAAATATATGTGCTTTGCAAGAACTCCTTTTTTTCCCCCTAGTTTTATTCTCCATTTAATAACACACTAATTTAAATTTTAACTGCTCCCATTTAACGCCCTGCTGTAAAAATGATATTATTAAAAATAAGTTATAGTCGTATCTTTTTTTTTTTTAATAGTGAAAGAAATTAGTACAGAATGATTCGCATTATAAGAAATAATATGTATAAGTTATCTAAAGGAACCGAGTGTAATTCAAGGGCATATCAGTTTCATAATTCATTTATTTTGTGATGTGTTCAAGATCAATCAACTAGTCATACTTAAACATACCGTGGCTTCAGTTATCATGAAAATTTTTATTCCTGCTCTTAAAATTTGAAATGGAAGATAAAATAGAAATTTCAGTAAGGTCAAATGATATACAGTATACTACGCACATAAATACAAGCCTTAGCTAATGAAATTAACGGGTTTGGCTCTGCGTTCCTTTACTGTACTGGGAGCGAGTGAATAGGAAAAATGATCCAGTGGCTTTGGATTCTTTTACTATACATACTTTGGAGGATTATGAACTGTAAATTGGAAAGGAAGACTGACAGTGGATGGTAAGTGAAAGATGATTGGTATCATAAAAAGTTATTAATATATGCAACCCATCATAATATTCAGGCAACACTTTCCCTCTAATTCCTTTGATATTTTGGCCCCTGAAAACTAGTTTTAAATCCCAAAATATGTGCATGACAGAATTCTCTTAACACACACTCATTTTTTTAAAAAAAAAATTAGCATTCCTCAGTTAAGTAATTCTGAGGATATCTGGACAACTATGGGTACATCACAAAACCATTCGGTTAAGGAAATCAATTACTCAATGTTCTATGATGTTGTTAAAAATGTTGGTAGTTGAGGATGATGGTAGGACTTTTTGGTTTTTACCCAAAATAGTTCAGGAGATAGGTAGGTAAAATCCGAAGTAAACCCTTTTCATAATCTGTTTTTTTAAATATTTCTCATGAATCCATCTCGGTTGTTGATTTGAAAGATAAGAGAAAAGTTAAAGTAATATTGTAACCTTTTAAATTGATTGAATGGACATAATTTATAAATGATAAAAAAATGACAATAAGAGAAACTTCACCCAATAAAATCATGATATACGGTGGAAAAAGGTGCAAGGAAGTATGTCTAATATATTATCATCATCATAGAATAAATTAAATAAAAGTTCATATATTAAATAATTAATTATAGTTAACACAAATAATAAAAGTCCAAGGAAGATGGAAAAGGGGCGTGGATGAATAAAGAGAGAATGAGAATCATAACATCCACCAAAACCCATTATTTGGCTTTTGCTGAAACTTGCATTCTACTTTAGTTAGGAAGAGGGGCAGCTCTTATAAACCCTTCTTGCTTAAGCTTCCCTGCAATCAACCTATCTTTCTCTCTCTATATGTGTGTGTATTTATGTATCAGAGACGTGTCTATATGTGTGTGTGTGTGTTCATATATGAAGAAGCAAAAGCAACAGCATAATGAGGACACATCAAGATGAATGCCTTTCCACCAACTCACATTTCACACATTCCTTTGATCACTCTCCTCAAGGACACTTCAGCATACACAAACGTTCATCACATTCTTCACTTTTTTACCCTTTTTGTGATCATTTTCATAACAAGTATTCAGCATGGCAATTGGCAAGCAGCATTTTTTTTCACCACTTGAAATGTTTGTAGTTATAATCCGTAAATGACATTGTCATTTACCGTGTCATCAAACACTTGACTGCCAAGCAATCCATTTGAAAAAAAAAATAAAAAAAAATTAAGTTTGCTATATTAATGTCTTGGTTGCATCAATATGGGAGATAAACCCAAACAAGGCCTAAAGGTACTGTATAGCATATGTAGGCTGCTTTCTAACATCATTAGAGAGCATATCTTTTTCTCCCTCAGACCAAGAAGGATTACTAAGATTAATTGGAGATTTTGAATTTTTCAAAAATTATCGTCACTTTTCAAAGTCGCCCTCATTAAAATCTATCCCAATCTTAATAATACATCCCTTAAAATATTTTAGAATGTGATTTGCATATAGGAATGAAGGGAGTATATCTCAACAAGTAAAATTTTACGGCTGGAATATTAATAACATGTTTCATTAATTAAAAAGGAATAAAACTGAAAACATTGAGAGAATCACATTAGTCTGAGCTTCGGAGCTTAGTTTGCTATTTATTTAATAGTTTACACATTGATTTAATATATCAATGTTGATTCTTTGACACTCAACTCTTGTTTTCTGAAGTGTTTGTCAAAGCTCCCCGTAACAGCTAATTATGCGACATTGAATCTCAACTTACTGATATATGCCATTTTCGCTTACTTGACAACACTGGCTTGTTTTGAAAGGGAAAAAAGGATGATTTACTATATGTACATCTCTATCGTTTTGGGTTTATCTGCAGGGACTACTCACTACTCAACACTAAAATATCAACACTGGGCAATGCACGTAGATACCAAAACAAGAGTGTAGGCCAAGCCAGCAACATCAATAAAATTTAGGGTCAGAAATGAAAAAGAAAATAAAAAAGAACCTATCATAAGTCATTTACGTATTTAAATATTTTAGAGTTCAAACTTGATTGATATCGTCAAATCTCCAAAAAATGTTATAAATCCAGTCAATGCAACATCTGTCTCAAGACTGATATTCCGACACCAACAGAATCAGCACCGAAACATCTATACGAACACATACAAATTACAGGTAACAAACCTCAAAAAATTTAGATTACACACACGTCATCCACCAGGGTAAAAGTCAATTATGATAGCCTCCAAAGAGACTCGTTTTCTTCTTGTTTAGGCGTCTGATGCTTTCTTTTTCATAGACAGAAGTATCCAACTAATTAACCCTCGCAATCAATTTAGTATTCAATTTTTACTCATAACCAAAAGATACTATGTTTCGTCTATATATGTAAGAAGCCATATGACTTGGGAGTAGTACTTTGACTTATCCTGAAGTCTATGCGTAGCATAGGAAACTTTCCCTCCCCCACGAGCAGTGGCAATGGATCGTTTATAATATAAGGGTTTAGAGAAGGAATCTACAAACAACCTATTGGGATCCTTAGGCATGGGTTAGTGTAAGGTTACAGTGTTCACTGACTGTAAGGAAGTCAATAAACTGCTCACTACTCTCATGGGTCAATCCATGTTATGCTAACACCCTAAAAAACAGAGAACATATTACCAAGCAAAATAATCTTAGCCCAAAACGCCCATCTATCAGATAGACTGACTCATTTCCATTTTCTGGGCAAAGAAAATTTTTAATGGACGGCTCAAATATAGAGACTTGAAACACCATTAATACAGATATTAATTCCCCTCAATCACATTGTGATCTCCATCAAGGTGATATACTTTATGAGGTTGAGTCAAAAAGTTGAATCAGCATGCATAACACAATAGCCTTGCTGAACATAGTTTTGCAAACAATCCACACCTATGAATTTAAATTGAGGTTTCAAGGAGTAATCAGAAACCATCCCTCTTACTAAGATCAAATGTCCTCAAGCATGCAACAATAATATCATAAATTCCAAAATAATCAGTATTACCAGCATATCTTTCAGAAGAAGGACAAGAATTCAGACTGAGATATGAGTCGCAATAATGTAATGTATCTTGGCAGCATCGTTGATAGGCCAGTATAGTTATAGCGAAACTCTGTCCTGATAAAGACCAGGAACAATGAATGGAGGACGTGAATCTCAATGTTCCCTCTAGGCCAAGCTCAACCCCTGCTGCGTGTAATTGCTGGGAGCAACATGTGAAATAAAATAAATAAAACAGGAATACAAAAAAGTGGTTCTCAGGGTTGAAATCTTCAGTGATGGCATGCCATGCAGTTAATGGAAGGTATGAAATTTAATACGCAAGAAAATACAGATAAGAGTAATGTGATATGTGTAAATATAAGGAAACTGAGAGGACTAATGTATAAAGAAACAATGCATACTCAAAGCATAATGTAAAGGAAAATAATAATGACATGTAACATGGACGCCTTGCGCAGTTTAATTGTGTAAGGAAATCGAGGAAGCAATGCACATTGTGTGGCTAATAAAACAATCAATCATAGAATGTTGGCCATACGGAACCAGAAACACTTGAGTAGAAGAACTAATACTGAAAATCCAGACTTATCATAAGAAGCAAAATATTACTCTTCATTACTAAGCTTACAACAATTTCTTGAATGACATAGAGCTCAAAATAAGTGTTCAATGTGTTTCATATGCAGAATACAATACATTGTTAGAAAACATTTTCATTAGCTCAACATATAGGCCGCATTCTAGTATCGATATTTTTCTCATAACCAAGAGTTAGAGGGAAAACAAAAGAAAGGGAAAAGGAAAAGCAGATAAACAGCATTGCACTAGCAGCGGACCTGCACCAGAAATATGACAGTGAATCCATGACATCGGACAACCTGATAGAAATTGCATTTGTTAAAGCCAGGTCTACAAGGATCACACATCTCAAAGCTCGAAATCTTCATCTTTCAGAGCCATCTCAGCAGCCTCTTCTTCCTCCTCGTCAAGGACGAAGTACTCATTCTTCTTCTCTGGTCTAAACTTGTAGAACATCACCATGTAAAACGCAAAACTCGCAATCTCCTCGGCAGCTTGACTAACCCACTGGTACCTGTATGCAGCAATGGTTCTCAGCGCAAACACTACTATCCGTGCGAAATACAAATATCAAATGACAACAGTATAACAAATTATAATAAACGGAAGGTGTCGTGGCAATTTAATTGTAGCCCCTTCCTAATCATTTCTTCAACATTTGTTTGGGTGAAAAAAAAAAGGATTATCCAATAAAGAGATGTTATTGGTTTGATCCCCCCCCCCCTCCCCGCCCTCTTTTACCATGAAACTTTGGTCTCTTTCTAAACATCATATTTTTTTGGCTTTGCACCTGCGCATTGCACGGGTTCTAAACATCATATGCACTGTAGGCTATCTCCCCTCTTTCTTCCATTGCTTTAGCGGCAAGGCCAAACTGGAAATCCACCGCCTGAATAATTACATCATCTTCTGGGCACCATCATTGTGTACCGTTTTTATTGAACGAGAAGAGGAATACAGGGGATAGGGAAAGCATCCACAAGCTCTCTTGATTATTAAATAAAAAAAAAACTAAAGGTATTTGTATTCTTTTTTCCAATAAGCTCCGATTACACTTGTGAAGGAAACAGAGGAAGAGGAGAGTATTTTAGATCAAGAACTTGTTTTTTTTGCTCAGAAATCAAGAACTTGTTTTAATTGATTGCAATTTGGTGTGGCTACATTTTCTTCTCACGTATTGATGAGATACAAAGAGACTATAGTGTGTATTGCCATCGAAAATGCCAAAGCAACGGAACAAAGAGAGGAGATATACAGAGAGATTATAGTGTGTATCAGACTTGATGTGGCTCTATGCCTTTTCACCCTTAGATTTAGTCAACGACCAGGATTAGGGAAATGGATTGAAAAATAAATGGAAAGGCCCCTAACCTCGTCTATTCCGTGCTTAACTTATATTCAAAAGGCAATAAATTAATTAAAATATATGAAGATGATAAAAATGCTGTGTTTATAATCCATGATAAATAAATCTCCCAATGCTAAAAAGTCCCTCCTCGTTATGAATATATTAATTATGTGATGTCCATTGACTCATATTTTGTTTTTTAGAATATTATAATATAAAGGTGTGAGACCCATGGTAATTATTATCTCTTCCGCCACCGCCTGATCACTTGAGAGTGTTGAAATATTGTCAAGGGGAAAATTACATCAAATAACCTAAGAGAGAAATTTACAATTATGTACCCATTTTCATCTATAAAAGTTTATGTAAACAATGAGAACACACGGATGAATAATATGAATATCTACTCCTCCTTCATTTCTTATCTGTTCACTACTCTTCTTTCATTCACTTTTCCTTCACTTTTATAACACCTCCTACCTTTCATAACATATATCCAATGAAATGCTAATTATTCATTTTTTGTTTCAATTATATTATAATCATCTTTATTAATTCTCTCTATTTCTTATTTAATTATTGTTTAGAATAATGTTACTAAATTAAGAAAAATTTGATAAGCATGTCTTATATAAGAATAATACCCTTTCTAATTTTAAATAGGGGACCTAGTTAATTTATTTTAGAGAAATTAAATAAACTAAATTAATTACTTAATTACAACATATGCTATGAATTATTATATTATATATCAATTTATAAATTAGAAAAAATAGTTTTAAAAAATAATAAATATAAATATTTTAAAGTAATTTAATTAGTTTTTTCTTGACATCCCTAAAGAGTTATTAATATTATATTTATAATCAGAAGTAGTACTTCTCCGGTTCTAAATAAAAAACACATTTACCTAATTTTATTAAATTAAGAAAATTTTGTTAGGTTGATTGATTATATATATATATATTAAAATACCCTATCATTTTCCTTAATTCTCTTTCTCACATTTTTTTATTATTAATGTTGAAGAAATATCAATAAGTGTAAATTAAAAGAAAAAATAATAAATGTAAAAATTTTATTTTATATTTAAAATCAAAATTAACCCCAAAAATACCATATGTCTTATATAAAGACAGGAGGAGTATCAACTCCCTATACATTAATGTCTTATGTTTGGTGGGAGGGAGAGGGGTGAAGCGGGGTTCACAATGTTTGTCTTTTATATGTTTGTCCCTCTAATTTGAGGGATGAGACATTTTTTTTAATTTTTTTATATATTATACTTATTTGGATTAAATTATATGTTGCTTTCTGAAATTTTGTTTGCACCCAGTATCTTAAATTAATTAGTTTCCAGTCCTGCATTCAGAAATATTTGTTCTGTAACACTAGTATCCTGAAAATTAATTAATTTGAGATACTGAGTGCAAACAAAATTTCAGAAAGCAGCATATAATTAAATCTAAATAAATACAATATATAAAAAAAATTAAAAAAAATGTCTCATCTCTCAAATTAGAGGGACAAGCATATAACAAACACCTAAGAGACAATCAGCTAATGTGAATTGGGTGAAGCGAGGTGCATGCGAAACACGTTCATGTGTTAGGTGGCCTAGGTCGCGAGTAAGTATTACCATGTCACCTGGCCGGAAGAGGATTTCCTCAGTATCTTTGCCTCAGTATCCCTTAGTATCTCTCATCTGTACCGTTGATCTTAACTAAAAGTACATATGAGATGGAAGAGGAGAGGAAAATGAACGACCGAATGGAAGGATACTGAGGGAAGAGGAGGGAAGGATACTGAGAGAATCCAAGTCCCACCTGGCCTGGCACCAAAGCACAGAGGACATCATCACCGCTTTGACTTCTCAGCCCCCAATCCTCCACCTGATTCCTTCATTTTGTTCCCACTATTCCAGTTTTGCCCTCCAACTTCCGTCCACTTACAATTTAGCCCTTGTTGGATCGCAGTCACTGTCATCGAAGGGTGACTCAATGCCCCTCTCTCCTCTCATCCGCATTCTCTTCACAATTCTTGGCGTCCACATATTTGGTGCCCGGAGAGGGATTGTAAATTAATGTGAATTATAGATTCTCCTTGGATTTGGACTAATAACTTAATTTTAATATGACTTTCTTAAAAATAAGAATGATAAAAATTATATTGTAAATTTGATTTATTTTTGAGTTAACGATAACCGTAACTATTTTTCAAATTGAAATGTGTTTGAATTATTATTTAAAAATTCAGTTAAAATAAAAATTAACTGAAAAAACTATGAATCTTATTGAATATTATCTTTGAACCTAAAAACTTTGAGAGATTGAGAAGAATAATTAAATTACTTAAGAGTATTTTTATCATTATTTTTTTCTCAAAAGTAATTAGCTTAACTAATAAATTAATAAATAATATAATACAATGATACACAACATATAATATGATTAAGTCTTAATTAATGCTGCAATTGAAGAGAAGATAAGCTCCAAGACCATGAGAAGGTGTGAGAAGCTCAGCTTAAGATAAATGACAATGCTCGCCAATGCCCTGCCCTTCAGCTTTTGAAAATAAGGAGTTTCTTTGGAGAGAAGCCAAGTTGGAGAAAAACTAACCCAAACACCTCTAATTGGGTTCCCCCCCCCCCCCCCCCCAACAGTTGATTCGTCAATACACACAACACAATAATACCTCCGTATTCATTTAACTCCTTCGTATGCCAAGTTTGAACTTTGAACTTTGAACCACCCTCTCATTTGAGCAACCAGTTTGTCTATTGATCTCCTTCGGACCATTAAGAAGAGATTTGAAAAAGTTCAGATTAAATTTTTTTAATTGGTGATTTTAAAATAAAAATATTTTTTTAAAAACAATATTAATTAAGATATTATATTTATTTTACAATCTCTAGCCATATTTAAAATAAAAAATAAAAAAATTAAACCTAAATACAGAAGAAGAGCTGGGCGCCCCCATCTATCTTGTCCAAAAAATATGCAAGGAAACTAGTTCCCTGATTTTATCGCAACACAGTTTGAATCGTCTTTGGTGAGGGAGAGAGTTTCATGTAAATCACTCGTATTTTATTCAATACACTGATTGCTTGTCTTAGCTTCTTCGGCTTAAAACCGAACGGGCATGCAGTATTCAATAAATAAATGCATTTCACAAATATCAATAACAAATGTTAATAATATCACTGATATATATATGCATTATGCATACAAAATCGATAAAAGAAATGTATGTGGTGGCAAAAAAAAAAAAAAAATCACGAACAATGTTTATTGTCACCACACTTTTGTCAAAAATCCACTAGCTCGCTTAATTAACAATTAAAACACACGATAACGCGTCCAACGGCGTGCAAGTGGAAACACTCTCTGGACAATCAGCTCCGTGAGATTTAATTGAGCTTGGGTCCTTTACGAGTTTTTTCATCACCGATTTAACAATAACCACCCAACAACGATATATTTAACAACCAGAGCACTGAAAACCTACATACAATTGAACCGAATTTTAGTGCAAATCAGCTTCGAGGTTATCTTGTTAAAACTTTCCAACATTGTAGGCGATGAGGTTTTGATTTTCCTTTTCTTTTTAAAGATCCTTGACTCATCTTTTACAGCACTGCCCTCGTATTTCCCTGGCCCTCAAATTCTCCTCGACCTATTCCATCGTGCTCATCAGTCCGTCAACTCATGGCTTCTTTTTTAATCTTCGATTCCGTCGCGTAGCTCAGCGGAGTCCTTAAATTTG
Source organism: Acacia confusa (assembly GCA_037074495.1). NCBI lineage: Eukaryota > Viridiplantae > Streptophyta > Magnoliopsida > Fabales > Fabaceae > Acacia > Acacia confusa. The sequence continues at coordinate 4,824,851 of CM073507.1, read as the reverse complement.
CAGAGAATCAGAACTCAATCTCCCTCTTCGGGTGGTTTCTTCCATTCTGGTTGGCGCTCTCTCCCACTCAGCCTTCATTCTGTTTTTTTTTTCCTTCCTTCGGAATCGTATAAGATCTGTCGAGACCGTTAGGACTAAGGAATGAGATTTTCAGAATGCAGTAGTACTAGAACTGAGCTTCTTGTTCTTGTTCTTTTTCTCCCCTTTCACCTGTTTAACTAGTTTTGTTGATAACTATTGTATTAAATTTTTATTCGGGCTTGTGAAGTTCGTCGGATGCATTAAACGTAATTGATTTGGATATCAAGTCTTACAAGGGCCTACTCGTTTGTTTGAACTTGATAAATGTTTAATATAATAAGATTTAGTTGAACTAATCATATAAATAATTTTATATATTCTAATTAAATTAAATTATTTTTATTCGGTTCAATTGTAGGTTTTCAGTGCTCTGGTCATTAAATATATCGTTGTTAGGTGGTTATTGTTAAATCCATGAGTTTTTTGGGAAGAGATTTGCCAAGCCACTTGGTATTATCCAAAACCCGGGAACATGGTAGATGATTCCCAGTGCTATTTCATTACTCTGCATTTGGATCACGTGGTCAAGAACAAAAAAACAAAGAAAGAAACAATGGAACAAAATGGAAAATTACGTAATTTAGAGCATTCCAGTCAACTGAAGGCAATGAGCACGAATATTCGTTTAGACATTCTAATGATAAACGGCATTTTCTTTTCCTTTTTCTTTTCTATTTTCTTAGCGCTAAGAGTATAGCTTGAATTCCGTTCCATCTGAATGCGTCCCCAGTGACTCAGCCCGAAATGTTTTGAAATGACCAAGTAGGCCCTCACACGCATCCGAATTTTTATGTTGCCAGGCAGGTATTTCCCGTAATATTGAGGCGGAAAGGGTGTAGTAGAACGTGTTTGGTCCGGGAATACCTATTTAATGCTGAGTCGAGGAAGGGTAGTTTTGATTTTGATTCGGGTCTTGTTCTATTATCCAATCCTTCGGAGAAGGTCCAAGCTTTGGAGTCTCCAGGGAGAATTACAGCATCAAAAGGTAGTCCAAGCATTTCAAGGAACATCACAACGAAGAAGGAAATACCAAGAGGAAATCGCCCCTCGATTTCTTGGGCTACCGGTTTTCAGCTTTGAATCTGTAAGTCTTACCTGACCGCCTTTATTGATTCATCTAACTTTGCGCTTCTGTCACGAATTTATTGTTTTCATTTCAATGTCCATTTCCCCCCTTCTTCGTTGGACAAGCTTTCTTATTTAATTATTTCTGAACATTAATTTCTGGTAATTATCCAATAAAGTTGGCTTTCTTGGCTGCCTTCACTTTCTCAAGTCAGGCGATACTGTCGAAGTTTGGAACCTTGAGCATAATATTTATATTTACCGCGAAGTTTCATGTTTCTTTCCATCTTCTCCTTCATTTTTTCTTTTTGGGTAATTCGAGTGGACACTGATGTTCCAGACTATTGAAAATCCTGGTTCAAATTTACTACCTGAATGATCATTCCCTTAGTTAAATCTGTTTTTCTACCTGCATCTCATGCCATGCAGCTTTTCATGAACAAGAACCATATTCCCGGGAAAGAAAACAAGAAATCAAGTCAATTAGAGTCAAGTTGGTTGGAGAATAATTTATGCGCATTGTTGGTTTGGCGCGATTGAAAGCGAGGCTTTAACCTCAAAGACTGTTTCTTGGTCTCCCAAAAATTAACGAAATGAATGTAGTGGGCAGAGTTGGAAGCCTGATTAGCCAAGGCGTTTACTCAGTTGCTACCCCTTTTCACCCCTTTGGTGGCGCCGTTGATGTGATTGTTGTTCAGCAGCAAGATGGGACATTCCGAAGCACGCCATGGTATGTCCGGTTTGGTAAATTTCAGGGTGTTCTCAAAGGTGCAGAAAAAATTGTGCGCATAAATGTTAATGGTGTTGAAGCAAACTTCCACATGTATCTTGATAATTCAGGGGAGGCTTATTTTCTAAAGGAGGTGGATGACGACAAGAGAATGGAGTCAAATGGAATTGCTGAAGTTACTAACAACTCTGAATTTGCCGGAGAGAACAGTAGTATGGAAGTTGATAATACTCGTAGATTTGCCCACAGTATCTCTGATTCAGGGGTGCTTGGTTTGAAAGATGAACATGATTCTTTGGATGTGCCTCGAATTCAAAGAACAGAATCTGATAGTGGTAGGAGATATTATGATTTCCAAGACGAGCTATCTACTTTTGAAGGTTCAGTTGGGTTGTCAGAATATGAGTCAAATCCATATGAAGCTCTTGATGGAGAGAAATATGTTGATTCCCAGGACTCTCATCCAGAAATGGTATTATTTAGTGTGGATGGTCACGTTTTGATGGCTCCTATCTCTGAATCAGAGAAGAATACAGACACTCTGCAGTTAGAAACTCCTCAATTTCATCTAGTTCCGGGTGAAGGGACTGAGTTTTGTGAAGACAATGGGGAGTTTATTTCTGGTGAGAGTGCCTGGACTGCTGATTATATCAGTCAGATGGGTGCTTCAGCAGCAGATGTTCCAATTAATAGCCATTGCGACACTAATGGTGATGCGAATATTTCTGAGCTCCAGCAGGAGGTCCACCAGGAAGAGGATGGACGTATTATTCATCAAGCTCAGGAAATCTTGAGGGTTGAAAGTAAGGAAGAAGGCCGTCATATACAAAATGATTCAGTGGAGGGTGGATCTGGTATCAGAAGGAATAATGTTTTCAAAAGCTGTTTGGAGTTGCAAGAATTTTCTCAGCTGGCTGAGAATGCTGATTTACTAGATAAAGATTCCTCATTGGAGGATCAGCATTCAGCTGAGGATACTGACACAATAAGTACGGTTGTTGTTGAGAGTGAAGAGGGTGGCCTGGCACAATCTAAACGTGATGGTGAGTTGTCTCCTTCTGCATCTTCTGAGGATTGTAGATCTTCAGCATTAAGACCCCAAGATGTAGAGAAAAAAGGTTCAGCGGAAGTTGAAACTGATTCGGGCAGACATTCTGTTTCTGATATTGCTATAACAAATGATGAACATACAGGCAAGTCAGCATCATCTGAAGGGCTAGATGATATTCAACGAACCCTTGTGCCTGAAGATCATAGCCATAAAAGGAAGTTGGTGGAACCTCAAACAACAGTATCCAGCGAAGAGGCCCAAAGCCATCCAAGTTCGAGTAAGACCTGTGTTGCAAATTTGTTATTCTTGGATTATGATCTATGACTATCAGTTGATTTTAGGTGGTGCTTGATCTGATCACTTTCATTTGTCTTGTAACTTGTAGGATTGGAGATCTCACTTTGCGGCCATGAACTGAAGACAGGTATTGGTTTGGATGCAGCTGCGAAAGCATTTGAAGGACATCGGATATCTGCAGACAAATTTAAAGTTTCTGCCTTATCCATAATTAAGAATGAAAATCTCGTTATAAAGATCAATGGGAGGTACTTACCATGGGAAAAGGCCGCTCCCCATGTTCTTGGAATGGCGGTCTTTGGTTTAGACTTACCTGTTGAGCCCAAGGATATTATTCCTGTGGAGCAGGATGATGCAGTGAAGTCCAGGGATGATGATCATGGATCTGCTGGTTCTGAACGCAGATGGAGACTTTGGCCTATACCTTTTCGAAAAGTCAAAACAATTGAGCACACTAGTAGCAGTTCATCAAATGATGATGTTTTTGTGGATTCTGAGTCTGATTTGCAGAATTCTCTCGGAGAGTCAATTCCATCTGCTGGTGGCCACAGATCTCCTCGCAAACAATTATTAAGGACAAATGTGCCCACTAATGATCAAATAGCATCTTTGAATCTAAATGAAGGTCAAAATTTGGTAACCTTCAGTTTCTCTACCAGGGTTCTTGGGAAACAACAGGTTTGGTATTCATCAGTACACTTATATACATAAATATTTGGATTTTTCTTTATGTTAGCTTGACATTTTAACTCCATAACAGGTTGATGCTCATATATACTTATGGAAGTGGAATGCAAGAATTGTAATTTCAGATGTTGATGGAACTATTACCAAGTAAGGCTTCTGATGATGAATGTTATTAAACTTAAACATAGATGTTGTGCCATTGTTGTTATTCTTCTTGATCCTTTCTTGGTCCTATTTAAGTAGATGTCCATGTTATAATTAAATCTGCTTGTTTACTAGTCTTGTAACGTTATATGTATTTTGATGCCATAGAAGTTGTTTCAAGGTAAACCAAAGCTAAAATGGGATGCAGGCTTTATTACCTCAGGATCCAGCTTTTAGAAAGCCTTATGGACTGTTTATATGACATTCAGTCATAGTAGATGAGTAGTTGGTCTGTCACATTTTTTTATTCTCATTGCTTTACTCTTAAAATGTTTGAAGCTAAGCATCTTTTCGTCAGGCAGGGACTAAGAAATCCTTTTCAATACCAAATGAAATCAATGTACTCAATGACTCTAGCTCTTGTATTTTAGCTGGTTACCGAGTGGCTTTAATGAAGCAAAGCATTATTTATTAGCTTGTTCATGCAATATATAACATTCTTCCATAGATCCTTCATCTATATCTTGTAAAACTTAGATGATTAACACATCTCTTTGCTGTGTATCGTGGGAATAAAAGATGTTTATGATTTCATTTGTAGTTAAAAGTTAAAACTACATAGACATTTCTTTGATGAAGTTGTACAACAAGAAAAAGCTAAAAGGAATTAAAAGCAGAGCTGCAGTATTGTTTGAGAATAATAATAAAAACGATTTTGTTGTCCTTTCAGGTCTGATGTTTTGGGACAGTTCATGCCTTTAGTTGGTAAAGATTGGACTCAATCTGGAGTGGCAAGGCTATTTTCTGCCATCAAAGTATGTTTATTTTATCTATATGCGCATCTGAATTTATTATTTAATTGAGCTAGAGTTTGAGGGGAGGCTGAAAATTGATGAGTTTAATGGCTATAGAACTCTCCAGGGCTTTTTCTTTAAGGAGCATCTTTTAAAATGGATGTGCCGGAGAAATTCTGCTTAATTCCTGCTGCCGCTGCCACTGTTTCTCTCTGAACTTTGTTTCCTTGATTCTCAAGAGTTTTTTTTTTTTTTCTTTTTTTGGCAACGAGAAGAATGATTTTTTGGCAGGGAGAGAAAGACAATTGTGATTGCATGCTGTTTCTGTAGTGATGTAACAAAGGCTCTTCTCTTTTATAATTATAGATCTATGCCAATACACACTCTCTCTCACAAACTAGGTTTGCAAGAAACTGGACCAAGTTACCCAGTTTTTTGTTGGCTTGAGATTGTTCAGCAAATGGAGCTGAAACCTAGTTAACGTCTGGTTTGCTTGATGAGCAAGCACAGTAGAGTGGAATGCTAGTGTGATGATTCTCTTTTGTAGCCATCTAACTGAACTGTTACGCAACTTACAAATAGTATAATTGTTTGCTTTCATGGCCGCCACGCAGCATTTCATGCTTATTTTTTAATGTTTCACTTTGTATTTCATGAATATAATTATTTTGGGATCATTTCTTTCCTCTCTCCCATCAGAGATATCTGAATCACATATTCTTCTCATCTATTATGAAAATATGCATTTCTTTTATAAAAATTATAACTGACAAAAAATGTTTTTATTTGATTTTTCTAAAAAAATAGAGCACAGAACCATGGAATTTGGTCATTCGTCAGGGGAAGAGATTAATTTACCCTATTATTTCTTTTTATTCAATGGTTAAGCTTCTGCTCATGTTTGAATGTGAATGCTAACATGTTTAATGTTATATCTGGCTGGCATTCATGATATAATTTTTTGAAATTTAATGTTGCATTGAATTGTATATCAGGAAGATTGATGTCTAATATTAGAATCTGCTTGCGTGTCAGGAAAATGGATATCAACTACTGTTTCTGAGTGCCCGTGCGATTGTCCAAGCGTATCTAACCAGGAACTTTTTGCTTAACCTAGAACAGGTATTAAAGCAACCTGGTTTTCTGTGATCACTATCAATCATGTAATGTGGATCTTGATTTAATGACTAGATAATTCCTTTATGAACTATTTGCTTGATCTTTTGGCTGTTTGATTTTCTCGTCAAGGTGATAATACACTGCCTTTTGCTGAATTTTGTTAGTTTTGCCGGCTTGCAGGATGGAAAAACATTACCAAATGGACCTGTGGTTATTTCGCCTGATGGATTGATTCCCTCACTTTACCGAGAAGGTGAGGAGTGAGGCGCCTTTTCTGCTATGTGGTGTATGTTGTCAATTTTCTGCATTGCCATGAGAATATTGGAGCTCCCTTTCTGCCCTTGGGCTCTTTTATTCATTGAGGCTATGTCTATGAATTGCATAAGATCGTAGAAAAGAGAAGGAAAAAGAAATATACCCAATATCTATCAGACTATCATGATTGTAAAAGATGTAAAAAAAGACGACGGCTTGAATGTCAGTTAAAATATAACTTGCTTATCCATCATCGTACTTAACCATCAGGACCTGAGGCCTGTACTTAACTTCCTAATGTTTTCTAATTTTCCTTGGTTTTATCATTTATGAAAAGCATTAGCAAATACCGACCTGCATTATTCACTGTTGTCAAGTCATGCTGTATAATGAACTGTCTTACCTGGTCCCTGCCTTGCTGATAGACAATTATTTGCACGTTTATGCACCGCCTTTTCTTTTTCTGTGGAATTGATTTTGATCCATGTCTGACCTGTTTGTTATGCTGTGGTTGGAATTCTTTTGCTGATGAAGTCATAAGAAGAGCACCACATGAGTTCAAGATCGCATGTCTTGAGGTAATTACGGGAAGTTCATAAGAAATCATTATTTTGCAGTGGTTGCTTTTGCCAACACTATATTTCACATGATCTGATTTTTGCAGGATATTAAAAGGCTTTTCCCTGCTGATTACAACCCTTTCTATGCCGGATTTGGCAATCGAGACACGGATGAACTTAGTTACAAGAAGATTGGAATTCCAAAGGGCAAAATATTTATCATTAACCCCAAGGTGTGGATCCTATACTGACATTTCTTACAAATGTGTTGTCCCTGGGTATTAACTATAACTCCTATAAAATCCAACAGGGGGAAGTTGCCATAAGTCATCGGATCGATGCGAAGTCGTATACATCATTACACACTCTTGTCAATGACATGTTTCCCCCTACTTCTTTGTTAGAGCAGGTGAGGAATTATATAAAAACATGCATGACTTGGTTACCTTACCTCACAACTTGCAACATGGATTTTTAATTTTTGGAACCCCGCAGGAAGACTACAATTCATGGAACTACTGGAGAATGCCACTGCCAGACATTGACTAGTCCATATAGCTCCCTCTGACAAGGATCTCAGTTGGTGTGGGGCCATTTTAAGTTTTCAACAGAAATGGCAAACGACCCTCAAATGATTCATGTAGAGGCCATAATTGATGATTGAAACGTACCTTTCTGCACACAAAGTTCATTCTTTGGATAAGCTCTGGGCTTCATTTTGATCTTCATTAATTCTTGATTTGCGGTAGCTCACGCGTAGGAAGAATCATAGAACATTTCTCTACCAAAGCCACAAAAAAAAAAAAAAATTGTAGAAAATTTGATTTACGCATATCGTACTAAATTAAACCTTGTACTCTTATTTTCGTTGGGATGATCAAGCAATAATAGCATAGATGCTTCCCCAATGAAACTCTATTTCTCCGTTGTGTGCATCTTCCTCTCCCTTTTCCCCTTCCCCTCCCGTGTGCCTGTGCTGCTAAATTTTGTTTTGAAGCTCTTTCAACTTTCACTAGTACTTTAAATATACGACTTTTTTAGAAGTAATAGTATGCAAACAATTTTTTATTAGATGCCAAGTTCTTGACTCAATTATATATTTTTATGTTATCATGGAAAAAATTAGAGAATTGGGCAGAAATTATAAAAAAGGGAGAAATAACTTAGTCTCAACATCTTTTACTATAAAGAATTGTACAAATATGATTCGTAATAACTTAGTCTCAAGATTTTTTACTATTTCAGTATTTTGTTCAGATAACATATTTAGATTGGGTATTATAAATTTTTTATTGAAATATTAAAAATATTTTTAACTTTTAATGATATGTTTTCTGTATCAGATAAAATGTACTTTATTGATAAATCAACGAATATTTTTTTAAGAAATTGTGATCGAAAAAACAGTGGAAAAATTATTAATTTTAAAAAATTCAATAAATTAGTAATATTTTGAGCACTTACATACTTATTAAATTAAAGTTTTAATAATAATTTATTATGGGCCGCCATGCGGCAAAAAAGCCTGCCAATATAAAATGTGGGTCCACTTGTTTTGATGTTGTCCCAAGTTTTTAACAATGTCTCGAAAATGATAAAAAGGACAAGTAACGGTAAAAACTAACAACGAACAAGCAGACGTGGCGGCTTCCTGCAGCGCCAAAAAGTATGGGGCAAATCAGCAAAAATACACACACGAGTCAAATGGGTAAACTAAGATGATTTAGGGAAAAAAAAAAAATGAGGGGCTAAAGGGAAGGCACATAAATCGAACTTGGTGGCAGGAATCAACGTTCACCGTGTTGCGCAAGAGCTTGACTTCTTCCTTCGCCATCTCTGTTTTCACAGATTCAATCAATGGCTGGTGCATTCCAGAATCTGCAATCATTCGTGACCAGGATCAACTTGCAGTTTCTTTTCATTTTTCCTTCTCCATCACTTGCTCCATTCTCATTTTCTACGTCGGCAATTTCTGTATGAACCATATATTTTAATCAAAGGATTGAGAAAGAGATCGTCCGCTCTTTTCTGCATGTTTACGGACGCAAAGGAAGAAGGTTGGCGTACAAGAAAAGCGTGGTGAGCGAGGATGTCGTGGGTAAGATCGGCGGTGAATAAAGCGGCGGAAGTAGGAGGTAAAAGCAACCTCTCTCGCACCGTCCGCAGCTACGCCGATTCCGTCGTCCTCCACGCGAGCAATGCCGTTGCTGGCGGAGCCAAAATCATCCAAGAGCGAATGGTACTATCCCCATTAAATAGCCCTCCTTTTCATTTAATTTATATATACAATGGGAGAAATGGTATCTTAATCTAACCATTTAAGATGGCAATGCCACTTTTTCCGAAAACATTATCCTTCTGTTCATGGGTTCATGGGTTTTGCGTCGGGCAGGACTGTTCTGGTGAATTAGAGTTATTATTTATTTATTTATTTTTGTGTGTGAATTTTTTGAGTGGTTTTGTGGGACAGGGCAATCGGAATATGCAAAGCTTTAAGCTTACTGTAAAACGACTAGAAGAAGTTTCGGTTTCATATCGTGGGGCAGAGAGGGTTCAATTACTAAGAAGGTGGCTGGTTGCACTTAAAGAAATTGAGAGACTTACTGGTTTATCTGAGCTCAATGCAAATGATCCAGAAGACACTCTTTTTGCTGATGAGTACAAGGATTCACCTACGAGACCCACTCCGGTTTGTGAACCAATTTTGTTTCATCACTTCTTCAGTGCTCTTACTAATCTTACTTCTTTGCAGAAGCCTCTCTTTTTACCTCTAATGAGTTCTCACAATTTCGGTTTTTTTCTTTAGTAACCCACTTCGTAAAACCATGGGCAGGTTTATTATGCTGACCCTGGCATGACAGGCGAACCAAGAAATTTTCGACATGTCTTTCTTTCTAGTCAAGCTCTCGAGGGCATAACATTGTCAATTGTGAGTTGAGCAATAGTTGGTGGCTTTTCTGTTTGTTTTATGGATAATCTCGGTTAATTTATTCTATAGCGCCGATTTTTTGGGGTTAGTATCAGATGCGTACAGCGACGTTTCTTTTATTTTATCCCACCACATGTTAGCGGGGGAGCAACATGCATGCAACATTACTTAAAATTTTAGTTGGATAAAATAGGGAGACTTGCTGGGCCCATTCATCAGGGTTCCAGAGGAGTGATATGTCAAATGATCTGATTATTGATTAATGAGAACCCACATATAAATTAATTGCTTAAAATATTCCCATATTGAATTATGATCAAAATTCAGTGCTAATATTCACATATCTCTTTTGTATACGCAGATTCTTGAAGCACCAAATGAAGAGGAAGTCCCATTACTTTCAGAGTTATATGGGTATTTTACTGCTTTTATCTATCTCTCTCTTTTATCCATTTTTTTTAAAAATTCAAAATTGATATTTTGTGGCCAAATAATTCTTTAGCACTGAGAAAGTTAATAGATGCTGGTAAGGAAGTATATTCATTCCCCCCCTGAATAATAATAAGAGAAAATTTTGCTGAATAGACTACTTCTACAGGCTTTGTCTCACAGGCGGAAAGGAAGAAGCTGCTGCTGTGTTATCCAGCGTAATGGATCTGGCGAAAGTTTTTTCCGGATATGACGAAGAAGTACTGGTAATGATATTGATATTTCCTTTTTTGGCATTATTTGCATGAGGGGACTTGTGTGCATGCTTATTACTATCATTTAGGTGCCGAACCAATTCGACTGCTATGTATTTTTTGCTTAGGCGTATCAAGATATTTGAAAACTGGTGTTAAATACAGTTTATAACAGAGCTTCATATGTGCTGCTTCTTGATATGATTCACCGCCACGTGACTTTTTCTATGTGACCCTTTCCAGCCTGTTTCCCATTTATTGAATAGTGAGCTTTCTTTTCAAGATTGGTATTTTTATATGCTAAAACACATGAGTTACTAAAGACCCTGGATCCCTATTCAAGAAAAAATGTGGGGGGCTTAAACATCTCCAAGTTTCCATTTTATTGTGCCCACAAGGTATACACCTTAAATTTGCTGATTCTTGCAACCAATATTTTTCTTTACAGTTTATCAATTCAATAGGGGTAGTTTAAAAGAATCATATGAATCTTGTTTACGTTTTAAATTCTCAACAATTTGTTGCATGAAGCCATCCTCTGACATTTTGGACTTATTTGGCTCTAACTTAAGGTTCTAGCGCGGTAAAATTATAATTACAAGTATAAATACACCTTTTAGATGATACTGGAGACTATACACTTATTTGACATCTTCATTTCTTTTCCCCCTTTCACCTTTTTTATCAGGCAAAGCGAGAAGAATTGCTTCAAATTGTCCAAGGTGCCCTTGCAGGGTTGAAAATAAATGCCGAGCTTATGAGGTTGTTGCTAGCATGTCTTCACTGATTCTTGTTTGAACCTGAGATGTGCTATTGTTTAGCAGCATTATCATAGAAATTGACTTTCATATGATTTGTTTGTGATGTATCAGCACTCAGCACCTTGTACTAATTGCTCATTCATGCATTATTGTCTAGGAACTTGTTCTCTGTAGCTGCATGTTCCAGTCTTGATCAATTGGGACATCAATTTCTTTATCTGTAATGGAAATTACCATCTGTCACATATCATAGAAATGTATTTTGGAGTATGGCCCATTGCTAACCCTAGATTTGACTTATCTGTAGTTGGGCCATGCTGAGCCGTCTACAAGGAAATATTACTAAAGCATTTCATGGTATTTAATATTTAAAGGAAGTATTGTGAGGAGATTATATACTTAAATCAATTGCTCAATTCTTCAACTTCCAAGAAGAGCATGGCTTGTAATATCATCTCAAAACATGTCTGATATAATCAATTTCTTAATCTATTATTCCTGGCTGCGCAGATACTGCATTGCTTAAATCTTCTTGAATTATTGTATGCACAAAGTTTTGACATTGAAAAGACTGCATTTATTGATCTTTTTCTGGTCTTCTTTTGTGTGATAATTCCCCTATCTCAGAATAGATGATCAAGCCGGCTGTTTAAAGGAACAAATTCAGAAAATGAAGGCGGAAAAACCAGATGAAGATTCTATAAAATCGCCCAAGGAAACACCCATTATGGCAATAGAGGTGAGCTGAAGTTTCTTGCAACCTGGTGAAAATGGGCTCAGCTATCTGTGCATCCGCCTGGGTATAAACACACACATCATTGTAGATTTGGTTTGATCATTATGGTGGTGGGTTAGAGTATATTTTTGCTGGTGTTTCTGTGTTGATCTTTCAAAAGTATTCAGAATTTCTATAATTGTTTGGTTTTCTAGATGTACAATGGCACCTGGTAAATTAATTCTTTTGTCAGGTATTTTACCTTAAATTGTGATTGTTTTTCTTGTGAAACCTTGAATATATTTATTTATCCATGTTATTGAAAATTCATAAAAACTTATTTAATTAAAACTCTAATATTCCTGAGTAGTTGTGTGCTTGAGCTAACAACTGTATTAAAGCTTAAAATCTTACTACAACAATAGAGCTTCTTTGTTGTGAGGCTTTTACTTTATTATCAAGGTAGGTTAAACATTAAAATCTTATTTATATGCTGACTTTCTAATTTCTATTATGTGTTTTGTGATTAATGCCACGGATGTTTTATATCTGCATATGAGCTTCTTCCATGATATCCTAAGAAATTTTAAGCACCACTTGAATGGATTTATGATAATATACTTTAAGTGTATAAAGTAGTGACGCCTAGAATGTTTCATTTCAGGATCTTGATGAAGCTACTTTACTAATTCGAACATGTTGTAAGTTGGAGGAACTTTTGCTGCAGAAGAAATACTTTAGCTATGGTGATTCTCCAGAATTTCATGCTGAAAAGGTTTTGCACAGTCATTTCTGCAGATTCTATTTTGTTCTCCTCCTCCTCCCTAATCGACTTATCTCCATAAGTTCTTTGTTTCTTTAATTTCTCTTTTGGGGATCCCAGAGCTTTCAATCCCCATATCCTTGCCCCTCTAGACCTTAAATATCCCACCAGAAAAATTTCTGAAGCAAGTCACCAAGTTGTTAATTGATATTTATTTATGTCCAAATAGCATCAAAGCTGCAACGCTTTATCTATCTTTCTTTCTTTCTCCAATTATTCGCTTTCCTTTTTTTTTTGACCGAAGGCTGAAGGTTAAAACCACCAAATACAGGTAGTAACCCAACAGCCTAAATGTCTACTTGTACACAACACTATTTAGTTAGCTGAATCTCTATCTCTATCTTTCTCTAAGAAATAGTTGAAATGGGTTTCTGAAGGGATTAGAGTAGTTTTGATTTATGACATTGTAGCTTCTGAATGTTTATCCTTGACATGTTTATATTTGTTAATATCCAAATAGCATCAGAGCTGCATCACTCTGTCTTGAGTTTACCAAATCCCATTTTCTTTTGAGAGGAAGATTTCAATAGGTTATGAAGAGATTAAAGTGGTTCTGACTTATCGTATTGTAGGTTCTGGATATTTATCCTTCACATGTTTCATCTTAAAATTCACGGAACGGTTATGTATTAGACTTTCAATTTCAAATGTCCATTCTCCATTGGTCTATGGTTGTAATGCTAATTGTTGTTAGGGAGATCTTTCTACAAACGCTTACTCCTATAATTGGTTATAAAAACTTAATATGACCTGGATATTGTTATCTTGAGCTAAAATTTGTATTCACAGTATAACATGGATGCTTAATTTTCTGCTTTTGATACTACCGCTATTTGGGTTTAAGGTAATTTTTTGGAATCTTTTCAGGTTGATAAACTGAAAATTTTAGCAGAGTCTCTTATCAATTCTACCTCAAAAGCTAAAAGTCGCATCTCAGAAAATAGGTACCTGAAACAGTTGCTGCAAGTTTTTTAAAGTGCTTCTTGCTAGTGTATGTGTGCTTACTTAGATATTTGTGACTTGACTGAGTATTAAGCACATACTCTGCACTCAGCTCTTCCTTATTATGATAGACATTACTTTCATTATTATAAAGTTCATTTTCTCATGCTGCAATTGTGTGCTTTGCTTATAATCCCATCTACTTTTGGCTAGTGAAATTTCAGCAAGGAAAACATTGGAAATGTTGACCTTGTATCTCAATATATTATCTATAATGCCACTGAATTCTATTGCTGTTCTCTACTAGATCTCAAAAAGAAGAAGCTCTTAGTTTTCGGGTAATTAAGTCCCATGAAGTTAACGAAGTTGAGAAGGTACATTCTATTCAAAAGAATATTGATCTATCTTGTTGTAGATCTAGTAAAGAACTATATGAAAGCATACAGAATAGGAACTAGGAAGTTTTTCATTATTTTTGTAATGTTTGCAGTGTAAGTATTTATTATTGCCATATTGACTTCTCTTCTGCATTATCTGATACTAGCAAAAAGTGTCATATAGAGATATTCCAGCTTCTTATGGCTATCTAGTCTTGTAAAAAAGATCTGTCTGAAAGAATATTTCTTCCTCGAGTTCTGATGATTTTTAGATGGATATGATTAAATATTTAAATTATGGTGTAAAGGCTCTTTTCGGAAAGGAATTAAACATCCATAATTATGAAGGAAATCTTTCACTTTTCCATGAATTTTCGTTGTTTTTGCAGGACCTGGGAGAGGAGGTTAAAGAACTCGAGAAGCAGAAAGATGAACTTGAAGCCAATCTGAAAAAGGTTTTTTTCCCTCTTTCCCCTCTTTACTAATGGAATTAGAAACTTCAAATTTATTATGGCAATTATGATATTCAAAGACATATAATTGTATTCACTTTCAGATGGCAATCATGTTGTTCAAAAGCACATAATTGATTTTTCTCACCAAGAAAGTAGATACGTTTCAGCTTCTGATTCACAGCACCTGCACTGGATAGGATCTAGTTTACTGCATCAAACTTATATTCCTCCCCATACCATGCAACCTGCTAATGTGAAATTGATAGTTATATCTGCTAATTTTTGCAAGAGTTAAGGAAGTCTGATAACTTTTTGAAGGTCCATGCTTCATTGGCATCTGCTCGAACGCGCCTCCAAAACGCAAAAGAAGAGAGAGAGCAGTTTGACGATGCAAGCAATGAAATTCTCGCGCATTTGTCAACGAAGGTACAAATGCCTATTTCATGCACTGCATCACATCTACCTCGAAGAAAATAAAATGTTTTGGATAAAGTAATTTCAGATGAATATCTAATATGTCATAAAACCTTTTGCAATTTTCATGATCTGTTACAAAATTTTCTGACATAGGAAGATGAGCTTCGGCGAGCCATAGCTTCATATACAAGTGAAGCTGATGTTGTCGATACATGGATCAACTTTCTGCAAAGTACCTGGCTTCTCCAAACCGCGCATACAGAGAAAAAGAAGGAGCAGGTCAAGTATGTCTACATGTCCTGCTGTTTGGTACCGATGTACAATCCTCCTAATATATTTTTCTGAAGTTTCTGTGTTGAACAACTGTCTCATTTGCACCTTCAACCTCGTGCTTGCACTTATTAATTTGGAATCGGTTAACATTTTCATTTTACTAATTCAAGGGCTGACCTGGAGCAATATGGGGATTATTTTGTGAATTTGGTTCTTCAGCTTCTCTCTTCTTACAAGGTATTAAGTTATCCTAGCTTGAGAGCTCCTATCTCTATTGTTTGGCCACATTCATCAGCACCTATCATCAGTTTCACTTTTATCTACGACATTTTTCTTCAATTTCTTATCACGAGGTTACTCGCATGTTTAGGAAAAATTGGGCCAATCTGTTACCCAAGTAAGAAAACTTGTGGAGGACTTGAGTTCAAGTCAAGGGTATGGTATTCTGCCTCCCTGAGTAGTTTCCTTCATGTCTTATCCATGTCTCTAACCGTTGATTTGTATCAGGTCAGAAATATCAGCAGCTGGAGATAATGGTGTCCCTAAAATAATGGATTCAAGGAAAAGGATTGAGGAAGAATATCTGGATATTGAAAGCAAGGTATTCTGGCTTCTTCCTTTTTATCTTTCAAGATGGTCGCACTTAAGTAAATATCATTAACGTTATGAGAGAAATCTTCTCTGATAAGTTGACAACATATGGGAGAATTCACTCAATTCAGTTCAGTTCACAAAATCTCTTAACCACCACCCTTTTTTCTGTATGTTCAGTTTCAAAGTATACTTAGTTTAGCGGATGCCATAAGAAAACAGTTTCATATTCAAATTGAAGGGATTTTCAGGTATATTAATTTATGCTCTCTTTTTTCCTCTTCCCTGTCTCTGTTTATTTTTCTCATGAAAATGTATGAACATCACTAAGCTTCCCCAATCCCCATCTTGATACAGAAAAGACCATGACAAGGTCAAGGAGCTATTAGAAGCCATTGAGAAAATAAAAGATGAATTTGGATCCAATGAGAGGCCAAAGCTGGAAGTTGAGACTCCAACTCAAAGGTCTGAAACACAACCAAGTCGGACGTCATTTAAAAGTGCTTCCCCTGAAACTCCTTCCGTAGCTAATGGAGTCAGACCAAATGGACTGCTCAAATCACTCTCATTTGGGGGGCGAATGTCAGAGTCGTCCGTAATACAAGCACAACTTGATAACATTTGTGAGGATGGTTCAGCAGACGAGATAAGTGAATGGGAGTTCGATGCTAAGAAGAATTGACCATACAACGAGAAAACAGTCCAAAAATTTACAAATAAAGCTGTTCAAAAAACAAAAATTGTAACAAACAGCACTGTGCTTTTACCACGAGAAGGCTTTCTCAGACACCGGGACATCATATCATGTTACGTTGTCCGGAGATGCGCGTATTGCCAATATTGTCGGGTCGCTGAATTGTTGTATTTGTACGTATTGTCACTGAGAAATTGTCGATATTTAACAAGCAATTCTCCTGAGCAACCCCATGTTTATGTATAGTCATTCAGAGAGAAAAATCATCTTTTTTTTTTTTTCATTTTTCCAGTGAGAAAATATATTCACATGTTGCCCTAAATCCTGAAGAATGAAGATCATGAGATTTGGGTACATGGGTCCTATTCCGACCATTATACTTATTAACATCTGCTTCATGGTACTTAATTCTTCCTTAACGCAGTTGTACTGGAATTACCTGTGTTTTTTTTAACTTTCCTCTTGCAGCAGAAAACAGTGGACGCTAATGCGGGACTTGTATGCGTCTTCTAGTAATGGTGGAAGCTGATAGTGAAAAGTAACAAGGGTTTAAAGGAAAAAGATGAAAGGAAAAGCATATGAGATTGATACGCTTTTGGGCTCACCTGGGATGGCGGAAGCTTAGACCTTTTTATCTCTGCAGTGGCAGTCTCCACTTCATCCGCCGGTACTGTCATTGTTTTCTCTGCAGTAACATGTTTGTATTAATCCATGTTGGAATCAATGCAGTTTGAAACATGCTTGTTTGTTTTCCTTACACCCATGTTTAACACCAAAAAAAATCTACCCCCAAACTTATTTTTAAGCCAACGCTACTTAAAATTTGCTTTTTGTGTTTGAGCCGAATCACATTTCAAAGCAGGGGGTCGCTTACGTCAATGGGTCAAAAAAAAGAAAAGGAAGTGATCATGTGACTGTAGGTGGATGAGCATCACGTGATTGAAGCAATGACTTTTTCTAGTACTTTAGAGATGTCGCAGAGAAAAGATACCTAGTCTGCTGCGAGCAGGCTTTTCTTTTCCCTTTCCCCTAAATTTTACCACGAATTGCAGTTTGCTCGCTGTTTCAACTTTTTAACAGTTTAAACGCTCACTAGTCAGTTGTTTGAGTTTCAATTTGGATAGGGAATATGCTATTGCTGGGACTGGGAGAATGGGAAGTTCCCAAAGGGAGAGACAAAATTAAGAAAAATTAAACCACTGCCTCGAGCTTTGTTGCATCTTTCTTTTTTAATCTTTTTACATCCCCTCGATTCCCACGCCAGGCCTTTAGAAAAGGAAGGAGATTCATATTTTTCATTAGGCCTGAGGGCCTATGGCCTTTCATTCATCATTTTCCAATGTCGTCTTCGTTTGAGTACTTGTTTTCTTTATTTCATGAGGTCAAACCTGAATTTAGAATTTCCAAATCAGTCGTTCACCACCTGCATAGAGCCAAACAGGAAAGTCTTAAATAATGCCTAGCTTCATTTTTGACCTGGTCAAATGAGTAGCCCAATGAATGATTGCCCATAACTCGATTATTTACGTTTGGCAGAGAGAGAGAGAGAGAGAATTTTAGATAATTTTGGATAAACAAGCAGCAGAAAATGAGGCTCAAGTTCCCTCCTCCTTCCCTTTTGGCTTTTTTCACCTTCACGGCACTCCACTCCAAATATACAAACTAGATGTCTTCTCAACAACTCGATGACTTATCAAAATCATGACAGAGGAAAAAGCCTGTGTCGGTTAATGAACATTACTGTGTAAACAGTTTACCTATAATGTATGCATGTTCATTTTTATTGAAGCCTGCCCCTTTTGTACATGATTGTGGATTAGATTCATCAATAATATGAATCCCGCGGCTTAGGTCCGAGGAATGAGTTCTACTTACATTGAAACTCTCAATAAAAAACAAGATTAGTGTCAACATCTTCCTCTGAGTGATAGATTCTCGCCTTGTACTTTAGTATGTTTCCAGTTTAAAAAGGGAAGGGGGACAAACACAAGAATGAGAGAATGTGTCAAACACATGGATTGCATCAATAATGTTAACCTCTGATTACGGACAATACATCTAAGAGATTGAATCTCGCATAAGAAGCTTATACTACCCGCTTTGTGCCAAACACTAGTTTGGCTCTTTCCACTTACCAGATAAACTCAAAAACACGTCCTCGTTTTTTCTTTTCTCCTTTGGCAGTAATATGGTTGTAGTTATTTATTTGTATATCATCTCTTCACTGAAAACCAAAAACAGCAACGAAAGAGAAAAATGTGTTATGGGAAAAGCAACAATTACAGAGTAAATTGAAGTTGTGAACAGTGAAGCAAAAAAGGCAAAAGGGTGAAGGGAAAAAAGGAGGGTGAAGGCCACCAAGTACTTTCGAGGATCATCATTGCTTTCTTTATTGCTGCATTGATACATATCTGATGTGGGTTACTCTGCATCTTTCTCTTTGCTTTATATTTTGTGCCTCCCACGAAATACGTAATTCACAAAAGGCTTCCCTAATGCACATCCACTCCAAATAACAACCAATATATTTGTTAACCATCTACCCATGACTGCTTCCTTAGTAAGAAAAGAATAATAAATCATTATTATAATAATAACCGCATTTCATGCCTGTGAGCCACTATCCATTTTCTAAATAAGGTACTCCGTATGAATTCGAAGATATTATACTGCTATTTAATTATGGCACATAATAAAATTTTTATTTATTTGTTTATACTCAAGACATACAATGGTTTTGACGAAAAAAATAGTTTAAAAGAAAGGTCGCTGTCATGGTGTTACCCTCATTGGCAGTGAGGTGAAATTCAAATATGGTAGAATAGGACTAAGGTAGTAAAGCGAGGAACAGAATGCCAGAGATAAAAAGTTTAATAGAAAAGTATATTCTATTCTTTTTTAAAAAAGAAAAATGTATTAAAAAAAATCCTTTATATAACAAACTTTGGCATCGCCTCGCTTTAAAGAATGCTCTGCCACTCTCTCCAGAAATTTCAATTCCCCGTAGACATCTCCACGTCCAGCACGCACAAAAAGAGGAATCACATGAAATGGCCACAAAACAAGCTGCGTTTGTTCATGTGGATGAAGATTATATCGATATGGAGATAAGTTCTTCTTCCTCAGACTTCTTCTCTTACTCCATTAGCTCTCCACCAAAAAGCAGAGAGTTTGAGTTCCAGATGACATCAGTTTCCAACCAGAAAGAGTCCACTACTTCCCCAGCTGATGAACTCTTCTACAAAGGGAAACTCCTTCCTCTTCATCTTCCACCTCGCCTGCAAATGGTTCAGAAGCTTCTCGAGAATCCAAATGATACCTTCCAGTGTGTGAGAACGGAGTCAGCATTGAAAGATACAAGCTTTCCCTTCTCCACTGAATCTGATCTCAGATTACCTTCAACATATGCCAGCACTCCCTTGGAATCCTGCAATATTTCACCTTCAGAATCACGCAGGGCTAGTAGTGAAGTAAACCCAGATGAAAACCTGTACAACTGGTCCACTGAAATAAATGGGTTTTTAGGAGCTGATATTCCAAAAAAATCTTGGTCAAAGAAGCTGAAACAGATCAAGCAGTTCTGGCTGGGTCAAACCCTCAAGGCTTCACGAGCATATCTTAAGTCCTTGTTCAACAAATCTGCTTGTTCAGACAAGGCATGTGCTAATGCAGCAAATAATGCGGGAGGAGCAGGAAGGAAACCAAAATGCCAAGACTGTCAGAATAAGTACACCAAAGTCAGTGCGAGGAAAAAATCATTCGAAATTATTGATGACAATAGGCACCAGATTTCCTGTGCAGTCATGAAGACAATAAACAGAGAGATGCTTGAAGATCGTCTCATGAATAACCATAGGAGGTCCTTCTCAGGGGCCATTCAACGGCATTCTGCAGCCAAGGCTTCTTCTTTGTCCACATCTTCATCTGGGTCATCTTCTACATCCTCATCTTTTTCATTCAGCTCTAGTGGGTTCTATGATTTTCAATTGATCAGGAGGAGCAGCAGTGCAAATTCAGAGCTTGAAGGTTCAATTGAGGGAGCCATAGCCCATTGTAAACAGTCTCAACAACAATGTAGTTCAAAAAAGACTTTGAATCATAATGCCAAGAAAAATGCAGTTTGTGAAACGAAGGCACGTGACAGCACTGGAGAGAGACAGAGAGAGAGAGTAGTGGGCGAGAGGAAAGACTCTGTTAGAAATGTAAGAGAGGCATTGTCAAATTGAAAATGCTGCTGTGCATTTTAATGGAGTTTGATGTTTCAAATAACAAAGTGGGTTTTTCTTTTTCCAGCATTAAATTTCTGAAATTCATAGTCTGGCGCTCTTTGCTCATACAACTTTCAAGGAGTGAAATTTAATCTCTAATCCGTACCGTTATTATCATTAGCCTCACTGTAGTTGCAATCCCCCTCAGGCAAAAGTGACTTTTAGTTTTCCAAGTTGTGCACAGTAATGATAGGTCGTTGTGCTAATTCCCCAGTCCAAAGAGAGTAATGATAGGATACCTTGTTCTTGTCTTCCGGTTCTTCATTTGGTTCAAAATTCCCTTTTCTTCCTACTATTTCATAAAAGTAGGGCGTCTAACCCTCAAATATGAGCAGTTTAATTAGCCACAGGTCAATAACTTCAATCAGTTTCACTTCATTGTAAGAACCAAGAAGTCTATGTCCAGTCCAGTGTTCTGAGTCTGAACCATTTTACCCAGAACTGGAGTCCCAGTCCCAGTCACTGCCATTATTCTTTCAGAGCTCTACAGGAAACAGACAGAAGCACTGTGGTCTGTGGTAATGTGTGGGAGAAATACCATATTTTATTTTATTCTACTTCGTTCTTTCTTTCAGGTTATAATGTAGGAAACTTCGGGTCCCAAAGACCTAAAATATCTTAAAAAGTGCAAAAAAGTCTGAAGAAGTTATTAATCTAATTGATGCAGTTATTAATTCCGTAGTCGGAAGTTGTTAATCAGACTGATGAAGTTGTTAATAATATTTTTCTAACATTTGAATTTCTTTTAAATTTTTTTAAAATTTTAATTATTAGTCTCCTGCGACTTGAACATAATTTTCTCTATAATTTAGTTTCCCTCTGTAAAGAAAGAAGAAAGTCGTTCAGTATGACCTCCACAATATTACAACTTTTTTTCTATTAAAAAAATGATATGCCAAAGAAGACTGACCCAAAAAAGTTACAAACAGCCATTAACTTTTGTGGGGGAAGAAAAAGCTCAGAAAAGGAAAGAGATTAACCTCATTTTTAAGATGGGGAAATCATGGTATATGTGGTACCTAATAGCTTTTCCTTGGGCCAGAATATCCTTTATTTCAAAACATTCATGATTAGTAACAGTGAACTCCCAGCTGAGCAGCATGGTTGACTGCAGATTAAAGCTAAATTTTAGTGCAGCAATTATGTATCCTTGTTGCAATTACCGAAGTATAACAGTATCTGACTATGATTATGATGACGAGATTTGTCTTTTTCAGTATCAACTGGGAAAAAAATAATTCCCATTCTCATTTTGTAAGGCTCCCACAGCCCTTCCGCGTGAAGTGTGTATTCTAGAGTGTGTTATTATTACTTACAGTATTAATTAATAGTTAATATTATTTAATTTGGTTCATTAAAGAACCTTCAGGTTAATTTTTTTTTTTTTTCGTCAGAACCCAGGAAAAAATAAATACAGCTATTCAAGCAGACAATGAAACCCGCGTAGTAGGAGTGGGAATTTTCTTTTTCTTGTGATTTTGACTGAACATTAAACAAGGCGAACGTGATGCTTGAGACTGAATCATATAAGAAGGAAATAAAATAAAATAAAGTTGCAAATTTACGTGAATATTGTAGGGTACCCGTAAGACAAGCACATAGAACAAACACAAAGAACAAGCAGTTCTCCTCTCCACCAACGGCATGTTTGTCCAAGGTTTTGAGTCTTGACGATAACAACTTCTTTCTCTCTCTTCCTCCCTAAGATTCTTTTCTACCTGATGAAATTGCTCACTACGGTCCTGCAATATAGATTCCAGACACCTAGTCACAATAGACATGTCATGAGAGAGGTATGTGTGTGTGTGTTGTGCATTTTAATATTTTAAAGGATCAACATAGAGGTATCTTGAATTTCAAACAAGTATTTCTAAAATAATATAAAGGTATTTATGGTAACCAAACGATGTTAACTTTTTAAGAATTTCAGAGAAAATGTAGTGCCACGCCACAAGGATTACATCCTAGTACGGCTTCACATTCAGAGTCTTGTGTTCACATATACATCATGAACACAAGCTTCAGTTTTCAAATACGTCTTCCAAATGGTGAAATTGACTCTATTAGTATCGTCCCTGATTGGAGAACCTTTTTTTTTTCATAACAACATACATTCATTGTTGGAATTGTTAGTGTAAAAGTTATTAATTCCTTGGATACGACAGCCACAATATAATGGGTTAATATAATCCCGTGGCATTTATCAGCATGCCCCATCCTACTGGTTATTTATTCGGGCTATGAATAGTGATATAACTCTATGCAATTGAAACAAGAAAACATGAAGATGATGGTGACAAAAGAAATAGGAAAACATTATCTGAGGAGCTGAATGGGTGTATCAGACTAAATAGATGCAAAACCTATTCAAATACTCCCTTCGATACTTATTATAAGGCACCAACTACCATTTTTCGTGAACTAAGGAATGGAAGTTGAGTCATTAAATAGGTCTAAAATTGATATATGTTTCCACTTTTACCCCTACTTTAATGATGAAAATTTAAAAAGTTAATTAAGAATGAAGGTATAATGGGAAAATAGTAATAAATGTGTTAGTTAAAGGTAGTTGGTGCCTTATAATAAGGACCAAAAAATTATAGTAGTCGGTGTCTTATAATAAGGAGCTGAGAGAGTATGAGGCATTGTTGGGTCAGTGACCAAGTGGAGCACGTGACTAATGTCAGCCAAGATTCAAGCCATCAACATCATTTTCTTCTTGTAGATATTTTATTCGGTGTAAAGTTTAATTTCCTGCAAGGTAGTTGTCATCTTCCCCTTTGTTCTGTGCCTCCTCTTCGGCACTGCTACCCCTTCAAATAAAATTCAACAATAGACAACACACCCATAAAAATTCTATGCATAACTTCTCAATATTTAATTTGTTTCCTCCAACAGTCCACTTATATCTCGTCAGAAAATGAAGCGCTCTTTCGCTATTTTTAGAGCATCCAAACTCGCCCTCAGTTTCAATTTGTGAAGTTTTTGCTGCAGTCCGTGTCTTGTTACGTTGTGTTTCCCTTCACATTCACATTAAGGTGCTATAGGGACATTGCAAAAAAAAGCGATGACATAATTGAAGTTTCTCAAGCTGCATTCAAATTAATTTGCATGCCTTTCACAAACATTGATATAGATTAAGTTTAAGCCGTCATCATTGCAAGTAATGGGTTTTCAATAAAAGATAATATATAGAGTATATCCTGTACCTTGAAAGCAGCACTGTAGATTATTGCAAAGGAATATGATTGGACTCTTTGCTGCAGGTCCATGTGCCAGTAGGTCGTTTTGACTCCATTGGGCATCTCTTTCTCCTTCTCTAAGCTAAAGTCCAGAATCTCCGATTTCCTTACGACAGAAGATCAGCAATAAAATCACAAGGTAAATTATTGCCAGATGTAATTTAAATTAACTAGGCCGACTACTTTTACCTTTCCATTATTTATGACGTAAGATATATTATTGTAAAAGTAATTATCATCTTAAAAAGGGTCTAAACTAACGCACAATATGGTTGGAATCAGAATTCTAGACAACATGATAACGTAATGTCTTGATGATAATGTTGTAGAGTAATTATTTCAAGAATAATTTCCTGTAAAAAAGCTGTAGCTGTAATCAAGCACTAAGGTAGAATATGGTTTGCACTAACAATCACGTCTTCAAAGTTGCTGTTTGGCCACGTGTTCGTTGGGTCATTCGTTAAATAATAATACAAAGTAGGCATAAATTACAAAAACTCAGAGGTGCTCAACAACCCATATAAATGATGCTGGCCATTAATATTGGCCAATGCCAGGCACCTTCTCAAGCAAAGTACCCCCTTTTCTTTTCCACTGTAGCTTTCTGATTTTGTCGTTTCGTATATTTATGGCCAAACTGTCATATAAATATAGAATGAAGCCGAGATAGAGAGGCCTGGTGTCAGTGTAACCATTTAATTATGTTTTGTTTCCAGAATAGTACTGACTAATGTTCCCTGCACATTTGACCAGAAAAAATTTAATGTTCCCTGCTTACACAACTGCTCGGGTATTAACATCACATACTCAAATAATTCCATCAGCCATATTTTTTTGAATATATATATATATTCATCATATAATAATAATTGTAGGAAAATATTAATCTAACAAGACAGTTTAAGTGGTTCCAATATTTATCATTTAATCTGAACTTCATTTTGGTCTGAATGCATGCTCGTAGTCAAGCGGGTAAAAAAAAAAACTTGCGGGCTTTAAGTCTCATATTAAGAGGGAAACAAACTAAATCAAAGTTGTTAGTGGATCAACCTATAGAAAAACTAGATACTCTCGGGCGCAAAAAATAGCCTTAGAGATATGAGAAGCGATTAGATGAAGATCTGTCTTAGTCGAGTTTTGGCAAATTAGTATGAAGGGGGCTGACACTTGAGTACTAGATGAGGTTTACCTCTATGATTTTGCAGTTAAGATCGTCTAAATAAATTTACAAAATGTGGGAACCAGCAGATATTTTGCATTAAGAGATGTTCAGTAGATAGTGTACGACTAACCCAATTTGGCTCCGTTATGCCATTGCCCAGGAAACACCAACAAGAAGCCACCCAAAGATCAGAGTTTTCTTCCTCTCAATATTGTCAATAGAAAAAGGATTGAATCGAGTTGTCAAACTCCACATTAATGGAAGCCCAAGATAACATCAAATAGCATATGCCAGATATATCTGAGAATCATATCAAAGCTTGAATGAGACCATTGCACCATGCATCGAAACCGTTGCAAGTGCACTAAAAAGGGCTAGAAAGTCCTTCACCTCTAGAATGTGTATAGTTGTTTTGTGCTCTCTTCTAAATAGCATTCACAATGGTGCCAGGAAGAACTCATTCAATATTTGCATGAACTTATATATGCGGACCATAACTACAAAACTTTTAGTGTATAGAACAGGCACGACTTGTATTTCTTAAAAAACATCATGTATTTATCTTTCGTCACTCACAATAAATCTAGAAATGGAACTAAGATAATTGTGCCTGCGCTGCATGAGCCCGATAGTCATAACGATACATCTTCCTTGCTACCTCTTATTCAAAGTGCCTTCACTTAGTAGCAATTAACTTCACCACTTCCCAGATTTACAGCCATATATATATCTATGCTGTGCGACTGGCCCTATATTATCAGTCCGTCCACATCTAGCAAGTTGTGCATACTACTTTAGCAACAATGGCGTTCTTGCCAGGTGCTAAAATGTTCAGGGTTTATCCGGTGATTTTTTTTCCCTCGGGATTAAGGAATGGAATTCACAAATATAGAGAAGGAAAGAAGAATTAGGATATGGATATGGATATCTAATATAAAATGAGTAAGAAATGAATAAGGCAATGCGTATCACCCCGGTAATCTTAGTGGGAAGCACCCTTAGACTTGGAGGCATACTCGAGAAGCTCCTTGAGACGTGCCTTATATCGGCTACCTAAGAATCAGTTCAGCCCCTTGACAGTGATCTGACTCTCCACATCAAAAAGCAGAGCCTTTGCCGAGACCGGAAAAGAAAATTCGTCGGAGTTGCAGTTCAGACTTCAGAGAGATGGCAGACATCAGTCTTTGTTTGATTGGAAATTTGGAATAACGATAGGTTGCTTCAATCAACAGTGATTTATTTTATATCGAATTATGTGAATGAGCACTTCAGAGGTCCCATCCTGATTAGCGCGCGCGATGCGTTTGATGTGGAAATCCGTTAAAAATAGGTTTGCAAAAGACGTTACACTATAGGGCCCACCGGCCCATGTCCCAATTCCCCAATATAGGTCGGGCCATCGGCCCATTTTAATTCTTTTACTACAAAATTTTATTTTGCTCAGATTTTTTAATATTTTTGTTTATGATTGATTGTGATAATTCTTTTAACTTAAGTACCCGTGATTTTGTAAACACAAGCATCCTAGTTTTTTTCTTAGGTAAACGAAATGATATTTTTGTGAATTAAATAATGATATTTTGATACAGCATGATATAATGATACCCATAAGTAATTCAAGATGGTTATATGATATATCTTATAATTAAATAATTTATTTAAATTTTTTAATTTTTCTAAATTAATCACTTAGGTCACCGATAGTTTAAGTTAGTATTTTTTTTATTTTAATTAAAAAAATTGCATAATATGAATTTTGCATTGGAATTTTTTATTTTTGCTTGGTTACAAAATATTTGTCTAGTTTTAAAAAGTCTGCTTGAGAAACCTAAGCATTTCAAAAATTATTTTTCTAGACAAAATTTCCCTACTTATCTAATAAATCTCAAAAATTATTCTTCTTAAAGCACACTAAATTCGTAAACAATCTTAACAAATCTCGATTTTTTTCAGAGCTTGTCATCATATAAACTAGCACTCCTGTGAGCCATTTTTGAAGGGATTGTTTCTTCTGTGCGGGGTGTGTCTCTTTATCCCCTTGATCAGAACTAAGTATCTCCCCATAGCAAGGTAGAAGGTTTAAATCCATTCTCAATCCTGGAGGGTTGCCTAACTATCTATGCCAGAGCATGTTAACGAACGATCGTTTCATCTCTGAAACTGTAGCTTGATTTGGCAATAACTGTTTGAGAAGCGAAGATAAGTGTCGGCAGTTTGGATTTGCTGTGACAGAGAAAGAAGCGTTTCGTGTGGTTGGATTTCATTTTCAGTTTCTAAATTCCAAAATAACGTGTGGCTACCCAATTAATGGGGAACTCACTCGGCCATCGCAAACACCGTAACTCCGCTCCTCACTACCCCACACCTCCCTACCATATATATGCTCGTCCGCCTCACCTTTCAACCCCACTTTCAGCTCCTTCCTCTCACGACGGCCACTTCCCCGCCGGAATGATCTCTTTACCTTATTCCCACGTCGACTCCACTTTGCGTGCTCTCGCCGCCCAAGCTGAAGGATTTGGTCGATGTGCCATCGGTGGCCTTCATGGTCCCCTTTATCACGTTACTACCTTAGCAGGTTCTCTCTCATTCTGTTTTTCCCCCTTTCTATTTCACATTTTTACCATATGCTTTTTAAACTTGTCTGTTAGGCAGTGGCATGTCGTTTTGCAGTTGTAGGATATAATGTGTTTTTTCTTGGCCTGACTGAAAGGGTGTCATCGATATCAATTGTTTGCTTCTGTGTTTTTTTTGTAACATATCTATCTCTAGGTTCGTAATTTTACTTTTACTTGCTTATCTTGATTAGC
Organism: Acacia confusa; assembly: GCA_037074495.1. Classification (NCBI taxonomy): domain Eukaryota; kingdom Viridiplantae; phylum Streptophyta; class Magnoliopsida; order Fabales; family Fabaceae; genus Acacia; species Acacia confusa. The sequence goes on along the minus strand of CM073507.1, from coordinate 4,796,926 downwards.
CATTACCTTGTGACTTTGACTTGCAAGGTTTAGGACAGGTTTTCCCTGATTTCTCTTGCAAAATTAACCACGGGTTGTTAGATTCCAACTTGCTTTATGTGGAAAGATTTAAACTTAAATGCATACAGCTTTTTTGCTGATACAATTAAGCTTCCCTGGAAATCTGTTTCCTGATTGTGAGGACCAGGGGAGTTTGGTTTCTAAATTACATGATCAACCATGTCTTAAGTTTTGTAACTCTTGATGACAAACTGACGTCTCATATCGCTCTTCACTGTCACTGAGAAGTAAGAGTGAGAGACAGACGCACATTAGATGTGGTGAACTGGTTCTCTGGTAATCCTGTATTGCAGTGGACTTCTTATTCTAACATGCTTGACCACAGATGATGGACCAGGATCACTCCGTGATGGTTGTCGCAGAAAAGAACCATTGTGGATTGTGTTTGAGGTTTCTGGAACTATTCATCTTTCATCTTACTTGAGTGTGTCATCTTACAAGACTATTGATGGCCGAGGTCAAAGGATTAAACTCACTGGAAAGGGTTTGCGGCTGAAGGAATGTGAACATGTAATAATTTGCAACTTAGAGTTAGAAGGTGGTAGAGGGCCTGATGTGGATGGCATTCAGATCAAGCCTAATTCAAAGCACATATGGATAGACCGTTGCAGCCTCCGAGATTTTGATGATGGACTGATAGATATTACACGTGAAAGCACTGATATTACTATTTCTAGGTAAGATAAGTTACAAGTTCTGAAATTTCTCATTATTTGGCCTTTTGTATTGTTCATTGATCATATGTTCCTTGACTATCTGCAGATGTCATTTTTCTCAGCATGATAAAACAATGCTTATTGGGGCAGATCCCTCGCACACTGGTGATAGATGCATGAGGGTGACTATTCATCATTGTTTCTTTGATGGGACACGACAGCGGCATCCTCGTGTTAGATATGCAAAAGTACATCTGTACAATAATTACACCAGAAATTGGGGCATATATGCTGTCTGTGCAAGTGTGGAATCACAGGTGATGATGTGTTAATCAACTGAAATTACTTTGATATGAAGTTTAATATGTTGAGGATATTCCAAAGTCTTACTTGCCTTGTATGTTGATAAACAGATATTCTCACAACACAACATCTATGAAGCCGGGCAAAAGAAAGTAGCATTTAAGTATCTCTCTGAAAAGGTATCAAAATCTATGAGTTTCTGGCTGTTATCCTAGTTGGAAGTGCATATGCTGTCATAATCAGCAGTTTACTTTTTGCCCTTATTTTTTGTTTAATATGGCATCAGAGGAGGTTGTGAAATAAGGAGTAAGCAAGTATAACAGTGTCTTGAATAACATAGGCTTGGTTATCTGTCTATGGTGTGATTGGTTTCTTTCCTACCTTCGTTTCTGACATGAGTTATTGGGAATCTTCTTGCCAAGTTCTCTTTATTGCCTGATTTCAGTTTGCCCATGGATTTAATGTAGATTCCAACGCTGATTGTTATAAGACACTGAATTTCCTGTCTTACATATGATTCCATTTTGTGGTACAATCACTTCTTAGTATGTATGAGATCTCTGTCCGAATGTGACACTGAAAAATTGAATAATCAATGAGGTGTGAAAATTTGATGAATTGGGAATTGAACATGAGTGCAGGCAGGAGACAAGGAAGCAGAAGCAAGTGGTCACATATGGTCTGAAGGAGACATGTTCATAAGTGGAACTCAGGCAGGCTTAATGAGGGAGAGCGTGGAAGCTCCCACATTTCATCCCAGTCAACACTATACGACGTGGACGGTGGCACCTCCGTCACAAGATCTCAAGCAGCTTCTTCATCACTGCACTGGATGGCAATGTGTTGCACGCCCACCAGATCAGCCCCTCTCCGCATAGATCTCGAGCAACTCATTGCTATGAAAATGATCCTACCTGTTCGTGAGCTTCGTATGTATATAAATGTGTGGTGGTGTTTTCCTGACTTTGTAGTGAGTTGATCATTGGAATAAATTGAACAACTTTTCTGCCTCCTGCTTGCATGGATATTTGGGAATTTCAATTGGCTGTGCTTGTAAAATCCCATCTAATAAAAATATAGGAAATAGGTGTTAATTCTATGATCAAGATTAACTTTCCAATTAGGTTATACACTAAGGATTAGAGGCGTACTTATGCAATATTTAATTTGGACCCCTCGATCTATGTTGGTGTGAGTGGGAAGGGTTGCCTTCATGCTGCAGCTACACCACCCGGCTTTGATCAATTCATAGGCTAACAAATAAACAACCACCACGGTGACGGAAAGATCCAGATATTTTTTTTTTAAAAAAAAAGAATTAAGAAAAAAAGACGCTGTTAGTTTGAAAGTGAGTGATTAGAAAATAGTATGATAATGTTATTTATTATATGAAAGTTGTTTGTGTTAAAAATTCAGTCTCGAGAAGTATTTCACTTTTTCATTCATTCTTACTTAATTCCTCTTGAATGAGGTTTATTTATATAAATGGAAACTCACAACTGAAAACAAGAAAGTAGAAAACAAACTAAGTAAGAAATTAGGAAACAAACCTAAAAACTTGTTATTTGTTTAAAACTCCTAAAAAGACTAGATCTAACCATAATTTAAAATTCAAATTTTAAATTAGAAATAATTAAAAACATTTATTTTCAACACTCCCCCTCAAGTTGGGGCATGAATGTCGTTCATTCCCAACTTGCCAATCATTGCTTCAAACACTTTTTCCGGGAAGACATTGGAACATGAGGCATAGAGAAGAAAGTTTCAAGCTTCCGTTGAGGACGGAGTTCTGCATCCTGGATTTCGTGGGCAGATTCAAGGCCTAGATTTTGTTCGTGGGTGGATTCAAGGAGAAGATTTCGTGGGTAGATTTCAAGGGAAATATTTCGTTTGTAGGTGGATTCAAGGAGAAGATTTCGTGGGTAGATTCAAGGAAAAGATTTCCTGGGTAGATTTCAAGGAGAAGAATTCGTGGGTAGATTTCAAGGAGAAGAATTCGTTTGTAGATGGATTCAAGGCCCATTCATGGTGAGTCGTTGTTGACACTCACGTCGTACGTACGCATAGGTGCATTCGAGATCAAGTTTGGGGTCCTTCCGTAGTATTTCCCCACAAACTTCTTCAAAATCAGAGTCTAAGCCACTGAAAAAGATGTAGACGCAAAGATGGGCCATAAAGGAGTGCATCTGGGTGACACCATGGACTGTGGTTGCAGGGGACAGCTGACGGTGATGATCAATATCCTGAAAAATAGAAACAAGTTCATTGTAATAGGTCGAGAGAGGACGACCATGCTGCTTGGTGGTGAAGGATTGTTGGTGGAGATCAAAGAAACAGGTCTCATCAGATGCATCATAGAAGGTACGACGAGCGGCATCCCAAATTTCATGGGCCGATTCAAGGCGAATGAACTGATGCATCAAGGGTTGGCTCATTGAGTCGATAAGCCAGCTTTTTACCCTTTTGTTTTCAGTGACCAGGTATCATAGGTCGGATCTGCAAGAGAGGGTTTTGGTGTCGAGCCAATAAGATATCCAGATTTGTTACGAGCACCGATACACATGTCCATTAATTGAGACCAAAGAGGATAGTTTGAGTCATCTAGAACTACGGTGATGGGAAAAGATAAGTTATCTTGCTGGATAATGATATTGGAAGGCGCCATTGATAATTTGGGAAGAGAAGGATTTGGTCGGGTAACAAGAAAAAGAAGGTAGGACTTTAGGTTTCCTGGACCAAACCATGCTCTGATACCATGTTAAAAATTCAGTCTCGAGAAGTATTTCACTTTTTCATTCATTCTTACTTAATTCCTCTTGAATGAGGTTTATTTATACAAATGGAAACTCACAACTGAAAGCAAGAAAGTAGAAAACAAACTAAGCAGGAAATTAGGAAACAAACCTAAAAACTTGTTATTTATTTAAAACTCCTAAAAAGACTAGATCTAACAATAATTTAAAATTCAAACTTTAAATTAGAAATAATTAAAAACATTTATTTTTAATAGTTCGATGGTATTTTTTTTAACCTAACAAAGCTGTGATCAGTTGACATCTTTCCAAAACTATAAGAAAAGAAAAACCAAACCGCCATTAAATTATACATTACTCTTTTTTTTGCTTGACAGAAAGTTCTATTAATAAAATTCACATAAGTGACTGTTAAAAAAGAAAGAAAAAGAAACAACAGATTAAATAACAATTAACAAAACATGAAAGGAATAAATACAACAGGAACAAACAAGAAAACAACAAGTAAACTAGAAACAATCAAACTAGCCACCTTCCACTGAAAAACTGGTATGTAATGGATTGTCAACTAGCCACCTTCCACTGAAAAACTAGTATGTGATGGATTGTCAATACCAGTACTAGTCTTTTGAGTCTCCAAAGTTAGAAATGATAACAAAGCATGTGTTGATCAAAGTAGGTCAAACCCTTTTATAAGCATCAGTTGCAAAAATATTCGCAACACATTTGCCTCCTCTCGAAGTAAAGGACAAGAAGAACCCAACCTTAGAATATAGAAAACAAATAACATCTTGGATAATACTTCTATACCTCCAATCATACAGATCCGATGGTCTCGCCTCAACATATGTAAGCAGAGAGAGACAATCAATCTCAAAGACCACTTTATCATGTCCAAGGTCTATACCTAGAAGTAAGGCCCTTTTCATAGCCAAAGTTTCCGTCATCAAAGAAGATATAGGCTTAACTTTATCCACAAATCCCCATCCCAAAAAGCCAACATGATCGCGGCAAACCACCCCAATAGCAACATATTTCTTATAAGGTGAAAAAGCTCAATCGAAATTAATTTTAAGTTTATCTAATGTAAGGAAAACCATTTAATGTCAGGATTATCACAGCCCATCGACAAAAAAGAATCCATAAACCCTATATTATAGTTATCCCTAATCCTTAAGACTAGTTAAATTATACATTATAAAAGAAGAAACCCCTAATAACATTTGGTGAAACTTGATATTTAAGTTAAATATACAAGATTTTTTCTTACATTTAATTAATGGATAATGATTTGATTGATTGATTTGAACATAAACATATCATGACCATGATTAATGGAGTGATGGATAGAGTTGTTCATATGTTTGATTTAGATGAAAAAACTTAAGCATGCTAAAGCTCCAAAGGCATCATAATAGTAATCATACCAAACAATTATTGTGATAGAATTTCATCTACTTTCCCTCATATTCAAAACATGGTTTTTGGCCCCAGATGTTGTAGTTCATCAAGACCAAATCTTGTTTACTTTCCCACTCAGATCTCTTTAAAAATCCTTCTAGCATACTAAACATGCCTGTAGGATGGTAACTTTTTTCCTTGAAAAGGAATAAATAATAGTGGGAAAATATTTTTTCATGTTGTAGGAAAATCATTTTCTCATGTCACACACACATGAAATAGTAGGACCCACATATACATATATTAATTCATATATGTATATGTAGGTCCCACCATTTCATATATGTATAGAAAACTTTTTTCCCTCATGTAACATAAGAAAATCAAAGCCCAATAATAGTTTAGTTAGGTTATGGGCCTGTTTGAGATGATATCAAAAGAGGAAAAAAGTTAAGTGGCAATGAAAAAAGCTCAGTGACAATAAAAACTTGATTTCTGTGTGTTTGATATGGCTTCAACATCTGATAGACTTTTAGTTATGAAGCTGCTTCTTAACTGAAGCAAATGGGTGAAGTTTTTTTTTGCGTTACAATAACTTTTCTTGAAAAAGAACGGTTGGGCCCCTGCAAGCCATCATTCCTCTCTTCTTCAATTAATTTACTCTGCCATTTTTTTGCTTCACAATGTAATTTATTTATTTATGTATTTCTGAATTTTTTTTATAAGAAGAAAGCCACCTAAATAACCCAAGTGTGCTGATCCCACTTTAGGACATCAAAATATCCAAGTTGAATAAACTTTTTAGCTTTCGGCATTAATTCTTTTTAGGGTGTCTTTGGTTTAAAGGAAGGGAGTGTGGGAGGAGAACAATCCCTAGGGAGGATATTAATGAGAAGAATATTCTTTTTTGTTGAGAATATATTTTGATAATACAAAAAAAAATATGGGCTATTTTATAAAGAAGGGAGAAAAAATTTCTCTCAATTCTTTCCCTCCCCTCAAACCAAACATAGTGTTAAAGTTTTCCTTTAGAAAATATTAATTTGCAAATCTTTCTTTGATGTATCTTTTGTTTTTGTTGACCCTCTTGTGGAATCCAAGAAAGCCAAATTCCTTTTGCTTTTTGCAATACGAAATGTGAGTTAGGGAAATTTATCAAAATAAAAATATTTTTTAAACAAATTACTAAAATAAGGCTTTGTAGAAAGTATTTACCCAACTAATACAGTCAGTGGCGTCAACATCAATTGACGCCTAAAGACATCACTATTTGACGTCTTTAGGCGTCAATTTTGAGGCATCAATTTTTTTAAAAAATATAATTTTATAATTATATTTAAAATTATAAATAATAATCATTCTTAATTATAATTATAAATAATAACTCTACTTAATTATAAATAATAAATAATAATTTTAACTAATAATTAAGAAAATTAAAATATTTAAAATTTATTTTAAATCTTAAGATATAAGACTAATTAGTAAATTATTTAATTAGTGAATTTATTATAAACCATAAGATAGATGACTAATTATTTAATATTTTATAAATTAATAATTTGATATATAAATTGTACATTATTATTAGCTAAATTTAATTAAAGAAATTTGTGAGAATAATAATTAGTGAATTAATAAAAAAAATTGTGTAATATGTTGTATATTATTTTTTATAGAGTACATTAGGATAGGATAAGTTTAAATAGAGAATAATAATTAGTCAAATAATGAATTAGTTAGAGAATAATTAATTAGTGAATTAATAATGTATTGTGTTTTTGTAAATTTTTATTAGTCAAATTTATAGAGTACACTAAGCTAAAAATTATTTGACTAATTTATAATTTTTTAATTATTATTTAAAATTATTATTTATAATTATAAAATTATAATTATAATTATACCTAATTATAATTAAGTAGAATTATTATTTATAATTTTAAATATAATTATAAAATTATATTTTTTTAAAAAAAAATTCATGCCTGTGGCATTAACTGATGTTGACGCCTAGTGGCATAAGATGGCTTGACAGGACATCACTGACTGCATTAGTTGGGTAAATACTTTCGAATTTCAATAATGCTTTATCCTAGTAATTTTTTAAAAAAATATTTTCATTTTAGTAAATTTCTCGAGTTATTTTCTATAAAATAAAGGATTGGAAAGAATCAAAAAGACTCCATTCCATTTCCTTACCTAAAAGGATAGGCAAGGGGGAGCTCATCTGTACAGGTGAACTCTTAGTCGTCCATATCTGATCTGGATAACCTATTTTTTTTAACTTTCCATTTTTTTAAAAAATTGATGAGTAGATAATTTAAAATAAAGTTAATCTTTAAACTAACATTTTCTAAAAAAAAAAAAATCATATAGAAAAAAATAAAAACAAAAAAAAATCTGGATCTTCAAAATCTTGATTTAGACAGCCAGAGGCCTATCCGACGAGCCTATCTTTGGATAGGCTGGAATTTGTTTCGGAATGAGAGATCAACTTGATTCAAATTGCGAATGAGAGTTGGCAAAGATGATAAGAGATCCAGGACTAGGCCCTTGAGTCGTGAGTTTGATCCCCTTTGCCGTTACTGGGACTCCTTTAGTAAGCGATCTCATAAGTCCCTAGTAAGTGTTCATAGAGCCTGGGGCCGTGCCCTGGCCTTGGTAGGGGACTGGTGTCAAACCCTTCCAAAAATTTTTATTATAAAAAAAAAACTTGATTCAAATTGCCAATGAGAGTTGGCACAGATGGTAAGGGATCTAAGACTAGGCTTTTGGGTCGTGAGTTCGATCCCTTCTGCCGTCGCTGGGACTCCTTTGGTAGGCGATCTTGTAAGTCCCCAGTAAGTGTTCAAACCCTCTGTTGTCGCTGGGACTCCTTTGGTAGGCGATCTCGTAAGTCTCCAGTAAGCTCTTATAGAGCTCAGGACCTTGCTCTGACTTTGGTGGGGGACTGGTGTCAAACCCCTACAAATTTTTTTCGTATCAAAAAAAAAAAAAAACTTGATTCAAATTAAAAATCTCAAAGCACCAAGCAGTTGTACGCCTGTACTTTACCCAAAACATCGTACTCTAGCAACTAAGTATTATTTTATTATTTAATTTATAATGTAATTACTTATTTATTGACTCCCTTTAATTAAGCCATCCGATTTCATTCCCTATTCTCTCGCAAATTATATTATTTTATATTTAGCACTCTTCTCGTCAGGCCGATGAGCCTGGAATGGGGATGCATCGAAGTCGTTGGACTGCGGAAGGAAACTCATACCGTTGGTACATGCGTATAACAGTGCGCTTCTAGATACGTTAGGAGAAAGTTACAGAACTAGAACTCATACTTCTGAAAATAAAATCACAGACAGCGAGCTTTTGGATTCATATATCTTTCGAACAGCTAAACTTAAACAACCAAATTTTAACTGCTTTCAGCGCACACAGGTTATTCCTTACTTAGTACGGATCAGAGTTGGTGAAGTAGCTTTTTCTTCACCTGGGTATTTCTGAAATTACCGGCCGGGAAGTATACATCTGTGAGATGATGATGCCGCTGCCGCCGACGACGATCAACTACTAGAGGTCGTCCTCGCAAAGAAGAGGTTAGATGTGTAACTCGCCACGTCTTCGGGAGTAAATCGGACATACTCTCTCATTTCTGATCTCCATGAACCCACAAGAATCTTGTGCGTATCATAAAACTCCCTATAAACTGGCACTACTTTTCTCGCAATCGATCCTGTGATTTCGTCTTTGAGCGTCCGATCTGCCACGACAAATGAATTCTGCTTCCGGTATGCTTTCTCGAAATAGAAGTTGAATTTCTCAAATATCTGCTTCGCCTCCGCCGGCGATACCACCGCCTTTGGGTTTTCAGGCAATGAGGAAATCACATCTCCCCATGCCACCTTCTCGTAGTTCGTTAAGAACCATTTCATCTTTGCTTCGTGCTTCTGTATCCACTCGTAGCCCAGCACCACCTGCAAGTTCGAGTTAGTAATTCTGTTCATCACATGGTGCACATTATTTGCAAGGAACAGATAGCCCAAGGAGACGTCCTTGTAATGGGCTGCTTTGCCTTCGAGTTTACAAAGGAGAACGAGAATCAGCCAAGCTATCCGCGCAGAGAACGACGACAGCGCCGACGACGAGTTGTCTGACTCTGAACTGTCTCGGGAAGTCTTTGGTAGCGATAGCGACGACGAATTTGGCTGCAAAGGCCAGTCGGCGAACATGTCAGGGAGTGTGTTGTCGTAAGCTGCAAGAAGCGAGAGGTAGCTCATTGCCTGTGTTGTCAGTGGATGGACGCCCCCGTCGCTCACCGAAGACCTAGAAGAGTGCTTTTTGATCGTGGACTCGAATTCTAAAAGCATCGTCCGTACAGAGTCTTTGAGTCGAACCAGCGATGTGAGGACTTGAGATCGAATAGCAGAAGTTGAATCGAACGAGAAGATCGATTCGATCTCCGGCCCCAGGGCAGATAGAGCAGAGGACATATCTAGCATGCGAAATATCTTCTCCGGTGGCGGTTTCTTTGTTTTGGCTACGAGTTCGGGTAATCGGAACAGACAAATGGCGCCATCACAGGAAATTTCGGCGAAGCAAGATTCTCTAATAGATTGTGAAGCGCCGAACACGTGGTCGCTTAAGATTCGCTCTCCGTTGAAGAGCGTCCTCACGGAAATATGCACCGCCTCTAGCCAACTCTTGATTTTTAGCTCAATAACTTCCCAATCCATTTTATGAATCTTGGACGAGCTCAGTTTGTCGACGTTGAGACGATAAACGCCTTCACTGATGATCGATTTTCTGATACTCACGTACACTCTCAAGCATTCCTTTGCATAACCGCAAGAAATCATACACTCTGCTATGGACCTCAGGTTTTCCATGGCAATGAAAGACAAGCGCTCAACTTCGGAGATGGAATCGCCTGCTTCTTGAATTTCGTGTTCGGGTGAGCCATCGTCGGTTTCATCGCAATCGGAGGTGCTGATGGAGGTTCGGGAGGATCTAACGGAGACAGATTCGGGGTCCAAGTGGGCCCGATTCATGGATAGGATTTGGTAGAACTCCTTCTGAAGCCTCTTCATGGCCATCTGCATTAAGTTCTGGGCCTGGACGAGTGTGTGCGAGTCCAGGGAATGCATGAGCTGGTGCAGTTGGTTCACGCACCTGATATAGTGTTGGGCTTCGTTCTTGTCGTGGTGGAAGAGGGAGGTGACTGCGGCGTATGAAGAAGTTGCGGAGTCCCATTTCAGAATCAAAGCTTGAGTTTCTTCGAAGCAAGAAGCAGCAGCAGAACTGGGGAGACGTGAGGAAACAGAAGGAGGCCAAGGCAGAGAATGGCCGGAAACAGTGGAGAATGACAGCGTTCTGGGTTGAATGCAAAGGCTTTTCATATCTTAACATAAACTTGTATGATATATCAAGGGCGTTGGATATGGTGTTTGAAGTTTGATGGAAAACCCAGATCAATGGGGACACAAAGGGAAGGGAACAGATCAATAAGATCAGTGAATTGCGGTGGGTTATATATATAGATCATCTTAGAATCGAAAAGTCAAATATATATGAGTGAGATGACTTGAAACACGTTGTTTTTGGAAGGTTTCTTACGGAATATGCGCGCTAAGCCATGAGTTGGGAAGACTTTCTGACCCAAGGCTCGATATTTATTTCTGTATTTGGAATTTTTGGATTGTATTCTATATGTAGTATTTTACGTCGGCACTTGGCGGTAAAAATCTATGGGTATTAGCTGAAGAAACTGCGGTAAAACATAGTGTGTCAAAAGTTGAGACTTGAGATATTGCAAAATAGTACTCCAATACTTAATATAATAAATTATTTAATCATGTTACATATGTGACAGATAAATTAATTTGGAGAAAAACTATGAGTATAAACATCTTAAAATAACTTACTTATTTAACTTCTTTATTATTTTTAAAATAATTAAATAAATCTTATATTTAGAACGAAAAAAGAAAAGTAGTATAAGGATAATTTTTAAACGCAATTGATCAATTCTATCATGTTAATTATCAGGACCGACAATTCTTGACAGAAGAAAATAATACATACTGAAAAGTAATCAACGTGTTACAAAATAATTGAGTTATAATATTCCAAAATTCTTGCGTTCTTTGTACAATTTTATGCAATAATTATTTTTTATTATATGAACCAAGCCATTTCAAATTCGTGACATGTTAATAGGTTGAGTTTCTCTCATAATTATTGTCTCATTATTCCTCATAATCTTTAAATCATATCCATCCAATTAAACAAGATACTACTTTAATATTTCTCTCTCCTTCCCAATCAATGACTCAAATGGGCTAATGAAAAAAATAATAATGAGAAGATCCTCTTTCGTTAATATGCTCATCTCAAAATTATATTCGAGAGAATTTTCTTCTCAAGTCTCATACTCTTATATGTCATCTTAAAAATCATAATAATAAGGTCTCAAGATCGATAGTAAGTCAAACTTGGCTTATGATCACCTCGAATAAGGAGAAAATCACCAAAACTCTACTATTAATGCATGTCCGTAGTCCTAATGGTCGGCTCCGAACCTTTGAAGTAGTTAACTGCGTCATTCCTGCGTTTCAAAAGTGTGGACAACCTGATGGAAAAAATATTATTAATAAAAGAGGGTATATATATGTGCTTTTATATAGGTAAACTTAAAATTAATTCTAGAATCTAATTTAATCTAATCAAATTAAAATAACTAAAATATAATATCTTAAGATATAATATATCCATATACAATTCTAAAATATATTAAATATCAAACTTAATGATAAAATAATAGTTAATCTAAATAATCTAAAATAAATGTCCAATATTCTAACTATTTAGGATCCACTTTCCTTAGGCAAGGAGAGCTTGGCTCCTTTGGACCGTCCAGTTTCAATCTGGACAATCCAGATCTAAATTTTTATATTTAGTTATTTTTAAATGAAAAAATTATTTTTTAAAGAAATATTAGTTAAGAGATTATCTTTATTTTAGATTTTATACTTAATAAAATAATTTTTTAAAAAATATAAAAAATAAAAAATATTAGATGTGGACTGTCTAGATTGGATCTGGACAGTCCAAGAGAGCTAAACTCTCCCTACCTATCTTTTGGATGGGCGTGAGAGTGGATCCAACTATTTAATGTACACTCTGATGCAATAGTACAAAATCCAAACAATAATAAATGAGGAGTCTGTTAGTTATGATTAGTTTTGATGATGTCTTATATAGATGCCATTATCAAGAGTAAAAAGTTTATATCATAAAGTTTATACCATATACATTGACTAATTGCTACATTTAATGTAGATTTGTTCATGTGGAGAAAGAACAAGAGAAGAGAAGAAAGAAATAGTTGATTCATGGAGAATAATTAAGAAGAGAGAAGAAAGAAAGAAGAACTTGCTGAATAAACTAAGAAAATCATTATACAAGTTCTTAGTTTGATTCTAGAAGTCTTCATGATCAAATGAAAGTTAGAACAACTCAATTCAGAGTTAAAACAAGCATATATCAGGTTCTGGATGAGCAAAATCGAGCCAGATACTTAAAAGTCAAGTTTACTGCATTACTGGAAGTGATCTGCCTCTGGATTATGAGAAAACTCGAGTTTATGACACAAAACTCGAGTTAGTCACTTAATGACTCGAGTTTGTAAAGTCTTTAGCAACTCTGGCGTCTCTAGATCATCAAAACTTGAGTTAGCCAATGTAAACTCGAGTTTGGAACTCAAAACTCGAGTTAGTCACTTAATGACTTGAGTTTAGCAAGCTTTCAGCAACTCTGTCCAACTCTGTTTCACGATCAGAACTGGCGACCTCTGGTAATTCAATGATATCTCCCAAACCAGAGATCGGTTTAAGGTGAAATCAATTTTGTATGAAACTAGACATCCAATGCGTCATCTTGACAAAGTTTCATGCCCAAAGAAGCTGAGATGAGAGAGCTATGAATTTTAGAAGTTGGAACAGGAATTCACTCCACACAGCAGACCAAGCTTCAATGATTTGAGTGTATCTCACAATCTACACATCAGAATGAGCTGAAATCGGTGGCATATGAAAGTAGACTCACATACCTTTCCAGAAACATAAAGATCATAGAAAAAAAAGATCAAATGAGTGAGATATGATCTTCGAAAGTTGACTATAAATTCAAAATGCTGCAAAAACGCTGGCAAAGAACAACTTTCATTCATCAGATCATAACTATCAGAATACAGTGAGTTTGGAACTGATTCTTCTTGCAATGGAAAGAAGACTTAAAGAGCTTTATGGAGATAGGTACTGGATTCTAGGGATTGATCTTTATCAGGTCAGAAAGCAAAGAACTTGTGAGAAGGATATTTGACTGAGCCATGGAGAAGAAAACTCGAGTTTGTGTTAGCAAACTCCAGTTTTGAGACTTGACAAAAAGATATTCAATTTTACATAAGAGCCAAACTCGAGTCTGCATAGACAAACTCGAGTCTGTACAAACACAGAAATGAATCCAAAATTTTCACATTAAGCTAAACTCCAGTTTGCAAATCAAACCTGAAGTCTGGAAGATACAGAGAGCACTCAGAATCCCAAGCAAGCCAAACTCGAGTCTAGATTCCCTAACTCGAGTTTAGACCAAACAGAAAGGAACCCAGAAAACTCAATAGACTCCCAAACTCTAGTCTGACCTTCCAAACTCCAGTTTGCACTTGACCCAGATAAACCTCAAATATTTCAGTAGTCACTGAAACTCAAGTTTGCTTCCTAAACCCGAGTCTGAATCATACAGAAAGATCATCCATTTTGGCTACACTACAAACTTCAGTTTATGACCCTAAACTCCAGTCTGGAAAATCACGAACTTAGGCTTGTTCTTCAAACATAGACCCAAACTCGAGTTGGTCACTAATTGACTCGAGTTTAGCTTCCGGACCAAAATTCCATCCCAAGTCCAGAGCTCGATAGTTCTCTCTGTAAAAGCCAAACTCGAGTTAGCTTTTACAGACTGCAAGTTTAGACCACTAATCAACAGACATGCTTTCTGGATGAACCCCAAACTCGAGTCTGGAAGAACAAACTCGAGTTTGCATCGGGGATTTTGAAAAATCAAATGATGTTGATCTGCGAAATCTTAATGGGTCTTCCTGAAATTATTTCCTCATATGATATTATTGTTTCTAATGTCCTTAATGAAGTTTTGAGTGTTTTTCAGATAAGGTTTAGCCAAGATCAAGGTGAGATCAAGATCCAGGATAAATGCATTAAATGACGAACCTAGAACAGGCCTGATCCTTCTCCCTTATCCCAGATGTTCAGCTCAGACCGTTGTAACTCATAAGAATTATCTCAAACGGTCAAATTAAGTTTATGGAATGACAAGAATTCTGGAAGACCATCTACAACAACTAAATCCAAGATTCCAGCCAAAAATTGAAGAAACAGAGGAAAATATGCAACTATCATATTCCAGATTTACAGCTGAACTTTGAAGAATCAAAGAGAAGAAAATGCAACGGCTAGTTCCTCTTCTTCATCTATATAAGAAGCCCAGAAACGAAGAACAAGTGACATAGATACAAGAGGGAGAACAAGAACAGTGACGTGAGCTTACACAGTGAAAATGCCAATATTCTAACGTCTGCTTCATCTACTCTCTGAATATCTCAATGATTATATATCTAGCTTAGAGAGTGAGATTATATGTATTGTGCTTCAGTATTTATTCACTTACTTCTGAGAGAGAAGATTCATTGTAAACATCCTATTATTCTAAGAGTTACTCAAGATTAGGTGATCTTGAGTGAGAAACACTTTGTTGTGATTACAGCTTGTAAGGGGAGTGAATCTGAGTGTGGGATTACTTCGAGTACAGAGTGTGTAATCAAGCAAGTGAATTGATTACGGTTTGTAAGGGGGAGTGAATCCTAGTGAGAGGATTACTTCAAGTACAGAACGTGTAATCAAGTTTAAAGCAAATAGTGGATTGAAAATCTCAAGTGAAGCTTGGGGACTGGATGTAGGTCAAAGATTAGACCGAACCAGGATAAATCACAGTTTGCATACTCTCTTCCCTTATCTTTTACATTTCCAGTATATGCTCATCTTTGAATATCTAATTGTCAATTTATAAATTGTGAAATTTTTTTTTAAAAGTTCCTAAAGCTTATCAAACACCCAATTCACCCCCCTCTTGAGTGATAGCCAGGTCCAACAGAGTCATCTTTATGTGAAAAGTTCAACAACGTGACTCATAAATAGCATAGAAAAATATCTAGCTTCTCGGCCTTGAAAAGGAGACGAGAGGATTATGAAGACATTATTTTGTTACCCCGGTTGCGATTAAAATTAGGGGCCTAACCCTTTAGCACGTTGATTCACAGCACGTCAAAATTATTGGGAGGGAACGGCTAATTCGCAGAAACTAAAATATCATTAGCTGTCACGAGCATTGATTCAAGTACGTTGACGTTGTTATTAGGAAAAAATCCTCTTCTCGTCATATTTTTTTCATTTTCTCTCATCACTCCATTTGGACCATTAATTAAGAAAAAGAGAGAAAAATTAAAGTAACATTATAACCTTCTAGATTGATTGAATGGATAAAATTTTGAGATTACAAAGGATGATGCGAAATGGATAACGAGAGAAACTCATTATTAAAATTTGACTAGATGAATTAATTGCCTTCCAAAGTGAAAAAGTTCACAAAAAGGGCGCGCGCGCAGCTAAAGTGAAGGAGATTTTTCATAGGCACATTACATTCTCTTAAGAAACCATAAGATTAATAATGCAGTTAGCGGCAGCAACTGGAAAGGTCAACCCTAGAGCAATTTCTTTCGTTGAATGCTCCATTGACTTTTTGTATTCGTGAGTCATATCTGTGCTTATTGTCCAACATAAAGAGTATATATTTTCTTGGCCACATATACACGTAACCTGCCTGAAAATGAATTCGCTGTAAAGGTTTGTGAAGGAAACTAAAGAGCCTGAAGATTGGAAATTATCAAAGGATGATGCGATTCGTGATTGAGACGGGAGAAAAGCAGAAACTAAATAATAATAAACGATGATACAAGAACGAGGAAATAATGGCCAAGGGGCAGGAAGCTTACGCCGGCACCTGCCTGGCCAATTCAAAGTTACAAACACAAAGGAAGTTGCAGGAAATGAGAATATATGGAGTATGATAGGGGATTTGGAGACGAATGATAGAATTTGGTGACAATGACTTTTAAGAGCCTTGATGGTGCATGCGTGGAAAATAAACCAACCAACAAAAAAAAAAAAGGAAAATTGCGCATGTTTCATCATAAAGGAGTGACATTTGGTAACACGTGCTCTTTAAGAAATCATTTTACAGCGTCCTTAATCGCTTCCTTCACAAGCTTGTAGCCACGCTCACTGGTTAGAAGGGAAGAAAAAGTTGAGGTCATGATCAGTAATGAAATGATTACGAGAGAAACTGGAAGTGGATGGTTACTGGAGGGACTGTGGCTCTGGTTTTGGGTATTAACGATGGAGCAATAGGAAAAGGGTTATATTAGGAGCAGGGCACAGAGTTGTGAGGAGATTTGTGGCATAGATCCTAAGGAAAGTTTTATTTGTTATCCAGGACTGTCCTTAGTTTTGGATGATGAATTGAAGATGACGAGGGAAAGATTCTATTTCCGGATAAAATAATTGTTTATTATTTAAATTCATCATTTTCTTTTTTCTTCTTTCACATACCGCGTGCTTAATTTTTTTCCCTTCCATGCCCTTCTTTTTCATCAAACATTAATTCAACCCTACATGCGTGAAACAGGAGAATGAAGTACCTTATCGCTATTGACAAATGGAACAACAGGGTCGAGAGGGTACCATAACAGAAGATGTATTTGAACTATCGAAGTTAGCAAACATGCCTCAGTTGAAAAGTCAAAGACGCTGTAACAGCTCTCAAAAGAAGCACTAGAGCAGAATATCAATAACAAGTGCAAAATCTCTAGGAGGCGGAAGATGGGGAATCTGGTCAGGCGGCGACGGTTAACAAAATGGCATTGTTTTGAACGCTTCGAATACTCTCTCACCGCTAGGACACTACATAAAAACTTAGGAACCATAACCCACTCTAATGGCTCAACTTCATTTTGACGGTCCCTCACGCAAAAACAAGATAAGAAAGAAAACAATCATAAATTGACTTTGTTTGAATTAGTGGTAGAAATTACTTTTTTTAACATGATCACGAAAAAAATATGTGAAAGAAATCTTGTACAGACTTACATAGATATGCTTTGCAAACGTTAACACAGTCACTAAATATGCCCTTACGCTATAAGCTGCAAGTGATTTCCGAATAAAGCGTTTTGATCCCCCTTTTTTTCTAAGCATAACGACTATTCATAATTTAGTCATCATTCCTTCAACCGTGCTGTTATTCCAATTGACATGATTTGTTGGGAAGCAAATGGCAAAATGAGTAAATTTCCAATCACTACTATCCACGCACACGAGAATAAATTCTAAGCAAGATCATTATAATTTGATAAATATGGCAAATAATAATGTGAAGTAGAGGCATACAAGGACATTAAAGTAAAACAGCCGGCTGGAAAAATTTGAATGCCGGTCGAATGGAAGCATCCAGAACTAATATTCAATATATCAAATTCGCTGGTCTAGAGAATACAAACTTAGAAGCAACGAGGATTACCCTACACTTTGATGGCATACTTCCTCAAGGGAAAGTACATTTCCTTCTTCTTTTCGCGCTCTGTCTTCAATGAAGCCTACACCCCAAAAGAAGAGTAGGTTAAAGATCAAGCACATTTTACAGAGCATGGGTGCCAGTAAACCTTTTTTTTTTTTTTTGGGGGGGGGGGGGGGGGGTGGGTGGGGGGAGCGCAGATTCAAGCAAACCAAGAACTTTAAACAAATTTAGCTATGGTTTAAACTTTAAACATACAAGCTTCAGTTTCCAAACATTTGTACAAGTTCCTCCAAATAAAAACAATCATCCCTGCAGAAAAATGATTGAATATTTCATTCAAGAACTGAAGAAAGTAACGGATTTTTTTTTTAATAGCAAGACATAAGAAATGGTGCCAATCAAAACAAAAAGGAATGTTTCTGCCTTGACAATCAGCCCAACCTCAATAACCTAACTGCTTTAGCTTATTTATAAGATTTTACAGATGCTTTTGCTAAAAAATGGGAATGGCTGCATAAGCGCTCTTATGCAAGTTATTAAATTGAATTCTACGTCTTCTCAAACATCAGCACTTACATCTACTACCAGAACTCTAGCACCACTGCTTTAACTACACCATGTACGTGCCTACTGCTAATGTTTCATTTCCTTTCTTTTAGGGCTGCCTTTTCAGTAACAGCATTTCTGTCAGCCTTTTCATTTACAGCCTTTTCTTTTAGATGCGATGATTATCTATTCTAGAATTCTGGTTACCCTCACTCGTTCTATTCTATGTTGTTTGGGTTAGTGGTTGAAACTGCTCTTCCAACGTGATTTAAGAAAAGTATGTGTATAGAAATCTTGTCTCAACTTACCTTCACGTGCTTCTTGACACTAACCCAAACAGGCACGTATACATTAGCACTTACATCAACAAGAACTCTAACACCACTGCTTTAATGACACCATGAAACTACACTCTTATCACATTATGTACCCAATCCCAAGGAATAATTTATTAAAACAAAATATTTATGATCAATGATCCAAATCCAATCTACCCTCAGATCCTCTCATCGAGAGGAGCCTCTAAAATTCTCCACTAAGAAATAAATATTAAGAAATTATTATGCACGAAGTTTAGGTTTATAAGTTACAACCCACAAAACAATATCATAATTCAGCATCTAAGTATGAAGAATGCAAACTTTTCGACACATCTAATGTTCTAGACATATATTTTGGATCTTCTAAAAGTTTGCTATCAGCTATCCACGGATTAGTAATGCCACCTTTCAAACAAACAAAATATGAAGAAAGTCAGCAAATGTACAAATTGCATTATAGAATAAATAGAACCTGGTGTTTGGTGAGACGCCTACGAATGGCTCGGGTCTTCTTGGGACGGAGATCAAGAGGTAGATACTTCTTGTTTTTGTAAGCCTCTCTCAAAGCTGCTTTCTGCTTCTGGGAAATAACAGTCAACACCTGCGCTATTGACAGCCTCACAACCTTGCTGCAAAGTCACCAAACGCAATTTCTCCCAATCAGTTCATAAATCGTTACATTAGAAGAGCAATAACACTTGTATTCAGAACAGAACTCAGGATTAATACATCTTAGAGAGCTTGTTAGGGGCACCGCCGGTGACCTTGGCGACTCGGAGTAAAGCGAGCTCTGCCTTGAGTTCCTTCAACTGGTTGAGTAGCTCTGTCTTCGATTTATTCCTCAGCTCGAAAACCTTTATTCTCGCAGCTGTGTCGTCAACGTACAATGCAAATCATATCCAAGATTTCAGATTCCAAATGGAAAATTTCAAAGCCAATAACACAGATTGAAATCGTTTCGGCGAAGGTCTTACCCATTTTCTCCGCAGTTATGCTCCTCCCAACACTTGAAAGTTGAAACCCTAAAACTGCCAGAGGCACAGTAGGAGAAGGATGATCCCTAATAAACGAGAGGCCGCGTGTTTTCTGGGCTGAAATCAAACGGGCCTGCTACGGACTTATTAGGCCTACAATTATTCGTGGACGCAATAAAAAAACAACT
Source organism: Acacia confusa (assembly GCA_037074495.1). Taxonomy (NCBI): domain Eukaryota; kingdom Viridiplantae; phylum Streptophyta; class Magnoliopsida; order Fabales; family Fabaceae; genus Acacia; species Acacia confusa. The sequence continues at coordinate 4,777,020 of CM073507.1, read as the reverse complement.
GATATATATATATATATATATATATATATATATATATATAATCAAAATTTTAGGAAAATGGCTAGGTTCCCCCACAATTCAAGGGCAAAGCGAAATCTCCCTTTCTCCTAATTGATACCAATGTTGGGCAGCGTGAGTTTCTGTGTTTTTTTTTCCCCGAAACTAATTACACCTTTCAGCCTTTGTTTGGGGAAAAAATATAGGATAAAGATACAAAAATACACATGTGCTTTACCCTTAAGAACACCCAACATCAATTGTTTTTTTTGTTCAAAAATACACATGTGTTTATGAAAGAGGTGCAAAAGTCACAGCACTATTAAATCTTGCTTAACAGTGTTAATTTTGAAGGTGAGGCCCACACTATTTTCATGAAAATACCAAAATGCCCTTAATTGAGGGGGGGGGGGACCTCTGCTCCAAACACCCTCCTCTAATCTCGATCTTCAATTACCTTGTTTTTTTGCTTGAAGGGTACCGCAAATTCTCATAATGAACTGCATCAATTCATTTGTTGGTGATTAGAGAAACAGCCTAATCGGAGGGAAAATCATCGAGGTTTGAAAAAGTGCAGAATCGATGAACACTTCTGAGTCTTCAATTCAACCTAACAGTAATTTTCGGATTTTTGAGAAGCCCCAGTAGAACCAAAAGCCTCCTTTCAGGGCGAGGAAGTTGTTCTTTGTTTCTTTCCAGATAGATTTTGAGGTCTGGCCCTATTGAGACCGAGGAAGCTGTGCTGTGATTGCCTCCCGTCTTGATTGCTAGATGAACTTCTCCATCCAAAATGATCTAAACATATAATGTCTCTCTCTTTTTGTTTTGATATCTTTCACGAGCTTTCAAAAAAATCTTAACTTATAAAGATTGTAATTTCCTGTGCTGGACTGTTATTGATTGAATTTATGTTCTTGATGTGATAGCTTGATTTCAAGTGTATTTTTCTACTTACAAATCATGCTTGATTTTGGTTATGCATTTGTGTATGGTTACACTGAGTAGTATATTGTGTGTGGTAGATTAGTATACAGTTGAAATTTCCATGGGAAAATTTGCCTTCAAAGATTTCTAATGCTGACATGTAGTTTGTAGAATCTCCTGAGATTCACTACTCTTTCTTTCTTTTTTGTAATCAAGAGAGCTTCAACTCTCCCCACAATCTTCATTGTGCTATAATTTTTCATACTAGAACAGAGATCTTTACTTTTCCTGAACATCTTCTGCTAATCGATTAGGGTTTTTTCGTCGTCGTCCATGCAGTATCTTTTTCTTCGTCTTATTCCCATCTAGTTCAAATTTCATGGTTCTGACAATAGGAGATTGATTTGCTCAAGAAACTTTTTAGTTATTTTTCCCTATACAAATGTGGAATTCTTGGCATTGGAATCATTTTTATTTAGGCTAGTGAAACTCGATAACTGGCCTAAAAAATGTTTTCGTTCCGATAAAGAATCGTTCTTGTTGTGAATAGGTTCAGATCGAGATTGGAGCGGGGTATCAAATTGTGCTAGGCTTTTTTTAAAAAAAAACAAGGGTATTTTGATATTTTCATGAAAATAGTGTGGGCCTCACCTTCAAAATTAACACCATTAAACAAGATTTAAAGGTGCTGTGACTTTTGCTTCTTTTCTATAATCACATGTGTATTTTTGCGCCCAAAAAAAACATTTGGTGCCGAGCGTTCCCGAAAGTAAAGAACGTGTGTATTTTTGCACATTTACCCAAAAATATATGTTAATATGAATGAGTGAGTGAAAAAACTTGATTTGAATTATATTTTGGTTGGCCAAAAATTAGTGCTGCATTTTTTATTTCATGGGGAAAAAATCAAAGCATTCGTTACATTTAATGTTTTTATACATATTAATTTTTATGATGGCCTGTCTATTATTCTTTGGCCCATCTTAGTTCAACGTTTACACATTATAAAAAAGGGAATATCATTTCTGTCTTTAAGGCAACAAAATTTTCTGCCTTAAGTCAAAACTACGTCGTTTTAATTCTTTTTTAAATGAAGAGATGAAAGGAAAAGAATGAAAAAAACAAAAACAAAAACAAAGAAAAAGCAAAGAAAAAAAAACAAAAACAAAAAAAGAGCCAAAACGATGTAGTTTTGACTTAAGGCAGAAATGATATTCCCTATAAAAAATGAGGGGGGAAAGACCAGATTCAACATTCAACTACAAAGCAGAAGATTTAGATGCTTCTTTTATTCAGTCCCACGTTAAATGGTGATGATCTGATAGATGTGATTTATATTTAATGTACGTAGATATTTTTTTATATATAAATCTAAGTTGCATGTGTTTATTTAATTGGGTGAAGGTGCAAAAATACACATGTGTTTTGTTCTTAGGAGCGCTCAACACCAAATGTTTTTTTTAGGTGCAAAAGTACACACGTGGTTATAAAATAGGTGCAAAAGTCACACCCACCGTTAAATGGAAAACGTTGACTGTTAAATAAAATGTTTTTGACCAATTATGATGACATGGATGCTGACTTGGCAGGTTGTAGAAGCATCTGGAAAAAGGAAAAAAAAAAAAGTTGAACACCATCAAAACGAAAGAGCTGACTCTGTTCTTGGTTTCACGGTTACCAAATCTAATCCATACCTCTTGCCTACCAACGCCCTGTCAACACATAATCAGATTTGGATTTCCTTCCTTCCACAGCAAGCACAGTGTGAGGTGTGTGGAAGGAAGTTTATGAGAGAAGGGTGATAATGGCGAGAAGAAGAAGAGGGTGTTCATTGTCTTTATAGCCATGCTAAAAATGAAAAAATGAATGTAAAAAAATAAAATAGAAAAGTATCTTTAGACCCAGCAAAACAATACAGGCGTCATCACATTAGCCACATACCTTAAGGAGCTCTAGAATTCTTATCTTTGAGTCAATATCATAATCAGATTTGTTTAAAAGCTTTTCTGCAAGCATAGTTCGATATTCATTAACAAGCCGGTCTTTAGAACCAATTATGCCTACAATCATCCCAAGAATGTCAACCTTCCTTTGGTTCCTGCTACCCTTTAATGGATCTGCTTCCACAGGATCAGGCTGCCGCTAAAAGAGAAAACTTATAAGGATAAATAGAGAAAGCATGATTTTTGTAAGGAAAAAAAAATGCAAAGTAAGCAGATAAGAAACACCATGATGTACAAAAAAATGAGCAAACTTCAAAATAATGAAGAGGAAGTAATGTGATGGAAGAGAAGTTAGAAATACAGAGCAGAGGATTAAATAGCAAAGGCATTCGTCACCATCAAATCATAGCTATCTGCAATGAGGAAATTCACACACTTTGGCATATACGTACACGAAGCTCAATTAAGCTTCATTGTTGCTAGAAATTCTCAAATAATTTCATCACGACACTGCAATAGGAAGTTTTTAATGTCTAACTTCTTCCATTAACAAACAACTCTCCCCAGATCCAAAATCCAAAAATCTAGAAGGGAACAAAAAGAAATTCATAGGGGGTCTCAATTGCTAAGGAAGATGAGTGGTTGACGGAGTTTTTCTACTCCTAATGAGCTTCCATCTTCATATCCACCGGAGCTCAGATTTAGGCACTCACAGCATCATCAATCTTAGGGGTCACCGTCTGCAAAATCAACGGAATCGATTGAACCCAACTGACTCAACATCTTCTGGGTCTACTAGTTCCAGACTTGGAGCAGATAACAAAGGTTGACGGGAAGGAATAGGATCTCTTTCTATGTCTACTGATGCGTCTTCGGATGCTTTGAAGCTTTGGTTCGGCATCTTCGGGTTGTTTGATTGATTCCTAAACCAGGTGCTTCAACTTCGTGGGATTTTGAGAAGCTTGGTGGAGATTAAATCAGGTTTCATTCCTAAACCAGGTCCGTTTGCATCTGTGGCTTGTTTAGGGGTAGGTTTCTAACTGCATTATTGCTCCAGCTGCCACGTCCCTGGAAATTCAAAGGAGGAGTGACACGTGGACACCATCTGATAAGAGTTTTAATCATTAACGGCAGTTATCTAACCTTAACAGGATATGTGACTTTTGCACCTTTTTCGTGACCACATAGTTACTTTTGTACCTAAAAAAAGCACTTGGTGTTGGGTGTTCTTCGGGGTAAAACACATATATATTTTTGCACCTTAACCCTATTTAATTTGTGGGATTAAACTAGCCTATGTCACTGTCAGATAAAAAATGTCATTATTCACAAGTAACTACATAATAAAGCTAAAAGTTCCATTATTCACAAATTCACGAGGAGGGTAAGTTCTTATAGTTTGTACATGAATTTTTTTTTCAAGGCAAGAGATGCATTTTTTATTTTTGTCAAAACGTATTTTTATTAATTTAAAAGTCAGTGTATACATATTCTTACAAGATAAGCAGACAAAAAATTGAATTGATTCAACATTAAGTGTTTTTTCTTTAGACTAAAATGTTTGATAACACGAAAACAAGGACTAAAGGTTTTTTTTTTAAAAAAAAAAAATCAGCAATTTAATCAATACATTCAATATATGAAAATTTTACAAGTTATTGTTTTTAAACTATAAATAACACAAGTAGTTTTTTTAAGACATTTAATTTTATTAAAGGGTTAAGGTACAAAAATACACATAATTTTTTTTCTTTTTAATGCACTCAACACCAAATATTTTTTTGAGGAGTAAAAATAATTATGAACTTTCAAAATACACATGAATTATTCTAAAAGTCCGCCAAACACAAATGTTTTTTTTCTTATGAGTAAAAGTAACCATAAACTCCTAAAATATGTGTAAAAATACATATTGACCATTAGTTGACTATTTGTTTGAATTTATTGACTAAAAATAGTGACATTGAAGATAACGCTGATGATTAAGAAATAACTTGGAGTGAAATACTAATATACTCTATAAGTACCACATCATGTGAACCCTGTCAAATTAAGACTCTATAACTCATATTCTTTTAATTTTGGTTGGCTGATGACTCATCTTATTTTTAATAAAAATATCGGTTGATCATTTAGTTTTAATTTTTTAAATTATATTTGTTTTCTTAAAAACAAGATAAATTTTGAACCTTTTTCAAACTAGTCATGAGCCAATCAAGATTAAAATGATATGAGTTACTATGTTTTCATATGGATAAAGTTCCCATGGCATGGTAGTCCTAGAGTAACTAAGTATTTATCCAACTTGACATGATAATTTGATGACTAAGTAAAGAAAGTTAATTTTCACCTAACCATATATCTCCACCCAGTTGTTTTATCTCCATCTAATAGAGAGGAAGAGGAGAGGAAGTATTAGATGGAGATAAAGTGACAAGGTGGAAATAAAGGGCTAGGCGTATATTGATTTCCCTTACTTAGTTAGCAAATTACAATTTCATGTTATTTCTTAATCATCTGTGTCATCCTTTATGTCAAAAAATTCAAATAAACTATCAATATATATTTTTGCACATATTTTTAAAGTTCATAGTTACTTTTGTCTCTCAAAAAAATATTTGTATCGGATGCACTATTAAGAAAATTTCATGTGTATTTTTTCATCTTAAGCATAAAAAATTCAAACAAATGGTTATCTAACTGTTGATGTGTATTTTTGTATTTATTTTGGAAGTTTATAATTACTTTCATCTCTTTTTTTTTTTGGTTGGTGTTGGTTGTTTTTTGAAAAAATCTCATGTATTTTTATCCCTTAACCTTTATTAAAAGATGGGTCAAGGTACAAGTTTGTTATGGAAGTTTTTGATGGGGTGTATTGTTGCTAAAGTTTAAAAACTTATGCAATATTACCATTTATCTTTAAAAAATTATTAATTTGTTATGAAACTGAAGGAATTCTAGAGAGAAGTCAGAGAATTTTAGAGAGATGAAATGAATTCTCATTCAAGTGTCATTGAAATGTTTGCATAAGGTCTCTATTTATAGACCTTCAAGGGTTACTATGCAATAAACATTCACACAATAAATATATTCATAACACTCCCCCTTGGATGTTTATTGTGAATGTGTCTCGTTAAAAACTTTAACTAAGAAAAACCCAATGGGATAAAAACCTAGCCAAAGAAAAGAGTACATCATTCATTGATACACTTTCTAGTGCTGCCTTATTAAAAACCTTTCTAGAAAAACTCAGTGGGACAAAATCTAGATAAGGGAAAAATAGTACAGCGTGTATCGTCTCCCCCTCTTGATTACATTAGACTTGCTCCCCCTGATGACTATATTGCTTCAATGTCATTCTGAGCATATCATCCTTTCTATCATCAAGTATTCTGTTAGAAACGCTCAGTCTGTTTGTTCATTGAATACCTGCAAGATCTAAATCTTTCAAGTAAAATCATAATAAAATACATTTAAATCTTTTCATATATGTGTATATAAAACTTTTAATAAATATTCATTCATATAATGATACTATATGCACTATAATAGATTCATGCAATATATGAATTTATTTAATTGATTATTCTCGAGAATTTTGATGCTCATAGCATCTTAAGTCCTTCTGGGACATATGTGTTTCTGACGCCTTACATCCTTTAAGGACATGTGCTTCTAGCACATACTAATATATTGTGGCTCATGATCCTCATTATTATTCATTACAACATATGTTATCACATAAACATAAATAACATCAACGTTGATTTTATTTTTCTGGTCCCATCGGATTTCATTCATAATATATTGAGATCACATTATATTCATATATTTTAGATACCTGGGTCTTTTCTAGGACCACAATATTTTCTTCTGGAGATATCTCTACTGCATATAACATCTCTTCAGGAGATGGCTCTTCTTGAGCTTTTTTTAATTATCCTCGAATTGATCATCTATATTTTTATAGCTCCTTTTTTTTCTTTTAAGGATTTTTATCTTTAAAACCGATGGACCTGCAACGCTTCAGGCGTGCTTTATAATAATTCATATAGGAGCATTTGCAGTTGGGACATGTGACTTTAGCACTTTCTTTAGGTCAGTAAATGCTTCTAGCATTTGATTAGCTAAATTCTGTAACTGAATTATCATTTTGAACTTTTGAACTTTTAGTGCACATTTCTTTGTACGAGCATCAATATGAGTCAATGATAATTCATTCCACTTTATCTCTTTACCCAATATGCTTATATTTCTCCCCCTCATCTGATTATGTTGTATATATCCATCTGTGTGCATTATAGTGGATTAATAATCATTGCACATTTACAACATTTCAAAATGGAATTAATCTGGCTCCTGACCGAAAACCAATTTTATGGGGAGAATTTTATTGGTTTATATAATTGGTGCAAATATATATAAACAATGTTCTCATAATCATTGATCTACTCATATAAGATTTCTGGATCATTCAATCTGGAAAATTGCGCTCATAATATATTACAAATTTCTAGTTGCAAACATCATTGTAAATTTTGCAGACTTATAATCTCACATCTAATCTTTCAATTTGATATATTTCCAGAGATCCATTTCCAATAATTATTTCTATTTGAGAACAAGCAGCACATAATATATGACTCGGATGATCAAACAAGTCATGCCAACTTTCCATATGATTTATCAACAAATCTAATATTCATTTTGGGGAAATCAACACAGAAACATTCACAAAGAATTATCACATAAATATTCACACTTGATATATATCATTCTCCCCCTCAAGTGTGAGACCTTAAAAATTAATTCATAAAATTTCCATACAATATTCCATAATAATAGCATATATGATATCTATTTCATTAAAATTCCACAGATTTCTTAATGCATTATCAATGCATAATTTTGTTACTTCTGGTAACAAAATTTTCATTTTCCAGAATTGACAAACAAATATATATTAAATACAAAATCATCAAATGGATCACTGTAGATTCACGAGCGCAATACTGTCTAATCATAGATGCATCACTGTGGAATCACAGGTGCAACAACTCGAATTGTCATATGTATTTAAAGTAAAAAAGGTTCTAAGCTCGTGTTTTATAGGAAGCAGATCTGCAGAGATTTAACAGGACTGCGCAAATCTGCAGAGATTCAATAGGATTTAATTCGGCTATAAATAGAAGAAGGCAAACGAACATGCCTCACAAACACATAAGCATCTGATAATATCAATTATCAGATATTCACATATTTCTCTAAATTCTATTGTCATGGCAGGACCTAGTAATTTTATCCCAGTTTCTGATACATCTGAAACAGCATTACTTGATGCTTTGTTGTATGATGATCAACCCAATATGTCATTTACTTCTTTGTTATCTCCTAATCCTTTTGAGATGTTTATTCCTCCTTCTACTATTCCTCTTTCTGCTTCAAATGTACCTACTTTTCCCCCAAGAACAAGTGTTCTTCCTCAATCTACAAGCATTGAAGGTACAACTGAAGCAGGTTCATCAAAAAGGCTTGTTAAAAGGTGTAGAACTATGGCCGAACTGATGGAGTCTACCAGTCAAGTTCAACCAATAGTCACAACAATCAATGAGCCAGCACTCACAAGCCAGCAAACAACCACCAGCCAGCCATCAACAACCAGCTAGCCAGTAACAATTATCCAGCCAACAACTACAAGCCAATTAGCAACTACTAGTTTATTGGAATGTAGTTGCTATCATGTTTTACGAGAAATTATACATACCAACGGACTTCAATATCATAGACTTGAAGTTCACGGGAGGAGGATAGGTATGATTTCTCATGCTGTTTTATATGAAAATGTACATGATAAATCTTACAATACTGACAGGCTTCCAATGTTTGATTTTAGTAATAAAAATTTTGGAGAAATCAAACATTCTCTGACACAGTATTGTATAGATTTACAAGCATCAGGATATAACTTGATGCGTGATCCTGTATTGGACTATCATGAGGTCCTTTGAGTTGGTTCGGAATAGGCTAAAAATCCAAATGAAATACCGCGGAGTTCATTTCAAACCAACATTGAAAATCCATTAGATAAAGGAAAACAGCCCGCGGTTAATATTCCATATGATATATCATCCCTTAATCAGGGTGAATTATATAGATTGACAATGGAGCAACGAGAGAGAATAAAGAAAACTACGCACCATGATTTAAGTGATTATTTTCACTTAACCCTAGATGATGCGAGTAAACAATTAAATATGTCTATTCACACCATACAAAAAATCTATCAAAAAGGAGGGTTAACTGAATAGTCACACAAAAAGCTTAAGAAACTTATGATGCAAATCTCGACATTACGAAGAGCTTTGCCTCATCTGAATCCCATCTCAAGAGAAGCAAAAGAAGAAGACATTAAATATCTTCAAAATGAGATGATTAAGGTTTGTAATGGAGTTGAGCCACTCGCTATTAAACTTTGTTAAAATAATATTGTCTTTTGTTTAATTATTTTATTTATAAATATTCTTTCTCTTGTATTCACAAAAATTGTTATAATTATCTAAACACAAAATAATAGTAAAATAACCATAATCACAATTTATTTATTGCTTCATTCACTTCTGACAATGAAATTGGATAAAATTCATAATTTGTCTCCTCATAGCCTCAAGTCAATTTATGCCTTATATCTCCATAGCATTTTGATCTCATGATATATTAATAAAATTAGTAACAATAATAAAATCTAAAATTAAATTAAAATAATAAAAATAAATAAATATATAAATTTAATTAGAGTGTACCTGAATCAAAATGTCTTGTTTTGCTTTCTTTGGTTTGACAAATAGATATAATAATAATATAATAAAAATGGCATAAAATATTTAACAACACACACTACCTTGAAGCATATGATTTTTCTATATGCTTACCTATAACATCTGCATGTTTCTTATATATTTATGCATAATTTATAATATAGATTGATATATATGATCTTTCACAATTTTATATTCATGAAGTAATAATAATAATAAAAAAAAATCATTATTTTACAATGAGACAAAATAAAGGAAAGAAAAATTGTGCATTCGTAGGCTCACACAACAAATCCTTAAATTATAAATATTATTATAAAGAAAGTGTTTAATAATAATATTACGTATTTACCAAAATAGTTAATAGGAAATTTGACTAACATATTCAATAATGAAATCTAAATATATTAAAATATTCCATTATCCATGCACTTAAAAATATCAACAATAATGATAATCACACACAAACATACCTACCAAATAATCTGAATCAACTTTCCTTCTCCTTCGATTTAATAATAATTTATTTAATTGTTCTTAACAATTTGAAGATAAGCCCAGTGTAAATACAAAGATATTAACATGTAGACAAATATTTAAGCAAAACAAGGTGTCGGCCACAATACTATAAGCATGTGAAAATAATAGACAAATATTTAAACAAAATAAAGTGTCGGCAACAATTTTTGTTAAATAATAATATAATATATAATGTTATTATATATAATAATAATAATAATAATAATAATAATAATAATAATATGGGAGCAGGTGGGAAGAGGACGTATAATGGGATACATTATTCTCAAAATTATTTAAAATATAATAATAACTAAAACAATGCTCCATTTTCAATATATATTAAAATAACGATAATTTAAAAACAAGTGAGATTGGTTTCCGCAGATGCAACCAATTATTATGACATGCATAATGCTTCCCATAACAAGTAGACAAACCTAAAGATAGAAATTACTTCAATAATTAGTGTCTTGTGCGAGAAAACATGTATTGATTTTTCAAACTTTGTATCAAACATTTTTTTTTTAAATGCGAGCCAACAAAATAATATCATTCAATAATATATCTATGTTATAAAACTGAAGGAATTTTAGAGAGAAATCAGAGGAAATTCTAGAGAGATGAAATCCATTCAAGTATAATGAATAGTTACAGGAGACCTCTATTTATAGAATGATGCAAATAGTAGATTACTATGCGTATATACCATGTCATCCTGTATTTGGAGATTATAGGTCAATGGACATCCACATAATAAGAATATTCATAATACTCCCCCTTGGATGTCCATTTATAAATGTGCCTCGTTAAAAACTTTAACTAGGAAAAACCCAGTGGGATAAAAACCTAGCCAAAGAAAAGAGTACAACATTCATTGATACACTGTTGAGTTTTGCCTCATTAAAAACCTTTCTAGGAAAAACCCAGTGGGACAAAACCTAGATAAGGGAAAAAGAGTACAGCGTGTATCGTCTCCCCCTCTTGATTACATCAGACTTGCTCCCCCTGATGACCACATTGCTTCATTGTCTTTCTATCATCAAGTATTCATTGTATACCTGCAAGATCTAAATCTTTCAAGTAAAATCATAAATATACATGTGCATAAATATTTATTCAGATAATAATATCACATGCACGATAAATGCTTCATGCTACATATGAATTTACTTAATTAATTATTCTCGAGAATTTGATGCTCCTAGCATCTTAAGTCATTTAGGGACTTATTCTAGCGCCTTATGTTCTTCAGGAACATGTGCTTCTGGCACACACTAATATAGTATGACTCATGATCCTCATTATCATCATTACAGCATATGTTATCTTATAAAAATAAATATCATCAATGTCGACTTTATTTTTCGGTCCCATCGGACTTCATTCATAATTTATTGAGATCTCATTATATTCACATATATTAGGTACCTAGGTCTCTCTTAGACCACAATACACTTTTCTTGTAATATCTCTTCTGGAGATAACATCTCATCAAAAGATAACTCTTCTGGAGCTTTACTTAATTATCCTCGACTTGATCATCTATATTTTATAGCTCCTTTTCTCTTTCGAGGATTTTTATCTTTATAACCGATGGACCAGCAACGCTTCAGGCGTGCTTTATAACAATTCATATAGGAGCATTTGCAGTTGGGACATGTGACTTTGTCACTTTAGGTCAATAAATGTTTTTAGCATTTGATTAGCTAAAATCTGCAAATGAATTATCTTTTAAACTTTTATTGCACATTTCTTTGTATGAGGACCAATATGAGCCAATGATAATTCATTTCATTTTATCTTTACCCAATCTGTTTATTTTTCTCCCCCTCATCAAATCATCAATTTTCTTTGTATATCCATCTATGTGCATTGTAATAGATTAATAATCATTGCACATTTAAAACATTTTAAGATGGAATTATTCTGGCTCCTGACCAAAAGCCAAATTTTACGGGGAGAATTTTGTTGGATTATAAGCTGCAAATATACACGTATGAACAATGTTCTCATAATAATTGATCTATCCATTCATAGATACTTTAATACATGATTTATGGATCATTCAATCTGGAAATTGCGCGCATAATATATTGCAAACATCTGGTTGCAATCATCACTGCAAACTTTGCAGATCAATAATTTCATATGTACTCTTTCAATTTAATATATTTCCAGAGATCCATTTCCAATAATATTTTCATAATCATATATATTTGAGAACAAGCAGCACATAATATGACTCGGATGATCAAACAAGTCATGCCAACATTCCATATAATTTATCATCAAATCCAATATCAATCTTGGGGGAATCAACACACAAACATTCACAGAAAATTAACACAAAAACACTCACACTTGATATATATCAATCTCCCCCTCAAGTATGAGTCTGTAGAAATTAATTCATGTAATTTCATACAATATTCCATATATGATATCTATTTCTACAGATATCATTAAAATTCCACAAATGCATTATCAATGCATTATTCTGTTACTTCTGGTAACAAAATTTCAATTTTCCAGAAACAACAATCAAATAAATACAAAATCATTGAAATTATCAAAATACTGTGGAATCACAGATGCATTACTGTGGAATCACAGGCGCAACATGTATCACTGTGGAATTGTCGTATGCATATATAGTCAAAAAGTGTCTAAGCTCGTGCTTGACAGGGTGCAGATCTGTAAAGATTCAACAGGACTGCGCATATCTGCAGAGATTCAATAGGATTTAATTCGGCTATAAATAGAAGAAGGCAAACGAACATGCCTCACAAACATTCAAGCATCTGATAACATTCACTACCATATACTAACTTATTATTTTTCTTCTAATCGCGTATATTATTGCAATGGCAGGTCCAAGTAATTTTATCTCAGTTTCTGATACATCTGACACAGCATTACTTGATGCTTTGTTGTATGATGATCAGACAAACCTGTCATTTACCTCTTTATTATCTCCTAATCCTTTTGAGATGTTTATTCCTCCTTCTACTATTCCTCCTTCTGCTTCAAATATACCTACTTCTCCCCCAAGAACAAATGTTCTTCCTCAATTTAGAAGGAATGAAGGTACAACTGAAGCAGGTTCATCAAGGAGGCCTGTTAAAAGGTGTAGAACTATGGCTGAACTAATGGAGTCTACCAGTCAAATTCAACCAATAGTCACAACAATCAATGAGCCAGCATTCATAAGCCAGCAAACAACCACCAGCCAGCCATCAACCACGATCCAGCTAGCAACAATCAGCCAACCGACAACCATTAGCCAGCCAATAACAATTAGCCAACCAACAACCACTAGCCAGCCATCAACTACAAGTCAATTAGCAACAACTAGCTTATTGGAATGTAGTTGTTGTCATGTTTTACGAGAGATCATACATACCAACGAACTCCAGTACCATAAACTTGAAGTTCACGGAAGAAGAACAGGTATGATTACCTATGCTGTTTTATTTGAAAAAAGTACAGGATAAATCTTATAATACTGACAGGCTTCCAATGTTTGATTTCACAAAGAAAAATTTTGAAGAAATCAAACAATTTCTGACACAGTATTGTATAGATTTACAAGCATCAGGATATATCTTGATGCGTGATCCTGTATTAGCCTATCATGAGGTTCTCTGTGTTGGTTCGGAATGGGCTATAAATCCAAATGACCTCCATGGAAGTTCATTTCAAACCAATATTGAACACTCATTAGGCAAAGGAAAACAACCTGCAGTAAGTATACCCTATGATACTTCATCCCTTAACCAGGGTGAATTATATAGGTTATCTATGGAGCAACGAGAAAGAATAAAGAAAACAACGCTCCATGATTTAAGAAATTATTTTCACTTAACCCTTGATGAAGCGAGTAAACAATTAAATATGTCTACTCACACCATACAAAAAATCTATCAAAAAGGAGGGTTAACTGAGTGGCCACACAAGAAGCTCAAGAAACTTATGACGCAAATCTCGATATTACGAAGAGCTTTGCCTCATCTGGATCCCATCTCAAGAGAAGCAAAAGAAGAAGACATTAAATATCTTCAAAATGAGATGATTAAAGTTTGTAATGATGTTGAGCCACTCGCAATTAAACTTTGTTGAAATAATATTTCCTTTTGCTTAATTATTTTGTTTATGAATATTCTTTTCTCGTATTTATAAAAATTGTTATAATCATAGAAATCACATAACAACCATAATAATATATTTTCTTTATTCACTTCTGGGAATGAAGTTGGATAAAAATTCATGATCCATAACTCACTGATTTGTTTGATCATGGCAAGAAATTAATCCACAATATTGCTACTACAATAGCAAATTGAATATATTTATTTATAATATCAATCATGATCATACAATCCCTTGTCTCATAATTTAAGGGAATATTTAATGCCAAATATACAATTTTGAGGCCTTTATACAACTGATAACATACAAAATTTATGGATCAAATATTGTTTCATAATTTGTTTCTTGTTATCAGGCTAACTTGCCTCTTGGCTTCAGGCAATCTTGCCTCTGAAATTAAGGCTATCTTGCCTCTTAGGCTCAAGCCAATTTATGCCTCATCTCTCAAGCCAATCTATGCTTCATATCTCTATGGCATTTTGATCTCATAATTATATATATGATCTTTTAACAGTTTATCTTCAGGATAAATAAAGTATAAGCATAATAAAACAAATAGATGGAACCCACTAATATGTATATATTAGTGTCGTTGCCATAAATAATAAAAGGGAAAGGGGAATTTATATAAAGCAGTAAATAAATAAATAAAAATAAAATAAATGACTGGAAATAAACGTGCTAAATAAATAAAAAGAAGATGAAATAGGAATGGTAGTAAACTCACAGCGAGACCTATCTCATCCAAAGGTAAGAAAGAGGATGCATATGCAAATGCAAATATATATATATAATATATAGAAAGCAGTAAATAAATAAATGGAGCCCACAGTACTAGTGTCGCTACCATGAGAAATAAATAAAGCAGTAAAGAATTAAAATAAATAAATGGAGCCCACTATAGTGTTGCAACCATGAGAAATAAGTAAAACAGTAAATAAATAAATAAATAAATGGAGCCCACTAATATAGTATTGCAACCATGAGAAATAAGTAAAGCAGTAAATAAATAAATGGAGCCCACAGTACTAGTGTCGCTACCATGAGAAATAAATAAAGCAGTAAAGAATTAAAATTAATAAATGGAGCCCACTATAGTGTTGCAACCATGAGAAATAAGTAAAACAGTAAATAAATAAATAAATAAATGGAGCCCACTACTATAGTGTTGCAACCATGAGAAATAAATAAAGCAGTAAATAAATAAATGGAGCCCACTATAGTGTTGCTACCATGAATAAATAAAGCATAATAAAATAAATAAATAGAGCCCACTAATAGATACTAGTGTGCCATCATAAAGAATAAATAAATGTATAATAAAATAAATAAATGGAGCCCACTAATAAATAGTGTTGCTGCCATAAAAGATAAATTAAAATAAATAACATAAAAGTAAATAAGTAAAAGATTTAAAGGAAAAATTAAACCTATTTCGAAGTCAAATTACAACAATAAGAAAGATATACTTGAAAAATCTAGAGTTCCCATGCTTATACTTTATTGTTAAACAATAATTGATAATAAAGTTAGAACACCTTACCTGCTACTCCACGTGCATGATTCCATTATTAGCAATTATTTCATCCAAGCTCAGTTCCTACGTAGCCCAAAACCATATGAATTGATGAATATTCAATGGAATTAAAAGGTGGGTCCCGTGGCAAAATGAAGAGCATAAATAATTGAATCAATTTTCTCCTTTCGTCACTATGTAAATGGAAAAGATGAAATGGATGCAATGGGAGGTGGGGCCGTGAGAGACAAAATTGGAATGGAGGGACAATTTTTTTTTTCTCTTTTTGTCCTGTGGTGCCGACAGTTCAGTCCCTTTTTTTTTTTTTTTTAAATCTCAGCCGCCACCATCATTCACATGCGCAGCAACTCCTCTTCAGGAATTAGACCCTGTCTTTTTTTTTTTTTTTTTTTTGTTGGAGACATTGAGATCTTGCAGGTTGGAGAAGACAAAGTTTGGAATTTCCCTTGTGAATTCTCTTCTTCACCAATCGCCTCCTCTACCACTTCATCCTTCTTTGATAAGAGAGAGAATTTGATATTATCATATCGTAAGAAATCTTCCATGGCTGCTCCTCCATGCTTGATTCGTCTTTAACCATGAATTATTATCGCCTTTGTCTTGATTTGCAAAAGCAAAGTTGTTTCCCACAAGATGCTGGTTGCTCTTCTGCTCTTCGGTGGATCTCTTTGCTGTTTCTAAGTTGTTGCCGAAAAAGGGAAGAAGGAAGGCATGAGGAAGAAGCCATCGTGCTGATAACGTGTTATAAAACTGAAGGAATTTTAGAGAGAAGTCAGAGGAAATTCTAGAGAGATGAAATCCATTCAAGTATAATGAATAGTTACAGGAGACCTCTATTTATAGAAGGATGCAAATAGTAGATTACTATGCGTATATACCATGTCATCCTGTATTTGGAGATTATAGGTCAATGGATATCCACATAATAAGAATATTCATAACAATCTATATATTATTGTATATTATTATTATAATAATATAAACATATGACCCATAGGAAATTTTTTTTTTTTAGGAACATATATTAAAGGACAAGTTCACGGGTGAGATCACAAAACAAGAATCCGTGAGCATGAACAGAATTTTAAGCAGTAACTCTTCCTTACTCCCTTCTCCATGACTAACCCGTGACACAAAAACAGGCGTATAAATAATAATGTTTTCTAAATTGAATGGGATGTCTCTTGTTCCTTTTGTGCCTTTCTCTTTCATTTTAATATAATATGATTTGAAATATAATAATATAAAGCATGTGGGACACATTTAATTTTTTTTTTTTTCCAATCCCGTCACTTAATGTCTCCCACTGAAATAGATATATTTATATTTTAAACAAAAAGACAAAAATAGAAAAAAAAAAAAACCTGATCATAGTGTCTCTCTCATTTTCTTTCTTAGATCTGATTGTGTTCTTCGGTGGGGGTGTCTTGAGACTGAGGATCTCCAAACTCAGCTTCCAAAATGAGTATATATGGTAGAGACCCGTGGGGTGGTCCGCTGGAGATTAATGCGACGGATTCCGCCACCGACGATGACCGAAGCCGGAATCTGCAGGATTTCGATCGGGCTGCGCTCTCTCGGCCACTGGACGAGACCCAGCAGAGCTGTTTTTTTTTTTCTTTCTTTCTTGGATAATGGTGTGGTGATGAAGACTCATAATTATCCATAATTAAACTACAGAACTCTCACTCTTGATGATGCAAAATAGATTAGATCATTTGAGAAATCGAAATAGGATTATGATAAGGGGGATCAACTTCAATCATACTAGAACAAAGATCGATGATGGCCCTGATCATATATGGGAATAAATGTGATGTTGTGAGAAGACAAGTGAATAGTGAAGAGGATGAAGAGTTTGCTGAAGAGAATGAGGTAAATTTCTTTGAGACTTCAGCAAAAATGGCTCTGAATGTTGATGAGGTGTTTGAAGTACTAGGTAAGAGTATTTGTCAGAAGATTGACGATGGAGTTTTTGATTTGTAGAATGAGTGTTCTGGAATAAAGAAAAGGAATCGGTGAAGAATTGCGATTCGGCGAAGGAGAAATCTGAAGCATGTCCTCCTGAGATTCCCAGAACATGGTTCTCTCTGCAAATCAAAATGAGAGATGAGAAGAAGAAGATATCAGCAATCCTGCTGATAACTTACTATGAAACTAAAGGAATTCTAGAGAGAAGTCAGAGAATTCTAGAGAGATGAAATGGATTCTCAGAGAATTCTAGAGAGATGAAATGAATTCTCATTCAAGTGTCATTGAAATGTTTGCATAAGGTCTCTATTTATAGACCTTCAAGGGTTACTATGCAATAAACATCCACACAATAAATATATTCATAACATAATTAACGTTTTTTAAACATTAATGTTAGTTTTTAACGGATATTTGATAACACTGCTACATTTTGAAATTTTTAAGGTAACATTAAACCTGAAAAAACTTTTGAGATAACGTAGTTCCACAATGAAATTTTTTTGGACAAATTTACGTATTAATCCTCAAAAGATTCATCAATAACAACACCTCATATAGGAGAGTCTCAAGTAAAAGGATAACATGCCTGTAAATTGTAAAAACAAGATAGTGAAATTCCCATTGCTTGCTGGCAGGAAAAGAAAGTGTGACAAAGGGAGGAGTGGGTGCATTATGGGCAGCATGCACATAATTAGATTTGTCAAATTTTGGTTACTTTGATCTTACGTCTAATAACAAGCCGATTAGGCATTAAAAAAAAGCCTCCGGTAGTCCAGAATTGGATCTCAAACCCAGAGTCGGGAGCAACCAAAGTCAATGCCTTTCACGACCCGAAAGACCCCACATCCCTGGTGATGGCGGGGGCCAATTTCCTCTGTATTTACGTCTTCTCTTTTGCACGATAACTGTCATTCAACAAACTTCACCGTATACCCCTCTCTTTATCGTTCTGGTTGTTGCTCAAGTTTACAAGAATCGTGGGATTAAATTAGCCTCTGCAGCTCTAGTGCCTGAATCTATCGGTACTGTGTGGTTTCAAATGAAGAAGCTTTTAGGAACAAGAATAGAAGGTCGTGGTTAAGGATCGTTGTCAGTGCCACAAACTCTCGTTCTCACATGCTCGCTCATTTACCCGCGTTACAAGTCCCTCTTTTTCACTTTCTCGATATTCTCAACGCCCAGAAGCTTTGAAGTTAAATACCGATTGCCAAAACATGAAGCAGCCATACAAGCAAACCAGCTTAAATCATAGACGGGACGAAGAGATGCCGGGAGCCCAAACAACTCCTCCATATTCACCAAAAACCCTTAAACATCCCAGATCTCTTCCCAGATCCATCAATTATCTGTTGAAAGAGCAGAGGCTTCTCTTTATCTTAGTGGGCATTTTTATTGGCTCCACATTCTTCATCGTTCAACCCACCCTCTCTCGTCTCTCCCCATCTGAATCCCGTCCCTTCGTTCCCAAATCCTTCTCTACAGGCTTGACGCTACATGATGAGGTTTCCCGTTCGTATAGTTTGGGAGGCAAATTGGGGAGAGTCCCCGTCGCACTCAGTGGCCGGCGTTTAAGGATCGTGGTCACCGGAGGGGCAGGTTTCGTTGGAAGTCACCTCGTCGACAAGCTTATTGCCAGGGGGAATGATGTCATTGTAATCGATAATTTTTTCACCGGGAGAAAAGAGAATTTGGTTCACCTCTTTGGGAACCCGCGATTTGAGCTCATTCGTCATGATGTGGTTGAACCAATTCTCCTGGAGGTCGATCAGATCTATCACTTGGCTTGCCCTGCTTCACCTGTGCACTACAAGTATAATCCCATCAAGACTATCATATCCTTCATCGTCGAATCGTTATTGATTGGTGATAAGTATAAATTTATTTCATATTTATTCAATTATAGTGTTTTCAATAAACTCAGAATTGAACCTGGTGTTATTTTGAGACCCTTGACTACCCATGACTTACAAGACAAACGTGATGGGTACCCTTAATATGCTGGGACTCGCAAAGAGGATTGGCGCAAGGTTCCTTCTTACTAGTACCAGTGAGGTTTACGGTGATCCACTTGAGCATCCCCAGAAAGAGACTTACTGGGGAAATGTAAATCCAATAGGTGGGCTTCTAGATCTGAATCCACCGTGAGATTTGCTTGTCTCAGAGCTTTTACCTTAATCATGCATGGCTTATATACTGTGGTTCAGTTGTCTGAAAACATGCGTACAAATTATAGGTGAGAGGAGCTGTTATGATGAAGGAAAGCGAACTGCAGAAACCTTGTCAATGGATTATCATCGAGGTGCCGGCGTTGAGGTAGCTTATATATTTAATTGATCCGTGGCTAACTGCCTATTGTAGAATGTAGATAATCTACGTTGATGTCTATGTTGTTGGCTAAAGAGGTTCTGCACAGGCATACTTTATCCATTACAATACTTAAAAAATGTGTGCATCTTGTTTTGTCGTTGCTCTCTTCATGCCTGTTTTACTCATAATGCTTTATTTGTCAATCCAACTGTAAGAGTGATATGATCAATTTGATCGGTACTGTAATGTACTTACTCATGTGGAAGATGCTGAATTCTGAAGACTGGAGAAGTGATTGTGTTGGTAACATAAAAAATCCTGTACCGACCCTTTTAATACAGAGAAAGTCATCTAAAATTCTATGCGGATCATTTTAAAACAATAAAGATAGTAAAGAATCGCCAAAATATTCTGATAATCATTAATGAAGTTCCGACATTTGTTTTCTTCCTCGTGTTTGAGTAGTTTGATTGGCATGGAT
Source organism: Acacia confusa (assembly GCA_037074495.1). Classification (NCBI taxonomy): domain Eukaryota; kingdom Viridiplantae; phylum Streptophyta; class Magnoliopsida; order Fabales; family Fabaceae; genus Acacia; species Acacia confusa. The sequence goes on along the minus strand of CM073507.1, from coordinate 4,756,371 downwards.
GATTTCATTTTACTATTGTGACTAATGTCTTGGTGATTCTTAGGTTCGAATTGCTAGAATTTTTAACACATATGGGCCTCGGATGTGTCTAGATGATGGTCGTGTAGTGAGCAACTTTGTTGCACAGGTTTGACTCCTTTCCTTTTCTAATGTTTTTATGGGCCTTAGATGGGTTATTGTTCCTCATACCTTTATGTCCATGTTTACAGGCAATTCGCAAACAACCAATGACTGTATATGGTGATGGGAAGCAAACAAGAAGCTTCCAATATGTTTCTGATTTGGTATAGCTGTTTAAACTCTCTGTTCTGAAACTTTACATATTTCTGAATCCTTTTTGTTTGTGCTATCAGTCATGCATACAACGTGTTTAGCATAGGTTTATGGTTGGCAGACACACTCCATTCAGCGGGTCAAGTTGTAATTATTGAGCAATGCATTTGAATTTTATGTTTAGGGCAAAATAAAACTAGCATATTAGAACTTGACCTGGTGAATGTACCAGAAATATTTTTGTTTCTTGTAAATAACTATCCCTTGCATTGCACTAGAAGTTATGTTTGTTAAATTTACATTGGTTGAGGAAATCACTTTTAATAAAATATGTACCAGAAATATCTACAAGTATTGTGAAGGTTGATAATTATTTACCTCAAGTCTCAGAATCAAAATTGGACCTGCTCATAGTATCATACTTGAGCTTTTATGACCTGCTTATCTTGTCAGTGAGTTGTTTTGGTGCACAATTGGAAGACCATTCTATTGTACATGGACTTTTATTGGGTAACAGAGAGAATCTGTCAAACAAAGAAGCTCTTGGAATGTAAAGATTTTGAACTGGACATGTTTAAATAAAATACTACTTTCAGGGTCTGCTCTCTATGAGGGATTTGGCTCCCATCCTCTTCCCTTCTCATCCACTTTCCATTCTCTTCTTCATCCCAGCCGTTGGATTAAAATCCGAACGGTTCAGATTTTAATCCAATGGCTGGGATGAAGAAGAGGATGGGAAGGGAAAAGAATGGGAGCCGGATCCTTCTATGAGAATATTTATATTTGGCGCAATATTTGAGACTCTTTTCTACACTAAAGTATGCAATAGAGAACTCAATTTTTTTCAACTTACAGGTTAATGGGCTGGTGGCTTTGATGGAAGGTGAGCATGTGGGACCTTTCAATCTGGGCAATCCAGGGGAGTTCACCATGTTAGAACTTGCTGAGGTCTTGTCTTCTTCTTGGTCTCTCTTTTTTCTTTGTTTCCTAAGCTTAACCAGACATGTATGAAACTGAAAACGCTCTGCTCTGTTACGTTGATATAATCTAGTTGTCATCTTCTCATAAATACACAGGTTGTCAAGGAAACAATTGACCCAAGTGCTACCATAGAATACAAACCAAATACTGCTGATGATCCCCATATGAGGAAACCAGACATCAGCAAAGCAAAGGAACTTCTTAACTGGGAACCAAAAGTCTCGCTGAGAGAAGGACTGCCTCTTATGGTTAGTGATTTCCGGAATCGCATTTTGAACGAAGATGAAGGAAAAGGGATATAAGTCTGGTAGACAGCAAACCCCGCATGTATATGGGGAAGCGTTTGTCCCCTCTTCAACATCTATAGTTTTTTCATTTACCGTCAATGTTGATAGCAACACGTCAAATTTGTATGAGATATCTCATATCTCGATTGTCTATTTAATTTTACGCCTTCTTGGCACAATAGACAAATTTGTCAAATTTTGTCAGCAATTTTTTCTTGCCTATTGTATTAATTTGATGTATGAGGGTACAGAATATCAAATTTAAAGTCTCTCTGAGAACTAGTATCATCTAACGACTCGAGAAAGTCAGGATGTTTCAACTAGCTAACAAGAGTACCATTTGCTGCGTTATTTACAATCCTCAGGGGAATGGTGTGAGCAGGTTTGGATCTTTTTTTCAACTAGCTAAAATATCAATCGTACGACAACGTTGATCGGCTAATTTTATATTGTTTTATAAATTTTGAACTTTTTGCCTAATGCTATCATACATGCATTCATAAGCAGTATCATATCTTAGGAGAAGGGTTGGGGGGAAAAGGTGGAGTACTTGGTTTCTTGCGCAGTCTGACTGAATTAACACTGTCAATTGTCAAGTACAGAAATGGTGATCGTATCTTTAAATTTATGAATATTTTAATGCTGAACTACTTCCTATCCTCTTCAGTTCATCTTTTATTGCTGCAAGCACCTGGTTTATTGCAAATAGCACCGGCTTTTTCTTTAAAGATCTTCCCATAACGTGTTTACCAGTGAGCATCCATTAAAATTAAACCTTACGAAAGAGTAAATATGTCGTCTTTATGACCGGCCAACTGGTATCTTCCACACCCATTACTTCGCCGTTACATTCATTATAAAATGATAGTAGTAGTAGAATGTCATTTCAATAAAAACTAGGCACATGAAGATTCTGTAAAAATTTGTCCGTTGCTCTGCTTTGTCTGACCCTAGTGTCCTAAATTTTAAACATAATGCCAACACAGCTCTCTGTCAAGTGCTTGGTATGCAATAAACCTGTAGGGCAGGCCTTGCTCTATTTCACGGTGCTTTAGATATTCGTGCCACCATTTTTATTTTATTTATTTTACTTCTGAAGACCAACTCTTTGCACGAACATTAATGTGGTTGCTACCCCAGGCCCATCCAAATTGCTCTGTCCCACAAAATATTTAGTATATATGAGAGACGATAATCTTATATTACGAGAGAAATGGTAAATAGGTTGTGTTATCTTTAGCAGCTTATAATCTCAACTTAAAATGGATGAAACCTTTGTGAAATAAACAGGGGATAGTTCAAATTTTTCGTTGAGATGGTAGTGACCAGTGAAGAGTTAAGACAGATCCAGGATACTTGTTAGACATCACTTTCAATCTTAAAAGCAATAGAAATATTGGTTGCGACTCAGTAAAATCACTCTTCCTTGTTGTGTGTCTTCGCATTGGAAAATGGAAATGAATAATACATCACGACAAGGGCATCATCAAATATTAAACAGGACATTCTTCTGTTCCTTTCGAACTCGTTTCTTTGTGATGATGCTTGATTTTTCATGCACGTGCAACGTTCCGATTGCAACAGGATAAAACAAATGAAAATTATTAGGCTACCCTTAAGATGCCAACCTTATTTTGGTATATTAATTGGTTTGTGTGGTGGAACCATTCGGGGTAACTTGCAAAGCGATCGAAAACTTCACCACTGGCCTCTCTTTTACTGAATTGATGGTTCTTCTACATTTGATTTGATCCGAAATTAGGCTGCAACAATGGCTTTAATGGAATCTTAACTCCTTTATGATTTGTTGCGCGCGCGCATGGGATTATGATTTCTTGTGTATTATTGCTTAATCAACTTGTTGTACGTTTTGTTATGAATTTAGGACATATTCCAAGTTCCTTACCCTTTTTTTACTGAAATAAAATGGTATGAACGTCATTACAAACAATTCAGTGCTGAAAATATAGTTAATACGTATATTCAAAGAAATATGAAATGCATAAGCTTGGTAACATGAAGGCAAATAAATATTGTGGCAAATGACAAACAAAAGTTACTTAAAAAATAATTATTCTGATATTTTTGGATAAAGTGTGTACAGAGTACTGACCACAGACCGTGAAGTTAGTATTGGATTTTCTTGTATTACAGTGGCGTACGTTTCCATTGTAAACCCCGCCCTCTGTTCCTATATCTCTCAGCCCAGTTAGCTCCAACACACTAAGGAACTGAAACTCATAAGCATTCAGTATCTCATTTAGTAAAATCTCTCTCCCTGAGATTGATGCAGAAGCTCTAAACCACTAGTTCTTTTCTCTGTTTCAATTATCCAAATCCAAATATGAAAGGCATAGATATACTCTGTATCTCCCAAGCTTCAACAGCAATATGTCTAAGCACGGATCAAGCTATCTCCTCCTCCACTTGTTCATCTTCCAACTCCATTCAACTTGGTAGTCGAGCCATTGATCGTCACAACCCCATCATCAAAGATCCTTCCAGATTCCCCTCCAAATCTCTCACCACCCCTCCTTCTTCTCACTCACGCTCATATCCTTATCATCATCACCAGAAGACTAAGAAGCGCTCTTCTTCAAAGACAAAAGACCTGCATAACAAGAGTTCAACCAATAGTCAAGATCAAAAGAACCAGACTAGTGCAGCAAAGCTGGATGTCAATTACTCTTCTAATTCAATTAACAGTATTCTTAGAAGGAGTTGGGTTAGAATTAGAGCACCTGCGGATTCAATTACTCCTGCTGGTTCATCCAGATACTTGCTAAGTGATGCTGATGATCATGACCCTGTTTCAGCATTACCTTCGACTGATGAAAATAAGTCTCAAGTTGTTCTCCAAGATGAAACCAACACTGCTTCTAAACACTCGGCTCCTTCTGACCAGGTTCCTTGTCTCTTTGTTCACTTGCACACGACTTTATGTTGCTTGTTCAGGATTCTGCAATCTAAGCTATGTCTGTATTTAGAAATGTGTAAAGTGTAGACCGGAACATTATTGGTTGTGAATAAACAAATATTTCTTGCAGGTCGTGGTTCTGAGAGTTTCTCTGCACTGCAAAGGCTGTGTAGGGAAAGTGAGAAAACATCTCTCTAGAATGGATGGTATCATACCTATCAACCTCTCATAAATTCTTCTTAAATCTCAATCAGGCTTCGGCCATAAGAAATATTCATCAATTAAAGATCCATTTTTTTTAGTAAACCAAAACCTGCCTCTGTTTTGAATTCAAGCAAATTTCCCTAATGAAAGAAGCTTAATAATATTGTGAATTATGTGAGCAGGAGTGAGTTCCTTCAGTATAGATTTGGCAGCACAGAAGGTGACAATAGTCGGAGATGTGACTCCACTGAACGTATTAGCAAGCGTATCAAAGGTCAAGAATGCACAATTTTGGCCAGCTTCAGCCTCAGCGTCTGGATCTGGCATCGATGAAACAAAGACAACAACAAATCTGATCTAGTTGTTGAGGAAATTAGATGCATGACTTGAATATGAATTGGTTGTTCATGCAATTAGCAGTGATGCAAATATTAGGAAGTCTATTTGTATCCTTGAAAGTGTGCAAGAGGTTGGACTTTATTTGTCTGGTAATATTAGATTCAAAATTAGCTTAGTCCATGGTCCTTTCTCATAACCAGAGTATATCCCTCATCCCCAAGGTTTTGCTGCAAAACTGCGACGTCTGTGTGGTGATCAACAGCCCTGCTTCATATTATTTCTCTGTTCTCTCTATTTCACGTTTTTAATGTCTCTTCCTTATCTCAGTGGCTCAATCACATGCTATGATATATTTGGAAATTCACGATCATTTCTGATGTTGGCCTGAGATTTACCATCCTGGCTCTTGGCTCTTGTACAATAAGTGTAATCAATCAATTTCCTCTTCTTGCCATGATATTAAATGAAAACCATGTCGTGTCAGTTTATTTAGGCAATAGGTTGTTATTATTTTCACCAGTGGGCTCGATTCTAATGAGAATTTACGTTTATACCGCTGGGGAAAAAACTGGAGATGCAGGTGTTACCTGCAGAAACAATGTCGTCACTCCTCAGTAAATTATCAGCATCTCATCCCACCTGATGGCTTTACTTTCTGCTATTTTAGAACTTTTACATTGCTTATGAGTAACAACTGTTTTATTTTCAAAGGCTTCTGATTGCTTTGTAACTAGCCCCGTTAAATTTTTATTTATATATTTTAACGTATTTCCCCAGGCTGTCCAAAAGTTTTGTAAGACTTCAACATGAAGATGAACCTGTCCATCACCATAAAAAAATTTAAAAACAACAAAAGGAGCAAAAGTCAGTAATTTATGAAATATGAAGCCAAGATCAAGAACACCGAACGCAATCAAAGTGGCATGTGACAAACGACAAGTGAATGGTTCAATGGTGTTCTAAAAGCCAAGCTGTACCAGATGAATGATAGTGACTCGATAAAATGCAGCACATGGTGTCATTAGATGGCGAATAAATATGTGTACTACTGGTTCTGTGTTAGAAGACAAGTGCAATGATAACAGTTTTTCTAGCTTTTATGTTAATTCTTTTTATTAGGTTATATACATTCTTCTGGACATCTTTAGGCTGTAGAACACGCAAAGTACAGTATAAACATTTAAAACCGAATCAAAGAAGTTGAACTTGACTCATACTTGAGTCAATTACCCACGAATTAGATGCAGGTGATGTGAAACAAAAGTGAATTGCTGAGTATTATCACTCACAATTAGTCAGGGCCAGAATTCTCACCGAGATTGGACCACAATTTGCCCTCTGGGGTCTAGCAGAGTCTGAAGCATTTCTTCTGCAACAATGGCGACCCCATCCACATTAATTTTCTAAGGCGGTATGTCATGAGTCATTTTATCTGTACTAAAATTAAAATTTACACCATTTTATATTTTGATTTTATTTCCTCATTCCACTATCTACTGTATATATATGTACAATCATTATTCAGGCCTAGCAGAGTCTGAAGCATTTCCTCTGCGACAATGGTGTCCCCATCCGCATTAATCTTGTTCAAGCTATATTTTAGGAAGTTGATTTATTTATGCTAAATTGAAACCTGCCCTATTTGTTTTAATTTACTCGTTTCAATGTCGAATACTCCAATAAATTACATTTTCAGTTTCTAAAAACTTAAATATAAAAAGGATTCATCTTGCCAAAGAAGGACTTGCTTCCCAAAAAAAAAAAAAAATCCGAAAAATGGGTGTGCATTCTGCTCAGAGAGAGCATATTTAATCACTGACATATCTCGTATTTGCAGACGTATTCAGCAACTCATCACAGCAAAACACACACCCCTTTTAAGTATACATAGATATCAGAAAAACCACTTACAATTTGCTTAAAAAATTAAAGCCACCTAAAAACGAAAACAGAGTTCATCGTCACCGCGTAATCCATAAAACACTGGCATCAGATAATAAGCAGAGTTGTAGTCCACACAGGAACTTCAGTGTGTAGGATAAGATTATCTTCATCACTTGCCAATAAAGGTAAAAGAATGGAGGCGAACACTGATAGAGTGGAACGGAGAATTATGAATTTATCACATCGTAACCAGATCACTTGTTAGTTGAAGCTTCCAGCAAATTGCCGCATTAATGTGAGAGAACCAAGACACAGAAAGAAAGGGCGGAGAAAGCAGAACATAGGGAAGATAATGCTCCTACGAAAAGCGGAGTCACGAACCAGAAGATGCTGGCTCACCTCATGCCAACTCCGAACCCTAATTTGAAATGTGAGCTAAATTTTGCGATGATCTAAATTTATAAGTCCGAAGTCCAGAACGAATTGAGCAGATTTGAAGGCTCGAGGGAATGATTAGGGCCCTAATGAATGGGCTTTTGGCCCAATATTTTTGAAACGATGTCATGGTACTCAAAGAAAGGGCCTAATTGGTTTCCTTTGGTTTCAAAACCTTCGCTATATCATATGAAATCCGAGTCATGGCCCATGGCCTTTGCCCCCACTCGATGGCAAATTCATAATTTTTTGGTTTACATTATTACAATAATGATCTACTCGTAAGATCTGAAAGAGTGCTACCTGCTCTGCCATCATATTATATGCAGACAATACTCCTTCCTAAGGGACTGTTGAATGAGTTGGAAAAATAAAATTTCATCTCGTTTCTTGGGATCAAATCACGAAAAACAGACTCGAGGGTGGTCTGGGAATTCGGAATTTGGTTAAGCAAAATGAAGCCTTCATATTGAAATTATGTTGGAACCTGACTTGTAACAAGGAAGCATTATGGGTGAAAGTCTTCAGATCCAAATACAAGTGTGGCACTCGTGAGTTACCAAAGTTTACAAAGAAACAAAATGCCTCCACCATCTGGAGGGGCATTTGTAAGGCCTGGTCTTCCTTCCGAGAAGGCCTGGGTAGAAAGATAGGTAATGGGTTAACATCTTCGTTCTGGTAGATAACTGGTCTGAGATGAACTTCCCTTTAACTGCTTGTGTGCCAGGGGAAGAAGAACTAGTTAACAGAAATGAGACAGTAGCAGACTTTGTAACACAGTCAGGAGGATGTGGTAGAAACAAGATGCTTTTCTGGTTACCTCCACACATTGTCGACAGAGTCAATTGTGCACACCCACCCCGTGAGGAGAGAGAACAGGATAAGTTTTTCTGGAAACCATATCATGATGGGACTTTTTCTGTTCTAAGTGCATATCATTTTCTTTGTGCAGGTACGATTCCCCACGGTGACAGCGTTTGGAAATTGATATGGACAGGAGATGGCCATAGAGAAGATCAAAACCTTTATGTGGCTATTCTTACAAGAAAGAGCTCACACGACGCAACTCAGACAGAGCAGAGAGCTAGACACAACGGCAACATGTCCTTTTGCATGTGAAGAAGAGGAGGGCTCGATGTATTTGCTGAGAGATTGTACCAATGCAATTGATAGATGGAAATATGTGGTTTCACTAGCAAAATGGCAGATTTTTTCTTCTTTGCAGGGACCTGAGTGAGTCAAGTGGAATTTGCAACATGAAGCAGGCATGGCGCACACAAAGAAAGTTCCGTGGAACAAATTGTCTGTATGTATCTGTTGGGATATCTGAGTTTCTAGATGTAACAAGTTGTTTGGTTTCTACGAATGAGTCATGTAATGTAAACAATAGTTTCTTTCGTGCTTGGATCAAGAGTTCGTAAAGCATTGTAGTTTCTATAGGTATGGAAGCAGAGTGGCAGGGACTTTACAAAATGCTGGGGGTGACTGTGAAGCTTGAAGTGGACGGCTCGGTGCTGTGGGACGGGCGAAGCGGTTGTGGTAGTGAAGTTATTCGAGACCAGCAAGACCAACGGATTGGTGGTTTTAGCAGCAAGTTAACTTCAGCACCTCCAGCCATCGCGGAGCTAATTGGAGTAATACATTGTCTGCACATATGTTGGGGTAGAGCTCACAAAGCAATATGCATCCACTTGGACTGCCTATAAGCCATAAAATTGGGTGTGGCAACACCCATCCTTTTAGAGATAAAGTGGAAGAAGTAAGGATGCTTGTTTATAGAGATTGTCATGTTATATTTAGCCATCTCTGTAGGGAATAAAATGTCGCGGATGGCTAAACCCGAATTGGAATTTTTTTTTTCGCTACAGAAAAGTTTTGGAGGAGTTCGACATCAGTCCCCCACCAAGGCCATGGCACGGCCCCAGGCTCTTTGAGCACCTATTAGGGACTTACGAGATTGCCTACTGAAGAAGTCCAGTGACGGCAGCGGGGATCAAACACACATCCCTTTGGGATTTGACAAAATCCCTTACCATCTATGCCATCTTCCTTCGACCCAATTGGAAATTTTTGTTTCTTTGATCAACAACCACCTCTTAATCAAAAGGCGGTCATTGATGAAAAGTATTATGCTCACTGACTGACTCTTGTTTTTGCCCGTTTGAAGAGGCAACATAATCCCTTTTTTTTTAAAAAAAAAGATTGTCATGGCGTTGAACTACTAGTGCGCAATAATTACTTTAGAAAGCTGGGACGAAATTGCTATTGTCATGGAAGTGCAGAAATCTGACCCTTTAACACTTTGAAGAAGTGCTCTCTGATAAACTGATCATTGATTTTCGATGAAACCTGTCACGTCTCTCCTCTCTGCCACTCTGTCACAACACTCGTTCCATTTTTAATTGATTCATCATTTTCCCTTTGATATCTCCTTTGTCAGAAGGTTATCAATTTTCCCCGAAAGCCATGAAAAAAAAAAATGAAATTAATACTAGCCGGCTGTGGCGGAGGGGCTAGAGTTCTGCACTTTGTTTAAAGAAATCTCAAATTTTCAATTGTGCAGATCAGGCGGAGCAGTATCCAAATAAGAGGTCTTTGAAATGCCCTTCTTAGTTAACCAGTCAGGAAGATTGTTCATGTGCCGAGGAACATAAATAATAGACAATTACCATTCACAGCTCATCATATCCTTGATCTGCAGGAATGTCAAGCTACAAGTATTTGATATGTTGCTAAGATGCAACGCATCAACTAAGATCCTTGAGTCTGATTCCACAACCAATTTTTTGAAGCCAAGTTCCACGCCAGCCTTATCAAACATACTTTAAGATCTCATAATTTTTTTCCATCCTCTTCGAGTCACTCCCATCGAACATGCAGAAAGATGTCGAATGCAACATAAAGATACATCTTTCCCACATAGAAATTAGAAAACGGGTTTCATGAAAAAGATTATGATTCTCTTTATTCATCTTTCGATGAAATTACGATTGTACTAATTGATTTACATAAGACGCAGCTCCCTACCTTGGGTACAAAATGTCTACAAAACCAGCTACTTCTGCCACTAGATCATCTAATAGTAATCTCTCAACTTCCCTACCTATTGTATCCAAGTCATCTCTCACATTCAACCACTCCGATTCACTTACAAGCACCTTTCTCAGGGAGTCATCCTTCACTTTTCCTTGGCTCCTCAGCAGAGTGCACAGATCATCTTGGAGGCCCCTTTTCATCAATTTGCAACCAACAATATTTGTTACCGTTGGATTCAACCACGGCCGATCATTCTCGGATTGCTTGTAGATCTTCACGATGCCAGAATTTACACGGTCAAAAAGCAGCCTCCTTTCTGGCCTTGAACAAGCCGTACAATCAGAGTACCTCTTTTCAAGTTCATCAAACACTGTAGGACTCACGGGGCACTCAAAAGAGTACCATCCCCCCGAATATGCAAGGGGGTAGGCCCCATCAATGCCAGACTCGGATAACACATCAATAATGTAGGAACTCTCCCAGCTATCTCCATTTAATCCATTCCCTTCTGACATTCCAATATGATATGCTTCCCCACCATCTTCATCGCTTGAAATCAGCATGGGTCCCTCCCCATATTCTTCGGATTCCAACTTTAGCATCTGAAGTTGCATTCGAAGACCTAGCAAGAAGAGAGTTTGTTCAAACCAAGGGAAAATGGGGGATAGAATCATGATGACAAGTTTAGAAGGAAGTCATTTAATACTTAATTTCAGTGAACAGAGCTACAAAGCATATCATAGTTGAAAGTATGATCACTGTTGACAAACTCTTGTCCTAGTGACACGTGGTCTTAACAATAAAACAGATTATTCAATTCAAATCCCATAGATAACATGATTAGCAAGAGTTAGTTAAGATTCCAAGAAAGGCTGTTCTAGCGAAATTGCCATTCTAGTGAGTTCTAGCAATCATTAGTTTTTAAAGTCTACCTTGTGAAAAACATCATTTCACAATTCTAACAAAGACAGAATTAGATATTAAATAATCTATTAATGACACGGCAAAGAAGTCATAGATCAGATGAAATGATGAAACAGCAGCTACCTAGTTGTTAGCAAAATACGGCTAATTTAATAAGAAAATAAAAGGCTGCCTATCAAGTCACAACTAAATTCATGGAATCAAACAGTTGCATTCAATATTTTCCCTTGAAAAGAAGACAAGAGTTATTCATGTTGCACAATGATCGTTAACTAATAAGGCAATTACTACAATTGAGTAAGCACATCACGTACTATGGATGGACAAGGAAAGCAAAGTTAATCAACACATATATCTGATTTAGTTACCTTGGAGGTCAGCGCTGAGACTTTCAAAGCATTCAGAACAAGATGATAGATCATCTGTAAATGAAGGCTCCAGGACAGAAACTGGACTTGGTTGATCAGCATCTTTACAGCATGAAGATTCAAGTCCAGGCACAAGTGGTTGAGAGGAGATCGAACTTCCACTAGAAGAACCAACTGATGGTTCCTGAAATAGAACATCGTATATGTGAGAAGCAGGAAACATAAAATGCTGGCTTAAAAGTAGAACGCAATGAAATGTAAGAACTATGCTATCTTTGGGAACAAGGCGAGCACGGCTGACTTAACACAATTCCTTTTAACTCCACGCACATTTGAAAAAATAGAGTCTGCAAATGACCAGTATGATAGATAGGTGAAAGGGGAAAGGAATATGAAAGGAGTGGCCAGGGTAGTCAGCAGTGCTCGCCACCCTAGGTACGCTAGGGCCTATTTTGTTAGTAACAATGAAACAGACAGTAGAGGAAAGCAACATTCCACAAAACAAGAAGTTAAGGAAAAGGCCACAAATGTATACATATCAATTGGAAATCCTAAAAACTTAACCTGCTGTAGTAAATTGTCTTCTTCAACAGCACTAGGGGTGCCCATGGTCGATATGCCAGAAGGTAATTCATGAAGGACTAGATCAGGAGATTCAGAAGAACAAGCTGCGGTTTTGAGTGCTGAATCCACCACATCTTCAGCAATTACACTTGTATCTCTGGGAATCTCAGTTAATGAATCAGATGATTGGGCTTCTATCTTGGTTGGATCTTCTTCAGGCTTGGTATTCACTTTATCTTGGATTGTGTAAATGTCTGGTGAGGAATTATAAATTTCCATATTTGTACAATGAGAAGACCAGGATTTCTTATGACCAGATTTTAAGTTTCTCGTATTCAAACCTTGTTGCTGATGAAAACGCTTAGCATCTTTTCTTCTTTCCCGCTTAAGGGCTTCCTTTGGCATAACGAATCGATCAACATGAACTGTCCTAGGACTTCCAAGTCCAGTGGATGAAGCAGGAAGAGATCTTGATCTTGACAGACTTCCAATACATCCATCCTTCCAGCCATCCTTACTGCTGATACCCAAAGGTTCAGCTGACCCAGCAGGTGAGCTGTTGGTAGCAAATTTAGTATAGAAACCTCCCCCAGAAGACATACTCTTCATATTTGCTGCATTCAATTCCTTATCAGGTATAGCAAGCATATCAGCCAGCGTGCTGCCCCTGTTGATGGCTTGCACCTGTTGAGACTTGTGCGTCATTTTCCACCTCTCTGATAATCTCTTCTTTGCCTCTCTGCTAACAGATGATTCACTCGAATGGGATGATGTCCTGCTATGATTACTTAACTCAACGTTATTTGCCAAGGTTGCAGATGTCACCTCGGGTTCCCCTGCAGATTCATTTTCAGAGAAGTCACACGAACTATCATCCCCAGCATATCCTGTAATTCTAGAAGATGAAAAGACCGTAGATCCATTGTATATACTACTTTTCATTCGCCTGGTGATTTCCTTTGCAATTTCTCTAGATTCCATTGAATTTTGCCTTGAAAACCCCACAGTATCAGGAAGTTTTCTCTTGTTCAATTCAAGGCCCCTATTTCTGACATCAGGATATGCAGCACTATTTCCACTCTCTGTTAAGAAAGCATGTGACGAACATGATGAAATAAATTTTGTAGCATTCTGCACCTTTCCAAGATTGGGTTTTAGGACAACAATTTTTGTGGGGATCGCATCTTGTTTGTCTTTTGTACTCAACTGAAGCTTTGGTGATTTTGGTGAACTGTGGACAGCATGTCTTCTGTCAAATTGTGCAGCATAACCGTCAAGACGCTTCTGATGAGATCTATTGCAATTCAACCTGGTTGTGTCCCGAGCTGACCTCCAGCTGTAGTCATGATGTTGTTCGTACTTCTCCATATCCGTTGCTCTCATAGCTTCTACGTATTTACAATGTGATTGAAGTGGAGCAGTTTGCAGATCATTTAGATGCTTTTTAAATAATGAATCTGGCCGCTGAAAATATTTTAGCAGAAGATCTGTGTTAGAGTCCAGAACCTCAAGTGCATCATCAAATTCCTTTGAAGAGAGTGAATCCCTGTCAGTTGCCAGACGTTTGGCATCCATGAATTTCTGTTCAATGAACGATATTTCAGCATCAGTTGCAATCAAGTCAGTACCCAGCGATGGATACCTACAGCTCTCTGCCTTTGGAATCTCTGAGACCTCAAAGACATCTTTAAATTCTTGCTGATCCCTTGAGCTTCTCCTGGATGATCGACCACTTTGAGTTATCTCCAACTGCGGTATTCTCTGCAGATGGACTTCGGAGGAACTTTTGTGATGCTTATTAGCAGGCAGTTGCAGAGGCATCCCATCAAGACCCATCAGTCTGGCAATAACACCAGGAGCTCTTCTTTTGGACTCAGTTTCTCCCGACATCTCTTCAGCTAGTAACTTTTTTATGGGAGCACCAAACAATTGTTTTGAAGATCTCCACCCAAATTTAAATGAAGACTGCAAAATGAAGTAAAAGAAATGCACAAGTTCATCGCTTCTTTTCATTTCTATTGAAATCACTGATAAACTCATACAGAGAAGTTAACAAAAATGCAATATATGAATACAATAACCCGTTAACTCGAGCAAGTTTTTTCTTCATTCACAAGTGCAAAATAGATCAGCATTCATGGAGAAAGGTTACTAAAGACAAAAGAAAAAACCAGCGCACCGAGTCTTTAGGTGCAACGCCACTCGCGGAAGAGCCGGAATCAGAGGGCAAATTTGGATGTTTTCTCCGTCTGTGAACTTCCTTGTTCCCTGGAAATGAATTCTACAACATGTTAGGTTGAACATTCAAGAGCAGAAATGACGAAAGCTTTAATTAGCATTAGTAATGGCGACAATAAAACACTAAAAAATTACTAAAATCCTGGCAGGAAGCAATGAGAAAGACCTTATGAGGGTATAAACTATTTATTATAATATCTGGTAAAAGCAGTTAGAGAGTAGCGGCAAGGAATCGTGACACGCACATTTACGCATGAATTAAGAAATAATTTCCTTTTGAAACAATTTTTTTTGGCCAGAGCCTTTGAAAACAATTGATTGAGAGTTGACATAAAGTCCATAATGAGGTAGTGTCATTATATGACATCATCATCTCTGAAATTAATCACTGAACGAAACGAAATCATACCGATAGCACCAAATAAAAATTTAAGAAGCAGTTAATAAGCCAAATTGTAGCAAAAATACAAGCCAGACCAAGACTTCAAACACCTAAGGTTCACACTGAGTATTAGGAAGTGACTCTAGATGTATATAAATACTGGAGAGCTCAAGCAAGAAGCTGAAGTTAAGCTTTAAACCGTTTAATGACCAAGAAAGCCAGAAATTCTCCAGGAGAACCAGCTTCTACTCTATTTTACTGAGAAACCAAGCACAAAGAGGGACTAGAAATAAAAGGAGAGAGGGAATGGGACCTTGAGAGAGAGCAGGTTGGGGTTGGGATGAGCGATCAGCGGAGGTAGGAGCTTTGGATCTCTTGTGGCGAAGCTTTTCCATAATCACTCATGAAAGATGCGTGAATTGGAGGAAGCGAGATCGAGTATAGAGGAAAGAAAGGGAAAAAGAAGAGAGAGGACGGTTGGGAGAAGATCACGGGAGGGAAGAAAAACCCTAGGATTCTGACTCTCAGCGAATTCAAAAATGCTTGAAAAGCACAGGCACAGTGAGAGCGGAAAGCAAAAGGGAGGAAAACGAAAATGCAGATCTTGAGACGTGCAAGAGGGTTGATTTCAGATAGAGGCAGGTGGTAGTGAGAGCGAGTAGCTGGGACTCTGAGGAAGAAAGCGAAGGAAGGAGAGAGAGGGAGAGACGGGCATTAATGGCGGTCCGTTACTGGCGTCAAGAGAGGGGAGTGGGGGAAAGAGAGGGAGAGAAAGGTGGGGGGAGTGGTAATGAGAGGTAAGGGAGAGTGGGTGGGGTTCATTTTTGAACTTTCAAAAATACCCAGATACTGATGCCGGACCTCACCCCGATGCGCGGGCAAACTCCGTCCATCCTATCTTCCACGTGTCAGCCTCCTAGGATTCCACCTCTACCTTATCAGTGGTTTGGGTTTTACGTGCCTCTCCTCCCCCTGCCTGTCCTCCTCCCCCTTCCTCTGATATCGGTAGTAACAAAAAATTATCCCAATATATGTGTGTGTGTGTAATGTTAAAAACTTATCTCATTTTTCATGAAATTTTCGTCTCATGAAAGAAATTGAAAAATATGGTCAGGAACAATTTTTGCGTTTCTTCATGATGAATGCTAGCTAGAATTGGATCGTGTGAGTGATATGGTAATAATTCGGATCTGCACCAATGACTACTAATTAATAAACTTAGTGTATGTTAGCTTGTTTAGATTTACGGTAGAAATATGTGAGAGGACGTTAATTCAAAGAGACCCTTAATACAACACACAGGTAAGTAATTTTGTGAGGTTAAAAAAAAAAAATCAATTTTGGAAATTGAACCGCATGTCATTTTATAATAATAATAATAATTTACAGATTCAAAGATGTGGCATTTTCAAAACTTGTAAGATGCGGCTTTAAGTTAATACGACCAACACTAAATTAAGTGGGGGGGAAATGGAATAAATAATTAAGAAAGCGCAATCTTACCAAACTTTGGGTGCATGCATATATGGGTGGTGCAGACAAATATCAAGACTTGTGGTGTGTCGTCACTGCCTCACTGGTGATATTGTAATAGACTAATACTCCCTTTAATGTTAATTATAAAACTAAATTAATTATTTTGGATAAATTAAATAAGCTAATTAAATTAATTTATAGTATTTTTCAATAAACTAATATATAATCTAAGAATACAAAATATATTATATGATTAAGTAACTTATTTAGTTTATTTAATTTCTAAAAAAAAATCAACTTGATTTTATAATAAAGACAGGAGGAGGAGTACTTGTATACAATGTAGCGAGAAAAGGCCCTGCGCGTGTTGCTTTATTATATGCATCTACCAAAGAATTGAAAAGTGAAGCGTGGTTATGTGAATAGAAAATGAGAAAGAGGGCAAAAGCAACGAGAAAGGGGACAGATTCTATATTTAAAATAGAAGGAGCAAGCACTCAGCAGTCAGCACACCCCATTCTGGGTTTATTTTATTTTTGTTGTGTTGTGAGATGATGCTCGATCTGTGCTTTTCAAAACTGACAAGCTTATTTTGTTTTCTATCGAGCTTGCAGCCCCTGAGACTCACTGATTTCCTCACATGCATGCAGTCTTTTGTTTCCCCTGACCATTTTTCTTCTTAACCATCACAAGGATCGGAGCTGA
Source organism: Acacia confusa (assembly GCA_037074495.1). Classification (NCBI taxonomy): domain Eukaryota; kingdom Viridiplantae; phylum Streptophyta; class Magnoliopsida; order Fabales; family Fabaceae; genus Acacia; species Acacia confusa. The sequence goes on along the minus strand of CM073507.1, from coordinate 4,739,358 downwards.
GTACTATTTTCTTTCAACATAATGTGAAGCTTAGGTTTTCTAATTGTATGGTCAGATTAGCTCTATAGAATTGAATTTGTGGGGGTTTAAAATAAGTATATGAGGAGAATATGAAATAAGTACATTAGGATTTTGTCTTGACTTACATAAAAATACTCATAAAACCATAGGTTGGCGTTTTTCCATGATCTCTCACTAAGTTTAAGGAAAATCATTTTGGTAGATCACTAATTTAAAATATTACTGCAATTAATAAGTATAGAGTCCCTTGTGGTAAAAATAAAATTTGTGGACGCCTGACCAGAGAAAAGTAAAAATAAGAGTGACTTTGTTTCCCTCTGACATAAGTGAGATCGATGAGCTATATACCCTCGTTCCATTAATTTTGAATGAAGATATTTAAAATCAATTAATAGGCTATCGATGGCTTGATTTACTTCTTAAACTCTATATAACTCTGTGTAACTGTCCAGTTCATATCAGTGAATCACACCTAGTTTCCACATGAGAAATCATTTATTTGCGTGAGAAAACAGTAAGAGAATATTGTTGATAATTAGAGAGTTTGTTCTAGTTCTACATGCAAAACATTAATCTCCCAATATTTCTTTCATATTTATTATGCTGTTCCCAAACTATCCAGATATTCTCTCACCGCTATGTTAACTAATTAAGGAGGTTATTTAAATGATGATCAGAGTACAAGGGCCCAGTTAGAGGCTTTGGTGTGCAGATAAAGGAAAAGAAATGGATATTGAACTTAATTAGGATGAGAGACGAAGTGCCATTTTGCCTTAGCCAAAGGGCATCTCCCAGTCAAGTCACACCTATATTCAATGCCCCCTCCAATTTTATTCCCTGCACCTTATGCACTATATATATGTCTATGTCCATTTATTTCACCTGCCTAATGCTTACTTGTATATATATATCTCTTATGGCCCTATTTATATATGTACTACAATAATTGTGAGCATGTATAAGTGCAAACAGCTACTCACCTAGCTAGTTAAATAAAAAGGAAGATTCTTAAACAATAATTTCTCCATTGGATTCTAAATATATATAAATTTTTTTTGTCCACTTCCTATGATGAAAAAGAGAGTAGTTAAGATGATTATTGTGTAGTTAATATGCAGATATATAATTCTTAACCGTGGTATTACGTGGAAGAGACAACTAATACATGACGACGAGAAAATTGGAAACAAATTAAACCAAACTCTTAAATGAATCTTATATATATTTGGAGTCGGAACGAACAAGGGTGCATAAATAATATGCTATTTTTATCTTTCTTTAACAAAAAAAAAAAAAAAAAAAAATCAGGCATGACAAAGACTTGCATGTGCATGCGTCTATATCGAGTCCCTGTTCACTTGTATATTCATATATTAACTCATGTCATACAAAAAAAAAAAAAAAAACCAGTAAGATAATGAATGAATGGTCAGTGGAATAGTTTGACGCAGTGCCCATATACATAGTAAACGGACATGCGAGAGAGAGAGAGAGAGTAAAGGAGCTTGTGTGCAAGTTGCAGGAACATATAATATAACTTGAAAAGGGGGTTAACATTATGAGAGGGACATGCAAGTTAATAATAATGGGGTGGTTAACAAACTATGGGACCAAATTGAATTGACTTGAGAGAGAGGATATGCATGCATGAATGATTTGTTCATTTTGTATAATTAAACTGAGAAATGGTTAAAAAAAAAACGAATAAGGTTCTTTGGATTCAGTGAGGAGGTCATTGGATCCAAAGGAAAAGACAGAAGAAGAGAGAAAGATAAAGGGTGTCCCCGACAGACACACACAAATAATGAAAAAGGTAGGTTTATTAATGAGTACTATATATAAAAAGCAACGTTGAATGGGGTCACAATCATAAGAGAGCTTCTTCTACAGGGTACGCTTTTACTCAATCAAAGGGCTCTCCTTTGTAATTGTGTCTTTAGAAGCATGTGAGAGTGAGAACTTTGGATTATGGACCACCCCAACACCCAAATTTCAATCATAATAACAATGTCCTTCTTCCTTCTCACTCCTACTTACAAGTACTATTGCAACCCAACCAATCACAGCCTGCCACCTCGGTTTCTCCCCCTCAAAATGGTTGACCCCTTTCCGACACTCTCCATTTATTACCGCGCCCAGACACAAACGCGCCCCCCCCCCCAATTACCGCATGATTGGTCACTCCATCTACACCGTTCATCCTCCCTCCCAACACAGAAATATGTCAGATCAATTCTATATTAATATAATTAGTTAATATGACAAATATTTTATAAAATATTCAAATTATCTTTCCTAATTCTTTCATTCTCTCTCCTCATTTATTAGAAATAAATTAAAAAAATATTTATAAATATATAAAATATGTCTCACATTTAATTTAATAAGGATATCAGCTCATTAAATATATCTTTATTTTAAACACCGTGGGAGTATTGTCACGGTCTATTAACGGCATATTATAGTATTAGCATGTTGACCACATTTTTTCCCATCTCCCTCGTTAGTCGGTGCGCGCGCGGGTATATAGGGTTTTGTATTTGTATGTAACTTACAAGAATCTCTGTAATTTGTTTTCAATGTTAATTCGATTCAAGCTTGCAGAAGACGACAAATATGAATGACTAATTAAAGGAAGCAGGGTTAAGTAAAGAGCGGTTAATGTAGGTCCAAACAATAATGGCTTTTGAATGAGGGGGATAAACTTTTGACGAGGGCAGGGGGTATGGTAATGAATAACACTTGGGCATTATTCATTGCTCCACTGAAAATCACAGATATTTACAACCCAATCTCCAGATTAAGACCAAAACCAGAAAGCGCGTGTCCACTTGCTAGTTCATGATTAATAACATCCTTAAAACGCAAACTTAAAGAAGCCTATGAGTTTAGGGCTGCCTAACCATTCAGTTTACGCACTGGTGTGCAATTAAGTGAAACCCCATAACAACCAAACTAGTATTGAACCACCAGCCTAAATTCTCTTGATTAGCCAATATGATGGATGCACTTCCGTAATGTTTCTTCTTGTGTTGAGGGTGGGGTTAGGTTTAAGTCCACTTTGAAGGGAAACTTTTATCTGTTATAATGAAGCATGAATGTATGGCTTTACCATTACAGAACCAAGGCTCACTCACCACCTGTTCTGATGATTCTGAAAAGCTTTATCGTATAGATTCTTGCTTACATCACAGCAGATGAGTGCAGAGAATGTGGTCAGTATCTGAGAAATGAAAATTTCAAAATAATTCAAACTGACCGATCAACTTGTAGGCTTAAGAGCACTTTGCCATATCAAGAATGACCCAGAAGCCAAGAGTGTTTGATGGCCAGCGCAGAAATTAGTAAAGGTGGAAAAGTTGGTGGTGGGATGGTTCTGTGCTATCCTGCGGGGGGACAAGAGCTTGATGGTTCATCCGAACCAAAACTAAAATTAGAGACACTTTAAGTTCCTCGTTCCATCTTTCTCCCCTTCAATTTCATATGTCCCCATAATCACAAAATTTGATCAGAGAGAGCATATTAAAGAAATCAGAGGCGCGTTTCAATATGATTTGATTAGGAACTCAACGGAGGCTAAAATTCATTTCAAATAGAAGCACAAGCTGAGACAAGTGATTGAGTCATTGCTTGAGTGCCCCGTCCTGGATTCAAGCTTTCAAGTAGAACAAAAAACATTAAGGGCTTGTTTAAAATAGTGACTCAAGTATTTAAAAACAATTTTTCAATCGTAATTTACGATATATGAATTATGTATATGAGAATAGTTTTGTTTTGATTTACGTAAATTAATATTTTTGAGAACTCTAAATGTAATCCCAAACAAATAAAGTGCAAGGATGTTTCTTTTTTAAGGGGAGGGGGGAATAATGGGTATAATATTTATTTCTTTGATATCTACATCATTGAAAAAATCAGTCCTTGATAAATTAGGAATATCTTTGACAACAACAAACAAAAGAAATCTAGAAAAAAAAAAAAAATTGAATGGTGAAAAGAAGTCATACTATACTGTGGATATAACTTTTCTGTACAATTTACTATATTTTAACCGGCACCAGAGCCTCGTCCGAAATATTCCCATACAAATTCCGCAAAATAGCGATTGTCCTTTTCCTTTTTTCCTTTTCCTGTTCTTTTTTTTTTGGAATATTTTTTCCTTGTTACTTTAAATATAGAAAAGACAGGCATCGTCTTCCAAGAAGCAACAAAAGTTGACCCTAGTGCCATTCATGATTCTCTTTATCCCCAGCTTTTGATTCTCAACGAGGTCGCTGGTTTCCTTTCTTTTCCTGCCATTATAACATGCTGCAACTTCAAGCAAGCCAGGTTTCTTACTTTTACACCAATAACAAAATTAAACATCCGCATATTAAGTCACTTAACATAAATTGCTTTTCATTCTAACATTGCAGCCTCAAGCATATCGGTGGACCCCGCAAATAATTCTCCTCTCCCTTCCTTTCACCCTCTCTTTCCCTCCAAGAATTTACATTCCTCAAGATATTCCGGCTCAAGGACAAAGTTTCCAAGAGGTTCTCACACAAACATTACAAGCTCCTGGAAGTTAGAACTGTATTTTTAGTCCCCTCTCGTCACTGACAGGCCATAGCTTTTATAACTCAACGGCCAAGACGAAAATTAAATACCTATCTGGATTATCTAATAATTAAAGTCAACTGTGAGAAAATTGGTCCACGCACCTACTTCAGTCAATCCAAGAACAAAACATATGCTCGTACCATCTTCAAGATAAATCAATGGACCACACAGTGAGAAAGCACAAAAATACACTCACAGGAATTTTCCCGTTATTTAGAGAACCATGGGATTAGATGTCACCGAGACCACCATTTATGAATTGCCAAAAGAACAGGTGACCTCGGAACAACAAATGCATCTGTGCTACCTAGCAATCATCTTGCTACACACACATTTCTGTGATGCCAAACAGCCAAAGTATGCTATGAAAGAACCGTCCGTACAGAAAAATTAGACACTAAATGTCCTATTCGAATTTCAAGGCGATTAGGAAAACGCAGCAGTAAGTTGTTGCTTCATAGTTCTACACTTCTACCCAACCAATTCCACAATAAAACACCATTGAAATAAAATGGTCATAACTCTAAATTGCAGCATAAGGATAACAACCCCGATGCGGGATAATATGTCAGAAGAAACACTGCTAAAAAAATCTACACTGGTTATCTTATTGTCAGTAAAAGAAAGGGAGAATAAGCAACTTGGAGATATTAACAAGCTTATAACTTTTAAGACACAAAACAAGGTAGGAAGGCTTAGAACCAATTGCAGGTTAAGTTGGTATCCGCACTCAGCAACATCTCAATTCTTAAGAGATAAGAAAAGGTTCTATTTTTTTCTTAAAAAAAGGAATACAACTGAGGATAGGATCCAAATACTTGTATGTAGGTAGGGTAGTGTTGAAATCATCTACATTTTTCATCATTAAAATAGCTCTGCTAAATTTGACCATATAAACTTGTATTATTTATATTCACCCATCAAAAAGGTACATGCCTGTTTGGAAGATATACAAAATCTAGATTTTACATAAGCCAAGACAAAACTCCCAAAGCATACTTACCTTCAAACGCCTAAAGTATCAATTTGATTACTATCCAAAGCATTTAACAAATCAATTGCAAAGGGCGGGAAAAGAAATTAAGAAAGACAACCTCTCTACAGAAACGTCCCATGGTCATCTATTGAAGAAATTTCGCAAGTCATCTTTCTTTCTCAGTTCTTTGCACCCGCTCCCTCTCTCCCTGCCTTCTGTGAGATCACATTCATTTCAAACATATTATCCTCAAGATACTCCCTGTAAGGATGGTTCTTAGGGATAAGCCTCCGGAACTTGTCAAATTGTTTTTCAGCTTCATCTTTCTTTCTTAGAAGAGTATATATGATACCCTGACATAAGTAAGGCCTGAAATCCTTTGGTTCTTCCTTTATAAGCTCCTGATAGGCCTTCAGAGCATCAGAAAGGTCTCCCTCCATGACTTTGATCTGCGCAATCAAAAGCCTCAAATCCCTGACTTCCGATTCCCGCTTTTGCTTTTTGCACAATTCCACTGCTTCTTCAACCCTCTTCAGCAAATCCTCCAAGGGCTTATCCGATTCCGAAGTTGCCATTACTAGGCCATGATAGGCCTCGACACGATAGGGATCTTTCGTTAGAACCTCTTCGAACTTCTCTTTAGCTAATTCGTAGTCACTATTGTAAACATACATGTGAGCCTTCAGCAATGGCCACTCAAACTCTTCCGGTTCGAGCTCAATTAAACGGTCTATAACCTGGATTGCTTCCTCAATTTTGCGCGCCCTCACCTTTACCTCGATGAGCGATCGAAGAGCGTCGGTATCATTGGGATTGTTGCTCAATTTCTCATCAATAGCTCTTTGATTTTCTTCATTCGAAGTATTATCCATCGACTCCACCGTGGGCGTCTCGAGCGGGGCTGCGATGGCGGGCTTGTGGTGAAGACGCATGTAGAAAAGCACAGCCGCTGCTATGACGGTGCAGGAGGTTCGGATGACGGGTAAGAAAAGGGAGTTTAGGGTTTGAAGCAACCGTGGTAATGTGGTTCTAGGACTACGAAAAGCAGAGTCAGTGAAGGATTCTGACGGCGATGATGCGGCTCTAATGGACGATGATCTGAAAGAGGAAGACGAGAGTTGCGACGGCGAAACACGGGGTGGTAGAGACCTGAAGGAGACGGAAGACATAGGAGTTGACAGTGAAGGAGGAAGATGATGGAGTGACAAGAGAAGAGGTGGGCGACAGTGATGCAGTGTAGCCAGAGACTCCATGGCTCGGGCCTCAGAGAGGTTGAGTACGAATCGGAGACACAAGCAGCGAAGACCAGGGAAGAGACCAAAACCCTGACGAGAAGCGGAGGCTAAAACCCCCGGCGATATTTCATAATTTTTATTTCAAGGAATAAACATCAATTTTTCTTACAAAACATGAAAAACAATTAAATTAAAATCAACATAAAAGATGGTCTGAAGTCATAACGGCTCTAAATTACATGTCCCTTAGTTACAAATGTTTTTTTTTTTTGGTTACAGAAGTTACAAATGTTTTACTATACAACGTAGCAGAATTGTACGCCGGCCACCAGATACGATGGGTGTGAGCCATCTCATTCATCTCAAAAGTTAATAGTACCAGTTAGGGTTAATCGAAATAAGGCATGTAACTTCTATCCTATGGAATCATACACACTAAATTACATGGATACATTCTTTTGGTAAAAAAAATGTACTGAAACGCTGATGATGGAGATTTAGAGGGTATCTGGAATATTTGGACCGGAAAGATAAATGACTCATGGAAAAATTTCTAATAAAGAACTTTACAAATCATAAAGGGTAAAAAGATATTTGAACATTCATAATTCTAAAGAAGTATTAATGCCTGATTTGTCTTTTTTAAAACTTAAAAGAAATGGTACAAATGCTCTTATTAAATCTCTTTTTTACTTTCTTTCCTTTACTTTTGGAATTCCCTCCTCCTCCTCCTGTACCTTTACTTCTAGAATTCCCTTAGAAGTTTTCTGATATTCTTAAGCTTGGCATAATCTTTGAGAAAGATTTAGATTTTCAAGAAGATGATTATTTTGACTTGTGATTTGACAAGTGGCGAATTTTCAAAAGATTTAATATTCACAAGTTCGAATAAAGTTTTTACAAGTTCCTAATAGAATTTCACAAGTTGGAAATTAAAATTTACAATACTTGATAAAGATTTCAGAAGTCTTGATAAAGATTTCACAAATTTAAATAAAGTTTTTATAAGTTCTTAAAATAATTTCACAATTTTCTTAAAAGAATTTCACAAGTTACAAATCAAAATTTACAAGATTTAATTAGGGTTTTCACATGTTATAATAGAGGTTTCACAAATTCTGAAAGAATTTCATAAGTTGCAAATCAAAATTCACAAGATTTAATAAGAGTTTTCACAAGTTCTGATAAAGTTTTCACAAATTCGGATAACGTATACATAAGTTCTAAAAAGAATTTCACAAGTTTAGATCATGTTTTCACAATTTGCAAATGAAAATTTAATTCTGATAAGGGTTTTGGTAGCTGTGGTAAAGAGTTTACAAGTTTAGATAAAGTTTTCACAAGTTCTTATAAGGGATTAATGTTTCTCATGTTGTAGGAAAAAAATTATTTCATGTCACACACACATGAAATGGTGAGACCCACATATACATATATTAATTCATATATGTATATGTGGGTCCCACCATTTCATGTGTGTGTAAGAAGTTTAGTTTTCTCATGCGACGTGAGAAAACTAAAACCTTTCTTATAAATATTTCACAACTTGCAAATCAAAATTCAATTTTGAAAAAGGTTTCAAGAGTTTGGATAATGCTTTCACAAGAACTTCACAAGCCTATAGGAGAGTGTATCTAACCACGGAAAGGAAAGTGAAGTAGTGGAATCCACACATAGTACAAAAGAAATCTTGCATCATAACATCCTGAGAAGTTAAAAGGTGTCGAATGCCAGAGGTGGAAGAGGTCGGATAAACATGGAGGGTTTTGATGACCTTGTCATGTTCTTGTTGCCCCTTACATTTATTTTTTTAAAAAAAAAAATATTACGCATCGGCCCCAACTCGTCGATAGCATGGGTATTCCGTCCAACTTAGGTGAGAACCCCAATTTAATGATCTCATAGATATTATAATATTGCTGGCCATAGATGAACCAAGATGATCCATTCTAGATTCATACCCCATAATCCTTAGGTGCCAACCTGAATTGCCAAATTATGGGCAATGTTCCCTTTGGCAAGGAGTCTTTTTCTTTTTTGAAATCGGTGTGACAGTTGAATAGGCTGTTGAATTCGTTCTCATTAGAATGGGCCACAACCCATTTAAGTGGTGTCTAGGAGTCTATAAAGGTAGCAAGAACATTGTGTTCTGGGGCTCTTCTATAATTGCATAGAGATAGTGGCAATGTTGGCCGTCGACACAAGCGAATTGACATGGTAGTTGTAGCTTGCAAGTGAAGGGGGTTTCAACGATAAAGCCTCCACCGTGCAAGTAGAGGACGAAGGAAGCAAATAGAGGATGAAAATAGAAAAACAAAAGAAGGAATAAGAATAGAAAGTAAGAGACAATAACATGGTGGGAGGTTGAGGTGATAGCCGTGTAAAGTTAGAAAGAAAGGGAAGCGGTATGGGGTGTATAGATTAGAGACAATTATATAATTTCATTTTAATTTTTAAAAGGATCCATCAAGCACTAACATTTATTTTGAAATAGCATATTCATTAAACCTATTGGTCTCTCCACATTTTTGTCATATATGGGGCCGAGGTGAATATTGAATCATGAGTATGAGTAATATTAGTGATGATAAAATTGTAAAGTTGTAATTATAAAAAAAAGTTATTGAATTTTAAAAGATAAATGCATAATATGAACATATGAATAAGGCTAGTGGAGGCCCAACGAGTGATATTAAACATGAATGAAGCAAATAAATAGAGCGAGTAAAAGGTGTGTTGATTGATGAAGAGAAGGGAGAAGCATGGGCAAAATGCATTGAATGGGAGTGTTTTGGAATGGAAGAGAAATATATGCCGTTGGAGACAGGGTTATAGTCAATCAATACTCTAAGAGTAGGCACTCGTCTAGGTACACTGCCAACAACGGTCTACTCTTTATTATGGGACACCGAAGAACAACAAAGCAGGGGATTTTGAGAGAGAGAGAGAGAACAGCATATTGTGTTGCTCGTTGGATCATATAGCCGAGTGAAGCTGCCATGCCCTACGAGTGTGATGACCCTGAGATGTTAGAGCTGATATTAATAGCCAAACAAGCTTCAAGAACATTGAACTCACCAAACACCACATTCATCGATCAAACGCTGCACCTGTGTTTGTTATAATCATGTGTCAAGAAATGACGATGAAGCCCCGACTTGCACCACAAAAACCACGGCTTTTAAGGCAACACGCCAGCCATGGAAATTTCAGATTCATTAGTTTATTCTATGGCCCATCCACCCCCTAAATTTCCCGCATTTTATAACCCAATCTCTCATACTCCCTTTCTTCGCTGCTTCTCTCCCAATTTGTTGTCCACTACTCTTCATTTACACAAACAATAAATATTTCAAGACAAAACTTATTTAGCAAATTTTCAGTTAATCAAATAAACTAAAAGCCAAGTAAAAACAATAACTCATGCAGGCTATTGAATAGCCTTTGGGACCGGCTTGAAACCCCTCTTCTTTTGTTCCCATCATCTTCCTTATTATAATTATTAGATTAAAACTCGTGAATGGTTCAGATAAAATCTTTTATAAAATTATTATTTAAATAATAAAAAAAATTAATTAAATACAAGTTGCTAAATGTTGACATGAATAATTTAATATTATAATATTAAAAAAATAATATTTTGTATAAAACTAAATCTGAACCATTCAAATATTGATCTAATGGTTAGAAAAAAAAAAGAATAGGGAAGTGAATAGAAAGGAAAGAGGAGGGCTTCTGAACTGTCTAGAGACAACGGTCGCCCTTGACATTGAAGTCTCCCTCAAGGGTAGAGCCCAACAAACATAACCGCAGACCAACACAAGGAACTGAATTCCAAACACCACCCTGGCAACCATAACGACCCTTTTGGAGATTTCATGTCAACCCCTGCTACATAAATTATTGTTTAAAACTAATGTCGCATTATTGATAACGGTAAAAAAAACGCCCTCCGCTGCTTCTACTATTATTCTTTTATAATCATTTTAATACCTTTTTATGTTTCTAAACTGAAAAAAGGTATTGAAAAAAAAAACTGAAAAAATGTCATTTGATATCTTCTGAAGTATTTTCTTACACTTTTTTTTTTTGAATTATGGAAGATCTAAACGGTCAAGGCAGCCCTTACCATTATTACCAAATCGTACGTATCATGAAATATGTTTTTACATAATTTTTTCCTACCAAAAAAAAAAGTAGAAAAATGGTTTTCTGCTCTCTACCTGAGTCAATGAATCACTTTTTGATAGCGATATAATATTTCTTGACATCAAGTTATTTAGTTCATGCATAAGCAAAATCATAAAAACGCCAAACTACTACTTTCCTCACTTGCCTTCTAAAATTACTATGTTAAAGACCGTCTCCCGGGCGTTGACCCCCAAAAAAAAAAAAGTTGCCCAGGTTTGCCTGTTAAGAGCGTTGTTTGGAATTAGAAACCATAAGCATACTTGAGTTTGGAATAAGCACTTGTCCTGACAAGTACAATGATGCTTCGGGTTTTAAAACTTAAATTTTCTGAACAACCAGCCGCAACGATTTTGGTTGCTAAAACCATCGAGAGCAAAGAAAAAAGGGGAAGGGGAGGAGGGTCAAACAAAACTAAGAAAGGAAATGATGCAGAGAGCAAATCACAATATCACAATATAATTCACTATACATTGTGGGGTCATGAAATAAAAATACCATTAGATAGAAGTGTTGCACGAGAGAGTCATCTCCAAACTCATGTTTTCTCCTCCAGGTCGCTCTGTATGAGTTGCTTACAGAGGATAGCGACGTTTAAGATCTCTGGTGAAGAAGGGATGTCTTAATGCTTCCCTTGCTTTGAACCGTTCAGCAGGATCATATCGAAGGAGTCCTTGCAGAAGATCAATCAAATCACCAGCAGAGTGATCAACATGCTGCATTATAAGGTTCTGCATTGTCATGACAAAAAACTCGGTGTTAAGGAATGTGTTAATTACCTTTGCAGCATTGACAGGATGATGAAATAAACTATACTTCAATAGAAATACGTATAGCGGCATAGGAATGTGCTAAGGGGCACGCTTTAATTTATGGAAACTCCAATGATGTCAGAATATGAGGGGGCTTATTAAGCCAAGTTTAAATGCATTGTTTGTAGGATCGAGCACTATTATATTTACACATTCAATAATCTCCGCCTTTTATCAGTGTATGCACTGATCCTAACCCAAGCTATCTCTTGCACACTCCTTAAGATAAAGAAACAGCCCGTGAGTCAGGAGATGGATGAGATCATTTGGTTATAGAGCTGTTGGGGAAAATTGAATATGCTGTTGAATCTAATATAGGTGTTCGTCAAGAATTATCCATGACGTCAACAAAAACCCATGGCCTTGCAGTCAACAAAAAATCACAACATTGATTTTCAACACCCACCTCTTAATTCAGAAGGAAAACATATAATTTGCATGAATCAATTTCAAAGAAAGTACCGGCAAGCGAGGCAATTTCCAGACAGTCCTCATGCTTTCTCTTGAAGTTGAACTATCTGGCCAACCCAACCGTGCACCCCTTCTAAAATACTTCTCAGCTCGACGGCTGCAAAAGTAGGCAGGATATGAAGCTAAGCCAAAAGGAGAAAGAGAAAACAATTACTAAAAGCAAAAAAGAATCCAGAAACAATTACTCGGCCTTGACCACCATATGTGGGGGTAGTGGCCCCAAGACTCTCTCCATCATAGCAAGATGCTCCAAGTTCTCATGTGTTTGAAAAAGGGCTTCACCCTGTTTGTATACAAGAACATTAAAATGCTAAACATGGACTCCCAGGGGTAATCTTTGATAAGGTCATTTAAGGCAACAGAAAATAAGCTAAAGTAACCGTGATGACATCATCCAAATCAGAAACAAGCTTCAAATCGTGATAATGAAAATATTTGTGAAACATCGGAGGCAGTTCCAAGAAAACTTGTTACGGAGATCATGAGCTCATCCCCTTCATATTCAGAGTTACTTGATATGTAAACTAATATGCCAATACTATTCTTAGTTCCCAAAGATAGACTTAAAACAAAAGGCTTCACTTTAATCAGAGTCATTCAAACTTCCATCAAGGAAACTGAGTAAACAAACGCCAGTCTATACTGAAAATTACTTACAGAGCAGAGTTCAACCAGTATACAACCAACACTCCAGAGATCACAGGGATAATTCCACCCAAGACCTGCAGAAAACATCAGATGGCACATGATACAAAATAAACAGATATAATAAGCATGTGTTTCACAGCCAACGATGATTACCTAAGATAACCTCAGGTGCTCGATAGTGTCTGGTTGACACCACATAACTGTGATCTTGATGTTCAAATGTTGTACTACCAAAATCAATGAGTTTTATGGTACTTGACTTAGGTAGATTTTTGAAATAGGAGCCATCTTTTGTAGTTCGAGCTAGAAACTTAATTGACAAAGATGAATTATGCCAACAAAAGAAGAAATGTGTCAAAATTTTGGTCTTTGAAAAAGATGACAAATGAGAACAGTAACATTTCCCAGGCAGCATCATGAGTGATGGTGAAACATACCTTGTAGTCTGGCACTTTAATAAAGTCTGATGAGACAAGAAGAATATTCTCTGGCTTCAAATCAGTGTGGATCAATCGTAAGTCATGCATAACTGCAGACATAAGCAACAGAATAAGTTATCTAGAGTCATAATAGAAAGTTGTAATAACTATTTCTGTCAATTCAATAAAAGTTTACTTGATTCAGATATCAAAAAATTATCATCCATATTGAGATAAGTGATTATATAAGCCGATGTCTTTAACCCCCAACCAGGAAAAAGGGAAATCTATTAGATGATAAATAGATAATTAGGTACAAGTTATGTCCACACACATGCTACAGACTCCAAAAGTTGTCTGCCAAACTCCCGAACAAGATCAATGGGAAAAGAACGATAGCTGTTTTTGTGGAGAAAATCGTATAAGCTTGGCCCAAGCTTCTCAAATACCTGTTGAAACCATTTAAATTCATCCGCAAGTTTTTTAACTCACAGAATATTTAAGCATGAAGGAATAGGCATTCCCATCATATTAATCAAATTATGAACATCAATGAATACTTACAATACAAATATGATTACGATAGTCAAACCAATTCCGTATTTGCACACAACTGCAAAGAATGAAAAAGCTTATACCAAAATCGCTTTGAACATCTACAACCAATCAGGGAATGTATCGAGAAAAAATTCTTACCGCGCATTGCCAATGTCATGCCTGGCAAGCCTCTGCAGAACATCAATTTCAATCATTGCAGCTTCCCGATATTTGTGTATGGAGCGAATAACTTTGATTGCAACAACTTCTTCCTTTTCATTGTCAAAACATTCCAAGACTTGGCCAAATGTCCCTACATAAATTTTAGAAAAAGTGAACATTGGAGCAAAATCGTTAGTCAAACATACTAGAAAACCAGCAATAAAGTGTTTTCAGTGACACCTTGAAAATCAATTAATCAAAAGCATTTAGAGGGGCAGGGTTTTTTAAAAAAAAAAAAAAATCAGAGAAATTATAAAAATTACCTTCGCCCATTTTACTGAGAATTTTGTCTGCAAACATAAGAAAGTAATCAATTTTACTGAACAAGTGCATCCAAAATCATATAGCGGGGGGTGGGGGGGCTCTCCGAAACTAAGTTCAACCATAATCAGTTATCTTTCTCCTCCCCCTACTTCTTTTCCCTTTTTGTTTCTGGGGAGGGGGTGTGAAGGATGCTGAGGATGTTCTATTACAAAGGGGGGAAATGTTTTTTTTTAAAAAAATCTGGTTAATAGGGTCATATAAAATATAAAGCCTTAAATGCCAGGCTAAAATTTCTACAAGTTATAAGTCAAACAAATATTCTACATGAAAACGAATCACTTACATCGTGAAGTTAGACTTTCACCAATAGCAAAAACGTAGTGCCCATCTTTATCGTCAGGTCTCCAAGGGGGTGATCCATTGCGAGGCACCCCCCTGTAGATGACGGAAGAATATACGTGATTAGGAACCACTCCATTCGCAAGTTCCTGGCTGCAATATAAAGCCGGAAGAGCCTGCAACCATCCGTAAGTCAATTATTCAAAAGTGATAGAAGATTTTCCATTAATATTCATTTTAAGCACGATGGCATATGTGTATGATGTAACATCACACTTCCCATATTCCCGTTTGGGTATAATTGGTGCAGCAAACCTCATGTAAATTTGAACAGCAATATTTCAAAAGGAAAAAGATCATAATTCTGAATCCATCGAATTCGAACATTCCTATACAACACGCTCCAATCTTTCCTGCCACTGGCGCGTAAAATTTTAGGGGAAAGGGTACGGCCAAATTGATCAGCCATAAACATACAGAAAATTATGCAAATTGAAGGAAATTATACAGAGTGAACGCACCCAAAAATCAAAGAAATTAATGACAGCTCGAGAAGGGCATGTAGAAAGAGAGAAAATATAAATCACCAGGAAGACAACATAAAAACACGCAGTGGTGGAAGGAATTAAACCTTGGGAGCCGGAGGAATGGCAGGGGGCATATCCCATGTTAAACGAGGTCTCTTCCTAGGGCGCTTGTCCATGTTCTGATGCGGAAATTCGATAATTCGCTGCGTCTCCATTTATCGGTATCTATGTCTGTTGTGGAGAAACATGGAACAATTATCAATGAATTCAACGGTCTGAAGATCGATCTCGAAGGAATTGATGATGGATATCAATAGATAATTAAAGAGAAATCTCCCAAATTGAAGCCCTAACGATGAAGTAGATCTAAAGCTAAAGCGATTACAGGAATCGATGAGGGAGAGGAGGAGGAGGAGGTTAACCGTGGTTAGGAGTATGAAGGTTTACTAACCATGCTTTTGAAGTGGGTCATTGAAGTCTCCTGTCCTCGCTAATAAGTACAACCATGTTACTCTGGCCCTATTCACTTTGGCCAAATTTTACATACCAATAAGAAGTGGTTAACTCAATGATGTTAGTTCTCAACTTAAGTTTTGATGATAAAAACACTTGCTAGTTGTTGGTTTAACAAAAATTAGAGTTCTGGTTCTTAAAACTAGAGTTCTGGACATTAAAACTCAAGTTTTAGAGAAGTTGAGTAGTAAAAACTCGAGTTTTTGGGAGTAAAACTCGAGTTTGCAGCCTCTGATAAGGAAGTTCTCAATCTGATAAGTTGAGAACTCGAGTTCTTGGGAGTAGAACTCGAGTTCACGCCTTCTGATAAAAAAGCTCTCAATCTGTCAAATTGAGAACTTGAATTCTTAGGAGTAGAACTCGAGCTCACGGCCTTTGCATCATATAAAAAAATTTTCAATTCTTGAGAACTAGAGTTTTTAAGTGAAGAACTAGATTTCTTACTTAAGAACTAGAGTTCTTTGGTCAAGAATTAGAGTTCTTCATTTAAGAACTAGAGTTCTTGGCACAAGAACTCGAGTTCGCAAAATTATGTTCTACCCAGAATTCTTCGGAACATAAGAACTAGAGTTCATGACTAGAGTTCTTGAACAAGAACTAGAGTTCTTCATTTTGTAAAACAGCGAAGTTCCTTTGCAAACACAAGAACTAGAGTTCTTTATCAAAAACTAGAGTTCTCATTCAAAAACTAGAGTTCATGACTAGAGTTCTTGAACAAGAACTAGAGTTCTTGAACAAGAACTAGAGTTCTTCATTTTGTAAAACAGCGAAGTTCCTTTGCAAACACAAGAACTAGAGTTCTTTATCAAGAACCAGAGTTCTCATTCAAGAACTAGAGTTCTTGAGAAAGAACTAGAGTTCTTCATAAGAAAAAACGCTCGGATCTTTTTAGGAAAGTACAAGAACTAGAGTTCTTGCATATAGAACTAGAGTTCTAAAGTAGAGTTCTTCTTTAAGAACTCGAGTTCCTTTGAAACTGGGTCTGGGCCATTACACAGAACTAGAGTTCTTGTGATAAGAACTAGAGTTCTTATACGGAAAAAACTGTGAATCATTTCTGGAACTCTCCAAATGCTTTGAACTTAAGCTGATACTTACCAAATTGATAAATAATCATTTATAAAACACTTTCAACATGTTTGCTAGTGGTTTCAGGATTCAAAACGAAGCAATAAATGAAAAGCAACATAAAGCGAATGCTCACGTCATCACATTTATTGCACAGCAGAAAGAGCAGAAAAACAGAGCAACATATGGAATTAACGCTGCAGCAGAACAAAGACATTCTTCGAGACATTCTTATTCTAGCTTTCTAGTACAACCAACGGCACAATACATTAAATGTAAAAAACTGAAGATTCAACGGTCCATTCTAATTGATGAGGAACTTGAGCCTAACGGAAATTTAAACAAGTGATAACGGTCACCTTCCAGTTTCTCCCAACGGCATTAATGGTGAAGGATATAAAAGCTCAAGCATTCAATATCGCCAACAACCGAAACTCTGCGTATTTACTCTGAGTTATTATCTTATCAGTTTCATTACTCTCAACTTGTACTTCAGTGATCATTTATTATTCAACTTGTGAGGAGTTACTTAAACATTCAATTTTCATTCGTTTGTAAAATCTTAAAGTTGTGGAACCTTAAGTAAGGGTGTACAATTACAAGTAGTAAGGGGGAGTGAGTCTGAGGGATCATTCCGAGTTGTGTAATTGTATTTTGAAGTTAGTGAAAAATCCCAAGGTGTTCTTGGGGACTGGACGTAGGTCAGGATAGACCGAACCAGGATAAATTCTCTTGTGTTCCTTCTCCTTTAAACTCTTGCTTAGTTAGTTCATTAATTTGTGAAAATTTTGATTAAGCAGTTAGATTTTTAAATCACCTATTCACCCCCCCTCTAGGTGATATTTCACCTTCAAATGATTATGAAGGTAAATTTTTAACTTTATCCTCATTTATAAATAGCTACCCTCTCTGGTTATCAACTAATATTTCTCACAAACCAGAAAATAAAAGTTAACTCATTATTAGGTTCAAAATTAATAAATGTTTCCAACTTTAATGATTTAGATTTAAATGAGTTAGTTAAAAATAAGGGCATAATAAAAAATAATAATAAATGAGTTAATTAAAGTAAATTGGTGCCTTATACTCCCTCTGATCCTTATTATAAGGCACCAACTGCCATTATTTTATGGTCCTTATTATAAGACACCAACTTTCTTTAACTAATTCATTTATTACTATTTTCTCATTATACCCTTACTTTTAACTAACTCTTTAAATTTACATCATTAAATTAGGGGTAAAGTTGGAAACATTTATCATTTTTGGACCTATTTAATGACACAACTTTCATTCCTTGGTTTGTGAGAAATGGTAGTTGGTGCCTTATAATAAGGGTTGGTGCCTTATAATAAGGACCAGGGGGAGTAATAAGGACCAAAAAATGTTGGTAGTTGGTGTTTTATAATAAGGATTAGATAGAATATTTTTTTTAACTCTTTTTTCTTTCTCTATCTTCATAGATATAATTAATATGTGTAAAATTGTCACAATTTCATTTATTATATGAAAGTGGACTTATGAATAAGATCAAATTTTTCGGGCCAAAGTGGACTTATAAATAAAAACAGAGAGGTATAATACATGCCGTCGTGGGGACCACCAGCTTGGGGTTGAAATTATTGGGCTCTAGGTTTTTTCTGGGACCAGGCCGACGATTTAACTTTAAATGGGCCATTCAAGTGTAGGCACCCTTTTTAAGGCCATTTCAATATCTGGCCCGCTGTTGAATAAATAATGGATTAAGTTGATTCAAAAATTTCTCAGCCCATTTAAATGGGCCATTCTGAAATCCTATAATTAATGGGTCGGATGATGGTTGCCTAGGCAAGTAGTAAGTAATTAAGGGATTGAGTTTCGTAAATAATCATTTTTTTATCATTCTTTATAATATTTAAATTATATCTATCTAATCAATCTAAAAAATTATATTATTATTTTAATTTTTTTCTTATCTTCCCAATCAATGATTTAGATAGAGCTGATGTGATATAGAAAAAAAAGAATGAGGAGAGAATCCTCTTCCTTAAATATTAATCTACCTAGTGCTTGTTTGACATCACTGTTTATAAATCATAAAAGTATTTATTTATATAAATTGGTATAAAACTTAACAAACTTAGTTATTTCATATATGAGTGAAAGCTATTTTTTAAGGTTGAAATCGTTATTTTATACAAGTGCATTAAATTGGGTCTACTTTTTCTAGAAATGGTCGATATAATATTTAAAGGAAAACCGTCATATAATTAATTAGGGCATGGTTTGAAAATATTAAGCATTTGGGAAAATATGCATAGGGGCCAAAATAACAAAAACATTTTAAAAAAGACCCTAAGTTATGAAAATACCAGAAAATGCCCTAGTGTCTTTTCTGGTATAAATTCATTAAAACGTTAATAACTATATTGACCCCGTTAACAGCTAAAGGTTTTAATGAATTTATACTAGAAAAGGTTCTGGTATTTTCAAAATTTTGGAGCCTTTTTTTTAAAAAAATCTTTTACTCGGGCTCCTATACAGATTTTCCGTAAGCATTTTATTCAACTGTGAGGTTCTACTTCTTCATTAATTCCTTTGATTATTTGAAGCAGGTGTGAACCGTGTGAAGTTTCAAGGTACTGACATAATTCTCCGGGGGTTGGCGGCGGCTCCTCCGGTGTTCCCGTCAAAATCAGCAGCAGATAGACCGCCCAACTGTTTTACCTAACAACACGTGCTTTTTTGCCAACGTATTCCAACTTTCATTGAACAGATCGATAGATTCAGTGGTAGAAAATTAATATTACGTGCCACTAACGGTGCTACAATATTAGTACGTGACAAGCAGATAGGATCAGTGTATCAAAGAATTTTTCACGGAATAACAAAGATTTACACCTTACGCCGACTCTCTTCGTAGTATTTTTGGATAAGTACCAAACGAAGATAACCGTAATTTCTGCAGCACCGTCACCAATTATGTAAGCTTCCTGAGCACTTGTCTTATTTAAATTGGTCAAAAAGGTCGTCTGACCACTTTTACAACTTATAAAAAAATCAATTAAATTATTTTAAAATATTTATGGTTATTATTTTTTATTCAAATTATTTTTTTAAGGTATAAAATAATATATAATATAATGATACATAACCTATGATATGATCAAATAAATTATTTAACTTCTCTAAAAAAAAATAAAAAAATTAATTATGTGACTGAGGAAGTGCTTACAGGAAGACTAGTTCCCTTGGATTTGAACAAAAAAGGCAACTCCGGCATTAGTCAAACTTCAGGCTGCGACTAAAATGTTGTGTGTTTGTTTCTAGCTCTTGATTGTGTTTTAATTGCCAGGGTGGGCGGTTCCTGCGAACCAGTAAACTCTAACTCACGCCTTTCAGAGTTGAATCTTGAATGTATAGTTTGGGTTTTGACTCTTGACTCTCGGGTTTAATGGACACTATATTCTCTCCAGAAGCCATACTCGCCCCCAACCCAACGAACGTGTCTGCGTCCACCAAAAAAATTAGAATCAATACCAATATCCATATGAACACCCACTGTAAACAAATTGAAAGTCAGAGAACGCGTATTTTATCGAGACAATCATTTGTGCGAAAAAAATCATAATTGCTAGAGAGAGAGAGAGAGAGAGAAGTAAACATAAACAAGGCCGCTTTTGATTTACCAAATAAACCATTAACGAATAATTTTAAATGCATTATTCTGAACGTGACCGGCGTTTCAACCAATAGTATATTAATTAAATTTCGAGAATGAATTCGTCAAAATTAAATTAGGACTTCTCATCTAATATAATTATCATATATAAAGGAAAAAAGGACCAAAATCAGAGTAAACATATTTTAAGCTCGTTTTTGTTGAAATTTTTCGTCATGTCAACGCAACGCATGTAGAATAATATCCATCCTACGTAACTCTGTTGAAAGTTGTATATGTAAAAAGCACTTACATCAGTTTCATGAAACCCATGTGATCGAAGGTTCAAAAACAAGACCAGACTTCTAGAGTAGCTGTGTGTGAAATCGAGTATGAGAGTAGTCATTACTACATTCCTGTGTATGTAACGTAGTAGCAGTTCATCAACACCCTCACGTCAAGATGGCTATAATATGCAAGCTAGTAACTATAGTATTTAGCGTCAGCAGAACGTAAGCACAAACCTTGGATTCACGGAATACACAAGAAGGAAGAAAACCCTTATACACGCGGCAACGTACAAGTCAAAGTTCCACTTGAACTTTTGGTCTCATACAGTTATATTCCATTTCCATATATGTATTTGAAAAACTCAAATTTTCAAACTAGCAATCCATTGGTCAGATAACGCCCGCCGCATCAAACCCCTATAAATACGTACGTCCCATACTTAGCTTATTGCACTAACCATTCCTCATATACATCATCACCAACCAAATCCATCCCATGGATCGCGTAGCATCAGTTAAGCAACAAAGCAGCTTCGAAGACATAGCGAAGTGTCTAGTGATGCTGTCTCATCATCATGTCGGAGACAACAACGTAATGAGATCAAAGCCTCAAAATGACGCCGTAGGGTGTGTGGAATACGAGTGCAAAACATGCAAACGCAAGTTCTCGTCGTTTCAGGCTCTTGGAGGGCATAGGGCTAGCCACAAGAGACCAAGGCTGGATGGAGATCGTGACCTGAGAGAGCAGGCTAAGTCTCTGAGCTTAGCAACTTGCAAACCTAAAGTTCATGAATGTTCCATTTGTGGTCTTGAGTTCTCTCTGGGCCAGGCACTGGGTGGCCACATGAGAAAACACAGATTAGCCACCCTAAACGACGACGTCGTCCACCATCGCTTCTCTTCCAAAGTGCCAGTTTTGAAGAGATCCAACAGCAAGAGGGTTGAATTCTTGGACCTTAACTTGACCCCTCTTGAGAATGACTTGAAGCTCTTGTTTGGCAGCAAGGCACCTAAGGTTGAAGCCTTCGTCGTCTGATTCCATTTCTTGTCGATCTACTTTTACTTTCTCCTTCCTTTGTAACTTGTATTTATTCTTTTTTTTTTTTATTTAACTTGTTTATTCCTTTGATTTAATTCTTTCGTGTATCATTTTTCTAGGTCCGATTTATATATGGATGCCTCAACAATATTCGAATCATATTTAAAATATATGTGCCCGAATTTTTTATTTTTAAAATGGATTGATAATTCAACCTTTAAGTATATTAACTAAGATCACTCTCGATCACCTCCATTTGATATTATTTAAGCTGTTTTAATTGAGATCTTTTGTAAATTAACCCTCTCAATTCAATATAATTTCTCATATCTTCACACCCCCGGGGGGTTGCTTTTTCTGAAACAGAACAATTCATTTTTCTGTTCCTCAAAACACTTGTTCTTTTAATTAATAAACACGTGATATCATCAGGCTGAGCAAACTTTTTTTTTTATAAAATTTGATACAGAAACCTGGAGATAATTCAGTGACTGGTAAAAGATTTTAAGCGCGAGATTAGACACACACACACACTGGACGTTATGAATGATGTTGTTGTGAGCGCATTCCCACTAGAAAACCTTGGGGATACAACAAACGTCATTACTGGCGAACCAAACATTGAGAAGAATCTGTTTTGAAAATTTAATCTAGCTTATTGGCGATGGAGTTTCAAGATCTGCGGCAACCTCAAATTTCATTGGTTTAAATTTCTGCTCAAGGAAGTAATGTAAGGCTTGTTTGGGGGGTCATATTTAGGGTTTTAAAAGCGTGTATTTATATTTATTAAGAAAAAAATCTTCTCACATGCTTATTTATTATTTAATTTATAGTAATTAAAAAAATTATTTTTAAATACTTTAATTGCCTTCAGACATGTACAAAACAATTTATTATCACTTGACGTTGTCCTTGTCGACTTTAATTTTATAACTGGGAAAATTTATTTAACCTACAAAGACCTAACCAGCCTAAGTTAGGACAACTAAGATTAGGTACAGTCGCAGGCTGAATAAGTAATAATGATCTGGGCATTTTAGGCAGCTAGTCTTATGCGAGGAAGGTCACCATGATGATGTGGGGTGAATTAATTAAAGACTGTGTTTGATTATAACCAACTATTATTCCTACGTATGCCACGCAATTTCAACTATTTTTTCCGCAAGGAAAAAATGTGACAAGAGCTCGATTATCCCCCCAGGAGTCGGTGTTTTCTATTCTTTCTTTTATGGGTGACAGAAAAAAGATGTTCAATTATGGGTGACAAAAAACTACTATGTTGCGCATATATGTGTTCGAGCAATTTAGTGACGGCGAAATTGAATTTAAGAAGTACTATATGGGATGAAGGTTAATTAGTGGGCTCGCACAGATAAGAAAACTTGGGATGAATGAATTGGAGTTTGGAATGAAAGCTTTAATTTGTTGCAGAGGATGGAGCGTCACGCTGGGCTCGTCTGGCACAATTTCAGCGTCGAGAACGACGTGGATTCTGATATCACATTCAAGTTTACTTTTAAGGTTACGAGAGGTAGGTTTCAGTGTTGAGATCACATACTGGTAACCAATAAAAGAGAAACAGCCAACCCAGTGATCCGTAACATACAAAGTACAATTGTTCCTGTCTTTGGCGCGCTTCACCTCTCTTCCACCTACCTATATATGCGCCTAACCTGGCATATGGATCCATCTTCTTCCATATTAATTTAGCTAAAGTAAACACAACAATGATGATAGATGCTATTCTCTGATGTCCTAATTATAGGATAATATTTAGGAGTTGGTTTTGGTCCTAATTATAAAATAAAATTTAAATTTTTGTCAATTTCTTCCTAAAACACCCCTATTTTATTCTCTTAAGTGTGTTTAGTTTTTGGTAAGTATATGCATTTAGGTGCATAAAATTTTCCAGTTAATAAAACTATTAAATTGTTGAATTTTAATTTGTTTATTAATGAGTTAACGTTAATTTACCAATACACACACATGTATGTGTGTGTAAATACTCATACACTTTTGTGTGTGTATTTAAGTATATGTGTATACATGAGTGTGTGTTGGGGGGTTCTACTTGTGTGTAGATATGTGTGTGTATTTTTGGGGGTGAATGTGTGTTTGTTTTTTTTTTTTTTGGGTTGTAGATATATATGCGCGCGCGCACACATATGTATATATAGCAAGATTATCATTTCAATTAAAAAACATGAAAAGGAAGATTTTAGGTTGAGAAGGTATGTTAATGTCATTGAAAATATATCTTAGGGCATTTTAGGAAAATGAGTGAAATTAACTAATTTAACTCCCCTCCTTAATCTCTCCAAAATCGGTTAAATATGTCTTATAATTAGGACCGGAGGGAGTACTTTATATGATTTTCGTATTTTATTTCTATGCTTAGTTTAATGTTTAATGAACAGCTTAAGCTTAGCTAATGATCACTTTTGGGGGTTAAGTTAAAGGCAAATGATGTGTAGAATCTTCACGAACATGACACTCAGCTTATTCCCATTGGTTCGTCTCATTATAGTCATTCAAAAGCTGAAACGAACCTATGCACAAGTCTGGGGGGGCACATGAACGGGACACTTACTGTTGGTTTCGATGATGGTTTTAATGAATTGGATCACTAAATCATACAAGGTTTGACCTTCTTTTGAAGCAATTACAAATGATTTATTTGGCAGGTATTATCGATCACCCATCCCTTGCCAGGTGTGACTCAACTCTACCAATACTTAGTTTTGTGGCCAACGTAACACACCCATCAGTTAACAACTCAAATTAATATAATATATATTGTATTATTTTAACAGTATTCTGAATACCGTGTCAAATAAGGTTGTAATTGTGAGGCACGGAGACCGAAACTGTGAAGGATATGGTTAACTTAGGCGGTAGGGAGTGAGATATTTGGAGAGAATAAGGAGTGGGCAACATGAGTAGGACATGAAGACCCAAGTTGGAAGGCAATGAGCAAAGACGGCTTGTCTGTGTGTGTTGGGGGGTCGTATTGGGTGGCAATCAGGCAGACTTGTTTTTCTTTCCAGTGTCACATCACAGTTATGGCTGGCAGTGAAGAATATAGGCCGCTCCTTCCTGAGGCCCTAATCTGGGCCTCTGTCTCTCTCCTTCATTAATTCGTCCTCTTGATTTTATCTGAATAAGGCCACCACCCATGTTAGGTGCTAAAATCTTTGGAGGGACTGATGAGGAGTTTATCAAAACCTCAGCAACATGGCGCTTTTAATTTTAGAAGGAATTATAGTCAAGTACGGAGTATTAGAGAAAATATTTAATTACTTAAGAGTGGGACCATGCAATAGCCAATATCAGTACCATAATTAACCAACATATTTATATTACTTATCTGTGATTAGGAATTCAAATCTCTTCCTCAATACCTAATTATTACAATTCCTCTTTAATTTTGTTTTGAGTTTTGCAAGGATTACTTAATGTTTATTTGGAATCATTTTTTGGCGTCACCCCAAAAGAGTTTATTTATATAAATAAAATAAAACTCTTCTTATATATTTATTTTGTATATAGTAAATTATAATTAAAACACTAATTTTAAAAGTTTCAATTGCTATTTTAAATAAACACTTAAAACATTCCATCCCTTCGGTGGTTTAGACTTTGGAGTATTGTTTGTAGCCATTACTTGATTTATTTGACCATGCATCTCACCGTCTCCATACACGTCCACAAAAGGCTCTACGTTTTTCTTCATTTTGAGAAAATTCAACGGAACTCCTATACCATTTCAACTCTGAAGCAATTCCACTGCGAAAACCACTCATGAAGGAAGAAAACAAAACACGGAGAACGGAAAACCAGCGATACACATTTCACATCCCTTTATTATTTTTTTAATAAAAACAAAAAGCAAGCCATACACTTGAAAATCGAAACACTCCAAATTACCAACCACCGCATCTCTTCATAGGAGTACACTGGTATGTCTGAATATGATTATTTCACAAAAGGAGTCAATTTTCTTAAATACACGACAAAGAAGAGCCACTCTGCCCGATAGGAAACATGAGAGTTTTTATTAAAAAAAAAATCAATAAAGTTGATGTGATTCTGATCCCATTCCGTGTCAATTTTCAGGCACCTTCTCTCCCCGCTCTATCCTATCTCCGAAGCATAAATGATAGCTCTGTTTTCTTTTCCGAGGAACATCCCCCAAAATACAACTTCACTGCTCCACCAACTAGGAAACTTAAAAACAAGCTTTTCTCTCTGCCTTTTTAAACAGGAGGGAAAAAGGGCAAGCAGCAGTGAAGTTGTAATCTGGAGTTCATGAACCCTCCAACTCATTCTCTGTAACACCTCACATCCCGTCTCGTAAGCCCTCTCTTCTATCTTCTATATCTCTGTTTTTAGAATGATTATCATGGTTCATTCATTCTCTTCTTCCTTCTCTGAACTGTCACACATCAGTCTCTAAGTACCAATGTTGAAGACCCTCGCTCCAATAATTTTTTATTTCTGTTCTGCTCTGCCTTCTTCCAATATATTTGACTTCATTTATTATTGTAAATCGCATTCCTCTCTGTTTGGGGCTTAGGATTCAATACATCAGTTTATCTGCACATGACTTGTTTTCAGAAAAGGAGCACCTTTTGAGTTATTGATAGTGGTATTGTGCTTGCCTTTATGATCATTTCTATGATTGATTGCATAATAAAGAAGGCCACAACCTATTTAATTGTTTATTTACCACTTAACCTCTCCACCCTGTCCTCTTATCTGTAAAGCATCAAAACCAGGGATTAAAAATCTGCATTATAATATTCCTCAGAGAAACAGATCAGCCTGGCCTTTTCTTAACCTTTCCGGCTTTCCCTCTTTTGTATATTTATATGCCCACTATTTGATTTCTTTTATCGTTTATGAGTTCTGACTTCGGAAGCTGCCTCTGTTTCCCCTGCAACTGGGTCTTTTTAATATTGCCGTTGAAAAGTGCCTCTGCACTAATTTATTGTTTTATTCTTCAAAAATATCTCTATGCATTATTATTTCGTCTTTCTCCGAGAATTTTTCTTGCTAATTTAATGCTCTTTGCAATATACTATGAGAAAAAGTTTTCCCTCGTGGATTCGGATAATCCTTATCTTCCTTCCTATAAAACCTGCGGTTCCGAAGGTATTATTCTGATGGTTGAGTGAATGTTGGATTTGTTTCTGCTTTAAGTGATCGGAAATTGAAGCAATGAGAACAGAGTCGAGGAAGATATCCAAGGCATGCGCACAGATTATAACTGTCTCTGTGTTTCTTTATCAAGTCTTTGTCTCCGGATTGTGTTTTATTATTATTTTTTTTTTTGTGATTGTAGTCTTCGTGGGCGAAATTATCCATGAGGAATTGGCTTCATTTAAAGAGCTTTGCTGATAAATCTCACTCAGACTTTAATGAAATGGGTAAAGTAAAATAATTATGTCCTTTCGTCTTTGATTTTGATTTGTGTTGCAGAATACATGTCGTGGGCTGGGAAATTAATAACGAGTTGTATGTTCATGGTGATCCCAGGCACTCGCAGAGAAAGGAGGAAGAGCTGTTCAGGTCTTAGAGAGTGTTACGTCGTCGTGCCGGAGGTTTTCTCAGGTAATATTCTTATTCTTCCCTCTGTCGTGCCTGAGTCGTCGGACGGGTGGGATCCGACGGCCTTATTCATATTATGATTAGACCTGAGAAAGCGTACGAGGAGGGATATGACTTTCACCCTCGGGGTGGGCCCCATATATGGAGGTGCCACGTGGAGGTTCATTTGTTATGGGGAATCCAGATATTGATTATGGGGCCTTATTTATTTGTTCAAAGAGGGGTGGTTGTTGAAAGCTGAGGATGGAGGGAAACAATATTCCGTACTGGAGAAGCAAGCACCAGTTGTGATGGAGAAGAAACTCAACCTTAGGTGAGTAATTTTCATGAAAATGAATCAATTATATATAGTGTTTGGTTCATGGTTTAGTCATCTAAGATTCACTGTTTGTATAGGATGTTCGTGGGGACGTGGAATGTGGGAGGGAAGTCACCTTATGAAGGCTTGAATTTGAGGGATTGGCTTTCCCTGGAATCTCCTTCCCCAGCTGACATCTATGTCATTGGGTAAAATTTCTACCTCCTTTTATCACTTTCTACTTTATATTTTCTACTTCTATCTGCTTCAAAAAAGACTAGGACTACACTTCACCCTCACCTACGGCAACTCATGATTAATATCTCGTTCCCAAGTCCAAACAACCACTTCCATCTAGCCTCTAGAGTCTAGGCTGTAGCTTTTAGGATTAGGACCCACCCATTTGGGGTGGCTAGCTCCAACGGACAGTTTACCCCTGCGCGGCTATCTAAAAAAACGGCTTTGACTTGTACTAAGCCACATTAATAAGTATTTGTAAGTATGAAAGAGTATTTAATTTATTTTTTTTTATGTGTGTCAATATTTAATAAGGTTAACGGGAGAAAGTAATCATAAATGTGATATTATAAATTATTTAAATTTTAAGACAACTTCAGTACATGTAACTGTTTTTACTACTCTCTTTAGTCCTTATTATGAGGTACCAATTAACATTTCTCATACACCAAGGAATAGAAGTTGTGTCATTAAATAGGTCCAAAAATAATAAATGTTTCCAATTTTATCCCTACTTTAATGATGTGAATTTAAAGAGTTAGTTAAAAGTGAGGGTAAAATGAGAAAATAATAATAAATGAGTTAGTTAAAGGAAGTTGGTGTCTTATAATAAAGACAAAAAAATAATGGTAGTTGGTGCCTTATAATAAGGATTAGAGGGAGTAGTTTGTAAGAATTGATAGTAGGTGTCTTATGATAAGAACAATTAAAATTAGTTAAAAGTAATAAATGTGTTAGAATTATACATTTTTAAACACACTCTTATTTATGAAGATTATGACGAGAGAGAATAAGTGGGAAGAAAGATGAGAAATAATAAATGGAAAAAAAAAAGAGCAGAGAGACATGCAGTGTTGAGAGGCTAAAAATGGGGGGAAAAACACATTAAATTTTTAGTAAAAGCAAAATTGTTGTTTATATAAAAGATTAAGCCTGTGAGAGAGAGAATGTTGCTTATGGATAGGACCCAAAGGGAGTATAATAATTTGGACAGTGAATTGTTGTATTATATTTAAAACTAAAATAAACTTCAACTAACTAATAAAAAGCGTTTAGTTGGGTTGATAAGTAGTTTTGTATCATAAAAAGAAGAATACAAATTCAAATATTAAGTAATATATTTGTAGGAGGGCTTTAACCACAATGCGCTTAATCCGACATAGATTAGGTCAATGACCTAAGTGGTGACTTGGATATATAGGAATAGAGGGAGTAATAATTTGGTATGCAGCCAAATTAATTTCAGTTTAGAGGGGAAGTTATGGGTGTATAACAGATTGGTTACATGGGACTGCACTTTGGTAGGTTCCAAGAGATCGTGCCTCTGAATGCGGGCAATGTGCTGGGGCCAGAGGACTGTGGGCCCGCATCCAAGTGGCTGACTCTGATTGGTGAAGCCTTAAACTCCAACAACGAGTTTGACTCCGATTTGAAGCCGAGCTCCAGTTTCTGCGGCATACTTTCTTTGGATCAGCAGCCTCCTTATTGCCTAGCTGCAAGCAAACAGATGGTCGGAATCTTCTTGTGCGTGTGGGTGCGATCCCATCTTCTTCAACATGTCACCAGCTTAAAGGTCTCATGCATTGGCCGCGGCATTATGGGCTGTCTAGGAAACAAGGTCGCTTAAGTTCCTCTGTTCATGTTTCAGTTTAAGGCAAAATTTAAGCCGGTAAAGAATAAATTCCTTCTTCTCTTGGTGAACAGGGTTCGATTTCTATTAGCATGACATTGCACGGCACTACGTTCTGTTTTGTTTGTACCCACTTGGCCTCCGGCGAGAAAGATGGCGACGAAGTAAGAAGAAACTTGGACGTCTCTGAAATCTTGAAGAAAACTAAATTTTCGTCCTCTTTCAAAGCTCTTGGTCACTCACTCTCTCCTGGGAGCATATTGGAGCATGAGTAAGCCTTTCATTTCCTTCGCTTGTCATCTTCAGAGATTCTAAATATATTGTAATATTAATTAGCCCTTTATTTATTTATTCCCTATTATATGTGCAGTAAGATTATTTGGCTCGGGGATTTGAATTATCGGTTAGCTACTGGTTATGCCGATACCCGCGAGTTATTGAAGAAGAACGATTGGCCAGCATTATTAGAGAAGGATCAGGTAAACAAGTTTCATTTTTGTCTGGTTCTTAAATTGACTTATGTTCTTCATTGACGTGTGATTGTTTATCCCTGGCAGCTAAGGATAGAACAGAGAGCTGGTCGAGTGTTTCAAGGTTGGAAGGAAGGGAAAATATATTTTGCTCCCACTTATAAATACTTAGCCAATTCTGACCACTATGTTGTCCGAACCTCGAAATCCAAGGAAAAACATCGAACTCCTGCGTGGTAAGATATTTTTTTTCTTGTTTGATTCTTTGTGCTTTTGTCATGAATTGTTGCCGTCAGCTAGATTCCCTTCATGCATGGTTGCATTTGTTTATGCTTTAATGTGGCGTGGTACGCGAGAGATGATTCTGGGTATTTTAAGTTTTATCGGTTGTAAGGGAAACACTGCAATTGGATGAGGCAATAACACTACAATAAAGAACACAATTTGCTCTTGTTTATAAGGTTGTAGGAGTTGTTGATTTTTCAGTAACGTAGGACTCAATACCACTCTCATTGGAAAAGTATCCTGCTGTCATATTCGATTTATCATATGTTTCGCATTGTTAATTAGATAACTGGTCGAGGACAAGGACGTCGGATATTGAATAATTATCATTAATCATACCTCTCGTATTATTAAACGAGGTATAATTGTGGGCACGAGAATAAGGATTATTGAATATTATATATATATATATATATATATATATATATAGAGAGAGAGAGAGAGAGAGAGGGTGCGTGATGGGGTCTCGCCGTGACAAATTGATGATTAAATATCCAATCTCCGCATGGTTTCGTGTACACTAATGTCACAAGAAACTTTTGATTCTTTTTTCTTTTAAACCATCCCATTTCCCTTTATCAAGCCGACCATATTTTGTCTCTAGTCCTGTGCTTACATAAATGAAGCAAGTTGCGTTTTAGTTTCACCTGATTATTTTAGGGTCCAGGAAAATCTTTGGTTTCTCGAGATTATCTTGAGATTATCTTGTTTTTTATTTTAGTCCCTCAAATTTCAAATAATACGTTCTAGTTTTTCAGGGCAAAATGGTTCAGATATTTATTTAACTATTGGGACCAACGTGTTAGTATGGAAATGGAGAGAACAAAATCAAAATTAAGAGAAGCATGAGGCATGAAAGATTGTATTAACCCTTATTTTAATGATAATAGATCAGAGCGCTCGTCATGATTGGTTGATTATATAGATTGAGTTGGTGAATCATTTTTAGTTGTTGAATTGAATGAGTATAAACCATGAAGATGTGGCACTATGAACTGACAAGTAGTGATTGACAAATGAGAAGGTGCGACCGGATTCTGTGGAAAGGGGAAGGGCTAAAGCAGATGTGGTACGAGAGAGGAGAGTCCAGATTCTCGGACCACAGGCCAGTCTCCTCGCTGTTCTCAGTTCAAGTGGATACGACAGCCAAGAATTATGTCACTGCAAAACCCAACAACAATGCTGCTGCTTTGTCATCTACCTGCGCCGCTAAAGTTCAGGCAGAGGAGCAGCTGTTGTTATTCACAAGGGTCCAGAGTTGCATACAGAGGAGGGCACACAGGTTATGATTTCTGAACATCCCATCAAGTGAAAACTGACCCAAAGATCGGCCAGTACCCCACCCACAGCCCCGACAAGTTCGACGGCCAAAAGACTGCGTCCGAGGTATGGTTCATCAAAAGGCACCACGTTATCCAAAGTTTTGACAAATGACAAGTGCCGATGATTACGACGCCAGCAGAACAGAAGAAGAAGGGTATTCAATATTAGAAGGACTGGTTTCTTGAGGCTAAAAGGTGGGTGAGAGCATTTTTTGGAGCCCAAATCCTCCCATTGTTATTTTTATTTGCTTTGTCTCTTTCTAATCAAGTGGGTGGAGGAGGGGCGTTGGAAATTTGCAAATGCAAAAGGTGGACGGCCTTCGTCAGTTATAAGAAATTTTATATTATGCTGGGTTGAAATTTGACCAGTATATATTTTCTTCATTACTCGAGAGTTTTAGCCGGCCGTGCAGAGTCGCCAACGATTTCTTAGAGGGCGGATCTGAAAATATGAAAAGAAAATCCGGACAAGATATTTCAGTTTTTTTTTTTTGGCTAAACACATGTATCATTTTATTGAAAACAATTTCTGTTCAAGACATTGTCAAACATTAACTTATACATTAAATATGTGCGCATCTATTTAAACCCTGTGGGTTAAGGGATTTCAGATGCTAAACTATTTTTATTTTTGGGTTAAGATGTAAAAATATACATAAGTTTTATCTTCAGGAGCGTCCAGTACCACGTGCTTTTTTTGGGAACAAAAATACACATGTGGTTACTATTTTGGAGTAAAAGTCATATCTCACTGTTAAATCACTGTTCATCGTGATGAGAGAGAAAGAGATGAAGTGAACAATGATTTAACCGTGAGATGTGACTTTTGCTCTAAAATAGTAACCACATGTGTATTTTTGCTCTAAAAAAAAGCACGTGGTGTTGGGTGCTCCTAGAGAAAAAGCTCATGTATATTTTTACACCTTAACCCTTTATTTTTTTCGCTCAGAAGTTACTAAACTATACTAGGGATGAATATGTGAATTTCTGGGTTTGAGTAAGGGCTGTGCATATATTTGTTCAAGCAAGATCCAGTTCGGGGATTAATATTGTTGGCCGATTGATCAGCATATTAATGCCGAGAGCGAATCTTCTTCAACCCAACCCAATTCTTCTTTAATCCTGAGCCCGAAGCAAGTACCATCATATTTTTTTGGGAAAATTGATTTCAGGGCCCAAGCTAGTAAAATAATTACAAAAAAGGCCCAAGAAACATTCACATGGGCCTTTTCTGGTATTTTTTCAAAAAGCGTTAGCAACTATATCAGTAGCGTTTAACAACTATATCAGTCCCCGTTAACAACTAAATCAGTCTAATTAACAACTACATTTTAACAACTACATCTGTAGCAATTAACAACTACATCAGTAGCAATTAGCAACTATATCCGTACACTTTTTTTTTGAAAAAATACTAGAAAAGGGCATGTGAATGTTTCTTGGGTCTTTTTTGTAATTATTTTATTAGCTTGGGCCCTGAAATCAATTTTCCCTATTTTTTTCCCACAACAAGTACAATCCAGTTGCAACCCTGCAGTCGTACAATGGAAGCCCGCCACGTGTAAGAAATAGAGTAGGGCCCACAGATATATCTATCTAAGAAAAAACATATAATAATTAATTATTAAGATTTATTATCTACACAAGTTGGTCCCAGTTCACATCCCACCCTATGAGATCACGCGGTGTGCCATCTCTGAGCATTCCCTTCCTTCACAAATTCCTCAAACTCAACTTCCCTATCTGTGTGTTCATTTAAGATTGATATGATTTGTTTGGTTTAAAGGACCTCTTTTCTTCATTTGGTGTAAATTTTTAAGTGAAGGAAAGGCAAAATTTTGAATTAGATTCCCTTCTCTTCTTTTATTTGTTTATCTTTTGCCCTCCCTCCATCTCTAATAAATCAAACAAGATAATATGGATACGTCTTTCCTCCTCTATTTTGTGTCACTGCCTTCCTTTTCTTTGAAAATTGTGCCATTTTGATGCAAAATAGTGAAGCATGTCTTTTTTAAAAAAAGTATTTTAAGGTACAGACGTACTAAAAAGATAATTTAAAATATTAACTGTTATTAAAAAAAATATCTTAAAATTTTATTTTAAAATCTTGAAAAAATATTTTGAAGTACATTTTAACTACTGGTCAATACTCTAAAATAATTTTTCAAAATCATGAAGTATTTTTTCTTATATCATTTGGTATTCTTTTACTATTATTTAATACCCTGAAATATTTTTTTAAGATCATAAAGTATTTTTTAAGTACCATTTAGTATCTTAAAGTACTTTTTTTAGTATCCTAAAATATTTTTTAAAAATCCTAAAATAATTTTTTAAGATCATGATTTATTTTTTCAATACTAGTATTGTAAAATATCTTTTTAATACTGTCAAAAGCTTTAAATTTTTTTGGTAAAAAGAGACCTGCTTCACTGTCTTGCATCAAAATGGCGTAGTTTTGAAGAAAATGAAGGCAGCAGAAGCTTGGAGTTGAGGAGGAAAGCTGGTCCAAAGTAAGATACCCTCCTATCCCCTAAAGCCAAACATAATTTCGCATCTGTTTGAGTTGGCCACCACTGAAATAAAGAATTGTCTAATCAGCAAGCATTCTGTGGAGGAAAGGCAAATGGACAATTGATGACTCCATTTAGTGCAACTCTGAAAATCATCATTTAAGAATTTCAGAAACACCACCATTTCAATTTTTCTGCTGATAGCCTTTGTCCGTATCTGACCTTGGTTAAAATTTAATCATAGTTTTCCATACGCGCAGCAGGCACAATGTTGTCTTCCCCCCCCCCCCCCCCCCCGCCTCTTGGAAATTATACAGAAGAGATTTTCTTTAAAGGATTTTTTTGTGTGGCAGACTTTCCACAATCAGGGATTTTGGGCGGCAAACATTGCTGGATGTTTAAATGATGGTGACATGGCACATGACACTTCATCTAGAAGCAAGTCAAGTTTTCTTATCATCCATTTTCTCATCATTTTTCATAATTTTTAAATTATGTTTGTTCAATTATATATTTTAGATTTTTTCTCATCTTTCCAGTCAACGACTCAGATGAACTCATAAAAAAAATGGATAATGGGAGGATCTCCTTTCTTGTCACTCAAGTTCGTGAATGCCTTTGTAGTGGATTTGTTTTTCAGAAGCCGATCTTTTCTGTCTTCTATAATTGATTTATGGTCTAACTCAGTCAAGGTTTCAATTTATACGATTATTTTGTTTGTGTATTTATGTCTATTTAGTCCTTAATTTTTCTCACATTCTGCAGAAACTTTTTAGCTGAATGAACTCCAGATACTGACAAGATGAAATACAGCAACCGTCATAACGGAGCATTATTTTGCTGACTAATAATTGAAATCTTGCGCTAATCTTATTCCACTGTGAGAAGAAGTAACCCATGCGAACACAATGTCATATTAACTTCTCATTGAGTGTATCTTAACACCATGCAGGCACTAATTGTCTTGAAGGCAAACTGAATTTGGTGCAGTTCTTGTTGAAGGAACACAATATTTGGTACATGTTCTCGTTCTTGTATTTCATGGAGTTAATTCTATTGTTTTCCAGAAGGATGATTTTTTGTCATTTTTTCTCTATTTACTGTCACTAGAAAGTGAACCACATATATTTGTGCGCTTAAAAAGGATTTATAAATGATAATGAAGAAAAGTGAGGAAAGTAGAGAGTGAAAACATAAGTAATATTATACTATTAGATGAGGAAATTGTTGGGACTATTGGCTCCCAAAATTGAAGATTTAAGAGGTAAATGGAGCTCCCTGCTTGATGCACTTGAGACATATGAAATGAATGAACTGGAACATATCTCCGACCTTGTATTTTTCATGCTGCTGCCGATTCATATTTCAACAATCTAATGTAATGACGTAGAGTTGCACTCTTTCTTTCGTGGTTATCTTGTGCCTTATTTTCTTACTGTTACATTGAAAACCTCTACTAACGTACATCATAATTGAAGGTAACAAGTAGCTACCTGCTTTTGTTACATTGATCATGAGCCTGCATTTAGCTGGATTGCTCCTAGATAACTGAAACTTTGATGATTAGAGTTATGTTTTCCTCATACTTGTTGCTCTCTAGTCGTGTTTCCTGCTTCGAAATTGGTGATAGTGATGACCTCATGATTGGAATGCTCTCGGGCATTTCCCTCATCTGAACTGAATTTGTCTGGCAATATTTGTTCCTTGGGAATTGGAGTTGGTGAGTTGTAATCTTTGCTTTTACCCCACACCACTAGGTACAAACCCAAAACAACGACAATGGCACCAATCACCCTGTAAAATTTCAGATTTTCATTTTAGTCTGTTCCGTTTTAGAGTCTTGTTGATTGTGTTCTAATAGGAGTGTTTTGTGATTGCTACTTGATTTTTATAGTTACCTTCCGAGGTACAATTGCTCAGCTAGAATGATGGAGCCCATGATAGCCACAATTACCATGCAGAGGGGACTAAACGCTGTAACAAATACTGGGCCTCTAGTTCTCATTACAACCCCTTGGATGTAATAAGCCATTCCTGAGCAGACTACACCCTGCACGCAATTATTTTCCGAGTTTTTAGAGGAAAAGAGTTAGTCTTTAATAATGTTTCAGCATTCCTTTTCAGATATCTGTTTGGTTACAAAGCTTTTTAATTAAGGCATCTGAGTATGTGTCAAAAAATTAAAGGCATCTAAGTCTAACTCAGGAGATCAAGATCCTGTTGAGTGAGTGATGATTATCTGATAGCGGTTAAACGAACTTTTTAAGTTAATATTTTTTAATACATATATACACTTGTGTTAATCTTATTGTCTAGCAGTTTGTTTTCTTTTTATGGTTTATGAATGATAATATTAAGGATCTACATCGGATATCAATTTGGTTTTACGACTTTTGACTTCTCTTACTTATGGTGAGAGATGCATTTTTATTGTATGATGGACTGAGTGTTCGATGTAATCCACTGTAGTTTGTATTAAGTACTACATAACATGTTCCTCTACTGAGTCGGTTAGATGGCCTTACAGTGTAGACAGCGGCCAGCAGTTTTGTATCCCAATTTATAGCCCAAATCGAAGGATTGCCCCTTTCCATAACCAGGCCAACTACGGCACCTTCAACTGATCCTAACAGGCATATCCATGCCGTGAGAGAGAGCTCAGCTGGGTAGGTTTCAAGAGTTATTGACTGGAGAAACAGAGATGAAGCTGTGTCAGGAAACCAAACAAATTAAAGCAGAAAAAGGTTGTGATGGAGAATAACTCACTTGGAGGATCATGAAACAAGCCCAGCTAAAGCAGCCTATTGTGATCATCACTGATCCCTTTATTGCGTGTTGAAGATTTGTGCTACCACTAATATGGCTGCTACTGCTGTTTCCATGTGTCCAAAATAAATCAAGCAACGGACCTTTCATCAATGTCATGACCATCGCTCCAGCGACCGATGCTACAGTCCCCAACACCTTGGCTTGGCTGCGTATGCTTCTCATTTTCAACTTCTCAAGCCTAGGCAGAAGCATAGAATTTGATTGAGTGAAGGTATCATTATAAAACCCTCACATGTATGGATATCTGCTCAACTTTGCTACAAATTTCTGAAAATCACGGCAAAGGGGTGAAAACTAATTTTACTTACCTAAGAATCCAAGCCATGACGAAGGTGATGGCGGGAAGGATATTTGTCATTGCAGCGGCAAAAGTTGCTGTTGTATATTTCATTCCCAGAAAGTATAAATTTTGGTCAATTACTGGCCTGCCAATAAGAAGTGATGTGAGGGGTTAGAATGATTGTTTTTTATAGATTTGAGTATGTGTATAGCCAGCCAAGAAGGATTATTACTCTAGCACGCTGAGCGCCACTATCTTCATGAAGATTGAAAATGTCATCTTTGGTCTAACTTTCCTGTGAAAAGAAATATAGTATTGACTTCAGTTTCAGTTCAAGCATGCACATACGGATTGACAGTTGCTCGCACACAGAAACAAGCACGCACGCACGCACACAGAAGGAGAGAGGCAGAGAAAGAAAGAGACTTGTCCAGGATCACGGCAAAAGGGGTGATGACCAAAAAGGCAACCGCGTGGCGATAGACAACAAGCACGTAATTGCTCATCCCCTTGTTCAACGCAACCTTGGATAGAACATCCATGCCTGCAAACCCAGTCTGCAAGAATACCACAGCTATGAATGGCTTCAATCTTTCAAAGCAACTGGGTTTCTGGTTCTCCATCGTGCGTGAGCTCAGACCTTAACCTATTGCTTGAGCCACAAGAATGCTACTGCCTTACAAGGCTCATGGTTATATAGTGGGCTGACGTATGAGATGCTTAGTGCTTTCAGAATCAGAAGTATTGGATACGTACATTATGATTATGAAGCTCTGTATTCCTCGCAACCAATGAGGTTAAAGCCATGAGTCATCACAGTGATCAGGTACCCATCCACAGATCTTTTAAAAAGTCAGTGTCTGCTTTTAATTATTACTGTATCTTTTTGTATAGTTGAATGATGCTGGTGATGGCATAGCTTTCATGAACTGGTTACTTGTATTAAAGTCTTCAGTTATTTGTTTTGTTCGTCTTTGAATGCTTTTTGCAGTTTGCATGCGCTTCAGGAAAGAAAGCCAATTATTAAAGTTGATTTTGAGAAAAGTGGGAGTTTATGTTTAAAGTATAAATTGTGAATCCACGATTGAGGTTGATGATGACAACCTACCTCAGTCGAACCTAAAATTATCGTATTGGGACTTGGGAGCAACAAAACTAAGCTAATTAACATGCTCTTTGTATATTCTCCAACAGTTCCAAGTTGTACTTTCTTTTTGGATCTAAGGATGCATAAGATATCAGAAATATGGATAAAAAGGGTTCTGACAAAACAGGGCTGGCTGCATTATTGAGTGGCAGCGCAAATAAAATAAGAGGAGAAGGCGACGTATGAAGGATTGTTAGCACAAACTGATATCCTTGTTTGTAATTTGTTTTGGGGTTTTGGGTCAATTGTAGAAATCTTGATAGTATGGTAAGCACTCAAAGTCCCACTTCGTAGATGGTGGCTTTTTAAGGCTTTTTAGTAATTATTTCTGTGCTTCTAGTATGTGCTTGCACTAAGATTGGCCATTAGGCCTCACTCCACTGCCCCTGTGGAACCCATTTCCTCCCTATTTTTAAATAGCAAGTGGCTATCTGCATCCACTCATTCAGTAAAATATCTCTCTCTCTGTCTCTCTGTGTGTGATTGTGTTGATCCGTCGTTTATGAGCCCTCAGTCTCAGGCAGTGGAGCTCTGATGCTCATCAATGGAGTCTTACTCATCGCGGGGTCCTGCTGCGATATCTGTTCCCGGCAAATAAGAAAAAGACATGCAAAACCACTGTTACCTCCTTTTCCCCTTTTGACCAGCTGTTCCACCAATATTACCTTATGAACTCTCTTTTGTTTTCTTATCTGCTTTTATGAAATATTCTGGGTATTAATTTTTCATCTTCCATAATCTTGAATATTATGAATTATTTGTCTTTTCCAATAATTATTTGGAACAGTATATCAGATGTTATTGCATCCAAGCATTATCACTTACGTGTAATCAATTAAAATAAAAGTGGAAGAAGAACAATGAAAAAGAAAAAAGAAAAAAAGTATCCTTGACCTTGCTTTTCCAATATATAAACGTGATATGATTGGGACAAGGCTGATTCATCCTGCCTCTCAACCTCTCCCTATACTAAGATAATAGTAACATTGCATGGAATTTCTGAGGTCCAATTTCTCTAATATATTATGTGTTTTTTTTTATTGATATGCCCCAGGATGAAGTGCGTTTCAACGTAATAACGAGGGTACTTTGGTAATAAACTAACCATTTTCTTGCAACCAGGTTACCTTTTCGTTTTGTCATTATTTTAGTGGACACTCGGCCATAATAATTACACTACTTATCTCTGCGACTCTGCGGGTCGTTTTTTATCTGACGTCCATGAATGGTCTATTTCTATTTCTATTCCTTTCCTTTTATTTGGAAAAATAAAATAAATGGATTATGTAAATTTCTATGCTTGCGATTAGACGTTGCACATATGATATGTCTCTCGCTCAGCGTCGTGGCCAACAAATAGCATCAATGTGCACATTTGGGATTGGTCGTGACCCAAATCAGTGCATGTGATGAAATCACGGGTAAATCAAATCCTGTTTCAAATCACAGTGTTTCTTTCTTTTCTTTCTGTTTTTTTTTTTCTGGGCCAGCAAATCCCAGTTTCTCTGAAAGATATTTTGCATTACATTATCAGTAAAGAGCAAGTCAGATATGCTATTGGACCTCAATATTTCAATGGCTTTCTCTCTTCGGCACAAAAATAAGGGAAGAAAGCTCAACGTAAAACCACCCAAGTTTTGCCAAAAGCAAATTCACCGTCCATAATTCAAGCAAATTGGTTAAAGTCTATTAATTAACTGTCGTTTAGGTGAAAGATAATCATATTAAAATAAAAAATATATATTATTTCTAATTAAGCTCGAAAAATGATCAAATTTGATTCACTAGTAAAATGACTATCCTTTATGTAATTATCGTTAAGAAATAAATCAGCCAAATAATTATGTACTGTAAATGCAACTCATTCTCAATTTTTTTTTTCATTTTATATTTTTCTCATTCAATTATTTTATGAAGTTGAATCTTGACACTATAGTAAGATTGTTGAAATATGATCTGGAGGCTGGAGGTTACTGGATCAAATTATGTAAACAACCTTCTCACTTATAAAGGTAAGATTGCATATGTTTATTCCTTCTTAGACCTTAACTAGTAGGAGCCTCTCTCTTCCACTCAATATCATTAAATGTATCAGACAAAACCACTCAATCCCCAAATTGAACAGCCAAACAAAATATAGGTAGAGCGGCATTGGTGGCTATAAATTCGAGTGTCTGATTCGATGCATATAACAAGGAGAAGAATTGATTGCTTGACATAACGCGACGCATATAATCAATTTCGTAAGAAAAAGATCGTCGAACAATCAAGAAGAAAACAGATATTACAATCAGCAAGTAATGTAATTAATCTTTCCACAAACATTGCCGAATTAAATTTTATTCCGAAAAAGAAGGGAAAATGGCACTAGGAAAAATACTACTAAAAGATCTCTTAAAATCTCTAATTTGCAGGCGAGTCCCTTATATTTTTTTTGGATAATATAATCAAAATGTCAAAAACCCCAAGTACCAAAATGTCGGTTGCCTTACTTATCAACCTAGATGCATAGATTTGTCAAATGGTCGCCCATTGACTTGTCATTGGTTTTTTCAATTGACAAGTCCATGGATATTGTTTGATTAGTAAAGTAGTTGACACTAATGATACTTGAGTCATTAAACACTTCAATTATATTACTCAAGAATATCACAAGACCTACCTTTAAATTAGAGACTTCAAGGCACCTTTTAGTTTTTAGTGGTATTTTTCCTAACTTAGGACCTCAACGCAATTTTCCCAACTTGATAAGGAATCCATTTTATTTTATTTTTTTTGGTAGGAAACGTGAATCCATTTCTTCATAAACAAGAATTTTATACTTAAAATGCTTTATCAAAAGGCACCTTTGGACTTTTATACGAAAGCCCATCCAGAAAGCCATTAAAGCGTGTGCGTTAAGGCATCAATGGAGGCAAAAGATGAAAGACATGGCGTACGATAAAAAGATGCTAAATGGTGGTAGGAAAGCATAAGCAGGCCGTGATTCTTAATTTCAGAAATTAAAGGCTGTGTATTAAAGCACCAGAAAAGTTAAGTGGCGAACAAAGCAACAATAAATAAATAGATAACTAATTTCCCAACATAGGGAGGATCTACCATTCACACCCAACGAGTAGCAGATGTAAAATAATAACAATAGAAGCACTACTGACATAGTCATTGACAAAATTAACTTCCCGAGTCAAATTGGCAGCTTGAAGAATGTCTTCCACTCAGT
This sequence comes from Acacia confusa, assembly GCA_037074495.1. Taxonomy (NCBI): domain Eukaryota; kingdom Viridiplantae; phylum Streptophyta; class Magnoliopsida; order Fabales; family Fabaceae; genus Acacia; species Acacia confusa. Next base: position 4,697,706 of record CM073507.1, on the reverse strand, counting down.
GCGTCACATTAAGAACCACAGCATGCAGATTTTTGGGCAGCTTGAGCAGCTCCGGTTCCCTGGTCTGGTTGGTTAATCTTGATTGTCTGGGGCTGCAGTGGAAACTTAAATGATGAGTGGCAAGGCAATTAAATCTAGTTGGTTAACCCAAAATGCACCAACAATAATGGTCTACGACGAAATCAATGATAGTCCCAGAATAAGGGAAGCAGTTAATATAAAAACCTCAGCCTTTGAGTCAGTATCTGCAAGTCTTTGTTTGATGTCCCGCGCTATTGAAAAGAAAACCTCCTCCACATTCAAATTTGTTTTTGCACTCTGTAAAAACCAAACCCCAGCATCACATCAAGATCAACAAAAACATGCATGCATGTTCAACAAGAGCGGTAAAAACAACTTACAGTCTCAAAGAACTTTATGCCATATTCATCTGCCAGGGCTTGACCTTTTGAAGTTGGTACAGCCTAAGGAAAAGAACTGGCAATTAAGAAGAGCATAAAAGGCCATTTATGTGCACGAAACACAGGCACAAGCACACCCAGAAAGACAGAGAGTAAGGAGTGAGGGGACGGACCCTTTTGCTTTCATCCATGTCAGCCTTGTTACCCACCAGTATCTTGTTAACATTGTCAGAAGCATGCTGCTCAATGTTGCGGATCCAATTCCTAATATCTGGACATGAGACCAATCAAATTGCCACTTAGAAGAACTTAAATCCATTCAAAGCACTAGAAGTTACACAAACTGATCAACTTGAAGAACCGAAGTTAAAAAAAAAATAGTACATTTCTATCAACACATACAGATTTGAGGGAAAAACTAGAAAAGGAAGAAGAAATTACTGTTAAAAGATGACTCATCAGTGACATCATACACAAGCAAAATGCCCATGGCTCCACGGTAATAAGCTGCACAAGAAAAATTGAATATATGTGACAGAGGCTTAACAATTTAGATAAATGGAAGGATAACAGAACTATGGAAGCTACAAGACAAGCAAACGTGATAGATAAAGCATCGGTTATTCTATTACATTCCAGAAAAGCATACAATGTTCAAACAAAACAAAAAAACATTGAAAGATTTATGCTTAGAAATCATGTCATTGGGGAACAACACTAAAGATAGAAGTATTTAAATAAGCCCAATACCCAGAATTTATAACCAAAGCCTACAGCCAAATATGAGCGTGTATACATAAAATCCTCCAGATACAATCAGATAAAAGAAGCATGTCCAATGATATCGGCACTCAACTCAGCACATAAGGCACAATTCATGACCAACACCCTCTCACATCACAAAAGATGCCACCTTCAATAAGGCATGGTAAGGTAAGCACCTTTGACACTTTTTCTGAAGTTCTAGGCTTGCCCTTTCAGGAATTCAATGTTAGCAGGCAACGAGAAAAGTGTCAGCTTCTAGAAACCCGATCCAAAAATATAAATTAGTAATAGGACAAAATGGGAAGCTATAAAATCCAACCTTAGAAGCCCCGCCCAGCCTTAAAGATGTAAGACAATGGGATAAAATAGTTATTTTTGTTTCAAAAGACTATATGTATGCCATATTATTCCAGATTTATGTCAGATTTTATTCCATATTAATATGGATCTACTCTTTGTTTATATAGCTTTGTTTTTACTTTGGCGCCTAGTACTTGGCCGTGCACCCTTTTTTACACCTTCCACTTGAGGCATTTTAAAGTTCTAACATCTTAAGGGCACTTCTGTCTTTGACTTCCTTGAGCATTCCTGTTAGAAAAGAATTGGGGAAAGAAGAGGGGAAGAGGAGAGAAACACAGAATTACATCACTGTACACTTTCATTCATTCATCATAACAAACATAGTATACAATAAAGATTCATATGCCTTATATAGGCAATACCTCTAGTACCTATTAATCCTAACTAACTATCATTGGTTACTAACAACAAACTAACCAACCTAATTCTTAATTAGTTATTTACAGTTTACACATCAATTCCATCTTAAAGAAGCCAGAAATCAGTTAAAAACTTAATATTTTCATTCTTAGTTTCTCTCTATCAGTAATAGCCAACAGATACCTACTACAATCAAAGAGAATAAAGTTTCTCCAGTGCTATCAACAAGCTGTCAAGTTCCACCAACTGAAAAACCTCCTCAATATTTGACAATTACAATCTTCATTAAAGGAATGCAGTTTAAGGATAGAAAAATAATATTTTAATTGGACTACCCAGATACCTATTCCGAGATAACAACTTAACTAGAACTAAAGAACAAAGTCATCGACTTTATTACCATCCTAGAAGTGGTAGGAAAAAGAATGGTAGTATCTACTTAAATAGAAGTTAGTTGGTTAACTAACATCTCAACACAACAAATTCAAAAATGAATTAGCTTCCCATTATTAACAGTTCTAAACTGCTTTTCACCCATGCACCCACTAAGACCTAACAACACTTATATAGTCCACTACAAAGGTTTAAGATAGATATAAGCAATTGGTTCGTATTACACACCAGTTACATATATTGAATAAGGCTTTTAGCTTTTAATATCAAACACTGACCTGTTGTAATTGTTCGAAAACGCTCTTGTCCAGCAGTATCCCATATTTGCAATTTAATTCGCTTGCCATCCAGCTCGATTGTCCTTATTTTGAAGTCAATGCTGAAGAAGAACAATCCATTCCAGCAATCAATTAACATTTTCTCACAAGGAGAAAAAAGACGAAGGTGATTAGAGAAAAAAAGGCTCATACCCAATAGTCGTAATGAAACTGGTTGTGAAAGATCCATCTGAGAAACGCAACAGGATGCAACTTTTACCAACACCTGCCAATACGAACAAAGCAATCAAATTAATTGATAACTCTGCAATATATGTTCCCATAATTGATAAATGCAACAAGTACAGAGAAAGTCTCAGGGACCATCACTCTTTTATAACCTCCAAACCACTAAAGGAGTTATAAGCAAATACTGTAATTCCGTTGCCAGCAAGAGTTAACCTCCATTAACCGCAAATAATTTTTATGATTTCCTCATTAAAAATGAAGGGTAGAGTAATACATTATAATGCCGTGAACAATAAACAGTGGTAGGAAAGATTTCGAGATGAAAATCACAAACAAAGATGCGTCCACCGTTTCAAAAAAAAGAAGAAGCTAAGTTTTGCAACAAAACTTATGGATTGTTCCATTCTCTTGCATGAGGTAGTCACAAATCACATTCCAGTGAAAACGAATGGAAAATGATTAAATCCGGAGCAAACAGTGCCCTAATCGTTGTCATACCCATGATCGCAGCACAATTAGGGCGAAGGGAAAGACGGTGAAAACATCCAGACATTAACATGGTAGCTCAACCATAAAAAATTGGAACAAATCTCGGCAGAAAACTGCAAAGTTTTCCAACACTAACCAAACATATTAATCCATGGAACGAAAATTCAAAGGACTTAAAAGAAAAAGGGCAGGAGATCTTACCGCTGTCGCCGATCAGGAGGAGCTTTATGAGATAATCGTAATCGGCTCGGGCTCTAGCAGGTGGAGCAGCCATCGAAATTAATGCGGGAGAAATAAAGAAAACAAACCTACGCCAAGATGCCTCAGTTTGTAAGTGAAAAATAATGACAGCAGGAGAAATTGGAAAATGAAAGCGATGATTTTATCCCATACTTCTGGAGGAAAGATCAGTAAAAGAAAACTAACAAAAAAATAAAGGAAAAATACCAGATCAGGAAGAAGAAAGGAGGAGGTCGAGATCTGAGGAGAAAAGGGAGGGGAGGAGGGAAAGCGTCCCTGATACGTCAGCACCGGTCGGCCGTTGAAAAGTGTAATGGGAAAAGGAATTTTGTTTTGGGCCTCTTCTCTTATTAAGCACTCGCCTTAGTACCGTTTGCCGTTAGATTATTTCTCTTGTTGTGATTGGCGTCCATTAACTGTTCCCCAATTATTTTGCCCCCGATAACAAAGAAAACAACAAAAAAGAACCCCGTGAACGGCGCTTGATGAATCGTTTGGTTTAGGGGATGTTATGCTTCAAAACGACGCCATTTTGGGACGTTTGTCTTTTACAGGTAATAAATAAAATACAAACTATTTTTTAAATATTTGAAATTAAATTTAAATGTATATTGTTTGTATTATGTGTTTTTAGACAATATTAAAATTTAAAATATTCATTACTCCCTATCATTCTTAATATAAAACCTATTTAAGGGTTGATCTTGATCGTTAATATCATACAATTTTTTTGTATTTGTCAATATTTTTTTAATTTAATTTTATTGATTTTATCTCCATAATAATTAATGAGGGAAATGATTGAGGGAATTAAAAAAAATAACTAAAATATTTTATTTTAGAAAATAAATGTCATACTAACTAATTTCATTATTTAATCATGTTATGTAGATATGTCTCATATTAAGTATTAGAAGAAATATTATTTAGAGTAATATTCCTTTTGTTTTGCCTAAATTACATGAAACTCTTCTATTTTAAAAACATACACTTAAGTCTAAAACCATTAACTCTGTTGAGGATTTTTATTTTTTAATTAAAATTCATATTAAAATAAAATTTATTTAATGATTTTCCCTCTGTCATTATTAATTCGTTAACTTAACTAAAATTGTTTAAGTAATTTAAGAGTTATTTCTTTTTTTTGTACTTTTGCAAATAGTTTCCGCTAATTTGATTAATGCATACATAGAAAAATTAATTAAAAATATGATTAATTCTTATAATATATGCATAATTAAATAAATGCTTTTATAAATGTTTGTGCAAAAAAATATACTTAAAGAAATTAAAATTAATACAAGTTATATAATATATCAATTTTTCATTATTGGTAACATATGATTAATAAAAATATGTCTTTCAAATATGCCTTTAATCATGATGTCTGGCAATAAAGAAAAATATGTTTATAGTCATTTAAAAAAAATACTAAATAAATAAGTTTCAATTCATATTGATAAAAATTTAAAATTTTATAATATAATAAATTACTAAATTTTAGAATATATTGGAAATTTTGAACATAAGCATGTTACAATAATTATTTTTTGTATAGAAATTTTTTTAGGAAAATATAAATATTTATTTATTTGTTGAAAGGGGTGTATTTTGGTCAAGACAAATTTTAAATAATCAAACTTAACAATCAACTAATGGGATAGATGCAAATGAAATCGATCTTAAGTATGTAAGAGAACTTTATGTAACACACATTTTAATTTCAAGGGAAGTTTATATAAGTTTTCAAAATAAATAATATATTTATATAATTCATGTAAAATAGAGATGTAATCAATGTATTTTATTCCATTACTTATAAAAAAAATTAGTATTTACTTATTGCAATTTATTTTTATAAGTTAAAATGTAATGTCCTCAAATATTTCACTTATAAATAATGTTGCTTTGAAATTTTTTTTATTCTGTGTTCCTGTACAATATTGTAATTGAGCAATTCACACCTTACTGTTTTAAATGTTAGAGGTTAACGTTTTAACGATCAATGTTAGTTTTTTAACGAAGTGAGACAACATTATTATGTTTTAAAATTGATGGGACAATATTATTTTTTTAAAAAAATGGACAATATTGCTTATGAGCAAATTCTCCTAAGATAAATTTTTACCTTGACCTGTTTTTTTATATGATATATAAAATATATAAAAAAGATTAGAACGACACTTAACTCAAAGCTTGATCTTGTATATTGTTTTTTTAGGCTCGAGACTAAACATCTAAAATGTTTGACAAGACTTAAAGCCTTTTTAAAATCCAATGTGAAATGTAGGCTTTTAAGTAGGGTCAAAGTATATACATGTAAATCATACATAACCCCTCAAACCTATTTAAAAGCCACACATTGTGTTGTGTCTTAGAATTTTGGTATTAATTATTGCCTACAACATAATTGTCTAATCACCATCTATCGACTAAGGAGAAAAATTTTCAAAAATCAACAATACACAGCAAATGACATGTAAAAGTGAGTTTTGCCACTTTTGCTTTTACCGCAAAAAATTGGACAAGCTCCTCATATTGGAGTTATGATATTTCATTTGGGCATCAATAGAATAAACTTATTGCAATTACTATATGGTAGCAAATGACAAAATTAAATGAGAGGGAGCGAGTTAGCATTTGCTATCTTGGACAATCAAAGAGAAGTAGGTGTGACTAATTGATGAATAAAAAGGATGAACTCATAGGTGAATGATGAGATGTGAAATATAGGGTTAAGATTAAGTTAGTAATTCTATACATAACTTATTAAATTAATTTAGACTAGATTATATATCATTATACACAATAGTGCAATTTTTTTAAAAAATAACTCAAGCATGTAGGCTAAGTCTTGTAAAAATGGGCCTTATGGGTTAGGTCATGATAGAGATTATGTCTATTTCCACCCCTGCATCGTGTTATTTGTCAAAAGCTATTGCACATATAAAAATTATTGGAAAGAAACATCTCTATGCAACTCTGGCGTTTATTATTACAAGATACCTCCAAGCATCTTACCAAAACTAGAATTGGTAAATCGGCCCAAGTTTTAAGCCTACCCTTCAAGGGCTAGGCTTATAAAATGAAGTTAAGTTTAAAAGAGCCGGCCTTGTAGGACTGAGAGTTTAAAACGACCGACCTTATCAGACATGTTATGTTTTTTAACTTACCCAGTTGGTAGTTGCCTACTTGCCATGCTAATTGAGGCTGAACATGAAGGAAGTTACTTGCTTGCTTCCCCGATACTCACTCACTCAATCGCTCTCACACTATCACTCATTTTTATCATTCACTTCATGTCTCTTGCTTCAGAATCACTATCTCGGCGTCATGCACACACAGTCACACATCAGTGCATCACCATCAGTGCTTCATTGCTTCAGCTCATGAAGCTCGCCACTTCGTCAAGGCACTGATGGTCGACAAATTGTTCCTCCAACCTTACGAGCTTTTTTGAAGATTCCTCATAGCCGCTAATTTGTCCTCAAACCCTTCCCTGCCGACCTACCAAGCTTTTTCTGACAGCCTGGAAGAAATGTCTTATTGATGTATTTATGACGTCGAAGAAGAAATTTTTGATATTTTTACCCATCAAGCAGAGTTTACTACTCAAAATGGAGCACGATCAAATGTCTTTAAAATTAATGATAGTGATAAAAAAGAAGAAAATGATAGTCATTATACTCATGTTGTTTAGTGATAAGCTTCTTATGTTTTGTATGTGTTATTAATGAACACTAGCTTACTTTTGATTATAAATTAGTGATTGTATTTGTTTGTCACATGACATGTGTTGTTTAAACCTTTATGTTAATAACATTCATTTTATAAACTATAACTTTAACTATTGTAATTTACTAATTATATTTATTTGAAAAGAAACATCTAAAAAATATTTAAAATTTAGAAAAATAGCTTTTGGTCTTACAGAGGCGACCCTAGCCCGCACGCTCGGGCATTGAAAAACAAACATGTTTCTTCACCAGGTCTAAAAGGGTCAGTCATTTTAGGCCCTTACCTTTTAAGGCTTAGCCCTGATTCTCATTCTCATTCTCAGCTCTAACCAAAACCAAGCCTGGGTGGTTTGATCATTAATTAAAAAAAAAAAAATTATTCATATTTAATACTATGAATTAGTTCTAGTAAGGCATGAGGGTTGCAATTAATGATATTTTACTGCCATTTTCGGTTTGGGTTTTTTCTCAAAGTAAGTGGCAAAATTTTACAAGCACTGACATTTTAAAATTCCTGTCCGATTTTTTTTTTTTTTCTCGAAAGAAATTCCTATCCGATTGGGAATATGGATTTGAGACTTTCGAAATTGATACGATAGATCCAAATAGTACTTTGAAAATATATTTTTTTTTCAATCGGATTGTCTACATAAATGATGGGCTAGAGTGAAAATCCCACACACCAAACGTGGAAAATACAGGTGCGCACTCAAATTTGCCAATAAAATAAACTCAAAATGTTGAATTTTGAAACTGATGTGAAGCCTATAAAGATTGCTAATTGCAAAGTCATCAAAACCATACATAGCGGTATGATATCAAGCATTTTCGAACAAATATCTGGCGGTGCCGCGGGTTTACTTGCACATACATATAAAAACCCCTAACCCTCGTTCCCATTCCCTCGCCGTGAGGTTCAGAGGCCGCTATTTCTTAAACCCTTCCAAAAACCGGGCTCACATCTTCGTCCTCGTTTACTCGAGTCGAAACCCGTATCAAACACCATGAGTTCCTTCCCCAATAACTCCAAGAGTTCCTTCCCCAATACCCCCAACTTTGACAACCTTCTACTGCAATCTTTGATGGGCAAGCTTCAGCTACGCCCTTCAAACAATCCTTTGCTCTCTCAATCCCTTGAGGACCTCCTTTTTGACGCTGCCAATAATCTATCCGATGACGACGAGAATGATGAGAACAAATCCCAGCTCGCAAAAGAAGAATCCAAGCTCGAGAAGGAGATCATCCGGGTGATTCTCTCTGGGAAGACTGATTCGCTCAAGCCTAACTCAGGCCAGGCCGTTACATTCGGCGAGCACCACATCTGCGTCGGGTTTCACGAGGAAAAGGGTTCAGATTATCGGGTGTGGGAGTGGCATGGCCACATAATGCTCTTCGATGAAGAGAACGGCTACACGCCAGAGTATATCTATGGGAATTACTTCGAGAGGTTGCTGGCAAAGGCAGGGAGTAGTGTTGAGGAAGTAGACAGTAAGGAGGAGGAGAAGGAGGAGGAGAAAGTGGGGAATTTGGGGCTAAGGGAATTGATTGATGGCGGAGATTCGAGCCGCGGTCGCATTCTTCGTCGAAACATGAACGTCGGTTCCCCAAGGTTTGCTTTGAATACCGTTCCTTAACATTGCCAAATTATGAACAATACTATTAGCCAATTTGTTACTTTTGCTGGAAAATACGTTTCGTTGTTGAGCTTTAAATTCATCAGATTAAGGTATTGTTGTCCAGATTCTGTTTCATCAGAATTTTTTTTGTATAGGAACCTAAGAGACTTGATCATGTTTTTTTTACTTTGAGCATACGCGATTTTATTTGTCTTCCCTCAGTTACTATGCAGTGGAATTATGCATGACTAAAGTTGATCGTTGTGGTGATCTAGTTTTACACCTTAAGGCTCTATTTGATAGCTTAACTATCAGGGCAGATGCCTTGTCTCAATCCCAAGAGTTATCTTTTCTATTAAAATCACCTGGTCTCTGTGTTTATGAAGCTCAAACACGCCAAGGAAAAAGTTACTCGATCTGGATGCTGGAGCTATACTTATCAGACTTAAATCTACTGGCTAGTTGTTTTCTGGATGAGTTTGTTTGTAAATTGTTTTATTGAGGTAGAGTGACTCTATTTATAGATCATATAAACCAAGGTGCTAACTATTGGCATGTAGTAATTTTTTTTGCTGATGAAACTATTTAAAAATTATTTATCAAGCCACTAGGTTTAAAACTACTCAAACAATACCTTTAGATCTGCTGGTCTTGATAGGTATTATTTGGGGGAAATTGATATCACTTATGCTGATATTATATTAAATGGAGTGTAAGTGTCAACAGGAAAGATTTCAATTCATTCTTCACCTTGCATGCTGATATCACTTATTGCTGATATCATATTAAATGGAGTGTATTTGTTAGCTGTTGTTATTTTAGCGCAATCATTATGTATTGTGAACATAAGAAATGGTACAATAGCTGGTGAATAATTAAACACAATTCTGAATGCTCAAACATTAATGCTTAAAATCCGAGAGATAGGTAGATGCTGATAAAAGCTGAACACGAGCACGCCTTATTCTACTTTGAGACTATATGGATCGTATTTTGACTTGGATTCATCTAGAGAGAGCTTAAAGAGGCACCCTCATCAATGGATGACCTGCTTTAGCATCTTACTGTTACTTTGTGGGAACTTGCCAACTTTACTCTTACCAAATCTCTTGATTCAACCAAATCCTTAGGCCCGTTCTGATTCCCTCCTTTTCATACATCTATGGATGATTTGTGTTTTCTTAAATCGACCTTTGAGTAACAACAAGCATTTAGAGTTATGTGCCTTGTGTTGACTTAAAATGACAACAAACTTTGATCCACTGTTCGTATCGTCTAAATTTTCCAAGATGGGTGGACTGCATAGAGTCAGAAGTGTCTAACTGTGTGTCTAATCCAGATGTCTGCATATTGCCTTGTGTCTTTTTTCCCTACTGAAAACAAATTAAAATGCATAGTTTCGGTCACTCATCTGGTTTGAAGTTATAGTATTAATCTTTTCTTCCTCCCAAATGATGGATTATGTCACTATGCTGAAGAATCTTGGCAACTTCCTGGATACTGAACCTGTGAGTTGAGAATGTGCTTCTTTTGACATCCTGCTTTATACAATCTAGTTCTCCACTCATTTGTTTTTGTTGCTACTTGCTGTCTTAGTAGACCCTATAGCTTAGCTCGACTAACTACGTGCCTTTAGCTCTAGTTCAGTTACGCTTATTGACATGAAGGCTAGTGCTAGTTGAGATCAGGGACAAACTCTAACTGCCCTGCTGGCCAGAGGGAAAAAGAACTCTATAGAGTCAATTTACGCAAACAGAAGGAATATTGGCCTATTGACCTATGTTAATTTGAGCATTCTTTTTTATTGCCCGTTCTCTGGTATATTGTGCATTTCTGAGACTGAATTCAATATCCTAATGGCTTCCCTTCTGAAATTGACAGGTATTAGGCAAGAATATTTGTATTATTGCATGCAGAGGCCGTGACCAGCATCCCAGTCTTCTGTGAAGCGAAGATTAGAGTTATGGTCTATTGATTTTCTTCGTTTATTACAGCAAATCTCAGATTTAAGTGCATGCCTGTGTCTATATTGATGCTTCAAAATATGCTGGATATACTGGAAGCATGTAGGCATTTATTTTAATTATGAAAAAGTTTTGATCAGCTGTTCAATAAGCAACAATTTGTCGATTTCCCGTTCAATCCAACTCTAGCTGTTCTCAACGGTGAAACCTGGATTCCTGATCTGTTTTTCAGAACCCGAGTTTTGAGGGCAGGAAATTTAAATGTGCCTTGTGCTACCATGTTTCAAAAATAGAGCAGCGATTGCGCTTTGTTTTGAATTTAATTTTTCAAATGCCTCTCTATATATGTATGATTGATTTCCAGCGTGGTGATTTGCTGAGTGGGGAACTTAAAAATAATGCTGCATTGGCTTCTTAAAGAAATAAATCTGAGAAGTTCACAACTCAGTTTTTACATCAAGTCAAATTAGCCGGACTTTGTTGGTAAGACTAGAGTCCGGTACTCGCTGCGGGAATGATAGTGAAACCATTTAAACGTATGTATCTTCCCGCCGGATGTAATCATCAACGTGACAGTAATAAGGCTCCATTTGAATGCTGGAACTGCAATAGGTCCATTTATGGTATGAACTGCAATTAGAATTATTTTAAAATCACGATTCCAAAACCAAAACTTTTACTACCTCGAGCTAGTTGAGATTTGTTTTAGTCCTAAATAAGATTTTGATTTACTGTCTTTCGAATTAATAATTGTTTTAAAATATTCCTATTAATTTCACATGGAGGAGTTTTTATTCAACTAATATAATTATTTTTTTCACCTACTTAAATTAATCAATTAGCTCATATATTAAGAACAGTAGATTGAATGGAACACCAGGGCCATATTAAACTAAAACCAAATTGTAGTAACATGATTATGTTATAGGCGTGGTATCTTCTCAATTGATACCAGGTTGCATATATAGAGTGAAGGCCATTAGTCAATCTTCCTGTAGCGAACTAAATATTCAATATTACATATTAAAGTGAACTTAGCTTGTAAGGCTTGTTTGAGATTATGTTTTGGGTCTTTAAAAGTGTTTATTTACGTAAATTAAAACAAAACTATTCTTATATACTTACTTTATATATCGTAAATCACGATTAAAAAATTCTTTTTAAAGGTTCAAATTGCTATTCAAAACAAGCACTTACCATGAACAAGTTTTCTATTGTTTTTTGTCTCACCTATATATATACGGTTTGTTTTAACCTTTTTAGAAGTGTTTTTACAATTTACAAGGTTAGTATATAAAGAAAATTTTGTTTTAACTTATGAAAAATTGTTTAAAAAGATTCTTTTAAGTTACATATGTCAGAGTTTGCAATTATGCAATCAAGAACTAGTGTCAATTAATTGAGAGAGAGAAGCAATAAGACGATGAGGATTATGACCAAGGTTGTTAAAATCGAGGAACTATACGTTTCCAAAGTCACTTTATGTATACCACTTGAGTTAACAAATCCTCTTTACTACTCCCTATTGTCTATTGTAAGACATCAATTACCGATTCACACAAACCGATAAAAGTAGTTAAAAGCATTGAAGTTGTCATAAAATTCTTATGATTTTCAATATTGTTTCTACTAATTACACTAAACTTAAATATCATATTAATTATTACTCTCACACACTACTCTTATTAAATATGAGCAGACATGGAAAGATAAATTAAATGATCCTTAAAAACTTGCAAATGCCTTATAAAAAGAACAAAAAATACTTGATAATTTGTGACTTATAATAAAGACCAGAGGGAGTATGTGAGAGTTGGTTAATTTGAGTTTATAAATAAAACCAAGAGTGGTAAGGTATAACCTCAGTTTGTTTATTTTATACTTCACAATTGTGAAATCCATTTTATCTCTATCAAATTTTTCCCAATCTTTCCATGGATTTTTCATTTTTGCTGTCTATATTAAACTTCTCAAAAATCGTTCAGGAGTAGATACTAAAACAATACAAGTAAATTTTAAATATTATGTTATTAAAACAATGTGAAAAAAATTATATTATTTAACTATCGACCTTTTTTCCTTTGGTTTTTTACCCAGTAATATGATTCACTTATCAAGCATTATCTTCTTGGGCCTAAGATAATGCTATAAGAAATGTGGAGGAATGGTAAAGTTGAAACAGGCCCGCATTTAATATTAATGTGTTTGTTTGACTTAATGGTAGGAACTGTTTTTTCCAACGTAATTTATGGTTTATTAGATAAATGTATGGAAAGAGTTTTATCTCGACTTGCATGAATTTGTTTTTCTAACACCTACTCAAACATTTACAATCTCAATAATTGGAAAATTAAGGCAGCGGGCCTTCTGGTGGTGGGGTGTCCCTATCATATGACTCTGCTAGGATTTTGGCTCCTCCATCCTCCTTAGTGGGGCCTCCTTCCCCATTGGTTGTGTGTTTCTTTTGGTTTCTTTGTGGCGTGGTATTTGGACATTTCTCTTCGACGTCCGTTGTGTGAGAGCAATTTCCTAGTCCATGGCTGGATAGATGGAGTGCCGTGCGTGATGATGCTTTATATGTATGGAAACTTAGCGACAACATGTAGAAGCAGGGAGTATTGAAGAGTTGGGCGGCCTTTCGTAAACAGACCTTAAGGGGTGCAACATCTGGCAGCATAGGGCTTCACAATGGTGACTGATCCAGTGTAGATCACAAGTTGGGTTGGACTTGGCCCGGGGTGAAATCCCGGGGTCCTACGTACCACAGTGTGGATCAAAGTCCACGTAGTTCGAGGGTATACGACAGGCTAATGATAGCCAGAGGGGGTGGTGTGTGTGCTCTGTGTGAATAGAAAAGCTAGGGTTTTCGAAGTGTGTACCTTGTAAGGGGTTTACCCTATTTATAGGCGTACTTGTGCCTTATCTTAATCAGTTGGATTCATCCTTTATTTTAGGGATATCAAGATATGCGTTTTTTGATAGATATTCTTGATACATAGGCTGTTATCATAACAATAGATATTTTGATAAAACCACTCCTATTTTCAAGGAAGTGGCTATGAGCATAACTGAAGTCATTTTGACTAGGCACTTTAGTTATTGGGCTGGGCCCATTTACGAGATATCCGTAACAGTTGTCCCCCAGCCCGGTTGTTCAGGGCTCCGAGCAGCCGGGATGTACTTGTCAGGTTACGTCCTTTGCTCTAGTTCATTTCGCTGTCCTGAGGTTTTTGATTTCTAGTTCTTTTTCCAAGGTCGGACATTTTTGGTCCCCGGGTTACCCCCTCTGTCACCAATTTGCATTCCGGTTTATTTGAGTGGGACACGGGTGCCCCCCCATCCCGGTTAACGCGGGTTGCATTCGTTTGCTATCCCGAGAGAACATTAATGTTTGGTCTTAATGTTCTATAATTTTGATTCTAGGCCGAACTCCTCCCATGCTTTCTCGAACTTCCCCTCTTTATTCGTGTCGGGTAGTGTTGATATTTCTATATCGTCTTACTCCCCGTTTACAGGTACCTTGTCCAGTTTTTCGTGGATCGGGACTTGTTGCCCCCAAGTTTGAGATTGCACGGGGAGTTAGGTCGGGCAACCGGGGTGTATTCATGTGGTCGGCCACGTGAGCATTTCGATCCGGGATCATTGTCCGCCTCATCTGTTGATCCAACACTCGTCTTATCTCGAGGCCACGAGTGTCATCATTGCCTTCTGCTGATTTGATGTTTACTAGTCGGCCTCTGAGTAGAGCAACTGCCCCATTATCTTGGTTTTCGTGTTTGCCTACCATCAGCATTAAATGTGCACGCCTTTTAACGTCCACGTCATTATTTGTGTATGGGCCCTTTGGGCTTTTGACGGTTGAGTTTCTTGCCTCTCACCCGTCTGCTTGTTTTGTTTATAAAAGCCATCGACTTTCTGCTCTTGCATTTTGAAAACTGCCAAACCTTGAATTTTCCTTCTTGAGAGAAACTTGCAACCAGTCACCCTTTCATCTTCCTCAGATTCCCATTTCTGCTCTTCGTGGCTCGCGCATTTCCTATTCCCTTAACTTATTTCAAACCAGGTACTTTCCTTGTTTCCTTCTCTGGTTATTTGGCTGTGTTTTCTTCTTTCTTTCTCTATTTCTTGGTCTTTCTTTTTTTCTGGGTAGGTTATTGTGAGTTCTTTCAAGTTTCTTCCCCTTTGGGTTCTGGCTTCTGCTTTGTTCTTGAACTTCTGGTCTATTCAATCCTTTTTCTCCGTCTTTGGTTTTCGGTTTCCTGTTTAAATTCTATCCTCTCGGGATGAGCCATCAAGGTTCTCCTCCGTCTTTTAATCCAAATGCTTTTTCCCCGGAAGAGGCCGAGCTTATTCAGCGTATGCCTCCCCGGACAGCTTGGTGGCTGTACGGGAAGCCTCTGACCGAAGAACAAAAGAGGGAAAACGTTCTCCATGGTTATGGCGGAGAAGGTGGTAGTCAACCAGGTCGTTCTGGTCGGGTTAGGGGAAGGGCTCGAGGTCGGTCTGAGTCTGTAGAGCCCGAAAGTCTAGGCCGGGGGATTGCTGCCACTAAGGTTTTTTCTTCAGAGCCGCCCTTAGGAAAGGGTAGGGGGAAAGTCCTCCTCTACCCGCCTCTTCCTTTCCTTCACGCGCGGAGCCCCTCATCTCCCTTACCCGGCCTATCGGCCCGTGCGAGGAGTGTTCCTGGCTGATATCTGAGGCCACGATGGTTGGCCGGTCATGGGAAGCTGACGAAATAGCTTCACGATGCCGGCATATCCAACCGCGGGTTGTTGGAGCCGTTTCTACCCGTCCCGCTGTACTATCTTCAGGTATCATTTTCGTTTCTAATTTATTTTTGTTTTGCCTTTTCTAGGTAGTATGTCAACTTCTCCGCGTCCTATCGAGGATTCCGGATCCGTGGAGTCAGCGGCCGTCAGTATTCCACGTCATATTGCTGAGAAGTATGACTGGGTCGCGACCGGGGTGCTGTCCAGGCTATCAAAAGCCACGACCAGTCAGATCGCCGAGCTCCCATTAGGGGACCGGGATCATTGTTCTTTATCTCTTCCCGGCCCTTCTGAACCGGTGTGCGTTGCCCGGGAAGGGAACGAGCGCTCCTTTTTCTTCTTCTATCTAGACTTCGTCAAAAAACTCGGCCTTCGTTTTCCATTTTCTAGGTTTCAAGTAGATCTCTTAAACATTCTTCAGCTGGCCCCCACTCAGATTCATCCCAACTCTTGGGGCTTTATTATTGCATTCGAGCGGCTTTGCCGATTTTTAAATCGTACTCCCACCACCGGGACATTCTTTTATTTTTTTAACATCCAACGGGCTCGTCAACCCGGGGAGCCCGAAGAAAAGAGGGGTTGGGTTTCTTTTCGGGGGAAACCGGACAAGAAGCTTTTCCATGTGGCAACTGACACCTGGAAAGGCTTCAAGGCTTCTTTTTTTAAAATCAACGCTGAACCCGGTCATAAACCGTGGTTTCTTAAGGACGTCGATTCCAGCTCGGTGGAGCTGCTGTTTCCTCTGTATTGGTCGAAAGCTCATTATGACCAAGACCAAAGCATATTTGCATCCTCCGATGATAGCCTAGAACCAGCCGAGGTTGAAACCGTGATAGCTCTGGTTGACCATGTGGCCGAGAAGGATGTTATTGATTCCCGGATTTTTATCCGACAGTCGGTGGAGGAATTGTATTCACCGAGTATGTTTTTTTTTTTTTTTTTTGGTATGCCCCTTGTCATTTCTGATGTTTGTTATGTTTTTTGTAGTGCCTGACATGGGGAAGGCTTCTTTCCAAGAACTGGCTGAGAAGCTCCGGGCTAAGGCCAAAAAGAAAGGGGAGTCCTCTTCCCAGAGCAAAGCTGTGGCTGTTCCTTCGCCTGCCGGGACTACTGCTGAAAAGAGGGCTGCGCCCTCTCCGGCCTCTATGGATCTCATTCCGCGCAAGCGATCGAAGTCCGTGGCGTCGTCGATCTCGGTCGCAGAAGAGAATCCGGCCTCTGTCCCAGACGCCGGTGCTGCCACAAGCGTCCCTCCTCCCCCACTTCCTGGTAAGTCTCGCCTTCACTCGCGGGGTGAGGTATGGACTGATGGGGTCTCGGAGGAGCTCAAATACGCGGTGAAGCCTCCGAGCAAATATTTTAGTGGTGAGGCCTTTGCCGACTCCGACCTCGATCACCTGCAGGTCCTGCAGGACCACCTAATGGAGACGGCCGGCGTGTTGGACGCTTATGCTTCTGTTAAGCATAAGTACGCCAGGGCTGCAGCCGAGATTGCCAAAGCTCGGGTTGAAAAGAAGGAGGCCGAGATCAGGCAGCGGGAGGCTGAGGAGGCGCGCCTGAAAGCGGAAGAGGCGCAGATAAAGGCGGTGGAGGAGCTATCAAAGGCCCTTGCTGAGAGGGATCATTTCTCCACCGAGCTTGACGCCAGTCATGCCTGGGAAGACACCCTCAATGCCTCGCTGCACACCCTGCAGGGTCAGTATGCGGGGCTGGTGAAGGACCTCCATCTTGCCCAATCCGACCTCGACGCTTCCAAGGCCGAGCTCGTGGCGTCCGCTGCCGAGGTGGATAAGCTGGAAGTCCTGGTCGTGGAGACGGCTGCTGAAGCTTTCAACGTATGCCTGGCCCAAGTCCGAGCTCTGAATCCGGACATTACGATGAACTTAAATGCTGTGGATTTCAGAGCTTCGGTAGAGGACGGGCTATTTGTACCAGCGCCGCTTTCTCCGGTCGAAGAGTCCGAGCATCTCGCGGGGGATGACCGTGTTCAATTAGCTGAGGAAGATGCTCTGACGACCGACGCCCCTGGCCCTCCTGTGCCCGGCCAAGCCCAATCTTGATGCCGTCCTTCTAGGATCTTTTTTATTTTTTTCCATATGTAGTATTTTCATTTTCATTTTTGTTTCTTCTGTAATCTGGGGCCTTTGCCCTCAAAATTAATAATATGACAAGCCGGTGTTCCCGGATTTTCTAGCATCCTCAGCTCGTCCATCTTACATGTATTTATTTTCATCCTTTAAACCAAACTCGTGTTTTAATTCACCAGTTGATGAGTAAAGGGGAACGTAATCCGTGCACGAAGCTCGGTTCTTTATTTTATGACTTGGCCAAAGTCAAGATATATTGCGCAGAATCTGCTGGTTATTCAACCGACGTTTTAACAAACGTGCCACGTTTATTAATGGTTGGGCATTCTAAACAACAGACGATTTTCAAAAATCATCTAAGTACTTTATCTTGTAAAGTACCGTACCGAGATGGTAGCCAACTGCCACATGTTCGGGCCCTAATATCCTTTTTGAATAGGAGCCTAAACATTTCGACCTGATCAGGATCTTTTATGGCAATCTCACACCACCCCAGGGGACAGTTCCGATGCATCGTAAGGTTTACAAGACTTGTTGACAAATCTTATCATGACCGGGATCGCGAAACCCAAGTCTTTGTTTAATTATCTTGCTTTTGTCGCAGCCTATCTTTGCATTGATTTCACAAGTAATAACTAGGTTGGCCCATGAATTGAACCGCCTTTTTTATTGATTGAAATAATTGGAATTACACATTTTAAAATCAATGGAAAATACTGCTAAAAGTAAGACAATGCGTAATAAAAAACGGTTCTCGGTCACCACCGACATCCGTTGAAGCTAAAAAGCGGTTCTCAGTCACCACTGACATCCGCTGTGCGTTTATTCCGAGTGCATCCTGGTCTTTAGCTGTAGTAAGTCCTTAGTTTGTCCGTGTTCCATGTTCGTTTAATGGGCGTGCCATCTAACGTCTCAAGGGCATACGTCCCGGGCCCCATTTTGTCCGAAACACGGTAAGGACCCTCCCAGTTTGCTGCAAGTTTTCCATCCCGGGCATTCTTATTTCCGATTTCCGCTCTGCGTAATACCAAGTCACCTTTATCGAACGCTCGCGGTCTAACTTTGCGGTTATACTTAGCCGTCACCAGCTGCTTCGTTGCCAGATCTCGGCAGTGTGCCGTCGTTCTCACTTCATCGATGAGGTCTAGCTCGGCTGCTACCTGCTTGTTGTTCGCGTGTTCTCCCTCTTCCATGACTTTGGCTTTCCTCCATGATGTTTGCCCAATTTCAACCGGGATCATGGCCTCGCATCCATATGTCATTCGGAAGGATGTTTCCTGGGTCGAGGTTTGGACACTAGTTCGGTATCCCCAGAGTACCGGGTATAGTTCCTCGACCCAGTTACTTTCTGCATTCCTCATCCTTTTCTTGAGCCCGTCAACAATGATTTTGTTGGCTGCCTCGGCTTGCCCGTTAGATTGCGGATGCTCTACCGAGGCGAAATGGTGCTTGATTTCGAGCTCGGACATCAACCTCTAGAAACCTTGGTCCACGAATTGGGTACCGTTGTCAGTTACGATCTCGGCAGGAATCCCGAACCTTGCAACAATATTTCTTTCGAAGAATTTTTGTATTCGAGCAGCCGAGATGGTCGACAGTGGTTCAACCTCGATCCACTTAGTGAAATAATCCACAGCCACCACAAGCCATTTCAGTTGCCCTGCGGCCGGTTTGAACGGTCCAAGGAGGTCCATACCCCACTTAAAGAATGGCCAAGGAGCCGTGATGGTTCTCAACTCGGTCGGAGGTGGCCAGAGGATCCGAGCATGTTTTTGGCAGCTTTCGCACGTCCGTACGTGCTCTCTGGAGTCCGCGACCATTGTCGGCCAGTAGTATCCAACCCTTAGGGCCTTCCGGGCTAACGCCTTTGCCCCCATGTGTTGTCCGTTTATCCCTTCGTGTATCTCTGATAGCACGTACTCGGCCTCTGCCTGGTTTAAACATCTCATCATTGGGGATTGGAGGCCTTTTCGGTAGAGCTGGTCATCGACCACCGTGTACATTAACGCGGTCCGTGCTATCTGCCTTGCTTCCCCGGGATCGTCCGGGCTAACTCCCTTTTCCAGGTAATTTAAGATTGGCTTTCGCCAGTCTTCTGCTGCCGCGATGACCATGATACACGTGGGCTCCTTGAGACTTTGTTGTATTACAGTCCGATTATTTCCCGGGTTCCTGGTGCTTGCTAATTTGGAGAGGATATCTGCCCTCGCATTTTCTCCCCTGGGGATGTGGGTGACTAGGACCTCATCGAAGTCGGCCACTGCCTCTCTGACTTTCCCCAGATACTTAATTAGCAAGGGTCCCTTGGCCGTGTATGAACCGTTGATTTGGGCCGCGACTAGTTGAGAGTCGGTAGAGAGATGAACCCTCCTGGCCCCATTGTCTTTTGCCTGTGATAGCCCGGCTAATACAGCCTCATACTCGGCCTGATTATTGGACGTTCTGAAGTGTAATTGCAGGGAGTGTTCCATGGCGACTCCTTCCGGGCTTTCGACTATGATCCCGGCTCCACTTCCTTTGGCGTTTGAAGAGCCGTCTACAAATACTTTCCAAACGTCAAGGGCTGCTTTCGGGACTACCTCTGTTGGCACCAGTTCTGCAATGAAGTCGGCTAAAGCCTGGGACTTAATAGCACGCCGAGCTTCATATACTATGTCGAATTCGGATAGTTCGATTGCCCAACTCATCATTCTTCCTGCTAAGTCAGGTTTGTGGAGTATTTGACGTATGGGCTGACTGGTTCGGACAATTATTTTATGCCCCTGGAAGTAAGGGCGTAATCTCCTCGCGGCAGTTAGGAGCGCAAAGGCCACCTTTTCCAACCTTTGATATCTTAGCTCCGAACTTTGCAAAGCCCGGCTTGTAAAGTAAATCGGTTTCTGTTCCCTCGAATCTTCTCTCACCAGGGCGGCACTTACTGCTTCTGAGGCCACGGATAGATATAATATCAAATCTTCCCCGGGCTCGGGTTTTGTCAGCACGGGTGGTGATGACAGACATTTTTTGATCTTGTCAAACGCGGCTTCACACTCTGAGTTCCATTCTCCATGCCGTGCTTCCTTCTTCAATAACTTGAATAAAGGAAGAGCATTTTCTGCCGATTTCGGTAAGAACCTTGTCAGCGCGGCCAGTCTGCCGGTCAACTGCTGTACCTCTTTTTTGTTTTTTGGGGCAGCCATATTGAGGACGGCCTGACATTTGTCCGGATTGGCCTCAATCCCCCGGTTTGTCAACAGGAATCCGAGAAATTTACCCGCTAGTACCCCGAATGCACATTTAGTTGGGTTAAGTCGGATTCTGTGAGCCCGGAGCTTATCAAATGTTTCTTGCAAATCTTGGATGTGGTGGGATCGCTTAACTGACTTTACGATCATATCGTCGATGTAAACTTCGACGTTCCTGCCGAGTTGTGCCTCAAACACTTGATTCATCATCCTCTGGTAAGTAGCTCCTGCGTTCTTTAGCCCGAAAGGCATGACATTATAGCAGTAATTTGCCTTTTCCGTGATAAAAGCTGTTTTCTCCTGGTCTTCAGGATGCATAGCTATTTGGTTATAGCCGGAATACGCATCCATGAATGAGAGCAGCTGGAAACCCGAGGAATTGTCCACCAGTTGGTCAATATTTGGCATGGGGTAAGCATCCTTAGGGCATGCTTTGTTGAGATCGGTGTAGTCGGTGCACACCCTCCATTTGCCATTTGGTTTCTTGACCATTACCACATTTGACAACCACGTGGTATACTGGATTTCCCTGATGAATCCCGCATCCAGCAGTTCTCTTACATGCTCGGTTAGGGCTTCCTGACGGTCCGGTGCAATCTTTCTTTTCTTCTGCGAGACCGGCGTATATCGTGAATTTATGGTCAATTTGTGACAGCAGAACGCTGGGTCAACTCCTGGTAACTCCGAAGGTTTCCAAGCGAATACGTCCTTATTTCTCCATAACAGCTTTTTGAGCTCGCTTTTTTCTTGCTCGGCAAGTGAACTCCCGATCTGGGTTATTTGTCCGGGATCCTCTCCTAGTTGGTAGCCTGTGAGCTCTCTATCAGGCTCTGTTTTCATCAACTTTGCTTCTTCTCTTACATCCAGCTCTACCACGTTGACCGAGCTCGGCGCAATTGGCGCTGAATTTCGAGTTCCTTTCTGCTGCGAGCTAGATGTTCCGGGTTCATTGTTTTTAACTGTCGAGAAATAGCATTGCCGGGATTCCTTCTGATCACCTTTGACGGTGACGATTTCATTGTTCCGACTTACCATTTTCAGCTTCTGATGCTTAGTTGATATGAGCATGTCCCAATTATGAATGGTTGGTCTGCCTAAGATTATATTGTAGGACGAAGGGAAATCCGCTACAATAAATTTGACTCGCTCAGTCTTAAAGGCTTCTTTAGAGCCAAAGGTCATTTTAAGTTCTATACACCCTTTGGGATTTGTATCCTGTCCGTTGAACCCGATTAAGGTTGTCCTGCACGGCTTTAGATTCTCTGGGTCGAGGTCCATGCGCTTAAAGGCGTCCCACAGGATGATATCCACCGCGCTGCCAGGATCGATGAATATCTTCTTTACACGGCATTTTCCCAGGAGGCCGGTTATGACCAGTCCGTCTTGATGACCCGGGATTACGTCCCTCAGATCTTCCTGAGTAAAGAACAGCTTAGGAGGCTCTTCTGTTTGCGATGGCTCCGGCTTGAAGGTCGGTCGTCCCCTGATGATTAAGACTTCCCGAAGGTATTTCTTCCGCTGATTGGCGGTATCGCCGCCACCTCCGTAACCTCCACTAATGACATTGCAGTCAAACTCTGCTTTTGGGAACTCGTCCTTATTGTCGTGCTTTCTCCGGGCTTCCTCCGGTTTTCTCCTCTGGGAGACCGGGCTTGTACTCCGATCCGTCTGCTTGCGCTTGGCTTTCTGCCCTTGTGTTTTGATAACGTACTGACGTAATTTTCCATCTCGGATAAACTTTTCCACCGCATCTCTAAGGTCCCAGCACTCATCCGTTGTGTGCCCGGGTCCATTGTGGAATTCACAAAACCGTGTGCGGTCCAACTTTCCCTTATTATAAAGTGGTCGGGGTCGCTCCACCTTCCTCATCTCGGTTAGGGCTACCTCTCTCCATAACTGTGAACGAGGGACATTTATTGGAGTATATCTCTCATACTTCCCCTCATGCCTTTGTCCTCGTGTTTTCTGGTCCGAGTTACGGGGTTGGTCTCTTGATGCCCGGTCCTTCCCTTTCGGAGGTGGGCTTTTCTGTCTCTCTTTTCCCGACGCGTTGGCTATCTGCATCTGTTCTATGTCCAGATACTTTTTGGCTCGTTTATGGAATTCTTCCAGCGTCTTGATCTCGCCAGATATGACCGATCTCCCCATTCTGGATTCGCTATCTAAGCCCGAGATGAGCAAGTGTACGTGGACGCTTTCCGTTAATCCCTGGATTTGTAATGCGGCAGCCTTGAAACGATCCAAATACTTCTGAAGGGTTTCACCGGGTTGCTGCTTGATTCTGTCCAGCGTGTAGACCGACCTGGGTTGCTTTTTGCTTGTCGCGAAATTCAGCAGGAACTTCTCGCTCAGGTTGTTGAAGTCGGTAATGGACTTGGGAGATAGAGTCCGGAACCAAATTTGGGCGGCTCCTCGTAACGTTGAGGTGAACAGCCTGGAAATGATTGGCCCCTTGAATCCTCGGACCAGCATCTCAGTGTCGAAAGTGTTCAAGTGTGTCTGGGGATCCTGACTTCCGTCGTACTTAGGGAGGTCGGATGTATTAAATTTCCTTGGGTACTCAGCTTCTGTAATTTCATCTGAGAACGGGCTGTTGTTTTGTCCTCCCTCCCCATACCACGTCTTGTACCTGCCGGAGTCTTACGGAATTCCCTGATTGTCCGAGGTACGACTGTCCTTCCTATGTGCCCGGGCTTGATCCTTCTGACTCGCGTCCCGGTGATTATTTTGCTGAGAATTTTTTGTTGAAGCTATTCGGCCTTGCCCGGGATGATCCTCCTGTAGGGGATCAATAGTTTGGTGATTGGTTTCTTCGTCCTCATTCTGCTGACCGTCCCGGCGTTCCTCCTGAAGAGGGTCTTGTAAGTGTTTAAGAATTTGATTCATCACCTCGGTCATATGGTCAATCTTCTGGTTCTGAAGATTGTCGCGTTCTTCCACATTCTCGATCCGTTTCATCATTGACTCAGCAATGTTATGTAGGAGCCGTATGTCCGGGCTTCCAATCTGAAACTTTGAGGGACCAGCGTGGTTGGTATTTTCCAGCGTTTGGCCTGCTCGTCCATCCAGGTTCGAGTCCGGGGACTCCTCCATTTGTTCCTGATTAACGCCTTGAACGTCCTGCTGTTGGGTCTCGCTAAAATTTTGTTCCTGACCTTGCTCGTGTGCATGCGGATGGCTTTTGCTTCTGGTATTAGCCATCACGGGTCACGGGAATAGGACTTTACAGTCCCCACAGACGGCGCCAATGATCCAGTGTAGATCACAAGTTGGGTTGGACTTGGCCCGGGGTGAAATCCCGGGGTCCTACGTACCACAGTGTGGATCAAAGTCCACGTAGTTCGAGGGTATACGACAGGCTAATGATAGCCAGAGGGGGTGGTGTGTGTGCTCTGTGTGAATAGAAAAGCTAGGGTTTTCGAAGTGTGTACCTTGTAAGGGGTTTACCCTATTTATAGGCGTACCTGTGCCTTATCTTAATCAGTTGGATTCATCCTTTATTTTAGGGATATCAAGATATGCGTTTTTTGATAGATATTCTTGATACATAGGCTGTTATCATAACAATAGATATTTTGATAAAACCACTCCTATTTTCAAGGAAGTGGCTATGAGCATAACTGAAGTCATTTTGACTAGGCTCTTTAGTTATTGGGCTGTGCCCATTTACGAGATATCCGTAACAGTGACTGTTATGATTTAAGAAGGTGGCCTCCTCGATCAGTGTGGATGATAGAGTGATTTGACTCTAGAACTCTTGGGATTCACGAATGCTTGCCTTGTGGTGACAACTCTTGAAGCTTCTAGCAATATGTTGGCCTTTGGAGCTCGAACCCTTAGAACAATGAAGCAGAAATGCACGGGACAAAGGAGCTTAAAGGTGTTGACTTTCGGGGACTACCTCCAATGGTCTTGGCGGCAATAAATGGTCCACATTCATAGGTTGGTAATGCTAGGTTTAAGATAGTTGTATGTGGAAGGAAGGAAAAGTATTTTACTATTTAGCCTTCCAAGGGAAAGGTAATGGCTAGACATTTGAGAATCATCAATTTGGGTCTATTCAGTGTGATTGTATATACTGTTCATTCTTTGCTTGTCATATATGCTTGTTTAATGTGTTGATTAACACTATTCATTTTAGGGCTAAACATGAGCTTGTTCAATATGTGTGGTAATATTATTCGTTCTCGGGCTGAAATTATGATTCTCTTTATCATTGTCATTATGGTTGTGATTTAACTGGTGATATCATCATAAACAGACCTACGTTAGTGAGAAGGGGGCACGTGCCCCCCTTGATTTTTGACCCTGGTCCCCCCCCTTCTTTCTCCAGTGGCAGATAGGGGGCTGAAGGAGCTGCGTGGGTAGAGATGTTTTATCATATTACTTTCTAGGTCATTATGAGGCTAATAAATTAAGCCTTGTCTCAAGCAATTTTATTGGACCAATTTTTACAAAATCTTAAATTTATCCTCTTAGTTCGAGGAAAACACATCCTTAGGTTCTCATTTTGGGATAAATGTTAGCCCAATTTCATTTTTAGGCTTGAGGATGATGATTGACTATTTTACCCTTTTTCTATTGGTAGTTAATTACCAAATACATTCTAGAAAGCAATCCTTAATATTTTATAAAGACCTTCTTCCTTAATATTGTATTTAGGAACAAATTAAACTCTTGTTGTAACAAATTAAAAAGTAATAAGATAAAACATCTCTGCTCCTTGCTTTTTTATGACCTAGCAAGATAGGGAAGTGTCCCCTTTATTGCTTAGTACCTTATATTAAAAAAGATGTATTTGATAGATTGATAATGAGACAATTATGATGAAATTTTAAAAAATAAGGTTTAAAAGGATGACATTGTAATTATTGTAATGTACTTTTTTTATTACAATCTATGTATTTGAACTGATTTAGTGCTTAGCTTTACTATTTTTAACTACACTTAGCCTTATTTTTCTCTTTATATTCTTTTGTCTTTTAATGTATTTAAAACTTTGCTTTAAAAAAAAAATTCGGGGGCAGACCAAATCCCCACGTCAATGGTGCCCCTCCTTCAATTATTTTTTGGGTCTGCCCTGGATATCATTAGTGTTGAACTCGTTGATCTACTCGTGTCTAAATGAATTTGGTCAAGAACCATTCATGCATATGTGTTCCTATCAAAGCAAACTTGGTAGTCAGGTGAATTGTTAAAGCTTCATTAAAAAAGTCTTGCCCTATTAATCGGGTGTCTCAACTTTTGTCCCAAATGCAGCACTATTTGGCATATGGTATTATGGTGTCGATGAGCTTTCAAGTTTGTTCCTATGATCTCACTGCATAGAAGAAATTTTTACTATTTGTATTTCTAGTTTGGTTGCACGTTTCTATAATTTAGATTCTTTGTTTGTTTGTTCATGGTCTACTTATTTTAGTTGTTTATATATTACTCATATCTCATACTTCCTCTGATCTTTATTATAAGACATCAACTTACTTTAACTAACTCATTTATTACTTTTTCTCCATTATGCCCTCATTTTTAACTAACTCATTTAAAACTACATCATTAAAGTAGGGGCGAAGTTGGAAATATTTATTAATTTTGGACCTATTAATGAGTTAATTTTCATTCCTTAGTTTGGGAGAAATAGTAGTTTGTGCCTTATTATAAGGAGCAGAGGGAGTAAAACATTGTAAATTAAGACATTGTAAATGTGTTTGATTTTAATATTATTATCTTTGTTGGCAAAAAATAGGGGTGAGAACAGGACAGACTCTATCAAGCGGTTGGAAACCATAATTTGTTTATTAAAAAGTAAGGTCCAAACTTATTTAAAGACCTTAATGTGTAAATAAGTTAGACCTATTTTATTAAGGGCTGGCCTATATATTTGTACATTAAATAAATGCAATTTATTTATTTTTTTTAATTCTTATATTTAAATTTCAAAAGAACACATAGTTTATTTATTGCCTTCATCTTCATGCCTGCCATACAAAGGCTCAATCCTGGATAAAAGAAAAGAAACAGGCCGCATTCCCGGATTCGCAATTGCTAGGATCGGGCTCGGGCATCGAGATCCTGCCATCTAAACCGTCAGATAACTATTCAAATCAACGATGAGAAAACTAACATGTCATCGATCCGTGTTAAGCTTTACAGTCTAATAAGAATTCGGCTCTTATTCCTTTATATATCAAACCGCATCAACTCTCCATCGCCATCCTCCATTCTCCGGCTTTTCCCTCGCCTGCTGGAACAACCTATATTCGCAGACCCGCTTCGGAAGTTTACTCCAGCAATCGGTTACATGGCTCCCGCGAAGGCCGAGAAGAAGCCCGCCGAGAAGAAGCCTGCAGAGAAGGCACCGGCAGAAAAGAAGCCCAAGGCTGAGAAGAAGATCTCCAAGGAGGGAGGTGACAAAAAGAAGAAGAGGATCAAGAAGAGCACTGAGACCTACAAGATTTACATTTTCAAAGTCTTGAAGCAGGTCCATCCTGATATTGGTATCTCGAGCAAGGCTATGGGAATCATGAATAGCTTCATCAACGACATATTTGAGAAGCTTGCTCAGGAGGCGTCGCGACTGGCCCGGTATAACAAGAAGCCTACTATCACTTCCCGGGAAATCCAGACCGCTGTGCGGTTGGTTTTGCCTGGGGAATTGGCTAAGCACGCTGTTTCTGAGGGAACCAAGGCGGTTACCAAATTTACTAGCTCTTAGTTTTGTGATTGGATCGTTTTGAATTCGTTGAATGTGTTTGAGATCTAGGGTTTCCCATGAAATTATTTTAATTAGGTGTTATTCTCTAGTTTAGGGTTATAAATTTTCTGTTCTGAACAGTTCTAATGAAATCTAATTTGAATGAACATGGTTCTTTTTCTCTGATTCATTGATTCCTTGTTTTCATCGTTGGAATCGGTCAATTTTTCTGCCGTTTCCTTTCATTCTCATGGCGTTGCTCGTTGTCTAAACATACTTATATTCTGAAGTGAGCATTTTTCGAGGAGCGCTGCCTCATTTAAGTGCGAACCTCTTATAAGTTATGTCGAGGAAAGTCAATTCATTGAATTTTATATATCAGACAGCCTTTGGGAGGTTTATGTGCATAACCGATTCTCTGCT
Source organism: Acacia confusa (assembly GCA_037074495.1). NCBI lineage: Eukaryota > Viridiplantae > Streptophyta > Magnoliopsida > Fabales > Fabaceae > Acacia > Acacia confusa. The sequence continues at coordinate 4,669,681 of CM073507.1, read as the reverse complement.
AGATGATGACTAAATTCGGGGAAAGTCATCTGTTATCTGGCTGGCGTTAGCTTCAATATAAGAGTGATAGTTCAGAGGATTTCTCTTCATGTTACGAGATCAGTGCCTTGTGTGGATTAGCTTTACTTTCAAGCAAGTCAGATCCCTCGCATATATCACCAACTCACCAACCCTACAACGTAAAATCACATCCGGAAACTTACTCCGACCCTCCTTTAAATTCTTTTCCTAAACTACAATTTTATGGTTGGTGAAAATTGTTTATCTGCGTATTGAGATTGTTTCCTAAACTGAAGGACGGAACATGAATAGAAAATTTTGATTCCAGTTCATATTTATGACTTTACTTATGTCAGCCATTGATTCGGGGTGATCTTGTTCTTTTCGCTACCTTGGACCCGACGAACTCGTTTGGCTTGAGGTGTATAACCCATAATATAATTAGTGACTCCTGAATTGGAGCAAGCATCATATTAAGCTCTTTATATACTGGTAACATATTTCACCGACCCGTGCAAGAAAAACTAAGAACCAGGGACTGGGTCAGCGCTTTCCTATCCTTTGGTGATGGTTTCAGCCAGGAATTTTGTTGTTGTTTGCTTTAGAAAGTACTGCCAATTTTTCATATCGTTATATGGGCATCTGGATACTCTTGAATAGTGTATGTATCCATGTTAATGAACACGATCAAAAGCCTATGATTTACCCCAAGAAAGAAAAACAATCACTAGCCCGTTGCATGATGCCCCCAAGACATTGAGAAGTAAGAGGTTTACACTTGACACTTCAAGAGAGGTCCATCATTTATCTAAATTCTGCATATATTATCGGTATGCTAAATTAATTTCTTCAAAGATGTGATCATACAAGACAATTTGACTAACCAGCCGCGTAAAATTAACTCTGATTTCCTTCAATATAATTCTCACATTTTGTTGAAATGAGACTCAGAACTTCTGCCAAATAGCCACACATCTAAACTTTTCTAGAATTTCGGGCTTATCACAGCTGAAGAAGTTTGAGTGCCCTTGATTCTCAACGCTTGAAGCTCACGACACTTGAATTAGGGTTCCACACTCATCTCTCTGGCCTGTTTGTTTTAAGGGAAAGGAGGGAAGAGATATTAACAAATTATCTGAGAAGAATACTTCTTTTTATTGAGAGTGTATTCTTAAAATATTGAAAATTTTTCATATGTTATTTAGTATCTTTCTCCTCCCTCACTCCCTCCCCACAAGCCAAACAGGCCATTAGTAGGTAACTCAGGCTCACAGCCGGCCTTCGTTTGTCACAAGAAAGCTTTATATGCTCTAATGGGTTTCTAAAGACAAGGGAGCCTTCCTTTTTCAGAATTATTTTCTTAAAATAAAAACGACACTGATTAATAGAGAAGATTCCCGGCCCCATGTGAACAAGATGGTGTAGAAAGGATTATGTGGATGGATGGGAAGGAGGATGAGTACGTTGTTGCTGATATGTACAAGAGACTATGTTCTAGTATGAATGGAATGTGAGACAACCTGGAAACGAGTGCGAAGAGGCCGAGGATGATTTAATGCACACTCTGCGGGATTCCCCAGTTTCAAGAAGAATATGGAATACTTTAGGGATTTCAAACACTAATGTGGAATTTTTTCAAGAACAAAAGGATGGATGATTTCCCAATAACTTGGAAAAGGGAGGTAAGCGGTGTGTTATTTTCGGGGTATGTTGGTGGTTATGGTATTGGAGGAATCAAACTGTGTTTCTTTACCCTCAAAACCTGAGATGGTTAATGGTAAATATGTCTCTAGGAATGCATAACTCTTACTGCTCACTTTAATTGTTGAGGTGTTAGTTGGCGTGTAATGGCAATCAAATGGGCCTTTCCACCTTATGAACGAACGAAGCTAAACTTTGATATATAGCGAAAGGATGTTTAGGTGCAGTAAGGTGCGGTGGTGTATTAAAGAGAGAAGATGGGAATTGGGTGTGTGACTTTGTGAAGAAGGTAGGGATAGTCAAAATTGCGCAGGAGCTAGGAATTACAATACTCGTTGTGAAGCGCAATTCCTCTTGTGTGATTCAAATACTATAAGAAGTTAGGAACGATGGTCAGATAAGAAACAGAATACTTGTTTGCGGCTTAGAGAAGCTAATAGAAACCTCAAGTACGTTTCTCCTATACTTAAAGGTAATTTTGTGGTTGATTGGCATATAAACTCTAGTCTAGTTTGTGGAGATGATATATGCCGTCTTGAAGTGCCTCAAAAGAATGTTTAATGTACTTCTCAAGAACTAAGAGGGTGTCTGGCTCTCTTTCCAATATTCTTGTTTCGATGATGAATAAAAATTGATTGGGCTCATTTCTTCATTTTCGACGAAATAAAGGTAATGTCTGTTGCTACTCAGGTCACACAAAGGCCATTAATGTGGACATTTACAGCCTTGTGCAACTTCCACACGCTGCCTGCCAACTTCGTTAAAGATCCGTTCAGTTCACACTTCTTACCATACATTGCTACTCTAGTTAACTCATTTTCCGTGTCTTTTGAAGACCTCTATCTTCATTCATCTCTCACAAGTACATGTCACCCACCTGACACTTCTAATCCATCGCTTACCAATTCATATTCGACATATGTTTCCTCACCCCTCTAATTCCGGTAGGGTTGAATATAAGAACACTATATCCTTTGCCGCCCAGTTCATGTAAGTAGTAGAAATCTCATTCTAATTCTTCAAGCACACAACTGAAAGTTCAAGTCCCACTTTCAGTAAATTACGTACTTAATCACATAATTGAGTGCTCAATTCCCAGCCACATCGAGAAATTAATCACCCAGATTTGTTGCTGCATATCAAATTTCAAAGAACCCGTTATGGTTGAGATTATTGGCTCTGCCAACAAATTTTCAATTAAATAAACATTTCAGATCACACTTGGTTATAAAACCTCACTTCAAAACCAGTTTACACCAGTGCCACATCTCCCTCGATGCTTTCAACAAAATTCACAGAATTGGAATATAGAATTTGAGCATCAAAGCGCTGCCATTTCATTGAGTAGAAATAAAAACAAGGATAGTGACAAAGGTTACAATAACCCTACGTACCAAAATACAGACTATCGACTACATACAAAGATGACAATTCCATTAACAATTGATAGATTTTAGGCCTTCTTAGGCGACTTTGTGGCTTTGGATGGAGATTTAGGTTCCTTAACTGCCTTCTCATTCTTTTTAGGCAGCAAAACAGGGTTGATGTTAGGCAAGACACCACCATGAGCAATTGTTACTCCAGCCAGAAGCTTCCCTAATTCTTCATCGTTCCTCACCGCTAACAGAACATGCCTCGGGATGATCCTATTTTTCTTATTGTCTCTAGCAGCATTGCCAGCCAGCTCCAGAACCTATAAATGAATAAATTATCTTAGATCATCACGCGAATTACTAATTTCAATGAAAGAATTCAATGGTCCAATCAAATAAAAAAACAAGCCATAAACACTCCAGTTATTGTCACTGCCTACACACCATAAGTCAGACAAATTCAATTTTGGGGGGTCTCCAATAAACCCTAAAAGATCAGTAGAACCAGAAAGATCAGTCAATAAGCAGGATAGAACTGGAGCAAGATTTTACCTCAGCGGCAAGGTATTCAAGAACGGCTGCAAGATAAACAGGAGCTCCAGTTCCGACACGTTGAGAGTACCTTCCTTTCTTCAAATACCTGCCGATCCGACCCACGGGAAACTGCAAACCAGCTTTTACAGACCGAGACACCGGTTTCTTCTTCGGACCTCCTCCCCTCCTTCCTCCGGCACCTTTCTTCAACTTTCCACCGGCGTCCATGAAGCGAAAATTAGAAAAATGACTCGCACGGCTCAGGAAACAAACAGAAATGAGAAACTAATCTCCTAAGCAGCAGTAAAGAATCGTGCAGGCAGACGATGAGATATATCAGGGCTGGCATTTATACTACGGATATAGCGCTTGGTATGGGGCAAGCCGGTTTTGCGCCTGATTGATGGTAAGCCGTCAGATTTTAAAAGAATCTACGGTTTCGAGTATCGGTAGTGGCAGTCCATGTGTTGCATAAGTAACCAATGGTGCTACGCCGCGTGTCCAAGACAGATAAAACCTCCTGGCCATAAAAGAGAAAAGAGTACATAAATTTTTGGATTTGGATTCCCTCAGTATCATTTCCTTCTTTTTCTCAGTATCCCTCTATCTAGCTGTTTATTCTTCTCTTCTCTTCTATCTTAGATTAACTTTTAGTTGAGATCAATGGTGCAGATGAGAGATACTGAAGAATGAGGAGGGAATGATACTGAGGAAATATGCTCTCTAAATTTTTAGGAAAATCTCTTATAGATAGCTTTAAAATATTAAAAGACAAAAAGGTACTTATAAGTTATAATATTGGAGAAGTGTGAAGACTTGAATTATCTTTTTATATTAATTATAAAATACTAAAATATAAAAATGTGTTCATTTGTCATAACAGATGGTCTCTATAACACCTAAATACTATATAATTAGAGAATTCGTATCTCAAGATATAAGTGTTTAATGCACATTTTATTATCAGTTTAATCATTACTCTAAATTGTCATCTTCATTTTTTTTTTCTTGCCACGGTCCTGACCCCTTTTTATCGGCCCAACAACTTCAAGTTTTAGACCATTGTAGAATAATCTAAATTACTATTTTTGAGACAATAAGCTTAAATACTTAAAAATTTATGTACTCAAGATGCTTTGTGCTAATCAAATTACGACCAATGTATTTTTTCCCCCGTTGTATAGAAAGCTTTTATTGTTAACATTATTAACTTGCTAGTATTAAGTTTAAAATTGCGTGCTTTAATTTGGAAAAAAAATAAGAGAGGAAAAATTTACATTATATTTTTAAGTGTGGGGTTTTCACCAGAATTTATAATCACATATTTAATGGTTGAAATATTTTTGAACCAAGCACATAAGCTTAGCCGATGTTGTTCTCTGGCTGAAACTCTGACAATCACTAGAGGCCTGAGGCCAGAGGTATCCATGAAAGAACTGTGAAGCACTATTATGCGTACGTATTGGATTTACTAAAGTTAGTGCCGAATATTAAAAATAATGAATAATTAAAAAAATATTTAAGAAAGCTTAATTATGCGTGACTGCGGGCGTTTGAATCAGTGTTAGTTTAAGAATGAGTGTTGTGACTCAGTCTGTCTGATTTGTTCTCCGCCGCGGCCGCCGGGAAGGCTAATTTTAAATAAAAAAGAACAATAAATCATGAAATAGCAAGAATTCAAATGTCTAAACAACTTCTGAAAGAAATTAAATCAATAGTATATAGAGTTTAAAATCGAGTATTTGGAAAATCGGGTTGTTTGAATTATATCTTGGACTACCATTATCTTAGGCCTTCTAAACGTGATTTGCAAGATCCACACACCTGCCCAAACAAGTATGCATAAATTTTGTAATAAGAACACGAGAACTAATGAATATTTAACCTAGTTGGGAAAAAAAAAGGACTAGGGTTCACGATGTTAGCAACGTTGAAGGCAAAAAGGAAAATTCCGGTAGACGACACCAGTTAGGGATGATCATGGACCAGACTGGATCGGGTTTGGTTCCAACCCGAGGTCTGGTCTAAGTAGGTCCTCAGGCTAAACAAACCAGCCCGAGGTCTGGTCCAGTTCAGCACAAGCCCAAGCTCGGGCCAGACCGGACTGGACCAGTCCTGACAATCCAAGACCTATTTGGGATTTTTTTTAAAAAGGCAATATTTCAGCTTTCACAAATCCTAATAACACCATAAGTCCATGACAATACTTATAATTAGGAATAACACATTATAAAACATTAAAATCTAATCATAAATCCATAACAAACAATTAAACATAGTAAACCTAACAAATAACAACAAGTCTAATTAGTCTATCAATTTGTCCCAATGTCCCCTCCATCTTCATTTGTCCCCTCCACCTTCAATGATACCCGATCCATCTAAAAAAACAAATTATTTGTGTGAATAGCTTAGTAATAATGGAATCTATAAACAACTTGAATAATGAGCATAGAATTGGAAATATTACCTTCACATCAAACAAAACCATACAAAAAAGATAATGTTTAGCGTTTGAATTCTGTCACACCAAACAAAACCATACAAAGAAAGTTCAAAAAGTATACTAACTTTGTATTCTAGAACTCTATTTTATGGAACAGGGAATGCGAGTCATTAACATCAAAAACTCATTCTATCTCAAAAGATAGTCATGGCTAGTTGTTGAGAGTTTCTATCGCGTTCTCTTTAGTAGAGCTTTGTTACCTGATGTCAACAACAACAACAACAAAAAGACGTGAGCAGCCTCAGAGGATTCAAGCTACAAATCATTCATAAAGTGATATATGGATAAGGAACTGCAATGTCAAACCTATAAAGTCCAGTCAGGACAAATTTAAAAGTCTAAAATCCAGATTTATCCTACATAATATGGGTTATGGACTATTGGTACTTAGCAATCCACGAGAGTTTCATTTATTCTACAATTAAAGGCACAAGCTCCAATTGACATTGAGTTTTATCCCCAACTTTATAAAACAATCGTGATTCTAACACTCAAAGCTATTTTAACCATTTTAAGAAACACTTAACCAACATTATTATATCTAAGTCGTGAATAATGATTAGAAGTTCTGAATTTTATCAAGGCAGGGGCTAATTTGATAAGAGTTTGTGAAGAAAATGGAGTGAATACTTGAATTAAAGTAGACAGTAATAATGGTCCTCCAGCAGATTTCGGTTTGTGAAGAAAATCGGATGTTTAGCATTTTCCAAGAACATGATTTCAGTTTTCAGCTCCCAACTCTCTGCCACAACAGATTTCCGATAGCCAGCAACTAAAATGTAACTTCAAGAGTTGACTACAACACAAAATCACAGCAACCAAGGCGGAGCCAAAAAAGAAAGTTTAACTGAAGAAGACAAAGAGCCTGGATCTGGATCTAGATCTGGAAAGCCGAAGAGGACGGAGGCGGAGAAGAGCACTGTGTTGAGGCTTCTCAGCTGAGGAACGGAATGCGATGAAGACGAGAATGCTGAGAGGACGATATGCGATCTGCGACAGAGACGGAGTGCTAAGACTTCGGCGAGATGCGAGACCTTGAGCGGCTGAGCGCCTAAGTTGTGCTTGCCTCCCTGAGCCCTGAGTGTTCAACTATCATGGATTCAACAACTTATTTTTTTTTTTTTTTGGATTTGTGAGACTTTGAGTGTAGGCCCCCTTGGACATTTGGACTTGGACCTGGACGCTACCCTATTCCAGTAATCCTATTGGCAAAAAAAAAAAAAAAAAAAAATCAGGCCAGACCAGACCAATGTGTTTTATCACTTGGCCCGAGGTCCAGTCTAGCCCGATAAGTTTGGTCTGGTCTGTTTAAATTGTCTCAAACCATTTTTTTTTTAAAATTGACTGGGTCGGGTTACCCCAGACTGTAACATCCCAAATTTTGAGGTATAGAGTTTCAAAATAATACTAAAATAAGAGGACTACTAAACCCCTATGAGTCCAAGGTCTTAATTAGGAGAAATTAATTTATAGTAAATTTTATATTTTATGGATAAATTAGCAAAATATAAAGGTAAATATGTGTCAAAGAAAAATAATATTTTTTCTTCCAAATTTAATTAAGAAATTCATATAAATATAATATTTGATTGGTAGATGAAGGGTAAATAGTTTTGAGGTAGATTTCCATGTGATATTTGATTGGAAGATGAGTTTTAGTAGATGAACATATTTATAGTAGATGGGTAGTTAGATTAACATGTGATTTTTGAAAAGAAGTTGAGACCCGAAACTATATAAATAGAGCTTGAATTCCTCTTCATTCTTCACACCAAAACTCAAATTAAAATAGAGAATAAGACAAGATAGGAGCAAGAAGAAGAAGGAGTAAAAACTTCAAGAGGTAAGTTCTTGAGCTCTAACTTATAGATTTTTGGTAGAATTGTAGTTTAATTCAAGAAATTGTAAAGAAAAATTCTATACATGTTTTTAAGGTCTCTAATGAGTTTAAAACGAAAATTAGAGTAAAAACAAGATGAGAAATGATTTTTGAGATCAAATGAGTAATATTGTGAAAGTTGAGAAAATTGTCAGATTTCAGTTTTTCTGGAGTTAGTCACGTTGTGGGAATTATTTTAAATAGTAAATGATCTTTAAAAATCAAGAAATTTTCTAGAAAGAAAGTATATATCCAGGGCTTTCTTTTGATATAAAATTTGTAATTTTTCAAGCTCTGTGGAAGGAGATACTGATTTTTGAAGTTAAGTTATTTTTACTGAAATAAAATCTGGGCAACGTTGAGAAACGTAAAAACTGGGAATGACTCACTAATTCTGGGTGAACATGAATATTTTTCCTTAAAAATAGACATCTTAAGGGTTCCAGAAAATACTGCACCACGTTTTTAAAGTTATGATTTTTCAAAGTTATCAAAAAATCTGCCCAGAAAATACTGCACCACGTTTTTAAATAACTGTAAGGGTAGAATTGTAAATATCAAATCCAGCAATGGTAGAGAGGTAAATAGAGGTGGAAATATCTCATAGGATATTATTCTAAGTGATATGGTGATATGTTAGGATATCCGTGAAGTCCGGGGTTGGATTCGAAAGTCGGGCGTATTATTAACTATGTGATGAAAGGTACGTTCACGTACTGTAACTTTAACTCTCCTATGACTGGTATGTCATTGATATGATTGATTGAATCATAAGTGTTTGCATTCAGTTGGTTATGTAAATTATTATCCGGAACAATAATCTACTAATGAAATGCATAGTGATTTACTATTTGTACTTGTACATATTTTTGAAGAGATTTACTATTTGCATAGTAACTTATACGTATTTTTGAATAGTACTTTACTATTGATAATCCAGATTTTAAAATGACTATTTGACCCAATGAAACAACATACAACGTTGATTTATTATTTTTGAATGAATATGTTTATCATGGCAGCTGTATATGATGGGATGAAGCTAGGAGGGTTTTGTATGGTAAAATGTTTTAATGCCATCACTCGGTGCACAGTGGATGATACTTGTCAGGGCCCCTTCTTCCTCTGGCCGGGATCTCATTGGAGTTGTGGGATATGTGACACCTCTTTAGTTGTGATTACGGAGGGGAGCCATAGTCTAGACTTAAGCTCTATACCTTTGGCCGAGTATATCTTAAGTTTTGGTGAGCTGGGGATAATTCAGTCAAATGGATGTATTCCTGTTGGACTATGTGTTAACTTATGCCTCTAGTCAGCGGTATAAGGTGGAAGAGGATATAAGAGAGGTTGCATATTGTATGATAAAAAGTTTTCAGTTCACAATTCACATATTGACAAAATGACACACACACACACACACATATTCTGTAAAAGTTTATTGATAAAGTTGGTTGTGGATGGTTGTATTTATATGATAACGCTAAATGTATGTATCTTGTGATTATCTATCATATATTGGTTATACTTTTCATATGAGGTTAACTGTTACCTGAGATTCAATGGGCATTGAATCTCAGATTGATTTTAAAGGTTAAAGAAGAGGCATAGATTCGAGAAGACGACATGAACGATGTAGATGAAGCCATACCATTCGAGATAAGAGTTTGAAGAAGGTTAGTTCATGGTCTGAATTCGATAAAGTTATTTCAAACTGATTGGTGCTTAGACTAAGAAAGGGTTTGTTGGTAGGTTGTCACAAGTCGCCGTAAAAGACGGGGAGACTCCCATTAGACTAAACACCAATCTGGTCAATATGTTTGATTAACAATGTTGGATTCTAAGCCATAGGTCTAATTAAGACTTGGTTTAGCAAAGTTGTATTTAGAGTTCTGTAAAATGTATCACATATATATTCTTTCGGGAATTATAATATAACCAGTTTATTCCTGGGTATTTTATATCAGTTACTCATTGTCCAAACGTTGTGCATGCCCTCCGTTCCGCTTTACTCTAATATGTACATGATATGAAATTTGGGGTGTTACACAGACCAATGGACTTTTTGATCAACCCTAGCAATAGTGGTGTGTTTTGGAGCTTTTGGTTTCATGAAATGACTAATGGGCTTTTGTACAAAAGCCATTATGGAAAAAAAAAGCTAGAAATTATAGCTTTTAGGTGCAACGGCATTAAGGAGAGAGATGGATTTCAATCATCATAATTTTGTTCGATGAATCATAAGTTGGGAAGGAGAAAGTATCAAGATCGACAATGATTTGGCGCTATGCATTCTGGCCGAAAATGACGATCAAAGGCAAGGAAGTCATCGGCAAAGATTCCTTCGGAAAGAGGAAGCAAAGCACTGGGGATGACAAATCTGGTGGTGACCGCAACATGAGGAACCGGGGAGTTTTGAAAAATAATTATCGAAGTGTGGCGCTGTGCAAAATCAAAGATTATAAGGAATTCATATTGCTTTCTCCCATCTGAAATAACAAAACAAGCTTATAAGAATAATCAACATGTGACAAAGATGAAACTAAGAGTTAACGGAATGAACCTCACCACAGATGATGAACAACCTAGAGCACAAAAGTGGGTTCAAGTTGAGTTAGGGCAAAGTGACTTGAGTTAGGGCGAAGTGACGAACCTGTGAGGAGATTGAGCATCAAGGGACTAGCAAGTGATAGGGGTGAGAGTGGGGGAAGCGGTGGGAGTGAGTGGTGCAGATTGAAGCCTATAGGAGGAAGTCTCTGCAAATGAAATAAAATGATGAAGAAGGTGTTGAAGTTGAAGAACATGGGAAGTTGAGGAAAATAAAATGATGATGATTGAAGGTGTTGAGGAGAAGGCTTTGGAAAAATAAAATGATGATATGGTAAAATATGTGCCACACACATTAGTCAAAATTGGATTAAATAAACCATGTTCCTTATAACATGAAAGATCAATTTTTTTTAATAATAATTTAAGTTTTTTTTAATCAAATTTAAATTGTACATCGTACTTCATTCAATTTTAAATATAAGATATAGTTAAATTTGTTTAGAGGGATTAAGAAATCTAAATAATTTACTTAATCATATTATATGTCGTATATGTAATATTTAATATGATTCACGTCATTTTCAGTGATTTTTCATCAACTGACTTTTGAAGTAATAATCAAAACATTAATCAGTTTAAAAAAAGTCATTTCTACAGAAGTCAAACAAACAATCCAAACACACATCACACTTACAATTTGACTTTTTGACTATGTTACTTTTATTAAAGTTGGATAAAAAATAAGTGATTGTTCTCGCCATTAACTCAAATGGTACACCTATTGACATGAAAACCCTCTAATAAATGTAACGTCACAAATTCAATCTTACTTATAATCTCATAATCTCAAGTATAAACATTATGACTAAAGCAATAAAAAGAGGGAAAATCCATATGGGGGCCCCTTTAATAAAGAAAATCTAAAAAATGCCCAAAGATTCCAAAAATCCCAGAAAATGTCTCAAGGGCTTTTCTAGTATAATTTCATTATTTTCTTTTGACATATAATTTCATTAAAATTGTAATTGTTAACGTGTAGGTTATTAACAACTAAATCAGTATTATTAACAACAATATTCTAACAACTAAATCAGTACCATTAACAACTATGTCAGCCTCTATTAACAACTATATTATCCTCCTTAACAACTAATGTTTTAATGAAATTATATTAGAAAAGGCCTTAAGGCCTTTTCTGGGATTCACAGAATCTTTGAGCATTTTTTTGAATTTTTTTTTCCGTTAAAAGGCCCTCATATAAATTTTTCCATGAAAAAGATGAGATGTTTCGTATAAATGTTTTGCTTGATTGATCAGAAAAGGCCTTGATTCACAGAATCTTTGAGCATTTTTTTGATTTTTTTTTTCTTATTTAAAAGGGTTCTCATATAAATTTTTCCATGAAAAAGATGAGATGTTTCATATTAAAAAGATAGCAAAACTGATCTTGACGTGGATAAAGTCAAAAAGGGTAAATCATCTTAGGGCCCAATTAAATAAAAAAATGTAAAAAAAACGCCTCAACAACTTTTACATGTTAGACAAAGTTCTAGGGCCTTTTTTGACATGTGAATATGTGATGAAAAAACAAAAATGCCCACTAACAAATGAGAGAAGGGAGTAGTGTAACGAGTTTTTTTGTCTTTTCATCATACATTCATATATCAGAAAAAGCCCTAGCCCTAGGTCCTTTTTTGACATGTGATAGTTATTAGGGTTTTTTTTGACATTTTTTTTGTTTAATTGGACCTTTGAGAGGATTTTCCCAGTCAAAAATATCCCAAAAAAGAGGGCACTGGATGATTGAAACGTGTACGTTCCGGATTCGGTCTCATTAGCTGACAAATTTCCGAACAATTTGATCATTGACCTAAAGATTCCTCTCATATAAATAATAAATCTGAATTCATTTCCCCTCACATTCACCCAAATCAAATCTCTGCTCGCATTTTCCCATGTTCCTCGTCCAGACAAAGGGATGCATATTATATAATTAGTAGTAGCCTTGATTACTCAGTTTCTGATTTGATCCTGGTTTAGGCCTACAATTTCCCTTGTATATTCTTTTATCTTCAATCCAAAGCTGGTCTGATAGTGAACCTGGAGAGGTTTTTGATCTTTTGGGTTATGAATTAGGGTTTCGAAGAGCATAGAATAATGCCTTCGGTAACCAATGATCTAATCCTACGCCCTTTCTTTCCTTCTTTGACTAATTTCCATGGCGGATCCTCCTCTCATCGTCTGAAACGTCTTGAAAAAGGTGATCGGCGTGGTAATCTTAGTTAACAATAGGATTTTCGTTTCATTCACTTCCATTTTTTTTGTCTGTCTTGGTTTCCTTTTTGCGGACGCCTGTTTTGGTTTCTTCTCGTTTTACGTTTGCACGTACGAGCTGTAAGGGAATCCATATAGATATTGGCGATCGAGGATCGATCTATTCGGTTTCTTGGTTTCTTGCTTCTTTCAACATTTGTGAAAGCTTGCTGCGACTTTTTATTCTGAGCATCGTTGATCTGAAGCCGTCGCTCAAGGTATATTTGCATTTGCCCAATGTAGATTTATCTTGTCTGATTCAGAAAATTTTTGAAGGCTTGTCATGGGATAGATTAATTGCTGGTTGCTCTCTGAATTGAAGCGAGTATAATTTCTACCTAATTTTTAATTCACTAATTTGTGTCATCGGTTTCAGATTCAGTGAGAACCTCCCGCTTTGTCTTCTCAATTCACTTTTTTAAGTTATGGCTGTTGGTTTTGTGATGTATGTTAGTTGTTTTCACTTTTCGGTACTGTATAAACCAGTGCTTTAGAGATGAGCCATTTTTATTCAATTTTCATAGTTGACAAAAAGGTTTCTTGTTCACTATACTGCCCTGAGTTTGGATAGTTCGACTGATAAGTGGCATATAGAAAATCGGCACTTTCAATTCCTCAGGAATTAGGGATAATTATAAGATATTAGGCCTGATCCAAGAAACATGGAGGCTTTACGAACTACTCAAATGTCTATTAACAGACCACTCCTTGCTTCAGGATATTTCAGGTATAAAAACCGCTGGAGGTGCCTGATGTTAGTCATGAATTATCTTCTAAAAAATAAGACTGTGGAACCTTTGTCTCAAAATTATGTCGACTAGGAGGTTGTAATTTGTAGCCCTTTATGGTCAGGTAGCAGTGGAGACACAATAGAGTGCCCTCTTGATCTTCTCCTTCTCTTACTGTCATACTCAATATATTGTGGTAAACTGGCTTGTAGCAGCTTAATGATACTTATATTTGGCTTATTCTTGTGATTATGCGTGTATTAAAATCCTGATGTCCAATTTTACCACCACATTGCTATTTAGTATTTTTTAAAAAAAAATTTCATGATAAGTTTCTTGTAGAAGATTAAGAGATTAGAGAGAGGAAGAGGTAGCAGATGATAGAACAGAGGAGAGAGAGACAGATAACAGTGCTGCAATTTACCTAACCTAATTATATCTACAATCTACATAACATTTCATTCCATTTGAAATTTCATGCTTATCAATTGGTTATGCATATATTTATCTATAAAATCTCTATTATAGCCTGTGGTCTTTCTCACCGTCTTTAGCTCATTCATATCTTCCCAGATATGGAGAAAAATCTGCCTTGCCTTTTGGTGAAGCATATAGTGATATCATGCTTTATTTTTTAAAATTTCAGATCATTGGTAGTTATTTTCGGATCATTTGTCTTTATCATATTATAATAATTTACCTTCTCTGAAGCACTTGATGCAATCGATGGACCTGCACTCTCCTGCTAATGCTGTGGATAACAATTTTATAGACACCCTTGAAAGTAGTTTCAGTGAGTCATTAAATATTCAAGATGATCAGAAATCAGAAAATCTACTGGATGGAACTTGCAACTGTGATGTGGTGGAGTGCCTGTGTGGGGGTTTTGAGCAGCAAGATGTGGAACTAAATAAGAAGTGCTTGAATAGATGTGCAATGTTGCCGGGTCCAGACATGATGTTACCTCCAAGCTCTTCAGATGCTGAAGATGAGAAGGCTAATACGTCATTGACAGAGTCCCTCTATCAGCAGTCTGCACATCAAATTTACTCACGATCAATATCTCTGCCTGTAAGCTCTCAATGTTATATTGTCTGGATATTGTTTTGATCAAACAAAAATGTGGGAAACCTCTAATTCAATTCTCAGTTTATATTTATCTTATTCATTGGCAATTACTGAAGAAAATCCTGGCAGAGTCGAAGTGGACTATTTAATTTGTATAAAATTTAGCGACTTTAGGTGTTAATTGTGATTATTATTTATTGCATTTGCTAACATGAATATCATTTATTGCAGTGTAGTACGTTCTGCATCTACACTATAGCATAGTTTAGTAATTTGACACATTGACAAGTGGAAGTTAGACTAAGCAACGAACATTATTTTTATGATCATGTGAAGTGTAAGCATGTGGTTGCACGTGAGATTTGGAGTTATGTGTTGGTATCTCTATTCAAATGTTTTCAATGTTATATCTGTACATATCTCTAGCCTGAAAGAGGTAGTGTGGTTTATTTGAACAATATGAGGGAGATTTGCCGTGGATAGCTACATACTTTAAGCTGTTTTAGGAACATTTTTGTTTGTACCTGGACTAGGAAAAGTATCACTTGTTTAGTTATAAGTTGACCAAAAAAATATACCCAAAACATTGGTTTTCATTGGCTTTGCTTTTCATGCCTAATGGCTTTTATTTTCTTAATGCCTTACATCAGACTCCTTTGAAGCTTGTGTCTGCAATGAAAGGTAACCGTGAGAAGCAAGGGGGACCTCATATGAAATTGACCGTGAAATGGGCCCCTGATGTATATGATCCAGTGCCTACATTATTGTCTCACACTGTTAAAAGCAGGAAACAGCAGAAATCCAGGAACAAGAAGAATGATAAGAAAAATGGAAAGAAAGGTCAGAAGGGAAATTCTTCTCGAGGGGGCAGGGATAAGAAGCTGTTTCGCAAAACCTCTGGGACTTCTGATTTGTGCTATAAGCTGCCGGATTCTCATGATAAGGTGATAGAAACTTCGTCTGACTTCGATGCTATTGATGTTAGTTCCCAAGAATCCTATTGTGGAACTAGCTTCTTAAAAAATTCACTTACGAAAGTACACTTCTCAGTTGCAGAAGCCCTGTAGGTCATATCCTCAAGTTTTTGCTCTTAATTTCCTCATTGTGCATAATAAATAAACATTTTTTTCGGTCAGCTTGTCTGGAACCTAGAAAAACTGGATTATGTTCGGTTTTGATTCAGGTATGAACTTAAACATTTTGTGCTATTTAGAAAGCGGCCTGCTTTGGATTTGCATGTTACTTAGCTGTTAGCGATGCTAATTTATTGCCAGTGAATTTCATCTTCGCTGTTGGCGATGATAATTTATTTCTCGGGAATTTCATCTTTCCGATCTCAGACACAGCACGCTGCTTTCAAAATTTTACAGCAGCATCCCATAAATATAACTCACATTGTGACTAACATCCTACCAATTTTAGACCAGGTATGCCAAATGATTGCACGGTAAAGGAATAGTCAAGTCGTGTGCTATTGTGCTATGCGTTTATCTTTACCATTATCAGTGGTTTAAATCACGAATATGAATATTCTACAGCTGTCCTGCAAAAAACATGTCCTAGAGGGGATACTTGTGTTAAAGAAAATTGTTTTTTCAAGTATTCTTTTCATATATTCAGATAAAATTTCTCTTACGTTATTTACCTCGGAACTATAAAAATATTTTTAAAAAGCTAAAATAAACAGATAAAATGGTGAAAAATGTCAATATGCAATCAAGGTGAAATAATGTAAAGCGCCAATTATCGTATGCACCGAGGCTGTGAATTCGCTAAAAATATTTGAGCGCAACTGACACATGCAAGGATATGAAAAACAAGTCTTCGCGACAGCTAGACGAGCCACAGGATCTGTCAATGTAGTAAAATTGTTGGCTGAAAATTGACGCTGCGCGTTTTAGATCGAATGAATAAAATTTATTTCCGTCGCGTTACCCTCTGCTCTAAAATTTTCACCACTCATAAATAATATTACATTCTGTGTTACTTAGAAAGATTACTTGAACTTATAAAACATTTGCACACCAAATCAGAAGGTGAAATTTAAGAATGCTGCTCGCCTTGTTAGGAGGTGTAATTGTTTCTCGCAGATAAATTAATTGATTAGAAAGCCTATTTGAGTTCGGAGATATTAGACCTATGTATGCTGCTTCACAACGCAAAGATCTACAAGCCCCAAATGTTACAAAATATATCTACAACTATGGTGCGCAAGTTACAAAAAGGGAGTTATCAGTTCTTCATGAGGCTACACACTAAAAATTTCGATACAAAAAATTCTGGCCAGCATGCATGCCAATTAAAAAGAGGGGTCAGCATGCGCTCTCTTTTTAACCCTGAAGTCATGTTACGTTTTCCCCATCTTTCACCCTTTCTCTTCTATATTAGATGGTACATTAAGAACCAGAGTCGTGGCTGGCTGCCACCTAAAACCTGCTCGTCACCGCCCCGACAACGTCCCCCCCCCCCCCCCCCCCCCGCGTTTCCCTTTCAAACATGAATGAAAGAGAGAGAATAGCGGCGATTACAGCAAGGAATGCCACTAAAAGTGAATAAATAACCAACAGGGGGTTACAACACCAGACACGGGCTTATAACATCATTCCACTGCCTGTTGCACTGTCTTCTCCAGCATCGAAGTCTTGTTAAAGAGGGTGAGTTGCACCTCTCTGACATATTTGGATAACTGACCAATATAAAATATTTGAAATGGTTAGTGACTTGTAAATATATGCCATCATTTCTTCAAGATAAAACGATTCTGAACTCGAGCAACCATCATGACCATGTAATTATCAGAGGAGTAATAATGACAAGAAAACTAAAGATTTGAGGCATGTTTCAGTTGCCACATTCCTCTTACACGGTTACCTCTGAAAATCACATAGTTTTAATGCAAACAGAACGAAGTCTTCTTATGTAAGTAAACACATGGCGATTTCATTACCCGAACAAAAGCTCTTAAAATCAAACAATCGTCTGAGAAAATTCATAACCTATTTGAACGAGGTTGTCAAGGAATGCAAATATTAAGGCATTTTTGTTGACTTCCTATTATAAAATCATTCTACACCAATCACTCAAATTCATCGCATTATTGAGAAATCAGATGTCTATATCTACTTTTCATGGCCAATATATGCAGTATTAATCTAACCTGTTCTTCAGTCAGCTTTCGGAAGCCCAATTTTCTAGTCCAAATTGATTCAGCATCCTCGGCTGCAGGAAGGACAAGTTTTTCCACCTTCAGGGACAAGAGCAACTTCTCTATGCAAGAGAATAACACTTGAAAATAACCCTAAATAAAACGAGACAAATAAGTTAAGAAAAGATTATCCTTGCTATACAAACATACTTTCCCTTATAAAATCAAAGGAGGTAAAAGGATCGTTGAAGCAAGTAACCAATATAATGCATGTATAATACAATTTTGGGTCAAGCGTTATCATGCAATGAAGCACTTACTTTTCCTTGATGTTCTCTACTTGTAGCAACCATTGGAAGCTCGGCAACATGACGTCCAAAAATCCTAAGTAGTCCAGCAGATACAACAACAGATCTGCGGAATAGAATACATCTTGGTGTCAGAGATACCCAATAGATGCTCTATCAGGGAAGACAAAAAATAAAGAAAACCTTTTCCATAAAAAAAATATTATAATAAAGAAAGTTGCATACTTCACTATCAAAACAACACAATACATCCCCCCAAACTCTTGGCCAGAAATATTTCTCCTGCAAAAGATTCAGAAACACATTAATACATATCACATATGTCAAAAGTGGGTCATAAAACCCATGCATTGATTGACATGAAATCTTGATGGCAGCCAATAAACATAATTACAAAAAATTGTAGTTCCAGTAACCTGAAAATTTTGTTTCCCAAAAAACTACGAGCAGATACATGTTGGTAAAATGAAGTTACCAATTACATTCATCTGTGAGTATTTTTCACAAAAAAGGGCTTACAAAGAGCCCACCGATTTATTGCATTAACCAATACCCGCACATTGGAGGGCTGTGTATGAGAGTGTGTGTTTGGAGGGCATTACATGTACTAAACCAAATTCTCACGGCCTTCACTTTGTCTCACCAGAAATCATTATTCAAAACCAATAAAGTACCATCATTACAGAAACAATTAAGAAAGAACAAGAAATGTCCCGAAATGCATAAGCAAAAAGCAAGAAGTGCAAATCAATAAGACAACACAAAATGAGTTGCTCACCCATAGACCATAACAGGAATCAGGTCACGACCAGAGACTGCAACAATGGGATCAAAACACTCCTGCAAAATCATACACCCCACTATGAGAAAAGACACATAAAGAAAAATCATGGATAACATTCATTTAACAGACTGACAGTGCCAGCTCACAAGCCAGAGCACAAAATAATTCAGCGCAGCTTGATTACTATACAGCATTACGATAAGGCAAATAGTTATTCTCACAACAAAGCAGCCATTATTGTTTGTGGAAGACCAATTCTTTGTTCCTAATCAGCCACTTTGACATTAAAATTATGCGCAGAAAATGAAGGAAAATACCAGAATTTATCATTAACAAGGTAGTTCTATCGACTTATAGAAGCTAATAAGTGTGCATAACATTATGGCATGTGCCCATATGAAATCAAATATCATAGCTGACAAACTCAGAAGCAAGAGGGGTTTCCAATGAAATAAAGAAAACTCACTCGAAAGATTGCAGCAGCACGTGAAAGTAATGGTAAATGTTCTGGATAACGACTTTTTCCACTTAGAATTCGCCATTGGATATCATCAATGACTCCTCCATCAATAGGTAAGCCCCTCTCCTCACGCTTCCTATTTAAAAGGACTGACAGGAAAGCTGGTATCATCTCTGCTCCAGCAGAAACTGAATTTTGTAGGGCCACATATATTCGATTGCAATCATCACAACAAAACCACTTGTCCTTAGGCAATTCCTGAGGGAAAAAGATATAATTAAAGACAAGTATAAGGGGGAAAAAAATGCTGCAAGATTTGATACTTACTTCCAACTCACACAGTCCAATGTCCCGTAAGCACCCCACATGATACTCCTTCTCGCACTGGTTCATAACCAATAACATGCTTACTGGACTTAAAGAAGAAGACACCAAAATGCAAGCAATAAAAGTTTTCATAATATATAACACCATACCTGGTCACAAATTATAACTGTTCGTTCATCAAATTTAGTGACACTAAAATCGTGCTGCCTGTTCAGTAATCATAAGAAATAATACATGAATATAATCCCTTAAATACAGGCAATACAGCTTCATATCGAAAGGGGCACTGAAAACAATTTCGATCTATATTCATTCTACAACTACATTTATTTAATTGCATTGCTTTAATCTCCTTTAAAAACATGCTACTGAACCACTGATTGCAACCAAGAACCAGTAGTATTCTTTCTCGTTTCCTCAGAAAAGAGAATGATGATAGACATTGACCTAGTATTAGTCTTCTGTTTGCTTTCTTAAGCGCAGACCACATAATCAGCTCAAGTAAGAATACATGATGATTAAAATTAATTTGAGCTTTTCTTTGTGTGCCAACATAATCAGCTAGTCCCCCTATGCCCACAACACAATGAATGAGGCAGCTAAGGCCAACCGTAAACATTTTCCATTCTCTGTTCAAAACATAATAGAGCACCTTGATAAATGAAAAGACTAAGAATTATATCTCCACAGTAGCAAGCAAATCTATATAGCCAATATCTTAAGGGAAATTGGGAAATTGCTCTTTTTATTTATAAGGAACCATTTTTCCCTCATATAGCTGCCAAATTTTGTCATTTCAGTAATTGCTTTAAGAAGAACAACATGATGACCTACCTGCAAACAACACAACCACCCATTTCAAATTCAGGTGCTTTAACAACCCGGGTCAATCTTATCTTTATTGGCCTTGCTGTAGAAGATAATCTGCTGCAGCCAGAAATATCTCTACAAGTTTGACATAGCCAACAGCTTTCAGGGGCACACTGTAAACCTAAACAAACTGCAGTTGAAAAAGACTAATTAATTAATTATGAAAAATGCTTGAGCAAGGGATTTAAAGTCAAACTAGAGAACACACAATAAAATGCTATTAACATATACTGCCTTCTTCCTTGATAGTCAATTTATTTACAAAGATCACAGATAAAAAGTCAAGAAACTAAGATAATGTATTGCAAAGATGAGAACAAGCACCATGTACCCCAAAAAAAAAAACAGTAATATCAATGTAGTACATCCACCTGCATGAAAAGCCCTGGGGCATCCATTGCAAAGAATCAAATTGCCTCCATCTCCACATGCTGCACACATATCATCACTATCTCCCGTGGTAAGGTTTTGACCATTTGCTAGTGAGAGGGCTATATCATGAAGTGTTAATCCGTTGGAAGTGTAGATATGGCGATAACTGGAAAAGGAGAAGGAGAATTAAGAACGAAGAAAAGTAAACCAGTCCATCAAGTATTAACTATTTAGATGCTTAAAGGGCTACTCACGGTTGACGGCGGGCAGCCATTCCAGCATGAGCTTCAAACTGTGAAGGGCTTATCTGTTCACAAAAAAAATATGAAATTTAAACCAATAGAGAATAATAAGCTTAAACTGGTATCTACATAGAAATCAATGTTCATTATGCTCTCTTTAAGAGACATTAATATCATACCTCTCTATCACAACAACCACAAACTATGCCATTTCCCTGTTTGTAACCTCCAAGTAGTTTCTGAAGCACACATTAGACAGGTTAAACATTGAAAACAAGAAAGATCAATAATTCATAAGAGATAGCTATCAAGAATACGATATTGAAACACCTGTCCTTTGACATAGTAAGCCAATTCAGCGCCATCTGGTAGTCCATTTGGCATAAAAAGTAGCCTATGCAGATCGTTATCCCTGAAAAAAGAACAAATTCGCAATACAATTCACTGGAGAAACTAGAGGAGACAAACGAATTCTGATCAGGCTATCACCTAAAAAAAACAAAAAACCCAAAAAGTACCGTCTCTTGTTGCAACCATCTGCAGTTTTCTTTTGCTGTAGACCTGTGTTAGAAGCATGGGAGCTTGATCTGCAAAACATGTTTGGTATGGTCATCCACATTTTACCATCTAATTGACCATGAATACTTACAAATTGCTAAAGAACATGCTCAACAACCAACTATCAGGTTTGACTAATTACATACACTAACACATGCACACAGTGCATGTGCATGCGCACGCAAACAAACATACAGACATGCAAGTGTGCACACAGAGAGAGATATTAAGGGAGACAGAACAAACTTTTTCACCACATGTTTCCTCTCGTCAGTGGTCTGCTTCACATGACTTTGCTGCTCAACAGGACTCAGCACATCTGAACAGGACATGTAGCTCATACCATCTACAAATTCACTGAAGCATCATATTTTAATAAGGGCAATCGATTGTCAGCCAGATTCAATATAATCCATAGATAAAACATAAAGAAGACAAAAATCTAGTCATGAGAAATCTGGATAATACCACAGAAAAACTCTCAACCAACTTGAGTTGGTCAACTATAAAAAATGAACAATCTCAAATGAAGGAATGTAAATTTTGTTTAGACTAATGCTATGCCAGGTCACAAACCTGACTGCATTGACCTCACAACTAGATAACTAGTTATTTTATTATGAAAATGGAAACTAATAGGTCTTACTTTAAAAACACAAACAACTGTATTCACTCACAAGCCTAATGAACTGAAGGCAAGCAACATAACATAGATGAGTTCTAAGAGATGTTATTCTTGCCAAAGTGGCTTGATGAAGATACCATGCGCTTTCTGATTAAAATTTAGCATAAAGCAAAACACTGTGAGAAGAAAAATATAAAATCAGACCTGCCTTGATTAGATTTCTTGAATGAAAATAAGCCAACATACAAAACAAAGAACTAAACAAGATGAAATGATAAAAGGGAATAAGAGCAAAAAGCAAGGAAGAAAAGGTTATAAATTCATCCAAAAGGCTCCATAAACAAAATCTAGCATATATCTTCTGAAATCAGATTTACTGAATTTTTCTTGCGTTAATTCATTTTTTACCTTACTGTTTTATAAGGCATGCCAACAAGCCTGGAGTTAAAATTCTTTTCCGCCTCAACCTGCCCGTTGCTTTGCAAAAGACTTGCTGCAGAATCCATGAAAAGAAAGAATAAGAAAAATCTAAATCTAATTAAGGGCAAAAGATAATAACTTCTATTATCGCCACCCAAAAAAAAAAAACTGCATGCCAATGACTAAGGTTCCTTCCCATGCATGTTGCAGTCTATATTAAATCTCTAGCTATTCCTGGATGCTTTGCATTTGCCAATATTCTTCTCAAGAAACAGACCATGTCAGGTTTTACCTCTACATAACCAAAAGTTTAGCATCTTTAAGCCGCCCCATTAAGTAAAAGACCTTCCAGCCAGTGTTGTTAATGATGGCTGGCAATCAATGTCAACAAGCCCCATAACTACCATGTTAACATGGTAGATGGCATGGCGATCAACAGATGGAAGAGGGAGCCAAAGAACAAGATATTAAGCAAACAAACGAAAGAGGGAGGAAGAAACAGATTAAAAAAAAAAAAGAGTAGTCTGGATAGAAAAAATGGAAAATATATGATATATGCGAAATTAGATCAGCCATGAATGGCAGAAGCAATTAAATCAAACTGGTTAATTTGAAATTTAGATATCTGGCAACAAGAATATAGAGAAGAGAATTTTTGTCATTGCAAATATAGCGTTTTAGACCACATCGTTTTCTAGTCAACCATATATTAGTACAAAAAATATTACATTTGCCCAGCATAAATATTCAATGATGTATTTTTTAGCAAAAATTCTATTAACACCTTTCCAAACATGGAACGTCTCTTCATTGACAGATGAACCAGCAACGTTCTTTATAACCTCATCTAATAAGCTGAGTGGAGCAGTTTTCATTTCCTGTATGATGCTATAAATGGGTTTTCCATTTTCCAGGAATATGTGATTATTTGGATGCCTAGTCTTGGCACCAGCATGCTGCTCAAACTCAAACGCACTTAGAACCTGTGAAAATCATTAGATCATTTATCTTTAGATATAGGACAAAAATTTCAATCATAACGTGAACTGATGATCGTAGCTTACTCTGGAGAAGCTGCACAACGAGCAGCCACACATATATCCACCATCCTGGATAATCCCAGGCAGCTCAATCTGACAACAACTTCAGGATGTAAGAAAACTACCTCACACAAGAACTTTTATCCTTCTTAAAAAAAAAATCTACATACAGCACAACGTATAAAAGAAAAATATACATGCATGATTTACCTTTCCTGCGCTATGAGTATAAATGTACTTCACTCGAGCTCCATCAAGAATACCAGTTGCGAGCAGCTTTTTAACATTTGTAGGATAACAGCTAGGAACAACCTTCTTTGACATTTTCAACTCCATATTTCGAGCGTACAAGTTACAATCACCAGATCGAGCATATTCCATCCCACACGAGCTTTCTAACATCCCCGACTTATAATCAGAACTTGGCTCTTCGTAAGGATTCCTATTAATGCTAGCAAGGGACTGATAATCATAGTCCTCCTTCTTTTTACTGAATTTAAAAGTAATCTTTCTGATTCCAGATGAACTAGCATGCTCGGGAATTTCCAGTACAACACAGGACGTCGCTTCAGCACTGCTCACGCCCTTATCGTTCTGAGAAATAGTATTCTGATCACCGCCGCCAATACTCAAGGTCTCATCCGAACTTGAATTCTCCAAACAAGTAGACGTTACTTCACCACACTCTGCTTGATTAGTATTTGCCAACTCGCTCGGCTGGCTACTAATATCTTGAAATGCTAATATATTCTCTTTCGAACAAATATTGGGATTGGAAACCTCAGAGCGCACGTCATCGTTTGAGACTTCTTTTGCTTGTTTCTTGGTCGGGGAGGAGTCAAGTTCAGTATCAGTAAGACATTCGTAGTCCCTCTTCAGGTCCATTCTTGATATCTCACCGTTTTCATCTGTTCTATCTGCTGGTAATTCGACGCAGATTGCACTGTCTCCCATCAAAGCATAAAACCCTCCAGGAATTCCAACGTGGTAGCCACTAGAAAAGTGATACTGATGCACAGCATTCAAGAAGAAAATCCAAAACAAGTTCTAATTCGATTGTAGCTGACTCAAATTTGTCCGCGTTTCCGTGCGCATGAAATCAAGTTATTGCCTGAGCATAAATAAAAAATACCAGAAAATAAGTTCGATGGAAACAATCCGCTGAGGATACTGAGATCGAGATGAAACCGACACGACAGATAACAAGGTGAACGAATAAAACAAGTTCTGAAGTGGGCTTTTTCGTAATCAACAACCGCTTAACCGTTTTAATTAAATTAGGGAAAGATTAAGAAGGAAAAGACCATCGTAAAATTATGGAGGGGGAAGATTAAGAAGAAACCTACCTCTAATCATAGAGCAATCAAATTCATAAAATTCAAAACCAAAAAGACCTTCAATCCCAAACAATCATGAAAATCTTGGACATCTTAAGACCAACTCCAACCGCTATAAATCCAAATTTATATTTACAGATCTGAGATTCGTCAAGAATACTACAGTATTTTATCCGATTAGATCTGAATGATAAAAGTGGATGCAGTAGAGTTAGGGTTCGGTTCGTAACGCTCGGGGCGGCAACAAACTCAGATGAAAAGCTTGGTTCCCGGGCGGGATTTAACTTTTGGAAGGCTGAGAAGAGATGAGTTTCATTAAAATTCTGGTGAAAAATAAAACGCAAAATATAAAATTGTCGTCACGATCTTTTGGAAGGTACGAGAAGACAAGTGGATAAACGTGATGGGACCCAGGCAAGCAGCCTGTAATGTCATGCGACGTGGCCGGATCCGATTTTCATCCTTTTCCCTCCCCATCATTTTCTCTACTTTAGTTGTTGAATTGAAATATGAACAATTCAGATTTTATCTTTTATAAAAATATTAATAAAATATTAAATTATTAAATAATATTTTTATAAAAGATGAAATCTAAACGTTTAGATTTCAATCCAACGGCTGGGATGAAGAAGGGATTAGGAAGGGAAGAGTATAGAAGCCAAATCCGACGTGGCTACAGCTGGGAATCAGGGTCGGCCCGACCCTCCAAGGCCCGGAAGAAGAAAAACACTTGTTTATCAAAGCTCGACCCAAGAGCACCAGGGCCAGGACCGACCTTCCAAAGACTGAAAATTACGATTCCAAATTTTAAATATTTTTCGTCCTTTTTTTTCAAAAAAAAATATGATTAGTAAAATACAACAATTAAAATTCTGATTTATCAAATAAATATTATCAACATTAATATCCAAGCAACACAAATTATCCAATAAAAGAACACATTCGTCAGTTCGTAATCAAAAGCAAACTACTGTCCACAATCCATTACTGTCTACAAATAAAATACATAAAATATAAGAAGCGTATCACTAATAGCAGATAACTACACATCTTCTTCATCACTATCATCAATGTCAAAGATATTTGATTGTGATTCACTAACCACAGTAGACTCTACTTCATGAGTAAAAATATCATGTATTTGAAGTGCCCAAGCCCAACTTCAACTTCAATTAAAAAAAAATGGGAAAAGGTGCAAAAATGCCCTTGAGCTTTGCCCTCAGGAGCGTCGAGCACCATGTACTTTTTTTTTAGCAAAAGTACCTACGTGGCTACATTTTAGGAACAAAAATACCCTTCTCCGTTAGTTGACCGTTAACATGGTAAAATTACCCTTTCCCCTTAATTTAAAATAATTAAAAATAAAAATAAAAATACCCCACCCCCACCTCCCCTTGTCGGTGGGCCCCACCTCCGGCCCCCCACACCAGCGGTCGTCCACTACCGAAGACTGGACACTGGCGACCACCTCCGGCTACAGGCCGCGCGGAACTTTTTTTTTAATATTTTTTAACAAATTTTTTTTAAAAAAAAATTCAAAAATACCCACCCACCTCCCCTTGCCGTGGGCCCACCGCCCTCCCCCAACCCGGTGGCCCCCGGCTTCCGGCGACCAGCTGCCGAAATTTTTTTTTAAAATTTTTTTAACAATTTTTTTAAAAAAAAAAACAAAAATACCCCACCCACCTCCCCTTGCCGATGGTCCACACCACCGGCCCCCACCCCACGGCCACCCGCTTCTAGTGACCGGCCGTCGAATTTTTATTTTTATTTTTAAATTTTTTTAACAATTTTTTTTAAAAAAAAAAACAAAAATACCCCACCCACCTCCCCTTGCCAGTGGGTTCCACCAACGGTCGCCCACTTCCAACAACCGGCGACAACCTCCAGTGACTAGCCGCCAGCAATTTTTTTTTAAAAACAATTTGTATAAGAAAACAAAAAAAATTGTCGGCGGCCGGTTGCCGGAATATGGTGGCCGCTGGTGTGGGGGGCCGGCGGTGGGGCCCACCGGCAAGGGGAGCTGGGGGTGGGGTATTTTTAATTTATTGTTTTAAAAAAAAAATTAAAAAAATTCCGACGGCCAGTCGCCGAAGGTGGTGACCGACGTCCGGTCTTTGGCAGCGAGCGGCCTCGGGCGTGGGGGGCCGGCGGTGGGGCCCACTGGCACGGGGAGGTGGGGGTGAGGTATTTTTATTTTTATTTTTAATTATTTTAAACTAAGGGCAAAAGGGTAATTTTACCATGTTAACGGTCAACTAACGGAGAAGGGCATTTTTGCTCCTAAAATGTAACCACGTAGGTACTTTTGCTCCAAAAAAAAACACATGTGTTGGACGCTCCTGAGGGCAAAGCTCAAGGGCATTTTTGCACCTTTACCCAAAAAAAATTATGGAGGGCCAAACGGGTTAGCCCATAGCCCTTCAAGACTTGAGGCCCTTCAGGGTCGGCTCTTCAGGGCCAATTTAGTTTATCTCTTCAAATTTTTATGCCCGGCCCTTAAAGGGCTAAGGCCTAAACGAGCCGGTCCAACAGGCTCAGTCCGATTTCCTGACTCTAGACGTGGCCATACGGTGCTCCTTCGCCGTTTTTCATGAGGTGTCACTGAGGCTACACGTGTAAATAAATTACATATCACAAAACTATGTCACTACTATTTTTTGCCTTTAATATAAAATATATTTATTAAATTTGATTAAATAAAATAAATTAGGTAAGTTTCTTAATAAAACATATATTTATTAAAACACTGGAGTTATTTTTTTTAATTCTCTCATTCTCTCTCCTTTTTTATTAACGTTGAAAGAGCATCAATAAGCAACTTCTTAAATACTCCATATGATCTTTATTATAAGGTGTTAATTAACAATTCTAACAAATTAATAAAAATAGTTAAAGTCATTAAATTTATCATAAAATTTAAGTAGTTTCCAATATTACCCCGACTAATTATACTAAACTCTAATATTATATTAAGTATTACTCTCACTCACTATTCTTATTAATCATGGGCATACATGAAAAAATATTGAATGTTTTTTCATAAATAAGCAAGTGCCTTATAAAGCAGATCAAATGTATTTATTAGTTGGTATCTTATAATAAAGACCGGAGAAAGTATGCCCTTTACTGAGTACAAGAGGGAATACTATTTAAGTGAATTATTTTTCCCTCCAATTGGAAATTATATATTAATATTTTACTATTTTAACAATTTTTCATATTAAAAATAGAATTAAGGTGCAAAAAAATACACATATAATTATTCTCACCTAATACCAATTTTTTTTTAAGTGTAAAAGTGATCAAGAGCTTTCAAAATAGAGGCAAAGTTCATAGTTATTGGGAGAAGACTTTGTTGCTTTCCCTTAATAAGGACTAGAGGAAGTATGCCATTTATTGAGTACAAGAGATAATACTATTTAAGTAAATTATTTTTCCCTTGAATTAGAAATTAAATATCAATATTTTACTATTTTATCATTTTTTTCATATTAAAAATAGAGTTAATGTGCAAAAATACACATGTGATTATTCTTAAAATGCGCCCAATACCTTTTTTTTTTAAATGCAAAAGTAACCAAAAGCTTTCAAAATAAGGGCAAAAAGTCACAGTTACCATTAAAGAGAGAAAACTTAGTTGTTTTCCCTTAACTTTGTCAGCTGGAGCCCATATGTAATTTATGGAAGCAAACATTCTTATAATCTATTTTCTCCTTTTCTTCTAGGAATCTCATTTCCACCCTTAATGAAAAAATGGATGATTCATATATAATTTTTTCTAAAACTATGATAATAGTGTTTTATAAATTAATTTTTTTAATTAATTGTGTTTGTATTACAATTATGAATTGTGTAGATCATGATTTAACATATTAAATTTGTTTATTCATATTCAAAATAATAGTTTTATAAAATATTAAATCTGAACCATCTATTTTTTTAAAAAAAAAATATGAGGGTGGAGATCAGATACTGAGAAGAAAATAAGAAAAAGGATTCTGAGAGAATTCAAACCCATAATTTATTCATCCTTTTACTATAGATGAAGTTGACGTGGTAGTTTATGGGAGGGTGGAAGACTCCAAAAAGTTGCCTTCCCATGTCAACTGGAGGCAAAATTATTGAAAGAGGGATAAGGGCTTTGCAAAAAGAAGGTTTGACTATTGATAGAGAAGCTTGGATGAAGGAAGCTGATCTGATGCTGTTGAACGTGCAGGATATTTTGCAACTTACCAGGCAATAATTCACATTACAATTGGAATTAGAGTGGAAGGAAAGATAAGAAGAGAACATGGGTTGTTGATGCTGAAGAGTGCAAGAAGAGAGGTTCTATTAAGACATCGAGAACCACTAGAATTCGACCTTAATTGGTTAGAAGCTAGAAAAACAAAAGATTTATGGTCTAAATCTCTTTGAAACTTCAATCCAATGTTCCAAATCATTAAGACTCTCCTTCTCCAAGGTCTTCTTGGTTAGAATTCGACCTCTCCAAGTCAGAATGCTCCCTTTCAGCTCTCCATATTATGTTTTAACTAGGTTTTTTGCATTAGATATTCAAAATGCACAGCTTCATTTTTGGATTTTTTGTCGTCGTTTTATCGTAGTAAACTGGTAGTGAAATTGCACTGATTTAAGGCAAAAAAAGTCACTGATTTTTGTTGTTGCAAATGGGTAGTGAAATGGCATTTAATTGCATAGAACCATCATTGATTTTCGTCGTGGTTTTGCTACAGTAAACCAACGACAAATGCATATACATCATCCTTTTTTTCCTTTTTTTAATCTGATACTTGCATCATTTTCTTTCTTTCCTAAGCTCTCCATTATCTTCTCAAGCTTTCTCATCTGGTCATCATCCGGTCATCATCCTCTTACATAAAGAAATGATCTTATGAGCTACTTGAAACTCTTTAAATAGTCAAAACTATTCACATTTATCTCAAAATTTTCTAAATTTTGAACATTGTCTCACCAAATCACATTTTCCTTTGTGTATGTCAGTTTTATGCACAAATTGATTCCAAAAACCTATAAAGTATGGGAAAATGTGCTACAATGTGTGAATTTCTATAGATTATCAATAGCTTCGCCCATAATTCGGTCGATTGTCTTAGAGGTCCTAATCTTGCAAAACCCATGACCACGATGAGGGGTGGGAATAGGCCAGGAGCCTGTGGTCTAACCTATTTCAAACTCGGTTAGACTTGACCTGTCAAGCTAAAATGACAGACCAAGGCTTGTTTTTGTCAGGCCTAGGCCAAATAATAAGTCTATTAGACCTGTAAGGCCAGCATATTATGAAAGTAAAATTGTAATTACTCCCTCCATCTTATATGAGTAGGCTTGTATTTGGCTTGTTTAAAATAGGTATGTTTTTTGCATGTTTGAAGTAAATCTGTTTTGAAGTAAAGCCTGTGGACTGTTAAGTTGCTTACAAAAATTTTAAAACTACAGGTCTCCTTACCAAAACTCAGGCAAAAAATAAAAAATAAACCTGCTACATGCCAGGTTCAAGCCACTTTACTCTTTAATAAGTCTAATTTGCAGAAAACTTTCTTGGGAGAGGTCCTCGCGTATGCGCCCGACAAAACCTTAATCCGGACTAGTCAGGGCAAAGCTCTGGTGAACCGGGTGTAATAACAAAAAAAAAAAAGTCTGACTTGTTAAAAATAAAGCCTAATCTAGTTTGACCTATTTTCACCCCCTAACCATGATGGGCAATAGATTTTCAAGAATTTGGGATTGGTAAAGATGAGAGGGAAATCACAAACTTTGTGAGATATCGTCGACGGCATCAGAAGCAGATCATTGCCTTATTGATGAGGCTTTAGACAAGGCGATGAGATGTCTCCAACGAACAAAGTTGAAAATCTTGAGTGGATTTGGCAATAGTAGAAAGAGAATCATCAGTTAAATACATTTTCCTCTTCCCCTTCACAACGCATCATTGAATCGAAGAGCTCATTGTGGTTCACCTCCTACATATTTTTTTTACCGTTAAGATAAAAAAAATTTCATGCCACATCATCTATAGTCAAAGGAGGAAGAAATTACACATGGATCTGGCTGGCAAAGTTAAGGAAAGTAACGGACGTTTTGTCACTTTAATGGCAACTTTAACTTTTGCCCTTATTTTATAAACTCTTAATTATTTTTGTACTTCAAAAAAACATTTAGTATTAAATGTACTTTGAAAATAATTATATTTGTATTTTTTTACCTCAACTTTAAAACATATTATTAGCTATTTCATACTACTATATTAAAAAAAATATGATATCTATTTATTTTTATAAACTGTAGAACTTATTAATCTCGTTATGTTAAACTTTATCTCATTTATATTCTTTTTTCTTATTCACATTCTCATCACTGTTGTCTTTTATAAATGTATTTCCCAATGCCATTTGGGGCTGAGATTTTTTTTTTTTAAACATTAGGCGTCCCTGACTAGATGCTATGAAATATATAATTGTTTTTTCATAATAATATTATCCCGTAGTTCCATTTCGAAAAATGCAGTTTGGACATTATTTCTTGTCTGACACCCAGATCCATCCTGGTGATAAATTTACAAGATCAAGGTCAAACCTTTGAAGTAGAGACGTAGTACAAATTAATCTATAAAAAATTACCAAAAAATACGAAAAAGAAAACTTAAAGCTCAAGATTAATTAAGATTACATAAATCACCGCCCAGTGCGTCTGGGTTGACTTGGACGGGAGGGGAGGGATTTTAAGGGAGAACAGGGGAAGGGAGAGATTTTAATATTACTTTCTCTCATCTATATTAAAAGACACTAACTAACAATTTTAATAAATCAATAAAAACGGTTAGAGTTATTAAAGTTGTCCTAAAATATAAGTAATTTATAATAGGGTTTAATGTTTTTGCCTTTAAGGCAAAAACATTTTATTTGCCTTACTCACATAAAAGTGAGTGGGTCCCACCATCAAGAGAAGAGAGAGAAAATAATAATGGGACCCATTCACTTTTATGTGAGTGAAACAAATAAAATGTTTATGCATTAAAGGTAGAAACATTAAACTCTTTCTAATATTACCCATAGTAATTACAATTAACTCTAATATAATATTAATTATTATTCTCACCCACTACCCTTATTAATTATGGGTATATATAGAAAAAAATAATAATTAATACTTTTTTAAAACAAACAAACGCTTTATAAAAAGAATCAAATATACTTATTAGTTGGTGCTTTATAATAAGGATCAGATGGAGTGTCTTGTTTGGATTGATCAAAAGTAAGGGATAAGAAAATTCTTAATGTTATCTTATTTGGTTCAGAAGGAAAGAAGAGGGAAATTATTTTTAAGTGGAGAATTTTACACTTATGTTATAAGAGGGATTTTTTTTTTTTTTGATAAGAAAATTTTAAAGAAAGTTGGATTCACCCACAATTCAAGAATGAGGTGATATAGTTTTGCTTCATAGGGCATATAAGACTGAAAGTACATATGTCTGTACCTTAGCTTGCGTTTCCATAAGTTTTTAGGATGCCTCCTAACACTTTGACCAACTTCAAGATTGAACTCTCTCTCTTTTGTGAGAATATTTGACCCTTTTACCAGTTAA
The DNA here is from genome assembly GCA_037074495.1 of Acacia confusa. Classification (NCBI taxonomy): domain Eukaryota; kingdom Viridiplantae; phylum Streptophyta; class Magnoliopsida; order Fabales; family Fabaceae; genus Acacia; species Acacia confusa. The sequence continues at coordinate 4,636,941 of CM073507.1, read as the reverse complement.
TAGATGAGAGGGATTTTAAGAAAATAAGAAAGTTGAGCCATGCCAAAGATCTATGCAATTAATTGGTTGGTTGAATTTTTTGCTCAAAAGGATACTTGTATTACCACTCCAAACAACCGAACTAGTACATAAATGAGACCATCCAAAATACCAACAGTAAGAAACATGGCAGAATAATAAACGAAAACTAAATCAAACCAGGTCCCAACGGTAAATAAAATTAGCCACCACCCATTACAAGAATGGAAGAAGAATTATCATCTGCAACTACATCTGCCTCTGGCAAACGAGTTCGTTGATAGGGGTGGAAACAGGCCAAGCCTGCCCCTTAATAGGCTAGGCCTGTTATATAGGGAAGCGGCCTGAGCATGACCTGTGGCTTGTAACATGCTTATTTTTAGGCTTGAGTCTGGTCTGTAGCCCGTTAAGAGGTCTGTATTTTAAAAAATCCTGTACCTAAGCTAACAGGCCACAGGCCCCAAGGAAAACAAGCCGAAAACAGGCCAAACACATTTACAGGCCTCAAACAGGCCTCCTGTTAACAGGCTGAAAACAGGCCTAATTGATTAAACAAACCAAATTTACAACATAACAGATTCTATAATAGCATAAAAAATGAAATCAAATACAACATCCAACATCAACATACAAATTAAAAATCCAACATCCCATGAATAAAGTTTACAACAATAACAAAGACTGTGTGATTGCTAATTAATCAAATATGAATGATTGAGGCTTTTCCCAACAACAAAGCACACAGAGTCTTCCCCGAAACATCTTCCTTAATTGAAAGAAATAATTTATATCAAACATTCTTTTCATCTGGCACCACAAAACAACAGCAGAAAATAAAGATTTGAAAAAAAAAATAGAATGAAGGACACTGAACAGCTATGATATGAAACATTATTAGATGTGCATCATATAAAATGCTATGATTGAGATCTAAAACAAACCTTTTGGTTTAGGAACAAGGTGAGGGCTCCATATATATGCATGTGGCACATCATTGTCAGAGCCTTGTGAATGTAAACCTCTTAAATATGTGACTGGCCGCAGCTTTAACTCTTTTTTCCTAAGATCACTGATCATGTCTCGTATTCCCAGCCAAATCAATGTGTCAACAATAAGATATGAAAGCTCAAAATAGTTATACATGAATGATTTCCAGTTAAAATATGTGGCCAAAGAAAGTGAAGTAATCATAACTGATGAAAATTTAAGAAACTCACCCTATATCCAGCTGATTGCTTTACACGGGACAAAGGATGTGGAAATTCACTAGTAGGCCTGAAGGAAGAAGACAGTGCATACAATGCATATTTAAATTTACCATCGAACACAATACTTTTTAAAGTCTTTTTGGTTAAGAAAATATCAAAATAGTTAACATAGCATACCAAAAAAGTAAGTGGCTGAAGTATCTGCCTGTGATTATGTCATAATTGAGTCCTTCATTGATCTATTTTGTTTGTTTCATTCTTTTCCTCCATTACTTTTGCATTACCATGGCATTTGCTAAACAAGAATTCATGATCTAGCTATAATTGTATCTCATTATTATTTTGAAGTTATTTGATTTAATAATTACAAAATAATAATTTAATAAAGTTTACAACAATAACATCCAACTCTGCTTGACCGTCAGAGGAAGCAAGGACTGAGCATCATTCTGCAGAAGCTTAAGACGGTTCAGAAGTTAACTTCCAACAATAACAAAGAAAACTCCAACAATAATTTTCACCAACATTCCAAAATATAATCAAGCTAAAATGCAACAAAACTATGTGATTGCTAATTGCTCAGAGGAACTTGAAATAAATAAAAGTGAAGAATAGATTGGACCAACTGTCACAGTTCAAAGATTAGCAGACCAAAGCACTAATCGCACTTGCCAGAACATAAAAACAGTAGACAAAGAACTTAGTTTCGCTGCTACGTCAAATTACGCGATTATGAAAAAGACGAAGAACTAGAAAAAGGGGAAAGAAGATTCAGGGCCTTGACTTGCCATAACCAGATCGAAAACCTCTGTTTTCTTCCAAACAATATCTATAACCCGACTAAATATCATCAAAAGAAAAGGAGCAAAACTTTCACACCCAAATCTGGTAAATTATTCACTAAGAACACAACTAAGTAAGAAACTAACAACCCAAGTTCACTGACAGCCGAAATAACACCGAACCCAAAACCATAGCCCCTGAAGTTTGAAAACCATCATAGAAATCACAGTGAACAGAAGCAGTAGCAAAGGATTCTGAAGACTGGAGAACCAGCTAAAGTCGAAAACAGCAATGAAGGAGTCGAAAACATACCTGAGTGTTGAAGAATCAGCTAAGCTGAGCGACCGGAAATCAGCCTAATGAGGAAGGAGAAGGTTCTATGAGTATGGAAGGGAAGGAGGAGGTTAAACCGGAAGAAACCTTGAAGAACCAGATGAGCTGAGCGGCCAGCAGCAAGCTCGACAGGAATTTGGGAAGGACCGAAGGTTGATGAAATAAACCCTAAATCCCTAATCACGATTTGATCGAAGGAAGAAAGTGAGAATAATAGGTTTGTTTTTTTAATTAATGTTTTTTTTAAAAAAATAAAATTACTTTTTTACCCTCCTAGGCTGGCCTGACAGGCTTTTTAGACCTATTCACAGGCCTGAGCCTGGCCTGTTAAGGCAAACAAGCCTGAAATTAGGTCTTGGCCTGGCCTGTTAGCCTGACAGGCCAGGTCTGATCAGGCTTTTAGCAGGTCAGGCCTGATCAGACTTTTAGCAAGCCAGGCCACAGGCCCTTGGCCTTTTTCTACCCCTATTCGTTGATCAACCCATAGGTTACATAGGAAGTTAGAATAAAACATTAGCACAAAATATAAGAAATAATCATCCACGAAGTTATCGAAACAAACCAACATGTCCTGCTTGTTTTGAACTCTTAACATATCCTTTGATCCCCCTTTTTTTGGGCCTAGACCTTCTCCTTCTTCTCAGCCTTAAAATGTAAGAAAACAGCTAATCAAACCAAACGAGCTAAAATCAAAAAAATTCAAGATTATAGAACAAAACAAACAAAGAGAGGCACCATTTGCTTTGTGAGGTGGAAAGCAGTAGACTGCCCGATGACACCGACATAACAACAGGAGATTTAGCAACCTAGCTTCGCGGCCGAATAGGTTTTGGAGCTTCAAAGCTACTATGTGTATCAAAAAAAAAATGAAGTGAAATTGAAGGGTGGTTTGGGTTTAACAAAATAATATATGGGCATTTTAGTCCAATAGGGTAATTTTTTTTGCCCTCCCCTCCAAATCCCTTGGGGACGGTTCTCAATTTGTCGCTATGCAAAATAAGGAGAGGGTTCCAAAATTCCTGCCATTCAATTTCCCCCAAACCAAACAAACCCTAACTATGTGTTTGGTTTGAGAGGAGGAGAGGGAGGGAAGATATTTTTTCCCCTCATATTAACCAAATTGCTCATGGAATTTTTTTAATACTTCAAAATTACACTCTCAACAAAAAAAAAAATATTCTTCTCATTAGTGCAATTTGGTAAAACACCTTCCTCCCCTTCCTTCAAATCAAACACATGGTAAAAGAACCAAAATCTCCTATCTGCTCCTGCCGTATTTTGGATTGCAGTCTATAAGTCATGGCGTCACTACTACAAAAATCACGATATATAATGGTTGTTAATTGTCATAGATCATGGTTTTGAACCGACATATATGCGAGCACTTTAAAAGCTTGGCATGCATTAGGATTCCGAACTATAACTTATTTCGGACCTATTATAATGGTTATAATATAACACTCATTATGTATTGAGGTTTTGTGAGACCATAATATGCCAATTGCTATGATAATAATTATCGAGCATATGTAAACAACCATCATATTATATGGTAATAGTTGCATGATACATAATGGTCGCATTTTACATTTATTATTTACTCAATAACATATATAACGGTTTGTATATAAGAACCGTGACTTTTCATAAAATTTAATAACGATCCCATGTAGACAGCCATTATGAATTAAGTATATAAATAACAATCTATAAATAAGAACCTTGAACATTTGTGATATATAAAAGTTTTTATATAATAACCGTGATGTATAGATATAAGATTTTTCAAGTAAGAGTTTTTGAGTTAGTTGACTTCTTCTATATATATATTAGAACAACAGTACTTCCAATACCAAGTGTTTATGCAATTTGAAATGAATCAAGACATTCCAAGCTTTGTAGAGAAAATCAATGGCAACTGTTGATATATATAAGTGATAATGTAGTTTATTACCTATATATAATTACGTCTCTTAAAAGGAATTAACCTTGGAAAGCAAAATAAGATAGCCAAATAACAAATTACCCAATCAGGAAGGGCACAAGGATAGGGTAATTTATTTTTTCGCCATCTTTCTTTACTTTTCAAACTTAATTTTGTAGAGACAAAATGTATAAGTAAACACTTATATTAGTTTGTATATATAGATGGGGAGTGCGATTGATTTTAGCCATAAGGCTTAGAAAGTCTTGATCCATTCAAATTGTATGGCTATCGAATATTGGAAGTACTACTCTATTATATATAGAGAGAGCCGAGACCAAGTAATTTAAGTAATTTATAGACCCTCACATTGAAGAGTCAGTGACTAATCACAATATTGAGTTTCATATATTTTAACTTAACACCACCTGCTCAATAAAAAAACTAGAGAGGGACCTTCAATGAGGCAATATGAAATTACAAAAAACACGTTATTATGATGTTCTTTAGTATTGAGTTGTTCTTACTTCTTCCTTTATGTAACCGATGGTTCCAGCCTCTTTGTATCTTGGGTTGGACATTCGTAACAATTTCAAGGTTGTGAGTTCCTTATTCTTTATGCTGGTACATTTGCTTTTTGTGGATCTTTGCTTGACCTCTTAGGGAAGAGGCGGAGCCACGTTGACAATTGGGGGATGCCCCAATTGAATTTCAATTTTAAAAAAAAAAACAGATGCTTGAAGGAATCAGGAAAATTTTGTGAAGCTTCTAAAATTCCTTCAAAGCAATGAGGAGGTAAATAATGTATCTTTAAATAATGCCTCAGAGAATCTCAAAATGATAGTTCCCTCAATTCAGAAAGATATTACTAATGTTGCCGCTAGTTTAGTTACCAGAGCTATTATTTCATATATTGAGGATAACTTTTTCCCTATACTAGTTGATAAAGCTCATGATATATCAATTAAAGAACAAATGGCTATTGTTTTAAGATATGCGAACTGCAATGGTGACATTATTGAATATTTTCTTAGTCTTGTTCGTGTTTCAGATACTACAACTACTTTACTTAAAGAAATGATTGAGTTAATTTTTGTCAAAAATGACTTGAGCTTGACAAAGATTCGTGGTTAAAGTTATGATGGCGCAAGCAATATGTGGCTCTATATCTTGAAAAAGATGTATTTAATAGCATTGATAATAAGACAATTATGATGGAATTTCAAAAAGTAAGGGCTAAAAGGATGATATTGCAATTATTCTTATTGTAATATATTTTTGTTATTAAAAAAAATTTTCTGGGGCGTGAATCCCTCCAATAGTGCCTCTCGATGAAAATCCTAGATCCGCCCCCAATCGAGCCCCCAATCGAGGCATATCTCACTTCTACTGCACGGATCATGCTAGATTTTGGCATTTGCCTGAAGAAGCAGTAATCGGTGACTTTAATGGGGCATTTTGGGCAGTGTATGTACTACACCACCGAGGATTAAAATTTCATACTACCTCTGGACACCACGAATGGGTTATTATATTAAGCACTAGAGGTAACTCACCAAACTACTTTCTTATCATCGTAGGATGGAAGTACCAGCAACACAACTTCATTTTTCACTGTATTTCTTATCTGGCGCGGGCATTGCAATGGCAGCGTATATGGCAAATAAATGCATGCATTTTTTTCAGGGAGTATCAATATATGTTTTTGTGAATTATGTCAGTGTTCTTTGGCTGCTGGCCGACTTACCTCTGACCTCTCACCAATTGAATCAATAGTTTGAATTGGAGGTTTAGTCCAAGCAATTACACTCATCTTGCTTCGACTTGATATAAGGTCCATAATAGTACTCTGTTATTTAGAGCTTCAAGTCTGCAATTATATCATGCCCTTTCTGATCGATATGCCACTCATGGTGCAGCCTGGCTAGTGGAGGACTCAAAACTCTATACCTGCTTTTTATGGCTGCTTTGTTGGGGATTGAAGGTGGAGTTCTAAACACACAACTAAGTGCCTTGCTGAGATCTTGGCAAAGTTGTTGCCATGTGATATGGAGGTCACGGATTCAAATCATGTAAACAATCTCCCTGATGTGAGGGTGAGATTATTTACATTTATCCTTTTCCAGACTCCACCTTATGCGAGCGTTCACTGATCTGCCAGCAAAGTCCAAGCTATAGCATCCTACCAAACCAAAAGTCTTCAATGAGAATTTTTACTGGCTACGAGGACTTGATACGTCTTTATACACAAAAATTATCATTATTTAAATTTAAGTCCTTCATACCAATAACTATTTCAAACACAGGCTTTTCACTGATTTTTACCATATTTTTATTTTATTTTTTAATTAAAAAAGTGATGCATGCCGTTCACAGATCAATAGAGTTGGTGCTAGCTAGGCCCTGTACTCGTGCTACCTTTTCTAAATGAACAGAATTATGGAAGTGTGAAAGATTCAATATTTAAGATTAAAATTCAAGAAACTCATTTATTTTTATTTTCTAATTTTGCTTGACAGCGTTTGTGCGGCATTGGATTGCTTTTCAAAAAAACATACAGATTTGCTTACAAAGGAAAAGAGGAAAATATTTGAGGAACGTTACATAGAGCCAGAAATTGCAATGGTAATTATAAAAGTTATGTTATTCTTAAGGAGGGATGGTGATGCCGGGGGATCACCAAACAGCAATAGTAATGGAATCTAAGCCTTTGAAAGTGAATTGACGACGTTGTTGCTGAAATCCCAGAGCTTCCTGGCCAGCACTTTGTTTCTGGCATATGAACTTGGCTTATGCTCGTTGCAATCCTGAAAGTATGTCCCACTCACGCCTTTCACCTTTGGATGCAGAGCAACGTAGCATGTTGTGGCTGCTCCCTGACACGTTAACCAAAGCCAATACTACATGTTACCATCACGTTATATTGCTTGAAATTACATAGATTAATATATTGAAATTGAAGTTACCTGCGGGACATTCTTCCATATGTAAAAGGTGAACACTTTCAGAAGATCTGGTTTAAAAATTACATATCAATGGCTTTAGATGAAGATAAACAGAAATGGAAAAGCTACCGCCCATGTAATTTGTAATGCAGGTGACACGAACTTACGCATAAGGAATGTAGAATGTCTCATGAGAGGAGTCATTATCACTCCTGGGTGGACTGAGTTAGCTGTAATGTTCACTCCTTCTTCCTGTTCATGATTTCAACAACTCCAGTCAAAATCTTAATAAGCAGATTGATAAATTCATTGAAACTCTTAAAAGAAACTAAACTACTTGCGAGCTGGAACTAAGAAAAACACCAATGGCGTCGTCACCTGAAGGCGGCGAGCTAGCTCATTTGAGTGAAGAATGTTAGCCAACTTGGACTGCCCATATGCCTTCTTGTCACAGTAACTGAAAAGTAATTGCATTGAAAAAAGAATTTATTTACATGCTCTAGAATTACTCATTTCCATTGTCAGAGTGAAAATGAGACGTACCCATTTGGGTTATTGATCTTCTCAAATCGAATCCCCTTTAAGTAAGGATAATTATGGGCAACTGACGACAGATTCACGATCCTTCCCTCAATTCCACTGGCTTTTGCAGTTTGCTTCATCTTATCAAGAAGAAGATTGGTCAAGAGGAAATGACCTGAGAAGCCAAAGGTATCAGACTGAAAGCCATTAACGCCGGCGTGCATGATTTCTGATGATATGAGACATTACCTATATGATTTGTTGCGAACTGCATCTCAATCCCATCCTGTGAGAGTTGGAACGGGCAGAACATAACTCCAGCATTGTTTCTGAAATTAAAGGCCAATGCTTTAAGTTGGAAAGAAATCAACCCAAAAATTGAGAGAGAGAGAGAGTAGTGAAAGTCACATTAAGATATTGAGAGGAAGATCAAGAGCGATGAAGTTGTCAACAAATGATCTAATAGACTTGACAGAGGCAAGGTCGAGCTTCAGTATATCGATACGAGCAGACTGATTTTGCTCAAGAATAAGCTTATTTGCTTTCTTGCAAGCTTCCATATTCCTCGCAGCAATGATCACATGGACCTTTCGAAGAGCCAATACTCTTGCTGTCTCTAAGCCAATTCCACTTGCTCCTCCTGCACTTTAGATTATCAGTTATTCTTGGTTTTTTTTTCGAACAATGAAGAAGAATAAGAAGATTACTTGTACGATGAAACAGACCTGTGACAATGGCGGTAAGATTGGAGGCATCAATTCCCTCGGTCACCTCCTCTGCAGTTGAAGCAGAACCAAACCCACTCGGCCCTGCCTTTCCTGTTATCAATGAAACGATACCCACCATTGTCTTCTAGCACAAATAATCTTCTCAAAGCTTCTCTTCAGAATAATGTCACAATAACTGTGTAAGACGACATCTATATATATAGGAATGTTGGGGCAGTTTTTGTAAGGGGGCATCAATGAATGAAGAGACAAAGGAGAGGGAGTTAGAAAGCAGAGTTAAGTTAAGGTTATGGGAGAGCGTGTTCTGGAATCAGAATTTGTTATATCCCATTTACGGTAATATGCGGACGTTATGAATTGGAGGATATCCAAGACGGGTGGAGCCAGTGGTGAGGATTGCTGGTAAAATCGAAAGGTGGATCTTGCGGTCAAAAATGAGTTATTCAATATTGAAGGTTGTTCGAATTGCATCTTTCGTTCCATGTGGAGGCACGGAGGGCATTAAATAGGCAGAGACATGCATGAACTCACCCTCTGTTTGGAGATAGGTATGGGCTTTTCAGAACGTCACCCTCCAATCACACCATGCCACTCATAAATGGCTTTGCCTTGGAATTCTGAACAACTCATATTTAAGCCCATACTTAGTAACTGGTTACTCAAGGTGTGCAATGTTAAAATGTAATTTATATTTTATATTACAACCCTTGACAAGCAGGGGTCCTTAGCTCAGTGGTAGAGCATTTGACTGCAGATCAAGAGGTCACCGGTTCGAACCCGGTAGGGCCCTGAAGTTTTTATTATTTATTCCATTTTTTTTTGCATCGCAGCTCAATCTCGATACGGCACGTATATTTTTAACCACAAGAGGATCATTTGATTGGAACAAAATTTGGAGTGCGCACATTTGACAGTAGGATTAACTTGAAGGGGGGGAAAAAGTCTATTCTCTTACAAGATGAATTTGGATTACACATGAAGTCTGCGAAACTTTAACATAGATTATAGAAATTTCCAGGTGGAAGTTTATTTGCATACAAATACAATATTGTAAATACTTAGACAGATGAGTCGACGGTTGCGATGGCGTCTATAATCCCAGATCTCGTTTCCTCAACGATTTTCTTGAGACTAGTGTCATTTGAATCCACCGGATCATGGTCCTGCACAACTAGCACTGAGCACGCAAAGCCCTGACCCACAGAGGATAAGAGCCCTCCGATGGATCCCAACTCTGCGTTTTGATCCTGCTGCGAATCTCCAAGCCCAGCCCCCATGCTTGATCCCACACACCGTTCACTCTTCCCCACTATCACCAGCTCGTACTCCTTTCCCTTTGCTATTGCCACTACCTCTTCTTTCATGTTGCTTTTGTTCTTTTCTATCACTTCCACTCTTCCATGCCACTTACTGCTGAAATTCCTCATGGCCGCCTCATCTAGCTCCTGTATATATATATATATATATATCACAAACAAATTTTTGTCTACGTTTTTAATAGTCACAATGAAAAGTTATACTGTCTACCGTTAGTTGACCTGTTTTTTTAAAAGAGGCTAAGGTAAGGAGGGTAATTAAATATAAGGTGTAGTATATATTTATATTACCTTGTCTGTTTCCGTATCAGAATTGGTTGCTGGTAAGCTGTGGTTTGATGTGCTACCACCAACGAACCTCATAACAGAGAGCTCTACCAAAGGATGTTCTGCCATGCGACTTCCCAATTCTAGAACCTTCCGACCATCTGGTCCACCGGTGAAAACTATGCATACCCTCTTGGTACTGGCCGGCGTTACTTCCTCCGAGGGCCGTCGACCCAACCCACAACGGTGGACCAGAACTGAAACAGGGCACGGTGCGTACTGAAGAACTCTCTGATTCACTTCTCGCCATTCTTGTCCTAAGTTTTCTATTTCGTCTTCGTCGTCTCCTCTCCAACGCATGTGGAAAGGCAATATAATGAAGGCGATCCTTTTGGATTCTGCGATATGGCAAATGTCCTCGTGCATCGTTGATAATGCAGAGTTGGATGTCAGGTGATGTACAGTGATTTGTCCTACTTGGCCATATGCCTGAAACGCACTCGCGATCTGGTCGTGCATGGGTCCTCGTCGGAATCGGTTGATGAGGGGGAAACCGTTTTTCCGGTTGCGTTGGACCATGAGGATGGAGGAAGAGCGATCGGTGAGTTCGACGAGATGCATGACGTAGAGTTTGATGTGAGACGTGGTGGCAGAGGAGGCGGAGGCTCGGATTGATTCGATTAGGTTGATGAGGGAGGGTATGTTACCTGGTCCGTGGATACATGCGAGGATACGTAGGTCCTCTTGCATGTCGGAGAGGGATGGTAGCCGGCGGGGAGCGTTTCGGCAACGGCTGATCTTAGAAGCAACGGCTCGTGCGGGTTTATAAATGGCCATTACGGTTGGGGTCGTCATGAAGGTTGTGAAAAGAGCCATGAGCACCAGGATGGTAAACATTTCGTCATCAAGGACCTGCTTCGTCAAATAAACAATGGTGTAGTTTTACCACATTCCAATATAACATAATATCAATAATCAATATCATGGATGGACATTTCAAATTAAGAACTGTTCATTAAAAAAATAATCGGTTAGTTTAATTCTTCTATATATAAATATATATTGATCTACCGCCATATCAAAATATTCTCCAAAGTCTGTATTAGCTTGACAAAATCAGTGGACAAATTATTTTTATTAATCACCCTGTCATTTGTTAATCAGTTGAATGTAGCGTAGCATCTTGGTGGCACCGGCGGCCAGCAATTAATCTAATCAAGATGCAATATATATATATATTCTCCCATGATCTAGTTTGCGATCTTGGCATTATCTTTTGCCAACTAGCAAGTAGTATCAAAGTGCAATAACAAAATTAATTTGGTTTATTGAGTTATAATTAACTAAAGAGATAACATAAATTATCATCGATCAGACATAAAAGATATGCTGATTCACTTCTGTTTTTTCTTCCGCCGCCCATATATACATACATAGCACTGAATTTGGCGAAATAATCATAAGAATAAGAATTTAAGAAGCGGGCTGATAATGACATCTCCACAAAAATTAACAACACAAAATCGCATTTTTGATGATATAGTGCATCGATCACTTACTAAGGCATCTAGAATCCATCCATAATGATAATATATAATCAAACTTCATTGGGAATTGGGAAAGATGAAAATGAGAGCACGAGCTGAAAAATTAAACAGGTTCTGATGCCCATTACAAAAGCAAAGCCCCGCATATTTGTTCTCTCCTCCTCCATCATGCTTAATTATGTTCGTATTAATTATATTGTCAACTTAAATAATAATGAGCCTATCCACGAAACTTAACAACAGCATGATCATCGATTTAACACAGTCACATTTTTTCCTGATAAGAACCCACACAGTCACCATTAAAAAGTTAAGTTTTCATCTGAAATTCAATATATATAATATCATGGCTTGAAAGTTAATACTACTACTCCTGATTTTAATATAAGACTTAGATGAATTTTTTAGAAAGATAAAAAAAAAAACAAAATAAATTACTTTAAAGTTCATTTTATACTAAATTAATTTGATTAACTTATAAATTGATATATATTCTAATAATATATAATATACATTATAATTTAATTGACTGACTTATTTAACTTCATTTATCTATAAAAAAAAGTTTAAATGAATCTTATATAAAAAACCGAGCTAGTAGCAACACATGAGTGTGTGATTGTGATAAGAAGCTTAATCTCCGTACCTTCTTTTCTCTGCCAATGTTGAGAACGATAAGCTCCACCAAGCCTTTGGTGTTCATGAGGACACCAAGAGCCAAAGATTCCCTAGCCGGAATCATACACATCATCCCCACCAAAAACGTCCCAAAGATCTTGCCGGCACTCGCCGTCGAAATCACTACCAATAATAGCCCCCACGCCTCCACGCTCTGCATCTTCCCCAAATCAGTCTTCAAGCCGCTCGACGCAAAGTACAGGGGAAGCAGCAAGCTTGACACAAAATCCTCAATCCTCTTGGTCACCCTCCCTGCAAAGTCACCTCCTTTAGGTATTGTGAGCCCAAACACAAACCCCCCAAATATAGAATGTATCCCTATTAGATCGGTCACAAATCCTGAAAGCAACACTCCTCCTAGGGTTAAACATATATAGGCTTCATCTACCATCTCGGGTTCTCGTAAACACCGGCGGGCCACCCGGCCCATCATTGGCCGGACCACTAGTAACATGAACACCAGGAAGGCCACTCCGGACATGAGAACCCAGACAGATACCAACGGACTTTTGTGCCCGCCAGCGAGAGCCACCGCGAGGGCCAGCAAGATCCAGGCAGCGACGTCGTTGAAGGCAGCGGCTGCCATGGCGGTCTCGCCGACTTGGGTTGTGAGGAGCTTGAGTTCTGCTAGGATACGGGCGAGCACAGGGAATGCGGTGATGGAGAGGGAGACTCCCATGAACATGAGGTGCTGGATGTAGCCGTGGAAACGGATGACTTTTTGGAGGAGGAAAGTGACTCCCACACCGAACAGGAAGGGGAGGAATATTCCGGCAAGTGCGATGCCCAGAGCTTGCTTGCCGCTGCGCCGGATGGAGTGGAGGTCGAGCTCCAGGCCCACCAGAAACAGGAAGAAGAGGAGGCCAATGCTCGCCACAGATTCAAGTAAGGGAGTGCTCCACGATGGGAAGACTATGTGCAAGAAGTCTTTGTTGCGACCAATAGCTGAGGGCCCAAGTAAAATTCCACCCTGCCATGCATAATAATGTTGTACATGCGTGATATTATCATACTAGATATTTATATATTTATCATGTAAAACTGAAAATAGATGTGTGTCTCTGTGTGTGTATGAGGCATGCAAATTAATTAATTAAAAGGAGGCTCTTACAAGAATCTCGGCAATGACTTTGGGTTGACGAAGGGGTTTGAGGAGGAAGGCGAGGAAGCGGCTGACGGAGAGGACTAAGGTGGTCTGAACTATCAACAATGGGAAAGCATAGTTGAAAGGGTTATCGCCCTGCCAGGCTCCCTCCGACGAAGTTTTGATGGTGGTGGTCATGTTCTGCGCCATGACTGTGTACTTGTGCAGTATATACTTGGTTAGTAGTGAGAAGTGTTAGAGGAGTAGTAAGGTTTTTATAGAGGATGAGATAGCTAGCGGACATGCCAAATAATTAATTGCGCAATATTATTCATCCAATGATGCTGCTATTGTTATATTATAATAATGCTGATATTCATGTATAAATGGGAAAATGGTGGGGGAATAAAGAGAGAGCCACAAATATAAGTTAAATACATTGATGCACTTAAAAGCTCTCCCATTTTTCTGGCGTGTCATTACCCTGTTATCAACATCAACGGCAAAAAAGAATGCACTGATCAACTTGGTGATATTAGTCATAACCTTGGCCTCTCTATGGTTGAAATTTTGAAAACTAGTTGTGCGGTTCTGTTAGAAACGGATATACTTAATCATTTGTGAAATACTCTGAACACCCTTATCTCTTATCTTAACTATATAAACCTCCCATCTATTCTAAAAGATACTACACTTTAGTTTAAATCATTAATTAACACCATTAAAAAATATTCTTAAAAGAATCTTACAATATATTTTTAAATTAAAAATCATATTTTAATAAACCATGTTTACTAATTTACCCCTAGTTATACCAAATATATTATTTATCTTTTAACATTAATGTTTATTAGTGACCTATCAAATATTTTTTTGAGAAAATTTAATTATTCAAATTTTAATTGGGTCATTAAACTTAACAAAGCATTAATCAAGTTATTTATGCGTCACAATTAGGAATTTTAAAATATGATAAAATGTTTAGGATGCCATTATGTAATTGAGAAGAGACAAGAGAAGGGAAAATTAACCAAACGTTTTTTACATTAGCGATTTGATAGAATTAAGGATATATGGGTTCGGCTTGAAAAACGCTTTGGAGAGGGCTTCAATTGAATCAAAACTAAGTCGGAGAATAAAAATTTCATGTAAAAAGACACACTTTGACAAGTGTGATTTCTTCATCAACAATCCTTCGATTTTTATAAATCCGATTTATGCAGCAATTCCTGGCCAACGATTTTGAGACAGCAACAATTCTGTTTTAAATCTTTCTAAAAGCTCCATTTAGTTTTCTATTTCTATGTCGCAAAATGAAAAATTCTATTTTCTAACGGGATATGAAGCTATGAACAAGCACAGTGCAATAGACTTCTCCGGAAGTTTAGATCCAGACATCCAGTATCCGAAATTTCATTCCATCGATCTAACAACTATTTCAAGGAATTTAGTAATTCAAGCTTAAAATTTTGAGTAATTATAGGGCAACACGCAAGATTTGCATTGACGGTTTTAGATGGAGTTGATTTATTAATTACGTTCGAGAATCAAAACTTTATGTAAAAGAGATGGAGATAATTTGACCCAATTTTTAAATTTTTAATTGTGCATCATAACTTGACGAATAATTTGTTAAATTTAGTGACTCAAATTAAAATTTGAATAATTCCACCATCTTTTTATAAGATTTTCCCTATTTTTATAATAAATCTTAACTATATAACAATCGAGTAGTAAGCCTCTCTCTAGTCGACATATTAGTAAAACGACAAGTTCAAAACAATAAAATAAAATAAAAGATATTAATAAGAGGCGCTTATAAAAAATAGATAATGAGGAAAGTAGTTATATTATTTTGTAAATTAATAATAGGAGATGTAGATACGAAATATTTAGTAGATATTTAATTTTGATGGTGGTGGTCATGTTCAGCATCATGATTGTCCAAATTACATTTTTGTTTGGTAAAAATTAGGGCTCAATTGCCTATTACTTCATTGGCATTAACTAGAATCTAAACGTGGGTAAACAAATCCTACAGTATCCCTGTATAGAAAATCTACCACCTCGAGAATTAAAAACAGTAAAATCCTCATTACAAATATAAAGTTATACTTGGCTAATCAATCTGTCACAGCATTGCCTTTGCGCAGCAGGAAAAGCAATTATATTGCTCGTTATTATTGTTCCATAGCCATGCATTCAGAGTTTTGTCCATAGCCTTTCCTTGGATATCCAAGCATCCTGAATTGTGTGTGACGTCATAGTTGAGTCGCAATGACCTTGTTGAAGCTCAAACCCTGTGCTATCCTAAGATCCTATACAAACCCTGAAATTCCAATAGCCAAAGCCTTACAACGTCCTAACTTCCTACTTAAACCATAAATTCAACAGCTATCGCTCTTCCTCTACACCCCTCCACAACTTGTCAAGCCTAAACATCCTCTAACAGCACCATCAAAATTTATTTTCACTTACCTCTCTCTTGGGAACTTCCATTTAATTTCTTTAGGCTTCTTTAATTAATAACCCAAAGTCATTAAATCTTTTTGACAAGGTAACATAATCTCTATTATAATTTTGGATAGCAAGCTCAAGACGTGTAAGCATATTGAAACCTTCTTCAAATAAAAATTTATTCCTCCATCCCAAATCATCTAGTAGTATGAGAAGTAGTGTTAGAGGAGTAGGGTTTTTCTATTGGATGTGATAGCTAGGGGAGGGGACATGCCAAATAATTAATCGCGCAATATTATTCATCCAATGATGCTGCCAGTGTTGTGTTATAATAATGCTGATATGCATGTGTAAACGGGAAAAATGGTGGGGGGATAAAGAGAGAGCCACAAATATAAGTTAAATAAATAGCTGCACTTAAAAGCTCGCCCATTTTTCTGGCTTGTCATTATCCTGTTATCAACATCATTGGGAAAAAACATGCACTGATAAACTTGGTAACTTAGTTGGGGTTGATTAATATTAGTCATAACCTTGGCTCCTCTATGGTTGAAATTTTGAAGGCTTCTTGTGCGGTTCCCTTAGAAATGGATCGATATGCCTATTTATTTATGTATATGGCAGCTTCATTCTCCAATAGTGTTGATAACACCCACAACCACTTGATCCAAACACATTTTTTCAGAGGTCAATTATTTATTTAATTATATATATATATATATATAAAGAAATCAATTTAACAATATTTAGTTGCTTCTGAGAAATTTGTTGAGAATAAAGAGTCTCAATTATGAGATGTAGGGGAACTAGATTATCTCACTCACCTCTCGCGTCGCGTATGACATTATATTTATTATAATTATAATGAGAGATCAATCCCCATTCCAACGGCTTTGAGGATGCATAACTAATAAAATATCTATAATCAATCCCCAATATCAATATGTGTGAATATACGAGTGTGTGTATCATTGCTTAGCTTAGATAGGGTGCTCAAATATTTTAATATCCGGGTAGTAGTAGTTGTAGATTTTTTAGGTGACCAGATAGATGAGTATATGATTGTTTAGTTATTAGATGCTTCCAGATAAACGAAAAAGGCAGTTTCCACTTAACCAGTGGAGCATGGGCTTTTTTAACTGCAAATAAATTCCGACCACGTAATAAGAACACGACAATATATATCCAAAGAAAAAACAAAGGACCAGAGTAGCTGTCCTGTCCAAATAAAAGTGCTATGGATCTTATAATTAATTAAAGTTTTAGATGCGTTCAAACGCACTTTAAACCTGGAATATAGTATTATTTGTCAGAAAATCACGATTAAAGGCTTTAAAAAGAACGTTTCAATCATAATTTACATTATATCACTATTACAAAAAATGTTTTTAACATCCCAAATTTAACCCAATTAACTTCCCTTTTTTTTTTGGATGTCTTTTCAGGGGATGTCGTAAATGAATACTTTTAACATCCCAAATATTATTTAGGATGTCTTATTTAAGACGTCCCACACTTAGTTTAAGACGTTAAAACATCATATATATAAATTCATGTAAACGTGTTTTTTAGCATCCCAAAACACGTTTTGGGACATCGTAAATGTGATTTTTGACATCCCAAAATGGAATTTGGGATGCCAAAAATATTTTTGAAACAAACAATTATCATTTTTATTTTGCTCAGAAAATTATCATTTTTTCAAAATTTGATTTTTTTAAAAATAGCCACCTGCATATATTTTCATTGCCTAGTAATTAAACCTATAAAAACAATCAAACAGATAATCATAAATGAAAATGTTTAGATCATTATAGACCAAAATGTTGATAAAGTAAAGAAACATCTACCTCTAACTATGGTAACTACAACAACAATCAGCACAAAGTGTCATCATGTTGCCTACAAAGCTACTAAGAAATATTCGAAGTAAACCTTATACATATAATGGTAATTACTCCAACAATCACCACAACATGTCATCATGTTGCAAGATGCATCATAACATAAATGTGAACTCAAAAGTCGTGCCTAAAATTATAGGGAGATTTAAAACAAGTAAGATAAACTAGAAACAAACTCCAATCCAGGCTTTCAAAGTGAACCAAACCACACTATTCCATTGGCTCCGCGAGTTTGTTTGATTCACCTTATTTTCTGGCACCCCTAGCCCGACCTCTTCAATTATCATCAAGCAGCTTCATGGTTGGTTCATGAGTCCATAAGCCAATCCATTACTAGTTTAACAACAGCAGGAGCATCAACTATCACAGCCAACTTGACCAATCATTAACTTCTCCAAACCTAGTGTTATACCAAACAAAGCAAATATACAGCTATAAATCATTTGAGAGGCATGGAATGAAGAAGATAATACCACAACAGAAGTATGATTTAAGAAGCACCAATACATAAAAAAAAAAAAAAAAAAAAAGTGGCTTATATGGGTACCTATATCATGCATTAATATTGTCTTAAACCTATATTGCAACTTCATGACAAACCAACAGTTATCAAATACATAGTAATGCAACACCTAATTTACTTAATAGACATGCAATATAAATGCCACCATCACAGCTCCAGAAGAATCTCAAGAAGCATTCATCTATCAAAAGATTTACATAAAATAGATTATCTAAAACGTTGACCAACCAATTTCATGCTATGTGTTGAAGAAGATGTCCGGCTAAAACGTCTCGAACCATATCAATTTCTTCAACCGAGTACGCTTTCTCATTACCAAAAATCTGTAAATTGGGAAACAAGGTATAAGATAAATCAATGAAGTGAATAAATTAATTAACAACTCAAGTTCAACATCAAAATATTATCAAGTGAGAACCACGGAGCGATTACATACGTGTTCAAAACCTGTAATACGTTCTCTATTAATGATGTAATACATATAAAAGATAACATAGTATCCGCACTCAGAGTTCCCTGGTTGTCGAGGGCACTATAAATCAAAAGCAAATTGTTAAAACGAATAAAGACATATCGAAAGCTACTTTGTCAATGAAATAACTTCAATTGAAACTACTTACTTTCGGAAAAACCCACTTCGGTTGACACTCTCGTTTCCTAGCAAGCAATCTAACCGACTTGAGTGCACTATCATTGAAATTAAAATTAACAGACATTAAACAATTCATTTAAATCAAGAATCGATGATTTAGACAATAATATACTCACGTGCTAAACATTGATTTGATTTCGTCGTTTGGCTTGTAACCTAAGGGATCAAACTAATGGGAGGAGGACTTGAAATATATTGGAGTAAGGTAAATAGCAAAATTAAAATTAGGGTAGAAATGAAGAAGATAATATAGGGAGATTTTGGGGGGTCCACATGTGGGGAAAGGTAGTATAGTTGTGGGAAGAGACTGAGAGGGACAAAGCATTGAGCATCAGAGAGTGTACTTGGAAGGACGTTAGAGTACATAGATATAATAAGTGGGAAAAGGAATTTGATTAAGCTATGAAGTTGGAAGGAAAATGAATGATATGAGTTTCACTTGCACAGAGAGAGATTTTGTGTTAGTATTGAAATCTCATGATTGTAGACAAGATTATGGGAGGCCTCATATATTGTCCTCAACAACTACCCTTTATCATGACCTCAAAATACAAAACGAAACTGAAGCTACTTCTAATCGGCTCTTTTCTAGAGCTGCTAGTCTCATGGCCCTTATGCGTGTTGGGCTCTCAGATAGGGCCTGGCCCCTGCCACCAAATTCACTCTTTTAAACGAGTGATGATATTGTGAAGACTTTCTTGGTTTTGATTTAAGCACACAAACTGGCTTGAAAGTCGTTCTTAATATGTAGCTCAAGGGATAAAAAACACTAGCCAGTAAAGTGAAGCAATAACACCAGCAACAATGTTAGTTTGCCTTGTTCCTTTTGTAACAGGGAAACTTTGAAAGTCGACCTGCAAATCAGAGAATTTGCTTCAAAGCTGATAAAAATGTGTAGCTTCCTAGCCTTTTGATATAGTGCTTATCTGGTTGTCATACCATGATTGACATAGAGGGATGATATGGAAGTGCTTGATGAGCCCCTTTATGCAAATTTCCTAAGAGTAACAGGTCTCAACAGACCTTACAGGGAAGAGCTACTGTCCAAGGTACGTCTGCAATTTTTTCATCAAATTTTTGCCTCCTCACCTCCTAACTCTTGATGAAAAAAATTAAGATGATTCTGTCGTGGTTTATTCTTTGAAGATCATGGAGCCAATATGGTTTTGCAAATTTAATTGTTAATTTTCTGTAATTAAGAGCAACTTGATTTTCATAATTTGTCAGGCTCACTCATTTTACTCTGAAGAAATGTCTACACATTTAAGCCTAACATTCTTGTATTCTCTGCGCTTTTCACTGAAATATTGATGTTCCAATTGTAACAGGAATCTGATGGAAATAAAGTTATAAAGAATATCATTTATGGTCCAGGAAGTAGGAAGTATAAATCCTGTAAGGTAAAGAACTTCTCTTTCAAGGCATGCAATTAGCAAATGACACTTACTTTACTATAGATACAGAAGCAGAGCAGTTTCTTGGACAACTATTTTGGCTGGTTTGGAGTTGTTACTTATTATGGAAGTAATTTATTATGCTAGTTATATAAATCTTGAATCTTCTTTATTAATAGCCAAAACTAAAATTCTTGGTTCAGTATATACTATGAGGGCCATTTTATACCCAATTTAATCTTGTCTAAAATCTTCTCTAGCTTTACTTAATATGGTAGGGTTAGTTAATGATTCAGTCCCTAAAAGAGTAACCTATCAAGCTGGCTCTTCAAATATGAATCCTCTAAATAGTTCAAGGACTAAATCATCAAATTACTCTATATTGTAAAATTTCTTATCCCTTTATCTGTTGCTCCGCATGTGAATAGTTTTTCAGAAAGACCATAATGGTTGACAAATAATTCAATCTCTAACTTATCTCCAAGTTTTACCCTTACCTGTTGCCTCCAGCATATTGCAAAGCAACGGGTACCAAGCTTGACAGATGATCTGCTGAATAAAGGAAAGCACTTTATTCTGATAAGAAATCCTCTTGACATTTTGGTAAGATATACCTTTTGAAAAATATTTTTCGATTTATTTCTTGTGTATTTATAAGTTCATAAGCTATTGCAGCATATTGCTAGCTACTACCAAGTTTCGCGTTTAAGTGATGCTTAAGAGATATTAAAAGTATGTGTCTTAGCAATGATTGTAGGCTCAAGTAGTTATCTACAGTCACTGGCTGATTTTTTTATTTTTTTTTTGTATTATTGGCCTTATTGCGTGTTCAGGTATAAAATATCTAAGTGATTTCAATGTGTTTGGTAATTTTTTCAATGCCATAGTAATTTGGTATCTATCAATATATCATATGTGTAACTCAGAAAGAAGGGCAGCAACGTGGAACATGGAATGGGAAGAAGACAGACAATGACTTCTATAAAAAGATCGTATGTAGCTTGATTTGTTTTCTCTATGTCTTGACAGGATTTTGTATTTTGGACTCTCATTTAGACAAAAGAATGCAAACCTCAGAACCCATAGTAACAGATCATTTTTAGGGAGCTTCAGCCACAAATATCTGATGTTCAGTTTGTGTACAAATTAACCCGACAACTTAACCAAACTAAAAATTTAAATCAAACAATTTACCCCATAATCGAACTGATTAAATTGATTCCAACACCCAGATAATATGAAATTAAGACCAGAAACTGAAATTAAAAAAAAAAAATAGTAACGAAGACCTAGCTACGCCAGAAACTGAAATCTACTTTCGAAATAGGTTTACGGTTTACCTCACTAGCGGTTTCGACGAGCTGCTAAGACAATTGGAGAGGGAGGGCGTACGGTGGTTCGACGGAGTGAGAGGACGCAGGATGGGGAGGGACGAACAGCGGCTGTGGGAGACGGAACGACTACCGCGGATCGACGGACTGCAAGAGGAGGAGGGACGACGAGAACAGGGAGGGAGGAAGGAGCAGCTTCGGTAGATTTCGAGAAGCTGGGCTGAAGGGCAGAGTGGCGCGGCGCAAGAGAAACCTGAGAAATTTTTTTGGCTCGAAGAATTGCCTGTGAATGAAATCGTGTTTTTTGGCCGATAAATGCAGTAAGAGGAGAGTAGTTAGGCTCTGTTTTGGCATCCTAAATCTCTTTTGAGGATGTCAAAAATATTTTTAGGTTTCTAAAATTGTGTTAAAAAATTAATTTTAAACATATTTAAAATCACAAACATATTTAACTAAATATATTTTGGGATGTCTAAAATAGTTTTAGACATCCCAAAATTTGTTTTAGGATGTCTAAGTGGTAATTTTTAGGTATTTTATTACGAAAATGTCATTACCTATATTTTTTACTTCCCTTTTTAAAATAAGGACGTCTTTTAGGGAAGTAATATATATTTTTTGTAGTAGTGTATATAGTAAGTATATAAAAAAATTTGTCTCGATATATATAAATAAACATATTTAAAATCACAAACAAGCTTATTAGCTCTCACATTATATTAGAAATGAATGTTGGTACTAAATGTAATATGCTTTTATATCGGATAATAGTGTAAAAATACATACGTGGTTTTCTTAAAGTATGTCTAACATCAAGTGGTTTTTTAGGTAATTCCAGCAAAGAAGCACAAATAAAAGGAGAGAGGAAAAATAGAAAAAGGGGGGGAGGAGACTAGCCTGAAGACTTCCCACCGGACGAGAGGTCCACCTAACCCACCTATTCACTCACTCATCAATTACGGTGTTCAGCTGACTTGCTTACACTGAGAGACTCCTGTTGTATTGGAATTAGGCGCCCATCTTTTTTTTAATTGTTGTTGTCAACTAATCTCTTCAATGTTCGATTATTCTCTATGTTAGAACATTTCTGTGAATGCTATTCTGATCTAAGTGATCCTATTCTAAAAGTAACTTCGTAGTTATAAAAGTGAGATAAAAGTTATTTACATTTAACGAAATTTATGACTTTTGCCTCATTTTTGTAACCATATAATAACTTCTATTCCTAAAAAATATTAGGTGTTAAGTACACTTTTGAAAAAAATCACATGTACAAGGTAAGCATCTTATAATAAAAGGAGTAGTTATGAATCTTATAGATAGGGGTGGAAATAGGTCAGGGGCCTGTGGTCAGATTTGTTAAAAGTCTGGTCAGGCCTGACCTGTTAGGCTAAAAGGTCAGGTCAAGGCCTCTTATAAGACATGTTTTCGCTTAACAGGTCAAGCTCAAGCCTGATAAGAGACCTTTTAGGCCTGTCAGGTTGGCCTGTTTATATTATCAGTATTTATTTATGTAATTTTGACATGTTTAAAGTAGGTCTATTTTCAGCCTGTGGCCCATTAGCTTAGTCAAATAAATAATATAAATAATGTAAATAATTTTTTTTAAAAAAATAAAATTTTAAAAAAGTGGCCTATTAGCTTAATTAAATAAATAAATAATAATAATCATATAAAAAATTTAAAAAATATATAAAAATATATTAACAAAAAAAAGTAGGCCTCCTTAACAAGCCCATATACATGCCAGGCTCAGGTCTTTATGTTGTAAAACAGAGCTAACCTGTTAAGGGTGAAGCCTGACTTGACCTATTAAGGGTGAAGCCTATGGGGTGGTGAAGGGAGGGCCCCAATTGGTAGAAAAAATATGCAACTCTTTGGGGTTATCCTACACCTAGAAGAAGGACTAGAAAAAGGAAAAAATATAGTAATAATTTGATTCTTTGTCACTATAGTAAATAGAAGAATAGAGAAAATATAATAGAATTTGTTTCTTTGTTTTTTTTAAAAAAAAAATAAGAGTAATGGATTGTGACAAGTTCACTAAAAAAAATCTTTTTATAGTGAATTGTTTATTAAGAAAAAAAAAAGTTAACACAAAAGAAGAAAGAAAAATAATAGTAACTTGGTTCTTTTAATTGGTTGTGGGGTTATGGGCGAACAATGGAATTGAACTCGCACATGGTGGATTCACAATTGATTGCCTTGATTTAATCGGGTGCATCCGCCCCCATACTATGATTTCCATTTGTGTTCCTTTTTTCCCCATTATTTTGAAGTTTTTACTCGTCTTCTAAATTATTATAGAGTTTCTTTTATTATTTGTATTCTTACATCATAACCCTTTTATATTTTATTTCTTATATTTATCATTTGTTTTAAATTTATCTTGATATATAATATAACGCGAGCCAAAAATATTTTAGAAAGATTATATCGCCCATGCTATAATCAAACAGTTTATTTAGTTTTTTTAAATAGACGAGTAGATCATGCATTAAATTAGATGAGTATATACATTTTGATTTGGAATAGAGAGAGCCACAAAGATAAGTTAAATAAATAGCTGCACTTAAAAGCTCGCCCATTTTTCTGGCTTGTCATTATCCTGTTATCAACATCATTGGGAAAAAACATGCACTGATAAACTTGGTAACTTAGTTGGGGTTGATTAATATTAGTCATAACCTTGGCTCCTCTATGGTTGAAATTTTGAAGGCTTCTTGTGCGGTTCCCTTAGAAATGGATCGATATGCCTATTTATTTATGTAAATGGCAGCCTCATTCTCTGACAAGACCCACAACCACTAAATATAATATGCTTTTATATTAAGTAACAGTGTAAAAGTATATAAGTGATTTTTTTAAAAGTAGGTCTAACATTAAGTGTTTTTTTAGGTGTAAAAGTGACTTTGTAGTTATAAAAGTGTGATAAAAGTTATTTACATTTAACGAAATTTGTGATTTTTGTCTAATTTTTATAACCATGTAGTCACTTTTGTGCCTCAAAAAATACTAGGTGTTAAGTGCACTTTTAAAAAAATCACATGTGTAAGGCAAGTATCTTATAATAAGAGTAGTTATGAACCGTGTAGACCATCCCCAATCCCCATGGGGTGGTGAAGGGAGGGGCCCAATTGGTAGAAAAAATCTGCAACTCTTTGGAGTTATCTTACACTTGGAAGAAGGACTAGAAAAAGAAAAAAAAAAGTAATAATTTGAATCTTTGTTGTTGTAGCAAATAGAAGAATAGAGAAAATAATAGAATAGAATTTGTTTTTTCATTTTTTAAAAAAAATTAAGAGTAATGGATTGTGACAAATACACTAAAAAAAAATTTTAGTGAATTATTTATTAAGAAAAATAAAAAAAAGTTAATACAAAAGAAGAAAGAGAAATAATAGCAACTTGGTTCTTGGTTGCGGGGTTATGGGCGAACAACGGAATTGAACCCGCACGTGGTGGATTTACAATTGATTGCCTTGATTTAACTGGGTACATCCACCCCTCTACTATGATTTCCATTTGTGTTCTTTTTTCCCCCATTATTTTGAAGATTTTATTCGTCTTCTAAGTTATTTTAGAGTTTTCTTTTTCATTATTTCTATTCTTGCATCGTAACCTTTTTATATTCTATTTCTTATATTTATCATTTATTTTAAATTTATCTTGATATATAATATAACGTCAACCAAAAACATTTTAGAAAGATTATATCACCTATGCTATAATCAAACAATTTATTTAGTTTTTTTTTTTATCTTTTCAAATTAGACAAATAGATCATGCATTAAATTAGATGAGAATATATATTTTGATTTGGAATAAAATTTTGATGTTTTTAATTCAATAGCATTAATTAATGCCTTCGTTTGATTATAAACGACATGTGGTTTGATCTCGTGATGAAAGTTTCTTTTACTTCAGCAAGACTTTTCTTCTTTAATTTAATTAGAGAATATTTAGCAGGATCGAGTTTCTCTTCCCATATGAATAGTTTTTTAAAAAACTATGATTAAAGAATGATATTTCATAATTCCATTCTCAATTTAATTAAGTTTAAGCTATAACTAAAAAGATTATAAGTTATACACTGATCTTGGTGAACCAACAATAGCAGTCAGTATGTGCGCGCGCTCACCAGATTAAGATACATTAATTGGTTTATGTAGCGTAATTTATTATATTAACAAGGACATCAAGTTTTTCCTCCTTAATAACTTAATTATTAGAGAATTTTCCGGTTCATAAATATCCCTCATTAAAGATTAAGATTTTGTTCCTACGAGAAGCATATTAAAATAGGTGAATGAATGATCCAATTCAACGTGGAGGGGAGATCTGCAATTTAATTAAGAACAATTACGTTCTAAAATACAATTATGCTTCAGCAAAAATTATGTTTAACTGATTTTTGCAGCACCTGCGAGGCTGCGAAGTATATATTGGTGAATGGTGAGAACAGGGGAAGTAATTGTTTAAATGTTGTGGAGAGGAAATTCAGTGTTTATTGTTTACGTTTAAGATTCTCATTACATGCTTTTTATTTATTAGGCGTTTCTTACATGCTTGTTCCTCTAATTAGAGAGATGTTATATTTTTTT
Organism: Acacia confusa; assembly: GCA_037074495.1. Classification (NCBI taxonomy): domain Eukaryota; kingdom Viridiplantae; phylum Streptophyta; class Magnoliopsida; order Fabales; family Fabaceae; genus Acacia; species Acacia confusa. The sequence goes on along the minus strand of CM073507.1, from coordinate 4,610,723 downwards.
ATATGTTTTATTTATTTAGATTAAATTATATATGTTGTATCTTAAAATATTTTTTGCACCCAATACCTCAAATGAATTAATTTTCAATTCTACATTCAGAAATATTTTTCCTTTAATACCAGTATCTTAAAAAAATAATTAATTTAAAATATTGGATACAATTCCCCCCTTTTTGGAGTTACAAACGATATTCTTTTCTTAAAAGCATAAGAATTTTCTGAATATTTGAGCTATAATATTTGCTTTTTTACTGTTAAAGTTAAAATTTCTCCCCATGAGACTCGTTCGGTGGATGGGAGATTTTTTTTTTAGTAAATCAGCGGGCGTTCAGCCCTTATTCATTCCATTCTCACAAATATACCGAGGATCTGAACCCCCGTAGAGTCCCTATACAGCAAACTATCTATACTGACAGGAGGGCATTCAAAAATAACAAAAGGTTGATCCTGATCAAGGCTAGCATTAGCAAGTGCATCTGCATATTTATTGTCTTCCCTGTATACATTAATTGGGTTGAATTAGGATCAGAAAGATTTATAAATATGATAAATATGTTTTATATTTAATATCGATATTAACTACTCTATTTTTATTTATAAGAGCTCAAAAACTAAATTACACACCTCAGGAAAATGGTTAAAAACAATAATTGCATCTAAAATAAACCTTATTTTAATTTTCAAGTATTCCCATAAATGAGAGAGAGAAATGGAACAAATATAGGCATAAGTCATAACCAACCATTTAATTAATGCAATTTATATAATTAGTGAAGGGTAAAATAGGAAAAAAAAACTCATTAAATGATGAGAAAACTTTTGTTGGATCCTTATGAAAATGATCAAAGCAATCCAATTTTTAGGCTTTTCTAAATAAAGATTAGAGAGAGTATCTAGCTAGGTTTTGTGTCAAGAACTAAAGTAGTAGCTCATATTTACACACATGTGAACACACTCCTTTTTTTTTTTTGGTTACAAACGACATTCTTTTCTTATAAACATAAGAATTTTCTGAATATTTGATCTATGATATTTATTTTTTTTACCATTAAAGTCAAAATTTCTCCCCACAAGACTCGTTCGTTGGATGGGACAATAGAATCATATAGTAGTTACAAATCACTGAAAATACATAATGCATCGATCCTAATTAAGATTCTAAAGGAAGCTAAAGTTCCTTCTTTTTGGAAAAGATATGGGGAAAAAAAAGAATATAATTGAAGAGGTTGGTTAGAATATTATTTCGAAATGGAATGGTTTAGCAGCTTTATCACATGTTTAGTTAGAAGTGTGTGTCTCTATATACTCACTCTAGTCCTTATTATATGGCACAAACTATTTTTTTTTTACAAACCAAGGAATAAAAATTAACTTATTAATTAAGTCCAGAATTAATAAACGTTTCCAATTTCACCCTTATTTTAATGATGTAGATTTAAATGAATTAGTTAAAAATGAATGTATAATGAGAAAATAGTAATAAATGAGTCACTTAAAGTAAATTGGTGCCTTATAATAAGGACAACAATATGTTATGGAATTAATAAAGGATGTTTTGGTATAATTCATGTCATAAATACAAAAACATCATTCATTAATTCCATCAATCCTTTAAACCACGTGTTTTAAGGTCACTTGATTAAACTTTATGTGAAATGACAAAATAAATGATAAATCCCCTCTCTCTCTCTCTATATGTACATATGTATATGATTTTTTATTCTGGCGAAGATATTGGCGTCAAAAAGAGCGGGGGAATATTTGGTAGCCACTAATTAATTACGCGTTCATTATATTCTTCGATTCTTAATGCTAAAGAGAAGTTTTGATTCCTGGGTCCGCCTTCCACCATTTTCGCATCCTTCTTAATGTTAATTCGTATGGTGCTGAAGGCAAAAGAATTCATATGGTGCATGTTCTTGATATTTGCTTATCGAGGAATAAGCTTTCCACTCATTAAAAATTGTAATGTCGTTGAATTATAAGGCTTTTGTCCTGTCACAAATTTAACTCTAATCTTATTTATAAATCTATTTTTATATATAAAAAAAAAATTGATTCTATTTATAAGTCTATTTTCAGAATAATAAATGAGATTGTAACAATTTTATCTATATTAATTATACCAATAAAAATTAATCTTATTTATAAATCTATTTTTATATATAAAAAAAATTGATTCTATTTATAAGTATATTTTCAGAATAATAAATGAGATTGTAACAATTTTATCTATATTAATTATACCAATAAAAATAAAGAGAAAATAAATAGTTGAAAGATGCTCATTTATAAATGAAAGCAAAATTAAAAATTCACCCCATAATCATTGAGCTAACTACCTATCATTTGTATGTATGATTTAGTTAAAAGAGACTTATAGATAAAATCAGACTAATGTACATTTTAAATATTTGGATCTCATGTTTCAACTTAATTATTAACTATTATCCAGTTATAACTCCTGGTCCTTGGGTTCAACTAGCAAAGGGGTTAGACACTCTCACTAAAGGGAGAGGCTTCGATCCTGGAGTTAGTCAAGGTACTGAATGAGGCATCCTAGCCCCTGGGTGCTTAGGTAAACGCCTGAGGGTAATAGACGGCTCGCTCTACCCAACATTGGTATCACCTATGAGGAAGGGAGGAGACATCCTAGCTCCTGGGTGCCTAGGTAAACGCCTGAGGGTAATATACGGCTCGCCCTACCTAACATTGGTATCAGCAGATGGCTCGCCCTACCCAACATTGATATCACCTATGAGGAAGGGAATCACTTATGAGGAAGGGAAGTTTTACCCTGCCTTTGGATTATGGGTAAATCCAATCCCTTTCTTAAAATTGTTATACAACTTATCGTGCACACTAAGTATTTAATTCACAGAAGATAAAACGCCTTGTAACTCTTAAATGTGATTTAATAACAGGGGATATTTGATATTGTATTGAAGAAATGATTAGGGCCTTAAATACCCTAAAAGTTTTTGCCTAAAGTACATAGGACATTTGAAAGTTTTTGAGAGAGCAAATGTGGAGCTGCTCTCTAAATAAAACTTTTGATACTTCCTGGGCATTTTTATCCCCTAAAAAAATTTTAGGTGCCCCATGCCCATAAACCAAAATTTTTTGGGCATTTAAGATCCTTGACCCTTGAAGAAAAGTAAAGTTTCAACAGTTTTGTATTGTAATAAGTTTTGGCGCAAGTCTAACTCTACTGGTTGAAGTGATGAGCAGAGATTCTAGGGAAAGGTGGAGCTGGGTTTCAGGAACTTTACCAATAGAGGTCCAGATTTGTATTTCTATTCTCAACTCCGTAGAGTCTAGGGCAAGTTAACGGTAGGACTGTTTATCAACCTTGGATGAGAAATAACATATCGAGATGTTCATCTTTACATTTAAGTAATATGTAATTTGTTACAGATTCAGGAATTCTGGTTGCCATTAAAAACATTAGCAATTAACATAGGGGCAATTACGAATGTGATTATACAAGTGTTGACTTGAGACTGCACCACATTCAATTCATTACACTATATTGTGGTTTGCTACTGAGGATTCTTTGGCGCCACTGGTACTACTGGAACCGCCCTCGTCCTGCCCTCTCGACTTGCCGGGCTTGGACACAGGGGCCTCCTCTGCCAGCGCCACGTCATGTTGCTGCACCACCAGCACCGATGCCTCCACCCCGCTCCCCGACGACGCCATAATGTCTCCTATCGGCCCTAACTCCGCGTGCTCCTCCTGCCTCTCCGCCAGCCCCGCCACCATACTCGACGGAAACCTTCCCTTCCCCACCACTATCAGATCGTAACCCCCGCCTCTCCCTATCGCTGTCACTTCCTCCACTATGCTGCTCCCCACCTTCTCCATATACACCGCCACCCCTTTCCATTTGCTCCTGAACTCCGCCACCGCCGTGTCATCCAACTCCTGCACCCACCAGCTCAAATGTCAAGTATGTTTCAAATCCAAATACTCATAACTTCTTTATATACATATCTCTTAAATTCTATCAGTTAAGTTGGTTTATAGTTAAATAATAATAATTTAAAAATAAAATAAATCATCATTTGTGATTGGAGTGCTTGATTATTTTCCTCCTCCTATTGCCTAACATAACAATCAACTAATTTTTTTTTTAAGAAATTAAAAAAAATTGGATAAGTTACTAAATCATAACATATATTTTATATTATTATATTATATATATCAGTTTATAAATCTAATTTGATTAAAAGTATAAATAATTCATGTCCTTTGTCTAGCTTCGTTAATATCTTTTTAAAAAGTTAATCAACTTTTATATTAAAAATAAAAAGTGCTAATTAATTATTGCTCTCTCGCGGGTTTCATTCTAATTTGGATTACCTGCTCCGTTTGGCGGTTCATTGTGGCAGTGGAGAAGCTGTAGATATTGTCGCAGCTGTTCGCCGGGGAATGGCGGAGCACGAGCTCGTTTCCTCTGGCGGCATCCCTCTCGGTATCAACGAACCTCACCACTGTAACCTTGACCACGGGATGTTCGGCCATTCTTGAGCCCAATCTCAAGGCCTCACGATCATCGGGCCCGCCAAAGAACAAGATGCAAACATTTTGGGCTATGGTTACATTTGGGCCCGGGGTTTGGTTCACGTCCCCAAACCCACGGTCCACGAGCACCGCCACAGAGCAAGGCGCGTTCCTCAGCACTCTCTGGTTCACAACTCTCCACGCATGGCCCACATTCTCCACCATCTCATTATGACTCCCTTCCTCCTCCTCATCTTCCCGCTCCATCTTCCTCCATTGTTTGTGAAAGGGCAAGATGATCAGGGTCACCCTCTTTTCTTCCGCCACGTGGCAGATGTCCTCGTGCATGGTGGCCAGAGAGGAGATGGCGGTGGTGGGCCGGACGGAGACTCGGCCCAGTTGGCTATAGGCCTGGAAGGCCCCGGCGAGGGGGTCGTGCCAGTGGGTGGCGGTGAAGAAAGGGAAGCCGTTCTTGCGAGCTCGCTGAGCCATGACGATGGAGGAAGAGCGTTCGGTGAGCTCAACGAGGTGCATGATGAAGAGCTTGAGGGAGGACTTCTTGGTGCTGCGGGTAGACTCGATGAGGCTGATTATGGAAGGGACGTTGCCGGGACCGTGGACGCAGGCCATCACTCGGAGCTTGTCAGAGACGGAGTTGTTAGAGTCAGAGGTGAGGTCGCCGAGCTTGCGGTGGGTGCGGGAGGAGATGCCTCGGGCGGGTTTGTAGATGGCCATCACTATCGGGGTGGTGATGAAGGTGGTGAACAGAGCCATTAGCACCAAGATAGCGAACATCTCGTCGTTTAGAACCTGTGAACAGTAGACAGATCAATTAGCTATTTGCCTTGCTATATTATTTTATCGTTATTGTGCGAAAATGTTGAAAGCACAATGGGATGGGATGTTGTGGTTTGGTGGAGATGAACATGTGAGCGTGGTAACTAACGAGACGTATTGAATCTGTGTCCTTTGACTTTGCCCTGCGCATGTGTCTTAGTTGTAGCTGTTTTGTTCTCTTTGAAAAATATGAGTTCCTTTTGATTGCAAAATAAGAAAAGTTGATACTGGGATTTTATTAGATGAAAGAATTAATATTTGAGTTTTTATCCAAAGTTTAAGATGTGAGAAAAATTGTCCAGACCTTTACAAATATTTTATAAATATGAGACAGCATGACCGAGGAGTTGACATACTGGCGGCATTAATGGAAGTTATTGAGTGGGAGTTAAGGGGGAAAAGGTTGAAGTTTGTATTAATAAACTTCCAATGAAAACGTGCATGCTTCGCGGCCCCAACACATGACAGTCATCAAGGCTCAACATAAAGACAACCAAATACTCTACTAATATCTTTTTTCTTCTTTTTCATTAAATACTCTACTACTGATTTGCTAGTTATAATCATACTAATAATCACATACCCTTTATGTTTAATTCAAGAAACTAAATAATTATTTTAAAATATTTTTATTTATTGTTTTTACTTAAGTTGATTCGAATGAATGATAAATTAGTCTAAATATCATTTCACAATACATAATATATATTATGATTAATTAATTATTTTTTTTAATCTCTCTAAAAATAAGAACATTAAAGTTAGTATTTTAATTAAAATGTTCAATTATAAGGAGACTACAAGACATTTTTAAATTAAGGAAACCGTCAAGACAGGGCAAAGTGAGAAATAACGAAGCTGACCTTTTTTTCTTTTCCAATGTTGAGTACGATTAGCTCCACCAGTCCTTTGGTGTTCATGAGGACACCTAAAGTCAGCGACTCTCTCACCGGCATCCTACACAGTACTGCCACCGCGAACGTCCCCAGTATCTTGCCGGCGCACGCCGTCGATATCACAAGAACCAGAAGCCCCCATGCCTCTGCACCTCTGATTTTCGCCACGTCAGTCTTCAATCCACTGGAAGCAAAATACAGAGGAAGAAGCAAGCCAGAAATAAAGTCCTCGATCCTCTCTATCAATCTGTCCGAGAAATCACCACCTTTCGGAATGGTTAACCCGAACACGAAGGCTCCGAATATAGAGTGGATCCCAATAAGATCCGTCATAAACCCGGAAACCATCACTCCCGCCAGCGTCAAGCAAATATAAGCTTCGTCCACAGCGTCGTGCTCCGACGAGCACCTTCGGGCCACCCGTTTCATTACGGGTCGGATCACGACCATCATAAAGATCACAAAACCAAGCCCCGACAGCAACACCCACACCGACACCAAAGGGCTTTTTCGATTCCCGGCATCCCCGGCTAGAGCGACAGCGAGCGCCAGCAAGATCCACGCGGCGATGTCGTTGAATGCTGCGGCGGCCATCGCAGTCTCTCCCACACGGGTGGTTAGGAGCTTGAGCTCGGCTAGAATACGGGCGAGCACAGGGAAGGCGGTGATGGAAAGCGCGACGCCCATGAAGACGAGAAATTGACCGAAACCGACCTTATCGGCCCCATCAACTGTTTTCCGGAGAACAATGGAGACGCCAATGCCGGAAATGAAAGGAAGGGAAATTCCGGCGAGGGCAATGCTAAAAGCTCTGCGACCGCAGCGGCGAATGGAGTTCAAGTCCAATTCAAGGCCAACGAGAAAGAGGAAGAAGAGAAGACCAATGCTGGCTACAGATTCAAGTATGGGAATGCTCCATGAAGGGAAAACAGATTGCATGTATGTTACGTTCCTTCCAAAAGCGGAGGGGCCCAGTATGATTCCTCCGACGATCTCGGCGATGACTTTAGGCTGACGGAGGGGCTTAAGGAGGAAGGCGAGGGAGCGGCTAACGAGGAGGATGAGGGTTGTTTGGATGATGAGAAGTGGGAATGCGTAGTGCAAGGGATTGTCGCCCTGCCACGCTCCATTCGACGACGTTTTGATGGAGCTTATGTTGAAGGCCGCCATGTCTATCCACTTCTCAACAACAAATACAAGACTAGTCAGAGTGGCATGCAAAAGTGATCCTTCGATTTATGGAGGCATTAAGACACGGCGTGTCTTTATAGATGGCGGATGTTAATGCTCTCGATTTTATATTCTGTGCCAATTAACAATTAAAAATCTCTAACAATTAGCGTTACTCTGTTTTTTTTTTTTTGCCTTCAACATTCAACGTTATTAATTGCTGATAGTAATACTGCCAATTAATGCTATTCCAATACTCATTTTATCGTATTAACTACTTTTTCTCACGAACCAAGGAATAGAAGTTAACTTATTAATTAGGTCCAAAATTAATAAATGTTTCCAACTTCACCCCTACTTTAATGATGCAACTTTAACTGAGTTAGTTAAAAATTAGGGTATAATGAGAAAAAAGTAATAAATAAGTTAGTTAAAGTAAGTTGGTGCCTTATAATAAGAACAAAAAAATATTGGTAGTTGGTGCCTTATAATAAGGATCAGAGGGAGTACACAACATCAGTAGCAGTGTAGCACTATATATAATCCTTAATTAGTGAGTCCAAAAATATTTTATATTAATAACTGTTTTCGAATTTTACTCCGATTAAATAAAAAATGTGAGGGAAAATGTATAAAAAAAATTTCAATACACATCAAATAAAAGTTTCACCAACAAATTTTTATTTGAGATAGTAAGGGGTCTTATTTTCTTAAAGATGAGAACATAAGTTAGAATTCCGGTGAACACATTTATTGAGAGAGATGAGAGTATTTTGTTCTCTAAGTCTAGAAGGAAAAAACTCTTAATCAAATAAAAAAAAGCTTTCAATTTAAAAAATGATTTTCAGAACATTTTAGAGTCTAAATGATGTTTACAATTTGAATTTAAATGTATGTTTTTAAAATGGAGATGTTAATATAATTAGGGCACATATAGGCTAGGATATTTTAACCCATAATTAAAATATTAGTGGGAGGTGTTTCATGTTTGATTTAATCAACTTCTATATATATACCACGTAAACATGGATTTAAATCCTCCCTATACATACAATTTCCGTGATTTTTATTTTTAAGACGATTAAATGGGAAATTCATTTTAAAGTAGGAGAGAAGTGGAGATGTTTCCAGCTGTTGACTTTGCAGGCTCACTGTAATTTTCATGGCAAATTTGGGGCACAAAGGGTGGGCAAATCATTCAGAAGAAGTAATGATATGAGTGAAGACTGAAGCAGTAGACATCAAGACGATATCTACCCCACACACATATATATAAGCAGTCTAAGGTTTGAATTAAATTTAGTTTTATGGCCAAACTGAGAAAATGTTATTATTAGAAATATATAGTGATTCTAGTTAAAAATACTACAAGTCATTTTCAATTATCTTAGATGGGTTTGAGTTGGGGTTTTTACGGCTCACCCTACCGGCTAGCCCGTAGGCCAATCTGTATTCCCTTCTATACTTTTAACATGTTATCAAAATTAAAGAAGAGTGACTAATTTGGAAAGTTAAGTCTAGCGGAATCAGATGGTTATCATAACTTAATAAATCAAGGTATGAATCCCACTAAGAAAAGTGTCCAACATTATCTGAAACATGATTGCCATTAATAAAAAATACCCGTGCCTAAAAAAAAATTTAAAGAAGAGTGATTAAATCATTAAATTTGTCTTAAATTGTGGAACATATTCCAACGATACTTCTTATTTAATTTTGTTGAGGAAGAAACAAGAACAAGGGAAATTGGAATAGATGACGAAGAGTTACAATAAAGAAGGGCGATGAAATCAAGTCGTCAAAGCCTCAATTGCTGATGTCACAGACTGCCGCAGATGATTGGAGTTCCTCAACTTTTGCACAGAAGAAACCAGAGGAGGGTAATTAACGCGCATTATAATAATAACAACGTTGTTATGGAAAGATAAGATTGAACGCATTATTGACTTTGCTACACAGAGTGGCCCATTTTCGAAGGATTTTAAGTTAGAAATGGAAGCAAAATAGAGAGGACCATTCAAACAATTCAACATGGGAATCAGATACATGGCCGTGCATTAGAAGGAATACTGGCTATTTGACGAATTCACAGAAACCTTAATTATATCGCTATAAAGCATCCTTCAGAATGCAGACACTCACACCAAGAATCTCATGAACAAGTGTCGTGATTGTGATTGTAGGGGTGAAAATATATCAGAAATTAGCTAAATAATCATGAACCCTTGAGCTTGAGCCTGAGGTTAAGCATACATGGTTTTTTTTTTTTTAAGCTTAAACCTAAGCCTTTAGAAGACACATGGTCAGACCTAAAACGTTTTTACAAACTTATTTATAACGTAGGTATTTAAATAAACTTAAAAATTAGGGTTTAAAGGCCTATGATTTAAAACCTACAATATAAATAACATAAAATTTAATTCTTAATTATAATTTAATAATTCAAAAGGCTATTATTTGAATTTTAAATTATAGAGAACCAACACACAAAGATAATTTAATAATTTTATTTTTAAATAAAAATAAAAAATATAAAAATATAAATATAACATAGACCTGTATAATATAAGTAAAATTATTTTTTAAAATATGTAAACGGGTCAAGTCTGAAAACTTATAGACTAGACCTTTATAGAATAGGTTGGGCATTTTTGTATATCTAAACCTCTAAATAGACCTTAACTTTACCTTTTTGTTAAATAAATTAGACTAAGTCATCAGGCCCTAACCTAGCTAAGTTATAGGAGTTTCACCTATTTCCACTCACCATCTTTAATCCTTTAATCGTGAAGATGTTGGTAACGCCTAAATTTATACGTGTCTTCACGTGATGAAACAGTTTTTGAATTTAATCCGGTCAAACTCCAGAATTTTGAAAACAACGGTTCCTACGTCAGATAAAATTAAGCAACATACTAGAAAGACTTTAGCTGTCTATAACTCATCTCTTACATATATCCACGTCCCAGTCCACTTGAAGAATAACAATAATATCGGTTCGGTTAATTAAACTTATACTATGATTAATTAAAATAACAATGATTGTAGTATATGGGAGGCTTATATATATAAACTGCAGGCCGTTTCACTGCGTGGCATATTTCTCTTTTGCTCTGAGCTTCAACGATGGTGGGTAAGAACACAGAATATATGCCGATCAAAACGGAGAGCATATAACACTTCTCAGTGGGAGGAACTTGCAATTGTCACCATCAAATGAAATGAAAGACGCTCCAAACGCACAAAGCTTTATGAGACAACCCCATTCTTAGTGATCTACAATTTTTCAATCACTAGATATATAATATTACAACTAACGAACTTCAAATATCAAACCTCCTAAGTATCTATAAGACTCATAAATATTTAACAAAGATACTGTAAACCGTACTATAATTTATTTATTTAATCTATCTAAGTTAGTCATTTTATATTAAAGACTGATGCTAGTACTATGTATATGCATCTTATTCCATCCCAATATTTATCTTTATCCAACCCTATGATTTCACGTGCGTGCATTTGTGTCGCCAAACGTCTGCTCTCACAAAACAGCCAAGAACATATTCTAGTTTAGTTTAGACATAATATTTCATAAATAAAACGTCAAAATTCATCATCATCATCATGCTTGTCTCTCTGATGCATCTCGCCTTCAAAACCACTGTTCAAACGTGCAAGTTGTATGTATTTGTGCCTGTGTCTATATATATATATATATAGAGAGAGAGAGAGAGAGGAGTTAGAGAAGAGGGGAAAGCCCGTGAAACAAGGTTAACCATAAAAGAGGGGCTTCACGAGCTTTCATTTTTCAGTAATTATGAACATACAGATTAACTTGTACCTATTTTCTTTAGTCAACGCACTATCAAAATTAGATGAGGCTCACAAAAATCACTTGCTCCTCTCGCTTTTTGCCTTTAAATTCCATCCATCAAAACGTGAACATACTTTATAGTGTGTGTGTTTATACATATCTTTCATGTTTACTTTCCATGGTAATTATATATTGATTTAAGAGATACGTTTGTTTATGACCGCAAATTGCTATATCATGAATGCAAGTGTCCCACCAACAAGGACGGTTCAGGATTCTTAACAACCCACTCCCACGATTGCGTGCAACTTCCACATTTGTATCTATCCTTATATCTCTATATGACTGTTTCGATGTAGCTTTAATTTATTAATTTCGTTGAACTCACATTTTAATTACCAAAAATCAAAATCTTAATCATCATATAATCTGGAAAAGAAACTAGTTTTATTTTGAGATATATATCCCTAATGATAACTGAATAAATAATGATACGATATTTATAATGCACTGTGACAAAAATCCCCTCTCCACGTGGCTAATCTACTTGCAATGAGTGTGAGTTCAATCTAAATTATTGCGATAGATTCCAACTTCTTTCCACTTTAACACTTGCAGAGTCGATAGGGTTAAAATAAGTGACAAGCCAATCAATTCCAAATATAGCAAAAGGGCGTGTATGTACGTGGAAATTAATCGAACCTTGCCTCCTCCACACGGCTTTGTTATTGCATTTTAATGATAAAATAAACCTGGGTGTAAGGGTGCTTATGCTACATGTTTGAGTAAGCTACTATATGTAGCCAACTTGTCCAAATCGTTCAGACTTGGAGAAAATGGGCATTATATATATATATATTAGTATACATTACGAAGTTTTGCGATCATATTCCTCCAGCATTTATCGATGGAGTTATCTATACATACATTTCACGAAGACTCATTATCTGATAGAGTTGACCTCAATGAAGCAAATTAATAACTATCAACAAATGTACGGGGGAGAAAAAGAAAGAGGATTGTTTTTAAAAGAGTTTTTGCATGATAGCGTTCAATTCAATCACTACAAATATCAGTATTTGTAGTGGTTTTAATGAAAACTGTTACAAATTTGTAATAGTATGATTTGTTCTAAATGGTGCGCCTGTAAGAGACTGTACTTTATAGTGGTTACATAAAAAAAAACCGCTATAAAACGTGGTGCCAACATGGCTTCAAAGTTTTAACTGTTACTTAATAGCAGTTTAGTCAATCTAACCGCAATAAAATTGGCACCACATTTGTGACAGTGTTCTTTATAACCACTATAGAATACAAAGAGTTGTAACTTTGTAGTGGTTCACTCAAACTGTTACAAAATGTATTGTAGTTTGTAGCGGTTATTGAGGCAAATAACTGTTACAAAATACAAAGAGTTGCAAATTTTTTGTGGTTTTCTACAACCACTACAAATTATCATGTTAGCTGATAGAGTTTTGCTATTTGTAGTGGTTGAGGTAGCTGTTTGGTTAGAGCCACTACAAATGACACGACTAAGTAAACACTGTTGACGAGGGTTCTTTCTTTTAAAAAACACTTGAGAGGTATTTTGGTAAAAATATAACATTTCAAAATGTCAGAATAGTTCATTGAGACCTATTTGTCATTTCCATATGCGTTAACATAATTTTTAGGGTTTTCCAAGTTTGAATGATACTTATTTAGAATTTTCTCTAACATATTTTAACAAAATACAATTAAAGAATGATATTTCAGAATTTCATCCCCAATTTAAGCTTAAGCTATAACAAAAAAAAAACAAATATAAGTTATATACTTTTGATAAACCAATTGCCATAGTATATTGGTTTATGGTGTAGAGCCAGTTTGGATTTAGCTTTTGAGATTTACGAAGTAAAATAAATTTTTTGAAATAGCTTTTTATAGAACAAATTATTAAAAAACGTGATTTAATAACAGGGGCATGAAATTATTCCTCCATGATAACTTATTAGAGAATTTAATTTCCGGGTTCATAAATATCCCTCATTAAAAATTATGATTTTTTTTCCTATGAGAAGGAAATGAAAAGGTCAATAAGAATATAATAAGAGTAAATGTACAAAAAAATACACATGAGTTTTTTCCCCAGGAGCGCCCAGCACCGTGTACCTTTTTTTGGAGCAAAAATACACACGTGGTTACTATTTTAAAGTAAAAATCACATCTCAGCGTTATGTTAGTGTCCTCATAATTGTTAATTTAGAATTTTAAATCGGTTATTGAGATCTTTGAATCTCATAGTTGTTATATACATGAAAAATGAACATGAATGCAAAGAAGTTGTAAGAGGTGAACTTAGCTAATTGTAGGCTATGGTTGAGGTTCCTATTAATAGTACACGTCATCATTTGTCATTTTTTATTACATATGTAATGTCATGTCCTATGAACTACTTAATTATGATTTATAAATCGGGGTGTTAATAGCCTAGGCATGAGATAAAATAAACATGTAAATTTCACTATCCAACAAAAGCGAGGAATTGAAAAGTCTTAATCCATCCAAAAAAATACGGATTATGCGTGTGTGAGAGAAAAAAAGGGGGGAGCGAGTTGTATTAATTAGCTTTTGGTGACGACGAGAATTTAATTTGAGTTACAAATGTCATTCTTTTTTTATGAGCATGAGCTTTCTGAATAATATATTGATCTATAATATAATGTTTACTTTTTTACAGTTGAAGTTAAAATTTCTCCCCATAAAACCTGTTCATGTGATGGTAGAATGGAATTATGTAGTAGTTACAAATCAGAACATGATGCATTGATCCTGATTAAGATTCAAAGGAAGCTAAAGTTCCTTCTTTTTTTTTTGTTGGGGGGGGGGGGGGGGTTACAAGAGAGAAAGAACTGAAAAGGTTAATTAGGATATTGGTTCCAAAATGCCAAGGTTAATAAGCGTTTTGCTCGTAAAAACCTTTTATCCCATAAGGCCATTATTTCTTGTGCAATAAAAAAACTAAGGCCATTGACTCATCACAAATATGTACTCTAAATATTTGGATCCCATGTTCCATTACAACTTAGGTTAAATGAGAATAATTTTACTCTAACCGTTATTTCAATTAATTTTGATCGTTAGTTGACTAAAATTTTAACTTACAGTTTAAATGTCATTTTTGTTAATGTACAAATTTATATAAGAAGTTCATGTGTTATCTATTTTAATTTTTTTTTAAGTTAGATTTAAAATTGTCAAGACAAATTTGATCTTTAACAAAAATGACGTAAATGACATGTGGACTATCAACTCAATATATTTAGTTAACTAACAGTTAAAATCAACTAAGATAATTATTATAGCAAAATTACTCCAATTTTTATACTTGTAGGGTAAAATTACCCCCCAAAAACTTACAGGATAAAGTTGCCCCTAAGTGAAATATACCCTTAACCCTTCCGTAGTACAAAATTATATCACGTGCACACTCTTAATTCACCTAAGACAAAACGCTTCACGACTCTTAAATATGATTTATAACATGGGATAACAGACACTACAAAAAAATTGGTTTTCTACAACAGAAAAATTCTGTCGTAAAATTCCAATTTTCTGTCGCAAAATAGGATTGCGACGGAATTTGTGACGGAATTCATCCATCGCAAAAAAGGCCTCGCACTTGCGACGGAAATTTTTCCGTCGCAATTGTGACGGAATTTTTCCGTCGCAAAAAATAAAATAATTTTAAAAAATAATTTTAATTAAAAAAATAAAAATAAATTTAAATTTGAAAAAAATAGGAATATATATATATATATATATATATATATATATATATATATAATAAAATTATTAAAAATATATATAAAATTGCATTAAAAAATCATTAAAAAAAGTAAATAAATTTCAAGATAAATTTTGCATATGATAAAAATATAAAATAACAATCATATAGAATTTTTTACAATAAAAAAGTCAAAATATATATATTATAAAGTTGCGAATATCATAATTGATATAAGGTGAAATCAAAATTTAAAACTAAATTTTCCAGTTCTTCTAATGACTGGGGATATCAAAATACCAAAATAAATAATGGCTAGACTTCTATAGTGCATACATCAATAGCCATCAAGGTTACAAAAATCGGTGTCGGGGAACATAACACATAAATTAATGTGCAAAAAGGCCAACAACAATTAAAATCCCAAACCTAGTTAAACACATCAACAACACCACTAGAATCTCAACTGCAAAGCAACACCCTCAGCAAGACTAACCGAGATTAAGGTAGGAAGCATCCATATAACAAAAATGTAAATTTTGTATTTTAAATAACTAATTGGGGGGACCAGTAAAAATCCTCTTTTAGCATTTAAAGTGCACATAGTATTCCTTTGCATTGACTACCATTAGTTTTACAGAAGCATCATTCCGTACCCTGATTAATGTAATGTGAGGTCAAAAAATTAAGTTTTAAAGGATACTTTCAATACTTACAGTATTCGTAAATGCAGACAAAACTTTTAGCCTTTTATACCTGAAATTAGAGGATAGTAAAAAAATCAGACGATCTGACGGACAGTGGTGGTTCAAAATTCATGATATTCTGTCACCTACATATAGGACAAGTTCTGGCGTGTGTGCATCTGCTGATAAATAATGGCGAGCCAAAGACAAATTCATATCATTTTGTGCCACATGCAAGAATAAGAATTTCCCACAGAATTTGTTTTATGCTCATCTCCATCTTGATTTGCATTATAATTAATCAATTCAATTGAACTACAAAAACATGCAACTTAGCTATTTCATTCATAAGATAATTTTTTCAAAATATCTGATGTAATAACAAGAAAGTCTGGCTAAATTACACCTTATGCCCTTCTTGTTCCAAAATATCAATGATAAATGGCATATATTACAAAACTTCTACTACAAATTACCATGGTCGTAACACGAGACTATGATTTCTCAATATGATAGCAAAAGAAACTAAATGGATAAGTCTATAATTAAAACCTTTATATGATAGCAAAAATAATAAATTTTATCTTCGAAAACAAATACTGCTCGTCATTGAAGATGATTTTCAACTAGCAGTCTTACCCATATGTATAATCTCCATCAGCCTTCTTCCTTGAGGTGGCCATGAAAAATAATGAAAATGTTAGAAGACCGCATCCAAAAGTCAAATGAAATGCATCAGACACCAAACCTGAAAACAGATGTATAAATTATAACTGAGGCTCTGACCTCAAACAAATAATTCTTCCAATGATGAGATTGCAAACAACTATACGGTAACACCATCAAAATTTATAAAATCAGCAGATTAGCATTTCCAACACAGTAAAACATAAACGCACCACAACAACTCAAATAGGATGATTTAGCAAAAAAAAAAAAAAAAGAAAAAAAGCTAACTTCAGACGAAATGAAATAACAAAGCGAGCTGCACCTTTGACTTTTGTAGAAAGCTCTTCGGAAATCTCGACACCAAAACCTGTATATGTCTCAGTAGCAACAGAGTAGATTTTCTTTTTGGCTTCCTCCTCACTACAATCAAACAATTTTAGTAAGGAAAAGGAGAGGAAAAAAGGCAACATAAATCGAGTTGTAACAAGAAAAGAAATGGACATCGCAATCGCACCTTCCAACAACTTGGGCGAGGGTTTTGACATAAGAGTTTACTATTTCCTCATCCGAGGGCTTCGGGGCTTTTGAAAAATCCATGATAATAAGCCAGTGCTTCAGGTCGCAACCATCGAGAAGAATGGTATCCTTGAGCGCCGAACTCTTCTTCTTGCTAGAGTTCTTAGTATCCACAGAGCCATTGGACTTGTCATTAGCGGGCGATTCTTCTGATTCCGACATCGAAGTTTGGAAACGAATTGGGAATTTCAGGGAATGTAGAAGCAGTGGGGTTTGTTTGGGGAGTATGAAAAAATGTGATGCAAGGGCGAGAACAAGCTAGGGAAAAAAAAAAGGAAAGAGCTTGAAGCAGTGGAGAACGGCTGGCCGCATTATATCTAATATATATATTATAGGCTTTTGCGACGGAATCACTTTTCCGTCGTAAAATTTGTGACGGAATAGTTTTTCCGTCACAAATTTTTTTAAAACAAATCATTTTTCTGTCAAAATTTGCAATAGAAATTTTCTTCCGTCGCAAAATTGAACCTTTTTGCAACAGAATTTTTTTTCCGTCGTAAAATTGCGCCTTTTTGCGACGGAAATTTTTTCCCGCCGCAAATTTTTTTTTAAAAAATCATTTTTCTGTCAAAATTTGTGACGGAAATTTTTTTCCGTCGCAAAATTGAACCTTTTTGTGATGGAATGTTTTTTCCGTCGCAATTTTTTTTAAAAAAAATCATTTTTTGACAAAATTTTGCGATGAAAACTTTTTTCCGTAATAAAGTTGAGCCTTTTTACGACGGAATTTGTTTTCCGTCGCAAAATTGAACCTTTTTGCGACTGAATTTAAATTCCGTCACAAAAAGGCTCAATTTTGCGACGGAATGTATTCCATCGCAAATTAACTATTTTCTAGTAGTGAGATACTACTGTATAGAATAAGAGTATAGTTTTTACCAGTTCCGTATTATGATGCATAGAGATTTAATTTTTGTGTATGTCTGAATCCTGGTTAATGTCTAAAGCATAAATTTATGTTGATTTGGAATTATAATTGAACCTTTAAAAATAATTTTTAAATTATAATATTAATTTATGAGAAAAATTATATCTTAATTTACATTAATAAACACTTTTAAAGTACCCAATCAATATTGCATATATGGAGGTCCAGAGTTGTATATATATTCACAAGTCTATGTCTTAGGGCAAGTGAATGGTAATAATGCCTGCCAACTAACATACGACACAGTACTTTGACCCTTCTTTTTTGGGAAAATCCCACTCAAGGTCCAAATTATTAAAATATTGTCAAAAAATACCCTAAAAAAAATCATATGTCAGAAAAGGCCCTGAGACCTTTTTTGATATTATTTAAAAAAAAATTATACGGATATAGTTGTTAATGATACTGATTTAGTTGTTAATATATAGTTGTTAATTATACTAATTTAGTTGTTAACGAGACTGATATAGTTGTTAACCGCTACTGATATAGTTGTCAATGCTTTCTGAAATAATACCACAAAAAAAGCCTTAACATTTGACTTTTCTTAGGGCCTTTTTTTACAATATTTTTCTACTTTAGGCCAGAATGAAATTTTCCCTTCTTTCTTTTCCAATGTTGAGGAATACGCTGAGCACCGGTCCTTTGGTGTTCATGAGCACACCCAAAGTCAGCGCCTCCCCCACCGGCAATCTACACAGTACTGCCACCGCGAACGTACCCCCCACTATCTTGCCGGTGCACGCAGTGGATGGTTCCAAAACCAGAAGCCCCCATGCTCCTGCTCCGCAGATTTTCCTCACGTTCGTCTTCAATCCGCTAGGCAAAATAGAGGAAGAAGCAAGCCTGGAATAAAGTCCTGGCTTCTCCCTATCAATCTGTCCACGAAATCACTGCCTTTTGGGATGGTAACCCGAACACAAAGGCCCCGAAAATGGAGTGGATCCCAATGAAGTCCGTCACGAGCGCCGAAATCATCACTCCTGCCAGTTTCAAGGAAATATAACAGCGTCGTGCTCCGACGAATCAGGTGTATGAGTGGCTTGAAGGCACCTCAATAGGGTCAGCTACACCTCCAACGAGGTCCTGTACGAAGATCGCCAACTGATCAGAGGAGCTGTTGAACCAAAAAGGACAGTGAAGTGCTTGTAAATCAGAGAAAAGACGCTGACTGAGACACATCGAAGTCCGAAAAGTCGCGGCAGAAGGAGCGACAGCCTTAAAGAAAGAAGAAAGAATCAACGGTGGAGATCGAAGTGTACCCCCCAGACCAATATCTTATGTTTTTTGATATAAAGACCAATATCTTATTGGGTCTGAGGGGTGGGGTACTTATTGTAGGCCCCAAAATCCGCCCTTTCAATCTGCACGATTGGTCTACACAAGAATACAAGGTCAACATACTAGGCCCATGGGGGACCACTTAGTCAACCCACTACTTCCGTAGATGTAGGAACAACCCCTCCAGATTCTTGACACGCTATCAATTGCTTAATTGGTCGACAGGATTAAAATATTATCAAAGCCATATAGTTGAAATTAATCACTCTATGGAGCCAACCACTCAAAGTCGGTCAGACGCTGGCCCGCTACGTTGGTATTCCCGAGTTACGTGATTCCTCCAGCGGCATTTGCTTGACTTTCACCCCATCTCACACAAACTCATATATCATAACAATATATAAGGGGGTCATTTACACGCACATCAGACAAAAATAATAATACTCTCGCTTTTTAAATATAAGATTCAATTATTTTTTAGAAAAATTAAGAAAAATAATTAAATTATTTTATAAGATTTATATTCATCATTTTTCTTCAACATAGTTTGTCTAACATATCAATTAATATAAAATATAATGATACACATTATATGATATAATTAAAAACCTTGTTTAATTTTTTTAATCTATTCAAAAAAAATTATTAAGTTTTATATTTAGGATAGGAGGGAATGACAAATGCAAAGCGTCGGGAAATCGGGCCATTTCAGTTTAGACCCGAACCTGTTAAGGGCTAGGCTTATGATTTAGATCATGTTGAAATAATTGGGCTAAAAGGAAAAGGTCAATTTTTTCTAATTTTATCAAATGACTACAAGGTGAGTTTTGTTTTGGAAAAAATGATTTTTTTTAAATTGGAAATGTTTACCAAATCATATAGTGTTCTACTATGAATGTTTTAAAGAAAAAATTCATTCTTTTTTTACTAAAAAGATAAGAGAAGCTTGTTGATGAAATTATAGTTACATAAATGTCTTATAATTGATTTTTTTGAAATATTACTCAATTTTTAATAATATTTCACTTGATTCTTATCCCCAAAAAAAACATCTTCTTCAATATTGAGGGAAAGAAAAATGTTTTTTATTGATATAAGGTAAACAAAGAGAACAATTTTTTAATTGTATTTGAAGTGGTCTGAATATTATGCAAACTTTATCAAAAAGAAAAACCAAAAAAACATATTGAAAAATGAGAAAGTAGAGTCCCTATATCATGAAGAATTTTGTTTTAAGGCAAATGGTTATTTATTCTATTTATAAAAACAATATAAACATTTAGTACTCTAAAAAATTTGTCGTTAATTAAGAATTACTAATTTTAATCTAACTTCTTAAAGAAAATGAAGAAAATCTTTTTTTTTTTTGGTTGTAATACTAGCCTGAAGCCTGCTAGCCAAGCTCAAGCCTATGAGTAAATGTGTTAAAAACTTCAAAATAAGAATCTTTAATATGAGTTGGGCCTAAATAGGCCGGCTCATTTATTCTATCTAAATGAATATATATATAAAACATTTAATACTTCAAAAAATTTTGTCTTAGATTAAAAAATTTAGTATTTTAATTTAATTTCTTTAAGAAAATGAAAAAATATATTTTTTGTTAAATTAGCTTAAAGTCCACGAGCCAAGCTTGAGTCTATAAGTAAACACGTGGAGCTTTAAAATAGAGACCTTTTATGTAAGTTAGGTCTATATGGGTCAACTTATTTAGCCTTCAACCTGCAAAAGGAACGAGAGAAAACTCAGGTTTTAGAAGATGAGTAATTTGACATATTTGGATTCCTATATATCCACTCATGTGGTGTTTCAATGTATGATATATATAGATATCATCATATATATTTAAAAAGCCATATGCTTTGGAACAATCTTATAGTGTTTGGGAGTGAGTTTTGATTGATTAAAAGAAGCATCTACTTCAACCAATATGCCTTAGACAAGACCATACATAACATAGAATCACACTTAGAAAGATAAAGGTGCACAATTAGCTAGAGCAACATGTGTTATAGTGAAACTGATGGCCAAAAAGGAAAAATCGGCCACATTTGAATTACTTTCTGGAGAGTTTCGGCCGTGTTCCCACCTTTACATAATTAAGAAGGAGAAAACCAATGAGAACAGTCCAACATAACTATTTAGATTGATTCCAACTACTCTCCCCCATCCTTAACTGCATGTCACGCGCGCATAAATACGATTCTATATTGGGCCTGATACTCTCCCTAATTTTGTTGAAATGTATCCTCCGAACTTTCTTCTTGTTGGGCCTTAAAAAGGACTCAATGGTCGGCTTCCCAATTAAGTTGTCCCAAAAACAATGTCTGTGGGCATAAGCTCAAAATAAAAATTACTCGTATGTTTTATTTTTTTGGTGGGGAGCCTATTCTCTGTAGATGCAGACCTGAATTTAAGAAGGCGGCGGTAGACCGCTGAGGTCTCTTTCATATGTTGGGTTTTTCTCATCATCCTTTTCTTTTTACTTCTTATAATTTTGAAATTATTTCCATCCAATCAATACAACATTATTTTAATTTTTTTTCTCATTTCTAATCAACGGCTCAGATTGACTGATGAGGGAAAAGGAGAAACAAGCAAATGACAAATTGACAATATCTCCTTCCCTCATCGACTGAGTCACCGGCAGCAATTTCGGTTTGAAGATCCACTCTCAGTTTTAGACGTACATGTCCACTCTTCCTCACTGCAATCAACATGTTTTGTCGGAGTTTTACTGTGCCTCTCTTATATCGCAAGATAGCCTAACCGCACAATTTGGCGTGCCCCCATGTTTACGAGTCACGAGAGACAACAGACTTACTTATTTTAATGAAACTAAAGGACCTGGGAGTCAAATCAGTAGGTAGGCCAGCTAAAACAGGAATTGGAGTTCAATGAATATGATATCTTTCTCTCTGCAGATTCTCTTCTTCCTATATCCATTGTAAGCTCGTATCATACATGTGTGTGTTTGAGAATCATTTTTCACATAAAGTTACCCACCGCAAGCTGCTTCAAATTTGGATTACGGCCTTCCGGACCAAGGCATAGAGTTTAATGTCTCTAAACTTGAGCCCCTTCATATTGGATGTCTACAGTAAGAAGCCTGTTTGCCATTGTCAGCCTCATTCTGATGTATTGTTACTGTTGATGTCATTGGGTATATTGGGCCCACTAACGAATGCAATATAAGAATTTTCAGTATTATTCTAAACAACGGGCAGTCACAAAACCATCGGAGGAGTTGTTCTCATTGTCCCAAATTCTCACAATCCCTCATAAGTCTATATAACCGTTGCTTGAAAAGATTGGGGAAAAGATTATCCAATCTGATCCATTAATTAAGAGGAGAGAAAAAGATAGGTTTGATAACATTACTCATTTTTTACCTTTCATTTAATTGCACAGAACTGAGTTAAAAATTATGAAGCATGATGCCCCCAAATTAATTGGGTCTAAATTCAGCTTTTTAAGGGGTAATTTGCCTCGCAGTTTTTATCCATGGGCAATTTTGCCTTAAAAGATACATAACAGGGAGTAATTTTGTTTTAAGAGCTTGTTTGGAATCTATGGTTGGACGGCGTCCAGCCCAAAAAAAAGCGTTGGAAATTGCAGTACAAAACGAGTTCACTGAGACAACAAGCCTTGCTGCTTTGAAATAGTTTGTTTGAATATGGCCTTGGAATGGAGGTTCTTCAATGTCCCGGTTACACGACAGGCCAGGAAAATACGGACGCGAACATGGTTGCGATGTGGGCCGGGAAAGAATTGAAAATTAAAATACAAAATTGTTGCCCACTGCAGCAATTCAAGAAAGTCGACAATAAAGAACTAAATATCAAGCATGCTGCGTTATGCAGGAAAAGGAACTTAATCCATTGATTCCGAGAGAAACTGATGAAGCCCAAAGAAAAAGTGAGGAACCAGAATTCCTTCATCATAGTCAATAAGTCAAACACCAAAGAATAAAACGTGAATTGGGAATAGATCTTGTTGATAAGAGTTCAACAAATACAGAGCAGAAATGTTAACAGCAAACAATACCCAAATCAAACATCATTTACAACCCTAGCTAGAAAACCCTAGGCATAGGGAAAATTAACCACCGAAACCATAGAGAGTCCTTCCCTGCCTTTTGAGCGCGTAGACGACATCCATGGCGGTGACCGTCTTCCTGCGAGCGTGCTCAGTGTAGGTAACAGCATCACGAATGACATTCTCGAGGAAAATCTTCAACACACCACGAGTTTCCTCGTAGATGAGCCCGCTAATCCTCTTCACGCCACCTCTTCTGGCCAGACGACGAATCGCAGGCTTCGTGATACCTTGAATGTTATCACGCAGCACCTTCCTGTGCCTCTTGGCTCCTCCTTTCCCCAGTCCCTTTCCTCCTTTGCCACGACCCGACATCTTTCCCTCTGAGATACTCAGACACCCAAGAATTCTTCTGCTCTGAACTTCGAATTCGAAAAGCTATGAGAGCGCAGGTACGGGGACTGGGTTTATATGGAGGCGCGTTTCGGGTTTCCCAGATGACTTGAGCCATTTGTGGCCGTTGGATTAGACCGTAATCAACAGCTATAAATCGTAATCCGCGTCATCTCCTTGGGTTAGTTTAAGACTCTCGATTGTGGTCATTCAACGGTGATGATTCTTCGTCTGGTACTTTATTTCCCTGGCTCATTTTTTTCCCACAAAGTAACAACAAGCAAACAAGCAACTTACCAGAAATAATGAGCTTGTTTAGTATACCAATAGTGAAAATAATTTATGAAAAAGTTAAATTTTATATTTGAATTAATGTTTACATAAATAGTTTTTACTTTATAAGCCATGTTCAACTAAGAAACTTTGACTCTATAAACGAGAAAAGTTTATTTTCCAAATAAGGAGTTTTTAAACTTTTTACTCCCAAAACTTGATTTAGAAAAAATTTTATCCAAACTAAAAAAAAAAAAAAACCCATAAGCCTGATTGCCTATCCTAAAAGTTGTACTAACCATGCACTATATTATTTAAAAACAATACAGAAATTCTCTGAGGAAAAAAAAAAGAAAAGAAAAGAAGAAGGGCAGAAATTTAATTTAGTTTAATTTATGTTATTTTAAAGCTGAACAAAATTGCTATATTTTAATTCAGAAGCTTGATTCCTCTAGGCGAACCGTACCAACTTAAGTTGAAATTTATTCCCAGCTGAGTGACAAGTTTAAAAACATCACTATGACATGGCTGACCAAAAGTTTGATGGGAACCAGGAACACTTCGAACTATATAGAATGATGATTCAGTTGAGAACTAAACTTAGGGAATATGTGTCAATTGTCAACGACATTCTACTGTTATAATTTTCAAAGAACAAAATCATACTGGTGCATTATCTATCCATGTTTTTCAGTTACAGAGCTTTGATTACAAAAATCTATGTTGTATATTTGTTGAAGAGGGTTTTTTTTTTTTTTTCTTTTTGGTCCACATTCAGATGAGCTTGTTTTTCTTGTGCATGAGATTGGCTGATAATCAGCAGGCTGGGGCACTTATCAGATTAAATTCAGGAATATTTTCACACTTTAAATTTTGAATGTGTTATTGTTTGCATAATTGCATGCCCTGTTTCGACGTCCCTGGGATATATTCATACTTCAAAATTGTTCAAGTTGGCTCAGTGACTTCATCCTAGTTATCTCCTCAGGGACCTTAATCCTTCCTCAAGCTGGCAATTGCAAACTGAGCAGGAGGGCCATAATCCTTCCTCCCCAGGATTAATAGATTCCCTAAAGCAGCTGAAATATACATACTTCCATGCAGCAGAAAGCAAGAGAAAATTAAACAACCCACGGCAAAAGAGGCAAGAACCTTAAATTCTACGTAGGATCTTCCGAACATGAAGGAGCAAAGGATGCCGTAGATTGATCCCATTGCTATTCCTTGTCCTAAATCATTAGCAACAGATCGGAGGAGGCTTGTCGCTTTGTGATGAAGATGATGGCAATGGTGAGTCCTGACCAATACCCATTTTCTTTGTTATATATCAAGCCGAGTAACACAGCAAGGCCTAATGAGAAACTGTTGGAAATTTCTTTGTTGCTGGCTGAAATTGTGGCCGCGTTAGACAATGCAAAGCACTTATTGGCTTGATGGTCTAAATTTTTTAGTGATCTTCTATTTGGAAAAGTGGTAGGGGATGAAAAAAGCACAGCAAAAAGGACAAAAAGCATATTATGGAAGTAAAATAACTATCTTGGTTAACATTTTTTCAAATGAGTTTTTAAGTAAAAAACTACTTTTAAAAAGAAGTTATTAAGACATATTTTTAATAATACATATGGTTTCTATTACCGTCAATCTAAACACAACACTTAATTAATCCAAGTCAATCATGTGATTGGCTCTTATCCTCTTCCCCGTCTCAACCGTTGAATTGAAATTTGAATTGTTTAGATTTAATTTTTTATAAAAATATTATTTTTAAATATTTGTTAATAATTTAATATTTTATTAAGATTTTTATAAAATATGAAATCTAAATCGTTAAGATTTCAATTCAATAGCTAAGATGAAAAAGATGATGGGAGCTAAATTCGTCAATCATACTATCTAATAATAACACGTAGATCACACAATATTATTGAATCGATAAGGAAAACACACATATAAATCCAAACAAGCTACAAAAATCAAATCTAATCACATAATCAAATCCAATCAAGCAATACTACACTTTTAACTAGCTTCATTTATGTAAATCATGATCATGATTCTTCACCGCTAATCCAAACAAGCACTTAATTATAAGTGAATGGTTAAAGTCACACTCAGACACCTAGTTTTAGTATTACTATTTCTAACAAGCACTTGAGTATTTTTAAATACGCCTTAATTGTGGGAATAATTATTTAATGGTTAATATATAAAAACACACAATGTTTTTTGTTTGCACAATAAAATCATGAACGACTAAACCAAAAAAGAAGAATAAATCATGAACACTGCCTTTAACCTTTATTATAAAACACAAACTAATAAATATATTTAGTTCTTTGTATACGATACTTACTTGTTTCCAAAGAATATTAGATTTTATTTTTCCATATACACCTATAATTAATAAGGGTGGTGAGTGAGAGTAATAATTAATATGATAGTAAAGTTTAATGTAATTAATAGGAGTAATATTGAAATTTACTTAAATTTTATGACAAATTTAATGATTGTAATTGTTTTTATTAGTTTGTGAGAATTATTAATTAATATATTATAATAAGAATTAGAGTACATTTAAAAGAAAATTAAGGAATATGAAATTTTTGCGTAAATACTCCATCCGCTGGAGGCCTGTACACTTTTTACAAATGAACTATATGAACAAAGCGTGTTATAATTTTTAAATTTTTATATATAATTGGTTATTGAATTTGGCATTGGAACACCGGAGTTGGCGGTAGCTAATAACGAAAAGTGATCCGCAAAACACGCAATTTCGATGGCTAGATCAAACAGTTCCTTCACAGAACATTCTAGAACAAAATAAACCTACTATATAACCTAAACGCTGCCCCTTGACTTCTCCTTTCGCCCTGCTGAAGCTTGAAACGGCTGTGGCTAGTATCCTCTTTAGACCTTTTTTCAGGCGCCGACGCTACATCCTGAAACGCAATGGCCGCCGGTAAAGGAGAGGGTCCTGCTATCGGAATCGATCTAGGTACCACCTACTCCTGCGTCGGAGTATGGCAACATGACCGTGTTGAGATTATTGCCAATGACCAGGGCAACAGAACCACGCCTTCTTACGTGGCTTTCACCGACTCCGAGCGTTTGATCGGCGATGCCGCTAAGAACCAGGTCGCCATGAACCCCATCAACACCGTCTTTGGTATGATATTCTGACTCTATCATATTTCTGGATCTGACTTTGTCACATCTGTAGATCCATAGCCTTTTCTCTTAATATTGTTGTAGCATAGCATTTTTGGTCAAATTTATCTTGTAGGCGGATCTATTGCTGAGTTTTGATAAATTTTTTACTCACATTATGAATATGGATCTAAGTTTTTAGATATTCCCTCTTTTGCCTGTATCTATATTTCGTGTTATTTCTTTCTTGAAAAAGATTCATTGGTACGAGTATAGAAACATCATCGTTTTCCTATTACGTGAAATAGTCTTACAAAACGCGATTAGCCTCCAATATAAGTTCTCAAATAGCTCATTGCAATGGATAGCTGTATACAATCCCTAACGGATCAGTTGGACTCAAGGCCATAATGTTGGCGATTAGATATTGTCTTAATATTGTTATCTTTCTGAGGCACATGTAAATGTCCTTGTTTATATTGTCATTTTTAAAATTTCTGCTGCACATCATGTCTCTGAAAGAAAACCTATTTATTGTTGTTTTTTAGACGCGAAGAGGTTGATTGGTCGTAGATTCTCTGATACATCTGTTCAGAGTGACATTAAACTGTGGCCGTTTAAGGTCATTTCTGGCCCTGGTGACAAGCCAATGATTTCAGTAGCCTACAAGGGTGAAGAGAAGCAATTTGCTGCCGAAGAGATCTCATCTATGGTGCTTGTAAAAATGCGTGAGATTGCTGAGGCCTACCTTGGATCCACAGTCAAGAATGCTGTTGTTACTGTCCCTGCTTACTTTAATGATTCTCAGCGTCAGGCCACCAAGGATGCTGGTGTCATTGCTGGTCTGAATGTCATGCGAATCATCAATGAGCCTACAGCTGCAGCCATTGCTTATGGTCTTGACAAGAAAGCAACCAGTGTTGGTGAGAAAAATGTCTTGATTTTTGATCTTGGTGGTGGTACCTTTGATGTCTCTTTACTTACAATTGAAGAGGGTATCTTTGAGGTGAAAGCCACAGCTGGAGACACTCATCTTGGTGGTGAGGATTTTGACAACAGGATGGTGAACCACTTTGTCCAGGAGTTCAAGAGAAAAAACAAGAAAGACATTAGTGGCAACCCCAGAGCACTTAGGAGGTTGAGAACAGCTTGTGAGAGAGCTAAGAGAACTTTGTCTTCCACAGCCCAGACTACCATTGAAATTGATTCTCTGTATGAGGGCATTGATTTCTACTCAACTGTTACCCGTGCTAGATTTGAGGAACTCAACATGGACCTGTTCAGAAAGTGTATGGAACCAGTTGAGAAGTGTTTGAGGGATGCCAAGATGGACAAGAGAAGCGTCGATGATGTTGTTCTTGTTGGTGGCTCCACCAGAATTCCAAAGGTTCAGCAACTTCTTCAGGATTTCTTTAATGGGAAAGAGCTCTGCAAGAGTATTAATCCTGACGAAGCTGTTGCATATGGTGCAGCAGTGCAAGCTGCTATCTTAAGTGGTGAGGGCAATGAGAAGGTGCAGGACCTTCTTCTCTTGGATGTCACCCCACTCTCACTTGGTCTGGAAACTGCTGGTGGTGTGATGACCGTGTTGATCCCTAGGAACACTACCATCCCTACAAAGAAAGAGCAAGTTTTCTCTACCTATTCTGACAATCAGCCTGGTGTGTTGATCCAGGTTTATGAAGGTGAGAGAACAAGGACAAGGGATAACAACTTGCTGGGTAAGTTTGAACTCTCAGGTATTCCTCCTGCTCCCAGGGGTGTTCCACAAATTACCGTGTGCTTTGACATTGATGCCAACGGTATCTTAAATGTCTCTGCTGAGGATAAGACTACTGGCCAGAAGAACAAGATCACTATCACCAACGACAAGGGAAGACTATCAAAGGAGGAGATTGAGAAGATGGTTCAAGAGGCTGAGAAGTACAAATCTGAGGATGAAGAGCATAAGAAGAAGGTTGAGGCGAAGAATGCATTGGAGAACTATGCCTACAACATGAGGAATACTGTGCACGATGAGAAGATTGGGGGAAAACTCGACCCAGCTGACAAGAAGAAGATCGAGGAAGCAGTTGAGCAAGCCATCCAATGGCTAGACAGTAACCAGCTTGCAGAGGCTGATGAGTTTGAGGACAAAATGAAGGAGTTAGAAAGCATCTGCAATCCTATCATCGCCAAGATGTACCAGGGAGGTGCTGGTCCTGACATGGGCGGGCCAATGGATGATGATGTCCCATCTGGTGGAAGTGGCGCTGCTGGCCCCAAGATTGAGGAAGTCGACTAAGTACCTCTTCTTCGGGGCCTCATCGATATGCTTTATTTTCCTAGTTGCGTTTTCCCTAGTTTCAATGTTTTTGCTATTATTATCTGGACTGGAGCAGAATATTCTTTTGGGCAGAACTTGCCTTTCAAGTTAATTGTATTCTTCTCTGAAGATGTTGAATTATGTTATACCTCTTTTTCAGTTCTATCTCCTGATTCGTTTCTCAACGCGCCATAATTTTAGGATTCACAACATTATTGAAACTCTAGCAGCTCGGAACTAGTTTTGGGGTCTATTCTTTATATAGGTACCATTTGCCCATTTTATTTGAACTGTGGATATAAAATCTTGACGATTCATATTTGATTTTTTAAAATTGATGATTTTTTAATAAAAAAAATCATTTTTTTGTAAATATTGTAGATAAAAAACTATTTTTCTTTTACATTTTTTGTCTATTAAAATAATTTTTTTACAAATAAAAAAGTAAAAAAAAAAAAAATCAAAGTTGGACCATCAGTTAAGGTTAGGGTACATTTCAACATGCTTCATAATAATCAATACATGATTACAAAATAACCCTTCACTCTAGGAAAGCAAGTGCTTGCTTAGAAAGCACAAACAAAAATCATTTTTTCGCTAGTCGGGTAAAACTCTTTTCACCCATTTATTTTAAATATAATAAAGGCTTTTTGACCACTTACAAGGTTAGAATTTAGAGTTGATATTCCAGCTAAAATTATGCATCGTTGACAACAAAAATTTGTAGGGCTCTGCTTGGGAAAACATATGCGAGGTTGGAGGAATTTGAAAAGAATTTTTAGCGAGAAAGCTAATAAGTTAACAACTTAACTTCGTTCATACAACAAAAAAAATAAGACTATTCAAACTACTTTTAAAAAGAGATATTCTCTTCAAATAGGATAGTAGAAGAAATTTTGCAGGTTGTTCCACCTAATGGTTTGCGTGAGGATGTTTTCTATTGGTGTAAGGGTTCATATGGGAACTTCATTGTTAAATCAACATACACTGTGATCTACCATCAACAGGAGGATACACTTGAGCCTACCTAGCAGCGCATATCCTGAAAGAGCAAAATTCTTCATGTGACAAGTGTTTCATAAAAGACTTTCCACTAATACACTCAAAGCAAAATATAATCCTCATGTGCAAAACACTTGTCCTTTTGAGAGTGATAGGGAGGAAACAATTATCTATATATTGAGAGACTGTGAGATTGCCAAGAGAGTCTAGTTTAATTTAACCAACTCATTATATTATTCTACATTTTTCTCTGGCTCTTTGTAGGACTGGTTGAAATGGAACTCAAAATAATCTATCTGGTAGGCTTACTGCAAGATGGCCTTGGTAAAGAACATTTTGTGTTATATGTTGGCTTCTATGGAAGAATAGATGTGCAAAAGTATTTGGAGGCACAAGAGATTAGCCAAGAGCGATTACACAAAAATGCATATTCCACTTAATGAAAGGAGTTGTTCATGGCCGCTTTCAACATCAAATTATGCATATACCAGACAGAGCATAAGCTAGATGGTGTCCCCCAGATTCAGGTTATGTATGGGTGGATGTGGATGTGGATGGATCATACAAGAATAGTGGACATGCAACTTATGGAGGAGTGATATGAGATTATCAGGGAAACTGGATATATGGGTTTCAACAGAAATTAGGTCATATTACGTCAATTGCTGCGGAAATCTATGCTATCTATAAGAGTCTTATACTATGCAAACAATTGGGTTTCAAAAAGATTATGTTCCATACTGATTCATTGGATGCTATTCATTTATTTTTACTTGATTGTGGGTAGCGGCAGACCTACATAGGCGCAGGTGCACAAACATGCATACATAAACTTTCAGGTTTTTTATTTTATTTTATTTTATTTAAGGTGGCCTTGAGGGTATCACTGAAAAAGTTAACATGCTCAGCGAAGATGTAGTACATGGCCGACAGATTTATTACAATTTACTTATCTAATTTTTTATTTTTTGGGCTAGAAGATCTAAAAATGATTTCATTGCTCATGCAATTAACACCAGAATTTGTATAGTCTAGATTTAATAGGCACAGTATTTCACTGGGCCCAATTTAAATCATCATGAATTTTCAAAAAGCCCTATAAATGAAGGTGTTTTGATCAAACATCTTCAAGTATTTCTTGAATAGAAACTTTAAGGTGTTTGGCACACTTCAAGAAATATTTTTAGGTGTGGAATAAACCACAAAAAAATTTATAATGGTGAACATATTTTAAAAAATATTTTAAAGTATTTGATAGATAACAAATTACTTCAAAATATTTAACACAAATAAAAAAATACACAAGGAACCTTAACCCTTATAAGAATGTACATTTAAAAAAATATACGCAAACAATTTTTGACCTTGCTTTGAAGATGGTTGAGAAGAGAAAGGATATTGTTTATCCACTTGTTTCTTTGTTGATGAAATTGGCACTCATTCTACCGGTAGCATCTACTAGTGTTGAGCGGGTTTTTTCTGCAATGACTTTTGTTAAAGATAAGTTGCGCAATCAGATAAGTGATGATTGGTTTAACTCATGCATACTAACTTATGTTGAACGTGATATATTTGATACGATTGATGATTAAGATATAATGCAATATTTTCAAGAAATGAAGAATCAAAGAATGCTTTTATAATCATTCTGATGTAAAGGTTAGTTGACTTTTGATTATTATTTTTCTATATCAAGTTGAAGTTTTCTTTTCTTTTTATTGTTTATATTCTTTTGTTTTTTAATGCGTTTAAAACTTTCTTTTAAAAAACCCGAATCCCACCATTAATTTTGCACCCAGAAACCTAAAATTCTAGGTTTACCACTGATTGTGGGTGGGGTCATCCTATGAGAGATGAAATACAGGAAATAAGATCTCTTGTCCTTTTACACGACGATCTACAGATTATTTATACTTACAAAAAAGCATTAAGATATGTTGATTATTTGGTTTGATCGACTCGAGATAAATCAAGATTTTGTAATTATTTCATCACAACATATTAAATGTGTTGACTTAATAAATTTTGAGTGTAGCAAAATGTCACTGGGATCAATGAATGTAGTATAATATTAGACTTTCTGTAAATCAAGTCTTTGGCTTACCAATGTATTACCAGAGAGAGAGAGAGAGATTCTCATGGTTAAATCAAGAACCAGCGAGCGAGAAATTACTCCCTACCCAAGTCCCAACCATCTGCCACTCATACTTAAAAGAAAAGTTGTTCACAAGAGGCATACGTCTTCAAAACTAAGACCCAATTGTTTATTGAGGAAATCAAACCCAAAATACTATAAGTAAATCATTGTTCAAAAATTATAATTATCTTTGATATATAATATTGAATGATAATTATCTGGCAAGACGTCATCCTTGACCACTGCAAACTCTCCATCACTAATCACCACACACCAAAAAGATTAAAGTTGCACTCTTCATCAAACAAATGCACAATCCTACCCAAAATCTTCCTTTCCACCAATCCTCATCAGAACAATTTTTTGTCATCTTTTACTTTCTAAATCAACAAATCAAATCTCACGCTCTCATGGCCGTTGGCTATTTCAGCAAATGGATTGATTAGCTATTGCAGCACTAAGACTACCCCCTTTCTTTCTTTTTTTGACCACGCAGCCTACTAACGCCAAAAAATTTTGGCACCCCAATTTTTCTGTGCCTGTTTCTGCAGCTGACATAGGATCAACCCTGTTATTTATTCTGAGAGTTCAAATCTCATATAATAACAACAATCACAAAAAATTCTTATCAAATGGATGCTCCAAAAAATGAAAGTTTCAAGTACAGGATGAGTGGACGGAAAACTATTCTCAGGGGAAACCCCTATCCCATCGGAAAGTCATACTATACATTGAAGATGGTTTACAGTGACAAAAGAAAAATGAATCAGGTATTAAAGGACAACACAGTATAAGATGAAAAAAATCGCAAAGGAAATTATCTTTAAAGATCAATCCAGATGAGTGATACAATTAAGAATGGTGAGATTGAATGATAAAAGATTAGTAGTCATTACACAATGAATGCAAGAGGGAAAAGGCAATTGGTGAGGAACTGGTTAAAGACAAAAGTGAGACGCGTTCAAATACAAATTACACTGTATCATACAATGTTAGTAAAATAATGATATAAGGACCATGGTGGTGACAACCCGAAAAACTTTAAGGAAGTGCATATCTCAAGTTAACATAAAATCATTACCACCCAGTTGAGGGCGACGGCAGACTTGAACTTCGTGTTCTTCAGGTCCACCATGAAGTTTTGGCACTGTGATCTCCAGCACTGATCCTGGCTCATCATAGTATGCTTCTAGTTTAGCAGCTTCTGGAATCCGAGTAGAAAGTGGAATCTCTCGAACAAACTCACCAGGAGGGCAGTGCTCTGAGGATGGATCTGCAAGCTTGAATGTCCTATCCTGTCTCTTGATGAGTGGTTTTCTAGACATGCTCACACAAGTAACCTTTATGATACCATGAGTAAAAGTATTCCTCCAAGAAACTTTCACACTTGGAAGATCGACAAAGGGCAGACTGATGATTATCAAGTAGCCCCGTTCATCCTCATAAATAGTTTTTGCAGCTGTAACGGGTCCATGGGTATTCCTAATTACTCCACTGAAGTTACTCAACCAGTGTGGTTCACTTGGGTGAATTTCCACCTCTGGAATCCGATCTGAAGGAGGATTTACACCCAAGTGACAGTCATCATCATTTGCATGGGGAAAGAAGTCTTTCCTCCTCTTGCTGCAAGGAGATAGATCCATTACATTGCCGTTACAGTGGTTTGGAGGATGAGTAGACAAATTAAGCCCAGATCCGTTAAGCAGTTTCTTGGGGTGTGCATTTGAAGCACTCTTTGTTGTGGGATGGTGCTTCTCAGGCTCAAATTCGGTGTTGGGGAGGTTCCTCCATGAACTGAAATCACTTGCTTCAAGTGGGACTGTGAAATTAAAATCCCTACCAGTAAGTTCCACCCACCTTTTTCGCTCATCCTCATCGATTCCTGCAAGGTTGGGGGATGAAACAACCTCAATGCCATGCAAACATTGAGGGTTTGATAGGCCTCTATAATGCTTTCGTTGCATCCTGTGAGATCGAACAAAGCCTCTATCAACACTAAATGGAAATGGGGGCTCCCCTTGGCGAGAATGGCCATTCATGTAACTTCTCAACTGCATCTTGCCCAATGCGTTTTCCGGTCTCTCCTTGAAAACCCACATGTATATGTTTTCCATATCATGTTGAACCATGAAAACATCAAGCTTAAGATCAGATTTATCGAACCCTGAGACACCATTGCTGTTCCGAACTATCTTAGCCTTCGATTTTTCATTCAATGCCGGCTTAAAATAGAAAGTGAAGAAAAACCATGCTCCCCATATACTATCAACTCGTTTCGAGCACTTCTTTCCACCTTTAGGAACGGGGTGGAGGAAACTCTCAGTCTCGTATCCTTGAGTGCCAAGACCGACATCTAATAAATCGCACGGGTCAGAATTCCACGACGGAGGAGGCGGGCTGCGCTCTGTTGACAGGGGCAAATTGATATCCGGTGGACGGGAAAGTATGACTTGCCGGTTCATCTCCAAATCCAGTTCCTCGTGAGAAGATGCACTTGAATCCATGGACAAGAGCGTGGATGGGTGATGATTCTCCATTGACAGTGATGTGAGAAGGGAATCGCCCATCTCACCTCATCTCGTTGACGAGAATCATTGCTGGTTGAATCAATGTTGCCGCCCCAGAAACAATCCAACAAAACAAGCTTGTAAACACCTTCGTCATTTTAATCCCCTCAATACTTCTCCATTAAATCCCAGAACTTATAAAACAGATAACAAAATCCTCACACACTGTGCAAATATTTTAAAAATCCCGGGACTAAAAGATTCAAAACATAAACTGTGTATTTACCCACAAATAAATTAAATTACATACTGAACAAACTCTGTAGAAAAAGACAGAGAAGGAAGATGAATGGACATATACAAGGTATAAAGTCTCTTTAGTCTCCACCCATTAGCAAAAGATCTTGAGACCACTAATGGAAAACTATACGTAGCGCTAACCCAAAGATCTCCAAAAATCCTCCAAACTCAGGCGGGAAGCACTCAATCAAAGCCATCAAATTCACAAAAGCATGTAAACGATATAATTTCTTCGCAGAGAGAAAGGTTTAACAAATATAAGAAATTGATGGTTAGCGACAGAGAGACCCGAGAAGAAAATCAAAAGGGATCTTCAAAGAGTACCTTCGGGTGTAAGCATACAAGAATCGAGAACAAGAAGGAGAGGAAGAAGAACTTGAGCAGCCAACGATGACGCTGTTGTCCATCATAAAATCGAAAATCATATTCTCGACTCCAGACTTTGCACTCTACTTGTCTTGTTTTTTTTTTTTTGGACGGAGAAGCAACAACCTTCTTCTTCTTAGACCCGTCAAACAGGAACAGTGAAGAAGAGTATATGGAGAATGGCGGAGAGTTTGCACTTTGTACCGGTGGGGAAGCTGTCTCATTATAGCGACGGGTTTTTGGGGTTAAGACCTTCACTGGATACCACCCGATTGCGCCACCGTTTATTGACGGCGACACTATTTCTTTATCTGATTTTTGTTGGCATTGTTTGTGTGCAGGGTAAGTGAGCAAAAATACATATGTGTTCTACTCCTATGAACGCCTAGCACCATATGTTTTTTTTTCACGTGGTTATCATTTTGGAGTAAAAGTCACATCCCACCATTATATTACTGTTACGTGATGAGAGAGAGAAAGATGGAGTGGACGGTAACATAACAATGAGATGTAACTTTTGCTCCAAAGACACATGTGTATTTTTGCTCCTTTACTGTGTGTGTGTATATATATATATATATTAGGAAAGGGATTAGATTTACCCACGATCCAAGGACGAGGCGAAATCTCTCTTCCTCTTAAATGATACCAATGTTGGGCAAAGCGAACCATCTGTTACCTTATCTAGGGATCTAAGAGCTAGGATATTTCCCCAACACCTTAACCAACTCTATGATCGAACCCTCTTTTTTTTTTAATGTATAAAAGTTTAGGTGGGGATAGACACCAGTAACTTACTAGGGTCAGGGCACGCCTCTAAGCTCAAAAAGCATTTACAGAGGTACTTACAGATCACCCACTAAAGAGGCCCTTACATCGATCAGCGGGAGTTAAACCTCCTCCCTTTTGAGGTGTAGGTCGATGTCTTCGTCAATTGTGCCACTCCTTATCAGCTGAACCCCTCCTTTTAGTGAGAATGTCCGACACCAACAACGAGGGGTTATTGTTTGTATATATTTGTAACCAAACCCACACTCACGCATTGTTTGGCGGGGCTGCTTCGAGGGGTTATTGTTAAGTATATCTTATAAATAAGGCTAGTAGACTGTTAAATAACACCACTTCCGGTGCCAAATATAAAACAAAATCTGTATTACAAATTTAAGACCGGAGAGAGTAATACCTAATACATATATATACTCTTTCTGGCCACCATATATCATAATCATTTTGTAGGATCATTGACACCTATTTCTTAATTTTACCCATTCAATTAATACTTAAACGTGGCTTTGTATTTTTTTTCCTAGTCCAAAGCCCTGATGTTACTGATTAAATTGAAATCTAATGTTTTTGTTTGGATCAGCGGTAATTAAAAACTGATTTTTCAACATAATTTATATTGTATAAGGTAAATATGTGAGAAGGATAATGAACATATTTCTGTAAAGCTAACTAGGCCTTTACAAATGTATAAAAGGTAATTATTATTTATTAATCAGTGTGAATTAGTCAAGATGGCTCAATGATAATGATAGGGCCGGGGAGGAAGACGTTGCAGAGGAGCTTCATCTCATTCATTTTGGTGTTTTTTTTTTTTTGAGGTGGGGGGTGGTTGGGGATAGCGGAATGGCTTGTCACATAGGTGATGGGTTGGAAGAAGATTTTTTGAATTTTCAAGAAGATAATGCGTGGGTGAGAGAGAGAGAGAGAGAGAGACGAGCAGCTTCCAAACATCAGTTACGTAAGTACTTATTACTCCTCATTCTTTTTATAAATAATTTTTTTTTTTTTTTTTGTAAAACACCTAGTTCTTGGGTTCAACTGACGTGGGTTAGTCTTACTCACTTTTAATAAAGGGTCCGATCTCTGTGTTAGTCAAGACTCAAAACATTGGGGTAGGCATCCTAAAGGTCTAGGAAGCAGTGGTAACGCTGGTAGAGGTGGAGACACGTGTACTCTCCGAGCAGTATCCCTGTGGATTGGACTCCAAGCGCCCTTCTCTTAAACGGTGAGTTAACCCGACCCCTTTCCTAAAGTTTCTTTATAAAAAAAATAATAATATTTTTTTGTAAGTTGATTTTTTTTATAGCAACAATTTTTTTCTTCTGTGTATTAAAATTTAAACTATTTTTTTATTTTATACCTCTATTAAATATACATCTTTATAATAATTACTTCATTTACTACTAATTCTCTTTCATTTACTCATTTATTATATGAGCTCTCTAGTAGTTTTTTTTTTCATTTACTCATTTATTACATATTTTGTCTCATATTTTACATTCATACCCTATCATATTTGTTAATCATTCTCTCTTATATGCCCTTTTTAAAAATAAAGACGTATTTGAAAAAAAAATGACATTTTTTATACATTTTTTATTTTTAATTAATTTGAATTGTCTATTCGTTTTATTCAATAAAGATAAAAGTTGCTTACAAAAAAAAAAAAGATAAGAGGAGGGCAATTGATAGGATGTGACTATCCTTTTACATATCTCTGCCCCTCTTCTTTGTTTATTGCCTTCAATAAATTTGTTTAATAATATATCTAAAAATATAGATTTGAGTCGTGCGGTCAATATAGCCAGCGTTACTTAGTAAGCATAAGATTTTTTGGTTATTGTTGTATTGCTTTAAGTTTAAGTTGTAGGCTTGTAGCATGGCTAAAGGAATGGAGCTAGATTTAAAATTAAAAGACGCAGGAAAATGATTATCAAACCATAATTCACAAAGTCATATACTTTGGTCCAATTTCACAGAGTAGTAGTGGTGCTCCTTTTTTGAGGGGGAAATAAACTCTTTGTTTTTACTGTGCAAAAATCAAGGTGGTGTCAACGAATATGAAGAACCAAAATCACAGATAATAAAAATAAAATAAAAAGGAGCAAAGGAGGGAATTAATTAATGGGTTAAAGTACAAAAATATACATGAGCTTTTTTCCCAGGAGTGCCCAGCACTACGTGCTTTTTTTTTAGCAAAAATACACACGTGGTTACCATTTTGGAGCAAAAATCATATCCACCGTTAAGTCACTATTCACCATGATGAGAGATAAAGAGATGAAGTGAACAGTAACTTAACGGCAGTGAACAGTGACTTAACGGTGAGATGTGACTTTTGCTCTAAAATAGTAACCACATGTGTATTTTTGCTCTAAAAAAAAACACGTGGTACTGAGCGCTCTTAAAGAAAAAGCTCATCTATATTTTTGTTCCTTAACCCCTAATTAATTAAAGGGAAGCATGCGAAGGATGTGCCCTGCACCAGTCCCCTCCATCCTCCCACTCTCACTTTTTTTTTAATTATTATTCGTTTTCAGAACTTAGCCTCTACATATGTGTATATATATAAATAAATAATTCAATAATTCGTCCGTGGCGAAATGGAATGCTGATGCCTTTTATGTTTTCACGCCTTCCAACTTGTGTTGATATGGTTATGAACCTATCGGGTGCATTTTACTCCTATTATATATAAATATATAAGCGCATTGTTATAAATCATAATTAATAATCCTAAATTTAGAATTGATGAGCTTTAGAGCTATATATATATATATATATATATATATATATATTGTACACAGTACAGCTGTGACTCAACTCATCAGCAGCCATTAAATAATGTTTGAGATCCCAGCTTCGGGAATAAATTAAACAACAAATTATATTAAAAAGATGTTAGTGTGTTTTAATATTTCAAGCGAGCTTAGCGTATAACTCAAATCTAATAAATTATTAGTAGGAGTACGGAGCGGTAGCTAACAAATTATTTATAAATAATTTATAAAGTACGCACTGTTAATCAAAAATTCATTTGGCTGCGTTGCGTAGCTTCCATCTCATGGATTTAAATTAAACAAAGGCTAACATCATCGTCACGGTTCTTAATCCCAGTACCCACCTGGAAAAACTCGTATTTAAAATATTTAACCAATCAGTCTAATTTTTAAGATATAAAGGAGTATTAACCAGCCTCGCCAGTCACCCCAATGAACTCCCAGGCAACACCTCGTATATATATATATATTGAACAAGTCAAGTCATGGAGGGCCTCCCAATTGAATTTAAAAATATTATAAATAAATAAAACCTGTGCCTTGGATTGGATATGGATAAAGTAACACCCAAGGGAGGCGTACCGATAGGATATCAGATTCAGATCCCTTATCCGGCCCCACCTTCATTAAGATTCCCGTTCACGGTGGTCCCTGCTCCGCTAGGTCGTTGAATTGGGGGATGATGATTGAACCAGAAAGCTCAACTGCTGTGTTTATAATTTTATTTCGTCCTTGGCCTTGTTGCTGCTCTCTGTACTGTTGTCATGATAAATGGAGTCAAAGCTAGAGCTGCGTAGCCAAAAGTTTTAATTTGTGGCCTAATATTATTAATTGATGCACCCTTATAAGTGAGATGTATTGGGTTTTAAAACATTATATATGTATATATGCGTTTGTTTGAAATTATGATTTATAAACAATGAACACTCTCATGTTAGATAAGAATCTTCTCAATTACTTATCACATATTCTGAGAATAAAGCTCGGAATCTAAGGAGCGAGAGGTGAAATAATAGTACTTAATTAATAGGAAAAACTGTCTGAAATGAAGCTAAACTTCCGTATGCGGGTGGGTTGCTTAGCTTAATTATTGAATAATAAGAAGCTAACCCAAAAAATCTTAAACATATTCGAAAGGGCTCGGCTAATATACTAGATAACACACACACACACACACATATT
Organism: Acacia confusa; assembly: GCA_037074495.1. NCBI lineage: Eukaryota > Viridiplantae > Streptophyta > Magnoliopsida > Fabales > Fabaceae > Acacia > Acacia confusa. The sequence goes on along the minus strand of CM073507.1, from coordinate 4,570,373 downwards.
GAATTAATCAATAATCTCTAGCCTCTCTAGGTGGGTATTGTGGTAACCTGATCGTGGTTATCATGATGTTTTTGAGTATGATGTCGTTTCAAGACATTGATATTGTCAACAATTCTGCTTCCCACAACAAAACAGTAATGTTTTAGGAGGCACAGGAAAATTAAGCAATGTTCTGTAGGATGATATGTGTGTGTGAAGCCTCTCTCTCTCTTCCCCGTTGGCCCAAAACCTAACCTACCTCTTCATACACTCGTTTCTTCTCTCCTCCCACTTTTGTCACGGATCCAGTTTTTCTCCTTTTTTTTGTTTTGATGGGCAAGGGAGCTTGACTCTTCGGGTTGCTCAGATAAAATCTCGATAGTGCAGATTTAATTATTTTTATTTAGTTTTTTGTTGCTTCAAAAAAAATATTTTAATAAGTAGAATATTTAAAATAAAGATAATAGCTCAACTAATATTTTTTAAAACAATTATTATTTTTATTTAGAATCACTGATAAAAAAATTAAATATAAACCGTCCATATTTCATCTAGATAGTCTAAAGAAGCCAAGCTCCCTCTGTCTATTCACAGTGTTCCTTTTTGAAAAAAAAAATACTAACTAATACTAAAAAATGCTTCATAATCTTAAAAATATATTTCATAATATTGAATAATATTACAAAAGTACTTTAAAATCATGAATGCTATTAAGAAGAATGAAAGTATGATTCTCCTCACTCTCCAATTTGGGTTTGGGTTTGGTCCACTCCATTTCCATCCTCTTCTTCATATTAGCCATTAGATTGAAATCTTAACGGTTCAGATCTAATTATATATAAAAATATTTAAAAAATATTTAGAAATAATATTTTTATAAATCATTATATTTAAATCATTGAGATTTCAATCCAACGACCGGAAGGAAGAAATGGATACGAAGAAAGAGAAGAAGAATGAGAATGGAAATAGTCCATAGCCAAACCCCTCTAATTCAACTAATGAGGATAACACACGCCATTTGCGCGCACACGCCACTTGCGTTATGCCTTCTGGGCCTGTTTCTGCGACAAGGACGTTAATTAATTTTTGGGAAATTTTCATTTAATATGTTCAGTCAAAGCTTAAAAGATTTTAAAATTTTATTGCATCCTTAAATTAAAATAAAATTAAGTATTGACGATATGAAAAGATAATGATACATTTATTTTATTTTCTTAGAAGAGCATTTACAAAATAAACAAGGATATTTATAAGACAAATAAATATATTTACAGGATAAACAGAGGGATTCAAAAGAACCAAGGGAATTAAAAATATTTTGGTCCTTTCATGATAAATATGAAAATTCACAAAATAAAAACAGGCATTTATAAGACGGATAAAAGAATTTGAAAGAACCTAGGATATTAAAAACATTTTGACTATCTACAAGACATATATGAAAATTTGATAAATATGCGTATTTACAAGATAAATAAAGTAAAGGTATCATTGTCTTTTAACCTCTAAAACTTAATTTTATTTTAATCCGAGAAGTATAGTGAAGCTTTAAGATCTTTTGAGGTTAACTGAAATTAAACCACAACTAACTGAAATTCTCCATTTAACATTGTGGTATGAGTTGAGGTGATGTTTTTGGGCCATATATATTCTTTATTACTCAAACTACTTTATAATGATTAATTTAGATCATCATGACCCCCTTATTGTACGTGGTCTTTTTTAGTTTGAAATATTTGTTTCCATGCCTGGATTCCCTACTATATATTTGAGCATATACAACATTCAATAAATAATGATAACAGTGAATAAATGTAATGCATGTTGGGGCGAAGGCCGCACAATAATATACACCACTAAAACATAACGATTTAATATGCATATTAATAGACAGGATTTGCAAAAACATAAAAATAATGATGATAATTAATATTTGTAATTTATTTAATGACCAGTATGTCTGTTCTTATAAAACAAACGTTATATAATACTCACAAACATTTTGTCTTCCAACACTATAGTAGTAAAAACAAATACATAATGGTTATATTAATTAATTGTAAAGTATAATTATATAAATAAGAGATATGATATCTAATAATATTTCAAATTTGTACTTCTAAGATAAATACAATATTAAGATATAATTATAATAATACATCAGATTTATAATTTTTATATAAATATAATATGTTAATATATTAGTCTAATATATAATATATTATAATATCTTAAGGAGGCAAGATAGGCAGGATTCTGAAAAAATTTATTTGACAGTATTTAACAATTATTTGTAAGGAATTATCCTGTATTTTTTAAGAATACTTAACACTTATCAATGAAAACAGTCACATGTACAAAGATGAGATTATAAAAAAATTATTTCATAGCACTTGACAGTTCTTTACAAAGAACCCTTACCGTCATATAATCTTTAGGATCATTTAATGGTTAAAACTAATAGCCATCATATATAAAAAGGTGACATTATGAAAACTATAAAATATAAGAAAGCGAGACTCTACAAAAAAAAAAAAATTGTTAGGTATTATTTAATATAAGAAGGTAACATTTTGGAAAAGGAAATATATCACGGTTCTTTATAAAGAACCATTAAGTATCATGTTATCTAAAAAAATTGTTCGACAATACGGTTCTTCACAGGTAAATGTTAAGTGATTTAATAATATATTAATATATTCTTTATTGATATATTAATTAATATTATGGGCAATGGTTCTTTACGGAGAACAATTAAGTATTTATTATTATTATTATTATTATTTTTATCTAAGAATGCTGGATTCATAAAAATATCAAATATAAGAAGGTGAGATTAAAAAATTATTTGATTTTAAACGTTTTTAAGCTTTCTTATTGGATTTCATAATTCTTCTTTCATTGGGTTTTGCTTTGTCACTAGTAGTTCTATCTTCCACCACTAACATGGATCTTCGCTATGTGGTTCTCTTCTTTCATGAGTCTTCTTCGAGCAAGCTTTCATTTTTTTTTTCATTTGATATTTTCAGTTTTTTTTTTTAAATATAACTCGAGCTCACTGATTGAGGTTGAAGGTCATTGGACTATCTAGAAAGAAGAATCACAGACAAAATATATTTGTGATGATGATCATTAATTTGAAGATAAAAAACAAAGAAAAATATCGGAGAAAAACAGGGAGTACCAAAAAAAGATGAGATAAAATGCCGCATTTTTTATTATTGTTTTATTGCCATGAAAATAATTCTGATTACTCTAGAAATAAACTAAAATCATTATAATTTTTTTCAAATTTTTTAGCTTATTGTTAAATCACAATCTACTGAAACATTCACTCTCTGACATTCTTAAGCTTTAGCAGGTATGTTTGCCAATTTTTATTATATATATTTTGATTTTTATATTTATATTATCCTTTTGCAATTACTGAACCCTGGAGTATTGATACAAGATAGACAATAACGTTGAAGAATCTTCTTAATAAATTTTATTTTAGAATTCAAAAAATTATAAATTAATATTCTAGAGTATTTTAAGCGATTAATTTCTTTCAAATTGTATGATGTTTACATATAATGTGTTGAATTTTAGTATTGAATTTTGAATATTATAAATAAAATTTTTATTTAATATTATTATCTTGTTATTATTAATGATTATATTGTGTTTCATATAATAAATATTAACATTAAAATTAGATATAAACAAGGAAAAAGAATTTTAAAATTTCAAAATTTCAAATAAATTATTTTTTTTTTAAAAAAAAGAGTTGTGAATTGCTTATCAAATTTTGTCATTCAATTTTTCAACTCTTGGTTATAAATCTGTTTTTGAGATTTTATAATTTTAGTTTGTAAATTGTTTATCAAGTATCGTCATTTTTTTTCAACTCTGGGTCATAAATCTGATTTGAAATTTTACAATTTTAAATTATTCTTTCTGTTTTTCCCATAAAAAAAATAATATATAATGGTTTAGAATTATAATTTATAGTTGATAATAACAATTATATATCAACGATTTTGTAGTAATGTTTATAAAAAACAATGTTATATTTAAATATTTTACAATATCTTATAAATATTGATTTTATAAAAAAATCAGAAAAACATATTTTATCCCAATTAATTTTTTTAAAAGATTAATTTTTATAAAATAATTTATATCAAAAAATAAAAGCACATCAAAATTTGATGAAATATAAATTTTACATAATTGAATATTATATAAATAATTTTTTTTCATAATTTTTTTTATTATTCCTCATAATTTTTATATCTAATATTATTTTAATTTTTTATCATCTTTCCAATCAATGATGGGTTAGAGGGGCTGATAAGAGATAATAAGATTAAGAAAAAAGAAAGAAAGATAAGGATAACATCTGCTTCCTTTTTTTTTTTTTTTCCAAAAACAATAAAAGGAACAAAAATTGAAACCCTCAAGCAGGTTACTTTGCCCTGTCCTGTTTGGCGCGTCTCTTCTCTCGGTCACTCCTCTTGCTCCGCCGACCACCACTTGCCTCGGCCTCCACTGTTGCTCTGTTCTTCGTCCTTCGAGTTCGATTTCGAGTTCACCCACTGCTTCCCTAATTTTTCGCCTTATTGGATAACTATTTTAAATGGGTCCTCGACAATGTCAAGTTTGCAACGACAACCAATCAAAGTACAAGTGCCCTTCATGTTACACACCTTAGTAAGTAATACTCAGTCCTTTATTCCTGATTATAAACACGGTACAACTCAAACCCCTATTTTTTTTCAAAACAATTATTGAAAATTATTACGCTCTAATTTGATCTTCTCTTGCGCGTTTCCAGCTGCTCTCTGGCCTGTTTTAAGAAACACAAAGGTATAAAATTTATTCATGTTTCTGTAGTGGTGTTCTTCTTGCATTGATTGTTTACTTGCTGTCTGTTTAATACACCTGATACGGATCAATGAGGGGAGTGAATTGTATATCATATCAAGCGGTGCATTTCCGCCTCATTTAGCACCGTTGCTTCTGAGATTTCCCTTAATGATATTGAAGACTTAAACTGATCAGTGTTTGCTTCAATGTTGCAGAAATTCCATGTGCCAAGCCGTCGCCACCTTCGGAGCTAAAAACGAGTAAGACTTTCCTTGACTTGTATGATTGCTGGCATTGCTAGGATATTTTCCTTCTCAACCCTTGCCACGACGAATAATAAAGTTTTCAATATGTATGAAAGTGGCTTGCCCTCACCCCGTAGAATTTTTTCTACACTTACCTTGGAGTTTGTTTCTTTCTCCTTCATCTCCCGAGTCTGACACCTTGCTTTTCACCTCCCTATTTTGGATCCATACTCAATGTACCGTGGCAGACAATACGTATGGTGTCACCTTTTTCCCAAAAACAATTTTTTAGCCTTGTATTTGTAAATATTAGTAAACAGATCAGATTTTTATTAATGGAATAAAATGTCTCCTCTTTCATAATATGCTACTGGAACATTGTTTTACCATCAGGCCATTGCAATCTAAATGGTTAAGTTTGCTCATACTAGCTTTTTACAGCAATTCTTTGCTCTTTGGGACTATCATAAATTGATGTTTGTTTTTATATATTCATCAGCTACCATTGCGGAATCGCATGTACAAAAGCCAATAGTTATTGATGACCCAAGCGAGGAGCTGCAAAAATCCCAACTAGATGCCATAGGTATGATATTTTCTAGTTTAATTGTAATGTTCTGTCATTAGTATCTCTGTTATTGTTCAAGCATTTTTCCCAACAAGCAGGGCAACCGTACAAAATATTCCAGGATTGATATGATGATTGGTTAGTTTATTCTTTTGTTTTATCTTGTGATTGTATTCTTTTTGCAGCTTCTTCCAGTAAGATTCGCAGTGCTTTAAAGGATAAAGCCCTTCAAGAACTAATTTGCAGGATCGATTGTTCCCCAGATGCAGAGAATGTAAGCTAATCTTTACTCAGATGCTCTTTTCTAATAATTCACCCTTTATCTATCCACGCGGGCTATTGAGCGGACCTGTCAACTTCAATCGTATTATGGTCTATAAATTTAGTACGCTAAACTTTGAGCTAAAGAGATGTTTCATTTGAAAATTTGTGTCTCTGACCAGGTACTTGATAAAGCTATGGCAGAGGAACCAATTCGATTGTTTGTGGAAGAGGTAATGCGATCTGCTGTTACTCATATTTAGGTTGCTAGTCACATTGAATAATCTGAGTTTTCCAATGCCCCTGACCTTATTCTTATTCTTTTTACTTGGTTTCCAGATTTTGTCAGTAATAAATCCATAAGTGCGAGCAACTGTTTCTGGTAGGGGAATTTGTAGTAGATAGTTACTTATGCCAGAAGTTCCAGATGAGAGCCTCCAGATTATGTCAGTTGTTGCACAATATTGGCTTTTTTATGGTCTATGTGGCCTCCCATGACTTAGCTTTTTGATCATATTTATCATCTTCTTATGTCAGTTACAGGAGTGTAGATAGAAATAGAATCCCCAAGTTTCCATGTGTTCACTTTTGCTCGCCTGTTGGAACTAGGCTTCATTCAAGTGCACATTGGAACTGGAAGACGAGTTCTGATATTTGTTATGAATTAGACTTTTGATTTCTATAGATGATGTAGATGCGTATGTATAACTAGAATTCTGACATTGATCATCGGCTGGTAAAATATAATGTTCAAAATTACCATGGTGTGTATGATTCCTTTGTTGAGTGTGCGCATGCATAGATGTACGTGTTCTTATTGGCGTCTCAAAATTTTATCCCCCAGTCAGCGTTTGAAAGAAATAATGATGCCTAACAAGATTTTGTTCATAATTTCCTCAAGTTCAGTGACCGGTGAGTTGCATATATAGATCAGCATGCTGCTAGAACTGCTAAATAGTTCGTTTTCGGACTCTGCTAAACTTGGCAGCACGCTGTGATTGAGAATAAAACCTACTATGTTCACAATACCATCGTTAATGTGTTTCACGCTATGTAAAATCATTTCATGATTTACAATATAAGAGCTGCTGGTATCAGCAAGGTTTGATCAGCTCTTGACTGTAACCACGAGAAGATCATCCATTTTCTGTATGGCGTCCACAGAAATCGAAATGCTTTATAGACGATAGAATGAGATTATAATGACTTTAGGACTATAGAAGAAGACGATACACATGAATTCTCTCATCAGTGTCAGATCTCACTTTCATTAATGCAGTGAACCAGAAGACTGGTGATTTTCTGGATTCTCATGGGCCCTACTGTTACTTGGCTTACTGATATCTTGTTGCATCATTGCCTGATTCTGTACAAGGAAATGAACCTCAAATAAGTGTTCTCCGGCAGTTAAAACTGAAAAATCATTTAACATTGATCTGCTTCTGACACTGAACGAGATCCGGAAATTGACTTGATCTTCTTCTAATTTTTTGGGGCTACTGTGAAGTAAATAATTTATTTTATAAATTTGCCATATCAGGCTTGAAAACCAGCAAGACTTAATAAGTATTGCACATTAGACGACAAAATCACCAGCATTAGATAGCAGTGAATCTGGTGTGAACCAAGGTATTGGTTTCACTGCTAATCACTATGTTTAAAACCAATAACTTGTAAGAGCAAATTTGAATGATTCAGGTTGAATTTTTTTACTTTTATTTTTTCTCCAAAGAAAATGATTTTAATGTGTACAAAATATATATATAAAAAAAGATAATTTCTTAATTGTCAGTTTTTTAAACAAATGATCTTTTTATTTGAAAATCATTGGTTGATACTTATTATTGCCGTTAGCACTGAAACTGGTTGAGAAAAGTTTCCTTATGATCATTAATGGTTTAATATAGAGATTGGTTAGTTAATTTTTCCATTTGTTTAAGGGTATTTCCTTTTAAAACTTAGGGATTAATATTTCTCATGTTGTAGGAAAAAAATAATCTCATGTCACACACACATGAAATGGTGGGGCCCACATATACATATATTAATTCATATATGTGAGTCCCACCATTTCATGTGTGTGTAGGAAGTTTAGTTTTCTCATGTAACATGAGAAAATTAAAACCTTAAAACTTAAAGCATAAATGATTTTCATCCCATTTAAAATTTTAAAAGTATGTATCAATCCCCAAAATATACCCAATTCTTCTTGCCTTAATGTTGGGCCGTTTATTTTTGTCCTTGGGCTACAGGCCAGCCCTTTACTTCACCTTAAATTCTTTTTCTACTACACCTTAAATTCCAATGAAGAAAATGCTAATAGTCCCTCCTTTTTTGTAATTTATAAGTCACTTTTTTTACAATCTTCTCATATTCTTATTTATAAATCATTTTACAAGATCTAGAAAACAATTAATATTTTATTAATAGTAGTAGTATCTGTAGAGAGATGTTAAACAATTATGTATAGGAATTATGCGTTTAGGTATATAATAATTGTAGAGACATTGTTCTTACAGGTTATTGAGCCTTAAAGCTCGCGTTGTACTCTCTATATATTAGAGGGCCTAGGAATCAATCATGTATGGATTGTTCCCATATGTTTCCCAATTAATAAGATATCAAGTTTTCTGGGCCTCTTTCAAGTAGTAGTTTACAGCATCCTTGGTATATAAATATTGTTCTGTAATTAACCTTTGTACTTGAACTGAACTGGTAAAGGGGTTGGACACTCTCATTAAAGGGAGAGGGTTCGATCCTGAAGTTGGTCAAAGGTACTGGAGGAGACATCCTAGCTCTTGGGTGCCTAGGTAAACGCTTGAAGGTAATAGACGGCTCACTTTGCCCAACATTGGTATCACCTAGGATGAAGAGAGATTTCGCCTTGCCTTTAAATTGTGGGTGAACCCAACCCCTTTTCTAAAATTTTTCTATAAAAAAAAAATTGTTATATAATTATGATTGAGGGATTGAGAGACGAATTAGATTGTGTCATAATAATGTATTGTATTTAACTAATTTTTTTTTAAAAAAATAGTAATTTTAACAATACCTATTGATTTCAATTAGAATTATTAATTTATGTGACTTAATTAAGTGTGGTCGGCAAGTAAATTTTAACGCATGTATTTAATAGTTGTAGTTGCTGGAGGGGCGAAGGAATAATAAAGGTATAGATATATTGGAGTTCAATATGTACTTAGATTCATATAAATGCACTTATTCCGTATAACAGTATAACACTACATGTGGCTATATATAGCCATGGTACGTAGTAGTACAACGTCACCAAATGCACGAAAGGTTTTTTCAGAAAAATAAGAGAAGTACATAAAAATTACTATTCCTATTATAGGGGCTTTTTAAAAAAGCATTCTTCATAAAAAATTCGTCGTTCGAAATTTGATAGTTTTAACTTTTAAGCATTATTAGATATATTTTTTTTTAGAAAATACCTATAGGCTTAGGCTAGGGAGGGAAGTAGAAATTAGGGAATATTGCATTCTGGTCCAAGGAAATGAAAAAACATCAAAAAAATCCTTAGGAACTTTTTATATATATATATATATAATACTTACGGAAGTTATAAGGGAAAATCCATTTTGGGGCCTTTGTAAGAGAAAAAAATTTAAAAAAACACCCAAAGATTCTGAAAATACCAGGAAAGGCTCCCGAGCATTTTCTGGTGTAAATTCATTAAAACTGAATTGTTAACGGGACTGATATAATTGTTAATGGGACTGATAAAGTTTTTAACGTTTTAATGAATTTATACCAAAAAAGACCCTGGGGCCTTTTCTGGTATTTTCAAAATTTTAAGGCCTTTTTAAATTTTTTTTTCTCTTACAAAGACCCCAAGATAGATTTTCCCAAATTATAATTACAAGAAATGTTATTTTAATAACAGAAAGTGCCATTTTAACAATAGAACTTTTTTAATATTGGAATTTTGGGACTTTTTTTATTTTTTCTGTCTGTCTTGAGACCTAAGTGATATTTTCCCTAGAAATTAATATAATATTGAGATATACTAGTATATAATTAACAAGGATTATGTTGGAAATAACTTGGATTCTATTCACGAATTTAATTTTTTCTCTTTTTATTTAATGTGTGAATTAGATGATACAGTACCTCTTTAGATTTGGGATCACTCGCTAATGCAATTCTTCAGATTTTAAAATTATAATAATAAAAAGAATTAAGTCTCCTTAAAATCATATCGGTTTTTTTTAATAACATTGCCACGGTGGAAAAGTTGGATGTTGCGTATGGTAAGAGTAAATAGACAAAATGAGAAACTTAAAGTTCCAAATGCAAAAGTTGAAAGGAGAGTTTGCAGGAAATCACAAAACCCTACAGTACCAAACAAGAAGTAAAGAATGAAAGATCAAAGAGGTTTGATTTGGGTGACAAGAGAAGAGAGGTGAAGAGTGGTCAAGGGTTTGGCAAACAAGAGATCAAGACCTGCCTCTTTGAACTCTTTAGCTCCTTCTCCTTCGTTTCTTGCTGACACGCCTGCGATCTTGCTTCTCACTCCCATTGCTCTCAGTTCCCTCGTCGCCTTCATTTCATTTCATTGTCATCAATTCAAAAACCACATATCGTTACGCAATCCATAAATCCAAAGACGTGTGAATTACCTGGATGCCATTCATGACGGGCATGTCGAGGTCCATGAGAATTAGGTCAAAACTTTGGCCTCCTCTGTGAATGTCGATCGCTTCTTTCCCATTTCCAGCAGCCTCCACGTGGCTCACTCCAACATCCTTCAACAGCCTCTCATGGATCCTCCTCAACACTTCTTGATCGTCTACCACCAGTGCCGTTAACTCTTTTCTTGCCGAACAGTTCCCACCTTCTTCCATTAATTCTCTCTCTCTCTACACAGACACAATCATCATTATACATACATATATGTGTGTGCGCGTGTGTGTTATATACATATACAGTCATACAGACGGTGGTGCTTGCGTGAGTTATTAGTGTCTTGACGTACGTATACGTATTACAGCTTGAACTGACCTGGATAGAGAAGAAGGAAGAACTTGTTTCTTTAGAATCTGTTTGGAGGGACAGAGCAAAACCAGTGGAAGAGGGTGTGTGTGATATAATATGAGAGAGGCCGGAGGGAAACAGATGGGGTATATAAACACAGATATAGGGATTAGAATGGGGCTCAAGAAATGGAAAGTGAAAGAAAAGCAAGAGATGAAGTGAGAGGAGATCAACATTGGATTGTGGGGATCTTTGGATTTGGGTGAAAATCTGAGTAAATCTGAGGGAGAGTGATATTTTTCCAGAAATGGGCTTATATCTATCATAACTCAACTTGGACGGCATCTTTCCCGTTTTGCATGAGGCAGCTACACTTTTTTTTTTTTTTTTTTTCAAGATTTTATTTTTTGGGCCCTTTTTCTTTTCAGTTTAATTACTCTCAGGTCATCCACTGTCTATATTTTTCACAGCGCGCTTCACTACCAAAACAGGCGCGGTAGTTTTATTGGAGCCTCCAAAACTTCTTGAATTACTACTTTAAAATGAAATTAAATTTTGTGAAAGAAAATATAATAATGTTATTCTTTCTTTCTTTTTTTGAAAGAAATATTTATAAGATAAATAAATATATTTACAAAATAAATAAATAAATTCAAAAAAAAACCTAAAGAATTTAAAACATTTTGATCATTTATAAGATAAATATAGACATTTATAAAATAAATAAGACAATTTACAAAATAAATAAAATAAGGTCTTTTCACCTCAAACTTAATTTCATTATGTCACATCTCTTAAATTTTATGTAGTTTTATCCTATTTCTTCTTCACCGTCCTGTTTTGGTATTTCCATAACCTACGTGCTCGTTGCCTGCAAGCTGCACATGCGCAAATAGTTAACTCCACCGATAACAAATACTCCCCTCACCTTAAGTAACTAGTTAATTTGAGTATATTAAAGATGTTAGTTAATATGATATATTTTTATAAAATATTACAGCTATCTTCCTCAATTATATTTCTTCCTCTCTCTCTCTCTCTCGTGAAGAGAATTTCAATCGGGTTAATTTGAGAGAAAATGAATAAAAATGTGAAATGGATTATATATTTGAGATCAACATCAACTCTCTGATTAAGTCATACATTAAAGACCAAAGAAAGTACTTCTTCTAATCTTTATTATAAGGTATCAACTAATAATTTTCATAAATCAATTAAAACAGTTAAAGTTATTAAATTTATTATAAAATTTAAGTAATTTTCAATATTACATCTATTAGTTGCACAAAACTCTAAAATCATATAATTATTACTCTCACCCATTTCCCTTATTAATTATGGGCATACATGAAAAAAAAAATATTTAATGTTCTTTAAAAACAAGTAAGTGCTTTTTAAAAAGAATCAAATACACTTATTAGTTGATGTCTTATAATAAATATTATATGAAGCATATAATAGAAGAAGAAAACACTCAATAAAGCTAGTTCAATTGGTAAAGAATGACTTACTCTTATGAGAGAACATTTGTTGGTGAACTTTGAGTCTTGAGCCATGTTATGGATTTGACAAGATTTGACAAGTCTCCGAGATACAACTCACTTAAACTTTTTTATCATATATCACCAAAAACATTTAATAACTTGGTTGGTCCTTGGAACCAACTTATCTTTATTATTAAAAAACATTGAATAAATTAGCAACCAATAGTGGTCACCAATGACATAACATGCCAACTGGCTCAAAGAATGTTTGCAAATATATTTACAAATTACTTACTAACAATCTTTTAGTTCTATAGTAATATCTCTTAACATTTGAGACTGTGATTTTATTCCTAATTTGATAAACTTGGTTAAATAATTCCGCTTCTAAAAAAATCACTACATTGTGTAAAAAATTAATTTCATTGAGAATATGTATCATCTTCTTTATTTATTTTCTGACACACACAGATATATATTTATAGATGGATTCTTTCCAAGTAGTTTCCCTCCTCTTTTATTTTGATTCTAACATGGAAATTTGTCTTGTGTGGAAGAACAATAATTATTCTTACTTTACTTTTGTTAAAAGGTTATTCTTACCATATGAGTTGAACTTGAACCCATATAGCTAGCATCTTTAGTTAAGAAATTTTTTCAGCCACTGAGCTATTATTTGTCTAAGATTATTAAATAAAGGGAAAACATTTTCTCATGTTGTAGGAAAACCATTTTCTCATGTTACACACACAAAAAATGGTGGGACCCACATATACATATATGAATTAATATATGTATATGTGAGTCCCACCATTTTATGTGTGTGTAAGAAACTTTTGTTCCTCATGGAACATGAGAAAACTAAAGCCTTTAAATAAAATAATAAAATTTAATAGGCAACAAAACAAAAAAACATTCACTGTAATTACGCCATGCATGCACAAGTCCTTATCCTTTCTTTTATCAACCAAGCATTGAATGTTAGTAATCTAAGGTACACTTATCTTGCGTTCACACACACACACGCACACACACAATTCTCTATCAAATGAAGCAATATCTCAGCTATAAGACAATATTAATAATATAAAAAATTAACCAATAATTATATTAAACTGAGATGTAAGATTTTTTAAGTTTGGATTTAGGATTTATTCATTCGGATGAATCCAACACTCATTGTCAAACAATAGTGCCCTCTCTACCCAATCGTCATAAATGACCATAAAACACTTTCATTTTTGAATCACAACAAAAGTGTACTAATCACATTAACAGCTTGGGAAAAAGTCCCTAATTCCAGATCTTCCCAAGAAAAGACTCTACATTTGGGTTTGAGTGGGGCTTACTTTTTTTTTTTTTTTTATATAAAAAAAAAAATTGAATGTATCATAAATTGGTTCGTTGAAAAATTTCCTGTTTCAAGTAGGAACAGTTTATTTCATTCATCTGGATTCTCCTGAGATTTTACGTTTGGCATATTGCAAAATGTAAGCAGGAGTATTAAATTTTGCAGTGTGATTATTGGTGACCCGTGAACACAATGAACATTTAGCAAATATAGGTGACTGTTTTTATAGGTTACTATGTTTATCAATATAGACAAATAACCCACGTTATCAATTCCCATATTTTTGCTATAAAGGTTAAGGAGTCTGGCAGACATGTTACATGAATGATGTTTTCCTTCGAGAAACGCATAACTGTTACGCCGTTGTACATTTCCTTCGCAGGCCTTAGTGCTTAGTGACCGTGTCTTGCACCAATATTCAATGATTGTCAAGTTTCACTAGGACATGTTGGTTGAGTTTATCTTGATTCTCACAAAACCTAATATCTTGATTCTCACAAAATCTAATATCTTTACAAGTTTAGACTTTTAATTCTTTACACAAAAAGGTATGAAGCCATCTTCTTCACTAGACCTTGAAGGGGGACAACACTATCAATCTTGGGGCATCTTCAGAACTTGCAAGAGTTTTGATCCTCTTTCATGTAATGAAATGAAATTTAATTTAATTTTTGTAAAGAAATTTAATGAAATCAATTATAAACGAGCTTTCAGTCCAAAGCCATTTCATACAATGAAATATTGTTTTTTCTCAATGTAAATTACAATCACCGCACTGTATTTCCCCACCACCACTCTACAAATCCAACAAACATTGGCAGGGCCAAAAGGGAGAAACAAATATGTATGGAATGAAAGAAAAGAAAAGAACCTAGAAAACTCATGCACACGATATACAGAAATACACAACAATCAAACAAGACAAAATATCTCAAACTATAAAAAATTTTCCCTTGATGCTGGGAATCATTGAGTAGCGTCAATGGGCATGCCTGTCCTGGCCTGTGAGATTCGATTTGCATAAATGGTGACCAACTTCAACTGTGTGCTATTAAGACCTTCGAGGTATGGCAAGAATGCTTTCCCGAGCATGATGTATATATCCACAAGACAGAACACAACCGTCTGTATCATGCAACGGATAGTATATGTAATGAGAAATTGAGAATAATGTTGAGACAATATATAGACAAAGGGGAGAAGCACATCAGAAAAATGCCGAAACTTCATGAAACATATGAAGAACCAATCCCCCAATGCTCCCAGAAAATAACATTTTTATAGATAGAGACAACTTTATTTATCATCCTACATGTGTACATTATTAGCAAGTCACTTTGAAGGGCCGAACAAAACCTCAGTGCATGAACTTAAACGGATCACTGAGACTCAAAAAGGAGTTGACTAATTATATTTCTCACCATAAAGGAAGAAGCAAAGCACGTTTATGAGGCTCAAGTATAAAGAACCATAATGGGAAGTAAAGTTAATAGCACAATCAGGTTTCATAATACACGTATAACTGAATGACCATCTGAGTTATAGTAAAACGAACAAGTCTGAGTCAACCAAACCTCCAAGAAGAGCCATAAAAGCGGGCACGGTTATTCCACAAGGAAAAACCAGTCATGAAAAGTCTCAAGACTCATTTTGATGTTTTAAAAGCCAGTTTTCTGAGACCAGTGGAAAGCCGAGCTCATGAATGCTCTATAACAACAGAACATTTAGACGGGGCCTTTTTTTTAACAGCCTAATATGATATATAAAGTAGAGGACCAGATAAGAATGACTGCATACAGGGATCTAATACCTTACGAACATCAGCACTCTGGTTTCCAAAAGCATCAAAAAGAGGAGGCAGAAACGAGGGTAACTGAACCATCAATTCCTCGTGAGAAAGCCTGCCAATAAGCTAAACCCAGGAATAGCACGTGTTAAAATAAATATCAAGAATGAAAATTGAATTTGTGCAAAAATAGGTTTTTTCTTTCCTTAAAGAGAAATCAGCTAAATAATATATGAAATGATGGAATTAAATTCAGATAGAATTTTTCATATGAAACTGTCACTTGGTGCAACTGCAATGCTTATAAAAGGCAAGAAACAATTACCTTCGTCAAGCAATTTATACAAGTAACAAGACTTTTCTCATCTTCAGTAACCAGTAAAGGGACGATAACCTGAAACGTTCCAAATTCTCAGCCATCAGCTAAAAGTTAACGAAGCAAGTTGCTCTTTCCCTCAAACATGAGGGAATTTGAGCCCCAAAAAAAAAAAAAAGAGGGAGTCCACGAAATAAAAAAAATAAATGAATACATACACTTAAACATCTGAATGGATCACACTGAGACAAAACAATAGTCAGGCAGTGATCAGCTTCATTTGAGACCTAAACAAATAATTAAAGAGGCTGAGACTGGGAACAGAGAACCAGAATGAGAAAAATTTGATAAAATAGTACCTTGGGAACAGTATCCTTTGCAGCATGAAGCAGCTTTTCAATAACAATCTCAACTAACTTTTCCATGGCATCTTTCTGGGGGAGAAAAGAAACTTGCTTATGAAATATTCAGCCCCAACAAATGCTCAAGAGCTTATGTGTATAGTTACAAGTACTGCAGCAATTTAGGTTTTAACCATCCACTAATCTTATTTTATTGAATAGCACCAATGGAGAAAATATACAAGATAGAAATGTGAATCCTATCCTAATCAAAACAAAACACTCAAGCTAATCACATGGAAATGTTATCCAAAATATAGCCAAATGAACAATCAAGTCTTAATTAAAACAAGACAAAAAAAAAAACGACAACATAATAAAAAATATATGTAGTTTCCAACAAGTACTAATTAAGCAAGTGTACAGCACAAGATTAAAGAATGATATGAAAGAGATAAGAACCTGGTTTTTTAACATTTCAACTACAACCGAGAGAGCAAGCTCTCTAACTGGGGAGTCTGAATCATCCAACACTTCAAGCACAGCTGTCAGAATCTGATTGAAGTACTGCAAGTTCACCAGGAAACTATCATTTCATTAAGTCAGCATATCCAAAATTATCGTTTGATGTGGTTTAAAATGATAAAACAGATTTTTTCTTTTTTAACTGATTAAACATAAATATCTGTCAATCTACGTTCATTGCATTCAAAAAGTTAGTATAAGATCACAACTATAGAGGGACTAGTTCTTTCCTTCATAAACAGTTTGCACTGTCATTACTAGTGATTTACATAAAACTTGGAGACAGGAAGAAGAGTAGGTAATCAAATACCCAACCAATCAAGCATACCTTTGTCCAAATAGAACGATCATTTTCTGTAGAAACTTCAATTAACTGTTGAAGTGCAGTTCGCTTGCTTGAAATAGGACTTCCATCACCCCCATTGCATATCTATCACAAATCAACAGTTGTATCTTATCAATAGACATAAGCTAAAGTACATGTAATCTATTACATGCTTGTAGGCAATAATTAGCTTGTCTCCTGATATCCACAATTTTTTCAGCGAGTTCAGGATCTAGCTTGGCAGTGCCATAGCCCATAGCACAGTATTCGATGCATTTGGGGAGTTTTGAATTAGACCCACCCAGTTAGATCACTTCCTTACTACTCTTGCTGAATTTTTAGAAAGGCAAGTATAAATAAGTTTTATGGAACTGTAATTTCTTCTGTTGCTTGGCATCATTAGTTGGAGTTTAGTCCTCTTTCAGCCATTATATCCCTCATGGACATTATTTTTGGAATTTTTGGGAGGTTCCTTTATCTTTCTGCAAAGGGATACAACCATTATTTAGTACTCCTTAATTCTTTCCTTGCTTTATTTTCCTAATCTACAATAACTGCAGTTTGGCGAATATTTATCTTCCTTCCTGGCACACACACTAATAGAATCTAATTTTTATTATAAAAATGTTACAAAGTCAACTCATTAGTAGCATAACCCACCAGATGAAGAATTTGAGGAATGCCAGGCTCTGAATCTTTAGAATTATTCCTCACGACTTTAGTTGAGTAATGATCAAGGTCCAATTCATGAGGATCTTTTTCATGTCCAAAGTCTCCATTTAAATTTAAATGTTCTAAGGACATCCGACCATTAACCTCCAGATGGGGAGCTGATAGACCCTCAAAGTCCATGCTACCATCTGAATGTCTGAGTTGACTATCACGAGGAACAAAATTTTGGCTCATTGAATTAACTGCATAAACAAGATCTTTAGTCTTTGAATCAAGAATACCACTAGTAGAATCAGTTTCATGATTTTGATATGAATGTTCCTGATTTTCACCAGAAGCTGCTTGGTAAAAACTGGCTTTAACCAGAGTTGAATCATGGGAACTCCACTTCCTCCCACCATCACCATCAAGAGAACCAGCATACCTTCCAAGGTAGCTAGCCTTCCTAGAGAAACCAACATACCCATCTTCAGAGGATGTTCCAACCTCAGATGGATCATATGAAGACTTGGAGCGTTGTCGCTCCTTCTTGATCTGCAAATAGTTTATTAGGTCCACTTCAATGCGGGGAGTGTATTGTTTAAGGGCTCGTCTCAATGAATTCTGTTCATCAATGGACAAACTAAGGATAAAATTTAGAAGTGCAGCTGAATCAAAGTGAGAATATACAGATATAATGCACGTAATGGCCGCTTCTCTAAGCTTTGTATTTTTGTCCTGAACCAAAGGTGTTAACCTGGTAAGCCATGATTTCAGAATGCCAGTATTGGCAGAACCTTCTGAATTCAGTGAATGCTTGTTTAAGGAACTGATTGCAAACTCAATAACAGCCAATTTTGCCTTAGGAGACCTTTGTTCATCGAGTGAGCGTAGTAATGCTGGTAACAGAGAATCTATACTGTAAATTTTGCTGACAACTTCCAATGTCATTGAGCATGTTTGCCTGACAAGTTCTTTTGGGTCAATTAACCGAGAAAACACATGTGGTAGTATTCTTTCCATGTAACTCTCAAAGGGCTTTTGGCATGCTGGAACAATGTTCGCAAGTGTTGAAAGGGCAGCTTGTGCAACTTTATGGTGAGGATCATCTAAGTGCTGAAAAAACAACTTCATTACCTTTTCAAAATTATGGACCACTTCCTGAATTCCTTTTGGACCTTGCTGTAACAAGGTGTGAAGATAATTAAAAGCAGCAACCCGAGCAGACCAGTTAGAACCTGAACTAAGCCTTTCACTCAGAGCTTCAGGGAGAGACACCAGTCCATCTGCATAATTTGACACCTCCTGGAGAGAAAGTTGGTTATCATAAAAACTTCTCCTACGGCCAGCAGAGATACGCCCAGCTACATTCTTTCTCACTAGCGGCCTCTGGAAATTTGGCACATAAGTACTCTGTGAATCCCAAAAGTTTGCTTCTCTAAAAGGAGTATCCGAACACTGCTTATCAATGCGGTGGTTCATAGCCCACCTAGCCTCCCTATTGTTGCCATTGTCATCAATAGAATTTCTTTCTTGTAATCTTTCAGAAGCCCCTTTTCTTGAGTATGATGAAAGTGCTGACGAAGGCTCAATACTAGCATCATTATTATATGATACCTTACTGGAGTTTTTGGAAGCTTGAATTTGTGAAATTTTGTCAGACAGACCCAAACCACCATTTTGGTTACTACCTTTATTGACACCAGATACAATTGATTCTGTTGTAAAGGAGTTTGGCAGGTTATTAGATGCTGGGACAGCAGCAGGGACTGGTGGATCACGAGATGATGGAGGGTCAACTCCTGCGCTAGGGGTAATTAAAAAAAAAAATAGCTATTCACAATAGCTTTAAAATATACCAATAACAAGATCAAACATAAAAAACCATCAAGGGCAAAGGATTCTTGACAGGCAAACTTATTTGTTACCTAGATCCAAACTGGATGACCGGAAAGCAGAATTGTGCTTATTAGACAAATCCAAGCCTCTGAGCATGCTTTCAATGGCAGTAACCTTCTGTTTGCTAGAATGCAACACACTTTCCAAACTACGTTCTGCACCTTTACCGAGTGATTTTGCCTGTGAAAGAAGTAAACCAGAGGACACAGATGTCCCTGACGATAAATTTGAACTCTTGTCCATTGCAACAATAGCAGAAGTTCCATATCCAGGTAGATTAGAAGGAGCAGAGGCTTGGCTAGTTAACGACACCAGTGCACCTCTGTCACGAATGGAAGGTGAAGCATGGCGCTTATGTACTCCTCTATCCTCTTCATTTATTAACTGCAAGTTACAATCGCTCTAAAAAATGACTAAGCAACAAAATAGAGGACAATTAACACCCGATTTAAAGGATATACCCTCTGAATAACTGGATCAAAGGATGAAAATAGGCGACGGGAACGTTCAGGCCATGTTTTTGCAAATAGTCTATAACACATCCTTGCAGTAGACCGTACCTATCAAGTATCATGTTGTAATTATTTTCACAACATAAACGAAAATGATATCAATGAATATAAACATAAAGCCAGTGCTGCCCATGCAATCAAAGATTCCAAATTTTAATTCTTTATTGGTAAATGCACTCACATGTTTATACATAAAACTAAGCCATTAATAGAACTTGCAGGACTTCTAAACTTCCGTATTATTTCCAAAATCCGCCAAGTTATACAGTTTACAGGAATTCAAAATTTTAACCAAACCCCTTGGTTTCGCTTTCTGCAACTTCAACTTTCAGACACCTACTGGGTTCCTTGCTTATGTAGAACGGCTACTTCATTATAGGTCTAGTTAGGGGGAACTGGAAGACTACAAGATCATTCAGGAAATTATCATTACTGACAGAATTCATATTAATAAAAAAGAAGAGCACAATAAAAAAGCATGTCAGAGCTGACAAACAACATGAACCATTCGTATTTCGCCAAACTTCAAATAACTTAGAACTATGAAAGCTACCTCACTCATTGCATCTGAAACACAACACCTTATCAGATCCTCATATAAATCAGCTGAGCGCTGTATTTCTGGTTCATCAGGCCATTGCTCCAATATCAAAAGAGCGTATTCACAACACCTACAACATGAAAGGCATAAATCAAAGACCAAAGCTCCCACATATATCTGAGAGTAGACAATTCACACCTCGCACGAAGTACTGCACAGCGATCCTTCTTTGCACAATCCGCTATACCAGGAAGCACCCTAGCAACTTTGCAGTTACGCAACATCTGGAAAGTAGAGGGCCAAGGTGAAAACAGCATAATGCATTGGGAGAAAAAGCTATAGAACATTAGATTAGATTGCAATACCGTCTTTATGCAGTTATCTGCAGACTCTGCAATTACCAGTACAGTGATCACAACTAGCTTAAAAAGGACCTGATTCATAGATAAAAATGATTACTAATAAAAACTGTTTGTTAGAGTGCCACAATCATGCTGATCAAAGGAGAAAGTTAAACTTACAGGTATTAACATTTCAGCACAAGCTTCAAAATCACCAAGGAGTTCTTTTGACAAAAAGCACAACAAATGGCAAACCTAGAGCAAAGCAAATCACACCAAAAAGGAAAACAAAAAAGAAAATGCCATAATAAGATTTAGATATATATACTTGCTTTCTTGAAAGGAAGAAAATCTATATATGCAAAAAATATTATCCTTAAAGGAGATGTGAATACACCTGCTTCACAATGCTAGACCTTCGATCTGATAATTGAGTTGTTAAAGGTCCAACAAGTTGCTTCAGGAGTCCTCGAAAACATGGATAGTCAGCAGCACCTGATAAGGAAAGTATTCAAAAGATGTTTGATATTTGGAACACTGACAAAAATAAATGTATGTAGTAAAGCACCTTAATATTTGAACTACCACATAACCGCCAGTCCTTTTTGGAACTAGGATCTTATAAAAAGTACCTCTATATGCACTCCAAATTGATGGACAGTTTTACTCGGTATAATAGGATTTTTTGTGCCCTATTAAACACTTCTCTTTAAATTCTTGTTGTTCGTCAAAGATCTATTCCTTTGATCATTTACAGGATTATTTAATGCCAAAGTTCAGATGACAAAGACTACTGCACTTCACTAATTGAAGATAAAAATCACCAAATGGGTTCTTCACACTGATCTCATCACATCAAATATATTCTACAGTTGCAAGTTTCATTGCCCATCTAGACTTGGAATATCCAACTGACATCTCAATAAAGACACCCTTACAAAACCCAAGTACGAGAACAGATACTAGAAATATTTTCATTAAACTGCATCATAAGCATATGATTGCACTCATGAACATACTATTGAAAAGGGGATTTGGAACACCAACCTCCCAAAACAAGACCCTCAACTCTCTGCATAGCAGCAATACGAATTGACCAGTCCTTTTCTGGTACAAGGGTAGATGCAATCTTGTCAATTTCCCTGATTAACTCCTTCTCTGAGTAAACCTTGATAGAATCTACGGTTTTCTCTGCAACATCACCATTTCCTGCTCATAAATCATAGTTGAATATAAAACATAAGAGCAGTTTTTAGTAAAGAAAGTATCCAAAAATCAAAAGTTTATCAAATAACAGAAGCACAAGTATAAGAAACTCGTCAGACTATATCCAATATATTAACAGCATAAAACTTGGAAGTTTTTTCAATGTAGGATTTCCTATGTGACTTTCTTTTTCAATCATGTGATTTCTCTCCCTGATTTCATGACACTTCTACCACCATAGTCATCTCATGTTTGACACATGGAATTTTAACATTCCTCACTGAATGTGTGCAGGAGTACTTTTCTTCCATTTCCTGACTAAAATTGGTCAGAACCCATGCTCGACATGGATTCAATGTAGGATCCCAATGATCATCTAGGCAAAACATGCAAGATTATGCCAAGATAACTTGAAAGCTACAGAGAAATTTGAAAAAAAAAAAAAGTATAATTGTAGCACTCGCTGCTAGTTTAGTGATATGACATTAGGAAAATCAAAGCAAAATTGTGGCGCCCAAAAAAAATACATGTCCATCGCAACTACCAAATAATAATAAGAATATAATGCAATTACAGAATAAGTACGAGAGAGTTGGAATAAATAGTGATTAGTTATTTAAATTTCCAGTGTTTTATCTTTCTCCTATTCATTATTCTCGACAAGCCTTCATATATAATGTAGTATGTTTATTTCTCTTATTTTTTATATGCTTCGAGTCATACAAACATATCACTGTAGATACCTATTCTTTAATACACACACACACACATATGTTCAGAGCTCCCTCGCTGTGATAGAGTGCGAGCCTACTTCGCATACTCACATTCTCAAATCTTCCATGTTCTTCACTACTAAGAGAGATGGAAAATATAAGGTTTAAGGAAAGGAATGAATGAAAATTTACATTATTATCATATTAGAGTAGAAATATTTATTATCCAAGAATTACAGACATTCCAACCTGCAAAAATAGAGTTTTCCCTTGATGAACTTTTAGTTTTTGGGCTGCTTTTCTTAGAAGTAAAGCTTGAAGGTTTAATTTCTCCAGCAACAAAGCCACCAGGTATGCCATCAGAAGAATGTACTTTTGGTTGAATGCCCTCTAACCTGGCATTAATATCTTTCACCTGAAACCATAGTAATTTAACCAAAATAAATAATGAACAGTCACATACTTTTTGCAAGATAATGGAAAAGGGACTCAGTAAGTCCAAATCATGCAGTGTGTGTGTTAAATAACAACCATATCAGATAGTCGATTCCCTATTTAGTAATTACCAAAGAAGAAGGAAGGTTGTGGCGCTGAAGTTCATCGCGAAATTGAGGACCAGCTTGTGCATACATCTCCTGTCAATAGGAAATATTAGAAAAAGGAACTAAATAACATTCTTCTTCAATTTCAAGATAAATTAAGATCACATCAACTTTTAAATTTGATCCGTGAAGGTCCATGTTTAGCATAATTCAAACATCAAACCACACCCTCTCAACTAGACCCACAGCCATTATCCCACTTTTCAATCTTCAGAAGCAATGTGTTAAATGATGGTATCAGAGACATAACTACATAAGCATATGTGGATTCATATGGAGAGCAATTTTCTAATTCAAGCTGCAATCAGTGCACAATATTAGCACTTCGTTCTTTTTCTCCTTTTTCAATCATAATCATTCAAATCAACTACTAATATGGAATCCCCTTCCCCTAGGTTTTTTTTTTTTTTTCAATTTACACTAACTGATGTAAACTTTATAATATATTCTGCTCCTAATAACATGAAAAGACTGGAAAATAGGGCAAGCTAACCTCGATGCATGAAATAGCTGCTTCCCTAACACCAGGATTTGGATCATTCAGCAACTGCAAAAGCTGAGAATTGATCAAAATTGAAAGGGTTAGTGTCACATCCTAAAATAGCAAGCATTTTAATAAATTGTGCTGCTCATTCCTAAAAGTCAATAAACATACTGAAGGAAGAATAGCACGTTGAAGGGTAAGCTCAGTAGACGCAAATAGACCAATTGCAGAAGTGACTGTACGAGCAAACTCCTTTCTAACTCTCCAGCTTCTGTGTGTCCAAGCAACGAATCCAGCTCTTTCAACAATTATTGTAGGGGAAGAAACCTAAAGTCCAAATAAAACCAAATATCTCCAGTTGAAAAGAATATCTAAAGGTATCAAGAAAGCATCAGCTTTAAAGCTGGAATGAATTCAGCCTAAATTTTAAGTTTTTTTAGTTAGTAGACATAAGCATGTAAAGTAGTTAAATTCATGATTCATGTAACAAATTTCACGTACATTCCATAATGCAAGAAAATATTACACAATCCTGGACGCATTAGCCTTTAGGGTTTGCCCTAACAGAATGCTGGCATTGACTTGAGAAACAACTATAGAATAATAGAAATAAATATATTCAAATCTTCATTTCACATAGATCATCAAAGTCCAACCCAATCTTTTTGTTGATAAAAACTGAGCAGTAAGCACAAAGTACCAAGATTTAGAATTAGCAACAGCCCAAGCATAACCTTAGAGGCAATAAACTATACTAATAGCTTCAAGCTCAACTCATTAATCATTATAGACATATCTTTATCCATTGGTCATTTAAGAAAGAATGGAATTGCAATTTATATGCACAATATTATTGAACAAATACAGTGAAAGGTCATGATGATATCGTGGAAGATTCATTAATAGTTGCTAGGGTGTTGGCAGCATTCAGCCAATAAGCTTCCTCTTCATAGAATCGAAGTTTATTTCTTGCACATGCTTATCCAATTTCTTACCCTTAACTCTCGTTACCTTCTCTTTTGGCCATGGTCAAACTGTTATTACTTAATATTTCAAAAGAATGCTGCTATAATATAGCCTTTTTCATATTTCTTAGCTTGGGTTTTCTACTTTGCAACAACTGACATGGTTGATGAACTTGTTAGAACTCACAAAATAGTTTTTATTTTGGCACTACAAGAAGACTGGAATAATTACTATGGGATTGAAGATTGTAGTGCCTCGCGTTCAGAGAGAACTAATTAGAGAGTTCAGAGGGCAAAAATATACCACTTAGGATGCATTTGGTATACAGGCATCCTTTATTCTCAGTATCAAGTATACACGGGATAAGCTGGGGGATGTCAAATTCCTGCATCTGTTGCCGATGTACTGAGTACAACTATTCACATTAGTTACCAGAGATACAGAATAATATACTTGGATAAAGATAATAATGTGTCCAATTGCCTCTAAATTTTCTAACTCATCCGGGTAAATGCTCATTGCATCGAATATGTTCATCACTATTGAGTCAAAAACGATGTCATAAAATTATTTCACTCTAGTCATTGCCACACTAATACTTTGAGTTCAACTAGGACTAAAGTTCTTCAACCATGCAGTGATAGGAAGAAAGCGGGAAGCGACGATGACACATCAAAGACAAATACCTCCATAAGAGTGAGCAAGAGTCTTCTAGCAGCGTCACGAACTGGTTGTTTCCCATCACCTAAGCGGTCAACGACGGCGGGAACAAGCGCATCGAAATGAAGTTTGAAATGATCGCCTGCTAGAATGGCAGCAGAGGCCAAAGCTTGAAGGGCGCCCTGAGAGACCCTGAAGTTGCTATCCTTCAAAAGATCCAAACAACAGTCAACAAGGGAAGTAACCTCAGATGAAGTGAGGTTCTTTCTCGAAGCTTCCAATTGTTGATAAAGACGCTCCACACCGGCCATCCTCTCCTTCGCGTCCTTGGAGCGCGCAAGCTCCAACACTAGCTCCATTGCTGAATTCCAGAGAGAGGTTGGATCTGGCGAAGCGAGTTTGGATCTAGATGAAGGGTTGATGGAGTAAATGTCGACTCAGCATGTAGGGAGTGGCATGCTGAGAAAATGCAAGAACAAAACAGAGTGAGAAAAGGCAAACAGGTGTAAGAAGATGAGAGTACGGGTCTTCAACTTTAAGAACGAAGGCGGAGAGGGGAGAGTGATAGTGTTATGGTGGTGGGTGTTATGAAAGGAAAATGTAGGAAGAGACTCAGAGAGGGAGGGAGGGAGTAATACAAAGAAATGTAGAGGAGCCGTCAAATTCGAAAAGGTTTTTAGGGGAGAGTGAGAGTCACAGTCGTACGGGAAGATGGTAAAGTTGATGGCGAGAGACAGCAAGAGATGACAGAATGAGACGTTAAAAAATTGAACAATTCTTTTGCGCCAAATTTACGGGTACACTACTGTTTTTTATAGTTAAATAGAATTTATTCCATGGATAACACATAATTTTATTAAATTAGTTAATATTATATATATATTTTTAAAATAATATAATTATTTTATTTAATTTACTCATTTTTTCTTTTCTGGATTATTATTAGAGCAGTATCATGAAGGATAAATTAAAAAGGGATTAATAAATATAAAAATTATATTTTATATTTAAAATAAAAATCAATTCTTTAAATATATCTTATATTAAAAACCGTTTTTATATTCATCCTTTGATTTACATACTATATTTAACTTCACAAAGTGTTAGAACCCACATCCTTCTTCTGAGATTATTGTTGACCAACCCAACCAAACTGTGTATATACATGGTTTTTATACTCACACACGTTGCCTTCACCATATTCATGGACTTTCAACTTTGATCTAATCTTTTGGCAGTGCTTCGTCTTTATAGGTGGAATCACTACTTTAGGACCCGAACTAAAACGTCTCTCTTTATTTTTCCTCCTTCGGCCAGACAGAAATGTCTCTATACTAACGTGATGAATATATCGTCCAAAGAAGAAACACAAGTACTGGCCAACTTTCTGATTGGCGAGTGCTTTTGGTTCGAATTAAATATTCAAAGTCCCGTAATAATTATTTTTTCGTACTCTTCTCATCCTTGTTCATGTTTACGGGGTCTCCAAATGAGGAACACTTGGTCTCACATTAAGAAAATTTAAATACAATTCCATTATTTTATAGGAATTCATGTCTATTACCCAAAAATACAAAATTAAAAACAAATATGGGGTTGATGAGCATATTATCACGACTATAGCTGACATCAAATCACCAACAAAATTTGATTGTACAGTCTCACCTAATATCATCAGTGTAGGGTTTCCTTCTGGCGTGGTGCGTTAAACCGAAACAAAGAATTTTGTAATATCCAGAATTTGACATTGGGTTCATTTAAGCGTCTGTTTTAATTATTTATAAGAGTTAAAGATGCAAAAATATATATAAGTTTTTTCCTCAGGAGTAAAAGTATACATAAATTTTTTTTTTTGAGCAAAAATACACACGTCGTTATCATTTTGGAGTAAAAGTCATATCCCACCGTTAAGTCGTTATTCACCGTGGTAAGAGAGAAAGAAATGAAGTGAACAGTAACATAACAGCGGTGAACAGTGATTTAACGGTGAAATATGACTTTTGTTCTAAAACAATAACTACGTGTGTATTTTTGCTCCAAAAAAAAAACTAATGTGTATTTTTACACCTTAACCGTATTTATAAAAGTTGCTTTTACAACATGATTTATAGTAAGTATATGAAATGAGATTTATATCGGTTTGTGTAAATGTGATTTCCAGAAGCTAATTAACAAGCTTTTTTTTTTTAATCAGAAAAAGTTTTGGAAGGGTTCGACACCAGTCCCTTACCAAAGTCAGGGCACGGCCCCGAGCTCTATGAACACTTACTGGGGACTTACGAGATCGCCTACCAAAGGAGTCCCAACGACAGCAGAGGGGATCGAACTCACGACTCAAGGGCCTAATCCTGAATCCTTTACTTTACCATCTGCGCCAACTCTCATTGACAATTAACAAGCATTTAACAATAGTTCTTCAGGTCAAATCATGAAGTAATAAAAAATAAAAACCCCACATCCCATAGTAATGGATTTGGCGCAAGCAATCATTTTTAGTTTGAGATTAAAGCTTAATTGCACACAAAGAAATGTTCCGTAGTTATCACAGACAATTAGTGCCCGCACGTTTAATTCATCAGAATGCTTTCGTATTAATTGCCAGAATTAAAAGCAAGATGACTTTCTTTCAAATATAAGCTTAGTGACTTTGTCCTCACCACGAAACGTTTCAAGCCCGAAATGGATAGGGATAATAACGCTGGTTAGCATTACAAGATGTGTTAACCATGAGTTGTGAACACAGAGCCTTTGATGAAACTAAACTTGAAAGCAAACTTTTTCCATGGAGAGTGGACTTTAAATCAAGGTAACTTAATCCCAATAATTAATTTATGAATCATAAGTCTAAGATAATTAAAAGTTGTTTGTGCTGTTTATTTCACCTTTGGGTGAAATCCTACGAAGTATTTGTCACTTGTTAGTGTTTTTAAAAAACCAACATTTATTGAGAGTAAATAGTAAGGGACTCAATCTTCTTTAACTGTATCTTTGGTTTGAGACGTGAAAATGAAAAAAATGATGTTAGAAGCTAGTCTCTCATGATCACAGAATTAGTTGAAACTGAAGATTTTGGTGAATCGAGTGGACAAAAAAAAACCAATTTTTTAAATAGCCACATTTAATAACAATATCTCAAATGAGAGTGCCTACAATAGAAGGATGTATGTGCCTTAAAAAAAAAAAAAAAAAAACTCTTTTCAAGCTGCATCTGCATCCCAATCACAATAACTTTTTATATATACCCCAGATAAAATATTTCAGGCTTTCAGCGACCTAGCGCTCAAGACTTGAAAAGTTTAGGGAAAATGCCTCGTATTGTAACAACCTAAAACTAGTAAAACTTCTTTCAATGTAATAGATAGATAAAATTTCAAAGTTAACATCTCTTTCAAAGATGATATAAATCATCATTAATGATTTTTTAAAGTTACTATTTGGTTTCTTAGGTTACAATCCATTTCTCACGATCTAAGAAACCATTTTAAAATTTAAATTAAATGTCATGATTGTTAGACAAAAACAACTTAAACGTATAGAAAAGTAATAAATAATTTATTATTATAATTCTTTAACGTGAATTTTGATTGAAGAAATCGTTAAATATCGACTTCACAAACTTTAAATTACGACTCCTCATTACAAAAAATCATAAGGTTCCAAGGGCATTTCGCATATCACAGTAATGATGAAGGCTAAGCTTAAAAATGCAAAAAAGATGAGTTAATGAATTGCTTCAAATTGTTCGTTCCCGGGTCTTTCACGAGCAATGTTGCTTGATTATATATTATATGGGGTGGTCCACCTTCTTTTGCGATTCAGATGGGACACGAAAAAAATAGCATAACTTCATGACAAAGCCTAATCAACAACCTATATTGGACACAGCTTAATATAAACAAATTAAGTAGGAAACAGTTGTCCCCCTCTGCTTTTGCTTCATCACGTTAGGTTCCCTTTCATATAAAAACACCATGCAAGTTCAATTAAGTAAATGATGAGCAATCTGGGATGAGTTAGAAACAAAAACAAGTAAGAAACAGTCAAGGACATCATCAAAATACAACTTGCATACTTAGATAATTTCATCTAACTTCAACCAAAAGAACCACAAGAATAATTATATGAAATTATGAGGAGTAACATCATTCCAATCCGTTATAATAAGGAGAGGAGTAGCTTTCGATGAGCCAATTCTGTCCATCTCTTTATGGGTGGGATGGGATATCATGTCTGTTTCTATCTTTTCTATCACCATACACCATGATTTAGATTGTTATGACACAACATATTTGTCTGTGTAGTAGCGCATTATCTACTCAACTAAATAAAGGTTCACAGAAAATTTGATTCAAAACAAAAGACAAAAGGTATGCTCAAGTTTGAGATCCAGATGGTAAAATTGCTTCAAACTTTGTCATATACTCATATATTTTGCGGGCAAAGTACAAGAAATAGAGTAAACATGCACTATGATCCACTAAGTAAAAAAAGAACATGCCTTGTAACCTGAAACCAGAGCACGTGGGATTTGTTGTCTAAGGATCATCGTCATAAGGTGCAACTAACGCTGACGATGATGGAAGAATCAAGATATTCTTTCCATTACGTAGAAACTCAGCATGAAGTGAAGCATGATAAGGCTCATACTCCCAACTATGTCCCGACAGGTCCAAATGCTCAAGATTACCTAAAAGCATAATAGCCCAGACATAATTAAATCTGAAGGCGACAGACAGAATTCAAACGAAAGAGTACACCAAAAAAACAAAAGAATTCAAACGAAAGAAGACAATTTCCAATAGCCTCCCACTACCTCTCCCAATCAGATAAGGTGAATTAAGTGTAACAGCATGAGGACATCCGAATTCCATTTCACATTTGTTGGCAGTAGTGGTATTTTGACTATTTTCTGCTCCAGATAGCATTTAACGGGTTTTAAGCAATGCAATAATGCACACATGGGACAATTTATATAACAGAAGGCACAAGGTTGGTAGACATGCCTGCTATTGCTATGGCTGACACCTTGAATTACTTTTCATTTTCAAGCTATAATCACAAAGTTGGAATTACAAACTTAGACTTATAAGCTTACGTATTTAATAAATATGTGCTTAAAATAAGTTGGATATGTCAAGGCCCCAAAAGGGGAAAAAATCAGTCGGATGTCAGGTATGGTCCAGGATCCATATTCCAATGGAAACCTGAAGTCCACGCGGCAATCAGATGATGGATTGGAAGAAGCCAGGTTGAAGAATGAGTTAAATTAGATATTTGTTATGTCTATAATACATTGCTATTAGTATCCCAGTGATTACAAACGAGAGTTCAGCAGCCACGTTTTAGCAACTAATCAACTCAATAACCACAAAATTACTCAACTGCCTGCACCAAAGAGAACATAAATTACAAGAAACAGTTACAAAAGAAATACCTCTTGCAAGGCGTAATGCATCACAAATGATGGTCAAGCATTCTCTTGGCATAAGATTCATTGATGCATTCACTTCAGTTAGTTGAGGAGCAAGCGGCAAGAGCTTTGTTAAAAACATAGCAGTTTCAATCCCACCACGGTTTTTGCTGAACAAATTGAATAACGTGTCATTTTCTTCCATGAGCTAAATCAAACAATAGAGGAAACATAATTTAATGCATAACTCCAAACCTTATATTAATTTTCACAAGCTCAAGCTCTCCCTTCATTAGGTCTTGAAGCTTTTTAAAACCAAATGGACCCAATCCTATGCCTTCAACATTAAGTGCTTTAATACATGTGCCCATACATTTTGCTAAAGCCCCAGCTACTTCACTAAATGCCAAAAATCAATCAAAATAAAAACAGAAAGAGGATTCGAGTGATAATAAGTGACTTTTGCCAACAAACAAACCTTCCTAGGAAATTGTCAGCAACAGAAAGGGACTTCAATCGTCCTTTGAAGGTAGAAATGGCATGAAGAAAATGACTCACACCATCACAGGACAGCTCACAGTTCTCCAATTTCAACTTAGCCAAGGAAGAGCATGATTCATATGCTTTGTCGAAAAAGGGAATCAAACTCCTGTAAGCTTGATAAAAGAAAGTGAGAGACCTAAAATATATTTAAAGTATACACAACTAGATAACAAAAACACAATTTACATGATTCCTTCATCCTCAATGGGATTGTCACTAAAGTCCAGATCCTCCAAGTTGGGCATTTGAGTGAGAGCATATCTAAGACTTTCAGCATCATCTTTCCGTAATTGATTTCCCCTACAACCAAATTAGAAACTTTATGTTCCTCAAATATGGATTAAAACTGAAAAGCAACTGTTTTAATTTTACCACCTTTGTCCTACAGCAGTTCATATAACACGTGACTCAGAAAAAAGGATTCAGCTGTTCACCACAGCCAAAAGAAATTGATAAAAGAAGAATTCTGTATCAAAATGAACATATGAAATCACATTTTAGAAGGGTGTTACCTCAGATTGAGTACACGCAGCAGTTGCAAGGACTTCCCAATTCCAAAAGACAGATGGGAATCACTCAAAGGCCTCCGCTTAAAGTCAGATAGCCATCCTGCTATCTACAAGCGTGTGAAACTTTACGGTAGGTTTATATTAATAAATAAAAACACAAAATATATGGATGAAAAACTCACATGATTATCAGAAAGGTCAAGGATGGATATGTTAGAAGAAAGATTAAGAAGAGTAAGAAAAAGAGCTTTTGCAAAAGTCCGCCCAAGGTTGTTGTCAGAGAATTTTAATGAGCACAATGACCTGACAGTCATAGAAGGTTAAAAAAAATTACCAGAGGGAAAAAACTAAGCTTATACAATCACATTGAGATTTTGTGTAGTGAAACTTAGTATACTTATTGTAATAAATAGAGAATACAGCTATGCAATAATCTATTTTAGAGGAAAACAATTGCAAATATGACCTTCCTGAAGACAAAAAAGACACGAGTCCACTGGGCAGTGAAATTGTTCCTGATTCTGGGAAGTTTGAAGAATTGATGGAGAAGTGCTGTAGCCCATTTCTTTGGACACCATTTAAAACTAGAGCACCACATATTGCATTAACAAAATCTGAGGAGAGTGAGCAGTGAACAAATTCCAGTGACGATAATGTTTTACTATGTTGAGTGAGAAGTTTGCATAATCCATCAATCTGTAAAATGGTGAATAAGAAATCATAGATACTAAAGTAACACGTAGGCAATTAACCCATAAAGAGAAACATGGAATCTAATATATTTGCTGAGTATAACATAATTAACACATCAAAAGAAAAGGTGCTTCAGCATGGTGTGAAGATTGAAGCTCTCAACTCTTTTCTACTTTGACAATCTACATCCTCAATAGGCCCCCATATATGAAAGAAATATATATGAACTTCATATATGTCTTTCTACATTCTAGTCAGCATGACAATGTGCAGAGCAATTATGCATAAAAAACGAGCATAGCTAACAACCCATGTGGCCGAACACCGTTGAACTCTTTTAAATTTGTATTATGCTACTCAAACCTTATGTAATGTATAAGACTGCTTGTCCCTCCAATTAGGGACTTGGGATGCTAGAATCTAGGTCCCCAAGATAGCCTACAACGAGGAAGAATAATTTTTTTTAAAAAAACGTGGACTCCATGCGGGTTAACTTTGTTGTAAGCTAACTAATCTTTATATATTACACCCAGCCTAATCTTATCTTAATTGTTAGCAGTATTATAAGACGAGCATAACCAAACAAAAAATTGGTCCTTTATGTGGGCAATGTGCATATATATTATATCCATTATACACGTGATGCAAACTTACTTGTTCTTTGGATCTGATGCATCGTAGTACAAGTTTTTGCAGCTTGCATTGTCTCAACAAATTCTACAAGTCATAATGCATGAATATATATCATGTAACATGTTAGGGGTGCTCAAATACTTTGAGCTCATATCATAAAGGTACGAGCAATAAAACGAATAGCAAGCATGAGGGAGCTAAAGAAACATCTGAAGAAGAAAAATAGTAACTATGACTCCAAAAGGATAAATACCAAAGATAATGTAGACTAAGGAATGAATAAATCTCAAGCTAGATAAAATATGCCAGGACCATAATCCAAAAGAGGATGTTAATTTGATAAAAACATTATTATTCATGAAAATCTAGAAAGCATAACTTACACTAGTTTCTGCAGTACATAAAATATTTTGAAGTGAGAGACATCTGCATCAATACAAAATGTTACATAAGAAACAAAAAACTCGTTCAATAAAACATGCAGTAATATATAACATCCACTCCAAAACAGTCCTAATCACTGCATAGTGCAGGCAAAGACCAACATTAATCCTCACTTAAGGTATAGCACATGTTAATTAGTAAACTGGATCACAAACTCACTAACTACTCAAGATGTGAGCAGAAAGTATTCCCATCCACACATATGAAACCCATGGCTCTATCCTTTCATTCATCAGTCTAGATCTTACCATTTCGAAAAAGAGACACCCCTTTATGAGGTATAATACACATAACGTTGTCACCTCTTACCTTCCATGGCAACCAAATTGTTGACAATGGTAAGATAGTTTTGCATGGTCAAAAGATGAATGATCAGGATGTCCAAAAATACCGACATGATTCAATATGACCTCTGCAAAGAAGAGGGGGAAAGGGGGAAAAGAGGTAAGGCATGAAAGAGGCAGGAATATACAAAGGTTGTAAGTGCCGTGAACACTGAAGAGATCAATGACTCAGCTAAAACGGGAAGGAAACTGTCAACAAATTTGACTGAGTGTCAGAGAGGGCAACTTAATACCAGAGATCTGTACGTCACCAATACATCCTTTAAACGATGGGACTAGTGCCGTTTCTGCTGCTTCATCAAGACAGCTGTTATTTCACGTAGATTTTAGAAAATGAGTTCTAAACGACACCATTGTCAAATGATTAGCAATTCAGCATTTAAAAAAAGGCGTATTTCATCTGTAAGTATACTTTTGCAAGTGTGTCTCCCAATATGCTTGTTGCCAGTCAGTTGGTTGGGTACGGTTGGCAAGATCAGGCCATCGTAACTTAAAGAACAGCTGCCAAGCAGCATCTATATTCCAATCCCTGTAATAACAAGATTCCTTGCATATAAACTAAAATACCAACAAATCTTACATGCACTAGTGAGGAGTATAAAATCCATTCCTACCCTCCACGTTTTCTCTTGTTTGTTAAGTGATCGATAGAATACCCCTCCAATTGTTGACCCTCAAGTGGCCTGTTTCAATGAGAATATGACCGTGATACAATCAATGTGAGAAACTGAGAGTGCATAAAGGAAACAGCAGTAGTTAAGAGATTAATTCCGATAATCATGAGGAGAGACACGGAAACTATAGCCTTGGCAATAGTATCATCAATGCTATTGATACATTTCACACAACACGATGCACTAGACAAGACTAAAATATAGTCAGTGCATGAAATAACACAATCCTTTGCAAGTCCCCTGCATACAGTTCATTCTGAAGGGGAGAAAACACAATTCATTGCAAGCATGAGCAAACACAATGTGAATATGAACATATATTGTAGCCAATGTAAGAACGCAACATACGGTTCATTCTGCAGCCTCCACAATCCGAAGGGGGGCAAACACTTGATTAAGGCGTCCAACAACTCAGAAGGAAGTAAATAGACAGGAGGTAGAACATCATCCCCTGCAACCATTTTGCACTGTGCTTTTAACTCCCCTACTTTAAAAGATCATATCCACATTCTAAACATTTTCTCATCCGGAAGAAATATAAACTTGAAAAAAAGAGCATAATTATAGAAAAGCACTTGCCATGGATAATCTCTTTCTTGAGGGCGTCCAAGCACAGAGATACCAAAGATGCAACCTCTACCATGTTCAACAATCAGTAATACAATGAATACTCCGTGCACGTATCCGACTCGGACCTGCGCTCGCTGATGTCAAGAATAACAGTAATTTAGGGGGAAATAGAAGCATAAAGCTCTACGAATCAACACGAACACTTGTGATAGTTACTCCGCCTGCGACAGGGAGTCAATTGAATTCGATGTCCGATTGGGTCCAACTTCTTATTAGAAACGTTTGTACTCAAGTTGTTTTCTTTTGGCTACTTCATGAGCGAAAAATGGTTAAACCATAATTCCAATTTATTAATTACATACTACCTCGTTGTATTGAATTACAAAATAGGTAAGAAAGACACATAAAAACCATTACAAATAGTAAATGATAGATATGTCCTCCCAATATTCTTATTTACTGAATGGTGTGAGTAGCCCAGTTTTTTTCCGAATCAAAAGGAAAAAGATACAAATGCCCATCAGAATTACAACAATTTCCATCCCTCATATTCTCAAACCCAGCTTTCCCTATCTATGTCTGTTTGGTTTGAGGGATGGGGATGGATTAGAAGGAAGAGGAGACATTTTGTTCCTCTCCCCTTGTTTGGAATTGCTAATTTTTTAGGAGGGGAGGGGAAATTTTTTTAAAATTTTCCCTCCTCTCCCCTCTAAAGTCTCATCCCCCAAATTGAATAGATTTGAAGGAATTATTAAAATTGGTGTGTTAATAGACTAAGATGTCCCTAGTCTTTTTATATTATTCTGAAAATACCCCAAGTCTAATTTATTTGCTGGCGTCTACTCCCCTCCTTTTTTATAAAATTGCATATATTTTTTTTGGTGCAAAACAGTGAAATTGGTGCCTTTTTGGTAAAAAATGATTCAAGGTTAACGTGTACTAAAAAATAATTTAAGATATTGACCTGTACTAAAAAAATATGTCATAGTTTTGAAAAATTATTTTTCGAGCTTGAAAAAATATTCCAAGTACTAAAAAGGTACTTTAAGATATTTATTGGTTCTAAAAAAATACTTCATGATTTTGAAAAATTATTTTGAATCTTTAAAAAATATCCTAAAGTATGTTTTTAGTATTAGTTAGTACTTTGAAATATTTTTTTTAAGATTCTAAATAATTTTTTAAGATCATGAAGTATTTTTTTCAGCACCAATCAGTATCATAAAGTATCCTTTTAATATTAATCAGTATCCTGAAATATTTTTTCAAGATTGTGAAGTATTTTTTCAAAATCATTCAATATCATAAAGTTTTTTTTTTTAACAAGTTAATATTTTGAAATATATTCTCAGTACACATCCTCAAACATTTTTTTTACAAAAAAGGCATCAACTTCAGTTTTCTAAAAAAAGAGGGAAACAAACGCTAAGACTATGTGTTGGTTTGAGGGGAGGGGAGGGCAATTTTTTACCAAATTACCCTCTTCTTTGCTTTATCCTCCCACCTTCATCACACCATCACCGGACTAGTAACTCAACAAGGACACCAATGATAACGAGGATAGCGGTAGCAACAGCAAGGATGACGACGATGGTGAGGATTAGCAATCCATGATAAGCTGACAGCAATAGTGACTTCCTTCATCTTAGCGACAACGACCTCCTTTAAACAAGATGCACGACCACAATGCAAATCACCACCGCACGAGCACAAACTCATTGTGATAGCCAACTACCGCCGACGAGCACAATGAATCTTTGAAGTTGAAGGTACTACTCAAATTATTGTGAAAATAACAACCATATATGAAAATGATAATTATACATTTAATGAAGACATGTATAAATTAATTTTTAGAATTACATGGTTTATCAGGTCAGGATTTGAAAATAACAACTCCAGATATGAAAATAGCATCTATGCATTTAAAATTAATCATTATTTAGATATGGGTTTACAAAGCTTGAATGTGAAAATAACAACTCCAGGTTTAGAAATGATAACTATACATTTCAAAATAACCACTAGTGAAAATAAGAATGCAAGCGTAACTTAATTCCTAGAATTGATATGAGTTTATTAAGTTGGGATTTGAAAATAACAATTCTAAATATAGAAGTGATAACTATCCATTTAAAAATGATCATTTAATAAATACGGGTTTACCAAGTTCCAATGTGAAAATAACAACTTTGGATATGGAGATAACAATTACATATCTAAAAATGACCACTTACAAAAATGAAAAGGCAAGCATAAATTAATTCCTAAAATTGATATAGGTTTACTAGATTTGGATTTGAAAATAATAACTCCAAATATCGAAATAAAAACTATTTAAAAATGATCACTTAATGGATATAAGTTTACCAAAGTCATAAGTGAAAATAACAATTTTAAATATGGAAATAAAAATTATCCATTTAAAAATAATCACTTGTGAAAGTGAGAAGGCATACATGGAATAATTCCGAGACTCGATATAAATTTACCAAGTTTGAATTTGAAAAGGAAAATTATCCATTTCAAAATGCTCATTTATTCTTGTTGGAGCTCGGACACCGGCAGCCGAAAGGCCAGCCCCTAGAAATTCAGCAGGGTATGTCACCGACAGTTGTTCGGCTATGGTTGACAGCACGGCAGGGATTTCTTTTTTAAAAAAAAAAAATTGTGTGAAAGGCATTTATGTAATTTTCTTTTAATTTCACAAAAGACAAATAAATCTCTAGCAAATATATGGGGGTCCTTGAAATTGGAAGTACCGCTCGTCTTTTACTATTTATGTGGGTCTTTGTGTCGTTTTCCTTATAAAATAACCTTCTTAGATGATTTATATTTTAAAAAATTATTAGAAAATTTAATTCATAAATTATAATTACATTTTTTCAAACAAAGTCATATTCATATTATCTCCAAACAAACTATTATTTTTCGTAAAATTTAAAGAAGCTAAATAAACTGTTTTAAAGTATTTATATTTATTTATTTTTTCTTTAAACTAATTTATATAAATTATAAATTATATATAATTTAATATTACATAATATACATTATGATGCAATCATTTATTTGATTTATTTAATCTAAATAAATTAATTATATTAAGGAGAGAGTAGTTTTTTTGGGGCCCGCCATCCACGTCAGTTAGGGATAAAACCGAATAAAATTATGAAATTATTGGAGAAGCTGCACGCTACAAGGAAAAACGGAAAACAGCCCGAGTGTTATATTTGTTTTCTTCAGAAGAGAAGACTATTACGAAACCAATCTGGCCATTCGATTATCTGAAGAAATTCATGCCGAGTGACTCGTTCTTAAGATAAGGTTGGTGTTTTCCCTGCAATCGCCGGAGACACAGACCGAACCATGCGTCGCAATTGCTGCCATCCTTTCTTAGCTTTTCTTCTTAAATTCTTAAATTTTCTTCATGCTTTCGCGGGGGTTTCAATTATCCTCTACTCGATATGGATGATGAATCAATGGGAACATCACATTCCTGTTCAACCTTCACCAGCTACTTCTCCATCTTCTTCCTCCCCGTCTATTCCCTCTAATTCTCGCCCCAACTGGGCTCCTGCTCGATTCACCTCTTTAAATCTCGCCGTCGACACGGTCTCTGGCTTCGATGATGGAATTATCCTCTATTTCAGTTCCGTCAAGCTTCCCGCACCTTGGTAAGTTTTTCATATTGTTTTTTGTCCTCTCGTTTAGTTTGTGAACTGAGGGAATCAAATGCTATGACTTAGCTCTATGATTCATGATCATACGAAGGAGGTAGGACAGAACTATGCTTAATTGTTACTTTGCTGATTATTCTCTATTTCAATTTTGCTGGAGGTCAGGGTATTGTCTTGTATAATATGATTATTACATTATTGAATGAGTTTAAAAATGAAAGGACTAAACGTGGGTGATGCATGGATGCTTGTATGATCTCT
The DNA here is from genome assembly GCA_037074495.1 of Acacia confusa. NCBI lineage: Eukaryota > Viridiplantae > Streptophyta > Magnoliopsida > Fabales > Fabaceae > Acacia > Acacia confusa. The sequence continues at coordinate 4,531,007 of CM073507.1, read as the reverse complement.
TGATAGAGCATCTAATTGCACACCTTCTCCACCTGTCTACTTCTCATTTATCTCAATCCATCATTAATATGCTATTATTTAGTGCGGATCTTAAATTCTTAATTTTTTATTTTTATTAATGCAGTACTTTTTTCCCTCTAATTTTTCCATGTATCCATTGCCGGCAGGTTCATCTACTCTTTTATGGGGGTGGGTATAGTGTTGTGCTGCATTACTTTCTTGGGTTGCATTGCAGCTGAAATTGTTCATAGTTGCTGCCTGTGCTTTGTATCCTACTTAAAGTGAAAGCTTTAGATCATTAGATGTTTCATTTTTCAATTATTTAATCTTCATTCCCCCTTTATTCCTTGACCTTCTCAACTGCTATAGTACACGCTACTCATTTCAGTTGTCCTGCTAGTAGAGGCTGCTCTTGTGGGACTCATAGCAATTGACCATCGCTGGGAAGAGGTTCTTTCTATCCCCACTCACATTAACATGTTAACTCCATCTAATATTTATGTCCCTTCATAAAGTATAAAATATGTAAATTCTTTTTTTTATAACAACAGATATGTAAATTCTTGCCATTACAGGATTTTCCATATGATCCAACTGGTGAACTTGATAGCCTTCGGTCGTTCATTGAAGATAATCAAGATATTTGTAAATGGGTTGGCCTTTCTGTGCTAATAGTCCAGGTATATTCTGGGATGAATGAATAAATTACAGACCATAGTCCCTTCATGTTAATGTGCAGTATATGACTATATTCTGTACTCATCTTCTGAGATGGGGATTTGTCAACCAGCATTCATAGAAACCTGGATTTGTTTGAATTGTTCAAATTCAAAGGCATTTCTGTATGTTACTGTACTCTTTATATTTGGTCAATCATAGGGTTTAGGATGAAGGAGGTCTTATCAGCCAGAGTGGGTGATTCAAATGAACATGTCTGAGGTTCCGTCCTCACATAGATTTTAGTTGATTTGTTTTTTATGCACACTGGATGTGTTTGCCAAACCAACTACTCGTATATTGGTTATGAATATGATTCCCTTAATCCCTTGGCATCAGAGTCTCACATATAGTCAACTTTGTAGAGCTCTATAAAATGCCATCATGAGTTGCCTTGGGTAATTTAATTTTAGTAATTGCCTGTGTTCCATTATTCTAATTGCCCTCTTGTCTGGAGTTAACCTCAGGCTTTATCTCTTCTACTGGCTTTAATTCTGCGAGCCACAATTTCTACTCGGAAAACAGACATTGATTATGAGGATGAATATGGTGTTAGTAGTAGAAACTGGGAACCCCAACCGAATCATCCATCCAGCCAACCATCTGGATCTACCAAGAGTCACAACAAAGGAATCGTCTCCAACATCTGGAACTCACGGATAAGGGATAAGGTATGCTAGTAACACATGTAGCATTAATTGATTATATGAATTCAAACCATCACAATAATATGAAGTATATTTGTTGTGATGAAATGCATACTTTATAGTTCACTTGAACACTTTGTATTCATTAGGATCAAACCAATGATTTTCAGTGATTGTGTTCTACCATTATTTCTAAGAATGGGAGAGCAGATTTGTTGTAACCTTAAATACCCACCCATCATGGACTTAATGCAATGAAAACATCTGGAGAAGTTTATTCCATATCCATTCTTCAAAAGCATACCTTTGTACTAGAAGATGGCCTTAATCTTGCAGCCTCGTTGCTCTAGTGTCTAGACATTGCAAACAGTTATAATAAGTTAATCCTTGTAAAAACTACTACTGAGTTTTGCGTTACTGTTGCCTTTGTATTAATATAAACATAATTGTTTCAATTATGCAGTATGGATTAAACTCTGGTGACAAGCACAGCTTACCAATTCAGAACTCTTCACCAGACAATAATTCCAGGCAGTGAGATCTCTCTCGGCCCACGAGTAATTCTGTATCATATGTTTAAATATCGGTATATATGCGTATATCTTTTTTCAATATTTTCTCATTAGTTGTCTCATATGTATTTTGGAAAATCTATAAAATGTATTTTATAGATTTAGAGTTCGGCCATTCAACATCTCATATATATATGTATATATATTCATCTATGGATTTAGATACTTCTACTGTCTGAAAATGAATTTCTGGAGTAGATCGACATTGATGTAATTCAGATTTTTTTTTATAAAATGAATTTGTGGTCATCAAGCATTAAATATGACAATTAGATCGAACTACAATGAACTCTGCATTTTTTTCTGGGCCTTCAAAACTTGATACTGTAATGTTTGTGTTCGCGTTGTGTCTTTCTATACCAAGGCTTTCTAGACACAAATTCTCACAGAAAACTTTCTCCGACTGAATTAAAATCTTCGATTTACCAACAAAAAAAAAAAAAAAAAATCTTCGAAAGGGATAAGAAGCATAAGCTTCATTTTATACGTGAAAATTTTTATGTTCCAAGAATTGAAATTGCACAAAATTTACGCTTCAAAGAATTTGAAAAAATATAATTATTCATGAGCTATAAAGTTACTACTAAATTTTAAGAAAGTTATTGAAATTTATTGTTTGAAAAAGGTTATTAAAATGTATATTGTCCAAACTTATAAATTGTATTACTTACCACATATTTTATATTCAACATTGTACATCGCTATTGATTATAATCTTTTGGAAAGTTAATACTAACAATTTTTTTTTTGAATTAGTAATTAATTTAATTTAATTTTTAAAAGGAAAATCACTATGAATCCCAAATAAAGAAATGTAATGGTCAAAAAGTACCACCACGAGATAAAAATAGGTTTATAATACTTACTTGTTTTAGGTAATTTAAGTAGTTGTGTTTCTTCTCAGAAATCTGATTTTATCTTGTGAAACCTTTAAAGTTCTAAGGTAAAAAAAAATGTTCATTTTAAGCAACTTCACCTCTTGATAAGGAGGATAATATAAATTCAAATTTGGAGAAATACACTTATTGAGAGAAGAAAAAGAAATTTTTGCCTTCTATGTCCGCTTATATTCTTAATCAAATTAAAAAAAACAAAAAAAGAACTGTCCTTTTTAAAATTCTTTATATGTCACTTTTTATGTTCGACGACGAAGTAACGAGATAAAGCAAAAAGCAGTCACTTTTAAAGGACCATGCTCACTCGATCGGTTGGGCTTGCAAAATTAGGATCTTAAGAATGAACTCTAGTTAATTATTCTCCTCAAGTCCTCTGTGCTGCATATCGTCACGGGATTTCTGGATTGGATCGATTTCAATTTAATTTGAAGTCTTAGATTCCATATTTTTGGCTTCTTCTTCAGAATTTTCGCAGGGACCAGACTCCATGTCGTTGGCTGCTCCTCTTTAGGAATATTCTTGCTCACACAAATGTTAATACCCCACCATTTTCTTCCCCTTCATTTTGAAAAACCTTGTCCTATTCTGCTTCATAACTTAGCTGCCAAGCTAAGAATCTCTGCCTATTTTACGTTTGTATTTAGCGATGTGTTTCTCCTTGTCTGATCCATTCTCATTTAAAAAAAAACACACACACACACACACAGACTCAGACACATGTTTTCACTTATATTATTGCAGACACACAATCCAAGTCGACCACCTTGTTTGATTAAATATTTACAAGACTTCAATTATTATCCTTTCTTTCAGCTTTCATGGTTTTATCTTATCCAACCCAATAAATAACTCGCATCTATCTGTTGTCTTCTCTCCAACCAAACAAAAGCCTGTTTTTTGTCAAACGAACGGCGAAAAACTAGTTTGCAACTTATTGACAACGAAGCAAAAGATTATAAAGTACAATCTTTGTTTGGACCACCAACTATTCTCAGCGCGCGCGCGCGCACACACGACTAACGACTGCCCATGTGTTGTTGGAGAATCTTATATATGCAGACTCTGATTATATAATGATCGAAAGGCTAATAATTAATACAAACATTGCTTTGAGTTCCACTTGTGTATAGTTTGTGTTTGTTTTTAAACTTACGTTTTTAAGGGAGAATTTACTTTTGTAGATTAGTCTTTGAAACTGGTACGATATCTGACAGAACAAGATGTCCATGAAGGTGATAAGAGGTTGGTCCTCCATCCAGCTTTTCGATAATGTTTTAAGGGAGCGACACAAGACAAGACAGCGATAGGATTGGATAAGAAAAAGCAATTGCAATGTTATGAGGGAAAAAATCACCAAAAAAATCAAGTAACACACCATCATATAATACAAATTATAAATAGAAACTCAATTAGTGTGTGATAATAGTACAGTGGATTTAATAATCAGCAGTTGGTGATCATTCCTAATAATTTAAATTTTAAACCAAATTTTTTGTCCTTGGACAAAAGATAAATATTTCCTCTTCTGTCCCCGAGTGTGTGTAACAACAAAGTGGATCAGGATAGTGAAAGGTGCATGCCAATTTGAGGGAATGTACAGCACACAACAACTGTGCCAAAATTTGAACCACGAACGTATTTTGTTTTTACTATTGCAAGTCGAGCGTTCAAAAGATGATGGAGCATTCATCCTCCAAGGAGTTGCATTTATTATACCTTTAAAACTGAATCCATACTTTAGATTTTTACATCTTTACCTATTGCAAATGTACTTGTTTTCCCCCCCGGGTATGCTTCATCGCACCTTATTATGGAGATCGGTTCTTCAGCTGTCACAATGTACCACCGCTAAAAAAAGAAAAAGACCAGCTTTATTTTTCCTCCTTTTGCACCCTTTTGGGGTGGCATATGCTAGCAAACCCTAAATTCCATTTTGTTCGAAATGGAAAGTTTTGTCATCATAGATGCAAACAATTTTTCTCCACAATAAGGTGATCCTTCCTACAAAACTAAGTTCATCCTTTCATATCCAGAGGTTACGTAAGTAACAAGGTACTCGATCCCTAGGCACTATTAATCAGAGACAAGATATCAGCTAAACTACATTTTGATACAATTTTGTAAGCATTAATAAATTAGCCAGGCAGGGCAATATGTTGATCTGTCAAGTACACAAATAATAGAGATGCTTTGTAAAAGAAGATTACCAAAGACTTATTATTAGACCCTACCAGTCAAATCAACAACAGCTTCCTCTACAAGCTCTTCCAGCAACTTCTCTTCTATTTCCATACCTATAATATCAATCTCCAATCCCTTTAGCTCTAACCATCCCTTCCCCACAACCTCCTCCCTATTGTCCCTAACAACCATTTCTACCATCATGCCGTTGCTGTCCCCACCATCCCCACTAGATGTCATTTCCTTCATTCGGGACAAAACAAGGTCCATCAGTAGGAGAGATGCACCCTCTGGCTGCCTGCACTTCCTTCTCATTGAGTACATTTCTGATCTGCAATCACTAATTTCCTTTAATATAGCACTGACACAGTCAAATACAAGCATCTGAGTTGATCTTTGCTGCCTTCGTTTGGCCTCCTGGAGAGGCTCCTTGTCACTCAGATTGGCGTATTTGTCCCTCAATGATGGGTCCAATGGGCTCTCAGGGGAATACCATCTCGAGTACGAGTCAGACAGCAGTTGATCATCAAAGCTGGCCACTGATAGTAGTTTCTGGACCAACACAATACAGTCTCGTTCCTCAGCCACTGGGTCAAGAGAAGTCATCAACGGTTTTAGTGGATACGAACTTGCTACCTCCGCACAAGAATCATCCCATGGGATGGTCCGGGCTATTGATCCTATAGGTGGTGATTTGTCAATTAAATTAGACTTCAAGTGTCCCAGTGTTCCTACATCATGAATGGAAATCAGACCATATAAGAATAATATATCAACCAATAACATCAAACAAGAACTTCTCAGCATAGCTAGAATGACAGTGAGAAGGTGGAGTATAAGCTTTACCCAAGTGTCCAGCCTTCATACAGTCAGGTGACTCTCGAGCCACATCATCTCCAAATGGAGGTTCTAAAACTGAAATTGGACTTGGCTCATCCAGGATTTGGTTTAATATGCCCAGAGCACCAGGTTTTAACACAGTCAATCCAGGCTGTAAAAAACAAACACCGGCTAAGGAAACTGCAGTATTTTGTTTATGAATTTTCAGCACAGATAAAATTTTCCGCTTATATTGTCCCAGGATAAATGCACTCAATTCATTTTAAAACCCGCAATATAATTCAAAGATGTTGTGTTTTACTCATACTAAGTCTAAGCTGACAGGAATGGAGTTGGAGGAAGCATAAAATAGTTCCAAGATTGTGAAAGAATGCCTAATATATTTTGTATTTCTAACTCCATTTTTCTGTGTTTCATTTCTCCTTCTTTCCCCTTAATCTGCAAAGGGAAGGAGGATCAGAGAGAATTGGACAAGGACAAAGGTGGCTGATCAGGAGGGAGTAAACGAGTAACTGAAAGAAGTCATTGGTAATGGAAAGAAACTGTTGCATATGCAACATAAAAAAAATATATTTAATCATGCAGAATGATATTAACCAGTACCTCTAGAGAAATTACGCCTTTTTGTCCCTTAGAGACTGAATCTGATGAAGATTTACTTGACGGTTCACATAGATAATGGAGAGATCGGTCTCCAAAGCCACCACTGCTGAAGCTCTGAGACAAATCATCTCCAAGGATGCCAGGAAAATTTGATGGAGATTTTGACGTCTCAACAATAGTACATTGGGGTTCATTTTTAGATTTAGATAGACTAGATCTTTCCTTACTTGACCTTTTGTTCCTCAAGAACAAACTTGTAACTTTCCCTTTAAACGATGATTTCAGGCTCTTTGACTTTGCCAGTTCCTTGGAAATAGGTGTATTGCCAACCTCTGAATTGCAAACTTCAACATTGAACCCAGTTTCAAAGGCATTAGAAGATGCAGGGACGGACTTTGACCTGGAAAGATTTTTGCGAGAATCACCCACATGTTCTTCATTGAAATTATTTTTGCAGGAAACAGATTCCCTTGGTTCTTGGTCTTTGATAATAACTTCAACCTGAGAAATTGCAGATTTCTTCCTCTCAGATAGAGCAAGCATCTCACCTAAGGTGGATTTTCTCCGTGCTTGACTCTGTTCTTGAGGATTCATATTTGATGCCATCATGGCCCATCTTTCAGAAAGTCTTTTCTTTGCCTCCCTGCAAACTGATGATTCCAAAGAAATGGATGCACGACCAAAGGATGATGAAGAATAGGGGCTACCAGTATGATTAATGTAATCCCAAGAATGCCTCGGAGATGGTGACATGAATTCTGAATCACTATAATTCCCTGCTGCATACTCATTTTCTGATTGATTGAATGAACTCTCATCCCCAGTATAGCCATTGTGATAGACTGACGAATACATAGTTTCATCTCTTTGAAGACCCCTAGGATTTTCTTGCATTTGCTCTGTGACCTCTTGTGCTGCGCCTCTTGATTCTACTACATCATTTTTAGGTTCCTGATAGAAACTTCCAATTTGCATATCTTGAGATGAGGACGAAGTTGGAGTAACCATAGCCTTACTCTCATGTGTCTTCCCAAAGCTAGGCTTCAATATCACAATTCGAGTAGGTTGAACTGGATACTCATCAATCCTCTGAGTGGCTAAAGAGTATCCATGATTCCTTTTGTCCCGTACAGCTGCTTGCCCAACAATGGCTGGTTTCTTGACTGGTTTGTCATTCTTCTCTTTGTAAGGAGATTTGTCATTGTCAATCATCTTTGAAGGTTTAAGAACAGTAATTTGCTTTGTATCAGGTGGAGTTGTAGACTGAAATTCACACAGATTCTGAGAAGCAAGAAACTTGAGTAATAAATCTTTATTGGAACTTAAAACTTCCAAGGCATCTTCAACTTCCTTGGACTGGCACAACTTCTCATTTGAAGACAGATGTTTAGCTTCTATCATTTTTTGACTTTGATTGTGCCTTCCTCTCTCTGGTGTCTTCTCTTTTACATGGCCAGTGCTCCTAGATTGACGCCACATTTCATAAATATCCTTGTAATCAACCTGTTCTGTGGTGTTATGAACCTCATGTACGGTTTTCTTGTCCATAAAACTATCTTCCAGCTGCCAATGTCTGGATGGTTTTTCTGAATGACCACAAATATGCTGAGTATAATCTTTTCTGTGGCTTTTTTGCACAGTTAAATTAGGATCTTCATGAGGAAGGACCTCAAGCCCCATTAATTTGGCAACAACATTGGGTGGGCTGCGCTTAGAGGCAATGTCTTTCGACATTTCTTGGTCTATGAGCATCTTGATGGGCGTCCCATTTATTTTGTTCTTTGAAAATGCTCTGGTTAAGTCAGAAATTATCTGTAAAATCCACCATGAAAGTAAAAAAGAAGTCAGTATAGCAGAGCACATGATAAATCTAGGAAGCAAAGACTACATGCAACTGTCAGAATCATTTCATTTGTGTTTTCTTTCACGGTCATATTGTACTGACAGCAAAGATTCATGCACCTTATTTACCAGTTTATCTTCAATCTGATCACTTAAAGGAGGACTCGAGATCCTTGTAACATCAGATTGGCTCCTTGAAAGTGAGGCTGCAGGCCAAAGAAGTACAAATGGGTAAGATGTTGAATGGTAGTAAAATAGCATAAAAGGAGACATAACAGAAAGGAAATCACCATCATGATGTGGCTTATCTGTGAGCAGGCTGTTTCCAGTTACACCTCCAGACAAATCGAAGAGGTTTGCCATTCTTCCCAGGCATCCTGGAAAAGGTTCCTGATTATTGTGAATCTGTTTGTTCTGCACCCCGTTCATTTCAGCCGCTGCTGTGATACAGCTCCAACATTAACCTCTCCGCACCATACCTAAGAAAATGACAATTTTTTTGGAAGATAAGAAATAATATTAAAAGAAGACAGCATCGGTGGGCGAAAAATAAAGATTCAAATGCTTAAACAACAAGGCATAGAACACAATCTACAACGTATCCAGTTGGTCGAGGGATGCCCGGAAAGCAACAGGCAAAAAGAACTCTACGCGTTTCTAAGTCTGACTCTAGGCACACAAAAAATCTCCACGCATAAATTGCGCAGTGTTATTCAATCTATTACCTTGAAGTCATGGCCTGAGCTATCAATAAAACATGGAAAGAAAAACGAAAAAGGAAACACCGATAAAAGTTTTATAAAGCACAATAAACCATATTTGTTTAAAAAGGGCAGTGAAAGATTACGCCGTCATTCACTTCAATAATCACATCAAGTCATGCGAGAACGTAAAATTAAGGTATCAAAAAAACAAGCATCCGTTCAGATTTGGAAAATTGAAACGAAATATAGAAGACAGTGATCAGAGGCTTAAAACATTTGTATTCAGTATTCACCATGAATCGTATCAACTAAGTGAAATCACAACAGCTTCTAAGGCCGAAAATCCCAGCACACAAAGCAAGCCCACAGTTAACTTAGAAGTGAAACGTCCTCCAGGCAATAAAATGAGCCCGTCCTCTCCGGAAAAATAAAATATTTTAGCATCGCGAACAGTAAAATTAAATCATGACAGTTCGAAGAAAATCGATACACAAAAAGTAGCATCTACGTTCAAAAACAGCTGCGGCAACAGCAAGAGAAAAGGCGAATCTAGAAAGAGAAAGTAGAAGAAATGAGTTTGGAGTGGCAGCGAAAAGCAAGAGCTTCGAGAATAGCGAGATCGAAGGCAGACAAATTCACAAAAGAGAACAGCCAGAGAGAAATTTCTCAAAATGTGGAAGCCCACCAGTCATGAAAATGAATAACAGCACGCAAAAACCCACCTGAGGAGCAACGATGGACAGGGAGAAGAAACATTCCGGCGGCGACGAAGCCGGAGGCTAGCCGAAGCGACGGCGGGATCTGACGCGGCGAGAGAATCGGGGCTTCCAAGAAACAGAGCGACGAGTTGGTGAAGGTTGCCTCGCTCAGCTATATGCTTCTCTGACCTCGCCTAGTCTCTGTGGGATCTGCTGAAATTTATCAGTTCCGGACCGAGAGGGAGAGAAAGAAGGAGGGAAAGAGAGAGGGAGGGCCAAGATGTTAGAGAGTTGGGCCATATACAAGGCACAAATTCTTGCTCTGTTAAAAACGAATACTAATATTTAAATGTGGTCAACAGAAAAAACGTATATGATTTTTTTTTTAATGTTTTAATTTGCACATGTCCTTATGGAAAATCGTAATGTTTCTAATTCAAAATTTCTATGAGCTTGTGCATATTGATTGATATTTTTATACCTTATAAGTTATAAAATATAGTTGATTTTTTAAAAAAAATTAAAGAAGTTAAATAAATTTAATTAATCATTTCATATGTTATGTAACTTTATATTATATATTAGTTTATTAGTTAAACTAATTAGTTTGATGAAAAAAATAAAAATAATTTATTTAATCCTCCAAAAAAGTAAACTATATCTTATAATTAGAACTGGTAGAAGTATATAATATTATCCCATGACGAGAGGTGAAAATAAATAAAAAAAGAAATTAATAAATTAGAAATACCTCCACACCATAAATTACGAAAGCATTAACATCAAATTCAGAGTAACTTGGAAATAATTCTCCGAATAAAATAAAAAAAACAAAGAAAGAGATAAAGTTGGTTGAGGGGTAAATAATTCACTTTCTATAAAAGTTTATATTTTGTAATGAATGTGATACTAAGTACTTAGATTTACATTATAAAATAATGTGTGCACCTTAATATGACAATAAATTAGGCATTCAAAATTTCCTAAATACTGACAAACAAAATTTCAGATTCAGTTAATGTTAGCAATGTGAAAAGGAAGAAAATGAAAAAACAGAGGCCCAATTATTTGAGTATGATGAAGGTATTATGAAAAAAGTTCCTTTCTCTATTATTTATTTGTGAGGAGTTCAATTTCACATTACCCCTGGTGGGCCACACTTATTGAATGGAGTTTGAAAAAATGGAAATTTCTTGATGATTTTTCTGCATATGAATACTCATTATTACGGTGCTCTGCTTTCGTTGGATTGCATTGCATCACCAGTTCCTATCATTTGTGAGTGAAATCTGACACAAAATCTCCTCCCTTAACATTACCACTTACCAAAAACAAAACAAAAAATCGGCTCCGACATTTTCAATTAATTCGAATGACTCGTTCAAATATACTTACACGAAAACAACTCTGACTGTCTTGTCATCTCCCTACCTTAGGTAATCTTTTAGATAATAAATGAGATCGTAATAATTTTAGTCAGGCTAATTTTACCAATTAAAATAAAAAAAAATAAAAAATATCAATTCATAAATGAGAGAAAAGTTAAAAACTTACCCCATTATCATTGATATATATGATTTAATTAAAAGAAATTTATAAATACTATCAAAGTAGTAACTCTAAACCTTATACAATCACATATAGGTGATTGTGTTTCTTTCTCAATTGATATTAGGGGTGTTTATGGGCAGAGTTGAGCAAGGCGAGAGTTATGCTTGATGCTTGCCCAAAAGATCATCAGGCAGTAAAATGCAACTCAATGTCCGGTCCTATCCTATAAAAACCCTAATATTTTTGGGCAGGGCAATAATGGGTTGGGCGGGGCAGGCCTTCCCTGCCAAAGTGACGATACTTTGTCACACTCTGTGAAAAAAACAACTTCAATCATATGTAATAAACAATATTGCAAATTTCAAATGAAATTTATAATTCTATAGTTTGAAACATTCCAAAATAAGTCTATAACTTGAGTCTTGAAATTTTTTTAAAAAAATCATATGTCTTAATGAATAATCAAATACTTATAAGTGAAAATAAGAAGTATATAATACGATAGTATCAAAAAAATAAAATATATAGAATATTGAGCAAGGCCAAATGAGCAAGGGGCATATCATGCCCGAAGCCTAACCCAGTGGGCAAAAATGCTCAACCCATTTATGTCCAATTTTTTTAGTCTGGCCAGGGTGATTTTTCTACAGGCTCGGGTAGACACACAAGGCTATGGGCATCATGAATACCCCTAATTAATATAGTGTCTTCCTCATCATAAAATATATTGAGTCCAGTAATGCTATAGAATAATATGGTTATCTACTCAAATTTTTATTATTATTTATATTTTGATCCTAGTGATGCTGTTAGAATTAGACCCAAATCCATTAAATGTGAGATTAATGTATTCTCCCAGTACTCAAATGTAAATCTGTATCATAAACTTTAAAGAATTTATTTTTATCTTTAAATAAATATTAATAATGTATAATTAAATAATTAAAATATTAAAAAATGACAATGCTTTCATTTAAATATATTCTAAATCAAACAATTGAAATTAGATTCATAATTTATCATACTTATCATTCATATAAAAAGCAGTTGACCATGATTAAATCAAAAAAATTAGCTCAAATTTAAGAGTGAGCTAATACAATTATATAAATTATAAATGGTAAATTCAATGTATAAACCACATTATTATCAGGGTTTACAATTAATACAAGTTTACCATTGATTTAACTTGATTTTGTAAGTTATACACATAAAAACAAAAAATTGAAAATATAAACTCGTAAATTTTACAACAATGACCACCACATTAAAAAATATAAATTCCCATGAACAAAGACCGTGCCTGACAATATCAAAAGAAGTTGTTAGGATGACACTATTTATATGTAAATAAATATATGCATATACATATATTTGGGTATTGGCACTCCATTTTTATTTGAATTGAAGTTAATTGGAAGGCTTGGAGTATAAGTGGGCATATTATTGAGGTTAAAGGCTGCGTGAACTTTGGTGGAAGCTTCCCTCTCGCCATTGCCGTTTGATTCAAGAATCCACTACACCCAACGCGCTTTTGACGGTGAAGATTATTCAACGACATGTATAATACACGCACTCTCTCTCTCTCTCTGCCATCTCAACTCGTTCCTTTAACAGATATTATTACAATTTTTTATTTAATTTCGATTCTTACATAAATGCAACTGCGTTGTAAGGGCATGTTTGTTTTTATTTTTTAAAAGCACTTTTATGACTTTTAAAATAAGAATATGAGAAAAATTTTATCCTTTTTTTATATTGTCAAATTAATACTGACTACATCATGAATGACTTGTATTTATTTCAAGTTAGACGTATTTTTTTATAGAGTATTTTATACGGCATCTATAAAATATAGGGCAGCCACGGGTTATAATAAACATCACAATTACTCCTCAATTAATTAAAAAACATATGTCATTTTTAATAAGTCGTGGTTAATTTTCAACTCTCATATATTTTTAATATCCTGGCTGTGTACCGTTCCATTCATTTCATTATATAGTTTGTCCCTGATCTATTGCTAGCCACACCCTAATACTTTTAAAATTACTTTTAAATATTAAAATATAGGAAAAATGATGTTAAATAGTATTAGTTTAAAATAGGAAAACAATATAGAATATGGAACAAATTAATTTCTTAAGAAACCCGAGGGAGTAAAATCTTTGAAGCAACATCCTATCCTTTGTCATTGACATTCCACGTCACGACACAAAGGACAACATCGAACCATCGTTTTATTTGACTTTGGAGCCAAACAAGGAGGATAACAAATTAAATAAACATCTGTGTTACGGACTTGCTTCCCTTCATATGTGGGGCCCAGTCGTATGCTTCTACTTCTTCCGCCTATAAATATAAGTATAAGATGTAGTTGACTTGTTTTAGAGAGAATAAAAAAATTACATAACAATATTATATGTTGTATGTTTTTAAATTATATATTTTATTATTAGTTAAATTAAGTGGTTTGAAGAAAAAAATTAAAATATTCTAAAATAATTTATTTAACTTCCTTAATCTCTAAAAAAAATTATTTTGTCCTATATTTAGTATTGGAAGGAGAGTATCATATATTTATAGACAACTAGAAAAACTAGATATTGTAATAGACTTGTTTACTTGTTAAGATTTGTGGGATATATTTTTTTTTATATTAAAATTTTAGGAGAGGTGTTGGGTTCATTCACAGATTAAGGGCAGGATACTATGACTTTGCTCCCCATAATATACAGGACCAAGAGTACATATGTTTTCACCTCAGCCTACGTTTCCACAGGTTCACATCGTCTAGGATGTCTCCCCCAACACCTTGATTAACTCCAAAATCAAACTCCCTCCCTTCTAGTGAGAAAGTCTGTCTCTTTTATTAGTTGAGTCCAAAAACGGGGGAGGTGTTATGAATATTCTTATTATGTGGATGTCCATTGACCTATAATCTCCAAATACAGGATGACATGGTATATACGCATAGTAATCTACTATTTGCATCCTTCTATAAATAGAGGTCTCCTGTAACTATTCATTACACTTGAATGGATTTCATCTCTCTAGAATTTCCTCTGACTTCTCTCTAGAATTCTTTCAGTTTTATAACACGTTATCAGCACGATTGTTGATATCTTCTTCTTCTCATCCCGCAGATCTGAAAACGCTGCTGCGATTGTTGATGGCTACCCCCTATTCTCGATCTACCTCTTTCTTTTCTCTGTTTCTGGATTGTCTCATCCAGATCTAATTTTGAAAGCTTGTGGGATGATTCCTGGGATTTTAAAATTTGTTGTTCAAGTTTTCAACATCTGGAATCTCCAATCTCTAGCTGTTTTCTTCATCTTTTTCCTCCAAGGAGGCTGTTTCACCCAAGTCTTCACCGGCCATCTCGGAGTTCTTGAACTCGCCACCATCTCCATCGTCATCAATGTCATCCTCGGATCCGACGTCAGCCTCATGTTGGGTATGGCAAGCGCTTTAGAAACACTATGCGGACAAGTTTTTGGGGCGAAGAAGTTTTACTTGTTGAGCTTTTGGGTCAGCCTTCCGATTTAGCAGAGCTATCTGGGCTTGAAGCTGGAGTTATTGGCACAGCCGTCACCATGAATATATCTTGCTTTTCCTGGTTCATGAGAGTCGGATCACAATCACAAGGAAGAAGGAGACGAAATGGTAGGAGATTACAGGACCCACAAGGGAAAAGAATGAGCTGATGCGAATCACAAAAACATGAAATAAAAAAAAAATGCAAATCGTGAAAAACATTGAATGTGGGTGGGGCCGGAGTTGTTTGTTGTTGACTCGTGATGCTACAGTAGACTCGTGATGCAGGATGCTAATTATTTTACTTACATTAGTGAGGGAAGTGGAAAAACATTAAATCATTCTACCCACATGATTGAGACATTGGTTTATTGCTATAGACGCCGATGATGAATTGATCTTATTTCCATTGTTTTAGTCTCCACGTTAAGGTGAGTATATTTTTCAACTCTATCTTTATTATTATTGTTATTAATTTGACTCCATTTATTTAATTTAATTCTTTACTACTTTATTTATTTTTCATGGTGGTAACACTAGTATAGTGGGCACCATTTATTTTATTATTTTACATTTATTTATTTTTCATGACGGCACACTAGTATCTATTAGTGGGCTCTATTTATTTATTTTATTATGCTTTATTTATTCATGGTAGCAACACTATAGTGGGCTCCATTATTTATTTACTACTTTATATCCCCCTTCCTTTCATTATTTATTTATTTACTGTTTTCTATATATTATATATATATTTACATTTGCATATGCATCCTCTTTCTTATCTTTGGATGAGATAGGTCTCGCTGTGAGTTTACTACCATTCCTATCTCATCTTCTTTTTATTTATTTAGCATGTTTATTTCCAGTCATTTATTTTATTTTATTTATTTATTTATTGCTTTATATATTTACATTTGCATATGCATCTTCTTTCTTACCTTTGAATGAGATAGGTCTCGCTGTGAGTTTACTCCCATTCCTATTTCATCTTCTTTTTATTTATTTAGCACGTTTATTTTCAGGAAAATATTTTATTTTTATTTATTTATTTACTGCTTTATATAAATCCCCCTTCCCTTTTATTATTTATGGCAACGACACTAATATATACATATTAGTGGGTTCCATCTATTTATTTTATTATGTTTATATTTTATTTATCCTGAAAATAAACTGTTAAAAGGCCATATATATTATGAGATCAAAATGCCATAGAGAGATGAGGCATAAATTGGCTTGAGACTAAGAGGCAAGATAGCCTTAATTTCAGAGGCAAGATAGCCTGAAGCCAAGAGGCAAGTTAGTCTGATAACAAGTGACAAATTATGAAACAATATTTGATCCATAAATTTTGTATGCCATCAGTTGTATAAAGGTCTCAAAATTATATATTTGGCATTAAATATTCCCTTAAATTATGAGACAAGAGATTGTATGATCATGATTGATATTATAAATAAATATATTCAATTTGCTATTGTAGTAGAAATATTGTGGTAAAGTCAAGAAATATTATGGATTAATTTCTTGCCATGATCAAACAAATAAGTGAGTTATGGATCATGAATTTTTATCCAACTTCATTTCCAGAAGTGAATGAAGCAAATATATTATTATGGTTGTTTTGTGATTTCTATGATTATAACAATTTTTGTGAATACGGTAGAGGATTATTCATAAACAAAATAATTAAACAAAAGGAAATATTATTTCAACAAAGTTTAATAGCGAGTGGCTCAACATCATTACAAACCTTAATCATCTCATTCTGAAGATATTTAATGTCTTCTTCTTTTGCTTCTCTTGAGATGGGATCCAGATGAGGCAAAGCTCTTCGTAATATCGAGATTTGCGTCATAAGTTTCTTGAGCTTCTTGTGTGGCCACTCAGTTAACCCTCCTTTTTGATAGATTTTTTGTATGGTGTGAGTAGACATATTTAATTGTTTACTCGCTTCATCAAGGGTTAAGTGAAAATAATTTCTTAAATCATGGAGCGTTGTTTTCTTTATTCTTTCTCTTTGCTCCATAGATAACCTATATAATTCACCCTGGTTAAGGGATGAAGTATCATAGGGTATACTTACTGCAGGTTGTTTTCCTTTGCCTAATGAGTGTTCAATATTGGTTTGAAATGAACTTCCATGGAGGTCATTTGGATTTATAGCCCATTCTGAACCAACACAGAGAACATCATGATAGGCTAATACAGGATCACGCATCAAGATATATCCTGATGCTTGTAAATCTATACAATACTGTGTCAGAAATTGTTTGATTTCTTCAAAATTTTTCTTTGTGAAATCAAACATTGGAAGCCTGTCAGTATTATAAGATTTATCCTGTACTTTTTCAAATAAAACAGCATGGGTAATCATACCTGTTCTTCTTCCGTGAACTTCAAGTTTATGGTACTGAAGTCCGTTGGTATGTATAATTTCCCGTAAAACATGACAGCAACTACATTCCAATAAGCTAGTAGTTGTTAATTGGCTTGTAGCTGTTGGCTGGCTAATTGTTGCTGGCTGGCTAGTGGTTGTTGGCAGGCTGATTGTTGTTGTCGGGCTGGTTGTTGCTGGCAAACTGATGATAGTTTGTTGGTTAGTGAATGCTGGTTGATTAACTGCCGACACTATTGGCTGAACTGGATTGGTAGATTCCATTAGTTCTGCCATAGTTCTACACCTCTTAACAGGCCTCCTTGATGAACCTGCTTCAGTTGTACCTTCAATCCTTGTAGATTGAGGAAGAACACTTGTTCTAGGGGGAGAAGTAGGTACATTTGAAGCAGAAGGAGGAATAGTAGAAGGAGGAATAAACATTTCAAAGGGATTAGGAGATAACAAAGAAGTAAATGACATGTTATGCTGATCATCATACAACAAAGCATCAAGTAATGCTGTTTCGGATGTATCAGAAACTGGGATAAAACTGCTTGGTCCTGCCATGACAATAGAATTTAGAGAAATATGTGTGAGTATCTGGTAGTTGATATTATCAGATGCTTGAGTGTTTGTGAGGCATGTTCGTTTGCCTTCCTCTATTTATAGTTGAATTAAATCCTATTGAATCTCTGCAGATTTGCGTAGTCCTGTTAAATCTCTACAGATTTGCTCCATATAAAGCACGAGCCTGGAATCTTTTTGACTTTATATGTATACGACAATCTGAGTTGTCGCGCCTGTGATTCCACAGTGATGTGCCTCAGATTTGCTCCCTATAAAGCACGAGCCTGGAATCTTTTTGACTTTATATGTATATGACAATCTGAGTTGTCGCGCCTGTGATTCCACAGTGATGTGCCTGTGATTACACAGTATTGCGCTCGTAAATCTGCAAAGATACACCTGATGATTTTGTATTTAATATATATTTGTTGATTCTGGAAAATGGAAATTTTGTTACCAGAAGTAACAAAATTATGCATTGATAATGCATTTAGAAATATGTTGAATTTTAATGAAATAGATATCATATATGCTATTATCATGGAATATTGTATGGAAATTCCATAAATTAATTTTTAAGGTCTCACACTTGAGGGGGAGAATGATAATGATATATATCAAGTGTGAATATTTATGTGATAATTCTTTGTGAATGTTTCTATGTTGATTCCCCCAAAATGAATATTAGGTTTGATGATAAATCATATGAAATGTTGGCATGACTTGTTTGATCATCCGAGTCATATATTATGTGCTGCATGTTCTCAGATAGAATTAATTATTGGATCTCTGGAAATATATCAAATTGAAAGTTTACATATGAGATTATAAATTTGCAAAGTTTGCAGTGATGTTTGCAACTAGAAGTTTGCAATATATTATGCGCGCAATTTCCAGATTGAATGATCCATAAATAATGTATTAAAGTATCCATGAATGGATAGATCAATGATTATGAGAACAAAATTTATATGTTGTGTATATTTGCAGCGATTATATAAGCCAACAGAATTCTCCTCGTATAATTGGCTTTTGGTCAGAAGCCAGATTAATTCCATCTTGAAATGTTTTAAATGTGTAATGATTATTAATCTATTACAATGCACATAGATGGATATACAAAGAAAATTGATGATTTGATGAGGGGGAGAAAAATAAGCAGATTGGGTAAAGATAAAGTGAAATGAATTATCATTGGCTCATATTGGTCCTCATACAAAGAAATGTGCACTAAAAGTTTAAAAGATAATTCATTTGCAGATTTTAGCTAATCAAATGCTAAAAGCATTTACTGACCTAAAGTGACAAAGTCACATGTCCCAACTGCAAATGCTCCTATATGAATTGTTATAAAGCACGCCTGAAGCGTTGCTGGTCCATCGGTTATAAAGATAAAAATCCTCGATAGAGAAAAGGAGCTATAAAATATAGATGATCAAGTCGAGGATAATTAAGTAAAGCTCCAGAAGAGTTATTTTTTTGATGAGATGTTATCTCCAGAAGAGATATTACAAGAAAAGTGTATTGTGGTCTAAGAGAGACCTAGGTACCTAATATATGTGAATATAATGAGATCTCAATAAATTATGAATGAAATCCGATGGGACCGAAAAATAAAGTCGACATTGATGATATTTATGTTTATAAGATAACATATGCTGTAATGATGATAATGAGGATCATGAGTCATACTATATTAGTGTGTGCCAGAAGCACATGTTCCTGAAGAACATAAGGCGCTAGAATAAGTCCCTGAAGGACTCAAGATGCTAGGAGCATCAAATTCTCGAGAATAATTAATTAAGTGAATTCATATGTAGCATGAAACATTTATCGTGCATGTGATATTATTATCTGAATAAATATTTATGCACATGTATATTTATGATTTTACTTGAAAGATTTAGATCTTGCAGGTATACAATGAATACTTGATGATAGAAAGACAATGAAGCAATGTGGTCATCAGGGGGAGCAAGTCTGATGTAATCAAGAGGGGGAGACGATACACGCTGTACTCTTTTTCCCTTATCTAGGTTTTGTCCCACTGGGTTTTCCTAGAAAGGTTTTTAATGAGGCAAAACTCAACAGTGTATCAATGAATGTTGTACTCTTTTCTTTGGCTAGGTTTTTATCCCACTGGGTTTTTCCTAGTTAAAGTTTTTAACGAGGCACATTCATAAATGGACATCCAAGGGGGAGTGTTATGAATATTCTTATTATGTGGATGTCCATTGACCTATAATCTCCAAATACAGGATGACATGGTATATACGCATAGTAATCTACTATTTGCATCCTTCTATAAATAGAGGTCTCCTGTAACTATTCATTACACTTGAATGGATTTCATCTCTCTAGAATTTCCTCTGACTTCTCTCTAGAATTCTTTCAGTTTTATAACAGGAGGTGATTTGTGGGAATATGATTTTTTCCGCTCGAATCAATTAAGATGGTGGGCCTTGTTAGATATATGGAGGGGCGACATGGCCGAAGAGAGCATTTTGGGATGACAAAATAATAAAATACACTACTTTGATCTTTATATATTATAAGTTAATTGGAGAAAAAGATATCTGTCCTAAATATAAATTCAGAGATATTAATGACTATGTTTTATAACTACCGTTATTTAATCATTGCCAAAAATAGGCAAAAAGGCTAGAATAATTTATAAAAATGGCTAGAGAAAACAAATTAATGAAAATAAATTTGAAAGTTTGATGAATCTATGACATATCTAATAATCTGACTTTATGTGATAATCAGTGTTGAAACAAACTTATAATTAGTCTTATTTGAGTTAATGTTAAAAAAAACACGTTTATATAAGTTAAAATAAGACTTATCTTATAAACTTATTTCATATAACATAAATCACGTTAGAAAAGTAGTTTATATCATTGATCCAAATAAAATTAACGATTAGAATAATACAACAAGTAAATAAAATGGACGGGTGAGGTTGAGATCTACCAAGTCGAGAGGGCAGGGTATATGTCAAAGCCAAATATTAAATGTGTGGGGTCTTGTTGCTTTTAATTCACAAACATCTTTATTCCAAAAGTAGACCCTCCTAATTACTGCCTTGCATTGTTAAGTTTTATTCACACCCCCACAAAAAAAAAAAAAAAAAAAAAATCCACTATCACTGTGGACAACTCCTATGTATAGTACGTTTAATTATAATCAGCCCTTTGGGCGCAGTAATAAATTCCTGCCCAATAGTAATTTTAACCTTAATTATCTACTCCACCACCCATTATTGCACGAAAAGCACAATAGAATAAAAGTAGGAATTAATATAAAACTGATGAAAAGTAAATACAAGAACAAGAGATTTTAGAGAGAGAGAGAGTAGAGAGAAGTTCTCATTTCAGTGTAATCTGAATGTTTACAGAAGGCCTCTATTTATAGAAGGAAAATGGGCCTTTAGTGTAATTTCCACTTTGGGTCATTTGATGTAATATTCCCCTAATTACATAACTGTACACTCACGGGAATGCATTCCCGTGAGTTGTATTATTTTGTGTGTGGGTCCCACCAAATAGTAAACTACTATGCATGGTACTATGCGTGGGTCCCATGTCATCTTGTAATATTTGGAGACCGGGAGTCAATGGACATCCACATAATCAGTATATTCATAACACTCCCCCTTGGATGTCCATTTATGAATGTGCCTCATTAAAAACTTTAACTAGGAAAAACCCAGTGGGATAAAAACCTAGCCAAAGAAAAGAGTACATCACTCATTGATACACTATCCAGTGCTGCCTCATTAAAAACCTTTCTAGGAAAAACCCAGTGGGACAAAACCTAGAAAAGGGAAAAAGAGTACAACGTGTATCAACTCCCCCTGTTGACAACATCAGTATTACTCCCTCTGATAACATCAGTTGAGATCTTTAAGTCTTCGAAGACCAATACCATAGACAAGCTTCTCAAAGATTGCTTCTGGAAGTGACTTGGTAAATAAATCTGCCAAATTTTCTCTTGAACTGATTTGCTGGATATCTATTTCACCATTCTGTTGAAGATCACGAGTAAAGAAAAATTTTGGTGAAATATGCTTCGTTCTATCGCCCTTGATGTATCCTTCTTTAAGTTGGGCAATACATGCAGTATTATCCTCATATAGAACTGTTGGAACCATTTTACCAGAAGATAAATGACAAGTAGTTCGTATATGATGAATTACTGACCTCAACCACACACATTCTCGACTTGTTTCATGCATTGCTAGGATTTCTGCATTATTAGATGAAGTGGCTGATATAGTTTGTTTCATGGATCGCCATGAAATTGCTGTACCTCCACATGTAAATACATAACCTGTTTGTGATTTTCCATCATGTGGATCAGACATAAATCCAGCATCTGAATAACCAATCAGTTCATGTTTAGATACATTTGAATAATATAACCCCATATCCATAGTACCTCTGAGGTAACGAAAAATACGCTTTACACCATTCCAATGCCTTTGTGTTGGTGCAGAACTATATCTTGCTAATAAATTAACAGCAAATGTTATATCAGGTCTTGTGTGATTAGCAAGATACATTAGTGCCCCAATAGCATTAAGATATGGCACTTCTGGACCAAGTAATTGTTCTACACCTTTTTTGTTAATTACTTGGGGTTGGAATGGATCTTTTTCTTTTATCAAAGATCTTACAACCATTGGAGTACAGAATGGATGTGACTTATCCATATAAAATCGTTTCAAGACCTTCTTTGTATAAGTTTCTTGATGTACAAAGATCCCGTCCTTCAGGTACTCAATTTGTAATCCAAGACAAAATTTTGTCCTACCTAAATCTTTCATTTCAAATTCTTTCTTCAAACAATGAATGGCTTTTGTAATCTCTTCAGGAGTTCCAATAATGTTGATATCATCAACATAAACAACAATTATAGCAAATTCATTTCTCGATCTTTTTATAAAACTGCATGGGCATATCGGGTCATTTTTATACCCTTCTTTCAACAAATATTCTTTAAGGCAATTATACCACATGCGCCCTGATTGTTTCAAGCCATACAGGGACTTATTTAATTTGATCGAGTATTGTTCTCGTGAATTTGAATTAAATGCTTCAGGCATCTTGAGTCCTTCAGGAACTTTCATATAGATATCACTATCAAGTGAACCATATAAATAGGCAGTCACAACATCCATTAGATGCAAATCAAGCCTTTCATTTGCTGCTAGGCTAATTAAATAACGAAAAGTAGTTGCATCCACTACTGGTGAATATGTTTCTTCAAAATCTATGCCAGGTCTTTGTGTAAAGCCTTGGGCTACAAGGCGTGCTTTATACCTTGTAATTTCACCCTTTTCATTTCTTTTCCGTACAAAAACCCATTTATATCCAACTGGCTTTACATCTTTAGGTGTATGGACTATAGGTCCAAATACTTTTCGTTTTGCCAATGATTTTAATTCTGCATTAATGGCATCTTTCCATAGGAGCCAATCTTTTCGTTGTTGGCACTCTCTCATGGATTTTGGCTCATGATCCTCTTCTTCATTCATCACATCATATGCCATATGATTAGCAAAAATGTCATCAATGTTGACTTCATTACGGTTCCATTTGATATTATTTGTGACATAATTTATTGAGATCTCATTATTTTCATACATTTCAGATACCTGGATCTCTTCTGGGGCCTCAATATTCTCCTCTGGAGATAATTTCTCTTTATGAAGTGGCTCATCCAGAGCTACGCTTTTTTCTTGATTATCCTCGACTTGGCCATCTATAATTTTAGCTTCTTTTCTTTTTCGAGGATTTTTATCTTTGGAACCGATAGGCCTACCACGCTTAAGGCGTGCTTTTGATTCATTTGTAATCGGTTGTCCTACAGGGACATCAATTCGAATAGGAGCATTAGCAGCTGGAATATGTGACTTTGTCACTTTCTTTGGGTCAGTGAATGCTTCTGGCATTCGATTAGCTGAATTCTGTAAATGAATTATCTTTTGAACTTCTAGTTCACATTGTTTTGTACGAGGATCAAAATGAGCCAATGATAATTCATTCCAGCTAATCTCTTTATTCAACTGCTTATTTTCTCCCCCTAATGTTGGGTAAACTGATTCATTAAAATGACAATCTTCAAATCGTGCAGTAAATAAATCTCCTGTAGATGGTTCTAAATATTTTATAATTGAAGGAGATTTATACCCAACATAAATTCCCATTCTTCTTTGAGGACCCATTTTAGTACGTTGTGGAGGTGCTATAGGCACATATACTGCACATCCAAAGGTCCGTATATGAGAAATATTAGGTTCTTCACCAAAAACCATTTGTAAGGGGGAAAATTTTAAATAACTAGTTGGCCTGATGCGAATTAACATTGCTGCATGCAAAATGGCATGGCCCCAAGCAGAAATTGGTAAATTAGATTTCAAAAGTAAAGGTCTTGCAATAAGTTGCAATCGTTTTACCAATGATTCTGCAAGTCCATTTTGCGTATGAACATGTGCTACAGGATGTTCAACATCAATTCCAAGGGACATACAATATTCATTAAAAGTCTGTGAAGTAAATTCACCAGCATTATCAAGACGTATTTTCTTGATAGGATAATCCGGGTAATGTGCTCTTAATCTTGTCAATTGAGCAAGTAATCTCGCAAACGCCAGGTTTCGAGAAGATAATAAGCACACATGCGACCATTTAGTTGATGCATCAATTAAAACCATATAATACCTAAATGGTCCGCATGGTGGGTGTATTGGCCCACAAATATCTCCCTGTATCCGTTCTAGAAATGTGAGAGACTCACTTTCTACTTTGGTTGGTGATGGCCGAATAATTAATTTTCCCTTGGAACATGCATCACATGAGAAATCATGGGATTTTGGTATTTGTTTCTGTTTCAAGTTATGTCCACATGAATTCTCTATTATACGTCGCATCATAATTGACCCGGGATGGCCTAACCGGTCATGCCAAACAATAAATATGTCTT
Source organism: Acacia confusa (assembly GCA_037074495.1). NCBI lineage: Eukaryota > Viridiplantae > Streptophyta > Magnoliopsida > Fabales > Fabaceae > Acacia > Acacia confusa. Next base: position 4,506,279 of record CM073507.1, on the reverse strand, counting down.
TATCAACATGCTTCTGGTTTTCCATAACATTTATTTCAATTGTACTAATACTTGAATAGTACAAACCAGAAGATAACATAGGTAATTTCTCCAGAACATATTTTTCACCATATCTAACAGTAACAATTTGTAGATATTCTTTATTGTCCTCATTTATAGTCTCAATATGATATCCATTTCGACGGATATCTTTAAAACTCAACAAATTTCTATGAGACTTAGAGGAATACAAAGCATCATTAATAACAAATTTCGTACCATTGGATAATATTATTATTGCTCTTCCAGAGCCTTCAATCAATCTTGTATTACCCACTATGGTATTGATGCTTGTACTACAATTTGTTAGATGTGAAAAATATTTCTTATCTTTAAGAATTGTATGTGTCGTTGCACTATCAATGAGACATATATCTTCATTCTTGTGTGCAATATTTGAAATGTCCATGAGCTTCATTAAAAGAAAAGAAATGCATCAAAACATATTCAATATAGAAGATGCATTAAAAACATATTTATTATACATAATTGGCAACAAGTCAGAACGAAACAAAATAATTATTACAATTTTTGCAAAACTTATTTAATCATAAAAATCTTCCACCTCCAAGTGAGACATAACATCATCATTTGGCTCATTGACATCATTATCTTTATGAGCCTTATCATCACATTCCACATTATTAACACTCTTTTTTATAGAGGCTTGGTAAAGTTTCGCTAAATGTTCTGGTGTACGACAATTACGTACCCAGTGTCCCTTCATACCACACCGATAACATTTATGTTCAACAACTTTTGAAGGACCTTCTTTATCATTCTTTTGTCCTTCATTGTTCATCTTTTTCTGGTGGGTATAAGGACTATAATAACCTCTTCCACCATGATAAGGACCATGATTATTTCTACCTCCACGATTTCCACGTCCTCGTCCACGACCACGGCCACGACCACGACCACGACCGCGACCATGGCCACGACCATGATCATTCCGTACACTCACATTCGCTTCAGGAAATGGAGAAGATCCAGTGGGACGATTTTCATGATTTTTCAATAATAACTCGTTATTTTGCTCGGCTACTAGTAAACATGAGATTAACTCAGAATATTTTTTAAAACCTTTCTCACGATATTGCTGTTGTAAAAGCAAATTCGAAGCATGAAAGGTAGAAAAAGTTTTCTCTAATAAGTCCTCATCAGTTATTTTTTCACCACATAATTTTAACTGAGAACTTATTTTGAAAACAGCTGAGTTATACTCACTTACAGTTTTAAAATCTTGTAACCTGAGATGAATCCATTCATAACGAGCTCTAGGCAAAATCACCGTTTTCTGATGATCATACCTATCTTTCAAACTAGTCCACAATTCAAATGGATCTTTCACCGTTAAATATTCAGTTTTCAAACTTTCATGAATGTGGTGTCGGAGAAAAATCATAGCTTTAGCCTTTACTTGAAGGGACGCATCATTTCCTGGCAATATAGCCTTTCCAAAGTCCTTTGCTTGAAGATGGATTTCAGCATCTAAAACCCATGATAGATAATTCTTCCCGGTGATGTCAAGAGCATTAAATTCAAGATTTGAAAGGTTGGAAGACATGATTCAAACTAAAAATAATAAAAATAATTAGAATCATATTATAAAATCTTATTATAAATTAAAACATAATTTAAAGAACGGTAAATAAACATGCTAAGAAAATAAAAATAAGATGAGATAGGAATGGGAGTAAACTCACAGCGAGACCTATCTCATCCGAAGGTAAGAAAGATGATGCATATATTATATAATATATAGACAACAGTAAAGAATTAAGATAAACAAATGGAGCCCTATTAGTGCCACCACCATAAAAGGTAAATAAATGCATAAATAAATGGAGCCCACTAATATTAGTGTTGCCACCATAAAAGGTAAATAAATGCATAAATAAATGGAGCCCACTAATATTAGTGTTGCCACCATAAAAGGTAAATAAATGCATAAATAAATGTTAGTAACATAAATTTAAATGTTAGTGGCATAATGTAAATATTAATAAAGTCAGTATGGAGCTTAATATCGCCACCATGAAATAAATAAAGAAAACAGTAAAATTAAATTACAAATGGAGCTTAATGTTGCCACCATGAATTAATAAATAGGGAGTGGGAAGAATATATAAACATAAATAAATTACTGTAAATAGTAAAATATAAATTTACCGTGAATAGTAAAGTTACTATTCACAATGAATAGTGAAAAATAAATTACTGAAATATTAAATCTAGACTTCCATAAAGGAGTCAAAATAAATAGAAATATAAAATTACTGAAAAAGGTAAAATTAACATGAATAGTAAAAATTACTATTTACTGTGAATAGTAAATAATCTCAAATCTTAACCATGGAACCTGATGTTCAAAATAATCGGTAAAAGTAGAACTTTAATTCCATATCATGGTTAAGATTATCCCAGATAGAAAAAATAAACAAATAGTAAAGGAGATGGTAATAAAATCTTACCTTGGTAGAGTCTTCGTGCTGATAACGTAATATAAAACTGATGAAAAGTAAATACAAGAACAAGAGATTTTAGAGAGAGAGAGAGTAGAGAGAAGTTCTCATTTCAGTGTAATCTGAATGTTTACAGAAGGCCTCTATTTATAGAAGGAAAATGGGCCTTTAGTGTAATTTCCACTTTGGGTCATTTGATGTAATATTCCCCTAATTACATAACTGTACACTCACGGGAATGCATTCCCGTGAGTTGTATTATTTTGTGTGTGGGTCCCACCAAATAGTAAACTACTATGCATGGTACTATGCGTGGGTCCCATGTCATCTTGTAATATTTGGAGACCGGGAGTCAATGGACATCCACATAATCAGTATATTCATAACAGGAATTGCGTATAAATGCATTATTAATTATTAATTTTTTATTTTTCATCCAAATTAATTCAGACTGGTCATCCCTAGCTTCTTCAATTTGGTGGCTACATAAATCCCAGACCCCTGCATTTGGACCAACTCTTTTATCATATTTATGGACCCATGTGTTTTCCTGTTAAATGCTGCCCAATTAAACTTTTTTTTTTTTTTAACTGCCATATTCTCTATCCCCCAATTAAACTATTAGACCATTGAAAAATATAATTAAAGGGAAATATTGATCTGAATAGTTAATATGATTGGGATTTTCCCCTTTATTTTTCTTAATTTATTTCGACATAAAAAAGGTTCAAATTGTAAAGGGGATCTATAAAAACACGAAAAAAACAGAGTATGAAAAATGAACAAAAAATCTGCATGGAGAATTTCTTAGCTTGACTTTGTAAGTGACAGTTGGTAGGCTCCCAGCCTTCAATAATACGCCATAACCTCTAAAACTTTTGGAGGTTTGTGAAGTGTAGGCAAGCGAAAACAAAAGGACGTTGTATAATATGGTGACTAATAATTAATTAAACTAATTAATAATTAATGGGCCCACACACATCGGTCTCTTTTGTTTCTTGTCAAGAAGTGACGCAGAAGGGGCACATGCAAGTGAAAGCGACACTTGGATGACACAAAAAACTAATTGTAGCAACTAATGCGTGATTAGTGATAAGTATGATTATTTTATGGCAAAACACCAACCACTATAACTAAAAAGGAAAAGAAATTTTTTATCATTGCTTGTTGCTTTAAGCAACAAAAGATACGTGTAGTACAATTAAGATATAATCTCTCCAACTTTGCTTATTATAAACAGTTACTTGAATTAAAAACCATTGCTTTGTGTTTTCTTGTCTTGCCTTTTTTTTTTTTTCTTTTAATGAAAAAGTTTAGGTGTGGGTAAACATTGGTAATCTATTAGGATCAGAATATGCCTTTAGACTTAAAAAGTACTTAAAGAAACATTTACAGATTACCCACCAATAAAGACCTCATATCAACTAGCCGGTATCAAACATCCTCTATTTTAAGGTGAATACCGACATCTTAGCCAATTGTATTATACCTCATTGGCGGTTTTCTTGTCTTGCTGAATTCTCTGGCATATTGGCATGGTCCCAAAGACAAGGGGAAAAATGAAATGAACAAAAATGTTACATTGCCCAATGGGCTAACGGGTCCAATTCCCTGCTGGCAAAAACAAAAGAGATAGAACACACTAGCCCAATGAAATAATTGGGCATGTCCCCATATTAAAGAAGACGTAACTTAGGTGAACAGAAATGGACCAATAAGATAATGGTCCCAATGCCTTGTGTGAAACAACCATATTGATTTTTATGGGGCCAGAAAGCTCCTGAGCAAGAGCAAGTGTTTAATTTCTTACGTCAAGAATAAATAATTTTTATATTGCTAATTTTCTTACTACTGTTTATTAAAACATGGCAAGAAAACAAAACGTCTATGCAAGTGTTATAGTTATACTCTCACCCCATTTCGATGAAGTTTATTATGCCCGTGAGAAATAAAGTTTGCTCGAACAGGTTCATAGGATAAAATCCTGAAAGTAGTTTTCAAATTTGAGAAGTTCATGAAGTTTTCCCCCCCCTAAAAATTATGGGACTTGATCTAAATGTCTTGTTTGTCCGATCACGCACTTTTAAATCCTTTGCATGGCATAATGCTTATATGTATTTTTATCATTTATAAAAAAAATTTACTATTTTTTGAAGTTTTCCCTCTTAGTTTTCTTTCCTCTCTAATCTTCTCTCCATCTAAACATAGAGTTAAAGTAAAAATCAAAAGAAGAGTCTAAAAAACCAGCACAAAAAACTGACAACCAAAATTAAAGAACAAAGGAATAATAAACTATAACGATACTAGGGCAAAACAGAAAACTAGTCCTATGTTTTTTTTAAGCACTCATCTATTTCTTCAATTTCCTCCTGGAGTTATCTTAAAACCCCCCTCCAACACTTAGTTTGATTAAGAATCAATGAAGCGATCGATAAGAGTAAGGTGTAATATAATTACAAATCAAGAGTTCAAGCACTTCTAATATGGCAAAGTGGGGGGGGGGGGGGGGGGGGAATCCCTTTATATATACGCGTATTGAGTTTGATTTTTAAAAAGTAGACTACAGTATACAATTGCATGTTTTTTTCTCTAAACAGGCATAAAGTGGTCCTATTATTATTGAACAAACCACGCACGAAAATTGTCGCGTTTTATTTAGAAAATTACTTTAATGACATGGACACGTTGAATTGTACGTATTAAACACAGTCTATTTATGGATCTTTGTGAGACAAGCAATCATTGATCGGAGAAGCGCTGGCTGGCAATAACATATCCACTTACTAAAATTTTCTGTCAAGATAACAAAACCTAAGAGGATAAGACATATAAGTATGATAAACTCAAATATATGGTGTGAACTGTGAACCGAAGAAAGTGATGGCCACTTTCAAACGAAGGAACTGGAACTAGGATTACAAAATCCACGTGCCTGTTATTGGCCCTTTTCAATTGTTGTTGTCTGTTCACTACTGTTGGAAGTTTCACTCCATTGACGTTGCCCCAAGAAACATGTCGCTATATATATACAAGCAATCAAGTTAATATTATTAACTCCAGTAAATTAACAAATTCAATTCATTTCCCTAGCTATTACACAACTTTTAGTTGCTGATAAATGCAACTGATATGTATGACATCATCATGTTGTATATATTAGCTTTTGAACTTCATTATTGGCTGCAGTAACAGATTTGTTTCTAATGAATGGCTTTTTCAATTCTTCTCTTTTCAACCGCCAAGATGTTATATATAATATGATATATATAGATCAGAGTCAACGGATTTATACACTCCGAGCCAAAGCATCTAGCTTGTGCGTAAGAAAAAATAGATGGATAAGTTGAGTTTGATGTGTGGTTTTGGATTGAGTTTGAAGTGATAACCTACAAGTCGATCTCAGCCCAGTTTGTGTATGTCTGGCCCACACTTCTGTACAAGTTGTATTAGTGTGATAGTTATAGTAGCGTTGTTCTATAGTTACAACCTACCAAACACGCCACAATAGCCGGACAACGTATGTATGCCCGAAGAGATCGAGAATCACTGCTCTTGGACTCCAACCCCACGTGTTCTATATACATATTGTCTTGAATATTGACCACTAACTTTTGGAAAAAGCTAGAAGGAGAGTTCGAAGTTAGTATGTATTACAATATAGTGTTATTATTTGGAGCTTAACTTCAAATGATGAGACCAACAATAAACCGTAATCCTCAACGTACATACATTTATTGTGTAAATACTTGAAATTAAAGCCTCAATAATTAACATGCATAGTGCTAGCTTGTGCGTAAGAAAATATAGCTGGCAAGCTCATTTATTAGCAGTAGTAAGACTACAATTAACAGTACAAAGTACAGAACATGCATGAACGTACGTGGACGGAACAATTAATAAGATTTAAAAACTATTGATTATATCCTGAAGATGGTAATTAGGACAAGGTGCGAGCTGGGTACATAAATTGAAGAGTACTGTTATGTTTTTAGCCATAAATAATGCAGCATGTGCTTATAAAACCCTATTTATTTCAGACAGTGGTTGCATATTTGTGATGATAGTATGTTATAATGGATTCTGGCTGGTCCATATCTGAGGGCAGCATGTGAACAAATACATAACGTCGTGGTTTGCATATATAAATGGTGAAGAAAAGCAAAAGCCAAAGTGGCATGTGTTAAATCTGAATGCATTAAATACTGAGTGTGTACGTAGGAGTAGAAGGGGTCGGGAAGCATCAAGAGAAACACAAGAATATATAATGAAAAGGAGTAATATTGAGTAGGTCATAATTAAATTAAAAATTAAATGCAAGAGTCTGACTTGGCTACATGAGAGGTTGTTGAGGTCAACAATTGTTTTCATTTCCTTTTTATAAATTATGAGTCACTCAGCAGCATGGGCACTCATATGAGCTGTTTCTCGCTTCTCACCACTCACCCACACTGCTAACTAGGGTATAGTTAAGCATATATTTCATTTGTGTGTTCCTGTTACCGCAGAATTTTAATTAGCAGCGGAACCATAATTTTACTGTGCAAGATTATTTTTAAAAAATAATTATTTCATACATCATGCCCATGTTGTTGGGCCCACGTAATTTTTGCATTCAAGAGATTCAAGTCTTGGACTTCACTCTTGGAGAATTAAGATCTCTCCCACTCAACTCAATTACCATTACCATTAGCATATCATAGAACATCATAGTTGTAAAGACAATAAAATCTTTTCTTTCTCAACAAAAATGTGTGAGAGAGAGCTGTTAAAGATATAATTTGAAGGCTGGGAAGATGCCCAACAATGCATTTTAATAATACGTAGCATAAGGACGCGTTAGTGGGGACAATATTTTATACTCGTCATAGCTAACTTCCAAGCTATGATTACATGAATAATTTGTTAGTCATCAGCTTATACTTAAAATCCAACAAAAAAGTTTCAAAACTGTTACCTATGGCGATCATATATTTAAAACTGTAGTGAACGAACTCTGAGGAGCATTCAGCATATATCATATATAAGCAAGTGGATTCAGAATTGGAAGCTTTCAGGAAACCTGATGATCCTCAAGGTTTATCCAATGATATATCTATATATATATGTCTATCTCGCAGAAATACTTTATGGAGTGAATTTGGCTTATATTCTTCTATATGCACTTTCCAAAACTGTTTATGTAGACGTCCTTATTAACAACTTGGTAAGATGCAGTTAGCTTACAAATACCTCCACTATACGTTCAAGATCTATATATTGCTCTACTAGTATACCCTGACCTTGTTCTTTTTCTCCTCCATTTAATTTATATTGTGACAGTTCTCTTGGTGTGGATTATATATACAAGAGCAGTAAATCATGCATCATATTCATGGTGAGATATGTACCTGATTGATTTGTGAATATATGAATGAAACTGCTATTTTCTGTGGTTGGGTCAAATAATTTTAAAAGCATAAATTTTAGGATTGGCTTTGTGGAGGATGGGGGTGTCATGAACATGAGCTTCAATCTTTTTCTACTTTCCAAATGCACCCTACCTCTCAGTTTATGTGCAAACCAATGCCCAAATTAATTATTTGGCCCACTTGGGACTATGATCCCTTCTCTGCTATACTTTTTGTATTTTTTTTATTATAAGACACTAATTAATAAATGTATTTTATCTATTTTTATAAGGCACCTATTTGTTTCTAAATAACATTAATTATTTTTTTCCCCATACATGCCTATAATTAATAAGGGAAAAGGGTGAGAGTAATAATAATATAATATTAGAGTTTAGTGTAATTAGTAGGAGTAGTATTATAAATTATTTAAATTTTATGACAACTTTATTGATTTTAACTATTTTTATTGGGTTATGAGAATTTTAATTAGTGCCTTATAATAAGGACAAATGAGAGTACATAAATAAACAGAAAGAAGACCATGCAAATCAAGACTTCACCTTCTGTGATTTCAAATCATGTTGTGAAACACAACGTACATACAGCAAAACTCGTTTATCACCATGAACGCACTCATAAAAGTCTCTTCGACCACGACCTTTATGTCCAGAAAAGTCTATTGTTTTGAACATGCTTCACTTGCCAAGTTTATAGTCTGGTTTGGTTCTAGAGGAATGTAAGATAAGGACTTGACAACCTGATAGGAAATTTCATCGTCTTCCCTAAACTTTTGGGATTTGTTCATATTCCTTGTCATCAATTTTATCTTTTTCTGACCTGGAAGCTTAGAGGAGGGAGGGGGGGGGGATTCTGAAGTAAATTTCAAAGTGTGTCATATATATAACTTGATGAGTAAAGTATAGGTACATATAATATAAGCTGTATTAATCATGAAGAGGAAAAAAACAAAGTCAATAACAAGGAGCCTCATCATCCTATTTTTTAAAAATGCCCAAACAAAAACCTGGGCCTTGGAAGAGGGCTCTGGCTCTGCTATTAGCTTTTTATCTGAGTATTTTCTTCTCTTTACTTGGTGAGATACTATTATATTTTTTTATACAGTAACAAATTCCTGACTAGTGGACACAACAACATTGTGAGGGAGTGAATTAAATGAATTGGCTTCAAGTTTTGGTGACTTAATTAGAACTGGGAAATGCATCGTCTATGGCGGGCAACTGAACGCTGCTTCACTTGCTTAATCTCTTGCTTCCAAACATTACCAATATCTTGAGCAACTTTCACAGCATCAGATGAAGCTCCAGATAGCCCTCTCCTTGTAAATCCAACTGCATATAGCCCTGCATTTCCCTTCCATCCATGTGGAAATGGTCTCTTTGGGTATCCATTCTTTGAGAAAAATTCACCTTCCTGTTCATACCACAACCAAATTCACGTCAGTTTACTGATCCAAAAATGAAAAAATCCACTTCTTTTTCTATTTTATTTTTATGGAAAACAGAGGATTTTTAATTTTGGAATATTTTCTCACCTGTAGCCAATAAGGAACATTGCTGCGATATCCTGTGGCAAGGACCACAGCATCAATGTCAAGTTTTTCCCCGTTGACCAGTTCAACCTCGTTATTGCTGAACCTTTTGATTCCTGGAACAACCTTAATGTCTCCGGATCTTATTTTCTCCAAAGTGCCGATGTCCAAAACAGGGGTTTTGCCCTGTGTGTTCTTTAGCTCCAATGGACCTATGGATGGCCTTTTAACCCCGAATTTCTCCACGTTTCCCAAAATCAACCATGCCAAGATCACTAGGATCTTGTCCACGAGCCAAATAGGTAGCCATTGCATCATTAAAACAGCCAATTTGAATGTTGATTTTCCAAAGACTTCTCTCGGCAGTACATGAACCTGCACACCAAAAAAACAGAGCAAACCCTGTTATTATTATTCATCCCAGTTAAATAAATAAATATTCTTTTTATTACAAGTCAATAAAAAACCAAGAACCAAATCGACACTCACCGAGCTACGAACAACCATTGACGGAGAAGCACTGTGGTTGCAGAGGTCAAGTGAGAGCTCCATGCCTGAATTTCCACATCCGACAACGAGCACTTTCTTTCCCCTGAAACACTCCCCTGACTTGTACTCACAAACGTGAACGATCTCACCTTTGAATTCGGCCAAACCTTCAATGTCAGGCACGACACGCTCGGCATGCTCGCCAGTGGCGACCACCAGCCATCGGCTAATATACTCCATCTCGCCGCCGGTGGAGGAAACAGTCTTGACCCGCCACAAGCCGCTGGTCTCATCGTACCTAGCGGACAGAACACACTCATTGAATCGAGGGTTGATATCGAAATGCTTGGCATAAGATTCGAGGTAATCGATGAACTGCTTCTTAGTGGGATATTCAGGGTAGTGTTCAGGAAATGGAAGTTTGGGAAGTTGACAGGATTGCTTAGGAAGATGAAGCTTTAATCTGTCGTAGGTTCTGCGTTGCCAGAGAGAGGCGATACAGTCGGCTTTCTCGAGCACCATGAAGGGGACACCATGTTCTCGGAGACAAGCGGCGGTGGCGAGACCAGAGGGTCCAGCTCCGACGATGACAGGACCGTTGACCCAAATGCATCGGCGAGCGGACAGGTCTTGGGGATCATGGAGGCGAAACAAGTTTTCCATTTTTGAAGATTAGAGCAAGTAATTAAGTTGGTAGATGATGTGTTATGGAGAAGGGAGTGAGGTATTGGGAATTTTGTTGGAGGATATGAAGAAAAGTGTTTGTGAGTTTTGGATATTGAACGAAGAGGAAGGAGAGGTTCGGGGTCTTTATATAGGGGAAGCTTAAGCGATGTGCCCGCGCAATTTATGCTCTCTCTCTCTCTCTCTTAAAATTCTCCGAAAATTATTTAAATTTAAAATTATGAAATATAGTTTATGACGATCTCATGTTATTATGTTACCACTTGGAACTAATTTTTGTCAGGATATATTCTCGTTGAATATATTTAGCCTCGTTCCTTGCCCGCTACAAATAATCGAATTAAGAAGACTCTCATGCTTAGCTTTGTATGATGACTTTAAATTTCTACAATAAAATATTCACATCACATGATACATCAATTTCGGAAAGGGGGAAAAAAAACTCCTACCACTATATGTAATGGAAAATTTAAAATGAAATCTTATAAATCATAACACTGATCTGATCCTATTACAACTCACTTATAACATGTTTCACTATAATTAAGAAAATCCTCAAAAATTATTAATTCAATAAAAAAAATTAAATAGGTTTTAACCTTGTCTCTATTAAATGTACATATTTTAAGAGTGAGTAATATACAGCCACATTCAATTATGAGGGGGTAAACAAGAAAAATAATGATAAGAAATTGATGACGTGTCATTTAATTAGGAATAAAAAGTTTTCCTTTTTTTTTTTGTACCTTATAATAAATGGGACTAGAGCCATTACCTTTGCATGCAACAGTGTGTGTGTGACGATGGGATGAGATTTTTTTGGTGGTGAGAAGAAGGACGATGAAAGCGATGTGTAATCTTGTCGTGATTAATTGTTGAGGGACCAGGAAATGATGTGCTCACGTGGCAGCCTCCTGCTGACTCGGTTAAATTTAAATGAGAGCCCACGTGGAGGGGACGAGCCCTCCAGGTGCCTCTAATTTGTGCCCACTTCCCTGCTCCTCCGACGTACGACTTCCCCACCATTCCCTCTCCGCCACGTGTCGGTCTCCTCTCTCTTCCTCTCTTACTTTCTCCCTCCCCACCCAAACACGTAAAAATCTTCACCCCAATTTCTTTTATCTTCAACTTCTCCACATTCAAGAATATTAATGAATAATATATCATTACTAATTGATTAATTAACACCTTCCTCGCTTGGCTGCTTTGTCGCGAAACACGATACATTCCTTCCCATTTCCATGCCTCTAAAAACTACTAGCTACTATATATATACATATCCCCGCCACTCCCTATAAATATATAAAATATAATTATAGCTCAGTAAAGATTAAAAACATAAGTTTAATTAATTATTTATTATTGTTCTCATGTAAGAATTATGAGTCATGAGGGTATATTAAATGTGGGAGGTTAGAGAATGAAAAAGAGTGTGATTAAACGAGGGAAACAAAGTGTAGAATGATTCTACAGTATATCACCAGTAATCTGCTCCCAGACCCATGAATGAATAGATTAAAGTAACTACTCCTCTAGCCCTTATTATAAGGCACCAACCATCATTTCTCATAAATCAAGAAATAGAAGTTAAGTCATTAAAGTGATTCAGAAATGATAAATATTTCCGACTTTACCCCTACTTTAATGATGTGAATTTAAAGAGTTAGTTAAAAATGATGGTATAATTGGAAAATAATAATGAATAAGTTGGTTAAAGGTAGTTGGTACCTTATAATAAGGACCAAAATATTTTGGTAGTTGATGCCTTATAATAAAGACCAGAAAGGAGTAGTATGAAAATCAATGACGTGTGTCTATATATATATATATATCTAGTACGTACCACGTAATGAATTATGTATAATCTGCACTGGTCTTTGGGTTCAGTAATTAGGTTTTTAATATGGGGTTATTATCCAATATTACAATTACACGTGTAGGTTCACCTTTCAATACGATCGAGAGTGCATGAATTTGCCCCGAGTTATGGTACATCTCTGGGAAATGACTGAGGCATGTAACTTTCGGTGTCCGGTAAAAATTAAATATTAACCCCCTTGGTTCTGGTTCAAACTTTCATGCTAGTTGGCTAGCTAGCTATTCACTCACAGTGGATGCTCTAAGCGTGTCATTAATTAAGTGAAGTTTATACATGCACTTGGCCGGCTACCTAGTTAAGGCTTTATAAAACTTTTCCGGTCCCCCATTGATCTTTTTTATTTCAAGAGTTAGCTCCATTACAGTTCACTTACAGTACATACATATGTATATAATCGAGAAGCTTTTAGCCGGAAAATCATGAAGGTTTGTCCCCACGCACATTAGAATTTCTCACGGGCGGCAAGCATGTGCATGCATGAACCTTTGAACCTCATAGTATATATACAAACATATATACACGAGATATTTATCAATAACATTGCCTTTAAGCTTCGAGCTTTGGCTTTGCTCTGCGTGAATACATAAATAAATCTGCTCTCTCTCTCTCTCTCTCAAATACTGGCACGCATCAAAGAGCGAATAAAACGAGATATGAAAGAGAATGGTGGGTGATTGCATTTTGGAGCCAAATCCTAGTTAGCTATAGGGATAAGTGTTTTATTTGTTAAATTCCTAAGCAATTTAATATTTTTCACACTTAAACAGCCTTGCCCTGCTCCACATCCAGCTTGTGAATGAGGCCTTTTTCTGCTTTTTTATGTGAAGTGATTCATGATCGATCATACCATACCACTTTTCCTCCTACATACTCGTTTTTTTAGTCAATATGAAATCCACCAGCTTATATAATTATTAGAAGCTTTCTCTTTTTAGTCTCGTCGGTGGTTATCTACCTCCCTCGCTCTATATATATGTATCCTACTGTTTCAGAAAAATAATGAATGAAATTAATAAATAAGACGCGTCATATTTTTTTTTTTAATTTGGAAGAAAATAATAAATGAATACACATAGCCAGCTTTATTATTGCGCGTTGATTAATTAAGTAAACAAGCATAGGTTTACATGTAAAGCACGACTATAATGAGTCTGAATCACGCGTAAAGGAAAAGTTCGAGAGAGAAAGCAAAGGCAAACATCACATTGATATCATATACACAACTCAACTCCTAGTGTATCTGTGGCCTTCTTGGAACTCTTCACTTAATAAGCCACTACTTGCTTTATATATAATATGGTTCGTGGCGGAGGGGTTTTTTTAATTAATCAATTAATTATTCATTACTTTGGTCTCTTTTTTCTATATAACGAAATTTGTTTGGCTAGCTGCTGCTGAGAAATTTCTGAGAAGGAGTTTGGATGTCAAAGTTTGAAGAGCGTGAGGACAAATTAAAATATGGTTGATTTTAGGGTTGTACTTGTACTTTTTTTTTTTTTGGTCAAATTTTAGGGTTATACTTATACGCGTACTTGTTAGGGAAGATATATATGCTTTAATTAGTGAAGCACTTAAGCGCAGTTCCCACCAAACCCAGCACGAACTATACGCCAAATTTGGAACACATTGATTGATATGAACTTAGCTTTGTATTTTTAGTTTTGCAACCAATTACATTTGATTAGCTTTTATCGTTTTTTTTAAATCTTGATATTTTAATTTAAACAAAACAAGAAGAGAGGAGGGGGATGCATCAGTTTAGATTGCCGACGAATTAATACGAAAGTGACAATAATGACAACGTCGTATTATAAACGAATCAAAGACTTTTTTGGATTAGACGATATGTCAACATTGCAACTAACAACAAATTCCAAGTCCCTCCCTCAGTTCGGTACGCGTCAATAATAATTTCGATAACATTTATTTGGTCTCAATCGTATTTGCATATACATACAGGACCTTATACGGCCATTATGAGGAACAAGGACACGTCGTTTATTTATTTATTTTTTTTAAAAAAAAAAGGACTATTTTTTTGTAATATTTCATAAGAAATACTATGTCCATGTTTAAACGGATCTTAGTATATACCGTGTGGATGGAGTAGGCTTAATTATACTATATATATGATTGACGGCAAAAGCCATTCAATTAATAAAAAATGGCTAAAGTATATTTTTAGTTTTTTAAGTTTACATGAGATATAGTTTTGGCTTTATATTTATGAAAAAAGAATCCCTGTTTTTTTTTTAAAAAAAAAACGAAGGCATTGAAGGAAGCTTTGAAGCAAAAGAAGAGATTGATCTCAATTATATTCCTTTTATAAAATTAACACATAACTGAAACTCACATGACATATATGAGAACTAAAGAAACAAACCGATATTTTTGAAAAATATAATGAAGGCAGTGATTAAGGATTTAATTTAGAAGATTTTGAAGATATTATGCTCCTCAAACTTGCTCCTTTTTTTTCTTCTCATGTGACAAACCACGCAAACTCTCACTACGGAGCAAAAAAATAATGTTCTTTTTTATGGGATGGGATATTTCGTGGCATGTGGTTAGATATTATGATGAAACATAATCTTAGTAAATATGATTGGAATCTATAGAAGTTAGTTGATTAATTTTTGTGTTGGGATTTTTGTCTTGTTGCCAATATCTATTGGTCAAAGTATAATATCTTCACTTGCGTAATTAGTCATTAGCAAGCCTCTATTATTATTATTTTGTTATTTTACGATAGCCGTCTGTATAGTCAAACGTTTTCATCCTCACAGACAGACATACATATTGAATAATTAAGAGAGCAGACAGTAGAGGGATCATGTTCTTATATGTGGTTCAATTAGGAATAATTTAAGTAAAATAAAAAATATTTTGAATTGAAACTTAAATTCCGATCCATTCATTAGTATTGATTCTTATACTCTATGTGATTTTTAATATAAGAGTTAGTTGAATTTTTTAAAATATTAAAAAATTTTAAATAAATTACTTTAAAATATATTTATAACTTATCATTTTTCTATAAATTAATTTACTTAAATTATAAATTAATATATAATATAATAATACACAACATATAATATGATTAAATAACTTATTTAGCCTTTTTAATCTTTTAAGTTTTTTGTCCTTGACATAAATCACTTCATTAAATTTTAGTGAAAATTATCAAGATTAGTTTTAAGACAGAGTTAATTAAGCTTATGTTTATCTTGGTTTTGATGAAAGGACTAGCGTGTCAGCTATCACGTACCCTTCAGTTGTGTCTCAATTTAAAAGCATTCCTAAATGTTTTTTTTTTTTTTTTTTTTGTGTGTGTGTGTGTTTAGTTTTACCGTTAGATTCTAAAAAAATGAGTGAAATTTTTTTGTAGATTCGAACTGCAAAAAGGAAAAAATAGAAAATAAAATTGAGAAGTACCCAAACATTAAGACGCAGCTGAGGCCTGAGAGTAGGGATGTTCGTGGGCAGGGCTGGGTAGGGCGAGACCCTTGCCCGATGCCCTGCCCCGAAGATCAATAGGCAGCAAAATGCAGCCCGATGTTCGGCCCTGCCCGATAAAAGCCCGAACATTTTTGGGCAGGGCGATAATGGGCAGGGCAGGGCGGGCCTTACATGCCTAAGTGGCCATAACCTATCACACTTATAAAAAAAAAAAAGCTTCAATCTTTATATGAGACATATCCACCCACGTCGTGACGTCACTTTCGTTTATTCTTCTATGTTCTGAGAAGAGCTATCAACCATTATTTAAAAAATAAAGATTAATTAAGGAGCAGAAATTAAAGTTCAAAGATGGTCCTCAATTAATTTTAATCCACAATCAATGTACTGTATTCAAATATGAACTAGAGGACCGAGATATTTAATGGATTGTACAAGAAAAAATATCATCCAGCCAGATATTTCGGATCAGAAAATATCAAGTTATTGATTATATCATCATATAGACATCCATACAAATAAATATGCATGTATAAAATAAAAAATTTTAAGAAACCTAGAATTTTAAAAAAAAAATATATGAAAAACAGAAGAAGGAAAATACTATTTCATATCCCTGGCTAATAAAATCATTCATCATTATTAAATATAAATTCAATTAGAAGAAAGGTAATTCAACCTCATCCTTAAAAACAAAAAAGTTCATACCGATTCAGTTGGAAATCCTGGAATTAAAATATTAAAGTAAACATACTGATAGATTTTTTAAAAAAAAATATATGCACAATATGACAATAGATTATATATATACACACACACAGTACCGGGCAGGGCAGCATACCCTACCCGATGCCTGGCCTTACCCGTAAAATGCCCGGCCCAAATGTGCCCAAATTTTTTCGGGCTTCTATTTTTCGGGCTAGACAAGGCATTTTTTTTGCCAGACTTGGACGGGCGCACCGGGCCTTGGGTTTCTTGGACACCCCTACCTGAGAGGGACAGCTCCTTGATAATATATATATGTATGTGTATTGATAGGATAGGATGCGAAGGGTATTCCTCCTTTCAACAGACAAGGCACGATTCCCAAGGGCTGCATGTTGGGTGTTCCTAATTTTGTTGCGGTAACTGTTTCAGTGTGTTACGTAGGTTACTTCATTGAAACGGTTTGAGCCAAGGGCGAATTGGAAAGTCATCACAATTTGAAGCTAATTGTGCATCACCAATTCACAATGCACCCACATCGTGTTAAGTGTACATCGGACGAGGCAAGTCCACCATTCTTCATTTTCAGGAAGAACGTACATGTGTGTTTTTACATATATATTATTCTTTAGTTTCCTAAATATAATATGAATAATAATGGGATGTTGTTCTCTTAGCTTCTTCCTAGGTGCCGCCCATCGCACCTTTCATGGTTCTAGCATGAAAGCTTCACGTTCCATGGCACATTAAGAATCAGTCTTATTTATTTAATAATGGAGGTCTCAAATTTGGGATTTGAGGCATCGTGTTGCGGCCCCAAAGCTCGCCCACTGATTATGTTTTCAAGATTTCGCAGATATCGGTGTCACATGGAATTATGCAACCTTAATTAATTAGGATTATGCACAAATAGGCCCGATCCGAATTTGAGAAGAGCGAGGCCACTACATTAATCTTCTTCCAATATATTGGGAGCAGGAATCAGTTTACATATATAATGTACTATGGTCATAAATATATAACATAGTTTGTAATGTAATTTATATTATCTTAAATATAGAACATAGTTTGTAATGCAATTTATTTTATAAATTATATCACATATTTAAGATTGGAGGAGTACTAGCTAGTAGATGATGATCATTCTTCAGTGATAGATTAAGGGTACGAGAGTAAAATATTGTAGAGTTAGAATTTGGTCAGATTAATATTAATTAATGATTAGTCAACTTGTTCAAGTTCATTCAATTCGTTGGATGAGAAATGATCTTGAGGCTTTTTATTAGCAAGTAGTAAATTTTTAATATAAGACCCAATTGATTCATTTTAAGAGATTAAAAATGTTAAATAAGTTAGTTAATTATAACACATATTGTGTATTATTTGATTATATATCAATTTATAAGTATCACAAATTAGTTTGATATAAAAAAGATAAATATAAATACTATAAAATAATTTATTTAGCCCATTTAATCTCTCTAAAAAAATTCCAAACCGAGTGAAAGCATCCCGATAGATAATATTTTTTCCTCTTACTCTAATTTTTATGGGTAAATGGAAAAGAGGATCCCGTTTAAATTCGTTTCAAATATTGAAATCTAGAATCATGTCTGTACTTTTAACAAATCCATAATAATGTCTACAGGCATAATTAATAATTTATGAATATTGTTAAAAGACCCTAATGTCAATTTATAATTAAAAAAATTAAAGATTTTTATTTGTACATTCCTGTTAAATTTCAACTCTAACAACAAAATCCACTCTTCCTTAAAGCATCGGTATCTCAAGTTGTAGTCAACTCAACAATAATGAAAGGCGAGTCCTCACAATTTTTTTAGGAAAAATTCTGTTAAGGTCCCAACGTATCAAGAAAAGCTCAAAAGAATCTCAAGGAAAATTCAAATATCATAAAAGTCTCAAAAAGTTGTTAATTCCACCGATGAAATTGCTAATCCCATAGATGGTAGTTGTTAATTTCACAGAAGAAGTTGTTAATAAGACTTTTCTAACATATGAATTTTTTTGGAGACTTTTTTGAGATTTTTTTAGTTCCTTAGGACCTGAATGAAATCCCCCCCTCCTTTTGACTCTAATGTTGCACAATTTACATGGAATATTATATGGGACGACTGAAAGAATAAACATCTATAGTGTGTTTTCGCAACTATAGATTTGTAAAAAGAAATTATCTTCGATTTGCCTAGAAATAAAGTCTCAAGGTAATTATAAATTATCTTCAATAAGAAGAATATTTTTGTGGCCATGTGTGATTGGAGAGGGACTTAAAGGATAAACTAAGACCTAAATAGCATGTCAAATGATGAATCAACCAAAGAAATCATGGGATTAGGGGAGTTGCGAGGAATCGATGAGATTGAAATGGAGATTTTATTTATATATAAAAAAATAATGAGACAGAGAAAACAACAAAAGGACATATTAGTAAAATTAACAAATTCATAAATCTCTAATAAGCCCTATAAGCCTTATTAAGGATTTGTTAAAAGTGCAAGCCTGATTAAGGATTTATTGATATTTCAAATAGATTTAAATGAGATTTACTATAAATGGGATATCACTTTGGTTTATTGATAAATTGGGACATATTTGTTTTATTTATTAGGTACATCATTAAATTTCTTATACAAATATACAATTTTACTATTTATTTAATATCACGTAGATTATAGATTGTTAGTTTTTTCTTAAAAAAATGTATACTGCCACCAGTCCATAATACATGGCCTTTTAACTAATTCACCTGAATAAAAATTAAATTATTTAATATATAATAAATTATTATAATTTTTTTTTTTTTACTTTTATCCTTCTTGTAAAGTGTGGGCCCTATGTGTTATTTTAAAGAGAGATAATGAAAAATGAGCATTAATTATTTTGTAAATGATTTATATTTTGAATCATGTCTTTCTTTTTGAAGCGTCGTCCTATATTATGGATTAACATGAGTAAAGTTAGAAAATTATTAAACCTTAAGATCTTAAGATAGTTTTAAAATTCATCGACTCAATTGTATGATAAAACATGTTGGAGTAGACTGATGAGAGGAAGAGCAACATTCTATCGTATTTCAAGGCATAGATAGTAGTAACCAAATGAGGGTTCATTCACATTTTCACGTATGCACCTTCGTGATTTCCAAACCCCTCATAGCTGTTTAAAGCCAATAACCCACTTTGATTTGTTTAATTTTCTCGCATAACTAAACTTTGAAAAAAAAAAAACGAGGGTTAAGTGGTAATTTTACCACAAAAGTTTAAATAATGGAGCAATTTTACTCTGACCATTATTTCAATTAATTTTAACTCTTAATTGATTAAATAAACCGAACTTATAGTCTACATGCCCTCCACGCTATTTTTGTTAATTAAGGTGCAAATTTATCCTATAGATCCATCCGTTATCTACTTCATTTTTTTAAAGTTAGATTTAAACCTTTTCAAACAAATTTACTTCTTAACAAATATGATATGAATGATATGTGGACTATCAGTTCGACATATTTTATCAACTAACTGCCAAAATTAAATAAGATAACAGTCATGACAAAATGACTTCATTTCTTAAATTTCCGAAGCAAAATTGCTCATAAGGAATTTCTGGAATAAAATTCACCTTGACCCCAAAACACAAATACTTCATTTTTATTTTTATTTTAATTTTATCAAGGAACACAAATATCTTCATGACTGGTGCCCCTTTCGTCACAGCGATATTAAGCATTTTCTTTAAACAAATACTCCTTTTATGCCTAGGATTACATATTCGACTCTTTTTGTCATTCTCTGTTAGGTGTGGAAGGAACTCACGCACCTGTTGTTTTCTTTAAACAATACTCCCTTTCTCACCTTATAGTTTGGAATTATATGAACTAAAATTAAAATGAGGGTAAATTATAAAAATAAAAATTTGTATTTAAGTACTCTATTTAAAATTCTTAATTATTTACCTCTTTATGTAAAAACTATAAATAAAAATGTCAATTAATATAATAATATCAAACTTAATATTTATAATTATAACTTTAAATATAAAATTAGAGTTAATTAAGCGTTGGTTTGTAACTTCCCTCGAGTAGCGTGTATTTTTTATTATTATTATTTTTTTTCATTTTTATATACAACAAGTATGGGGTAAAAGATATATTTAAGACTTATAGGAGTATTAACTCTAACGCCTACTATTGCATTATCACACAAATGAAGTAATGTAATCCATATAGTAGTATTTATTCGTTAATTCAGTTTTTCAACGAAGACAAACAACTTTAATTGATGCATCAAAAAATAATTATTGACGAAGTGTTTACTTCAATAACACGTACAAATTAAACATCCGTGGAAGAGTTCCATATGTTTTTGGATTATATGTGATATTAATTAATTGTACGTAGTTTTCAACTAATCCATGTGATCGTCTCTATATTAATTGGATTAGAAGTCAAAACTATGGGAGAAAGTCAACTTCTATCTTATAGGGAAAAAATCCTCTGCAGCAAGGACTCATAATACATCCTGAAGTACATAAAAAAAAATAAAAAATCCCAAGCCCTATTTTAATGATATGCAAAATCAAATTTTTATATTTCAAAATTAATTAACATTTTTTTCCAGCAGATTCCGTCAAAATAATAGCAAATAGAAACTCATTAAAAAAAAGTACTCACAGAATTAAAGTCCTACTTATAATTATATTTCACTTCTAACAAATTTCGCTTGAATTAAGAAAAACCTTAAACTTTTATTAACTCTACTTATTATAATGTACTTTTTATAGGTCAATATTAGTTATAAATTTAAATTTTAATGTAATTTTCTTGCTTCATCATATATAATTTATGATTTAAAACATGGATGAATTTAAATTTTTCTATTTTAAAATAAATAAATTAATAACTTAACTCCCACCTTCCTTGTAGTTCTGATAATCGAGGCGGTAGGAGGTGGACCAGAAGGAGTATATACACACACACACATATATAAGAAAAAGGGAATCTGTTTTCAAAATAAATAAGTTACTGTGCCCCAACCTTGTGTTCTAATAATCCTATACGTATTGAGATAAGCTCAAATTAAATCTTTCGTCGTCAACGTTCAGAGTCAAAGTCCAAATGGTCAAAGCATCATCACCAGGGTTCACTGTATAATTTAAAACCGACAATACAGTTAATCAAGTTTTATATGTACGGTTTAATCTGCAACAAAGATACACCCACTAAAATAAGTAATTAATTTCTGGGATTAATTTCTAGAATCAACCATACATACAAATTAACGTCTTATGTAAGAAAATGAAGAAAATAAAGAGCACAAAAAAATACGTACTTTACTAGGATTATTAGAAATATAATTTAGCATGAAGATATCTTAACATGGGCAGGGGGATCTAGATATGTATAAAATATGTCTAGAACATGGCTATTAATTAAACTGAAAGAGAAACACAAAGAATATACGATAAGCAAAAAATGGAAAAAGATGATTGATTATGAACTTAATTAATTATAATTACATCATGTGAAACTGTTTTTTGATCAAAAGAAGATATCACTCAGTGAGATGTGGACTATGAAGAAACACATGAGACCACATGGAACCTTTTGATTAAATCACAATATTGAGCCTTAAATTTCAAATAGTATTATAAGGGTGACTTATAAAGTTCGTTCGGCAGTTATAAATTTAAATTCCATATACCGAACTTATTACATGTGCATGCAGCTGATACATTCTAATTCCCAACGACTTTGGATCTCGCTATTGACCAACTTGTTTATGTGACGATGGTGTAATTAATAATTATTATGATAACGCTACCTAATCTGTCATAAAATATAAAAATAAAAATTGCAGAATCATATTTGTGTGTGTGTGTTTATGTATGTAAATATAATTATATATGCATTGTATGGTTTTGCCACCTATAAGTTGTACTATTCATGCATGTTTTCACATTTCTTAATATTGATGCTGAATAGTTTTTAATGTTAATGATGGTTGGGTCGATTGAAAAATTTAAGTAGGGTACGGTTGAGGTCATTATTGTCAAATTCATGAGTTGACTCTCCGATTTTAGGGCTTTTACATTTTTAACTTACAAATTAAAATCGAGTTAAGTCACCGGTAAACTCGTGATGGTAGTAAACTCAATTAAACTTATAAGTTAATAATATACCGAAGTTATTCTTTTTATGTTTCTAACTAACAAAAATGTGTTAACTCACCTTTAAACTTATATTAAGTTCTTCAATTTGATCATATTCAACGGTTTTAAATATAAATTTTATAGAAATTTCTTTCTTAAATATGATAAATTATGAATGTTGATGGATTTAATTTCAATTATTTGAATTTAAAAATATTTAAACCAAATTTTTGTTATTTTAATTATTTAATTATACACTATTAATATATATTTAAAGGTAACAATAAACTCTTTTATGAGTTTACAATCTAAATTCACAAATACAAGTTTATTACGAGTTTGCTTAAACTCATAAATTTAACAATTTTTGTTGAGGTTTTCAAACGTTGCGAATTAAAAAAAAATGTCAGAAGGTTTATCTTAAATCAGATCCAACAATACTCAAATTTGATATGAATATTATATTTATCAATAATAACTATACAAGGGGAAAAAAAAAATCTTCCTTGGCTTTTGTTAGATGACAATGGCTGGAATTATAAGTTAATTTTTTTCATTATCAGTTCTTATTTTTGTCCCTTTCTAATGTCTAGTTTTATAACTACCTTCAGATGCAGCGTATTCAGTTATATGATACTCCTCTATGTATTATTGAGGGAAAAAAAAACAAATAAAAACATGGCCGTTGCATTAATACTATCTCAAAAGACCATATTATATATATTGAATTTGAGAACAATAATTATCCATCGAAATATATATAAACTGTGAGGAACCCCTTCACGTACAATCATTATTCGCGATTGTTAAAATGATATATATTGATACCACCCCGATCCGTATGAATATAATCCAATAATTGGTTAAAGATAATAAAATAAACTCGAGTCCTATATTAAAATGAATGAAAATGATAAAACAAAGTCCAAAATTAGGGCCCAGCAGAGTGATTTATTTCTCTGCATTCACTAGAGATGATTGTTCAATTTTTTGATGAACCCTAAACCACAAATCCTGTGCCCGTAAATGTGAAAAGACATAAGTGCACATGGGATATATATTGGGTATCTATCTATTTTGGGGAAGTCCTTAGAATCCATTTGGAACCTCGTGGGACCGAAAACGACATGCTTGGACTTTCTCTTCGTCATCATATATTAATATCCCAAGCAAGACGAAGTTGTTATGTAGCTTTTAATTACTTTGATAGGGAATACTATGAAAGTGACTGTTCTTCCTCTCACCAGATCTTTCAATTAAATTCGGTTTTCATCATTATTAATTATACGCGTTCATCACTGGGATTATATATTCTTATTAAATAGCTAACTATAATTGAGGTTGCATTATCAGTATCACTTCCACATTAATTCAGCTATATTAATTAAAGTATACTGAGTACATTTTTACGTAGATATCTGCCAAAATCCAGAAAAGGGTCACAATCAGTTATATATAAATTCATTTTTTGAGGTTACCACCAACCATAAATATAATGAATCCTTAGTCAGTCGAATAAATCCATGAATTACCGTTGATCACAGTCATCTGCATAGTTGGGAAATATATATTTATCCATATAAGTAACAGTGTTAATTTGGCGTTGTTCATGGTAGAATCTTCCACTCGTTTAATGGTCCAAAGATAAATATTTTCACGCGCAAGTTGATGCAAGCTCTTGTCATGTACACACACAAACAAAGAGAGAGATTATTCTTCAATTGATTTGTCTTCTTCCTGATTGGATCAGGCATCATCAGCACCAAATCTTTCGTATGGTAGAACTCAAATTATTGATCAAGCTGAAATTATTTTTAGACCAGAACTATTTTTGTTGCTGTACTTATTGTCCCAAGGGTTTATGGTGTGAAGTGGTTGAATCTGCAGAATTTAGGAGCCGACGCGGAGAAGTCATCACAAAAATAATGTTGTCGTGGTCAAAATGGACCCAACAACGTTGCCACCCCGTACGTTTCTGCGTTTGGTTCCGAATGGTAATGGTATTGAGAGAAGTAGCATTAGGATAGAGAGAGAAAGAGATTTCATAGGCAAAGGACCTTCACTTAAAAACCACTAGCACTAAAACGACGACCCCATAAATTAAATGAATCATAACGTAACTTATCCTTTTTTAGTGTCTGTCCGTACCCGTAGAAGTTGTGTTTCTGTATAAACGAGTGAGATTATTGTTATTATTATTATGATAATGGAGATGGCTATCTATAACTTTTTTTAGGGTGGTCCATTAATTATAAGAGGTCCTTATGGTCCCAAAACC
Source organism: Acacia confusa (assembly GCA_037074495.1). Taxonomy (NCBI): domain Eukaryota; kingdom Viridiplantae; phylum Streptophyta; class Magnoliopsida; order Fabales; family Fabaceae; genus Acacia; species Acacia confusa. The sequence continues at coordinate 4,481,174 of CM073507.1, read as the reverse complement.
TAGTTTCTGCGGGTTGCAAACGCTTGTGTGATTGGGGCCAGAGCCATGTGAATTCCTCATGGGTTTGCCAAAAAAAAAAAAACAATTATTTTCGAATCTTTTGTGTTGAATTTGACATTTTGTTTTCATTTCATTCATTGGTTATCCACTTTGAAAAATAAAAAACCCTAATTCCAACACATGACCTGCAATGACGTGTTTCATGAAACATCAGTTTCATACGTTTATCCTTGTGTCGACAAGAACGAGTCAGCTAGTGTGGATAAAATGTAAAGAAAGTGGAGTGCGAAAAGGCCGACGATGATTTATCCAATCTCTCCACTTCACTTAGCTTCTTCTCTATATATATATAGAGAGATAGAGACCCCGTAACCCTAATTATAAGTAAATCCAAATATCGCCATCATTATCTTTGTTCTGTATGGTGTCGTCACAGGCTGCATCTTCACTGCATAACGCAATTCTTTGAGCTATGTTGCTGACAATACATACACTTTCATATTTTTTTATGGTGCTAACCAAGAATACTGTCACAAATTACTACTCTCACTTGTATTTCCTGTTGAAATTATTCTTCTGCTCCTCATTTTCTTACGTCTGATTTGTCCAACAGTAACTAACACTTGCCTAAATATTGGGATGTCTATTTGTGTGTGAGCTGAAGTACTAGTGTAATTCCCTAACTCATATAATAGATTTTATTTTTGTCCCGGGCTTTCTCCTCTTTCTCTCTCTCTACACACACCCCCTATATATAAAATATAATTAGAATAAAATATATATTGAATTTTGTTAAAACAAAAGAAATCTTTTAACTACTTTAAATTTACGTCATAGTTGTTTTAAGATCGATTAGGTTCGTAAACCCAAATAAATAAGCAGTGCTATGGTGGAAAAAAGAAATCAAAGCGGTGTTATTTACTATACATATATAATGCTTTTCCAAACAAAGATTATTATAAGACCCACTTAACTTTTTTATAAAGATTAAAGAAATTAATTAAATTATTTTAAAATATTTATGTCTATATTTTTTTTCCTCCAAACTAATTTTCTAACTTAATAAATTAATATATAATCTAATAATATATAACATATAATATAATTAAATAACTTATTTAGTTTCCTTAACTTTTATAAAAACAGATATCTAAGTATTATATGTAGAAATAGTTACCAGTAGGAAGTATATAGCATGGTTAACCATGTTTAAATGCTAGGTTTCGGCTGAAACGACTTCCATACATTGGGCTTGTGCACTATGCATCCAACCAAATGGTGAGAGGTCAGAATTGGCACCAGTAGTTAAAATCGAGATTTTACGTAAAATCAGAAGAAGGATAAAAAAATTATAAAAAGTAAAATCGTAACGTAAAAAAATCATAAAAACATAAAAGGCGTATAGAAAATTAGTAAAATCGTTTTAATAAAAAAATATTATAAAAACATAAAATTGCAATGATAAATTGAGATTTTAACTACCATTGTAGGAAAAAATATGCTAGGTTTCTTCTTTAGAAAACGATCTTGTAAGTTCCTTATAAGTGCTCAAAGAGTCTTGAGGCCTTGATGGGAGACCGGTGCCGAACCCATTTAAACTTTTTAATATATATATATATATAAAGCTAGATTTGGTTCGACTTCTAAGCTACAAAAAAATCTAGACCTATTGGAGTAAATATGACGTCATTTTGATTAGGTTTTAATGTAGCATTTAAAATTTACACTGTTTAAAATAAAAATTGGTGATAATCATAGGATCACTGATTTATTCACTTTTTTTTCCCGGCCATAAGCCGCTAATTTATTTTCACATGTTAAGTAAATAAAAGATTACTGATTTTCATATGAAAAAAACATTGATTTATATCAGTGAACAAAATTATGTTAGTTTTAATATACTACTTGATGTCCGACTCTCCCTTTAAGATGATTTAAACTTGTACTGAAAACTAAGAAAAACTCCGTTTTGGTAATTTCATTCTAGTGAAAGTGCTTTCGTAGATAATTCCCACGTTCGCGTAAGCGAAGTAAAAGAAAGCTAATGATCAGAATCAGTAAACAATTAGGAAAGGATTAGAAAGAGTAAAAGTCCAGCATATAAACAAACTATTCATTACCATGTATACATTTTTGTTCCTTGTCTCTTTACACAGCAAAAATTTGGTGGAAAGTGGGCTTGAAATTCCCCACTCCACCCAAAAAAGATTATAACTATTTTTCTGACCACAACATTACAAAGCACAAGAAAGGAAAAAAGGAGGAATAGAGAAAGCAATCTGTTCACTCATCCTAAAATAATCCCAGCCCCTCTTGACAAATAAAGATTTTACAATTGAATGCCAACAAAAGAATGAAAAAATAACTTTACAGCAGGGGCATGAGCTGAGATTCAATCCAATAGATAGAAAAAGAATAACAAGTAAAAAGGATTTACAAACACCATGGCAAGGCAGCCATGGATTCTCAAGGGGCGTGATTTCGTTACCCCCAAGATAAACCAACATAAAAGCTTACTAAACTTCCTATTATGCCTACTCAATTAAAAACTGGAAGGCTTGATTCTCAAGAAGTTCATCCGCTGCTTTCATGTCTGAGAATTCCTTGGTTTGCAGTGAAGAGGAGAGGTCATCCACGGAGAAAGGGATACTGTAAAAGAGGCAAAAGTTAATAAACTTATGACCAACTTGCAGGTTTATTCGTTTTTGCATGCATTACACAATAAATTGCATATAAAACTTTCTCCATCCTATAGAATGGAGGGATAAAGTTTTCGCTAATCTGTAGTTCTCAAACTCAACACATATGAAGTTATTGCATCTCCTCAAGTCATTTGCATGTACAAGCATTCTCACCTGGAATTATCATCCAGCAAGAAAGAATCAGTTTGAGCATTGTTGGAGTCCTCAGCCATAAGCACCTTCATGCCTGCAAGGACCTAGTAGAAAATTGGAAGCGCGTCAAATTTAATCAGGCATTCATAAAACAAGAGGACGTCTTTTGCTGCAAAATAGAATATAAAAAAATTCTTACATCTGAGGATACACTTCGAGTGTTATAATTGGCATCCCAGTAAAGTGTACATATTCTATACAGCTGCTGGACACTCAGGATCTGGGGTCAGAAAAAAAGAAGGGGGCGAGGGGTGTTCAAAACAAGGTCAGAGAGACCAATTCGTAAGGAGCATGAGCATAGAGACATGCTTTCATGACTATTTAGAGTTCGGGATGAAAAGACTTACAGGACACAAATCATTGGTAATTTCATCATAGGAAATCCTGTACTTCTGATGAATGACCTGTATATAAAAATGACATCAGTTAAACCAAATAGAAGGAAACGTTGATGTGAAATTGTGTCATATCATAAAAAGAAGTACGCTTACCAAGAATCCGACTGCCTGTCTTATGTGCTTAAGCTCATCCCAAGATGACCCAGCATACTGCAAATACAAGGCAATACTTGGAAATTAGAGCCATGATAAAGATCCATAAACCAGTCTAAAAGCACCACACAGCAACAATAGGGCATCGCATCACCTTGTAAAAGAGCCAAGACACAGCCAAACAGTATAAAACAAGGCCTAATAGTATAAACAAGTAGCACAGTATTCCACAATTCATTGTACAAGTCTGCATACTATCATGTGTTTCTTGTATCAATGTATAAGTGTATAACACATCAAATTGCACAATTAACAAGTGCAGGTGAGCATCACAAGTCTGGTTAGCACAAAATTCAATTGTTGGGCAAAATACTGGTGATGATAACAATGGTTTGAGGTAAAATTAATGAAAATGAAAGGGAGAGTGGGCCGCGGCAACTGTGACAGTGGTTTGCTAGCAAGAATAGTGTCTGCAGCTGAAACAACAGCGGTGGAGGAAAAAATGGTGATGAAAGCAAAGAAGGCGTGCAACAATGACCGGTGGTGATTGTGGCAACAGAGCATAATGATATATTAAAAAACGAGAAAAAAATTTATATATTTTCCATATTGAAAACTTTACAGAGTTCCTTATCAGGCTTGTCCCACATCTCAAGGGCGTATAAGGTGATATAGTAAAAGCCATGTAAAATTTTTGACTATTCAGTATTAGCTAACCCTGTTCTATCCAATTTTATATGTGAACTAAACGGGACCTAAATAATGAATATAACAAGTTAACAGATCAAGGTAAAAGCCAACAAATCAATTACCTCCTCCTTTGCTTGGCAGCACCATAGTTCCAATTCTGCTAATCCAGCTTTTACATATTCCCCATTGCTGAATGTGCAACAGTCACGGCGTAGTAGAAAACTAATAATGATAACATTTGCATATAGTTAGCTTCTTAGCATCTTAAAATAGAAGCATGATGATGCAAGCATATACGTTAAAAGATGCATGTGAAAAATAGTTACCTATTGAAGAGTTGTACATTAATATATGAGAATGTTTGACTAAAGACCTTTTGGATGAGAACAGGAGGTACCTGAATTTCAAAAGTGTACATCATGTCATAGAATTAAAAGCAGCAATAGCATAAACAGAACAGGGACGATAATTATTAAGTGCATAATTTAACAAGTTAAAATTAGTTTTCTTACAAAATTCTCCTTCAGTGTACAGAGGAGGGTGTTGAGGGATTCAATAATACTCTGCCAGTGACCCATAGGAGAGTCTTTACCAAATGATCGTCCAGCCCGTAACACTCCCTTCGATGTTCTCGGTGCCTGTATATCATTGATAAATTTGAAGAACGGACATTACCATGAAGTTATAGAGTTCATCCTCTGTTGGTTTACTCTAGGAGGAAGAGGAGTAATAAGAATTAGTTTGTTTGTCACTTCATAAGATGGTTATCTTTAGTTGTTATCTTGTAATAGGGTGTTTATGATCAGTTATTGGACTTGGTTATATATTTCTTATGTATCTGTTTTATGGAAGTCAACAAAGTATTATACAAATATCCTACTCCCTTTTTCTCTATAATTTCTGATACTGGTTCTAGATAAACCTCTCCTCACCTTACTTCTTACTTTTCATTCTTCTATTTTCTCCTTCTCTTCTTCCTACAATCTAACATACTTCAGAATGCTTTCAAAAGTTTCTAGAAATATCACCAAAAGGCAGGGAACATAGCTGTATTGGATAGAAAAATGAGTTTATATAGATAAAAATACAATCTAGACTACTTTATCTATCCTTTAATGATTGGTTTAAAGCTGACTTAGTTAAATAATTGTAAACTGGATTTCAACACACCTGGATGCATAATGAAAGCAATGGTGTTAACTCCTTCTTCAAGTTGTCTCGAATGATACCATATATTTTCTCCACATATGCCGTGAGCTGCTGCTTAAAAAGCAAAGCAGGGTATTTAGCCTCCACCTTGCGGATGATGTGCAATGCAGGGGCAGCAAGGTTGGCAGATGAAGGGGATGAACGAAAACCCTGCAGTTTACCCATATATCAGAGAAATTTAATACAGAAATCAGATTAAACAATGTGTAAGGAAGATTTGTCACCATAGCCATTCTTCCAAAAAGGGATGTTGGATTTGGTGGTTTTTTAGCTGGAGTTGCATCGCTTGTACCACCAGATTTCAAACTTTCTTGGAGCAAAAACAATAATGTGGACGTATTTGTCAGCCAATAAGCCATAAGGTCATTATCATCTTGATTCTGGAGTGTAACAGAGTAGAAGAGAAGAAAGACAGACTATAATTAGATAAGTGCTTCAGTACCGAAAATAGGACTACAATAAACATATAGAATATAACAAGAGAATCAGGATCACTTGATTCAACAAGCAAAGGAACTACATGAAAGATTCGTTTGTTCTGTATATGAGCATACAAATGAGTTAAAAAAAAAAAAAATCTTTAAAGAAAAGTGGCTGGAGGAACAATGAGAATAATTAGAGCATGTTTCTGGCAACAGCAGTAAGCCAGCATTCTGGTATGCATGCATGCTGATTTCACTGCTAACTCAGGATCTTGAACATAACATAGAGTGAAAAGGGCGATTTTACTACACTCATAACTGAAAGCAACAAACTGATTAGCTAGTGACAACAAACAAACAACTCATTAACCCCATCAAGTAACAATCCTTCACCATGATCATCCTATCCATTGTAACACTTATCTGCAGCTAACATCACATTACCTACAAAGCATTACAACCAGGCTCATGGATAAATATAAAACATAAAATGCAGTTTCGCTTAAGTTGCAAAACATCAAAGAATTTGTAATATCACCTCCACATTCTGATATGCACATTTCAATATCTATGATATTCAACCAAGCACTTCCATTCATTATTGTTTCTCATAAAATATAATTCAGACTAAAGTAATGCAGTCACCTCAATTGCAGAACCAATCATCTGGATGAGGCGATCAAATACACTTGTCCTCTCAGCTTCAAATGATTTCCAGTGGAGAAGGCATTTGTAAATGGTAAAAGCAGCAACAGGTTTCCCATGAGTAAACCCAATATTTTTTTTAACACAGTTGATTAGCGCTTCAACATTCTCCTACAATTTTTTTTTTTAAAAAAAATAGAGCAAGAAGTTACAAAACATTTTTCTTTTTCTAAAAAATAATTTATAAAACAGTTTTTAGCACAAAAAACAATGAAAAAACTACTTTAAGGCACTCACATGCTGGCGTTCAATGTATGATCTCCTTAATTTGCTGTCAGATTCTGTGCCAAACTTTTTAACTGGTGTTGTAAGAGTCTGTGCTTCCTGCAGAGACAACTAATTTTAGATTGCACTAAACAGAAAACAGAATATCTAAAGAAATTCTATTTTTTTTTTAAAAAAAGAAAATAGAAAGAGTAGCAAACAATGTACTTACAACAGCTTTTTGCTCTTCCATCACATGATGACCATTTTCCAACCTCTATAGATGGAAAAACCAATACCATGAGATGAGCAAGCCCACAGGCGTAATCAAGAAGTAATTTAGGAAGCCGAAGTTACCTCGTCTGAAGGGGTTGTTGAGAGGTGCTCTGACATTTTCTTTACATTCGAGCTTAGCAAAGATTGTTGCCGAAGAACCTGATTTTCAGATTCAACGTCGAAAAATTTTTCTTCAAGCCTATCAATGTGAAAAGAAAAGGTGAAAAGCAATCTCAATAATAGAGACTCAAACTAAAAAAGTAGTATGAACGGATATAATTTGACCATTGAATACAGGAAATAGCCCACATGATATAAATTAAACATATATCTGAAATCAAAATAGCTTAATCTCAACAAAACCTTTGCATAGCAGTCTTCAGCTGAATTATCTTTGATTCTGCCTCCAAGGCTTGCTTTGTTCGTTCTTCACTAATTTTGTTTGCCTCTTCAAACCTTTTCTCTGTTTCATCAATTTTCTTTTCAAGCGAACTCACCAAGGTCTGTAACACTCAAGAAGGCACCATACCAAATAATTAGTAAAAGAAATGGCCACCTATCTTTTCCCGAGTTATGAGATTATTATTGAGATGTATCAGTACCAAAAGAAATTGTTTCTTTTGACAAAGTGCAGATATCTATGCCCAAAAGCACCTCACCTTTAGTTTCTCATTCTCACTAGCGAGCCTCTCCAGCAATGCATTATCAACAACTGGAACCTCCTGTATCACAGGAGCTCTCTCTGCAGCCCCTTTTGAAGCTTCACGCTCCTTTTCAAGCAGCACTTTAGTCTCTTTAAACTGAAGTTGCATCTCTTGCAAAGCAGATTGTAATCGTTCATTTTCATGTGTTTTTGCTTCTTCTATGTCAACCTGCATTTGTTAAAAACAATGAACAAAACAGTAGTAGAAAGTTTTGCAAGTAACGCATGTCACTTTCTGATATTTTCTTAAAAAAACACTCACAAATCTCTTTTTCAACAGTTACAAAATCAAGTTTATTCTTCACACAATTTTCTGATCCACTGAAAATTTATAAAGCAAACAAATCATACCACTACACTACTCTATTCAAACAAAATAATATTTGTAACACACAATGCTGCAAGACCGCCGCTCTAAAACAATCTCAGAAGCAAATTATCATTACCCTCAATCGCTTCTCCAATTGCAACCTCAATGTAAGATCTTCAACTTGCTTTTCAAGCTTATTTTTGGCAGCTTGTAAAGCTCCAGTTTCCCTGGCAGCCTGCAGTAAAAAGCAAAATACAAAGTCCTAAGTACTGCAAAATAAGTGGGATAGAACGTAGAAGTGAATAGCTAGCAATCATAAACATATAATAAAGTGATATCCCCACCAAGCAGCAAACTCAAGAATATTCTAGTTAGGCAGCATCACTTTCGAGAGGCATCATTTTAAAGAGTCGGAGCAGAGGAGAAAAGTATAACACGGTGGATGAAGAAAATCATGGGGACGGATTATGTTATTCTAGGACCAAAAAGTACAAAGGTGTAAGTATAGATAGCTCTAATTGAGGATTGAAGAGAACACAACACATTTAGGCAAGGGCTGGAAAGACCTCTGGCTGGCAGAGCATGAATGCTCAAGTTGGTCAGAACCGGTTTCAGTGCCTATCCTTTGGATAGGCACCACTCGCTCGTCCGATCTGGACATCAGTCCAGATTTTATTTTTTTCAATAGTGATTTTTGAATTAAAAAATCATTAGTTGAAAGATTATCTTTATTATAGGTTCTCTACCCATTAAAATTATTTTTTAAAAAAAAAGGTAAAAAAAAAAAGAACTTCCAGATCAAATGAGCGCATGGTGCCTATAACCAGTTCCAGAGTGGGTCGCAGTCCTGGTGCTAGGGGTAGCTAATGGCCTCAAATGCCACCCTACTAAAGTTGAGTTTAATCCTTTTAAATGAGTATACATGGGCTTTGAAGTAAGATCACAGGAACCTTAACACGGTTCCCAAGCATAATGCACCACTAGGTATTAAAACTTCACAGGATTTCCTCCTCTGACAATGCCCAGATCGGGGACAAAAACTGCCTGAAGTGATTAAATTCCAACACACTTTAAATAACTACTGTTTTGAACCTATCAATTTTATTATAAATTTAGCCAAGTATCTCATATATTATTCATTAAATTGAAATTAAAGGACAAGGACAACAAAGAGTGGTTACCATCTTGAGCTTTCGCAATTCACACCGAGCAACTCTTCCTCTCCATGCACACTGTGTTCTGATTGCTGCTCTCTTTAAGTCCATAAAATGATGCTGTGACAAGTATTTCCGGCAATGGCTCTGCAATACACAATGAAAAGGGTGTTGCAGCGACTCCACATAAAACCCAAAAACGTTTATGCCATGCTAAGCAAAAATAAATCTAATAGAATATGTATTAACTTTCTGATCAAACTATTACGCATACAGATATGTATATGAATAGAGAGACAGACTGAAATGGTGTATATGTATAAACATTTTGTAGTGATGGCTTTTTTCAGCAAATCACCTACCTGTATAACAATTGCTGCTCTGGTCTCCCTCCTAAAGCGTAGTTCAGAACGAGCAACCATCCCCCGCATACCAGACTGAATGGAAATAGCAGAGGCATACAATTCTTTATATGCCTTTCTAGCAATATGCATGCGGAAATTCTTCTGAATTTTCACACTAGACGCCTCTTGCCGCATTCCCTCATAAACATGACGAGCAAGTTGTCCTACAATCAGCATTGAAAACTTGTGAGACATTGAAAGTCCTTATTTGAAAGATAATGTTTTAAAAAACTTAAGCAGAAACCTCTGCATGCAGCTTGAATCTGTATAGCAGACATGCGAAGCAAGGCAAAACTTCGGCATGCCAAAAAGGAACGAACTTTCCTCTGAATAATGCTTGCTGACTTTCCCAATATCTCACTCCTACGGGTATCAAGCTCTGCCATTTGCCCAGCTCGAAGAAACACCTTTGTTTTCCCAATCTGTGGCAATATAAAGAATCAGTGAAATAACTGACCGAAAGTAATCATTAGTGTTGAATGACACAGCAAAAGTAAACATAAATAGCACCAAGAGTAAATGGACATAATTAACCATTAGAATTCACTGCACACTAGATGAACACACAAGAAAGGGTTAGTCCTAAATCTAACATATATTTTCAAATTTTCCATCCCAAATATACGCAGAAATGATAGAAAAGCACCTGTATCAGGTAAAATGTGAGAGAAAAGAAAAGGGTTACTGGTGGTTCCAGCAGCTAGGTGGTAACTAGATAAGCCAAGTGGCATATACTCCACAATATGTCACTTTAGTGGTTACCTGATAGCCTTGAAGTCCAACCTTCTCTAGAATCCTCTTGCAAACAGTGATCTCATCAGGACTAGTATAATTAAAACATGAAATAAGTAAGGGGTGATGGGAAAAACACTAGCTTTCTGGAAAAGAAAGATGGCTAACTTCATACCTTCCATCCACAGCATCAGGTGCAAGAAGGCCAAATCTGTCTGCAAATTCATCAAAGGTTTTTCTAGTGGGATATCCTGCACAGCTAATCCTTATTGCTTCCATAACTCCCTACAATCAACCACTCAAAGTAATAAGAACTAACATAGACCAATCATACATATTTGAACCAGTGCATGAATCATAGTTGTCTTACCCCACAACGCAGTTGCTGCAAAACATTTTTGTTCTCAAAAATTGCCGGCTTAAGCAAATTATTGGGTTTTACACACCGAATGTAGTGCGGCTCAGAATCACTGAGTGTTTCAAGCAGTGATTGCAATTGTTGCTGCGGCACACAGGAAGGAGGATTTTCCAACACCAAAAAGAGTCAGCAAGATACCCAGATTGTTTTTATTAAAATTTAAAAGAAAAACACTAACCTTAAATCGAGAACCTATTGAAGAGAACTTTGACTGTTTGGAAGATTCTTCAGGGGCAGGGGGAAACAAACCCGACACAAAAGGGCATTTAGAAGCATTAAGAAGTGCCTGATGTTCTGCGACAACATAATCTTTGTTCTTGTCCAGGAACAATTCAGTTTGATAAGTAACCTGAAATTATCAGTGTATGGTATGATTTTCCAGAGAAGAAAAAAATCACACCAAACTTTCTGGACCTATATTCTACAAATGGAACATCCTTTATATTATCTATCAATCAATCAACACAAAATATAAAATCTATAGTACAATGTACCATCTATAAGCCATGAACAATGTAACTCACTTCCCAATTCCTACTTCGGGCAATGCACAAGAAATATGTCTAGTAAGTGAAAAAGTAATGACAACCCCAACTTACATCACCAGCATAATGCAATATTGTGAAGTCACTGCGTGATAATTTCGGCTTGCTGAACCTTTTATGGTTTTTGAATGTCTGATACAGTTTTTGAGCAAAAGTTTCATATGTTGATCTAGGAAACATACTGCAAAACAACACAACTGTTTGAGCACAGACAAAAATAGCTCAAAAACGCAAATAAAGTAAAATTATAAGAGTTAAGCTACACGTTATTCCAATTCAAAGGTACTAGTAGTTACCAAGCTTCATCAAGAAGAGCAATAATACCTCCAGGTTTCTGAGAGAAAAAAAATCACAGAAATAAGAATAACATAATATTATTTTATAGAAAGGGACGAGCGATACATCTATATGCACATAAGTTGCAAAACCTAGTCATGCCTTAGTTTCTTTTCATTCATTTTTCAAGCTATTATTAAAACCTCGTTTGGTAATAGTCAAAAGCCAAAATGAAACACATTATTCTTAAGAAGCCATTACCACAGATGGAACTAAAGCCATGTAATCAAAGTTCACCATCTTACATTGGAAATCTGTAGCCTTTTTTTGTTATACTATAACCATTTAATTAAAGTTTCAGGTATATACTCTAGATGCCTCAAACTAGACCAAGACAGATTCATAAGCCATTTAATGCATAATTTATTACCAGGAATGGGCATATTACACAAAATATGACACAAGAGACAACTCCAATTAACAGAAAATTTGTGTTAGAAGGAAAACCTTTTCAATGAGATCTAGAATATCTTGATTGTCAATAAATTCAATGTAACTCCAATCGATCTCCTCCTTCTTGTATTCTTCTTGCTCCATTTTAAAAACATGCTGCAGAACAAGATGTTTGAGCGTTAAAAGAGCATATGTAAACTCAAAATTTAATTGTGTACTTCTGTGTTAAATGTAAAAAGAGTGATAAGATGCAAGCAATTATGAAGAAAATAGGTCTCTCTATCAGTGACCAACCTGATTAAAATGTTGCTGAAGCTTTTCATTTGTCAAATTAATACAAAATTGCTCAAAACTGCAAAGTAACAAATAACCACATATTACATAAAAGCCAAAACTATTCAGGGACACTGATAATGATATGGAGAAAACAGCCTTATCATTCCAGAATACTGCTTTAATATGCTTGTCCTCAAACCAACAAGAAAGTAAGAGTCTAAAATTAAAGGGAAACTATCCAGAACCCTCCTAGATTCTTACATTCACAGAATGGTAAAGGTTTGGAATTTTCTTTACCTCATTTAAGGATCAACGTCACACTAAGAACAATAACATTAATATCATGTTTTTGTCACATTTTCGATTTGTGACACAAAGAACCTGATTTGATGTTATTATACTCCCAAGAACATACAAGACAACAAAATTTTAACTCATACTAAAATCACATAAAACAAATTCTTTTGAATGCAGATCTATAAACTACTCAACCAAATCATAATTAGTTGACTGCAGAAGCTTTGCCGTTATTGCAACATAGGGAGGCCCACATTATCCATGGACGAATCCCCAGTTATATTTGGAGGATCCCTGTCTCAAATTATGGAAACAGGAGAATTTCAAAAAGCTGACAGCAACTTGTGTTGAATGCATTAATTGATTGATGAACAAGCATTGCATTTAATTCAAATTTCATTAAATGAAGAACTAACCCAACGTTTAGAGATAATGACAAAAGGATTACAAGTCAAAGGGCACAATGTGATGGAACTTCAAACCACATGACTACTTGAGGAGTACACCAATGACTCCCAACAAATCTGTAACATTCTTTGGGTTCACTAGTATTTTCTGGAGGCTAACCTATGGCTAACATAAAAAGGCATAAAACTAAGCACCTGTTATTTTTGAAACTCTCAAAACCATAAATATCCAGCACGCCAATTAGGGACTTTGAATCAGGATCTTGGCCAATCGAACTATTAATTTTTTCCACCAGCCTGTAAAAGCACAACAAAACAATAATTACAGAAAAAGCGGTTTGTACTCAATGAAAATTGATCAAAATAACCATAAACTGTTATATAGTTTCTTTTTGGTCAAAAGACTGTAATATAGATTCAAACTGATACATTTTTGGGTCATTTGCTCAGAGATTTACCAATCAAACAGCCTAGAGTACACAATTTTAGCCAAAGCATCTCGGCTGAGTGCAGCAGCATCTGGATCCAAGCACTTTATGATTGTCTCGTCACGTGTAACAATTACACGCTTGCAAAGAGAATCTTCAAGTGCCTTTGCATCACACCTGAAGAATGATTATGGACCAGAAATTAGACATCAAGGGTATGAAATGCAAAATGTGTAAAGAATGAATCTTTTAAACATCACAAACAAGCAAGGTAGCTTACATGAAAAGCTCAGCAGCAGTTTGCAGATGGAACCTAGATTTTTCATCCTTGGGCACAGATGAGTCTATTTCCTTCCCTTTGGCAAATTCAACGTTTCCAAGATGCAAAATTGCAGCCACCACACGAAATATTGCATCCTGAAGAATTACAGGCAAATATGGAAAAGAATATTAACAAGCACACATCACTCTTTGGAAATTCATCATGAACATGAGAAACAATCCCCGAATACCTGTTCCTCGGAACTTATTCCAACAACATCCATTGCTCTCCTTGTGGCAATATATTCTTTAGCCTCATCAAGCCCTTCTATTTGAAAGCAATTTGATTGATTTAGATAATGAAATGTTGCGGGCTTTCCCACCTTGTACTTCTTAACATCCTGTGAGAAAAAGAAAACAAACAGAAAAGACAAGAAAATGAAGTAAACAATAATGATAAAAAGTTATCGGCATGTACATCAAATTAAAAATTTCAAGCCATTGCATTTTCTAGGAGGAACTAAACTGTACTAAAACTTTTACCCAACACTGTCTAGATCAGACATTGTTCAAAGTTCAAAAATCAGAGGTCGACTCTGAAGCAAAGTGGGTACAGTCACCCACTGTAAGACTCATTATTCTCAAGAGTACATGAATCAGACTATTGTTATGGTACAACACAATAAAGGATAATGAAAACCATGAAGATTCTAAAACTGAGCCTTTGAATGTGTGAATTAGAAGAAAAAAGGATCAATGATATCCCAGCAGGATAAAGTTCCATTACCCAATCTCTATCTTCTATCTGTGGTAAGAATAACGTAAATAATGACACAAGGTCACAAGCATGTACTATCATAATAAAGCAAACACACCTTATAACAAGCTGTTCATGCTTAAAAATCTATAAAAATGGTAAAAAGAAGAGAATCATTTATCATTTTCACCAAAACTAGCTGAGTCCATATTGGTATTCCCAATTGGAGAGTTCCTCAAATTTTATGAACCAATAAAAAAAAATTTAAGCACATAAAAAAAGCTCTGTATACATAATTGATGATTTGATTCCTTCATTTTTTTTTCCAGTCAACATAATCATAATTACCTCAGGAGGTGCAGCACAGAGCATGTAGAAACAGTGATAATTTCTCTCTGGATCTGACACCTGGCAAACACGTGATCTTTCCAGAAGGTAAGTTCTTATCGCAGCTCCTGAAATTCTCCCCATCTGATCAAATTGAATCTCCACGAATTTACCAAAGCGACTGCCAAAAAAAGATAAATATATAACACATAAAAACACAGTACACCATAAAATCTGCTACAAATCTACGAAAGCAGAAATTTTTTGTCTATCTTCCCACCTTGAATTATTGTTCCTAACAGTCTTTGCATTGCCAAAGGCTTCTAAAACTGGATTAGACTGCAATTAACACGGCATAAAAGGATTAAGTGAATATAAATTTAAGGTTGTATAAAACAGAATGATGAAAAGGGCTACAAAACCAAACAAATAAACACACACTGGTCAAGTTAGCATGCTAAAAAATAATACTGAATAAGTTGACTTTACTTACCTCCAGGACTTTCTGCTCAACGCTCCTACCATCAGCAGCTGCTCGTCCTCCCATGTAAGCAAGATAACGCATTAGTAATTTGGTACTCTCCGTTTTACCAGCCCCACTTTCACCACTGACCAATATTGATTGGCTGATTCCCTCATTAACCATAAGCCTGTATTCACAATCATTATTAGCAGTCATGCTTCAAATTTAGTTGCATATGCTATTTAAAGGACACAACATAGTTTACCTATATGCAGCATCTGCAACAGCAAATGGATGAGGACTCAGCTCACCAAAAGCTGCCCCTTTATATTGTGCCATCATATGGCTATCATATAGATGAGGAAGCTTTGTGAAAGGGTTCACAGCAATCAATATATTTCCAGTGTAAGTCTGAAAGGACAAATTAGGGATTAGCACAGGTCAAGAAAAAAAACATACACAAAATTCCTACAAAAAATAAGGCATTAAGACACATCTCCTCACTTAAGGAGGACAATAAATGGAAAGTCAGCATCCGAGATGCATACATAAATTTCATTGATATCATATCTCATTCTCAGGTTGTCCAAGACTCCAGGTTCATGCAGGTAAGCGAGCTTTGTCATATCATCCACTCCACATGGTGGCACCTCAGTATCTTTAGGATGAATGTCGGAAGCTTTAACAACCACCTGCATATTTCAAGACAAGAGGAAAGGGGTAAGAATTACAATGCTAAAGCATCAACTAATTCTACACAAGAAATGGATTCTCACCGTCTTCCCTGAAGTGCAAAGGACTTTGATTTCTTCTCCATTAACCGCCAAAACCTCACCATCAATCCAAGATACATCAGAGTCTTCTACCCAAACATGGGACCCAACAACATAATTAACAGCAGCAACCTGCAATCCAAAATGTGGCAACATAATTATACATCCATGTTCCCTCTCTTATTGTATAATGCATATTAAATCCCTAAGCACTAACACTGCATATACACACATTAGAAAGAAATGGCATTTAGAGGAACACAAACATCAAGAATAAAGCAGAGAGAATATACAAGGGTTTATGCAATTATTAACTTCAAATAAACATAATTAAAATGTAGAACAAGGAAGGCATTAATATCAATTAAACAGCACAGAAAGTCATTAGCACAGGCAAAAAAGGATGAATATGTGGTTTCATGACAGAGGGCACATTTTAACCCTCGAGTGTGTTGTTTTGATGTTAAGCACCAAAGAGTAAGGCCTGACTACTTTGACTATCTAACAGGTTCAACCCGGAAAAAAGTTGCAAGAATTCATTATGATGTTGAAACACACTCGGAAACCAAAATATGCTCTCAACAATTCTTGAGTCGTTGAAAATCATCAAAAATAGTAAGTGATGCATCAACAAGACTACACCTATATCTTAACCCCTATGAGGCAACCGTCGGGAGAATCCACATAAGAGCGGTCACTACTCAAAACAAATTCAGCTTTAAGTGAATCAAAATTCAGGTAGAACCAGCAAAAATAATACGGGATTCTTCTCAGAGTAAGATCAAGTAGCCAGAATTTAGTGCTTCCTGATTCTCCAAAGAGCAATGGGGAGAAGGAAAAACAATGTCCCTAGAAATGGTCCCTCGTAGTGTTGTTTGCTAAATAAAATCGGTCAAATCAATTAAAAAAAAGAGGCATCCCATTTAGAACGAGATCAAAATTCATTAGATAAACCAGTTCTAATAAAGCTAGAGATCCAATTCCGGCTCTAGGCAGTAACAGGCCAATTAATTGATCCAAAAGTATTGGAACCCATTATCCACAAATCCATCTCAACAAAAGTGGATTCTCCAGCCACCAAGAAAACGCGAGACTTCGAATTGACTCGACAGTGACCCAAAAAAACTCAGATAAATGACCAAAGAATACCATTTTGTGGGAGATTGATCAGATCAAAAACTAAGGCAGCTCCCGGATCTAGTTTCAATTCCTCCCACAGATGCACTGCTCAACTCGGAATAAAGATCCCTGCACTTCTCTCCTCGTTCAATAGCAGGCCACCAGCCTCAATATTTGCTTTGAAACAATCCGAAATAACGACGAACAAAATGTAAAAACTACATATGAACTGGATGTACACTGACGAAAAAAATGAGAAGCTTGACCCCTTCAACAACACCAAAACTTTTGAAGAAGAGAATAAGCCTTCGTCTGCTATCGCAGCAGACCTTGCTGGTATATGCTTTTGTTTTTTCGTGTTCTTGTTCTGTGTCTGCTCTGTTATTTTCTGCAGATTGCTACTTTGCTTCCCATCATCGTGTGTCTTCAGAGCTAAGTTTATTTAGTTAACGAAAATGGGAGGCAAAATTAAGGTAAGCAAAAGGTCACCTTTTGAAGTGAAATCCCCAACATGCCCTTCAACGAGGACTTAAATTACGGGGGTGATTATCAGGCGAGGTCAAATAGACACACAGGGATAATAAAGATGTAA
Source organism: Acacia confusa (assembly GCA_037074495.1). Lineage (NCBI taxonomy): Eukaryota > Viridiplantae > Streptophyta > Magnoliopsida > Fabales > Fabaceae > Acacia > Acacia confusa. The sequence continues at coordinate 4,463,588 of CM073507.1, read as the reverse complement.
ATCTCTCTTACAAAAAAAAAAAAAAAAAAAAGAGGAGCGCTTGTGTTTAAGGCCGGCGCTTATTGCTTGGTTATTGGTTCCCACTATGTCCTAATTTGTTGACTGGACACTTCCCACTCGTTCCTTGTGACCAAACGACGTCCAGAAAATTGCAAATCAATTAATCCCTTTTCTTAATTTGATTAATTTATCTATTTATTAGACAATTATAGCTTCTCGATCCCACCTTGGGGCGGGGCGGGTCTGCATGCCCTGCTTATCACCCCAATTCTGGGGTCGGGACTATTTTTAGATTTTTTTAATATATTTTTATTTATGTAGATTAAGTTGTAGGATGCATCTTAAAATAATTTTGGCACTTACTATCTCAAATTAATTAATTTCTAATCCTGCATTCAGAAATATTTTTTTTCTTTAACACCAGTATCTCGAAATATTTTTCACTAACACTCAATATTTGAAATTTGCTCAACATCCAATATCTTAAAGTAATTAATTTTTAATGTATGGAATGTTTTTCCAAACAAAAAAAAAAAAAACCTTTTATTTGGAGATGAGCATTCCTTGCTTATCTCTTGGACGATAAGGGAATGTGGATTCTCTAGAAGCTTGGGAATTTGATGTTATTTTTAGTCTCTTAAGTTTGACTCTTTTTGGTGTTAGTCTCTTAAGTTTCAACTATAAATTTTTTGTATCAAAAAAAAAAATAACTATAGGTTTTGGTTCATGCAAGGGCAAAATAGTCCAGGTATTTTGTTGACTCAAAAGAATCAATATTTTAAACAAAATAAAACTTGATGGACCAGAATCAAAATAAGGACAAACTTAAGAGGTCCAATGTCATATTAGCTATCAAATTGTATTTTAAAAAAAAAAAAAATGTTGACAGTGGCGTGAAGATTTTACTGATGCCAAAAAAAAAAAAAAAAAGAATTAAGTGCGTTTTAAAAGTTGATCGGAGAATCGCAAAAAAACATACGTGTGTGTGGTTTTAATAATTGGATGTTCTGCGTTTTTTGGGGGATTTCAGATCTTTGAATCTCGCATCTGATAAAGAAGAATTCATTTACTTAATTGCCTCCTTTGTTTCATATTTTGACGTTCCTCTGCTATAATTAAGCAGGTAATCTGGCTATTTCCATGGATATATGGAAGTTGGAAGATATCCTTTTGACTGAATTTGACCAAACATACTTATAACTACTGAATTTGAATTTGAAGTTATGCCTTTTTTATCACTTTTGTTTTCCGATGCTTTGGTTCTTTATTGCCAATAATTTTTTCCCCAAAGCTGAATTTGACCATCCATTGTTTGTCTTGCTCTATGTTAAACCAGATTTCTTATTAAAATCCTTGAAATTGAAAATTCATCTCGCAGTCAGATCCAAACAAATAATTTGAAAAGATGAGATAGAAATTGTGAAAAAGAAAAAGAAAATAGAAGAAATTCCATATCCTATATTTTTCTTATAAAATGACCTTTTGTTAAAAAATAAATAAATAGTCATACAATCTATTGAGCCCATTTCGTCCATGTTCATGATGCTGCCAGATAGTAAGTAGGCGAAAATAGGTTGAGGGTAGGACTACCATACTTCCAATTAGGGGTGTAAACAGGCCAGGCCTTACCCTTAACAGGCCAAGCCTGTTCTGTAACATACTGGCCTGAGCCTGACCTGTGGCCTGTTACAAGCCTACTTTTCGGCCTGGGCCTGGCCTGTATATAGGCCTGGCCTGGCCTGTGGCCTGTTAAGGCCTGTGTTTTTTTTAAAAAAAAAAAAAAATTAAAAAAAAAAATTTAATTTTTTTTTATTTAATTAAGCTAACAGGCCACAGGCCGAAAACAGGCCTACTTTAAACAGGCTAACAACAGGCCAAAATTACATAAATTAATACTAATAATATAAATAACAGGCCACAGGCCGAAAACAAGTCTACTTTAAACAGGCTAAAAACAGGCCAAAATTACATAAATTAATATTAATAATATAAACAGGCCGCCCTGACAGGCCTAAAAGGCCTCTTATCAGGCCTGGGCCTGGCCTGTTAAGGGAAAACAGGCCTCATAAGAGGCCTTGGCCTGGCCTTTTAGCCTGACAGGCCAGGCCTGACCAGGCTTTTAACAGGCCAGGCCACAGGCCCCTGGCCTTTTTACACCCCTACTTCCAATACAAGAGAGTGAGACTTTTTTAAAAATAATATTAACGAATCTAAATGGGTTACCTAATCATAACATGTTATGTGTTATTAGATTATATATTAGTTTGTTAGTTAAACTAATTAATTTAGATACAAAAATAAAAATATTTTAAAATAATTTTATTTATTTTTGGGCTAAAGTATACTTTTAGTCCTCTAAGTTTTATATAAAGCATACTTTTAGTCTCTTAACTTTATAAAGTATACATTTAGTCTTAAAATGCTGACGTGACGAACTTAAGTGATGGCTAATATCATTTAATTAAACAAATTTCATATATTCTCCAATTTACCCATATTTTAAATTTAAATTTAATAGCATTTATTTAGACAATCATCACTTAAGTTTACACCATCATTACTTGAGTTTGCATTTTCCGTTAGTAAAATTAACGGTGTTAAAATCATAGGACTAAAAGTATACTTTCTAAAGTTAAGGGACCAAAAGTGTATCTTATGTAAACTTAAATGACTAAAAGTATACTTTAGTTTAAGATAAAATTGATTTGTAAAACAAGATCAAACAAAAATAAAGGCTAAAGTATGCTTTTAGTCCTTTAAGTTTACATAAGATATGTTTTTGGTCTCTTAACTTTAGAAAGTATACTTTTAGTCCTATGATTTTAACACCGTTAATTTTACTAACGGAAAATGCAAATTCAAGTGATGACGGTGTAAACTTAAGTGATGATTGTGTAAATAAATGCTATTAAATTTAAATTTAAAATATGGGTAAATTGGAGAATATATGAAATTTGTTTAATTAAATGATATTAGCCATCACTTAAGTTCGTCACGTCAGCATTTTAGGACTAAATGTATACTTTATAAAGTTAAAAGACCAAAAGTATACCTTATATAAAACTTAGAAGATTAAAAATATACTTTAAGCTTTATCTTATATTTAAGATCTATGCTTCAATGTGAGAGGTTGGTGTATTGGTGAATTTTATCTTACACTTCAACTAACATCTTTTTCTTTTGTATTAAATTAATTTTACCAGCATTATCATGTCAGTTAAAAGGACTGAATACGTGGCTCTATCTTTTAGTCTATATGATATATGATAGTGTGAATACGGGTTTAGATTCTATCGGAATCATTTTTCTCCTTTTTTTCTTAATATCTGATTTTCATCTTCAGATTTAAAAAAATAGATGATCCATATTTAATATTTTATAAAAATATTATTTTAAACATGAATAAATAAGTTTAAACTATTAAATCATGATCTACACAATTTATAAATGTAATACAAACAAAATGAATAAAAAAAATTAATTTATAAAATACTATCATCATAGTTTTAGAAAATATTATATCTGAACCGTCCATTATTTCATCTAATAGTGAAAATCAGATACTGAGAAGAAAATAAAAAAAAAGAGATTCTAAGAATATCTGTTAGAGAATACTGACTCAGCTATAAAATCTAGTCACCATTAATGTGGTTGACAAGATCTGCTCCTACATGCTTAATGACTACGTAGTACGTAATATGTTTGGTAGAGAGCATCAGTTATTTTACTCAGTATTCCTAACAACTAACCATAAAATTTCATAACTGATCAACCAGATTTTTGTAACAGGTGCATTTAATGATGATAGAACAGAGATCACTCTAATATAAGCAGGGTCTTCAAACTTCAAAAAGATTCCAGAAACAGGGCATTAACATGAGCAAGTTCTTCAAACTTTAAAAGGATAACATGTAATCAGGGTCAAATATGATTGCTAGCTATAACGTGATTTGTGTATAGATCATAAACTAGTATAAAAAATTTGACAGAAATTTAAACGATATAATTAAAAAGTACATTTTAAATGATTTAAATCTAAAGAAAAATCAATAACTTTTTTAAAAACAATTATGTAACTCTAACACGTTTCTAAACTAAACAGCTTGAATACCAACCTAAACAATATTTTAGAGTTTGTTTAGATCAGTTTTGAAAAAGCATATTCGCATAAATTAAGATAAATCTTTTCTAACATACTTATCTCATATATCATAAATCATATTAGAAAATTAACTTTTATAGTTAATCCAATGGGCTTTTCAGCTATCAAACTCACGCTTCACCATTCAAAACTCAGGGTAAACATGGTGGAATAAAATAGAAGCCGTCTCCATTTATTTTTAGCTAATCATGGCGCACTATAGCAGTAGAAGTTTTTGAGCAATTCACGCACCCCTCATCCCGTCCACAGCTAACTGATCCTACACGTCAAGTTATGTAATTTTCAATCGTCAAGGCAAAAAAAAAAAAAAAAAGACACTATGGTTGAGTTGTTCTCATATACGACCCTCCGTAATTTATTTATTTATTTTTAAAAAAGCATGAGTATCCATGATCATCAAGTGACTGTGAACAGGTAATTAATAATGTGTTTTGATGGCATAATCTGAACAATTATGGAGACATTAGGCGAAAATCAACCATGGTTGAATAGCAATGAGTGAGATAACGATGACGATGATAATGATGATGGGGAGATGTATATGAAGTTTGTGGAGTAATATTGCATCAATTAATTAAGATTAGTTGAGTTGAAATCATGCTTAATTATGTTAAATACGAACTATATAGATAAAAATTACGTAATGGCTCGGCATATATAAGAGGGTATCACACAAGTATGAGACTATGTCTTCCAGGATCCTAAACTGAAGTCTCATTATTCTTGTGGTTATTAAAGAAGAAAAAGTCTCATTCGGGGCAATATGGCAGAATCGTAGATTCGCCGGAACAGCAAAGGGCATCAAGGAAATAAAACATAAACAAATAGAAAAATAAATTAATGCAAACTGATATTTTATTTATTTTTTGCCAGATTGATATATCGAGGAAAAACCGAAAAAGAAGGGGGAAAAAACCTGACGGACAACCGAATAAGGTGATGACACGCGTCAAGCAGGCATATTCTGTAACTTGTACCAACGCTCACTCCATGCTCTTTATGCTCAGGTGGCTGAATGGGGCCCACGACGCCACAATGAGCTCACTAACGTATCCATTATTTTTTTTTTTAAAAAAAAAAAAAACAGAGAGAGAAGCGCGTTTTGGAACCGAGTGACAGCTCGATCACACATTTTTACGGGTTGCGTTCAAACAGGCCTGGCCTTTTATTCCTTTTCAAATCTTTATACTCCTACTAATTGTGAGGAAGAGAAAATAGGTTTAGAGCGGTGCAATAACAGCCGTCCGATTGACACCAAACTTCCCGCCTATTTGTTTTGATTTGGCCGTACTCGGGGATGATTGTTTGGCCTTTTTTTTTCTTTTGGTCCGGGCATATTATCTCAAAGAACACTTACAGATCGTCCACCCACAATATCCTTACATCAGTAGCGGGAGTTGAACTAACGACTTTGTGGGCTGGGTTATGAACCAACTCCTTATTAATTGGACCAACTTTTATTGACATAAAAATTATATTTTTTTTATTGTCCATCCAATTCCCTAGAACTTTCGGTTCTGACTGATCTGGATTCATCATGAGTTGAGCATATGGTTGTGGAAGAAGAGCTCTTAATACTATTTTCTCTATTCTCAGACCTATTGAAAGCATGGTTAAGAGAGAGTACTCTTGGGACGTTGGTTATTGACATGATTGTTTGCTTTTGAAAAACAGACTCATGATCAAGTTGTCTGTCAACGCCTTGATATACGGAGCCCAACAGGATACTGGGCCCGTTACGGCCCACACCCCTCTCCCTTTTCAAAAAGGCGAAAGGATATTTCTCAAGTTGACGTCCCTCCACCAAAAGATCTCACAAACAAGGGGGAAAAAAGAAGAAGCAATGTTTAATAATTGATGCCCTGCCCATGTACACAATCACGTATTAAATCCTCAAGATTTCAATATTGATCGGGTCATACGAGTTCTGCTACCTAACTCGGACACGATTTTCTGTCAAACTCTTCCAAGTTAACTAACTACGTGCCCTAAACAAATAAACCAACATTGTCTCATAAGCAACGCAAATTAGTATATTCATTTGTATAAATTTTTCATCAACATGGCATTACATATCATTTCTCGCCGGCGTGTAGCAGAAAAGCTTGGATTTCGTCTTAATGCTCTGTTGACTTTGTTCAGGTCAAACACACATGTTATGTTTGGATGGGAAGAAAAATGAAGAGAAAACAGAAAGAAACAAATATTAGGTATGAAAACTTTATCAATAATAAAGCAATTTACTAATTTTAGGAGTTTTCTCCTCTAATTTTCTTTCTCCTTAATTTTTTTATCCATCCAAACACATATAGAGGGTGAATGACAATTTTCTTACTTTTCAAACATTGATTTCGTCTTTAAACCTGATCGTGCGTGAAATGAACGCCGCAATAAATTCTGACATCGGATTGATGCTTCCTGACAAGAAATAAGCAGGAAGGCATTCTTCTACCAAATCTAATTTATCATAAATCTTAACTATATAAAAGTAGAACAGTAAGTATTCATCTGACTGATACATCAGCAAAATGACCATTTTAAAATATTAAAATGAAAATAAACTAAAAAGAAAAGCGATTATAAAAGATAGATAATAGAGAAGGTAGTTACACAATATTTTGTTAATTAATAATAAAAAACAAATCGGTTATAAAATAAGGAAAATGGGGAAGATGGATAATGAGGAAGGTAGTTATATAATATTTTAAGATTGTGTTATGAAAGTAGTTATATTATTTTATCAATTAATAATGGGGATTATAGGTACAAAATATTTAGGAAATATTTAATTTAATATTTTGATTATTCCTTTAGAAATCTAAATAAAAAACAAAAAACAAAGTGGTCATTGAAGATGGATAATAAAAAAAGTAGTTGTATAGTATTTTGTATACTAATATAAGGGTAGTAGGTGTAAAATATTTAATAAATATTTAATTTATTTTTTGATTATTCCCTTAAAAATCTAATTGATTTTTTATATAACAACATATTAATAAATATATATCCGCACATCAGCCTTTGGTTAGTTACAATAAATTGGAACAGTGATACTAACACAGCGCAGAAATTACAGTCACCACCGGGACGAAACCTAGATTTAATCCTCAAAAATTGCTTCCGTGTCCCTTGTCTGAAAATTCCTAATCGTTTTAAGTTTGCGAAACCTTTAATGAAAGACAAGACCACACCAATCCTGAGATTAGTGGATTCAGTTTCTCAGGTTATTTATCACCTCTTTAATTCCCTTTCATTCTCTGCTTTCATTTTTTATCCCTTGTGAAGCACGGATCAGCTGAAATGGCCAACAAGGACCGTTGACTGCTTTAAAACGCAGTCATCAGTATTGGGCCGACCATCAAACGCCTGCACGAACAAGAATCACACATCGAGTTCCTCAGATTTTTCTTCAAATAAAAGCTAGACCCGTATAAATGGAACATTCGCAATTTAGTCGGTGTCATCAATGCTCTATCAATCTGATAATTAAATTCACAACACAACATTATGTTATAATATATTATTACTTACTTGTCATCATATACTATTTATATGTCAGTTGCCAGTAGGTTCATTTTAGTTCCATCAAGAGTAGGTTAAAGGACATGATAAAAACTTCAATTTGCAAGAAGCTAATTTTAACATCCAATTTGGCCAAAAAAATTTCAACATCCAATTGAGAAAGAGAACCAATACTGAGGAATAGTCCATTAATATCAATTATCAAGAAATAGTCGATCTATATGGAATAGACCACCATTCTATGAAAAATAACCCAATTCTGGAAACTAAAATAAAGTCTACTGAAATATGAATTCAAAATTTAAAACCATCAGGCTGTTAGGATGCTTCCTGTTAGTAGGTTTGAAGTGAAATAAAAGTGGGGGGAAAAGAACACAACCACCAGAAACCAAGAACTAATAGACATGCAAATTTACCCTCCCAAGACTGAGGAACGTTTTTGCAGGAATATATATAAAGAAAACTCTGATATCAAACTCCACGTTTTCCAACAATGTTATTTTATACTATTCTTACGCTCTTTCATTTTTATCGTGGAACAGGGAAGATCGGATGACACCATTCATAAGTTATCATTAAAATTTATATGGCACAAAATTTGACTTCAATACTGAAGACAGATGAATAGGAAAATTAACGTACAAGAATCTGGGTTAATAGTAAGGAGGAAGAAACCTTTCCTGAACAAAGCTTCTGGGTTGCATTTTAAGCAGGAATATAGGATTCCAAGATCAATTGTGCTGGAGAGGGTGATCTGATCTCGACAATCAAGTATGTAAACTTCCATCTTTTGTCCTCTTGGTCTTTGAACATCTCACAGAAAACTTTCCCACTTCCATGGGGTCCCCGAATATAGAAATTAACCTGTAACCCAAAGAGACATGGTCAAGAACAATAGACACAACCGCTGGAAACAAAAATGAATTCAGCTAAAACTCCAAAAGGTTTTCCTGTACCTTCTTTTTCTTTTTCCTTTTTTTTTTTTTGGGGGGGGGGGGTTGGGGGGGTTGTGCTAGGGGAAGGGAGGTGTATCAGAGAGTCCAAAAAAGAAATAGTTAATACATAGTATATATTAATAAATACCTCGACATGCTCGACCCCACCTTCATCAGTCCAAACCTTGTTGGGAATTCGTTGCCGAGCAGCTCGGTTTCTACTCTCCTGACCATAGCCAGTAATTGGGGATCCAATTCTCACTCTAACCTGATACAACACATTGAAAGTTGAAACAGATGCTGAATTTTACTTGGAGAAGTAGCTACTTTTCGTTGTTAGCACTTGCAAAACATAAGACAACTTCACATTCATCCACTCTCGTGTATAAATAGCTGTACTAATGATTTTTATTTTAACACATGCCCTCAAAGCATCAGTTATTTTGTCTTGAAAATGGAGAACAACTTAATAAGAAAATCCCTATTTAAACATTAGAAATCCAGAGCCATCAGGATCTGTTGTTAAAGCTTCTCATCATCTTACCTTCATCTCACCAAAACTATTTGTTCCTCCTTTAAAACTATCCTTGCGTTGACCTTATGTACTGTGATCCAAAATGGTTAGCTTCTTTTGATGCCCAAATACAAATAAACTCTCCTCAACAAACAATTGCCCCTTTAGGATTTCATAGTTCAGGAAAATAAATAAGAAAATAAGATCTATTCACCTGACCGTCATTTTGAATTCTTTCTAGAGACATGTTAAAGATTTTGTACCTGCCACCAACTCATTAAAATCAGAGGGGGATCAAATAAAGATAAAAACCTTCAAGCAACAAAATCATAATAATTTTCAAAGAACATAACGCAAAATAAACTTAAGCTATATACTCTTTGGGTTCAAATATAAGCTCCTTGAAAACAGCATATCCAGCAGCAGCTGCAATTCCAAGCCCAGCAAGGATGACGACAGTGTAGGACGCCCCCTCCACAAATGTTACTGGCTTCTCTGGAATATTATATGTAGGAGCATCAAAAGGATCCTCAACAGTTGATATGTCTTTTTTAGTCTGCCAAAGTGGGAAATTAAGGTATCAAGGTGCGTGACCCATTTTGACATTGAGTTTTGACAACCAAGGGCACAACGACGGTCATACCATGGAATCTGAATATAAAGCATATGTCATACTCTATGATTGAGAATTTTTTCTTACATTAAATGGCATCTAAAACTCTAATGCAGGATGATTCATGTTTTTTTTTTTTTTTTTGACAGAAACCATTGAATTGAAGGTCACAATCACATAACCAAACTTTGATAGAGGTTTGAACAAAAAAAAAAAAAAACCTTGATAGAGGGAATGTAGCAATGAATCATTTCATGCTTATTACAGTAATTAAAAAAACGAAAGTTGAGCTTTCTGTCTTCAACCCAACCATCTATTTTGAGGGAAGCCCACTAAGATAGGTCACAATCTTGAAAATTTGATCTATTAAATATGTCATACAGTCTAATCAAGTCGTACAACCACTAATAGCGACAGTACTGCAAACTGTCATGCTGTTAATTCAACATGTTTATAAGCCAGAAAAGGAGGGAATGACAAAAACAACAGCACAAAATTTTTGCAGATTAACCTCATTTGTATTTTCTCCTTGTTTGTTTGATGCCCTTGAAGAAATGGATCTCGCAAAAGAAAAATTGGTGGGGTCCAATCCAAGGTTTACGCTAGGCAGATATGGAGGCTGAGAACTGGCTAAACATGTTCTGGCAAACCATCCACTGAATTGAATTGCCATTCCTGCAAATTTTATTAAGAACATAACTTCCATAAAAGTTGATGCCAAGATCATACTTTTATATTCACACCCCAGGGCAAAAAAGATCAATACCTGGCACTCATTGGACAAACCATGCATCATGAACCTAACTGGCATAACTCAGCAAGCATTGTTTTTTAAGTCATAAATTCATAGTCAAATACGAGTTCAACTGTTTTTGAGGTAAGGGCGTGATTCTCAGATTCAAATCAATAACAAGGTATGTATGCTCTTAAACCCAAAAGCCTCACGCAAAAGAAAAAGAAAAACCATATTTGTCCAAGAGCTACTGAAAGACATTTTAAATTCTTGGGTAAATATTCAGTCATATGTAAATAAACAATGGAGACCAACCATTCGCTCGTCTTATATCCTGCAGAAAAATAGGAAACCATAATAAATGAGTGCAAAACAAAGCCTTCAACAACAAATAAATGAAATTAAGGAAAAAGAAATAACAAATAAATGAAATTAGAGAAAAAATGCTTCATCATCACAAAGAAACATGATCTGTGTAATCGATATACCATTTTGCTCCTTAAATTTTTGTGCATTTAATCAACAAAATATCACAATACCAATGATACTGCTGTAAAACATGCCAAGCTCCCACCGTAATTTTTCCACCATGTTTTAGAGGAAATCCTACTATAATTATAATTTATAGAAAAATCTGTTTCCCAAAGTGAAATATGGTCAATTCAAATTAAATTATAAAAAAGGTTCATCAGCTATAACATAACAATTCATCGTCAGATATTAATTAATTGTAGAAGCAACTATCGATCATAGATAGCCCAAAAAAAATGTCGATCATAAATGCCTCAGCCGGATCGAAAGATTCGATTACACGCAATACATTCTGCTTTTTTGGGGTAAAACATGCAATACATCAATTGCTTATAAAGCTAAGCGTTATCATCCCTTCGGGAGCATCCCATAGAATTAACCATTATTGTGAATCTCGATGGGTTTTGGACAACAAAGATGATCTCGACAAAGGTTCCAAGGAATAGTCAGGGCTAAGACGTATAGGGAAACCCCGGAATCTGCACACCATGCAATGCAGTTATTTCGGGATTAGAAAATTTCGAAATTTCAAAGCACACGGAACTTTAGCACATGGTTTGCGTATTTCAAAATGTAGACGAGATGCAATTGTTTGAAGAAGAGATAAACCTTTCAGAAAACTAATGCAAACATCGAAAACAAATGTCTATAAAAATTTGAAAAAAGAAACGACAACTTCAGCAGTGATTTCCAAGTGCAGAACCAATAACAAAAGAGTGACCAAAAAGCCTACATTTTTTACCTTCTTAACCTGCCCCAACCGAGGAATATCAGCAGGCTGCAAACGTCGAGTGTGGTGTACTAATGATCGCGTTGTTGCGTACTTCCAGTGCCTAAGATTCGATAACAACTCCATATCGTATAGCTGTCTGCACCGCCACAAATCCGAAATATATTTGGACGCGCCTGAAGGGGGAAAATCATGTTTGATCATGAAGAAACACGTTGACGAGCAAGATAGAGGAACTTCCGAATTTCAAAACTACCGGCCACTCAATACAATTTACACAAGCATATTCCAAGAAGCAAAATAAACAAGTTAGGTTATCAGGGAATACAGAATAAGTTTACCCATGATAGTTGGATATGTTAAATGGAATCAGCGTCTTCAAAACTCAATGCCCAAGTTTTTCAGTGACCGGATATAGCGAAGAACCCTAAACCCTGATCGGAGTGTTGCGTGAGACCCCGCAGCCGGTGAGGGCGGGTCGATCTACAATTTTTTTAAAAAAGAAATTTTTGGGCGTAGCAAACTCTCTTTTTGAATGACAGTTTTTTGGGTGGAGTGGACCCAATCTCTCGGCATATGGCCCAAATACTTGTAGGATGTCTTGTAAGGGGTTTTTTTTTTGGTTAGTATACTATTACAGAGCCTTTTTTGGCGTAAATAAAAATTATATTACGTTTTTTAATCAGTGAAAAAAGGCTAATGTTTTTACCCACAGAAAATTTTTTGACCCCAAAAAATTAAATGAATTATGAATAAATGTAAAATATTAGAGTAATTTTATGAGAAAATCTGTATAGAGATCCAAGTAACAGAAAAAATTTTAAAAAAGGCCCCAAGATTATAAAAATATCAGAAAAGACCTTAGGGCCTTTTCTAATATAAATTCTTTAAAACGTTAACAACCTATATCAGCCCTGTTAACAACTAAAGGTTTTAATGAATTTATGTCAGAAAAGGCCTTGAGGCCTTTTCTAGTATTTTCATAATCTTGAGGCCTTTTTGAGATTTTTTTTTTTTCCTGTTACTTGAGCCTCTATATAGATTTTTTCTAACTTCATGCTTCATGGCCTTTCTTTTCTGTATTAATGTTTGGTTATTTGATTTAAAAATCTTCATCAACAAAGTCAAAAATACCAGAAAAGCATTATCAAATAGTTGAGATTGACTACAATTCTCTACTTTTACTTTTACTGTTCTCTTTCTTTCCTCTCACTTCCACCACTCATCTCAGCTTTAGATTAAAATTTGAGAGGTATAGATTTAATTTTTGATAAAAATATTCTTTTTAAATATTTTTTTATCACAATTTTAAATGATTATAACAAAATTTAGCAATCTTTGAATTTATTTTTTAATAATTTTATGTTTTATTAATATTTCTATGAAACATTAAATATGAACCGCTTAAATTTTAATCTAAAAGTTGGGATAAATAATGGAGGGGAAGAAAACGATAAGGGCAAAGAATAGCAGCCAATTCCCAAATAACCATGTTTTTTTTTCTTTTTTTGGGTCAAATTACACATCTTATCTTATACTTGATGTGATTATTAATTTAATACTTAAAAAAAAGGAATAAACAGCACGAAAACCTGTGTCCAATGCTTTATTGATATCGTAATTCAGCACAAACCTGCGTAAGTGTTTTATTTTTCGGGTTTTCTAATTACAAAGGCAAGCCAAGAAGGATAGTTGGGAATTTAAGTCAAATAGACCTAAATCCTTAATACATTGAAGCATTAGCAGGGTGCCAAGAACTGCACAAGTGTTTTATTGATCTCATAATTTGGCACAAGTTTTTTACATATATCACATCTCTACCTTGAGCACATGTAAAAGAACAAAGCCCAGAAATCTCTAGCATATAAATGGAGCCAAGCGTGGATCATTGTAGCGAGGAAGACCTGTTCGAGCACCCAAAGCTCTACATTTGGCAGCTGCCTGCAGTCATCATCACCACGAAATTAGAAAAATGAACCGCAAAAAAAAAAAAAAAAAACCTTTCATATTTTTCCTTCTTTGTTTGGTTGGCCATTCTGAAATATGGACAGCGATATATCTCAGATGACAAGCAACTTACCACTTGACAGGCGAAGGGCAACATTTTCTCAGATGACATGTTTGCACAGATAGCTACAAAATGAGTGACATAAGTATATCAAATCTTAAAATAACAATCGAAACCAACATAAAACTTGTTGTCATGAATTGAAAAACATGGACAGGATATTGGAATGTTGGCAAATTCAGGAAGAAATAAAGCCAAATAAAACTAGAGCAAAGTTGCTAGTAAATTTCACATCTCGTGTTCTGAATCTAGCAGATTCTAAGAATATTATCAAGAGAGCATATATTAGATTTAAGATTACACCTACCATAAAGAATAGCTCCAATAAATGCATCCCCAGCACCAGTTGTATCAACCAGTTCCCAAGCTGGTATCTTCTCTGCTGTTCCAACAAACAAACGTCCACAAACGGTCCCTGTTCCCTCTGCTCTTAATTTTGTCACGGTCTAAGAAAGGGAAAAAGTGCATTGAACATGGTCCAACTCAATTAAGATGTTATGGAAGGAGGCATCGTCATACTAAATTAGAATTTGTAGAAATTATAAAAGTTTAATATTTTACCGATGATATACAAGTTGGGATAATCAGACTATCATCTTTCTCTCTATACAGGGATTCTATCACATTGTCCACATCCCTTTCTTCTATGTAAGTACTCTCTGCCATAGCAGGATATAAAGTCAGAACTTAAATATCTTCTTGGAACACACATATCAAATGCAAAGCAACGGTAAGTAAAATTGAAAGGGTCAAGCGTAAATTCACCAGTTATGCTTCTTTCCAGCATTATACATCCATCTTCACCCAGAGTCACAATCACAAATTTGATATTTGGCAATCTCAAAAGCACAGAAACTAGCGCACTTGGAATAGATGGTGCTTGGGTCCAGGCCTGATACAAAAGGAGCACAAATAATGCACCAAACTGAACATAAGCAGACGCTGTATCATGCATGTAAACTAAATCAGCAATCCCACCTAAAGACAATTCAACCTCATCATATTGTTATTGAAAAACATGAATTGGAAGTGCATATAGAAGGTGTTTGAACTCTGAAGAGGAACATGATTCAAAACACAATGCATATTCAACTTTTGAATTTTAATCAGTTTGTTACAGACGTTCAAAAGCGAAGTCATGCAATTAGAACAAGTCCTATATGTTGACACACTTAAGGATTAATAAATCGTCAAAACAAAATTCAAAATAGATGCATATAAGACATAACACCATATCGAGATAAGAGTCAACCAAAAGCTCCTCATATTAATGACAGAGCAACCAAAGTACCTGTGGAAACTTTGCTGAGCATACAACATAATCAGCAAGACCAAGAAGCTCATCCAATCCTTCCCTCACCGACTCTGCCTCAACTACAATAGGAATGTTATTGCGGGCTGCCTGTATTTAAAAATTTGATGACAACTGTTTATGTTCAGATCCAGCATAATGGTAACGATTCCCCCAAAGCCCAATACCTTCCCAGGCTCCCAAGATAGACCACATTCGACACAATGTGTGCTACATGCAATAACTATTTGAATTCTAGTCCGTCACCAAACTGGGCAAATATTATATAACCACTTCATTGTTTCTTGAATAACTTTGGGAGTGACCAAATCATTAATTCATCGGACACCAGGATGCGGTCTTTAATAAATATATTAGAAGACCAAGACATAGTAAGCAACAAGATTGGGGATTTCATAAAATCCATTCGCTTGGAAACATTATTTACATTTATCTCAACCTATGCTGAGTACAAGGATACTTCGTACCCGGCTTCAAGTCAGTCAATAATAAATTCATAGTTTCTGGAAAGGTCAAGGGGAACTGCTATTTTCTTCTCTATTATGCAATTTATTGCGGACTTTTTTTATATGAACTCTTAGTTTTATCATAAAAGAATAAAAAATACATTCATCACTACAAAAATTAAATTTAGACTTGCTAGCTGTGCAAGGCACTGAATAAGAGTCACTTATGATTTGGGGCCAAAATTTTTCAAAATGAAAAAGATGCAAATGCAAATAACTGTTCTAGGGAACCCGTTGGCCTGGTTCATTTCAAACCCAATTAGTGTAGTTTTGGATATAAATCCTCTTAAATTATTGAAGAGACTAAAAGCAAAAGCAAGACAATAATTACCTCACGTGCGACAAATAGTGCAGTTTCAGTTGAGGTTCCATCAAAATAAACTAATCTCGCTTCATTAAATGCAGATAATAGGATTGATTGGGACAGGTCAGTTGGCATCATGGGAGGGTCTCCAAGGGTAGAAATGCATGTACGAGTTCTCCTGAAAGGATCACGTAGAATTAGTTTGCAGAAATCCTTGGACGAATGCCTCAAGTATGGGCAAGGACATGTTTATATTCCAATGCATAAACTCAGCCAATTTTTTTTTAAAGAAAATTCCAAATAAATATTCTGCCATAACAGCTGCATTTAAACCAGCAGTTATTGTCAGTGAGAGTGGACTTGTGACCGAAGACAATACATTGCCCATGGACAAGCTAGGAAACTTTCTAAAAAAGCACTTCTACGAGTATTTTAAAGAAAACAAAAGTGATTGTTGGCCAAATGTAAAAGGTGAATTTTCATCTTGAATATGAACAAACCAATACACCTTGATTCATGACTGTAACTATGGAAATTAGATAGGACACTGTCTAAGCAGAAAAGCCTTCGAGTTTAGCCATAGGTTTACATATATTATTTTCGTAAGGGTTGCTCAAAAATACCGGTGGGATTTAGGGGGTAAAGCATACGAGTAGCTGCCTTACGTTTGGTTGTCCACCAGCACATATGAAATTGTTGAACTAGCGTCCTTGGAGACCTAAACAAGCAAATTTCCAACTCAGGAAGAGATAAGGGGGGAAAAGAAACACAACCAAACACGGTTGACCACAAAGCAAAGAGGGTGAAACTGGAGAGGTAATAGGACGATCATTGGAACAGAGAGTCCCCTTTTTCACCAAAAATAACGAATTGCACATGTATGAATCTTACAACAAGTAAGGAAGTATCCACCCCATCAGCTTCAAGCTCCTTCAATATGCCCTTGCCTTGGGCATCGTCAGAAACCTAAGGAATGCCCAAAAAAATTTGCCACAGATTATGAACAAATCAATCCCGCTCTGCACCTCGAAACATACGCTAAGACATAAGATGCAAAAAGATAGTTGAAAACCTTGGAGATCAACTTTGGTTTTAAACCCAGGCGAGCAGCACAAGTTAAAGCATTAGCCGCATTGCCACCTCCTTGAATCTAAAAAACCCAAATTATACAAAAATGATAAAGTTTCTTATCATGCATCTTCCAACTAATTCGCTAAGATTAATGGCAGAGGGCGTGCATCAGTGTAATAACTCATGTGAGGCAATTAATTAACACGAAAACGAGCCATCGAAGAACATCAAAAGGTCAACATACAGGCAAAGAGAAAGGTAATGTGGAAGAAATGAAACAATCTTCTAACGGAATTTTCGATCAGCAAAAGTCAATTAAGTGGGACAGATGAATTAAGTTTCCACCACTACATTGTGTACCTTGAAGCTGGTGGTTCTGACCTTGTCGTCCGGTTTGGGATATGCATCCACAGTGGCGAGGAAATCTATTGTGCTCATTCCACACCCGACCTGCTCTTATAGTCATATGTATGACTATACAAGTCTTCATTTCAGTTTCAATAAAAGCTACAAAATAAGAGAGAGAGACGTACAACGACGCGGCTTTCGGTCGAGGGGGAAGGGGCATCAGAGGACATTTTAACCCTGAAATTTCTGCTACGAACCATCGTTGACTGGGAAAAACAAAAAGAAGGCCAAAAAAAGGTTAACAGAAAGGATATTCGATAATAGAATAAATTTAAGAGTGAAAGCGATGCGTGATCAAGTAAGAGGTGAGTCAGAAGGAATGAAGTAGAATACATCGGCATTGGATGCAGCAAAATACAGCGGCCTCAACATGGTTGTCGATGACAGCAGCTCAGAATTCAGCGTGGTCGAGAGTGAGAATGAGAGTGAAGAGAGAGTCTGGTGCCTCCGAGAATGAAACAAAGAGAACGTTAAATGCTTCTTCCGGTGATTATATGCTTGAGCTCGATGAACCGCGGTAAAAAAACTCGTGGGCCCAACTCACCAACCGCCAAACGATTGTACTCAATTTGGGGGATAATAATGTCATTCTCATTCTTTCTATTTCAGTCTTTTGGCTCAGGTTACCTGGTCACATGTCGGGTTCGTTGTTGTGTCTTTTCGGCTTTATGGTAGAAATTATTTTTCTACTATAATTTATGGAGTATAGAATAAGTATTTAAGAAAAATTTTACCACAACTTAAATAAAAGTGTATAAATTTTAAGGTTTTTTTTATCATTTTACCTTTAATTAAATAATTAATTACCTAAATACCCCTATCTGAAAATATATCACTAATCTATCTCTATTTAATCGATTACATGTCATATGTAATTGACTAGTTTAGTCGATTATACTAGTTTAATCGATTATATATGGCTTGTAATCGACTAAACATGCACGGATTATTTTTTTTTTCAGTTTTTCCTTTATGTAATCGAGTAACTAGATTTAGTCGATTACATCAAGCCAGATCAATTTTTTAATCCTCAAAAGTTTAAATATTAAATTCAAATTTTGAAAAATAAAACAAATATATAAAAGAAAATATTTTCAAAATAAGCATATGAAAAATAGGGAGGGATGGTAGAAAAGTGGTTACAATATATATTATTTTATTTTAGTTTTCAAATAATTTAATATTACGAAATGTTTCATTCTAGATTTCTTCATAATATCTGTCGTACTAATAGTATAGTTTGAACTTTGAAATTCTTTGTAACTACTTTGCTACCATCCCTCTCTATTTTTCATGAGATAGAATATTCTTACTACCATTTTTTTTTACTACCAATCTTACTACCACTTTTTCACCGTTAGATAAGAATCTTATCTATTTTTATCATTTATCTCTCTTTATTGAGATTTTGATCTAACGGTGAAAAGATGATAGTACCGTAGGAAAAAATGGTAGTAAAAAATTCTTTGTAACCACTTTGCTGCCATCTCTCTCTGTTTTTCATATGCTTATTTTGAAAATATTTTATTTTATATATATATTTTTTATTTTTCAATATTTGAATTTAATATTTAACCATACTAATAGTATAGTTTGAAATTATTTGTAACCACTTTGCTATTATCATTTATCCCTCTTTACTTTTCATATAGTTATTTTAAAAATATTTCATATATTTTGATGCATTGTAATCCTCAAAATAAAGTTTTATTTTATTTTTTATAGAAAATATTTTATATATATATATATATATATATATATAGGGTTTATCGTTTGTCATGTCACTGGATATAATCTTTTGTCCAGTGAAGACAAAACTACGTCGTTTTATGATTAAAAAAATTACAAAATAAATTGAAAACATCGTTTGTCATATCACTGGATATAATCTTTTGTCCAGTGAAGACAAAACTACATCGTTTTATGATTATAAAAAATTACAAAATAAATTGAAAACAAATTCTTCCCCCCGCGTCCCAGTAATTTGAAAATGTCGCAGAATAACTTCCCAATAAACAAAAAAAATTGGAACTAATAAAATGAAATCAACCTAAACTAAAAAAACAAATCAACTTAAACTACAAACTAGACTAATAAAATCAATATAAACTAATAAATAAAACTAATAAAATCAAATCAATCTAAGCTAATAAAATCAAATAAATCTAAACTAATAAAATTAAATCAATGTAAATCATAAAACAACTTCTCAGTAAACAAAAAAATCAGAATATAAACTGCTATCACAATTCTAAGATCGATAATTTATTAATAATATTTTTTGTGATAAATGAAATAATTATAATTAATTAATTAAGAATTACTAATTAACTAAACTAATATTTTTCAAATTATGTAATTATTAGTTTAAAAAATAAACTAAAAAAAATCTTCCCTCTGCCTCCCCGTGAATCCAAAAAATCACAGGTTAACTTCCCAGTGAACCAAAAAAAAGAAATCAAAATATAAACTGCTGTCACAATTTTTTTTGTAATAAATGAAAGAATTATAATTAAGAATTAAGAATTACTAATTAAATAAAATAATATTTTTCAAATTATGGAATTATTAATTTAAATTTATTATTAGTAAATTATATTTTAAATATTATTCATTTATTTATTTTTCAATTAAATTAATAAATTACTGATCCAGGAATTGTGATAGCAGTTTATATTCCGATTTTTTTTCATTGGCAAGTTATTTTGCAATTTTTCGATTTACTATGAGGTGGAGGAAAGAATTTGTTTTCAATATTTTGTAACTTTTTTTAATGATAAAACGATGTAGTTTTATCTTCACTGAACAAAAGCTTATCTCCAGTGACATAACAAACGATAAACCCATATATATATATGTATATATATATATATATATTATTTTACTTTATTTTATTTTCCAAAGAATTTAATATATACGAGATGTTTAATTCTAGATTTCTTCCTAATATTTGGCCATACTAATATCATAGTTCGAAATTCTTCGTAATCACTTTGCTATTATCCCTCTTTTTTTTTCATCTACTTATTTCGAAAATATTTTATTTTATATATTTGTTTTATTTTTTAAAATTTGAATTTAATATTTAAACTTCTGGGATTAAAAAATTGATATAGAGTGATGTAATCGACTAAGTCTAGTAGTTTAGTCGATTACATAAAGGGAAAACTGAAAAAAATAATGTGTGCTTGTTTAGTCAATTACATGTGTTAGTAGATTACATATGACATGTAATCACCTAAACTAGGATATATTGGTGATATGTTTTCAAATAGGGGCATTTTGATAATTAATTATTTAATTAGTGGTAAAATGGTCAAAAAAACCTAAGTTTTAACCCTATTATCCCTTGATGTTCTTATCGGTTTAAAAATGTCAAGTTTATTAATTAATACATGAATCATACTGGAGTATGGGTAATGAAAATTGGCTCAATTAATAAAAATTCATCCTTCGAACTTATGCTATCACCATCAAGATCTTGGTAGATAATTTAGAAGAATCTCTACGTTTTTATTGTCATACCTTTTGGGGCCTTTTGGGTAATATCAACTGATCAAGTGCTGACTGGTATTTATTATTATTATTTTTTCGGCCAGTAGTGCTGACTGTTATTATGGATTGTGTCTAACCTATTAGCTTGAAAATGGCATGTATGCTAACAGAGTTGAGTGTATGGCGAATCTAAATTCGAATTTGTTGCTTTGAGAGATATGCACGTTTAATGCTATATAGTACATGCAGTTTTTTTAAAAAAAGGCATGTATATATAGACAAAAAATGACATTTATATATAAGATTAAAAAAAGGTTAACGGTCAAATTTTCAATCATTAACCTCCTGTTTGTTTAATTTCTAAAAAAAAATTATTTTTGAATTGTTTAAGAAAATAATAGTTGTTTAGCTATCAAAATGTCAAACAATAAAAGGATACATAAAAGAATTTTTCTATGAAATTGATATTTTAAATGGTTAACCTAAATAGTTTATTAAAATAAGTTGAAAGTAATTTTTTCTAAAAAATTCTTATAGAAAATCACAACAATTAAAAACAAACTAACATCTCATATTCAGTTTAATTAAAATTATATTTTTAAATGTACAACATAAAACAAATGATATATTACATCTTGATGATATAAAATATAAAATTTAAAGCAATTAATACATTCAAGCAACGGATAGTACAACTCATTTCTCTAATTTGATGGAATGAAAGAGATTAACTACTGTTGTGATGTTGTCCTATGTTCTCCTTCCCTGCTCTTTTCCTCCACTAATTATTTCAGCCCTTAAATTAAAATTTAAGCGGTTCATATTTAATGTTTTATATAAATATTTTTTAAAATATATTTATTACAGTTTTAAATTAGCATAGCTAGAATTTTGCCGTTTTTGAGTTTATTTGTTTATTTTTAATACTTTAATATTTTATTAATATTTTTATAAAATATTAAATCTAAACCCCTCAAATTTCAATTTAAAAGATAAGATGAGTAGTGAAGGAAAGAGGAGAGGAAGAAAACAATAAGAACATGGAAAATGTCTTATTTTCAATAAAAAAATATTTTTTTAATAGATAACATAAATATTATTACAATTTAGTATAACAATACAAAGCATATAAAATATATTTTGTTATGAAAATTAATTATGTGAATGTCAAGTGACTTATATCTTAGTCACTATCTACTTAATTACATTTAATAATTTCTTATCTTTATCCTACTTCCTTTTCAAAGGCAAATTTTTAAAAATAATAATAATAAAATTTGTGGCGCCACGTCAGACGGTGCTACATGTGGCGCCATTGTACAGGTGGCGCCACAGATGGCAGCGCCACCTGTTTTTTTATAAAAAAATTAAATTAAATTCTTTTTTTTTAATAATCAGCTACCGCAGGCAGCAAAAGCTGCCTGTGGCAGCCGTACTGATAGGGGGCGTCAGTTTTTTTTTAAATTTTTTTAAATAAATTATATATATTATATTATATAATTTAATATATTATTAATAATAATATTATATATATTATATTATTAATTATAAACTAATTATATATTTTTATTTTATTTTATTTTATATAATATATATATTATATTATTATTAATATATTAATAATATAATTATTGATAGTTATATTATTAATTATTAATATATATTATATAATTAATAATATATATTAATTATTATATTATTAATATATTATAATTTAATTTAATTTTTACACTAACCTGAGTTGGCCTCCATTACTTTTTACACTAAAAGATTATTAATAATAAAAAATTATCTTTGAAAAGAAAGAGATAGGAGAGATGATAATTAAAGTAATGGAGATGGAATCTGATTCACCATAAATCACGAAGTCAAATCCCTTAAAAAATGCAACAGCTTTCAATAAAGTTCTATAAAATATTTTAGACATAAGTAAAATATGTTTAAAAGATTTCATATTTTATAAAATATGAAATATGAAATATCTTTTTTTTTTTTAAATAAAAAAAATATGGATGTGAAGATAAGATTCTGAAAAAAAAAAATTATATAAAGGATAATGAAAAACCCAAATCCGTAAAATTATAGAACTTTATTGAAAGCTGTTGCATTTTTTAAGGGATTTGACTTCGTGATTTATGGTGAATCAGATTTCATCCCCATTACTTTAATTTTCATCTCTCCTATCTCTTTCGTTTCGAAGATAATTTTTTATTATTAATAATCTTTTAGTGTAAAA
Source organism: Acacia confusa (assembly GCA_037074495.1). Classification (NCBI taxonomy): domain Eukaryota; kingdom Viridiplantae; phylum Streptophyta; class Magnoliopsida; order Fabales; family Fabaceae; genus Acacia; species Acacia confusa. Next base: position 4,440,448 of record CM073507.1, on the reverse strand, counting down.
AGTAATGGAGGCCAACTTAGGTTAGTGTAAAAATTAAATTAAATTATAATATATTAATAATATAATAATTAATATATATTAATAATTATATAATATATATTAATATATAATTATATAATAATTCATAATATAAGTATCAATAATTATATTATTAATATACTAATAATAATATAATATATAATATATATATAAAATAAAATAAAATATTAATATATAATTATTTTATAATTAATAGTATAATATATATAATAATATTATTAATAATATATTAAATTATATAATATATTATATATAATTTAATTTTTAAAAAAATTAAAAAAAACTGACAGGGGCATCAGCCCCCAGCTCCCTGTCAATACCGCTGCCGTAGGCAGCTTTAAGCTGCCTGCGGCAGCTGATTATATAAAAAAAGAATTTATTTTTTTTAAAAAAAAAAAACAGATGGCGCTGCCAGCTGTGGCTCCACCTATACAGTGGCGTCATGTGTGGCATCGTTTGATGTGGCGCCACAAATTGGCTTAGTTGGGCAATATGTTTAAACAGTACCCTATTTTGATAATTTTTTTCTTTTTTATTATTATTTTTAAAAATTTGCCCTTTTCAAACCAACAAGACTTACTTTTTAAGTTCCCTATTAATGATGGCTTTTGATGTAAGACTCATTAGGGTCTATATAAATAGAGGTTATTTACAAACATTGTAACACACAAATGAATAGGAATTACTCACACCTTTCTCTCTTGAATTTCCCTCTTATTTTATTTCTTGCTCTCTTATCTCAGATATATATATATATATATATTTTTTTTTTTCATGACATGTTTATGTGAATTTAAACATTTTCAAACAAAATTTTAAAAATACATAACAATCAGGCACTTGACACTACACGTTTTGCAAAATTTAAAGTATTCGTCGAACAATTCTTGGTTAGTGAAGGGTCGGCTGCTTATAAATTTTGTACGAGAATTACGTATTAAGGATTGAAACTTATGATTACCAACGCCTTTCAACATTATCATTTATGATTGTTAAAATAATTTTTTACTTTTACAAGAGTATTAATAAAAACTAAACACGCTTCCCTTGTAATTACAGTACAAGGTATTTTGTATGACTCTGAACAGTAAACATTTTATATCATATATATGTGTGTGTGGATTATTATTATTCGGCAATTAAGACAATAGCATTCATGATCAGCCATAAAAAAAAATGATCCGTAATGAACAATATCTAATTTTTTTGCCTAAAAGTAATTATCTAGTGGATGCAAAGAAAAAAACGTTGAACAAATTCATCACCTTTTTTCATATATTAATCAACAGTAATTAATAATAAATAGAGCAGCAAACAGAATCATATTAATTAATAAAAGGAATTGATTTTGCTAGGAAGCTAGCTCGTAGCTCCACATTGATACATGCATTCAACTTAAAAGAAAAGAAAGCACCTCAACTTCACCCAAGGACTAGCCATACGCAGCTATTATTCTTCTGCTCCAGCTTTTTAGTACTCACTTTTTTTTTGCTCAACTTTTAGTACTAACATTTGAACTTGGAACAAGGCAAATAATTTCTGACCAAATATGCTAAACATAAAAGGTCATTATTAAGTCATACGAATAGAAAATCAAATAGTCCACCGACCACATCTCATGAATTAGCTGAAGGCAAGATCACAGCTTAAATTTACTGCAGAAAGGATGCCAAGCGCGGATCTGCACGGTATGGAAGACCACTTCGTGCTCCTAAGTCTCTGCACTTGGCAGCTGCCTGCAATGGACACCAAAAACGCATATAAACCTTTTCCACTACCATTATATTGCAGGTTGAGTACAGGAGTACATCAGCACTTACCACTGTAGCAGCGAAGGTTAGCATTTTCTCTGGGGAAAAGTTGGCACAGATAGCTGAGAGCCAGGAAAGTAATAATAAAGTAAGTAAATGGTGGAAATTGTAAATTGTTCCAAGCATCTGTTTCATTTTACTTATTGTCTGACAATGCGGGGTGTCTCCTCTTTGGACCATAGGATTTCGATGCCTTTATGATGGCTTTGTTCTACCTAATTTTCAGGAGCAGCGACAACACTGAGAATTTCCATAATCACTTTCCACCGAAAGAAAAGAAGAATTTCCTTAGTCCTTATGTTCTGAAAATCTAAAGTCAAACAAGGGGATAATAGTAATAAAAGGTGTTTTTCTTAAAAAAATTTGGGGATAATATTTTTTTGACATAAATAGAGGTGGTAAGGGTGAAACCCTACTCCTGGTAGAAGTTATCAGGAATTCACAGTGAGATGACTCGTCAATGGGATTACATTGGAGACAGAGATACGTCCCCATGCCAAGAGGGAATGGGTGGTTTTCAATACCAACCCATCTACAGCTAAATCAACAAGAGTCAGACAACCTTAAACATGCACGGCAGATTAAAATAAAAATGGTAGGCAACCCATAAATCTAGCATGGCACTTTATAGGCTCCAGGGAAAATAATTAGAATAAGAGTAATAAATTACCAAAGAGAACAGCTCCAATAAATGCATCTCCAGCTCCAGTGGTATCGACTAGCTCTGATGATGGTATTTTCTCAGCTGCACCAACATAAATCTTCCCACAAACTGTTCCTATCCCTTCTGCTTTCAATTTTGTCACTGACTGAGCGGATCAAAGGGAAAAGATAGATCTAAGCAAACCATTTACAAAAGCCTGAATAAGCATGAGATAATTTTTAGTCACAATCCAATTTCTTTAGCTTTTAAAATAAAAGAATCAGGCAAATTCTCGTGCCTTATGTAATACATGCCATAAGTCCAGGCAGATTTAAATTTTAGACTTGACTAGTTGTGCTTCAAACTTCAAAGATTGCTTAAGGATATTCGTTGCTTCAAGTTGATATTGATGGACCTTTCAGGTCACACATTGGCAAAGAATTGCAGGGCTTCTGCATGTGTCATGTTTCTGGCAAAGATTACCTCAGTTCCTCATAATGTCATCCTAATATTACTAGATGCCTATACCATCTGTCTCGTACTTCTTAAACAATATTTGCCAAATGTTTCTTCCATTTTTCATTTAGGTATTCCATTGAGAAAACTGCCTTACTCCAATGTTGAAATTTAAAATATTGTGATCAACAATATGATCCCCATGATCAATGCCTGTTGAGTAGGGAAAGACAACAATATGAACCTTATGATTCATGCATGTCCAAACCTCAAATTAATGCAAACAAACTTCCCTTCAAGCATGACCTAAAGCATTTGCTGTGTCAATTTCACAAAACTGGGGAGCACTTCAGAAATACTGTAATACAATAACAGAGCAAAGAGGATCCAGAATTCGGAGTTTCATTGTTATTACCGATGAAATACAGTTTGGATTCGATATGCTGTTGTTCTTTCTGATCTCCAGTGATTCCAGTAAGCTGTCTGCGTCTACTTCTTCAGTAGTCTGTCCCTCTGCACGAAGAAGCATATTACATGAAAAAAATGTTTGCTTTAGAAGAAAAAGAAACATACAAGGATTCTGCAACACAAACAAAATTCCGACAAATGTATGCATAGTGTAACAGAAAAGAGTGAGAGAAAAATATGTATCCTGAATTCCTTGTTTATTCATACACACAAGAGGGGTATTTATACACTAGAGAGAGGCCTTAGAGTTAATGGGCCCATTATGATAGTTGATTTCTAATAATCCCTAATCCTTGATTCTTTGTGATACTTATTGATAATCTTTACATTATTTATACTAATATTTCCTAACACTCCCCTCAAGTTGGAGTATAGATGTTAATCAAGCCTAACTTGTTACAAAGATAGTCAACCCGAGTCCCATTTAAGGCCTTAATTAGAAGATCGCCCAATTGGTCATTAGACTGCACATGCCTTGTAGAAATAAAGTTATCCTTGATCTTATCGCGTACAAAGTGACAATTAATCTCTATGTGTTTCGTACGTTCATGAAACACAGAGTTGGAGGCCATGTATAAAGCAATTTTATTGTCAAACCATAGTTTCATAGGCAATGATGTGGCAAGACCAACATCCTTCATAAACAGGTGAGTCTACACAATTTCTTGTACTAACTGAGCCATGGCTCTATACTCAGCTTCTACACTAGAACGAGAAATCACATCCTGCTTCTTACTCCTCCAAGACACTAAATTTCCACCCACAAACACACAATATCTTGTGGTGGATCTCTTGGTAGCCTTTGACCCCGCATAATCTGCATCACCAAAGCATTCAATCTCAGTGTGGCCATGATTCATTTAGAGTATACCACGACAAGGTACGCTTGCCAAGTAATATAAGACACACTCCAAATATTCCCACTGAGCATTGGTTGGTGTTGTCATGAATTGGCTAAGCATACTAACTAGAAAGGTCACATAGGTAAGTCACCATGAAATGGTTCAATTTCCCAATCAGTCTATGGTATCTCTTAGGATACGCAAAGAGTTTGATCTTCTCAAGATCAACCCTTTTTCCTCACATCCTCGGGTAGGTCATCAAATGGTACGTTGCCATCAATATCCAAAAAATGATTAGAAATCATGGGAAAGCTACTTGGTGCTGATCCATGTTTCCCGATTTCTTTTAGTAGATCAAGAACATATTTTCTTTATGTCAAAAGGATGTCTTTCTTGCTTCTCATAATTTTGATACCAAGAAAGTTCTTTAACGGTCTCAAATCCTTCATTTAGAAATGAAAATTAAGAAAGGCCTAGAGTGATGAGCCTAAAGTAATGTTACCCAAAATAAAATGTTATCAAGATATGCCTCTAAGAATCATGCCGACATCTATTGTTTGATAAAACAAAGAATGGTCATAATTAGTCGGACTCAGACAAAACTACTTAACCACAAAGCTAAACCTATCAAATCATGCACGATGACTCTACTTCAAACCATATAAAGATTTCTAAAGGTGGCATACCTTCCCACGCTCACCCTGAGCAGCAAAACCAAGTGGTTGTTCCATGTAAACTTCAAGAAGATCACCATTAACGAAAGTATTTTTAACATCCAATTGATGAAGATCCAACCATGAGTTGCTGCCATAGAAATAAAGAGGCGAATAGAGGACAATTTTGCCATAGGGGAGAAAGTTTATGAATAGCCAACACCATAGGTTTGAACATATGCCTTGCCAACTAGTCGAGCTTTCAAACTTTCTAAGGTGCTATCAGCTTTTGTTTTTACTGTGAACACCTACTCAGACCCGATAGCCTTCTTTCCAAGGCAAATCTATGAGAGTCCAGGTACCATCCTTATCAAGGGCCATCATTTCTTCTTCCATCGTAGCACGCCAACCAAGATGAGCCAAGGCTTGATAGAGAGTAGTGGAAACGGTTATAGAGTCTAAGGATGCTATGAAAGAAGATGATGGAAGAGACAGGTGGTTATAGGAAACAAAAGAAGAATTAGGATTAGTAAAAGTACATTGACCTTTGAGGAGGGTAATAAGCAAGTCATTAGAAGTATCTGCCACTGTTTCGGATTCAGAGGTAGGAGCGTGGAGAACTAGCTCCGAATCAAACGCCGAAGCGGGCACTGGTAGGTCATGGACATGATTAACTACATTAGTTTTCCCTTGGACGTTTCCGATAAACCTAAAGGAGAGGTGGTTTAGCAGGTGACGGAACAAACACTTGCATTGGAGGTAGATGAACCTCATACACTACTATATCATCAAGACCTTACGTTGTGCTAGGGGATTTAGGTGGAGTAGAAAAAGGAAAGAATGGAGTCGACTCATGGAAGGTGACATCTGTAGACACAAGATAACAACAAAGAGTGGGAGAATATCACCAATGACCCTTTTGAAGATGAACATCTCAAACGAAATAGACACAATCAAAGATTTTTAGATCAATAGGGAACAAGGGGTTGGAAGGGAACAGAGTTATGTATGCAGTGTCACCACTGAGAATAGGAGAAGGCATATGATTAATAAGAAAACACGCAGTTGACATAGCATTAGTACAAAAAGGTTAAGAAACTTGCATTTGAAACATGGGCTACTTCCAATAAGTGTTAATTCTTTCGTTTTGCAACATCATTTTGAGCAGATGTATCTGCATATGAAGACTGATGAATCATACCATGTTCTAGCATATAACTTTGAAATTGAGCACACAAATATTCTTTAGCATTGTCCCTCCGTAAGATTTTTACAGAGACGCCAAACTAAGTTTTGATAGTAGTCCATAATTTCTTTAATAGTATTATGGTGACTGACGAAGGGGAAGAATGTCGCTCTCAATAGAATTTTGAATTTGTAAAAATAACTGGGTATCCACTCTCACCCAAGCCAACTTAAGATCATCCTTAGGAAGGGCTTCAGTCAAATGGCCCTCCTTTTCAATACTGAGTGAGTACATTTTAAAAGTCTTGCTTCAATCCAAATAGTTTGTCCAGTTTAACTTATGATCACTAATTTTATTAGAAACTGGGACAACCTTAGTCGTTACGCTAGTCTAAGAATCTGCCATGAAGAATAAGAAAGTGAACAAAATTCATAGCATTGAGATTACCAAGAATAAGAAAGCACAACTAGCCACAAAATCCAAATAACCAGCGAGAGCCCAAATAAAAGACTCAACAATTTAAAATACCAAACCATAGAAGGAATATCCCAAACGAGGCTTTAAGATCCTCCAAACACAACAGCTGACCAAACAGAAGATTTTCACAACCAGAAGAATGACCCGAAAAGATAAAGTCAAGATTAGGCCACAAAAACACCTAGGATGGATTGAGTTCAAGGAGTCGATGGTGGGAAGGAAAGTCGCCGCCAAAAACAAGCCTATACGCGCCGCTAGAAGTTCATTGTTTGCGTGGTACGTGACTGAAATTGATCAAACTGCTGGGGATAAGCCGATTGGAGGGTAGGGAACCGTCCTATGTGGCATGTGTTCACGAAAAGGGCTTCTTCGCACAATGTCACACACACACACACACTTTGTAGGAACAATGACGACAACGGGAAAAAAAACAGAAAACCTAGAACTCTAATACCATGTAAAAGAAAAGGGTAAGAGAAAAATATCTATTCTGAACTCCTTGTTTATCCATATACACAAGAGAGAAGCCTTGGAGTTAATGGGTCCATTATGATATTGATTTCTAATAATCCCTAATCCCTGATTTTTTGCAATACTAATTGATAATATTTACGTTAATTATATTAATATTTCCTAACACATAAGATCAAACTCTCCATCACAACAGCAATACCACAACCCGCTCTCCACAAACCTAACAAAGAAAATACATTGGAGGGAATAGGAGAGCATTCGTACCATTATCACTTCTCTCAAGCATTATGCAGCCATCTTTTCCCAAGGTTACAATCACAAATTTGATGTTGGGCAACCGTAAAAGAATTGAAACAAGTGCTCTTGGAACAGTCGAGGCCTCTGTCCATGCCTGTTATTCAAAGAAAGGTATGTCATCTTAACTATATAAAAGTAGAGTAGTAAGCATCTCTCTGGTTGACATATCAGCAAAATGACAGGCTCAAAATATTAAAATAAAAAATAAAGCAGTTATTAAAAAATAATAATAGAGAAGGTAGTTACACAATATTTTGTAAATTAATAATTAAAAAAAAGGCGGTTATGAAAGACGGAAGATGGGGAAGATAGATAATGAGAAATATAGTTACACAATATTTTATCAATTAATAATGGGGATCATAGGTACAAAATATTTAGTAAATATTTAATTTAATATTTGATTATTCCTTTAGCAATCTAAATAAAAAATAAAAAGCAAAGTGGTTATGGAAGAGGGATAATGGGCAAAGTAGTTACATAATATTTTTGTAAATTAATAATAGGGGCGGTAGGTGCAAAATATTTAGTAAATATTTAATTTATTATTTTGATTATTCCCTTAAAGATCTAAGTGATTTTTTATATAACAATACATTAATAAATATTTGACCTCTTACCCGTGCATCCCGCGGGACTTGGCTAGTTCATGCTTAATAATGCCTATGGCAAAAACATTAACCCCACTAAACAGAGTACAAACAGAAACTGGAAAGAAAGAAAGGCAATATGTATATGTAATTATGAAAGAAATGGGAGAAAAGAAAAGGAAAATGATATGTATCGTCAGTATTAGAAAAGGAATATAACTTTTTTCTCATAAACAAAACGTGACTAAACTACTCTGCTTATGCATAATTGAAAGGACAAGTATGCAACTACAAGAGGACATATGTCAATTTCAGAAGAAGCAAATAACAAATAAAATTGTAGTCTTTTTCTTCTGTAGCTAGTACTGAGCTAGTTTCTGCAGTTGAAAAACAAAAATACTAAATGACTGATAGAATAGACTAGAACGGTGAGTCATTAAATTAAGTCTCACATTTATCCGCAAAAAAACAACGATGACGAGGAAAGGCATGCACCATTAACATTCACTTCTAAAAACACTAGTACTTCTGAAAAATATAAAGCACTTACCCGTGGAAATTTTTCTGAGCATACTAAATAATCAGTTAGTTTCAGGAGGTCATCTAGCCCTTCCCTCAGCCTTTCTGCATCAATTAAGATGGGTATACCCTTCCGAACTGCCTGTACTGGAAAATATAAGATTTTGTTTACTTTCATCCTTGCACTTCTTTACTATCCAAAGAAAACAAAGTAGGCGGGCATAAAAAGAACTAAATTCCATATAAGTTTCTTGCAAATTGTATTTCTTGCATTGTCACCTTTACACATTTCCCCTTGAGATTTTCATCTCGAACCATTGTCATGAAGGGTTGTTACAATATATAATATGATATTATTAGAGATGACAATAGTTGGCTTTCCATTTAATAGAGTACAAAACCTTTTACTTCTTCACTAAAGCTTTGCATGCTTGAACTTTTTAAAATGATTAGGATATAAGTTAGGCATCAGAACAAGAAGCGAATAAAATAAGTGATAACCTCATGTGCAATAACTAGGGCAGTTTCATGCAATCTCACATCAAAGTAAACAATTCTTGCTCCATCCAATGCAGCTAACAAACTCAATTCAGAAAGTTCTTCAGGAGCCATTGGAGGATGTCCTGGGGTATGTATGCAAGTACGGGTCTTCCTGTAAAATTTCACTTTGTATTATTGTGTTTGAGGATCTTAAGATTTATTGTAAAATCATAGCAACTAGTTGTCATTCTGTCCTTATAGACAATGTATCAATGTATCATTTTTTTTTCCGTTAGAATACAAGAAAATGGAAAAACTGAAGGATAAGCACGCACGCACCAAAAAAAAAAAGAAAAAGAAGAGGAGAGCAAGAGGTGAGCCTTTCTTTTTGGATGGTATATACTATTTTAAATTCAAAATCATGTAGTTGACATTGATCAGATTCTTAAATGATTGGCCTAATTCATGTAAATTTCTACATTTGGTCATCAAAATGCAAATTGATAGAAGTCAAGATGGCGTAAGATATGTAAAGGGGCATCTTAAAAAGAGTTACAGCTGCCTAAACTAAGTGACAAAGTAAAGAACTCTCACTATTAACCAAATAGCTTGAAAAGGAAATAGAAGTTAAATTAACAACAAAAAGAGCTCCCAAGAAACAAGCAAAGAAGAAATCTCATCTTAAGGGTAATTATATTATAATTTATAATTGAAGGCATGGTCAATTACATTTGATTGTCCACAATTATATAGGTAAATGGTGAAGTGCCCCCCTCAGAAACCTGCAGATAACAGGGCATGCAATCAGAGAAGATTGAGAAAACATACAAAAAATATAAACAAAAGTCATATGAAGATTGCACAACTGCACGATGATTACCACCATAAAAGATGTATCTACACCGTCAACCTTCAGCTCATCTAAAATGCCCCTGCCTTGAGCGTCATCTGCAACCTAACAGGGGTCAAACATGTTCATAACACATACACATTATTGAATCAGGTTTAAATGGTTGTGCATAATAGGTTCCATGCATCCAAAAACAGACTAGCGTCTCTCTCTCACTATCTATCTATCTATCTAGGCAGAGAGTCTTTAGTCAAGAACCTTGGATATCAGCCTGGGTTTTAGGCCCAGGCGAGCAACGCAAGTTAGAGCGTTACCAGCATTGCCACCTCCTTGAACCTGATAAATCAACACATAGCGGAGTGGTTAAAGAAAACTCTTGCTTACCCATTACACATACAGAGGCATTTCTAAAGGAATGAATAATAATTGGGTGAATCGATCAATACTTTATTTAACAAAAGAAAGATCGTCCCCTACTGTGATAGAGGGGACCAACAGTTTCTCATATAAAATCCGCCTTAAAACTGTAAATCGACATCGAACATCAATCAGTCAACCAAAATCCTTTAAATTCCCGAAAAGAAGAATTACCTTCAAGCTGGTGCTTCTAATTTTGTCATCTGGCTTAGGATAAGCGGCAACAGTTGCCAAAAGATCCACTGAAACCGACCCGCATCCCAACTGCATACAGAAACCTCCATTTCAGCGGCAAACGGAATAGAAGTGAACAAACAAAGCAGAAAGCGTGAAGATAGAGAGATAGAGACAGCGGGACGCACAACAATGGAGGTTTGAGGAAGATAATCGGAGGACATCTTGATCCTGAAGTTTTTGCCGAGAGGCCTCGTTGACTTTGAGAAGAACAATTGTTAAAAACGAAAGAGGATGAATAAATTTAATACAGAAACTTCAACTTGAAAGCTGTAAGTTGTTGAAGATTTACAAGAGGAAGGAGGGGACTCACATTATGGAAATTGTGATGTAGGAGACCTGTGTAACCTTGTGCTTGAAGGTTTATGTTGAGAGCGAATGTGAAACTAGAACAAGAAAGAGAGGAGGAGAGAGGAGGGTAGAGCGAGTAGTTCAAAAGAGCAGCATTGCGAATAGTGGAGAGGTTCGACATGTTCACTCGCGAGCTGTGTGGCTGGCGGCAGATTGAACTGCTTTTTGTGAGGATAAAATCATAAAAATGATATTTTAGAAAAAAAAAACATATTTTTTTCATTTTATTATACTCCCTCCCTCTAGTCTTTATTATAATGTACCAACTACCCACAATTTTTTATCTTTTTTATAAGACACCAACTACATTTAACTAACTTATTTATTACTATTTTCAATTATGCCTTTACTTTAACAAAATTCTTTGAATTTATCTCATTAAAGTAGGGATAAAGTTGGAAATTTTTATTAATTTTAGGCTCATTTAATGACTTAACTTCCACTTTCTTGGTTTGTGAGAAAAGATAGTTGGTGCCTTATAATAAGAACCAGAGGGAATATGTCTGATAACTCACGTATATCTTTATTAAGAAAAAAAATTTAGCTTGGGATAAATTTATATTTCTCTCTATTTCCCACGAGCATTCGGATTCATTGGCAGCGAGGTAAACAGATATATTATTTTAGTGTAGTGAAATTTATACTCAATCTATTTAATTTAATAAACACTTTCTCTTTAATTGTCACTTCTGAAAAATTCGATTGTTATTTTTTGGTATTTAATAATTTCAAGATAACTTTGATTGTTAGTTTTTAAGAAAATTACATTTTGGGGACAAGAGAAAGGGTTAAGTACCAATTTTATCTCGGAAATACGTGTTCAAGAGCAATTTTGCCCTGAAAGTTTTCGGCGTAGCAATGTTACCCCGGAAGTACGCGCCCAAGAGCAATGTTGCCCCTCCGTTAAAAACCCTAACGTTGACCGTTAGGGTTTTTAAAGGAGGGGCAAAATTACTTCTGAGCGCGTAGTTCAAGGGCAACATTGCTACGTTTTGATGTAGCAATGTTGCCCCTCCGTTAAAAACCCTAACGTTGACCGTTAGGGTTTTTAACGAAGGGGCAACATTGCTACGTTTTGATATTTCTAGGGCAACATTGCTATGCCGAAAACTTTCAAGGCAAAATTGCTCCTGAGCGCGTATTTCCGAGGTAAAATTGGTGCTTAACCCCAAGAGAAAATATGATAAAATAATATCTTAAAATCTTAAATTTGCATTTAAGTTCCGTGAGATTTTTTTGTACTAAATTTTAGTCACACTTCAGATTTTTTTGTACTAAATTTTAGTCACACTTCATGGGCATCTACTGATAAGTCTATGGGCACTTATAATGACAAGTTTATAAGTGTTCATTGACAAGGATATTTGACAATTAAAATTTATTGTAAGAAAGTTGCCGAGACTTAAATGCAATTTTAATATTCAAGGGATCATTTAATCGTATTTTCTCTTATCAGGACCTAAATCCAATTTTCCCTTGATTTTTCATTGATGTTTTCATCTTTACTACTTTTAAAATTTGAAGGTAACACTAACGTTAAAATAAATTCAAAAATATTAAAAGGAGGGGAAATTTCTGTCACATTGATCAATTTGTTTGAGATAAAAAAAATTATTTTAATTAAGTACAGATCTCCATGCCATGATAAAGTAGTTATCCACTCAACTTTCCATAGCAAATAGCAGCTATATTAAGAAGCTCAACTTCGATTGCATCTAATTTTCAAATGAAGATTACAATTTCATTAAGAGCTAATATTCTTTCTCATTGGCGAGAAAAGGGTCAAAATGAGTTATTTACTCGACTGAAGGAGAGAGATGATTACATCTACCCCTTTTTTGGCATTATCCAATAAGAGGAATTTACTACAATTATTCCATCCACTCGCAGTCATACACAATGACTTCACAGTTTTAGACATTAGAAATCAAATTTAACTAGGGAAAATCCATCTTAGGGTCATTATAAGAGAAAAAAATTCAAAAATGCCCCAAGATTTTGAAAATACTAGAAAATGCCATTTTCTAGTATAAATTCATTAAAACTTAATTGTTTTCTGGTATTTTCATAATCTTGGGCCTTTTTTGAATTTTTTTCTCTTACAAGACCCCAAGATGGATTTTCCCATTTAATTATGGATTACATCATCTACCTCTGGCTGGATGTTGAAGCCTTGTTGCATACAATTCTGATTTCCAGAGTCAAAAAAGGAAGCGAGGCATGAGTCTCGGCGATCAGGAAGACCACTTCTAGCTCCCAAAGCTTTACATTTGGCAGCTGCCTGTGCTTGGCACAAAACAAGATAACAAGTTACAGTTACCCAATAATTTCATAATTTGCATGTTCATAATTTCAAGAAACTGATCACTTTTTTTGGGGCCCTATGTTCATGGTTACTTGGACTATAGTTCTGCTTACCACACAAGAAGCAAATGGCAACATTTTCTCCGGCGAGAAGTTGTAACAGATTGCTGCAAATCAAATAAAGGCTCCATGAATTGCAAGCATGTATCATAACATGAAGGAAACAAACAAGGTGGTTAATCAATGAATTGATCAAAGAACCTATTAAAAAAAGGGGTAGTCCACGAGTTTCCAAGTGATGAAGATCAGAGTTTGCTTGTGTACACAGTTGATGCCGAAGTAAATTCAAATGATATTAAAATATAATGACATGAGAAGATAGGTCGCACATACCACAAAGAACTGCTCCAACGAATGCATCCCCAGCACCAGTTGTATCAACGAGTTCTGAAGGAGGAATTTTCTCTGCCGTCTCAACATATAACCTCCCACACACACTTCCTATCCCTTCTGCTCTAAATTTTGTCACAGACTGCGATGATTAGGGGGGAAAATTAATTTGAGTGAAACTTACCATAGTTAATAATCCTACCTTTTTTAATCAACATTTTACACACATTAGAATTTACTTCAACATTATCACATCAGGAAAGAAGATATCTTCAAGTTTCAACAGTTATTACCGAGGGAATGCAAGTTGGCATGGCTATGCTATCATCCTTTTGCTTTGCTAAGGATTCGAGAGAGCTGTCCACATCCACTTCTTCTATCTGCTGACCGTCTGCCAGAAAGAACACGGTAACTTACCTTCTAAAAGATAATGAAATACAGGAAAGCAGGATGTATATAAGAATTATACCACCGTCGAAGCATTTCTCAAACATTATGGAGCCATTTTCCCCCAAAGTTACTATCACAAATTTGAGTTTTGGCAGCTTTAAAAGAATTGAAACCAGTGCTCTTGGAATGGAAGCCGCCTCAGTCCAGGCCTGTCAACTACAGATCTCAAATGGCAGTATGGAAGGGGACTGCACAACTTTACAAAAAGAATAATATTCTCCAGCAGTTGACAACAATCCAAAGGGAAGATGAGAAAACGGAAAATATACCCCCCCAATTTTTTTTTTATTTTTTTTTTTTCCTCCTTTGCACATGTTCATATCAGGGCAAGGCTGCAATAAATTTAGAGTCCATTCCTCTGGCTACAAGACTGAGCTAGTGCTTTGAGTTTAGGGAACAAATTCAATGATCCACTGATGAAAAGTTGGAAAATATAAGTAGTATCTACATGCCAATGGATGAGTTACAGATCCCAAGTTTCTCATGACAGCGTCCTTCATGCTAGTATGAGTTACTTGCCTGTGGGAATCTTTTCGAGCATACAAGATAATCAGTCATAGTCAGGAGCTCATCTAATCCTTCCCTTGGTCTTTCGGCATCAACTAAGATAGATATATTCTTGCGAAATGCCTGCAGCCGCATATATTCTCATCAGCTGCATATATTATTGCAAAAGCCGTCAAATCATGACTATGAAAGCAAGAGTAACAAAGAACTAAAATTTGAAACCCAGGATTAAACTCATCCATATTCCACAATGAAATAACATTAACATCGAGGATTAAAATATAAGGCTGGTGCTTCCTATCCTTCAATCTTTGTAATGGTGAGTTGGTTTTCTCCTTTTAGGAAATTTGACATGACTCGGACATAGAAATCATTAAATATAGCAGTTCAATTACTATGGAGTGAAATCCATCAACATCATGAGCAAACTACCCATGCAATTACCTCTCGAGCAATGAACAGAGCAGTTTCATGCATCCTCCCATCAAAATAAACCAATTTTGCTCCCTCCAGTGCAGATAACAAACTGTCTCTTGAAAGATCTTCCGGTATCATGGGAGGATATCCTGCGGTGAATATGCATGTACGTGTTTTCCTGAAGGTTCAAATCCCTATGATCAATTCACCCGCATTATACATTTCTAACAGCTGCTTTTCATGTTTCAAGCAGTCATTTATTACAATCGTTTAAGTTAGGCATGATAGTTTATATCGGAGGAATCCGTACAAGGAAAACGTTTCACATTAATAACTATCGTCCTACGCGACTCATTTTAACAGACTTTTTATCAACTTTCCCACGAATCATGTGTTTATTTGTTAGTACTTTAACTCAGAACCTTGAGACTGTTATTTGATCTTAGTCTTTCATCTAAGATAACTTCAACAACCCACATTTTCGACTTTTCATATCCAACGGTCATCAAGTGAACAATTATGACAAATTCAACATAGATTGCGCGAATAAAGCATTAAAATAAAACATACGTCTGACTGTCGATGATAATGTAGGAAAATGGTGAACACCCCTCCTTGGATACCTGAAAACAAAGGGGAAAAAATCAACAAAGCATGATTTAAAAGTGAGATTAGCCTGGGCTACAGCTTTGGTTGCCACCGGCCAAAAGACAGCAAAATAGCAAAATAGCAAAGTAGCAATTACAGAGTGAAGAAGTAAAATCTTGCTTTGACATGGACCTACCACGAAAAAAGATGTATCCACTCCATCGGCTTCCAGTTCTTCCAAAACAGCTCTGCCCTGAGTGTCATTTGCAACCTAGTGGTTTTAAATTGCATCAGAACCAAGAGCAATTAACCAGTAGGTTGGATACAGTATTATCGATCTCATACGAAATACAAAACTGGCATGTTAAACAATACTGTAAAATTCAAGACATAAACCTTAAAAGTTCAATGCCAAGAGACCTTGGAAATAATTCTTGGCTTTAAGCCCAGACGTGCAGCACAAGTTAAAGCATTTGCCGCGTTTCCGCCACCTTGAACCTGTCAAACCAGAGAATTTAACATGGATCACATTCCCAGACGATCATCAATTCATAATGCCGAGAAGAGTAACGGCCTCTACTCTAGGAACATTTACTACAGAAATGAAGTGCTGAGATAAACAAAACCAAGTGAGCCAAAAGCCTAAATATCCTATTGGCTAATCAAGTTTCAACTCTTCTGGTCAGCAGAAAAGTAGAAGTGCACTATGTCACCATTTGACATTAATTACCTACATCTTTTGTTCAATTGAATTGTTCTTCTAGAAAAACAGAGAAAAGTGTCTGTCACTTTTCATTTCCTTCCTCACAAAACAACCGAAGCGGATGTTCACAAGGTAAAAAGTTGAGCTGTCCTTTTATGACCAGAAATTATAGTGCTATTTCAATTCAATTTTATTTTTTTAATCAAGTATCTTATCACAACTCAAATAATATTTTTATAAAACATTTACTAATTGAAATCAAAAGTATACTCACTAAAAAAATGACTTTATTGATAAGTAAGTTAACTAAGCACATAAAAAGGTTAAAAATTCTAATTGGCAAAATCTGATCATCAGTAAATCGAAATGCATAGTAGAGAAATATAACTTTAAATTATCATCTTTTTATATATGAATACATTTAAATTGAGAAATTGATAAATAATAATCAGTTCAAGCCTTTGCAAATTTAGTTCAGAAAGTTACTCTTTCGTTTTAGTCTATACACATGTAAACATAATTCAACGAAAAAACGACAAGAAAAATGAGAATCTTTAAAAAAAGTCATCAAGCAGTATAATCTTTAATTCTTGGAAATAAGAAAATTATCTAATGTAATATCAGGGTGCTAATAGATATTTTAACAAACATATAAAACTAAAAAAAAATACATAATTTAAAAGTGAAAGAAAAAAAAAAGGAATTTCAATAAAACATGTCGTGTATATGTAATAGAATTAAAAGATGTCCACCGTCCAAACTACTACAATTATTTTGGGGACCAAAAAACACAATTATTTAGTGGGAGAATCCCTAATAGATAACATCGTTTCAAATATTTACAAGAAAATGTTAGGTTTAAATTTTATTTTTTTGAAATTACAATAAAATAACTAAATTATCCTTAAATATATTTTTTAAAAAAAAATATATCACCCGTGATAGGGTGGGAGGGAATATTCCCAAAATGCCGAGGGTGGGATTTGAACCCCACCATTTAGTTTGTAAAAAGCAACAAGGTCATATATATTATGCAAGCAAATAAGTATAAGATAATTTTTTTAATTTTGACTTTAACTCATTCACAACATTTATTAAATTTTACTAAATTGTGTCAACCCAATAAAAAGGTTTACACTGTCATCTCGTCTACAAATTTTGTTAAGACATTTCCAACATTTCATTAGGTTTTATCAATATACATTTACCCAGTAAAAAAAATTTACATTATCAACCCATTCACAAGTTTTATTAAGGAAATTACAATATTCATTTTCTTGTAATTTCAAAAAAGATAATTTAAACCTAACATAGATTATGAGTGTTTGAAATAAATTTTTATTTTATGATTTTTAAAGTTTTTTATTATATTTTCCTTTTTTTTTTTTAAGCTGTTTAGGGTTTGTTTATGTTACCGTTAAAAAAACACTTTCACATAATAAAACTTTCAAGTTTTAAAACTTATACCCTCAACCTAAAGAAGACACTGACAAGATTACAAGAAAAAAAACTTTCATTATGATGGAACTTATACCCTCAACCTAAAGAAGACAGTGACAAGATTACAAGAAAAAAGGAAACCGGGAGCAAACCTTGAGGTTAGTGCTTCTGATCTTATCGTCGGGCTTAGGAAAAGTCGCCACTACGGCCAAGAGATCAACGGCAGCGCCGCCAAATCCCACCTGGAAAATAGGCCTCCGTTCCCGTGAGTCTTAGTCTAACATACACGCCAACGAAAGCGTGTTTTACCAATTGGAAGGCGAAAATGACAGTGAGAAAGAAATTCATATCAGTGGGCAGGAATAGCTTAGATAGAGGAAGGGAGAGAGAACTCACTATGATGAAACTTTTATGGGAAGGAACAGCGGAATCGGAAGACATTCCGATTCTAAAGTTTCTGCAAAAAAAAAAAAAAATCGATCACCTGAATATCAGAGGCCGTTGATTGCAGCAGGTTGAAAAAAAATATTCGAATTGACCGGAGAGCGATACGAAGAGGTAAAAACCGTTTTAATGAAAATAGAAATGGAGGAGCTAGCAGTGATTATCTGAGTATCAGCTCCAGTCGAATTTTCAGATCAAACATGGAATCGGAGTTAAATCTCAAAAATTTCAGCACATCACATTCAAAAAGTACCAAAACTTTTAGAAGGTGATGGACTCGATCGAGCAAGTAATATTTTGTCGGCAAGGATAAGCAAAAGAAATGGGAACAAGAGAAACAGGTATGCAGAAATCTTTTGCATGGGCAAGCAAAAATGGAATGGCTTAGTCTCGCCCATAATAATCCCGTTAATCCTTGTGCCGCGTCGTTGACCTGTTGAGTCAATTTTGCCCTCCATCGACGTCAGATTTCTTTTTTTCATTGTTGTGCATACATCTCCAATCAACTATTGAATCATTTTAAGATCTACACTTATTCTTAAAAATATGTTTTTATTTAAATTTTTTATTCTTTAACCTTTTTAAAATCTTCTGCATAACTTAATACAAGCATGATATAAAATTAAGGTATTGAATTTAATTCACATGAAATTAAAAATGAAAATTAACTTAATACTTGAAGACTGGATTCAAATTAAAAACTAGATTAATTTAAGTTCAAGATAAAATTATGGCATTATGACATAATTAGAATAAAAATAAAATACCCTGCTAAGCTGAATGAAAAGAAAAGGGAGAATCTCAAAAAATAAAAAAACACATGAGTTTTAAAATATGAAATAAGTGATTTAACAATAAAATGAATTGTCAATTATTTTACTGTTTTTGTTAATCACGTTAGTTAACAGAATTTTAAAATTCAAGTAATATAATTTTTGACGTTTCACAAAAAAAATTAGGTCGACACAGAGTCTTCTTGATTCTTGACTCTTGACTTGAGTCGTAAAAGACATTGACAAAGGGGACACAACAGCAAGACGTGTGAACCCACGCCAACCTAAATTGGCTTTTGCTCAATATTGTCAAAATTTGGCCAAAAAGAAAAAAGTAACATTGTCCCAGGAATTTTATACAACCTTTACCTTGTAGTCTTGTACACACGTTTCGGGGAAGCTGTGGTAAATAGCACTACATTCATCCATCAATATACAAGTGAACGGCCTGCATCGAGTGAGTTCTTAATCGCATACGGTCTAAAGATAAACTCTTATCTTGAGGAGCCCAAGAAGGGATTAAAGATGCACTTAGTAGAAGACGATCTTCAAAGATGTTCAGTTAATTTTTTAGCATATATAAACGCATGCTGGAACCAGATATCATTCAGGGCATTTACATTACATCGCGTAAGTTACATTTCAATTCATCATTGAGTAATGAATCAATGTTTCAAAATTAGAAGTCAAATATTTTGTCTCTCCTCAATGTTAACATGAAAAACGCAGGAATTTGAGACGCCTAAACTACTATCAGTCACTCAATTTGACGGTTCGTTCTTCATATCCTTGTAGAACTGTACATTTTAGAGAAACAACCGAGAAACCTCAAATTCTTAAACCCAGAAACCATCGTTAAAACCACGCTTGGAATGAAGTCCCCCATGTTCACTCCGACTTCCGGTAAACCTATGCAAAGATAGCTTGCTTCGGACTGATCTTAACGGCCCTGATCTGTTCCCATGCATAATTGGTGAGGATATCTCGTCTCCTAGTAAGCTTGAAGTTGAAAACGGTCTGTTTTCCATTTCTTCAAGTGGACCAGAACTGTATTCCATTGTGATGAATGAAGATGCTTGACCATAAGTTAACCTTGGGGTCAATCCTCCGGCATTCCACCAACTGCTATCTGAAGGAACAAGATCAGCTCTAATGTCAGATTCTTGAGCAGAAGACTCCTTCTGACTACAGTAATCCCCACAAGTCTCGTCTGTGTCGTTGTATATCAATTTCAAAGCCTGCACAACTTCACCCATAAAAGGTCTCTGAGTGACCTCAGGGTGGACACACATGGAGGCGATGGCGGCCACCTTTGCCATGTCGTCAAAGTCATAACTTCCAGCTAAAGATGGATCCACTAGCTGTTCTAAGCCTTCTCTACTCGTCAAGAGTGGCCTTGCCCATGTCACTAGATTCTCCTGTCCAGGAGGTTGAGACATTTCCACTGGTTTTCTGCCGGTAAGAAGTTCAAGCAGCACTACCCCATAGCTATAAACATCACTCTTAACAAGTAAATGGCCTGTCATTGCATATTCCGGGGCAACATACCTGCAAGATGAAACAGAATCAAATCAAAGGTGTGGAATTATGGCATAAGGAATGCAGACAGAATACAGACATGATTTTATTGGACATGTCATAAATCATGCACCATAACAGTTGTATTTGCTAGCATAGATGAAAGAAAAAGTTCAGGAGAGAAAATAAATGATGGGTAGACATGCAACGCAGCAGATGAGTTGTATATGCGATTAGAATATTTACTGCATTTATTAACTGAACCATCAATTAAAGATTAGCAGCAAGTCAAGCAAAATATTGAAGTTACTATGCAATATACGAGGGTAATAAACCTTCATATTTAGAAAGTTACATAATCCAACACTCGGAAACATTAAAAGATGTTGAAGAATAAATGTACAATTATGCGGCACCAAACAAGGTTTCTAAAATTAAAATAAAACAAGAAGATACTGGAGAGCTTTAAAAGAGGGTGAAGAATATTTAACATACCCAAAAGTTCCCATGACACGTGTAGAAATATGATGACTTCCTTCAGTTGCTTCTCTTGCTAAGCCAAAATCAGATACCTTAGGGGTGAAATCATCTTCTAATAACACATTACTAGCTTTGAAGTCTCGATGAATTACGCGAGGATTAGAGTCTTCATGGAGATAGGCCAACCCTCTCGCTGCTCCAAGAGCAATTTTCATCCGTGCTTCCCAATCAAGAGGACCCTTCTTGTCAACACCTGGTGAATATAATGAGAAGTCCAAAGAGATTTAATTGAAAAGATGGCACTGAAATATAAATTGATCAAGCAGCGGATATCTATTACTGATGTAGATGTGTTACCATGCAAATGGGACTCAACACTGCCATTGTGAACTAGCTCATACACCAAGCACCGTCTACGCCCTTCAATGCAGATACCAATGAGTTTCACAAGATTCCGGTGATGCAAGCGGCTTAGCATCTCAACTTCTGCAATAAACTCACGGTCTCCATTCTGATTATCCTTTGTTAGCAGCTTAACTGCTGCTTCAGTTCCATCTTCCAATGTCCCACTATAAACACGCCCAAATCCACCTTCTCCTAATACTCTCTTTGAACTGAACTTATCTGTTGCTTTCTCAAGCTCAGAAAGTGAAAATGTTCTAACAGAGAGGATAGAAGTAGCCATGGTGGACATAAGGGACACTGATGTTGAGCTTGTAATACTACTTGACAACATAGACCCCATGCCTGAATTACAAGCGTCATTCTTTAGGCTTAGCTCAACTATGATGCAGTTGAAAATTTAATAGAAAGCCACAATACCATGAAATTTCTCATAATTGCATCTCACTCATCAAAACAGATTAGTTCACATGTTTTCATGTCAGAGACCACCAAAAATAGAAGAAGTCACGATTCTCTTACAGATTCTTTTTATAGCATGCTTAAAAGTTGTAATAAAACAGTCAAGAGCAATAATCTTGACACACACAGATGTAAATTAGGGAACCTAATTGAAATGTAACACAAAACTAACACCAAATAAAGAATGCAAACCAGCAAAGTCCAAACTTCAATGAATTACAAAGTTATAAATGCACAAAGCATCTTATTAATTTACTTTCTCAAGAAAAAGAACAATAAACAAACAATCTTCAACCAATGATGAGGACAGCATACATTAATAATGGAAATAAACTGCAAAAAGAGCAACCATCAAGTTGAGCATAAATAATATTTTAGATGATGCCAAGTTGAATATTGTTGAATGTTGACAATAAAATGCTTTGCAATCAAAACAACATTTACTTCAATTCCTGTTTCGGCATAATAAGTCAAACGCCCAATAAAGTTACAAATTTTACCAGATCGCTTGTTTATGGATGAAGTAAATGCAGGACCAACAGCACTTGATGGCCTCCTAAACCTCCTCCATTTCAACACGATGGAAAACGCTCCAATCAAAACCAACATGAGTACAAAGGCAGATAAAGCAATGATGACTATGGTTCTAAGATTCATTTTCTGATTCTTGCTGACAAAATTTGCAGTGACTGGAAGACCATTGGCGCTCCCACTAGGACCACTTCCAACGTTGCTTCCAGATGGCAGTGATGACGGAATCCCTGATATCAACTGCTTCAATTCTTAACTGACAACATAACAAAAGTGAAGTGAAGTAAGACGTAGATAGGAGAAACAATACAACTACCTGGATAACTAATGGACAGGACTGCATAATCACCAAAAAGGCTCCTATCCAGAGGAATTTTCTCATGCCAAAACCTCTCATATATCAGAACCGCAGTGGTGTTGTCAAATTTCTCTCCCAATGGAACCAAGTTCATATCAATTACAGTTTTTCCCTGATTTTGACTGTCAGCACTTGCACCCATTATCTTCACCTGGCTCTGTTCCAGATATGTGCCTGATGCAACCTCAATCTCTAACTGATTCATTAATGGAAAAATTGCATAAGGTGCAACATCCAAAATAAGTTTAACTTTCATGGGAAAGACGCAGCCACAAGGTGAACCAAAGGGGGTCGCTGTCAGTGGATCAGTACATATTTGGTCACAACCTGCCAAAACAGAGACCTCATGTTAAAATGAGTATCAATAAGTTATATTAGGAGGGCAAATGAAAATGGGAGACTAAAAAAGATCATGCAATCCAATCAGGTATAGTCGTTATCTGACAGCAACAGAGCTTTAATTTTGACAAGAACATGAAAATTTAGGATCATTGCATAAGTTGAAACCATTACACTCACACCGTACTAAAACTTAGAGAAGCAAGAAACAATTTTTAATGCGGCAATGGCAGCTTAACATTGGGAAAAGATACAATTTAGAATGAATTCATTTGTTTTTCCTCATATATTGTTTATGAAGAATCAAAATATAAAATACAAAACTTCTTTCTTCTACATAAGTCTGTTTTTTTACTTCATGTCAACTTATGTGTTTATTACCCTAACAAAAGAACATTATACGTTTAAAAACAAAGTCTGTTGAGAAGGTAGTAAAATCATTAAATTCATCTTATTTGGTTACAAGGAATAAAATCCTCATTTCTGAGGCCCACTTACATGAATAAATAGACGTGAAAAAAGTTTTTAAAAAGAAAACATGCATAGTCATGCACATACATATATATAGAGATATAGATTATAAAACAATGAGTTATTGAGACATTATCTTTAAACCCCCCCAGCCTTGAGAAAGTACAAGAGGGGAAAGGAGCACCTGACTTTCAGATATTACCTTGATCTTTAGAAGGGGATGGAGCTACTACATGAGGTCTCACGCCACGGTGATGGTGGTGGTGGTGAGGTTTTGGACTAGGATTCACATTTGGATCTAAAAGAAATTGGCCAAGTTAATTGGTGATATTGAGTGCTATAACAAGTTATTGAAACTTATAATACTATACCTTGGTCAGATGGAGATGGTGCAGGTGCCAGAGAAGGCCTAACCAACCAAGTTTTAGGAGGTTTATGTGAAGCAGATGATACACTAGTGGAAACTGACTTCACTGCAGGAAATGAAACTATATGTCATACATGGTGCTGTGGCACAGTTATCTGCCACACTTTTTAAATGAATAATAAAACAGAACAAATCAAATGATGCAGAATACATGATGAAATCTGCCATCATGCCCTGCTTAAATAACATTTCCTTGACAGACAATGCCTGGTATGGTTTCGGAGAAGGAGACATGAATATTGTCAAAGAGAAATAACCTGAAATACAATGGGTGTTGAGCGTCTCAAAATCTGTATCGACAGTGTCCAACATACTCCCAATCAACTTACATTAATCAAATTTAGCAAGAGCTTACCGCATACATAAAATAATACACATGAAACTAGACTTTTCCCCCAAAAAGTTACAGAAAACAAATTAAGTGTAGGAAAAGCAAATTCATATTTCCAAAATAATCACAACAGCATTTACACAAGATGCCTAGATCTCTAAGACTTGATTTCAACTAGCACCATGATGCAAGAACTACTTAAAATTAAATACTCCCACACTTAATGACTGGTATTTATACTTAAAACACTTAAGTTTCTCAGCGGAATAGATATCAATTCAGTATTTCAAAAACAGGAGTGCATCAAACAGTGCACTGACCAATAGAAAGAGGAGACAAAATTGAAGTTCTAATTATCTATTTGATCAATTTTAAAAGAGGAAGTGAGCTTTGATTAAGTTTCAAGCAAATACATTAGTAGAATCATGCATCTTACAAGCTATAAACAGTGATCTCATTGTTAGTTACTCTTCAAGAGGCAAGCAAAATATGTTATTTAAAAGCTCTGTGCTCAGTTCAGTAGATAATGCAGAAAACATGGGGATGAGAGATGACATGAGAGTAGCTGGATCGAATGGCCAGATTCAATCAAAACTTGATGAAATTACTACATAGAAAGTAGTAAAGATGAGGCTCTGAGATTAAATTGCTCAGTATTCTCTCGTATCTAAGGTAATCAGTGGGTGAAAAATTTATACTGCCCAAAATAATTGGGTTTGGTGCGTTTTGAACTCATGCAAGAGATCAACGAAAACAGCTAAATGAAGCACCATGCATACCGACAGCATTGACCAAGGTGAACTATTATTAGTCAAAAACAATAAAAACAGCTGCTTAACAAAACCATTAATAAGTTAACAAAAATGAATTTGAGTATGCAACCAATTATGCTAAGTCGATTCTAATGCTAACACTTGATAGCTTGCCTTCTTAAACAAGGCAATTAATGAATCCAGTTAAATCATCACTTTCTATATAATTCAGGAGGTACTGCCAAGCTACAAAACTAACATTAAACAATCTATTCATTCAATTCGTACGTAGAATCATCACGTCTTTTAGTAACAACTCACTGGAGATCAAGCTCCTCACGAAACAGTGGAGGAAGCAAAAAAAGAGAACTATATATTGCAATGAAGTATAAATTTTTTAAGCGCTGCTAGTAATCAAATCGTTGTTTATCCTTTATATTTTGAAAAAGAAAACGCTCTTTATCTGAAGAAACTTGAATCCGAAAGACTCGGACCGAAATTGTGTCATAGTGGCAAGCATATAATACGTATAACTCGCTCCGACGGCTCGTTTCCGAACTTTAAGAAAAACAAACAATGTGCGGCATTCACAATATCCTAGTATAGGCAGCAGTAACATAAATGAAAAAGAAAAACGCATACCTGAGCAAGAGATAAGCAGGTTAAGAAGAACAAGGAAGAAGGCGATCGAAGTTGGCATTTTCTCTTGCCGAGCCAGGATTCACAGAGAACCATTTTCAGAGACAAACAACTTCGAGCGAGCTAAGCATGCCTTGTATACCCACCAACTTCCAAAATCCCAGCAAAACAGTCTCCAGCAATCAGCCTCTTCGTGGTACCATTGCGAGCCAGGAGGAAGATATGTCATAGCAGAAAGTTTAGTTGGAGTGAAAAACGAAGCATAAACCCTAGGAGAGAGAATGCAGAGAAGCAGATAGATGCAACAATGCGGGTGGGGCGGCTTCTAGATCCAAGGAATGCGGGAGAAGATCTATGCAAGCGAAAAAACGTAGTAGATATACACAAGCAAACAAGTACGTCTAAAAGGTAGTAGGAGAAACACAGAAAGTGAGGTTAGAGAAAAGGACGAAAATGGAGGCCCGAGGAAGATAACGAAGTGCGGAGAGAATGAATGAGGAAGAAAAGGAAAAATAGAGAGAGGGTGGTGAGGGACTTTAATGCGGGGGAGAGTTGACACAGCCAGTATTATGCATACAGGTTTTTGGGCATTGATGATGAGTGATGTCTAGTACACGCAAAGTGGGGGAGCGTGAGAGAAACGAATTCATGAAACGACAAATTGGGGGCCGTTTAATGTCGACATTGGGGAACGGTCTTTTCTCTAGGGCTGTTTTGGAATGCAAGCGAGGAAGGATGCGATCCTATGAAACGAGGGCTTCCTGGAAACAAAGGCAAGTGGTGGTGGGACTTGTTTGTTTTATTTCCTTTTAATATGAAATGTCTGGAGAGTGCTGTTCTTTTCTGCGAAAGTTTTGCAAATATTTTTAGGGATTAATGTTTGAAAAATTATTTTATGTCATATACACATGAAATGGTGGGATCCACATATACAAATATAAATTTATATATGTATATGTGGGTCTCACCATTTCATGTATGTGTAAAAAGTTTAGTTTTCTCATACAACATGAGAAAACTAAAACCTATATTTTTATACATTGTATTAAAAATAAACAATAAACCATACGACTTGTGAACCAAATAGTTTGTAATTTTTTTTTTTGGGGGAAATAACTGTGTGCATTAGCTATTAATATCATTCTCGTAATTTATTAATTATAGCTTATATGAATGTTGATTAAGTGATGTATAAGTTTTCACAAAATATAAAATTAAAAAATTGAAATATAATGTGCATATATTATCACCATACAAATTGAAAGTTATTATGCTTATAAAGTTCTCCTCTGTCTATATATGATGTTTAGTCTAGTTTATTTTAATATTTTTTACATGTCATGATTATCTCGTGTCTATAGTATACTGGGTAAAATTCACATTATAGTAGAAAGAATATGTACGTCATTAGTAGAGTTGGAAAATCGGGCTAAATCCATCGGGTCAGCCCTAATTTTTTAAAGGTCGGGCTTAAAAATTATAGAAGTTAAGTGAAATAAGTCCTACATGGTCAACTTTGTAGGGCCTCAAGTTTAAAAGAGTTAGCCCTACAAGTAGATGTATTTATGATGCGAGAGAAAAAATTTATGATATTCTTACTCATAAAACAGAACCTGCTACTCATACTAAAACGTAATCAAATGTGTTTGAAATTGATGATAGTGGCGAAGAAGATAACAATGATAATCATCATACTAATATTGTTTAGTGGTATAATTTTTATGTTTATGTGAGTTATTTATGGATAATAGCTTACTTTTGATTACAAATTAATGAATGTGATTATTTGTTAAATAATTGGTATTGTTTGGATATTAACCTTGACAACATTTATTTAATAAATTAGAACTTTAATTGTTGTAATTTACTGATTATACTTCTTTCAAAAAAAAATGAAGAAAAAATATTTAAAATATTGAATAGTAACTTCCTGACCCTGTAGAGCTGATCCTAACCTTGATACTTTCAGGTTGAGCCTTAAAAAATATGTTTTTTTTTTTACGTTGAACCTATATGGCCATCGCTGTTAGGTCCTAAGGTTCAGTCTTGACTCCTAACTCTAATCATTAGGCTATGAGGCCCCAGTCACAGCTTGATCCATACATGAACTAGTCGCGTGTATAGTTCGTGTCACAAAGATGAGCATGGTAGAGAACGACAATGGGACGATAAAAAATACAGTAAGAGAGAAGATGGGAGAGACAGCACGCAAGGGATATAAAATAGTCAGAATGAGAGAGAAAGGGTAGTGGGGGAAGAATTCTGGAAAATCAAGGTTTTAGCTCCAAAATTATGATTTAAGTGTAGAATAGTTTCTGGACATTTTTATTGGTGTTTGGTAAAATTTTACTAAAATTAATATTTTAAAATTTGTCAAACAGGCAATGTTGAGGTACAAATCTACTCATAAATACTGCAAATATGTTCATAGCCCTACAAAGTTTCTTAAGGTATAAAACTACACATACAAATTTTTGAATGACGCAGAAATGTCACAGCCCCTGACGTCCGTTAATTTGTGAGCCCGTATATTATTTAAGTGTAAAAAAGTAAGGACCTTGTGACATTTGTGCATGATAGTATTTTGGTACATCCATTGAAACTTTTGCCCCTAAATGAAACTGAATCCTCATACGTGATAACAAAAATTCACTGTTCTTTCTTCACCATACTCATTTTCCTGACTTTTCCCACAAATCTTAAATCATCAAAAGGTGGAAGTGAACTTGTAACCATCATGGACAAAGATGACCAATGTTCATTGCGGTGAGGACAGAGAGCTCCCATGTTTGTTTCATGGAAGAAGACGATGATATCTTGTCGTTAGAAGCTGGATGACAGTAACAGAGGGTCACTGCTAAATAAGACTAATAATGTTAAAATTAAATGATTGGAACTATACTCATAAGACAGAGACTCAAATAAAATTCGATTAAAAATGTTTACCCACCTCCCCGTTAAGTTCATTAAAATCTGCATTTTTTCTAGCCAAATGAACAGCTGCTTTGACTCAAGGGAAAAAAATTCAGAATATTAAACCTGACTTGTGGATACCAAGTCAAATTACTTTGGACTGAGGTATCGAATGCGTTACTCTCAAGGTCAAAAGTCGACTTGAATGAGCATACTGGCTAAATGTTTGTTTAAACCAGTTGTCAAAGCTATTTTTCTAATATCATTATGCATGTTTGGGATAAAGATAGAAACTGATTTTTTATTATGATTTAAAGTATACAAAATAAATATGTTAGAATAGTTTTATCTTTGACTTACCACTTTGATTTTATTTATAAGTTTATTTTGGCCAAATCTCACATACCAAGAAAAAGTAGTTGACACAATGATTATGGGTGTAAATTTTCAATTTTAACCTAATTTATGATTAGGTATTTTTCCACTATTTCTTCTCTTTCTATCTTCATGAGTATAATTAATATGAGTAAAATTGTCAAAATCTCATTTATTACATAAAAATGAACTTATAAATAAGACCAAATTTTTTGGTTTAAGTAGTACATCAATAAGCTTCTTGAACCTAACTCATATTTGCGGTCTACACATGTAACAAAAATTTTGTTTTAACTTAGTTTTTTAGTCACTAACTCAAACTAACCCAATTTGTTAGTGACTCATCACCCTAAAAAACATTTTTTTCCCACAATCTTTTATTGTTAACGTTTTTTTTAACAATACTTTATTGTTAACGTTTAGGTGTGTTTAGTTTGAGCGAGGAAATAAGAAGAAAACAATCTTTAAAGAGAAAATTGATGAAATTATCATTAACAAGAAGAATAATACTTTTTATTAAGAGTATTTTAAGAAAAATGAAATTTTTTTATAGACTATTATTATAAAATGAAAGAAAAAAAAATTATCCCTCTCCCTTTCTTTCACATCCGGTGCCCTCAAATCAAACATATCATCCCAAATTTCCCCCGTAGCTCCCAAATTTTACATTTCATCCCAAAATACGGAAGGCAGATCAAGGTTGATACCCCTGGACAAGCGCTGCCCGGTGGAAGTTCCGAAATCAAATAAGGAGGCTGAATTGAGCAACCTAAGCACTCTCTGTAGAGGGAGGGAGCCTCTTCTAGATGAATCGCGCTTTCAGAGATCAGGAATTAGGAATCAACATCCCTTCCCGTCCTTAGATTTCATTTGTGTCGTTAATCCCAATGAAATCGACAGAAATGACAGAGTTTCCTCAGTCTCATGATCAAAATTTGCTCGCATCCTCATCTTCCCGCAATTTCAACCTCAGGTCAGAATGATAGGACCCGATGATCCATTCTATTTTCATCGTTCTGTTATTTTCTTTAAGAGAAACTCATTCCTGGTGTTTGAGCGTTTCGTGCAATTTCTTGTTTGTTTTTAGGTGTGCGTATGTGTGTTACATAGGAGTTACATTACATGAAGAGTAGGGAGTATGAATAGGAGACGTGGCGGGGGGTTGATCCCTTACATGCCGATTGAATATTTCTCCTGCTCATAACTATGCTTGCCAGGGTGATTGGCCATAGATGTAGATGCTGATAATTCATAATTCACAATTTTTTTAATACCCACAAAACGTCCGTCCCTTTTTCCTCTGCATACAAAGAATTTGAACTTATATATTATAGTTCTTGCAGTATTGTCACTCATTCAGTTGTTGATTTTTCTTCAGGCGCAGAAATGTAGTTAATTTGCTAGCACGGAGAGAGATTTCACCCAGGACAAAACATGTGCCCAAACAGCATTGGGGAATAATGTCTAGGTCAAAATCTGGTTCTTTCTTTCGTCCTAAAAATGAAGTAGTGAGAGATGCAAGTCGTGGTCTCCTCTCATGGTACTTACGCAAGTGACAAATTTATGTCCAGAAAGAGATAGCTTCTTGAGAATGCAGATTTTCTCTTTGTTCAGAGAAAAATATTGCTGAGAAACACTTCTAAATATGATTTTCAGGGTTGAGGCAGAGTCATTACAGCACTTATCTGCTAAGTACTGCTCTTTATCGCCTTCCCCACGGTCCACTATAGCTGCAGCATTTAGTTCGGATGGAAAAGTGCTTGCATCAACACAGTAAGTTGTGACTTCATTCTCCTCCCGCCTTTTCTTCATTTGATCTAAAGACTATCTTCTGGGGCTGAGTTCTGGCTCTTGTTGGCCTATGCAGTGGTGACCACACTGTAAAGATAATTGATTGTGAAAATGGAAGGTGCTTAAAGGTGTTAATGGGCCACAGGAGGACGCCTTGGGTGGTAAGCTTGAATTTTTTCTGTTTGCATTGATTTATGATCAATTTTTTTCCTTGTAATATTGATAATATGTTCCTTCAGCTGGATTAGACACACTCTGACGCTCTAGGAGGTGACAATTTCCAAGAAATTGAGTAAATAAAATTGTCTTTTTATCCAATGATGCTCACATCATGTAATGGATAGTGGGAAGAGGGTAGGAAAGAGATTGTTAACTATTTGTGAATTAGCGATTGACATAGCTTATGAATTATAATTAGAAATTATTTAATTGGTTTGGTACTCTGCCTTCCACCCTTGATTCACCTTGTACTAGTGTTACCTCAGGCTTTGGTTTCCGCCTTCTACCAAATCTTAGGTTTGAGCAGTTGATTGTATTTATGCTCATGCTTCTTGGTGTTTATGTTTATATAAATCTGTAAAATGGCAAGAGCCTGAAAATTAGCTGACCTCACTTAGCGGAACAAGACTTGTTATAATTGTTGAAAGTATAATAATGAAGCATCAGTAACCTTCTGCTCAAAGATTAAATGCTTTTACCTGAAGAACTTTGACACATGGGTAATGCTTAACGTTTTTTATCACTGAATTTGTGACTTATGACTTAATCATGATTCCTTGGCTATTTAGATAGTTTTGTGTGATATTATGTGGCAGAAAAAACTTTTATTTAACAAATGAGGCATTTTCTTCAATTTGATATCATAGATGAGTGTCAATGCTAGTTGTGCATATTAGTTCTTAGTGAGGTGCTTATGTATCGTGTCAATGTGCTGGTTGTTTGGTTTGACTTATGTATGCTTTACTCTCTCACTCTGCTAGTATGTTTACATTATAGCAACTTATTTTGTGTTATCAAACTAAATACTTGGTCAGAATGGGTTGCCTCTTCATATTTTGCAATTCTAATTGTGATGATGGGTTATAGGTTAGGTTCCATCCACTACAACCACAAATACTTGCTAGCGGGAGCTTGGATCAAGAAGTTTGCTTATGGGATGTCATGACATCAAAGTGCCTATTTTTTTATCGTTTCTGTAATTTTACTTCCTATCCTTTTACGCTGAATTACTTTTCCAACTGCTACTGAATTTATGGTTCTTTTGCCCATGTTATTACTCATAAATGAATCTACTGGGTATGTTGTTGTTGCAGATCGCCCCATTGCATCCATTGCTTTCCATGCCAATGGGGAAATACTTGCTGTTGCATCAGGCCATAAGGTACTAATTTTGCTAAAAACCTGTCCTGTTTAATTCTTTAACCTGATTTATTTCTGATGGCATTTTTTTGTGTGGATCCTCTGCCATTTTCTTAAATATTTGTCAGTTGTACATGTGGCCCTACAACAAGAGAGGGGATGAATCCTCACCAACATTGGTGCTGAGGACAAGGCGTTCGCTTCGGGCTGTTCATTTCCACCCACATGCTGCACCATATCTTTTAACTGCCGAGGTAAATGAACTATATTGATTATCTACTCATGATATCTAAAATAATATGTTTTTGGAATTTTAGATCCATATTGTTGGATTGATGTGCAGGTCAGTGATATTGATTCTTCGGATTCCATCATGACAAAGGCGACGTCCCTTGGTTATATACAATATCCTCCGCCCGCTGTTTTGGTAACCAATGGCCGTTCTAGGGAACATGTTAATTTCTCCAGTGAACTACCCCTCATGTCACCGTTCTTCTTCATGCCTTCGTATACTTTAGGGTCTTCTGCTTCAGTGCTGCTTCAAGCAGACACAAATGCAACAGAACAAAATGATGTTACAGTGTCTCCCATGGATACATCCTATGAAATTCCATCAGGCTCTCAAACTGATACAGGGTATACTGTCCATGATCCTTTCTCTAATAGAATGGGGATTGGCATCCCTAACCCCAAAATGGATGGTATGGCTATTGATGAAACAAATCCATCTGAAGGAAGACTACATGAAAACTCAACTAATGTCCATTCTTTTACTGGTAGACTGCATGGACAAGGCAGACAAGCTGGAAATCAAGAGGTTCTTTCAGAATTAAGTCAATTTCTCCAGTTTGTCCCTTCAAGAGACTTGGGTGGGTGGGAGCTACCTTTTCTTCAAGGATGGTTAATGGGTCAAAGTCTGGTTGGTGCTCCCTCTATGAATTCCCACATAGGTGGCAGTGATGACAGTCTAGCTCAACAGATTAGTTCTTCCATTCTGCCATCTAATTTGTCCACTAGTAAAGTTGAGGAAGCAATGCCAGGTGCCATCACCATACCAGGAGCTTCTGTGGGGTCAGGTTTACTGAATAATTTCCCACATTCCCATGTATCAGAATCTGAATATGGGAATCATGTTGCTTCAGTTAATAGGCTGCATGAAGGGATTGATATCCATACCATTGCAAGTCGGATCCAGTCAGAAGTTGCTACCTCAATGTCAGCTGCTCCTTCTGCAGAGATGCCTTGCACTGTGAAGCTAAGAGTTTGGTCATATGATATACAAAATCCCTGTGCCCCCCTTAGCGGTGATAGTCGCCGTCTGACCATACCACATGCTGTCCTCTGCAGGTATAATTGTAATTATAATTTATGATATTGCTTGACAATGTGATCAATAAGGCTTTATTCATCTCTGGAAAAAAATGTTTATTTTCTTCAATGAGTATATTTTTTTTTAAGGTTGTTTATCAGATTACTTCGTGGAAAATTTTTCCTCAAAAAAATTCATAAATATTGAGTGATTTGATCAAGTTATACTCTAAATGCAATTGTCACATTTTTAATTTAACTTGCAATTATGTTTGCAGTGAAATGGGGGCCCATTTCTCACCATGTGGTCGGTTTTTAGCTGCTTGTGTTGCATGTATGGTTCCTCATACTGAAGCTGATTCAGGGTTACAACCACTATTGCACCAGGACCATGGTGATGCAACATCACCTACACGACACCCAATCTCAGCACACCAAGTCATGTATGAGCTTCGGGTATATTCCCTGGAGAAGGCAACGTAAGGCTTACTTCCTTTACCTTTTATCCTCCCCCCCCCCCCAAAAAAAAAAAAAAAAAAGAATTCCTTCAACTGGTGTTTCTAAGCATTCTTCAATTTTCTCACTTTCACTCTGTTTTTGCATAAGGAACACCATCCAGTTTTAGATAATTGCACGGTTCATGTTTTCTGAACAGATTTGGATCAGTGCTTGCATCTCGAGCAATTAGAGCGGCACACTGTCTGACATCTATCCAGGTAGTTAAATACTTTTACTGTAAATTTAGATTTGATTTTAGTGTATTTGCAAGTCATTATCACTGACTGAGGCTGATGTATCTTTCCTGCTTGCTGGAGTATTTTTCTATTTTTCATAATTATATTTCAGCTGATAGTTCAGGTTTTTAATTATATTATATTATAAAAATAGTGGGTCCGGATTTCTATTTGAAATATAAGCAATGAACGCTTGAACAGTTTTAGTAGACCTTACTTTCAATCTTGAATTGTTCCTCTTCCCGCTGTGCAACTTCATAAGTAGAGCAACATGCCCTCTTATTTGTTACTTTCCTTCTCTGCTCATGCACATGCCTGTATCTCATTTTTTATACTGTTTTTATTTTGTGAATTATTTCTTCTATGAACCTTTTCTTAGTTCTGCTGCACTGAGCGTTTATTACTCATTCCACTCAAATTTTCCCTTATTGATTTAGGTTGTCTGATGCTCTGCTTACGTCATGCCTTTTCTTTTGTAAAATCTCATTAAAATATTATGTTTTTTAATTATTTGGATCGTATAATTTGAGACTGCTCAGTACTATCGCAGGAGCAGTACTCTCTCTCTCTCTCACAGACACAGATAAATGTCTCTTTTCCCTTCCATCCCATTGTAGTTGGGACTCGAAAAAATAAACTAATAAAGTTGTTTGCATTATGAGTTTTCAAAGTTTTACTAATAGCTATCGTACTTCTGTATGTTTTGATAACTGCTAATAATTGTGAACTGTTGTTTTATGTGTAGTTCTCGCCCACATCTGAGCACATACTGCTTGCATATGGTCGACGTCATGCCTCTCTTCTGAAATGCATTGTCATTGATGGGGAAACAACCCTGCCTATTTATACAGTATTAGAGGTAAACGCCTTTTTATCTCAAAATCGTTTTCTCCTCCATCACTGTGAAACAACAGTCTCGCCCCTCCTATTGTAATCTATAATATTTATGAAATTAACATAGTTTCCATGACCTAAAATGTATGTTATCATTTTGGGTGGTCACAAGCTTTTCTAATCATTCATGGCCTCTTGTTGATTACTTTCAGTTGGCATTGCGTATATACCTTTTTGTAGTTAGAAGTGTTTATAGTTGAATTTCAGTTCTCTGAGCATGCATTTATGTTCCAGGTGTATAGAGTATCAGATATGGAACTTGTCAGTGTTCTTCCTAGTACAGAGGATGAGGTCAATGTTGCTTGCTTTCATCCTTTTGCTGGGGGAGGGATTGTTTATGGAACAAAGGTATGATTTTGTTTGCGACCAAAAATTATTTTTCTTTAGAAAACATTCTTCATTTCATAATCTATAGCTTTTGTTTGTAGGAAGGAAAGCTTAGGGTGCTACAGTGTAATGGCGCTCATGCTGTGAATGGCACTTGACTTAGTTACTGTCCTCAGTAGAGAGCAAAGTTGGACCCAATCAATGAGCAAGGTTCTATGCTTTTTTTTTTTTGGCCATAGAGCAAGGTTCTATGCCACTTATTTTTGGTTTCTCTAATTTCATCGGAGAGCTGCAAATGATACCATGAGTGACACAACCTTAATTGACAACCCCTTTTGATTGATTTGTATTTAGGTTCCAGTAATTAACATGTTGCATGTTTATCCTCACCAATTGTCAGATTGTGGGGTTGGACAGATGATGGGAGTTTATACAGTTCAGTAATTCAGCATCTACTGGCACCACCTTTCCTTTCCTCTGTCAAGATGGGAGGTAGAAGACTCCGAACCCTTCAGCTCTTGCTTTGGTTGCATTTGTGGTGGTGTAAAATGTAGAACATACTTCGATAGATCTTTCAAGATTTTGTTTCAAAAATTACTCTTCCTGGGTA
Source organism: Acacia confusa (assembly GCA_037074495.1). Classification (NCBI taxonomy): domain Eukaryota; kingdom Viridiplantae; phylum Streptophyta; class Magnoliopsida; order Fabales; family Fabaceae; genus Acacia; species Acacia confusa. The sequence goes on along the minus strand of CM073507.1, from coordinate 4,404,624 downwards.
AGAGTTTTTTCAATTGTTTCTCATTCCCTTGCGGCTGACAGCTGTTACTGTTGATGATCATCTTCACTAACCTAACTCCGTACCCGTTGCTGAGCACTGGGAATTGAATGCTAGGGCTTCACTCCAGCACAAGCAAATGTATATTACATGTATTTGTATGTTATGTATTAACATATGGCCCCTTGCTAACTTGTTTGTATTTACTCCTTTCTCCAGCCAAAAAGCTTCTTTTTTGGATCTAATGTAACAAATTCTGTAGTTAGAAAAAAGGGGTAAATAAGTTAGAAAGCTTGTGTTTGTTTTCTCTCAAGTTAGGATAGTTCTCAGGCTCGTGAGGCGCAAGCCCAGGGGCCTTATGTGGCAGCATACAACGTAGACATTCAACAAAGGAGTTTTTTCTTTTTGGGGGTCAACAAACTAATGAGTTGTCATTATCCTTGAACCAAAATATCTAATCAGTATCTCAACTTCAGCCGAGGGTTTCACTGTTTCCTATGATCTTTTATTTTTTATAAATTGGTTTGAATGGCTTCTATATTCTAGCACGATGTTTGGATTGCTTGTTTATGAAGACGTGGAAGGGGAGAAGTACTACGAAAACATCAATAAGCCACGGCCTCAAACCAATTGGTTGCTTGGAAATAGCTTGATCAAATCATCAAAACACTTTGGAAAATTATAGGTTACATGGGAGGGGTTTTTTTTTTTTTTTTTTGGGTAAAAAAATGGTGGCAAGTATACAACCACCCTGGGTACTACAGTGGCAAGGACGACTCTTCCAACAGTAGTAGCTCCGAAGGCACCGCAAATCTTAGCAATTTTCTAGTTGAAAGAAAGTCTTCAGCCAGAGGTAAAAGGATGATTTAATGAAAATGACCATGATCGCCGTCCTGAATCGTGACTCGTGAGGGTCCTTCTGCCCTATTCTACAGGGAAGAAACAGATTTTTTTCAGATAGTCGTCTTCTTTTTTTTTTGGCCATATTCAGATGGGCTCATTCATTTGGGAGATTCAAATTTTATCTCTTTAGATTGGCGGATAATGGAAGGTGGAGATGGGGGCATATTGTCTCGAAATTTTATTCGTAAAAAATAAAAGGTTGATAAAATCGCTACCTGCAAGAGGAGGGATTTCTCCTTTAGCCTCATGATTTAAAGTTGAAATTAAAAAAATCTAATGGGTTGACCGGTCAAACGAGAAATAAAAGCTGCATAGTGAACACGGAAATAAAATTTGATAACAAAACTGAACGAATACGATAAAGAATAGGCTGATGAATGAAAATCTACTACTGACAAACTGATCCAAACCGCTAAGAAGAAGAAGAAGACTCAAATTTGTAGTATTTATCAACGGCAAGAGAAACATCCCAAGTACAACTGAGTCCTTTAGGGATGGTGACAAGGTCGCCGGCACCAAACTCCACAAACTGCGACGACCCTTTTGGGTATGCTTTCACTTTCCCTTTCAACAAATAGCAAGTTTCTTCTGCATCAAACTTCAACTGGTACTTTCCTGGAGAGCAACCCCATCTTTTTTGTCCCCAAATAAATAAAAAGAAACAAGTCATGTCACGATTCACAAGTTAGAGAAACAGAGCAAGATAAACAAAAAAACAGAGGCGTACTTGGGCCAGCACTTGATGTTCAGCTCAGCCAAACGAGACTCTGGAGGGTTTCTTTCAACCATGATTCTGAGGTTTGAATTGGAATCTGCAGCCATGAAAGTACGGAACAACAAGACAGAGGAAACAAATATGAGAAAAATGATCTTTGTCTCTACCACAACAACATGCAGAGTGGGATTTTTGGAAGCGAAAAGGAAGGAATCTTTTGGAAGCAGAGGATAAGAGAGACAATGGAAAGATGTTAAATACCTCAGTCATATTCAATACTCGTTATTTAAGATGTTTCCCTATCCAACTCATGTCCTTTCCTGCAATTTTTCAACGAATACATTTAATGATCCTTTGACCTCTTGGGGACATGAATCTCATGTCCATCCACATTCCAGAAAGCCAAATATTAGTTTAGTTTTACTTTTTTCACTGTCTTTTTCATCCTGTACGTTTGTGTGTGGGTTACATGATTGCACCATCTGAATTTGGTGATTCCTCACAAGATTAATTTCTTAGCACTGCACGAAATTATTCATATACAAAAGTTCACAGCTTTGACCTGGTCATTTCTTTACCTTTTGTTTACTTTTAAAATTTGAAAGTCACCGAATTCCGATGCCATGGCTGATTGGGCTCTCTCAGATTATGATATTTCATATAACTGTCGGTGGCATTCATTTAAAAAGTCTTTAATTTTTTTTTTTTTGACCAAGCAAACATCTTTTAATTAAAAACTCATGTCACATCTCACAACGGCCCTCCGGTGGCTCTAGACCAATGCCTTCATAATAAATTAAGAAATCAGAAGTGTGGAAATCAACTCGACGGAGTTTGACCCCTTTTATTTTTTAATTCGATCAAAGCAAACACATGTATAATACTCATCCGATTTTTAATACTACTAAAATATATTTATCAATTAAAAAAATTAGTTAAATTAATTAGTATGACATATACTCTCTCTAGTTTTTATTACAAGGCACCAACTAATAAGTATATTTAGTTATTTTTATAAGGTATTTACTTGTTTCCATTAAGCATTCTTTATTTATTTTTTTCATATATATCCATAAGTAATACGGGTAGAGGGTGAAAGTAATAATGATAATATAATATTAGTATTTAATGTAATTAATATGGGTTATATTAGAAATTACTTAAATTGTAGGACGATTTTATTGACTTTGAATGTTTTTATTGATTTATGATAATCATTAGTTAGTGTTTTATAATAAAAATAAGAAAATGTATTTTCTAAAGCACTTTAGTCATTTTCTTTAATTCTCTCATCCAACTTTTCTACTTGAATATAGTTGAGTGTATTAATAAAGGTAAATTAAAAAAATATTAACAAAAATAAAAATTATATCTTTTACTTAGTATCAAGATTAACCCCTTAAATATATCTTCTACTAAAAAAAGGATCGGACGAATAAGATTTTGAGTCTTATATTACAATTTACAACTACGAAATTCCATATTTCTATTATATTCTTAGTGACTTTTATATAATTTAATCTCCATGTGAAATTATTTTAATACCCTCGTATGACGAGAAAAAAAACTCCCTCCAACATCATCAGTTAACAAAGCTCCGATCATAGGCCGCCGCCATGGACCCTCGGAGTTTCAGCATGCCGACCGGAAATGGCCACTTCACCTTAAGAAACGACAATGTTAAATATGTGAGATTACATCAAAATCTTAAACAAACAGTTCTATTTTGAAGTTTTAAGGTTCAGTGAGGGCCTGGAGAGGAATGACTACTTCAATTTAAGAACAAGCAACTTTAATTATACATCGAATGAAAATAAAATATTAAGCAATGACAGCAATTATTTTGAAGACTTATGTTGTGGTTATGACCTAAAAAAAAAAAATCACCACTCCAGTTTTAAAAATAACTTTAATTATATGAAATAATAAGAAATCTTTGAAAAATAAGGGAAACTATAATATTTCACAAAGAAACTTAATCACACAAAAGTTACTAGGACCTGCCGTGAGAATATAGTATCTCATGGTGTTAATATGAAATTAAAATATTTTAGGGGAATTTTTGCATTACTCTCCCCAAAATAATATACTCGCGAGTAACCCATCTAACCATTTTAATTGTTGAGTCCATGAACCGCTGGAGATACCAATTCACATCTCATGTTTTTCCTTACATGCTTGTTAGATGTTTTTCTCTCTAATTAAAGTGATGAAGGCATTTTTTAAAATTTTTATTTTATTTTGTATATACTTTATTTATTTAGATTAAATTATTTTATATATTATGAATTTTTTTGCACCCAATAACTCAAATTAATTAATTTTCATAATACTAGTGTTATAGAAAATATATTTCTGAATGCAGGACTAAAAATTAATTAATTTAAGTTACTAAGTGCAAAAAAAAATTTAAGATACATCATATAATTTAATCTAAATAAATAAAGTATATAAAAAATAAAATTAAAATTAAAAAAATATATTTATCACCCCTCTAATTAGAGAAAAAAACACCTAACAAAAGTATGCAATGTGCACCCGGTGGAGATACGAGATACAGCCCTGGCTTCCTAATCTAAGTCTAAACCCGGAATACATTCGGGTCGCGCCCAAGTTATTAATCATTGCCCTGAGGCACAAAGCTCCTGACGTTGCTTGGTCCCACGGTCCCACCTGGTCCAGTGAAAAAAATACTAGGCATAGCAGATCAAATTGCCCTTGTCCGGCCGAACTGGACTTCAGGTTAAGGCTTTACGCCCCTTAGTCTGGTCTGAATAAATTTTTTATTGTTATTCAAAATTGTTGAAGATTATTATGAATTATAATAGGTTTTAATGTTTTGTGATTTGTTTTATACAATTATATGTATTGTTATGATTTGATTAAGTTTAAATATTATCTCTCAAACAAAGAAAAAAAAACACTAAATATTTCCTGCACTAGTCTGATTTAGCCCAAGTTCTGATTGATATTGGACCGTATCGGAAATCGGGCTGTCTCATTCGGTACTGTCGATAACAGACATAGGATTGAAACGAAACTCCATCTCATCTGATCCACGATGAACCCTACGAGGCAGCACTGGCCTGTGCCACATATTTCTTTTTTATTGGATTATTGATCGTGATATCCCCTTGCGATCTCACTGTCTGTCTCTTATCTCGTGCATATTCTGTGTGGTTCCAATCGTCTTCATGGCTACTCAGGGTCAAGTAATTACCTGCAAAGGTACTTTCTCTTTCTTCTTCATTCTATTTGGCTCGCAGATGCATTTCGTTTTGCCGGAACTAGAGAGTCCCTGACAAGGTTACACTGTTTATGGTTTTGGGGTTTATCTTTTGTAAAAGCTGCGGTGGCCTGGGAACCCAACAAACCATTGACTATTGAAGACGTTCAAGTTGCCCCACCGCAGGCTGGTGAGGTTCGAGTCAAGATTATTTACACTGCTCTCTGTCATACCGATGCTTATACTTGGAGTGGCCAGGTATATGCATTTTGATTCTCACCTTTTAGTCTACCTGATTTTAGTTTTCGGCTCCGTCCAATCATTAGAATCGATGGTTATTTGGAGGTGTGTTTTCTAACATATGAACGCCCAATGCATGATCAACATTTTAAAATTAGATATTCGCAATGAAATGAATTTTGGTCGGATTTAGATTTAGACTTGTAATATCCGATATCCTTAACGAAGGAGCGATATAGGTTTCTAGTTACCCAACTTTATTCATTTCCTTTTTTCGCTAGACTAACCTTTACTCTTATCTAAAACAGGATCCAGAAGGTCTCTTCCCATGTATTCTTGGTCATGAAGCTGCCGGGTAAATGACAGATAAGTTTAAGCTACAACCTATAGACATATATACGTCAGCGGACTTGACGGTTTGTGGGAATTTACATTTTGGCACAGGGTTGTAGAAAGTGTTGGAGAAGGAGTTACTGAAGTTCAGCCTGGAGATCATGTCATCCCCTGTTACCAGGCTGAATGTAGAGAATGCAAGTTTTGCAAGTCTGGCAAAACAAACCTTTGTGGCAAAGTCCGTTCTGCCACTGGAGTTGGTGTCATGCTGAGCGACCGCAAGAGTCGTTTCTCTCTTAATGGAAAGCCCCTCTATCATTTTATGGGAACCTCAACTTTTAGTCAATACACTGTTGTTCATGATGTTAGTGTAGCTAAGATTGATCCAAAAGCTCCTCTAGAGAAAGTTTGTCTTCTTGGATGTGGTGTCCCAACTGGTAGGTATTTTAGCTTTGCCGTTAGAAAAAAATTTTGAGGTTGGCCAGATATATAGTAGTAGTCTGTCCTTTCTGAATTCTGAGTGTCATTATCTGTCTTCACAGACTTTCCAATGTATTTGTGAAATGTGGCAGTGGCCTTGCATATGCATGTCTAGCAAATATTTTGAGATCTAGCAAATATTCTATTGCTGTTAATGAAGTATTCACTTAACACAACAAATTTAGTAGTGTTTAGTTAAAATAATGTGCGGCAATAAAAAGATTGTTGTTGCTACTGAATTCTAGTGGTATATCTGTCACGTTTTTTGTCAGAAATATGATAGGCGTTAAACTCTCTTAATTGATGTTTCAACAGAGAATGATGTTATGAGTGTCTTCTGGATTTGATTTTTAGAACCCGTAGTCCGCTTCATTACCAGTTTTTTTGTTACTATTTTGTCTTTTTACTTATCTTATTGGTAACACTTTTTAGAAAGTATGGGAGAAAACTAATCAAAATTTGTTTAGGTCTTGGAGCTGTCTGGAACACCGCAAAGGTTGAACCAGGTTCAACTGTAGCTATTTTTGGCCTTGGAACCATTGGGCTTGCTGTAAGTTTCTGTGAAAGCAAAGCACTTGTTTGTACTTTTGCCTGTTTCTGAACTGCTGTTGTAATAAATTATTACACCTGACAGGTTGCAGAGGGTGCAAAAGCGGCTGGTGCAGCACGTATCATTGGAATAGACCTTAACAGCAAAAAATTTGATATAGGTACCTCATGATTTTCCCCATTTTATGCCTCTGATTCTATGCAGTTTTCAACATATAGACTCATTGTCGTGAGTGTGATAGTCTGATAATCATTTTTTTTTTACATGGCCATGTGATGAAGGAAAGAGATAACGCGGTTTACTCTTAAAAGTATTTGCTCTCACAAGTGGAATAATAACACCTTGTAATTCTATTTTATGTCTAGTGGATTGTTATTTTTCCACTGTCATGGTACTTCTATACTAGAAAAGTTGATCTTGTATGCGATATTTTCTGTTCATTTGTTCAATTAACTATGGAACTAGACGATACTAAAGAAGAGGTTCTTCATGTTATATGTGGCTTTCATAAAGTGTTTAAATCCATCTTCTTCTGCTACAATTACATGCAGCAAAGAACTTTGGTGTCACTGAATTTATCAATCCAAAAGATCACGAGAAACCAATTCAGCAGGTCATAGTTGATCTCACTGATGGTGGAGTTGATTATAGTTTTGAGTGCATTGGAAATGTCTCAGTGATGAGGTCTGCTTTGGAATGCTGTCATAAGGTGAGAGTCGCCGCTGCCTCAGGATCAGCTTTATAGCACAAATGTTATGATATGGTTCTTTTAAATATTGATGTGTGTTTCCGTGTTAAATCAGGGCTGGGGCACGTCAGTTATTGTGGGTGTTGCTGGATCAGGACAAGAAATATCAACTCGCCCATTCCAGTTGGTGACTGGCCGTGTCTGGAAGGGAACTGCTTTTGGTGGCTTCAAGAGCCGATCACAAGTTCCCATGCTTGTAGACAAGTACATGAAGAAGGTAATGGATTTCCTTTCCTGTTCCTATGCACTGACACGTTAACCATAGATACTATTCATGAGTGCTATATTGTCTGCTTCATTTGTTTTCACAGGAAATCAAGATCGACGAGTACATTACCCACAAGTTAACTCTTGCGGAGATCAACGAAGCATTTCATCTCTTACATGAAGGGGGGTGCCTCCGATGTGTGCTTTCGGTGGATGTATGAAGTGATCCGGACGAGCCTTTCCAAGTTTCACATGTCAAGCTGCCTTTTGTTTCTCGCATGATGGTTGAAGTAAAATAAATGAGCGTTAGTGTCGGGTCTTATGTCTGGCCCAAAAAAAGTGCTGTGCCTTGTATATCGGCATTGTCCTATGTTACGTGATAGACTAGCGAGTTTTAAGTTTCTACTGAATCATGCTATGTGTGATTGTGATGATCATTTTGAGTTGACTGTGGCATTCTGACCTGGTTCTTGTGAATTTGTTTCCTCCATGATTTTTATCTGCCCCCTTTATATAGCCTTGGAGGAGTTGGCGCTAAGCCGCTAAGCGATGGAGCACATATTTTTAAAACGAATTCGTATTGTTTTTCATGCATGTTTGGCAGTTGGCACGTTTACAATACAATACTGTACATCAAATGATCAAAACACTATTTTATTATGAACTGCGAAAAACCAATTCACATGGGTGAGTGAAGCTGATAGAGTCGGACCTTCTTGGTTTCTTGTAAAATTAAAAGTGGGGTAAGCTTTTGGGCCTGGCCCACATCTTATTCCAACTACAGTCGAGCATATGGTCGTGTAAAGTGGACCATCAGGCCTTGGGCTCAAACGGATCATAACTATGACACCTTTGTAACCTTCAGAATTACTCCATTCTCCTTATGTTCTAAATAAAGATAAAATTAATTTTTTTGAAATATTAAAAATATTTAAATAAAATATTTAATCATATGTTAAATATTATTAAATTATATAGAGTAAAACACTAACCACCCTTCTATTTTGCCTTAGCTACACACATCTCCCTTTTATTTTGAAAATATATATTTAAGTCTAAATTGTTAATTCTGTTAAGAATATGCTAAAAAGATTCTAAAAATATATTTTTTAATTGAAATTTATATAAAAAAGATATTTTTTTTTACTAATTTTCCCTTAATGCTAAAGCCTAAATTTTAATTGACAACTTATAAATATCACAAACTTTTAAAATTTTGAGTAAGGTTTTTAAATGTCTGTAAAAAAATATCAAAATATATCTTTAAATGGCTTAATACAATTTCTCAAACATATATAGTTTCTTATATTTGGTGTTTAATATATATATTTTTAGTTATTTAAAAAATTAAAATAAATAAATTTCAATAAATATGATAAAATTTTAAATTATAAATTTATAATCTCAAAATTCATAATTTTTAACATATTAGAAAGTGAAAAAAAAAATATTAGGACAAAAATATTTGGTGGTATAATTTTTTTTTTCACATGCGCACACACATATTTGTTTAAATAATTTTAATGTTAAAGAAGGGTGTTTTGATAAAACAAAAGTTCAAAAATCAAACTCAATGGTTAACTAACAGTTTAGGTAGATAGAAATAGAATATTAAAATATAAAGGAAGTTTGTGTAATATAAATTTTAATTTTACTCCAAGTCTATATGGGTTTTTAAAATATAGGGAAGATTTATGTAATTAAAGCAAAATATATGGTTGGTTAGAGTATTTTACTCAATTATACTTTAATTTATGAGTTAGACAAAATGGTTTGAAGAAAAAGAAATGACAAATATAATTAATTTAAGGTAATTTAAGAAAGGTAATCTAAAAAAAAACGCAAGACTCCGACCAACTACGTTCTACATCCTTTATGTACAGGAAGTGAGGAAACATTCGCCCCAACCAGACATGATTTGTTGTAGCCAAACGTATGGCGGCCTAAAGTAGGACCATCAGGACCAAGAGCCATCTTGAAGCCTGTAAAGAGCTATCCTAGCAAATGCTCGTTATAGAGTCACAAACAATGTTAATTTTACAACTAAGGTGGGAACAAAAAATTCCCCAAATAAAATTAAACAGCCGAAGAACCCATCGTGATGGCCCCAAATGCACCTTTCTGAGCAAGCTCAGTCTCCTCGTGATAATAAGCCAAACCACCATGACTAGTAAGATCCAACCCAGCCATTTCCTCTTCCGGTGAGATCCTCAACAGCTTCAATTTATGTAGCAAGAAGAAGAGCGTTCCCATGGTAACAGTAACCCAAGCCACGATCGCCAAAATCTGAACAATATGTGCTCCCAATAGCATCCCTCCTCCTCCCATAAACAAACCATATGGCCTGCCTTCAACCCCTGGATATACCTCATTTACATACTCCTTTCTCGCAAATAGTGCTGTGAAGATTATTCCCCATGCCCCACAACCTCCATGAAGCTGTGCAGCCTCCAATGGATCATCGTATTTCAACTTCTCCGCAGCAATGTTGAATCCAATCAGCACCCAAGCCGCCACAAACCCACATATAACCGCCGCCCATGGGTCAACCACCGAGCAACCAGAGGTGATAGCCGCGAATCCTCCCAGCAGCCCATTGCATACGTCTGTCAAGTTCCAGTGTCCGCTCAGGAGGCGTTTTCCAAACAGGGTGGTCAGCGCCGCCGCGGAACCGGCCAGTGTTGTCGTCACTGCGGTTCTTCCAACCGCACTCCATTGCCCGTAGTAAGAACCTGAAGTACCATAGGCCTTCAAGATTGAGATGAATGATCCTGGGTTGAATCCGTACCATCCAAACCATAATAAAAATGTGCCTAGAACAACCAAAGTTCCACTGTGTCCTCGCATTTCCACGGGTTTTCCTTCGTTGTCGAATCTTCCTGTACGTGGGCCTTCAATAAAGGCACCCCAGAATCCGGCGATTCCGCCGACCAGGTGGACGACACCGGAACCGGCGAAATCGATGACCCCGGATCCGAATAAGAGATTTTCAGGGCGAGCGGCGCTGCCCCAACCATCCGCAGACCAAAACCAGTGAGAGACAATGGGATAAACAAATCCTGTTAGGAATGATGAGTAAATCAAATAGGAGATGAATTTGGTTCTCTCGGCGATTGAACCACTGGTGATTCCGGCGGCGGCGATGGCAAACGCCCATTGGTAGAGAAAATGCCCGTAATCAAAGGACGGTGAAGGGATCTTGTCGAGGCCGAAGAAGTGATGTCCAATGAACCCATTTGATGGTGACCCATAAGCGAAGGCGAATCCGAAAAGGTAATAGAAAATGCCACCAGTCGCAGCGTCAAGCACGTTTGTGAGCATAATGTTCAGGGTGTTCTTGGCTCGAACAGAGCCGGCACAGAGCATAGCGAAGCCAAGCTGCATCGCGAATACGAGGTAGGCCGACATGAGAAGGTAGGTGGTATCGATGGCATAGCCGGTATCAACAAACTTGTTGGAAACATCTTCGAAACGCTTACAGATGTAATCGGCGGCGGCGAAAGAATCGGCTGTGTTTGACAGAAGAGATTGGAGATGAGTGGCGGAGCAGGTGAGCGCCGTCATGACTGAGAACAGAGTGTGGGAAGAGCTGGTGGGTGCGTGGAGAAGCAAAGCCAGAGAATCTTGTAGAGCGAATCCCAGGCATTAGATATTTCCGATAATTTATTCAAAACAGCTAATGATAAGTTTGATTATCTGAATTCATTCAATTTGTTCCGATAGATATGATTAGATATTTCAGATCATATCAATATAAGATGTTGTTGGGAATATAATTAAGTACATAAGGGAGTAGTACTTAATATGTATTATTTAAATTTCAAAAGTTTAGAAGTTATAAAAAAAGGTGACTTGCAACTATTTTAAAGTATTAAAAATAAAGTCATCTGGGTTTGTTAGAAATTGAAGTAATAATTACTATAATTTTTCCTTTCTCACATAAATTCTAAAAATTATCATATTTTATTCATTCACACATTAGGTCCTCTGCTAGTAAGGATTTTAAAATCATCACAGTATTTCAATTATACTGCATTAGCTAAAGTGCTAAAAACAACATGCTTGTCGCAACATTCAGAAAATCTAGAAGCATTTGGTGGTATTCATAGTTTATTTAATCAATAATACGTAAGTGGCCAACTTATCGGATCTATTAGTGGATTTCTGGGCCTCACCCTCTTCCGAGTATCCCCACTTTTCACGAAAATCATTGGGAAAATTACATTTTGGTCCCAATAAACAGAAAAAATTACAAAAAGTCTTAGAATTTCAATATCAAAAAAGTCTCAGTTATAAATATGGCATTTTCATTTATAAAAATGACATTTTCTGTTGTTAAAATTTTTGTAATCACTATCTTATAATTAATTATGGCCCTTGTTCTGAGCAAAAAAAAAAAATAATAATAATAATTATGGCCCTTGGAATCCAAATGTAATTCTCCCAAAATCATTCATTTGTTCTCTCATTCCGCTTGTTTTAAGGGGTACGGGCCATCCAAATTCTTAAAATATTTTTTTATAGATGCATTCAATATTTTAATAGTATTTTGTATTGCATTCACAATTTTAAAGTATATTCTTAGAAGCGGCCATCACCTCAAGTAATTTTTTGTACAACCTCATATGGTTTTTGTATGCAATTTTTTACGTAATGAATGATATTGTGACAATTTTATCCATATTAATTGTACTCATAGAGATAGATAGAGAAGAAATAGTTGAGAAATACTCCTGATCCTTATTATAAGGCACCAACTACCTTTTTTTGTGGATCAAGGAATAAGGAATAGAAGTTAAATCATTAAATTGGTCTAAAATTGATAAATATTTCCAACTTTACCCTTATTTTAATGATGTGGATTTAAAGAGTTAGTTAAAAATGAGGTTATACTTAAAAAATAGTAATAAATGAGTTGGTTAAATAAAGTTGGTACGTTATAATAAGGACAAAAAAATTTTAATAGTTGGTGCCTTATAATAAGGACTAGATGGAGTACCCAATCACAAATGAGTGCAAAGTTAAAAGTTTACACCCATAATCATTGAGATAACTATTTGTCTAGCTCTCTTTAGTATGTGAGATTTGGTTAAAATTGACTTATAAATAGGATAATAGTGATACTTAATTCTGATATAAATTAAGTTGGCCCAAGGATGCATCTTAACTCTTATTTTAATTGATCAAAATTTGAACATGTGGGACTTACTCGACTTCCTCCTAAATCCGGCCCACTTAATTCTAATACGACTTAAGTTGGCCCAACTCTGGATACATCTTAACTTTTATTTTACTTGATCTAAATTTGAACATGAGGGACTTATTCGGCTTCCTCATCTAACTATCACCCAACTTATTTACTTAATTTTGATATAAATTAAGTTGGTCCAACTTAGGATGCATCTTAACCCTTATTTTAATTGATTTAATTCTTTTTTTTAATATATACAAATTTTAAGAAAGGGATTAGGTTTACCCACAATCCAAGGACTAGACAAAATCTCTCTTCCTTCTAGGTGATACTAATGTTGGACAGGGCGAACCGTCTATTACCTTCAGGCGTTTACCTAGGCACCTAGGAACTAGGATGCCTCTCTCGGCGTCTTGACTTATTCGGCTTCCTCATCTAACTCTGACCCAACTTATTTTCTCAATACCGTTATAAATTAAGTTAGCCCAACTCAAGATGCATCTTGACTCTTATTTTAACTGATATCAATTTCAACATGTGGGACATGCTCAGTTTCCCCATCTAACTCTAGCCCAACTTACTTACTTGATTTTGATATAAATTAAGTTAATCCAACTCTAAATGCATCATTAACTCTTATTTTTATTTATCGAAATTTGAACATGTGGCATTTGTTTGACTTCCTGATCAAACTCTCGCCCAACTTATTTACTTAATTATGATATAAACTCTCATCGTAGCAATGTCATTTTGTGGCTGTCTGGGAAACATCTCAATCAATTAAGATATATGCGGCTGAGAACAAAGACGATAAACATAAGCCATGACTATTTTATTTTTAATACGAGGATCCTTTTTATTAGACCCGAGATAGAAAACTCAACCTCCCCCAATTTATTTCCGTTTAAAAAGTTAAAAAAAAAATCTCAAAAAAATATCACTTAAATTTTAAAATTCTAAATAGATGATCTCCATTAATTGCTTTACTGTTCTTATTAAATTCATTACTGTTTTTATGGATTTTAAAGTTCAATTGATATTTTTTTTATAATTTTCCTTACGAAGTTTCAATGTTAAATGTAAAACCTTTTATACCAAACTCAATTCATTTTTTTTTTGTTTAAAGAGTTTCAATATTAAATATTGATTTTCTTATGCCAAGTTCAATTCGTTTTTGGGTTAGGTTATTCTATTTTGGTTTTCAATATTCGGTTATTAGAAAAATAATTTGTTTAAATAAAAATACCGAATAGATACTATTTGATAAGTGTATATTTTATAATTAAATAGATGTAGATTGTGAATTATATTATATCAAATTATAGAAATTTTATATCTATTTCGTTTATTTTATATATTTTTCATTTGAATATAATTCTGAGGCTAAAAGGTACTATTTCTAGAAAAGATAATATAATAAAAAAAATCCAGTTAATTCCAGTGCAATTAGATTAGGATCAAATCGTTTGGTCCGGAAACCGGCGAACCAGTCCAATTCGGTGGTAACATGGTTTATATTATTTTTAAAATATTTATTATATTTATTTTTTTTATATTAATAACTATGAAATATTCACTTGATCACTAGTTTTATTCCGAGTTAACTCTAGCCATCTGACCCATAACTTAATACTCTAACCAGTTCTATGACTGATCCGATTTTGATAACCATAGATAATTCAATTACTAACCAAACAAAAACATTTCGGATTTGATTAATTAGTTTCAGCTGTGTGTTTAAAATTAGTTTTTTCGGTTAATTATATTTTTATCAAAAACTGAACCAAAAAACAGAATGCAATGCTCACTCATAGCCCCGACCTATTTCAATAATAAAAACTGAATTTATCCCAACCTACTTCCTTATTTAAAACTGAGTTTATTATCATATCCCTATGCATATATCATACTAATGTATATTCTTTTCCTTAAAAAAAAGGCTAGATTGCTGTAAAACTTCTTTTCTTGCTAAAAATGAAAATAAAAATTAATGTTACAGAAAATCTGAAAAACTAAAACGAAAAGCACAAGACATTTTTTTTCATATCAAAAACATAAAAAATACATTATGCAGCCAAAGGTTTATTTTGAAGCTAAGTCCTCTGAAAAAGCTATTGAATGATTGAATCATGTGGTACATTGAACCCAGTTGTTGTATGTTCCTAATATGGCCTAAAAATCCTCACACACTCAAAATACAGTCGCAAATTTCAGCCTTTTTTTTTAAAAAAAAAAGAAACAACAACCAATAAAAAATTCTAACAAGTTTCAAGGCACAGTGTAGTATTCGCTGATAACTTCAGGAGTAAACTACCTCTTGAGCGTTCAGTAATGGGGGGATGCAACCAACCGTCAGATGTTGCAGGACAAAAATAACCTTTGACCAACTCGGGTGCTTGCTTAGACTCAACCAGTCACTAGAGACATTCGCTTTCCTCTTCAATTAAAGCTTGTGGTTGTCTCTTCATATGCTTGGAGGAGTCCATTTTCCAGCTTTGAACTTGCCATAAAAGCTAGATCGCTTTGAAACAACATAGAATACTGCAAAGGCACAGTGTACTCAATTGAAATTCTAATCGGAAAAATACCAAAAAACAAAGCCTTTAGTGAGTTTATATGTCACCTGGGATGCCAGGAATGATGAAATTGGGGTCCTTCAGAACATCATGGAGCGTCGACCTTTCATTTACTTTGATCCATTTAGGAGCGCCTGATCAACATCAGATATCACATAAAATGGTTTCACGTCACAGAGAGAGACCAAGGCCATTCATCAGCATTGCGTAAGAGCAGAATTTAGGGCAATAAAAAGAGTTCATCGAGGGCATGCATTAAGGATTGATGTGGAACACCAGGACCAAGACAAGGAAAATCATTTGATCGTAGGTCAAAAGACTGGTTCAACATAAATCTAGGGCAACACAGGCTTCCCTACTTTTCACATCCTTAGAAACCAACCCTAGGGCGGCACAAAGCACCAGTGCAGTGAAGAGCAGGGCAATGGGATGCACAACAAAACCATGCCATGAGTTTCCAAAAGAGGGGAGCAACTTCAAAAGCAACATACCTGTGTCAACATGGTTAGAACCGTCAACTGCATCTTTCTCTTCATCACCGGCACTTTCTTGTTGAGAAGCTGCAGTTCCCTCTAATAAAGAATGGAGAAGTTTTGCCCTTGGGAGACCAACTCCAGAACCAGCCTGACATTACCAGGTCCAAAGGATGTGGAAAGAAGTAAATAACCTTTGAATAAATTTTTAAAAAAGGGTCAAACATGGTGTACGTTGCCATTAAGTGAATTGTTGGCAAAAAATGCAATTATCATGTCTAGACTAAGTACCTGACAACAGTTTTTACTTACTCCAAATTTAATTTTCCCCACCTTACTCATCTCAGAAATCAAAACAGCTGGTATATTTAAGCACTAACATGTGCAAACCAAAGTAACATTTAATTTGAAGCGACAAATCCTTAGTGTTAATGAACCACATTTTAAACTTTTACAATGACAAGGTATTGTTGATATGGTCTTTCTCCATGTGGAGTTCAACATACCAAAGAGTGCTAGATACTCATGAGCAGGGGCGGACCCAAAAAATAATTGAAGGGTGCATTGGTGGGGGATTCGGGGGTAGCACCCCCGAAATTTTTTTTAAAGCAAAGTTTTAAATACATTAAAAAATAAAGGAATAAAAAGGAAAAAATAAGGCTAAGTGTTGTTCAAAATAGCAAAGCTGAGCACTAAATAAATTCAACTACATATATTGTAATAACAAAAGTATATTACAATAATTACAATGTCATTCTTCTAGGCCTTATTTTTTGGAATTCTATCATAATTGTCTCACTATCGATGCTATCAAATACATCTTTTTCAATATAAGGCACTATGCAATTAGGGGGGGCACTTCTGTGTCTTACTAGGTTATAAAAGAGCAAGGAGTAGAGCCGGACATGCGTGCATGTTGAGGAAGGCAAAGAAGGGGAAAATTATATTTTTTTTTAAAAAAAACATAGAAGTCTAAAATTAAGGGGGGCCACCTGCCCCCCTTCTCTAATAGGTGGGTCTGCCATGCTCATGAGTCATGAATCAACAAGTCTTTCGGACAATTAAATGTTCAGAAAGCAATCAAACCCTATACATGCAAAATTTCAAATGAGAGCTTACCTCATAGTATAATTCAATGAATTCACGTTTGTAATTGCTTTTATCATCCCAAGGCAAAGGCTGATCTTCTGCAAACATGTTTGATAGTTAAGGGTGTAATAAGCATGCATGCATACATAAAACTCATACAGATATAAAGCACAAAAGCAATTTATAGAAAAGGATATCATATCAAGATGAACTGAAAACATGTCAGTCTCGCAGAAATCTTCAATGAAGTCACTGGACATAACCTCTGCATACAGGAGAAGAACAGGCCAATGAACAATATTATTTTTGTCTAATACTGGTCTTTTAAGTCCAGTAAGTTCTCGAAACATTGCCTTCCCAATCTTCAAGCCTCTATTTTCTATTGCTGACACAAGTTCCTGCAATGTTTTGTTTAGACAAAAAAGAAGAAACTTCAATAAATAAAAACAAAGGTCAAGCACTGCAGACAAGATTATAACCTTTGCCTCTGCAACAGCTTTGGAGATTTCAGCTTCACGATTGTCCTGTTCTACTTTCTTTAGATCAATCTGTTGGCCAAGCTTCTTCAATTCTTCATTATTTGGGTCCAACTGAAGGCCATTTCGACAATGGGATTGAGCTTCAGTCAACAAATTTAATGAAAGAGATGCTTTGGCAGCTCTATAAATTGCCTGTACAGGATTGGTATAGCTTTAAGACATAGGCTCAAAAGTGCAGGGAGAAAATATAACTTTACAAAAACTCTTCAGAAGGCATTGTTGCAAATAAAAGCACTGATACCTTTATATTTGAGGGGCACAACTTAATTGCCTCCTCAGAATCTGTTAGAGCACGTCTATAATTTCCCAGCATCAAATTCACATGCGCTCTATTTGCAAAAAGAACTGAGTTCTCTGAGTCGCTTAAGACTTTCTGATCTATTGCCCTTGTGTAACAGTCAATAGCATCAGAATAATGTTTTTTGCCCATTTTGACATATTGATTGCCCTTTTCCTGATAAGTGAATCGAAGGGGTGACATCGCGAAAACTAGAAAGATAGAGTGAAGTTTGAAAACAGAAAAGAAGAAACAATGCTTATTCAGAAAGTTTCTCAGAACAACTTGAAGCAAGATTATGCCATCTTTTTTATGGACGAGGCAGCAAGCTAAGCAAGATTATCCCATCTACACATTATAAACCTAACAAATTATTTGTTATCTTTCTTGTCACTGCATGAAAACTAAGCTCCAAAGAAACAACCAATTTAACCAATTTGACAGTTTGATGCACCCAGTCCTACCATGATGGAAACTGCAAGAAAGATTCAAACTTTTATGCGTCTCAACAAAGTCAGCAGCCTTACACAGCTAACTCAAGCATCTAAGGAGCCACTTATCATGAAAAGAATAAAAAATCTATAATTTTTAGAATTACTCTCGAGAGGAATTGAAAGGGTCACTGGCAACAATGGAGAGCCAACAAAAAATTCTATAGGCACGGGATTAAAAGAGAACACAGATGAAGAACGAAAGAGAAACCTTAAGTTCAATAGCAGCGGACTCTTTGAGTGCAGCAATGGCATCAAGGTCTGCTTTCTCGCTTTCGGTCAAGGGCTCAGAATCCTTTTCCATCCAGAGAGCCATCCTTGCTTTGCAGGGTTCGCTAAGCTACGCTGTTTGGGAGCTTCGGAAACTACCGGAAACGCAGCTTCTAAACGAGAATTTTGGTTAATAATGCGCTCGCACAGAAACCCATTTAGGTTGTCGCATTTAGGTTGTCGCGTTAGTTTTGAAATGCCAATCATAAAAAATATCAACAAATTCTAGATTCATCATATTTATATAGATGTGCTTATCAAATCATCACTTCATGAATATAGTGACATTGACATATATTGCCAACTGTTTTAGGTAACAAAAATGAGTTTATCAATTGTGATTCTATGTTATACAATTGTAAATTAGAACTGATTTAATTAATATAGATGGATTTGTCTGTAACTATTTTATTTTATGACTTGTCAATATTATTACATACAATTGTCAATGTCAATAAAAACTGAGTTAATGAGTTAATTAGTAAAGATGAATTTGTCAATAATCACTCTATAATTTATCAATATAATCATATACATTTGTTAATTATAAATGAGAATTGTTTTAGTTAACATATATAAGATTGTCAATAGTCACTTTATGAATTGTCTAATATAGTCATATATATTTGTTAATAAAGTAAATTTACATTTTGAATCTATATCATTAATGTTTTGAAGACTTTTCTAATAGAGTAATCTAAATTGAGACCTTTTTAATATTCTTTTGACTTCCCTTTTACAAATCGAGAGGCTTTGTCAAAACTTCATAAGATATTCTTAAAAAAAATATGGGGATTCATTACGGAATAATTATATTTTTAAAATTTTTGTAATGTGTAATAAGGGCGTTAAAATGGAAAAAAATAAAATAAAATAAACCAATACATAAGGCACCTATCAAGTGGGATATAGGTAGAGACAGTTGTTAGGATTTGAACCATAACTTTCAAATCACATGACAAACTTGTAACTTAATCTCTATATTTTTAAATTTATAATTATAATTAGATTATTCTTAGTCTGTATAGTTTGGTTGAATTTTTAGTTTTGATTTCTGAAATTTTAATAATTGTTTTTCATCTGTAGTTTCTTAAAAATTTAATTTGAATTTAACAATTGATCTTTACACTCTTAAGAAAGTTTTGATTACTATTTACATTTATTCCAAGTTCTTATAAAATTATAAGGATCAAGAATTAAAATTTGATTAAATCCTCTGAACCAACAACAACGTCAGCCTAATTTTCTAAGGAGAATAGTGCTTGAATAAGCAATAAATTTAATCTAAACTTAATGCGAGCACCAAGTTTGGTTAAACCCAATCTTGCATGGATTTGCCGAAATATGAAAAATATGTCTGGGCTTATCAGTGAAATTGATTGACACACTGATTATTAAAAAAAAAAAAACCTGAAAATGTCAACGTCGAACCCCACCTACGCAGTCAACGTAGTTGACCTTTGGATCCCATGTTAGGCAAGTAAAACGACAATGCAAAGTCGAAAGAAAGTGGTCCGAGCCGATGGGAAGAAGATAGTCAAATCATAAATGGTTATTCGTGGGGCCTTCTGGGTTTCTACTTGCAATTTTAATATTTAGGATTCGGATTCAGAATTTTGCATGCGATTTCCCCCACTTTGCTTTCAATTGTGTTTTTTTTTTCTGCGTCCACTTCTGGCTTCAAGATTGAAACTTCGCCCTCCATTCCTCTCTGTAATCTCTAGCCTTCTCTTCATTAATTATATAACCCACTTCTACATTTAGTAACTTTCTGTCACGTCTCCTCTCTCGTCCTGTCTTCGAAGGATCAAGCCTTCAACACCAGAAATTTAGAGGTACATTGCAAGTTTCTGGTGTTTTTTCTTTTCTTTCTCAGAAAACAGCGATATCATCCGTTCCGTTTCGATTTTTCTCTTCTTTTTTCTGGCCCATCTTTAAAATTTTCTCCTATTTTCTTGATGCATTTATTGGGCTTCGTTTGCGTTACAAGTAGTTACGCCGTTTGCACGTTGAAAAGAATCGAAATCTCTCAGGAGTGTTATTGCTCGATCTGGCTCTTTTATTTTCTCGGGGCGTTGTTTTGCCTAGAGTTAAGAACTTGGATTCCATTTGTCTCTTGTCCGTTTCAGAACCGAAACCAAAATCTGAAAAGACTGGAGGATTATTTTGGCCGAGCATTGCGAACTTTCTTGATTGTAAACGCACGCACAACGTTATTGAGAGCCCGGTTTGCCATCTTTGAGAAACGAGGATCATTAATGGCTTAAAAGAGGCACAATAATTATTTTGGGGATAATCCAATTTTGTGCTGGTTTTGAAATTAAGTTAATGCAATGGAGCAAACGGAAGCTTCAATTGATTGCTGAACTGAAAGCCTGAAACCTCGAACAATGAGCGAAGTGTGAAATTATGGACACCAAAGAATACGCTGAACCTCATGCTTCCAAAAATGAGGATCGACGCCTGTCTTCAGCATTGTCGCCCAAGCAAACACTTGAGGAGGCTATTAGAGCTGATGGCGAAGCATTTAATACTGTGTACTCTAATGTGTCAAGCGTTCCACCTAAGGAGGCTCCTGCACATAGACGCATCCGCAGCGAAACTGTGATTGAAGGATTGCGACGTAGTGAAAGCTTGCGAAAGTTGAAATCTCATGTGCAGAAGGCCTGGTGGTGGGGGGGCAGATCCCGTGAAGATGGTTTCTCGTCGTCTTTCAATCCTGAGGACCTGGCAAACCAGAAACGCCTGTGGTATCAACTACATTCTAAAACTATGGTACTCAGTTCTGTTTCGCTTAGTTCTAATTTTAGCATTTCAACGGTGTTCATCTGTGATTTTTAGTTTCTGATGATAGTAACTGTTTTTTTCCCTGTAAAGAAGTCATTCAGGATAATGTCGAAGTGATAACAGTTTGTGTTACGACAAGCTGATCATCATTTCGAATCTCATTCCTTCACAGTTTCTTTATATATTCTTAGAATTCTTTTGCCTAGCATTGAAGGTCGAATGCACACACCATTGAAGAAAAGTGGTTCATTTTTCTTAAAAAAATTGATGATTCAAGTTATTTCCTAACATAAGTCTTAATCCTAAAGATATGACTTAGCATGATTATTGATGATTTTAGTTGCCTAGGTTGTTCTTACACTTAAGCATGTTCTCTTGGGGCTGTGAATTGATTAAATGCTATAGTGTATGTTGAAGCTGTTTCTTCTACTTGTGTTGCTTTGACGTGTTCATCCAAAACACAAACTTATCAGTTTGTTGAAGTCACTGTGAATATTATTGTAGGATTGTGTGAATTATAAGGAGCCATCCTCTCTCTTTGAAAATTTTGTGATTGTGGGGCTGCTTCCAAATGCTAGTTTAGAGGCTGTGGAGGAAGCATTTGTACAAAGAAAGAAATGGCAAAAGGAGAAAGCAAAATCTGAATTTCTAGACTCCAAAATGTTGCAGCAACAGGGGCCCACCGCAACAACTTTGGAACCTCAGGTTCATTGGATATTAAATTTTTAGCACCTATAGCATTGCCATCGGCAACTAACCACATTGCATATGCTTTTACTAAAATATTAAACTATAATTAAGATGGGTTTTATAAGTAGAAAAACTAAAAAATGTAATGTGCTATATGTTATCTAGAAATCATGATTCTCTATTGATGAATTTTAAGGCTATATGCTTTATTAAAGAAGCATCATTTATTTTTATCAAAAAGTTAAAAATATGCATCATTTTGTGTTATAGATTTGTGAGTATTAAGTGTCAGTGGTTCTATTGTAAAAAGTTTTAAAGTGTAATTTTGAAAATTATGTGTACACTTTTGTAATGTTGCATGTTTTCTTTCTTTGATGGTGTATATATCAACTGTGTGAACAGTCAGTTTAATGGCAAGATTTTTTTGTATTATAGACTTTAAGCAATTGATGGCTTCCCTCGTTTTGGTTATAATTTAGCATTTTTTTGGTAACAACAATTTAGTGTATTGGTTTAGATGATAGGGTTCTTCATGACCAATATCTATTTATATATGTGCAGTTACTTTTCAAATATCCTCCTGGGAAGAGGCTCCCAATGTGTAAGAAGGATTTGGCCTCCTTTTGCTTTCCTGAAGGTGTTAAGGTCTGCTTGATACTAATTTTACTTACCTTAATCCCCACCAAATGCTTCTTTTGTGATACATCCAGGGATGCCTTTGTTCTTTCTGCCATGTTTTCTGTTTAGTATCCTTGCATTTGCAATCTTTATTCTTTTCTTCTGAGATTTGGAAAAAGTTATCTGTGCTGCATGTACATGAAGGTAAAAATTTTCTTTCCCTAGAATAACCATTACATAAAAGTACTGAGTATTAAAAGTCTAAACAAGAAATTTCTGGCCATTATGTGGTTTACATGTATGAGGGTTACAATTTTAACAGAAAATCATTATAATGGACGGTAAACCTCACAGTAGTGATCACTCTACCTTTTATCAATTAAAAGTATGCATTTGGGCTTTAGCCTCCCTTATAATAAATAACTGAATAAAAGTATGCGTTGACACATCTTTCCTCTGTTTTTAGTTGTACGCCCACATTTCCTCCATTTTCTAATTTAAATTATAAGAATGATTTTCAGGAAAAGCCTTAAATGTCACAATAGTAAATGCATATTCGTTTGATGGTATGCACGAGGAAGTTTCAGAAATAAGATCAAATTCTATATTCTTATCCCACTTACTTCTTTCTAGATATCCTAGAGTGCACAAGCTTTTCTTTTTTTTTTTGGTCGAAGAGTACACAAGCTTTCAAATATGACTTTTGGTCATCCCCATCTTCTCTAGGATCATAACTGTACAGTTTCAGCATTGATATTTGATGCCCTTTTTAACCATGCTTGTAAGTTGAAAAATTCTTTCTCCTGTAGGGGTACAATGAATATATAATGTTTGTATATGGATGCAGCAAATAATGTGGTTATTCATTTAGCTATAAGAAATTTAGCCGTAAACATGTATAGCAAACAATGCATGTTCGAAAATATAAAAGCTCTTTATATGGCCTTATCTTTGCTCCGTATATGCTGCATTGAATTTATTGGCCCCTTTTTTGTTGCATATAGTAGATTTTCATGAGGGGTATTTTATGATATGTTTTTACTTTTTAAAAATGTTGTATCAAATTGGCTGTTGGTATGTTTCTTGTTATTCCATTTGATATAATACAAGGACTTGCACATCTCAAATCTATTCGGCTTGAAGAAGAAAGTGTTGCTTTATTCTTTCTTGATTGATGTCACTTGATGATATTATTCATGCTGATGTCCTTCTCAACACCCTGGGGGTTTTCTTTTTCCTGCCTCTGTTTAATTTATAGAGATATTGTATTAACAGGCATGGGTGATGGAGAGGACCCCTTCTCTTAGTGAGCTAAATGAACTTGTCTATGGACAGGTACGCTGCAACAATCTTGCACTAGCTTCGAGAACATATGTTTTCATGCTCTTTCAATTACCAGTTGAGGGAAAAGCAGAATCTTTGATTAGTGAAAACTAGTTTTTAACACGTTTTACTGAGCATTATTTACTACTTGGACCAAGAACTAATTAAGGCATAAATATGTCGAGAAATATTGAGGATCTCTAATCCTTTTATCTCCCATTTTAATGCCTTCTTTTTCCACTTTTTATTTTTCCATGATGAATAAACGTGTCCAAAGAGATGAGAAATTATTGACCATATTTTCTGTCTTTATTCATATCTTAGCCTTGCCGTTGAAAGATTCTTTCATGTGGCAATTGATCTGTAAACGGATCTATCTCATCTTTGTGACTGTTAGTTATTAGTTCTTATTCTTGATGCAGAATTAAAACTTGTTTTATGCTCTGACCGCCTTCAACCCAAAAAACAATATTTTCATTTTTATTTATTCTCTGCAGGAGCATTTAGGTAGAGATGATTTGTCATTTATTTTTTCAGTCAAGGTAATTTGTGCATTCATCTATTAGTATTATTGTGTTATTTATTTAATAATATTATTTTTTCTATTAGTATTATTGTTCATTATGTGTATGCTTGTAGGGAATTGATGATTGGAAGGGTAATCCTTTACATTATAACGTGTACATTGTTAACAGACATTTTTTTAAAGGAAATAAATAGAAATATGTGCCTACAGATTGCCTAAACTTTTTTTTCCCTGAAATGATCTAATCTGTTCAGAACAGTTAACCTGTCAAAAGATTTCTTAAAGTTTGAGCTATAAGTGAAAACTGAGAATAAGATGTAGCTAGTAACATGTAAGGGACATCCAAATTTTGGAAGCTCAACTATCTGGTTAAAGAAAGTCCAAAATTGTGTTAAAGAATCACATAATAGAAAAGCCTATGCAATGAAGTGAACATCACAATATTTTCTGTTTTTCAACTCTAGGTGTTGCCTGCTGGATGGTTAAACAGACAAAAACAACTTTAGTGGTTGACTTTTTGTGGAAATGTGTTGCAATTAAATGCATATATACTTATCTAATTATCTTTATTGATTGACATGTGTTTGGATGTGTTCAGGGCTGTTGAGCTTTTTGATTTTCGTCTCTAGTTGTTGACCCTTTTCTTTCTTTGTTTTTTTTTTTTGGAAAATTTTATTTCTTATAATGCAATACATTGACTAAGAAGCTAAGATAGCTGGTTTCTGAAACAAGTTTATATTTTCATGCCTTGATCAGGCGGCAGACAATGCAACACTTTATGGAGTCTGCTTACATGTGCCTGAAATTGTTCAACGTCCTCCTGGTATCTTAGGTGTTTCATCTCCCCATTCTCCACCTTCCGCAGCATTCAGTCGTGTTCTAGTTTCTGCACCTCGTTGTTACTGTCTGCTCACTAGAGTTCCTTTCTTTGAGTTACATTTTGAGACGTTGAACAGGTTGGCATACTGACTCATGTTTCAAGTCAATATTAACTGTTTGAAAATTTTGTTTTCAATAGATCTAATAGGGTTCACTATGACTTACTTGGATGCAGTCTCACTGCACAGGAGCGTCTAAATCGAATAACGCAGTTTCTAAGTGACATGAGTCTCACAGGTTCCTTTACATTAAGACCTAAACTGGATGATCAAATGAGTTCACATAGCGACTCCCAAGAGAAGGAGTGTGTTAGTAATTGGATGGCTTGTGCGATACCTTTTGGTGAGGTAGCAGCTATTACTGCTGCTGCCGCAGGAATTATAACTGATGATGAGATCCTACACGTCTCACCCAAATGGGATCGTCAGTCCCCTGTAAGTGTGACTGGCAGTGAAGCTTCAGATTTTTCCCGAGATAGCAAGAAGAATCTACATGATCATGATAACTGTAATTTTGGGACACCGGAAACCCAGCTAGATGCTTCAGAAAGAACATGTGAAAACAATGAAAATGGTCATATTTCTCCAGAGTTTGGAACTCCTCTATCTTCTAGAGGTCCTGTATTGGAGCGTATGGGGAGTGCTGAGTCATTTTTTAGAAGGTAGATTGATGATTTTGTAATAAAGCCAGATTGCAATTTTAACCTTTGCAGACCATCATCACTATGTTTTACTTCAATATCTATGCTGGGATATGTTTATGATCATTGTTTATTTTGTAATGTGAAAATCATTCTTTTGGTCATGATTTTTACAAATCTATTACAGTTTGCTTATAGCCTTTACTGTTTTCATTGCCATCTTATGCATGTGGCATTTCTATTCAACTTCAATAACATGATATTATAATTGGCAGTCCAGTTAGAAGCATGACATCAGATGATGAGAGTGATCTTTTTGCAAATACTGAGCATGATTATGGAGATGAATTCTTTATGGAATGGGCTAGGGTCAGTATTAAACGGTTGGCACTTTTTCTCCCACTAATTTAGCTATATTGATGCTTGTCTGATACTTAATTTGTTTTCTTTGCTGTGAATGATTTGGATAGGAGACTAAGAACGAATTGCTACAGATTGTGTGTGGATATCATGCTCTATCTATTCCATCTCGAGGAAGTGAATTTATTTTTCACCCTCTTGAACATCTTCAGGCCATTGGCTATAGACGGGCTTCAGTTGCTGCTCTTGGTTTTCATGGAAATTATTTTAAAATTTTGGAACCTGCTCAGGTAATTCTGGAGCTGTAGTTAGTAGTTTAAAGAAATCTTCTCTACAATTTGGCTCACTCACTACACTTGGTAAAAGGTCAATGCAAAGTTGGCTGCTGCTGAGGAAGCGCTTGCATTATCAATATGGACTACTGCAACAACCTGTCGTGTCTTGTCCCTTGATACTGTAAGCATAAACTATAGTCAAGATTGTTGTATGTAATTGATTTTGTCTATAGTTCTTTATAAAAGATGGTTTCAAAAATAGTCTCCTTTGCTACAATATACCTTTAAAATGTTGTAAAATTGAAATAAGAGGCCCTTAAGTTTTGTTTCTTTTTAGTGCTTGCTTTTCTGTTCTGTTTCTCTGCAGTCTATCTCTTGGAGTTGTTATGCTAAATAACATTTTTTATTGAAGTATAGCTCATACTTTCTGAACTCTGACATCTAACATAACTACCGCGGATTAAAACCACACTGGTTTGCTGTCTAGCTGCAAAAATGTATATTGCTTTATTTTTATTGATAAATTGAACGCTTCCTTTTAAGGAGCCATGCTTTAAATGTTTTTAAATTATTCGTCCAAATTAAAGATAACAGAAAATATAATTAAAACTAAAAGAATTTCTGATTAAGGAGTTATTAAAGGCTGGAATATGTGCTCTTATTTCTTTTCTGCCTTTGCTTTCACGTAAGCAGAATCATCTTATTTTAGGTTTTGAAATAAACTATGAAAAAAAAGGGAAGACAGTGGGAAAAGAAATGGTACTTCTGAATATTCCTACAATTGAAATAGACAAATATGTTGGTTACGTGCACTCAGACCTTCGGCAAGTAAAGGATTGTGTTTCATTTGTCAGAAGTAATAATTCAATCCTGCAACTTCAACCTCACTTCCTGTTGGTGATTTTTCTCACATGCCACTTATTGTAACTAGTGCAGATAACTTCATTGTATCATACGATTGATTTAAACTACGATACATAATGTTACTGGCAGGTGCTGAGTTTATTTGCAGGAGTGTTGTTGGAAAGGCAAGTGATTTTAGCTTGTCCAAATCTGGTAAGTCATTGAAACAATCAGATAAATTGATAGTCACTGATTTACTTAACACCGTTATATTTTAAAGCTCAACAGTTTTTTGTATCCATCAACCAATCTGGCTTCTTACAGAGATGTTCTACCAAAATTTGCCATTTAGTTTGACCTTTTTGAAATGATGCAGGGAATTCTATCTGCTGCAGTACTTTCTCTTGTTCCAATGATTCGTCCATTTCAGTGGCAGAGTTTATTTTTGCCTGTGAGTTCATTAAGCATTCAACAATGCCCCATTTCAGATATCCCTGGCGGACATTCACACATTCCTAAAGCTATTTACCTTGCTTTTCAGGTTTTACCTGGGAGAATGCTTGATTTTCTTGATGCCCCAGTTCCATATATTGTGAGAACCATTTTATCCAACATTCTATAAAAAATTATGGCTCTGTGTATTATGGTTTTGCTGATTTTTACTTCCTCCAGGCTTTTCTTTTATCTATAGTGAAGATATAGTGTTTGGTGTTTTTTTTTAGTGCACTCTCAAATTGATCTTTAGCAGGGTTTCTTATCTTACATTTGTTAGTTATTTTGACAGGTAAAATATAAATAATATTAGGTATGTAAATTTATAAACTGTGTTATTTATATCTGTGTGTTTTCTGCCTTATGGGATAATTTGGTAGGCCCGCTGTGTATTTTTTGAAATTTAAAGGTTGAGTTGCACTATTCGTAGCATATAAGCAATGTGACTTACTATAGATTTTATATTTTATATTGACATTGACTTCCCCAAGATTTTTTTTCCTTTCTTCTCCGAGTCTTTATACTTTCAGGTGCATCTTTAATTATTAGTTTTTTGCTCTTATAATTATTCAGCATTTAGTTATTCAGGCTTACATGATAGGCATTCCTTATATTTGTATCAGTGATACCCTCGGTTTAGTATATGAAATATATGTATATAAACTTCTCTCCAAATGCTGTTCACAATCCATTTTAAATAATTTTTTTCCTTATCTCTTAGCTGCAAAATCTCTTCCTCCTTTTCTAAATTCCATTGGAAATGCACGGAGCCTCACTTAGTTATTTGAAAGTAGAGTCTACAACTTCTTTTTCTTTTTGTTCTTCCTGAAATAATTGTGAGAACTGACATGTTACAGAGACTATAGAGCAGAAATAGCCACGCTTGTTCTTTTCCATATTCCCATTTTTTAATCTATTTCTTTGATTCTCTTGCAGGTTGGCTTACAACATAAACCAGAAGACTTGATGATGAAAACTACTAATGTTGTTTACGTTGATGTGCTTGAGGATCAGGTTTGTAGGCTTAGTGACTTTTCGAAGATTATTAGATTTTCTTCATGCACTTTGGGAAACCAGTTGGAAGATTGTTACACATATACTTCGTAGTCAAGGTTCCTAGCTAATTGACATCTTTAGATTCCAATATTTGCACTTCGACACTGTTATATATTCTCTGGACTCCATAGCTAAACATGTTCGCTGACCAGAGGATATCACATGCAATACCTTGCAGCGTCTTTGTCTCTCTGTCTCCCTGGCCTTCAACTTTGCTAAACACTGTTGGCAAATGGAATTTCAAAAGATAATTTGAGGTTACTCTCTTCATAAACAAGAGAGTGATGACAGATACTATTTTGTTTCCTGTTTTCCCTGAAATTCAACCCTACACGTTATCATATATGCCATCACATGGGACTATATCACAATGATCACGTTCTGATACGATCAGGTGACTGGACATTTCTTAAACGAATTTCATAATTCCTCCACGTTCTGTTTTGTTTATGCAGGTGCACAAATGTCAACTGCCAAAACTTCCTCAACATAAAGAGCTTGCCTCTCGGTTAGCTCCAATTCATGCTAGACTTTCACGCTCAAGTACCTTGGCTAAAAAGCATCCTGTATATAGGTTCAACGAAGCCCAGGTTTTTGCAGACCTCATACTGAAACTTACTTGTTCTGCTTTCTAGTTTTCTTGTTGACTTGAATGTTTGAACTTTATATGTAAACCTTGGTAACCAATATAGCATAAAAAAGCAAGCCTTTAAACTTTGTGAATAGCAAACTTTATTTAGATATTTATGATTTGTTCATTACAAGCCAGCAATTTTTCTGCTTCACGGTCCTTCTTTTACTGTTGGCACTGGTAATTTGAACTTGCTTGCAGGCTGAAGCAGCAAACCAGTTTTTGAATGTTATGTTTGACTACTTGGAGTCGCTTTGTTCAGATCTGAGATTCCATACTATAACCAGTGTACAATCAGATAATGACAGGGTAAGATAAACGAGTCATTGCTCATTCGATTTATTGATAGAAATTCACTAGCAATGAAGAATAAATAGTTGGAGCTGTGATCCTGGCTCGTCCTGGGTTTCTTTTTCCAGGTTTCTTTACTTTTGAAGGATAGCTTCATTGACTCCTTTCCTGCGAAGGACCAGCCATTCATCAAGGTAAAATTTCCCCCCCTCTGGTGCCAAGTCTCAAGTAGATTTAATCTATCAATGACTAGTCGATCCAATCATGAATAAACATTCTACACAACACAATGTATAAACATGTGAGGCGTATTTTTAAGTAAATCCATCCCTAATATTTTTCAATTTATTAATTGATCATAGATGGGTCTAAAAATCTCCTTGATAGGGAAAAAAGTTTGACACTGTAATAGGAGAAGCTTTGCTGACTAATTACCTATGGGTTGAGCTTGCAGCTACTTGTAGATACACAGCTTTTCACTGTTCTATCAGACTCCCGCCTATCAAGCTTTGAGAATGGCAATGACACGTAAAGTTAGGAGAATGGAATGCAACATAAGATCTATCGGACATGATCATTCATAGAGAGGAAGATATCGTTGGTCATTTGCAGATGCCAGCCTAAAAGGTCCTGTGTTTGGAGCGATAGGATATCAGTTGTTATATTATGTTAATATTGGTTTGACTGCTAATGCACGCTGATTATTTATACTGACCCACAAGAAAATAATCGAATTATCCCTATTTTTTTTTGGAGGGATATTTTCTTTGAATTGGCCGTACAAGTTCAATAATTGTGAGGACAGGCAATTTTCCCTGTAGGCTATGTATCAAAAAAGTAGAGAGATAATTTAAACACCCATTTGAGTACCCAGTAAACGAAGAGTCAAGTTTCCATGAGTTCGGTGCGAAGTGATTCTTCTCCGCAGCTCTTTATCTTATCTCAGATTTTCAAGGAATATATATATATATTTTTTTTTTATACAAAAAAGTTTTGGAAAGATTTGACACCAGTCCCCTACCAAGGTCAGGATACGGCTACGGGCTCTATAAGCACTTACTAGGGACTTACAAGATCGCCTATTAAAGGAGTCCCAGCGACGGCAGAGGAGATTGAACCCACGACCCAAGGGCCTAGTCCTGAACCCCTTATCATGTGTGCCAACTCTCATTGGCGATTTTCAAGGAATATTAATAGCAAATTAACAAGTCTTTTCTGTTTTGGTCTTTTGGAGCCCATATCTTGTATCTGTCTAATATTTTGCCCGTTCAACGGCCCAATTTAAAGTTGATTATTAACGGGCTTGGCCGGTCCAAAGAAACAAGGCCCAACCCCTTTGTTTTAAGAACCGAGGGGTTTGGGTCTAGCTAAATAAGGTTGTATTTCAACGTGGCGTTGCAAGGCGAATCCCTAAGAGAGGTATTTACATTAATGATCGGTAAGCACTGAAATTGGTTCGGTGGCTAAAAGGATGGGATGAGAGCTTTAACCGTAACATGCATCGGGAGGGAGGTAAATCCTAAATTATGGAATCAGGAAAAAGAAAAAAAAAAGTCAAACAATGGAATATATCTACAGTTCAAGGATACTTCACCTTAGCCAGAGCATGGGAGTTGTCTTTAGCAGAGACCTAGGCAAATACTTAGTTATACCCTTGATTCATACGAGAGTGTCAAATGTTACCTTTACCCCAATCTTAGAAAAAACTAAAGAAATTGTCAACGTTAAAACATGGATGTTTGAACTTTGTTGGTTGGACTTCCCTAACTAGAGCAATGTTCATTGTTTTACCAACTTATTATATGCAAATAATGCTTCTCCCAAAAAGGTTGATAAAGGAACTGGAAAAGAAGAGCAAGAGTTTTTTATGGGGTGATAACAACAAGGGAAAGAAGATCCTTTTGGTATCATGAGAGCAAGTAACTAAAGAAAAGAAGAATGGGGGTATCAAAATAAAGGATCTATAAGTTGTTGATCGAATCATGTGTGCACACCCTCTACGAGAGGAATGAAGGGAGGATAAATACTATTGGAAACCTTCATTTGATGGTTTTTTTTCCTGTAAAGTCTACATACCATTTTCTTTTTGCAGGTGCACATCAAGATGGAGACTCTATTTGGAAGATGTTGTGGAGATATATCGTCCTAAAGAAAATTAAGTCTTTGGGTTGTCTCAGAAAAAATTAAGTATTTTATGTGGACCTTTGCACATAGGATAATACATATGACGAAACTAAAAGTTCAGAGAGGCATTGAGGAATCAGCAAGATGCCCATTTGGATGGAACCAAGAAGAGGATTTAAACTTAATTAGGGACTGTAGCAACACGAATGAAAGATAGATCTTAGTAGTTACCCTGGCCTTATGGGAGAAGTTCACATCACTCTAAGGCACAAAGTGGCTATAGTGGAATCTCAAACATGAATTAGAAAGGGGTTTCACCAAGAAAATCTCATGGGCTACATTGTTCGGTTATATCTACTGGGGCAACAAATTATTTGGCGAGGACCTCCCAAAGAACTTTGTACGAGCTATTTTTTTCAAGGCAAGCTGAGATAAGGATTTAATAACAAAATATCAATTTTATTCTAACTAGAATATTACAAGACAAATCAGCCGGGAACGTCAACAGAGATTTATCACTCTCTAAGTGGATGCTTCAGTTTTGGAGTAAAGGAAAAGCAATTGTGGCGGCGTTATTAGTGGAGACGATAGACGATATATATGCAAATTCATGTGTAAAATCACAATAATTCCCCAATAATAGCAGAAATCATTGCAGTTATCCAAGGTCTTCAGATATGTTGGAATAAAAGATACAAAAATATTGTAGTACTATCGAATTGTGTTGAAACTGTTAATGTTTTGACTAGGGATTGTGATCATTATCATCCCTTTAAGGACATTATTATTGTTGTCAAGTTGTGGTTATAAAAAAGCTAACAAGTTTTAGTTAGTCATGTTCCCAAAAAACATAATAGTTTAGCGGATCACTTGGCTAAGCTAACTTATAACATCATAAAAAACTTTTGTCTCGTTTATTACTCATCACCTTCATACCAAGAGGGGATAGTTGGTGAAAGATAGTAAGTTGTAATTTTTCATATTATAAATGTTCTCTTGAGTTATTAATGTATTTCAATTTTATTTAAAAAAAAAAAAAAAAAGAGCAGCAACAACAACTACGTCAAAAGCATACCCAGAGACCCAACTCGCTGAAACAAGAGAGAAGTTGCAAATAAAGCATTGGGTGACATATCCCCTTACCCAATTATGGTGTAAGAGGGAGCCGCCTCATTGTCCCCTGCGCCAAATATTTCTCCCAGTCTAATTTGGGTTCCTGGGCCACGTGGACTTTTCTATTTTTGGCTATGGCGTTTTTGCCAAAAAAAAAAAAAAAAACCGCCTAGTCAAAATATAACAAACACAAAGTTTTTATAATAATATGATTTCTGTTTGTGCACGTGTGTGTTTGTTGGAGACTACTACTGGTCTTATTTGTAGGACATGAGAGGAGTAATTTTTTGATCGTATTTATAGGGCAGAGAGATTAATTATTCATATAAATGTATAATTCACACCTTATTTATTATTATATTAACTTTCTTTTTATGGGTGTAGTGAACATTAAACAGTTAGAAGGTTGTTGAATTTAGGGATGAGTTGATGAGGTTTAAATTTTTTATTAGTATGTATGAAAGATGTTAAAAGTATCTTATAAGTAAAGTCGATGAGTATATTGAGTGGTGCGATTGGGTGGTTTTGAATTCAGACTGCAAAAGGGTACAAGTCAGTGATGCCAATGGGATGGCAAGGAGAGGGAAGAAAGAGATGGAACTTTGCTTGTGGTTATTATGAGATAAAAATAAAATTTCATGGGTCATTTAAGGGATGTTAAGGCATTGAGAGTATTATTGGCTGTCAAGGGCTTTAGTTAGTCATTGAGATGCTTAATGGTAGATAGCATTGTGCAATAATAATGAGAAGGCCAGGATGGGGTTTCTTTGTTGAGTATACCCTTTCTGGTTTTATTTATAAAAATTTAATGATTAGATTATGCGGTTTAAGAAGATGGCTAAAATTAGTTAAACACAATAAATATGTCTTGATATAAACTTTTTTTTCAAGTATACCTTATTTATGAGATGTA
The DNA here is from genome assembly GCA_037074495.1 of Acacia confusa. Lineage (NCBI taxonomy): Eukaryota > Viridiplantae > Streptophyta > Magnoliopsida > Fabales > Fabaceae > Acacia > Acacia confusa. Next base: position 4,370,758 of record CM073507.1, on the reverse strand, counting down.
AGTAAGAGAGAGAAATAACAAAAATATAAGAAATATCAACTCTTAATTAATGCAATATGTATATAATTAACGAGGAGCACAGATGAAAGAAAAACTCATTAAATGTTTAGACAATTCTTATTAGGCTCTTATAAAAAAAATTAAGACAATTTAAATTTTAGACTTTTATAAAAAAAATCAGAGGGAATATCACTCCGTATATTATTATAAGTTATTTGTATCTCATTTTCACAAACTAAGAAAGCATTAAACTGATAAATTTTGTATATTTGGCTTTATTTATTAAATGATGTACATTTTCTTTCACGTCAATTTATCTCTAAGCATTAACACCCCCCCCCCCCTCTCTCTCCCCCTTATACCCAGCCAATAGTGAATAAAGATGAAGTTAAGAAAGCCTAGTTCATTATCCTACAAGTCACTTATATTTAAATATAACTTTTTGAGTACAAGTGAGTTATAATAAGCTAAATAGTGCTTTTAAGTATCCATTGCCTCATGGGTATTAACTAGAGGATGTGCCCAGGAGTGGGTAGATTTTGAATGCCCTTTTAAGTTGGGTTTAACTATGGCGATATGACATATTGGAAAGAGACATCTTAATTGCAATATCCAACACTACACACAGACCATGAAGCTGCTGTAGAATGGAGCTTTCTGTAAAGCACTAAAGCTAGAGCGTTGCAAGCGTCTGGTTTTAAATATAAGATTTACTTTGAAATCTAATTTCTTTGTTAATGTGGATATTGTACTCTTTCCATCTCTTAATATGAGAAGTATTTGAGATATTAATATTATTCTTAAATATAAGACATACTCATTTTCACATTTATCAATTTTTTTTTTTATTAATTTGCCTCTATTAAGGTTTCTCAACAATAATTAAAGAGGGGAGAGAATAAAAAAAATTAAGGAAAATGATTAGACTATATTAGAAAGTACATCCTCTAGTCCTTATTACTTCCTCTAGCCATTATTATAAGTCACCGATTACCAACAATTTTTTGTTTTTATTATGAGATACCAACCAATGGCGAACATAGGTGTTGGGTTGGGGGGCAAATGTCCACCCTTAAAATTTGGTAATTGTTTTTTTTAAATAATAATAATAATACACATTTACAATATAACAAAATAATATATCCTCTCCTATTTCTTGAAAAAGATGTATTTAATAGCATTGATAATAAGGAAATTATGATAGAATTTTAAAAAATAAGGCTTAGAAGGATGACATTGTAATTATTTTTATTGTAATGTACTTTTATTATTGAAATATATATACTTGAACTTATTGAGCGTCCATCATTCATTACAATTTATGTAGCTGGATTTCTAAGAGCATTTAGCCTTGCTTTTCTAAGTGACAAATTTGTAAAATAACTGTCTCTCTTATTACATTGTTAGTATTTACTTGATTTCATAAATATTTTTTTGATATTCTTTTATTTTCTTGTTTATATTCTTTTGTTTTTTAATACATTTAAAACTTCCTTTAAAAAAATATTCGGGGGCACCCATTACTAGTGTCCACCCTTCATAAATTTTTCGGATCTGTCACTGGCACCAACCACTTTTAACTAACTCATTTCTTACTATTTTCTCATTATACCCTCATTTTTAACCAACTTTTTAAATTTACATTATTAGAATAGGGGGTAAAGTTGAAAATATTTATCAATTTTAGATCAATTTAATGATTTAACTTTCATTCCTTGGTCTGCGAAAAATGTTAGTTTATGCCTTATAATAAGGTCATAGGAAGTAAAAGACACCAATTAGCAAGTTTATTTTGTCCTTTTTATAAGGCATTTTCCTGTTTCCAAAAAGCATTAATTGTTTTTTTTCATGCAATTAAAGTAATAATAATATAATATTAAAGTTTAGTGCAATTAGTAGGGTTATTATTAAAAATTATTTAAATTTTATTATAACTTTATTAACTTTAATTATTTTTATTAGTTTGTGAAAATTGTTAGTTGGCGTCTTATAATAAGAATTAGATGAATATAGATCATATTAACTATTTTTCTTAATTTAATTAAAGTAGGTAAATAGAGTATGTCTTATAATTATTAAAGTGCCGCTAAGGGTAAAAGTATTGAAGACAAGAGGTAATGTAACGGCAGAGCTATGCTACTCGTAGAAAGCGTTCAGTTTGTGCTTTGTTTTTGTCGTATCTATCTTTGGGTTCTTCAGATAAATAAAATCGGCTTGCTAGGCTTAGCGAAAAGGAAGAAGAAGAAGCCCATATGGTTGTTTTGTATTTGCCCTTAGAGTGAGATGCATAGTTGATATAGGCTTGCCCATTTGTTTTGACTTTTTTTTTTTTGTTCAAAAGTTTGTTTTGACTTTTGATCTATTGTTGCCAGCTCATTTATTTATCAAGTTTAGTTTCTGATATTATTCTTCATAATCTTTAAATTATACTAGTATATGTCTAATAAATCTGAAAAGTAAAAAAATGAACTACATAATCAAATTATTATTCTTATGACTTTTCTCTCATCTACTCATCAACCATGTAGATGAGTTCTTTTTTTCAATCAACGGTCCATATGAATTTATAAAAAATGGTTAAAAAAATGAGATGATAAAAAAATGTACTTCTTGTGATAGGTATTTTGCCAAGTGTCCAGTGCATGTACATGACATCATCGTCTTTTTTATTATGCTGCTGGGGTGAACATGACATTGTATGGTGACAGACGCAGTATTGCCAAAAATGACAAAACTGAAAAAGTCAAAGACAAAACACCCACGTTTTTTGTGTTTGTGGTAATATGGCGGGTAATTTTTTTTTTTCGTATTTTTTATAAATTCTAAGCAACATTCGATTTGAAAGTAGTCCGTAATCATTTAAAAAATAACTTAAATATCCCGAAGTAATAAATTTACTAAAATCCTTCAAATAAAAAAGAACCAGGACACATTCCTCCTAACTTTCAGTTTCTTTTTTTTTTTAAAAAAAAAATACTAGTTCCATTCATTTCACTAAATTAAACGTATAATAAAGATAAAAAAAAACTAGTCAAAATTGATTTATAAATAGAAGCAGCTATATCTCATATCCCCTAACCTAATGATGGTGTAAGATGGAGTAACTCATTGTCCCTGGACCTTTTTTACTACTCCTCCGATCTTTATTATAAGGTATTAACTATTAAATGTATTTGATCCTTACTATAAGACGTTTGCTTGTTTCTAAAAAGTATTAATTATTTTTTTTCATATATGTCCATAGTTAATAGGGATAACGTAAGAGTAGTAATAATATAATATTAGAGTTTAGTACAATTAATAGGGGTAATATTAAAAATTATTTAAATTTTAGGATAAATTTAACTATTTTATTGATTTAGATAAATTATTACTTATTACCTTATAATAAAAACTAAAAGAGGTATTATTACTAGCACCACGAAAACGGATGGGATGACTTCATATTGGTATTAACGTCACTGAGGAGGTACTAACTTGGTCGGGCATGGGCCATGCCAAACTGTCCGGATGTCACCAATATGTGTATTGGAAGAAAATTGAATTCTGTTTTTTCGTAAAACAAATTAGTAATAAATAAACTGATTTTTTTTTTTTTTTTTACACCTCCTAATTTGTTGCAAGCGAGTAGAATTGAGAATCAGAACGATCTATTTAGGCTAGGGACAAAAAAAAAAAAAACTGTTTTTTAAAGCCCAATTTGAAAGAACAGGGCCGGCCCTATAAGGCAGGAAGTTATTATTCCAAAAAAAATTTATTTTTTATTATTTTTTAAAGAAATATAATCAGTAAATTATAACAATTAAAGTTCTAATTTATCAGATAAAATGTTGTCAATATTAATATCCAAACAACATATATATCATGCAATAAACAAACACAGTTAACAAACAAGTGTCAACCAGGCTTACCTTCAAAGTGTGAGTCGTGATACTGATCCATGAGTGAGTGAGAGGCTGAGATTGAGAGTTGGGACATTGATAATGAATGATAGGAGAGCCAGAGAAAGCAAAGAAAATGGAGGGAAATTGTGATTGAATTTTTAGGGCTCATTCAAATTAATTTTTTTAAAAAAATTAACAAGCGGCCCCTGGCCCTACTGGGCCAACTTTTAAAGTCATCGGCCGTATAAGACCAACTTCATTTACTAACTTTAATTTTCATACTCAACCCTTAAAAGGTTAGGGTTTAAATGAATTAACCAATTCTTGGCTCTACATGCAAGATTACATTTCAAGATACTAACTAGTATTTTTAAAAAAAAAAAAATCAGAATACTGAATGCTATTTTTTTATATTAAAAAATGTGAACAATGTGATTTTTACACCAAAACCACGTCGTATTTAGAGAAAAGGAAAGTAGAGGAGGGATTAAGAAAAGAAGGAAAGCTTGATCTGGTTATTATAAGATAAAAATAAAATTTCATGCTCATTTAAGTGACGTAAGGCATGGAGAGTATTATTGGCTTTCAAGGGCTTTAGTTAGTAATTAAGATGCTTAATTGTAGATGCAGTAATAATTGCAGTGCCGGGATGGGGCTTCTTTGTTGGAGATACTCCCTGCTATATTTATAAAAATTCGATAATTGAATTATATGGTTTAAAAAAAATTATAATTAATTAAAAGTAATAAATATATCTTAAAATAAACTTTTTTTTTCATGTATACTTTTATCTATGAGGAGTAAATAAGAAAAATAAATAGAATAAATATAAGCATTATAAACCCTTAATTAATATAATGTGTATATAATTAATGAAAAGGGCAAATTAAAAAAAAAAAAAACTCATTAAATATAAACAGATTCTTATCATCCTGTTCGAGCATTGTTTTTGTCGTATCTATCTTTGGGCTCTTCAGATAAATAAAATCGGCTTGCCGGGCTTAACAAAAAAAAAATTGATATAGGCTTGCCAATTTGTTTTGACTTTTCCCTTTTTTTTTTAAAAAAAAAAAAGTTTGTTCTCATTTTTTATCCTTTACTACTGACTCATTTATCTGTTGCCAAGTGTCCGGTGCATGTACATGACATCATGGTCTTTTTTATTATGCTGTTGGGGTGACCACATCATATTTTTCTTATTATTTATCCTAATCTTTAAATTATGTTTGTCCAAACGATTTATATAAGATCATAATACTATTTTGATTTCTCTCTCATTTTATCAAGCAATGATCTAAATGGGAGAAAAAAAAAGAGTAGGGTATCTGTTTCCAAACATAACATTATATGGTCACAGACGCAATATCGTCAAAAATGACAAAACTGAAAATGTCAAGAGAAAACACCCACGTATTTTTTAAATGAAATTCTCTCTGTTCTTAAATATAGGATAAGATTAATTTTTTAAGGAAATTAAAGAAGCTAATTAAATTACATCAGAGCATTTATATTTATATTTTCCCCTAAACTAATTAGTTTGACTAATAAATTTTTATATAATTTGAGGGAACACAATATATTATATGATTAAATAACTTATTTAATCTAATTAATACATAAAAAAGTCAATTCTAATTTATATTTAGGATCGAAGGTAGTATTATAATGGGTAGAATTTATTTTTTGTAATAATAAATTTACTAAAATATTTAAGTATTATGATGGTGAATGTGATTTATTTTTTTTAAAAAAATGAACAGTACTATTTTAGCACCAAAACAGCAGCAAATGAAAACAAAGGAGTGCAGTAGTGGAGGAAACCCTGATCCGTATCCTAAACGGCAAGGAAAGGGATGGTATGTCTTCATCCTGATATTGACGTCACTGATCACGTAACTTGGTCGCCGAAAATGAATTCTGTTTTTGTTTTTCCGTAAAAAAATAGTAATAAATAAACTAATTGTTTTTTGGACAGCTCTTAATTTGTTGCGTGCAAGATTAGTCCATTTTATTTTTTTACCTCTCTTAATTTAGGAGCCTCGTTATTTTTGATTCATAAATCTAGCCTAATACCCCCTCAATTTTTTATTATTAAACATCAACTAATAATTTTTACAAATGAATAAAAACAATAAAGTTATTCTAAAATTTAAATAATTTATAATATTACTCTTACTAATTGTACTAAATTTTAACATTATATTATTATTTCTCTCACTCACTATCTCTATTAATTATAGGGATACATAAAAATACTTTTTAAAAACAAGTAAATATCATATAAAGATAATCAAATACACTTATTAATTTATACCTTATAATGAACGAAAGGGAGTAGAAAGTAATATAAAACCTCCCATTATAATCTATCGTGTCAACAAATGCTTCTTTCGCATCCTTCCTGGTCAATCATGTGATTTTTTTACCATTACTTTTGGCAAGAGACTTCGGCGTTACTCTATGATTTTGTTTTCATGCGAGTTAAGACCATTTCATTGCCTCACTTTCTTAAGTTTTTTTAAATTTCATGTTGGTATTATCTTTTTTATACTTAACAAAATTTATGTGAGTTAGTTCCCTGAGCTCATTATGATCAAAGTATAAAGTAGCAAATACTATAAGCAGGATTGTGATTGGATTCAGGATTGAATCAAATTGTATTGTTTGATATAAGAGACTATGAATAATTAGAGGATTAGGAGTGTCACAAAAGTGAAATTGATTTAAACCCACCTCCATGAATATTGGTGAAGCCGTACTATTCAGTTTTCACGTATTCGGCATATTAACCTTGTTTATTAAACATTGTTGATATTCTTGTTTGGTTTCTAAACCATTTAAAAAATATATATCAAATTAAATACCATACGACTATCACGTGGATGCGTTGGCCTAGCCACAAGATGATTGTGGTGGACTCGTGGTTGGGTTCAATTCTGCACGTGATTAAGTATTCGGGTAGTAATGTAATTTACTCTTCTATTTTCATTTTCTCGCGCCAAAAGGGAAGGCTGCCCCTTCCACGTCATCTTTAAGCCTGTCTTATAGTTGTCGGCCACGTCTCTAATACACACTGGTTCTTTTTTAAGTGATACATCCATGTTTTCCATTCACATTATTATTTCTTACCTCAAAAACTTGACATTATTTTTCATTCTTATCTCGGAAAATTTCAAAAAAAAAAAATCATTTAAAATAGAGAAAAGATAAATCAGTATATTCAATATCACAAATTTCAAATCATACCTACAGACATAATTTGAGATTTGCAAATGTTTTTAAATGATCAAATGCAATGACGGATTTTATTGGCATAAATATTTGGAGGGTCAAATGTATATTGATCGACTAATTAAAAAAAATTTATGCAAGGGGCCAACTGCATAAATTTTTGGGATAAATGTACATATTTTTGGACTAAATGTGTGTGTATATATATATATATATAAATCCTATTTACAATAAATATTTGAGACAGTTTTTTTTTTTTTTGGGCTATGCCGTGTCTCTATGAAGTTTCGCCAGTGACCAAATGACTCCTAACAACATTTAAGGAGTTTAAGTTATCAATTTGTAAATTAGAATTTTATTTTTGACTTGGTGACGTCTAAATTATGACTTTAAAATATTATCTATAAAGTTGTTGATATTTGAAGAGTTTAAGTTGTTAAGATATGTATACTAAATTTGTTAATTGCAATGCGTAATTAGCTATAGTATATAAAGGATAACAACTTAATTAAGAATCATAATTAATAGTTTTAGTATATATGTAGACAACTTAAGCTCCTCAAATACGTTTTGGTTAAATTAGTCATTTGGAAACATTTGCAAATCACATATCTTATTCTCCACACATGCTTGATTTGAGATTTGAGCTATTAACATCTAATTTGTGCTTTCCCCATTTTAACAAACTTTTTCTACAATTTTGCTTGTCTACTTCGTGAATGCCTTAATTTTTAGGGTTAAGGTGCAAAATTGCCAACAAACTACTGGCTCAGGAGCAATTTCGCCAATAAACTCTCTAGTGGACCAAAATTACCAACAAACTGTTAAAACAAGAGCAATTTCACCAACGCCGTTAATTGAGCTTGATGTCGTTAATATACCTTCATGCAAAAATTACATAATAGGACCCAGATGTTTATAAAACTATATTTAAGCCCAAAAAAATTTAAAAAATTTTATTTTAGTCCCTCCACGTACTTTATTTGAAGAGACTAAAGTGAAAATTATAAAAATTTTATGGGCCGGAGATAATTTTCTAAAATTTTGGGTTCTTTTATATAATTTTTGTGGGGCCATCCCTACCCCCAAAATCCGCCTCTAGTTACAGGCCTTTTTTTGAACCTTAGCCTGACCTGGCCTGTGGCCTATAAAGGAGGCCTGTAATTTTAAAAATTTTGTAACCAGCCTAACAAATCACAGACCTCACCTCAAAACAAGCCTACTTCAAACAAGGCAAAAACATAATTACTTTAAAGAGGCAAAAAACAGACCTACTTTAAACAGGCTGTTAGATGTAGGTCTGTTTTTTGCCTCTTTAAAGTAGGTATGTTTTCATCCTATTTGAAGTAAGCTTGTTTTGAGATGAGACTTGTGGTTTGTTAGGCTACTTATAAAATTTTTAAAATTACAGGCCTCCTTAATATGCCACAGGCTAGGCTAAAGCCGAAAAAAAAGGCCTGTAACCAACGGCGAATTTTGAGAGGTAGGGATGACCCCGCAAAAATTACAGAAAAGAACTCAAAATTTTATAAAATTATCTTGCCACCCCAATTTTTTTTTATAATTTTCACTTTAGTCCCTCCATAAAGTACGTGAGGGGAATAAAATAAAAAATTTTAAATTTTTTGGGGCTTAAATATAGTTTCATAAACATATGGGTTCTATTCTATAATTTTTGCATTAAGGCAGATTAATGGTGTCAAGCTCAATAAACGGCGTTAGCGAAATTGCTCTTGTTTTAACAGTTTGTTGGTAATTTTGATCTACTAGAGAGTTTATTGGTGAAATTGCTCCTGAGCTAATAGTTTGTTGGCAATTTTGCACTTCAACCCTAATTTTTACATATGGCACTAGTTGGGGTTAAGTTGTTATATGCTTTTTCTTGTTCTTAATATAAAATATATTTAATTTATTTGCTTTTAATTAAATTAATGGAGCTAGTTAAGTTAATTAATATGGCATAAATTTTTTAAAACACTCTAATCATCTTCTTTTATTCTCTTCATCCCCTCCTCCGTAATTATTGTTTAGGGATATCAGTAGAGGTGAATTTGAAAACTAATGAAAGATATAAAAAATATGGGTCTTAATACTAATGAAAGATATAAAAAATATGGGTCTTAATTTATGACTAATATTAATTTTTAAAATATGTTTTATATTAAGGATTGTAGGCAGTACTTGAATTTTTTATAGTAATTTCAATTTTCGTGATATGTGAGTTTCTTAAGCAACCTAATAATAAAAAAGCCAACGTGATTTTGAATAATTTCCAAAATCTGCTGATGGTTTTAAAATTGACTTCAAATTATCATCCAATATCAAATAACATAATAATTAAGAAAAGCAAAGCACGCGACGTCGACGCAATTGGGTATGTGGTGAGACAACTGTTCAAAAAGCGATACACATGCATGTACACAAAACTTTTTTTTGGTCAAAGGCATGTACATAAAATATAACTGTCTTTCGAATAAAACCCAACTGGTTAATTCGTGGACATCAATGAAGTTGGATAAATTAGCAAATTATAATATATATTATGTGATCTTTCAGAAGTCTATATTATTTTTCTAATATAATATAGTTGACTGATTTAGAAAAATAAAAAAAAAAGTTAGATAAATTATTTTTAAATATTTATATTAATTTATCATATGTTTTAAAACTAATAGGACAAACTTATAAATCGAAATAAAAATATATAGTATAATCATGCACATAAATACTTTAGAAAGATAATATAATATGTGTTATAATGAAGTAATTTATTTCTCTCTTTTAATTTCCTTTAAACTAGTCAACTATGTGTTATAATATATAATTAATCTAACATGTGCTATTAATAAAAAAAATATTTAAAAAAATATACAAATGTGAGACATAAAATGAATCAAGATCTGTTATTAAATATAAAATAAAATTCCTTTATTAATTCTTATATTTATTTTCTCCAACGAATAAACTAACTATGTTGAAATCTATTAATTCTTATATATAGGGCAAGAAATGTTAAAATGGTTTTCATAAATACTTTGAAATATGTAACTTATTTTTTCAAAACACACTTATTTATGGATTGGAGAGGGTGGGTGAAAGAGAGAATGAGAGAAAATATATGAGAGAGACATATAATTATAAGTAAAAATAAAAAAAATAAGTTAAATCCACATACATCTTCAAAGTGTCGTTTGAAAAATACTAAGGCGATTGAACAAACTAAGGCTTATGTGAAAACAAACCAATAATGTTTCTTTCTCATCTCAATTTATTCTTCTTAAAGACTTGGTTTATTAATTATTATCTCTAATTATCCATAAAATTTGTGAACTTAAAGATGATTTTAAGATTTTATGATACTCCCTCCTGTCCTAATTATAAGACATAGTTGACTTTTTTAGAGAAATTAAGGAAGTTAATTAAATTATTTTAGAGTATTTTTATTTTTTCTTTAAACTAATTAATTTAACTAATAAACTAATATATAATCTAAAGATACACAACATATGAAATGATTAAGTAGCTTATTTAACTTCCTTAATCTCTCTAAAGAAAATCAACTATGTTTTATAATTAGCATCGGAGATAGTAAATAATTATTCTTAGCTAATATTTTTAATTTTCATGAAATAAATAATTCAAATTTATAAAAAAGTAAACAGAGGGAGCATTATGTGCTCCGCACGAATGATGATGCCGCCTGGTTGAATCATGATGATAAGATTCATTCATCTGAAAGATTCCATTCCCTGGACTCATCCGCCACCCTATAAGCACTTGTATAGGATTGCTTCGGAAAAAATCTATCAAACAGTAAACAAAGCTCAACAGAAAATTAAAAAAAAAAAAAAAAGTTAATGTGGACTATTTGAGATCACTTCAAGAGTTGATTAGCTTCTATGAAAAAAGTCATTTTTGATAGAGGCCATTTTTTTTTTACAGTTTTTCGATGATTTTTTTCAGCTTCTAAAAAAAAATGTTTGAGATAAGTAATCTAATAAACAATATACTATTAAATATATATCTGTATGCATTTTAGTTTATCTATTATAATATATTTAATTAAGTAACTTCGAGTTTTTAAAATTTTTTAAGAATAGTTATTTTTTATCAAATTTAAATTTTTATCTTCAATTATCACAATATATATAATTAATATATATAAGTGTGTGTAATGTTCAATAATATTCATATTATCTTCCATCTCAATTATTTTTCAAGCATTATTCTAAATAAAAGCACATATGGGAAAAAGTTGTTTCTACCACCTCTATTCTAAATACAAACCATATATACAATGTAATTTTTATCCTATCTTCCATTTACAAAAGATCATTTAAGAAAAAAAAGTCAATTTTGTCATGTTAAAGACTTGCGCTTCACCTTAATTATTATCATAAGCGAAGGTTTCGCATTTGAAAATAACCACATACTCTATATCATGAGAGGATAATATGATTTTTCTGTTGGTCAACAGAGGAATTCCTTTTTTTGGGTCAACCGTGGATTATGATTTCATGTCTTAAAATTGAGTCTAGACACAACGTCATGTAATATAAGCCCCTTAAAAACTAATGAATACGTCAACTTCTGAATATTTGCTCTCACAAAGTCTCTTCCTTGAATTCCCCATCAAAATATATAAGAGATGCAAATACTCACATAAACATTTATTACACATGTTTGTGAATGGGAAGGATTTAAACAAGAACAATGAGCAACTGAATCTGAAATTGTGAAAAATATATATATATTTTTTTGCCAACAAAAATAATTTAAATTAAATCTTTGAGACGGACAATGATTTATCCTTTTATTGACCAGCCAATAATAAAATTATAGAATTTTGATTTGAAATCTTAAAAATGAGCTGACAAGTCATATTATTCATGAATATCAGCCCTGAAATTTTTTTGTTATATTACGGGTGGGAAGCGTTTAAACTAGTAACTTTAAAAAAAGTTTAGTTCATAAGTCAACTTTTTTTTTACTATTGTACCCGGTTCACCAGAGTTTTGCTCTGATTAATCCAGATTGAGGTTCTGTCGGGCGCATATGTGGGGACCTTTCCCAGAGAAGTTAATAAGCCAACTTATTTATAAGTGTTTGGCTTGGTGTTACAGTAGATGGGTCTATCCTTAAAAGCTACTTGTATGTACAAGATGCAAAATGGAGTAGCGTCGAGCATGAAGAACTGCCTCTGATCTTAAATAATCTTAAAATAAAACATAATTAAATTATTTAGAGGGATTATATGTAATACCCCGGATAACTATTATCTGGAATATTATGTCACAATAATGAAAATGCCCATTTATGAAGATTTTGGTCTCAACATGTTATGTGATTAGTATATGTTCAAAGAAAAACATTAAGAAAATTAAAGGAAGTTTAATATCGGAAATGTGAAAAATGCGTCTTAAGGCCATAAAACATCCTGAGAAGAATTAGGAAAAATTCTAAAAGGCATGGAATAATTATTAAAAATTTAGAAAGCATATTATTCTTAATTTAGACAATTTAATAAATTATTTCCTATGAAAATAAAAAGAAGGAAAATTAAAAAGTATTCTAAGACTAAGATTGACTCTATGATTTTTGATAATTTGCATGGAGCTTGAATTATTAATGTCAATAAAATTGTTGTGAGAAAATGATTAGTTTTAATTAAGAAAATTATTAGAAATTATTAAGGGATTAATTAAGTAATTTTCAGAAATTTTATAAGATTAGAGAAATTTAGGAAATATGAAAAATAAAATAAATATAAATAATTATTGTTAAGGGACGAAATTTTTGGCCAAATTAAATAATTAATAAGGGTTAAGAAGTAATCTTAGAAAGTAAGGATCAATGGCTTAGGATTTTTCAAGAAATTATAGAAGCCTAAATCCATGTAATTACTTATGGACCAATAGGAAAATTTTGGGAAAAATAAATACAAGATAAATAGGACATTATGGTAAATGGAAAAAATAAATAAATATATATGTGTGTGTGAGCTAACCGAAAATTTTAGGGGGAGGGATAAAAATGATTTGGATATTTGCATATAATAATAATATAAGTTAAGACATGTGATAATTAAGTAATATTATAATAGTAAAAAAGTGAACAGGATAAGTGATCACGGATAGAAATAAAATCCTACCTAGGAAATTGTGAACTAGGTTACTAGGGTCAGAGTATATTATGAGCAAGTGAATTTTTATCTCGAAGTTGGCGCCGGCCAACGTTATTTCTGTACCCGATAGCGATTACCGAGGATTTTTGGCAGGTAATGGAATGTCCTTAATGAGAGTATAAGGTTAGGAAAACCCAGTATTCTCAAAGAGGAAGAAAAGACTTTCAGCGTGTTGTTCCCGGAATTTTAAGTGTTTACAGAATTTCGCGATCAGGACACTGAACCAGGAATTTTATCTGATAAAGTAAGGATGAAGTCATGAACATGAGGTCATCAATTTTGTCTTTTTTTGGGGGGAGAAGGTCGGCCTATAAGTGGAGGGCCAAGATCAAGCCACTTCAAAAAAATGCGATCCGACGGTCAAAATTCAACCAGACAAAGTTCAATGAAATTACAAAAATGCCATTGGGTTTTTCTATAAATAGCCACCATTTCATTTGGAATTCTCACACCAAATCCTCTTGACAATTTCGAAACTTGGGAGAGGAAGGAAGAAGGAGGAGTCCGGAGAAATTTATAACAAAGCTCTGAGTAAGTTCTTCAGTCCTTAGTCTTTACTTTAAGTGGTTCTTTCGGTAGTTATAGTAGGATTGCTGGAGTAGTCTCTAAATTTCAAGTTAGTTTAGGTATCATGTTTTAGGAATAAATATGATAATTATCTTAGAAATATGTTAGAGGAAAGGTTATAGCAAAATTCTGAGAGATTAAAGTCAGAATAGCGAATCTCTAGCAAAATTCCACTAAGAGATCAAACTAGGGGTAAAATGGTAATTTGCACCTAAAATGCCTGTTATGATCTTAAATATTCATATCAGTGATATTATCCCTATAGGATACCCGAAATCACGAACCGCTGTTTCCGCTGTTACCGCTGTCATACCGCCGTCGTCCCGCTGTCAAACGTACCATAATTCGACAAACGTGCCAGGAATCATCAACGGAGGTACGGACGCGTATTGTAACCTTAACACTTATACTGCTCATATACATATATGTGATAGACATGTTTATATATTGAGGCTCTGTCTAGGATTGTCAGTTATATATATAGCTTTATACGGGTTATAGTCTTGATAACGCCGTTGGGTTTTCCTAACGTTGAGGACACGATGGGCCGTCGTGGCACTGGTTATGTGCAGACATGTTGTGGGACTTTACATACTGCTTTGTGCTTATGTTCTGTCAATGTCGTGATCATGCATCTGCCGTGTGCTTATATAGTGATTTACTGCTGTTATGAGTTTGTGAATAATCGTTGTCCATATACTGTTTATTTGAGCATAAGGTTAACCGTTACCTGAGATCCAAATGGTAATTGGATCTCAGCTGTAGCTTCAGGTTCGGGAGAACCAAGGGGTTGAAGATAGGGGCGAGTGACTGGCGTAGGATGGCAGAAGGAATTTTATGGCTTTAGTTTTATATGCCTAGTTAGGTGCTGTTTCCTTTTGGATAGTAGATAACTGTATAAGTACACTTACGCTGTGGTTATGTAATATTAATGTTTAGTTACTCGATTTGCGAAATTGCTCTACTCTGATCAACGTTTTAGAAAAAAAAAAAAATTCCGCTGTTTTTAAGGTGGGATGTTACATTATATATTAGTTTATTCGTTAAACTAGCTAATTTTAAAAAATAAATAAAAATACTCATAAATAATTTAATTAGTTTTTTTTATCTATCTCTAAAAAGATATCAATTTTGTTTTATATTGAGAATCAAATGGAATATTCAATAAGATTCGTTCTTTTTTTAAGTGATATTCCATTTTAAATGACTTTTTAAATAATAATTTAAACATATTTTTGCTTAAAAAAAATCATTTTTACTACCGTCAATCTAAATATAAGTTACATTTATAATATGACTTTTAATAAACTATCACTCTCACCTCGGGTGCTTACTATACGTCCAGAAATTTTTGGATGGTAAATAGTCGTTGAGATTTTCTTGGCTCAGTTCCATATTACTAATATAATATTATTATATTATAACATCCTTTTTTCGCCGGAATATGTATGTTAATATCCGCTTATATGGATAATTCATGAAACTTTTTTGAAGCAGGGTGTGCCTGTGTGAACATGAAGCACTTTAAGTATCTTTTTCGAAAAGAAACGGAACAAGGTAGGACAAAGGCACAGTCATAACCATGGTTATGAAACCCGGACCGGACCGGCCGGTTTAGACCGAAAACCGGCGAACTAGCCGGGAAGCCGGTCCGGAAAATCATAGAAACCGGGTTCGTTAGGTTTTTTTTTACAAAATAAAAAAACAAAAAAACTCATCGGAAACTTGTGAGAAATAGAAGGAGAATGAGAAGAAAGAGGGAGACAGGAGGAGACGGAAATCATCCAAACTAGTAACAAATCTTGAAGCACCAGCCAGATAATCAAAGCAAGGAATACAGAGAATCGGTGCTGGGATCTTCTTACAGCCAGATCTGGACAGATTGACGACAAGATCTCAAAGAAGAAGAGCAATCGTTGGCTAGAAACGAACAGAATGAACGACGCCAGAGCACAGGCGGAAGCACAGTGAGTTTGGATTGAATCGACTTTTGAGAGAGCTTGAAACTCGAATGAAACTGGACCTTCCTCTCAAATATCTCCCTCATTTGTTCGACTGATATGAGTTTTCTTTTCAAACAAAAAAAAAACAAATGGAATTAGTACTAAAGTCTCTTGGATCGATGATGACAGCTGTGCACGTCTCACGATGAAGTAAAGTCTAATGTGTGCGGTGTGCCAATTGCCAAACCATCTTTGAGCAAAAAAAAACCATTAATTTTATGGGAAATATAAGAGCATAGGTGATAGGTCATGTCAGCCCACATACCAGACAATTAATTTTATGAGAAATATAAAATCATTTTTTAAATTTTTTTATAATTTCATATCAATAATTTAAGAATTTTTACTTTCTTACCGGTTTAATTCTGGTTTGACTTCGATCTGACCCACTAACCCTTGATCCAATACCTTGACCGGTTCAATGACTGGTCCAATTATAATAACCTTCCTCATAACCCGTAACCACCTATACTGCATGTACATTATAATTAATAATTAATGAGCAATTAGTACTACTGTCGTTAATTGAGCCGCGCTTACTTTATTAAAATATTAAGATTTTGTTATGAATATACTTATTATGTGGATGTCCATTGACTCGAGGTTTCCAAATATTAAAAGATGATATGGGACCCACGCATAGTGATTTACTATTTGGTGGGACCCGCACACAATTATACAATCACTCACGGGAAGGAAATCCGTGAGTGAACAGTTTAGGTTTTTGGGGAAAACTACACCAAATGACCCAGAGGTGGAAATTACACTAAAGTCCCATTTTTCTTCTATAAATAGAGGTTTTCTGTAACTGTTCATGTATTGAATGAAATGAGAATCTATCTCTCTACTTTATCTCTCTAGAACCTCTGCTCTTCTTCTTATTATTTTTATCAGTTTTATAACACGTTATCAGCACGATTGCTGATTTCTTCTTGTTTGCTTATTTCTTCGGTGGCTATGCCTGTAGATTTTTTTTTTTTTTTGCTCCTTCCACCGTTCACACTTTGGTCGACCCAAACTCCAACCCAATTCAAATCTTTCACCATTTCTGATTCACTGCTTTTTACTACTCCCAAGTTTTCTTCATCTTCCTCAGCCTCGTCTTCTTTACTCTATCTAATTCCTCTTGCCTCCAGTGCCACCATTGCTGGATCCCTGACTTACCGATTATGGCAATGACAAAAGGTGGGCCACAACCCATATGCTTATGTTCCCCACTATGGCAAATTATTCATTCAACTTCAATTATGCCGAATGTGGAGTAGTTGGTGATAAAAAAAAAATACAAATTATGTGGGTCTCATATGTTTTATAATAATATATTATATATTATAATAATTAAAAAGAAAAAAAAAATGTCGACAGAATTGTGTCTCTATAAAAAAAAAAAAGGGTTCACTGATTCAACCGACAATTTTTTTTTAAAAAATAATAATAATAATAATAATAATAATTTTCCCTTTTAATTGTTTTGATTTGAGATTTTATTATTCTAACTAACATTTACTTTTACGCATTTACTTTTATGTAACTAACATTTATTTTATTGTTACTAACATTTATTTATCTTTTATGGCGGCAACACTATTAATTAGTGGGCTCCATTTATTTATTTTATTTTACATTTATTTATTCTTCATGGAGGCACACTAGTATCTATTAGTGGGCTCTATTTATTTATTTTATTTAAAGTTTATTTATCTTTTATGGTGGTGACATTTTGTGGGCCCCATTTATTTTAATTCTTTACTGCTTTATTTATCTTTCATGGTAGCAACACTAGTATAGTGGGCACCATTTATTATTTACTGCTTTATTTTTCATGGTGGTAACACTTGTATAGTGGACTCCATTTATTTATTATTTATTTACTGCTTTAAATCCCCTTCCCTTTTTATTTTACCGTTTTCTATATATTATATATATATATTTACATTTGCATATGCATCTTCTTTCTTATCTTTGGATGAGATAGGTCTCGCTGTGAGTTTACTACCATTCCTATCTCATCTTCTTTTTATTTATCTAGCATGTTTATTTCCAGTCATTTATTTTATTTTATTTATTTATTGCTATATATATATATCCCTCTCCCTTCTTATTATTTATGGCAACGACACTAATATATACATATTAGTGGGTTCCATCTATTTATTTTATTATGTTTATATTTTATTTATTCTGAAGATAAACTGTTAAAAGGCCATATATATTATGAGATCAAAACGCCATAGAGAGATGAGGCATAAATTGGCTTGAGACCAAGAGGCAAGATAGCCTTAATTTCAGAGGCAAGATAGCCTGAAGTCAAGAGGCAAGTTAGCCTGATAACAAGTGACAAATTATGAAACAATATTTGATCCATAAATTTTGTATGCCATCAGTTGTATAAAGGTCTCAAAATTATATATTTGGCATTAAATATTCCCTTAAATTATGAGACAAGGGATTGTATGATCATGATTGATATTATAAATAAATATATTCAATTTGCTATTGTAGTAGCAATATTGTGGATTAATTTCTTGCCATGATCAAACAAATCAGTGAGTTATGGATCATGAATTTTTATCCAACTTCATTCCCAGAAGTGAATGAAGCAAATATATTATTATAGTTGTTATGTGATTTCTATGATTATAACAATTTTTATAAATACGAGAAAAGAATATTCATAAACAAAATAATTAAGCAAAAGGAAATATTATTTCAACAAAGTTTAATTGCGAGTGGCTCAACATCATTACAAACTTTAATCATCTCATTCTGAAGATATTTAATGTCTTCTTCTTTTGCTTCTCTTGAGATGGGATCCAGATGAGGCAAAGCTCTTCGTAATATCGAGATTTGCGTCATAAGTTTCTTGAGCTTCTTGTGTGGCCACTCCGTTAACCCTCCTTTTTGATAGATTTTTTGTATGGTGTGAGTAGACATATTTAATTGTTTACTCGCTTCATCAAGGGTTAAGTGAAAATAATTTCTTAAATCATGGAGCGTTGTTTTCTTTATTCTTTCTCTTTGCTCCATAGATAACCTATATAATTCACCCTGGTTAAGGGATGAAGTATCATAGGGTATACTTACTGCAGGTTGTTTTCCTTTGCCTAATGAGTGTTCAATATTGGTTTGAAATGAACTTCCATGGAGGTCATTTGGATTTATAGCCCATTCCGAACCAACACAGAGAACCTCATGATAGGCTAATACAGGATCACGCATCAAGATATATCCTGATGCTTGTAAATCTATACAATACTGTGTCAGAAATTGTTTGATTTCTTCAAAATTTTTCTTTGTGAAATCAAACATTGGAAGCCTGTCAGTATTATAAGATTTATCCTGTACTTTTTCAAATAAAACAGCATGGGTAATCATACCTGTTCTTCTTCCGTGAACTTCAAGTTTATGGTACTGAAGTCCGTTGGTATGAATAATTTCCCGTAAAACATGACAGCAACTACATTCCAATAAGCTAGTAGTTGCTAATTGGCTTGTAGCTGTTGGCTGGCTAATTGTTGCTGGCTGGCTAGTGGTTGTTGGTTGGCTGATTGTTGTTGTCGGGCTGGTTGTTGCTGGCAAACTGATGATAGTTTGCTGGCTAGTGAATGCTGGTTGATTAACTGCCGACACTATTGGCTGAACTGGATTGGTAGACTCCATTAGTTCTGCCATAGTTCTACACCTCTTAACAGGCCTCCTTGATGAACCTGCTTCAGTTGTACCTTCAATCCTTGTAGATTGAGGAAGAACACTTGTTCTAGGGGGAGAAGTAGGTACATTTGAAGCAGAAGGAGGAATAGTAGAAGGAGGAATAAACATTTCAAAGGGATTAGGAGATAACAAAGAAGTAAATGACATGTTATGCTGATCATCATATAACAAAGCATCAAGTAATGCTGTTTCGGATGTATCAGAAACTGGGATAAAACTGCTTGGTCCTGCCATGGCAATAGAATTTAGAGAAATATGTGAGTATCTGGTAGTTGATATTATCAGATGCTTGAGTGTTTGTGAGGCATGTTCGTTTGCCTTCCTCTATTTATAGTTGAATTAAATCCTATTGAATCTCTGCAGATTTGCGTAGTCCTGTTAAATCTCTACAGATTTGCTCCCTATAAAGCACGAGCCTGGAATCTTTTTGACTTTATATGTATACGACAATCTGAGTTGTCGCGCCTGTGATTCCACAGTGATGCGCCTGTGATTACACAGTATTGCGCTCGTGAATCTGCAATTATACACCTGATGATTTTGTATTTAATATATATTTGTTTGTTGATTCTGGAAAATGGAAATTTTATCATGGAATATTGTATGTAAATTTCATGAATTAATTTTTAAGGTCTCACACTTGAGGGGGAGAATAATATATATCAAGTGTGAATATTTATGTGATAATTCTTTGTGAATGTTTCTATATTGATTCCCCCAAAATGAATATTAGATTTGATGATAAATCATATGGAAAGTTGGCATGACTTGTTTGATCATCCGAGTCATATATTATGTGCTGCTTGTTCTCAGATAGACATAATTATTGGAAATGGATCTCTGGAAATATATCAAATTGAAAGTTTACATATGAGATTATAAATCTGCAAAGTTTGCAGTGATGTTTGCAACTAGAAGTTTGCAATATATTATGCGCGCAATTTCCAGATTGAATGATCCAGAAATAATGTATTAAAGTATCCATGAATGGATAGATCAATGATTATGAGAACAAAATTTATATGTTGTGTATATTTGCAGCAATTATATAAGCCAACAGAATTCTCCCTGTATAATTGGTTTTTGGTCAGGAGCCAGATTAATTCCATCTTGAAATGTTTTAAATGTGTAATGATTATTAATCTATTACAATGCACATAGATGGATATACAAAGAAAATTGATGATTTGATGAGGGGGAGAAAAATAAGCAGATTGGGTAAAGATAAAGTGAAATGAATTATCATTGGCTCTTATTGATCCTCGTACAAAGAAATGTGCACTAAAAATTCAAAATGATAATTCAGTTGCTGAGTTTAGTTAATCGAATGCCAGAAGCATTTACTGACCTAAAGAAAGTGACAAAGTCACATGTGCCAACTGCAAATGCTCCTATATGAATTGTTATAAAGCACACCAGAAGTGTTGCAAGTCCATTGATTTTAAAGATAAAAATCCTCAAAAGAGAAAAGGAGCTATAAGAATATAGATGATCATGTTGAGGATAATTAAGAAAAGCTCTAGAAGAGCCATCTCCTGAAGAGATGTTATCTCTAGAAGAGATATTACAAGTAAAGTGTATTGTGGTCCAAGAAGAGACCCAGGTATTTACATTATGAGATCTCAATAAATTATGAATGAAATCCGATGGGATTGAAAATGAAGTCGACGTTAATAATATCTATGATAGCATATGCTACAATAAATGATAATGAGGATCATGAGCCACAATATATTTGTATGTGCTAGAAGCACATAAGGCGCTAAAAACACATATGTCCCAAAAGGACTCAAGATGATAGTGCATATAGCATCATTATCTGAATAAACATTTATTGAATTTCTATATGCACATATATATTTATGAAAAGATTATTATGACTTTACTTGACAGATTTAGATCTTGCAGGTATATAATGAACAATCAGATTGGGTGTTTCTAACAGAATATTTGATGACAGAAAGTATAATATGCTCAGAAAGACATTGAAGCAATATAGTCATCAGGGGGAGCAACACTGATGTAATCAAAAGGGGGAGACGATACACGCTGTACTCTTTTTCCCTTATCTGGGTTTTATCCCACTGGGTTTTTCCTAGAAAGGTTTTTAATGAGGCAGCACTAGAAAGTGTATCAATGGATGATGTACTCTTTTCTTTGGCTAGGTTTTTATCCCACTGGGTTTTTCCTAGTTAAAGTTTTTAACGAGGCACATTCATAAATGGACATCCAAGGGGGAGTGTTATGAATATACTTATTATGTGGATGTCCATTGACTCGAGGTTTCCAAATATTAAAAGATGATATGGGACCCACGCATAGTGATTTACTATTTGGTGGGACCCGCACACAATTATACAATCACTCACGGGAAGGAAATCCGTGAGTGAACAGTTTAGGTTTTTGGGGAAAACTACACCAAATGACCCAGAGGTGGAAATTACACTAAAGTCCCATTTTTCTTCTATAAATAGAGGTTTTCTGTAACTGTTCATGTATTGAATGAAATGAGAATCTATCTCTCTACTTTATCTCTCTAGAACCTCTGCTCTTCTTCTTATTATTTTTATCAGTTTTATAACAGATTTAAGGTTCTGTCAACTGATTTCGATCAACGCTGTCACTCTGCCTGTCCCTTTTATTTACTGACAATACGTGACGTCCCAATTGACGTAATCCCCCCCCCCCCCCCCCGCCAAAAAAAAAAAAAACATGTGCAGCTAAGGATTCCCACCATATTTGACGATTTTGAAATCCCCACAAAACCTTTGCATATGTCTGTCTCTATATATACACGCTCCGATATCGTGGAAAACTCACACAGTTCTTCAAACAAACCTAAAAAGGGTACCTCTGTTTCTGGAAAAAATAATTACTGGCCTCATCTGGCTTTTAATAGACAAAGCTTGGGCCTTTGTGTATAACTGTGTTGGTTCATCATCAATGGAGGGAAGTGAGCATGGTAGTTTCAGGATAGCGAGTTCATCGCTATGGAGGAACACAGATATGGAGGTTTTCTCAAACTCATTACACCAAGAAGACGACGAAGAAGCTCTTAAATGGGCTGCTATTGAGCGACTTCCGACCTTTGCTCGTTTGAGGACAGGCTTGTTGACTTCACCGGACGGTGGGGCCAATGAGATTGATATCCTCAAACTTGGGTTACAAGAAAAAAAGAGTTTGCTTGATAGGTTAGTCAAAGTAACCGAAGAGGATAATGAAAAGTTCTTGCTCAAGCTCAGAAATCGAATTGATAGGTCAGCATCTCGCTTAGTTTCATCTCATAATTGATGGTTTCATTTGATCTCTCTCTGTTTCAAACTCTCTGATATGACTTCTCTTCTTCCTCTTTAATCTCATGTCTTAGAGCTGAGATCAAGGTTCCTACAATAGAAGTTCGGTTTCAGAACTTGAAAGTCGAAGCTGAAGCTCACGTAGGAAGCAGAGCTTTACCTTCGTTCTCTAACTTCATTGTTAATATCTTTGAGGCAAGTTTTCTGATCGACATTTAATTTTAATAAAGGAGATTTCTGCGTCATTTTATTGTGAAGGTTCTTACACGTATTTTTCTTTACAAAAACAGGGCATTTTGAACTTAGTTCACGTAATTCCAAGTAAAAGACAACATATAAATATCCTGGAGGATGTTAGTGGAATAATCAAGCCAGCAAGGCAAGAAACTTATTAGTTTATATTTTGATATTTGATATTTATGTAGCTATCTTTCTCATAATTTCCTCTCTCTCCAGAATGACGTTGCTTTTGGGCCCTCCAAGTTCTGGGAAGACAACGCTCTTGTTGGCTTTGGCTGGAAAGTTGGATCCAAAACTCAAGGTTAGGACTTAGGACAAAAGAAAACAAAGTTGATTTGTCTAACTGAATTTTCAAACTTTTGTTCTTTTCTTAATCTGTCACCAATGGATTAATATGTCCTCCCTGAACAGTTCTCAGGAAAAGTGACTTATAATGGTCATGAGATGAACGAGTTTGTGCCTCAGAGAACTGCAGCGTATGTCAGCCAAAATGATCTTCATGTTGGAGAAATGACAGTTAGAGAAACCTTGGCCTTCTCAGCTAGATGCCAAGGAGTTGGGCCTCGTTATGGTCAGTCTATAATAACATTAACCTTTTATTTTCAGATGAAAAGTAAGTTTTGAGTTTTAATTTGACCATATTATCTCATAATAAATTCTGCAGACTTGTTAGCAGAGTTGTGCAGAAGAGAAAAGGAGGCAAACATAAAGCCTGACCCAGATTTAGACGTCTACATGAAGGTAAAGAAATTTAATTAATACTGATCACGATAATAAAATTTTAGAGGATAATATATTTCTGTGTCTAATAAAATTTAATATAATGTTTAGGCAGTAGCAACAGAAGGCCAGAAAGCAAATTTGATCACTGATTATGTCCTAAAGGTAAAACCAATAAAAAAATTGTTACATTTTTTCTTACATCCATCACACAATTTAACGTTATTTTCTGTCCCTCTTTGGTTTAAACATACAGATTCTTGGACTAGAGGTCTGTGCAGATACTATTGTTGGAAGTGCAATGTTAAGAGGCATATCAGGTGGACAAAAGAAACGTCTCACCACAGGTAAAAGAAGCTTCTTTTCAATATCAAAGCATGCATTATTTTACTTGTCTCAAATAATTATCTTGAATACTCAAATGATTTACAATTATAGGGGAGATGCTGGTTGGACCAGCTAAAGCTCTCTTCATGGATGAAATATCTACGGGTTTGGATAGCTCCACAACACATCAAATAGTGAATTCAATCAAGCAATATGTTCGTATTCTCGAAGGAACCGCCATGATCTCACTCCTACAGCCAGCTCCGGAGACTTATAATCTGTTTGATGACATTATTTTACTCTCCGACGGCCATATTGTGTATCAGGGCCCTCGTGAACAAGTTCTTGAGTTTTTTGAATCAACGGGGTTCAGATGCCCCAAGAGAAAAGGCGTGGCAGACTTCTTGCAAGAAGTAAGTGAAAGTTCATCTTCTTTCAATCTGTCTAGATAGTTTAGACTCAAGGTTGAACTGAATGAAGTAACAATAATATGATATATATTATAGGTGACATCAAGGAAAGATCAAGAACAGTATTGGGCAAACAAAGACCAGCCTTACAAATTTGTCACTGCCACAGAATTTTCTGAGGCATTTCAATCATTTCATGTTGGGAGAAGACTTGGAAATGAAATTGCCACTCCTTTTGACAAATCCAAGAGCCATCCAGCTGCTTTAACAACCAAAAAGTATGGAGTAGGAAAAATGGAACTCTTAAAAGCTTGCTTATCAAGAGAATATTTACTCATGAAGCGCAATTCGTTTGTTTATGTCTTCAAGTCTTCCCAAGTAGGTTTAGGCTTTTGAGGTTCTCACTTTAAAGTCTATTTCTTAATGCACATCATTCAACTTCAATTTTTAACTCTTTTTTTTTTTTTTAAACCTTTTTAGCTTGCTTTTATGGCAATTATTGCCATGACCATCTTCCTTCGGACTGAGATGCCTAGGGATTCAGTGATTGATGGACAGATATATAGCGGTGCATTGTTCTTTGCTGTCATTGTGCCTCTGTTCAATGGATTGCCTGAGCTTACCATGGCAGTAACGAGGCTTCCCGTGTTTTACAAGCAAAGGGATTTTCTCTTCTTCCCTTCATGGGCATACGCTCTTCCTTCATGGATCCTCAAAGTTCCCTTAACATTTATGGAAGTGGTTGTTTGGATATCCCTCACCTACTATGTCATTGGATTTGATCCAAATGTTGGAAGGTAAAAAACTTAAAAAGAGCAAAACTCAAGTTTTTCAAACTCCCTTCAGTTTGAATCCTGATATTCACGTGTCTTCCTACTGCAGATTGTTTAGACAATTCCTTATTCTCGCGCTGGTAAGCCAAATGGCTTCTGGACTATTCCGATTGATCGCAGCAATTGGCAGAGATATGACATTGGCTCTCACACTTGGGTCATTTTCATTGGCTATCCTTTTTGCCATGGGTGGTTTTGTCCTGTCAAAAGGTATCATAATCACAAAGGCAAAGATGATACAACCTCTATTCTCTAATAATGTTTTTATACTTACAATGCTCTTCTGTTTTCTTTGGTTTATGCCTCAGATGATATAAAGAAATGGTGGATATGGGGATTCTGGATATCACCTTTGATGTATGGACAGAATGCCATAATGAATAATGAGTTCCTAGGGAATAAATGGAGTAAGGTAAGCTTTTGATTTCTATATTCACGCATTATTATTCTAGTCTAGTCCCATATATTTACTGATGATGTCTTGATATAATGTCCAATAAAAGGTCCTCCCTGGCTCAGAGGAACCACTAGGACTTCAAGTTTTGAAATCTCGAGGATTCTTTACTAAGTCATACTGGTATTGGATTGCGGTTGGGGCATTGGTTGGATATACAATATTGTTCAACATAGGCTACATACTTTCTCTCACTTACCTGAACCGTAAGCTTCTTTGCACCTTATATGTTCTTTTACCAAAAACCCAAAAAACAAAAGGAGAGTTGATGTACTGATGCTCTAAACGATTATGCAGCAATTAGAAAGCATCAGGCTGTAAAGTCAGAGCAGGCTCTTGGAACTGAACAGGATAATGGTAGTAATGAAACTAGTCTATTGAAGGACAAAAAGCCTGGCTCGAGTCGCCACTCAAAGAGAGGTACTTGATCTTCAAAACTAATGTATCATATTAATGATGTTTGTGTAAGTGAGAGTTCATTTCTATTTTTACAATATACCTCATGGGTTTAAATTTGAGCAGTGGGAGCTGATCATTTGACTTATGCGGAGACAAGTCATAACAGGAAAAGAGGAATGGTTCTTCCTTTTGAACCACATTCTATTACCTTTGATGAAGTAACATATTCTGTTGACATGCCACAGGTAATGTAAAATTCATATGAAAAATTAGAAAAGAAAAGGGCTTGTTTTCAATCTAAAACGTATTTGTGATCATATTTCACCGAACCCCTGCATTAAACTTGTAGGAAATGAAGAGTCGAGGTGTGGTTGAGGATAGGTTGGTGCTTTTGAAGGGTGTGAGTGGAGCTTTCAGGCCTGGTGTTCTCACTGCACTAATGGGTGTCACTGGTGCTGGTAAAACAACTTTGATGGATGTACTTGCTGGAAGAAAAACAGGAGGATATATTGGAGGGAACATCAAAATTTCTGGATATCCAAAAAAGCAAGAAACATTTGCTCGAATCTCCGGATACTGTGAGCAAACTGATATCCACTCTCCTCATGTTACCATATACGAATCTTTGCTCTATTCAGCATGGCTTCGATTGTCACCAGAAGTTAATGCTGAAACTAGGAAGGTTTGCACTTGAATACTAAAACCTTAAAAGCTACAAAAATTCCAATGTTTTAGTTAACCTTTGTTTCTAAGTTTGGAAATTCCAAATGTTTGTAGATGTTCATAGAAGAAGTCATGGAACTTGTTGAACTGAATCCATTAAGGAATGCACTGGTTGGATTACCTGGTGTGAATGGTCTCTCAACAGAACAACGCAAAAGATTAACTATTGCAGTTGAACTGGTAGCTAATCCTTCTATAATATTCATGGATGAGCCAACTTCAGGTTTAGATGCAAGAGCTGCTGCTATTGTCATGAGAACAGTTAGGAACACAGTAGACACAGGAAGAACTGTAGTATGCACCATTCATCAGCCTAGCATTGATATATTTGAATCATTTGATGAGGTGAGATATGCAAATATTAAAGCATTGATTCAATTTGAAATAGTTCTCTTCCATATCACATTATCTGACTCCTTTTTTCCTTCTATAATGTAGCTTTTCCTAATGAAGCAAGGAGGGAGTGAAATATATGTGGGCCCCTTGGGACACAATTCTTCCCAATTAGTCAATTACTTTGAGGTAAAGAAGTTGTGGAACATAGAGAATACCTTAGCAAATGATGCATTTTTATGTCTGTTTCAGTAGTATAATTTTGCTGAAAAGCTTTTTTTTCCTCATGAAGGGAATTCAAGGTGTCAGTAAGATCAAAGATGGGTATAATGCAGCGACATGGATGCTGGAAGTTACAAGCTCAGGAAAAGAAATTGAATTGGGGGTTGATTTTGCTGAGGTGTATAAAAATTCAGAACTTTACAGGTAAATCTTGAACTGAGCAAAGCAAAATAACTGAAAAATATTCTTATTAAAAGAGCTTACTCGTAGTATGTAATATCATCTGATAGAAACTATTTTGTGGCATGTGTTTCAGGAGGAACAAAGACCTTATTAAAGAACTAAGCACTCCAGCTCCTGGTTCAAAGGACCTTCATTTTCCAACTCAGTACTCACAATCCTTCTTCACCCAATGCATGGCTTGCTTATGGAAACAATATTGGTCTTACTGGCGCAATCCTTTATACACTGCCATAAGATTCCTCTACTCATTTTCTGTGTCTGTCGTCTTTGGGAGCATGTTCTGGAACCTTGGATCCAACATGTAAGATCAAGCTTGTCAACGTCTTTCATCAACTCTTGTTTTCCCTTGTTCTGAAGTCTAAATTTTCACATTGAATTGCAGTAAAAAGCAACAAGACATTTTAAACGCCATGGGATCCATGTATGCTGCTGTTCTATTTCTTGGCATCAAGAATGCTAATTCAGTGCAGCCCGTGGTGGCTATCGAGCGAACAGTCTTTTACCGTGAAAGAGCTGCTGGAATGTATTCTCCTTTGCCATATGCTTTTGCACAGGCAGGAGCATTTTTCTGATAATATTTGTTTCTTTTAGTATCCTTCCGTGTGAACAAATTGCCTCGTTCTTATTCTGATCTTTATATTTTCTTGCAGGTGTTGATTGAGCTCCCATATGTTCTTCTACAGGCTGTGGTCTATGGCATTATAGTTTATGCAATGATTGGTTTTGAATGGACAGTTACAAAAGTCTTTTGGTACCTTTTCTTCACATATTTCACTTTATTGTACTTCACCTTCTATGGCATGATGGCCGTGGCAATGACTCCAAACCAGCACGTTTCCTCCATAGTTTCATCTGCATTCTTTGCAATATGGAATCTCTTCTCAGGATTCATTGTTCCAAGACCTGTAAGTTCTGTTTTTTTCCTTATCATTTAGTGTCACTTTTACTTGAAAAACAAGAAATGAATGCTTTATCAATTTTTTTTCGTGGTCCTTAATTATCTATTTTGATGATGAACAGAGGATCCCAGTATGGTGGAGATGGTATAGCTGGATAAATCCAGTGGCTTGGAGCTTGTATGGATTGGTAGCATCACAATTTGGAGATGTAAAGGACCCTATTCAGTCTATTGGCTTAGGTTCAACAGTGGAAGAGTTCTTGAGAAATTACTTTGATTTCAAGCATGATTTTGTTGGAGTGGTTGCAGCAGTGGTGGTTGGATTTGCTGTATTGTTTGCTCTCATCTTTGCTGTATCCATAAAAATGTTTAGTTTCCAACGACGTTAGGAAGAAGCTCATTCCAGTTTGAGTGTAAATATATCTTAGGCAAGAATATTTGGGGCACCAATAGGCAAATAGGTAGTTCACAGGATATTTTTTTGTTGCTATTAAATGTAAGAAACTTCTCAGCAGTTCCTTACATTCTTTCTCTGTAACAAGTTACTATTTCAAATTGCTCTATTTCCCCCCTCACCGAATAGAGATAAATATCGAATCAAAATTATAGTCATTTTACGTTAAAAAAATTGATAACTTCCCAAAAAGTAGTTAAAAAACTCAAATTTCTGCGTTTTTTCTCCCTGTCATTTTCGATGTCCTTTCCAGTGTTATTCCTTTCATACGAGGTTAAAACTTATAAGCCATATTGATTTCGGCACCTCCCACTTACAATGGGATTCTATTACTCAACCCATAAAGCCTTTAGGTTATTATGTCAAAGGGACCTTCATATTTGAGAGAAGTTACATTGCGTGGATCTTATTTTTTTAACATTACACACAGTTGCTAGAATATAAAATGGTTCTCTATTTGGTCTTGCATATTGGCTGCAGAGTGGAGTTGAGTTGGAAGCCATTTTTGCCATATAGTATGACTCAATATTGAGTTATAAAATGGTTCTCTATTTGGTCTCGCATATTGATTATACCTAGGAAATGCGGATGTTTAAAACAATGAAAAGGAAGACTTGGAAGCTCACTAGCTCAGAGAAATGGAGAGGAGGATCTATAAAAGGACAAAAACAGTTGGGGAGGAGTGTGATTATGATTTGGGAAATCTTCTCTATCTTGTGGTCCTCTCTCTGTTACCCCTTTCTGTTATTCTTTTCTGTCATCACTCTCTTTTCCATATTCCAGTATTTCCTTTCTTTTGTAATGCTGATGTTCAGTTGCAGCTTTATGGTATACTGCATTTACTATATATCAGAAGTTTTACCTTCTGATTATTCAATACTGTGATTTCGTTCCATTTCAATTGTGATCATAAGAGGCACGCTTGTGATGTATGCGTCAGATCAAACACACTCTTCTTTACTCAAAGATTGTCAGGTACCTTCAACAAGACAAAGAAAAATGAAGCATTTTTAGGAATAAAGATGAGATAATGGGATGGAAGCTAAAATGCTCAAGCATTATCATAAACCTTCTCAGAACTGAAAGGAAAATATCCACACAAATACTATATAAAACAAAGTCCGGACATATTTTAATTATAAAACAATTTAAAATATAATCTTTTTTTTAATTTTCTTTAGTTCTATTTTATTTAATATTTTGATTATAAATGTGACAATATATAACCTCCCAAATTTTGAGCATAGCAGTTTAGACATAAGATTAAGATATGTAGACTATTAAGCTAGTGGACTCAAAAGACTTAACCTTATTATAAGAAAAGTTTAAGATAACTATAAAAGAGTATTTTTGGATCTTGAAAATTTAAGGAAAAAATTATAAAATATTATTTTGAGGATCCAAAAATATTATGAAGGAATTTATTTCAAAAAATTGGTCTAAATAGTTTTAAAGCTATTTTCTGGAATTTTAAGGCCTATTTTTTGAAAATTAAGAAAAATAGTTAAAGGATAATTTTTAACTTTTTAAAAAATTTTAGAGTTGATATTTTATATAATAAAGAGACTTAATGAAGAAGAAAATCCCCATAAGGAATTAATTATTTAATTTTCTACATTTATTAAATTTTTTTTAATAAAATTTTAGGAAAGGGGTTGGGTTCATCCACAATACAAGGGCAAGGTGAAATCTCCCTTCCTCCTAAGTGATACCAATATTGGGCAGGACGAGCCGTTTATTACCTTCAGGCGTTTATCTAGGCACCCAGATACCAATGTTGGGCAGAGCGAACCGTTTATTACCCTTAAACGTTTATCTAGGCACCCAGGAGTTAGATGCTTCCCCTAGTGCTTTGACCAACTCCAGAATCGAACCCTCTTCCTTTGGTAAGAGTGTCTAACCCCTTTGCTAGTTGAGTTCAAAGAGGAATCATTCTAGATTTATTTAATGTTTGTAAATGAATAAACAAAAGACCAAGTTAAAGAAAAAAAACAAAACAAAACAAAAGTCCGTGAAGGGATCACTAGGGGTGTAAAAAGGCCAGGGGCCTGTGGCCTGGCCTGTTAAAAGCCTGGTCAGGCCTGGCCTGTCAGGCTAAAAGGCCAGGCCAAGGCCTCTTATGAGGCCTGTTTTCCCTTAACAGGCCAGGCCCAGGCCTGATAAGAGGCCTTTTAGGCCTGTCAGGCCGGCCTGTTTATATTATTAATATTAATTTATGTAATTTTGGCCTGTTTTTAGCCTGTGTCTGTTTTCGGCCTGTGGCCTGTTATTTATATTATTAGTATTAATTTATGTAATTTTGGCCTGTTGTTAGCCTGTTTAAAGTAGGCCTGTTTTCGGCCTGTGGCCTGTTAGCTTAATTAAATAAAAAAAAATTAATTTTTTTTTTTTTTAAAAAAAAAAAACACAGGCCTTAACAGGCCACAGGCCAGGCCAGGCTTATATACAGGCCAGGCCCAGGCCGAAAAGTAGGCCTGTAACAGGCCACAGGCCAGGCTCAGGCCAGTATGTTATAGAACAGGCCTGGCCTGTTAAGGGTAAGGCCTGGCCTGGCCTGGCCTGTTTACACCCCTAGGGATCACTCAAATATGTTATTGGGCCCACAACAATTTTCCACCCTCACGCTTCTCTTTAAATGGCAGCAACTTGCACACTACAAAAAAAAAAAAAAGAAACCTTGTACACTACACACCCACCGGCTCTTGCCAAACGCACGGGCCAAAACCCACACACAAACACTGTTCACCAACTCTTGACCAATTCTCCACCAAACTTCACCTGCTCCATTCTATGACACACACGCATTACTCTATAAAATATGACACACACCTTCCAATTTCTTGTATGCAATTCGGCCAAAAAGAGAGAGAAATTGTAGAGAGACCGAAAGAGCAAGAGAGGACGGCGGAAAATAATAATAAGAGACGGAGGGTTTTTGGTGAAGGCAAGAACAGTGTCCAAAACTTTCATTCAAACTGATTTTTGGGCTTTGGTGAGACTTTTAATCCCTCTCCTATCTTCATGTCAGCTGATTAATAATGTTTTTGATGTTCAAAAGCTTTCTGAAAAATGAGAGTTTTAGGTTAGAACTTTCTGTGACCATATAAGACAGAGTGTCATTCTGGAAAATCTGTGAGGCCATCAGGTTTGTGTGCGGTTTTTACCAAGTAAGTGATTTCTTCTTTCTGTGAAATTTCATGAGGAAATAGTACATATCTTGAGATATAAAATGAGTCCTAATTGTCCTAAACCACATTATTTGGAGCTTTAGAGAGAGAGACAATACGTGACTTCCAATTTGAAGTGCAACCTTCGTATATGTTTATATATGCACACTTCGATATTGCGAATAACTAACACAGTTCTTCAAAAAAAAAAACAAAACATAAAAGGTTTTTAAATAAGCTTGGTTTATAATTGTGTTGGTTCATCAATGGAGGGTGGTGGTAGTGGTAGTTTCAAAACAGAGAGCAAGAGTAGTTTCAGGATAGCGAGTTCATCGCAAGATGATGAAGAAGCTCTTAAATGGGCTGCTATAAGAGTTTTCTTGAAAGGT
This sequence comes from Acacia confusa, assembly GCA_037074495.1. Classification (NCBI taxonomy): domain Eukaryota; kingdom Viridiplantae; phylum Streptophyta; class Magnoliopsida; order Fabales; family Fabaceae; genus Acacia; species Acacia confusa. The sequence continues at coordinate 4,338,073 of CM073507.1, read as the reverse complement.
TAGTCAAATTAACCGAGGACAGTGAGAAGTTGTTACTCAAGCTCAGGATTCGAATTGGTAGGTCAGGATCTCCCTTTCATTTCTTAGTTGATTTCAGTGATCTCTCTGTTTTAAACACTCTGATGGCTTCTTTTCTTGCTCCTCAATGTGATTTCTCAGAGTTCGGATCCAGATTCCAGCCATAGAAGTTTGGTTTCGAAACTTGAAAGTTGAATTTGAAGCTCACATAAGAAGCAGAGCTTTTCCTTCATTCTCTAACTTCATCGTAATTCTAAGTTTTTTGTGTCATTTTGTTGAGAAGTTTCTTGACTCATTTTTTTTTTTTTAAAAAAACAGTGCTATTGAACTTGGTTCACGTAATTCTAAGTAAAAAGCAACGTATAAATATTCTGGAGGATGTTAGTGGAATAATCAAGCTAAGCCAGCAAGGTAAGAACCTTAGTTTTATTCTCTGATATTTGATATTTTTACAACTATATCCTTCTCAATAATCTCCGCTCCCTAGAATGATGTTGCTTTTGGGCCCTCCGAGTTCTGGAAAGACAACACTCTTGTTGGCTTTGGCTGGAAAGCTAGATCCAAAACTCAAGGTTAGGACAGAAGGAAACAAAATTAATTTGTCTAACTAGATTTTCACATTTTTGTTAGTTTTCTAATCTGTTACTAATGAAGTACTTATATATTTGTTCTTGCAAGAAGTAAGAAGTAAGTGAAAATTCATCTTCTTGCAATACGTTCGAATAGCTTACGCATGCGGTTGAAGTAACAAGAATATGATATATTATAGTTGACATGAACGAAAGGTAAAGAACAATACTGGATTGACAAAGACCAGCCTTGTAACGTTTCATGTTGGGAAAAGACTTGGAGGTAAACATGTCACTCCTTTTGACAAGTTAAAAGAGTCATCTAGCTCCTTCAACAACCAAAAAGTATCAAGGAAATATTTACTCATGAAGCATTGTCTTCAAAGTATTTCAAGTAGGTTTAGGGCTTTCACTTTAAAGTCTACTTGAAATGTCTTGAAGACAGCGCACTTCATGAGTAAATATTCTCTTAATACTTTTTTGTTGTTAAAGCAGTTAGATGACTATTTAACTTGTTAAAAGGAGTGGTGTGTTCATCTCCAAGTCTTCTCCCAACATGAAACACTACAAGACTGGTCTTTGTCAACCCAGTAATGTTCTTCACCTTTTGTTCATGTCACTTGTAATATATTATATTATTATTACTTCAATCGTGTGTATAAACTTTTCAGACATATTGCAAGAAGATGAATTTTCACTTACTTCTTGCAAGAACAAAAATATGAGTATTTCATTAGTAAGAGATTAGAAAAACAACAAAAATGCGGAAATCCCGTTAGACAAATTAATTTTGTTTCCTTCTGTCCTAACCAAGTTTTGGAAGCAGTTTTCTAGCCAAAGCCAACAAGAGCGTTATCTTCCCAAAACTTGGAAAAGCAACATCATTGTGTAGAGAGGAGATTTTTGAGAAGGATATAGTTGTAGAAATAACAAATATCAAAGAATAAAACTAAGGTTCTTACCTTGCTGGCTTAGCTTGATTATTCCACTAACATCCTCCAAAATATTTATATGTTGCTTTTTACTTGGAATTATGTGAACTAAGTTCAATAGGCCCTGTTTAAAGAAAAAAAAGCATAAAGGACCTTCTCAATAAAATGACGCAAAAAGCTCCTTTATATATTCACCTTTGTCATATGCTTTTGCACAGCCAATGAGAGTTGGCACAGATGGTAAGGGATCTAGGACTAAACCCTTGGGTCGTGGGTTCGATCCCCTCTGCCGTCGCTGGGACTCCTTTGGTAGGCGATCTCGTAAGTCTCCAATAAGTACTCATAGAGCCTAGGGCCATGCCCTAACCTTGGTGAGGGACTGGTGTCGAACCCCTCTAAAACTTTTCAGTATAAAAAAAAAATGTTTTTGCACAAACAAGCAATTTTTTACTTCAGCACTTTTTTTTTTGATGAATAAAAGTTTTGAAGGGGTTCGACACCAGTCCCCCACTAAGGTCAGGGTACGGCCCTAGGCTCTGTGAGCACTTACGAGATCGCCTACCAAAGGAGTCCCAGCGACGGCAGAGGGGATCGAACCCACGTCCCAAGGGCCTAGTCCTGGATCCCTTACCATCTGTGCCAACTCTCATTGGCTTTTACTTCAGCACTTTACTATACGTTTTGGTATTTTAGCCTCCTTCCATTTGAAAAATTTGCCTTAATAATATCATTGTATTTTCTTGCAGGTGCTGGTTAAGCTCCCATATGTTCTTCTACAGGTTGTGGTCTACAGCGTTACAGGTAATGCAATAATCGGTTTTGGGTGGACACTCACAAAAGTCTTTTAGTACCTTTTCTTCGCATATTTCAATTTTATGTACTTCACCTTCTATGGCATGATGTACGTAGAAGTGACTCCAAACCAGCACGTTTCCTCTAGAGTTTCATCGGGATTCTTCTCAATATGTAATGTCTTCTTAGGATTCAATGTTCCAAGACCCGTAAGTTCTGGTTTTTCCTCGTCATTTAATGCCATCTTTTACTTGAAATACAAGAAACACATGTGAGCCTTGCATGTGGAACATATGGGATCCAAAGGTCCAGAATTATTTTCCAAAAAATTGCATGTGGCAAAAAAAAATTTCAAACAAATTTTTGAACCATTGGATCAAGATTTTGAAGGACAGGATGGAGGATGAAGAGAGATGAGTAAAGAAAGGATGGGGAGAGTATCTTCTCCCATTTTACTGAGTGTATCATAGCCGGTAGGATTTGCATTCTATTTAATGTAATGAACTTCTCAACAATTCCTTTCATTCCTTCACTGTCAGTGTATATACTTGTAGCAACTTTTAGTTACACTGTACATATACATAGATTAGTTAGCTTGCAATTGATTCAGTTTGTTTTGTTGCAACAGTGTAATAAGTTTAAGTTGTACATAATTAGTTATCTGTTTATCTATATAAGGACATGTGCATACTTCAGATCTTCAATGAAATAATATTTAGTATTCATTTCTTTCCTTCCTTCCATAATATTCTCTATAACATGTTACTTCAAATTGCTCTGTTCCACCTTCAAATTGCTCTGTTCCACCCCCCCCCCCGGGAAATGCATAGAGAGAACTGTCAAATCAAGATTACAGTCAATTTAGCTAAATAATGATACTAATGAAGGAACTATTTAACTTATTTATATAGATTGAGGAAGTTGGGTAAATTAGTAAACTAGATAATTTAAACAAATGTGACATAATTTTCCTAAAATATTTTTCTGAATTACAAACTATGTTTTTTACTTAAGATCAGAGGTAGTACCTTTTATGTAACTATTTGAATTTGATTGCTACTATAATTGAATGTTGACGGAGTATGAATATGGTAGTTTGGGTAAACATGTAAGAAAAATTTGATTCAGGTTTCAAATTTAATACCCACACTAATCGCCAGCCAGCTTCTACATCTAGGTCTTTAGGACAAGAGGAATAACTATTTAGTATCTCAGAGAATGTTTGAATTAGTGGTGATGACTTTTTTCAAATTTTACTATTACAAATATAAAATATAGTAAACGTTAGATTGTGTAATGTGATTTACGTTGGACCTAACTTTTAGAAAAGTTTATTTGATAAATATTGAAAATTGTTTGGATGATTAATGTAAAAGTAAGTTTGGATGTAAAATAACTAAAATGATATGTATTTAATAAAAATAGTTAATGTATTATTAAGAAAATTTTGAAAGATCCAAATTACTTAAATTTTTGGGAAAATTGGAGAGAAGTCCTCTTTAAAAAATTTAATTGGTGAAAGTGACCTCAATTATAATAATGTCATTCCTTATAAATAAGGATAAAATTTCCTGATTTTCCTTAATTTTTTTTCCTCTGGATACTTTTGTAAAGGAGGATAAAATAAGACAAATTAATCTTTAAATAGGCTTATATAATTAGGTCTAAAATTTTCATATACGAGTAAGCTTATAATAAAGACTAAAATGTTATTTTAATAAAATAAGGTGAGATTCATTATTTTTTCTTCATAAGGTATTTAATTTCTTATCTGTTTATGATAAAAGTTTTTTCTCTCTTTATGGTGGAAAAACTAAAAGCATGAAAATTTGGTTTATGGCTTAAAACAGGTATCCCCCCCCCCCAAAAAAAAAAAACCCAATTGAAAAATGCTTTTGCCTGTTAAAATACATGCCCGAGCCAGCCTTCAAACGTGATTCCAAGTGATTCCTTAGTATCCTGCATCGTTGTGATACAAATAAACTTTTTTTTTATTAATATTAACGTAGTGAGAAAAAAAAAAGGTTAAAATGCGGTGGTTTTTTCAATAAAAATGACTAAAAAATACCATTTAAATTTTAAAATCATGTTAACAACAATAATAATATAATTAATGGAATAGTAAAATAATTGAGAACTCTTGTTATTAAGAAATTACTTATATCACATTTTAAAATTAAAGTGGTATCTTTTTAAGATTCACCCCTCTTATTTCATCACGGGAGATTACTGTATAGTGATGTTCCTGGGTGTAAATCCGATCCCTATTCCCATCATTATCATACATTGCTACAGAGTGATACTGTTTTTTATTTTAGTATTTTTGAGAGAGACAAAGCAAGGCTCACAGTGAAATTTTTATACTGACAGAAGTGCAATCTATTACTCCCTTTGGTTCTAATTATAAGACATATTTACCAGATGTTGAAGAGATTAAGGATAAGAGTTAAATTAGTTAATTATATTCATTTTCCTAAAATAACCTTATATATATTTGACTCCAAACAGCCCAGCCCCGCCTCTCACGCTAAACCCCTCCGGTTGTTTTATCCCTGGCAAGCTCTATAAACTGCAGTCTGCAGCATTGCCTCTTTCTAGGCTTCTCGTGACTGGCCCATTGATAAAGAAACTTTCACCTTATACATTATCTATTATAGCATTAGCACTATATATTATATTGTCTCTAATATTAATATAAAAATTAGAAATATTGAAATACTGGAGGTCTAGTATTTCAATATTCTGATAAAAAAACATATTCGAATATTAATATATTTACTTACTTTATAAAATAATATAGGTGCATTATTAAATTATTATTATATTTATTTATTATAGAGAAAGTGTTAATAAGGGCATTTTAGGAAGGAATTGATAAAAATTAGAATGTTGTCTTATAATTAGGACAAAAACTAACTCTCAAATATTATCCTATAATTAGAACCGAAGGGAGTATTACTTTTTTTTAAAAAAAAATTTAGTACCACCTTCAGTCCTAATTATAGGATCATGTTTGTAGTGCAATTTACACTACAAACATAGTTCTATAATTAGGATCGGAGGGAGTATTACTTCTCTAACTTTATAATGGTTTTAGTTTTTAAAAGTTATGCATCCTTTAAACTCTAATATCCAAGTCTTAAATAATACTCTTTCCAGTCCTAATTATAAGACATATTTAACCGATTTTGGAAAAATTAAGGAGAGGAGTTAAATTAGTTAATTTTACTCATTTTCCTAAAATGTCCTTATATACATTTAAAATGACATAAGTAAAAGTTAATCAACAATTCTGTCACATATCTTTCCGACCAATTTTCCTTTTCACATGTTTTCTAATTAAAATATTAGTTTTGCTAGATATATATATATGTGTATATGTATGTATACATATAGATCTATCATGCGCGCATACACATACAACCATGTATCTACACACAGAGGTATATATATTGACACACACACACATACATATGTTTATAGACATACACATGTGTGTGCATATGTGTGTATTGCAACCCATATACATATATACTTATAAAAAATTAAACACACTTGAGATAATAAAGTAATGGTGTTTTAAGAAGAAATTAACAAAAACTAAAAAGTTGTCTTATAATTAGGATCAAAACCAATCCCTAAATATTGTTTTATAATTAGGACGGGAGGGTATCTTGTATAATTAATATAAGAAGAATTTGTCTAATGTAATTAGATTAAGAAAATGATTGTGTGCTGATGAGCTGGAACTATGAGAATGATGGAGCTGCGACCGTATGCAATTCCAGTTAAAATTAGAGGGTGTTAAAAAAATATGATATTACTCTTGTTTTAAAACTTAGGATAATATTACTCCTAAAATAACTTCCATGTCACTGCTCCTGGCGAAAATGACCAATAAGCCTAGATTAAAAGTGCACGCTTGGCTATTGATGATTCTAGTATTTAAAAGTTTTTTTTTTAATTTTTAAATTATCATTATATTTATTTACTTGGTTAAGTTGAAATTTTATCTCGGAAGTACACCGTCAAGAGCAATTTTGCCCTGAAAGTTTTTTTAGGTTCAATTTTGTCCTGAAGATATAAAAACGTAACAATGTTACCCCCCACTGACGATGAGAACTAACTGCGTTAACACATAGTGTACGTTTTTTTTTTTTTTACGGAGTGCACACTCAAATGAGTGTGTACTCTAAAGGGCACACTCGGAGCCTGTTTGGTATGTCATTAAAAGCTAAAATAAGTTCATTAGAAGTCCATTCAATGGAGAAAGCAAAAATAAGAGTGTTTGGTATGACTTCATCTTATAATGACATTCAAGTTTTTAAAGTACTTTTTATATAAGCTACATACTCTTAGCTTATTATCTTATTGTAAGCTCATTGAAATTTTTTTGGGACCAACTTAGAGACCAACTTGTAGGAAATATGTTTATTTAAGCACTTCATTGTAGGGAGCTGTTTTTTTCATGTTACATGAGAAAAAACAAGATTCCTATACATACATAAAATGGTGGGACCCACATATACATATATGAATTCATATATGTATATGTGGGTCCCACCATTTCATGTGAGTGTGACATGAGAAAACTTTTCTCCAACAACATGAGAAATGTTTTTCCTTTCATTGTATTGTAATTTTTTTAATGGTAATTTTACTATTTTATTTAGTAAATTTATATTTATTTTTAATTTTTTATCCCAAATTATTACATTTTATACAATACATATATGTGTGAATTTGATTTATGTCATTTTCTGTTATTTTTTATCTTATCTATCTTTTTTAAAGCTATGCCAAACAAGTGCCCATTAGAAACAAAAGTCACTTTTGTCACAGCTATCCTAAACACAAATCACATTAAAAAAAGTCCATTAGAAAATAAGTCCATTAAGAAAATTCCATTAAAAACAAAAGTTACTTCTATCAAAGCTATCCCAAACGGGCCCTCGAGTGTGCCCTTTAAAGTGCACACTCATTTGAGCGTGCACTAAGTAAAAAAAAAACCCGTAAACACTTGAATGAGCGTGAGGGTATCACACTTGAGTGTGTGGTAACTCCGTCACGATGAACTATTAGTGTGGGCAACATTGCTATATTTTTATATTTTCGGGTAAAATTAAGAGTACACGTACTCGGCAAAATTGCTACTTAAGCGTTATTTATTTACCGGCGGAAATCGTCTGGTTGGTTGGATTATGGCGTGTTCTCCTCTGGACCAATAACTGGAGAGGTCTGGAGCGCTGGAGGCTGAAGCTGATATAGTATTTCGGTCCGCTTAGTATATCTCCGTCAAAGCTCTTTATTATTGCGAGAGAAATGTAAGTCCCGAACATCAAACTCTATCTCCGTGTCTATAGAGACGAGTGTGGAGATCACGCATAGCCTATTTTCAGTTATAGATTATAGATGAAATGAGATATGCAATCTCTGTGCTTCGTTCAACGTAGTGTCAGCTTTGAACTCTGACATTCGCAGTTGATAAATGTCGAGGGAGAGTGAGTTGAGGCCGATGGACGCTGAGCAGCTCAGGGAGCAAGCTCATAAGATGGTGGATTTCATTGCTGATTACTACAAAACCCTCGAAAATCTCCCTGTGCTCAGTCAAGTCGAGGTTATAAAATTTTCCTCATTTCTTACTTTAATATCTTTGTTTCATACTTTCATTTGCTTGATTTTTTATGGTGCATTATAGCCAAATGAGTATATGCTTTTCAAATAACTTTAAACTTGGCTTCAGCTTGTAATTGAAACGGGAAAATATTAAACTTTTGTGAAATATGTGCATTACGCTCTTCTTTTATTGAGTAACTCTGCTATTTTTTTTTCCATCTGTTCCTTTCTTTTAATCTTTCAATTGTGCTTCTAGTGTGAAATCATTATGACCATGCTTCAGTTTATCTGTACTTGTCTCGCATATTGCAGCCGGGGTATCTTGGGAAGCTTCTACCAGATTCTGCACCTAATTATCCTGAACCACTACAAGACATTTTGAGTGGTGAGATTTCTACATATGAGTCTGTTTATGTATGCAAAATTTTCTATTCTAACAATGCAGATCATAATGAGACATGGCAGCATGCGACTCTTTACCTAACAAACAACGTGATTTTCCCCACTAAAGATGGCTAAAATATGTCATATATTAGATGTTCAGGAAAAGATACTGCCAGGGGTGACTCATTGGCAAAGCCCAAATTATTTTGCATATTTTCCTTCAAACAGTAGCATTGCTGGGTTTCTGGGAGAAATGCTCAGTGCTGGTCTCAACATTGTGGGTTTCAGCTGGATAACCTCTCCTGCGGCAACTGAACTTGAAATGATTGTTCTTGACTGGGTTGCTATGGCATTTCAGCTGCCTGATCATTTCTATTCTACTGGTAACTCCTTAAACTGCAGCATCTCTTTGAATTAATCTGATATGAACAAAAAGAAAACCATAAATCAGAAGAAAAATGGCATAGTTCCTATAGTCAGGAGCTGAGACTCCTTTAGGGATTTTGTTTAATTGATTACATATGTGTGCTTGTCTGGAAGGAGATCATCTCCTAATCTCCTTTCTCCTTTTTTCTCATTGGCCAAATCTGGGCCATTGATTGAGAAAGTGAGAGAAAAATAAAAGTAGTATTGTATTGATTGGATGAATGTGATTTAGAGATTATGAGGGATAATGAGAAAAGGATAGGGAGAGAAACCCAACCCGTGCTTGTCTATAAGGTACGAGTTAGCCTACTACCTAACCTGCCTATTTATGTCAATGCATCAAATAATAAACCTAATATTGGATGAAGATATAAACTCATGCTTCAGATTCTGTTGAACTGCATCCTCAATTAATTTGAGTGATATTGAGCTTGTTTGGGTTAGCAGTGGGAGCAATAGTCTATCTGACTTTAACATCAATTTGATAGAAAAAAGTCAGATTGTAAATATGATTTGTGTTTCGATTGATGGTGGTAGAAGTGGCAGGGTTTATGTCAAAAAGTTGAGAGCTTTTTCCCAAAAGCTATCCCATGGAGCTTCTAGTAAAAGGAGTTTTTTTCTTTTAAAAAAAAAAAATCCCTGTGGGATAAAAGCCAACCCAAACACCTGCCACCAAGCTTTTTTTCTATTTCTACTTTTTTTCTAGCTTTTTTTGACTTAAAGCTCACCTAACGCTCCCTCTAAACATGCCATTAAGATTTTGGATCTAATTGGACTTGAATAGTTTATTTGGCATACTGTCAAATATTATACGACGTATTAGACCTACGAGATGCGGCAAGTTATGTTTTAAATAATACTGCAGGGCAAGGTGGTGGAGTTATACAGGGAACAGCAAGTGAAGCTGTACTAGTTGTCTTGTTGGCTGCCCGTGACAAGATCTCAAGGAGGGTTGGAAAGAGTGCCCTCCCTAAGCTTGTGATGTATGCTTCTGATCAAACACACTCTTCTTTACTCAAAGCCTGTCAGGTACCTTTAAAGGAATAATGACAAGAATATTTATATTCTAAAGTATATGGCTTTCTCAATTGTTCCTTCTTCCAGTCCTCAATTTGGCTGCCAAGCGCCCCTTCTTGAATCTAATCAACAAACGTAACATCTTTGAAGCTGCTCACTTGAAGTACCAAGTTGTTTAGTCTCTTGTAAATTATAATGATCAGTCTGTCCTTTCTTCTGTATAATACTTGTAGGTTTCAATCGCCCTATGGCCTTGCAACTGCAATGTGTTTGCTATATTGTATTTGTTACAAAATCTTTTATATTCCTTGACTTGAGATGAGTGTTAGAGAAACTGAGTGACAATGAATGGGATTAGTCTTGCTTTGAACTTAGCGTAATGAAAAAGGAGAAATCATTGATGTTACTCAGTGGCAATATTGAAGTCTGCATTGATCTAGACGAGATCATTTCTGCGGTTTAATAATAATGTTATTTTCTGTTGGTTGTCAGATAGGAGGACTTAATCCAGAGCTCTGCAGGTCGCTTAGAACTGATCCTTCCACAAATTATGCTCTTTCTCCTGATGTACTTTGTGAAGCAATTTCAAATGACATTGCCAGTGGTTTAATCCCCTTTTTCTTATGTGCTACAGTAAGAGCTGAATTTTTCTGATGTTAAATTAAGATAACTTTTTTTGTGAAATGCACCAATTTTTCTAATTCCCCTGCTTTGTGTTTCTTACGGAAGTTAGCACATCTCTCTCTCCCGAAAAAGAAGTTTACGGAAGTTAGCAAATTTAATCCTAATAAACTGATCTGGGCATCGTTGCATGAGGTTCCATTTCTTAGTTTGCTGTTGAAAATAGTATTAGCTTGTTACTTCCTTTTAATTCAATTTTCTTTTTGGCTCTTGGGGACAGTATGTTCAAGGAGATATGAAATCTGCATAATATGAATCCGGACTGTCGAAAAGTGATATTTTAAGATGATATGAAGTGACTACTTAATTATTGTGAGAAAAAGTCTTAACAACTCAATTTCTCTGGTTAGCACGTCTTCTGACTTTTTTCTACTCTTGGATAACTAAATCTCAAGCCTTTAGTGTTTGCCGATCCATCAAAATCAAAATTTCTGGTATTTTCCACTTATTCTCTTAATCTACGGTCTCAGGTTGGTACAACTTCGTCAACCGCTGTTGATCCTTTGCCTGCTTTGGGAAAGATTGCAAAGGTAATATCTGTTATTAATTGGGTAATAAAAGCAGTTAGTGAAACCATCGTGGTGCATTTAGTGAGGATAATGGCATCGAACCAAAAGATAAATAAATGACGAAATAGAGCTGGTTGAAGGTTTGACATGTCATTTGCCATATTTTAAATGGACATTAAGGAGATTTCAACATTTGCTGGTGATGACGCATAAAAGTACTGCTATTATCTTGAAAATTAGTTGTTGCAAGGCATGTGTTTCAAGATTCTTGATAAATTCAAAAGATGCGTACCATTGCTGCATAATATACCTATACAAAATCGTCCAAGTTTCAATGGATTATTACTTGGTGGTAAGTGCACATTAGGGAGTTGCTTTATCCAATAATGCTTGTAATGCATGTCTCTTGACAGAGCAATGGAATCTGGTTTCATGTGGATGCTGCTTATGCTGGAAGTGCTTGTGTCTGTCCAGAGTATCGCCACCATTTTAATGGTGTTGAAGAAGCTGACTCGTTTAACATGAATGCTCATAAATGGTTTTTAACTAACTTTGACTGCTCGCTGCTCTGGGTTCAGGTATCTGTGTTGCAACATCTTGTTCTTATTCTCAACACAATTTCAGCATCTGTTGATGGTTCGATTTACTTGATGAACCAAAAAGAAAATGCATTGTTCAAAATGATGATGACAGGACAGGAGTGCTCTGATTCAGTCACTATCTACGAATCCCGAATTTCTCAAAAACAAAGTATGTCCATAATTGCATGCTTTTGGTATTAGTTAAGCTATTTTATAAACCTTTTATTATCAAATATCTTGTCTTGGGCATTAGAAAGTCATGGGGACATTCATTTCAAACTAAGATGCTGTTCTAAATATAGTCACTATCTTGTTACGATTGAAACTCCAGGCTTCTCAAGGAAACTTGGTCATTGATTACAAAGACTGGCAAATTCCCCTTGGACGTCGCTTTAGGTATGTTTTTGGAAATTTAGCCTTTAGAAATGCTTGTTATTTTCCTTCATGATTGAGGTTTTTTGTGTTTGTTATTTTGTGTGGTGCTAAAATCACTCATAAATACCCAAAAAAACCTCAGATAAATGAGCATTTTGGCCGTGTGCATATGATCTTGATTCATGCTGTTCTTGGAGTTCACGAGAACTTAAAGCTAAAAGATATTATTATTGTCAATGATGATGGATAGCTTTCTAATAAAGGCTTCTATAAACCTTAAAGATCTAGAGATACGGGCAGATATTTAACATTGCCTTTTTTTCTTGGACCTGAAATCTTGCCTATTTGACTTTCACTCCCTAGATCCTTAAAACTCTGGATGGTGTTGCGCCTGTACGGTTTGGAAGGCCTGCGAAATCACATACGAAGTCACATTGATTTGGCTGCTCATTTTGAGAAACTTGTTCGTCAAGACCCAAGATTTGAGGTAGAGCAGTGCTCTGTTTTACTCCCTCCGTTTCTTGGATATCTTTTTTGAAGGAAGTCTTTGTTTCCATTTATCACCTCATCAAATGATGTGAAGATCTTATAATTTCTTACAGGTTGTTACACCCAGGACTTTCTCTTTGGTTTGCTTTCGGCTCTTGCCTCAGCCCAACTCTGAAGATGATGGCAATCGGCTAAACTGGGACCTGCTAGACTCTGTAAATTCAACTGGGAATATTTTCATAACACACACGGTATATATATGCTTTACCGGCCTCATGCTCTCGTGTACTTTTCTTAGTTTTCTTTTCTTTTAGGTACTTTGTAAGAGGATCATCAATTTTCTTTGGTGACAGGTTTTGTCAGGTAAGTACATTCTGCGTTTCGCAGTTGGAGCACCACTGACAGAAGTGAGGCATGTGAATGGTGCGTGGCAGATTTTGCAAGATAAAGCCTCTTCTCTACTTGGGAATTCGTAGGACCAATTCGTATAATGGTTTGCTCTTCACGCTAATGCGTGGATTGCTGTCTTATTTGTAACTCAAAATGTTAAAGTCTTAATAATCTTAAAGTGGACTTTCCTTTCTTCGCCATTGGTCGGTTCTGACTGGAACGGTAAAAATATTATTTATAATTTTATATTCCAAAAAGAAAAAAAACTCAGTTTTCGTGTACTGGCTTTCCAATTATACGAGTAGCTCTACTAAATACATATACTGCTATTATCAATTTTTCTTTTAAAACGGATGGATAATTTTAATTTTGGATAACAGAAAAGCGACGCTGGTCCTTTGTAAATTATTAGAAAATGATGCGATCATAATAATTTGTAATTAATTAATTTTAAGACAATAAATATTTTGGTAATCGTGAGTACATTAAACTACTAAAACTATATACTCCTTTTGGTCTTTATCATAAGACACCAATTACTTTTTCTCACAAATCAAGAAATGAAAGTTAACTTATTAATTAGATTTAAAATTAAAAAATGTTTCAAACTTCACCTCTACTTTAATGATGTAGCTTTAAATGAGTTAGTTAAAAATGAGGGCATAATGGAAAAAAAAAGTAATAAATTAGTTAGTTAAAGTACTCCCTCTGGTCCTTATTATAAGACACTAACTAACAAATCACACAAACTAATAAAAACAATTAAAGTCAATAAAGTTGTCCTATAATTTAAGTAATTTCCAAAATTACCCCTACTATTTACACTAAACTCTAATATTATATTATTATTACTCTTACTCACTATCCCTATTGATTATGGGCATACATGGAAAAAAATAATCAATGCTCCTTGGAAACAGGCAAGTGCCTTATAAAAAGGATCAAATAAATTTGGTAGTTGGTGCCTTATAATAAAGACAGGAGGGAGTAAGTTGGTACCTTATAATAAGGACAAAAAAATATTAGTAGTTGGTGTCTTATAATATGAACAATTAGCATGGCTGGATTCCTGTACCTATTGAAATTCATGTGTGCATAGCGGCACTGCCTTAAGGGCATCGAATAGGGTCTCGATGACAATGATGTCCACTGATGTTGTCCCATCTTGTGGAAGCCATGGAAATGCAGAGACTGGTGGTCTTTTTTTTTTTACCAGGAGGGTGGTAGTAGAATTCTTCTTATTCTTCTTTTTTTTTTTTGATCTGAAAGGGTGGTAGTAGAATTGAACATTAACGAATTCCTCACTTTCTTGGACACACAATTAAATATAAATAATATTTTATTATCCTATCTCTTTCAAATAATTGAAAACTGAAAAATTTGAATCTTTTTGATCACACAGTTCAAGTATTATTTCACCACCAGGTCCAAGAAAAAGGTATTATTTCCCCAAATTCATAGGGGAGTATAGCCAGTATTGTTCTTTTCTAAACTAGGCTCATTTAGAATAGGTACCACTCTGGTCTTATTTATAAGTCTTTTTTGACCAAAAAATATGGTCCTATTTATAGTCATCTTTTAAGTAATAAATGAGATTATGACAATTTTACCCACATTAATTGTATCAATGAAAATAAAGAGAGAAGAAAAAGTTGAAAGATACTCATCCATAAATGAGGGTAAAATTGAAAATTTACCTTATAATCATTGAGCTAACTATCTTTCTTTGACATATATGATTTAGTTAAAAGAGACTTATTATAAATAGCGTGGTATGTAAAAACTAAAAAGTGCTTCACATGGGTCGATTGGCCCAATTAGTATATTTAGTTCCCTGGGAGAGCAGAAACTTGTTCCGAGCTGTTGGCCCAATAAATTGGAGCCGAAGTATCCAGGATCCAGATCCAAAAAACTGGAACGTGCACCCTCGCCAGTCTTTGATCCCCATTGTTGCGGTGTCTTCCTTTCCCTCTGTCTGTGACTGGAGCACGGTACGATGCAGGCAATTACCAAGCGCTTAGGGCATCAATCGCTGAAGCCTTCTACTTCGATATTGTCGCTCAAGTGCACTTCTCCAATTTTCGATCACTGTGATGTTTTATTTTTCGTCATTTTCCTTCTTAATTTGTGGGAATTTTGAGGAATAATGTGCTTAGCTTTACTTTCTCTTCTGGTAATTTATGTTGCAGACTATGGAGTGGATCGCGAGCGTTATGCATCTACCCTTGCAACTAAGGGTGTCGGTCATCTTGTTCGCAAGGGTACGGGTGGTAGATCATCTGTCAGGTGACGCTGATTCATACATTTCTCTTATAAGGCATTTTCTTTACGGGTTTTTCTTTACCATTTGAAGTATAGGGCTTAGAAGGCATTGTTAAAGAAGCATTACTAGCTTATACAGCTGATAGTTGGATAGTCAAAGTGATGCTTGAAGGAAATTCTGTTTTGCAGTGGTATTATAGCGACAGTATTTGGGGCAACTGGTTTCTTAGGTCGTTATGTTGTCCAACAACTGGGTAAGCTTCTACAGTGTTGACAATGTTTCAGGGAAAAAAAAAAACCAGAATATTGCACAAAATATCTGTTGACAATAACTATTTTTTGATTAAATCTGTCTACTTTTATTTAAGAAGGTATTTCAATATCAATTCTGTTATGCTGACGAACTTTTATTTATCTAACTGCATTGTAATACTTTATTTATTTTTTTTGCAACGCCATTCTCCTTCTCTAGCTAAAATGGGAACTCAGGTGCTAGTTCCATTTCGGGGTTCTGAAGATTCTCATCGTCATCTAAAACTGATGGGTGATTTGGGACAGGTAGTCTGGAATGAAATTAACTACCGTCTCCAATTTTATTTATTTTTTTAAATTTTTGTTTGAATGGGGTTGTAAACACCAAATATTTGCATGCATAATTTCTATGAGTTGTTTGTACTAATTCTCTTGTGATTGATATACACAGATTGTGCCGATGAAATATAACCCAAGAGATGAAGCTTCAATAAAAGCTGTGATGGCAAAGGCCAATGTCGTCATCAATCTTATTGGTATGCATCTCATGTGCTTCTGCGCCTTGAACGAATGTGTCATAGTATTGGAAATTGACTTTTCATCGTACACACATCCTGGCTGATTATGGGTGCTGGCAGGAAGGGATTATGAGACGAGAAACTTCAGCTTTGAGGAAGTGAACCATCACATGGCTGAGCAACTTGCAGTGGTACGTTTATTTACTTTCAGTCTGTTTATCATTGACTCACTTATTCTCGTTTCCTTTTTGCTTGCTTTCATGGCATATTCAAATTTGCAAAGCTATGACGTCTCTTTGCGTTAATGGGGGCCCTTCATAATTCTTAATAAGCTACGGGATACTATTGAATGCTCATGGCGTTAATAAGCACTTCTGCAGAAAAATTCTAGGATGTAATTGAATATTGACCTTGTGAGAAGTGAAAGCAGAATAGAGCCCAAATGTGCAGTTTATCATGATGTTTCCCTAGAAAATTTAGTTTTTATTTTAGGACCTGGTCGACATGTGATCTGAGCTTCAAAAACTGGAACATTTCTGTAGCCTTGAACATTAAACATTAAGATGTAGAAGTTTAATCCTATTTAGGTGGCTTCATGAGTCCCTTGCAACTTGTAGTAGCTAGTTTAGAGTGGACTCAAGCGTCTATTTTAAGGCTTATGATGATCGGGAGGTTTCTTACTATTGTAAGGTTTTAAACACATATTGGGTGAGTTTAGAGCCTTGTGAGGCTTGGTTTGGATTGAATGTGTGCTGATTAACATGATTTTTCTTTTTAGTATATCTGAAATTATGTGTCATAATGATAAACGACGTGAAATGATGCAGATTTCCAAAGATCATGGGGGTATCGTGAGATTTATTCACGTTTCTTGCTTAGGGGCATCCCCTTCCTCTCCATCCAGGATGTTGAGAGCCAAAGCTGCTGCAGAGGAAGCTATTTTAAAGGAACTCCCTGAGGTACAACTTATTTGTCACTGAGTTAGAAGTCAGCACTTCTAGTGTCTTCATGTTTGGTAATTTTTTGAGAGGTTTTGGAATTTATTTTGGGTTTGGACTTGACCAACATGATTTTCTTAACATGAAGCATTAGCATCTCCTGAATATTTTTTTTTGGGTTACAGAGAGTTTTATATTATTTAATGCTGCTACTTGTCAGCATTGCTTCAGACAATGCATATTCTCGTACTTAAATCTGATGAACAGAATATCTGATTGCTAATTAACTGTAGAAGCTCAGGCACGCATATTTTCATGAGTTAGTAGTGTATCTGATACAAAATTGCTGCAACCCATTACTGACATGTGTGTTTGTGTGTAAGAACGAGAAGAAAAAAAAAAGTCTCTTGTATGGATGAAGTAAAATTCATTTTCACTCACAATGTCTAAAACATTTGTGGTGATTTTTCGCTCAACCTGTCACTTCCTTTGTGGTAATCCATAATTTTGGGATTTGGTAGGTTGTAAGAGCATTAATATTGGAATTCATTGCATGTGCATCTACAGGCCACTATCTTGAAACCGGCTGGTATTATTGGTACAGAGGACCGAATTTTGAATCGCTGGGCCCAGTTTGCAAAGAAGTTTAACTTTCTTCCATTGATAGGGGATGGGACAACTAAGTATGTAGTTTATCTGTCAAGCCACTACTGTAAACTTCAGCACTTTTTTTATGGAATAGAACTGTGATGTGCGTTACTCAACCATTCGGCATTGAAATGCTTGTTTCTTGGTATCTTTCTGAATTGTGCACAATATTATTGCAGAATACAACCTGTATATGTTGTTGATGTCGCCGCTGCACTTATTGCAGCATTGAAGGATGATGGCACAAGTATGGGAAAGATATATGAACTGGGTGGTCCAGAGATCTTTACGGTCCATGAATTGGTAATCCTTGCCTTCATCACTTAATTTGTTGATTAGCGACATAATATCTTTTTATAGCAGAATATAGTACTTGTTAGGGATAGGGAAAAGAAGGAAGAAAAAATTGGTGACTTAATGTAGGCTACTTGTGTGAATACAGGCCGAGCTTATGTATGATACAATCCGGGAACGGCCTCGATATGTGAAAATTCCTTTTCCTATTGCAAAGGTGTGTGAATCATCTTTTAATTACTTAGTCTTGTGTGCATATACCATTGGATGCCCGCATTGAATATTTATAATTTTGCGTGGTTTCAGTTCCTATTTCATGCATATGTTTAGTTTCTTTGACTAGAAGAATACACTGTAAGGCTTTGTTTGGGAGATTGGAGGAGAAGGAAATGAAAGAGATGCAAGGAGTTTAGAGGGGAGGAGAAGGAAGGGAAATGGAAGATATTCCCTTCCCTTGTTTGAGAGTTAAAAAAATATTAAGAGAGGAAGATAGAGGATTACTGAGTTACTTTTACCATTTTATCCTTTTCTTTAAAAATTTATATAATTATTATACTTTAAAAATAAATTTAAATTTAAATTTTCTAAAAAAAAGTTATTTACGTAATTTTTATATTCAAAAAATATTTTCTCTCTCTAAAAATATTTTCCCTACAAAAGTATTTTCTCTCTCTAAAATATTTTCCACTACATGAGTATTTTCTCTCTCTAAAAATATTTTCCCCTACAAAAGTATTTTCTCTCTCTAAAAATATTCTCCCCTATAAAAGTATTTTCTCTCTCTACAAATATTTTCCCCTACAAAAGTATTTTCTCTCTCTAAAAAGTATTTTACCCTCTAAATAATATTAACTCTCTAAAAAGTATTTTCTTTTTCTAAAAATATGTTCCCATATAAAACGCATTTTCTCTCTCTAAACATATGTTCCCATCTAAAAAGCATTTTCTCTCTAAAAATATGTTCCCATCTAAAAAGCATTCTCTCTCTAGAAAATATTTTCCCCTAAAAAAGTATTTTCTCTCTCTAAAAATTTGTTTCCCTCTAAAATGTATTTTCTCTCTCTAAAAATGTATTCCCATCTAAAAAGCATGTTCTCCCTCTAAAACGTATTTTCTCTCTCTAGAAAATATGTTCTCCTAAAAAAGTATTTCTCTCTCTAAAAAGTATTTTACCCTCTAAAAAATATTAACTCTCTAAAAATATTTTCCCCTATAAAAGTATTTTCTCTCTCTAAAAATATGTTCCCATCTAAAAAGAATTTTCTCTCTCTAAAAATATGTTCCCATCTAAAAAGTATTTTCTCTCTCTAAAAATATGTTCCCATCTAAAAAGCATTTTCTCTCTCTAAAAATTTGTTCCCCTCTAAAAAATATTCTCTCTAAAAATATGTTCCCATCATGTTCTCTCTCTAAAAAGCATTTTCTCTCTAGAAAATATTTTCTTTCTCTCTCTAAAAATATGTTCCCATCTAAAAAAGTTTTTCTCTTTCTAAAAAGTATTTTCTCTCTCTAGAAAATATTTTCCCCTAAAAAAGTTTTTCTCTTTCTAAAAAGTATTTTCTCTCTCTAAAAAATATTTTTCGTATGCATTCCAAGAATAGAAAAGAGGGTAAAAAAATAATTAATCCATATTCCTTCTTAAAACCCCCCATATTGAGGGAACTTCATTTTTGTGAAGGAGGGTTTTGGAGAATTTGTAAAAATCCTTGATTCCCTCCCCTCTTATTTTTAAAACTCCCAAACAAGGGAAGGGACTATCAAAACCCTTCCTTTCCTTTCCCTCCAAAATGGAACTCCCAAACAAAGCCTAAGTCTATTTGTCTCACATCCGGAAACTTCAGTGGGTACTGAATGTTTTGTTTCAATTATGCTTTCATCCAATGTTTGATTGTGTGAGTAGGAATGTGGGATGTAATTTCTTACAACAGAAAAAAAAAAAAACTTGCTGTAGTTTTCAAAACTTATACTATGAATTGGGTGGGGGCTAAATCTGCATAATTCCCCTGACTTACAAGTTATAGAAGTCGATAGTCTTTGCAAGATGCGTGTAATTTGTTGTACATTTATGGTTGTATCTAGGTGGCTGATAGTTGTCATTTGCCTGTTAGCTATCGTTGGACTTTGTACTTTGTACTTCGGATATGAGAGTCGCTATTAGAGTGTCTGGTTTCATTTCAGTTTTGTGAAATTTGAATTATTTGGGATATGATTGATTTCAGGCATTGGCAACACCGCGAGAAATGTTCCTAAAGAAGGTGCCATTTCCACTACCCAACCCCAACATATTCAATCTGGATCAGATCCTTGCTTCGACCACCGATAATGTTGTTTCAGAAAATGGTAATTTCAGTCATTTTCTCGTGTGTTTTTTTCCTTCATTCCTAGACTTTTTGTGATGGATTTTCACATCTTTTTTCTTTTTTTAAAAAAATTTGTCTGCAATGAAATTTGCAGCTTTGACTTTCTATGATCTTGGAATTGCCCCTCGTAAACTGAAAGGGTACCCGATTGAGTATCTTTTCTCATACCGTGAAGGAGGCCCACAATTTGGAACTACAGTCAGTGAAAGCGTCTCATCAGATTCGTATCCATGAGACAGCCCTCGGATGTTGGGTCCTGAATCATTTCAGTTTGTGTTATTCGCTTTTTTCATTCCGAGTCTAAATGGCTCCGAGAGGCTCAACTTTTGTAAATTTCATTCATAATGTATGATGCTTGACCATTTGAGAATGAAAATAAATCTGGTACTTGTTAACCCCAGAACTTAGCACATTGAATAGGTACCTTGGAGTCAAGTCGAAGTCATAATTTTTTAACACTCTAGATCTAGTCCAATTCGGTGTTCCTTGGTCTCATGCTAACGATGTGAGTGCCAGGAATTAGCGTATTTATGAAGACCTGAGGGAGGAAAGAAGAAATTCCCACTAATGACTAGGCTTGTGCAAGAAGGCTGTGTTTGTATATCACTGTTAACTTCCCTTTTACTTTTGCTGCTGCTATGGTCTATTGGAATTTATTTATGTGGCCTGAAAACCAAGGTGTTATGGTGACGAAGGGTTTTGATCAGATGTATGTTGGACGTGAACTTTGCGTTAGTTGAATAGAATTATGGGGGCATAGCATATGTATGGTCCAAATTAACGGATCGCCCAACTGCAAGACAGTGCTCCATGGTGGCTTCTCTTCATACTTACATGCAAATGGACATAAATTTTTTATTTTTTTTTTGGGAGTAGAATTAAATTTTCTCTCACTCCCTCCGTAATTAAATTTTCTTGTTTCACTATATAAACAAATAATTGTTTATTTTCCATCAAGAGTCATTTGTATAGTTAATGAAGAGTATGTTGAAAAATATTAAAATGTCGCAAGCTTGAGTTGACGAAAGGAATATAAGCCCTCTTGTTGTAAAAAACTAGCCAAGCCCCGCCCCGCCCACAGCGTGGGTAGATATTTATTATTATATTGTTATATAAAAAATCAGTTAGATTTTTAAGATAATAATAAAAAAAAATAAAATAAATATTTACTAAATATTTTGCATCCACCATCCCTATTATTAGTATACAAAACACTATATAAATATTTTACTTATTATCCCTCTTCAATGACCACTTTATTTTTTATTTAGATTTCTAAAGGAATAATCAGAATATTAAATTAAATATTTACTAAATATTTTGTACTTATAAGCACCATTATTAATTAATAAAATAATAGAAATACTTTCGTAACGTAATCTTCATATATTATATAATTATTTTCTTCATTATCCATCTTCCCCATCTTTCGTTTTTTATAACCGCCTTGTTTTTTTATTATTAATTTATAAAATATTGTATAACTACCTTCTCTATTATTCATCTTCCATTACCGCTTTGTTTTTTATTTTATTAATCTCCATTTTTAATTGATAAAATAATAGAATTACTTTTATAGAACAATTTTAAAATATTATATAACTACCTTTCTCATTATCCATCTTCCCCATTTTCCGTATTTCATAACCGTCTTGCTTTCTATTATTAATTAACAAAATATTGTGTAACTACCTTACTCATTATCCATATTTCATAACCGTTTTATTTTTTATTTTATTTTTATCTTAATATTTTAAAACTGTTATTTTACTGATGTGTCAGTCAGACAAATGCTTACTGCTCTACTTTTATAGTTTTATATAGTTAAGATGTACAGCTTTGATGAGGAAAATAATCTGCGTTGTTATTGTGTGGACAAGTGGAGGTTAAGGCGCGAGTGACGTGCGGCCATTTCCTTGACATCTCTCCCGCCAGTTGTCTTCTGCTCATCACGTGCCTCCTTTTCTTCACCTCCCTCACATGCCTCCTCGTACTCGCTGGGACACTTTAACATTTTTTGTTTTGTATTTTGTAGTATTAATTATATCAAATTTTTATAATTAATTTTATAATCCTAATTATTTTCCTTAAAAAAAAACTTTGGACACACATTTGCACGTCCTTTCACTACATAGGGGGCACATCTGGGCAATACTTCCACTTATGGTGAGATTAATTTTAATTTTAGACAAGTTGCAACTAACACCTAAAGTATTTTTTAGGGTGCCCATCATCATCTTAATGTTTTTCTTTTTATAATTTTGCGCTTAATAATTCATAAATTTATGATATTGGATACACCTAAAAAATATTATATGTGTGGAATGCACTTAAAAAAAATAGTTTATGATAGTGGACACACCTAAAAAAACACTTCAAAATAATGGTGCACCACAAAGTATTTTAAGGCACTAGATACATGTGTAAAAATACTTTAATGTTGCATTTATAAAATATTTATGACTAGTTAATGTTGCACTTATTTTTCTTTTCGTATATAGTATTCCATTAATCCTTTTTATAAGAAACAATATCTCTTCTACAAATGGTCTTTAGTATAAGAAATAAATTCTTTTTTTCTCAAATTTTAAACTGATCTTTTTATTTTTACTTTAATTAAATCTATACTACTTATTTTCTCTCTTAAATAAATTTTCACTCATCACCTTCCTACACTTTCTTTATATACATTTTATATTTTAATTAACATTTTTAACGCATAATTTTTGTGGCCGTTCTTTGTTAAAAGATTGAAAGGACTAAAGGATTATTAGGTTATAATAACAAAATACTTCCCTTTGATCCTTATTATAAGGCACCAACTAGCAAGTTTATTTGGTCCTTTTTATAAGGCACTTTTCTTATTCCCAATGAACATTAATTATCTTTTTCCATGTATGCCCCTAGTTAATAAAGGTAATGGGTGAGAGTAATAATTAATAGAATATTGGAATTTAGTGTAGTTAATAGGGGCAATATTGGAAATTACTTAAATTCTATGACAACTTTATTAACTTTAACTATTTTTATTGGTATGTGAGAATTGTTAGTTGGTGCCTTATATTAAGGACCAGAGGGAGTAACTTTTCGGAGCATTTTCGTTTAATGGCTTTAGTTACTCTGTGCGTTCTTAAACATGAGATAAAGTTGGTTTTTTCAGAGATTAGAGAAATTAAATAAATTATTTAATCATATTATATATTGTGTATTTTAAATTATATATTACTCCCTCTGATTATAATTATAAGATCAAGTTGATTTTTTGGAGAGATTAAAGAAGCTAAATAATTATTTAATCGTATCATATGTTATATATACTTAAATTATATATTAGTTTATTAATCAAACTAATTAGTTTAAAAAAAATTTAAAAAAATTCAATTACTTTATTTAATATCTCTAAAAAAATATTAACCCAGTCCTATAATTAGGGCCGGGTATAAATTAGGTAAAAAATAAATTTTATAAAAAAAATATTAATACTTCTAAAATAAAGGTTTAATGTTTCTGTTTTTGTTATTAAAATAATTTTTGTACCACACTTGTATATAAATGAGTTGGTCTTGTTAATATTTTCTCTATCTTCTTTTTATAATGGAAGCAACTCACTCACTTATAGATATATGTGAGAGAAAAAAATATTTTTACATAAAAAATAGAAACATTAAAGTCATAAAATCTAATCTCTATTAAAAAAAAAATCAATTGGTTGATATGTAAATAGGGAATAATAAAAAAACACACTGTAATCCGACTGACATTGGTCGCGAGTATTGACATCTGAGTCCAATCTTCAGCTCCCGCGTGGTCCAATTGATCCATTCATTCATCGGAATTGGCAATTCATGCATCTCAGGACTCAGGAGACAGCCCAACCGACACGTTACCCCACCTCGGCGCGTCTCTCTCACGCCCCAGCCACCGACACCATCCATCCTTCGGCGCACATTGCTAGCTCCTACCTCCGCCCGAACTTTCTTGCTCTCTTGCACGCGCTCACTTGTTCTTTTATTTACGTATTCCTTCACCCCCATGTTCTATTGATTTCTTGCTCGCTCCCTCTCTGCAAAATCCTCTCCTTTACTCTAGATCTTTCTTTGTTGCTAACCCTCTCTTCGTAAGTAACTGCTCCCTCCTCTCCTTGTCTCGAGCTATCTTTTGTCATTTCTGCTGATTTCTTGATTTCATTGCCAAATCCTTTCATTTCGCTCCGAAACGAGGTCCATTTATTGGAACTAGACACAAAACTGTCTCGGCCATTGTGATTCCTATGGTTTTTGCCCTCTTAATTTCTCTGAACAGTCTTGATGTTTCATTTATATAGTTGCTGGAGGGTGACTCGGGATTCGGGATTTTGATCGGAATTGGTATGAAATGAGACGCCGCCCTCCGGCGAGTGCTCTCCCTGAGCCCATGGAGAAAGGAACGGCAAAGAACCATAATTCTCGGCTTTGCTGTTTGGCATCCTTGTCTGCTTTTTTGTGGTTTCTGTTATTGTACTTTCATTTTGTGGTGCTTCGAGGTGGCGATGTTGATCAGTCCCCTAAATTACAACCCGGTCCTATCAACCATGAATCAACCCCGTTCCGCGTAACCGAAGCCCGCCTTGTGCTATCTTCTCCGGGAAAGATTGGAAACCATGATGTTCCTAGTCCACCAAAGAATAATGATGCTCCTCAGGTTCAGAGCCCTGAAAAGAAATACCCCTTTATGAGAGCAATGAAGACTGCTGAAAATAAGAGTGACCCCTGTGGAGGGAGGTATATTTATGTGCATGATCTTCCCTCCAGATTTAATGAGGATATGTTGAAAGAGTGCAGGAGTTTGAGTTTATGGACTAATATGTGCAAGTTCACCACTAATGCTGGGCTTGGTCCACCACTCGAGAATGTTGAAGGGGTGTTCTCAGATACTGGCTGGTATGCTACAAATCAATTTGCTGTGGATGTTATATTTAACAATCGGATGAAGCAGTATGAATGCTTGACAAAAGACTCATCAATTGCTGCGGCGATTTTTGTTCCCTTCTATGCTGGGTTTGATATTGCACGGTATCTATGGGGCTACAACATTTCAATGAGGGATGCAGCTTCGCTTGATCTGGTCGATTGGCTTATGAAGAGGCCAGAGTGGGGCATAATGAATGGCAGAGATCATTTCCTTGTTGCAGGACGGATAACTTGGGATTTCCGGAGACTGACTGATGAAGAATCTGACTGGGGCGGTAAACTTCTGTTCTTGCCAGCAGCTAAGAACATGTCCATGCTTGTGGTTGAATCTAGCCCCTGGAATGCGAACGATTTCGGTATTCCATATCCAACATACTTTCACCCTGCAAAAGACGCTGATGTGTTCATTTGGCAGGATAGAATGAGGCGATTGGAGAGGAAATGGCTCTTCTCATTTGCTGGAGCTCCACGTCCTGGTAACCCTAAGTCAATCAGGGGGCGGATAATTGATCAATGCAAGCGATCACAAGTTTGTAAGCTACTAGAATGCGATTTTGGTGAAAGCAAATGTCATTCTCCAAGCAGTATAATGAAGATGTTTCAAAGCTCACTTTTCTGCCTGCAACCTCAGGGTGATTCATACACTCGAAGATCTGCTTTTGATTCAATGTTGGCTGGTTGTATACCTGTCTTCTTCCATCCAGGTTCCGCGTATACGCAATATACCTGGCATCTTCCTAAGAATTATACCAAGTATTCTGTCTTCATTCCAGAGGACGATATTCGTAAGAGGAATGTCAATATAGAGGAGAGGCTTAACGAGATATCTCCTGAGCAAGTAAAAATCATGAGGGAGGAAGTCATTAGTCTAATTCCAAGACTAGTATATGCCGATCCTCGCTCTAAACTGGAAACTCTTAAAGATGCCTTTGATGTTTCTGTACAAGCAATTATTGACAAGGTTTCAAAATTGAGAAAGGATATCATTGAAGATCGTATAGATGAAAACTTCATAGAGGAGAATAGCTGGAAGTATGCACTGTTGGAAGAGGGACAGCGTGAGGTAGGACCTCATGAATGGGATCCTTTCTTCTCAAAACCAAAGGATGGTAGTGGAGATTCCAATGATTCCTCCGCAGAAGCTGCAAAAAATTCTTACAAAAGTGAGCAAAGAGATCAATCATGAAAAGGAAGGGAAATGCATATTCATGGCTCTGAAATGTTGTTTAATTTAGACTCAGAAGTGCTTTCCATGACTCAGGAAAGAATTGTAGTTACAAATTGGGTTGAGATCTTGGTATGCTTACTGCTGATGACAGGCTTGTAAACGTTGGAGAGATATTGTCCACTTCATAAAAAAAAATTTATATAGGTTTTTCCCAATTTCTGCATCTGCATTCTCCTTGGGGGGTTCCAAAGAAAGTATTCTGCCAGTTTAATGTTTTATTTGATATGTTATTCTTTGTTAAGTTATTTCACTCAGGAAATAAATACGAAGATTGAGTTCATGATTATTTTGTAAACTTGAGCTAATTCACCATCATTTTCTTTCACTGACTACAGTTCTTTTTTATAAGCTCTTTCGCTGACTACAGTGAAGGCATGAAAATTTCAGCAAGTTGTTTACTTGATTGATTCATCATTTCGCTGGTACACGATTGCTGCAAGGACATGTTCCTTTTAGATTGAGGCAGGGCCGATTCCGAAGATGGACTGTAAAATAATCGCTCTTCATATCTTCGGCTTTCTTGTGCAATTGTCAATCCACGCTGAGATCCTCTTTGTATATATCGAGAGAAATATTGCCTTTTCCTTATGTATGCACGTTTCCAGTTGTTTCCATGGCTAAACTGAACCGTTATGCGCGCATTTCGGCATACAGTGGGTAGCATCATTCTGGTCTGGCAAGCGGGTTACTGTTATAAATGACTTAACAAGCAGAAACAGTAATCTGTTTTAACTGATTCAACAATAATTGTTTCTGCCCTTCTGGGTAGTGTTGTTTATGTTTCTGGCTTCTCTCTTTATGCTACAGTTATGAAATGACGCTGTGGGCAGTGACACTTGTCCTTAATGGCACTGTTGATATGATGATTCTGGGTAAATGGCATGTTACTATTCCTGCTTCTGCCACTCCTGTTTGTCTCTATGGACAGCTGAGTTTCCAGTAACCCGGTACGCTGATGTATTTTGCTTGCAGTGTTAAGAGTACATGCAACTGTTTGTTCGTTTTTTGGGGTGGCAGGTACTCGTACTCTTTATATACGTTGGCTCTCCTCGTCGGTGCCTTAGTGTCGGCCCAAACTCTGTCAATCAGATTCGGATGTTAGCAGCCCCATACCATTAAGTATCTGCACGCTCTACTGATCTCAGTCGGATTTTTTTTTTTTAAATGGACAATTGTGCAAATTCTCCTGATGAAAGTGGTGTTAAGAATTCTTAAATTAGTATATCCCTGCAGTAAGCATGAGATTAGTGTACCATCAGTTTATGTTAGCTGAAGAAAGAGGAAGATTAGCATAACATTAAGGTCCCGTTTGGTTGAAAGAATTTGAGGGAAGGGAAAGGAATTTAAACAAGTTCCTCCGTTTGGTATGCAATTTGGACAACTCTTCTTAGGAACTTGGGTTCCCGGGCCCACTCCGGGCCCACCAATCTTCCCTCATATGTGGGAAGATCATATCCCACAAAAAATGATGAGATTTCCAGTTCCCACACCACTATTCACCTTTTTTGACAAATTTACCCCTCAAATTTAAACTTGGCAGGAAGTTCAAACTTGGCGGGAAAGTTTAAATTTGGCGGGAAAGTTCGAACTTGGCGGGGTTTTTTTCTCCAGAAGTTCCAACTGCATAATTGTTAAAATTATATTTTAGCAAAAAAAATATTTTTCTCTTTTATTTTGAATTAATTACTTTTAAGGGTAAAATAGACATTTCCTAATTCTTTACCAACTTCCACCCCTTCAATTTCTTCCAACCAAACAACTCATCATATCTCAAACCATCTTCCCTCATCTTTCAAAATCTTCCTTTCCTTCTTTTAAGTTCCTTTCCCACCTTAAATTTTCCTTCAACCAAACGGGACCTAATAGTTACCTCAGCTGTGGAACATCGGATTACTTAGTACTCTGGTCACATATTTTTGGGGGGTTGATTTTAGTCTTTAATATGATATAAAATATAATTTTTTATATTTATTAATATTTTTTAATTTATCCCTATTAAATTAGCTTCTTAACAATAAATTAAGGAAAGGAAAGAATGGAGGAATTCAGGAAAAATGATTATGGTGATTTAGAAAATACTTCTCTAATTATATTTATAAGAGCTCAATAATTAAATTACGTGGTTTAAAAAAACGATTAAAGTTAGTTAAAAATAATAAATATGTTTGAAATAAACTTTGTTTTTCAAATATATAAATATTTATAAGGAGTAGGTAAGAGAGAGAGAAAAAAGTAAATATAAGTATTACCAATTTTTTAATTAATGCAATACATATAATTAATAAAGAGTACAAATGAAAAAAGATTCATTAAATATTTAAACAATTATTGTCGAGCACTTAAAAAAAAAATCAAAGATTACATATTCTAATAACTAACTCAACTAATTTATTTAATCTAATCAAATTAAATAAATATTTTTTTATTGAGGAAGAGAAGGAGTAGTTGGTACACATGGTTAATTTGACAAAAGAGGTCAAATATTATATACAAAAATTCTTGACGAAAATTCCTTTATGCAAAATTATGAATTCTATGAAAATGACTGATTTTCAAGTAAATGAGTGAACATTAGAAGGTGGCTATGGAATTTATGAATAAACAATGTTTCACAGGTAACGTTAATTACTAAACGGTTTTCCTAATTTCACAATTTCTGAAGTGATTTGGATTGTGCAACTGCATAAAGATATAAATAACGTTGTTTCACATTATAAGACACGACCCCAGCAGAAAATGGAGCCTTTGTTCCCGAATTGAACAGAGGACGCATTAAATGCAAGATTCGCACGATAGAATTAATGTTTCTTTGGAAGAAAAATTAAAATAAGAAGCAAAATACAGCAAATCCTCGTATCAACATACATGCCAAAGTGAACTGAGAGAATTTGAAACTAACGGCTACTTAAGCTTCTATTAAAGCTAACCTAAACATCTCGTGATGGTCACAGCAAGCTCCTCAATTCCGAAATCATTCTCCGCTCTCATTCCCTTCTGTTTCTCTCGCTCCCTTCACAAAGGATCCTCGTGATGAAGAGCTCTTGTACTTCACGAGCTTCATGTTCCTCCCTCTCTCAGTTTTCAATTCTCCCCTTCAAATACCCCCTCCAACCTTCCCACCAAATCATGCACACCACATACAATTCTCGTACCACAACCTATGGATTCCCAAAAAATTCACTTTTTCCTTCTCACTCTTTCCTTCCACTACTTTCACACCATCCATGCAGATACTCTAGCTACTTACATTGTTCAGCTAGACCCACATGGCACCACCAGCTCTCTCTTCACCTCCAAGCTTCAATGGCATCTTTCTTTTTTGCAACAGACCATTTTGTCTGATGATAACAACCCTTCTTCTCGCCTCCTTTACTCGTACCGTTCTGCCATGGACGGTTTTGCAGTTCAGTTGACACAGTCTGAAGTAGAGAACTTGCAGAACCTCCCTGATGTTATCTCCATTAGACCAGACCATAAGATCCAGATTCAAACCACCTACTCTTTCAAGTTCTTGGGACTGAACCCCAGGGGAGAAGATGCTTGGTTTCGGTCTAGTTTTGGCCGTGGAACCATAATTGGGGTGCTTGATACAGGAGTGTGGCCAGAGAGTCCAAGCTTCAATGATCATGGAATGCCTCCAATTCCCAAGAAATGGAAGGGTATATGCCAGAAAGGGCAGGCCTTTAACTCTTCACATTGCAACCGAAAACTCGTTGGAGCAAGGTACTTCACCAAAGGTCATCTGGCAGCTTCACCTTCAAGAATTGCAGAATATCTCTCGCCGAGAGACTCTAGTGGCCATGGCACCCATACTTCATCTACTGCTGCCGGAGCATCAGTGCCTATGGCTAGTGTTTTTGGTTATGCTTCTGGTGTGGCTAGAGGAATGGCTCCTCAGGCTCACATTGCAATATACAAAGTGTGCTGGTTCAATGGCTGCTATAACTCTGATATCCTAGCTGCTATGGATGCAGCCATTAGAGATGGCGTGGACATTCTATCCTTGTCTCTAGGCGGCTTCCCGGTACCTCTATTCAGTGATAATATCGCCATTGGAAGCTTTCGAGCAGTGGAGCATGGGATTTCAGTCGTATGTGCAGCAGGAAACAATGGTCCAATAGCAAGGTCCGTTTCCAATGAAGCTCCTTGGATTGCCACTGTTGGTGCGAGCACACTAGACAGGAAATTCCCGGCTACAGTTCACATGGGAAATGGGCAAATTCTCTATGGAGAATCCATGTATCCAGCGAACCGACTTATGAGTGTAGGCAAAGAACTCGAGCTAGTTTATCTGAATGATGGGGATAGGATGAGTCAATTTTGCCTCGCAGGGTCTCTTCCAAGGGACAGAGTTAGGGGTAAAATGGTGGTGTGCGACAGAGGCATTAATGGAAGAGCAGAAAAGGGTCAAGTTGTGAGGGAAGCAGGTGGTGCTGCCATGATTTTGGCAAACACAGCTTTAAATTTGGAAGAGGATTCAGTTGATGTTCATGTCCTTCCTGCAACATTGGTAGGCTTTGATGAATCTATTCGCCTAAAGGCTTATATAAACTCCACAGAGAGGCCTCTTGCACAACTTGAATTTGGAGGAACTGTCATAGGCAGGTCCAGGGCTCCAGCAGTGGCAAGATTTTCAGCTAGAGGACCAAGTTTTACTAACCCTTCAATCCTCAAACCAGATATAATTGCTCCAGGTGTCAATATCCTTGCTGCTTGGCCTCAAAACTTGGGTCCCACAGCCCTTCCAGAAGATTCTAGAAGAGTGAACTTCTCAGTCATGTCAGGTACCTCAATGTCGTGCCCTCATGTCAGTGGAATCACTGCTCTCATCCGCGCAGCACACCCAACATGGAGCCCAGCAGCTATCAAATCTGCAATCATGACAACAGCTGAAGTAACTGATCATGCAGGAAGACCCATACTTGATGGAGATCAACCAGCAAGTGTTTTTGCCATGGGAGCTGGCCATGTGAACCCAGAGAGAGCTATAAACCCAGGTCTGGTTTATGATATTGGACCAGACGACTATGTCACTCATCTTTGCACTCTTGGATATACTACATCAGAAGTTTTCAGCATAACTCACAGGAAAGTGAGTTGCCATGAGGTCTTGAGGATGAACAGAGGCTTCAGCCTTAACTATCCAGCGTTTACTGTGATCTTTAAGGACGGGATGAGGATGAAGAGGCTCAACAGACGACTAACTAATGTGGGAAGTCCTAACTCCACCTACTCATTGGAAGTTCTGGCACCTCAAGGTGTGAAAGTGATAGTAAAACCCAGGCGGCTGGTATTTGACCATATATATCAAAGGTTGAATTACAGGGTATGGTTTATATCAAGGAAGGTGAAAGGAGCTGGTTCAATGACATCTGCAGAAGGGCATTTAACATGGGTACATTCTCAGAATGGTTCCTACAGGGTCAGAAGCCCCATTGCAGTAACTTGGAAGGCCAAGTAGCGGAGGGAACAAGAAAGCAGCAGAATTAGGCTACTCAGTTTGTCGTAGACCTTACTTTCCCAGTATTATTGCTTCAAACACTTTATGTCTCGCAAAGTTGTTGGCGAAATTTCGATTATGAATTTTAGGAGAGAAATTCGAGATGGTTTCTTGACAAGTAGACCATTAATATAGTACTAAATAATTGGTCGGCCCGAGCTGTATTGAAAAATCGTATCAAGTACTTATCTTTTTGAAGCTGAGTATGAGTCATTTAATAGATATAAAATTTTCCGCACCAAAGCATATGAGAAACAGAGAATTTGGGATTGTGGAGTAAGGCGGCACACGATTACAGAAGGTATATAAACTGAGACATCCAAGAATAAGCTGTCAATTAACGATAAACCAAGTTGACAAATGTTGGTGCTGGCAATAATGTAATGCTCAGTGGCATTGCTCGCCTAATTTCAAAGCAATAAAAGCATACGACAGGAAGTCGTATAACCAAGAGCTATATGAACTCAGTTCTGAGAAAGAGTTTGGTAAGATCAGAACAACAGCAGGAAGAGAATAATTTTCGTAATTCAGAATAACTCAGAAGGATATGTGTATGTGAATAGATTTACATGCACATGACTCCGATAATCTACTATATTACAAAATCCAACTTCATGACAAATGAATAAAAAAGAAGAGAAGAGTTAGCTTAACGACTCATTTTTTAATGAATTGCAAACCATTAGCATTAGAGTAACGCTCCATGAACCTCATGAATCTATCCCACTCCCGTGGAGTCCGCATTATGTACTTGGCTTCAATTACTGAAGGCTTTCCATTGACAAATTTGGCACTCACATCAACCGACTGAAGGACACCTTCCTCATCAATCATGTAAAAACCTGTGATGTCACCAACTTCACCAGAAGAATCAAAAACTGAGGGCTGATCAAACCTGAAGATGGCCA
Source organism: Acacia confusa (assembly GCA_037074495.1). Classification (NCBI taxonomy): domain Eukaryota; kingdom Viridiplantae; phylum Streptophyta; class Magnoliopsida; order Fabales; family Fabaceae; genus Acacia; species Acacia confusa. The sequence continues at coordinate 4,305,437 of CM073507.1, read as the reverse complement.
TGCCGTTTGTTCCATCTCTAGATTTAGTAAGCCTTACATCTGGTACTGTTAGCTCGTCTGTTCCTTGGATGAACTGTATTGTTGGTTTAGCCATCATTACAATGGGTCCGCGAGTTGGAGCATTTCGTGCCACTGAAGGCAGCCTCAGACGTGGAAGGGGTAAGGATTGACCATTGAAAGAGGAATGTGTACTTCGATGAACAGCCAACGATGAAACTGCACAAAAAAGAGACCGTCATGTACACCAAAAACACCAGATGATGGGAAAATATTCATTACTCAACTACTAGTACCAGATATCTTCATAGAATCTTACACACATACTTCACGCCAAGGCCAATCAATGATGAAGGAAGAAATTGATCAAATATAGAGATGTCCAACAAAAATTGACTAAGTCACAAGTGAAACAACTTCCACCGAAAACGGTGCTATTATAAAACAGAATAGTTGGTAGTAAAATGTAAAAAGTATCAGTAAAGGACGCCATAATGTCATAATTTAAAGGCACAAAAGAATGGTGTTGTAACTTGTTTGTCAATCACCAACTCACAGAAACAGTGTACAGAGAAATTCCAGATTTTCATCTTATCAAATCGTTACCAACATGCAACAACCCTAGGTCACTTCAGTCTAGAACTTTAGATGAAACAAATCATCAACCAGGAACCGGCGCATCTATTAACCAGTGTAAACCACCAATAAAATACGGAAACATCATTGTTTTTTCCCCTTCTAACGAGCCCAAACAAAAATGACTGAGATTATATAAAAATGGAAACCCTGAATACGTGTTAAGGGTCAGAGTTCTTTGCACACTACATAGCTCATAAGTAGAGAGAGGACCATAAAAAAGAGGGACAACGCAGAGCATAGCAGAATTGAGGGGATAACATAAGAGGATGATCGTACCTAAGAAAGAACTTGGCTTCTGAAGAGAGTTCGGGAGTGGAGACGACAATGAAAGAAAACGCAGAGTTGCCATTGCGAGGAGGAGAGAGAAATGAAAATGAGTGCAAGAGAAAGCTTTTATAGAATCAGAAGTTGAAAGAGTAGAATTGTGGCTTCGAGGGAAGTGTGGTGTGTAACAAAGACAGCCATTCACTGGATGAATGGTTTATCATCTAAGCGGTGACAGGCCACCTTCGCCATGCTGACCTGGCTACACCATATTGATACACGTTGCATCCATCAAGATTTTACTACTATTTGTATTATACTCCATAATTATAACGTAAATTTTTTTGTTATCGTTTTCGAAAAGATTTGGACACTAGATCCAGGATTGTGGCACAATATGAGAGATGGAGGTCCAAACACCACAAAATGACCCACCAAGACTGATGACATTTCTGGCACTTTATTGGCTTCATTGTACATCTATACATTATACCTCATGTCAAGAACTCGAACATAATGTAAGGATAAAAAAAAAATTCCCAATTAAAGGGGAAGACACATGACTTAAAGTTACAAGCGGTATTTAATTCATTCCTCCCATTTAGATTGTCCTGGTGACCAAGGGTAGATCCAGGGACAAGAGTAGGGGTAAGTGCCCACCTTTAAATTGAGGATTTTTTTTTTAAAAAAAAAATTAATACATGTTTGAATGATTGCCTACCCTTAATACATCAATAGTGCATTTTGTAATCGGATGGGGATGAATGATTGAATAATTATTTAGTGCCTTGTATTGACAAATATGTATTTGATAGCATTGATAATAAAATAATTATGATGTAATTCCAAAAAATAAGGTCTAGAAGGATGACATTGTAATTATTTTTATTGTAATATACTTTTGTTATTAAAATATATGTACTTGAATTTATTGAGTATCTATCCTTTATTGTAATTTATGGAGCTGCATTTCTAACAATACTTAACCTTACTTTTCTAAATGATAGGTTTGTAAAATAATTGTCTCTCTTATTACATTATTAGTATTCACTTGATTTTATGAATATTTTTTTGATATTATTTTCTTTTCTATTTTTTTTTTGTTTTTTAATACATTTAAAACCTCCGAATCTTCTTCTCGCTGCTCTTCATAAATTTTCTAAATCCACCCCTACTAGTCACAGTGTTATCCGGTATAATTGGGTGATGACATGTTTGTGTGCATATGCGCGTTTAATTATATAAAATTTAAAATAAAGTGACAAGAAGGTGACGTGGTTACAAGGCACAAATACCACATTCATACATAAACGAGTTGCCAAAAAAAATAAAGGGATCAAAATAAGTTCGAAATGAACTGAGCCTCAAATGATCATTCTCCTGCAATGTTAATATAGATAGAGGATCTGATCCGATGCTGAAGCAGAATGCAGTGTGAATCTCATGGGAAGACTAGGACAAGAACATTGTCGGATAATTGGTCTGTTCAGGAATTGAGGAGTGGGATAAGCCAAAACGACCTCACGCTAAACGGTAATTGTCCATTCGCAGGAATACAAGTAACAAACAATCCAATTTCCCTCACAGCAAATTTAATTGCACTGTATACAACACCACAAAACTGATCTTTTCCATTTCAATCGGCTAAATTAAAAGTTTTCCTTACAATATCCCCCAAAAAACAAATGCAACCAAGCTTTTTTTTTCTTTTTCCCCTTTTACAAAAGGTAACCAAGATTTGATGGACAAGAAAGCGGTCATGCCATTTAACAAAAATAAACCCTTTTTTCACTTATCTATATAACAGAATCCATCTTCGTTTTTCTTCTTCTTCTTCTTCCATTTTTCCTCTATAACGTGAATCACTTTACAGGCCAAAAGTTGCGTTTTTCCTAAGCTATGCAAAGTTTGCATATCTACATGCGCTCACTTCTCAGTCTGCTCTTCTTTTCCTCCAATCTTGGCGCTGCATAGGAAAGAAACTATATTAGGAAAAAAAAACAAAAAACTCAAAAGTCAAGAGTTTAAGTCAGGAGTGTGAGAAAAAGTACATCTGCTTACCAAGTCCATTTGCCTCAGACGTCCTCATAATTCTAAGCCTCCTCACAGAATCAATAAACATGCTGGTTGCAATCAAAGAGGGGAAAAAGTCAATATCAAACCAGAATTAACATAAGGCCCTTATTTTCATGATTACCAGTAAGACAGAAAACAATTACTACTAAGCAAAGCCAGACATAGCCTATTTTAACAAAGACCACTGGGACATGAAGGTCAGGTGGGAGGTGTCAGGAATACAGAGACATTTCCTTTATGGGTCTCCATATCTGGGAAACAACAAAACCATGACCTTCAACTCTCAGAACTAGAACAACGTCAGCAGTTGCAGTTTAGTTCTATAAAAGACTTGTCTCATAGATTCACACAGCAAGCACTCAGTTACAGAACCTCAATAGCATTCTTATGAACCTCAGTTACAGTAACTTCGTCACTAGGATATTATAATTCAATAGTGTAAAAGTATTATCATGAATAAGATGCTTACTCCCAAGGAACATCCCCAACAAGCATCCAGTCTCCTTCTTTGTCTTCGTAAGTTATCACAAAATTGGAAGATTCATCCAGCAAGTTTAAGTGTCTCTTTTTTGCTCCCATGACAATACCACGATCCTCCCCATTTAATCCTATCGACAATTGTGCAAATGTCAATGAAAAAGAGAAAAGAAACAGGAAATACTTTTAAATCCATAAAGCTGGCACATGATTCTATGGCTGATTGTAAAAGGCCAAGGAAACTTACCTTTGGTGACAACTGGGGTCCGTTCATTAAACATATCCTCCAAAGTGTGTGCCAAGGTTTCATAGGAACTATGAGCACTCAAATCGACCTTCCTTCCAATTGGTGTCCCATCCATATTTACCTTCACAAATAAGGATCTCCTGATGTGTGCTTTTTCTTCGGCAGTACTATTGTTTTTATTACTGCCATTGTCAGTAATCTTCCTTGCAGCTGTTTGATTACTCTTCACTTCGGTGGCTGGAGATTTTGAGTGATTATTATTAAAGCTGTTCATTCTATATGCTCGAAGAGGAGGCCACCCAACAACTTGACTGTTGAAGAAATTTGAAGACAAAAAGAAAAAAGAAATAAATAAATAACAATCCCATCAGGGGAAAGATGAAGATAAAAGTAATAAATATTTTATTCATTTCATTTCTGAGTAGAAACAGATATGGCACAACCCAAAACACATCACTGGGAATAATTAGATCCAGAAACAGAGTTTAACACATTACAAAGTTCAGGCTGAGAAATAGTAAACTCTAAATTATTCATCTCACTGGACATAAGTGATAGCATTCTAATTGTAAAAAACAGAAAATGATTCAACAATTCAGCATAGTTATGCAAGTAATCTACCCTGCTAAGTTGATGGTAAGTATTACTGCAAATGTCAATTTGCTAATTTTTACATTACTTTCATTGTGAAAAGTTAAGGTAAGATTGGAATTTATATGACCCTCTAAGTAGACGAAACACAGACATAGTTTAAACTCATTTTTTTGTTTTGCTCAACTCCAACTGCTGAAACGAAACCTAAGGAAAGTCAAAACTTCCAATCCCTAAAGTAGGGATTAGATCAAAGTTTTACTTGTCTATATAGACATTGGATCGCATGCCAAGTATTCAAGAATCCAATTGCATTTAGTCCCAAGCCCTAAGAACACATTAGATCAAAAGCGCATGACTGTCCCAATATCGAGAAGCTATGACATATACTCTCCCATTAATTCAACCCAAGGAATTTGGATTGTAATGTCTCCAGGTTTTTACCTTTACAACGGTGAATTTAGGTTTCTTAAAGATCACTGTTAGCTAAACCTCCCTAAGAATTGTGGCAACAAGGACACAAAATAATTCTCATGGGGCAAAATTAAATTTGCAGCTTTTAAATAGTAGGAAAATAGATAAATTTCAGAGCTACCCCTTCACCCGTTCATTTTGGGGGACAGGCTCCTTCAAACTCACTTTCTTCGGATAGATTGATACAGTAATAATTTGTCAGATTCATATCAGCAAATAAGACGGTAAGGTCTTAAGCATAACTATAACTCCAAATCAGGTAAAAATTCATTATGATGCAATATTAGAGATTAGTTACCAGTATTTGACTCATTGGAACCAGTTGGAACAAGAGATTTACTGATATTCGATAAAATATGCAGTAAAAATCCCAGTTTGATAAATTACCAAGACTTAATCATCAATCTACCAAATTAAGATCACGAAAAGAGTGAGCCTATAATTAGAAGAACTGGCACATGCTAAGGGAAAATAATCTGAAGGCTATTGATTCACCTGGGACCGTTTGTAGCGACAAGAGAATCAGCAGCTCTCTTGGTACCAGCTGCCACGTTAGGAGAGGAGGAGGAGGAGGCAGATGAAGAAAAATCCATAGCCGTCAAAATTCGAGCAAACTGAGTCGTGGGAGGTGGCTGAGACTTGAGTCGAGGATGAGAGAGGCTCAAGCCAAGACCCAATTCAAGCTCGGACTCCTGAGGGCAAGACGAGTCCTCAGAAGAAAGGACCAAATTATCCTCCTTAGAGTCCGTGAGCATCGAATCCGGAGAAGAATCACCCTGCATCGCGAAGCCCAGAGTAGAAGAGGAAGCAGTTAGTGCGTTAGGAAAGAGAAGATAAATGGAGAGGTTAGGTGTGTTGTTGGGGAAGGGGAAGGGGAAGGGGAAGGTGATGGATAAGTGCCGTGGGAAAGAAGGGGTAGTAGTGATTGCGGGGATGACCCACATGTCTGCTTTGTGCGCATCCATCAATGTCTCCTAAAACCTGTACTTTTCCACTTCTTCTAGACGTTTTGCCTTCTTTGCATTGCACTCCACACAGATATTTCTCATTCTCGCTTTTGGTCTTCCTTTGCGCTGCAGTTTCATCATTCCAACGGCTCCAAATTCTTATTTTGTTACAACGTTATTAATAAAATTAATATCATTTTATATAATTAAAATAAATAATACATCTGACTCATCTAAACCTCACCTAAAACGGCTGAGAACTCTTGCATCACATTTACCAAATCTAAGGATGTCCAATAACTCAATATACATAAGCATGGATATTAGTACAATCAAGTCACTGTTCAATTACGATTATAATATTAAATTATTAATTAGATTTTAGTGGGAAAGATATAAAAGGCTTACACAAGCTACCAATAAATTTATAAACCTTAACTAAGGATCGGATTTGTAAATCAGAGCTTCTAAATGAAGTTGGTTCTACGAGGCTGGTCCTATAAGGTCAAGGATTTAAAAGAACCAGCCCTACATGACCAAGAACAAGCCCATTAGGCTCTTTAAATTTGTCTTCTTCTTCTTCTTTTTGTTTCACTAGCTTGACTTGACCGGGTGACTGGGATGAAGAGTATATGAGGTAAGTGACTAGACCCTTTAGTTTATGTGTATTTTGTATTTGTTATAGAGTTATTTATTTATTTAAGTATAAATACATAATAACTACACTTTGATTTATTATTTGTTGCAAATAAAGATTATAAATATATTTATGACTTGGGAGAAGATATTTTTGATATTTTTACCTATTAATCAAAGCCTACTACTTTAAGTGAAACACAATTGAATATCTTTAAAGTTAATGATAGTGGTGAAAAAGATGAAAATAATAATTATTGTACTCATGTTGCTTAATGAGAAATTTGTTATGCTTTATGTGGGTTACTTGTAAACAGTAATTTACTCTTTCTTGATTATAAATTAATGACTGCTTTTATTTATTGTATTAAGCATAACGTGTAGACATTAATATTGATAATATTTATTTAATAAATTATAACTTTAATTGTTATATTTTACAAATTATATTTCTTAAAAAAGAAATGCAAGAAAAATAGCTTTAATCTATCAAAATGTCTTCCAACTCTGGCATGCATGCTCTTAAACCCAGCCTTAAAAAACAGACTTTTTTTACCCCAAATCTAGAAAACTGACTCTTTTAAGTTCTAGCCTTTTAAAAATCAAGCTAATTCGCATTGCCAGCTGTCAACAACAGTTTAAAGCAACATTTGGATAAATACAAAGACACGGAAGCCGAAGACAAGCCGACAAGGGTGGGACCAGGCATCATCACACGAGTAATGAGCCATGATCGTTGCGTTTCCATGTAAAAGCCCAGCTTACACATTCATGATGTACGATGTGTAGTGACCAGGAGACACTTTCTACCACACGTTGCCTCCTCCTCCACCAGTCCCATGCCCTGCCCCAGCAAAATCATACCGTGTGCTACTCTGCTTCTGTTTACAACCAGAGAATTATTCACTCTGAAAACTTGTTTTATTCAGGGAAAAGAGACGCTCCCACACTGCCCTGGATTCCACGCTTCCATTGCCAGTAACAGCCCCACATCAGTTTTGTTTTTAATCACCTTTACTTTTCTTTCAGTCTCCATCGGAATGAAACATCCTACGAGCTTCGTAGCATTTAGCAATACAAAAGACAACAAAACTATCGGATACAACACCCCACAGAATTGTTGACTTGAATGTTGATCAACATTATCTTCAGCTGTCCAATTGTTTACTTAGGACATGTCAATCCAACAAGGTGACCCAATCAGAGTTCGCAATACTTGCCACGTATATACATAATAAAATAACACGGTAAATGATATCAAAACATTTCGCCCCAAGAAGAAAATTTGGAACTTTATTCCTTAGGGAAAATGAAAACATAATATATCCCCTGGTTCCCAAAAATAGTATATTCACCGAATCAGTTGATTAACACATTCGGTCACTATATTATTGTTTAGCGCTCATATTTGTCTCTGCGTTCTGCGCGGTACGAGGTATGCACTCGGTGCATGCAGTGCAAGAAGTTGGCAGCCTTTCAGAGAGATCAATCCGCAACGTTTGGCGCTTCTCCTCATTTCCAGGTACATGCAGAAGAGCATCCATGACTAAAATCTCCCAATCCCGAGGAAAGAAAAACGAAGACCAGGTATCATCTGTTCAAATACAAACCCATTAAATGTCAAAACAAAACTTATCATACTTACCACTGGCAAGCAAAGGAATAGTAGCACACATTATCTTCTTCACCTTGTTTGATGCTAAAAAAAGATGTAATGTGGTGGGGGGGGGGGGGGGGGGGGGGGGACCCTTGATTTTGAAGTCTTTTGTATCTCCATGAAACAACCTTACTCTAGCAAGTAATAAAAAGAAGCACTTAATTTGCTAACCTCCATCACGAACTGCCTTCAGCTGTAATATCCCTGTACCTTGTGGCCCCAAAACAGGAAATGAGCAAGACACAGAATGCCTCTTATGAGCTACTGCCAGAGACGCATTGTACCATGGACCTTTAACGATTGGTTCCCCAAGAGCCTCTATCATCGCCTGGTTCTTGCTCACTTTCTCCATGGCCTTGCTGCAAAGTTTCCCCACAAACAATTTTAGAAATTGCTAAGGCTAACAAAATTTCAGGGACACAGTCACACAGAAAAGTATTGACGAAGCTTGAGCATCCAGTATCTAAAGACGGAAAAAGTTTAGATAAAATTAGATAAGACACACTGAGTTTTCCAGAACTTATCTATCTGCATGCAACTTTTTACCTATTTTAAATTTTAACAAAAGCTGGTTGTGACTTTATATGCTGCCTTCGCAAAAGTCATCAATATTAATGCTACTAGTATTATTCAGAGGAGGCACACGTAAACTGGCCCAGCTTCAGTTTCCAGCTTAAAACTGCAGCAAACAACGTTCTCCAAATGTAATAGAGGTAGGAAGATAGCCATCATTATGAGCACTGAATTATTAGGCCTATTTTGTACTTATTAGGTCTAAACTGTAAACTCCACAACATAGAGACACGGTTCTTATTACATTAGCCATATTATGTTAGCCAGATGCCTATGGATAAGATTAAAGTAGCTTCTATTGGAACTCTTAACCTATGAAGCACCGATTCTGATACGACGTTTTCGATACGTTTCCGATACGCGTATCTGATACGTTAATTCAAAAATACTAATATTTGGATACGTTTCGATATGTCTTAGTATTCAATAATATTTTTAATACAAGTAGTACATTTACATTAACAAAATATAATATAAGAAAAATCATTAGCACATATTAGTTGCATCTCCATTAATAACATTCGCCTCCAGCTTTGGCTCATATCGGGAAAGGACAGCAACATCTAAACCTCCAATATCATTAAAGGCAATTTATATTAAAACCATAAATATACGAGGAGAATAGCAAAAAAAAATACTCACAGTGACCGACTCAATTAATAACTAAATTCTCAGTTCAAAAATGCCTTTCATTTTGAAACAAATCACGGAACTGTCACTTGACTGTATCCCAAAATTTTGACTTTTTCTGATACGCGTATTTACGTATCTGAAGAGTATCCGTCTGATATGCGTATCGGATAGGTAAATTGTAAAAAAATCCAAGTATCTGTGCTTCATGGCTCTTAACTCTTAAGGACAGAAAATTACATTCAATTGAAAAATAACAAACACCTTTACTTGGAAAAACAATAAATTAAAAAAAGCAAATACCTACTACAGCCTTGATAGATAGCAAGGTCATCCAGCGCACTAAGAGCAACTCCGCCAGTAACGGTAATCAAAACAAATGAAACTGCCTTGCGAATGTAAGGCTTCCTCTCCTCTTCTTCTACATTTTTTACGGACCTGCAAAACCAGTCACAATCGAGGACCATTCGGTTCATATATAATTTTGAAAAAGTATCAGTAAGGGGTTATTACCAAGTCTTCATTCACAGAAAAAATTCAATTTGTGTGTTTAGTTGATTTCATCTTGGGGGAGATTCTATAGTAAAAGATAACCGGTATGTTAATTTCCTCGTGGGTTTATATAAACAGCTTTTTCAATTTTGGATTTCATCTTGATCAAAACAATTGCTATGTGGTGTATACGTTTTGGGGAAAAAATAAAAAATTAGCAGGTTCAAATATTGTTGAGCTCCCAGCTCCATGGCTCTAGTCTCACATCAGGGCCCGTCGGAACTCCCTCCACTGTCCACTGCCTTAACTACCAGATGTTAGCACGAAGTTGGAGAGTTCAATAATTTTATTGAGCTCTAATACCCAAGATTCAAGAGTAAAGGTGATGGTTAAGACAATTTGAGCTTTAATATAGCTTCTTACAGAACCAAGGTACTCAATATTACAATACAAAAGAATAAACGTCTAGAACCAGTCACAAAAAAAAAAAATCAATATTTGCGAATAGAAATAGGAAGCCCTTGCAAAATGAAATGCTGCAAGAATCAACAGGGATTTAACCTGGAAATCTGGGGTTTTGAAAAGCTTCTGAGGAAGGAACTCAGCCTCTTAGCCAACATTTCACACTTCGGTCTTGGTTGAAATCTGTCCCCTACACTAGAGATTTTCTTGCCGTTCACCGTGCGGATAATAAGATGGACACGATAGTACGTTACGCACTGAACAAAATGGTTTATCTCCGTCTCTAAGTCCAATTTTCTTTTAGGGTTTTCCTCAGTACCTCCGTCTTCCTGCTTCTCTGAACCCCTTTGCCTAACAAAGCTATTGCAATTTGGATTAATTGGATCGGATCATCCATAAAGTAGTATTACTATATTTTGGGGGAAAATTATTTTAGTCTCGAGTTAAATTCATTAATGACTGCTAAATTTCTGAAAATATATTCTTAAAAACCAAACGGTAAGTAAATTATTACAAACAAAAAATTATAGTTAGACGTAGATGTGTCACTTAAAATTAAGACTCCTATCATTATTTAAATTAATATTCACAACTTCTTTAATTGTCACACATGTATAAACTTTAACGAATGCCCTTTTTATAGTACGATAGAGCTATCGGTATTTAAATTTAATCACTCACAAAAAAACGGCTAATGAGCTCCATCGGAACAAAGTCAAATTATAACTTAAGATACTTAAAGCTCGGAGGGAAATGGGGGGAAAAATTATAAGTTGGATTTTAAATAATTAAAAAATAGTTATAAATTTTTTATTAAAATAAACCAAACATGTTATGAATATATTAATTATATGGATGTCCATTAAACTCCTATATACTATTTCCTTGAATATAATTATGTAAAGGTGGGGGACTCATGGGCCAATTTCTTTTCTATATATACATGTACACCACCATTTGGAAATTATGATGAGAAGAACGATTCCTCCCTTCTTTCATCCTTCTTGTATTCTCTGCTCTCCTTCCTTCTGTTTTTCTTTAGATTTATAATACGTTATCAGCACGATCGCCTTGGCTAATAGCTTCTATCTTCTTCTCACTCTACAGATCCTACACACTCCTTGCGTTAATTCCTCTCATTTTTCTGACAGATCAACGAGCTTCTTCTTATTCGGTTGGGTACAGCCTCTGTCTTTCTTCATTTTCACTTTCTTCTCCAAATTCTGTTTTTCTCTCTCCTGCGAGCTTCTTCTCACAGCCAAAATTGCAGTAGACGCCTGCACTGGCCTGAATCTACCATAACATTTTCTCTCTTTATCCTACTCTCTATCAAGCTTCTTTTCACGGCCAAACTCCCCCTGTCACCGTCTTCTCCATTCGATCGTAGCAAAGCTCATCAGTTCTGAATTGTTTTTCATCTGTCTTCGTTTCTCCTCTCAATTTCTTGTTTTCATACTCCTCCAGATCTGTCTTCTTTTTCAGTTTTTCTTTTCGATTGCTTCTTGTCTCTTGTTTTTGCTTTTGTTTTTGGCTTTTTCTCATCGGTAGTGTAACTACCGATACTCTTCAACTTGGCACAAGAAGCCTTGCATGTTTTTTTGTCATCAAGTATTCTGTTGTTACCATAAAAAAAAAATTGCGGACAGGGTCAAGAAGTTAAAGATATTGACAATCCAAGGTAAGTAGATTTTTCAACTCTATCTTTATTATTATTGTTATTAATTTGACTCCATATTGGAAGTCTAGAATTAATCTTTTATTTTAATTGTTTAAAATTTTATTATTGTTACTAACCTTACTAACATTTACTTTTATGTTCCTAACATTTATTTATTTTTCATGGCGGCAACACTAATATTTATTAGTGGGTTCCATTTGTTTTGTTTTATTTCTTTACTGCTTTATTTATATTTCATGGAGACGCACTAGTATTTATTAGTGGGCTCCATTTATTTATTTTATTTTACCTTTATTTATTTTTCATGGCGGCACACTAGTATATATTAGTGGACTCCATTTATTTAATTTACTTTTAATTCTTTACTGCTTTATTTATTTTTCATGGTAGCAACACTAGTATAGTGGGCTCCATTTATTTTACTTTACATTTATTTTTTTTTTCATGGTGGTGACACTAGTATAGTGGACTCCATTTATTTATAATTTATTTACTGCTTTATATATCCCCTTTCCCTTTTATTATTTATGGCAACGACACTAATACATACATGTATATTAGTGGGTTTCATCTATTTATTTTATTATTTATATATTTTATATATTTATCTTGACGATAAATTGTTAAAGGCCATATGTATCATGAGATCAAAATGCCATGGAAATATAAGGCATAAATTGGCCTGAGAAATAGGAGGCATAACTTGGCCTGAGTCTATGAAGAAGCAAGAGGCAAGTTAGCCTGAAGCCAAGAGATAAATTGGCTTGAGACCATGAGATAAATTAGCTTGAAGCAAGAGGCAAGTTAGCCTGAAGCTAAGAGACAAGTTATGAAACAAGACTTGATCCATAAATAATGTATGCCATCAGTTGTATAGAAGCCTCAAAATTGTATATTTGGCATTAAATACTCCCTCAAATTATGAGATAAGGGATTGTATAATTATGATTATTATTCTAAAAGTTTATTATAAATAAATATATCTAATTTGCTATTGCAGTAGTAATATTGTGATAAAACCAAGAAATATTGTGGATTAATTGCTTGTCATGATCAAATAGATTAGTGAATTTTGAATCATGAATTAAATCCAACTTCATTCCAAGAAATGAATGAAGTGATGAATGGATCTAATTGTAGACGTGAATATAAGTGTTATGTCTACAATCTTGAGTATGATCATGGTTATAATTGTGGTGGTTTAAATTCTCACTTGAAGTGGAGAAAGATTAATGATAAGAACCACAAAAGGAAAATTGGCATGATAAATATGCAAAAATTAATGATACTATTATCAAATCTTGCTTCCCATGATTTTATGATTTTTAAGATCTTATATATGATTTTTAAATCTATCAAATATTTTACATAGTTATTTATTATTTAGTATAGTAAATACTATTTACCGTACTATAACCAAATTTTTCTAAGTATGCTCTGTGACTGCAGCTTAGACTGATCTGTCACAACAGAAAATGATTATTCTTGCAGAATAGTAAATATTATTTACTGAAATAGTAAATGTTTTTATTGACACTATTCATGTGAATAGTACATACTATTTACTATGAGCAGGGCTATTGCACAGTTTTTAATATTTTAAAATACTTAGATATTATTTTTGTTTATATAAGGAATGGACATGAGAGTCCTATAATTAATGATAACATATTTACGCCAGAAATGATGGGTAAGCAAGAGAGTGGCATTAAATTATTATTGAAGTCCTGAAGGCTTATGTATCAAATATCAAATGATACAAAGAATTTTCAGTTATTGTCTTGAAGACAGCTGACTGTAGAGAATTATACCACTCAAGATTGATAATTTTAAAGGCTAATAGTCATGAAGACTAATTAGCATAGTATGCTCAACAAGAGGTCAATGTTGAGACTATATTTGGTAGTATAACTTTGAGATTCTGGCAGAGCAATGAGATTTGATTTAAGGCTCTGTTAGTTTTGTTATTTGAAGAAACAAAACTATGCATTGATTATACATTTTATTCTACCAAGTATAAGTACAAAATGAAAATTGTTGAGTTTTATAGATATCTACAGAAATGGATATCATGATATGCTATTGTAAACCTGAAGTTTACAAATAATAATGCAAGGGTTTGGAAATGCAAACTAGTAGTTTGCTAATATAAATCAAATAATTGCCAATGAGATATTAAAGAGGCAATGAGCTGCAAAGAAAGTATGCTTATATGTAACTCACACTTGAGGGGGAGATTTGTTAGAATTCAAGTGTGAGTTAATTTTTGAAAAGTTATATACTTCTCACACAAAGCCGAAAAGATCTCCTAAAATGGATGTCAGATTATGAGATAGTAAACCGGAAGTTTACTAATTGTTGGCATGATTTGTTTTATCATCCGAGTCATATATAATAATATTATGTATTGACATCCATTGAAGAACCAGAAGATTCTTCATGATGTGCTGCTTGTTCTCAAATGATTATGATAATATCATTGATCATGATTAGTAATGGATCTCTGGAAATATATCAAATAGATTTATATGGGTCCATTAAAATGACATGTGAACCTTACAATTGAAAGATGCATCTATTAAAAGGTTACATGTGAAATTATTAGCCTGCAACCTGAAGTTTGTAGTGATGTTTGCAACCTGAAGTTTGCAACAATGTTTGAATATATTATGCGCGCAATTTCCAGATTGAATAATCCAGAAATCATGTATTAAAGCCTCCATAAATTGCTATGAGAGCAAAGTTATATATTGGTATATTAGCAGCAATTATATAAGCCAACAAAATTCTCCTAGTAAAATTGGTTTTTGGTCAGGAGCCAAATTAATTTCATCTTAAAGGTTTGAATGTGCAATGTTTACTAATCCACCACAATGCATATAGATGGATATAGAAAGAAAGTTGAGATATTGTTAATTTGATATTGTTTTCTCAACATGAGGGGGAAAAATTGAATAGCTGGAAAAGAGAATCCATGAAATGCATTTTGACCATAAATATATCCTCAAATAAAGAAGTATGAACCAGAAGTTCATCAGGTTATGTATTCATGAAATATCTGCTAAATAAAATTACTGACCCAAATGAGATTCATTCTCATATTCCAGCTGAAAATGCTCCATATACAAATGTGACATGCCTGAAGCATGAAAAACTATTCGGTTCCAAATAGTTATATTATGGAGCATATTATAAAGATGATTATATTAAGGAGGTGACATAACTAATTAAAGAAACCTTAAGAGAGGTTCAGGTACCTGAATAATATTGATAAGCAGGTGCCAGAAGCACAAGTCTTTGAATGACTCAAGATGCTAGAAGCATAAAATTCTCAAGAATAGTCAATTAAATAAGTTAATATATGGCATGAAGCATTTATAGTGCATGTGACATCATTATTTGAAAGAACATTTATTAAAAGTTTTACATGCACATGAATATTTATGAAAAGATATAGATATATTATTTTACTTGAAAGATTTAGATCTTGCAGGTATATAATGAATAGTCAGATTGAGCGTTTCTATTTTTCCATAGGGAACAAATTTTTGATGACAGAAAGGATGATATACTTTGAAGGACATTGAAGATAATGTAATCATCAGGGGAGCAAATATAATGTAATCAAGAGGGGGAGATGATACATGCTGTACTCTTTTTCCCCTTATCTAGGTTTTGTCCCACTGGGTTTTCCTAGAAAGGTTTTTAATGAGGCAGCATTGGAAATTGTATCAATGAATGATGTACTCATTTCTTTGGCTAGGTTTTTATCCCACTGGATTTTTCCTAGTTAAAGTTTTAAAGGAGGCACATTCATAATGGACATCCAAGAGGGAGTGTTATGAATATATTAATTATGTGGATGTCCATTAAACTCCTATATACTATTTCCTTGAATATAATTATGTAAAGGTGTGGGACTCATGGGCCAATTTCTTTTCTATATATACATGTACACCACCATTTGGAAATTATGATGAGAAGAACAATTTCACCCTTCTTTCATCCTTCTTGTATTCTCTGCTCTCCTTCCTTCTGTTTTTCTTTAGATTTATAATAAAACAAAAATTTTAAATATCTTAAAAAATACTTAATTTAAACAAAATTGAAAATACAATCTATGCATTTTATTCTCATAATATAAAATTATATTTGGAAAATATCGTTTTCAAATTTACGGCATGGCATGAAACCTATATGCATGAAAAATATTAGAAAAGTATTGAAATGTAATATTCCCCAGCAACTCCTAAAGCGAATTGCAATAGCCAACCTCAAATTTGAGAGAAAGGAACACCATAAATTATAACACATCACAAACGCTACAGATGTCCAAACGAAGGTTTTGGTTTTAGAATACCTTTCTCCGCCATAGGAAAGCCTCAATCCCTCCTCACATTGGTCTACAAATGCACAAAATTCCCCGCCTGAATGGCATTATAAAAAAGCATTCAAGGGAACTTAACTTACCTAACTCGCAAAATAAAGCTAATCTCAAGTCTCAAATGCTTTATAGCGCTTCAAAATGACATGCCCAAAATGTTCTTTCTCATACAACCCCCCAAGGAAAAAACTGAGCTTCCACTATCGCAAATGAAGCTCAGATTTCAGCAACTGTTAGGATCCTCTGAACAGGATCTTCATGGACGGCTGTTTCTCTTCAAGGCAGTTTCCTTATCGTGAACCACGTTGCAGATAACCATCGCCTCTTGGTCTATTATAATCACCAGCATCATGAAAACCTCCCCTGCCTGGGTTCCGGCCACCAAAACGCCCCCTTGGAGCATCTGTCTGATAACTGCCTCTTCCCCTTCCCCTTCCTGCTCAATACAGAAAATTCCTATCAATATAACCACTACTTGGGCGTCTCTTTATTTCCATCACAAAATATGAGAAGCAAAACCAAGCAAAAAAATATGCACACATACGACTCCATATCAGCGTTATCTTACAATTCTACTAACATGGTAGGCAGATCACAACTATAAGAGGGGTAATGTTAATTGTAAGTAAAATTACTATATTGCCATGAAGCAAATATAACAATTATAAACAATAACTAAACTATAAAGGGCCAAAATACTAATTTAAACAAAAACAAAAGGCAAGCTCATGATATAATCGCTCTCCAATCGCTTTTCATATATGACAGCAAAGCTCCCTCTCAAAGAGACCATGAAGATGGCAATAAAGGCAGGGAATAACAATCCCCAGACCAAGACAACAGCCCACATCAAGTTTACAAACTCTCAATACCAACAGATGGCTATATTGGATGAAATTCCAGTTACAGCAACCATACAATATCTAAATTGCAATCACAACCATATCCCAACATCCTTGCATCAAACAATGAGCAAAAATAAACTATTTCTGGGATATGCAAAGGCACCACACAAAAAAAACATGTACAGCTTGTAAGTCTCTGAAAGCACTAATATTTTCAAGAATGCTACAGTAGCACATTATCTTCCATATTAAGTAGTAAATGGTGCTGGAAATAGTGGCTCTACCAAAGCTGACAGCAAAATGGTAAGGATACGAGGTACAAGGATAGATAAATTTTATTTTGGGGAAAAAAAAAAGCTTCAGTAACAGGTCAAAATGCATGCCTAATTTGACTTACAGAAAACACTCAATGAATTCCACTGAACTGAATACCAGATTCACCAGTCAAATATGATTTCTTCAAAAATAAGGTTTGCCACTAAGCTTCCATCAAAAAGCATGCATCAATGGTCCAAGACTCACAACTTTTTGCATGGCACTCAATAGTCCAAATTCAGATAACAAAAAGTGTGCTAGATACTGCAGACGACACACTAGCAAATCCAGCATGATCATTTTCTACACATGCTAAGACAAATCAACTACCAACATTGTTGTAGAGCTTGTAAATTCAAATATAGCACCATGATCAAGAAATTAGAATAAATTCTGGACATATCAACTTTTCATTCAACTCTATCAAATCAAACAAATCATTATTTATTAGCTAAAACCCACAACTCCAAAAGCTACAAGATTATTGAGGCTTTAGAATCAGCTACAGATGAACATTGAATGAAAGTGGGGACATTACTTCCTCCCCGAGCAGCACTGCCACTGTTTGGTCTCCGTTCCTCAATGTATACTTGTCTTCCGGCTAACTGTATGGGAGAAGCCTACAGTAACAACGTACTTGCATCAAGACAAATATACATCCAAATAAATTCCAAATTGAATCGACATAGAGCCAGCAGCTAGACTGTTTGAGATGTTAAATCATACAGGTATCCCTAAAATTGGAAAAGGAAAAGGGAAAAAAAAAACATCAAATGAAAAAAGGGTAAGAAATCTGGAATATATTTTCCCACCAAAACACACGATCCAATGAGGTACATGGATTCTTATCAGCAGAAGACAAGCATTGGCCTCATCCTTATTTGCCTTAAGTACATGCTTCAGGGTCCACCCAGTTATCCGAAAGATAATTAGATGAATGGAATGGAAAGTATGATATAACGTTGTCAAGAAAATCACAAACAAATATAACATTTAATTTTGTGGAGCCTTCTTTACTTCCTAAGTTTATTAGGCTATCAAATAAAAACAAAAAGATATGACAGAGAAATATCAGTCCAAACCTGAAGCGCAGTTTGAACACCAAAAATGTCCTCAAACTCCACAAACGCATAGCAAACTCCAATTTCCTGCAAACACAATTTTCATTTCAGCTGTTCTCATGTCATGGTTAGGCATGAAGGCATTCAGCTTCATGTATAAATGAAAATTACCTTTCGAACTCTAATGAATATTCCATCTGGCTTGATTCTGCCAAAATTCTTGAACTCCAGTTCAATCTCAGCTTCAGTAACAGTAGCAGGCAGGTTTCTCACATAGACAGATTTTACTTCACCTACAAGTGTCATAGATCAAGAATCAATTTCACAATTCAAGATTAAAGAACGCTCAAAAGACCACCAGTGTCAAATCTCAATGATGCAACTGTTTCAGAATTGTTACATATGGCATGGAAAAGGAATGAAGATGTGATTGAAAATGACCCTCACATTCTTACTAAAAAATACTAGGGTTAAGGTGCAAAAATACACATGTGATTACCATTTTGGTGCAAAAGTTACATCCTACCATTAAGTCACTGTTCATCGTGATGCGAGAAAAAGAGATGAGGTGAACAGTAACTTAACGCGGTGAACAGTGACTTAATAGTGGAATGTGACTTTTGCACCAAAATGGTAACCACATGTGTATTTTTGCTCCTCAAAAAAGCATATTTGTATTTTTGCTCCAGGAGAAAAAACTTATGTGTATTTTTGCATCTTAACCCAAAATACTAATTACTAAAAAACTGTTAGAGTATTGATAACAAGAGCCTATTAACATTGCAAAAGGTGATCTTTTTTTTGGTGCTCCGATTTCTATTTTTGTTTCCAATCTTCCAACCAAACGCCCAATTAGTCTAATTTACTTATGAAAAATACTACAATGTCAAATTTGACACTATCAAGAAATTTGTGACAAATAATCTCTCGTCTCAGACAAGAGAATTCAAACCAAAAAATCATTATAAAAGTATAATAATTTATATTAGAACATTTACAAACTGACTACAATAGTAAAACCTTCAAGTATAAGGACCTCACCTCAGAGAAAACGGGAAAAACAGAGAAAGAAAATAAACTATGCATCATCATCATTTATACATAACAGAGTCAGTAACATACTGGTGCACAAAGAACAATGTCCAAGGGGAAATGCATAACAGTGAGCTAATATATCAATGAAATATCTGCTGGAAAGGTACATGAGAGAGAGAAGAGTTAGAGAAGCAGAAATAAAAAATTAAACCTTCTTCTTCTAGTCCATAGCCTTCCTCGGTTGCCTCAAACCCTGACTCAGGAGCATTAAGGGATGCCAAGCTAGACTGCTGAACAGCAGGCTGTGCTACATGATTTGACTCTGAGACAGAGGGAGCCGATTTAAAGGATTGTTGTGGAATGGCTGGTGGCATAGACTGCCCTTTAGTTTGCAACTGCAATTCCATTGCAACATATTCAAATCAAAATACAACACCAAAAAATTGAAGAATGCGTACATAATGCTAACTTGGAACTTGGAAGAAATTGGTAACAAGAAATTTAAGCTAAAGCACATCCACAATGCCACCTTGTTTCCAGAATATTCCCAAATCTAACAGATTGTTAGCATTAGTTTCCTAGTACTATATGCCCCATAAGATTAATCAGCAATATGATTACCCTCAGCAAAACCAAAGATAAGTTAAGCTTCCTGCCTCCATAAGCTGCAATTGATCTGGCATCTTAAGAAAGGGATAACAGTGGGCAAGCTTGATAAAGGAAGAAACTTAAAGGCAGGAAACTTAGACATGGGATGATGCCAACAGTACACAAGTGCAAGCAATGAACTAAACAAAAATTTGAATGACAAGCAATGTAATCCAAGATTCCATTAAGAAAAGTGAACAAAAGCATAGAGCTTCCCCAGACCCAATTTCAAATTTAAAGACATAATATTCATTCAACTAAAACCAGACCCTCAAATGGTTCTAACATCTATTCCCTTAATTACCATAAGAATGAGATAAGAAGTTATATAAGAAAGAAGGGAAGAATAGAACAAAAACAGCAGCAAACTAAGCAAAAAAGATCGTACTAACAACCAAATAATGAAAAAGTACATACAATAGATGCATAAGTTCTCTTAGGAGGCTCCTCCAAGGGTTCCTCCACATAAGCAACAGAGGCTTCACGGTTGGCTTGAACTACATTTTGCATGGATGGAGATGCCTCCTCTATGGGAGTCTCATCCACCACAATTTCAGTTTCAAGATCTTCTTGAAGATGCTGTTGATGTTGCTGCTGCTGCTCTGGAAGACTATACTTGTCCACAGGATCATCTTCTTCTATATGAACTGAGTTAACATATTCCTGAGCTTCTTCTTCCAAATCATAGTCCGAAGCTGTTAAAATTAGAAGATTAAAACCTTAAAAAAAATTGTTTTGTATATAAAAATAGTTGCTTTGCATAATAGAAGAGCGGCTCAATGCACAAAGCTTTCACTAAGTAGGGTCTAAGAAGGAATAGATATACAAAGCCTTATCCTTACAAGTGGAGAGGCTATTTTCAAGATTTGAATATGTGAGCTCAAGTACATGACGTCAAGTCACATAACAACAACCTTATTGTCACTCCGACGCTCACCCTATATGCTTTGCATATAGCAACAACAAGGACAACAAAAAGTATTGGACATAATCATAAATCTAAAAATATGAATGTATTGAGAGTACCCATAATTTAATCTAAGCATTGTGGAGTAAATAAGATGAAGGAACAATCTAGCAAAACTGTTATGCTGTGCCAACTAGTAGAGAAAACCATTTAAATAAATATAAGAAATGATCATGCATTATGATCCTACATGAGCACATTTTAAAGCAAAACAACTTTAGAAAAGAAATTATTTGTGCAATACTTTGGTAGTCAATTACCAGGTGGCTCTGCAAGAGAACTAGATATATTCAGTTGCTTATCTCTCTTTTCTGGCACTGCCGATACCAGATTTGGGTGCACCACTCCATCATCAATCAAATGAAAAATATCGTTCAGGACAAAGTAACCCTTCTCCTGAGGAGCAAGAAAGAAAGATTGAACAAACTTCCTCCTCCCATTGACATCCTTGATCTTGATGAAACCTGAGACCATTACAAGCAACCCTCCATCCCAAGAATCAAGAGTATTGATTGTCTTGATCTGAATTGTGCTAAAATTCAATGACTTGAGAAGTTCATGAATTTCCTACATAAAAGAAATGAAACCGTTCATTTAATGGTGATCTTAACAGTAAAATAAAACATACACGCAGTATAATTTGAAAGCCAATTAAGAGCAAAAGAAAATATCACCATGTTACATTTTAAAATAAAACAACGTTAAATTCACAACATCTACTTATCAGTGTCTTCCGCTAATGAGAAATTTGTACTTAACACCATGGATGCTGCCACCTACCAGAAAAGGCTCTGCAATACTCCTACCCAGAGGCTTTTAACCTAAAGATCAGCCATGTCGATAGAAGATAGAAAAAGTAGACCTCACTTCAAATGAAAAGTCAGCACCCCAAGCCCCAGCAAATTTTGGAGCTTGAGGACAAAACCTGCTTTGTTTTAAACACTATTCTCTTGCAGTACTCAAATTTCTCCGTGATTTTTGTAATACGAATTATAAAAGTCATTCAGGCACAGGATATAAACAAGTATATTCTCCCCAAATTTTCCATATAGAGTTTTCTACCCTATTTATTAGCTTACAGTTTTGCCCCATTGCTTTGAAGGATACAGCCTGTCATTTATTTTCCACAGTACACAAATAATATTCTTGTTTAAATATACACGTTTCCACAAATTTCTCAACATATATCTGGATCAAAGTGATGGTACATCATTGAAGAAATGTGGAGTTTATGGCCTCCAAAATCTCCCTTGTCCCTTCTCACCTTTTCAATTAGTTTAAAATTTTCAATTTTGACTCTTCAATTTAATAAAAGTTTTATCAGTCATGACAGATATATATATGCATGGAAACATCCCATCCCTATTTTAACATCATTCCAAGTGCAAAAGCTATGTTGCTGTACTTTAGGCAACATATAATCCAAAACTAGTGCCATCTGCAGGAGACCAACACATACAACGTCTGATTACAGCTTTACCACCCGTCAAAGAAACAATTCAAACAATGCTGTAAACACCCCATCCCCTTCCATGTTGTCATCATCCTGAGCAACATTTAATTGCCCCTTAAGAAACGTAATCCAAAATAGGCAGTATCAGCATTAGCCCACCACCTTTGGAACATCATTCCCAACTGTATGAGCTACATCGTTGCACTTTAGGCAACATGTAATCCAAAACTGATGTTATCCACATCAGCCCACCACATTTGACAAAGTTGACCTTTAATATCTCATTATTCCTCCTTAATAGCTTACTCTCATTCAAATGGGGAAGAAGATCCAATTCAATAGTTGAAATAAATAATGTAAGAAATTTTGAAACTGTGCCCCATTACATCAGTACCTTCTATTGGATAAGACTCAATAATACAAAATTTTGATTTGTACCAATACACTTCTCATGTGGCTACAAAAGGTAGCCCCAGTAAAATTGACACTGACCAACCAGATTTGATATGGAGGATAATGTCATAAAAAGGGCTCAGAAATATTTGTGTGTTAGGCCTTGATGCAAATGACCACCCAGAGGATGGTAAGGCATCAAAGTTCTTAAAATCGAGATTTTACGTAAAATCGGAAGAGGTATAAAAAATCGTAAAACGTAAAATCGTCATGTAGCAAAATCGTAAAAACATAAAAGCGTTTGGAAAATTAGAAAAATTGTTTTAATGAAATAAAACGAGATTTTTAAAGGCATGTCAAATACACTACACCACAAACAAATACTATCTCCCATCCTTAATATAAGGTCCATAATAATATAAGATCCAGTTGACTTTTTCTTTTTTAGAAAGTAAAAAGGCTAAATAAATTACTTTAAAGTATTTATATTTATCATTTTTATACCAAATTAATTTGCCTTACTTATAAACTATAATATAATCTAATAATGTATAACTTATGTGTTACTCATGTAACTTCCTTAATTTCTTCAAAAAGAAAAAAAGAAGTCAATTGGGTGGTCTTATATTAAGGACCCCAAAGAGTATTTAGTTTCTTTTCACGAATTTATGAAATCCTATACAAAACCCCAGATAGAAGAACTACATTTCTAAGACTTCAGGCATGGTCAAAATTGTTGAAGCTAACTTCGATGACAGAGTATATGATATATCAGTTAACCAACAATGATTTAGTCCGTCCTAATACTCATGGATTTTCCCCTTTTGTATGTTTTGGGCTAAATATCATTCGGCCATACATAGAAGAAAAGCTAAGGAAAGAGAATTCATCTATAATGAAGTAAAGACAAAAGGCATAAACCAAAACAGAAAATTAAACATAAATTTAACAAAAGATACGCTCCCAAAATATCTACCAACATATCGGAGGCTGTTTTACTGGAATCTCCGTCAACCCGAATCATAGAGCTAGCCTCAGAATAGAACTGATAAACAAGATGGGGGCGTTGCTGAAGAACTTGATAATACTGACTAACAAAGTACGACCCAACCTGAAACCACCCGTAAAAACGCACATTAAGATCATATCAGATATTCAAACAATGATACGTGTGCATGGATTTAATACGGCTACAAGCTATAATACCTGGGAAGCGTCAACAGAACCGGAATACGCCATATTCACTTCCCTTTGAGTATCTAGTTGGCCGCGTTTTTCTAGTTTTGCATGAAATGCAGATAGAAATCTTATTCCTCTGAACCCGGTAGCAGATCCAGCAAAAGGCTCAGTGTCTGAAACCCTAAATGTCCAGGGAAAGGTAGGGCTTGGAATCAACAAAAAGCCCTCTGCCCCTCGAACAATAACTCGAAGTTAGTTTTTTTTCTGTGTAGCCGATGATGCGTGAGAGAGAGGAGTCCAATAAGCACTGAAAGCAAATCTCAAACAGATCAGAGCGGGTAGATGGAGATGGAGCGCAAAGTGAAGCTGGAAAGAGTGTGAGAGAATTCTGCTGCAGATGGAGGTTTATGGTGGGCTTCAGATTCGCCGCTATTTTATAGGGTATCACCCAAGGGATTGCCGCACGAGATCTCAGCCCTCGGATTGGGTGCCCAACAGTCTATGGGGGCTAGGAGAAGTCAACTCTGATCAGACTTCGCCCTTAATAACATGTTAAAAAGGCATGTAATTTTAAAAGTTTTATAAGAAACCTAACAAGCTATAAACTACTCAAAATAGGTCTATTTCAAACATGTCCAAAACAAACATATTTCAAATAGGTAAAAAAACAAGTCAAATTCAAATAGGTCAAAAGCAGGTTTACTTTAAATAAGCCTACTTGCATAAGATGTAAGTAATAATTACAATTTTACTCTCATAATAAATCAATCTGACAAGCCTAACAGTTTTATTATTAAGCCTAGACCTAACCTGTTAAGCAAAACAGGTCTTGAAATAGGCATTAACCTGGCCTTTTAGTATGATAAGTCAAACCTGACCAAACTTAAAACAGGTCAGGCCAAAGGCCCTGGCCTTATTTTCACCTCTAGCTCCGACTTACAACCTTTGCTAATAGAGTGAAAGATCTATTCAGTGTTTTGATGGAGTCGGTTCATTAGTCAGATTAGATCTACAAACATGATTTTGTAGCGGAAAGACAAGGTTTGGATTCTCTCAGAATCATTCTTTTCTTTTTCTTCTCAATATCTGATCTCCACCCTCAGATTTAAAAAAAATAAATGGTCCAGATCTAATATTTTATAAAAATATTATTTTAAATATAAATAAATAAACTTAAATTGTTAAATCATAATCTACCCAATTCATAAATATAATACAAACAATATTGATAAAAAATTAATTTATGAAACACTATTATCATAGTTTTAGAAAATATTATATTTAAATCATTCATTCTTTCATCTAAGAGTAGAAATCAGATACTGAGAAGGAAAGGAGAAAAGAGATTCTGAAAATATCTGCTCCCAGGAAGACAAAGACAATTATATCCATTCCGTATATATCTTTTTGATACAGCCCGTTCGTATATATTAACCTTTAAAATTATTAAAAGTATGCGGATTATTTTTTTATGCTAGTACGATTATATAATTGACAATAACTTTTTTATGTGGTAATTTTCCATAAACTAGTATTATCATCAGATCAGCTTATGGGCAAGAGGGTCTTTTTGGTTTTGTTAAACATACTTTCCGAAAAAACGTTTGGAGGATTTCTTTCCCCTTACGTGAGGAGGCCATAATCCTGTATTGTTGCCTAATCGAAGTCTTAATTTTTTCTGATTTTTTATTTATCTGTTGTTAAATAGTTGTGATTGATTATCAGATATCATTCAGAAATTTTGAAATCATTAGAAAAAACAATTAACTCCGACAAAAATGGCTGACTTTCATTTAAAAGTTACTTCAAGTCAAATGCGTTTCAAGCGATCACTGACTTTTCTTCCCGCTAAATCCCTTAGTACAACGTATGTATAATTATGGGACTGGTCCCTAGTTTACTTTGAAGAGGATCCTGAATTCCTGATGCTCCAACGTTGTTCAACAAGACCTTGGCTTCAGGTCTTTAATCTTCTCTGCCCCGCCTCTGAGCTGAAGAGCTTTTGGTGTTATGCGCTTTCATACCTCCAATTAATTCGTCATTTTCTGTGAAAAACAGCTATTCAATTCGCGGAGCAGACAATTTTACTGCTGAACACAATAATTCTTCTTTGTTTGGATATTTAGCCGTCTTCATTAATAGTTACCAGGGCTAGAGATAAGACAACGCGTGGACGTGGAATAGGGACAGACCTAACTTTGGCATTTGTTCCTGGGCTCCCTGCCAGGCTGCTAACTCACTCAGCTGTCTGTTCCTTCTTGATATTCCTGAGGAAGTTCAGTTATATATACTCACTTCAATCTCTCTCTCTCTCTCTCTCTATCTATCAACAACATTAGACCAATGCTAAAAATGTTATGTTTGGAGAATAACTCAAACCTCTGGTTGCAGGGTGTACATCCCACCACAGCACCACTATATGTTGTGGAGAAGCTTTTATGTTTCTAGGAAGAGACGCTGTACACAAACTCTTCTCTGCGAATAAAATTATTCTCCATTGTCTCACAACTTCCGTGTTTGGAAAACACAACAACATCAAAGTTAAAACATGGTGAACTTTTTATATTAACTGCATCCTTTAATATAAAATCCACTTTTTAATATTGTAATTTCTTTATTACAATGAATTTTATATTAAGGGTTTAAAGTAGTGGTTCTTAATACATAGCAACGGCGGACCTACATTGGGGCAATGCGTGCAAGTGCAAACCCAAACTTTGGGTCTTTTTTTTAAGCCTCATTTGCCATTAGAACCCAAAGCCTCCTTCGTCAGCAACATTTGATTCATCTCCCGCTACATACCCAACGAATTTCTTCATTGGTCTTTGAAATAAGTTATTATAATATTTTTTGTTTTTATAATTTTTGGCTTTTGTGCATATTAAAAATATAAATACCTTTGTTTTATTTTTGAACTTTTTACTCATATAGTAATGACTAAAAGCTAACTTAAAAATTGCATAAATTATAAATATGTTAGTTGGAGGTAGTCCTATTACCATTTGTCTTCATTGCATTTGCTAGTTACAAGCATTGTTTTACAGAGAAAACAACTCACTCACATGCTTTTACATTTAATTTTTTTTCTTTGCTTTTTCAAATGAAAGAAACTTAATCACATGAATTAAGCTGCATGGGTGGAAGCTATCTACTTCTAACTTCACACACACACACACATATATTTGTTATTTACTCTCAATTTAATTAATCTAATTGACTAGAAATATTTTTATTTATTTTATAGTGTCTCACTGTTTACTATGTAGTGCTTACTCATGTCTCATCTGTCATGGCTTTTTGCTCTCCAACCATCAAAAGTATTCATCACTAAAGTATTTTCAAAAAAAAACTTTTTTAAAAAGAAGAGCAACCTATCTATCTACCATCAAAATTTCTAATAACAAAATAATTAAGACCTCCAAGAATACATTCTAAGAGGTTCATAAACTACTATTTTTTACATTTTGTGATTCACATTAGTAGTGGTGCTCGTTTGTTTTAATTTTTTAGTAGAAGTGTTTTTATAATTCATGAGAGAAATATGTGAAAAAAAATTTGTCTTGACTAATAATTTTTTTCCCCTAAAACTATAATTTTATTATTTTCAAAATATGCAATCGAATAAGTGATGGTTGGTTTAATTCATGCATGCTAACTCATGTTAAATGTGATATATTTGATACGATTGATGATAAAAATATAATGCAATATTTTCAATCAATGAAGAATCAAAGAATGTTTTTATAATTGTTTTGATATAAGAGTTAGTTGACTCTTGATTATTATTTTTTTATGTTAAGTTGAAGTTTTCTTTTCTTTTATTATTTATATTCTTTTATTTTTTAATACGTTTAAAACTTTTCTTAAAAAAACTTCGGGGGTAGCCATTAATTGTGCACCAAAAAACCTAAAATCTTAGGCCTGCAACTAATGCCCAGTGATCACCTTGGCAGTGTAGAAACTCAAAAAATCTTGGTAATTACTCTTGCTTCATCGTCACTTTCAGGTGAACCACTTCTTTCTTGCTCTTACGCTGTCACTTTCAGTCTCGGATGCACTTCAAGAATTAAAAGACGAGTAAGGGGAAAACATAAGCAACACCATAATTAAAGAAGAAAACAACCATGAGATAGTTTATATATATATATAATTAAAAAATGGGTTGGGTTCACCCGCGATCCAAGGACAAAGTAAAATCTCCATTCCTCTTAGGTGATACCAATGTTGGGCAGGGCGAGCCGTTTATTACCCTCAGGTGTTTATCTAGTCACCTAGGAGCTAAAATACCTCCCCCAACGCTTTGACCAACTCTAGGATCAAACCTCTCCATTTTGTAAGAGTGTCCAATCCCTTTATCAGTTGAGCCCAGAGACGAGGGGTAGCCATGAGATAGTTAAAGCCTAGAAGAAGACTCACTTTTGGGGCAGAGTTTGGGATATGCTATTAGCTCTCACGGATCTTGGGGCTCATCAACTTTTAAAGCAGAAGCACATCGTGAATTATGAACAAGTATGCGTTTCAAGGCATAGAAACTTAGCTACTGCCTGTTAAATACGAGCGAAGGGAAAGGGACAGGGATGGGCTCTGAACTGAAAAGTGAGAGTAGTTATATTTCTTAGCTTCAACTTCAAGTAACACAGTGTTGTTCGGATCACAGTTGGCTTCCAGTGTGAGAGATTATTTCCCCTTCTTTATAAAATATTTTATAGGGTTGAGGTGCAAAAATACACATGAGCTTTTTCTCTAAGAGCGCCTAGCACCACGTACTTTTTTTGGAAGCAAAAATACATACGTAGTTACCATTTTGGAGCAAAAGTCACATCCCACCGTTAAATTACTGTTCATCACAATGGGATGTGACTTTTGCTCCAAAATAATAACCACGTATGTATTTTTACTCAAAAAAAAAAGTGGTACTGGACGCTCCTTGAAAAAAAACTCATGTGTATTTTTACACCTTAACCCTATTTTATATTTCAGATTTCCGCCCATGTGAACAGCATCTTAAGAAATCTTCTGATGGTTCGGATTTCTTTGAGACGCAGGTGCAGGACTGCAGGTAATCATTAAAATAAGATTGGGCTTTCAACTAATCTTGTTTCCCCCATATTCGGCCCAACCCAAAAACAAAAGTCAACCCAACGCCCTTTTTTGGGAAATAATTTTGCTGTTGTTGATAGATAGTCCCGATGTGTGATCATGATTGGGTCTAGGATCCATTTCAGCATGAGAATCCCCTGATTCATGTCAATCTGGCAAATAACGTGATGAGTCATAAGCTCACTTTTGATGTGTTTCTCTTTCTCTGTCTCCGCGCAGTACTTACGTCGGCTTTCCAGTTATAGTGTATGGCCTGTTAAACTGTTATTTTATGCTCCTCTCCCTTTTAATATATAAAGTTTTTATATATATTTTTTTAATTTACACTTATCAATACTCTTTTTACAATAATTAAATAGAAAACGAAATAATAAGAAAATTAAAAAAGATGATTAAGGTACATTAGAAAATATATGTGATATTAAGTATTTTAAATAACTTTCTTAATTTAATTAAATAAGGGGTTAAGTAGTAAATCCGTCCTGAAAGTACATGATTGAAAGCAATGTTGTCAAGTTTTTTCATGCTCAATTTCGACTCGAAGTCTAAAAGTAGAGTAATGTTGTGATTTTCCGTTAAAAAATTAACGTTGACTGTTAACTTTTTAACAGAAAATGATAACATTGCTCCACTTTTAGACTTTTAGGGCGAAATTGAACCTAAAAAAAACTTTCAGGCAATATTATACTTTCAAAGTGGACTTGCTACTTAACCCTTAAATAAGTAATATCTTATATTAAAGACGGAGAGATAGACATTTGAATTGCAGAAATTTGGATGGGATCAGCAAAAACCGGTGAAAGGGCCAGTCCGAAACACCTCATGAACCGGGAAAGGTGGCAAACCGGTGCCAACCAGCGGGTTGTGGCAAAAGCATACGATGGAGATTAGAAGCTTTCATGCTTTATCTGTGGACCGTAAGGCGATCTGAGGCAGGTACAGTGCGGCTGTGAACAAAAGATTAATGTGATGGGCGAGGAATAAGTGATTAGGGTTTTGATTGAGCCTGGTTAATTTAAAAAAAGCATAATAACAAACCTTTAATTTCACAATTCTTAGTCAACTCCACCAAAGAGGAGATAAACTAAAATTAATTCCATCAAACCCAATTGTTTCCCATCATTGATGTTTAATTAATTAAAATCTAAAAATTGCTTAAAATAACATAATATTCAATATTTGACTAATTAATTTTAATAACAAATATAAAATGATTAATGAAATAAAACATAATATACATTAAATTTAATTGTTATGAATTAAGTTCTCCTATTTTAATATGGCCGGTCTAACTTCACTTTGATTTCAGTATGACCCTTGAACCACTGTCTTAACCGACTCGGTGCCTGATTTGATTTTTCAGTTCTTACTATCAACACATGATACGCTTCTCATGTCATATACGCTTCTCCTGTTATATGGAATATAAACAAATCACGACGGTGTTCATGATTTATAAACTAATCCAGCGTTTTACATTATAATTATTAGTGAGTGAATTTATCCCCCCGTATTTAATTTTATGTGTTGGGCCGTTCATTGTTAGCCTTTTATTGCTGGCAATATGATAAGAGAAATTTTGCATTTTAAAGGACACCTGACTAACCATGAGGAGCTAGGAGTATGAACATATAGCAAACTTTTAGCATATCACGTCTTTACCGAAGCTGATAGCGATGTTCATTTTTCCTGATCTGCTCTTACTTTTGGGTGAGATTTCTTCATGACACCCAAAATAAAGCGAAAGGCTTATTGGCCCACTCACCCTCCCTGCTTCTCTTTAAAGCGCACTTCTCATTACTTAATAGCCAAGAAAAATAAGATCTCATTCACCACCTTCTAGATCACACAAGGCAACAGAAGATGAAAACGTTCCCTTCAATCACGCCTTTACCTGTCATTTATAGCTTATAAAACATGACACTTCACTTTCTTTCTACAAGTGACCCAAGAAGGTCTAACAATTGTAAACTGGGAGAATTTGTGTTTTGATCTAGAATTATACAAAAAAGGCCCTAATGTATATTCAAATAGTATGTTGCGAACAATACATGTGACGATGAAGATGAACCACCCGGGTATAGACAGAGTATGCACAATATATATGAAACCCAAAGTCAGTACTTAATGCTTCTTTTCTTGAACACTGACTTGACAAATAACAAACAAGCAATTAAGAAACCCAGAGCTGCAAACCCTCCAACTGCAAGAGCAACTGTCTTCTGTGTGTGTTGTTGTCCTGTCCCTGATCCTATCAAACACAAGAATATAGAAGCATCATCCACAAGTTTCAGTACGATATAACAGTTAATGTTACATCCTTTAATTTGATTTACCCGATGAAGAAGAAGATGATATTCTGGGGACTCCATTGGGGTAAAAGCTGTAACTGATATAGCACCTGTGCAGATAAATTTGGGCAGAAATAGAGTTGCGACACTGAACTTTGGCCTGATCCTCTGCGCTCTTAACACAATCCGCACAATCTGCACTATCTAAATCACCCTCACACTGCCCCAATACATACAAAGACTGATAGCTTCCTGTGTAAAACAAGTTGCCACCAGTTTTCACTCCATTTACCACCATACCAAAAGCTGTTTCCCTCCTCTCCTCAAGTTCACTTCCCTTCACCTTCTTCCCACAAACTCTGTAAAGCAATTGGGTCTCTGGGATTTGTTTGAATCCAACAATCTCGTACCTCATATTACACCCAACAAGCTGGACCCTGGCTGCTGCCACTTTCCCACATAGCTTGTCGAGCAAGTTTGGAATCTTGCTGACACAATTGTAGCAATCTGAGTTTGTGAGATCTCCTCTGCATTGGTAGAGACCCATGATTGCGTTTTGATTGTCGCCGGATGTTGTGGAGGAGAAAGGCTTTTGCCCAGATTGGCCTACCAGAGAAGTCATGAGTGCTTGGAGGTTCTGTGAGTAAATCCCTAACGGGTCTTCAAATTTCTGTTCTGCACACCCCTTGTACACCAAGTCAGTGTTATCTGCAGCTGAAATGAGATGAAGGAGGAGGAGCAGAGAGACAGTGACGAGAAGAAGAGTGAGGATAGGAGAACATTTACTGATCATACCCATTTGGGAATTTGATGGGAAAAGTTGTGTTAGTCCATGTAAGGTTTTCGGGTTTGGGAGCTTCTCAGGATCTGTTACCATCTATTTTTTTATTTTGGGGGCGTATTTGGGTAAGCGTGAGTGGCTGCTTTATGTACCTATAGGCCACGTATAGTTCTTTTTTGCAAAATTTTAAAGTCTAATTTAACGTCCAAGTCTTTAATGAATGACTAAATATGTTGACAGAAAGTGAATATAATGGAACTTTTGTGCTGGCGTTAAAATAAATTAATCAGCACCAGATTGTTGGGGTAGTTCGAATATGCTGCCTCAAAGGAAACTCTGACTCTATAGTAAACTTGAACACAATAACCTGAATGACCAAATATGATGGCAGCGCCTGGCGAGAAGACTGGAGGCTAGCTTCTAGATAGAAACATCGTGCGAAAAAACCAGTCAGACTTCCAACATGAAGCTAGCTTGAACCAGATTGATGTCTTACTACTTATCACTGCCTACCTCCATTCCTGGGTTATATAATTTCAATTTAAATAATTTAAGAGGGTAGTTTACAAAAGTTAATACGCGTGGTTTAATTAATCTCTCCAGATTATTAGTTTAAGCATGTTTTGTAATATCTCAGGTCCTTATTACAGGACTCATTTGACTAATTTGTAAATTAAAGAAGCCATATAAATTTCTTTATAGTATTTATATTTATCTTTTCTCAAATTTATTTGTCTAACTTATAAATTGATATGTAATCTAATGATATATATAAGTATTTCAAGAGGTTCAGTATATATTTTGTTTTTCAAACTAATTTGCTAAACTTTTAATTAATATACAATCTATAGATACACAAGTATTTTAGAGAGACTATGTAATATATATATTAGGGTTAGTGTGCAAAAATACACATGAGCATTTTCCCCAGGAGCGTCCAGCACCACGTGCTTTTTTTTGGACCAAAAATATACACGTGGTTACCATTTTGGAGTAAAAGTCACATCCCACCGTTAACTTAATATTCACCGCCGTTATATTACTATTCACTTCATCTCTTTCTCTCTCATCACAGTGAACAGTAACTTAACGGTAAGATGTAACTTTTGCTCCAAAATGGTAACTACTTGTGTATTTTTGCTCCAAAAAAAAGCACGTGGTGTTGGACGCTCCTAAGAAAAAAGTTCATGTGTATTTTTTCACCTTAACCCTATATATTATGATGAAATAATTCAAGGCACGGCTCAAATTGCTCACTAAGGGCAAATAAGTTTGTTATTATTAATTAATTAATTTTCTATAATTTTCTTAAATTAATCAATTGGATATTATGTTAAGAATTGAATGTGGTAGTAAGAGAGAATCCAAATACTGAAATATCTAAATCCAAATTTAGATCTACAATTTTATCAAATCCCTATCAAGGCCAAAAGCGCCTACTAAGAGTTTCTAAATGTTGTTAAAAATACTAGAATGCCCCTCATATAAGATTTAAAATAAATATATTTTTTGATTTAGTTAAATAATATACCTATACCTAAAAACTCAAAGATTAATGTTGACTACTTAACCCCCAGATGAAGAATCTAAAGGGAAGGATGAGAAATGAGCCTGTTCTAAATTTGTGCTACAAGAGTTTCCTTCCTAAAAAAAATAGAAATAAAAAAATTGCGCCATCAACGAGTGTAAACTGCAATCATTGTATTTTTCTGGGCATCAATAAAGTCCGTGAAAATAAACTTTTTTGTTAAATTGCCTTGTATTCTCCACAAAATTTGCCGATGCGAAATGAAAATTTAGGTTAAATCATATCAGATAATGGGTTTATACTAATTTTAGATTCTCCTGTCAGCGACTCAATTGAGTCATTTAATTTATAAGCACGGGAAAATAATGAAAAAGACAAGAAAGGAAGTAGAGGAAAGATACTGAGGATGTGAGAGATAAAAAGAATAAAATTAAGAAAGGAAGAAAAGTAAGAGAGGGAGTGGTGAAAGGGATAAACATGTAAATACTACTCTCTGTGTTATTTATAAATTTAAATTAATTAGTTCTCACATATGAAAGATCATTAATTATGAGCTAAATTTTAAATTTTATCGTTATTTATGATTTATTCAAA
The DNA here is from genome assembly GCA_037074495.1 of Acacia confusa. Lineage (NCBI taxonomy): Eukaryota > Viridiplantae > Streptophyta > Magnoliopsida > Fabales > Fabaceae > Acacia > Acacia confusa. The sequence continues at coordinate 4,271,023 of CM073507.1, read as the reverse complement.
TTGAAAATAATGGTAAAATTGAATAAATTATTGATTAAGTGATAATATGAAGGACTAGTGGAGGACCTCATTAGGAGAGAAACCACTCCACGAGATGTAGATGTAAACCGACCTGCTTTTGGATATTATCGAGCCCCATGATGGGTGTTTGATGTAGCATACCGCTAGGGAGTGAATTATACCAAGGCCCAATAATGTACCTGCACTCCCACTTTAATCCTATGGCTACACATATTAGATCCATTGCTTAAGATGCCTGAATCACATAGTCCCCAAGAACTATTTTATCTCTCAACCAGTGGTGGACCCAGAATTTTTAATGACCGGGGGCGAAATGTAACTGGGTGACCATGAGACCATGAGGTGAGTTCCTCGAGCACACGGGCAGATGCCACGAGTTGGGTGAGAACTAAGAAGGTGAGAGTCGGAGGATGGATTTGAAATATAAAGGAGCCTAATTGAAAAGGTTATCTAGAGCCTAATTACCAAATTCTTTATATATATAAAACCTGACAATAAAAATAGTATTTGATCCAAAGGCATATTGAGAGTCAAGTCCAAGTACAATGTCCAATGTCGCCTCCTTCACAGTGTCACCTCCCCTATTATGAGATGGAATCCACAAAGATTTCAAAGAAACCCTGAAGCAATGACTGAATTTTCAAAACCTAGATGAAATATTTACCATTTGTATCTCTTCATAAACCACTAGATCAAATGGCAATTAGTGAGAAGAAGAAGAAGATTCCCTTTCATTTTCTTCATTGTCAGATCAGTGAGGTATTGTGGCAAAACACAAAGAACAAAAAGGGAAAGGGATAAACGAAGGAAGAAATTAAACTCCAAAGAAGAAGAATGCAACTAGAATAAAGAAAAAGAGGCCAATCGTTCATCCAATTAATTCGATTAATGAAGCCAATAAGTAAGGAAATGAATTCGAGAATATACAATCATATCATATTTCAGAAAAAAAAAAATTTTAAAAAAAATCCAACACCTACACATTTAAATGCCTAAGATTTCATATTTGCGTTTTGGATCTGATTGCCGCGGTTTATACAATAGAACCCCAAAAATTCTTACTCCTCACTGTCTCCTCTACCTTCAAGTGGTGAGAGAATCTCATCCCAAGTGTCGATCTTCCTTCCTCAAAAGGTTGAAACCACTAGTCACCATCAAAATTATTGTCGTTGACTACCATAGTTATCTCTATTGCCATCGATTGCTCCATCTTTGCAAGGGAGACTTTGTTCATCTTGAGGGAGAATAAACATGCTTCAATCATCGTCCCCAAATACTTTTTTTTGTTAAATTTTAGGAGGGGCGGGGGCCACCCCTCGCCCCCCACGTAGGTCCACCCCTGCTCTCAACATCCTAGAGACTCTTCCCCCCAATCTTCCATTATACATAATCGTGGGATAGTATCCCATTGAATAACAAAAAATTAACTCGGTAAAACCACCAAGTGGTCTATGAAACACTTGCAGTTTATCACCTCCCCTAAATCTAAAAGTTAAAACTTGCTAGCCAATTTGCTACCGTTCCTTTTTTTGAACGTGTGAAACTGAATGAATCCACACACTCGTAAAATTCCCCCCCCCATTCCAAGCCTCTTATATCACCATACCACCACCTTGGAATCACCTTCAATAAAGATTGGTGAAACCCAATTCTTACGTCACAACTTGCTAGTCCAGATTCTCCTTAGTTGTTCCATCATCAAAGTTCAGCTTAACTCAGTTTACAGAAGGTGCAATTTTACAGTTCTATAGAACAAATAAAGGTTAAGGTGCAATTTTATACATGTGCTTTACCCTCAGGAGCACCCAGCACCACGTGCTTTTTTCTGAACCAAAAATACACAAGTGGTTACATTTTAAGAGTAAAAATACCATGGGCTGTTAGTTGACCATTAGTATACAGTAACCGTAATGAAATTACCATTTTGCCCTTAATTTAAAATAATTAAAAAAACTAAAATACCCCCCGCCGGTGGACCCCATCGCTGGCCACCTCACGCTACTGGCTGCCACTGCCGACAATCACATTCGACAACTTTTTTAAAAAAATAAAATAAGGGGAGGTCAGCCTCCCTATCGCCGGAAACCACTAACGACCACCTCCAGCGGCGACGGGCACTGGCGGTGGGGAGGCGGGCCTCCCCTTAGTTTTTTTTTTTTAAAAAAATGCGTTAGACGTGGTCGCCAGCGGTGGGGCAGCAGTTGCCAGCATGGAATGGTCGGTGGTGGGGCCCAACAGGGGGTATTTTAGTTTTTTTAAAAATTATTTTAAACTAAGAGTAAAAGGGTAATTTCACCACGGTTACTGTTCACTAATGGTCAGTTAACGGTCAATTAACTACCTGATATATTTTTGCTTCTAAAACATAACCACATGTGTATTTTTTGTCCAAAAAAAACATGTGGTGTTGGGCGCTCCCCGGGAGAAAAGCACATGTGTAAAATTGCATCTTTACCCAACAAATAAGTACTTCCATTTATTATTTTTTTTAAAAGAAGGGAATGGAAGGAGTATTCAATATTAGTTATTAAATATCAATATGAAATATGATAAAGATTAATATTGATAAATTTTTGTTTATGATTGTTCTTGTGTTCTAATGGATCAAAGCACAACAGCACACACCTCATCAGTTAAAAGTTCAAATGTTCCTTATCGTTGGTTTATCCTTTCCTTGAATAACTATAACTATCAAATTTTCGTTTGAAGAGGTAACTACATTGTATGCCCAACTGTGTTTGAAACACGATTGTCTCTAATAGGAGAATACTTTGTTTAGCAAAAGAAAACCATAACTAGTTGTTTTTAGGCAAAAAGAGAGGGAAAAAAAAGATTTTAAACTTACAAAATCCTAAATCAGGTTTATTACCAAGAGTTAATAAGGGAATAACGAAACTTGATCAGCAAATAATAACACTTTTTTTTTTCAGAAATGCCTGATTTATAATTTTGCAAATTCAATGTTCTTTTTCTATCAACCCTTGTTTTATAACAAAAAACTGTAACTACTTTCTACATAATAAAAACTGGGTCAAAAATGTAGTTATTGAAAATGAAATGGGCTCACAGGGGAGAAAGCCCAATATGAGCCCTGCGTTTAATTTAATTTAATACTCGAAATGGGCCACAGTGCAGGTCAAAAAAGATATGGGGCCACAGTGTAAATTATTCATGGGCCCATTTAAAATACCCTCAAACCCTAGTATATGTCTATATGAGCAGCAAAAGGAGCCGGTCATTCTCTCGTTTTGTCCCTTCACAGTAAGGAGAGCGGGAGGGCAGAGATCAGTGAAGATGTCGAAGAGAGGTATGTTATCCTGTGACGGGTCATCTTGCCTGATATTCATGGATTTCTTGCTTCTCATTCTTCTAATAGTTGCGTCAATTTGATCTGATCAGGTCGCGGTGGTTCGGCCGGAAACAAGTTCCGGATGTCCCTGGGTCTACCGGTGGCGGCGACGGTCAACTGCGCCGATAACACTGGAGCCAAGAATTTGTACATCATTTCGGTGAAGGGGATCAAGGGCCGCCTTAACCGTTTGCCGTCTGCTTGCGTTGGTGATATGGTCATGGCTACCGTGAAGAAAGGGAAGCCTGATCTCCGGAAGAAGGTCTTGCCCGCCGTGATCGTACGCCAGCGGAAGCCTTGGCGCAGAAAGGACGGTGTTTACATGTATTTTGAAGGTTATTCTCTCACTCTTAATTACTAGATACAACTACGTGTCTGTTTGTCTGCATTTTTCTTCAGAAACTATGTATGGTTATGGTTGATTGAATTTTGCTCCGTATGCCCTTTACCTCTTTATCTTTTATTTTTGTGTTTGTTTATTGAATTATGTTTGAGCTTATATTTTTTTGTAGAACGTTTGGCTTGTTTTGATGCGTTTTCTTGTTAGTCAATGTTTACAAATTATCACAAGTTCTACTTCATAAGTTCAGATTGCAATCTGTATTTCTACATAATTGATTTCCGGAATTTCTACGCCCTGCTTTGACGTTGCCTTTCATGACGGTAGTTTGCACTTGCTAATCATCATATTACGGTAGCTCCAGGTCTTTCATTTTTTAATTTGATACTATCTCCATTCCCAGACATAACATTAGTATTTATTTATAGTTTTTTCTCCAAACTAATTAATTTGACCTATAAACTAATATATAATATAATAATATAATGACTCTTATTTAGTTTTTTTAATCTCCCAACAGGTTTTATATTTAGGATAGGAGGCAGTACTTCCTCCCGTGGTAGCTAATTAATCATATCATATATATTTTGTATCCTTATATTATATTATATGTCAGTTTATTTGTCTGACTAATTAGTTTTGAACCGGGGGGGGATTCTGGAGTAGTTTAATTTGTTTTTTTAATCTCTCTGAAAAAAGTCAGTTTTATCTCATATTTATGAGGACCGGAGGGAGGGAGTATAATTTAGCTTCCAAGTTTTGTATGGTCCATCCCTTTTGCTTCCCTGTTTGCATGAGTATGAGCTCGCTAGAACTCTGATTATGTTTCAGTTCGCTGACTTCCCCCAACAAATGGTCGGCCCTCCTGCTTATCTCTTCTTAACAAAATGACTGATGTGATATTGTGTTTCCTACCTGCCCTAAGGATGTGAGATGCAGTGAATCCCTTTATTTTGTTGACCGTTAACAGATGCGCCTACCTAATTAAACGTCCGTTTCAGCTTTTGGCTAGGATTCGTTTAGTGGATGATAATATTTTTCCATTCTAATTCTAAATACCGGTATACCTTTCCATTAGGTCTAACCTGAAATTGTTTGTCTTATCATTTCTTGCTTAATAATTCTTAATAGAGTAATGTTTACGTCCATGTGTTATATTTGCTCGAGTTCATTGTCAGTGAACAATTGTTGGCATGTTATACTTTCTGCAGATAATGCTGGTGTCATTGTGAATCCCAAGGGAGAAATGAAAGGTAATACTATCTTTTGCTAGATTGTTGATATTTCCGACAAGATCCTTGTTTATGTCCAGCTCCTTTCTGTTATTTAGTGTGATTTCACCTTCATAAATGCAGGTTCTGCTATCACCGGTCCAATTGGTAAGGAGTGTGCTGATTTGTGGCCTAGGATTGCAAGTGCAGCCAACGCAATTGTCTGAGAGGGATTTGTCCTTAGGATAAGTTATCGCAGTTTTTGTTCTTGAATTTTACTCCAAATGCCTGAGTTTGTATTTTTGACGTTTATGAGAATCGGTTTTAAGGATTTTGTTTTCATGCTTCCTCGTTTCAAAAGCGGTTATCGCTTATTACAGAATGCCAGATTGACTGTATGTTCAATATAGCCGAGATCTTAAGTAGCTAGACCTTGATAGATTCACGCAATTGTCCAGGCTTTGTTTTGAAGAAACTATTGACTTTTTTTGGCCATGTTGAGGGCATCATGCAATTCGATAGATTCATTTTTATAGCTTATTTTCCATAAGCTGAGATAATATATATTAGCATATTGATCTTGTAAATTATAAAAGTTATTTTTTTAAAAGCCAATCCAAACAGTCTTTAATCTATGATCTGATTGAAAATTAGAAAAGGGCAAACCTGACTAAAAGGAGGATTTGTTGTGACACTGATTCTTAAGAGTGTTATTGTAGGAAACGGTGAGTTGATATATGCTAACTGGGTGGTAAAAGTAGAGTATGGTACAGATTCAAATTTGAAATATGTAATTAAATTAAGGGTTTTGGTTTTTTCATGCTACATTAGAAAAAAAAAAGTTTTCTAAACACATGAAATGGTAAGACATATATATATATATATATATTGTGTAACATGGGAAAACCATTTTCGGAAAATATTTTCCCTTAAATTAATGTAGATATATTTAAGGTGCAATTCTGCCCTCAAGGCTCAAGGTATCACGAGGGAAACCGGTATCCTTCATAACATGTGGTATATACTCCACCCACATAAAAAAGTAATTACGAAGCAGTGATTTGATTAACACTTCTGTTGGCCCAAAAAAAAAAAAGGATACTTAATTAACACTATTTCAATTTCTTTTTTCCGAAAAGAGAAGTGCCCTTCCCCGTTGAACCTTCACGGCGGCCTCCATCTCTACTTAGATGCTAGTGAAGGCGGTGGAAATGTTGAAGGCGGCATTGGGGAAGGAAGCAGCTCTCCTCCTCATAAGAACAAACGCTCAGAGAAGCAAGAGAGAAGACGGAACAAGATCATCTGGGATGAAAATATCACCCCCAACCTTGCAGATCCAGCATGAAATTCTGGGTTTTTTAAATCCATAGCAAGATTGGCATTGGCAAAATCCATGACCTGCGGAATGCGGAAACTAATACTAATTAGATTTCATGGGCGGGCTGTGACTATTCTCACATCGGGTAGGATGAGGTGTTTTTGGGCATATAAAATATTTGGTGTGTCTCTACTATTAGCTGGAGTTGATTTTGGTACGATGGTTAACGCTTCACAAAATTAAGCATTCCCAGATGAAGAAAATCTCAAAATGTGCAACCTTCTAAAAATTCATGGTGGGAATTCATCGCGTTGAGGTACTTTGGGCCCTTTTCCATTGCCCAAAATCATTGAAAGAATGGCCAGCTTTGATCATTCTATTCCTTACTCTTTTTTTGGGGTAAAAAATCATTCTATTCCTTACCAGCTATATGACATAATAACGTATTTAAAGAATTGATTTTGAGGTGGAAACATGTGTATTCTCTAGTCTAGTCAGTATCCCTTGTGGATTGAGTTTCAAACGCGCCTTGTCCTTTGACTGTGGGTGAACCTGATCCTTTTTCTAAAAAATATGTATCAAAGAAAAAAAAAGAATTGATTTCCCTCTTAAATACAAGGCAACATTTTATTATCTGAAATTGCATTTACATGTCGGATTTGGTGACCCTATTTTTTTTTTTTGCTTCTAAAGGTGGCAAAGGTGAAACCACGAGACAGGGAGGTTAGGATATGACGCTTCTTTCTCCCACTAATATCTTCACCTCTTATTCCACTGCTCATCCAATTTTGCTATCAATCTCATGCTTTTGTTAGCAGCGACACGCATAACTGCCATAACTGATTCTGAAAGCTTCACAATGTTGATTCTTATTATTTTTATTGCCAAATATTTGAATGAAGACTTTCTACGCACTAGCATAATCTTTTACCACAACTAACCTTAACTTTTATGATTCTTCAGGATCCACCTCTGTTTTTATGCCTTATCATTCATGCCTTAAGAATATTTCTTGTATTTAGAGAACAGTTGACTCTATCTTCTCCACAAGTTAACAGTATACTTGTTTTTATTAGCTATTCCCTCTTGAGGAATCAGGGTTACTGCTTAATAAACTGTCATGTCATAAAAGCCATGCGGTGAAAAACTTTTTATTTTTTCTTTTTAAGATTTTACTCTGGCTAGACTTTATAAAAATATTGTTTAACTACTGGTTTATCTTCAGAGCTACAGAAGCACCATTCTATCAGTTGTGTTATTGAGTGTGGCCACACTTTGGAAGACAGAATCTCGTAGATTTTGGTGTAATTGCTTTCATATTATACCCATTATCACGCATGAACAGAGCGTAAATCCCAAGCAAATCACAAATGATCACACACTAACAAATCTCTCTACAAGATTGTCCCCCACAAAAAGAAGTTAAAACATCCTCTTTGACAACACATCACTCAATCCCTCTCTGTCCTTGCTGGGACCATTATCACTGTGCAAAAGAATCTGAACTATTCACGACAATGCTTTTCATCTACCACTTGATCAGAAAAATCATAAACACTTAAAAACCTGAGCTTTCACACATCTAATCTGAAATCTGAAGCCTGAAGTCGTCAAGAAGAAGCAGAAGAGAAGGAGATGAAGATCTCAAGGATTTATTATAGCTTTCACAGATCATGTCAGTTGCTGAAGATTCAGAGAAAAACCAGAGTCTGCTCCTCTGTCACACTTGGTGGTAATAATGCTCACAGAAGATCAACTTCACTTGGGTGTTTTCCTTCTTCCAGCTTTCTGAGAGACATAATCTGTAAGTTGAAGAATCGATGGAAGCTAGCTTTGGGATGGCAAACCAGTGCCACTCAACATTATAGCTATGATCTTCGGAGTTATTGTCTTAACTTCGATGACAATCCTTCAAATTACCATATTCCCCCTCCTCTTCCTCTGCCAATATGATCTTCTTGTTCCAGAATCTCCCTATGCTGAATTATTATTACTATTATGAATAAGTCTCTCTGCAGGCTCATGTTGTTCTATAAGTAGCAATATGGTGATGCTTTGCGAATTGCGTAACTGTATAAAGTGGTTTGATACAACAATTTTCTATTTTGCATATCATTTTCATTGTTTGGTTTCTGAGGGTGGAATATGGAAATTTGTGACACACGAAAAATATCCAATCTCACTGATTCATTCTCTCTCAAAAGCCGTTTTTTTTTTTGTTGCTTTTCTGGGTTCTTTCACTGTAACTTCTTGTGATTCTTCTGTTGACTCTCTGGGAATCCAAAGGTTAAAGTGTGATGCATTAGATAATTTATGGTGATATGACCTAAACATCTTTTTCACGCAGCATATATATTGCTTTATGGGTTTCGATTATGTCTAAGACCAGGAACAACACCATATCTTCCTCTTCTCTGTTTTTGTTTTTTTTCACCGATTTTCTTCTCTGTTAAAGTACTGATTCGTTTAATTTTTTATGGCTTTTTTGGGCTTTGCAACTTACAGTGAAGGATCGGTTTATTTCTTTTTAAAATTATATTTTGAGATTCAGAAACGTTTCTGTTATAAATTCCATTAAGATATATTGCAAATTTTTTCTTAAGGGAATATGTTAGCTATAACCGGAAGATTTGATCCGAAAGTTCTGATATTTTTATGATTTTATCATCCTCTAATTAGAATCGCCAAACTTCTGTTGAAAAAGTTCTGGCAAAATAAAATAAAAAACCTCTCTTTTGGAAGGCCTAACTTGAATATGCCTTTTGTTTTCATTCGACAAATAAAAGTACAATTTGTTCGCCATGTTGATAAAAGTGCTTATTAAATTAAATTATTATTATTATTTTATTTTTTGCAGCAGGAGCTAAATTATTTGTCAAATAGAAATTACTCGTAAAAGCCTAAAACCGTAAACTGTTTGTTGTTATTAATCTTTAACAACCCTCAAGGGACTCTTTCTATCTCTGTTTGTTTTTTAATTATTATTTTTTAACGATATGATAAAGACACTTGGTTAAAAGTAAGAGTTAATTTCTAAAATGAATTGTTGTGATATAAATAAAGTGATCAATTACTCTCCCAACACTATTCTCATCAGTTCAAAAAATCAAAGAAATTAATTCACACGAATTTTGTTAAATGGACTGATGAAATTAAAGGACTAAAAAAAAAAAAAAAAAAACTCTCAAGGACTTAATCAAGAGATTTATGGTTTTAAAAATGAGGGAGGTGCCTAAATGGCTAAATCAAACTCATAGATAGAAGGGCAATGATTTTAGGAGGCAAAAAGAAGAGTTCGTGCGTCTCATGTGGCACTGATTACGGGTTCAATTTAGATTACTAAATTAATCATGATGATGTTTTAGGTACAATGATTCTTGTCGGATCAGCATTTTCTGTCATTAACACAACTGTAATTTGTTCGTGTTAATTTTAAATCGTTTAATGCTTACAAAACAGTCGTACTATTACATTTTAAAAACTAAATCTCCTCGATCGAACGATGTTTGGCAAATTTTCTCAAAATACACGTATATATAGAAGAGGAAGTGTCTGTTCTAGATGTTTTTGTTTTAACACCGTGGGTAAAACTTGAATTTGGAACGCATTTAGTAAATAAACGTAACAGGATGAAACAAAATCTGTTCATATTGGCTTAGAAATTTAAAATTGATTTTTTTTTAAAAAAAAATAAATAATTGAGCATATTAGCAACAGCTTTGTTTATTATTACCAGCTAGATACCCACTACCAGGCCAGCACCACCGCCTATTATAAATTTATAATTACTATATTACATACTACCTCTAATACTTTTACGACAACCAATATTATATTAAAGACAATAAATACTATTATTTACTTATTAGAGTACGTGCGTGGCCATTGTTTTCACACACAAGTAGTGAAATGAAGGCTCTTTTTCTCTGTGTCTTGTGTCGTGATGGAACAATGGCCAAGTTTGTGCGTGGTCGCAGGATTATCGTGACCGGAAGTAGACGACGGCTCCGACTATGAAACGGCAATGCAGCTTTGATATTAAAGACACTCTTCAATATCCACGCGACCTTTTTTTTTTTTTTTTTTTGGCTGTTATTAGTGTGCCGATTATAGCTAGACTAGCCTCCATGTCTCTGTTTTGATGAGACTATACTAATTATATTTGGATTTATTATACATAATTTATAATATATGATATAAGTATCTAATAAAGATTTTGTATCGACTTACTTACGTAAATATATTTTTTAAATATTAATTCAATCAGACCCTATATTTGATTTTGCCCCCTCCCAACTTGCTCTCACTTAGTGGGTACTACTCTCTTCGGCCTTAATTATAAGACATAGTTGATTTTTTTGAAGAGACTAAGGAGACGAATTAAATTACTTTAAAGTATTTTTATTTTTATTTTTTTCTTCAAACTAATTAGTTTGACTAATAAACTAATATATAATCTAAGAATACACAACATATGAAATGATTAAGTAACTTATTCAGCTTCCTTAATTCATCATATCCGGTCTTAATTATAAAACATAATTGAATTTTTTGGAGAAATTAAGGAAACGAATTAAATTACTTTAGAATATTTTTATTTTTTTTCGAACTAATTAGTTTGATTAATAAACTAATATATAATATAAAAATACACAACATATGAAATGATTAAGTAACTTATTCAGCTTTCTTAACCCCTTCAAAAAAAGTCAACTTTATTTTATAATTAGGACCGGAGGTAGTACAACTACAGTAGTGGTATATTGTATGCACGCTACAACTACGTACAGTAGTATATATATTGCATGCACGCATATGTAATAGTACTCCTTGTTACATTAATTAACTTGGAAATATTTTACCCTCTAAAATAAAACATCTTTTTTAATCCCGTTTGCTTCATATATTTGATGCAACCTGCATTAGGAAAATATAGATAAATGGGTGGATGATACTCCACAGGGTAGGGAACTAATGAAGCCAGAATCCTGTCTTGATACTTACTTGATTATAAAAAGGTTTAAAATTAAAGATGAGAGAGCCTGTAAAGGCAATCACATGATACATAATTCGCCAAACATATATAAGAATAATACTCTAATCTATTAGGAGACACAACATCCAATAATATAAGAAATTTAGTGCGTCATACCGAACTTTACTACTCACTCCAGTCGGATAAAGTTTGTAATACAATTTACATTATAAATTTTATTGTATATTTTGGATCATACTTCAAACTTTATCCTATATTTATGATCGGATAGAGTATTAATTATTGTCAGAATGCATACATGTTATGTTGCAGTAGTAAGAAACAAGTATTGTTGGGGGTACTAGTAAAAAAAATTAAAGCTCAAGTAGGTACGTAGTAGAAGAGGATTGAGACACAAAGGCTGTTCAATTTGCATAATCTCTATGGTTTCTTCAATAGAGAGGACATCCTCCCCCCTCCCCCTCGTTCTATTGACAGCCTTATTTAGGTTTTGGTTCATCTTCTTTGTGCATACTATAACAAACATAAGTTTTTAAGAGAGTCACATCCTAAAAATTAGTTGTCGCCTGGAGAAGAAAATCTCGATATTTTATTTTTTTTCATAAAATTGTAGGAGTTGTGCTCAAGTGTGAGAGGCAACAACAATTGGTGGGGATCAATGGATATGGCACTTAGGGGGATTATATTATCATTGTGGGATATCAGTGGAACAGTTTTATGCCACAGAATCTCCTCTTCCTTTCCTCCTCTCTTTTAAATATTTACTTTAATTTTTATCAGCAATCAATATATATGTATTTATGTCTTTGTACTCCTACTTTCTAAGGTAATTCACGATGAACATACTTAATTACAACCTCTCATATTCTAACCTTAATTAAAAAAAAAAACACACACACACACACACACACTAGTTGAGAAAGGATCATCAATCACAACGTAGGAATCAACTAATAACACGCTAGCTTTTCTGGTTTTATTTGTATCCACCTTCATCTCTTGTTCCATTTTTTTTGGCCCTTTGTTTAGTTTAATAAATTGTTTATCAAGTAAATGAAAACCCACTTACCTCCCTATATTAAATCTGGAAAAAATTAAAATATAAAAATCACACACCATCTAGTAAGGAAACTATCACGAAATGAATGTGTACTTTACCTAGATTAAAAAAATAGACATTTATCCATATTATATTTATTTGTCACTGTCAATCTTGTTCTCACAAAATTTCATGGGAGAGTTCCCCTGAATTGGAAAAAATTACCATGAACTTCATATATATTATTATAAACAAGCCTTTGAAATCAAAGTTATCCATAATATTTTATTATGAAGTAATATTCGGAATATCACAAGAGAATCTTCTTGTATAAAAGAGGCATGTACAAGTTCATATAACCCTCCCACAACTTGAACTGTATCTCCGGCACCTAGAATCCAGAATCAAGCCAATATTATTTCTCTCCTTCGAAGTTCAGTTTTACACAAAATGGAAAAAAATATCCGACCTGCCGGATTCGAACCAGCGACCTAAGGATCATCTGTTGGGATCGCCCACTACAGTCCTCCGCTCTACCAACTGAGCTAAGGTCGGATTTGTTATCTGTGTTTCCTATTTAATTTCTATACAAATTTATATATTCTTTTGGTTATTCTGTCCTTTGTGGATTCTGGTATTTCAAAATTGATGGGCCGAGTTTGCGTTCGTGAAAACTACACATGGGAAAGAACCATTTAGAGGGATTCGCGTTTTGGGAAACGAAAGAACATCTTCTTTAATCATCTGGTGGAAGCCTAGCTCACCTCTGCGCCGTCGGATCAATTTTCCGTCCACCAATCACACATCTCTCTGCTCGTACGTGGGATTGGGATGAGCAAGTCCTCCCTCCACGTAACCGGGCCGCCCGAATTTTTTACGCGCCCCACTGGTGCGTGTTCTAGCAACTATTCCTCATAATCATAATGCAACAAGGACCAACAGGGCAAAGCGCACTCTCCACCGTTGCGCTCTTCCATGCCTTGCCGGTGACCGAATTTACAAACACCCGCCTGTTTCATTAGGAACTGCTTCCGTCTTTCGATTCGATTCTCAGTCCCTCGGTTCGATTTTTTCTTAGCTTCCCGCGAACTTTTCGGGTGAGAATATGATACAACGTTTTCTTAGTTTCCAGGATATCACGTCGTTCTTTGCTGAGAATTTTAGGATGCCTCATCTATTATCGAGAAATATCCCTGAGGATTTTTGCTTCAATTTTGCATTGATAGTCGTAATTGCATCCATATCGCATTCGGTTTCTTCTCTTTCGTGTTATGTCTTGCTTACTTGTTGCTGATTTCTGATGTTGGTTTGAAGTCTATTTTCAATTTTATTTATTTTTATGTATGCTCATCATTACCAGTTTTAATGCTTCATTCATGGCTTCTGTTTGCCGACTATCACTGATGGTTATCAACAAGCAACCAATATATGATCATCAATTCATGCATTACTTTTTATTTGCTGTAATGATCCCTTGCTTTTCTGATAGAGGGAGGCGACTCAATAAACTTTTTTTTAATGGTTGGGGCTTCGGGCCTTTAGGTGGAATGATAATTACAAATTGTGCGCCTAGTGGTTTCCTAAACCATTTGTATTTGTCAGTACCTTTGTGTGTTGAATCAGTGATATATTGTAACATGGTAATCGAAAGCATTTCTAGAAAGCTTAAACTTCTGTTCGGGCTTGGTTATGAAATTTATGCTTTTTATATTTGACTTATTCTCATGATGAGGTTTTCTAATCTTCGGAGGCATTATTCTTGAAAGCGACTACTTTCTTTAGGATAACTTTTGTGCTAATGACCGCGGGTGCTGTCTCCTTTCACAGTTGTAAAGACTGAAGATTGATGAAACACCGTCTGGTTGGGGCTTCAAGAACAAGCAATTTGCCTTGTATTGTCGCTGGTTAGCATTACCAATTGAAGGAAAAATGCAAATTCTAATCTTTATTGGTTGACTGAATAACTGACAGATTGTTTTTTCAATTAAAATCTAAGGGAAATAATGGCAGCACGCACAACCTCTTCCATTGAAAGGTCAAGCACTAAGCAGCTCAATAACATGGGTATGTCTGGGCCATTGCCGTCATCCTTCTCAGTCCTTCCAACACCGATGGGGGAGACATTTGCCAAGTTTTCTGATTCTCAGCCGGCTGTCATGGCAAAAGAACTTGTGTCTGGGCCTATAACTCAGCCAAGTCATTTAAATTCCAGCGGAGCAGTTGGGCACATGTTTTCATCCTCCCCGGGATATTCAACTGATCTTCATCACTCATCTCTTTTGCCTCATGAAAAACACTCAACAAGGGATCATTTCATTTCACATTCATCCAGTGACGTGGGTTCTCTGCCATTTTCTTATTCTTCCAATAGTGGACCGCTTCCTTCGTCTACACCAAATAATTATTTCAAAGAAAACAGTGCTTCCTGGAATATAGATGCCCTGCCCAACTTCGATTTCCCTGTAAATAGTGCCATCGAGAATGGTCAAGCAGAAAACAGTGCCTGCACTGTCACGGCATCCGAAGGGTACGCTAAGCAAATTGAATGGCAAGAGTGGGCTGACCAGCTTATAAGTGAAGATGACCCTTTGACTTCTAATTGGAATGACCTACTTACTGACAACGTTCAAGATCTTGAACCAAAGGTTAGGGTTCTTGTGACTCAATTCTATATTAGATTGCAAAGTGGTCTGATCAGTAATTTCTTCAACTAATATGTTGTTGGACTTATTCTCTTGCCTTAGGTGGGATGCCAGGTCCCACATATTCCAGGAAACCAGTCCCAAGGTCAGCAGCTACTTCCTGCTTCATCTGGAAACAATTGCTTTGGTGCCCCCCCAGCTTCCTCAGCAAGTTCTGCTCCTGCCAAGCCACGGATGCGCTGGACACCAGAGCTTCATGAGGCCTTTGTGGAGGCTGTCAACAAACTTGGTGGCAGTGAAAGTATTTTCATTTTCTTTCTCACTTTCTGCATAGTCCTCTGCTTTATTATTAAACCTTTGCCTCATTTTTTCCTTTTCTATTTTCACTGCTTTTCATTTCACAGGAGCTACTCCTAAGGGTGTGCTGAAGCTCATGAAAGTTGAAGGATTAACTATATATCATGTTAAAAGTCACTTGCAGGTTTGTGCTCCTGCACTAAATATCTAGATTTGTTTGCTGCCATATTTTTTTACCGAAACAGATATTGCTCCATGAAATGCAGAAATACAGGACTGCTAGATATAGACCGGAACCATCTGAAGGTAAATAAGATATGAATTGTTGTATATGTACCGATGCAAGATCAGTATCCATTGACATTGATGTAATCCTATATCAACAATTTTTGCATGCAATTGGAAAGAGCTTAGAACCGACCATTTGAGATGATTATATGATGTCTGAAGTAGCGTATTCTAAGTCTGTTCCCATAAATATGAGACTTGCTCCTGCGTTTTGTCAGCTAATATAAATTGTTGACAGGATCCTCTGAGAAACGAGTAACTTCCATTGAAGATATGCCTCCTCTAGACTTGAAAACGTAAGTAAACTACCCCAGGTGACTTGTGTTGTGTAGTAGGACTATCCATGTGGCATTTTCCATAATGTGAAATTACTGATGAGCAGGTTTCAACTCATGGGAATTAATAATGTCTCTATCTTCATAATAGATGAGATAATTGTATAATTATTAATTTTACCATCTTCAAGGGAGGGGAGAGTGAGAGCAACGTACTCAAATTTGAAATGTGGGTGCTATGTATTATTGATGTTGGTTTCTAGTTTAATTTGGAGGGAAAATTTGCATGTTCAATTATGTTAATTAGTAAATAGGAATTGTACTCTCGAGACTGATACTGATAACACCTCACAGAAAAAGCATGTAAGTAATATGCAATTTGAGCATGTAGGCCTGTTTCTTCTTATGGGATATGGCAGTAATTAAAGATATTTATCACACTTCATTTCAGAAGAGAAACAGGTAACCCAAGTTAGGGAAAGGTTCAGGAATGAATACTAGGCCTAAAAAAAAAAATAATAGAAGAAAGAAAGAAAGCCTGTGTGAGCCCAACTATCGACTACATTCTGCCACAAGAGTAGAAGAGCATAATCCAGAAGGGATTTTTCAAGGTTATAGATTCAGTGATCCAGGATTAAGGCCATAATAAGAGGACCAATGATATAATGGTTCTAATTACTATCTATGTCGAAACTGTTGATCATATTTTGATGCACTGTGACACGCTCTGACATAACATATATGGTAATGGTCTTGTTATTCTGACTTCATGGCTGCACTGTTGACAGTGGTATTGAGATCACTGAAGCTCTGCGGCTGCAGATGGAGGTTCAGAAGCGGTTGCATGAGCAACTTGAGGTATGAACTTGTTCTTCAAATCTTGTGCTATGGTCATACAGTGACTAGGTTTATATGCCTAGTCAAATTAACTAATGGTAGTTTTGATTAAATTGACGAGAACTTTTGTTTAATCTACTGCTAAAATTAATTTCTGTAATAATGTCTAGGCATATAGTTATGCCTACAGAAAATAGGTGTAGGATTACTTCTTCCCCTTTATTTTTTTCCCCAGTTAAACATACATTAATATTTAGGGATCGAGATTTCAATTTGTTGAATTGTCTGAAACCTCGCACTTGTTTTTCCTAAGGTGGTCGTGTATTTTATTTCCCCAATAATTTCATGAAATTATTCCCCTCTCACCCTTTTTCTGTGTCAGATTCAACGAAATCTACAACTGCGAATAGAAGAACAAGGAAGGTACCTTCAAATGATGTTTGAGAAGCAATGCAAATCTGGCGCAGACAATAAGGCATCATCAGCATCTGCCACAGAGAATCCATCTGTACTGTCTTCAGATGCTATCAAAGATTGTCCTGCCAAAGGTGGGGCGGAAACCTGCCAAGTGGAGGGCGATTGCAAGTCAGGACGAGATCAAGCTAATAGCAATATTGCCGTTGAGGAAAGCTCTCTGGAAGTGGGTATGAAGAATGATGGTCCTGAAAATCAAGCTTCTCATAATGCTAAGCAACAAAACAGTGAAGAGAGTGGTCCAGCCTCAAAGAGGCAGAGGGCAGATGAGTAACTGAGTAAGGTGTATGATCTCCTAGATCAGCGTTAAACTGACTAGACAATCCTGATTTACGAGAGATTTAAGTTAGTAAGACTTGGCTAAATGATGCATAGAGCTCCGTAACTCATAAATTCCCTCTCTATTGTGTTGGAACGAATATTTCGCTGTCGCAAGAGTACGGGTCAAAGTTTTGATTATGACATTCTTCAACGGCTTTATTTGTTCTTTGGTCAAAAAAAAGAAAAAAGAGAACGCCTTTATTTGTTAGTGTAGTTTAGTTATGGGAGGACGATAATGGGATTCTCGAGCTAAGCTGAGCTCTTTCTTACCCTGTGAAGAAACATATTAGTGGAGAGTGGAGAATTGAGCATGTTACTAATAAAATAAGTTTAAAATTATCATAGTTACTCTTTGTTTGCCAGGTACAATTGTAGCTCTTACAGGAAGACATGTTTGCAGGTGGCTTTGATGACGTACGGTTAGTGTTTTCCACTTTGTTTCAATTTTATTTTTTCTGGGTGGTTCCAACTATTTTTTTTTTTGGGTATAAATGGGGCCTCAGCCCTTTCTTATTAATGAATCCTGACTGAACGTGGGTATACAAACACCACCCTATCCCTGTACTAGCATTCAGCAATCTGGGTGGTTCCAACTATTTAATTACTGCTATTTGGGTTAAGTCGGCATAAGGCCATGCCCTGCCCTGCCCTTCCGATGTTACATGTAGGCGAAGCAGCCATGACGGCCGTGGGAGGCCTCGCATTAATCTCTCAAAGGAAGGGGACCCTGGCCCACATGAAATTTGACCTTGTTTAAGTTCATGTTTAAAAATACATTTATGTTTTTCTCACATACTTACTTCGTTGGTTCGTACATCAAATCATATCAGAAAAGTATTTTTAATGGCTAATTCAAACAAATACTAAATACACACATGAAACTTATAAGTATTGATCACTTTATATATGATAATTTGTAATTTAAATACAACTAACATCTAAGGCAATTATGCATTCGGTGCATTCTTCCGAATGAATTAAATGGTAATGAATATTGAAAATGATTTCTTACTTAAGTATACATGCTTAATATACTTTCAAATCAAATAGAATTGAGGAGTTTAACAACAATAATACTTTAAGTATAGAATGAACAATATATGAGAGAAGGGAGAGAATTATGTGTATACTAAATTTGTAAATCTTATTTTAAAAGATGGCTAATGGTAAGTACTTTATTACATCTTTGATTCTTAATGTAGAACATATGTGAAACATATTAGTCTCCCATTCCCTCCGCCCGGGGGCGCGGGGGGGGGGGGACACTATTTATTTAATTTAGGAAGATTAATAATGCTAGTTAAATTATTTTATTGTAACATGTAACATGAATTTTCCAAAACAAGCCATATCTCTCTCTGAGTTGCATATTATACCAGAAATAGGATAGTATATACAGAGACTTATAATATTAGGTTGTATGGTTATCAAATATATTGAGGGTATATATGTCATCCACGTTAAACGTTAAATGACCTTAATTTTGATTATTGTTGTTGGGAAAAATGAAGGCCTATTAAAATTTTCTTTTCTATAAGACATACATATAAATACCATTTAAATTTCTAAAAGCTATAGAGTTTGTTAATACTTTTTTTTTTTTTTTTGGGTAAACCACGGGGCCTATCCGCCCATTCTCATTTATTAATCAAAATATACCTTGGGTGTGAAACACCCATATAATCCCTATGCAAGTATTTAAGGATTATCTGATGAGGATAATCAAACATAACATATACATCCTCCTGTATAAAACTATAATCAGCAAGAAAATCTGCACAACAGTTACTTTCTCAACTGGATAAAACTATATACATGCGTAATAGACAATCTGGATACCTTCTTCATCGCTTCCCTGATTTCAAACAGCAGCTGTGAGCCAGCCTCCTCATCTTGCTGTAGCTTTTGAAGCATTTGGACTACTGCATATGAATCACATTCAAGTATAATCTGATCCTGCTTTTTACACAGCACAAGCTCTAGGCTATATAGCACTGCCAAGAGTTCTGCACTAAAGGCCGAACACCTTCCCAACTTCCTGGAAAATCCTCCAAGCCATCTGACATCACTCCCTTTCATTACTCCACCGCAGCCAGTCATATTCTCCTTCCCCCTAGAGGCCCTATCTACATTTAATTTTACCCATCCCTCTAGAGGCACCTCCCATCTGATATTGGTTTCCACTCTTTCTCCACATGATTTTCCAAACTCCTCCCTCGCTCTTTTAATTTCTCGGACATGCCATGCCACTACCCTACCTTTGTCAATTGGCATTATAAATCCTTCTTCAAAACAGGCCTTATTCTGCCAAGTCCACAATAGCCAGCAAGTGACACCAAAAATTAGGCTCCAATCTTTTTTTTTTTTGGGAGAGTTAGGTTCCACCCAAACCACTCCAACCCTTGCTTACAAGTAAAATCAACCTCAACTCTACCATCCCATAATTCCATCCATACCTCCCTCGCCACTTCACAATCTCTCAACACATGCATTAAGCTTTCACATTGTTCTGGACACTTGTAGCAGTCCGATAGACCCCCCATAAGGTTACACCTCCTCTCATTGGTTAGAAGACTACCATGCATTGCAAGCCAAAGGAAAATTGCACACGTTTTGGTCCTATCCACTTCCACAATAACCTCCATTCACCCTCCCCTTGTCTATCTCATGCCTCATATTGTGTTACATTTCAGAAACTACAAAGGAGCTTTTTAAATTTTCCCCCCATCTCACTCTATCAATGTAATACCCTAAAAATCCTACTTATGATAAGTATCATAATTTAGTAAATAATACCTATCGGAGATAGGTGAATATGAAGTCTCAAACACCTTGTATTGATTTATCTTATATATCAGCAGCTCGTTCAGCTGAAGATGGTAGGACAACCAACAGGTGTTGCCTATCCACTTCATTTAGCTTCTTCCTTATCTTTTCCAAGCTCCAGCCACCCTCTTCCCCAACCATCTCCTTTACTTTAGCCCTCTCCTCTTCCTCGGATAAAGCTTCTGTAGTCATGTCTTTCGGTCGTTTCCCCCCTTCAATCCATACAATGTTCCAAAAGCTAACATGTTCACCATTGCCCACTTCCCACCCTATATTGCAGATTAGGTTCGTCCAGAGTCTGCACAAGCTTTTCCATAGCTCAGAGTCAAATTTTAGCGCCTTACATTCTCTTAATAGATCACATTGCCGTCCATATTTTCCAATTAGCACACTCGAGCATAGGCTGTTTGGTTTGGCTAGGATATTGCACGCTATTTTACCAAGCAAAGCCTCATTCATTGCCTTCAAATTTCTCAATCCTAATCCACCATTCCTTTTCTCCTTACAAAACGTCTCCCAACTAACCACATGTATTTTCCTCCTACCCTCCTCACTTTGCCATATGAAGTTACACTACAATTTTTTCATCTAATTTCTAACTCCAACAGTGATTTGTGAGTGTTGTATTGAAAAAACAGCAAGCTGGTTTGTAATAGATTGAACCAACGTTATCCTCCTAGTAAGGGACAATCTTTGACTTTTCCAACTGCTCAATTTACTCTGCATTTTATCCAATAGATGCTGAAAATGATTCTTACTACTTCTTCCACCAAGCATATATGCCCCCAAATATCTGCTCAGATTCTCAAGCCTTTTAAACCCCGAATAAGCACATATTTCATTCTGCAGCCTTCTCTCAACATTTGGTGAAAAGAAAATGCTAGTTTTATGGGCATTCACTTTTTGACCAGATATGCCAAAGGTTCCTAATTCTTCCACCACAGCACAAATCTAGTCCATATTAGCTTCACACACTAATAATAAATCGTTAGCAAATAGAAGGTGGGGGTACTTGAGTCCCATTTCTCCCTAACCTCAACGGTTTCCATTCTCCACTAGCTACATAATCTGAAATTCAATGTGATAATTTTTCAATGCCCAAGACAAACAAGTATGGGGAGAGGGGGTCCCCTTGCTTCAACCCCCTAATAGGCCTAAACTCCTCCCTCTTACATCCATTCCATAAAATAGACATATGAGCCGAGCTCATACATCCCATGTTTGTAATTGTGCAGAAAAACCAATCTCATCAAGCACTTTTCCAAGAAACTCCCAAGACAACCTATCATAGGCTTTTTCTAAGTCAAACTTTACAACCACATAGCCTTTTTTACATCTAAGTTTACTTAATGAGTGAACTACTTCTTTAGCAACTATGATATTATCTTGTATACTCCTCCTAGGTACAAAGCTAGCTTGGTAGGGAGACACCAAGCTATCCATTAAAGGTTTTAGTCTATTAACAATTAACTTGGATAGATCTTTATAGAGCACATTACACAAGGTTATGGATTTGAATTGGCTTACCATTTCTGGTTGCTCAATCTTCGGAATCAGCACCATCAAAGTCTCATTAATTTCCCCTATCCTCTCCGGATGCCTCCACAACTCCTTAATGAGATTGATTACTTCCAGACCCACTATTTTCCAATTATGGTGGTAGAAAATAGTTGGAAAACCATTGATACCAGGCACTTTGAAACCTCCTATCTGAAAGAAGGCTTGTTTCACTTCCTCATCTTGAATGTCCCTACCCACTTTGTGCAACCTTTCACTATTCACAACCCCCCATCGTTGATTGGTAGAAAACCACTCTCTATGCTCCTTCTCTTCAAAGAATAAATTCTGGTAAAACTGCTGAAACATTTTTACTATGTGTTCTTCCTCCTCTACTTAATCACCATTACTGTTGTGTATCATCTTGACTCTGTTTCTTTTTCTTCGAATCAAGGTTTTTGAATGGTAAAATCTTGTATTTCTGTCCCCCTCCTCCAGCCATCTTCCCCTTGATTTTTGAAACCATAGCACTTCTTGCCGTAAAACTTTCATTAATTCATCCTCCAATTCAGCTTCAACTCGTACTAAAAAAGGGTTATTTCTTCATTTAACTAAACATTGTATTCCATGCGAACGATTAAGTAATCATTCTTGTTGCAGTTTGTTAATACTTTAAAATGACATATAAGTGTTAAGTAGGAATCTAAGATTTTAAAATATTGTACTTTTATCATAATATCATTAATACTTTATTCAAAAAAAGCAAATGGCCGCATCATTGGGAATGGGGCAACATTTCCCTCCAACATCCGATGCTTCAGCAATCGCTTGATAACTGAAATTCCCTCCCCCGCCGTCGTAGAGCAAAGCGCACACAGGAATACCACTAGCGTCACCATGAAGTACGAATCCTCATCGGGATTCCACAATGCCATCAGACTGAGAAACACAATCTGTAGGTTAACGACCCCAGAACAACAACCGCCAACACGTTAATCCGAATCCTCAGGCCCTTGTTAATCACCAGCAACAACACCTTCCAAGTGCAGCACATGAACCAAAACCCATACGAAAATCAAAAAGCCACAAACAAGATGATATTCAACAGGAGTAAGCATAATCCACTATCTGAGCGCCATAATCATCAATTGCCTGAAAGACAGAAGCCTGATGGAAAGAGAGGGGCAAATGGAGCTCGTAGTAGGAGTAGAGGATGGTGATGTGAATGCAGATGAAGAGAACAAAGGAGATGGCCAAGGTGTCGGTAGGGGTCTTATTGCGGATGGAGGTGTTGAGTAGGGAGAGGAGGGTGATGATGAGGTGAGCTGGAAGAAGCCGAGAGAGAAGATGACGTGGATGCGGCAGAGGGCGGTGTGTTGGGCGGCGGCGGCGGCGGGGGGGGGGGGGAAGGGGAGAAGAAGTGGTGGTGGGGGAGGAGCTTGGAGAGGGCCCAGAGGAAGATGAAGAAGACTAGGAGGAAGTGGACAGTCAAGAGGGAATTGAAGTGGTGGAGGGACTTGGATTTAGGGATGAAAACATGTCAGTTAGCTAAATAAGCCTGAAGCTGTAATAGAGGCGAAAAGTCTAAGCCTGACCTAAGCTTTTTTACAAGTTTTTTTTTTTTTTTTAAGATTTATGTCTGAGCCGAACTGATCAGGCCTAAAGCCTTTTTATAGACATATTTATAATGTAAGCCTTTAAATAAATTTAAAAATTAAGACCTAAAGGCCTACAATTTAAAGCCTACAAATATGATTAAGATAAAATTTGATTCTTACAATTTAATAAATCAAAATTGATTCAAAAATCAATTATTTGAATTTAAATTATAGAGAACCAACCCACTATGATAATTTAATAATTATATTTTTTAAATTTAAATTTAAAATAATAAAAATATAAATATATACATAGAGAAATATAATATAAATGAAATTATGTTTTAAAATGTGTAAACATGTCAGGCCTGAAGACTTGCAGACCAGATTTTATAGAATAGGTCTAACCTGTTTATATATATTTAAGCCTTTAAATAGGCCTTAGTCTAACCTTTTTATTAAACAAGTCACGTCACATGAGATCTTAACCAAGCTAGGCTGTAAACCACCTAATAGGAGCCTATTCTATTTCCACCTCTACTTAGACTTGAAATGGAGGAGATGAGGCAAAGGGAGAGGGAGGGAAGCAGATTATCTCAGAAGCATCCCCTCTTAGCCTGGTCATTCATTTATTTTAATTTCTCATAATTTTTTATTACTTGGATTATTGCGATGGACCTGATTTGGATACTGAGAAGATTGTTTCTGAGAGAACCTGGACCCGAGAGGGAGAAGAAGAGGGAGAGGAAGATGGGGGCATTTTGGTAAAAATATAATATTTTAAAATCTCAAATCCCTATTAAAACGTATATGTCATTTTTAAGTGTTAACAAACTCTTTTGAATTATAGAAATTTAATGATATTTATCTGTATCTTTCTCTTATATATACAGAAAAAAGTAACAATGTCATCACATAGCGAAATCAAAATAGTAAAACCTGTTAGTAAATACAAGCAGAAACTATATTAAATCCAAATTCAACCTTGATTATATTCCTGAAACTTTTAATCTATTATTCGAAAATACATTAATTATGTGTCTGGTACATACAAACGTTAATTATTTTTCAAATTTAGCAATTTGGAGAATTACTGTTAAAAAAATGAATATAGAGAATATATGCAAACAATCATGTTTCAATTTGAACTAATTTAATATGTTAAAAATAAAACGGACAATTGAGAAAAATTCACCAAAAATAGAAGAAAAAAACATAAAAGAAAGGGAGAATAATTTACTTATGGCTTTGACAGCCGACGAAAGCAGATTAATTAACTTTACTGAAAAAATTGTCCTTCAAGAAAGGGAGAAAAATAACTGAAGGAAGTAAAAATTAAAGATGAACGTTTTGTTGTGTTACTGTAACAGTTTAAAGAAAAATACTCAAGATAGCATTAGAAAACACCTAATCATCACTGTGACAACTAAAAATTGACTTGTGACAACCACTTCTGAGTTTGACAGTAACAAATAGGAAAAGAGAAGGACAACCATTAACTGAAAACTAAGAGATTATTTAATGTAAACACCAACTTAATTTCTACGCCGGAGAAGATAAGATCTGTTGATTAACTAAAATTGTGGGCTGTGAAAAAAGACAGGTTTTCCATCAGACTTTATTCCATAGGTTGGTTGTTCGTTTTCAAACAGATTATGCAGTGAATTAGACAAAGAAAGAAAGAAACCAAAGATCGGTATCTTCGACCCCAAAATGATTCCAGACTTGGCTATTCCAGCCTACTTTGCATTTTTTTCACTCTTAGCTTTCTATATACATGCACAAAAATATAGACAGACATATCAACTTTTAAATTAAATGAGTTGACATTTTTTTTATTGTGTGAGATAGATAAGTTGAGATATCAAGATATAAATAAACCTGTAAGTCATTTTAAAATAATGAAAAGTGTATTTCAAAATATTTTCCTTAAAAACAGCATCTCAACTAACGGGTCTGATTATCGTAAAACTGAGAGAATGATTAAGACGAAACAAGTACAAAGATCGCATGAATTAAGTTCTTTATCCTTAATTTTAACAGATTCGGAGGAAAACAGTCAAGTACAAAAGAAGACACCATCATAAATCCTTAATTGGCGTGCCGACTTTAAAATTACTCTTGATTGCATGAGTGACATATTCACGTAAGATACATGCACATAAACAGGCACACAAACTCGTACGTGTGTGTGTGTGTGTGTGTAGTTACGCCTTCGTGGGAATTATACAAGATTAATTAACGTAATCAAATGATGATTACTCTCTCTGTATATAGAAATCTCAAAGAATGATTGAACGTTGGGAAAACGATGTACTGTGACAAAAAGCAAATCAAAAGCAAATCAAAAGCAAAGACATGCCAACACACTGGTTTGATGGGAAGTGTGAAAGATTCATGCACTCACTTCTCTTATAAATTATGTTGTTGTTCTCCTTCTTCTTCCACTCTTGCCTACGCTAATTATCACACCATGCCTCCTCCTGGTTCTCAACTTCTTCACTTCCCTCGTCTTCGTCTTCAGGTCAGCTTCTCCACCTTCTATTATATATATATACTGTTGACATTATTGGAAAGATTAATTAAAGAAGCTAAATAACTTGCTTCAAATATTTATATACTTAGCTCATTTTTTAATTTCCTCTAAATTAATTTGTTTGATATATAAAATTTTATCTACACACACAATTTATGATATAATTAAGTGACTTATTTAACTTTCTTAATCTCTTCAAAAAAAAAATAAACTAGGTATGAGAGATGGAGTATAAGGCTTTGCCATAAATTTTTGTTGCTCTTGCATTGTACGTAGAACTTTCGTCTCATATATAATTCCATATATGCATACAACATGTGGTAATGGCTCTTACGTAGTAATTTAGTTTCATGCACATTTATTATATTGATCGACGGACGTTGGGACGTATATATATATTAATATATAGATGAAATCATTTGTTACAAATTAACCAGGCTTTAATTTATTTGTTTTATATATTATTGATTGTCTCCGCCTGAGGGCAGTCATGTTTTTCATTAAACTGGCTTTAATTTTAAAAATGAAACAATATAATTTGGTTTTATATTTTATTATTAGTTATATATATTATGAATATCATTGGCCGAAGGAAGCTGCATGCGTTGTGATTATGATTTTGACTGCAGGGAAATACAGACAGTAATCCACATAAGTTGCTTGGCCATTCTCAAGCTTCATCTATATTTTCTGCTCCAACAGGTAATGTTTTCTCTTTTGGTGTAACCAATTATTTGAAAATAAAGATTGAATTTCAACGCCAAATTGCTATTTAATAATTAGTTATATATGTATATATGTGTGTGCAGAAATATAATATATATCAAAACTGTATATGCTCAGTGTCACACACGAAGAAATTTATAAATTTTAAGGAGGGCATTTATCCAATGTTGATTCCTCTAATTACAGTCCATTTTTTTTAATTTGTTGAATTTAAATTTGTTGGTGTGTATGTATATTAAGAACTAGCTAACACCAACTTCTTAATTAGATCTTCCATTAAAAAAAAGAAGGATTAATATATTTTATATTTCTCCCCTCACATGTCAAGTTGAGGATTAAAAAGTTGGCAAGTGCTGCTGCTTTAATTTTTCTGAGCAATGAAAAGCATTATGCTTGGGACTGGCTGGGGAGAGAAACATTGATCAGAGCGGATGAGAGTTGAATAAATTAAGAAGAGAAAAAGTTTAAAAATAAATAAACAGGTACTGAGACTTTAATTTTATGTTACTCTTTGCTCTGATTCACTGGAGTAGGTAAGATTCAAGGTAATCTTTTATCAAACTATATTAGAGGCATCAGGATTTGATATAGAATTGTTTGTGTTTATTTTCAATCATGGGTCCTAGTTGCTGGTAAAGATTCCGACGATAAGATTGTGGAATGCAAAGACGGACAAAAAGATGACCAACGGAAGTTCGATGATTCCCGGTAAGTTAGTTATTTTCTCTTATCAGAATCATCTGAGAAATACAAAAAAAATTATTCAGGTTTCTGGGATTGATAGATTTTCTACAATCAGTATTTGTTTGTTTATTTTTAATTTTTTTGAAAGAAAGAAAACTATAATTGCTTTGCGGCAGTTCAAGGCAAGCATTATGGCGCAAAGTGGCGGTACCTTCAAACTTAATCAACCCATACCGAATAGTCATCGTGCTGCGTCTGATCATCCTAGCTTTCTTCTTCCGCTTCCGTATTTCCAATCCAGTTCACGATGCTTACGCCTTATGGCTCATCTCTGTAATCTGCGAAGTCTGGTTTGCTCTGTCTTGGGTTCTCGATCAATTTCCCAAGTGGTTCCCCATCACGCGCGAAACTTACCTGGACCGCTTGTCCATTAGGTTTGAGCACAACGAGCCAAGCCGTTTAGCCCCTATTGACGTGTTTGTTACTACTCTAGATCCGTCGAAGGAACCGCCCATTGTAACGGCAAACACGGTTCTCTCAATCTTGTCTGTTGATTACCCGGTTGAGAAGGTCACCTGCTATGTCTCCGATGACTCTGCGTCTCTTCTGCTTTTTAATACTCTATCTGAAACTGCTGAATTCGCAAGAATATGGGTTCCATTCTGCAAGAAGTATGACATTGAGCCACGGGCACCAGAGTTCTATTTCTCTCAGAAGGTTGATTACTTCAAAGATAAAGTGCACCCCGCATTTGTTAAGGAACGCAGAGCCATTAAGGTAGACGTATGGATAGGAAACAAAATCTGCTTTCATTTATTTGTTTGCGATTGTAGAGTTGTAGGTGTAATGTAAGGCCATTTTTTGCAAACTTGTTCTCTCCTGCAGAGAGAGTATGAAGAATTCAAAGTGAAAATTAATGCATTGGTGGCAAAGGCTCAGAAAAAACCGGAAGAGGGGTGGGTGATGCAGAATGGTATTCCATGGCCAGGGAACAACACTCACGATCATCCAGGAATTTGTCAGGTTTGGCATTTCATCCTCATTTTCTTCCTGCTTGATTTGTATCTGATGCTTTATTATGAAGACGCGCGATTTGGTGGATCTGAATTTTATTTCTTGAAATAGTTAGGTCTCTGCTGCTATGGCTCATAAACTTGTCATTGTAGGTCTCTCTGGGAGGTGATGGTACTCTGGATGCTGAAGGTAAGGAATTGCCACGACTTGTGTATGTTTCACGTGAAAATCGCCCTGGCTATCAAAACCACAAAAAAGCTGGTGCCTTGAACGCTCTGGTACGCAGCTTAAACTTCAAGTTATATTTGTTACTTCCATTAAGACTGAGTTATTAGAAAAGTTGTTAATTGTTAATGATGCGTGCAATGTCATCTGTCCTAAAAAAGGTTCGAGTTTCTGCTGCGCTTACAAATGCCCCTTTCTTGTTGAATCTGGATTGTGACCACTACATCAACAATAGCAAGGTTATAAGGGAGGCCATGTGCTTTCTAATGGACCCCCATGGAAGGGGCCTCTGTTTTGTCCAATTTCCTTTGAGTTTCGATGGCATGGATAGATATGCTAATCACTATACCCTTTATTTTAATGTAAGAGACTTATTTCTCGATTCCAACTCATCAAACATGATTATAAAATGCAACTTGTTATTTCACTAACCGACCTTCAACTTCTGCCTTAATGTTACTTTGGTTATAGATCAACATGAAAAGCCTTGATGGGATTCAAGGTCCGGAATGTTTTGGTTCTGGATGTGTATTTAACAGGCGGGCTTTATATGGCTATGATCGACAAACATTAAAGAGAAGCTCAAAGATTAATTGGGACTGGAGGCCTTTGTGGGGTCGCTGCTGTTGCATTGGTTCTAATTCCGCGTGTGATCTTGAAGACAATGATGAACTAGGAATATCTGATCTCGAGGACATTGAAGAATTGCTTGAAAGTAGTGACGTGGAAGAAATACTAGAAATACTTGATCTTGACCAGAACGAAGAAGAGCTTGAAGGTTATGATGAGCAAGAGGAGCCATCCCTCATGTCACCGGAAAATTTTGTTAAGCGATTTGGGCAGTCACCAATTTTTATTTCTTCCACTTTGAGGGGGACTGGTGGAGTTTCAGAAGGCGCTAATGCTATGAAGGAGGCCATCCATGTTATATGTTGTGATTATGAAGAGAGAACAGAATGGGGCAAAGAGGTAATGACATTTATGAATGAGTTTTTTCCTTCAATTGCTAGTTTCTGTTACAAACCCTAATTGCGAACCAATTAGGTCTTCTTCACAAATTTATTTCCTCTGTAGATTGGTTGGATTTATGGCTCAGTCACAGAAGGTATCTTGACCGGTTTTAAGATGCATTGTAGAGGATGGAAATCAGCGTACTGCATACCAAAAAGTGTAGCTTTCAAGGGATTTGCTCCAATAAATCAATCAGATCAATTATGCGAAATTTTGAGACAGGCTCTTGGTTCTGTTGAGATATTCTTTAGTCTCCATTGCCCTATGTGGTATGGTTATAAAGGAAAATTGAAGTGGCTTCAGAGGCTGGGTTATACTAATACTATTGTCTACCCAATCACTTCCATCCCTTTGCTAATATACTGTACGATTCCTGCTGTCTGTCTTCTGACGGGAAAGTTCTTCATCCCAACGGTAAGTAAATTATGCCTTGGTGAGCAAGAGCTAGTAATGAATTATATTTGGCTTATATTTGATGATATATTCGACCTCATAACAGTTAAAGTATCCTGTTGACTGATTACTAGGATAACTGATCTGCTTTAGCCTCTCACACATTTTATTGTCAGATAAAGAGAAAAAGAGGAAACGGTAATTCTGCCATTAAATTTGGGTTTTCTGATCATAACCTTATTCTTTGCAGTTGACAAATCTTGATAGCATCTGGTTAATGGCGCTCTTTATCTCCATCATCTTAACTTGTGTGCTAGAGCTTCGATGGAGTGGGGTTAGCATTCAGGAATGGTGGCGCAATGAGCAAATCTGGATCATTGGAGGCGTTTCTTCACATTTGTTGGCTGTATTTCAAGGTATCCTTAAAGTTGTTGCTGGAGCAGATACCGATTTTGTTGTCCGGGCAAAAGCAAGTCACATTGGCTTCTATCCCTTAAAGTGGACTAGTCTCCTCATCCCACCAACCACTCTCGTCATCTTGAATGTTGTGGGAATTGTGGCTGGAATCTCAGATGCCGTCAACAATGGCTATGACTCATGGGAGCCTTTATTTGGTAAACTATTTTTAGCCTTCTGGGTTATTGTGCACTTGCATCCTTTCCTCAGAGGTCTCGTGGGAAAGCAAAATAGG
The DNA here is from genome assembly GCA_037074495.1 of Acacia confusa. Taxonomy (NCBI): domain Eukaryota; kingdom Viridiplantae; phylum Streptophyta; class Magnoliopsida; order Fabales; family Fabaceae; genus Acacia; species Acacia confusa. Next base: position 4,240,414 of record CM073507.1, on the reverse strand, counting down.
ACTCCCACCATCGTTGTCCTTTGGTCACTACTTGTAGCTTTAGTTTTGTCATTGCTTTGGGTTCGGATCGACCCATTTTTGCCCAAGCAAACTGGTCCAGTACTGAAACAATGTGGGGTAGAATGTTAAGGTTGCAGAAACTAGTGGATACAGCGTGGTCCCATTTCGTTTGATGGTTTTGTAAGTTTACATATCTCAGGAAGATTATCAATGTAGTCTGTAAGCTTGAAGAATGAAAAGATGATTATAGTAAGCAAATCAAGAGACTATAATTTCTTTAAGCAATCCTTAATTCTCGAATTCCAATAATACAAGATAACTTTCCGTTGCAAATAATAGAAACATATTACTTCTCCGGTCCTAAACATAAAATAAAGTTTATAGTTGAACTATAAAAAAACTTTGTTCTATATTTAAAATTGGAGAATACTTAAATGCCTACAACTTATACATATCCAGGACAATCATTAGCCAAGTCTCTTAGTTTCAGGGCACACAAAAACAAAGAAACAAGACACATTTGGTCTAAAAGATCATCATTCTACCTATGAAACCTTGTTAGCTTATATAGGGTTATTGTGCTAAAGGGTTCAACAAGAGATGTTTGCTCAAGAGCCGATAATTGCTGGGCCACAAAACGCATGGTCGGTCTAGACTCAGGGTATGTTCGCGTGCATGCCAAGGCTATGGTCATTATAAAGGCTATCGCTTCACCTAATCGAGCTGGAGGAGGTAGGAGTCTTTGGTCTATCACATCCTTCACCAACACTTGTGGATTCTCTACTAATGGCAAAGTGGCCAAGAAATCGCCAGGGTGCTTTCCCAGTATTATCTCTAATGCCACCACTCCAAAACTATAAACGTCACACTTCTCTGTTACCCGCATTGTTTGTGCTAGCTCTGCAAAATCAATGTTATTGAAAGTGGTTGATGAGTTCCCTAATCCCAAAATTTGAAATTCGTTAGAGGTTAGATTCAGTACCTGGAGCCATGTAGCCGTAGGAGCCAGCAATTGAGGTCCAGCTTGTTGAATTGGACCTAAGAAGCTTTGCTATGCCGAAATCTGCAAGGCGGGGTTCATATTCTGAATCCAACAATATGTTATTCAACGTCACATCTCGATGCACAACTGGTGGGATGCAATCATTGTGTAGGTAAACCATTGCTTGTGTTATACCCTGCACAATTTTCACCCTTTGAGGCCAGCTTAATATCGTCTTCGTTTCCTCATCATACAACACTTTTCCCAAGCTGCCTCTTTCTGCATATTCGTAAACCAAGTATGCGCTTTCCTGGCTGTAATAAAAACCATAAAGCTTTATGATATTGCGGTGTTTTGCTTCGGTAAGAGTTTTTATCTCATTCTCAACACTCTGAAGATTCTCAACTGGAATGTCACTGGAATTCGTGATCTTGAGTCTTTTGACGGCGACAACTATGCCTGTAGTTAATTCTGCTCTGTAAACACTTCCAAAACCTCCTTTTCCAATGCAGTATTTGTCATCGAAGTCATCTGTGGCTTTAACAATTTCAGCGAATGTGAATTTTGCCTTTCTTCCCCAAATCGTGCTTACAATTTTTTCATTCTTTAGAGCATCGGTGGACTCTTCGTCAGGAAGTGTGGTCCGTTGGTGAAAAACTCGGATTCTAACAGTAACAACGATCACCCCGAAAATTAGTAGCGCTCCAATTGGTATGATAACACCAAGAAGTACCTTTTTGTTGACCCCTCCAGATCTGTCTTGGGATGATTTTACGGAACAAGCAATTAATCCTTTTGCCTTGCCACACAAATCATAATTTCCTACATAAGCTTCAATAGGTGCTGTTTGGAAAATACCTCCAGTTGGGATAGTACCCGTCAAGCTGTTGTAAGAAAAATCGATGGATTGAAGACTAAGCATACTTGAGAATGATTGTGGGATTGTCCCTGAAAGATGGTTCCGTGAGACATTGAGGATCTCCAAATGAATGAGCTTCTCCAGGTTCTGAGGAATTGGCCCTGAAAGAAAGTTGCTACTGAGGTCCAGAAAGTATTGAAGCGAAAACAGATTGCCAAGTTCAGATGGTATCTCCCCAGTTAAATTGTTATGGCTCAAATTAAAGCTAATCAAACTGCCACAGTTACTGAGCTCCTTTGGTATGCTTCCATTTAAGTTGTTCTTCGATAAATCAAGATAATTGAGGTGGCCCAATCTGCCAAGACTCTGGGGGATTTGTCCTGTCAAATGATTACCACTCAAGTTGAACAAGTAAAGTTGCCTTAGATTTCCCATTTCCGGTGGAATGCTGCCCGTAAATTGATTGGAGTGCAGGCTTAGATGTTGTAATTGGCCTAACAAGCTCAATTCATATGGAATTTTCCCAGAAAGTTTGTTGTTATCCATTTCTATCCTCGTTAAGTTCTTGCATTCACTCCATTTTGGGGAGAGTTCGCCAACAAACTGATTGCCACTGAGTGTGATGGATTTAAGATTTGGGTAAATCTCAAATGCTTCAGTGATGTTTTCTGTGAATTGATTTCTTTCAAGCTTCACCAGTGTTAATGCCGAACTATTTCTCAAGCACTTGGGCAGTGGTCCGGAAAAACTGTTGTTATTCACCCTCAAGTCCTCGAGTGCAAAACTGCTGCACAAATCAGGAGGTAGTTCTCCGGAGAAGTTGTTATGTGAAAGAAAGACTACTTTCAAATCAGGGCTATACTTCCCAAAATCTCTTGGAATGCTCCCTGAAAACTTGTTGGTGAATATAGAAAAATTCTGCAACATTTTTAATTGGGAAATAGTCTTGGGCAACACACCATGGAGAAAATTACTGTTGACATCAAAAGTTATCAATGAAGTAAGGTTTCCAATTTCCATGGGGATGGTTCCAGAGAGGTTATTGAAGGCAAGAGTAATGATTGTAATGTTTTCAAGTCTCCATATGGTTGAAGGAATGGGACCAGACAATTTGTTTGAAGAAAGGTCTAAATTTGTCATTGCTTGCATGTTCCCAATCTCAGGAGGAATAGGGCCAGAGAATGTATTGTTGTATAAAAAAAGAAAATCTATTTTTGTCAATAGGCCAATTGATGAAGGAATTTCTCCCGTGAAATTATTGTTTTGAAGTTGCAAAGAATTTAACTCGGTCCATTTAGAGATCAACGAAGCAGGGATTTGACCTGTAAAGAGATTATTTGATAAACTCAAATCTCTAATCTTTGTCAGATTGGATAACGAAATTGGCAAGGAACCAACCAGAGAATTCGCTGCTAGAGCCAGGTAGGTTAGATTGGTACAAAGGCCAAGCTCAGAAGGAATGGTAGAATTTAAGGAATTGTGGCTGAGATCAAGACGCCACAAGTCACTAAGCTGGCCTAGAGAGGAAGGGATTTCCCCCGGGAACAAATTGTCATTCAATTCAAGAATTTGTAGTCCAGATATTGATCCTATATCTGTGAAAATGGAACCTATCAACTTGTTTTTACCCAGATGAATTTCTTTGAGATTGGAAAGCTTAGACAAGTTGGATGACAAGTGTGCTTCTAGCTTACAATTGCTCATATTGAGATATTCAAGCTTTTGCAGACGGGTATACATTGACTCTGGTATTAGACTGATCGTATTGTAGGACATGTCTAGATATGTCAAATTTTGACACTCTAGAATGAAGCTTGGAAGCTCATAAGTGAATGTGTTGAGAGCCAAGCTGAGGTGGGTTAAGGAAGGGATGCCTGAATATTTTGACCAGTCAGGAGGATTAACAAAGTAGTTTGATCCAAAGTCTAGGTGCCATACCTTTGGGAGGTTCGTGACCTGATAGGGAATGGTCCCATTGAGGTTGTTGTTGTATAAATTGATATATTGAAGCTCTTTCAGCTGGTCCAGCTCAGCAGGAAGAGTCCCGTTGAAACCGTTGTTACTGAGGTCCAGGCGGGTGAGATTGGGGAGAGAAGTGAAATCCAAACCCGTAAGCGTGCCAGTAAGTTTGGCTCCAGAGAGGTTTATCTCTGAGACTGTTGTATTAGAACTGTCACAGATTATGGCACCCCAATTGCAGAGGTTGTTCGTATTGGTGAGGGACCATGAGTTGAGAGTAGAAGGAAGAGGAGGAGACAAACTGTTTTTCCATTTCACTAGAGCTTCTGCTTCTGTTCTCAGTGATGCAGCTATCTTGGATGGAAGAAAAGATAGCAAGAGTACGTGAAAGAACAGAGCAGAAGCATTGTGAAAGCTTGTCATGCTTCGCCCTAGTGTGTATGGCTTCTAACTGAATGGTAATTGCATGCTCTGTTTTTCCATGCCGTCTTAAAGAAATTGTTTTCCTCTTTTTCTTTGTGATTATAGTCAAAACCCAGTTTCTATCATGGCGTTGAGCTGAACACGATACTTGGAACGCTACATGGATGGTTCACGTTAAGAGGTATGCTATGAGATAAGTCAAAGTTCTTCTGTTACAGATCCTGGCTTTTAAGTCATTATCCAAATATGGCTTGTTGCGCTGCCTACTTGAATATGTTTTCCAACTTTACGGGGTCTGCATATTGTTTTAACGAAGCATTAGTACTCGTTAAAAACTTGGGGAAAAAAAACATCCTTAAGATTCGAGCCAGTGAAAAATAAAGTTTAGATTAAAGTGTTAAATTTAATACTTCTTCTAACAAAAGAGGCCATTAATACGTTTGTTATTCGGATATAGTACTATCTATTATTCTTAATATAAGATTAAATTGATTCGTTTAGAGATATTAAATTATTCTTAATATAATACTAAGTTGACTGAGTTAGAAATATTAAAGAAGTTAAATAAATTATTTTAAAGTGTTTGTATTTATCATTTTTTCTTTAAATTAAAGAAAAATCTTTAAAAAAAACACCACTTGAACTTCAAAATATCAAATAGTTGATTTCCCATTAAAACAAGTTATCAATTGTATTACTGATGTTGTTAATCACTTTGCTTTTGTGAGTAACTTGATTTTTAAGTTCAAGTGGTATTTATCTATTATTTTTCTGCAAACTAATTTGTTTTACTTATAAAATTATATACATAAGTATTTTAGAAAAATTATGAGTCAAACTATGAATAAGAGGCAGCAGGCAAGAATGCAATTGTCTTTGTTCTAGTCCCTGATTGATCAAAAACACCGCCTGTTTTTTCCATGGAAGGGAAATTTCATTACTTCAAAATTATGTACAAAGGTAATGAAACGTAATAATTTATGTCAGGAAAGAAGAGAAAAACTCCAAAAACTGTAAGTTATTGTGTATCTAATCTGTACTAATATGTCATCAATAGTAGAAGTTTGGGAAAATTCTTTTCAAGGCCTAAGGTAGAAAAATATTGTTAAAAAAGACCCCCAAAAAAATCAAATATAAAAAAAGGCCCTAAAGCCTTTTTTGGTATTATTTCAGAAAGCGTTAACAACAATATCAGTACCTCATTAACAAAAAAGTCAGTATCCGTTAACAACAAAATCAGTACCCGTTAACAATTACGCTTTTCTGAAATAATACCAAAAAAGGTCCTTGACATTTGACTTTTCTTAGGGCCTTTTTTTACAATATTTTTCTACCTTAGTTCTGAAAGGAATTTTCCATGGAAGTTTCATGCGCAAGAATGTGTCGATTTAGTTTCCAAAGTGTAATGCAAAATCCAATTTGCTACGTAGTATCAAAATTTCTATTTGCCAGCTGCTCAATTACTCATGATGAAAATGTCTTCACCAAAAAAAGTCTGCACATAATTCCCGGGAGAGAATTGAATTTTCGTCTAGACTGAGCTTGCTAATAGACAAGCTTTGAACATATGGTTGGAAAAACACCGCCTCTTAGTTTTTTTTTTTTTTTCTAATAATAAAAAGTTTTGGAATGGTTTAACACCAATCCCCTACCAAGGTCATGGCACGGCCCCAGGCTCTATGAGCATTTACAGGGGACTTACGAGATCGCCTACCAAAGGAATCCAGCGACAGCAGAGGGGATCGAACCCATTACCCAAGGGCCTAATCCTAGACCCATTACCATCTGTGTCAACTCTCATTGGCACACCCCCTCCTAGTTGCACTTACAAAGACTTCATTGGTCAAAACAAAAAGAGATGCTGGAAAAATAATTTCAGATACGTAACAAATGGTTTGGGTTATGTGAAAGGTTTGACGTTCATTTGGGCCTCGGGCCTGATGCCTGAGGATCAAAGTCGATGGCGGTCAAGGTGATCAATATGATTGATACCATTTATTGTATATGTTATTATGTTTGCTATGACTTTTTGTGAGTCAAATCACATTTATTTATTATTTGAATTAGACTTATAGAAAAATACATGTTTAGTTGAGAAGTTATTTTAATTGGACTTATGGATCAAAAGTAACTTATTTAAAAAGTTATTTTTGGAAGCTTTTATTCTAATTGGACTTATAGACCAAGATCATGAGGCATTTTTTTAATATTGTTCAGTATGCCAAAGTATATTTTTAGTACTATTTAATACCTTAAAATATTGCCCTAAAAAGTATTTTAGGGTAATGACTAGTACTAAAATTAATTCTTTTCAAGATTTTATAATAATTTTTTAAAACCATGAAGTATTTTTTAAATACCGTTCAATATCTTAAAATATGTTTTTAGTACCAGTCAGTACCCTAAAAAATATTTTAGATGGACTATAAGTTTAAATATAAAAAACTACTCATACCACTACCAACCCAAACATAAATCACATTTTACAATCTAATTTTTATCTTAAGTCATATTGACTATAAATCATTTTTCTCACCATAATTCCAAACAAGCCCAATATAAACTTGGAAAATTCAAATTTTTTAATGATAATTAAAGAGTTTTTTTTTTTTGGTAAAATAATTAAAGAGTTCCTAAAAAGAGGAAACAATAGGGTAAGTGAAGCTCGAACTCTCGACCTCGTGATATCTCAGAATTATATAATTGGACCGGGCCTGTCATCCACTAGAGCCCAAGATTACCCCAAGTTAAAAATTGATGCTAGATTTCTTATAATATACTCCCTTTGGTCTTTATTATAAGACACCAATTAACAATTCTTATATACCAATAAAACCAGTTAAAATCAATAAATTTGTCCTAAAATTTAAGTAATTTCCAATATTACCCCTACTAATTACACTAAATGCTAACATTTTATTAATTATTACTCTCACCCACTACCCTCATTAACTAAGGGCATACATGGAAAAAGATAATTAATGCTTATTGGAAACAAACAAGTGCCTTATAAAAAAGACCAAATGAACTTGCTAGTTGGTATTTTATAATAAAGACCAGAGGGAGTATCATTATAGTATATGGGTGGTCTTAAAAAAACGATCATTACGATTTTATTTAAGTTTTATTGACCAGGTTCATTACTTATTGGAGTGCTTTAAATGATTGCTCAAAATTATGTTAAAATTATTATTTTACGTATAATAATTACCGTATCATTATAAAAAATCATACTGGTAGCTAGATACATCATCATTCATTAAAAGGGGAAAAAGCTGAGTATGCTAGATCCATCATGATGTTGGTTGATTTATCATGTATGAAATCCGTTTTAAACGAAGAGAAAAAAGTGTCTCCACTAATTTCTCTCCCCACTTAATATTTTTATCATTAAATAATGTTTTAATTGGTGGGATTTAATGCTATATATTGTAAAAACTATTATTATTATATTACATATAATAAAAATATAGAAATATAATATTATTATGTAACATTAAATCTCACTCATTAGAATATAATTCAACCACTATGACATTAAGTAAAAAGAAAGTTAGGAGATTGATTAGTGAAATCACTTGAAGACACTGTTCTCCCAGTGGTTGAGCAAGTCAAGCACAAAACAACAAGCATTTTTATTTTTTAGTATATAATTGCGGTTACAGAAAATGGATTAATATATAATTTTTAATTGCAGCGTTTTGTTTTGTAGCTACGTTCCCAAGATATTGGGATTCACTTTCCCTGCTCGTCCGTGCTTGTTCTCCTTGGGACAAGCGCTGGAGATCTGGGTGGTCCAGATCTCCTCATGAGATTTGGACCGTCCATTTTTTTAAATTTTTATAAGATTTTTGTAAAAATATTTTATTAGGATTTTTTTTAATATTAGTAGGTATCCTAAAATATCTTTTTAGTAGTAGTCAGTAATATAAAAAAAATTTTTTCAGCCACAGTCAGTACCCTAATTTTTTTTAAATAATACCAATCAACACCCTGAAGCATTTTTTTTAGTCTCAATCAGTCCCCCGAAAAATTTTATCATCTTGATAAAATTTTTCGGGGGACTAACTGAGACTAAAAAGATACTTCAAGGTCTTGACTGGTACTGTTAAAAAAATTTTCAGTGCACTAACTGAGACTACAAACATACTTCAAGATAATAACTGATATTGAAAAATATTTTAAATTCTTGAAAATAATTTTTAGAATCTTATAAAATTATTTTAGAATACTAACTGTTAGTTAAAAAATTATTTTAGAATACTGAGTAGTACTTAAAAAAATATTTTTTTATAAAAATCTTATAAAAATAAAAAAGAAAACGGACGGTCTAGATCTTATGGGGAGATCTGGACATCTCCCAGCGCTTGTCCCAAGGAGGACAAGCGCTCCCTGCTCGTCCAGGGAAAGTGAATCCATGATATTGAGGTCTACTAATTTAACAATGTTCATGATTTGCCGGCTGCCTTTTTCCTCCTAGTTCATTAATCGTTACACAAGCTGCTCTTTTGTTCACTGAATAAAACAACATTACTATATTAGTCACTCAGATGATAAGGACGATCGATATATATATATATATATATATAGATATGGACAGTAGTAGCAATTAACCAATATAAGTTCAAACCATTCTTATATGTATGAAAGCAAATGAATAAAAGAAATTGAACTCAGTTTTAGACTTTTGTTGAACAGCTTTTTCTCTTGGTCTTTTGCAAGATATCTTTTCCTCTATCGTACTTTCTATAACAACTGGGCATGATATCCCAAAATAAAATAATATAATTCACTCAAGTGGTGTTTATTGTAATGAAGCGTCTGATTGAATTATGCTGAAATAAAATATCTAATTGTAGCTCCGGTGAGCCATAGAAATTAGAAAACGCCATGCTTACATAACACACACACACTAAAGGAGGAAAGTGGCTGTCACAAGCCATAGGCCGCAACAACCATAATAACACAGTAATGGCAGAAGAAAAATGGGGTGCAAAAGAGAGAGGGGATTACACAGAAGACGGTACAGTGGATCTCAGAGGAAAACCCATTTTAAGGTCCAAGACTGGAAGGTGGAGAGCTTGTTACTTTATACTGGGTACGTAACTATACATTTGTATGGATATGTATGTGTGGATGCGAGCGAGTCTTCTTTTCTCGAGTTCAAGTAGAAAGCGTTCATAGCTAGTGATGTTGAGTTAAATTGATATAATTAATTCTGACAGGGTACGAGGTGTTCGAGAGATTTGCATACTTTGGAATAGGAGGAAACCTAGTGCTGTTTCTAACAAAGAAGCTGCACCAAGGAATTTCTATTGATTATTTTTATTTAAAATAATTTATCTAACTTATAAATTGATATATAATTCAATGATACACAAAAGATTTAATGACTAAGTAATTTAATTATCTTTTTAATTTTTTTAAAAAAATCATTAACTACATCTTATATTAAAGATTGAAGTGTGTTTTAGTTTTTTTGGTACTCTCTCCTCTTCTTATTTTAATAGAAGATATATTCGGGAAAGTTAATATTTATCCTAAATATAAAACAAGTCAGCTTCTATCCCTTAAAGTGGACTAGTCTCCTCATCCCACCAACTACTCTCGTCATCTTGAATGTTGTGGGAATTGTGGCTGGAATCTCAGATGCCGTCAACAATGGCTATGACTCATGGGAACCTTTATTTGGTAAACTATTTTTAGCCTTCTGGGTTATTGTGCACTTGCATCCTTTCCTCACAGGTCTCGTGGGAAAGTAAAATAGGTGTAATACCTGGATAACTATTATCTGGAATATTATGTTACGATAATAAAAATGTCTAATTATGAAGACTTTGACCTTAACATGTTATGTGATTAGTATATGTTCAAAGGAAAACATTAAGAAAATTAAAGGAAGTTTAATATCAGAAATGTGAAAAATGCGTCTTAAGGCCATAAAACATCCTGAGAAGAATTAGGAAAAATTCTAAAAGGCATGGAATAATTATTAAAAATTTAGAAAGCATATTATTCTTAATTTAGGCAATTTAATAAATTATTTCTTATGGAAATAAAAAGAAGGAAAATTAAAAAGTATTCTGAGACTAAAATTGACTCTATGATTTTTGATATTTTGCATGGAGCTCAAATTATTAATGTCAATAAAATTGTTGTGAGAAAATGATTAGTTTTAATTAAGAAAATTATTAGAAATTATTAAGGGATTAATTAAGTAATTTTCAGAAATTTTATAAGATTAGAGAAATTTAGAAAAACATGAAAAATAAAATAAATATAAATAAGTAATATTAAGGGCCGAAATTTTTGGCCTAATTAAATAAATAATAAGGGTTAGGATGTAATCTTGAAAAACCAAGATCAAAGGCTTAGGATTATTCAAGAAATTATAAAAGCCTAAATCTATGTAATTATTATTGGACCAATATGAAAATTTGGGGAAATAAATGCAAGATAAATAGGATATTATGGTAAATGAATACACACACACACACATAATTATATGTGTGAGCCGAAAATTAAGGGTAGATAAGGATGAAATTAGATATTTGTTATATAATAATAATATAAGTTAAGGCATGTGATAATTAAGTAATATTATAGTAAAAAAGTTAACAGGATAAATGACCATGGATAGAAATAAAATCCTACCTAGAAAACCGTGAACTAGGTTACTAGGGTCAGAGTATATTATGAACAAGTAAATTTTTATCTCGGAGTAGGCTATCTCCGAAGTCATTTCTGTAACCGGTAGCGAATACCGAGGATTTTCGGCAGATAACGGAATGTCCTTAACGAGAATATAAGGATAGGAAAATCCAGTATTCTTGAAGAGGAAGAAAAAACCTTCAGAGTGTTATTCCCGGAATTTTAGGATTTTACAAAAAAATTTCGCGATCAAGACACCGAACTAGGAATTTCATCTGATAAAGCAAGATGACACAAGTATGATGATGTCATCAATTTTGTCTCCTTGTGGGGGGGGTCGGCCAAATAGGTGTAGGGCCAAGATCAAGCCACTTCAAAAAAATGTGATCCGACGGTCAGAATTCAACCAGACAAAGTTCAATGAAATTACGAAATTGCCATTGAGATTTCCTATAAATAGCCCTCAAGTTTTTCATAATCTCCACACCAAATTCTCTTGAGAATTTTGAAAGTTGGGAGAGGAAGGAAGAAGGAGGAGTCTGGAGGAATTTATAGCGAAGCCCTGAGTAAGTTTTTCAGTCCTTAGTCTTTAGTTTAAGTAGTTCTTTCGGTAGTTATAGTAGAATTGCTAGAGTAGTCTTTAATTTTTCAAGTTAGTATAGATATCATGTTTTAGGAATAAATATGATATTTATCTTAGGAATATGTTAGAGGAAAGTTTATAGCAAAAATTTTGAGAGTTTAAAGTCAAAATAGCGAAGCTCTGACAAAATTCCACCAAGTAGTCAAACTAGGGGCAAAATGGTAATTTGTACCTAAATTGCCTGTTATGATCTTAAATATTCATATAAGTGATATTATCCTTATAGGATATCCGAAACCACGAACCGCTGTTTCCACTGTCACCGCTGTCATACCGCCGTCGTCCCGCTGTCAAACGTACCATAATTCGACAAAAGTGCCATATATCATCAACGGAGGTACGGACGCGTATTGTAACCTTAACACTTATGCTGCTCATATACATATATGTGATAGACATGTTTATATACTGAGGCTCTGTCTAGGGTTGTCAGTTATACATACAGTTTTATACGGGTTATAGTATTGATAACGCCGTTGGGTTTTCCTAGCGCTGAGGACACGATGGGCCGTCGTGGTACTGGTTATGTGCAGACATATTGTGGGACTTTACATACTGCTTTGTGCTTTTGTTCTGTCAATGTTGTGATCATGCATCTGCTGTGTGCTTATGTAGTGATTTACTGCTGTTATGAGTTTGTGAATAATTGTTGTCCATATACTGTTTATTTGAGCATAAGGTTAACCGTTACCTGAAATCCAAATGGTAATTGGATCTCAGCTGTAGCTTCAGGTTTGGGCGAACCAAGGGGTTGAAGATAGGGGCGAGCGACTGGCGTAGGACGGCAGAAGGAATTTTATGGCTTTAGTTTTATATGCCTAGTTAGTTGTTGCTTCCTTTTGGATAGTAGATGACTGTATAAGTACACTTACACTGTGGTTATGTAATATTAAGGTTCAATTACTCGTTTTGCGAAATTACTCTACTCTGATCAACGTTTTAGAAAAAAAATCCGCTGTTTTTAAGGTGGGATGTTACAATAGGATTCCCACCATCATTGTCCTTTGGTCACTACTTGTAGCTTTAGCTTTGTCATTGCTTTGGGTTCCGATCCACCTATTTTTTATTTGCCCAACCAAACTGGTCCATACTCAAACAATGTGGGGTAGTTGTAGAGAGTGGGAAATTCGCAGAAATAACCCTGAAAAAAAATTGTGAAAATGGACGACCGTACAAAGTATTTGTGGAAGTAACCCAGTTGGTGACGCCACGTCAGCGGGCGCCACACGTGGCGCCACTTTGTGTGTGGCATGCCACGTGGGCACGCCACAAAGTGGCGCTGCCACGTGGGGCGCCACACAAGAGGCGCCAGCACAACTGGCGCCTCTTTGAAAAAAAATAAAATAAAATAAAATAATGCAGGGCGCGTCAGCGCCCTGCAAAAGCTGCCTCGGGGGCAGCTTTTCGCTACCCCCGAGGCAGCAGAAATGCTGTGGGGGGTTCACGCCCCCCACAGTAATTTACAAAAAAAAAAAAAATCTGGTTATTTAAACCAGATGCATGCATTCGAGAGTTGAGAGAGGGAACCCCCCACAGCATTTCTGCTGCCTCGGGGGCAGCGAAAAGCTGCCCCTGAGGCAGCTTTTGCAGGGCGCGTCAGCGCCCTGCATTATTTTATTTATTTATTTATTTTTTTCAAAGAGGCGCCAGCACAGCTGGCGCCTCTTGTGTGGCGCGCCCCACGTGGCGGCGCCACTTTGTGGCGTGCCCACGTGGCACGCCACACACAAAGTGGCGCCACGCCACGTGGCGCCACGTGTGGCGCCAGCTGACGTGGCGCCACCAACTGGGTTACTTCCACAAATACTTTGTACGGTCGTCCATTTTCACAATTTTTTTTTCAGGGTTATTTCTGCGAATTTCCCTGCAGAGACTAGTGGATGTAGCTTGGTCCCATTTCGTTTAATGGTTTTGAAAGTTTACATATCTCAAGAAGATTAAAAATGTAGTTTGTAAGCTTGAAGAATGAAAAGATGGTTATCTTGAGCAAATCAAAAGACTATAATTTCTTTGAGCAATCCTTAATTTTTAAATTGGGGTAATACAAGATAACTTGTCATTGCAAATAATAGAAACGCGTTACTCCTACAATCCCAAATATAAAATAAAATTTGTAGTTGCATGACAAAAAACTGTGTTCGATATTTAAAATTAAAGGAAGTACTTAAATGCCTTATGTTTAGGCATATCAATAATAATTAACGAAGTGACTTAGTAAGTTTCACACGCATAAGCTTTGGCACACAAAAACAAAGGGACAAGACACATTTGGTCTAAAACATCATCATTCTACCTATGAAACCTCGTTAGCTTATTTAGGGTTATTGTGCTAAAGGGTTCAACAAGAGATGTCTGCTCAAGAGTCGATAACTGCTGGGCCACAAAGTGCATGGTTGGTCTAGACTCGGGGTACGTTCGTGTGCATGCCAAGGCTATGGTCATTATAAAGGCTATCGCTTCACCCAATCGAGCTGGGGGAGGTGGGAGTCTTTGGTCTATCACATCCTTCACCAACACTTGTGGATTCTCTACTAATGGCAAAGTGGCCAAGAAATCGCCAGGGTGCTTTCCCAGTATTATCTCTAATGCCACCACTCCAAAACTATAAACGTCACACTTCTCTGTTACCCGCATTGTTTGTGCTAGCTCTGCAAAATCAATGTTATTGAAAGTGGTTGATGAGTTCCCTAATCCCAAAATTTGAAATTCGTTAGAGGTTAGATTCAGTACCTGGAGCCATGTAGCCGTAGGAGCCAGCAATTGAGGTCCAGCTTGTTGAATTGGACCTAAGAAGCTTTGCTATGCCGAAATCTGCAAGGCGGGGTTCATATTCTGAATCCAACAATATGTTATTCAACGTCACATCTCGATGCACAACTGGTGGGATGCAATCATTGTGTAGGTAAACCATTGCTTGTGTTATCCCCTGCACAATTTTCACCCTTTGAGGCCAGCTTAATATCGTCTTCGTTTCCTCATCATACAACACTTTTCCCAAGCTGCCTCTTTCTGCGTATTCGTAAACCAAGTATGCGCTTTCCTGGCTGTAATAAAAACCATAAAGCTTTATGATATTGCGGTGTTTTGCTTCGGTAAGAGTTTTTATCTCATTCTCAACACTCTGAAGATTCTCAACTGGAATGTCACTGGAATTCGTGATCTTGAGTCTTTTGACGGCGACAACTATGCCTGTAGTTAATTCTGCTCTGTAAACACTTCCAAAACCTCCTTTTCCAATGCAGTATTTGTCATCGAAGTCATCTGTGGCTTTAACAATTTCAGCGAATGTGAATTTTGCCTTTCTTCCCCAAATCGTGCTTACAATTTTTTCATTCTTTAGAGCATCGGTGGACTCTTCGTCAGGAAGTGTGGTCCGTTGGTGAAAAACTCGGATTCTAACAGTAACAACGATCACCCCGAAAATTAGTAGCGCTCCAATTGGTATGATAACACCAAGAAGTACCTTTTTGTTGACCCCTCCAGATCTGTCTTGGGATGATTTTACGGAACAAGCAATTAATCCTTTTGCCTTGCCACACAAATCATAATTTCCTACATAAGCTTCAATAGGTGCCGTTTGTTAAATACCACCAGTTGGGATAGTACCCGTCAAGCTGTTGTAAGAAAAATCGATGGATTGAAGACTAAGCATACTTGAGAATGATTGTGGGATTGTCCCTGAAAGATGGTTCCGTGAGACATTGAGGATCTCCAAATGAATGAGCTTCTCCAGGTTCTGAGGAATTGGCCCTGAAAGAAAGTTGCTACTGAGGTCCAGAAAGTATTGAAGCGAAAACAGATTGCCAAGTTCAGATGGTATCTCCCCAGTTAAATTGTTATGGCTCAAATTAAAGCTAATCAAACTGCCACAGTTACTGAGCTCCTTTGGTATGCTTCCATTTAAGTTGTTCTTCGATAAATCAAGATAATTGAGGTGGCCCAATCTGCCAAGACTCTGGGGGATTTGTCCTGTCAAATGATTACCACTCAAGTTGAACAAGTAAAGTTGCCTTAGATTTCCCATTTCCGGTGGAATGCTGCCCGTAAATTGATTGGAGTGCAGGCTTAGATGTTGCAATTGGCTTAACAAGCTCAATTCAGATGGAATTTTCCCAGAAAGTTTGTTGTTATCCATTTCTATCCTCGTTAAGTTCTTGCATTCACTCCATTTTGGGGAGAGTTCGCCAACAAACTGATTGCCACTGAGTGTGATGAATTTAAGATTTGGGTAAATCTCAAATGCTTCAGTGATGTTTTCTGTGAATTGATTTCTTTCAAGCTTCACCAGTGTTAATGCCGAACTATTTCTCAAGCACTTGGGCAGTGGTCCGGAAAAACTGTTGTTATTCACCCTCAAGTCCTCGAGTGCAAAACTGCTGCACAAATCAGGAGGTAGTTCTCCGGAGAAGTTGTTATGTGAAAGAAAGACTACTTTCAAATCAGGGCTATACTTCCCAAAATCTCTTGGAATGCTCCCTGAAAACTTGTTGGTGAATATAGAAAAATTCTGCAACATTTTTAATTGGGAAATAGTCTTGGGCAACACACCATGGAGAAAATTACTGTTGACATCAAAAGTTATCAATGAAGTAAGGTTTCCAATTTCCATGGGGATGGTTCCTGAGAGGTTATTGAAGGCAAGGGTAATGATTGTAATGTTTTCAAGTCTCCATATGGTTGAAGAAATGGGACCAGACAATTTGTTTGAAGAAAGGTCTAAATTTGTCATTGCTTGCATGTTCCCAATCTCAGGAGGAATAGGGCCAGAGAATGTATTGTTGTATAAAAAAAGAAAATCTATTTTTGTCAATAGGCCAATTGATGAAGGAATTTCTCCCGTGAAATTATTGTTTTGAAGTTGCAAAGAATTTAACTCGGTCCATTTAGAGATCAACGAAACAGGGATTTGACCTGTAAAGAGATTATTTGATAAACCCAAATCTCTAATCTTTGTCAGATTTGATAACGAAATTGGCAAGGAACCAACCAGAGAATTCGCTGCTAGAGCCAGGTAGGTTAGATTGATACAAAGGCCAAGCTCAGAAGGAATGGTAGAATTTAAGGAATTGTGGCTGAGATCAAGACGCCACAAGTCACTAAGCTGGCCTAGAGAGGAAGGGATTTCCCCCTGGAACAAATTGTCATTCAATTCAAGAATTTGTAGTCCAGATATTGATCCTATATCCGTGAAAATGGAACCTATCAACTTGTTATTACCCAGATGAATTTCTTTGAGATTGGAAAGCTTAGACAAGTTGGATGACAAGTGTGCTTCTAGCTTACAATTGCTCATATTGAGATATTCAAGCTTTTGCAGACGGGTATACATTGACTCTGGTATTAGACTGATCGTATTGTAGGACATGTCTAGATATGTCAAATTTTGACACTCTAGAATGAAGCTTGGAAATTCATAAGTGAAACTGTTGAGAGCCAAGCTGAGGTGGGTTAAGGAAGGGATGCCTGAATATTTTGACCAGTCAGGAGGATTAACAAAGTAGTTTGATCCAAAGTCTAGGTGCCATACCTTTGGGAGGTTCGTGACCTGATAGGGAATGGTCCCATTGAGGTTGTTGTTGTATAAATTGATATATTGAAGCTCTTTCAGCTGGTCCAGCTCAGCAGGAAGAGTCCCATTGAAACCGTTGTTACTGAGGTCCAGGCGGGTGAGATTGGGGAGAGAAGTGAAATCCAAACCCGTAAGTGTGCCAGTGGCTCCAGAGAGGTTTATCTCTGAGACTGTTGTATTAGAACTGTCACAGATTATGGCACCCCAATTGCAGAGTGTGTTCGTATTGGTGAGGGACCATGAGTTGAGAGTAGAAGGAAGAGGAGGAGACAAACTGTTTTTCCATTTCACGAGAGCTTCTGCTTCTGTTCTCAGTGATGCAGCTATCTTGGATGGAAGAAAACATAGCAAGAGTACGTGAAAGAACATAGCAGAAGCATTGTGAAAGCTTGTCATGCTTCGCCATGGTGTGTATGGCTTCTGACTGAATGATGATTGCATGCTCTGTTTTTCCACGCCGTCTTATAGAAATTGTTTTCCTCTTTTCTTTGTGATTATTATCAAACCCCTGTTTCAATGATGGCGTTGAGCTGAACACAATACTTGGAAAGCTACAAGGATGGTTCACATTAAGAGGTATGCTATGAGATTAGTCAAAGTTCTTCTGAGACAAATCCTGGCTAAGTCATTCTCCAAACATGGCTTGTTGCGCTGCCTACTTCTATATATTTTCAAAGTTTACGCGGTCTGCTCAGTGTTTTTTTTAACCAGATTTAAAGTTGACTCAGTAAGTTTCTGCCTGCGATGATGAACCAGTCGTCTTATGTGGGGTTGGTAGTGCATCACTACTGCGCACTGGGATTTCACATTTTGAGGCCCATCACCTATTATATATTCTCTTTAGAAAGTGAGTGATAAAAAATTGTAATTATATAAGTGATAGTTGAAGATTTGGGAAATGCAAGGTATTTTAAATGAGTAGGAATAAGTTATTATTGATGGTTTTTTATTTCTCTAAGGTTATGTTTGAATGAAGAGAAAATGAGGAGAAAATAGGGGGAGTGAATAATAGGTAGGAAGACTTCTATAAATAATTTTTTTTTAATTACTTTTGGGAGTTTTCCCTCCTAATTTTTTGGTCTCCCTTAATTTTCTCTTCATCTAAACATGAGATAAATTAAAACTCTCTTGTAACGTATTAAACACAAAATTCTAACTTTATAAAATATAAGCATTACTTTATGATACTTGGAGCCAGACGGGAGAAAAACTAATTTTCACTAACCTTGTTTATTATTAATAATTTTCTTTTTTCCTTGATTTTCCCTCCATCCAAATATGAGATAAATCCAAATATGAGGTAAATGAAAACTTTCAAGTAATGTTTTAAACAGTAAGTTCTAACTTTATATGATATAAGCATTACTTCATGATAGTCGTTGAAGCCGGATGGGGAAAAAAACTAACTTTCATTGACCTTACTTATTGTTAATATAAGTTATGAATATTTAATTATGTTTCTCCCTTACTTCTAAATGTGTGAACTCTACTATTGACTGTATGCATTTAATTCTACCCCTCGTTTGTTATAAACTAAATATTATATTAAGAATTGGTGATAGTATTGGGAATTATAATAAATTTTTTGTTGCAGTTGCTATGAATGAAAAACATACAAAAGGTTTGTTTGGTTCAACTATGTTATATGTTTGTGATAATAATTATGATTATATTATTAAAAGTAAAGTGTTTAATTGCTCTTAATTACAACAATATTCGACAGTCTCATTTAATACCTCTCCTCCAAATACTCGCTATCACTTCATTATAGTCTGAAAAGGTCCAATTTGTTATTTAGTTTCACCCATTTTTGTCTCAGCTGTAAGAGTGAGATACATGTGATTGACTGTGATAAAGGTCTTAGTACCAAAAAAAAAAAAAAGTAGGCACTTTTTTGCCGACAGTCTAAAGATTTCCTGAGTGGGATGATAGGGAGAATTTAGACTTTCTATTTTTAGTTTTTTTTTAACTTCAGCTTTTGGAAAATATATAATTATAAAACGATTCAATAATTAAGTAACTTGTCCCTTTTCCCTTTACACTATTATTGACTTTGACCAAATTTGAACATGGTACGTGTAACGCGTGAGCTTTACGGCAATTTAGTTATTTTTTTTTCAATTAAATTATTTTGAGTTTTACACTTTGCATTAAAGTGTAGGTTTTGGGAAGTTTTTAAGCGCGTAGCAATCTTTTTCCACCTAATAAAGCATTTTCTTTCCGTCTTTCTCTCCAGATTTCCCCATATACCAACGAAGCATTAGCCCTTGTTAAAAACTTGAAGAAAAAAAATGATCTTTAAGATTCGAGCCAATGAAAAATAAAGTTTGGAATAAAGTATTAAATTTAATACCTCTTCTAACAAAAGAGGTTATCAATACATTTGTTATTGGGATGATAGTAGTATCTTTCTTCTTTAATATAAGATTAAGTTGACTGATTTGAAGAGATTAATGAAGTTATAAATTATTTTTAAAAAAATTTTGTTTATCATTTTTCTTTAAACTAATTTATTATATAACTAAAAGAAAATTATTTAATATTCCATAGTTAAAATATAAGAAAGAGGCGGTATGCAATAATGAAATCATTTTCGTTCTATAGGCCTTGATTGGTAAAATTTCACAGCCTGGTGGTTGCGCGGATAAAGGCATTGATCAACGGGGTTGGTATAAGTGATAAATGGTTTCTATCGTTTAAATAAGATCTCAAATTTAAGCCTTGTGAATGCAAAAAAACTCCATTGGAAGACTCATTCATTATAGCTAAGTGTGCAACGCAAGTCAAATTCGAATTAGTCAAGTAAAGCTCTGGATACCGGATGGACAAAAAAAAAATAAAGACTTTGATCAAAACAAAAGGACGCTGGATAAATAATTTCAGATACGAAACAAATGGTCTGGGCTCGCTCTAATGTGTGAATGGTTTGTCTTTTTTTTTGGGCCTAAGGGTCAAAGTTGATGTCTGTCAAGATTGATTGCCATAACAAAATCATTTATTCGGGTTTGGAATTGGTTAAGGCGTTCGGGGAGGTATCCTAACTTCTAGGTGCCTAAATAAACACTTGAGGGTAATAGACGGCTCGCCCCGTCTAACATTAGTATCACCAAGGAGGAAGGAAAATTTTGCCCTACCCTTTGATTATGGGTGAACCCAACCCCTTTTTTAAAATTTTTTGAATTAAAAAAAAACAAAATCATTTATTATAGCCATCGAAAAGTCATATTTTTTTAATAATAAATAAAGAGTTCTTGGAAAAAGGAAAAAAAGAAAAAGGGGTGAGATGTTATGAAATTGAAGGAATTCTAGAGAGAAGTCAAAGAAAATTCTAGAGAGATGAAATGAATTCTCATTCAAGTGTATAGAATAGTTATAGATGACTTCTATTTATAGAAGGAAAACGGGTCTTTAGTGTAATTTCCACTTTGGGTCATTTGATGCAATTTTCCCTTCATTACACAACTGTTCACTCACGGATTTGCATTCCCGTGAATGTGTTATAATTATGTGTGGGTTCCACCAAATAGTAAATTACTATGCGTTGTACTATGCAAATAGTAAATCACTATGCATGAACCCCATGTCATCTTGTAATATTTGGAGATCTTGAGTCAATGGACATCCACATAATAAGTATATTCATAACACTCCCCCTTGGATGTCCATTTATGAATGTGATTCGTTAAAAACTTTAACTAGGAAAAACCCAGTGGGATAAAAACTTAGCCAAAGAAAAGAGTATATCATCCATTGATACATTGTCTAGTGCTGCCTCATTAAAAACCTTTCTAGGAAAACCCAGTGGGACAAAACCTAGATAAGGGAAAAAGAGTATGGCGTGTATCAACTCCCCCTTTTGCCAATATCAGTATTACTCCCCCTGAAAACAACATTGCTTTCAATGTCTTTGTGTTGATAAAGAACTATATCTTGCTAATAAGCATGATACATTGGTGCTTCAATAGCACTAAAACATGGTACTTCTGGACTAAATAGTTCTTCATCTTCTTTGCATATTATATGAGATCGGAATTAATCATTATCCGCCTGCAAAAACCTTGTAATCATTGAGATAGATAATGGATATGACTTATCCATATGAAATCACTTTAGTACCTTCTTTATATATACTTCTTGATATACAAATATCCTATTTTATAGGTACTTAGTCCATAATCCAGGATATTATTTTTTGTTCTTCTCAAGTACTTCATTTCAAATTCTTTCTTTAAATAATTAATTGTTTTTTGAAAACTCTTCAAGAGTTCCAATGATGTTTATATAATCAACATAAATAGCAATTATAACAAATTCATTTCTCAATTTTTTCATAAAAATGCATGGGCATATCGGGTCATTTATTGTACCCTTCTTTTAACAAATATTTCTTATGACAATTATACCACGTGCGCCCTGATTGTATCAAGTCATACAGGGACTTATTTAACTTGATCGAGTATTGTTCTTGAGAATTTGAATTAGATACTTCTAGTATCTTAAGTCCTTCAAGGACTTGTGCTTCTGGCACATTAAGTCCTTCGGGGACACGTGCTTCTGGCACCTTATATCCTTTGAGGACTTTCATATAAATATCACTATCAAGTGAGCCATACAAATAGGCAATCACGATATCCATTAGATGCAAATTAAGCCTTTCATTTACTATTAGGCTAATCAAATCATGAAAAGTAGTTGCATCAATGCCAAGTCTTTGTGTAAATCCTTGGGTTACAAGATGTGCTATATATCTTGTAATTTCACCATTTTCATTTCTTTTCGTACAAAGACTCATTTGTATCTAACTGGCTTTACACCTTCAGGTGGATGGATTACAGGTCCAAATACTTTTGTTTTTGCCAGTAATTTTAATTCTGCACTAATAGCATCTTTCCATAGGGGCCAATTCTTTCACTATTGGCACTCGCTAATGGATTTTGACTCATAATCCTCATTACCATTCATTACATCATATACTATATGATAAACAAATATGTCATTAACGTTGACTTCATTTCGGTTCCATCGGTTACTATTCATAACATAATTTATTGAGATCTCATTATATTCACATATTTTCAGGTGCCTGGGTCTCTTCTAGGACCACAATATTCTCTTTTGGAGATAACATCTCTTCAAGAGATGGCTCTTCTGGAGCTTTTCTTAATCATCATCGACTTGATCGTCTATATTCTTAGCTCCTTTTCTCTTTCGAGGATTTTATCTTTAGAACCGATGGACCTGCAACGCTTCAAGCGTGCTTTATAATAATTTGTCCTTCAAGGACATCAATTCAAATAGGAGTATTAGTAGTTGGGACATGTGACTTTGTCACTTTCTTTAAGTCAGTAAATGTTTCTGGCATTCGATTAGCTAGACTCTGCAAATGAATTATCTTTTGAACTTCTAGTTCACATTGTTTTGTACGAGGATCAAAATGAGCCAATAATAATTCATTCTAGCTAATCTCTTTACCCAATCTGCTTATTTTTCTCCCCCTCATCTAATCATGCAGTATAAGTCTCATAAATCCATAAGTATCCTATAGAAACATCATTTTGTTTCATTTAGATACAAACAACAAGAAGAAGGTCTTTATACAACATTTATCCATTTATGTGCATTATGGTAGATTAATAAACGTTGCACGTTCAAAAAATTTCAAGATGGAATTAATCTGGCTTCTGACCAAAAGCCAGTTTTACTAGGAGAATTTTGTTGGCTTATATAATTGTTGCAAATATACCAACATATAAATTTTGTTCTCATAATCATTGATCTATCCATTCATGGATACTTTAATACATGATTTATGGATCATTCAATCTGGAAATTGCGCGCTTAATTTATTCAAACATCAAACATGCAAACTTCATGTTGCAAACATCACTGCAAACTTTAAGTTGTAGAATAATAATTTCATATGTAACTTTTTAATAGATGCATATTTCAATTGTAAGATTCACATGTTATTTCAATGGGCCCATATAAATCTGTTTGATATATTTTCAGAGATCCAGTACTAATCATGATCAATGATATTCTCTTACTCATTTCTATTGAGAACAATAAGCACATAATAATATGTTGGTTATACATGAAGAATCTTTTGGTTCTTCAATGAATGTCAATATATAATATAATTTGCAATATATATGACTCGGATGATCAAACAAGTCATGCCAACAATAAATATGTTTGAATCAATAAACTTCTGGTTTACTATAACATATATCTCAACTAAACATAATCTGACATCCATTTTAAGAGATCTTATTAGACTTTGGGTGAAAAGTATATAACTTTTCAAAAATTAACTCACACTATTCTGACTCACACTTGTTTTCTAACAAATCCCCCTCTCAAGTGTGAGTTATATATCAACATACTTTCTTTATATCTTATTTTCAAAATCATTTTCAAACCTTGTAAAGCTTGAAAATAAAATCTATATTAGTTTTTCAGAAACTATATGAATCTTCTTTCATGTAGTTCTTCAAGAACTATCATATAATATTGCATCATTAAATCTAATTACTCACCAATAATATACTTCAATTTACTTATATATATATACAAAATATATATAGTCCACCACATATGAAGATATACATGATTAAAATAACTTAGAATCACATAGATTTAGAATCACACATGAAAAATCTTCAGCAGAAAATTCTTATGGTAATAAATTTATGATGTGTGATCACAATAAATTTAAATAACAATAACGGCAAAAATTAAGTTTCAAATTACCTTTTAGGCATATATATTTTTCTGCAGCTCATTGCCTCTTTAATATTTTATTGGAAGTAAACTTCTAGTTTACATTGGCAAACATATGGTTTGCATCAGCAAACTTCTAGTTTGTATTTACAAACCTTTGCATTATTATTTGTAAACTTCAAGTTTACAATAGCATATATCGATATCTATTTCTGCAGATATCTTGGAAACTCAACAAGTTTCATTTTGTACTTATACTTGGTAGAATAAAATGCATAATCAATGCATAGTTTTGTTCATTCAAATAACAAAACTTCCGGAGCCTTAAATCATATTTATATTTTCATAGTTCTTTCGGAGTCTCAAATTTATACTATCAAATATAGTCTCAACATTGGCCTCTTGTTGAGCATACTATGCTAATTAGTTTTCAGGACTATTAGTCTTTAAAATTATTACTCCTGGATGACATAAATCTCTGCAATTATTTATCTTCAGGATAATAACTGAAAATTCTTTGTATCATTCAATATTTAATACATAGGCTTTCAAGGCCTCAATAATAATTCAATGTCACTCTCTTGTTTACCCATCATTTCTGGTGTAAACATGATGTTATTCATTATAGGACTCTCATGTCCATTCCTCATAAAATCATGGGGAGCAAGATTTGATAGTAACATCATTAATTTTAGCATATTTATTATGCCAATTTCCCTTTTGTGGTTCTTATCAGTAAGCTTTCTCCACTTCAAGTGGGAATTTGAACCACCATAATTACAACCATGATCATACTCAAGGCTGTAGACTTAACACATATGATCACGTCCACAATTAGAATCATTCATTATTTCATTCATTTTTGAGAATGGAATCAAGCCTTGAGATTTATAATTCTTGCAACAAAAACTCTGTTTTGTTTGACCACATTTAATTCATAACTCACAATTTTGTTACTTCAGGAGCAAATTGGGTAATCAATTTATAACAAACTTTCAAAAGAACAACCATCTTCTAGTGGTCATACAATCCCTCTAATTTGTTCTAATGAACAAGGGAGTATTTAAAGCCAAATTTACAATTTTGAGGCATTTATACAACTGATGGCATACAAAAATTATGGATCAAGCCATATTTCATAATTTGTCTCTTGGCTTCAGGCTAACTTGCCTCTTAGCTTCAAGCTAATTTATCTCTTGGCTTCTAGCCAATTTATGACTCCTCATGGTCTCAAGCCAACTTATGCCTCATATTTCTCAGGCAAATTTATGCCTCATATCTCTATAGCATTTTGATCTCTATGATACATATGACCTTTAACAGTTTATCTTTAAGATAAATATAAATATATAAATATAAAATATAAACATAATAAGATAAATAGATGGAACCCACTAATATGTTGCCACCATGAAAAATAAATAAATGTTAGTGGTAATAAAATTAAATGTTAGTGACATAAAAATAAATGTTATGTTAGTAACAATAATATAAACGTTAGTAATATAAAATTAAATGTTATGTTAGTAATGTTAGTAACAATGATAAAATCATAAATTAAAAGGAAAGATTAAATCTAAACTTCTAATCTGGAGTTAAATTAATGACAATAATAATAAAATCTGAAACTAAAATTAATAATAGTAAAGATAAAGTTGAAAAGTCTACTTACCTTTAATGTAAGAAGGGTGTCGGCAGATTTTTTTTTTAATATTAAAATATATTATATTTAATATTATATAATATTTTATATTATATACATAATCCATTATTACGGACAATGCTCCCACCTGCTCCATTATGCTGCATGATTCTTGTTTTTCAACTTTTTCTTTCTCATTCGGGCAAAAAAAAAACTTTTTCTTTCTCATGAAAATGAAGGACCGAAAACACACACATTATTATTATTATATATTATATTTAATATTACTTAAAGGCTCCACCTAGCTACTTCATCTGCATAATCATTCTGTTCCTTCACGTGAACTCTCATCCTTTTTCATTCTCTCTTTTCCTTTGGTTCATTGAACGGCGACGGCATAGAATAAAAAGAGGCTGGAAGGAGAAGAGGATAAGAGGGTGGTGTTGGTGGGTGTGAGGAGAGAAGAGTGGAGGTGAGGAACAATGGTGAATCTGGACGGAGGGAGAGAGTGAAATCGAAGGAAGGTGGAGTGGGGACTAACAGACCGGGTTGGGTCAGTGAAGGGGAAAAACGAAGGGAGGCAGAGGCACGGAAGCTTGACGGAAGGAAGGTTCAACGGTGGGCTTGATTGTGTGACTGGAAGAAAACAATCATGAGAAAGAATGGTGAGATCAGTTAAAGCTATTAGCCGAAGGAAAAGCCATCGTGCTGATAACGTGTTATGAAATTGAAGGAATTCTAGAGAGAAGTCAGAGAAAATTCTAGAGAGATGAAATGAATTCTCATTCAAGTGTATAAAATAGTGACAGATGACTTCTATTTATAGAAAGAAAATGGGTCTTTAGTGTAATTTCCACTTTAGATCATTTGATGCAATTTTCCCTTCATCACACAACTGTTTACTCACGGATTTGCATTCCCGTAAATGTGTTATAATTGTGTGTGAGTCCCACCAAATAGTAAATTATTATACGTGGTACTATGCAAATAGTAAATCACTATGTATGAACCCCATGTCATCTTGTAATATTTAGAGATCTTGAGTCAATGGACATCCCCATAATAAATATATTCATAACATGAGAGAGGTTGTTTTCGGTCACCAAGTTTTTGTAACCAAATATAATAATTAGATGACTGGACCAGGTCTGCCATCCACTAAAGTTCAAGATTACCCAAGTTAAAAATTGATGCGATATTTCTTTTCATATATAACAACATATGGGTGGTCTTAAAAAAAAAAAAAAATAGCGATCATGAAGATTTTATTAAGTTTTATCGAACAGGTTAATTAATTATTGGAGCGCTTTATCATCATGGTATGAAATCCGTTTTAATTGATTACTATTTATGTATTGTTTGTTGGTAGATGACAGGGGTGGTGCGTGAGGAGAGAATAGTGCCATCACTAGCTTTCCTCTCTATTTGATATTTCTACACGGTTGAATTACATTTTAATTGATGAGATTTAATAATATGTAACTATTTATGTTTTAATATTATATTGTTATATAATATTATATCTTACCCATTAAAACAAAATTTGATGCTTGTGACATTAAATACAAAGGAAGTGAAAATTATAAAGGTTAGCGGAATCACTTGAAGATGCCTTTCTCCCGGTAGCTGGCTGAGCAAGCCAAGCGCAAAACAACAAGGCATTTTTAGTATATAATTGCGGTTACAGAAAATTGGATATATATATATATATATGTTGCAGCGTTTTGTTTTGGAGCTACGTACGTTCCCATGATATTGAGGCCTGCTAATTAAACAATATTCATGACTTGCCGCCTGCCGTTTTCCCTTCTAGTTCATTAATTGTTACACACGCCGCTCTTGTTCACAATATATTGTTCGCTTGAGGCCTGCTTAACTCAGATGATAAGGATATATATATATATATATATATGGACAGTGGCAATTAACCACTATAAGTTCAAACCATTCTTATGTGAAAGCAAATGAATAAAAGAAATTGAACACAGTTTTAGACATTTAGTGAACAGCTTTTTCTCTTGGTCTTTTGCAAGATATCTTTTCCTCTAGCCTATTTTCTATCCCAAATTAAAATAATATAATTCACTCAAGTGGTGTTTATTGTAATGAAGCGTCTGATTGAATTATGCTGAAATAAAATATCTAATTGTAGCTCGGGCGCGCCATAGAAATTAGAAAACGCCATGCTTACACACACACACTAAAGGAGGAAAGTGGCAGCCACAAGCCATAGCCGCAACAACCACAATAACATAGTAATGGCAGAAGAAAAATGGGGTGCAAAAGAGAGAGGGGACTACACAGAAGACGGTACAGTGGATCTCAGAGGAAAACCCATTTTAAGGTCCAAGACTGGAAGGTGGAGAGCTTGTTACTTTATACTGGGTACGTAAATATACATATGTATGTATATGTATGTGTGGATACGAGCGAGTCTTCTTTTCTCGAGTTCAAGTAGAAAGAGTTCATAGTGATGTTGAGTTGAATTGATAAAATTAATTCTGACAGGGTACGAGGTGTTCGAGAGATTTGCATACTTTGGAATAGGAGGAAACCTAGTGCTGTTTCTAACAAAGAAGCTGCACCAAGGAACTGTCAAATCTGCAACCAGTGTCACCAACTGGTCTGGCACTGTTTGGATCACACCACTTGCCGGTGCCTACATCGCCGACGCCCATCTCAGCCGATACTGGACTTTTCTTATCGCCGCTCTCATTTATCTATTGGTCTGTTACGTTACACACACACTGATTAAACCCTGCATCTTCATTGTCTCTTGTTAACATGCTCGTGTTTCTACAGGGACTTTGCATGTTAACATTGACAGTTTCATTAAAGGTATTGAGGCCTCCACCGTGCAGTGAAGGCATCGTGGCCGTGGGAACAACACAACATTGCCAGAAAGCGACATGGTATCAAGTTGGGATGTTCTTCTTGGCTTTGTATACCGTCGCGATTGGGGCTGGTGGGACCAAGCCCAATATTTCAACCATGGGCGCAGACCAGTTCGATGAATTTGAGCCCAAAGAAAAAGTCCAAAAACTATCATTTTTAAACTGGTGGATGTTTTGTCTTTTCTTTGGTGTTCTTTTCTCAAGCACCTTCCTCATCTACTTTTCAATATTCCTCTTCTTGGTGGGCACTCCATTTTACAGGCACAAAAAGCCCGTGGGCAGCCCTCTAAGCAGAGTGTTGCAGGTTCTTGTAGCTTCTGTGAGGAAGTGGAACGTACGGGTCCCACATGACCCACAAGAATTGCTTGAGCTCACCACTGAATATTACGCCCAGAACCAGAGACCAAAGATTGATCACACCTCTTCTTTAAGGTTAACATCTCAAAGTCAAAACCAATCCCATAATATAACATATAGTTACATTTTTTTTTTGGGGGAAGATTAAAGATATTAGATAAATTACTATATTTCTATTTATCATTTTTCTCTAAAATAATTTATCTAATTTATAAACTGGCATATAATCGAAATAATTTATTTATCTTTTTTAATTTTTTTGAAAAAATCAAGTGAGTCTTATATTTATGATATATGTGTATTAGTTTTTTGTACCCCTCATCTCCTTAATATAAGACATTCGAGAAGTTGGTATTGATCCTAAGACATAATTTTCATGTTTTGTTAATTTTTTTTTTAGTTTATAATTTTATTAATGCCCTCTCTCAATAATAATCAGGGAGGAGAGAAAAAACGAAATTTAAAATAATTACTAAGGTATTTTAGAAAGTAAATATATCTATAAATATATGTTACAGTACTAAAATACAAAATGTTTAATGAGTCAACCTGTTTGATTGTTTTATGAGTGCAGGTTCTTGGACAGAGCAGCGACGAAGACGGGGGAGACATCAGCATGGATGCTTTGTCCGGTGACACAGGTTGAGGAAACGAAACAAATGGTGAAAATGGTTCCTATTCTGATTGCTTCATTTGTTCCAAGCATTATTGAAGCTCATTCCAACACACTCTTCGTCAGACAAGGCTCCACGTTAGACAGAAGCATAGGTTCTAGTCATTTTCAGATTCCTCCAGCTTCTCTTATTGCCTTCGTCACCATCTTCATGATGCTCACCATTGCACTCTACGACATCGTTTTCATCCCTCTTGCTAGGCGTTACACCAACAACCCCAGAGGCATCACTTTGTTGCAGAAGTTTGGGATTGGCCTCGTGATACACGTCATTATTATGGTCACAGCGTGTTTAGCAGAAAGAAAGAGACTAAGTGTCGCAGAAGAAAACCAGGTCTTAGACGAGAAGGACAAGATCCCGCTTAGTATTTTCATATTGCTTCCTCAGTTTGCTTTCGTTGGTGTTGCTGATGCGTTTGTGGAAGTTGCAAAGATAGAGTTCTTTTATGATCAAGCACCACAAGGAATGAAGTCTCTTGGAACTTCGTATTTCACCACCAGCAATGGGATTGGCTATTTTCTGAGCAGTTTTGTTCTATCAACGGTTGCTCATGTTACCAAGAGAAATGGTCAAAGCAAGGGTTGGATTTTGGATAATCTGAATATTTCCCGCTTGGATTACTATTATGCATTCTTGACTGTACTCTGTTTTCTCAACCTCGTTTTCTTTTTGGTTGTTTCCAAATTGTTTGTGTACAATGTTGATGTGACCCAACCCAAATCTGGGTTGGATAATCCTCAACCATAACACTACTGATATGGCCGAGTTAAAGCCAGCTCTTGTCACATGTCATGGATTATCTTTTGCAAATATATATGTGTGTGTGTGTGGACTTTATTCAGTTTTATTAAATATAGATGTGATAATTAACATATCGTTCTTAAGGTCCATATGTACTAGATCTCAATTTCATTAAAAAAAGATGCTCATCAGAGTTTACTATATCCACCATCATGATTTCTGTTTCGGTGTTGCCCTCTTTATGGTGAGGGCTAGAGCAAGAACATGAAAAAAGGACATTCAAACGATATAAAATATAAAAATTCTAGCAAAGTACTCTCATTATTTGTGAATGATAATGTTAAGAGACTTAATTATATGCATCAACAGCATCAATCATATGGATAGTGGTCAATTTTTATTTAAAATATGAATATTTTCCCGTTTCATTGCACATGCATTATGGTAGATATTTCTCTGAAGTCAGCAGCTTAATTGGTTGAGGAAACCCTAACTTGAATATTCCATTGGTAATATGCACTCGGCACGGCATCTGATGAATTGTTAAATGATTCAGGAGTGGTGGCGCGCGTCATGGATGACTAGTCGATCGAGGCTAAATAATTAAAGTCAAAGCTATTCACTTGACTTTTTGTGAGATGTACTCCCCCTTAATTAATATCCACTATTACGAAGTAAACCGTGAACATGTTAAATATATCAAATTTCGAGCGATGAACAAGTCAGCAACCTACCAAGTTGTACATATATAACTGAATAATACATGGGTATGTACTATGATCTGAATTATCTAAATTAAACGAGCTTATATAAGTACAAAGCTGCTTCCTTTCACCAAGCACGAAACGAAGTTGGTGTTCCTCTCTTCATTTCAGCAAATAATGGCCATGGCAGAAGAGAAGGGCCTTGAAAACGTGAGAGACGGCTATACCGAAGATGGCACAGTTGATCTGAGAGGCAGACAAGTTTTAAGGTCAAAGACTGGAACATGGAAAGCTTGCTCTTTCATCCTAGGTAGCACATGTTTGAATACTTATATATTCTCATCCTTGGTAGTAATCACTACCTGTAGACTTTTCCTTTTTACGTTCTATCATCCTTTAATGAGACCCATATATGTACGTACGTGATTTTCATCAGGGTATGAAGTGTTTGAGAAGTTGGCGTCCTCAGGAATATCGGCAAACCTAGTTCAGTACTTAACAACCAAACTCCATGAGGGTACTGTCAAATCTGCAAACAATGTTAACAACTGGATTGCTTCTGTGTGGTTGACGCCACTCGTTGGAGCTTATATAGCCGATGCCCATCTCGGTCGATATCTCACCTTTCTGATTGCTGCATTCATTTATCTGATGGTAATTAATATTTAAGGAGTCCATGATTTTTATTTTAAATATAACACATATTTTTTATATTTATAAATATTTTCTTAATTTACTTTTTATTAATAAACTTTCAACAATAATTAAAGAGTTGGGGAATGAGGGAACCAAGGAAAATTACTAGAATGTTTTAGAAAATATATACCATATTTAACTAGTATAACTAACTTCCTTAATCTAATAAAATTAGATGAATATGTCTTATGTTAAATATATCATATTTCATGTCATTGTCGTTCATGCATCATCGGGCTCGTACGTAGTAACAACCATTTGATGACCGCCATTATTTTCTAACTTAGCTTGCTGATTCATCAGGGAATGTGTTTGTTGACGCTATCAGTTTCATTACCAGCACTGAGGCCACCAACATGCGGTGAGGGCGTCGGACAAGAAGAATGCAAATCGGCGTCGTCATTGCAAGTGGGTATATTCTTTTGTGCCTTGTACATAATAGCAGTGGGAACAGGTGGAATCAAGCCAACCATCTCAACCTTGGGAGCTGACCAATTTGACGACTTTGAGCCAAAGGAGAAATCCCAAAAGCTCTCATTTTTTAACTGGTGGATGTTCACCGTCTTCCTTAGCAGCCTCTTCGCAAGCACTTTCTTAATTTACGTGCAAGATAACGTGGGCTGGTCCCTTGGTTATGGCCTTCCAACTATCGGATCAGCCTTTTCTATGATACTGTTTCTATTAGGTACTCCATTTTACAGACACAGATTGCCCAAGGATAGCCCTATAACGAGACTACTTCAGGTGCTTGTAGCTTCTCTGAGGAAGTGGAAGGTAAAGGTTCCAGATGACCCGCGAGAGTTACATGAACTTAGTATACAAGAGTACACAAGTAACAAGAGGCACATGATTCATAACACCTCCTCATTAAGGTTTAATAGCTTTAAATACAATTACATCAGTTGATTTATTTTTAGGATTAAGGTGTATTTTTGTTCCGAAAGTAATCACTTGGGTATTTAGAAGTTTTTCGACAAATAATTTTATCTTAAAAGTAACAAGTAATTAATGGAGTAATTGCACCTCCAGTCGTTAATAAATATTAACGGTCAACAATAATTTTTTAATAATTATGGTGGATTTGTTCGTTTTTTAACATTTTTAGGGTAAATTTGTTTCTCAAAAAACTTTAAAATACCTAATGTATTGGAGTTGTTACTTCCGAGATAAAATTCTTAATATCCTTGTTTTCATGTAATGATTTATGATCCATCGTGGTTGATTATTGCAGATTCCTTGACAAAGCTGCAACAAAGACCCGCCAAACTTCACCGTGGATGCTTTGTCCGGTGAGCCAAGTTGAGGAAACAAAGCAAATGATGAAGATGATAACTATTTGGACTGCAACACTCATACCCACCGTTGTAATATCACAAGGGAACACACTCTTTATCAGACAAGGGACCAAACTAGACAGAAGCATGGGCCCACATTTCGATATTCCTCCAGCTTCTCTAGCAGCATTTATACAAATCTTCTCACTAGTAACCATTATAATCTATGACCGCGTAATAGTTCCATTAACCCGAAGATATACAAAGAACCCAAGAGGGATCACATTGCTCCAAAGACTAGGCATCGGTCTTGTGTTGCAGATCATCGTGATGGTCACTGCAAGTTTAGCAGAAAGAAAAAGACTCAGTGTTGCAAGAGAAAAACACCTTCTTGGCCAATCTGACAAAATCCCACTAAGTGTTTTCATACTATTGCCTCAGTTTTCATTGTTGGGGGTATCTGATGCCTTTGTGGAAGTAGGAAAGATGGAATTTTTTTATGATCAAGCACCAGAAAGTATGAAGAGTCTAGGAACAGCATATCAGACGTCCACTGTAGCGATTGGTCATTTTCTGAGTAGTTTTATTCTGTCGACCGTGGCTGATATCACCCAGAGAAATGGAGACGATAAGGGTTGGATTTTGAATAATCTGAATAAGTCCCATTTGGATTATTATTATGCATTCTTGGCTATACTTAGCTTTCTGAACCTTGTTTGGTTTTTGGTGGTTTCAAAATTCTATGTGTATAATGCTGATTTAACACAAACCAAAGAGAGGTCGTCATCGGAGATGGAATGTTCATAACACCCTTTGAAGGCTAGCTAGCACGCACTTGCACCAATTATTAATGTATATGTAAATCAACAAATTACTTTGTGCTATCTGTTATCAGTACTTTGAATGTGAGAAATATATCAATCAAGAAAATGAAATGTAATTTTACTCTAATAAGTGATATCGGCCGGATGTTGTTTTTGTTTGTTTCAAACCAAAAAAATCACGTGTTCTCGACATAACTTAACAGCTATAGCCTATATATATGTACAAGGACGGGTATTTTAAGATTTACGAGTATTTCGACGCCCTGCGGTACCTACATATATAAACCCAATCATCGATGAGGAGGGAGAATTAAAAACATTGTAATCTCCAGCGTATCTAACTAAAAACGACTGGAATTATGAATTAATTGGCACCAACCTCTCTCCAGAAAAATAATAAACGAACTCTTGATCCACAAACGGACGTTTGTATATATAGAAATATTTATCTTCTTCCTTCTATGATAAAGCTGCACAAAATAACAGCATTTCAAACGAACCAGCAGCTATTGAAAGGGGCCGGATAATATTAATAAGATTAGCTTAATATACTAATATAGTATTCCTCAAAATATTTTTTTGACCAACCAATACGTATTAAATTCGAATTTAATTTGAAGCATGCAATTAAGATAATGCGGTACCAACTCCCAAGGACCTCAAATAGATTTTTTATAATAGATAATATAGTAAATGTAAAAATAAGCCTAGGGCAAGATTAATTATTTTCCGATGTTGACCTTTCCACTTAATTTTTTGAATGCGGTATTACTATGGCGCACGTCTCTGATGAATGCCTCGATCAATAATTTAGGGATGGCGATTTACATTCTTTCCTCGTAGAGTCGTGGCTTACTATTCGGAGATGTCAATATCAAGGTCCCACAAATATCAGAGATTTTTATTTTTATTTTTTGCACGAAACAAATATCAGAGATTAATTAACCTGTAACCACCATATCGACATCAACAATTAATAAGTGTTTAATATATAAGTTGGTTAAATTATTTAATATGAGATACCTCTCTATCCTTAAATATAAACTTCAAATAATCAATTTACACTGAAAAAATATAGTTAAAATTATTTAAAAACAAATTTTTCAACTATACCTTTATTTTTAAAAAAGATAAGTGAGATAAACAATGGATACAATAAATACAATCAAAGGGGTATAATTTGAAAAAAAAGTGCAATAAATGCTTTGACAAAAATAAAATGAAGCTTACAATTTGAGACAAAACCCATTCAAAAATTTGAAGCATATATAGTTTGGGATGGAAGGATAATAATTTTTAAAACATTCTAGTAATTTTTTTTAATTCTCTCATTCTTTTTTATTTTTATTGTTGTTGAGGAAGCATCCATAAAGGTAAATTTAAAATAAAATTGAAAAATATAAAAAAATTTCTTATATTTAAAGCTAATATCAATTTTCAAAATATGTTTTATAATAAAAATTAAAAGGAGTATGTGGGGTTCATTAGCTGGCAAAAAAATAAAATAAAAATGTTGGGTTCTTCTCAGCACTTCTCCACCTATCAATAAGGGAAAAGAATAAATGTATTTGATTAATTAAAAATATATATATTATAATAAATATACGTTTAGAGGTGTAACGCCTCACGAGATCCCTCTTGATTCTGAAGATGAGACATATATATTAGGAGGGGTAAACCTGAAACCTGAATTGGATTCCGTTAATAATATTAAAAAAATATTTAAAATAATTTAAAATTTTCATTCATATATGTCTCTTTTAATGTTAAATATAGCCGAAAATTAAAGTCAGCTAATTTACAATATGTATAAAAAAAATTATATTTTACTACATAGTAGTGCGTATCTTTTAATTAAATGAATTTTAGAATCTCAAATATATAATAGTATATATTTTAAAATACATCAATTGTTCATTCTTCTCTCTCTGATGGGGGTTGCCTCGTCCCTTTGCGTATATGTTGTACGTAGAGATGGGGTCCTATTACGAATTATGATCAACCAGTTGTGCAAGTGAAGTGTCCATGTATATTCAATTCGTCCATGCTAAGTAAAACAAATTAAATATCGTCATGCTTTGAAATATGTAAAGGTGAAAAAGAAAAATCATCTAAAGTTCAGCATGAAATATATATAAATAAGGTATTAAAAGAAATTTTTACGTATAAAGTTTCTGTTTACTGTTGAATCATGACTATATATACTAATAGCCGCCGGCCTTTTATATATGCCTTCCTCCTGAATGATCCTTTTACGTAAAATAATAATAATAAATGTTCCAAAGGTGAAAGCGAGCTTCATTATTCAATTTTACTGATGAGGTAGTCATGGCGGCCGTGATGATGATTTTATTATAATTAAATAAAGAACAATTAATTATTCACAACGAAAACTAGAACTCAAGTAGTAGGATGTTCATTGAAAGGCAAATGTCAAATATTTAAAGAAATGAAGTACATTATGCATGATGAGTATAACAAGACAACATATATAAAGTGAAAAATGTAATTCGGCAGTGGCCACATTTGCCGTTAATTTCTTAGTTAGTTGGCTCATCTAAGATGTTCCCTGATATGGAGTCACCCATATAAAAAGCTGTCATGAAGAAGCTGAAATTGCCTCACCAACTCAAGCTTGTTTTCCCCTCTCCTGCACAAAAATAATGGCTATGGTAGCAGAAGGAAAAGAAGATTACACTGAAGATGGTACCGTGGATCGTAAAGGCAGACCAGTATTAAGATCAAAGACCGGAGGCTGGAAAGCTTGTTCCTTCATAGTAGGTAAATATAGACCATCTTTAATTTAATTAGCATTGCTTTTCTTGAATTTAAATGCATTTATATGTGTTTATAGGGTTTGAAGTGTTTGAGAGGATGTCATACTATGGAATTGCAACAAACCTGGTGGTGTATCTAACAACAAAGCTGCATGAGGGCACTGTGAAATCTGCAAACAATGTTACCAACTGGGTTGGTGCCATATGGATGACGCCAGTTGCTGGCGCTTATATAGCTGATGCTCATCTTGGCCGATACTGGACCTTCGTAGCTGCATCAGCCATTTACTTTTTGGTAATGATTAAAACACCAGATTATTCACTTTCTCCCAATCTTGGATGAACAATATACTCCCTCCTGTCGTGACTGTTTTTTTTGAAAGAGTTCGCTAAATAAATTACTTAATATTAATATATGTTATGTATCATTAGATTAATTTGGAATAAAAACGATAAATATATATTTTTTAAGATAATTTATTTAGGCTCCTTGTCTCTCCAAAAAAAAGTTAACTAGGTCTTATATTTAAGTCCGGAAGAAATATGTGTGTGTGTGTATGTTGTTTATGATTATCTTCTTCTTCTTGTTCTTTCCCAGGGGATGTGCCTGTTGACTCTAGCAGTTTCCTTACCAGCACTGAGGCCACCACCATGCAAAGAAGAGGATTGCCCAAAAGCATCGTCATTGCAAGTGGGTATGTTCTTTTTGGCCTTGTACATCATAGCAGTAGGCACAGGAGGAACCAAGCCCAACATCTCAACCATGGGAGCGGACCAATTTGACGACTTTGAGCCAAAAGAGAAATCAAGAAAGCTTTCATTTTTTAACTGGTGGATGTTCAGTATCTTCGTTGGAACACTTTTCTCCAACACCTTCCTAGTTTACATACAAGACAACGTGAGCTGGTCCCTTGGTTATGGGATTCCAACAGCTGGGCTGGCTTTCTCAGTGATAGTGTTTTTGGTTGGTACTCCTTTTTATAGGCACAAATTGCCCTCAGGGAGCCCTTTGACCAGAATTGCTCAGGTCCTTGTGGCTTCTGTGAGGAAGTGGAAGGTGCACGTACCAGAAGACCCAAAAGGCCTACATGAGCTAAGCATGAACGAGTATGCAACTAAGGGAAGATACAGAGTGGATCACACTTCTTCATTAAGGTATATACATGAGGATTAGAATGCAAATCTGTCCTAAATGTTTTCCTGAAGTAGCAATATCACTTTTATAAGTTTTGAGAGATTTAATGTTATCTTGAAAATGTTAAAATGGAACAATGTTAGCTTTACAAATAAAAATTTAAAGATCAACGCCAACTTTTTAACTTCAGTGTTAATTTTTTAAGGATGTGAGACAGAATTGATACGTGTTTTGAAACTTTCAGTAACATCCAACCTAAAAAAACTTTTGGAATAACATTGTTATTCAGCAAAAACTTCTTGAATAAATTTGCACCTTAAATCTATATATAATCCACTTACCTACTTGTTTTTCGAGTTGAAATTAAAATCATTCATTAATGATATTGCAAAATTTGCTGCAGATTCCTTGATAAAGCTGCAACAATGACTGGCCAAACTTCACCATGGATGCTTTGTACAGTGACCCAAGTTGAAGAAACCAAACAAATGATGAAGATGATGCCTATTTTAGTTGCAACATTTATCCCAAGCGCTTTGATAGCTCAAGGGGGGGTACTTTTCGTCAAGCAGGGCACTAAACTAGACAGGAGTATGGGCCCACATTTTGAGATCCCTCCAGCAAGTCTTGCTGCCTTTACAACCATCTTCATGCTCATAAGCCTTGTGATCTATGACCTTCTTTTTGTTCCTTTTATGAGACGCTTCACCAAGAACCCTAGAGGGATCACTATGCTTCAGAGACTTGGCACTGGCCTTGTGTTGCACACCATAATTTTGGTGACAGCGAGCTTGGTTGAAAGAAAGAGACTAAGTGTTGCCAGAGAAAAACAGCTTCTGGGAATTAAGGATGTGACTCCTCTTTCTATATTCATACTTCTCCCTCAGTTTGGTTTGGCTGGGATTGCTGATACCTTAGTGGAAGTCGCAAAGTTAGAGTTTTTTTATGATCAAGCACCACAAGGCATGAAAAGTCTTGGGACGTCATTTTTCTCAACCAGCATGGGAATTGGAAATTTTTTGAGTTCTTTCATTTTGTCAACTGTTGCTGATGTTACCAAGAGAGATGGTGGAAAGGGTTGGATTTTAGATAATCTCAACGTGTCGCATTTAGATTACCTCTATGCGTTCTTGGCCGTCCTCAGCTTTCTCAACTCTCTCTTCTTTTTGGTTGTTTCCAAGTCATTCGTGTACAATGATGATTTTACAGCAGAACCCAAAATAATAGATTTGGAGATGGAGGATTCATCACCAAACAAAACTTCTTCGTCTCATCAGGACAATGTACATAAGACCGACCTAAGCATGCAGTTTTCACAGCCAGAGGCAGCCAACCAAGATTAGGGCAAATAGTTTTATGTAATCTAAAAACAAAGCTTGTCAGATTTATATTATTGTTCTATGTGAGTCGTCTTTTCTTAATTTGCGTGGCATGCCCTATTACGATCTTGAATTCTTGATCCCTTCCTAGTAATTTATGAAGGCCAAGAAGTTAAAATCAGTATGACGACCTTCTTATTAATGATTAGACACTAAACAGCTTTAAAGCCTTCTCATATGAAAATATTATTAGTAAAAGAAAAGTGAGACTCCTATATGTCATTTTGCTGTGATGTGATCGCTAGCTCGTTTCAAAGTGAAAGCGGTTAAAATGAATGATTCCAAGAAACAAGGGCCGGCATAAGGTATAATAATTTGCCGGGAAAATGTATGAAAGGCATCTGAATGTGTTTGTTGGATAAGAGGAGGTCCTAGTCTGATCCCAACGTACGTACAGTATGCATCATATGGGAAAAGACGTACTCAATATTAACTCAACTTTATCTGCTCAGAGGGGACCAATCTTGTGCTTCATGATATTCTAGCTAGCTCCTTGCCTTACTTTTTTTTTTTATCGTTTTGTTCATTTCAGTTGTCACTACTTCATTTATTGTTTATTTGTATTCTTTGGCATCCTTTCAGATTTTCTAGGCCTCTCCAAAGTCAGATATCTTAATGTCATATAATAAAAGAAGTCTTAAACTTTTAGGTTGTACAAATAAATAAACCCTTCAATTTCAAATACAAGGTTTTTGTTGGATATTTTTGTTTTCCCCCTTTAAACTTCACTTGGATCACGCAAAAATACAATATAGTTCATCATATAATAAGAAAGAAGTTTAAAACTATTAGAGAGAAATGTCAACGATTAATTAAAGATGGATTTGAGGGGAAAATATATTTTGATTCAAATTTAATTAGGTTAATTATCTTTAACTAATTTTATTTTTGTCTATGTAGGATAAGTATTGATGATTTAGGTATCGACCTTCATATTTGATACAGAAGGAATTGCACACACTACAATCATTGAAATAACATGTAATCAATAGCATCTGTGTATTTGGTGCAGAAAAATAGAAATAACAAAATCGCATCCACTAGTATTATTGATCTATGAGAAAGTGATGGTTTTAAATGAGTAAAACGAATTTAGGGGAAAAGGAATTTAGAGCAAAATCTGCGGTTGGTCTTGCTTGTCTTCATCTTCGTAGAGCTTCGATCCTTATTACTATGGTCTATGAGAAATCTATCTTTTGGTTATCTCACTGAACATGAAGCTCAACACCCCCTCCATCTCCTTGACTTCCTTTCCTAACAAAATCTTCAGTCTCTTGCATCTCAATGTTGGTTCCACTTTCATCCACCGTTTCGTCACCTGGAGATGCTGCAGATAATATTCCATCATGTTCTGCATCATCAGTTTCTTGTTCATATTTAGTATTCTCCAATTCAGTACGAGCGTTTTTATCAACAAAATCTCTCTTCCTTTCTACAAGACCTAATGATTCTTCTATGTTCAGTGAAACCGTTTCTGAATCGATAGCAACTTCTGACTCATCTTCCTCTGCAACTGTATCATTCTTTGAAGAGCCTGAATTATCTTCTTCCTGGGAAAAAACACCAGCATTTGAGGAATGGTCGGCCTCTTCAAGTGTAACCACGTGCTCTTTGGGTGGAAATTTTGTTTTCTCAATCTCCAGCAGCATTTGTATCGTCTGCGTAGCAGCATCAATCGCCCATTCGTCGTTATCAGCATCTCTGAAAGGGAATAAGAGGACATCATCAGAAGAAAAGTAGCACTGGGAAAACACTGATAATGAAAAAAACATTACCTGAAAGGATCAATTCCTGCTGAAAGAAAGGTTGATTTTATGAGCGAGACAAGTACCATGGGATCATTGGAAAAGTATCCTCCGTACATTGTAATTTCCATCAGGAATTGCACATCCAGAACAAACTGCTCAATAAACGACTAGCTAGTTAAATGGAAATCATAATTCGAGTTGATGTTCGCAATCTCAAGTTGGTACATGAGAACTAATTTTCCATTCCTCTCTACAGACAAGTTCAAATAGTAGAATAACGTCATGTTAAGAGAAGAGAGGGAACGGGAAGATCAAAACCTTCTTGGAGTCATCATGTTCTGAGCATGTATTCTCCTCTTCACTTCCGAGAATGTTTTTGTTCTGGGAAACCCAAATAAAGATGGACTCCATCATCTCTCTCAGTAAGCCCATCAGCCAATCCGCTTCCAAAACGTTTCCTTCAGCAAGTTGCTCCAATTTCCTCAGTTCAAGAAATAAAATCTTCCCACAGTGGAAAAAGATATATCAGATCAAAGATCAAATGTAAAATATTACTGCATGAATTTCTTAGAATAAAAAACAGGCAGCAGTTTCTTTGAACTTCCTTCGGCTATTTGTGTCTTTTCTGCAAGTTACAGCGTCCTTTTCTGCAACTTAGTTTTGGAAATACTGAAGTAAACTTCAACAAATGCTGAAAAGTGAAATGAATTTGAGGTTTAGTAATCTCAGCTTTCTCTTAACAGCCTATCCACTTTGGCTTCACCACTCAACTTAATAGTAATGTTGCTTGCAGATTCATTGCGCGGACGACTTTCAGGACAACAAAAGTGAAAAACATACCTGAAGAACACCAGAGGGCATTAGATTGGGGACTGTGTTAGCATCACGCTGTTCGTTATCGTGAGTGGCCAGAGTAGTTTCATGGCTTCTATGAGTAGACAGTACTCTGAGTATGAACTGCTGGCAGAATTGATGTCTCAACTTATTAGAACTTTCTTCTATAAACAATAGAAAATCATCAAGCTCCGTGTGCTGATAAGCGACCGAATGGTTTTCCATTGAGTTTGAATCTATGTCAACGGTGCTCCTAAAGATACTCTCACCCAAGATACTGAGAAGCTGTACTAACGTTGACATATTTGCCAAAATAGAAACCTGTTGTGGCACAGACTCAGCTGGCATGATTCTAAAAGTATCTTTCTCTATTACGCTTGTGTCATATGTGAGGGCTCGTTCAAGTATAACAACATACTCTAAGAAAAGTTTCGTTAGTCCACTGATGACTGAACCTCCCATTTCAAGGTCAATCAAGGGATATGTATCTTCTTCAATGGCCTGATAAAAGACGCGATGACTGAAATATGTTACACTTACTACGTACCAAATCAATATACATGTTTGTGCGTGAAGTTAGGAATCAGAACCCAAAAAAATTGATGCCAAAAAAAAACAGGAACCCAAAATAATTGGAGAGCAATTAGAAACCTGCAGTAGTGTCCAAAATTTCCGGCCACTGGAAGTTAGCAGGCAATATTCCGGTTGTTGCCCAACTGCCCGAGACGGTGATCCTCCACCAGAAAGTTCAGGTACAAGATATCTCTCTAGAACCCAAGGATCACTGGCAGAGAAGATAGCAATCACTTTCTCAAAGTGGTTTATATGTAGAAGTAAGACCTCTTCCATGCAGGGGCATAGATGCCTTACCAAGTATGGTCGCAACACCAGGTTGTGATTTTCTAACAACGAACAGTACGAGACTGCAAACTGCACAGCTTTTATGGCATTGGACAACCCGCCACTAACCTCTGAGATGCTTTTAACATATCTTTCCAAACAAGTGATAAATGAGTTAATTTCTTCACATGCCCACTGCTCAAGTTCAGATGCATGAGAAGAATTTTCTCCACATAATTTCACAAAGCTCCTTGCCGCATGTGAAATCATAGAAAATACGAATCTTGCCAGTTCTCTTATGTATATCCCATTCGAAGATGATCTTGACCACCGCAAATTACAAGTTCCGGTAGAAATACGCAAATGGTAATGTCTAAGTAAAAGATTGACAGCGAGTTGACTATCCCCAAGCCTGCGAATACCAGATAGTGCTTTGTGTAACTCCGGTCCTGCTGATTTTGAATTATCAGCTGTCTGCGTCAGTTGGCGCATAAGGGTAGACTTTCTCTCCGTAATCAAAGATTTGTATAACATGATCTCGCTCTGTGGAGAATGGTCTTCAAAATTATTGTTTTGAAAATATTCATCTGAAGACTCTAAGAGGTCCAATGCTTCATCTATCCGGTTTTCACACAGAAAAATATCCAGCTTCTCCGTAACATCATTAATGTGAACTTCTAATTCACCGGGAGAAGATAGCAAAGCGTCTGTCTTATCTTCAAGGGTTGAATTTATGATATCTTCTGATTGTATCTTTGGATTTATGTCATCTATAAGATCCTTAACTAGTCTTTGATGGGCTATAAAATGGTTTTCTAGTTGCAGAAGTTCATTTTCAACTCCTTTCACCTCCTCTAGTATTCTGCACATATGAGAGTGTGTCTCAACCTAGTATTCTTCTAACCCATCACAAAGTATAATAAGCATTTCAGAATTGTTGCGTCTAAAAGATTAATGCTCCAAAAAGAGACTAAAATCATACAGCTGATCTTCCTGATTGAGAAATATGAAAAATTCCGTTTGCATTTAAATGAAACAAGGGAAGCAAAGATCTAACGTAAGCCTTCAGACCATGACATTGCACACAACAGACGCGATCAATCACATTAGATCAAGGGCAAGCGCAATCTAGTAAATGGAAAATGAAATATGGGAAAACCTTTACCTAACGAAAGCTGAACAATTAGCCAAGATGTTTGTCTGCAACTCTTCACTTGCCACTTCCTTGAGCTCTAGAAGTTCAGAACAGAGATGCTTTATGCCCTATCATCAACAAATACAATTTGTTTGTTTTGGAAGGGAGACATATATTCAATTGAACAGAGAGGAAGAGAGGGTTTGGGATTAAAACCCGTCCAGTAATGGATTCAATTTCAGGCTCGACATCTCCTCGATCACTGGAAACCGAAGAAACGAAGGAGCTGGGCTCTGAATGCATCGAACTTTGAAATTCTTGGTGATCTCTGAAGTAGAACCTGGAAGACTCCATGGGGAAATACTGTCGGAACAACAATCACAAACGCAAAAGCAATGCCTTCGCTAATCGCAAGGTCAAATGGTTTGAACGACGAAACGCAGGAAATCAAGAGGATCAAACATTTGTAGATAACGCTCGCCGTCGTAGTGTGGGACGATCATCCTTGGTTTTCCCAGTTGAAACTTTGGAATCTGAGAACACAAAAAAAACTCAACCTATTCTGTATGTTTGTTTTTCATTTTGGCGCCACATTACCAGTTTCGTTAAAAAAATAAAATAAATGAGAATAATTTATTATTTATTCTAGTTTCTCAATGGTTGATCTTCTACAAATTGTCAAAATCTCATTCTATCAAGGGAATTTCTTTTTTAAAATTCAATCATTCCGTGTCGACAAATATAACCACATTTCCCTCTTTTTGTTTATAAATTCTAATTAACTATTTTTCATAAATAAAAAAATATTTTTTTGGGCAAAATCTCAATATATATGCTTAAACGATTTGAAATTCCGTAGGAATAATTTGCCAATGACGGCTACAGAATATTTTGTCAATGTCTGTGGAGATCGTAATAAATTTCATTTCATTGAAAATCACGACATATTGAAATTCTCAAAGCTAAGAGCATATAAATTATAAGTTTAGTAAATAATTGGATTAGCAGGAAAAACTATTTCTTCAACATAATTTATAATGTACTATGTAAGATAAGTTTTATTTCAGCAGATATTTTTGGAACACTAATTGAAACGGGCCTAAGTTTTGAATATATGAAAATTCAAAAAATCTATGCAGGACTGCTGACAGACAAGCATCCACCTATTATCTTCTTATCCTCATAGTTCATAGACACTTTTTTTTTTTTATATATAAATTTTAGGAAAGGGGTCGGGCTTACTCACAATCTAAGGGCAGAGCGCTTGGAGCCCAGTCCACAGGGGATATTAGCCAGAGAGTACATATGTCTCCACCTTTACCGGCGTTACCATTTCTTTTTAGACCCCTAGGATGCCTC
Organism: Acacia confusa; assembly: GCA_037074495.1. Lineage (NCBI taxonomy): Eukaryota > Viridiplantae > Streptophyta > Magnoliopsida > Fabales > Fabaceae > Acacia > Acacia confusa. The sequence continues at coordinate 4,195,592 of CM073507.1, read as the reverse complement.
CCCCAGCGCCTTGACCAACGCAGGGATCGAACCCCCTCCCTAAAAGTGAGGAAGACCGACCCCACGCCAGTTGAATCAAAAAACGAGGGGTAGTTCACAGACACTTGTGCATGTGATTTTGTCCAGAACGACGGAGTCCACTGATCCACTTTGTTTTTTGTTTTTTGTTTTTTTTTTTGGGTCAAAGAACAACTGATCCAGTTCATGAGACGAAATTCTTCTAAATTCCTAGCCCAGTAATTAGTTTCTGAGCTGATCCTGTAAATTCCCTTATGCTAGATTTATCTAACAAAGCGAAAGTTGCTGATCATTAACTGTGATAAGAATTTTAGATGCCTTTATCCTCTTGAAGTTGCAGAAGTAAAGGAAAGATTGAAGGGAGGACCTTAAAGAAAAAGAGAAAAGAACAACAATAAAGTGCTTTGTTTGGAGGTGGGGCGGAAAAATGGGACTAAAATGAAGTATTTGTATTAGTATTTCAATAAATGGAGTTTTTAAATCAAAAACTACTTTTTAAAAAGAAGCCATTAATCACGTTTATAATATGAATTTTATGTTATATAAGTTTGTAAAAGTTAGATTGAAAAAAAAAAAAAAATCTATGACTAATCAGTTGGCAAGCCAGTGCCCGCCTAAGCTCGAAGTTACTGATATAGTAGTGTGAAAAACAGGTACATACTCCTTCTAATATTTATTATAAGGTACCAACTAAAAATTTTCACAAATCAATAAAAACAATTAAAGTCAATAAAACTATCCTAAAATTTAAATAATTTCTAATATTACCCCTATTAATTGTACTAAACTCTAATATTATATTATTATTATTCTCACCCACTACCTCTATTAATTATTAATTATGAGTATACATGGAAAAAAAAACAAGTAATGTTTCTTAAAAACAAGCAAATGTCTTATTAAAAAAAAAAATCAAATACACCTACTGTTGATCCTTATAATAATAACGAGCATCTATCTTTTTAGTCATTCTAGTTAAGCATGATCATCTTACATTTACAGGGCACCGCAATTAATAATTGCAGGCGTCCCAAGACTTGGGTTGTAGTAGTTGTACCACCCACTTGAAAGATTTGCTTATAACACAAGAAATTATGAGCTCCTTTATTGAAACAGGTGATTGCAATGTCCAGTCTGCTCGGAAACAATTTGTCAAACTAGTCGTCATCAGCTTTTATTTCACCCCAACTTTGTGGGACCTCTTATCACTATCATCTCGGACAGTGATAGACATGCGAGAGCGTATCAGTGATCTGAACTTTAATGTTTTTTAGCGTTTAAGTTTCAAAAACTCTTATGATTTGAGTTGCTAATCTATTCAAGTAAAAAGATAAGCTTTTTAGTGCCTGCCAAACGTGTAGTTTGATATCAGAACAAAATCACTTCGCAGTAGCGAACATGATTAGGCCGGGGCAGAGCAAGACAACCACATTTTTTTTTATATGATGACAAACAGATATAAAAATGCAACATAAGTGACACCTAAACAGCTCTGTTTACGTTCAGAAAAAATAAAGAGGATGGCAAGTAGAAGACTAGAAGAAGACAATATGTATCAGAAAACCCAGGCTGGCTGGCTAGCTCCTTTTTTTGATCTCGAACGAATATTTAAGCTCCAAGTGACACCTTCTGTCATCATCTTCAAACTGTTAAACAAGATACCAGAAGGAAGTTAGATATATACTGCAATATTATCATGAACATGCTCAAGTGTGAAGTGTACCTTAAGTTCAGCAGAGTAAAGACCTCTTGCAAGCACGCCAGATGGAGTGACCTCCTCATTCAACGCATGGACATATGGTTCTTTTCGAGGAGCAAAAGTACCCAGCATTCCTTTGTTCTTGTCAACTGAATAATAAAAGCCAAAACAGTTATTAAATCAGATCATAAAAGCAATACATGAGAAACAGGACTCTACAGATATATTTCACTTCAACAATGAGTTAACTATAAAGCTACGAGACTGAACATTTTCCAGAATCTCTGAAAAAAATATAACTTGAAACAAAGTCATAAGCAAAGATAACAGTTTTCTAACCACTAATGATGGGAAAACACAATAGTGATCTTGCAGACTGAAGATTAGGTGAGAAGAAGTGTACCTTGAAGCCTAGATTTCCAAACAGTGTTAGAGTAAGCGAGCCCAGATACAATGTTGTGGAGGACAGTAAATTTGAGCTTAAGCTGATAGCGAGACCCCTCCTTAAGAGTGAATAAGACTCGACCATTTTGATTTTCATCCACAGGCAGGGGAGTAACAATTTCACCAAAATCATCAGACACAATTCCAATGGAATGGAATCTCACTTCAGGATCCATTTGCCCTAATCATCAACAAGGAACACAACTTAAAAACAGAATCACCACCAAAAGTGCTATAGAGAGTTATGGTATAAACAACATCCTCAAACAAACCATCTAAATCACTTTCTAAGCAACCCAATAGCTTCTCCTTCCACCTCCTTAGGCTCTCGTCCTCCTGCAAACCCCGATTACTCTCTCAAATTGATGATCGATAGCAGAAACGTAAAGCTTCCATAAAACCCAAGTAGAAAACGAGAAATACAAAATGGAAATGGAGATGAAAGCAAATGAGAAGAAAAAAATATCACCTTGTCGAGTTCGATCTGTTCCTTGAGAGAAACAAGAGGAGCAGGAACAAAGGCATCAACTAACCCACCAGTTTTATGATGATCGGCTTCTTCGTCGTCCTCATCTGCTTCTTCTTCCTCTTCATTTGGATTTTCAGGTATATCTGGTCTTGTTTCGGGGAGCCCTGAAGAAGGGCCAGCAACTTCCTCCGCTCTCTTACCTTCCATTTTTCCGTATATGCGCTGCTCTGTAGATTTCTCCCTCAATATGTTCAAAAGAAAGAAAAACAGGGAAAGAGAGAGATGGGGTCGGAGTCAAAGGTCTCGGTATATAAAGACACAAACTTTTTCTCTGCCATGTGCGTGCTTTGTCACTTTGTCTGTTTCAGCATTCACCATTTAGCCTTAATTGAGTTAATCCTTGCCCCTTCTCTGTCGGGTCGGCGTATTGTTTTGCGAAAGTGGTGGGTACTGGATACTGTGCTGTTCACATTGGGGTGGTAACACTTCAATCTTTGTTAGGCCTTTTGCAGGTCAATCCCTCAACCCAAACAATTTCTCGATTCTGAATCCTTGTCTTTTTTTCTTTTTGGACAAATTCTGAATCTGTCTTTCGCTTTTTGTAAAAACACACTAAAAAATGGGTTAATAGTAAATTATTTTTAGAAATTAATAAATAGGCTACTAATCAAGCCTCTGACCGTGAAATGTGAACTGAATTGGATGAGAGATATATTTTATAATCAAGTAATGAACTGACTGTCAGGTTAACTTAAGTAGCTAGGTGGATAAAACATTCGACAACAATATGAAGTCTACCTCTTTTCTTTTCAAAAAAAATGGCGGTTAAATGATTGATTTTGCTGTTATTAGAAACACAGTTGCCCTATGCTATCTTCGTGAAGCCTTTTGCATGACTTTGACTTACTGTCTCATTCTATGGAAGAGATACCTAAATATATCATTTAAAAAAAACATAAAAAATAATCATTATATTTTTCATTTTTAAAGCATTTTCTTGGCTTCACAAATTGAAACTCTCATACGAGAAAAGGCAGAAACAAGTAACGACGCGAGACCATTAATACGGATTGTCTGAATATAAACGTTACATGTTCATACTTGCGTTTCCTTTCCTGATTGACAGCGAAAATTTCGCGTTATAGTAACGTTGGGGCTTCTTTTTCTGCACTCTAAACCCATGTCCCATGATATTTGCTCCTCTTTTTTCACATTCAAAGATCCAAGGAAAATATTCGAGAGACTCAACTGAACACAGAAATTCAGTCTTTGCTATACTTTCTATCATCGTCGTCATAATCTTATATTCACTCATTGCAAATCAATTGATACAACTATACTTGAAGCGTACCTTCCTTATTTTGTTTTCCCACTGAGCTATACCTCAGACCAGAACAAGTAAAAAACTACACTTGATTCCACATGCCAAGTGTAAAAAAGAGTTTTTTAACAATATGCAAGAAGATCATGAGCTAGTCATCGGAAAGGCTCAACTGGTGCAGTTTCTTCAAGAAAGTATGCAGCCTGGAAACATTCCATGGCTTCCATTAAGGAAGATACAGAATCCTCAGCCTTGTGCAGACGGCCAAGATGGTACCAAGCAGAAGCGTTCATCCGGTCATGCCTCAGAGCATCCATAAGATAGCCTTGAACTGCAGCATTCAATTTTTTACTACCGCACCTTCTGAGAACCAGAGCACTAGAAACCAAGCTTGGGACATGGTTGGGATCAATATCCAAAGCTTCCCGATAAGCTTTTAGAGCCTCTTTATAAAGGCCCTTTGCTTCATATATTAGACCAGTTGCGTGACATCTAGAAGCAGAGTATAGTTTGATGGCCTTAGACTTTGAAAGACACGCTTCTGCATCATGCCATTTTGACTGGCTTATGTATAAGAAAGCAAGATCATGCCATATTTCCAATTCCAATTCCTGGATATCATCTTTTTTATTTAGCTTCTTCTCGGAACCGAAGTTTCTGATCTGAATTTGAAGAACAGCAAGAAGCTGAATATACGTTTCCATGCCACTCCTTAAATGGACCTGGGCAATCTGAAGTTTAGCTTTCGTTCGCAGCAAATTTCCTTGTTCCCATTTCCCAGTCTGGTCCAAAGCAGCATCAATAACAGATTGAGCATCCAAAAATCGACTTTGAGCTGATAATATCCTGGCTAATAATAACCATCCTTTAACATTAGACCCTGCTTCCAGTTCTAGCAAGCATTTGGCATAATAAAGGGCAGCATCCAACTTTCTCTGTTCAGCATATTCTAAACTGAGATGGTATAATATTAGGGGGTTTCTCATTCTAGACATTCTGGTGGCAATTTCCAGGCTGTGAAGTGCCTCAGATTGTCTTTTATCCCTCTCAGAATCAGAAACGGACAATTTTGACTGCGTTGAAAGTGAAAGACCAAGGAAGCAATTGGCAGAACTTGCTAACTGATCACATCTTCCTTCCAATTTCTCAAGCAATCTGCAAGCAAAATTTATTCCTTCTCCAGCAAGATTAGGGTTCTCACAACAAATCTTTGAAGCCATTAACAAAGCTAAAACATGTTTTGGGTCCTCTCTCCTACATAACAATTTTTTAAGAAGTCCCAATGCCACCGAATCCTGACCTGCTCCATAATAACAGAAAGCAATTGTTTCGCATTTTTCTGTTGGATTGACAGTGGAGGGGAGCAATAGTTCCAATTGATTGGCTAAAGCCGTCAAATCCCCTGAAACAGACAAAGCAAATGAAAGATGATCCAAAATTGAAGGATCCCACTCAATTCTATCGGAACAGACCTGTCTTAACAGAATCATCAAAAGAAGTATAGCCTCTTCTATGTTATTTCTGGGTACATATGAAGTGTCCATTTGGGAACGAAGACTGGGAGGACTTGCTTCCTCTCCACTAAATAGAAGAAAAACAGAAAACTCTTTCTGAATCTTTGCTTTGGTTTCTACATTAAGATTCCACTTATGAAGAAGTGCCCGGCGGTAGGACATAATAGCTTCATGTGGACTATCGGCAAGTTTCCACAATTCAGGCAGCAACTCAATCACCTTGCTCAGAGTCTCCTGCAATTTACATCCAACACCAAAGTTTTCAGGCAAGCCTTGGGGTAATGAAGATTCAACCATATCCAGAATAACTTTGCAAGATAGGGCAGCTTCTGCAAGAATGATTTGAAATTTACACCATCAGATAACCTTTTGTCTCCTCATATTGAAATAGCTAAAAACTTCCCCTAAATTTTCTAAACGACCTAAACTTAAAGGAACAACACTATCTTGTTTGACATCAGACAAATTTGCATAAGAATCTCAACAGAATGACTGGCTAAAATTATCTCTTCTGTGATGAAATTCAAGCAAAGAAAACTAATTATTTAATATGATAACCAGTTCAAGTGATGCAGCGCATAGGATGACAAATCTGCTCACTACTAAGATAATTGAAATAGCTAATATATGTCCACAAGGTTGGCAAAAACGAAAAATAATAAATGTCCTCAAGTGATGGGAACAAACTACGGAAAAAAGCTTTGTATAGCTGACAAGATAGGATGACACAATCATGTATGCAAGTGCTTATGGGCAGCTGTGTCTTCTTTTGGCTTGAGCTTGGAAATCATTATCATAAATTTCCGATCAAAAGACATCTCGAAGTTTAAGTAAGCATGAGATCTAATAACTAGAACCAAAAGTATATATCAGATTCTACATTGTGAATCAAATTATCAAGCCGACAGTGAGGTTACCTTTAAACTTTCCAAGAGCCTGCAGAGACTTTGCTTTTAGGAATAATGCTTCCAACAGTAAGCTAGCAGAATGAATGGACAATGACCGAGTAGCATATTTCTGGCGAAGTCTCTTGTGTTGCTTTCCCCTTTTGGCAAGAGAACTTTTAATCATGGAAGTTACAACCTCCGTATCCATTCGCTCAAGAAAACGTAAAGCAGCTTCTATATTTCCTTTCTGATATTCATATTTTCCTAAACGCGCTCTAGCTTCCTGCAGAGTGCTTATAACTTGTAAATAATTGAAAATTATGGCCTTTTTTCAATCCATGTAAAGCCTAAAGCAAGTTTCCAGAAGATGTTGCAGAACCAAAAATATCAAGATAACAGAATATAGTTTCGTTGAGGTCCTAGCTTCTTGTGAACATGATGAGGCAAAGTGTAGAGGCGTAAAATACTAGGATGTAAACTGTAAAATCCAGCCATTATACATCTTACTGCCATAAAAGTCGAGAGATTTTTCCATGAGGAGGTGCTCTTAAATAGGACCTATGAGTCTACAAACCTGTGAGGCAATGACAATAGCCTGTGGTCTGAGAGACTTCATTGCCTTGATCGTAAAAAAGAAAATGAGGCAAGATGTGTGACTGTGTCGGACATCTAACAATAGATGCTGGGGACTGTTCAATTTATTGGGCAGAGAAAGATGATCTTAAACAAGCTTGGCTTTAACTAAGGAACCAAGAGAAACATGAAGTCACTTCTTGAGTAGATACTACACAAGCATACCGTGGCTGATGATTCAGCATAGCAGTAAATTTAAACGCAAGGAATTTGGAAGAAACTAACCTCATAATTCAAACAACCACTCCCACAAAGGGATGATTCGATTTCCTCAATATTTCTATTATCTGGCATATCATCAATTTGACTGGTCTGAAAAGAAATCCCATTTGCTGAACAACCCTCGTTTGCAAAAGGTTCAGATGAAAGAACCATATCATCTTCTTCTCTTGATGGCTCCTCTGAGCATGATAGGCACTTCAATACCTTCCGCACACCTTTCTTGGTATTGCGTTTCCTATCTGCTCTGATCCTATCCCCCATTAGTTTTATCTTGACTCGAAAACCTGTTAAAGGGCACATATTAATTTATCTAGTCATACGTGATGAAAACGGTCGTTTCCTAAGACTTAACCAGAAACACAAGGCACACCAGTTATCGCTCCCTATTATTTGTATCTGAATCAAATGAGAAAGAAATCAAAACTGCCAATAAACTCATCAAGAATATACTATATGGAGTAGAATTGAACCTCCGAAACATAAAGGCATGTTTGACTTGAGCCAACAACGCAAAAAAAAATACATCACGTAAAAAATAGTTCCAGATAAACAGACATCAGAATCAACCCCATTTGGATACCAAAAACCACGCGTAAGATTGAAAACAGACGGGGCAAGAGAGTAGCCTTCACGACTTTAAACAAACCATGATGACTTAACTATGAACAACATACCCATACACAAATTGCAATAAACTCACCCCAGAAACCAATAGAAGCCATGAAGCTAAATATATATTCCACATAGACTCATTAAGGAAAAACAAAGTGTATACCTTTTGTTTTTCCAGCATGAAAAGCAGAGGGTTCAAGAATCTTTCTTTCTTTTCTTTAGCTTTCCCTTTGCTTCCTTAATTTCGTGATTTATTATCTGCGGCATATATAATTAGAGTGAAAATGATGAAAGAATTAAATTCGGGCTGAAGCATAAGCAATTTCAGGGTATAAAGATGGCCAGAAAAAATTCCAGGGTATAAAGCGTTCGATGGAACGCACTCAGATGCTATGGGTTTTTGCGCGGAAGAAATCCGTTTATTGTGGGTCCAACTGGCGAGCTCTTTTTGAAAAATAATAAAAGCTGAAAGTTAAAAAGGAAAAAAAAAAACACACACACACACACAAACAGGAAATTTTTTGAAATCAATCTCAACAAAGATATATGGAGGTCCGCGTAAATACATATAATGTAACTGCAAAATATTCTTCGGAGCGGGATTCAAATAACTTGTCCTTTGAGCAGTACGTACATGTGATCATTCATGTGAGTTTCTCGATGTTTAATGTCTCCACATCGCGTGTAGCTTCCATGTTCGGCTGATCATTTCCGCGCCCTCCTGGAATTGAAAATCATTCAATAGTCTTCTTTTTCTTTTTTTGGTATACAGTAGTAGTATTTGACAATTAACTTGTTGTACCTTAAAAGTATTCCCTCTTGCATATAGCATATGGTTGGTTTTTTTTTTAGATATTAAAAAAATTAATTTAAAATATTTATATTTATTATTTTTTCTCAAAACTATTTTACCTAATATATAAATTGATATATAATCTAATTATATTGTTAAGTAATTTATTTAACTTCCTTATTCTTTTTAAAAATATTAACCTTATCTTATATTTTGATTGGAAGAGATACTAGCTAGCCTACACCCAAATTTGGTGTAGTGGAGATATTTCAGACTTGTTTGATTTACCGTGCATTTTTATGTTTTTAAGAATAATGTTGTGTGGTACTTTTTCGGAACGATTTTTAAAAATTTATTTGAATTATTATTTTTAAAAATATGTCCAAAACGGTTTCAAAAATAGGGTTGAGGTGTTTAAATGACTTTCAAGTTTTCTATAAAATGTAACAGTATTCATAAACTATTTTTGAAAGTAAAAATAACTATAAACGTTATAAAAAAGAGGAAAAGTAACCATGACATTAACAATACCAAATGTCTATTATCTTATCGTGAGCTTTTTAATGAAAAACTAAGGTATTAAAATAATCATTAACTTATAGGGAATATTATTTCTGCTTTGAGTCAAAACTTTTAAATGAAGAGATGAAAGGGAAAGAAAAAAAAAGGAGCATCTCATCATTTCTTTATTTAAAAAATAGTCAAAACGGCGTCGTTTTAACTTAAAGTAGAAAACTTTTTTTTATCTTAAAGGCAGAAATGATATTCCCATATAAAATTGGTTATAGATTTGTTTTATGCATAAGTACTTAAAATTTGACTTTTATTAAATATTAATCCACGAGTTTTTCTTAGACTTTTTGTATTATGAGGGTTTTATCAGTTTAGAGATTAAAATGACAAAAGTTAAAGAAAAATCCATGAATTAATGTTCAACAAGTTATGTTTTTTTTATTCTAATGATAATCACGAACTAGAAAAATCCATGAATTAATGTTCAACAAAGTTTTTGTTCATAAGTAATATTGCCTTGGAAGTTTTTATTGTTTTAATGTTGCCCTGAAGTTTCAAAACATAATAATGTTGCCTATTTCTATTAAAAAGTTAACATTTAATGTTAAGTTTTTTACCATCAAAATTAGTTTTTTAACAGAATATGACAATATTGCTACGTTATGTAACTTTCGGGACAATATTAAGACAAAAAAAACTTTAAGGGCAATATTGTTTCTGAACCTATATTTCCAGGGCTGATTTGCTAATTCACTCAAAACTAAAATTCCAACGTGAATCACTGACCTTTAAAAGTATTATCACCACAGATGTTGAAGCAAACCCATAACCAACTCTAAGAAGATTTTTAGGGAGAAAGTCCGAGAGGAAAACTAAGATGTTGTGGAAGATCGAATATGCATATGGCAACTTTGGAAAAGTCCATGTCACCTCTAATCATCTCATAATTAAAATCCACCTGGACTTCAACTTGAGCAAACAAACAAAAACTTATTAATGTTTAAAAAGCCACATTTTAGTTATTTTCGCATTAAAAATAAAATTTATGGTTACTTTTGCACTTTTTGGTATAAATTAATGACTATTTTAACACATTAACCTTTTATTAAAAAGCTCACACTAATAGACATATGAGATTATCAATTTCATGGTTATTTTTACCCTCTTTTATAATATTTATAGTTATTTTTGCTTCAAAAGAAATTATAGTTACTACCACACTTTTTTTTAAAAAAAAAAAAGTTATTGAAACACTTTGACACTAAAAAGTAAGAAACCAAACATGCTTATGATATTCCTAATAATTGCGAAGCAAGCATCCGAAAATGGCAAGGTAACCCAAAGACAGATACAGTATGCAAGTGGGGCACAGTCCCAGCGCAAAACAATGCCAATTTGGGCCACATAACGAAACTTCCACACTTCCCTCAATACCAACTGGTTCATATATGGATACCACACTCACACACGAAACTTCCACTTTTGTACCAAAAAAAAAACTCCCAATTCATACATTTGTTTTAGGGGAATTACCAAGGGTAATCCTTTCGATACCTAGAGTCTAAACATGTACATTTTTCCATTAAGGATAACTTTTTACCAATTTTGTTATCACTCCAAAATCAATAACACCACCATTCAATGGTAATTTTTTTTTTTTTTTAATGAATACGGAATATAATACCAATCAAGTGGTTACAAGATCAAGTAACTATGTATGTTCCTTTATCACCCTCCACCTTCTGACTAAAAGGTGGAGATTGATCAGGATACAAGAATTCTCAATCATCCGGTAAGAAATCTTAACTAAGATATGTTGGTAATTTAGAATTTACCACCCTCCACCTTCTGACTAAAAGGTGTAAATACATAGAATTAACATTATGTGTTGGCAATTTAGAATCAATGAATTTATATACACTAAGAATATATTTTGTGCATATAGTTTGATATTTAATAGGCATGCTAATTTATCCATCAAGTGATAGATGAAATATGTCATGCTACATGCTCTCTTTTTTTTCCCCTTCCCAAAACATGATACATGCTTTTTAAAAAATACATTACTAAAATAAGCCTGCATTTAACAAAGAATAGGATCAATCTGGGGCACATTTGAGGAATTTTTCTCACTGATCGAGAGTATCAATTATTTAAAGTTCTGTCAACCATTCGCTTCCAAGCTGGACCAGATTTTTTTATTTTGTAAAATAATTTTTTTTCTTGTTCTGTTTTGCAAAATAATTTTGGGGGAATCAGAATGCCCTCAAAGTTTCCGTCGCGAAGATAAGGGCGTCCAAGTTTCGAATTTGAACATTCCTATCACCGCACAACTGTTGATTGATGAGAGTGAAGCGTCCAATACTCTTGACACTTCCTATATAAATGCAGTAATTTATATAATCCCCACAATTCTATGCTTCCCCTCGGACCTCAGGTATCAATCAATCATTGAACACGAAATCAATCAAATACCTCTTTAATTTGCGTCAAAATCATCTAACCCAGATTGAATCCTCCAAGGGGGAGAACAGAAAAACAGAAACAGTGAGATATTTATGAACGAAGAGATCGAAATCTAATTGAAGGAAAAGATTTTCCTAATGCATCACAATTTATACAGGTAGATGCACAAAGCAGATACAAAGCCACAAGGGCCGATTTTTCAAATCTGTGAACCACAAACGAGGGGAGAAAGGGTTTTCATTCTTCTCTCCTTTTCTGTCGAATGGGATCGCCCCACGTGTACCGTGTGCGGATGAACCTCCTCTGGTAGATCAGAGGTCACAACTGTAAGAAGCGGCCGAGCTGGGTAGGGTTGACGATGCCCGGAAGGTGGGGCCCCTCCCCTTTCAACAAGTCCGCCACTTCTACGTATCTTTCGCGCTTCTCCGGTGGCGCATCGGCTTCTCCCTTCTCGCTCGCCGTGACTTTCCCTTTCATCTTCTCGGTGGGCCCCTCCTCCGCTCGGTATGGTGGGTCCCAGGGTTGGCCGAAGAGAGTCCCTCTGGTCAGGAACTCGTGGGCCAAGTATCCGGCAAAGAGTTGATTGGATAAGGCGGACGGCTCGGACCCGGGTCTGGGCTTATGATCCGGCTTCAGCATTTTGGCTGTAGAGCTTGAGGGTTTGGGCGGGTCAAAACCGTCATCTCTGTCTTTGCGCTTATGAGGGGCAGAAGGGCCACTGCCAGTAGGCGTCAAGACACGACGAGGGGGCAAACGCATCGTTTTGGTACTCATAGCGATCCCTCTGCGTGCCACGTCAGACCAGAAACTTTTTTTCCCAAATCAGAGAAGTAGACACGGCAACCAGAAAAAGTAATTATCGGGTGAGGGATGGGTAAAATGTTGAAACCATGAGGGCAAAACCGTAAAATCACATGTCGGAGAAACAAGAAAAGTTGGCGGATCGTTGCCGGAATCTGGGATTTTGGCGGGAGTGATGCGACAACCCTAGTTATTCAGCAATTGAAAGAGGAATAACTAAAGAACGAGAGAAGTAGTGGAGAAGAGAGAGGGCTGAGAGAGACCGCGAGAGGTAGGAGAATGACGAGACAAGCGCAGATTGGATTAATGGAAACGGAGGTCATTATTTATAGGAGCGGTTTTTAGTGATTGCCCCTCCAAGCTCATGGATATTACAACTATGCCATAGACCTACTAAATGACTAAAACACCCCCTGTTGCTAGGTTCCCTTTTGCCATGTTATATTTGGTTTTGTGGGGCAATGAAATTTCAATTGTGGGAATTTATACTCTTCATTTTTAAATATACACCTCGTGTTTTTATAACAGTAACCCAGCTTCAAAATGGCTTTTAATCTCGTAACATTCGGCTGTAACGTTTATTTGGTTATTTTGAAAAATGGTGCGTTCATTATAATTTATCAGACAAAGATTTTTTTTAGAAATAGAAAAATTCGTACATATTTCTTTTAAGAGTTAAAGTGTAAAAATACACAAATGTTTTGGTCAGAGGAACGTCCATCGATAAGTGTTTTTTTGATGTGTAAAAGTAGTTACGTGGTTACAAATTATGTGTAAAAATGTTGTTTGACCATTGAGTTTGACTTTTTTGCTGACTGGATGATGACGTGGCTTTCAAATGTGTAAAAATACACATGTGGTTTGACCAAAAGAGCACCCAATATCAAGTACTTTTTTGATTTTTTTTTATTTTGATTTCTTATTAACTTATTAATATTAATTAATAAATTTTTTAAATATTGATTAAATAAAAAATCATTATTATTTTTTATTAATAATAATATAAACTAAAAATATAAAATCAATCTTAATACTTCATAATATTAACTTAATTTGAATTTTTTTAATTGAATCCACAAAAAGAAAAAATACAATTATCTTAAAGAAAAAAATACAATTAATTTTTAATGCTTACTCTAAAACTTTTTGTTTACACAGTAGTAATATTTTTTGTTTCTCTCTCCATCTTCAGATTCTTATCTAACGATCTATGACGTAATTCAGAACGTGAAGAATAAAAAATCATATTTTTTAGGGTTAAGTAGTAAATCTGTTCAGAAGTATACATTTAGAAGCAATGTTGCCCTGTAAATTTTTTCAAGCTCAATGTCATCCCAGAAATTTTTAAAAAGAGCAATATTATCTTTTTCCGTTAAAAAGTTAATGGTCAATATTAATTTTTTAACGATTAACGTTAGTTTTTTTTTACGTTTATAGGAAACATCGTTATGTTTTAAAACTTCTTAAGTGATATTGAGCCTAGAAAAACTTCTCGTGCAATAGTTTTCCTTAATGAAAACTTCAGGGACTGATTTGTTGCTTAATCCTATTTTTTATTCTTTTATTTTTTGTGTTTTCTTTACTTGTGCTTGATTTTGAAATATTCTTATTACCCATTTTTCATATTTTTATTTTAAATTATATAAATATAAATTAGAAATATATTTTATAAATATATTTCTAAATGTATTAAATTCAATATAGAAATATATTCAATATATAAATTATAAATATAAATAAATTATAAATCAATATTTATATTTTATTTCAATATTTCAAAAATGAAAAATAAATAAAAAATAATTATGTTCTATTTATATTAATTATATTATATTATAATATTAATAAAAATTGTTAAAAAAATAAAAATAACGGTCAAACAATATTTTTGCACATAAAAAAGGTATTTGGTGTCGAATGTTCTTTTAACTAAATCACATGTGTATTTTTATATCTTTGAAAGCCATGTCATTGTCCAGTTAGCAAAAAAAGAGTCAAATTTAACGGTTAAAGTTAAACTTAATAGTTAAACGATATTTTTGTACCTAATTTATAACCACGTAATTACTTTTACACCTCAAAAAATACTTATTGCTCGACACCTCTATGACAAAAATAAATGTCTATTTTTACACTTTAACCCTTCTTTTAATTATAAATTTTTAGTTACAAGTGTTTTTCAAGTTGACATTGTTAAAAGCAAACGTGAACCAATAATGATGGAGTTGAGTATGCGTGAATCATTAGCATTGCCCCTAACTAAATGTAAAGATTTAAATCTCATTGGTGAAACAAATTATATTAAAGATGTTGCTTTAAATTAAACCTGCAACTGCTCAAATCCAACAGATGATATTGATCCGTACATGGTGTATACGCAAAAAGTTGGTTTTAAAATATGTCCTATATGTAATAATTATAAATTCTGTATCTGTTCCAATTAATACAACTAAATAAACAAATTTAAGATTATGACATATATAAAGACACAGTGTATGTTATTTGATAATCTGGTAAAGTGTTTCTAAAAATTTTAATAGACAAAATTCAAAATAATATCACCCCACCTATATATGCACCACAGTGTATGTGAGTTAATTATTGTTGATTTTTTAAGAACATTATTTTAAAAAAAAAAAATACTCCCTATTTAGCCTTCTCATAGAAAAGGGTACCGTGAGAAATTCTTGTGCGAGCCTAGCTTGTCACATTATTTGTAGTTTGACCGGTTAAAACACAATAACTCAATTAACATTAATGATAGTTGACCACTTATGTATTTCATTTTTATATCTAACATGTAATGAAAAAATGAATCTTGTGAAATCTTTTAATTATCTTAATACTATAGCTAATTTTATAAAATGTCAAATTAGCTCATGAGTTATTATATTTAATTGATAGAACAACAAATAACGTGATAAATTAGATTCGCGCAACAATTTCTCCACGCGCCACATTGTCCACATTAAGACTAAAACACCACATATTTTAAGAAATACTCCCTCCGGTCCTAATTATAGGACAACATTTAAGAGTTGGTTTTGGTCCTAATTATATGACAAAATTTAATTTTTTGTCAATTTCTTCTTAAAACACCTTTATTTTATTCTCTCAAGTGTGTTTAGTTTTTGGTAAGTATATACATTTAGATGCATAGAATTTTCCAGTCAATAAAACTTTTAAATTGTTGGATTTTAATTTGTTTATCAATGAGTTAACATATATATATATAAACACTCATATATGCATAGACACACACATATATATTTATATATGTATACACACATATAGACATACACACACATTATATAAATATATGTGTGTGTGTGTTTATGTATATACGTGTATGTTTATATATGTGTGTATACATACTCATACACTTATGTGTGTGTGCGTGTGTTTGTGTATTTATATATATGTGTGTGTACATGTGTGTGTGTTGGGGGGATGTGGGGGTTTCTATTTGTGTGTAGATATGTGTGTGTATCTGTGGGTGTGTGTGTGTGTGTTTTTTTTTGGGGGGGGGTGTAGATGTATATGTGTATGTGCATACACATACATACATATGTGTGTACACACACACATATGTATATATAGTAAGACCATCATTTCAATTACAAAGCATTGAAAGGAAGATTCTAGGTTGGGGAGGTATGTTAATGTCATTGAAAATTTATATAAGGGCATTTTAGGAAAATAAGTGAAATTAACTAATTTAACTCCCCTCCTTAATCTTCCCAAAATCGATTAAATATGTCTTATAATTAAGACTGGAGAGAGTATGTAATTTGCCAATCAAGCCACAAGACCTGGACACAGTGGCGGGGCCACATGCTGACCAGCTGGGACCTTGGCCTCAGCTGGTCTTTTTCTATCTTATGTAATTATATATATGTATCATATAATATTTTATTTTGGCCAATAATTTGACCCCAGCTAAATATTTTATTCTACATATTTTTCTCTTTCTAATGAGGGTAATATTGTGTTGATTAGTGAAAATTTTAGGATTACGATTTTGGCAAAGTTTTGAGTTTTTACAATAGATAACTATATATATGTAGAGGATGATTGATGACTAATTTTCATCAATTTGGATTTATTATTTGGTTGTCTTATGATTTTATAATGAATTTCTCTTTTAAGAAATAGACTATAATAGGTTATTTGTTTAGTTGAAATTTAATTAAGTGAAATGTGTATTTAAGTGTTAATTTTATTAAATTTCATTAAACATTATTATTATTATTATTGTGAGTTTGTGATATCTTTAGGATAATATTTGGTTCATTATTCATTGAGTTGTAAGAGGAAAGTAAAATTTTTGTTTCAGATACCTACTAAAAATGTTATCATTTTATATCCTGTTTTGATTTATAATTGTTGGTTATTATTTATTCATATTTTTAATGTTATGCAATATTATTCTATAAATAGTTCATCATATTTATTTTTTGGCCTGGACTAAACTTTTTCTCTGGTTCCGCCACTGCCTGGGCAAGAACACAATATCAACGGAACAAGAGACAAGAGTGGAATAAAACAAAAGTTACCGTTGAGGCACTGTTTTTATTGATTTCCAAATTACTTTCAAACCTTACTGGTCACTTTATAGATAAGTTTATAATAGTGTTGGCAAGGTATTAAACTGGTCGACGGTTGATGACTGTTTCGCTCTGATTGCCAACACTTTTCAGGGTAACTTTTTTTTTTTTTTTTAAAAAAATTATTTGTATACTGATCACTGGCTTGTCTCCAAACGCCATGAGCCGTGGCATAGCGAGCACATCTTAAAATAAACATTTGAGATCATAAAAGAATCATAGCACACTTGATGTACCATTGGAATTGAGAATAAATATTAGAATGCGCAATAGCAAAAGAGTCTCTATTCATCTGGTACAGGAAAACTTGGAATCATGGCTGATCCTTGAAGGGTTAGGGCTAATAGGGCTGGCCTTACAGAGTCTGAAGTAAGAAAAACATCTATTTTTTAAAGCCCGGCTTGAGAAAACTAGGGCCAAGGTCAGGGCCGGCCCTACGGGGCTCGAAAGTTACTATTTCAAATTTTAACTATTTCTCCTCTGTTTTTTTTTTCAAATAAATAATTAGTAAATTACAATGATTAAAGTTGTATTTATCAAATAAATGTTGTTAATATTAATATCTAAACAACAAGAACCATCTAACAATAATTATATTCACTAATTTGGAATCTCGAGTAAAGTATTGTCCATAAATAACTTACATAAAATATAAGAAGCATACTATTAAGTAATATTAATATGATAACTATCATTGTCATATTTTTCGCTACTATCATCAATTTTAAAAACATTTAATTACGTTTTAGTTTGAATAATAGACTTTTTTCATAAGTAAAAATATCATGAATTTATTCTCTTGCATCATAAACACATTAATTAAAAAGGCCTACAGGGACGACACTGTAAGGTTTATTTCATTTAATTCTTCTAATCATCAAGCTTGGCTCTTGAAGGGTCAAGACTTAAAAAGGTCTGGCCTGATTTCTCGGCTTTACATAAAGCGAATATGGGATATAATTTGATTTAAAAAATAATGATAAATATAGCCCTTCGCCATGTTGTGTAACTCTTTTCAGTTTAGTTTTAGTTTTTTACTTTTTTTAAGGACCTGATAAATACTCAGAGGTTGACAAAGAAGAACCTCTTAGGAAAAGTTAAGTGATCATGCTATATTCCACACGTCAAGCAATAAAGATGAACCACGATTCGATCTTTTGTTCGTCGCTGGTCTTAAATAATACTGGCTCGATTAATTAGGACGTGACTCGTATTATATAAATTTGATGGATATAATTTTTGCTATTAATATGGGAACTTCGCGAATATTCATAATGACCTGTTACTTTTTTTCCTTCTTCTTCTTCTTTTTTTTTTTAAAAAAAGAAATTTGAACCCTGCCCTTTCTTTCATGAACTATAGAATTAATTGAGCCACTTATTTATGTTTTATTGCAAGATAAAAAGGGGAAAAAAGTAGATTAGAAATGACGCAAAGCATTTTTGGGATATCAAATCAGAGTGAGAATTGCCCTGTACGCGTAGGCATACAAAGTGTGAGTTAATGGCAGTAGCTGAGTCTTCGTGATTTGCCTTTCTCATCATCATACCTAATTTAACAAACACTTTCAGTGGATCCCATACCAACAGAGATTAGCAGATTCATCTTCCCAGTGTTCTTAGGAAAGAAATTCCCTTATTAGCTCATAGTTTAGCTAAACTTTCACATATTATTATAGATTTTTTTTTCCTGGTATCTTTTGATCATTCTCCACATCCTAATCAAGAGGTGGTACATGATGAAGGAACCTAGGTTGGTTTAGGTGTTCTTCTTTTAGTTTTTATTTGTCTTATATTGCATTTCAAGCAATGAAATTCAGTTTCCACTAAAGAAGAATGAACAATGATAGATAATTCAACTTATTGAATATTCATACGCACACCAGTTTCTACTAAAGAATAATTCACAATGATAGATGATGTGTTTTGGTCAATAGGGACGCGTATGACTAAGTCTGACTCAGAAAATATGAAGGAAAAAAGATAGAAAAATAGTTTTAAAATTGTAAAATTATAAATTACGTTTGTTATTAAGAGTGTGTTTGGTTTGAGGGGATAAGAGGTACCATCATTGCTGTGAAAATCCAGTTATACACGCTTCCAGACTATTTATTAGTTAATGGGTAGAAATTTATGTGAAAAGTTATGTAACTTTGAAAAAATTTTTATATGTAATTTGATCAAAATTTTCTCTCTTTGTCCTCTCAAATCAAATACCACCTCCGATCCTAATTATAAGACATGATTTACTTTTTTTTTTAGAGATTAAGGAAACTAAATAAGTTACTTAATCATTTCATATATTATGTAGGGATAGGATATTTTTACTACCATTTTTTCTTATTACCAATCTTATTACCACTTTTCATCATTAGATCAGAATCTTATCTATTTTTATTATTTCGCTCTCTTATTAAGATTCTGATTTAACGGTGAAAAAATGGTAGTAAGAATATCCTATCCCTATTATGTATTCTTAGATTATATATTAATTTATTAGTCAAACTAATTAGTTTGAAGAAAAAAATAAAAATAAAAATAAAAATACTTTAGAGTAATTTAATTAGCTTCCTTAATCTCTCTAAAAAAGTCAATTATGTTTTATAATTAGGACGAGATGAAGTATATCCTAAGAGTTAATAAGCCAATGGCAAAAGTAACTTATAATTCATTCTAGAAAATATCTAATGAAAAATTTTTTCGAGCAAAAAAAAGAAAATTTTTACAATTTGAAAATTCTTTTTCTATTTTTTAAAATATAAATTCTATAATAATTTCATAAACAATTCACAGTTAATTTGCAATTTTGATGAGCGCACGGCCCAAGGGAGGGGGCGGGGAAAAGGAATTGCTAGGGTCCGCTGTGGTCATTGACTTCAGCTGCGAGAGGAATAGTTAATCTTGCGCCAATCTCATTTTCTACTGTCTGACCTCCGATCTTCGATTCTATCGCGCCATGGTACGGGGATCACTCAACAATCTCATTTCTCGTTCACTTTCCCTCGCCGGAAAATGGCAACAGCAGCAGCTCCGCCGCCTCAACATCCACGAATACCAGGTCCTTTACCTTTTCCCCTCCTTTACGCAACCATCATCGAGAGATGCGGCGAGAGGAATCGAGTGCAGACGGGAGTAGCCTTTATTAACGAACCAATGCTTCTCTGTTGCAACTTTTTTTATTTATTTGTTTCTCCAATCTGTGTACATTTTTTTTGAGGAATCAAGTGACTGATTTTTGTAAAGTATGACGATAATTTGCTCTAGATGCGTGGCTGCTCGCGTTGAGTCTGCAACTTATTCTATATTGATTTATAGAAATGACAGATGCTTATATGAATTGTTTGATAAGTATGGCTAGTTACCTCTGATCTTCCTTGAATCAGGGAGCTGAGTTAATGGGCAAACACGGAATCAATGTTCCGAGAGGTGTGGCTGTTTCATCCGTTGAAGAAGTCAAAAGGGCCATCAAGGACGTATTTCCTAATGAGAATGAGGTAACTGATATAAAACGCTGCCACATTAGATTAGCCGTGCCAACAGAATTTTATGCACAGCAGGAAGGATAAATTTCGAATTTGCATTGTGCAACATGTTTATTGAAACTTTGATTCCCTTTTCTCCGCAAACACTAGGAAAAAAAGTTTTATTGCCGAAACTTGTGAGTGATAACAAGCCATGAAACTTGAATTATGGTGCAGTTGGTGGTTAAAAGTCAAATTTTGGCTGGTGGACGAGGTTTGGGAACATTTAAAAGCGGTCTCAAGGGTGGAGTTCACATTGTTAAGACTGATCAGGCTGCAGATATAGCTGGTAATGTGCAGTCTCAAATATTCATCAAGCTGAGCAATCATTCGTTCTCAATTTCTATTAGTCTTATGAGATTTTGTTGTTTTTTTTTGTGCGTGGGTTTTTTTTTTTTTTGGGGGGGGGGGGGGGGTTGCTTTGAATAAGCTAAGTGAGTTATCATTTTTGCATGAGATGTTGAGTCAATTTAGATTGGCAGACTGTTTATTAGCCAATGAACTCTGCTACCACCATATGCTACACTCTGATCCTTAAGTTGTGCTGGTAATGGTTTTATCCTTGATTGGATTTTCATTAATTCAACTCTTTCATTTCAATGATTGCTTAGTAATTTCTGAATCCTGCGGTGGTATACTCCTGATGTTCTTGAGACTAGATGTGTATATGATAATATCTTTATCACAATCTTCAGAATATGAAATGCGCAATTTCAGTTATATATAATCTAAATTGAAGGGGAGGTTTTCCCCCCCCTTTTCCCCTATAATGATAGCAACAAACCAATAACAATATTGTTTTCATTGTTATTTCAGGGAAGATGCTTGGACAGATACTGGTTACCAAACAAACTGGCCCTCAGGGAAAACTTGTCAGCAAGGTTTGACATTTATTCAGTGACTCTATCTTCAAATGTTCTGGCTCTTTTACTATGCATTCATTCATATGGCTACCATATTTGTCGGGTGAAGCAAGGCTTTGAACCTGGTGGTATTGGTTAAATTTGCTTGAATAGTCTGGGATTTTTTATGGCAAGTTAAGCTGTTTTTTCTGAACTCAATAGACTCGTTATGTGTCAATGTAACATCTGTAAGTTTGTACTTGAACTTACGAGACATAGGATGACATGGCACTTTCAATTTTTCAAATGATACTGTATAGGATATATCTCAATGTACTACAGTGTATTAATCTATTTCAATGATGAGAAAGGGGCTATTGCTTTGGGAAGACTTCACTGTTTGACACATAATTCTCTAATTTGTGCAGGTTTACTTGTGTGAAAAGTTGTCACTTGTGAATGAGATGTACTTTGCTATAACTTTGGATCGTAAGACTGCTGGCCCAGTAAGCTCCCTCTCCTATGTCAACACTTAACTTCTAGTGTATATGCCATATTACCTCTTATTACTTCACTAATCTTGGATGATCCAGAGGATGGGAATTATATTTCATATTTTTGTTTTTGTATTCCAGCTGATAATTTCTTGTAGAAAGGGAGGAACCAGCATTGAAGACCTGGCAGAGAAATTCCCTGACATGATTGTAAAGGTTTGTCATGACTGTCATTTCTCACGTGTTAATATTCCTATTGAAGCAGAATACGTGTGTTGCATGATATATTTAATTCGCTTGTTCTTTCTTGTAGGTACCTGTTGATGTTTTTGAGGGACTTACTGATGAAGGTGCTGCAAAGGTTGTTGATGGTTTGGCTCCCAAAGTGGCAGATAGAAATAAATCGATTGAACAAGTGAAGAATTTATATAAACTGTTTTGTGAATGCGATTGCACTCTTTTGGAAGTAAGCATATACAAATCTTAGCCAAGTGTACTTTCTAGGTGCTATTCACATTAGATGACTAAAGTGACAAGTGGGTCATTTTCCACAGATCAATCCCATAGCGGAGACTGCTGACAACCAATTGGTGGCTGCTGATGCCAAGTTGAACTTTGACGATAATGCTGCATACCGTCAGAAAGAGATATTTGCTCTTCGTGATACAACTCAAGAGGATCCTCGAGAGGTTTACTTACATTTCCTATAAGTTCTGATAGTTTTTATATCTCTGTACATGTTTGTGCCTATGATGTAGCTCTATGGATGCATCAGTTTTCATATTATTGATCTATGCTTTATAATCAAGGTCATATATTCTACAGTCTATCTTTCTTTTATGGGCTGTGTCATACCTTTTGTGTCTTTATCCTTGAAAAGGTCGCTGCATCAAAGGCAGATTTAAATTATATCGGGTTGGATGGAGAAATTGGTTGCATGGTGAATGGAGCAGGTTTAGCAATGGCCACAATGGACATAATTAAGTTGCATGGGGGTACGCCTGCTAATTTCTTGGATGTCGGTGGGAATGCCTCTGAAAACCAGGTAATTTTTCATGGATACAGTTGTTTGTTGCTGTCATTATGGTTATAGTTTTCACCCTATTATGTTTTGATAATATATTGGTGATGCTTGTGCGTGTTTCTCTCTTTTTACGAAGTGATTAGCTTGTCAGCAGATGCTTTTCCTTTAGATTATATCCATCTCATCTTTTATTCCTTACTATTGCAATGGTGTAAAACAGGTGGTTGAAGCTTTTAAAATTTTGACAGCTGATGACAAGGTGAAGGCTATTTTGGTTAACATATTCGGTGGCATAATGAAGTGTGATATCATAGCAAGTGGAATTGTCAATGCTGCTAGACAGGTTAATAAAGCTCCGCTTTTTAGCACTCAATTTTTTCCTTTCCATCATCATATGGTTGGGAATAGAAGGGTGGCGCTATCTGGAACTATTTGATCTTAAACCAGTTACTCCAATTTGATATGCCCGAATGTTATCTATTTAAATGCAACTTCTATCTTATCCTGACCTCATAGTAGCATTAACTTCTATTGTCTATTGTCTTCAAGGTTGCACTAAAAGTACCTGTAGTAGTTCGACTTGAAGGCACCAATGTCGATTTAGGAAAAAGAATTCTGAAGGTAATTGCTATATACTCGCAGTTCCACATACATATACATACTACCTGATTATGAATATTTTGAATTTGATAATGATGCTTAATTGGTCCCACAGGAAAGTGGCTTGACATTAATAACGGCAGATGATTTGGATGATGCCGCCCAGAAAGCAGTTAAAGCAGCTTACAAATGAAAGGAGCGCTTTTGTTCAATATTTATAAATTTGTTTCAATACCGCACATTTTTTGAGTTAAACTTATTGTCTCGGTCATTGGTTCATCCGAGGAAACAAATTAAGAAGAAAGGCAATTGATGCAAGAAATACTTGTTTGAAGCATTAGAAGTGGCCGTTTAAGGTTTAACGGGGATTACTTCTTGTTGTTCCTTTGAGTTGCACAGGACAGGCATCTTCCTCGCCCCATCAAGTGTTACTCTGTTTGCATTCTCTTTTCATGAAAATAATGGTCTCTCTTTTAAATTTGTCTGGTCATCCAGGAAGGAGCTCAAGCCTTCGAGCGTCCAAAGTTTTGTTTGCAGTCATTACAACGAAGTCACTGAAACTCAAGTGAATATTAGCTATTATATTTTCTGTTCTGGCAAAAACAAAAACATGCTGTTGTGTTTGTAGATTCCTGCAAATTTAAAAGCACGATCTCAATTACCATAGCTCATCGCCCCTCCCTTTTCGATCAGATTTTCTGGTTTTCGTGGGGACGATGTGTCTGTATAATCTGCCCCTCAAACTGAGAGTTTTTTTTTTTCCTTGTGAGAAGCAAGAAGGTGAAGATATCTTAGAATGGAACCACATCCATAGGCACGGGTGCTGATAATCAATCTTGATCATTTATTTAGACTGTATTTGGATCATTCAACTTTAAATGACTCCTACTACTACTGATCTTTAAGGTATAATTGACTTTTCTTATAAAAATTAAGAAAGCTAAATAAAATTTTTAAGATTATTTATATTTATTATTTTTCTTTTAAACTAATTTTTGTGACTTATAAACTAATATATAATTTAATGATATAAAAAATATATTATAACTAAGTCATTTATTTAATTTTCTTAATCTTTTTTTTTTTAAAAAAGTTAAAATGTCTTGTATTAAAGGAATAGAGGGATTTTTTTTGGGGAAAATCCCCTTTAGGACTCAAATTATCAACAAATTGTCAAAAAAGACCTAAAAAAAGTCACATCAAAAAAAGCCTTAGATATTATTTTAGAAAACATTGATATAGTTGTTAATATGTATTGATTTAGTTATCAGAATATTGTTGTTAACGTATACTAATTTAGTTGTTAATATGATACTAATATAGTTATTAACGTTTTCTGAAATAATACCAGAAAAAGTCATAAGTCTTTTTTTGATATTTGTCTTTTTTTGGGGGTCTTTTTTGACAATTTGTTGGTAACTTGGGTTCTAAAGGAGATCTCCCTGCTTGATAAACAGAAAACTTATGTTGATAGATATTAAAAGTAGAATAAAGATAATCTTATTTAATTGTCGTTTCTTAAAAAATAAATTTATTATTTAAGACTTACATAAAAGTGACATTGAGGGATCTAAATTTCATTAAACTAATGAGTAATACTTTCTTTGATCTTTAGTATAAAATACGTTTACTTAATTTTAATTAACTTAAGAAAGTAAGTTAGATTAGTTAATGTGACATGTGTTTTCTAAAACACTTTAGTCATTTTCTTTAATTTCTTCCCTCCTTCGCTTCTTTGGTTATTATTGAAATAGTATCAATAACAATAAATTAAAAAAAGAATGATAAATATAAAAGTTATGTTTTATATTTAAAATTAAGATAAACTCATAAAATATGCTCAGTAGGAAAGAGTATTATGCAAGAACAACTGCTAAGAATTGACAGGAATCGGTGCATGGACAAGCATGCATTTGTTGAGCATGTATAACCCCTAATAATTGGGACACGCTAGCTTTCTCACTGACCTTTATCTTCTCATGACTGCTTCAGTTTCCGTTGTACCGCTACTCAAACGTAGGCTTCCCTCACGAAATTGATAAATATTGAAGGCTTATTAACAAGACTGCGGAAATATTAATTTGTCTGCTTTATTTTATTATCGCTCGCTTCATGTTCTCATATTTCCAGTCAACACTAACCTCTCCGTCGGAGATTTATTTGGTAGAACTGACCTGTCCAAAATTCACTAAATTTAGCACCTTCAAGACTTTTTTTTTTTCCTGATACCTGTATGTCACACATTTTCACAGCTAAAATTTGATGGGTGAAATTGACAAACCAACTGTTGCCATTGAATCAAGGAGATAAAAAATGGGCATATGCTTTAAACAGATTCTGTTTTCTAGCTTCATCCCTTTTCTCAACTCTTCCACCTCCATGACGCGCTCTCCAGAACTGTCTACCGTTTTTGAACCATTCATATCTTCCGCTTCTTGCAAATGACAAGAGAGATAGAGCAACGTTTCCTCATATCCTGAGAACTCCCAAAAAAAGAAATAAAAATAAAAAACCTTAAACACCCATGCTTTACCCACCTCGAGGGTTTTCTGTGCAACATTTCTTCAACTTTAACTACACAAGGGTTTCTTGAATGTTGCTTTCGGAGAGAACTTTTATAGGTGGTACTGTGGGTAATTAATGTCCCCGCCAACTCGGAAAGTTCGATTTTGCTTCCAGGATTACTAAAGGGTATCTAAATCTAGGCACAAAATTATATTTTGTGTTAAGGGGATCATCATGCCCACCCCTAAGATGAAGAGCATGTTTAAAGGCTTTAGATACTTTATTCACATGTTTGGTAATAAACCTTTCCTTTCTATGATTAATCACACAAATTTTCAACGAGTTATTAAAGATATACCCCTTTTGCAGAAAATGAAAAGAAATCAGAAATGCAAATTGGTTTTCCCACAGATGTAAAGCATGTGGCTCATATAGGATGGGATGGTCCCTCTGTAAATACTCCTAGCTGGGTGAGTCTCTTGCTTTTTTCTTGATGTAATACTTTTTTTTTCTCGTAAGATTTTTGTTGTTGCAGAAGTCTTGTTTCCCCTGCATAATAAAACTACTGGTCTAAATTTCTCATCCTGTGAGGACGAATGTTAACTTCTTCAGATGAACGAGTTTAGATCTCCATCCTCTTATTCTGCACCTTTAACTCTCAGTGGGAGTCTCCAGATTACAGAGTCTGATAATGCAGTCAAATGGGTTTCAGAAGGTACATAATTGCCAAAACAAATTGCAATATGATCATTTTTCTGGTTGTAAGGAAAGTATATCTTTTCAGTTCGATAAAATCTATGAAACAGACATCATTTTTCAAGAATCAAACCTAGAATTTATGTGAGAGGAAAATAACTGTCAACCTGGTGTTTATTGGATGGTTTGGAGATTAGATTCAAAGTCATCGAGCTCTCGACGGAGGGACCTGCCCGAGCTGCCCAAGTCATCTAGACGACAG
Source organism: Acacia confusa (assembly GCA_037074495.1). Taxonomy (NCBI): domain Eukaryota; kingdom Viridiplantae; phylum Streptophyta; class Magnoliopsida; order Fabales; family Fabaceae; genus Acacia; species Acacia confusa. The sequence continues at coordinate 4,168,650 of CM073507.1, read as the reverse complement.
TTAATGGACAGTGTTGCTGATTCGCCGACTAGGGAAAAGTCCGACAAACAAAGGCAGTCAAGGAAATCAACCAAGCCCAAACATCCATCGGATTCATCCAGACCCGCCCGGGTAATAGCACCCTCAGATCAGAATAAAGGAAATGAGTCTCCTGGCAGTGACCAATCTGACATTCGCAAGAAGGCTCGTCGCCGCAAGAAATCGAAGGAAAGTTCTGGTGGTGGCACTTCCAAATCCAGATTGAAAGCCTCACATTCGGATCCGAATTCTTGTTCCGGGTCTCCAGTCGGACCCGTCCGCAGGTCTAGCAAGGAACAGAGGGCCGTTGAAGTAGATGGACGGAGCGAAAATGGATCGAGTGAGGAGTTATTGACAAATTTGGTGTAACTTCATATTAACGCTTATTGGTTAGAATGTTTCTTAGCCAAGACTTGAAAACTAGAACTTGTCCATTAATTTTATTTTCAATACATCATTCTTTTTGATCCTTTCATTAATCTATTCCTCCTTAATTTGTACTCTTCCTTGTCCACTTAAACTGCTGTTATTATTTTGTAGTAGTTTTTTCTGGTAAAATGCCATTATTATAAATTATGACAAATAACGAAACAGGTATCCATTAACTAAAATGTAGCTTGGTTATGAACAAAAAGAAAACTTCCTAAATCCTTCTCTACCGTCACCATCACTTTCGCTTTCTTAGAAACCTTTAATTCCTACTCTATAACATTGACTTGATTTCTCTCTAATCTCAACAAAACTAATGAAAACAAACACTTGCCCTGCTTTAATAAGGCTAGGAGACCTATGCTGCATGTGTACGAACAGCTTTTATAATACAGTAAAGACAAACATAAGACCCAGAGATATGAACAACACTTGAGAATCAAAAAGCAGGGAAGAGATCCCACTGAAAAGGACAGCATTGGGAATATCTGGCTTGTTACAGAGCTTTAGCTGCCCCAAACAGTTCTTCTTTTCAGCTTGCATGCTCAATTGGTGGTCCACACAGAGTCCTCTGTTTCCTCCTATCTTCAGTTTTCCAATTTTTTTTGTTGAAAATGGCACTCTACCGCTCAGATTGTTGTTCTCCATGTTGATCTCGCCCGCATCACCCAGAAACACAAACTCCTCTGGAACTGGTCCTTCTAGACTGTTATTATCAAGACCGAGATAAGACAGATTTCTGAGATAAATACCCATGGAGGCTGGGATATTACCAGTTAAACCCATATTTGAAAATCCTATTCTTGTGACACCTCCAAGGTTTTCCCATATTTCAGGAATCTTCCCACCTAGTAGATTCCCGCTCAAGTATATCTCCTTCAATGTGGGAATCTCCCCTATGAACTGAGGCACTCCAAAATTGCCAAACTGGTTGTAGCGGAGGTCCAAGAACTCAAGACACTGCAAATTTCTCAAGCTTTCAGGGATTTCACCCATAAACCTGTTGAAATTCAGGTCAAGCTTAAGAAGCTCCGTGAGATTACCCAGCGAATCGGGGACATACCCTTCAAACCCATTTTGACTCAGGTCAAGAATCTTCAGCTTTTTCAACGTAGCCAAACTTCCAGGAACCTCACCGGAAAGGTGATTTCTGGATAGAGTCATTTCTTCCAAATTGATCATCTGGCTTATTTCCTGTGGGATTTCACCGTAAACCCCATTTCCAGACAAAACCAGTCTCCTCAGACTCGTGAAGTTTCGGAGCATATTACTGAAAGGCCCAACCAGAGATGGGTTCTCGATGAACACAAGCTCCTCCAGAGTGGAAGAGAAACTAGGCGAAACGTCAGGTACAGAAACCAGAGACTCATTGAAGCATCGGTAGAAGAAGAGCCTGCGAAGGTACTTAAAAGAGGTGAAGAGAACAGGGTCGAGGGTTGCATTCGCAGAACAAGGAGGGTTCGGAGCTTCGTCGGAAACATACCCCAAACTGAGCTCCACAATGTGTGCCGTTTCATTGGATTCAGAGGGATAGTCGCAAACAACGCCGTGAGGGGCGGATAAACAGAGATCATCGTTGAAGAGGGAGCGCCAGGGAATATCAGAGTTGACAGAGTAAAGGACGTGAAACAGAGATTCACGCTCTGCGGAAAGGAGAGGAGGTTGCTGGTGAGAGGGAAGCGCCATGGACAAGAAGGTAAGAAGAGCGAGAGGAAAGAAGGAAGAAGAAGCCATGGGAACAAGCGAGAGAGAGAGAGAGAGGTTTTGGTTATGTAGAGAATGAGATAGCATAGTGGGTTAAATAAATACCTTGACGTGATAGGGTTAACAAAGAAAAGCATGAGAATTGAAGGACAAGGATGAGAAAAAAAGCAGAGAATGTCAGGATAATATGGGCGGAGGAAGCACACTGGACTGGCACTGTCACTGCAACACCATGCAGAGACGAATTAGGTTGGAGGTTACAGGTAAGTGAAATTACCAAAGTAACCTTTCCGAGCATCGCATAGTGGCAAAGCTAGGCGCACAAGCATGGGAAAAGACGAAGGAGTAGGGGGGGACAGGGGGAAAACCATAATAGGCGTAGCAGTTGCCAAAAATAACTAACCAAACAGCTGGAAGATCATAAAGTGATCTCTGCTGCGTCTGAAGCTAACCGCAAAGGCCAAAACGAGGCCGCGTCGCTCCCCTCTCACTTTCTCAGACACAGACCTACGGGGCGACCGATTCAGAGGCTGGCTGCGGCAGCCGACCTCAGCCCCTGTGCTGTGCCGGTCGTTCCTTTATGAGCTAACCCGTCATTTGGCGACACGTGTTATGTACGAAGTGTCAACATTTATGAACGCTCGTACCACATTCCATTAATCGCAACTCAATCATTTCAACAGATGCGTTCCCTCTCACTTATCATTGCCCGTATGTTACAATGAAAGATCAAGATTAAGTTCAACGTAGGCAATATATGCTCTATGATTTGAGCAATACAGGCTAAGACTGGAGCAGTTCTAGCTCTGATTATTTTGGTTGCAGTGCTGTTTTATCGCTGGCAAGCCCCCAATCTTAATATGCTTGACCTTGTTTATTCAAAAAGGAAACAAAAAGCTCTATGAAATTGGAATGGCATTTTTTGAACTAAAAAAAAAGTGGATTATCTTGTTAAAACAAATTACGTTATTCAAATGCCGGATTTCAGAACGATTTGGTATAACATTCCAAACATAATTCCGTTATTTAAGTATGAGCTCAGTTTTCTTTAAATTTTAATCCAAAGGTACTAGATATTCTCATTAAGGCCAAAAGAAAGTCAAAATTATATTTATTTTGAATTAGAGGAGCATGCACAAAAAAACATATGAGGTTACAAGTGAGATTAAAATCACGACATCTCACTTTCTGGAAGTTCTTATACCACTAAGCTTCAAAGCCATTAGCAAAGTCAAAATCATATTATTTAGGGGAGAAATGTATTCCATAATGACAACGGCAATTTAGGAGTCTAATAATAATAGAAGTCATGAAAAGAGAAGGGAATGTTGGCTGTTAACACAAAGGAAAAAAAGAATAGCATATGTTGAACCTAAGAGAAGATCCAGTAAACAGTACTGCTGCTTCACAGATAGGTCCAGAAAATTTACTATCATCATGGTTTTTTGGCCTGCATGTAAACAAACAGCCCTGAGAGAGTTCAAACATAACAAAGCGAGTTTTAAAGGTGAGGTGTAAATAGAAAAGAGAGTAGGAGAGCAGACGACTTCATAAGAATCATGAAGTCCTTCTAGGAGATTTGTCATCTCTTGCATAATTAAACTCTATCTAACATAATTTTAAGAATTTCCCAAGAACCACCAAATACAGAAAATAAACAAGGACAGAGAGTTCAATGAAGATCCTAATCATTTGCGATATAAACTGTATCTGGTTTTTCTAAGTACACTAGAGAACATGCATCTAAAATAACAGAGTTTAGGCAATGAAGCTTACCTTGCTCAGATACTTCTTCTGAATTTTTAACGCCTCATCACAAGCTTTTTTAGCATCAAGACGTGAAGTTATATCACCCAATATCTGAGGATGAAGTTTCATGTGAGTACAATGACATGGCTTCTGAATCTAATACAGGGGAATGAAAAGAGGGAAACCTTCACTACATCATCCACCCCCTTAGCCTCCTTCAAAATCCGCCTATTCTTGATCTCAAGGACACTTGCAACAAGAAAAACCGATAGTGCACTAAGCTGCTCTTCTGTACTGCCAGCCTGCAGTTTTTTTCTCTGAAACTTGCCATATTTCTTCCACAGTTTGTCATTTATTGTAGGGGTAGAATTATCTATTCTAGCAGCCTCAGACTCCTCGTATAGTGTGAAGATGTTAGGGTCGTATTCCATGGCCCAAATCAGCTGAAAACATACCACATCATGTCTTTAAAATAGCTTAGTGACCCGAAATCAAATTTGATTCCGGTTATAATTGATATAGTAAGCTCATCCTTACCTCCCAGAGGTACAAGGTATCCACAAAAGAAAATTCTCTGCGGAAAAGAACCATTAGCATGCGAAATGCAAAGAGATACTCCCCGCCATCTAAATCCTCTGCAAAACAGAAAGGAGGTGAAATTTATTCGGAATGATGCATGGTTTCTCTATAACAAAGAAATATTCACCACGTTCATCTCTTTGGAGCACTAGACGCTAATGCTGATCAAATAGAAAAGATAGAGACATCTGGATTAAACAAAAATATCGGCTACCCATGAAATGTTATCGTACCAAGGTGTTGATGAAGCTGGGGATCAATAGTCTTCATTATCTGTGAGAGTGTACCCAACTGAGATTGCACTCCCATTGAACTAGCACTGGTCCTGAAGTTCTCTCTCTATAATGTGAGCAAAGGCAAGCATACCAACAGATTTCAAAAATTAATTAAAGAGAACAAAGTTTAGCTAGATGTTTCCAGATGAAAACAGAAGGAGAACAGCTAGAATTTACCATCCTTCGCATTGCTCGCTCAAAGCACCAAAAAGAGTCTGCTTCATTATCAAGAAGAATCACCATAGGCGAGCAAATATCGTTCATTCCTACAAAGAAAATAATCTCCAATTTAATGACTGACCTTGACACTCCAATTTAAGTATGAAACGACGATAGCCATAGTAATTCACCTTGCACATAACCAATATCGTTGTCTATCCAGGCATAAACTGCTAGAATATCCCAAAGCTTCGCCTGATTAGATTCATTTTCATAGAAGACTAGTGCTCGATCTGTTCGAACAACATCCAAACCTAGGACCCCAAATCATTAGTTACCACCAAGGGTGCTTATCAAAAGAAAATTGTTATTAATGGGCTTTGAGAAAATATTTTGTTGTGGAAGAATTACTGCATTTTTGGCAGTTCTTTTCTTGAAATTTCAAGCACAACCATTCTGCCTTTATGTCATAATATTACACAAAAATGCAGAGAAGTAGTGTGCAAAAATATACAACTCTATTCCTCTGCCACGGATTTGTAAGAAAATTTGTCAAACAACTGGCACTAAACAAGAGTCCTGTCTTTTGAAGTCACAAAATTGTGGCAAAAGCTGTTCTTTTTGACACAGCCCAATGGCAGAAGTTGTAGAACGAAAATAAAACTGTAACAGAATGAAGATTTTAAAGAAGCAAGAAATAATTTGCATCAGCATATATACATACCAATCTGATGTAAAGTCTGCATCCACCGCAGAGTTTTCTTATCTGAAATTGGGACGCCAATCAGAGACTGATCTATTGGCAGGTCCTCGTCATCAATGAGAGGTGACGTAAGAAATTTTTCAGTGCCAATAATTGGAACCATCGTTTGACATTCAGATTTCCACACTTTATATTGCTGCCTGAGTCATGGATTTTGAAAGATGATAAGACAGTAAATAGAATAAAAGATTGATTTAGGGATTAAACCCTGACAAATTTGAAACATGAGTTAGCTTTAGCCTTTAGGTAGAATCAAATGAGTCCTATTACATGAAACATCGTGGGACCGCTTATGAAACAAAAACAATAAAGTTTAATAGAATGCATGGTATGGTCACACAGATTTCATTACAATATGATATCCAAGTCCTACTTTACAGATTATAGTAGACAAGGTGAAATATTAATCTAACATGAACCTCCTGGTTACCCATGAACTACAGCCATTAATGGAGTATTTCCATGCTCTTTAAATCTTGTAATGTGAAAATAAAATAAAAAAGAAATTTACCTCCGTTGTTCCTTGAGTTGATTACGTTCTTCAAATGTACTGTTAGGATCATAGCAACCTAGCAAGAACTCCCATACTACTCCTTTGATTGAGGGATGAACACCCTATTTAATATATATATATATATATATATATATATGTATGTATGTATGTATGTATGTATTAAGGACAGAAGCAATAGCGTCGAGTCAGAATAAAAACAGAAGTAAGGATGGAATTGACAGGCCAACTTAGAAGATAAACTTTATGTAGGGGTATAAGACCAAGAATAAGAGGGCAACCTAATTTAACCCAAACTCAAATCCTGCTTGCATATTCATTTTGCTGAGTTTGCCTAAGACTAAAGGCATGTTCACACGCCAATTCATCATATGAGACAGATTCAGCAATTTAAACAGTTTACACGCAGATGAAGGTTACCCCTCGTTGGATTCTTCTAAGAACTTTTGCAATATCCAAGTGACCTTCTTGCGAGAATGATGCATGCCATCTTCTTGCGCTTAGAGTTTTACCAGACTGCGGAAACAGACAATGCAGGGTGTGTGTGAGTACCAATTGAGTTCATCAATTTCCAGGGGAGTGTAGTGTTGAACAATGTGCTTTTCATATCAAATGATGTGAAGTGTGATAAGCATGCAATGGAGAAGAAGATCGCACCCTTGGTTTAAAACGAGTGGTTGGAACATCGGCTTCGCACTCTGGTCGGATGGGATAGAAAACATTCAAATCAGTTGTTCCACTTCGCTTGAGAAACCTTGACATAGCTAGGGATCCATAACTATTAATAGCTGCTCATTCAACAAAATTCAAACCCAAATTCATCAGAAACTTTGATTTCTCTTCCTCTGAAGAATATATTAAAACAAATTAAAGGAACATCAATTTCTCTGGCATTGGCAATGGCATCCGTTGAGGAACAGAGCCCAGGTAGTCTTATTGACGCTGCCGATATCTAAAATACCCAAAAGCTAACCATCCCGTGCGCCTTCTCAAAACAAATATATGATTTCTCCTCAAGTCATTTTTTCCCTGACAATACCGGTGATAAGAACCATGTGCTCTTAATACTCATCTGTAATTTAAACTAGCACTCAAATACCGACGAGTCGAACCAAAAGAGGAATTTCCGTCCTGGAAAAATTCAAGTACCTGTCCAAAATGCGAAGGATCATAGATATTGACGTAAAGAAGGAAACTGGAATGGCACTTTGAGACATTCAAATGAGGATCTTCAACGCAACGTGTCATCCATCTTCGCCAAAAGGGGAGAACTTGAATTTCAAGGAGAGACCGAACGCAGAGGAAAATGGAGAACGAACAAGAAGCGAAAATTTTGTGGAAGCCACGACGGAGGGACTTCACATTCTCCCAACGGTAATTTCAATTTGTCACATAATGTCATTTTTTTTTAATATTTATAATATTATTTTTTCCCATGTGTTTTGGATAATTTCTTTTCTAAGTTCAAATTGATTTATGATATATGAAATGGATAAACATTTTAAAATGATACCATACAAACACATTACAACGTTTCAGCTTATTTAACTAGCTTTCTTCCCCTTGTCTTCTGCTTACTTAACTAGCTTTCTTCCCCTTTTCTTTACTCGCGTGAGACAGAAAAAGGAAAGCACTGGGCGCCATCTGACAATTTGTGCTTCCATTTGTCTCCATGTTTAATCTCCTCTCTTTCTTGGCATGTTTGATTCTTAGGAGACAGAATAAAGCAGGATCATTCAGGGGTTAAAAACTTGCGCCATTGTTTTTAGATGTATTAGTACAGTTAATTGACAAACCAACAGAGGATACAGCAGAGGAACTGAACATCAGGCACGTACTTGTTGGAATTTGATAGAATACATTCACGAATTTCGTAGTAACAACCAAGACATATAAACCTTGCCTGGAAAAAAGTCCAGGGAGGCGACAGAGACCAATTTGGCCCAGAAATGATACTAGTACATGGAATGACCATCGTTGCATGGCGATTTTAGTACCAACTACAGAATAGAATGAACTTCATAACGTGAGATTGTCATCGGATAAAACTTGATCAAGCATGGCGCTGCTCAAGATTTTTTAAAAATGTCACATGACATGAGGTCTTACAAAAAGCTGCCCCCTTTTATTTTCTAATAGAGAGCAGCTCAAAGCTCCTGAGAGCATCTTCACGAGTGGCTCTTGTAGACCCATTACGCGTAAAACTCAGTTGTTTAGTCTCATGCACAGCTTGAATTCTATATGCGCTTGATGGGCGGTTGGCACCTGATGCCAGCCAGCCAGCACGGCCTTCAGTATGGTCACCGGAGGAACTCTGCCGGTTTGATGAGATTATTGCTTTTCTTGAAGTGCTTCCATACCGAGACGAACTGCGCCCCTTTTCTTGATCATACTGCTCAAAAAGAATTTAGGACTTAATAAATGTAAATTAAAAATACAAATAACCCTTTCTGCAGACATTGATCATTTGACAAAATCTATAGTTTCAGAAACCGCTAATTAAAGGAGAGATGTTTAGGCTTTGTTAACATTCAATTCATATGAGTGAAATGAGCATCCACACAGGCAATCACACATTCAACTGAGAACAGAAGTCAACAACTAAACTGCAAATTTTTTACACTCAAGTGACTTAATCACAGATCTGAATTTCAGAATCATTGACACCAACCAGAAATTTATATGGATGCAACTCATATAGGATAAAAACTTGAAGTGCTTTTTTTAGAGAGAGAATATTTACCAAATCCCTGCGTGATGGTACCTCCTCAAAAATCCTATTTTTGGTGTGATCACCATGAGGACTAGAACCTGTGGGATTCCGTCGGGGAAATGCTTCAACACCACCAGGAAATTTCTCACGAATCTCTTTCCCAGCTGAAAGAAGCAATTGAAAGAACAAGATTATGCAAGGAATTCAGAAGAAGTGAGGTACTTTTACTAATGATGTGAGCCATCAGACTACAGTTGAACGATTTAAGCCACCATTTTCTGTGAAACTTAAAGAAAAGACACTGCAAGAAATAAGTTCAAAGATCCTGAACACTTGTTGTCAGACTTGTTAAGATTTAGTGGTATACCATGTTCATTAAATTATATGACTTAAAGGGAGTAGACCTGGGATCTTTTCTGGTTTTTGTACAGATGGTCCTGCATTCATAAGTGCCTTGCCATTGCCAAGCTGATATTTTGGAAAGACTTAAGTAAGTGAACTTCAATGGAAAGCAAAAATCCACAAAAACAAGGTATACAAGCACTAACCCGCCCTTTAGAGCTGCCACCAATCTGAGGATACTTCAATATGGTCCAGTCAAAAACATAGTCAAACTGATAGCCTGTAATAGCAAAGTCAAGACAAATTTAATATTGAGCCCACTAAAAGTTTCCTACAAAAAATCCTTGCTGATATCCAAGTCAGATATAAGCATACTGGACCTTCTCGAATAAACAAATCTCGGAAAAGCCTCTTTAAATATGGATAATCTGGCTTGTCCTCAAACCGTAATGATCGGCAGTAGTGAAAGTAGGATACAAACTCAGATGGGTATGATTTGCAGAGAACCTATTCGCACAAGAAAATATAATAACAATAAAGCAACATGACCATATAAAAGTCGAGATAGATTGAACAAGTGAGAAATATTTGCAAGAAATATCCAATAGAAGTAGTTTAAATTTAAATAAAAATAGTCCAGACCCATAAGGGCCATAACACCAATGTATCTGTGATCGTATGAATATTTACATATCACAATAATGGGCGCAAACTATCATAGAGCTGATTCTCAAGCTTGGCCTGACTTCTCATCCTCGATGTCATACTGATACATAATATCCCACTAAAGATCACAGCAGCCAAAACCTAAATTCACACATCAACAACTAGATCTAGAAGGAACAGTAATTTCTCAAAAACATCTCAACGAGTAAATTGGTAGACACTAATCCAAGTAGTCATAATACCTCTATTGGGGTTGATGATTTCTTCTCACTGATCTTATCATACTTTTGTTTTTTGTTGCCGGCCTTCAGACCTTGCCAGGGAAGACTAAAATGACAAAGAAAATCAACAGTAAGAATGCCATCAAAATAATATACAGCAGCAATGGGGAAAAAAGACGTGTCTGATGAATATCCAACCTTCCTCTTAAGAAGTACATGAGCACATAACCAAGAGACTCCAGATCATCTCTTCTGCTTTGTTCTGCCAGAAAAATAAAATAAAATCAGGTAGTTGAAAGCAGGCAGGTCTAATTTTGCAATGATTTACTTCTAGTTATGGGATGTCAGTATGAAAAGGAATGTATTGAGCACAAGATATTAGCCCACCAATTCCAAGATGAGTGTTGACACTTGCATAACGAGCTGTGCCAGTAAGGTTCTTGTTTTCTCTACAAATGGAAGAAACAAAATTTAACATAACACGTTTTTGAAGGGAAATGCTAGCAAGAAATAGAAAATAGCAAAATGTACACAGAATGTTGGAACATAAAACTAAAGTTGTTGGCTATGTTGCTATTGTGCTTTTGTTAAACAACTAAATCTTTGAATAAATTATTAAGTAAAAGATCTGTTCATTAACTCACTGAGTGTTCTCTTTAGTTTTACTTTACTCCTCTTCGCAGGACTCAAAATTTTCTACTCCACCCTCCCTAGGGATTTCCACGATTGAATGGATCTAAGGTGTTTTTATTTATTTCAACCAATAAAATGGCAACACAAGGTTCAGTGTGGTAATATCTTGTTGCTTCTTGGAGAACTACATTCCTGTGCTAATTTAATACATACATGCACAGAAACACCCAAATACACATGACTAAATATATTGCACTTCCAAAATCGAGCAACTGCATGTCCTGAAAACCGCATGACAAAATTTACCTGTATGGTATGTGCTTATGAGTCTGTAGATCCCTAAACTTCTTTCCAAGACCATAATCAATGATGTAAACCTGCTATGATAAAAGTGTCATCAAAATAATTAAAAAACACTAAAATTTCAGCATTCACCTAAGATTTTCTTATCAGAATCTACTGATCATGTTTTTCCTTCTTTAATTCTTCAATTGACAAAAGAATGTAAATCCATATTCAAAATAGGCTGCTCAAAGGATTCTTTTTACAAACACACCTACTCGTTATTAATTATCTATGACACTAGATATTATCTTTCCAAACCGAATGAACTTATGCTAGGTTTTCTATCAAATGAAATTTACAGACACCAAAATTTAGTCTTGAAAAAACAGGACAAATTTTGCTCATTTCCATTATTATCTTCATTGTTTCAATTCATAGACAATATACAGTCAGGATACCCCAAGATTTCCCTACAGTTAACTCGCCAAACTCAGGAAAAACACCCTAAAAAAAACAGCAAAATGACCATGCAATGCATTATATACTAAACGCTGGATAGAGATGCATGGCAATCAGCAATCTGCTTAAAATGACAAACCATATAAAACCCCATAAAGAAGAACACCAGAGAGCATAACTCCATTACCTGGTTTGCTTTGCGCCCTAGACCCATTAAAAAATTGTCAGGCTTTATGTCACGGTGAAGAAATCCTCTTGAATGCATATATTCAACTCTATTGATCTGAAAATAACAACAACAATAATAATATGAATACTTAGCACCTCCGACTAAGATACCTTATTCAAAAAATTTTCCAAGTAGACTTACACATTGATCAGCAAGCATCAACACTGTCTTTAAGCTGAACTTCCGGTTGCAATAGTTGAACAAATCTTCTAAGCTTGGCCCAAGAAGGTCAATAACCATAACATTGTATTCTCCCTCAACTCCAAACCACTTGAGGTGAGGAATCCCCGCTTCATTGAAGAAAAGCCAAATTCAATTACTTTAAAGAAATGTTATCTCTTTCTTCTACTTCTTTTTTTCAACTTCTTTTGTTTTGCTTTGAAGGCGTGACTTAGAGAAGAATAATGGTTCTGTTCATAATCAAGTATAGTTCTGAGCCAATGGGCATATGTATAACTATACTCCCTAATCCAAATACAAAAAGAAAGGATCATATGTTTTATTCGTATCTTCAAAATTGCCAAATGAAACCTTCACATTAGCAAACACTTCAAGAATCCCTATAGTCACAAAAAGCTAAAACGTAAAAGCAACATGGACTTACTTCCTCCTTGAAGAAGCATATATAATTTTGATTCATAATGAAGCTGTGGATGCCTGCTCTTCACAGGTTCCTGAAATTTTTGGGGAGGGGGGAGGGAGCAGAAGAAATTGGTTAAAAATTAGCAAAATAGAATGTCATGAGCATGTTGGAATCAATAATCACTAACTGGTTTATAACCGCCTCTCAAAGGCAACAAAAGTAAGGATATTATAATTGCCCACAGAGAAAGGATATGGCAGACAACCCAAGCTAAACCACATTGAAATAAAAAGAACTAAAATTGTATCAGAAGGACTTAAAATAAGTACATTAAAAAAATAAAACACAGCGTTTCACATGCTTCTCCAACCCTTCAAGAGATTATTGATTTCTTCTAAACTTTAGCTACTTTTTCAAAGTAGAGATTGAGAGGTTGAGAGATGTCGTTCCTTCTACTCAATCAATAGATTATTTTTCACATCAGGGTTTGCTTATCACTATTGCAACTCCCACAGCAACTAATGAAAAAAATTTGCAATGCACTTCACCATCGAAAGTGCTCATATCTATCACATAGAAAAATGGGGCATCAATTATCCCAAGCAGGCATTAAGTAACAACATTTTACATTGAGATTATAGATGAAACGAGTTCAACAAGGTAAAAAGAAGTGATTTGATCGTGATAAACTCTAAGCAACCCTTATACATAGCAAAACATCACAATATATTCAATTTTTAACTATTTTAGCCCTGCCAGACGAAGAGTGGGGTACAAACTTCAACAAGAGATAACATACCAGCTTAACAGCCACCTCCTCTCCAGTTTGTACGTTAACACCTAGCATGAGAAGTAAAAGAAGGATTGAGTCTTCATAGAAAAGAAAGAGAAGCGAAAGGAGGGGGGGGGATTTACGCTTACCCAAATAAAGCTCTCCAAAAGATCCACTCCCAATTTTCCTTCCCAGTTTAAACTTGCCGGCAATCACATGATCCATTATGAACAAGACCTTCAGTACGCCGCCAGGCAGTAACTTAATCAGTTGTTCTGCTCAGATGTTCCACAGATTAGTATCTACATGTTCAAAATGTCATAAATACCAGGGAAAAAAATCACAGTTTTCCACCACGAACTCACCAGCTAAAGGGGCCCAACAAATCAAGTTATTCGCTTTCTCAACCCGATTCTAATGAAATTTCCCAATCTGGTGATCCAATTGATCGTAAAATTGCGTATGACGTAAATCCAGATAGGAGAAAAACACAGCGAACCAAATTTATAGCAACCCCAGGAATGAAGAAGAAATATTTATTCAGAAGACCAAACTAAATTCTCCAGCGACATCCATTTATCGCAAAATACCCAAATCAATTACCCCAGAGCTCAGATTGAAGCCCTAATTTCCAGAAAACATGAAGGAGTTGACCAGATAAAATCTGATGCAAACATTACCAGAAAGAATGAAAAAAATCTTTTACAACAGCAAATAAAAATAGCAAAAACAGGGGAGATCGAGGAGTATGCGCTGGATGAGATATGAAGAGACAAAAGTAGTTCCACAAAACAAAAGCTGGATGATGGACGGCGGAAACTGATGCCAATGAGAGAGAAAGATGACAATGGAAAAATCATTACAACGTGAAATTTATTTAGTAATCGCTGTTTCTTTCTTTCCTTTTTCCATCCAATAATAACAAAATTCCTCAGACCCCCCAAAAAAAAGAAATCATTTTTTCCTCTCCATCCCTTGCGCCAATAGTAATTAGCATCTTAAAATTATCCCAAAAAAAAAGAACTTACAGATTTTAGTTTTGTTTAAGTCGAAGAACGACGATGAGTTAGTTAACACTTGAGCCTCCCTGGACCATGGCCACCGCGCCGATGTGCTATCAAAGGATTCTGTTTGATCTTTATCTCTTTACGTTTTATTCTCTTTTATTGTTTTCTCCTTTTGCTTTTTTGTTTTTTCAATTCCTTTTCTTTTTTTCCCCCTCCTCTCTACCCTTCCTTTTATTTTACCAAAAGTTTGTTCAAGTCAAATTGTTTGCTATTGTCGTCTCATATTTTGTCTTCCTTATCATCTGCTTCTTTGTATATTTTATATTCAACAAGTGCTCCCCATTCACGTTTCTGTCTCTTCCGATGCTCGGTCTTCTTATCCATACGATCTCGGATTCATGCATAGGATTTGACAATGTAAAATACTCCATATTCTCTCAAACTATCTAAGGCATGTCATTATTGACTAAAATTTGAATACTGTTGCAACTCGGGTTAGATTTCTCTCATTATCACTTTCTCATTATCTCTTATTATCTTTAAATCATATTTGTCTATCAATTCAAAATGTCACAATACTTTTTTCTTCCCTTCCCAATCAATGACCCAAATGAACCTCTGAGAGATAATAAAAAGTAAGGATAATGAGAGGGTCTCATTCCCCTGCATCTCGTTGTTCTCTCTCTCTCTTTTACTGCATTTTCCATTTCTTCATCTTCACTGCAGAACTGCGCCATTAGAGTTGTAGTGAAACGTCCAAAATTTAATATTTAAAATTAAGATGTTAAAAAATGTCAAATTTAAGCTATTCGATCACTGCGTAATTATTCACACATATAATAGTGGATAAGAAGACAGAAATTAAAGTTAGGCCTCAGCCCTCAGGTGTTCCTCTCGAGATAACTTTCACAAACATGATTTTTTTTAATCTATAAAATTTGATACTCATGCATTCATTAAGGATGTCAAATGTTTTGGTTTCCACCTAACCACCAATTCTATTTTTTAATTACTTAAATTAACGAATACGCAGAAGATTTAAAAACAGTAAAAATTACTACATCCACGTCTCCCTAGTTTTATGCGATAGTATTTTTGACAGAAGATCCCTGACCAGACAAAGACCCAGGTATATCAATATTTATAAAAGTATTCTCTGTAAAAAAAATATTTATATAAGCTTTTTTTTTTTAATCTTAATAACTCACACACTAAAAAAGCCTCAAGGGGCGCTTAGTTTGAGTTGGGTTGGAACCTGTAAGACCCCAACCAATATTTATGCAGTTTAATTGTTTAAAGTTGGGTATTTATAATGTAGAGTTATAAATTATAAATATATATAAAAAAAAGTATCACGATCGATGATATTCGAATGCACTCCATACTCCACGTGATAATATAATTGGGTATGTAATCTGATGCTGTTTCTTTTGTATCCAGTTGAAAGCGATTACTGTAATGTTTTCGAGCGATAAAGGTAATTATAATTATAATCATGTTCATGACTTTGATGAAAAAGTGAAACGTGCACCAACAATAAAAAAGTAATATGTCCCCACGAACCATTCATTCAATTGATAGGGCACCTCAAGTTATTTGGAGAACATAATAATGAAAACTATGATGAAAATAAACTCTAACGTCTAAACAAAGTCGCGTTTTTTTTTTTAAAAAAAAAGATGAATGAAATTTCTTATCGTGGTTTGTGATTATATAAAAGATAGAGAATAATTGTATTATATTATTCTAATTAATAATTTATGAAACATCCGAGTCTTGGAAAAAAATGAAACAGCAAAAAGAGGTAATGTTATGAGCAAAATTCAGGAGCTTTTGACAAAATTCTAAAGTAGGCCAAGCGACGCGATCAAAAGTCTGATGCTAATGGTAGAGGATCATGATTACCTAGACATTTGGCAATCTCAAGGATTATCTTTTAATAAAGCTGAGAATTTGTCGTGAATCAGTTAAATAAGATAATCTTCTCCTTGTTTGTGAATTTTGAATTGGTCTGATTGAAGCAAGGCTTTGAAGTAGCATCAAATTGTTAGATTAAGATAGAAATTACACCAGGCCGAACAGCCGCTAGCATTTTTAATCGCAAAATGATCAATCCATCAAAAGTCGTTAATCATAGTAGTATCTCTCTCTCTCTCGGAAGGCTTTCTTACAGTTACATTATGAAGATTTAAACTTTAAAGACTAAGGGAAAACATTTTCTCATACCGTAGGAAAACCATTTTTTCATGTTACACACACATGAAATGGTGAGACCCACATACACATATATTAATTCATATATGTATATGTGAGTTCCATCATTTCATGTGTGTGTAGGAAATTTTTTTTTCTCATACAACATGAGCAAACCAAAGCCCAAAGACTATACATATTCCCCCATATTCTTATTGAGTAAACTAGCCTTGATGGCCTGGAGATGTTACATTTTTTATCTCTAGGTCAATGAAACAGAGACACAATATTAAAAGAATGCTTACATTTCGGATTAGGTTTACTTAATCAACCTCTCAAGTCAATGACTACTGATGAATAATGATGAGCAAAGCACTATTTTAAAACTACTAGGTACGATTATACTAAGTTTTTTAGTGCTCTATGTTGTATGATATTGACAAATATGATAAGTTTAATCATTAGTTAAAAAAAAAAAAATACAGCTAATATTTAATAAAATGTACACTAAGCTACAGATAGAAAAGGGAGAGTCCCTAAATTTGAAAATTTGCATGAGAATCAAGGCCTCATACCCTGTATAGAAGGCGTAATACCAGATGAACAGATCAAAAGGAAACTCGGACTGTACTCCTAATGGGTTTTATTTTCTTTTCCTCCACCCCCATAACCCACGCAGCCATTATGATCTCCACAAAGGGACACAAAAATAGAGACGTTCTAACATGATCTCAAGAACTTTTTTTTTTTGGTCAAATACATGATCTCAAGAACCATATCATAACAGACTAACGGAAATAGGGCGAGCCATACATGTGGGAAATAATTGCAGAGCATTGCAAGATAGATAGATGATACACAACGAGGGCTTTGTGTTTCAATCTAAAAATATGAAAACAGCGAATATTGATATTTCATCCAGACACAGTAAAAGCAACACTCTTGATTAGATTTGATAAACAAGTCGCATACTTGTACTCTCCCTTGGAAATTACACGCTGCAAGATAGAAACTGACGCAAATAATT
The DNA here is from genome assembly GCA_037074495.1 of Acacia confusa. Lineage (NCBI taxonomy): Eukaryota > Viridiplantae > Streptophyta > Magnoliopsida > Fabales > Fabaceae > Acacia > Acacia confusa. Next base: position 4,151,333 of record CM073507.1, on the reverse strand, counting down.
GGCTATCACTATCTTACAAATTTACAGAATACTAGTTTACAGTGTGTTTTGCACCACCATGATGCTGTAAGGTTAACACCTCCATAGTTGAGGTCAGTGGCTCTTAAGTAACATGCGAGGCTTATCAGTTGTTACAGGAGTAGGGGCACACAACTTTCTTCATGCCTTTGTTCAACCGTGCGATCGAGTACCAATTAACAATTAATGTAGCCAAAAACGTATCCAAGCATGGAATAGCGTTAAGTATAAATAATATTGAACATTAAAAAGGTTAACGCTGTTGGCATGAACTATGGCTCCTATGCTGTCAGATGATATGTCTCAAGTTTTGCCTTGTTAGGAGGTTTCCTTACTTTTATTAGATACCTCATAACGGGGCGGCAAGAGGTTTAGGAAGCTCCCTTGAGCAGATCGATTGCCTGCAGGCGCATCTGAAGAAGGAGACACCTCTGATGTTTCTGACTCACCCTCTGTTTTAACCCCATTTTGATCAGACGAGAAACTTACAAGTAACAAGCAGAAAAGTACACAGGAAGATATCCCAATTTTTTTTAAAAGCCAGAAAGTTTTGAAAGCCTACCAAAAAGTGACTTGATAGATGGCCTCTTTGATTTGGAGGATTTCCTCTTCAATTCAGCTGCAAGGCAAGACGAAAAAATTATACCTGAACTATTTTGTGCATGTAAGTGTCTAATGATACTCTCTCATGTTGAACAAATCCGTGACCATGTGGGTGAGAATTATATTCCTCTCAATCAACTAACATGGCACTCGAACATTGATTGTGTTTGATGACACTCAATATCCATTATTGCATTAAAGGACATAATGTATCATAAAAGCATTTTCGCATGAGATATGGACCATAATTTCCATTCTGAATCTAGAAAGGCACAAAAATACACATTAGGAAGTAAAATTTATGAACTGCAGTTAAGTTCACTGTTGCATTTGTTCTTTAACATTAGTCATTATTTCAGTATTTGGTAAAACATTATAATTGTTCCCTAATGATTGTTCCAATATAGAGCCCTGCATCAAATACTATATATTGATATGCGGAGGTAGTAAAGAAAGTAGTAAAACAGACATACCCATCCCAGGAACTTGATAGTCATTGACAATTTCAAAATTCTTGTATGTGTACCCAACAAAATTTAAGTCCTTAGACGAGAGCATCTGTGAAATCACCCATTAAACAATACAAGATGAATGAGAAAAAATGCGTAGCCTTGGGATATCAAGAACTAGAAGATGAAACAGGAGAGAAAATCAAGAACCATATAACATGATATATTGTTTAAATAAAAAATTTCATTGGCATCAGCTAATGAAGAATATAATCAATGACTGCACTGGAGAAAGGCAGGTCCATTAACAAACAAAGTTTCTGTTATGTAGGGTATAAATATAATACATATATAATAAATAATTACGTAATAAATATATAATAAATAATTAGGGAATTAGTGAGAGCACAAAATTAAGTCTATGAGGCCTCACTTAGGATATTATGTGTAGGACTAGAATTTATAAGTAGCAAAACAATAAACTAGCCGTAGGGGAATAAAAGGATGACTGACGGTTATTAAAACATATTAACTAGTGAATGCCTAAAGCTATATATATGGACCTAGGCCAATTGTATCATCAGTTTTTGCAGTGTGTATGAATGAATAGCAGGACAGCAGTTCCGTCATCTGCCTGGTCTTCTCCCTCCCATTTCTCTTCTCAACCCCTCTGATTTCTTATTCTTCAAGTCTTCTATCATTTCTACAACTCTCTTAACAGTTTTTGATTAAGGAAAGATTCTACAATCCATTAAGAAATGTCTCTCGAGTAATTCCAAACAACCTTGAAGTAGCATTGACATGCTTCACCATCTACATTTCATTGAGCCCAACAAATACAAAATCCTGGCAGGTCCATAACTTCAACTGAGATATTTGTTTGGCCCAGCATTAGCCAAATGTTTTCAACAGCCAGACTTTATCTAAAATTGAAAAAGAAGTGAAAACTTCTGATACGGTAATATCATACAAGTTTGATAGCCCATGGCATAACTCCTACTACCTTGGCCCTGCCTAACATTCTTTTAAAGATCTATTCAACTTGGCTCAACGGCCAAATCACAGCAATGTAAAATCAGAGGGAAATTAATTTTTGGAACATCCAAGATGTACTGTAATTTCCATATGGAAGTAATTCAGATAACGATGCTCATTTTCTTTTCAGATCTCATACTTGATTGAAAAGAAACACCACAATGCTTCATCACCATATCAGTCAACAGAAGATTATGCAAATGATGGCTATACTGATAATTTGCAGACAAATTGCGAACAGAGAAGCATACTCCAAAGATTACCTTTCTCCAAGGCCCAGATCTTGATGCTTGGTGACTTTGGATGTCTGCCTGCAAATGCAAAAGGGAAAATGAGGAATGATGAGAGAAGATAAAAGGCATTAGATGAGCATTAAGCCAAAGAAGAATCTTAAAGGTTCAAATACCTCTTCAAACTTCTCAAAGTTCTGAGTATCTAATTCATCATTGACCTCAGGAATAAATGCAGCTTCCATTTGATAGAGTTTATCCCATTCCACACCTCTGAAGAATGGATGAGCCTGAAATGGAATACAACAGCAAGGTAACCTCTATATCCAAACATATAATGGAACAAATCCAAGATTTTATAATAGAGCACATCACACAACACCTTAATTTCATCAGCACCATTTGACCCTAGTCTGTGGTTGACATTGCACAAAAGTTTACAAATAAGATCTTTAGCCTCTGGAGATAGCCTTGCCTCTTCTGGAAACTTCAAGTGAGATTTCCAACTTACTATCTGCGTAAAACACATGTATTTTAATTAATATATGGCAGACTCACAGCAACTGGTTTTAATAGGGGAAAAACGGGCCAGCCTCATCGTTACCGCACATTGGTTTATATGGTTCAATTTTCTTATACAAAAGCAAAAAATTGCCAAGAACTTTAGTTCAATATGATCTTTAAGAGGCGTTTGGTGTATTATGATCTTGATACTATTATCTCGCGTACCACAATATTCTGGATGCCAATGCTTGGTATGTTGTTATCTGATGTCAGGATGCCATTTGAAATGTTACTTTAATATTGCTTCTTAACCCAAAGGATTATTATTTGATAACAGCCAAAATACTTTGTCATCTTACATGATAAGGTAGAATGTATTAGTTTTTCTTTTCTTTTTGTTTTGTAATTACCAATTTTATCCTGATATTTCAATGTGAACTCGATAAAAAAAGTCGTTAAAAAAAAAAATTGTAAGAAGCAAGTTTCAAAAGGTATATTTGGAAATTCAAAAAGTAAATAACGTTGATTGACACGTCAAAACCAAGTTATCGCTAATGAGACCTCTACCAAAATATCCAAGATACTATGGTATCTGAGATCAAGATATACCAAATGCCTCCTCTTTATCATTTAGATCCCATCCAGATGTTTAGAAGGCAAGACATTGATGAGAAATGCAACAGAATTATAACATACCCACTAAAATTTCAAAATCAAATGCAAACAGCATGAGTTATAAATACAATGGTGTCTTGAAATAACTTGTAAAACTAAACACTACGTCAAAGATATGATTGTATTAGTGGACAATTCCATCAGAGATATTACCTTTCTACATGTTGACATTGGATCATCCGAATAGAAAGGAGGATACCCCACCAGCATTTCATACATAATGGCTCCAAGCGACCACCTGTAGATTTCTTAAAAATCATTAGTGTATTTGAATAATATATGAAACCATAAATAAGAAAGAATCTCAAGTATGAAATGTGAAAGTCAAGTAAGTTGAAATATTTTGAAAAGAAAACCAATGATTTATGACAAGAACAAACGTGGATGCTAAAATACACATTCTAATTTCACTTGCCATGCAAATCAGAGAGAAATAACAAGTTAAAGTGTCATAAAGCTCACCAGTCACATTCCATTCCATAGCCTTTCTTCAATAGAACTTCTGGAGCAATATAATCAGGTGTGCCAACAGTAGAATAAGCCTGCAACATCCACAAATTCACCCTTATAAGTACACACGCAACAAAAGTGAAAAGGAACACATTGAGAAAAGAAACAGATCTTCGGTCCTTACAAATATCATGTATATCTTACCAGCACATAACTTTTATATTTGACAAGGTTGTGAGGAAACACCACAGCAAGTATTGAACTATCAAGTTGACACACTACGACATGATAAATAAGAAGAAGCTAACACATTATAGCAGTAAACATACGAGTGTTCTTCTGTTCTTTTGCCAGTGTTGTAGTACTTCTTGTTGTGTGCGTTTTGGAGCTGAGCGTTCATCATTCTGTGTAGATCCATTTGCATTCTGACCAACTGAAAAATCATCTTCTTGAAGCGTGCTGCAATCCAATGGTTTACATAGTCCAAAATCTGAAAGTTTCATGTGTCCATATTTATCAAGTAACAAATTATCAGGCTTGATATCCCTGCAACATGAAATATTGAAAAGATTTATGATGTACAGTCAACTAAGGATGCTTTTATTGCAAACAAATCTGTACAAACAATTAATTATTTTCTAGAAATCATATATTTCAGGGTCACATCATTTTGAAATGACATGTATAGCAGTCAAGAGTCATGAGATTTATGATTCCAATGATGGGTTTGGGATTTTAGTAAGTCACTATATATTGGTTTTACTAGAGTCTAACTCATCATACACTAATTAACAACATGCCACATACCGATGGATATAATTGTGTTTATGAATAGATTCAATAGCCAGAACTGTTTCAGCAACATAAAATCTGGCTTCATCTTCAGTCAAGGTGTCCTTTCTCATAAGAAGGGTCATCATATCTCCACCAGGAAGATACTCCATGATAAGATACAGATACTCATCATCCTGGAAAGAACAATAAAGTTTGACTATACAATTGCTGTCAACCTCTGCAAGGAGGTTCCTTTCAGCTCTGACATGCTCTACCTGGAGAAATTTACAAAATTCAAAATGAGTATGATAACCTCGTAAACTTCAATAAAATCTAACTAGACCTATAAATGTAAACCTGGCCTCTACGAAGCATCTCTGATTTTTTTAGCTTTTTCATAGCATAAACACTGCCTGTCGTCTTTTCCCTGCAGATCCTAACCTACATCAAATTCAAAATTTTAGGCAGCAGTCAAACTGTTAGCAGAAAAACAAGTGCCGGAACAAAGAGATTCAGTTATTAAGTACCGCAAATTTTTATTCCAAAATCAAATAATTATTTTTTGGGGGGAGTGTGTGTTACCTCGGGAAATAAAAACTACTATATTAATACTAGCAGATATTTGAAATATCCTTTTCAACATATACACTTATTATAAAAAATTTTTTCCTCTATACATCTACTCTCTAAAAGTTCCTTGATCATAATATGCCTATAAATGAATTGAGATTTAAAAAAAAACACATATTACATTTGATCCTCAGTGATGAACTCAGATGATAAAATAAGAATAAATCAGCCTACCATTACATTTCAATGTATTAATAGCACAAAAGCATTACAAACTTGAAGAAGAGAGCATAGTCAGTCATCATAATATATAAACTTAAACATACCTCTCCAAATGCACCTTTTCCGATCATAGTTAATAACTCAAAATCATCAACACCCATCTTATGCCTCTGAAGGCGCATATATTCTGTTTCCTTCTTCTCCAAAAACTTAAGAAGGTTGTTTTGATCTTCTTCTGAGACATCAGCATCAGCCAACTTCTTTTCCAAGATAGTTCGACTGATAGAAAAACTAAGGCTTAGACACTTTAAGCATGCGATTAATTCTCAAAAGCAATAATCATAATTCACATTAACATCCAAACAGAAATAATTCTTTCATCAATTTTGACATGTTCATAATGAATATAGGTCTACTAATTGTTGACTTAATAACGAGACTACACAAACGAAACATCCGTCATTATCAGATGAGGCACGAAGCTTTGTAATAAAGCAAAGCACTAAAACTGCTTGTATTGCGTAGACTACCAAAACAAGAATGCCACTTGACGCTCGGAATTTATTTTAGGTGGTCTGAACTTTGAAGAGTCATCACTCGCTCTCTCGGTGCTTTTTTTTGGGTGGGGGTTGCTAAGAAAAGTCTAATTACCAGCGTGGAAAAAAAGAAAGAATCATACCGCTCCTTCCTCTCCTGAAGGTTCTTCATTTGCTCCTTGTAATGGTTCTCAATGTACTGCTTGGCTGCAGCAACCTTCTGTTTTGTGGTACTGGAAAGAGCTTCTTCATCTACCGGTTGATTTGGATCTACTCCAGCACTATCGTCCTTTTTCTTTGATGATGATTTCATTTTATCTCGTGGTTGTAACTTTTGCAACCAGCTCCTTGCGGAATCCATTTAACTACGAGTTGAGCAGTAACCTCAATGATTCTTAACCATGTTTCTGTAGGAAAGAAACAAGCCAAAATCCCTTAAAAATTAACTTGCATGAAACTTAAAAAAAAAAAAAAATCAAATCGCACGAAATCTGCATCCATAAAGGCAGCAGACATGGCAACAATTTCCAGTTTCCACGCTAAAATGAAACCCATAAAAAATTACTGCCGTTCCCGAAAAGGAGTCGAGGGAAACAAAATACCTTATCCCCCTCTTCGGAGTTTTCATATGACCCAATTCCAATGACAGGCATATACATTTGTCAAAATTTACTTCAGAAACACGAAACATTTTCCCCAAAATACCTTAATTCCTCGGGTTAGAGCATTCAAAGCAAAAGCCATATCATATATTAGGCAAGATGGGAGGACCCAAGAATTAAATGAATCAAGAAACATTGGGGATCAAGTGGAAATCGAAATAACAAGTCCAATGAGACGGGTTTCAGAAGTGCTGGCAGTGGAAAAAGCTGAGAATTCGGATTACCACGAAATTAATAGTCGAGTCTGCCAAACCCTAGAGCGGGAAAGAGAATTGGCAATAATCCCAGCAATCTCGGCGCGCACTGGCTTGGCTGGCTTCCGGCACCGCGAAACTCAAATGACTTGTCCGCGAGACGCTCTTGAACTCGTACATGGAATAGCCGGCGACCCTTCTATTTTATTTAGTTTTTTCAGCTCTCTACTGCATTGAATATTGAAGCTGGCTCTCTATTTTATTGTTAAATTGAAAAAGAGACAAGTCTCTAATTGTTATTTATCGAAATCAAATGGAAGTGATTAAATAAAATAGTCAATATTTGCAACGGTGTGGTATAAAATAGAATGTAAAATTAAAAACAAATTTTGTTTTTTCCTTATCAGTGTACCTTTTATGAAGCTAATCGTGCGGAGGAATTGTAATTTACGGTTTTAACATTTAAAAATGGGAAAATTGATTACAGGGCCCAAGGAAGCAAAATAATAACAAAAAAAGCCCAAGAAACATTCACATGCCTTTCTGGCATTTTTTCAAAAAAAAAGTGTACGGACATAGTTGCTAATTGCTACAGATGTAGTTGTTAATTAGACTGATTTAGTTGTTAACGGAGACTGATATTTTTTTGCATGTGAATATTTTTTGGGTCTTTTTTGTAATTATTTTACTTTTTTAGGCCTGTAATCAATTTTCCCTTTAAAAATTAGTTACTTCGGATCCCGCGAGAAGCCCGGCACGACAAGGTTTCATTGCCGCCGCTGTCCCCTGACGGCAATTTTTCCCCTGTTCAGACTCAACATAAATTTAATGAGTATTTCCGTATATCAAAGCAACTCACAATATTGTTTTATCATGATTTAAAATATTCTTCAACGATAACTGATAAATCGTTTTGTCGTGTTTTGTATTATTGGCATTTTTAATATTTTTATATTTACATTATTTACGGTTGATCAGGGAATCAGTGACTGTTAGTTATTTTGACTAAACAAAAACACCATATTTCGAATAGGAAAAAATAAAACAAGATGGAACCTCAATGCAATAACGTCGTCAAAAATGACATTTGCATGAACAAAAATAGGCATGTCGTTGGCGTGGGAGATCTTTCCACTTGCTTTTTCTATCATAGATAGTCGAAGGATGCCGATCAATCTCATGATATACATATGCAGAGGAAGCCATAGTTGGAGAGGGAGTTTGGTTTGAAGGACATGAGGGTTCTACATTAGAAGTTTTCGTAGCATGTGAATGCTTTGAGATTGCAAAGTGAAAAAAAAAAAAAATTGTTTTGAGGAGGGGTTTTTAGCTAATATTAATAATCTGTCTTAGCTCAGTGCATGAGAGGAAAAATGCTATTTGCACTGATAATGCAACTGAAATTACTGGCAAGAATTTCTAGATGAACTTTTGGGCACTTTCACAAATAAATGTCATTGAGCTGAAATCATATTCTCGCGTTTTTTCCATACACAGAGCGAAGGTTACAAAATGTTTGGTGTGACATGGTCTCGTGTCAAGTGAACAAAGGCCAATAGAAAGTTTTTGGGTGGCTTGAGGTGGTTGGGAAAATAGAGTTGGAGTAGAGTTGTGTTGTCGTCTAATAGTGACGAAAGCTTAATAAAGTAGTTGGCCGGCGGGAATAACGGTTCCACCGATCCATCCAATCCGATTATGCATGACGCTTCGTGCACTCACAACATTTTTACAGTATACTACAGATTAAACCATCCAATCTGAGATTTACAAGAGAAACCAGAAAAAGCTTGTCTAATGTTTATGCCCCAAGGTGATAATACCCTCCAAGCAATTCAGAGAGGCACACCTATTCTCAGATATCGACAGTCACTTTGACAGAGTCAACAGAGGTGGTAAAAATTGGCTGGCATCCAAAACATGGCCGTTGGCCTTCAAGTAAAACTTCAGTCCCTAGAATATGAGAAGAGATACGGACGAAAAGCCAAGAAAACTTCGGTTACTTGGCTTTTGGAAACAGGTAAACTTCAAAATATCAAAGGTTCAGATTCCTATGACGAGGGATATAAATAAAAACAGACAGACAATGGAAAATCCAAGTATTAGGACACGGAGGATATTTAAGAACAAGGCCTTCCACACGCTAAATTTAAAACTTGGAACAAACAATTCCCTCGACACTCCAGAGAGCTGGTCATTCACGGGTGAAAAATACCAGCGCAACGTATTGCCGTAAATATCCAGTTACGGCAAAGTTTGTATCATTTATGCTATGATAAATTGATTGCACAACATTATTGTCCAAAGGCAAACCCCCCGTGGCTTGACACATTCACCAGGCTTGTTTACACATAACTTCAAAAACATGAAAGAATTGATTACATATTTGTCTCTGAATGTAAACTACTTTTATCCGAATTTTCTATCAATAGAAGCTGCCTTACACATATAACCTGATAGGCAAGAAGGAATTGATTGCTCATAGATGACTCTGAGCGTAAACTATATTCATCAGAAATTTCTATCAATAGAAGCTACCGATAGTATGCCATGTGTCTTGATGAAATAAAAGGAGAACTAGCAAAAGAAGTCTTTTGGACGCTGGAAGCGTGGTTTACAGGGCTCTTCTTTTCAAGCTTTGTCTCAGCACGAAGCCATGACTCAACAACAGAGAGTAGATTAGACGAACACTTCAACTCACTAACATCTGATAACTTTTCTGCCCTCCTGAGCTCACCGTCTTGTATGTATGCTAGATGAGTGGCCCATGTCTCCAGTCCATCAAAAATATGAGTTGCATATACAATTGTAGCTCCTCTCTGACAACAATAGAAAACATCAGAAACACTCGTAATAATTGATAATCATTTCTCAGAAACCCATAACAAGATGGCCACACTAGCCAGCCGTCTTGGCTTCATATTTTATCAACGCATTACGTTTTTCACAGTTGGTTTGCAATTGACATTATGATATATGCTTGACCATCTGCAGAAACATATTTTTTTTCTTAAAAAAAACTAATATCACCCTATTGTGTTGTGATTATAAGGAACAGCCACAGGTGAAACTAACGTTGCACATGGAGCTGTCCTCCTTTCTGCTGTTCTCCATAACCATATCCAGTTCAGCATGTATATGGAGTTAGTGATCACCTGCTGACATTCTTCCCTGAAGAAGTCCAGCAGATCCATCCTAGTAACAACGTCTAGGTCCACAGTAACCTCATCCAGCAAGAGAACCTGAAATGTCATTGAAGTACTAACAATGTGAAAGGTAATGGTCCATTTTTTTTATATTTGGAGTAAAAAGGCATGTGGTTCCACCATACAACTGACATTGAATTTATTTACAGCAGCATGACAACCAAACACATTTTCTAGACTATTAATCCTTAATACCTTGTATGGATGAAGAAGACCCATGCAAATTTGCACTCTGCGCCTCTGCCCATCAGATACCTTATGCATTCGCCACTGTAGATCTATATCAAGCAACTCAATCAACTTATCTCTCCTTTCAGGATCTGTGCCCTCAACTGCCAAAAAACGAAAGGGATACAAATATAGTATAAGACATTGTAGCTAAAGAAGGTGGCAACGCAACGCAACTTAACTACAACTGTATCTAACAGTTACTCACGCTGATTTTGAATTGCCAGACAACAAGAAGAACATCAATTCAAAACCACGGAGTGTGGAAAAAGACATAGCATGATCTCATCACCTTTTATATATATATAATATATATTATCCTACCCAGTAAGAGCTACTTGAAGGATTTCAAGTTGATGCATGATTCCCTCCTCTCAAATCAAATTGGATATGCATTAGAAGCAATGAAAATTAGTTTATAACCTACCTCCAAATATCATATGTTCAGCTGAGAAGTCTCCCTGGAGTGGAATCTCTCCCTGGACATTAGCAAAGACATGAAGATTAAAAAACAAATTGAGCAAAGCATATAAATACCTTTTATGGGGAAAAAATCACTAAGATAAAAATCTCATAAAAAATTTGCGAAAGTTCGAGACCTTCAATTATTGATAGTGTGTTCAAAATTTTATGAGCATCAAACTCTTGTTTATACCTAAGTCCACATCACTTAGGCCATGTAGGCGATGCACAGTTGTTTAATAAAACAACCACTGTTTAAACAAGTGAAATAACTATCTAATAACGCTGGCGGCAAGAATATTGAGACTGTACATCTTAAAGTATTCATTACGTAGCGTCTACCCCACTTTTAACAGATTTGCACCTTATTGACAAACTGTTGCCATTTTATCAAGATAACAACTATTCTGTAAAAAAAAAAAAGTACATGAGACCAGAATCTGGAAACTCACTGCTGAGCCAACGGTTTTACTCCAGGATCCTCCCAAATAGGCGAGATCACCACTGCAAACTAGTTGAGTATCGTGGAAAGCAGAACAATTTAACACCCGAACAACATCTCGTCCTCCGACCATATGCTTGCCTGCCAGAATTTTCAGCAAAGTGGTCTTCCCTGCAGATTGGAGAAATTCTGAATCAATAACGTTCTAATTCTCCATCTGTCCTAATCTTAGCTAGTAGAAAACTTAGGAGTTGCATATCTACACAAGAACAATATGACATCAATTTCAACTCCAAGATAAATTCGCCTACGCTATCAAATTTTCAGAACTATCCAGAAAAGTTCATAAATGTATACTTAATTCATGCGCATTGATCAGTAGGCGGCTATTGTGATTTGATTCTGAAGCTCTTTGTGAATTAACAAACACTTCCCACAGTTTTAAGCAGAATATTAATGGGAAAGAAATAATTAGAATCAAAAAGAAAAATATACGAGGGAACTGCTTTACCGGATCCATTGGCGCCAACCAGAAGGCAGCGCGATCCGGTAGAGATCTCAAGGTTGAAGTCGACAAAGAGCGGTGGTTGCCCATCGTAGGCGAATTGCATACCACGCACTCTAATTCCGCTGCAGCTTTCATTTTCATCTTCTTCCTTATCTTCGCTTCTCTGCCTCCGAGTTCCTTCGTCGTTGGCCATTGTGGCTAGTGGCGTTCAGACCGGTCGCTTGTTAACGAATGCTCGTCCCCTTCAATTTCCCAGCCGATGTGGTCGTAAATCGTAACACGTCTGCGCTCGTGGTCGTTGGGAATGGAATCGGTTAACGACAAGAAAAAAGAAGAAACGGCGTTTGTTAGGTGCAACTGTGCAAGTAGCCTTAAAACGACACAGACTCCGGGGTTTACCTATAAAACGACATAAAAAGTGGGGTCCACCTACACTTTCTATTTTTATTTTTAAATAACGGGTCTGCTTCCCCCTGGGTCAAGAAGCAAGACCGCTCAGGTGTTTTCTTTTTCGGCCCAAGGTGAAGGAGTTTAATACGTCGCATGCTTAAGCGCGAACTGGGAGAGAAGGCGATGACAACGTTGTCTCGGATCAAAGCTTGTCTAATCTATATTCCTTACTTGGCGAATTTCATTCTTGGAAAATAATTTATGAAATTGAACCGTCGAAGCCTGATCGAACATAGAAGCAAGCAAGGGTTCTGGTGCTTGTTTTGTTTTTGGTAATTCTATGAAATTGAAATTCGCCGTTGCTCACTGTGGGCTTGGTCCCAAAGAGAGCAAATGCTGCTTTAGTATGTTGAGATTTTTCATGTTTATCTCTTGTAGGTGGCGTTAGTTGGTGTGAAATAATATTATGGAGGAAGACGAAGACAGAATTTTGCTTAATAGTTTGGGCGTAGAGTCTGCCAATCACGAATGCATCGAAAGAAACGTATTAGCTGAGGTACCAGGTCCTGGTTCTGACCCATTAGCTTTTTAGTTCCTTTCAAGTCTCGGCTTCACCGACGGACTCCGCTAAGCTCATTTGTAATGCCGTCATCTCCATTAAATCGGTGGACTTTTAAGGAAAGCCTACAAAATAGTCTGAAATTTTGTTTCGTCCAAGAAATAGATTCGAGTCGAATTGAAGTAGCTTGATAGTTTTCCCTTTTACTATGGTTTAAGTAGAACTGCTGCGTGAGTACTTCGGTTTTAAAAGGAGACGCCCCACTGGATTCTCATTAGCAGTCCAATTGCATCTTAAAAAGGAAAAATATGTAACTAGTTAGCTGCAATCTCTGGCTAGTTTTATTTTTTCAATTTAACCTCAAATTTTATTTTACGTTAACGTTATGTGAGGGAAGATGCATCAGCTTAAAAAATAGGATGGCGTTCAAGTTCAAGTTCAATTTTATACGGTCATATGGCAACATTTGTGTAAAGAGGAGAAAGAAATATTAGCAACACAATGATGCAGATTCAAAGTCATTTTTGAAATAATTCTAATAAAGAGTTTATAATTGTATCTTATATTCATGTTTGTTGTCCTTTGATTGTAAAATGAAAACCTTGCTCATGAAAACCTCTGGATTAATAGCCAGCCAATTCCTTGGTCTTTGGTATTTGCGCATCTTATAAGAAAAGGTTTATATATATATATATATATATATATATATATATATATATATATATATATATATATATATATATATATATATATATATAAGTTGGATGGTTTTGAAGGATATCATTTAACTAATAAGTTGGAAGAAATTCCATGGACTTTGTTTTACTATCAATTGTGATTTGTAATTTACTACTAAAAGATAGATAAGGATTAATGAACCTCCAGAAAGATTTCGATTTCGCTCCAGTTCTTTCTCCATTATTATGTTTAAAAAATCTCATGAGAAACTTGATGTTGAATTTAAATTGTAACCGAATATGGCATATGTGGGATCTCACTTGTCTTGCTTGAAAAATTATATTTAAGTCAAATCTTAAAATTTGACCACGGAGAATGTTAACTTGTAGGCACAGAATGACGTGGTGACCATTACTGAAGCTGATGGGAGCTCAAAGGAAGAATCTACTCAGAAATATGAAAATGCTGATCCATCTTCTATTAGCAAAGCAGAACTTTATCATAAGTTGAGGGCAGTAGATTTTGAAATCAATGCAGTTGCTTCCACTATCCAGGAAGTGAGAAATATCGATAGTAATGGAGATTGTATTGATGGTGGTGATTCCTACGGGGATCTAGGGACTACCAAGGATGCTTCCTCCAATGATTTGAATATTCAACATGTTCTTGCTGCTGATAGGTTAGAAAGCCTAAAGAAGACAAAGGCTCAACTTGAAAAAGAGCTTTCAGATTTGTTCAATGAGAAGCCGAGCAAAAGTATTGATCAGGACAAAGAGAATGAGATCTTTAATTTGGTTAAGGAAGATCGAAGATCCAAGAGGAAGCCTAAGGAAGTTAAAAGCTTACCAAAAGGCTCAGGGAAACGGCATAAAACAGTTTCACTTAATGATGATGTTGATTTTGATGCAGTTTTAGATGCCGCCTCAGCAGGTTTTGTTGAGACAGTGAGTTACTTACAATCTTTTCGTTTTTTTTTTGTTTTTGGTTAACAGAGTTACTTACATTCTTGTGTTCTAGCTTGTTGCTTAATCTGTGATAAGACGGGACAATATATTTTGCTTGACATTATAAGTTGCTTTGCAGAGAATGAATCAGATGTTATGCTATTAGAAGATAGAGAAGTTGAGGAGCTAATTTTCAGCTTCATTTTTTCAGGAAAGGGACCATTTGGTAAGGAAAGGGATTTTGACCCCATTTTCTAACCTGAAGGGCTTTGAGCGCCGCTTTCAACAATCAGAAGCATCTAGTAGTTATGGTGCGAGTCAAGAACAAAAGACAGATGATCTTACTTCTTCTAGTCTTGAAAGAGCTGCCCGCTCAATATCTGAGGCAGCCAGAGCTCGCCCAACCACCAAGTTGCTTGAGTCTGAAGATCTGCCAAAGCTTGATGCACCCACTCATCCTTTTGTCAGACTCAAATTACCACTAAAACTTCCTCAGTCCCAAGAAAGAGAGCTAGAGAAGAAAAATAATTTGAAAAGGCAAAAAAGGCGACCTTTGCCTGGTAGGAAATGGACAAAACGTGTATCTAGTGAGGAAATACATTCAAGAGAGACTGGTATGTTTTTTGTTTCTTCATATGGTGTTTGTGTTCCTTATTATTATGACAATGGAGAAGGGTAAATTAGAGTAAGTTAGTTGGCATCCAATGGTATAATTTCAAAACTTACATAGAGATCCCCTAAAACATAAATTAGATTGCAAAAAAATTTTGTTCATACTAAATGTATCTTCACTCAATTTTCGAAGCACACACAAACTTCTCCTAAGTCAGTATAATTTCTGCAAAATTCAGAAAAAATATGTTGTTAGCTTATTTACTGATGATTGTAAGCTGTGTAATGGTTCCTGTGGATGGGGGTGAAGGTTGGCTTGGCTACTTGTCTACGAACCATTATCTACCATAAACTGGTTTCAATCCATTTTTAAAGCCCATGGCTTCTTTGTTTGTGCCATTTTATGCGGTTTTTTATTTTGTTCATACTTTAGTTGTTGCATGCTTTTCAGAGGAAGCAAGTGGATGCCTAGACCCTTCCAGTTGTGAAAATTTAGATGCTCAGGATTTTGAATGTGCTGATCATGAACCTTCTTTTATAACATTAGAAGGTGGGCTGAAAATCCCTGATAATGTTTTTGATGCACTATTTGACTATCAAAAGATTGGTGTTCAGTGGCTGTGGGAATTGCATTGCCAAAGAGCTGGTGGAATTATTGGTGATGAGATGGGTCTTGGTAAAACCATCCAGGTTTTATCTTTTCTTGGTGCATTGCATTTTAGTGGTATGTACAAACCAAGCATTATCATTTGTCCTGTGACCCTCATGCGACAGTGGAAAAGGGAAGTTAAAAAATGGTACCCAAAATTTCATGTAGAGCTTTTACATGATTCTGCACGAGATCCTGATGTTAGAAAGAAGCAATCCAAATGTGATGAATCAGACTATGATAGTAATAGTTCAAGTGACAGTGACTATGAGACCAATATTCAATCAAAAAGCACAAGAAAATGGGAATCCCTGATAAGTCGTGTGATGAGAACGGAATCTGGATTGCTTATCACAACATATGAGCAGCTCAGAATATTGAGGGACCTGTTACTCGACATTGAATGGGGTTATGCGATTCTTGATGAAGGACACAGAATAAGGAATCCAAATGCTGAAATTACTCTAGTTTGCAAACAGCTACAGACTGTACACCGCATCATAATAACTGGCTCACCTATACAGAACAAACTGACTGAACTGTGGTCATTGTTTGATTTTGTTTTCCCTGGAAAGTTGGGTGTTTTGCCTGTATTTGAAGCTGAGTTTGCTGTTCCTATAGCACTGGGTGGATATGCAAATGCTTCACCATTACAAGTATCAACAGCATACAGGTGGTCCTGATCTTTTTTTGTTGATCGTTACATATAGTATTGGCCTCTGTTAAATTATCTGGCTATATATATTATTTATAATAAGGAACAGAATATTCACCCATTCTAGTTCTGTTGTGAAAGTAGAGAAATGAAACCAAGAAGGATTTTCAGTTAGATTGTTGGTATATTTTGATTAGGGAGGTAACTGTTGTCAGTTTTCCTGCTCATTAGCCGTAACACCAAATAATTAGTTAATTTTTTACATTTTGCAGGTGTGCTGTGATGCTTCGTGATTTGATCATGCCTTATCTTCTTCGGCGGATGAAAGCAGATGTGGATGCCCACCTTCCAAAGAAAACTGAGCATGTTTTATTTTGTAGTCTTACTACTGAGCAAGTATCTGCTTATAGAGCATTTCTGGCAAGCTCTGAAGTGGAGCAAATCTTGGATGGACGGAAGAATTCTCTTTATGGAATCGACGTAATGCGTAAGATTTGCAACCACCCTGACTTGCTTGAAAGGGAACATGCATATGGAAATCCAGACTATGGAAATCCAGAACGCAGTGGCAAAATGAAAGTTGTGGCACAGGTGCTTAATGTTTGGAAGGAACAGGGTCATCGAGTTCTTCTTTTTACTCAAACCCAACAAATGCTTGATATTATTGAGAACTTTTTGACCACTTCTGGTCATAATTACCGGAGAATGGATGGAGCCACTCCCATAAAACAAAGGATGGCTTTAATTGATGAATTTAATGAGTCAAGGGAAGTATTTGTATTCCTTTTAACAACAAAAGTTGGGGGCTTGGGCACGAATCTTACTGGTGCAGACAGGGTGATTATCTTTGACCCTGATTGGAATCCTTCAACTGACGTTCAGGTAATTTTGTTTTTGATACATCCTGCCGGGTCTTGAATTAGTTTGACTTTGAACACAACTATGAAACTTTCATTTGCATCATTGTGTTGTTTATATAGTCATACAATATCAGTTAAAGACATCTGGGGTTTGATGCAGCTAGTATCATTGAAAATAGCTCCCTGAAATAATGATACTAGAAATGAAATGTATATATTCTACAGAGTACTGTGTAATCTTGTTTATAAAGAAATTTCCAATTCATTCTGGCGGAGAACTATGCTTTGCTTCAATTTTAAATCTTATCTTTCTTTTATTTATGATAATTATTGTTTTTATTAGGCCAGAGAACGAGCTTGGCGAATTGGTCAGACACAAGATGTGACAGTTTATAGGTTGATCACGCGTGGAACTATAGAGGAGAAAGTGTATCACCGTCAGATATACAAACATTTTCTTACTAATAAGATATTGAAGAACCCACAGCAGAAAAGATTCTTTAAAGCTCGAGATATGAAAGATCTTTTTAAACTGAATGTGGATGACAAAAGTGGGCCAACTGAAACGTCAACTATTTTCGGTCAAATTTCTGAAGATGTAAATATTGTTGGGGCAAATGAAGATAAGCAGGATGAGCATAAACACCCCCAAACTGCTGAACCAGCTTTTGATGATGTTATAGTTAATAGGGATGGCAGGTCAAAAACAAGATCAATTAAGGGAAAGGGAAAAGAGGAAACAGATCGTCTTGATGAAGCAGATGAGGAAACAAATATATTGAAAAGTCTTTTTGATGCCCATGGGTTACATGTAAGCTTCTTCGATGTGTTTCATTTTACATCCAATTTATCAGGTGTCTTTGATTTTATTTATTTCATTGTTGGAGATTCGCATACTGTTGGATGAGTCGGGAATATTTATTACGTGACATCATTTTTTATGCAGCTTAGATTTGGTTTACCCTTGTATGTCTTTTTTTTAAATGGTATTGGCTTCTTTGATCTAACTTGTTTTATGATCGCAGAGTGCTGTGAACCATGATTTGATCATGAATGCCAATGATGAGGAAAAGATGAGGCTGGAGGAGCAAGCTTCCCAGGTTGCACAGAGAGCCGCAGAAGCTTTACGTCAGTCTCGAAAACTCCGAAGCCGTGACAGCATCACTGTTCCTACATGGACAGGAAGGTCAGGAACTGCTGGTGCACCTTCCTCTTTTCGTCGAAAGTTTGGTTTAACCGTGAATTCCCAGTTGGTGAGTAATTGCAAAGAATCTGGTGAGTTGACTGGTGATGGAACTAGAAAATTAAATGGATCTGCTGCTGGGGCATCATCCGGTAAGGCATTATCTTCTGCTGAACTTTTGGCTCAAATCCGGGGTAACCAAGTAAAAGCCATTGGTGCTGGGCTGGAACATCAGTTTGGTATGGCCATTTCTAATCAAGCAAGATCTCTGGATGTTGGATCCTCTAGGGCTTCCAGAAAGGTAGATGGAGTGCAACCTGAGGTATTGGTTCGGCAAATCTGTACATTTCTACAACAGAGAGGTGGTCGTTCTGATTCATCCAGCATAGTCCAGCATTTTAAGGACAGGATACCCTCAACAGATCTTGCGCTGTTCAAGAATCTGTTAAAGGAAATAGCTACTCTGGAAAAAGGACCAGATGGATCACATTGGATTCTGAAGCCTGACTATCAAGAATAGTGAGCAAGTCACACACGACTGGTATATTGTGTTGATGGAATGGCCATTCCATCGCTGGTGTTTGAGGCATATTTCTTCGGGTTATCAAGAGGGATATTTGTTGAGAAGTTTTTGGATTATGGGGACTGTAGATTTTATGCCCCATGCTATTTCACAACTGATCTAGAAAGAACTTCTCCACAGGGTAAAGGCACGTACATCTATCTTTCGTTAGACCATGCACGACAAGAGTTTTGTGCATTGGGCCGCTAGCTATTTTACAATTGATATACGGTTATACTTGAGTTTAATATGCTCTTATCTAAATTCAGGCTGGGCAGATTGAACTTAGATGAAGACTTCAGTGAAACTAACGAGAGTTGTAGAGAGGTCTTTTCAAATATGATCACTATAGTTTTGTAGGATCCAGCTGGAAAGAAAGTACCTTAGTGTGTATATTCTTGGCCTGAGAGGGAGTCTTATATTACATTTGCTGGCCGTAGCACAAATTTGTGAATCCTGAAGGGACAAAAATGGGGAAGTGGAACTGCTTTTGCTATTCTGTAAAGGGTGATTTTGTATAGTTGTTACGTGCCAAGGGTCTTTTCCCACTCTTATCTAGTTGAAGAACTTTCCCCATCATAAGGATGTTACCAAGGAGCAAGTCCTCTGCTCGTACTTCCCAGTTGAGAAGCATTCTGGACGTACTCTTTCTTTCTTGTTTTTTTTTTTTTTATTCAACTGACTTTTATGAGGAAGGTAATATAACAATTTGAGATTTATTAGCCTAATGTAATTACATGACAATTTTGAGAGGGGTAGGGTTTACTCCTCTGCACAGAAAAGAAAATTTCCTGCTGATTGTAGAGTTAGCTTACAGCCTGCGTGATTTAAAACTTAAAAGCAAGTCGCCTGTAGCATTTGGTATTGGATGATTATACATTATAGAAGAAAATGGAAAGCAACCTAAAAATTATTAGTGCTTTTTTATTCCTCTTATGAACAGAGAGATGTTGTTAGTGACTGGTTGATCATAGATCAGCGGAATTGCAGCAAGAACACACTCTTCTTGGAACATTATTTGGAATACATCAGCGTACGGAAAAAAGTCATTCTTTCATATAGATACCGGATCTAACTAGTACAGTACAATCCAGGGAAATTAATATAAGTCATCGACATTTGGCAGGAGGTTATTCCCGAATAAATCGAGTTACTTGTATCATGTGCAGACTCGTTTACTTCTGGAACCACCTGCTTCAGCCTCTTTTGTCAAGGAATGACTAAAAACGTATATATTTCAGGGATTTAAAGGCCTCGTATGGTAAAATTGTTCAGACAATCAGAAGGCTGCCCATCCTGATGCAGTGGTCGATCCCGATGCAGCTGTTGAAGGAAGGTTCCTCTGTAAATGACAGCGAAGGAACATGAGGAAATTAATGGATTCATCCAAAAGGAAAACGTAACACGGCTCAGGTAACTAAACAATTTATAGCGTTATACAATGAAGAATCCTAAAACATACAGGCAATAAATCGCCCAGCAAGTGACTGGGTAATGGATATATGTTATGCTTTGAACTGCAAATTATATCTTACACTAAGGACTAAGGACAAGAGGTAGTATCAAGGCAACCCCCTATAAATATGTTTCAATCATATAGGAATCTAAATTGATAATTAGGATATGAAACTATTGTTCGATAATTTGAGGTGTCAAATTCTCTTACATTTTTATCAACAAGTAACGAACCGCCAGTGTCACTATTCTTATTGTATGTCTCGACAGCAAGGCACCCTTATATAAAAGTAGACATAAGAAAATGGCCATGGTAGAGTTCTACTAAAATTATTTAGCTATCTAGTGATCTAAATTAAACTCAGTTCAATGATCCAAGTGAACTGACGTTGCAATTTTGCATCAAATAAAATAAAGATTAGGCTCTAATTCGCCATAAGCATACCAGCATATTGACAGATATTGCATGCAAGAATGAAACAACAAAAGGATGAGCAGGCCATTATTACCTTTAGCTGAGAAAGATCTGAAATAGAATCAGTAGGATGTCGCACGCTATCATTCAATCCTTTAAGATCAGAACTGTGACTGGCAGATTCCTTCCGAGCAGCAACAGGATCATTTGGAGGGGGCGGAAGTGGCGACCTGATTTTTCCTGCTCCGGCTGGCGGAGGAGCAAGGCTCAAAGCTTTAGGCTTCGCAGCTCCAGAATGGCTACCTGTCAAACCAGCTGCCGAAAGCATGCCGGTTCCAGTAGATGGTTTGTGTTTCACGTTAATCCGGATGGTTTCACCTTCCTACAGGTTCCCAACGAAAAAGAAGTCAATTGACAAAAAATGCAGTATCACCTTTTTCGAGTTTGTATAGAAGGGAGGGGGGCATTAAAAGGAGATCCGTTCCCACGATCATCCAAAAAATGTACATGACTCAAATCTCAATAGCCAAGTAACGCGTACATATCATAGAGCAACACAAAACAGAGCCGCTAGGAAATGAGACGAACGAAATGGAATAGATAACTACAATGATATCAATTAACCACTTGTAACTTGTAAGTATCTAAAAATTCGACAAACAAAGGAGTGGATCACGCTTTGTTCACTCAAACTCGGCAGGTAGGATAATCAAAGCACAACCTAATTTTTAAGATTATAAAATACGCAATAAACAAAGTGACAGTGAGACGTTATTGTACGTATACCTTCAATCTGTGATTTACGGCTGGATGAATATCAATATGAGATTCCTCAGACGCCTCACCGGATTCTTTCTCATTCTCCCTTCTCACATACTTGTCGTGATCAGACAATGCCACATTGAAGTCAAAAGCTTCATTTCGTTCCGCAAACCCTAAACCAATAAACGCGTGCTTACCCTGACCGTCCTCGATCTTCAGGACGAAGTATCTGGACGAGTCGAGGGTGGACTCAACCGAGTTCTCGCGTTGGCCAGGGTAGACGAAACAAGCGGCGAATAACTCCCCGGTGTTTGGATCCTCCAGTCGGATCTCGCACCGATCCTTGCACGATACGACTCTGAGCCGACCGGACCATATTTTATCGGATTGGAGCCATTCGCCGCACTTGTACCCACCGGATGTACTTCGGGGCGGAATCTTGTACACCGAGACCTCGCGGACTACGAGGAGGGTGTGTTCGAATGCCTCCTCCTCTTCAAAAGACATGGTTGACGAAGCCAAAGTTTTCGAATTGACGGGAACAATGTGAAACGAATTCAGACAAGGTTCGAGTGGATTGATCGAATCTAGTGATGAAGCAGGGAACCCAGGGGGAAGACGGTATGATTGTTTGTGAAGAATGAATTTCCGGCAATTTTGATGTGAATTAAAGCCTTGGCCTACCAAGAGAGGTATGAAGGTGAGACTGACGCATCTGTTGGGTGATTACAGAAGCGTGGTCATAAAGGCAGCTTCGGAGGTCAGTCATAAAGTTAAATAAACAGGGATTTGGCCCCGGACGAATCACCAAACCTGCCTGCGATAATAATCAAATCGATCACAGTTTTAATTCACCTTAGCATGATATTGAGTCAGGTAACTCTCTCTTTAGATATCTATGACCTAGATATTTATAAGTATAGCTGATCACTGTGCAAGAATAAGTGTTTAGCAAGCGTCTAGAAAAGGATGTGATTTTGCACAGTGGCGGCAGAATAATAAATGGGAAAGAATGTACATAGGATTTACCTCTTATAGAGTTTACTGGGTTAAGATTTGGACTTATAAGTTAATATGGCTTCAAGCCCAAATATTATGTCGTCGTATCTATACCATGTAGATTGCCCTAATCAGATCTTACATAAATTGGGCCTCATACGAGAACAAACATTTTCTTTTTTACAGTAGTGTTCATGAGTATAAAATCCATTCTTTTTTATTATATTGAGCAAAATTATTATATCTTTCAATAAATATGTTTTTTAGAATTTAAATCTGTATTCTCTTCTTTACAAAATAAGTTCTCTTACCAATTTACTCCCTAATCAATAGTTTGCTAGAGATCATAAATCAATTCTGGTCATGGATTATCCTAATTTGTTAAAGGTGAATATAATTGTTATGCAGCATGTAGCATTTCTAGATTGACTTGTGTGCCTGCAAGTTTATGAGTTATATAAATTAATAGTGTGAATTTAAAATTCAAAACTTTCTCGAACCATCTCTTTTCTTTTCTTTTTTTTTCTTTTTTTGCCTGAACTATTTTTTAATTTTTTTCTTGCTACTGAAAACATAATTATTTTACCATAAATATTGGTTTTTTAAATAATACTCTCATCAACTCATACATTTGTACTGTTGTTTATTTGGATAAAACTCTAATCAACCTTTTTTTTTAAACACTCTAATCTACCTTTTCAATTATAATTTTATAATTTATAAAACAACTAAATCTACATCACGTCAACATACTTATTATAAGCTAATATAAACATGTGTCTTCCTATCATTCTCAATGTATCAATCAAATTATATTTCTCTAATCATCATTTTCTCATTATTCCTCACAATCTCTAAATCATATTAATCCAATCAATATAATATTATTTTTACAGTTTTACTTTTCTCTCACATTCTCAATCAACGGTATAAATTTAGCTAATGAGAGAAAATAAAAAAAAAGGATAAGGAGAATATCTTTTTTCCAAATTATACACACACGACAGTGTTAGCTTCTTCTTGACTGATCCTGCTGTAATGTCCTCGTCATCTTCGGATTAAATGCTTCTTTACCGTATTCTTTCAAATTTGAAACTTGAATCACTTTAGATTATTAATCAAAAACTGATTTTGTTTTTTCAAATAGTCTCAACTCTCTTCTCACAAACTTTTGGAAAAATATTGGTTGAATTTATATACATGTATATATGTGTGTGTTTGCATAAAAAATAAATCATTCATATTTTAACGGGTTAAATTCTTCCCCTCGCGCAGCACTCGGATTTTCCGCCTTGTTGGGCTACAATAGCCTCTAAATTCTAAACACTGGGTGCATACGTATGTACTGACCCCTACTCCTACTTGAAGAATAATTGGGCAAGAAAATACGGTCCGGTGCCCGACCCTACCTAATAAAAATCCTAACATTTTCAGGTTGGGTAATAATTGGCTGGGTAGGACGAGTTTTTTATGCCCAAATGATGATACCCTACCACACCCTATGTGAAAAAAAAACAATTTCAATCATACCTAATAAACAACATTGTAAACTTCAAATGTAATTTATAATTATGCACCTTAGAATATTTCAAAATAAATCTACAACTTAAGACTTGAAATTAAAAAAAACTACCATATGTTTTAACAAATAATCAAATACACATTCCTGAAGAATTAAAAAACATCCATAATCCATTAAATACAAGGTATCATTAGTAATATAATAGACTAATGATCAAATACTCATTGGATATATTAGAGTATTAGTAAATATATAATATAATATAAGTCTATTAACTATTATATAAAAAGTATATATATCAAATATAATATACACAGATATTTTCTGATTTTCTGGGCAGGGTGGTATAACATGTCCATAAAAATGCCTAACTCGATAATGCCTATTTTTTCCGGACTTTTTTTTTTGTTGGGCACGGTCATTTTTTACTAAGCTGAACTAGTCACACTGAGCTCCTCCTGCTAAGCCTTAATGTACGGACAGTATGTATGTGTGTAACTTTAAACGTGCACGGTAAATAAACCGCAACCCAGGGGTAGTTTTGGGAATTGGGGTTTAGTGCGAAGACTTACCCCGGTCAGTCGTATCCTCATGTTATAGTAGTATCGTCCTGTTCTTCCATGGCCCTCAGGAGCGGAACTTGAACTATCTCCCAGTGGAAGTCGTCGCCATCGAAGTGCAAGTACTGAGAGCTACTCAGCCCACAAGATCATGTTTCATACACGTATGGTTTGACCCCTTTCTCCACAACCAAACCTAAACTGATCCGCCTGCAAATCACTGATGAATCCATCATATGCCGCTAATTGAAATGATCTGCGTTATTTGTGCAGGAATGGCCAGAAACCTAGCTGCATTTCTGGTGTTGCTTCTGTCTATTTCGATCTGTGAAGCAGCGACGATTTACGAGCCGATCTCGGATTCTCATCGAACAGTGGCTTTAGAGCTCTTCGCGCCTGTTAATGGATCATATGCCAGGTGAACTAAACCCCAATTAAACCCTTTTTTAATCTTAGGACGCTATTATCCGTCTTCCTGCTTCCATCGGAGAGCGAAGGATTGGTGAGAGAGTCTTTTGCCACCAATTGTTCTCGACGCCAATTACATTTTGATGTTACAAAAAACAACGAAGAAAGATTAATTTTTGGCGACTCCAATATTTTTGGAATGTATTGAGATTGACGTCCAGAAATAAAGTCCTTGTTTTTTCTTCTGATAATTTGGATGAACGATTGCTCTTCTTAGGTGTCGTATACTACAATTAGTCTCTTTGGTTTGCATCACTTTGATAGGAAACTAATAATTATATTGCATCATCACTTATCAGTTTAGAAGATACATATGAGGCCTTGAGCATTTATGAGATTCTTGCCATAGAAAAGAAGCCTGATGTGAGCACTACCGCTTGTCAAAAAGTATTGGAGATTCTTGGATCATCATCTCCTCCAAAGGATGTGTTCTATGCCTTAAAAGTTAATGGAAAATTGAAATGCAAGGTTGATGAGAAGGTTCTCAAGGTACCTGCATGCCATGTTCACTATTTTCTTTGTTGCAGCTGAAATGTTTTTGCTTATGAAACTTTTGGTATTTTGCTTAAGTTTCAAATCTGACGCTAGAAATTTTTGTACATGTAAAGAATATTGCTTCAAGACTTAAAGCCACTGTCAGTGATGCAAGTATGTTGCTCGACATATACCATTCAATAGGAAGTCTGGTTCTTATAAAGGTAATTCTTGGGATTTTATTTAAGTGTGCAAGTAAATATTTTTTCCTTCCCTTCAGTATTCTTTAGACATGTTGGCTATTATTCCAGAGATGTCTATATTCTGAGATTTATTTCTTCAGTACTGTTGCTGTCAGAAAGCAGTGTAATATCTTTTTCTACAGCCGCTTCTGATCTCCCAGTGTTGTTTGCAGGATCAGACTTCTAATGTTGATGTGCTTCTTGCTGATGGTGATGGGACTTTTCAATCTATCAAGGTTGTGCTTTATTTACAATGAGATGCAATCTATGTTTGCAGTGGGATAAATATCATTGTTGCTCATCTTAGTGGTGCTGGGAATCTAGGATATAGAACCACGACCCTTGCACATAATTTTCTTTTGCTGCAATCACAATTCATACCTTAATGCGGAAACTTGAGTTAACATCATGAGTTACTGGCAGGCTCTGAGCCAGAGTGATGGAAGATGGCGCTACAGTTCTGATAATCCTGAATCTAGTACATATGCTGCTGGTAATTATACCTATTGATCTCTCTCTCTCTCTCTGTCTCAGTGAAGATAGTCATGCTAGCATGGTCCATGAGATCCCAATGTAATTATCATAGCTAATCTATACTCACTAGTAATAATTTGTTTTTAACATCTATGTTGCAGGATTAGCTCTCGAAGCATTTGCTGGAGTGATCTCACTGACATCTTCTGAAATTGATCAGTCTAGGGTAAACTTCTGGATCTTTAAACGGTGCAACTTTTAAACTCAAGGACATTGGAAAGTTGCATATATTGTGCAAAAATTCACTTGATGAAGCTTACAGTCAGTATTTGCATGTTAAATTTGAGCAGCATTGATGCATGGCTATTTTGAGGCTTGTCTTGGTTCTGGTTTTTTTTTTTTTTTTTGGGGGGGGGGGGGGTTGGGGGGTTAATCCCGTGATTTCATTGATCACATACCAATGCTGATGCTTTTCTCTGATGCATTGTGCAATTGTATCTTATTGGACACTTTTATTGGTATCTTATATATTAGCTTCATATTGGCAGATTGATACAGTGAAAAATGATATATTGAAGCTTTTTGACAGCATTGAGAAATATGGTATGTGTATAGCTTCATTTGGTTTGGTTTTTATGTTGTCCTTGCACTTTCTTTTCTTTGCTTCTCTATTGTTGATTTAGCCATGATTAAAGACACGTAGCATGAGATAATGGAAGTTGCGGAAAGTGAGAGATTTTAGGGATTAATTATTAATTGTTCGTTTTAGTAGTTGAGAAATAAGTGCAATATCCACAAAGTAGGAGTTAGTTGCTAGAATAGAATCATGGGTTGTTATCTATTTGAATTTTGAATTAGAGTCTCTCTCATTAAGCCATTTCTATAAATTGGCTTTTCACCTATTCAATAAAATATGAAAAATTATTAGAGAATTACTTCTCTGATTATGGGAGATTCTCCTTAGGCTTTAGTAGTCCGATGAGTTACAGATTTCGGCTCATATTTCCATTAAAGATTTACTCTATTCTTTATTATATTATGATATTAGATTCTGATTTCATAATATGATATAGATTCATCCTTTTAATTTTTATCCTCTTATTCTCTTACCTTTCCTTAAAAAAATTGATCAATACCACTTCCATTCTCTGTTTTCTCTGCAAAGGGACCTTCTTGTTGGTGGTCATGTTTTAGCGAACTAAATAGGCTAGTGGCTAAAGGAAGCAAACGGACCTCTTAAAATTCTTGTACCTAAAAGGTCTGATGTTTCTCATGTACATGAACTTCGAATTCTCTTGTCGGGTTGAGTACAAGTGATATTGGTGCACGTTTGACATCAAGTGCCTTTATGTAGCTGGAAGATAATTGTAGATTGTGAACACTTCTAGTTCTAGCTCCTCTCCCTCCTAACTTCTAATAATGCTGTCACTTTTTTGTAGGTATAAACTATCTGGTATTCAGTTCTACCTACTAATCTAGATTTGAGCAATAATTCTGTTGATTTTCTCCATATATAATCATTGCATTTTCTTGTTATTGTGCAATCTAAGCTTTTTATATCATCAAAGTGATCTTAGTTGGGCATGTTGTCTGTTTTCAGATGATGGGACCTTTTATTTTGATGAGAAAATTGTTGGTGGACATGAGAATCAGGGTTCACTTTCCACAACTGCTTCAGTTGTGCGGGGGCTTACAGCATTTTCTGCCATAACTTCAGAAACATTAAATGTACGTGGTGTGTAGGGGATTGCTTCTATTTCTTAGTCTTTGAATATGTTCTATTAATGCTCTGGCTTTACATTGCCAGCTCCCAGGGGATAAAATACTGGGTTTGGCAAAATTCTTCTTGGGCATTGGAATTCCAGGAGATGCAAAGGACTTCTTCAATCAAATAGAATCAGTAGCTTTTCTAGAGAGCAACAGGTGAGTACCCTTTTAAGATCAATTGTAAAGTTACAGTTTTGTGGTTATATATATATATATATATATATATATATATATATATATATATATATTCTTCATCTTTTCTGGTTAATTAGCCTCTTCATTATATTTGAAAAAGGCATATAAACTGAATCTCTTAAGGTGGAACTGTAGGATTGCCACCCCATTGATACTGTCTCTTCCTGAAACTGTATTTTCATTAACCAATCAAGATTTGCTTAAGGTATGCAACTGAGTTTGAATTTGTACATTGTTGGTTTTGTATTGCTGTAGTTATGAAACCAGGCAGCTTTAGGAATTCAGGCTTTAACGAGTTCTGAATGTCATGATTAAGGAAACCATTTAGGTGCTGTGCCTCAAGCCTGATTACAATGGATAATACTCCCTTTGGTTCTTAATATAGGACATATTTGAGAGTTGGTTTTGGTCCTAAATATAATACATACTACATAGTTTTCACATTTGTCAATCTTTTCATTACTCATATTGATGGTGCCTCAACAATAATCAAGGAGGAGAGGAAATGAGGGAATTAAGGAAGATAACTAGGGCGTTTTGGAAAATAAATATCATATTAACTAAATTAACTTCCTTAAATCTAATCAAATCAGGTAAATATGTGTTATATTAAAGACTAAAGGGAGTACTTTTTATTTATTTTGGGTCACAATGCCACCTCATATGCTTGCTCTTTTGTTTTTCCAACATTAGCATCACATTTTCCTTCAGCTACTAGATCTGCGGCCGTGCAGTGTTGATGCTTGCTATTCTTTCTTGACTAAATTTGACACACACATATTTCAATATTAATCAGGTTAAGGTGAATACAGTGCTTGGTTCAGCTGCACCTCCTTTAACAGTTAAACTTGTTCGAGCTTTCAAAATTGATGCTGAAGATTCATCTATTATTGAGAGTAAGGTGAGCAATGCCTTATTTCCATGAGCAGGTTTCATGATATTGTTCCCTCTCTCTCAGAAAACTTAGTTACCTCTTTGAAAGATTTCACTATCCATTTCTGATTTCTCTGCACTTTTTGCATTATACAGGAGCTCCAGTATGACTCAAAACGTGGACTTCATGTCTTCAGTTTTCTCTCAAAGCATGTGGATGTGGGAAGTTATATTTTTGTTTTTGAGGTATTCCCTTTTGTTTAATTTAGTTATTTGTTTTCCTTTTAGTTGCATCTGGGCATATTTAATATATGTAAAACCTGTTTTGTAGATGGTGCTTCATGGAACTGATAATGATAAAGTATATGCCACAGGGGGCCAAATTCACGTGCCAATATATGTCACTGGAATTATTAAAGTTGGCAGTGCAGAAATTGCTGTTCTTGACAGTGATCTTGGTAGTGTTGAAACCCAAAAAACGTATGTTTCAAGTTATGTTTAAGAAATTAGTAACTGCTATATTCAAGGTGCTACTTCTGATTTCGGATGAGTGATATAGTTAGCAGTTTCTCATCATTCTATTTCAAGTTTGAAGTTTGAATACGATACATATGAAGTACTCCTCTGGTTCTAAAGTAGGATCTAGTTTGTAGAGCAATTCTTTCAGTGACTTTCTGGGCTTTTGGTTTCAATTGACTTTTTACATCCTGTTTTTTCCTATTCAGGTTGGACTTGTCTGGAAATAATGTTGTTTCACTCTCAGCTAACCACCTGCAGAAGCTGCGTTTGTCATTTCAATTGACAATGCCTAATGGTCGTGCTTTCAATCCTCATCAGGTTAGTAATTAACATTAGATCTTGTGAATGAATTCTCCTCAACGCTTGGTTTATTCAGGATTTTGTTGTTCTGCAGGCATTCCTTAAGTTGAGACATGACACTAAGGTTGAACACATCTTTGTGGTTGGGAATACTGGCCAGAAGTTTGAGATCATTCTTGTTAAGTTTCTCTTATTACATGTTTTATTATCCTGGTTCTGAGTTCGTTCGAGTACTGTTTTTTTCATATCCTATAGTTGCACATGATCAGAATTCATGTGTGGTGTTCACAATGATCACTTTGTTCTCATTTACTTTTATAGTTCTTGTTTTTCTCACATTTTCATATTCTGGCTTGTAGGATTTTCTTGGCTTGGTGGAAAAATTCTTTTATCTCTCAGGCAGATACGACATGGAGTTGACTGTTGGTGATGCTGTCATGGTGCCTAGTCCTACAAGCTCTCTTTATTTTCCCCTCTTCATTCTGATACTGGCCATCTGAACTTTTATTTTTATTATCAATCTTTTTTTCCAGGAGAACTCTTTCTTACGGCCTCTGGGCTATGTTGAATTAGATCTTCCAGTTGCACCTGAAAAGGGAGCACGCCCTCCTGCTCCACCTGTTGATCCTTATTCAAGATATGGACCCAAGGAAGAAATAATCCACTTGTTCAGGGCTCCTGAAAAGCGACCACCCCAAAATCTATCACTAGTTTTCTTGACTTTGACCTTTTTGCCATTGATCGGCCTTTTGGTTGGTGTAAGTCCTATAATTCTCAATAATCCATGTTTTGTGTGTGTGTGTGTGTGTGGTAATTGGGACAAGATAGGATGGTAAATTCAAGTTATTTGAAATCTTTGGTCCAAAGATAACCTTGGGCTCAGCTAGAGGTCTGATCTTGATATCACTTTTATAACTCACTCCTCAGCTAATGATCTTCATATCTGGTGTGCTTTTTTTTGCTTCTTACGATTGTCAAGTGTAAGGATTGTTCAATGTTGTTGAAACATTCCATTTACTTGCATATTTTTTTACCTACTTTGGCACGGTTCGCATTCCTTCTGTGGGACCAGTGGTAACATTTTTCATTCTATCTGATCATTTACAGCTTTTACGATTGGGAGTGAACCTGAAGAAGTTCCCTTCTTCACCAGTAAATGCTCTCTATGCTGCTTTGTTCCATCTTGGCATTGCTGCAGTCTTGTTGCTTTATGTGCTTTTCTGGTTGAAGGTATGGTGTCACTTTTCTTGTAAATACTGATTGGAGCAGTTGTACATGTTTCTGCTAGCTTGTGCTTGGTGGTTTTAAGTATTATGTGTTAGAAGTGGTTAATTTCCCATTAGATGGCTAAGTAGTAGGCTAACGTCATTGATCTATTATCTATTGTGGATATATTGGTGGAGTGTTTGTTCGTTTTTTGGTTCCATTTTTCTTCTGACATGGCAATTAAGTTTAAAATTTTCTTCCTAATTTTCCTTAGTAGTTACTGTTTATGGACAACACTTGTGTTCTTGTGCAGCTGGACCTGTTCACTACACTCAAAACACTAGGTCTTTTGGGAGCCTTTCTGATGTTTGTGGGACACAGAAGTCTTTCCTATCTTGCTTCTACATCAGCCAAGTTGAAGTCTGCATGAGTAAAAGGAAAGATCTCTCTCTATATGTATAACAAGAGATGGCGATAGAATGAGTTTTTTCTTGAAGAGAAATTGGTACCAATCCAGTTTTGTAGGACATTTCTTGTTATATCAGCTCATGGCTAGTTGAGATGGTTAAAAGTTTATTGAAAGACTGAAGTTATTCTCGTTGATCTTTTGCTATATCACCTGGGAAACCCTTTGATGGTCCGACCAAAAGTGTTATAGCATTCGTTCTACCTTCCTTGACATTATTTATGGCAAGCATGGCCTTTTTAACCTTATGCTCTCGAGTCGCTAATATCTCTTCCCTGGCAACACCAGCCTGCCCATTTCAACACGTCACTTTGTTTGATTGGATACACCATACATGTGTTGCTAAGCAAGTGGGTATGTATGTGCTGTGTTGTCATTTTTAGAAAAATTAAAATTAAAGGGCCGGTGCTAGTGGCTTGAAGATATAAGTGAGATCGAATCCCTAGAGGGGTTCATTCAATTAAGCATTAATGTCCAAGGGAACCATTTTTATTTTATTTTTTTTGGTGACGACAGACAATCTTTCTTCGTGATTGTCATTATTGAAAGAAAGCTGAAACTCGAAAGGACCCGGGAATCTTTATCTAGAATATTTATCACCTCATAGAACGAATATTCCTCTCAATAAATGGGATTCCCCACCCTTATCCTCAGCTATTTCGATTTTTGGTATCAACACTCCCTACTACTTTATGCATATCTGGGGAAAAAAAACCTGCGTTGCCTTTGGAGGATATGGTTTTCTCTAGGAAGCTTATCCTTTTTTCTTGTTATTAGATTTATCTTTATTTTGTCGAGTGTACATGTAGAGTTTATCATCTCGGTATTTTCGTATCTTTATCAGTTTTCTACTTATATTCGCACGTTATTAATTTGAGATCTCAGAAGTGAGTTGCGATCCAATAATTGAATTAGAATTTTTTTTCCTAATCCCACTCCGCAACGTTATATATTTTTGTCCAACTATCTCCTATCTAATACCACTGGGTAAAATTCCAATTTTTTTCAAAAAAGAAAATCTTAGAATGTACTCTTTTAATTCGCAAAGCTTCTGAAATTAAAGCAAAGCTATTGTCATAAAAACAAAAAATCGTTGCCTCTCTTGTGCTGCCACCTGCCAGTTTTAATTTTGAACCCTTTTAGGCCTAATTAAGGTAGGATTCTTCAGCATATTCTTTGGATGCGTACTCTTAGTGCATTGATTTCGTAGTGTATATGCTCGAAATTTGATTAACTTATAATCATAATCACAATGATCGCTTCAAAAGTCAGAAAAAGCTGAGAGAATTAAAGCATAACGTACCTTTTGACCTAATTAAATATATGTATATCAAAGTATATGTATGGAACTTCCTTAACTAAAAGTGATGATACATTAAATTTAATTTCAGATAAGGAGAATGTTATGTGTAAAGTGTTTCCTAGTTGAGAATGATGTCGTCAAATATCATCACTAGTTGCTAAAAGAGCCTCGATAATAGCATCAGTGTAAATTTTAATATATAATTTAAAATCTATAGCAATCATTTTATTTGTAAACTGTAAATGGTATGATTTATCATATATTTTATGTAATAATGTGGCTAACCTATCTAACTAGTAATTATTATATCTACAGGAAACTTACACACTTGATAATTCAACACGCTTAAAAAGAACATACAGTGTTGTTCCTTAACTTATATGATTACAATAATTATTGTTAGGAAATATATGCCTTAAGACGTTAGTTAATCCAAAAATCACATAAATAATGGATCAAAATAGAGTTATCTTCTACAACCATTGATTATACAAAAGTTTAGTCACGATGAGTTAGCTTATATGATAATTAGAGTGGGGCGTGGATAATGATAAAAAGTTCAAGCTCTCTTTGATTAGTTAACCCCAAAAAAAAATGTAAATAAACTTGGTTATATTTAATATTCATTGCTTAATTTAGATATAATATAACTAACACTCCTCACTATTTTTAATGATAGTTGATTTTTATCCTTTCTGTTTAAAGGTGTATCAGATTTGAATTTTGTACAGAGTAACTAAATTGATGTTAAGAGAGTTTGAAACTCATCATTAGAATCAGCCTGCACCTAATATTTTTCAGAATAGAAAAACAAACGAGGAGAAAAAAGGAGGGAAAATTTCAATGAACTCTCGCGAAAGTTTCAAATTATCTCATGGATCAATTATGGAGTTTTGTTCGAATTGGTTTGCTTTACTAAAAGGCCACAAGTTCATGTTGGATGACTTAAAACTTGTTTAGAATGACTATTAAATTTTAAAATATATTTTTAAGTCATAATTTAAAGTGTGCAGGGAAAATATATATGTGATTTGAATATTATCTCAACTTATTTAAGAATGTGTTTATTATAAATAATTCCAAACAAGCACTTAATTTCGCTTCTCTCAAATTTGAGGTCCAACCATTTTGAGTTATGCAATGCTTCTTTTATCTTATATTTATATGACAGGGGAAAGCTTTTTTTATTATTAACACAAATTACCTCATAATTTATTGCACAAATGTATGATTTTATCTTTAATTTATTTTTTAGACTTCTCAGTTTTCACTCATTCTTTCATAATAGAAATAAAGTTGAAACATTATTAAATTAAATTCAAGATTTAATATGTTAACAAGATTTAAACAAGAGAATATATAGAAGGGGATCTCTCTAATCACTTTTCCAGATTCATGGTCGTGTGTTGGTGGTAGATATGCTGTCCACGTGCCGCTTCTGAATTTGTCTCCTAATTACGCCACCTTCCTTTGATTGCTTGTGGCCGCCAAAACTATGCCTACTAGATTACAACACGGGATTATTAAAATTCATACATCTTCCCTTTTTAAAAAAGGAATTATATATTTCTGGAAAAGATAATATCTTTATGCGACTTTGAAAAGATTCTTAATTTTATTTGTTTCCTTCAAATAAGTCCGCGCATTTAATGACTTGATTAATCATTGTAAGCAACCTCTTCGATCTAACTTTGTTTTTCCGGCTCTTAATCTTTAATAAGTACTCCCATTAGCTTCAAACCCACTATTCTATGTCTCACTCGAATTTTGTTGTCCTTCTTTCTCCAGCAAAATCAAGGAACGAATAACAATTTCATTCTAGCTAATTATTTTTCTGAAAGATTAGTTTTATTGTTTCACACAGAGCATCATATCCTTTATATATATTATCATAATTTGTTTTTTATTATGATTGCACTGTCTATTAAAGCCTAGCTAGATGCAGGCAAATTAATCAGTAATACCCGAAAGAGAGTTGCTTATTTTTAAACTTCTCACACAAACCTCGGATTGAAACTCTTGATTCAGATGACCAATCGAGACAACTGATGTAATTTTGTTTTGGGTCACCGAATCAGAATGGAACAACATTTCATTTCACAAAGACAGACTGATCAATTGAGAATATTACCTTTAATTTCCGTCTTCATCAGTTAGTCAGATCCACTAAATTAATCAAACTCTGGGCTGGGTTTAGTTAAGAGTCATTATGAGGGAAGGGGGCCAATAATGTAGGAATAATGTTCATGAATGTTTGATTGATACAGAGCTGAATAGTACGTGAGGATTGATTAGAACGTGTGACAGATTTTTTATGTTTAATTAGAGTGTGATGAGTACGTCCTATATGATTTATATATAAGGTGACAGGCCAACATATGATCACTTGACGCTAGCTTGCGTCTTTGTTTTAAGAATAATAGTGTTGTTGGCCGGATGTAACTGTTTCTCTAACTGCTAAGAATAATATTTATATGATTGAGGTTGTACAGAGTAGGGTAGCTCAAATTTGAGTATAAATCCAGGATCTGATATATAATATCTCTATCTCAACTCAACGTAGTGTTTTTGTTCAAGAATTATTCCCTAACTTAAGGATCACGGGTTCTTTTATGACTCAGCATTTTTTATAGCAACCCTAGCTTCTCATCGATCTTCTTCTTTATATTCCTATGGCAACCCGAATCATCATGATTTTATTTGAAATAATTGATACTTTACCATCAAATTTTCAATATCCTTCTTCATTATATTGTTGCCTTGAACTTAATTGATTAATTAGGAAACTTTCTCAAACATATTCACGCATGTCAGTTAAAATTATATGAAATCTGTTCTTTTTATTTGACTTAAAACTATCAGCAGAGACTTCATCTACATTATCAATTGATTTTTTTAATTTGGTCAAATCATTATTATCAATTGATGATGAAATCCAAAATTCAACGCAGCTTTACCCCACGACCCTTTATAATATACGCATGCGCATACATTATAAACATGTATTACAAATTTACAAAATACATATAACACATTCTAGAGTATACTAAGTACATCATATGTACACACACAAATTCACAGATTAAAGGTAAATATGTGTGTGTGCTGATGTATAAGGAGAGATCGAGATAGAAGAAAAATAGATGATAAGTATAAATACGAGGCGAGAGGTGTCAGGTTGATTGTATTATTTTGGTATGAATACGTTTTGCACGTGTAATAAAAAAATAAATTAAATAAAATTTAGGGTTCGCTTCCAGGATGCATTATTACTGACCTATAATGAAGCAGACGTTGGTCTTATAATTAATTAAACAGAGCGTAGAGCGTATAAGTCATCAATCGGTTCGATGTGGGCGCTTAATTATTGGCCTGAGAATCTTTAATAAATAAAATTTTTTATTATTAAAAAAAATCGAATAATAGTACTCCTCGTGTTATTTTATAAGCCTCATGCATGCATATTAATTACTTTTTTCCTAGCCTCTAATCTATAGATTAGCTCCTACTTTCGCTGTGTACGAGCCTATGATGTATATATATTTCTTTAGTTTATATATATATTGCACACAACCTCCATGATAATGCACGCTTTCTATCAATTTATGTCTCATCACTTAGATCACGTCGCAACCAAACAGATCTCTCCTTCCATTAATTTTCTCTCTTCAAAACAAATTAAGCCTCCATTTTTATATTCACAACGTACTCACAGTGATGTGTGTTTATGTAATTGGTTGGTTTAACTATATTTTATGTATTGAATCTTTCTCTAACAATGGTCAAGTACTTAAGTAATATAAGTAGTATACAATTAAATATCTTACATGACATGCAAGGCCGAACTTAATCCCTCTGTGTGTGTGTGTATATATATATATCGTGTTATTTCATGGTGATGCCCAATCATATATTTGAGGTCTTTTATGAGTGAGATGATGCTTATGCTTGTAGAAATCAATTTCCTGCGGATTCAAGCTAGCTATGTATATCACAAGAATCTTGAAGATGTGGCCTCATGCATATTTCTCTTCTCATTTTTAAATTTTCATATATTTTTATAAATCGACAATGACATAAAGTCTTTAATTGTGGGTCTGTGTCTGACTAATAATTTATCCACCCCTCTGTACGATCTCATTCTCACCAAGTCATATGTAGTATCTCCCAAGCCTCATGATGATCACTGTTGAAATTTCTTTCCAGTGGCTGATTTAATTTTAAATTTGGCTTTCTCTTATCATCTTTTTTCCTATTTTTCTTTTTTGTACTATTAGATTAAGATTTCAATAATCCAGATTTATCATATCTTTTTATCATCATTTCCTTTCATTTTTCTTTATAATAATATTTTAATCATATAATAAATCTGGACTGTTAAGATCTTTCTTCAACAGTACAAAAAAGAAAATGATGGCAAAAAGTATAAGAGGAAAGCCAATTTCTGTCTACGTTTTTAATACATATTGATTATTTCCCCATATAAATTAAATTTTTGATATCAGTATAGTAATTGGTAATTTTTATGCCCTGATAACCTATATATCTTTAATAACTCCATATAATCTATTTAATATACCGGTTAATGTGTTGACTCATATTACATACTAGTTATGCCAGCGACATTTTTAGCATGTGGGCGGCTATGTGATTTATGATTTATCAATATCATCTTATATATTTTCGGAAATAATTATACTTTCTTAATCAAATCATATACTCATATATTACAGAAATACGGAGGAGTCAGACGTTCAAGTTTCAATGAAAAAAGTTAATGATAAACGAGATGTCAGAAAGCTACATGCCGATATCCTTTTT
Organism: Acacia confusa; assembly: GCA_037074495.1. NCBI lineage: Eukaryota > Viridiplantae > Streptophyta > Magnoliopsida > Fabales > Fabaceae > Acacia > Acacia confusa. The sequence continues at coordinate 4,113,655 of CM073507.1, read as the reverse complement.
TTAGAGCGAGTTGAAATTAATTTATAATACCAATATTGAATAGTTCTCATAACGGCTACTCATGTCACGATATATATATATATATATATATATATATATATATATATATATTTTACCTGTATATTACGATATTGGTTGTTCCTTTAAAAGTGCAAATGTAAATTCATCTATTGATATAATTTAAAATAGGACTTAATTATTTATGTTTATTGTATATAATGATATTCTAATTATAGTTAATTTATATAAGATCACATAATTTATAACATAAATAGTAAGAATTTTTATATATTTGATAATACATCCACGTTGAATTGTACCAGCTCTAATTTGCTGACAAACAGACCGATAGGGATCCTAAAGGCTGACACTTTTTCATAAACATAATGCATGTTTTAAACATAAGGACTTAGATATTGGATAATGAATAAATTCGCCGAACATTTTATTCTAAATCTACACAACATTCAAGGGGGTAGTTAACGTACGAAGATTAACAAAGGATAACATCCATGAAACAATATCATTATCTAGTTTTCATACTTCCTAAATAAGTTACTTGATCTTATTATATGTTTAGTGTCCTTAAATTATATATTAGTTTATAAATCAGGTAAAATTATTTAAGGAAAAATGACGAATACAAATATTTAAAATTAATTTAATTAACTTTCTTAATATCTTCAAGAAAATCAACTCTATCTTATATTTAAGATTAGATAGAGAAATAAATAAACAATATTATACATTTGCATCACTGGCGTTCCAGGCATTTCAACTTTCCACGTGAACATTTTGCTTGTGGAATTATAATACTAGTATTTTATAGAATACTCCTCTTCCTGTATGTCCTTTTTTGTTCCTTCAATAACAAAATCACCCAAATCAAGCACAAAAGTCTAAACAACTAAATTAAAGGAGAGGAATTAAAGTTTCTTTCTTGAGCTGCAAGTACGAGAACTGTATCGCTGGTTGATGATTTCTTCTAAAAGCAAGTTACTTTAAGAGGATAAAGTTGGGGGTAAAAGTAATGGCTATTACTCATTGATTAACGATGTAAGCAAGCAGGGAAATGGATTTATTTTCAAAAAAGTGCATAAAGTGAATAAGATGCCTATCTTTCTAAAAGGTGTTTGTGGGATCAAAGTGGAAAAGATGGGCCATACTTAATTTATGGTTAAAGTTGCGTTCCAAACGTTATCTCATTAATACATTATGCTCCATCTCAATTTTGGAATCCGTTGCCTATGCGTCAATCTATGCCGGACGCAGTTGCTACATAAAGAAGCCCTAGGCCTATCCCTCCCTCCCTCTCTCTCTCTCTCTTTATATATATATGTGTGTGTGTGTGGGGTTTAATGTTTCTGCCTTTATTGCAGAAACATTTTTTCTACCTCACTCATATAAGAATGAGTGTGTCCCACTAATATTTTCTCTCTCCTCTGTTTATAATGGAACCCACTCACTATTACCATGTAAGTATGGCAAAAAAAAGTTTTCTGCAGTAAAAATAAAAACATTAATCCTATATACTCCCTCTGGTCCTTATTATAAGGTACCAACTACTTTTTCTCACAAAACAAGGAATGAAAGTTAACTCATTAATTATATTCAAAATTAATAAATGTTTCCAACTTCACCCCTACTTTAATGATGTAGATTTAAATGAGTTAGTTAAAAATGAGAGCATAATGGAAAAAAAAAAGTAATAAATAAGTTAGTTAAAGTAAGTTGGTGCCCTATAATAAGGACAAAAAAATATTGGTAGATGGTGCCTTATAATAAAGACCAGAGGGAGTATATAATTTTATCATTTATTATGTTACTTGATATGAAGTTTGGTCACATCACCTCAAAACTGTGTCATTTTAGAAGAGAATTAATGAGAGGTGTTTTAGTAAAATTCATATCATAATTATAAAAATAAAAATGCCAAAACACCCCTCATAAATTCCCCTTATTCCCAAAATGATGTAGTTTTAGGGTTACGGGAATTAATGAAGGGTCTTTTAGTAAAATTTATATAATAAATACAAAGACAAAAATATCAAAAGATCCTTCATTAATTCCCCCTAACTTCTAAAACGATGTAATTTTGGGATTTTAAGGTAACTTGACAAAAACTTATATCAAGTGACATGATAAAGGATAAACCCTATGTGTGTGTGAATATACACTGTGATTTTGCACCTTCGTCCGCTAATTAATACTCCTCCGGTATCTTTTTTATTTTTATTATGTCTATTTACTGATATGTTGTGGGTCAGCAAGAACATTAGTTAAGAACTTTATAGCAGTGACGAAACAAATAAATATCCTTGGAGACTTGTTCATTAAACACACACACACACACATATATATTGAAGAGCAATTAACTCATTAAATTTTACTTATATTAAGCGAAGTTTGGAAGGGGAAAATATGAGGAGAGACGTTTATATGTATGAAAAATCATCAAATAAACATTGATTACTGATCTCTAAGTGACCTATATAATAACGGAAGAAAAAATCTCTCTAAAATATGACTGAGTATGGCCATATAATGGAAGCATGAAGGAGCTAGATCAAGAGGATATATATATATATATATATCCTCTTGATCTAGCTCCTTCATGCTGTATATATATATCCTCTTGATCTAGCTCCTTCATGCTGTATATATATGAGAAAGACGAGAAACAACAGAAAGTACAAAAGTGACAAAGAATTAATGAAGTGATGAAGAGGGGCTGTAGATTAATTAACCAACAAGCATGCGCTGGTTAAACAGTTAGAAAAACTTGCTTGTCATGCAGAATCAGATCAGGATAATTATTGAAACTTGTTCTTGAGAAGTTTTAAAAAAGTCTGAAAGAACACTCAAACAATATTATTGTGGACCCGTAAAGTGACATCGATAATGATCATACCCCACACACACGAAAGAATTGGAAAACACAAGTTATATATTATATAATATTAAGGCCATTAGAAATTGGGAGATCGAACGCCACTTGGGTCCACGTACAGCTTCATAAACTCCTTAATCAAAGGCCCCACCCCATGAGCAAATAATTACTAACAAATCATGCAAATGGGAAAAAGAAAGGTGCTCCATATGTATCTACATTAATAAGTGAGAGAGAGTTCGGGCGACGTCAGATCGTAATCAAAGTAAAACTATACATTTTTGTTATTAGACCCATAACTTATGCAAGTAAAATTAGGGCTAAAAAATAATAACGATTAAAAAGAAAGCTTGACAGAGGGAGAACAAGTTATTGGCCACAGAGGAGATAGGAATATGAAGCCGTCACTCATTCTCCAACATTATCTATCCATAACCCTCCTTCCACCTAACAAAAGTTCCATCCTTCTAGACAAAAACCCAAACCCTCACAATCATATACACATATTTTGCTTTGGTAGAGATAGCAGTCATAATAATAATAATAAATTTTGATTAGAATAATCTTATACGTCAAGCCCTGTCCATGACGTGTTCCTTCAACACATGTGTCCTCCAGAAGCGCGTGCCCAGGTCCCGTTGATTCAGGGCTATAGCCCCACTTTACGAGTCTCTGTCATTTTCACTTCTACAAGATTCATTTATTAGGGCCAAATCTTGACCGTGGTTTAAAAATAATATGATTTACACCTAATTTGCCTTAAATTTCGTAATATCGCTTTAGTTTTAATAATCTGATTGGTCCAAGAAACAAGGTTAATATCTATTGCTTACATTAATTAATCTCCCCGATTCTCTCCGACATGCCATATGTAGTTTTCAATAACCGTTTCCATCGATCCTGCCACATAACTCATTTTAATGGGACCATTTCTTCACTGTGGTGAAAGGGACACATCATCCGAATGGGCAAAGATAAGTGACCAAATTTACAAGTTATCCTGACACATCGATCCTTTGCTTCATGTTCATTATATCTTTTATTTTAATTCACATTAATGCTAGATACTAAGTTCTTCTCCTTTTTGTCACGCTCACATTAATAGCGCATGAACTTAATTGCAGGAGCTCTATTATTATTATTATCCTAGCTTAGTTAGCAGAGAGCATTGGAACTCCATGGATCTAAATCATTAGGGTTCGTTTGAGTTTATGTTAAAAAAATTCATTCAAATAAATGGAGACAAAACTCATCTTACAAATTTACTTCGTATATCATAAATTATATTGAAAAAGTAAACTCTACCGCTAATTTAAACAAATCCAAACAGGCACTTAATTGGTGAGACCCCAGTGTGGTCATCATCGTCCACAACACTCTCATAATTATTGTCATTTATTTAAATGATAATGTATGCATGTGGGGACAAATATAATTTTTGTCCTCATTTACAGTATTATTGCTTATCTTCTGTACTTGTTTCCTGATCAGAACCAGCAGAAACGAGAGAGAAGAAAATCATGGAGTGGGAAAATAACAAATTTTTCTGAAATAAGTGTAGACAAGTTCAAATGGGCCTGAGGTGTTTCGGGATCAATCAACGACAATCTGGCTGCCCTACCAAGAGTCGCGTCCTTCCAATCTATCATTCTGCAATGGAAATTGGAACAGATGGGACTTGCAACTTCATGATTGGCATTTAAATTCAATATTTCCAGCTATCAAACTTGAATTATTTTCTTGTTTTTCTTAGGGATCTGATCAGATGCTTCTCATCAGTTGAACCTTTAACTTTGGCAGTTCTCTCTTACATGTGTATGTGTGCATGTTGGGAGTACGTGTATATCTTTTGGCTCCTTAAATGATTCTTCATTTAACGTTTTTGGGTTAAGACATAACTGATGTGGAGTTATACGTCGTAGTTTATATATATAGATGAAAATTTGCAAGCCTTTTAAATATGGTTTCAAATATATATTTGTGACGCTTTTTTGGACTTTTGATGTATATGCTGATGGCCTAACGAACAGAATCACTTGTCTTTTATAATTTTTCTCCTTTTCACTTTGAGTCACAGACAAATTAAAGATGGAAAATACAAAAAGGTGTCAGAGGTATCAGAGAAAAATAAATTGAAATCTCTAGATTTAGATCTTGGGGACACTTCAAATATAAGCCACCTTACGGCGGAGAGACCTAAAAATCTTGAATAGAATAATAAAGCCAGAAAAGTGTTGGACTGGTTAGTCCAAGACAACAAGCTAAGCTTGACAAATCTGAATCACAGTCCCCTAATTTTCTAAACAATCTGCGAATGAAAGTTGATCAAGTTAAGGCATTTAAATAACAAGTATTATTGTGCCATTGGATCGCGGATGGATATATATCGGTTATATTTATTTAATTAATTTCCAGTACGTAGTAATATTTATATATATATATATATATAGGTGGATATTCTGTGCGCGTCCGTGATATATGCTGCAGAATAAGATATTGTTTGTATTTAACCATACCGTTATATAATATAATTAAAAAGTTTCTCCTCTAGCACAAGAAAAATAGTTTGGAAAGTGGGGGGATAACTTTATTAATAATACAAATAAAAAAAGGAGTATTTTGGAGGGTTTCTCTCAGAATTATGCTGGAGGGCAATTTGTCGTATGTGAATGATGATGAGCATGCCAAAAGAGTTGAACCTCTAATAGATTACAGAGATTTCTTGTAGCATTGGCTTTTGTTGAAACTTGCCACTATAACTAACCTCAGTTACACAAGCTAGCAAAGCATGACCACCCTGCTAGCTAGAATGTTAACAATTCCTAAATGGTAAAGTCTCTTTCCTTCATCTTCCTAACTAAATATGTATACACATACTCTGTACCCACCTCTCTCTACCTCTACCCCATCATAATATATATTCCAAAAACCCACAGCAAGTATTATTCCTCAAAGCTTCTTTTCTAGATCATCATATATCCACAAGCTTATTAGCTCTCTCTTTCCCTCTCTCTTTCCCTCCCTCTCTCTCTCTCTCTCTCTCAATTTAAAGAAATGGGTCTGAGAGATATAGGAGCATCACTTCCTCCCGGGTTTCGATTCTATCCGAGCGATGAGGAGCTGGTGTGTCATTACCTGTACAAGAAGATCACCAATGAGGAAATTCTCAAGGGCACTTTGGTTGAAATTGACTTGCATACTTGCGAACCATGGCAGCTTCCAGGTACACACACACACATATCGTCATCTTGCTTAATTCTTATCTGAATTCGTTTTTGTTCGTGAAAATATATATTTTTTGTGTGTCTGCGCGTGATCTCGATCTTGCATATTTTTAAAAAGAGGATGGCGTGCGTGCGTCACCTGAGGGAAAAGGTTTGAGGTATGATCCTGGTCGTGTCATAAACCAGATAATTTAATGTTAAAGTATTTAATTCAGATAAGATGGTCTCCCTCCGACCAAAGGCAGAGAGCAATTAATGAAAATTCCACAAGACCAAGACATGCGTATATATGCATGTCTGTCAAACCCGCAATTAATATGTAAGCGGACAAATTTGTTTCCGACGAACGACAGAGAGGGAGGGAGGGAGGGATGGAGGGAGATCTTTTATATATATTTATATTAGTTTACTATCAGTTCTATAGTGGGCAAGGAAATGCATGCCAGCTTCGTAATGAGTTCGTTGGCAATATATAAATCTATTCTGGTCATGGAGCTGAACTGTGTTGCGATCTCATCACCACCAACTTTATTTTCACTGTTATTCTCCCTGATCGTAGTACCTTGTTTTATTTAGCGTATGTTCTATATGTTCTGGATAATATAACGATGGCGGTGGGAAGTGAAGCCCAATTAATGAATACGGCCTCTCTCTCTCTCTCTCTCTCTCTAAATTATTTAAGTATGAAGGCAAATGTATTTTACTTGCATGGCCTGTTTGGATGGGAACTTCTCATGTGCAAATTTAATAGGGTCTCTATTCCATTATATTATTGGTTCCATACATGCCAAACAGCTTTTAATTAAGACACCAAACTATAAATCCCCAGCTATATTATTTACACGCACATGCATCATACTCTGCCTTCTGCTCATTTACTTTATCGTATATCTTTATAAAAGTATTGTTTCAACTTATTTACCTATTATTGGAGAAGCATAAAAAAATTTATCTTCCAATAATCAATTGTAAGATGTTTTCTGCATACAATTAACGCTATAACAGCCTAACACTAGTTATTAGTCAGTAAGATACGTCAGCGTGTGGTTCAATATAGCACTCGATTTTCCCTTTGATCTTTGAACTTTGAAGCTTATTTTATACGCCTATATACACCACCTCCTTAGTTTTTTTTTTTTTTTCTTGGCCTTTGGGTGTGACATTTCCTTAATCAGATTCCCTAGGAGAACATATAGTGTATATTTCTAAATTACCTTTCTATTGGGAATGATTCCCGATCTGTGATATTGACTCCTTAACATTCTTATATATATAACTAGGAGTCATATAAATACACTCCAAGTTAGAAAAGTGAATATTTCTATACACATAAAATGAAACTTGATCTTTCTTGCGTAAGTTAATTAGTTCTCAAACTCTTACGCAGCATACTGGAAGTTTTGTCCACAAAAGTATTACTTTTAGATGTATTTCTTTGATCCTTATTATAAGAAGGCATCAACTACCAATTCTTACAAACCAATAAAGTTAGTTAAAAGAATTAAAATTGTCATAAAATTTAAGTGATTTTTAATATTATCCCTACTAGTACTCTCTCACACTACTCTTATTAAATATAGGCAGACATGAAAAAATGAATTAATTGCACCTTAAAAACTTACAAGTGCCTTATAAAAAGAACTAAAAATATTTGTTAGTTGGTGCCTTATAATAAGAATCAGGGGTAGTTTATATAGTGTAATTTCAACTATAAACCATGGACTATATTTAGAAGTGGATGAGCAAAAATATAATAAAGGTTACGTAATTACATACATACATATATATATATACTCGAACCTTTGTAGCTAACATTATAATCGCGATCACTTTTTTCTGAAAAAATACTGGGGGCTCGAAAACTGCGCGCACACATACAAATGGGACTGATCATATTCATAATTTATTTTTCCCATGCCATATATGTTAGTATTTTGTTTTTTATTGAACTCGTTCATTTTAGAAGTACTACTATATATTTGTCTTTTTGGAAAGGACAAGAGTCCAGCGTCTCAAGTACTTAACCGAACTACAGTGTTGGGTTAAATAAATTATACGAAGTCTGATAAATATGTTAAACTGTTCATATCTCATGTTATATATATCAACCTCAAGCAAAATTAGGTGTGTGTGTGTGTATGCGCGCGCGCTTGTATCTCATTTGACTGACGAAACTGTGGGTTAACGTTAAACTGTTCTTACCTTGTTGTTTGTTGTTTGTTATGTTTATTATGTCCTGTAAAAATCTGACTAATCGTGTGTGGGTGGCTGGTTAATTATTTCTGAAGAGGTGGCGAAGCTGAACGCAAACGAATGGTACTTCTTCAGCTTCCGTGACCGTAAATACGCCACAGGATTCCGGACGAATAGGGCGACGACATCTGGATATTGGAAAGCGACAGGGAAGGACAGGACAGTGCTGGACCCAATCACACGCGAGGTTGTAGGGATGAGGAAGACGCTCGTGTTCTACAGGAACAGAGCCCCCAATGGTATGAAAACTGGTTGGATCATGCATGAGTTTCGCTTGGAGACCCCACACATGCCCCCCAAGGTTTGATTCCTTCTTCCTCCCTCTGTTTTTTTTTCAAATTCCCCTATCATTAAGCCTAACCCTAGTCATTAGCTTCATTAGTGATACAATCATTAATTTTTATTCTGCTCCCTCCTCCTCTCATAATTATATTAACGAACAGGTGTCCTCTTAATAATTTGATGATTAGTTTCTATACATACATACAGTCTTTTTTTATCAACGGATAAAATCGTGTATTTTCAAAATCAATCAATATATAAGCACTTTTACATGTTTGGAATAATGATTAAAACTTTTAAAAATAGTTTTTCAATTATGATTTATGATATATGATATACAAGGTAAGTTAAAAGTTAAGTATGTGAGATGTGTTTTATCTCGATTTACATAAATAAACACTTTTGAAACCGGTTTTAAAAGTGATCTCAAACAAACAAGCTTACATCACTTCAATTATTAGACCTCTATATATATGATTTGATGATTGATTTTCTCCATGGGTTTTACATCAGATGATGTAATGACAATCAGTGAGACTTTAATTATTTATATCCAATCAAAGTTGTATTATGCTTCCATGTGTTAGCTAGCTAGAGACAAGGAAGTGAAATAGATGTGAGCGTTGTCTACTTATTCCTGCGTCTCAGATTAATGTTAATGATAAGAGTGTTGGAGTAAGGATAAAGCTTCTTTGATAATTTCAGTTGAATCGTAAGCAGATTTACATTAACTTTTGCTAATTAATTAGGTCTAACTTGTGATGATTACACAGGAGGACTGGGTTTTGTGTAGAGTATTTCACAAAAGCAGAGCAGACAACAACAGTGCCAAACTCAGCCCACTGGATATTTTTGAGACCGCACCTTCATATACTTTTCCTTCTTCGTCTCCAACCAATCCAAATCAGCCTCCTGGCTTCTCCACTTTCACCTCCATGCCACATCATGATTACCAATACCAGAACCAACCCAGTTCACTGATGAATCTCCTTCAATTCTCTCGGGAAACAAACACCCACAACATTACAAGTACTGTGACTACTCAAACTATTCCGATGAAAGGAGATCATGTTGAATATGACGATGAGTTCTTATGGGACATGGACCTGGAAGAAAACAGCATCCACCACCACCACAGTGACGTGGCCTCAGATCTGGATGGAATGAGATTCGAGGTTGATGATGATAGTATGGTCTTGTTATAAAATTGTGCCCGTGTGTATATGTCTGGTTCATATCACGCGAGTTACCAAAAAAAAAAATTGTTGATTTGATAAAAATGCACATATGTTTAGTTTGGCTTTGAGACAGAAGTCATCAGGGTGCTTGATTTGAACTTCGAAGATGTTTTAAGGTTGTGACATAGTGTTAAAGTGCTTAGTGTATAAGGTCGATTTGAGAATTTTCTTTTTTTTTTCCCCACTTTGCTTTTAATATCAGGTCTATAGAGACTGTCCTCTTAATTCATGTACAATCAATTTAATTTGTTCAAAATGTATCATTAGTATGAAAAATATGCTCACTATTTTATCTTCATCTCTTTTTTTCATTAACTGTCAGGCATGGTATTAATATGATGAGATGGCAACCCAACTTCGATCCACTTTATCAATGAAGCTGCATCTCCTAGTGATCAGGTGTATAGTAGATAAGGAGGGATAAATGTGTATATATCAGAATAGTTAAACGTAATTATTAATTAGTATGATTGGATGGGACTATTATGTTTAATACTTTAAGGCCAAGCTATACAAAAAAATAAATAAAAAAATAAAAAAATCATGAACTTTGTATCAGTTGCGTATATATCCTGATATTTCAAAGTTTAGTTTTGGGGGTTATATTTTAGCTTTGAAATATCAGGATTATATGAAACTAACATAAAATTAAGGGATTTTGTATAATTTAATCATTCTTTAATTTGACGGGGTTAGTAATAAAGCTAAATAAGGGCATGTATGGAATAGCAAGTGAGAAGGAAAAGGAATAATGAAGATGAAATGGAGTGAAGGAACATTGTGATATCTGCTATACTTTGACTTTAATGTGTGGGCAGCTGCAATCCACTGGAAGTGGTAACCATGTGGAGATTACTTTTGGGACACATGAAGCATTGGAGAGTCGTCCAATTAAGAGAGATTCTTTGGTTTGATTCCAAAACACTTATTTATTGACATTGTTTGCTTTTTTTGCTTTTGCCTCTCTCATGGCAATTATTTTATTCCACCAAAGAAACTTTTTCTAGTTATAGGATGGATGGCAGCTATTTCATCGCTGTTTTCAGTTTGTTGATGATCAAGACACGTACGTACGTGGGACATCATGGGTTTTTCTGTTTGAACCGTTCAGCCGACAACTTATGAGACCTGGTTCAATTTTTCTGATATGATCTCACACACATGTTATCCATTAAGTTCTTTTAAAAATTTATTGCAGCGAAATTAAAACTCGAGACTCCATATTCAGGGCTCATCTCTTCCTAGTTCCCTGTGTGTGAGAGTGTGTAGTGTTTCCCTGTTACCCCTTAATACTTTTCATATTTCGGAGGCAGTTCGACCAAGGCAAATAATATAATTCACTTGAATAAATTACTTTGAGAGCAGGTTTTTGAGAATACCAATGGACGTTAGTAAATTGCGGCTGTTAAAAGGCAGTTGGCTGTGTTGGGTTTTAGTCGATCTCCCTTTCTACTTGGAGAAAAGTCCATGCTTGAATTGTTGAATTAATTGAATTTCCTATTTTATAAAAAAAAGGAAAGGAAATGAGGGGGAAAAAAAACAGCTAGGATAGAATTGAAAAAAATAAAGTTTCCTATCTTTTTTTTAGAAAAATTATTCTCTCAGAGTTTCATAATTTGGAGTTGTATCTCATCTATTAAAATGGAGAGGGGTATATTAGAATTTTGGGCAAAAAGGACCTGTCGAGGTTGGATAAGCTAAAACTTGAGAGGTCAAGAAGTCTTATATTGCAGCCATGTGAGAGAAAAATACAGTTCCACAGGTTAATATCGATAAATTGGCATCTATGTCTTCTGTGCCATTTAATTTATGTCATATATTTGTTTTTTTATTTCCTCATAGACTTTTGCTAGTGATAGGAATTTTAACATTTGCTGCAGCCCTCCCAACAAGTGGCGTCGACTGTGGGGATGATTGGCAGGTTCTATGGCTGCCTGCCTGACCATTAAGTTACTAACTTTCTTGAGTGATGAAGACAATAAGATTATTTCTTTAAATGGCCAGAGGATGTAAATGATAGAAGTTTTGGTGGCTAGAGGTAAGGTGGATGCTGTAAATATGGAGGTATCAAGTTTGTTGCATTAAAAGGTTTAATTTATTTTTTTTCAAAATTAAAAGGTTTAATCATATCAATAAAAAATTGGGGGGTGGGGGATGATGTACTTCGATTTTCAAAGAATGAAGAATTACATTGGAGAAGTGTTTTCACTGCATGGTAAGTGAACAAGTTAAAGTATATTTCATAAAGAATTTTACTTCAAATAGGTTAGAATTGTGGATGGAGCTGATATTGGTGAAAAGTTTGAAGCTTGTCATGTGAATGTTGGATTGGTGATTGTTTCCACATATTCGTGAGGGGGAAAATGTTGGGTTTTGGCCGGCCTCACTTCCTATGTGGAGAATTGCCTAAATATGTATTTCCTATTTTCTGGGTTTCCTATTCATGAAAAGAAAAAAGGTGGGAAAGGAAAAAAATAGGAAAAAAGGAAAAGAGTGAGAAAATAAAAAATAAAGTTCTCTGATTGATCTCCGTGAGAGAATATTCTCTTAAAAATTTCCTAATTTGAGATTATGTCTAACTTATTTAAGTGGAGAGAGGGTATATATTAGGATTTTAGGCAAAAAGGTCCCGCTGAGGCAGGATAAGCCTAATACTGAAGAGGTTGGACAAGTCTAATTTTGAAGCTATGTGAGAGAAACGCAGTTTTGCAGGTTAGTATCAATAAATCAGCGTATGTGCATCCGTTGCTCATTGGATTGAATCAAAATTTGGTTAATTAGCAATTTGAAAGCATATGGTTCATCGTTTTCAATGGTACGATCATCATTTGGAGGCTTGATATAAGAGATAACGTGTTCGTGATCAAAGATGTTTTTATGGTATTTTTTGTTCTCTAATTGTAAGCTTATCACTTTGGTTATTTGACCGAGTGATTGCACCTATTTGTTCATTTGTTGTAGACTCTTTCATACCTTGTTTTGATCACAGTGAATTAAATTTTCATTAGTCTAGACGATAATGGTTTTTATCCTTGAGTTGAGAGGTTTTTCATGTTAATAATTCTAGTGTCTCTTATGCTATTTTATTTTTGCCATATATTTGTTTATTTGTTTCCTTATACACTCTTACAGGTGATGAGCCGTAAATTTATCATGTTTTAAGACATAAGTTTAGCATGAAATTGATCTAATATGATTAAAAAGATTAAGAATAATAAGTTAAAAACATGGATTTGATGTCAAACATACCCTCATAAGTATTATTGTATGTTTTGTAAGTTTATCTACAAGGAGAAGCTATTTAGGAGACTCAGGAGAAGACAATGAGAGAAGCTGACAAAGAAGGCCAAAGTTGACGCCCTCAGAGCAAAGTTGGCGCCCAGGGCGCCAACTCTCTGTGAGGACTTTGGAAGTGGCGCCCAGGGCGCCAAAACAGTACAAAGTTGGTGCCCAGGGCGCCAACTCCCTGTGTGGCTTTGAAAGTTGGCGTCTAGGGCGCCAACTCTCTGCCTCCTTGGTAGAAAGTGACGCTCAGGGCGCTAGAAGTGCGAAAAATCTTATTTTTAATTTTTAGAAAGTTTTTAGGGCCTGAAAAAGGAAGGAAAATTAAGGATTTTTGAGATTTGGAAACCTAATTGGACCTCAAACATAAAAAGAGGCAACCCTAGCAAGAAAAGGGAGAACTTTTGGCTTAAGGAACAACCCTACGACATTGGAGAAAGAAGATCAAAGCGCTCACATGGAGATCAACCTTTCCCAAAATCATTGAAGAACCATTCTATTTGTATCTTTTCTTCTTTGCTTTGTTAATCTAGCCATATTTGGCTAATTTCCTTTTTGTAGTTGGGGCTATAATGAACCCTATGCGAGTTTAAGTATTTGGTTGAATTCTTGATTGAATATTGATTTTCTTGATTGAATGAATTTGCTTTGCTTAAAGCTTTCTTGAAGATTGATCACCTTTTAGATTGTTCATAGGTTGATGTATGACAATAGAGATGTTGGTGCATTTAACCCGAACCGTTAATTCTTCATAAAATTGTATGACCTAGATATAGGCTTACGAGTTTATGCGATCTTATAATTCTGGTTTATAAATTTATCTTTCTAAACGATACTAAGACATTAGTTTGTTTTCAAAGATAACAGATTAAGGTAACGTCAAGACATTGGGACTTAGTCTAACTTTAAAGAATTGATCGTCAATTATAGGATTAATATTTAATTAGGGATTCAATTCAAATTCTTGAAGGAGCATAAGGGGATTCTAGGTCCTAGCTACGTTTTTCTTCATTGATTATATTTTCTAAACATTCTCTTGCGAATCTTGATCTTGAATTCTTTTCTTTTTTTAATTCTTGAAATTCTTGTTTAGTTACAACTCTTTTCTTTTACTCATTTATCCAACTAAAGTAAAAATAGCGAAACAGTTATTGAAATCACATTCCTCGTGGGACGATCTTTTCTCACTACTTTATTACTTGTAACGACCGGTACACTTGCCAAAGTTGCCTATCAACAGGTAATAGGAAGATTTAGTATTCACTGCACCCTTCATAACATGCTATTGATTGAAATCGATGATGGTTAGGGGTAGGAGGGGAAATAGGCTAAGCCCTTATGGCCAAGCATACTTTAAGTATAGCCTAACATATTTAGTAGATAGGTCAGGCTTAGGCCTATTGTTAGACCTATTTTCATAAAGCCTGACCTACAAGCCTGACCTATTTAATTTTTTTAAAAAAAGAATTATTAGTATGCATAATTATATATATTTTAATCTAAATTAATTTTATAAATTATTTATAAAATTAATAACTTAGTCTTAACCCCAAGTTTCACATTTCATTATTTACCTATGAGTTTAACATTTTCATTCATCAATTGATCACATCTACTTCTCTTCTTTTTTATCGCCCAAGACAACAATACTAGCTCATTACCTCTCCCTTAATTTGTATCAATTCATGCAACATAATAATTGCGGTAAGTTTATTTTAGTGATACCCAAATAAAAAAGATTCCAATAGGAATAGTTTGTCACATTTTCTGCAAGAAAAACAAGAAGTAAAATTTAATTTTAAATGTCACCTGTCGTACTTTGTTGATCTTAAGAAATATATCTCCTTAGTCAATAGATGGTTAATTTTTCTTATTCAATTCCTACTTGCTTGAACAGTTGTTTTCACTAGGTATTATTTTCTCTCTCTTACTAACTCTTTTATTTCATATGAGAATGAATCCCTAAATTTTTAAGACGTAATATATACTTTTAAATAGACTTAATGAATTATCTATTAACATAGATACATAGGCTTGAAGCCTATTTAAAAGTCTACATTTTAAATAGGCTCCAAAGCTTGTCAAACCTTTTGAAAGCTCAAGTTTAAGCCTAAAAAAAAGACTACATATAGGCTATGGTCCAGGCTTCTTAAGCTCTGAATCTTCGTCGCAGGTCCAAGTCCACATTGCTAAAGCCTAGCATAACCTAATCTATTTCAACCTATTCAAAGAGTGGTCAATGGCAATTGAGTGTAACCAGAGTGGTCAATAGGAATTGAGTGTAACAAGTGGCTAAATAACTAAGTTGTTCTGTTGTGAAATGTGAGGAAAGAGGGACTTTTTATCCATTTTCTCTATTTATTTTGATAACAGCGTTGGTTCTTCACGGAGGTCAAGAAAATTTGGATCGTTAGTTGAAATGGCTGTTGCCGTGACTGGCATTCAGCAAATTTAAGCACGATGAAGAGAAGAGCCCATTATGTGAAGCCTAAATTCCCTTATTTTCTAGCGACAAAGTTAAAACATAATAACCAATATATTTTGGCTCTGATGCCATATAACTAAGCCCTGTTCTATGTACTCATAACATTATAACGGACACACGCCAACAATAACCATATGTATAAACACATGGTCTGGCTGTTCCTTTCTTCCGAATAAGCCTGGTCTTCTATCACAAACACCGCAATAAAAACATTTGTTGGTTCTGTTGCTTCCTTTTGCCTTGTTTTACACTTTACAGTCGTTTCTGCTTCTTTTTTTAACACAGCCATTGGTTTTGAAATTCACAATAATATCATATTATATTAACGATTATTCTTTAGAAATGGATATACAAATTCGCATGTCATTTTCTCAAAGTTATGTATGTTATAGAAATCTTCTCGATCAAGTTGAACAGTGAGTCATGTGTAGGTGTCAACTTGGGTGTCACGCCTTCCAATGTATTTGGCGCAGCAGTTAGTCGATAATTACACACGGTAGCAGTAGAGGGCAGGGTCTTGAGGACAACCTCATCAAATAATTGATACCAGTGGTAATATACATCCTTCGAGTCTGAAATGCATTTACAGAGGAATCCCAACAAAGGTGAAAAGAAAAAAAAAAAGGGAAGCCAAGCGAATACAAGTACGAGTTTCAGAGGCCATGAGACTGCCAGACTTCGGGACATACTAAAGCGGGCAAGGCAATTTTACTAAGGTGCTTTAAACAGTAAAATATAATTACCACAATGCTAAGATTGGAGGTAGTATCATATTTGTGTTGGTATATTTTTACAGGTTTTTTTGTTGTTGTTTTTACATTAGAACAGGCCGAGTAGCTACATCTTTATCTTATATGGGCCAACGAAGCCCATGTGATGTATTCTTAGAGGGGGATGGCCCAATAGAGCAGACAGAATAAGATGACATGAAAAATAGTCAAAGATGTTTAAAGGGGAGATTGGACAGGGCGTGAAAAGGGGCCCACATGTGCCGTTGGTGAGCAGAGCAGACCCCTCAGGGTTTTTAGTTTCTTTTTTGCTTTAAATCTCTGTTATTACAACTGTAATTAATGAAATTAAGTAAATGAAGACGAGTCACTTGGAAGAAAAAGGGGCATATAAATAAGGATAAGGACATAGGATGGTTTTTTTTTCATATCACGATGTGTAGTTGGGCAAATAAATGAGGGCAATTGGATATGGAGGAACACAGCAGAGTTGTCATGTGACCATAAGCTGCACAGTCCTTGCGCGTGCGTTTCTTTATGGTCTCTGTCGTTTGCGCCTCTCTGTTCACTAAATGGTGTCCCTCACCCTCACTTTCCCACATATTCATCATATTCATCTTACCCTTTTCATTCTTCCATATACGACACTCGTCACATATTAATGATTCCCCACACTGACACAGTTACCAGTTTCTGTACTGTACCTGCCGCTTTGCCCAACTCATTAACTCACCTGGTTCTTTCCCCATTGTCACCGTACAACGATATGGGTGTATAAGGTATTTGAACGTTGGGGAAGTTGGTGCCTACTAGATATACTGCAACAAAATATCTATCAGACTCCAATATAAACTCTGGCCAGTCTTCCAATGGGATCGAGAATATTGAATTGGGCCATCCTACATTATGCATACCACACTCTGGGCCCAGACTAGACGATCTTAAACAATGTCATGTGAAGTATCGATCACGGGGACAATGGTCGATAATGAAGCACACCGATGAAAACAGAGTTTATGGACAAGAAAATTATAAGAAACATAAGTTTTAATTTCTTAAAACTACTTTTACAGTTTATAAAATAAGTATATAAGAAAAAATTTATGAAAAAACACTTCTAAAACCAAAGTCAAGGATATTTCCCAAACACACCTACAACATTTGTACAGAAGGATCGTTGTTTCTTTTGTCACGGGCATTCTGCAGGTCAAATGGGATATGATACTGATGCGCACATGAAGGCTCCGTGTTAAAAAGAACAACTGAATTTCATCATAACTTTTAAGATGATTGATCAGTTGATTCAGAATGGTAGACAAGACAGTCCTTCCACGGTTATAATCCCGAGCCACAAAAAGACAATAAACTAGAGTGAAGTTCCTCCTTCCTACCAAACATGGAATTGTAGTTCCTGAATGCAATAACTACACATGGAAAGCAGGTATTCATTTATAGTGAAGTTGCTGAAGTTGTGAAGTGATAGCCACAAGTGTATTCGCTCACAATTATAAATTACCAAACCTATCTCTCTATATTTCTTATCCATCATTTTAGTTAGCGGTCATCCCATTAATTTAACTCTAAATATGGTACATTTCTTAAATAACGTGACGATGTGAAATAGGCATGCATGCGTTCGACTGGGTTTGTTTCTTAGATTTGAGAGGAAGGGATGGGAAGAAAGGGAAAATAATCTCCCGATACTTAATTTAAAATTTTAAAGAGAGTAAAACCAAAATCTTAAACTACCCTCCACCTCCCTTTTTAAATCAAACAAATGATATTTTCTCCTCTCCTTTCCCTCTAACAAGTTAAACAAGATAATATATCATTCCTTCCCTCCCCATCCATCCTCTCAAACCAAACATATCCTTACAGTCCGCTTGACCAGTGAATATGGCGAGTTTGGTGAGGGAAAGAGTTATGTTGAGTTCGGACTTAAAGAGATGATTAAATAAAAGAAAAAAGAAGAGGAGAGGAGATAGTAGTGGTGCAATAATTGAGGAGAAATGTGGAGTTGGATCAGTGAAGCACTGTAGATAACGTGGGGGAGGGTTCAGAGTTCAGGGGCCCAGTGGAGGGACCTTTCCTTTGCTTCAGAAAGTGCCAGTCACTAGCCCTAATCACGCACTTATGGGGAACCCAAACCTTTCTGCAGCTTTTGCGCGCATTCCCCGCGACGACGTCGTCTCATTCCACAGTCACACGGGGAGAGAGAGAGAGAGAGAGTAGACACTAGAAAGTGGTGAGCCAGCTAGCCAAGAACCCAAATAAATGGTTTCTTGCTTGTTTCGCTCGATTGAGTAATCTACTAAACAGTCACACAAGTGAGATGGATCGGTCCTTGGAGTTAGGACTGTTACGTTGCGTCTCGCGCGCAAAGTCTGCTCAAAGTATGCACTTCTAATGGATTCTACTGTATCATCCATCAGTGACCCCATTCTGCTATTTAAATAAAATTCAATCCATTCTTTTGCAGTACTTCCAAATTTATGTCAAAAAAGGATTCAAGTATAAGTTCTGAATATTTTATACGACCAGTTGAAACTTTAAAGGGACTGTGAACCAATCGACCCATCATGGAAAACTAGAGAGAGTAGTAGTCCAGATAATAGGCTGGAAAAGGGGAAAAAAATAGTACAGACAATGGGGTAATTCATGCCAATTGCTTTAGAGGTGAGAAGCCCTGTTAGATAGATCAGGGTCTCAACTTCAAAACCTGAAAAAATCACTTGTGTTAGAAAGCAACGGCCACAAACTCTCTCTCTCTATATATATATATAATATATATATATATATTTTGTTGAAACTATAGAAACTGTATAACTAAGATAGGATAATGTGTAAACATACAATAATTTTGTATATGATGAACAAAACAAGAAAAACTCACAAGAATACTAAAAAATGATATCAAACTTTGATGAAATCCAAACTTAACATATAAATTGTTTTCTTGAGACAATTTATTCTCTTTATATGGATGCTCAAAGATAATGAATAATTGTCTCCCAAGATAAAACATATTTGTGTCTTCAAAATGATGACATTATCAATCAAAAACCTGAACGAATACAACGAATCTGATTTCAGAATCGGACAGAATATGATTGTAGGAAGCAATAGCAGAGAGGAGTGTTTGAAATTGATTGAGATAAATTTTTTGTCATTAGCATGTCCTATTTATAGACGAATGGAATGGATCAAATAGACTCAACTCTTGCAAAAGAATTGGTGCATTATACAAACAGACACACTAAAACAAAGCGAATGACAACTTTTGCTAGCAAATTGGTGTATCATACGAACAGACACACCAAAACAGAGCAAACGACCAAAATGGATCGTTCACAGCATTTCAATCCATTATCAAGATTGGCTTTGAGAATAACAAAGGGGGAAAAAGAATTAATAAAAGTTTAGGGACTATTTGAACAAAATTAAAAAAATTATTTTTAATTTCACACGAGAGTAAACCGAGCCGAGCGGTGGACATGCGTGTGATGGACCAAGAGTTACCTACATCCTCACCCCTCCACAAAAGTAAATTGGCCCAAGAGCCCAATTTAAAAAAGCGAAATATAACCTTATATACTTTCTCACTTCTCTTGATTTGTCTAAAATGAAATTTCTTCCTACACACCTCTTTCACCTTTCTTTTTCTTTTTATTGTCTAATCTATTTTTTATCAATAACACATGGGATGTAGATCTTAAAATCCAACAATATATATATAGTAATTCGTATTTTTTATTGAGCGGAGAGAATAATTCGAAAATTAAAGTGCAAGGGCAGGCTCATCCCTGTTTTGTAATAATTGAAGAGGCAGTTTGGCCTTAAGCAACCCTACCCCACCTCGCCCCTCGCATTTATGACAGGGATTTTTTAAAAAAGTTGCCTTAAGATATATTCCTCATAAATGATCCGAACGGAGATTTGAATCTCTTCTTCCTTCGTACGCGAAAATTTCTATGCGAGCCTAAATTTTAGCATTTAACAAATATTTGAACCTCTTTTTCCCTGTACGTGTGTGCATTATTATGAATTACTTTTTCTTGAGATGGACGGCTTGTGTGTAGCTTTGGCGAATCCTAGGTCTCAATGATATAAAGGGCCATGATTTTCTTCCATTGATAACGGCTAACAAAAGTTTGAGATGAATTGGAGGGTATTACACAGTGGATCCTGTCATTTCCAAAAGATTTTTGTTAGATTGAGTTTTTCATGTGCTGGTTCAAAAGATAGGTCCCCCCACTTTCAACTCTGTCGGCTGACCCTTGACAACTCCAACCAATTATTTTTCCTAATTTAATCCAAAAGAATATATTTTTTAAATAAGAGAGAGGAAGTTGTGGCTTTGATTTGATTAGACAGTGATACAGATGAAGCGCGCACCAAGAGCCTCATTTGGATCAAATAATTGGTTGGAAATAGGAAGGAATGAAAGAAAATGAAAAATATTTTACTACAAGGATGATATTTGGTATATAATGGATGAAAAGGAAAAAATGATCAATTACAAAATTAACAAAAAAAAAATTGAAATACCTATACCAACCCTGACCCTAATGAAATAAAAAATCGTCCCTCCTACCCCTTCTTCCCTCAACTCGTCCACATTCCACCACCGATCAACATTTAACAAAATAAAAAATCGCCCCTTTTGTTTTCCTCCTCCCTCCATTGCCGATCAACATTAATAAAAAAAAAAAAGCTGTTGTCTCATCCCTCCATCTTCATCCTCTACCATAATCACATTATGACACTCTTTAAATTGACCAATTTTAGATCGGCACCCACACAAATCCATGGTATCAAGTTCCCAAATCCATTGTTGTAGTTGCTGAAATTGTAGAAACGAACGGGGAAGGAGAACCTTGTCTCCACATATCTACTTCCACTGTTGTTGTCGTTGCTAAAATGGTGGAAATAAACAAGGGTGCAGGATCTTTACCATTGTCTCCAAAGATTTGCTTTCATAGTTTTTGTTGTCGTTGCACCTAGCTTGGTCGATGGCATCATTTTACAAGGATCAGGTGATCTCTGGTGAAGGGTTATTTGGTCATTATATACATGAAGAAAAATCGGATGCCACCTATAATTAAAATAACTGATTTTCACACATTTAAAGAAAAACCTTCAGCTGCCAAAAAAGATTTCAGGGTGAGAATATGCAACCAAATGACCGCCGCCAGTGAAAAATTGGGATTTTCTTTTAGCTTCCCTCAATTTTCACTTATCCAAGCGGGCTCTAATTAATCATACTGGAATATGAGTATGGAAAAAATTCATTAAACTTTATGACGTTTTGAAAGGAAAAATAAAATAGGGGCACATTGGTTTTGCTCTTCACAACAAATTTAGAACTCCCCTAAAATATTTTCATCGCATGTTTCGATGTTTTTCTAAAATGAGTTTTATTATTAATTTAAGCCTTCCGATCGTTAGTCCTGAATTACACAAATATTTTTCAAATATGATTTTTATTTTTATTTTTTTGGTAACAAAATTTTAGAAAAGGAGTCAGGTAAACCCATAGTCCAAGGGCAGGGCGCTTGGAGCCCAACCCATAGGAAATACTGGCTAGAAAATACACATGTCTCCACCTCTACCAGCGTTACCGCTGCTTCCTAGACCCCTAGCGCCTTGACCAACGCTCAAATATGATTTTTTTTGTGTGATGTGCGTCAATACTCGATTGTATGCAGATCAGGTGGGCTTTCCATGCAAGAATCTTTCCGGGTAATCATGCGATGCATGAAACTTATTAAATGAATAAACCACAAAATAAAAATGAATAATATTGTTGTCAGCTGTGAACAATATAGATGTTACGGGTTAGTCAGTTAGGTTTTGGGAAATAATGCGGTGACTTTCAAAAACTCACATGTTAACAAATACTATCAAGGTTGTGATTGACTTTGTATCAATAACTATTAGAATTAGCGACCATGTTTTGGCGGTGGAAAGCAATCGATGATGAATAATAGGTGTAATTGCTGGTACTCTTTCTGTCTTTCTAATCTTAATATAAAAATATTTATCTAATTTAATTAGATTTAAAAAATTAGTTAATATCACTTACATTTTTTAAAACACTTCAGTCATTTTACTTAATTTCCTTATGCTTTTTTTTTTTCTGATTATTGATATAAGAAATGATTAATAGGGTTGGATTAAGAAAATATTTATAAATATAAAAATTATGTCTTTTATTTAGAATCAATATTAGCTCCTTAAATATATCTTATATTAAAACCTGGAGGGAGTAACTAGTTTTTGTTTTTCAACCATTATTATTTTATTTAAGTCGTAAACAGACAGATATACATAATTTAAGTTTTCTTTATGACCATCGTCTTCTGCTGGATGCAGTCCTATATCTTTCTTCCGATCACGACCTGCCCTATAATTCACACAAGCGCCCCTCCGTCTATCTAAATTCTAATCTAACAAAATCAAATCTACAAAAGCAGTGTGGCCATATTCGGCTCCACTTATCGTGTTTCTAATTCATATCGTGTCATGCATACTCATTTTTATGCATGTGTATTCCTGCAAATAAACTAAAGCAGAACCATGACACGCGCGCGCATATATACATATATGGACGCTTAAACAGAACGCAATCATCTCTAGATCTCTCATAATACAATGTACTTGCACAAAATGAAGCAAACTAAACAATTAGATAATTTTTAGACATGTGTATGATAAATAAATTAAAGCTCTATGTCATCAGGGGAATTTACCCTTAAAGAATCAAGACGCATAGGAATAATCTACATTGATGGCTCTTGCATGCACATATTCGACACAAGCGAGGAAGGGAAAGCGGAGAAACAGAAATACAAACACCAGCTGATCATTAGATTTCATGATGAAAAATTCGAGTCACTTTAGAAAATAAAATCATTTTCGATCGAGGTACTTAAATTACGGAGAAAGCAACAAGTGAATTTAACCCTAAAGTCTCTGATAGATTAACAAAGTATTCGATCCATCTACCTTAATTTCACTTAAAAATCTAGTACGATGCTGACAGCACCATCTGTTTACAAGTGTTGATCGATAAGTTATATTGTATGCTTCATATTCTATATAAAGGGAGCTTTCTAAACCGACACGATTAAAAAAAAAACTGAATAAAGTCTATACTTATAGAATATAACTTAAGGGTTGGGGGGAGGAATATAAACCCGATGTCTTAAAGCGTTAGTCTTAACTCTCAATACCCTCCGCTAGAATCCCTTGAAACGGGAAAACAAGATCGTTCGTCAACCTCTTTGGCACCTATCATGTGTCTTATTGGGTATTTTCCTCTGAACAAATATAATGGGGGCATAACATTGACGCCTCTTCATGAATATAATAGAGGAATTAATTGCCCAAAAAACTCTTCCTTTTTCCGCCAAAATGATCACAAAAAGTCCCATAGGGGGCTTCCTTTTTCAGCCAAAATATATCCAACTGCTAACAGTCTTGTATGTCGGTCTAATTGGTTAAGAAAACTTCATATCACTTCATACTCAGCAACTGTCTCCATACTTTCTCTAGTCTGATAGCTTCATATATCCTTTTGTTTAGGCGCTCCCATACATATTAAGACCAGTTTCTCTAATTTACTTTGCGTGTTATGGCGAAAAAACCAATGACAATTATAAAAAGGCGGTATAAGTAGGAATAATAATGCAGAAGGTTCTATGAGGTTCAGTAGGAACAATGTATGCAGCATTACTCCATATATAAGAGGAGAAGCTGTTTACGGAATTTGAATCCACGACCTCAAGTTATATGGCATCAACCTTACCATTTTACCATTGCAGCAAAGTTCACCCTCCTCATGACAACCGCATATCATGTATAATATTTCTCTCAAATTAAAGGCTGAAGGAAATTATCAATAGATCTTATCATTCACCATCAGACAATCCTCAGATAGAAGAAGGAAATTAATGTGATGAATACACACACATACATACACACTAGTCTATATTTATAATATGCGCGCGCGCTCTGGATATGCTCATTCAAGAAAAAAAATTGCATATCGGAAATTGCTCTTCCTAAATATACGACATTAATTATGACCATAACCGTTAAAAGGGTAGGTTGAAGATTAATTACATCAAGTCTTTGCCTTTCGGTTTCTTCCTGCAATGAAATGACAGCGCGACTGCTAAAAAAAAACATGTCATCACAATCAAAAGCGATCAAAGTAAACAACAGCAGCCAGCGGCAGTTCGTGTTGACTTTGACAAGCCAAAAAACTTTTCAGTTCTGAAACAAATCAAGTTATCATTAAGCTTCAGAATTCTATCATCACCATTTCTCCTTGTATACATATATTAATGTATTTGGAGGGGGACAGGGTGGCCAGTAAAAGTGAAACTGAAACTGGTGGAAACAAAGGAGGTAGGAAAAAAGAACCAGTTGGGCAAGATCGATATGCGTGAAAAACTGAACATCATCAATCAGAGAGACAAAAGATGCAATATATATATATATATGCACACAAACACATAATAATGAGACATGAGCAATTGATTACAGACTTGACGTTGATTAATGAAATTATATTGACGGCAAAAAAAAAAAGATAATGAATTTGGTTGCAAATGTACAAAAATGGTTTAAAAAAATGACGTGTGAAAGACGCACAAATACTAATCTCCAGTATGTCCAATTTTGGCAAAGAGATGATGATATTGAAGTACATGGAATTATATATGAATAATGCGGGTACATATTCTTTCTGTTGGTAGCTAGTAAGGATGATGATACGAAGGGCAAGCTAGCTCCATGCACATTAATTCACTCTCCGAGACTCTCAATATACCAATTTGACTACCCCCAAATAACATACAGACTCGCAGTCTACTAGCACTGTTTGCCTCAAAAGCAGATTCATGATATCACAGATTATCTTTAACCCTTTTGCTTCTGCCAGAGGAAACATCATACAAAGACAAACAGTGTCCATGCCAGAGACAGAGAGAGAGAGAGAGATGGAATTAAGAGAAAGAGGGCATAGTAGTACTGGAGGGTTATTGATTTAAACAAATTAATTGATTACTGATGATGAGTTGCACCTGGAGGTGGAAACATAGAGGATTGCTGCTGCTGCTGTTGTTGTTGTGGAAGACGCTTTCGCTTCTTCTTTTCATAGCTAATACCTCTTGCTTTGGACTGCAGATCCCGAACCTCACGCAGGTACAGCCTCACGGCTCGAGCTCCGAACGGGTTAGCTTCGGGCTTCCCTCCGTTCTCTTCGAACGCCGCTCGCAGCCGACCGATGAGCGCATCCAGGCTACCCCAAGCTTGCCGGAGTGGGCACGGACATGGTGCCGGAGGGTTAGGGTGCCCGTAAAATGGACACATGAGTATGTGCACTTTGGTCTTGCCAAATTGGTCCAGGTACCTAAATTAATAATACAGATACACACAATTTAACCATGATACCCAAAAGAAAGTTAGTATTCAAGAGATATTACTTATAATTATAGCGTCTGTACGTACACATTCAAAAGGCTATAGCTACCTTAGAAATTCAAGTACGTGTGCGCCGCTGCATCTGGAGAGGGAGAGGGGGGGACGGTGGTTGTTGAGGTACTGGCCGAAGGTATTCCAGTCGCGGCGCTTTTGATTCTCGTAGCGGCTGCTGCTGCTGGCGGTGGTGGTGGAAGATGAGGTGGCGGCGCCGGCGCTGGGCGCGGCGATGGTGGTGGGGAGTTTGTTATCGGAGTGATGACAAGAACTGCCCATAAATTGTTGGAGAGTCTCCATAGGAAACTTAAGATTTTGGGTTCGGAGATCGAACGTGGTGGTGATGGGGGGATCGCCTTCTCTCTTTGCTTCAATGAAGTTCATCTATCCCACTTGTAAGCCCACGCTTCTAGCTAGGTTTAATTTCCTGAGTACAGCGACCACACGCTCACTATCTCCAGATCGAGGGAGAAAGAGTGTGGAAATTGCAAGTTAGTATTATTTTGGTCTCACAAAAACATTGTATATATCCGTATTGCTACGCTAGCTAAGCTATAACCTCGTATTTTGGGAAGATGACACACACAGGGAGAGACCCACACACACACACACTTTCAGGAATTACCGTAATGAATCGACAACCTTGGGATGAAAAAGAGAAAGGATCGAAACCTGGGAAGAAAATAATAAAGGGCGATCGGTAATTGATTACATACAGTTTCTTGAAGAGAGATGGAGAGAGAAGGAGGTTGATGAGTTATGATCGACGTGGGAGAAGCAGAAGGAGATTATTAGGAAGGTAGAGTGATGAGATCGATGTGGATGAGGGTGAGTGGGCTGCGCCTCTTTTATGTATCTCTTTGATGCATGACGAGGAAGCTAAGCTCCTGATGAGTGTGGTTCTTTTGGTAGCTTTGATTTCTGAGATCGCCAATGGAATTGATTTTTTCCTTAAAAGGGTGCAACAAACCCTCCACTCTCACTCCTCCCTTCTCCCCCTCTTAGAGAGAGAAACAGCGAGCCTTATTAGGGCTTCTGTGCCAGGGCGTCCTCCACACCACACACAGAATTATTTCTTCTTTTATTCTATCTTTTTTTCTTTGTTTAAAATGGAATATTTTACTCTACTTGGTTGAGAAATAGAAACAAATGTTTTATTTTAAAGAGATATCAGTGTCATGGTTTTTTATTTTTTCCAGAAATACACATATATATATATATTTATGCGAATATTTAGCATTTCCCGACAAGAATAAAGGTTCGAGGGTAAAATTAAGGGAGTAACATGATTCTGCTTCTTGACCCTGTAGTATTGAATGACAGTTCCTTTCTCCCTGTCCAGAATGTCCCTGTTCATTGACCCTCTTTCTTTTGTTTTTAAACTTTTCTCCCTTTAATGAAAAAGATCTTACTTTAATTTCTCAAGCACCAATGGTAATAATCAACACTACAAATTACCTCATCCAAATTAATTAAATAAATGCCCCTTTCTATTTCTTTTTAATTATTGCATTATTAAATTTAGCTACCTTTTTTAAGTTTGTGTCAATTAATACTTTCAACAAAAATATTTGACAAACCATTAACAAGTTTAATTCCGCATCAGACAGCACTTTATGATCATTGTTATTTCCCAAATCTCTTTACTTGTCACTGTGTTAGTACATGTTTGCTGTTATTGACTCGAGTGTAAGTAAATTACTATAAAAGCTCGAAATCATTTTCATAATTTAACATTGAAGGAAACAAACAAACATATTTGTTTTGAATCTGTGATTCCGAAAATATTTATTTACGTAAATTAAAATAAAACATTTATCATATTCTTACTTCGCATATCGGAAGATATATTTACAAAACTATTTTCAAAGGTTAAAATCACCATCCCAACACATAATTTAAGAAAAAACAAAGAGCTTGCTTGAATTTCGCTATCAGCGCGGGCTTACGCAATTAATATAGGTGGGTAATTTCTTTTCCTGTAAGGAACAATGTAGCGATAATTGCACATAAATAGACTTTTAATCAGTCCTTGTGTAATGCTATCCACACACACATCATCAGGTTTTATTTATAAGTTCTATTTAACCAAAAAATTTGATTTTATTTATAAGTTTTCTTTTAAATAATAAATAAGATTATGACAATTTTGCTCATATTAATTGTACCAATGGAAATATAGAAACAAAAAAGAGTTAAAAGATATTCATGAATGAATGAGAGCAAAATTAAAAATTTACTTCATAATCATTATCATTGATCTAACCATCTCTTCCTCGTATGTTTGATTTAGTTAAAAGGAAATTATAAAGTGAACCGAACTGATAGGTATATATATATTATTTTGTTTAGAATAGTACCTTCAAAAATATCTTTTCAATTATAATTTATAATATATGAAAGTTTTTAAGATGAAATTTATTTCGATTTGAGTTAACAAACACTTTTTGATGGACATAGTGATCCCAAACAAAGTAATAGTGATATCAACATGCCTTAGTTAATGAGGTAACTTTTGCTGTTTATACACGAGGGCTTGAAGTGTAAAGATATATGAACATATAAAGCATTTTTAAAAGTTACTTCCCACTAAGTCATGCAATATTTAAATATAAACTAAAAAATTATATAATCATATCAAAATAAGGTGATGTTCGGATGTTTAATTTTCACTGATGTGCAATATTACTCTAAAATTTTTTTAAGATCAACGTTGCTTCATAAGTGTTAAAATGAAGTGATGTTAAAATAAAGTGATGTTAAATTAAGGATCAATGTTAACTTTTTAACTATGAACATTAGTTATCAAATTGTGTAGAATAATATTATTATATTTTGAAATTTTCAAACAATTTGAAGCCTAAAAAACTTTTGAGACAATATTACTACCTCAAAAAAAAATTCATAGCAAATTTACAGATTGACCTTAAAAAAATATTACTATATATAGGATATGTGGTGGAGGTGATGCAAATCTGTAAAAAAAAAAAAAAAAGGTTACAGTGCAAAAACACACATGAGCTTTTTTCCTATAAGCGTCCAGTACTACATGTTTTTTTTTTGTGGCAAAAATATATACGTGATTACCATTTTAGAACAAAAGTCACAATGCACCGTTAAGTTACTATTCAACATAATGAGAAAGAAAGAGATGAAGTGAACAGTAACTTAATAATGAGATATGACTTTTGCTCCAAAAAAAAATACGTAGTGCTGGGTACTCCTAAAAAAAAAACTTATGTGTATTTTTACAATTTAAACCAAAAAAATTCATAGTAAATTTACAGATTGACCCTATAAAAATATTACTGTATATAGGATATGTGGTGGAGGTGGTGCTTGTGAAAAAGATCTGCTCATACTTGAAACAGTGAAAGTGATAAACTGGAATGACGCGAGAACAAGAGGTTGAAGGATAATTAAAGACATGTCATATGGAAGTGAGATCTGTGCATATATAATTGTACTACTTGAAAGGGGAAGACCAAGAGAGTGATTGACAAGATAGATTCAGGGCCAGTTCATGAACCCAAGTGGAGGGGATTTAAATAATTGAATTCCACAGAAGGAAATTCTTGTCGCCGATTAGGTTTTAATTATTATTGCCTTGTCTCTCACAATTATATCTTGTACGGCCATCCTCTCATCCAATACCTAATCCTATCCCTCGCTTTCGTGAATATAATCAAAATTAATTTTCCAACAAGGGATCGCATCTTTGAGATTTCGTTATATATAAAATATTGCAACTCTATAATCTAGGATAATGCTACTTCTTCGTGTTGAATATTAATAATTATGCATAGGGACACCTCATTTTTCGTGCTTTATATATAATATATATATCTTGTACGAGCTAGCAAGGCAACTGGCCAACTATGGACCCTTCTAAGTTTTAACTATAGCATAGAATCTAACCGAGACAAGCGTTCTCAGCTGTCAATCAAACCCACTGCGATTGCATGTTTCATAAAATCATAACCCATTAGGTTTCAATTTCACTCCATAAATATAAAATATATATATCACTTTGGTCTTATTTATAAGTCCAGTTTGATTAAATAAATTTGATCCTATTTATAAATTCAGTTTAATGTAATAAATGTGATTGTGACAATTTCACTTATATTAATTGTACTCATCAAGATAAAGAGAGAAGAGAGAGTTGAAAAATACCTAAATATAAATAAGGGCAAAATTGAAAATTTACACTTATAATCATTGAGTTAACTATCTCTCTTTAGTATGTGAGATTTGGTCAAAATAAACTTATAAATAGGATCAGAGTGATACATAATTCATTGAGTATAACGCAGAGGCGTTTTCGTGCTCCACTCTATTTGTCACTAGTACACACTACCATATGTTAAAAGGTGTATGCTTGTGATGAAAAAAATAATAAATAATAAATATTTGTTATTCGTGAAAATTAATCAATAAAGGGTAAAAGTATGATTGAAAATAACTTATTTTGGTAACAAAATGTAACATGCTATAACATATTTTAGCATTTTGATGCACAAGTATTTGGATTATTTTTTTAGGAAATGAATTGGAGGAATAAGTCATACGGGTGGGGCCTAGTGTTGTTTGGTTGTGAAGAGTCCGAAAGGGCCATCAAATCAGTGCGTAGATCTAGGCATGCCGTGAAGCCCCTCTCACATCTATGCATTTGTGTGCCCAACACAGGCACGCACACACGGAGGCTGGTTTTTAACCTTTTCTTTTCTTTTCAATATACTCCATCCTGTTCATTTCACTAAGCATTTTAACTAATTAGGGAAAAACCAGAAGTGACAGTTAGCTATGTCATAAATTGAATATTGATTTCATCTTTATTTTTATTACAAAATGTGTTTAGAAATTTAATGAGTAAGTAAAATATAAATGGGCATTGATTGCATGAGTAAAATAAAAAAGTGAGTGTTAATTATCTGCCATATTTTTTAAACCAAGTTATTTTTCTAAAGGTTAAGGGTTAATGTTCAAAAATACACATAAATTTTTTCTTCAGGAGTAAAAATACACATATGCTTTTTTGAGGAGCAAAAATATATGTGTGGTTACTATTTTAGCGTAAAAGTCACATCCGTTAAGTCACTGTTCACCACGGTGAAATTATTGTTTACCTCATCTTTTTTTTCTCTCTCATCACGGTGAACAGTAACTTAACGATGGGATGTGACTTTTGCACCAAAATAGTAACCACATGTGTATTTTTGCTCCTCAAAAAAGTATATATCTATTTTTGTTCCTGGGGAAAAAACTCATATGTATTTTTACACCTCAAACCTTTTTCTAAAAGTGTGTATATTGTGGACTAGATTTACGAATTATTTCTTTCCATTCCGTGTGTGTTTAGACGTTACACTGCTTCCTCCTTCTAATAAGTATGAGTTCTAATTAGGGTTAAAGGTAATTTTTGCCCGGGAAGTTTTTATGAAAGAGTGTTGGACACCTTGATGTTTTTCTTTGAATAATGTGGCTCTGAAAATTGCAAAATTGTAGTAATGTCGAATTTCATTAACATAATCAAATGGTTAATTGTTAATTGACTATGTTACTCTGAGGTGGCTCTACCACATAAAATATTTTGCCACTTGTTATCCACATATCGTGCCACCCGATAAAACTATGAAATGCCAAAAATAGCCTTAACTTGCGAGGATCTCAGGGTATGGATTCTCGTAATGTCTCTTTTCTCCTTATCTCTCAATAGCTCCAAACCTATGCATCCAATTAATCTAAAAGGGTTGAAGGAGACATTAGCTCAATGATGACGTGGTGAATTCCTAGCTTTTAAATTAATTGGACGAATAAGATTTAGAGTTTCTAAAAAACGAGAAGAAAAATGGGATTAAGAGAATTTGCTTCCGAGGTCTCATTAGTACTCTACATTCTGGATAATTCTAAGAGAGAGCATCAAGAAGCAGAGCAAGATGAACCACCAACAATTTCAAAAGCCAAATGAATGAAAATCAAAACTAAATCTACCCAAAAATTTAGCAATTAGCTTGAAGGATCGAAGAAATCCACCTCTCACCGTTTCACTCGTTGTTGTCAGATATGGAATACAACTTCGATTAGAAAAATCATGATGAAGCAAGCAATATTGGCAACGGACTTGCACTACAAAAAAATTGGTTTTTTACGACGGAAAAATTCTGTCACAAAATAGAATTGTGACGGAATTTGCAACGGAATTCGTCCGTCTCAAAAAAGGCTTCACAATTGCGACAGAAAATTGAATTTTCGTCGCAGTCGCAATTGTGACGGAATTTAATTCCTTCGCAAAAAATAAAAAAAATTCAAAAAATAATTTTAATTGAAAAAATTTAAAAAAAAAAATTTAAAAAAATTGGATATATATATATATGTGTGTGTGTGTGTGTGTATTAAAAAAATATATAAAATTTCATTAAAAAAATATAAAATTCATTAAAAAAAGTAAATAAATTTCTAGATCAATTTTGCTTATGATAAAAATATAAAATGACAATTATATAGAATTAGAAATATAAACCAATACATTTCACATATAACAAGCAACCATCATATTCTAGACAAAAAGATGGCTGAATTAGAAAAGTCAATCAGCAACAAACACATGGATAAACCATTGAGGACCTCAGTTCTAAAATGTCAGACAACATAACTTCCAAGTATGAGTTAACAATTAATACATATTTTTTGTTTATCCTTTAGCATTTTGACTCCAATATCAAACACCCAATTCAATTGCTTGCACTGAAAATGAAATGAATGAACATGTAAAACAAATACCAATCCAGATTGCTTGCAAGGCAGGGCGCATAACCAACACAAAGTGACAAAAATCAGTTAGCATTTGAGTCAACTATCAAATTATAATTAGTACAGTTGGAGACAATTCACTTTTAAGGAAAGAGATTTATACCTTCTATTGGATCAGATTGTAAGTGTTTCTCAACAGTCCTTGGCTTGCCATTGATTACATATATATACATAGAGAACACTCAAGGACCGTTAAAACGCAAAGATGCAGCAGTAAAAAACGATGAACAATGTCCCTGTTTCACATTGAGTTTTCAGTTTCCTTCCATTGGATTTTACAAGCTTATTATTTACAAACTTTCCTACAGCAAACTAATCACATTTTAAAGGAGAAGAAACCAATGCTCACCTTCACACATCTTGCCATCATAGAAAATGGTGAGCTTCTGCAGATTTTGCGGTGGACTCTCACCATCTTGTTCCATCGACCTAAAATTACAACAGAAAAGTTCAGTCTCAGAGAGTAGCCACGGGATAAAAGGAAAAACCAAACAAAAAGAAAACATGAGAAGCGAAATGGCGAGCTAGCGAACGAGAGAAGAAGAAGAAGAGCGATGGTGGTGATTAGAGTTTGGTAGATTTTGATGATATTTTACGAAATTTTGCGACGGAATTTTTTTTCTATTGCAAAATTATTTTTTAAATAATTTTTTTGACAAAATTTTGTTACGGAATTTATTTTCCGTCACAAAATTATTTTTTAAATAATTTTTCGAAAAAAATTTTGCTATGGAATTTATTTTCCGTCGCAAAATTATTTTTTAAATAGTTTTTTGCGACGGAAAATTTTCTGTTGCAAAACCCCTTTGGGTTTTGCGACGGAAAAAAATCCGTCACAAGACCCAAAGGGTTTTGCATTGGAAAATAAAAAAATCCGTCGCAAAAGCCAAAGGGTTTTGCGACGGAAAATAAATTCCGTCGCAAAACCCAAAAGGTTTTGCGATGGATTTTTTTTTCTGTCACAAAAAGGTAAATTTTTGAGACAAAATTCATTTTCTGTAGCAAACTTTTGCGACGGAATTTTTTCTCCGTCGCAAATTTTTTTAAAAAAATGTTTCTGTCAAAATTTTGTGACGGAATTTATTTTCCGTCACAAAAATTTCCATCGGAATTTTTTCTCCATGGCAAATTTGAAAATTTTTGTGACGGAATTTTTTTCCGTCGCAAAATTTCACCTTTTTGCGACAGAATTTGAATTCCATCGCAAAAATCCAACTTTTTGCGGCGGAATTCAAATTCCATCGCAAAAAATTAGATTTTTGCGACGAAAAGTATTCCGTCGCAAATTCACTGTTTTCTAGTAGTGTTGGTTAGCCACCATATGCTTCCTTATGCGCCTTCAAAGATCACCCACAGAAGTTCGACAACAATCCTCCTCCTTGATGATCATTAGTCAAGAAAAAGATGGGAACATTCTTGTTTTGAATTTGTTGACAATAACTTTTAGGTGCCTCTCTGACAAAAAAAATTTATAGGAAAAATTACTCTTAACCCATTCTAATTTTGAAAAGACATAAAAAAGGAAGAGGAGGAAGCATTTTGTAAGGAGAGTTGGATGGGGGGCGAGATTCAATGGTTGAATATATGTAATGGAGCATGAAGAACATATAAGGGATTAAGAAGGCTATTAGGAGCCTTAATCTGTTATTAACCCCCCATGCTTCGAGTTTGCATCTCTTAGAAATATGTAACACTTAATTTTATACGGGAATTAATTTCGGTGAGCTAATCATCAACCCACAGACCGTTCAAATTTGATATAGACATATTAGATTAAATTTTTTAACTTTTGACTTTTTTTTAAAAAAAAATATTTTAACATGTACAAAACCTAATATAAAGAAAATATATTAATTGTTAGTTTTTTAAAAAATAATTTTTTTATATAAAAATAATTATTTAAAATATTAAATTTGCATAATTGAAATCATTATTTGAATGATCTAGATGTCCTTTCACTTCATTGATTAGTTTTTATTACTTATCATCGTGATCAGCAGTCAAAGTGATTCATTTTTTTTATACGTCCCCTCCGCTAGTTTGAAAGATGTTTGACTCCCCTCCCCAAAATCTTATTTTTAGTTACCAATACACCCCCAAGCTTGAGGGTGTTTGGTTCAGCGAGGTTTAATTTGCCGGTGTTGGATGGACGGGGGAGTGTTGTAATTTGTTGCTACCCGCCGACAAGTTCTTTTTTCTTTGGCCAAAACCCGCCGACAAGTTCTTCATACGATATATATAAAGCCATAAAAGTAAAGCATCATTCCTAAATACCTTTCACACTATCTCACTTGCACAGGTTCTTTTGCCATTCAACCCACAGCACACTAAAGAAGCAAACCACTACAACAAAAAAAAAACTTTAAATTATCCATAGAATGAATTACTGATGTAATTCTGTGGTAATGTATTTTGCCACGTTTGTTTTTCTCCGACAAACGTTTTCGTCAGAAATATAATCATCGATAGAATTTTCATCAGTAATGATATTTCCCACGGAAAACGTTTAGCAGAAAAAAAAAAACCTGACAAAAGACATCCGAAAGTTTTTTGTATTGAATGAGGAAAAAACTCTGTGATCTCTCCCAAGTGATTACGTTGATTATATATATTCCTTAATTAATCTTGGAAAACTGTTATACTCTACTTTTTCTGTTCTGTCAAAAATTCATTTTGATATTTGACCATGACGCAGGCTGTATAACTCAATCGACGTTTACAATTAATCCGGATTGTATTATTTTTACACTATATGAAAATATAAGTTTGAATATTTATTATCTGTAATAAGGAAGTAGCTAGGAATCATCAAGCTTGCTTTGTACTTTTTGAGCCAGTGAGCAAAACAAAACAAAACAAGACGTGACGCTGAGGAGCGAGTAGCGAGTAGCAGTGACCATACATATAGATACGTACCTGTATTTGACGTGAGTCATGCACCAATGGGCCTCGACTGTAGGGCAGTGTTCCAAGTTCCCTAACTGGTTCCTCCTCAACTCCCAGTCTGCCACCATCATCCTCAAATCAAATCAAATCAATTTACAGTGCCGGAGGACAAGTCCCCGAAATAGTGCTCTTGCCACAATGTCTTTCCTACTCTCTATGGAATGCCCTGCCACCTAAAAAAAAGTCACTAACGCCAAGCACGGTAAAAAGCCACGTCAAAGATTAAATCAGCAAACATAAGCCCAACATTAATTATGGTTAAGAAAGCAATCCTATTGCAAAGGTCTTGTAGGCTAATAGCGATGGAAGGTCTAAAGTCATATGTATGTAAGAGAAAATTTCTCTCAATTTATAATTTTTTTTAAACCACGATTTTAGATTTTGTAAATGCTTGTTTGGATCACATTTTAGATTTTTAAAAGTGTTTATTTATGTAAATTAAGATAAAATTTATCTTATATATCATAGATCACAATTAAAAAACTATTTTTGAAGATTCTAATCACTATCCCATACAAGTTAACCAACACACGCACATAAATTCTTATTTCATATACCTTAAATCACGTGCTTATTTAGGATCACGTTTAAAATCTCTAAAAGTATTTATTCACGTAAATCGAAAAAAAAACTCATCATATTTGATTGTTTCGAATAACGATTTGAGCATTTAAAAATGATTTTTCAATCATAATTTATAGAATAAGAGGTAAAACTATGAAAGAAATTTTGTTTTAATTTATATAAATAAAAATTTTCAAAAGGTCTAAAACGTAATCCCAAACAAATGCGTATTTATCTCTCGATTTTATGAAATATTCACCACAATAATATATATATCTATACATACACAAACATCTATAGTTGTGATTCAAAAAATCTATAGAGATCACATCACATGATTTATTATTTATAAAATACAAACAATGCGTACGATTTATCATAAACTTGTAGGAGTCAAAATTCAAAACAATGGCAAGTTGCTTTTAAGGAATCTTGGGAACCATTTCAGTACCTCTCCTCATCAAGTCTAGATGATATTTGGAGTGTCCAGATGAGATCTAAATTATATTTATTTGATTTGATTTTTTTATTATTTAAAAATTATTTTAATAGGCAGAAAATCTAATATAAAGATAATTTTTTAATTAATATATTTTTAAAAAATGATTCTTTTATTAAAAAATTACCAGTTTAAAAAAATTTAAATCTAGATCATTCAAAATGGGCAAACCCACCAAAACGGTGCAAATGGGATAAGTGAAGGTGCCTATTCAAATGATAGTCACTGGCCTTTTCTTACTTACGAGTGGGGTCTACTGGGCCTTTCAAAAATATCTGAAATTTTATCCTTTGTTGTCTTGGCCTGAAAAATCTTTACCCTACGAAAATGTAAGTGTTTGTTTTTTGGGATTACAATAAAATCCAAAAAAAAAGAGATTTAATTTCCTAAATGTCCGATAACAATTGATAAGTAGAATACAATGATAGGTGTCAATACAAGAAATGATAACTTGAACCAAAAAAAAAAAAATACAAGAAATCATAATAGGTTTATACCCCTTAATTGTCGCTAAAACCTTTTGGTATATATTAATCCCACTTTTCTTAAAGCAAGTCACTAAAAAATGAGCCCTCAGATCCTCAACAGCCATCATCACTGGTTAAAACTAAGGGTTGTTAATTACCTTGGAAGATGAGGATGGTTCCGCCATCAAACAAATTTATCCTGCCACTTTAATTTGTTGTAATGAAGAGTTCCAGTGGAAAATCTCTCGCTAGCTTGCTTGTATATATATTTGGTGGCATTGGCTGCCATGAAAGCAGAACTTTGTAATAATTGTGAAGAACAAGTTTAAATGCACAACAGTGGCTGTCATTTTCGGCACACATGTGAGCCTACACTATTAATTCCATCACATTTTCTACACCCTCCTAATTGATACCAGATCAGCAAAGTGCATTTAAACTTGAGGCCAGTAAATATATATGGTCCGCGTCTTATCAATTAAACATTTGGATCAGGCAAGCCTCTGATCCTCTCGTTGGACAAATAAGTGTGTGATTTCTGTTGTCTTGCGTGGTTTAATGTTCTATCAGTTGCTTTCCTTGGTCGCTTTGAATGCATGAATTATCGGGCAAGGATTTATTACTACTTGTTGCTGTACTCATTATCATTATACAAGTGAGAAATTTTATACATCCTTGTGGTTAATATATCTATTCAACAATAAACATCGTCCCCCGCAAAAGCCCGCATTTTTACTTTGGTACTGTTTTTTTTTTTTTTTTTCAAATAACTCTTGCATTCTCAGTTTCCACTATGCCTAACAAAATCTCAGAAGCCAGCAAGTTAGATCTTCATCGCGCTTCTTTGCCGCTCAGGTTAATACGTCATGATGGTTTCGTTATCAGAGGCACGAGGAGTAGAGACGTGAATATTAATCTTTTTCTGCTGACGTCTGTTGATCTTGAAAGTGAGCCGTGTCGGCATGCTGTAGTTTTTTCCGCAGAAAAGTAAAAGGACAATGCATTTCTAATATGAGAGGCACCTTCATGTGAATCTCATTCTCAACCCAACACGTACCAGACATTATTCGAGAATCGCTTTTGACAGTTCCTTATGATCACAGATGATAGCAAGCAAATTGACCATCTGATATTCCACTTGTTTAGTCCAAATTATGAAAGACAACCTGATAGCTATAATTCAGTTATATATAATCACCACAAGGATATATTCAAGTATATCACTTTAGTACTTAACTTCATATTTCACCATCTATCTAGCTAGGCGTTGGCCAACACTAGTTGCAAGATTTTCATGGGCCCTTTAGATTATATATGCCTTGCAAAGCTACAATTTTTCGGTTTACAGTTTCCTGTTGAATAGAAATCAGATCAAGATCTGTGACAGAGAAAGAGTACTGCTTGGAGGGGCTTCACTTAAGTGAATCTCATTAGGCCACGTCTCTCATACTTGTTTCTCGCAAACAAATTCTATCAGATTAGATAAATAATGGATCATGTTGATAGGATCTAACGAATCATCATCAATCATATTATTTATAATTTATGAATAATGTAACTTGTTATGAACAACTCATTCAATATCGATATATACAGTACACAGCATACAGCTTCGTCTGATGCACGAACCCAAACTATTGGTTGCCTGGATATATGTGTGTGTGTGTGTAGGTTCAGGCTTTAGACTTTTTGACATTTCATCAACATCCAATATTTGCAACACGCGGATGTACCATTTGGATTATATAGTCGATATTTGCAACATCCAATATCCAGGCAATCAATTATTTGCGACACGTGTATGGATCATTTAAATAAACGTCATGCATCCGCGTCTGAGGCGGTGGTTAAAACTTAAACTATTAATTATGCGCATGTCATATGTATTGCGAGACAGAAGTGGCAAAAACAGTTCAGTGCGGGGCTGGCCATGGTGTTGGGATATATCACTTCGTCTAAACATATCGACTGGGCCAAATGTTCAACTCAGTGGAGAGTTAAATTGGGAAAGACCCCTTTTTTCTAACTGCACGAGAAGTCGAAAGAAATATCCAGGATACTGAACTTTTTTTAAAAAAAAAAAAAAAGTTGACCGAAGATACTTCATTTCATTCGATTCTAAATGAAGTTACTTCAAACTAAGTTCAAATTAAAGGAACTTACGCGATATTGAAACGTTAGAAGTTTAGCTAAATGTATAGGTCTCAAGCTCGATCACCCCACTCAGCCTGAGAACCCATAAAGTGCAGAAATACCATGAAAAAAATAGAGACTGGATGATGCAAGACAGGGAAGGGGGAGAGAGAAAGAAAGATAAAAAATATACAGGGAAAGAGAGAGATCCTAGAGAGAAAAGAGGAAGGCAGTGCAATTTCGTTCAATATCAAAACCCGTGTGCACTGTGATGTGTAGAGGATTATCTATAGCATCAACTTTAAGCCCATGAATTAATGGTAGAAATTTCTGAAATTCAGTAGTATCATAAGGGTAGACTGTAGAGGATTCAAAATCAAAATAAATAGCCTTGGACGTGAAAAAACAAAATAAATAGTTATAGATGAGAATGATTCAACATTAAAAAAGATAATCATCAAATCAAATTGGTATCTTTTTCTTCCTTTTCTGATTCCCATCGTTTGATTGTTTGAAAATTACCAAGTGCAAAATTTTAACTTAGTGTGTAATTTATTGGATCATCATATTCTTTTTTGGAAACCTTTTAACTAAGATTCAAAGTTTAATTCGTCATGTTAAGAGAAACTAACCCTTTCATTAGACCCAACCTTATTCGCATCATATTTTGGTTGTCAACAAAAATTGGAGTTGATATATTCTGAAATTTATCAGATGGGCTATTAATGTTTTCACTATATGGCAATTGGGCCTGAGATCACTGGAGCGGGAACAAAAGTCAGGGCTGTAAAGGAAAATATCAATAAACTTAAAAAAATTGAAATTGTTGTGGCTCACCAACTAATAAAAGTTAATCTAGTTGGTAAGGATCTGACTCACAACTATAAGAGAGGACGTCATATAAAAATAGTTGAATTATCCAAATTTTAATTTGGAATGCTAAACTAAAACAAAAATTATTAATTAGTTTATTGGACACAATTAGAGATTTAGAAATTGGGCTAAATTATTAATTAGTTTATTGGATGAGAATAATATTGTTTACGCATGCTATGTAAAAAACCTTGATACATTTGACTGTCAATGCTTAAAAGCTTAGATTTTACTTTGAACAATTTATCAAGAAACCTAAAAGTTATTGCAGACATGTGTCGCTATCAAAATCATTATATCATACAAGTACACAACTCATTCTAAAAGAAACAAAATCTTGGAAAAACTTCATCCTATATACCACATCTCACGAAATATGGAGATTGGGAGTAGAAGGTCATTGATCTGTTTCCTCTCTCTCTCTCAGCTTAGCTAAAATACCGGAGATAGTGGCGAATTGGATCTCTTTCAAACTTAAAGTCACTAGGAATATTCTTCAATAGATCTATAATCAAGCGGTTGAGTCGCTTTGCAAGAATGAGAGTCTTTGATTTGAGGAACCTAGAATAGATTCACATACCAAGGCAAGCGGTGTTGTATCTTGGAAGGAATAGATCTATAATCAAGCGGTTGAGTCGCTTTGCAAGAATGAGAGTCTTTGATTTGAGGAACCTATAATAGATTCACATGCCAAGCAAGCGGGGTTGTATCTTGGAAGGATCAGTTAAAGAAAAAAGCCCCGGAGGACGGTAACTATTTGGGGAAACTGTATAGTGATCCTAATTTTAGCTAGATTAATGATGGACATAAAGACTCAGCAAGTGCACCAAAAACTCCTCCCGAATCTAGCAATGCCATTACAGATATGGTGATTGGACTCAACTACTCAGTATTCCTAATCCACTCACAGCTTCTGGGAGTAATCACAGTAATGGAGTGATTGTGCCTCGTGATTTAAGCAAAAATAATCGGAGGCAGTACACCGCACCTCATGAATCAAGTGGAACCCTCACCGTAACCAATTAAGCCATCCTCTTCTTATTCACTGTCACAAATAGGGTTCCTCATGACAACAACGACGACTTTTGGCAAAAGCGGCGAATTCTCATGGTGTTGTTTATGCTCCTCAGGGCACACAAGATGGTAATGAGTGTTTGGCTTTTCCTTTCCTCTTTTCTTTGGACTATGGGTTTGGGATATTATTAGAGAATAACCAACACTTAAATATCTTAAATCACTAACCCAATTTAAAATTTATTAAATTTACCAGCTTTATATAATATTTCTTTATTTTAACTATCTTTATATGGGATTTTCCCTAACTATAAGATTATGAGTTCAAATCACTTTAATATATAAGTTTTGTTGGTGGGCGATGTATAAATACTAAATACTTCAGTATGCGATTTTTAATCTAGAGGCATGGCATGGCTAACCCTAGTGAGTCAGAGGGCCAACTTACCTACCTAAACTTTTCTTACCAACAAAAATAAAAATATATGCGCGCAGGTCTGGTCAAAGAAACAGTCAGCTACCTTCAACTCAAAAGCAAACGAAATAACAATACAGAATGGTTAATTTGACCTAAACTTTACTTCTAAATTCTTATTAGAACAGTGATGGAAGGAAAAAAACAATGAAAAATGATTTCAGCTTCGCCTTTTACTATAATGAAATGATAAGCTAATGATCGCTGGGACAGATGGTAAGGGATCTAGGACTAGATCTTTGGGTCATGGGTTCGATCCCCTTTGTCGTCGCTGGGACTTTTTTGGTAGGCGATTTCGTAAGTCCCCAGTAAGTGCTCATAGAGCTCGGGGCCAGCCCTGGCTTTAGTGGGGGACTGATGTCAAACCCCTCCAAAACTTTTA
Source organism: Acacia confusa (assembly GCA_037074495.1). Taxonomy (NCBI): domain Eukaryota; kingdom Viridiplantae; phylum Streptophyta; class Magnoliopsida; order Fabales; family Fabaceae; genus Acacia; species Acacia confusa. Next base: position 4,071,621 of record CM073507.1, on the reverse strand, counting down.
AGTGTAAAAAAAAAAAGAAATGATCAGAGCAGCATCAGCTGGAAAATCCAATACTCCTTCCAATCCTGATTATAAGACAATATTTGAGGGTTGATTTTGGTCCTAATTATAGGACAATTTTTTAGTTTTTGTCAATTTCTTCCTAAAATACCCTTATTTTATTATCTCAAGTGTGTTTTTAGTAAGTATATATGTATATGAGTTGCAATATATGTGTGTGTGTGTCAATATATATACCTCTGTGTGTAGATACATGGTTGTGTGTGTGCATGATAGATCTATATGTATACATACACACACATATATGTATATTTAGCAAGACCATTATTTCAATTAGAAAACATGTGGAAAGGAAAATTAGTTGGAGAGATATGTGGCAGAGTTGTTGATTAACTTTTACTTATGTCATTTTAAATGTGTATAAGGACATTTTAGGAAAATGAGTAAAAATTAACTAATTTAACTTCTTTCCTTAATTTTTTCAAAATTGGTTAAATATATCTTATAATTAGGACTGATGAGAATAATATGGTAGAAAGAAATAAGGTAGTAACAAAATTTGTTAAAAGTTGATAACGGTGATTGGTGAATTTTTCTACATCCCGCGTTGGAGCATAGCGCCAAAAATCGCGCCTTTGGAGCGGTAGTAGCGTAAAAGCGTTACAGTCAAGTTAGTAGGGTGCTATCACTTACTTCCCAGTAGCAGAACACCGAAAATGTGTCTCGATTGTCAAAATCCTCCCGCCAATTCTTCGAATCTCTCCTGTCTCCCTCTCTAAATTCTCATATTCTATGCTTTCTCAATTCCATCCTTCAATCCAGTCATACCCTTCTGAATCTCTATTCTTCTTTCTTCCCCGTAAATCCCCGATCTCTCTCCCTGACCTTCTGTGCCATTAACCGACAGCTCATTTTCTTTGAAACTCCCCGTACTTCATCAACGTCTAATCCTCTATTTATACCTGGACTCATCCGCTGTTTCTGAGACACACCTTTTATGTACCTGGAGATTTTGGTTCAATTCCGCGCGTAAATCTTAGTACTAAAGTTAGGGTTTCGTAAAACCGAGTCATGCCATCCCTGATTTCTCCTGGGAAAATCCATCGCTTGGAGATGGATAATTTCAAGTCTTACAAGGGTCTTCAAGTCATTGGTCCCTTCTACGACTTCACCGCAATTATTGGCCCCAATGGTGCTGGCAAGTCGAACCTTATGGACGCTATTAGCTTTGTGCTTGGTGTAAGGACAGGCCAGCTGCGTGGTGCTCAACTCAAGGATTTAATCTACGCGTATGACGACAAGGAAAAGGAGCAGAAGGGACGGAGGGCATTCGTTCGTTTGGTTTATCAGCTGGGCAATGGGTCGGAGATCCAGTTCACCAGGACTATCACGAGCGCCGGCGCGAGCGAGTACCGGATTGATGGGAGCCCTGTAACGTGGGATGTGTATAATGCTAGGCTTAAGTCACTTGGCATTCTTGTCAAGGCTCGCAATTTCCTCGTGTTTCAGGTTATATATAAAGCGTGAATGTTCTGCTTTGGTCTCTATTTCAGTCTCTGGTAGTAAGATGCAGTTGCAGGTTATCTTAACTTCTAGCTACTCCGAAGGCTTTATTGGTGGTATGCTAGAGAGTCTAGATTCTCTTATGTTCAGAGCCCGATGGAGAGGGACACGCCGTCATGGCTTCACGGATTCCTATGCTCTATGTTAACATCTCCCGCGTTAGGATCTCCTGGACGTGAGGGGTGTCAAAATTATTACCTTTTTTTGGCGTGGACATGCGCCAAAAAAGGGTTAAGCCACAGGAGAATAAGCTGAATTAGAGGCTAGAAACCCATTATAGTTATTTCGTAACGATTCATAGCTGCGCATAACTGATTTTAATAATAAATTTTAACATCCATCCATCTATTAGAAGTTTTATTAACTATAATGTATAAAATACTTTGCATTTAGGATACTTATGGTTACCCCCCATCCCCCCAAAGCCCAAATGTTTTTCTTAATGGGAACGTAAAGTTTGAAATATCAGAGTGTTATTTATGTTGTGTCATTATTCATACCTTGTTCATGGCATGTTTCTTTGGTGGTAGACATGTTCGCAATTTCTGAATGGTGGTACCTAACTACATACTGATATACAACAATCAACTTTCTTATATAGGGTGATGTGGAATCCATTGCATCGAAGAATCCGAAAGAGCTCACTGCCCTTCTTGAGCAGATATCTGGCTCTGATGAGCTCAAGAGAGACTATGAGCGGTTTGAAGAAGAAAAAGCCACGGCTGAAGAAAAATCAGCCCTCGTTTTTCAGAGGAGGAAGACTGTAAGTTTGGAAAGAAAACAGAAGAAGGTGCAAAAAGAAGAAGCAGAGAAACATATTCGTTTGCAGAATCAACTGGTAAATATATCTGTCTCAGTGATGTTTTTCTGGTATGGTTGGTGTATATGCAGATATATAAGTAGTTTACAGCTACGTGCAATTTTAATAGTATTTTCAGCTTCAATATGGGTTTATTAGTGAAAATGTTTTTACTTTACATTTTCTTTTCACAATTTAAACAAAACTTCTCATGGTGAGCTTCTCAAAATTATTTTTTTTCGTTTCTGTATTATTATTATTTTTTTTTTTTTTGCAGAGAACCATAAAGGAAGAGCATTTCTTGTGGCAATTATTCAATATAGAAAGAGATATTGAAAAGACAACTGATGGTCTTGAGGATGAGAAAAGAAGTCGAGAAGGTGTTATGGAAGAACTGGAAAAATTTGAAGCTGAAGCTAGTAAAAAGAAGAAAGAACAGGCAAAATATCTGAAAGAGATTACACAATGTGAAAGGAGAATTGGTGAGAAAAGCAACAAACTTGATAAGAATGTGAGTTCTCTTTTACTCTGTGGAGGGAGGGACAAATTAAGATGATTGTTGGCACATTAACTTTTGTTAGTGACTTGTTTAGGTTGATCAGCGCTTTACTTTTATAAGCTTTGTTACTTTTTGTTTGTGATTCACTTGCAAACACAAATTTCCAGCTTGAAGATGAAGTTGTTGCCATTTGGGCAGTTGCCTGACGATGGCATGAATTTCTCTCCCTCTACCTCTTGGTGCCAAAACATAGGAGGGAAAAAGAGAAGGAACTAATTTTCAGTTTTCACTATTGTAAACTGTGTTTTAGTATATTTTGGGCCTTAGGACCCTGGGTTGGCGTGAATAACTGGCCTATTGACAGATGATTTATATTTATCTCCATTACTGTTGGGTTCAGTTCTTGTATAGAAAGAATTAAATGTACGTTTTTATACATTATGCGGATATTGATGTGAGTTTGACAATCTCAAAGGTGGTTCCTGACTAAGTTTTCCTCTCATAAGCTGTCTGGGCTGATCCTTTGATTGTTTTAGCTATCCTTCATTGTGGTCTATAGATTTTTCGATTAGGTTTTTGGATCCCCTGATGTTTTATTTGTGTGTAATCATTTTCTTATGTATACTGATGGCATATTTGGGTCCTTTGTTAAGTAAAGCAATTATTCATGGAAGAAAGAAGTATCTTCACAATATGCCTGTAATGATTCAATTCCTTTCTGCATGTTTGCTAAGCTCAATGTTGTGGTCTCAGGCATTTTATCTGAGGGTCACAGTATGTAGACTCAATATGTATTCATATTGATCTCTTGAGAAAATATCAAACAAATCTTCTTGTTTTTCTTCCCTGATTTTTTGTTAATTTTGTTTTCTGGCTTTTCTGTCCTGCTTGCAGCAACCTGATCTTCTGAAGTTGAAAGAGGAAATGGCTCGTATTAACTCAAAAATTAAAAAAGGGAAGAAGGAGCTAGACAGAAAAAGGGAAGAACGGAGAAAACATGCTAATGATATAACGGAGCTACAGAGGGGCATACAAGATCTCACTGCCAAATTGGAGGATCTACAGGAAAAGAGTCGAGATGCTGGTGATGAACTAAAGTTAGATGGCAGTGACTTGGAGGAATATTTTCGAATGTGAGTATATATTACCTGCAACCTTGTATCCTACTTTGTCAGACAATATTTGTTATTTTTCTATTTGCATTATGCTGTTAGGCCAGAACTGAAACTACTCTTTTTCAATATTTAGCTCATGTTTTCTTGTGAAATCCAGACTAACTTTTGTGCTGTGTGCATCAAAACTAGTCTGCTTGCTTTTAATTGTTTGATGCATGATTTCGCTGGTTTTGGAGATAATCGTGTTAAGAGCATTATGCTAAGCAATTTTGTTGAATTATATATGTTTGTCTCTTGTTTATGTTGTGAAATGTTTGTTAACGATGAAGAGAAAATTCCCTTGATTGATGTATTTAATTGGTCACAGCACAGTATCGTTTTCCTTTATTACGATTTTTCTTTCTGTTTTCGGAGTTCATGATAAAAACGTTGTTACTGCAGCAAAGAGGAAGCTGGGATGAAAACTGCAAAGTTAAGGGAGGAGAAAGAACTTCTGGATAGGCAACAACATGCAGATAGTGAAGCTCAAAAAAATTTGGATGAAAATCTTCAACAATTAAGGAATAGGGAGTCTGAATTGATTTCACAGGAAGAACAGATGCGAACTAGGTTGAAAAAAATTCTTGATAATTCTACAAAACATAAGGATGACAAAGCAAATTTAGAGAAAGAATTGCGTGTCATGCAGGACAAACATCGAGATTCCAGGTAATTTAACTTATTCTTCCATTTTAAAATGTTATCCTTTTCTTTCAAGGAAAAAGGAGGAGCTATTTGGGGCTGGGGGTGGGTAGGTGTTGTTAGGGCATACATTTTTGCACGCTTTGTTGTGCCTATGCTTTATGAAATGGTATCTGCTGCTGATATTTGTTATACTTTTCTTTTGATGAATTTCTGAACTTTTAAAGCTGTGTTAATTTTCATGCGCAGGAAGAAATATGACAATTTGAAGTTGAAAATTGGTGAAATAGAAAATCAACTTCGAGAACTGAGGGCTGATCGATATGAAAATGAGAGAGATGCAAAATTGTCTCAAGCTGTGGAGAGCCTCAAACGCCTGTTTCAAGGAGTCCATGGTCGCATGACTGATCTTTGTAGGCCAACACAGAAGAAGTATAACCTAGCTGTTACTGTTGCTATGGGTAAATTTATGGATGCGGTTGTAGTTGAGGATGAAAAGACTGGAAAGGAATGCATCAAGGTGCTAATGTGATTTTGTTATTTGCATCTTTTCTTCTCGTAGGCTTTTTTTCATCTCTTTTCAATGACTCAGTCAGTCAACTTCTAGAATACAGTTTTATTTTGCCGTTGAAAGCTTGAAGTTAAAGTTAGTGCTTTTACCTGTGTTTTCTTTATTTGATTTATTAGATTATGATAAAATTATGCACGGGCTTTCATTAAATAATCGAAAGTTTTGATTTAAAGTGGTCACCAGGTTTTAAAGCCTTTGTGACTAAGTTTGTCAAGAGTTTGATCCTTTCTGCCCCTCATTCCTCATTCTAATTAAGTTCGAACATGAAGTATGAGGGAAGTATGCTTTGCTTATACTCAAAGCTTTATGTGATGGGGTGTGAGGTATTGTGATATAATTATTCACGGCCTTCAACTTGATGGGATTGCATTTGACATGAAGACAAATGCGTTAATATAGCAGTAAACAACGTTACATCATTCTTAGCTTATTGGAGTTTATGAATCGCATTTTGCCTGTTGCAACTGGAATATTTGTAATAATACGACAAAGTTGACTGGTTATAGTATAATGATAGCCTCCATTTTAGTTGATCAGGAATTTATATTAATTAAGCATCAATTGGAACTCTGACACTTGCTTCTCTACAGTATTTGAAAGATCAGAGGCTTCCTCCTCAGACATTTATTCCTTTGCAATCAGTTCGTGTGAAGCCGATTATTGAAAGGTTGCGCACATTAGGTGGCACAGCAAAGCTGGTTTTTGATGTTATTCAATATCCTTTTTGACTAATAACTGTTTTGCAGACCCTGTTGCAATTTTTTTTTTTTTTTGGTTTATAGACATTTCTTTTGTTATTTGAACTGTTCATTAATGTAGATGAGAACTTCCCTGAATTTTTTGTTTTGCAATTGGCTTGTCCTTTGGAACTGCACTTTCTCATTAAAGTTTTTTCCTGGCCTTTGTGATACAAGGTTTTTTACTGGTGAACAATTTGGATGTTAGCTTAGCAACAAGAACAACCTTTATCTCAACTATACGAGATTGGCTAAATGGATTGAATGATCCCATTGTACTCTTTCAATAACTAATAGCTTAGATATATCATTCACCATTAGATCCCATTTTTCAATGTGCGTTTTGTCTAGTCATTTCATATGTTTGCAATATTTTTGGTTGATGAACTTCCTGCTGGTAAATTCCTTCATACTTTCTGCATAACCTTTGACTTCCTAAATATTAAATACATAGCAATTTGATTGTCTATTAAGCACTGTGCTTAACCCATTTATGCTTTATCTCGTGATTCTGTAGATTATTGCAAACCATCACAGATCATTGCATGTTTTTTTTCCCGTGCTTATCACTTGTCAGCAAATTATATATATATATTCGTTCAAATAAAATTATATGCCTTTAATGAGCTGAAAAAGTGCTTTAAGCTTTTCAACTTAACTAGTCCAAGTTTGATCCTGCCTTGGAGAAGGCAATTCTCTTTGCTGTCGGGAATACTCTTGTTTGTGACGATCTTGAGGAGGCCAAAGTCTTGAGCTGGAGTGGTGAGAGGTTCAAAGGTAAGAATGCTTTCTCACTTTTTCTCCCTCAAGTGTCTCTGTATTTTACTTTTATGTCAAGCACTTTCATCACTAGAACCTAATAGAAATAAGTAATTTATTTTTTGTATTTTTCTCTACAATCTTCAGTCTGGTCTCTAATTAAACTTTCTTCTTGAGAAGTCACATTGTTTTTTATATTACTTTTATTTGTTGATTCTGTGTTCTTTGGACATTTATTTATTTTTTCTTTATCTAGTAATATTTCTTTCTCCTGGAGAATGTTGACTTCTCTGACTTTGTGGATATAGGATGATATACTGGTTTCTTTTAATATGGTTTTGCTTGTCTGAATGCCAAAAGTTAAACGGTCATATGTCCTTGCTAGTTGTAACTGTGGATGGGACTCTGCTGACAAAATCTGGCACAATGACTGGTGGCACTAGTGGTGGAATGGAGGCTAGGTCAAAACAGTGGGATGACAAAAAGATTGAAGGTTTGCTTCTTTTTTTTTGTTAAAATGTGTTTCAAGCCAATTTGTCCTAGTAACGACCTAACTGTTTTTCAGGCCTTAAAAAAAAGAAAGAGCAGTATGAATCAGAGTTGGAGGAAGTAGGATCAATAAGAGATATGCAACTTAAGGAGTCTGAAGCATCTGGAAAAATTAGTGGACTTGACAAGAAAATTCATTATGCAGATATTGAGAAGGTAATTTACCCACTAAAAATACATACTCACTCAACAAAATATCGATAATTGCTAGCCTTGGTTCTGTAATAGATAAGAATATTTTTTACGCTGATAACTTTTGGTTTTGCAATGAACTTTCAATTATTTCATCTTTTGTTATGTCTTCATTTTTCCAGCAAAGCATTGAGGATAAGCTTTTAAATTTGAAGCGAGAGAAAGAGATAATCAAAGGAGAAATCGAACGGATCAGTCCAGAACTTCAGAAGGTAAGGTGGCATTTGTGACAACTTGGTTTAGTCATGATTATGCATTTGTATGCCTAACTGATGCCTATTGTTTACACTTTGCAGTTAAATGGCATTGTTGAAAAGAGGAATGCTGACATTCGTAAGCTGGAGAAGAGGATCAATGAAATTACTGATAGGATTTACAGAGATTTCAGCAAGTCGGTTGGGGTTGCCAACATTCGTGAGTATGAAGAAAATCAACTCAAGTCAGCTCAAAATGTAGCAGAGGAGAGGCTGAGCTTGAGCAGCCAGCTATCAAAGTTAAAATATCAGTGCGTTCATTCCTCCCTTCTCCCCCTTCCCCCTCACACTTTAATGTTCTTTTAACCTAAACTCCTGGGGGGTGTTCTATCAATATTATTTGAGCTTGCAACCTACTTCTGTTATGCTTTTCTGAAAGTGCATTTCAATGCCAGAGAGCTGAATTGAAGCCGTATCAACTTGGATATTTACGTGATTATGTGATTGTACAAGGGAAAAATAAAAAATCTTGACAGTCATCAATTTATATTCAAGTCTGAGATCTTAAGCTATGGATAACTTAAAGAGGTGGATTTCAGGAAACTTCTGCTTGGTGCCTTGGAATGCATTATCTATCATAAAAATATATTACAGGGGGGATTTCAAAGTTGCAGTAGTTTTAAGAGCACTCTGTAATGTATATTTCTATGTTTGAATGTGAAGTGATGGAAGCCGTTTTGTGACGAATGTCATCTGTTGTTTTTTCTCTAAATCAATGTTATGTTTCGACTTGAGTCTTTTCCTGCTATTAGTTTTATTTTCTTGCTGTTGTAGACACGGACCTTTTTCTTTGTGCATGTGAAATAGTTGTGATTGCGGAAGGTTTTTCTGTTTGTATTCCCTTTCACACTCAGAAGAAAATGGAGTATCTTTAAACTTTCAAAGCATAGTTGATTAAAATATTTTTGTTTGAATTGGGGCTTAAGTTTTAACTTACGTCGCAGTCTGCTTAGTTGCTTTTAAATTAATTAATGCATTCATTTCTTAATATTCTGTTTTTTTTTTAATATCTATCAGGCTGGAGTATGAACAAAATCGGGATATGACCACACGAATTAGAGAACTTGAATCTTCTTTGAGTGCCCTTGAACATGACTTAAGACAGGTACAGCACAGAGAGGCTGAAACAAAGTCGGCAGCTGAAAAAGCTACTGAAGACATTAACCAGTTTAAGGAAGAAATTCAGGGTATATTTGGTGACTCTTGGTTTTGCAATATGATATTACCTTAGATAAAATACAATTACAATATACTTGGCCAAGGTTTTGCGTTATGATGGGTGAGGCCTTAGTTATCTGAAGCTGACATAAGTTGTTTACTTGCTGTTCTCATTTGAAATTGATGAGATCGCAGCTTCATTGGTCTTCCACTTCCCATTTATTTGTTTTTATCTGTGAATCTGATTGCTGTTTTGTTCTTCTAGAGTGGAAATCTAAGTCTGAAGATTGTGAGAAAGATATCCAAGAGTGGAAGAAGCGTGCTTCTTCAGCCACAACAAGCATATCTAAACTCAATCGTCAGATAAACTCAAAGGTTACGATTGCTATAAATTTGTTCATTTGTGCAACTTGTGAGTATAATTTATAGATTGATGAACATATCTTTATGGTCATAAACAGGAGGCCCAGATTGAGCAGTTAATTGTGCAGAAGCAAGAAATTGTAGAGAAGTGTGAACTAGAACAACTTAGCTTGCCAATTATAGAAGATCCAATGGATACTGGTACTTCAATACCAGGTCCGGTTTTTGACTTTGGTCAACTAAGTCGGGCTCTGAAGGATAGGAGGAACTCTGACAGAGACAAAATTGAGGTTGAGTTTAGGCAAAAAATGGATTCCCTGACATCTGAAATTGAAAGAACGGCACCAAATTTGAAGGCATTAGATCAATATGAAGCTCTGCTGGAAAAGGAAAGAGCTGTAAATGAAGAGTATGAAGTTGTCAGGAAAGAGGAGAGCGAGAAGTCTGCAAGGTTCACTGCAGTTAAGCAGAAGAGGTATTTTTATGCTATTACTTGTGTGTTTAACCAATAGCTTTTGTTTTTGTTGTACAAATTTGATGAAAAGATATCAAGGAGTCTTGGGTATCTGGTAAATAGGGCAACATGTCACCATACTTACATCTTTGTTGACCTGGAAAAGGCAGTTTGGTAATCTTGTTAATGACATCTATCACATGAGGGAGAGCCTTTTTTGTATAGCATGTGCAGGTTGTTGTTCCTGATGTCATTAATGATTTTTTCATATATGATTGCTTATCAGTAAGACAAACATTTATTGAGATCAATAAGTGAAAAACAGATTTCTGGTATGCCATGAGATAAGTTGTCTTAGTTGTTCCTACTGAGAAACACCAAAATAAGGATTTTTATTTGCCAAATCGGATGGAATTGCAAACATATGCATCTCAAGTTCCAACTAATATTTTCTGTTATAGAGCTCGTTTGAACGTTTTTGTGTATTTGTTGTTTGTGCATCACATCTATCCTCTAATGAAGCCAGGTTCATTTATAATATAATGCAGGTATGAGTTGTTCATGGACGCTTTCAACCACATATCCGGTAATATAGATAAAATATACAAACAACTTACAAAGAGCAACACACATCCGCTGGGAGGAACAGCATACTTAAACTTGGAAAATGAAGATGATCCATTTCTGCATGGCATCAAGTACACTGCTATGCCCCCAACAAAGCGATTCCGTGATATGGAGCAGCTATCTGGTGGGGAAAAGACTGTTGCTGCACTTGCTTTGCTATTCTCCATCCACAGGTAAACGTCATAAATATATAGACCCATATCTCAAGTCGTTATTTTCTAAGCCTCATTGGCCTTGTATATAGTTATTTATGATTTTTTTTTCTTTTTGAACTTGAGTTCTTGTTAGGGACATGCTTGATACATCTGGCACTAGCAGCCACACATAGTGCGGATTTGATCTACTTGTTGAGTTTCGTTAACTTTATTGTTGTTTCAGTTACAAGCCTTCACCTTTTTTCATATTGGACGAAGTTGATGCTGCATTGGACAACTTAAATGTTGCAAAGGTTGCTGGATTTATTCGTTCGAAATCTTGTGAGGGAGCAGGGGCTAGTCAAGATGTTGATGGTGGCAGTGGCTTTCAAAGTATTGTGATATCCTTGAAAGACACCTTTTATGACAAAGCTGAAGCATTGGTTGGGGTTTACCGTGACTCAGAGAGAGGGTGAGTTCGACAGTTATTGAATTTAAATCCCAACTTGCATTAGTTTTGCTTCTTGTGATCCTCCATGTTGATGTGGTGCACATAATTTGTTCTCTACAGCTGTTCGAGAACGCTGACATTTGACCTGACCAAATACCGCGAGTCCTAAAATTCATGGATGGGCTACAATGGATTATCAACCTGCTGTATGCATGTAACTTAGTTGCATTCTTCCCTTGTATATATTAGCACTCTGATCAATGTCGCTGCTGCCTCGCCCCTTGCTGTGTCGGTTTCACTTCTAATATTTTGTAAATAAGACTTTCTCACGGAGGATGCTGTGTTTCATTACAAGTGCAATCAATGCTAAACGCAATAGCTAGATGACCGATGAGTTGGCTGCAAAAGTTGATGAGTATGCTCGGGGTATGGTCAGTGGTTCTGAAAAGGGATAAAAATTAGGAATACAAGAAACTATTAACAATGGATAGAAGGGTTGAAGGAACAATATTGTTTTTTTCTTTAGATTCTTCTGCTGTATTTGTGTCTTGAATTGTTTTTATTCGTTAACTCTGGGGATCAATGTTTTCTTGCAGAATTTGACTTTGCTTTTTCTAATCCATTTTTTGACAATTTAGAGCTCATGGACTAGGTTTTTTCAACCCTCAGAGAGGTTGGACTGGGAGTGCTTTTGTAATTCAAATGCTTCTTATCAAAATTATGAATGGCACGAAGCCCAAAAGGGGTAGGCAGAACTTGCTAACTAAAGTGAGGTCTTCCAACTTAAAAATGCACACGGTATTTTATGCAGCTCTAGTTGCTCCTTGTATAAGAGATTTTTTTTTTTTTTTAATGGATATGAGATATATCTCTACATATATGGAAACTTGGTTCTGCACATTAACTCGGTTTATAGTTCATTAAGAAGGAAAGTATCATCTCAAGTTTTATTATGCAAAACTTCGTAGTGACTTCAAGTTCGTTGGATTAATTACCTTGATCAGTGGGTAATAGTACTTGGCAAGTAACAAATAAAAATGGGAAAATTCCCCTCAAGGCCTAATGTACCAAAAAATTCTCAAAATGAAGTCACATATCAAAAAAGGTTTTAGAGTCTTTTTTTGGTATTATGTTAAAAAAACATTAACAAATATATCAGTACAACATTAATAATTAAATTAGCATACGTTAATAATTATATTAGTATAACATTGTAATTTGGTTCTTTGACATGATACCAAAAAAAAATCAGATGCATGTAACTTTTCTTTAGACATTTTTTAAGAATATTTTAGTACTTTGGGACCCAGGGAGATGTTCCCAATAAAGTTTAACTCCCATGACCTTAGTTGAAAGAAAGAGAAAATGAAGGACTATGCATCGAGTGCAAAAATCAACATCAAATTGCATTGTTTTAACATGCAAGTAGCCAAAATATGAACCGACCAACGTGATAATAATTAAAATGCATTTCTTAAGATACTAAAATATGTTTGCACTAACCAATGCAATTTAACATTAATAATGTTGACATGCTGCACACTCGATTTAACAGAGCTGGTTGGTGATGTGCTAACCAGTGTAAATCATGATGAAGTTTGTGTTTTCCACCAAAGCAATATCATTAAATGTGGTTGGAATATGTTTTTCCCAAAAACAAGTGGTAAAGAAAAAGGCAATTGAAGGAGAGACACGTGGAACTTCTGAAAATGACTCCTCAAACACGGGATTGTAACTTGTCAATGTTATAAAGCAAGTAAAAATTCAGTGTTAATGTCAGTTATTGTGTTAAGTTATTTTGATAATAAAGACATTTTGATTAGTAGCGAGCAATAGTCAGTCCCTTTAGTTGTGAATTTTGACTAAACCTTTGGATTAACTCCTATTCCATGCAAAAATTATGGCTGGATAGCTTACCATGTCTGCTTAAACTTTGGTCTTATTCAGAGCAACAAACATGGATGGTCAACTAAAAACGACTAGACCCTTATTTTGCTTTTGTTCATACTATGCTTATCTCTTTCTTTCGGTATGCAAGCACTTTGGAAGAACCTCAATCTGTGCGTACCCTTTTTTGGAAAATGGGTCTCTACTTTTTGACAAGTGATAACGAAAGGTAAGGTTTATTTTTGTCAATATCTTAATGCTACATAAGTTGGGCCAAGATGGTTTCATAGGTTTTGAGTTGGGTAGTCATAAACTCGTGTTCAAAACGGACTAAAAAAATAAAAAACAAAACCAAATTTATCTACTTGCCAAAAAATATTATCTGCCATTGCTATATGAATATCTGCAAACTTCCTTCACACATACTTGACAATTTTGAAAAGTTTATAATTTGTTACTGGAATTTATCTGCAATCTGAACATTTGTAAGTTGGAAATTCAGTGATGGAACTCATATTCCCTTGCCTTTTTTCAATTGTGCTGAGTTCAAATATCTTTGATTTTCTGTTATTTCGTTCATGCTAGACTTATATAGTGGACAACAGCCTCTACCTTATCCAACAGTTTGAACGCTGTATTGACCTAGAGTATATTACCTTTTGGTCAATAATTGTTAAACTATCTCTATAATTTTTTATCCTTTTGAGAGACAATTACACTTATTTGTCCTTCAGAATCTATATAGCAAACTAAAGTTGATGTTTACTCTATGCAATATTGATATCTCATTATTTTTTCTGCAGCTCACATCCTTGCATGAAAGGGATTTCATTGTAAAACTACATTGATGACCATGTTGTCTAAAGGAAACCACTTAAACATGATATCTTACATGACGGTATTTTTTTCAATGAATTTTCTGTCCTACCTATCGTATCAATCCTTCAGTTTTGTTGTAGTTGATCTTTTTATTTCCCAATTTTTCAATAAATTTTCTGTCCTGCCAATTGTATCAATCCCTCACTTTTGCTGTAGTTGTTCTTTTTATTTCGCAATTCAAACTTTTCCTGCTTTTACATGTATGAAAGATCGAGTTTTCCTAATCCTAAAACAGGGCAGCTTCCATTTTCATCTTTTTTCAATTATTTTAATGTCCTCCTTTTTCTAGAAATCCCTCTGCATTGGTAATGTTGAAATGTTCTTCTCAATTCAAACTTTTCCTGTTTTTTCATGCATGCATCAATCTGAATTACACATCATGTAGACATCAAGCCATTGTTTACTTTTCCCCGTTTTCCATGTCTATCTGGTCACTCCTTTCTTATCTCCTGTATTACGCCTTTGTGGTTTCTAAAATTGTATGCAAAGAAAAGGGAGAAGCTGCCATTTCTTTCAGCATTAATTTTTTTTTGACATGTTTATGGATATCTTATATGCTCCTGTATGAAAGTTTATCAGGTCTGGAACCTTTTACACAATTACACATGTAATATGTATATTGCGCTAAGTAATGCTAACCTATTGCAAGTCAAAAAGTCATTCCAATAAGACCTACCACTATGATAATTTCTTTCCATTATACTTTTCTCCCTCTTGAAAGTTAAGCGTTGCAGGTGACAACAGTATTCATCCTAGAGCATTTAATCTGATAAGTTGAGCCTGATAATTACCATATACCTCAACCTGTTGCATATGTCTGCTGTGACTACTTTTACTATCATTACTTTTACCTCTATCATCAGGTACATGCATGATCTGTTCACTCTTCGCCAAAAGGGAGAAATATCTAAGCAATCATGCTAATTCTAGGGTTAAGAGGTAAATTTGCCATGAAAGCATAATTTTGATTTGAAAGTTTTTCGGGAGGTAGTTTTGCTTTGAAAATGTTGAAATTGAGTAATTTTGGTCTGACCGTTATCCCAGTTGATTTTAATAGTTAGTTAACCAAATATATTGATCTGACAATCAACATATCATTCTCGTCATTTTTCTTAAGATGTAAATTTACGGCGGAAATCCATATGTCATCTATTTCATTTTTTTTATAGTTAGATGTAAAATTTTCAGCACAAATTTACACTTTAATAAAAATGATATGAATCTCATGTGGACTGTCAATTATGCATATTTAGTTAATTAACTGTCAAAACTAATTGGGATAACAGTCAAGACAAAATTGCCTAATTTGAGAAATTTTGAGAGGAAAATTGCCCCTTGAAAAACTTCCGATGTAAAATTGCCCCTTAGTGAAAGCTTTCGAGGCAAAAATGGTCCTTAACCCCCTAATTCTATAAACCAATCATCTTAAGTTTTGTTGGTTAGCATAAAAATCCTCTAATGAGATTTCTTTATCACCTGGTTTTTTAGGTTTGTGTTAAAACACAAGTAAGGGATTCCAAGTAAAAATTATATGTATTTGGTCAACATTATGAATGCAGAGGTACATCATCACTTTCACTTATACCATTATATATAAGTTACATAATACAAGGGTAATAAAACGTTGAGGGAATTGTTAATTTTTAATGGCTCGTCCATTTGTTCTTTAACATTTTACTACCTCCAATCTTAAATATAAGATATAGTTTATAGTATAAACTATGTTTTATATTTACGACCGAAGAAATACTAAATCAGAGGGGCGTGGCGTGGCATAGACTGTAAAATAAGATTCTTATATGGAGAACGCAAATGGAGAAGACCCCTTCTTCCCTTAGTAGACGCTGTCAGAGAATTCTCTCCATCTCAATTTGATTTAGGATATTAGCTTTTCTTTAGCAACTCTTATATTATTTCATGGAAGTAAGAGGACAACAATAAATGTTGTCTACAAGGAGATACTTACAAACATTAATGCATGATCTTGAGCCATGGTTGTGTGTGATGTAATCGTCAGTTCAAGTCAATGGAGTAGCTACTGTTGTAGTTTGATTTTAACGTCGGTCAAACCAATACTCTCTGTGTTGAATTTAATGCCAGTGTATGAAACATCAGAGACCACGTCAATGTATAAAAAAAGAGTCCACATTAGTTCAAGCAGGTCGCTTCGTGATAAAGCAAAAGTTGAAGCTGTGTGATGTGAGACAGGATACTATATCTCGATAGATTATTTTCAACGCTTGCAAAGGAACTCACCGTAAACGAGTGGGGATTCGTTGTAAATGTTGGAGGACAAAATTTTTTAGTTTGATAAAATGGATTCTGGTATTAGATTTGTTTGAGTTAATGGTATGAGGAATGACTTATTTCTTATCTGATTTTTTAGAAACCTGATAAGAAAAAAACTAGGTTGTAAATATGATTTGTATTTAAAATCATAGTGGTATAAATGACGGGGCCCACGTCAAAAAAGAGTTTTTTAGAATAAACTACCCTATAGAGTTTTTTTCTTAACTGTTTTTTAGAAGCTTTTTTTAAATAAAATTTACTGAACTTAAAGCTTAATCCAAACACTTTGCTTAAGACTTGTTTTCTATTAGAATTTTTTTTCTAACTTCAAATTACTTAAAGCTTTTTCCAAACAGAGCCATTATATCGGTCGTTGCCGAGGATGACTGGATGGTCCGTCTGTTTTTTTTGTTTTTGATATGAGGATGGTCCGTCTGTTATACTCATGGTTAAAATTGCCTTCGTCTCACAAATATGGGCTACTGCAGTGGGCTGTCAGTACTTGCATGTAGGGCCGTTCCCTAAGCCTTTGGACCACGGTCCAGCTAGGGAAACTGAGCCCACAGACTGGATTTTAACTGGGATTGGGATTGGGGTTCATGGTCGAAAGCCCTAGAATCAAATTTTAAAATGAGTGGAAAGAAAGATTGATTGGCCAACAAAGTCATATTTTAGTCTTGGTGAGTCATCGACCACTGTAACCTAACTCTTTTCTCACTCCCTCTCTTTCCGGATCTAGGATCCAGTTTTTAAAGATAATTTAGTACGTATGATTGGATTATATATTAATTTATAAATTATCTATGATTGTTAAAAGAAAAAATAATAAATATGTATATTCTAAAATAATTTATTTATTTATTTTTAAAGATCAACTGGATCTCATAATTAGTACTAGACAGTTAATAAAGTGAAATATTTACTGAGAAGACAAAATTGTCCCTGCTTCAGGAAAATTAGATTATTGAAAAATCTAGAGTAGAATATTTTCCTATTTTGAAGTTTTTGAATTTCTCTCCATCTCCTGACTTCCCTATTTTCAACTTTTTGAAGTAGTCCTGTCAATCGAATTATTCTAGGGATAAATAAGAAGGGTAAAAGTGTCTCTTAGAAGAAACTGGCGTCACGCAAACAGACAAGCTGTCAATTTCCACTAGTTTCGATAAAGGGGAGACTGGAGAGTGGCGCTAGTGTTTGAAATCCGAAAAACTACAAGAGAAGCAATCTCAGAACTGAGATCTCGGAGAGCGCAAGATGGAGTATTGATTCACAAATGGGAGTCCAAGTTGAGTGGTCGGGGTACTGTAACATGAGTGTTCTTCTTCTATTTTGTCTGTTATTATTCTCAGATTCGCAAATAGTTGCAGCTCGAGTACAGAGGCCTGGCTTCCTTTATACGAGGACCAGAGGAAGATGTACTCCACAGTAAGATCTCTTCTCTCAGCATTTCAATACAGTTATGAACATTCGAATTATGTTGCGCAAATTACCTGAAGCGTTAAAAGTGAAGGTTCTGGAGCGGAAGGAGGGAGACGTGGCCGAGAATGGTACCGGAGACATCGACGGTGTGGAAGGTGTTTGGTTCCAGGACTTATGAACGGTACAGTTGGGATCTGACATTGGCGGAGGCGACTGCGAGGAACGACGAGGAGAACGCGTTCGGAAGGCTGGTGAAGGAGGCGAGCGCCGCGCTGCTGAACTCGTACACTAGAGAGGGGTATCCGTACAGACCTTGGCAGGTGAAGACTCTGCTCATTCAAGCATTGGTGTCGGAGGCCGCAGCTTCGTCTCAAGCGAAGCGCTTCTTATCGGCCAATCTCGCTTGTGATTGATCCTATCAATCCCATTCTATCACGTGCTTCAATCAATTCTCTTATTGGTGTGGTGTGGTGTGATTTTGGTGTTGATCCAGTGCATTTTACTTACGAGTAGTGACTTTCACTGTCTTACTCATTCCTATCATCAATCGAATCTTGAAATTGTTTCTTCTTTCTGCCTTTGTTTTTTTCCCCCTACTCATCACCGATATTGAAAGTTATATGAGAAATTCATTCAATCGAATCTATGCCGTGTAAATAAAATGCCTTGAATTTTCGCTTTTAAGTAAAGCCATTTTGTAAACTGATTTGACTATCCTCCCTTACTCTTACTGTATATAAAGTACTGTATTAGATCGTGTCGCAACTATTTGATGACAACGGCTTCTAGGTTCTAACATAGGTAAAATTTTATGTTTGTTTTCAAAAGTAAAATCGTTAAAATTGAGACAAAACGTATACGTCTTGTGCGATTAGTGCTGGAATTTAGCTCTTGGATGGCACCATTTTTTTCTCTCCTCCGTGAGAAAGCATGACATGTGCAGCCTATTCATGATCCTTAGTAGATCCAAATGATATTATATGGGCAATCCATAATGATCATGTGCGAGGCGAACCTTGTTAGTGGGTTTTTCGGATTTGGGTCTGTTAGTGGGTTCATTCGTTCTCGTTTTTAAAAATATGGTGATGGGCCTGGGCAGATTCACTTTGGGGGAACAGCCGATGTAAGTGGCTCTGAACGGGGCCAACCCTAAAGTACGAAGATCTTTACCGTGTGGCAAAGTTTGCTCGCATCGCTTCCTTTCTTCTTCTGTCCTCGCTCCTTTCTTCTTCCTCAAGATGGGAAATTAATAATTTAAAATTTTAAAATTTAGAAATATCATCAACTGTACTGATCAGGCAGCCTAGTAAACCGAATTCTCCCGAGAATAAAAGCTCGATAGTTTCTTCCAAGTTGAGCCCTTCAAATGGCTAGCAGAAAGCGGGTTCGTGACTTGTTATTGTCCCAGCGATATCTTTTTGTTCAATTCTCGTCTCGGCAGGTTTGTTCATTTGCACATTTGGTGACAAAAATTTATTTTTGTTACTGATATCCACGGCGAATATTTTGTGTTTGTCGGCCGACCATTTTATGCTACCGGGATTTTCAATTTCACAGGCTTCAAGCACGAGATTGCGCTTGCTTTCTGCGGATAGGCATTCGAGTCTTCGCGGATATAGTGTATTCAATGAATTCTCTAAGAAACTGAAAGGCGAAGCTGATAGGTAATTCACTGTATTTCGCCATTCATTCTTTCATGCTAATTTTGTGCCTGGCCGGGACGTCTTTAAATTTACAATCGGGTCTCTATCAATGCATTACAATGGCGGCAAGATATGAACAGCGACAGTAGAGTTTTTTTTATTTCTTTTAGGTTTCAGTAAAGGTCTTTACTTTGTCTTCTTCATGTGACCATCCACGAGGTATCTTCCTGTCTCTGACGTGAATATCTGGTTACCGTGATTGTTTACTTTTTCTTTCCATGGTCGTAGGAATCCTGAATTCCAGCAGTCTGTGACGGAGCTGAAGGAGAAAGCAGAGGAGCTGAGAGGGGTAAAAGATGAGCTTAAAGAAAGGTAAATCTTATGTTGTGGCGGCCATATTGCAACGTATTGTTTTTCAGTTCTTAATAGGCTGAGACATACTGTTGTATGTCAAGGCTGGGTGGACACTTCAATGGAGGGCCTGAGATGGTGAAATGGCGAATGCAGAACAAAGCAGAAAACTGAGCGGCTGTACAAACAGGTAGATGAAGTGTGGACGGATGCTGAAGCTGCCGCAAAGAAGGTATAATCAGTTTATCACGGTTCTTCTTCAAGTTCTCCCGTTCTCCAAAGAAGTGATTCAGAAATGTATAATAATTATCCTCAAAAAGACCAACACACTCATGCTGTACATGTTTTGTGATGGAGAATTTGATATTTGTGCTAGTCATAACAAAATATAGAATTTTATTGTGTATATATATTGTGTTTTAGTAATTGTCTTCTTTTTAAAAGTTAGTTTTTTTTTTTCCATTGATTTTGAATTAGGCGTTATCTTATTATATCTGATCTTAATCTGGTTTAAATTTGTTCAAGTAAATATTAATACGTCCATCTACAAAACATTTGCTAGGACTGGAAGAGTATTATTTTATTGTCTGTATCTGAGTTGTCTGAAACTCTGAATAGCCCTAAGATAATATTTTTCATTTGTTAGGCCTTTTTGCCTATTGATTAATATTCTGTCCTCGCACTCTCCCCCAATTTCTCTTTTTTCCCTCCATTGTTCTCTTTCCTCCCTCCCTCTCCTTTTCCGCTTATCCTGCATCATTTTGCCCCTGTTTATACTGCAATTTATTCCTTTCTCATTAGATTATTATCTGTTCTGTCTGGGACTTGTGACTTGGTCCCTTATCTATTTTAATACACTGATTAGTTTCTATCTACTTTCTGAAAATTCGATTGGTAATAATTCTTTTTGCAGGTTTCTGAAAATGTGAAAGAGAAGATTTCATCTGCTACTGAGGAGGTTTGTCTGAAATGTCTTAATTGGCAAGGAATGACACTTGATGGTTTGTTGACTATGTTCGTTGTGTAACTCAGGTGAAAGAAACTTTTAGGATTGAAAAGCAGGATTCTTCAGGATCTTCTGGCTCTTCATCTGAACAGGATGCTGATGCTAAACAAGGAAGTCAGACCTCGTCCGACGATGGGAAACACCAGCAATTTGGGTCTAGAAATGCTGCAGACTCATTCTTTGGCAAATTTAAGTCAACCATTTCTTCCCCAAATGTTTCTATGGCCTTCAAAAAATTGAAGGAAGCAAAGATAGTCGACATAGCCAAAAAAGGATATGATATTGTGAAGGAGGAGATAAGTAGTAATCCAGCAAAGAGAAGGCATATTCCTTTCAAATCAAGTGGGGAAATCAGTACAAGAACAGAACTTGTTGTCGTGCCCTCACAACAATCGTGGTGGGCTAAGAAGTTTGATCAATTTAAAGAGAAGGTAACTGCTTAGGCAGTGCTTTGTTTAGTGGATAATCTTAAAAATCTTTCTACCAATTTATTTCTTTTCCTTCTATGTAGGTGAAGGGCCATCCTTTATCCAAGCGATTTGTCCGGTATAGTGACCCTGTGAAATCAAAGGGCCACGAGGTGTGTTATACTCCTGTTTTTCATTCTTATTGGGAAATAATTCTGTTTTTTCTATGTTACTTTTCCCAGTAATTTTGTTTTTGGAAGCTTAAGAGTTGTAATTCTTGAGATAATGGACATTTTATTAAAAAAATGTCCACATTTGACTCCCTAATCACCATTTATTTGTGCTCTAAAACTGGCAGATTGTAGAAGACTTGCGCGAAAGATATGAGACCAGTGACAACCCCATTATTCACAAAATACAAGAGTATGCCGGAATTTCTCTTTAACTCCTTTTGTACTTGGTTGGTTATACTCCAAGATAGGCTAATTGCTAATTTACCATTACCCTATTACAGTATCAATGATAGTATGTTTCAAGAGTCGGATGCTGCACTATCATACAAGGAAATTCATCAAAGAGATCCGTATGTCTCGTGTCTTTTGTTTTCATTGTGGCCACTGATATTTTACAATGTCTTTCTATGAACATCTACATCCTTTTGTTGTGTCTGCATGGATTAGTTATTTTTCATTACCAGAATTTGTGGGGGAAGTTCAGGAGGCAATAAAACCAGTGCTTAATGCTTACGTCAAGGTCAGTGCTAAACTTAAGCAGAACAAATGTTGGAATTCTAATTCTTTGATGCGCTTTTTGTATTGCAGTTCATTTTTTAATATGATAAAAGCTTTTGGTAGTCAATGTGAGGGTGGGTTCATTTCTTTTTCTAGACGAATTATAAATATTCTTGTGCAGGGAGATGTTGAACTTTTGAAAAAGTACTGTAGTCCTGAGCTCATTGAACGCTGTAAAGCAGAGCACGCTGCATACCAAAGTAATGGCATCTTCTTTGATAACAAGGCGAGATTGCTAATTTCTTGAATCTTTTATTTTTCTTGTTCAAATTATTTGCTTTCGAGCTGGGTGGATAATACCTAATGGCATGTTAAAGTATATTTATTTGCTCGCTCATCATTTAACTGACTTTGTGTGGTAGAGTTGATAGGGTTAAATGAAACGAAACTCTTAATCTTTGCTTGAACCAAGATCCATTTTTTCTTGTAGTGCCCCTTGTAATGTTTGATGTCTAATGCAGATTTTGCATGTATCCGAGGTTGAAGTGAGAGAGACCAAGATGATGGGATCCTCTCCCTTAATCATAGTGATGGTATATAAACATTCACTTCTGACAGTATTTTGCTGATTCACAAATTTATACTCGGCGATGATAAATAAAAGCTTGTGATGATGGTTTTTGTTTAATAAATTTGCAGTTTCAAACACAGCAAATCTACTGTGTACGTGACAGGAATGGGTCAATTACAGAGGGAGGCAAGGTAAGTGGTGTACCATTTGGGATGAGACCAACGAAACACAACTTTGTTTCTAATTATCATCCATTTCATTTGATAGGATACAATCCACACAGTTTATTATGCTTGGGCTTTACAACAAATGGAACCAGAAGATCGAGGAGAAGGTTGCATTTATTTGATGTGGAGACTAAGAGAGATGCAGCAGCAAGGAATCCGAGCCCTCATCTAACTCTTCCCCCCTCTCTTCAATACGCTATTAAATAACTCTGGATGCTTTTGTATAATCATTGCCTTCTTTTTTATATTCCAACGACGATCGATTTTGTCTTAAAATTATTAATGTTCTTTTTTTTTTTTTATAATAATATCTCAGGCTTTTATGCTTTAAGCTTCTGTAATATGTAATTCTCTTGGCTTTGACATTTAAAACTCCCAAAATCAAGAGTGAGTCTCAAGAAAATGGAGCCGTGGGAAAAGAATTATTCGTTATCACAGACAACATCCACTAAACTGAGGTGATTAAATTTAATGCTGAAATAAATATATGATTGTGACAGGGAATTTTAATCATAAGTTAATGTCACGCTGCTTATTTTGCTACCTCAGCTCGACTTTCCAGTCTTTTGGTTTCATTCTCTTCTCACTCAATTTCATCAAACACACAATGCTTACACAAACTGAACTAAGATTATCCTGACAATCTGGAAACTCATTTCAAAATAATTAAAATTAGTATTATTATGTTTTACTTATATTGACAAAAAACATTAGCAAGATAAAGTGGTCATAAGGAACCAGTACTTTGCACCCGAAAAAGGAAAAAGTAAACAGATACATTGGCATAGGATGTTAGGCTATAAAGTCAAAGTTCACGTGTTATTAAAAATGAAGGTGTGAGCAACAAGAAGTTGCACATTAGACTAAAACGTCAATCTTCACATTAAAAATGAGAAGGTTTGATGCCTGCTAGTCAATGTGAGGAACTCGTTGTTAGGTTGTCTGTACGTACCTCGATAAATACTCTTAAAATCTGGAGGTATGCTTTAACTCTGATGGGTTACTGGTATCTACCCTCATCTAAATTTTTTTTTATAAAAAAAAAAAAAATGAAGGCGGGTTGTCAAGGTTCACATGATTTTTATTTCATGTTTTTTTTTTCTCCTTTTCCTTGCATACATTAATGGATGCTTCTGAAATTCTGAATACTGACACTTATTATACTGTGGCTTGAGCAGCTCTGTGCTTGGACCCTTTAGCAAAAGCCCTTCCAGTTGTTATTGATGGTAATTTCTTATCTTTTACAATTATATTATTCAATATATATATATAATCGGCAAAACATTTTGAAACATTTAGTCTTGTAATACATAATTTTAACAAATAACAATTATATATATGTGTGTGTATCTCCACGCGCGCATATATATAGTAAGGTGGATGATGAAAAAGATTTTGGTTTTTTTTTAATCAAACATCAAACATATTATTTATTACTTATTTTCTCTTATTTATATTGAATATACTGTAGTGGTTGTTTGGCTCATCAACTTCTCAGGCATGCAATTAATATGAATAAACTTAAAAACATTGTTAGTTTTACACAGACTTTATGCGTTTTCAGCCTCTTAATAATTTCGGTGAAAAATGTTAAAATTGCTTTATAAATGAGATGGAGAGTGTATAATTAACAAGATGAAAGTGATTAAAGTGAACTCATTCGAAGAGGAAGATCATTAAAGTGATTAGACCACGTCCTTCTTAATCTTTGAGAAATATTTTGATTCAATTAAGATAATGATTTAATTTCGCATCAAGTACTAGTAAAGGCTAGAACTTATCCTCATTGTTTTTAACATATATATTTTTTATTTCGCCACGCCATCATCCACGTTGTTATATAATAATAAGAGACACAATCTTACAAATCGTAATGTTTATCGCTCAATTCCCGGGTCATAATCATAGGGAGACTTAGGTTAACTAAATTTCGAGATAAGAAATATAATTTTAAAAGGTAAAATACTGTAATATTTTTTATCCTTTAAATTTATAGAGTTTTCACTTTGTACGGTCCCTTAATTTTTAAAATTATTTTTTCAGTCTTTTAAACTTAACGTTGTTAGTCTCAAATCTCATGATGATTTTCCATAAAAATTATTGTTATATTAAAAATTAAACTTAAAATGTCACCCTTGGACATCATGGATTCCTCCCTAGATGGCTATCGATCAGTAGTCAAAATCTGAAATATGTAAAATCTGTAACTACATGTAAAATTTTAAAAACGGTGTCCATTATTCTTTTTTTTATTATTATTATTTATTAAATCATGTAGATCGCAGATCAGAAAGAGAGGGGAGGTGACAAACAAACATCTCTACAGTTGCGTGATATACTGATATTCACGAACGAGGAGATTACAGATGAATATCATAATTGTGGTAATAACCAGTTAACTCGTGGGCTCTGGTGTAAACATGACCATCCCAAAAGTCCATGTTAAAACCATCGCAAATACTTGCCGCTTCAGGAGAAAGTGGAAATTGGAAGTGTGGATCAGCGGCATAAGCACCCACGCCTTCAAGTTGGCTGCTTTCGCCGGAATTATCAGCCGACAGGACTTCTGACCAGAAATCCTCGTCCAAAGACGTATCGATATTATGGGTCAGCATTTCGACATGATTTGTGTAGATGTCGTCACTGTTTGGTTCGATGTTGTCAGTGGTAGTGAGGGTGGAGGCATCACTGATACTGATAGAGCATTGTGGGGTTTTCATCACTGTGTTGTCGTCGTCATCGGAGGAAGAAGTCACGGGGTTTTGTCTGTTGTGTTTAGGGTTGCGAGTAGTGGGGAGGTGTTGTTGGTTGAGTGGTAGCCTCTTCTTCAAGTGGGTGTGCCACACATTTTTTATTTCATTGTCTGTGCGTCCCGGTAATCTCGCTGCAATTGCCGACCATCTGCATCATTTATAAAAAAAGAACACACACTTATTTAATGTTTAAACATATTAATGAAACACTAGCTGCTTCCCCTAATGATAACGTTACGCACTAACCAATGTGCCAGTCACTGCTACAACAAAACCTAAAAAACGTCCTAAATAAGATCTAATTAACGTCCTTTTCTAATAGGACGTCTATGTGGAGTAGTAAGAAATTCTGATTTAAGGCGCCCTGAATTTTATTTAGGACGCCTTAGTTAAGGCGACCTGAATAAAATTTAGGGCGCCTTAACTAAGGCGTCACGCCTTAATGACTTTTTTTAAAAAAAAAAACTTGGAATGGCTCATTTGACAACCATTCCAATCGATCTCAGGTTTTCCCTCAGCTAGATCCAAAACCTAAACGAAAAATGAAAAATTCACGAAGAGAGAGAAGAGAGAATCTGGAGTAAGAATGCAAGATATTCCCGGAACTGTTAATTACAGACTTGCGAAAATTGTATATACGAAATAAACAACAGATTAGAGCAATGCTAGAAAAAAAAACGCAAGATATTTAATATAAGCAAACAAGAATCCCAAGAAGAGGCAAATGATAGTTACAGAAACCAAAATGACAATTTTCAATTCAAATTAAAGTACCAGAGTAATAATTAATAAATTAAGAAAAACCATAACCCTAGAATTCAAAACAAATCCCCAGAAACTGAGAAAGAATGAATCGAGAAAGAACATAGGGGGAAAACGAAATTAAAAACCCTAGTGGAATGGAGGCGGTGCGTGACGAAAGGATCTTCCATGTGAATTCCTGCATAAGCTACCAGTGACGGAAGGATCGCAGAAGCATAAGGTGTCCTTGATCTTGTGGAATCCATGGGTGAAGACACCGAACTCAAAAAGCAAACCGATCAAGATGACAACAAGAATGACACACATACACATCCTGCCTTTATGAATTTATGGTTGAGGAGGGTGAGGATGAGGAAGGGCGAGGGAGGGAGAGGGTCGGCACGGGAGGGTTTCACTGAGGTAATGAATAAGAAGGAAAAATATAAGTATGAGATTTTAGATATAGTTAAAAGGAGCTTTCGACGCCCAAAATATAATTCAGGACGGTTAAAGTGGATTTTAGGCGCCCTTAATTTAAATAAGGGCGCCTAAAGGTTGCCTTTAGGCGCCCTTATTTAAATTAAGGGCGCCTAAAGTCTTTAAATAAAAAAAAATTTTAAAAAATAATTACTTTAGGCGTTCTTAATTTAAATAAGGGTCCTAAAGTCCTTAAATAAAAAAAAGTTTAAAAAATATTTTTTCACAAGTTTTTTGATGCCCTAAAATAATTTTAGGGTACCTAAAGTATATTTTAGGCGCCCTAAACTTTCTTAAGACTCCTAAAATATATTTTTTGGCGCTAAATTTTTGACACTTTGGCGCCTAGATAATGTTTTGAAAAAAATTTGGCGCCTTTAGGCGCCCTAAATAAAGTTTAGGGCACGTAAAATATACTCCTTATTTTTTTTTAAGGAAGTAATATTCATTTTTTTTTTTTTAAGCAGTGAGCCTTTCATTTGTCTGCTTCTTAACCGGAAAGAAAAGTGGGGTGTTTATTTTATTAGGAAGAAGCACGTGAAAATGGTGCAGCTCAAGGCCGACGGATCCATGTCGTCATGATTTTGGTCCTATATATCGAGATAAGATACAAGCAATAGTGTTTTTGGGTCCTACTCAAGTATCAAAGAACGTACTGTTTAACTATCTCGTTTCACCATTTTAGAGGGGGAAATTGCCTATGGCATGTAAACTGTCATATAAGTAGGAATAGGAGGTGGTAGACTCTATGATGTGGCTTGGAATCCTGGGCTGTCAGTATATGAAAGAAAAGAAAACTGTAGGTGTTGTTTGTGGCACATATATATATATATATATGGATAGAGTTTGAATTAAGAAAGAAGAGTACTGGCCTGTTTCCCAAGAGACGGTGCAAGCGGAAGATGGTGTTCTCTTCTTCGGGGGTGAAGTTGCCGCGTTTGATATCAGGCCTCAAATAGTTGGTCCATCGCAGTCTGCAACTCTTGCCACACCTTAAAAGCCCTGTTTATATATAACGAGTGTGTGGTCATGAGATATATAGAACACAAAATAAAAAGAGAATGAAATGAAAGGAAGGAAGAAAGACCAGCTTGTTTGGGAAGGGCTCGCCAATTGGAGTGACCGTGGGATTGGATGTAATTGATGAGTAGGTGGTCTTCTTCTGCGGACCAAGGTCCTTTCTTCAATCCCATTTTCTCACAGCACGGACCTCTCCCCATCTCTCTCAATATAATCTCGCAGACAACACACACTCTCGCCAATGCATGCGCTATTTAAGCAAGCTGATCATCAGTGCCTCACACGAGCCGCTATCCACAACAGCACGTGCGGCGTCGTCCTGTACGATCAAGGAAACTTTAATTTATATGTAGGCGTAGCATTATAATTTCTTACTAATTACTAATATATAGGAAAAGGAAGTATATGTAATTAACAAAAGAGGTCAAACAAAACGTGCAAATTGCCTAACTGATATATATGTAGGGGCAACAGTCTTCATTTTCATGCTCTCTTGGGCTTCATTCATTCTTTCGTATTACCATCTTGTCGCAAGTTCACATTAAATGTCAAATTTTTTACGTGTTTGTTATGTATCTATCCTTCTATTAGAAAGATGAACATATTTTTTTTTTAATTTTTTATATATTGTATTTATTTATATTTATATTATATGTTACTTTTTGAAATATTTTTTTCACCCAGCATTTTAAATTAATTAATTTTCAGTTATTTATCTGTAACACTAGTATCATGGAAACTAATTAATTTGAAACACTGAGCGAAAAAAATATTTTTTTAAAAAATATATAATTTAAATATAAATAAATACAATATAAAAAAATTAAAAAAAATGTGCTCATCCCTCTAATAGAGGAATGTGCACATAACAAACATATAAAAACTTGACATGTAATATGCACTCTTTTGTCCGCCTCTCACCCTCTCTCGATCGTTTTCTCTCATCTCTTTAATTTTTTTGTTTCATAAACAAATTATCGGAAGTAATGCTCTTTTTAACAAACTAATCCCTCTCAAAATAAGTTATTACATTCGCGGATGGCACATGAGTTAGGATTTAGACATTTAACCACTTGTTTAAATGACGGTATCCTCTTCCATGTATCCATCAACCACATATGTTTTAATTAAATAATACTCCATGAGTTCCTTAGTGTAATGATAAATCAAGGTATTTTAAAGGGCGATTGCAATGAGATTTTAAGGAAGGCGACTTATTGTGTACGTACAAGTCTGATAACAACTGAGAATCACACAATAACAAATTCTAGCTAGTACAAGAAATAACAACATACAGGTTTATATTACTCGTGTCATGGAGATTTCTCAGTAATTAAGTCATTTACTTTGAACCACGTTATAGTCCTCTTTGTTCCAAATAACTATATTACATGAACACAAAAAGAGAATTTCTCATACTCTAAATTATAGTACTACTAGCTCAAGTGCTAAAATATAAGATAAAAATAATATCATCAAAGACACGACAAACTATAAAAGTGGAAATGGACTGATTCGCAAATTAGAAATATGATTCAAGTCGTGCTTTGCATCAAGTAGCTCAAAAGAGGTCAAAGAAAGAGGCTAGTGTCAAAGTTGGTAGCCCACGTCTTTATTTTGATTTTAGAAAAAACCAAAAAAAAAAACTATATTTTAAAGCAGCGCTTTTTGGTGAACAAACAAATCAAAGGCGAGGGACTTTTGTATTCTGCGTAAAATTCAAAATATATAAACAACGCATGAATATAATTTTTATATATATTATATAAAGATGTATAAAAAATATAAATTAGACTTTGAAGTTTGAAGGAGAAATTGAAGAGAAGAAAAAAGATTGGGTATTGTCAGAGATGATGTCACTAAATTAGTAATTAGGTGAAAAGCAGGGCGGGCGGTCGCACGTTTTCAAGATAATTGACCCTGCTTTCAACATAATCTCCATAAATTTACAATAGTCGATCCAGCCCCACTTCTACCAACATTACAATACATTATTAATTACTAGTAACAAATAAGAAGAAATCTGCAAACACTTTCATGGTTGAACTCAAAAGCTCACTTAATCCCTTTTTTAAGTGAAAATATCTCTATACTTCAATCATATTCTGATTTTAATAACTATATTTACTTTCTTAATTTTGTGTCGTTTCTTTTATTGATCTGTTAGAAATATTATCAAATAAGAGAATTAACAATAACAATAAAGAAATTAACAATTTTCATTTCCTGCCAACGACCGGCTCTAACAGGCGGCAGTTAGTCGTCAGAGATCAAGCAACGACTTTTAATGACGAAAAAAAAGAAGACATTTTGATATAATTTTATTTGTGTCCTTTAATTTTTTCAGTGAAGTTTCATAACTTTTCAGAATGATTTGAAATTAAATTATTACAGGGGCGTCGAAAATTTCCCTTTGTCTTGGTTAAATGTATTAAGACCGGATTATGACTCAATAAAAGCCCCACCCCCTTGGCCACCTTAACATTTCTTTTACTGTGCTAATTTTGGCTGCCTGCTTTGTGCGTCCAGATTTGTACAGCTTTGTCAATGGCCTTGAGGTAGCATTTAATAAATACTAGTAGCATATATCTATCTTTTCTTATGGCTTTATCAAGTAAAAGTATTCGGATATCAATTTACTGATCCGGCACTTCAATAACAAGGAACAGACATCCATATTTATTTATTCTAATTCTAAAGCAGAATATCTGAAAATGGATCTCACTTTGTATTATTCAGATCTTAATAATCAACAGCCTCTGGTCTTCCATGCTTTAACCTACCAACTTTTTGAGCATGGTTTTATCACTTTAAGCAACATGCTTATAATTTAATCAAGCTTAATGTGACATTTTATTTAGTTTCTCCAATGGATGCCGTGATTCTCTTCCATTACGTTTGTTCGAATAAACGTGACGTGCTGTTCATGTCAGAGTAAACAGATAAATTGTAAATTCATATTACGTCAGGCATTAATACCAGCTGAACAAATTTTCATCCATTAAACCTCAGGTTTCAAAAATGAACGAGGACCAACAGACTACGAAGTCATACTTTACATTACTACATAGTTTAAAATGAGTCATAATATTTTGTAACTTACGAGTAATATGATTTCTTCGATATATATATATATATATATATATCCAAAAGTGTCTGTTAATTTCGTTCTTAAGGATTGGGAAAGCTCATGATTTTCTTAGTGATTTGCTTAGTTCTCCTCAACCACTACCCTACTGAGGTGGTGGATGATACGAGTAGTGTCAACAAGGTTTGGCTAAACCTCGTCTTCTGTGATCGTCCTCATGTTTTTTTCCTCCAAAAAAGAAAAAAAAGGATCGTAAAACCACGCCATTGAAAAGCATATAATCTGACGCCGTCTAGATAAGGGTCACATTTCCCACATTCTTAGTACTATGGTTCAATGATTCACCAACTCATCTCTCATAGAATCAATCATTAATTACTCCGCAACATTCAAGGAACCAAAGGAGCTCTTAATTGTTTCAATCATAAATACCGTTAACAAGATCACGGACCAAAAATGTTTTCCTCTTTTCTTAATCTGCGCAAAACACTGTTAAAAAATCTACGCCTTTGGCTAAGCATTCACATGCAGGCAGCCACAGAAATAGGTGAAACCTGAAGGCAAACACAGCATTAACTTGTCGCTATAACGAAAAGCGATTCCCACCACCATCCATAAAACGATCAGTATGCCATCCTTTGTCCTGCAATGCTCTTAGAAATACAGGGAAGACATTGTTCATTTTTTCGTAGGCCTCTAGCAGGGTTACAGCACTGAGCTCCTGAGAGGGCTTGTCCATCTGAGCAGCATAAGCAGCAACCAACCAGCCTCTCAATGCATCCTCCCCAGTAGCGTCATGCTCCAACACCATGTTAATGCATTTACCTCCCCCATTTAAGAGAAACTTCTCCTCAGGGAATAATTGTTTTATTTCATGGAGCCTTGAAGGCTTAACGACCTTGTGCAAAGTCCTACCCACTCTAACATTTCCGGCACCTTCTATGAGTCGCCCAGGAAATAGCAGATCTTCTCTGTATCTAATGTCAACAGGACTCGATATATTCCCAGCCTAATTCAGATAATTAGATTGAACTCAATGCAGTCAGTCAGACGCCAGTTCTCTCGTACAAATAAGAGAAACAAAACAAGGGGTGTTAAAATAATGTATAACCAGATTCCAGACCTGAAGAAAATCAGCCACAACTATTGCGGTTCTTTGTGGATTCAAGGTATTGACAGGAGTAGCTTTCATTTCTTCAACCACGCTGCATACATGTATAATTGAAAGGAGAGGCCCCACAACCAACTAATAACAAACGTTTCAGAATCCATCAGTTGGGAAACATCGATAAAATTAATACTTCTCATTCAAACAAGTTACAAGATTCATTAAATCTCTTGAAGATAAAATTGAACTGGCATATTTGCTTCTGTGATGAAAAAGTAATGGTCCATATTATAAATAAGGTGATAAACAATCCTGTGAGGCATACTCCTAAGAGACATACGATTTCATAATCTTGTCACTTCAGTATACCTTTTTTTTCTCTTGATAATGTTGCCACTTCCATATTTAACCGCAAACAATGTCTCATTTCTAGGGGAGTATATTGATCTGTTTTTTGAGATAGTGGTGTCCAGATATATGGTCTAACCTAAAAAGATCTCTACAATAAAGCCCCAAGTATTTTTTCCCCCATGTTGCTGCAACTTCCATCTTTTTACTATCAGTCAGAAAGTCATTAAATAGCTTGTTTGCACAAACCTAATATGGGTAAAAAACTGAACAAATGCGTATAAACAATAATGCCCAGGAAAAATTATAATATGTTATTATACCTTCCCATGCATTGAAGTACAGATAGTAGATGCTAACTGAATTCCAACTCCCATTCCAACAACATTGAAGAGAGTTGAAATAGCCTCCCCTTTAGCAAATAGATCACTAAGGTTTCCTTCTTTGGCAAATGAGGAATAAATAGGCAACCTAGTTGCTCTTGCTGCAACAACTGCCATCCCCTGCCAACTCCAAAATAATAATAAAAGAAAGAAAAAGTTTACAGTAAACTAATTAATGAGACCCAGTCCTAGTATCAAATAGGAAATAACAAGTCTTTTACTCAAACGGAACATAATCTATGCAGAGGCAAAACGACTTGCTGGCCAGCTGGGACCTTTTAAAATTTGTTAATATATATAGCTATTTATTATATAATATTTTATTTTGGCTAATAATTTGACCCCAGTTAATCTCTTACCTTCTCTACAAGAACAATGTTTGGTTCATCACTCATTGGGATGTAAGAGGAAAGTAAAATTCTTATTTGAGATACTTACTGAAAAAGTAGGTATCATCTTATATTTTGTTTTGATTTATAATTGTCAGTTATTATTTATTTGTATTTTCAATGTTATATGATACTATTTAGTAAACAGTTCAATATGTTTATTTTTTGGCCCAAGCTAAAAATATTTTCTAGTTCCGCCATTGAATCTATGATAACATACCTTTGCCAAATTGCCTAGACCTGCCATTTCAAGAAAAAGATGTGGGCATAAAGGAGAAAGCACTTCCAAGCCAGTGCCTAAATCATAGAGCACATCAGCTGTAAAATGCAAGGCTTATTGAAGTCAGGCACCCTATGAATAAGCAAATATGAGCTATAATAAGAACAAAGATTTTAGCCAAGATGCAAACCAAAAATTCTCCAACGTTTAGGCTCTGAATCCATTCGAGCGCCCAAATTACTACATATTAGCTTCCCTACATGTTGCATTCCATCCTTTAAAATCTGTATGTCAGAGGAACACAAGGAAAACATATCTTAAGTGGATGCTAACGTTACCAGTCTCAGAATTGTTAGTTGCAAGGTGATATCAAATTACCCAACTAACAGCAGTTGATTGAGCAGGGGTGGGCTGCAAGCCTGCAGCAAATAGCAGTGACTGCAGAAGTATAAGCATACAGACCAAGGACAACCACTTCATACTCTATTATGTTGTTAAGATCATTCTTATTCATACAAATAAAAAAGGAATAAACTTATAACAAAAAAGAAATAAATCAAATACGAATAAAAAATTATAACTTGTCTGTTTAGGCAAGTGACTTTATATCAACGCAGTAAAATTATTTCTAGTTATATTTTATACTAATATTTTGTAGTCATCAGAAGACCTGAGTTGACAGCACTGATAGTGCTGCACTGGTAACATGCTGAAGTGCTCGAAACTGTGTATATCTAAGGTAGCCCTCATTCACACTGCAAAGGAAACACCAAAAGTTTGAGTCATCAGATTAGAATTCCTTGTCTAAGCCATCTAGCCCATTAATGGACTAAATCCTATCAGGAAAGAAGACAACCTATATGGATATCCTGAGGGGAAAAATTTATTTAGGAAAGACTCCACCATCCTGTGATATATTGGTCTGGAGTCATCTACGAGCCTTACCTAAAGGGAAACCAAGAAAATTAGTTAGGGCAATTAAAGCAAATAACTAGTTGAACAAAAACTTTCATGAAAACTAAAATCCAATTATGAGCAAAGTTGGTGTCACTGTGTATTTTCATGACTAAAGAAAACACTTGTAGCTTTTTCAGAAGTGAAGCTCCTAAAAAGGAATTGTAGCTGCTGAAATGTTGAATGACATATCACATGTTTGACTCCAGCAAGCATGAATTTTCCCTCTTCGTTTTTTAGCATTTTGTTCTAAAAAAGGTGAACAGTAAGACATGAAGACAAAATAACAGGGATCAAAAAAGAAGAAAGAAAACTTAACCCAGCAAGAACCATCGTTTCCACCTTTATAGGCACTTTATTCTCTGGAATAGAACCATAAAGAAACTGATACGATACAGAGGACCCAGCAGGAGGGCAATTAATTTTTCCAATAACTCAAATTTAAGGAAAGGAAACATCTCATGAATTGTTCGAACTTGAGAAAGATTGCAATATTGCTATAATAGCGACATATCAGAATATAACACACATTAAAAAGGAACTTCATCATGCATAAAGAAAATGAACAACTACAATTTATGCAAACTTCAAACTGAAATGTTCACTGGAAAAAAAAAAAACTTCAAATTGAGCTCAATACGGGAACAAACTACATAATGCTTGAGATAACAAATGTCCTCCGAGAGATGAACCTTCCTAGACTAGGACAAATAACACCAGTTGGGAATATTTCCTGTTGATTTAATAGATTCCGATACTAGAATGACGAGAAATATGACGGCATTCTCCTTCCTCAAGAATATAACTAAAGAAAGTCAACTCCGAAGGTCCTCATCAAGATTCATTTCCGTGTACCTAAATAAATGAACAGAATAAATTAGGAGAATTAAAAACGTACGGAGAGTTGGCCATCGGGTTCAAACTGGAACCGGCGACAAACGGAATCAGAGGTTTCGATCCAGAATACAGGAACTTGAGGTTGATCGTCCGGCTTCTTCTTGCGCATTTTAAGCATGACCTATTTGTCATTTGAAAATTGAAAAGAAAATGAAAAAAATAGATTGAGCCAGCAAAATAATACAAGATAATGAAAAGCAGCAAGATAGTGATTGGTAAAGTACACACCAGCAAATCCATGGAGAGGAATTGCTGGTGACAATTTAAGTTGTTGCCAAGCTCAGATTTTTCGAGGCAAAAATGAAATTCTGATACTCGTGGACAACAGATGAGGACTTGGCCACTGGTAAAGTGCCTTGCTACAAGCGGGGGAGCCGGAGAGAAGACCGAGGAATGGAGAAGGAAGGGTATAGAAGAACGACGTCGGATGATGACGGAACGGAACCATCCTAATTGGAAACATAATCGGTGCCGACCGCCTAATCAATAATCATCTAAGGTAAGAGCACAAAATCTACATCTGGTTCAGTTTTAATATTATTTTATTTTGATAATTTTAATGGCATGTAATTTCAATCCTACAAAAAATCTCCTAATTGTAATTTTAAAAAAAGAAATTTACTTCAAAATTAGTATAAATTAAAATTTTAAATAAGATTGTCTATATTAGGTTTGGATGGTTGAAACAAAGCTACCCAAGTTATCCACCATTACTTTTCTTCCTAGTTCTTACATTAATGATCTCAGCCACCGTGAGATCTACATCTTCAACAACACCCTTCACGCTTTCGCTTCCACATCAGTCTTCTTCGATTTCTTTGTTTTTCTTTGTCTTGGTTGATTCCTGGAAATGCTTGTGGAGTCTGTTACGCGGACATTGGTTATTTGGTCTGGAATGTTTCTGGGATATCTGGGCAGATGCCAACCACGATGATGGGACGGACGGTGATGGTTGTTCTTTTCTTAAAAAAAAAAAAAGAACTGCCACAATAATGTTTTAATTAGTTGTATAATTCTACTAAACTCTTCTTATTATATAGTAGTACTATTTTTTCCAGTTTTTATGTGATTACACAATGTTTGAGAAATACGTAAATTACTTTTCAAGGATATAACTAAGAGAATATTAATTATACATTGATACAATAAAACAACAATTAAAGTGAGCCAAAAAATTTTACCTGACTCACAATTCATTTTCTCCTTTTTCATACATGATTACAGAAAACACTGAACAAATTACATTCACATGTACAGGTCTGATAAAACTCCCATTAACTTGCCAACCGAAACGAGGGGAGGAGAAACATTAAGTGTACGGCAGCTCCCCATTACTAAAATGGACAAGACACAGCACAGGGGCTTTCTTCAACTGCGAACAACCACGTCCACAGACCACAGCCATCTGGACTTAAACACTAAATGAATGCAATTCAGAAAACAGTAGAGCACCCAAATTGGGCATTCATTCGGTTTGCAAGCAACTTTTTTGGGGGACCATGAATTACACAGGTTAGGTGAAGAATTGTATCGGCACCACTAATAATCATAACGTTAAGTCAGGATCGTCCTCATAATCAAAATCTTGTTCACTAGAAGCCCTTATTCTCTTTGCATCTCTAGGCCCACTTCTTCCTTTCTTCGGTTTGCCCCTGACACGTCATGTACATGTTTTAAGCTTACAAATAAACAATGCATGCATACCGAATATGTTTGCTAAAATTTCTACAACATAATCAGAGATCCATCAGCGGATTACTTACTGCCCATTGGCATAAATTCCACCTTTTGAACGTCCTGGACCAAAATCTGACCTTCCATCTGCATAAATACCGAAGTATGAAAACGCAATCAAAGTTATGCCATGAAAATTATTGACATGTATGCTTGTATAATCTCACCATCTCTACCAGCCGCAATCTCTTCGGCCTGTAATAGACAGTTGAAGAAAATGCAAAATCCACGTCAGAACTTCAGAATTCAGAAATAATATTTCCATCAGAAGATCCCATGAACATATTTAAAATATAAAATCTCTATAGATAAATAAAACAAATAGAAAAATAGGAACTTCTCTTTTTGAAAAAGTGTTAAGACGAAATGGGTCAAGCCCTGTAAGACAAATGGGGTCAATGAGTGCACCACTACAGCCAAAATATTTCAGTACAGATGCAACTGAATTCCTTGGTTAGATGCGTAAGGTTTTACCAACTTAAAACAAAGTTACAACCTATCCACTGCCAAGATACTGTTGTTACTTGTTCAATGCTTTGATTTGATGCTTCTAAGTTCAAAGTTTTTGATAATTTAGCGCTTAGTACCAAGTCACAAAGATGACATAGACAAATCACACCTAAAAATCTCACTCCTTTAATGCACAACATTACATTCCTCTCCAGTCCAAATTATATACAACTAACCTCAAGTAATTCTAATGTCGAACACTGAATATGGGATGAAGCATACAACTCTCAATCTAAGATAAGGTTTTAAACGTTCAATATCATTGGCTTGTCACGTTCATTGCCCAACTTTCCAGCTGAATTCTGCCTACAGACTCTGGATCAAAACAGTTTCATAGCCTTCTAAGTGAGTGTTTGACAAGCCAACTTCTAGAACCAAGAAAACTAATATGACAGCTTCAAAATTAGTGGAAGCAAGCAATACTGCTATCTACTTTCTTCATTTTTTTTCACGTTCACAATAAAATATTCGAGAAGTGTGCTTATAATCAAAGACAGTATGACAAAATAGTTGATGTATTGTATCTCTAGCCCAACAAATATTTTTCTTGAAGTTTTCAATAACTCTTTTCTTTTCAGGTGATAAGCAGAATCAAAAGAGTCAAGTACATAAAAGTGCCATAACTACAAAAGGAAGACAGAGTTAACTTCAATTTTTTTCTGAGCCACAACTAGTATTTCACGCATAACCATACCAACCTCATCTTCTTGCAGCTAATTTAAAATTACAGAATACGCACCGCTGGTGAGGTCACCGAAGATAATGAAAAGAGCCTATCTTCAGGCTGAAACTTTCTAGACCGCTTTAAGCTGCCATGAAGAAGTTAGATTCACTGATGTCAGTCAATTATTAAGCATTATGTCTAAATTCAAAATCACTAGATAACACGAGAACGGCACACACACCATTGACACCATTTCGTAATTGATTTATAAAAAATTGTTAATAATTGTTGTGCTATGGGCAACAAGTCATCTATTTAACATGGAAAGATATACAAGACAACAAGTTTTTTTTTCCAAGTTTCAGAGTAGAGATTTCATAATTGTTGTGCTATGGGCAGCACCCCAGGTGCTCCACTTCTCAGCATTCCATTCAAGTCAATTTTATCTTATGAAACCTTGGTAAGACCCAAATACTGATGTATCTTCATTTAGGGCCAGCACAACTAATGAATATGGTGGCCAACAAGTTATCCCCCTGTGTGATTTTTTGTTTTATCAAAGTAATTACACAACTCACGATCCAGCTTTCTCCAACCATCAAAGAAGCAATCTACAAAAAGTTCAATAGACTCGTTATATTTTTTTATGAATAAAAGGACAGATCGCACGCTTAGGACTTAATATGAGCCTGCATAACCTCGCTACGTTTTCTTAATATCATCACAACATCAGAAACTAAAAACAAAAGGGGTTCAAGTAATCGGTAGATGATAAAAAATTATGAAAACTTCAATATAGAAAAATTAAAAGAAGAAGCTCCGTACAGAGCAGTGTTCTTCGATGAGGATAGGAACCCATCAAATCCTTTTAATACATTGCCACACTGTCCCGGATCCTGTAAATAACTTGTCTCCATGTCATAAACCTGTCTTAAATGCAAAATATTAGTT
The DNA here is from genome assembly GCA_037074495.1 of Acacia confusa. NCBI lineage: Eukaryota > Viridiplantae > Streptophyta > Magnoliopsida > Fabales > Fabaceae > Acacia > Acacia confusa. The sequence goes on along the minus strand of CM073507.1, from coordinate 4,033,068 downwards.
GAATTAATTTTGACATCCCATATCAAATCCCCATTGTCTTAAGTCTTAACACACACTCAAATCAGTATTTTCTGTTAAGGGTGTAGAAACAAGATTCCCTTATACAAAGCCGCTTTTTCTCGTTTTTGGGCAACTGAAACAAATTAAAGGAACAAAGAGGGGGCCAGGAAACCCTAAAGAGGGTAGAGAATTGCCTGTTTTTCTATGTTACGAAGCTCCTCGTGAAGCTTAGCTCTCCTACTAAGAAGCGAAGCCAACATTGCCGAAGGGTTTGCAGTTCCTTTTTGAGCTGAAACAACATAGAAGATAAATCGAAGGAAAATTACGGGTATCGTTCAAGAACAAAACTGAAGGTTCAAACGCAAGGATGAGAAGGATGGAAAAGAACGTTATTCAGCAATTACCTTCCGTTTCCATTTTCGCGGGACAAGCCCAAAATTCGCGATCAGATTATCAGGAGAGAAATCCCTCCAAGACCAAACCACACCGACCTACCCCGTTGTGCCGATGCGTTCTTCCCCACCTGATTACCCTCGCTTTGAACGCAACCAACCAATCACATCACGGCACGTGCACTAAAATATTTTTAGGCCCATTAGAAGCATGGTCCAAACCAAAAATGGACCCAAGGCCCATACCAGTTGGGCGTAGAAGATTGATAAAAAAAAAAAAGGATATGTTTATTATTTTGTGTGTGTGTGTTTGGATTAATTTCTTAATAATAAATTTTAAGATTTATAAGATAAATATATAAAAAAAGTCTTGTCTAAGCTTGTGGAGAAAGGCTTCTTAAACCACGGTTTCATAAGTTCCAAAACACTATCGGATGAAAGTAATTTTAAAAAATAGATTATGAATAAAATAGATTTTCTAAGAAAATAATTTTTGAGTATTTGTATATTTTGTGAAAAAAATAATTATTGAAATTTGTTAATTTCTAAATTTTATAAAACCTCTGTTTTCTGGCTAAAAATATAATATTTCGTGGGACAAGGGTGTTTGGATAGCCTAGGTTAGCATCGTGGTCTTGGGAAAAAAAATTGGTTGTAAAAAATTATTGAGTGGTTAGGCTGTCTTCCTCAAAATCATAGTTTTAGGAGCATTTCCATTTAATACCTTAAAATATTTCGTTCTATAAAATATTTTTTTCTGCAAATTTGCTATTAAATCTCAACATCCATATGTAATTTTGGGTCAATTTTTTCTTTAAAGTATCTTCTCGTGAATAATGAAGATCCCCAAGAAAAAGATGGCAGATAAGGCAATTGAGAGGGTCAGCTCCAAGCCTCCAGCATTGAGGAGGTGCGGGCATTGTATTGTGCAAAAACTCCAATGACAAGTAAGGTTGGTAAAAGCAAAAATATCGGCAACGCGACTATTTGCTAAAAAGTCGATATTGATTAATATAATAATTATGACAATTTTTTCACCTTTATGGAATCTTCTTACATATATACACACACTTTTGCACCATTTCAATGACCCGAGGTCATGGTATTTTTGCATAATTTAAAATTTTTCATCCATACTATTGCTTACTTTTATGGTGTTAGGTGGGAGTAAGAATAATTGATGGCTAAATTTCAACCAAAAACCTTATATTCATAACTGTGGAGGTTAATGGGGTTATGAAGGCAAATTTGCAATAATAGACCCCCAAAAAAAAAAATTTGTCAAAATAAATCCCAAGAAAACATTTTGTCAAACTAACCTAGTTGGTGACGTCACTGTGCAGGTGGCGTTGCCACGTGGGACGCCACCTAGATGGCAGCGCCACCTATTTAAAAAAAAAAAATTGAAAGCTGCCAAAGAGCTGCCTTGCGGTAGCTTTTGACACCCCTGTCAGATTTTTTTTTTAATTTTTTTAATTATTATTTTAAAATATATAATATATAATATATATTATAAATAATATAATAATTATTTATTAATAATTATATACTAATATATATTATATATTATATTATATAATTATTAATAATATAATAATTATATATTAATATATATTATTAATAATTATCATATTAATAATTATTATATTATTAATAGGGTTTATCGTTAAATTAATAATTATATATTTTTAAAAATATTATTTTAGTTAATTATTAATTATTAATTAATTAATTATAATTATTTCATTTATTACAAAAAATATTATTAATAAATTATCAATCCTAGAATTGTGATAGCAGTTTATATTCTGATGTTTTTGTTCACTAAAAATTATTCTACGATTTAGATTGATTTGATATTATTAGTTCTGATTTTTTTTTTATTGGAAAGTTATTCTGCGACTTTTTCAATTTACTCAGAGGTGGAGGGAAGAATTTGTTTTCAAATTATTTTGTAATCTTTTTTAATGATAAATTATTAATAACTATTATATTATTAATAATATAATAATAATTTTCAAATTATTCTGCGACGGTAAACCCTATTAATAATATAATAATTATTAATAATTTATCATTAAAAAAGATTACAAAATAATTTGAAAACAAATTCTTCTCTCCACCTCCAAGTAAATCGAAAAAGTCGCAAAATAACTTCCCAATGAACAAAAAAATCGGAGCTAATAAAATCAAATCGATCTAAACGAATAAAATCAAATCAACCTAAACTAAAAACTAGACTAATAAAATCAATTTAAACTAATAAAATAAAACTAATACTAAACTAAGAAAATGAAATCAATCTAAACTAATCAAATCAAATCAATCTAAGCTAATAAAATTTGGGCCAAAAAAAAAATCAGAACTAATAAAATCAAATCAATCTAAATCGTAGAATAACTTTTTAATGAACAAAAACATCAGAATATAAACTGCTATCACAATTCTAGGATTGATAATTTATTAATAATATTTTTTGTAATAAATGAAATAATTATAATTAATTAATTAAGAATTACTAATTAACTAAAATAATATTTTTCAAAATATATAATTATTGATTTAACGATAAACCCTATCAATAATATAATAATTATTAATATGATAATTATTAATAATAAATATTAATAAATAATTATGATATTATTAATAATATATATTAATTATTAATATATCATTATTATATTATTTATATTATCTATTATATATTTTAAAATAATAATTAAAAAAATTAAAAAAAAATTTGAAAAGCTGCCGTAAGGCAGCTCTTCGCCATCTTGCAACAGCTTTCAATTTTTTTTTTTTTTAAATAGGTGGCGTTGCCACCTTGGGCGCCACCTAGGTGGCGTCCCACGTGGTAGCGCCACCTGCACAGTGGCACCACTTGTGGCGCCCGCTGACGTGGCGCCACCAACTAGGTTAGTTTGACAAAATGTTTCTTTGGGGTTTTATTTTGACAATTTTTTTTTTGGTCTATTATTGCAAATTTGCCGGGTTATGATACATTGGTATTATTTTTCTTAATAAATACTGAAAGTTATGACTTATTAGTTCCCCGGGAGACTAGCAACAACTCAAAACATCAACCTTAGATGATAAGATTTTTACCTTTTTAGAGTTTTTTTTTTTTAAACAGTTGGAGAAGTGAGTCATTTTTAATGTAATTTTTGTTTGAATAAGATAAAATAAAATTTAAATTGTAAATATGATTTATGTTTGGATTGAAACGGTAGAAATGACTTTTTTTTAAACTGAAATGTATTTAAATTATTGTTTAAAAAATCAATTGAGATAGAAAATAACAAAAAACAAAACAAAAATATAAGTTTTACAGGCAAAAAAAAAATAGAGTGTTGTATTTTTCTTACACACATTATAATACAGTATAATAATACAGTGTTTGTTTATGTTATTATTTGAAAAATAAGTTGAGATAAAAGATGATTAAAAAATGTATGAATCTTTAGTATATAGGTGTTGAAACTCATCTTTCTTCCCTAACCTCTGCAACCCAGGAATAATGGAAGCCAAACTCGAGTCTTTATCTTCTTCCGAAAAAACCAAACCCAAATCCATGAAACCCTTGAACTCTTGGAATTCAGGGTCTGATAAGCTCTTGTTTTCCCGATTCTTGCTTCCCTTTCTTGCAGTTTTCTTATTACTAGGCCACACTCCAAGATTTTACATTCTCTCTTCTTCAACTTGTGGATCCGTGACTTATTTTTGAGAGGATGGTTTGAAGAAGAAAAAAGTCTAGAGAAACGAGTACATTGAGAAGAAGAGTAACGAGTAGATGCGAGGACAGGAGTAACGAGCACATGCCACTTTTTGCCTCAAGGCTTAGAAGCAGTTTTTTTGGGGTTATCTTTAAAAGCGATTTTTTGCGTAGAAGCCTGGTAGAACACACGTATTCCCAAACACCATTAGATCCTCCCAGTGGATTTTTCGCCTTACACTACGCTTTTTTGGGGCCTCAACGCATTTTCAAACAGCCTACTTTTTGACCTCATTGAAGAGATATGCGGCGACAGGAACCCGAAGCACGATGGGTTAGTTCTGTGGGGTCGAATGGGGCCCAAGGACGGTGGAGATTCGTTTATAGGGAACGTCATTATGGATGTGATGTGGCCGAATCTGATTGGTATGGGCTGATGGTCCCCACCGCCCCACAAAAAGCAGAGATTCACAGCAATTGCGGGGTCAAATCCCTCCCCAATTCCACTGCATCGAACCCCGCTTTGCGTTGCTACGACGCACCGTCCCTCTCTTTAATTTTTTAATTTAGGATTGTGTTTGAGACCTTAAAAATATTTATTTATATCAATTGAGAAAAACAAATCGTAATATTTATTTTTATATAATAAATTACAATTAAAAAGATGTTTTTTAAATATTATTGGATATACCTGTATTTCTAATTTTTCACAGCATTTCACCATCTATCGGATTCGTTCTCTGTTTTTCTCCCATAGAAGTTAAAACCTTCCCTTCACGCTTTATATTCTTTGGTCATTTCGTGGGGGCTTCCTCACCTCTCCAACTTCTATTTTCCTTCTTCTTCCTCTCATCTTCAACTCCAAGTTTTCTCTTCTTCGTCATAGCTTTTGCTACTTTTATCTCTTGCTGCCAGCTATGTCTTTCAGAGGGATAAACCGGGTAAAGAATATCTACATTTATTTATTAGTTCTTCGCTCTCGACTGCTCGTTTGATTCTGGCAAATCGTGTCTTTGGAGATATCATTTGGATTTCTGTTGTTACATATCTGCGGCTATTAAGCTTGTTCATTCTTCGATTACTCTAAGCTTTCTCAGGAAATTAATAGTTGGATTTCCCGCGGTCATTACATTCTTTTAAGGCTGTGAGATTATATTATCGGCATCGGTTTCCTTTATATTTTTTATAGAACAATAATTCGTTTAACTCAGAAACTTAACTTTTAGAAGCCGGAGTCTTATGTCAGCCAGTGAGTACTACTTTTCACCTTTCATTTGATATAATTTTGGTTTCTTGCTTCTTCTTTTTTTTTTTAACGTAGTTTAGGCCATCGACTCCTTGATTGTTGTTACTTTCCTACTGGAAAGCAATTTGTGAATATAATTTGAAATGATCCGGGATTTGTATTAATCTATAACATCCCATATTAAGTAGAAAGTTCTCGCAGCTTCTCTTACAATTTGGTGTTTGTTTCTTTTGCTACATATCAACCTATTACCTATAGTTTTGACACATTCATTTTGCTATCAGCCAAATGCTTCATCGGGCATGGGTGTTGCTGATCACAGCAAAAACACCTTTATGGAATTGAAGCGAAAGAAGGTATATCGATATGTGATCTTTAAGGTTGATGAAAAGAAAAGAGAGGTTGTGGTTGAGAAGACTGGTAGCCCTGCTCAGAACTATGATGATTTCACCGCATCCTTGCCCGAGAATGATTGCAGATATGCTATTTATGACTTTGATTATGTGACTTCTGAAAACTGTCAAAAGAGTAAAATTTTCTTCATTGCATGGTTAGTTCATCCCAATCCTTTCTCTTTCTGCCTTTCCTTTAGAAAACTGTAGCTTTTTAAGGGCATCGCACTAACTGCAAAAGTAATTACTGATGTTAGGGGGAAATAGCCAGTAAGATTTGGATCTAATATGCATTTTCCCTGTGATAAAAAGCATTTTCGTTCAGTACATATATGACCTATTGGCTGTGATTTTTTGTGCTCTGTTGGATGAAGTTACATGCCATGCAATATTTGCAGTGCTATGTCAATATATGTTCAGTGGCATTCTTTGCAAGTTTTCTGATTATAAAAGATCGGCATAGATGAAACCATGCATGCATCTACATGCTTAGATAATCAGCTCTCTTGATAATTATTAATTGAAAGTTCATCAGTCCCTTGGCCGTCTTGGAGTGACTTGAATAATTCTTTATACAGTTTATAAGTGCTTCTAAGGCCTCCAGTTCATTGTTTTAGCTGAAAGATCAAATTTCAAGTAGTCAAAATTTGTGAATTTTATAATCTTTAGCATTGTTAACTAGTAACTACTGCAACTACAAATTCTCCCTTAATATTCGGATTTCTTCACGACTAACTTGTTCTTGGGACTTGAGGCCAATGCACAATCTAATTTGAAGACAATGACTATTAATTGGAATGTGTTCTGTTGAGTACCAAGAAACTTGGGTGAAATATTTTATGGTCTGAGTCAGATTCCTACAAGCATGTATGGGGGTTTTAATGTTTCCACCTATTTGTTGAAGACAGGGATGGCTGTTCTGAGTTATGAGTGATAATTGTCTATAATAATGTCTGCATAGTAATTTCCCCCCACTGCTTTCCTATATTTTGTTACATCTTTTATTTCAGTTATCATTTGCATATCTCACTAGGGTTGGTCGTCCGTCCTGTTATACCTGTGATTGCAAGCGCCTTTCAACGAATATGCCATTACCAGATACCTTTGTTATTGATTACATTATATTTTATCAGGTCCCCTTCAACCTCGCGAATCCGTTCCAAAATGCTCTATGCCACATCTAAAAACAGGTTTAGACGTGAATTAGATGGTGTCCACTATGAAATCCAGGCCACTGACCCTACAGAAATGGATCTTGAAGTGCTCAGAGAACGTGCAAATTGAAATTTATGTTTTCTATGCTACTAGTTACAATGAGTTGCTTTACATGCTTTATCATCATGTGTGAAGCGTATAGCCCCATATATGGCCGCGGAGATATGATTATATTTAGATATGAACCTCAGGGCTCATAAACTGGGCTTGTGTCAGTTGTTGCTACAAATTACAGTTTGCTTGACTATTCTCTGTGAACTCAACATTGAAGAACATAATATGCCTTGTATTATGGTCGTCTGGCGTTTAGACCAGGTACTAGTGAAAATGAAGAAATCCATAAATTTTATCCGCCTCATAAGGTTGGATTTAAATCAGAGAGATATGGTGGCATCTCTGAGAGTATATGCGTAGCATCCATACATTCGGAGCAACGAGGCAAACATGTGCCGACCTTTTTGGCTCCGGCTAGATGACTGGCTGCTGAGCAGAGCATGTCATACATCTCGTATCTAAGTTAAAAGAATATGATTCGTACAACTTTTTGTAGAAACTCTTTTAATGAGGAAGAGAATTTAACGCTCTTGTTTAAGAAACATAGGAAACGGTCCTGAGTAATTTAGATTAGGGCCTACAATAGCTAACAGAATATTAAAGATGAAAAATCCTGTAGTGCGGTCTCTATATGCTCATTAGAATTCAAGAAAGATACACCATCCGGTCCCGAGTATAGTACAGAATTTATAGTATTGCACTATACAATTTATCTTATAGGTAATGGACTATTACAACTAGGTAGTAGACTATTACAACTATTACAACCTGAATGAAGAATGAATTCTAATACACAAATGGCGTAGGAGAACCCCAATTTCAGGCACCATGGTTTTTAGCTGCCGTGAAGGTCGACAAATTTTTTGGTACACAGGCCGGAATCTTGCGAGGAAACTTCCAGCTGGGGCAATGAATGTAGTGGCTCTGGGTCCACAAGCGCAACTACATGTCCTTTTTGAAGATTAGCAATGGAATAAAAAAGCCGAAAATGATACTAAAGTCTCTTTACTCATGTTCCTGGGATGCACCATGTTTGGCGGTGTAAAATGTTTATTAAATCTGTAGAGCAAAAGGAGTTTCTCATATCTAACGACTACGTGATGATGAGAAGGGAAAGGCTCGATCGAAATAACAAAAGTCCCCTACAACTACGCTACATTGATCAACTTGCTTCTTCAGTCTCGCCGGAAATTTCCTCCAAAGATCTACCCCTTGTCTCTGGCACCAGGAAAGTACAGAAGAATCCCAACACGTTAACGATACCCAACGCAATAAGCGAATTTCTCACTCCAATCCCTGAAGGGTACCCTGCATCTGTCTTGCTCGGATCCTTGCTCTGTGCCAGATACAAGAACCCAAATGCCCCCACGATAGCACCCAGCTTGCCGGACGCTGACGATATGCCGTGGCAAGTTGATCGGAATCTCGCGGGGAAAACCTCTGCCGGCAGAACAAATGTGGTAGAATTAGGTCCAAAATTGGCAAAGAAGAACGTGAGGGAATACATCACCATAAACCCTATTCTATTATCCCTATGAGTCCAACGGTTGTAAGGAATGGCCAGAGCAAACATAAACACGGTCATGAAGAAGAATCCACCCAGCTGAATCCAAAACCTTCCTATTCTATCAATGAAGGCCACTGTAAACCAGTACCCAGGAACAGAACCGCAGAGAGCTATCAGTGTTTGAGCCTTTGCGATAAAGAACATCTCCTCCAGGGCATTCATGGTCATAGCCGGAGGAATCCAACCAATGGCACTGAATATATCTTTCTGAAACAGATTTTGACTGTAAAATGCAATGTCAAGCAAGAACCATGTGCTTGTAGTTCCCAGCAAATGAAGCCCATGACGGGTCAAAAATTCCTTGGACAACATCCCATACGATCTAACCTTATTATTAGACTCCTCCACCTTAGGCTCCGATGCAATTTCCACCTGAAGAACTTTAGCCATGTCAGCTGCAGCTCGCTCTGCGTTCTTGGCGACAAGTGCAGTGAAACGAGCAGTCTCAGGCATCTTGGATCTCGAGTAAAATGTCAAAACAGCAGGCACCGCTCCCGCCATTAACATAATCCTCCACACGAAATCTGCTTGTGAAACAGTTGAACCAGAAGGATCAACCTCGTAAGTTGCAGCTGGAAACTTAGTCTTGAACACGCCAGACAAGATGATTGCGAAGGTCCCAGCAGCCAGAATTCCAAAACCCTGCATCGCAAAAACTGCAGAAATGAAGGCACCCCGAGTCTTCTTGCTCGAATACTCTGACATGATGGTAGCAGAAAGAGGGTAGTCTCCGCCAATACCGAAGCCGAGCCAAAAGCGGAAGAAGCAGAGAGTGATCATGACAGATTTTGACGTGTGTCCAAAAGAGAGGCCCGAACAGAGAGAGCATAGGATCATCGTCAAGAGGGTCATACCGTACACTTTTTTGCGCCCCAATTTGTCCCCGAGCCACCCAAAGAAGAGCTGACCGGATATGGTTCCGCAGAAGGCGACGCCGTTAACGGCGGCTGCCACATTTGGAGGCAGAGTACCGGGTTTGGGTGAACCTTCCACGTAGTAGTATACACGACCAAGTAACTTGGTCACCAAGGATATACTGAACAGATCGTATGCGTCCGTGAAGAAGCCCATTCCAGCCACGATGATGGCCGTGAAATGGTACCATTGTGTTTTTGCCACATCCAGTGCATTTAGCACCTGCGCCTGATCTCTGGCCATTACTCGCAGCTCCAGCCACCAGTTTCTTTCTCTGCATGATCATGAGTTTCTAGATAAGTACATGTGGGTCAAAAGATATGTATCTACCCATGGATTACTGAGGTTAAACAACATGAAAGGGAGAGGAAATTCATGCATGATTTAATCAAACGGTAAGAAAATGCCATGACGCACGCCTGGCGCTTCTCTAGTTTCAGAACACCATGAGGGTGGATTTTAATAGAAGGAAGAACATGTTGCGGCTAATGAATAACTAAAAGCAAACAACAAAGAAAGAAAGGCAGAAAGGAAATTTCCAAACAAGAAAAAAACAAATAGCCAGTAATTAAACATATTTTTTTAAAAAAATAGTAGTAAGAAAGAAAAACAGAACAGGTAGGGGTATGGTAAAGTGAGAATGGGATGCATGGGGGAGAAATTACAGCAGATAGAAGATGAAATGGGAGGAGTATGTGGTAGGTGATGCGCGTGAGATGAGAAGCAGGTGGCCGTGCCTGGGAGTGTAACGAAACAGAGAAAGGAGTAAAGTATAGAGCGAAGGAAGTGAAGAATAAGTTGGTATGAGAAAAGAAGCGAGAAGAAGGGGCAGGAATTTATAGAGAACCATAATATATTCATAAGAAACAGTTCCTGAGATATTCCACAGGCATATACTCTGTTCGCCCTTACGACGTCACTTCCCTGTCTTCACTCTCACACTTGTTCCTCTTCACTCTCTACTTCCCTTTCTTTTTGGTTAAACTATAAATAAGTTTGCAGAGTAGTCATCGACTCACTGTAATAGAGTTGAATGACTAACCTGATCATGTTTCTTTTTTACTATACATGCATTAAATACGTAATTACATGCATTGGGTCATTGTATATATGTTGCTGCGTGATTAAGTACACGTGAAGATTCTGATTCAGTGCTTCACCTCGAGCTATTAATGTTATATCGTGTTAACAGCGCTGCCCTTTGAAGGGCTATGCATTTTCCTTTTAGGTGAGTATAAACAATGACTCAATTTATAATTAATCAGAATCCCCTCCTAGCTAGTACATGGTGGGAATAATAAAAAATGCAGTCAGGTATAATATCAAGCATAAACTAGAATCATTTAATCTCCTACTGCTGATACACACAGAACGGAGGTGGTGATGGGGAGAGATATGTAATTCTAATTATAATTAAATGAATAAACTAGTGTTGGAGAGTGAATTTGGTGGTGGATGAGACTAGAGAAAGTGTTAGTGTTTGGCTGCAGAGTGAAGATTCGAGAGGGCATGTGCGAAAAGAGATGGGTGTGTTTTATAAGTGATATGAACGCACAGCCGCATAAGGAGTGGACTTCTGGGGGCAACCATCCATCAGCAAATTCGCAAGCAACCCATGAAGATATGATGGGCCCCTCTTATTTGATTGGCTACCTCCACCTTTCGATATCTAATTGGCTCCCATTATTACAAATAAATATTACTGAATGTAGAACTGAAAACTAATTAATTTGAGATACTGAGTGATTTTTTTTTAGAAAGCTTCATATAATTTAAATATAACTAAATACTATATATAAAAAAATTAAAAAAAATATAAAAAAAATATGCCTATCCCTCTAATAGAGAGATAGGCACCTAATGAGCACATAAGAGCTTGGCACATAATGTGGACTCGCTAGTCTTTTGCCCTTGTTAGCACTTTCCTGAACCGTCTTGTCAGAGGTATCTTTGTAACAAATAGGTTCTACCACATGGCTTAGTTTAGCTGAGGACATGACAACATACGACTCAAGAGGAGTGGGAATAACATGTTCCATGGAGTTTGAAAGGGGGTGGTCCGCTTGCAAAATAATCTTTCTGGCTTTGAGGAACTGTTAGGTCCCGTTTGGTTGACGGAACTCGGACGAGGGAAAGGGAACTTGGGAAAGTTCCCACCTAAAATGACCGTTTGGCGCACGTGAGTTTCAGGGAGTTGGATTCCCGCCTGTGCCTCAGCTCCCACGAACGTGGGAATGTGACTTCCTCCTCAAAATGGCGGGATCTGAAAAATGTTCCTGAGAGGTCAAAATTTTCGGTCGAAAACGCCCCTAAAAAACTTCAAACAGAGCAGCTGATGCTCTTCGACCAACATTCTTGTTCTGCGACAACCACGATCTGCGAGAGAGAGAAGGCGCAGCTGCGACATCTCGATCTGAAGCCTGCTTTGTCGTTGGGCGAAGGACTGTTGCAGAAGAATATTCGAAACCAGGTAAGATGAAACAAAATATTAATCTGAACCGTTTAAAATAGCGTCAAGGGTTGACGAATTTATTGTAAAAAGGTGGGTTCTGACAAAAAATACTTTTATATCTTCTGAAGTTACTTTTAGCTTTTAAATAAAAATGTTAGGGATATGTTATTCAATAAGCAATATAAAATTTGTATGCTTTATAATTCATCCATTAGAATATATTAAATTAAATACTCTAGAGTTTTCAATTTTTTTTTATCAAATTTGAATTTAAATTTTATCTTCAATTTTCACAATACATACAACTAATATATGCGTGTGTATGATATTTAAAAAGATTTATGTAATTTTTAATTATTTTTCATTTTAAATGACTTTGTCAATACTATTTCAAATAAGAGTTTATTTAAAAAAAAAGTCACTTTGTGGCATGCCCACTTTGCACCCACACACAAGGTGGCGCCACGTGTGGCACCCGCTGACGTGGCGCCACTAACTAGGTTATATGTGCAAATTGTTTGTACGTTCAACTATTTTGATAATTTTTTTTTTTGGTTTAAAACTGTGAATTTCCCAAAGTCTCAAGGAATATCCTAATGTAAAACGGTTCCAAGGGTAGAGGTGAAGCCACTGTAATTAAAGGGCAAAAATTATAGAATGAAACTCAGATGTTGATGAAATTTCATTTAAACCCCATAAATATTTCTTAATTTTTATTTTAATCCCTTAATGAACCATTAAACGGAAACTAAAGTAAAAATAATGAAATTTTTATGAGGCTAAAATATAGTTTCCCAAACATCTATGCTTTGTTCTATAATTTTAAAGGGTGAAAGTCACCCCAACCCTTCCCTAGTTTTGCCCCAGCTAGCTAACAAGTTATTAAAATTTATAGATGGAGTTATAAATATACTAAAAGAGTTGCTAATAAAACCTATTTTATATTAAAATTTTCTCTAAGACATTTTTTTTGATATTTTCTTAATTCCTTGTGATTTTAAGGGATTTTCAAAAAAAAAAAAAAAAAAAAGTGTTATCTGATCGCTTTGGCTCATTCCAAAATGAAACCTTTGCACCTCTCCCATTTCGATCTCATGTTGCCTTCGGTTGCTCTAGCTCAAGTACGATCCCATCGCATCCAATGCCGACGCTCACTTTGATCGATGTTTCTCCAACGTCGACGATTGCTCTGGGTTTCTGTTCAAGGAGAATGAGATTTTAGCGATCGTGAGCATGAGATTGGCAGTGGGGGCGGCGGCGTGGACAGGGAGGGCTTTCCCGGTAAGATGAGGCAGGAACGGAAGAAAATTGCGGCTTAATAAATGACAACCAGCAAGAGCAATGCAGTAGTTAAATTACTTTCATGATTGTCAATGTTGGGGCATAAAGTTGCTAAGAATAATGGAGTAGTCTTCTATGTAGTCGATCGACTCATTTCATCTGTTGAGGTTGATATGCCAGCCATGATGGCACAAACTGTGTTTGTTGTTCTCTGTTGTTTTGCTGTTCGTTGGAGGAGGAGGAGTAGATGGCAGGGAGCTGTTCGCCGGAGAAGATGATATTGATTAAGAGGTTACTCCTTTGCACCGAGGAGATAAGATGAGGCGGCATTTGGATGATATAATATAATAATATAACATCACTCTTATCTTATTTTATAAATCCATTTTTATTTCCTTAAAAATGGATTTATAAATAGGATAGAAGGGATATTTGACGGGACAAAGTCATGGTATATAGGTTAATTAATATTAACTGTTAGGTTCTTCTACAGAATACGAAGGACGAAATTGTCCCATTTTTTATACTTTTAGAGCAGATTTGGCTCATCAAAAGCTTCTGGGTGCTCAATATAAGTATTTTAGCCTCTTAACCCTTTTTTATAGAATAAAAATCCCTTTGATTTCTTATTGTTTTAACGAGGAAGGAAAACTTATTTGTAGATATCTACACTTTCACTAAATTTTTAATTTTTATTTATATTTTTTTTTCTTAATTAAATCATCAGTCTTTCTCTGTTTTAGCATTACCAGCACTTGTACGAGAGTTAATTAATATTACTAATAGAGTAAAATTAAAACATTTAATTATTAAAAAGACATACAAATACTAAAATAAAAATTAAAGAAAAGTATAAATCCCTCCTAATGGGTTTTGCCTAAAAAAAATAGTAACCTATATAAATGGTTGTATGTCATTGAAGAAAAATGTCATTCAAAGGTGTGACACATGTTAGACGATCAAACTCACGTGAAGGGGGAAACTGAATTTCTTGGTAAGATGAATTCTATAATTAGTATACGCCAATCCTGGCGTTTATTACTCAATTGAATTATAATTAATTTGTGAGTAATGAACCATGTACGAGATTTTTTTTGGGTTAAAAAAAGACTTGCTATTTATTAACGAATCGGATAATATGACAGTCGTGCCGGGTCTGGACATTGGACCCATTACATGCGTGAGGTGAAAGAGGCGAGATAGAAGAGGAAGAAGAAGCAATGAAAGAATTGAAAGTGAGAAGACAAATGCTATGAAAATGAAACAAAGTCAGAAGAGGTCAAGCTCAAGAGATGCTCCAAATATTCAGCCCCCAAATCCTCCAAGACGAGCACGTTGTTTGGTGCTTGTGTCTCCCTGGTGGAGGAGCTTTTATTCTGTCTGGGCCTTTTATGGCTGGAGGAAGAAGACGATAACGACGACGACCTTGATCTCAAGGAATGCTTTCTCTTGAGGGCCAACACAGGAGACGAACCTTCCTCCCATGGCTTACTCCCCATTCTTTCTAGCGACTCCCTCACCACTTGCTCCGCGAAATTCAGCACCGCCATCGACCCCTTCATGCAGTAAGCCGCCTGGTCGTACGCCAACGCCGCCTCCTCCGCCGTATCAAACGTCCCGATCCACACTCTCACCCCATTCCTCGTCGAGTCTCTTATCTCCGCCGCGAATTTCCCCCACGGCCTCCTCCTCACTCCCCTGTACGGCCTCCTTTCTTTCTTATTACTCCCACTGCTCTGATATTCTGGTGTTGCCGATATTGTGTATGCGTTAGCATTATTTGCCTCTCGCACTTGTGATGACACTTCTTGAAATTCGATTCCTCCTGCAGAATTGGATTGGGAGGATGAGTAGTCATCGGAGCTGAAGTTGAAGAAATCTTGCCAGCTCAATGATTCTTCAGAAACAGGGAAATTGAAATTTGCAGAGTATAGCTCCTGGTTTTGGAGCTCGAGTAAATCCATGTTGCTGGCTAGCTTTGAACGACCATACACCCCCTCATCACTTCCTTTTATATAGATTGTACTCCCCAAAAATATGAAAATGATGGCAAATCATTCAACTTGGAAAAAGTTAAAAAAACTGATTTTTTAAATGAAGAATGAAAAAGGAAGAAGAAAGAGAAAACCGAGATTATTGGCTTGGGAGGATGTGTCTAGTTTTGGGTCATTGTAGAAAGGACACAGGGCCTCAGTGATGAATCCTGTTAACGTTATGGATGGGGAAGTAAATTAAAAAGGGGACGATGTCTTTGATTAATTCTCACGTGGGTCAAACATTGTGGCAACGTGGGCAGCTCCTAGTGGATATAGACAAAATTAATTACGCCTCTGTTGAATTGAATATATCATTCGCTCACAACCTTGTCATATTTTATAGGTAATTAATCCGTTGATCTTTCAGAATCAGTTCTTAGTTTTTTACTGATTATTGCAATTCAAACTCGTGCATGTGGCTACAAAAATTATTATTCTTTCATTATAAATTTTAATACCATCTCAAGATTTTTCAAATGATATTTTTTGTCAAAGAAAGATAGGCATTTACTCCAACACATGAGAACAATACAAAGCACGAACATGAAACCTGAGTTAATTAAATTGATCTAGCGCAGAACCAATCTTAATTACCAGTCCTGCTCTTAAACCACATATCCACCATATTAAGAACGGCCATCAAAATTAATGGGAGAACAAACCTCCTCCCATAACATCCACATATATAATAATTCAACGACGATAAGTCCCCACAAAAACTCTTCCTTGTGTGTTACTGAATTTGCAATCGTCTTCATGACGCGAAGTACGTGGTAAAAAGATGTGCACAACTGTATCTCCGTCTTTCAAGAACAAGAATTACACGTTGATTGAATTTTTTATATCCTCAACTTCGTTGAATTCCAAAAGAGTGTCCGTGAGCAGTCATTTATGGAGTATATTATTTTCTCATGCAGAAGAAATGTATGGTCTAGTGCTGCATTAGGCGTGCCCCATTTCCTTTAGGCTGTGAAGAAAGATATTTTCATCGCATTTTATTCTTATTTTGTGCAGGTTAATATAATCAATCTAAGAACAGAGACTATTTATAATTTAAAACCAGTCAATTCACCTGTCTAGGCGGAAGCAAAGTTGTAAGAATAAGTGCTTGTACGTGAATCCCTCAGTTGCTTCGAGTTCCCATAGACAAGTCCTGGGATAAATCACAGACATGCAAATTTTGGCCAATTAAGAAAAAAAATTACAGGCATGAAAACACGAATAATTTAATTTCATAACAAATATACCCAATTTAATTTATGAACAAGGTCCTTGGATTAAGCTGTGTCGTTGTGGATATTCACAACCTGAAGAAAAAGAAACCATGAAACGGGTAGTGGCGTTGCCAATAATTGAAGATGAGAAAGTAGAAGAGACGGAAGCTTTGAACGAATTATTTTATTTCAGAAAGGAAGGAATCAGGACAAGATTGGGATTAAAGTAGGAACAAGTAGGCTTATAATAATAATGTAATTGGTTTATTCATTTATTAAAAAAAATGGGGCAGTCCATGCACCCTCCGCAACTAGGCTGATACTGACAATTTACTTTCATTCGATGACGTCATTTATCCTCTTTTTTCAATTTGTGGGGAACGACAATAATATGAGGTGGTCAATTAGATCGTCTGAATTTTAATTACGTTCAAAGTTCAAAGTCAAGACACGTGACGTCAGTGTGATTCTATGTCGTCGTCGTCTCTTTCTCATATCACCAAATACGATACCAAGGGTCATGCATGCGGAGAATTAAGAGTAAATCACATCAACTCCAACACCAAGGTTGTTGTAATTAAGAAAATTTAATATCAAGAAAGGCTTATAATTACATTTGTTAATGATATATTTTTTACTTGTTATTAACAAGCCCCGAGACTTTTTTTTATACTATTTTTTTTAATTATGACCTTAGTATGGTTTTTTTAAATATTAATGCATCGTGGTTAAATTCTGTTCATTGAAATATCTAGCCCTATAAAATTATTATAGGAAGTTAACTCACCGTTCGGGGGAAAAAAAAAACTTACCCACAATTTTTTTTTTCCTTGCGATTTGAGGAACTATTTGGAAAATTTGGTTCTTAGGAATTTTATTGGTCATAAACCTAAAATAGTGTTACTTTGTATATACTCCCTCTAGTACTAAATATAAATAAAGTTAATTTTTTTTTGGAGAGTTTAAAGAAACTAAATAAACTACTTAATTATATCATATATTATGTATCATTAGATAATATATTAATTTATATGTTAGGTAAGATAGTTTAGATAAAAAAGAAAAATATATATTTTAAAGTGATTTAATTAGCTTCCTTAAGATCTTTCAAAAAATCAAATTTATCTCATATTTATGACCATATAAAGTACTTCGTATGATTTCATATATAATACGTAGTACCACTATCCAAGACATACTTTGACAACCAAAATTTATACGAAAGTACTTTTCACTAATTTTTTTTTGCCATTATTTCATGTCTTAGTAATGACTATATATATATGATCATATGCCTAAGTAAGGAAAGGGATTCAAACTTTCAATGCAAGAAGGTCACACTCAAATAATTATTGCTATGTTACGTTGTGATTTATAAGGTAGGGAAACAAGACTCTTTATCATTTTTATAAGTCATAGCGTTAAATTTTTCATATAGTGCACATTTCACTTGTTATTGTGTAGCTTTTGTTCTCACGTGGTATACTAGTGTATAATAAATAAAATAAAGTTATAAAATTGTCAAATTTTTAGGTAAGTTGACGAGGTTTAACATTATTCTTGATTCTAGTAAAACATGATAAAATTTACTTGTAAATAGGATGTGAGGAGTATATATAATTGAAATCATCAGTGTTGTATATGTGTATGGGTCTGATACTATTACTCCTTCTCGTCCTTAATATCTATAAAACATATTTAAAGACTTCATCTTAGCCAGAAATATTAGACATATTTTTTGTATTTGTTAATATTTTTTTAATTTATATTTATTGATACTCCATCAATAATCATTTAGCTACGAGGAGAGAGAATGATTGAATTAAGGAAGATGATTGTGATATTTTAAACAATACATGTCATATATATTAACTAGTTTAATTAACTTATTTAATCTAATTAAATTGGATGGATATTTTTTATATTGAGAGGTTGGGGGAGTATATAATAATATGGGATCTCTCTAATATTACATAGATGTATAACATTTTTATGGTTGATTTATACATAGAGATGAATAACATTTAAGTTCAATCCAAACAAATTAACAAAAATAAAGTTTTTTTTATTCTTTCTAAAGTTGAGGCGTAAATACAAACAATAGTTTCAGTTGTAAAAAGTTACATGTAAATTTTAAATATTTTATTTATTATTGACGATAAGACTTGGGAACTTACAATTTACAATTACTCTGATCGATATCTATAATTCAAATTTCGGAAAATAATTATCGATAATTTAACCATAATCCCCTGTTTCGGGACCAAACGATCATCTATCCATATTAGCTACGGGCCATAACAGGCTCAAGGGGTTGAAAAGGGAAAAAGGAAAATGAAGCATGATGTTTCAAACAAACAAAGGGACCGCACATATATATAGAACATCAACCAGGATTGGGCCCAACAAGATCAAAGCATAAAGCCTGAGATGTGTCAATAGCGGTCATTTCGTTGCAGTTTGGTTATTACTATAAAAAATAGCAGTAATACCCAAAAAAAAAAAAGAAGCTTAAAGATGAAGATTGAGCATCCACCAATGAATTAATGCAACTCCTTGTCCTTGTCCTTGGGATTAAATGGCAAAGGGGTATGATAACTCTTACTAAAGGGAGATGATTCAATCCTGGAATTGGTCAAGGTGTTAGGGGAGATATTTTAGCTCCTGAATGCCTAGGTAAACACATGAGGGTAATAGACGGTTCGCCTTGCCCAACATTGGTATCACTTGGGAGAAAGGGAGATTTCGCCTTGCCCTTGGATCGTAAGTAAACCCAACCCTTTTCCTAAAATTTTTTTATCAAACAAAAAATTAAAAAAAAAATTAATGCATGCTTCTTCTGGATAAGGCTGATTCAATTTTTTACTTTTCTAGCAGCTTGCTTACTTAATGCCGTTCTTTTTTATTTGATTTTTCTAGAGAAAAGTTATAACTCCAAAGCCGTGAATTTTGAAGTCATGGTTGCGTGGATACCATTGGTCGCAAAATAAAAAGGAATGTGATTAGATATTGAATATTTACCAGTCAGATACATTGACTTGGCACATATAGAATGTGTAGATGAGGCTCAGTAGTTCATCTGGGAACATGAAGTTGCCTGGAGATGAGGCCGAACGAAGGAAGAAAAAAGTGGGCGGGGATCAGAGTTTTCACTGGTTCTCTTAACAGTCATCCTCGATCAGACGAAGAACGAAGAAGGCTGCGATAAATAACGTATCAGTAAAAAAGAATCAACCCAAAAAAAAAAAAAACAAATATTTTGTTGACCCCATTCTCTTGATCTATGTCACCTTATTCCCTTTAAATCAGTGCGTTTGAAAATCTTCATGATGATGGGCCAGAGCCATCCCCCCTCACCCACTAATTAACTAAATAATTAATAATCCGACGAATTAATAATACTCATTTTTCGATGGATTGACCCAATTCCCGCACCTTGAATTCCACAAGCACTAAGGTAATCCAAATGCTATTTGATATCCATATACTATTAATATTTTTATATATATTTTTTTATTTATATTATTATATAAATGATATTTTTTATTTGTTGGGATCTTATTTTATTTCAGCCCAAGCCCAAAAGAACAAGAGTGGAAAAGATCATTAAAAATGCTCCCCATAACATGCCCCACGTATGGAAGTCGCAAGAATAAGCTCTAAAGATGAAGGGGAAAAGCACTACCAACCAATGGGATTAAGCATCTGTTTGTTTTAATTTTTTAAAAATATGTAAATAAAGTTTTATCTCGATTTATGAAAAAATAATTAAAAAAATATTTTTTAGGGTTTTCAAACAAACACTAAGCTTCATAGAGTGAACGACTTCATCATCACTTATCCAACTAATATTCAAATTTCCTTTTGAAGAGATGCTCATGTTTAATATTTTGATGGTGTCGTGAACAGAAGTGCTAGCAGTCAGAAGACATTTGTTCTTTTTTTTAAAAAAACTAAAACTCCCCTCTTTTCTAAAAAAACTTGAGAAGGAAGAAAAATGGACAGAGGAGACAGCAACAGACACATGCGCTATCCTTTTTATATGAAGGGAAAAAACCGTAAACAATATCCCCTCTAATATTTATTATAAGATATCAACCATCAGAAGTTTTTTATCGTTATTATAATATATCAACTATCTTTAACTAACTTATTTATTAGTAGTATTATTTTTCAATTATATCTTCATTTTTAATTTAAAGAAACTAATTCTTTAAATTTATATCATTAAACTAGAAGTAAAGTTAGAAATATTTATTACTTTTAAATCAATTTAATTACTTAACTTTCATTTTTTTTTTGCTTATAAGAAATGATGGCTGGTGCCTTATAATAAGAATCAGAGAAAGTATTATACACAATACTCTCTCTAGTTCAAAATATAGGAGTTTTCTTTTGATATAGTTGCCAATTTAATTTTCGATATGAGTAACTGTCGATTTATAATTTAAGCCAATCATTGATTATGTTTATACTACTGGAACATTTACCAATAAAAATTGTGACTGGAAGTAATATTTGTTTTATATGATTTTATAAACAATATTACGTGGTTTTCAAATTCAATATGCTCATATATTAATTAACTGAATCCAGTGCATCATTACTATAACTAAGCAGCCCGGCTTCATGCATGCTATATTACCCAAATCTGAATGGAAGGAGGCTCAACTACGTACGTACACGGACCATAGGATACATATATTTCCATGTCATACAAAAAAAAAAATTATTGGATTAACCACGGAAATTACTCACGTATTTCTCACAAAAATTTTCTGAGAATAATTTATGTGGCTAATCCGGTGATTTTTTTGTAGTGTAATTACGTGGCAGTAATTATAATATAAGGGTTAAGGTGCAAAAATACACATGAGTTTTTTTTCCAGGAGAATCTAGCACCATGTATTTTTTTTTTTTAGCAAAAATACACATGTGGTTACTATTTTAGAGCAAAAGTCACATTTCACTGTTAAGTTACTGTTCACATCATCTCTTTCTTTCTCATCATGGTGAACAGTGATTTATCAGTGGGATGTGACTTTTGCTCTAAAATGGTAACCACATATGTATTTTTACTCCCAAAATAAGTATGTAATGCTAGACGCTCCTGGAGAAAAAGCTGATGTGTATTTTTGCACTTTAATCATTAATATAATGTCTAAACGTGACGTGGCCATGTTATCTGTTCTCAATATTACGTCAGTCGAGCTTTGATTAGAATGGAAGGAGGATCTGACGAAGATAAGGTTGAGAAAAGAAAATGAACAGAACAGGAACAGTGCAACAGAGATATGGACACGTACAAGGCCCGTCATCAGGGATGTAGCCATCTTTCCTTGTTATTTCGTTGGAATCCCACGAAACCATTAATAATATACAATTGTGTCGCTGTTGAAATTCAAACCGTCAAGTATGACCCTCCTCAGGTGGTCAAGGCGGCCCACCCTATATATATACTCACCTCACGTGCCCCGGTCTTAGAGTCACTCGCAGCCAAAGTTCACGTAAACCAAAAGTCTGAAGAAACTAACAGAGAGGATTATTCATGGAAGAGGGCAATGGAAGGTCAAGTGTTAATGGTGACGTGAGATACAGAGGGATCCGGAGGAGGCCGTGGGGCAAGTTTGCTGCTGAGATCCGTGATCCGACCCGGAAGGGAACTCGCATTTGGCTTGGAACATTCGAGACCGCCGAGGAGGCTGCCAGGGCTTACGACGCCGCCGCCTTTCATTTCAGGGGCCACCGCGCTATTCTCAATTTCCCCAACGACCATCAGTCTCTTCATCCTCCCACTTCGTCACTGCCCCTGCCCTCCTCCTCTTCCTCCTCCTCCTCCTCCTCCTCGAGAATTCCACCGCCCGACGCCGACGGTGCCGTGGAGTTTGAGTGCTTGGACAACAACTTGCTGGATGAACTCCTCCAACAACAAGTATACACCCACCCTAACTTACCCAAGTGAACTTCCCCCACGTGCTCAATTATTTTGTATTGCAGCTTCTCATCATTCTTTTTAAAATTAGTTTTGGTTTTTCTTTTTCTTTTCAATGAGTCATCAGCAATAAGCTAGTTCAGTGGTGATATATTTTGTGAACACTGTATTTATGTATCGTGTTTTCTCCAATACTTGCACTCAATCAATGTTGATATCTCCGATTAAAAATCTCGTAACTACATGCCGAATAGCTTAATCAGTGACATTTTCAAGTGGAGAGGGTGATCTTCATTCCCATTTGTTACCCTCGTGTAATGTGGAACGGATCCCCTCGATCCAAAATTGCACTCCCAATATCAGTTTTTTTTTTCCTGTGAACCGAAGTAGAAGAGAAATCTTCAAGATGGTTTAGGTGTTTTGATTTTTTTTGCCTTTGTCTTTTTATTAGGCACATGTATCATCCTATTAGAGTCAATCCTATTTAAATATTATTAGACACTAAATGTAGATATCTCTTCAAACGATGATTCAAATATTGAGGTGCTATATTGTGAGAAACTAGACCCAATCTGGTTGATATTTTAATCAAGAGAGGTCTATTGACATCAAAAGTGGATATGGATGCCAACGAGAAATAATATAGTTGGCTAAGCCTCAACCTTCACCTAAAAAAGGAGGAGGTTTAATACTTGATAGTTGATGTGAGAGTATCGACCTCTGTAAGTGTTATTTAAATTTGGGATGCTTACCCTAACCCGTACCAGTATATATAGATTAGAATGTGATTCACACTATGATCTACACGCAGGCCCAACATTAATTTGCCCCAAATTCCAAATAAGTCCTACCGAAATGATTCCATATTCTTGTATTCGCGCGCGAAAATAGATGTTAGTTAATTTGAACCTAATTCTTTATCCATTTGGATGTTGTGGTATTGGAGGAATAGTTGTATTTTTTATTGCAATTTTAGTAAACCATGTAATCTTGTGGCTGTTTTATCTAAGTCTTGGAATTTGTGTTTATTGATGATTTCGAGGGTATGGTGGTTCATGCTGGTGGGGTTCAGACGTTGACCGGGGAAAGGCCTCCTTTTGGATGGTTCAAATTGAATGTGGATGGGGCTATAGAAATTCAATCTTCTAAGGCATGCAGATTGTGTGGGGGTATAATTCGTGACTCTAGGTAAGTGGATTGTGGGTTTCACTAAGAAAATTAGAGTTTGTCAAGCCAATTTTGCTGAAGAATGGGCTATAGTTGAGGGTCTCTAATTGACTTGAGATTTGGGGCTAAAGAAAATCATTTTGGAATCTAATTCTGATGAGATCATTAATCTGATTTAAATGATTCTTGTACTACTGGAAGTAATCTGATTTAGAAAACTAAGGAAATGCTATGTAGAAATTGGCAAGTTAATGTTCGCGTTATCTTTCGAGATCTCAATAAAGTTGCGGATGCTTTAGCCAAATTGGGCATTTCAATTTGTTAAATTCCTCTCTTATGTAATTTGCTTTCTTTGTACTTGGCGTTTAGCGTTCTTTAATATCATATCGGGGTGGGGGGGGTTAACTAGCGGATAAGAAATTCATTTTCGTGGATTTGTAATGCATGCATGGTTTTTCATACTAATTAGGAATGCACGGTCGTGAGAAGCAAGCTGCAATAGATATGACTTGATTGAAGAGATACTCAGCACTCAGCACAATGTGATCAGAGAATGCTCCTAGACAAACTTCAAATGAAATCAACCCATTTGGTGGTTTACAAAATGGACGAAAAAGAACAAAATATAAGAGTGTGACAATGCCCCGCCACCACATCCTACAAATTAAATCAGTGGAGAGAATCCCACTTAATTCTTTAGTTGACAAAGATCACTTATTTTAATTCGTCTAGCTAGCGACTGTATGCCCTATGAGTCAAATCGAAGTTGACCCTCGTGTGAGATTGATTAGCCAATATTAATTAGGGAGGACACATCAAGAACGACGACGTGACTCCTCTATATGTAAACCCTCGTCAAACGGACTTAATATCAAGTTAGAGGTACGTACTCATCGGCTGCATTTTCCTTGTATATCTTTATCCCAATTAAGCTCACTTTTCATTGCTTTTCGATCGCTCACGGTTCATTAATTATTTTCTTAAAAACCGCGGGAAACCAGATCTCGATCCTTCTCGTGCTAAATTAAAACTATATATCCACATCATTATTAGGTACAGTTATAATTTTAATTTCCTTAAAACCGTACGTCCCAAACACAGATATAAATTGAATCGGGAGCTTCTAAAGAAGATCATTTACTTATGATGTTGCAATTAATGGGTCAGCTAGCGCGGACGCAAGAAAAGAGGGACTTGGATGAGCAAAACAAAATATTGTTTTGTTTGAGTTTATTCATGGGCACATATCCGTATTGCCTTTTCTCGTCGCAATATATGTGGTGGGGAAAATACCATAAATGTCGCAAGAACCGAAGACAGTGAAGCTCAGAGTATTGAATTTTAGATCATTCCTTAAAGGAGTAATGCGGTCCCTGCATGTTGCCCTCGCCATACTGAATTAAATCACTTGAGTTGGACTCGGTTAGGTTAGGAAGAGCTGGAGAATTCGTCCATGTGGACAAACTCTAGATTGTTCAGGTTTTATTTTATTTTTTATAAAGAATAATTTTAATGATTAAAAAATATAAATTAAAGGTTTTAATTTTTTTAAAAAAATCAGATTTAGACCATTTAAATCTCATATGGACAATCTACAAACGAGCTCTCTTTACTCATCTAAAGGACCAGCAGGGGTCCCCCTTGTCCTTCTTAATAACATTCATTTCATTCTACAACGTAACTCCACAGTCAGCTCTGCAACGAGGGTTTCCCCCCTTCCAGTTATTCATATGTGCTTTACATTGTGAATTTAATTTAATTGCCTTTGTATGGTAGTCGTCCCAATTATGTTACTGTTTATGATATGATTTTCATTCTTCTGGCCTGACAAGGACCTATGAGGCACAGACATTGTTCCCATAGCCATAGCACGTGCATTGATAGATTTTCCCATAATTTGATCTGTTGCGTTTCACACTTAATCATTCTATAAAAGGATACCACAATTTCATTTTTCTTTCTGGGCATTCCAATAGGATCGATCAATTTACAGATAAATTAGCCATCTACAAACATTTTGTTTGGCCGAAATCTGCAGGGAAGAATTAAAATATACTTGGTTACTGGTTGAATAGTAGGAAGGTGCACACAGAATTAACGAAGCCTTCATGAGACGATACGGGATAATAAATACCTCTGCAAGAGATAATCAAGATTTCTTGTGCTCTTCTTCTCATAATGTTATGATGAAAGTATTCATAAGTAAGGAATTGATAGTTTGAAGTCGTGCCTCTTAAAACATTATACCCCTTCCAATAAAAATCATAACCATTTACTCATTCAAGAAGACAAGTAATATAAATCTTTAATGATGTGACTTTTTAAAATATATCTTTTTATTATAAAACATTCTAATAACATTATAAAGACTTTTTTTTGACACATCCTCGCAACATAACTCGGGTAACAAAGTATTATGACTTGTTTATTAAAAACCAAGCTGTTGTAAAATCGTGACCGGCCATAGCACGGAATGAAAAGGGTAAATTTTGGAGTGTGCTTGGTAGGGTAAGGTCCCACAGATGTGACCCTAATTTTTGTAACGTTGTTAAAATAACAATCTGCAGAATAAGGCACTGGTAAGAGGCAACTCATAACATAACGGAAGAGTCAAAATCAGGCATGGGGCAAGTAACATGTGAAAAAGAATGAAAGCCACACAAGAACCCAACACAGTTTGTCACAAGTCAAATCCCGACCCCACGTGCTCTTCCGCTTCCTAATCCGATTCGTTCGACGGGGAGTGTCCCAACTCTCATAATATACTAATATTTGCTTCTTCTTTGGAAAGAAAAAAAATGCCAATTTGGTTTTAGAACCGGCGTCCCTCTTCACACGCCAAGATCTGTGAGACTCATTAGTCAAACCTATTTATCCCGTACATGGAAGCCTGAAGCATTCCCGTTCACGATCTCAGGCTTTTATGGCTACCTCGGACTCTGCTTTACCCGTATTCGCCATCGTTGTGCTCAGCATCATGGCCACAGCTTTCTTGCTCATCGGCTACTTCACCTTCGTCACCAAATGTTGCTCTTACTGGCACCACCTCAACCCTCTCACTTGGCTTTCCATTCTGCGTCCCAGACACAGCGAAGACCCCTTCATAGCTCTCTCCCCCGCCACGTGGAATCGAGGCCTTGATGAATCCCTCATCCGAGAAATTCCCACATTGCAGTTCGTCAAAGGTGAGGGTCATGATTTGACTACTGTGTATGGGTGTGTGGTGTGTTTGAATGAGTTTCAGCAACAGGACATGCTCAAGATTCTGCCTAAATGCAGCCATGCTTTTCACTTGGACTGTATCGATATTTGGCTTCAGACCAACGCCAATTGTCCTCTTTGCAGATCAAGCATTTCTGGCACGGCGCGTCCTCCATTGGATCATATTGTAGCACCAAGCTCTTCTCCTCAGGATTCTCAGTTACTCTCCAATATGGGTAGTGATGAAGACTTTGTGGTCATTGAATTGGGGGGAGAAGATGGGGGATCACTGTCACCGAGGCCACATGAACGAAATCTGTCAGGTGGGGGAAGCTTGGGCCAGAGTAGAAGTCACTCTGCGAGGAAGATGGAGCAGAAGATCGGGCACTTGAAATCGAGGAAGTGGCACCACGTGTCGATCATGGGAGATGAGTGTATTGATACGAGGAAGAAAGATGAACAGTTCTGTATTCAACCCCTTAGGAGATCTTTCTCCATGGATTCTGCAAATGATAGGCAAGTTTACTTGGAAGTTCAGGCCATTACACAGCAGTCAAATAGGCATCAGAACGAGGCTAGTGGGAGTGAAGACAGTAACAGTAATAGCAGAGGTCGAAGGTCTTTCTTTCCATTTCGTTATGGTCGAGGATCCAAAAACGCAGTACTTCCTCTGGAGAACGAGGTCTGATGATGTAACATATTCTGTTCCCCTTTTTTTTCCCCTTGGGTTGTTTTCTTAATTCTATTACCAGTTGTTAATGTTAATATCTTCATAGTGGGGAAGATTAGAAAGGGAGTGGCACAAAAAACAATAGAGTGCTTTTGCAATGATAGGGAATGGGGAAGTGAGTCGGACGGTGGAATAGAGAGAGGCATTATATTGCTTTTAGTGTAATTTGCTTAAGTTTGAAGGTGCATGTCTTCATTCACAATGAATGCGAATGATAGCTTCCATGTGTATTTGGGAGGAGAGAAATACAGAGCAGAGGGACCCACCCAGAAGACAGTGGGAAGCCATGAGTAGAAGCAGCATGAATGAGAGAAACGTCTCTCTTTGGGAAATCATCTCTACCTTCTTTTTGTCTCTGAGCTATCATATGGATATGGGAAAATGCGGTATTACAGCTATGAGGTGGGGTTCTTTACACAATCAACATTCATACCCTACTTTCCCTTTCATGTAAATTTTATAATCCAGTCAACAATTCCAGCATCAATAATAAATCTCAGCCATAATCTCATTACATACGTTTGACTAGTCAGACTTTACTCATAAGACTGAAATTATCAAATGTTTCAGACGCCATAATCTCAGCCATATTAATTGGTGCCAAAAATTATCAAATGTTTCAGAAGCCTTTTTTCCCAAACGAAAACAAAAATCCTCGCATATCTTATCTCAAACGTCATTTAAAACACTTTAAACAGAAATTTGATGTAAGGAAGAGCAATGATAGTCGCTCATTCCAATGTTGTACTCCCAAGGAAAGAGGTGCAATACCGCATATATTAAAAAGGAAAAAAGAAAACTGTGTAGGTAGCATTACTATCTGAGTTAGAGAAGCTTAATCCAACTAAAGGGGAATATATGCGCGAATAAAAAATGGAGTGCAGAAATTAGAAAACGAAAATGGTTTTTTTTTTTTTTTGGTTTTTTACAGGTGGAAGGCGACGCAGTGCCGCTCAAACGCCCTCTGACATTCCAAATTCAAGCAGAGGCTCAGTAACAACTAGGGATCATAACAAAGAATCAATCTATATACAGAAAAGAATAAGAATTCATTAAAGGACGAGACAATCATGACTAAGCTCAAGCATTCCATATGCTTGAGGGAAGTAAGAACCTTCTGAAGCTTCCATCAAATGCTTGCATTGTTTTGATTAACTGGGTCCATTTGCGGATGATCCCTATAGATATCAGCAAAATAAGATTCAAATTTCCCCGTCTCTAAGTCATCTGGGCAAGTTGTTTTAGCTAATCCTTGATAGGCTCCCCAGTCCAAGTTTTGTTCTGGATCCTCCCAGCTTCCATCAGAGAATTTGTCATTATAATTCCGTGATGTTCGGTCATTGAAATCTGGAGGCTCAAAAAAGCTTGTCTGAGCTTGTCCAGCCTGTGGGCCGCTTCTCGCCCACCAGCGATTTCTGATGGAGTGGGACTGATCAGTATAATTATGACCTTGAAATTGGCTTTCCTCCCCAAGATGAGACGTGGACCGATCTTCACGATATTCTTCATAGCAAGGTGCAGTCCGAGTCAAGTTGGAACGAGACTCAGTTTCTTCAAATGGTTCTGTTGGAACTTCTCCCGTAGTTGCATCATGAGGTCGAGATGTATAATACCAATCTAGAAGATAAGGATGCTAATTTTGGTTGGCATCACCCAGCCACAACGAACCCAAGTGGTTGCCAAATACACGTGGCGTTTCCCAGGACGTAAACCTGTTTCTACCCCCATAGCTCCTGGTATTGCAAATACCCTTGCACAACAAGGGAAGAGGGAATGCATGTCGGTTTGCATGTCCTTGTAAATTTTGCTCTCTGAAGGTTCTAAGATTTAGCAAAAATTGATTCCCCTGAGAATTTGGTGCCCATGATGGATAACTACTCTGAAAGCTGCAACAATAACAGTGACTTTGCCCTTTGACTATTTGAGCTTTTGACATTCAGAATTGCATTATGGCAGCACATTTGAAAAATAATTGCTTTCAGTCAGCAATGTCAACCTAAAACAAAGTGCTAAATGGGCGGAATCCAAAATCTGTGTTTCATTACATACAGCAGTGTTAAAGCCTTCTTGTAAAACAACATAAAACAAATTGCTAAATGGGCAGAATCCAAAGCTGTGTTTCATTACATACAGCAGTGTTAAAGCCTTCTTGTAAACCTTTAGCCTAAAATTAATAAATAAAAAAGGCTTGATGGAAACTAAGAGGCATTGCCTAAGCAAGAATCCTCGATGATAAGAACTGCTTTTACGGCTTGAAGGCAAGAAAATTAAGCAAAGCAGCCAGAAGCATTCGCACTTGACAAGCCCTGCCATCGAACATACCTCAAAAATGATTTCTCCATCTTCCCCTGAGAACTCCTCTGACTGCGAGGTGCACTGTGTGGGGAACCGTAATTGCTGTTTCCATGCTTTCGAAAGTCAAAGAAACTGAAACTACAAACAATAAAGAGGGTAAAACAAAACAACCAAAATCACCTGTTATTAACACAACAAAGAAACTGGAAAGTGGAAGCAAACGAGAATTTCATAAAAAACAGCCCAAACAACAGGCTGATGCAAATTAAAAAAAGGATGTAAATCACAAGTATGACATTACATACAAACCTGCAAACCTGGCCAACACCTTCGACATTCACTGAGAAATCTGTAATGAACTGCAAAATATCATCGACCCGCTGCAAAATGAACCAAACAAGCAATTAAAACATTACAATAAATGGAAAATAATTGAAGTATAGACTAAGTCCAAGTATGGCAGTGACCTTTGGGACGATAAACATGAGTAAATATGGAGTGAGGAAAATTGAGGCCATCTCCTCAAGTAACATCATCCCTGTATTCTGAAACGCACAAAAACATAACAGCATGAGAGAAATATCAAACCCTATGTGATATGATACATTAGAGAGAGTACCTGAAACAATGTTCCAAATTCGAGGTGAACCATTGCAGTATTTTCTTTGCCTCTCCATTTTTTTGGCATATAATGAGTATATTGAACCACCGTTGACATAGCTCCCTCAGGATCAAAGACTAGAAGCTCATTTGCAACCATAGCCCTGCTAATTGCAGTTATTATTCCAAAAACAGCACCATACCAAAATAAGTTTCGACCAAATATCTGCAAATATTATTTTAGGCACAATAAATCTATCATTAGTGACTGTCATGGTGTTTCCTGGTTTAACTTATTTTAGGCAAAACTAGTAGAAGTCCATTACATGGCCCTCTAGCAATGACTCCTCAAGAAAAGCAATGATGATCAGAATTGCAGCAAAACCACCCGATACAAAAGAGATGAACTTTGCAATTATAGATATTATAGTTGAAGGAAATTGCTTCAGATACTCGGAAGCATGTATTTCACTGTTATTGATCCGATGCTTGAAGAGATGGTCCACCTGAAATACAAGTCACATAATTGGTAAGCTATGAGAATATTTTCTTTTAATCAGCTGCCTTTTTCTAAAAAAAGCTGGTAATTATATTGTATCCCCTGATCTCCTAACCATAAAAACAGATGAAACTACAATATATACATGCTCCTGCACACAAAATTTTTCATACTGGTTCCTCCCCTTGATTATTTCCCTCTTTTTGCCAACCCCAGCATTATTTTTCCCCTCCAGTTCTTTACGATTTTTCAACAAAAATCATAAGTAGGCACTCTAACTTTCAAACAGTTAAAACAACTACAATGATATTACAGGAGAACAGATAAATATGAATGATTAAAATACATCAATTCTGAGTGACTCAAAAATGTCACATGCAGCTTAGTTAAAACATAACTTCTGATCGACTAGTTTGCGTTAAATAAGCAATATGGTCTTGTTTAAGAGACTAATACTTCATTTCTTTCTCTAATGCTTAAAAGATACTTGAGGACCTTGATAAATAATATTCAATGGCTAGCATTTTGGTGACTGATAATTTTATATTTCCAAAGAGTGAAGCTTTTTTCCTTATTAGATTGTTAGTCAATAAATCTTTAGGACTAAACCTTTCTTGTGTAATGGATGTATTCATATACCAACAAGAAGCCCACACAAGCAACAAGCAAGTTGAAAAATAATGTTGAAGAAAACAAGGTAAAAACAATGATGATACCTCGTTGAATTCCCTGAACATACGCCTAGACAAATTTGACCATCTTCGAGACAAAGCTCTACTTGGATCATTAAAAAAATGTTCAGCATGCCTCAGAAAGAGATATACCAACATCAATATGACGAGAAATGGAGAAAGTAAAAGCATTGCAAGCCCAACTGCCATAAGCCTTTTCTTTAATGTCTTTGAATTAGACACCAAGTCCCTCTTCACACAAAAGTCTCTGCAGAGAAAGCATGTTTAAAGGAGAAAGTCATTGATCTTGGTTATAGCCTAAAAGACTAAACTAAAAATAACATTCTTATTCAAATTACCTAACTGCATAACCACATGAGTCAATCTAAGCAAAATTTCAATACAAAAATATGATAGCCCAAGGAAAATTCAAATATACCGATCAAACATGCTTTGTAAGATGCACCAATTCAAAGCCCATTCAAGGGTCTTGGTAAGTATTAGACGGCAATGAGATCCATTAGGAACAGATTTTATCATAGGGCCAGCACCAGGAACCCAATGAGAAATGGGGAATGCAAGCACGCCCTTGTTGAGCATTCCAATCAAGTAGTTTTCCTTCCGCATCAATCTCATCACCATGTCATGAGCAGAAAGATCCTTAACCAAACAGAGCTGTTGTGAACTTTGTATTGAAACAACCTTTTCAAGGATGGTTTCCCAAGGCATGGTTTGAATTTCATTGTCGATTACATGAAGACTACAAGGAAAACATGGTTAATCATGACCAAAAAACATCTTATCAAGCAAAAGTTATCATTTTCTTCAGCTTTGTTTATTATCTATAAATACCTATTGTAGTAAAACTGACGGATCTCCAGAGTGTGATTTAGTTGAGTAAAGAACCTCAAGAAACAAAATATCCAATAGATGGAAAATATTCCCAAGTATCCAACAATAATAGCTTTATTAAGTGTCAGTGGGGTTAAGGGATGTTGCAAAAGAGCTTCCTTTACTAGATCACAAGGTTTGGTTCCAGATTCAACTGCATCCATCCCACACTTTGCATTCCGAAGCCCATTCCAATCAACATATAGTAAAAAGAATCCAGAACAACATATGGTAAAACCTAGAATCAAAAGTTCAACAATCCACTTCACAATGATGTGCCGAAGCCCTTTCTCACAGTAGTAACTGTAAAGCCTTTTCAAGAAGAGATCCAAATCAACAATTCGCTCCACATTCAAGCTCTCATCAGTAAGCAGCCTTGAAGAGCTCTCACTACCTTGACTCAGGATCCTTGTGTAGTCAGACAATTCAACCTCTGGGGGAACATCCAGAAGCAAACCTGATGTCGGTGATGATTCACCTTGAAATTTTGATTTGAATTTACCAAACGCACTCTCACCTCTTGATCTGATAAACATTGTTCACCAACAGTTAGAAGTAGGCATAAACAGCCAGGCCAGGCCGCAAGGACTAAGTTGGTTATGAAAAGGTTCTACAAACAAGACAAAGTCCAGATTAGCATCATCTACACAGAAATCATATAATTATGCAGTCTACTGATGATGAAAAGAGTCAAAAGTTATAAATATAAAGGTCCAAATGAATTTTATCGTATACACCCAGCTTTCAAGAGGCATATCCATTAGCCCAATTACAATGAAGGATTGCAGCGGAATGAAGTGCAGCACGCAGCTGTTGACTTAGCCCCCGTGACAAAACATCAAAAGCAATTTATCTCTATAACACAACGTAAATACTTCTTGGTAAAACTACGTGAACTTTCCTTCTGCACCACCCAAAAAAAAAACAATGAATTGCAATAAAACACATCACCATTCAACTATCATGCGCATTAAAGTACGACTTCTCAAAGAAACTTTAATTATCCAAAACAAAACCGACCACTCTGTGCAGTTCAGTAACTGCACATGCAAAAGTATACAAGCAATGAACTAGTTGGGGCAACCAAACTAATTACAAGAGACAAGAATCAGAAAGTTTTTAGAACTATCCGAATCAAAAGTTCCTTATCAAGAATGCCATTACAAATAATAAAAATGATCATTAAAAAACAATTTCTGTTTGCAATAAAGATGTTAGGGAGAAAGAAGAATAAAAGGAATGTCAAGCAAAGAAACATACCTTGTTCTAAAAACGCAAGAGGAAGTAGATAACGAAATTTTGAGGGGAGAATGAGGTGGAGAAGAAGAGAATTGAGTAGTAGAATAGCGGTGAAGGCTACTAAGAACTGAAGAATTCCAAATTTAGGCAAGAGGATTGTCCAAGAAGTTGAGGACATGAATGAGAGCCAAGGAGACGACCCAAGAACAAGAACGTCTGATTGCGTGGAGCAAGATGGAGTCTTTGTTATAACAAGATTTGTTTTCTTTTACCGATTCTTGGAGGGAATGTTGAGATAAAAAAAACAGGATTATGGTGCAGTGCATCCAGAGTATTTTCTCAGGCGCAATGTTATTTGTGGGGCAATTTCACCTAAATATTTAAAATTGTGCAATCCTATTCATTACTATTACTAGCTGAACCTTTAGTTTCACTGTAAATTTGATGAGTCAATTTGAGTTTGAGTGAAAAAGTCTGACTTGGTATATGATATTAGCAGAAAATGGGTAGATGATGTGGCGTTTTCTATCCGTTGAAAAAAATAAAGGAATCTGTTAGATTTTCATATATCCTTTCTGCGAAGAACGTCTCTCGAATTTGCAAGTCTTTAGCCCACCCTTGAATATTATTTTGTTTTGTAGAAGTTGGCGAACAAATTCCTTATTTTGCAGATCATAGGTTCAAGCATCACAAATCATTGACAAGAGATATAAAAATTAAACATTTGACTTTTCTCTTAACAGTAGATTGAGGATTTTTCCTTCGTTTCATTTGTTTGGCAGAACATATGAACATTTGCATCAGCACTTTCTTAAGAAAAAGTGTTAATGATATAACCCTAGCTAAACCATCCAATTTGGGTGATGCTCTTAGGGATATAAAAAAATCTGATAAGCTTCTTTCTAGATACCTTTGTTTTTTCTTTGGATAAAAAACGCGACGTCATGTGCCCATTATTATGTTAATATCATATGCCAAGTCAGATTTTGTTGGACAAACTCAGCCCAACTCATCAAATTAACAGTGAAACTAAAGATTCAGTCAGTGATAAAAAAGGTTGCACCATTTTAAATACTTCAAATGTAAAATTGTACCACAAATAATTTTAAGGATAGGATATTCTTATTATCATTTTTTGTTACTACAACTTTTTCATTGTTAGATCAGAATCTCAATAGGAGAGAGAAATAATAAAGATAAATAAGATTCTAATTTAACGGTTAAAAAATGGTGGTAAGATTAATAGTAACAAAAAAATAGTAGTAAGAACATAATTTTATACACACCTAAGAAAATATTTCAAGGTGATGATGCATGGGTACACTTTAACCTAAAAATATATCATAGTCCTAATTAAATAATGTAATCCTTGTAAAAATATCAGAATTCTAAATATTATTTTATGTCTAAAATAATATCTTTTTTGACAGAATTAAAATACTTTATTTGAGGTACAAATTGGTCATATTATTTATTTATAAAATATGGGTTGGTATCTTAAAAATATCCTCTTTAATTAATCATTGGATTGAAATTCCTCTCATATTACTATTTTGTACCACGTAAATCATTTCAAATAAGTCAATTGAAACACACAAGCCAGGGATCTCACTTTAAATTGAATTCAGGGTGACTTTTCATTCTATTTTTATTTTGCTCTTTATTACTGAGTTTATGATACTGCCATTGATATGATAAACTAATTTAGCCCCATTCACTTTATGATATTGCAATTGATGCCCTTGGGAAAAAAATAAAAACACGACTCCATACAAACTTCACTGAATCTCAGAACTCTCCACTTTCACCCAGCGCTTTCTTCCTCGGCTGAAAATCATCCTTCAACCAAACGTGCTTGAAAATATGACAGACGTAGTAATTCAACATTCGACGACCTTTGATATTTTTAATGTCGTCTTTTAATAACGACTTGAAATATAACTAGTCGTGGTATTAAAAATTTTCGTGGAGTTAGATATGTTACGTGTGTAAGGTTCGAACCCGTGACGTCGGAATGAAAAATATATATCTATTTTGTTATAAACGGTCGTGTTTTTGTACTATTTAACGACTGTTTATAAAGAACAGTCATATTATGTTAAAATATAATATCTGTGTTTTCGAAACAGACGTTAATTTTTTACTTTTAATGTCAGTTTTTTTATAACAGTCGTTAAAATTTAAGTTGATAATTACCACAGTGCTACTATTGAATTTTTTGCGACCTTTTTATTATCAAACAGTCGTTGAATATTGTCGCCAAAATTTCAAAAATGCCACCACCTCATTTTATATGTCTGTTTTGTAATTGTAGGTCGTTATTTTTGAGTCGTTAAAGCCAGTTTTTGTAGTAGTGAATCTATCTATATGATATGCCATGCATGTAATTCTATCATGTTGATTTAAACTGCAGCAACAGGATTTACATAATACTATTTTGATGCTCAATCTGAGAGAGTTTGCAGGTAGGTGGAGATGTTTAATTAGGTTCAAGCCGGACACCACCTGATCACTTTGCTTTCTAATTTTTACCCATATAATAAATTATCTCTGCGATCACATCTCTGCAAATTCTTTAGGCATGTGGAGCAATGGAATGTTTCGAAAATGGCTTTATTTAAGCAAAGTCTAAAGCCTCGCAAAGGATGTGGCATAAGAGAGCAGTAGGTCAGGTCAATAAGTGGTTGAAAGAGGTACAGGAGAAGATCTAACAAAGGCTTTTTATCTGCATCAAAGTCCCCGACAATACCTCCATAAGGCTTATGAGGATCCAGCAGAATTTTGTTATGTAACCTGATACCAATCTCTTTCTGAACTGAAAAGCATTATGTGCGAAAAGAATAGACCTTGCAGCACCGGAAGAAGCTGAGATTCAGTGTATAAATACTTTGTCAAAACCAGTCTAGCAGTTCTCTGGAAATTAAAAAAACAAAAGCTTTGGGAACTGTGGTTCAAACATAAAAGTAGCGTAATTTGATTTTTGAAATTATATTATCATGTCAATAAAAGATAAAAATATCATTATATGCGTTTTCATATACATATTAAGCATTAACAATGTATTGTGAAGAGAGTGAACTTTCATAAATTATATAAGTTATATTTAGGTGTAAACTAATTTAAATAATTTATAGTAAAAAAATATAAACAAACATATAAGGATAAACAGTAAATTGGTTATTATTATCCCTTCCCATCCCCTCTTAAACCAAACAAAAAAATCATTAAAAATCCCTTCCCTTCCTCCCCCTCCAACCAAACTAAACAAGGGTAAGCCCCAATCCATGAAAGATGAGAAAATTCCAATACACATAGGCATTTAATATTAAAGAGCCTTAAAATTTTATGAAATTTCATTGCACTCTTAAAATTAAATTAAAATTAAGTTTTTTTTTTTTTTTTTACTAAATAGACATTTATAACATTGTTGTCGCTTCCATGAACTTTTGTAAATTCACATATATATTTTGTAAATGTCTATATTTGACTTATAAATTCTTAAACATCATGAAAATATCATATATTCTTATGAATATACTTCTTATTATTTTGCAAATGACTGAGATGGTTCTATAACTTCACTTATTTGTTTTATAATTAAGCATATTTGACTTGTAAATTCTCACATTATATCTTATAAATAATTATACTTGATTTGTAAAGTATAAGCAAAACTGTCTTTTTCAACCATGAATTTTAATTTCATTTTAATTCTAAGGAATGCAATAAGATTTCATAAAGTTTTGGATGCAATCGTGACTCGTCCTTGAATGATTAAAGAATTACAAGAATATTTTCAAAAAAAAGAACATAAAGCTTTAGCGTACCGTCACCCCTTCCCTATTATATTAAAAACGGATGACAGCGTTGAAGCAAAGAAAAAGGGCCTGTCTATTTCTGGTCTTAAAACAGATTATTTGTTTTATAAAAAAATAATAAAAGTTGTCTATAAAACTGTTTTTAATGAATTATTTTAAAAAATTTAAAAGATATAGCTCAATTGTCACTCATCCCTGCTCTCCTGGTGGAAATCATAGGTAAAGTGGGTGTATAATGTCATGCGGGGGTTCGCTCCTCTGCGAGTGGATGTTATTTTAAATTGTCCAAATAAAAAGTTGTGCTTCATAAAAGATAAAATGTTTACCTTGTGATATAAAATTGTAAATCTGAATTATATTAAAATTTGGATCTAGGGACATACATGAGAGTAAGAAGGAAAGAAAGGGTGGTTTTGCCGTCCGTTAGCAACATCCATGGAGCCATTGTTACTTGGAGCTGTACCATATATATACAAAGTAATTTGGCGTTTTTATCGTGGGTTGGGGAGATAACTAGGAAGAAGAGCACAAGAGGGGGCCATTGAAGTTATCGGCTTGAGGTGGCAGAAGATAGAGTTCGATGCGGGGAGGGTACTTGGAATATGGAACAAGTATATAGGCGCAGAGATGATCGATGACATACGAGGAGAAGAAGAAGATGAAGAGAGAAAAAAGGAGAGTGAAATTTAGAAAGCTGAGACACCCACGTTTGGGAGGATGGTCACCTTTGCTAGCCAGGAATATACCCAAGGAATCTCTGGAGCACAAGTCTTCGTCTACCCCCAGGAAACCTGGATTCTTGAGCAAGCTTTTGTTCTTTCGCAACAGAAAAAGGACCACCTCTACTGTTACCCTGGGCTCCGGCCGAAGATGGCTTCCCACACTTGATTATCGTAATAGGTGGCCTAATGGCTGGTGTTGACTATATCTTTATCCAAAATTATACGATGAAGTTTATCATGCAAATTACATTATCTTGCATTAT
This sequence comes from Acacia confusa, assembly GCA_037074495.1. Taxonomy (NCBI): domain Eukaryota; kingdom Viridiplantae; phylum Streptophyta; class Magnoliopsida; order Fabales; family Fabaceae; genus Acacia; species Acacia confusa. Next base: position 3,994,561 of record CM073507.1, on the reverse strand, counting down.
AAACTTTATCTCATATTTAGAAGCGGATATATATCAACCACTATCATTCTGTCAAACCCTTGTTTAGTGATCATACTGAAACTGAAAGATTCTCTTGCAGTGGTGATGCTGCTTATAACTTCGTGTCAAATTTCACAAACATATTTAATTTGAGAATTGTAAAATTGTGATTGAAAAGTGAAATCGAGCTTCGGGCCAATCCAATAAGCACAAGAGTGTGACAACGGGCCAGGGAGTGTTTGAGTTATGTGTTGTATTGCATTTGGCAGTGGGCACTGATTGCCCAATCACTTGAGTTTAATTTCCTCTCCGGGCAACAGTATTGCATTAATTAATTGGCGTAGTGAAGACAACGGTCAAATTGAAAGCAAGCCTTTCATTGATGTTGCAAGTTACACGCTAATTAATTAACACCATCGGTAACAAGTTGCCAATGATATAAGTGACACAGTTAGCTAGAGCATTGGCCTTCACCTAAAAGAAGATAAGTTTCGATACTCGCTAGTCGATATAAGAACCCTATTGATAGGTAATCTGTAAGTATCTTTGTAAGTGTTTTTTAAATTCGAAGATATGTGTCCTGACTTTGGTGAGATAACCGGTGTCTACTCACCTAAACTTTTTTCTATAGAAAAAAAAAAAAAAAGACACCATTGGGGCGTCCTTAGCTCACCTTCTCTTCTATAAAGGTGCGTATATTAGATTAATTAATTAAAGCACTTAATCTTGCGGTTACAGAATGATCTGTTGTTTTCCATGGTGTGGTGGGAATATCTTTTTCCAGTCACTGCAAACATTATTATTGTTCATTTTTTGTGGGTTGAGCGAGCTTTCTGAATTTTAAAAACGCATAATTATTGACTTTCCATTCAACAGTATCATTTAAGGCTGCATGCTTTTCGCCCGAGGTCATTCATGCATCATTTGATCAAAACCCAACACAAGAAATTTAAAATACATATCATGTCGTTATTCTCCCCAAAGCAACGTCCCTTTGCTTATGATTCCAACTTGTCTCGGACCACAATATTGGTGGCTCAAGATTGGACTTCAACATTATTCTTTATAAATACTTCCAGTTTTTAATACAAGGCATATTTATCTAATTTGATCAAATTAAAAAAGTTAATTAAATTAATTAATATGTATGTATTTTCTAAAACATCCTGGTTATCATCTTTTTTAATCCATTCATTTTTTCTCCTCCTTGATTATAATTGAAGGAGTATCAATAAAGGTAAATTATGAAAAAATTGACAAATACGAAAACTATGTCTTATATTTAAAATCAATATCAACTCCTTAAATATATCTCATATTAAGGAGCTAAGAAATATTAGTTACGTAACACTCATTAACTATTTTCATCGCGAATGTTATAATTCAACGTGTTACAAGTGATAGGAAGTATTCTCTTTATTCAAGAAATTATAACATTCCGGTAAAAGGGAGAGATAATTAAAAAAAAAAAGTAACCAGATTTTAAACAGTAACATTTTAGGTGGTTTCCTCATTGGATCCCCTTGTCTTGGTTTATATCCCAGCTTACTTCAGCAGATTTCATAAAAGCAACGAGAAATAAAATACTAGTAATTCACATGTATCAAGAAAGATTGTCCAATCTGCGTGTAATAGCCACTTGTTTGTGTGTGTGTGTTTAATATCATATTCATCAACACTACCAACCATGGCTTCGTCTTAGCGTTTACGCCTGTGGATGTGTTGACTTAAAAGGGGAGAAATTTTGGGGGGGAAGGGATTGGACATGCATGGCCTTAATAAAGAGTGAGAAGTCACATGTATATCCTTATTAGATTAGGTGTTTGTAAAAAGCTCAGCTATAAGATCTTATCGACATGATTTTGGCTCCCCCAAAATATATGCATGTCGACATATATAAAGATAAAGAGGGAAAGCAACAATTTAAAAGGAACAGTTAACACAGACATCATAAAAACTGGCTCTTGGAATCTAGTCAGAGATCCAAATCCTGAACGTACGATAATATTGCCTTTACGCTTTTTCTTATTTGCTTGCGACAACAATTAAAGGGACTTCTTAATTCTTAATTACCATCATATAATTGTGTTATTAATTGTTATCCTTTCCAAATATACTGTATAGATTTTGCCGACAGAAAATAAATCATATTGTTCTTTGTCGCTTTGCACATTCACGAGAATACGTAGTCCACAATACACATATTAACAGACCTGTCTCGTCATGGAAATCCCTGGCTTAGGCCGTATATACGTTAGTCGTATTCAGAGCCCGGCCTAGTTTGACTTTATTCCCATATCCCTGAAGTAAATATACATTTTAAGAAACAATACATGATACATACACGATGGCGCTGATAAATAAAAGGTTGGATTAGGGATGTTCCTTGTCAGACCTGATTGGTTGGAGATCAATCTGAGGTCTCGACTGATAGGACTTTGGGTTGAACAAATCAGCTTGAGGTTCAGTGGTCTGATACTAGCTTACGGTTAGGTTGGACCGGACCGGATTGGGCGATTTGCTGGACCAGTCCAGTATTTTTTTTTTTTTGCTTTCTTGGGAGACAATATTTTAGTTTTGGTTTCACTTAACTTCTGATTCTGAAAGTAATAAAAAGTGATTGAGTAAAAAGTGATTCTTTTAAGTTAAATTAAAAAAACACGCTATGATGCCCAGACTTCAATTAGTAGTGATTTACAAAAAAAAAAAAAAAAATTGGGTCAAATCGAACCAGTCCAAGGAATCTAAGCCCTTGGACCGATGTCTAGATCAGCCAAACTGTCTTGGATCAAACTTTTTTTTTTTGCTCAGACTGGGTCAAACTAGAGACCAACCAGACCGTCAGGTTTTTTGGACAACCCTAGGGTGGATGATGGATAGATATTAAATAAAATTTTAAAACTCTAAATATCTGTTAAAATTTGTAAAGGACATAAAGGTAATAAAGATCAAATTGAAATTTTAAAATGTTGATGAATTTACTATTATAACCTATCTTTCTTTTTATCTCTCCTCTCCCTCTATTCCTTCTCCTTTTCTGTCATGGCAATGCAAACACAAACACATTCTCTCTCTCTCTCTCTCATTTGTTCATCTACCTTAATAGTATGAGAAAATGTGAGTATTTTTTCAAGGGATACTTGTCAATAAGTCTTGGGAATCTCCCTCTCTGTTTTTCATAACCTTTATTTGAAAAAATTGGGTGTTTGATTTAGAGTGAGAGGTTTTGAGTGACCAACTTGTAGCTTAGTTATGGATCTAATACAAACACTCAAAAAACATTTTCTGATAAAAACAAGTTCTCAGTCTAGTAACTTGTTTTTACAATGGGAGGCAAGGTAAAAGATTGAGGTATAGTTTCTGTGTTTCAGGAAGAAGAATGTGAATAGTAAATGTAAGATTTAACAAAACTCGTAATGAGAATAGCAAGTTTCATTAATTGAATTAACAAGTTCAATAATGAAAATAACAAGTATTAACAAGTTCAGTGATAGAAAAATAAGTCCATTCATCAGTGACATATATGTGTTCCCCTTAAAGAATGAACTTGTTAATTTCATTAAAGAATTTATTATTTTCATTATGACTTTTATTAAATCTCACATTTATTATTCATCTTCTTCTTTTTCAAAACTCGAATATTGTTAATTTTGAATTTCAAGTGTGGTATTTTCGTGTGTGTAGATAGTAAATCAAATCAAATCGATCTTCACCTCTTATTGATTCATAGCATGGGTTGCTGCTACTTCATGGAGGGAATGCTCATTCTTGCTAAACGACTTCTCGTACCACTAAGTTATAGCTTGCACAGAACCAAGTTAACAAGTGTCCGATATGTTCCTAATTGGATCTAATTAAGGTCCTGTCTAGAGATCTATCAACGCCAATTTCTTCCGGCACCAAGCGAGGCAGCGACAAATACTCTTCTTCCTCTTTTCTTTATATGCCCCTCACTCTACTCTTGCATCTATTTTCTTTTTCCTCTTATTTGGGTTATATATGGAGATTATGGTTATGAGTGGTGCAGAGGAGAACGACAGTTCTAATTCTTGGTGGGTGAATTCACGGTAGAGGGAGTTGGTGTCATTGAAGAAGCAGATAAAGAGGAGAGAGAAAAAAATGATAAATAAAAGGGGACATTTAAGTATTTTTCCTCAAACTTTGATATCTCATATTTGTACCACAGTATTTTTTTTTTTCCTCCTAATTTAATAGGCATTTTGGGGTTTTACAAATTGAACTGATATTTTTGTGTCATTTTCCCTAAATAAAATAACCTCCTACACATTGTTCATTCGCCGCCATACGATTTGAAAGATCAGAATAAATGATAGCAACGACGAGAATTTTGCATATTTTTCGTGGGGGATTTTGACCTACATGGTAAATTTTTCAACGCGCGGGCGTCAAATCTTGCATGAAAAATTTGCCCTTCCTATTGGAGATGATGGGGAACACCATCATGATCATCGTCATCGACCGTTGAGGAAACCTTGGGGGGGGGCGAGATATGTATAATTTATTATAAAACTGAAGGAATTCTAGAGAGAAGTCAGAGGAAATTCTAGAGAGATGAAATCCATTCAATTATCATGAATAGTTACAGGAGACCTCTATTTATAGAAGGATGCAAATAGTAGATTACTATGCGTATATACCATGTCATCCTGTATTTGGAGATTATGGGTCAATGGACATCCACATAATAAGAATATTCATAACACTCCCCCTTGGATGTCCATTTATGAATGTGCCTCGTTAAAAACTTTAACTAGGAAAAACCCAGTGGGATAAAAACCTAGCCAAAGAAAAGAGTACAACATCCATTAATACACTATCCAGTGCTGCCTCATTAAAAACCTTTCTAGGAAAAACCCAGTGGGATAAAAACCCAGATAAGGGAAAAAGAGTACAGCGTGTATCGTCTCCCCCTCTTGATTACATCAGTGTTACTCCCCCTGATGACTACATTGCTTCAATGTCTTTCTGAGCATATTATTCTTTCTGTCATCAAATATTCTGTTAGAAACGCCCAATTTGATTGTTCATTATATACCTGCAAGATCTAAATCTGTCAAGTAAAGTCATAATAATCTTTTCATAAATATATATGTGCATATAGAAATTCAATAAATGTTTATTCAGATAATGATGCTATATGCACTATCATCTTTTGGGACATATGTGTTTCTGGCGCCTTATGTGCTTCTAGCACATACAAATATATTGTGGCTTATGATCCTCATTATCATTCATTGCAGCATATGCTATCATAGATATTATTAACGTCGACTTCATTTTCAGTCCCATCGGATTTCATTCATAATTTATTGAGATCTCATTATATTCACATATATTAGGTACCTAGGTCTCTCTTGGACCACAATACACTTTTCTTGTAATATCTCTTCTGGAGATAACATCTCATCAAAAGATAACTCTTCTGGAGCTTTACTTAATTATCCTCGACTTGATCATCTATATTTTATAGCTCCTTTTCTCTTTCGAGGATTTTTATCTTTATAACCGATGGACCAGCAACGCTTCAGGCGTGCTTTATAACAATTCATATAGGAGCATTTGCAGTTGGGACATGTGACTTTGTCACTTTAGGTCAGTAAATGCTTTTAGCATTTGATTAGCTAAAATCTGCAAATGAATTATCTTTTAAACTTTTAGTGCACATTTCTTTGTATGAGGACCAATATGAGCCAATGATAATTCATTTCACTTTATCTTTACCCAATCTGCTTATTTTTCTCCCCCTCATCAAATCATCAATTTTCTTTGTATATCCATCTATGTGCATTGTAATAGATTAATAATCATTACACATTTAAAACATTTCAAGATGGAATTAATCTGGCTCCTGACTAAAAGCCAATTATACGGGGAGAATTCTGTTGGCTTATATAATTGCTGCAAATATACACAACATATAAATTTTGTTCTCATAATCATTGATCTATCCATTCATGGATACTTTAATACATTATTTCTGGATCATTCAATCTGGAAATTGCGCGCATAATATATTGCAAACTTCTGGTTGCAAACATCACTACAAACTTTGCAAATTTATAATCTCATATGTAAACTTTCAATTTGATATATTTCCAGAGATCCATTTCCAATAATTAATTCTATCTGAGAACATGCAGCACATAATATATGACTCGGATGATCAAACAAGTCATGCCAACATTTCATATGATTTATCATCAAACCTAATATTCATTTTGGGGGAATCAACATAGAAACATTCACAAAGAATTATCACATAAATATTCACACTTGATATATATCATCATTCTCCCCCTCAAGTGTGAGACCTTAAAAATTAATTTATGGAATTTCCATACAATATTCCATGATAATAGCATATATGATATCTATTTCATTAAAATTCCACATATTTCTAAATGCATTATCAATGCATAATTTTGTTACTTCTGGTAACAAAATTTCCATTTTCCAGAATCAACAAATATATATTAAATACAAAATCATCAGGTGTATCTTTGCAGATTTACGAGCGCAATACTGTGTAATCACAGGCACATCACTGTGGAATCACAGGCGCGACAACTCAGATTGGCATATACATATAAAGTCAAAAAGATTCCAGGCTCGTGCTTTATAGGGAGCAAATCTGAGGCACATCACTGTGGAATCACAGGCGCGACAACTCAGATTGTCGTATACATATAAAGTCAAAAAGATTCCAGGCTCGTGCTTTATAGGGAGCAAATCTGTAGAGATTTAACAGGACTACGCAAATCTGCAGAGATTCAATAGGATTTAATTCAACTATAAATAGAGGAAGGCAAACGAACATGCCTCACAAACACTCAAGCATCTGATAATATCAACTACCAGATACTCACACATATTTCTCTAAATTCTATTGCCATGGCAGGACCAAGCAGTTTTATCCCAGTTTCTGATACATCCGAAACAACATTACTTGATGCTTTGTTGTATGATGATCAGCATAACATGTCATTTACTTCTTTGTTATCTCCTAATCCCTTTGAAATGTTTATTCCTCCTTCTACTATTCCTCCTTCTGCTTCAAATGTACCTACTTCTCCCCCTAGAACAAGTGTTCTTCCTCAATCTACAAGGATTGAAGGTACAACTGAAGCAGGTTCATCAAGGAGGCCTGTTAAGAGGTGTAGAACTATGGCAGAACTAATGGAATCTACCAATCCAGTTCAGCCAATAGTGTCGGCAGTTAATCAACCAGCATTCACTAGCCAGCAAACTATCATCAGTTTGCCAGCAACAACCAGCCCGACAACAACAATCAGCCTGCCAACAACCACTAGCCAGCCAGCAACAATTAGCCAGCCAACAACTACAAGCCAATTAACAACTACTAGCTTATTGGAATGTAGTTGCTGTCATGTTTTACGGGAAATTATTCATACCAACGGACTTCAGTACCATAAACTTGAAGTTCACGGAAGAAGAACAGGTATGATTACCCATGCTGTTTTATTTGAAAAAGTACAGGATAAATCTTATAATACTGACAGGCTTCCAATGTTTGATTTCACAAAGAAAAATTTTGAAGAAATCAAACAATTTCTGACACAGTATTGTATAGATTTACAAGCATCAGGATATATCTTGATGCGTGATCCTGTATTAGCCTATCATGAGGTTCTCTGTGTTGGTTCAGAATGGGCTATAAATCCAAATGACCTCCATGGAAGTTCATTTCAAACCAATATTGAATACTCATTAGGCAAAGGAAAACAACCTGCAGTAAGTATACCCTATGATACTTCATCCCTTAACCAGGGTGAATTATATAGGTTATCTATGGAGCAAAGAGAAAGAATAAAGAAAACAACGCTCCATGATTTAAGAAATTATTTTCACTTAACCCTTGATGAAGCGAGTAAACAATTAAATATGTCTACTCACACCATACAAAAAATCTATCAAAAAGGAGGGTTAACCGAGTGGCCACACAAGAAGCTCAAGAAACTTATGACGCAAATCTCGATATTACGAAGAGCTTTGCCTCATCTGGATCCCATCTCAAGAGAAGCAAAAGAAGAAGACATTAAATATCTTCAGAATGAGATGATTAAAGTTTGTAATGATGTTGAGCCACTCGCAATTTAACTTTGTTGAAATAATATTTCCTTTTGCTTAATTATTTTGTTTATGACTATGCTTTTCTCGTATTTATAAAAATTGTTATAATCATAGAAATCACATAACAACCATAATAATATATTTACTTCATTCACTTCTGGGAATGAAGTTGGATAAAAATTCATGATCCATAACTCACTGATTTGTTTGATCATGGCAAGAAATTAATCCATAATATTTCTTGACTTTACCACAATATTTCTACTACAATAGCAAATTGAATATATTTATTTATAATATCAATCATGATCATACAATCCCTTGTCTCATAATTTAAGGGAATATTTAATGCCAAATATATAATTTTGAGACCTTTATACAACTGATGGCATACAAAATTTATGGATCAAATATTGTTTCATAATTTGTCACTTGTTATCAGGCTAACTTGCCTCTTGGCTTCAGGCTATCTTGCCTCTGAAATTAAGGCTATCTTGCCTCTTGGTCTCAAGCCAATTTATGCCTCATCTCTCTATGGCATTTTGATCTTATAATATATATGGCCTTTTAACAGTTTATCTTCAGGATAAATAAAATATAAACATAATAAAATAAATAGATGGAACCCACTAATATGTATATATTAGTGTCGTTGCCATAAATAATAAAAGGGAAGGGGGATTTATATAAAGCAGTAAATAAATAAATAAAAATAAAATAAATGACTGGAAATAAACGTGCTAAATAAATAAAAAGAAGATGAAATAGGAATGAGAGTAAACTCACAGCGAGACCTATCTCATTCAAAGGTAAGAAAGAAGATGCATATGCAAATGTAAATATATAAAGCAATTAATAAATAAATAAAATAAAATAAATGACTGGAAATAAACATGCTAAATAAATAAAAAGAAGATGAGATAGGAATGGTAGTAAACTCACAGCGAGACCTATCTCATCCAAAGATAAGAAAGAGGATGCATATGCAAATGTAAATATATATATAATATATAGAAAGCAGTAAATAAAATTTAAATAAATGGAGTCCACTATATCAGTGTTACCACCATGAAGAATAAATAAATGCATAATAAAATAAATAAATGGGGCCCACAAAGTGTCACCACCATAAAAGATAAATAAATGCTGAATAAAATATAAATGGGGCCCACAAAGTGTCACCACCATAAAAGATAAATAAATGCTGAATAAAATAAATAAATTGAGCCCACTAATAGATATTAGTGTGCCTCCATGAAGAATAAATAAATGCATAATAAAATAAATAAATGGGGCCCACAAAGTGTCACCACCATAAAAGATATATAGAAAGCAGTAAATAAAATAAATAAATAGAGCTCACTAATAGATACTAGTGTGCCTCCATAAAAATAAAGAAAACAGTAAATAATTAAATTAAATAGATGGAGCCCACTAATATATAGTGTTGCCGCCATAAAAGATAAATAAATATTAGGAGCAATAAAATGAAATGTTAGTGACATAAAAGTAAATAAGTAAAAGAAAATGTTAGTAGCATTAAAAATAAATGCACAAAAATAAATGTTAGTAACAATAATAAAATATCAAATAAAAAGAAAGATTAAATCTAGACTTCCAATATGGAGTCAAATTAATAATAATAATAATAATAATAATAAATTGAAAAATCTACTTACCTTCTTGGCCCCTTGTATATATATTTTTTTATTTTATTTTGAAAAATTACTATTTTGTCGGCTAAACAGTGATTTGTTTTTTTTTTCGGGTAGGAAGGGAGTTTGGGAACGAGGGGGTACCAAATATTTTCTAAATGAATTGAATGTTTGTGCGTGGGCCCATGGATTAATTGAAGAATTGAATGAACTAAAAGCAAAGAGGAATCTGAACGTTTTTTGAAAAAGGGAATTGAAGCAGCTGGGCCCCACCAATTGAAGATGGATTAATTATTGGGTTTGGATTGAAGATGGAAATTGGGCCCACACGAAATTGAATCTGGACGAGAGCAGAGACGGACGCCGGCGGCGAACGAACAAACAACGGTGGAGGCACGCAGATGGAAAAGATGAATTAACATGGATGAACGAAGGTTTGGGGTTCTACATGACCTTGGGAGTTAGATTTGCTGTAGTTTTTTGGGAAATATGAGGTACGGATGGGAAGAAAAATCAAGAAAGAAGAATCAAGAACACATAATTTAATGAAGCTCTCTCTGATCTTTTTTTAGAGAACGTGTGTGCAATCGTTAAGAAGAAGATAAGAAGGAAGCAAGACGCCACCTGCGGCATGATCAGAGAGAAAGAGAACAGGTGCGGCATGATCAGAGAGAAAGAGAACAGGTTAGGAAGAGATGAGAAGCAATCGTGCTGATAACGTATTATAAAACTGAAGGAATTCTAGAGAGAAGTCAGAGGAAATTCTAGAGAGATGAAATCCATTCAATTATCATGAATAGTTACAGGAGACCTCTATTTATAGAAGGATGCAAATAGTAGATTACTATGCGTATATACCATGTCATCCTGTATTTGGAGATTATGGGTCAATGGACATCCACATAATAAGAATATTCATAACATAATTGATTCTTTTTTAAAGTATATATACGAGGAAAAAAAACATCATCTAGCAACATCGTACTAGTGGGGAACGGACGAGGCAAGACTGTATATATAGTTAACTACTTGGTGACAAATTGAGTCTGTTTACAACCGATAAACCTACGTTGTTTACCCACGCTGACGTTAATTAAATTGATAAAAGCTACATATATATGCATTATCATTTTAATTACTGCTTTAACATTGAATGCGTGCTTTCTATTTTCGTCCTTTGCGATTAGTGAGCGAGTGACTAAATTCAGCCAACCTGGCCACCAAGCTCCGAAATCACTCCCATGAAAAATACGCATGAAGACAAAATAATAAAATTAAATTAAAGAAAGAGGGCAACAAGAGAGAAATCAATGACTGTAATCATATTCTGGATCAGAGTGTTAAAACTCATCATGGGATTCCTAACATGATGCTGAGTTGGTGCGGGGCAAGAATTTGTTCCTGCTTTTTTATTAAGCTGGTAGGACAAGAAAATCCTGAACAATAAACACTCCAAGAGTTTGTTGTTGTTGTTGGTGTGTGTGTGTGTGTCCATCTCAAACATCATGAATTCACTAAATTGAACTGAATTGGAAACACGCAGAGAGGTGGCTTAATTAACGGAATATATATATACACGCATCAAAATGCTTCCTATACATATAAATGAATCGGTGACCTACCAATTATCATGCACAGGCCATTACCACTATTCATTGAACATGAATTAACTAGCTAGCTAGGAGCCAAATGAGGACCCATAAAAAAATTCATATATTTTTCTGAAGGTAAACTTCAGTGGGGAAATAAAGAAAAACGAGGGCGGCCTGATTTAAAAGAGATAAGATCATTGTTCATGGAAAAGGACATACAGCAAAAGGGTTAAGTTCATTGCAATGTCATAAAAACAAACAAGAAAGTATGAAAATTGAAGGGTGGATAAGAAGCATTTCCTCCGAGGAGCATGATGTTGTTGGCCATAAAATAACCCCACCTGTAAAGGGCACTCATCACCAAGTTGGATTGTCTAACTTTCTTGCCCTTTGGTCTTTGGGCTCGTGGAAGTTGTCATTAGCGTTAAATATAAGCTCAGCCTTGTCTCTAATCCTTCATTATTAGCTTCGTTCAGCCCTTGGGCTTTTGCCCATCCCTTTAAGTCAAGTCTGCAGGAGTGAGAGAAAATCATAGGGAAAAGGTTCATGCTCATCAGGATAAAGTTTGCTAAAATGCGCGTTGCGTATGTTGAATCATAGAATGGGATTGGTGGTCGAAGTGTTGATGTAAGTTGTAACACCACTCCGCGCGTACACAGGTGCACGTAACTCGTTATATATAATAATACTCTCTTCTCTTCTACCATTTCCACTTAGCCCAAAGAAAGTAAGAGGAGCGTTTGGAAAGCCGATCATTCTTTTGTTCGGTTAATGTACCTTAATTCTCTTTGCTCACTCTAAAGCTCTTAATTTGCAGCCCCTTTCCTTTTTTCAAAAAAATTTTCCGCTACGTTCAATTTTTTCCCTATCCCACCTGAGGAATTCACTGTATACTTTCAGTTTTCGCATTCTGCTGTGCCTCCCATGTCGTCCGATATAAGCTAGAGTCTTCAACACTCATTTTCCATAACAAACTCGTTTGGTGTTTTCTTTCGAACCTGCCTTAAAAATTTGCGGAGTTTCCGGCAACATTCCATGAGTAATTGTAAGATATGTATGCTTAGGCACTGTGCTGTAGTTGTCTTCTTCAGCGAGGTGGCGGGTATTGTTCTCCTCTCGAGTTTGTAAATCCTTCACAAGCAAATTTCAAAGCTTGAGGGTATACTAGGCTTCGTGCTTCTTGTGGGAGTAATGGGTACGGATCGTCTGCTGCGGCCAACAGTTGGACCGCCATTAAAACGGCGAGCCGGGTTGCGGAGGAAGCAGGCTGGAAGAGGATCCTATAGGGGAAGCTAGGGCAAGCGGATCATCGGGAGTTGGGGGGCTTTTATTGTTTTTCTTTTATCGCAGAGTCAATCAGTAATCCTTTCTTCGGGTCGTCGTCGAAATTCTGTGAAGATGGCCACGAACATACGTCAATTGCTCAGAAGTATCTGTTTAAATACTGATTGGAAATACGCCGTCTTTTGGAGACTCCAACAAGGGGGTCGGATGTACGTCAACCTTTCCCTTGCTCTTTAACTAGTTCATCTATTGCATCTATTTTTGATTCGTCTCAATTGATATTTTGGATGCTGACAATGCGTAATAAAAAGAATTCAAGTTTTAACGTTCCTTGACTTGGCCATTTTTAAGCGCGGGGCGACTTAATGGGATTGACTTTATTCGCTGGGTTTTTCTTAATATTCAGAACCCACGATAATTTATCAACTTTTAGTTGTATGAATGATTTTAGGAAGAAAATGTTTGACCATTGGTGTCTTGTCCTACAAGTTGGCTATTTCTGTGCCTCAGTTTTATTTGTTCGTTGATATGATTCCTTGGCGATTGACGTATATAATGCTTATTAATATATGAGGGAACACCTTGAGCATCAAGAATTAACATAAAAATGTCATCATAACACTTGAGGAATTGTTCGCCCTTGAGTGCCATCTACTTTCACTTGAGGAAAACTATGAAGTTAGGAGCAACTCGTGTGGTGGATACTAATGTCCTTGTGTTTTGTTAGGGTTCTTTATTTTGCTGTTAATGACATCTTTTAAGCAGTCCATATACAATAGAACAGACTAGTGTGCGATGATCCAGTTTTTCATATATAATTTGTCAGTTGATTTGCTGGTTATTAGAGTGCCAGAGTAGGAATGTTAAATGCCATAATCTTAATGTTCCGATAAATTACTTTCTGGTTGTGGCATTTACTCACAGGATCCTAACATGGGAGGATGGTTACTATGACAACCCTGATGATTATGATTCTTTAGATAATGAGTGCTGCCAGAAGACCATGAAACAGTTTCACAGTGGGTATCTTTCCCACGACGCTCTTGGGTTGGCGGTGTCAAAGATGTCATATCATGTATATTCGTTAGGGGAAGGGTATGAGTATGACTAATTCAATAAAATTTGATGTTACTTAAGATTAATTTTATCTATTATGTACCCCATATTCTGTTACCAAGTTAAATCTGATACACCTATTGTATTGATCCTTTCCTCTACAGTATTGTTGGACAGGTAGCTCTGACTGGGAAGCATCAGTGGATCTATGCAGATGATCATGCGACAATTTCTGGTTTTTCCTTTGAGGTGAGGCCCTCTAGTTGGAATTTGGTACCTTGTCTGTAACTTTCCAATTATTCTCATTTTGCCCCTTTGATTTTTAATTTTAGTCTGCTGATGGATGGCAGTCTCAGTTTTCCGCTGGAATTAGGGTAAGTAATTAATTTTCTTGTTCTTTTATTAAAGTTTAATGGGTTTTGAATTAATAAAATTAATGGTTACTGAAATTGAAAATTCTTTACATTCGCCTTCAAATCAGAATTATTCTACACTACTAAGTATCATAAACTCTGACAATATTTTAAAAGTTGTGCTTAATAATGAAGTCATTGTACTACCCTGTCTCGTTGTTATTTTGAACTAGGTCAGAACCACAATTGGCTGCATCCTAAGGCATTAGTAGTTTGATATTGCAAATCTGTGTAAATTTTGATGAAAATATATTTAGACTCTCATGTTTCATTGCTGAGCATGATCACTATTCACTATCTCTTTGATGGGCCAAACATCAGATGTGGATACTGCAAAACATTATTATTAATCCAGTGAGCTGCGTTGTATTAATAATTTCAGTACAAGAGTTTTCCTTTAATAGAAATGAGACTCTTTGTTTCTCTTAGTGTTATACAAAAAAGAAAGGAAGAATCATTAAATTATTCTTGCTTCAGTAGATGATTTATTCAGAATAAAGAAAAGGAATAGAAAATTTAAGTTCTGGACTTCGGTGCATTTAGTGTTGGAAAGCTAATAATTCTTCTAGAAGTTGATTTCCTGAGCTTCATCGCTTTAGCTTTGATCTGCATGAAGATATTTCATTAACAAAGCTCTGTTTTGCTTTGTAGACAATTGTTGTTGTAGCTATTACCCCACATGGAGTTGTTCAACTTGGCTCCTTTAATAAAGTAAGACGATTCCAGTCTATTTATTTGCTTTGCTTAAACTTCATGTTGCTTGTTGATACGTCCACTGATCCTTTACAAGATAGGAGTCTATCATCCCTTATGATGATATGCATGGCCGCTTTATTTTTGGATTTGTAAATTTTGATTACCCACTTTTTTCTTGGGAGTATCATATTATTTATTCAGATAATATAACTTGCCCTGTAGTTTTTCTCCATTTGATCTGGGTAATAGTTTGCCTGTTGATTGGGCAATTGTTTTATACTGATAATATATTCACCAGGCGAATTTGCAGAAAGACAAGCTCCAAGAGTAATGGATTATAGCTTATGAACAGCCACTTTTAATTATGTTAAGGAGGAATTTAGGCATAACTCAACTTGAGTTCATGTAAATTCTGGCTTAGGCATGATGGCCAAACTAGTGGGGGCAGTTTTGACACTGGAGGCTTGTGACTAGTCGCTCCTTTTCACTGAAATACTTTTATGTTTCCGTCTATTTTTAGATGCAAATTTTTAGTTAGTAAATAAATCTGCTAAATATGTTTTCATAGAAGAAAAAGTAAAACTGTTAAAAAAGCTTAATTTTTTAATGTGGTTGGATTTTGATATAATTGTGTTGGATGTGTTGGCAAAAAAAAAGTGTCAGATGTAACATAGTTTCTGGTATATACAATCTTCTATGTCTACGTGAATTCATTATTAATATATTTAATTCATAATTAATAGTGTGATTCATTTCTGCCGTCCCTGATAGCAGGTGATTGAAGATACGAGAGTTGTAACTCATATAAAAAATATTTTTTTGGCCAGTCAAGTTTACTCGATAGGCCGTGTTCCCAATCACATACAATGTAGTATGAAGAATTCTTCTTCTTCTTCGGTAATTTCCTGCTCCCACCTCTCCCCTATATGTCCATGTGCCTTGCACTCTGGTTCTGGTCTGCAGGGGATACTGCGTGCCTGCGATTGTGCAAATTTTGAAATTTATCATCATAATTAAATTCCTTGGTTTTTCAGCCAGATGTACCAACAACAAAACTGTCTTCAAAAATTGAACCTGCTTGCTTACATGATACAGAGGAAACCATAAGGGGTGAAAAACTGGATATTTTAATGCCCTTTCCATGTTCTGCGGAGAACCTTCCACCTCCTTCTGTTTGTCAGAAAATGGCTGTTGATGTGACCAAATACGGATGGCCTGAGTTTCGCAGTGATGGAAGTTCGGTTTTGCTCAAGTCATTATCAAATGTGATGAATGTGGAGCATCAGAAATTTTTAGATATGAGACCTCTAAATGAGAAATTTGAAGGGGAAAGTAGTGGCTCCAAAGATATTAGGGTGGAATCAGAAAAAAATGTTACATTGCTACGCAATTTGGTTGTGGACAATAACTTCAGTGATTCTTTAGGTCCATCTGAAAAAATTGGAGCTGATTTGGTTTGCTTGCCTTCAGCCATTCATGATGTTTATGAAGGTGATATTAACCAGAGAGAGGCATTGGCTCTTCCCAAATCTTCAGATGCAAGCTCCCAAAAAGATACTACAAAGTCAGAGTTTCTGTCTGCACCTTCTTACAAGAGTACCTCAAATACATCGCTGAAATTTCCTGCTGGCTGTGAGCTACTTGAAGCCCTTGGACCAGATTTTGTGAAAAGTGGATATTTTGATCCAGAGGGACAGGGGAATGAGGATGTTACAATGATGGAGATGCCAGATGAGATTAGCTGTAGCCAGTTGACTCATGAATCTCGTCCGGAGAATCTTTTGGAAGCAATAGTAGCCAATGCTTGTCATAGTAATAATGACATTAAGAGTGAACTATCATACTCTGCATCTGTGCAGTCTGCAACGATATCCGAGAGAAATCCTGAAGCTTCCATGCACACTGCCCCTACTATAAATTCAGAGGGCTATTCAATAGAGTCTTCTCTTGTAAGAGAGGACATATTCCACTCTTTGACTTCATCGTCATGTCCTAGTTCATGTAGTGAACGTTTTGAAAGATCTTCTGAAACTGGTAAGAGCAAGAAGAGGGCTAGGCCTGGAGAAAGTGGTAGGCCTAGGCCAAGGGACAGACAACTGATCCAAGATCGTATTAAGGAGTTGAGAGAATTGGTGCCAAATGGAGCAAAGGTAGTTCCCTTTAATCTACATTTCCCAAAATTGTCTGGATTAATTTTGACTTTATGTTGTTGTGGTTCCTTTCATGTGGCGGAATAAATTGTGGTAAATTCAACAGTGCAGTATTGATTCACTACTGGAGCGCACGATAAAGCACATGCTCTTTCTGCAGAGCATTACCAAGCATGCTGACAAGCTAAATAAATTTACTGGCTCAAATACAAAGGTACTGTTTCAAGTAATTCCAATAGTCCGTCTTCTTTCCCACGGGCTATATAGAAATTTACCGACTACAAAGCATTTCCATCAATTAGGAAGTGATATTTGAAGGCTATGGTTAAACTACAAATTAATTGGTTTCATCTGTTTGTCCATTTTATAAAAAATTTCATCTAGATTTAATGCCTACATGTAACTGCTACCGCATATTAGCAAGACTGGATTTTATGGCTTTGATTGCTACAGATAATTTTTTGAGTGATGATTACCCATGAGAAGCTCCATGTCGATTTGCTCCCCACCATCCAAAGAATCAAATTAATTAAGAAAACGAATGTATCTACATGCTGCATTCCCATTACCTAACACCGTACTGCAAACTAATTTGCAGTTACATCACTTGGAATCGGCTGTTCCTGGATCCTCTAGCTATGAACAGGGGTCGAGTTGGGCAATGGAAGTGGGTGGTCATTTGAAAGTTCATTCAATATTAGTGGAGAATCTCAGTAAGAATGGATATATGCTTGTTGAGGTACGTTTGAGTTTGAGGTCGCAATTTTGACTTATTGTTTCATAATATGATTGATTTGAAATTTAATTGCTCGGGATCAAGGGAAAAGCTGCTCCAATGAGGAGTCAGAGATAGCGTTCCATATGCCTAGCCATCATCAGCTGCTGATCATGCTATTCATATTCTTAATTATGCTTATGCTGCAGATGCTTTGCGAGGAGTGCATCCATTTTCTGGAGATAGCTGAAGCCATAAGGAGCTTGGGACTGACAATTTTGAAAGGTGCAACAGAAGCTCATAGTGAGAAGTCATGGATATGTTTTGTGGTTGAGGTATGATCAGGATACGGTTTTTTTCCCTTCTTTGGGGCAACTGTTCACGATTGTAATCATTTGCTTATTTCCAAGTGATTATTGATAAGGAAAAGTGATTTGTCACAGGGCCAAAACAACAGAAATGTACACAGATTGGATATATTGTGGCCACTTGTTCAAATACTGCAGTCCAAGAGTACAATGCATGCATAATAACTGGTTGGTTCTCGAGAACTACTTCTTGGCGCGCTAGGAAAATGATGTTGGAAATCCTCTGTTCCTCTCCCCCACTCGTGTGACCCAGAAAATAAAAAAAGCCGCGTGGGGAAGCATGATAGGGTAGGGCAAAAAGAGAAGAAGGAGGAAGAAGGAAAAAAAAAAAAGAAGCAAACTTCATGAAGATGTAAAATATAGAGGCTTTATAGCGAGACAAAGATGGCAATTGTTTTTGTTGGGTGCTGGTGGGATCAAAGCATCTTCTTAGAACTATCACTACAGATAAAAAGTGTGTGAATAAAGGTGTTGAGTGGCAGCCTATTATTCATGGATTCTTCACAGCCTAAAATGAGGGAGTGACTTGTTGCCGTCGAGGCCTTTTGATCTGTAGTAAGCAAGATATTGACTGATGCTTGTTTTCCTGTAGAACGGTGGGACCACGGTGGACGTGAACTCCTCCAGTGGTCCGTACTCTCTACCCTTCTCCTTTGGATAAATTAGATACGCAGCCGATACCCTGGGCCCCACTCGTCCAGCCAGGACCCTGTGCTCCACGCTCTTGAACTTGTCATTCGTGATCAGCTAACCAAGCATTATTAGACACAATTAAATCAGTTATTTCACTCTCACCCCATGCTTGTCATATAAACTTCCAAAAATTTAAATATATATAAATAATCAATCTGCTCATTCTTGTTGAAGTCATGCATTTTTTTTTTATTTTTATAATAAATATACGGACAATATTCAATAATTTAATTTAACAATCATGTAATATGGCCGTCTCAAGTCACTGATCTTTTCACACGTTGCAATTGAGGGACAGTACGAGTTTTTTTGGGGGGGTGAAATTATCATGAGTGGAAGACCCGCATGCAGAGATTCGAAAACCTAAAAAAACAAGAAGAAGAAGACAGAAATTCTCCGACGCCACGAGGGTCCACTGCCCTCCTATACTGGAAAACTGCCTCTTTTTGGCGCAAAATAGTACAGTTGCTTCTTTTATATATATATATATATATATATGTATGTATATGTCAGATTTATTTTATTGATTATTATTGAAAAAATACTTTATGATCTTAAAAAATTATTTCATGATCTTGGAAAAATATATTCTGAAGTATATATTTAGTATTAATCAGCACTCTAAAATATTTTTACACATTCATAATATAATTTTTCAAGATCATGAAATATTTTGTATCATTCATTATTCTAAAATATTTTTTTAATATCAGTTACTACCCTACTACCCTGAAGTGTTTTTTCAATATCGTGAAATAATTTTTTAAAATTATGAAGTATTTTTTATAGTATCATTCAATATCTAAAGTATCTTTTTAATATCGAGTTTTAAGATCATAAAGTAATTTTTCAAGAAAAAGGGTATTTTGAAGTATATTTTTAATAATACTCTCTCTGAAATATTAAGAAAAGGGGGGGGGGGACAAAAAGAGAGAGAGGCAGCTGCACTGTTTTTGGCCAAAACAGGCGCAGTTTTACGGTATAGGAGGGCAGCCGATGCTAATGGCATCGGAGGGGTCCGAAATTACCTGCATGAGATCTCCGATGTTGGCGATTAACGCTCCAGGCACAGGGTTAACGTGAACCCACTGGTCTCTATGGAGAACTTGGAGGCCACCTATGTTATCCTGGAGAAGAAATGTGAGGGACGATGGATCTGAGTGCTTGGTGGTGCCAAATGTGAGATCCGGTTGGGGACAAGGAGGGTAAAAATGGCACACCATTGATTCACTTTTCATGCATTCCAAGTTGTCCAAACGGTCGGTGCTTAGGCCCAGTGCCTCTGACAATAGTCCCGATACGCTCTCTCTCAACTTCCCCATATGCTGAATGTACTCGCTCACCGGTTCTCTGCAATAATTCTTGAGTGAGCCGAGCCTTACGTGGAAGTATATGAAACAAGTTATTATTATTATTATTATTATTATTATTACCGGCACACTTGAGGGAAGGCTTGGGGGTTGAGGGGACCGTTCTGGAAGTCAAAGAGCAAGGTGTCTCTCCAGTTTGCTGCTTTGGAGACGAAGAGGTCTCCGTTGCAGAAATACCTTACTGGTGTCTTGTGATCACGGGAATACCACTCCTTCTTCACCTCCCTTGCTTGTTCATGAAATTCTCTTATGACTTTGAGCAAGTTGTCCATGACAGGAACTGGGACTCCATGATTCACCATTTGGAAGAAGCCCCACGTTTCTGAGGCTTCACGGATTTCATTGACTATCTGTGTTCGGCGAGTGCTTTCATAGCCTTGGAAATCTATCACCGGCACACGGTAGCAGGTCGTGGCAGCGTCAGCGACGACGGAGACGGAGTTTGGAAGTGACTCCGGTGGATGAATGAGAAATCTGGGAAGCCTTTCAATTCCGGAGTCAACGAGGCCTTTGACTCCGGCTTTGGTCTCTTCAAATTCCTTCACCTCCTTAGCTCTGTCATAGGCAACACCATCTTGTCCCATGAGCTGCACGACTTCCATGTTAAACCTAGCTAGTTTGAGATAAGTGATGAGAAGAAGGCCTGCTTCAATTTGAGAGTTAATTACGAGGGTGATTCAATGAACGGTACAAGATGCCAAGCTTTTAATGGAGAGAAAGAAGACAGATGCCTCTAAATCTTGATATATATGAACGCAGTTAAAGTTGCAAAGAAAGGCCAGTATGGTGAGATGCCCACTTTTGGCTTCTCTCTTCAACAGGCCATAATCTTCCGATGTTAATTTAGTGTAATTTAATAAACCAAGCATCAATACTCACCCGGCCCCCATCCCCAGGGGTAAAAAAATATTATTTAATTTAGAGATATGCTTTTGGTATATTTTTGCCTCTCTTATTTCATCATTTTCTTTGTAGTCAACATATATCTGGTTTCGCTCGTTACCCAAAAAAGGAACCTTTAACATTTGTGGTTATGAAATTATTGTGATGGCATATGTTCGCTGCTTCATGCACGCAAACGCAATCCCATTTGAGTTTAATTTGGCCTTCAATTTGGTTCCGTAGGATTTTGGACATACCTTAAATCCGATTGACTCACTGTATATTCACACAAGATCAGAGCACCAATCACGTTATACGGCAGATTCACTATCCGTAAGAAGAGAACTGGAGAGAGATTTTTTTACAGAAATTTTTCTACGTTATGTGAAAACTAATTCCACAACTGATATCTTCATATATCTCACGTACAAGAAGTTATTACAATTTAAATTTCGAATTATAAGAATAAAATTACTCATTTAAACCTATATTATTCCATATTTATATAATAACTCCATTTACATTAATTGGTTTGAGCCTTAATCCACCAAGTGTGGATGTGGATTGACCATAATTCCAACATGTTCATTTATGACCCAAGTAAGTGTATGTACAAATAAAATTAACACTTTAGTCAGGAGGAGATTAAGGTAGTGTTTAGAAACCTTTCAAAATTTAAGTTTTAGGATTTACAAGGTAAGCATATGAGAAGAGTTTTGTTTCGGCGTGCGTAAAACCTAAGTTTTTGTATATTTCCAAAAAAAACACTACCTACTACTACTACAGGAGGTGATATATATATATATATATATATATATATATATATCAACGAATGTCAGGGTATAGTTCGAACAAAATGGAGACGTACTGGAACTCGCTTTTACTGTTTTGGCTTTCAGTATAATGAGAGGGAGGGGATGAAAAGGGCAGCTGATGGGGATGGAAAGCTGAAAATGAGGTAGGGCACAGGAACGTCAGTCTCGCTTGTTCCTTAAATATCAAAGTCACAGTTGCATTAACAGTTCAGTTTGTCGCATCAAAGATGGGCTCGCTGCCTCAATTAAGCTTTTTTTATATATATATATAAAAAAAGTTTTGGAGGGTCTGACACCAATCTCCCATCAAAGTCAGGGCATAGTTCCAGGTTCGTCTACCAAAGAAATCCCAACGATGGGATAGGGGATCAAACCCACGACCCAAAAACCTAATCCTAAAACCTCTACCATAGATACCAACTCTCATTGACGCCTCAATTAAGCTTTGACTACACACTAATAAGTATCAAGTGAATAAGTTGGGAGACAATGCACTTACCTTTGAGTTAAGCTCATTATCTAGGCAAATGTTTCATTCACCACTTGGCGCTGTCAAATCACTGACGAGTGCAATTAATGCTGCAGAGATTTTAACTATATATATAGAGTGAAAGCTAAAATCTTTTTAGAAAAGCTTATATATCCATCAGTATATGACTTGGCTCTATCACCACTCAAATGAAGCCAAAAGTGAATAATTTACAGGGCTAATGTTGAAGACAGCTGGAATATAATCAATGTTGAGCGATAGCTCTTTCACTATCAGCGTGTGTGTGTGTGTGTGTGTGTGTGTTACCAAGGGTTCGTGAGATAGGAGGACATCATGATCGAGATCTGTATGGAGGAGCCAAATTGTACTGTTAACACACATTAATCGGTCTCTGGAGACTCAGAAAGGTGGAGTAAATAATAAGACTGCGCAATTGCTCGTTTAGAAGAAAGTAATTAGTTGTAGAGCTAGAGTTAAGAAGAGAAATTAAGGAACCAAAACAACATTATCTACTCTCTCATGTACTAAATATAAAATATGTTAGACTTTTTTCTTAAAAGATTAAAAAAGTTAGGTAAGTTACTTAATTATATCATATATTGCATATTATTATTTGATTATAAATTAGTTTATAAGTTAAATGAAATAGTTAAGAGAAAAGTACATACGTGGTTTACCCTGAAGAGCGTTTAACACTAAATGTTTTTTTAAGTGCAAAAGTACACGTGGGATTATAAATTAAGTGCAAAAATATCATTTGACCATTTAGTTTGACTTTAACCATTAAGTTTGACTTTATTTTTTTTACTTTCAAAGGTGCAAAAATACATATGTGTGGTTTGGCAAAAAGAGCGCACAACACCAATTTTTTTTAATTTAAAAAAATAAATAAATTATGGAAACAAAAAATTTGGCCTCGTAGAAATCATACATAAAAAAATAATAATTTTCTTTTAATTGAAATAAAATTATTAATTTTTTTTAAAAAATTTGGTGTTTGATGTTTTTTTTGCCAAAGCACATGTGTATTTTTGCACATTTGAAAGTAAAAAAAGTCAAACTTAATAGTCAAAGTCAAACAGTATTTTTGCACCTAATTTATAACCACGTATGTTTTTTTTTTCCTTTTGCATATAAAAAAAGCACTTGGTGTTAGGCGCTTATCAGGGTAAAGTGCATGTATAGTTTTGCAGCTTAACCCCAAAAAATAATAAATATAAATGTTTTGAAATAATTTAATAATTTTTTTTAATATATCTTAAAAAAAACAACTATGTCACAGGAGAGAGTATTAAACATGAATGAGGAACATCGTGTTGGGGGATAGAGTTGTTGAGCGCGGCACGTCAATAGATAAGATAGAGGTTGGAGTGAAAGCGAGAATGTAATAATTAATTAAAGTGGGACGTAGGTAGGTGAGGGTCGGATTGGACACAGTATATTTATTAAAAGAAAACGACATTAAGATTCCAATATTAGAAAAATCTCTTAATAGTTTATTAATTAATAAGAAGTGAAAGAGTAACTATGGATAAGTTGAGGAGTTATCACTAGTAATTTTTAGACTTTTTTTATATGATTTTTCTTAATTAAGATTTTCATGTCATTTTCCTTATATTTAACTATCATTTGCTTATACACACACACACACATACATATATAATTTTCCTTTCTTTGTGAGAACGACATTGCAGTGTCTATCTGGGGGCCATAAGAATAGACATAGGTGCGGGTTGCAGTCACAGCTAAGGGTGAGCAAATTCGAGCTGAAACCGAAAACTTAACTAAGCCGATTCAATTTATTCGGTTCGGTTTTCGATAAAATTTCGGTTTTTATTTTTCTAAAAGTTTGACGTTTTGATTTGGTTTGTTTATTAGAAAAATACTTCAGTTAAAACCAAAAAATATATAATATATTTATATTTAATATGTACTATTTGTTAAATGCACGATTTTATAATAAATAGGTGTAGATTTTGAATTATATTAGATAAAATCTCTCTCCCTATATATATATTAAATATGATTAATCTAGTATACACATTTCCCCCTAAATCTAATCTTAACGAAAAATAATAATATTTTTAAAAAATTTATTTACTATATTTTATTTTATCAATAATAAATAAAAATAAAAAATCGATTAATCCGGTTATTAACTGAACCGAACCAAAATATTTCAATTAATTTGGTTAATCGGTTTGGGTTCAATTTTTAAAATTGGCTCTATTCAATTTTCAATTATTCCAGTTTTTACCGAAGATATAACTAAAAAAGTGAATGCTCGTGCTTAGACGGAGCCAAGGGCGTAGGGGTTCCAACAGTACCATTGTTTATTTATGCATGTGCATCTTGATTAATATATTTTTATGCAAATAAAAAAAAAAAGAAGAAGATAATTTTGAGTTTCTGCGCAAATATGAGTTCTTGACCAATTGTTTACAGTTTTTCAGTAGGAGTGGAAATAGGTCAGACTTCACTTTTAACAGGTCAAGTTTATTCTGTAACATACTGGCCTGTAGCCTGTTACAGGCCTATTTTTTTTGTCTGAGTATGACCTGTATACAGGCCTGGCTTGACCTGTATATAGGCTTTGCCTGTGGCCTATTAAGGCCTTTTTTTTAATAAAATTTTAATTTTTTTTATTTAATTAAGTTAACAGGTCATATGCTTACTTTAAACATGCTAAAAACAGGCTAGAATTACATAAAGTAATACTAATAATATAAATAATAAGCCACATGCCGAAAACAAAACTACTTTAAACAAGATAAAAATAGGTCAAAATTATATAAATTAATACTAATAATATAAACAGGTTAGTCTGACAGGCCTAAAAAACCTCTTATCAGACCTTTGATCTGTTAAGTGAAAACAGGTCTCATAAGAGGCCTTAACCTAATCTTTTAACCTGATTGACCAGACCTGACCAGACTTTTAACACGGTGACAAACCCCTGACTTTTTCCACCGTTAGTCTTCAGTCGCTTGTCTATTGTGCATCCTCTGGATCCTCCCATTATTAATATTATGGTTTCCCAGTCACATGCGCCAAGTCATGTATATCTTCAATTCCTCCTTTTTATATAACTGTACGAGTGGCGGGCAGCCAGATCCAAGTATTGCTACGCCAATTAAGGATAACCCCGTAAACATATTTTATATATCTACATCGAATTGGATTCGAGATGTCGTGTACCGTGGAAGTCGTCAAACTTCCTTGCACCAACACCAATATACTCCCATCCATTTTAAATACAAGTTAGAAATATTAAAAAAAATTAATTAAAATATTTATCTTTATTATATTATTTAAACTATTTTGTCTAGCTCATAAACTACTAATAATCTAAAAA
Source organism: Acacia confusa (assembly GCA_037074495.1). NCBI lineage: Eukaryota > Viridiplantae > Streptophyta > Magnoliopsida > Fabales > Fabaceae > Acacia > Acacia confusa. The sequence goes on along the minus strand of CM073507.1, from coordinate 3,968,915 downwards.
TACATAACATATAACATATGATATAATTAAATAACTTAAGGTTAAGGTACAAAAATACACATAAGTTTTTTCTCAAGGAGCAAAAACACATATAAGTTTTTTTTTTGAAGCAAAAATACACATGCGGTTACTATTTTGAAGCAAAAGTCTCATCTCACCATTAAGTCATTGTTCACCGTGATGAGAGAGAAATAGATGAAATGAACAGTAACATAATGGTAGTGAATAGTGACTTAATGGTGAAATGTGACTTTTACTCTAAAATAATAACCACATGTGTATTTTTGCTCCTTAGGAAAAAGCTTAAATGTATTTTTACATATTAACCCAATAACTTATTTAAATTCCTTAATGTTAAAAAAAAAAAAGTAAACTTCATCTTAAATTTATGACCGGAGGGAGTATATATATATTTTCCCCCTATCATCCATGCCACACACGCCATTACTCTATATATAAATGGTGTTGGTGCTCTTTAAGACATAATCAGTGATCAGGCTAATTGAGATTGAAAATGATAAACACGCAATACCCTGAATATATTTTGTCATGTGCCTTTGTATAATATATGTGCTCAAGCAGCCAATTATCGTTTCTCGCCAGTTATAAAAGTTGCAAGATATATATATGTGAGGCCCCTTAAAAAAATGAAGTAAAATAGTACCCAAATCTATAACCCAAAAGGGATGCCCTGAAAGATCAATTGAAGACAATGAATTATGGTAGCCTGCCATTGATAACAGCTAATCAAACATGTACTCTCTCTCTAGTCTTTATAAATTATAAGGTACCAATTATCATTTTTTATAAATTAAGAAATGGAAGTTACGTCATTAAATTAGTTCAAAAATAATAAATATTTCTAATTTTACCCCTACTTTAATGATGTGAATTTAAAGAGTTAGTTAAAAATGAGAGTATAATTAAAAAATAATAATAAATAAGTTAGTTAAAAATAATTGATGCCTTATAATCAAAACCAAAATATCTTAGTAGTTACTTCAATATAATAAGAAGTAAAGGGGAGTACGTAGTATTAAAAAAGCCAATCAAACATGGAGCAGGCTTTTCAACTAAGAATCGCCGCCTAGCTAATACTAGTACATGATGACGTGAGTGTGAGTCAGAATTATACTGTAGTGGCTAGCTAGGATAAGGACTGGCGGCGAGATTAAATGCTTTTTCTTTTTTTTTTTCACGTGGCTTGTTGGAAATAGTATCCAGATTTTTCTAAGTTTTTTTAGTTTAGATTCCCTCATTGTTATTTTTTTATCTATCTTTAATCATCAACTTATTCCAGCCTTCAACTAATTTTTTAAAAATTTTCTCTGAAGCCTTGAATCAAGACTTTAATGATTAGAATGAGACCGTGAGAGATAAAGAAAAAATTAATCAGGAAAGAATCCTCTTCCGTTTTCTTTTGATGTCATTTTTTGTCTTAACAAGATTCTAATAACAACGCCTGGATCTAATCTCTTGGAGCAAATGATCTCCTCAGGGCCTGTTTGGATCACTCAAAATCAATAGAGAAAAAAGAAAAATAAGATTTTCTGTCTGTAACAGCTATTTAGTTTATATTTTTTTAAGAAAATATTTTTTGACGGCAGCCAATTTTTCTTTCATCCATGTGAAAATATTTTTCTTTCATTATTGGTAGGAATTGATTTTACCTTTTGCCTCTTTTTTTTTAAAAAATTTTAGGAAAGGGGTCGGATTCACCCACAATCCAAGGGCAGGGCGCTTGGAGCCCAGTCCACAGGGAATACTGGTCAGAGAGTACACATGCCTCCACCTCTACCAGCGTTACCACTGCTTTCTAGACCTCTAGGATACCTCCCCCAGCGCTTTGATCAACATAGGGATCAAACCCCCTCTTTAAAGGTGAGGAAGACCGACCCCAAACAAGTTGAATCCAAAGACGAAAGGTTTACCTTTTGCCTCTTGTGACTGTCATCACGACAGAACTTCACTGGGCTCTATCCCATATGCCTCTGCAAACACTTAGCCGTGCTTGATCTCATCAACACCACTTTTTCTGCTTCTTCTTCCTTTACCTGCAAGTCGCCCATTTCTTCCACTGTCGTCACCTCACCGAAAGCCATTTTCCAACCCTCCTCCATCTCCAGCATAGGTGATCACAATAGCAAGCCACCTATTTCATCATCATTCCTACCTAAGTTTCATCTCAGGTGGGTGTTATTCTAGATTTTTTTGGTGTGCACGGTGCACACAAATATTTTATCCTTCTAGAGATAAAATGGTATTTTGCCTATCTTTTTTTACCTTATTTTCTTTCAATTAAAATTTTGTTTCCTATCAACTTATTTTTCTTTTTAATGCAAACGAACCGTACCAAGGTAAAATATTTTTGGTTTTATTCTAATTTTTTCATTTTTATTCCTTTCCATTCCTATTTTTTTAGGATAATTCGGGAAAACTCACTTCCCACTGGCTTGCTTCGATATCTCTGTTAATTATTATATCAAATTTTGAATGGTTAAAAATTAATATATTATTTAGAAAATGTTTTAATTGCAGTTCTGAAGGTAGTGTTTCCATCAAAGCCTGATATACCAGATCATCGGCCAGGCTTATAAATTGCAAATGGTAAAAAGAGGAAAACAAACGAATCAAGTGTTTTGGACATCACAAATGAATGAATCATGAAAAGGCGAATCACAAATTTAAAAATTCTAGTATAATGTCTCCATACCAGATACAATATATACAATCATGCATGGCAGCGAGAGATTCCAAATATATCCTTTCAAACGCTAGCTCGAATCGAATCCACGTCAAAAAAAACAATGACTTTAATTATATTAATTTATTTATGGGCCACGCTTCATATTCTTACACTTCATCACACTTGTCTGTTCTCTCATTCCCTTTTCCATGCACTGCATTGTATTTATAGTGCATGTAACATGATGTGTATGACTGAATATAAAGAATTAAATTGAAAAGATATCATTACCAATAGGGTCAATTATTTTTTTATAAACTTGGATTTTGTACCTCGACCTTTTCTGGTAATTTCCATGGTTGCACGTACCCGTCAAATGTCAACTATGTTTAAAAACTAGAAATTCTATCCATTCCCATAAGACTGGGCCCCAACAAGAAATTGGGCCGAAGGGAAAAAGCTAACAGAGTAACAATGAGTGTGGTCCAAAAATCAAGTTGCATTAAAAGGATCGTGGGCCTGGATCTCTGTGTGCGTGCCCCCTGGCCCGCCCGCCCCTCACACGCAAAAAACTGAGAGAAATAAAAATGATCCGATCGCAACATGACTTAGCATAACAAAGTACCGGCACTACTTAGTGCAGTGGTATTGGGATTCATTTCCTCCCTTAAGTCCTAGGTTCGATCCTCCCTCCCCTCGCCTTATATATATAAAAAAAAAGCATAACACAAAGTATAAAAAGTGTAAAGTTCCATTATTCATAAATACTAAATATTTTTATATAGTAATACATACTAGCTTGACTAGAATAAATAAAAGCTAGAATAAATAAAAGCTATTATTGGCCCAAAGGAAAAAAATAGTACAAAATATTTTCAACGATCCAATAACAATTGAGCTATATCTCCCGAGACCATTTGTAAATTTAAAAAAATTGAAAGGAAGTATAAAATTGTAAGAAAATAGCCAATGAAAACCCAGGACATTTCGGTAAAAAAACTGAAAACTTGTAATATATTAAAGATATCTAAAATAAATTTTGTTTCTCACAAATTCCGTAAGCAAACCATCATTTATATCTTAAAATTTTTATGACTAAAATACTCTGACACCCTCATGTTTTACTTTAATTACACAGACCTCCCTTTTATTTTGGAAACTTAAATAAACCTCCCTTAAAAAAAGTGTATATTACACAAACCTTCTTTATATTTTAAAATTTTGATTGATAGTTGTTCGTTAAATTTGACTTTTGAACTTTTTTTTTCCCCAAAATATCCCTCTTTAATATTATACATATAACTTTCTATTTTTTTTTTTTAAATTTATTATTTTTGATGTTATAAATTATTTTGACTTCAAATATATATTTTGAAAAAATGAATTTAAAATATGATATAAAATTTAAAATAGTACTATAATATTTTAAATTAATTAAATTTATATGATTTAAAGATTATAAAAAATAATAAAAAGAAAGGACCAGAATCGCTGTAAGAAATAGTTGGAGTTATCTTACTGTTCTTCTGGCCTCGTCCGGCGAGAGCGACACTTGAGTATTTGCGATATTTGTTCATCCGTGGAGTTACTTGGTTCATTTGCGTGTGTAGTTACTGCTTCTGTCCCACTTCCAGCGCCGCCGTGGCGGTTCAATGAGTCCAGCTTATTATCTGCGCAACCGCCACGCCCCACTGCCACGCCGTCAACGTTAGTCTTCTGGTACTTTCGCAAAAAACCCCATATAATCAAACCCTCTCTTTGAAAATGACTTGCCGGTACGGGAAGCGACTGCTCCATAATATTTGTAAGCTCATCTTTTCCTTTTGCCTCTCGTGCCCTTCTTCAACAACTTCCTTCTTTTTTAACTTAACTTGTTCCTTCTTGATATCTTCTTTAACACCATTCTTCTTTCTCCTACTTGTCTTGTTTAGTACCACCGTTTAATTATCGCGGTCCCTTCAATTTATAATGCTGCAATTAATAGCTGCAATCTCCATGACCGTTAAAGGGGAAGCAAGGTGCTGAATTTCTTCCGAATTTCAGTGATTTGATCAGCCTTCAACGGGGTGCCAAACTTAATCCTTGGATTTTCCATCATCTCTGTTTTTCCTTCTTTCATTTTCTCCCCGGAACATAAGTCTCTGATAAATGTTTATGTTGCTTGGAGGATGAATTCTACAAGATCAAATAACCTCATGTATGATATTAGAAAACATGAAACCCCTTTAGAAAGAAAGCTACCTTGCCCCTGCAAGAATCGTTTTAATCTTGCTGGCATTAATATTTCAGGTGGACACACGGTAATTCGGCATCTTAAACACCCTGCTCTTTAACAGACCTGCTATATATTTTTGCAGCAGTCTGGGTTGCTATGATAATCCTCACATTTTATAGCAGAATATTCCGTAATGGGAGTGCTGTCTTTCTATAAGTCGCTAAATTTAAAAAACCCAATCTTGTCTGGAGCTTGATCCTGTAATATATCTTTCTGAGAGGCTTCGTAAGGAACTGGCGTCCTTTGAATGCCTTATTGGACTGTGTCCAAATATTCTGCGGACTAGTTACTAGACTCAGCTCTAAAGTTTCCATCGTATAAAAGATTTGGGTGCACACAGTTGTCCTTATAATTAATATTATTTGGATTCTGGAAATTCAAGTTCTTTTAATTCACTTTGCAGACTGTACAAAAGCGCTTCTCAATAAAGAGGAACCGTATTGGAACTATATGCACAGTATTGTTAACCGGAATCAACTGCACAGGTCAATAGCAGACAAAGTTGAACGAGGTGAACTTAAAAAAATGGACAAAACACTTGAACCTTCTCTTGAGAAGAAGGTAGACAACAATGTCCAGGTTAGCAAATACAGCTCTGATGGTGAAGATCCTGCTGATGGTGAGTGGAAGTTAGAGCTGGCTTGGCTCACAAAGGCACTTGAACCGGCTCTGCTATTGTGTAGGTGGGCTCTTCCAACAGGTTTGTTAACTGTAGAGCATGTTTCATCTCATGTAATTAGACAGCACAGATAGTTACAACTAGCCAGTATCTTTCTATATCATGTCGTGTCAGTCTTCTAATCTGCAGAGTATGAAAATCTTTGACTGCATTGGTAAAATTGAACACAACTGATTATATTCACAATGTAAACTCTTATTTTGTGTTTTACTCCTCCCCCTTTGCGCTTCAGACCTGTGGGATAATATTGAGGGCAGAAGGCATAATTTCTACATTATATTAAAGTTGCAGTTTGGTTAACATCAAAAGAAAATTATTCTCTTGCTCCACACAACACAAGTCTATATGAACCCATTTTATTATATACTGAAGACTGAGTCTGCGACTAATAATATGCAGGAGATGAAAATTATAGAAATGGAAGCAATCCTCCACCAAGCAACCGGTCCCTTTTGGAAATAATTACTAGGATCCAACGAAGCAAGGTTGGAATCCAGGATTGGAGTTTGAGTGACCTTACGATTGGCTTGTATCTTGTATATCTTCGCCAAGCTTCTGGAAATTTATTTGAAGATATCAAAGGCGTCCAGATCTTATCAGAATCAATTGTAATTTCTAAGACTGTATTTCAGAGAGCATACATGTCTTTGTGGCATAATTATCTATTTATTTTGTACTCTCAGCTTGTCATTGCAAGTCATCATGTCACGACAGACTCTTAATTCTTATTAGTAAACTCAATTGGATTTCAGGTCCAAGATCTCATATACTATATTGAGTTGGCTAAAGGTTCTTATAGGGATGATGCTGCTGGCCTTGCAAGGAACAGCATGCTCCAAGAAAGTAATGTCTTGAAGTTTGTTAAAAGTTCCAGTGTTATGAGGCCTGGCTATTATATAGGGGTTGATACCCGTAAGAAATTTGTTATTTTTTGCATCCGTGGCACCCAAACTGTTTCTGACCTTATCACTGATATTGTTTCCTCAAGTGATGGTGAAGTCACCTTTGAGGGCTATTCCACCCACTTTGGAACTGCTGAATCTGCTCGTTGGTTTCTTTATCATGAGATTGGAACCATAAGGCAATGCTTGGAGAAACATAAGGTGGGTATGGTCTTAATTTTTTATGGAAAAAATCATATTGATCTTCCTGAGTTTGTGTAGTCAACACTTTTTCTAGTTTCATATTATGCAATAACCTTCACCGTCACATTTACAAAACCTATGCGTATATTCCCTGCATTTGTATACATCAATCTTCTTCACATCATCTTGAACGAGTGAGATTACATTATTGGGAGGATTTATGTATATAATGAGACATATTTTTAAAAGAAAATTACAGAAAATTAGTGTAATTCACTTTATTATCTCTTTTTCAATTTTGGGGCTCCTTTTATAGTTTACTCGTTCTTTTAGTCAGTATGACCAACTCTTTAACAGGGATTTAGGTTAAGACTTGTGGGTCATTCTCTTGGAGGTGCTATAGCTTCCTTAATAGCGATAATGATGCACAGAAGATCATCTAAGGAGCTGGGTTTTAGCCCTGATATTGTATCTGCCGTTGGATTTGCTACTCCACCATGCGTCTCTGCAGAACTTGCTGAAAGCTGCTCTGGCTATGTAACGACAGTTGTCATGCAGGTGGGTATTTGTTGATTCACACACATAAGTATATGACTGTTTGATCTGGATTCTCGAAGAAAATAAATATGTTTATGAAGTTTCTGAGATGAGTCTAGATTCTTTTCCTAGTTTTTGTCTTTATTATCTGTCGTCATCAACCCATCGGTATATAACTTCTTCGTTTTTTATTATATGCAGGATGACATTATACCTAGGCTAAGTGCAGCTTCCCTAACAAGGCTAAGAAATGAAATTCTTCAAACTGATTGGTGAGGAAAATTTAATTTAGTCTTATAGCTAGCAGGTCCTTCCTCCGTTTACTCCAAGAGATGGTGCTAAAAACACACAGGAATTTATTGCAGCTTATAATTCTTGAACAGTACAAACCAATAGCAGATTTTCCATCAAGAAATATTTAAATGTTGACACTATAATTGTTTTCCTTGTGCGTGTACTCACATGTGCCTGCATGAGAAGAAAAAAGGGGGTGGAGGATGTCTCTTTCATTATATCACAAGTTTCTGGCACTTTCAAACTTTGACCTGAAGCTTTTTGGTTTATTTGAGTTCTTCTTTATCTCCTATATTTTTAATAATAATGTTTTGTTATGCCGAAGAAGGGAGTTGTTAAAGAGGTGCCTTTTGCTTTGACGCATCATATTCAGTTCATTTTATAATTGTTTTTCAATTTTATCGTTCTTGGTTCATTAATTTCCTTGCAAGCAATAAGAAACACTGAAAGGCATGAGGAGGCCATTTAGCAATAGCCTCAAATGTCAAGGAAAAGGTATAATTTTTTGGCCGAAGAAAAAAAAACTGTACTGTATTTTATAGTAGGTAGCCTGGCGCTTTAGAGAAGTATTTTATGGCCAGTGACCAAAAGATTTACTCAAACTTTGTCTTGTACAGGATGAGTGTAATTGAAAAAGAAGACTGGAAAAACATCATAGATTTGGTTACAAATGCGAAGCAGGTTGTATTGTCAGTTCAAGATGTAGCTCGCAAATTTGTTGATTATGCAAATTTCAGGAGAAACAGAAGTTTAACTGGTACGTTTCCATTGGCCTGCCCGTGCTGGCTCAGAATTTCCTAGAGTGGCGACCTAGAACTTGAAATACACCCAGCTTTATCTCAATACGTTCTACAAATTTAACTAGGGGCCCAAGGTCTAGGTGGCTGACCTCAAGAATTGCCATCACAAACCTTAGTAGTGATCAAACTTCAAATAGCCTGCAAGCCAGTGATCTTCGGTCTTTCTTGTTATTTTGCAAATATCATTTTGAGTCTTAGTTGCCAATAATTATTTTCAAAACTGTATACTAATTTGTTTCTGCAGTTGTTTATGCGATCACATATTCTTATGTAAGCTATATTGTTGTGTGTAAACAGATGCTTCCATAGGCAAGGAGTTGCCAGTTGCTCCAGGAGCCTGTGTGACTCAGAAGGAGACTTCTGTTGCCATGAAAACTGGGGGAGACGAGTCTAAAGCACCTGAGGAATTATTCATACCCGGGATTGTTTACTGTCTAAAAAGGAACAAGGGCTCCCAGACTGAAGGCGGAAAGCAATATTTCACCCTACTGAAGAGGCATCCTGGTGAGCATTTCCAGAGGATAATCCTTTCAAGCAACTTGATCTCAGACCACAAATGCGATAGCCATTATTATGCTTTGAGAGATGTTCTCAAAGGTTTGCCTTGGTGTGGTGAGGAAGGTATTTTCAGATAACGAACTTGTTTTCTTAATTTTTTTGTGATGTTGCAAAAATTTGAAAATATAGATGTTGGCTTTGCTAAATTTTCTTTATTAAAATTTGTTTATTAATTGATATAAACAAAAAGGAAGAATTATGGATAATTGTGCCTATTCTTTTGCTTTAACTAGTCATATCCTGCACGACACCGGACACTGGACAATTTATAAAGATATGGAATGTCCCAACAAAATATAGGTCGTAAAGAATGGCTAGTTGATAAGCTGTAATACGCACAAAAATAGTGTTCCAGGCGCATCATTTTAGTGTGCATGCAGTTCTTTATTTGGTGAGTTTCGTTTCTGATGTGATACACCTCTAGTTTTTGCGAGGGGTGGCAGCATAAAATCATCATGTAGATATATTCGATCGCTCACACTTCAAAATGCACTTTTGCTTGCTTGTCTTGTTTGGCTAGAATGATCGGTGGTGGTGATGATTTCAACTGAGCTTTTTTATCATGGAGTGATCTGGCTTGACAAAATGGCAAATTTTTTAATTCAAATGATTGAAGAAAAGTCTCTACAAATGTGGTTCAGGGGTGTCTAAGTGGACGGTGAATCTCACCTGAGGCTTTTAAAACAGCTGTAATATGTCTTTTAGTAGCCCGTCATGCAATATCTTCTTTTATGGTGCTACATTTTACTTTTTCTAATCCCTATCTCCATCATAATTACTTTTTGATTACCACAGTTGATTTACAATTATTATGTGTCTCCACCAAGTCATGAAAGAATAAGGTTGCATTGTCATGGAGTGCCCCTGAGGAGATTCTTTTCATTGCTGATGATGAATCCTGTAGAATTGGGTAAATAAAATATTGAGAAGCTATGGGTCAAGTTAAAAGGTGGTGAGGATCCACTGAGAGACGGGGTATTAAAGAATAAGGGATACTGGGAAGGAAAGCTTTTGTTGTTATGCTAGGTTAATTAAGTATTAACAAATGGAATTTGGATCATCATTAGCGACCTAGGTTATTTGGTAGGGGCAGGGAACTAACCTATTTGCTTATCTATTCAGCATTTTTTATATTTTACCACTGTGGAAACTTCGGCTGTATTTATCTGTCAAAACTTCGTAGCACACAAAAAATGAAAGATTCCCATTCTGCTGGGCTGATTTGCAACAGCAAAAGCTTTTGACCCACAGCTTATATATTACAGTAAACAATACAGCTTCTTTTACTGTGTGCGTGTGTGATAGTCATAACTGCCCCTGCTTTTTGTAGATTCATGATTAATTAACGTGAGTGCAAGAAGAATAGGAGAGTAAAACTATCAAAGTGGGTGGGTGGGACATTAGGTTTTGTCATTTGTGGCCTCATACCTAAAATTTTCCCTATTTTTTACGAGAATGGATAATATATCTGGACAGAGCTGCTCACTTCGCAAGTACTATTTTCACCACCCTTTTGAACGCCTTTTTGCACAGTTCCATTCCAAAATAGCCGAACCCCCAAAGTCCTTTTGAGTTTCTTTATATTGTTTGGCTTTGTTTAAAATAAAAATTACTAAAAATATGAAAAATACTAAATTACAAAAATTAGCAATGCTAACATATATAATTTGATCAAATAAATATTATATAATATATAAGTAACTAGAATTGAGAGAGATAATCAGTTTATACACCTACAAAACACATGATCTCCCATAAGCTCGATTGGTAGCATTTTTCATCCAAACAAAGAATAAGCTATAAGTCCGATTCAAATAGCAAATAAGTTCGATTGCCTCTCCAACAAGCCATATCAAACAAGCGAGTATAGCCAAGCCTCATTATTCAACAATTGAACTTAGTAAACGGACATATATGCTTGTTTGAAATAAGTTTTGGGAGTATTACTTTAAGTAACACGGTTCGCTAAGGTGTTGATCTTCACCTTTAAAGGGAAGAGGTTCAATTCCTGCTTGTCAATGCGAGAGCTTCATTGATAGGTGGTTTGTAAGTACATCTATAAACGCTCTTTGATATTGGAGGTATGTCCTAACCCCAGGATTACCAATATTTACCCCATCTAAACTTTTATATATATTAAAAAAAAAACTTCGTATATAGGTTCAAGTTAAACTAATCAACTAATATACCCTAAACTTCAGTTCAAGACTCTCGGTTGTGCCTATCACTCCTGCTCTCGCAAATTAAAGTCTCTTCACCCTCTCCTTTACATGCAAAACAACAAACACACACATATTTCTTTGCTTTTAATTACATATGTAGCATATATACCTAATAAATTGATGAAAACTGATCAGTCCTTATTTCATGGTTTCGCTTTGAACAACTGCTCCCTCTTCAGACTACATTTTGAATATTCAAGTATATCCTGCGGACAAACTAATCTATTTAATCCACCAAACCTGTTCATTAATTAATTTAAATTTTGAAACTTGAAAGTGAAGGTTTTAGCAGATGTTTCTCAATCATTCAGCAAAACCTTGTTTTTCTCGTAGTTGGCATTATTAATTAGATCTCAAAGCCCGTGGGTGGAAGTTTGTTTAAACATCCAGTGGAAGCCGCCGTCGCTTCATTTTGAGCTGCAACGTTGCGGACATTGTCTTTTGGGATATGGGATTGGTTTTATAATTATTAGAATTCAAAAACCAATTATAATTACATTATATAGGTTAGGTTGCTTATGTACGAACACATTAAACATTGATTTAATTAAGGAATTTAGGTGGAGAGTACTGAGAATTGAAGAATAAGAGGAGGGTCAATCATTCATGCATGCACGTGCAGTGGCCCCATGAGGTGTCGGCTTGACCAGTCTCAACACCCGCACGTCTGTGTCTGTCTTCTCTGTCTGTCGACACCATCTTTAATTAATTTGTTTACGTACGTGCATATATATCATTTTACCGACCATCTCCATTATTCCTCTCCGGCCTTCTGCAAACTGCGAACTACACTCATCTCATAAACTGCCTCATTGTAAACTTCACGACATATTGACTACTACACCTTAGCTTCTTAATGCGTAATATAAAATAGTTTTCTAGCTACCTACACCCTAGCTAACCACTTCCACATTTCGTATTTATTAATCAGTAGTTCAGTACAGAGCTAATTCTACCGGTCATGTTTATATATGCGCGCGCGGACCACTTTGTCTTTATATATATGCAACGTGAGCATCTAATTAAAAAACAACAAGTTGAAGAGTTTTGTAATTATCACCATAAAATTATTCAATGTTCCTCTAAACAGAAGCGCCTGAAACTCTCGGGCTTCAGAATCAGAGGAATAATTTTTTAAGGGCTGCATAAGGCAGGTTTTGTAGGCCTTTTTCCTAAAATGCCTTTTTTTAAGAAACTATTTACTAAAATGCCCCAACTTTGAAACTATTTTCCATTATGCCCTTCTCTGAAAACATATTCCCTCTCTGCCCCCATTTAGTTGACTAAATCTCAGGATTTAGTCGACTAAATGTCGAGCCTCTTTTTTTTTTAATTTTGTAGACATTTAGTCGACTAAATCCTGAGATTTAGTCGACTAAATGTCGTGGGGTTCAAATTTTTTTAAATTCCCCCGACATTTAGTCGACTAAATCCGAAGAAGATTTAGTCGACTAAATGTCGACAGTAGGCTTTTTTAATCTATCACAATCAATTTTCTTTTATTCTTTAATCCCTTTTCTCAATATTATCTTTTTATTTATCTTCTTTATTTTGTATTATGAGTTAGATAATATAAGAATTAGTTAGTTAGTTTAGATCCTATTATTTATGAACAATTTAATTCAAATCCTATCTTTCTGATTTTCCCGATATTATATTAGAAGAATAACTTTTTATATATTTATCCAGTTATACCGATATATAGGTAATTTATCCATACAATCTCTCAATATCTTTTTTGTTCGTATATTTGAATTTGAATGCACTAATTTATTAAACTTTGAGAAAAAAACTGGGATTGTTATTTTCAACACAAAATACATAATAATAATAATAATAATAATAATAATAATAATAAAACAATTACCAGTTTTTTGTATTTTGTGTTGAAGATAACAATCCCAGCTTTTTTCCCAAAGTTTAACAAATTAGTGCATTCAAATTCAAATATACGAACAAAAAAGATATTGAGAGATTGTAGGGATAAATTACCTATATATTGGTATAACTGGATAAATATATAAAAAGTTATTCTTCTAATATAATATCAGGAAAATCAGAAAGATAGGATTTGAATTAAATTGTTCATAAATAATAGGATCTAAACTAACTAACTAATTCTTATATTATCTAACTCATAATACAAAATAAAGAAGATAAATAAAAAGATAATATTGAGAAAAGGGATTAAAGAATAAAAGAAAATTGATTGTGATAGATTAAAAAAGCCTACTGTCGACATTTAGTCGACTAAATCTTCTTCGGATTTAGTCGACTAAATGTCGGGGGAATTTAAAAAAATTTGAACCCCACGACATTTAGTCGACTAAATCCCAAGATTTAGTCGACTAAATGTCGACAAATTTTTTTTAAAAAAAAAGAGGCTCAACATTTAGTCGACTAAAGCTCTGTTTTAGTCGACTAAATGGGAGCAGAGAGGGAATATGTTTCCAGAGAAGGGTATAATGGGAAATAGTTTCAAAGTTGGGGCATTTTGGTAAATAATTTCCTAAAAAAAGGGTACTTTGGGAAAAAAGTCAGGTTTTGTACGTTGACCAATGTTGATTTTGTTTTAAATCTGCGCATTCAGTCAGGACACACACACAAACAGATTGATTAAAATGATCTATACATACATATATATATTTATTTAAAGAAAATAAAATGGAGAGACATGGATATATGGGCATATATAAAATCAGACTTATGTTTTTTTTTTTGTATTAAAACAGAATTATGTTTTAGAAGTTATGCATATAGTAGTTGACCAACGCCAAATGAAAAAACTACATAAAAACCAGTACCCAGGTGGTGGTTTCTCTTTACATATCTCAATCCTTTAATTAACCTATATGTATAGTAGAATGAGTCTAGCTAGTTCCAATTATGCGTTTTTGTTTATAATTGTCATTGGATTGGTTGTGTTTAATAATTATTCATGATTCAAAATCTCAAGAAAGGCTGACCCCTGTCTTATCGTTTTGTGATTACTCCATGACTAATTAGTTTATTTAAGAATCGGCACAGCACGAATGACAAATGGCGGTGAGCCGGACATATATAGGATGTGTTATAGGGCCCAATCCTATACTGTGACCGTGACCGACACACATAAAGGTTTGGTTTTTATTTTATATTCTGAACATTCTAATTCTGATTCGATGTCACAATAAAGAAGATTATGGAGGGAAGCCGTATGGGCATTAATTAAGAATATACTGGTAGTGCACTGCAGTAGCACTCATATCAAGAGACAAGAAGGCTTGATTCAACTGCACACATTAATTCCCATCTCACAGTCCACAACCCTATCCTCTGAGCGTGATCGATGTGAAAAATTAATTGCTCTCGATAAATAATTTAAAATATGATATGATCCCATAATATGTATGTATTCACATCTAGCTAGCCCACTTGTCAGGTCGCAGGGACATATAGAGGGAAAAGGAAACACGTAATTGAATCAGTGCAAATGATCTCAGAAAATTGGTGTTCAACTTCATGGAGCAGAAACTAGAAATGAAAGAGAGGGAAATGTCAGAGATAATGTTGGCAATAATAAAAGTGGGTTGACTATATATAATAACAACAAAACACAGTGCCTTACCCGCACAACTGCACAACAATTTGGGTGCCTCTCTGAACACAGCCAAAACGAAATTAGCTGGAAAGTGTAAACGTTTTCCTCCTTTCCAGTTTGATGCCAGTCCACAAAATGACTCAACACGTACCAATTCCCTTTCTCTGTGTGTGTGTGTATTCGGTATATGCATTCACCCGTACGAGCTTTGCAGAACATACACCAGAGTTTGTCTCAAATTAAATCAATCTTCTACACAAATTAATATTGGTAGCTAGTGACCTGTGGGGCATTATGTACCAGCTAAAAGCGTACACATATGTAGGGTCAGGGAACCTTCTCATGCCTTCGGATATATATAGTTTATATATTCATCACTTAGTTTCCGTTCTCAAACAATGTTAACTAACGCACCTATACTATAAACTAAATTTACCGATCGAGAGCTTTAGTAAATGTTTAAGTAAACTGCTGAATACCAAACTGATATAATTTTACCGTGATGAAATAACTATGTATATTGTTTATTAATAACCATAAATAGACTTATCAATATATCGTACGCATTTATAATATTATTGCTGTAACTTTTAGGTGATTACCAAGTATATTATCATGTTATAATTGAAGTTTATTCAACATATA
Organism: Acacia confusa; assembly: GCA_037074495.1. NCBI lineage: Eukaryota > Viridiplantae > Streptophyta > Magnoliopsida > Fabales > Fabaceae > Acacia > Acacia confusa. The sequence continues at coordinate 3,953,554 of CM073507.1, read as the reverse complement.
TGATCATCATCACTCTCATGAAAGAAGTTCTCGCAATAAGGACTGGGAGAAATATTATATGATTACACGAGTCATCAACCATTAATTAAGTTTTGTGTAAATATGTTAAATCATAAAGGGTTTGTTATAGAAAAAATAGTTGTACTGTCATATTCTTGCTCTCCTTCGTTTTGGGGATGTTGTTTGTCGTCTAAACGAACAAAAAATTTATCATGACTCAATTTACAACATTGGAAAAGAGAGTTATTTTCCCGGAATGAAATATATATTTTTAAATGAACGAGATTTCGGATCTGTGGTGATCCACTCAGCGTCATGTGATCGTACACCTGAAAAGAGAAGAATAATGAGTTAAAGCATGTTGGATCAGTCATTTTGAATTCATGTGTCTTCGAATGGGAAGACCAAGAAATCCACATCAAATACGGTGTCAGGACGAAGATGCTCATCGACCTTTCCAAATCGAATTAACAAAACACTCAGATTTAAACGCTTATTAGTCCATGCGAAGCGAACATGTCTATATATGTGCCACTGATTAAAAGTATATAAGCGGACAGCGAAATGTTTTCCACGTACGCTTGGTGAAGCCTTTTAGTGCTGTGCAAAGGCAAAAGGCTGTGTGCCACTGTTGTATAAGGAATTCTAAATTAATTATACTTGCCAGATTAAAGTGAGAAACGTAATTAGAAACTTTTCATTATGCTTTTCCTCTTGCAATAGTATTATTAATTTGCACCATCATTGGTTAATGTTTAATGACATTATATAATGAATGTACCATATAATTAATGGGGTAAATTTTCCTAGGCCTCGATCTCTTGCTCTAGCTTGTCGCTGTAATGCGTGATTGGCAAACAATGCAAATACATGGATTACCAAAAGTTTTTTCCTCTCATTCCGGAGAGATGATGGTTTTCCATCTCAAGAGACGATGCAAGGTTAAAAATGCTAGTTGGGTATATATATAGCGCAGATATTTAGGTATGGATCTACTTCATCAACGTGTCACCCGCAGGTTATTCCCATAATCGTCCCTATAAGCCCTAATGAATCCTAATATTTAGATGATATTAGCGATGTCAGATAATGCAATACCAGATATATGTGTAACGGCCTCCTATAGTTAGCAAGGGCAAACCATATTGAGTAGAATAATATTAATCGCAATGTACGAGATATATACTGGTTTTTTACCAAAAAAAAAAATATACTGGTTAAAATGCTAGCTAGGACCCCAATTATAAGGTTCTCATCGTTTAATTTGAGACTCGGAATAATGTGTCCGGACCTCTACTCCACTGTAAATGTTAAAGGCGCTGCAAGCCATTTCCATCAAACAAATTAACCGGTTCTCCACAGAGCAATTTAAATTGATCAATGTAAATACCGATTCCTTCATTATTTGGCTGTATTCTCATCACTGGTTTTCCCCTTTTATATTTCTGGCCGTTTATTTGTCCAAACCCCTTTTCATTTTGGCGCTTTTTAGTTGGGGCGTCATTATTAGCCAGGGTTGGGAGTGTGGGCCAGATCACTATTTGGTGAGGTCTACATGTTGGTCCTTATACTAGACACAAGAAAGTGACTGGAAAGTCATGAATGAGAATACACACACTATTTAATTTGTTATATGAATAATTACACTACTGTATTGATCGACAAACTACGACCTAGATGTTTAAACAATTCTAGCAGTGGAGGGAACAATATCTTCTCTCCCTCGTCCGTCCCTCTTAATTCCTCTTGTGCTTTAAGCTAGCCAGTGTCTTCATCTCTTGTTTCTTCCCATTCTTGGAATCTGATGATTCTTTTTTTGTTTAATAAACACTTTGATTTGATTACCCTGGACTAGCTAATGGGACAATTATTATCCTCATAACAAGAAACCCACCAGGAAATGTTGATCCTTTGTAACATAATATATTTAATTTCTAATCAATGTTATTAATTAACATTATCAGTGTCTGTTCACTGAAAACACCGATCCCCACTGGCCTCCTCGAGAGACTCTCTTGAAGAGGCAATTAAAGCTTCCTTTGATGGTTTATGTCTGAGTGCATAATATAATTATTCGGTTAAACAGAAACTTGTTTATTTATCTGATATGTCAATTAATATTGCTCTTAAAGTTGTAGGCCTAATTTACTTTGCTCTTTATGTCAGACCACGTACCATACTAATTTGTGCCAAAACCCATAGAATAATTAAGCCTTTTAATCATTTTCTCGTTTTTCCAATATTTAGTTTTAGATGGAATTAGCTAACCCATACCATATAAATGTACACAGTCATTCATGCCCATGACATGGAACACATTTAAACACGTGTCCCGTTTTTTCCCCCTTTTCACTAAGTAGTAGTACTATATTTATATCAAAATACTCATTCATAATCAAATAGTGCATTAGGCGCCCCACCTATCGTTGAAGGCTGGAGTATAATTGTACTGAAGTACTAATATAGTAATATTCATTAAAATTATAGAGTGATGAGTATTATTTTGATAAAAAATAAAATGTCAAAGTGACAATTAATTATTTTGATATAGAGTAAATTAAATACATATTTCAAAGTGGGAAGGAAGAAAAGTTCTTGCGTTGGATATGACTATACGCATGCGTACGTGGAGCATCCTTAGAATAATCCTCTGCGCCACATGATGTCTCTCGTTGCTTCCAAGCGAGAGGCAGATACTAAGATGTTTTTAAAGTGTGAAATCAACATCTGCATACAGTAAGGCTGTAACAATGAGCCTTTGAATCAGTAATAACAATATAACTTGCAGGTGTTTAATTTGATTATTCTCTTACGTGCACCGCTATTTATATATACTTTGGGTGTCCCATGTAAGGGACTGGAACAACCAATTGATATACATTTATACATCATTCGATCTGCAAAAATCAGAGAGAGACACAGTAGGAGAAGATAGATCCAATCATCAAGCAAGTAGAAGATATATATATACATTATAGTTGTTTCGTCGTCTTAAGGAAATGATATTGCTGAGCGGAATCTCATTTATGAGACAACAAAAATTTTAGAATGGTTGATGATAGTATTTTATATGGGGAAAAAACAATGAACAGTGTAGGCCATTTAGGGAACCTAATATAGTTAATTATTCCTTATTCTAATCCACCCCTTCCTCTTGCCCTTGTGTATAAAAAAGATGGTGATTAATGATTGTGATTTGCACAAAGCTGAATAAATCATCAACCACAAACAGCTTAGAAACCAGTTAATCAATCAAGATGACTGGCTCTGGATCTCCGTGTGGAGCCTGCAAATTCTTGAGGAGGAAATGTGTGAGAGGGTGTGTATTTGCACCATACTTCTGCCATGAGCATGGAGCTAGCCAATTTGCAGCGATTCATAAGGTGTTTGGTGCAAGCAATGTTTCCAAGCTCCTTGCTCACCTCCCCGTGAGTGACCGGAGTGAAGCTGCCGTCACCATCTCCTACGAAGCTCATGCTAGGCTTCAGGATCCTATCTATGGCTGTGTTTCTCATATCTTCGCCCTCCAGCAGCAGGTTTCATTTAATTCCATGAATTAATTAAGCTGGAATTTTCTGTTTGTAATTGAAAGGCGAATTGAACCCTATTTAATGTTTGTATGTAGGTGGTCAATTTACAAGCACAGCTAGTTTATCTGAGGGAACAAGCAGCTCAATGCTTTCACACTGAAAACCCTAATGAAAAGTACTGTGGAAAACCTACTAGTGCAATTAATTTCCCTCACGATCTTCATGGTTGGTTCCAGAGCCAAAATTCCGACACGGCAGGGCCTCATCATGAGTTTCTCCCAAACATGTCTAATAATTATGGGAGCAGCAGCAGCAGCAATCCTTTGATGAATCTAAACCCTATGGGGAATAATAATGAAGAAAGCATGTCATTTTCTAGCTTTGATGAGACTGCTTCTAATAACTCCATGTCCCATGACGTCTTGCAAAACAGCAAGCACTGGGCCTTTCATGAAGTGGACGACCTTCAGTCGGTGGCTTTCGGTTTCTGCCGATCGGCTTCATGAATGAATTGGTGAAGACTTTTACTGATTTTGAAATTTGCTGCTGCATATATAACCGTGCAGCTAGCGCTTGCAGCTGATCTGTGGTTTAAATAAGATAGGAAGCCTAGAAATGTTTATATAAATCTATATACATATATAAGTTCGAACGGATTCCCTGTTGTTTTGTTTAATCTAGGTAACTACTTGAATAATAGTGTAATTCTTAGAGATAACCGAGACTAAGGTTTTCTATGAGCTTGTAATTTGGTTTGTTTATGGACCTCCGGACGATCTTTAATTCTGACTTAACGAACACACATACACCTAATGTTTCTAATTCAGTGGGCAAACCCCAAAGTAAGTACCGATAAACAAATTCAGAAACCTCAAGTAGAACAGAAACTTAGTCTTTTTTTATTTGAAATAATAAGTTTAATGCTTAAAGATAGAGGTGAAGGACAATATATATCCAGGGAGAGAGTGTGTGTGTAGTAGTTTAGAGACTATATATCTAGATAATTGGTGCAACATGCATTGAATGAGTTGTTGCTAGCAGGCAAGAACCGCGTTTGCTGCTGGGATTGATGCATATGTCGCATATGTTGCTTTCCCCACTCCACAATTTGTTGTTTCACGACTGGACAGCCACATGACATGGGCCTGTAATGAAATCAAAACCTTTTGATACACACACATATAAAGTATTTGGAAATGTGATCCTGATAAAAAGATCATATATATTACTCCTTCACCGTTTGTTTATTAGTAGTGGGAAAACCAACTTGAGTGATAGATGTTTAATTACATGTTAGCACTGCCTAGTTGATGAGTCTGAGCTTTTCTGATCGATCTCCTGATGTGTCTTGTATTGTAATATGAAGGAATGAGTTTATGTGTAGTGAGGATTTTCATACCCATGGATGGATGGATCAAGACTTAACATATATTGAGAAAGCAATTGCTGATGATTAGTTTCTTGACATGCTTAGCAGCTGGTTTATTTGTCTGTTTATGAGTTTATCCTCAGCTGTTAACGTACTGTTGAGGTATATTCGGATATGGGGACGACGATTGACGAATATGGCTTTTCATTTTAAAGTAGCTAGAATTCATGGAAGGACGGGTGGGATGATAAAAAACTGATGGAGAGCCTCTTAAGAGATAAACTCTCTATGGGTTTGATTATAGTAAAACGAGAAGCTAGTACATATATTAATTAATAATCCATGGAAGCTCTCTATTTAAAACAATATTGATAAATGAAATCTAAAACTTGAGCTTCTAGCTGATGAATGACATGCCCAGAAATGTGTGTGTGTGTGTGTGGCTGGCTGGCTTGTTGCAGTCCTATATATATATCAACTGTATATGGTGCAATTATAATATTTCTCGCATATGTGTGTATATTTCTGGAGTGTCCTAATTATTGTACTTATCATTTCTGGCACTTAATAGTTAGTCACCCAGTCCCAACGTATATGATTTCCAAAGTTAATTGATGTAATGAAGGGGCCGGGGCCTTTTTCAATTGACGAACCTTTCTGCTTGAAGCTGCTGCTCCTCCTTATTCAAATTAATTTAAAGGCTGTATGTGGTCCCCTTCTTTCAGATATATATATTATTCCGGAATTTTCAGATGATGGGATATATATATATATATATATGCTGCTCTGATCTCGTACTTGAATTACGCCTTTTTCTGTTTTTAAAATTATCAAAATTTATAATCGATAAATTTATGTTGATGGGGCTTCCATAAAGTTCACTAATAGTATACAGCTTTTTAATTGGAATATATATATATATATATATAGGACTCGAAAGGTATCGCCTTCGTCTTTAATCAACATGCATTATATTCTTCAAGAACGTGTTTTAATTTGAGGGTCATCGAAAGGGAACAATCTTTAGTAAAGGGTTATAAAGGAGGAAATACGTACAAAGGCTCCGAATCAATGAATTTAAGAGCGATGGTATCATGTTTCTGAATGGCTTAGTTATAACTTATTAAATTCTTGTAATAGGGTATCCTATATTAAATGGCCTTTTACCATTAACTTATTGATAGTTACTCAAATATTAATCAATAGCGTCGTATATTAGATGGTTATTCATTTAATCTAAAACTACTTAATTAATTCCTAAACTATATGATTTGATCTATTTAAAGACATTTAAAAAAATAATTTATTGACTAATTCGAGAGAGGCAGCTTTATGTTTAGATGAGGGCACATGGGCGTATGTTTCTAAATTGACTCGCACAGCGCTTATCCCTCCCTTGTGACATGAATATTTCAGAGTGCTGGTCACCCAGGGACGTAATGCTCGGTGTTTGGGTTCGGGTTCGGGTTCATCAATTTGGTTTGTCTCATAATCGTTTTTTTTTTTAAAAAAAAAAAAATCCACTCTTCACCTTTTGATTTTAAAAAATAAGTGGCTCAAATTTAATATTTTATAAAACTATTACTTTAAAATAAATAAATAAACTCAAACTTTTAAAACATGATTTACACAATTTATAACTGTAATACAAATAAAAATAATAAAAAATAATAATTTATAAAACATTATGATCATAGTTTTAGAATATTTAATCTGAACTATCAATAATTCTTTATTTAAGGATGGAGGTGAGATTTTTTTTAAAAAAAAAAAAGGAGAGAGAAATGATTATGAAAAAATTTGGCCCTAGTCATTAGCTATGGAAATAGGCGAGATTATAGCAAATTTTGGTTAAATAGACTTGAGTTTGAATATAAACTTTTTTTTAGACTCAAGTCTAAACCTTCATAAGGTAGGTTTGGTAAAGATTGAAACCTTTTTAAAAGCTTACTTACAATATAAGCTTTTAAAAAAGCCTCAAGGCCTTAGAGGCCATTAAAAAATTGCGCACTTTTAGCGTATTAAAATCCATATAAATATAAGTTTTTAGTATCTCTTTAAATAAGTTTTTAGCCAACATATTATTAAAATAAAATATTATTATTATTATTATTAAAAAATGATCCAAAATAAAACATTATTGTTATTAAAGAGAATAAGGATGTAACCATAAACAGTTAAGGGGATGTTCATCCCCCCCCCCAAATAATAATAGTACAGATAGTATTATAATTAACTAAATATAACTTAACATTAGAATATAAGAATGAAAAACAATAAATATTATATTATTTATATGATATAAATATATTTATATTTATTTAATGTATAAACAGACTAGTCCTGAAAGCTTACAAATCAGGCCTTAATAAAATAGATTTGATCTATTTACATATTTAAGTCTTTAAATAAGTTTTAACTTGCCATTTTTAACAAATAAGTTAAGTAAGCCCAGACCCTAAAGAAGTAAGTCTGTAAACTAAATGACAGGAACCTAACATATTCTCACATCATGCTCAGCGAGCTGACAAAAAAAGTTATTGGAACATATATGTAATCAGTCACGAACATCATCTGACCATAAGTGTCAGGGTTTTTGAATCCATAATAGGATCGCGTCTGGATAGGTGAGAGATGCTTGACTTGTCTGAGTCATCTAGATAGTATTTAGGTTATCCTTTTTTTTGTTTGGTGATTCTTAAATAACTTTTTTTTAAAAAAATATTAGTTAGGGGATTATTTTTATTTTATATTATTTACTTATTAAAATATTTTTTTTTTACAGAAAGGACCGTCCAAATGGGTTGAGTGCCCCTTACCTATCTTTTGAATAGTTAAGGAAACGAGTTCCCATCTCTATGACGGAACAAGTTTTTTGGGGAGCTTTTCTCATCTAACTATCCATATGGGATCCGGATAGTGTAGATTTATTTTCTTAACTGCTGATTGTTAAATAAAAATTATTTTAATAGGTAGAGAATTTAAAATAAAAAAAAAATCTCTCAACTAACATTTTTCAAAATAAATTTTATTTAAAAATAAATAATAAAAAAAAATAAAATTGAACCATCTAGATGGGTAGAGCTCCCACTATCCATATAAACAATTTGATGAGTAGGAAACTGATTCCCCTCAAATGACAGCCGTTGTTTTGGTTTGAGCAATTGCCGTTTGTAATGTTTCACAGTTTGAGAATTCAGATCCAATTGTTGTTTTCCAATATTGGGCTCAGTATATTAGGTCATACAATCACTAAACATTCTTTCACTCCCGTACCCAAAAGTTTTATGACTAAAAGCCCACTCCACAAATTACCGTTTAAAAATGTCAATAAATTCGTCTTAATAATCAATATAGAGTTGCTTGAATAAAATAAAAAAATTGATCTCAATAGATGAATCTAGTAGAGATAGTTAGTCCATCACAAACGAATTAAAGTTTGAATTCTTCTTAAAACATGATTATCTCTAATAAGATAATTTATGTAAGGGTAATATAAGTCATATTTGAATACTTGACCTGGGTAGCACTAAAGCTTGGAACGTTTATCAATTATATTCATTGCAAATGGTTCCTTGAGATCAGCAAAGTGCAAAGTATGGTCAATGACTTGGATAAAACGGGTCAACTATTTTTTATCAGCTTCGATTAAAGCATAAAGCGTGATTTTTTTTTTATTTTTTTTTTAAAAATCTCCAATTCAATTTGGTTGAAAAGAAAAAAAGAGTGGTTATTTTCTGACTACTCATATGCACACCGCTCAATAATCTTTAGGTGGAGTTGGGTGCTGACCGCACCTTCCCATCTCTTTCCTCTTAACCTTTCCGTTTCTCTAATTTCTACAGATTAAGAACTTCTGTCAATTAATTAATTCCTCATTGACCATTTGACCTCATCCTTCACGACTTCACGTGCACCTTGTCTTAAAGTTAATGAAGTAGTAGTTAATAGTTATATATATTCTGGTACTTTGACTAAAAGCTTATTTAAAATAGTCTAATTAACTGGTATGTTTAAAGTAAAATTCAATAATAATAAAGTTCGTACTTGAAATAAAATGAAAAAAAAAAAACTACACACACATGTTCCCTACATAAAATATATGGGAAATCCTTAATCAAGAACTTGCTGGATCCTGATCATCATGAGGAGAAAGTAGCCAGAGTCTTTTCCTTTTTACCCAATCTCTCTCTCTCACACACACACCCATTGGGCTCTAAGCTATTTTTCCTTTTTTCCTTGGCAACTAATTAAAGAGTTATTTTGTTTTAAAAGTTGCCATTGAGAAGTAATTTTGTCCTGAAAGTTTTTCTACAAGGGACAATTGTGTTCTAGTCATTATCCTAATTAATTTTAACTATTAATTGATTAGATGTACTGAGATAACAATCCACATATCATCTACGTCATTTTAATTAAAGTATAAGTTTACTATAAAGTTCATGTGTCATCTACTCCATTTTTTTGAAAGGTAGCTTTAAAATTTTTGAAGCAAATTTTTATTCTAATAAAAATGATGTGGATAATATGTGGATTGTCAGTTCAACATATTTAATCAATTAATAATCAAAATTAATTGAGATATCTTCAAAACAAATTGTCCCCGTAAAAACTTGCAATGCAAAATTTACCCAAGACCGTTAATTAAACAAGCAAAGGACATTAGGTCCATTCCAACTTATTGTCTTCGCTTTATGTGGGTTCCATATATATTTCCACTTTTATGGGACCGCTTTTGCACTCCCACGTTCACGTTCACCTAATCATCGCCCATCAGCTGTATTATTAAACTAATTAAGGTCTTATCGGAAATGAATGCTGTCTCAGATACATGTAATATAGCCCATTGTTGGAGGATACGTACCAATCGGAGTCTACAGTAGCTTTAAAGCCTTTTACATTTTTTCTCAATTTCCCTTTTTTCTCACACTCTTACTCTCTAATCATACTACTTAATTGCAATTAGAATGGCCCGGGCAATATTGTACAAAATGAACTATTCCGCAACTTCCTATGTCTTTTAAGTAATTTATATAAAGCAAGTGTCAACACGAAGACAAGTATATGGAACAGGTATAACTTGTCCCTTGACTAAATTAGTTTTATGTGTCATATCGCGAGGCAACGGGCTCGAAGAGTATATTATATTAATTATATATTAATCAAATTCAACTTATGGTCCCAACACATCGCGTCCTAGCAAGGCTTTGTACTCACACTGGAACTTTAATTAATTCAATGGTCTGCACTAAATTTAATTTTCCTTAATGTTTTTCTCTCACTGTGATAGCTTAAGCAGTGTTTAATTTTGGAAGATCTTTCTGCTCTGTGCGCTACAAAATGAAGTGGCGACGAGACTGCGATTATCTCTGGGCGTGGGCGTGCGTCAATTAGCAATCTCATGTATGCTCTAATTAAGATAGTTATGCTCCCTATTTGAGGGTTTCTATGTATGCTTGGTCCCCAAACATATAGCCTCTAGAGTCAATAATTAAATTGCTGAGAATAATATTGCCTCCGTGTATGTATACAGTGATATTCATGTTCTTGTTTCTTTCCTTGTCTCCTCAACTGTGGGTATCATCTCTTCTTGTATGCACAATTCTTGACGTGCCAAGCGTTTTTTTTTTTTTCGTACCTGACTTAATTTTATAAGGGTTACAGACTTCAGCAAATCCTTGACAGATCACTAGGCATCTTTCAAATAATTAACTAAGGCCGGTCTTAAATGTAGGACATATTTTGTAATACAACTACGAGCTAGATCTTACACTTAGGAAAAATATGATTTATTTAACCATTAATAGCTCACTAGCCATGCAACAAGCTAAGACATATTGATAAGTGATTTAAAGTCAACAGAAACTTGAAAGAACGTTGGAGCTTGCCCCGAACTCGATCCCTAAGATCATTACATATATAGTAGCACTGGCTATGCGCTCTCCATGATGCACATAACCACCATCATTATTATGGTCGTGAATGATATCGATCCCATTATCATAACTCTTGTATAATTTAGTCAAATATATATATAGATATAGTTAAGCATCAATCAAGTGTTAACAACCCCGCTTTTGTCACTGAATTATTTTCAAACTAATTATGCTTAACTCCTACTAAAATTAACGGATATCAAACAAAAGCATACTTTTCACAAAAGCTGGGCAAAGACTAGGTAATCAGAACTGTTGATGCTCTGCAGTATTTTCCTGATCTATTTATTCGTCGTTGGAGAGAACTATATTTGCCTGGCAGAAAAATAATAAGTAAGGAGCAAAAAAAGGGGGGAAAAAAAACGCTTGCATTGCGTAAAGATTAAGAAAATCAGAAATTTAGGCCGAACATCTAGGCAACTCAAATGTATCTTTGGAAAAGCAAAAAGATGATAAAACGTGTAGAAATTTTCTTATAGAAGTACTCGTTCCACACTGATAGTCATTCATCGAGCTAGCTAGGGTATTGGGTAACTTATACTACTATATATGTGCTTAATCAATAGGATATGCGATAAGGTGTCTCTTTTTAATTTCTTGTGATAGCGAAGATCAAAATTAGCGATGTTGCCTGTGCGTTCAATCCAGGGGACACTTTGTCTACTTCAGTGGATACAGACTCATAGCGTATTGGCATTACAATAAGATTAGAAAATTAATGTTAGGTAAATCTGCCTGTTAAATTATAAAGCTAGGCAAAGAGTGGGTCCATTAGGTACTCACCCTAATTAACGTTGTGCTGGCATATAATGATAACAATAACATCCACTGCAAGATCACACCAAATATGTCTCATCAATTCCCCCAAGGGAACATCGCATTTGGATCTAATAACATGTTAAGCAACAGGAGCCGCGTGTTCACTTTTGACTTCATCAGTTCGTCTGTTTCCAATTTTTCGAATTATTTAAGAGAAAAATATAGTCACGTGAACCAAAATTTCTGCTCTATGATTAATTAAGGCTCTTCTTGATGCCCTCCTTTAAGTAGTTTACAGATTTTAATTAAAAGAGTGTCTCTTGGTGATGAATTTACTAATAATATTGCTTACCTCCAAGATAACTCATAATAAACGAGGGTGTTGAGATGGGACAAGGACAGCTGAGATCAATTATATTTGTGTTTGTCTAAGAAGAGCAATACGCCAGTCCAAATTAACCTAGAGATTTAGATTCCTTCCACTACTAGTCCAGAAATAAAAAGAAAAGGTTCAATGGGGATTGTCATCATTTAAAAATTCAAGGAAGCGTGTGGTTTTGTTAGAAAAAATTAAAGATCGCATTGAGCGAGGCGGAGGAGGGAGAGAGAGAAGAGACAAGGACACCTCATTATTCAACGGCATGCATCATTATTGAGCTTTGACACAAGGCCAAGAATGCTTAATACTTTATTAATTTAATTAAGAAAATCCCGAGATACTTTTGTAGACTTCCTCTTTTTTGTTCTGGCTATCTCTATTATTGCAATTCACATAAAATTAAACTGCTATAGTTTCTCAATTGCAAAAGTGAACCATCGCGTCCTCAGTTGAGTATAAGCAGATCAGAGCGACTTGGTCAGAGAAGAAGAGATAAAGAGGAAGAGAGAATATGGTCTAGTCTGCAAAAAATTTTGACTAGTTTTAGATTGAACCCACATACAGAAAAGGCTAATTTATTGCCTAGCTAGCAACACATAGGCCCATCAGTTATGGTAAGTTTCCTTGTTGACACCCACCCAGTATATACACAGCACTAAGAGAAGATCATACTTGAAGAAAGCAAAGAGACTATTTATATATAGGAATTAATTAAAGGCTTGTCATAGCTAGTTCCTCATCATCCTGAGTGCAAGCTGATGGAGTTCGCCCAAATCATTGTTATAAGATCTTCTTTTAGGGAATGGAAATTCCTCTATACTTCGTATATCTTGCACGTTGATTCCATCGCCGATGTTGTGGTCAATCGACTCAAGAGAACACTGAGGAGAAATAGGGTTCATACTGTAAGTATTCATTGCCTGATGACCTCCCGCCATATTATGATGAATCCCTGGTGCCCACTGGGTTTCTAGGTTCTTGTGCGCCAGTTGAGCCTTCACTTGCATCAGTTGGGCCTGCAAGCACGCCACCTACATTTACCAAACAAATAAAATATTAATTATAAGATCCGTGACAGGAAACTTTGTGTTCATGTGTGTGTGTGTGTGTCTAAAGTTGTAGACGTACCTGTTGTTGCAAGGCAAAAATGTGAGCGACACAACCATAAACAGGGTCTCTAATCCGAGCCTGGGCCTCATAAGCAATAGTGAGGACGGCCTCACAGCGATGACGAGCGGGGATGTGTAGGAGCAATTTAGAAACATTACTGGCGCCAAACACCTTATGAATGGCGGCAAAGGTGGCAGGGCCTTGATCGGAGCAGAAGTAAGGCGCAAATATACAATCGGCGGCGCACTTTCTTCGGAGGAACTTGCAAGCCCCGCAGGGAGAAGCAGAGGTAGAGCCAGAAGAAGCCATAGAGAAGAGAGGATGGAGTAGTGTACGTGAAAAAGAGAAGAAAGGGAATAAAATTATAGGCGCACGAGGAGACTAGAAAATGGTGCAATTAGAACAAGGAGGGAGCTAGGGAGATGATGAAGTGGGACATAAAACAAAGAAGGAGGCTTCAGGCTTCTTATAAAGAGATGACAGTGGGGGACACAGGGGGATCGCCTGTAGGCTTCCTCCGCGACATTTTTTTATGCCTGGCACATGCAATTTGTGACCTATATTTTTTCTAACACCTCATTTTTCTACGAATTTCTTACTTCACTTAAACTAGTTTCTCTCATTCAAAATAAGGGAAAACATTTTCTCATATCATATACATATGAAATAGTAAGACCCACATATACATATATTAATTTATATATGTATATGTGGGTCCCACTATTTCATGTGTGTAAGAAACTTTTTTTTCTTCTTATGTAACATAAGAAAACCAAAGCCCTTGAAAATAAACAATAGTCATATTTTTGTATGTGAATGAAAACACAGTTTCTCTTTGAATCAGTGGTAAAAGTTATTTTTTCAATGTCACTTATAACATATTAGATAAGTTTACGAGATGGATTTTGTGTTCCAACGCCAAGTCAAATATGTCATTATTTTGCCAATGAGAGTTGACATAGATGGTAAGGAATCCAGAACTAGGCCCTTGGGTCGTGGGTTCGATCCCCTCTGCCGTCGCTGGAACTCTTTTGGTAGGCGATCTCGTAAGTCCCCAGTAAGTGCTCATAGAGCCTGGGGCCGTGCCCTAGTCTTGATAGGAAATTGGTGTCGAACCCTTTTAAAAAAAATTTTAGCAAAAAAAAAAAAAAAAAGTCATTGTTTTGAACATGAAGCAGAGATGGGATAGATTTTTGAGTTGTTTGGAGTTTGGAAGCGTAATGAATAAATAATGAATATTTTTGCGCCGAACGCCGCACCTGGGAACTGCTATCTCTTTGTCGTTTTCACGGACAAGGTGGGGCACACCAACAACCACGTGCCGGTCATTTCATTTCATATAAGACTCTCATCTAATTGCCCTTTCGGAAAATAAATTAAAGATCAACTATCGTTTTGGGCCTCATGATTATTTATGCATCTCATTTTAATTATTTCCCCTGTTGTTTAACCAGTTTCTCGTTGCACTTGGACATCTCATCGCCTTAAAATTTTTCTCTTCAATTAAGTAACTATATATGTGATTTCTTTTATGATATTTTTTTCGTCTCTTCCCCTTCTATTTTACATTCAGGATTTTTCAAGTATTTTCCAATCTATCATCACAATAGGGTCAATACTTCATTGCAAAAACCTTGCCCTTGTAATAAGATGTTGTGTAATTACAAATTTATAAGGAAAAATTAACTAAAATATTGCCACAAAAGGCCCCAAAAAAATCACATATAAAAAAAAAACACTATGTCTTTTCTGGTATTATTTCATGAAGTGTTAATAATTATATCAGTACATGTTAATAACTAAATTAGTACAGTTAACAACTACATATTAATAACTAAATTAATACTCGTTAACAACTAAATCAGTACCCGTTAGCAACTATATCCATGCAATACTTTTTGAAATAATACTAGAAAAGACATTTTCTGATATATGACTTTTCTTTGGGCTTTTTTTGACAAAATTTTGATAATTTAGGTTCTAAAAGGGATTTTCCCAATTTATTAAATGCAGACTTGTAGAGTGTGAGTACAAAAACGTCTTGCGTCTCTTAATAGGATTTTTTTTTTTTTTTAAAAAAAGAAACTAATGTCGCAAAAGGGATAGATTCAAATAAAAAAAAAATCAAACTTTGAGATAATAATTTATTACAATTTCCTTAATAAAATGACTAAGAGCATATCTTAAAGCTCTGTTCAAAGATGAGAGTAGGTTTATCTTTTTTGCAAAAAGAAAAACCTCGACTAAGAATTCACAAGTCAAGACCTCGAAATCAGATCATATGTCATGGAAATTAATGCAGCAAAAGAAAGTTCCAACCGAGTATGTTTAGCACCTAAACAAAGGTCGCTTGCATAAATGTTGCGAAAAAAAAAAGTCGCTTGCGCAAAAAATGGGGAGTTGGCAGCGGTGCCCTACAGGCCATGATCGTACACCTTCATAAACGCATCATAAGAAGAAGAGGGAAGAGGCCAAAGCTTGAGATAGCTGCGTCATCCTTGACTAAGAAAATTGGCTGTTTCTTTGAAGAATATCGGAGAAGCCTAATACTCCATCATCATTGATTCTTAAAGTAAATATTGATCAGTGGCAAGCTTTTCCACCAAAGATATTAACGAAGCTGGCTGGGTTGATAGGCAGGAAATGGCATCCAGTTTTCATGTATATCCGATCAGCCAAAGCATGGCATAACAACCTCATCTGTTGTGCATTGATGAAATCCCTATTAAATCAGTAAAGGCGTTTTCTTTGGGTCCTTCTCACCTGTATCACAGGATGACCTCAATGTGAAAGTCGTTCTACACCAGATAAGTGGACATGTGTCTTCAACTTCGTTATGGATTTCACCTGTGACACCTGACTACACTCTACAGATTTATCTAAAACAAAACGACCTCATACAGAGTTTTGAATGAGGATTTGGCAGGTATAGCTATACTCAGAACATGTTTTGCTTGGGCCCTTTGCTTTGTATCTGACGCAATCCTTCTTGACACCGAAACGAATTTTCCAAGCAGCTGGAGTATTATTATGTATGTCCAAACATCGATTGCGAATGACTTGCAGAGAAGCATATCAGATTTGAAGGCTCTGGGAAATTATAATCTTTTAATCAACCAACATCTTTCTTTGTTCAGGTTTGGAGGGTGACGTATTTGAGCAGAGTCCTCTGAAAATGAAGCTATTTCTTTTGTAGATATTAAGATTTTTATCAATGTTGACAAATCCAACTTCAAAATATCCCTCCTAAGTTAAGTGGCTAGCTAGTTTTTTCATTTAAGGGCGGGGTCTCAACAATATTTGGTGTCCACCTAAATCCAGCAAGATTTCTGCTAATCCGCCAAATGATTGACTCTGATATTAGATAGTCTTGACTCTTAGTCAAGTCAGAATTAGTCATCACAACTTTAGAAGTCAAACACCAGAAAACAAGTATAATGTCGAAGAGCAAATACCAGCGGGAGAGCTTGCGCATACTCTTCAGATATCCAATGCTTCTTTCAAAACTTCTGACGCCAACAAAACACCTTGACAGTTTTTAGATATTTATGTGTCAAAATAGTCTCTTTTTATCTTTTCAACGATAGTTAAGGTGCACCAGGAATATCCATTGATTAACAGTTTGCAGTACTAGGAGTAATTTCCGTAAATCAACTCATCATAAGAGACACATCAGTCTCTCATTTCACTGGAAGGAGAATTCTGTATATAATCAATTTTGGTGCTTTCGTAGGAAAGAATAGCGTCAAAACTGAAAAGAATCAACCTCTTTTTTACTTCAATTGAGGTAAAGTCACGACTCTTGAGAAGCACCTCTCCAGTCTTTTATATCACTGTATTCTCCACCATTTTCCGCGTGCGAGCATCAACATGTATGTTAAACTGTGAAACATGTAAGGATGACCTATTACTAGGCTCTAGAATGAAAAACCTCTCCGCAAATTCTTCAGTTGGTTCATCTTGTTTATGTAGTCTACCTGCAGTCAATATAGCTCCCCAAACTTTAGCACCAGGGTTTCTAGGCATGTTGCATAAAGCTGCCTCAATTGGACCAGCATTCGCTAACAGATCTATCTGCGAGTTCAAAAAAAAAAAAAAAAAGAAAGAAGCTCTCAGATCCATCATACAGCCATAATGTTCCTCAGTTGGAGAAATGGCATAATCCTTCATGAACTTGACCATTCCAGAGTGACAAAAAACAGAGAGAAGTGAGATAAATGTTACAGGGCAAGATGCTTTTCTGATCTCATTTGATCAAAAGTATTTTAAGTGCTTCCAAAAATAATACATATATTCCAAAACCATTTATCATTGTAGTCCAAGGGACTACGTTTGTTCCAGGCAACATACGGAAGATTCTGCGAGCTGTTTTAACATATCCACATTTAGTACACATGTCTGTATGATAAGTATGATTTTCCACAACCAGGTCAACCCTGTTTCTAATCACAAAACCACGAGCACTCTTGCCTTGCTCGCTAAACTGTGTTACCGGATTTGGGGCGACTAATTTTACCAACATCTGTTTGAACAGGGACATGGCTTCTAAAATTCTCCCTTTGACAGCATAACCATCTATGACAGTACTCCGTGGCACCACATGCTTATCATTAGCTTCTTCAAACACTCTGACTGCGTACAAAAGAAACCCACCTTCCATATATATATGGACAATGCACGTCCACAAACAGGCATTAGCCAAAAAATTTGTCTTTATATACAGCCCATGAGATGCTTTCCCTTCCATTTCCCTGCCAAGACATTTGAACATGCTCGAGCCAGACCCATCATTGTAAGCGTATCCCTCAGAAAACCAAGATGACAAGTCGTATTAAAGCATAACTCATTTTGGGTTCTTGAGAAAACTTCCCTTTGATCATCAAACCCGAAATGACAGAACTTCTGTGAGAAAATTGTTCAAATAACGCGTGGGCAGCTCTCAGAGAACTTACATCGGCGTACATCTCTCGAAGCGCAGGCACGATGAATAGATTTCCTTCTAAGCCCGATTTAACGGCCAAGTAGCGAAACAATGCCAGAATAACAATCGACTATTCGGTTTAATTGCAAATTCCAAGTATCGACCCCATTTCACTCACTTCGCATCCGACTAAAAAGATGTAAAACATCATCATAAAATTTGAACTTGAAGAAGTAACCGGAGGGATTATTCCAGGAACAAAGGTTATTGCCATTGATTTGAAGGAAACCTTTCGAGGCTAACAGAAGAGAGAAGAGAGCCCTATTCGAAATACGCATGGGTGATGTTAGAACAGTAGAGGATCTCTTTGAGAAGACCATTGATGAAGATCCGTGCATGAATTTGAAAACAAGGAGGTACTCACCAAATCATCAGATTCTTGAGTGAATACCTAATACCGAATATTATCATATCAGACGTGGCCGCTCAATTTGGGGGAACAGTACAATTTGGCGGATAAGAATGAATCAGTTTCTCTACTCAACCGATTTTTTCCCTCCTTTTAACATGTGTGATTGTGTGGGTATATAACCTATAACCCTTTATTCACGCTAACACTTTGCCCTATCTCTATCTCTATCTCGGAATCATCTTCGAGAGCTCTTTTCATCTGGACTGTCTAGATGAGATCTAAATAGTCTAGATTTATTTTTTTTATTTTATTTTTTTAAAAAAATTATTTTAATAGGTAGAGAATCTAAAATAAAGATAATCTCTCAACTAACATATTTTTAAAAAATAATTTTTTTCATTTAAAAAATGATAGTTGAAAAAAAATATCTGAATTGTCCAGATTGAGACAAGCTCTTCCTACTTAGGGACAGACCTTATAAGAGACAATTGGGGGGGCCACAGCCCCCGCAAAAAAAAAATCTGCTTTTTTTCTTAATTTAATATAAATAATGCGTCAACCCCCAAACTAATTATATGAAAGATTGACTTCCTATTCCCTTCCTCCTCACTTGCTCATGCGTAACGGAGGCAGCCTCTATTGGGTTAAAGCGTTGAAAGTATTGATACTTTCAAAGTAGTGTGGCTCACATTGAAAGAAGAGAAAACATCATACATATTAGTGGTAAATAATAGAAAACACCATACAGATCTTAATGCATTTTAATATGAAAGAGGTTAAAAAATGAGTTTTTTTAATATTTATATTTAGTATAATAGTAGTTAATTATATTGTTTAAATTGTTTTTAGGTTATTTGGAAAGTGATAAAATCTAAGAATAGCTCAATGATGAAGAATGTGATAATTGATTCATTTTTCAAGAGGAAAGCTAGTGATCACATAGAAGAAGGTAACATAGCTTCTACAAATCTGAATATTTTTTCTTTTCTTATATATTTGATATTTTTTTCTTTTCTTATTTATATTCTTTTATTTTTAATGTATTTAAAACTTCTTAAAAAAAAAAATTCAGGGTGCTACCCCCGAACCCCCGAATCTCTCTGTTTGGCCCCCCCAAATATTTTTTACAAGGTCTGTCCCTATCCCTACCTATCTTTGGATGGGTAATGAAACTGGTTCGGTCTCTATCCGAGACCAAGTAAAAAAAATAAAAATTAAAAAAAAAATCTCTGTCTGAAACGGCTAAAGAGTAAAGAGAACAGAAATTTTTATTTAAAATAGGAAACGGTCGGTGATAAAATTAAAATATAAAAAGGAATTCAATGAGTTTTAATAATGTAATTGGCATGCGGGAAGAATGTGTTTATATTAAATTGATAAAAATAAAGCTTCAAGTAATAAGAAAATAGACAAATGATGCCACGGTTAATTAAACAAGTGGCAGCCAAAAATAATCCCTACCCCACTTATGGTGTAAGTCATATACCATAGAAGGAGATTTTATATTAAAGATAGGAGGAAGTACATTATTATCTTTTTGGTTAAGCATGGAAGTATACTATTTGGTAATAGCATAACTTCTTTAATATACTGTTTTTACTTGAGATGGATCAGTGGCTATGCTTGGTGAGTTGGTGCATTTTTATACTTGATGATCTAGAGGAAAGCCCAAGCAAACAAGACACGAACTTACGCAGAAACAAGAGGGCAATTGCAAGAGGTAAATAAACTCGAGAAACTCGCATTTAATTAAATGGAATCTCCCTCAGCCGCAAGTCTGCACATTTGTAATTAAATTGATTACTTAAACTAACCGCCAAAGTGGTTGAGTTCTTTGTTTTCTTGCTCTGTGTTTCGTTGTGCGGCTCCTGACATCGCGAATGCGACTACTCTTTCATTTCTTACAAGAATGTACGTGAGGAGAAGAAAAATATTTGAGAGAGATTATATATGCACACATGCTAGTGTAAGTGCAAAGGAACTTACAAGTTGTATATATAGATCTAGAATATTGAGAGACGGAGTATATAAAGCATAAGCCCCAACAAAGTCTCTGCGGGAATATAAAACAAGTATGACCAAGCCAATCCAACTATCAGTAATGTCGTTATGCAGTATTTCATGCGTTGAAGATCCAGTCAAGCAGAAGCTCCGTCCATAGCCTGCTCAATTTCTTCTATAATATATATGAGCAGAGGGTGAGCCGTCTACATCTTCCCTTTCACTCTTCAACGTTCAATCTCCCTTTTCTTATATATATGTTGCATGAATGTATGTATGTATACCCGCTATTTTCTTTGAACGTTTCATAATATAACACGCAGGCTACACCGTACCTTAAGTAATCTATACCACTTTATTTGTAATTAATAAGGGCACATAAGCTTTCATATCACAGATAGAAATGTGTGTGTAGAGAGGAGAGAGGGAACAATTTAAAATACCTGTGCGTAGTTTGTCCAAGCCAATAATATGTTAAATTTGACAAGAATTAATAGATGTTTGGAAAAACCTATGCTAAAATGAGTAATAAAACACGCGACCAAATATTAATCGATGGAAGGCACATGCATTTATTTATGATATTATAAAATTCATATCATTCCCCTCACTATATTACTATATTGATATTCATTAGGGTAATAATAAGCAGTTTAGTAGGAAAAACAAAAAGAAAAAAAAAATATTGACAATATATCACTTGTGTACATAACAGGAGAATTCCACTGTACAACATAATAATTAATATAATAATCCAAAACACTGATGTTCAAGATTTAACACCTAACTTTAAAAATTCATAATTTATCATGTATAGGTTCAATTGACTTATATGACATATCAAATTAAAACTTATCATATCTACTTTGATTTTGGAAAGTTTCATAGTCATTGAATATTATTTGTTCAGTCAAAAACATGTCACAAATTGACTGTATTCTAGGAACCTTAATTTGCCAACATATATCAAGAAAAATTTCCTTCATAATATTCGTCACACTTTTCAAACTGAGCTTAGTCATCTACCTAATATAAGCTTATCATCAAGTCTTTAATATCCAACATTTAGGATATTACCATCCGGTTCAAGGTTTGTTGCTGCTCCTCTTGATACATGTGTCTTCTCTTCTCGGGGAGACAAACGTTAGATCAAGAGAGGTCTAATGGGGTGTGACCAACTCTGTGTTGGTAGGCACATACATTTATTGGATTGGTGATCATTCTGTTCCTAAAACCCAAAGAGAGCAGCTTCCCACCCACGACGGGAGGATCATCCATCAATCTCCAGATTGCAGCATATATATCTATACCTAATATGTCATTTATTAAAAGTTTGCTTCACTTCCTAATTAAGGCATTTTGGAGCCTTATCAGAGATATCAAAAACAAGCGTGGTAAATCGATCAAGCCAACCTGTGTGCGTGCACGGGCACGCACACATATAATCTTAAGCTTGTTTGAAACTCTTGACACATGCACAGAACCTCGGCCCATGTAGCTCCCCGTGAAAAAGGATCATGCATTGTTTTTCTGAGTGCTGAATGCTAATATACGAGCTATATAACATTCTTTTGATCCAACAATCTATACAGTACCACTTTAATTAAGCAGGCTTACCTTCAGCCAGCCGCTGCGCCCTTATCTATTAACCACTATTAATGTATGGGTGCGTGTGTGTATAGCATAACAACATTTAATCTTCCATTCGCAATTGAAGGACTGGATAATCGCTATCCTATAGCGCCTACTAATAATCACTCATCAAGGTGCACTCTCCCTAATCACTTTATATCTCTTGTATTTTATAGCAATTCATCATATGCAAACACACATGCTTGCAGGCAAGGCAGACTTATAAGAAGAATGATATATGACGAATCGTGCGATTCGCACACTATTGGTATTCACTGAGCTTTAAGTCCTCGCACACGTAGGTGACGATAGTAAAATAATAATAATAATAGATCACATACATGCTACATACTAAAGATACCTAATTTTTATTGCCAGAAGGCAGGAAGCTGCATACAAAAATGATGAGTAGCAAAGAAGAAACATGGAGTACCTTCATCCGAACCTAGATTTAGATATTGTATGTATCCTCGATCATATTCCTTGTTTTCAAAGAAACCCCAGTGTTGGACTTTATTTTACCTTCCACTTCCACCATCTTCCAAGCCATTTCTGCGCGCGCGTGTATATATATAGGAAATAGGAATAATACTCATTAAAGGAAAACAGGCTCAGGATGATCAAGAATATTATATATGCATCAGGTTGATTCGGCACTATTTTTGATCCAGAAATGAAACATGGGTCTAACAAATTCCAAAAAGCAGTACTATATATATAAGGACAATACATAGGGACACGAGAGGACATATATAGTTATATAATATATATTAAAAATAGCGGATTGAGCTGGTGCTATGGGTGATAACCCAGACGAAGCTCCAAATCCAGGCCATCCTCTGACATATCGTCTTGTATCTTGTCGCGTACGACGCAGAAAGGATTGGTATACAAGCTCAAGCTTCTGGTCCTCCAATCTGGTACATGCGAAGAAGAAGATCTGATTGTACTACTGGCATGATAAAATTGAGGGTAATTACTGTCTACCTCATCCGGAGGAGTAGGTGTTAAGTAGTAATTTCCTGGAGTAGTAGCAGTACGTGCAGAATAGAAACCGAGATCCACAAGTTTGGTTGAAGATGAAGGACCAATATTATTACTGGGCTTGGTTTTGGCTCTATCCTTTCTGTGTATATTCATGTGTCCTCCCAAAGCTTGTGCTGTAGTGAAGCCTCTCTTGCAAAACACGCACTCGTAGGATCTTCCAATCCCTGTCGTATCATCGTTTTCGTCGCTGGAGCTTCTGGAATCTTCTGGGTTTCTGAATTCCATGGGAGTGAATTTTGATGTGGGAATAGATCAAAGGATAATATCAGAGGGTATTATAGAAGAAGAAGAAGGTTTGAGCAAGAGACAGATGAAGCACATAGGCAATACCTAAAGAGAAGAAAGTCAAGTGGGAAAGTAGAAAAATTTCACAAGTTTGCTAAACACAGGTATTCTGTCAGCCGGCTGTTCTAACTGGCAAATAATTTTTTTTTTATATGGCTCGCTCTTCTTTGTTATTTGTCTCTCCCATTTGGAATCTTGTGCTTTTCTTTCCACTCTCCTTTCTTAAATCTCCTCTCTCTCCACATCTTCTCTTCCTTGTCACTAACGGTGGCAAAAACTTTAGTCTAATCTAAGTCCAACTCGGTTGGTCTAGTTTAGTCTACTCCAATCTAAATAAGCAACATAATAAAATTGAACCAAATTGAATTGCTCGGGTTGCAATTTCGGACTAGGGTTACCAAACCATTTAGACTAGTCCGGTCTAGTCTAGATAAATTTTTTTAAAAAATATTTGTAATTTAGATGTTAAATTTTATTATTTATTTAATGTTGTTGGAGTTTTTTAAGGATTTATAATTAAGCTTATTTTTTTATGATGATTTTTATATGATCAAAGGTATTTTTATTATTTTAATTGTATTTATCATGTTTAAATATTTTTTCCAACATATTTTTTTTATTGTGGTTGGATATTCTTATAGATTTATAATGTTTTAATTTTATGTGACACATTTTATATTATTATAGGTATTTTTATGTTCTTAATTGTCTTTAGCAGGTTCGAATTTTGCCTTCCAATGAAAAGGAAAAAAAAGGTTAGGTTATGGACTGGTCTTGGTGATCCACCAGACCTGATCTGGTCTAATCCAATGTAACCTTGAGTTGGTACTGAACCAAACTAGATCATGGGTGATCTTGTGGATCGTGAGTTCATCTCCAAACCATCGGGTTGATGCCACCAACCCCAATCCATTCCAATCAAGATTTTTGCTACTTGTCACTTACTCTGTTCTTAAATATCCTCTATTTGCAGACAAGTTTTACGTACGTCATTAACACGAGTCTTACGCGATAATAAGTAATAAATTCTATTTTAATAATATAGTAATATAACTGTGAAAAAAATTAAAGGATATTATTTGTTCAAATGATATGTATACGATCATGGAGTAGTTAACAAGCATCAGTAGAATCAAATTATCTTCTTTTTACTTTGTACCCTGATAAAATCTATTTCGACAATTATATAAGCCGTGGCCACTACAGATATGTTTAGGAAATTGAAGATATGGAAATCAATCAACTTTTCTATGTTTAAATTTCAAAAAGAAAGAGAAAAAACATTTGTCCGCCGGAAATCCTTCAACGGCCGCTCAAATCACAGATAGATTAGAAAATTAATTTCTATTTAACTATTTAATCAGGAATGTGCCAGCTAATAACATAATTCTTTGACTAGCTAATATTATTTTAGATGGTCCTCCTAGTTCGTTTTGAATTTTAGATAACATTTAAGTGGTTTAGTTGGAGACATAAACTACCCGAGTTTGGAATTCTATGGAACGAATGTTCCATAATTTACGGTGAAGCCACATGGTAATATGTAAATTACCATTTAGTAATCAAGACGCTTGCTAATTCTCGATCTAGCCAATTATGCAGCCATTAAAAATTTACAGCCTTGCATAACCAGCTCCAAAAGGATTAAAATTAAGCAAAGACCCCTCGATCAGGAATCAGAAAAAAATTTGTCTTTGGCATATGGCAATCTCTATATATGTGTCTGTGTGTGTGAATCAATCAAAATGTACTGCACAATCAGGAGTTATTCCAATTAAACTCTTTGCCTCTTGAGGGTCTTGCCTGAGTATATACTGCATATATATACTAATTAACCAATCAAACACACAGTCCAAAATGGTGGCCACGTAGATTTTGGCTAGGTATATGACGCATGCATATTATTCATGATCAGACTCTGATCGATCTGCTCCCCAAGGCGACCCTTCACCTATCAGTTTTTCTATGAAGCTGATGAGATGACTCAGATGATGGGAGACTGCAGAAATTGTAAAACCTTCGTGCAGGAACATGTGATGAAGTGAGTGAACAAGAACATGCCATATTTGTAGTTTGTACTTGTCCTTATGTTACAACTTAGTGGCAACACATCACTCATCTTTATGTCATTCGTCACTGGCAACAACAATCATCATCATTACAAAAAAAAAAACCACCAGTTCCACTTTAATCGATGCTTGGCCTACATTCTTTTGGCTTGCATATGAAATTGAAATTGATTAGGTAAGAACCTGCTCTTGTTAATAATAACAAACAAGGGCATGTAGCCCTTGGAGCTCTCTGTGCAGTTTGCTTTAAATACAATATATATCTTGCTGTTTTGTTGCCTTGTGTTTATATAATTCTGTGTGTGTGTGTTCTCATTCTTTCAGTAGATTTGCTCTTGGCCTTTAGTTGTCTGGGTGATTTATTGTACTCTTTTTGCTTCTGCTCGTATCATCATGTCATCCAACTCCATGGGAGAATACCTTGAAAATGAGATACTCTTTGATGAGTATATCTCCTTCCTTTTTTTTTAATTTCCCATTACCAGTAGAGAGAGAGAAAGAGAGATCCCTTCATGTCGAGTAAAAGCGACAGGCTTGATATGTTGGTGGGCCAATTATTTAGGAACACATTAAACCATTTCACATCGTTCCATGTAAGAAATAGTAAGAAGAGAAATCAAGATGAATGTAACTTGCAGCTGCTTCCAAGTTATTTCATTATTATTTTTCAAACCCCAACACAAAATTGACGTGTTTCTAAATTCTTTATGCATGCATGGAACAATTTTTAATCACTCAATAGTTTTCTGCAAGGTGTTAATAGCAGAGAAAACAATATTCTCCAGTAATTTTCAAACCAAATTCTACAGATAAACAGTAGTGAACTCGCTTTTTCCATATGCTTTTCTTGACAAGTAAACGAAGTTTAAATTTTATAGGTTCTTAATGTTTGAAGTCGCCGTTAGAAACGGCTAAACTTTTTAATTAATGTGAATCTGGGGACAAAGAGAACAAAGAAAGTCTAAAAACAGATGGTCAAATGGTCAAAATAATACACCAACCGGCTCTTGAATCAATCTCGTATATATATTTCTGGCAAAAAAATCTCGTGTATATATATAATAAATTTATCTGCTGTTTCAGTGAAAACGAATTTATTCAAGAGGCGAACAACTGGAATGTCAGGAACAAGTCCACAAATATATTTTAGAGCTAGTTGATTATTTTTAAATTCATTAATTTCCCATAGGTGATGCTGTCCATTCAAGTCGTCCTTTCCATTCTGAAGAGAGAGAGATCAGCAAGACTTCATTGGGCTTCGGCCCATTCCAAATTGCTTGGGTCTCTAGCTACCTTCTGAAATTACTTGCTTTTTTTTTTTTTTTTTTTTTAATTAATCCTTTAGTCCTATAGTTTTTATTGGTTTGTAACTCGATTCTTATACTTTAACTTTAACTTGATGTAACTTAGTTCTTATAATTTTTACTTGATTGTATTCCAATCCCTAAACCTTGACTCATTGTAACTTAATCTTTATAGTTTTGACCATTTTATAATTTAATCTTTAAGTTCTAGAATAAAAGTGGGGCACTAAATTATAAAATAGTTAAAATTATAGAACCAAGTTGTAAGGAATTAAAGTTTAAGGATTGAATTACACCTGAATCAAAACTATAAAGACTGAGTTGCATCGAGTTGAAGTGTAAAAAATGAGTTACAACTTAGTCAAAACCATAGGAACCAAAATATTAGTTTTCTTTTTTTTTTTTAAGAAAAAATGTTATGTTTTGCATCTACCACTATAAAATATTCCCTCCAATTCTTAATATATATAAGACGCGTTTGATAGTTGATCTTGGTCCTAAATATAATAGTTTTTATATTTATTAATATTTTTCCAATTTAACCCTATTGATGCTTCCTCAATAATAATAAAAGAGTAGAGGAAATAAAGAAATTAAGGAAGATGATTAATTTGTTTTAGAAAATGCATTCATATTAAGTAATTCAACTAATTTCCATAATTTAATCAAATTAAATAAATATATCTTTTATTAAAGATCGGGGAGTTTTCTTTTCAACACCACCCTACACACTTTTGAGGTAACTTTGCCCATAAAGTATTTTACAATAACTATAATCACCGTAATTTTAATTCTAGAATACGATGCTACTTGTAATATTCCAAGGCAATGTTTCTAGAATATTTCTAATGCAATTTAACCAAAAAAAAAAAAGAGTCGGAAGAAGAAAACACACCAGAAAAGCACCTAATATAAACCCTTAAAACTGTGAGGTTTGAGATCGGACAATTCTAAGGGAGCAATGTTTGAAGAATATTTCTCATGCAATTTAACCCCAAAAAAAAATCAAAAAGTAAAAGAGTAGGAAGGGAGATAGGGAAAGTGACGTGCGCCGATTAGGTGACTTTAACCCATGCCTTCAACTTTCACTAAAACTGCACTTTAGCAGTCGGCATTATATGTTGGACACCTATATGTCCTTCCTCTTCTTCTTCCACCTTCATTTAGTGACATCATCATTAATTCTACCACCACTTGAATATACACACTTCTCTCTTTTTTTCAAATCCCCCTTATAATCAATTCACAGTTCTGAACTGACTTTTGCAGATCAATCAAAATGAGAGAGAAGCGAACATTAGCCTATTTTGGTGGGTACTGCCTCATACTCTGAAGTTTCTTGTTTTGGTAAGGCCATCATGGTATATAAGCCACACATCACAGTACATTGGGAATATGCAAAACACATCACTTAAACTCCTACTACTCCTATACTCTGAATTATGACCCAGGACGAGGCATAAAAGCAATTCAGGTTGCTACGCCTATTCCTATAAAAGCTCTGTACGTATAGCTGCAGATTCAACATTTCTCTCTCTCTGATCCTTTCCTTCTCTCTGTTCTCTCCTTTTCTTCTGTGCTTGACAGATTTTTTTTTATCCGAGAATTATGCCATCAATTTCACAACATGTTGAATGTCCTTCCTGACATGTATCTTCTCTGCCTCTTCCCTTTCATTCTATATTTTAGCTTATGTGATCCCTCAATTATGTTTCTTTCTGGGGCACTTTTCAGTCTTCTCATTAGCGGGGGATTTTTTCATGATCTTTTTTCTTATTTTTTCTCATTGTCCTTATCTAGGCCATTGATTGAGAAGAGGAGAGAAAAATTAAAGTAGTATTGTGATTGATTAAATAGATATAATTTAAAGATGATGAAAAATAATGAAAAAAAGATAAGGAGAGAAACCCAACCCCTCATACTCTCACCCACTACTCCTTTTATCCACACACACATACATAAATGTTAACAGCAAAATTAGCTAATGATCCACAAATTCACGTATGTATGTATATATATTAATGGCAGAGATGAATTAAAAAACGAAGATACGTATAAATATACCCTCCTGGCTCGTATGCTCTATAAATATACATTTTACCTTCACAAACTAATGCTTTTTTTTATCAAAACAAAGAAAGAAGAAAACCCTGCTAGCTAGGAGATTTCTAGTTTGAAATTCGTATGGTTAAGCAAAGAACCATGCACCAACGGCAATTAGCCAGTTTTATTTTTCAATCCACTTTGAATTTCGCACTTTTGGTAAATTTAGAACTTACGGATGGGTTTTTCAACACAAGCTTAATGCATGATCATTTATTAATTTTCAGTACATAAAACCAAAAAAAAAAAAAAAAAGAATATTGAGCGTTATGGATTCAAACCCACACATGCTCATCGCTGGAGATCCACACACATACACACGCACATATAAGACTTCCGCGTTCCAAATCATTTTCAGTGTATTGACTACAGAAAATAAAAATATAAAGCGGGTGGTTATTGCATGAGCGTATAGAACACACACACATATACTCCCAAACTACAAGGCATAGTTACTCTGTTTTATTAGAGTAAAGAAGTTAATTAAATTAGTTAATATGATATGTATTTTAAAAAATACTAGAGTTTTCTTCTTTAATTCCTATATTCACACTCTTTTTTAATTATTGTTGAAAGAATATCAATTAAATTAATTATAAAAGATTGAAATATGAAATCTAGTCTTAAAATTAAAATCAACTCTCTAAATACACTCCTTCGGTCCTTATTATAAGATACAAATTAACAATCCTCATAGGCAAATAAAAAATAGTTAAATTCAATAAAATTGTTCTACAATTTAAGTAATTTCTAATATTATCCCTACTAATTAGATTAAACTCTAATATTATATTAATTATCACTCTTACCCACTACTCTTATTAATTATGGTTATAAATAAAAAAACAATTAATGATCTTGGGAAATAACAAATAAGTATGTGTCTTATAAAAATGATTAAATACTCTTATTAGTTGGTGCCTTATGATAAAAATAAAAGGGAGTATGATCTTATGCTAAGGATTAGATGCCATTTATAGATATAAAGCATTATAGCCTTAAATTCCGTTCCAAAGACAAAGCTGTGA
The DNA here is from genome assembly GCA_037074495.1 of Acacia confusa. Lineage (NCBI taxonomy): Eukaryota > Viridiplantae > Streptophyta > Magnoliopsida > Fabales > Fabaceae > Acacia > Acacia confusa. The sequence continues at coordinate 3,923,669 of CM073507.1, read as the reverse complement.
TTTTCTTGCACAACCAGTTTTATGTAAATGATCTGATCGCATTCAGTGTTTCTGAATCGACGTGATTGTGCGTTTCCAAGAAAAAAGAAAGACAAAAGCTAACCTCAGAAAACTATAAGGGTGCATGTGCGGCCCAAGAAAATGGACTGATATAATGAGGATTGTTCATCTGAAATACGAGGTTTTAATGGAGACTGGAGATAGAGTGAGAGACTGAACGTATGTAACAAGTAATATTCAGCGCTCATATTTTGGTCAAATTAAAACATGAACTCTGAGATCACTAGCTGCCAAACGCTCAGGACACAGACCAACATAAAATTGTATTATGTATTTTACAGTCAATAGATCAGAAACGGTAGGATCAGAGAGAATATTATGAAGTTGAAACCCATAATTTTCTTCTACTTCTTTTTTGTACTTTATGGCTTTGCGTGTAATAACTTCACCATCACTTCCGAGTCAAATTGTTTTTCTAACTACGCTAGCTCCTTGGATCGACAATCTAATAGCTACGAAGAACAGAAACAGCGATGAACATTCCAATCTCAACCCCAACAGCTTAGAAGAGCTGAATTTCCATCTGAACTAATTAAAGTTCTTGGGATGCTCATATATAATATAATAACACACATAAAGTAGCATGCTTGAATATAATTTCTAAAGTGGTGCAAGAAGCTAAATAATATTGAAACGCATTGCTCGCCCTTTTTTTGTTTGTAGCTGGCTAGAAATGCCCGAGTCGAAGCTCCAAATCTATTTGCTCCTTTGGGTGTTGAAGCAACCCTAAACCCAGGTCCAACGTTATATTATCCTCCTTAATGTCCTCGAAACCTTCAAGCCCTTTCTCCTTTGCACACCCCTTCTTCAATTCCTCGTTAACTGATCTAATTCCACTCCTCGTGTTGCCACCATTCATGATCATTTCTCTGCTCTGAGGGCTCAGAAGAGGGAGCTTGGAAGAAGACGACGTGACGAGCATTGGTGGTTTCTTATTATTATCATCACTCGCAGAAGAAGACAAAGTGAGAGAAGGAGCATGAGCAGAAAAGGAAGTTGGGTTATTAGAAGGTGGCCTTGAGGTTATAGGGTTAGGTTTAAGAGATGAATCAGAATTATGAAGCCAAAAGGGTGGTATTATGCCTGATCTGAGTCTAGCCCTATCTCTCCTGTGCACGTTCATATGGCCTCCCAAAGCTTGAGCTGACCTGAACTCTCTCTTGCAGAAGCTACATGAGTAATTTCTTGCTGGCCATGAGCTTCCCCATGAATATTGCTCCTCAAAGTTCACGTTTTCTTCTCCATGCTTCTGATCTCTTCTCGCATAGTTTCCTTCCATCGATCAAGCTTTTACTTTTTTAATTACCTGTGCAGGAAGGGGAAAAAAGAGAAACTTCATTCGCATTTCATTAAAAATAGAAATATCCCATGACTTTGTTGTTAAAGAAGAAAAAGGATGAAAGAATACAGCTTACGGATCTGCTTGCAGAAGAAAGATGATCAGAGTTGAGAGTTGATGATAGAGAAAGAGAAAATTAGGAGGTTAGGCTTAGAATTGGTTCACAATATTGAAGCTGGGGTGTGATGAGGCAGAAAAGTGAAGATCTCAGGAAGCGTACTTCGTCTGCCACTGACTCTGCAGCGATTTTGTTTGGTTATAAGGTTAGCAAATTAAATATAATGAAGAAACTGAGTGATAGTGGATTTCCTTTTTGCCTCATCCTGCAAATCCCTTCCACAGACAATACTTATAGCTATACTAATTCTTACACTCCAGTCACTTTTGACAGCATTTTTTGCTTCTAAATAACAAGATGCATTTTTTTTAGGAGTAAAATAATATTGATTTGATTACTGATTGAGAATGATTTGTTCCATGAATATATATAATCACATACATGCACTTTCTGAAAAAAGCTTTTACGGTAGTACCGTATACTGGCAGGGATAGAATAAATTTTCAATTCGTATTGTATAACACGAGTCATATATAAAAGATAAAACAACACCTTGAAGTCCGAAATTTGTTCCAAGTGTATAATATGAGGTGATTTTCAATGCCTTGATCAAGTATAGATAGATGCAACGAAAAATTGAAACGTCTACCAATCAGCCCTTGAGTTTTAATTTCATCCTTCTACATTAGAAATAATGCGTACATAGCTACTAGTTTTATATGACACAACAAAGGGCAGTTGAGACTGAACATTGAAAATATTATTAATTACAATATAATTAAGTTATTGTTACCTCGTCATAATCTATTTTGAATTTTTGTATTCGTTCAGGCATGCATAAAACTTTTTATTCTGCATCACTCATCGTCCGATGAAAGGTATACAAGGTGAATCATATGCTAACAAGAATATATATCTAGTGCCTATACATATACATGTAGCAGCATCAGAGAGAAATAGAAGAACAAAATTCAAATGTTTCTGAATGGAATAAATCTCATGCTCGATGCACTTCCCACCATTTTAATTTCTCGCGTCATCGTCTCTCACAGCATCACAACATATGAATGCAGAAAATTCAAACTAGAAAAAGACAATAATTAATTAGAAGATTTTCAACTTTAAGGAAAAGCGTCAAGGTTTTAAGGATTAACAAAGAACATATTTCATCTACTAGTTCGACATGAATTTTTTCACAACATTGAAATACGAAGCACCCGTACATTGGGTGATTATTACAAAACAAGTGAATTAATACTCTATGTACGTATACTGTACGTGGGAGGTTTGCATCGGATTGTCATCTCGCTTCATGCCAACAATGCAATTTTTTACTAGCTCCGCACTTTACACGATATAGAGAGTTAATTTTGATTTAAAATATAAAATATATTTTTATATTTGTTAATTTTTTTTTCTAATTTAATAAAAAAATCATGAAGAGGATGAAGGAACCCTGGATGTGCGCAGTAGTTAAAGAAAAGAGATAATAAGGAAACTAAAAAAACTAACTATATTAAAAACCACAGGGGTATAAAATTTATAAAACATATAAATTTTTGTCTTTAACACAATCAAATTTCCTTTAATTTTCAAAATGTTGGTTATCAATGTAAAATAATAAAGGGTTAAGGAGAAAAAATGCTTCTAAATTCTTGTCTACATATTGTTCAACACTATATACATCTTGAAAATGTAAAAATACTCATAAACATTTTTTTTTAAAAAAAAGTAAAAATACTAGCACCATTAAATTTAACCTAACATCATCATGCATGCGAGTGCAAAAAGAATGTGAATAACACTACAATAACGGTGGTGATATTTTTACTCTCATTTTGAATGTTTACAGGTATTTTTGCACCTTCAAAATATATACAATACTTGACGCACATTTAGTAAGAGTTTATGGGTATTTTACCACATTCATCTAATAATAAATTATCATATTAACAAATCATAAATATCATGACACGCTCATATATCTAATTTAAATATAATCCGTCTCTTTGACTGAATTAAAAACTAAAGCTAATAAAAGTGCTCGAATGTTAACAAAATAATTATACATCTTATATGTTACCCATGGACTAGTTTGCCTGAATTTTTTTCTTGTGGCTGTACATATAATTTGAGGAGAATGACTTTTAGGTTTGAATCAAGAGAAATGATATCATAAAATTTTCTATTGACAAGTAAAGAGGGGATTAACAAGTGAATTAATTGTTATTAACAACTTATATGACTTATCGATATATTATTTCTTTTGGTTGAGACCTAAATGTTATTCTCTCTATAATTTACGTACGTTATTATTTTTAGCCATGTGTTAAAATTGTCGGACCCAATTAAAAATTAATATTTTCTAAAGTGCCCGTTTGGTTCACAAAATCAAAGATAATGTAATGAATTAATGCAATGATAATCACATGAATTTATTTGGTTTGTCATTAATGAAAGATAATATATATGCATAAAAATGTAAGGTTGGATTACATTGAATATAAAAATACATAGAAATAATATATCAAGAGACAAAATAACCCCTAACTACACATATATATATGTATAATGTACACATTGAGTTTATGATAATTTTTTTTAATTTGTATGGTGTATATATTGGTTCATGGTAATTTTTTAATATTTAACGATCGGAATATTATTTAATGAGATATTTTAATATTTTTAATAGTGGAATAGATTTTTTAAAATTGTTTAATGGGGGAATATTTTCTTAAATTTTTATATTTTTAATAAATTTTTAAATATATAATGGTGGTAATTATTTAATAATTAACAACATTTATGGGTGCGCACTTTAGCCAATTTTAAAAATTATAATGGAAATAATTTTTCTCTCTCACTAGATTATAAGATGTTTACATCCATATACATCAGTCCTAGTATTGTAATTCTGATTACATCAAATGATGGGATCATGATTACAAAATGTTATCATCCTTATATTACATAAGTCCAACCAAACGCGGTAATCGATTTATTGTATCAAAATTACATGTAATTATTTTCCATGGAATTAAACCAAATGAGCTGAAAATGTTTTCGGTATTAACACTTGTATTTAAATGGCCATAACTCCTTCTAATAAAATTAACACTTGTAAATGTGTGCTTATTTTAAAACGCTGTGTTAATACAGCTTATATGCGCTTTTTACAGGAAATCACATTATGTATACTTATTAAAAAATGATATTTATTTTAAATATCACATAATACATATAACCCACATCTCGTTAATTTAAGATACCATTTCATTCTCTTTATTAATTAACCTACGACGCCTTGGATTCAAAGTTCATAAGGTTTTTTCCCCCTTAATGAAAAAGACGAGTGAAATTGTGTCAATATTTTTTGGCCATGAATTGCCCATACACACATAGTCGCGCATCCCTTTTAAAAAAAGTTTAGTAAAATAATACTCTATAAATTCCTTCACAGACGTAATTAATTTTTTATTTTATTTATAAAATTACCATTTCAACCTAATCGGAGGCTTGTAAACGATTTTAAGTGATTTTGTAATGTACAGATAAATAAATAAATATGTAAGAAGAGAATTGTCTGGTGAAACAGAAAAATATTTATTTTAAGTGTTTTCAGAACAATGTTAAGATTATGTTATATCAAAATTGAAGTTAAATCCCCACCTTTACACTGGACTAAACCAAAGGTCATTTCATCATCCGTAAATGCTGCTTAGCGCAACAAGGCAAGACATGTCTCTCAAGTCTCTGGTCCTCAGGCTCCATGGCACATAATAACAAATGTCATGTTTCCCACAAGTTCGTTTAAGCGTCGATGTTGCAACGAAACAGGATTTTCCCTCTCAGAGTTGGAAGAATCCTGATCCTACAATCACTAGTAGCAAATTGCATTTAAACGTAATGAACTGCCAACAATGATTGAATTACATCTTAATTTTTTTAAAAAAAAAAAAGAAAGAAAAAAAGGCAAGAAAACAGGGGAACTCAGCGCGTATATGCCATATTTTCTCTCTATCTGCCATTTGACATTATGAAATAAGAATGACTTCAGCAGGGATTTCTACATAGTTTAAAGAAGATACGAACAAGTTTTTCTAGCTATAGCTGACCGATCTACAGGATCCTCAACGAACTGCGTATCTACAAATTTGTATTTAGTGCATATGATAAAAAGAGTGTACATGTCTAACAACAATGCCAAGTCCCCACTCCCTCTTATTTCCACCAATTAAGAAGGGAATAAAGTAAAATGAAGGCAGAAAGGAGAGATACAAGGTTTACTAGAAGCAATCATCGAATGTTCCCTCCTTTTCACCTTCAGATCCTGCAAGTACAACAATAAGAACAACACATGGTACGGTCAAGCACAAATTAAAAATGGAAAAATGGCTAGGACAATGGCATTTACAACAAAGCTGGACTGACCTGAATCATCCGCTACAGTGACACCCTGAACAGCTAGCTGAATAGGACAAGGCTGGGTGTTAAGCTGAATGGTTGTATTTGAAGCAGGAGCCGAAGCTGTGAAATCAGAATCTGTGGATGTAGTATCGGAGTTGCTGGAAGCAACATCAACTCTAGCAATAGGCCGAAAAGTTGAACTTAATCTTGATGAAGTACTTAATATCACATTCAGTCCCGCAACTTGGCTTGAAATGGAAGATATCATCCTGAGACAAACTAGATCAGATCTAGTATTAATCAAATAGTATCCAATTTGTATAAGTCGTGGAACTGTAGTGTTATTCATGAATCCTGGAAATGAATACTTGAGCATAGTTATATATTTAGCTTTCATTGGTTATTGTTTTAGAGCCAGTACGAAGTCAAATTTATGTCGAATGATCAGCAGTCTATTCCAAATATTTATAGTGGATAATTCTGAAAAACTACAACAATCCTCAAGGGAATAATTCCAATTCTACCTGTCCAATGAGTCTTGAAGCTGATATACTCTTTCTTCTGCTTCTGCTAGCTTTTTCTGTAACTCCTCTCTAGATTCTTGGGCTTCCTCATATTTCCTTTCACAATCATCTGCTCTTTGTTTTTCTGCATGCAACATAACCTGTGGAGCGTACGGATCACATAAAGCTTGGTAAGCTTGTACTGAACAATCATGTGGTGAAACATGTTACGTACATAAGAAACATATCACACAAGAGCATCACTTTACTACCACTGATTTATCAAATAAAATATGAATCAAGATGACTCATGTTATTACAATGGTAGTGATGAGCTGTTTGCACCTCTCAACACTTCTTGTGCCAAATATCCCATATGCTTAAAAAATGCACCCAAGATAGCCGACTTTCACAGTTGCAAATAAGCGCACAAATGTTAATTCATAAATTCTCCAACTCTTATCATCTTTTAATCTTCCACCTCAATCTAACTAGCTACGAACTTTATCCTAACCTCCGCAATAGAGAAAGGCACGGGTAAATACACAACACTTTACTGAGGTTTGTCAACTCATTGTCATTGTAATAGTTAAAGTGTTTGAGACAGTAAAAGAGATTAGTTGGTCATAATTAAAGTGATTTTATCAACTTATTGTCATTACGACAATTAAAATGTTTGTGGGGCTGCAAAGGAAATAGGTAAACAAGTTGTAAGGTTCAAAACACCCAGGAAGAAAGAGAAAAGTAGAACAATGGGAAAGCAAGGAAGAATGAGCACTTTAAGCAGAAGCACCTCACTAAAGCCTTACCATGGCATAAATCTAACTCTAATTCTCCTCCAATGATAAACATATAGAAGTATCAGAAGAATGATAAACATATAAAAGTATCAGTTTTGTCAAATAAGGTGAAACATTGATTTACTCAATCAGTTTACCTTTAAATTTTTGACTTCTGAAGTAAGAGCCTCAATCTTTTCAGGGTCTTGGAGAGGACTTGAGGATTCCTTGATGGCATGAATGCTTTCAGTATGTTTACAATGTTTTGTGGATTCTTTCACATAAGGGCTTTCATTTACCACTACTTTCTCCACAACCTGGCTTTCCATTTCAACTGCTTTCTCTGCAACCTGGCATTTCATTACAGCAAACAAGTTATTTCGTTAAATAAGCTCCAAGGATTAAGAAAAAAATTAGACTGAAAGAGGGTCCTTCAGGTTTTCTGTATTATTTGGTATTTTGTCACATTCTCAATCATAATAGTTTAGCACAAATAAGTTTTGCGTCCAAGAAAGTCACCCAGCAGTGAGTTGTAGCGTCAGGTCCTTCATGAATTGAAGCGACCTAGCTGCCAAATGAGATTATTCCGTTTTTTCAAAAATAGATAGATCAATAAACGGTCAAAGCATACCATTGATAACTATGGTTTAATAACCAACTATATGAAAGGACAAAGCAAGGATGTGGTCCTTCGGATTAAAAAATTCAGACTCTCTCCCAACATAACCACCTGGTGTTTGCTCTTTGGTGTTGCATACCTTCCTTATCTTAGCAATTGAAGGACTTCTCTTTTCAGTCTCAAGCTTCATATTTTTTCCTCTGATCTTTAATTATTCAGGAATTTAAGATTTCTGAACTGATTCTGGTTTATTTTGGACTTATAGTTAATCTTTTTGTAAATAATTGGGACACGTACACACATTATTATTTCGTTTATGCTATTTGTTTAGACGCATTTCATACCTCATATGTCAAGCAATTTTCAATTTGGTTATGAATCTTACATTTCAATACAAGGCACAATTACAAAATGGATCAGACTTGTTACAACTTCTCACATATTTACTTATTAGGCTGCCCAATCAGAATATAACAAGCGCATGAATTTCCAACAACACCATGATAGCTGTATGATTTATTTGAAGAACCATATAATTGATATTGACAATAAAAACCTTACATCTGATATGTTAATGTCGAAGAATGATATCCTTGTCATGCTCTAACTTAAATTTGACAATACAAATATAAGAAATCGCATCAAAAATTTTTCTATCAAATATATACTTTATAATTAACAATTTAAATAAAAACTTGAAAGCAATAACTGATGTATAAAAACTAGCTTGTGTTCATCTTTCACAACTCTCCCTGAGCTTCTTATAGGGAGAGAGCTCTATATCAGTGGCAATGGAACATCAATTTTTGTTTCTCCTTTCTAAAAATTCAGCCAAGTGGGAAAGAATATATATTAATAAAAAAGACAAATACAACATTACTAGGACAGCTCAAACCTGAAGTTTAATGGATGCGCTAGTTTCCAGTCTATTTCTCAATTCATCATGAGCTGCCATAGACCGTAAGCCTGTCTGCAATATAATGGCAGAAGTATATATTTGGTTGTATTTTTTCCTTGCTAGTTTTCCACAAATATTCCTTTGAATTCTGACTGCTGCCGCATTTCTCTTCATGTGATAATATGTTCTCCGAGCCATTTCTCCTAAATTTACAGCGATCAAGTACTTAATTCTAAAAGTGCATCATCTTATATTCATTATTTGAAGTTCTATTTATGTCAAAGACAAAAAGGAACACAAGAGGTACACGCAAAAAATTGTAAGAGGGCTAAACTATACAAAAGGTCATCTTGTACACATTTCATAGACTGAAATATCAAAAGCATGCTAAGGACAATGCAGCAAAGTGATCTACACATCACATGTTTCCATTTTCCCGCGTTAACTATCTTCCAAACTGATTTAAATTTAATATAGAGCTATAAGGGGAAATAAAGACTAACTGATATTTTACGAAACATGCCAGAGTCTACAAGTCTCCTATCCTTTAAGAAATACTCTCACCTCTACAAAAAGATTGCACACAGACAGAAGAATTTTGCAATGTTACGTATTTTTTCTGAGCCAGATGAGTTTTGATCCGTTTCTGGATAACAATAGCAGAGTTGCTAAGGAGGAGTGCCCTTCGAGCGTCTAACTCAGCCATCTGACCAGCTCTCAAGAATATCTGTGATTCCCCTATCTGCAAAATTAACAGAAACCAGAAATATTCCATTTCAATGTGGGAGACCATTTTTCCATTGCAACAAAGGATGTATACACCTGCTATCCTGCGCTAAAAATAATCCTCATATTTATTTCATACCAGAAATGAAATCAATACAGTGCCAAAAACGAGTTCTACCTGCAATAAAATTATAATTCTACCTGATAACCTGTAAGGCCAATCTTCTGCAAAATCTTTATACACGAATCTTTCTCATCAGAGCTGCTTAGAGGAGGATTGTTTTCAAGTCCAGAAACCAAGTAAATGTCAGAATCTGGCATCGCATTAAGACAGCCTTGTAAAAGTTCATATAACCAAAACCTGAGTCAAGGCACACATACTTCTCATTGACAATCTCTGGAGCAAAAAGAGCCAATCGAGTCAACAAATCACGAAAGGTCCTGTGTGTTGGAAATCCAGCACATTTAATTCTTACCGCTTCAAGAACACCCTACATCATCAACAACAAGTGTTGATTGCACAAGCAAAGGTTTAAATCACATATGTCCAACTGTACTCCAATTTATGCTTACACCAGAGCGAAGTTGTTGGATGACACTCATATTATCAAACACAGCAGGTTTTAATTCATCATTTGGCTTCACACATCTAATATAGTATGGCTCTGTGGATTTCAGCGTATCCATCAGTTGTTGTAATTGTAGCTGCATAGATTAGATACAAAAGTAATCAATATTCAATAAATTTAGGGGCATTTCAGATATCATATTTCCTTTTCTGACAAGGGAAAGAACCAACTATAAAATACCTTAAAGTGGGCACCGATAGAAGAAAATTTAGCAGATTTGGCTGTCTCCTCAGAAATTGGGGGGAAAAGGCCTGCTACAAAAAAACATTTGGAAGAACTCAGCATGTCTTGATGCTCAGGAACAACATAGTCTTTGTTTTTGTCTAAAAACTGTTCAGACTGATACTGAACCTGAAAAGAAGTACATGATAAATTTTAACACAATCCCAAGGGCCAAAATAGTAACCTACAAGGCAATGTTACAGAATCAAACTCACCTCCCCTGCATAATGAACAATGGTAAAATCTGATTGAGATAATTTTGGCTTGATGAAGCGCTTGTTATTTTTGAAAGTCTGATAAAGCTTTTGCGAAAATGTTTCATGAGTTGACTTTGGAAACATACTACAAAAAAAAAAAAAAAAAGACAATTTACCATGTCATCAGAAAATATCTGTCACCGAAAATTTCTTTAGCTCACAAACAGTTTTGCAAGATATAATTAATGACTTCAACAGGATAGAATATCAGCAAGCCACGATGACTTATCCATTCTTTCTCCATAGAATCATAAGTAAAATGGTCAAAATTAGTCCTCGTATTGCCATCAATGTATTACATTTACATTAATTGCATGCGACTTTAACAGACGACTACATAAAACATGCATCAGACCATACTTATAATCCTGTGGCACAAGGTTAAATGGCTTAATATGGCTCCAGAATTGGCGAGCTTTGTACATAAAGTCATTTCACATAAGCAAAAACGACCAGTTTAACTCCTGCCATGGTTCAATTCTGATCTTTCCCTTTCCCAAACACAAATTAACAGCCGCAAAGTACAGGAATTTCATCATACCATGCCTCATCAAGCAGAGCAATGAGTCCACCTGGTTTCTGCAAAAGAAGACAAATATCAAGATACGCCAATTGTAACATTATGAAAGCAGATACATGGATTATAGACTGAAAATGATGAACAAACAGTCTAGGAGTATTCCCAAACAAAAGTCCAGCCCAGTGTTATCATGTTATGTGAAAACCGGGGAATCGGGGGATAATACATTTGCATGGATTGAGGATTATTATGAGGCTACTTTTTTTCTTTTATGGAGGAAGAGGTTATAGGAGAATTTTAGTAATTTAAGAGTTCTTGGTTATAAAAATAGATTTGCCTATTTGTATGTCCCGCATACATTGAATACTAGAACCAGAATTACAAATTATTTCTAATAAATAATGCATTTTTGTTCCCCCCATTTTCTTCTATTCACCTCCTTTTACTTTCTGAACTCTCCCCCCATTCTTCTCTCTCCTCAAATCTTTCTTTCTTCCCTCAAACGTTCACATCAGAAAATTGTTCAGCATGTCTAACAATAAAATGGCTTATAAAAATCAAACGCAGGGTGTCTATTTTATGGCTGACAAAAGATGCTCCCCCTTGAGGTTTCCATTCATCAAGTTATAAGACATATTGATACATCGGAATTAGAAATAACAATAGGAGCACGTGGCTTAGCTGTCAGAATAAGAATCGTAACTACTCCTGTTATAAGTAAATAACAGAATAAGTAAATAACCAAGGGGTATAAATACCAGATGTGTGCTCTATTAGGTTGTTGAATAATAAATTACCACAGAGCTCTCTCTCTCTATGAGTACTATCACATATTGGTGAAAGAGTGCAGTAACAAAAGTGAACTATGGGTGTTGAGCAAACAAAAACCTCTTCGCACAGAAGAATCTACCGAAAAACAAGGTTGTCATATGTGATGTTGGGAGTTGTGGGAAATATATTAAGATGAAGAATTATAGTTACCCTTGCATCTCAAGCCCTTGCCGCATATCCCAGAAAATGAATATCCTCCTTACTTCATTAGATATTCATAAGTCAAAGCTTACATAGTTTTTCATTATTTTTAAGGGGAATAATACTTTTTGTGGCAAAAAGAGAACATAAAAAAACAAGAATCAGCAATCCGATCTAAAATAAAACAGAATAAACATTACAGCAATGACCCTTGCAAGAATGACATAGCAAAGCCACCTATCTACTCTCACATCCCATAGACGTGAGCTGAAAATCAAAGGGAATCAACATTGTATACTGAATTTTTCCTTTACTTTTTTTATTGCATAGGTCAAATGCCATATTTAAAGCCAAGTATGAAACTTGCAACAAAATTGCAAACTATGGAATGCTGGTCTATCAATATATGGAACACTAGATAAGATTTGCCCCTACCAACAGACTAAATTCTATTATATCAAATTATAGGAGGCAACAAGCGATTGCATTAACTCAGTGATAGTTTCACCAGAAATGTGATCAGCTTTTGTTTGCCTAAGTTTCACTGAGGTTGCTAACAAAAGCCATGCAGCAAAGCATTATTTCACAAGTCTTATTAGAAGATACAACAATTAAGTCCAAAGTTATGCGTAAAAACCTTTTCAATAAGATCCAATACATCTTGATTATCTACAAATTCTAAGTAGCTCCAACCAATTCCTTCTCTTGTATATTCCTCTTGCTCCATCTTAAACACATGCTGCATATCATCATCAACCTCAGATTGCATGTTCAGGCAAAAAGTTATAACTCAGGTTGTAAAATCAATTTTAAAAAAATCAAGACTAACCTCATACCTGGTTGAAGTGTTGCTGCAGCTTTTCATTTGTGTAATTAATACAAAACTGCTCAAAACTGCAGCCAAGGAATTAAATATCAGCTTGGGAAAATCTTAGTCAACAAAGCACCAAAGTGCAGAGGACAGCCTAAATTTTGATCACTTTCTTCACAACTCGCAACATCATATACTATTGAGGGAGCAGACCCCACTCAGTCATGATGCAGAGAATCAAGAGTTTAAGCCACCAAGGCATAGTAAAACCGAAGCTTACTAAGAATGATGAAAATACGTGCCTACACACCATTCATATGAATGTGTGCTGCTTGTGTGAGAGTGTATGTTTCTGTGTCATATCTGTGCAAATGCAAAAATATAATAGCATCTTTAGAGTCAATATTCTCACCGATTAGTTTGAAAACTTTCAAAGCCATATATGTCAAGAACTCCAATGATACCTTTTGAGCTGGGATCCTGCCCAATGGAGACATTTATTTTTTGGACTAACCTGAACTAGACAAAAAACCACGTGACTACACATGAATAGAAATAATCCAACAATGAAGTTTTTTACTTTCACATTCACATGTGAAAAAAACCAGTTTACCAGTCAAATAACCGAGAATATAATGTCTTGGCTAAACCATCCCTGCTAACTGTCGCAGCAAGAGGATCAAGACTTCTCTCAATGACTTCCTCTGGGGTAATCATCATACGCTTACAAAGTGCATCTTCCAAAGCACTTGGAACACACCTGAAACAAGAATAAGTAAAAGAAATTATATTCAACTTCAAACAAGGAAAGCTATCATATGATAATTGCAAAGATTCATCCCCACTTGAGAAGTTCTGCTGTCATTTCGAGATGGAACTTTGATTCTTCATCCGCTAAAACTGACGAGTCTTCTTCTGATTTTTCAAACTTAATGTTACCAAGATGAAGAATAGCAGCCACAACTCTGAAAATTGCATCCTGAAAGAAGGGCCAGGGAAGTTTATATGGAAAATTTACTGACATATATTGTTAGTAGATGAAGCTACAAAATTATTAGAATCACTAATCAAGGTCATAGTCATGCCTGTTCTTCAATACTGATTCCCACTACATCCATGGCTCTCTTCGTGCTCAAGTACTCCTGGGCATCATTAACACCATCTAATTCATAGCAACTGGATTGATTAAGGTAGTGAAATGATTTAGGATCTCCCAACTTATATCTCTGCTTTTCCTAATAAAAGCAGACATAAGTTAGAACGTCATGTGAATTTGTAAAAGGAATGCAGAAACAGGAACATATGATCAAGCTCAATAATCCTACCTCAGGCGGAGCTGCACAGAGAAGGTAAAAACAGTGATAGTTACGCTCGGGATCAGAGATTTGGCAAACACGAGATTTCTCTAGGAGATATGTTCTAATGGCTGTGCCAGATATCTTGCCATGCTTATTGAATTGAATCTCAACAAATTTTCCAAAACGACTGCAAGAAAATATCGTGAATGAGCATATCTACTTATAATCAGTAAATCACATGAGAAATACCTCATCTCAATAATGCTAGATATTTGTCACTTGCATTGAACATAATAAGCATCAAACAATGAAAGAGATCCAAATAGAACTTTCTCATAAAATATATGGTCCTCCTTCACTTGGAAAAAAAATATAACATTAACAAAATCCATGAAGAATGATAATTTAGTCCGCAAAATCATCCACATATGCAAGTTACCTACAAGAAATTAGAGGATAAAGCTAAAATCACTTTCAAAGAAATGAAAGCAGAGTGCTCAAGAAACAATAATATGCAAATAAATCCCAAATGAAAAGCGCCATACAGCATAACCAGAATATGCTCACCTGGAATTGTTATTTCTGACAGTTTTTGCATTGCCAAATGCTTCAAGAACTGGGTTTGACTGCATCAATACCATTTCAACCAAATCAGTGCCTCCCAAAGGTAAACAGTTTGATAAAATTAATCAGGACATTCTAGAAAAGTGAAAAATAACACCTTTTATTGTCTATATTTGCAAATTCTAGAACCAAGAAGCTCTGGTACCATGTAGACATATATGATTGGAATATAATATTTATTCATTCTGAGGAGATGGATGTATATACAAGAGAGAGGAGCCTTTGTTTTAATGGCTCATAAATATAGAATAATATATTATCCAATCCCTACAATAAAAGTGTAATATCTACACAATAAAATAAACTTCTATACTCCTAACAAGTAGGTAAGAGGAACGACTATTAATATTTCCAATCAAAGTGGCTGTTTCAACATGTCACTACTGTAGATCACAGACACACAGAAAGAGAGTGAAAGGAATGGGGAGAGAACATCCAACAAGGGAAAAGTGGAAGTTGAAGTTCTTTAATATATGATTTCTCAGATTCAATATGGATATCAACTATCTCCAAATCCACTCTCAATTTTGCACATTATTTGCTAACTGCTTACAAGGCCTCAGTCCAATGTATCAATAGACAAGACAGTCCAGTCCCAAGCCCGTGATCATCAGGTAAAGAGAAGGCTAGGACTATGATATGCCCAAGAATCTACACAGTGGAATCAAAATTCTGGTAATTCCATTATCACCATATCTTCTTTATCCATTCCATAATGGAATTCTCTGATTGCCCCTTTTTATAAACTAACAAGGACAATAAGGCAGTGCAACGGGTAGCTACATATTAACTACCACTAGTTAAAGGCAATAAATATATATTTTCTTTTCAACTTTGCCCTTATTTGTAAAGAGGATAAGTGAGTGAGACAATAAATGCAACAAATATAGTCAAGGGGTGAAATTGGAAAAGGCGCAATAAATGCTTTAACAAATCTAAAACGAAGCTTATATTTTGGGACACACTCATTCACAAATTTGAAGCTTATATTTTGGGATGGAGGGAGCAATAACCTATAGATACCTCTCTTAAAATATGAACGGATATTACTATCAAGTCCATCCTGGACACGTCTCTTCATAAAAATTAACACTGTAGGTAGAAAAACTGCCATGACCATATATGTCCCTTGATACATCTGCTAACGGCTTCATACAGAAATAAAGACTAACTGCCATGAGTTTCATCTTGGAAGCATCCATGGCCACTTTGACCCATAGAAAGAGATTCAATAAGCTTGTTTTTAACTATTTCAAGTGATTCCCAAGTTTGTTTTTTCTTTTTCACTGTTAAGCAATAAGCATAGGATGGGTATAGTAGTGCTATCTTTTCAAGTTTCAAAGAATGTTTCTTTGGTATAGAGGATGGCAGAGTTTAAGGGTAATTTCAATAAAATGAAAAGGTTGGGGTGTTTTACTCCGATATGTAATCACAACCAGAATTTAGACATAGTTAAAATACAGTAATTCATTTTCAAATTAAAGAAAAATTAAGTGAGTCCTTATGCAACAAAATCTCTGCCTTGACATTAAACAAGCCTCGTGTCCTTGATCATAATTCCTGCTTGATTATCCCTCATTAAGTCACAAGGGGTGTGCATGTGTGTGTGTTGAAGAACATCCTAAAATAGGCCAAATCCAGTTCATAGTGAATTGTTTTGCAGTATATAAAAGCAATACTTTGTCAACTTTTCTGATTGGACCTGAATCACAACCTTCGCTTATGAATGTATTCTTTTCACTCTACATTTAAGAAATATAGTCTATTATTGTTCTTTTGTGTAAGAGACCAAGACTCAAAAAATGGCAATATTTTCCGGCCATTGTTGTTATATTGTTCTTGCTTTGTCTGAGATCAAGCAAACTACTCCCTTTAAGAAACAATAAATTTGTGGAGCAACAGCTACCATAATGCAGAGTTAGATGACCTTACTTGTAAAACTTGTTGCTCAACACTACTTCCTTCAGTTGCAGCATATCCACCCAAATATGCCAGATAACGCATGATCATTTTCGTGGTTTCTGTCTTACCAGCTCCACTCTCACCACTGACAAGAATAGCATTGCTTTTCCCCTCATTGACCATTGCCCTAATTTAGGCAAACAGTAGGCAATAAAAATGGCACTAAAGAAAGAAAAGTTAATAATAATATAGGCAGTGTTAACCCACCTGTATGCAGCGTCAGCAATAGCAAATACATGAGGGCTTAAACCTCCAACCATTGCTCGCTTGTACTTTTGCATCACATCAGCGTCATACAAGTGCAGAAGACTTTGAAAGGGATTGACAGCAATAAGAATATTTCCAGTGTAAGTCTGCCATCATATTGAGGTATTATTGTAAAGCTGTATTGATCTACCATTCTCTTTAACATTAGCTAACTAGAAGGTGGGGATAATCTTACATATATCTCATTCATCTTGTATCTAGTTGCTAAATTATGTAGCACTCCTGGCTCATGCAAATAAGCAAGCTTGGTCATATCATCAACTCCATCAGCAGGAGCATCCGCATCCTTGGGATGTAATTTTGACAAACTGGCAACAACCTGATGAAAAAGAAAAGAAAATACACAAAGACAATAATTGACTCAGACTACAAGATAGCATCCGTGTGTAAAATTACTCTTTTAGGACATTATGAACATCAATTGACAGATATAAGTATTCAAATTACTGCCCTCAAAGGTCAAAACATTTCTTCTTTTCTGTTTTTCCTTTCATTTTTTTTAAACTCCTTGGATCAATATTTCTTTGCTCAATCAACATTTATGAGAGCATTATATTATGTATTTTAGGACACCTCTTACCTCTCTCCCTTCTTTATTAACAGATACAACAATAGAGAGAGCACTCGAATTTCCTTTCCAATCACTTTTGGCAGCCTTGAAGACATCCCTACTACCCTTTTGTAAAGCCATTAAAAACAGATGCTTCCTTCAAATGATAGGACAAAAATAGAAATTGATGCGCACCCTAGGCACAGCAGGTGAACCCACCTCAAAAGCCATGGCTGGCAAGGTGTATCCCACCTGCCTTAGATATACTATTGAGTAGATCATACCACTTGATGTGGGACTAAGCACAAAATGCCTGGTTCTCATCAGTGCCCCCTAGTCGACAAAGATGACATCTTGTCAATTACACTATGCAACACTTAATCAACCTTACTGCCAGTCAAAAACCTTCTGCCAGTAACCTTTTGTGAAGCTGTCAGTGAACCAGCTTGATATCTTTGACGGGCAACTAAGGAACAGCCAGGAAACCCACCTCAGGAACCATGGCTAGTAAACTGTAGAACTGCCCCATAAGTACAACATTGAGTAAACCATACTATTCAATGTGGAACTTAGCATAATGCCCACACACAGTGCCAGGTCCTCATCAGAATTTGAGTAAAGAAGTTCAAACCATAAAACGAAAACCACTAGAAAGGAATGTGACAAGCCATTCCTCCACCCTCCTAAGGAGGAAGTACAAACCCATAAAGAGTATGATCACTCCATCCCTCTTTAAAATTCATGAGACAACTTATATTTCTAATTTAAAAACAAGAATATGTTCATTTGAAATAGCAGAGAAAAGCCATGTCTTTTTGACGTTGAGGTTTTCTTGCCTTAACCATGCGTTTTAAGGACAAGATCCTCCTAAAAACTGAAAATGCCATTGACAGAATACATTTTTCTTGAAAGTTGAAACTGAACGAAAAACATGAAATCCAAAGAAGGAAATTGAAATATCTAAAGCTCTTAACAACCGAGGGATCCTAAGGAACTACAGGAAAGTAAAACTAGAGAGACAATTGAAACAGAGGGTCATTAGTGTGGAAGTCAATTACCGTATTCCCAGAACTAGTTTGAACCTCAACTTCCTCTCCATTGATTTTCAATACTTCTCCATCAATCCAAACTTTTTCTGGATCACCAACCCAAATGTGAGAACCAACAACTATGTTTTCCGAAATACCCTGTAACATTCAAAATCAAAGCATTATGCTTAGTTGTCAAAATATAATATAAGGCGCCTCTTCATTTTAAACGTCTAAATTAAATGTTAAATATAACTAGGTTATAAATGTAGGCATAAAAACATAAAGTAATTATGCTAACTTGCCATCACCTGAACATCCTCCTGCCAGAGATTGCAAAGATTACGTTCAGACCAGTCCCCATTCGTCTAAACTCTAAACCTCAACCCCACAGTTCCCTAGGCATAATACCATGATTTGAATTCACGCCATTGGAATTAGATAGCTCTTCACATGGTCATTATGAAACATTTCAAGATCTATGTACAGCATTCAACTATGGAGATGACTATCTTGACACGAATAATCATATCAATGTCACGCTGAATGCCTAAAACAAATAATCGATATTTGCTTTTAGCACAAATAGACTCTTTATCATGCAGCACATTATGTTTCCCTCTAGCACGCCACAGCTCCATTATTTTCATTCTTCAGAAGTGCCCTTAATCAGAATACTAGCACATGAAAGAGAGCAGACATGCTGAATGCAATGTCAGAATCCAATTACACATCTCACCTCACCTCAGCGTAACTAGTCTCTTTTATAAATTAATTTTGTTTGGGAGCACATAGCGACTGGGACTTATAGTATTGACCTTCTATCGTACCTACAAATGGTGATAATCACCGGTCATTGAAAATCTCACAATTTCTGCATCAATTCGGATCAACAAAGTACATATGTACATACTAGAGAGGAACGTGCATTTTACATGGTTTCCAACAAATGTTCTTACCATTTATAAAAATAGAAAAACTTCGCAATTCAAACATAAAAGGTAAAGAACAAGCAGATGGCTAACATGGTTGTGCACGGCTACTATTTCATCAACTACCTTCTGTACCGAATTCAATCAAAATTCGGGTAATAGAATATATGGGAGCTCCATTACCATTTTCTCAATATGATGCTCGGCTGCATAGAGATGTTTCTTCAAACAACACTCCAACAATAGCAGGTACGCCCATCCTTGATGGACTAAAGTCGTTATCCATCGAACTTTAACTCAAGTAGCGTGATTCCCAAGTCAGTTCCTTACTGAATCACAAGTCGGAAATCGCGTATATCGTACACTTGTAGGATCAAATCCCCGGAAATCTACGTCAATGTCAGTGAAACAAAATGCCCAAATTTCAGTGGGGCGATGTGATCTGATTAGAGCCAAGAAGAAAACTCTGAATAAACACTCGAATTTTCTTGGTCTTTTCTTTCGCGCTTGGACTCGCCTTCGCAAGATCCTATGGTTTGGAGAAATGGCATTGTCCAAAGGCCCTCCAAAATCGCCATTTTTGTGGACATTCTTGTGGCTCAGATCCTCTCACTATTGGCCCTCCCTCTCACTCTTAGTGTCCTGGCTCTCTCCCTCTCTCTCTCCACCTGTTGCTCGAAGAGTTCGCGCCTTCGCGGGCACATGCGTGTCCATAATAGTCATTTGAATATTTTTTGTCCTTTTTTTTTTTTTGAAAAATTGCATTTAGGCTTAAAAAAAACTAGCACAAGTTCCTTTTTTCTGGAGACCTGAGTACGATTTTTTTTTTTCCTGACCTTGAATTTGTGTCTATTTGTCATCCACTTGGCGCCGGTTTGAATTAGCAAGGGGGGAAAGTGATTTATTTTTAATCTAATTTTATTAAAAATAAGATAGGATAATAGTTATATTGTAAATGTGATTTATATTTAAATTAATAATAACAAAAGTGAATTTTTTTCAAAACTAAAACATATTTAAATCATTATTTGAAAGATAGTTGAAATGAAAAATGAATGAAAATTGTATAAATCTTATTAAATACTACATATATATTAGTAGTATATATTGTGATAAAATTGTTAAATTATTAATAAAATATAAAGTCTTTAATTAAATTATATAATGGATAAAATTATATATAAATTAAGATGCAAATAAATGTTTTTTTTTATAAGTTGATATTAAATAATAATACATTGCTCATTGGATGACATATTCTTGACAAGTTAGTTTATGATTCTATCACAACCAACCATGATTCATTTGTATTAAAGATAATGTAAAAATATTTAATGAAAATGATAGATGAAATGGATCATTATTGTTTTCATCACTCCTACTAAACATGGGCAAAAAAATATACTAAACAAGGGCAAAAAACCATACAAGACAGAATATACTAAACAGTGGCAAAAAAACAAAACAAGGCCAAAAACATAACAATAGAGGAGACGCAAGATAATATTGCTGCCAATGGTTCGTAATTCTTTGTCGCCGACAATGATCCATCCTTCGTCGCCAACACCAACCGGCCACCACCTGCGTCTCTCCCCTCACAAGAAGAACAAAGAACCGAGGAAGGAGCATGGTGCGTAAATGTCCCATGGTAAATGTCAATTTGACTCTTGGGTTGTTTGCTCTGTTCTTGGTTCCATCGCCTTACTCCAAATCTCAGTCAACCATAAGATTATTCCAGTGGCGTATATTCGACAAGGAATTGTTGAGAGTCAATTGTGAAAGATATGAAGTTGGTGAGGGATTAAATCGAGAGGAGGAGGAGGAGGAGGAGGAATTTTCGGTTGCCAGTGGTTGCCTCCAGCACTCTCCAGAAGTTGAAATTTGGAGCATCCGGGAAAGCTAACGGTCATCACCAATGCTTTTCATAAGCTTGATGGTAGAAAAACTAAATCCAAGGGCTTTTTTCCTAAAGTGTACTTTTTTAGGAAATTATTTATTAAAATGCCCTGACTTTGAAACTATTTCCTATTATGCCCTTCTCTGGAAACATATTCCCTTTTTACCCCCATTTAGTCAACTAAAACAGAGCTTTAATCGACTAAATGTCGAGCCTCTTTTTTTTTTTTTTAATTTTATCGACATTTAGTCAACTAAATCCCAAGATTTAGTCGACTAAATTTTGACAGTAGGCTTTTTTAATCTATCACAATCAATTTTCTTTTATTCTTTAAATAAAAAGATAATATTGAGAAAAGGGATTAAAGAATAAAAGAAAATTGATTGTGATAGATTAAAAAAGCCTACTGTTGACATTTAGTCGACTAAATCTTGGGATTTGGTCGACTAAATGTCGGGGGAATTTAAAAAAATTTGAACCCCACGACATTTAGTCGACTAAATCCCAGGATTTAGTCGACTAAATGTCGACAAAATTAAAAAAAAAAAAAAGAGGTTCGACATTTAATCGACTAAAACTCTGTTTTAGTCGACTAAATGGGGGCAGAGAGGATTTAGTCGACTAAATGTCGACAAAATTAAAAAAAAAAAAAAAAGAGGCTCGACATTTAATCGACTAAAACTCTGTTTTAGTCGACTAAATGGGGGCAGAGAGGGAATATGTTTCCAAAGAAGGGCATAATGGAAAATAGTTTCAAAGTCGAGGCATGTTGGTAAATAGTTTCCTAAAAAAGGACACTTTGGGAAAAAGACCCTCCAAACACCCCTAACTCAGGTTTTTTTCCACTAATCTTTTTTTTTTATATACAGAAATTTTAGGAAATGAGTAGTTGGATTCACCCACAATCCAAAGGTAAGGCGAAATCTCCATTTCTCTTCTCTTAAGTGATATTAATGTTAGGTAGGGTGAACTGTTTATTACCCTCAGACGTTTACCTAGACACCCAAAACTAAGACACTTCCCCAACGTCTTAACCAACTCTAGATTTTTTTCCTCTCCAATGCTCAGCCAATACCTACCCAAACACTGGCTACAAGACAAAACCATTTGTAATCTATTACACATCATATTATTTATAAATTAAATAAGAAAAAAATGATGGAAAAAGAATTTAGAAATTACAAAACCTTAAGTCATGAATTGCGACTAATGGGTTGTAAATTACTTATCAAATGTAATTATTATTTTATCAATTATAGGTAACAAATTTGATTTAGAATTTTTTAAATTTTAAGATTTTTTTTTTCCTGTTACTTTCTGAGTAAGTGATACAATGCAATTTATTAGTTGCGTATACTAGGATTAATGTAATTATGTTCGCCAAAATTACCCCTTTTTCTCAAAAAATAACAAAGTCATGATGATTTTATATTCAGTATATGTTAGTATGATTTTGATAACGAGTTTCATTATTTGACGTGTTATAATTCTGTGACGTGATGATGATTAAGTTCCTTCCATAATTAAGAAAAAGAGAAAAATAAGTGTTGTAAAAAAAGAGAATATTTCATTCTTCACAAAAAAAAAAAAAAAAAAGGCATAGTCTCTAGTAACCACTTTTACGTTATACGCAATAAAACTCATTTCACTTTCATTAAATAATATTATATATATATATATATATATATATATATATATATATATATATTAACGTTTTAAATAATCTTGCTTTTACGTTTTTGAGGTTTTTTGTCTTAAATAATCAGAACTTCAGCCCATCCTTGTCAACTGGTAATTTTCCGGTCGTTGAATAATTTGCTCCACTTTTGACCAAAAAAATAATAATAATTTGCGCCACGGCTGTCCAGTAGGATACAACAGAGAGTCCTCGGCCAATCACCAGACGCACAATCACTGACTTCACCGGCAGGCTGAGGCAGAAATGATCGAATCTCCGCCACCATTCCCACAGCGAGCACCGCCACCGCCACCGATTTTACCCCTCACCCTAATTCCTGGTCTCCCCAACGACGTTGCTGCCTTTATCCTCTCCTTCATCCCATATTCCCATCATGCCCGCCTCAAGCCCACCTGCAAATCATGGAAACTCTTCCTATCATCCCCTACTCTAACTTCTCTACGCCGCTGCCGCCATCATCTCTCCCACCTTCTCTGTATATTTCCCCAGGACCCTTCCATTGCTTCCCCTTTCCTTTTTGACCCCCATTCTCTTGCTTGGCGCCCTCTCCCCACTATGCCCTGTAATCCTCATGTTTATGGCCTCTGTAACTTCACCTCAATCTCAATTGGGCCCCACCTCTATGTACTCGGAGGGTCCCTTTTCGACACCCGATCGTTTCCCATGGATCGCCCCTCGCCCACTTCATCGACTTTCCGTTTCAATTTCCATGATTTCTCATGGGAGCGCCTTGCCTCCATGCCCACACCCCGTGGCAGTTTCGCCTGCGTGGCATTGCCTGATTCCAACCAGATTTTGGTGGCTGGCGGTGGGTCGAGGCATACAATGTTCGCCGCTGCCGGAAGTCGAACACCTTCTGTCGAGAGGTATGACATTGGTAAGGACGAGTGGGTTGCTATGGATGGATTGCCGAGCTGTCGAGCCGGATGTGTTGGTTTTCTTGTTTGGAATGGGCCAGAGGACAGGAGGGAGTTCTGGGTGATGGGTGGATATGGTGCTTCTAGAACTATTTCTGGGATTTTTCCTGTGGATGAGTACTGCAAGAATGCAGTGGTGATGGAATTGAAGAATGGAAGTGGCTGTGGCACGTGGAGAGAAGTTGGGAATATCTGGAGAGAAGGGGAGAGGATGAGATTTGGAAAAATTGTTGTCGTTGAGGACGATAATGGAAACTGTCCGGGGGTCTTCATGCTCGACGGGGATGAAATCTTAAGGTACTTTCTGACTTTTTATTGTGTACAAATAATTTAATTAATCGTGGCGTTTGTAATATGTGACTAAATCAACTTATTAACGGTTGCTCTGGAGTTTAAACCTAACACTGAGTAACCAGTGTGTATTTATGAGGTATGGTACGTAAGATCTCTGGCGATCCTAACAATGATTTCTATCAGATGATAAATAATGTGTATTTGGTGCTGATTAGTGCGGTTTTGCTGATTACAAATGGAATGTAAATCTTAACTGTACATGTCCTTTTGATCTTCTAACTTTCATCGTGCATGGTTATCTAAGAAATTTAAAATGCTTGTAATCTTAAATGATTGCTGAATTTTTAACTTCGAAAACTGATCTTAGGTTTTTAGTTTTCTCCTTAGTCGACTCTTGTGGGCTGTAAGTGACAGATATACAGCTTGCAAAATGAGACTTATCTGATGATCATGTGATATTCATGTGAATTCTTTGCTTCTTTCTTCCCCTTGACATTTGATCATTCCCCTCTCTTCTTGTTCCTGATGAAAGAGTGATCGAAAGCTGTGATAAACTCTTAATACTTGTAGTCTACACACTTGCAGCATGGGGCATTATTTATTATCACAATTTGATTGACTTTCAAAATGTGCGATACAACTTTTTCTTAGTGAATTGCTTTCTATTGACCTCCCTCTGATCATGATGTGTTGAATATACATTAGGGAATCGATTTTCAGGCTTTTCAGGTTGTCTGAACTATCATTATTCAGAGTTGTGTGACAGATTAGATGACCAGGATTTTTAAGATATTTTGACATTGTTTGATATTTATGCTGGTTATAACCTTGCGTATCAATCATCTGGTGGACCAGAACTGGAAAGCCAAGTCTATTTATTCATGTTAGTTCACAACTCGAAAGCACTTTCTGATACTGTTTGACCATCAGAAAAATGTGCCTGCAGAAACTTCAATCTGTCTTTCTGCTGGTTATGAAGCAAGTGTTTGGAGCTTTTGCTGACAACTATAAAAAATGGCTTTTTTAAAAAAAGAAGCAGTTCTTGCGAAATAGTATATATTTTATGGGTTTTAGTTTTCTCATGTTGCATGAGAAAACTAAACTTCCCACACACACATGAAATGGTAGGACCCACATATACATATATCATATATTAATTCATATATGTATATGTGGGTCCCACCATTTTATGTGTGTGTGACATGAGATAATTTTTTTCCTACAACATGAGAAACATTAATCCCATATTCTATTGATAACAGAAATCTACAGATAGTACAAACAAACACCAAGACAGCTCTGTTCCGTTCGCTGATATCATTTTTTATCATAATATTCAATCAAACTTGCTTACTATATGATTTTGCGCTTTTGAATTTGTTTCCTTTTGCACTAGGTAACGTGAGTTTCTGGCTATGCGCATACATAGTAAAGCTGATGGCATATACGTGGCATGAGGCGTTCTTGATGGCTTTCTTCCCTTTACTTCGTAATTTAAAATTTTAAAATTTCTGAGCTCAGAAATCTTCTGCTGACCTTTTTCTTGGTGGTGTATGCCCTCTGCAGATATGACATGTCTTTGAATCGTTGGCTCTTTGAGTCACGCGTACCTAGAAAAGCTCCTTGTAACTCTTCATTTGGTTTTGTGGCATTATATGGGGAGCTGTATGCAATGATGAATTTAAATGCTGTGGATGTGGTGGAACCACGAAGGAACAGGCGCCATAAGAGAGGAGGGACCCTGTACTTTCAAATATATCATCCAAAGAATAAGATATGGAGATCTCTGGCCACAAAATCACCTTTTGATTACCGCGTAGATGTTAATACTGTTGTTTTGAGCTCAATCAGTCTGTGATGGTGCCTCTGATTTGTTATTTGTATAGTTTAGGAATCTCCGAAAAAACTATGGCGGGTAATTCATATCATTGGACCCGCATGCTTCCATGTTGATGGCTTATTTTCTGTATATACATCTGGAATTTAGACTAATGGGTTGTAATTATCAGAATCTGTGTGTCTATATATATATATATAGGCTACATAATGTATCGAGTGTCGCTGAAAGGATGAAAAATTGTAGAGGTTGAAGTATATATGAATTAATTACTGTATAGAGAGCATGTTGCTTGATTTGATTGTGGATGAACCTGCTCCCGCCAGTCATTTAGGTTTCTTCCCCTTATCAAGTGCATAGTAAATCTTTTATCTGATGCCAAATCAGTGCAAATTCATATTCGTCGATATAATCAAACAAGAGGAGCTGGCAGCTCCGCGGACTGATTGAATATTCACTCCTTTACAAATTAGTCAATAGTCAGAAGCCTGAAAAATAAGGGACTTATTCAAGTCCTCTTTCTGATTTTCAAAGCTCGTTAAATATGAACAAGAAGCAAAACAATATTAAATGCAAAAAATTTGCAAAAGTCAAGTGTATTATAGAAAAATGCCGTTCATGATTAAAGCTGCACTCATACGTGCGATTTCTTGTATGTTTATTGTTGAATTGTTTTCGTAATGAAATCATACCAAGTGTATAATTCTCCATGAATAAAATGACAATGCTCGTAGTTTGATTGGGGAAAAAAATATCTGCCATTATATAAAAAAAAATAGTAATTCATATTATTAGCAAAGAACTGTGTATATTGTCATATTTAAATTGAAGGAGCTCATAATAAGAACAAGAACTACTAATAACCGGGAGCTATTGATTCCGAAGGATCGATCTTGAATCATAATGGAGATAACTAATTAATCTGCTATAAGATAGTGCTAATAAGTTCATATTTATGAAGCAATTTTTTTCCGAAAAAGAGAAAAAGAAACTAATGTCTGCGACTGATGTCGGAAAATCATCTTGGGGAAGGGTCACGACCAAAAATATTATATGTATATAGTTGGCCGATTTTGAAAATTCTACGTTCTCTCCGACTTATTCGTTTACGCAGAGAGAAGACATTGGGACTTGGCATTTAACGTGCCATTTAATTTGAAGTGCTGGATGACTGATAATAATATTAGCTCATGCATTAAGATGCAATTTAATTAAGAAATTAAACTACAAAATGGATACTTGACAACGTGGATATACATATAAACTTGATACTAGAATAACGAGTAAAGTCGTGGCTGCATTGTTACTAGCTAGCTACTATTGCAAATTGCTATGAATATACATACGCGTGTACATCTTGATCAGTCTTATGATACAATTCGTGCTCAAGAGATTTGAGATTTGAAAGGTGACAAATGTTAATTAAACAAAAGAATCTTGTGTACGTACATAAAAGAAGAAGAAGAGTTGCACGGACATATGGTGAGGACTGAGGCAAAAGACGTGAGGAAGAATGTGAAAGTACTGTGCAGGCGATGTGTACGTTTATGGTCTAGGTGTGAATAGGGTCGGGGCTTGCCGGTGTGGTGCCTCGCTGCAGCGATGGCAACAGAATCCCATGTTGGGTCGACCAGAACTCAGCCGGCCGCAACAACCTTGCGGCTCCCAATTCGGGAGAAGCAACCAGTACGATGAACATTATCACCACAACTGTCAACAGCATGTTCCTGAAACATAAGGCCATGTGTGGGGATATGAGTGATTACTTGATCGCTCTGTGTCACAAGCAGAAGTGGAATACTCTGATAACTCTCTCTCTCGCTTGCAAGCGTTTTCCAAAGATAGATATGTATTTGGTGGAGGCAAAGTGAGGATGAGCTTCGAGCTTCGAGCAGGGTGTTGATGGTTATGATCAAAGTTTTGATGGTGTGGACGATCTTGAAAGAGATGAAAGCTATGATATTTATAGAGAGTCAGCGGTGGGGTTTGCGCGGGATTCCAAGTCTTCACCGCTACCTTCCCTGCTCTTAAAATAACTCGTTAGGCCTTGACCCAGCAATGGTGTTTGAACTCAAACCTATTGAATTTTGAATATACATGGCCTTGTGCCCCAAGCCCCTTATTCCGAATTAAGTTTTTCGGGGATTTATTGTATACATACACATAAATGGATCGATTTTTTTAATGTTTGGGTCAAAAACTACTGTACCTATTATTATGAATACACACACACTGCGTCTTCATATTCTGGCCATATCTTAATTAATACAAGTATATATGTGGAACTGTTAATAGATATATAGTTCAACGAAGACTGAGCCCTACTTAAATTTTAGAATAAAAACTTTATAGAGAAAAGTAGTTACGTTTTCCGTGTGGGCAAAGTAACACTTCCAAGTAGTGAAGCGACTCCGTATCACATGCGGTCAATCTGTAGCATTCAAAATTCATGACTTTTTCAATTTCATTGATCTTCAGATTAATCAAATCTTGAATCCTTTACCAGGATTTTTAAAAACTCAGGTAGATTAAGAGACATTTTTAATGTTATGAATAAATATAGAACAGGCCCTTGTTTGACATTCAGCTTTTGGTCTACTACGTCTTAGTCCTAAATATTTAATCTAATTTGAGGCAGGCTAATATAATTTGCTTAATATATATTTTGCCTGGAGAGAGATCATGTCACATTGTTGTAATAAAATAATTTATATAACTTCTTTAATTTTTCAATATATATAAATAAATTTTGCATTTAGAAATAAAATATTGTATATGGCATTCTTGCCCTCAGATTTGATTAGTGCATATTGTTTCGGTCTCCTCAACCATGCATTAGTAAACATAAGCGCCTAGTTTTCAAGTCACCATGGATAATGAGTTGCCGGTAATTACAATATACTCCTCCGGTTCTTAATAGGAGGATAAGATATATTTGAAGAATTAGTTTTCGTCCTAATAAATATAATACATAATTTTTATAATTGTCAATCTTTTTTTAATTAGTTTATCTTTATTTGCTACCCTCTCTCAACAATAATAAAGGGGAAGAATGATGAGAAAATAAATGAAAATTATTAAAATAATTTAAAAAATATACATCAATATTAACTAACTCGACTAACTTCCTAAATCTAATTAAATCAGGTATATATATTTTTTTATTAATAATGAATAATATAAAGTGATGGATTGGGTTTTGAGTTTGGATATGTTTATAAGATTAAAAATCGAAAATACTTGGTGGATGGGTCCAATAGGCCCAAACATGGCGTCTTAATCAATGTTGTTAAAGTCGAGTATTTACGTAAAAATAAAAATGGAAACGGGTGACGTAAATCGGATAAATGACACGAAATACAAAGTTTCTACTACTTAAAGTGAATATACAAAATTTTACATGTGTATGTGCGCACTTGTGCGCGCAAGTACGTGCATGCATAAATGCATATAAAAATACATAAATTACTATTCAAAATTTAATGAACAACTTAATATTAAGTTACATAACTAGATAAAACATAACTCTACAGAGTTTAACAATTTCTACAATAATTCTAAAAATCAAAAGAATAAAATTTAACAATTTCTAAATTATATCAATTCATTCAAATTAAACACGCGTCAACTTGCAGGTTCTCAAGTCATCTTCTCTTACTCTTATAACAAATTCATTTGCAAAATTTGAATTTTTCAAATCATGACCATCCACATATATCTTCACCTCAACTTCAATCAAATTTTTCTCATCTTGGACATCTACATTTAAGTTATTTACATCTTTCCAATTTTTTTCATTTTCAACCATACAATCATTAACGGATGAAAGATCATCAAAATTATATGTAAGAGAATTTTTTGCTTTCTTTTTCTTCCCTAATCTTAAATTGGTCATCATAAAAACAATATTACTAGTAATGTTGTTTTTAAAAACCCCTGTTTCAGTCCCCAAAATCAAAAGATTATGAGTACTCATAATCTTTTGATTTGGGGACTGAAATAGGGTTTTTTTTCCAAGTAAAACAGTTACAATTTTTAAGTTTTTACATAGAATTTTTACTAGTTTATATGCTGAAAACAATTTTTACTTACATATTAACACGTATCACTCTATTTTATATTTTCACGCTATTTTTTTTTTTTTTTTACAACAATGGACTTAATCCCTTCATTGTCATTGGATTTACGTGGTCACTTTGCCTGAGTGACACGTAAGCGGGTTGCCCCGCGCGTTTTAACGCACCCAACAAAAAAAAGTCATCCGTACGTAGGTCCCTCTTTTCGTCCCAGGCCCCTCAATCCTCGTGGAAAGTTAACTTTTCAGACATATTTTATCCTTTCCAAACGCTATATATAGTCTTTTGGGCATTATGGCCATAACTTGGGAATTCGAAACATTCTGGGATGTAGAATAAGAGTGATCTCATGCTACGTTGATGTACATATGCATCGGGTTATACACGGATTATCAAATTTTGTTCAATGTCTTTCCACATAATTTTTCGTTAATACAGACACACACCACAGCAATATATATGAAAAGAACTATGAATATAATATACTTGTATTTTGTAAGGGGCTATAGTATGGGCTCTTTCTGGGTAAAAATGAGGCGTGTGTTGACAAACAATATTTGGAGCACAATAGATATAAAAAGGAAAGTAAAGCACTATGTGTGTGTGTGTGGTTTGTCTCTCTTATCAGTAACGTGTTCATTAGTTAGTTAATAAAAATATTGAACATGACGTTACAGTCACTGCAGTTGCCATTCTCTGTTGTTGTAATCTGATATAGTTTACTGTCTCCATTCCTGGATAGTTCTTTATGACAATTGTCATTTGATTGGCTTAAAGATGCTTCAATTTGAATTATAATTCACTTCATATTGCCATTGTCCTTATTGACTATTTGATGGATGCAGCGCGGCAATAAACACAAATCGAAGAGTTGAGTATCTAGTATAAGCTAGCTTAAGCTTGACAGAGACAACCTTAATTACTGCGACAAAGCCATGAATGCCGATCTTTGACACTGAATGAAGCTATTAAAAGCACACTGCTGAGTTAACGCTTATGTGTAATTCATCAAGCTAAGTGTTCATTTTATGTGTTAGTTCTGGTACAGTGAGTATATATATCTCACTCTGATGCTTTCATCACTATTTGTTTCCAATTATACCTACATTTTTTTGAGAAATAAGGTGCATGTGGCCATACCAGCGAACAAGTTTGCGCTAACAATTTATATATATTTCAACAACTGGTATATGAAGTTGACCTTGAATCCTTTGTTATCTGTCACTCTGTTGTTTCCCGACTGTTACTGTGCGGTTTAAGGTTAACGATTTATTGGTCAGCGCGAGAGCAAAAATAATGAGACTTAATAAGAATATAAGCTCACAGCATTATTGATATAAATATACATTATTTGTGTATGTTGGGTCAAGTATTACCGTACAATTGAAGTAAAGATTGAGATACATTCGTAAGACAAGAAAATAATCTAGTGTAGGGGAAATTAAAAAGGGTTGCATGGATAACGTAATCTGTTGGTGTAGCCATGAAGAAGCAGAAATTGAAGAATGTGGTGATGATATGTGGAGTGTACGTAGTGGCATGAACGAGCGAAGATTAGGTTTAGGTGTGAATAGGGTCGGGACCAGGAGGTTTAGTGCCTCTCTGTAAGGAGGGCAACAGAATGCCGTATTGCGAGGACCAGAACTCATCACCTGGGAACAGCCTGGCAGCTCCTAATTCAGGAGAAGCAACCAACATGATCAACATTATCACAACTAGCGTCAACACCATGTTCCTGTGACTGAACCCCATGACGGTGACTGATATGTATATATGTCGCTACTAGCCTGTAATTAATGTTGATGACGAGTTTGAGAGCAATATAAGGCTGTCTGTTATATGGAAAATTTTATCATGTGGATATAGAGATGTGATTCAGAAGAGATCCAAACTCTGATATATATAGAGAAAGATCAGAGGCAGCTGATGCGCGGGAATTATATTGCACGTCTTGACCGCCGATGCCTTCCATGCTCGTAAAATAATATATCTTAATTAGGGCTTGACTGACCCATGGCATTGGAACCCTTGAATCTTTGAATTTTGAAACTGACCCTTTTTATTGAATTGAACGGATCAATACAACACAGCACTTGGATGGATGGGGTGAAAATAGGTTGTGCTAGACTTTAGCTAAATAGGTTTAGGTTTGTGACGGAGATGGTTTGAGCCTATACGTAAGTTTTTTATAAGCTTAAGTATAAGCCTTCAAAAAGTCTGAAACTTATTTAAACGCCTACTTAAAATGTATGTCTTTAAACAGGCTTAAATCCTATATATCTAAATTCATATATAATTCATCAAACTTATTTAAATACCTACTTTATGCCTTAAAAATTTAGGGATTCATTATCTTATGAAATGAAAGAGTTAGTAAGAGAAAGAAAATAACTTCTTAGCTCATAGCAACAATTGTCGAAACAAATAGAAATAGGAAAAATCAATCATCTATTGACTTAGGAGATATATTTTTTTAAATCAACTAAGCATGACAAGTGACAAGTGGCATGTAAAACTAGATTTTATCTTTTATTTTTCTTGTAAAAATTAGAAAATTAGACAGACTCCTCTTATTGGGATCGTTTTCGTTTGGGGATCACTAAAATAAATTTATTGCTATTATTATGTTGCATGCATGAAATGACATAAATCAAGGGAGAGGTAGTAAGTTAGCATTAAAGAGAAGTAGATGTGATCATTTGATGAATGGAAAGGTTAAGCTCCTTGATAAATGATGAAATGAGAAACTTATGATTAAGAATAAATTATTAATTTTATAAATAATTTACAAAATTAATTTAGATTAAACTATATATAATAATGGATAATATAATAATTAAAAAAAAACTAAATAGGCCAAGCCTATAGGTCTATAGGCTTGGCTTTATGAAAATAGACCTAGTCTGTTTATCTAAATAAGCTTAACAATTGGCCTTAGTCTAAACTTTTTACTAAATAGATTAGGCTTAAAGTAGATTAGGTCATAGGGCTTTGATAGTGACCTAATCTATTTCCAGCCATATCCTTGAGCTCTGTGGCCACCAACAACCATAATTCCCATTATAAATTTATTTTATATATACACACATATAGTTATAAATTGAATTTTTATTTCGGGGCCAAAAGCATTAGTAGCTATAACTGTGATTATAAAAAATATATATATTGCTACATTTTCCCTGTGGCCAGTCTAAGAACAGATCTTCAGCCAAGATTTTAAGAACAAACACATAATAGAAAACTAAACATTCCGTTTTACACCAACAAAAAGAAATAAAAAAATTAAGATAAATGCCAATAAGAAATTAGATATTCGGTTTTTACCCACATTAATTAAAAGAGAGAAGGAAGCAAAGAAAAGGAACAAAAATAAATAAATCTCCCGTGATGGGAAGGTCACGATCCCGAAAAGCGAAGCAACCATACAATTACAGGAGCTGATCGATGAGACCATAGAAACGGATTTGCAAGAAAGAAAAAGTCAAATGTCAAATGTTAGTTTAGAGACCAAATGTTTGCGCAGTGGGCTCATTCTCCGTCCACGACCTTTTCAATTCACAAAACACTTACTATGAGTTATGAATTCGATTTGTTTTCAGATCTTAACTATACATAACTTAATACTAACTCGATTCTTTTTTCTTTTTAGCTAGACCAATTCACTTCCTGCATATTTTATTATTAGTAGTATAGGATGGTTATCTTCGGATCCTAATTACATGTTAACTTTTTTGGAAAAATTAATTAATTTAAATTACTAAATATTTATTATTTTTTCTTCAAACAAATTTGTGCGACTTATGAAATAATATATAGTTTTTTTATACGAAACATATATATACTATGATTAAGTAATTTATTTAGCTTACATAATCTCTCTTGAAAAATTAACTGAGTTAGGATCACCCGAGAATAAACATGACACTCATCTAAGAGAACTTTATAGAGTTGATTTTAATCCTAAATATAAGATATAACTTTTTTGTACTTGTCAATCTTTTCTTAATTTTTCCTTATTAATGCTTCCTCAACAATAGTTAATTAAGGAGGAGAATCAATGAGGGAATCAGTGAAGAGAACTAAGATATTTTAGAAAATATATTTCATATTAACTAACTTCATTAACTTAATCA
This sequence comes from Acacia confusa, assembly GCA_037074495.1. NCBI lineage: Eukaryota > Viridiplantae > Streptophyta > Magnoliopsida > Fabales > Fabaceae > Acacia > Acacia confusa. Next base: position 3,889,352 of record CM073507.1, on the reverse strand, counting down.
AACTATGTAAGTATATCCTATATTAAGGATCTCAGGCGTAGAAGAAAATTTTGTCACTAAGTATATAAGCATATGCACTACTGGTAGTATTACATTTTCTTATAAATATTTGATTGAAGGTGGCATTTTTAAAAATATATTTTCTAAGTATTCATTCGACCATCCAAATCTCTATTTTATATTTATTAGAAGTAAAATAAGGAAAAAAATATTTTTTGGACATAGATAATAAGAGTAATGGTAACGAAGGTCATTTAGGTGGATTGACTATGGACGCGTAAATGGCTTGAATGCTGAATATTAAAACCATCAAATGAAATAGAGTAACTTGGACGCCAAACCCGTCACTCTCATGTGTCCCCGAAATTAAAGCAGTTCTCATCATATTCATACCCCTCCTCCCTCTGAATAATTTACAAATATTTTGTTCACTGTTATGAGCACCATGCATCCACTTCTTTCCCAAGTAATTAAATTACATCATCAACTGTTCATGACATCACTCATGATCCTACAAACCCAGCAATATAATGGTAATTTAATTAACGTCCTAATTAAGCTATATTGCCCATGCATAAGCCTCCTGCAGATATACTATATATATATATGGCCCCACATAAACGCAATCAAAACGCACACAACGCACTATGGTGGGTCTCTCGTCAGTTAATCGGTCAATAACAATATTCTGTCGGAGTTGACTATTTTAAAAATAATAATAGAACTAGTTAAATTACCATAAAATACTTATATTTATTAATTTTTTCTCTAAAATATATATTTTTTCGAACTTATATACTGATATATAATCTAATAATACACAACATATGATATGATTAAATAATTTTTTTAATCTTTTCAAAAAAATATCATTTATGTCTTACATTTCAAATGAGAGAGTGTAATATGTATAGAAAAGTGCCGTATGTTGTCTCTGCATATATATATATATATATATATATATATATATATATATGCCAATCCTCCGTTGATGTACGTAATCCTAATTATCCCGTAATTCGTATTTACGTACGAGGTAATATTAATGTCCATCATTTTATTGGCTTATCAGGGGCGTTTCAATTTCAATCTTCACTCCATATCAGGGACAGTGATTTGTATCTCTCTCTTCATCCCCTGATTGAAACAACATAAATACATAATATCATTGGTTTAATTAGTTTCCGCGTGTACAGTTAATAAACTTGTGTGGTTCAAGACTTTAAGTTTAAGTGATTGATTTTGGTTTTAATATATTAAGTATACATAGCAACAGAAATTACAGGGGAAGTACTGGATGTGACCGGGACAGTACGTGGACGATTCTAATAAATTTTCCACATATATCACGCTCTGATGCTCCCGTCACTGTTTTTTTTCCTTGGGAGCTAAGCTGTGGATATATATTAGCGAACAGGCTGATCAGCGTACGCAAGCAAGTAATTTACATTTCAACTCGATCGTATGACATGCGCTATGTCGGGTTGACTTTGATTTATTGTTGATTTTGCTATGTATATCTTTTACCAGACACACACACACACGCACAGGCTATCGGTCAATGATATAAATCATTTCTAAAAAAATATTTTGATTCACAATATAAATGATTTAGAGAGAAATTATTATTTATTTATCATTTTTACCCATATAGTTAATATTTAAATGTAACTTTTTGTATATTCTCTTTATTTAAAATCTAATTTAATATGAATAAGGTTGAAAAAAAATTAATTTAAATTATATTTAATAAGTTAACTATGATTATATTCATTGATTAGGATGAATTAGTTTAATTGTTTTATATTATATTATGATATACAGCTCAAAAAAAGTAAGTGCATCTACATATGGAGGTCAAACTTACTGTATATAGCAAGCAACGTGAATATCATCACTTTCGATCCGGAGTTAAAGTCATTTTTCATACACGGAAAATTTTTAAATTAATAGGCTCCCATTAATACGCTATATATACGTGGTTTCATCACGATCAAGGCATGTATGTCCATCATTTCTAACTTGGTAAGAAGTGTACAAAAAGAAAGTGGTAAAGTTTTAGTAAAATTATCAGCCAAACTGATTTTCAGATTTAATAGAAAGAAGATGAGCCAAACTGATTTTCAGATTTAATAGAAAGAAGATGAATAATTCCTCGTTGAAACTTCTCACGAACAATATGATAATCAATGTCCAAGTGTTTGGTACATTCATGAAAAGTTGAGTTAGCTGCAATGTGCCTAACTGACTAATTATCATAGTATAGAGAGGCAAGACCAAAAATAAGAAGTTCAAAATCATGCAACAAATAACAAAGTCATTGTAATTTAGATGTAGTAGCAGCCAAAGCTCTATATTCAGCAGAAACAAGAAGTCTAAAATCATGACTATCCATATGTTCCCTCACCTCAGCTTCAATCAAGTTTTTTTTATCATGGACATCAACATCTAAATTATATACATCTTCCTAATATTCTTCATTTTCATCTATATATTTAATCATGACGAATAGAATATCATCAAAATTATATGTAAGAAAGTTTTGAGCTTTATTTTTCTTGTCTAATCTTGAATTGGTCATCACAAAAATAACATTATTCAAGTCTTTTGATTTAAGGGAGTGAAAATAGGGTTTTTGTTTTAAGTAAAATGGTTACAATTTTTAAGTTTTTAGTCGGAATTTTTACTAGTTTCTATTGAAGACAGTTTTTATTTGTATTTAAACATGTATTATTTTATTTTTATGTTTTTACACTATTTTTTTACAACAATATTCTCAATCCCTTCATGGTCGTTGGATTTACGCGGTCACTTTGCCTGAGTGACACGTAAGCGGCCGGGTTGCCCGCCGCGTTTTAACGCACCCAACAACAAAAAGTCATCCGTAGGTCCCTCTTTTCGGCCCAGGCCCCTCAATCCGCGTGGAAAGTTTATTTTTCAGACATATTTTATCCTTTCCAAACGCTAAAATATTGTTTGTCAACACACACCTCATTTTTACCCAGAAAGAGCCCATACTATTTACAAAATACAAATATATTATATTCATAGTTCTTTTCATATATACTGCTGTGGTGTGTGTGTGTGTGTGTGTTAACGAAAAATTATGTGGAAAGAGATTGAACAAAATTTGATAGTCTGTGTATAACCCGATGCACATGTACATCAACGTAGTATGAGATCACTCTTGTTCCTGCCTACATTCCAGAATGTTTTGAATTCCCCAAGCTATGGCCATAAGGCCCAAAAGACAATATATGGAGCACAATTGATATAAAACGGTCGGCAAAAGTAAAGCACTACACACACACACACACACACACACTCACAGTAACGTGTATTGAACATGACGTTACAGTCACTGCATTTGCCATTCTCTGTTGTTGTAATCTGATATAGTTTAATTTAATTACTGTCTATTCCTGGATAGTTCTTTATGACAATTTCATTTGATTGGTTTAAAGGCTTCGATTTGAATTATAATTTACTTCATACTTCCATTGTACTTATTGATTACTACTTCTGGTCCTAATTACAAGACGAAGTTGACTTTTTTTTTTTAGAGATTAAGGAAGCTAAATAAGCTACTTAATCATTTCATATGTAGATTATATATTAATTTATTAGTTAAACTAATTAATTTGTAGAAAAAATAAAAATACTCAAAAATAATTTAATTAGCTTCCTTAATCTTTTTGAAAAAGTCAATTTTATCTTATAATTAAGACTGGAGGGAGTATTTGATGGACACAGCACCACGGGAGAGTTGAGCATATGGTATAAGCTAGCTTAAGCTTGAACCTTAATTACTGCGACAAAGCCATCAATGCCGATCTTTGACACTGAATGAAGCTATAAAAAGCACACTGCTGAGTTAACGCTTATGTGTAGCTCATCAAGTGTTCATTTTATGTGTTAGTACTTCTGGTACAGTGAGTATATATATCTCACTCTGATGCTTTCATCACTATTTGTTTCCAATTATACCTACATTTTTTTGAGAAATAAGGTGCATGTGGCCATACGAGCGAACAAGTTTGCACTAACAATTTATATATATTTCAACCGGTATATGAAATTGTCCTTGAATCCTTTGTTATCTGTCACTCGATCTGTTGTTTCCATACTGTTACTGTGCGGTTTAAGGTTAACGATTTATTGGTCAGCGCGAGAGCAAAAATAATGAGACTTAATAAGAATATAAGCTCACAGCATTATTGATATAAATATACATTATTTGTGTATGTTGGGTCAAGTATTACCGTACAATTGAAGTAAAGATCGAGATACATTCGTAAGACAAGAAAATAATCTAGTGTAGGGGAAATTAAAAATGGTTGCATGGATAACGTAATCTGTTGGTGTAGACTTGAAGAAGCAGAAATTAAAGAATGTGGCGATGATATATGGAGTTTACGTAGTGGCCATGATCGAGCGAAGATTAGGTTTAGGTGTGAGTAGGGTCGGGACTAGGAGGTTTAGTGCCTCTCTGTAAGGAGGGCAACAGAATGCCGTATTGTGAGGACCAGAACTCATCACCTGGGAACAGCCTGGCAGCTCCTAATTCAGGAGAAGCAACCAACACGATCACCATTATCACAACTAGCGTCAACACCATGTTCCTGTGACTGAACCCCATGACGGTGACTGATATGTATATATGTCGCTACTAGCCTGTAATTAATGTTGATGCGAGTTTGAGAGCAATATAAGGCTGTCTGTTATATGGAAAATTTTATCATGTGGATATAGAGATGTGATTCAGAAGAGATCCAAACTCTGATATATATAGAGAGAAAGATGAGAGGCTGATGCGCGGGAATTATATTGCACGTCTTGACCGCCGGTACCTTCAATGCTCGTAAAATAATATATCTTAATTAGGGCTTGACTGACCCATGGCATTTGAACCCTTGAATCTTTGAATTTTGAAACTGACCCTTTTTATTGAATTGAACGGATCAATACACCACATCACTTGGATGGGGTGAAGATAGGTTGTGCTAGACTTAAATAAGTTTGGGTTGTGACGGAGATTTTGGGTTTAAGCCAGTATGTAAGTTTTTTATAAGTATGAGCATAAGCCTTCAAAAGGTCTGAAGCCTATTTAAACGCTTATTTAAAATGTAGGTCTTTAAATAAGCTTAAAGCCTATACATATATAATTCATCAAACTTATTTAAATGTCTATGTTATATCTTAAAAATTTAGGGATTTATTCTCATATTAAATGAAAAAGTTGGTAAGAGAAAGAAAATAACTTCTAGTAGCAACAATTGTCTGAGTAAATAAGAATAAGAAAAATCAATTATCTATTAACTAAAGGGATATATTTTTAAAAATCAACTAAGTATGACAAGTGGCATGTAAAATTAGATTTTACCTCTTGTTTTTCTTATAGAAAATGAGATAAACTCTTCCTATTTGGATCATTTTCATTTGAGCATCACTAAAATAAACTTAGTGCTATTATTATGTTGGATGAAATGACATAAATCAAGGGAGAGGAAGTAAGGTAGCATTAAAAAGAAGTAGATGTGACCATTTGATGAATGGAAAGGTTAAGCTCCTTAATAAATGATGAAATGTGAAACTTATGATTAAAAAAAAATTATTAATTTAATAAATAATTTATAAAATTAATTTAGATTAAATTATATATAATTATGGATAATAAACCTTTTAAAAAAAACTAAATAGGCTAAGCCTATAGGTCTATAGACTTGATTTTATAAAAATATGTCCGACCTATTTATCTAAATAGGCTTGATAATTGGCCTAAGCCTAAATTTTTTACTAAATAGGTCAAGCTGGTAGGTTAGGCTATATGACATTGATAGTGGCCTAGTTTATTTCTAGCCCTCTCCCTTGAGATTTGTGGCCACCAACAACTATATTCCCAACTAAACATTCCGTTTTACACCAACAAAAAGAAATAAAAAAATTAAGATAAATGCCAATAAGAAATTAGATATTCGGTTTTTACCCACATTAATTAAAAGAGAGAAGGAAGCAAAGAAAAGGAACAAAAATAAATAAATCTCCCGTGATGGGAAGGTCACGATCCCGAAAAGCGAAGCAACCATACAATTACAGGAGCTGATCGATGAGACCATAGAAACGGATTTGCAAGAAAGAAAAAGTCAAATGTCAAATGTTAGTTTAGAGACCAAATGTTTGCGCAGTGGGCTCATTCTCCGTCCACGACCTTTTCAATTCACAAAACACTTACTATGAGTTATGAATTCGATTTGTTTTCAGATCTTAACTATACATAACTTAATACTAACTCGATTCTTTTTTCTTTTTAGCTAGACCAATTCACTTCCTGCATATTTTATTATTAGTAGTATAGGATGGTTATCTTCGGATCCTAATTACATGTTAACTTTTTTGGAAAAATTAATTAATTTAAATTACTAAATATTTATTATTTTTTCTTCAAACAAATTTGTGCGACTTATGAAATAATATATAGTTTTTTTATACGAAACATATATATACTATGATTTAGTAATTTATTTAGCTTACATAATCTCTCTTAAAAAATTAACTGAGTTAGGATCACCCGAGAATAAACATGACACTCATCTAAGAGAACTTTATAGAGTTGATTTTAATCCTAAATATAAGATATAACTTTTTTGTACTTGTCAATCTTTTCTTAATTTTTCCTTATTAATGCTTCCTCAACAATAGTTAATTAAGGAGGAGAATCAATGAGGGAATCAGTGAAGAGAACTAAGATATTTTAGAAAATATATTTCATATTAACTAACTTCATTAACTTAATCAAACTATGTAAGTATATCCTATATTAAGGATCTCAGGCGTAGAAGAAAATTTTGTCACTAAGTATATAAGCATATGCACTACTGGTAGTATTACATTTTCTTATAAATATTTGATTGAAGGTGGCATTTTTAAAAATATATTTTCTAAGTATTCATTCGACCATCCAAATCTCTATTTTATATTTATTAGAAGTAAAATAAGGAAAAAAATATTTTTTGGACATAGATAATAAGAGTAATGGTAACGAAGGTCATTTAGGTGGATTGACTATGGACGCGTAAATGGCTTGAATGCTGAATATTAAAACCATCAAATGAAATAGAGTAACTTGGACGCCAAACCCGTCACTCTCATGTGTCCCCGAAATTAAAGCAGTTCTCATCATATTCATACCCCTCCTCCCTCTGAATAATTTACAAATATTTTGTTCACTGTTATGAGCACCATGCATCCACTTCTTTCCCAAGTAATTAAATTACATCATCAACTGTTCATGACATCACTCATGATCCTACAAACCCAGCAATATAATGGTAATTTAATTAACGTCCTAATTAAGCTATATTGCCCATGCATAAGCCTCCTGCAGATATACTATATATATATATGGCCCCACATAAACGCAATCAAAACGCACACAACGCACTATGGTGGGTCTCTCGTCAGTTAATCGGTCAATAACAATATTCTGTCGGAGTTGACTATTTTAAAAATAATAATAGAACTAGTTAAATTACCATAAAATACTTATATTTATTAATTTTTTCTCTAAAATATATATTTTTTCGAACTTATATACTGATATATAATCTAATAATACACAACATATGATATGATTAAATAATTTTTTTAATCTTTTCAAAAAAATATCATTTATGTCTTACATTTCAAATGAGAGAGTGTAATATGTATAGAAAAGTGCCGTATGTTGTCTCTGCATATATATATATATATATATATATATATATATATATATGCCAATCCTCCGTTGATGTACGTAATCCTAATTATCCCGTAATTCGTATTTACGTACGAGGTAATATTAATGTCCATCATTTTATTGGCTTATCAGGGGCGTTTCAATTTCAATCTTCACTCCATATCAGGGACAGTGATTTGTATCTCTCTCTTCATCCCCTGAATGAAACAACATAAATACATAATGTCATTGGTTTAATTAGTTTCCGCGTGTACAGTTAATAAACTTGTGTGGTTCAAGACTTTAAGTTTAAGTGATTGATTTTGGTTTTAATATATTAAGTATACATAGCAACAGAAATTACAGGGGAAGTACTGGATGTGACCGGGACAGTACGTGGACGATTCTAATAAATTTTCCATATATATCACGCTCTGATGCTCCCGTCACTGTTTTTTTTCCTTGGGAGCTAAGCTGTGGATATATATTAGCGAACAGGCTGATCAGCGTACGCAAGCAAGTAATTTACATTTCAACTCGATCGTATGACATGCGCCATGTCGGGTTGACTTTGATTTATTGTTGATTTTTTGCTATGTATATCCTTTACCCCACATACACATATACATGTATATGCACACACCCATATATATATAGGTTACTGGTCTATAATATAAGTCATTTTTTAAAAATATTTTAGGGTTAATTAAGGTACAAAAATACACATGAGCTTTTTTCTTAAGAACGTCCAGCATTACGTGTTTTTTTTTTAGCAAAAATATACATATGGTTATCATTTTGGAGCAAAAGTCACATCTCACTGTTAAATTACTGTTCACCGTCGTTATGCTACTGTTTACTTCATCTTTTTTTCTCCCATTACAGTGAATAGTAACTTAACGGTAGGATATGACTTTTGCTCTAAAATGGTAATCATGTGTGTATTTTTATTCCAAAAAAAAACATATAGTGCTGGACGCTTCTAGAGAAAAAACTCATGTGTATTTTTGCAATTTAACACAATATTTTAATTCACAGTATAAATGACTTAGAGAGAAACTATTACTTATTTATTAATTTTATCCATGTAGTTAATATTTAAATATAACTTTTTGTATGTTTTCTTTATTTAAAATCTAATTTATTATGAGTAAGGTTGAAAAAAAAAATATTTAAATTATATTTAATAATCTAACTGTGATTTATTAATTACGATTAATTGGTTGAATTGTTTTATATTATATTATGAAATGCAGCTCAAAAAAATTAAGTGCATCTACATAAGTAGGTCAAGCTTACTATATATAACAAGCAACGTGAATTTCACTTTCGATCTGTTGTTAAAGTCATTTTTCAAATACGGAAAAATCTTAAATTAATAGGCCCCCATTAATACGCTATATATACGTGGTTTCATCACGACTAAGGCAGAGTTTACTAGTGTACTGTATTATTGACATATTTTCTCTTATTCTTTAAAAAAAATGAGATCTCTTCCACAATTATAGAAAAAACTGCCTCCCACCCCCACGCAGAAACCAGAAGGAATGAAAAAATGTTGAAATATGTAACCAAAAATAAAAAATGGGAGTCACGATTAAAGGGATACTACGAATCCCATTTATTTAATTATGTTCTACGAATTCAAATGCCTAAGGGATTCTCGTTTTCCTTTCAACAACATAAATGGAAATTTTCAAATGAATGAACACAACTTAATTGGAGTTGAAAGAAGGGAAAAAAACAGCAATCCATGAGAGAATTAGTATCTCTTATGATCTTCATTGTTATGATCTCAATTGTAGATGTTAAACATCTACTACGTAGCAAGCTTTTGCAAACGCATTTAAACCATATGCTTAATTTTTTCCATGCTTTGATAGATAAATCAGATAATTAACAAGAATACAACTGTAATACCCGGATAACTGTTGTCCGAAATATTATAGAATATTAATGGAATGGCTATTTATAATAAATTTAGTCTCAAAGTATCATATAATTAGTCTATTTTCGAAGGAAAATACTTAAAAAATTAAATGGAATTTATTGTCAAAAATGTGAAAAATGCATTTTAGGGCCATAAAACATCCTAAGAATATGATGATAAATCCTAAAGGGTAGTAAAATAATTATAAAAATTGGGAGGAATATTGTCCCTAATTTAAACAATTTATTAAATTATCTCCTTTGAAAATAGAAGAATGGGAAATCAAAAAGTATTCTGGGGACTTTATTAGACCCCATGATTTTTAATATTATGCATGGTGCATAAAATACCAATGTCAGTAAAATAGTTGTGAGATAATAATTATTACTAATTAAGAAAATTGTCAACAATTAGTAAGTGATTAATTAGATAATTAATGGCTAATTGTTTAGACATAAGATAAAGAGAAAAAGGTGGAAATTAATTAAAATATATATATATATATATATATATAAAAATAAAAACGAAATTATGAAGAAAAATTAAAATAGAAATCAAGAAAAAATATCTAAGATATTTTGCAATTAAATAATATTATAATGGTGAAAAGCAAGTAGGATAAATAACCACGGATAGAAATAAAATGCTACCTAGAAAACTATAAATTAAGTTTCTAGAGTCAAAGTATATTATAGACAAGTGAATTTTTACCTCGGAGTGGCCTATCTCCGAAGTCATTTCTGTAACCGACGGAGTGATTATGAGATAGAGCCAAGAAGATATTTTGTGGAATTAAGACAGATAGTGGAAGTGAAAACCTATAGAAAATAATTCATAAAATGGAATCCGGGGATAAGTTGGTAAACATCTGGACATATTACGAATCAGTGAATTTTTATCCAGAAATTGACGTCGACAAACGCAATTTCCGTAGCCAACGGCGTTTGGCCGAAATATTTAGCAAACAATGGAATGTCCTTAATGGGATAAAAAATTTAGATAACCCAAGTATCTTGAAAGAGGAAGAAAAGACCTTCAGAGCCTTTGCTTCTGGAATTTTGAGATTTCCAAAGATTACACGATTGGGACATCGAACAGGGAACTATATCTGATAAAGCAAGAGATGATGCAAGCATGACATCACCTTGATGAGGTCAGCAAAGTGAGGTGTAAGGCCAGGATCGTGCCATCTCAAAGAAGTGCAATCCAACAGTCAAAATCTGTCCAGACGAAGTTCAAAGAAATTACGGAAATGCCATCGTCTTTTTCTCTAAATAGCCAACCATTTCATTTGAAATTCTCACACCACATCACAAGAGTGATTTCGAAAATAGAGAGAAGGAGGAGCCGGGAAAATTTGTAGCGAAGCTCAGAGTAAGTTTTTCGGTCCTTAGTTTTTAGTTTAAGTAGTTCTTTCGTTAGTTATAGTAGAAATGCTAGAGTAATCTCTAATCTTTCAAGTTAATTTAGATATCATGTTTTAGGAATAAATATGATATTTACTTCAAAAATATATTGGAGGAAGAATTATGTCAAAAATTCTGAAAGATTAGAGTCAAAATAGCGAAGCTGTGGCGAAATTCTACCAATTAATCAAACTAAGGGTAAAATGGTAATTTGTACCTAAAATGCCTATTATGATATTAAATATTCATAAATGTGATATTATCCTTATAGGATATCTGAAATCATGAACCGCTGTTTCCGCTGTTACCGTTGTTGTACCGCCGTCGTACCGCTGTCAAATGTACCGTTTTTCGACGAAAGTACCAAAGATCGTCAACGAAGGTACAGACGCATACTGAAACCCTAACTCTATGCTGCTCATATACATATATGTCATAGATACGTTCATACACTGAGATTATTCTGCTTAAGGTCATCAGTTATACATACAGCTTTACACGGGTTATAGTCTTGATAACGCCGTTGAGTTTTCCTAGCGCTGAGGACACGATAGGCCATCATGGCACTGGTTATGTGCAGACATGTTGTGGGACTTTACATACTGCTTTGTGCCTATATTTTGTCAATGTTATGATCATGCATCTGATGTGAGCTTTTGTATTGATATGCTGTTATATTAATATGAATATTTGTTGTCTATATATTGTTATATTTGAGTATAAGGTTAACTGTTACCTGAGATCCAAATGGGAATTGGATCTCAACCGTAGCCTCAGGATCGGGAGGACCAAGGGTTGGAGATAGGGGCAAGCAGTCGGAGTAGGATTCACGACGGAGTTTTGATATCACTAGTTTATGTATTTACCTTCTTTTGAATACTAGATGATTGTACCAGTACAATTACACTATGGTTATATATCTCTAAGGTTCAGTTACTCGTTTGCTAAAACGCTCTACTCTGATTATTGTTTTAAAAAAAAAATCCACTGTTTTAAATGGGATGTTATAACAACGAACTAGATATATAGCTTTTCTTTGGTCCTGCAATGTATGAAACTAGGCTTCATGATCTGTAATCTGATCTGACGAATATCAATTAGGCAAAGTCAAGTCAACAGTGATCAGAAATCAAGACGAATTCAGGAGGGAGTAGGCTGCTTGCTGGAATAATGACTACGTATACTGATAGATGCTTTTATTTTTCTACACTATGTTATTAATTATTGACGCTTTTAGGATTAAAGGTTTTACCAATATTTTGTAAAGATATGACTTAGCTACGCTTAGTGTTGGAAATTAGAAGATTGAGTGGGTTTAGAATAAGTATATGTAGGGAAGGCACGTAACTAGAAGGGCAAAACTGGGTCACGAGCATGCGATTCAACTGGTAAGGAAGGAATACAAAACTAGCCAAATTTGAAAAATAGTTCAGAACAACAAATATACACGACCACCAAAAAAGTAATTACTGGTCTCAACCACCAATAGACGCGCCTCGTTTAGAACCTCACTAGCTGCAAAGTAATTACTGGTCTAACGTAAAAAATTGAAATATCTAATCTTCAACTCAGAAATCGGAGAGGAAGGAGATTCAATATCTAGCCCATCCATATCCAGTTTCCACTTTTCCTCACATTGGACGTCAAGTCCAATTCTGTATCCACTTGTAGTTTTTCTTCTTCTTCTTTATTTTTCTTCAATATGTAAGTTTGTACAATTCCTAAAAGAATCGCATTACTATTCGCAATGCATAAACAATGATACCTATTCTTTATAATATACTTCCTAATAAATAAAAAATGTCGGAATCAAATTAGTAAAAGGTACGTCTTTTTTTTTTTTTAAGTAAGAGTGCTATATTGTTGAATGATGATATTGCTTAAATAAAATATCATTTATTGTAATTTTCATATTTATTCTAACCTCTCGTTTAAATAATAATTTTGATAAAGCACTTTTACTTATCTACAAATGAAAAAAAAAAAAAAAAACTAGCTAGAATGAGTTAGTGAAATGTGTGAATATGTCAAAGCATTATATAACCATCGTTTTTTACTATCACATGAGTAAAACAAAAAGAACAAACGCATTAATTAGTGATTGAAACAATAAACGAGAAACTCGACCTAACACGATTATACTGCAGAGGGTATAAAACTCAAACACGTAATGAGGTTGCGTTAAAGTGAGCAAACTTAGACTATATTGCTGGCTTACGTTCAGATTATATATTGTTAATTGGACGGTTTGTAACGTATATATTTGTGTGAGGATTTGATCTGGTATACGACAAGTAGTCGACGAATTTTGTGTGCTCCGTTAAAATATAGTAAATCAACATATGCTAATTAGAAGATTGCGAGTGTGGCAAGAGGCTTTGTTTTATTTTCGAAGAATGCTATTTAATTCACGTACGTATTAAAGCATTTCTTCCTTATAATATTGTCTGTGTCTTTGTTTGAACATTTCTTTTTCACCAAACTTATTTTGAATAAATCACATTCAGCATGTAACATAGCACCAGAAAGATCAGAATGCAATGGAGCTTAAAGCGTAATCATACGACAATAATGTTGTTATTATTCTTTTATTGGATTACAGCAATGTGAATGAATTAAAAGAAAACAAAAAAGGGTTTCATGGGAACCCAAAACAACACACAGGACAGTAGTAATTAAGATTATGAAAGATCAACTAGATATATAAAGCTCCGTTGGATCCCTAGTCTCGAATTCAAGTCTCAGGGGAGACATTTGCATTGAGGGGCATCACAAAACCAAATACCGAATAATATTAAAAAATATATATTATGAAAGAATAATGCAACAAATAATTAAGGCTACGTTGATATATATGGGTTGGTAGGCTTCATTTAGGAATGAATTGGGTCGGGACTAGCGTGGTAGGATCCTCGCTGAAGAGACTGCAAGAGTTCCTTGTTTAGTGGCCTCGCTGCTCCAAATTCAGCAGAGCCGACCAGTAGGATGAAGACGATGACCAGTACAAGAATGAGCATGCTCCTGTAACACAAAGCCATATGAATTAAACTTGTTGAGATATGCAAGTACGTGTGTGTAGAATAACGTTGATGGGCGGTTTGGTAATATCGGAGACCAGGCATGCATGTATATATAGGTCGTGAGGGGGCTTCGCAGAAAATGGGGGGTAGCTATAGGAATACACCGGCATGCCCTTTTGTGAGTTTTAAATTTCATTATTGCGTTGACGACCCATAATGCTTTTGAAGCTTGGAACGTAAATTGAGACCAGATTATATATATAAATATTTACTGTTTGTATTGAACAATATAACAAGTCAAGTGCGTCACTACAACTAAACCTTAATATGCGGCAGAGAGAGTTGGAAAACGACTTCTACGTTGATATAATGTTGAATGGAGTCATCGATTATCGTCACTTTGATATTTTACGACAATTAATTCATATATCTCTTTATATATAAACACAATAACCAGATAATAATCTTTCTTAACTTATAATTATTTTATCTATTTTTAAAGAATGTTTTAAAAACTAATACAAGGTCATTATTTATAAGTATTTTTTAACTAAATTTCACATGTTAAGGAGAGAGAATTAACTCAAAAATTATATGGTAAATTTTTTATTTTACCCTCATTTATAAATGTATATTTTTTTAACTCTTTCTTCTCTCTCTATTATTAATATAGGCAAAATTTTCAAAAACTCATTTACTATCATAAAACTGGACTTATAAATAAGACTAAATTTTTTTATAAAAAATACTTATAAATAAAACTAGAGTGGTATAAATTATATGTCATATGGATTTTGCTAGATAGGCACAGCCTATTAAAAAGTGTAAAAACTGCTTAAATATAAATTGTGCTCGCCTCCTTTAAACTGCGATCAACTCCTTTTAGTCTATTATAAGCACCAATTAATACTTTTTTTTTTAATACCAACTAACAATTCTCACCGATCAATAAAAACAGTTAAAGTCAGTAAAGTTTTTCTAAAATTTAAGTAATTTTCAATAGTACCCCTACTAATTACACTAAACTCTAATATCATATTAATTATTACTCTTACTTACTATCCTTATTAATTATAAGTATACATGAAAAAAAAAACTAATTCTCATTAGGACCAAGCAAATGCATTATCAAAAGAATCAAATATACTTATCAGTTAGTACCTTATAATAAAAATAAGATAGAATAATTGACTAATAAATCCATTATATACATAGATAACATAATTCTGTAACGTCAGTACCCATATGTGTGTGCGTGCGTACTAGCTAGTGCGTGTATTGATCATTATTAGGCTATATATGATTATAAAAATAGTAAATACCAGATGGGGGAGAATTTGTAGGATTAAAATTAAAAGGAGAGGCGTGAACGAGCGTAATGATAAGATAGAGGCGGGGATAGAAGAATACAAATTAGAGTGAAAAGCAATGTTGATTAATAAAATTAAACTTGTGTGGTGGCAAATAGAAAAGAGACAAGTTTATACAATTTATTAAATTATGTTGGTGCGCAAGGTAGATAGGCTTGCCTCCCTTTACCTTGTAGGTTGGATAGCCTTTAATTTGTTTATGTAATCAATTACATTTTCGTTTTGGAGTTGTGATTGTAACTACTCCCTCAATTCCAAATATATCATATAATTCATATTGTAATTTGTATTATAAATTAGGTCCTATATTTAGGACCAAAAGTAATATCACTTTATTCATTTGCTACTTAGGTTTAAATCTAGAACTCTGTATATATAGACTCTAAAAAAAATTTGAAAAAAATGCCACCATTTCATACACAAGCGGACTTGTTCAAGCAAAAAATAAAGTAATTTATAATTGGGAATTCTGAGTAAACCATCTCTAAATAGAGATTCAAACTAGCTTGGTAGTGGAAGACTGTTTATACTTAACAAAAGAAAATTCACAAATGTCGGAGAGACATTTGAATATTTGAAGGTTGAATAATGCAGAATGCGTAGAGTAAATTAAAGGGTATTTTGATTCCATCAAAGCATGAGGAAGCATCAACGAAATAGACCTGATAACAAATGTGCAAGTGAAGGAGGCTTATATGTGTATCACGGGGTCTTGTTCTTGCATGATTCATCAATTTTAAAAGTCACTCCAAATCTTAAGCCTTATTACTATGTGTTTATTCAATGGATGGTGGGGTCAAAAATACATGCACAACCAATCTACACGATCCAAAACTCTTCCATTTTTTATTTTCCATGCTCATTTTTCCCACTTTGTACAATTCTTCATGTGCATCTATTTCATATTGCTTGAAATTGCATCCCCTAAGATTTGGATTTGAAGATGAGAAAAGTAATTACCCCATCCAATCATAAATATAAGACTCATTTTAATAAAAAAAATTATATTAAGGACATGTGGTAATATTTAGTTGTTACATTTAAAACACAGGATAACTTCTGAAAATATGCTGTCAAATATAAATTTATTCTTGTCTTATAACCCTCGGATAATTATTCCAAACGTGGCTAACTACGTTATTTCTCAAGTGAATGGAATTTTCTTCGGATATATATACCATAAATTAAGTTAAAGATGCGGGGATTATTTATTTATATATATCTTAGTATCTTACATTTATTTAACTTATGTTTGTTTAGACTGTAAGGGGAAAATCGAGAGTTTCATATATTGTTATAGCAAGAAGGTAAAAAAGAGATACTATTATAACACGTATAAATATCTGAAAGAGTTATCTAATTTTTTTTATAAAAAAAATCTCCAATTTACTACATATCTCTTACTGGCTTTTTCCCCCCTGGCTTTCAATTAGGAGTGATTTGTGTATTTGTTAATAACCAAAAACGAGATGTAACTGTAACTCCCAAAAAAAAAAATCCGAAAAATGTCAAATAAACAAATGGGAAGAAATCGATGTTATTTGTCACTAACCCATTCATCAGCGTACATTTCAGGGTGAGCCTGGCTTGACTCTACCAACTAAAGAATCACTCACAATCCATTGGAAAAATTATAGTAAAGGATCTAAAAAATAATAATATTTTTTAAAAATCATCTTAAAAATTGTATTTATTTAAAAGGACCAAATACAATTTAAAAATACTAAATTACCCCTCAAATATGATTCTGAATAATCCCATGAAAACAAAACAAAACTCAAACAGCCTCTATCCGAATTAGCGTTTGATGATATATTGATAAAGGTGGAGAAATATTGTTGGTCAAATTTGGCTATAGAAATCTCATCTTTGGACGTGAAACAAAGCTGAGTTTACGTTAGAAATGGGGGATTTTTTTTTTTTTTTGTCAAAAGAAATGGGGGATTTATTGCCAACAAATCAATAACTAGCATTGATCCAACTTTGTGAAGCTAAAGATTGAAAACGAAGTGAAGGAAAATAGAGAAGAGAAGGAAGGATTGAGTGGAAGCCATGGGAAAAAGGCTTCAGGGGTCTTCTCAATATTATTGGTTTTAATTTTATATAACATTTTAGAATGAACCAACTCGAAGAATGAAAGTATGGTCGTTTCTAAACTAAGATATTGTAATAATCTATTACGCCTAATAGTTGCTCCATCCAGACAAAACCTGCCACTTGAGAAACCTTCTTACTATTTGTGGAAATGGCAGCAACAGAAAGACGGTAGCGAATTTTCTGGCTTGAGAGTTTTTGGTTTGCCTTGTAAAGGTGTAATTTTGTATTTTTAAATATATATTTTAATATTTGATCATTTTGAATAATTACAAGTTTTATCCTTCATAATAAATATTATTTTTTTCTAAGCTCTTCATGATAATTCTCCCAACTGCATAGATTAAGAAAATTAATTAAACTAATAATTTATGGGTAAATGTGTGGTAGTTTCCTTTTTTGAATCATGTGCATTATAATTATCAACCGAAACCTCCTTATATGCCCTCAAAAGAGATACTACTTTAATTTGAAAAAAATAGAGATAGCTTAAGAAAAAATATAAATTTGAGGGAGAAAAAGAATTCATAAAACCAAAATAAACCGATTGGCTAACTAGAAGTAGTGCAACATGTTTTTGTTGGTTCCATTAAAAAATGTTTTGGGTCGATTTGTGTTTCAAGTTTAAACTTAAAAGGACCCAACTAACGTTGGGGGCTAGTTCAGCCGTCAGTTTGTTTTGTCGGCAGCCTACTTTATATATTGTACTGGGCTTCCCACTTTCCAACAGTTTCAAAAGGCACGAGACGTTACAGAGATCTCTCATCTCATTCTCAAGCCTCCCTTTCCTCTCGTAAGGCAGACAGGAAGGCAGCATCCAATTTTAGTTGTCTTCCTATACGATACAACAAGTCACGTCCTGTAATCTTCACACTTTGGATGAACACGTAGTAGGGGAATAACCTTGGCCGTTACCGAAGCAAGTGTTGTTCTTTGTTTATAGATTTTAACTAGTAAACCAGGGACAAGGATCCCCGATAGCATTTGCACTTCATATACTAACACCACACAGCCTTGAGACAATTCAAATTCTGTCCCCCGGCAATCTTAATTTATACTAGTACTACTATGCATTCATTCTTCTATAAATAAAATCTACATATTTTGATACCACAGACGGACATACCTAACCTATGACTGGCTACTCATACCTCCCCACATAGTAGAGTGCAAAGGGGGTCCCCAGCCCCACATATCTAACTACCAACTATAGTATGCTGACATTATACATCAGACAAGAAGATAAAGCATAGTACAATATTTTAAACCTGGTTCGCATTGAGAAGCTCCACAAAAATATAATAATGTAACTCAGCCTTTGATTAGGGAGGCTTCGAGCTTCTCCTTCAACTGTACAGCAGCACTCTCCCCACCATGAGTTTTTATGGAGAACGTGTGAATGACCTTATCGTCAGCAGTTGAAACAATGGACTCTTGAGGTATAATTTGATGCTCCCTCAAAGTCTTAACAACCCCAGAAACAGGATGGGTATCCAATGGACAGCTCATGCTCAGAACCGCATCATCCCTTCTGGCCTGAAAATCAATATCTGGCAATGGCAACTGCATGTCTTTGTTGTTCATCAAACCCTTCTCAGCTTCCAACACCTTGATCTTCATCTGCAGATCAGTTATATAGGTAATGGCATCACCAAGCAGAGACGCCTTGTCCATTTTGGATATGTTAGGAACAACAGATCTTAAGGCATAAAACCTCTGGTTAAGTTTCTCCCTTCTCTGTCTCTCTGCTTCAACGTGATTTAGGGGTTCCTCTCTACCATTGGCAGGTTTCCTCCCTCTTTTTCTGGGCTTCCGCTCATCTGGGTGCTGCGACAAGTCTTCATTACCAAGGTCCAGACAAGAAACCCTTGCTTGAGCATTGAAATTCCCGCCAATCATTTGATTCAGTTGTGGGAACAGTTTTGCTTCGTTGCTATCAGCTATGCTCCCATTGGAAGAATTCCCAAACACATGGTTAGTCCCCAGTGCTTGTACCTCACAAGAGTCTGAAGTGAAACCAGAATCATCTTCTACCTTGGGGGAGAAACTGATGGTTATGGACTGAGATTTTGCGTCCCCAAGGCTTAGCTCACGCCCAAAAATCTTGGGATACACCTTTGCCTGTCCAGAATTAGGCTCTCCAAAGGTTGTTCTGACCATCTCCAAAATATTAAAATCTTCAGGCATCACTTCCTTTGAACCAAGCTCAACAACCCCAGACTTGAGAGGTATAAAAGCAACCGTTTGAAAACCAGCCAAGTTTGCCAGAAACGATCTCGATTCATATTGGTTCAGACAATGAGAAAAGTCCCATGCCCAAATTGATTTACTAGACTTGAATGAACTTCCAGGGCCATACCGGGAATCAAAACCAAATATATAATACATTGAGGTTGAGTAAAACATATCCATGTCGGAGATCCTATCCAATCTCGCAGAATCAGACTCTTTTGGCCCACCAAAGCAGGCGCGAAGCTTCTGCAACACTCGGCCTTTCACCTTCTCCTTCTCTTTGGCAGCTCCATTCAGATCACCTCCTTTAGAATCCCGACAAAATCCATCACCCCAAACCAAAGCAGAGCCACCAGATTTCAAGCCCACCACCCGCCAAAAGATGGCGTAGGTGCATTTCGACACTTCAACAATCTGGGACAACCTGGGATGGAGACCCAAGTCACCTCCAGATGGAACAATGACGTCGGAGAAAACATTATTGGAAACGGCCGAAACAAAGAACGCAGTGGCTGCCGCACCCAACACAGATTCAAACATAGCCTTTTCTTCTTCGTTCAGGCATAATTTATCAGCCATCTTTGTTTCTTATCCTCCAACCCCAATTAATATCTCATAAATCTTAGACTCACGACTAAAGAATATATTCACTATACATGCCAGGAAAGTCAGGAATTCGATAAACTGCAGACAGAGACAGGAAATTGATGCATAATCTTAGAAGCAGATCACATGTTTCTCCATAACAAATACTCCATCAAAATCAACCTGCGAACAAGAAATGAAGTGGAGGAAATCAAAACTTATTTGTGAGCTTGTGTTGAGAGTTTAGAGTGGTCGGACAGATAAGGATAAAAGGAAAACATAATTATCAAGACAAGCAAGAAGCTGAATAATTGGGGGAGGGTGTTCTATTACTCATCAAATGAAAGTCGTTAACTTTAGTGTGTCATTTTGCTGACTTAAACCAATTTCAAAGTTTCCGTAATCACGATAAGTACGATACAAGGAGGAATGGGAAGACGATAGAAATAAAGCATGACGAGGAGAGAAAACGTGAACATCAGGATGCTAAAAGAGGTTCACAGACAAAACAAAAACCATCTGAGAGAGAAATCGTAAGCGACGAACAGAAATCATAAGCCAGGAAGCAAGATGCTTTACCTCAAAGTGATGTGGATCTGGGCGGGGGCCTAGAGGAGGACGGATCTGTGCGAATATGAGCACGGATCTGGGCAACTACGCGATGAGACCTAGACACACCAAAAAAAACCAGCCACAGCGCGGCACGGAGGAGAGCGAGTGGAAGAAGAGGTTAAGGTGTACTGTTTGGGGAATACGAGAAAATAAGACGTTTGGTAGGAATAAAATGGGATGGCAGGTAAGGAGTGTTTGGTTCCGAGCAAAAAAAAAGAAGAAGAAGAAGAAGTGTTTGGTTTGTGGAAATGTGTAGGAAAGGAATAATCCTTAAGAAAAAAATTGATTAAATTATCATTAATAAGAAAATATTTATTTTTATTGAAAGTATATTTTGAGAATATTAAAAAAAAGTATAGGTTATTTTGTATGAGGAGAGAAAAATTTATCTCTCCTCATTCTCTCCCACTTCCTCCACTTAAATCAAACATGGTGGAAAGGAAGAAAATTAAAATACTCACATGCCCCTTAAATCGGATTTTTTTTTTTTTTGGGAATGAAATTCGAATTTCTTCATTAAATTTATTAACCAAATTTGAATTTACTAAATAATTCCGAATTAAGAATCAAGTTCTTTTTGTCTGCTTGTTGAAATAGAGCAAAATTATGTTTGCCCCTACTTTGACGTTGCTGAAACAAAGCAATTCGAGGCAACACTCACAGCCTAAACATTTATCTTATTTGTATTCATTTGTTAATTTTTTTCAGTAAAATTATTCACTTATTAAAGAATAATTCTTTTTTTCCTTTTTAGGGTGACAAAATCGTTGTTGTCAAAAGTTTTTTTAACAATAAAGATAAATATAGCTACTGGATAACAAACTATGAAGTGAATAATCAGTTAATCACTCGAAAAATTTGAAAATAATTTATTAAAAACAAAAATAAAAAAAAAATTATTTCTTGTTAACTGAAGGAAAAATAAAAGTTCATAGATGATGTTGATTAAATGCTTAAAAAATTAAACAAGATAAATAAATCATAATAGAAGATTGTGTTTTGTTAAGATGTTGAATAAAATCTGTCATACTTTGCAACGTATGGCTAACAATAATAAAATGAAATAATCAACTAAATTATACCAAAAATCTCTACACTGATTTTATTCGAGTTTGTGACTTCAAAAGGTATCTCAAAAAATCCCTCACCTATATCATTAATAAAAAATATCAATCATAACTACACCAAAATCTTCAAATTTCACATAAATTCAAATATAACCCTATTTTCTTGTCCTATAGAGAATAACTTTCATTAAATTTGGTTCCCTATTTTTCAATTAGTAAACAAAGTATACACGCAAAATTAGGGTGGTTGCATTTTTGTAGGTCATTGATTTCACAACACGCATGCTAGGTGGTGAAACATTTATTTCACTACGAAAAAATCCTCTATTTTTTAATGATAAAACAAGGGAACTATACAAGGTTGTCTGGCATTAACAATGAATGTTTCACCAGAACACCCACCACTTCTTCTTAGATGAGCATGCACATCGGCATCAAAATTGCCACTTATAGTGTTCTTTCTTTATCCTCCATGTTATTGTCTCAAACATCTCGATGATCAATACAAAACCACAAACCTTTGGCATAGATTTAGCCCGCTCCTTGTTCTCCACCAATGCTACAAGAATCACTAAACAATTTGCGGTTATGTAAGATTTTTGTAATAAAGCTAAGAAACTAACCTGTAATGAAATGATGTTGACTTTAAGCCCTTTTAGATGATTCTAATGAAGCAGGAGAAAAGCGAGATAAATATTTTATGAAGAATAATGTGTGTAAAAGGGTCACTGGTCATAGAGGAAACTTGAGTTCCCACCAAAGTCAGTAAAATCTTATTTTCTAACTTTTAAAAGAAGATTGGTGATCCATAAGTCTTGAGTTATCAGAAAGATTTGACCCTAAAAGTATACTAAATAAATAAATTTGTCAATTTTCCTTTCTCTTTCCTTTCCTTTCCCTTCCCTTTACGTACCAAACAGGCCTTAAGAGTGGCTGAGCGGTGCACGAGGAAGAATGGGGGCACTTGCTACGACTATGTTTGATTTAAGGAAAGACTTATTTTAAGTGCAAGGTAGAGGAAAGTTTGGAGTTCCACAGAATGGAAAGAGTAGTTTGACTTTGGTATGTGGAATAAGGAAAATGGATACATAAAAGAATACATAAAACACTTGAATGATTATTATAAGCTTAAATACTTTTATTTTTTTTATGATTTACACGGTTAATAGTAACAGTGTTTATATATAAGGTTGTAGGCATGTTTTGTATTGTAGATATATATAATTTTAGGGCAAAAGGTAAGTGTGGAATGTACAAAATGGTTGTTGTTGTTATATGTTACATGGGCCTTTTTAAAAAGTCTTTCTGTTAGGGTCTATTTAGTTCAACGAATGGATGGGGAAGGGGAGGATTTTAATGGAAAGGAAAGGATAAGAGATATTTTAATATTATTTTGTTTGGATTGATCAGAATAAAGAGGATGAAGGGGATTTTAATGTTACCTTGTTTGATTTAAGTGGGAAGAGGAGGTGAATTTTTTTTACATTGACAACTCTACTCTTATGTTATAAGAGGGGTTTTAATACTACATTGTTTAGTTCAAGAAAGAAGGGGAGGGATGTTATATTCACATGGACAACTTTACTTATACTACAAGTGATTTTTCCAAACTTTATTAAATATATAGTAATGTTTAATTATAAATAACATCTCTATGCCTAAAATTAAAATTAACATTTAATACAATTATATGTGTGTGTATTTGAAAAAGGAAGTATATCTTCCATGCCCAAACTTCCTGAGAGATATACTTAGAGATATACTTTCTGTTTAAACCAAGAGAGCATTCAAATTGTCAAACAACCTAAATACGAATTTTAAATAGTATAAAATATCTAACACCCTGATAGCGATCCAGATTCTAAAACTCCACACCTTAGCTTGTTCCCCACCGACAATCCACCTCCTCCTACCACTTTTGTAACAAAGTTTTCATCTCAAAACTCAACTAATTTGAACAAACAATCTCACTATATTGAAAAGAATACAAATAATAAAGTCAATAACACAAAGTTCCTACTAGGTTATCTCTCTGCACACACTCAAAATCCATTAGTTTCCTCAGATTGCTTGTATCCTTGACGATTTGTTATTCTTGAGGGGAATTATTGTAACGTTAACATCAAGGGAAAAGTACAGAGAGTGCTTGAAGAACCAAGTGGCGAGTAGATAATAATTGCAGTAATAACTGTAATTAAGGGAGATAAAAAGGATATGGCATCCTGAATTTCCTCGAATATTCGTTAACGTTAAAGAGTGAAGAATCTGTGTGTGTGTGTGTGTTTTGGATAGTTAAAGAGTGGCAGATTACAATACATAAGCCCATCCATATTGGAAGAGGTTGAACTTCAAATCCCTAAAAGAAGATGGGCTTAAAGTGCAGAAAGAGCATTGGACATGAGAGCCCATAAAAGAAAGCCCACCTGTAAGCCTGATATCATACAATTTGCATGTGCTATTTATTCAGCGTGGCTGGCTGATATCACATCATCATGTACGGCCAGCCGCCGCTCACCTCTTTCTCGGCTTGTTTTCTTGTGCCACCGCAACCAACTACGAGGAAGAGGGTGGGGCAGCGCACGCAGCACACACACATATGGTGGTGATATGATGCAATATTGCTTCTGATTATTGACTGAGTGAGTGCCTGTGGAAAGCTTCTTTCCCTATACGTTCACTCTCATTTGCTTTTATTATAAGGGATAAATTAATAAGGATATATATATATCCTTATTATTAATTAGCTACTTATAATAAGGATCAGATTAAGTGTGTGTATGTATATGATATATCATGTCACTAAATATAAAGCTTTTGTCCTATGAAATGTATATTATGATGTTTGATCCAATGAACAAAAAAAATCGCAGAATAAACTCAAAAATATTTTCATATTGACTAATAACTTCCGAGAGAGAATCACAAACAGAATTAAGTGATTGAAATAAAATCTAATTTCTAAATTTGGTGAAATAAAATTTGGTTGTTTAATTGGAAAAGATTTTATTTCATTGATTAAACAACAAATCAACTCTGAATTGGGTCCAATAAATCACCGATTAAACAACCGATTTTATTTCACCAAATTTAAGAATTAGGTTTTATTTCAATCACTTAACTCTGTCTGTGATTCTCTCCCGGAAGTTATCAAGCAATATGAAAGATTTTTAGTTTATTCTGCTAATTTTTTGTTATTACGATTTTTTAATTCACTAGGAAATTATCCTGTTTTTGTATGTGATTCTCATAATTTGTTTTTAGATTATTTTGTGACTTGTCTTGTTCATTTGACCAAATGAGATAGTATATATTTCACTGAATAAAAACTTATATCAAATAATAGGATATATCATCATAAGCCATATATATATATAGAGGGATGTGTCCTTATAAACCAAACCACCCACTTGTTGCTCCATTATCCACTCCCTCTCATGCCCTGCCCTACTCCTCTCACTCATGCCTCTTCCTTATTTCTGCCCCACATGCCTTTGTGAGTTCATCGATATCTCTCCAGTATCTCAAAATAGAGGGTATTATGTTTCATCTCTACTTTGAGCTCAACAAATGTTTCTTGGTGGTGTTTCATAGTCAAGGTCTCATCAAAGCCACCCATACTTGTGAAATTAAATATAACCTACTATATCAAACAAAATAATTAATCAAGCACGTGCTTTTTATATTGACTGGCAGTTGAACCCGGTGCGGCTGGCATGTGGGGTGCCCTCCCCCAACAATCCCAAAACAATCAAAATCCAACTTCATTCACCTCCACCGCTATCATTTCAACACATTTATATAATTTAGATTTAACTAATTTAAAGTGAAAATATATCACTTTATTTTAAATTATTATTAAATACAAACATCAGAAATTACTCTGTTGCTTATTGATTAATAAGTATTCTAATTTTTTTAAATTATATATATCCAATGAGACTTTTCTTGATACCTGAATTCCAAACACATGGGTACGTGCTTCTTCCTTTTTCGTAAATTGTCCAAATAAATTTATTTTATAAAATACAGGACCAGATATATATCCCACTGCAAATTAAATGAATGAAAGCACATCAACCTTCTCCTTCAAATACCACGTTCCTTTTCCTATTTATGACTTACAGAATGTTCTTGCTGGCCAAAAACAAAAGAGTTTGTAATGAGTTTCACATCGGGGAATTAAGCTCTTGGAGTGAGGATTATAAGTCTATTGGGTTCTCCCTCTCATAGGCTAGTTTTTTGAGATTGAGCTCTTCCTTTAGGCGGGCTTGTGCTCATCCAAGAGTTGCATTATGTTCTACAAACATATGTACTCTATTTATTTTATGTTCATATTTACTGGTTATTTTGAAATTATTCATGAAGTAGTTGATATTCTTTAAATAATTATTTTTGTTAAGTCTACAAATTTGTTACCTGATGACTATGAAGAGAGAGAGAGAGAGATTGGAGAGATGGTAGTGCCAGAACTTATTTAGCGGAAAGCATTATTTGAAAGTGTTTTGTAAATAATTATGAAGAAGGATTAATATGCCTACATATAGGGTCATTTGTTTGGCACGAGAGAAGAGGAGGAAAAGTGGGAGGGAACATTTTTTTGAACTGGGCTTATGAAAATTAAAGACGTGAGAATAAAAATTTTTAATTAAATTTTCTTACTTTTTTTTTAGCTTATCTCTTTTCTTTATTAAAATTTTGTAGTCCTACCGGCACTACTTGTAGTGCAGTGGTATTGGAATCCATTTCCCCCCTTAGGTCCTGAGTTCAATCCCCCCTCCCTCGCTTTGTATATAAAAAAAAAAATTGTAGTCCTACTTTTTCAATTTTCTTAAAATCTAACTTATAAATATTTTTCCTTCTCTCCCACTCTCCTCATACATCCTTCATACCAAACAGATAAAAGCCAAAATCAAAACACGGAATGGAATAAATATTTTCTCAAAAGTCATAACATGCATATACTCCCTCCGCTCCTAATTATAAGATATAGTTGACTTTTTTTTAAGGATTAAATAAACTAATTAAATCACTTTAAAGTATTTTTATTTTTTAAAAAACTAATTAATTTAACTAATAAACTAATATATAATCTAAAAATACACAACATATGAAATTATTAAATAACTTATTTAGTTTTCTTAATCCCTCAAAAAATAAAAGTCACATTTGTCTTATAATTAGAACTAGAGGTGGTATATAAAAGTTGGCAGCGTGCAGAATAGCACTAGTATGAGTGTTTGGGACTCTAAATCATCATTAGATGGCGATAATAAAATCTTATTCCATTAAATGAAGTTAGCTATGTAGATTAAATGATGTTATTGTGTTTCATCAAAACCCAAGCCTTTAGCCAATATTTCTTATAGAGTTAAGGCGTAAAAATACACATGAGCTTTTTCCCAAGGAGAAAAAATACAGATAAGCTTTTTTTAAGAGAAAAATACACATGTGATTACCATTTTGGTGCAAAAGTCACATCCCACCATTAAGTCACTGTTCACCGTGATGAGAGAGAAAGAGATAAGGTGAAAGTAACTTAATGGAGGTGGACAGTGACTTAACGGTGGAATGTGACTTTTGCACCAAAATGGTAACCACATGTGTATCTTTGCTCCTAAAAAAAGTATATGTGTATTTTTGCACACTAACCCTTTATTATAACCATGTGAAATTAAACATATAAATTTTTAATACATATAATAAAATCAACAATACTGACCTAATCAATGTTAGAGAAAATCATGCATTGCTTGTGAACTGAGAAAATTAAAAGAGACTGTCCTGGAGGAATCGGCCTTCACTCTAAAAGGGAGGAGGTTCGATTCCCATTGGTCGATGTGAGGGCCTCTTTAGTGGACAATCTGTAAATACCTCTATAAACGCTCTTTGAGCCTGGAGGCATGCCCTGACCCTGGTGGGTTACTGGTGTCTATCCCCACCTAAACTTTATTTTACCAAAAAAAAGAGAGAGAGAGAAAGACTGTGCTGGTAAAAAAAAAACTTGTTATCAAGATTGGATGTGGGTGCCATCAGTGCTTCACTGGAGTGGGCAACTTCGATTTTACTAGAATTTGCATCACAACCTTTTTGCACAAGATGGTCAACGAACCTATGACCTAATGTCTTGAGAGCTCCCTTATAGACACATGTTTAATTTCACCTGCAGCCTTCTTAGGGCACGCCCCTTTAATTAATTCAAAAAAAAAAAAACCTCACCATCAACAAATAATTGAACTGCTTTATTTTCAGTTGCAAGATGATTCGGTTTTAATTATAAGATAGAGTTGATTTTTTTAGAAAGATTAAAAAAATTAAATATATTACTTAATTATATTTATATGTTATATATTCCTAAATTATATATTAGTTTATTAGTCAAGTTAATTAATTTAAAATAAAAAATAATAATACCTTAAAATAATTTACAAAAAATGTAACTTGGTCTTACGTTTGAAAAAAAAAATACGGACTATTAAAAAATATTAACGAAGAGAGCCAAGTTTCGAGGTGCAGGATATCTAAGCCTTAGTCAAAGCATCACCACAAATCTATGTCATATGGAGATAGATTTTTTCATCAACAAACAAACGTACTGCTTTTGTCATTTTTACAAGAAGCCCGTGTTAAAATCAAGTGGCTTAAAATATTCATTAAAAGTAATTAATATATAATTTATGTATATTTTTTTTTCCAATTATACATTTGTTTAAGAAGAGTGTACACAAGAGACATTATTAAGGAGTAAAAATTTAGGAAAAACATTTCTTATGTTGCAGGAGAAGTGTATTCTTGTGTCATACATACATGAAATAGTGAGACCCACCCACATGTATGTATGTATGTATTTATGTATGTGTGTGTATATATATACACAGACACATACATACATACATACATATATATATGTGGGTCTTATCATTTCATGTGTGCGTAGGAATCTTCTTCTTCTCATGCAACATGAGAAGTTTAAACCCCAGAAATTTATTACAGATAGATAATCAATTATATATATTTAATAAGGTTAAAAAAACAATTTAGAAATTGAAATTTATTTAGAATAACTTATAGATAAGTGACTTTTGAAATAATCATAAAAAAAATTCAAAAATCAAAATTACCAAAAATATGAAAAATGTTACATTACAAAATTTAGCAATGTTGATCTACATAATTTGATCAAATAAATATTACATAAATAACTAGAAATTTAGGTTTTGTACAATTTAGCATATAATTGTGTCACGGATCTCATTCATTTCAATTGAAGATAGCTGATTCATTTGGGTTGAAGATTACTTGACAGAATCAGTTAAAAAAGACTCTTCATCTACATTAGTATTTTTATTTTTAGCTTTTATTTTTCATCCTGCATTCAATAATATTTATCTGTAATAATAGTATCATGAAAACTAATTAATTTGAGATACTGGGTGAAATTTTTTTTCCAGAAAACAGCATATAATTTAAATATAAATAAATACAATATATAAAAAAATTAAAAAAAAAATATGCTCATCGGGATAGGCACCTAAGGGGCACATTATGTGCTTGGCAGATAATGTGAACCCCACTTTCGACACAGTTCAGAACAAGACCCTTATATACATACACGATGAGAGGACCATGTCACCACTCACGAGGCTTCTGGTTAACTATTATTTGTTTTAGTATCAGTCCTCTGAAGAATTCTTTTAACACTATTCAGCATCATAAAATATTTTTTTAAGATTATGAAATATTTTTTTTAATGTGAATCAATATTTTTTAAGTACCAGTCAGTACTATGAAATATCCTTTTAGTATCAATCAATATCTTAAAATATTTTTTTAGTACCTGCTAGTATCTCGAAAAGATTTTTAGGATCTTGAAAAAATATTTTAGGGTACTGACTTATACTAAAAAGATATTTTAAGATAATGAATGAAATTGGAAAAATACTTTATGATTTTGAAAAAATATTTCACGATATTTTTTGGTACTAAAAAAATATTTTAGAATACTGAATGGTGTTAAAAAAATTCTTTAGAGTATTGATTGGTACTAAAACAAATAATTAAGAATGGTAAATGGTATTTATAAAAAAAAAAAAAAAAAGAAGAAGAAGAAGTTAAATAGTGCCATTTGGCACTAAAACGCTAGTATTTAGAAGAAAAGGACCGCAGCTGATATAAATGGGATCGGACGAAAGCCAGGTCCTCTTTCTTCTGGATACCCTTCACCATCACTGCTTAGGCTAATAGGTTTTCTTCCTTTTTTTAAGATGAAGGCCGGACTGATTTAACATAATACTCCCTCTGACCTTAACTCATTGGACAACATTTGAGTGTATATATTGATGTTAATTATATGATAAAATTTTAATTTTTATTAATTTTTTTAAATAATTTTATTGATGTTTTTGTAATAATAATTAAACAGAATGATAATTTAATAATACATGTATGTATTTTATAAAATGTATAATATATGATTACAACTCATTAATGTCACATATTTAGTTTTTTAATAAAATAACTTTGGGCATTTTTTTTGCCATATTTAATAATGACATCACTATCAAATTACACTTCTAACCTTTAAGAGGGGACTGGTAGTTGTTGAGGGAGATTGACGACGCCAAACTGTATAAGAGCTCGGAGTAGTCATATCTGAGGTAGGAGAGGTCCGACAAAGATAAAAGAATCAAAGTACTAGATGCCATTTTAAATTTTAAATAAAGATATTTTAGAAAAACAAATATAATTAACTTATTTAACTATTATCCTTAATCTCTCCAAAATTAGGTGAATATGTCTAATAATTAGGATGGGGAGTACTACATGATTTTACAAGTCAGTTGTACCAAACCGATCGAATGATTGTATACAATAAGGATTAATCAACTCGGAGAACTGAATTTGATCCTGGTTATAGCAGTCCCCCTTCACACGCGCGCTCCTAAACATGATGATGAAAAAGGTTAAAATGAAACGATTAGATTAGTTTTATGCAGCAATTAAGTAGTATCAGTAAGAAAGTATAACTTAATCTGATAGTACGTCAAAACAAAATCAAAGAATCATGTTTTCCCCTATTTAGCAAAGGCAAAGAACTTCGAGGACCAGCAAGCACCATGAAATAATAAACACGTTTTATTAATCACTGACACATTAGAAAGAGAGAATAATAAAATACTATCGATCAATAATGTTCACAGAGTTATCGGTTTTCTGGATCACACGCGGGACAGGACCCTAAACTCTAATCGATGTGCGTATTTTTTAATCATATGAAATTAACAGCTTTTGTATATGCATGCATATATAATTAACCCTTAATTAATGGTGATGTCGCTCCGCTCCGTTTCTCGATCCTCACAGGGAACCCATTTTTCATCAGCGACGTTAAGTGCGCAATGTATACGGGCTCCTCCGCTTCCGCCGCCACAGGCACCACCTTGAACCTCCTCAGAACTCCGCCCACGATTCTCTTCATCTGCAAGAATGCCATCTCCTTACCCAAACACACTCTGGGCCCCGCCTGGAATACTGGGTACGTAAACGGATCCATAGGCACAAATTTCCACTTGGTCCCTTCCGCATCATCCGCCACCTTCAGCCACCTCTCGGGTCGGAATTCCGCCCAGTCTGAGCCCCACAGCTTTTCGGACCTTCCCATTGCGTACACGTGATACGCCACTCTCGTTCCTTTCTTCACAAACGTTCCGTCCGGCAACACGTCGTCCATCGCCGCTTCTTTTGTGTCCACCGGCACCGGCGGATAGAGCCTCATGCTTTCGCACAGCGCGGCGTGCGTGTAAACCATGTCTTTGACTTTGTCGTAGACGGGGCCGTCTGATTTTTCTTTGATTTCCTTTACAATCTCCTTCTCCACATTTGGGTGCTTGCGCAGCAGCCAGAAAAACCACGTGAGGGCCGCCGAGGTTGTGTCCCGGCCGGCCAATATGAAGCTTATGACTATGTCTGTCACGAAATCTTCGTCTGAGATGCCGGAATTCAAGAAGCGAGACAGCAGGTCCTCTGAATCTAGCGAGGCCTTCTCTCGAAGCTCCTGCTTCTTCTCTCTCACAATTCTCTTGGCCAAATCGCGCACTTCCGAGATCGCCATTCGGAGTCGCTTCTCGGAACCAATGTTGAAGAGCTTCTTGATTTTCCAGACCAGTGGAATCGCAGCGTTGAACCTTTCGCTGCTGAGCTTAGTGCCCTCTTCAAAAGCTCTGGCGAACTTGGTTTCTGGAAGAGAGGACAGCAAGTACGCAGGGTCGAATCCGAATGCTATCCTGCAAATGTTGTCGAATGTAAATCGTTGGAGGATATCTTGGAAATCAAGAACAGCAGTGGAGGAGTCGCCAGCGGCAGCGGAAGAGAGAATGGGGATGAGGCGGTCAGAGAGCTCGGTGTCGACGACGGTTTCGACGAATTTACGGAGAGATCTAGTGTTGAACTGGTGACTGGAGATCTGTCTCTGGAACTTCCAGTTGTCACCATCGGCGTTGAAGATACCGTTGCCAAGGAAATCGCCGAGTGCTCGGTGGAGCGTATAGCCTTTGTGGTAGATGGGGAAGTGAGTCTTGAGAATATGGTGGACGACGGTGGGATTGGCGGTGAAAACCTGACGGGAGCCGAGGGAGCGGTGGAGGGTGAAGGTGGAGGAGGGAGAGCAGTGGAGGATGTCGGCGATCCAGAGGACACGGCGGTGCTTGTTGGAGGCGATGGAGAAGACAGAACCAAAGAGAGGATAAGCTTTGGGAATGATGGAGGAAGAGGCGGGGGTAGGGTTGGTGGGGTGGGCTCTGCGGGGGAATAAGAACCAGAGAAGGAGAGGGAGTGCCAAAAGAAACAAGGAGTCAACAAAACCCAAATGAAGCTCCATGCTGCCTCACGCAATTGATACGAGCAATATAAGATGAGCAATATATATATAGAGTCCGTGTACCTTGAATGTTTAAGTGTGGGTATATTTTTAATTGTTATCTTGTACTTTTTGGTATTACAGTTCTTTTTAACGTAGTTAATGTTTTTTATAATGGAAAACACTAATACTTAATATATAATTGTGTATTTAAATACTATCAATTTAAAAATTAAAATATGTATAAATTAAGAAAAAATAAAATCCTAATGAAGCAATTGATATCAAAACCTCGATTATATTTTTTAAAAAATTAGTTTAATAATCTAAATAGAAAGCCTTGATTTCATACACAGCGATTTGTCGATTTATTTTAGTTCAATGAAATATTTTGTTTAATTTATAAACTGATAAATAATCTAATAATTCGATATAATCAAGTAACTTATTTAGTTTCCTTAATATATCCAAAAAATTAACCACTCCCTCTGATCCTTATTATAACTTTATAAGACACAAACTAACAACTTTCACAAATTAATAAAAACAGTTAAAGTTATTAAAGTTTTCTTAAAATGTAAGTAATTTTTAATAGGGATAGGATATTCTTACTACCATATTTTGTTACTGCCAATGTTACTACAACTTTTTCACCATTAGATTAGAATTTTATCTATCTTTATCATCTTTCTCTCCTATTGAGATTCTAATCTAACGGTGAAAAAGTGGTAGTAATATCGGTAATAACAAAAAATAGTGGTAAGAATACCCTATTCCTTTTTTAATTTATATCTACTAATTGTACTAAATTCTGATATCATATTAATTATTACTCTCATCCACTATTCTTATTAATTAGGGGCATAAATGAAAAAAAAAATTATTGTTCCTTAAAAACAAATAAATATTTTATAAAAAAGATTAAATATACTTATTTATTGACACTTTATAATAAAAAGCGGAGTAGTAATTTTTAATATGCGTTGAAATTAGTTATTTATCTCTGATGGATGGAAGAGTCTCCATCTCAATGTTTCTCTCTTTTATTATTAAATGACAGAAGTGTGGAGCGCCGGTTGTTTTGAAATAGATCAGAGTTAAAACTCTAAAATTTGGTCAAAACTTGAACCATGTAAGAAAAAGACGTGAGAGAAAAGAAGGAACGAAGGCCAACCCGGCCCGCAAATTGTGTAGTATAATCTTAAATTAAAAAAAGAAGTTAAACTAATTAAAATCTAACATAAACATTTCAGGATTTCGTGGGAGGAAATGTAAGAAACAAAAAAATTTAATAAAAGTTCACAATGTTGAGATAGTTAGATATAATTTTAAGATTTTAAATTTATTTATATTATATATATATAATATTATTGTTATATATTTAATATCAATCATTAAAAGTTAATCCAATAATAAAGATAGTAAATATATAGGCAGAAAATAAAGAGAAGGGTAAATGAAAACACCCCTCCCCCCTCACACTCTTGGCTGAATCCCTTGTCCCCTTCCATTTTTTATTTATAAACTTGTTGATTAAGTTTAGGTAAAATAGGATATTGTCTGGAGCATTTAATTGTTCATGTGTTGTTATTGGTGCTTTTGTTTATAACAGCAACTAGTGTGATCATGTGATATCGTTCATTAAGTTGATCAAATTTAATTAATTAATTCCGTGATGGTTGCTTCCAGAGTGCAAAAACTTGAGGTTCTTGTCACATACAGCAGCTCCTTCCATTTCGGTCATGTGCTCAAATATTATAAAAACGGCAATGTCGTCCGCCGAAATCAGAATGAATCGAATTGCATCACGTGGCTGTACGTAGAGCCGTCGACAGTCGACACCACATTCATGGCCCCCACTCACTATTCAACTCTTAAATGTGTTTCTTTATATAGCTCGTTACAAAATTTTTCTCACATTATAAGTTATGATTTAAAAACTATTTTTAAAGACTTTAATCACTATTTTAAACCTACTTTAGATATATATGCATCTATATTTACTATTATCTTCCGTCTTAAATATAAGACAAAGTTTATAATGTAATTTACTCTTCATACTTTATCCTATATTGAGGACTAGAGGGAATAACTTCTACCATAATCCTAGATGTATGATGTAATTTATTATGGAGATTTATGTTTAGGATCCCATGAATATTTATTTAATTAAACTAAATAGGACAGAGTGTTAATATATATATCGGATTTGGTTATCCTTAGAGTACAAGTAATAGGTGTCGGGAATGAATAAATAATGCGGCTGATTATGTCCAACAAATTACAAACTCTTTCCTTTCATTACCTTACCGTTTATATATTCAGAATTGAAAACGATATCGTTGAAGTTTTGCATTGGACCACAATGGAAGTGCTTGGAATGGGATAAGGCGAGGAAAGTAATTTATTTGTAATCTGACTTGTACAAAAGTAAGAATAAGTAAAAGTTAGATTGTGTAATATTATTAATGTTTAAATTGACTATAACATAAGTAGCTTTTATGAAACTGAAATTTATTTGGATTGCCAATGACATAAGTGATTTTTAAGAAAATTATAAGAGCAAAAATTAAAATTAAAATTACAAAAAAATGAAAAATGTTAACTTGGAAAAAAATTGGCAATGCTAGCATAAATGATTTGATCAAATAATATTACATAACTAATTGGATAATATGTCACGTACAGTTTGATATATAATCAAGTCATAAATATGATTCATTTAGGTTGAAGATGACGCAACATAATTTATCGTGGGAATGCTCTTCATCTACACTATTACTATCTACATGACTTACATTATCATTTTCAACTTGAACCAACTTAACATCAGTTTGAAAATCTCCCATGATAAAAAATTTTCCAATCCCGCCGCCACCTTCTCCTAAAATTTTCTATCTCCTTAAATTTCTTCATGTGCTTAATATTCCGCGTGAAGTCAAACTCAAACCCCAACCACCACCTTCTCCTGACTCTCACTTAAAGAATCCGATGGCGATTATGGTGGGTCATTGGCAAAAGCAACGGCCTTGCCTTTTGCAGAATTCAAGAGGTTTGAACTTGCCCTAACCCCACTTATCTGGGGTGTACGTGAAAGACGTTGCAGTAGACCGCCCCTTTCTCTGTGGCGTAAACATTAGTGGGAGTAAAAAAATGCCGGTGAAAGATACCAGAAGCTCTTGATATTCCGTCGCGGGCTATCGGAGGCCACAACTGGGCAAGTAATCAGTAATTGAAAATAAAATTATGATCTTTCAGTTTCATTTTTAATTTAGAAGCCGCTTATTTGGGAGCACAGAACTCATCTTTGAACTCCAAAGTTTGAAGAAAATGAGAAGACATGTACGGTTTTTTCAATTTGGAGTTGGATCTGGTGGCTGTGCCTATGTCTCTGCTTCTTTCTTCCACGATGAGAGTGAATGGAGATCGCCAATAGCAATGTAGCGACGATGAAGAAGACAAAAGATGGATATGGAGGAGGATTGATCTGGTGAGCTCTGGTTCTCATCCTGCAGCGCCCCTCTATGATCTCGAGGGCGACTATGAAGAAGGGCAAAGGTGCAGAAAGCAGTGACGGTGAGCTTAAAGAAAGTGCTCTGGTGATAAGGAGCTCTTCAGTCGTTGAAAGCTTCAGAAAGTGGCTTTGAGACAAGCTATTTTTTTTTTGGGGTTAAAAGCACAGTTTATTTTGTTAACAAACAAAACCGCAAAAAGTGATAAAAGCTCAATTTGAGTTCAAAAAGCTCGATTTAGTGCTTGTTTTAGATAATGGTGATAGAAGTTATTTTTTTCCCTGTTTGGCTTTTCTAGATAGGTTTTTTTTAAAAAAAAAAATTATAAAATTTGAATAATAGATGTCATTTGTGTTTGAGATAATAGCTGTAGAAGTGATTTTTTTTTTCTAGATTAGCTCTTGTTTGGTATAACATTTAAAAAATCAGTTAAAATGAAAAATTCATCAATCTTTTAGATATACACACACTGTATATTTTGTGATAATCTAGGATAAAAAATTAATTTTACATGTAAATTTGACAAAAAAACAGTTAAATATATAAATGCAAATTGAAAAGGTACGAAAAGTATAAATATTTTTGAAAGGAAAACAAAAGTAAGAAAATAATTTTATCTCATAAATTTTTAATTAAAGCATATAATACTTAAAAAAGTTGAACAATGTAGTACTTATGTAACAGAAATATAAAAAGAATAAAGGGTTAATGTGCAAAAATACACATAAGCTTTTTCTTCGGGAGCAAAAATACACATGTGGTTACCATTTGGTGCAAAAGTCACATCTCACCGTTAAGTCACCACCGTTAAGTTACTGTTCATCTCATTTATTTCTCTCTCATCACGGTGAACAGTAACTTAATGGCGAGATATGACTTTTGCATCAAAATGATAACCACATGTGTATTTTTGCTCCTCAAAAAAGCATATGTGTATTTTTGCACGTGGAGAAAAATATCATGTGTATTTTTACACCTTAACCCAAAAATATCATGTGTATTAGTTTGTGTTTGTCATATATTATTTCTTTAAAAAAAAAATTGATAAGGGCATTTGTGGAATTTTAAAAGAGGGATGGGGTCAACAAGAAATTAGAAGCTACTTTTTTTCGGGTTGGGTTTCTCTCATAATCTTTTTCTCATCATCGCTCATAATCTCTAAATAATATCTGTCCAATCAATCACAATACTATTTTAATATTTCTTTCACATTCTCAATCAATAGTTTAGATTGGATGATGAGAGAATATGAGAATAAAGATGAGGAGAGAATACTCTTCATTTTTTTTCACATGAGCTAAAAAAATGGCTTCTACACTCATAAGTCACTTTGTTTTTGAAAAGTTCATCACCATAAAAAGTTATGCCAAGATAAATAACAAACTTTTGAAATAAAAAATCACTTATACTAAGCTACTTACAGACCATCCCAAACAGGCTTAAGGGTGGGATAAGCTATACTAAACATGTATTTGTACTGTTATTTTCCAATTAAAATTCAAATGTTATCTTAATCCTATAAATTTCCAATTGCATTTAAAGCGGATGGAGAAAAAAAGGAGCACGAGGAGTTATGGACACGATGACGTGAAAGAACAGGAGCATAGCTCACAGCCATAAACAAACCCATCCAACCCCATCAAATTATTTTGACATGTGCTAAGTTGGACGGTGTGTGTCCCTTCCCATTAATTAGTCTAATGCGTCACGTCTCTCTTTAATTTGCACTTTCAATTTTCCAAATAAGTGATTGTTAGGAAGAGTTTATTTCAAAGTTGTTTTCCAATTATAATATAAGTATTTCAGAATAATTTTATCTCAATTTATATAAATAAATACTTTTAAGC
This sequence comes from Acacia confusa, assembly GCA_037074495.1. Lineage (NCBI taxonomy): Eukaryota > Viridiplantae > Streptophyta > Magnoliopsida > Fabales > Fabaceae > Acacia > Acacia confusa. Next base: position 3,851,111 of record CM073507.1, on the reverse strand, counting down.
ATCTAAATGTGATCCCAAATAATTAATGCCAACCTGAAACTAAGTTACTATCACATTATGATTTTTTATTTTTTAGTCATCAGGCATCTCAATTCTTTATCTAGAAATATAATTACTCTATGTGGTCTTAATTATAAGAATACATTTGAGAGTTTGACTTAATCCTAATTATAGTATCAAGTTTTAATTTTTGTCAATTTTTTCTTAAAATATTCCTATTGATCATGCTTTCTTAATAATAATTAAACATAATAATAATTTAATAATAAACCCATATATTCTATAAAGTAAGTAATGCATTAAACTCATTAATGCCGCATACACCTCATGCCAATCGATTAAACCATTAATTTACGTAGGTTTTACCTTGAATTAATCTATCTAAACTTGAAACTTGGAAAAAGTAGAGATAATTTTCTCGCTAATATAAAACTGATGAAAAGTAAATACAAGAACAAGAGATTTTAGAGAGAGAGAGAGTAGAGAGAAGTTCTCATTTCAGTGTAATTTGAATGTTTACAGAAGGCCTCTATTTATAGAAGGAAAATGGGCCTTTAGTGTAATTTCCACTTTGGGTCATTTGATGTAATATTCCCCTAATTACTCACTGTACACTCACGGGAATGCATTCCCGTGAGTTGTATTATTTTGTGTGTGGGTCCCACCAAATAGTAAACTACTATGCATGGTACTATGCGTGAGTCCCATGTCATCTTGTAATATTTGGAGACCGGGAGTCAATGGACATCCACATAATCAGTATATTCATAACACTCCCCCTTGGATGTCCATTTATGAATGTGCCTCATTAAAAACTTTAACTAGGAAAAACCCAGTGGGATAAAAACCTAGCCAAAGAAAAGAGTACATCACTCATTGATACACTATCCAGTGCTGCCTCATTAAAAACCTTTCTAGGAAAAACCCAGTGGGACAAAACCTAGATAAGGGAAAAAGAGTACAACGTGTATCAACTCCCCCTGTTGACAACATCAGTATTACTCCCTCTGATAACATCAGTTGAGATCTTTAAGTCTTCGAAGACCAATACCATAGACAAGCTTCTCAAAGATTGCTTCTGGAAGTGACTTGGTAAATAAATCTGCCAAATTTTCTCTTGAACTGATTTGCTGGATATCTATTTCACCATTCTGTTGAAGATCACGAGTAAAGAAAAATTTTGGTGAAATATGCTTCGTTCTATCGCCCTTGATGTATCCTTCTTTAAGTTGGGCAATACATGCAGTATTATCCTCATATAGAACTGTTGGAACCATTTTACCAGAAGATAAATGACAAGTAGTTCGTATATGATGAATTACTGACCTCAACCACACACATTCTCGACTTGTTTCATGCATTGCTAGGATTTCTGCATTATTAGATGAAGTGGCTGATATAGTTTGTTTCATAGATCGCCATGAAATTGCTGTACCTCCACATGTAAATACATAACCTGTTTGTGATTTTCCATCATGTGGATCAGACATAAATCCAGCATCTGAATAACCAATCAGTTCATGTTTAGATACATTTGAATAATATAACCCCATATCCATAGTACCTCTGAGGTAACGAAAAATACGTTTTACACCATTCCAATGCCTTTGTGTTGGTGCAGAACTATATCTTGCTAATAAATTAACAGCAAATGTTATATCAGGTCTTGTGTGATTAGCAAGATACATTAGTGCCCCAATAGCATTAAGATATGGCACTTCTGGACCAAGTAATTGTTCTACACCTTTTTTGTTAATTACTTGGGGTTGGAATGGATCTTTTTCTTTTATCAAAGATCTTACAACCATTGGAGTACAGAATGGATGTGACTTATCCATATAAAATCGTTTCAAGACCTTCTTTGTATAAGTTTCTTGATGTACAAAGATCCCGTCCTTCAGGTACTCAATTTGTAATCCAAGACAAAATTTTGTCCTACCTAAATCTTTCATTTCAAATTCTTTCTTCAAACAATGAATGGCTTTTGTAATCTCTTCAGGAGTTCCAATAATGTTGATATCATCAACATAAACAACAATTATAGCAAATTCATTTCTCGATCTTTTTATAAAACTGCATGGGCATATCGGGTCATTTTTATACCCTTCTTTCAACAAATATTCTTTAAGGCAATTATACCACATGCGCCCTGATTGTTTCAAGCCATACAGGGACTTATTTAATTTGATCGAGTATTGTTCTCGTGAATTTGAATTAAATGCTTCAGGCATCTTGAGTCCTTCAGGAACTTTCATATAGATATCACTATCAAGTGAACCATATAAATAGGCAGTCACAACATCCATTAGATGCAAATCAAGCCTTTCATTTGCTGCTAGGCTAATTAAATAACGAAAAGTAGTTGCATCCACTACTGGTGAATATGTTTCTTCAAAATCTATGCCAGGTCTTTGTGTAAAGCCTTGGGCTACAAGGCGTGCTTTATACCTTGTAATTTCACCCTTTTCATTTCTTTTCCGTACAAAAACCCATTTATATCCAACTGGCTTTACATCTTTAGGTGTATGGACTATAGGTCCAAATACTTTTCGTTTTGCCAATGATTTTAATTCTGCATTAATGGCATCTTTCGATAGGAGCCAATCTTTTCGTTGTTGGCACTCTCTCATGGATTTTGGCTCATGATCCTCTTCTTCATTCATCACATCATATGCCATATGATTAGCAAAAATGTCATCAATGTTGACTTCATTACGGTTCCATTTGATATTATTTGTGACATAATTTATTGAGATCTCATTATTTTCATACATTTCAGATACCTGGATCTCTTCTGGGGCCTCAATATTCTCCTCTGGAGATAATTTCTCTTTATAAAGTGGCTCATCCAGAGCTACGCTTTTTTCTTGATTATCCTCGACTTGACCATCTATAATTTTAGCTTCTTTTCTTTTTCGAGGATTTTTATCTTTGGAACCGATAGGCCTACCACGCTTAAGGCGTGCTTTTGATTCATTTGTAATCGGTTGTCCTACAGGGACATCAATTCGAATAGGAGCATTAGCAGCTGGAATATGTGACTTTGTCACTTTCTTTGGGTCAGTGAATGCTTCTGGCATTCGATTAGCTGAATTCTGTAAATGAATTATCTTTTGAACTTCTAGTTCACATTGTTTTGTACGAGGATCAAAATGAGCCAATGATAATTCATTCCAGCTAATCTCTTTATTCAACTGCTTATTTTCTCCCCCTAATGTTGGGTAAACTGATTCATTAAAATGACAATCTTCAAATCGTGCAGTAAATAAATCTCCTGTAGATGGTTCTAAATATTTTATAATTGAAGGAGATTTATACCCAACATAAATTCCCATTCTTCTTTGAGGACCCATTTTAGTACGTTGTGGAGGTGCTATAGGCACATATACTGCACATCCAAAGGTCCGTATATGAGAAATATTAGGTTCTTCACCAAAAACCATTTGTAAGGGGGAAAATTTTAAATAACTAGTTGGCCTGATGCGAATTAACATTGCTGCATGCAAAATGGCATGGCCCCAAGCAGAAATTGGTAAATTAGATTTCAAAAGTAAAGGTTTTGCAATAAGTTGCAATTGTTTTACCAATGATTCTGCAAGTCCATTTTGCGTATGAACATGTGCTACAGGATGTTCAACATCAATTCCAAGGGACATACAATATTCATTAAAAGTCTGTGAAGTAAATTCACCAGCATTATCAAGACGTATTTTCTTGATAGGATAATCCGGGTAATGTGCTCTTAATCTTGTCAATTGAGCAAGTAATCTCGCAAACGCCAGGTTTCGAGAAGATAATAAGCACACATGCGACCATTTAGTTGATGCATCAATTAAAACCATATAATACCTAAATGGTCCGCATGGTGGGTGTATTGGCCCACAAATATCTCCCTGTATCCGTTCTAGAAATGTGAGAGACTCACTTTCTACTTTGGTTGGTGATGGCCGAATAATTAATTTTCCCTTGGAACATGCATCACATGAGAAATCATGGGATTTTGGTATTTGTTTCTGTTTCAAGTTATGTCCACATGAATTCTCTATTATACGTCGCATCATAATTGACCCGGGATGGCCTAACCGGTCATGCCAAACAATAAATATGTCTTTATCAACATGCTTCTGGTTTTCCATAACATTTATTTCAATTGTACTAATACTTGAATAGTACAAACCAGAAGATAACATAGGTAATTTCTCCAGAACATATTTTTCACCATATCTAACAGTAACAATTTGTAGATATTCTTTATTCTCCTCATTTATAGTCTCAATATGATATCCATTTCGACGGATATCTTTAAAACTCAACAAATTTCTATGAGACTTAGAGGAATACAAAGCATCATTAATAACAAATTTCGTACCATTGGATAATATTATTATTGCTCTTCCAGAGCCTTCAATCAATCTTGTATTACCCACTATGGTATTGATGCTTGTACTACAATTTGTTAGATGTGAAAAATATTTCTTATCTTTAAGAATTGTATGTGTCGTTGCACTATCAATGAGACATATATCTTCATTCTTGTGTGCAATATTTGAAATGTCCATGAGCTTCATTAAAAGAAAAGAAATGCATCAAAACATATTCAATATAGAAGATGCATTAAAAACATATTTATTATACATAATTGGCAATAAGTCAGAACGAAACAAAATAATTATTACAATTTTTGCAAAACTTATTTAATCATAAAAATCTTCCACCTCCAAGTGAGACATAACATCATCATTTGACTCATTGACATCATTATCTTTATGAGCCTTATCATCACATTCCACATTATTAACACTCTTTTTTATAGAGGCTTGATAAAGTTTCGCTAAATGTTCTGGTGTACGACAATTACGTACCCAGTGTCCCTTCATACCACACCGATAACATTTATGTTCAACAACTTTTGAAGGACCTTCTTTATCATTCTTTTGTCCTTCATTGTTCATCTTTTTCTGGTGGGTATAAGGACTATAATAACCTCTTCCACCATGATAAGGACCATGATTATTTCTACCTCCACGATTTCCACGTCCTCGTCCACGACCACGGCCACGACCACGACCGCGACCATGGCCACGACCATGATCATTCCGTACACTCACATTCGCTTCAGGAAATGGAGAAGATCCAGTGGGACGATTTTCATGATTTTTCAATAATAACTCGTTATTTTGCTCGGCTACTAGTAAACATGAGATTAACTCAGAATATTTTTTAAAACCTTTCTCACGATATTGCTGTTGTAAAAGCAAATTCGAAGCATGAAAGGTAGAAAAAGTTTTCTCTAATAAGTCCTCATCAGTTATTTTTTCACCACATAATTTTAACTGAGAACTTATTTTGAAAACAGCTGAGTTATACTCACTTACAGTTTTAAAATCTTGTAACCTGAGATGAATCCATTCATAACGAGCTCTAGGCAAAATCACCGTTTTCTGATGATCATACCTATCTTTCAAACTAGTCCACAATTCAAATGGATCTTTCACCGTTAAATATTCAGTTTTCAAACTTTCATGAATGTGGTGTCGGAGAAAAATCATAGCTTTAGCCTTTACTTGAGGGGACGCATCATTTCCTGGCAATATAGCCTTTCCAAAGTCCTTTGCTTGAAGATGGATTTCAGCATCTAAAACCCATGATAGATAATTCTTCCCGGTGATGTCAAGAGCATTAAATTCAAGATTTGAAAGGTTGGAAGACATGATTCAAACTAAAAATAATAAAAATAATTAGAATCATATTATAAAATCTTATTATAAATTAAAACATAATTTAAAGAACGGTAAATAAACATGCTAAGAAAATAAAAATAAGATGAGATAGGAATGGGAGTAAACTCACAGCGAGACCTATCTCATCCGAAGGTAAGAAAGATGATGCATATATTATATAATATATAGACAACAGTAAAGAATTAAGATAAACAAATGGAGCCCTATTAGTGCCACCACCATAAAAGGTAAATAAATGCATAAATAAATGGAGCCCACTAATATTAGTGTTGCCACCATAAAAGGTAAATAAATGCATAAATAAATGTTAGTAACATAAATTTAAATGTTAGTGGCATAATGTAAATATTAATAAAGTCAGTATGGAGCTTAATATCGCCACCATGAAATAAATAAAGCAGTAAGTAAAGAATTTAAATTAAGCAAATGGAGCTTAGTATCGCCACCATGAATTAAATAAATAAAACAGTAAAATTAAATTACAAATGGAGCTTAATGTTGCCACCATGAATTAATAAATAGGGAGTGAGAAGAATATATAAACATAAATAAATTACTGTAAATAGTAAAATATAAATTTACCGTGAATAGTAAAGTTACTATTCACAATGAATAGTGAATAAAAATAAATTACTGAAATATTAAATCTAGACTTCCATAAAGGAGTCAAAATAAATAGAAATATAAAATTACTGAAAAAGGTAAAATTAACATGAATAGTAAAAATTACTATTTACTGTGAATAGTAAATAGTAAATAATCTCAAATCTTAACCATGGAACCTGATGTTCAAAATAATCGGTAAAAGTAGAACTTTAATTCCATATCATGGTTAAGATTATCCCAGATAGAAAAAATAAACAAATAGTAAAGGAGATGGTAATAAAATCTTACCTTGGTAGAGTCTTCGTGCTGATAACGTAATATAAAACTGATGAAAAGTAAATACAAGAACAAGAGATTTTAGAGAGAGAGAGAGAGTAGAGAGAAGTTCTCATTTCAGTGTAATTTGAATGTTTACAGAAGACCTCTATTTATAGAAGGAAAATGGGCCTTTAGTGTAATTTCCACTTTGGGTCATTTGATGTAATATTCCCCTAATTACTCACTGTACACTCACGGGAATGCATTCCCGTGAGTTGTATTATTTTGTGTGTGGGTCCCACCAAATAGTAAACTACTATGCATGGTACTATGCGTGGGTCCCATGTCATCTTGTAATATTTGGAGACCGGGAGTCAATGGACATCCACATAATCAGTATATTCATAACACTCGCCAATATTTGTGGTTGCGATATCATCATTTATTGAAAACATTAGTCGTGCTTTCTCACAACAAAAATAGCCATCTTCGACACTGGACCTCCCATATGCTATGTCCATATTTAAAAACCCATTGGTGATCTGTGTTAATAAAATATAAAGAGGAGAGAGCGATACAGATCACAAACTCTTTTTTCACGTAGACAGATATTTCCATCTTCACGCCTCGTGATGTGGTTTGACCCTGTCCAACATGCGCAAGGTCTTTGACAAACAACATATGAATGGTTGAGAGCCTTTTGTTACGTACACTGTATATTTTACTAAGATATTTTAGGAAACTAAATATAATTAATTAATTTAACTATTATATTTAATCTCTCTAAAATCTGATAAATAGCTCATATAATTATGACTAATTAGGACCCGGGGTATTATATATTTTAAAATAGCTATACATAAACATGCTTCATCTTCACGGCATGCTATAATAACTTGAAACACGCACGCACAAATCATCGATCTGTTAGTTCTTAAGCTTTTGGTGAATATTTTTACTGATCATATATAATTAACCTCTGATCAGACTAAGAAAACTGTCTAAATTTTAAAATATTGATTGGCAGATTGATCAAAACGTCAATGCTCGGTGCATGCGTGACGGCAAAATGACAGAGACTTACCCAATCCTGCGAAGTCATCCGAGCGATTCTCTGAGATTTACTTCCTACTCTTTTTTGTTTTTTGGCCACAGGATTACCCCTTAGTCCACGCATTAAGCCATTGTTAACATATAATTTTATTTTATTTTATTATTTTTGGCGTAACACTCCACTCCAGTATAAGAATGTTATGTTAACATATTGAGAATAAAATAGCAATATAAATATAAGGATGGGCATCCAAATTTGAGATAACCATCCCATGGAAGGCAAAGGTATAAACCACGTGCAAGACCTGGACACATGAATAAAGGTGTTTTAAAATTGAAAATTTGACTTTGGGGATTTACTTGTGACATGCTCTCGTAGAATGTGTCAAGCAATTATATTCATTATAGTATATTCCCAGTTGTATTAAATAATCGATAAAGACAACTGATTTAACATCACTTGAGGTCACTAGGGTACTGCCTTGGTACTAAAGCATTTAATATAATATATATATTTACATAATTTATTTGGAGTAAGGAATTTAGTTAATATAATAAGTATCTATAATCGCAATCAACTATCTATATATATATATATATATTTTTTTTTTTTTATGATGGATTAATTCGATATTAATTACTTGGGACTAATTCAATGGGGAGGAGAGAGAGGGGATTCATGTCATCAACGTTACATTCAAGAATTCAAACTTGAGAGTCAAGAAAACATGGTAACATCGCGGTCCTTTCTTAATTTTTACACGCCATCAGCTTTGTTGGGCCTTACATTGATATTGGACCCGGGTTGTAATGGCCCAAATCCAATCTCAACCTGTCACATATTTTATGCATCATCTTAATGGATTTAATTGGAGAAAAAAAAAAACGAAAGAAAGAAACAAATGCAATGGAGCCCATGATTGGTTGATCAGCTGGCATGAAGGCCTCCCTATTGAGACCAGCAAGCGGGTTATTGCGTCAACCTCTTACATATGCCATTTGGTCCCACAGGCCACAGCCTCCCCCACTAGCAGAAGAGCCCTGAGATGCTGTATAAACTACAAGGCTCCCACATCATTTTATTTTGTTTGGTGTGATTTCAATTACTATACCTAAATAATTCTAATTTATAGCTTCATTGTGGAAATTTTTTTTTTGGCCCTTATTATAAATTCAGTTTTAAAGTAATAAATGTCATTTTTACTTTTAGTAATTGCTATAAAAAAAATATTCATGAATTGTGATTAATTTGTAGTGTGTTCACATGGATGGAAGAAATATTGAGGGAAGAGGTGATTTTTTTTGGGTTAATAATATCCTTTTTTTTATAATAATTAGATTTTTTACAAAAGCTGGTAGACTTTTTTATTGTTAGATGATATGGATATGAGTATTGACTTGTATTACAGAAAAACACTATGTTTATAAAGACCTTAATTAAATTTTGTCAATTTTAAAACAAAATATAACTCTTATATGTTCAAGGTTCCATTTTAGCCTTCAAACATTTTTTTTGGATGAAATAGTCTTCAAACATTTAACTATTGAATAAATCATGTCTTATATAATTACTATTTATTAAATATTTTCATCTGTACAATTTATTAACACATATATGTTTGATATTTTTTTGTTATCATGTTACATAATTTATTAATGTTATAATTTTAATTTTTTTACTCAAGTTTGTGTAATTTTTGGTATTTATTATGAGATTTATTGTTAAAAACATTTAAAACAAAAACCTCATCATTTATACACAATTATCACAAAGGCTAATATCATTTTTAGAAATTTAAGCATGAAAAAACTATGGGATAGGATATTCTTACTACCAATCTTACTACCACTTTTTCACCATTAGATCAGAATCTTATTTATTTTTATCATTTCTCTCTCTTATTGAGATTCTGATCTAACGGTGAAAAAGTGATAGTAAGAAAAAATGGTAGTAAGAATATCCTATCCCAAAAACTATTCTGATAATAATATCTAAAAATTTCATTTTATCAAAATCATTTTTTTTTATATAATCTATTTTGAAAAAGCATTTTTACCTTATTTTTTTATAGAAATTATTTTCAAAAACTAATCCACCTTTTATTTAATCTTTCTTTCCAAAACGTTACAAGCATAGTTATCAGAATGTCAAGTCAGCGCAAAGGTGAGCTGTCAATGAGAGACTATCTGGCGAATGTCAAGTCTGTGTGTGATCATCTGGCCATGCTTGGAGAAAGAGTAGATGAAGCCACACAAGTCTCTCATATCCTCAATGGACTTACAGCTAAGTATGAACCTGTAATTTCCGTGATTAATGCTTCAAGGCCTAAGTTCAGTCTTGATATTGTAACCACAATACTCCTTGATTCAGAAACTAGGCACAAAATTTTTCTGTCAAATTCTTCAACTCATCCAGTCAATTTAGTTAAATCTAACTCTCACGCTGATGTAAACAATAAATACTCTCCCACTTACTGTGATGATGAGGAGTCTTTTGATGTCATATGTAATACTCAAGGTCCTAGTAATATGCAAGGAAATAGAGGAACTCGTCCTCCTATCAATTTCTATCGAGCAGGCAGCCGTGGTTTTGGACGTGGAAGAGGCCGCTTTAATAACTAGAGATATCAATGTCAAATTTGTCACAAATCAGGGCATCTTGCTGATAAGTGCTACTATCGATATGAATATCCGAGTTCCTATGATCAACCTTCTAAGGTTCAAGCTCATTATGCGACTGACTTTGGTATGCCTGAGTTTTATTCACCATTTGAGTATTATCCAACTCCCATTGACTCTTCTTTGTCTGATGCTTCGTCTAAACAAAATATTACTCCTCCATCTAATGCTGATGCTGCCACGCACATACCATCGTCCTATGCATCTGTGGTCAAACCTGAGACTAAGACTAAGCCTACACCAACAGCTCAAGCATATCTAGTCACTCCAACAACTGTGATAGACACAACATGGTATCCTGACTCGGGTGCCACAGCTCATATCACAAATGATGCATCCTGCATTGATCCGTCCTTTGCACTCAATGGTAAAGGCACTGCTCAAGTTGGCACTGGTGAGTTATCTTCAATTAAGTTGATTGGCAAAACATTTCTCCACAATCCTAATACTCAGTTTACTCTGAACAAAGTACTGTATGTCCCTAATATGAAGAAAAACCTACTGTCTGTGGCTCAATTAACCTCTGAAAATAATGTTTCTGTTGAATTCTTTCCCCATAAATGCGTAATTAAGGATCTGAAGACTGGAAGACACTTGATGTCTGGAGTTGAACGCAATGGGATGTATCCTCTGCTAGCACATGTAAAATCCTCTGCTGGATCTGGAAATTCTCTTAACAAAAAGGCTACTGACAAGAAAAGCCTACCAACTGCTTCTTCGCAAGTCCACAATGTTTCCACTACTTCTCTGGCTCTTTGGCACCAGCGCTTAGGTCATCCTTCCTTTGACACCGTTAAAAGTGTTCTTACATGTAACTCCATAGCTTTTACTTCTACAGCAAATAAAACCATCTGTTCTGCATGTCAGTTTGGTAAAATTCATAAACTACCATTTCAACATTCTTCCACTGTATATCAGAAACCATTGGAATTAATATTCATAGATATATGGGGACCAGCTCCAGTTCAGGCCTATGGCTCTGTTTACTACCTTGCTATTGTTGATGCGTTTAGTAGATTTACCTGGATTTATTTTTTGAACAAAAAATCTGATGCAGTTATCAAGTTCAAAGAATTTCAAAAGCTTGTTGAAAATAAGTATCATACTAAAATTCAGCAAATTCAAACAGACAATGGAGGTGAATTTCTGGCATTCAAGTCTCATCTAAATTCCTGTGGCATATAACATCGATTCTCCTGTCCACATACCTCACAACAGAATGGTTTAGTGGAAAGAAGGCATAAGTTGATAGTGGAAACTAGACTAACATTGCTAGCTCATGCTTATCTGTCGAAATTCTACTGGCCAGATGCATTTGCCACTACGGTTTTTCTTCTAAATAGATTAGCTTCCAAAGCCTTACCCATGAACATGACACCTTATGAAAAGTTGCATGGTGTTAAACCTGATTATTCTATCTTAAGAGTATTTGGGTGTATTTGCTATCCTCACACCAGACCTTATAACAATCACGAACTAGAATATAGATCAGTCAGTTATGTTTTTCTGGGCTATAGCTCCAAACATCAAGGGTATAAATGTGTAGATATGCTCACAGGCAGAATTTATATCTCCAGACATGTAGTATTTGACGAGACACGTTTTCATACCACAGGAACTCAATTCTCTGTAAAAAAATTCAGTTACAGATCAACAACCCAAAAACCAATCTGCATACTCCCCTACATCCACAACTTCTCTTCAACCTCGGACATCCCTACCATTAATACTTCCCATCCCCCCTCCAATACTGTAACTTCATCTCACTTACCTCAAACTTCTGCCATCCATCCAGATCCCCATCAGTGTATAACCAATCCATCTTCGCCACCAGCAATTCACCTTCACCAACATTACCAAGAACTAGCCGAAACAATCATCCAATGACCACTAAGAGCAAAGCTGGCATTTTCAAGCCAAAAATATATTATGTTTCAGTTCCCTCTGTTGCTCCCCCAACTACAATTAACGAAGCACTTTCTAACCTGATTGGAAACAAGCAACCCTTGATAAGTACAATGCACTTCTCAAATTTCATACATGGGATGTTGTTCCACTACCCTCTCATAGACAGCCCATAGGATGCAAATGGATCTGGAAAACAAAGACCAATGCGGATGGTTCACTAGCCAAATGAAAATCAAGATTAGTTGCCAAAGGATTTTCTCAAGCTGCTGGCATAGATTATGTTGAGACATTCAGTCCGGTTGTAAAACCAGCCACAATTCGGGTTCTCCTATCTGTAGCTGTCACTTTTCAATGGCCATTACGACAGTTAGATTTTAATAATGCATTTCTAAATGGTGATCTCTCAGAAGAAGTGTATATGTCGCCCCCACCAGGCTTCCCTCTTGGAAACTCCTCTGATGGTACTCCTCTGGTCTGTAAACTTTGTAAGGCTATTTACGGATTAAAGCAAGCACCTCGCGCCTAGTTTCATAAATTACATACAGCCTTAAATTCATTGGGTTTTATTGCTTCAATTTCAGATCCCTGTCTGTTCATTAAAAAGAGTCAACGTGATGTTGTCTATTTGATTCTCTATGTAGACGACATCATTATCACCGGTTCCAATCAGTCTGAGGTCCAACAACTAATTACTGCAACGGGAGATCTGTTCTCCTTAAAAAATCTTGGTCAGTTATCCTATTTTCTAAGCATTGAGTTTTATCCCACTAAGAGTGGAATGCTTATGTCTCAGCGTAAATTCATATTGTCCTTGTTAAAGGATGTTCACTTTCACAATGCTAAGTCATGCGTAACTCCCATGGTCTCAAGTGCTCAATTTTCTTCCACAGAAGGCAAACGTTTTTCAAGTGCTACGCTATACAGAAGTGTTCTTGGTAAGCTTCAATATCTGTGTTACACTCACCCTGAAATCTCTTTCTCTGTCAATCGACTAATCAGGTTCTTGCAAGACCCACGTGAAGCTCATTGGGTTGGTATTAAAAGGATTCTTCGTTATCTTGTTGGAACCGCTCATTATGGGCTTCTTATTCGTCCATTACCAAGACTTCATGTTCAAGGCTTTGCAGATTCAGACTGGGCCACCAATAAAGAGAATCGTCGGTCTGTCAGCGGATACTGCACCTATCTAGGCACAAATCCAATTATGTGGGTCTCAAAATGTCAACCAGTTGTATCACGTTCTGCCACAGAAGCAGAATACAGAAGCTTAGCCGATGCTTCGTCAGATATAGTGTGGTTCATAAAACTGCTGCATGAGATGCATGTTCCCATCCTTGAAGTTCCTGTGGTGTGGTGTGATAACTCAGGAGCAATTGCTCTTGCTTCAAATCCAGTGCTTCACTCCAAAATGAAACATGTGGAGATTGACATCCACTTCCTCAGAGAGAAAGTGGCAGGACAACTCAAAATTGGATATGTGCCCTCGCATGATCAGGTGGCTGATATACTTACCATGCCACTAGGAAAATCAATGTTTCTGCCGTTCAGAGATCGTCTCAATGTTCTCCCTCGTCAAGAAAAACAAGTGGCATAGGGAATGTTAGAGTAAGAATGTAAAGATAGATTGTAAAATATAGGGATTGTGTTGTAATCGTCTAAGTAGCACAGCTGGCATTCTGTTAAGAACAACTGGCATTCTATTTAGCATTCAGTTTTTACTTTCTGTTTCAACTCCACACGTGGACATCAGTTACGTAGTCTTGACTGCTTGTGTGTATTATATATATCTGTAGTCACTGAATAATAAAGTAATGATCCAGAGTTCTCTCTTTATTGAATTCTTCATTCTCTTCTAAATCCTATTTCCTGGCATGTGAAACCCGGCCGGTTTGTGCTATTTTTTTTGTTTTTGGTCTGAAATTTTTTTTTTTTAAAAAAAACCTGATCTTTGTCGGGCTTGACAGATGAAAACTGAAGTTGGGGTTTTTTTCCATTCTCATTTCTCAATCTCAAATCTCCAGCAACCTTCTCTGTGTATCCAGCAACCTGTTCTTTCTTGTTTTTCCGTTCAGCCTCATGTCTTCTCTCCTCGCCAAAATTCTGATGTGTCTCTGTCTCTGCTGTTTTTCTGCATGAAGCTCTCTGTTCTTTTTTCCAGCCGCGGCCTCTCGCGTCTTTGCCTTTTTCATAGCTTAGGGAGTTAGGGTTTTCAATTGCTTTTTTATTCAATGGATGACTTGGTGGGCCCAGCTGCTTTATTCAACCCATTCATCAATTCTCATTAGCCCAATATCACGTGATCTGATTCTTGAAAAGCAATAGCAATGTTTGACCCAAAAAAAAAAGCAATAGCAATGATAATAAATAATAATAATAATAATAGAAATAATTATTTATTTCTTCTTTTCAAGACCAGGTCATAGTTATGCGGTTCGACCAGTGACCCATTGACCTAATACCTCGACCAGATTGATGACCGGTTCAGTTCTGATAACACACTTATAACACACTTATAGGTGTAGTTTTTCTCTGTGACGAGCAACAGATTATTATTTGGCCTATCTTTTGTTCATTTGTTTGCGACAACGTAGGAGTGATAACCCTCTTGACCTCAACAAATACAAAAGCAAAATAATTGATACATACGAGGATATAGAAGCACAACAAACCAAGCTCTACTAGGAAGTACAACAATTCTCATCCCGTAACAAGTTTACTGAGAAGTACAATTCGATCTTAATGCAAACTTGACGAAATATATAAATGTGTGCGCGTGAGATCTTTAAGCCAACGAATGAATCTTAACTGGGAAGCCGCCCTTCATCTTGGCGGTCAAGAAGGAAATGAACTGTGGCTCCACCTCCTGCACCGTCGCCGGAACCACCCTGAATCTGGTCACAATCGCACCCACAACCTTCTTCATCTGCAAGTACGCCATTTCCTTCCCCAAGCAAATTCTTGGTCCCGCCTGAAACACTGGATAGCTATACGAATCCCTCGCCACGTACCTCCACTTCTCCGATTCAACACCGTTTCCTTCTCTCTCTAACCACCTCTCTGGCTTGTACCCTGCCCAATCTCTGCCCCACAGCTTCTCCATTCTCCCCATGGCGTACACGTGATACGTCACGGTCATCCCTTTCTTCACCACAGTTCCGTCCGGCAAAACGTCGTCGTCCGTTGCTTCTTTACCGTCTATTGGCACTGGCGGATACAGCCTCATGCTCTCGCTTAATGCTGCGTGTGTGTATACCATATCTTTCACTTCATCGTAAATGGGGCCCTCTGACTTTTCTCTTGCTTCTTTCACAACCTTCTTCTCCACTTCTGGGTTCTTCGAGAGAAGCCAGAAAAACCACGTTAAGGCAGCAGAAGTTGTATCCTTTCCCGCCAGTATGAAGCTAATGACTATGTCCGTAACGAAGTCCTCGTCGGAGTGCCCTGAGCTCAAGAACCTCGACAACATATCGGCCGATTCAGGGGAAGTCCCCTCGGCAAGCTGGCGTTTTTTCTCTCTAACTATGTTCTTGGCGAATCCACGCACTTCGGAAACTGCCTCTCGCAGTCTTCTTTCCGATCCCATGTTGAGATGCTTCTGTATTTTCCAGATTAAGGGAAGTGCGTAACTACTGGACCTTCTGCTGCTGATCTCGGTGGCATCGTCGAAAGCTTTGGCGAACTTGCTCTGACCTAGTGGCTGCGACAGGTACTCTGGATCGAATCCGAAAGCGATTTTGCAAATGTTGTCGAATGCGAATCGTTGGAGGATGTCTTGGAGATCAAGGACTTGGTTTTGGGCAGCCGCGGCAGCGAGAATGGGAATGAGGCGATCGTTGAGCTCTGTCTCTACAACGTTCTCGACGAATTTACGGAGAGACCTGGTGTTGAATTCATGGCTTGCGACTTGCCTCTGGAACTTCCAGTTGTCGCCGTTCGTGTTGAAGATTCCGTTGCCCAGAAAGTCCTTGAGTGATTCTTGGAAGGCGTGACCTTTTTGATAAATTGGGAAACGGGTCTTGAGAATGTGTTGTACGACGGTGGGATTGGCGGTAATGACATTCCGGTAGCCCAGGAAGCGGTGGAGTGTGTATGTGTTGGCGGGAGATATGAGGACAATATCGGAGAGCCACTGGATACGGCGGTCAATGTTGGCCACGGCGTCTAAATAGGAACCAATCAGAGGGTATGATTTGGGGAGGAGCTTCTTGTTGCTGTTAGCGGTAGCAGCAGAGTAAGCTTTGGATAGGATAAGGAAAATCAGGGGAAGGCAGAAGAAGATGAAGAAAGACGCCAAGAGTTGTATAGTCATGTTGCAGAACACTGAGCGGTGTATATGGCTGTGATAAGAGGGTTAAGAGCAGAGGAAACAATGGGGATTGTACGAGTGTGAAATATATGCGTAATGATTTGCTTTGGTGCGTGAATGAAGAGGAATCGTGCGTTGATTTTTATACATGGCTAAGATGGGAGAGCACTAAGCAAAGAGGGGTTTTTATTCAGAGATGTGAAAGCTCAGAAACCACAAAGTTGTTGCCTAGTGCCTATTTCCAGAAGTATGGCCAAATGTGTGTTTATGGGATTTCTAGAATGAGGAACGTAGTATCAGGCTACAACTACAAGCGGCAACGTGACGTCACTCGTGAGCAAACAAATCAGTCAAAGCTGAGGTGCGGCAGCATTATTGATGGGAAAGGGTGTCTCAATTGATTAATCACTAAAATGCAAGGTAATTATAACTGGGCCGGTCAGAGTATTGGGTCAAGGGTTAGTGGGTCAGATCGGAACCAAACTTTATCAATATGAAATTATATATAAAGAAAATAAATTTCTTTAATAACAAAAATATCTTATTAACTAGTGTGTGTATATATATATATATTTATATATTTTGCAATTACTCACTTGTTGTCTTTAAATTTTATTTATATTTTTAATATTTATATGTAATTATAGTAATTTGGACAAGGGGGAAAGACGTCTGTCAGAGCTAAAGTTAAAAGGATTTAGAAAAGACAAATATGAAGCCTGCAACACGTTAAGGGTTATGTCAGGAGGGTTATTATTACTGAAAAGATAAATTTTCTGTGTGTAAAATGAAAAAAGTTGAAAGGTGACATGCTTTATCCCATGGGTTTTTGGGTTTTTCGTTGCTTTACCCAATAGATATTTGGAGGATATATGGAAATCTTGATACCTCAGCACGGTGGCACTTCAGTTCAAAAATCAAACCCCCCTTGCATCCACATCCCCATTTTCTATTTCTGTTCTGTAAAGCTCTAATGTTAGATATCTTCAGTTTTTTTTCTTCTTGTTGGGTTGCTGTCTTCTTCTTCTTCTTCTTCTTGGCATTGAGTTTCTGCCAAAGTCTTAGCTTTGGGTTAAAGTAACGTTCTGAATTTTAAATCTCCGGCTCCTCTTCTATTTTTCGATCTCTCTCTAGATCTTTAACCTACAAACATCTTCAACAACAAACATCTCCAGAAAACAGAAATCATCCTTTCCTATCCATTTTGATCCGGTTCTCACTTATTTTGTCAAGATTTCTGAGGTGTTTTCTTTTATGGTAAGTTGCATCTTTTCCCCTATTATCCTTCTCATCTGTCTTCTTCCTTCCCGGAGCTCTAGTGTGTTTCAAGCCTCACCGGTTCACTTCGTAGCTCAGCGGTTCAGGCCGGTTCACTCCGGGTCAATCGGGGTTAGATCCGGTTCAGGGTTGACCCCGGTTTCTGCCTCATATCGGATCGGCACCGTGACCGGTTCGTCGGTTTCCGGTCTGAACCGGCCGGTCCGGTCCGAGTTTCGTAACCATGCTAAAATGTCCCTACATGCTGGCCAGCAGGATTAGGGTGTGCATGACAACCATTTTGTTTCCCAGCACAGTTTCTGAGATGAAACAGTTTTTCTTGATTCTGTGTCTGGGAAGAGTTCTGAGAATCAGAATTATGTTTGTTAACGCTTTTAATTTTTGCTTCGAAAATCAGAATTACGTTTGTTAACAAATTTTTTTTTTTCATTCCGAGAATCAAAATTATGTTTTTAACCCATTTTATTTTTATCCCGAGAATTAAAATTACTTAATACAATACAAATTTATTTTTTTATTTTTTGTTTACAGATTTCATCAATTGCGTAAAATAATAAATTTTAACTAAAATGCCAACATTTCCCATTTTAAAAAAATATCTAAAAATTATATTATTTTATTGTGTAATTTTTTTTACAACAAATACTAAAATATAGTCACTTGACTCAACTAAATAAACTAATATATTTCTTTACGTTTGCTCTCATTTTTTAATACCATATTAAAACCTTAATATTAATTATACAAATGAATAAATCAATGAATAATTATACATAAGTCACATGACTAAACTAAATTACCATGATATCACAATAATTTAAAGCAAAAATAATTGATGTTGTATTGAACAAAAAAATATGACTAGTTCCCAATGTATTTCGAATATGTCTCTTAATCTGTCAACATCATATTGGGGGAAACTAAATTAAAATATGGTCCTCAACGCCATTAAACAAGACAAAATTTAAAAGTTGCAACATAATTTCATTAATTTAAAAATTTATATGAGTGAAGCTCTTCTTTCAGGAAGAGCCTTTAGAAAGGCTTCTCTCCATGCTTGGCTCTCAACCATTTTATCAACTGCTTTGCAGCATGCTTCATTCTCTAATCCCACCATGTCATTCAATACATTCATTGCAGCCTCAATTGAGTATGGATCCCTCATTCACTTTTGCAATAGTTGTTTATGGAAACAAAGAATACAGTGTTACACAGCCTTTAATCCTTGAAACCTCCAATCAAGTTCTACAAAAAAGAACATATCATCAAAAAATTAGACACATAATGAAAACTGCTGAAAGACATACTCTTATGGAAAACATAATAAATATTTAAGTTTCCTTCTTTTATAGTCAGCTGCAACTGGTATTTATTTAGAGTAAACTAAATTATTTCCATGGTTATTATTGTGGAGATATCCTATTAGAATTTTCAGCTTCCCTCAAAGTCCAAATGCTTTACACGTGATTTCTTGGAAAATAGCTGACTACATAATGGTTGAACGGAGGATTAATGACATTGCTGTAACTAATTCTTTTTTTAATCTTTTTTAAAGGGTGGGAGCACATAAAGATTGTGTATCTCATTCATATACCAAATAATTTTAATTCTTACAAAACCAGAACCTAAGATGTTGAAGAATATCAGATCAGCTTCAATAAATGAACAATAGCCTGCTTGAATTTCACAACATATAAGGAACATTTTTGTTCAAGTGTACATTACTAAAAATTTACAGACAGAGCTATGCGAGTTGAATGCTGCAAATTCAATCCCAGAAGCTGCAATTGCAAAGTATTTTGACATCAACAAAATTTCCAAATATGAATATCGAAACTAGGGACCTTCATTTAACAAAGAATATGACAACTTGAAACCAAAAACAGCTTTAAAAACTCCTCAACAACTGCACTATCATCTGTTGTACATCTAGAACATAACACAGTTGCTGCACATCTATCAGTGAAATCATAGATAGCACTATGAATATCTTGATTTGTTTTTGCATTGAAAGGATTTCCAATCACAAAGTGAAAACAGAACATAGCATGTGTTATGAGCTCATATACACACTACATAGCAAGCCTAAGCTGATGTGATTTACAAGTTTATTGGCTTCCAGTTTAAACCAGTTTAGGTACTTATCTGACCACTATAAAGGATGTATCAGAGTAAAAGTGAATGCTGAAATCCAGCAGCTGCATCAAACAAGTTTCCCTCTAAATTTTAAGTGGCAAATAGAACCCAAAAAAGTGATATAACAGTAACTAAACCATATATTCATCCATGAGAGACACAAAAGCAATACCTCGTATATATTATCCAAGGGAATTTAAGTGGCCAACAAAACCTAACAAATTTATGTAGCAGCAACTAAAGTAATGATTTACCTAATATTTGGATTAAACCCCTATTCCTTCTTATGACAAATAAGCCCTGTACTAACTTCCTACATCAGAATCAAGCGGAAATTGAATTGATTCATATGAATTCAAACAAACACGTACTACTCGGTTGAGAGGAGTTGATTAATTCAGAAGGATTTTTTTCTTTTATTATTTATATCAGCACACATATATAACAGAGTCCCCTATTCTCGACTTTCTAGAATCCAAAACAATCCAGAAAGGGAAATCGATCACAGAGAGAACATAACGAACGCTGATGCAAATAAAAACAAGAAGCCAAAATAAAAAACACCAAATACTTACCTAAGTTGTTGATCTGCTACTGCCCCCACAAGCCGAGGAAGAGAGAGTTCGAGAGAGGAGAGGATGCCGATGGAGATGGGAGAGGACGGTGACTCGATGACTCCGAGAGAGAAGAGATGCGACGGCCGACGAAGAGAGGAGAAGATGGTGACTCACACAGAAAAGAAGATGAAGAAGAGAAGGAAGCCAGTGAAGTCGAATAGGGAGAAGATGAAGAAGAGAAGGAGGCCCGTGAACTCGAATAGGGGTTAGGGAAAAATGATTTTGATTTTGTACCCAGAATCAGAAAAGCAGAAATTTTTAGCTTCTTTTTTTTGTTCCCAGCACAAAAAATAAACCGGTTCAGCCCGGGAACAGAAAAAAAACCCAAATTTACCAAACGCAATTCTCATCTATTTTGGCTCCCGGGAATAGAAATTTTAAAAAAACTCATTCTGGGAGCGTTACCATGCACACCCTTAGTGATCGAGAATCGTAATTTTATATTATTGTGATTTATACAAGTGTTGGCGGTTAAAAGTGCCATTAGTTAGTCTGATTTTGTTTGGATTTTTTTTTATAATAATTGACTTTACAAATTTTGGTTATATTTGGATTTCATTTATTGAAATCACTCATAAATATACAATTATAAGAAAAAGTATGAATTTTATAAATTTTATTAAATTTTTTAATTGTATTTAAAAATAATTTATAAAATATAATTTAATAAATGACTTGAATATTCAAATATTATTTTCATTTTATAATTATTAAATAAATAATTTAATATTTATGTGAGGTACAGGTATAAATATTAAATAAAGAATGAATCTATTAGTAATTTAAAAATATGAGCATGGAAAAACGTTTGGTCAGGATTACAAATAATATTTTAAAAAAATAGATTGATAAATGTGATATCTAACATTTTTGTATGACCTGCATAATCTGATTTTAGATTATTACTCTTATTCTATTTATAAATTTAAGTTAACTTATTCTTACATATTAAAGAGAGTTAGTTAATTTATTATTATGGTTAAATTTTCAATTTTTCCCTAATTTATGATTGGTTCTAAAAGTTAACATGAATTGAATTCTTTTTTTTTTTTTTGCAATTGATTGGGACAAAATTTTTTTAAAAAAAACACATTGATTACTTTGAAATTTGACTTATAATATAAACTATAATTTTTTTTATTAAAATGAACTTATAAATAAAAACAAAGTGATACATAATCAAGTTTGTTTCTTTAAAAAAGCCTGGGGCATTGCGCAATAAGAGATAAATAGATTGAGTGATTCAAATATATAAGCTCCAAAGAAGGCATCTAACTGTCTAAAGAGAATGCATATAATCATTAAAAGGGACCAAAAACTTCTAGAAAGAAGTATAAAACAAAGTAATTAGGTTTAGAAGCATCAAAGCAATTCAAGGTTAAGTTAAAAAACAAAAAATCTATGCATAATCTTTGTATAGGCTCGCCTACTAGCCCTTGCATGGCTGTTGGCTAACTCATATTAATGTATTTGGCTTCCCGCGATTTTCCTTTTCACTGTTTATTTCAGACTTTATATGGGAATTCGAATGGTTCAAATCAAATCTAATGTTTTATAAAGATGTTTTTTTATTTCAAACTTAAATCACAATAACTAAATTTTGTTAGAATTAGAATTTATTTATTTATCTTTTAATAATTTGATATTTCATCACTAATTTTATAAAATATTAAACCTGAAGACTTAGATGAATAATGAAGAAGAAGAGGAAGAAGACGAGAAAATAACGGTAAAAACAAAGGATGATAGTCAATCCCCACTTAAACAATTTCAGAATTACTTCACGTGTTTATCGCATCTAGATGGTCAAAATAATTTTAATTATCACATAATGTAAAATGAAGATAATCTCCTGAGTATAATTTTTTTAACAAATTTATTTAAAAACCACCAATTATAAAAACTCCAGTCTAAACGGTCCCATATTTAACGAGCTTATAATAGGCACCAAGGCCCCATTTATTTTTTTCTTCCTTCTTATTTAAAAAGGCAGGCACTAAGTTACTATGAAGGTAGATGTAATATTGAACATGCCGGCCGGCCATTTCCATACAATTAAACTATAAAGGTCCTTCGTGGTTCCTTAATTTCGGAGGCTTTGTCATTTGCATAGAGCATCAAACCTTTGAATTAAGTTCGAGGAACAGGGACCCTCCCTGCTATGACTTGTGATCAGGCAGGTTTCACATTTTCTAATAACTCGACTTCTTCGTGCTTAGGGTTGATTAGAAAGAATAGTGGTAGTAAACTAGTAACCGAAAATAGAGTTAGAAATGTCATTGTTTTTAAGGTGGTATAATCTTTTACTTTTTAAATTTCATCTCATTTTGATTTTGGTCTTTTAAGTTTTAATTGACGGGTTTTGGTCATTTTGAGTCAAAACGGTATAGACTTTTTTTTTTTTTTTTTTTGTAATTATAGGGACCTGTATTTTAAAGGAAATGAAATTTGAGAGGTGAAAACTTCTGATTTAAAATTTAAAGAACCAAAATTAAAATGGGAGTAAATTTAAAGATAAAAATTTATATTAATTTTTTTGGGAATTTTGCATCTCTGACCCACGGTAGAAAACAGTCAAAACTAATTAATTAGAGGAGATGCGGCTCCTCTCGAATCTTCTCAATGAATTTCCTCCGGACATTGTATTGACACGATGGCATTTTTTAATCTCTGAATCTCCACGGTCTGACGACTGTGCTGATGTCAACAATGTTTTATGAAAATATATATCACTGCTCTTTTAATATATGAATGAAATCGGGTAACAACACGTGAAAGAAGAGGCCGTCGCTCTGTGATTTTTAAAACACAAAACGTATGTTTGAGTTGGCGGTAAGAATGGTAGCTTAAAGGCTATTCGACTTTTATACTAGTGAGTTAAGAAAAAAGTTAGGTTAAGCTAACTGATGTGTGTTTAGATTGCTTGTATGACTTTTTGCAGAAGTGACTTTTTTTTCTAACTGAGGTGTGTTTGAATTATTATTTAAAAAGTCAGTTGAGATAGAAAATGACATAAATCATATTGAAACTATATATACATATTAGTTGTATATATTAAATTAATGAAAATTTTAATTTTAATTTTAAAAAAATTAAATATTATATAAAATATCGCTTGAGCACGGGCCAAAATATTATAGCGCCACTTATGAATAATAATCATCGCCAGCCTTATCCTAAATTAACTTATTAAACTTATCCTAAATTAATGAAAAATTAAATTTACCACTATTAAAAAATCTGAATCAAAAAATTGGATCTGAATTAGATTATCTTTTAGTATTTTGTAATAGGAGTAAAATCAAAAAATGAACATTAATTAATCCCCAAGTGATTTATACTATGGATGAAAGAATTTTTTTAGAAGACGTACACCCTATATTTTATACCCTATATTTTATACCGGAGGAGATATATTCTTTCAATTTTTCTCCATAGTTCATTGCATCTTTTCTTTTTCTTTTTCTTTTTTTTTCCTTAAAATAAAAATTCCAAAATTATGAGCATGTTATGAATATATTTATTATGTGGATGTTTATTACATAGTAACCCTTGAAGATCTATAAATAGAGACCTTATGTAAACATTTGTGATACACTTGAATGAGAATCCATTTCATCTCTCTAGAATTTCCTCTGACTTCTCTCTAGAATTCCTTCAATTTTATAACACGTTATTAGCACGATTGCTGATTTTGCTTCTTCATCTCATGCTTTTCTCCAAGATGTTAATCATCTTCTTCACTTGAACGACCTTGCCGACGCCGCCTCCGCCATTTGCTGCGGTTGTTAATATAGGTTATGTTTACATCTGCCATGAAACACGATGGACCTGAATGAAGCTGCGTCATGTCCGAGAAATGCTCATGAAGAGTTGAAGAAGCTGATTCCAGAGGCATAAGAAAATGATATAGACAAAGCAAGTCATTTTTGTGTGAGAAGATGAATGTTTCAAGAGATTTTGTGTGAAGGGGATATGGATCAAGATTTTAGGAGCATCGGTGAGGGATGGTGGAAGGAGCGTGTAGGGATTGCTCTTGTTGCCTCTTCTGTGTTGCGTCTTAGCCGTCACTGGAATGAATAGGCGCCAATAATCTCTGTTAATCTCTGTTTTTTCTTTTCGCCGTCCCCGTTCTTTGTTCTATCTATTCCTTCTGATCGCATTCCTGGCTGCTATAATGCTTCAATAATGTAAACTGTGGTCCACATGTTTTTCTTGTCTTCACATGCGCACAGGACGTTAATATTCGGAACCAAATAGACCAAGCAAGGAGTCATCTTCCTTCTATCCAGATCAATCACGATTTCAAGGTATGGGCTCCATGTATTTTTGTTTCATTATACTAAAAGAAAAAAGGTGGAACATAGAGATTCATGGAGGGTTTAAAAAAAAATTTCTATGGTCCACACTTTTTGATTTATGCATTGCATTTTTCTTTGTTTGGGGTCCACATGTTTTGATTTATGCATATCACGTTTTGATTTATACATCTTCCCTGATTCACTTTATCTATATAACATAATATTCTTCTTCTAATATAATATATTATAATAATTAAAAAAAAGGGAAACAGTGCGTTATGGAGTTCTGGAAATTTTTGTTATCATGTTTGAGATATATGCATATATTATAATATATATGGCTCATATGTTTATATTATATGATTTATATATAAAAAAAGTAATAATAAAAAAAATGAAGTAGCAAGATAAATGCATAATTGTATGTATTGCATAATTGGTCTCATGTTTAATTGTTCTTATTATTGTTTTCTACAATATATGCGTGAAGATGCTACCATGGTTTAATGTGTGTTAATTATATTTTTAATTTATATATATACATGTGTATGTGGCTTACGAGATGTGAAATTGTTTCACATGGTAGGACCGTGTCACTTCACACGGTCTTATTTCATATATATATATTGTTTTTGTGTTGTTCTTATTTTAGTATTTTAATTGTTTTAATTTTTTTAACATTATTATTATTATTATTATTATTATTATTATTATTATTATTTAATATTTTATCAACCTGAGGAAAACGAAACAGGATACTCTGATTCAGGTACGCTCTAATTAAATCTCTATATTTAATTTTTCTTTTAATTGTTTTAATTTAATTATAGATTTTATTATTGTTACTAATTTTATTAATATATCATGAGATTAAAATGCCATGGAGATATAAAGAGGCATAAATTGGCTTGAAACTAAGAGGCAAGTTAGCCTGAAGTCAAGAGGCAAGTTAGTCTGAAGCCAAAAGATAAATTATGAAACAAGGATTGATCCATAAATTTTGTATGCCATCAGTTGAATAAAGACCTCAAAATTGTATATTTGACATTAAATATTTCCTCAAATTATGAGACAAGGGATTGTATGATCATGATTGATATTATAAATAAATATATCCAATTTGCTATTGTAGTAGCAATATTGTGATAAAGTCAAGAAATATTGTGGATTAATTTCTTGCCATGATCAAACAGATCAATGAGTTATGAATCATGAATTAATAAATAGATTTGTGAATATGGTTGTTTACTATTATTGTTTTGTGTTTTATAATTATAATAAGTATTGTGAATATAAGAGAAGAATAAATAAAATAATCAAAAGGCAATATTATTTCAACAAAGTTTAATAGCGAGTGGCTCAACTCCATTATAAACCTTAATCATCTCATTTTGAAAATATTTAATGTCTTCTTCTTTTGCTTCTCTTGAAATGAGATCCAGATGAGGCAAAGCTCTTCGTAATATCGAGATTTGCATCATAAGTTTTTTAAGCTTTTTGTGTGGTCACTCAGTTAATCCTCCTTTTTTATAGATCTTTTGTATGGTGTGAGTAGACATATTTAATTGTTTACTCGCATCATCTAGGGTTAAGTGAAAATAATCACTTAAATCATGGTGCGTTGTTTTCTTTATTCTTTCCCGTTGCTCCATTGTTAATTTATATAATTCACCCTGATTAAGGGATGATATATCATATGGAATATTAACCGCAGGCTGTTTTCCTTTATCTAATGGATTTTCAATGTTGGTTTGAAATGAACTCCGCGGTAGTTCATTTAGGTTTTTAGCCCATTCCGAACCAACACAAAGGACCTCATGATAGTCCAATACAGGATCACGCATCAAGTTATATCCTGATGCTTGTAAATCTATATAATACTGTGTTAGAAAATGTTTGATTTCTCCAAAATTTTTATTACTAAAATCAAACATTGGAAGCCTGTCAGTATTGTAAGATTTATCCTGTACATTTTCAAATAAAATAGCATGGGAAATCATACCTATCTTCCTTCCGTGAACTTCAAGTTTATGATATTGAAGTCCGTTAGTATGTATAATTTCCCATAAAACATGACAGCAACTACATTCCAATAAGCTAGTAGTTGCTAATTGGCTTGTAGTTGTTGGCTGGATGATTGTTGCTGGCTGGCTGGTTGTTGATGGCTGGCTGGTGGTTGTTTGCTGGCTTGTGAGTGCTGGCTCATTGATTGTTGTGACTATTGGTTGAACTTGACTGGTAGACTCCATCAGTTCGGCCATAGTTCTACACCTTTTAATAGACCTTCTTGATGAACCTACTTCAGTTGTACCTTCCATCCTTGTAGATTGAAGAGCAACACTTGTTCTTGGGATAGAAGTAGGTACATTTGAAGCAGAAAGAGGAATAGTAGAAGGAGGAATAAACATCTCAAAAGGATTAGAAGATAACAAAGAAGTAAATGACATGTTGGGCTGATCATCATACAACAAAGCATAAAGTAATGCTGTTTCAGATGTATCAAAAACTGGGATAAAATTGCTAGGTCTTGCCATGACAATAGAATTTAGAGAAATATGTGAGTATCTGGTAATTGATATTATCATATGCTTGTGTGTTTGTGAGGCATGTTCGTTTGTCTTCTTCTATTTATAGCCGAATTAAATCCTATTGAATCTCTGCAGATTTGCGCAGTCCTGTTAAATCTCTGCAAATTTGCTCCCTATAATGCACGAGCCTGGAGTCTTTTTGACTTTATATGCATATGACAATCTGAGTTGTTGCGCTTGTGATCCCACAGTGATACATGTTACGCCTGTGATTCCACAGTGATGCGCCTGTGATTACACAGTATTGCGCTCGTGAATCTGCAATTATACACCTGATGATTTTGTATTTAATATATATTTGTTTGTTGATTCTGGAAAATGGAAATTTTGTTACCAGAAGTAACAAAATTATGCATTGATAATGCATTAAGAAATCTGTGGAATTTTAATGAAATAGATATCATATATGCTATTTTTATGGAATATTGTATGGAAATTCCATGAATTAATTTTTAAGGTCTCACACTTGAGGGGGAGAATGATATATATCAAGTGTGAATATTTATGTGATAATTCTTTGTGAATGTTTCTGTGTTGATTCCCCAAAAATGAATATTAGATTTGATGATAAATCATATGGATGATAAATTATATGGAAAGTTGACATGACTTGTTTGATCATCTGAGTCATATATTATGTGCTGCTTGTTCTTAAATAGAAATAATTATTGGAAATGGATCTCTGGAAATATATCAAATTGAAAGATTACATGTGAGATTATAAATCTGCAAAGTTTGCAGTGATGTTTGCAACCAGAAGTTTGCAATATATTATGCGCGCAATTTCCAGATTGAATGGTCCAGAAATCATGTATTAAAGTATCCATGAATGGATAGATCAATGATTATGAGAATATTGTTTATATGTGTATATTTGCAGCAATTATATAAGCCAACATAATTCTCCCTGTAAAATTGGCTTTTGGTCAAAAGCCAGATAAATTCCATCTTAAAAGTTTTAAATGTACAATGATTATTAATCTTCTATAATGACCATAGATGGATATACATTGTATGATTAGATGAGGGGGAGAAAAATAAGCAGATTGGGTAAAGAGATAAAGTGAAATGAATTATCATTGGCTCATATTGATCCTCGTACAAAGAAATGTGCACTAAAAGTTCAAAATGATAATTCAGTTGCAGAGTTTAGTTAATCGAATGCGAGAGGCATTCACTGACTTAAAGAAAGTGACAATGTCACAAGTCCCAACTACAAATGCTCCTATTTGAATTGTTATAAAGTACGCCTGAAGCGTTGCAGGTCCATCGGTTTTAAAGATAAAAATCCTCGAAAGAGAAAATGAGCTATAAAAATATAGATGATCAAGTTGAGGATAATTAAGAAAAGCTCCAGAAGAGCAATCTCATGTAGAGTTATTATCTCCAGTAAAGATATTATAAGAAGAGAGTATGGTGGTCCAAAAAGAGACCCAGGTACCTAATATATGTGAATATAATGAGATCTCAATAAATTATGAATGAAATCCGATGGGACCGAAAAATAAAGTTAACATTGACGACATTTATGTTGATATGATAGCATATGTGGTAATAAATGATAATGAGGATTATGAGCCACAATATATTAATGTGTGCTAGAAACACATGTCCCTGAAGGACATAAGGCGCTAGACACATGTTTCAGAAAGACTCAGGATGCTAGAAACATCAAATTCTCGAGAATAATCAATTAAATAAATTCATATATTACATGAAGGATTTATAGTGCATATAGTATCATTATCTGAATGAACATTAATTAAAAGTTTTATATGCACATGTATATTTATGAAAAGATTTAGATTAATTTTGTTATAATTTTACTTAAAAGATTTAAATCTTGCAGGTATACAATGAACAGTTAGATTGGGCATTTCTATTGTTCCATACAGAATACTTGATGACAGAAAGGATTATATGCTTAGAAGAACATTGAAAATCATGTAGTCATCAGGGGGAGCAAATCAGATGTAATCAAGAGGGGGAGACGATACACGCTGTACTTTTTTTCCCTTATCTAGGTTTTGTCCCACTGGGTTTTCCTAAAGAGGTTTTTAATGAGGCAGCACTAGAAAGTGTATCAATGAATGATATACTCTTTTCTTTGGCTAGGTTTTTATCCCACTGGGTTTTTCCTAGTTAAAGTTTTTAATGAGGCACATACATAATAAACATCCAAGGGGGAGTGTTATGAATATATTTATTATGTGAATGTTTATTGCATAGTAACCCTTGAAGATCTATAAATAGAGACCTTATGTAAACATTTGTGATACACTTGAATGAGAATCCATTTCATCTCTCTAGAATTTCTTCTGACTTCTCTCTAGAATTTCTTCTGACTTCTCTCTAGAATTCCTGCAATTTTATAACAGAGCATTTATTCTTGAAGCACACTTATGTTTGGAAAGAAAAAGAACAAGACGGAGTCATGAAGCAAAACACAGTGGTCCCACACATTTGCCCTTGATGGGATTTGTCCAAAACGTAGGGGTCCCACATATTTGCCTAGGATGGGATTTGTCCAAAACGCACAAAAAGCTAGGATGTGTTGCTTATAAAAAAGCCCACGTTTTGCTACTTTTTTTGTTGCTGCCCACGTAATGCTATTACCAAATAGGCTGCATTTTTTTGGTGCACAAAAGGTGGCGTTTTTGGCTTTTTTTTTTTTTTAAGAAAAAGCTGAGTTAACAGCCTCACCAAACAAGCCCAAAGCGTACTCCATAGCCTCCTTCCAAGACTGAATGGTTACCTTAAAAAATTGAATCAAATACAAGGACGACCAAAAAAATCATATAATCAATTAAAAAACACTAAAACTATACGCTCCCTTTCTTCTTTGTTTTTTTTCCCCGGAAGTATTGTATGATTACTTTTTTGTTGGGGGCTTAAACAACCTCGTTGCAGTTTGGAGAAGTCCATCTTTGATTTCGTCTGTATCTCTCTTAAAAGGTGTCTTTGTTTTGTGTGACATTATCACTCGGGGTTAAATGTTCTACGCATCTGGATGACCGAAACAAATATGAAGTTGGATTATCTGTCTACAAGCTCCTTCGGGCAAAGATAACCATCGCATTACTGTCTTAGTACTGAAAAGTTTCAGATGCTTGGCTTTACACACACATGTACGTATTACTTAGTTTCAATCAAATTTGAAGGTGTGTACTTTTTCTAACCCATAATCCAAAGTTAATTTTAGCTGTCATGTGATACGAGGATTATGAGATTATCCTATCTCCAATGAGATTTGATTTTAGTTAATAATCAAGCAGGAAATGATAATGACACTATTCAATCTTTCACATCACATTTGCCCAAAGAATCATCTTAACTCGTAGGTGTTGAAAAACTGAGATCGCAAAAAAAAAAAAAAAAGAAGAAGAAGCTCGGAACAGATAAGCATTTTTATGGAATATAATTATCATTCTAACCAATGTGTACTATATTTATTAGGCAATATCTGCCTCAAAATCCTTCCACTTCCCCTTTCTGTCTTTCCCTTTCTCAAAAAATGACGCTATATATATTAAATTACAGACTATTTTTGCAAGATTGGGGAGTGTCCAGTGTCCTCCCTCTGTAACCACTAATTTGCATCACATGAACTTACAGAAATATATGTATCAGCTCATCCACATTCTATATATCAACAAGGATGAGATCACAACCCATTATAGCCCAAGTTTATTTTGTACTCGTAGGAACTGTTCGATGCCGCTGCAGAGATTCCTGTGCTTGACATTGAACTCTATTCTGACTGGTTGATTAATTCTCAACGAAAGGTAGGCGAAACCAAGAAACAAAACATAAACATTAGATGTCATCCTTGCCTAATCAAAGCAAGAGATTCACAACGAATCTTTCTGTTTCAACATCCCTATGATAGATCTGCAAAATAGACAACATCAATTATACCAACAAAATATTTTAGAAATATATCAAGAATAGAATCAACTGAACGCTACAGATGATGATGAGATGAAACAAGTTGAACCATATGCAACCCAAATAAGCTCATGAGATTGTATTGGGCGGGTTTGTATCATAATGTCCCCTGTGGTTAATGACGATGATGAAGTTCAATGAAATCATAAAACAACTAAATCGTTTCTCTTAAGCTTACCATCTTCTTTTTTTGGAGCCAAGTTTACGCAGCTCGTGCAATTGATGCGCTATGTCTCGAATAAATTCTAGTCCATCATTGTCATCTCGAAGTGAATGCAATATATGCTCTAGAAGATCATGATCAGCTTCAAGTGCTTCCAACCTTTCGTTGAGGTCTGATATTTCATTTTCAATAGAAACCAAATCAACATTTTTTCTTTGAATGAAATTTTCTTGACCTACAGATACTGAATGGTTGTTTTCCTCGCACGGAGAACAAATCTCACTCTTTGAGGCAACTGAGCCATCTTGATCTGTAATACTTCCGCTACCAATATTATTATAATCTTCCTTTATAGACAAGACATTATTGTCTTTTAGACTTTCTAATCGAGGTCCTTCGCCATTAGAACATCCTTGTTGATCAGATTCACTTTCTTCAAAGTTTTTGGGTCTATCATTCGGCATATTGAAGGAAACGCTATTATCAGAAATTCGATGAAGCTTCATTTCCAAACTACTCAAACAATTAGAAATGTACAACTTTTCATCTTCAAATTCTAATGAGGTTTCATGAGCCACGGATTCATCATTGACTTGAGATAACTCGATCGACTTTGAATTGGAAGAAATGGTGATGGGAGGCACACTAAATTTTTTTTCTGTGATGTTCTTTTCCTTCGAATCACGTCTTTCCTTCCGCATATTATGGCCCATCGGTTCATCTTCCATGTTCATCCTATAAAATTCTAGTTCTGCGTCTAAATCTTGTATTTCTTTCTCTTTCTCTGCCAGTAGATCATGAGCTTTTTCCAATTCCTCTCCGTCATATTCTGCTTGCTCATCCATCATTCGCAAGTATTGAAGGGCTTCCATATGGAGCGCTGCCTTCTCCTCCTGTAACCTGGTGATCATAGCCATAGATTGATTTGCAGCAATCGCAGAAGCATTTCGTTCTTCCTCCAGATCCTTATATAAAGCACCAACGCATTTCTTGCAATGCTCAATCTGTCGCTTTAGCTGATCAACAATCGACTCCCCTTCAATTTCACCGACACCGAATCCTTCAAGAGATCCAAGGAAAGGCTCCATTGACGGGGCCTTCTGAAGTTCTTGAATTCCATTGGAGCTTGAAGTATTGGCTTGCATCTCAAGGGCATTAACATGGTCAATGGGAACAACTAATGGCATACTAGATCCAAGGGGAGAAGAATTAGGAGAACGTGGCTGCTTTGGCTCTTCATTTACTTTGTTAACTTCAGTTGGAGTTCGATGTTCATCGACAAAACCTGCAGGGGCTTCTCTTTCCTCATTTGTGTTAGGGAGCTCTTGAACATTACTCGACTCATCATTCCTAACACTTGAAAATGCTGAGTCATTTACACATGCAGCAGTTTCAGTGGATGCACGTGCAATTGTAACTGTTTCCTCGAAGGCCTCCTCATGGTTTTTGCATGCACCAGAAGTTTCAGTGGATGCACGTGCAGTTTCACTTGCTCGCGTATCATCATCACCTGGGAAAATTTCAAAATGCAAATGTTATACATTTTAGATCTATATATTCATATAACAAAATGTATGACTTGCAAAGCATAAAAGGATTACATTTCTTCGGTGATATGCTAACCAGTGGATGAGGATCTGATGTTACAAGCTCAGAAAGTGCAGCTGGAAGAGAATTCAGAGAAAGACTAGTACTCTTACTCACTTCTGGTTCTTGAGTACGAACATCCACAACGTCACAGGATGGCGAAACCTCATTTAGTGAAATGAGCTCAGGAAGTTCAGAACTCAATGAGTTTTGATTGGGCTGTGGCCATTTAATTTGTCCAAAACCATAGTCATTAACAGCATCAGAAACCGTGGAGTGGACATCAGGGTGACTGCTGACGTCGGGCTTCACACATGGAAATAAAATCAAAGGCTCGGTTTCAGGGGAAATAATGTGTGGCTTTGTTAGATTTGAATCACTTGGAAGACATTTTGATGGAGATACTGCTGTAAATTGGTTCATGAGAATATTCCTAGCTTCAATGTCTTCATGATTTTGACTACTAACATTGTCATCATCAGAAAATGCGGTCTCAGATTCAGAATCAGAGGCAAGTTTCACCTCTGTGTACTCGCCATAATTAGACAAGGAATCAGAACTGAACCTTCCTAAACAAGGTTTCTCGCGTATCTTCTTGAGTTTGTTCTGGTGGTTTCGGCAGTTTTTCCTGTATATATCTGAGAAAAGAAAGTCTGGCTTGAAATCAGCCATCCGGGGAGATTTCACCCCGGATTTCACTAGGATCGATCTTTGAGAACTCTGAATTGAGTTCCAAAACTTACCACAACAGCTACATGGCCTTGAGCCCATAGAACTGGTAAACGTATCTCTGTTGGTCAATGAGCTTTGAGATCCATGATCACCAAAAGCTGGCCCCAATTTGCCCAACAATAGCCTTTGAGTTTTAGAGTGGGTTTTATGGTCTGGGGCGGTCGACATGAGGCACTCATCACACATCCCATGACCATCTGAAACCTTATCATGAACATGGCACAATACCAAAGACGATATTTCTGATCTATGACTGCTACAGATTAGATTTTGATACCATCCTAGTTTCTGCTTTTCACCACTTAGTACATGATCAATTCTGGAGCACAGAGCACAAGGGCTTTGCAGGTTGCAGTATCTTGCAAATCTCGTCAACAGATATGATACGGCGGCATTGATGAGAAGAAGAAATATCAAAAACCACTCACAAGCTGCAGATGTGAGGACGGTATAAAAGCCCTGTATCCTGTGTGTTTTAACCAACGTGGTTCCACTTTTTGCCATATCCACCGTAGTAGATCCAGAAATCGACGAGATTCACGCCAGAACAAAGTCACTAGTTAAAAGCCAGCCTCTCAATTCAAAGCGAAAAATTGCATCCCGATGATTTAAAGGCAGGGCTGTATGGCCATAAAAACGTAAGGAACAGTCAGAATAATGGCATTAAAATCCAAGCCAATGCATGCAATTCATGTATATGCTCCGCTGAATGTTTTAAAAAAATTTAGACGGCAGATAGATTACACGCCACAAAAGGAGCCTGAGATTTTTAAAGCTCCAGAACAGAAAATGAATGAAGGAGATGATAAAAACTTACTCCTCAAACAAATCAATAAAACAATGTTGATCCATATTAAATACGTAAACATAAGTTAGACGCCCAAGATGATAATGGGGAGACAAAAACGACGAGTTCTCAGCGAACAAGAGGTGAGATATGGAGACGAACAAACTTTTGAAAAAGAAAAAATAACTAGAGAGGCTGATATGCCAAGCAAATTCTTCACGAGTCTCAGAATGGATAGAAAACTTCCAGTGGTTGGGTTTCAAATGAAAGCGAATTCTTTTACAGGTCAAGACAATGAAAAATTAATAATTCAAACATAATGCCGACCCCAATTCCAACATGAACCCAGGAAAATTGTTTGGAAATCATGGATGACACATAATTCATGAAGTTCATCCGTATTTGCATCGAAAACATAGCGAAATGTGTGTACCTGTTCTGCAGCTTGTGAGAAAGAGGAAGAAGGGGGAGAGATCAAAATTGCGAGGAAAGATCGTGAATAATTTCTATTTCTATTTTTTTCCTTCAGAAAAAGTAGAAATAAAATTAGAATAATCCAGAACCGAATTGAAAAACATACATTAAATTACAAATAAATAAAAAAAGAATTTGTATGCTGGTTCTTGAGTCTTGACTAATAGAGAAAAAGAGTGACCGTTGAAATCAACGGCTTAATGATGAACCAAACAAATGTTTTTACCTTTTTACGCAAATGCCTTATTTTTCTTTAACCATAAACCAAACAAATTCATGTAATTATCCTTGCATTCCATTATTGTGTTTCCATTACATTTCTCTGATTTTGTGAACCAAATGGGCACTACGTACAGATTTCCTCATTGGTCCTTTTGTCTGCTTCTTAAAAGTTTAAATAAGCTGGATCAGGCTCGAAACACTAGGACATGCCCATAAACTCCCTTTTGTCCTTAACGTGTTCTTGAAGAACTAACTTTTCCTTTTTATTATTTTCATCAAACTTTTTAATTAAATTTACTTTTTTACTATAAATTATATCCTATGTTTAAAAAAAAAGAGAGAGAGATGAAGTGACTGGTAAGTTCATACGTGCACGGAGATGTTGCTGAAAAGCAGCATCGGATGAATAGGTATTTATTCCTTTGTTTATATATATGTATGTGTCTAATCGTTGTTTAGGATGTTACATATTTCTCAATAATGGTCTTTATGATTCAAAGCTCCGCTATATATGCCAAAGAATTTAAATTATACAACTTGGGGGGAGAGATGTTACTGTTCATCATAACCTAGACTTTTGCTTTAAAATAATAATTATGTATGTATTTTTTTAAAAAAAAAAATTTTGATGTTGGATGCTCTTTCAAAGTGGTAGGCTTAGAGCTAACAATAAAGCTAGAAAAGTCTACCACAAGCGAGTAGTCTTTGCTGAAGCCAAAAGAGGGACATGCTTATTTCATCTTTACTGAGACTTCATGCAACCCCAGGTGGGGCCAGGGTCCAATTTCTTTCTTGTTTTGTTTGTATTGGACTTGCCAACATATCTAATACGTAAGTGAGACGGACCTTGTCCTTCTGTCTATTTTTTGGAGTGAGAATAAGCATATGTGTATTTTTTTTTATCCTATTAAGTATATATATTACATTAATTAAAAGGTTGATGAACTTCATATTTACTTAAATTCTCTTCTACTTGCACTTCATGCATATTTGAAAAAAAAAGTTTATTTCAAACACGTATTTATTATCTCTAATTAACTTTAACCACTTCTCTAAATCATGTAATTTGATTATTGAGTTATTGTAAATAACATTAACAATGGATCTATTAGATACACTGTCAGTAACTATCTATATAAAATTGGAAGGAGTTTTGACCGAAATTCATGGGAATGAAAAAACACATACTACGGAATGGATTTAGACTAATCATATGGTTTCATAAAAAAATTAATACCCCACCCTTAGCTCTTGCATGTAAGATTGAGTTGATACTAGTTTGTTTGTTTGTTGTTTTTTTGGTTGCCAGCATAGGTTTTTTTAAAAAGAGATTTTAAATATAAAATATTAATCCACCAATTGTTTAAATTTATGCTTATTCTTTCCTAAATTCTGCTAATTAATTATATTTAAACGAGTTTTTCATTAAGAGGGCGGCTTTAGAAGTAAAACAATTAAAAGAAGGAAGAAGCACTTTAAGAAAACTATTCTCCCTTTTCCTAAATGACTAATTTAACTAATTTTTATAATTGTAACCATTTAATTATTTAGCTCAACATTAAAAGGTAATTATTAGATTCAGAGGAGGTAATCACCGGTCATAGCTCAAGGTAAAACGTAAGCCAACACCTTAATCAAATTAATATTGCTGGCCCTGTTCAAGCGGTTCCTGTTTCGGAACTTGCCTCCCTCCTCCTTTCAGCTAGAGCCTCACTGGAATATCGCAACGCATCATTGGCTGAATGCCTCTCCATCCACAAGCCCTCAAATCCTCTATTCCCAACTATGGTCCTTCCTTAACCCTCACATGTCGTCGAAATCCTTCGCTAATTTTCCCTTTCTCTCGCCCTCACTCCGTTTTCGTCCGCAACGGCGTCAAAATCCCTCTGCCCAAACTCTTCTCTGCCTCAATCGCCGCTGTTCCCTGCGCTGCCGAAAACGATTGGAAGTTGAGGAGCTCTGGAATCAAGGATAACGATGTTGCTACTCTCGGGAACCTTTGTGTTGACATTGTCCTCAATGTCCCTCAGTTGCCGCCTCCCTCCGCCGAGGAACGCAAGGCATTTATGAAACAGATATCGGCTTCTCCACCTGACAAGGTAGCTTCTCCTGCTTGTACCTTCCCTCTAATCAATCCTTTATTTATTTATTTTTTTTTATACAGCAATTTTGTGCTTGGTTTTAGTCACTTAGAGCTGCCAATTTGGCTATCGACTCTATCATATCCAGTTACCGTTCTCGCATTAAAATCTATTTAAAAAAAATAAATTTTTTGAAGCCTTGAGTTCTTAGGTGTCTTTCATATTCTTCTGTGTTTACTTGTTATTATATACTAAGCATGCCTGTTTGGGACTTCATTCACGTATAAAGTATGATGTTTTTACTATCCATCTTCGCTCCAAGTATATGGTTTGCTCCATTTTTTATTATATGAATGAATGGGCGGAAACTTGGAAATTTAGTTGGTTATTGAAGTTACCAGTGTGTGCGGTTAGAAGTTTCAATTCAACTTCCTGGGATCCACTACCCCTCCCTTCTTCTTCTTTTTCGCCTGATCAAAACCAGCTTTCATGCAAATGTTAGAAATGTTGGTTAAAGGCAAGTTTAATCATTCTTCTGGTTATGCTGATTATGGTGGATTTTCTTGTGGTTAATTGATACGTGTGTGTGTGTGAAACAACAAACATTGAGAAGAAAGCATCGTTTTAAAAATGAAGTTATTAGAGGAGTAAGAAACAAAAACGCTCTCCAGGAGAAACTGAAGCGTACCTGATTGGTTATGCCCATTCTGTGTTGAATAGAAGAGTTGCAAATTTACTTAACATTGTGATCCTTCTAACTCATGTTTATTGGATGACGTCTGTTGCCTGTTAGACTTATCTCTGAATACACATAACACAAACAACTGGATAATTAGATTTGTGAGGCCTACGAGTTTGGAAACATGTTATTTACATCAATTATTTTAAGTTCCACGGACCAAACAAAAATCTTAAGCATATGATTTCTGAATTTGATGGGTTTGATGTGCTTTCAATTCATTTCCATTGGGGAATACATCTTTGGTTTTATTTTAAATCATCCAATGAGAACGCATTAAAAATCATTACTTTTCATGTTTTGCTTTATGTGAAGGGCTATTGCAGTCTCTCATTGTTTTGATATATTTTGTTTCACCTTGGATTCTATGGTTTTCCATCTAGAAATACTGGGAAGCTGGCGGGAACTGCAATGTGGCTATAGCAGCATCAAGACTGGGACTTGACTGCTTTGCTATTGGTCATCTGGGTAATGAGGTATATGGGAAGTTTTTGCTTGATGTGCTTAGTGATGAGGGCATTAGGATGGTACAAATGAGTGATAATGCTGATGCTACCAACAACTCCAGTGCCTCTCATGAAACACTTTTGTGCTGGGTTCTTGTCGATCCTTTACAAAGACATGGTTTTTGTAGGTAATATTTTATATCAAAGTTGTGTATCCCTGTAATAACTGTCACTAATTTGTTCTCATATTTGCTTCACAAATACCTGAACAAGCAATTTTTCTTTGCTAGTCGGGCTGATTTTAGCAAGGAGCCTGCATTTCACTGGATGAAGCAATTGTCCACTGAAGTAAAGGTGGCTATTAAAAAGTCAAAGGTCTTATTTTGTAATGGATATGGCTTTGATGACCTCTCTCCTGAGTTACTACTCTCGGCAGTGGAATGTGCTGTTGAAGCTGGCACAGCAGTCTTCTTTGATCCTGGGCCACGTGGAAGGAGTCTTTCAACTGGGACACCAGAAGAACAACGAGCCTTTTACCAGTTTCTGTGGATGAGCGATGTTCTTCTTCTAACTTCTGATGAGGTTTGTTCTCTAATTCCCCTTAGATAGCTTTTATCTAGCTAGTTTTTCAGTTTCTTATATTGTATTTTCTGTTCTGCATGTCCTATTATGTGTTGTATATTTCTTATATTAATTTATTAGTTTTGTAATAGCTCCATATACATTCTTATGAGCGACATAAAATAACTACAGGTCTGTATCTCAGTTTTTTGTTTTAGTGTTGAGGTCTCATGTTTATACTTTGTGTTAATAAGGACCTTATTAACTTTATGTAATGATCCCAACGTTCCTCTTAAGAAAGGGTCTCTTCAGTTTGTTTGTCAAAGTTATGTAAAACAATTTTGTAGCATTACTTGATCAGTTGATTGTGAATTCTATTTCTTTGGTGCCACATAGATGAAACTCTGCATTCTAGAATTCGTGTCTCAGTGCAAATTGATGCGGCAATTTCTCATGTTCATGGTTCAACAACTCTTTATAAATGCTCGTATGATTACCTGTTTCAAATTCCTAACTCTCTTGCGGATATGTTAACAAGCTAAAATAGTTTGTAGTACAAACTAGTTGAATATGGAACTCAAAGGCTGGCCCATTCAACTAATGTGTGGGTCTGTGTTGGTATAGATATCGATCATCTGTCAAGCAGGCAAGCTCAATTACATAAAATGCTGATTAAATAATGTCCAATTACTGATCGGTGGTTATGAATTGGTCTCCACCTAATGTTATTTTATTCAAGCTTTTTTGAACTGGTTGCGCCCTGCTCTGTATCCGCTCAACATGTGAAAGGTTGAAAATATTATAGACTTCATTTGTAGGCAGTTTACTCGCTACCATTGCATTTAACTACATATTTGGTGTTGATGTTTGACATGACAGGCTGAGTCATTAACTGGCATAGGAAATCCAATATTGGCAGGGCAGGAGTTGCTTAAAAGAGGGATCCGCACAAAATGGGTGATTGTGAAAATTGGTCCCAGAGGTTCAATCCTAATATCTAAGTCGAGTATAGCTTGTGCACCTGCATTCAAGGTATGATCTTCTCATTTTGGGGTTGTCTGTTAAAATACTATTTCCATGAAACATTTTTGTGAAGGAAAAATTGTGATTTTCTTAAATAACGAAAATTATGCCCAAGATTGATTCTAAATTTCTAATATGCTCCAATTATAACATATCTTTATGTGTTCAATGTATTATGTTTGTCTCTCAATAAATTCAACTAGATTCATGAATTTTGATGTTTTGCTTTTAGGCCTTTGAGAGCCTTTTTTATGTCAATATGTTAATTATATTTATTCTCTTCAGCTTTCTCTATCTTGGTGCTAACTGATGGGACTTTAAAAATGTTATCAGGCCAATGTTATTGACACCGTTGGATGTGGGGACAGTTTTGTAGCTCCCATTGCTTACGGTTTTATAAACAAGATGCCTCTGGTTAATACGTTAGCAATAGCAAATGCAGTGGGCGCTGCTACTGCTATGGGTTGTGGTGCTGGTAGGAATGTAGCTACGCTGGATAAAGTTACAGATATAATGCGATCATCAAACCTTAACGTAGACAATGAATTTTGGACTGACCTACTTGAAAAGAACGTGGATGCTCAGGAAATAGAATTTCTGTCAAATGATGTTGTCATCGGAAAAAGAAATCAGCTCAAAAATGTCTCCTTCAATAAGGTTGCCTCTGAATTGTTGCTCAGGTTCAAATTTCCCCGGCTGGAGGAGAAAGTGCTTTCTTGACATATTTTGGATAAAATCCATTATAGTTAAAAGTGATTCTATTCTCACCCTGATCTGAGCGCCTTTTTGCTTTTGATTCCTTTTAGTAGTAAAAGCCTTGCATTGAGTGATTGTTGCAGAAGAGTTCATCTTGATTGCGTTGGAATGGTTGTTGAAAAGGCTCTGCAGTAAGGAAAAGTATTTGAAATCCCGTGGTTAGCTGCTCATCAACTATTTTAACTGATTGCTGCCATTGAAAACGGAGCAGTATGATGTTGCTCTGATCCCTTTATCGTGTTTTAGGCCGAAATTCTAATACCTTTGACGGATTCTAATTTTTCATGACTTCAGAGGAGGGGCCAAACGTAGATATGGATTCCTTCCACCTGGTGCAACTGCATGTGATATGAAAGTATTGTGAAAAAATTATTGGCGGGGCATTGAAAAATTTTGGTTTTTGTGGCTTTGAATATTTTGAATAGGGATTATGATATTCATCGTCCTGATGCAATAAGATTTTTGTAATTTTGAATCATATGTTCTGCTATAGAGTATTGACTTTCAGTTCATGGTCGTTACACTGAATCAAAACTGCTTTCAATTTTTTCCTCATCCAATTCTTTTTATAAGCTTTTTTTTATCGATTATGTAAAATAAGCTGTCAGTTAAAATTAGTTAAAAATAATAAATATGTTAAAAATATTATGTTTTTTTTTAAAATATGTCTTTATTTATGAAAAGAGAACATG
Organism: Acacia confusa; assembly: GCA_037074495.1. Classification (NCBI taxonomy): domain Eukaryota; kingdom Viridiplantae; phylum Streptophyta; class Magnoliopsida; order Fabales; family Fabaceae; genus Acacia; species Acacia confusa. The sequence continues at coordinate 3,809,429 of CM073507.1, read as the reverse complement.
AGAGACAGAGTAAATATAAAATATGAAATAAAATGGGTAATAAATAATTAAATGAAAGAGAATTAGTAGTGAATGAGGGATAATTAATATAAAAATATGTTAATATACTTGTACCATGTTCACCCCAAAAGAAAAAATCAATCCAATCTGCGTGTTGAATTTGGAAGTCTAATCTCGACTCATTCGCACAAGACAGCCAATCTCAAACGCAAACTCCAAGTCTCCATACAGAATATGGAACTTTTCAATTTGGCTTTTTATCATAAAGGTTAAACGCATCAAATCAGCATCGTTCACATAAGTCATAACAGAATTTGGAATTGTTGGGATCTGCAATTTAAAGTCAAAGACAAATATTTGAAACTGCAATTTAAGTCAACTATTCAAAGCAAGTTGCTGTCTGTTTAGTGAGCAGACGTGAAAAAATTCTCCAGTTTTGCCGACGCAATGACTTTGTTTGGTCTGAAAGGAAACCAAAACAAGCAAACTGAAAGTAGAACAACAAAAAGCCCAGGTTTCTTAAACACTTCATTTATAGCTTCTACTAGCATTATTCGGAGATTGGCTTGTAAAAGGTGGTTATTATGGCAAATTTTGTTCATCAGAGTATAACTTAATAACCGGCAAAGAAATTATTTTTGGATTTTCAATTATTCTCACCTCGACCAAACTTTGAAATGAAGACACTTTTTCAAGGAGAAAACAGTTGGAAACGCGGAAACAGAGTGCTATACTAGGAGGCATTTTGACTTTTACGTTGGTTCACAGCAAAACTATGTGTTTTTTAAATCTTTTTTTTTTTAAATAAAATTAGCATGGAGGTCATGATTATCTGTCTTTTTCATCTGGGATTTGTTTAGTGCAAAATTTATCTGTTTCTCTTGGAAGTTTTATCACGAAACTTTATTCTGCCTGCATTTCCGGACATATGCAGCCCCCCTCTAAAAGCTCATTTTGACCTACAAATATTTTCCAGTGTGAACCTTTCATCATAGGCTGTCTTTGATTTATTGTTTATTTCTGGGCCATGCATGGTTTTAGCGGTATTTAAGATTAAGTATGATTCTTGATAATCAACTGATTAATGGTGTAAATTTATATGGTCCATAGGATTATGATGGTGTGCACATATATATTTCCCTTAGCTGGATCTCATATGTCTTCAAACTAGGTCAAATTCTACCTCATCTTCCTTTTCTCCTGCTCAGGATGCGTCTGTCACACTGTCTTCACCCAGAAACCTGTCTTCACATTTCTCAAAAATGTAGAACTACACATTTTGTTTCTAAACTGAATCAATTGACTTCTCATTCATCACACATATACTCCATTACAAAGTACCTAATCTCTCGTGAATTCTGTCTACTAGGATTAGATCATAAACTCTTGTTTAGACAAAAGGATTGTGTTTTTACCATTTGAAGAATTCGAAAATATTCCCATGTTCGAAATGCATACTATATATATGTGATAGGCTGGTCTCCTCTGTACCTAATCTGAGCTGTCTGATAAAAATAAAAAATGAAAAAAAGAGGCCCGAACAATCTTTTTTCCTTACTTTTCCAGAAGGCAACTTTACAGGATGAAAGAATTCTACTCCCCCCCCCCCCCCCAAGCTGCCTTCTTTTGATGTGCATGTAATCGCTATGTCACGAAGAGACACAACAAATTAGGGTATGCTGTAACGATACATTATTTGATTTTATGTGTCTGTGACTGCGTCCACCTCCCTCTTTTTCTCTGGTTATTATTCTCCTCTCTCATATTGCATATATGCTCTACTCTTTTAAAAACGAGCTTATCTGTATAGGTGTTAAAGCTTAAGACTCAAGTTTGGCATATCGCAGCAATCTTGAAGGCTCAGACACCCAGAAAGATATAGGAACCTAGATGGCCACAAAAAAACAAACAAATAGGAACCTCAAAAACTATTCAATACAGTTTCCCTAATTTAAAGCAGTACGCGCGCTACAACTCTATATATTCCGGTGCAAATTTGTTGGTCCAAAGTATAATGCATGTGCTTCGGGCTGTTTTGAAATAATGTTAGTGACTTCAGTATTGTAAGTTTGTAACATACAAATAAAGATTGAAAGAGCCACTAAATAAGTTAAAAATTGTTATTGTATTGATTAAAATAAGTTTATATTCTCTCTGCTTCTATTTATAAAAGTCCAGTTTCGGGTTTTAAGAAAGCTGTTAAAATTGGTTAATAATAATAAGTATGTCTTGGGATTTTTTTTTTTTAAAAAAATATACCTCTATTTATGTGGGGTAAGTAAGAGATATAAATAAAGTAAATATAAGTACCACCAATCTTTAAATTAATGCAATACATATAATTAATAAGGGAGAAAATGAAAAAAAAAAAACTTATTACATGTTGAGATAACTCTTGTCATGTTTTTATAAAAAAAAAAAAAAAGACTAAAGGAATTTAAACTTTGGACTATTATAAAAAAAAATGATTGGAGGGAGAGTATCAGTTTGTTAAATGATATACATGTTCTATTCCCTTATTTTCTAAAATTAAGAATTGAATTTTGAAATTAAAGGAGTATATGAAATAGAGGGGTAATTGAAAGTCAGTAGCTAGGGTTAGGTTGTGAATGTGAATAGGACAGTCGCTATGCAAAAAAAGGAGCGTTGAAAAATCACCAGAGAAAACTAAAAGGAAAAGGAAAAGGAAGAAGCGTTGAATGTAAGCAGTGATTTGTGGGGGGAATTATTGGTAAAATGTAATCAGTTGATTTAAAAAGATGGGAAAATTCTATTCAGGGCTCAAGGTAGAAAAATATTGACAAAAAATGCCTTAAGAAAATTCAAATGTCAAAAAAGGCCCTAAACCTTTTCTGGTATTATTTCAGAAAAAAATGTACGGATATAGTTGTTAATGAGATTGATTTAGTTGTTAATTATACTAATTTAGTTGTTAATGTAACGGGGACTGATATAGTTGTTAACACTTTTTGAAATAATACTAAAAAAGACCCTAAGACTTTTTTGACATTTGACTTTTCATAGAGTTTTTTTTTATAATATTTTTTTAACTTGGGCCCTGAATGAAATTTTTCCTAAAAAGAAAGAGGACTATGTGTGAAAAGCGAAGTAGTTGTAGAAAAGCGGGACTCTTAAACAAGCCAAGAATCTCCTCCAAAACTTTTCACGTATATAACCCACATGAAATATCAATGCATGGTCATATCACCAACACCTCCACTTTAGTCATATCACCCCCCCCCCCCCCCCTCTCTCTCCCCCCCACCCAACCAAACCCTTCATCTCTGTGTCTCATATATGTTGTGGGGAATGTCGTCTGGTTCGAGGTCACTCATGCAAGCTCTCAAACGCGCATCTTGTGAGTGATCTCGGACCAGGCTTCATTCCCCTCAGCCACATATCAGTCAATCATAACCACACCCTATTCTCTGTGTTCCTCCCCTTCTTAACAAGAATATCAGCAATACATGAGAAATCCAGGTAAGTCCTCATCTCATGTGCTCTCAAGTTTAAACATACGTACGAAACAGACAACTTCTCTGGATTAACCAGCTGCTAGAGGGGTTGGGATTCCAATTGACGACTTCTTGAATGTTTTGCGTAAATTGTTCATAATTATGGGTTAGGCACTGTATTAACTAACTAGTGTTGATCGTCTTTAGGCTTCTTATGGGTTAGGTTTAGTGTCCTCGGGACTTGAAGTGGTATAAATAATGTTGGTTTTTCTGCCGTGCAAGCATTTTGTTTGTGTTTTGTTAGGGGACAGGTTCTTCAATCTGCTCCACAATCATCATCATTTCACTTTTGTTCGTGTCCAACTTTTCGTCCCTGGTGGGTCAGGTATTTCATATATGCTCGCTCCTTCATGGGTCAACTTTAGTATTCAAAATTAAATACGAAACTACAGAAATAATGGATTGAATTTACCCGTGAAGCTCATTTTTCAGGGGGCTCAGATCTGCCTCTCATTGTCTTTTCTTGATGCAACTGTACACTTGCTGGGGTTAACCATTATTATGAGACTCCATCATAAATTTCACCATATATATTGCTTTGGTACATATATGCTTCAGATCACAAAACGCAAAATGGCTTTTCTTCATTTAGGAAGTTGTTTAATATGGTTCCGTAGATGACAAAATAGGAGTCTTTTTTCGTGAAAAAATGTAGATGGTCATCTATTCTGATGAACAATCAGAGATTAGAACGGCGCAAGACATGTACTTAAAGTGGGGAATCAAGGAGAAAAAGGAAAAAAAGAAAGAAAAGGCACTTCTATTAGTATATATGGAATTTATCCTCAGTTGCTATATCTGATGTAATAAGTAGATTACGACAAAATTTTCCAAAACCTTTTTACCTTCCCCCCATAATACTCGAAATAAAACTGACCAACAGACAACAATAAAACAGGGTGGTCTTGTTGGGATCATAATTATGAAGTATGCATTGCCTGTGTGAGCTGGGGAATCTTAAACTTAATTCTAGATCATCCTAAATTAATATTAATAAATAATTATATATAGTAGTATTAATTAGCTGAACGAGTAAGTGTTCACTGCAACTAATCCAATCATCTGGGTAGTTTCTTAGGAGTAATAACAGTAATAAATGTCTCTCGAAAGAACACTGAAGATTGCCAAACAGAGATAAGTAGTCATTATTAACTGCTTAATCACCCCAAAAAGGCCAAAATTGTGGTTTAAAAAGGGTCTCTGAATATAGAAGCTAATTATTGTATGTCCGAATTGAATGTGTACATTCGAGTTCTGCACTCTTTTTTTTTTTGCTCAGGAAATTCTGCACTCTAACAGGACAAGGAATATAAAATAATAAGTGGCAGAGTGTACAGTCAGTTTTAAGATAAAATATGAAAAATGGATGTTTGTTAACCCAAGTAAATTCTCTTTCTAATAAACCCTTTTGTCTCTTATTCTGACAACTTCAGAATTGATCAGTTATCACTGCATGTTTCAACACACAATCGTCGTGTAGTCTTGACATCATCCTTTGCAGCTAAAGGTATGAGCAACATCTGAACTCTCTGAAGCGACAGTAATAATTGTCCGGCATGCTTCACCAGTGACGGAGATGGCCATTTCTGCGCCCAACAGTGCTCCAATTATTCTCCTCTATGGCTTTATGTTTATGCAAAGTCGGCTGAAATAGGAAACCTTACAAATTCAAAACCTAGTTCAGCTCTTTGCCAAAATAGAAAATTCCCAGATAAGCCGTCAGATGTATGCGGTAGAAGAAAGCCAGATCTCAACCATGACGAGTGACCAAAAGATGAAACAGCAAAATACGGCTAGCTCACACAGGGTTCCAGCGGGTAAGCAAAAGAGGTTCTGAACTCTCTCACCAGTTTGTATTGTGTAAGTCGCCAGAAACTCAACAAATACTTATATACAACTTCGATGACATGGTGTTTGAAAAACAGAACACATATATGAACTTTTTTTAGTACGGAAAATTCTTAATATAAGCATGATTTTAGCATAATGCTCATACCAGTGACTGTGTGTCGATCATAATCTTCTTGGTTAAGGGCTCCTCATGATTGCTGTAACAAAGAGTCTATAGAGCTCTCAATATGATCATCATCAAGGGAGAGAATCAGAGAAGAAAGAAAAGCTACAACGGGACCAACACGGATTCAGAGATGTGGAGTGGGGTACCAGAAACAGAGAACTTTGGTTCTCTCTGGGTCCCTAAAGGTGGCATGATTGATCAAGTAGAGGCAGAGAATTCCATAGAATCAGATTCCAAGATCACTTACCCATCTCTCCAAGCAAGTTCCGGCCACATTACACTGCATAAAGCTCATATACAAGATAGTACCAGCCTTTTCTGGGTTCTGGTTGCTGCAAACCTGCCACTTCACATGCCACTTGTATCAGTATCAGTATCGCCTGCTCAGGCTCAGCCAACACTCGAACCCGCTTTTCCCTTGTACCTAATGAAGCCTGAACCTAACATTGTGATCAATCTTTTCATATACTGTCAAGAAGGTAGTTGCAGATAAGTACCTCCGGTGTTATAATCCAAACACAACACTAATTTAGGTAGCACTGCACTCTTCCACTGTTTCTCTCTCTTCTTAATTAGTTGCAAAAAGTGGAGCCAGCGTAAAAGATCCATAATAAGCTTCTTCGTGCAAACTGTACATTATCTATGTCTGAGCATCAATTCCTCAATGACTCGCTTTGGCATATCTGAGAAAAATAATTAGCTTTCGTTAGTAAAAAAAGGAGGAGTAAGAAACTAGATGAAAAACTTGAAGTCCCGTCGTGGCATACGGATTTTTTTTTAATGAACGCCGGCGCGTTTGAGTGAGAGTTTACTAACGTGTGGTTACGTAGAATACCACTTAAATCTTTAAGGAAATAATGAAAATATTAAATTAAATATTTAATGAATATTTTGCACCTACCTCCATCATTGTTAATTTATAAAATATTGTGCCCTTACCTTTCCTATCATCTATCTTTTATAACCTTTTCACTTTATTTTTTAATGTTTTGAACCTGCCGGTTTACTGAAGTGTCAATTAAGAATATCTTTAATATTCTATTTTTATATAGCTACTACTGCGTGTGAGTCTCAAATAAGAAAAATACTTACCCACATGTCTTAAACACTTGTAAGTACAGAAAATTCAACACACACACAAGTTTAACTTGTAAATTGGACAGAGGAAATAATTAATTTCTTTATTTTTAACCTGCTTGTAATTTTCCCTTTTTTAATCACACATAGATTTAATTAGGATTAAGGCCTAATTTAGTCCCAAAAGTTTTCACAAAAAAATTGTGAGTATTCGAAAGTTTTTCTTAGATTCATTTTGCCTCGAAAGTGTTAAAAATGAGCAATGCCAACCTTAATTTTTAATGTTTTAATGGTAAGTGTTAAATTTTTTAATAATTAAGGCAAATGCACTCATTTTTTTAACATTTCTAGGTCCTTATTAATCTAACAAAAATTTGCGGATATCCAAGCTTTTACCTTGACATCAACTAGCTATTGGCTAAAATGATAAGCAGTCTTAACCCATAAAAAAGAGAATACCAATTTGATATTAAAAAACGTATTTATTGGGAAAGACAATAACTCTTTTACACTTTTAAGCCTTAAAAAAATAAATCCTTCATTTTGGGGGGATGACCCATTTAATTCTTTGGGTCAGTTTTGTCTAAGCAATGCTTCCCTTGTTAATTATCCAAATTGGTTGATCCAAAAACTATAATCAACTTTCCGTATCATTGGAAAAAACTTGCGAGAGAATAGGAGCAAGACGCATAAATGTAGATGGTTATGTATTCTAGTCCGGACTAAAGCCTCTGGTCCCAAAAAAAAAAAAATAAAAGCATATAGTAGAAAACATTTCGAACAAAAGCCCTGGAACTCTAGTAGACTCCATGCGAGATCATTTTAGGGGACGATCTAGCATTACATCAAGTAAATAACATATTAGTCCTTCCCCTTAATTGTTTTTAATGTTGAACCACCCATCAGTGAGTGACTTATACAATATTTCATTGCATGGTTGAATCATGATATATTTCTTCTGTATTGACCATTAACAAATGTACTATAAGTTGAATCTTATAGCATTTTATGAATTATATCTCCTCAAAAATATAAATAATAGTACGATCAAAACATTGTATCTATCAAGATCAGGCTCGTCAATGATCACGACCATTACTTTACATTTAACAAATCTGTCCTTTGCATTGTGGAGTTTTCCCTTTCAATATTTATTATAAGGCGTTGCAAGTGATTTTGGCAATATATTCAATTAACATCTCATTGTTGTTTTAGATTTCAGCAGCAAACCCAGTTTCTTACATTCATGGATGACACACTCTCTTGGGTGCCATTTTTGGTGCGGACAATAACAATACCCAGGAACGGGAGTTGGCTACAAGGAGGATGAAGAACCAGAACAATTTGGAGGAATAAAGCTGGTTTGGAGTAGCAAGTGATGCATACCGTACAATTGTTGGAGGCATAAGGTGCATAATAATCAAGAATAACATTTCATTTTACAGTTTCATACTCAATTGTTGGAGGCAAAATAGATTGTCTTAACAGATGACTTTGAATATGAACAGAACAGCTGTCATGTAGAATCGTGAATTGAAGTCCCACAAGAAATTTGCTGAAGCAATTGCCAACATATAGACAATGCCCCAATTATGCAGCACAACAGCACAAATGCATTGCAATTGCAAGGCCCACCAAACAAGGTGAGTGCACATTGAGAATGCTCTCCTCATCTTTGTTATTTTCAGAGTCAAAACAATATCATCAAAAGTGAGATGCAAAACCTAGCGTTTTCTTTTAAATGGTAGCTGCAAACAATATTATAATATATCTTTAGACTCTTTGAATAGCCTGCCAAAAACAGAACACTTAAAATTTGGATCCAGCCTTAAATATTTAAACTAGTTTTCCAGTGAAGTAATCACTATTTTAAATGTCAACTCAGCAATTATCACTGAAGTGATCAATGTTGTGAAGTTGACGGGGTGCAAAGATAGAGACAAGACATTGCAGGTTGATATGGATGAAATTGACTTCTTCAAACGAGCAGATAGCTAGGTTGAACGAGGAAGCCAGTATATGAACTCTACAAGCACCCTAACTCAGCTTTTGAAGTTGGACCAATATGGAGAGACATTGTTTTATCGTCTCCAAGGTTGACTATCCAACAGGAGCTGCAATATGCAATCCAAAAGGTTGAAAAATTGTAACATAACTTTATGAAGGATAGATAACATTTACAATCTTGGGGAGGGGAAGAAAAGGCATGAAATGGGAGCTAGCTACATGAACTTCAAATTTGCGTCCAAGAAAAATTTGTTGTGCATCACTTTCCTACATATCTCCTCTTTTATACTGTTTGTGAAAGTTGCTTGGCAGAGGATAGCTCAATTTATCTGTCAGCAGATTTCATAGAATGACATGATCAAATGTGTGCAGCTTGTATCTTCGCACAACATGACAAACGGATAACTAATATACTTAATGGAGACCTGGCAAGTCTGGTTTATGAGAAACTATAACTTTATTTAATTTCATGAGTGAACTTAATTAGCCATAACTTACCTCTAACTACTCAAGGGAGGAAAAATAGCTGTTCCAGCCAATTCCATTAGAGTATTTCTTGCACTAAAAGTAATCAGAAACTGACCTTAACAGTCTTCCCACCTTACTCGAGCTTATATCTCACATTTTATCAACGGATTTTAGCTCATAACGGAAAACAGCAGGCACACCATTTCATAGGAATGATAACCTTCCCCCATAAAGAATGAGTAAATGCAAGTTCCATCATCTAAGGGGTTTAAGAAATTGGGCCTTCTTGAATGAGTAGGTTCCATCTAAAAGTTAAAGAGTTGTCCCTCAAACACAGACCCCGCCTTACGTTCGGCAGTACCAATACGAATGCTTGTCTCCTGACAATCCCTTACAACTAACCTCTGCAAGAAAACAAGCTAAAACCAAACTCGCCAAAAATGGTCCTCCATAACGTTAATCATCAAGTAGAAAAAGGAAAATATCAAATAGATAAACTCTAATTTGTAAAAGATTCTGGAACTCCCGATTTCTGCAGGGAGATCAGCTAACCCTCTTCACTACTTCAACCTTCTACATTGACTAAAAGCAATTGCGAAATTTAAGAGACCTGATATCAGTGAAAAATAGTTGACTACTCTACTCCCTGCATAGCTCCTTGAGATAAATCCACGACTCTCATCCTATTTTTCTTCCTGTTCAGTAATGATAAATCAAAAGTTAATTAATCCGTTGGCATATTCAATAATAGAAAGGTGAATTAATGAATCCAAACACGAGCAAAGGAGTGATTTTAAACCATGTAAAATCAAGCATTTGCCATCGCAATGAAAGCTATGGCTGACAGTGAAGTGCTGCTCAAAACCCTTAATAGCTTACCAGCTCAAGAATCACAAGACAGCAGTAACTTGAACTAGCAGCAAAGCACAAAGTCTTCTCATAGATTCAACAAACAGACTAAGCTGCCAAAGGCATCATGATAATCAGAAACCATTCCAGTTTTGTTTTAACTTAACCAACTTGCTCATTGGACCTTACTTGGATTGAGAATCTCCCTTTAACGGCCATGCCACTTGTCACCATGAAGCTAGCATTCCTAGATTCTTCTCAGAATCCTAGTGCCATCTGAATGCCCTTTTGGCAACCGCTATACTTGCCAACACTGCCTTACAACCATTTTCATTGTCATCTAATCTGAAGAATAATTTCACACTTCATCCCAAAACACCATCCCAAGACTAATTATTATTCCCTAACAACTTCTAACTAACAATTAACCCCCTAACCTTTCGAAACACAATCACTCTACCTACCTAGCAATTAAAAATAGGTGTCAATCCTATGACTTCATTGCTCTTACACTAAGGGGAGGAAAAAGAGTCTGCTATTGCAACAAAAACTTCAGCCAATGGTATGAATTCTCCTCAAATCCTCTGACCATACAACATCCCATGTAAGATAGGTAAACCATGACTCGGCCGTCACCACAGGCTCCTGCTAGACGGGAATAATGCTGGATAGTGCATACACCTAACCAACAATACTAAAACTAGAGGGAATTTGAAAAAAAGACTCGGTATCACTTACATGTTTTTCCTCTCCAAAGCCAGCCAGTAAGAGTACAGTACCACGCTTCTTATATACTTCCATTTTGACATGAACTAAAGAAGTTCAATCCAGTGGACCGATATACAGGGACAAGGTAGATAGAAACTTACTATCATCCCTAAGCTTCTGTTCATAATATTTAATGATCTGGACAATTTGTGAATTAAGGCAAGCAAGCTGTTCATTGTTTGAAGATGAAACATACAAAAAATCCACACCACTATGTTTGGAAATATAGTTAAATTTCACCAATCAGGAAATGTTATCATCATATTCTCAAAGATCCCTAACACACAAGACCCAATCCCAACCCCTCTTTTTTCCTAGACTGTCACAGATAGTACTACCTCCGGTTCTCAACATAAGACCTACTTTATAGTTTGGAAAAAATCTGCCTCAATCTCAGCCATGATTAGCAGAAAATGATCAATGATCGAGGATGGCAAAGCACGGCATGCATCAAGTAAAACATATAAACATTCCTAATGTGGTTCAATATGGCATTAATGGCAATGCAATGCACAAATTCAAACGTAATGGCCACAGATAATTCCTTCCTACAGCATCAATAACTTCATTCTCTGCATTGCTATTGCTACAATTTATTCAAAACAGGGCTAAACATTTCGAACAAAGTAAAACTGCAAAACGCACAATATCTGCAAACCTGATTAAAAATTGGAAACTACAAGCGCTTAGCCATATTTAATCTTCCCATTCCATCATATTACCATTTACCACAATACACCAAGAATATCTATCATACTAAGATAGAAGTGCATTGCCTGCAAGAAAATGCACAACACGATACCATACCAAAACTGAGCATCACCATATTTCATCCCCATTTCATCTTTGATAAAACTTTCCCTGCTTAACTATACATGATTCAAGGCAGTTTCAGTGGTTCTTCTACCATGTTAACTCTTCGTTGTTGATTAAACATGGTTCTGATAAAAAAGCTTATGTATTACAGCTAAGTGTAGAGCTTATGTTCAATACCAGTTAATGGCCTGCATCCGATGTTCATTCATTACGGTAATGAAATCATGTGCTAGTCGTTTAGGGCTTACATCCATGTATACAATTTACTGAACTGCAGAGATTGGACGCCAAAAAATTCAAGTAGCAGGACGATCAAGCATCATCACGATCATGTTAGAACGGATCAACGTTGTCATCACAGTAACTGGTGCGAAAAGCTATGATTATATTAGGAAACCCTCAAACTGTAAATTTCATTTATCAGAACTCAACGAACTACAATAGGCTAGATCATATGTCTACTTAGATATGAAGAAACACAAAAAAGAAAAAAAAAGCCAACCAAAATAAAACTGATAAATTCGATAACCTTTAAGGACATCTGTTGATCAATCTACAAAGCAACGACAAGGAACTTTACATGACTAACCCTACAGACACTATGCTCTGATCTCGCTTCACTTCCTTCCTCTCTTTGTCGTAGCCTTCTTTGCCGGAGACTTCACACTCTTAGGCTTGACGCCTTTAGCAGGAGCCTTCTTGGTTGCTGCTGCAGCCTTCTTTGGTGCCGGTTTAGGAGCCGGTGCCTTCTTGCCCGGGGATGTCCTGGTCGATGTCCTCGACGCCTTGGCTGGTCTCTCTTTGGGCTTTGGTCTTCCGGCTGCTTTGGGCTTGGCAGCAGCTTTTGGTTTCGAGGCAATAGCCTTAGGCTTCGCCGGAGCAGCCTTGGCCTTCGCGGGAGCAGCTTTGGGCTTGGCAGCAGCCTTCGGCTTGGCAGCCGCTTTAGGCTTTGCCTTGGCTACTGCCTTAGGCTTGGGACGCGCTTTAGTTGCCGCCTTGACTGATTTCGTCTCCTTAGGCTTAGCAACAGGTTTAGCCTTAGGCTTAGCAACTGCAGGCTTCTTGGCCGCAGCAGAATTCCCCGATGCCTTCGGTGCCGATGGCCTAACAGCGGGAAGCTTGAACGAGCCCTTGACCTTAACAAGCTTTCCGGAAGCCACAAGCTTCTTTAATTGGAGTAACACAATCTTCTTAAAGTTGGACGGAAGCTGCTTGTACTTCTCTTCGATAAACTTGGTAATCGCGTATTGGCTGGAACCAGTTCTCTCCTTCAGCGTAATAATTGCGTCCTTAATCATCTACAAAAATTAAATTGAATTCAAAATTAGATCCAACGCATGATAATGTCATCAACACCTTCACACAATTTTACAAGAAAGCGAAATTGATATCACACCTCTTCATAGGGAGGATGCGCAGGAGGGTTCCGAGATCTAGGAGCGGCAGCCTTCTTAGGCTTTGGCTCCTTAACTTTCTTGGTCTTGCCACCAGCATCAGCTGCCTCTTTCTCCTCGGCAGGCTCGGTAACAACTGGCTCCGGTACAGACTCCACAACTACAGCGGGCTCTTCCGTTGCCATGGCTGAAAAAAAAAGGGATAAACTGAGATCGGATGAGGGCTTCGGAGCGACGCGGGCTCAATTCTCCAATACTGAATTTCGAAGTAACGTTCGTTAAAAAGACGTTGCCGCTGGGAGTTTTGCTGTGAGAGGAAATGATGAAGTATTGGCAGTTTAAATAGTCATGTGTATGTAAGACGGTGAATTCTGATTGGTGGAGAGGGCCCTGACACGGATTGCAACCCTATTGAAGTTTGAATATAGTCCGTCCGATGAAATCATATTCACGGCTAATAAACAACGAATAAGAAGGCGTGGAGCGCTGGTCTGAGCAGAATGGGGGCGTTTAGGCTAGTTTAGGTGTGCTTCTCAGCTTGATTCATTTGATCATATCTTGAAATATAATAATTAATTTTAAGTGAAATTTTTTCCAACATATAGCCTATTATGTGAGCTTTCTAAAGAGTAGTTGAGCGCATGAAATGGGTGAGTAATTTTGAGGGAATTTGGGTTTTAAGCCACAGTGGTCATCCTTAGGGTTTTTTAGGATGTTATCAAGGTTTTTGTAAAATTAAGGGTAGTGTTTTGGGACGTGGTAAAATTTAATTAATCATACGTGATAGTAGGCTAATCAAGGATTCCATTGCGTCAAGAATCACGAAAATCCAGTCAGATTTGAATACAGAACCTTTGGTTGGAAAGTGACCTAGGATGAACATGTATTTGGTAAGAGCATGTAGAGAAATGATTAGTGCTTCAAGAAGAGGGCCTTTTGTAACATGATGTTTATCACCACCATTCATTTGATTAACCCAATCTTGTAGGTTATTAATGATATTAAACACGAGTATTTTGTTCGGTCCTAATACCCAGAAAACACAAAATGATTTTCCCATTAATGTTGATGCTCCCAATAGCAAGCAACAACTCTGATGCGGTCAGATTTCGCCAAATTGGAAGCTATGCTACACTCGTCCCTTCTATATTCCACTGATTTGCCTCTCACTGTCTTTCAATTCTACATTATGCTAAGTGTGTTTCCATGTGTACTTGATTTATCTACTGGACACATATTAATTTGAGCTCCTATGTGTCACACACGTGGTTGTATACATTATGACTTTATCCTAAAGTAATACAGAATGCCTACAAGTAAATATGTGTTGTGACATAATATTCATCCATGCACGAATTAATTGAGATATCAGATGAACAAAGACGTGGATTTGTTATCTCATACACGAAAGCAATTACACTGTATATGGGACACTTGTAAGTCTAACCAAACTCGCCGTGCAAGCGCTATAATAATAATCACAAGGGTCACTAGAGTATCCTAATGTAACTTGCAATAGACAATACTTTGGCTAGCAATAGACCTGCGTTTTCTTCGTGGCGCCAGCGTGTTTCTTAACTGTGAAGTTGCACAATCAAATCCAGTTATAACAATTACCCAAAAAGACAGTAATGAAGTTTTGTCTGACAAATGTTTATTGCCTGACATAATTGTTCTGAACAATTCACAGTGAAGATGTAGGTGGCAGGAGTAACTAATTAACCCCACTACACAAATGTTTATACGGATTGCTTACAGAGATTGTTTGTTGATTTACTCTCCTGCTTAGCTCGCTAATCGAAAATGAGGCAGCCATTTGTGTATGAGTTGTCTTATGGTACATAACATCCTAGATTAAATAGACTATCTCACCAGGACTGTTCTGATGTTGAGTGAATATGTAAGTAGCATATGCTTGATATGTATTGTGTGGAATAAGAATGCAATCTTCAATAGATTTAATTGGATGAGGATCCATTTGGTTAATAATTACAAGTAAAGATATAGAAGAAATAAGTTAAACCTCGCTTAATGAACTCATAAATGTTGTTTAATTGATGTCATCATAACTCTGCATCCGAGATTGATGTCCAGATCACACCACTCGCTCATTCTTAAGCCCAGAACTTGTAATTAAAGTATCGATCACAATGACATGATCCTTACAGCAAAATAATGCAGACTTTTTAATTTAATGAAGGATCAAGTTAAAAAGATCGAGACAAACGATGGTTTTTTTTTTAGGTTCTTTGCAGAATGAATTGTTTTCTTAAGGTTGCCAGAAACTTGGATGCTGTTCTCACCTGATGGTCCATTTTGATTTTTTTTCCGAAAGTGAGTTTGAAAAATCGATCAAGGCATACAGAATCCAAAGTTGGATTAATACTCATATGCAGAAATATAATACTATGTAGCGCCAGGTATTGATGTACATGTGGTAAATGATTCAGTACAACGTATCTGTCAACTGACGAGTCATGCATTTTCTATGTATGGTTGGATATATGTCATTGACAACTTCCTTAACATGAATTGGGTGGTTTCATTTGTCAGAATCAATGATCGCCGAGGTAATTATTTTGTATTGATGGTAGAATTAATTCCTTGTCAATTGGGATATATTCTTTATTAATTAGCGCGTGGCTGCCTCTTCCTCTGATTGGAGCTCATCTTCAACACCCAGGCAACTCTCTTTGTTTTGTTTCGAGTATTTTCAAGTATCATACTAATAGAAACTGGATTTCATAGGAGTATGTTGTTTGTAGAAACATGATTGTCACGACTTTGTCGTTAAATTGTTTATATGCGAGGTGTAAAACTTGAACTCTGTACAGTTCTTAACTAGCGTGGATTGATATCGATATCGGAACACATCTGTTTCAGGGCTTGAGAATATTTTAAGCTAGGTGAGTGCCACAATCAAGTTGTACAGAATTCAGGGTGTGATCATGGATTTCGTTAAAAGTCGATTGAATTATGATGATGTGATTGGCGTTGTAGTTTTTGAGACATTTATTTATACGGATGACGCGACTTCCCTCGAAGCGTATCGTTTCTCGGGCCTTCAATCCATCAAGTACAATAAACTTATATGAGACTGTATGCAATGAAATTATATTTGACTCAGCCTCATCAAAGCTATTTCAATGGCGTTATTATAAATGTTGAGAATGAAACTCACTGCCACAAATTTTTTCTTGACATTTTTGGCCAATTTCATTGTATTGTATGAAATGCTTTGGCTCCTTAATTCTATATCAAGTCTCATGCAACAAGTCTTATATATCGATCACATGATATCATTTTGTTCTATTGACAACAAAATATTTGGTTAAATTATTAATGGGAATATCTAATTTATTAAGTATTTTCTTTAGTATTCTTTTATTACTCTTCAAAACAAATTCTATATATATTATCCATATCTACTTTTATTACAGGTGTTTATAGTAACTTTCTTTAAACATGTTCAAACACTACGATTTTATGCCTATTTTTATCTTCAATGAAAGCTATGTTTATGAAACTAATCTTTTTTCACATAACTAAATAACCAAAGGTTCATCTCAATATCATCTTCTTTGTTGCTCCAATTAATTTCATCCTCGCAGCTAATTCCAAATTTACATGTGTGAAGAGAGCCCAGTCATCGACAACCAATCTAAACCATCTACAGAGCCTCTTACGAACATAGATATTGGATGCAACTTCTCCTCTTTGCCGTCTAGGTCCGCTACCTTTATTTTCTTTAAAATTGCACTGTTTTGGTGCAAAATCCTCACATTGCTTTTTTTTTTTCGCTTTGAAATATAACATCTAATATTAAGTATTTTTTCAAGAACACCCAGAAGCTTATAATATTTTTCAACATTACTCAATATCCTAAAATAATTTTTGGTCCACCTAGCATTTTGAAATGTTTTTTTAAGTACTACACAGTATCTAATACATTGAGCATACTAAAGTATTTTTTCAAAGGTACTCAATCTTCTAAATCAATTTTTTATGTATATAGAACCATGAAAAATTTTCGGTAACATTCAGTATTTTAAAATAATTTTTTATGCAATGTAGTAGGATGTTATATACACTTGATAGGAGCGACTTCGGCAAGTGCACCGGTCGTTACAAGTAATAAAGTAGTGAGAAAGTATCGTCCCACGAGGAATAGTTATTCAATCACTAATTCACTATTTTCACCTTAGTTGGACAATTTTGAGTAAAAAAAGATGAGTTGTAACTAAGAATCAAAGAAAGAAAAGAATTCAAGATGAAGATTCGCAAGAGAATGTTTAGAAAAGATAATCAGTCGAGTAAAACGTAGCTAGGACTTAGAATCCCCCTATGCTCCCTCAAGTATTTGGATTAAAGATCTAATTGATTATGACTTCCAGATTGACGATCGATTCTCTAAGGTTAGACTAAGTCCCAATGTCGTGATGCTACCTTAGCCTATTTTATCTTTAAAAACAACCTAATGTCTTAGTATTGTTTAGAAAGATCAAATCTTGAACCAGAATCCTATGATCGCATGAATTCGTAAGCCTATGTCTAGGTCATGCAATTTTATGATGAATTAACAAGTTCCAGTTAGATGCACCAACATCTCTATTATCATATATCAACCTATGGACAATCTTAAAGGTGATCAATCTTCAAGAAAGCATTAAGCAAAGAAAATTCATTCAATCAAAGAAACTAGGATTCATACAAGAATTCAACCAAATACTCAAATTTGCATAGGGTTCATCCTAGCCCTAACTACAAAAAGGAAATTAGCCAAGCATGACTAGATTAACAAAACAAAGAAGAAAAGATGAAGATGGAATGATTCTTCAGATGTTGGGAAAGTGGATCTCCACAAGTGCTTTTATCTCCTCTCCAATGCCGTAGAGTTGTTTCTTGTGCCAGAAGTTCTTCCTCTTTTTGCTAGGGTTGCCTCCTTTTTTGTTTTTCTGATCCAGTTGGGTTTCCAAATCTCTAAAATCCTTGATTTTCCTTCCTTTTTTGTGGCTCAAAAACTTTCCAAAAATTAAAAATCAGGATTACCGCACTTCTGGCGCCCTAGGCGCCACTTTTGGCGCCCTGAGCGCCATTTTCCCCAAATGGATAGAGAGTTGGTGCCCTGGGCGCCAACTTTCTGTTTCTCCCTAGAAGTGGCGCCTTAGACGCCACTTTTGCATAGGATTGGCAACCTGGGCGCCAACTTACTGTTTCCTATTTGTGGCTTCACTTTTTGACTTCCGCAGAGTCTCCAAATAGCTTCTTTTTATGGATAAAACCTGCAAAACACACAAGAACACTTGTGAGGGTATGTCTGACATCAAAACCATGATTTTAGCTTATTATCCTTAAGCTTTTTAATTATATTTGATCAATTTCAAGCTCAAATTGTGCCTTAACACATGGTACATTTGTGGCTCATCAACACTAAAATTTAGCTTATCATAGTAGATAACAGTGAAAAGAATACTTTAATGTGTGGTATATTAGATACTAGGTGATACTAAAACAACATTTCAATGTGCTAAGTGGATAAAAAATCATCTTAAGATATTGAATGATATTGAAAAAATATTTTAGAGTTAAGATGTTGCATACTTTTTTTGAACAAAAAAAAAACAATGAGAGCATTTTATACTAAAATAATATTGTTTTAAAGAAAAAGAGAACAACGAACCGATGCACCAAAGAAGAGAAGCCGTTAGAGGTGGAAATGGGCTAAGTCAAGTCAGGTTTTATTCTTGAGAAGCCTAGCCTATTAAGGAGTAAAGTGGCCTGAGGTTAGTTTGTAACCTTTAGATGTCTTTTTTTTTTTTTTTTTTTTTGCCTAAACCTAGCCTGTGGCCAATTAAAAAAGTTTATAGTTTTAAAAATTTTATAAAAGGTCTAACAGGCCACAAGTCTCACATCAAAATAGGCCTATTTCAAACAAGTCGAAAACAGATCCACTTCAAACAATCCTCAAACTGGCCTACTTTAAACAAGCCTACTTACATAAAATGGAGAGGGTAATTATAGCCTAACAGGCTCATTATTAGGCTTAGGCCTGATCTGTTAAGTAAAACAGGCTTTGAAAGAGGTTTTAGCCTGACTTTTAAGCCTAACATATCAGGTCTAACCAAATTTAGAATAGGTCAAACCATAGGTCACTAACTTATTTCCACCCCTAAAAACCTTAATTGTAGGTATTAACGTAACTAACTCTCTGTATACAACTTATATGAATATCGTTTTACATATGCTTGAAATCAAATCTAAGCTATCATGCTTAAATCAGGTTTCACCTTTCTTTTCGCCTACTTACGATCAATAGTTTACAGAATCTCATTTATACTGTTATCGATCATAAATCATAAATAAAGGTGCCCTGCAATATTGAATAAAATATATAAAAAAAAAGACAATGCTTTTAATTAATACGAGTTATAAATAACGCCACGTTTAATAATTCAAGAGAGATTAAATTTTGTAACAAAATTACCTAAATATTCCAAGCTATAACTGCTTCAGTTGTTATTGTCATTTGAAATGTGAAAATTGTTACTCGTTAGACACTTGCCCTTATTGATATTCAGCAATCTACTAACACATGTTAGTGCAAAAGCAGGAATTTTATGAAAGTAGTCGTTACTACTTTAATTGTTATTGACATTTGATAAGTTAAAAATTATTATTTGTTAAAACGTTCTCATTTAATTTTTTTCTTTTTATATATTTTAAATTGAGGGCATTTAGTTAATCTCACTACAAATGTTAATTCCAGATTATATCTAGAAACTCTGTACTAATAAAATCATTTTAAGATTCTAAATTGGGATTTTACAAATTTAGGAAGCAATCTTGCGTGTACCTTAACGTTGATTTTTGGGAAAATTGATTTCGGGTCCAAGCTAGTAAAATAATTACAAAAAAGGCTCAAGAAATATTCACATATCAGAAAAGGCCCAGGGCCTTTTCTGGCATTTTTTCAAAAAGCGTTAGCAACTATATCAGCAGCGTTTAACAACTATATCAATCCCCGTTAACAACTAAATCAGTCTAATTAACAACTACATTTTAACAACTACATCTGTAGCAATTAACAACTACATCAGTAGCAATTAGCAACTATATCTGTACACTTTTTTTTGAAAAAATGCCAGAAAAGGCCCTAGGCATGTGAATGTTTCTTGAGCCTTTTTTGTAATTATTTTACTAGCTTGGGCCCTGAAATCAATTTTCCCTTGATTTTTCTTCTTTTCTGGGTCAACCAATCAACCGGCATAATTCGCTCACGGCTCCCTTTTCGCTAGTGATTAAAAGTGGTGAGGAGGACCCTCGTCTTTGGGTTCAACTGACAAAAAGGTCGGACTTTCTCACTAAAAGGGAAGGTTCAATCCTAGAGTTGATCAAAGCGTTGGAGGAGGCATCCTAAATCCTAAGTGTCTAGGTAAACGCTTGAAGGTAATAGGCGGCTCGCCTTGTCCAACATTGGTATTACCTTAGAGGAAGGGAGATTTCGCCTTACCCTTGGATCGCAGGCGAACCTAACCACTTTCCTAAAATTTTTATAGCAAAAAAAAAAAAGTGGTCAGGAGGGTGAATTTTGCTATAAAAGCTTTTTTTGATGGATAATTGTGTCTGAAAGTTTTTCGGGGGGCATTTTGCTTTAAAAGTTTAAAGATGGAGTAATTTTTTTTCTGATAGTTATTTTAGTTAATTTTGACCGTTAGTTAAAAAAATATGCTGAGCTAGTAATCTATATATCATCCATATAATTTTTGTTAAAGTGCAAATTTATCGCAAAAATTTATGTGTTATTTATTTCATTTTTTCTAAAGTTAGATTTAAAACTTTTATAACAAATTTGCTCATCAATAAAAATGATGTGATGGTATATGGATTATCAACTCAATATAATTAGTCAAATAACGTTTAAAATTAACTGAGAGAGATAAATTACTCCCTTTGTTAGACTTTTGGGTAAAAAAAAGAAAAGCTTAACAAAATTTCCCATTAATCCTTAAAATGTTGGTTTAAATCAGTCTTGGGCTTGAAAAAGCCCATCCAACTAGTTCCGAGCGCGCGAGCTGAGGTGCCGGCTCCCGGGTAATTCACACAACCCGCTGTAAATCCGATAAACCTATAAAAGTCGCCCTCACGCACTAAAAACCCTAGCTAGCGGTCATCCAAACGAACTCTGGTCTCCACCCTTGGATTGCTAATTCTCAGTGACAGCCATGGTAAATCGGTCATACCTTTCAAGAGGCCGTTCTCTTCCGGGGGACTGAAGGAAACGTTGGAATAGTTTGGAGAGATGAAAAAACATATCTATTTGGCCAATTTTCCTTCGGTTTCCGGGAACCAAACCAGTTCTTAAATTCTAGAAGTCAAGCGTTATTACTCACCTTCTGCGTTTTGGCATTTTCAGGCGGATGCTGGAGGAGATATTGCACCTGGGCAGCCGAAGAAGAGGACATTCAAGAAGTTCAGTTTCAGAGGAGTTGATCTGGATGCGCTCCTGGACATGTCTACTGATGAGCTCGTCAAACTCTTCCATGCTCGGCCACGCAGAAGGTATTTGGCTGATTATGATTCTCTACTGTCTATCGTTGATGAGTTTACTCATCGTATACTTATCTGGGAATTCTATGAATCACACATGTTGCATTTGATGATTTAATTTCAGGTTCCAGCGCGGTCTGAAGCGAAAACCAATGGCACTGATCAAGAAGCTGCGTAAAGCGGTAAGATGTTTGCGCTGGTTTTTAATGATAATTGAATTCAACTTGTATGTGACCAATCACGGCTCGCAGTTACGAGGTTCCAATATTGGCGGGTTATGCTGCCGCTGGTGTGATTTTGGTCTCTAATCCTATTAGTACTAGGTCATATGCGTTATAGAACAAGTTGGATTTCTCTTTAGCTCTAATTTTCCATCTTGATATGTGGGTAGTTCATTTTTGGAACATTTATGGCGAAAAAAAGTATGTTTAGTGGAAATTCCTTCATCATTGTGCTATCTGAGTGTCAGTGATAACTTTGGCACAATAAAGGATGTCAGTATTAATTTGGCAGACCTTATAATCTTACTCGAATGTGTATTCCCTTTTATCTTGATTGATGCGTTGGATTTATTCGAATGATGACATTAGTGGTGGGATAGATGGCGATTTTTTCCCAACAACCGAGGAATGTATTGGAACCAGGAAAACATAGTGGTGGAGACTGGAGGTGTCTTATTTTTTATTCGAAATGGACTACGAGACATCTTAAAAGCAACAGTAAAACGCTAAAAAAAAGTGCCTGCCCTGGCAACCCCACGAAAGTTTTTTTTTTTTTTACGTGAAGTCGTTTATGAATTTAGGCCGGTCTCAAACTGAAATACTTGTAGCTTACAGGCTGCATTCTCATACAATTGTATAATAGCAAACCTTTATACATCACACTGATTATCTTCTTCCACCGAGACCAGTCTTGGGCTCTGTATTTTACCCCAAAACCATCTATGAAATTTAGTCTTTAAAGAAGGGGCGGTAAGCAGTAGGGCGTAGAAAGCTACATGGATGGATGAGTATAATGGTGATTTATTATGGAAAATATAACGATTGAGTGATGGGAAACAGGTATTGGTAGGTTTTGACTATTTACTTGCTTTTGAACTGATGGTATCTATAACGTGATTTCACTGAACTGTTTACATCTATGCTAATTTAATTTTTTTTTATTGATCATGAGAAGCTGGTAATTCTTTTCTAGTTGTTCATAACTTACCTGCTAAAATAAAATGGTCACTTTACATAATCTCAACTTAGTGTCTCTGTTACAATCATTGAACTGTATTCTCAAGTATTTGAGTTTTGTTTTGTCTCTTCATGTGCCATGCTGATGTCTAATTAAGTTGGACGCATTTAATTGAGACAGAAGCGGGAAGCCCCACCTGGTGAAAAGCCGGAACCAGTAAGGACTCACCTCCGGAACATGATCATTGTACCTGAGATGATTGGTAGCATTATTGGTGTTTACAACGGCAAGACCTTCAATCAAGTTGAAATCAAACCAGAAATGATTGGTCACTATCTAGCCGAGTTCTCAATCTCTTACAAGCCTGTTAAGCATGGCCGGCCCGGTATTGGTGCTACTCACTCTTCTAGGTTCATTCCTCTCAAGTGAAAGATTTCTCAGGTCTTTTTCTTTTCCATTTACGGCAGAAATTTTGCTTGCGTTCCTGAATATCATATAAATTTTAGATGATTTTGTCATTACTTATACGAAATTACCGTTTCTCAAGTATGTACTTCAAATTTAAGAGCTTTGCTTGAATGTGGTAAAATTCAATCCGTTTCATATGATAGGCAGGCAAGTCCCATCTTACAACCAAATTTATTCTGTAGGGCGGTTATCTAATGAACGGCAATAGGGTAGGGGGAAAGTCTATAAATATCGAATCATGAACCTGTGGAAAAAAATATTAGACCATTGAAAGACCGAAGTTCTTAATATTTCTTACCAACTCCCTTTAACTAAAAATTATTTATAAGTTTCAGTTTCAAAGTAATAAATGAGATTGTGATAATTTTGTTCATATTAATTGTATCAATGATAATAAAGAGAAGAAAGAGTTAAAAAAATATCTATTTATAAACAAGGGAAAAATTTTAAATTTAGCCTATAATCATTAAGTTAACTATTTCTCCTTTGAATATGAGATTTAGTTAAAATAAATTTATAAATAGAATCAAGGTGTAATAATTTTGTTCATATTAATTATATCAATGATAATACAGAGAACAAAGAGTTAAAAAATATCTATTTATAAACAAGGGAAAAATTTTAAATTTAGCCTATAATCATTAAGTTAACTATTTCTCCTTTTGATATGAGATTTAGTTAAAATAAACTTATAAATAGAATCAAGGTGGCATTTAATTAATGGCAATTTGGAACAAATTTTGTAGAGTATATACTTAATGAGGCTAGTACTAATGTGGTTAAGGATGTCAAGCTCACGAATTTAAGCAAATTGGTGACAATAATGTTAACTCGTATCATGACCTTAAATCTTAAATTTTTAAGAGTTTGTTTTTATTATTAAATATGTATTACTAGTATATAATTAAATAATTAAAATATAAAAATGATTTCAAATAAGTGAATCAACATTCATCATTTATCATATTTAATAAAGAAATTTTTATAAATATTTATATCATATTTAATAAAGAAATTTTTATATATAAAGTTGCATGATCAAATAAAAAAAATTAACACGAGTTTGTTTAGGAGTAATTTAATACAATTTTATAAGTTAAAAATTTAAAAATGGTAAACTCGATGTATAAACTTATAAGTTTAATAGAGTTTACAACTAACAGGATTTTACTTATAACTCATTTCATTTTTCTAAGTTAAAAACATAAAAACTGTAAATTCAAAAAGTTAACTCAACAGTTTGATAAGAATAAAGTTGGGCTTTGGATAACTGGATGGAGGGCTTAATTACTGGGCTAGTCAGAGTCGCAAACATATTTCAGCTGGGATGATGATCTCGGCTTCGGTTTTTGTGATTAGATGCCCATTTAAACAATTCTAAAAAGCGTTTTTTTTAAAACATTTTTTCGTAAGTCGAAAAAAAATTTCTCTCATAAATTGTAAAAATACTTTTAAAAAGTTAAAATAAACTAGCACTAGGTAGAAGTGGAATTCATGGCTGGTCATCGAAAGCTATTTTCCCTGCATTTTTTTAGAAAATATAATTAATAAATTACAAAAATTAAAATTCTAACTTATCAAATAAATATTGTCAACATTAAATAAATTATAATAATTTAAAATAAATTAAGTGAAACATTTTTATTTTTATTTTTGGGCAGTTAACCAACCAAACAGTATTAATTACTCTCTTGATCTTAAATATAAGATAAAATTGATTTTTTAAAAAAAGATTAAAGAAACTAATTAAATTATTTTAGTGTATTTACATTTATATTTTTCCTCCAACCTAATTAGTTTGACTAATAAACTTATATATGATCTAAAAATATACAATATATAATATGATTAATTTATTTATTTAACTTCCTTAATAATTAAAAAGAAAGTTAACTCTGTCTTATATTTATAATTGAAATAAGTATTAATTAGTAATAATAAACATGAATTATATTAAAAATGACAACATATATATAATAGTATAGTCTTCAATATGTTCCTATGGGAGGTTACTTTAAGCACCTAACCCTTCCATGACATAAATAAATAAAAACAAGTTATGCAGCAACAATTTCTTATAATAAAAGTTAAGCAATAAAAAAAATATAAACGGGCTTAACTGACTAGCCTTTTAAGCCTTTGGCTCTACAAGGCAAACCCTTTTATACCCGTCTTCATTTAAAGGCTTCATTTTATAAACTCAGCCTTTAAAGGACTAGAATTTAAACGGGGCTAACCCGATTTCTCAACTCTAGCATAGTGGGGGAATCCGACCCTCCTTTTCATTGTACATGTTCTGTCCCCCTTTGCTTGCAACCCGTTAATTTCCTTTTCAACCCATAAACCTGATTAAAAAGAATGATTCAGTAGGCATTTATCTATTATGTCTAAATCCAAACATTAATTTCATGTAGGAGTATTATTGTTTTTTACATTTAAATAATATCATTTTATTCACTTACAACTATCTTCGTAAAATTAGACTCAGGGAAAGAACTACGTTTATATGAAGCAAGTTTGGATTGGGCTTACACACAAGATCTGTATTATTAACGTGACCGATTTTTCAACTATTGCTAGGTGCGTGATGCAAGTTGGATCCAGATTAGTTAGAGTGAAACTCTGGATGTCAGATGGACAGCAAAAAAAAATAAAAACCATTGTTCGGTTGGAAGCTTGCACAGTTGGTCGGTTGATTTTGTGTTGGGGTTTTCCGATCACCATCTCACTCGGGTATTGGGGAGAATACTTGCAAAACTTGGGTATTGGGGATTAGAGATATATAAGGAAGATGCCAATTCAGGCTGCTATCAGAAAGTTCTTGGCTTGTCAAGTATTGGAACACTTTTTTTTGTCATCTTTTCTGAGAGGCTAACGAATACACTACTTAGCTTGCAATCAGCTCATAATATTGGTATTCAATTTTGATCATTCATTGATCCTTCCTTAGGATGCAAGAGATTGATTACGTCGGATTAACAAAAATACTTCGGGTATGTACTTTTCCATGTTATTGCGTTTTATTTGGTTGTCAAAATTCAGAGAGGTTATGAAAATGTTTGTGGTTTCAAAAAGTGTTCCGTTAGAGGGGGTTGGGTTTCTCTCCTCATTATTTTCTCATAATCTTTATCCTTTTCTCATAATCTTTAGATCACATCCGTCTAATTAATACAATACTACTTTTACTTTTCTTTCACTTTCTCAATCAACGGCTCAGATTTGACCAATAAAAAAAAAAGGAGAAATAAGATAAAGAGAAAATCTTTATAGGGACATTTAGTTTATGGCTTCCCAAGTGTGTTATTCTCCTTAGTCTAGTTCTACCCGATGTTAGCCTGTTATAGGCCATCTTATTACCCCATACGTGCCACCTCGTCAGAGCAATGGGCATCATTGTGCTCTGCGCCCTTACTTCTGGTTTAAGGATGACAAGGCCAAGTGCTTTAACGTAATCTATGTATTAGACCAGAAAACAATTCATATTCTTATGCCAAGGACGACAAATTGAATGAAGTTTGCTAAAATGCAAACGTTGAAAGGTTGACTTTCAGATGCTCCTGTTCAATCCTACCGTAACTAAACATTATATATCCAGAAGCTACTCGGTTACAGAATCAACAACACGACTGTTACGATTAGAAAACTTACTAGAACAAAAGCGATGGCCGGTGATCAGATATTGCGTTAAGAGCTGCATATATGTTTGGACTAAAGATATTCCCCCAGAATCAAATTACTAGATCTTTACAATATGTCACTTTTTTTTTAAAGGTATTTCATTCATGTAGAAATAGAATCGCCTAAATTGTTCATAACATGCTTGTGATAAACGACATAATTCTTACCGTTTGAAACTACCCATTTTACAGCAGTCTGCCTTCTGGACAGTGTTTCCTATCTTCTTCACTTTCTAACTAAGTTCAATCAGCCAAACTTCCCAAACCCATACTTGCACCGCTTACAAGTTACGACTATGTACAGCACCACTAACACCAATACGATCCAAATTGAATCATGCATTTGCAGACTGAGCTGATATTTTAGGGTGGTTATGCTCACCTTCATATGTAACAATTAGCATTGAAGGGTCTTCCAAGCACCTCTCTACATGCTTCCTAGCAGGGCACCCTCTCATGCTGCTGCACTTGTAGTATCCTCTGCATGAAAAGGGATTATACTCAGTTTCCTTCATAATAATCTAGGAGATTATAATAAAATTGTTCAATATGAAACTGGTAACCCAAGTTTTAACTTACTTCTCATTGTTGATGAGTGCCAATGAAAAAGAAAAAACCATACAAGCAGGAGTTTATGGTAACAATATCAAAATGCCACAAGAAAGGAGTTTCTGTATCTTCAACAAACAGGGAAGTAAAAAGAATTAAAGTTGCTAGGTCTGTACTAAAAGGCCTGGAAGTTGAATTATAAATTCACACAAACCGACCAAACAGTTCAGGGACCTTACAACAATATTATTACATCATAAAGACACTACTCATAATTGATGATCCACTCTAATCATTTAACCCTGAGAAAACAGAATTTAACATACCTTGGATGAGGAGAGCCTTTGATTGGCTTCTGCCCATATTTTCTCCATGAATAATCATCAGGGGGTATATCAGCAAGCTTGTTGCTAATAGCAGGCACCTTGATTGACCTCTTTACTCTATTCTTTCTGTGGAGAGAACAAGCTACGTTAAAAACATATCCAACTCTTCCACCAAGGAACCGCCATTAATACAAGGGAGTCAATAGCAGAACTTGGGAGAAAAAGAAACAAAACAACAATTAAATCAAGACACACTTATGGGAGGAATTAAGTCTGACCTCTTCTTTGAGCAGTGGCATCTTGTACTGCTCCAACATTTCGCACTTCCTTCGTCTCCGCCAGAACACTTTCTCCTGTGGTGTTGTGCATTCTGATCTGAGGAGTGTGGGGCTCCAAGTAAATGGAAGGCACTCCCAGTCCCATCCAAGTTAGCTACGCTTCCATCTATGCTTAAAGAAGAAATGAAAGACCTAGTAGATGACATAGTGGGTGTGCAGCTAGAGCTATCAAAATTCAGACTGATTCCACTATTGCTCTTTCGAAACACCATTTCTGCTTGGTGTTTCATTTGTTGCTGCTGTAGCAATATTCTTTGCTGCTGCTGAAGTAAGTGATAACGCGGCGGCGACGCTGGAGGGGTAAGGTGTAGGGGATTTTTGCCATTTGAACTCCATTCCAAAGATGGTTTTCCCAGAGACAGCGAGTTTCCAATGTTTGATCCCAACTCCTGAATGGAATAGTCCGAAGAAATGGGTTGCAGAGACAGCAGATTTTTGAGACAATGGTTTGATTTGAAATATGGATTGTCCAAGAGAATACTTTGAGAAAAAGGGATTTGAAGTTTTCTGTGCTTCCTGACTCTTGCATGACCCAAACCATTATTGAGCAATGAAACAACTTTCTTGAACCCGGACACAGCCTCGACAGTTTCCACCATTAACTTGCCATAAGGAATCTGATCCTGGCGCTGAGACAACAGACTCACAACTCTATGGCAGCTTTCAACAGCTGCTCTGTTAGCTTCTTCAACCTCCTCCATACTAGGCTCTAGCTAAATCTAACAGTTATAAAGATCAAAGTAAAAACATAATTCTCCAGAACCAAGTGGGCCAGAAACTTAAGACAAGAACATCAGAAAACCAGAAAATCCCATATGCTTACAAATGTAGGACCACATGCGCCAAATTATAAGACTCAGGAACAGAGAATCCCGTTTACGTTAGACAACGAACCAAACGTTGAATTTCATAGTCTAAGCGTGAAAATTTCAGTTCATGAAAAACTTGAGAAATAAACAGACGGTGATGAGTAGCAATTATCCACAGGGACTGCGAATAATGGGGGAAAAGAAGTCTACACCGAATCTACGAAAGTACAGAAATCGACCGAATTTCCAGTATGAAAAATAATGAGAAAAGCATCAAAGGATGGACCTTGATGTTCTTGGTACTATCAAACCCTAGATTCTTCTTCCATCGGATTGAGACAGAAAGGTGCAAAAGAGAAGACTTTGCTTCGCTCTGAGAAATCACACATACCATGTGAGTACGAAGCTTGCAACTTTAATCATATTATATTCCCAGTTTCCTCGACATGATTACATAATATTAAATTTTATAGTGTAGATACACAAATCAGGGACAGAGGAGTAGGAACTAGGAGGGAAAATGAGAAAATAAATGAGAAAGAGGAACTATTTGAGAGAGAGGGGAAAACGGAATTTAAATAAGCTAAGGCACAGCACAAGATTCAAGAGTAGCTCAAAGAAAACTGGCGTCTCTGTCACAGATTTGAAGGGGGGTCCCATCCGAAGACCTTCGTTATTCATTTTCCTCCTTCCTTTTCAACTTTAATTCAATCTTTTATAAAACCTACCACCTCAGCTTCATTTTTACTCCTCTGCCATTGGCTTTGAGGCATTAATTTCTTACACGCCCTGCCCTAATCTGGACTTCTCAAGAATCCTGGGAGTCCTCATCCTTACCCGGTATATTAATATGTGTGGGCCAACTCCATAAAAAAGTGACAGCTCACATGGGTGAAATCTTAGTCATTGTGTAGATAAGCATATTTTCATTGTGTAGATGAAAATTATGTATAAATATATTTTTTAAATGTAAATTTATTTATTTTTGAATAATATAGGCAAGCCGAAACTTAAAAATGTAAAAGAGAGACAGGGATAAAAAAAACAAAAGCCCCTCAATACATCAAAATATAGAAACTAAAAGTAACAAGGCTCTAGGCCCTTCAAATACATAGAGAGACATCCATCGGGGGATAGTTGAAACTAAAGCCTTTCAAACGGAAATTTAAACACACCAATTTGAGCTTGTTTAACTGAATCAGATCTCTGTCATCCTTAATTTATTTTAAGTGGAACTTGTTTATGTTATGAAATTGATTTTATGGTTTTAGGGTTAATCATATGACTTTATGAAAATATATAAACAATATAAATTTAGTTTATAAAAATTTGTAATTCAATTTCAGTTATTAGGTGTTTGTTTGTTATACTCTTGTACAGCATGGTGATATCAAAGAAAAATATTTATCATGCCTCCTTTAAATCAGGTGCACATCACCCCATTGAATGTTTATGGATTGTTCTTAGTATTTGCCTATAATTAAATTAAATGAAATATAGTAAATAAATTCATTGAAAACTATAAATAAAATCATGGATAGATCAAATTGAGTGACACTTTGTTAAAATAGTTAAATAGAATTATGTACATTATATAAAAGTTAATAAATACTCTATTTAGTCATCTATAGGCACCCAAATATGTCACTATAAATATAAACTGGTTTGCAAAATTTTGTAGAGTATTAATTACTCTACTTTAAATATGTCCATCTTTTTACAAAAAAAAAATATGTCCATATTCTCAATATTTAATGAGAAGATGGATATATTTATATGCATAGATATATAGAATTTCTCCCCTAACTTTATGGATTTTATTGGGGATAAAAGTATAAATTAAAATAATTTTTGAGACAGTGTAATTTTGTTTGGTTTGTTTCAGTGAGACAGATAAAAATCATCTGTATTGAAGTGGTCAAGTGCTCGTAAGTCATATATACTGTATATTATAATTCTTACATTGTTCATATGCACATGGATAAAAAAAAAATTAACATAAAAAAATTGTTCATATATCTAATATGCATGGAGTAATTTTATTATTGTTGTTATATTTATTTAATTTTAAATTTTCTCGTACATGACACGCATGGCTATAAAATCTGGTGAGAAGATAAAGGCTAAGACAAAAAAGATGGAGTACAAGAGAAGAGGGAGCTGTGCTGTGAATGTGTTAGCTTTGCTTTGAAGCATCCGTCTAATCTGCGGCGTGTATGAAAATGTCCGCCAAACAGTGGGGCCCATGCCACAAAATAGCCGTTGTCAGCCAATCACATTTAGGCATTTGTAAGACACCGACCAAAGGTCCAGACTCGAGGCCCAAGGCAGTGCTCCAGTTTGACTGCGTCACTACCTACGCTACGCTACC
Source organism: Acacia confusa (assembly GCA_037074495.1). Taxonomy (NCBI): domain Eukaryota; kingdom Viridiplantae; phylum Streptophyta; class Magnoliopsida; order Fabales; family Fabaceae; genus Acacia; species Acacia confusa. Next base: position 3,778,254 of record CM073507.1, on the reverse strand, counting down.
ATGCGCCGTGAGAACACAATCTCTGCCTCTCACCGCACCAATGGGTCCCACCTCGTTGACTCACTTGCTTGTAAAGTGGCTAATGTTGTGCCGTGTGCGTGACCATCATCTCTCAACTGTGCATCAAGCTTTTTGCGCATCAGCACCACGATAATGGCCTGTTTGGATAGAATTATTTTTTTATTTTTTAAATTCTTTGGAGGATATCAAATACGAGTAGGAGATTAAAAAAATGACCACAGGATCACAGGATATCATCTACTGTAGTTCAGGAAATCTGTACTGTCATGACGCAACATGATCAAGGACCACCCTCTTGCTTCTAAAGCCTATCCTCTAATGGGGAGTTTTCAGTGATATTTGCTTACAAGGGCCACAAAGTCCCTTAATTGGGATGATGCTGAACGCAAATGGAAAAAAGTTTGAAAGTTGCTTGCAACGGAGAGAATTAAAACATTTATTTGTGTGCTTCTTAAAAGGAAGCTACTATTAAACTCTGAAAGACAACGATGAGTTATGTCACAGGACCCTAGTTGCTCTCTTTGATCCAGCAACATGGAAAATACCAACCATTTGTTCAAAGCTTTTCCCTTAGCAAGCTCCATCTGAAAGAAAATTCTTCCATAGGATTTATGTGCAGACTTTTTTGGGAAAAACATTTCTTCATGGATAACTAAGCAGCTCGTGAATAGCAATATGATCACTAACTCTCTTAGAGCTAGAAGAGGTCTCACAAACGACGGCCATTGCCCATTTCAATGTGATAAAGACGAAAGTGTGATCCATACAATCAGAGATTGCGAAAGAGCTAAAGACCTGTGGAAACATATCATAAAGCCTAATTATTTTCCTCAGTTTAGTGCAGGTAATTTGTAGGTCTAGTTTAACTAGAATTCCAATCACAGTCCTAGAAAAGGAAGATTTCAGAAATCCTCTTGGTCGAGAGTCTTTAGCTTGGTGTGCTGGACCCTTTGGACATCTAGATGCAAATTTTTATTCCAAAGCAAAAGCGCAAATACCAGGGAGATATTACATTTATGTAATTACCTTATCATGGAGAATACAACTAATCAAACCTTATTTCACCAAATTTTCCATTTTGATAGGATTGAAGAGAAGACTTGGACCCCTCCTCCTACGAATGCGGTCCTCATTGATGAGGATGGATCAATTCGTCATCAACATCAAACAGCTTGTGGAGGTCTGATAAGGGATTCTCAAGGGCATTAGCTGATGGGGTTTTACAAATCCCTTGGCTTCCACTCCGTCATCAAGACGAAAATATATGCTATCATGATAGGATTAAAAGTGGGTTACCGCATGGGATTTCAAAAAATCCTCATTTACTCAGACTCGCTTGACGCCATCAACATTCTTATAAGGGATTGTCCTATTGATCATCCACTGAGAGATATCATTGGAGAGACCAAAGACCTTCTCTTCCGGGACTGGAGTGTAGAGCTTCACCATTCTCCACGTGACATTATCTCGTGTGCTAACTTTATGGCCAAAGAAGGACATGACGCTCTTGTTGATGCTGACGTAGTCTTAATCCCAACAGTCCCCAAAGGGTGCCTTGACTTGGTTTTGAGAAACCAATTGGTCTATTAGTTCTATTATTTTCAGTTGATGTATCAAGGGCTAGATCTCCATGATCTAGTCCCTATCTCACCTCTTCAATCCTCAGCTTGCCTTTATTATATATATATATATATATATATATATATATATATGCATTACCTTTGGAAACTTTGGGAAATTAGGAATCGATGCAATTTTGCGTATGAAACTTTTATTATTAATGGCATATTAGTACAAAGTAGGTCCATAATTAAAAATATATATTTGTTCAAGTTTCAATAATTAACAAACGTAGAGGAAGGACAAGCTTCATATCACTCAGACAAAATTGATGAATAAAACTGATGGTTAGGCTGTGGAATCCAATTGTTTGTATTGTTTCTCTAATAGCGGCTGTGTCTGCATAATTAAATACCCTACCTGCTTCGCTTCCTGGTCCAAGTCTTTGTCTCATTCTATATAAAATTAAACTATCAGACAATTTATAAGCCTGATTGATTTCCATTTCTTAATGTGCTTGATCCAAAGCTTTTTATTGTTCTCAATATTGTATTATAATAATTAACAACCTTTTTACCAGAATGTATGCACGTCATCCCATCTAACTTTGATGATTTAATGTAAAATTTACTTACAGAGTTAATCTTCGCAATAAATACAATATAAAGTATTAATATTTTACTAATTTACCCTTTTTGATGACCTCTTAGCAATAATCAATAAAGAGAAAGAATGAGGAGAATTAAAAAAAAATGTTATTTGGGTATTTTAGAAAATATATGTTGTATAACTAATTGAACTAATTTCTTCAATATAATCAAATTAGGTAAATATATCTTATATTAAAGGCACATAAATATTTTTGTTGGCAATAACCAACCTAAACTCTCTCCTTTCCTATTTATATAATACTTATAAGAAAAGTTCTGTAATTTTAATAAAACATTACTATGATATGATCTCTCGTTGCAATATAATTAAATTTTATAATTAAGTAGAGTAATTAATTAATTATAGGATCAAGGTGTTAAAATAACCTTCAACATTTATCAAAAGGACAAAAGTAACTATTAACTTGAAACACATCCTATTAAAGAATGGAAGTAAAATATATAATAATTTCTTGTCTCCAAACTCAATTCAGCATCCTATACGATCATCATGCATAAGGACTACAGCTTACAGTGAAACACGATTAAGCCATATCAACTGGATGGCAAACTTCCTAGTTTAATTATAAATGCTCCAATTCCAAATTGCTCAATATCAGCAGAAATTTCAAAATGTTTCAGATTCTCCAAAGTGCTCAGTGTAATAACATCATCCATCTCAAAGGAGGCAAAGTTAAACACAACCGATAATACCAAAATCAAGAAACAGGCATTTCCGCTACTATATATACGAACAAGCTAGCTAATACCAAATTACTATATCGAACCGATAAAAGCTGATGGAATGATCAGATGTGAATGGTCGCGAAAAAGGGAATCTATAGCCGAACGAAGCTGCATGAATTATATAGTGGAGGAAAGAAACCCACCAGCAAATTGAGCTTCTGGGATGCAATAAGATCTCCGGGCGGGCCTCTGTTTCCGGCCAGAGTGCCATTTTATATTTTTTTCCCTGACACATTTTAGGGGGCACCGGCCACTGCTAACCTCCCTCGTAATTAATTAAGTATTTGTAGATTTAAATTTTATAAAAGGGCAAACTATGAAAATAAATGTGAAATATTTTAGATATTATCAGATTAAACTTATAGTTTTACCAAGCTCAATAAAAAAATTATTTTATGCACGTGATAAGTAAGTATTAATTATAGGTTTCGCTGTTTCAGTTACATGGCAACTCGTAAATATAATATATTGTTTTAGTAAGTTTTCTTGAAAGGATGTTTTTTAATTTTTCAGGGTGAAGATTGCTTTTACGTTGAATTTGCAAAGAAACGATCGAACTGAATCGAGAGTTTCTAATTGCTCCAACAGGAAAAGCATTACACTTGTTCAGTACTCCATTTCAATAGATTCTTTCGCTTTTCTGAGATCCGTTCTATTTTCTTTTATACCTAACACAGTCAAACTAGGTTATTGAAATGGTAAATCAAGAACTAATTAACAACAAATCCACCACATCTCACGTCCCACTTTTTTTCATATTGAAAATCTCAACCGTTTGACGGTACGCTACAACTTTCAGTCGTCGAAAAATGGCAATCAACATTTCTGTGTATCTATGAGCATTGTAGAAGCCTCCCAATAATAAAACAAACATAATTCCCCTTTCCTATTCTTGCACGGTAAAAGCAAGAAAACTATCGTAGTGTCTGTCCCTGTGTGCTATTTGCTTCGGCTAAATAATTTTACTTCTTTAATTTTTTAATTCAATTTTCTTCCAAGTAGGTAAAAGTTACATATTCTCTTTGGGCACTTCAACTATATTACACTAAACAAGAAATGTTAGTTAAATTATTTAATATTCTAAAATATAAATTTTTTCCACTTTTACTCTCATTAAAAAATGTGTTTAATTGTGTTGGAAATTTCATTTTAAAAAGACAGACGGGATACAATATTGAGTAGATAAAGTTGGAAAGTAAGTATTAATTATATGGTCTAAACAGGAAAAAGAACATTAATTAAACTGAAAGCGACTTATATTCTAACCCATAAACCATGTCTTCCTTTCAGAATTGCCATATGTGGTTACTAAACAAGACCAAAAGAAAACTTTATTAGGTAAAGCTCCTGAGAAAGAAAAACTGAAAAGTTAGATCAGTTCAACAAGTTCTTCACTTGTTTTAATTTCCTCATGTTCTGGCACGAGATAGCTACACGTTCAATCATGAATCTACTGCTGATTAATGAACTTGTTCCACAGACTTCACAGATGGCAGCCACACAAACACACACATTCAAATATTCTACATCTAACTTAATTTCGCAGAAGCCTAAAGAGGCATATTCTTAATCAGCATGCTTTTCAAAATCAATAGGAGCATCTCTCAGAATCTATTCAACGATAACTCATCATGGCCCCTCTCCTCCCTCCATTTCCTCTTTTCCTTTGTTCTCTTGATGATTCTCTATATTCCTTCAAGTTCTTGTTTCAGGATTCACATGTCACAAAAGTGAGAGAGCCACATGCCCAGAGCCCAGAGAACAGATTTCGCTCCTTTGTTGTTCAAAGAGAGTATAATAATATAGGAGCAAATAGTAGAGAGTTGGCATAGGGACCAGCAGGACCTATCCCACTGAAGTTGGAACAAACCAGTCATAATAATAATCTAAGCTAAAAGCAAATTAAACAGAGCACTTTGTCCTCCTGGCACTGGCACATTACCCACCAAAACAACATTCTGTCCGTCAGTTTTGCTTTATGTGATTGCAGAATATTTTTCCCAATGTGCCTTTGTTTCTTTACCATATTTCATGGTCATGGGACGAGGGGAAAGGATACAATTTTGCAAGCTTTTTTCATGTCACATGGATTTAACTTAACAACGCTTGCTAGCTTTAACTTTTTAATGGACCAATAAAGCAGGCAAAAGCAGACTGGCAAATCTCGGGATCTGCTCAAGCAGGTTTATTAGCACACTATCCAACTCACCTACTTCCATGATTAAAAACATGAAATTATGGGTTATTAAGAAAATATTGTAGGGTTCCTTGACCTAGTACTGACCTTATGCACAGGACAATCCGTCGTTTTCACTGCATTTATTGCGGTTTCATACGATATCATAGAACTGCCTTGCGTGCTCTTCGGAATGTGTCCTTCATTCTGGGGCCCCGCCTCTCCCGGGGGCTCCTCCTGCAGTGTCACTTTCATGACCATGAAAATACGTTCATATTTACGATACTATTTGCTTGGTAAAATATTCGTCAATATAATGGGCTCGAATTCGAAATAGATCGATGATCCTATAAGCTTCTGTCTATTTCTGGTCAAGTTCATATTGCAAGCCCGCCAGGAATTTGAATGTGTTTGTGGATCAGTTCGGGGGAGCTAGCTAGAACTTGCTAGCTCGAAACAAAAGTTTAGGTTCGAACCCTAGTTGAGAATCTCAGAAAGGCGTCCATTTGGAGAACCCAAAAAATCTACTACCACTTAGCTTTACCATCATCATCCTCATTTTTGAAAAATATCTCAAAAGGTAAATTATTCTTCTGTGCTTTTGACTGGAGTCCAAGGGTGCAGTACTCCGCGTCTGAATTGTGCAATGCCATCTCATTGCATGCCTCATGGCCGTAATGCTGAATCCTGAATGGAAAAGTAGCTATTCTGTAATATCACACTTGATTATTTTCCTCATGCCGGGCTTGTTATAATATTCTACCATCTCCATTTAAAACGTTATAAATTATAAAGGAGACAGAGACTTTAATTTAATGGGCTTAAGTGGGACGAAAATGTTCTTCGAACATCATCACAAGAACACGTTTCTTTTGGGAGGAAGCAGACTTTAGGTAGCAGTAGCATCACTGCATTTATAACAGAAAACTTGTATTTCGTAATCATACCCCCAAGAAAAATTATACCATGCATTAGGAACTGAGAGGAGAACATTTTTTTTTTTTTTAATTCAAATTTATAAATCCAGTCATGACATTTCAGTTATATGAGTTTGAAAAGGGGAGAAAATTCTATTCCAATCATTCATTATCCCTATTATTCTTCAGACATTGGTAAAGAAACAATGATAATCAACTTCAATTTAGGAACTAAACAGTAAGAGGCAGTTCAAGGAAAAAAAAATGTTGAGAAAAAGATAAAAAAAAATACCACTCAAATTACAAAATTATAAACCAGTGATCTTTTATTATATACTCTTGTCGTCAATACTAATCATAGTTAACAAATCCGGGATTTTAAAGTTTAAGTAGTAATTTTTCTCTTTTTCCTAATCTGCTTTCTTGCACGTATCTGATGCATTATTCATGGTCTTCATACAAGTGACAAAAAAGATATTCTTGGTTTAAAGGGCAGTCGCGAGTTATAACAAATATCGTTGGTGCCTGGGACCGCATTTTGCTTTCATCGTTAGTTCGTAACATACCCTAAGAAAAAAAGTTTAGAATCATGGAACTTGTCACAGCCACCAATGAGGATCCTCAATTCAAGGCGAAAATGAATATGAAGATATTATAATGCATCAGTAAGGTATAGCGCCACTGAATTAATTCCTTCACCGCGGCAGATTCTTAGGGAAAGCATCGTTATTCTTATTTTATCTTTTATATACTCTGAATTAAACTTTTCTGTTGTGGGTTATGTTTGGACTTTGAAGCTATACATCAGGTATGCCCATCACTTGTATGTGGGCAGCCGAACTAGCTTTTTCGATCTCTAATGGTGAAGTCATCACACAAAGTCTCATGACATTATATATTTAATAAAACTGGTCTAACCAGCTACATGCCCGCATAGGTAGTGGTTACTTGAATCAAGTATCGATTATGACCTCCTCCTCGTCACCACGCTATTAGTCTGATTGGAAGGATGGATCAATTAGTCCATTGATTTTTTTTTGTTTTTTTATAATAAAATTTTAGGAAAGGGGTTGGGCTCTTCCACAGTCCAACGGTAAGGCGCTTGGAGCCCAGTCCACATGAAATACTGGCAAGAAAGTACATATGTCTCCGCTTCTACCAACGTGACCCCTACGATGCCTCCCCGGCGTCTTGACCAATGCAAATTAGTCTATTAATTTTTTTTGATATAAACTAGTCCATTAATTGATGATATCTTCAATTCGCTCAACTTGATCTCAACTAGAAGGTCTGGCCCACAATACTATCTGGGCTGACAGTTAATGTGCTATTGGGCCGGAGAAGTGCCGTGATGGGGCCCACCACAGTGGAGATGAAAGTCGTAGCATCCGACTTTGTGTTTTGACTTGGGAAGCAATGTCGACTACCTCACTGCCATTCAATCAAGATTCGCATCGGATCGTTTTCGCAGGTGGCAATGTCTGGCATGATTTTCAAAGTCTTGGGGATTAAAAAAACTCAAGAAAATGGCATTGGTGTGTCGTCATACAGAAGAAAAGGCAAAATTGAGAGCCTGAGAGGTGAGGTGCTGAAATGGGATCCCCAGAAAGAGAGGTGGAAGAAGAAGAAGTGAGTAAAGGGACGTGGAAGGACGCAGCTTTTCATGTAGCGACGACTATTGCAACACCTGCCGCTTATGCACCTTTGCCCTTTGCTCTCGCCTCTCTTTCTTGGCCTCTCGGTAGTTCTTCTTCTCTTCTCTTTCGCTTCTGTCCTTTGTTCAACTAACAGCCAACTACGATTATTTTTAATTGATCTCCATGCATTATGTAACATATAATAATAATAGCAACTCATGTAAACATTAGTACAATTTATTTCTTAAATTTTGTGCAGAGCATACAAGTCCTCTTAATTTTATCGACAGGATGGGTAACAAAAATAAATTAACAACGAAATAAGACATATCATTCACAAAATTCTGTATACTCAATCTCGTCGCAACTTGAAGTTTGTGTTTAAAAGAAGAATTATGATAACTAACTATAGTGATCGTGAGTATTATTTTATAGCTATGTCCGTGAATAACCATATGAATATGTTGATACGTATCATAAAATTTCACAAGGGCTACATTTTTCACGAGTCACAATTGATAGTCTAGATTTAATAAAGAGTTTCCCTTAAAAAAATAAGACGGTGGATTTTCCCCCCTCTTTAAATAGAAAGCTCAGTTTTACAGAAGGTTCAATTTTTAGCTGGGTCTCCTCAAAATTTATGCAAAATAATCCTAAGCGACCTAATAGTAGACGAACTCTCATGATATCAATTTTTTTGTTAATTTTAGGTGTCACTAGCCTGGTGTTTGCAACACTAACTACCTGGTACTCGAGCATATTGATCGCTTCTTTATGGAAATGGAATGGGGATAAGCACCTTACCTACAGAAATCTTGCATATAGTATTTTTGGTTGGTAATTTGGTATTATATCTTCATTTTACATTGGCATTCACCTCTGGGTGATGCCCTTGACGATAGTACTCTTAATTACTGATTTTTGAAGGTTCCTGGGGGTACTGGTGCATTGCACTTTTCCAGCAGATCGCTTCTCTGGGAAACAACATTGCCATTCAGATTGCTGCTGGTAGCAGCCTTAAGGTTGGTGATGAATCTAATTATGTTTTGTAGAAATGCTGCCTTTTTAAATGGTTTTTATGCTTCTGGAATTGTATTTCATGTAGTGCAGGCAGTTTACAAACACTACCACGAGTCTGGCACATTGACTCTGCAGCATTTTATTGTGTTCTTTGGAGTCTTTGAACTTGTCCTCTCCCAGCTCCCTGACATTCACTCGCTCAGATGGGTTAATGCATTGTGCACTTTCAGCACAATTGGCTTTGCTGCTACAACCATTGGGGTCACTATTTACGCTGGTAATAAGTTAAGCTCGTGGGCGATGAAAATTTTCTATTCTTTTCCTCTCACAATCTCAAGGCAATGACAAGGTAGCCTTCTTGATCTCAACATCTATCAGGGAAGAAGATGGACAGAAAATCAGTAAGTTACAGTTTGCAGGGTAGTTCTGCCTCCAAGTTCTTCAAGGCCATCAATGCCCTTGGGGTCATCGCCTTTTCATTCGGAGATGCCATGCTTCCAGAAATACAGGTAACTATTATTGATTCTTCTGGTCCTAATCTGTTGGTCAGATATTGTTCAAATTTTAATCCGATACTCAAATTATAGAAGAGCGATCAATAACAACCTTCCCCTTTCTAGAATACAGTGAGAGAACCAGCAAGGAAGAATATGTACAAAGGCATATCTGCAGCATATGGTGTCATTGTTTTGAGTTACTGGCAGCTGGCCTTCTCTGGATATTGGGCTTTTGGATCAGAAGTTGAGCCTTACATCTTAGCTTCGCTGTCTAATCCAGAATGGACTGTCATAATGGCTAACCTATTTGCAGCAATTCAAATATCAGGATGCTTTCAGGTACATAGCCCTTGGCCAATGGCCCCTGAGTTCATAAATAGCAGGTGCTGAATAACCTAGAATGGTTCAAAAAACTCTTCTGATGGAGTTCCCTTGATTCTATGTCAGATATATTGCAGGCCCACATATGCCTATTTTGAGGAAAGAACGATGTCCAATAATGAATTTACAGACCATTTCTCCATGAGAAGCCACCTCGTGAGGCTTTGTTTTACTACTATATACATGGTTCTGGTGACTCTGATTGCTGCTGCTATGCCCTTTTTTGGTGATTTTGTGTCAATATGTGGGGCAATTGGGTTCACTCCTCTAGACTTTGTCTTCCCTGCTTTAGCCTACCTTAAGGCAGGAAATGTGCCAAAGAACACCCAAGTTAGGCTTTTGATGCGGCTTCTTAATATTTTTATAGCTATCTATTTCTCCATGGTGGCTGTCTTGGGTTGCATTGGAGCCATCAGATTTGTAGTGGAAGATGTCAATGACTACAAGTTTTTCCATGATATGTGAAACCTGTTTCTTCTTCTTCTTCTCATGCAATTATTCTTTCACACACACGAAACCTGTCAAATCTCGGAATCCTCTGGTGCCTCTAATGCGTTCCATGGCTCTCATACCATTTCAGTCCTAAATGAAAGCTGTAATCACATTGTGTCATCAAAGAAAAGAAAATCTTGGCTACAGATTATAGGGAAAAAAATGTTAATTGTATCAAAACAATTGTTTAAGAATTTTATTTCTTCGATGATAGAGTGATAGGTCCGATAGGAAAAACTTTGTTCAGGTCTTAGAAAACAAAAAAATCTTAAAAAAGTCCTAAAAGAAATTCAGATATTAGAAAAGTCTTATTAACATCTATCAATTAAATAAACAAATCCTACATGTGAGATTTACAATTCTATCAGTAGGATTAACAATTCTTAAAGACTTTTATAATATTTGAATTTTTCTTAGAACATTTTAAAGATTTTATTGGTCTTTTAGGACTAAAACAGAATTTTCCCCTGTGGATAAGAGATAACACAAGGGTAACTGTTTTGAAATGGACAGGTTGGCTGACTCAAGATTTTGTCTTGGAAGTACCTATATTAAATGATTTCGTACGTTAAAATTACTTTGACGTATTTCAGGACTAACAATTTAACTTTTTAGTTTTTGAAATACAGTTCTTTTTCATTAACTTAATTTTTTTATTATTTTAAAAATTTAAATGTATTTACTTTTGAGTTTAGGCCCCCAATGTACATAGAGTTGGGAATCAGGGCCGAGCCGGCCCGGTCCTCCAGGGCCAGCCTGTGAAGGGTCAGGGCCTAATAGAGCTGGCTTTTCAGGGTCTGGATTAAGAAAAACACCTGTTTTCCAAAGCCCGGCCCGAGAGCACCAGGGTTAAGGCCGGCCCGCAGGGCCTGGTAATTACTATTTCAAATTTTAACTATTTTTCCTTCACTTTTTTTTAAAAAATATAATTAGTAAATTATAATACAAATTATCTAATAAATAAGCGCACTCACTAATTCATAATCAAAAGCAAACTATGTTTACAAATAACTCACATAAAACATAAAAAGCATATTTCTAAGCGACATTAGTACGATGATTATTATTGTCGTCATCTTCGTCACTATCATCGATTTTAATGATATTTGATTATTTTTCACTTTGAGTAGTAGTTTCTAGCTCGTGAGTAAGAATATCATGAAATTCTTCTCCTGCATCATGAACACATCCATAATCTTTATTTGCAACAAATAATAAATTAAATCATAAAATTAGAGTATAGTAATTATGTATTTGTAGTTAAAAGGATAAATAATTCTATAATAAATACAAAGTATATATAAATTAATAAATTTAAAAAGGAAAAAAAAGAAAAAGCTACAGTGAAAATGGCTTGCAGGGCTAGCTCGAGGCCCTCTAGGGCCAAGCCGTTTAAGCTCGAGGCCCATCAGGGCCGGCCCGTTTAAGCTCGAGACCCGTCAGGGGCCGGCCCTCCAGGGCCAACTTCGTTTATCTTTTTAAATTTTTAGGCCTGACCCTTGAAGGACCAAGGTCTAAACGAGCTGGCTAGACGGGCTCGGCCCGATTTCCCGGCTCTTTATGTACATAATTCGAAAAGTCTGGAAAAAAATCCCTTTTCTTCACCAATAAGTTCATCGAACGAACATGCCAAGTGGGCGACAGGTCACGGAGAGACAGGGACTCGGCGGGAACCACTCCCCTGCCCCTGCCCCTGCCCCTCACTTTCTTTGGCCCTGTCGAAGACGATAAGCTAAACGACAATCATTGTGCCCGTCCTTTTTGGGTTGCACAAAACGACGTCGTTCATGGCTTATCAATTTATTTTTTTTTTTGCCCGAAGGCCTATCAATTGAATCTTGAAATTTCTTCTTTTTTTTTTTTGCCAGCGACTCTTGAAATTTCACAGTTGGCCATTGCTGTCAGCTAATTAGAACTTCCCCCAAGCCAACGCGTCAGAGCTCCTTCATTTTCTTGATTTCTTCTTCTTGCTCTGTCTCAAATCAATGCAAATTCTTGTTAGGGTTCCAATCTTTCTCTGTTAAATTCACTTTGGTTACGAATTTCATTGTCTAAATGTCTAATTATAGCCCGCTTCCTTCAACCTCCAATACCGCTGGTCCTTACCTCGGCGCGCGCATCCAGACATCAGCTCAATCCGTTTTCGCCATGCGCCGCCCATGGGAGGAGGTCTTTGCTCTTTACTCCTTCAATCGTCCGGCCACCTTTGGAGAAGCCACCATGCGCATAAAGCGAAATCTCGGTCACTTCCGCGTCAATTACGCACTTATTGTTCTCGTGATTCTCTTCCTCAGTCTTCTCTGGCATCCAATATCGATGATTGTCTTCTTGGTTGTGTTCGTCGCCTGGTTCTTCCTCTATTTCTTTCGGGATGAGCCGGTTATGGTTTTCAATCGCCTAATTGATGACCGGGTGATGCTGGTTGCGCTCGGGTTGGTGACCATTGTGGCCTTGATTCTCACTGGCGTCTGGTTGAATGTCTTGGTTTCGATTTTGATTGGGGCCACAGTTGTTGGACTGCACGCGGCGTTTAGGAGCGCGGACGATTTGTATGTGGATGAGCAAGAGGCTTCCGATGGAGGGCTACTCTCATTTGTAGGTAGCCCCCCCAAGCGAACTGGGTACGCTAGGATTTAGGTTCTTTCCTTTTCAGTTTTTGGTTCACTGGATTGCGGAGCTTCACGATTTAAATTTAAATAGGGTAAATTCTTGTGTATTCCTGCTAGGACGAGTGATAAAAATTTGATATAGTTGTTTTCCATATACCTTGTCTGGATAGGGTAGCCATTTTGCAGTTGAGTTCGAATTCAATGTATGCTTTGGTTTGAGAGGCTTGTTTTTGTGATAGAATCAATCATCTCTCTTCTTTGTACCACCCCTTCATCTGGGGCGTCTCAAATTCTTTGTCCTCTCTTGTGTTGGCGATGGGTTGCTGCCTTTTTCTTTGTGGTTCTACTATGGTCTATGGAACCTTATGTCGACTACATATGAGGATGCAGTTTATGAGACTTTCATATTTTTCTTGTTGTAACTGCCATACTGGATACTAAAAGAGTTAATTTTATGTGTCTTGTACTTTTTGATGATACAATTCTATCTCATATTGTTCATACCAGACTTTCTATTATATTTATGGGTTAATACCAGTTAATTATTGTAGCTTGCTTGAATTTAGGTTTTTGGTTTTGATCCATATATGTTCACAAAGATTTGGTTTGTATTTAGCTTCCTGACCTTATACTTTTAACGAGTTTTCTTATGCTAAGTTTTTATGAACTTAGGCGAACTAAAACCAAACTATAAGGAACTAAGGACGGATGATAATATTTACTGTGTAACACTTTCGGTGACCACTCAAAAAGGAAAATAAAAAATAAAAAATCCTTTCTGTGCAAGGAATGTTACCAGGAAGCCATTCCTTTTATTCAGGAATGAACCCGAGCCTCTTCACAGACGCATAACTTGGAAGCTATAGTAAGTTCGAGAATCGAGATCATGCTCTACAAATTGACACAACTATTATAATTTTATTTTGAGGTCATGTCATCATGATTGATCTGTTTTCAGTTCAGTATGAAACGGACAACTTTTGAGTAGTGCTGAAGGGAAGCGGTGACAGTATGGATCCATGGGATGGTATGATTGCCTCCTTAATTTGGAACACAAACTATATGCAGATTTAAAAGAAAAAAATCCAATAAATCATCTGTTCAAGTATGGGACCCGTATCTATGAAGTGGATATGTCTAAAAAATATAGCTTGCTGTCAAGTGTACAATCGTCAAATAGTTGGAATAAACAAGATGCGAATAAAAACGAACGCAAACTGTTGAAAAATTAGAGCTCGACTATATCATGCGACGCTACGTTGAGGCCGGAAATGTGTTCATACTGTTGGCAACATAGTGACAGAAGCTTTGGAGGCAAGGAAGAGTTGCATGGACTAAATTTAAGGATAGAGATGTAGATATAGTGGGATAAGCAGATCAATGGTGTGGAACCTTGCGCGTATAAGCTAGAACCATTACAAAATCCTTGGCTGAGGACCCAATAGTTGCTGGAATTCGCTGTGTCGTAGATGCTGTCTGGAGCCACAAGTCAACCAAACTACATAGTTGCAACGTAGGGACCACTGGTTGTCCCATACATTTAATCTCAACCTACAAAACAGAGTAATGAGCAACATGAAACTTGTGAACTAGCATCATTTGTCTGTTTAAACATTAAAAACGAGCAAGGTATTTCTGGCCCTCAGCAACAACAAAAGCCATGGAAGGGCAATTAATTTTGGGTTACTACGATGAATTTTGACCTATCAAAAATTAAAGAACTTCAGATGCAGTTCAACTGCTATTCCATTTGAAAACCTTCTGCATTTCGAATGAGCACCCCAAGGCCTAGTGCCTTTTCTCAAACTTTTTTCTGTTAATCTTACGTTTCCAGACAATGCTATAACTCCCAGGGTTTATATGTATTTAATTTGGTTTCCCTATATCTTCTCATTTAAGCAGCCATTGGGACAGTAACCAGATAATGTGTAGTAGGCACTTGAGACGGTAAGTGAAACAAAATTAATATTGAGCAAGTACAGACCTTAAAGGACAGTTATGATTAATGAATAGGAAGATACTTCTATGAGCTGTAAGTTATATGGATGTGAGGACATTTATGACTTATGGGTACATGATTTTTAGTAATGCAACATGTAATGAATTGATAAGGTAAGCAGGAAAAACTTAAACGATGTTTGAAAATGGAATCAGACAGTATTGTAAATTATGCATGACAAGAACTAAACATATTGCTGAACTTCCAGGTTTGTTATTCCTTAATTACACCAAAATCGTTCGAGACATGTTAGTGTGTGTGACAGATAGTCACCTCTGTTTCACTGCTCAGCTCTAGTTTCTTCATTAGGTATTTGTGGATAAATGACACAGGTAAACTTCCATCCCTGTGGCAAACAAAAGAGAACATGAGATAACATAACAGCCAAATAACATACTCTAGTTTAGTTAAATTATATCCCAAGAAGTGTCACTGGTGGCAAATATACATAAAACACTTTCGTTGAGCAGGACGCCGTCATCTATTACTAATCTAAAACCATTCAGTTAATTGATCCACAACAACTAACAGCTGGGCATGTAAATATCTTTGTTCATGTAAACTCTGACACGCACACACTTGTAGAGCTGATCGACAATGGTAAGTATAGAATCAGAATCACAGTCGCAAATCCTTATCAAAGATATGAGCTTCAATGAACTATTCCTTTGAAATGTGCTCAACATTAATAATCAAGACAGCTGATGAAAACGGTAAAAGTCATATATGAGCAGAGTCTCTTTAGGCCAATATATATATATATATATATATATATATATATATATATATATATATATATATATATAAGCAGAGTTGCAGATTTAGCTTCCTCAGGTATTTTGGGCGAATGCATTTGATTGCAAGACCACTTTATTTGAAAAGTGGGAAGGATAGTGGTATGAAACTTGAGATAATATTCATATAAATACTTCACATTCTTTGACTATGAAAATTTCACAAGATTAAAAGAAAGGAATCTGTAGAGGTCATACAAGCACTTCGTTTCAAATCTCTAAACAGGAGGAAAGTAGATCTGTGGGGACCAGTCATATAATAAAGAATATGGTACGTAAAGTCTCCATAACAGAAGAAGAAAGATACATGATGAGGGTAGTTAAAAGTTACAATTACACAAACAAACAAGAGGGACATGCCCTGGCCTAAGATCCGCACCATTATCAGTGACAGATATTTAATAATGTTTGTGAGCTCTGGAAAAAAAATACAGATTAAAACTAACATCGAAGATGAAAATTTCAGGAAAAATAGGAGATGGATACATTAAGCTACTTTTTATTATATGTTGCAAGTTGCACAATTAATCTTAAAATATACAATAGAAGATCTCCAACTAAACCTTATAGAATTTTCATCTGATTTCCTAATTCCTACACCAACCTGCCCTACGACTTTCCAGGTCATCATTAAATGTTCTTCATCAGGCAGGAACATACAAATTGAGACATTACTTCAAGGGAAAAAATTTAATAGAAAAAAGAAGACCATATCAAGAAATTAGTTATCCTTGGTACGGTTGATGAAATTATGAAGAAGAACAACTAGTTAAGTCAAAGTGATTACCTCCTTTTCTGCAATTCAAAATTCTACATAAAAATCACTTTATGGAAATACACTTAACATAAGGATATATCTTAATTAGTAGACGATTAAAAAATCATGCATTTACCGTTTAATAATGTGCAAGATCATACATCTTATCAGTATTTTTCTTTTATAATATTTCAAAACATGGAATAAATTAAACTAGAACATTGAGACACAGGTGTATTGAGCCTAAAAGGAACTCACTTTATTCTTAAATAACTTGCAGGAATTTGGGCCATGGGTGCATCTCCTTCCCTGGACATTAGATTCAAATTAGTACATGAAAAACATGAGCAAAAGAAAAAGGATTTATATGACATTTATAATATGCATCAAATTTGAAGTCATAAGATGTTAGGAAAAGTTTTAAAGCCAAGTTTTTCTCACTGATCTTCAGAAGCTACTAAGGCAAACCAAAGTGGACCAGTTCTCCTTTTGAATGTAGCACTGTTTGCATCCAGAACAGCTTGAGGTGATATGCCTGGTTCTCCAAAAAGAGGCTCCCTTTTACGACGAACTTTGCGTGACTTATTAGGCTTTGCTGTATTTAAAGAGGTAGGATCTGCGTCAACTTTTTCAGGCTCAACTTTGGCTTTGCGCTTATTCTCTTTATTTTTGGATTTTTGCACCTGAGAGTCATTCTCATTTATTTGCACGGGTTCTTGTTTGGCATCAGACCCTTGCACACTAGACTTGAAAGATTTACTTCTGCTTGCCACTTCTACTAAGCAATTCAAAGGTTTCCAAAGATCCAATTTCACTTCCCAAGGTTCTGCTCCATTATCTCCCTCTTTGGTGCGTAAGGATTGGTTAGATTCAAGAGGGGACAAATTCTGCACCAAATGAAAAACAAAAATGATTCAATTAAATTGATGGATACTGTCAGGTAAAAAAATGAACCAGCCCAACAAAAATATAAACAAGGGAAAAAGAAACATATATGATGAGCCCAACAAGAAAAACCTCATTGTCTCTCCTACCTGTTTGGTATTTTGAGTAAACTTGTTCAAAGTGTCTGGGGAGCTTGAACTCTCGGTATGATCTTCTACTGATTCCTCTTTTTTAACAGGCTTTTCAATGGAAAAACTGGAGGCTCGCGGACCACTGGCCTTTCTAGTTGGTTTTGTTCTTCTCCCAGTGATTGTTACCTGTGTTGATACTCTGGGAGTGCTGACAACCAAAGATGAAAGTGATCTCTCCTTTCTTCTAGCTGGTATTGTTATAGATGGAACAGCCTCAGGTGTTTTTGCCTTTCTTCTCTTCAAAGGGAAAGTTTTAGCTCTTACATCTTGTAAATTGTGGTCTGGCCTGATAATCAAAAGCACTAGAAGTGAGCATGCGACAGTCCATAGGTTGGCACCTATTCCATTAGCTGTGCACTTCCTGTTACTTATTTTGTTTTAGCTGTGGGCTTTATTACAGAAGGCTTATAAGTGGTTACTCAAAAACAATCTTTGCAAATCTATAACCACAGAAGGTTCTATTTAAAATAGAGATTTTGAACATCTCTGATGAGATATAATAACAGGTAGAAAATGGACACAAAAGTATCCAGCTTCATCGATGATTCAAATAACTTTAAAAATACAGAATGATACTGCATTCAATTTAGAGGAGATTTTCTATTTATATGATAATCCTCCTTATTTAGGGCAGCAATTAATGATTCAAGTGAAAATTAATCGGTGATTACGTTGCAACTAATTACACATCATGGACATCCCTAGTTTTTCTATAGCAGATACCATTTAATAAGAAATGTCAAGTGAAACTGCTAGCAATGCTTATGTAAAGAGGGCTACAGCCAGCTAAATTGTCAAAGAAAACGAAACTGAATGAAAGTTTCACTTACAGAAGTTTTCTTGTGAGCAAGTTCACATGTACTTTATTATGGAAAGTTACTCATATGCAGAAACCGGATTCTTGCACAGCAAATTTTTATAAATTTAAGATAATTCACATAATCTTATCTTCATAGCATCATCATGGAATTAACAACTTACACCCATGTTGAAGTGAGAGATGGGTGGTGCATTGTTATTTAGATTGAGGAATACCAAAGAGAAGGGTAGAGGGAGAGATCAGGAATCTATCAAAGTGAGGTGGCTGACCTCAATTTCTCAAGCGGAACACAGCCCAAATCAATATTACAGATTGGACAGTGTTCTAATTCCTCATCTGTAATTTTATCATAGATGCATTCCCTGCAAACTGAATGAAGTTATACAATATCAGAAATTTATGCTCAAATAGTTAATCAGTTATGAGATATCAAGAGAAGTATAAGTTTGACATGTCACATGACAGTTACTTCATAAAACCCTCAAGACATTGAACAAAAAATAAGGCACTAAAATGCAAGTAAATTGACTCCTTGGATTGGATTAAGTTTGCCAGCTAAAACCACACCAGAAAAGCAGAAAAAGAAAGAAAAACTCAAGACAGAGGAAGATTATCCAGACTGTCCTGCAAAAATACCATTCTCCCAGTCCATGCTCGCAACAGCCTCTGTTTACATGTTTCAACTTCGCCAATGAAGAGTCTTCTCGGGAAGTTGAAAACAAAAGATAATCAACTACCACGTCAGTGAATTATAAATGATAAATTGTGAACACCTGGAGATCTGATCTCTAATGGCCAAGACGTAGATGGAAATTGCATATTATACTCGCTGCCACCACGCGTCTGCCTGAGCTAAAATCCAAGCTTTCAAGTATGAACACAAAACACTTCAAGGGTCAAACCGCCTGAGCTAAAATCCAAGTTTTCAAGTATGAACAAAAAACGCTTCAAGCGTCAAAGGTTCAAACACCTTTACACCAATGACAATAATAGAACAACGTCCCTGGACATTAATTCAAACCACTGGGCATTTTCTACCGTTCATGTATTTACAGGCAAGACATCGCTGAGTGAAGGGGAAAATAAAAATGCGTACGGAGGCCTTGAATTACCAAACACCCGCATCTGAATACCCAAACACCTCCCATATCAAAGAGAGAGAAACAAGGACAACCATGAACGCAAGAGGATTACAAGATGCGGGAAAGATTGAAAATTTGAGAAATTAACCTCTGATTGATGTAAAAAGAACAGGATTTGCAGGGATAAGGCGAAAATTGAAGGACTCACACGTATGAAGACATTCAGATATGGTGGTGGCGTCTCTGAACAACTTGTTGCAGAGTGGGCAAGTCATGCATGCTACAAGAGTTTCCCTCCTCACTTTTACTACCTGATTCACCATCGTTTCGTTATCAGAACAATCGCCCCCCTCTCGCCTACGTATCATCCACCCAGTGCATGCTTAATGGTACGCGCGTGCACAGCTAAAATTTACGTCCATCTCGTTATAATCACTTGCATTAAACTGAAAAACACAAAAATCCAGTAAGATAATGAGGGACGAGGAACGAGAAAACATAGAATAAAATGCATATGACGCGTGCGTAGAATGAAGAAACGTACCTATAGATCGGTGAGGATGGTTAAAGAGAGGTGCTTAAGAATTTTGGGGCGCCCTGGTAAAATGGGTAGCTTTGATTTGTGAGGATTTGACGTGGGTTTAAGTGGATTTGGAAGGAGGAGTTTTAGGATGATCTGAATCGAGGGAGGGCGTCTTCGTTGCGTCCAAAAGAGCATGAATCGGGAGTTTTGTGTGTGAGCATGTGTTTTTCTTTTCTTTTTCTTGAAGAAGTTTTCAAACAAAATATTTAAAGACACCTTCGACACTTCAACTAACGACAGCTAGAGTTATGGGCAGGGATAACATGCGCCGAGTCTGCCTTTTGTTTCAAAGATGCGCACTGGGTTTCGTGTAATGGACGCCCAATTTCGCCACCCGGTGGGGCCGTCTAAAATACGCTCAACGGTTCTGCCACTAAATGCACGCCCTTCCTTTATCTCAGATTTTAAGTTTATACTAAAAAAAAAAAATAGCTTATTCATCGATATCATATCCCATTCTATCAAATATTCAATATGGGTGATGTTTACATATCGTCACATAAAATGTCAATTTTCTAAACTCAATTGACAGACCTGTATCTCTACTCTAGTGAATAAAAGAGATGATGGAATATGAACAATTATGACAGTATTATATACTTTTAAAAATAGATATTTGATGTTTTTTTTTATTATTATTATGGTGGGCTTCTCCATTTGCCCCTCTTTCTCTTATTTTCCCAGCGTCAAACATAAAGGATGACTATCGTATCAAAAGAGGGGGAAAAGAGTCCCCTTGTTATTTTATTTTTGATTTTCTCTAGCATGTTTCCTTTTTAATTTTAATTCTCAAGTCTCAACCTCCGTACGTCGCTTGCCGGTTGCCACACAACAAAGGGGCCGTGCGCCAAAAAGGTCAAATATCGAGAAAAACGGGCATCCTTGAATCAATTATCAATAATTAGTAGATAAACAAATATGATTTATTTATGGTACTCTAGATAACAAGGTTTAGTTTGCCAAAAGTTATGTCTGCAGACTGCAGGCAGGAATATTGTTAAACTCCGTGAATTGAATTGGAGTATATATACCTGCGTGTATTAACATTCTGTGAATTGTAAAAAAACAAAAAAGTAATCCAAACTCGTGCATTTAATTAATAGGCATTCCCACTTTGATGGGGATGGAGTTTTAGGAGGGAGGGGAAAAAAATCATTTCCATGTCTTTGCTGTTATCTGCATACACACTGACACACATATATAATATTGGGGGGAAAAAAAGGTTTTACCCTGCTTCTGTTCGCCATTGTGATTGGGACGATAACAAAATATACCAGTTTGCAAATTGTGGAGAAATTTACAACGAAATTATTTTCCATGGCAATTTTCAACGGAATTATATGTTTATTCCGTTGCAAATTGTGGAGAACTTTGCAACAAAATGTTGTTCCGTTGCAATTTTCAATGGAATTATATGCTTATTCCGTTGGAAATTATGGAGAACTTTGCAACAGAATCATTTTCCATTGGAATTTTCAACAGAATTATATGTTTATTCCGTTGGAAAATATAAAGAAATTTTCAACGGAATTATTTTCCATTGGAAATTGTGAAGAACTTTGCAATAGAATTATTTTCCGTTACAATTTTCGACGGAATTATAGTTAAATTCCCTTGCAAATTGTGAAGAACTTTTCAACAGAATTTTTTTCCATCAAAATTTCCTATGGAATTCATTAAATAAATATTTTATTATCTCTTTATTTGTCAACGGAAAAAATTCCGTTGAAAATTTCGACGAAAAAATTTTCCGTTGAAAATTGCAACGGAAAAAAAAATTATGTCGCCTACCAACGGAACATATTTAGACGGAATAATTCCGTCGAAAAATACGTTTGCAACGGAATTTTTATCATTAGTAACGGAAAAAAGTCCGTTGAAAATATGAATATTTCTATTAGTGACTGTGGTTATCGAGAGAAAAAAGAAAGAGACTCTAATATTGATTGGCTATATGTGATGCGTCACCATGAATCTAAAGTGATAGAACTGTTCTAAAAAATAATAACTGTGTTCTTTTAGAAAGAGGCAAAATGGTATAAGCGGGGAAATTATAAAAAATGGAACAAAAGAGTAAGTCTAAACAAATTGAAAAAAGAGGAAGGGGGACTAGGAAAGAAAATATTACACCTGAAAATATTTATGCATAATGTTGATCATCACGAGTTGTGCTTTAAATGTTTATGCTGGTCTAGTCGTCTTGTTAATGCTGATGATGGTGTCTAGTAGAATCTGGCATGAAATCAAGAAATCACAGTGCCAATAAATCCCAAACATGCAAATAAGAATATGGGACAGGGAAAGTATTCTCTCGAGCAAAAACAATTGTCAAGCAATGATGGCGTATACCTATTTCATTTGGGGCAATGATGAGTTATCCGTTAGTTACGAGTGAACTGAAATCTTGAATTTCACTCAATATATAATCCAGCCGTGACTTCCAAGTCTTAATGATGCACTACATGCAAAATCAAGAACCCTGTTCCAGTACGTACGCACTCACGTTCGATCGGCCAAACCAAAAAAAAAAAAGGTTCATGATTCCTTCTCAAACAGTCAAACAGAACCGGGAACAAAATCCCAAAAACCCAGGCTTGTAAAATAATACATCAACTCACAATTCGTCATCCCAACCCCTTTCAAACAACCTATATGTACACGTAATACGTATGTGTACATCAGTTCATGTCACAGTCATTATCGGCAAATATTGGAATGGTAAAAGATTATGATTGCGATACCATGTGGTTGAAATTTTCTGTGTAACAAAATATTGACTGGTTCAACGTGCTTCGTCGGCCAGTAGCTGCCCTTGATTCTTTTCTTTTTCTCCGGCTGTTCTCTGTTTATGATAAAACCATTGATACCCATCCCCCAAAAAGAAAACATTGACACCGCTTCAGAATTTACACTCATAACTTGTTACTATGCACTGGTGTACTTTAATAAATTTTTTTACTGAGTTATTATATATTTTAGCCAGCTACTAGATCAGCAAATTTATACACACTGGCTGATATGACGTGACGAAGAGGCAGCGTGGGTTGAGGAACATACTAGTAAGTCTTGAGCATTGGTTGATGGTAGTTAAAAGAAATTAATTGAATTTGAAGCGCAATAATGTCTAGAGGCACCCAATTTTTTCCATTCTCATAATGGAAAGCAACAAGGACGCACCACGAGTCATGACCTTATCTCAAGGTCCATCATATTCATAAACTACTCCATCTAATATTTATTATAAGGTATCAACAACTACAATTTTTTCGTGAATCAAATAATGAAAATTGAATCATTTAATAGGTCCAAAATTGATAAATATTTCTAACTTTACCTCTACTATAATAATAAGAATTTAAAGAGTTGGTTAAAAATGAGGGTATAATAAGAAAATATATAGTAATAAATGAGTTAATTAAAAGTAGTTGGTGACCAAAAGAAGATGGTTGTTGGTGACTTATAATAAAGATCAAAGAGTAAAATTCAAGAGTTCAGCCGAGAGAAAATAAGTCCTTATCATAAAGATTAGAATTAACTAATAACTCACAAGAACTAATAAAGTTAAAGTCAATAAAGTTGTCCTAAAATTGAGCTAATTTTCAATATTATCTTTATTAATTGTACTAATATCTAATACTATATTATTACTTTTACTCATTACCCTTATTAATTATTGATGCTTTATAATAAAAATTAGAGGGAGTATTATCATGGAATGGATTACGTGACACGTGCCCGGCATTCATTGGATTGCTGCAGATAGCAGTATCTAACGAGTGGCCTCTAATCTATCTGTACTATGCGGTGACTGGGAGTCTGGGACCAACAATATTAATTTTGACATATTTTGCTGAATCTCCACTCTGAATCATTCCGTTTTCCATTCCCAATTCATCAGAGCAACTTACAGCAGCAGGACAATGGCAAGCATCTCCACCAGCACCCAATCCCCCTCCATCGTCCGCCCAGGTCTGGTTCACAAGCAACCTCTCGGAGTCTCTTCCTCTCCGGTTCTCGGTAAGTTGTTTCGGCGTGTGATTGTGATTTCCCATAGGCATTAAAACAGAGCTTCATGTTGAAATTCGAACTAAATGATGTTGCAAAAATGGTTGGATAGGGTTGCCGGCGATTGCTAAGGTGGGAAGAGTAAGATGCTCCATGGAGGAGATGAAGCCTTGTGAGAAGGGTAGTGGGTCGAAGTTGGGAATGGGGGCATCTTTGATGGCAGCTGCGAGCGCCGCCGTGATGGCGAGCCCAGCCATGGCTTTGGTGGACGAGAGGATGAGCACCGAAGGAACAGGCCTTCCTTTTGGGCTCAGCAACAACGTTTTGGGTTGGATCCTGTTCGGCGTCTTTGGTCTCATTTGGGTTCTTTACTTTATCTACGTTGGGGATCTTGAAGAGGATGAGGAGTCTGGATTGTCCCTTTAAATTTCTGTTTGACGCCTTGTATAAATTGCGGATATTGAGTCCCTTTATGCTGTATTAAGCCACCCTTGTCAATCTGTTCTCAAGAATCAATTACTCGTCTTTGAACTCCTAAATCATTTCTTCATTGCTTCCTCTGTTAATTTGCTAGCTACTCTTATGCAGTGTTCTGTTCCAGAGATGTCTCAATTATAATTATAATCACTGGGGTCACATTAATGAGGGAAAGCAGTTCCCTGCAAACAAATTTCCCGGGAACCCAAGTTCCCTTGGGTCTTAAATTTGTCCCGACTGCTATATATACCTAGAACGAGCGAATTTATGAAAGTCAAATGTTGTTGAGCGAGTTAAATCTGTCTGTAGGGTTCTTGACTTGTTTAGCTGGCAGTTTGGTATGGCGAGTGTTACCAAGCTTCGTATCAGAGTATATTTTAAGCAGGAAAATCTTTCAAGATTTGAGTTGGTTCCCCTTGCTTGAACGAAAGATACAAATCAGCATGACGTGATTTGGTTCCTGCAAGATTAGTGGATAAAAATATCATGAACGACACCATGTGAGATGATTGCTAAGGATATCAACTCGAGTTATATTAAGAAGTGATCAGATAAGCAGGAATAAAATTTCCTTGAGATCCTGGCTAAATATATAATGTGATGCACAGCGCTGAAATCTGAATGCTAAAACCCTACCCCTCATCAGCCACGTGCTCCATTAATGAGTACCAAAGCGTCATGGGCATGCTCATCGGATAACGATACGGGTGTAATGCTCAGACCCATTTCTCAATTCTAGACATGAGGAAAAACAATTATTATTGATTGGAGACGTCGAGACGATGTCGTATGTTGAATGATTCATTAGCGTATCCCTGGCACATTACGCTTCATCATTATGGTCAAAAGAAGTACAGCAACAGTAAGATCGGCCACCTTCACAATCTCAAATATAAGCACCAAATATATCAACACTACTTTGCCTGCAGCATTTTACCGTGGCCATGATAAACCGAGCACCATGACTGAAGAAGCCGTCATTAAGGTTATAATTATGTAATGCGTATGAAACAATCTCGTTTAAGTTTTAATAACACTCCAGGAGGGCGTAATATCCGAAGAAGAACTTTTCGTGGATACCGACTTGAGTGATCATTTTTAAACAGGAACCGACGTGTATTGATTGAGACCTCAGGCAATTAACAACTCCAACAACCATTAATTAATGTATACAGGAGCCAGAAGCAGTATTATATTCCTCGGTAGGTATACACACTGTACAATGATCAACTGATCGAGGCAGGCGCTTGCTTGAAACTTACACAAAAGAAAGTGGACAAAGACCTTGAGAGGGCAAAGTGAGTTACGTTCAAGAATCAAAGGAAGCAAGAAGGCCTAATTGGAAGAGATGATGATGAATATCGTGAGGATGATCGTCAAGGTTGGGGCGTTCAGGCTGCACCCAGCGTCCATCCCTGTTCTTGATCATGCCTTTGTTCTCGTCTTGCCTCCAGTGTGGTGGCACCATGTAATGATCTTTCAAGAAGTCGCATGCCTTGTTCACCAGTGCAGGGTCCCTCCCACTCGCCAGCACAAATCTCTGCCCTCTTCCGTGGTATCTGCACCCGTCACATATCATCATTAATAAACAGTCATTTTAAACTATACCCCTCATCCCTGTTTGATTAATATATCCCCAAACCGATCTCACTGACCGCCCATCCTTTAATCAACTACCTACCTACATTTTAATTTCAAGTTTCAGTTTATAAATCGCTTCTTCCTTTTTTATAATTTTAATCCTTTGCATCTATAGAAATTAATCTTGTCATTATATTATTTTAAGACCTCAACTCTTGTTAAATTAAAGGGGCTAAGTGTCTCAGATTCTAGATGGCATGACGGGAAACGGGATATTAATTTGTAATACGTCTAGATTCATCTCTGTCCATAGCGATAGCAATGACTTTTACCGGACGGAGAGGCCTCCGAATCCCGATCTAGCTTGGTCTTCAACTACGGAACAACGCAGAATTACCACACATGTATAGCACTGCCTTATAATTGAATCTGTTCATGTATTTCTTTAGGACCGGATTACTTAAAATGAATCAAATCCTAATATGGGCTGAGGATTAATTGTGTTTCTGTTTATAAGCACGCAAGAAAACTAGTCCTTGAGGAAATTAAAGACGCAATATATATGGTTGAACAAATAGTTAAATACTGACCCGTCAAGCAAATGCAGGAGAGCCTCTAAGTTATGGGCACAAACAGGATCGTCGGTGTGCTTCAGAAACGGCGAGTTGTGGTGGTCCAGCTGGAACTCCACCCCAACATGTGAATAGCTCCATGGCAAAGCCTCGGCCAACTTCATCAACGTCGACGGCACCTGTTCGTTGAACAGAAACCCAGGTAACCTGGGCACAACATCGTGCGCATTATACACCCTCAGAACCTTCACTCCCAGCCACTCCAACCTCTCCCTGAACCTCACGTTCCCCACTCTCGGGCCCGAAAATGAGAACACCGTTACCGGCACTTCTCTACTATCCTTCTTCACGTTCAGCCCCGTTTCCACTATGTCGTACGCGCTCAATTTGGCCAACGCGCTCCCCAGGCTGTGCCCCGTGATTGTTATGCTCAGTTCCTCGTCTCTGTACATTTCCAGTAACCGCTTTACCTCCGTCAAGATCTGCTCCCTCGCCGAGTATTTGCAGAACCGGCACGCACCATCCTTCGAGGTGTAAAGATCCACGAAACCAGACTCGACTTTCACGGATTGGTCCGGGCAGGGGATGTTGTTGGAGGAGATGGGTTTTAGGAAATCCATCAAGTCCGCAACCCATTCCAGCCGGGTCACTGTTCCTCTCCACGCGATTGTTATGTCTCTGCGCCCAAGTCGTTTGGTGGTTTGGTCGTCGGAGACGGCGACGTATCCTGCCCAGTTGGCGTTGTTGCTCCACATTCTAGGCCATCGGGACTTCTTGAAGAAGTTGGGGAGGTTCATGAGGGCGGTGGCGTAGAGGTAGCGCGTGACGTCGTAGCCTAGCTGAGTCATACCCAACGACTGGAAGAACTTGCGACGCGTGAATCGGCAGCTTCCGCAGTACTTGGAAAAGGGGTCGTAATCGAAAGCGTCGTAGCAGGCTTGAGCCATTTCGCCGTAGCGAATCAGCTCTGAGCGTAGAAGTGGGTCCATGGGGTCAAGAAGCCCAACCCAGTCGTTGTCGCCCTGGATGTCGCGCCACACATCAGCTAATCCTGCTTCGTGTGATTCTTTGGGATGCACCTGGTCAGCTTGTTGTTCTTCGTCTCCGTCTCCTCGTACTCGCTCCCTTTCGAGCTCGGTGATCATCCATGACAGGGTCGACGAGTTGGGTTCGTACAAGACCTTACATATAGAAGATTTTCTTGTGGCTATAGATAGAGAGTTATTACAGGCGAGGGATATCGATGCAGGGGATTTGCTGTAAGGTGGGATGTCAGGCTGGAGTTGGAGCCTGGACAAGGGAATGACAACGCCAGAGATTGAAGCGGCCATTGGATGTGTTGAGGCAAAAGCTCCGGTGAAGCTGTATGAATCTGAGACTGCCGAAAACCGATGATAATCTTGCTTTGCACACAAGTCACGTGGGTTATTTTGTAATCAGAATATAAACTATTCGCGCGGAGCGACTGACCTAATATAATATGCAGTAGTGAATGCCGAATCAGTCTCAAGAAAGATGACGACTGGCAATTTTTACTTGGACTTGACTGAGGGTATAAACCATTAAACATATGTCCCCCTTCTTCGAGGTGCACATGGATCTCTCCTGTCCTTTGCTAGCTCTAGGAAAGAACAGTCACCCATCATATCCAACCAAGAAAAACAAAGGAACGTCGCATATGACAACCTGTAACTATGAGAAAAGGAGTCATGACTCACGAATCAAGATCGAGCAGATCTCCATATAATTACCGGAGTCAGATTCCGTACCTATCTCTACCTATTCTCTAATTAGGAAAAACTCTTTCTATCTGGACATGAAATTTGGATGGTTTAGATTTAATTTTTTTATTTTTATTTTATTAAAAAATTATTTTAATTTGTAGAGAATCTAAAATGAAAATAATATCTCAATTAACATATTTTTAAAAAATAATTTTTTTATTTAAAAAATGACAATTGAAAAAAATTAAATCCGGTTCCTTCAGGATAGTCCAAATTAAGACAAGCCCTCCTTACCTAAGGAAACTGGTTCCTATAATTAGCAACTAAAATAGTTCATTTTAACACGCCCTCCTCATTCTTATTTCTTGAAACTTCTACGATACAAGTCATTTCTAAAAAAAATGTCTCAATCCACAACTTAAGTCATTTGGAGAGTAATAAAGTTTATTTATCAATTTTTTTCATGTAGTTAATGCTTAAAATGTTATTTTTTGTATATAATTTTTCATTTAAAACCTAATTTAATATGGATGCCAGGGTGCGTCAAGTTGGAAAAAAATATTCAATTTAAAACATATTGAATGAGTTAGCTATTATTTATTAATTTTAATTAATTAATTAAAATGTCTTATATTGCATGCGGGGAGTAGTATAAATTATCGACTTGCATTCAGTTAAAACTGGCTTTTTAAATTTTGTATGCATTTAAGACCGCGTGTTGCAAGGTCGATGTAAATATCGCAGTGTGGACAACTAATTAGTCGGTCTTCATTGAAAACACAAAGGATTATACATCAGTTATCCGTTGATATAGTGATGATTCTAATGGCTGCAAAAAGGCATTTCTAACGATAACAAGCCAAAATTGGCAATGCCACGGTCATAGTGGTTGTTAGAGGGGCGTAATTAATCTTAAAGTCCTGATTTCTCAAGTGAGTACGTTCAATTTAGCGAGCTAATTAATAATGATAAGCAGACGAGAGTTAAAATCTAAAATTTGTCATAGCGCCACGTGTATGAAATTACGAATGGCTTAGCTAATATATATATATATATATATTCGTCTAGCACATCAAAAAGCTGAAGTTAGTAGGATCTTTTTTGCCAGCCAGTTAATAGGACTACTGATGCTAAGAGAAAGACGAAGTATGAAATTATTTACCAAGCATGTAGTATCATTCATAATACCCAGATCGGATATGAGTAATAATTACAGATTTAGTGTATATAAACTATATTTAAACTAAATATTACACATAAATCATTCAAGCATGAGCCATTCATTTATTATAATCACAACACAGTATTTTAGTAATTGTTTAATGCCTATTCAATGCTGTGGATCAGTGAGAGAACCTGGGCAACAGCCAACGTACAAGTTGGTATTTTCAGGCCATTGCCGTATCAAAGTCTCAGGATATATATGTATGTCAAGAAGTCATTGGCTCTTGCATTTGGTTTTCCTTCCCAATAAGATCATAAAATTGTATTTATGTAGTAAAGGAGTAAAATACAAAATATAGGAAAGATTCCACGGAATTATCCTAGTTTTAGTAAGTATTTTAACATACGATATTTTGAAAAGGTGACAAAAAAGAGGATGGTGTTGGGAGTCTGCCAAATATTGCTGGGCCATAGTAAAGTTTAGAGCATCCATTAGAGCCACTAGTTGTAACTGTAGAGTCGCCAGACGAACAGGAGGTGCGATGGTCCAATTATCTATGATTTAATTGAAGTAAACCTGAACAAAAACACAACGATTTCCAGATTTGAGCTTTTGAAGCTTGAATGAATGGTAAAATCCAAGATGGCAAAGTCTGCTGTGGCAAAATCCAAGACGGCAGATCGTGGTTCTTCCTGGTTTATGTTACCAAATTCCATCAGCTGTCTGGGTGTACGCGGTAGTAAATTCGATAGCTCTTGCCTGGGCCGTGTAAATAACTTGTATAGGAGAAAATCTCTTTCCTGCATGACAAATACTATTTCGTGCATACCAGAGAGACTCAAGTAGTTGAAAGGGCAATAAGAACGATAAAAAATTACCGCATCTTTAAAATCATGTAACCACATGACTATTCACTGCAATAGCGATCTTAAAGGGAACAGTGAAGAAATAAATTATCTAAAGACTCGTTGTCAAAGGCACAGAAGGAACATACCTCAGAAACAGTCAAGTGTCTAAGTTTAAGCATATGAGTAGTTGGCAAAATACCTTTCACAATCTTCCAGACAAGCAAGTAGATCCTTAGGGGGAGTGATGATCCCCGAATCATGTGATAAACAGCCTGCACATTTGTTACCATCGGAGCTGATGTTCTTTGTAATAAACGATAGCCATCGGGCACAGTATATGAACCAGACATATTGCCAGTCCATCTAACAATATCCAGAGCCTGGTAGATAGGGACTGGATAATTGGAAATTTTTTGAACCACCTGTCTGGGGTAAAATGACGATAGAAGTCGGATATTCCATCTACCGTATGGATGCAGTATAAGGTCAGATACCCCGCAGAGAAGAATATGATAAACCATAATGCTGCAACGACTGCTGACGATCCATCCCCAACTTAACAGATAAATTGATTTGAAACGGTAGAGCTAGCCTTAACTATTTGTTTCCACGTAATTATTATAGTTTGGTTTGAAATTGAAATTGTGATCAGGGTTCATATACTTTGTGACCATAATTTGACCAAGTAGAGTGACTTGAAATTATACACGACATATGTTGAGCTAGTAGGGCACAATTAAAGGGTTCCATCTGAATGATCTGTAATCCCCCCGGTCCTTCGGAAGACAAAGTCATCCCAATGTAAGAAATAAGCTTTATTTGCACCAGAGGATGTTCCCCAAAAGAAGTTCGCCATCTTCATGGAAATTTTGTGACAGAACTTCTGTGGAAACTTCATGCAAGAAAAAGGATATACCAGCACAGAAGAAAGAGAAATCCTAATCAGCACCGATATTCCCGCTTGAGAAAGATGACTTTTCCACCCAGCTAGTCTCGATCTCATCAATTTTCTCAACCACTTCATATTTCCTTTTATCAGCATTGAATCATCAATGTACGCACTCAAATACCTGCCTAGACGCCTAGACGAGAATGAAACTTAACCCCCAACAGTTCCGATAATTTCCTTTTCATTGGGTACGGCACAGACGGACTAAATACAAGGCTTAACTTTTGATAAAGTTGACCAGAGACAAGGGCTTGTCTGTTAAGAAGTGTTTTAACAATCCGGCAATCTTCTTCTGTTGCTCGACAAAATAAAAGAGTATCGATCGTCTACATACATTATATGCGTCGATGGCTACACCGTACGAGAAGATCTGCAAAGATCTATTTAGCTCTTTCGATCAGAAGAAATCCTTTGGCAAAGATCTGCAACACCAATTCAATGGCGGATCCCGTTCTCTTTCTCTTATCTTATGTATTTTTATATATGTATCTTGTAATATTTTATTTTGACCAATAATTTGGCTCCAACTAAGTATTTTATTCTACGTATTTTATTCTTTCTAACGAGGGTAATATTGTGTTGATTAGTAAAAATTTTGAGATTATGATTTTGAGAAAGTCTTGAGTTTTTACAATAGATGACTATATATTTGTAGAGGATGATTAATGACTAATTTTGATCAATTTAGATTTATTATTTGGTTGTTTTATGATTTTATAATGAATTTCTCTTTTAAAAAATAGATTATAATAGGTTATTTGCTTAGCTAAAATTTAATCAAATCCTTATGTTTTTTTAAAATATTTTTTTGGGCTCATATTATATTTATTTTATTTTCTTCAATTATTTTATTTTGAGGTAGGTGGAATACATATTTAAGTGTTAATTTTATTAAATTTCATTATATATATTATTAATATTATGATTGTGTTTGTGATATCTTTAGGATAATGTTTAGTTCATTACTCATTGAGTTGTAAGAAGAAAATAAAATTTCGTGTTTGAGATACCTACTGAAAATGTTATCATCTTATATCTTTTTTTATTTATAATTGTTGGTTATATTTATTTATATTTTTAATGTTATACGATATTATTTAGTAAATAGTTCAACATATTTAATTTTTGGCCTGGCCTAAAAATATTCTCTGGACACCATGGCCATAATATCAGGTTTGAGTGCGTCCCAAAACTTTTGATAGGCTCACTGTCCGCTTTCATCTCAAAAACTGTTTTTTGTATTTCGTCAATCGAAAGGGGTTGATTTAGTTGTCCAAGCTGTGAGCTGAGTTACGTGGTTTCGGTAAATTGACATTGTTCAGAGTTTGCTCCGCACATAATCTTCTGATCCTCAAGCCACTGCCCTACCAAATCGAATAATCCTTTTAATTTGTTTTTATATTATATTCTGCGAAAAAGAGGCAGATTTAATTATGAAAATACTTGGTATTCCTGTCTCCCTGCAATAACCAACTTTGTCTCGCCTTTTGGGACTACAAAAGATCCTCACAATCATACCAAAATTCCTACGAAGATCTCATGAAATTCACATTTTGCTATTCCTCCAAAGATAGTACTGTATTGTTTTATCATGACAAAATTGCAGTTCCTTTTCAAGTTCGTTGATATTAGAAGAAATACGGCCAACAGAGTATTTATTCCATTGAAGAAGAGCAAATCTAATATTGTTGAGACGAAGGTTATTCTGAAACGCCCATGATCCAGGGTAGACTGTCAGCCATTCTTTCTTCACTATGTCATGACATTAAGAAAAGGAAAACCAAAAATTCTCAAATCTGAAAGGTTTCTTCCTTATCAGCATCCAATGAGAGTGCAGAAGGATTGCAGAATGATCGGATGCAACGATCGGCAGAACTTGCAAAATAGAGCCTGGAAATTATTGTAGCCAAGTGATATTACAAAGTGCACGTTCTAATGGGCTCTAACATATGTTTCATTGTGAGGCAAAAATGAGTTTTTCTTAAGCGTTTATTATACTTCTATTGTTTATTTGTTTTAGCTTTTCAAAGTTTTTTATAATTTGTAAAGGTAAAAATATGTAAGAAGAGGTTTTTACCTCCGTTTAAGAAAAATGACTTATCAGCCGGAATTTCTTATGGTGCCAAGACAAAAATGCAAAGAAAATGCATCTCATTGCTTGGCAAAACATCATAAAGAATAAGAAGGTTGGAGGGTTGGGTATAAAAAATTTGGAGCTTCAAAACAAGGCGTTTATTATAAAATTATGTTGGGGTATGATCACAAAACCGGACAGGTTACGGGTGTTTGAGAGGCTAATATGCATGTGGGGATCATTTATTTCCTCAAGTTTCCAAAAAGCAATCACAATCTCTAACTTGGAAGTCTGGGATACTTTTCTTCAAGGTGTGGGCAAGAAAATTAATAATGGCAAGAGCACCTACTTCTGGTGGGACATGTAGACTCCTCTTAATGATCCACTCATTGACTACGTCCAACAAAACTTAGAGAAGGTTAAATCAAGGGATAAAGTTGCAGATTTCGTATTACCAGATGGAAGGTGGAATGTGACTAAATGGAGGGAATTTTTTCTCGAATGGGTCATGAATGTTTTAATCAAGATTCCACCTCCTGTGGGTATTACTGAGGATGATGTCATTTGGAGAAACACTTATGATGGGAAATTTTCAGTCAAAGCTGCCTATAATTTCCTTTCTTAATAGGAAGAGTCACGTGGTACGCAGGTCTAGAAAAAAGTCTGGCGTTGGCAGGTCCCTGAAAAAATTAAAATTTTCTTTTGGCAAGTTGCTCATGAGAGGCTTGTTACTAATTCACTAAAAGCCAAAAGAGGGTTATTAGAAACACCTAATTGCCCTTTGGGCTGTCTCTATGAGGAGAGTGTTATTCACATGTTGAGGAATTGTAAGTGAGCGAAAGAAGTATGGAAACAATTTCTTAATCCTAACCAATATATTGCTTTCTTTAATTGTGATTTGCAGGGCTGGCTGAAGTGGAATTTCACACATAATTCGGGGAAGAGCATATTTAACTAATGGCCATGGAACAAAATTTTCAGCAATGCTTGTTGGCTTATATGGAAGGCACGTTGCAAGCAGGTGTTTGAGGATTATGAAGTGATGGTCAAAGAAATTATTCATTGAACCTTGTTCCACCTGATGGATGATGTATCAACAGGAAAATTCCAGCATCAAATTTTTCCAAATGATCAACGAAATGAATGTCATTGGAGCCCACCAGTGCCAGAGAGTAGTTCAGGTAGATGTAGACGCTTCAGTCATAGCAAGAAATCAGGTGGCATGCGGTGGCATCATTAGAGATGATAAAGGACAATGGGTTATGGGTTTCAAAAAGGCTCTTGGTCTATACCCGATCACGATGGCAGAAGTTTTGGTGATCAAAACAGGTCTTGAAGCCTGTCAGTCAATGAACCTAACGAATATACAAATGTTCTCAGATTCACTTGAAGCTATAAATATTTTGCTCAGAAATAGTAGCGATAGTTATCCATACAAGATATTAATTGAAGAAACCAGACAACTATTATATGCTAATTGGTCTGTGGAGTTACATCATACGTGCAAGGAAATCTTAGTCCGTGCAGATAAGCTTGCCAGGGAGGCTCACTCTGATATTCCTCATGTACTTTTCCTCCCAGAAGTGCAAGAGTGTTGTCAATCTGAGTTTTGGGCAAACATGTATTTTGTTATAGAGGGTTTCTCCTCAAATAGGTAGTCATTTCAAGCTATGCTTGCCATATATATAAAAAAAAAAAGAAAAAAGAAAAAAGACTTATTAAATCATAGTTTTAGATTTCCGAAACAGGCAGCTAGCTAACTTGGTCTCTGAAGGTGAATAAAAAGTCATCATTGCAGCTGGTGTAAAAAAGGCTAGGGTCGTTTATTTGTTACCACCTATTGCGCCTAATATACAATTAATTGGTGTTGGATTTCATCATAACTATAAGATTTCAACCCACTATGTTCTCATCAACTATCCGCTGATTACACATATCAAAGACTTTGCATGAAATTAAATGCGTAATTTCAGTGTTCAAAGAAAGAAGAAGCGTAATTTCAATACAAATAATTGAAAATACATACTTTAACAGACAATTAATTTAATTAATTTTTAATGCTCATTCGGTCCTTAATATAAATATATTTGGAGATTTAATTTAAATTATAAGTATAAGTTATAACTTTCATATTTCTCAATCATTTTTTAATATATCCATATTGAGGCTCATTCAACCATAATAAAAAATGAGAGGGAAGTAGGGCATAAATGAAGATCATTAAGATGCTTTAAAAGATAAATGTCATATTAAATAATTTTTTAATATTATTAAATTAAATAAATTTATCTTATATTAAAAAT
Organism: Acacia confusa; assembly: GCA_037074495.1. Lineage (NCBI taxonomy): Eukaryota > Viridiplantae > Streptophyta > Magnoliopsida > Fabales > Fabaceae > Acacia > Acacia confusa. Next base: position 3,742,738 of record CM073507.1, on the reverse strand, counting down.
TAGAAGATCATAATAAATTAGTTAAATTGTCTTATATGTTATAAAACTGATAAAAATAATAAGAAGAAGAGCAGAGGTTCTAGAGAGATAAAGTAGAGAGATAGATTCTTATTTCATTCAATAAATGAACAGTTACAGAAAACCTCTATTTATAGAAGAAAAATGGGACTTTAGTGTAATTTCTACCTCTGGGTCATTTGGTGTAGTTTTCCCCAAAAACCTAAACTATTCACTCACGGATTTCCTTCCCGTGAGTGATTGTATAATTGTGTGCGGGTCCCACCAAATAGTAAACTACTATGCGTGGTACTATGCAAATAGTAAATCACTATGCGTGGGTCCCATATCATCTTTTAATATTTGGAAACCGGGAGTCAATGGACATCCACATAATAAGTATATTCATAACACTCCCCCTTGGATGTCCATTTATGAATGTGTCTCGTTAAAAACTTTAACTAGGAAAAACCCAGTGGGATAAAAACCTAGCCAAAGAAAAGAGTACATCATCCATTGATACACTTTCTAGTGCTGCCTCATTAAAAACCTTTCTAGGAAAAACCCAGTGGGATAAAACCCAGATAAGGGAAAAAGAGTACAGCGTGTATCGTCTCCCCCTCTTGATTACATCAGTGTTGCTCCCCCTGATGACTATATTGCTTCAATGTCTTTCTGAGCATATTATACTTTCTGTCATCAAATATTCTGTTAGAAACGCCCAATTTGATTGTTCATTATATACCTGCAAGATCTAAATCTGTCAAGTAAAGTCATAATAATCTTTTCATAAATATATATGTGCATATAGAAATTCAATAAATGTTTATTCAGATAATGATGCTATATGCACTATCATCTTGAGTCCTTTTGGGACATATGTGTTTCTGGCGCCTTATGTGCTTCTAGCACATACAAATATATTGTGGCTCATGATCCTCATTATCATTCATTGCAGCATATGCTATCATAGATATTATTAACGTCGACTTCATTTTCAGTCCCATCGGATTTCATTCATAATTTATTGAGATCTCATTATATTCACATATATTAGGTACCTAGGTCTCTCTTGGACCACAATACACTTTTCTTGTAAAATCTCTTCTGGAAATAACATCTCATCAAAAGATAACTCTTCTGGAGCTTTACTTAATTATCCTCGACTTAATCATCTATATTTTATAGCTCCTTTTCTCTTTTGAGGATTTTTATCTTTTAAAACCGATGGACCTGCAACGCTTCAGGAGTGCTTTATAACAATTCATATAGGAGCATTTGCAGTTGGGATATGTGACTTTGTCACTTTCTTTAGGTCAGTAAATGCTTCTGGCATTCAATTAACTAAACTCTGAAATTGAATTATCATTTTGAACTTTTAGTGCACAATTCCTTGTACGATGATCAATATGAGCCAATGATAATTCATTCTAGTAAATCTTTACCCAATCTGCTTATTTTTCTCCCCCTCATCAAATCATCAATTTTCTTTGTATATCCATCTATGTGCATTGTAATAGATTAATAATCATTACACATTTAAAACATTTCAAGATGGAATTAATCTGGCTCCTGACCAAAAGCCAATTATACGGGGAGAATTCTGTTGGCTTATATAATTACTGCAAATATACACAACATATAAATTTTGTTCTCATAATCATTGATCTATCCATTCATGGATACTTTAATACATGATTTCTGGATCATTCAATCTGGAAATTGAGCGCATAATATATTGCAAACTTCTGGTTGCAAACATCACTACAAACTTTACAGATTTATAATCTCATATGTAAACTTTTAATTTGATATATTTCCAGAGATCCATTTCCAATAATTATTTCTATCTGAGAACAAGCAGCATATAATATATGACTCGGATGATCAAACAAGTCATGCCAACTTTCCATATGATTTATCATCAAATCTAATATTCATTTTGGGGGAATCAATATAGAAACATTCACAAAGAATTATCACATAAATATTCACACTTGATATATATCATTCTCCCCCTCAAGTGTGAGACTTTAAAAATTAATTCATGGAATTTTCATACAATATTCCATGATAATAGCATATATGATATCTATTTCATTAAAATTTCACAGATTTCTAAATGCATTATCAATGCATAATTTTGTTACTTCTGGTAACAAAATTTCCATTTTCCAGAATCAACAAACAAATATATATTAAATACAAAATCATCAGGCGTATAATTGCAGATTCATAAGCGCAATACTGTGTAATCACAGGCGCATCACTGTGGAATCGCAGGCGCAACAACTCAGATTGTCGTATGCATATAAAGTCAAAAAGATTCTAGGCTCGTGCTTTATAGGGAGCAGATCTGCAAAGATTTAACAAGACTACGCAAATCTGCAGAGATTCAATAGGATTTAATTCTTCTATAAATAGAAGAAGGCAAAACGAACATGCCTCACAAACACACAAGCATCTGATAATATCAATTACCAGATACTCACATATTTCTCTAAATTCTATTGCCATGGCAGGACCAAGCAGTTTTATCCCAGTTTCTGATACATCCGAAACAACATTACTTGATGCTTTGTTGTATGATGATCAGCCCAACATGTCATTTACTTCTTTGTTATCTCCTAATCCTTTTGAAATGTTTATTCCTCCTTCTACTATTCCTCCTTCTGCTTCAAATGTACCTACTTCTCCCCCAAGAACAAGTGTTCTTCCTCAATCTACAAGGATTGAAGGTACAACTGAAGCAGGTTCATCAAGGAGACCTGTTAAGAGGTGTAGAACTATGGCAGAACTAATGGAGTCTACCAATCCAGTTCAGCCAATAGTGTCGGCAGTTAATCAGCCAGCATTCACTAGCCAGCAAACTATCATCAGCCTGCCAGCAACAACCAGCCCGACAGTAACAATCAGCCAACCAACAACCACTAGCCAGCCAGCAACAATTAGCCAGCCAACAGCTACAAGCCAATTAGCAACTACTAGCTTATTGGAATGTAGTTGCTGTCATGTTTTACGGGAAATTATTCATACCAACGGACTTCAGTACCATAAACTTGAAGTTCACGGAAGAAGAACAGGTATGATTACCCATGCTGTTTTATTTGAAAAAGTACAGGATAAATCTTATAATACTGACAGGCTTCCAATGTTTGATTTCACAAAGAAAAATTTTGAAGAAATCAAACAATTTCTGACACAGTATTGTATAGATTTACAAGCATCAGGATATATCTTGATGCGTGATCCTGTATTAGCCTATCATGAGGTTCTCTGTGTTGGTTCGGAATGGGCTATAAATCCAAATGACCTCCATGGAAGTTCATTTCAAACCAATATTGAACACTCATTAGGCAAAGGAAAACAACCTGCAGTAAGTATACCCTATGATACTTCATCCCTTAACCAGGGTGAATTATATAGGTTATCTATGGAGCAAAGAGAAAGAATAAAGAAAACAACGCTCCATGATTTAAGAAATTATTTTCACTTAACCCTTGATGAAGCGAGTAAACAATTAAATATGTCTACTCACACCATACAAAAAATCTATCAAAAAGGAGGGTTAACTGAGTGGCCACACAAGAAGCTCAAGAAACTTATGACGCAAATCTCGATATTACGAAGAGCTTTGCCTCATCTGGATCCCATCTCAAGAGAAGCAAAAGAAGAAGACATTAAATATCTTCAGAATGAGATGATTAAAGTTTGTAATGATGTTGAGCCACTCGCAATTAAACTTTGTTGAAATAATATTTCCTTTTGCTTAATTATTTTGTTTATGAATATTCTTTTCTCGTATTTATAAAAATTGTTATAATCATAGAAATCACATAACAACTATAATAATATATTTGCTTCATTCACTTCTGGGAATGAAGTTGGATAAAAATTCATGATCCATAACTCACTGATTTGTTTGATCATGGCAAGAAATTAATCCACAATATTGCTACTACAATAGCAAATTGAATATATTTATTTATAATATCAATCATGATCATACAATCCCTTGTCTCATAATTTAAGGGAATATTTAATGCTAAATATACAATTTTGAGGCCTTTATACAACTGATAACATACAAAATTTATGGATCAAATATTGTTTCATAATTTGTCTTTTGTTATCAGGCTAACTTGCCTCTTGGCTTCAGGCAATCTTGCCTCTGAAATTAAGGCTATCTTGCCTCTTAGGCTCAAGCCAATTTATGCCTCATCTCTCAAGCCAATCTATGCCTCATATCTCTATGGCATTTTGATCTCATAATAATATATATGATCTTTTAACAGTTTATCTTCAAGATAAATAAAATATAAGCATAATAAAATAAATAGATGGAACCCACTAATAGTGTGGTTGCCATAAATAATAAGAAGGGAGAGGGATATATATATATATATAGCAATAAATAAATAAAATAAAATAAATGACTGGAAATAAACATGCTAGATTAATAAAAAGAAGATGAGATAGGAATGGTAGTAAACTCACAGCGAGACCTATCTCATCCAAAGATAAGAAAGAAGATGCATATGCAAATGTAAATATATATATATATATATATATATATATATATATATATATATAAAATATAGAAAACGGTAAAATAAAAAGGGAAGGGGATTTAAAGCAGTAAATAAATAATAAATAAATGGAGTCCACTATACAAGTGTTACCACCATGAAAAATAAAGCAGTAAATAATAAATGGTGCCCACTATACTAGTGTTGCTACCATGAAAGATAAATAAAGCAGTAAAGAATTAAAATAAAATAAATGGGGCCCACAAAATGTCACCACCATAAAAGATAAATAAACTCTAAATAAAATAAATAAATAGAGCCCACTAATAGAGACTAGTGTGCCTCCATGAAGAATAAATAAATGTAAAATAAAATAAATAAATGGAGCCCACTAATAAATAATGTTGCCGCCATAAAAAATAAATAAATGTTAAAATAAATAAATAGAACCCACTAGTAAATATACTAATGTGCTATCATAAAAGATAAATAAATGTTAGTAACAATAAAATAAATGTTAGTGACATAAAACTAAATATTAGTAAAGTCAGTATGGAGCTTAGTATAGCCACCATGAGATAAATAAATAAAGCAGTAAGTAAAGAATTACAAATGGAGCTTAATGACGCCACCATGAAATAAATGAATAGGAAGTGGGAAGAATATATAAACATAAATAAATTACTGTAAATAATAAAATATAAATTTACCGTGAATAGTAAAATTACTATTCACTATAAATAGTGAATAAAGTAAAATTACAGAAAGATTAATCTAGACTTCCATGTAGGAGTCAAATGAATAAAATGTAAAAATTACTGAAAAAGGGGTAAATTTACTGTGAATAGTAAATTACTATTTACCGTAGTAAAATAGTAAATAATCTCAAATCTTAACCATGGAACCCGATGTTAAAATAATCGGTAAGAATAGATATTTAATTCCATATAATGGTTAAGATCATCCCAGATAAATAAAATGGAAATATGAAATAGATGGTGAGAAAATCTTACCTTGGTAGAGTCTTCGTGCTGATAACGTGTTATAAAACTGATAAAAATAATAAGAAGAAGAGCAGAGGTTCTAGAGAGATAAAGTAGAGAGATAGATTCTTATTTCATTCAATAAATGAACAGTTACAGAAAACCTCTATTTATAGAAGAAAAATGGGACTTTAGTGTAATTTCTACCTCTGGGTCATTTGGTGTAGTTTTCCCCAAAAACCTAAACTATTCACTCACGGATTTCCTTCCCGTGAGTGATTGTATAATTGTGTGCGGGTCCCACCAAATAGTAAACTATTATGCGTGGTACTATGCAAATAGTAAATCACTATGCGTGGGTCCCATATCATCTTTTAATATTTGGAAACCGGGAGTCAATAGACATCCACATAATAAGTATATTCATAACATTATATTAAATATTATTAGTATAGAACAATTAACGAGGGTGACGATGATGTGAAGTGTTTGGCACGCTATTACGTCAGGGCAGGCAGATGTACGTGGAAAATGTAACCGAAGCAAAATAGAAAAAGTGGAACAGGGGTGGAGCCTTCAAAATGGCGCGAACTCTCCCGCGCTGCGTTATTATTTTACGCTCAGCATTCCCTCCCTTCCCCGCCAGAACACGCACGCTATGCAACACCACCAATCCAGTAACCAACCCAATTCCGCCACCACAGGTTCCACGGCTCTCGCCGGCGCCTCCGGCATAAGTTCTGATGATCAGAAGCGCGGCAAAAAGAGGGGGAGCTATAACTGTGGCCGCTGTGGTCTACCTAAGAAGGGTCACAACTGTCATGTTAATAGTTCCATTCCTCCATCTGCCGCTACCCCCATCGATTCATCTGTATCCACCTTTTCCGCCGTTTCCGAGTGTCCTACTCGTGAGCTGCCGCTCCGGCAGCCTCATTCCTACCTTCGTCGGGCATTGTCGTTCGACGATGCCGGAGACCAAACCGGGGGATTCGATCAGCTGGAGCCGGACGATCGAGAGGCTGGATATCTAGATTCTTTTGATGTGGATTCGAGCGGGTTGCCGGTGAACGTTCTGTGGGATGTAATGCGGAGATTGCCGCCGATGGGGCTGTTGTCGGCGGCGAACGTGTGCAAGGGATGGAATGATACGGCAAGAAGGGTGTGGAGGGCGGCGGAGGAGCTGAGGCTTAGGGTTCCGGCCAAAGCTCAGGTCGGGTTTGTTGCATCGATTTTGCAGAAGTGTACAAATCTTGCGAGGCTCTCTCTTAGAATGGAAAGGTGTGGAGTTTGTCTGATTCGCCGGTTTTTCTGATCTGCAGTTCCACGTTGACGATTCGGTTTTATTTAACTAAATTAACCAAGTTAAACTTCATAATCTAAGACATTGAAGCTTCCGTGGAGAAATAGTTCTCCGATTTTGCAGGATGTAAAACTTATAAAATGCGGGATGAAAGATCGAAGGAACTGTTCGATATTTAATCTATTAACGAAAAATGGGAAAAAAAAATCCTAAATTTGTAACGGTGGAAGAATCTGGATTAAGAATGAGATTGAGACTGCCAGACAGTTTCCTAACAAGAATCCATAGTCATTCTATTATTTACTTAGAACTTTATCAAAACTTGCAGCTTTTTAACAATGCTGCTTGCTGCACGGAATTATTTTCAAGAAAATGTCAAACTTATATCCACTTCGATTTTTGTAGATCTAAAACATTTTTGTTGATACTGCAGTAATGTCGATTCAACGATGCTGGCTTGCATTGCATTTTCGTGTCCCAATCTGGAGTTTATGGAGATCTCAACGTATAATGCTGCAATCAATCGGATCAATGGGTATTATTCATGATTCTATCATTTGCTTTCGAACTATGTTCCAGATTTACAAAACCACACTTGTTGTGTGATTTTCGATCTTTTCCACTTGTGTATGTTTTCATATTCCTCCTATTTGGTTCTCTCTTGTCTCTTAAATTATAACTAATAAGTATGAACATGAAAACTAGATTGGGCGCTCGGTATTAATACTCATCGGTGTACTTCATGTTTGTGTCTTGATTAGGTATATTAATTAGTGCATATTAGAATTACAATCAATATCTACGAACGGGGTTGGATCTAAGGATAGGGGCTAAAAAAGAATTACAATCAATATATGTTATGGATATACCCATAAATATTAAAACTGTTATGAACATGCATTCTGTGGCATTTGGCAAACTTATAAATCCAACACTATTATAAAAATTTTGTATAACTTCCTTTTCCTTGCTAGTATCCTAAACCTTTACTGAATCGTTGTATCTACATATAAGCATAATTGTTTTTGTTTGTATTGATATTCCTCTTATAAATCTTCGAACTGCATTTTTGTGGCGCTTTGGGCCATCCTGTTTCAGTTTATGGTGCTTGTGTTATGCAAGATTTACTAGATTAAATGCTTCGTTTATCTGAGCACATGGTTTATTCGTAATTTTGAAAATGCAGGGAAGAATTAGGTCGATTTGTTGCTGACAAACAAAGCTTAAAAACCCTGAAAATGGAAGGTTGTTCTAATCTTGGGGGTTTTGTACTCAGTTCATCAAGTCTTACTACAGTCTGGCTATCGGATCTATTATCGCTTTCTAAGATGGTGATTGCTTTCCCTTTCTTATTTAATTTTGTAAGGTTTGATCATTGTCTAAGTTGATCATACGCTCTTTTAGTTACTGCATTCATGACGGACTCTTCTATAATTACTAATTGGTGCTTTGATACTCCAGGTATTTAACTGCCCCCAGTTGAGAGAGATTTCCTTGGAATTTTCCCGCCAAGAAATTGATGGCACTGACCTCACCTCTGTGGTTGATGGTTTAGGAAGAAGTTGCCCGAAGTTGCAAAATATACATATAGCTTCAGCGCGGCTTTCTCATGCTGTTGTGCTGGCTCTTACAGCTGCTCAGTTGAGGTTCGTCAGAATACTGGCACTGTGGCTGTTCTGTTCTGCAATTATTTGCAAAAGCTGCATACATTTAGGTTTTTCATATAATAGTTTATTAAACTGCATTGCTTTCAGCTTTGATACTCCCTTGTCTGCCTGTTCTTTAGTGTAACAAATCCCTTTGGTGTTAAAACTATATCTTGTAACAAGAAATAAAGTTCCATAAAATTAGATTCTGCTTTATGTATAAGATTTCATTTCTAGTAAGCCGCATTTTATATGGTTTTAACTTGCAAAATCCACTCAACTAAAAAGCTTGATGAAGCTTGTTTAAATGTTTCATTTTAGGGGTCTGCGAATGCTTTCACTTGTTCTTGGATCTGAAATAACCGATGCTTCTGTTGCTGCAATCACTTCCAGCTATCCAAATCTAGAATTGCTTGATCTCAGCGGGTATGTTCCTGGAAAATGTAATCAAGTTGGAGACATCAAATATTTCATAGCAACTCATGCAACAAATAAATTTGAGAGGAAGTCCAACATAAGCATCAGAAGTTCAAATAAACTACTTTTATTTACCATTGTTTATCCTGTTTTATAAATATGTTCAACTGCTCACTTTGGTTACAGATCTAGCGTCAGTGACAGTGGCATTGGAATGATCTGTAACGTATTCCCAGAAACATTGTCAAGACTCCTTCTTGCTCTCTGTTCCAATGTGACTTCAAGTAATCACCCTTTTTTATATTCAAATGCTTCTCGAGCTTGCGTATTTGTACACTTTTCTACCTGCTTATCTCCCGTTCTTACGTTTCAGGCGGCATACAATTTGCCACAGCTCAATTGCCGCATCTGGAACTTATGGACTGTGGCATGACCATATGTGATCCTAATTCTGAAAATCGTATGAATGATAAAAACAACTGTGAATTACCGAAAACATCTAGTATTAATTTGCCGCCTGTAAACCAAAAGTTAATTATCAAACATAGTCGTTTGAGAAAACTCAGTTTATGGGGCTGTACTGGCTTAGATGTGAGTTACATCGCTCTGAAGTTCATTGCATATCTTTGCTCCGGCTTCTAATCCTAATGGTTTCCTCTCTCCAATTAATATACAGGCATTATATTTAAATTGCCCGCAACTCAATGATCTGAATCTAAATTCTTGTACAAATTTGCATCCAGGTAGTCATTTCATTTCCCTGTTCCTTAGCTAATTGACGGGAAATTGAAACCATTTTTTCTAGGACTTTAAAATTGTAATACGATTTTTTGGGGTTATAATACGATTGATTATTTGTTGTAACTTTTCAGACAGACTGTTGCTTCAATGCCCCAGTTTAGTAAATGTGCATGCATCAGGTTGTCGGGATATTTTAATCGGGACCATCCAAAGTCAGGTAACAAGATTTAACTTCGGAATTCTCCTTCCGTGATTATCTCTTTTTACATTATCAGACATTCATGCAATAATTTTTCCTCCTCTTGCTATTCAAGAAAGAGATAATCATTTAATTTTTTATTAGATTATATTTATTTTTATAAGTAAAAAATTATTAAAATATGTAAACAATATTGAAAGAACGAAAAATCAAATTATATTAAATCTGATGAAATGTGCAGAGAAAGATTAAAAAATTATATATATTTTTTAACTGAATTAAATTATATTGATGATTTGTTTTTGAGAGGATTTACATTCTTATCGTTATATATTTTAGGGTTAAGGTGCAATTTCACACGTGTTTTTTCCTCACGAGCGTCCAGCACCACTTACTTTTTTTTTGGACTAAAAATATACACCTGGTTACGTTTTATGAGAAAAAATACCATGACTGTTAGTTGACTATTAACCATGGTGAAATTATCTTTTTGCCCCTAGTTTAAAATAATAATAAAAAACTAAAATACCCCCTCCTGTTGGTGGGCCCCACCACCGGCCACCCCACACCTGCGGCCGCCATCGACAACCACCTCTAACGATTTTTTTTTAAACTGTTTTTTTCTCGAAAAAAAAAATTAAGGGGAGGTTGGCCTCCCCACTACCGGCCACCCCAAGCATGTGACTTGCCGTCGCCGCCCCACTGCCGGCGACGGGCCACCACCGCTCCATATCCGGTGACTTTTTTTATAAAAAAACTTAAGTTATTTTTCTTAAAAAAAGGGGAGGTGGTTGCCAGCGGTGGGGCAACGGCAGCCGGTCGTCGGTGTGGGGTGGCCGGTGATGGGAAGGCCGGCTTCCCCTTAGTTTTCTTAAAAAAAAGAACGGAAAAAAATTTAGTTTTAAAAGGAAAAAGAAGTTGCTGGAGGTGGTCACCAGCGGTGGGGTGGTGGCGGCCCATCGTGGGTAGTGGCAGGTCGCCGGTGTGGGGTGGCTGGCGGTGGGGAGGCCGGCCTCCCCTTGGTGTTTTTTTTTAAAAAAAATAGTTTTTTTTTTAAAAAGTTGCCAAAGGTGGTCGTTGGTGGCGGCCATCATTCGGGGGTAAGGTATTTTAGTTTTTTTTTAAAATTATTTTAAACTAAGGGTAAAAGGGTAATTTCACTATGGTTAACGGTCAACTAACGGCCGTAGTATATTTGCTCCTAAAACATAATCACGTGTATATTTTTTGTCCAAAAAAAAGCACGTGGTGCTGAGTGCAAGCACATATGTAAAATTGCATTTTAACCCTATATTTTATACTGATGAAAAGATCACAATAATTCACGTATGAAGCATATTAACACGTGAGTTTTCATGTAGTACTTTTATAGTTGGTGAAAAACATCGCACTTATATTTTGTTGTTTTTATTGCTGACTAATGTTTTATTTTTCCCGGTTCATGTAGTTGTAACTATATCTTATTTAGGTCTTTATTTCTATGCTTTTTTGCTTTCCCAGAGAGTTGTCTATCTTTATGTTGTATTTCTATTCAGATTTCAAAGATTCGTGAGAAAACATGTCAATGCCTAGCGTGAGAAAATTATGACTGCCTTTTAGAGTGAGGTCCGGGATGTTTAAAACCATGACTTTCGCGAAGTGAGAAAGGGTAAAAAACAAAATTCCACCTTGTGACATCGCGAAGTGAAAAATCTAAATTATTAAGGTTTTGTTTTAAAGATTAATGAAGACAATAGAAAACAAAACCAAACAACGAAAATGAAGAAATTTTATATTAGCTTAAAATTCTTCAGTTCGAGTAATTGTTGAAAATTTGTTTCTTTAGTTTGAAATTTGTAGTCTTTATTTGGTCTCTCATGTTTGTTGGTTACTGAGTTATGTGATTCATGGGGATTTATTAGCGGACTGATTCTTCATGAGAATCACACGAGTCTTACATTTTTATTATGCGCATGTTTTGATTTTTCTTTAAAGTTGATTGGTTGAATCTTCTGTGATCTATATTCCCTTTAAAGTACAAGCATTATGTTCGAAATAAAATAAATGAGACCGAAATTCTTCAGCAAGTTTTAACAACAAACGTTCTCATCAGTGTACTTGCAACATTTTGGCAGGTCAGCACCGCTTTTACTGCTATGGAAAGCCTATCACCTAGTAAACGCTTACCTGATGGCTCCAAAAGGATCCAGGTTCCTTATTTTCATAGTAGCGAGGTAATGCTAAAGTAATGTGGCGGATCATGTTATACTGAAACTTTTTCATTGGTCTCTGGAAGGTTTTTTTTTTTTTTTTGGTTGGGGCGGGGAACAGATTTGGCCCCTGGTAGTTGATAGAGAAATTAGCAGAATGAATAATAACTCACATCCTATATAGCCCTTGGGCAATCTTAGCGTACATATTCTTGAATTGAAGGTGGTGCATAAGAATGGCGTTAAATAATAACTGTATTTAACCCAGCATAGAATCTTGGACAGTATCTTGCACTGTTGCACATAGAATTAACTTTAAACCTAACATATGGTTTATTCCTTGCAGTCGCCTGATGAGGAAAAAAAGCGTAGAACTGAGAGACGGCTTTGTAATGTGATTGTAGACTGATCTTTCCCTTGTGCTTGATTACCCTGTATACATGTGTAATACTCTTGCCATGCAATCTCCAAATGCAGAGTCCCCTAGATGCCGAATAGGTTAAATGTATTATTTGGGTCAGAAATAGTGCCCTTGATCATTCTTATTGCCGCTACCTGATGTTCATATATATCCTCATAGTCAGCAGTCAGTGTAGACGCTCTGAATGGCTCCTCAATATTTATTAGAATAAATTTTTTTCCTGAGGTCGCTCTTCAAGTAATGCTTCAGGTGATCTATGCTACAATGGAGTTTGATTTCCTAAATTGTTCAGTTGATCCAATTGCTTCAGGTGTTGCTACTTATTAGCATTGATGTTATTATAGCAACAGAATGAAACGAAAAAGAAATAGTATAAAAGAAGTGTTTTTGTTAATGATAAATAATCCTTGTACACTTCCTTTTAAACGAAATAGTACATCCGGTTCTTAACATAAGTAATCCAAATTATGCTGTAAAGTTATGTATTAGAACTTATGTTCACAATGTTTTCCTACTTTTTAATTATCAAACCAAATTCATGCTAGCTTGAATGATTGCTTGATTAACTTGTTATATCTTTAGCTAATTCGACCTATTGAAGGAATAATCTGGGCCGAGTGTTGTGGGCAATTTATGCAGAAATCCACATGGTAATTGGATGCTTTGAGAGGCATATTCTCAAAAATTGGATTCAATATAAAGTACTTTAGTTTATGTTTGGTTTAGTTTTTAAGAAATGATTTTACGACTCACAAAGTAAATATTTGAGAGTAATTTTGTCTTAAAAAAAAAGGTTTTAAAATTACGGGTTGGTTGTTTTTAAACACAATCTTAATAAGATTAAGACAAGACTGGTTGGACTTAAAATTATCAAAACAAGAAAAACATTTCTTTTCCTATGTCTGCCAACCATCTCTCAAGCTTGGAGGAGATTCAGTTCTTACTCTAGGAGTATGAAATCCTCTATTCCTGCAAAAACTCAAGCCCAGGGTAATAGCTTTGACTTTTGCAATGACAGTTGGTAATTGTTCAAACTCAGAACCATCCTCATATGTCCATTGTTCATCTTTCCCTTTTATGATTCCCGCACTTACACTGTGACCATCGTGGCTCGCAGACTTTTTAGCGCTTAGTGACAAATTCTGGGATCCTGATTACTCAGCATCACTTGTTCTACGTTGAACAGCTGAAGCAATTTGCAGACCTTTTTTTACCTTTGAAAGTAGTTGCCGCCACACTTGAGATTTTACCTTTGAAAGTAGTTGCCGCCACACTTGAGATCGCAGCACTCTTCACCATCGAACAGCACAGCACAACTTCTACGTATTGCCAGCTGCATTTACGCAGATTAATTCCTCTCGAAATTCTCGCGGGCACCTTTTCGGCTGGCTTAAAAAGGGAAAGAAAGAGCGAGGCAATCATTGATGGTGGCCTTGGACGGCAGAAAAGGAAGGAAAAGGGGAAATTCTCCCAAAAAGAAAAGGTTGCGCCGTTGCCGGGGATCGAACCCGGGTCACCCGCGTGACAGGCGGGAATACTCACCACTATACTACAACGACTTGTTGCTTGGAGGGGCAGAAAAAGCTAATATAATTTAAATTGATATATCAGCTCTCAGCATTACAATGCCAGGCCTGGCAAAACTCAGCTCGACCATTTTCTCCAAGGTGTTTTGAGTGTTTCGTCAATGGAATTTTCGTTCTCTTCAACCACGCCAGGAAGGGGTCGGGCATGTCCTTTGGCAGGTCTCTTTCTTTATAAACCAACTGCATTTCATCTATTTGTGGTTCGCATCATCTTTTTCAAGATGAAAATTCTAGTACGTTTTTAGTTTTATTTTCAAATAGAACATTCTCAATGATCGATGTCACTTTATTGATCGCTTTTCTTTTCCACTACCTTTGTTATTTCAAATTTCAACTGCCGGTGAAAATCTTCGTATAGTTGAACCAAATAACATAAATGAATACGGGCTTTGCCTGGCTAATCAAATGCTTTCTGGGAATGAGGTGATCATTGGCTTTCCGATGCTGAAATAGGACTTCATAACGTCTTATTTATGTAATTAAATTTTCAGCTGCGCATTTCCCTTTTCAATCACGTACTTGCAGAATAGTGTGCTTCAAAACTCACCATTTCTGCTGGTTGCTGCCTGTATACTTCTTCCTGTCTACAGGGCCTTTGCACCGAGGAAGTGTTAAGACGCGTGAGTGGAATCCTTGCTTACTGTCCATCCGCAGATCTAAGAATTTTGTGCAGCAATCATTTGGACAAACTGGATATGGGAAAAGGAAGGGTGCGCACTTCAAGGTGCATATTTCTTACCACTTATAAGTTTTCTTTGGCGTGTTGACATTATATGCTGTGCTTATTTAGTCAATTTTTGATGTCACATGCTCCCTTTATCGTCTCAGGTTTTATGTAGTCAAATAGACGAAAGAGGGGATGTTCATGTTGTAGAGGGCAGGTATGCCATCTTTTTTATTTTAATCATATTCCTTTCAGGACTGTGAATTAGATTTCTTGGCATGGATATGTTAAAAACTTCTGAGAGAAGCAGTATTCTTGGCATTTTCTGCAATATGTCCTCATGCGGAAGCAAAGAAACCCCAGGAAAAAAAAAGTATGCCTTATTTTTGTTAAGTTGATTCTATTTCTTCTACCTGCTGTCTTACAGTTGTATTGATGAGATATATGATGCACTGGCTAAACGTCTTCTACCTACAGCAGCAGCAGCATCAAACTCTAATCTAAAGTAAGTTCTAGCTTATAGAATCAGGGTAAACTGTCTAGAATTAGCTATAATGACTGCTGCCATTGTGCAGAATAGACATGTGGTTCCCTAAAAAATCACAATGGCAGGCATAGTACCATAAAAAACAAGGGCTCCCAAGTTAGTCCTTTGTTCAAAATTTGGTGGTTGGTATTGATACTAGGTGATAAGTTATGGATCCCATTCACTGGGTCATTCTGCTGAAGTACTCTAGCTTTATTACCATAATAGGTATAATGATATATCAGTTAACCTTCTCATAGTCTTAATGACAGATATGTTTTACTTTACTATTGTACGCTGCCAATTTCATTCCAGTGAAAACTTCTGTTGGTTGTATGACTCAACTCTATATCACTGAACCCTATCACTGCCCCCTTTCTTATTTCATGACAGTGTTTTCTTTTCTTTTCTTTCTTTTTGGGGATGAAGTATGGCAGTCATATTGAATATAGTTGGGAGTTCATAACTTGACGTGTAGAATCAATATTTTGGCCTGATGCAAGATCAATGGTCTAATAATTTTTGAATGATTAATGCTTATATGCAGCGCCTTATATCCTTGCTATTAAGTTTTCCAATTAAAACATGATGAGTGCATGATTTTTTCAAACGAATGTACATTTCCCTTGTTGAACTATATACTTGTCATGTTTTACTTACAAAATCACACGCTTGCCTTATTTTCATGGGAAAGCTGATATGCTTTTGGCAAAATTGTGAACTTTTCAAATAGCCTCGTGTTTCCTGTTTCTAATTTTTTTTTTGGGGGGTTGGGTGGTAAAATAGCAGCAGCATTTTGTTAAATGTTACTCCTTTTGTCCTTAATATAAGACATAATTAACTTTTTTGGAGGAATTAAAAAAAATAAATAAATTACTTGTAATTATTAAGGACCAGCATGTGCTATGATTAACTTACTTATTTTGCTTATTTAATCTTTCCAAAAAAAGGTATTTATATCTTATATTAAGGACCGGAGGAGTATCTAGTCATATCGTTAATTGAATGATTTTCTGGTTTAATCCATTTGTTTTCATGTTGATCACAATTTTGATGATGGTGCCACTTAGATATTTGGTTGGTCTAGCTGGTCCTCCCGGTGCCGGGAAAAGTACTGTCGCGCATGAAGTTGTTAGTCGTATAAACAAATTATGGTCAGAGAAATCTTCTTCATTAGATTCTCAGGTCAAGCCTTCTGATGTTGCAACAGTGGTTCCGATGGATGGCTTTCACCTTTATCGTTCTGAACTGGATGGAATGGAGGTTAGCTTTCTTATGGTGCTCTTTATTTTGGCTATTCTATCGAGATTTCATTGCTAGTTCTGCCATTTTCTCTATGATGGATGATCCAAGTGATTGCAGTTTTAATTTGTCATGAAGTTTCTCATTGATTTTTTTTGCCTTCAGATTGAATTGATCCCGTTTATCTTAATTAGGCCTTTATTTTTCAGAATTATCTCTATACAATGGAGTGCATATATGCATGTTCATGAACCAGATTCCATATTTATTGGTGATCATGTGAGCAATTGTAATTTTGATTGAATGTTTTTGTGCAATAGGACCCAGAGGAAGCACATGCCAGAAGGGGAGGTGAGGTACTCCTTAATTGCTTACCAATTTTAGACATATTTTCAGGAAAGGCATTGATATCTAATTGGTCTGTCAGCTCCATGGACATTCAATCCTTCACGCTTGCTTACATGTCTCAAGAATTTAATAAGTCAGGTAAGGGTGCTTGAATTTAAAATTGACTGGTATTTTCTTCTGGGCTTATAAACTCCAGAATTGGTTACTTTGAGCATGGACTACTGTATCCTCTTGAATGTTATGAGAATTTTTGTTGGGTCATCTATGAGTATTATGTTCTAGGTTTTCTCTATGTAAGCAGCTGGGCATATTGATGTTGATAGAGATAATATCTGCCTTGCATTACTTCACATTTTGGCAAACAAATTTTTCAGGGATCAGTGTATGCACCATCATTTGACCATGGTGTTGGGGACCCCGTGGAAGATGATATTTTTGTGAGCTTTCAGTAAGCATCTTAACTTCAAGACATTACTTTGTCTGCAGTTCAGTAATCTATGTCACTTTGGTAGGGCACTAGGGCTCTAGATTGGAATCCATTAAACCATCAGAGTACGCATAATAGGATGCATTTTAGATGAAAACAAAGGCTTGTTTGGATTGCTTTGTGCATGTGTGTGTGTGTTCTGCGAAGAAGTACTTTAGAGAAAAATTTCTGCTTCTAGGCGAAGGCACTTTTTTTTATTAAAAAATGAAAATAAAACCCTTGCAAAAGTGCATCAACTGATGAATGATGTGAACCTAACTCTTAAAAGATAGTAAACATGATTAATTAGGCTAAGACTTCACTTTGAACCAACCAGATCCAACCTCAAAATGGAGCCTGGATAACAAACTCCATTGTCACAAAATGTTATTCATAAGGCTATAGTAATAGAGACAAGGTATGTTCAGATTCAGGGGCTAGCAGAAAACCAAGGTAATCACAGTTTCAAGTATTTTTTGTTGGGTTCATGTTTGATGACTATGACAAAGCAAATCCGTGGTAGATACTGATTTGATTGTTTATTCTTTAACTGAAAATATTAATATTGTAAAGTTAATCTGATAACTTATAGTCTTAATTTTTCTCCATCTGTTCCAAAAGCTTTATGTCTCTAAATCTGCTGAATTTCCAAGTTTTTGCAACTGAGGCAACTTATTTTGGTATGAAATTCTTGAGCACATTTCTTTATGTAGGCACAAAGTGGTTATTATAGAAGGTAACTACTTGCTCTTGGAAGATGGCATATGGAAGGAGCTATCATCTTTGTTTGATGAAAAGTGGTAATTTCTGGTTTTACTGAGTATGAACTTTCTTTTTGAAGCTTTCTTTTGGCTTTAGGAATTGAGAGGAGATACATCCAGGTAAAGACCCGCATCCAATGATTAATTGTATGGTAAATTTTGGCAATGAGAATAAAGATAGCTTCATAAGGTAGAAATTATCACTATAATAATACATCCTTATTGTTTTCTATATCACGTAATAGCACTCTAATTTTCTTAGTGTTATTATTGAGATTCTATTAAGAAAAAAGAAGAAAGGAAAAGAAGAGACAAAGAAAATGCGTTGAACACCATGAAGACAAAAAGCCATCTGGGTGCTTATGCGCCCTCACGATTTTCACAAAAAATATGTACATGAAATTCAGAATTTTTCGCAGTATATATGTTTAGGACCAGAAAAGTCACAGTGGAAGTAGTATCCTGTTATTAAATAGCACACCGTTTGGAGCGTGAATCCGCAATTCGCATATCTTTTGAAAGCGGGTAATTTGTATAGACCGTGAAGCAAACGACCTGATGATTTGAGTCTGGGGCCGGTTGCTTTTGCTGTTTCAGAATTTCATACTTTTTATCAATTTGTTTGATTTGTTCTGTCTTTCTGTTCTTCAAAGGTTTATTGATGTTGACATTGACAAAGCCATGCAGCGAGTTTTAAGGAGACATATATCAACGGGTACCCACTTTTTCACAAGTATTTAATTATTTATCAAATTCCTTTGTGAAGAGATTGCATTTTATAATTACATGATCCTTTCTCTCTACTCTCCCCATCTTTTAACAGGCAAGCCCCCGGACGTTGCTAAATATCGAGTAAGCTTCTCACTTATAGCTTACGAATATCTCTTGTAATTCTTGTGTGCGATTGAGACAGCGAGATGACCATATACTTGGTTTCACGATGCAGATAGAGTACAATGACCGGCCCAATGCAGAGCTTGTTATGAAGTTAAAAGAAAATGCTGATCTTGTAATTAAATCGGTTGATTTCTGATTATACGTATGGATGGAAACTGGAAAATTGAGGAAGGGAACTTATTTATCTAGTTAATTTTGGTGTGAAATGAAGGAAAGTATTGGAAGGATGTCATTGATGAAAGAATAATCCGTGGGATGATGTATTAAAAATTTAATGATCGCATGCAAATTTAGTTCAATCTTTCTCTGGTTATATTTCGAGGGTTTGAAACCCTTCATCCACTCCATTTTCTGTTCACAACTGCTCATGTAGGTGTTCCAAGAAATGGCACATTTTACAAAGCGTGGTTTATATCATTTATGTAATGCTCGATTTTAGCTTGCCAACAATAACAAATCAGACTTTAAACCACGTAAATAATTGGCTCGAATTTTGTTTGCGTTGCAGATACATATGAAACGTTTGACCTCTTTAAATTCTACTTCACCCTTGCCATTGCCATTGATTCTTAAAGTTATCCAAAGTTTTATCAAACACCCAATTCACCTCTCCTCTTAGGTGATAGCCAGGTCAAACACATTTAAATTTGTGGGATAGGATATTCTTACTATCATTTTTTATTACTACCAATGTTACTACTATTTTTTCACCGTTAGATCAGAATCTCAATAGGAGAGAGAAATGATAAAGATAGATAAGATTCTGATCTAATAGTAAAAAAGTGTTAATAACATTGGTAATAACAAAAAATGGTAGTGAGAATATCTTATCCCTAAATCTGTTCATAAATTTTTGTAACAAGTAGCCAAGGCCGTGTTATGCGTTGGTGAGAGATCAGATATTTATTACTCCCTCTAGTCCTAATTATAAGACATATTTACCAAATTTTGGAGACATTGTGGATAGAAGTTAAATTAGTTAATTATATCTATTTTCCTAAAATACTCTTACCATGAAATTTTATAGTGTATCTTTTTAGCCATGGAGCCTCTGAAACCATCAACGATGAATCTTGCGGCCTACTCTTCACTTCACCATGGCCCTAAACCTCTGTTTTTTATTTTGAAAAGCCAAAAAAAAAAAAAAAAATCTCCAGTATTTTAACAGTGTTTAACAAAGGTTTTGGGGGTTAAATGATGAGCTGTAAAAATAATACAGCTGGCTTCATCTAATTGGGCACATGGACAAACTTAACTTAAGTGATTTGATAGAACTTTAGTCCTATATCAATTTATAGGTTAAATAAAGGGTTTTGGTTTTCTCATGTTACATGAAAAAAAAAAAGTTTCCTACACACACATGAAATGGTGGGACCCACATATACATATATTAATATATATGTGGGTCCCACCATTTCATGTGTGTGTGACATGAGAAAATGGTTTTCCTACGATATGAGAAAATGTTTTCCCTTGAAGAAATTAGTTTTGAGCAATGATAACTATATATGAGAGACAAAATTAAATTATAAATCTTACATTTAAAACCAAAATTTATTCCCAAACTAGATCCTACATTTATGATAAAAGGAGCAAATCATCAAATTTTTTGTGTGCATGTTCAATTTTATCTCTAATTTACTGTGTGTACATACAATTTTACCTCATCATAAATTCAAAATCAGTTTTAACCGTTGATTTAATAGTGATATCACTATCAAACATAACAAAATTTGTTCAAAATTATTTTATTAAGAAATAAAAAATAGTAGAATTGAGGTGTATATGGCATAATGAGCTATAAACATTATTCACTTTATAGAATATATAGGTATATTATCAAATTGTTATTATGTTTAATTATTATTGAAAAAGTATTAATAGGGATATTTTTGAAAGAAATTGACAAAAATTAGAATGTTGTCATATAATTAGGACGAGAAGAAGTAATATATTGTTATGTAAAAATCACTTAGATTTACAAGGGAATAGTCAGAATGTTAAATATTTTTAAATGTTTTATACTTACTCCTATTATTAATTTACAAAATATCATACTGAATAATCAAAATGTTAAATTAAATATTTTTAAATGTTTTATACTTACTCTTATTATTAATTTACAAAATATCATACTTTTTATTTTTTATTTAGATCTCTAAAAAAATAATCAAAATATTAAATTAAATATTTACTAAATATTTTATACCTACCCCCACATTATTAATTTATAAAATATCGTGTAACTAATTTCTTCATTATTCATCTTTTACTATTCCCTTTATTTTTTATAGTATTTGGAGCCTCCCATTTTACTGATGTGTTGGCTAGGGAGATACTTACTAGTATTCTACTTTTATATAATTAAGATATGAAAGGATTAAAACTCCGGTTATATATTCAAATCCTCGTCCACCGTCAATAGTTTTACTATGGTAGTAAATAAAAATCGTGCATGAACACACAGTGGCATATTTATATTTTATCATTCTCATATATATGCCAAGCAAATTCTACTGCATAGAAATTTGTATGGAACTTGTACTTATATTTGCACGTACCAAAATAAGCAAAATGAGCAATCACAACCTCGAAAGAAAACTCTCATTTCTCTGTTTTTTTTGGTCTGCTGGACAATACGCTCATCTCCAGTAAAAGATATAAACCTGGGTACCCAGAAAGAAGAAAAGGAGTCTTCCTTATGGGAACAAAATTCTGATCAACTTGTTAGTTTTCTACGTCCCTAGCTACGTGTATGTTTATCAATTTCTTGATAGGCAATAACCAGAAGTTCATATATAATTAGAACCAAGATCTGATTTGAGCAAATCTGCGGAAGTGGCGAATCCTCTTAAAGTGTGACTCCAAATCTCTTAAATGTATTTCTATCTTTTCTTTAGTGGCAACCATATAACAGTGGCCAGCAATTTCTTGGGTGTTATTTTCTGTCAGCACGTGGATATACACAGAATAACAACAGACAGCCAATTATTCACATCAAGTTTCTGTAAACAGCTTGCCAACTTATGATGCTATTGATCAAGCTTCCTCATTTGGAGAAGCTGCGATCATGGTCCCACTATTGTTATCTTGACCTTTTTTGAGATTGTTGTAATTCATTTTCAATAATATATATATTTGGTTCAAGATTCTTATGGCGTTTATGTTTGTTTATATTTATATATATATAGACACCGAAGCATATACTTTTGAAACATTTGTTTTTTTTTAAAAAAAATTTAAATGTCTTGCAAAAATATATCATCCATTATTGCAATATTATACATTTATATATTCAAATTCACAATTCAATAACCATACTGACTTGACAAGTTCTTAACTTCTATCAATATATCATTTAAGTAGCTTAATTACTTTGATACGTTGTTATTTAAGATTTGTTTTTTTTAAAAAAAGACCAACACGTATATATTGCCATTCTAATGTATAATCCATGTCAACTTTAATTTTGAAATTATTATAAAACGGCGCCGTATCAGCTAGTAATTTTTTTTTTTTCTTTTCAAAATCTGTTTTTATAGATATTGTAAAAAGCTATTTCTATAAAGGTTATACATTTTTTGGGGTTAACAGATTTTACGCTATACACTGGGGAAAAAAACAGATTTTACGCTATATATCTAAAACAGCAACTTTCTCACAACACCTACAGTTAAGGGTTAATCTAATTGCAAAAACCTTTAGTATACAAGATTAACTATCTACTTTTTTCCCCTGCAAATGAATTTTGATAAAGTTTCGTGCGTTTAGTTAAATTACCATTCGGCCGTTGGCATGGCAAGATAAAAATTGTTATTAAAAACATATTTTCTGGTTTAAATGTTTATGTAAATATACTTGTGACAAAATGGCGGGAATTCTATATTCTACCTTTGAGTAAAAGTAGGCAAAAGTATACTTTTTGTCCATTTGCCCTTCGACTCTAAAAACGTCTTTTTAGGTCATTTATCCTCAACAGCTGTCCATTAATAATAAAAAATATTGAAATTGAAATTTTAATAATCTTGACCAAATCTGATCGAATGATAATATATAAAGTTTTATTTTTAAAATAATAATGAATGTTGAAAAAATTATTATTTGTACGTACGAATTCAAACATCTTGAGAACAAAATTTATAAAGACGCTTGCATGGGTGCTTTGATTAATTTTCACTCAAATAATAAAAGTTTGACCAGAATATTCTATTAGAAAGGAAATCAAACAGCAATAATAATAGTGTTAAGAAATATTAAATGACAGAGATGGGCATGCTTATAAATGCACCATGATCAAGCACATGATCTTGTTCCCCACCAATTCAACATGGTAAGGGAACATTTCCAGTACGACACACTCCCGAATATTAAGCAATAATCACACGAGGAATCCCATCAAAATAAAAACACACCAACGTTATTTATATATTTATAGCTACAACAGACGACAATCACTCTGTTAAACCCTTATTATTAAGCAAGTCATACCAGACAAGCAGATTTATAAGAAAGACAAGTCTCACGCAACATACTTAAGAACCATTATTGCTTTGTGTTTCATAATTAATACTTGGTGGCTGGGTATCTCACTGCTCAACATGCATATATATATGTTTCCAAATATCATATTGTAACAAACCATAATTATACAGAAATTAACTACGTACAATCCAAACACCATCATCTTCATCTTCTGCCTGCTGCAGCTTTAGCCTTAATTATCACGTCTAATCTAGCTCCGGTTTTTGACCTTCTCCATGGCCCTTGGTGCTGAAATAAAATTAAATTCAACCCAAACAAAGTTATTATTATATATTTATTGGTAAATATTAGAAATGAAACCATGCATGCACCATGATTAAGAAATGCTGGTTGAATTCTTCCGAAAGAAATCCACGTACCAAGCCCAATGGCTTCCTTTCCTTTCATAATACGCAAGCGCTTGCAGGATTCAACGAACATCCTGCAGGTTGATTTGAAGATATGTTCATGTTATAGAAGCATACGTACGTAATGTAAAGTCAAGTAAAGTAATTTAAGCATATATTCGTGTGAGAGGGAATGAGTGGGTAATTAGTAATAGATGGAAAAGAGTAAAATTAAATGATGGGTTTTGGGTTTGGAGCTAAAAAGGCTTATTGGAAACATATATCGTTTTCTAAGAGCACATAGAGTTGTCTGAATAAAAAAGCTCACATATATGATTGAAAAAGACCGGTGAAAACAATAATGGAGTACATTATCGAGAAATCCTTTATGAGAAAGCCTTTGCTTGCTAACTTTTCTATAGTTAAGAGAGAAGGAAGAAAATGAACATACTCCCAAGGGACATCACCGACAAGCATCCAGTCGCCATCCTTGTCCTCATAGGTCGGGACATAGTCGGAGCTGTTCAACAGATCCATCAGCTTGCTCTCATTCATGAAATCCTTCAGTCCTTGGGATCCACAGTTCCCTTCATTATATTAATCAACATTACTATTATATATATACAGTTGACCATCACATATATATCAATATTTCAGTATAATCATGAATAAATAAATAAACTAAGAAAGCTAATCAATTAATTACCAATGGTGAAGGTGCTGAACATGTTGCCCAAGGCATCAGAGAGGTCTTGATAGCTCTTGTACATCTTGAGGTCCACCTTGCGAAGATATGGAGCTCCGTCCATGCTCACTTTCACGAAGCTTCCATTAGGGCTGCTTTTCAGATCACTCTCTTCTCCGCTCTTCTTCTGTGCTAACATGTTCTTCCGGAACGATCTCACCGGTGGCCATCCCACCACTTGTGCCCTTTAATTTCATTTTTTTCGGTCAACTCGATCGACGTCTTAATCAAATGGTCAAGCAAGCTAGAGCTACTCTATATATATATATATATATATATATATATATCTGTGGGATTCATCTGTTCGTATGTATCATTTATCCCACTTACAACATCCATCTATATAGGTGTTTTTGTTATCTCATCTCTCAAGGAAAGGACCACCTTAATATTAATTAATTAGCCTAGACTGTGCTCGGAACTAGCAGATATGGGATTAATCAAAGATTAATGGCTAGCCAGAGAGAAGTTCATCCCCTATATATATGTGTCTAGCTCGTAAAACTAAATGTTCCCACTGGGGGGATGAATGAATCCGCCGTACGTAGGAGAAAAAATAAAACTTACTGTATACTGTTTTGGCGTTGTACGGACTTCAATAGTTGAAGCAAGTGGCTTTGATTAGGATTTCTTGGAACGAAAAATTAACATGGAGAAAAAAAATACCATTTCAATTCCATCCAATTCAATCCCCGCAAAAGTATAGTCTACATATACCTGATCTAGCTCTCTCTCTCTCGTTAATAATTAATGAGTCATTATCTCCCATTTTCTCCCTGTTATTAGTATTTCTCCATCCTCCTGGCCGGCGTACGCCACACATATAAATGCTCAACAGTTTGCCCTAACCAAGCTATAACTAATTGCCTAACTAAATCTGCATGTATATACTGTATATACATGTTACGATTATATATAATTCGAGAACAAGAAAATTAAATAAGGCGGCGACAAATATAAAAGTAGAATATCTCTCTCTCTCTTCCCCCTTTCCCCGAGAAATTAAGGAGATGAAGAAAACATACTTGGCAGGAGGCTTGGCGGGATCGGCAGGAAGAAGAGTCTTCTCCTTGGGCTTGTCGGTGGAATGATCAGCTTCTTTGGAAGAAGAGAGATTGAGCATCAAATCCACAGTGCCGTTATTATTGTCCTTAGTCGTCTCGGTCTCACAGAAACCTCTCTTCCTCGCAGCTTCGGCACCAGGCAGTCCAAGCCTCAGCTCCGTTTCCTCGAATCCCATCTTCTCCTTCTTCAGCCCTATAACTTCCATGATCTTATCACTTTACCACACTTTCTCTCTCTACACCCCCCCTCTCTCTAAGCATTCAGTGTTTGTTGCTATGTGATGCGATAATAATAATAGCCTTTGTGTATGTGGGGGAGGCCTCTCAGTGGGTACTATAACTACGCGGGGCGAAGCAGTGAAACCGACCCTTGTTGGCCATTAATACAAGGACATATGGGCTTCCCCTTGTCTCTCTTTTTTTTTTTTGAGAATCAAGGAATGGCTTTGTGACACGTGGCGGAATGTGTGAGCTGGACTTTTCCAAGCTTGCAGGGATATATAGCTGACGGCATCTGATGTTATCTTCCTATGATTGCTCATTGGAAGAACTAGTCCTGAGCGGACACTCCATGTTAGCTGCTTACATTTAATTATTACCCCTATCTTCCTTTTTTTTTTTTTTTTAATTCTTTAGTATATTACTCTTACCTAGGGTTTCATCCATTCACGCCTCATAAATGTTTTCACCATTCCTACTATCATTCCAAATCATGTATTGTCCCCCTTTCACATCTTCAAATCCATATGCATATGGATTTGATATATCTGTGCATAACAGAGAGAAGCTATATATATAATGAACAAGCACGATTTTCTAAGAAGGAAATGAAGATCTTGTGTATCTTTATTTTAATGATGATGAGCTGGTATGTGATTTCTAAAGTGCAAGTGTAAAATTTTCAGGAAATTTCGGTTTTCCAAGACGATGATGATTTGTACAATTATTATTACGAGTCATAAACCATTTTGGCCATGTACGCAAGGATGGCGCACTGTAACTGGGAAATAATTGGGAGGTTCAATTATTGGTCTTGGATCAATGACACGCCTGGGATCAATGATATTTCAAAATTCAATAACTTTTACTTCCCGAGTGGACTCGTGCACGGTTACTCTTTAAAGAAAAAAAAAGGTCACCTCCAATTCCATGATTTGATCGTTGCAAAATATATCCTTTCTAGCCATGCACATACTGTATTTACCTATATCTGCAATAATCTTCCGTTTTTCAAAGGAGGGAAAAAAATCACTTGAAGGCAGGGCTATAGAGTCTGAGAAATTCAGTTTTCCATTCTTGATTCCCCCAAATAATAATAATAAGTTATGCATGTGTGTTGTTTTGTGATCCATTAAAAAATTCCTTATCTTGGCTGCATAATTTGTTTTGTTACACACATTGTTGTCAAACTCGCGAATTAACTCTACGATTTTACCGTTTTTACGTTTTTAACTTACGAAAACGAGTCGAGTCATTAGTAAACTCATACCACTTGTAAACTCGGTTAAACTCATGAGTTTATGCACTGAGTTTACTCGTTTTTACGTTTCTAACTTACAAAATTGTGTTAACTTACTCTTAAATTCATATTAATATTTTTTATTTGATCATACTCAACAACTTTATATAGAAATTTCTTTGTTAAATATGATACATAATGAATGGTGATGGATTTAATTTCATTTATTTGGATTTAAAATATATTTAATTCAAATTGTTATCATTTTCATATTTTAATTATTTAATTATACACTAGTAATACATATTTAATAATAAAAGTAAATTCTTACGAGTTTACGATTCGAGTTTACATCACCGTCACGAGTTTGCTTAAACTCGTGAGTTTAACAACCTTGGTACACACACATAAAAGAGCTATTAATCAACGGGACGTATTGATTATGCAAGTTTTTTTCTGTAGCATTAAATGCCGCTTAACCATATTCAGAATTTAAGATTAATAGCCTAATTAATTGAAGACGGGATTAATTGCGGGAATTGTCAATCATGGTCATGTATATATAACGCACAGAATACATCAAGCGTACAGCGCTGAAAGTGACGGTTCTGAATCAGTGATGACAGGAGGATTTTTGTTCTGTATCTCTCTTTTTTCATAAACAAAAGAATATCCGATGGTCCCTATATATAAATAATATAGTAGTCGACTATAAATCTAAATATATACATCGAGAGGAGTATTTTTAAAACTTAATGTGTTAGCTCTTTCTGAAGTGAGGACATGTCGGCCTTTAAGAACCAAACAACTCGGATTCATGTTCTGTGGCATAAAAACGAACTCATCAGCATATATAGAAGCTTATTAAGATGATCTCTCCTAATTCTTGATGAGTCTAATCCTTGTATGAAGAAAAGAGCGGGATCGATCAGAAACTGGCCTGTCTTGGAGGGAAATATATAGCGTCTTATCACTTTAGTTACTGGACGGCTATATATAGTAAAAAGTAAATAAAGGGTTACGTTAATTAAGAGACGTAGGACTAAAATTAAAGTGGTTTTGCAGACAAGGTAAAGGATGATGTTGGGATGTGACCTTATACTACGTGCTAAGTAAAAGCAAGTTGGCCAACAGGATAATATTGTGGGAAGAAAATTAAAGTGGAGAAGAAGATAGAAGAGGTGCAAAGGCAATTATTTGAAAGGCACACTCAACTATTGGAAGCTACGGTGTGAATTCAAGACTTAATTTTGTGGTATTGATTCATGCGATGTTGCTCGAGAATTGTACTTAAACATGTTGGCCACGTTCACCCATAATATTATATACTCATGTCTTTGCAAAGTAGACCCTCCCCCTTCAGCACTACATTATGTCCCCGGCCAACAACCAAACTGGACGGTAGGAGCTGCAAAAAAGAATGAGAGAAACTGTACATGTGTCAAAGATTTTCGTTCACCGTGTGCTATACAAGTTAAAAATATAAAGGAGATTATTATATATGTATCTAAAACTAATTAATATTCCACCATCATCTCAACAATCAGCCTTATCCCACTAGATTAAGGCGAATCGATATTATATATATATGCATGAATTTCACGAAACTATTATACTTTATTAGTAAAATGTAAATGAGGAGGTCACATACACTTAATAACTACTTAATGTACGGGTATAATGAAAATATGAAGAAGTAATTAGGAGGGGAAATATAAAAGAGGAAGTGGGGCCCAAGGGGCATGTGGTGAGATTCATTGGGTAGAGAGGAAGAAGGGAAGAGAGGCATGTGAGTTTGTTGGGGAATGCAACCCCAAGTGTCAAACCCTATCCCATGTGCGCCGCTTAAGGGCACCCCACTCACCCTTCTCTTTTACATCATATCCTCCTCTCTTCAATATTACCTATCTTTCTCTCTTTCTTTCATCCATCCCCAATCTTTCGCTATTTGTTTTGCTTCAGATTCCTCTAAGTTATTATATCTAATAATATATACTCGTCATGCCACACCACTGTGAGTACGTATGTACGTATATTGGAATGAATGGTTTTTGACTCAGCACAAATATATCTATCGAGGAGAGAAAGGAGTAGATCAGACATGATACTCTGTGTGTGTATAATGGTGAGGGAGATCATTATTACATATAGACCAATAATGATTCGTTTGCCCTTTGTTCTGATTGATTGAAATATAATTGATCGATGATCTATTATTGATCGGAGATATATACATGTCTATTTTATTGAGTGAGCGAATGGGCGGTGGTTAATTGGCTATCAAGGAGGGTCTATTAGATTAAAATGAACATAGAGAGGTCAGAGGGAAGGAGGACCTACGTAGTAGCAGCAGAAAAACCCTCCTCACACAAACTGATCTCAAGTAGTCTCGACACATGCAAGAGATTATTGGCCTATTGGGGCATATTGTATGTTGCTAGGGACCTAGCTACACCTTTTTCTGATCATAAAGCGTTAAAACCTATTATTGCTTCTTCTTTTTCTTTCCTGGAGATCTTGGTGCGTATGTATAAGATCAGATTCTCTCGTGAGATCAATGACAAAATGCAAATTCGATTCTGTTGTTACCACAAGTGTACACGCAGAAATGAAAGTTCCCTGGCTTCACCATATCCTGGAAATTCCCTTGGTGCCAATATTAATTATGTAGATCCATGGTTTTTATTAATTTGTCAATGTTTCGCTCGCATTCACTTCGTGTCAGCTCTGAACATGCACGCCACTGGTTCAGGCACTAGACAGGGGGCCAATTTTGCCATGAAAATATTTAGTGTCCCTCATAATTCCACATGCACATCAATCTGTTATATTTGGTAACTAACACACAGAATATAATGTAGATCCACCACAGCAACTACCATCGTCACGGACTGAGGCTTCTACGCCAAAGTAAAAATAAAATTCTTTTTTCACAAGTGAACAGAATTAGCTGCAACTTGATCTTAAGCAAAATGAAACAAAAGGTACATGATAGATAGTGAGTAAAAGAGAGGCGCAGCTGAAGCATGATGAATAAACTGCAGATGTATTATAAATCTCAGAGGACAGCTCATAAACGGAACCATTTGCTCATCAGAATAAGAAGATGGGGGACCATGTATATATGTCTCGGTGCAACAAGTTGTCAAGAAAATATTAATGGGGGTTGGGCCTCTGCTTCAATTCTTCCTTTTTAATTCGTCGATGTAATGGTACGGATTAAATGGTGAACCTCAACGTCCAACTGTAGAGGATTATGCAAGCTTTTGGTATTGTCCTTGTTTTGACACCCTCACTAACCCATGCAACCAGGTGTATAGTGAAAGTCAACATTGAGCGAACATAGTTCTAGCTAGCTACGTTAAGTGAGAACCATAAATATGTTGCTGTCGTATCCGTAGTACTTATGAAAATATATACTTCTTCCCCATTCCTAATCATGTTGCTTAATTCCCTTTCTCCCTCACTCACTTAAATAATTGGTAGGGTGATCCTATTGGCCATTATTTTGGGCTCAGCAATTTTCTTTTCCTTTTGTTTTGTGGGGTGGGGTGCGCTTATCTTCTTCAAGTAACTTTTGGGAAGGAACTGGGAGGTGCAATTCGTCCATGCCAACCGTTGTCAAAATTCAATTGCTGATAAACTTGCTAAGGAGGATTTATCTTCTTCAAGTTACTTTGCTGAATGTCCTTCTTTTCTTAGGACTCTTGTTTTCCAAGATTGTACGGGATCTAATTCACCTCTTCTTTTATCTTAATTAAAGGCATTAGTCATCGTTTTATACCAAAAAATTTTTAATCCGGACATGTGATATGTAAACGAGTGGAGGGTGACCAAACGGAGCCTTAGCTGAAATAGTTGAGCACCAACCAAGAGCTCGTGAAAGGGATTAGATGTCCTTGTTTCACTGTGTTGGGGGTGTACTGTTCATGAAATGTACAGGCATGTTAATAAAAGTGCATTGATGGGAGTTCATAAATGGTGAGAACATAGAGAGATGGCCAAAAAACAGTCACTAATCAGAATTCACAAGTGAGGGAACAAGCAAGCAAGGAGGGCGGGGAAGTGGGGACTCCCTCTCTTGTCCTGCATATCAAACTTTTGGGCCTTCATAAATTCCCTATCCTCCTTTAAACCCTCTCTAATTCTATCACCCACGTGTGGCTCAAGGCCCACCTCTGACCCTTCAACATTTAACCCATCCCACGTGTGTACCCCTCCTCCATCATCACTTCTTCTACCTTATATATGTGCTTCTCGTACACGAATGAATCACCTTTTTCTCTATATTTATGACGCATACATCCAATCCTGTGTGCCTTATCGTTTCACACAAGCAAAAGGGCAAAAGGGCAAAAGGTTTAATTAAACAGTGATATGCAAATATGATGAGTGAGGTTAATTATTGGATGGGAGGAAAGTTGATGGGCCTTGGTGTGTGGTGCATCGATCCAAGAGAAGTGAGTTGGGTCCAGAAGAGAAATGTAATTTCTACCTGGTTTTGTGAATAATTTCAGATAGTGCTTCACTACTTGTCATGCGTTTGCTTTGCCCCGTTGGTTATTATTTTTTCTTTATTCTTATTAGCACGCTTGCACAAACAAAAGCACATGCCTAACATCTTCTTTCTCTCAACCCCCACCACCTTTTAGTTGTTTTTTGGAGTCTTGTGCTTGCATGTTCTTTAAGTGGTGGTCCGATCAATGACTTCGTCACCACCTAATATTCGTGTCTGCCATTTTAAGTAGTTGCTGTTTTTTCACTTGGTTCTCTTCTCTAAGCAAAGCGCCTTTAACTTTCGGATAGATTTTCATTTTCATGAGTTCTTTTATTTACCGTGTAGCTCTGCTTATTTGATATCATTGTCACCGACGAAAACTTCCTAGTGCACTTGATCGAATAGCCTTCAAAGACAACTCAACAGATCCAATGAATCCCTTATAAGAAAATATCGATAAGATAACTTCAAACTTAATTCTAGTTATTATACATGTAGTATTTGAAATTTGAAATATAATACTTAAGTACTTGTTCAAGTGATCCTAACTATCATGCACGTACCTAATTGACTTTAACCCTAAATCAACTTTGAGCTCTTCGCAAGGCGTCAAAAAGGGGCCCTGAAAACTGCTGAGGACATCTTTCACATTCTGCTATTTCCAATGTATATACAAAGCAGAAACTGAATCGTATATACATTAATGCACACACACACATACACAAATATATATAAAAGTATTCATTTGTTTAACCTGATCCACATTGACCTCGTATCGATCAGTTCCATGTATCTGTTAAGTTTTCCTCATCTGATGAGGTCGGATCTAAGGCTAGCATCCAAATTAAAATAGTGGTAAAAGAAAATTAGTATAATTCGAGTGAACATATGCATATAAATAAATTTAAGAACATTAAGTTGAATAATGAAAAGAGCTGACCTTCCCACATGTCATGTAGCTAGAAGCAACTATCAATTCACATTAAGTTCTCTCATTGATTGCATCCACCCACATGGTGATGCAGCCCAATCAAGAGCATCCACGTGGGACATGCTCCCTGTTCACATGGACGTGTTCCTCCGTGGAGCACCCGTGATCCAACGCTCCCAGATTCACTCCACAAATTCCACGAAAAGAACATCGGCCGTCCGTTTGCTGGTCCACGTTCCTTAATGCTATTGGCCGTCCCTGTTCCTCGCTTGTCTCCCTTGTCTTAGACACTCTCTATTCTTCTCTTCCCTTCCGTGTCCTTCCAATGCCAAAGTCTTCACTCACCGCCACGCGCTACCCGCGTAAACAGTGTGCGCGGGACCCTTAAAAGTCGTGCCCTGTCAGCTATATCACCACTCAATTAGCGGGTGAGGCGCGTGCGACAATAGAAAGTAGGTCTATGATGCTGAATGAGTGCCCCATGAGAACAAGGGAATCCAAATATTATTGTCTATTATCTCGCTGTTGTGGCTAGCTACTATATAATTGAGTGGATTGAGCGAAACCCCCCTCATATCCTCATTCATTCCATCTTGATCATTCTAAACTCAAACTCAAAATCTCTTTCCATTTTCTAGCAAGCCAAATCTCTCTCTTACTCTTTCTCTATCACTAAGAAATCAGAATTGAAGTGAAGTGGAGATCAAAGAAATGGAGAGTCCAACAATATCAATGGGTGAGCTGAACCTAAAGGACACAGAGCTAAGGCTTGGATTGCCAGGCAGCGATGTGCCAGAGAAACGTTGCAATGTTGGAAGCAAAAGGAAATGTTCGCCTGAGGAGGAATCAACAGGCAATAGAAATGACGCTAAAAGTGATCATAACCAGTCAGACAATAATGGCCCACAAGCAAAGTAAGTGTACGATCGATTTGTTCGTGTATGTTTCAGAGAACTTGAACTTTATATATATATATATATAGATAGGGGTGATCAATATCTTACAATGATGTGTTGTTTTGGAAATGGCAGGGTACAAGTAGTGGGGTGGCCACCGGTGAGAAGTTTCAGGAGGAACAGTGTTCAACAGAAGAAGGAGGAAGAGGGTGGGAGGTACGTGAAAGTGAGCATGGCTGGTGCAGCTTACTTGAGGAAGATAGATTTGAAGGTTTATAAGAGCTACCCACAAGTCTTAAAGGCCTTGGAAAACATGTTCAAGTGCACTTTCGGAGAATATTCAGAGAGGGAGGGATACAATGGATCTGAGTATGTTCCCACGTATGAAGACAAAGAGGGAGACTGGATGCTTGTTGGAGATGTTCCATGGGACATGTTCATATGCTCCTGCAAGAGGCTCAGAATCATCAAAGCATCTGAAGCTAAGGGTTTGGGTTGTCTATGACTCTGCATGCATGCAGTATCTATATCAGACACATATGTACGTAGTAGTGCTACGTGCAGTGCCTCCAACAATCCACGGGCACAAGAGAAGCCCTCTGTTTTTTTTTTTTTTTTTATAATTCATGGGCAGGGTTGTCCAATTTAGAGCATCAACTTCAATAGGGCAACCTGAGATTTACATATTACTATATGCCTAGCCGAGAAACAAAGACACTCAGTTTTCCCCGCTCCCCATTATATCTATTGGGGGATTTCAGGTCTTCGTCCTTATCCATATATATATGGTCTTGTGTTTCTTTTTTAAACTAGAAAAAGCCAATGCTAATTATATTGTACAGAAGATATATAATATCATCGTTTTGTTCTGGATCTGTTCTTGTACATGTTATATTATACTAGACTATAGGGAATAAGGGCGGACCGGAGCTATTTTAATTTTTTGTTGTTTTGAATTAGTGTTGGTTGGTTTCGTGCTATAAATCAAGACAAAATATTTTCATTCATGTCCCAGGTTTGACACTAACCGCCGCTTGATTTGGCGTATATGGCATTGAATGATACGAAGAAATGACACCAAAGAAGGAATAAGTTCCATGTATATATAATATAATGAAATGAGTTTAAGACAGGAAAAATGATAAAAAAAAAAGCTTTTTAAAATCTTGTTAACAATAATAATAATGAGACTAATAAAAATAATAAAACAATTGACGATTTATTTTATTAAGAAATTATCTATGATTTTAAAATTTAAATAGTACTTTTTCAGAGATTTTCCCATTAACATATCTGATGAGATTATAATTAATGGCACCGCCATACTGACAGACTGCCGCTATAACATGTAACATGGAGGTGTCAAATCAAACAGGATGGCGATTGTCCCTAGCTGCATGATATTATTAATTGCGCGATTTAATTGGATGTTGGAGACGTCAATTTACTACAATACATGTTCTACCAGCGGGATGTTCCTTCACATGTTTTAGCAGCTAATTAATGTAGGATTCATTGTGGTGTACGTAACGTAAATGAGGGAAAAAAATATAATTACCTTATATATCAAAAAAAAAAATTCATAGTATAACGTAATGTCCCTGGCTACTTTCTCTAGTTGAAGTTTCCCAAAGACTGCACAAACACGTAGATGAGAAAATTTTCATGTCTGTGGTTCACCATGTATATATTGGAGCGTTTATTAATTCCAATTTGTGTTTGTGTAAAATACCTTATTCAAGATGTTCGATACAGCATAGGGATCAGGTTCGTGCACGAATATGGTAGGGAGTCCACAAGATCGCCTTTCGTGAATGAAAAGGCATGATATCATTCTATGATCAAGAATCATTCTTTAAAGATAGTATTATGGAATTTCGGGTAACATCAGCTTCTTTGGTCAAAGTGACATGATTACAAAACTGTGTGTTTGCGGTGGGACAGTGTGTTATGAACTAAAAAATCTCGGCCTTTTATTTAATCATTTTCCGATACGTAGGCGCGTTATCTTTGAATTTTGATGAATCTTCGTCCATCGGTTGCCATATATCTGCATGAAGCAGCTGGCCAATCGACAGCTTAACGTGGCACACAGACACAAAAGGATTTTCTGTTGTGGCATTGAAGAAACAGAGCGCGTGATTAGGGAGTTTGATGAGTCACGTCAAGAACAGATCTTAAACCCAATCAAAGACGAACAGAACTAGCCAGCTCGTTTTCTAATATACAAGAGGAAACAGATCACCATTGGGTGCTCAAATACAGACCAAGAGTAGGGCATTAGGGAGGAAAGTTCCAATTTAGACTTTGTGGTTAACAGACCAAATTAATGAGTAAAGGTGGGAATGCCAGACAGCGAATTTGGCTTCTGCGAAAATGGTGATACTGTCCTTCATTTAACTCAGTCTACACATATTCATGCCATGTTATGGAGGACCCAGTGTGTGTCATTACAGTATTACAGGCTGTGCTGTGTCTCTGTGCTGACATTATTATTGCCCCATCTAATAAAATAGTAACAGTTGTCTACTTGCTTAGCAGGGTTGTACATCCACAAAAGGCGAACCAAATCTCTTGAATCAACGTCGCCTAGGACTCCAGCAACAACATGCCATCCTTCAACTAATGATAATGCGTCCGATTCATTCAATGAATCCTAACATTTCAGCCACCAAGAGATCTTCCAAAGCAACCCAACGGGCCTCATCTTCCACACACATTAACATCTGAGATCTGCCCAGAACTTGATAGATATTATCACGAATGGGCCTCCACAACCTGCCTGCCTTTAGTGAACCACCGTTATTTTTTTCCCTTGTTATAATTGACTAAAATTTATTGAATTTAAAAGGAGCTTTCCTATAAACGCCTATCATCATATAGCTCAAAATGATAACATGAATCTTATATCTCTCCGCAGTAACCCTCGGTTTAAGGGACGAAAACGTTCTATTGTTGGAGAATATTCATATGGTCCCCTATCGATAACATGTGCAGTATTTAATAATTTTATTAACAAATAACAAGGATACTACTTCGCCTTGAATTTGGGCAAAATTAATCACTTCCTTGCCTCGGGCTTATTTACAAGTCGTATCTCGTTCCCTCGCACACCAATGAAAGTATTAAATGGATAAATTTTTTTAGTACGACTTATGTTTTTAACAAGACTTTTATGTATAAGTGGCTTATGAAAATGTATTGAGTGGTAGGTGAATAACACATTGAGGATGGTTTTATTTTTTTCTTAAAAAATTGACATCAAGATATTTTTAACCAAAATGAAAGTCATATGCCTTGGACAAAGTCTTAATGTGAGTTATAGACTTGTGAATAATGCAACTTCTCATATACACGTAAAACCGAGCGTCGAACAAGTTCTAGGTCTAGGAAGCCAGCAAACAGAGCATAATATTTGAATTTTCTATTACAATGACATAGATGTGTTTTTGATCCCGTTCCCGACAATAATATTCGGCAAATAAGATACATGTGCGGAATCAAAGCAGAAAAACAAGCTCAACGAATCAATACTGTAAGTTGCTGGAGAAGTAGAGCTATAATTTGCGTTCGAAATGTAAAACAGAAACTGTACAAAATATACCCATCAAAATCAAATGCTACGTTCGGCAACACTGGCGCAAGCTTTTAGAAAGACAAGAATTCATCAGCAGACACCATGCTTACAGGCGTCTTAGCATTTTGTGGAGGGAAAAGCTCCATCGTCGCATCCATTATTTCCAGCTGGGACTTGACCCATGGTGGATTGGTCCTGCCCTCCACCCACAAAGCTCCCCCTGTATCTTTGTGCTTGAAATCAGGATACTTCGGGTTCCTCTGCAAATTTTCCAAATACTTTTAAGCACCAGAAATTCAAATAGGCCTTTATCAAAAAACTAACAAGATTCAAATAGGCTTTCCAATAACTACAGAAGCCCAATAATTATGAACAAACAAAGAAACCACCCGTGCCATGCAGGGGTTGGTGATCAGTTGCTGTTGATATAGCAATATAGCATTAAGAGTTAAGATGAGTGATTGTATAGTATGAGACCATCATCATAGTTTTTGTTTGTATTATAATACCAGTACTTGATTATTGAGCCAAATCCATAATAATAAATGGTACAATGAATAAAAAGCAAACTGCAAAACTTTTGATTATTCCATTCCTTGTTTTCTGAGTGTATATGCTTAAAATGCAGAACAGACACCTCAAGTTCAATGGCAAGATAACTAACAAGGGTTGAAGTTATAAGACATCATAGTTAACGTGGAAAGCGGCAAACTGAGAAAATATAGGAATATAAGACATCAATAAGGTTTTTGAATTTGTACTGATTTTGAGTGCTTTTATTCTCACGAGAATTGGGAAAATAAAGCAAAAAGAGAAAATATAGCCATATAGGTGTTAGGGAGAAGTGATTCAAAACAATTGCAACATTCAGTAGGCACAGGATTACTTGAAAACTAAAACAGGCATCAAATTCCAGGAAGAATATAATTAGAGCTGAGAAACACGCCATTTCCACATTTAAAAGACAGTTGACAATTTACCTTGTTTTTCCTGTTGTCCCACCACTCCTCTGGATTAGCAAAGAACGCTTGCCATAATTCTTCTGCAGAAGTATTATTTGCTCCAGAATTCTCTCTTCTATCTGAAATAAAAGCAGAAAAAGGACTGACATTAAGTCGAAAAACAACACTGAAATACAGTGGACACTATAACTAACTGAATACGTGACTTGCCAGTCATCCCGGAATCAAACTCACGATTGTTTGTTGATAGCGGTAATTGATTCCTATCAATGAAATTCAGCTGCTGAACAAACACCTGCTTGAGACCTAAAACATAGTGATTCACTTGCAGAAGGGCAAGAAATATGGACATAATTTATTTTTTTATAAAAAAAGGAAATTACGCAACCTTGTAGTAGGTCTGCTGTTTCCCGAAGTTACTTTGGACAGTATCTGTAACCAGGCGACCGGAAACATAAATTTGGTTGCCTTTCTCAAGGTGCCGAAAAGCAACATGTGCAAGCTCATCCCAGAATGTCAAGTTTATCCTTCATTTGAAAAAAGTAACTTCTTTGAGAAAGACAATTCTACAAGATCCCAAGAAAGTGCTTTAGCAATCTTGAAATGGGGCAATATCAAGAAACGCAGAATTACTTTTTGCTTCAGTTGAGAGTATACCCAAAATGAATAATCACCAAAAGAAACTAAACGGTGGCACTCAAGTAAATGGGAATGCAATGCAGTAGCACTCAAAGTTAACATTTTGCTTATTTCGATAATAAACAGCACCGAAATTCTTTGTTTTTGTTCTTTTTATGGGCGCCAACCACCATAGGAATTCACTTTTCCACTTCCTGCACATTCTGTATTGCTCAATTGAAAATGAAGTACTCGACATGAATTCAAATAGCAGCATCTTGCAGCAATAGGGGGGGGGGGGGGTTATGAACTCCCATCCCCCTTTTAACTAGAAGTTGAACAGAAACTAAAGACTTCCAAGAGTAGTGAACAAATTTTAGAGGGAATGTCGATGCAAAAGCCAGCGTCGAAGTGCCCCACGAATTGCCACCCAATAAGGCGATAAGCAAATAACCACGAGGTAAAAAGGAAAAAACTGTTTAATGCCGTGAATAATAGGAAACGGGTGAAGTACCAGAACGATTGGGTGGCATTTTTTTTAACCGCGAGGCGGGTCCATGCGACTGCTTTGCCGGAGGGAAGGTGCTTAGTTTCTACAGGAACAGCAACAAGGCCGATTAGATTGATGGAAT
This sequence comes from Acacia confusa, assembly GCA_037074495.1. Classification (NCBI taxonomy): domain Eukaryota; kingdom Viridiplantae; phylum Streptophyta; class Magnoliopsida; order Fabales; family Fabaceae; genus Acacia; species Acacia confusa. Next base: position 3,703,576 of record CM073507.1, on the reverse strand, counting down.
TGCAAAGCTCCTTCTTCCAAGGAATCACCGAGGGCTTAGGGTACGACACCTGAGGCAGGCAATGATCCTTATTAGCGTAGAACGGGTCTTTGTAATCATTCATGGAGCACTTGAGGAAACCATTCCACTTATAAGAGTGGCTTTTGTACGGAGACGCGGAAGGGAAAAGGTTTGGGCATTGAATTACAAATGGAGATTTGGAGCTACGGGGGATGATGAGCAAATTTCTCAAAGTAGACGACGATGCTGCTGTTGGTTCTAACCCCATTGCTTCTCGTCTTTCTAAGTAGCTTGTCTTCAAGGATCACGCAGAGCTCATTCTGCTAGCATGGTCGATGCTCAAGCATCGATAAAGAAGATGGATAATGCCATAATAGTCTCCATTGTTCAGGGCTTTAGAATGGGGCTAATGGTATGAGGAACCCCAAGTTCAAATTATGGGCCATTAAAGTGGAATCCATTAAGCCCAAAACTTATTTAACTGGGCTTTAGAATGGAGCTAGTAGTTATGAGGAAGCCCGTATGCAATTTATGGGCCGATAAGCTGGAATCCTTTAGGCCCAAAACATATGTAACTGGGCTTTAGAATGGATCTAATGGTCTGAGGGAACCCAAGTTCATTTTATGGGCCGTTAAAGTGTTCGTTAAGCCCAAAACTTATATGACTGGGCATTAGATCGGACCTAATGATCTGAGAAGCCCAGATTCAATTTATGGGCCACTAAAGTTGAATTCCTTAAGCCCAAAACTTATATAAATGGGCTTAGAACGAGCTAATGGTCTGAGGAGCCCGTATTCAATTTATGGGCCGCTAAAGTGGAACCCTTAAGCCCAAAACGTATACAACTGGGCTTTAGAATGAAGCTAATGGTCTGAGGAAGCCCATATTCAATTTATGGGCTGTTAAAGTGGAATCCCTTAAGCCCAGAACTTATATGACTGGGATTTCGAATGGAGCTAATTGTCGTGGAAGCCCGTGTTCAATTTTTGGGCCATTAAAGTGGAATCCCTTAGCCCAAAACACATAAATGGGCTTTAAGCCCGTGGTCAGTTTTTGTGGCGTTAAGATGGAATTCGTTAGGCCCAAAATTTATATAACTGGGCTATGCACCATTTGTGATTTTGTTCCGTCATTCATGGATAGTTTATATTGTATCAAAAAAAATGGATAGTTTATAACCTACTATATACTCTTTTAGGCTTATGTTCAGACGTATAGGTTTTTTATTATTATTATTACATCTTATATAGATTTTTACGTGTATATACCTGTTATAATTGAATTAATAAGGATATCATATGATCAATAGTAAAATTTAGGATTTATCTTTGTATATTGGGATCAATTTTTCCAACAAAAAAAAAGTCCTTCACTCTTTCTCTATCCCTCTCACTTCCTCCATCTGAAACCCCCATTAAAATCGCCAAACATGAAGCGATTCAAAATCCATTGTGAACAAACCCTATTAATGGAGATCGGGAACATGATCTCGGCGGGAAACTTCAGGGGGCTTGACAATCTCCTTGGTAATCTCCCTCTCCAACTCCGGCAAACTCCAGCATAGGCCACCACACTCTTACACGCCCTCCTTGAGAAGCTCCTGAGGCATGTCGGCCCAGGAACTCTGCTTCAAGCCATTAGTTACAGTCTCCGCCCTTGAGGAACCGTCCTACACCACATGTCGCGACCTGGATCTCATATCATTGATCAAACTCCAAATTTTTTTTTTTTGTGGTTGCAAAATAATTTGTTTCGAATAGAAAAGATGGCTCCTTTTTCAGTGGGTTTGGAATACAGAATGTGAATGAGAGAGAGAGAGAGAGAGAGAGAGAGAGGGAGGGAGGGAGAGTGAGAGAGAGAGGATTTTGATGAGACATTATATCAGCGCCGGTTCAATTTTCTAGCACTGCCGTAGAGCGAAGCAATCATCTTCCTTTTTCTATGATTCTGGGCGATTGTGCTTGTTGTTGCTGATAATGTCGTCTGATAAGTCAAAGAAAGTGTTTGATGTAGTAGCAGCGCTTTTGCTCATGGAGAAGCTAAGGGGCATATTCGCTTCTGGCACGACGTAAAGTTACAAGTGGAGAGTTTCACAGTTGAAGGCCCTTTCTAAGTTGCTAATGATCGTGAGCAACAGATTATTGAAGCTCTTCGCTCTGATCTCTACAAGCCCCCACTTGAAAGCTTTTCGATTCCATTTAACCTTTTTTTTTAATGTTCATGTCTTGTCATTGGGACACTATATTTATCTGTGTGCTTCTACCATAACGGAATTAGTTGAATTCCTCGATGGTGGCTACGATTGAAATCGAGTTCAGCCCAATCAATCATCTGTAGAAAAGCTGAAAGTTGCCGAATCGGGTTCTTCACGGTCTTACTAGTTAGATATTAGAATCTAGTTTGACTTGGCTACTCTCTCGTCCACTCCGGCAGTGGTGGCGTCGGCAATGGTGACAGTCTACTCTCTCATCCACTTCAGCAATGGTGGTCCACCTCTTTTTTCGCTGGTTTGGAAAAGATGAACAGTGTCGCCCCTGTTCCCCCCCTAATGATCCTACTTGTCATTTTCCTTCTCTGGTTTCCCTTTGGTTCTGTCGGTCAAGAAGGATTTTGTTTTATTTTTAATTTTTACAGCAAACTAGGATATTATTCTGGCTAAATCAGCTTCCACGTCAACATTTTTTGTCAAAGTAACACTCCACGATAAGTCAGATTAACGGAGATGGTAAATTTACTCTACTTTTGAAAGTTCATATGTATTTTTGTATCTAAAAAAAGTTCATATGTATTTTTGTATCTAAAAAAAAGTATAGGTGTTAGTAAAACATATGTATATGATTTACACCTTTATCCTTTTTTTTCCTGGGTCCATGTATAAGCTTGAAAATTTCCTGCCTCGTGGGGACATCTGCCATCTGATAAAATTGAAGAGTTTCTTTTTTGGACTAAAAGAGAGTAGAGAGCTGACGGATGACCACCCATTATCTCTGTGTACGGCCCACATAGGTGAATTGAGATGATATTTGATAAAAGGGGCAGAAGCTCTGTAAAATGGCAGATTTCAGTCTATTTTCAAGAATAATTAAGAAAAAGAAAAAAAAAGAAGGTATTAAGAAAAATGACTATGATGTATTATAAAAGGACTATTAAGAAAAATGACTATGATGTATTATAAAAGGACTATACTTATATCAAGTTTATTACATCCCTTACATCAAATTCTCCAATGTCGCAATATTACCATGTGTCCTATTTTTTTAGAGTGGTCTATAGTTAAATGATGAAATTCAAAAATAAATTACATGGTTAGATATGATTAAATAACTTAACAAAATTGATATAAGAAACCTGATAAAAATATTTTTTTTTAAAGAATACATATCATATTAACTAATATAACATATTTTTTTAATCTAATTAAATTAAATAAGCATTTCTTATATTAAAGAAAAGAAAAGTATTTAATTTATGGGCATAGATTGGTGAAGACAGCACCCTTATCCGTCCTCTTTCTTCAAACTGTACAATGGTTTATGGTCCAATAATTATTCAGGAGAATAGGGATAAGGCTGATGACTTCTTTGTTAAAAAAAAGTGACACCTACCCAATAACAAACAAAAAGTATCATCATTTCCGGCAAAAACCGGCATTCTTCAAAGCAACCATTATTCACTTCAAATTCTTCAGAAATTACATTACATCCACTAATAAATACACACACCACTCTTTCCTGTGACAAGGTCCCACAAACCATTACCAGATAAAAAAGCGCCCCCATAATGTTCCACTACCCCCGCTCCACCCATTGAGCTAATCAAGTGAACTTTGACAATTCCTTTCCTTTTACTTGAAACTTAGCAAAGACGAAGGTGGGGCCTGGCATATTTTCAAGGGCAATGACATCCACCCCTGTACTGACATAAAAGAAGGAAAAAGAAAGGCAAAAAAGATACAATTATGGCATCTGACTTTGATTGCATCCAGTGACTGGAATCATGGGGGCTTTGAAACACACATAAATGGAGGGTCCCAGCAGTGTTAGGTGAGGCCTTGGAAGGAGGAGGGTGAGGCCTTCTATGGAGGAGGATTAATCTCTGACTTCACTGTGCTTGAGGTGTCTGGCGGCTGTGAGTGGTATATCGCAGAGGCGAGCGAGATCGGCATTATGCAGAGAGCCTTCGATTGAAGGAATTGCATGGCAGCTCCAACATTTTCTTCCATAAGCTTAGCTACTTGTCTTTCCGTGCCATCATTCGAAAACTTCTCCCATATTGCTTGGTTTCTCCCACCTTCACTTTCATCTTCCTAATCAACACTACATTTCATTAGTTGTTTTTGAAGAGATATATATAGTAAGTTTTAGTACCAGATTTAGATACAGTTCTGTATATGCTTGCTGCCAAAAAGTAGACTACTTATGGTTTTCAAATTTCAATAACAGGAGGAAATTTTATAGTCCTCTGTAGAAACTATAACATTATTATTAAAGATATATATACTCATTATGTTCTAATCAGAGAAGCTTACCCTACAGAATAAAGAGTTTGTCTACAATTTTTTTTTTATTTTAGAATAATCATACCTCAACCGATGGTAATGGGATGTCAGTCACGAGTGGTGCCACTGCACCGGCTCCACCCAATCTACTCATACTCAGAACCTGAAAAACAAATGGAATCAAATTGGACAGTCACTGCAAGAATTCCAAACTCTTGGTTTCTCACACTTTGCGGAGAAATTAAAAGTGGACCCTGTGAACAGTCACGCTTTGATACTCACATCATAGGTCAATCAATTTGTTTCCCAACTGATGTCTAGGGAACTCAACGAACAACACTTTTAACATATAGTATTAAAAAAGCATTAAAAATAAAAACTTCCATCATGGAGTAACATTTAAGTCAACAACCAAAGATGCCTTCAATTTACCTTCACTTGAAGTCTTAAGAACTTGACATAATCCACAATTTCATCTAACATGGCAGCTCTGTCTGTCTGAAGAGAGCACAAATAATACGAGAACAAATGAAATAATTTGAACAATTTTCGCATGAAATATTACAGGGCAGCAATATTGAAAAGCACTATCAGCAAACAAGGCATAATAACATTTTCTGCATTTTTCTAAAATGACAGTAATAGCTATCTCTAAAAATCCAATAAATTTCATTTCGTTGTTGAAGAAAACTTCAAAATTTGTGGAACCCACACAAGAACATCAAAGATGATTGCACTTTAATAATACTTGATAGAAACATGCCTTTCTTCATTAGCTATGCTCCCGGAAAATTCTTAATAAATTGTAAGTTTAAAAACTGAAAAGATAAGCATGTTAATCAGCAGATGAGGCACAATTAGTCCGAAACTGATTCAACAAGCAACCAGTCTATAATCAGATGCTGGCTTGCCTCTCTCTAAATCATTTAAATATCAGTCTTTATCAGATCAGTTGCCAAGAAGAGATCTAAAAAATTAATTAGTCAAGTCACAAGCTTAAAATTATTGCCTACTAAACATATATTGAGAAGAAACGTCAATTTTGTTTTACAAGATATACAGCTTCTAACCACATAGTGAATTAACATGTAAGAAAAGTCATTTACCTTATTAACACTAGGAACCAATTCCTGCAGGGCCCTAATTCTTTCTGCTATTCTTTCCCTGCGCAACTGTCATCAAAAGATAACATAAAGAATAATTAACACTAAGCTTAATCTATGGACAAATGATGCTAATGTCTCAACAAATCAACCTCATGCTTAAAATGTAAATATCATGACTAGCTTACAATTAGCATTCATGCAAATACTGAGGCTCACCCGTTCAGCTATGCTGTGTGGATCTGTGGCCTGTCCTCTTCGAGCCCGCACCCTCGGTCGCATTGTTGGGGGCTGCACAGCAGCAGGAAGGGTAGATGGCATAGACTGCCCATGAAAAACCTGAAAACAGTTCATTGGATCCTTAAGAGAAAATGCTTCCTGATCAACAGATTCACCATCCCAGCCCAAAGATGGAAAGAAATTAGGTAAAATTGAATAGAATAAAACTTTTATAATATGAAATCATTTATTTATCCATTATTTTTAAATCAAGCTTATATGCTCCAAATTACATGACATGTCCTAGGGTTTGAAGATCTCAGAAAGTGACCAGAAATACTTATGCAAGGGCCTGAGTAACTCAACTTTTAGTATATCACAATTCTAAGAAGTTTAAATCACTCCATTGAAAACACTATCAACAGGACACGCACCAAAGGCTGACCTTAGATTTCCAAAGGTCAGACTCCACAATCTAGACCTCATGCAAATATTTTCAACTATAATACTTGGACACTTGTGTCAATATCCTAAAGAGCTCCAAGTCAAGACCCACAAGGACAACTAATTCACTCCCGGAACAACATATAATGAGACAATGAGAACTGCCTTTGATTATGTCAACCATAGAAGAATCTTATTAAGAAGTTTACAGTTTTTGCAATTCAAAGATGATTCTGAAGTTAATTTCATTCCATTCTAGTATGACTTTGTCACACCATAAGGCTATTTGATCGCTGTACTTCAAATGAAACATGACCATTTGAGATATTTATAACAATGAGAAACGTTTTTTATGCACTAAAAAAAGTTTAAGGCCAGTTATATGGTTTTATGACTTATGAATAATACCACTTGCTATACATTTTATATACTATGTGATACTTTACTTTAAAGACCACGTCAAAACCTTGACCTGTACAAAAGACAGAAAAGATTTCCTATATGTTTTCTAGAATAATATCTCCTTCCCACTTAAATTAGTATCAAAATGTACGAGAAGCATTAAACCCCGTCCTACCAACTGATTCCCCTTTGTGATGCATCCATCACAGCTTTTTTATTTTTATTCACTGTTCCCTTTAGCCTGAAACCTTACGTCTTAAAGGCTTCCAAACAGTCTTGTTCTTTCAGAAATTGGGAAAAAAGTTGATATATTTTATTAATTTTACTGAAATGATCAATTCTCCCGCCGTGGAAGTTAGCTTTAACATTAGAAATCAAACATATACTATAACCAACTTTTTTGAAAAAACAAACAAAAAAATCTACCTAGTTAAACTAAAACCATTGAACCGCTAAGCTCACTTTCAACTGACAGTCATAACTAAGAGCCGAAAAAGAAATATTTAATTTACCCATCCGCAAAAATCATCATGGATGATTTCCAGGAAATTTTTGACAACACGAACAGAAACCTGACGAAAAGATAAATAAGCTTATCTTACATTCTTAGTTCGACCATCAACGACGTCATCGTGAAAGAGCTTCCGACTACCCGAAGCATCCTCGGGTTTAAAATAACTTGCTCCTTTTCCTTGGTCCAAACTGAGGCCTAACTGGTATACTGGCCCATGAAAACCAGTACCGCCCGTGGCACCAACGGCGGAGGGGTGGCCGGTGGCATCGCTGGAGTTGAGCTGCAGCATCTTGTGAGCCGGAGGAGCCGAACCGGCCAAGCCACCATCAGCACCGGCCAAGCCGGTGTCAATGGAAGCGAAAGTTGGGAGGCCGAGAATTTGTTCAAAGAAGTCGTCGGTGGGAGCCTCGGATGGGTTATTGGCCATGAGTGAAGACCCGGGGACTAGTCGTGTTGAGAAACAATTGAAGGACCCGATTCCTATCTACATGAAGCAAAGAGAATTTTTCCAACTTTCAGAGTTGCTTTTTTTTTCCTCTGCCTTTTTTTTTTTTTTTAACGAAGCAGTACCAGTGAGTTCTCACTTCTCAGGGAGCGGGGAGAAGAGACCAATGGGAAGTGGTGGCTTTATCTGAGTTCAGGAGAAATATTGTCCTTTTATCTAAAAGGGGCTTCATTTAAGATAATTTACAGGTTCACCCTGCTCTTCCTTTTCCAGGAGATGCTTCAAGTGAAAAAAAGAAAAAAGGAGGGGGGCGAAAATAAATCCAGAGGGTGACTCTCGGCTGAAAGAAACCCATAATTTAAATCGGGCAAGGAAAAAAGAGAAAATACCAAGTCAGGTTTTTCATTGTCTTCAGGTCCAGATTTTAGTCAATATAAGAATTGCGAACAAGGCTGTATAAAAATCCTGTTATCTTATCTACATCTTAACGTTACAGTCCGCGAAAAGAATTCATTTTGCCAAAATTGATGTTAAATGCGTTAAACCTGATAAACAAAATTGAAACCATCCGCACCAAAAAGACTTGTCATGAATCATGATACAAAAACCACAAAGTATGGGAGCTAGAAGATGTAGCAAAAATAAATAAATAAATAAAATAAAATGGGCTAGGCAAGACTCCAGTGAGTAGTGACTAACTATCAACTTTTGACTATAGCCCAGCCCAAAAAGGGAAATCCCTTGAATGGGGGATGAGAGGTCGGGGAGAAGCCTAGGGAGATCGGGAGTGAGTGTCCAAGTCGTGTGAATTGAATGGGTCGAGTGATCCAAGTCCGAAGATCCCCAAGTCAGATATGGAATGCTCTCCTAAACGCACCGTTGACGCCCTCTTGTCCTTCCTTTTGTTTTCTTCAATTCACGTCCTTGGGTGTCGTTTGTTGAGTTCCTCTCCAACTGATAACTTGTATCCAAGGTCCTCTGTATAAATACACGATAATCAAATATTCCCTGGATAGAAAATCATTAGAATTCAATTTACAGTTTCCCTAACTATGCTCTATTAGCCAATCATGAGTGATAAAAGCCTAAGAATAACTACTAAATCATATAGAAGTCATAAAGAAATATTCCACTCTATCACTAGATCAATAAAATCATCATATCAACAACAAAATTTGGACTCATGACTATGCCAAACAATATGAGCCAAACTCATACCAACTAGATCAACATTCCGTTAAAAGATTTGTCCCCAATTCTTTGTATATTGCTTCCAATAAAATTTGATTTCCCACATATAATTAATAGAACTTAATATTAACTTAATTGTCTTCACTATTGTATTAAAATCATAATCAATCTCAACTTACATAATTGTTAACACATTTTACAAAATACATTAAAGAACAAGCTAAAAAATTACAGAAAAATACCATTTAAATTATAACAACCCCAAAATGTCTACTAAATTAGCAAAAGAAATATTAGATTTTGAAATTTGGGTGTTGGCAACTTAAATATAGGAGGAATTAACAACTTGAGTATAATGATTGATAACTTGAGCTCCTCAAGTTGTTACCGCGTATTACTCCTATACTCAAGTCATCAACATTCAAACTTCAAAATCTCATATTTCTATCAAATTACATATTTTCCCTTTTCCTAGTTTAAAATTTAATTTACATAGAGTTTTTGTAACTCAAATAGTATCTCTGTCATTTTCCTTTCTTTCAATATGCATAGAGAAGTATTGGAGGAGACTGAAGGCGAAGGGTGGAGGGTCCATAAAATGCATTCCAGTGTTCCTACGGAATTTTGGTGCCAGACTGTAGACCCGACTGTACCTTGCTTTGAAAATGGGCTTCCAGCCTGCAATAAATATGTAAGTCAAAAAATGAGAAACACCAAAGTTGATATCTACAGGAAGTAAGACAATCTCATTCCTCGATCATGGTTGGAATGACTTATAAAAGCTCTTGACAGCTACTTATGACTTATTTATATAAGTCGAGACAAAACTATTCTCACATACTTACTTCATATTCCGTAAACTCCAATTGATAAGTTACTTATGGGGCTCCATAAGACATCTCAAACATATCCAATATCCAACGATGCCCACTATATTTATGTCATCATTATCAATCATACCCCTTCGTCCTCAATTTAAAACATATTTATTTAATTTAATTTAATTAAAGAAGCTGGTTAAATCCCTCCTTCCCCTTCTCCTTGCTTATAGTTGAGAGAACATTAAAAGAGATAAATGAATAAAATATTAACAAATATAAAAACTATGTCTTATATGTAGGACCAATATCAACTCCCCAAATATGTTTTATATTATGGACGTCTTATAAGCCAGGAGGAGTATCAAACAACATTATTTCTTATTTATTTCATTGTTCTACTACACCTCGAACTGGACAGGAAAGGGGAAGGAAAGGAAAAACATTTGACTGGGGCACCATACCTGGTAGCGCATTTGTAATAAATAGTTTCTGGAGAGTTATAGGTTCGTGCATTGGCGAACATTCTTCTGACATCTGCAACGAACATCTCAAATGTAACATAATATAGCTCAGACTCCACCCTCTTCGACATTGTCTTCAGATCTGCACCCATATTAAATGTATACTAAAGATGGGACCTTTTATGATAGCTATTAACCTTCTAGGTTATATTCAACATAAACAATCTGAAACAAAGATTAAGAGAAACCATACTGTGAATCATATAAGAGACGAGACAAATACAAAACTAACTCAAGCTTGAAATGTCAAAAAAAAAAAATCCACGAGAGAATTTGCAGGTAGATATTAATATTATAGCTGAAGCAGTTGCCATGCCTCGAGAAAGTAGAGACGAAAGGTAAAAGTAAACAAAAACAATATGGATATGGTAGTTCTCACCCATTGGATCTTTGATGATGTCATAATAATCAGGAACATCCCGGGCATCAACTGGTTCCCTGAATGGCCAGGCATCAGCATGGTCGTGCATTGACTGTATACAGGATAACCCCAGTGAAAAAAAAAAAGAATCGAATGGGAAATAGAAAAACTGATATACTCCGGATGGAAATGAAGATAAACAAGAGAAGAAGAAAAAATTCCAGGTAATAAAGCTTTCCAAGAAACTTGCCTTTAGAAGTGATCGCATAAATCCAGTCAAATGCTTTTGATTCACAGCGCTGTCTGTAGAAACATTTAAACTTCTGAATCGGGAATGACCCCACTGATCAGGGGTCCATCCAGCCTCTCCTGTAATTGCAGTAATCATGAACATCTAATCAGTTTAAACAATATCTGAATTCCTAAACAGAACACTTTTTTTGGTTGTGTCCGCAGGAAATACCACCGTAACTTGAAGAATGACCCGGATTTGATACAACCAAAGTTGGATGATGAAATCCCCTTGATGCCAAGTATAGTAAGAAATTAAGCACCATGCAAGGGGTCACCCGAATAAGAAATTAACATCGTGGATCAGTTTTTGACATCTTAGTAAACAGATCTTAATTTCTTATGTCATGAATCACAGGAAACACAAAACTTCATATGCAAACTGTCAACAACTGAACAATGACCAGTATACTTGTGAAGAATAAAATTTTACTAAAGCCTATAGGTTTCAATGCATGGATTGCAGGATTGAAATGCATGATTTAACCCAGAGGCACCCCAACTTAAGAACACCAGTAAGATAAATTGGGATTGGGAATTGATACTTACTCAAACCAGGGATGTCCTCAACTTTGATCGATTTTTTAGGAATACCAGCTTCTTTCTGCATAATGTGTGGATTAGGAGGAATAAAAATTAGTATTCCACAAGTCATATGTTTTTCTATTAATGATAATATGTGAAAAAGAAAATGGGAAGAAAAGCACATGCAACTTGGGCAGACATGCCAGGTATTTTTCACTTATATCATAATCAAGGAAAGTGGCTGACTTGCACAAATTATGAACTATTGGAAACATGTCAGATGCAATCTGCTTTGAGCTCATTATACAATCCAAATTAAACAGAAACTTATATCATAAAGAGAAAACTTTTAAGGCATGTTTTGAATGAATGGAAGTATTAAAAAATAAATAAGAAGAAAAGAATAGATAATGTTGGGTACCTTCTGAAAATCAAATCCAGGATAAACAATGTGACAGTTTGACAGCTCTCTTATCTTTTCATCAATTGCCTATTATTGTAAAACCAATAATGATTATTCACAATAGAAAGAAAAACATCAGAAAAATCAGCAGAACAACAGTTAGTAAAGAAGATTATTAGTGTCAGCAGATGCTACAAAATACATAGAAACAAGAATAACGCATGCAACCCTCCTAAATTAGGTTAGAAAAACTTAATAATTGTCCATCTACCTGCATTTTAATTTTGCACTTCACTGTACATCAAAATATACTCAAATAGAGCATGTAATTAATGACACTTCATCCTTTAATTATTTGGTCATCATCACACTCACATGCTAAATGATCAATTAAATGACATCTAAGCGTGGGCTCTTAAATGCCACCAGGGAGCAAGATCATATAGGCCCAGTTAAGGGCATTTCAATCCAACTGCCCATCATCAAGCCTTGAGGGAGTGGGAGCACAATTACATTGCTGAGGCCTCTTTCTGTCCAAACTCTTCAGATTTAACATGTTTGGCAACTCCTTCCTCACCATTTTTTCCACGTGTTTGTGTGTTTATGAAGAGGCGTATGAAAATAAAGAGATCTAATGATCTATAATATGGGAAAGAGAAGTTCAAATTAAGATGAAATGAGTTTAAAGTGTAAAACACCCGTTTGTTACTTACAGGTCTACGTTAGAATTTTAATGAAAGAAAATTGATGACATCTCATCTAAACTTATTAATTCAAATCATTATGAAAGTAAAATGGATACTAAGTTACCTGCCTCTGACGACGAATCATAGTCGATAAATCAGTGTATGGGAGCTTTGGATCAATCTTGCATTCCATAAGAATTCCTCCATCATAATCCTTTATATATCTGAAATGACAATTAACTATGATGATCCAACAGATGGGAATATACCAAACATTTTTTTATTGGTCAACAAATCAGAAACTGATGAAAACTTGGTAGTATGGGATACGAAGTCCCACATAGTAGAATGAGATGCTCAATGGGGTATTTAAGTGGGTTAGTTCTCCCAACCCAATGGCTAGCTTTTGGACCTATCCCACTTAAGTACCCATCAAAAACTTAACTAAAATGCTTGAAGCCCTTGCAATTCGGCCTTGTAACTCTACACCCCAACTAATTATCATACTGAAGTGACAAACAAAATTAAAAAGAAACAATTATTCCACTTCTCATTAGAAACAGCCACGGGAAAAACTGCTGCCACATTACAGACAAGAGTGGAAATAAAATTACCCTTGCCATCGATCTTTCTCCAAGTGAATCTCTTTTGTGAAGCCCTGAAGGAAAATAAATAAAAATCAATGCCGAATCTAAAATAGTATTCACTAGTTGAACAGATGGGATATCTAAAACATGCTGACCCCATGCGCACCCTTCCCTTTCCCCCTAAAAAATTCCTCTAAGAAATACTCAAGATTGGACCGATCGCATAGGAACAGATTCAGTATCACAATATTTTTTTTTTTGCTTTGTATTTGGGACACCATTTGCCAATGGCTTAGAGCCCTAATAGTACAAATTATAATAAAAGGACAGAAGGTTGGGGTTTAAACCAGGGGATTATCCCGTTATTAATAATTCTTGTACCAACTAATGATGTCCAGATATTCCTCTTTCATCTTTAGTTGATCAAGAGAGGACAAATAGGTAAATATTCCATCCAAAGCAACTAATATATCTCATGATTAGCTTATATAAAAAAGGGAGGAAAAACCAAGCAAGGATCTCAAATATTGATAACTAGACCTGCTTGATAAAATAGCCAACAGCATTATTATCAGCGTACGTGAGAAAGTGTGTCAATCCATCCTCATCACGAGCATACTGCTTCAAGTGATTCATCAGTCTGGTGCCATAACCTCTTACTTGCTCATCAGCTGTTATCGCACAAAAGGCTATCTCACCAAACTTTTGGCTATGAATCATAAACCACAAGTAAGAAGAAATACAGTCATAGGGAAAAGGACAGAGAATAAACAAATCAATACTAACTATTGACATCTTAACAGTAATAAAGAAAAGTTAAAAACCCTCGCATTTTCCCTTTACACAAGAAGAGATAACAAAATGAGGTAATACAATAGGAACATGAAAAAAAAAAGAATATTATGAAGATATGGACAGGAATTATTACCTTACATATGGGCGATATGTAATTCCTCCTATAACTTGATTACGTCTTATAACCATCACAGACTTGTGGTTCCTGCAAATCCAACGTACAAGTGCAAGGATCAAAACCCAATCTTAAATCAAGTATAATAACTTGGGAAAATTGATTTCAGAACATATCTAGCTTAAAAAGGCTTACGAATACGTTTTAGTGCTAAAAGATTACTGGCATTACCTATCCATAACAAGTCGGACAATGTATTCCTTGGGCATATTGGGAAGTTGTCTAGCAAAAGTATTCTTCAATCCGATCAGCCTAACCAATAAATAGCAGAAGTGAGAATGAATTTCATTATTACCGATGTTTACAGAGAATTAGAAAATATTCTGGATCTCCTCCAGCCAGCCAGTACTTGACGTTCTGAGAAGAGGTGGATAAATACCAAACCATATTCTCATCAGCTCCATCATTTGAAAGGCATATGAATTTCAGCTTCCCTGCTTCTTCCTGAAAGACTCCAAGTAACCAAATCGTCATAACTGTGAATATTGATTTGCATGAAAAGGAAAGAAAAACAGAAAGTAAAGGTATGAAACAAGCAGATTAGGCGCAATCAAAACACTTGTCACATATGTGTTACTTCCTACAGAGTAATTGACCGACAGAAAATTAAAAATTTCATCCAGAAACAGGGACGAATAGCTAATGCTAATATTAGAATGCACATGATATTGACTTAAGAAGCGGGTTTAAAGTCCTTCTCAAACGCATTGGAAATTTGCTTCTATTCATGGGCGAAGAAGTACTGTACCTCTCTCTTTAGATTCTCTTCCCTAGCACAGTAAGCCCCACTCGTCTGCAAATTATCAGTAAAAATCTTTGTTGCGTCCTCCTTAGCCATAATGCCCGAAACTGAGGTCGAGGTGGGAATGGTTCCCACAGTAGCAGTGCCCGCGGTGGCAGCGTCTTTGGCACCATCCGAATTCTCTATCTTGACCGTCGTATTATCCTTTTGGAGCTTGGTATTCCGCGGAGCTGCGGGGGGGTTTTCAAGCCTGGCAGTATTGAAGGTGCGCATGGAGGAGTCATTGTCGTAATCCTCCTCCTCGTCGTCAACAACGGCATCCTCCGACTCATCGTCGGAATCGGAATCAGCACCGCGGGCAGAGATGCTCTCGAGGTCATCATTGGAGGTTAAAGCACCGTCGCGGGTGTCGGCGGAGAAGGAAGAAGGGGGGAAGGGAGGAGCGTGATCGTCAGATGCCATCTTGCGCTTGTGGATGGTGGAGGTAGCAGAGGCAGAAGCAGAGTGAGAGGGAGAAGGGGACTGGGAGCTACGGGAGCGAATGTTTCCGGCCGCGTGAGACGAGTGGGCGTCCATATCTAGGTTAACTTGGATCGACTGAGTAGTTGATCACCACGCCGCATGGGGCAGTTGCTATTAACTGGCCGATTTTTTCCTTAAAATAACTGATTTAGTCTGCGAATTACTGATTGATTAGCTCTTGCTTTAGATCGGGAGTTACAGTAAAATCATGTTTGATTCTGATTCTCTTCCCGGGATCTTCACTATATTGTCTCCTGTTTAGAAAACCTCAGAATTTCCAGAATCGTTTGCTGTAGGGAGCTTGCAAAGGGCACCTCAAAATATCATTCATATATGCTTACAAAAATATAGAAAATAATATCCTTCACCTGTTTGCGTCGAACAGTGATAACTGAAAGATGGCCTTTTATTCAATTTAATTTAAAGAATTGTAACAGGGAAAACAAAATTGAGGCCGGTTAGATGGAGATAATTTGCAACTTTAATTCTTCATACCTTATTTTTTTTCTTAATTATATGAGCAAAACAAATAAAATAATGAGTTAATTGTAACAAATTTAATTTAATTTCTTCTCTATGTGATATCTGTGTATATATAACATTATATTATATTAATTTATAAATTTGAAAAAAATGTTTAAAAAATATATAAATACAGGAGATAAAACGAAATATAATTTCTTATCTTATACTAAATTTAATCATCTAACCAACTCTTCTACTAGAAAGTGAAAGTAGGCATTTCTAATGTTTGTTTAGAATAGTGATTATAATTTTTTTTTTTTAGCTCAAATGACTGTAATCTTTAAAAATAGTTTTTTAATCATGATTTATAATATAAAGATACATTGGTAATGAGAGTTTTATCTCGATTTACAAAAATAATCACTTTAAAAACCCCTGACGTGATTCTAAACGACCATTTAATTTAACTTGTCTTGCAGTTGCAAAAATAATTTAATGTTAACTTGTAATAGTCAACCTGCGGTTTACTCAAGTGGCAATGATATAAAAATGTGTGGTTAGTTTTGTTGAGTTGAAAGGTCATAGTTAAATCCCTTTTGATGCTTGAAAACTCCCGTGTTATTGAGTTATTTAACCGGTTAGTAAATCGGGTCGATCTTAACATCAACTTAATTCACATAAAAAAAAAAATGACACAAATCAATTTTTTTTCTTTTAGAATTTTATATTAATAACTTTGAAATCTTTAATTTTCCACTTAGGTGATCCAAGATTAACTCCCGTCTAACTTACAAACTCTTGACTTAGACCTTCGCAGGTTTACTAGCCGATCTAAGCTTAATAACCCTAAAAAACTCCACGAAAGGGCGAAGACTTAGCCATCTAGCAAAATGAATTGGCTGACAGGAAGGGGAAGAAATTATATTTTGGGGGGAATCCACTTCAAAACAAAGGCTTGTGATGATAACCCACCAACTTCTTAAATTTCCGATGATTTTCCCTTGAAGATTTTCATTAATAATCTTTGTTGAACAAAGGAGAAAAAAATACGAACACCACTAGTAACCCAAAACAAACGACTGATCGACAAAGCCTGTAAATTTGTAGTGTTATATGAAGCTGTGAGAAGAACCCAGCAACATGATCAATAGCCTTGGAAGTCCGAATTAAGCAGAATGCACTTCAACTGAACATAAACAAGGATTTTTAGTTCAGGGAGTCAACAAATCATAAACAGGTTGCCTGAGACTACATCTCCCCAGCCTGGCCTGGACCTGATGATAACAAGTGATCAATTAACCAACATTACTAAGCACAGATCTATCTATCTAGGCACACCATGGATATAATACACTTCTTGATGCTGGACGTTCATTTCCATCACTTATTGAACACCTTTCTCCTAAATTTTGGATAATGAGGTCTTCAGTGGATGATGAAACAACTTCTCCTACAGCCAAGCGGATAATCACAATAACAAAAGTAGAAAAAATATTAACATCAATAATCTTAAGTTGTAAGATACTACAATTGCATGCAGCACTTGGTTCCATTGCATGCAGTCCTGTTTTTTCTCTCTCGTCCAACCACATCTTTCCACGCCGCTAAATAAGGTTTTGTAAGAAAATCTCCCCAAAATTGAAAGGGACGGCACTCAGCAGCGTTGCAAGTCTAAAACACGTCAACATTACTAACCTGATGAATATTTTGGTCAAAAATATAAGTTCAATTAATGCTTATTTTTCAGTTTTATCTACGTAATTAAGCTCACTTCTAATATTGTCCACTTATTAAATTTTCAAGCAAATTTTCTAATAAGGGTAAAAGTGAAAAAAAAAATCAATTCATAATATATTTAATGAGTTAACTATTACTTCTTTGCTTTAGAGGGGTAACATACTTAGTGATTGTACAGGCTTCCTTCTTCCCCAAAATACTTGTCCTTTAATATCCTTATGACTTTTAGATAAATACTTATTGGGGCTTATTTATTTAGATATCATATACTATGGAATAAATATCATCTCAACTACTTGACCTTTTATTTTATCCAAATAAACCTTTTCTTTGAAGGTTAAGCACAATTAGCAACTTAGGTGACTTTTCTAAGATTTATCAGAAATTAACCTTTAATTTCCACGGGTATTTGGAAAATGCATAACTTGGTCTGTATAACTCCGAGTAGAGTGATTCCAATTTCTATTTACTCCTTAATAAATCTATTTCCATAAATTAAAGTCACCAAGTTGATTCATGACTAAGAGAAATTCCCCTTAATTTATTTATACTCTTTGTTCCTCGCCAACAAAAGTAATTACTAACACCTCAAAAATATACTTTATACATTCATATATGTACTCCCATTTGCATGACTTAGCTTACACGTAATTCCTATATATACTTGACAAAGGAACAACAAAACTTATGCAAGAGATTTAGAGACAAAACTCACCTTAATCGTCCTTCAAACTTGTATATGTGTTCAAACTCCTCTTCCACTTCTTACTTTCGGTCTCTTACTCTCACATTCACACTCTCTAAGTGTTTCTATTTTCAAATTTCTCTCTTTCTATTCCTTACTTGCTGCCCGAAATGAATAAATGTGGGGGGTAGTATGCGGGTTAGCCGAAGTGCAGAAATAAGGGAGTCATGCGAGGTGTCATGCGTTTATGAAGGAAAGAGTGTGTGTATATAATATTATATCACACATATGTCCGTGAATGCTCAGGAGTGTTTCCCATGAAAAACATATGAACACCAAAGTCAAAAGAGAAATGATGTTGCTCCCTCCCCGTGATTTCTTGCCTCTTCATTTTATTTAATTAATCATTAAAGTAAAAGAAAACATATGGTCCCATACTAATTGACAATAAACCGTTCTCATGACTATTTGCCTCTTCCGTGGCTTCTTGCTAAATCATGATCATCATTTTTTTTTATTAAAATAAGAGAAAACACAAATATGGCGAACACATGGTCCCACTTGAAAGAAAAATAACGGATATTACAATTCTTCCCCCGTAATTTAAATTCCGTCCTCGAAATTTGATACATAGCTTAAGACCTTAAATCTAGATACTGCTTCTTCATGTCTTCTTCTGCCTCCCAGGTTGCTTCTCTAGAAGATAGTCTTTTCCAGACCACCTTCACAAATGGAATACTCCTATGTCTAAGTTGCTTTTCTTGGCAATCAATGATTCACTCAGGCTCAACTACATAGGTACAGTCACCTTGTACATCAACATCTTCGTACTCAATGACATGCTCAGGGTCTGGTTGATACTTCTTCAATTGAGATACATGGAAGACATTATGAAGCCTGCTCAAATTCGGGGGTAAAGCTATTATGTATGCCACTTGTCCAATTTTCTTCAAAATTTCAAAGGGACCAATATACCGAGGACTCAACTTCACGATATTGGAAAGCTTTGAATGAAGGTATGGGAACGAAACTGAAATTTAGTACGGTCTATCATCCGGAAACGAATGGACAAATAGAGAGAACTATGCAGACGCTGGAAGACATGTTAAGAGCATGTTTATTAGATTTTAAGGGAAGTTGGGATCGTTACCTTCCACTTGCGGAATTTGCTTACAACAACAGTTATCACGTGAGCATTCAAATGGCTCCGTATGAAGCTTTATATGGAAGGAAATGTCAATCCCCATTGTGCTGGATGGAATTGCCCGAGAGAAGATTGTATGGGCCGGAAATAATTGATAAGACTTCAGAACAAATTAAATTGATCAGGAAGAAGCTCCTAGCGGCACAGAGTCGACAGAAAAGTTATGTTGATAAAAGAAGGAGATCTCTACAATTTGAAGTCAGAGATCACGTTTTTTTGAAGGTGTCTCCAATTACGGGTATTGGTCAAGCAATCAAGAGAAAGAAGTTGAGTCCTCGGTATATTGGTCCCTTTGAAATTTTGAAGAAAATTGGACAAGTGGCATACATAACAGCTTTACCCCCGAATTTGAGCAGGCTTCATAATGTCTTCCATGTATCTCAATTGAAGAAGTATCAACCAGACCCTGAGCATGTCATTGAGTACGAAGATGTTGATGTACAAGGTGACTGTACCTATGTGGTTGAGCCTGAGTGAATCATTGATCGCCAAGAAAAGCAACTTAGACATAGGAGTATTCCATTTGTGAAGGTGGTCTGTGTTAGTTCTCTATGTGTTTTGATGATAACTGACAATTGTAAACTAAATTTGAAGTTTGTCTTTGGTAAGTTGTAAAACTTACTGTTCAAGGCAAACTCGAGTCTAGGTAACGAAACTCGAGTTTAGGATCAAACAGAAGCTTCAATGCTTTATCAAGATTTCAAAACTCCAGTTTACCAAATACAAAAGTCTTCAAGATTAAAGTTTTCAACTGAAACTCGAGTCTGGACGTAGAAGACTCGAGTCTGGGTTATAACAGAGACACTCGAGCTCTTGTTTATTTTGTAAACTCCAGTTTTGATTTCAGAGACTCCAGTTTAAGATTAATAGGATGTTTTCAAAGTTTCAGCCACCACTGAAACTCGAGTCTGGATTTTGGAGACTCGAGTTTAGGACAAACTGAAAATACTCGAGTTATTACATGATTTCTAAACTCCAGTTTTGAAAACGAAAACTCCAGTTTGAGCCTTCAAAGATGTTTCAAATGTTTCAGTTCACACTGAAACTCGAGTCAAGATTTTGGTGACTCGAGTTTAGCTCAAATAGAAAACACTCGAGTAAATGACTGATTTGAAAACTCCATTTTACGCATAAAAGGATTTTTCAAAGGTTTCAGTTTTCACTGAAACTCGAGTTTTGAATATCAAAACTCGAGTCTGGATCATACAGAGAGCTATGCAATATTTCAGGTCTTGTAAACTCCAGTCTGCATTTCTAAACTCCAGTTTTGAAGCTGTGAACTTAAACTTAAGTTCTTCATAAAAGCTTCAAACTCGAGTCAGTCACTAAATGACTCGAGTTTAGCCAAGTGTTCAAAATCTCATTCAAGACCAACTCGCGACTTTCCTCTCTGTAAGACCCAAACTCGAATTAGTTACTTGTCAACTCGAGTTTAGGAAACTTTCAAACATACCTTGTTCTCTGGATGAACCTCAAACTCGAGTCTAGAACACCAAACTCGAGTTTGTATCGATAACTTTTGAAAACCAGATCAAATCAATCTGCGAAATCATTATAAGTTGATCTGAAATTATCATATCTTGTTGCATTATTATTCCTAACATTATTGATCAAGTTTTTGATAAGTTTCAGACAGGTTCATCACAAGATCAGAGAGAATCAAAGATCCAGAATAAGTGTATTTAATGAAGAACCAAGAACAGGGCTGATTCTTCTCCCTTATCCCAGATGTTTAGTTCAGACCGTTGGAACACATTAAGATCACCTCAAACAGTCAAATTAAGATCATTGAATGACAAAGAATCTGGAAGACGTTCTGCAACAACATATTCCAGGATTTCAGCAAAGAATTGAAGAACAGAGCAGAATTTGCAATTGTCATTTTCCGGATTTGCAACTAAACGTTGGAGAAGATATTGCAACGGCTAGCTCATCTAGTTAGGCTATAAAAGGCTATGAAGACTCAAAGCAAGATAGACAACGAAGCTACACTTGAAAACATTTGCATTTTTGAGTTTGTATTGTGATTCTTTTATCTGTTCTTCAGTGTTTATCAATATCTACTCTTAGAGAGAGTTTGTTTCTGTTAATTATTTGATTGTAAAGAATCTCAAGTCGGGGGACTTAGAGATTGGTTGTACAACTACAACTTGTAAGGGGGAGTAAGTCCTAGGGAAAGGATCATCCTGAGTACAGAGTGTGTAGTTGTGATATCAGTGTACAACTTGTAAGGAAAAGTGTATCCTGGTGAGTGGATAGCTTTCGAGTACAGAGTGTGTAACTAATTGTAAGTGATAGTGGAAAATTCCAGAGAGTTTGGGGACTGGACGTAGGACAAGGAGTTAGACCGAACCAGTATAAATCTTACTGTGTCTTGTTCTCACTTCTCCTTCTCTACATTACCTTGCTTCAGCATTTAATTTCCAGAATCGAGCAAAAGAAAATTTTTTTTCAAATCCCCAATTCACCCCCCTCTTGGTGATTTGCTCCGGTTTTTCAGTCTGGAAAAGACTATCTTCTAGAGAAGCAACCTGGGAGGCAGAAGAAGACATGAAGAAGCAGTATCTAGATTTAAGGTCTTAAGCTATGTATCAAATTTCGAGGACGGAATTTAAATTACGGGGGAAGAATTGTAATATCCGTTATTTTTCTTTCAAGTGGGACCATGTGTTCGCCATATTTGTGTTTTCTCTTATTTTAATAAAAAAAAATGATGATCATGATTTAGCAAGAAGCCACGGAAGAGGCAAATAGTCATGAGAACGGTTTATTGTCAATTAGTATGGGACCATATGTTTTCTTTTACTTTAATGATTAATTAAATAAAATGAAGAGGCAAGAAATCACGGGGAGGGAGCAACATCATTTCTCTTTTGACTTTGGTGTTCATATGTTTTTCATGGGAAACACTCCTGAGCATTCACGGACATATGTGTGATATAATATTATATACACACACTCTTTCCTTCATAAACGCATGACACCTCGCATGACTCCCTTATTTCTGCACTTCGGCTAACCCGCATACTACCCCCCACATTTATTCATTTCGGGCAGCAAGTAAGGAATAGAAAGAGAGAAATTTGAAAATAGAAACACTTAGAGAGTGTGAATGTGAGAGTAAGAGACCGAAAGTAAGAAGTGGAAGAGGAGTTTGAACACACATACATACATACCAAAGTGTAACACCCGCTTTAAATATACCCTTTTAAATATGTGAATAAGTATACGGAAGCGTATTTTCAAAATACCAAAGTACTATTCATGTATACGGGACTATTCACTATTCACGTATACAGAGCTATTCATATATACGGTACTGTTCGCTTATACGATACTATGTATGAAAATAGATAGTATTTTTTTTTTACATACACTTGATATACTTCCACCCTTTAACCCTTCAAACAGCCCCTCCAATGAGCAGTCTTCAAACATTGCTCCTCCTTTGTATTCACCTGTCTATTAGTTGGTAGTAAGGGGTGAGATTCTGAGGAATCCCAGTAGTAGAAAATACCACACAATACATGCAAGATAAATGCTAATGTATGATATACTTACCTTGCACATGATCATGTTAACATAATGAAATTCTGCATACTTAATGCATCATATTCATGGCCATAGCATAATCATCAACAGAGCTTCAATCATTCAAATATGTTACACATAGCAAGCAAGCATAGTAATCATACATATACACAAGTAATAATATCAAATATATGCAAGTAAGGTAAGGCCACTACCTTTTAATAGCCAATGTATCCTTACACGGGGTCTGCTTTCACCAACCGTCAAGGTTGCTTGAAATTTCATTTCTTTTCCTTTTAGCCCTAAGGACATAACCATATCTTTAAAATCAGGGATAATGAATATCTATATTTTCCTTTTTTAACCCTTATTCCATTAGAGTTAAATTAAGTAACTTAAACTTATTACTTTCAGCCTTTATGGTTTACCGTCCTCAACAATCCAGCAACTTCTATCATTTTTAATTAATTGCACAAAAATCATTTTAATGTGTCGTCAACTCTCACGTATTCTTAAACAAGTCCCCTTTTATATAAATTTTTTTCCAAAGGTCAAATCTTGTCCAATAATCCCTAGAATTTACGTTCTCCTTTACTGTCCTATTAAACTTCTAGAATTCATATCTTAACTTTAAAATTTATTATCTCTTTGCACAGAGCTTTAAAAATTACAAATTATATATCAAATTAAAGATCTGCATGTATTATTTAATTATGGAAAATATCATAATTTTCTAGGTTATTTTACCCATTTTAAAAATTCTCATAAGCTCTCTGTCCTGTTTTTGCTTCCAAAACTTAGGGTCATTTTGTAAAATTCATAACTCTTTACTCAAAGCTTAGAAAATTACAAATTACCCACCAAAAGAAAGCTCTATGTGTCTACTACACATTTGGAAAGTCTCATAATTTTTATAATTCTTTTACTATGTCCGA
Organism: Acacia confusa; assembly: GCA_037074495.1. Taxonomy (NCBI): domain Eukaryota; kingdom Viridiplantae; phylum Streptophyta; class Magnoliopsida; order Fabales; family Fabaceae; genus Acacia; species Acacia confusa. The sequence goes on along the minus strand of CM073507.1, from coordinate 3,679,773 downwards.
AATACAACATCATATTGTCGCTCCAGAAGCGGTCAAAAATATTTCCTGTTTTGTAACTCAACTTCCAAAAATCATAACTGAAGTTATAGATCTTCGTTTAGGGTGAACCAAAGCTCATGTTAAACCTTAAGAAGATTAGTATCTCCTATATAAATTTCATGATTTTTAGAGTCCATTTACTCAATCAAACCACTCATGGAAGATGACTGACTTCAAAATTCCGAAATTGACAATTTCAACGTCTTTACAAAGCTTATGATTTTATTTTCCAAAATAACTTTAAAAATTCATCCACCAACATATTCCCGCTCAATTTTCATTAGTGAACACATTGGTAAACCTATATTTACCAAATTCCACTTATTTCATTAAGTTTCCCTCAAATTACAAATCTGAGTTTAAATCGAAAGCTTCAAAATCTTGAAGAAGAAGTGGATGTTCTTACCACTAGAACTTGTGGTCAACTTAACCACTCTATTCCTTGATCAATCCTCAGCCTAGATTCAAGAAGATCACATGCACATGAGTTTTTAACCACTCATAATGTCATGTATGAAGAAAACATCCAAAATACCAAGATAGAGTTCAAATTCCTTACCTTGAACTTCTTGATTTTCTTCTTCCTAATTCTAACCATAGAGATTGAAGGTGAAAGAGAGTGATATGATTTTGGTGAGGTGTGTGGACAGATGGAATGAGTGAGTAGAAGAATGAATGAAGTGTTTTGCGTAGTGTGTGTGTGTAATGCCGTGAGTGAAATGAGAAGGAGAATGGAGAAAATGGAATTTGATAATTGATGTGTGTTTATGTGTGTGTGTGTGCCGACAGTTTTTGAGAGGAAGTGGAAGGTGTTGGACGAAATGAGTGGAAGAGTGAGTGTGTGTGTGGGGTTGAGTGGAGTAAGTGGAAGATTGGGTGTTTGTTGGAGTGTAGTGAGTGATTGAATGAGAGTGGGGTTAGGTGTGTATTATGAGAGAAAAGTGTGTGCATGTGAGTGTATAGTGTTAGGTGTGTATGTGGCTTGTTCTAGTGAAATCTCTCCCGAAGCATTATAACAACTTAGGGCCTGTTTAAATTAGTGGTGTAAAATCATGTTTATATAAATCTGAGACAAAACTTATTTTACATACTTATACTTATATAACACATTGTAAATCCCATTAGAAAAACAGTTTATACCGCTAATCCAAACAGGCAATTACTTGGCCCGTTGAGGATTGACTTGTATTGTAACTGCTCTTAGATTTATACCCCATTTAGGGATGAAACTAGGTCAAGCCAAACCAAGCTTTGACTAAATAAGCCTAAATCTGAATGCAGACTTTTTTTAAGGCTCGGGCCTTAGACATGCTAGGTTGCAAGTCGCCTGTTAGGGGTCTGACCTATTCTCATCCCTAACCCTAATGAAAATCCGAGTGGTGCTGTATTTTCAACTCAATATTAGTTTTCCGAATATGTTCTATATAATTTCAATTCAATACGGAAATTTATATTTTCTTTGCGAGAATGGCAATATATATTTTTAACAAAATATGGTTCTTATGATTCCAATATATTCTTTTATGTATTTTTCTTTTTATTTTATAGTTACCCCTTTTAACTTCAATTTGTTAGATTTCATAAGGGGTTCAATGGATTTCATAAATTCTGTGTGATGAAAAAATAAAATTATAACTATGTAGAAACAAAGGTAACTGAACTTTCATAATTTTTTTACCAGCTAACAAATGTCAATTGTCAATTCCTGACAAGGTTGTGAGTAAATTCCATTATCGATGTAAATTAGAATCTTGACGAAACTCAAAATATCTAAACTTTTGTGTCATAAAAAACAAAGGAAAATGAATCGTTATAATGAAATGTCGTTTGATTTTAGCATTTTACCATGCCCTGAAGTGTTCCCAAAATTCATCATACGTATCGTTTACAAGTTCTTCAACAATCCAACTCTTGTCAAGGGCAAGAGAATTGAGGGACAATTTTCATATACGAATCCAGAGACGCCAAAATTACCCTTGGTCGAAACAAAGGCCCCGAGGCAAGAAAAAAAAAAGGTTAAATACACGAAAAACAACGTTTATTTATATGAAGAGTATCATTACTGAATAAATCAAATAAGAAGGTGGTAAGTAGTAAGTACGCAGATCATTCTATTTTGAGCGGCTAATTCCCAGAAACTATTTGGGAAATGAAAGAATAAAGAATGAACTCTATTTTGCGTTTTCCTCTTTAAGCTGTCTACAAGTCGAGATGATCTGATGGCGGCGACAGATCAGGGCAAGTAGTGTCCAATTTACTCTATAAAATTTACTCTATAATCCAGCGTTAATAACTTGAGTAATACACATTTTGTAAAATCAATAGATTTTATATGGCCACACAAAAACATTCAATTTTGAGATAGCTGTAGTTACAGAAGCTGCCACAGTGGTCAATCGTCCTATGATGCTACTCTGTTCTTAACCGATGTGACCCATTTTTCTGGCCATTGTGCAAAGGTAGAAGCCACCTGGATCCATGTTTCCTCTTCCCATGACACCGCCAATAAAGAATTAGTAATGACAGCATTACACAAACCGGGATAGCCCATCTGTTTCAAATTCACAATCAACAAAAACTGTCTATCATAAACGTCCATGAAAATGGATCAACATTTATTCTTATCTACGATGCAAAAATTTAGGGCGGATCAGAATCAGATACGTGACTATGGCTTGAAGTGCTAAAAGTGAATAGACCCAATTACCTGTCAAGATCCAAGATAGGGCTGTAAACAAGACTTTCCCAAGCCGCAACTACAAAATGCCAAATTGGGTTATAGTAAAGTGACTCTGCTGACCAAAACATCCTTGTGTACGTCTCCAGAAATATGAAAAGCAGCCACGCTCCAATTTCAATCAAAATGAACTTTATAATAAAGCGGCCAATCACAACCATGACAAGAGAGAACGCCACCAGCCAATTGAAAAGCCTGTGGTTGTATTCCTTAATAAACAGAGCCCGAGACTTCTTTAACATCTGTGTATTCATTTGTTAAATCAAGAGGTGTCACGCATTTGAACCAGTAGAAAATCGGCAACAAACTATGACCTCAAATGTTTACTAATTTCATAGTCATTCGGGGGAAAAAAATTGCATTTTGGTATGAATTATTCCACCAGTTACCACATAAAAGGTCTATTCACAATGTATAGGGAACACTCACATTTCCGTTAGAATGAATAGAAACTAAAATATCATTCCTGTTCACCGTTCTAAAGCTCCAAGAATTTAAAGGCAGTTGAGTAAAAAAGTCAAATAAAAGTTACAGTAACTGACCTTCATCATGCGTTCCTCATAGTTTGTTTTTGACGGTCCAATGCACTCATGCTCAAAACTTTGGTTGCACTGCAGGAAACCTGCATTAAATTTTGCCATGGTAGGAAGCCTGAGAACTTGAAGGTGATCCATTTTGTCCTCACATCTGGTGTACAACGCCTCACAGAGCTTTGAAGATCGATATTCATTTTGCATAACAACATTGTCAAACACCTGCATCAGAACATAGTTAACAACATAACCTCTTGAATTATTACTCTCCAGGATTTAAATCCTTCAAACTTTTAATTGTTACAGAGCACATTATTGATTTGCAACTCAAGTCCCACAATTCAAACGCATTCAATCCAAAGGTCTGGAGGTTAGCCTTCCTGCTCCTAATTTCTCTTCCTACAATCTTGATATCGATGTCGCTCCGAATTCGTATGGGCTACAGAGCCAAGGACTTGAGAAGGAAAGATCATTGGGGCCATAACAACAATCAAAAATTGAAAAAGACATTCTTTCTGCTAGCTTTTGCTTCTTGAGTCACAAACCAAATTCTCCTTCAGCAGACATTTTGCAACGTTTCAATCCAAACAAAACTGTGAACAGTACCTTCTGAATTTCTTCATCCAGTTGGTCAACTGATTTCTTAGCATGGTGACGTCCAAAATGTTGCTCATCAAAGGCCTGCATTGCTTCCCCTCTAGACTTTTCATGAGCCTCCTGCAGTGATTCCTCTGGAAGTGGAAAACGCAATTTTGTCATCCTTTCACTGTATAGCTTTAGACATCTCTCAAGGATACCCTTGTTGAAAACCTCCACAAGGGAACCTGTTGAAGGAATCTCTCCTTTGTTCAGGGCTTCGAGTATCTAAAAATTGAAATATGAAAACAAAAAACAAGGTTTAATGAAGATGTACAGAATGAAGCTGCAAGTTCTTACTCTAAAGAGCACATTAATGGACTGATCATTTGGATATTTTTCCTCAAGTTACGCAATGATTTCATGCTGTATGAAAATAATCCTTAGAAGAATAATGCTCTAGCTTAAAAAGAAAAGAGAAAGAAAATGAACACAGTTCAGGAAAAAGTTTATGTGCACAATCACAAGCCACTAAGCCATGGACAGAATAATAAAACAACGATTGTTACAGAATCATAATTCTGTAGTGAGAAAGAAGAGGAAAAAGAGGAATAGAACAGAAATCAGAGAGAGAGAAGAGAGAAATCCAATGATGCTCATTAGTCATTCATCTTAACAAGCATATCATACAATGAAGAGTCATATGCCTTATATAGGCAATACATCTAGACCTACTAATCCCAACTAACTACCATTAGTTACTAACAACTAACCAACTAACTAATCTCTTCCTAACTAACTAACCTAATTAGTTGTTTACAATTTACATATCAACGATAGTGCTCAGAAGTATCTTGTGCTACTTGATTAATTTGCATTTCTTCTTCTATCTTATCAGATTTTAACCGAGAGGAAAGGACTTGCAGACACGTCCGTGAATATTCTTATGGAGATACAACAGGCTTTCAATGTTGTCACGACTTGTAGCTTTAGTCTATCTCAAAATAACTTAATGTTTAAAGTCTCATACCTGCCGCAGAAAAGAAACAAACTCCTTCCCATTCAGTGATTTTCCCTGTACAATCTTGGGACGAATGATGCTAGCAACAAGCTCTTTCAATTGCTCCCTTCTCTTAACATAAGCCGGATCAAGTTCAATATCCTTCATGTCACAAAGTTTTGTTCGCTGGATATGGGGCTGTTTTAACATCCAACATATGAATAAAGGCACAAGGAGATGAAGCTAGATGAAGAGAAAGCATAGATAGCTATTATTTGAAATAACGCTTGAATTTACGCAAAAGGTAATTACTTTCAACAATAACAAAATGAAAAGGCCATAATCTTTCCCAACAAAGACATATTTGATAAGGACTGCTTATTGACAACCATTCAAAGGCACATAAAACTAAGCACCAGGAGAGATGGACCCAAAGGAAAAGGAAAGCATGTTGTTCAGTATTTGATAGACGAATAAGTATGAGAAAACAGAAAGACTAATCAATCATGATTTTTCATTTTTTAATTTTTGGATGTCATAATACTTGATTCAAGTAAGATGAATCAATTATAAGACCCAGAAATCAAAGTTCTTACCCTAAAATATGAAACCTGATTCTGGTAAATCCAAATTGATGAAAGGGCCAAGCTAAGGAACCTAAATTTGATTTATGGCATGTCTTGTCTCTTGTGTACAAAACTAGCCTAGACAACATAGTAAAAGTCGTGGAGTTAAATTTGCATAGGAAATAAAAGAAAACAAATTCACAAGGCAACATCAGATAACTTATGAGAACTTCTGCTCAATATGTTTGACACATGTAGGAGTCCGGACTACAGGTTGGCTGGGATGGAAAAAATATGCACTCTGATGGAGAAGCCAACAAGTAAAACCCCTTCTCATTTTGTTTCAAATACAAAACAAACATACTTCAATCAAAAGCTCCAAATTAGATTAAAAAAACTTGAAATTTGGGTTGAACCAGGTAAATAATGAGAGAGGTTAGTAAAGAGGGGGCAGACAAATACTTGTGGTAAGCTAAAGGCAGTACTGTTGTCTCCCATGATAGCCAATGAGTCCCGGATCTGGTTAACCTGATAAAGTGAACCTCCGTTGTTAACATTCACTGTAAGACTAGTAATACTGAATTGATATTGGAAAATTAAGTTTCATAAGTGACAATACCATATCAATATTTTTGTCCCCTGCAATTTAATAATAAAATGGGCTACCATTAGACCTTTTTTAAAAAAATATGGAGAATCAGATTGTAAAAATAATTAAGTTAGGTTCTAGCTGTGCACTAACTGTCGGTATTGGGGACATGTCGAAGAGCTTCATTCACCAATTCTTGCACTGATTTCCCTTCTGTAGATAATTTAGCAAATATCAGTATCAAATCAAGTGCCCATGATGGGAAGAGGTAGCTGCCAGAGGTGCAGTATCTCAATATGCCTACCTCCCATGTTAGTCATCAGCGATCAATATGATTTTAGAAGATTTTCAGGTAGAAGATTCAAAGAAAGAAAGAAAGAAAAACGGGATAAAAACAATGGCAGACAGCTTACTATTATATGATCACAAGAGAGAACCTGTTAACTTACGTAGAAAATCACGTTGAATAAGCCACAAGAGCTTGGAAGGTTCAAATGCAACATCTTGACCCTATGAAATTTCCAACCAATCAAACATTAAATTAACAAGAAATAATTCATTAAAAAAATTTGTCGAAGGGAGAATCAATCAAATAAAAGCGTTAAGGTCTTGATATACCTTCACTCTGTTCAAGCCACAAACAATGCGCATTAGAACATGCAAAAGTTACAAATCAAATAAATAAGTTAATAACCAAAAGTTTTAAAAGAAATCAATTTTTTTAAAATGCAATAACGCAAATAGATGAGGAAAACTAAAAAATAATCCATGATACCAACAAAAACAAGTTTCACAAGATGCAAACCTCCCATAAAATTCTTCAGCCAGCTCAACCGCAAAAGACAATCGAGAGATATCAGCTTCCCGAATCTGTAAAATCATTTAAAATGAGATATCTGCTTATTATCAGCTTGAAGATTCTATAGCCTCCACCAAGCAGTTGAAAGTTAAGACTCCAAACCAGGAAATTTGTCAATGCACTTAGTTTTTTGGAACATAAAAAAGACTTGTGCTCTCTAGTTCAAAGCCAAAAGGTATTCCAATATTTGTTTCAGTTTTTTAGTAATTTTTAGATACAACATAGGAGAGGTTATTCCTTTCTCCATAACATAGCATCATAATTTGTCTGACCGAGGTGCCAGTAAATCCTCACAAAATCAATTTAGAGGCAAAGAACCCAACAATCATGAATTTTTGCTCACCAAAAATTAACTATCATATGAGGACTAGAAATAAAATAACTCCATTCTCTTTCAGCTAAGTATATTTCAGTGGATTTTTAGCCTAGAAGATCCCCAAATCCCTTCTCCACCCTCTACACTTTCCTATATATACATAATACATATGCTGTCAGCCCATACAAGAAATCCGTGTCTCCCTTCTTTTAAACCATAACTAAATGGATCGTACAGAACATGATCATTCCATTATAAAATTTGTAATGCTGGAAGTTGGACAAAAGCACAACCACAAAAAGGTTGATAATTTATCACAGACCAATGACATTATAAATTTTATGGAAAAGTCTAAAGGAGAAAAATAAACACAAATTAAGGACCCTTCAAGTCTGTGAAAGAAAGAGGCTAACTTTTTGTTGAAAGAGCAAGAAAGGATAGTACAGCTGACAGAATTGGAAACAGCATTAATTAAACTTTTCCAAACAAAATCAAGTAAATGGTTCCCTGATTATTAAAAATAAAATGAACTGCCTAACTCCTTATGGAACAATAATATGTGGGCTGAAATTCCGGTTTGATTAAGATTGTCTGATAAAAATATGGGTCGCCAGTCCTACACCAGGTAATACCTAAAAAATGGCACTTAGAGGCCTAGAGCCCAACAAGTTCATGCCCTACAAGCTTTTTCTAACTTGGTAATTCTCGGAGTAAAAAAAAAAAAGGTTGTTTTTATGTCCATTAAACAAGATAAACAAGATCAATGAACATAAATTTTCACCGGAAGAGAAGCCAATAAGTGTAACTTACTGTCTCAGGTAGATTATAGATAAGCACAGAACTCAAGACAGTTGCTAGAGCAAATATCCTGCAAGTGGAAAGATCAACTTAAACATAATAATGACTATCAACCCATACAAAAGACTACATGGTCTGTCTGCAAATACCGATCATCATATACGTTTGACTTCCCAATGCTTTCAAACCCTTCTGTATCAAGGTAAAAGACAGAAGTTCTTACTCCGTCAATATCCAATTCTATAGGAGTTCCCCAAACCCAAATTCCTGTATGATTGAAGCCAACAGAGGAAAAAGGTATATTATAATTAATATCTAAATCTATTGAGGCATAATTATGAGGAAAAGGTCAGTTTCCATCCACCTTTTGTCTTGGTGTCACGCATGTGTCCAACACCAAATCCTACCAAAACGAACATACCACTTGAATCAAAATATTGAAAGCTATCAAATCTTCAAAAAATTCCAAAAATGCTAGCATTACAAGCAACTATAAAAGATGCACCTTCATAACAAGAAAGAGAAAGAAGTTGATTGAGAAGAAAAGATTTTCCGGAGCGATATGGCCCAATCACCTGATACACAGAGCAATCAAGAGATTCGCCAAGCAGGTAAATAGAATGGGGGGAAACACACACACATACACACTCTGATGCTCAACTTCAAATAGTAACTGTTATCTCCAAACCCTTATAATATACAGACATTCTAGTAAAAGAAACCCAATGTTAGAGGAAACGACCAGAAGTGACATGACTGATGAAAGATGAGGGGCATCAACTTCATTTTTTGAACTTGGCTTCCAAATTTTCTAATTCTTGAATCTGTCTCTACTTTAAGGAAAGAAAAAAATGCTCTGCATTTGATAAGCATTGAGACCTAACACAAATTCAGCCACATTTGATTGGAAACATCTACAAAAGACTATGTTTATAAAATCATGTGCATAGGTAATCACAAGCCACAACTTGTAACAATCAATAGGTTAACCTCCTTTACTCCAATCTCATCCTCAGATTCTATCAACTGACTAAACCAGAACTCAAGAGTTTTAAGAACAAAAAAGTGCAAGGGTCCTAGTGGCAATCAGAAACATATTGTGGACATATAAAACTTGTTAAATGTAAGAAATGTTGAATAAAAGATTACACTATCTTAACTTATCCATAAATCACACGCAATGGATTGCTAAAGTTGCAGTCAAACTTACAGCGACAGCTGCGATTGGGTTTGTTATTCTCTCAATAGCTTCCAACCCTTCTCTTGAAAGACGAAGTTTTGTATGACCAGGAGCAGGCTCCACAATGGGAAAGCTGGGCACAGAAATGAGCAAAATCAGAAATAAGGGAAGCTTAAAGCAGAGCATGAAAGGAAGTCAATTACCCGGAATCTAATAGGAACAACTCCCCCCCCCCCCCCCCCCCAAAAAAAAAAAAGAGTATAGTTGGTAGCAAGAAACTCCGGAGTAAGGTGTAAGCCAATATGTGACATTTACAGGACAAACTAGGTTTGATCAGAGCAGTTGATTAAACGGCTACACTTCGATTATTAACCAATCCACCATAAAGGGACTTGAAGATGGGATGTCCAAGTTGATGTATCGCTCAATTTACCTCCGGACTATGACAACCATCATTGGCACCATCAGGTCAAAATTAGGCCCAAGAGGATTGTGTTAATAATGTAAGTTTTGAAGAATGCAAGTATTAAAGCAAAACAAAATAAATGTTTAAACTATTGACCAACTTCCAGCTCACATTAGCATCCAGGAAACTGCAATAATGCTTCCGGGATAAGCATGACTTCCCTTTTTCCGAAGTAAAAGACTAGCTTAGCCAAAAGTATTGTCATAACATGGCTTGAAACATTGTAATAATCGTTTCTTCTGTGTTATTCACATAAATCCAATCTTTCACCTCTTAGAAAGCAAGGCCGAAATGCTTCAGACCTTTTTATTGTTTGTATCTCACAGAATAACAGTCCACATCACATCTCCCAATAAGGAAAACGAAAACGACAAACCAGAATCTAACATTTTAAATTTTTAGCTTTTTCAAGTACGAGAACCAGTACCAAATCTTGTGAACTTTAATTTAACAGTCACTGGCAACCAGATCTCGGAATTATGTAAACTTTATAAAAGAAAACAGAAGCCAGTCACTTACGCTTGACGAAAATTCTCAATCGAGGACGAACAGGGAGCGAAGAGACAGAGAAGCAACAGAACAACCAGGAACCTAGCAGGAGTGTCCATTACAGGAATGCTAAAACCCTCTATCAGCCAAACGCAGAAGAACTAAGAAGACGAAGGAAATGGAGGTGCAGAGACGAAGCAAGCATAGGGAGATTAATGTAGCAAGTGTTGAAAGTAACCGTAATAAAAATGGGATCCGGAGGAAATCCTCGAGATGGGTGTACGTTAAGAATCATGCGCCCACATGGAATGAAAGAGAGGGAGAAACTGGGATACGTGGAATGGAATTGAGCCTGGCTTGTGAGACGGGGAGGATTTTCTGTCTCGCTTAGGTGCTGAAGCTGAACATTTGATCGCAAATCCTAACTTGCCTTCGTGGGCCGCTTGTGAGATGGACCAGAATAGAATAGACAAGTTGGATCTCAATTCTTTTTTTTTTTTTATAAAGAAATTTTAAGAAAGGAGTCGGGCTCACCCACAGTCTAAGTCTAAAGACAAGGCGCCTGAAGCCCAGTCTATAGGGGATACTGGCCAGAGAGTACACATGTCTCCACTTCTATCAGCGTTACCACTGCTTTCTAGACCCCTAGGATGCCTACGTAGGGATGAACCCCTTCCTAAAGTTGGATCTCAATTCTCGTGTTGAATGAAAACTAAACTAAAAAACGGGTCGGGACCATTTTCGGTGAGTGACTGATGATCATGTTAAATAATTACAATAAGATATCTTTCCTTTTATACGTTGCCGTAGAATTATAATTATTTATTAACATTTAGAGAAAATCCATAACAAGTTATTATTTGAAAATTCTATCAGCTGAAAGGAACGAATATTTTTTTTCCACAAAAATTAGAAAACACCAGTACTTAAGATTTTATACACAGACCCTAACATTAAAGTTATGCTAAAATATACAAAACAGATGAGAGAATAAAAATATATTAAATTGTTACAATAAAACATGCGGAGGCAAAATGAGTTGTCCAGCTTCCTGGTAAATATTATAATTTGTTTGCCAGCTAGGTAAATATAATAACTATATAAACTACAAACAGATTAAAATATTCTTTGAAAATATGTGTGTGTGAAGATGTTAATTTACCTATCTGGTTATGTTATACCATAAGTATTTGATTATTAATTTTAATTAGTGATAATATTTTTTGGAGTTCCCATAAAGGAAAAGTCAAGTAGTAACTAAATATTTCCTACATCAAAATCAATATTCAATAGTTGAATGATATTAACTGCAACACGACAAAAATGGCTAGTTTTTCTATCACTACTTAATGTCATCAGATGGCACAATCACCACGCCACTCAACTTGTGGGATAGGACTTCAATATACCAATTCGAGTGGTCGAGGTGACCAAAAAGCAAAAACAAGATACAATCAGATCCACTGGGAAAGGAATCTCTGTTTAATATATATTTCACGGCGTTTTCGCTGTTGGATTTTTTATTTTTTTACTTATTATTATTTCATTGATTCTTAACATCCTACTGACATTAATATAATTTTACAGTTTCAAGGATTAATATTATTTCAATTTCCATTTTGATAATTTAGTTCCCATGATTTAACAAATTCAATATCAATCCACCGATGGCGACGGGTCAGAAACACAATGATATTGACTACGCTTTGTGATACATTGAGGTTAAATTTATAATATATAAAATAAAGAGAAAATCTTATATAAAAATAATTGAATTACTCAAATTCTAATTTGGATCACTGAACTTAACAAATTATATGTTAGTTATTAGTCATAATTAAGGATTTGAAAATTAAGCTAGATTACCTCTATATCCCTTACTTATTAAAACAACAAAATTAAAAACATAATCATATTATCTGCTCTACCAATTAATATCTTAGGAAGTTTTGCACATTGGAGCACCGTTTATCCTCCTACTTCTTTTCAAATATTGATTATGTAAGTGGTTATGAATGAAATATATACCATAAAAGTACAAAAGTTTTGTTATGGGTTTGTTGATATTATCTCAATTAAAAAAAAAAAAAAGTATGGACAATAGTTTTTATGCAGTATTCAGTTTTACATTATAATGTATTAGAATAATTGAAATCTATTGTGATGGTGGATGTACGTATCCACGTGGAGATCTACTACCTTCTTTCGATATTTATATTTTTATTTAAAATTTTATGACCCAATTTTAAATTTTAAATCATGTATATATATCCAAAATACATTATCCATTATTTTTTTATAAATAGGGGGAAATATTATATATAGATACTTGTGAAACATTGTAGTTTACAAGAATTCACCTCTTTCAATTATATATACTCATACCTTTCTATAAAAACTAAATATTGTGTAACAAAAGAATATTGGGTATAATTAATGTTTGGAAAAGTCTGAGCACAAAGTCATACCGTCCTATGAAATTTACTGATAGAGCAAATAATGTGGTTATGTTTTCAATTTTGTTGTTCTAATTACTATGGAATATGAAGGTAATTTGAATCAAATTTTAAATATTTAATTATGTCGCATAAATTGATATATAATTCGTTAAATTTAATGATTGAAATTAAAATTTAGATAATTCAATCATCTTTATACATAATATTCTAAAAATAAATCAATGATCTTTTGTAGGATAAAATAAGCCTCTTAAACCTCAGATTTCGAGCTGTTAAAAAAAAAGAAAAAAGGGAACACGACAAACACTCAGCCTTAGGCCCAACCCACGCGTGCATGTTATTGGTCCTTTCTTACCTTTCTGCTTATCTAGTTTTTTGGTATGATAGTTATCGAGTTGTGTGAAGTCTGCCAGGCTTCCTTTAACACAGATAGTCCGTGAAGGACCAAAAATGAAAGCCTAGTGTCCTATAACGCCCCGTTGATATGGGACAGAATGAGACCACACATTCAAATATTCAATACCAGAATGTACCTGGTTTCATCTTAATCTCAAGAGGAACCTCGGACGGTCCGAGCACATCGGCTGGAATCTTCTTTTTGGTGTGGGAAAGTGAATATTATGGAAGTGGAGAAATAAATCTTCCTTTAATGTTGATTTTGTAAAACCGCGAGTAGCCCAGCGCTGGCTTTGGTTAATATTCTTCCTTTATTAGTGGTTAATGATTCCCATGAATCCAATATTCTACATAAGTCTTGGTAGCCACCTTTGCAAGATTATGTAAAACTGAATGTAGATGGGGCGGTTTCTTCATCCATGAACAGAGCGTCTTGTGGTGGAGTTGTGCGTGACTCTCTTGGTGGATGGATAGCTGGCTTTTCTTCTTATCTTGGCCTCTATGAACCATGCGAGGCGGAGGAGTGGGCATTACTAAAGGGCTTATAGTTAACCTGGAAAATGGGTCTTAGGAAGATAACAGCAGAGACAAATTCAAAAAATCTGGTTAATTTGCTTTTAGAGGAAAGAGGTAACAGTTCACTGAATTTGGTAACCTTGCATATCTTCAAATCACACATCTCTCCCGAGACTAGAACCAAGTAGCTGATTACTTAGCAAAGAATTCATATTTTCATTTTAATTTTATCGACTCTTGTCCAGCTTCCTTAAGGACTTTAGTTTTGCAAAATTGTATGGGGATTAATCCCCTCCTACTCTCATTTAATTCAAAGGCTATGCCTCCTCTTTTACCAAAATAAAAATACCAGAATGTACCCCAAAACCAACCGAGCCAAAGGTCTCCTGCATGGACAAAATTTATCCTTTAAAATGAAACAAGTCAATGTTCGAATTTTTGTTGGAAAATGTGCTCATATTTAGTGTTCGATAGCATCTCGTATAGGATCGACTCCAATAAAATAATGCCTATACTTATCAAATAAAAAAAAGAATGTACCCAAATCGAAATTGAACCAAAATAAATATATATTAATTGAATTTGCTGCCACTAAATTCATTGCGTTAAAAATCATCTTACACTTTCGTTTAAAAGAATTAGAATGGAGTACTATATAGTTGTATGAACTTTATGTAAATTAAGCAGTGAAAAACAAAATTGAAACTTTAAGTTTAAACTAGAGAGAATTTAACTAACCTAATCCATTGAGATATTCATATGAAAAAGGGAGAAGCGGTGACGGAGGGAGAGGGGAATCAACGGTATAAGTATAAGGTGTTAGGCATGTTCATCTCCTCTAAATTTGATTTAGTCAGTTTGGGTTAGCGGAGGGAGCAATGATATATTTTCTATCTAACTTTTACAAAAGCTAAATAAAAAAAAAAAAACAAGTCAGGTTATAAATATGATCTATGTTTAGATTGATAATAGTATAAGTGGCGCGGCTCACGTCAAAAAACTTAGTTTTTTTCCCAAAAACTACCTTATGGAACTTCTAATAAAAAGAGTTTTTTAAAAAAGAAAGCGTAGTTGGAAAAAAAACCAACCCAAACAGCCCCCACTAGACTTTCTTTTAGATTTTCTTAACTTAAACCTCACTTAATACTCTCTTCAAACAAGTTCACCATATACAAATATTGTACTATAAATAATTTGTACAAGCTCTGTACCACGTAACATAGCCTTCCTTATGATTAAAATTAAACCCAACCACCACAGGCCTAATAGTCCAATAGTATGCCTTTTCCCCATAGCTGGAGAGGCTGCAAATTTAATCCCATCTTTTTATATCCCAATACATCAGTGCCAACTATTGTAATGCCAAAAAAAATTAAAACCCAACCAACCCAACACAGGTGAGATAAAAGTTAGTATCTCCGTTGTCCCAATCTAACGTTCATTCCCCCCCCCCCCCCCCAAAAAAAAAAAAAGAAAAGAAAGAAGGAAGTAGTGTTCCTTTTACAGCGAGTATTCGGGTTATGCATCCATTGTTAGCTGAAGAAGTTTTGAGCTGAAGTTAATTAGAAGCAGATTCTGGCCTGTTTGGCATAGTGTTAAGGGTCCAAAAGTCCAGGGCCATAAACTACTTGTTACAGGATGAGAATTGAGGTGTAAGGTGTTAGTTTTATAGATATAAAAAACTCTTCAGACTGGTTCTTTTAATATAAAGTATAAAAGATACTCTCCGGTCATAATTATAAGATCGGGTTGAATTTTCTTGAAGACATTAAGAAAGTTAAATAAATTATTTAATCATATCATATCATATGTTATATATTCTTTGATTATATATTAGTTTATTAGTCAAGCTAATTAGTTTGCAAGAAAAAAACACTCTAAAGTAATTTAATTAATTTCCTTAATCTCTTAAAAAAAGTAATCTTAATCTTATAATTAGGAACAAAGGGAGTATTATTTAAACCAGTTTCCTAAACAACCAGTCAAAAAAGTTAAAAAAAACATATCCATTACTTTTAAGTCTAGTTATTACAAATAACCAATCTGAAATTTTTTTAAAAAATATATATTACTTTTAAGACTATTTGTTTTGTTTAGCTAGTTTAAAAGATGAAATTCTTAAGATCGGTTGTTGACAATAACTGATCTAAAAGATAAAAAAAAAATATTTATTTCTTTTAAGATTAGTTGTTAAGAATTATTGATCTAGAATGTTTACTCTTACAACCTCTTTTTTAATTATGACCAATGTAAAAGATTTCAATTAAAATCATTTTCGTCACACTAAAAATTGGTTTTTTCAACACTTTCTCACTCCCTTAATTGTGGCGAAACCAAACAAAAATTTGAATCCTTCAATTGCGCTCAATCATATCCCTTTTCTGAATATTTCTCAAGATGACTTTTAAAACCGGTTAATTTACACAATTGGCCTTATTTTATAAAATTGATCTAAAAAGTAATTTTTAAAAGTGGTTGAGAAACGTGTTTGAATGGTGATAGACTTTTTAGACCAGTTGTATTAACACCAAATCTAGAATTAGTTTAAAATGTGATTTTAATACTAGTATTATGATAGAAAACATAAATGGGATAAGATATAAAAATACACATAACCTTTTCCTCCAGGAGCGTCCAGTATCATAACCTTTTTTTTGGTGTAAAAGTACACATAACGTTACGTTTTGGGAGCAAAAATACCACAGGCTATTAGTTGACCGACGTTAACCGTTAACTTGGATAGAAATGAACAGTAACTTCGCTGAAATTACCATTTTACCCCTAGTTTTAAATATTAAAAAAAAACCTAAAATAAACCCTCCCCGCCGCAGCCGACTTTTTTTTTTTTTTTTTAAAAAAGGTTTTTTTTACAAAAAACTAAGGGGAGGCTTGTGGGCCTCACCACCGCCCGTCGCCGCCCTCCTCACTTCCGGCGACTTTTTTTTTTTCTAAAAAAAACCGAGGTTATTTTTTTAAAAAAAAAGTAAGGTTTTTTTCTTAAAAACTAAGGGGAGGTCGATGGGCCCCACCACCGTCGGCTACCTCTGACAACTTTTTTTTATAATAAAAAACTAAGGTTATTTTTTATTTTTAAAAAATAAAAAAGTCGCTGGTGGTGGCCACCGGTCACTGGCAGCAATCGATAGTAGGGAGGGTGGCCGCGCGGCGGTGGTGTGGCCAACTGGTCTTCCCTTAGTTTTTAAGAAAAAAACCTTACTTCTTTTAAAAAAATAACCTTAGTTTTTTTTTAAAAAAAAAGTCGCTAGAGGCGGCCTTCGGTCATCGGCGGCGTCTGGAAGTGGGGAGGGCGGCGGCCGGCGGTTGTGGGGCCCACCAGCCTCCCCTTAGTTTTTTGTAAAAAAAACCTTACTTTTTTTAAAAAAAAACAAGTCGCCAACGGTAGAGAGGGTGGGAGCCAGCGGTGGTGGGGCCCACCGACTGGGAGGGTTTATTTTAGTGGTTTTTTTAAAAAAAAATTATTTAAAATTAGAAGCAAAATGATAATTTTAGCTTAAAACTAAAGGCAAAATAGTAATTTCAGCGGAGTTACTGTTCATTTCCTTCTAAGTTAACGGTTAACGCCGGTCAACTAACAGCCCATAGTATTTTTGCTTCCAAAATAACGTAACGTTATGTGTATTTTTGTACAAAAAAAAAAAGTTATGGTGCAAGACGCTACTGGAAAAAAACGTTATATGTATTTTTGCTCCTTCACTTAACCATAAATTGTAACTTCAATCCCACAAATAAAAAATATTTTTGCCAGTGTCAATATAAATTATATTTATTCTTATTTAACTTTTATAAAAATCAAATTGAGAATAAGTCACTCCTAATACCACTATTTCAAGCGAATACTAAGCCAATAAGATGCGGCTTAGCTCGCATATATTAATATATATAAACCACGCAAAATGATGTGGGCAAGTAAGATATATGGAAAGGCAAACGAGGAGAAGAATGAAGACGAGAATGGACAGAAATTAAATAAAGGCAATGAAAAGCACTTAAACGTGAATGAGTGGATGAAAAGGTATCCAACTGTGTGTTTAATTACACACGGCTCTTGAATATGAACCACTCGATCCATCGTCGGCTTCTTTCGCACCGACACACTACAAAATTTGTAATTTCATACATTTGAATCCTCACTAACACCCTTCGCATTTAGCATTCAAAATGAAAAAGTCTGGACTCATCAGCACTTGGAATCCGTCCCTTTATTTCGTTTCCTCTTTCTCGCTTCATCCCAACTTTGCTTTTTTTACCGCAACAATCGAGAATGGTCCCTCTCTATTTCTGGGGCCCACATTAGGAACGGTGTAAAGAGTGCATTCCTTGGTAAATGACAATTCAGATATCATAATGATGCACTGATACCTATTTGTTCAGCTTCTGTGTTTCCATAAAGTACTTACCATATACATGTGCCCTCATCTTAACGTTCCTTCTACACATGATTACCCGTGACGGATAAAGTAGTTGGTTCTCA
Source organism: Acacia confusa (assembly GCA_037074495.1). Lineage (NCBI taxonomy): Eukaryota > Viridiplantae > Streptophyta > Magnoliopsida > Fabales > Fabaceae > Acacia > Acacia confusa. Next base: position 3,661,762 of record CM073507.1, on the reverse strand, counting down.
GCGGGTTCTAGAGATCTAGAGAGGAGGTGCATGTGGGCAATAGATAGTAGATACAATGGTTTTTTGGCTCTCTTCTGGGGAGAGGACAAGGAAAAGAAGAACTCGCTAGCATTAATCAGAAGATATAGAGAGGGGTTAGTAAGGTGGTGAAGAATAGCAGGGGAGATCAGTAGTTATGCTAAAGTCCAAGGCTCAAAAGACAAAATTATTGACTTGTGCATGCATCTACTCATGGCTATAGCCTTGGCCTTTCGAAAAAAGGCGAAGATACGCCTAGCCTTGCTTTCAATAAGGAGAAGATTAAGAGAATCTGACAAACTTTCCGACATCAATTTGAAATATACCATACCAGCACAGATATATTCCAGACGAGCATGTGACACCAAATCTAGCACAGATCCCTCCCCTGTAACTTCGTTTTTCCTGTATATGATAACCCAGCATTCAGTTTCGCGAAACATGTTTGCTACTATATTAAAGATTAAACAAATAGTTTTACATCCTCAAAAACTGTTGTCGTGGAAAGTACGAATCAGCTTAAAAGAAATGGGCTGCGTTTGCCATTATTCCAAAGGAAGAAAACTCAAGAACTGAATTTTTTGAATTTGAATTTGCATGGGCTCGATAAAGCACTTGGAAGACCAAATAATGAATCATTTTGCATAACCATAAACTATTTGAAACTCCAGACTCTCCCTGTTTTAATTCAAAAGCTAGTTCTTATTTAAACATATCACAATGCTTACTTCTTGAAGTCGAGGGACAATGTAATGAAGGACTGGATCATAAACGGAGGTACTTGCTAGATATATTCCAGACGGCGCTTAATTAATTAATCTCTGAAATAGCAAGACAACAGAAGATGCCTGATATAACTGAGAATTGCATGTTACGTTTAAACTTTTTAGTTGCAACGCCCAATATAATGCAACACGCACACACATTACGGGACCTTCACCTCATTATAATCGACTAAAGAGTAAAGAAAGTAAGAAGTGGGAAGACGCCGAGGTTGAAAACTTAAAAAGGGAAGGTGGGTTGGGTTAGGTGTGTTGGCAGAAGTAGATGAGACGTGACATAACTGCATCTTTCCTACGGCATTAAAGCTGAAGTCACTCCCCAACTAACTTTCTTTCTCTACCTCTCATTCTCTTACACTTACAAAGTTACAACCCTCCTCTAACGTTGTTAACGGTCACACAGGTTGAGATATACAGATACTGCCGAGTGAGAACTACAGAGCTAAGGCACATGCACTCTTCTCTTTGTTTCAGCTGAATCCTTCATTTTTATTAATTTTCGGTACTCAACTATTTTGATTAATAATAATTGTATGATTTATTTTGAATTGTTAAAAAATATAATGTATCTTCTGTTGCATATTGATGCTGATAGCATGATTAGTTGCAATAATACCAATGCAGCGCATGGGAAATATATTAACCAAATGATAAAATGTCTCCCTTCGCGTGGTGGTTAGGATGCTTATTGGAGTTCTTCGTGTGTTTGGTTTTCTGGAGGCGTAGGACCGTACAAGTAGGATGCTTCGTTGCCATGATCCTACTATATCGGATATTTAGAAAAGAATTGAGGATACGGAAAAGTCATGTTCAATTTCCAAGGATGCACGTGGCCACAAGGGTTGGTACGAGGCTCGCAAACGACAAGAGCACGGTTTCATGATCACCATTCACCAAACAGCCCTTGTTTTGGTAAAAAAGCGCCAAACTGCCCTTAAATCAAAGCCTTCCGCATTTTTTTTCCCGAGTTCTAAGCGGGGAAAGTGCGCAGTTTCGAAAAGAATAATGAAAAATCTAAGCATTTTAAAAATATTTCTCTAATAAAGTGTAAATAAGCGGTTAATCATGATTACAATATTCATTTTCTAATTTATATTAAATGTATGTAAAATTAATTTTTTTTTTCTGATTTTGGATTAAAAAAGACACGATTTTATAACATTTAGCACGCAATATGAAAGGAATGATTCTTGCCTTGCGCTCTCTCTTATCCAGGTAGTGTGTAGATTGCTTTCAAGCATCTATTCTTCTTCTTCTGTGTTAGCAAACGGGTTCGTTTCCCCTTCATCTGCGTCATGTAGGTGTATATCAATATGTTGAAGCTGGAAAAGGGGCAATGATGATAAACTCGATGATTTCCAGTTTAGAAAGACTACTACGACATCGAAAGGTTCACTAAGTGATCAATATCCATTATTTAATAGTATAGACAACTACTAATGCAACTTCATTCATTATTCATATATATTACATGAGTGATAATTTCGTCCCTTGCATTAAAAATAGAAGGGAGACTCAGGAGTCAGGACTGTGGTTTCCCGGGGAAAAAAAAAACGGGAAAGTGAAAACACAGGCGAATATATTAGCAGCTACAGCCTCCAGTAATAATAAGATTGTGAACTCTAAATTTTGTAAGAAAGGACAAAATTTTACGGGCGCTCATCCAAGACAGCTGATAATCCAGTCACAACCTTGAAACCAGAAATCTTGGGCTTCAGATGAATCAGATCAGGTGGCTTCCATTCAATCGCCTCCTTTCCCTTCTCATCCTGCTCGGAAGAACCCTCTGAAAAAACAAACGCCGAACCATCAGACTTCCCTCCGGTGGAATTTCCCATCAAAGGCTTCTTTTTCTCCTTTGTTTCTCCGATTTCCGGTAAGCAAAGCACTGGCGAAGAAACTCGAGTGTGAGGAGAGAGCCACTTTGCTTTCACGTACTCGGCCTTCCTCCATGGCGGAATGTGCATGCCCTTCTTCTTCAGACTCTGCTTCGTTGCCTCCGATACAATCGCTATAATGCTCTGCAAACGATCGGACTTGCCCACGAATATGTACGGAAGGATTTGGAGAATCGCCTTGTACGACTTGGTTGATCGAGCAATTTCGAATTCTGATCTGAATTCGATGTCTATTATCACTCGTTCGTTTTCGATGATCACATCTATGTAATCATATTCCCCTGTGGAAGATTGCACATAATAATAATAATAAAAAAAATCCATCAGACATCATGCATGAATCTTCATTAATTTGAACGAAGTTCCTGGTAACATGCATACACTGAAAACTTGAACGAACGATGTTCTCAGAGAACCATTCTCTTCCTCACCATGCCGAGGAATCTTTTTTCGATTCGTTTTCCTGGGGTTTTTTATCACCCTTTATTTGCTCAGGTTTATATTACCAGGAACCAAACAGAACTCAGAGACAATTTCCGGATGTCAGAAAGAATCAAAGAGAGAAATTACCTCCGAGATGAAGGGAGGACTTTTCCCAGCGAGATTTGCATATTGAGGCGTCGTATCCCAGAGCCAACAACTCCTCTGTAACAGTCTTTCGGCAGAGGTCATCTTTCAGCTTGCAGGTCTTATTCTTCTCAACGATCTTAGTTGTGTCTGCCAACAAATTCCTCTCTCTAACAGTCGCACAGGCCACCAAACCCTAAACAGTGTAAGATAACGTGTAAGAAAAACGTTATGCAACAGCGAAAACCACCAAATATATATAGTTCATTAATTTTAAAGAGAGGCAATAACTTAATCTGATCGAAAGAGCTCATACCTTAAGGATACCAGACGCTTCACCATTCGAAGAGTACTTAGATTCGCCGAATGCGTCTTCTTCGTCGTCCCGGCAATCTTCACAGTTTCCGTTGAAGCAGTTGCAACGGTTATGGACGCACCTGACGGAAGCCGGGTGCTTCTCCTGATTATCCTCGATAAAATTCTGCACCATTTTCGCCAGGCACACGGAATTCGGTTCTAAATCACGGGAGGCGTTGAATCCATCCTTGCCAAAATGCGGCTCATCTCTGGCAATTTTATCCACCGCCGAATTCCTCAGAACGCCAGGGAACTGGCGCTCGAAAAGTCGTTTAAGGCGTGACTTGACAACCGGCTTGACCTGGTCAAGCCTAGGTCCCTCCGCGGGGATGCTAGCATCGATTGGCTGGATTTTAGTATGGAAGGGCATGACTCCAGATCAGAGCTCCTCAATTCGCCTCTACCATTTCCAAAGCCCAAGCTCACGGAATGGGGAGTTGGTATAAAAAACTTCCTCGCATCTCCACCCCGATTTCCCAATTTGATGAAAAGGAACCAAGTAGTTTACTTAGAACCAGAAAATTATGGAAGAGAGAGAGGAAGAACTTGAAAACTCTGCTAGGTACAGTAACTTTTTCTTAAGCTTTCTACCTAACACGCTAAAGTTCCGAAATAAGCGCCGGCACGATAACATTAGGGAATCCTCAGGAAATCAAGAGAATCGGCAATCGCTGGGGTCTCCATTCGCACCAACCGAAATTTCCAGAGAGAAGGGGGGCCTGAAACGATAGCCTGAGCTTTGCACGGTCCAGAGGAGGGATAAGAAGCAGATGAGAAGGTAGGGGCGACATTTAAAAGGCGAGGCAAGAAGGAAATGGGATGACAGGGACAAGACTGCCACGTGTGAACCTGCGTGGCAAGCAACAAGAAGAACTGATGTGGGGATGCAGGGTCCCGAAGCCACGTTATGAGATAGTTAACGTTGGGGAAATTTTATCCCGAAAATGCCATCGCATAATGCGAAGGATCAAAAGAGGCTCATGGTCATGGTGTGGTGGTGGCATGCCATGGAGAGGCCACAGATGGAAGACCCCACTCCTTTCCGTTTGGGATGAGGCTCCAGCACGTGACTCTTGCTTCACGAAAATACCCCCAGTTTTCAGGATAAGCATCTTCCACTGGACTGGAGCAACATCCGGATCAAGGAGAAGGTAACTGAAACTGAAAATGGTGGTTAGAACCTTCTTTGGGATACAATTGTGGCTTTTAAAAGAAACTTTCTAATTGTAATTTGTAGCTTATGAAATGAGTATGTACCAGGATTTTTATTCTAATTTACATAAATCAATATTTTTGAGCTCTCAAACGTTCCAACGGACACCATATTTTATACTACCTCCCCTCCTTTCCTTGATAATAGACCAATTGCTTTTGCCTTTTTTAATATTAAGAAATTTAAATAAGGTAGTTAATTATAATATAGGTTATGTACTACTACTAAATTATATATCATTTTATAAGTAATTAAACTAGTTTGGTATAAAAAAAATATCAATAATTTATTTAGCCTCTTTAATAACTTTTAAAAAAAATTTAACTATATTTTAAATCAAGGATGGAAGGTATGCTCCAAAATATAAGTCACCCTTGGAAGAATAGCTTGATCCATCATATAAGTCATATGGGAGCAATTAATTAATGCTTACTTGTCAATAGTTTTGCACTTGTGGTTAATGTTTAAACATGATTTATTGTATTTTTATTTCTCCTTAAAAATTATTTAATATAGGTAAATTTAAAAAAATCAGTTTAAGATAAATTTAATAAGTTAACTACAATTTTTTAATTTGAATGAAGTGATTGAAGTGTCTTGTATTATGAATTCAATGGAATAATATTTTTAGTAGTATTATATTTATAAACTTTCATGAGTGTGCATTGTTTTTTTTTTTAAAAAAAAAATATCTCCTTCTATTTATTACTCAAAAATAATAATATAGTTTATTAAAAATATTTTTTTAAATTTTTTTGCAGAAAGTCACTTGGACGTTTATATTGTTAATATTTATAGTGTTTTTATTTAAGATATTCAACTTCATCAACCTTGACATTTTGTGTCTTATTTTTTCATTTGACCTACTTTTATAACACTCCTGGAGTTTATTAGAATAATTGGTAGCTGTGCAATATTTCCCTTCGGTGGCAATGGGGCATGGTGTATTTTTCAGCCTCTCAGGAAAAAATAAACGGTGTGTTTTCATATATCATCCCCGTTCCAATACTGCAATATGGGTTGGGTAACATGATTCTAGCTAGCTCCACATAAGTGTCATGGTTCTATAAATCGTCTCCTACGCATGTTTTACACTTATATTTTTCCCTTAAAAAATGTGAAGACAGACTCTAGTTAAATTAATTAAGATTTATTTAAAAATAAATAAAATTTTAACGATGTAAATTTAATATATACTAGTATTATATATCCCACATCGCTAAAATTACGTGTGCGTTAGTCACTGAGAAACTGAAAACGATGGTTAGAGGAGGTGATGTGACTCGATTGCCCTTTGAAAGATGCTTCAAAAAAAAATCAAACAAAATTTAGATGTTAAAAAAGTTGTAAAAAGTTGTTAATCTAATTGATAGAGTTGTTAATTTTACAGATGAGAGTTGTTAGTCTAATTGATAGAGTTGTTAATGAGATTTTTTTTAAAATTTGAATTTATCTTTGGATCTATTTAAGAGTTTTTTGATCCCTTGGGACCCGATAAAACTCTAGCATTTTAAATCTGAAAGGTTATGCACATGTCTGTAGAATAAAAGTGTAAGAAATTACCCATCCTACATTTATGGCTCACATTTCGAGGTGTGTTTGGCCTAATTTTTGTTTGAAACAAGTGGGATGGGAATAGAAAACGAGCAAACTCTCTTATTTGATATACATTTTTTGTTTCTGATCTTTCTAGGAATTCAAGTTCTCGAGCCACTCTGAGCTCATCAATCTTCCTATAGAGGTGGGAAAAAATTATCACATCAAAATTGGCAAAAACTCAAGTTCTTCCTATAGAGGTGGGAAAAAATTATCACATCAAAATTGGCAAAAACTCAAGTTCACATGTGAATAGTTACACTTTCAAACATATTTATCCTTTATAAAATATTTTTTTTATGAAACTCAAGAATAAAATAGGATTAAATTTGAATTTATATGATAAAATTGAACTTATGCAATAAGTTCAAACTTGGTGTAGAATGTTTTAGACAAATTCAAATTTGATGCAAAAATATTTTAAACAACTGTGAATTTGGTGGGAGAAAATTTTAGACATATTCAAATTTAATAAGAGAATTTTTTAAAAAAAATATATTTTTCTTTTTGATGTTGAATTTATTATTTCCGTATTCGTTACCAATTGCCATTATTTCATTTTATTCCCATTAAACAACTTATCTTTCCTCAATCCATCTTCGTTTGTCCCTCAAAATCCTTTCTTCCCTTCCGCTACCAAACCGGCCCGTGTTTATCCACAAAGGCTTTGTTTTGTTCAAGGGTGTTGCCCCCTAAAGTGAAGAAAAGTTGTAATACTCTTCAACTACTACTACATTCAATAATATTACTTCTCGTCTTAAATATAAGATAAAGTTTATAATGTAAAGTATTTTATCTATATAAGTTTATATATAATTTAATAGTACATAATTTATAATATGATTAAGTGACTTATTTATCTTTTTTAATTTCTAAAAAAACAACCGACTTCATCATGGCCAAATGAGTAATAACCTTTACATAGCGTTATAGCATAAAAGCACATTCAAGACAATGGAGATGAGTCAACAAGTGCATGGGTATTTCTATATTGTTGTTTAATATTTGATGTACTGTTGATCACAATCTGAATAATATATTCATAAATAATTAAGACTATAGTTTTTTGTCGAACATATGCTGTGAGGAGGTCACAAGGCCAATAGTTTGTTTGTTTGTTTGTTTTATAAAACGACAAACAGGAGTTAGTTTACAGAATGGAAAATAAATTAGGGAAAATTATATTGGAGTCTAAAAGACCAAAATTAATTACAAAAAAACCTTAAACTAGAATTCCATTACAAAAAAGTCTTGAAAAAGTCTTTGAGACTTTTTTATAATTAATTACACAAGATGATAAAATCCGTTAACAACTGGAAATACTATGTTATTAACACAAGTTTTTAATCGTTAATATGTCATTTTAAATTGTTAATATGACTTTTCAAGTTGTTAATACGACTTTTCAAGTTGTAATAATTTTTGTTATTAATATAGTATTTTTAGTTGTTAAAAGCATTTGTCATCTTGACAATTAATTACAAAAAAGTCCCTTTATTTTTTTTAATGGAATTCTGATTTGGAAATTTTCTGTAATTAATTTTGGTCTTTGGGACCTTAATGTGATTTTCCCAATAAAGTAATTATGACATCAATCGATAACAAAGAAATCCATATACGACAAAGGGTTGTGTTTTTTTTTTTTGGTAAAAATGCAGGCCAAGCCTTTAAATTAAAATAGAGTAGGAGGGGAATTAAATCCCATACAATCTTGCAACACTAAATCCCTTAAGGAAAGGGGACACGAATCAATAAAGTTGGACTGTAAGGAACAATCCTTCGCCAGTTGGTCAGCAACTCTATTCTGATTACGGGAGATAAGGTTGAATTGAAGCTCCCAATCACGCTTAGAGAATTCCTTAATTTGCAAAACAATTGAGCTCAAAGAACTTTCCATATCCTTTGCCAGCAGCAAGTCATAAAGAACACTAGAATCTATTTCAGCCAAGACTCTACGGAGGCCCAGACCCCATGCCAATTGTAAGCCTTTGAGTAAAGCCCATTCCTCAGCATCCAACGGTTCACAGATACCCAAATAGCTCAAAAATCCAGCCACCCAAGAACCATCAGCATCACGTAGCACACCTCCACACCTGGCACCAAATCTATTTCAAGAAACTGCACCATCGACATTAAGCTTGATCCAATCATGCAAAGGGGGCTGCCAAACACCCTGAGTGGAAGAATTGGGAAGATCATTGCAATCTGGTCCATCATCAATAACATACTGATGAATCATTCTCTTGAGAACAGAAGCCGGAGAAAAGGGCCTAACAAAATCAGGGTTGAAGGTTGATATATTCCTCCAATTCCAGAGCATCCAAATTCCAACCCCAAATACCAGATCCCATTGGAAGCGATCAATATGACCAATTTTCTGTTTGAGATTAAAATGGAACCAATCTCGCAACTGGGCAGAGAAGAATGCTACATAAGCACTTGGACTAACTAGGGATTTCCACATATTCCTGGCAAAGATACAATCCCTCAATATATGTATTAGGCTCTCCACATGTAAGCTACAATACGGACACAATGCGGAGGAAGAACACCATCTACTGCGCTTCTTGTTAGTAGGAAGTTTATTATGAAAAGCTAGCCACATAAAAGTTTTGATTCGCTCAGCTCCTCGCCACTTCCATAATAGTTTAAAACACGGATGAGTGAGTTGCTCATTAGGCCTCTCAATGAAATGATAGGCTGACTTAACTGTAAAAATACCATTATGGGAGCCACCCCAAATCATAGAGTCATTCCCAGCTTCAGGTGAAGGAGGGGGATAAGCAATTAATCTTCTAATAATGTCACAGGAGACAATAGAACCCAACTTCGAATAGTCCCAGGTACCATTAAGTATCCAATCAGAAATAGCGCTTTCTTTCTCAGTCACTGAAAGCTGACGAATACAATGGTCATGGATTTTTCCATTCTGAATAAGCCAACTATCGGTGAAAAACTTAACCGAGTTACCATCTCTAATACGCCATTTAATACCACTCTCAATGATGCCCTGCTGCTTACAAATAAAATGCCAAAGTTAAGAGTCACCAGATTTGACATTAAATAGATAATCCCCTTCCCTATACATATATTTGTTACACAATACATCAGTCCACAATTTGTTAGAACCAGAGACTAATTGCCACGTAAGTTTACACCCAAATGCCCGATTCATAGAAACAAGACTCTTACAACCAAGACCCCCATAGAGCTTAGGCTGGCACAGAGAATCCCAGCTGATATTATGATACCCATGAGGATTAGTTTTCCACCAAATAAAATTACACTACAGCTTTTCGATTTCTTTATAGATATTGATAGGAATTTGAGCCACCTGCATAGGATAAAGTGGAACCGAGCTAACCACAGACTTTGCTAATGTTATTCTGCCAGCCATTGAAAGAGAATTAGCTTTCCAATTAGCCAATTTATAATTGACCCTATCAATAATGTATTGAAAAGTTTCCCTCGGCTTCCTCTTACGAGATAGTGGAAAGCCTAGATATTTCCCAATATCAGTTGAAATTCGCATCTGCGAGATGGCTTGAATGGCACTTCTATTAGAATTGGGGACCTTTGGAGAGAGAAAAATAGAGGACTTGTCAGTATTCACTTTCTCCCCAGAAGCAGAGCAAAATTTGTTCAAACATTCCATCATATACTCGGCTTGCTTAGAAGAGGCCTCCCCAAACAACAACAAATCATTTGCGAACATGAGGTGAGAAATCCCCGGACCATTCCTGGATAAACGAATAGGAACCCAGGAGCCATCATTCATAGCCTCTGTAATAATGTGTGACAATCTATCTATGCATAACACAAATAAATAAGGTGAGATTGGGTCCCCCTGGCGTAGGCCCCTACAGGCTTCAAAAAATTCAGTCCTTCCTCCATTCCAAAGTACATTGTAGGAGATAGAGGAAATACAACTCATAACTAATTTTGTAAATTTAGAGTCAAAGCCAACATCTATAAGAACAGACCTCACAAACTCCCAATTCAGCCTGTCATACACCTTCTTCAAATCAATTTTAAGTGCCATAAGACCCTTCATACTCTTCGTTTTCTTCATAGTATGAAGGATTTCCTGGCCAATAATTATGTTATCCTGAATTTGCCTTCCGTGGATAAAACCAGCTTGATATGGAGATACAAGCTCATCCATGACAACCTTCAGCCGGGATGCAATGACCTTTGTTACACACTTGTAATGGGTAGAGCACAGAGAAATAGGTCGGAAGTGGCCAACCCGTTCAGGTGACTCAATCTTGGGGATCAACGTAATCAAAGTCTTGCTAGCTTCAAACAATAGAATCTCTCCTCGAAATACTCCCTTGACAAAACTACATAGGGACGAACCCACTTCACTCCAATTGGCCTGATAGAAGATGGGGGGAAACCATCATGACCAGGAGCCTTATATGGCCCCATTGCAAACAAGGCAGACTTAATTTCTTCATCATTTGGTACAGCAGACATCCCATTCAGAACATGTGGGTCTAGCAGGGGAAATGAAACCAAAGACTGCAGTCTGTTTACTGGACCACAATTTTCCTGAAATAGACTCTTGAAAGAGGATAATACCAGCGCTTTAACATCATCTTCATTCTCTAACCATTGGCCATTAGAGTCCTTCAGAGATATAACTCTGTTCCTTCTTCGCCTTAGTTTAGTCTTCAGGTGGTAATAGTGGGTATTGCGGTCTCCCTTTGAAATCCAAATAGATCTCGATTTTTGAAACCACTTGATCTCTTCTAATTTGAGAACTTCACTCAACTCCTTATGCAATTGAATTTCAAGATCACAAAGAAATTTAGAATAGGGGTAAGCCTTCGATTTCTGGATGCCATTCAAACGAGCTAGGATATTATTCTTCCTCTTCTCTACCAACTCGAAGACATTAGTATTCCAGTCCTTAGAGTTATTACGAAAGGACTCTAAATTATCTTACAGGGAGGATGGGGAAGACCAGTTATTCTTTAAAAAATTCTTAAACTCACAATGCGATAACCACATTGCTTCAAACCTGAATGGTTTTTGATATCCTGAGCCTGTAAATTTAGAGCCAACAAACAATAGTAAAGGATTATGGTCAGAAAATTCAGTTCTAGATAGTACCTTAACAAAGGAATCTGGCCATGAGTCAAACAGTGCACTATTAGAGAAAGCTCTGTCCAGACGTTCAAAGAGTCTCACACATCCAGCCATCTGAGGCCCCTTCCATGTCATCCTAGGGCCAACTGCCCCCATATCAGTGATTCCACAGTCATTAATTTGGCTCTGGAACCATTTGATGCGATTAGAGCTTCCGCCCCTACTGCCACACCGTTCATCCGCCGAACAAATATCATTGAAATCACCAATGATACTCCACGGTTCTGAAATGCATTGAGACAAACGTCGGAGATCTTCCCACAGAACAGACCGCAAATTAGAGTGGGAAATGGCATACACAGCAGTGAGTAAGAATTCGGGTAGCATTGCTGAACTACAACGCAGATGAAAGAATTGGCTTATTTCTTCAATTACTCTAATATTGATTCTTAGGCTATCCTAGGCAATGGCTAACCCACTAGATCTATCGGAGCTAGGAATGACCCGAACCATATCAAATCTCAGGGCTTTCAGACAGTGGAAACGTGTTGTGTCGGTGGTTCTGATTTCCGCCAAAATTATTACAGAAGGCTTGGGCCCTCTACATAAAACTCTTAAATTCCGGATAAGGCCCTTACCACATGCCCCTCTGGTATTCCAATAAAAGAAACAATCCATAAAAGATTGATAAAAAAACAAAAACTCAAAAACTCCTTGTCACACTAAGACATTTGGGTCTCAGGGACAACCTCCGCATTACTCGTATCCACCTCTCTGGAACCATCCAATATTGGGCTATCAGAAAAGGGCCCAGTATCCATTTCATCATTCTTATCAGGAGGAATAAGTGGATTGGTTGGGCCGCAATCTTGGAGGCCTTTGGTGCTAGGCCCAGTATCCATTGCTTTACCAACTAAAGGGATTGGAATGGCATCACGTGTTCACCCCTCAGCAACCCCATCCACCTCATCATTATTCACCAAACAATTACCACTCTCTTGGTCTCTTGATCTTTTATCCACGCGCTTATCCCCTACTGGCTGATACACTATTATTCCCTTATTCCCATATGCTTGAATAAGCACTTTTGACTCACGTCCCTTGAACTCTGTTCTCCTCCCTTTTGCACTTCGCGCCCTCATAGTGGCCTTATGAAAGGTGTGCGTAACGGTTATGCCCTGAGCGAAAATCACGGGATTGCTAACAAACTGAAATTGCTGGTCCCCACTCACCTCCTGTGCCAAGAGCTGGAATCTCGAACCCACCGGAGCTGCCGGAGGTTGATCTTCCTAGCGTTCTTTATTCCAACGGGGTCTTCGCGGCTTCTGAGCGACCTTCCAAACTTCCCCATTCTGTTGCTGATCCTGCATAAAATCAGTACTAGCTTCCCCATTATTCACATTCTCCTGAGGCATAGACGCAACATCACTTTGTTTCTTCATCTCTTGTGGGCAAGTCTCCCGACGATGACCATAAAATCCACATGAAGAACAAAGCATATGCAACCCCTCATATTCAATAAAATAATCTTCTTCATCCACAGAGAAACCGGACATTAGCTGTTTAGTCAAATCTACCAATACACAAAGCCTGGCATAGTGGCCCCTCAATTGACACGAAGTATTAATATCCACTTTCACAGTCTCACCAATACGATTACCAATAAATGACAGAGCCTTCTCATCATAATACTCTAGAAAAACCCGTGGCAAATGAATCCAAATAGCGACCTTATCAATGGTTGCCTTAGCAGGATTAAATTGGGGCTCCCAAGGTCTTACCAACAAATAATGATCATAGATCATCTAGGGGCCGCCAATAAGAGCATTCATGAAATCATCACTATTCGTAAACTTAAATACATGGTAGCCATGGCCAATATTGATAAGCTTAATCACCCCTCTCTTAGCCCAAAGAGTTTGTACTCTAGCTTCAAGTGCTTTAAACCCAATGCTTCGTCCTGTAAAGTAATGTATAATTTATAGCTAGAGAAGATAGGAGAAAGAATGTAGATGAAGAAGAATCAATTGTATTATTCAACAAAGAACAATAAGCTCATGACCCATAAGGGTATAACAACCAAGAGCAATAAGCTCATACAATGAGTAACCCATAAGAATTACCTCTAATCAACAAACCCTAACTATAGGGACCTAGGAGAGACTTACCTCTCTAGAGAGAGAGAGACTCAAATTAACCTCTCTCTAACAAAGTGAGAGCTCCACACTCTAACCACTTATCAATAGCTAAGACCCTCTATCTATTTATAGACTAGGCCTAACTAACTTTCTAAGTAACTAAGCAACTAAACCCTTATATTTCTAACACGCCCCCTCAAGTTGAACACTACTTAAACAAGGTGCTCAACTTGAACAACACAAAAAAAAAAATAAGGGGATAAGGGAAATTAAATTGACCAGTTATCCAATTAACAAACTAATACAAGATTGCTTCAATTCACAACATTCTTCTCTATATTCACATTTTCTTTTGGCATGCTTCTTTGGTGGGCAACATCATGAACACTCTTTGCACTCTCTCATGAACTGAACTCTGAGCCATTGTCTTCCCAAACAACCTGAAGGTGCAAACATCCAGCCACCATCCACACATCAACGGAAAATACCCCAATTCAATAACTAGGAGGAAAGCAACATAAACCTCAAACATCAGAAGCCTCATTGCTGCCCAAAATATCAGTAATAGAATCCTTTGCAACTATACGATGTGCTGTACGTGCATCTCCAAATACAAAATCAAAGAAACACATCAATTGAGCATACTACTTGTTTCTGCATTTCAATGTTTGCACTCTACCATTTCCATTGGTTTGTCTTCTCGTCAAAATATTTGCCCATTCAGCAATAACAATTGAGCCTTCAACCACAAGGCTAATTCAATAATAGCAGCACCCAATAATTCCTATTCCATTATCCATGACAGCTAACGAGTAGCTTGGTCCAGTAGCTATCTGAACAACAGGACCAACCCCCACAAGCATTTACCAACCAGCAATCGAGCATCTATAGTAAAACTGTTCTCAAGAAAGGCTTCATTTCAAGAAGCAATTTTGAGGAGGCGATAACTCTACTCTCAACTCTGTTTTCGGATGCTCCACTTTTGGTGGGCTCCTTTCTTGCTTTCTCGATCTCATTAGATTGAACAGTGACTCTAGACAACATTGTGGCAGACAGAAAATCGACTAAATCTTTAAAATAAAAGTAACTTTCAATATGGGTCAGCAAAGAGATATTCCTCTACAAATAGTTCATCCTATTCTGATATGATTCAAATGCCATCATTTCTTTAAAATTTAGTGTCGTACTACCAACCAAGGTTGAGAAGTCTTTCTTGTTTGGACTCAGCCTAAAGAGAGACCAACCTCATCTCGGACTATGGTGCCTCAGCTATAATCAAATTGGGATAGATGGCAAACCAGATTCAAATGGCATAAGAACTCCATGGTGAAGACATAGATTACAGATCAATCAACGAAGAATGGGTTATTGAGTGGAGATTAGGGCCCAAGCGATTATAGCGAACACACAAGACATGGATTCATGGGAGATGGCAGAGACAAAGATGCAAGATTTTTAATACATACTTGAATGACATTCCCGCCGTGAAACTTCGATGGTAATGACGAAGAAAATCTTGCAGCGGCAATAAGGATGAGCATCGAAACAGCTGTTAATGCCGATGAACAGGTTGTTCCGCCATTAAGAGCCGCGACTGAGAGTTGCCTCCATCGCGGCGAAGCTTCGGTGACCGCACAGAACCAAGAATCATCATCGGTGTTCAAGGGCTTCAAAGAATCGTCAAACCCCAAAAAAGGACCTCTCGTTGCCGTTAACTACTAGAGCCTTGAAACAGAGCATCGAAGAACACTGTCGATCCCCAAAACCAACCTCTTGTCGGCGTAAAACACTGAGCTCGCTAAACTGAGCTGCAACTATGCCTCAAGAACTCCGCTGGGGACAAGCCACAATGGAGAACGAGCATCAACGTCTTAGATCACAAGACCCAAAATACGATCGAGACTTACAGTGGTAGATCTTGGAGCTCCATTTCTGCCTACACTAATTCTTGGATCTCAGTTGGATCTCCCGGACAAATCTTGGGTTCTTTTTTTTTTTCTTGGGCTTATTCTTTGAAACTGGGCCGTGACTTGATTCAGAAACTTCACTTCTGGCTTCAACAAGTGCATAAAGAATCAGATGCAAGATATAGGTCCACAATTGAACTTGCCTCTGATACCATGTAAAGTAATGTATAGCTAGAGAAGATAGGAGAAAGAATGTAGGTGAAGAAGAATTAATTGTATTATTCAACAAAGAGCAATAAGCTCATAACCCATAAGGATATAACAACCAAGAGCAATAAGCTCATACAATGAGTAATCCATAAGAATTACCTCTAATCAACAAACCCTAACTATAGGGACTTAGGAGGGACTTCCCTCTCTAGAAAGAGAGACTCAAATTAACCTCTCTCTAACAAAGTGAGAGCTCCACACTCTAACCACTTATCAATAGCTAAAACCCTCTATCTATTTATAGACTAGGCCTACATAACTTTCTAAGTAACTAATCAACTAAACCTTTATATTTCTAACACGTCCCAAGAGATTAATGATCACAGAATTTTCCCAAGCTTTGTACATACGCTTCTTCATCCGTTTAGAGAAAACAAAAGTAGGAAAATTCCGAGATGGATTTTCCAGGGTCTTACATAGAGGCTCTTCATCGTCGGACATAGAATCATCAGTGAGGACCTCCCCAGCACCTTTTATCCCCTCAGCTTCTGAAACATTGACTTGGTTGACACCTTTTAACGCATTGGCAAAGGAGGATGATCCTTTGGAGTAATTCGTAACCGCCATATTTGATTGAGGCCATTTATTATCCTTATTATTCTCCTCCAGTGGGGCTACATTTTTAATCTTCTTGGAGCTACGAGCAAGCAAGTCCTCCTCTTCGGCAGAAGGAGGAGGTTTTAGGGTATCGCTTTCAGAGAGAACGGAAGACGCCATTGTAGGGTTGTGTTTGGTAGTCATACGAACACGATGAGAGGTGGGTAAGGAGAGAAGCGGGGTCCACGAGAAGGGGAGGATGAGCAGAGTAGCGTTTATGGGGTGGGTCTACGGAGAAGGACATGATGAATAATGAACTCATATGGGGCCCCCTGATGAAATAAAATGCAGTGCACAGTTACGAGGTATTACTTATTTGGATGATGTTTTCTTTGGGGTTGGGTTTCTCTCCCCATCTTTTTCTCATTATCAATGAGGGAAAAGGAGAAACAAAACAATGAGAAAAATCCTCTCCCTTTTCTTTGCTGGTACAACGTGTGCATGATTGTCTGATACAGAACCGGGGGCTGGTAGTAGATCCTTAGTTATTGCGCCTTCATCACGGATCACAACCCCATCGGACGGCCCCATTTTATTTTAGGTTTTAACAGCATCAAAAGCTTTTCACGGATGAAGAGCATTCAAATTCGGACGCACGCTAGCCCCCGTGTCCCTCACTTCCCTTAATTAAAAAGCTTATTTTTATCAGTCAAAAATGTTGAAATTACCCCCCCTCGGTTTTCCGGGATAAAAATTTCATTTTTGACCCCTCTATATGATCGATCACTTTTAGAATTCGTCCCTGTGTGTGTGTGTGTCTATTCGAGTACCGATTACTTATCTAAAAAGTAAGGTGCCCAGCCGCAGGATATGAACAATACATGGGTGGGCCATGGGCGTGGATGGGTGGTATAAACGACGTCGACGGCAAACTGTGCATCACCAGCTTCCTCAATCCTCCTTAAATGTGATCAGTTTCGTCATCCAGGTATATAAGTCCACAGATAAAATCACCAAATCATTATCATCATCATGGTCTCTTTAAATATATTTCCATGGTTCTTAATATCCGATAACTATCATTATGTTCATGATGGCTCAAATTTTAAACATAAAATAAATGGTAATGCTGTAGCATAAAAAAAGGGTAAATTCTAAATAGGGTTAAGGTGCAAAAATACACATGGGCTTTTTTTCTAGGAGCAAAAATACACATATGCTTTTTTGAGGAGTAAAAATACACATGTGGTTACCATTTTTGTGCAAAAGTCACATCCCACCATTAAGTCACTGTTCACCGCCGTTAAATTACTGTTCACCTCATCTCTTTCTCTCTTATCACGGTGAACAGTAACTTAATGGTGGGATGTGATTTTTGCATCAAAATGGTAACCACATGTGTATTTTTGCTCTTGGGGAAAAAACTCATATGTATTTTTACACTTTAACCATTTTAAATAAATACCTAAAAAGTCTGCTAATATTAGGAAATGACAAATAGGTCTAAAGAGATTAATCTGAGACTTTGAAATATTATGCTTTTACTAAATTGCCCCTCAAGTTTTTTTTTTTAAAAAAGAAAAGAATAAAAAACCCTTTCAAGTGGCAGAGCTCCCACGAACAGCACTACATTGCCAATGGGCCTTCGGCAATCGGCTACCGGAGTTCGGTGATAACTTGAGTATAGAGATTGACTACTTGAGCTTCCTAAGCTTTATTAAGTATCATTGAATTGAATAAATGCAATGACAACTTAAGTACAACCATTAATAATTTTAGAAGTATAATTTGTTAATCATTATGCTTAAGTTATCATTGTCTTTATTGAACTTGTTAATGACGTCAAATAGGGTCTATGGAACTCAAGGAGTCAATCACATTACTCCAATAATATATATATATATATATATATATATATAAAAAAAAATCAACTAGTCTTATATTTAGAAACATAGCAGATGAATAGAGGGAGTACATATATTATTCACTCCATGCCATAAATTACATGCATGCATATCGTCGATCGAGTCTTTCAATTCCCGCACACAAAAATATATGTACACACATACACCCATAACGTTGGCTTTTCCTCGATTCCACTGGACATATATATATATATATATGGTCAGACGCGTGGACAAATAGATGATAGGTGGCCGAGGCGGCAGTGAGAAAATTACTTTAAGTTGGGTAGGGTGTGTATATATAATATACTCGTCCTATGCGTATAACATAAGTCGATTTTTTTAAAAAAATATATACTGTGGTTGTTACTTTATGAAAGTCTGTATAACATTAATTATTTTATTCTAAATATGTCATTGTCATCATCAATTATCAAGAGAAAGAGTATATGTCTTTTAAATTTATGGTGTGTGTGTGTGTGTGTGTATTATAAATAAAGATAAGAATCCGAATAACTTTGAGACAATTGAAATGATTTTTTGTTTTGAAGCTTTGGCGATCGAATTAGGTAGAGTGATGTATATGGTGGGAATAATTGCGGAGGAATAGAATAGAATAATGGGGAGAGTGTAGCTCTTTCGGTTGCATGAGGAAAAACGCCGACGAATACAAACTGCCAAGTCTGGAGGCTGTTGTGAAAAGGATATGATATCATAAAATATTCAGCGCCAAGGATAATATACATTTAATATATAAAAGCTCAACTCCATCGGCTCAACATAGAAAATAAAAGGTCTTCGCTTCATGTACCTATTTCCAACAACATATATATCAAATTCAAGGCAATATCCGTTTCCCTCTTCTTCCTCGTCATTCCACTCTAAACACCTTTTTCAACCCGTATTATTTATAAATTATTTTTAACTAAATCTCAGATTTAAAAGAGATATAGTTGACCCAATAATTATGAAATAAATTTTTAACTTTTAAATATTTTTTAATTATTTCTTCTCTTTCTATCATTAATATGACCAAAATTATCACGCTTCTTTATTACACTGGAATTAAATTTATAAATAGGACCAAAATTTTTGGTAAAAAATCAATTATAAATAGCACCATAATGGTCCTATTATCAGTTAGCTAAGAGTAATCACTCACAAAATACTTTCAATTTTTTTTTTATGAAATAATATTGAAATTTTCAGTGTTCTTTTGAACTCGGAGATGTCACCTGAGTACCTGAACTTTGGATTGGAGTCCCAAAACTTGATTCACCTAAAATCTTCTAGTATCAAGAAACACTGAATTTTATTGCAAAAAATAATTACTAATAATAAAGAGATTGCAAGAAGTAATAGAAATATTCAACACATTGACTATGAGTAACTATTTTTAATCATAAGAAACTCATAAATTTAAAATGAGAAGAATGAAGATAGTTTTACTCAAATTCCTTTTTGTTTAACAAGCCTAGACTCTCCGAGTATTTCTTATTGTGTTGCTGCGTCAAAAACACTCACATTTAAAATGATATTTTAAAGTATGGAATACACTGTGACGCATATGAAGATATAGATGGGTGTAGAGGTGATGTTACAATAATTTTGACTTTCATTTCTTAACATGTATAAAAAAATACTCAAATGTGTTATATATAAAAAGTCGTAATTAATTTATTGAAATTCTTATATTCTCTATTGAGTAGATGTCCTAAATTTGCTCATTTTTATATTTATAGTTGTAGTATTATATCTGTTCAATTCCTTTTAAAGATCTCTAAAAATCTAAATATTAAATTAAAGATTTGCTAAATATCTTGTATGTACCTTCTCCCTTATCAATATTTCATAACCATTTTTATTTTTATTTTTACTTTAGTATTTTAAGTCTTACAATTTATTGATGTTTGGTTAGGAAAATGCTCACTTCGTGTTTTGCTTAAAGGGAAGGGAGGGAAGAAAAGGCTTTTACCAAATTATTGTAAATGAGAAGTATTTTGTGACAATGTATTTTTGAAACATTGAAAAATTTTTACGGGCAATTTAGTTAATATAAGGTAAAAAATTCCCTTCTCTTTTCTCTCTTCTCCTAAATCACACACGGCTTTTATTTTTGTAAGGTTAAAGATCTGTTTAATTAGTCCAGCAATGTCATCTTCTCCACGTCCTTGGTGGCGTGGGGAGTAGCTTCCTAGACGAGCCGAGCCAATCTTGTGAGGAAGGGGAACATGAACATCAATCAATCACTGTTATTTTACCCTCAATTAGTCCCGAGTCTTCCTTCTCAATCTATGCCCTGATATCCAGTGTGTTCGTCGCTTTCGGCTGTAGAATTTTCCAGACTAGCATCATATTTTCACTTGACTAATTCACCAGAATATCACGCAAGAACTCTCCTCGATCAAATTCAAAATGCCAAGAAAAACTACCTAAATCTGATTTGTTAATCTAGAAAGAAAAGGACAGAAATGTGAGAAGTCTCAAATTTTCTGCTTGCTTTAATGCCCGCGGGGCCACGGATATGAGCAGTTGGACTTAGACGCGTTTGTGTCCCATCGAAGCCAACAAAAAGCAGATCGGCTTAGAGAGAGCGTACGTTGGGCTTTATCGAGGATAAAATTAAAGCCCCTAACGCGTTCAAAAATCTCTTTTTCTCTCTCCTCCGTTTATTAGGATTAATACTGAAAGGACTGAATAAATATACACATACCATGGTAGCGGTGGATGCATGTGTATTCTTTGACCAATATCCCCAGTAAATTGGGCTCTAAACATCCTACTTTTAGACTGTGGATGAGCCCGACCCTTTTCCTAAAATTTTAATATAAAAAAAAATATATACATGATGAGAATCTAAGCACAAGCGATCGAGAAAGATAAAGAAACAAGGGAAGAAAAAGTTGAAAGCAACATGTTTGAGGTCGAAAATATGAGTGTTGGCCCCATGTATTAGTACAGTATTTCTTTGGAAAGAATTGTGAGTAGGAATAGGAAAGAGCATAGTCGCTGCTTGCGAGGGTTGATTCGCTACAAATAAAAGTGAATGGAAAAGGCATACAAATTCAAGCTGCTTTATTCACTAGTGGAAGCGGAAAAAATGCAACAGTTTGGCAAGTTTCCCGAAAAGAAGAACTGTTCTATAAAAATAAAATTTGAAAACCTACTGTAGTTACACCGAAATAATTTGTTTCACTTATAAATTGTTATATAATTAAATATTACATGACATATGTTAAGATTAACTCACCTAATAGTTTTATTAATTTTTCAAAAAAAGAGTTATTAAGGATATGAGGGAGTACGCTTCTAGACGCGTATTTCTAATGTGGATTTGCTACTTAACTCTTATTTTAACGTCAACTTGAAGTGCCCTTACAGGTGCTGAAGCTTCAGTTTCCGCGTACCTTTCACTTTGAGGAGTGCGTCTTTTTCCGCCATTGGTTTAGAAGTTTTCTTCTTCCACCAAACAATAGGGCTAAGAAAATAAGAGTTTGAAACAAACACGGCAACACTGGGATATCACCGGAAGGCTTTATAATCCATGGATCAACAATGGTTTGGTCAGCTCAGTATGTGGGCTAAACCCACCAAGGGGTTGAATCGCTATTGGAGGACCCAAATTCATCCTGAAGGTCGTAAATATGGGCTTCTGATATGGGCCAGATGGGCAAAAGAAAAGGCCCATTCTTTTCAAAAAGTCAAAAGCATGCCATTAAATTTTTTTTGAAATTCGTAATGAAAATGTTAGTTCAATTCCCCCGCAAGTGAGCGCCATTTCTTGTGACCGGATCCCGCATTAAGTGTTCACTCATCCTAACTTATTTATTAAAAAGTCATAACGCACCGATTTTCTTAAATATCTTCTCCGGTTAGCCACTCTTTCCGCTCCTCACTTCATTTTTCCTCTTTCGTCTCCCACCACTCTCTCTCAGGTATTGCTCCGATCCTCTCTCTCTGTGTTCGTCTGTTCTTAGGCTTTCTTTTGAAGAAGCATGTCTGTGTGCGTTGTATGCCAAACCCCTAATTTTTTAATTGAAAAAAAAAACTGTCCATTCACTGTTCCGGGTTGTCACATCAAACTCGCGTTTCCATCGGGCTGTTGTCACTTAAATATCCCTCAAATAAGACTAAGTAAGGAATCTTTAGAACGTTTATCTTCCGAATTTGTCCTCTGGTCTGTTTTCCAGTCTTCCTCCTGTGATTTCCCTCTATGGAGACTTGTTATTTAGTAAACACTTCTTCAATTATATGTTCTGTATTTGTCTGGATTTTGTACACAACCCCGCCGTAGTTCTGTGCTGTTATGACTCGTTCATTTTGCTCCTTTATTCTCACCAAGATTTACTTATGCTCCCCTGTTTTCTTAATTATTATTGTTATATTTCGATTCATCCTAAGTTCTGAAATGGCTTGAGTACTCAATCTGCAGGTAGGAAATGGCGGGAAAAGGTGGGAAGGGTCTTCTTGCTGCGAAAACCACAGCCGCTAACAAGGACAAAGATAAGGATAAGAAAAAGCCGGTTTCCCGTTCATCCCGTGCCGGAATCCAGGTAACCCACATACCTTCTACTGTTTCTCCCTACTTGGATGCCTATATTATAATAAATTGCTGACGTCGAGTACCGAACTTGCTTTAATTTTTGCTAACGGCTTATACTTTTCAAATGACTGGTTGTGTTTTGACGCCGGATCCAGATCTAGTTTTACTTGTCCTCTTTCCTACCTTTCCAACGTGTCCTATTCTCAATTACTGCTCTTCCTCCCTAGAAGAACGTGAGTATGCCTAGAGTTTATTAATGCCTAGAAAATTTTGGTTTGATTCTGCCCGACCTAAGCTAGATTTCGAGAATCAATCAATGTATTCGAGCGCAGAATATTTTTCTAGCAAGGCTACTTCCTTGAAGCACTAATTATCATAGAATAACTTACATTTTTAACGTAAGTTTCACTTTCTTTTGTCTTATGCCAAAGCCATCAATGTTGTGAGTCGCTTTGTATATTTTTATCCTATATTAGATGCCAAAATTCAGACTCTGCACGCTTAGATATCAAATGAGTGTGAGGCAATGGTTTCAGATATATAAATTACCATCTAAGATTGTAAAAGTAATGCATCAAATTTTGGATGAATTATGTAATACATGAATAAAACCAAGTTGTTTTAAAAGAATCTAGAGCCACGGTCAAATTAGAGTACCAAATTGAAACTATCATGGTTGACTAGAATGATTTCATGTTGTTACGTTTCCCTTTTTGTTTGCTCAAGTTTGAGAAATTGGCATGGGTGGGTTTCAGTTTCCCGTGGGACGTATTCATAGGCAGCTGAAACAAAGGATCCAAGCGAATGGTCGTGTTGGTGCCACTGCTGCAGTTTATTTGGCGTCAATTCTGGAATATCTGACAGCAGAGGTTCTTGAACTTGCTGGAAATGCGAGCAAGGATCTGAAGGTGAAGAGGATCACACCCAGGCACTTGCAATTGGCCATAAGAGGAGACGAAGAGCTTGACACTCTGATTAAAGGAACCATTGCTGGTGGAGGTGTTATCCCTCATATCCACAAATCCTTGATCAACAAAACTGGCAAAGAATGAGCACCTTGCTTCTCATTTCATATGGTTGTTTATTGTTGACTGATGTGGGTACTTATCTTATATGACTTGTTTCTTTGTTGGGTAGTAGTAGTTGCTGTGTAGGGTAACTTAACTGGTTTTATTATTAGAACTGGATGTTAGAATGTATATGGTCTTGCTGGATATGTTTATTTTTGCTGTACGAAGGGCTCTGTAGGTGACATGGAATGCTGTTAATCATGGATGGTTTCTGAATTGTTCCTCTTACCTATACTGGTGCTATTTATTAAGGGTGTGGCTTATACGTGGTTAATTTAATTTTCTTAATGGGGGTGTGGTAAGTGAGTCTCTTCCTGAATGAGAGGTTGGGGGGGGGGGGGTCTTCACGAAATTGCCAAGGGCTTGCTGAAATGAAATCAGGAGGTCGCCTTGACCTTTATTACGGAAATTTGAGGGAGAACATCACTGAGACTTGTATTGATAGTGAAGCTTTGCACTGTTCATGTACACGAGTACTTTGACTAAATTTACAACTGATCTTGATGACTTGCTTATATTCAACTATATGTATACGTAGGCAAAACTATTTTAAGTGAGAAAATTGTTCATTTTCTAGTAATAACCTTGAATTCCTCGAAAGCCTAACCAGTGAGGGCAGAAAAAGTAAAGCAAGAACTAGAAGAAAAGAACAAGAGGACGGACTTGTTTGTTTTTTAATGGTCAGGCCCAAAGCAGAGGGATTTCTTCCGTTCAATTTTTCTGGGTTCCCAAAAAGATCCAAATGACAAGTCCTTTTCAAAAAAAGCTCTTCAAATATTATTCCGTCTTTGATTTCTTTTCTTTTTTCCTTTTTTTTTATTTTATAAGAAAAAGTATCCACTAAAGTCAAGGCATGCCTTCAGCTCGCTTACAAAGATACTTATACATTGCTTATCAACAAGACTCTCATATCAGCCCACTGGTATCAAACTTTCTTCTTTTTAGGGTGAAGGCCGATGCCTTAGTCAATTATGTCATTCCTTGTTAGCCTGTCCTACCATCTCAATTCCTATTTAGCTGAATTGAAGTTAAATGGGCTCCATTTGGAATAAAAGCTCGTGAGAAAACTAATCAAAAAGCTTTGGACAAGGGCATGGATGATTGAATGTGGCATATACTGAATCAAGCATTAAGAGAGGTGAGATAGAAAGCAATAGGGATTGGCCAAGAAGCGTTGCCCATTAATGGGCAGAGGAGACAAGAGTGAAGATGGCAGCCAGCGAGGACAAGGATTGGACAGATTTAAATGAGTAATTAGAGGGAAAGAAGCCAACTCATAGGGATTGAGAGAGCAGAGTCATGTGCTTCTGCAACTTCACCTATCTACGTCTGGAAACACACATGCCTCGCTATGTTTGTGCCCTTTCCGGATGACAGACCACCCCTGTTCCTCTTATTTATGAGCTTAGCTTCTTGTGCTTTTTTATTGCAGATTGTTTGGCTGGGGATTGATAATACCCTGAATGGGGCTTTGGACCCACTTTTGTAAAAATCACTTGGTTGTTTCTGGGAATTGTGGGGGGTCCTGTCATGGAACAGACCCTACCACCAACGGAGCCTTTGCTTGTGCACATGATTGATATTAGAATGAATCTACAACAGTACCTAATCCCATAATTGATCAAAGAAAAGAAAAGGATGAAGATATATTGGTTTGTAGCAGTATGAATTATTAGGTATCCATCAATTTTTGCCCCTCATACCACATTGAGACCCGGTTTGAGGTTTCACAAATCCCACCATCATCCAGTCGCTGGTACCAATCATGCAAAGTATGGACCAGCTCGCATTTTCCACAATTTATCAACTGTTTGCTTTGTTTGTTTTTATTTATCAACTCCATGTCATTTGCACAGAGAGAGAGAGAGAGAGAGAGAGAGAGAGAGAGAGAGAGAACAGAAGTATTGGGTCAATTCAAAAGCGTGCTTTGGGGACGATACATTACACCATTTATGGAGCCGAAGGTGTACCTGTTAACGATGACATGGCGAGTAGGGTCATGGGGAGACACAAAGGTCCCAGATTCATTATAAATCCTTATCCACGCCTGTCTTGCTATTACGGTTTTCCCAATCCATTCCATAACTTACTAGTATTCATTCCTTGTTCTGTGCTCACTGCCCACCTCACTTGAAAGCGATCTTCTCAATCACTTGTTTATCTTAGTTAAGCCCATTATACCATAGAGAGATAATGCAAAAGTGCTATTTATTGACTGACCCATTATAGCATAGAGAGATCATGCAAAAATGCTATTTATTGACTGACAGGGGAAGCAGATGAGTAGGTTGAATGATGCATCTTTTAATGAAATGAAACGGAACGAAGGAGAAGGGAAATCCTAGTGTCGCTTCAAGTGAGCATCTCTCACCCACGCTCCAAAAACAGCTGCATCGCATTCCCTTTATAATTTGCTCGACTGCTTTTGCTGTTCCCTTTTTTGCCTACTTTTGTGGGACCCTCCTATCTTTCTCTCTCTTATTCAACCAAACAATTTACCAAATCACGCAACATTAGCACCTTACAAATAAAAAAAATCTGTTTTTTAGAGATTTCCCCCCGCTGAATTACTGAATGATGATTAACGTTGGTAGAACGTCGATTGAGCAGACACTCGGGCAACTAACTCTTCTTTTACTCTTTTAGATGATACTGTTTTGATGTTTTGGGAGAAAATGCAATCAATCTGCCATGTGGGGCAGGAACCATTTGTAATTTGACTGTGAACTGTCGTTGATGATTGAGATGGAATTACATGTGAAAAATGAAATTAAACTCTTGTGCAAAAATAACTACTACAACATTTTTCAACATATTACGAGGAACAAGGTTCGGAATTTGTTTGCGACCTTTTCTTGCAAGGCTAAGAAAAAGCAATGGAATCGTTTCGGCATTGTGCGTTTGGAAAGGAATATAAGAGGCGACATATTACCAACCACTCTCCCCACAGGATTATAGTAAAGTAAGTGCCTTCTTTATTTATACCCAAATAAAATAGTCATCCTTTGATTTGCCTAGATTTCAGCTTCCAAATACCTAATTCCTTCACTTCACTAAAAAGGGCATAAAAAATTATTAGGCAGAGGAAAAGCGAGCAACGCAACCAAAATCGACCCCTTTTTCTTTGTTTCTTCATATTTTTTTGCAATTTTTTTGTTGTTTGTTTTTCCCCCTTCATTCCCTCCTATTCTAATTTGATTTCAAAACACCAATTTCCTACGGAGGGCGGAGAGGCTGTTAGATGATTGGGCGAGATCTCGAATGGTTTCGCCGATGAGATCCTTGAACACGAGACGTTCGATGACCAGAACAGCCTCACCCATCTCCACCGGGCATTCTCCCCATCCATTCATGCCGTCCTCCGCCAGATCCTTCCTTAACACGCCGCATATTACCTCGAACAAGTCCTCTGATTCCTCCTTCTCTCTTCGGATCCCCCGGAACTCCGACCATATCCTCTGCAACAACGGTGTCTGCCCAATCCAGGACATTGCCTTCCACGGCGGTAGTTGTTTATTCCGCTTCAAGATTTCGTGAATGGTGTCGAAGATGAGTCTTCTTTGTAGCGTGGAAGCTTTGGAGGTATCCTTCCCCTTGAGGTATTGTTGCTTCTCCAGTAATAGGAAAATGTCGCTGTCTTCGGGCAGGTAATTTGAAGCTTGCAATATTTCCGACACATATACGAAGTCGTAATCTTCCGATGTCTCCTCCGATTTGGCTCCTCCCATGCAACCCATGGCTGCACTCCACATGTCGTCTTCTGATTCCGCCGGTTGTTCTGTAATGAACAGAACAATAGCATTAACATCACCGACAATGCCTAAACGAAAATACTCTGATGCTTGACATAGAATTGGAGGGGCCAAATATGCACATTCAGCTAGTATATTACTGGCAAGTGTGAATCACACATCTTTCATCTTGTACACGAATAGTTGTTACCGTGCATGATATGCTTGTTTTTTTTATTCTTCATCGCTAGTTATATTTTGCTTTCTTGTGTTACATAAGTAAACTACAATCACAATGACCGGACGCATGTGAAGTGGTGGTACATGCCAATTAATTTGCCCCTTGACTTCTTCTGAGTGGGCACATGCCGGACCACCCACCGCACATTTTGACATAGTCAATTAACCAACCAGAGGCACCCACGTCGGAAAAGGAAAGTGGACCGTAGATATACCTCTGTCCTTGGGAAGGGGAAGAGGAAGCAAATAAACTAGGAAGCAGGCTCCTAGGGGGTAGCAGACGTCACCATAGAGTTCAAGACAAATGCAAAATCTAGTAAATTAAAGCTTTTATTTTAATTTTAAATTTAAATACAGTCACAGTCACTCACCTCTGTAATCAATGCACCGCTTCATGACTGGAGATGGTGATGAACAATCGTCCTTGTCAAAAGACGAGTCCAGCACTGAGACTGGACTCGGCTGCAACTCGCTCGCAGTTATTTCGGCTATGCTGTGCAGCAGCTTGTCACACCTCTCCAAAAGATTTCTCCCTTCCTTGTAATCCTCCAACTTGCATCTCTGCACAAACATACCCATCTAAATTCAATCTGACTCGGCATTTTACCACAAGATGACAATGCTCAAATCATGAATAAGCAGTCACTAATTTTACCTCTGTATCTGTGTGCGAATACGTGCTAATGCTTCCCTCCGAAACGGTGGATGATTCATCCTCTGCTACACTCAGCTCCTTGTCCTTCTCGTAAATCTCAGCCACCGGCTTTCTCATTCTCGGCGATCTGTTCGTCACTTGCTGATGAGGTAAATTCCTTCTGGAACCTAATTTTGGAGAATGAACCGGAGAGATTCTTCTCTGACCAACGGGGTCGCACCCTCTCCTCTGTTCCTCCGTGTTCATTAGCCTACTCCGGCTCGGGCTCTTCACATTGCTCTCGCTGCGAGTGGGCAAGCTCAAGTTTCTGACTCTGGGTTGATTTCGCACATTCCGATTCAACTCAGGCCTTTCACGCCTGGGGCTCACCGTAGGAAGAGTTTCGTTGGCAAGGTTCAGGTTACCCCGAGCTCGAGGACTTGACCGAAAGCTCGAAGGTGGAGAGTCACTACCGACCCTTCCAGGTCGATTCCATGACGCCGGAGATCTCGCTGGCTTCATCACAACAATTGGGGATTCGTTCGCCGAGATGCTCCCGTCGAACACGAAGTTCCTCTGGTTTGCTTGAGATGAGGATTTCTTGGGATGCAGCAGACCTTTGAGCTGCAGAGCCTCGAGGATATGCTTGAGAGTCTCAAGATCCTTAGATGTCTCGTCGATTCCTCTCATCTTCAACCTCTTCTCAATCTCCCCGTAGATTGATATAGTGTCCTTCGGCTCTGGGAAAAAGTCAGCGGAATCAAAGAAACTCTTCTTTTGTCCTATTCCCCTGGGAAGAGCTTTTGCAGGCTCTGTCTTGCCATTTCGTACAGCAAATTCTCTGGGATCTGCTGGTCTTATATTGTATACGCGACGATTGTCGATAGCCGCTGCATGGTCCCTGGCTACATTGCTGGAAATGTTGACATGAGAGTTTGACTGCTGCTGTAACTGCTTTCGCTGAATATTGTTACTGTCAAAGTAACGATGCTGGAACAGATCTCTGCTAACTCTGGACTCAGAAGCGGATCTTCGAAGCTCAGCATTTTTCAACGGCTCAGGATCCGAATCCGGTAAAGATTCCAGCCCCATGAGCCTGGCAATTACGCTGGTCGATCGACGCTGTTTCTCACTATCACTGTCAACTGGTTCAGCTAGATTCTCACACTGATTGGCCGATAACATTGTAGAACTCGTTCGAATCTCCCTGGGATGTAGTGTGCCTTTGGTGTCTACCACAGCTCTACTGTCCAGAGATAATCTGGGAGCTTC
This sequence comes from Acacia confusa, assembly GCA_037074495.1. Lineage (NCBI taxonomy): Eukaryota > Viridiplantae > Streptophyta > Magnoliopsida > Fabales > Fabaceae > Acacia > Acacia confusa. The sequence continues at coordinate 3,631,991 of CM073507.1, read as the reverse complement.
TCTGGCGAACTTCCACGAAGACCTCGTGCCTTCCTTGAATTCAAAAACCGGAAGAGGAAGAGGTATGCTGGTTTGAGATTCGGGTGCTGGAGACGGGGGCTCCCTCGAGGGGCTCTGCTTCACACGGTCGGGGGACGGTGTTGGCCTCTGCGGCTGCGTCTCCACTTCTCTGGATTTCGCCGGGGAGGCAACAAAGTTAAGTGGTTCCGGCGACGAATTCAGCACCTGCAAGTGGCGGGACGATACAGTAAAGGCAGATGCGAGGCAGTTAGAGAAGGTTGGAGTAGAAAGAAGCAGGGCAGCAAAAACAATAAAGAGGAAGGAATAGTTACATCGGAGGAAGGAAGTCGCTTGGCAGAGTAGATGCGCTTGCCGGTGAGTATCTGGTGGCGATCGAAGATATGAAGGAAGCCAGCCATGCAACCCATTTGCTTGGCGAACTGTTTCTCCAGGTTCTGGTCGTGCCCGATGCCCGTCGTCATTCTTGGCGGATAGTGGGTGCTAATGTGGAGAGAGAAGCGTGAGGACGTCACAGGGAAGCCTCCATGCTCACATTCCGCTTTGTTGCAGGGGGGACTGTGAGACTCCCGCTTTTGGGGGTCTTTAAAAGGGGAGGGCGGGCGCAATTAACTAAAGGAGATGAGGGAGAGGGATGAAAAGACAATAGTGGCCTTGAGATTTTGAAAAATGACGAACATGTTCTTGTGGGGGATGCATTTAATAATTGGGCAAGTAATGCAGAGAAAAGCGCGCGCCCACTGAGTTTATAGAGAGCAACAGTTTCTGAAGTATGAGGCCGCCGTGGGCTGTGCTCTCTCTACCACTACGTGTCCAACTTTACCCCTGGGCCTTTCAACACATGTCATGTCATGTGCCTTCACACACCACACCTGCTTATATATACAATCAAATTTTTGTTTATAAGTGAGATTGGACTTGTAATTGAGAGTCTTCATGCTACTTTGGACTATAAAGTGATTGACAGCTTATACAAACATTAACTTGACACAAAACTGTATTTTGAAAAGTTTTATAAAAGAAAAGGATATATACTAGGTAGTATGGAAGCGGTGGAAGGTGGAATTGGAGAGGAAGGAAGGGGTGAGAGAGGGCAGGCACGTAGTACGTAAGGGCCATATGGGAAAAGACGAGATAGTACGAAAGGCCCCCACGTACTCCACCCCTCTTTCCCTCTTCCATTCATTTCTCTCCTTCTAACTTTGACTACTTTGGTTACAACCTAAGGATTCTTTTGATACGGAAAAGATTTAAAAAAAAGAAAAGAATTTAGAGGATAGAAAGGAATGAAAATAAAGATTGACAGACAATTTAAAAAGTTAAACTATTTAGTAAATATGGAAAATGAACTTAAGTTGAGGGAAATAAAAATGTTTGATAAGAAGACCGAGGTGTTTGTTAAGTGGGAAAGTGAAGTAATATTCCCACAATGCCCCTTGCTTGGTTCAAACGTAACATGCAACTTTGCACCTACGTTCGAACGAAAAAACTGACAATGCCTTAAGCTATCTATGCCTATGTCCCCAAGTGAAAGAAATAGGACATCGACAATTTTAACATGCAAAAACACTCCAACAATAAAAACTCATTACCTCTTGTTTGGATTTTACCCACTGCTTCATCTACCTTTGTTGTCGCCCCTCTACTTCATCTACTATCATCGCCGCCCTCTTGCATCACACCACCATCATTGTCAAGCAGATCAAACCTCGATTCGACCTTCCTTATCCCGTCCTTCAATTCAAACTTCCACTATCGTCTCAAGCTTCTTCAGGTCTTTCTTCTTCCAACTCCTTGCTCACAATCTGGTTATAAGGGCTTTTTTGTCCCAATTATTTACCTTCCAAGGAAGATTTTAGGATCCTGCTACTTTTGGAGAGATCTCAATTTCCCACGTTTATGGGAGCTCAGAGCTAGCTAGGCAAGAAGTTGGTTTGCTAGGAAGCTTGTGCGGCAAATGTGTATTCTCCATAGGAACTCTACCGTCCGGTCAATTCCTTATAGCAAATGGGACCTAAGTGTGTCGAGCATACAAAGTTATTTAACAAACTTATCTCTTCATGTTCATGCATCACATGCTTTTGGCTTGTTTGGCCATTCCAACTTTCAAAAATTGCTTTCTAATTGTGATATATATACATAAAGGGAAAACATTTTCTCATGTTGTAGGAAAATCATTTTCTCTTGTTACATACACATGAAATGGTGGGGACTTACATATACATATATTAATTAATATATGTATATGTGGGTCCCACCATTTCATATGTGTGTAGGAAACTTTTTTTTTTCATTTAACGTGAGAAAACCAAAACCCATATATAAAAGAGGTAAATGGGTGGAATAATTTTTGTTTCAACTTACATTTATGAATTTTGATTACAAGCAAGCACAATATTCAGTTGCAAGACATATACACGTACGTACGCTGCCTCAGATCCATCAACAAAAAACAGTTTCCATTTCATGAATCATCTCTAACTCGGCTACTTTTCTCACTCGTATCTTGCTTGTGTTCCAATTTTCTCCGGTCTCCTTCACGTGACCATGCGCATCCACGCCCACAAGATAGATAATCATCGAAATCTTCAAATACAATTTCTCTGTGATTAGCGCAACACACATTAATTATTGTTAATATACTAAGCTGATTTGTTCCTGAAACAGCAAGCATTTATATAGGAATAGTACTGACTCTATCGATTATGAACCAACTCCGTATCTCTGCAGCAAAGAAAATTTCCAGATATACTTACATATATAAATGTTTCGATTTCCTAAATTAATCAATCCCTGTCTTATTAATATAATACAAGAGTTATAAATATCTGAGCAGCATTCATATATATATAGATATGGAAATAAACGGAAAAAAAAAAAAAGAAAGTTAGGGCTCTACAAATGGTATTAACGACAAACAGAGATAATCCCATGTAACTCTCTATATATGAATGGCTTATTCAGCGTTATATGCAATGATCAATCAACCATTATATTTTGAACTTATAAAAGGAAAAGCTTAATCCTGTTGCCCTCTTGCGACCAACTGTTTGGTTTATCGTATCAGTATATGATTCCACAAGACTGAAATATGGAAAAAGTTAAAAAAAAGGGGGGGGGGGGGGGTAAGCTGCAAAATTTCATATGGATTGTCTACCAATACAGCTCTAGTTCTCTGATTGCTCCACGTGATATCCTACTCTCTCCCACTATCGTTCAAAGACTTCACGTACTGTTCCTGGTTTTATCATTAACTATGATTGTTGTGAAATAAAAGCAGCACCCACTCCCTTTTTCACCTTTTCTCTCAAATCACATGCGTCTCAGATCTGAGAAACCTCACTTTTAACTAGGTTTCATCATAACTATGATACCTCACCCAGACTCGATCCCCAGCCAAACACACCCTCCCAAATTATTACTGGTGTGACAAACTGTCACTTATTAGATCCACAGGGGCAGTACCACAAAAGTATAATATACATGTACGATTATGTAAGAGAGGTCCCATCATCCTCAATTTCCCATGTAAAACTTGGTTATACGAATTCGGTAAGAGCGCTCAGATCCCAAATACTCAGACTATTCAATCTCTCATCTTCAATAGTCATATTCCAAACTCACCTCTCCACCTTCTGCTTTCACTCTCTCAACTCAAAATACTCTCTCTCCATTTCAAACTTTACATTCAAAAATTCTAGCTTTGACATTAAATGACTTGCAAGAGAATGCCAACTTGTGGGTTATGCCTCAAAAATCTCAAGCTCTGTGCCTTCACAGAGATATTGTTAGTTCGATGCTGAGAAGAGGAAATGATGCAGATAAGTGCTGGGTTCATATGATAATTTCAAGGGAAGTGTGCATGTCCAAAAAGATACCCATATGATGGGGATGGGCAGGGTCTTTTATAAGTATATTAATATTAATTGCAGAAATGTGGTGATTGGCAGAATTGGATGTGGCAATCCTGAATGACTCAGTCATGAAGGGGGTAATAGGATTCTGATTCCTCTATCTGTTCTCTGGTTCAGTATCACTAGTTGGGCCTGGACCACTTTCTTGAAGACGATGCTATATATTCCTCTACCCCATTCACATGCACTTTTTTTTTTGTTTCTTTTATATGTTACTAATTTAATATACCCCCTTTCCCTAAAAATTGTTGAGCTCCTTTGTATTTATTTATCTATCTGTGGTGTCTTTTTAATGCCGCACCCTCCCTATTTCTCTTTGCACTCTGGTTTGGTGTATTAAATTGGCCATATTGCCAGTGACGGATCTTGAGATAAAAATTTAGGGGAGCCAAATGTATATTTATTGATTAATTAAGAAAAAAAAGTTATTTGAGGGGGCCAATATAAATTTTTAGGACAAATGTGTATATATTTTGACCAAATATATATAAAAAAATCCTACTTTCATTAAATTTTTTCCACAGATTTTTTTTTTTTTTACGGGGGGCCACAGCCCCCGTCTATAAGAAGCTCCACCACTGCACATTGCCAAATGAAGACCGTTAGTTTTTTCAAACTAGGAATCAATTATTACAACTATGCTAAAATTTCCAGTTACCTAATGTTGCAGACAACCAACCACCATTAAGGAATCATTATTATTTATGCATACACATTTTATGTAACTAAAATTGTTCTCTGAAGATTCAACAATGTAGATGATTAGCTTTTCGGCATTTATATCAGAGTCAAAGTCAAAGAAGAGAATATGCCACATGACAAGGATGGTTATATGCAAAAAAGAGAATGAATCAAGCCACGTTCTCGTGGATAAAGTAAAAACGAATATAGAAATAGCTAGAGTTGTTCATGTGAATGTGTGCTTTGGCATCTTTTGTCCTATTCTTGGGAAGGTTAATCCCTTCTTTTAGCCTCTGCAACTTTAATTTGCTAGCTACCACATTTTGATCCCTGTCGTATAGTCTTATAAGATGTGTAGTGTAGTGATGCACAGCTAAATCCGAAAAGAGGGGCTGTTTTGGGATTATCCAGAGAAATAAAGGGAGGATCTTATCAATGACATGCGTCTGCATATCTTTTGCCTCTCTTTGCTGTGAAAGAGAGAAATAAAATAACAAAAAGATGATGATAACTGATAATCACAAAAGAAGAAAAGATAAGTCTATGCACATGATATGCTAGTGACAATGAATCAGTATGTTTTTCGCGTTAGATCTTATTGTTCCTATTTCAACTCTACCATCTACAATGCCATACTACTTGATTAGTCAGTTATCATGTCATTTAAAAGCACTTCCCCCATTTTAAGTTCGCATTTATTGCAGGTTTACAGTTTTAGCTTAATCCATAATTTCAACTTCTTAGGTGCTGCTACCCAAACACACAACTCGCAGAGCCACTCACTAGATGAAGTAATCTTTTCCAAATTACTGAAGGTTACATAAAAACAAGATCCAAACTACTAACAGCAGGCCATTTAAATATACGAATAGAATTCACCCAAAAAAAAAAAAAACTAATGGAAGGTCAGTGTTGAGCTGCCTGAAGTAGGGGGTGTTGGTATATGTTTCAGCCTAATATTAAAAATCGTAAACTTTATTATTAGTCCCCACTAGTGGCCCATACATGGCCTATGTATAGATATTAATTAAAGGTATGATTTGATCATCTTAATAACTGTAAAATTGGAGCTATGTTTAACTAGATGCATTTTAAATAAGGTGGAAGAATCGGCTTTGATTAGTCTAGCAGCATAGACCAGAGCATAGGCACACAAATCATTCCTGCAGAAACAGAAAAGAAAGACGGTGAATGCGACCGATAAAAGAGGATAATTGTGTGCCTAGACGTACGCCATTATACATTACAGGGCTAGGGTTAGGATTAGGTTTAACCCAAAACAGCGATGGAACAATATTAAGTCTAATTAATTACTGTAGTTTAAACATATTCTCTGCAGGTGGAGTTTCCCTTCAACGGAAGGCACTTTAATGAGCCAATTGCAATAAACTACTAATCTAACCTAGTAATTAATGCTAGCTGTAGCTGGAGCTTGTTATACTCGTTCGGCTAGTTTTTCAATGCTAACAGGGGATTAAAAAAACATGATAGAACCCTAAATTTGGATTATGTTATTATGGCACAGAGGGAAGAGGAGGACAAAGGTAAGTGAAAGTAAGGGGAAAGTAATAGAAAAAGATGCATGTGGGTGACTGGAGAGAGGGATGTTTCAATTTTATGAATTTACTTGAGAAGCGTACCCATGGTGGCCAAAAGGCAAAAAGCAAAGGCCTTTCTCTTCGATAATTGCCACTCTCACATGCTTTCCTTCTTCACACTGGTCTGTGCCTAGTTATTGGGGGATTTCATCGGAGCCTGCGAACAACATGGCTTCATACTTCGTACCCAGACACACAGACTAACTCCTATAATCATGTGTTGCTGTTTCCCATGAATTTTTATGGGATTATTGTATTCATTCCATAAGCCTAATTTTTTAACTTCAACAATGCTGACGACGATGATGCAACGGTTTTGTTTTCTTTCAGTCAACTCGTGGTAAAATGTGATATTCTGTTTTGGTTTTTTCAATTCATTTTGTTTTTTAGGTGAATGAAGAAGCGGGAGGGCAACCGTTTTCCCTGTTGTTATATGTTCAAACTCTGACTGGTGTGTTCTTTGTCCAGATGGGCATGCATGCCCTACAATTAATTATTGCCGACTTCAGAAATACCGTCAATCTTCCATTTTGAAGACAGGCTAACAGCTGAAAAAGACACAAGAAAATCTGCTACCCTTTTATCAGAGCCCACTTCGTTTCCCGTGTCTAACGGGTTGCTTACAGTTTAAGTTGTAACAGAGGTGTTCCTGTTTTATTTATTTATTTATATTCACTCTCAGAGGCAACATATTTCATTAACATTACCAGGTGCTCAATTTGACAACTTGCTCTAAAGAAGAGAGTCCAGAGGTCAATTATATGTTCCCCAACTCACATAAGATCAAGAGCTGAGAAAAGGACACCTCTCTTCTCAGTTCCTTACAAAGGGCCAGCAGTATTTGTATAACCTGCAAGATTTATTACTCCCTTGGTTTTATTTTCCTTTTTTTTTTAATAACTTTCTTTTACACCAGGCCATTCAAGTTTAATGATGACTAAGCCTGAACCACTTAGTAAATTTACCTAATGGCACCTCTTAAGGGTGAAGGCTGTCAAAATATAATATCCTCATGTATAGTCTTGTGTGCATATACCACTAACGTGCATTCGCAGTTGGCTTGAGGATAGATGAAGCACAAATAGTGATCCTTCCAATAATTTAATTTCAGTTAATGAATGTAATTTAAAAACCAGTATTGGAAGCAGCATTTCCTGTGATAAATGAAGGATCCAGTAATTAATTTTTTGCCACACTGGTTTTTTAAGGGATCCATGCAGCACCTAGTTACAGAGCCTATATGTTACGGAATCATATGAGACATTGCATTGCCACCCCAGTCAAATGACGGACTGCTTCCTGTCAAAGTATCCAACATCTACAAGATGGGGGATCCTGAGGCCCTTCAAACCATCTATCCCACAACAGGTTCACAGGTCCACGAATTCTGTTCAAAAGAGAGAGAGAAATGATGATCATGCAGGGTAACGAGATAGAATATGAAGTGATGATGTAGGCTATAGAAGTTACTCTGGGAGTAGTGGATCAGACCTACTTTCCATGTTCTGCAGTAACCTGCACCATATCAAGTGGAACTATATAAGCCTTGCAATAATATTGCATCATAAATTATTGTCATGCTAAATGGGCCGTTTTTGAGAGAAGCGGTTCATCCCACAAGTTGAAGAGGCTTATCAACTTAGGGGTGGGAATAGGCCAAGCCTTTATCAGGCGGCCCTGGCCTATTTAGGGCCTAGTACAAACAGGCCAGGCCAGGCCAAGGTCTATTTAAAAGCCTAAATATATAAATAGGCCAGACCTATTTTATTAAGGCCTAGCCTTTAGGCCTGACTTATTTATATATTAAATAAATATAATTGAATTTATATCATATAAATAATATAATATTTATTATTTTTCATTCTTATATTCTAATTTCAAATTATGTTTATATAGGTTTTGATAGGCTTAAAGTGTATAAAGTATATTTCTGGCCTCCAAGGCCTACAATATGAGGCCTTTTTAAAGGTCTATATTGTAAGTAGGCATTTAAAAAGGCTTCAGGCCCGACCAGGCCTTATGAAGGCCCAGGCCTGAGCCTAAAAAAAAAGCCTGAATTCAGGCTTAGGCCTTCTGCTCCCATTACAAGCTCAGGCCTATTTAGCCAAAGCCTGGCCTGGCCTATTTCCATGCCTATTATCAACTAAGAAACTCAGATTTACAACTTGAGTGGGCAAAGCAAACAGGAATTTATTCAAGTTAGACAATTAATGGCCAAGAAATATTCCCATGCGTAAGACAACAGTCTTTCTCAGTACTTACTCCTTCCATATTGTTGACACATTTTCGGTTTTTTCAAGCACTTCCAGTTCTTCCTGGATGGAATTCAAGAAAAACACAACAAATCAGGATTTTCCATTGCAGTAAATGATGAATAGCGGGAAGAGGCTATTTTGCAGAACCTAAATGGAGGCAAATACTAAAAGAAAACAATCAACTTAGTAAAATGTCTTGACATAAAAATTAAGCAGCTGGAAAGGTGCAGCAAAGCAATATGACCCATATTATTAGATTTTGATAAAGATAACTCATCATTAACATTAATGTTAACTTAGTCATATTTATGGAACTTTAGAAACTGAGAATCACATACAATTATGATTGGAAGTCAAACGGCAGATACTTGACAGATCATCTTTTATGCTCTTATCCATTTCAGTTTCAAATGGTAACCAAAAAGGAATTACTTGAAATATCTTATTATAAAAAAATATTATACATATTTTTCAAAGAATTTTCTGCCGCCAATTACCATATACACAAATTAGTCACCAAATCTGGGTTCTTCTACCCCTCAAGAAGTGGCGCCTGCTATCGGTGCATTTTGAAAATAGCATTTAAGTCTTTTAAGTCTTCAAATCATTAACGTATGTCATGCGAGGCAGGAAAAACAACCGTTTATAAAAGATCTGAAACTATTAAGCTGTGATGCATGTTTGATATGGTGCTATATTCCTCATAAAACTTTTAGTCATCATCATTGAGGATCCAGCAGTGAATCATCACGCATTCTTTCTCCGTACCCTTTCTGACAAAATGCAAGATTATGAAAAAGTAATATAGTAAAAATATTATTCTATCAAAAAGATATAGTAAAAATATTAAGAACGGCAATTTTACTTTTCAATCCCCAAAGTCAGGTATCAAATACTGAGAGTTCCCCACAGTACATTATCAAGAATGTGAAATCTGAAAGAAACAGCTGAAATGGGAATTCCTTGGCATTTGAAAATGTTTCTTCTGAAATAAATAGGATTCCCAAGAGCCCTGTCATGCTGATGACACTGAAACTTTAAAATTTCAAAACAAACTAGCAGAGGTTGTCTAACTGACAAATTAGATGTCATAGCCTAGTTAGAGAGATGCTGGGGAGTAATCAATTTTCATTTAAAAACTCTTCTAGTAGACTGCTTGTTTCAACTTTCGACCTGTTCAACCATGATATGAACATTCATATGTTTACATGAAATGTGCACCATCCATAACCAGGTCCATGTTAGATATGCCTTATTCCCAGTCCTGGGAGGTGAGGTATGCTTTACTAACCTAATACGCAAACTAGAAATCTAATCAGAATGCACAGCAAACAATAGCCAGAAACTACATAATTACACGCCAATGACCAATAAATTCCGTTCAACAATTGATCTTCATCCAAACACCAGAAAATTTCACACCCTTTCGTATCCCATTTATTATAAAAGCGTAATCTAAGTTGGGAATTCCTATAATTACATCTTTATTTAAGAAGCAAAATCTAGAAGCATTTGTACACAACTTTATCCCTTTTCCTCCCAAGAACCCTATTAGTCTAAGACTTATCCACCTAAATGCTCAGCCAATGGACTAGAAATACTTGGGCTTCAAGCATAAGCATCACCAAAACTGTACAGGTTTCAGTATACAAACAGATTGATATATACAGACATGTAAAAATATAAAAACAAATTAAAGTCGGAGAATGAGACGTAACTGAGGAAGAAAGATCACCTCAAGATATTGGGTATCTTGCTCAAGACGCTTAACTTCCGCAAGAATCCGATGCTTCCCTCTTTTATCAGGTCCTGCTACTGCTGCCGGAGTGGGTACCGAAGCAACGGCTTCTCCATCGGCGGAGGACGACGCCGTTTCAGACGCCATCACTGGGACTGCAACAAGTGACCCCAGGTAGGCTCATCCAGCATCATCTCCCTCTATTTTCACCAATATATCTGAATTTAAACACAAACACTCGACATTGAATATATATTCCTAGAAGATGAAATTTCGCTCGAATGCTCTTCCGCTCTCACACATACCCAGCTGGAAAAGAGGGGAAAGCGAAAGCAAAATACAGCGTATTTACTACAAACCTTGCTTTCTGGTATTCGAAAGCGGGTTTTCTTTTTATGAAAATGCGAGCCCCCAATGTATTTCTACGTCTGAGTAAAAAAAAAAAAAAGTATTTCTATGATTTCTTTTAAATATTTTATATTGCGCAATTGGAATCACGTTCGTTTCTTTTAATAAGTAAAAAAAATAAAAAAATCTCCGTAATTATTTTTCTAACCAACCCACGTTTATCATAAATCATTATATAATGGGGGCGTGTATATGAAATCATTTACTTTACTAAGCTAGAGAGTTGATGTAGTGATGTAAGGCCCGCTAAATCTTTTAAAGTTTCAAGTTTGAGTCCAAAAGAAGTTCTTGTGTGTTAAAAAGGACAATCATAAATCCTGAAATGAGTAGCAAATGATAATATATAAAAAATAAATCATTTATATATATATATATATATATATAGGGTTTTGGTTTTCTCATGTTACATGAGAAAAAAAAAAGTTTCCTACACACATATGAAATGGTGAGACCCACATATACTATGAATTCATATATGTATATGTGGGTCCCACCATTTCATGTGTGTGTAACATGAGAAAATATTTTCTCACACACACATATATATATATATATGAAATCATTATGACTATTAAATAACATGGCTATTTAATATCAGTGATTTTTCCAACTTTGCATGTTATGGGTATAGTTAGTAACTACCCATGATATTGCTGGTAAAATTATTTGACATTTAATTCTTAATATAAGATTTTATTCCTAATATACACGGTAGAGATTCTATATCAAGACTGGAGATAGTACTTTTTTATTTTGCTAGAGTTTCCTTTACTTTATTGAAGGAGTGACTCTAAACAGTAGGAAAAAAACAGAGTTAAAAGTATTTTTTGTTTGCACTGTAATTCTGTAAATATTAACGGTTGATCAACAAATCTAACAAAAGGTTTTTCAGGTGGCGGCACCTTAAAGGTGCCGTTTGCCTTGAGTGGCACTGGCTCGGCCCAATGGTGAAGACTGAAGACCAATGAGGAGTAATTACAAAACCGAAATTCAGATTTCCCCCCCCCCCCTGTAATTATAAAGTAATTGATTATGATACGTTTAAAGAATAAAAAGAATTATTTTAAATAGAAGGGATACATTTATACAAAATCATAGTTTTTATCCTTTCTGAGTATGGAATCATGTAATTGACTAATTATAACAACATCATTTGATGGCCTCTAATGAAAAATGGTACTTTTTTTTAAAGAAAAAAAAAACACAGTTGTGCCTTTTCTCAGTTTTTTTTATATAAAATTTTAAGAGAGGGATTGAGTTCACACACAAACTAAGGTAGGGCGTTATTGTTTTGCCCTTAGGGTATATAAGATTGAGAGTATACATGCCTCCACCTCAACCTGTGTTTCCACAAGTTCACATCACTTAGGATGTCTCTCTCAATGCCTTGACCAACTCCATTAAACTCTTTCCCTTTTGGTGAGGATGCCCGACCCTTTTATCAGTTGAGCCTAAAAACAAGGGTTCAGTTTTTTTTTTGGTACCACGTTTTCCGAGGGTTTTTTTTTTTTTGATATATTGGAACATGACATGGAATAATTTGTGTGTGGTAGCTTTCATGATGGGCCCAATCCAATACCAGCATCATTTGAGGTGGCCCATCTAAGGTTTCACTTTAACCCGTATAGGAAGTTTGGAGAGACTTGCTAATGAGAGTTAGCGCAAATGGTAAGGGATTTAGGATTAGGCCCTTGGGTCGTGGGTTCGATCCTCTCTGCCGTCGCTGGGACTCCTTTAGTAGGCGATCTTGTAAATCCCCAGTAAGTATTCATAGAGCCCGTGGCCGTGTCCTAACCTTGGTGGGGGACTGGTGTCGAACCCCTCCAAAACTTTTTTTCCTATAAAAAAAAAAAAAAAGTTTGGGGAGACTTTTCGTGGAACCATGATTATTCCTCCCAAGACCTGTATTATTATTACGGGACGCTTTCAAATTTCAAGGTTAGCACTTTCGTGAATTATAAAAACTAGTGTGAATCTATCACGCAAATAGATTTTTGTTGGGCACGTACGGTGGAACATTCTCCCATTTCACAGTCAAATTCAACCCAGACTCAGCTTGAGTTTATTCTACAGAGTACAGAGATGGGGACGCTATATGTGGTGCATCATTAACTGTCGAAACAAAATCACGTTATAAATTCCTCTATTATATAAAATTGCTACAGGTGCTCATGACGAGAACCAAAAGGGAGAAATAGAAGATAGATCCAAAATCCAAACCGAGGAGCATAGTCATCTTGGCTGATGGTCATTAAAAATAGTTGTATGCTTTCTGAAGCTTACTTGGATTTGCTTATGACTGTGTATTTCCGTAATTTGAGTCAAAATTTCTCACATACTTATCTTATAAATTGTAAACATCATGGTTAAAATGTTAGTGCAGCCCCTCTATTATCTCACTTGTTATAGATCTTTGTGCAATATGCTTCTTATACCATCCACAATTCAAGTATAGTTGGTGAAGGGTCGAGAAAGCAATAGTGTTGTAGCCCTCCCCACACAATCATTTAAGCTATAAACGGCCCATGCGCGCTGACTATCGTAATCACAACAAAAGGAGTCGCCGTCAATTTTGTAAAATAACGCTGGGGCCGTGGGCTTTTTTGCATTAATTTGACCAGTTTTGTGACGTCTGTGGTGGCGACAGATGATTTGAATGTTCATTTCTTTATATGATGCTGAACTCTAATTAACTCGTTCGACCAAATACATTACATTATAGAAGTTTGATACTCTATATATTCGCAGCCAACATTAGTTAGAACAGTCAAGAAGTTTGACACTTTCGATTTTCGGAATGTGAAACGAGAGAAACTTCTCACTCTTTTTCAACCCCCGTGGCATCAGAATATATCATGGGACTTATTCGCATCGTATCATAAAAAAGGGCATTAATATATTGCGTCTGGTAGTTTAACGACTCCGCACAGCATAAATTTAAGTTAATCTTGTACGATACGGTACAACTTCCAAGGAAGCAAAAATTTCTGGTCAAAGCTTTACTGACATAAATCCACGCGCTTAGCCTTGTCACCTAATTCAGGATGTAATCACACGTTCATAGCAGCGCTCCTGAGTTTTTACCTCGTTGGTTTAAGAATATCACAGTAATACAAACATCAGAAGAAGTTTAGTGCAAATTATGGGAGGTGAAGCCGATGATCAATGACATGGCGCGCGGAGGGTGGGGAAGCTGAAAGTCACGGTTCCATTGACTTTTGAGAGTAAATGGTGGGGCCATGCGAAGGAGTTGAATTACAATTTTCCTTGTTCAATAGCTAATTGGCGACGCTCTTCTGGGTTTGGAAAAGTTCCTGGATTTTGATTTGGAATTTCTTCCTCCTGCGTGTCTTGACTATTTGAATTACTACAAGTTTTGCCCTGCTTGCGTCCCTATAAAGAAAGCCAACGAAGCGACCTCCACAGAACTATACACCAAATTTCTTCATCTTCTTCCTTTCTTAGCAAGAAGCCAAGAAGCAACTTTATTAGTTTTTCTGTTTAATTCCCTCCAGGCCAGAGTAAATGACTACAGATTCACTCACAAAGGACCAGGTTGCTGATTTCCGGGAAGCCTTTAGCCTCATTGACAGGGAGTCTGATGGTGTGTTCTTTTCCCCTTTTCTTCCAACGGTTTGAAACAACATAATAACTTTGTTTTGCTGCTGATTTGAATTTGTTGGTGATGTGTAGGATTTATCACAGCGGATGAACTGGCCACCATTGTGCAATCACTGGATGGAAATCCCACACACGAAGAAATCCGGGAAATGATCAGTGAAGTGGATATGGATGGTAATGGGTGTATAGATTTTGAGGAGTTCTTGACAATAATGAGCAGGAAAATGAAGGTAAGATCCAAACCAAAACTAGTTAGTGTAACAAGGTTGAAGCTTTGAAACGTTGAGGCTGACTGTAAGTTGAAAACAGGAAAATCTGACAGAGGAACTAAAAGAAGCCTTTAAGGTGTTTGACAGAGATGAGGACGGATACATTTCTGCCGCCGAGGTAAGCATGGAGTTCAACGTTTGCCTATTTAATACTCCTCCAGTATTAAATGTAATCTGATAAATAACATATATGTTAGGATTAAATAATTTATTTCACTTCTTTAATTTCCTAAAAAAAAACTATATATATTTAGAAATGAAGAGAGTAATATGTCCATATGCATGACTGAGGACTAAAGTTAGCATATATTTGATAGCTGAGACACGTAATGATGAATCTGGGAGAGAGGCTGTCGGATGAAGAAGCAGAGCAGATGATCAAAGAGGCGGATTTGGATGGGGATGGTCAAGTTAGCTATGAAGAATTTGCAAGGATGATGATGGCCAACTAATCTCAATAACTGTGAATATGCTACTTTATACCCAAAATAAACGTGTGTTTGTGATGGCTGAAAATCATCTCCTTCAACGTATTATGTAAATCCTTCCTTTCACTGCACTATATGATGCCTCAATGTTGTTGATTTGTTGATAACTCTATTTTTCCCACTCCAAAAGCCTTGTTCAGATGGATTACCCGACTCTGGCTTAAGGGCCAGTGAGACACAAAATCCAGTGCTATGCATTCTATTGATTAAATAATATGCATATGAAAATTATAAAGAGCTTGCATTTGAAGTTTCAATTACTTATTTAAGTTTTTATTGGTACTTATGGGGAAAATTTTAAATAAATGACATTTTAAATAAAAAGGTGGCATGTATCAAATTGAGATTTTAAAGTGTTAATGATTTTGGCTACTGACCAGCTGGCTCCCTCCTCCATTGTGTTTTCTACCTGAAAACAAAATTTAACTGCATGTCAAAATCAAATTTAGCAGGCATAATATTTATATTCAGAACCAATCAAGGGAATAGGGAAGAAGAATTGAAGCATATAGTGCAAAATGAAACAGGTCCTATGGTTCAATCAACAACATCTACTTCCTTCATCGCATTTTTTGTCCAAACTTGCATGATCTATTCTGACATACCTGATGAAAACGATGACTATATACCAGGTTTATCACGTCTCTGAAGCTTAGAACAATATCCTTTCCTTCTCTCAATCTAGTTCTAAGCGACGTCTTGTGTCCAGTCTCTTCCCTTGGTGAAGATTTCTCTTGAAAAAGAACAAAACCTAGAGAAGGCTGAAAATACCATTTTTGTCACAAACAACAATTAACTATGATAGTTTTATAAAATCTAATTAATGTAAATATCAATCAAGCAAAAATGATAATGAAATAAATAAGTTATGCAATTCAACTCCCAAAAATCTAATTTATTCTACAACCAATATCCTCAACATTTTCATTTCCTCAACAATTATAATTACAATGAAGGTTAAGCTAGAAATAAAATTAGGGTGTTACAAAAAGAAAACGAAGGTCCTTCTATCCTAACTCTATGCTCCTTTGACTCTTCCCTCTCTGAAGACAATTGCTTCTATCTCGCTAGTTCCCTCTTCTTCTCTCTAGTTCTCGCTGTATGAGCTTGCTCTCAGGAAACATTGAGTCGATGTTGCAGAAGAAGATGAACAGTATGTGTTAGCCCCTTCCCTGCTCTCACAAACCCGTGGCTTTTTGTTTAGGTCTTCCTCTCACATTGGTTATAAAATGACAACGTCTTACATGAAAATACAAACTAAATGATGATATTTAGTTATTTACAAAGCTTAAGGTCCAAAAATATATATAGGTCAAACAACACCCAATATCAAACGCTTTTCAGAGGTGTAAAAGTACCCATGAATCTTCAAAATAGGGTGCAAAAATAACTTGACCGTTAAATCTAATTTAACATTGTCACTCTTGTGGTAGTTCCCATACAATTTTCATAGAAATACCAAAATGCTCCTAGTTAAAAAAAAAAAAACAAAAAAAAAAAACAAAGAACACCCTCCCCCTTCCAATCTCGATCTCATATCTCTCAACTCAAAATTATATGCAAGATAAAAACAAATATTCGCGTACAGTTAGCCATTGATAAATGTCAAGATCCAGAAAAAGAAAAAAAGAAAACACAAACAGTCATGTGAACAGAAGATAAGGAGAGGAACCTTTAGGATGAAGACTATCTTTGAGCTCACAAGCTTGTGGTTCTTCAGACTCCTTATTAGAAGTATCGTTACCGGTGGAGGACAAAGGAGGTGAAGAATCTATGATTTGGTAGAGGTTAGTGTTGTTAGAGTTAGCATTGGAAGCCTTGTTGCAGATCTCTAATTCTCTCTTCTCGGCTGCCATATCCATTGTCAATGTCAAACCCCTGATTCATTTTTCCTCTGTGTTTGATGCTATAGCTTTAGGCTTTGGGAGATCGGAGATCGAGAATGTGCGGAAGCAGTTGTCTTCTACCTTCGCACTTCCAGTTAAGGCTTTAGCACGCACACGCCGTCAACATGCTCAAGGCCTCTCTCTTTTTTTTTCGTCAAGGTCAGCTTGACGAAAATCGGCTCTTACTATTTAAAACAAAATTATTGGTGTGAAATATCCTAAATTCATTCTGTCCTTGAACATAATCTCATTTAGAAGCATCAGGGTATCATGTGTGTTTTTTTTTTTTTTTGAATTAGGGCATTTTGGTATTTCCATGAAAATAGTTTGGACCCACCATAAAAAGTGACGGCATTAAGTTTGATTTAACGGTCATGTTATTTTTGCATTCATTTTAAGAGTTCACAAGTACTTTTGCACATCTGAAAAGTATTTGGTGTTGTATGTTCTTTAAATAAAAGTCAATGTGTATTTTTACACCTTAACTCTATTTTAGTTGCTGCCATATGAAAACAAAACAAATAAAACAACAAAAATTGAAATAAAAAAATAAAATAAACTATCAGCTTCTTAATATTAAAAAAATAATCTTTAAGCTAAACCTAACTACTTTTATTTTATTTAAACCTAATCATATTTATAATGTAATCCTGTAAATGATGCACACAATTGATATCTTCTAAAATCTAAAAAAAAAAAATCCTAAATTTTGCAACAATAATTCCCAAGATATACAGAAATATATCTCAAATCTAATTAAAAAGAGGGATCATTAGGCATTGACTAGAGGCGTAATGATATAACCAAATAAGGAATGATGTTCACTAAAGACACAAACAAAATGATTAAATGTGCAATGGTGTTTTGATTAAATGAGTGGTAACATTGATTAGATGAGTAATGACATTAACTAAAGGAGTAAGCAAATTTACTAAAGACTTGGTGATATTGATTAAATAAGTAATAATATTGATAAAAGGGTATAATGATATTGAATAAATGAGTAATGATATTAACTAAATGTATTTATTCTTTAAGTGAGTACATTTACACCTTTAGTCAATACATTTCCTCATTTAGTCAATCTCCTTATTTGTGTAATCAGATTAACTTTTGGGTAGGTATACAAGAATAGTTTTGTCTCAGTTTGTAAAAAAAAAAAATAAAAAACTTTCTAAATCCAAGGTTCTAGGGTTACCCAAACGCTTGCTATGTCTTTAATCAATTTTATTACTCGTTTAGTCAATACTATTATTAGGAATAAGTATGGATTGGTGCATTAGGTTTTTGTCAACCCTTAATCATTAGTTTATTTATTTAAGCCTTTAGTAAATATTATCATTCATTTAGTGAATATTATTATGTATTTAGTCAATATAATCACCCATTTGGTGAATACTATCATGTTTATAGTCAATATCATTATGCTTTTAATCAATACCTTAAGTATTTAGTAATTTCTATTACTTATTTCGGACAATGTCATTATGTCTTTGTTTATATTATATATGTGTACTAATGCCTATATATAACAAACGAGTTTTGGTGGTTTAAGGGTGGGTTCAAATTCCACCTTAAACCCCACCCCCTAAGAAACAGCCCTTGCAACTCGAGCCATCACTCACCGATAGGTGTAGGCCAACTAGAGCTAGAGCTCTGGTGGCTGGTGGCAGTGGTGCTCTGGCAAGACAATTTTTTTTTTATTTTAAAGTGAGGGGCATGATTGTAAAATCATTAACACTTTAAAATCTCCATTTTCTCTATCACCTTTATAAATTTAAATGATACTTATTCAGAATTTCCTCAATAATATATACCTCTGCATGCCAAGTAAAATAAAATAGGCGTAAATATATTTATTAATTATTATAATGTCACTTTGTTGGGTGCAAACAACCTGAAACATTCAAAATTACGCGAAAAATAATAACATATTAAGGATCAAGTTGTAACTAAAAATGATAATTTATAATCATTTCTTTTTATGATTATTAGATAATTTAAAATTTTCAATTTTTTACTTAAATAATTTCCCCCTCCCAATTTACATTCTAGGAGCATCCCTTCGCGCGTTTGTTGACTTTTTGCATGACCAGAACCAGAAGATGATTCGGATTATCTAGGCGGCGGCCACTGTCTAACGGCGCCTCGCACGGAAAGATTGGCATCATGGCCGAACTATAAATTTCAAATTAGCTTTTGGGGACAATCATATTTAATTTGAGATTTATTCTCTAAAATTGACATCGTATCATTTTATCCAAACCCTAAAATCCCCAAATGTAGGGAATGGATGCGTCCGCAAGCAATAATCTCGACGACTACTCTCCATCTTCAACTGTAATAAATTTCGACAGGCCGATCCCCTTGTTGCGTGGACCGTTACCGGCCGGTCCATCGGACGACCCATCGGCCGGTCCGTTTGTACTTGCATTCAGAGACTCACAAGCTTGGATTTCCTCATACAGAGCCTGTGAGCGCAAAATCATCCTGCAATGTCAAGAGGGGGCCAGGATTGGATGTTCTATAAGCGCTTCCAGCAAGTGTAAGCCTCCATGGTGGAGGGCCCTGATGGGTGGCAAACCTACCGATTTAAAAGAGCGAGAGCAATGCGAAGAGCGCGAAATGGATAGTTGCTTTGCCGTTGCGAAGGAGAAATGTATTGGGTTTGCCAGGGACAAGTGTTTATCTCCCTTTATGGACGCACGGATTGCAGTTAGGAAAAAAGGTTTGAATTCGAAGGAAGCTTTGAGATTGATTCACTTAGCATCATTGTCCGAAGAGAGTTTGCAGATGATGGGTCAATTGGGCTCTGTGTTCCTGTCTCTCAATACGAAATTAGGGTTGACAAACTACAAGGCAAGTGAACTGCTTGGCTCGGATGAGAATGTGCGGTGCATCCTGGGGGAGCAGCGACAAGGGACCGAAGAACTGTAGCTTATTTTGAACGTGGAAGCACAACCAGCATAGCTTCTGCTTGTTTTTCTTTGGCTATCATTTCTACGCAGACATTGGCTTGTATTTACAATTTCGTCTTTCCTGACAATTTTTTTTGTATGAATTGTAATTGGTGCAAAACTTTCAACTCTGTTTGATTGATGCCCAAAAAGCATTTCACGTTCACCATTCACTGATTTATTATGCCATGAAAGGTCAACGTTTGCTTGCTGCTATTTTTCTTCTTGTTCTTACTGATTCATTTTGAGAAGGCGATGGCTTTGCATCAAGGTACACCTTTTTTAGTTGCTGTAGGTGTTAAAGGAATCAGGTATATTGGTACTTCTTCGCTGCAACCCACTTTGGTGAATAGAAAAGTCTTCTTTCGTGGTGGCATCATTAGTTGAATAGTAGGCAGGCATCCACTTTGTTGCAACCCTTGATAAGGTTCAGTACGTGGTATTCATCTGTAAGGAAGCTATTTTGTACATTATAGAGTGTAATTTCCTTGTGAAGATTTGAGACTACTGAAGGCTTCATTTTTACCTTCTTTAACCCTTCATATCTCTAATTTGATTGGGCACATTCACTCTCTACTACAAGATATTTACATAGTGAGTGTGTTTATTCAGATGACGAGATTAGTTTTGCTTGGTGGAGTTTATTGTTTGAGTTTGAATGGCTTTCATTGTTAGATCAGCAGATAATCTGTCTCTGTGCGCCTCACCTGTTGCTTTGTTGAAGATTTGAGCCTATACTCGGATTTTTTTAGAAGTGCTGTCTTCTGTATTTTTTTAAGCTATGGGGTCATGACTCGTGTGTTATGTTCGGTGCAGTTTATTACTTTTGTCCTGAACGCTTTTGGTTATTTAGCTATGGAGTAGTTCCTTTTAGAGCGGGGTTGTTTGGTATGAGAAGAGGGAAAGTGGGCATAGGGGAAATTTTTTAATTGGATTTTTTTTTTTTTAAAAAAAGAGAGAAGTAGGATTAAAATTTTTTAGTCTTTAGTTTTACACATTTTCTATGTTAAATTTTTGTGATTCTACTTTTTAATTTTCTTAAATCCAACCCATAAAAGAGGAGATATGGGCTTAGGCCACAAGCTACTTCTATAGCTGGAAGTTGTGCTCTTGCACCAATTTGGTACAGAACAGGAGCAGAAATGAAAGAAAAGGGACAAAATCGTTAAAAATTGAAGATTAATTCAAAATTATATGATAAGGGGTTAACAATAATCGCTAACTAGTCAAGATTCCCAATGAAATCTAAGTTACCATTCCTAATCCTTAAAATATAGAATTGAGAGTAAATTATATAGACTTGCCCTGAGTTTCGTTGAAATTACACAAACATTCACTTTATTTTAATCCGAGGAGCCATGTATTTGTTTTCTTGCATTTTTGCATTCTTATTTTCTTCACTAAGCACATCAGTAGGATATTGCTATGAGAAGATTGAAAACTGAAAACTAAGCCAAAATATATAAGGAAAGCATGGGATCAGTCAAGATTCATATTTGGTTTGAGGGAAGGGTGTGAGAGGGAAAATTAAGAGAGAAATTTTTTCTCTCATCTCTACAAAATTGCCTATAACAACTTTTCAATATTCCTAAAATATATTCTTAACAAAAAAAATATTATTTCTATTAATGACAATTTGGTCTTTGTACTTCTAAAAAAAATTTTCCCTCTCACTCTCTCCCACATCTTTCTCTTAAACCAAACATAACTTGAGTGTCGAAAAATATTGAGCTAGGCATATAATGATTGAGGGGTTTAAGATTTAAGCTTGAAAGGCTCGGGTTTGACTTGATCGAGGTTAGAATGGTGTTGTGGAGCACGTTTATGAGCAATTGTTCCCCTTCTTTCAAATTTTTTTCCTTAGAAGCAGCAATGGCACACACACCACACGCCATGCTCGATGTTGTCTAGATTTGGAAACGATAGAAAGGACTCGAAGTTCAAGAGCATGTCGTATCCCAGCTAATTCTTGAGGGTTTATCACGGTCTTCTCTTTCTTGTCTCAACTTTTAAATTAGGGAAAATTCATATGGGGTCTTTTTAATAAAAAAAATTCAAAAAAAATTTCAAGATTCTGAAAATATCAAAAAAGGCCTTAGGGTTTTTTTTATAAATTCATTAAACTTTAATTGTTAACGAGGCTGATATAATTGTTATTAGGATTGATATAAATATTAACGTTTTAATGAATTTATACTAGAAAAAGGCTATATTTTCATAATCTTAAGTTTTTTTTAATTTTTTTGTTAGAAGGGCCCCTATATGGATTTTCCCTTTAAATTATAATTTGAATGATTTAGATTTAATATTTTATAAAATATTTTTTTTACTAATTTAATAATTTTAAAATATATTTCTATAAAATATTAAATATGAAACGTTCAAATTGGTAGATGGAAAGAAAAGAGAATCATAACTAATCCTCATATGTTAAAGAAAGCTGCCCCAACACTCTCACATGTCATATATTGCCAATACCCAGCCCCACCTATTAATATTAATTTATTAACGAAATTACTAGATAGATTCCTTTTGGCAATTGGGAGATTAATAAATTTTGCAAGGCAAACTTTCTGAATCACGAAATTACTGGGATATTTTAACTGATATAGGACATTATTAACTTGGTTTAAGAATGAAAGGAGGTAAACATCATTCCGTTACCCTGTGGCTCTCTTTTTTTTTTTTATACTTACCCTGTGGCTTCTTTTTTTTTTTTTATTGTACCCGGTTTACTAGAGCTTTGCCCTGATTAGTCCGAATCGAGGTTCCGTCGGGCGCATAAACAAGGACCTTTCCCAGGAAAGTTTTCTGCATCTACAAAAATGCGAACTTGAGACCCTTACTTAAGCGACTCAAATCCCACTTGAGCCAACTTCCACTGGTTCGCCTCTCTTGATAATAAGGAAGATGCCTCCTGATCCAACTTTTAGAGTCCACTAAGATATAACCGAAAACCAAAATTTAGTTCTGAACCAAAAAAAAAAAAACATAACTTGCATTGCAAGATGGACTCAAAATTTCTCTCTCTCTCTCTCTCTCCTCTTTGCAAAGAAAAAGAATCTGTCCTTTTCCCCTGACCTCATTACTGTACAATCATTCTCTCTCTGTTTTTTTTAATAAAAAACTATAGAAGCGCAGTTGTATTTTTGTTCTTAAACAAACAGTTAGATGTGCAGTAATTGAGCCTTTGCCAGTGGTGTGGAACATGGTCACTGCTAATCAGAGTTTAGAACCAGTATTAGCAACATTAAATTTTCATCTTCTTTAAATCATGTTTATCCAATCAAAATATCACAATATTATTTAAATTTTTTTCTTATTTTTTTAATTAACAACTCAGATAAATTAAGAAAAAATATGAGAAAAATAAATTATGAGAGGATTTCATTCTTATTTACCAGACAGAGCCAGAGACTGGTTTGGGACGCGCGATGTTTATGTAGAAGCAATCGGACGGTGTATATGTTGTATTGGACAGAACCGAACAAGCCAAGATTGAATCTGCTCGGTATTACCAATTCGTTTGTGAGTACTAAGTACTATATGATTGAGCACAGCCATGAAACCAACGGATAAAGCACTGCCTTCTCTGGTGTCTACGCATTTTCATGTGTTTCCGAACAAGATGGCAAACCATAATAGCTTCAGCTTCACTGTTGACTCAGTTTCAGACATGTATTTCCAGTAAACAAATTTGGGGGGCCTGGGGCCTCACCATAACCCAAGCCAACAAAGAAGCACCCCCCTTGAGTAGTCTTCACTGCGACTTACTACTAATAAACGCATTTATTTACGAGTACTTTAGATTCTCTCAGTATTTTTATTTACTCATATATTTATAAACATATAAAAGCCGTGATCTTTCATGAAAAAGCAATGTGGGTTTGTGGGTTTTTCTCGATCTCAAACAGAATGGTTTGGTTTTTCCCCCTTCTTGTGTGAGGAGGGATATTGGGAGAAGGTTGGGGCTGAGGATGACTGAATTGAAGGGGAATTGGGAAGGAAGAGAGGAGAGACAGAGGAAGGTGCCAACTGGATAATTAAATGGGTTGTCCATATATCACAGGCCTATGAACCTATGCTCACAAGAGCCTGAATCAGAGAGTCCCCAGAACTTAGCTGTCACAGAGATTACCATCCTCTCTCTCTCTCACAACGCATGCTCGAATCCACCCAAAAAGAAACGAATCCTTCCAGCGATAACGACACCGTTCTTACTTTCCATCATATTCTCTTCTGTGATCTCTGATTCTTTAAAAAAGCATCAAACCACAAACACCCACCTCATACGACTATCTCCTTTATTTATGCTAAACCAGTTCAAAATAAAGACATGGATGGGATAGGACTGGACTAGCGCCTCGATTGACCACTAAACCAATTCAAAGTGCCGTGAGGGGCAGAAGAAGGACTAGCAGGCTCAGCGACGGTACCATTTCATTTCACTTTACAAACAACAGGAAAAGGATATGGTGGAGAACTTAGAAAATTACATTCGTGTCCTTCGAAACTTAAACCAACAAGTGAATGGAGTTATGGCGGGCTCACTACTGGGTTAAGCCAACAGCCAAACACCCCCTCAAGGCGACAAGGCCCCAACTATTTATGAATTATTGTGCACTCTGTGCATCCACAGGCCATTCCTATTGTTTGCACACCCGCCTCTCAACTCCATCGTCATTCTTGATTAACTCACATTTAATCCTAATATTAGTCATTCCTGCATCCATATTCATGTCTTATCCATTGTTAGGGTATATATATGGATTATTAGCAATTATTACCTATTGATTCGAATATTTATCATACATGATGAGGGGTTGATATGAATAAGGACATGATGAGATTGAAGTTGGATCCAGTTAGTCCTGTTTGGGTGGGGGGTGGTGGAGCTGAAAAAATAGGATGAGAAAAACAGTCAGATTAGAATGAAGTGTTTGAATTAATATTTTTTAAAATAAATTATTAAATTAAAAACTATTTTTATGAAAAAGTCTAATACCTACTTTTCACAGCATAGATAGAATTTTATTATTCTTAATCTAATTATAAATAATATTTCCAATCCACTTTTATCTTATTTACAAACTTTTGAGATAGAGAGAGAGAGAGAAGGATCCCCCTCCCCCACTGACCCTGCCGTGCCGCCCTATGCCTCTATCTTCTCTGAGCCTAAGATGTACTCCTCATCCGTCATCATCACGCCTCTCTCTCTCTCTTAGCTTTTTTAGCCCTTCTTTTATTTCCCTCTTCCTTCACTTCACTGTCCCCTTCCTTTTTCTTTCCATTCATTATTTTACTTCTCCTCAAGGAGGTGGCTTCTGTCTTTTTATAACCTAACCTCCCTTTATCCCTGTCCTCCCCCCACTCTCTCTCTATATATACTTATTCTCTGCCTCACATTATCTTCTGCCCCTCCTTCCTCGACTTGAACCATGCCTGTGTTGTTAGCGAGTATTGTTTACACTTCTTTTTTTCGCCTGCTGTGGAAGAAATGTTTGAGAAGTTGCTAATGGAGGAGAGAAAGTTCCCAAAGGAAAAAGTGAAGCTGCCAGCATGATCTAACTTTGGTTAGTGAGAAAGATGAAGAATGCTAATCCTGACTAGGTCATGCTGTGACAGCCTCACTCTTTCCTGTTTGGGGACCCCGTTTCTTCCTTTCTTCTTCACACCCTTCATCTTAAAGTAAAAGGCAAGTATAAGAAACTACTGTTGGCTTCGTCTAGTATTTAGTATATTCCCTTTTTTCTGACTTCCCACTTCTAATATGGCAGGCGTGCGAGATCCTTACCCTTTTCACTTTAACATGTCTCATTCCTTTTTTATTCTTTTTATTCCCATGGGTTCTCATGCCTCCCTGGTTTTATCGGCCTTCTGTTGTCCTAGATGTGTGGATTCTAAGGACGTAATCCATGCTTTCCTTTTCCATATGTATGCCTAGGGTTACATGTACCACTTAATGTCTCTATTACTATTGAAGTAGATAATCTGTTATGGTATTCTGAGTAGATAAGTAATTCCTTTTCTGTTTTCAAATCCATCAACCAACTTGTACAATGACTCTGTCCATATTTCTCTCCTGGATCCATAATACGAACCGAGTTTCCAGGCTTAAAAACGAGGATCTCCTGAAGAGCTGTGGAAATCAGCAAATAGCTGCGGTAGTTTCAGCGTACGATAGTTAACCGAGTCAAATGTTGTTTTGGGTGATTTTTATGCCTAGGTTTTTGAAAATCTGCTTTATACTCTCGGGAACTGGGCTTTAGAATCACGCGGCCTAGCTTTATACTGTGCTTTGTTTATTTGGTTTGACAGATTAAATTCGCTTGATATTCAGGAGGTGATTCTGATCGATGTTATTCCGGTTATATAGTACAAACGGTGACAGATAGATCATGCTGGCTGGCTTTTGAACTCAGATAGCTAGAACTCGTTCGATGAAAATACCAGACGTGAACTTTTCACGTCTCTGTATTTAATTTCAATTATTAAGTAAGGGTTGATCGATGTGGATTTGAGATGTTGGATCAGGCTGTATTTTTCAGGCTGTATTATGAATTAGTACCTGGTTGTTGGCAGATGTCTTGAACTGGAAATTTAGGCTGTATTATGTAAATTCCTTAGTCTGTTTTCTATGTGTCAAGGATAAATTTGCTCTACGTTTTGAACGCTATTTTTATATGCACGTGCTCAGCTGAGTGCCACAAAAATGTTGCAAGGCAGGTCATTCTTTGTTGAAATGTTTAACATGGCATTGCATATTGTGAAAGTTAGATGTAATATGAATCTCTGGTAAAATGGAGTTTGGTTGAACAGGATGCTCTTGTCTTCCTAGTCTAGGGTTAAAGGAACTTCCGTGTCATCACTGTTACTTGTAGTTGAAAATTAAAGATCAAAGTTGTGATTTTTAGTAGTAACCAACTAATAACATCAACAAATGTAATTGGAATTTTGAAGGTGACTTTGGCAAAATAAGAATATCGAATCCGTCAGATTTAACATTAATTAAAACGACAAAATTGGATCTTTTGCTGCAAATATTGTCTTCGATGTGGTATTAGGGACTTAAGAGTTGTTGACAATAATCTAAGAAAAATGAATTAAAAATATTTAACCTCGAATTTCTTTTATTCTTTTTTTAAAACTTATATGTAGCTAGTTATCACAACTTGTCTTTGAATTTACGTTTATATCTTACCAAAAAAAAATGATCTAGTTGAGTTATTTATATACTCGGTGAGTTATTCTTGTACTCCTGATAATTGTATATTTAATTTGTGATTGTTGTAAATGTGGTTGAATTTACTAGTTTATATACGAGGTTATTGTTTTTATGTTCATGACTTGAAAAATCGTGGTAACACGTTTATAAATTTTGTGCCAACTTTTTCAATTTTCAATTTGACAATGCATAGTAATTCTCTTTATAAATTTTATTAAAAAAATTGTTAGCTCACTTCTAAATTGGTGCAAGTTTTTTCATTTTGATAATGCATATTATAGATTTTATATATAAAAAAAATTGTTGAGTACGAGAGATTATGAATTGAATTTGAATCATTTGAATTTAAAATATAATTAAATTAAATTGACATCATTTTTTATATTTTAATTACTTAGTTATACATTATCAGTATTTATTTATTGATAAAAATTAAATTCTTACAAATTTACGATTTAAGGTTCTAATTCGATTTTACAACATTATCATAAGTTTAAGTTACAAATCAAGCCTATAATTCAATTTCACGTTGTTGTCTCGAGTTTATTTAAACCTGTGACAACCCAAGGGTTGATTATAAAAATTCATTCAGTTAGTTATATCCCACAAGAATATTTTGGGTGTGTAATTACTAAGAAAATATTTTAGCTCTTGGATGAGTTTTCATTTAACATTTTGGGTGTGCAAGTACTAGGAAAATATTTTAGCAATTGGATGAGTTTTCATTTGACAGACTTTTTTAGAGTTAACGGCGAGATTTAAACTGTTTCTTAAAAACTCTTGGCCCTTCATAATCCATACTTCATAATCTCACCAATAAAAAGTTTTTAGAAGTTTTCATGGTTATAGCTCAAAGGTTATAATTTGTGTACTTATGAAGATTATGATTTGTCATTGTTGCGGTGAAAGGCCTATAAATAAAGTACTATCTACTACACTTTGGTTGCATCTACAATAAATAAGATATTGCTTTATCTTTTTCTATAATTGTCTCTTTAATCTCTCTTAATCTTTTTATTTCATTTCTCTTATTTTCCAATTTTTAAAACAAGTTATCAGTACGACTCTCAAACCAATGTTTGTTTTTTTCCTCATTGTTGCTCAACTATTTCCTCTATATTCTTTTACCATATCTCTATTCAATCTATATGAGATAATTTGAGTCATTGTATTGAGTTAAAGATTTCATTTTACCAATTGTTTTTATACATGGGTTTCATGGCTGATATTTGAGATTATTTTTACTTTTATTTTCATTTTCATTTTTTTATTTTATCTTATATTGTTATTTCCAACCATCAAATGCAAATGAAACTAAGTCACACTTGAAATGTGGTAGACCAATTGGTTCTATAAAAAAAATTATAGATAGAAAAAGAGAGCAGCTAATAAGATGATCTAGGCAAGGAGGCCAACATAACTAATCAAAAGACGCCAAAAAAAGTTCAAGTATATGAAAATAATGAAGAAATCCTCAATGAGTTTTTATTTTGATCGAGCACCATAATCAACGCAACGTAATCTCATTTAGTGGAATTACAAACATTAGCTTGCATGTATAAAATGTTTAAAATAGGGAAAAGTGGCTGTAACTTTATGATGGTTTTGTTTGGTGCCTTGATTTTGTATGGCACTTTTTTTCTCCCAAGAATTATAAGGGATCTTTTTAGTCACGACGTTGTTAATGTTAAATAATGGTTTCTTGCGCCAATCAATATTATTTTTAAGAAATAAACTTATAAGTTTAACATATTAAATAAAGGTTTTAAATTTCTCATATTGCATGAAAATAAGAAGATTCTTACACACACATGAAATTGTGGGACTCATATATATATATATTAAGGGATTAATGTTTCTCATGTTGTAGAAAAAAATTATCTCATGTCATACACACATGAAATGATGAGACCTACGTATATATATATTAATTCATATTTGTATATATGGGTCCCATCATTTCATGTGTGTGTAGGAAGTTTAGTTTTCTCATGCAACATGAGAAAACTAAAACCCATAAATTAATTACATATATGTGGGCCCCGTCATTTTATATGTGTGTGACATGAGAATACACTTCTTCCATGAAAAGTGTTTTTCTCATTAAATAATATTTTAGCATTTTTTTAATGTCTTGTCACTATTTAAAATTTTAATGCATTTTTTTTTTTTTTTGCTGATAAAACTAAAAGTTTTAAAATTAAAGATCTAGAAAGAAATTTCATAAAAGTAAGGCTCAAAATAAAACCTAACGAAAAATTAAATGACTAAATTCACACTTAAAATCTTTATTTTTCTTACCATGCTTAAAATCTATATCATGCAAAGCTGGAAATTTGATACACACACATATATGCGTAAATTACACTACAAACATATATCACTACGAGGAATTATGGAACTGAGAAAGTATAGTTTTCAACAAAGTATTTTCATGTTATGTTGTGGTTGAAATAACCAATCAAAATAAGGATCTTGAACCTAGATTAGTGGAAGAGTGTAGAAATAGAAATGATTGACTAAAATGAAAGACGCAATTCAAGAAGAGTTAAATTCACTCTCAAAACATGATTTTTTTGGACTTGTAGTCTAAATACCAAACGATGTAAAGCATGTTGCGTATAGATCAGTATTTGTGCGTAAACAAAATGAGAAA
Source organism: Acacia confusa (assembly GCA_037074495.1). Lineage (NCBI taxonomy): Eukaryota > Viridiplantae > Streptophyta > Magnoliopsida > Fabales > Fabaceae > Acacia > Acacia confusa. Next base: position 3,602,277 of record CM073507.1, on the reverse strand, counting down.
AATGATGTCGCTATATATAAAGCATGACTGGTTGCACAAGGAATTTCACAAAGATCTAGCATTAATTATGATGAGACATTCTCATATGGTGAATGTAATTACTTTAAGGTATTTAATTAATCTAACAGTGAGCGAAAAAATAGATATGCATCTAATGGATGTTGTTACAATCATGGTACTTTATATACTAAAGTTTATATAAAAATCCCTAAATGATTCAAATCGCCAAAAAGGATGTAAGAATTCTCGAGAAAATTGTGCAATTCGTTTGCATAAATCTTTATATGGATTGAAACAATATGAAAGAATGTGGTGTAACTGTCTTAGTGAATATTTGTCAAAAAAATGTTATAAAAATGATTACATTTGCTAATGTGTTTTCAACTTTTCATAAAAGGAAATGGATTAGAGTTTGTGATAATTGTTGTATATGTGGATGATTTGAATATAATTAGGACTCATGTAGAGCTTTAAAAAGTTGTTAATTGTTTAAAGAAAGAATTCAAGATGAACAGTTTTTGAAGGAACAAAATTTTTTCTTGGCCTCCAAATTGGGCACTTAGGAAATGGAATTCTCCTTCATCAATCAACTCATGTTGAAAAAATATTAAAGCAATTCTATATGGATAAAGTACATCCATTATCTACTTCAATAGTTGTAAGATCGCTTGATAAGGAGAATGATCATTTCTGCCCTCAATATAAAACAAAATAACTTATTGATTCAGAAGTACTATTTCTTATTGCTATAAATGTACTAATGCATATTGCCATTACAACACGACCTGATATTGTATTTACTGTAAATTTATTGGCAAGATTTAGTTCTCACTACAAAAAAAATTCCAAAATTCCGTAAGTAATTGGATTTCCTACAAAAAACGTTTGCCACAAAAAAACCGTAGTAGAAGACATTACTGACTAAAGTCGTCGATAATTTCTGAGAAAATTATTTCCTTCAATAATTTCGTCCTTAATCCAAAGTTTTTTTTAGTGTTTTCCCCACCAAGAAGGCATTAAAATATAATTAAACATATATTCTAATATCTTTGAGGAACAAATGATATGAGATTATTTTATTCTAACAAATTTGGATCACAATGGATTGGTTATATATGTAGATGTAGGGTTTTTATCAAATCCACACAATGGTAGATCTTAAACAGGTATTTATTTACTTATGGACGTGCGGTTGTATCTTATCGCTTAACAAAATAGACTTTAGTTGCTATCTTATCAAATCATGTAGAGATAATCGTAGTTCATGAGGCAAGTTGAGAATGTATCTAGCTAGAGTCAGTGACTCAATATATTCAATCAGGGTGTGGTCTGTTTCCTGAACAAAACATTCTAACAATACTATATCAAGATAATACAACATTTATAACTCAATTATTTTGAAAGGATGGTACATCAAAGGAGATTGAACAAAACATATTTCTCCTAAATTCTTTTTCACTCATGTTATTATGAAAAGTGGTGACATAGATGTCAACAAATTCGCTCATGTGACAACCTTGCATGTTTGTTTACTAAGACACTGTCAACTAGAATATTTAAAAAGTTAGTGCATGGTATTAAAATGCATAGACTTATAGACATAAAGTGATGTTGTCTTTAATGAGAGTAAACATTGTGTATTCTTAGTTCTTCATTAGGTTTTTGTCCCAATAAATTTTTCTTAGTAAGGTTTTAATAAAGCACAATATATGTTCATGAACATCCAAGGGGAACTGTTGTAAAAATACTAATTAAGGTGGATGTACATAAACTTTAAACTCTTGGCCTTTTATTTTCTAGACTCCATAACCTCTCTAATAAATAGTGTCTAGGAGTTTTCTTATCTATAACTCAAATGTTACAATTTGTGTACTCATGAGGATTAAAGTTTGTCATTTACTTTATGTAATTTCATAGGTGTGGTGAAGTGCTTATAAATAGAGCACTATGAACTACTTTGAGTTCATCTAAAATAAATAAGATAATACTCTATCATTTTTTATAATTCTCTTTGGTCTTTTCATTTCATCCATTGTATTTTCCCATTTTAATGACCGAAGAAAAACATTTAAGAAGTGAAAAATAGAAAATAATTTTTAAATAAGCTTCATTTAGGAATTATTATTTTTCTTAAATGAGACAATCAAATTACTTTAAAAAAAAAAACCCCTTAAATGAGACATAATGAAGTACCATTTTCTTATGGTCGCTTTTAAAAAATGACTGTTCAGGAATAGCGCAAAGAAAAAGGATTTATTTAGGGCAAATTATTATAAGGTCTTAAAAAAAGAATTTAATAATCGAAAATAACAGCTGAGAAGTACTCCATCCAATACCAAACTATAAAAAAGGACAACAAATCTTATATTACGTAGTCAATGAAGTTTTTTCATTAAACCTGATAGGAATTGTACCATTTATTTAGGGCAAATTCAATTAAAGTCCTAAGAGATAAAAAAAATGTCAAAAAGATCTAACAAAAAATTATAATGTCACAAAATTCTCATTAATAACTTTATTAGTAAGGCATTAAAAATTTTATCCGTTGGTTCTAACAATTCTTTAAGACCTTTTATATATCAGAATTTTCAGTAAGATTTCTGAATATTTTTTTTTTTTAACATTGAAAAAAAGGCTTTTCCCATTTATTTACCATTTGTGAACCCATTGAGGTTGAGCACGTAAAGGAGAAATCGTAATTAGGAAAGACATGATGGTCATAATGAGGATTGATGTGACCTGAATGGGGAATGTTGGACTAATTTGAGCCTTACAATAAATCAGTTCTGTTCCACTTTGTCATTTTTTATTTTTCAATCTTAAAAGTAAAGTAAAAGTGTGAAACTAGGTAACGTGAGCTCGTGAAGGTTATGGTCCAGCCTAACTCAAAAGCAATCCATTTTCTTAATAAAAAAATTGCTTTCATGATCGCTTTTTATTATTTAATTAATTATATATGTTTTCACCCAATAGCTTTGGTGAAAACCCTCCGCCAAACATTTGTTTTTACTCTTTACCACCCCTTGTAATAATCATCAATCATTCATCAAACATTGGTATGGGAACATGGAATGTCTTTCGGTTACTTCACGCAATGTCACAAAAGGATTTTTTTTTTTTTGGGTTAAGGTGCAAAAATACACATGAGCTTTTTTTTAGGAGTGTCCAGCATCATGTGCTTTTTTTTGGAGCAAAAATATATATGTAGTTACCATTTTTTAGCAAAAGTCACATCCCACTGAGTCACTGTTCACCGTGATGAGAGAGAAAGAGATGAATTGAAGAGTAACTTAATAATGGTGAACAGTGACTTGATGGTGATACGTGACTTTTGCTCCAAAATGATAATCATATATGTATTTTTGCTCAAAAAAAAAAACACGTGATGCTAGACGCTCAAAAAAAAAAAACCTATGTGTATTTTTATACTTCAACCCTTCTTTTTTTTTGTCATTCTTACTTTGTTTTTTCTTTTTAACATTTCATTTGGCAGACAATTCTTTTTAGACCGACCCTGCCTTTCTCTTTTTTCATTTCCAGACCCCATGATCGCAACGTGTTTTCTAGATTTTTCCTCTTCCTTTTCTTTTTCAAATTTAAATTTTTCAATTTGATTCTTAATACATTCCTTTTGCTCTTTTTTTTTTTGGTAATACATTGACAAGCCAAGGCTTGAGGTTTACAAAAAATATATTATTAAACTATACTCACGGATCTCACTAACATTCCATCACACTCCAAATTTATTAAGTTAAGACACTCAATAAATTATGATGGAATAATTACAAAATCCTGATTTATTTTTTGAGTCGATTGAATTAAATAATCAACACATCTTAATGCTTCCTTATAAGTATGCATAATTTGTAGATTTTTATGTGAAGGGATAAAGAATCTAACCTCCTATATTTCATTTCTTATAAGATGACGCTACCCACATCCCTTTTTGCTCTTAAGTCCCAATCCTTGCACATTTTATATTGATTTTTCTATACCAATGCTAGAGGAAATTTCTGCCAGCATAAAAAATTTAAAGGGAAAGGAAACAATTATTTCTTCAATTTAATACATGAATGTTTTTTCTCCTTATGAAATCTTCTAATTTTACTCTTATAGCAGTATTAGCTCTTGTAACTTTGCTCTATTAACATTGTTAGCATATAAATAGAAGTTGATTGTGCTACCATATCTAAAAATTAAATGATTTAATAACGGGAGAAAAACAAACAATCATTAAACTAAAAACCCAACAAGTTTCATGTTCGTATTGTGTTCTTTGTTCGCATGTGACTATCAAATACAGTATATATATATGCACAACTAGGGAAATGATTTGATTGTGTGATTTCATTATTATTCTCGTAATTAACAATTGCTCTTTCACATAAATGGAACACTGAATTTTTCAATCTAAGACGCATTTATTTAATGCCTGCTGCTGCTTGAGGTAGCATTCAAAAAGCATATCCGTTGAAATGAAACTCATCTTATATATTTATCTCGTATTTTTTTTAGTTTTTATTATAAATCACCAATTAACAATTCTCATAAACTAATAGGAAAAAATTAAAGTTAAATAAAGTTATCTTACAATTTAAGTAATTTCTAATATTACTCATACTAATTGTAATAAACTCTAATATTATATTAATTATTACTCTCATCCACCATCCTTATTAATCATGAATATATATAGATAAAAATAATTAATGTTTCTTAGAAACAAGTAAATTTCTTATAAAAAAAAATAAAATACGCTTAATATTAGTGCAATTCAGAAGAGGTATACCGTAAGTTAATCCAAACATACACTTAATTCGCAGCGAATAAAGAGAAAAAGAAAACAAGCATGAGTTAAGAGTTAATTGGGTGTGAAAGAATTAAAGTATCGTAATTGGTTACATCCCAACATGATATATGGACACAAAACCGAGAATCTTACAGATACATTAATTGTGATATTGTTGTGAAGAGTGAGTTGGCGTGTGTGTATTGGCTCCTTTCTATCTACCCCAGACCTACTAAAGAGAACCAAGAGATGCGAACAAATCAAAAATAAACCAGACGTCAAAATCACAACAACTTTTATCAGAGTATATGTTGCCCTCTATGTTCTTTGTTCCCCTTCTTTTTTTATATTTGTATATATTTGGCCCTCTTTTTCCTGTTATCTGCTTCCGTGCTTCAATATTGTTAAGACACCCAAGGGTGGCTTTTAAAGCGCAACTGACACCAGTTAACACAGTCAGATCAATCAACCAAGATTAAGCCTCTCACAAACCAGCATCTTTTGATTAATTTAAAGTTAATAATTCATTACACTAAAGCCATGTCCTCTCTCTCTAAAAGAACAAAAAGATAATATAAGTTAATTATAAGGAATGAGGAATGATACGGTGGGTGGGTGAGAGAGAGTCACATGACTCTCTTTTGATGTTGCATTTAGAGGAAGCCATGCACTCATGGTCCCCCACGAGCCTTGTGTTCTGTGACTTTTTCTTTGTTGGTGCAAACATGCTCATTAATTATCTTAATGTTCATTTTAATTATCCTAATTTTCAAATCTCCCTCTACTTTGGACCACTGCCACCTGTTCTCTTGCGCTATTCTTCTCCCTTTTTTGATTATTATTTTATTATATCTTTCGGTTCCAGTCATGCTTGGAGGCTTTCCTCCCTCTGATCTACGCTCTATAAATATATATAACCCCTCCCATCTCTTCTATCTCTAACGCACACACTCAAAAAAAAAAAAAAAAACTCTGCCTCTCTCTCTCTCTCTCTCGTTTGAATCGTCAACCAGTAACAGTTGAAGCTGCCAGCATGATCTAAACTTTCCTGAGTGTGAAGGAAGGATCGGATCATATGGCAGCTTCACCCGTTGATGGGATCACGAACAACATCTATATATATATTCCTTCATGTTTGTACGTACGTATCTCCATCACTCAGTTCAGTTCATGACTGGGTCTGTGAACAGTGCTTCATTCTTCGGTGATCTGCCTTTGAATATTGCATTGTGGGTAATTTTCAATATCTATTACCTTACTCATTATCCACGTAATTGTGTGTCTTTTTCCAACAATGAAATGATCGATGGATTGATTCACGAGTTGGGTTCGGCTTTTTATTTCAAAAGTAGGAGTATTTGTTTGCGTTGTGTTCATTGCATCTGTACTTTGTTACTATATTGTTGTGAAAAGTTCTGTTCACTTTAGCTAAGACATGGTTGTCAGAAATATATATAATATTTGGTTTTAATTAATTCGATGATGATAATTATAATGGGTAGTTGCTTTTTTTTTTTTTTTTTTTTTTGTGACATGTTCATGATGCTGCGGAATATTCTTGACAGCGGGAAGAGGGATCTGATTGTTAGAGATTTGAATGACAGAATCGTTTGCGTCCAAATAGGGTTGGTGCTTTTGAGAATATATTGAGATCTCTCCTCCATTCTCATTACAGCAGTTTTCTTTAGTTCACACTATCTGGACATATTACCACCATTTATAATAATGATAATTACTTTTGCGTCTACACAATTCCCTAATAAACTAATTTATGTATTGATTTTGACGAAAGCAACAGCAATCTTGTGTTTTATCCCTGGCGTGCATCCCACAACCAATAATATGAAAGCAGAGAGTTTGTATGTACGAGCTAGTATGTCTTTTTTTCTTCACATGCACATGTAGAAGTATATTCTAGGGAGGCAATCATGTTCAATGTTCTAGTGAGCATTAGATGTAAGCCTTCCTTTTTTTTTTTTTTTTTTTCAAGCAATGATTTAAACATTGTATCATCATATAGTAAGTGACTAGCTCATTTCACTAAATCCAACTCTGATATATCAAAATGGACCAAACAAAAAAAATTGGTGAGAAATACCTATTCTTTTGTCATAAGGATTTAAATTTGAGAACCAGTACTTTTTTATATGAAATCTAGCATAATACTAGTACTTTATGTATATAAAAATATATTGGGTTGTTTAAATCAGTAACATTTTCATACAGAGATATTTCACCGTTTTTCTCAACAAGAAGAAAATATTAATTGAAATTTACCTGAATATAAGAGGGAGTAAAACATATTTCTGAAGCACAAAATCTACAGAAATGGATCTAGCATCCTTTTCTCATGTTGTCGGCCTACTGTTAATTAACTTGAGTGAATACTTTACTAACAAAGATCAAAGATGAACCTGACTGCAGTGATGATGATGGGACAAATTTAAACATATGACACACACTTCTTTTGTTGTTTCTTTCTTCTTCTTGTTTTGTTTTGTTTTTTTTTTTTTCGCGCCAATTATATTCTCTCAACGTTGTTCAGAAGGAAAATCAGAGATAAAGAGAAGAAAAACGCAGGGGCTGCGCCTACAAATTAAAGTGAAAAGATATTTTTCCGCCAAGTCTTTCTTAATTGATATCAATTATGAATTGAATTATCCAGCCGGGATTAAAAAATCAATAAAGCAGGTTACCAAATTACTTAATATGAATGATAAGTATGGCCGTAAATATGGTGTACATCTTTGCTTGTATGATGATTTTCTTTTTCATCATTATCATTGATACATTTGATCTTAAATATAGGAGCTAGATAAAAAAATTTACTTTAGTACGTATTAAATATGAGATCTCAATCCCATTTTTTTCCAAATTTTTCATTTTTTTTAAAAGTGTTCATATTAACTGCACAAATAAAAATGATGTTCATCAATGGCAGTTTCAATTTACATGATCAAAATTATTCATACTGACTGAGAGGATCCAAGAAAAAATAAAACCAAGAGTCTTGATCCATAAGCTGATGAAAGTCTAACGGTTCACAAATCAGTGTTTGTTTTAATAACCATAGCTGCACATGCACTCATCAATTACTCTATTTTACATTTAATTAACAAAGGCAATATATTTTTGGACCCAAATATGAACCGGACAACTCAACTTCAAGATTATACCATTGCGAAGCAGCTGACTCTTTTTTTTTTTTTTAATAAAAAAAATTAGGAGAGGGGTTGGATTCACCACAGACCAAAGACAAGGTACTATGACTTCACTCCCTAGGGTATACAAGATCGAGAATACACATGTCTATACCTCATCCTACGTTTCTACAAGTTCACATCACCTATGATGTCTCCTCCAACGTATTGACTAACTCTAAAATTGAACTCCCTCCCTTTAGTGAGAGTGTTGAAGTTTGACCAATTAATTACTGAACTTGAGCCTGTTAGGGAAAGCATCATAAGCAAAAAAAAGCCCATCAGAAGTGAAAATTGTGTTTTGGGTGTTTGGGAAAGCTTCATCATATGATAGGCTTCAAGGATCTAATTCTGAGCTGAAATAACTAAACCAAGTTTCTAATCCCATTAGATCTCATCATAGTAGCTTGAGCCTTTTATTTTTAATTTTTTATCACAAATAATCACATTATATATATATATATATATATATATATATATGATTCATGCCTTTTTCAATCATTTTTTATCTCAACTTTCTTTAAAGTTATGCCAAACAAGTGTCCATCAGAAAAAAAGTCACTTATGTTACCGCTATCCCAAACACAAATCACATCAGGAAAAGTCTAGCAAAAAAATAAAAAATTAAAAGAAAATCTATTAGATGCAAAAGTCACTTCTACCACCGTTATCTCAAACTAAACGGATCATTCATAGTCTCACCTGCAACACTAGTTATCTTAAGGAAAAAAGCGCAGTATGTGTGAAGGCAGCCCTAAGGCGTATTCTATTTATAATTAACAAATAATTAAAAAAAATTAAACTTATGTATGAATGAAATTCAGACTAACCATTAGAAAACTAAAGTTTGATCGCGATTATGTTGTAACGAAACGAAATTGATGGACAACAAACAAATAAAACCACCAAACTAAAAGAATGGAATTAAAATAGAAAACATGCAACAGAATGAATGAATGGAATGATGTTATCTTAAGTGGAACGAAAAAACATATGCTGTTATATTATAACTTTAGAGTTTAAGGATAAGAAATAATTTTAAAAATTTAAATTGCTCATGAGATTAATTATTAACGTCATGCTTCCTAAACTACAATTCTTGTCAAATTATTAATTCTGAATACATGTGTATCATATATCAATTTATCTTAAACCATTTCACCTTATCAACTGTGTTTGTGGGTTGTTAATGTTCAGCTGAAATAGTCAACTCACAACACTTATTGCTGGTTTGAGTCAGTATTTTGAAAACATACATGTAAGTCGAAATAAAATTATTCTCCCATAATTACCTTGCACATTATAAATTATGTTAAAAAAAAACAGTTTCTATCACTAATCTCTTAGAATTAGATATCAGGTCTCGTGTCAATTGACAAACACCTAGCTTTTAATAGTCTCTCCACCCGGCAGAGAACAGTGGCCTTCACTATGGAAAAAGATACTCCGATAAAGGACTACCCTCATATCCTAACGGTCCCAAAATTTAATACGTATATAAAAATCAAACCTCTCATTTAAATCACATTCCATTTCCCAGCACGTATTTTTTTTTTTTTCCTTTTTCGTTTTTGGGGCCTGATTTTCATGGCACGCCTTTCACTATACATTCTAATTACCCACTAAACAGTAAACAGCCTAACACTATAAGCTGCCTCGTATATGTACATCAAATGGGCCCAGTTGACATCTCTGGCAAAGCCTAACATCCTCCATCATCCCAAAGCCACAAGACATCGGTCAAAAGTCAAAACTCTCTTTATCCTTTCTCTCCCATCAAAGGAAGTCCAGACGTCCAGGAGGCTTCTCTAGCGAAATCAAATTGTTGACTCTTGATCAGTGCTTGACCCACCAAGTTAACACACGGCACTCTTTGGGATGTAGGTTCTTGACACTAAGGTCCACAGAAGTCTTGTTCCCCAGTCAACCTTGCTCATTTTGTCTCGAGTTTCGATGTGCTATGCAATGCCAGCATGTTCTTCTACCCATTTTCATGGATGGTCAACACGGACCAGAACTCAATATTTAAAGGCTGGCCAAGAGCTTCAGTCATCAGAATCAAAGATCCTGTACCAGTTTTCACCTGCGATTCAATGAACCTTGCATACTCTCATCAGGTAGTGTCCAGGAAAGCAAATGCCCACCTGAATCCCCACTCAATAACTGCTTCAGGTCACTTGTGAGATAAAGGGAAGTAACTGGATACTTATGGAACTTCAAAACTTTGTGCAAGACCAACCTGTATTCCGGTTCTTTTGCATCACCATATAACCCACTCATTCTGCAAGAAGCTGATTTGCCAAGGGAGCTACTTTGGTCAGAGCTGTGAACCATTTGCCAAACCTTGACAGCTCCACTCTGATGACCGGTCACATACCAGTTTGTGTCTAGCCAATCAGAAAATGTACTGCTTGTCACTGAGAGAATAGAATCGGAAGGCAGTTGTGATGTCTTGATCATTGCTAGGCAATCCCCATTGATGCTCCAAACTGCCAGAAGAATTCCAGCAGCAGTAACAATCTCTCCCGTCAAGTCACTGACAAAAATTGCTGAAACTGGTGCAGGAAATTTTGGGAGCTGCCGAACAAAGACCATGGAGCTGAGATCCCATATTATGACTGTGCAATCATCCGATCCACTCACAATAAGCATGTATGGTTGGCTAACTTGAAGGCATGTAACTTTGGCTGTGTGCCCACAAAGTGGCTTCTCCAACAGCAGATGCCACAAAGCACGGTTCCCAAACCTACTAACTCTCCACACATTAACCAGTCCATCATCAGCCCCAGTAACCAAAATCTGACCATCATCGCTAACACCAGCACAGCGGAGCTGGTTACCCCCATGTAAATTTTCATGTGTTGAAATAAGTCTATCTTGATCATAGCTCATAAATCTTAAGCTGAGATCGGGGAAACCCCATGCTACGTATGTTGTATATGTTTTTGGTTTAAGCAATTTGTGAGTGCCCGCAACAAGAATTTTATCATTCAAAGAAACAATTTGCATGATAGGTGAAGAACTCTTGCGAATCTCATGTGGCATAAGATGAGTGGAATGCTTGAGAGGATGAGGGGGGAGTTTTCGATCAATTCGCCTTTTCACATGGGGTTTGAGAAAGAGCTGCTTGGGCGTCTGTCCAAAATGATTGATTTGGGCTAAAATGGATGCTTTCAGTGCTGGATCTGTAACCGAGTCTATGTCCACACTCCCTTCATAAGTGTAATGATAGAACACATTAACAGATTCTTCAGCAGCCTATCAGTTGCACAAGAAAAGAAAAGGTATTAGGAACAGAAGAAAAGATACATTCCTGAATGATATAAGGATGACAAACAAATACATAGGCTTTGGCAAAAAAAAAAAAAACTAATACATGGGTGGAGAACATACTAATTAATTTGGTCATATTCACATAATTTTGCATATTTCCTATGTGTCAATTTCACTTGTGCCTATCTACCAATTCATTTCTGTGTCCATTTCACTTGCACAAGAAAAGAAAAGGTATTGGGCACAGAAGAAAAGATACGTTCCTGGATTGATATATGGATGACAAACAAATACATAGGCTATGGCCAAAAAAAGGAAAAAACCTAATACATGGGTGGAGAACATACTAATTAATTTGGTCATATTCACATAATTTCACATATTTCTGTGTCCATTTCACTTGTGCCTATCTGCCAATACATTAATATAATAAAAGTTCAGTTTTAGCCAAGGTATCAACGGGTAGCAGCAGGTCAGTGATTACTACCTCACAAATTTGTAGGCTTTAGGAACTCAGAGCACAAGAAAACGACCAAAAGAATGGATGCAAATGAATGATTATTAATTTACAGAAGGCGAGTTGAGCTAAACATATAGATAAACATATAGATTGTTTTCCCTTATTTGTAAAATAATAGGAAGCATAAAGACAACTTTAATCATGGTCATGTCCCAGGAATAACCAGAAAATAACCTCTCAGGTACACAAGTGCACAAAAGGGGATGGTGGATAAGGCATTGTATTGCATAAATTAAATATTAATAATACAATTTACCACAACACCCACCTTCCCTCTCTGCTTATATCCAAAAATGAGGTCGATCCAGTGATGCAAGTTTTCAGAGACATAATCAGATTCGAGAGCTTCTCTATGCTTCCTGATAAACTCCCTGGCACTACCTTTAGCCCATGGAGGAAGGATAACATCCCCAACCTGAAAGAACAATGTAATAGTTAGCTTTCCTACTGCATAATGGCTTTTCGAAGATCATAAATTTTAGCAAGAGATAGGCACTAAGATAACCTTCTCCCCTGACTGTTTTTCTCCCAAATCAAGATTGAACCGATTCTCCAAGAACTCTGGCATGTAGAAAAATTCTGGAATCAGTTCCTTCACATCAGATGTGTTTCCCTTCCCAGCTGCACTTAACCAAGTATCCTTCACACTATTGAAAAGACGATCAGCATGGTCAAACTGACCACCTTGAAGCTTTTGATTCTCTGCACTGAAAGGGGGAAGGCGGAGAAGATAGAAGAGGACAATTCCAGCACTAGAATAATGTGATCCATAGTGAAACTTTGGAACCTCTGGATCATCCCAGCTTTCATACCTAATGAAAAAAGTTAAAGCAGTACAATGCGTAAGACAAGGGGAAGATCAAATTTCATAGATATTCTTATTTATTTTTATTTTCAATTAATTGTAACGTCATCTTAAGAACCTGTCCAAATATTATAAATGCAAAGCCCTAATATATTGTTCCCATGCCTCCTTTGAGACACTAAAGTTCCATCAAGCCAACCCTATTCTAGTGATTCACCACATACATGCTCCTAGGAACTAAACTAAACATTTTAAAAATGAACTACGTAGAGGCAGTTCAAAACAAAACTCAATGACAAAAGAAAAAGAAAATTAAATTAGTACCACAAGAAGAAACAAAGAAATCATGACAGCCAACCTTTTTCTAAATTCATCTTCCCCTTCAGGTGTCTGGCAGCCCATTGGTTTATCAAGCTGACGAAATGTTTTTGGATCAGATAAATCCAGATTTTCACTCCCATAATCTGCAAGGACCCAGGGGAAGACTGGATATTGGGTGAGGTCACTATATCCACGCCCTGCTAAGGTGTTTAGGTGCATGAGGTACTGGAAATTGCTTATTTCTCCATTCTGCCACCTTTTTGAAAATGATTTGGCCATCATTTTAAAGAGGCGGCTGCCTTCATTGTTTTCTTGTTTTGATGATCCTGAAATAGTTGTGTCCAACCTGATACAATGCAGACAATTAATTAAGAAATAAAAATGATGTGTTAGCTTCAAGATTAGAAAATTAAGTTTGCAAATATTGAAGCAGATCAACAATCATGCAAAGTAATTACTAGATACATCACAAATGGCAAAGAAATTGATAAGAAAAATGTTTAGGCATAAAGCACGACATAAGAGGAAACAGTCTTACATGCTATTTCGGGGGAGATTCATGGCAACTAGGTTCCTGAAAACCTCCTCTCTCTCCTTTTTGTGGAAGACCAAGAGATCATTACATCCATCCATGCTAAATATTTCAATGGCAACAGGACGGAGCTGATAATCACGCTTCAAAATCTCATGAACACTATTAAGTTTCCACATGCGCCAAAGGTGGGGTAAATTCCCGCTAATATGCACTTTCTCCTTTCCCCATGCACCGCCACTATAGGCCCAAGCCTTGCCCCCAACAGAGGACTTGACTGTTGTGCTCCATGATGGATTTGATTTTGGTTGGAAATCTACATTATCGCTGCCAGTTTTCTTAACACCTAAAGCCTGATCAATAACTGAAAGTTCATGTTCACTTTCCTTCTCACAGAAGCATCCAGAGTCATCAATATAGAAATTCTCAATCACATACAAACACGATTCACCAATCAGGAATACACCATCATGTTTGTCAAGACCGACAACCCGTTCACAATTATATTTAAATCGAATTTTCTCATATGGTTCCAGAAAAGGCCTGATCAAGAATTCACCATTATCATGCAGTTCTTTTTCATATTTATCACCTGTCATCTTAACATAATCATCTTTCACAGATGGCCTTGGAGATCCTAGATCAGACCTTTCTTGTGCTGCTGTTGGGACTGACACTGCACTAGACTTGGCACCAATCTCAAGTGCAGAATATAGGCTTGCTTCATTTATACTACTAGCTTTGTCATCATCGCACTCATTCTGATCAGGAATTGCAACTCTCACACCATCCAACTTATTGAAGAGTGGATCATAAAGCCCAACTTCAAGATTCTTCTGTTTATGACTATCAGTCAACCCTTGAAAACAATGTTTAGAATCTAGTTCACGTGCATCAGGACCATTGTCATATTTACACAACTCAGATTCCATTGATTTGAACTGACCATCAATAATATTTTCTATGGTGTCAATTTTAAGTTTTTGGCGCTCAAGTTTTTTGCGCATTCGATATGGACCTTCAATTGGACAAAGCTGCCATTCCGGCTCTTCTGACACATAGGCCTTACAAAGTGGAAATATCCCTCGTTCATGCACCAGTTGCTGAAGATGACTTTGCCACTCACTCTCAGCATGAAGAACCCATCCATACTTATCTTGCCGAACAATTCTCAACACAGTAGACATTGCATCACGGACTAATTCCAGTGCATATCTTCGCTCATTTAACCGCTCCCACTTTCTCATATCCAACTTTGCAGCTTCTCGGGATTTTCTTCCCACTTCCCGCTTACGACGGCCTTCCATGCCTTTGATTCTCACTCCTGGAAACTTTGCTGATCCAGCAATATACTGCATCCACATAATGCCAGCACACTGCTCCAGTAGTTTGTTTACAATCTCTTCAGTGTTATGATACCATTCAAAAAACTCAGATGAGCCTTTAGTCAATAATTTGTCAAAACCCCCATGAAGCACATCATGCTGCTGCCCTTGGCTAGGTTTAGAAACAAGCAAGTCTTCTAGTACAGCCCTCCGATGTACAAGAAGATACTTAATGACATCAACTGCCATGTTCTGCACATTCTGCCTTTCATCACAGAGAAGGGATATAAGATTCATGCATAGACAGCAATTAAGATCAGTATCAGTATTGCTTGGACAAAATATAATTCTTTTATGAGCAACAAGTAATTGCAAGACAGTGGAAATGTCAATCCCTGGATCCTCTTGAGAAGCTGGAGATGACCTCTTCTTAGGCTCACTGACCAGACCCAAGCGTGAAAGGAGATCCTCTTCCCCTATGCTGATTAAAAATGATGGAAGAAAGCAAAATAATATCATTCGATTCGTGTTTTTAAGAATTGAATTTATATAAGCTTCAAGTTGCCTGCTTCCTCTTGTGATTGATAAGAATCTCTTTCCACCAGGAGTTGCTCCTTCAATTCGGCCATCTTTGTTTGCCAATTGCAACATTGATAATAAGAATTCAAGAGTTTTTAGTACAGCAGAAGGTTGAGGGAAAGCACCCATGTATACCCGATCCACTATCATCCAGCACAATGCATCCAAGTTTGATGACCAGCGACTTTTATCCAATTTTTTCTCATCTTCTTCATCATCACGCAGCAACCGCCTCTCAAGGAAATTCATAAATCTAGTAAGGCAAAGACCCTGGAAAAGTAACACAGATTCAGCATCAACATTTATAGGAACACTTTCCAAGATGTTCTCTATGGCCAGTGGTGCTTTCAGCTGCTCTGTCATTACATCAGAAAGAACTTCTGCAATAAGATCTAAAACAGCAGTTGCTCCAGCAGAACATGGACCACCACCATATCCAGAATCATTTATATCTAACAGTATCTTTGAGGTGACAGAAAATTTGGCATTTTGGGCAGATAGATCTTGAGAGCTAGATTTCAATTCTGAGGATGGATCCAACTCCACAGCAGATATGGACAAATCAGAAGGAGTATCTGCTATAGGAGATGTTGCTTCAATATGGTTTGAACTTCCCAGCCAGGATGCCACCGGAATAATTGGCATTGAATGTGCAAAAGGAACTCTAGAGTTCGACTTTTCTGACAAAATGGGAGAATTAGGTACAGTAAAAGATGCAGAACTCTGGGAATCTGTGGGCTGGAGAGTGTGCAAAGGGTCATTAATACTGCAGTTGAACTCATTAGCACTAGATGAGCTTGACACCTGATCAGTATTGAAATCATCCAAGCTCTGAACAGTTTCAACATCTTGGCAATCAGGATTATTTGACTCCAGTTGGGGTGTACTAGCATGATTCTCTGATCTCTCACTGGCGACAATATTTGCAGGTGCAGCCATGTCTTCAGAACTTGTACTTACCAATGCTTTAGGAAAGCTTCCAACACTAATGGAGGTTTTGACTGACTGTTCCTGTTCATTGGGCAAGCTAGAAAATGTATTTTGTGAACTGCACGTGTCATCACAATCATTCAAGGGTTTCTCTTCTGTCCCTGAAGAAAGCTCTTTTGCCATTTTAACAGCATAAGCAGCCCTGTAAGGCACCAAACATTTAGCACAAGAAAAGAACAAATTTCAGTCATACTAAGATCATATGTAACAGAAAACTTGCATGAGAAGCAAGCTAAAGTTAATAGGTAGAAAATCAAGCAGACATACTGCCAAAACAAGCAAAGTAGCCAACATAAAACATACCTCACACAAGAAAAATATAGGTCGATGCAGCTTTCAAGAAATTCTGAGCGTCTACAAACAGCTGTGAAAGGGGGGCACATCTTTGCCAAATCAACCATAAATCTAAGAACTGAAGTTGCAGCAGCAGGAGCCAATGCCTCTCCACCCATAAGGCGAGCAGCATAGGTCTTATGCATTAGAGCTTCCCCCTGAAGTTCGCCAGTCATGTCTGAATCTCCGTCCACAAGCTCAGCCACAAGGCTTGCACCAAACTGGGAAAGATTACCAGTTTCGTGGATATGCATTGACTGAATGATCAGTCTATCAAAAGTAGATTTCACCATAGCAATCACAGAGTCCAACAATTCTACAAACTTCAGTTCTACATAACTCCCATCATTAGGAATTAGGGCATGAAAGTCCAGCATGCGGACCTCAGGTAACCTAGGATAAACTGGCTTGCCAAATATTAAACAAAACAAAATATAATAAATATCTGGGGAGTCATAGAAACTTGGAAGCACCTGAGCCAGACCTTGATAACCTCCACTTGTACGAAATTTTAGTGCAAATGTTGGAGAAGTAAGACACACACCAAGAAGAGTCATGACCCATCTCATACTTGTGGGATGCACTGCTTCATCAAGAAAATATGTCATTAATTTGGAAGAAACAACTTTATGCCACTGTTCAAGCAATTCCTCAGATTTTATTGTCACTTGTAGATCAATAAGCATCTCCAATAACATATTTCTAACAATTACATGTTTCCCCATTGACTCTCTCATAATTTGGCGCTGTGGGACCAAACCAGGAGGATCAAAAGTCATAATCACAAATCTAACAACACTTTCAAGCTCAGAAGACAGAAACCCATCTTCTAAGATGACTCCAAGCAATATAACCAATTTTTCTAGGACAGGAACTTCAACATCACCCCTCTGCAAAGTCACCAATAAATGTTGAACAAGGTTAATCTGCCGCAGAACAGTAAGATTATGATTTCTGTACCAATGCATGGACACTAAATGTTCAAGAAACCCTAGTAATGAAATTTGGATTGAGACGGGGGCTGTCACCCACAATGTCCAATCTAACAAGACATGTTCAACCATGTCTGCATTTGACAAGACAATGCAATTTGATGTTTCAGCCCTAATATCAGCATTCTCCAGCTCTGAAATGTGACTAAACGAATCTTTCTGTAAAGAAAAAGCATCCATATCCCCATCAGATCCAAGTGAAGAACTTTCATCATGAAACCTTGGCAAATAGTCATCATCAGGACTGGCTTCCAGCATAGATGCAGCAGTTGACAAAGTACTCTGAGAAATTTCCAACTTTTTTGGTTCAGAAAATGAAGCTTCACAGGCAGCAATCTGAAAGAAGATCTCCAGAGACTGCATGTCAAATAATGACATTCTTCGACGCAAGAAAAGCGCAAGCAGATGGTAGCCCCTATATGTCTGCATGTCCTTCACATTTTGATGATTTTGATGAAGTGCACAAGCAAGTAATGTAAGGGCCATATGGAGCATATCTCTCGTCTCAGCTGCTTCAACAAGGGCGAGAATGACTTCCATCCCACCAATAGGGCGGATGGTCTCTCCAATCATGCATGGCTTGCAGATATAAGTATCTCCATAGAGACGTCCAAAGCGTGGAATACCTGCAACCAGAAATACAACAATGAAACTCAAATAAAATTGGGAAACCAAGGAAAACTGAAACTTCTAGATTGTTACACACCTCCAATAGGAGAAGCAGCTGCTGACACAGGATCAACTAGATTAAGCATTGAAAAGCACCCAGTCGATTGAATGAATTCAGTAAAGGTTCCATCAAATGCAAATATAAGTTTCTTTCCTGAAAGCTGTAAAGAGAGGTTTCCTAACCTCTCCAAATCCCAGACAATTCCACTGCCATCTACCTTCTGATCTTCCTGCTTGCTATTAGTATCAAACCTCTGACCATTAGTAGACAAACTAGAATCAGCGTCTAAAGAATCCAAGATGGCCAAACTACCACCACCACAGGCCTGGTTAGGTACAAATTGTAGAAGATCCGTGTCCTGGAAGAGCCCTCTATATCCTCTACCAAGTGTATGCATAAAACAAATGCTTCCTGGAGTAAGCACTTCCTCAAAAAGATAGCTAGAACGTAGTTTCCATGTCAAGTCACTAACCATTGCATTAGCAGCTGAAGTCCCAATAATGACCTGCAATTGTTTCCCTGGTGGAGATGGTGAATATCCTAATTTTCCACTGTGTCTTAGCTTTCCATTAAGATACACATAAGCAACACTAGCTTGGAACAATCCAGCAAGAGCATTTGGCTTGCTGTGAACAACTGCAAGGTGATGCCACCTTCCTTCTTCAAGTTCTAACCCAGAAAATGATAAAAAGGAGTTGTTGCTGGTTGCAAGAGTCAAAACTCCATCATCCTGCAGATAAAGTTCACCATAGGTTGTGTTGTCATTATCAGCTGCCACAACCGAAAAAAGCCTTAAGAAATACCGCACGTTCTGTTTTCCATTCAAGCCAGACCGCTTCTTACAAGCAACAGCTTTGGAAAGATCTGCCTCTTTTGACTGTGAGTTTAAAAAATTTTGAAACTGGAACCAGCAAACAAATGAATAACCAGCTGCAGGAGGCCATGATCTTTCACCCAAGGAAACCTGAATGGCAGCATGCCCAACCTTCCTCATGTCCATCTCCACAAAGGGCGCCAGAGGAATATTTGAGGAGATTATGTCTTCCTTGAGAATCAATTTCTCCATCATTTCAATAATTATATGACCTGAATCTTTCTGTCTCAGTTGCAGAATATATTTGACGAGTGTGCGGAGTTCAGATGTGAAAAGCCTGATTAGCAGAAAATTGGTTGTTAAATACAAATACAAGATTAGATTAAATGGGAAAAACAAACATCAGAGAACAGTTAAACACACTAAAGTTTACCTGTAGGAACCAAGAACCTCCACTATTTTCAAGGCATATGAAAGTAATGGAGATGAACCCAAAAGAAAAGGGTGGATTGTCTCCAGCAAAAGTTCTACACAGCCTAAGGACATCACAAAAATACAAACATTAAAAACAAAAATGGAATATTCAAAGGGAATTGTGTAAAAGTAAACAATATTGTACATACCAACAGAAGTAAGGTTTTCCTGATTAAAGGGGCCAGCACGAGCAAGTTTTTCAATTAAATCTAAAAGTTCCAACTGTATCTTGGGAGTTAAAAGCATCAACGCACTGATCAGAACTCTGAAAACACCAGCATTGTATACTCGTGCTTTACTAAGATTAACTGGACCTGATGAGGTTAATAAAAGATTATGAGATGACACATCTAAAGCCTGGCCCTCTGGTTTTGAGGAAGCGGGGATCACAATTTCAAGAGCAAGTTCCAGCATCAACTGGATGAATTGTTTTTCGTGCTCCGCACAGAGTAAGCCAGAATCAGAGAGAAGATCAGAGAAAGTTTGGGAACATATAATTTCATGCAACTTCACCCGATTAACAGCATTACCAGACACTCCAACAGTTACAACACGCAGCAAATATGTAAAAACCTTAATACAGACATTAAGTGAAGGTTGGTCCAGATCCCCTCCCTCACTTTGGAACCCATGTAGTGTAGTAAGCAGAAGAGAAAAACCAGTGGCTTCACCAAAAACCTTCTGCGCGGAGTGGTTAGTTCCCAGGATCCGCTGCAGAGCTCCCATAATGTCACACTTTGCATCAATGGAAAGTCGGTACTGAACCCCTGAAGCATTTATTATGATTCCACTTTTCAAAATTTCGACCAGAGCACCCAATTCTTCAGGATGAGCCTGGTAAATTTCATATTAGAAGATTATCTTGATGGGTCTAAATAATAATAAAACAACATAAACAAGAACTTATTCATATGCAGAATGCACAAAGATATTTATAGGCAAAAAAAAAACAAAGAACAAAATTATCTTCTGTTTAATAATAAACTTTATCACAAGTCAATATATGGTCAAGCCCACCAAAATTTAGAACTCAGAAAATTTGATGGAAATTATTGATAGCTCAACTAACTGAGATTGAAATGAAGTAACCAGTGCCAACAAACCTGTGAAACATCTTCGATTATAAGACAAGACAATATCCTGAGAACGCCAGGACGGTGTTCATCAGACACCAGAAAAGGCAGTACGGCAGTCACAGCGTTAGCTGATCGAAATGAAGCTTGATTCACCTCAGATTTCTTGACTACAGAGACCAAGCAGTCCCATGCAACAGGAATTGTAGCTTCCAAATAAAAAATGGGGAATGTCCCAGAACCAGATTTTATAAGCTTGGGTGAAGTAATGATTACATCCTTGTTGTCCAGATTTCTCTTGACGTTGGCTGAGTTTGATTTTCTTTCCAACTGATTGGAGATGACATTCTGTTGGTCTGGGCCCAAAATCATGTGTTGCTTCAAATCATCTAACAGAACATCCAACACACCAACTTCCCGCAGAACTTTCTTATACTGTTGGTCAAAAGATAAGAGTTTAACAAAGAAAGAAAGTATTGTCTTCTTCAACTCAGACGTAATTGGTTGTTGTAACAAGCAGCAAAGTGAAAGCAATTCTTGCTCAGGAACACAATTTACAACTGTCACAACATACTCGAGAATTTTCAAGATTATCTCTTGCAGAGATGAAGGAAAGCCAGCCATATTTAGGATGAAAAGTGGAACAGTCCGTAATTTCTGACACAAATTGTAGTTATCTAGGTGACTTGAAAAAAGTTTAAACATCCTATTTAATACTTCAGCCTGCAATTCCCGACTGGTAGCTTTGAGGAAAATATCTTGTAACATCTGGACTGCTTCAAGATCTTTAATTCTATCTTTGTCCTTCTCCCATGCTTCTTCACCTCGCCAGTCAAAAGATGAAGTATGACTTCTGCTACGACCACTAGGCTTGTTATGGGAAGATTTAGAACCCTTACTTCCATAAGACTGTAAAGACTCATTTGATCCAGTTTGAGCTAGACAAACAAGAACATCAAGCAACCTAGATAACGTGGGTGAAAGATCTTGCAGGGTAGCATTCTCCTGTCCACCAGAATTTTGTCCTCGATCATCCAACATTTGGGACCCATCAGAAGCAACATCTTGGTCAGCAAATGAATTGGATAGAAAAGACCGAAAGCCTTGACTTGTTGCCATTTTGGATAGAGTTAGAGCAAATTGAACAAGGAATTGATATCCATGGGCATTATGTATATCCTCCTTCAGTCTGACACTACCAGCATCTACATTTTAAACATACGACAAATCAGCACTGCCCAAGGGAAGGATCCGGAAAGAAAAATCTCTAAAATTTAATTAAAGGTCCCCATGCTTAAAGTGAAATATATCCGGCAAGATTTAAAACAGTGATCACTGTCTTAAATTTATGAAAACTTTGCTTATTTCTCCTCAAGCTTTTTTTCAAAAAAATGCAAAGTATTAACTGCTTTTACATAATAGTTATACAGGAAATAACTTATTAGTGAATTACCCGGTCTATTTGACAATTCCACGCACTCAAGTAACAAGTCAACAATGCCCATGGTATAGGCAGAATCACCAGAATTAGGGTCAAAATCTTTCACAGCCAATAAAAGAACTTTAATCTGCATGGACAAGATGTATGACAATAAGAGAATAATAATAATAATAATAGGTAGTCCCAGATCTACATCGCCCCAACCCTTAAAGCAAAAGCCTTCTGATAAAACAATAATCTTGGGAGAGATGAAAAAATGCAAAAGTTTCAAAATAACATCCGGAACAGTTCATTGAAGTGGTTATCTTGAACACAGACTGATGGATAACAATGTACAAACAAACGCCCAATATTACAGTAGCAAGAGGAGTTCTTTAACACAGATTATAATTAAAAGCAAATGACAAACCAGAGTATGCTTGCGTATGTAACTGGCTGTGCTTCCATTGTCATTGACCAGAAGAAGTCCAAGTATCTAAAAAAAATTTTAGCATCAGCAATATGAATATTCAAACATTTGAGTTAAAATGCCAACTCAAACTACTTGTCATAGGATAGCATGTATATGCGATGGTTTCACTGCACAATTTATACCACAATTTACCTGCATAGCATGTCTACGAAGTTGCATGCTGTGCAATGGAACAAGTCCTTCCTTGTATCGAGAGGAAACTATCAAAGATCCCTTTGAAACCATTTCAAAGAGGATTTGAAGTGATTCATCCTCTATCAAACTCTGTGCTGCTGATGGATGGCTTGCTAGTCCTTTCATGATATGCACAATATTTCCTTCTACCTGCACATAAATAATTTGACTGCAAATAAACAAAGTGGACAAATGAGGTCTTGAAAGACCCCAGAAATACCCAAACTAGAAAACAAAGGAAAGCTATTATCTCAAGATTTTATGCTTTATCGAAGAGCTTTCACTAAGGCCTTATAAAGAATATACAATGATAACAATGAGGATTCAGGTCTCCAAACATATTTTAACATATTCAACTTCCTCCCTGACAAATAGTTCAGTAACTCCTTAATATTGTGATAAGCAATTAAGCACAAAAACACATACGTGCATGTATCCTAAACCATAATATTTACAAGCATGGAATCAGACCTCCCATAGCAACAATTGCAGGTTTTAGATAAATGGATTAAATGATGGAAAGAAGGGGAGCAAAACCTCAAGATGGCGAACTTTTCCAATATCACAATCATGACCTATTTCTGACGCAACTGGTTCTTCATGATTGGTAGCAGAACTAGGCCTTTGAATGGATATATCAGGATCTAAAAGGGCATTGAGAATGTGAATGAGACAGCAGAATATCCCAGAGTCGAGCAGAGATTTTTTGTCCACAGGCTGCAAAAAAATATACACACAAGAACTACTGCTTGATCCTCTTGAGTAAGCAATAACAATATAGAAAACTGGAATTGTAAGAGCATGATAATTTTCAAATTATATTAGGCAACCCCAAGTACTACCACAACACAGAATAAGCATAAGCCATCACTTTTTGTTTGTGCTACTAACACGTTACTTTCAAGCAGGCATAATTTGTAGTTTTTTTAAACAAAGAAGAAAAAGATAGAGAAAGAAAGAAAAACCAATGTATGAAGTAAGGCAAACCTCATTAAATCGGTGTTATTATATAAATAAGATTTCCATCAACACAAAACAGAAGTCAATGACATAAAGCAACTTATCACAAAAGACTTTAAAAGTATACCCCAGATACAAGGATCTCCACCGCAGTTAACAAATTTGATCCAGGAGTGATTCCATCCTGCACAGAGTGTATCACAGCTAAAAAGTCAAACAACAGATAACCAGCAAAGCAACAGCAAGATCAAAGAAGAAGCATCTTAGACAAACCTTTGTGACTTCAGAAAAATACTCAAAAACTTGAGCTACATCCAGAGATCTTGTTTTTCTGCTGGCTTTTAACTTCTCTATATCTGTTACAAATGCTCTTCCAACAACAAAGGAGAATAGATGTGTTTCAACTAACCTGTAAATCATCAACCTCACTCATAGTCAGTCAAAGAAGCTTTAACATGGAGTGTCTTTGAAATTGAATAGAAAGCAATCAATTTCACATATTGCATACAGAAATGAATTAAGAAAATGAGAAATGTCAAAGCAATAAGAGAAGGGATCCAGAACTTGTTTTAATAATGATTATTCTCACGAGGTAACAATAGAAACAGAGCTTATAATCAATTAAAAACGGCAATAAATGTCACTTAAGAATCAGATAGCAGTGTTACATAACAAAAATCATACGAAAGAGTTAGACAGTCTAGGATTTGACTGGTCAATTAGCATCCTCATGAATCTTTAATAGCTCTCTTCACGTATAATTCATTTTTTGACACCGTAGTTAACCCCAAAATATAAAGGTAGAGATTGTAATGTCAAAGCAGAAGTAAGAACATGTCTATCATCATTTCAACTCCTTTAGAACTACAAACATTGAAAGTAGGAAGGGTCTAGTCCTATGACCTTTATTGAAAACATCAGGACAAGCAAAGCCCATGTACAAGATCTCTAATTCATTTTATGATATAGCACCTCAAAATATGTAATAGCCATGTCTATATTTTCATAAATCAGTAATCTTGTGGTTCACAAAGAGCAATAACCACTTCTTTAAATTTCATCAAGTCACACAAATGTCCACTAATTAAAATAGGCTCAGTTACAACGATATGAACACCAGCGCTCAGCATTTTCACCTTCACCAATGAATATATCCAAGCACTGGAACAGGAGTCAAGCACATGAATAACATTACTTCACCATGCAACATGAGAGCAGAAAAGCACAAAGACACGTCAAAACTTGCAAATAATGATTTGTTCATGTGTTTGGAATATAATTCCATTGATCAAAACCAACATTTGCCAGAGGTAGTTCAACTGCTCTGGTTAAAACATAACTATGGGGCCCTAATCACATGGAAGATACCAAAACTTGCTATCAACTGAAGACAACATTTTCTCCTCGGCAGAAAAACTCGGGACAATACAGCATTACCATTGCAAATTTATTTAACCCGACCACATTAGCTACTGTATTATCATAATTCCAAACTGTGCTGATTCAAACAATTGGAGGCATATAGAATGCAAATATAAGAAAAATCGTTTTCTTTACATGGCAAATAACTGAGCTACATTAACATGCTGCTTTGCTAATCTACAAAATGCATCTACAGTCTGATCCAGGGCCGCTTCTTTTTCCTGCAAGGAACGTAGAAAACATTAACAAGCAGCATTTTGTGGTTGTAGTATGAACCATTTCATAGATACATAAAATATTAGATCGATCAAGCAAGAATTAAAGCAAGAACCTTCTCAGAGTTGGATGACCTAAACTCTTCCCAGAACCTATTGAAGTCCAATTCCAGTTCATGTTTGTCCCTGATTTCAAGCTTCAAAAGGTCATACTCACATGTAGTATCATAAGAAAAATAAGTCTTAACATATTTAGCAGAAAAAAGTCTTAAAACAAAATACAACAAGAAAATAGCATCCAACATTAGTTTTCTCTGTCATCAAATAGATTTGGTTGTTAAAATATTAATCTGGTGTAATTTCATTAACTCAGATTATTCAATCATTTCCATCTATAAACAAATGGATATGAGCCTTATGAAGTTGTACATAAGTAGATAAGCAAACTGCCTCATAAAAGCCATTTTATGTGTAACTTGCTCTCACACCCTCAGAAAACAGAAATCTAACTGGTATTTTGTATGATTACTGGCACGGAAATGAAATCAGTTATACATTCCCTTAAAAGTTACTAGTGTGAGAAACCAAGAGCCCAGATGCAAGTCAGTAGACATTCGTGCACATCAGATATACAATCACATTCAGGACCACGATAACATGATACATCGCTAGATGCAAAAAATTGTAAAAAGCAAATAAACAAATAAAGCGCAGTACACTAGAGACTTCATGAAGATTCAATAATATGTAGCATTCTCCCGCACATATCCCTTTCATTATCTGAACTAAACTATTATCATCTGAGAGAAATAGGAGTTAAAAAATTTAACACAGGAACAATCTGGGGATTTAATGAAGTCTTTCCCTTGTGTGGGTGCGAAAGTGTTTGTGTACGTTTCTCTACTAACTAACTACTGGCAAAAAGCAGCAGATATAGGCAGTTGCAATATCAAGAATCAACAAGGGGAGAAGAAGAAAGAAAGAAATTGCATTCATCCTAACCAAGAAAACCTAGTAGAGATGGGATTGACAAGGACGGAGTAGCGCTACATAGCCTTCCTCTTTTTCTTTTTTTCTTTTTTTGTAATTATAGATAATACTTGACAATGCCATGCTCAAAAGATCTCCCTCGAACATTAAGAAAACCATTTTCATTAGCTCAAGTTAATCAGATAACTTAATGTTAGGGGGGAATTGAAAAATGCGGATCGGTGTAAAATAAATGAAACTCAAAAAATATTGAACCTGGCAGAAGATGAGCCCAAGTTTTGCGAATCTGAAAGAGCATTGTTATCCCAGGAAGATAAGGCTGAAGAGACTGAGGAGGCAGAGGTGGTAGGAGCAGATGAAGATGTTTGACTGAAACCAACCTTCTCTTTAAAGTCCTTAATCAATGTTACCCATTTCATCGTTTCCCCGCTTGACTCTTGAAACGCATACAGAGCTCTCTCATCCAATCACCATTCACCCGATCCAACTCATCCCACAAAAATCGAGGAGAACCTCCGGTCTCCGCCGAATCTGTTGCTTCCCGATTTCCCCCGTCTCGAGGGGGTAGGGATTTGAAGTATAAGAAATACTTTTAAATGAGCTGTGATTATAGCTGCAAATGTAGGCGCCGAGAGGAAAATGGCCTTGAATTTCGAAAGCAGCAAGATCCGCCAAATTCTAATTCATCTTTTTTATATAAAAAAATCCATTTCCAATTTACTTAATTGGTTGATGCGTGTTAGAGATGTGAGTTTCGCTTCCTGCTTCTCGTGATGCTCTGTGATCTCCTTTTCCTAAATTTGACCTCTCTTTTTTTCAAAAGTTCGGAGTTCTATAAATTCTCGGAAGATGCTTCGGTGTTGGCGGCCCTTAAAAGCAGGGGGGAGCTAACAAATCGACGCGAATAGCCAACTGAAGTTATGGAGTTATAGAGGGAATGCCAGATAAGATTGAGAAAAAGGGAAAGAAAATATACGAAGATTGAGAGAAGACGAAAATCTCTCTCTTTCTGGTTTCAGCTCAGTTTCAGACGGCCCCTATCCACCGGGTTTGTCTCCGCTGAATATTCATGCTGAGTCGCTCTTGCTTCGCTATATGTACACTCTTTTGCGCAACAAGACCACGTCAGCGAGGAATCCACAGGGAGCACCATCCGTTAATTGAATTCCGAGAAGAGTCAGGGGGTTGTTTTTAAAATTTCTATTTCTATTTTGGGACCCTAAATTGTGTTTAATTCATAATTGGGTCGTTGTCTTTGCTCCATTTCCCAGTTCGTTGGGACCTTTCGATGGTTTTTTTATATTTTTATATAATAAAGGCAAGCCAGGGCTTGAAGAGGTGAGATAGGGACTAGATCATGGAGATCTAGCCCTTGATACATCAACTGAAAATAATAGAACTAACAGACCATTTGGTCTCTCAAAACCAAGTGAAGGCACCCTCTGGGGACAGCTGGAATTAAGACTACGTCAGCATCAGCAGGAGCATTATGTCCTTCTTTGGCCATATAGTCAGCACATGCGATAATGTCATGTGGAGAGTGGTGGAGCTCTACACTCCAGTCCCGGAAGAGAAGGTCTCTGGTCTCTCCAATGATGTCTCTCAGTGGATGATCAATAGGACAATCTCTCATAAGAATGTTGATGGCGTCAAGCGAGTCTGAGTAAATGTGGATGTTTGGAAATCCCATGTGGTGACCCACCTTTAATCCTATCATGATAGCATATATTTTCGCCTCAATAACGGAGTGGAAACCAAGGGATTTGTAAAACCCCATCAGCCACTGCCCCTAAGAACCCCTTATCACACCTCCGCAAGCTGCTTGATGTTGAGGACGAACTGATCCATCCACATCGATGCGGACCGCATTCGTAAGAGGAGGGGTCCAAGTCTTCTCTTCAAACCTGTCAAAATGGAAAATTTGGTGAAATAAGGTTTGATTAGTTGTACTTTCCAAGAGAAGGTAATTACATAAATGTAACATCTCCTTGGTATTTGTGTTTTTGCTTTGGAATAAAAATTTGCAACTAGATGTCCAAAGGGCCCAGCACACCAAGCAAAAGACTCTCGACCAACAGAATTTCTGAAATCCTCCTTTTCCAAGATTGTGGTTGGAATTCCAGTTGAGCCAGCCCTGCAAGTTACCTGCACAAAACTGAGGAAAATAATTAGGTTTTATAATATGTTTCCACAGATCTTTAGCTCTTTCGCAATCCCTAATTATATGGATCACACTTTCATCTTTATCACATTGAAATGGGTAAAGGCCGTCGTTTGTGAGACCTCTTCTGACTCTGAGAGAGTTAGTGATCAGCCTCTCATGCCCAACTTGCCACATAAAAAATTTTATTTTCTCAGGCAATTGCCATTTCCATAACCGGGTCCATAAACTGTTGCTATTTGTCCTTCCTCGGTCTGAGAGGTAATGATAAGCCGATTTGACCGAAAAGCACCCATCCTTCGCAGCTCTCCAAGTGAAGCAATCAGGGAAGCTATTGGAAGGAGGACGCATCTTGGAGACAATGTTGATAATTGACTGGGGCAAAATGCCTTGCCATCTATTAGAATACCATCTCCCATTAATTAATAAGTAATCCCTAACAGTGTCATCTTCATCCACTAAAGATGGATCTGTAACAAAAGTTATGAGGGGACGATCGAGAGGGAGCCAAAGGTCATGCCAGAATTTGGTTCCTGCTCCATTATTAACCTTTTTCCCAACACAGGTAAGAAAATTATTCTAAACTTCAACAATGGCTTTCCAAGCAGAGGATGAGTTTTTCTTCCTGGAGATAATAGGAACAGATGAGGCACCACAATTATACTTAGACCAAAGACATTGAACCCACAGAGATTGCTTCTTTGTCAAGAGGCACCAACATAGTTTCATAATGAATGCTTTATTTTGGAGGCGAAGATTCTTGAACCCGAGACCTCCCTGTTTCTTAGCCTGAGTAATTTTATCCCAAGCAATCATATGCATTTTTTGCCTCTCCTCGTCTTGGGACCAAAGGAAATTCCTCAAGATCTTATCAATTTCCTTGATAGTCCAAATAGGCAGGAGAGATGACTGCATACAATAGTTGGGCAGGGAGGATAGAACAGATTTAATCAAAACCGCGCGCCCAACAATGCTCAAAAATTTGCTTTTCCATAAAGATAGTTTTTTCTTAGCTTTTTGAACGATGAGATAATACATGGATTTGGTTACTCTCTTATGAATAAGCGGAACCCCCAAGTATTTTCCAAGGTCGGAAGTAATTCCAACTCCAAGCAATTGGCTTAGCTCAAAAGCTCTGTTAAAGTTAATATTTGCAGAGCAAAACATACGAGATTTTTCTAAATTAATCCTGTGGCCCGTTACTTCACAGAAGCTTTGCATAACATTGCGGACTTCAATCATTTGGCTAGGAGAGGCTTCTGTGAATAAGAGAAGATCGTCGGCAAAGAAAAGGTGGGAAATGGGAGGACCTCCTCTTTTGAAGGAGAATGGCTTCCAACGTTTTGCTTCACACTCAGCTTTAATAAGATGCCCAAGGCGATCCATGCAAAGAATGAAAATATAAAGACTTAATGGATCTCCTTGTCTTATACCTCTAGATGGGATAAAGCTCAGGCTCTCATCACCATTCCAAAGAATAGACATAGAGGTTGAAGAGATACAGGCCATAATGAGATCTATAAGATGGCCCTCCAACTTCAAGCACATGAGAGTGTTCCTTATAAATCCCTAATCAAGCCTATCAAAAGCTTTTTCCATATCAATCTTGATAGCCACAAATCCTTTCTTTCTACCCTTCATTCTCATAGAGTGCATGACTTCTTGGGCAATAAGAATATTGTCATAGCTGGATCTGTTAGCAATAAAACTGCATTGCTCAGGACTTATGAGATGGGGCATAATGTCTTTAAACCGATTCGCCAGAACCTTAGTAACAATTTTGAAGCTTACATTACACAAAGAACTAGGGCGAAGGTCTCGTAACTTGGTGGGGTTGTCAACCTTAGGGATGAGGATAACCTTGGCCTTATTTATGCTAGCCAAATTCGTAGGGTTATTAAAGCATTCTTCAATAAAATCACATATTTTGTCACCGACGACATTCCATTTCGATGGTTTTTGGTTTTTCCCTGCATTCGCTTTATCATCTTGCTTGTTTGAATTTGAATTCGATGTGACGCTGGATTCATCCATTTAATTAATCGCCGATTTTTGTCATGACAAGATATGATATGACTGCAGCGCGTATAAGAAAATAAAGGTGAAATGTATATTAAAAAACAAAGGCTTGTATAAAAAAAAAACGAAGGCATTGGATAACATTTAAACTTGCGACGTGCTCTCTAAATTTATTGTTTAGTTTCATGTTTTTATGTTATGAAATCTGTGTCAAATTCTCCTCACACTCGCATTGGCTATAGATTCAATTAAACTTATAAGTTAACTAATTTATTATTTTTACATTTATAGCTTATCAGATCATGTAAACCTACCCTTCATGTTAGTTTTTTTTAAAAAAAAAAAATCATATTCAGTGATTTTATTTATAAGCTTTATAGAAATTTCTTTACTAGTACGATAGATCATAAATGTTGATAAATTTAATTTTAATTATTAAAATTTAAATTATATTCCAACTTAGTTGTTGCCAATTTTTACATGTTAATTGTTTAGTTATGTACTTTTAATAGCTTTTTGTTCATAAAAGTAAAGTCTCAAAGGTTTACAACTAGATTTCATAATCCAAGCTTAGGTCCTTCCCGTGGGTTTGTATGAATTTGTAAGTAGGCAAGCACTTTAAATAACATGCTTCTTTCTCCTATATAAGCGATCGAAACAAGTTGATCAAGTGACTCCAGGCACAAATAGTTGATCGGATCATGAGTGCACAAGATCCCTAAGAGGAGAGAACGAAAGACAAATACTATTGAAAACCTTAATCTAATGGTTATTTTTCTATAAAATCTGCATACCATTTTCTTTTTGCAGGTGCACATTAAGACAAGACAGAGACTTTTTCTTAAAGATGTTGTAGAGATGGGTTGTCTCGGAGAAAATTAAGTCTTTTTATGTGGACCTTTGCACATGGAAGAGTTTATACGGTGTGTTTCAGAGTTCAAAAAGGCATCGAGGATTGGAGTCAGCAACATGCTTGTTTAGATGGAACTAGGATGAGGACTTGATGAAAGATTGTAGCATGACACAAAGGACAAATGGATTTCAATAGTTAGCTCAGCCTTAAGGGAGAAGTTCACTTCATTTCAAGGCACATTTAACTGCAACAGAATCTCAAACATGAAGCAGGAAGGGATTTCACCAACAAAATTCCATGAGCTACATTGTTCGATTATATCTTCTGAGACATTTGGGTAGATTGCTAAAATAAATTATTTGGTGAAGACTTTACAAACACACATGCTAACCTTTTCAAGACAGCTTGAGATAAGGATTTGATAATAAAATGTCAATCTTACATTATATAAAAATGTTATTGTACTATCAAATTGTACAATAACATAAAAGGATAGTAGTTTGTAGTTTTTCATGTTGTAGATGCTCCTTTGAGTTATTAAAGGATTCCAATTTTCATTCAAAAAAATAATTTACGGTTATTTTTTGCATTTTTTATGAAAATTAAAGGTTATTTTAACACATTAAACCTAAATATAAATATATAATGGAAGCATTCATGAATGAAACAAAATTTAAAAGAATAATAATAATTAATAGTGTGTATAATTTTATGGGACTATCGACCCAACCTCTAGTCCCTACCTTTCAGAACCATCGACCCCCATCTATTAAAATATCGTTAACATGGAGCCACGTTAATCCTAGGATTAAAAAGCAACATTTCCTCTTTTACACGTCACGCTCCTAAAAATACATTTTTTGTATTCATATGATCTTAAACTTATGACAGCGTGTTTGAATTATCAGAACTTAGGCTAGAATCAACACCCTGATGATGGAAAAACAATTGATATACAGGATGAAGCTGAACTTTACATTCAGAGCAAAACCAAATATCTTGAATGAACTTCATAGCGGAGGGGTGCGAGAGTGTACTAGCGTTTAGCTGAAAGAATTCATCAAAGAGGGCATTTAGCTACAAAAAGGGAAAAAAAAAAATCAATATGTTCATTGCAACGATGCAGCCTAAGCTAGCATGGTTACAAACGTAGTTAACTACTATACGTATAAGAGCATTTTCTTTTCTTTTACATATCCACTCAAATTTGCACATTTGACATCTCGCAAATGTATTAGGGAAGACTACAAGAAGTCTACAAGCTTAAAAAAAAAACATTTCATTCGCATTTTATCCCAATCCAACAACGTGACATACACATACTCCGGCTCGATGACATTTACATGGGTTCTGTGATTGATTGCCAAGAGTTGACCAAAATGAAATTATATTGTATGAAGGA
This sequence comes from Acacia confusa, assembly GCA_037074495.1. Lineage (NCBI taxonomy): Eukaryota > Viridiplantae > Streptophyta > Magnoliopsida > Fabales > Fabaceae > Acacia > Acacia confusa. The sequence goes on along the minus strand of CM073507.1, from coordinate 3,569,478 downwards.
ACATGACTTTCGGTGATCGATCATCTTCAAATATTGTTTTATTTACTCGTCTTAACGTATTTGTTTTCGACGATGGAATTGAATTCTAAATTGCAGTCAATTTTATACCTTTTTGTCATGGCCAACCAATTTTATTCTTCGATCTCTTTAATGGCAGCTGGGCATAAAATATTGCCAGAAAAAAAGAAGAAGTAAAGGATGGGAAAAACTCATGTAGACTAGAAAAGGAAACGCCAATGCTTTACGAAGGTAATAAAAGAGAAGGTTGGTTAGAGGTTGACAAGAGACCTAATCATCAAAAGGCTTTACTAGGAATGAACAGAGATCGACTTTGTCAAATAAGATATATAACTTGGTCTTGCTCCAGGGCAAAGCAATCAATCAAGTACAAATGTAAAGAGGGGAATTAGGTAAGAAGGAGACGCGTATTTGAGATGAAGAAACGAGACATGCTTGAATCTGAACGCAATTTTGGGGTAGTTGGAGTGCTGAGACAAGATGTGGTATGATTAGTTTAGTGGTTAATATCGTTGTTCAGAATTTTATAATCACACGTACGGGAACAGCACTAAGAAAAGAGCTGGTTCTACAAACTTGTAAACATGTATTACACGGAATCTACGTAACAGAGATGTTACGTTGAAAGATAGAAATAAGAAGATGTTAAGTTGACTTTTTGGGTAAAAAGTTAGTTACTTTTAAAATCATGTTAAACATAAATTTTTTCATCTAAACAGGGTTTGAAAAATGTTTAAAAATCAGTTTAAAATGGCTCCTACGTCACTCAAACAAAGATTTAAAATCTATAGGATGGGGCTAAATCACGGGGATATTAATGAATGTGAATAGGAAGTAAGAACAGAAATGAAAATCAGGAAAACTCTTTTCAAAGTCTAAGTTACTAAAATATTGTCAAAAAAAATCTAAAGAAAAGTGGTCATTTTTAGTATTATTTTAGAAAAAGTTGACTAATATAGTTGTTAACATGTATTAATATAGTTGTTGATGTTGTATTGATATAGTTGTTAACGTTTCTGAAATAATATCAGAAAAGACTTTAGGGTTTAACCTATAACTTTTTTTTTAATCTTTTTTTGATAGTATTTTAGTTATTTAGAATTTTAGATCCTAAGAAAGATTTTCCCATGAAAATATCTGGGAAGGCGGTGGGAACGAGGATTTGATATTTATGAGCTTCGAATGGACAGCTTTGAAAATGAAATCAACACCCAACAAACCCAGCCTTTGCCGTCAGGCTTTTAACCAGCAATCGTTTTTTCTATAACACAGATCAATGAGAATCTATCCCATTCATTGTCTTAAATGTTGATGTTGCACTACATCATATTATTTTGAATATAAATTTTAAATACCAATGAGGAAAAAAATAATGGGCTTGGACTAGCGGTGAAAGTAGCCCGTAGGCCCCTAACATATTGATATTGCAGGACATTATATTATTTTGAATATAAATTTTAAATACCAATAAGAAAAAAATCATGACTTAGACTAAATGTGTAAATAGATCAGGCCTCTAATAAGAGTCTGTCTAGACTACATAAAGCTTAACTGTATTTATTTAGTAAATAGGTTAGACTCTTACCTATTGCCGACCCTATTTTTATAAAACCGGGTTTACAAGACCGTAGGTTTGACACACACACACACATATATATTTTAATTTATACTATTACAATACTTCATCTAGTCTTTATTATAAGGTAGCAACTACCATCATTTTTTGGTTTTTATTATAAAGACTCAACTGTCTTTAACTAACTTATTTATTACTATTTTCTTATTATACACTCATTTTTTACTAACTCTTTAAATTCACATTAAAGTAGGGGTAAAATTAGACACATTTATCAATTTTAAACGAACTTAATAACTTAACTTTTATTCCTTGGTCTGCGAGAAATAATAGTTGGTTCCTTATAAAAAAGATTAGAAAGAGTATCATCTAAATAATTTTATAAAGGGTTAAGGTGCAAAAATACAGATGAGTTTTTTCCTAGGAAAGTCCAGTACTACGTGTTTTTTTTAAGCAAAAATACACACGTGGTTAACATTTTGTAGCAAAAGTCACATCCCACCGTTATGTTACTCTTCACAGCTGTTATATTATTGTTCATTTCATCTTTTTCTCTCTCATTATGGTGAACAGTAACATAACGGTGGGATGCGACTTTTGCTCCAAAATAGTAACCACGTGTGTATTTTTATACAAAAAAAAACACGTGGTGCTGAGTGCTCCTGGGAAAGAAGTTCATATATATTTTTGTACCTTAACCCTTTTATAAATTATTAGTTTAGCCTTAATTTTAAGTTTAACACCTCACTGCCCTCAACCATTGCACACATAGATCATTCACCCAACCTCTATTTTCTTTGATTGACAATGTTAACTCACTCACTCAATCAGTCTCCTCTAATTTGCATTGTTCACTAAAGTATAATAATTACCATGAGTTTATTTTAATGCCAAATGAAATGTTATAATCTTAGAAAGAAGAGTTTGTCTCAATTTACTTGAAAAAGTAAAAAAAAAAATGGTAAAATCAAGTTTTACATGTTGCTTCTTATGTTTGGTCAAATTTAGAAAATATGTCTCATTAGTCAACACACTAATACTTTTCTTATTTTTAATTGTTTGAACAACTATTTTCACTAAACATTCTTTTCTTTTTCTTCTTATACCCTTACATTATGACTACAACGAAAATAGATGTTAGACTTTTAAGACATACAATAAGATTGTAAATAAGCATGAATAAAGGTTATATGTAAATTTAGAAGCACAAATTTTAAAGACTATTTAAATTTTTAATTAGTTTTTAAACTCACTTTGGACCCCTTGAAAGCTCAGATTGACGCCAAATGTAAGGCTACTCAGACTCATATTTAATATTTTGAATCTCTTATGCTAGATAATGGGTAGGAGGCTATTTAATTCGGCTCTCATCTACTTTCCTTCTTATCTTTTTTTTTGTCTCATCCGTTGGATTAAAATATAAACGGTTTAAATCTTATCTTTTAAAAAATATTAATTTTTTTTTTATAAAAATAAAATCTAAACCGTTTATATTTTAATCTAATGGTTGAGATAAAGAAAAAGATGGAAGAAGATGAGATGAAAAAGGGATGGGAGGCAACAGGCATAAAAAAAGAAAGCGAGAGAAGGTGGTGTGGTGTGGGACCGCAATGGGGAAGCGCGTGAAGGTGGGACCCAATACCCATAGCTGATGAATTGGTGTTGATGGAAGTTCAAACTTCAAAACTCGGGATTGGCGGCAGTTGCGGAGGCCCCACCTCTTCGCTTTTTCCGTTTCTCTTCCTTTTTCGTTTTTTTTTTTTGGATCACGTTCTTCGCTTTTCTGTTCCGTCCCCGGGGATCAAGCCAACTGGGCGCTTTTAGTTTTCAATTAATCCCCCATTTTGCCTTTTTGCCCCACCAAAATATTTATTGCCAATTTAGATTGCCCCTCCTTCCCTGGATTTCCCCACTTTTTTCCAATTCTCGTACGTTTTAATCAGGGTTATGTGTTTTAATATCAATAACCTAAAATAACTTCTCCCGTTACGGCACATAGAAAAGTTAGACATGAGAATTTCTCTTATTCTAAATATAAAATTCTAATTCACTTTGTCGTGCCTTTTTTACCCACAAAGCTACGAATTATATTAAAATTAAATAAAGATGCAGAGTCTCAGAAGTATAAAAATAAATCTCTAAATGAACAAACGACAAACAAAACCTCCAAAAAAGAAGAAAACAAACTAGAAGGCACAAACATTATGATCAAGCAAGAACATAAGACCAGATAGAGGGAAAGAAACACCAGTAAGTTCAGCAACTGCAATGAAGACCAATGTACCCAACTAAGAGGGCAAGACACTTTTAATAAAATTTTGACAATGCACTTGTCTACCAAATTCGCTTCCATGCGAATATATTTGCAAGGATAGTTCCTAATCAATTTGTTTGAGATCAAAATATCTTCAAGGATAACAACACTTATCACCATAATAGAGAAAGCACAGTTAGTATAATAATAAATGAGAGAATTATAACTCCAGCCTAGACATAAACAATATGGTCATGGTGAACTGTGTTGACATAAACACTAAACAGTCACGTATCAAGCCAATGATGAGCATGTACAAATCCTTCTAAACATGATCAAGTTGATGATTCTAAGTTAAATAGCAATTGTGGTAGTATAAGAATCTGACTAAAAATTATTTGTTATAAGTAATGAACTTAACAGATTTATATAAATTTATCATTAGCTCATATATTAATGATACATGGTAGTATATGATTTTGACTAAAAATCATGTAAAACTTTAAGTATATGATAAAAAATTATAAAATCAAATTAAAAATAGGATGGGCACTTCCCGCATATACACTTCCGTTGTACCAAATGGCGTGAGTTCTCGTAACAAGATCATCGGCATGGGCACCTTATTAAATTCATGGCATTAGACAGTAGTTTTTTAAATACAACCTGCTATTATATTTCTCCAATTCTGAAAATCGTAGAATTATAAACAGCTCCACGAAAACACATTTCACTTTGAATAATATCATGCGACGGTGGGTGGAGAGTATTAAATAAGAAGTCCAGGGGCGCTTGGCCTGGTGTTGAATTGAAGCCTTCAATAGTTCAATTACAACGAGCACTTCGACCTGGTCTTGGTTTTTGACCATAATAAGCTATAAACTGATTTCATCTTTCTTTTTTTTGATCTTCAATGGAAGGCTATTAACTATTCTCTGATTTATCTTCATTATATCTCAGCTCCTTCTAACTCGCTAATTCATAATTCACCCAAACCTCCGTTTACCAACAAGAATGACGTTACGCCCCATTAATAATTATAAAATTTTGATATTATTATTCGGTTAAAAGGCAATTTTAACTTGAAAGTTTTTCCTGTGAGATAATTCCAAGGTAAAAGTGGCCCTTTGTAAAAACTTTTGAAGCAAAAATATTTGTTACTCTTTTTTTTTATACGAAAATGTTTCTTACTAAAATCACAAGACACGCATGTTAGACCTCAAGATTCCTCTCGGACCAAAAAAAAAAACACTCAGGATTCTAATCAGCAGCCCAAATGATGGGCCGAAAAAGTGCCACATAAATAACAGTGGATGAGATAAAGTGGTCCATGTATGTATTGGGCCCATTCCAAAGTAATGGTAATTATTGAGATGTATTCTCATTATATGGGCAACCAAAAATAAAAGTCCATTTCGTTTATATGGGATCCTTGAGACATGATTTGCAGAACTTGCAATGAACAGCACACTAATGGTCATATAAAAAAAAAAAAAAAACAGCACACTAATGGGCTAGCTAGACCGGGCTTTGGAGAAGAGGCGAGTAAGGAAGAAGTGAAACATACAGCCAAGAGCTAATAAGCAGTGACTCAGTTGATTAAGGCGCTAATCTTTAGCTTAAAAGAGAGGAGGTTTGATACCACGGGTTGATATGATGATATGAGGGTTTCGTTCATAAGTGATCTGTGAATACCCGCATGATTGTTAAAACGCCGTCTCAACTTGTTGGAACGGTCGATTTAACGTTTTTCACCGGAAGGGAAAAACGTGCTGGAACGGAGGTTCAAACGGAATCAGCGCTAAATCGTTCGAAACGCACGAAACGACGTGTTCATCGTTCTGGATTTTTTTAAAAAAAATAGGTCAGAAATGCGTGGGTCACCATATTCGCGATTTTGCTCTGCCTCAGTGACTCGAGATCGACTTTCCTTTCCCTTTCCTCTGCTTCTCTAGTCGCTAGGGCTAACGGCCTCTCTGCTCTACACCTCTACCTCGAGGTCGAAGTCGAAGTCGCTGAGGTCGAAGTCGAAGTCGAAGCTTCACAGAGTTGTCAGCGTCGCTGAGGGCTCTCTGACCGTCGGTAAATCCCTTTGAGTGCATTGCTTTACTCTGTTCTTGGAAATTGTTTGCTGAAATTGAACTTGAACTTTGCTGTGAACGGGAAGTCGGACCAAAAATCTGAATTTGTTGGTGTTTCCACTTTCCACGGTTTGGACTTTTGAGCTAGCCTTTTATTGTTGGAAATTGAAATCAGATTGTATTTAGCTTGTCATTGAATTTTCTGAACTATAATGGTTGTTTGACTTGTTTCAAACTTTCTTTATGCTGCTGGCCGTGAAAAAAGAAAAGTAATAGGAAGTGGAAATTTCATGTTTGTGAATTTATGTTTTTGAATTTCTTATAGAATATCATTGTCTTGGATGTTACCATTTTGAAATATTTATACTAAGTTCAAATTTCAATGTTTTCTTCTTTCTATGTATTAAATATAGTTTGAAATCATATGGCCTCATCAAGTGGAAATGATAGTAGTAGTACCCCGATTTCTGCAACTCCAAGTGTAAATAACACTACTGTTGGGGGGGGGAGTGGCTAGGAATACTCCTGGAAATAGGTTAGATCCTGGATGGAAGCATGCAATTGAAATTCCAGGAACAAAAAAGCTTAAATGCAAGTATTGTCCCAAAGTAATGTCTGCTGGAGTTTCTCGTGTGAAGCACCATTTGGCAGGAACATCTAGAGATGTTGAACCATGTATATCGGTGCCTGAGGAAGTAAAAATAGAGATGTTGAATCTTCTTATTGCAGCAAAACAAAGAAAACCATCTCAAATACAAGATGTAGTTGTTAGTGGTGCCACTGCTAGTGCTACTACCTCCTCCGATATTTTTAAGAGAAGTAGATTATCGGCCCCTGTAACCCTCAACACCATATTGAAAAAGAACTTGAGGGAGGAGGCATGTCTTGATATTTGCTCTGCTATTTATAACAATGGAATTCCTTTCAATTTTGTGAATAGCAATGATTTCAAAAAGATGTGTGAATCAATTGCTAAGTATGGACCAGGTTTTAAGCCACCATCTTATCATGAGTGTCAAGTAAAATACTTGAAGCAAAAATATGATAAGACAATGACTGTTGTTGAAAAGCATAAGGCTTTATGGAAGAAAATTGGATACACAATAATGTTCGATGGGTGGACTGATAAAAGAAGAAGATCAATAATCAATTTTTGTGTGTATAGCTCTATGGGAATTGTGTTTCTCAAGTTCATTAATGCATCTCACATCACCAAAACAGTTGACAAGATTTTTCAGATGATTGATGAAGTGGTGGTGGAGGTTGGTGAAGAAAACGTTGTCCAAGTTGTCACGGATAATGCTGCAAATTATAAAGCTGCTGGGGCTTTGTTGATGGAGAAAAGAAACAAAATATATTGGACACCTTGTACTGCTTACTGCATTGATTTGATGTTGGAAGATTTAAAGAAGAAAATACCCATTCATCAAGACACAATTCCCAAGGGGGAAAAAATGACGACTTATATCTATTCAAGAGCATTTCTCATTCCAATATTGCACAGCTTCACCAATGGCAAAGATTTGATTAGACCGGCCATGACTCGCTTTGCCACATTCTATTTGACTTTGAAATGCCTCCATGACAACAAAAATGCAATGAAAAGAATGTTCTTGTCAGAAGAATGGAAGAAAACCAAATATACAAAGTCAACAGATGGAAAACTCATTGAAAATGTAGTGATGGACAAAGTCTTTTGGAAAAAGGTTGAGGTTTGTTTGATAGGGGCACTTCCTTTGATTGAAGTGCTTAGGTTGGTTGATTCAGATGATGCAGTAATGGGCTCCATTTATGAGGCAATGGATCGTGCCAAGGAGAAAATTGAAGAGGATTTCAAAAAAAAAACCTACATTGTAAGTTATCATTTAATTTATTTAATTCAGACTTATAGACATTTTAACTCAAAATTAATTCAATTGTTATCTTTTCTTTTCTTTTTAGTTATCAACCTATTTGGGATATCATTGATACAAGATGGGAGAGGCAACTCCATAGGCCTTTGCATGCTGCAGGCTACTACCTTAACCCAAAACAACATTATTCTCCTACATTTAAAGTTGATTATGAAGTAAAGGTTGAATTATATAATTGTATAAAAAGGATGGTGGCGGATAAGGCTCTTGAAAGAATTATTGATGGGCAACTTGAGGAATTCAAGCATCGCAGAGGCCTTTTTGGGAGTTCCTTTGCTATGGATGGAGTTGAAACCAAGAGTCTAGCAGCATGGTGTGAATCTTATGATGATGGTGTTCCAAAACTCCAAAAATTCACTATCCGTGTGCTTAGCTTGACATGTAGTTCCTCTAGGTGTGAGCGGAATTGGAGTGCTTTTGAGATGGTATATTTTTAATATGAATCGCTTTCATTTCAATAATATGATATTAGTCTAGTATTAAATTATTTTCTTGTATTTGTTTAGGTCCACACAAAGAAAAGAAATCGTTTGAAGCAAGAGACAATGAATGATGTTGTTTTTGTGATGGCTAACTCAAGATTAGGCAACACAAAACAAAGAGTGTCTCTTCAAATTGATTATAACTTTGATGACATTGAGTCGGATGATGATTGGATTGTGGAACCAACATGTGAAGATTTTGGAGAAGATGATGGAGTTGGAGAAGATCAAGATCCCCTTGCCTTGAATGATCATGATTTGAATGAAGAACAGGGGAACTTGAATGATTTGAATATTCCCGAATTTCTTAGTGGGGGAGGGGATGGAGAAGATGATATTGACATTGATTTTGACTCCGATGAGTTAAATTAGAGATGTTGATCTCTTTTATATTTTTATTGCCTTAGTGTTTTGACTTTAATATGTATTATGAATTTGTGATGATTGATGACTAAGTGTTTGGATTTAAATTTGTGATAACTTTAATGTATTATTGGTGTGTTTTAGTTTTATATATGTTCGATTTTATTTTTTATAGTACGAAGTAAACTCTTACGTTTACGTTTTCCGTTTTTACGTTTTTGTTCACCCTTACCGTTTCAACGTAGAAACTACGTTTTAACAACATTGCTTATAAGCGTTTTCTGAGTTTAGAAGTGTGTTTGACCCTGATAGAATACTAGCCCCATCTAAATTTTTTTGTATATATATAAAAAAAAAGTACAACCAAGAGGTTTGATTCAAACCACACAATGTAGTGAATTAAAGTTTGACATGGGAGGGGCGGACATATTTAATGTCCGACAGTATCTTAAACAGGATTATCTCGACAGTATAAGATGTTATTTCCTCAGAACATGGTGACTTGATAGATGTGTACATATCTAAGGAGGATAACTGTGCTTACTTCCAAAAAGAAGTGAAAAAAGGTACAGATGGAGAATATACTGAAAGGGGTGTGGCTTCTACCTTTCCGCTATTCTCTATTCCACTCTCTTCTTATGTAAACTGAGACTGGTGGGACATTTTATGTGTTCAGCGAAATCTGAGTGGAGGAAACAGCTCGTGATCACTCGTAATAGAAAATCAGTGACAAACAGTTCTCAAGATGATTCCATGACACCGAGGTGTTAATAAATTGAACCAGAAGAAGAATACTTCAGAATTCTTCCACGTTCATCACTGACGCGAATTTTCCTCAGTCGGGAGCATCAAAGACATCAATCCGTCAGTAAAAACTAAGACGGCATGTAAAAAGACACAGATGACCAAAAAAAAAGTATGACTCGATTTCTTTCAGCAGAAACCTTTCAACATTGTCGAACTACACAAATACCCACATTCCTCTTGAAGTAAACATGAAAAACGTGAATTAAAGGGGGAAAATATGATTGAATTAAAAACCTATTCTACTTGGAACCATCCTACCTATCCGATGGTCAAACTCAAAATACTTGACCCAAAAATTCAATGGGACATCATATGGCAAAAGTACAAGAACGGCAGAATGATAAGGATGATTGACGAAGTGAAGACTATAGGCGGCGCTAAACATATGACTTGCTGAAAAGGCGACGAATATATATCACCTGGAGGATGCTCGTTGAAGCAAATAAAACATACTCCGTAATTGTGTAGAATACAACACGTCTTCTAGTGCTTTCATTTGCTGCACTTCCAAATTCATCGAACCAGGAAACAAAATTACAGCAAAATCAATGTTCAAAATTCATGCAACACACTAATTGAACTGAATGTATAATGATTTGAAGAGCATTACTATTAGTGTGGGAGAACAAAAGCAACTTACTGTGTCGATGCCTAGCCTCACGTGCTTTCAAATACCTTTGTTCTGATATAATAGCCTCTAATGCCTCTCTCAACTCAGCGATCTTCACCTGAACAGGGTCTAAATGGTCTGAAGTCACAGCCACAATCGATGAGTCACACGATTAATCATAACAAAGGAGGTTAAAGATAATGCAACTGGGTAACAAGACGAAGATGACAACGGTATATAATAATATAACAATTTTGCAATAATTAATTGAGAGAGGAAGTGGAAGCGACCATGTTTGGCAAAGCCGGACTCATTAGGGATGTGGCCAACGTGAATGTAGAAGGATACAGTCTCGGGTGTTGAAGAGGGGTTCTTGAAACAGAAGTTGTATATTCCACTTTCTCGGGCTTTGAACTCGAACTTGTCCCCTGATGTGTCCTTCAAAGCATACATCAAAACACCGTCGGGAGACGTGGCCTACGTACAATTCAACCACAAGCATAAGCACCATACCTATCGCTTATTTCAACAATATGGATCGATCTGGAATCATTCTTAAATTATTCATGTGGAGAAAGGGAATTATTACAGTGAATTCAATTCCAGGATGGTCAGAGCTCCAGAAGATGTCATGGTCCATCACCACGAAATTCCCAGAAACGGTGTCGCCGTCGTGTAAAATGTTCTCCGATACGCATTCCCTTTCGATCAGACTGATTGAGAGGGCGGATCCTTGGCAGATTATGCTTCCCAGGAACACCAATGCTAGCATGTGGATCGTCGAAAACCAGGACGTTTTCCTTCTATCCATTTCTGAGTCACTTGTTGTCTGGATCTGTACAGAAAATGCATGAGCTTAATCATCAAGTGCGAAAATATGGTGGCTCAAATTCTGGAATCGAACGGTTTAAACAGCTCCTTCCTTCGCGCTACAACTATAAACTCGCGTTCCTCTTCCCTCAAATATAAAATTTTTAAAAGTTTAAGCATAAGTAGGAATTTTTTTCTTCCAGCGCCCAAGTACAACGCGCTGTTAGCTGGAGCCGATTTATTTTCAAAATTTGCAAACCAAGTTTGGGATTGGGAAGCTTATAGAGATTGGGGGTGTTCATGATGCCATGGCTTTGTACGTCTGTCTGAGTTTGCAAAAAATTCTCCTGGCCCAATCCAAAAAAAAAAGAAGCCTAAGAAAAATTGGGAATAATTTGGCTAGGCATTTTGCAGGCAAGGCTAGGTATTAAGTATGATATGCTGCCCTACCCATTCGACCATGTCCAATAATATATATAGTATTCTGTGTGTGTTGAGACAAAGTTGATTTTTTTTTAGAGATTAAGGAAGTTAAATAAGTTACTTAATCATTTCATATACTGTGTATTCTTAGATTATATATTAGCTTATTAGCCAAACTAATTAGTTTGAAGAAAAAATAAAAATAAAAATACTTTTAAGTAATTTAATTGGCTTATTTAATTTCTCTAAAAAAGTTAACTATGTCTTATAATTAGGATCGGAGGGAATAGTATTATATATTTTTTATTTTCATTTATGAGTATTTGACTATTTGTTAAGACATATGATTGTCTTTTTAATTTCGAGACTCGAGTTGTAGACTTATTTTAGAATATTCCAAAGCATAGAATTATAGATTTCATTTAAAGTTTGCAATATTGTTTATTAGGTATGATTGAGGTTTTTTTTTCTTCACATATAGTGTAGAAGGGTATCGTCGCTTGGGCAGAGAAGGCTTGTCCTGTCCAGCCAATTATTGCTCTGCCAAAAAATATTAGGACTTTTATTAGACACAGCCAGATACTAGGCTGTATTTTACTGCCCAGTGATCTTTTGGGTAGAACATCGGGCAAAGGTCTCGTCCTGACTAGCTCTGCCCATCAACGGTAGAAGTTGTGGCCTTTTGTTTGTTTTTTTGGTACAAAAATTGTGGGCTTTTGGGGAAAAAGCGCAACGTGTTCCAGTTTGAGCCCATGAATTTTGAAGAGTTCAGACTAGGATCGGCCCATCAAACATTGGGAAACAGAACGGCACGTCGCGAAGGTTCCCTCTTCCCATGTTTGACACTTTGACTAGCGAGTCCACTCGAATTGGAAGTGACCGGATTACATTAGAGAGAGTGGGGTATATATAGATTTACCTTTTTTCTTTAAATGCGTACATATCTTTGTTTAGATATAAATTGTGTATATTCGTTAATATAAAAGATTGTGAAGTCACACGAGAAAAATCACCTCAATTTGTTTTTCGTCCAACACAGAGATATTGGGCGTGTCAATATCCTTGAGGCAGTAATTATATTACTTAGCCTTCATATATAAATCTCAAGTTTCTTCTTTTATATTTTGAACCTTTCATATTAAACATGCTTAGAACATGCATACATGGCAATTTTTCTCACAAGTCATATTTTATCCAGGTCCAATTTTCATTATGCTCCTCTGACCAAACTATACCTGCTTTTGATGTCTTAGTATCACAAGTGATCCGGAGAATTTTGACTATAGTAGTGTTTTTTTTTTTTTCCCTTCCCTCCAACCCTCTGAGATGGTCAGGCTGCTTACATACACTTTAATGATGACATATGTTTTCTCTTTTCAATTTTCTGCGTCATCATTGCCATCTCATATTCTCAGTGCACGAGTCTCTACTTTTCACCATTATATTCCTCGCGCGCTTGCATTAATCAAGACCTTTTGTTTCACTTTCTTGTGTATTAAAAAAACGAGATAGTACAGTACAAATGCATGTTGGTCGAGATTTTTTTTTTAAGTTCTGAAACAAGCAGACGATGCACTCTCCTTGCCCCGGAAAATCACCTTAAAATAAAGCTAATTATTCAAGATATCCAACTTCCAGGAGATACATACTCAGGAGTTAAGAATGGTACGTGTTGATAAATATACGTGTTAGTGAACTGGGTAACTTCCAGGGAAGCTTTTTTATTCTTTGCTAAAGGTTCTTGAACTTTATCTGTAAGTCTGGATAACATCTAATGCAACTAATGCTTTAGCCCAAAAAAAAAAAAAAGTGGAGTTAAGAGATAGTCATTGGTGATTGATCCCAAGTTGGCGACTTGATTTGAAGACGGGACGAGACGTACGTGAGTGGAAGATGACGACATAGACAAGCATGCCGGAGAGAGGGAAGAGGACAGAGTCTTTTGGTTTGTCTATATATGAGTGCAATGAAGAGAATATATGAAAAGAAGCAGTCTTTTTCTATAGCAGCCATAGCAATGCGAACTAGTTATAAATTTAAAAAATTATGTACACATACGTACTTTTGAAAAGCTTGGACCTCCTTTCTTTTGTTAATCCCTAGGCTCTTTCTCTATTTTCCAGTGACAATACAGTTTCTCCATTCTTCGACAGCAAAGATGCTGAGCCAGAGAGCTCAACTATACATACATGACTTTGGGTTTTGTCTCCCACTTTCATCTCTTGGCATCAAAATAACCAAAATCAAGTGCCAACATTATGTAAGACTAAGCAGTAAGAGTCTGGATTATAACGAGCACATTAATAAAGCTACGATATGGGAGGTGTGCACAGAATTTAACAAAGCAATTGTCAGGAACGTAATTCATTGATTTCAAGTTAATTTCATTTTGAGTTTCCTTACATAGATGACCGTACGCGTTGACATTGCTCTTTCCTTTTGGTTTAATTAGTGCCACTTCGGACCACCTTCACACTCGGCACAAATACACATATGGCCATGAGACCATTTCAGGTCATTCACGCTTATAGCAGGTTTGAATTCACCTTCCTCTTTATAAAAGGCTCCATTTACTTTTGTTTGATCTAGATCCCTAAAAATAACAGATGACGAAGAGGAAACGTATTTCTTGGAATTTGAGTATAATGCTTTGGGGTGTGTATACACATATATATAAAGTATGTCCACTACTATTTCCTAAAGTTTCTCAACCATATGTGTTGGTGATTAATTTGCAATCTGGTTCAAACAAGAATGCTTAAACGATTTACTGTGAAAGGACACACTCATGAAAGTATACGTAAAAAAAAAAAAAAAGATTAGCCCCAGTGTAGGTAGTAGAAATTTGTTTAAGTTGTCTTCTTGACTGCACTATCTTTTAATCTTTCCCCACCCCTAACTAGTTGAAGGGACCCATATATGATATATAGTTGGCTGTACGGTTCAAATGTGTTGGCATTATAATAAGTTGGTGGCCTCACGGACTAGGATTCGGGATTCACAGACACAGGAGCTTGCTAGATAATGTTCGAATTGCCACTCTGGCATCTAGATTCTAGCTCCAAGAGATCAATAATTAAACTTTAACCTGAGTGGAGAAAGGTCGAGCAAACCAAAAACTAAACGATAATGTACATATTTAAATTATATATTTTTTGAAATATGACTTACGCTGTACGATATAAGTAAGTATCTCGATTTACCCTAGCATTCTTTTTGAAGAACGTGAAATAAAAAATAACTATTAGTCAGGCCAGATCAACGATAAAAGATTCAATTCATTGTCATAATATTGCATGTGACATTTTTTATCGGTTAAAAATATAATATTGACAAGAAATGAAAGGCCCCGCAACATACTAACTCCCTGCATGCAACACAAACATGCACACAGTCTCCTCCTGCCTTTATTTTGCCCCTTGCCTCTGATTGAAGTGACAGATTCATTCTACACATATTATAATAGCGAAACACTGGATATATTAAATTGAAACTATGATATAATTTATTGAATTCCCCAGGTTCTTTTCTTGATCTCTCTCTTCGTCTTATATATTCAAGAGGAAGCTGATCATATATAACTAATTAAGCATTACACTTCCTCAACGACAACAAAAAATCATTAAATATCCAAATATATAAACAACACATTGGGAAACGAAAACTGACAAGTTTAGAACGAAATTAAAGCAGAATCTCGGTCGTCCATTTTACCCTCCTTGTTTTGGAATGCATTTTCTTGTTTGTCTCAAGAGCTCCCCCACGTCGCCGGGGCAGTGACAGTCCCAAAGAATCCAAAATCTTGTTGGGACTTGAAGAGTGAGTGATAATGGTGATCGTATGGAAGATACGAATCATCATACCCTACGCCCCCAGTGAACACCAGCATATCCTTCGCGTTCAGGCCGACGTCAACGGAACCACCGTTTCTTCCGCCATCTACATAGGCGGTCAGGCCGAGGAAGTCCCTGGTCAGACGTTCACTCTGATTCCGGGTCATGAGCCCTCCAAAGTCGGTCTGCTGAGTCAGATGTCCAAACTCGCCCGTGCTTGGCTGAGTCACGTGAGATATCGTTGCCTGGGGCCTACCACCATCAGCGGCAGCGGCAGTACCTGGGCCTGCTGTGATGGCAGCGAAGCCCACAGTTGCAGCCTTTCTGAGGAGCGCAGTGGCTGACAGGTGGGCCGACGTGGCGGCGTTTGAGGGCACATGGACAGTTCCCAAGAAAGGGTTTATCATGTTCTTCTGATTCTGCTGCTGCACTTGAAGAAATGGCGCCGGAGAAGAGAGGCATGGGACCTCAAAACTCTGAGTTTCCATCTTGATTTGGACGGCGTCCATGTTATTAGGGTTAGGGTTTTCTTGAGAAGATGGGTCCCAGGGATTCATCACGATTTGATTTTGGTAAGGGAAGAGAGATTGAAATAACATTGGGTTTGTGGAAGCCAGCTGATTAGCAGCCAGTCTTGCACTTTCTTCAGCCAAGGCATCACAAAATGCCCTATGAGTTATAAAGCTGTCCTTCCTGTGCGGTTTTACAGACAATCGAATTAAAGTTTTAATTAAATCATTAATCATCTACAAACAATAGTAATATCACAATCATAAATAATTTATGTTGCAGTGGGAGAGAGGAGAATGGCCATTGATGGAGGATGCTTGCTTTATGCATGGCTCAAATATTGATAAATTATTGGAAAATTGCTATAATGACGAAAATGTCTTTCGAAATAAGAGCTCATGCATGTCGCGAAGATGTGTAATAAGATAGTAGAACAGAACAAACCCATACGTATCCCTATCCCCTACTGATGAAGCAGACAAGAAAGCAACTGGCATGTCAGAAATTTTTGCAGATTTATCAGAAATCACAATGATGAACAGCTCGAAGACAATTCTCAGCAAATAATTCCATTCTCAGTTAAAATATAAAAAGAGAAACATAATACGTCTACTTCTTTTCGGTTAACAATATATTGTACAGCTGCAGAAACTTGACCGCGGAAAATATGCGTGCTTATGATGAAGTTAGTCATAATTTCTGTGCTTTTTTTTTTTTTTTGACCTATGTGAAATTGAAAACTATATCTGAATTTTGAAGCGCGAAAAAATTTAGTGTACGTGGTCTACAACATTAAATTGGTATATTTTACATGAATACGGGCGTGCATCCATTGCCCGGCCGGACCCAGTTATATAAGGTCAGGTTAAAAGAAAAAACAAAATTAGTAATGAGCCCCGACTCACGGGCAAAACAGTAAAGCAAACAACCGATGGACACATCGATTGTGCTTTTTGTGGTTGCCGCACATTCATTTGGCAGTTTCAGGATTCAGGAACAGATTATTGTTCAGTTTTTCTTTTAAATATAATATATATAGCGCACTAATTAATTAACCCTCAGCTGGCAACAAACAATTGTATATTAGCTGTCTCCACTTTCATGCAATCTGCTATACATGGTATTGCAGCAGCAGATATATATTCCAAGTGTAGATCTTACCATTCTTGTGTGTGAAAACAGAGAACACGCTCGAAAACAAATAATAAAGAAGCCCTCTTTTGATATATGACCGTGTGGTGAAGTCAAAAGCAAGAGCATGATGGCTCAAACAC
Organism: Acacia confusa; assembly: GCA_037074495.1. NCBI lineage: Eukaryota > Viridiplantae > Streptophyta > Magnoliopsida > Fabales > Fabaceae > Acacia > Acacia confusa. Next base: position 3,552,524 of record CM073507.1, on the reverse strand, counting down.
TGAACCACCTGAATTAATCCATCTAAAGTAAAGCTAGCCAGTTGAGAAGAGAAGTTATACTAAGTTATTAACTTGAAATAATCACCAAGTCTGTGAGAAATTAATTACCTGGAGAAAACGGTTCCGCAATCACATCTATATTCTCTAGTTCCACAGGTTTTGGAGTGAGCTTTCCAATCAGACATAACCGCGTAAATTCTGGAGCACTTTTGACATTTCCACTTCTTCTCTCCATGCTTTCTGCAATAGTGTTTCTTAATACCCGTGAGATCGCCCAGAGCTCTGGAGGGATTGTGATGAACACAAGAAGGCTCGGGGCAAACATAGACTCTCTTTTTCACCTCCTTGCTGTTCCTTTGTTTCAGCTTCCACGGAAGGTTATGCCCTCTCCTGTGTAGCTGAAGGTTCTGATCTCTCTGAAAACCCTTGTTGCAGATTTCACACACATATCTATTGGTGGCCAAAAGGGTGTTTGGGGATAACGCAATCACCTCAGCATCTGGGTCTGAAATAACAAATTAAGGAAACCTAAGCACATAGCTGGTATAGTAGAAATTTGAGGAAAAAAAACTGATTAATAATAATTACCTGGATTACCAGGGAGGCTTCTTTTTTTCTTTATCTTTTGAGGCTGCTGAGGAGGGTCAGGGATAGTTGTTGAAACGATTTGACTTGGTTCGGTGAAGTTATGGAGTCTAGTACCGGAAGAGAAAGAGACAGTGGCTTCTTCAGACAAAGAAGCAGAATTGGACATGGCTGAAGAAAACATTTGTTGTTGGAGAAAAATCCAAAGCAAAAGTGAAAAAAGTGAGAGATGCGATATATATTCTGATGATATAATATTTGCCGGATTGTGTGGAGTCCTGTAGGCTACTTTTGCACCTCGCAACAAAACTAGCAGAAGGCGACTTCCCCAGAAACGAAGAAGAAACCTAGCGTGGTGAACAGGACGTGGCAGAGAAAGGAATCATTCACTTCACTGGGGAAGCCAAAAAGGAAAACTAGTCTCGTGAAGGGGATGACGATGATGGGTTATTCTCCAAGTCGCTTTCTTTCTAGGCCGTAAATTATTGCTTGTCTCAGCTCTCTCTGGCCTCTGCAATATCAATATTTCACAAGAATATATGTATATATCTTTTTTCTCTGCAATTCATCAAGACCGTACAGGATCCACCATGCAATCAAACATGGGGGAGACAGATATTAGCGAGATTTTTCTTCAGAGCAATTATGGTACCCATTAACCTTCTTCCCCTTTCTCTCTTCTAATGATAAATATTAATGGTTCCAGAGAGAAGTAGTGGCTGGGATAAGGATGTTATAGAAGTTTGTATGTATATGAAGTAAGGGTCTCTGGTGTTTTAAATGGCGTATATGGGTGAGGGAGATGATGATAATAAGACTATGGAGGAAGAGGCTGAGAAGTTTATAGAGAGAGAGAGAGAGAGAGAGAGAGAGAGAGAGAGAGAGATGATTGATGAGGAGAAAGGTCTAGGAAGCATATCCTATAGCCTCACTTGATTCTGCTTGCTTTCTTTTTCTTTAATTTCTTCATTTTTCGTTTTTTTAAATAAAGGAATAAGTATAAAAATACACATAAGTTTTTTTCTCAGGAGCACCCAGCATCATATGCTTCTTTTGGAAGTAAAAATACACATGTGGTTACTATTTTAGAGCAAAAATCACATCTCACCTTTAAGTCACTGTTCACCGCCATTAAATTACTGTTCACGCCATCTCTTTTTCTCTCATTATAGTAAAAAGTGACTTAACGGTGAGATATGACTTTTACTCTAAAATAGTAACTGCATATATACTTTTGCTCCCAAAAAAAGCACATGGTGCTGAACGCTGTTGGAAAAAAAGCTTATGTATATTTTTACACTGGAGAAAAAGTTTATGTATATTTTTACACCTTAACCCTTAAATAAAACACCCAAATCCCAAAGCCCTTGATGATTTTTTTTTCAAAAAAAAAAAAAAAACCAATAACTCATGGTCATGATTCGGTCTAAAGGAGAATACAAGTTCCTCTGATATTAAATTAAAATTTAAGAAAAAAAACAAAGAGAGAGAGAGAGGAGGAATATTAAAATGCTTGTGTGACCAAAATAAGGGGGAACTGCTGGAGATAGATAACCCCATGACTGACATGATTGATTCATTGATTGACTCTCAGTTTATATGGAATCATAATCTGGTCCTTGGGTTCCTTTAATTTGGTGCTTAAAAGTAATGAAGGGCTAGTAAATTACCACTAAATAAGTTTCCTGATCAAAGCTAATTTATTCAATTGGTTCAACGATGATGTGATAAATCGTATCTGCGCCAGAATTCAAGTAGCCAAATGGAAAAGTCAAGAGTACTGCGCCACCATGTATTATCATTTACATCTTGGTTTTAATCTTTTTTTTCTTTCTTTTTCTTGAAAGAAATAGGCTTTTTTTTAAAAAAAAAAAAATTATCATTCGCTATCCAGTTTAACTATCCCTCCTAATACAAGTGTATACTTTGAGAGTCGAATTTGAGACCCATGAAGAATTCATTGGGACCTTACACAACCAAATCAACTTTATTATTTAAAAGAAATAGGTTGTTTTCCATTCGTTATTAAGGATTTTTAACTGGGAGAATTCTTCAAAAACTAATGTCGGGTAAGGAACCATATATACCATTATATGAGTCAGTTATTCATGGTGGATTACTTAAGGTTTTATATGATATTTTTTTTACGGAAATTTTATGTGCTGATTTTTTTTTCCCTAGGTACAAGTATTTTCATTATGAAACAATTTTGTTTGAAGTACGGTTATGTGTATACCTCTTAATAAAAATTCAATCATTGGTTTGTTACAATATGATGAATTGACTCCTTCCGCAAGACTTGGTCCCATGATATTTTACATGACAAATCACTCCTTCTGCAAGATTTCATCCCATTCATTATATTTTATGTGATACAGGTCCTTAATATAAAATTTCACTATACATGGACTAAATCTTATATATTGAAGATTGTACTGTAAATGTTAGTAAATTACGCAAGAGGCTAAATCTTATATTAATATAAAGTTGTAACATTTTTTTACAAAAAATCTGCCAACCAAACCTACGAACTAGGGTCCACACACCGAACCTTTTGGAGGCTTTTGTGAATTCTTTTTCTTTTTGCCGGTCAATAGTTAGAACGCATGTATTTGGTATATTCAAAATGAAATGGGGGAAAAAAAGGGATGCTGTTTTTTCATAAGTAAGATATTATATACGCCTCTATACAAAAATTAACGATGAAAGACAACTGTTATTGAGTGATATTTAAAGACGTGTAATAGTTCAGGCCAAAAAAAAAAGACGTGCAATGCAATATATATTAATGTTAATTACCTGGCTTCTTTTATTAATTATGTTAATAAAATTTTAGATTTTTGACCTCTACCACTTACTAGGTTTGCCGACAACGAGGTGATGAGGAATGTTTCAGCGATTGGTTTTAAACATGCTCAAGTACAATTCGTCATGTAATCTGATCTGACGAGTTCATGGTTTCATTTTTTGGAGAGAACTTAAAGTAATCTTTCAGGAAAAAAACATAATTAACGAAGTAAATTAAAATGTGCAGTGAGTCTTGATCCGCTAGCTCTAGAAAAATGTAGATCTCTTGACCAATCAACTAGTGTTATATATTTAATTAATCAAACGAGGGCGCCTAACTTTTGTAGTGATCAAATTAAGAAAATTCAAAACTTTGCCGTAACATAGTATATAAGGGATGTTACCGAGATAATAAAAAACAAGACATTAATAATTTCATCAATAACATCGGCCTTTATAGGTATAATATTGGAAGCTTTATATATATATGGGGACTGGGCATATATATATTATTGATCACGGGCTATTCTCTCTATTCCCGGATTCTCTCTTATCAGCTTCATATACCCCCGTACAAACTAGACGAAGCTTTGTGATGTGTCTGTGTTGGTGTGTACGAGACGGTCTCCTATGTGATGGGCTACCAATCATTGCGAGTTCAAGATTTTGTTTGGAGTATTTTAAAATGAAGAGACGTGTTTTGTTGTAAAATCATGTTTACTAAATTAAGAGATTTATAACCCCTTTGTTTTTTGGTTCAACTGGCGTGGGGGTCGGTTTTCCTCATCTTTAGGGGGGTTCGATTCCTACGTTGGTCAAAGCGTTGGGGGAGGCATCCTAGGGGTCTAGGAAGCAGTGATAACGCTGGTAGAGGTGGAGGCATGTGTACTCTCTAACCAGTATCTCCTGTGAACTGGGCTCCAAGCGCCCTGCCGTTGGACTGTGGGTGAGCCCGACCCCTTTCCTAAAATTTTTATATAAAAAAAAAATTAAGAGATTTATATAAGGAGCTTTAATACTAAATGTCATCAAAATTATGTATTTCTAGTTCCTAGAGACACATATAAAAGGTTACGATGACCAAAAGTTCTTGGTGAAATGTTGTGTTGGATTTTAATAAAATCCTACAGACTTATAAGGGTGTTACTCTTCTTAGAAAGGTGTTGGTTATATGCAAGTGCAAATAATTAAGTTAGGTTTGTTTATGAATCTAATATATGGTTATGATTTTTAATAGAAGAGGTGTTGTTTCAAGAAAAATCACTTCAAGACGATCACTTTATAGTTTAAAAAAAAACCCCTGAATCATTATCTCATTTGTGACTTACAAATCATATCATAAATCACATGACAATAAGAGATTAAACTCAGTGCCTTTGTCACTTGATACACATAAAAATAAAGTTAAATTTATCATTTTGTAAAAATCATTGTTGTCTTGGTTTAAGGGTTAGGAATACAATTATATATACTCAAGGAACTTCATTATATTCAGTAGGAAATTTGTCCTCAATCCAAATTACACCGGATTAGATAGGAACGTGTATGAAAGAATTAAACCTTAAAAAAAAAATGTTACTTCCACCTTAAAGATATTTTACACTGTTTTTCCTTCGTCTCTTATTCTTGCACTCTTGAGAGAGTTAACTCCTCCAACATATTCAAAGTATTATTCTGCTTCCACAAGTCTCCGGACCTTTTGTGTGAATTTTATTATTTTATATAATTGATCTTTTTTGTTTCATCATTTCAGGTTATTGTGGGGCCACTACAGTGGGCGATACTGTCGCGCCCCCAAATGATTGAGAAATCGCCCTTAACTATTTTATGTGTCATTCTTGTTTTTGTTTTTTGTTTTTTGTTTCTTACATGTTTTAGAGTATATATAGACTGACTCATCACGATCAAGTGTACGTTTGCGTAGTGGAATTCCAAATGTTATCAGTGTTACCTCTATCGATATAAGACTTGCGACTCAATTTAAATTTACACCCTCATTGATCTTTCCAACATAATCTGAGTAGATGACTGTGTCACCTCTTTCGAGAGAGCAGTCTTGGTTTGGCATGGACTTCTTCACTGACCTCTTGATGGTTTTCTCGCTATGCGACATTGAATTGATACGAGCATGCGTCTTTCATATATATACAGAGAGTGCATCGCTTACTCATATTATGCAGATGGAGTAAGTATCAACTCTGTGTCTGTGGTTTGATGTTTTAATTAACAAAGGTGTTATAATGGTTGTGCTTGGGTTCTATTCGTCTTGTCTAGTATACTTTCTCATATACTGGTGTCTGATCCATGCTGATATAGAATGCGTGTTGCTATCTAAAATGTGATTGTCTTTATTATATTATGAACTTATCCTTTTCTTTTAGTACAGTGTATATCAATTTACAAGAGCGTCTCTCCATCTCTCACATACAGCAGATTAAGATTCTCAATCATGCAATATTAAACGTTATGTCTCATATCCGACCAGATTCTTTACATTTATAAGGAACAGGCACGTATTTATTTATGAATTATGATTTTGAGGTGTAATTAGAAAGAAACAAGTGGTTAGTTGAATTTATTGAGGCAGAAATAATATAGGTCTAGTAGACCTATAAGACCTAGGAGAATGGACGAAAACAGAAAAGTCATGATATATGGGGCACCTTATTTCTTTGCGTGGGCAGACATAGTTGCCAAATTGGCATTCTCATCAAACTTCCCATTAATTTTTTCCTTTGAAAGCTACCCCATAATTTAAGTGCTTTAAAGAGCCACAATGGAGGCCTCCCATCAATATTTTAATTTTTTAATTTTATTTTTTTATCAAAATCCCTGCAATATTCACTATTTCTTTTTTTGGACTTGATCTACAAATTTTAAGAAAGAAGTTCCGAAGGTAGGGTGAGACCTTCCTTTATTCTAGATGATAGCAATGTAAAGCAGAGTCATCTATTACCTTCAAGTTATATTTAAGCACCTAAAAGTTAGGATGTCTATATCAAATCCTTTATCTTTAATAAGAGTGTCCAACTCTTTTCCAGTTAAACCAAACATGAAGAAGGGGTCATTTAATTCTTAGTAGCCATTGTAATGTACTATATACCCATTGTCTTCGTCTCATTCACTGCCATTAATAGGGCAGTGACTAGTGAGCTACAATATTTTAGAAGACCCAATAAAAATATGAGCGGCAGTGGTATGGGCCCAGATTTGCAGCCCATGCACGAGTTGCATGTGATTTAGGGATGTGGTTGTTTGGAATTACTTTTAGAATTTTAAAAATGTTACGTAAATCGAGATAAAACTCTTTTTAAATCACAATTAAAAAATTAATTTTAAAAACCGATATTCAAACGAAGCGGAAGATGTCTCCATCCCCAACCACACCAAAGAGTCAAATCATGGAGGGAGAGAGCATCACATTATTGACTTTGACTTTAACTGCGAGTTTCATGATAACACGATGGAATAATGTGAAGTGATGAGCTGCTTTCCACGGGATTTGAAGACGAAGGAAGCCTATTTTCCTATTGCCCAGCAAGCATCAACGATGTGTTACTTGGTCCTTTTTCTCATCAACCACTCCAAGTCAACCTCACCATGATACGTTCACTTTAGTAGTTATAGGGGTTTTGAAAATATCAGTTTCAGATATTTTCGTCGCTTTGTGCCTCTCCATCAACCTCTTCCGAAGATTTTCTCTACCACGGGAAAAAAGAAGTTACACCACCAATGTGTGCTAACTTTCAAGGTTTCTGCGAGGAATACAAATCTTCCTATCATTTATAAGACACCATAAAAACACAAATAAATAAAATTAATGTGAAAATTATATGGCGCAAGAGATGCCAAAATTATTAATATGGGAAACCCCTAAAGTGTAGAACAAAAACTATTAGTCGTCCAGACTAATGAAAAATGATCTATCATAATTAAAGCAGGGTATAAGAGAGTCTCAAATAAATATACAAACACGTGCAATCATCTAGTAAAACAAAAAAAGTTACAAGCTTACAATAGAGAATAAAATATTACAAAATGCCAAAAGCAGTGCCCCTGATCATGAACAAGTTTTCTCTTATACTAAGCCTTCAAATGACGATCCCGTTGTTGAAATTGACAAACCTTGTGTTCTATAGGTTGACCAAATTTTAGTTGAATCTAACAAGATATGAATGCCGAGACGCAAACTTATCAATATTGACTTTTGAAATTGCATTTCTCTCACATGTTAATGTTAGACTTCTCCAACCTCTTTGCTTGAAAAATTTATATGAGCTCTCTCCACTTAAATAAGTAAGACACAACTTCAAATTAGAAAAATCTGAAAGAATATTCATTTTTACAAAGAACAACCAAGAAAATTTTGTTTTTATTTTTATTTTCTCACTCTTTTCCTTCTTTCCTATTTTTTCCTTTCCTTTTCTTTTTATAGAATAGAAAATATATAAACTTTGGGCTATTTAGGGCTATTTAGATACGGACTTTTCTCCATATAGGAAGGGAGTCCAAAACCCAACAAAATTTTAGATGTTTGCATACCTTTTCAATTTATACGCGCCTCGCGAATTTTTCATCCTTGCTTTCATAGGGTAGTCTCTTCCTGAATTTTTGTCAGCGTGTCATTCATATAGTGCACGCATTAAAAAAAAAAAAAAAAAGGAGATGGGAATTTTTTTGGGCAAAAAGGATAAATGAAAAATTATGGTTAATATAAAATTCACAAATCTCTTATTCTGAAAAACTACTAATGATAAATACTCATTGTTCACTTATAAATTTGCGTTGGTTCAGCGACAAATTATACTTAATATATTTGTAAACATAAATTTGCATTATATGAGTGGTTGATTTGGTCGCCCCACCCTTTCAGACTGGAGATCAACTTGACGGTAGCTAGGTTTGGGCTATTCTCTATCTAATTCAAGTGAAAATGACCGTTTAGTGACATCAAAATTTAAAAATGGTGATCACAAAATAAAGTTCGTCCCTTTTAAATGCAGAGGTAAAGTTAATTCATTATTCCTACGGCTACGGGAAAGAGCACTAGATAAGTGAATGGCGATGATCACGCAAATATTCAATCAATAGAGAATTACAGACTATTAACTATATACTCTGTGATTACGAAAAGAATGAGTTCATATAAACCTAGCTCGTTGCTTCGACGGAATCTTATATACCCGTATGAGTAGTTTTCTACTTCATTGTACCTGAATCCTGATAGAGCGCGCTTTAATATCATTTAAAAAAAATTATTGGTTCAGTATTATGAACCAAAAAATGTCTAAATTCAATTGAAACTCTAGTTTATTCGCCACTTCCAAGTGGGGAACCCAGTCACAAAACCGCATACCTATTTGGAAGAAAGACGAAAGTTTTGTAAAAATTAAAAAGAAAATATTTTGAAACAAAACTATACAATCTCTAATGTATTATTTAAGGTGTATAATTTAAATTTCCAAATATTTTCCACCTATATTTAGGTGTACGTAGTATTTCCAAATATGCACTATGTTCCTGACTGAACGAGCACGTTCATAACATTTTCAACTAGCATTCTCAAGCTTCCGAGCTCTTAACTACTTTTTACCCAACTTAAAAATGTCCGAAAACTATTCATTTTGCCTACGTTGATGGGACGTTTTCTGATCCTACCCCAGACAGGCAGTTGTTGCCCTCCCTTTTCTTTGTTTTTGCGTACAAAGAGGCAAACCCAAGCCTGGGTTAAGGAAAAATTACAAAAACTCAGCTATAAGAGGACGAGGCCTCCATCGCAAGTCTGAGATACAATAGAAAGCAATCCCTGAAGTTGGCAGTTGCTGCCCTCTGGTTTGCGTGGATAGGAACAGAACTTTTATAACTTTTTGGCTTTTTTAACTGAAAAAAAAAAAAGAAGTAAAATCAATGGCATCGGAAAAACAAAAACACACCAATAATAACAACACTTGTTGATCATCATCATGTAGAAGTCAAGAAGAGCCCCACCCTGTTTTTCAGTACTCCAAACTCCCAACTTTGTCTGCATGCAGCATCCATCGTGGCCACGAGAATGGATGGAGTGCTCCATGGCACTGATAATAATTAACTGCACCGGTCCGTAGTGTTCTCAGGTTTGCCACCTTACAGTCCTTGGATGCTGCCATGCATCAACTACAAAAGTACACAACAATACACACAACTTCGTTAGTTGTTGTGACGGCAATGTATTAGTTAGCAAAAATGTTATCTCTTTTCACCCTCGAATTATGGAAGTGTGAAGTAAAAGTTGGTGAAATACATAAATTATGAGAACGTAGAATTGCCAAGCATATCCTTCCTCAATAAACCATCACTTCATATAATTCCACATCTTCCCCTGGAACCTGCTGCTATGCGGGTTCAGATAGAATTAGAATTAGACAAAACTCAGCCTTTTAACCACCGTTTTGATATGTTAACAACACCTTCTCCTTCTCATAATTTTCACTTTCCTCAAATTATTACCTACACTTCCTAAGCTTGACCACGACTTCCCTTTCCGCATTCAGAAATCCCAGATTCATTTTACTAATTCACTTTAGTCCGCACCTTTTTCCTTTTCTTCATTGCTTTGCACTTTTAGCCCCCTACAAAAGCCCCCATGTACCCCACTAAAGGAAGAATAAAAGAAATTGTACTTAAGGTTTGCCATTCTACAGGTTTATGCAGACTTGTGGTGGTGTAAGCCTTAGGAGACCAACAACAACAACAACAACAACAAAAACCGGTTGGCCATATGGAATTCTTCGCATATATCATTTCCATTCGATAACTTTACTAGATAACTTTTAGTCTAAGCTAAGGGTAACACTTTTGTCGAAAAAGTTAAAAAAAAAAATAAAGGATGACACGTCTTTTACTAAAAGCACGTCTTTTACTAAAAGCCCACTAATAATGCTGATAAGAAGCCAATCAAGAAGAGGCAGGAAGATATCTCCGTGCACAAACGTACCATCATGAGATTTGACAAACTGTGGACTCAATTTTCATTTCTAACCACAATGACAACGCACAAAACATAAAAATGCAGAAGGGGGAAAAATCAAACCGACAAGTCAACCATGATCAACCGGCTCTGGATTCAAAAACAACTTTAAGTTATGACTGGTTCTTGGAGTTCAGCTACTTCTTGTCCACTTTAGAGCATCTGATGATAATCTACATTCCCTAGATGGTCCAACAAAGTAAAATTACAAGAGGCAGATACAACATGTATGTGGCTTGATGCCATTACATGAGATGTGACTGGGTAAAAATAAACTGAACCTTAGAGATCATTATTATGAACGCTATGACTACCACAGATTTCTTGCGCAAGCACCAGCTGCAACCTACCTAATCAACATTGAGAAAAGTGAGGTTTTACAAAAGCATACTGTAGGACATAGATAGATAGGGTTAGAACTTAGAATCACGTCAAAAAGTAGTAAATTATTTCTCCATTTGCGTTGCATCTTGTCCATCAAGATCCTTCATAATTCAATCTGAGCCTTCATTCAGTGGTTTACTTAGGACTCGAAACCAAGTAGCCTAAGCGATTGGCCAAGACATTGACATCTTCATCTTCACCATCAGGGCTTGGAATGTCTATTTCATCCTCAAAATCCTCACTGAACAGTTCTTCCCAGAAACCCTCATCAAGTTCTTTTCCCAGCCTGCCCCGTGGTTCTTCTGACGCCTCCTGTTCTCTTCTCCCCCTACCATAACCCTGCATTTCCATGGCTAACGTTTCCAGTTCTGACACTTCATAGCCATAGTCACTAAATTCTAAAGGCTCAGCTTTTATAGCGTTCATTGCTTCACCTCCACTGCTTGATTCCCCAACACAACTTGGTCCTTGCTCAATTGGCCTTCTCCTCTTCTTAGTTATGGCTTCTTCAAGCTCCTTTCTCTTGTCTTTCTGTTGGAGTAGTTGCTGGAGAAAGGCTGGATTTTTCATGGCTCTGGCTAGGAAAGCCATTATCTGTTGCTGTTTTTTTTCAGAGCCCTGTAACCTTTGTTCCATTGCCTGAAGGTATGATCTAGTGTTCTGTTGCTGCTGCCTAAGCTTCACCAACTCCATCATTAACACCTGTTTGTCCCGCCTCAAATGATCGATTTCTTCGTCCAGTCCAAAACTTCCTACCTCAACACAATAACCCTGCGGTTGTGCTTGTTGGGAAAGACTCAAATTAGCAGGTGCCTTCCTTCTCCTTATGTTCCTCAGAAGATGCCTGTGGCCTCTCAGAAATCCTTCATTTCCAAACTCCCATCTGTCTGGATCAATTTTCCTGAATCCCTGTAAAATTGAATCCCACAATCAATATCAAAAGACCAAAATAGTGAAAATACCAATAACTTCAAAATAAGAAGTGTTCAACTAATCAGAACTTTAGATAGAGTAGTCCAATGAAAGAGAAAGAAAAGAAATTGCTCAAGTAAAACTGAACCACGCATTTTACAGTCACTCCCCCTCAGTCTGAGGTAGCAACTACTATCAGTAGACTCCAGTTGTAGAAGATAGAACAAAGGTTGAAGGCAATCACGGAGACAAAGTGAAATTGTGAGAGCAGCAGAAATGGAAGCTGAAAAGATTGAGGCCAAATTGAAAAACAAAATCAATGTCCTGGACGGAATTAATAATTTACTTTCGTTACTGGAAACGATAAGGTGGGGAGGTCAAGAACCCCCGGGAAGCATCCTTCGTATTTCCAAACGAGAAAACTGTTTGAATTAAATACATTTCATTAAAAAAGGGAGGGAAAGGCTATACTACCAACAAGTTGTACAACTCTCGCGAGGAGAGAGACAAAAAGAAAGAGAAAACATCACGAGGGGAAACCCCGCGAGAAAGCATTCTGAATAGTGAAGATGGTTCTTTTATTTTTCCCCCCTTATTCGAAGAAAGCATTGAAATACACTATCCATTTATCGGTTTGTGCGAATAAAATTCTCGAGGACAATCAAGCGCAGATAAAGCTCTGGTTGAAACCACGGTTGAAGAGGATACTTACATAAGTGTTCAATTGCCTGACAAAGCTTGAGAAATTGTTGTGCTTAAAGTATCTGGGAAGGAGACTCGTAGAGAAGGCATGTGGATCCCAAACCACGAAACTATTGCCCCCTCTGCTCCAAGAAACCATATGATTGGTAATTGGGTCGTCCACCACGTCGAATGTCTTGGTCAAAAATGGTGGTGGCCCCAGCTCGTGTAGCCCCTCCATTGGCTGCGGAGGGGGAATTGTTGATGCTTCACCTTCTGAATGAGATGAAGTCGCTTCCAGGTACTCTTCTTTTACTGGATACGGGTAATCCATTCTCAAATTCCTCGGCAATATGATTCAGACGTTTCAGGTTAGTTCTGTTTTCTGCCTAGATACAGAGTATTCTAATGAAGACAGGTCGAGTCAGTATCAAGAAAGTTCCTTCTATGACGAACTTGCAGATACAAAACTAATGAAGAATCTGACACTGGATAAGCTTACAGTATCCAGGAAAGAAAAGGGAAATAAACAAAAAATTCAAAGAAAATGGACGGGGTTGGACTGCTGATGTGAGGTCAAATCCAGAAACAGGGGAGGGAAAAAATTCTTAAAAAAAAAAACACTGATAATAAAAGTGGAAACTCTCCAATGGAATTGAAATGAGATTAGGTAGAAAGACGGGGAATGATGATTGGCGAAGCTTTGGATTCTTCTTTTCTGGCAAAGATGAAGAATCCGGGTTTCCTTATCCGGAAAGTCATTCAGGCAGTTAAAATGAGCAGTTGTGAGTTTCGTTCGTCTTCCCCAATACGAAGAAAGCACGGCGAAAAGATTGAAGAATTAAATAGGAGGAAAAAAAGAAAGTTCTAGACATCTTGGGAGCACTATTGGATTATTTAATTTTTTTTCTTGCTCAGAATCTTGGATTATTTAATTGAATGCTTTCCTCATATAGCAATGCAGTGAGAGAGAAGACATTCAGCTTAGAAGATTCTGGAAGTTACAGAAGTAGGCACCACGGTATGGCCAATTGGTGATGGGCATTAGATGTTTCGAAAAGGGCGTTGTTGCGCGGAATACTGATTTATTTTATTTGATTGCACAGAATATACTCAACCATGGATGGATAAGATCTTACCTCAAGGAGATATTTTCCTTACCTTTTTTTTATTGTTATTATTATCTTTTATCAATTCATCTATTTATTGATTGGAAATATGAGAAAAAAATTAAAATAATATTGTGACCTTTTCAAATTGATGAGAGGGACATTATTTAAAATTAGAAGGGATGATAAAAGAAATGAAAAAAATCAAATCCGACGTTACCATAACAAAAATAAACGTTCCTGGACACTGCAATTTCTAACCGCTTCTAATGTGAACTCTCACTATGCCACTTTATCAAATTAGTTAATTTGCAAGCAGGGACGGAGCTTGTGAGAAATATATGGGGGATCTTGGCCCAATTAGTTTATGTCTCCGCAAACTCATCTCCATGAATTCTAAATCATGCAACCTAAAAGTAAGTAAAAAAAATTTGTAAAATAAGTCATTCCAGCCCAAACAGAGTGAGTATAAGTAAGGTTCCATGTTTGTATGGAACAAGATTATCACCCAAAAAGTTTGCACAGAAGTGAATTGTTTGTTTAAATCTTTGGAATACTTATGTCTGTTTACGAAAAAAAGAAAACAAAGAATCAACGTAATAGGAAAGAAGAACGAACTTGGGAGAGCCATAAAAGCAAGAAGGAGCAAGATAATTTTCATTGACTTCTTCTTGTTGCCTAAGCCATCGCCTCCAAGCAGAGGAGATTCCATAGTTTGCTTTATGGTGGCCTTCTGCTTCGCTGGAGTTAGTGCTCCGACAGAGAGAAAATGAGGATCATGAAAGGTTGGAAGTCTTACTGGATATACATAAAGCAAAATTTTTGGGGGGCCATGGCCACCCCTTGTCACAATGAATCTCCGTCTCTATTTGCATGTCAAGTGTTTTTTTTAGGCTTCGGCCTAGATTTCTCAATTTTGAGCCAATAAGAACCAAAAACATTCCTTTAATTACTGCGAGAGCTGTTTTGAGGCCTCTAGCTCTTATTATTCATATCTCTACGTCTACCCATCCTTTTTATTATCATCATCATCAATTCATCAAACATGTCCACGAAACGCTTTAAAATATATTGCCTTTTGAAGAATTAGGATCTGAACACTCAATCCGGTGGAGTGAATCAGCTTATTGGCTCGTCCAACTAAGATTTTTTGACAAATTGACAAGGTTGAGGTTTTTTTTTTTTTTTTCCGTTTTGAGCCTGAAACTACGCCATGTTGAATTTTCAACAATAGCAACCCTTTTATTTGTGCTATGGTAACTACTACTTCTCATCTAAAATATAAGAAGTCATATAAATAGTAATTCCAATTCAAAATATAAGAAATTGATGACAAGGCGTTTATGAAGCCTTAACGTCTGTCCAAACCTGATAGAAAAATCATACCACCTAACCTAAAAAATGCAATTCAAAATTTTTTTGGCATAATCAGGTTAGACATTTTTAAGAGTGGGATATGTTACCCTACTTGGTAAGTATATATATTATTATATTTGGCATAACTATTTTTTTATATAATAATTTATATACTTATATTATATTATATATATTTATTAGTACTCTAATAAATCCAATGACTCTGCATCAAATTATTGTTAAAATTTCATGTTCTCAAAACATAATTTACTCACCAATGAAGTACAATAGTGCTTTCAAGTGTTCTCATCAAAACTGAAATTGAAATAATGTGTTATGTGAACTCCAGGGTCCGGCTTCTCCTCTAGTATATCAATGTTTACATCAAATATACCCTTGGTATGGGGAAAAATAAAAGAGGAGGTTAAGATATTTGAATGCCAAACAAAACAGGGCATAAAAAATGTTAGGGTATACGATAGTCTTTTTAATTTCAAGAATCTAATTGTAAACTTATTTTGAGACATTTCAAAATGTAGAATTATTGGTTATATTTGAAGTTTGCAGTATTACTTTATCAAGTATAATTGAAGCTACTTTTTTCCACTGAGTGTGGTAAGGTAGTGTGGCAAAGTATCATTGTTGAGGTAAGGAAACTTGCCTTGTCTAGCTTGAAAATGTTAAGGTTTTTTTATGGAAAGGACCGGACACCGGATTATATCTCACTACTTAATGATCTTTTAGATAAGGGCTCACCTTGCCCAGCTCTATCCATAATCACCCCTAGTTGATGTGAAAGTTAGTGAATATTTTTCACTTTTGCCCTTTGTAAGGGAGAGCGGGATGACAAATAATTGACCACGAATTATTAGCCTTTTAACTATTGATTTGCAGTGTGGAGTCCTCTCACTTTGAGTTTTGTCGGTTGTAGCTTTCTCTCGTCCTTATGGCAAATCCTTTCCTCTCCTTCTCCAGATTTGATCTGTCAAGGTGAGAGTTATCTACTTTCTATTCCTTTTCTTGTGGTTCTGGGTTTTGTGGTGATGTTCTTGTCTCGAGAAATAATCAGATCTGTCAGATTTGTTTTCAAATCTTCTTGGTTGGAGACTGTTTTGATGTTATAAGGTCCGATTATCTCTTGGTAGTTCGGATCTACATTCTTAGGGGAAGATTTAAAGAGGTGTTTTTTGGTGTGTTGTCGACGTCACCGGACTTGTTTGGTTAGAGGAGCCATGTTCTTTAGGACATTAAGGGTCTTATTTCTTTCGAGATTGGGTTTACTGGTTTTTTTACTTTAAGATGGGATACCAAGTTAGCTGATTTAATTACAGTTATTGCTTATAAGATTGTGTGCCCATCACTTCTAACCTTGGGTTTCGAGGAAGTCAATTATATCTATGATTCTACTTCAGCTCTTATATTTTTAATGTACGGTTCTTGACTATTATTGTACCCAGTTTATTTTTTTGTTATTGTTGTTGTGTTTGTTTTAGCTTTATTTGTGATTGTTTTTATGTATTGTATCTGTTTTCAATATTAATATATATATTAGGGTTGTAAAAAAAAAAGGAGAGTAATGTCTCCATAGATCTCCCTCCCAATTTTCTCTTCATTTAAATGCCTCAATTATTAGATCATGTTTTAATAATTAAGATTTATTTTATGAGCACCATGGAAATTTTTTATTATATTTAATTTTGTAAATCTACCTTAGTAAATAAAATAAATATCAATCATTAAAACACAGTCTAATGTTAAAGAAATTCAATAAAGAGAAAATGAACAAGGATGATAAAGACATTCTTCTCCCAACAAGTCGCGATTACAACTTTTTTTTATTGGAATATTGACCACCAAAATTCCCCAATAAAACAATTGATAACTTACTGCTATTTTTACATTATAATATCGCACTGTTCTAGTACCGCGAAACATTAAGTATTACTCTGAAATTTAATATCCATTAAATTATTGTATTGCTGCGCATGTTAGCGTTTTGTAAATGAGATCTGAGATCCTGCATATCACACGCAGCTTGAAAAAAAAAAATTATGCTGCTCATACATTTTGAAATTGCAATTTGCAATTTGAAGTCAAATTTAACAGACATTCGATTAAATTTAACAATGTGAGTGAATTTATACCATTTTAAATAATTCATTGTTATGTTGTTTTGTCGTAGGGAAGCTATTGAATGTGTAGATATTTTGGCTAAAGAAGCACATGCAAATGATATGCAATTAAGAGTAATTCCATAGATGCACCCGAGTTACAGAACTTGATTCATGCTTGACATTGCACATGTTAGGGATGAATTTAGTTCTTTGTTTTAGATGGTGAGTATCTTAAATTTTAAGTTTCAAGCTTAGGCTTGCCAAATGTTTTTTTTTTTAAAAGTTCATTGGTATTTTTGCTCATTCTAAATTTTATTTGTACTAAACATTCATCAATAAAAAACTTTATTAATAAAAAATTACACCTTAACTCTTAATTTTATTTCGTTGAAATATCATACACTTGTCATTGTTAGGTTGAAATTAATCAAATATAACAACAAGTGTTTACACACATAAATTAAAACAACACTTATCTTACATATTTATCTCGTATTTCGTTAATCATGTTTGAAAAGTTGTTTTTTAAACAGTTCAATCACTATTCTAAACCACAGAAAAGCTTTCACTATCTTTATATATAAGAAAACAACTTTATCATAATTTTAGTGTTATTTTAATCTACTACGCTCTATAAAAGACATTTTTCTTATATAAATTGAAGTTTGATTTGGGCAATCTACGTCATTTTAAATTTTCTACTAGTATTTTTTCCTCTTTTAAAATTTATTTATGTAAGACGTGTTTTAGAACAAAAATTATTGATAAAATTACATTTAAACCCTAAAATTAAAGTAAATGTTAAAATAAAACAAAGGGCTCGATTTAATCAAAGCAATGTACACGTCAGCATTTCCCAGGGCCTCGACAAGAGAGTCAGCTATAGTGGGTGGGCGGTGGTGCATGCGGAAGCCCAGAAGCATCTTGGGTTCCCACTCGGAGCAACTTGCATTTGTGTATTCTAAAACTGGTGGGAGCCATATCTATTTTTTTATTGCCTGGTTTCAATTTAATATTATAAGCTCTTATCCTCAAAGTAAAAATAATAATAATTTAATGGAGATATTTTTTTTTAACTTATTAGTTTTTATCCATATGCTCATATTATAATTTTCCGCTGTTCGAAGACAGTCAAGACACGCTTTCACAAGCGCTACGATATAATGGCACGTACCAGAAACAAATATGTTAATTTAGAGTATTATAGAAATGAACTATCCAGTGAAGTTTCTATAACCTTCTCGAAGCTACTAGATCTTATATTCGTATGCTTCTTGAATTATTGGTGACTATTTTATTTGGCCCTCAATAGAATCTCATATTGACAGGTCCTAATGGCTGGCCTTTCACGGTCGGCCTCTATCCCATCCTGCGACAAGTGATCTCGATAATTTGTGTCAGCTCCAATTTGATACATGGGACTCAAAACCTTGGACTCAGAATCGATACTCGCTCCTTCTAGACGTTTCCATTCACCGACAAATATGTGTACGTATGATTTAATCAACCTCCAAGTTCTGTTATGATCTATTTGGGATTATAGATGTAGCCATTAGTTATATTCACCGACATGTGTGTGTGTTGCTTTTCAGGGAGCCTCCGTTGCTCCTGCTTAGATTGACATGTTTTTTCATCAGAGTCAGATTTCTACCAATTTTAATTATAGCTCCATTGGTTTAGATACCCTCAAAGACCAATCTGGTTTATATCTCAAATTAGACTATATATATATATATATTCCTAACATTGATTATAAAATATGGGAGTGTTTGGGATAGCTTATGGATGCCTTAAAAGCTTAATTGGAGGGGTAAAAGTAAGATTGGTGCTTTTGAAATTTTTTCTCATGTTTAGTATAGTTTTGAGTCTATTGGGCTTATATGTTATGAGCTGCTTATTTTGATAAGCCAAAATTTAGAGTTTATATGAAAAAAGCAAGAGCACCCTGTGTTGGGAAAAAAAGGAAATTACTATTATCCAAGTGTGGTTCTATGTTTCTCTCTCTCTCTCTCTCTCTCTCCATCTCCTTTCTTGGACATTGTTTTTTTCCCACACTTGGATACTGTTATTATTTGCCCCAGCACCATCACCTTTATTTATTTAATATATGAATAATCAATAAATTAAATGAATAACTAATTATTTAATATTTACACAGTTATATATTTTATTATTATTTCAATTTTAGTACTTCGCTTAAAGAGTTACGTAATTTTAATATTTTTCTTAAAATTAATGTGCATGTGATTGTATTTTTCAATCAATAAGATACATATTATCTACTAAGATCCAAGTCCTTTTAAGTCATTTCTTATATAAATTTACTTTTCAACATAATTATTCAAATAAGTTTTTTTAAAATTCAAATTGGAAAAAAAAAATCACTTCTATCATCATCTATCAAAAAATAAATCATATTAAACGGTCTGATTTTTACCTAATCTTCAATTCGCGTAAGTTCTATCGCAAAAAATCCACTTTTCTCATCGTTATCCCAAAAACAAACTGATTACAAATAAGCTAAATTGTGTAAATTATATTATAAATAAGTTACTTTTTCTACTGCTATCCTAATTCCTAAAGAGTAAACATATTTGTCTGGCAAAAGCTCTAGTGGTTAATATAAATAGAATGTCGGTTGGGTTGGTTGGGTTGACTGGGAGGGAGCTGAGTCTAAAGCTTATTAATTAGATAACTCATATCTTTTAGATCCTCTCGATTTGTGAAAACATTTTTGTCACCTGTCGCGAATGAAAGAGCAGCCTTCCAATGAGTCTCAGAAGCACGTCGAGACTCAATGTAGCTCCAATCTATAGGATCATGAGCAAAAGGAAACACATTGAAAATCTCCGAATTAAAGATAGCAAAATATTACACCTAAACTCTATACTGTATGTACCAAACTGGTTCTAGACCAGGGCGTAGGATCACCCCCATCGTGATCATCAGCATATACTTTTATGGATATGTTTGAATTAATATTAGAAAAACACATTTACACATTCTGAAACAAAACTCTTATAATCTACTTATCTCGTATATTGTAAATCACATTGACAACACAGTTTATGCCCACAATAAAAAAAAGGCTCATGCCGAAACAAAACTCCTATAATCTACTTATCTCATATATTATAAATCACATTAAAAAATAGTTTATGCCCACAATAAAAAAAGGCACTATGTTAGGCATAATTATATTTTGGCACGGGCTTGGACTTTGTAATCACAAGCTCATATTAGGGTGAGATTCATGGCATTAATGCGTTCATCTCGTGGCCCTGATTAGTAATAACTGCACAATGGCATGTCTGGCCCAAAAAAAAACGCATAATTGCGCGAGTTGGTATTTTTGATAACATCGTAATTCCACAAAAAAAAAAAAGACAAAGTATTCCGAAAGATATCGATTCAGAATATATAGGGAGGGGCCAAGCGTTTAGGTAGCGGTATGACACTGGTCTTATCCGGTCTGTGTATCAGGATTCGACCCACCTGGGACTGTTTGGTCCCCAAATCCAAAAAAAAAAAAAAAAATACATAGGGAGGGAGAATATATGTGCATGTGTTGTTATAACGTGGAAGTGAACAGATCTTAAAAGGGTTCAATAATAATATTTTGAGTTATCATCCTTCTCGGAATTTGACTTTTAAGTGTTTAGGAAACTGTCAATAATTTGCTTATTTATTTATTTTTATTTCAGAATGAGTTAAAAATCATTTTTTAAATAAAAATGTTATTTGTTAATTTAAGAGCACAAAAATATCTTAAGATGCCCATAAAAGAACCATGGGAAAAAAAGGAATCTTCGTCTTAAATAAAATTAATAAATACATGTTATATATATTTCTAATGTCAAAGACACAATTATCTTGCACATGTAGACAGATATATAAATTTGTACACGCACATAGTTTGCGTGGCAATTAATCAGGACTGACGTTGGGTGTAAGGTTATGACATTTTCATTTTAGTCCCCTCAAATTTATTTCTGTCCCGTAAAATAAAAAGGACCACGTTTCAGGAAAAAACAATGTAGGGGCCGTGATATTTTTAAAATAAAGGCATTATCTGTCATTTTCATGACAGTAAACTAAATTTTTTTGGTCAAAACAGTAAACTAAATGGACTCTTTGAACCCAAAAAAAAAAAAACAAAAACTAAATGGAGTCATGGACAAGAGTTTCAGAACTAAATTCAAATATCAGTAATCCATATATTTAGATTATTAGTTCTCGTAGGCCGAAAGTGAAATCATTTTTTTCTTCAAAAATAAACAGGATAGTTTATTACAAATTATATATTTTACATCGATAATCATAAACTAATAATGATATGGTTATATCTAGGGACATTCTAATTAATCTGCATTACTATTCTAGCTACATATAAAAATTAAAAGATCTCATAACTTATTGTTTGATTGAAATTAAAAAATGAAATGACAGCAATATATCGAATTTTTTTTGGGAAAAGAAAGTTTTGGAAGGGTTCGACACCAGTCCCCCACCAAGGTTAGGGCACGGCTCCGGACTCTATAAGCACTTACTGAAGACTTACAAAATCGCTTATCAAAGGAGTCCCAACAACAACAGAGGAGATCGAACCACGACCCACGACTCAAAAACCTATTTCTGAATCCCTTACATGCGAACTCTCATTCGCAGTAATATATCTAATTTATATTCAAATGTTAATCATTTGGTAGTGTGTTTTTTTTTTTGGAAGTCGGTTGTCCAAATATCAAAATACTTTCCGTTGCAGCCTTCCCGGGAATTTTTTGATGGAGGGAAACAAAAGCTATAAAAAACGACGGCACTTCTCATTGCGAGGTTAGGTAGCCTCGTTCCGCCGCGAATTTCGATTCTGTTATAAATCGCGGCAAACATTGCTCAAACCTAAATTGACAGTAATGTAGCTCTCAGCGACTTTCAGAGTCCGCGGATATGGTTCACGATCTCGCACTTTGGCAGCTGCTCGCTTTAGGGTTTCTGATTTCCTTCATAATTCCGGTCTCACACGGGGAATCGTCTACCTGTTTGACTGTCTACAAGAATGGTGGTGCTCCGGCGGTTTTTCAATCCCCGAAATGCCCCCGTTGGAATCTCTTCGATTACGGCTCCCGTTCCCAAATCCCGGCGCGTTGTCAGCATGCGATGCTTCAGGGCCGAAGAAAATCTCAGGAAGACCGCACTCTCTGCGTCCTTGATGTTCGGATTCCCTTCCCCGGTATCTAATTTATTGCTTTTCCTCGCATTTGCTTTGTATGCGGATATGCAATTCCTTTTGTAGGGGACTCAAAAACAGAAACTCCCTCGGGCTTGAATATCACAGTCCATTTCTGCACTATATATTTGACACCATTAGTTCTCTTGCTTCAGAGCTTCTTATTTTCTTATGCTTCTGTTCCAAGACTTTTCCAAGTTGCAATCAGGATTTGACCCCATTCAGCATGAAAATATGAAAAACTGCTCTCTGCTTGAGGCGGGACTGTAAGCTGAAGTGGGCCAATGTTTCAGAAAAGATAATGTCGCCTCTAAAGGACGTCGCATTTTTTTAAAGAAAAATTAACGCTACATATATATTTTTTGTGCGGGATAAATAATAATTATAAATTTTTACACGATTGTATTATTTTTTAGTATTTAAATATTGTTGAAATGTGTATAAAAGGATAGAAGGAACGAAAAAAAAAGGTTGCATGGAGTCCAATGAAATGTGTGAAGAAAGATTGAAAGAGTAAAAATGATCCCGTGATCCTGAGAGGATCCGCACATTACTCATTGTAGATTTTGCATTTATATTGATTGAATTACGGGTTTAACTAGTGAGTTTTATAGTTTTAGAATAATGGTTTTATTAGGAAGGTAGGAAGAAACAAAGCTAATTTGTAAATTGTATTATATTATATTATTGTTATCATTATTTTTTGAAACAAATGGATATGCTTATGCATTTGGACAGGCATCTTTTTAGCAATCCTTAAATGTTCAATTTTTTATTCTGAAACAGGTAAAATGGGAATTAAGGAGGTTATGGTTGGAATTGTAGCAGTTTTTGATGGTCACAATGGCGCAGAAGCTAGTGAGATGGCATCCAAACTTTTGGTCGAGTATTTTGTGTTGCACACCTATTTTCTTTTGGATGCAGCATATTCATTTCTATTGAAGACATCGTCAGGAAGACTGCCTCATAAGAGAGATTATGATGAAGCAGGGCATCTACACAAGTGGGAAGAGATTCTTGGTCGTGATGAATTGCATTTTGGAAGGTATTTTTATATCTCAAGTAAATGTATTCTTATCACTAATTTTTGTTTTTCAAGATTGACATTTCCTGGGACAAAATCATATATCAGTTATTAGTATGCAAACTATTTTTTAGAAGCATACAATTTCAGACTATCAGGGGGAAATATCCAATCCATATCTTTTCTTCTGCAATATGATTTTGATAGCGACTGTTCAATTTTCTGCCCTGCAAACATTTTACCCCAATGAAAGAAACACTCGAAAGCATTTTCACCCTGAAGTGTAATGCTTTCCAATTCCATAATTAATACCACTGATTCATCATTGACTATAGTCTGTCATGCACATCTCTCTGTTATGCCAAGTTAGGATACAAAGGGACATGAAACCTGTTAATCTTTCCCTGTATGAACTTGCAACAAGTATACATTAACCAGAGTTAGGTACTTCTGGCCTAAAATTAATAACTGATGTTCAGATGAACATTCAATAAGTCTTTACAAGTGACTTATTGTTTCTGAGAACTGTTTTAATTTTAAATACCTTTCTGGTTCTCTACTGGACTCCATGCTCTGGAAACATATATTATTTTACATATTTTTTATTTCTGTCATCTCTGTCTCTATTTCAACTAGAAATCTCTTTTCAGGTTTGAGAATAAACTTTTGGCAAATTTTGATGATTCTTTTCACTTGGAAATTTTGAAGGAAGCATTGTTGAGAGCAATCCATGATATTGATGCAAAATTTTCTGAGGTAAGTTTGATTTGCTATCTGTGGAACTTTGCATAAACCTCTCTTCCCCTTTTCTTTTGTGCTCCTGAATTGACATTTTTCGATTGAACTTTGAAGGAAGCATCTAGAAGTAATCTTGATTCAGGCTCTACAGCAACCACTGTATTAATTGCAGATGATAAATTTTTGGTTGCCAATATTGGAGACTCTAAGGCCTTCTTGTGTTCTGAGAAGTTTCAGTCTCCCAGAGAGGCTAAAGGTGAAAAAGGCATTGACATGTAGTGAACACATCTGACATTTAACATTCAAATTTGTCAGGATGTAGAATGCTGCTTTGTTATAATTTTCTCTCCTTTCTTTTTGTAGTATTTTTTAAATATGATGAGTGGCTTGTTTCTTATGACAATCTTATTTTTTGTTTAAAGGTTGATCAATTGTGGCTTCTTCTTATTTGCAGCATCGTTATTAAAGTTATACAGGCAGAATGAGGGTCATAGTTCTGTTTCCCATGTCTGGGATCGTGAAAAGTATAAATTAGCTTCCTCATTTGGATTCACTCACTTTGCAGCTATGGAATTAACCAGTGACCATCATCCAGACAGAGAAGATGAAAGAATTCGGGTGGAAACAGCTGGTGGTCAAGTTACTGATTGGGGAGGTGTGCCTCGTATAAATGGTCAGCTAGCTATTACACGGGCTATTGGTGATGTGTCCTTCAAAAGGTAAGTTTAATGAAATATCCTTTGCATAAACCCCAAGCATATAACTATGGCACATTATTTACGGGAACGCCTTTATGTGGTTTTGATGGGATTCAATATAGGTAGAGAGAAAGAAGAAGGAAAAGTATTTATTAAAACATGAAATCAGAATCTAACTCTGTAAATTAATGACTATGAAGAAAAATCTTCATTAGAAGATGAGCATGGATCTTATAATAAAGCCCTAGGAGAATCTCCACTAATAAAGACAAATATTGATTTAATTTCCAGATCATTTCTACATTAGTGCAGCTCAATATTTTTTGACAAATAAATAACTAATAACTCCTAGAAGGCTTCACATTAATCCATAACTCAGATAATGGGGAATAACTACCTAAAAAGTAAATAAAATAAAATCACTAACCTAATCTGCAAGCACAGTTACCCACTACTTAATTTGAGGACCACTCAACAAAACAGAAAATAGCCCAAATAAAATAGAAAGTATTTAAAATAGTGTAAATAAATAATTTATTCCTGATATTTCTGTAACGCCCTCCACCTATATCACCCATTATCCAATAATAATTGGTACTCCATCGGGTTTGTGCATGTTGTTCATTTTAGAGACAAATAAAAAAAATGGGTCCCCACTGTTGTCTTAAAAGTTAAATTTCAGAAGCTGGCGGTGGTGGGCCCAACCTCCGTTTACACTTCAACCCCAAAGGCCTTTCATGTTTGAAATCCAAAATTATTGATCAAAATGATTTATCCTCGGCATTTCTTTACAAGTCAAGCTTTTAGGATGGCTAATTAACTTTTCTCTCGAAAATTTCAAAGTTTTATGGGGAATTCTAATGCAGTTCTTTTTGAATTATCAATAGTTATGGTGTTATATCAGTACCAGAGGTGACAGATTGGCAGCCTCTGACTGCCAATGATAGCTATTTGGTGGTTGCATCTGATGGTGTTTTTGAGAAGATGAGCTCACAGGATGTATGTGATATGTTGTGGGAAGTACATAGTTACGGTAACCCAAGATCTGGGTTTTCCCCATCATGCTCCTATTCACTGGCAGATTGTATTGTCAAGACTGCCTTGAAAAAGGGAAGTATGGATAATTTGGCAGCAGTTGTGGTTCCTTTGGAATCTGCTATTTTTTCTGATAACTCATTTGGAAGCTGTATTGAGAAGAGTGATGTAGATAGCCCGCTACTTGAACTGCAGGAATTTGCTTCCCGAAGCTCCGGTATGTTCCGTGGGTTTAGATGGTGATATTTTATGAGAAGTAATTCCTTATAGAATCTGAAACTTTGTGATATGCTCCTTTATCTGGTTTGTGAATGAAAGGTTATGCATAATTGTGAACTCTGGAAGATCAGCTGGGTTAATTTGTTTTTTTGGGGAGAACATCCACACAAAATTGTCTTTGATTCAACTGCAGACTCAACAAATGTAATTGTTTCATAGCTGAATTTTTCTTCCAAAAATGATGATATTACTAAATTGTTAACTAGGGAACACTTGAAAATCATTTTTCATCATTTGAACCAACCTTGTATACCTGTATCTGCTGTTTTCTCCTTCCATTATCTTTTAGTTTTTATGTCTAAGTTGTGTGTGTGTTAGGACATATTGTCAAATTGTCACTGTTGGATTGAAGTATATTTGGAAAATAAATAAAAAGTCTGTGTAGTTTCTGCAAAATGCTGTAGCTTTTATATTTACTCTTTGTAATATGCTTGCCTTACCTTTATGTGTTTGTTCCCCTCGTAGATAACATTGTGAATAGATCTTTTTAATTGATACTTTTGAGTTGCATATATAACTTTTAATCGTTTTGACCATAGCCTACTTTAATGATGAAAATAAAATGTAGCATGAGAAGGCTAAATACTTCTATGTTAAAACTTTATATAGTCAAGTAATAGATTTCTTTGATATTGTCATTTGAATCGCAAGGACTTTTTTTAGTTTAAAATAGAAAAAGATTGTTACTTTTCAGCTAATTTACTATTCTTTTTCTTCCTCAGTTAATGGCATTACATCAGATCCAATGCAACTGGAGCATCTGCGACCAGTGGATACCGGGTTTGAGCGTATATTGGTATGACTGTAGGTCTTGGAGGTCTATCACTGTCAATTTTATTCTATGTTTTGCTTGTGTTGCCCATTATTGAATATCTTGAGGGCACTTGCAAGGCTTGAATTGGTTTTTTCTGAGGGACTGGTAGGATAATGTCATGGAGTAAGTTTATTGCTGAACCTGCGTGGCCAAGCCTGGGAGCTTCTCTGTTCTGGTGCTTGTCAAATGTGATCCAGTCACTAGCTCATATTTCCTTTATCGTGTTGCTACAGTCATGAGGGGGGAACTCAGGCTTATAAAAGCTTTAGGTGCCCTCACAGGAATTTATTTCAACTGAATTCATTTTGTTTTAGGAGGATCAACATAGCTGGAGGCTTTAGGTAGCCCACATTTGAGCTTAATTGTAATTCCAGGCTTTTTCCTCCATACCCTTTTTCCTCATGAGATACCAAAATCATGTAATCTTGTTTTCGATTATTACTCCCTCTCTCTCGGGGTTGATATGTACTTTTTAATATTTTATGCATACAGGGTTGATTATAAGCACTGTTGCTGAAACTTGTGAATATATTACGAAATGAAATCGTTTGTTACTTTGTTTTACTTTTCTACTTTTAATCCTTAGCATTATGACACATGCTTTCCCCTTTTCG
Source organism: Acacia confusa (assembly GCA_037074495.1). Classification (NCBI taxonomy): domain Eukaryota; kingdom Viridiplantae; phylum Streptophyta; class Magnoliopsida; order Fabales; family Fabaceae; genus Acacia; species Acacia confusa. The sequence goes on along the minus strand of CM073507.1, from coordinate 3,525,161 downwards.
ATAGCAATATATCTTGCCTCATACTCTGAGATTTTCACACTCTTTGTCTGTGTGCTTAGCAATGAAGTTGTGACTCTTGGATTATTTGTTTACTCAGTACCTTAATAAGTTATTCGTTGACTTTGGAGCATAGATGCCTCTGGTTACCATCAATCTGAATGGTTACCTTTGTATCTTTTATGATAGGCTGAAGTGAAATATGGTGATGTTGGATGTTTTTATTTATCTGAAAACCTTGGTGAAGCTATGGACTATAAGCAGCCTGCTACAGAGACCAACTGGTTTAACTATTTATATAAACTACCAGAGCCTTTGCCTGACGGTCTTCATCAACATTCTGGTAAGAAAAGGAGCTGTATAAATATATAATCACTTGACATTGGTGGTTTTGCTTGCTGCTGCTACTGTCATTGATGGGCCTGATAAGGCCCAACCCATGCAAAATAGCAGAGAAAGAAAAGAGAAAAATAATTTAGTGAGCTGGCAGAGGGAAGGGGGAGAAACCAATTGTAACGGTTAACAAGGAGAATATAGGAGAGGCTAAGGTGTGAGTGAGTTCAGGCGATGGGTGGTGGAGAGTATTGGCCTCTTAAATGCCTCTATGTGAGGATGGGTGTGATTTCTTTGTTTTATTTTGAGCTTTCTTTTAAATGTGTGCCTGTCTGCTGTGATTTTTCTGGGTTTAGGTTTTCACTGGTACACTGATGGTTCCCATTGGACATGTGTTTCTTTCATCAATTTTTTAATTCATCTGTTGGCAATCCAATACTCTTTGGTGATGACTTTATTTTGGCTGTAGGTGGTCCTGTAAATTTGTACAACAACCAAAACTTTTGCTTTCACCTTGGCATGACCGTCAATGGAGCTAAAGAGCAATGCATAAATCCTGAATCCTTTGCTAGTTTTATTGGTCTGCTTGAATCAATTCCTTTACATGATACTGGTTCTGATAATGGGTCTTTTGATTCTTCATTCCCTGATATGAGGTAAACATCCAAGCTTAAGTTTTTCTTTGATCTTACCTTTGACATTTACAAGCAACTTTAGTTCCTTGTAACTGTCAAGGTAGGGATACACCCTGATAAAAAGAATCACACATTGAGTTATCATTGCCATGTTGAAATTTTCTGAGTTTTGAACTTTATATTCAAGTAAAAATTGAGAGGATATTTGTATTTTTGCTGTGTCATTAACCAATTACAAAATTGATGCTCAAGCGTGTTATTCACTAAATCTAACTTCTAAGTCAGTATACATTTTGGTGTCTAGGTATGTTTTGAAAAAGAGGTTTGGCCGTGGATCATATGGTGAAGTGTGGTTGGCCTTTCATTGGAACTGTAAAGTTGACAATGATCCAAAGTTAAGCAAGGATAACAATAATTTCTCTCTTAGCTTTATCAATGTTGATTCATACAATAGAAACAGCAGCTCAAGTACTCATGATTGCCAGAACGGTCCTTCTAACATCAACATGTACATTCTGAAACGGATAATGGTAATCCATCTAGTTAATAGAAGGCTTTTTTTACTGTTCAAGTGCATTAGGCTCTTATCTCTTTCATGTGTCAAGAATTATACAACTAGAACTAGTGAGGATAATAAGTTATCCGTCGAAAGAAGACACGAATGTTCAGTTTTTGCATATTAAGAACATGTAGCTCAAATAACTAACCGTTGAATGTGCTGAACAGGTAGAGAGAGGAGCTGCTGTTTACTTGAGTGGTCTGAGGGAGAAGTATTTTGGAGAAGTTTTTTTGAATGCTTCCAGGTGCTTTGGAGATCCACTTCCAGCTGGAAACTCAAACTGTAACCCAAAAAAGGAACAATTCAGGTCTTATGACCAATCAAAAACCAATGATTCTGTGCTACATTACATAAGAAACTCTTGGGGTTCTGAGAATTTATTTACAAACAAATTCCAGTTGCCAAAGGCCATCCATGAAGAGGGTCTCAACCATATTGCAAGATATGTGGAATCTTTTGAATCTCGATCCAATGAATTGTGGCTTGTATTTCATTATGAAGGCATATCTTTGTCCAAACTCATGTATAGTGTGGAAGAAGCCTATGATACTGCTGACAGAGAAAGATCTGAGCAAGTAAAACATGTTCAGATATTACGTCCTTCAAAGTGGTGGCATTGGTTGAAGACAACGGAAGAAGGGCAACAGGAAATGCGTAACATTATATGGCAGCTGGTACGTCTTCTATATAGGTTCTGTGGGTGCACTGCCCTATTATCCTGTATAATTTCTGTTTTTGAAATATTAACCTATCTTCAATGTTATTTCGTATTTGTTAATTCATTTAGAAATACAGATATGGTTGTTTTTAAATTTTGCAGATATGCTGCCCCATTTTTCTTAAAAGGACAAAATCAAGGACTTAGATTTACACATAAAAATAAGGTGTTTACATTTGTATATTTGAACAACCGAACTCAAACTTACCATATCTTGAAAATATTCTCATGTCCTGAGACATCCATCATTATTTGTCTCCTCTTCAGTGGTGTTTTATGAAACCTGCTTCACATGTTGTCACATGAATGAGTTTTGGCGACATTGAGAACAAATTAAGTTGCATAGACATCACATAAATAAGTTTTGTTAATATTAAGAACACTATTAAGACTTAATGAGGGTTCAGGACTGATTATTTTAAGAAAGAAAAGAGGAGAAAATAAATGGTTCTTTTCTTTTTAAAATGATCAGTCCTTTCCATAAAAAAATAGAAAGATCAGGCCTGAACCCTTATTATTATCTTTACATATCATATGTTATTTGGAAATTTATTAATTTGAATACATACCAATTAGGCAATTACAATGACTTCAAAAACGTTGAGAATTTTCTATGCCTCTGTTTATGGATTATGGCATCTTTCGAATTTTACTCTTTTTGCCTTGTACCGTTCTCTATATTCTTGACAAATTGTCTTATTCATTTACTTAGTTAATGGCACTGAAGTCATGTCATGATCGGAATATCACTCACAGAGATATCAAACCTGGTAAGGACGTTGGGCAATTTTTCATTGAAAGTGATGTATATGTTTGTCAATTTCGAGACGAATGGAGACTCATACCTTCAGATATTTATTTTGGCTCTATTATTTCTTAGTCTTTCATTGAAAAAAATTATGAATGTATATCAAAGCCTGTATTTCACTCTGCTTAGCTTTCACCATTTTAGGTAGATCTATATTTTACTGTACATTAAGTCCATTGTTTAAGCCATTCTGTCTGCTTTTGGACTCTTGATCTGTTTCAACAAAATGCAGTCCAAGTCTTCAATTTTTTTAATATTATGATTCTACCATCATTTTCCCGGTGAATGATGTCTAGTTGTTAAAGGCTATACTTATGTTGGCTGCCCTTAATTCATACTCCATAGTCCATTAAAAGCCTGAAAATCATGACCATCTGGCGTGGTTGCTTGTATCTTAAATTTTGTTTTTCTATATGACGTGGTGTTCAAATGGAGGAATTTGTTTTAGAAATATTGACTGGTTCATGGCATTTATTTTGGAAGAGAATATGGTGATATGCTTTGAAGATCAGGAGACTGGAAGATGCTTAAAAGAGGTTCCAACAATTAATAGGACAATCTCTACCAAAATGTACAGTATATTGTCTTTCTTTAATTATAGGCTCTTGCTTTTTATCTTTTTTGTTCTCTTCTGACGTTGAACATTTTAAACTTCCTCACTATACATAAGATTTGGAATATAGGTATTTTGGAAACCACTCCTGAATTCAGTTATTATTTTCTTTTTCTTTCAATTGCAAGGTTTGAATAGCATATCTTAGCATTGATTAGATCTCTTAACTCTTTGAGTAATATTCTGCTCTTGTAAATTCTCTGCCGCTTGGATATAGATTTGTTGCTCCTCTGTTCTATAAGTTTTGCTGACTGAACTTTCAGTAATAATGAAAGTGGTTGAAGCTGTTGGAGTTGATTTGATGATCAGAAAAATTAATTTATTGATATTTTTATTACTTTTTTAGATACTAATATTTCAGATAAAATTTATTGATATGACTGTTCTTGCTGGCCTCCTAGTTCTTTTGTAAGGATGGATCTCCCATGTGTTAGAGATAAATGCTTGTTATTCAAAATGATTAGGGTTAAGTGACAAATTTATACATCGAGGAGCAACATTGCCCTGGAAGTTTTTTCAGACTCAATTTTGCCCTAGAAGTCTAAAGACGTAGCAATGTTACCCTTTTATGTTAAAAAGTTAATGGTCAACGTAGTTTTATAACAGAAAAAGGGCAACATTGCTACATTTTTAGACTTCCGGGGCAACATTAAGCCCAAAAAAACTTCCAGGGCAACATTGCTCTCGAGTATGTACTTCTGGGGCAGATTTGCTACTTAACCCAAATGATTATCTGCTCTATATTTATGTGGAAATGCAAAATTCGCTTAGTAATTAAAGTGTAGATTTTCTTAGCAGATGAAATTCGCAGACAGCTCAGTGACATGACACATAATCAATCCAAATTTGCTTCTTTAGATCTTGTTATTTTGATCTATAATAGGTTTAGGTGTCAAGGAATTGCTGTCTACTTCCCAACGCCAATATTATTCTCTCTCTTTCTCTGAATCTTTAGTCCCAGGTCTGATTATGGTTGGTTTGAGTTTTCTTTGGCAGTAGTAGCACCGGGTTATCATGCATTTTTAAATTTTGATCTGGATATCCAATTATGTGTCTGTGTTTTACAGATCTTATATACTTTTGTTGGGCCTTTTAGGTTACACGTAATATTTTTTTTGGGTGAATAGGTTACTTGTAATTTATCTCTAATGCCCAATAAAATTCTAATGCTTTCTTTCTATTCTTTCAGGCGTATTATTGACTTTGGCAGTGGAATTGATGGGTTTACATTGAAGAACTTGTACGGGTCTACTGGACCATCCCGGTATCTCACTTTTCTTACAGTAATATAGAATGTTTTCTGATTATCGTGATAAAAATAAACAGTTTGTTTCTTCAGAGCCGAACAAACTTATGAGTATATGCCTCCTGAAGCTTTGCTAAATGCTACTTGGTATCAAGGACACACAAGCTCTACTTTGAAGTATGTAATACTTTTTTTAAGACTGAATTCAACATCTTGTGTTCGAAATTGTTTTTGTAAGAATGAAATCAAGGTGCATCTTTGTTTCTTGGTTTTATCGAATTTAAAATGGACAATATGCTCCGTTTTGTTAAATTACTTGCAAGGTTGCAACCTAACCTTTTTACATTGACAGATATGACATGTGGAGTGTTGGTGTTGTGATGTTGGAGTTGACCTTAGGAACGCCAAATGTTTTCCAGATAAGTTCTTTAACACGTACTCTTTTGGACCGACATCTTGAGGGCTGGAAAGAAGGCATAATGGAACTGGCTTACAAGTAAGTGCACCCTGCAGAAGTTATCACATCTACAATCAAGAATTTAATGTTCCCGTTATATATATTTTAGGCTTTTGGGCTGCTTAGCCTTTTTATCTTCCATTTATCAAAACATGAAAAAGGTTGGAAAGGGATTTTTTATGAGATTCAATATGGAGCATCTGGGATTGCAATTTGCAACTGCCATTGTCCCTGTTTAAAATTGTATATCAGTTTTTCAAATATAAATCATATACCCAACTTCAGAGGGTATTCTCCACAATCTTTTAGGTTTTTGGTAGCGTTTTAGGAATTAAAGAACTTGTTTAGTCTCCTGAATAAATAGACAGGCAAGTATTTGTTTGAAACCAGCTTTTGGGGGAAGCCTGCGTTGATAAGATAGATGATGATGGTTTAGCTTTTAGTATGATTGCCTGTGGACTTGTGAGGTTGATTTTGTCCGTGAAGGAGTTAAACTTCATTTAATTCTCTTGAATCCCTGGACTGATGATTTTAGCTATTGTTTTATATTTCTTCTGACAGACTTAGATCGTTCATGGAATTGTGCATATTAATCCCTGGGATTTCTGGCAGTTCCTTCAAACAGTATCACACGGGAAACCAAGTAAGTCTACTGTCTGACGTTTTGCTATATAATGTATATGACACTTAATGAAACTTTCATATTTGTGAATCAGGTTGGAGTCCCTCCCGCATCATGGAAATGCTCCGAGGATTTCTTTTCACGACAAATTAAAAGTCGGGATCCTCTTAAATTAGGGTTAGTCAGCTGACTTCCGATGCTTTTATGCTTTCGCTTATGATATGTCAACTAATCTTGCTGTCATAAATTTTTTTCTTACTAATGAAGGTTTTCAAACATCTGGGCTTTGCGGTTAGTGCGTCATCTATTGCTATGGGACCCAGTAAGTTTCCTGATTGAGTTTAACGTCTCACCAGTCTTGTGATCTGTATTAATTACTCTCTAATTTTTTTTAGCACTGTTTAATTCAAAGACTTGATTAATTTTTACAATATATTATGAGTCTAATAAAAGCTTCTGTTAAATAATCGTAGGAAGATCGATTGAGTGTTGACGAGGCGTTGCAGCACCCCTATTTTCATCCTCCCCCAAGTGGCTGATGGAGGCCATGGGAAGCCACAATCGAATTATTCATGTCTGGGTGCGTATTTTCCATCCGGCATTTTTACTAATCTTTAAAATCTCAACGGCAAGGCTTGACTGGAAAACTTTTTAATTCAAGTTTATAAAATAATTCATGTGAACCAAAATTCTTAATTACCAGGTGCTTTCACTAAATCCAGGCCTCGATTGGTGCAGATGAGGGAGCGGGTGAAATGGAGGGGGGGTCATGGTAAAATTACTCGGTTGCCAGAGTCTTTTTTTAAATTGTCATCGACAAGTTTTGCGGCTCAAACGAAGCAAATAGACAAAGTCTTGTGTGTTTATAGAGGGAAAATCAGGATCGTGCCATTGTATATTGTATCATGGTACATAGACAAAAATTGATGTTTTTGTATGCCCAACGCGTCCTGTACTTGTTTTTTTACTTTGGAGGATAAGTTGAAGATGAGCCGTGGTATTTTAATGCCCGGTTTAGTTGAATTAAAGTGTGCTTTTGCTACCCAGCAGGCAACATGGCACGGAAGCGTACAGATTGGAGGTGGACGGATCGGTCTTGAGGGATGACAAAAGCGGATGTGGAGGGGTGCTGCGTGATGCTCAGGGACAATGGATTTGTGGTTTCTCATGTAAATTGTCTGTTGTTCCCCCTGCTACCGCAGAACTGATTGCTATTATTCATGGCTTTCATGTGTTGGAATAAGCGTTTTAGAAATGTATTTGTTTATTCGGACTGCATCGAGGCAATTAACCTTGCCACCAGGGGATGTGATTTCGTTTACTCCTCCTAAGGCTTGGCGGACGAGCTTAGAATGCTTATTTATAGGGATTGGTCGGTTAGAGTCTTTAAAGTCCTTAGGGAAGGGATTCCTCTAGCTGATAGGCTAGCAAAATTCTCTCACAGGTTATTGGACAATTTTTGCGTCCTTGATCATCTTCCTCTTTTCTTTTGTCCTAGATTTTGGTGTGGCAGGTTTTTTCTTTCCAAGCTCCGTTGTCCAGTTGTACTCCTTTTATTAGCTCTGTTGTACAGTTGTACTCCTTTTATTTAGTTAAGTAATTCAACTCTGATTAAAAAGTGTTTCTACTGGATACTCTAAATGTGCGTGATATATTTATGGAAATGAGATATAATCTTAAATTAGTAGCAATTTATTATAGAAAGATTGGCGACCTTGCCATTTAGAAGGGGAAAAAAACGACTCCCTTAGTTCTGAAGACCTCCACCACCGAAATCGGAAACCAAAATCAAACCACTGCAAGCCAGAAATCAAACCAAGGGATAAAAAGCCTTCTATTGCTGAAAGAAGACACCTGACCATCACAAGGAAGAACTTAAATCAGGGCATTGACTTTGAACCAGTCCATCTTCGGATGACAAAAATCGGGTCTAAACAATAAATTAGGCCGACCTTCAAAACCCATCGAAGCAAAAACCCCCTGTACACTGCAAGCTTTGTGGGTTTCATTTGGGGAGCATATCGCCGTCTCCGGGCTTTCACTTTCCTAGTTCCCTGTCCCCTTTTGAGTATCATGTAATTTATGTTGCCTCGTCTTTTGTTGAAAAAACCATACCTTGCACTATTCTATCTATTATTTTTTCCCCTTACGATTCGACCGTTCAAAGAGAAATAAACAAGTCCATATACTACCTTGCTCGTAACATCTGGTTTTGACCCAGAAAACCAATAGAAGATAGACAGTAACATATCTGACATTCATAATATACCTCCAAAAAATAGAGAAGAAAATTACAAAGATTTGGAGCACCCCACCACCTTATAAAAGTGAAAAAGGGGAGGGGGGGAAGGTAAGAATACACACCTTTATTACTATAGACAGATCATAGTTTTGAACCATCCATTCTACAGACCTCATTTGCATATAGCTGATGGCTGCTATGTTGTGTGATCACTCCAACATCCATTTTAGACGGCATTTAATAGTTCTCAATGTCCTTAACCCACCCACAGAAGTCAAGTCGATTGAGTCATGGCTCGTGGCTGTTAACTCGACTGTGAAGTTCCAACATTTCTTGATGGTTTGGGTCCACTGAGAGTGCAGCCCGACAGTCTCTGAGGGCACCTAATACATCCCCTTTATGCTCATGGAATGCCGCTCGTAGATGTAACAGGTGCAGATCAGCTTTAAATGCTATTGCTCTGGATAATTCCGCAATGGCTTCCTCCTCTTTGTGATTGTCCATCAACACTGTTAACACAAACCCAGTTTAATAAAATTAGAATAAGCCAGAGGTATTTACAATAAAGGCAGCCAGCCAGAACATCATAATAGTCAGTGTTTGGTGGTTCTGTGGCACATGAGCAAGCACAAGCTATCTCTTAGAGTGAGTTTAATTTCAAAAGAATCAAGCAGGATAGTTCAATCTATTGCATAATGTATATCCTGTACCATGCAGGTCATGAAGGGTAGGAGGGTTAAAAATAAATAAGCAAATTACCTGCAGCACGATATCTGTAAGGATATACTCTCAGTGGGTCTAATCGAGTCACCATCTCCAGGTCGGCCTTTGCAAGTTCCCGATCACAGTACTCGGATCTCTTCTCATAGGCAGATGCATTATTTTTTGCCTTCTCAATAAGCTTGGTCATTTCATTGTAAGCAGCGGCCTTGTCATTTTTGAAAAAATAAACACGAGCAAGACCTTGGTGTGCTCGGGTATGCCGGATTTCAAGGGCATTGATGTAACAATCAGCTGCCGAATCTAATTTCCCGCAGTCAACAAAAACACTACCAAGATTGTTCAGGGCCTGATAGATTAACACACGCATAAGTAGTCAAACTAGAAACTAATTCTGCACAAAGTTGGATGATTACATGCTACCAATGTCATACCACATATTTTCCAGTATATAATGGCAAAAAAGGCATTCCAATGCGCTAACATTCTTATAACTGTACACTATAACTGTAAATTTAGAATTACCTACAGCTCAAACATCAGAACTTCTAAGTTCACATGATCAAGCCATAGATGTCATCCAAAGTTACAACCACCACAATACAAGGCAGAGAAACATTCAAAAGGGAAGATCATGGTTAGCTGTTTGAAGGCACAATGCTATCAAGATTGACTACAGCATCAACAGAAGCAGAATGAGTGTTGAATGGTGCAAAACACAATTATAGAGATAACAGTTGAAGAACCATACCTGACCTTTGCGAAGATTATCTGATGGACACTTTAATGCATCTTCCAGAAGTGAAATAACAGTTGAAGAACATGAGGAATCTAGGCTAGAGTCAGCCAATGCATAGGCCTTGAGGAAGAAAGACTCAAAGGATCTTTTGATACTAATAGATTCTTCAGCTTTCTGGAGCCCTTCCTCATAGTGACCTGTATCGTACAAGATCCACCCCTCATATACAAGTTGTTCATGCTTACTTGACGCATGTTGGCGAGCTAATTGTAAACTCCGCATAGCAGCCTCAGGACAGTTTAGCCTATATAGGGACAATAATGTCAGACTCTTGTCGTCCATAGCAAACATATGTTCCAGTTAGTATTTTAAATACAAGGACCAGGAAGAGAATGCTTTTCCTAACACAATTCCACATAAAAATATGAACATAAAAAAGAAACCAAGCCATGTAAACCATTGAGGGCTCTTTTCCTCCTTTGTAGTTGAGTTGATTGACACTTGAGAGCTAAGACAGACACAGATACTGAGACTATTGAATAAACAAGAATTATATCATGTTACCACCACATTTAAAGCAGCAGAAATTGATGTACTTTTAATCATTGCAATAAATATCTAGTATCTCATGCATGTATAAAAACACAATCTGTTCCATCAAATTTCCTAGCACACTTGATAGTTCAATTGTAAAGCAAAGTCAAATTTTAACCATTTCAATGATTGATGATTGCAAAAATGAATTACCAGACATTCATAACATACCTAAGAAGAAGCAATGACTGCCTGAAGTATAGGACACCCTTCGCTGCATCAGATTCAAGCATTTGATAGATAACAGAGAGAGACCCAATATCATCAACTGCAGACCAACAATCATACAATCGTGCCCAGCAATCTGCTGTAGTCCAATGTTCAACATGCTCACGTACAAGAGTACGGAATTGGAATGCTGCTACTCGCCCCTCAAACATTCTATAATCAGGCAGCAGAGTAAGAATCGCTTGAACATCACAGAGGGCTGCTTTGTAGTGCTCAAGAGCTAGATTGAGAAAAAATCGTAGTTCTAAGCATTCCAATGAAAGTTTAAAACCAAGTATCCTATTGATTTCTGCCAGGGCGGCTTGAACATTTTGAGTCCTCACTAAATTGGCAGCCCTATACATGTAGGGATATATAAGCGTAGGGTCTAGATCGGTTGCTTTCTCAAGGTCCTCCCACCTATTTTTGCCTTCACAATATAGTGATCTTTCCTGGTACATCCACCCCACTGGGGTTACAGAGGAGATTACTGAGCTGAGCTTCTCATAAGATATATGCTTCTCACCCTTTATAAAATCCAATCTAGCTAAACCTGCTACAGAATAAATATGGCCTGCATTTAAAGCACCCTCAAATAAGCAACGGGCTTCATCATATTCTTTCCTTAAGAGTCTTGTGCAGCCCAACTGGTGAAACGCCAGCAGTTTCTGCTTGTCTGTTTCAGCAAAATCCACCAATCGTTCCAGGAACTGAGCTGTTATATCTGAACTAGGATCAAGGTTCATAGAAACTTCACTTAATAAACAGTAAAGTGAAAATAAACCAGGCCCAACCAAGACTTCCAGCTGCTGCCTATTAGCACCAGTAAATATCCCTACCACCCTATTGTCATTCAAACAGTTTGGCAGATCACATAAAAGGACTTGCAAACAAGATGCGGCAAGGACCGGAGAATTCTCATCAAGAGAATAATCCATGAGTTCCACAGCATCTTCTTTGGAGGAAATTAAAGATGCTAGTCTTCTATCACAAGCATCTTTGAGTCTTTGACAACAATACTTGTTAGCAAAAGCTAATATCTCCAACAATAGATTGGGAGGAACGTCATACAAACTGCCTCTCAAACTGAAGTAACTAATTGCCCTCATGCCTGAAGGGGAGATATTGTTCTCAGACAAATCTACGGTCTCCGAAAGTGACTCACTGAAAGATCCCTTTAGCATTGCATGAAATGGTGCTGAAAGTTCAGACATTTTATGTCTGTCACAAATTATCTTATCATTTCCAATAGTAAATATAACATATTGTGAAATGTAGTTCCCATTCACTGAAAATCTCTCTTGCAAACTTTCATCAATATCAAAAGGAAGATGAGATGCCACATCTATTAGCCCATACTCCTCTGCACATTTACCACAAGTTTTCAGCAAATCAGCAATAAGCTCTTCCCCTTGTTTCTCATACTTTAACCAAGCCCCAAATATTATCTTCTCATGAACCGTGTTAGCTCTCTGCCAAGCTGCCCGGAGGCTTCTACGCATCAATTTAACTTCCCCAAGGCCCCTAAAGACCTGGTATTGCAATAAATATAGGTTTGACCGCTCTTGTGGGGGACATGACTCAAGTTCTTCATGAATTTGAGCTAGAACTTCCACATAATCAACAGGTTTAAAGAATGGTAGTATAGATGGCTCTGGGACCTTGATTAGAGACTCGCTATAATAGTCAGCATCAAACACCCGGAAAAAAACAAAAGAGTCATGATTCATTTGAACAAAAAAAAAAAAACAAAACAAAAAGGCTGATACTGTGGAGAAGATGTACTTACATTGATGCAGAAGAGGAGTGAGATGACAGTTTGGGAAGTTTCCCTCTTTCAACTTGGAGCCAGGACTGTGGATTTAGAACATTTGGTTGCACTTCTTTACAGGAGTCAGGAGCGAAGAAAGTCCTCATGGGGCATAGGACACGAAACAAGTCCCAGATCTCCACAATAGCGCAAATCAACCTCTACAAACTGGAGAGAAAAAGAAAGTACGAGAACTACTAAAAGGACCAACCACCGCTTGTTCGTCACATTCCACTATCAGCTAAATTATTTCCATCCCCAGAAAGCAACACCTCCTTTTGCTTTTCCCACCTTCTGAACAAACAGAACAATCAAAGAAAAAGAACTCAACCTATGACCACGGTCTTTTGAACGAATGGATACATGAAAATCAATTGATTCTTCCGATGGACAGCAACTAAATCAAGCTTTTATCTTCTATTTTGTTTTTCCTTAGAGAAATCCACTCAAAGATTCAACCTAGTATGCGAAAAACTGATCAGTAAAACTCGCAATAATCTAGTAAAGAGCAAGCAGAAGGACATGGCTAACAAAGATCTTTACCAGAAAAATGACCACATTTTTGTGGCTAACTCAGACGAACACAGAAAATGCCAAAATGTCAGAGACCACAGAGAGAGATTGAGAGAGAGCCAGTTGACAAGAGGCTTGAATCTACAGACGCAGGTAACGGATTACGAGCGAAAGTTCAGAGGCCTAGAGATTGAAGTGAGGGAATCAAATTGAAAAATTCCGACTTTAACTAACTCTTCTTTTTCTCCTTTTGTTTGGTAGAAGGGAAAGTAATTTTCTTTTTCTTTTCTTCTCGCTTTCCCTGCGTTGGAGACCATGAAAATTGCAGCTACTGTTTGGTGGGAGTGCAACAAAATTAGACTTGGACTACAAAAATAAAAATGGACCAAACAGTGGAAAGTTGAAACGATAAAAGGTGAAAAGCTGGAGCTCGCCGTCGTTTCAAAATGGGAGCGACAAATGTAGAAACCCGCGTGAGTTGATTCACCTGAAAGCGGCTGTTGGTGCCACCCGTAATCAATCTGGCCATTATAACATTATTATCTTCCCAAATAGCCGCTTTAAGAATTACTGTCTTCTCAGTTTTGTAGGTTAACTAAGATTTAACTTAAATTAAACCCAGTCAGGTCAAAACAAAAAGACGTCAGAGCTCATCAGTTTGGACCGATTTCATTGATTAAACAACCATTACATAAGGTTAAACAATTATACCTATCGTTTTGTTACTCCACCGTTTTTTTTTTGGGTAAAGTTTTGTTAATCCACCCTGCTCGTTGTCTTGCTTCAGCATCTGTTCCCTTATACAGTAATGTGGATAGCAACAGTTAAATTGTCAAGTAATCTTTATATTACAGTTGGGACCAAACAAATTTATAACAGGGAAATGACAGTATTAAAATAAAATTTAAGAAAATAAAATCTCGCAAATTATAATCATGTTAATATCGCGAGGAAGATATTTTTTTCATTTTTATATTTAAATGGATTAAGCGCGAACCATTATAAATACAATTACAAACCAAACCTGAAAAGAACAGAAGAAGCTAACGTGGGCATGGAAGTTAATACGCTGAGACAAAAACAATCATTACAGAAAATGATGAAAGGGGTTCAAGTTACGGCCTTAATTAAGGTTTGCTTAAGGTACTTGGCCACTCATGTCTTTAAAACTACTCTACCATGGATTATACCCAGTCCTGTATCACCAGGAGTCACCAGGAGTTTATTGAATATGTATGTTCAGCAACAGCTTTTTGACGCCTCCCAGATTTTTTCATCTTAAAACTATATCCAGAAAATTGTACGTTTATTTATGTGATGTAGATACAGATTTTTGACTGATTATCCTGCGAAAATATAGGATGTTTTATTAATAATATATGTCCCTTGTCCCCATCATAACCTTCCCATCGCATGAACAGCTTCTCTTTTATTTTTCTTTTTAAATTTATTTATTTATCCAGTAGACAGCTATCGAACCACAGCCTATCCAGCATACAAGGTCAACTTCACCGAAATTATGTAAATAGCCTGATAAGCAATCGTCCTCTTTGAAGACAGTTTTAAATAGAAAAAAAGTAGTAATACCAGAAAACACCTTAAATAGAATGTTTGAATGTTTGAGTATAATTTTAAATTTGACCGAAAAAAAGTATAATTTTAAGTTCATTGAGCTTTTTTAAAAAAGTTTTTAAAAATCAGTTAAGGAAAGAGCCATATGAGGTAATTTTTAGAAAAAAGTTCTGAACTTTTTGACGTTGGACTCGTCACTTCTAGTACTATTAATATAAATATAAATCATATTTTTAACATGGTTTTTTTTTCTTGTTAGGTTTTTACAAAAACCAAATAGAAAATAAGTCACTGTTAACCTATATAGGCCAATATATTCTTATTCCTCTATGCTCATGAAAATTGATTAAATTAATTTAAAATATTTATATTTATTATTTTTAAAATTTATTTTATTTAACTTATAACTTGAACTATATATATATATATATATATATATATATATAATTTATTTAATTTTGTAATCCCTTAAAAAACACCTAACTCTATCTTCAAGGAGTACAAAACTATAAAATGCGAACTGTCCTTGTATACCGACTGATAAATCTTGTGGTTGGGCAGCAGCCCAATACATAATTCCCCGTGAAAGAAGGCTTTTGCCGACATAACTCTCGTGTTGATTGCTTAAGCATTTCTTATCCTACAAGATATACTTGCCCCAACAATTTGTTAAGCGTGAAGATTATTGATATTACCGTGCCAATAAACGATAGCTCGTAATTTTCGTTACATGGCGTGCAATCTTCATCTTACATTAATAAATTAATCAATGTCAATAAATTCGTCGATTCGAAAAAACACATCGATACAAGCAAGCCTGGCTCTGGCTACACACACACATATATTTGTACGCCTCAACTTGAGCAGATTGGTGAAGATTGAAGATTGAAGATTGAAGATGAACACACGTTTCGTTTTTGCAAGCCATCCCCATCAACAAGCGAAGGGAAAAGTTGACAACTTTGGCGTTAAGCGACTATATCCACTGAATCACAGAGAAGAGTGCCACATACACACAATTATTAATGTAATCAAAGCAAACAGCTGTTCGATTATATAAACGTGACAGAACTATAGCTTTTGGGGCTGGAGGGCTCGATGAAGATGGGAGACAGCTGAACAATAATGTGAAATGAGTGAGCCGTGAGGGCGTATATATCAAATGCAGGAGCTGCTTCTGAGACTGGCCGGAATATTTCTCCGATCTCTTCCCGAATAATACAGATTTATGATTCGGAGATGCTCTTAAGTTATACCCCTTGGCTTGGCTTCTTGGTTGGATGAATGTCAATCAAGAACACCCCCAATTCCAAAATATTCAAGCTAGCTAGTTTTATTCCTAATACAACCTGATTTCCCATCTGCAAACTCTGGAAACGTTTTTTTTCTGGTCCCTTTCGCTGTGCACTCTAGAAACATTGGGTTACGTACCTTGCCGATTCTGTTCACTCCAATATTAATTTTTCACGCAACAACAAAATATTCTTCATTTTTTTGGAGTAGTGATTAGAGAATTTAAAAATAGTTTTTAAATTATGATTTATAGTATAGGAAATAAGTATGTAAAAGTAATTTTGTTTTAATTTGTATAAATTAATGTCTTTAAAACTTCCAAAAATGATCCCAAATAAATTATTTGCGTAACACTCGTTGACCCTTTATACCGCATCCAGTAAAAAACAACAGAGTTGGCACATAATGATGGGATCCCAATAAAGTTAACCATTTTCGCCAAAGCTGTCACGAATTGTACTATATTTTTTAGTTCGTGTTTTTATCCAAATACAGACACATATTTATATGGATCCACTTTCTCCATCCCAACCTTTGGGATGGGTAGGGGAAGTTCCTCTTATCGGAACGGTTCAGATTTAATTTTTTTATTTTTTATTTTTTTAAAAAAATATTTTAATGGGTAGAGAATCTAAAATAAAAATAATTTTTCAACTAACATATTTTTTAAAAATAATTTTTTTAAAAAAAAATGACAGTTAAAAAAAATAAATCCGGACCGTTCAGATCCTATCTAGACGATCCAGATGGGAGGAGCTTCCCCTATCCATCCCAAGGATGGAGAAAGTAGATCCATATACAAGCTAGCTGCATTATATAAATATGGATCCACTTTCCCTACCCATCCGGGAAGCTCCTCCCACCTGGACCGTTCAGATTTATTTTTTTTTATTTTCTTAAAAAAATATTTTAGTGGGTAGAGAATCTAAAATAAAAATAATATTTCAACTAACATGTTCTTAAAAAATAATTTTTTTATTTAAAAAATGAAAGTTAAAAAAAATAAATCTAAACCGTGCAGATCCCATTTAGACAAAATCGGAGGAGCTTGTATATACTACATATAGGCCCATTTGTCAGAAAAGACGAAAGTGCCGTACCAAATTCTGAAGGTAAGTCCCAACGATTGAAATGCTCAAGCACATAGTTTTGTGATCTCACCTTACAGCTCGTATTATTGCATCATTGCTGTATCCAACTTCTCTTTTGCTGTGGGCATCTTCTCTCAAACAAAGCTCGACAACAGTAGTGACGGGGTTGAAACTAGGAGATTTACAAAGTTTAGCCGTTCGCGTGTTAACACTAAACAATATATGCTAAGGTTGACATGATACTAGTAAGCTTTCGCCGAAAACATAAAATACTGATTGAGAATCTAATATTAATTTACTTGCAAGGAACGACCCTTGAAAACTTGTGGAAAAAGACACCGCCCCCACGGAGGAAAATTTAAACCTTAGGAATTTAAACTATGATACAAGACAAACGAGCAAAGGAGATTCATGAAGCGCTCGATTTGTTCAGGGTGCTTTTATATACATAGCAGGATCGAGCTTTGCAGGAGCAAGACTAGGGTTGGCAACAATGGCGTCCAGATCCTGACTCTGTAGGTCCAAATGAGCCCTCAAGAACGCAACCACTAAGCCACCAACCGTTCTTCTCATGCAATCCTTATCACCCACCTCATTATTCTTGCACAAACAGCTCGCCAATCCCCCAAGCACTCCTTCTAGATCGTCATTCAACATGTCCATGTGACCGTACTCCTTCGCCACAAAATAAGCACACGGAGTATTGCTCTCATAGAAGAAATTCTCATGATTCACCCCCTCAGGAGCACACGGCTTCGAACAGCAATAATCGGCTTTTACTGGACCCAAGCCCGTCCCTATTATAGCAACGGGCGTGCTTAGCTTGAAAGCCCCGGCCTGGTCCTTTAGGATCCAAGGACACGTTCTGCAGTACTTGTTAAGCCCAGCCACAGGGTCCACGCCTACAAGCGCTGAGATGTTGAGCTTCATTTTGGCATACCCAAGAGCTACTGCAAATGCCGTCTTCCCACCCCTACTGTGCCCTGCAATAACAAATTTACTCACATTTGGTACTACGTTCTCAGGAAGAACAGATTGAAGGCTTTCGGCTATCCAGTCCGCTACTAATCCCGCACACTTGATCTCACCAGGTTGCCCCATGGGTATCCATTCGCAGCCCACACAGAACTGGAGTGTGTGAAGTGATTTCATCATCATTTATTTGCATCAAGTTAAAGAGCAAGAATATTGTGAAATGAGTAGTAAGGATAGATATGACGGAGTGAGCTAACCTGGGGAGCGACAACTATATATCCGTGAGAAGCTATGTGGAAGAAGAGATCGGAGTAGAAGCTGTTGATAATGCAGAAGCCATGGCAAAACAATATAACTGGGTATTCGGCGGCTACGGTAGGCGTGAAGATTAGTAATGGTTTTGGGGCTGACGAATCAACCTTTAATGACTTGCATTCGATGCCTCCGAGTTGAAAGACGTCTGTGGTGGCCACAACTGGCTCAGCTTGCAACAAAACCGCCATTGTTCTCGGTCTTGAGAGAGGCTCTGTGTGTGACTTGATAGAGGGTGATTAGAATGAGAGGCCTTTGTTACTGTACATTTTATCTGATGAATTTTACATTTTCAGCCACACGTTTTACATATTCGGCGGCTACGGTTAGCGTGAAGATTTCAGTAATGCTACCAACCATTCAAAATTTCACTGAAGCATGATCAGAGTACATGGCTGTCAACAGGAATCAAAGGAAAGGACTAACGTACATCTCATTTTTCACGTGACTTGGCAGGCAGGCAACACGCGTCTGCCCACCACTTGTGGGTGGCCTAAACGTAATATGGGGTAGCAACGTAGCATTATCATTCATTACTCAACTTTTAGATTTAACTATATTTAAGTGTAATCCTTTACTCCATTCAAATCCGACTGTAAAAGATAAATAAATAGAGGTGGAACTTCCTTCACCCTAAAAAAAAGTTGAAAAAAATTTGTTGAGATGTTTTGTTTTTAAAAAAATTAATATAGTGCAAAAAATATGTTATCTTATAATTAAAATAATTTTATTTTATATTTGGTCCCTCAAATATTTTTTCTTTTTAAGTAGTTAATGAGTATACATTTGGCTCCCCAAATATTTACCCCAAAATCTACCATTGGGCTCAAGTAACAAAAAAAAAAATTTAAAAAGGACACCAGAATTCTGAAAATACCAGAAAAAGATATTTTCTGGTATAAATTCATTAAAACTTTAGTTGTTAACGGGGCTAATATAGTTGTTAATGGAGTTGATATAGTTGTTAATGTTTTAATGAATTTATATCAGAAAAGACCTGAAATCTTTTCTTGTGTTTTTAGAATCTTAGGGGTTTTTTTTATTTTTTTTATTACTTGGACTCTATGTATAGATTTTTCCAAATAAATACGAGTAGTACTATCTTTTATTGAAGTCGAGTGTCGGGTAATCATTCCACTTTGTTTGGTTTTGCATTTCTGTTTACGCAACATGCGTGTACGAGAATGAAGCGGAACAATCAACGTCACGTGACTTATTTGGTTATTCTGGATCAAATATTCAAACACATTATAAGTGCTGGGCTCGTGTTGGAAGCCCACAGGCCTACATGGTTCATGGGCCTTCTTCCTTGATACGTAATATGCTTAAAATATAAAACAAAAAAGAGGAGACATATTTACCAAAAAAGAAAAAAAAAAAGAGGAGACATCCAAATCAAAGGCAAGATTCGAAACCAGTGAGTGGTGAAAAGTCCAGAACACTCCGCGAAACTCGAGGGCCTCGCGTAATGAGTTATCCATGGTTTCTTCCCACACGGTTACGCGATCTCTCTACAAGTTTCCTTTTCCGTTATTTAAATTTCCCTCTCCCTCCCGCTAAGAATCTTCCATATCCAAACTTTCGTTAGCCCCCTCATCTTTAATCTTTGCCTTCCTTCTTGTTTTCTTCCCACCGCCACCATGTGGAACCAGCCTTACCGCAAATCTGACGTCGAGGCCGGACCAAGGCCTCTCTACCCGACGATGCTTGAGAGCCCCGAGCTCCGGTGGTCCTTTATTCGCAAAGTCTACTCCATCATTACCCTTCAGTTGCTTGCCACCATTGCCGTTGCTTCTGTCGTCGTTTTCGTTCATCCCATTGCCCACTTCTTCGTCAGTTCCGGTGCCGGCTTGGCCCTCTTCATCGTCCTCATCATCATCCCTTTCATCAGTATGCACCCTGTTCCTTACCTTCATGCCCCCTCTTTTCTCGTATTATCATTTCTTGTTTATTGTTTTTCTTACGGTTTTCAAAAATTCCAGCGTTATGCCCGCTGTACTACTACCACCAGAAGCACCCGGTGAATTATCTCCTCCTAGGCATCTTCACGATCTCTCTAGCTTTCGCTGTTGGACTGACCTGTGCCTTTACGAGCGGTAAGTTTGAATCCTTTTTAATCCTATATTTTTTGGTCCTATAGCGATAAGAATGAATTATCTCTGCTTTCCCTTCTTTTTCTGTACTGTTGGGGCATAAGGTTATTGAAGTCTCTTTTATTTATAAGTTGTTTGTTTGGTGTAGACCTGCTGGTATTCTTTTACCATTCTTTTATGTGTTTGCTCATCTGATCCTAGAGTAAAGTGGTGGTCCCCTTTGCACTCGTGGGTCCTGCATAGTATCGGGGTCCTGTTCTCTCTCTGTCTCTGTCTCTCTCTGTTCTTCTTGTTCTTCTTCTGATACTTCAGAGCATCCTCTGATTTAGTAGTCTGTTCAACTCATTTGTTACCAGTCATCTTCGTTTTCTAAATGTTGTGGACCAATTCTTACTCACAACATCATTTCATTGAAAATACAAAGGATAGTTGAGGTGTGCAATTTTGAGTTTGACTATTACGGTTTTATCGGACAATGGGAAGTAAATCACTAGGGAAATCCAATTTAACTATACTGGCGAACATTTTGTAACGGGCAGCGTATTTTGTTAATTGTTAAGCGTCAAGGCTGACGTGTTGGAATTGCCCAGTTTCGTCATGGCTCTAAAAGTTTTGTGATGAATGGAAACAGGGAAAGTTATACTGGAATCTGTGATATTGACAACCGTGGTGGTGGTCAGTTTGACTCTCTACACATTTTGGGCCGCGAGGAGAGGTCATGACTTCAATTTTCTTGGCCCTTTCTTGTTCGGTGCTGTTCTGGTGCTCATGGTTTTTGCTCTGATTCAGGTATGATTATCTTCAAACATTTATGTTTGATATTTATCAGCCCTCGTGAATAGTCTTTTGAATCCTTTTTCTAAGTGGATTTGATTTCTTGCAGTTACTGTTTCCACTGGGTAAGATATCAGTGATGGTGTATGGGTGCCTAGCATCAATTATATTTTGTGGTTACATCATATATGATACAGACAACCTTATCAAGAGGTTCTCCTATGATGAATACATTTGGGCGTCTGTGTTGTTGTATCTGGATATCATCAATCTCTTCTTGTCTCTGCTTACGATATTCAAAGCATCTGAGAGTTAATCAGTGAGCATCGCGGGCTGTTGGGTATGTTGAAATGACGCGAGAAAGGATGACTGTCAATCAACGAGTCGCCCTGCAATTACCATGTTTGTAGTTGAAAGCTTGCCTTGAATTGTAAAATGTAAATGCACATGCGATACGATTGTCTCCTCGTTCTTTTTGATTTTGTTCTGATACCAGTGCTCTTATTATGACTATTATTACTGGCAATCGCAATTTGACAGCCTACTTTTTTCGCGACTTGAACTGACAATTCATAAACATGTTGTTTTGCATCACATTCACGTCGTGCATGTGGTAAGTAGCTAGAAATAAAATGAACATTTTTGCACTCGCTTGTTTTAAAATGTTGGTGGAGACAAAAAGTTTCTGTTTTGGTGGAGAGGGCAATGGCGGATCTTGGAATACATATTTGGAAGGTTAACTGTATACTCATTAACTAATTAAAAAAAAAATTTATTTGAGAGGACCAAATGTATAAATTTTTGGGATAAATGTATACATTTTTGGACTAAATGTATAAAAAAAACTCTAACTTACATTAAATATTTAAGAAAGATTTTTTTTTTTTGGGGTCATGGCCACCACTAGTCCCCAAGAAGCTCCGCCACTGCCAGAGGGTTTAGACTTTTCGTATCTGGAACTAGATATCATAACGCGATCAAAACTAATTTAATTGGGGGATTGCTAAATGAGAACGTGAGGAAATGTGGGACTGTTTAAGTAGTGCTTGGCCTCACAAATTCATATCCACAGAACTCTCTGTTTGGAGCATAGTGTTCAACTTCAATTATAGTCTCGACCGATAACAGTGCACGCATTTCAAGTCACCTAGAATTGTTTGTAGTCAAAAATGGTGTGGGCACGTCATATACCTTAGAATGAATGCGATAAGAAGGAGGACGTGGATTCAAATATCGTGTCGTACGTTTATTGCGCCGCTGGCGATATACGTTTCGTGCATCCCCATTTGTTGCATAAATAACAGAGCGTCATTAGTTGACTCTGTTCATAAAACAACACGATATCCAGGAAACTCTGTTCTCTCCCTGTCACAGACAGATAAAGTCGTTCAAGAATTCCTGTGAGAACTCGATATCATAAAAATATATTGTGCACAAACTAACGAGTGAAAAACGTAATAGTCGTGTGGTGAATTTTGTGGTTAGCAGCATGCGCATATAGTATAGCTAGCCTTGTATAACCTGGACGCATTTCTGTAATTGCAGTTGCGGGCTTAGGATATAGATAACATTAAAGGGAGTAAGGGACATCATCAATGCTTTAATTTAACGTGGCACAACTGTTAACATACAGTGCACTCAACCTTAAAAATTTCTTGGCTTGTATATATATGCGCACGTCAATCATGGCGCGAATTACAATTATTAGACCGTTGACTCAGTCTGCAGCTTCTCTAGTTATGCACCACTCATGCTTTGTTACTGGCTCCAAGGTATTGAAGGCCGGAATGGGTAGTGTGGCTACAGTATAGGATGTCTGATACTACGTATCAACTAACATATATGTTTTGGCAATCATATCATATTCATTTGACCTTTGGAACCTTCTTGTTACGAATATCTCTGGTCAATGAATTCACTGTACTCCATTATATTATGCTTCCCACTTCACAGCAAGTCAACCAATAATTCATAATAAACAGTTTTCTGAAGTTCATCGATGAAGTCGGCTTCAACGGCCAATTTGTTGTCTCCATTTTAACTATTACTCTCTCTCTCTCTCTTAAAGTATGAATTGTCTCATTCTTTTTTGTAAGAGACAAATAAAAATTATTTGGAAGTCATATCAGTCGATATTAAATAATTTCAGTATAGGATGCGTTGGCCGGATGTTCTGCATAAACGATATGAGTATATGACCGATGAGCGTTTATTCAGAATTTCTTATTTTTAAAAATTTATATATAATTTTATATATTTTAAAAAATTATAAATTAAGATTTTACAAAAAGTTTGAAATGTATATTTTCTAGTGTAAAGATAATCACTGAAAAATATTCTCATTTGATTCTCGAGATTCTGAAATTTTAAAATTATTCGAAAAGCTTCAGATATGAAATTTCCAATAATTGCCCTAAGTGTTTAATGCTGGTTTAGGATAGTAATTGGAGTGTTCAAAAAACAGTTTTTCAATTATAATTTAATAATGCGAGATAGATATTGTATCGATTTATATGCATAAATACTTATAAGCTTTCAATCTAAAACGTTCAAATTTCATCTCATCAATAACTATATCTTACTTGACTCTAAATCTCAATATTAAAATTTGGGATGTTACAAATGAAAACTTTAGTATTGCAATTGGCCACTATTCTATTTATACATCGTTCAACAAACTCATTTCTTTATTGGTTTAGCCTTGAGATAATTTCAATTTGACTTCAATTTAATCTATTGACCCTTGACTCACTACCCAAATGATACATACACTTTTAGTTTGAGTTTAATAAAACCTTGAAAATTAGAGAAATAGAAGTAGGAAATGCCCGTGAATCATTAGGTAGCTGCTACTCAATTAAATATGCAGAGAGACGCTAATTAATGCCCAGATTATATTAATTGCCCCTAGTCCCGTGAAAAATGTGTGTATGCATGTGTACCCTCTTTCTCCTTGCAGTCCAATGAATTAGCTACTCCAGACCCGCTTAGTTTTGGAGTAACTTTCCTTGCTCATCTAAGCATAGAGTTTGATCCATCTAGGTGGTCTATAATTTTATTTTTTTTAACTGATGGTTTTTAAATGAAAAAGTCATTTAAAAAAAAAATGTATAATTTAGATTTTCCATCCACTAAATCTAGAAGGGCCGAGTTCTCCTTACTCATCTTAATGAGTAGGGAAACTTAGTTTAACCCTCCCTTGCAATCCATCGTTATACTAGTCGTTTCGTTAACAAAGCATCCGCATTTTTTCTCCATGATAAAAATAATTAACCCTTGTTATTTACTTATTTTAATCACCGTTCTTTATTCCCGCCCTAACCTGAGGGAGGCGGTCCAGCCTCGATAAAACTATTTCCGTACTGATATTTAAAATGTCAAAAACTAAGTTGAGAATTAACGTTGGAGGAACATATAAAGAATGGTTTCAACTTACACCTCCGAAGCTTCCAGCTTATATTTGAACACACAAGAGGACATTTTTTGTTAATTGATTTTTCTCTTTCTTTCTTAAAAAATATTATCCGTAAAACACCAAGGACGTCGTTAATAAGCGATCGAGATGGTAAAACTTTAGAAAGTCTTGAAGCGTCGACCCCCCCCCCCCCGGGTGTCTCTGTGTATATAGCACACTGAGCTTTTAAGTAAAAACACTCGTCTGAGAGGGCAAAAAACCAGGACTCAGCTTCTGTCCGATGATATTTCCCTCCGCTCCCCTCCTTTTCTCAATACAATGCCGTTTTGGCACAAAACTGGTGCCTTTTTTCTTTCTTTAATATTTTAGAGCACTATCTTATACTAAAAAAATAATCACTGATACTGAAAAATATTTCAGGATCTTAAATGGTACTAAAAAAATATTTTATGACCTTAAAAAATTATTTCAGCGTACTGACTGGTATTAAAATGATACTTCAATATACTTACTGATACTGAAAAAATATCTCATTATGTTGAAAAATTAATTTTGGATCTTAAAAAAAATATTCTGAAGTGTAATTTTAGTAACATTCACTAGCTGAAATATTTTTTTTTTAAGATCTTAAAATAATTTTTCAAGATCATCAAATCTTTTTTTCAGTACCAGTCAGTATCCTGAAATATTCTTTTAGTACCGGTCAGTACCCTAAAGTAATTTTTTAAGATTATGAAATATTTTTCAATGTCAATCAGTATCATTTTAATATCACTAAGTGCCCTGAAATATTTATTGTAAAAAAGGGCTAAAGTCCAAATTTGCCACGGAAGTTTTGCGAATGAAGTGTCCAGTACCCAGAAGTTTTTTTGGTACCAAATTTACCCCGAAAGTATTAAAATAATACCAAATATACCCAAAATCAACGTGGCACCAACGTGGCAAATAGACGTTTGACGTTCCGTTAGTTTTGAGTATATTTGGTCCCTTTTTAATACTTCCGGGGTAATTTTAGTACCATTAATAGACCCAGCAAACTGATGCAAAAAACATAGCTCACAAACAACCCTCTGTTTTAGTTTTAATTTTCAGCTTTGCTTTCAGATTCATCTTCAACGCCTAACAAATGACATAGAAACGAGAGAGATCCCTTTAAATAGAATTTCATCGGCCAGATAAAATACAAGGGTCCAGACGCATGAACTTTCAAATAAAGAGCACAGGGCTCGAGAGGTATGGTTCATCGCACATCAGCTGCTTTTGCGCGTTTGATTGGTTTGTGTTTCACCGTAATCTCCGCTGATTTGGTTACTGATACGCAATATGCTCTGCTTCACATAATGGTGTTGGATCTGCTTCACGTAATGGCGCTGGATCTGTTTTGTTTACGTAAAGCTGCAAGGTCAAAACGAGAGGAAGTGAGAATGACAGAAGATCAGTAAGTATATAGGTTGAATGTATGGGCTGAGAAGAATGGTGTTGGGATCCAGAAAAAATGAAGCTTGCTAAAAAAAAAATATAACGTGTATATATGATATGGCAAAAATCCGGGGTAAATTTGGTACCCAAAAAAACTTTCAGGTGCTAAACGCTCCATTCGCAAAACTTCTATAGTAAATTTAGACTTTACCAAAAAAAAAACAGGGGCACAAGTTTTGTGCCAAAACGGCACCATATTAAGAAAAGGAGGGGAGCATAGGGAAATATCAGCGTACAGAAGCCAAGTCCAAAAAAACAATTTGTGTCAAAAGCCAAATTATTAAGAGAAACATGAGGGACCATTTGGCTTTACCCCTCTCTCTACAATCTACATGATGCTTGGGTCCCTCTCCTCCCACATCTTGACTATTCGCCTCTGACCTCGTCACCTCTGACTCATATATAACTACACATGACAGACCATGATATATACTTCCCAACGCCCTCCTCAGTACTCTCGCTTTCCTTGTCCCCTCATTCTCGCTTCTCCTTCAACTTGAGCTTCCCCAGATCTGCATTAAGGATAATGAACGTGGAGGGTGGACACGGCGGTGTAGCCGTACCACCGGCGAAGCCATTTCTCAAGTGGCTCAAGGGCTCCCTCAAGGAGACTTTCTTTCCTGATGACCCCTTCAGGCAGTTCCAGAACCAGCCTCCTTCAACCAGGTTCCTCCTCGCCCTTCAATACATCTTTCCTATCTTCCACTGGGCTCCTCGCTACTCTCTCCACTTCCTCAAATCTGACGTCATCGCCGGCATCACTATCGCCAGCCTGGCTATTCCTCAGGGCATCAGCTACGCCAAGCTCGCCAACCTCCCTCCCATTCTTGGCCTCTGTCAGCTCTCAATCAAACTCTCTCTCTTTATCACCTACCTCTAAACTATTCCGATCCCATTCGATCATTTCTCTGTCTTTTTTCCTGTATACTGCAGATTCGAGCTTCATACCGCCATTGATTTATGCGATGATGGGAAGCTCCAGGGATTTGGCGGTGGGTACTGTTGCCGTTGGATCACTTCTCATGGCTTCCATGTTGGGCAGTGTTGTTAATCACAACCAGAACCCCAAGCTTTATCTTCACCTCGCCTTCACTGCTACTTTCTTCGCCGGCATTTTCCAGGCTGCTCTCGGCATCTTTAGGTAATTTACCAGTCCTTTTATGCATATATATAGAGCCATGTATGATGTATATATATGTACTCTCTGTACAATTAGCTAGGAAACAAAGCAAATAGCGGCACTGAAATAATGTCTTATTATAGCCAATTATATATGTGAGTGTGTGTGAGCGCACACTAATTAAAAAATTACTGCTAATGTTCACTTGATCAATTCTTAACATATTATAATTAATAGGATGGGTTAACTTTAGCGCAGGTTAGGGTTTATCGTGGATTTTCTGTCACATGCAACAATAATAGGGTTCATGGGAGGAGCGGCGACGGTGGTATGCCTGCAACAGCTAAAATCCATTCTGGGGCTTCAGCATTTCACGCACGAAGCCGATCTCGTCTCCGTCATGCGATCCGTTTTTACCCAAACGCATGAGGTAGCTAACAGCTACCCACCACATGCACACTGATCATTCTGACATCTTCTCGTCTTTTTCTGCAGCTTTTGTCCACAAATTATTGCTCACATTCCAATGAAAGTACTTATTATATATAACTTGTTTCATTAACTGCACAGTGGAGGTGGGAAAGCGCCGTGTTAGGAAGCTGTTTCATTTCCTTCCTCCTCATCACCAGATTCCTCGTACGTGCAATGCACTGCATCCTAATTAATCCTGTTTTTGGGTAACTTGAACTAGAAAACAAAAATGCCTTAATTTTGGGTCTCCAAGTCATTGCTTTTCTTACATAAAAACAACGCCTATTCGGGTTGCGTGCGAGATTGCCACATTCTGATTTTTCACTAAAATGAAAAGCAAGAGCACATTATGTTTTAAGATTAGTGCAATTAAGGTAATTAAGAGCTGACGATGAACGAAATGCAGAGCAAAAAGAAACCAAAATTCTTTTGGGTGTCCGCAATGGCGCCGTTGACTTCCGTTATCTTTGGAAGCATTCTGGTTTACGTCACTCATGCGGAGAAACACGGCGTCCAAGTGGTGAGACCCGAACTTGTCTGTCTTTTCCTAATTACTTTGTACCTCATTCACATGATTTTGGGCCGCGCAACTATAATAATTATGCTAGAGTCACAGTGGGGCCCTCGTGACCATTATTGACGTGTGTTCGTTGTTGGTCCAGATAGGAGACCTGAAGAAGGGGCTAAATCCCGGTTCCCTCACAAAGCTAGTATTTGTGGCGCCTTATATGAGCGCTGCTATTAAGACTGGTCTCATCACTGGCATCGTAGCTCTAGCGGTATTCTCTTTCTTCATTATCCTCCTACTTGCCTATCGCTCTCTATTCTTCATAGTCTCATTAAATTTGAATTTGACACGTCAAGTACCCTAAACGATCTCTAACAAGACCGTGTCAATGGCTTCGCTATTTTTTTAGTAGATAAAGTATATTTTTAGTCATTCAACTTTTACATTAGATTTATTTTTTATTTCTTAACTTTATAAAGTATATTTTTTATCCTATATTTCTCATATTGTTAATGAAAAATGTTAATACTACAAATTCAACTAATGATTGTATAGCTAACCGAGCATATTTAAATTTTAATTTTTTAATATAATGTATGCTAAATTCTGGTTCCCTCACAAAGATGGTATTTGTGGCGCCTTATATGAGCACTACTATTAAAACTGGTCTCATCACTGGTAGCTCTAGCGGTATTCTCTTTCTTCGTTATCCTCCTGCCTGCCCATCGCTCTCTATTCTTCATAGTCTCATTAAATTCGAATTTGACACGTCAAGTACCCTAAACGGTCTCTAACAAGACTGTGTCAATGGCTTCGCTATTTTTTTTAGTAGGATAAAGTATATTTTTAGTCATTGAACTTTTACATTAGGTCTATTTTTCATTTCTTAACTTCATAAAGTATATTTTTGATCCTATATTTCTAATATATTGTTAATGAAAAATGTTAATGCTACAAATTCAACTAATGATTGTATAGCTAACCGAGCATATTTAAATTTTAATTTTTTAATATAATGTATGCTAAATCCCAGTTCCCTCACAAAGCTGGTATTTGTGGCGCCTTATATGAGCACTGCTATTAAAACTAGTCCCATCACCTGCATCTTAGCTCTAGCGTTATTCTCTTTCTTCATTATCCTCCTGCCTGCCCATCGCTCTCTATTCTTCATAGTCTCATTAAATTCGAATTTGACACGTCAAGTACCCTAAACGGTCTCTAACAAGACCGGGTCAATGGCTTCGCTATTTTTTTTAGTAGGATAGAGTATATTTTTAGTCATTGAACTTTTACATTAGGTTTATTTTTTATTTCTTAACTTTATAAAGTATTTTTTTGATCCTATATTTCTAATATTGTTAATGAAAAATGTTAATGCTACAAATTCAACTAATGATTGTACAGCTAATCAGACATATTTAAATTTTAATTTTTTAATATAATGTATGCTAAATCCCAGTTCCCTCACAAAGCTGGTATTTGTGGCGCCTTATATGAGCACTGCTATTAAAACTAGTCCCATCACCTGCATCTTAGCTCTAGCGTTATTCTCTTTCTTCATTATCCTCCTGCCTGCCCATTGCTCTCTATTCTTCATAGTCTCATTAAATTCGAATTTGACACGTCAAGTACCCTAAACGGTCTCTAACAAGACTGGGTCAATGGCTTCGCTATTTTTTTTAGTAGGATAAAGTATATTTTTAGTCATTGAACTTTTACATTAGGTCTATTTTTCATTTCTTAACTTCATAAAGTATATTTTTGATCCTATATTTCTAATATATTGTTAATGAAAAATGTTAATGCTATAAATTCAACTAATGATTGTATAGCTAACCGAGCATATTTAAATTTTAATTTTTTAATATAATGTATGCTAAATCCCAGTTCCCTCACAAAGCTGGTATTTGTGGCACCTTATATGAGCACTGCTATTAAAACTAGTCCCATCACCTGCATCTTAGCTCTAGCGTTATTCTCTTTCTTCATTATCCTCCTACCTGCCCATCGCTCTCTATTCTTCATAGTCTCATTAAATTCGAATTTGACACGTCAAGTACCCTAAACGGTCTCTAACAAGACTGTGTCAATGGCTTCGCTATTTTTTTTAGTAGGATAAAGTATATTTTTAGTTATTGAACTTTTACATTAGGTCTATTTTTCATTTCTTAACTTCATAAAGTATATTTTTGATCCTATATTTCTAATATATTGTTAATGGAAAATGTTAATGCTACAAATTCAACTAATGATTGTATAGCTAACCGAGCATATTTAAATTTAAATTTTTTAATATAATCTATTTAGATTATTAAACTAAAATAAAATTACAAATCATTATAAATCAAATCAAGATTTTGATATTTAGATTATTAAACTAAAATTTTTATATTTTAGATCATTAAACTAATTTTTTTTAATATAATCAGGGTTTTGGTGTTTTTTATTAGGGATTTAGATATATTTCAATTTATGCATATTTAAAATTTTAAATTAATAGATTTTAATTACACAGTTAAATAGTTAAGTTTATATAATCATCAGTTGAGTCTGCTATGTTAGCATTTTTCATTAGTAATATTAACGTTGTTAGAATTATAAAACTAAAAATATACTTTATAAAATTAAGAGAGCAAAAATATATTTTATATAGGATTAAAAGTATATTTTAACCTTTTTAGTATTATAATGGTTACTTGAATTTTGTTTCGTTTGGCACAGAAGAAACAACACACATGTATGTACTTTAACCATGTCGGATGCTATATGTCCCAACACACTTGACACCTATAACATTGATAAGGTTTGGGTGCTAACCTGTTTTCTCTCTTCGGATAAAGTGGTGAAAGCTTTGTGTCAGAGACAGAGGACCCTGGTCTAATTAATTAGGAAACATTGATTTCAGGGCCAAGTAAAATAATTACAAAAAAGGCCTAAGAATTATTCACATGCTAGGGTCTTTTCTGACATTTTTTCAAAAAACGTTAGCAACTATATTAGTAGTGTTTAACAACTATATCAGTCCCCGTTAACAACTAAATCAGTCTAATTAACAACTACATTTTAACAACTATATCTGTAGCAATTAACAACTACATCAGTAGCAATTAGCAACTATATCCGTACACTTTTTTTTTGAAAAAATGTCAGAAAAGGCCCTAGGGCTTTTTCTAGTATGTAAATATTTCTTGAGCATTTTTTGTAATTATTTTACTAACTTGGGCCCTGAAATCAATTTTCCCAATTAATTATCACTCCTCTTTCTCTCCCATCTACGAAATCCGAGGGAGAGCCAGCAACAAAAATCCAAATTAATTATCACTTGTCTGTACTTTTCAACGTCGAGGGTCCTGAAATTTGAATGAATGGATGATGATGGGCAGGAAGGAATAGCAGTAGGAAGAAGCTTTGCAATGTACAAGAATTACCATATTGATGGCAACAAAGAGATGATAGCTATTGGGTCCATGAACATAGTTGGTTCTTTCACCTCTTGCTACCTCACCACGGGTAATTCATTCACCCAAATGCCTGTATACGCAGCTTTCTTCACGAGTTACTGACAGATATGTATAACATCAAAATCATTTGCTTCAGGGCCATTTTCACGTACAGCTGTGAACTATAATGCTGGATGCAAGACTGCAGCATCAAATATAGTAATGGCAATAGTGGTAATGTTGACGCTGTTATTCCTGACACCCTTGTTCTATTACACTCCCCTGGTGGTTCTATCAGCTATCATTGTCTCAGCAATGCTTGGACTTATAGACTATCAAGCAGCCATCCATCTCTATAAGATTGACAAAGGTGATTTTCTAGTGTGCATTAGTGCCTACATTGGCGTCGTTTTTTGCAGCGTTGAAATTGGCCTTGTCATAGCGGTATCTATCTCTATCTATTTGTCTCTTATTAATTAGGGTTCATTTATTTAAATCACCCATGAAATGCATTTTTCTGTAAATATGCAGGTTGCAATATCTGTACTTCGGGTAATTCTCTTTGTTGCAAGGCCAAGGACATCTGTTCTAGGCAACATTCCAAATACTGATGTATATAGAAATGTTGAACATTATCCAAATGCAATCCACGTTCCTGGGATTCTAATTCTTGAGATTGATGCACCCATATACTTTGCTAATGCAAGCTATTTGAGAGAGAGGTGCCTTTCTTGTCCTACCTTTAATTGGCCTTTAGATTTTTCACCTCAAAGAAATTCTTGCCTTCTAAACACCTGCTTAGAAACAAAATACTATCATTGTTAATAGGATCACAAGGTGGATTGATGAAGAGGAAGACAGGATTAAAGGTACAGAGGAGACAAGCTTGCGGTATGTCATAATGGATATGGCTGGTAAGTGATGAATCTGAAATTTTTGAAGAAAAATACAGATTATTTATAGCAGAATTACCAACTCACTGTGAGTTCATTGGTAGCCGTTGGGAACATAGACACTAGTGGGATAAGCATGTTTGAAGAGATCAAGAAGATAGTAGATAGAAGAGGGCTACAAGTAATTCTCTTGAGGCTCTGTTTCCCTTTCAAAATGTTTAATTGGGTTTATTAACACTTTTCTCATTTGCACAGCTTGTTCTGGTCAATCCTGGAGGCGAAGTGATGAAGAAACTGAACAAAGCCAAGTTCATAGAGGAAATAGGGCAGAAATGGATATATCTTACAGTAGAAGAGGCAGTTGAAGCATGCAGCCACATGCTTCACGCATGCAAAACCGACCCCACCAAGAATGAATCAGAGGGCTTGAACAATGTGTGAAAGATGCTGGGTGTACTGATTTCTAAAGTTAGAAGCTTTTGTGTGCAGGAAAATTTTATGGCACAAGCTATTGAATCTTATGCTACTTGATGATGTAGTCGAGTGGAACATAATCCAATTTGTGACAAGAATTGAAAAGTGTCCTTTCTAGAAACTGGCATCAAGCAATAGTGGATGCTGAGCACAATGTTGCGTCATTATGGTGGTGCTTGTGGTTAATTAAAGGAAAAGGAGGGGAAAAAAAAAATACATGTCAAGCGCAGGTAACTGTTATGAACCCAGGATGAATAATCATTATCTGTTAACCTCTAAGATGAAAACATATTAATTAATTAATTAATGAGCTTTTAAAAATAATTTTTCAATCATGGTATATATAATATATAATAAGTATGTGGAGAGTTTTGTCTCTAAAACAATAACTAACACTTATAGCATATCATCAGTTAAAAGACAATAATTTACTTTATTTATAAGTGTCCTAACTAAAGCAGTTCTTTTTTTTTTTTTTTATATAGAAAAAATAAGATTAGTCTTTTAATTTTAAAATTAAAACGTTGGAGAACCAAAATGAAAGTAGTTAAATAGATTTGAAATAAAAATAGATTAAAAATCAGGTCAATTAATAATAAAATAACAGTGAAATAATAATAATAATAGTTCCTCGTCCTAATTTTTACCCGTCGCTGTGCGATTGGAGAAATAGCGTTGGTCAATAAGATTCGTTGCTTGGGTTTATTAATTATTGGGAAAATCCCTTAAGCGTGGGACTAAAATAATATTAAAAATGTTCTATAAAAAATTTTAATATCACAAGAGTCTTGAAAAATTATTAAAAGTGACTGATGAAGTTGTTAATATGTTATTGTTAAAATTGTTAATAGGGTTTGTGTGACATAAGATTTTTTTAACATTTTATTGTTGCACCGGATTTTCCCTTAATTATTCTTCTGCCTTTCGCGGTCAATAAGGTTGGGGGCTTTGCAGCCTTTGCTGTTTACAGTTCTGCTGCTGTTCGCCTTCGGGCGTTGAGTGATTCTTCTTCGAATTGCATGGTGATTGATTTTTTTTTTTTTTTTGAGGTTATTTGCATTGAATCACTATGGCATGCTCACTGATTCTTCTTGGAATTCCATTTGCTTTTTGAAATTACTGGATTATGGAATGGAAATTATTGATCTGTCATTGCCTGAACTGTTTTTGAAGAAAGGATATCACAACCCTAAAAACTTTATGGAATGCGAGAAAAAAAAAAGAAAAGAAAAGAAAGGTAACTGTTCATGCTTCACAATGAAAAAAAATACCAAAGTTTCGTAATTTACCCCTTTTCCGATCTTCAATAATGATGTTTTTCCCCACAAAAAAGGTGGAGGGATTTAAAGGGTTTAACGGGCAGGATTGATTCTACTCTCATTAATGTGCTTGGCTTCGTGTAACCGTCTGATTAATCTGATGGCCGATATAAAATGATAGCCTCCCTCCGGCTTCTTTGGTTTGAAGTCTGGTCTGTCTGGAGTCCTGCCGTACTGGACTCAGGAGTCCAAACTTACCCTCGGAAACGGCCAATCTTGCCGCCACCACGGTAAGCCTCCTACGTATTTGTCTTTCTTCTCTCCTTTATTCGACCATGGTAACCGGAGTTCGCATTTCTCTCTTTCAAATTTATTTTTCTTTTCATATTGTCGCGGACTTTCAAAGTTTCTGGTCAATAATATTCTCTTCTTAGAATTATGAAGTATAAATATAATTAGATCGCCAGCTCGTTTGTTCTTTCCTTGCAACTATATGCCTCTCTTAGTGTCTGTTTTTATGTTCGGTCGAAATTGTATAATTGGTTTAATTTTAGTTAGTAGTTATATATATATTTTTTGTTAAGTTGAAATGTTGAACTATAAATCTTTTGATAGTGTCAAGTTCTGCACTGTTTCTTTTTCCAGAAAACCTTGCTTTAGCTCCTTACATGATATTAAGTTTAGCGTTTGCTTCTTTCAGAGCTTTAATACATGACATCCTGCTTTAATTGGTTTCTTCTGTTTAGCTGATTAATCTCCACGTATGTTTTTTCTCAATTATTTTGAATATGTGTTAGCTCAAGATTAATTATTGCTTAGAATTCATTTATCTATTGTCAAATGCCAACAAGTTCAACCCTTGTTGAGGCCTACATGTCTTTGTGAACGTCATTACTCTATCTGATGAATGCGTTCAGGGTCTCCTAACTTTCCATTGTGCAATCATTTTCCCTTTGGCACATAATTGTTGTAGAAGCTTAACTAGAAGACATTTCGTACAGATTTTTCCTTATGGAGATTGAAGCAGATACAGGCAGTGGCTCCCTAATTCTGCTGAAGCAAGGAGCTGAAGCCGTAAGTGTGCATCACATGAATTTTTAGGAGCTAGCTAGGAGTCAACCATGTTTTCTCATATAGCTTCGTTTTGCAATTTTAAAGCCTGAACAAGCTGAAATTTTAACTATTATTGTACCCTTTATGGTCATAAATTGTCACTGGCACTTTCTTTTAACTTTATAAACTTCCTTGTCAAATAATTTTGTTGATTAAGCCACACTAACTTTCCTTGTGTTTTCGTTTTGCTGTGTTGGTTACCTTTAACATGCATAGTTTGTAAAACCTTTTGCTGATTTTGGTGTTCCTTGATAGAGGGTTTTTGAGTCTGATTTTGTGGGAAGGAGGTCGGTTGTCAAAGAGCGCTTCTCAAAGAAGTACAGGCATCCAATCTTGGATTCTAAACTTACTTTAAAGCGCTTAAATGCGGTGAGATTCATAAGAAGTTTCATTTTTCCTTGTTAAATTCTTCATTTTAGCAATATTTTCTTCATTGTATGGAGTTTTATCTTCCACCAATTGTTGGAGCAGGAGGCCAGGTGCACGACAAAAGCAAGACGGCTTGGGGTTTGTACTCCAGTTCTGTATGCTGTGGATCCTGTTTCACACACATTAACATTTGAATTTGTTGAGGGACCTTCGGTGAAAGATGTGTTTCTTGAATTTGGGTTACATGGTGTCAACGAAAAGCAGTTGGATAATATTGCATCCCAAATTGGTGATGAAATTGGAAAAATACATGATGGTGGCCTAATTCATGGTGATTTGACCACGTCTAATATGCTTCTGAGGAGTGGCACCAATCAGTTGGTGAGTTCATTTTCTATTCATATCTTCTAAGGGCTAGCTCTTTCGTTAGAATAAAGTTATGCAATATATGAGAATCTGGTCAATTGCAATTTTTGCAGGTCCTCATTGACTTTGGTTTGAGCTTCACTTCAACTCTACCAGAAGATAAAGCTGTTGATCTGTATGTTTTGGAAAGAGCCCTTCTTTCAATGCACTCTTCATGTGGGAATGTGGTACACCAATTTTCCTTTTTACCCCTAGTACTTACTTATGTGCTATAGTTTATGGAGGTAATCCAGAGAAGTTTATATTTTCTTTATTAGAATGCCAGTTGGAGTGTTCTCCATAGGATCTTTATTTCTTTTTATTCCCTTACTTTATGTTGTACTCCCTCTGGTCCTTATTATAAGGCACCAATCACCATTTCTCACAAACTAAGAAATGGAAATTAAGTCATTAAATTGGTCCAAAAGTAATAAATATTTCCAAATTTACCCCTACTTTAATGATGTGAATTTAAAAAGTTAGTTAAAAATGAGGGCATAATTGGAAAAGAGTAATAAATGAGTTGGTTAAAAACGGTTGGTGCCTTATAATAAGGACCAGAGGGAGTATGGATTGGACTAGACTGAGACTTTGGCTGTAATGTTTTTACGAAAAAATGGTCTGTATTACATGTTTCCAGGCTAACTCTTTAGTCATAAGCACCGAGAATGCGGAAAAGCGAAATGTTATGGGAATAATTTTCTTTTGGTTATCTAGTTTTCCCCTCCTTTCTTAAAGGACATTGTTGCTTTTTGTCTTTCACATCATTTTTTGTCAATGAATCATGGTAAAGACCGTCACAAAATAGACATAATAATTGTGCTATCGCTCTTTTTTCTGGGTTCCAAAGATTGTAAATAGACTTATAATGGAAGATAGAGTATTGAGGTTTATTGGATTGAAAGTCAGAGGACAACATGGTGGGACTCTTGATCATATTGACTGGCTGAAATCTACAGGCAGCAGCAAATGATAGGATTTCATATGGCAAAGATTAAGGTTTTGTGAGGTTAATAAGATTAGAAGTCAGAGGATAAGATGGAGGCGCTTTAGATAATATTGACTTGCTTAAATTTCCAGGCTACAGAAAATAATAAGATTTCAGATGGCATGGGATAAGGTTTTATGGGCTCAAAAGAAAATATTTTACCCATCTGTATTTGAAAACATGGGCAAAAAGAAACTAACAAATCTGCCATTGGCCTTTGCTGAGACCGAGACTTGTCTAACAAGTTCGTGCCAATTGGATGGAAACTCCTGATGAAGCGAATGCCATAATTCTGCTGTGATTTAGTGTCTGATTGAATATATTTTTATGAACAAGTGATTAATTATTCATTATAATATAATAATCTCTCTGGATAGATGGACCGGATACTTGCCGCATATCGCAAATCGTCCAAGCAATGGTCATCCACCTTAAACAAGCTGGCGCAAGGTTAGACTTCCCCTCTTATTGGTCTGAAGTTAAGACTGTTTACAAGATATGGCGCTTGATTAACATGTTTTTCACAATTTGTAGTGCGACAAAGAGGACGAAAGAGGACCATGGTCGGATGATTCTCGATCGATTTTCTTTTCCTTGGAGGTGAAAAGAGAGATGTACTTAACTAATGAATATATATATTCCCCTTTCTATTTATTTGCATACATGCAGTGCGCAGTATGCACAAGTACATTATTAGTTTGAGCTTCTGATTCCCCTGTACTCCAACTGCGACGTGAATCAGCAAACCAAAATTATTTGAAGTTGACAAATTGTACGGGAGCCTAAGCATCTATTCTGAAGATATGCTCATTGTTTTGTTTAGTGGGCCATGGGAAATTTTATAAGCATGGGTGTTAATATCAATGGATATGCATAAAATATACAAGTCTGGTTAGTCTTAGGGGAGATGATAATTAGGTGCGATTGAAGAAACTAATGACGAATTTTTTTGTTAATTATGAAGAATTAATTTATAATATTTGAAGAATCTGCAAAAAACCATATATGATGATTTGCAAATTTCATGAGTTCCACAAAAAAAATAATGAGGAGTTGTAAACCATGGAAAGCATATCGTTGCAAGCAATTTTGAGCTAAAATAAATCTGAAGAAATAACTTGTAAGTAGGCACTGGGGAGAATTTAGTTCCCTTATATTCCTCAGACCTCAGGTTTTTAATAGATTTGCATACTGAAGGAAATCTTACTGTGATTTGAAGAGATTTTTCATTGAAGGCTTTTAGTCATAGATTCATAAATTGCACTCATAGGATGTGTTGACTGAGATACGTTAGCCATTGTTGTATTACTGATCTTTTATTCTAACAAGCTGAACTACAGCAGCATTGTTTTCCGGTACCAGCATGAATGACTACAATTACCCACTTTCTTACCTCACTCTCATGCGTCCCAGAGGTATTTGGTCATCTCTTGTGAAAGTTACGTGGTTTTTTCGTAGGTAGATAAACCGATCCCGGTTTCTGTAATTTTTTTCCCGCATGGCTTTAGTATCTTTTCCATGGGAATAGGTAAGAAAAGCACATTTATTACATGCTTGTTATACGTGGGTGAGTGTATAGTCGGTCCTTAATTACATGCTTGTTATTATTGGGTGTTGCATTTCATTATTAGGATTGTTGACAATATTTATGAGAATTCCATAGCGGAGTTATGTTATGCAACTGCCAGGAAAGAGATATAGAGGACCAAGTAACAGGACATTCTGTAGTGCCTTTAATTATTAACCAATCTGCTTCCTTGCTCAGACAGAGACAGCCTGATGTTCATTTGTATGGATAGAAAGCCAGGGACTGCCGTTGGGTCCAGCCATATTGACATCTCTGAAAATGGAAAGAAGTGGCCATCCTCAAACCTGGTTTTTCAACTGATACCTTATGAAGAAGTCCAACAAAAGAAGCTCAGGGGCTAAAAAAGAGCTCTTTTGATTGAACTTTGATTAACCATGTAGTACTGCAGTGCCTTGTTCTTTCTTTTCCACAGGTCGTCAGGGTAATAAGCATTATTTCGTGAATTTTCTACGAGGGACGAAAGAAACCACGTGGTCTACATACAATACACAATAGCCAGACTATTTTTTTTTACCTTCAAGTGACATAACTGGAAGTGAAGATGGGAAAATGATAGACAGTGACAAGGTGTTTTTGCATGGCTAGCTCAAACCAAAAATGAGGAACGGAACTCAATCAGAGCTGCTTGGGTAAAAAGGTGAAAACACTCACCATCTCTCTCACACACACAGCTTGTCATTTTTTTTTAACCCCGTTGTGAAAAGCTTCACATCAGAAATAGCAGGCTTCTGCTTTTGCTCTCTCACGCAGTCAAGTCCTCATCTTACACAAACAGTTGCTCATTTCTGTGACCTGAATTGGCAACATCTACTCTAGTATGCTCCTCTCTGTCGGTAACGTTAATCTAGCGGAGCAACTTTTCATGAGTCATGACTCATGTCCCCATACTCCTTAGCTACTGTCCAAAATCAAATTATCCATCTCTTCTCAGCATTTTCCTATGCCTTAATCCCCTAATTTCTTTTCTCACTTGATCCAATATAATTTTCACTCTTAGCTCTGCTTTCGTGCTTGTATCACAATCTCAGATTGACAAATTTCTTATTACTATATTCCCCAAAACATCACCTTTACGTGGATTATTGATTACTCGGATCTTACATGTTGGTCCGGGAGCATAATTTGACAAGTACAGAGATGCGAACATGATATTTTTGCTGGGTCAAATACGTATGTGCCATTAGAATAAGAATTAGAAATATTAAGAAGAGAGAGGAAAGGAAAGGAAAGGAAAAAGGTGGGGTGTCTAGTGTCTGCATCAGCAAGTACAGGTGGGAGAGAGGGCCAGAGGAGATCAGCATAGCTTGCCAGGTTGTGAAGATTGAACAACATAAACGACATGTAGAGATGGACAAAACCATTGGATGGAGGAGAAATAATTGAAAAAAGGTGAGAAATTCAAGCGGTTGAGAGAAAGGGAAGAAGAGAAGGAGTATGCATGGCTTCACGAGAGAGGTGGAAAAAGCAGAGCCATTCAGAAAACAAAATCAAATTGCAACTAACACAACAATACCATAACATACTTTGCCCAGAGTACAATTAAAGATTCTTCCCTTCACTGCCTCGTCACCCTGTCTAACCACCTTCTCATCCATTTCCATATACCAGTAAGTTTACACACACACAAATATTATTCGCTACATATAGAGTTGGTTCTTGTTGTAAATATAAAAAATGTTAATTCTATCGTATATTTCATTGAATGAGTTGGAGATTCTGGAGGTGGAGCATCCCCTCAGGTAGTAAAGTCAATTTTTTACTCCCTCACACTATAACTGGTAATATAGTCTACACCTTCAAATTCAAGCTAACTTGCTATGAGTTGAGTCTATATGGATTTAGATAAAAAAAAATCGTATCAATACGAGTTAATGTTTAGCCAATCCAACTCATAACCTTTGGGTTGACGAGTCAGCTCAACCCATATTTTTTTTTCTTTTTTCTTTTTTATATTGTTCTTTTCAAACTTCTTTTTTAAACATTATATTGAATTTCTTTTCCTACGAACCTAAACCATAAAAATACATTACAAAATCATAGAGTAATAATAAAACATCGATTTCAAAGTTTCAAATATTACAAATTAAGCATTCATCATAAGTCCACACATTACAAAATAAACATAAATTTAAAAGTTATTATTAGCATTCAATACAATAAAAAATTAGTTGATATTGTATAAAAAAAAAATAGTTGATATTAATGATATTAAGTTACACAATACACTGAGAGACGCCGTACCTTTTTTAAAAAAAAAAAAAATATCCAACCCACCACGGTTGTTGGCCCTTATTCATTTGAAAAAAAACAACATTATATCAAAACGGTCTCACTTTTACATATCTCAAGCCCTCCATTTTTTTGGGATTACTTGAGTTCTACCCGTGATTAAAATCTATATTACCAGCTCTGCACACAGCCTTGAATTTTTTATTATTTTTAAACCCATTAAATGGGATTTCATCTTGAAATCGTTCCCAACAAAAGCAAGTAACATGTGTTTCAAAAAATAATAAATATATTATTCTCCACATAATTCTATTTCATCAAAATTTATTTTCATTTTCATCAAAAAAAAAAATCCTTTGTACATTTAAATGAAATTCTATAAATAATTGATATTATCCGCAATTTAACATACCCTACCTACATCCCTAATGTATTATAAACTCTCTTTTTTTTTTTTTTTTCTTTTTTCTGCTAGTGTAGTATGAACTGTATGTATAGGTGACAATGATTAAATTTATGACTCTCGTGGATAGTTGAGTGAACACGTGGCAATCAGTCCAAGTCATGTAAGAGCGGGTGACTAGAGAGAAGATGGTATGATGGTAAGGAGGTCCCCGGACCCCGTGGTTGATCCATCCGAATTTTTGTTGTTGAGAAGATTATTAGAAAATGTTGGATTAATTAATTAGCCCTACCCCAACCCCAACCCCAACGGGACCCACCCTGTGATTAATTTTGATGCTGACCTTTCTTCCTCCCATCATTGGCACTCGCATAAGGGCAATCTGCAACTCTCTGTTTCTGATATATTTATATCCCCACTCATCAATCTTGCATTCTCCAAACCGGTCCATCACACATCTCTCAACTCATTACCCTACC
Organism: Acacia confusa; assembly: GCA_037074495.1. Lineage (NCBI taxonomy): Eukaryota > Viridiplantae > Streptophyta > Magnoliopsida > Fabales > Fabaceae > Acacia > Acacia confusa. The sequence goes on along the minus strand of CM073507.1, from coordinate 3,483,605 downwards.
TCAGAGTTAATCACAGGATGGCCAAAAACAGAGACCCTTGAATTAAAACACACGGAGCAATTATTAATCAGGGGTTAACTTTGAAATGCAGAACATGGCAGCCACTGGATTAAGTTTAAAACATATGATTCTGCCCGCTTGATTAGATAATAGATAACTATAAACCTATAAGTATAGCTCAGGGGCCATTTTTAATGAACATGTGCTCCTCTCTCTCTTCAATTTTCTATAATACGTTCTCACTGCAAGCTGACACGTACTTACCAGAGTTGGTCTTTTTGCGGACACTAGCAAGGACAATGCATCACAAGCAGACCCTATGAACTAGATGAAGCTGAGGCTAACATGCTTGTGGGCCAACGGCTTCATAAGATAATTGGATAATCAGTATCTTAAAGCTAATAAGTTACCTCAATAATCAAGTGCGATTCCGTTAAACTATGATTTCTGAGATTTGTTTTCACGACACATACACAGATCGGTTGGAAACCCTGGTGGCCAAACAGAACCCCACTTAGATGTGAAATAATAAAGAAACAGTTTGTTGGACTGCACGTCCCCTAAAGTAAAACTATAATATACATCAATCCATGTTCAAACCAGAGTTTGCAAGTTTTTTTTTTTAACCATAAGGATCTGGTTAGCTTTTGCAATATCTTCTATTTTGACATTAACCCAAAATTTAATAACAAATTAATATACCTTTCTGTGTCCAATTACTCAGAAAACAGAAACATTTCTATGTCCAAATTACAAATGAGGACTTGGAACGGGGGAGTAGCTAGCCATGGGGCAATTGTGAAACATTCCCTTTAATAATCGTCTAAGGCTAAACGAGGCTTATAGTAATAAGATATGATAATCAGGTCGTAGACTTGATCAAAGCTATGATAGGCTTTTAACACCCCAGAAAAAAATATCAATAAATAAACAGCCTTTATCGTGCTCATCAAGCAGACACAGTCAAACACAGGAGATTCTGAAAAGAAAGATCGGTTAGTGATTCTTTATTCTTCTAAAATTGCTTTTCAATCCGACAACACCCAACGCAACATCGGTTAACCTCGCTATTATACCCTCTGTTTCTTCTTCCAAATTGGATCGAAACCTAACTTGAACCTTGCGTCGAAGTTATATTAGAGACCAGTGAAAAATGAGTTGACTGCCTTGGTCAAAAAATTAACGGAAGTTTCAGTTACTTGTACTGTGCGAGTTTAAAATTTGTCTGGCACTAGGAATTCATCTGTCACATGCTTCGATTTCATTCTAATTCCTAACTTAAAAGGGGGATAATATTATTACTCCGTGTTTAATAAATAATCTTGACCAAAATATGAAAAAAAAAAAGACTGATAATTTTTGGCAGAGAGCGATCAAAGTCGTCGTCTTTCAGAATTGAGGCGTGAAATCTCATGAGAAGGAAATAAACGGATAAACGGGGGGAGAGAGAGAGGAGACTGAGTGAGTGAGTGGGAGAGCAATATAAGTGAGTCCCCATGCTTGTGCGGGCATTGGAGTTGGGGTAAAAAGCCTCGAGAGAGAGCGAAGCTTGCCTTCACTTTATTCCCTTCAAATTCGATACTTTGCTCTGTCTCTGTACTCACAACGAGGTTTTCCTCTCTTCCACATTGTCTTCTTCTACCCCCAGATTCTCACTCTCACTTCTACCTATCCCCCCCGGGGGCTTCTTACCTTGCAATTTACTGTTTTCTTTCTTCCTAGTTACTCCATTATCAGATTGAAGCGCACAAGTGCAGGTGAAGCAGCAATAACAAGTCCAAGTGGGGTTCAATTTCTGACTCCTTTTGGTATCACTTTGGTTTCCATGCCCAGAAACTGGGTTTTGCTCTGCTCTCATTACTGCTCTCTCTGCATTATTTAAGAAGCATTGATTTCCTCCATTCCTGTCTTTTTCCGTTCTGGTCGGTTGCTGAGTTTCCATCTCCTTGGTTTGATCACCAAGGCTGTTATGATCTTTTCGTCCATTTCCGTCAAAGACAAAAACAGAGCCAGGAATCCGACGGGAATTCGTTTCAACCACACTCCAGAAAACATGGCGAAGCCATTGCAGAAGGATTAGCTAGCTAGCACTGTCGTTTCTGTAATAAGAGATAGCTACATGAAGTTCTTCCCACAATGGGCGATGACAACTCGAAGAAAAGCAAGGTTTGAGAGAATGTCAGCTCTCCTTTAAATTCGCTTCCGTTTTATGTCCTGTCGTTGCTGATTCTTACGTTTTCGCTGAAGCTTTCATGGCCCAGAATACTGGTCAAGAAGTGGTTCAATATCAAGAGTAAAACCGAGGACTTTCAGGCAGACGATGTCCTTTATGAAGGTGATTGGCCAATTTTCGCATGATTTTGATGTAATTAGGGCTCTGGGAATTGGAATGTTAATTCTCTAGAGGAAAAAACAATTGATACTTCTCCTGCCTCTTTCTGGGTTCAACGAGTCTGCTCGTTGTTTCATGGTTCTGCCGCAATTTTGTTTTCGTTGTTTAATTTGATTGATTGGGAGGATAAATTAACGGAGCGAAGAGCACAGCTTTAATAACTTTATGATAATGCTTCTTCAGGTGTTGATGAAGAGTGGAGGAGCAACTATTCAGAGAGGGAGGCGTGGACTATTAAGAAAAGCAAAACAGGTTCAGTAGCAGACACCTTGATATTTCTTAGGACCACACCATTCCCATTCCCAAACCCCACCAAGATAAAGATAAAAAGAGAATCTTAGAAGACATCTATGTTCTAATTCATGAAACCTTCTGTTGCTGCCCCTCTTTTGCTTTTTTTCTTAATCATTTTTTTCTTCCCTGTAATCTCTCTGAAAACTTAATCTCCACCTTAATTATATTCGTAGAGAGATCAAGCCGTAAGAACTTGGACAGAATGCAGCGAGGTATGACTGACCATGTCACAGCTCAGGTTCCAGATGTGAATAATTATAGGTACACTAATTTTGCACTTTATTTTAAACAATTACAATCATTTTTTCTTTTTTTTGTTGCCAATAAAATTTAAGAACTTGCATCTCCATTATGCTCACGCTTGTTTTTGTTTTGGATACAGAATTTTTGTTGCTACTTGGAACGTGGCTGGAAAATCCCCTCCTAGTTATCTGAACCTTGAAGATTGGCTCCACACTTCTCCACCATCTGATATCTATGTTCTTGGGTGAATTGCTGATAATACAACATGTCATTCATTTATCCCTACATTTTATTAAAAGTTCAGTCTGATAATGTTTTTCCTCCTATTGCACTCAGGTTTCAAGAAATTGTACCTCTTAATGCTGGTAACGTTTTGGGCACAGAAGACAATGGCCCTGCTAGAAAATGGCTAGCTCTTATCAGGAAAACCCTGAACAGTCTCCCTGGCACAAGTGGTGGATACCGCACTCCTTCACCAGTCCCTGATCCTATTGTAGAGTTAGATGCCGATTTCGAGGGATCAATGAGGCGGAAGGCAGACTCTTTCTTCCATCGGAGGTCTTTCCAATCCTTGAGTCGTAGCATGAGAATGGACAATGATATGTTACTGCCACAAGTACGGCTTGATCGCCGCCTCAGTATTTGTGATAGAGTGATCCTTGGTCATAGGACAAGTGATTATGACCCTAATTATAGATGGAATTCCTCAGATGATGAAATTGGAGCTGGTGATTCCCCAGTAACAACACAATGTTCTCCGCTGTCATGTAGTGGTTCTTTCTCTATGGAGGATAGAGATAGGCAGACAGGACATTCGCGATACTGTTTGGTTGCCAGCAAGCAAATGGTTGGGATATTTCTCTCAGTTTGGGTGAAAAGCGATATCAGAGATGATGTTCATGACTTGAAAGTCTCTTGTGTTGGCAGGGGATTGATGGGCTATCTTGGAAATAAGGTATAATATTAATGCAGTTAGTAGTTTTCTTTGATATGTTGAGCCAGCACAGAAGATAATCTCATTTCTTTGGGATGTTGCAGGGTTCTATTTCAATTAGCTTGTCCTTGCACCAAACAAGCTTTTGCTTCGTCTGTAGTCATTTGAGTTCTGGACAAAAGGAGGGTGACGAGCTTAGGAGAAATTCTGATGTAATGGAGATCCTCAGGAAGACAAGGTTTCCGCAGGTTCATGGCACTGGCGATGAAAATTCTCCTCAGACAATTCTGGAACATGAGTAAGCTTTTCATCTCTGTTCACGAAATATTTGTTCAGTGTTATTAACATTTTCTTTTGACTTGTAGCATTGTCAAGGCCTAAACTTTTTTAACTGGTGCAGGCGTGTTATTTGGCTGGGGGATTTAAATTATCGGATAGCCCTTTCATATCGCACAGCGAAAGCTCTTGTTGAGATGCGGAATTGGAAGGCTTTGTTAGAGAAAGACCAGGCATGTACTTTGATCCCTTACAAGTGATTCTTGTGTCTGAAAGCTTGATCCTTTTCTCATTGTATTGCTTAACCAACCTGACAATACGAAAAATTTTGCCTTTCAGCTGCGCATAGAGAAAAGACAAGGTCGTGTGTTTCAAGGATGGAATGAGGGGAAGATATATTTCCCTCCCACATACAAGTATTCAAATAACTCCGACAGATATGCAGGTGATGAAAGACACTCGAAACAAAAACGAAGAACTCCGGCATGGTAACATTCTTCTCTGAAAGGCACGAACAGCAAAAGAAGGAAAAAAAGAATGTTCATGATATTGAAAGAAGTGTGCTAGGCCATTAAGTTGAAACTATATTATGATTTATTTAGCTATAACTTATCTAGATTTTGTTCATGAAGGTGTGACCGTATCTTGTGGTATGGAAGAGGTCTCCGCCAATTATCTTATGTTCGGGGGGAGTCAAGATTCTCTGATCACAGACCAGTTTATAGTATATTCCTGGTAGAGGTTGATTCTATGAGCCGTGGCCGAACAAAAAAAAATGCTAGTTCCAGGATTGAAATAGAAGAGTTGTTGCCACATCAACATGGTTTTAGTTACACTGAGCCAACTCTCTTCTGAATGCCTTGCAGCAACTCTTTATTCTTTGAGATCAACCTGATTACCTTAGGAAACAGAAACAGCAAGTGATCGACAAAAGGTAGTTCACCCCAACTAGGGTCAACATTAAGTTAGGATTATCGTTTCATAGCCATTCAGCATTTTGGGTTAGTTGACTCAATCCTCAACCTGCACAAGCTCATTGAATTGTACCCTTTTTTTTAATAAATTCTTAATGCAAATTGACCTTGTCTGCCCTCGATGTTGAAGTCATTTGTTGACATCTCGTGCATGTCTTATTCTTATCCTTGGGTTGGTCTCCATTTTGCAGGTGGGCACTAGTGTGAGAAACGGTAGCCCCAGTTGCGATGGAGACATACCGATACCCTCTATCTACTAAACAAGGTTCACCTTTCTTCTTTGTGTTACTCAGCTTCTCTCTAATTTTTCAATCTATTTTGTTTCCTATAATACATAAACCAATGCATGGAGAATAATTCTAATCAATTACCATGATTTTGAAAAAGAGGAACTTATACTTTATCGCTATGGAGAAGTTAAATTTAATTTCGTTGTGATTTTGCAGGATGTGAGTTCAAGTTGGGAACCCAGGGTCGAAGACTCTATAAAGTGTTTGGCTTATGATTATTCTTTAACAAAAAGTAGGAATAAACCCATTTTGAAACCATGTCAGGCATTTATCATGTTTGATCTGAGGCACGAACATAAAAAGAATTTACAAAAGGGAAGTCTACTCATTGCCATTGTTAGAAAGAGGGACCGTGCAAGGTCTGACGTATGTGAACCTTCTTTCCTCGTAGCAGCTAATGATTTCACTGAGAAGAATGAGGGCTGAGGAGTAAATGTATAGTATATGTTCAATACAGTTTTTTTTTCCTATTTTCCTAAATCAGATGAAAATCACAATGAAAAGGAAAAAGGAAGTGCGCATAAGTTATGTGGCTTTATTGGCTTGGAGCAGTAAGTCATTATTTGTTGAGCGTACCAAATTCCAAAATTAAGCAAGTCTTTCTTTTCCTTTAATATTGGCATGATTTGGAGGGGCTACATCAATAGCTTTGTACAGTCATTTTTGTCTTCCAAGCATATAAATTCTGAATGGGACTTTAACTTTCCTTACAGCCCATGCTTTAAAGGAATAATTTTGAAATTGCATCATGGGGAAAAAGTTGGGCATAATAAAAGAAAGATATGATGGTTTTAGGGTAAGAAAAAGACGTGGGTAAAAGTGGTGGATTTCACAGACCAATGTTGATACTTTGGGAGAGAAGATATTTAATGAGGAGTCATTTAAGTTGTCAAACCTGAAAACACGGATCATTAATATGGACAGTGCTGCGACTGCAAGTAAAGCTAGCAATTTCCGACTCATATTACTACCACCACTACTACATCGGAGTTATGGAGCAACAACCCTCTAGCTTTGAATCTGCCTTCTGTATTTATGGGACAATTTTGACTCGGTGAATTACATCCTCCGACCCAAAGTTCTCCGTACTCACACACAGTAGATGTCTCTCTGAGATTTATGGGGGTCTATCGCATTAACTTGTGGTTCCACTTTGTATCCAGTGTGTCTTCCAAGATTCTCCCTATTTTCTTCTTTCCTTTCGATTTTAATTGAGGGTTGTTCACATATTATTTACGTAGGTCATGCATGCTCCTTAAATATAATTCAGCCAGATTTACAAGCATGGTTCTTGGAAGGTTATTTTATTTTTAGATCAATTCTTCAACCAATATAGTTCTTTTATCAAGTAAATCTGCAAGTGTGACGCAAGCGAGGAAACAGGAACTGTACACCTGTTAACTAATTCATGTCTACGATGTAACTGTCACAGCTGGCTCCGCAGAATTTAACATGCACCCCTTGTTGAATAATCACGAACAAAGTGATATAATATTAAAATAGAAGATCTGAGTCACATCACATCCGAAAATGCTAAAATGTTATCTTACAAAGTTATTCTACGACCATTGACAAAGAGGAAGCGATACTCCCCAAGATTAAATTATTGCGAAGGGTTGTTAATTTTAAACCCTTAAATATTGCATCATTTCGGTAAACTTTCAAAATTAAATTATTATTTTACACAACTAAAATAGTAAAATAATATCTTCAGAGAGCAAAAATATTTTCACTATTATTTTACACAACTAAAATAATATCTTCAAAGAGTAAAAATATTTTCACTATTATTTTACACAACTAACCCCTAAATATTGCGTCTTTTCAGTAAGCCTTTTCACTATTATTTTACACAACTAAAATAATATCTTCAGAGAGTAAAAATACCCCTAAATATTGTGTCTTTTTCGGTAAGTCTTTTCACTATTATTTTACACAACTATTTTTCACAAAAGTGAAAGTATTACACACAAGGGGAAAATCGCTGGATTTCCACTACGCTTGGCTCTCGGTGACCCATTGTTGTGTGGGCGAGCCACTACTTCTCTAGGTCTCTTTACAAACCCAACATAATAATATTATATATATATATAGGTTTTTGCTCTCTCATTCCCAAGCAATGTAGAACTTGTTTCTTTAACACACTCACACATATTCTCATATTTTTCACAACATCGAATAACCAAGTAATTAGTTGTCCTGAGGTTGGCCAAAAAAAAAAATGGTCCTCTGAGATCCTTCATTAGGCAAAAAGAAAGTAATGCACCCTTTAGTAATTAAGATTTTTACTGTGATGTAATATCCCGGCCGTACATTCTTACAGTTTGAATTTGAATTATTAATCAAGTTAACAGCCTTAGGGATTAGTAACGTAAAAATTACCTCATAAGAAAGAAATTGTGAACTGGATCCCATTTATAACATCAGATTGTTATTATCAGTGAGTGTAATAAAAATTTCAGAAAGAGAAGAAGAGGGAAGAGGGTCAAAATGAAATGTTGGTGGGGCAGGCAAAGAACCAGAATGAAGGAATTCCCGAGGTGACCAAACCATACAGGCAGGTGAGAGAGTACGGAGTTGAAGAAGAGTTCCATAATTCAATTCGCATCTCGTAATTTCAATCCACTTTCCATCCAAACTCCACGGTAAAAATTAAATTCCTAAAACTTGCAAAATCTGCACTTACAAATAAACCCAAACAAAGCCTGCTCCCAATCAGATTCTCTGATTTTGCGCAAAAAAATCTGATTCTCTGATACTGCTCCCTTCTCTGTCTTTTTTTATTTATTTTTTTCCGGTTTCACCCCGCCCAGTTTTCCAATTTTTACATTACTGATTTTAGTATTCACGCATACACTATAATCTAACTATTTGAAGCCTAATCATTGTCCACTTTCATATAGATTTGGCACAAAAATGGATGGCACGTTTGGAAATTTAAGTTTAACCAATTGATTTATGATTAATAAATATTATTTAAAAAATTGTATGATGGAACGGAGAGCTCAATCATTGGGGTGTTTAGTTGCTGTCTGATTAATTATGAACGAAAAAACTTTTCGTTACATTTCCTATTTTCGAAGGAAAAAAAAGATGTCCAAAGTTTTGTCGTAAGGACTAAGGCGTAACTTATAGGCTCTGTTAATTAAGGCCTTTATAAAGATTTCACAAACAGGAAAGCAGTGATTTTACAGCTCTGTTGGGCACGTAAAACGTTGAAGTCAGTTTTCTGTCAAATCTTGTTTTGCTTGCCATTATCACATCCTCAATTCAGCTACCCAGTAGTAGCCAATCAGGCATACTATATTTGACCAGTAAGAAGACCCCCCAAAATGTGATAAAGTCGGGTGTCTTGGAACTAGACACTTATCACATCAATTTTCAAAATAATTTGGAAGTATGAGTACCATATAGTCCAAACAATGTTCCCATGCTTCTTTGGGGGTGATAACGAGAATGGGAGGGAACAAAAGAATGTCCATGTGGAGATGGCACAATGGTTTTGTGTCTAGAAAAGAAAACAAAATGCTTTTTAGGGACACAAAAACAGAGATATCGACCCAGAAACCAAAAGCAAAGGAGCAGCATTAGATGGCTCGTTTTCCCAAGGATCTAAACAGCTATGCACTATTTGATTCAATCTGGATGTTTAACTATATCGTTGTGTCAGATGTATTCACATATAAATACAAAAAATTCCATATAATAAGCAATGCAATTGAATCACCAAAGTCGCTAGATATCTTTAGGCATATGATTCAAGTTTTGATCCAAGGCGTTATGTGAAAAAGCAAAAATAAAAACTGTTGGGAGTGTCAGGACCCACTTATGGGATCCCAATGTCTTTGAGGAGATTGGTTACTGACTATTAGTTTGAAAATACCTTTTAGCCACAGTAAAAAAAATACACATATCATACGTAGCAATATTCTATTTTGTTATTCTTTTCATGAAAATATCATGGGATAAAGAATGTGACTTGCATTTAATTTCAAGTTTCTTGTATCTCTTTTTTGGGGGTGAAATTTCTTATACCTTTATTGCTTTCCAGGGACGACGAGATAGCTCATGCCATGGATGTCCAATTGAGGAATGGGCTTTGCTCTGTTCTTAAGTTAACTTACTTGTGGATGAGAGTAGAGGAGCAAGCATGCTTGTTCAGGACTTGCCTTGGAGCTAGAGGCAAACATTAAAGATGAGTCAAATTTGTTTCCTAATGTAGAAGGCTCGTCATCCGGCGCAGCACAAAGGGATCGGTTGGGTGATGATGTTTGGATTTTATTTTTTTGGTGAAATATCTTCAGACTCAGGCCACGAATCCAAGTCACATGTGTCCCATAAATCTCATATCAAAGTCCAAAATTCCTCAAAGGCAATTCCCAATGATCTCATACTTGTACTGCCTAGCTCCCCACATTCTATATATATCCAATAAGGGTCTTTACTCTTTATACAATCCCAACTTTTCCCACTAAAATTTAGCCATTCAATTCTTTAACTACCACCCTATCCCTTGTGGTCTCTTTATAGCCCATCGAGGACCACTCTGTGATATGGGAAGGATGATGGTCCCTTAATCTGATTTACACAAGAAACAAAAGCTTAAAGACTAAAGTCGTGATCTTCTGAAAAGAATTCGTTGTTGGTTCCACTTTTCTAGTCTCATATTACCTTATCTCTAAAGTCATGGCAATACACGAATTACACTTCCTTTCCCTGAATGAGGCTTCCCAATATGTATATCCAATAGACGAGGCCACGAGGGGGGATGAACGGCCATCATTTATTGATTATCTTCTTGTGGTTTGGTGTAATAGTATCAGTAGAACTGTCATTATCCACGCACAGATCCATAATTAAACCGTATTTTGATTGGGATTTGAAGAGTGGGCCGCTTGATTATAACTAAACGTGCTAAGTGACAGCTTCAGCAATCAATTTTCAGCTCTGTTTGGCATTGGGATCGATACCAATTGGGACGCTGGGACACTGATGGAAAATGCACAATTCAACTCCTAATTATATTCAGTGAATCAATCAAGTTGTTACTAATAAATGCAATCACACGCACCCCGCATTAATAAATGATAGTACTATATATACATCATTCGATTTACGTATCAGAGAGCTACTAGTTGAGCCAGTACTGCCTTCATTAATGGTTTGAATTTTGAATCGACGTTGAGACTGTTGAATGGACACTGATTTGTGATCATGCCTAATGAATTTGTAATGGGTTGGGAAGGGTCAAAGTTTCAATGAGAGAGAGACAGACACATTTTGCAGAGAGAATTCTGACAATATAATGTTGACGTAGGCACGCTCTTGAAAGCATATAGAGTAATAAAAAAGTTCATTGGCTTCGGAAGGCATCTTAGTTCTGAGTCTGACCACTCCCACTCTCTCATATCATCCCACGCCATCATTTCACTCTCCTCTTCTTTCTCACATACCACATTGCTGATTCTTGGACATTTACATTCTCTCCAAGCCAATGTAGCAAAAGCCATTTTTATTCTTGTCACTGGTTTCTGCCACTACGTATTGCTCACTGCAGCTCAGTTAAAGAGGCTGAGCAAATACTATCATCGAAACAGCAAAAAACCATATCGATCAGAAGGATAAGCATGCATCGGCAAGAGACTGGCTAATACATGATTGTTGGTCATAAAGGGACTTAAGTAAGGTATAAAGCATTGCCATAGTGAGGATAAGCTGATAGAAATTACATATATCATATTTAATAAACGGAACAGGTGATGTCACGATATTGGTCAAGTCTCTTCTTGGTTTTTGCTTGTTAAACAAGGACGAGGGTGTCAGGAGCCAGGCTAACAATTTAATGACTCAGATGTTAAAAGGCACGCACGAGCGTTGAGTCAAATTTAGGCCTTTTTTGGGTTTTTGAACGAGGCAAATTAAAATGTAAGACTCAATTGGCTTCTATTTAACGTTACAGAGTGTGGCAGAGACAGTGAGTTAAATAAGTACGGGGGGAGTGAATAGTGATATCATGGTTGGCGTGGGATTACTGTTTACTTGCAGAAGCTCTCTGTGTATACTATTATGAATATGAAGCAGTTCAAGTTTTCTCTGTTTGTTTTAGTGTTAGGTGTGCTTGTGCTTCTTACTTGCAGAATGGTAGTAATATTGTTGAGACTGAAGAACAAGGACTTCCTCTCAGCTGATGAAAAATAGCGTCACGGCTTTAATCATGGTCAAGCAGTGTTGGGGAACTGACTTTAGGATATTCTCTATAAGTCTATTTTTATTTGTATTTATCGCTTCTCAATGTCTCTGCTTCTATTCGAACCTGAGCCAGGATTTTCATCAAGAGGGGGCATCATTGAGAGATTTGGGGTCGAGGGTTCGGCCCCTGAAAATTTTTTTTAATAATAAAAATATTTTACAATAAAAATAATTACAATATCATCTTTCTTAATCTTATTTTTTAGAATTTTATCATAATTGTTTTATTATCAATACTATCAAATAAATTTTTTTCAATATAAGACGCTAAATAATTATTTAATCATTCAATTTTCATGTGCTCTATGTTTCATTGTGCCTTTTAAATCATATAATTTTATTTATTTATTTATTTATTTATTTATTTTCTTGCAGGAAAAAAACTTTTGAAATTCAAGAGGGGCATTGGCCCCTCAACTCTACATGTGGCTCCGCCAGTGCTTCCATTGACCTCATTCATTAATGTATTTTCCTTCCTGGTCAAACACTTGCCAATTCTTTTGGCTTTTATCACCCATTATATATATATATATATAAAAATTCAACTCACCCATTATATCAATACTATTAATAATGTTAATTTTCTGTCTCACTTTTCATTTTATATTTTTGCGTGGGGATTTTAAGAAATTCTAAGCTGGCGATGTTGAAGATGATTGGTTATTTTTCATGATTGATGGAGAAAGCTATGTCATCAATTACTTGAAATTATTCAGTTATTTACTGGTAACTACAAGCATGGGTGAGCATGATGAAATATACTAGGGGCCATTTGAGTCAATACTGTAAAATTGATTTTAAGTGGAATTAAAACGTAGAAGCAGCTAGCTATCAGATGAGTGTGAAATATTGTGGTTGAGGTTTTTTTTTTTTTTTTTTTATCGAAAGCTAAATATATATTAATACTAGAGATTGATACAGTAGATGAAAACAAATACAAACAAAACAAACTCGAATACAACTAAATAAACCAAATACAAAAACAACCAAGACTACATAACAGATTTAAGAGTAGAAGAAAACTCATAGGCAATAGCAGTCTCTTCAATATCCAAGGTTAGAAGTGACGACAAAGGAAGTGTTAGTCGTAAAACCTACCCTGAAAGGCACACATCCTTATAAGCATTAGCTGCAATTTGAGCAGCTCTACAGACACCCCATATTGAGATAAAGAACCTAGAAAACTCAACCTCAAAAAGAAAAAGACCCATAATGTCCTGAATAAAACTTCCGCTCCTCTGATCAAGTAGATCCAATGACCTTGACCACACACCGAAAAACACCTCTTTAAATCTTCCCCCAAGAACGCAGATCCGGGCTACCAAAAGATAATCAAATCTAATAACGTTCAAACAGTCATCCAACTAAAAGGATTTGAACGCAGATCTTACAAATCTGTTTATTTCATTAGATAAAAACACCACCATAAAACTCAAAACCACAAAAAAAGGAACAAAAAATGGATAAATCTCACATCCGTAGATCAGATCTGAAGAGGGAGAGGAGAAGACTCGCCACAAGGACGAGAGAAAGCCACAACCGACAAAACTTAAAGTGAGAAGACCCCATATGTCATATCTGAACTCCAAACTACACCTCTGACTTGTCTGTGACACAAAAGTAGGCTCGCCGGTAGCTTGTTCATCACAGGCCACACAAGCCACTGCCGAGAGGGCGAGATGCAGAAGGGAGCGCAAGAGAGACGACAGAAAAAGGAGTGGGGGAGCGACTAGGATTATGGTTGAGGTTTGAAACTATGGTTTTAACAAATGAGAGTATTTTAAAAGACATCTAAGAAAACCATGGTTTTGTGTCTTTAAACAAATTAGGGATATGATATTCTTATTACTATTTTTTGTTACTACCATTTTTTCATCGTTAGACCATAATTTCAATAGGAAAGAGAAATGATAAATATAGATAAGATTCTAATCTAACGTAAAAAAATGATACTAATATTAGTAGTAACAAAAAATAGTAGTAAAAATATCTTATCCCTACAAATTAACCCAAATATTAAACATTACAAAGATAACTTGCTCGTGCATTTCAGCATATTGCTCGAAAAATTTTACTGCGTAACGTTTCTCCCATTTGCTTGTTCAGTTTATTGAATTGAGATATAAAAGTGAAGATGGCTTTATCCCTCAACATCCAAGGTTCCGCGCGTTCTCCTTGGGTACAAAATGAAAAAGGAAATCTTCAATTTTTCGTCGTAGAAGGCCCAACTGTGATTTCCCAAATTAGTATCTGTTTGGATTTTCTTATTTTAGGCTTATCTTCTCCTTATAAGTAAAAGCGAAACCAAATAATATTTTATAAAAGCTCTTATAATAAAAAGATTTTTTTTTACATGAAGAAAAAGGCTAAAAATAAAAAGCTGCTTATTTTTTAAGAGAACTCTAGTCTCTACGCTGCGACCACCACCAGCCACCCCAGCCGTTGCCGGCCACTACTGCCACTAGGGACGGAGCTTGTGAAAAAAATTTGGGGGGGCCAAATATATACTCATTAACTAAAAAAATATTTGGAGGAGCCAAATGTATACTTATGAACTAAAAAATTATTCGAGGGAGCCAAATGTATAAGATAAAATACTTTTTCATATTTATATTAAATTTTTTTACAAAAATTCTAGACAAATTTTTTGAGCACCAAAAATTATGGAGGGGCCATGGCCCCCCATTGTCACAAGGAAGATCCGTCCCTGACCACCGCTCTATCGCCGACAACCACCTCCGGCGACTTTGTTCTTTTTATAAAAAAAACATTATAGGGAGGCCGCCCACCTCACGTCGGCGGCTGCCACTGGTGATCGGCAGCCGCCACCCACCTCCGGTGACTTTTTTTTTTAAAAAAAATCCTAAAATACCCCAACCTCCCCACCCCATTGGGCATCTGAGCCGATTCCGGCCGCCACCGTCGCCTAATCGCCAGCGACTTTTTTTTAAAAAAAAAAACACTAAGGGGAGGCCGCCCACCCCACGCCGGCGGCCGCCATAGGTGACTGGTAGCCGCCACCCACCTTCGGCGACTTTTTTTTTTTTAAAAAAAATATCTAAAATACCCCAACCCCCCCCACCGGCCACCTCAGCCGCTTCTGGCCGCCACCGTCTCCCAATTGCCGGCGACTTTTTTTTTTTTAAAACAAAAAACACTAAGGGGAGGCTACCCACCCCACACCGGCAACCGCCAACCGTGATTAGCAGCCGCCGCCCAACTCCGATGACTTTTTTTTAAAAAAAAATACATAAAATACCCCAACACCCCCCACCGGCCACCCTAGCCGCTTCTAGCTGCCACCGCCGCCCAATCGTCGGCGACTACCTCCGACGACTTTTTTTTTTAATTAAAAAAAAAACTAAGGGGAGCCCGGCCACCCCACGCCTGCTATCGCCACCGGTGACCGGCAGTCGCCTCCGCCCCATCATCGGTGATCACCTCCGGCGAATTTTTTTTTAAAAAAAGTAATTTATTTTTTAAAAAAAACACTAAGGGGAGGCCAGCCACCACACACCGGCGATCTGCCACCACTCGCCTCACCGCCGGCGATTTTTTTTAGAAAAAAAAACTTAAAAAAAGTGCTTACGACAAAAATTTTATCAAACAGCTTATTTTAAATTTCAACTTATAAGTAACTTCTAAGCTAAAAAATTTATATTATCATCAAATAGCTTTTATCTTTTTTAAAAAAACTCTTTTCTTAGCTTTAGCTTAAAATAACTTTTAGTTTAAAAATAAGAGGATTCAAACTTTTAGTTAACGTGTATTCAGAGTTTCCCCCCATTTTTCCAATAGAAGACTAAAGTTCGATAGAAAAAGAGTTACGTAAGAATCTGAACTTGGAAAAGTAATATTGGTCACTTGAAACAAAAGCAAAAATGAAAAAGAACGCAGATTTATTATCGTCGCATAGAAATTCAGGGGAGATTATTTAGAGCACGTAAGGTTCAAAACCTTCAGTTAAAATCGCATTCAGGTTCACCCTGAGGCTCCTGAGTCTGTCGTGCCGAGCAGAGATTGCCTTAAGCTACCGCGATAGCGGAACCGGAGCTACGGCGGGATGAGGTAGAGCCAGAGTGAGTGTTAGGTTAGGGGCTAAGGAGCTCAAACAAGCAAAACGCTGCCGTTCACCGAATCCAAATTCCGGTTGGCTTCATTCCCCGGGAAATTCCCCTGCTGCTTGTCTCCTAAATTTATGAAATAGTTAATTTTTTTAAAGAGATTATAAGAGTTAAATAAGTTATTTAATAATATCATATGTTATGTGTCTTTCGATTATATTATTTTATAAATTAGGCTAAATAGTTTAGAGAAAAAATAATAAATATAAATATTTTAAATTAATTTAATCATATTTTTTAATATTTCTAAAACAATCAACTTAATCTTAAATTTAGGATTTAAGGGATAGTATGAACCATTTTTTACCATTAATCATATGCAAATTTTAAATCATATTTTACAGGATAATATTATTTTACAAGTATAATACTATTATTTTATAAGAAGTTTTACTAAGTAATAAATTATGCATTTTAATTTGAAAGTAGCCCCATAATCCTCACTTAATAATGTAAAAATATTTCTCAATTTCAGATATATAAAATAAATTTTGAATGGTAAAAAATATAAATTTTATCTTCATGATGAATTCAGTCTCGTCTGGCTAGAAATAAAAACAATTAAGGTAATCATTTAGGGGTTACTAAAATAAATTTATTGTAGCTATTATGCTGCATCAAATAACGTAAATCAAGGGAAAGATAATGAGCTAGTATTACCATCTTGAGTAATAAAAAAGAAGAGAAATAGATGTGATCAATTGATGAATGAAAATATTAAACTAATGGATAAATGATAAAATGTACAACTTAAGAGTAATATTAAGTTATTAATTTTATAAATAATTTATAAAATTAATTTATATTAAATTCTATATAATCATACATAATAATACATTTTTTTAAACAAAAACTAAATAGGCTTGGCCCATAGGCCTGTAGGCTAAGCCTTATGAAAATAGGTATGACTTATTTACTTAAATAGGCTTGACAATAAGTTTAAGGGTCAATCTTAGCTATTACTAAATAAATTAGACTTAAAGCATGCTATGCCCTAGGCACCTATCACCTATTTTCACCCCAAGCTGGCACGATAAAATGGGAATGCTATATTATTTGCACTTTTAAATATAAGTTCTAGTTAATTTTTTTGAAAGTATTAAAGAAATTAAAGAAATTATTTTTATGTATTTATATTTATCATATTTCCCGTAAACTAATTAGTCCGACTTAAAAATTAATATATTATTTAATGGTACATCACATATACTATAATTTAATAATTTATTTATTTTTGTTAACCTCTTAAAAAATATTAATATACATACAAATTAAACAACGACGCTGACGTTATTTGACGGATGTTATTCACGTCATCTAGATTATAGATCACGAAGTGTTTGATTGCACTGTCAAGTGGCAATAAACATGGACATGCGCGCAACTTTCATCTTCATCTTGATAATTGCATAAAATAATAACAAAAAGTAACTTATAATTTAGACATGAAAATATATATTCCTTTAAAATAAAGAGAGAAATTCAATTAGCTGCAGTTGATGAAGTGTACGTTATTAAATGGATATGGGAGGCCCTTAATTGAAATTAAGAGCGCACAAAAACAATGGGGGAAGTTAAAAGTAGAAAAGGGTAGCAAGCATGATTGATAGTGGAAAGGAGAGGAACATGAATATTGGGGATGTATTTGAAGAAGAGGAGGAGGGTGAAGTGAAGACTGGTCGAATTTTTGGAGTTGTTGTGGGCGATTCCACTGGAGCCAGGGCCTGTGCTTGTGCTTGTGTCAATTTCCGACTCATGAATTTGCTTCCTTCAGCTTCCGACATATCTTCAGATCCTGAATATACCCTCACATAATTCAAGTCAGGCTTAGTCATAGGCATTTAAATGACAGACCAATATGCATCACTTGTTACCTCCCGGGCTTAAGGGAGACGCAGCTATGGGTCCAGGTCCTGGCCCATTTCTTCCAACCACAGCGGGGCCTGCCCATGCATCATAAATAATTAATCACTTGCCTGTATCTATCCAAAAGTATAGACACGCTAGACCAGGAGGGTAATCTGGCTGCAAAACGTGATACCAAAGTAAAAATGAAACGATGAATACCTGGAGCTGGTAATGGAGAACCAGCAGCTGCAATATGAAGAAGTCAACTTGTTAAACATAAAACTGACTTATTGTGATCCATGAATGGGGAAAGGGAGAAGGATGATGAAATTAAATAATATTGCAGCTAGCTAGGCAGATAATAAGGACCTTTGCATTGGGAAGGTAGTGCGTTTATGTTACACGCTTGAGCGAGAGAGGTGGCCAGAGTTGAGGCAAATGGCATTTGGAAGGGAACATTGGCAGATATTAGGAGACAAGCGCAATTCACACTTGTGTTGGCCAAAGATCTCAATGAGTCGCAACATGTGCTCGATGGTACAGCGCCATTATTGGTGCTTCCTGTTATCAAATTCGCGCATGGCGTGAAACTACTCATCATTGATACTGTGCATGGCGTGTTGATCTGCCCCTTCACTGAATTCCCCACCAATATCACCATCAACACTGCTGATATCATTGTCACCTGCGAAGCTTTGAGCTGTGCTTCCATCAGTGACTCTCTTGGTTCACACTAATGCTACAAGAATTTGATGGTGATCGGTGTTTGTAACCCCGTTAAATTTATACATGCTTCTGGTTTAACAATTCCATTGGAGACAAGTGGTAGGTTGGAATATAATTCTGCAGTTGAACTACCTGGGACTAATAATATGTATGGCACAAGTATGGTTGGAAGGAACGGAAAGCCTTATATATCTTATATTCTCTTCATTCTACGGACAATATAGAGGAAGATAATGATAACTTGTGCAAAATACAGACACAGATACTGAGGTCGTTCGGCTTCAATACTCCCTTTGAGTGGATGGGTTGATCAGGGGAGCCTTGTTATTGGTGTTAATAAAGGGCCGGGGGGCAGTTAATTAGATAGAGTGGGTGATCTATATCATTGACTTTTCATATCTACTTTCTTCCGTTGATTTGTCTCAATAAGCACAAGAAATCAACAGGTCTAAACCTGGGAAGAAGGGCGTTATTTATCACTGAGACGTCTTCTGAAGCAATTGCATTTAGAGGAAATGGTGGTGTGTGATGGAACAGCGCTCGCAGGCCTGAATTTGTTATCGGAAAAAGAGGCTGATAAGCTTTTAGGTGGGAATGCAGCAACCACTACAGCAACATATATCAAACTTTGCTTCAGGTGCTGCACTCTTAAAATTGGACGAACAGGAATCTGGGTATGAGGACAAATTTGGCAGTCCATATTCTTGCCAGAGCTCACCGCTGGCTGGGATTTGTGTCCACCGTTTCCTCTTTGATTTTAAGTTTCTTCTCACTCTTAACATACCGTAAGCAAGGTATTGCTCACCCTTGCTGTTTTAATTCTCACTTGTCAGTAATACAAATACCTTTTGTCCAGAAAAACAAAAGAAATGTCCAACAACATGGGTGTGTGGATTCTTTTAGATGGATCTACGCATATGAGCTGTATATTATATGCTCTCTCTTTTTTAGAAAATAAAAAATAAAAAGAATATGTCTTCTTTAACCATTAGACTAGTCATCTTTATTAATTCTTATTTATATATAAATTACAGTAGTACATAGTTTCTCATCAAAAGACATATATACATATATAAAAATTAAATGAATATGAATACAGATACACAAACATGAGTATTTTAAATAAACTATATCAATTGCAATATATAAACCGTGATATTTAACCATTAAATTTTGTGTGATATAGAAGATATCTGATGACTAATATATTTGGGAACTTATTTTTTTAGGATGGATCTCCAACTTTAGACGTTGAGAGTTTTTTGAAGAGTAATTATAAATTTTTAAATTGTAGCAATTTTGTTTTGGCAGTTATCCTAATTAATTTGATTGTTAATTGAATAAATATATTGATATAACAATTCATTTGTTATCCATGTTATTTATGTTTTTTGTTTAGGTGCAAAATCGCTCAGAAGGTTTTCACTTATGGCAAAGTTATTAAAATCGGACTCGTCACTGAACCGGTCGAGATATTAGATTAAGGGTAAATAGGTTAAACCAATAGTTAAGTATTTAAGATTTATTATATTATATTGACTAGATTCCGGAGGCTAGAAGAAGATAAAGACAATAGGCACGATTTTTTTATAAATGAAAGGACATGTATGAAACGTCAAGTCTCCTCTATCCACCAGCTTCTTATTAAATGTACACGTCCTTCATTTGTCATTTATTATTTATTAATTAATGAACAACAAGAAGTACATAGCAGTAGAAGGCGCACAGCAAGAGGCACGAGCTATTGAGATAAAAAACGAGAAGGCGCTAAGCACTGGAAAAAGAAGGAGGAGTTGTAGTATCTATCGGAGGAAAAAAGGGAAGGAGGCGTGGCTTCATATTGTGGAGTCATCATCTTCCTTAAAACTCATTTGAACCACAGAGAGAGGGAGAGAGAACACGAACAGGATAATGTTCATCGTCTTCATCATACAGGTGTCGTCCATTCTCTCTCTCTCTCTTGAAGAAGAAACCCCTGCCTTCGGTTTATATGACTTACCAAACTGGTTTCGCGGCCGGTTCTCCAATTTCCAGTCTGGTCCGGGTTTAATAACCCTCCTTATGAGTAATGTTATTTTGAAAGTTTTCAAATCATAGTAACTTCACCCGATTGTTATCCAATTTAAATTTACCTGTTACTTAACCAAATATGTTTATATGATAAGTTTATATATAACAAACTTCAATTTTTTTTTAAAGTTGGATTTAAAAATAAGTAATACATGTTAAAAAATGCATCCACTCTTAAAATTAGAGAAAAACAAAGAGATGGAAACATCATATGCAATGAGGAAAAATCAAACAGGGGCCCACCTATATCAGCATTGATGGGCACAGTGGCAGAGGGTTTTCGACAATCTTTTTCATATGCATCTAGTGATTGGATCTTTTTTCACTAGTATCTAGCAAACATAAGCTCCTCTTTTATTTGTTACTTCTTCTCCAATGTTGTTTGTGGTGTCAATCCAACATATTCGGTTAACTAATTGTCAAATTTACCCTAAATAATGATCAAGATGACATTAATTATTATGATCTAGAAATTTTTAGGGCAATATTGCCTTAAAGTGAAAACTTTTAGAGAAAAATTTGCATTTTAACAAAAATGATATAAACAATATATAGATTGTTAACTTAACATATTTGGTCAACAAATGGTCAAATTAACATGGGATAATGGTTAGAGTGATATTGCTAAATTTTAAAAACTTTTAGTACAATATTACTCCTGGGTGAGGAGCAAAAATAGTCCTTAACCATTCTTTTTTGTTTTTTTGGTATGAATATTTTAGGAAAAGAGTTGGGTTCACCCAGTAAAACGAAGTCTCTCTTTCCCATAAGTGATATCAATAGTATGTAAGACGAGCCATCTATTATTCTCATACGTTTATCTATACACCTAAAAGTTAAGATGTCTCCCCCAATATTTTGACCAAGTCCAAAATCATACCCATGAGTTGTTTTAAAATGTTCTGCTATGGATCTAATATTGCCGATAAAAGTTTAAAAAGGTGTAATAAGCGTGTTTTGAAGATGGAAAGTCAGCGTCGAACTTGATCATCAGGAGTTCAACCGCTGTTAGTGTCAAATGATTGTGGGCCGATGGGTCAATTAGTGCCGAACTCCATTAATGAAATCGTGATATTCAAGGCCTACCCGATTTATAAAGGTTCAAAGCCTGATCATTGACGTGGACCCCCGCTCTCTGAAAACGATATGCATGATTTTTAAATTTTGTTCCCATGATGTTGGGTTAAAGTGTAAAAATATATGATTTTTTTTTCATGAATAAAAATATATATATGCTTTTTTGAGGAGTAAAAATATACATGTGGTTATCATTTTGGTGCAAGTCACATCCTACCATTAAGTCACTGTTTATCGTGATGAGAGAGAAAGAGATGAGGTAAACAATAACTTAATGGCAGTGAACAGTGACTTAACGGTAAGATGTGATTTTTGCGTCAAAATGGTAACCACATGTGTATTTTTGCTCCTAAAAAAAACATATGTGTATTTTTGCTTCTAAGGAAAATGCTTATATGTATTTTTGCACCTTAACGCAATGTTGTTTGCCAAAATATTCATATTAATCAATACTGCTATTTTAATTATATTCTTATTTTGGTAAAAAACAACTATTATTCCCTCCGGTCATAATTATAAGACATAGTTGATTTTTTTTTAGAAATTAAGGAAGCTAATTAAATTACTTTAGAATGTTTTTATTTTTTATTTTTTCTTCAAACTAATTATTTTGACTAATAAACTAATATATAATTTAAGAATACACAATATATGAAATGATTAAATAACTTATTTAGTTTTTTTAATTCCTTAAAAAAAAGTCAACTATATCTTATAATTAAAACCGAATGAAGTACCTTAAAAAGTAGGCTTTATTTTCAGGACATTCATCACTTCCAAACTGTAGCGAAATATTAATTATTTTTTATGCCTATGATAAATAAAAGTTCCCACTACCCAAGTTTGAACGCAGAAAACACATGATGCATAAGTGAAGGTTTGTTTAAATTGATGTTGAAAAAATGCGTTTATGTAAGTTGATATAAAACTTTTCTAATAAATTTATTCAGTATACTATAAATCACATTGAAAAAATAATTTATCCTATTAATTCAAATATGTACTTCATTTTCTCCTTCTCCACGAGGAAAATAAAGACTGAGGGCCCACAAATGCTCTGTAGTAAATTAAATACTCCCTCCCATTTTAAATATAAACATAGTTGATTAAATAAGTTATCCAATTATTTTATATGTTGTGTATTGTTAGATTATATATTAGTTTATTAGTTAAACTAATTGGTTTGAAGAAAAAATAAAAATAATTTAAAATAATTTAATTAATTTCTCAAAAGAAAACAACTAAATCTTATAATTAAGATTGGATGAAATATTTAATATATTGGAGTGTACATGCCACACAGCTAAGGCTGAACTTGCCCCTACCTTCATCTCTATTTATTTTCTCTTGTTTCATTCTCCACGTTCTATTCACATGTCAATCGTCAACCCTTTGAAAATACTAATTTAAAAGTCCAACAAGAGATGTTTAGAAAACTGACAAGCAACAAAGCGGTAATTTTACTTTCTTTCTATTTAACACGCCATGACTCTGGATCTATGTCATTTCATAGTTTTTTTTTTTTTTTTTTTTTTTTTTTTTTTTGTAATAATTGGGGCTGTTAACCCTTCCTCTTTCATAGTTATTATTATTTTTTTTTTATGAAAATTTTTTTGGAAGGGTTCGACATCAGTCCCCTATTAAGGTTAGGGTACGGTCCCGGGTTCTATGAGTACTTAGAGGGGACTTACGAGATCGCCTATCAAAGGAGCCCCGGGTTCTATGAGCACTTAGAGGGGACTTACAAGATCGCCTATCAAAGGAGTCCCAGCTGTGTCAGAGGGAATCGAACCCACGACCCAAGGGCCTAGTCCTGAATCCCTTACCATCTGTGACAACTCTCAATGACACAAACTTATTCTTAAATTTTATTCTTAAAAAGAAGCTACTCCCTCTAGTCCTTATTATAAGACACAAACTATCAATATTTTTTTGTCCTTATTATAAGGCATCAACTTACTTTAACTAACTCATTTATTACTTTTTTCCTATCATACCCTCATTTTTAACTAACTCATTTAAAGCTACATCATTAAAGTAGAGGTGAAGTTGGAAACATTTATTAATTTTGGACCTAATTAATGAGTTAACTTCCATTCTTTGATTTGTGAGAAAAAGTAGTTGATGCCTTATAATAAGGACTAGAGGGAGTAGGTCCCTAATTTGAGATCTTTCGAAGAAAATTGAGGACTTTAAGTAAATTTATTTTTGTACGAGGGCATTTGGGTAATTCTCACAGAATGTGTCCCATACTGATGTATATCGTATTAATGACCCACATACGTCAGCCGCCCAATGAAATCAGTAAATCACACGCATTTGCATCCTCCTTTGCATAAATGACTTCAAGGACCCCAACAAAAATAAAATATAAAACCCTTTGAATTTTGCCGAGCGTTCGTTTCCTTAGCCGTGCAAGCCATCTTCGCAGGCAAAACCCAATTCCTTCGTCCATCTCTGCTTTCTCGAAATATTCTATCCCTCATTTCTTTGCTCCCTGTCTCCGCTTTCAGATAACCATCTGCGTTTACGGTTCGTCTCTTAGCTTCTTACTCGATTTTTCTTTCTTTCTTCTGTTTTTCGAATCTTGCTACGGGGTTGCGTAGGTTTTGGTTTCGTTTGGTCGTGATCACTTAGCTATTCCTTGTTATGTTGGACTCGAACTGGATTTTGTGTTAGAACTTCATAATTGTCCGCGTCCTTGTCGTCCGTTGAACGGTGGTTTTTTAACTGCGCAATGCTTGCGTTTGGGATCCTAAATTGAATTGATCAACCCTTCTTCTTGTGAATGAAGTTGTTGATTTATAGGATATTAAGTTCATTATTTGTGATTACGGATTTCCGTCTTAAAATTTTTCCTAACAACTTGGCCTATTTTTGCCCAAATTCTTGAGACGGCGCTTATGGACTCCCCCCCGCGGATTAAGATATTTTAGTTCAATAACCCTTTGTCATGCTTTAATAATTAGGAACTAATGCTTGTTCTACAGTTAAATTTTCATTTTCTCTGTTCGCATCTCGTGCTCCGTCTCTTTACCTGAATCCGTAAACAGCCTACTATGAAGGGGGAAAATAATTTTCTCGACTGCTTTACTTTACCCAAATGATGATCATATCTATCCTTTCTCTCTATTTGGTTCGACTTCGGGTTTGGGATATCTCTGCTCTGCATGGCTCCATGATGATAATGAAGCTAATTTAGATATTTCCCCCGTTGTCACCAAATGTCCAATGAATATCCTTTCTCGTAGCTTCTTTCATGTTACCTCCCGAGGATCAATTTAAGTTATTCACTTCACAAATTTGGTATTGTAAATAGTCTAGATATGTTTGGCTGCAGTTTTATGCTTGGTTAAAAAAGGTTTTTGATTATCTATTGTATTACTGTTGGGACTAGTTTAATAATCATGACAGTTGTGTTTCCTTTCCTGCCAGCCTTTTACTTTGTTTCTGCATTTTGATGCTCTGCCATTGGGATTAGATAGCTTCTCTATATTGTATATTTCTATCCTGCTAGCATTTTATTCTATGCTTTGCCAGGAATTGCAAGCTGGGAATGCATGTATGGAAGGGCAGCAGATTCTTTTTCAGATTTATTCCTGCAATGCTGTGATCGTTTTTCCATTTATTATCACTCTTTAAGCTGCCAAGTATACAACTTGGAAATACAACTGTTGTGGTACAATGAGTTTTTTTGGCGTGCATATGCGGGCAAGAATGTGTATCTTAATTTATAAATGCTCTTGATATTCTGTGTTTGGGTGGAAACCCTATTGATGTGTATGCATCTTTAAGGGAGACTATAAATTGGAGTATTGGAAGATTCTTTGGGGTCTATATCTAAAATAAATTGACAACTTTCTGTGTGTTAACGGACTACAAATTTGTGTTCAAATTATACACATGCCATATTAATGGCCATCCCATTTTAAAACTTAAGATATTGGATATGGAATATCATTACATGTAACTGAATTTTTATTTTAATGTAGGTGCTGGTTCTATTAAATAGCACGAATTCAGCTGTCAAATATCATCAGACACGGATGAAACAGTGGCTATTATGTCTGAACTGATTGAAGGACTTCCGGATGCTGTTGCAATTAGGTGCCTTGCACGAGTTCCCTTCTACCTTCATTCTAAGTTAGAGCTTGTCTCTCGTTCTTGGCAAGAAGCCATTCGTAGCCCTGAGCTATTTAAAGCTAGACAGGAGGTTGGTGCATCTGAGGATCTATTGTGTGTCTGTGCTTTGGACCCAGAGAACTTATGGCAGTTGTATGACCCTTTACGTGATCTCTGGATTACACTTCCTGTTCTTCCTTCAACTATCAGGCAACTTTCCCGCTTTGGTGCCGTCTCCACTGCTGGAAAGCTATTTGTGATTGGTGGAGGAAGTGACGCAGTTGATCCAATGACTGGTGACCAAGATGGGAATTTTGCAACAAATGAGGTCTGGTCATATGATCCTGTAGCAAGGCGATGGGCCCAGTGTGCACCGATGCTTGTGCCCCGTTCTATGTTTGCATGCTGTGTATTGAATGGAAAGATTGTTGTGGCCGGGGGCTTCACTAGCTGTAGAAAATCTATATCACTGGCAGAAATGTATGACCCCGAGAAGGATATATGGATTCCAATGTCCGATCTTCATCGTACCCACAATTCAGCCTGTTCAGGAGTAGTGATTGAAGGAAAGTTGCATGTATTACACAAGGGGCTGCCGACAGTTCAAGTTTTAGACAATGCAGGGAATGGATGGATGTGGACAGTCAAGGAATGGAGCTGGCGTCAAGGTCCAATGGCAGTTGTTCGGGGATCCCTCTATGTGATGAGCCATGGCATTATTATGAAGCAGGACAAGGAAGAGAGAAAGGTGGTTTGTTCCGCATCGGAGTTTCGAAAGAGAATCGGTTGTGGGATGGTTGGGCTGGGTGATGAGTTGTATGTGATTGGAGGCGTCATTGGTCCTGACAGGTGGAACTGGGACATCAAGCCATTATCTGATGTTGATGTTCTCACGCTTGGGACTGAGAGACCAACTTGGCGCTCGGCAGCTCAGATGACACGGTGTCGTGGTACTGTCCTTGGCTGCACGCCACTGAGAATTTAGACCTTCACCTGTGCGTTCGTGTAACTGAGCTTCCATTGAGGGATTTGAGTCCCTTGAACTTGAGGCAAACAATGAGATGTATGATGGCTTCTTTGTTTTGTAGGCAAGCCATAAAATCTGTCCTTTATAAATTTATTCCGTGAGGCACTGTTCGAATCAAAACATTCAAGGTCAATCACCAGTAAAGAAGTACTAATCCGATTGATGAAGGACTGTCTTCACAGTCGAGCAAATATCTCATCAACTTCTCTTTTCCGCACCTAGATACTCAGATTGATTATGCTCCACGAATTTTATATGGTTTGACAACGCGACGATAACTAACTCTGGGTTATCATCTTTAAGTATTAGACGGCTAGCATTGTACAATTTTTCAAAATCGAGTGTTTCTACATGTGTATGGTCAAGACTCGCGTCCTTTCTCATTTTCCCACGCCAATATAAGCCAAGTCTCCAACGCTTGGGCGTAGATGGTTACTTTCATCACACTTTGAGCAGGTGCCAGTTTCAATTGATGCCCTCCCTTGCTGTTGTGCGTGATACTCTGGCCCTTCATTTCTTGCGACGTGGCCCTTTCCCCCTTCCTAAGATTTTTTGGTGTTCCATCTCATCAAAAGGTGAAACAATTGACAGCTACAGAACCCCTCATCCTTGGATTCAACTAACATGGGTCAGTCTTCCTCACTTTTAAGAAGGGGTTTCGATCCCTATGTTGGTCAAGACGCTGGTCATCCTAAGGGTCTATGAAGCAGTGGTAACGCTGGTAGAGGTGGAGACATGTGTACTCTCTAACCAGTATCTCCTGTGGACTGGGTTTCAAGCACCCTACCCTTGGACTGTGGGTGAGCCTAACCCCTTTCCTAAAATTTATATTTATAAAAAAATAAAAATTGACAGCTACAGACCTTTGGAAGCTTCCCTCCAAAATGCGCGAAGGCCTAGTATGCCTGTTTGTTTTAGCTTCTTATAAGTTCTTTTATCACATTCAAAATAAACATGTGAGATGAATTTTGTTTTGGTTTATACAAAAGTGTCTAAAAAAAAAAAAAAATACTTTTTTCATTTTTTACAGACAAACTGGCCATGACTTTATGGTGTGGATATTTTGGCCCTATTATTATTTTTTTATATATAATAAAATTTTAGGAGAAGGAACTCACACCACAAACCAATGATTGAGAGTACACATGTCTCCACTTCAGCCTATGTTTCCACAAGTTCACATCACTTAAGATGCCTCCCCCAGTGCCTTAACTAACTGCATGATCAAACTCTCTCTTTTTAATGAGAAAGTCTGACCTTTTTACTGACTGAGTCCAAAGATGCGGGTTAGCTCTATTAATTAGATCGCCTGCGTTAAGAAGCTGGCATTTCCGGCTCAGAAGCAACGAGATACCATTTGTTAGGCCAATGAATGAGCTCCTATCACCCTAAATTGTTTAGGCCCTGTCATCGCCAGTGCGAGTGAGACCCTCTTATGAATGTCATGGCTGGTATTGTTCTTAGCTGAATTAAGTGATGCGACATTGCAGCGGGGAAGGTAAAGATAAAGAAAGAGAGAGATAGACGCAAGTGACGTGGGAGTGATGTTAAGGTGATAGTAAGGAAGAGGAATGCGTGAGATTGATTATATGAGGTCGTATCTTGGTGGCTGTCAGTCTCCATTTGATTAGAAGGAGAAAGCAGAGCAAAACACCACCACGTCCACGTACACCTCCTTCCCATTTCATCTTCCTCTGTGCCGTTAATTTGTCAAACGGGTTTATGAAATGAAGAACGCAACTATCCCCTCTCTCCATTCCACAACTTTCAACCAAACTTAATACAATGAGACACGCATCCGCATTGGCTATATGTGGCTTCTTATTATAGCCACCATCAAAATCTACAATCAATCATCTTCCCTGGAATCGTCATATATAAACAAACCCATGCGCCGGCTAAACTCAGGCAAAATTTCAAAAATAGACCCCCAAAAAAAAAAATTGCGAAAATAGACCAAAACGGAAACAATTTGTGAAAGTAACCTCATTTGTGGCGCCACGTCAGATGACGTCTTACGTGGCGTGGCGCCAATGTGTATGTGGCATGCCACGTTGGCACGCCACAAAGTGGCGCCACAACATGTGGCGCCACTTGGCATGCCACATAAGTGGCACCACGACACGTGGCTCCACTTTAACAATTTTTTTTTTAATTTTAATTATTATAATTATAATATTAAATATAATATATATTATTTTAATAATATATATTATATATAATATTTTTTTAATATGTAAAATATAATATATATTATTAAATTATATATATAATGATATAATTAAAATATATTTATATGTATATTTATGTATAAATATATATAAAAATATATTAAAATGAATTATTAAATTTTTTTAATATGTAAAATATAATATATATTATTTTAATAATATATATTATATATAATATTTTTTTTCAAGAAAAAAAAATATATATTATATTAATTATATATATTATATTTTACATATTAAAAAAATTTAATAATTCATTTTAATATATTTTTATATATATTTATACATAAATATATATATAAATATATTTTAATTATATCATTATATATATAATTTAATAATATATATTATATTTTACATATTAAAAAGATTATTTTTTTACATATTATTTTATATTATTATATTCTTAATTTAATATAATATATAATATATATTATTAATATATTATATTAATAAATTACATATTAAATTATATAATCTAATATATATATATATAATTAAATCGTTCCGGCTGTAGGGTTCCGGTTGATTGTTCCTAGCGCGATTAAATCGTAGCGATTAAATTGTAGCTGTTCGTAGTGCGATTTAATCATTACTTTTTTAATCTTCATATTATATGAATTAAATCTTCATATATATTTAATATAATATACTCCAAAAAGATCAACAGGCAAACCAGTAGGATTAAGTTCAAGAGATCCACAAGGAACACCATCTCTTTCATCACCAGCCATTAAATATTGCCCATGTTTCCCCTTTACCAGGATATACCATGTAACGTCTTCCTCTGCCAATTCTTTTTATGGTATACATTTGATGAGAGAACATAGCACAGTCCTCAATTTTGCCAATCAATCTCACTTTTATCATTTTGCTCATCCCCATCATTGTTGCCTGCAACATCATCTTCCTCGACAATTCTGTTGTTTTTAAAACCATGGTGGCGCTACTAACAATTATTCTTGGCCGTTCGAACCTCGCAGTACCTATTACAAGCTGCGTCTCTTGTTACTATTTCTCATTGTCTCTCCTTTTTCTAGTCTCTTTGCTTAACACTCCTGTTCAGCAAGATCACCGATCGATCCAAAGTACTCACCGTCTGTCCGATATTTGCTTTCGATGCAGTCAAGCTGGTCATTGGAGCCACAATTGCCCTCTCAACAATCTTACTTCCTTATATTTCATTGTTGTCTGCAACATCATCTTCCTCGATAATCTTATTGTTTTTATGTTTTTTTGCTTCTCTCTCTGATGACCCCAGTTACGAGTCATAATATAATAATGTATTATATTGATAATATATATTATATTTTATATATATATATATATATATATTATATATTAAAGTAAGAATATAATAATATAAAATAATATGTAAAAAAAATTTAATATGTAAAATATAATATATATTATTAAATTATATATATAAGGATATAATTAAAATATATTTATATATATATATATATATATATATATATATATTTATGTATAAATATATACAGAAATATATTAAAATAAATTATTAAATTTTTTTAATATGTAAAATATAATATATATTATTAAATCATATATATAAGGATATAATATATATTATATTAATATTATATATATATTTAGATTATATAATTTAATATGTAATTTATTAATACAATATATTATTTTTTTTCTTGAAAAAAATATATTATATATAATATATATTATATTAAATATAATAATATATAATTATAATAATTAAAAATTAAAAAAAATTATTAAAGTCGTGGCGCCACTTATGATGTGGCACGCCAAAAGTGACGCCACTTTGTGACGTGTCAACGTGGCACGCCACCTGCATAGTAGCGCCACGTAAGGCGCCATTTGATGTGGCACTACAAATGAGGTTACTTTCACAAATTGTTTCCATACTGATCTATTTTCGTAATTTTTTTTTTTTGGTTCTATTTTCGAAAATTTGCCGCTAAACTCAACATAAAATTTAAAATATATTTTTATCTAATATACGGTACTCATATAACTGAGCTGAAAATTCATACTTTACGAATCTCTGATTTTGGACCTTCATATGGGAACTGTAATTATGATGATTTCATGATGCAGGGCAGAGGGCCTTTTGTTTTTTAACCAGGGTTTGAAACTTATAGTCTTGCATTTAAAAATATTTTTCTTGTAATATCAGCATTCTAAAAATTAATTAATTTGTAATATTAGGTGTCAAAAAAAAATCGGGATGCAATATATATTTTAATCTAAATAATTAAAATACATAAAAAATAAAGAAAATTCCATCACCCCTCTAATTAGAGGGAGAAGCATATAATAAACACTTAAAAAAAAACATCTAATGTGAATTCTAAATGGGTCTGGTCCAGGCATTAATCCGTTCAGTATTTAAAAAATGTCTGGTCCAGGCATTAATCCGTTCAGTATTTAAAAAATGATTTTTTAAATTTCTTTTAGAATATCCTAATAGATATGGTCAGTCTTTTGACCAAGTACCCAAATCGGTTTAATTGCTGGTGGAGGCTTCAAAACCTTCGTTTTTTCTGTACATAAATTTTAGAAAATGGGTTGGGTTCAACCACGATCAAAGAACAGGGTGAAATATCTCTTTCTCTTAAATGACACTAATGTTGGGTAAGATGAACCTTCTATTACTCTTAGACATTTACCTAGGAACCTAGGAGTTATGATACCTTCCCCAGCGCCTTGACCAACTCTAGGATCGAATACCCTCCATTTAATGAGAATATCCAACCCCTTTATCAGTTGAGCCCAAAAATAAGAGGTAAAACCTTCTTTTTTTTATACACTAGAGCAGAGTCCCTAAGATAGGGCCCACAGATGGGCCTAAAAGTACGTGGAGCAAGAAGTGGGCCCCTACCGACGTCGATGAGGATGAGAGTATAATAATGACGTGTTTCTAGATGGGCCAGGCCGTGGCAGAGTGGCCCCACCTTGTCCTCTCATGGACCCGCCTACCCTCCAAATCTTACCCTTTCTCTTTATTTTCCCCTAATTTCTCATTAAGCAACACCATTCCATACTTGATCTCGGCTTCTTTTTTATTCCCGCTAATTCCAGTTCAATGAGTACATCCATTAAATAATTCTTCCTTCCATCCCTTCACATCATAAAAATTGGTTATTATTTAAGTGACTTATTCAAATTTACATATCTTGTAATGTAATGGAAGATAGGCAAATTATACCTCTAATATTATACACCACTCGTCCTATTTATAAAATCAGTTTGAAAAAAAAAAAAGTTTAATCTTTGTTACAAGTTCACTTTTAAATATTAAATGGGAGGATCACAACTTTACCCATATTAAAGATAACGATAAAAACGAGATCAAAAATACCTACTTATAAATGAGGAAAAAATTTATCTATATTTATTGAGCTAATTAATTTATATATATATATATATATATATATATATATATATATAAATCAAGTAATTTGAACTTATAAATAATAATATTGAAAGTTAAATCGCTTTACAATTAAGTTAAAAACGTAAATGTGGACAGTTGCAATGGTTTTGTGCTGTAGTGTACGAAAAACAGGCATATATCCACGCACCCCTTATACATAAAGTGTACGATTCTTAATCATGGTGGGCGGTATTTAATTTCCTACGCTGATAAATTGCTTTTTATATTTTTTAGCAAAATGGGCATGATAAGAATAAGATAAGCAATCGGAAATGATTAGAAAAGACAAAAGTCAGCATGTTCAATGTCATGGTTAGGTTTTACAGAGAGAAAGAGAATCACAACAACACAAAATAATGGTAAGCTTTGGTTTCCATGCACACGGCTCTTTTCCTTTGATTTGTGTCTTCTTCCTTAAAAAGGCATATATCCACGCACCCCTTCTCTTTCTCTGCCTCTCTTCTAACTCGAAAGCTTCCTCCTTTTTCTCTCCACTTTCTGATGGCTCACCATCAAGTTGCAGAACATGCATGCAAACTGAAAACAGAGCGAGCCACTGAGTAAAAGTTAATGGTAAGGCCGAACTTGCACCAAACAGAAAGCCAGCTTATGATCGTGAATTTTCTTGTAGTAACATCAAATTAATATCCCGTGTCCCTTGGCAGTTCTATATGCAGAAACCCAGAAAAATTCCTAGGAGCCGGAGGGTATAAGCAGGCAGAGACCCTTGTTGGCCTTTCAATCTGAAAGGTTTTTGGGAAGTTGTAATTATGCCATTCGAAGATTTCTGAGAGAATCTGATCAGCGATAATTTTCCGTATAAGAAGAGGCTAGCCAATTTGGGTAAGTTCTTAATTGTGAAGCGTACAATGTTTTTGCACCACTTAGTCGTTTTCAACTTTTTGAATTTTAGCTCTTTGTTTCTTCAGCGAAGATCAGAGAGAAGAGGGAGGGATGCTGTTGAGGAACAGATCAAGAGCAGTGACGAAGACAGGTTTAATGGCTGATCACAGTTCTCAGCCATCTCCAAAACAAAATTACGCAAGAGCTATTCCATCTTTATTTGGTTCGCCCAAATTCATCAGAGAATTGACTGGCAAGTATGTCTCTGGAACAGAGGCTTTAAGAAGCCCAACATCAATCCTGGACACCAGAGCACTGGCACCCTTTGGATATGAAGGTATCTCTACCCCAAAGAAACGTTCGTCTCCGAAGGACAAGATAGACTCAAAAGGCATTGGCCTTGCTCTTCTGGATGCACCCGAGAATGGTCACAGTGATCAGAACTCTGCTAAGGGGAAAATGTTGTTTGGAAAGCAGCTCAGGGTTAAGATCCCACTTACCCCACCAGTTCCATCTTCCTCTGGGTATGAGAATTCTGGAATTCATACAGGTGTTATGTGTTTGCGTGAGATGGAGCTCTGTGAGGAGTATACTTGTGTGAAATCCCATGGACCTAATCCAATAACCATCCATATATTCGAGGATTACATTGTGAAGACCAGTTCTGTCACTTCTGCCCCTCGTGACTCCCACTCTGCTTCCGGGGCAAATTTCCTCCGCTTATGTTGCTCCTGCAAGATTCAGCTCGACCACACCAAGGACATATTTATTTATAGGTGTCAGAGTGAAGTTGAAATTCGTCTGATGTTGTGTTGATTTAATTGTTAAAAACGATTAAGGAGTTAATTGATCTAATAGTGTCCTGTTTTGCAGAGGTGAGAGCGCTTTTTGCAGCCGAGAATGCCGATACAAAGAGATGGAATTAGACGGAGCAGAAATTTCAGAACTTGGTGGTCACTGGTGACGTTGCTTCATTCTGAAGCCCCCTTCCATGGCGTCTTTCCCAGCTGTGATGCTGCAAAACCTGTAAAATTTTGCGTAGGATGACAATAAAAAGTCAACATCTTCCATTCTTGATCGTTTCTCAAGTTTCATGTCATGGGAGTGAGGACAAAAATGATTGCATCATTGAGGTCTCTCTCTCCCCTTCTCTCTCTGTCTTTTTTCCCCCTCCACCGCAAATAGAGATAAGAGAAATGTGTAGAGTGTATTTCAAGAAGTGACTAATTCCAGCGCCCTTGGTTTCTCCCCATTGTTTTCGGCTGAAGGAGATGAGGATCATGCAGCACTGAAAAATCCACTTTTTTTTCCTGGTTGATGATGATGATGAGGATGAATATTGTTATAGATGGGGACATATTAATTATTTCTCTTGTCAAGATTCCCTCCCCGTATTTTATTAGAATCCTTACTGTTGTTTCTCCGCTGAGATGGAAAAATAAATAAATAAAGCAAACTGAGTTAATGTATAATGATGGAAAAAACAGACAGTGACAGATAAGAATTGAATGGTTAGGTCACTTTCCTTACCAATCACTTCATTATCCAAATATTTAAATAATGGGTATGGATTAGAAACTTTGATACGCATATATCAGATAGATAATCCCCATTTTCAAAGGTTTTGGCTAAGATCTCCCCGCTAATCTTTCTGACATGTTACTGAGAAGGATATGTGCACAAAATTTATGGTTGAGAATGTCTACGATTAAGAATTTTTTTTTAAATCAACATAGATAATTATACAACATCATAAAATGACAGAAGATATTTTGCTCTTGAATAAAACGATTAAGAACTTAAAACAAAAGGGAAGAAAAGCCAAAAGCAAAGGAGCAGAGACAACGTATCGTCATGATTAATTGCTGAATTTTTAAATAAATATTATTTAATATCTAAGATTATTAAGAAGCAAAACAAGCGATCCTGATTGAGTGCTGAACAGTAGAACAGTGAAAAGCGCACATAATCGTTCATTTCATTTACCCCGAGAAAGTGAAGCAGATGGCGAAGCCCACTTGGGGGTGGGGGTTTGGTAATTCTTGTTGCTTTCTTGGAAGAACCAAGCAACAGTAAAAGATATAATACCATAACTCAACAACGTTCAAAACACAATGGCCCCCCACAAATGCTTCAAAAAGTGGGCATATTAATCTGCTAAGATGCCTCGCCATCCATCACAACAAAGGACAAAGTGACAAACAAAAGTAACATCAAAGATGGAGACTCTTTCTGTCATCACCATAACAGTTCCATGGCATATAACACTTGTCAAGCCACGCTCTGTAGGACAATAAAAGGGTGCTACACCACCGTAGGTGAAAGCAACCCTATGTCTGGACTCTGAACGAGATACGTAGGTCAAGCCCCTTGACAAAACTCGCCAAGGCCTCCCAGATTAAACAAGGAAATAATGAGCCTGGTCTAAACAAACGAAATCAAGATCAAGCACGCTAACTGACCGAAACATCATCACGGTACATCTGGTAAAGATACGATAATTTATTTGTTTAAGGATTTGGGAAACCGTGTGCTGCATTGAGTGACTTTGTATTTTTTTTTTATACTGAAAAGTTTAGGTGGGTTCGATACCGGTCTCTTACCAAGGTCAGGGTACGGCCTCAGGGCTCTTTAAATACTTATAATAGATTTACGAGATTGTTTACTAAAAGAGTTTTCACAACAACAGAAGGAACCGAACTCTCGTCTTTTTGGGACTTGAACCCGTTCTTTATCATCTGTGTCAACTCCCATTGACTACATTGTGTCAACTCTCATTGACTACATTGTATCTTTGATTCCTTGAATGTTCTTAATCGGCAGTTGTGCCTGTTGTCTTTAGGAAATAAAGAGTAATGCGTGGAGTAATCAAATACAATGAGCCAAAGTTGATATATATTATAAGTCTTTTTTACCTACATCTCACATGAGTTAATTCAATGATTATATAATAAATATTTAATTTTACCCTTATTTATGAATAGATATTTTTCAACTATTCCTACTCTCTCTCTAGCTTCAAAACTTATTGTCACATGTCCAATTAATAAAGGTAAATTATCACAATCTTATTTACTAACCTGAAACTGGATTTATAAATAAAACCAAATTTTTTTCTTAAAGAAGACTTATAAATAGAGCATGTGCGTGAGGTAAAGTTTCATTTGATAGTCTAGGCTCCAATAACATGTAGGAACCCAAACCAGGGTAGAGTTCCTCTCATTATCTCTCATAATTTTTAAATTATATATTCATCACAAACTACTTTGACTTTTCTTTTATCTTTCCGAGCAATAGCCTTGAAGGACTGGTGAGATAATGAGAAAAAAAAGATGACGAGAAGATTTGTTTCTCCCGAACCATGGTTTTCAAAAACTCTTTTCTATAAGTTGAGACAAAACTCTTGTCCCTTAAAATTAAAACAAACAAACAAACAAACACAAGTGTATCAACAGAATGTGCAAGCAATAGCGCCAAAGCTTGCAAGGGAGTGCTAATTAATAACTTCAACACCATATTTGAGTCAAAGATAACAATATATACTAGATAATAGTCACTAAAACTATATTTATTTCAGCGCACTACAATTTCCAGGAGTTGAAGGGGACAAAACACAAAAAGAAAACAAAGGACAGATTTGCGAACCACAAATGACTCAAAAAAAACTGACAAGGAAATCTTGCAACATAGCCGACCACGCAGAAGGCAATGACCCCATCTAATGACTCCACGCGCTGCTTCTACAGCTTCCTGATACACGATGTTGAACAATTAATCAGTAACATATAACAACAATAAAAAGGCAGGGTGCTGAAAGTTCCGTAAGATTTTACCTTGAAATTTCGGAAAGCGGGGTCAACACTCTCCAGTCCAAGGAAAATAGAGCCAGGCCAAGACGGAGAAAAGAGGCGTTACCCTGGGGCAACCATGGGGCAGACAGCAGTTCGTTTGGAACTTACTACGAAGGAGGGTGACATGGTTTAACATTAAAAATTGAAGCAAACGTTTTTAAAGGACTGTAACTATAAACCCTTCCAACTTTTCCGTGTAAAAAAGGCAGAAAAGATACAGAAGGGTCAAGCGTTCAGAGGGTTGCTAAGAAGTGAGGCCTTAACAGGAACAAAGAAATATAACTAGGAGAGCAGACGGTTCGAGTAAGGTAGTAGTGAGCATGCAGGGAATCGTCAAGGAAAGTAGGGCAACATCATTACGCTGTTAAATGTTGACGAGGGAGTTTGATCAATACATGAATCGGATGAAGAAAGGTGGAAAGAAAAACTAAAGAAATGAGGTCTAAAGGGTTAAGAGTGGGTTGAATTTCTGTAAGTTCAAGATTCTACATAATGTACACAGCATCCGGAGCAAGAGGCCTAAACATTAAGTAAGATTAAAAAAAAATTAACAATTCTCTGTGGAGACAAAGCTAAAAAAACTACGTAACTTGAAGATTCAACTTTAATCCAGCTTCCTTTAGGCCCAATGGATTAAATAACTGTCAACCAAGGCTACTCTGTGCCACTCCCACGATCGCCACTTCTCTGCTTCCCAATCATTTCTTGGCACCTTCTGTCCATCCCACATCACCAGTAGCAAGCCCTGCTCTTAAAGATACCACAGGTTTACGCCTCATCACCCTCTCCACACCAAAGCTCGATCCAAACTCCTCAGGAGATTGTTGACCTACCCCAACCCTAATTATCAAAGGGGCACCACCACCACCATCGAAAACTAAACAAATTAACTCAAACTGATTCAGACTACAAATTTTATTCGATCTCTATATACATCTATTTCACATCAACAGGGTTACACAGCAGACTTTATTTACAGGAGCCCAGAGCTCCTTAATCATCATTTATGTTAAGGTTGAGAATGCGACATAGAGTCCTAGTTGCAGAATCAGTATTACCAAACAGATCTCTTGTAGAAGGGGAATGCTCTCTAGCAGGGGATGCAGGCGCAGACTTAGCAAGTGGGCGCATTTCGATCTCAGGGGAGGAACTAGGTAGATCAAGAGACACAGTCCTCTTTGGTCGAACAGAAAATTTGGGGATTGGCAGAGAACTCGGTGGAGGCGAATTTGAGTAGGTGGGGCCAGCCCAGAGTTCTGAGAACAACAGATTTCCATCATGGACTTCATCACTGAAGAATCTCATTTTGTCACAAGCCCCAACACTAATTGGAATTGGTGCGCTTTTGGGAGTCATTTTATTGTGGGCTTTCTTATCGGAGTTTGAATTAGCCGGCCGTGATGGTGTTTTTGGGGAAGATGGGTGGGGCCGTTCAGTTAAGGGTGAACTGTAAGATCTGAATGGGGTTGGGAGGATGCCTGTTCCGGAATGGAAAGTCCTGCAATCGAACCCCCTGAAGTCCCTGAAAGACGATGAACCGAATCGAGTGGGACTGTGAGCCTTAGGTTTGCTGTGGTATTGGTTTCTGTGCTGCGCCACAAGTGTTTCCATGGCAATAACAAGTGATTCAACAGTATCCTAGCGGCAGGTTAAGTCTGGTTCAAGGAGTATTCTACTAAATTCAACACTACAGCGCAGTCCAACAAATCAGAAACAAGAAACCCAAAATTTTATCGATTCGATTTGCAAATAAAGCACCAAGAGTTCCTCCCCAGCAGATCTAAACTGACCATCTAACCGAACAATACAACAAGTACGAAGTCATCCAAAATTGATTGAATCGCCCAGAGCATCGATCTCCCAGATTCAGATCAACTAAATCTGCCCAGTCCCGAGAAATGAATGGAACCAAAAGCCAAAAGAACTCCCTCTTGTGCTGGGGAAAAGAAAATGCATATGTTAAAACACAAAATCGCAAATAGGGTTTCATGGTTACGCAAACGAACAAATAAAAATAGGATGTATTCAAATGAAAAGGGGAAACTAGCGGTGCTGGTACCATAAAGAGTTTTTTTTTTGGGGGGGGGGGTGCGAAGGGAGGAAAAATTACCGGAGAACGTCACAGAAACTTTCAAAATGGAGCACCAGATGTAGATCTGAGGTAGAACAGGATGATGAGAGGATCGAACAACAGTGCCGCTGCTTCTTCAAGACGAGTATCTTTTTTGAAATATAACTACTATTTTTATCACCGAACAACCATGGAAAGGAAAATGCATCCAAAGAGGGTTTGAGACTACCACAGTGGAGCGTTATATTGCTCAGCAACTCCGTGCTCCTCCATAGTTTAAGGAAGTGGGCCTCCTTTTTACTCTATTTACAAATGTGGCATTTTCCTTCCTTCCGGTCTTGCCCTCCTCCGCAACGGTTAGAAAGATAATTTAATAATTAAATTTTTCATTTTCATTTTTAACAGAAATTGAATTCTTCATTGCCTTACTCAGTATTAAAAGAAAAATAGGTGCTCGTCAAATATTTGGCTTTGTATTTGAGGATTATTATAGTGGAGCCAAACTAGCTAATATAAACAAAAACAGGTGAATGGATAACTGTTAATTGTTAGGGATTGTAAAACATTGAACCGATAAGTAAGTGAAATCTATTATAAATTATTTATAATTTAACACGCAAACTATGTACATGATCTGTTATAAATTATTTTACACACATAAAATTTAAATAAATGATATTCTGGCTTCAACAGCAATATTTATTTCTTAAAGTGTGTTAATAAAATTTATCTTGCGTTCCATTTAATACTTAATTTTTATGAAAAAACAAAGGAAGGATGAAGTTGAGCTGCATAGAAGATATTTTGATTTGAGCAAGGGTGGGTTGTAACCTCATGATGGACTTCAAAATTAAATCTCAATACCATCATCATTCCCCGACACAAATTGTATTAAAGAATTGGAGTGTGGGTTGAGGTTGGGGGCCACAGTGATGATACATGTAATTTTTTTCAATTTTAAATATAAGGTAAAATATTTATAAAAAAAATGTAAAATTAATTTTTATGAAGAGACTGAAGGAAGTCAATTAAAATATTTTGAAATATTTATATTTGTTATTTTTTCTCTAAACTATTTTGTCTAACATATAAAATGATAAATAATCTAAGGATACATAACATATTATACATTCGCAATCACTTTGAAATCCCAAAAATATTTATTCATATAAATTAAGACAAAAGTCATCTCACATACATATTTTATATACCGTAAATCATAATTGAATAAGTTTATATTTATTTTTTTTTTTTAAAAAAAAAGAAGTAAACTCTTAGAACCGGAAAAGGTATTAATAAGCTTATAAAAATTTTGACTCGGCTTTCCAAGGTGCTTTATTTTATCAATTATTTATAATAATAATTATAGTTAAAAAAATCTGCGAACCCGGTGCTTTGCTTGGAATCAGCGACACAGAAAAGTGAAATGGGCTTTCCTATTACACGCCGAAAGGTATCAACTCAAACCCCTTTACTTGGTAATGTCTTCTTGATCAATGGCCCAAGAATGTACATAGAATCAACAATATACTTTTGGGCCTGATGAGTCCGCTCTATCAAGCTTCACATTTGACTCTCGTCTTATTAGCAGCTTGTTTGGGGTCTCCGTTAGGGGTGTAAACAAGTCAGGCCTTGCCCTTAACAGGCCAGGCCTGTTCTGTAACATACTGGCCTGAGCCTGGCCTGTGGCCTGTTACAGGCCTACTTTTCGGCCTGGGCCTGGCCTGTATATAGGCCTGGCCTGGCCTGTGGCCTGTTAAGGCCTATGTTTTTTTTTTTAAAAAAAAAAAAAAAATTAAAAAAATTTTTTTTAATTTTTTTTTATTTAATTAAGCTAACAGGTCACAGGCCGAAAACAGGCCTACTTTAAACAGGCTAACAACAGGCCAAAATTACATAAATTAATACTAATAATATAAATAACAGGCCACAGGCCGAAAACAGACCTACTTTAAACAGGCTAAAAACAGGCCAAAATTACATAAATTAATATTAATAATATAAACAGGCCGGCCTGACAGGCCTAAAAGGCCTCTTATCAGGCCTGGGCCTGGCCTGTTAAGGGAAAACAGGCCTCATAAGAGGCCTTGGCCTGGCCTTTTAGCCTGACAGGCCAGGCCTGACCAGGCTTTTAACAGGCCAGGCTACAGGCCCCTGGCCTTTTTACATCCCTCTCTCCATTCAGAGCATCAAACGTGTAGTGGAAGGCAAGCTTCTGAGTGAGTGTTGGCTTCTTTCTCATCGTGAAGGTGTTTGGGTCAGCTTTTTTCTCATCGAGCTTCTCTCAAAAAGCTCTAGTATAGTAGGTAAAAAGCTTGGCTTTGGAGCGGTGGTTAGCATAGCGAGCGTTGTTGCAGACTATACACCTTCTATCTTCTTTCACCGTGCACAATCTCCAAACTTCTTCCACCTTTGCTCTTCTTCCTCTCTCACCATCGTTGGGCCACCAACTACCTCTCTTCACCCTTACCGTGGAATCTTGGAGGACCAAAAAGGAAGAGTGAGGGCTGAAGTCCACAAGATGCACAAATCACACTGTCAAGAAAGAAAAAAAGATTGACCATTTTGGAGAGGAGAGAAGTGAGTCACTATGCTTCTTATCAAGAGGAAGAAGAATATGGATTTTAGCCAATGGACCATTTTGAAAATTGTTAAAATGTTTTGAAAAAAAAGAAGAAGTCATTTTTGAATTCAAATACAAATCATATTTGTAATTTAACTTTTTTTCTTCTGTAAATGTCAAATAAAAAATAAATTACTACTCCTACCACTAATCCAAATAAGCTCGTAAATCTGATTACCAAAAAAAAAAAAAAAAACTCATCTGAATATTGAGGCAGAGCCTCGACATTTTTGCCCTATCTAAAAATAAGTAACATACAAGGTTTTCCCACAACAATACAATAATTTTACTTTTTTAAACCAAAAAAAAAAGGCAATGGTGTTATAGTCCAGTAATATGAAAGTTATTTCAAGCGGAATGGCCGTAGGTTGGATCACGCTTCTACGAAAATCTACAACTTCATGTGTATTTTGTATTACCTCCCATCCTAATTATAAAATAAAGTTGATTTTTTTTTTTTTTGGAGAGATTAAAAAAGCTAAATAAGTTATTTAATCATTTCATATGTTGTGTATTCTTAAATTATATATTAGTTTATTAGTCAAACTAAATAGTTTGAAAAAAAAACTCTAAAGTAATTTAATTAATTTCTTTAATTTCTTTAAAAAATTCAACTATATTTTATAATTAGAATCGGAGGGGTATTATATACCAGCCACACAATCTACGTACATTTCATTGGATGATTTTATTATTCTACACCGTTTTAGATGAAATACTTGTAATTTTTCTATTGCACATTGTTATATGAAAATAATAATCCGTTTAAATGGAACAACCTATGATTTTTATTAATAATTAGTAGACATGAAACATTCATAGTTATATAATAAGTGGAAAACACTGATAACAAATTTACAGGACAAACTTCTATTACGTGAATTGATACATGCTTGTTCCTTCTCACTCCTTTACTTGTTACACGGTTCAGCCCTGATCCAACAACCACGT
The DNA here is from genome assembly GCA_037074495.1 of Acacia confusa. NCBI lineage: Eukaryota > Viridiplantae > Streptophyta > Magnoliopsida > Fabales > Fabaceae > Acacia > Acacia confusa. The sequence goes on along the minus strand of CM073507.1, from coordinate 3,440,953 downwards.
CCTACGTCGCAGGAATAACGACATATATAGTACTTACAACTAACGTGTTGTGCCATATATGGGCAAGTTTTTGGTGGCAGATCATCAACGGCATCATATGTAAGGGCAGAGACCACGCAACTTTGTACTCTCTCATGCTCAACCTGCCACCAAACAAGCATCCATATATCCCATCAGGCATCAGTAGCCTGTCTTGGGTTTCATCCACCTTCTCATTTCATAATCATATCATGTTTAATCTGTAAAATATCAAGGATATATAAGCCGTTGGGTTGTTTTGTTTCCTTTTTCATACTCAGAGTATATTATTGAGGAGCATACAACTTTGATTTATATATATGCACTCACATGCAAGTGTACGAATTTGTTAAGTAGTCAATTAAACTCCATCTCCTCTCTCTATAAATATATATTTATAATGCAGGAGATGATTGGAATCTGATGTGAAGGCACACGCAACTTGGGCACGAAAATAGAGCGCAGTGATAGATATTGAAAATAAATAGGAATAGACGACAAGGCATGGAAGCATATAATTGTAAGGTGACGTACAGATGGATTTGCAGAAAACTTAGATGCAAAGATATATGGAGTGGCTCAGCAGACTTTGATCTCTCGATCTGTCAAATGCTTTGGTTTGCCACTTGAAAGCATCTTTAGTTTCTCTTCCATTACACAGGAACACCGCACAACTGTCTCAACTCTTGAAAACACCACCCCACCAACTCTCTCACACTACATATATATCACAAAATGAATAATGTTTGGATGCATGATTTCCTGCACGAAATGATATGTGTGCGCGTGGTAGATAACAAGACTAGGAAACTTGGAACCACACACTTGCTTTTATCACTGCCTGTGGCTTGAATTGAACCGGTCAATGATTTACAATCTAACCAAATAAAAGGTTTTGGACTCAAACCGAGCGATGAAAAATAGCTCGTCCATTACATTGGCCATAACGCACCAAAACACTTATACCCCCCAACCATGTGATTGCTGCCTGAGATGGTTGCGAGGTTGGTTGGACCATCCTTATACCTCTTAACCACATCTCATTGTCCTCTTTTTTTTAATTATCTCCACATACTTTTCTCTCTTGTGTGCTTGGAATCCTTTTCTTTGCACGCCAAGTCGTTTTCTGGGTACATCAAGCAACAGGGGCCCTCAAGGAAAGATCTCAGTTGGTGACTGAACCAAATATTCTCCAAATCAAAGCAACATGGAATAATTGGTGTTTTGTTGGACCTTAATTTCATTTCCTCTCTGTCAATAAGCAGCTGTACGTTTTTAATAATAGAAAATAGAGGTGGTGGTGGTGGTGAATCTTAGCTTGTGCGATGAGGAAATTGCAGGGAAGTATAGAGCTAATAATAGCAGGAACATGAACAGGAACGATGTGCATAAGACCACCTGCTTAAACTTATAGTGTATATATAACTGCGTGAATTTAAAATTAGGAAAATGGAACTGGATTGGGACCAAACAACACAGGACAAGTCCCCACGGCCAAATCGTGTATCACAAATGACGAAACAATAACATCCATATGATGAATGATGAATCACTTTCTTGTGTAAGTGAATGCATGAGTGGACCAATCATGAACAACGCCACTCCATTATAAAATTGTCTCATAGTACTTCGGAATCTTTTTTTTAATACTCTCTTCACTGGTGATTTTATTATACCGGTGTGTATATGTATAGCTAGCGATTGATTCAGAATCTGGGTGAGGGTCACAGTTGCTTCTTGCCTCCACGCAGCTCCCATGTGCATCTTGCTTGCACCTAAAACCAACCGCACCTTGGCTCTCTCTTTTTATGCACTCCTCCCACCTACCTATATACGTTTCTAATCTCAAATCCTTACACACACACACACACACACACAGACCCATCTACTAAACATTCAGTTCTCATTGGGCAGATGTACGGTCCCAACAGGATTCTTGTATGGGTATTTAATCTCTTTTCTTGTTGACAACAGGATTCTTGGACACCAGACGTTTCATGAGATCCGGTTGTTATCATCGCTAGTGTGTGTGTGGGTGTATGAAGAGACAGCCTTATTACTTTGGTGGTATGTGTGAAGATTGATAAAATGCAAGGCATAGTTGGAAGAAAGTTCAACTCGTGTTTCTCTAAGATGAAACGACCCTTTTCACCTGAATCTCCTCCCAATCCTACGAGCCTTAACTCTGATTCGTCTCCAGACTATCACCTCTCCTGCTCTTCCTCTGCCTCTTCCTCGTCTTCATCCTCATCGTCCAGTCTGATAAAGAACTTCAACTCGCTCTATGATCACACCTTTGATCCCTACGAGCCCGAACCTGAATCGGCCGACTTGGCCGCCGCCTTTGCCTCCCAACGCTTCTTCTTCTCGTCCCCTGGTCGCTCCAACTCTATCATCCAATCACCATCGTCCCCTGAACACCCCCGGGCCCACAAGCTCTTCACAAACAGCGTGGCCGTGCCAACGTACTCGCCGGACCCTTATATGGACTTCCGGCAATCTATGCGGGAGATGGTGGAGGCGCGTCCCGAGCTGATGGATGTCAAATCCAATTGGGAAATGTTGCAGGAGCTCCTCCTATGCTATCTTGCTCTGAATCCGAGGACTAACCACAAGTTCATCGTCCGCGCTTTCGCAGATCTTCTTGTCACGCTCACGCTGCCGCAGCCGCAGCAGGAGGAGGAGGCAGCCGCCGGCGAGAGGTGTTAGATTAGGTTGTTATTCATACATGTCTATTGATATTAATCAAAATGGAACGTGCGTGTCAGATAATGATTGTCCAATCTGCTTCCCATTATTTTTCATGTGGGGAACCTCAAACTTGGTCCCCTCAACCCCTAAAATCCTTTGTCGTCTTCTAAAAATCTTGTCATCCATCACTTCCATGAAACTTCTTCTGTTTTGGTCTGGCTTTCAATTTGAGGCTGGTTTGCTCCTGTATCTTAGTTCATCGCTTGTGATGATTCTTTCAACTTCTTAGCTATGGCAGGTATAGTCTAACTTGAACTGTTTTATAAAATTATTAAGTTTTGAACTAATTAAAATGACCAAATCAAAACTTTATTGTTATCTACACCGTCGCAGATAGCAAATTCTAGGTGTGACTCTGGTTTCTTCCTCTTCTTAGATTTTGACTCGTGATTATTAAAATCCTCAGTCTTCATTAAAAATGAATAGCTTTCAGAATAAGCAGATAATAATTGGTTGGATTTATTCATTCGGTTTGTGGACGGTAGTGAAATTATGAACAGACAAGAACAAGCCTATCACTTACTCTGCTTCTGAATTCTCAGAATCGTTGCGTCGAGACAACGGATGGGTAGCAAAAGCCAGATACGGTACAATAATATAATCACTGGCAGAAGCAGACAGAATCTGAGAATCTCAATTTTGTCTCCTTTTTATTCTTTTTAATTCAATCGGATGAGTAAGTATAAGCCAAGCCCAGGATTCAGTCAAGTGCGTCCTTTTTTTCCTTTCCGTCCCAAAAGATTCAGTCACTGAAATTAGCTATTCTTGCCTGAATCTCCTGTGAAAACAAAGGCAGCATGTGGAGGGAATCAAAAGATAGATCAGCTTTGTGTTTATACGTCCAAGGCATTGTGTGCTTGAGCACCTATATTGCTATTTTTATTTGAAGTTACGATCTACTTTTATCTTTCTGTATTTCATACTGTGTTTTACTGTTTTCTATAAAGTAGATTGATTTTGTCGCTTATGCATGTGGTTGAATTAACCAATGTTTCATCTTGAAGAACTTGGATCCGGCGTAGGTCCAATATTCTGTCGTATCCTCTTTTTAACCATATAACCACTACCACACTTGTTGTAATTCCTAATACAAGAGTCAAAATATGAGTAAGTATCCATATAATTCCATAAACCTCTTTTAAAGATTCTAATATGGAAGAAGAATTGACATCTTATAGTAATTATGAGAAAGGAGTTTTCAAATAACCAAAAAATAAAAAATTGAAACCACACACTTTAGTTGTTTACCAAACAGGCAGGCGCAAATCTTTTTATAATTTTTAACCATAATAACTTAGAGAACTTGTATCAGTCTCACATCAGTGGGTTTCCTTAAAATACGGCTCCAACAGCTAATTGTCAGGACGCCTCAGCTGGCTGGTAGGAGAGGACACTTGCTAGCAACTCCAACAGGCTAGCTTTTGACTTATGTCCTCTACAAAACCTCATTCAGGAGAAAAGAAGGCCCTTAACAAGATGAATAAAATAGCTGAACTTAAAATACATGGGACGTCAAGTCTGATGGTATGAAATGGAGTTCTATTATAACAAATAATAATAATAATAATAATGTATAATTAAAATATAAAAAATAAAAATTATTTAATTTAAATATATTTTAAATCCAAATAATTAAAATTAAATCCACCAACATTATTAATTTATCATACTCAATGAAGAAATTCTTAAAATTTTTATATATCAAGCCATTTAATATGATCAAATCAATAAGAATTTACAAAAGTTTAAGAATAAGTTGACATGATTTTATAAGTTAAAAATATAAAAACAATAAACTTAGTGTATGAACTCACAAGTTTGACTAAATTTGCTATCACAAATTTAAGAATGACTTGACACTTTTTTATATGGCATAAACGTAAAATTGGATGCTCAACTTGCGGGTTTAACAACGATACTACTTCTGACCTGAACCCTTACAAAAAATAATAAAGTAGAAACATTGCACATCCTATCAAAACACTTTTGTCTAAGGGAAGGTTGCCCAGCTTCTCTAACAACAATCTCCATTTGAAGATAAAATTATCTACAAAAACAGCATAGGTTACCTCTATCCTAAATTACATTGCCAAATGCCCTATGTTAATCAATCCACGTTACCCCCTCCAAATTTGTTGAAGGAAAAAAAAACTAGTCAGGCGTAATACAGTAATGGGGTTGCAAATGGACCACAGAAATCAACTGGCTTTGTTCGACAGAACTATCACCTCAGTGCCACCAGCAGACGCGCAGTGAAGAGCCAGGCCAGTAGTTTTTGGGCTACGCAGAGAAGAACCATTGCACTGCGCAGTTCTCTCAACTTGTAAACCAGGATCTGGTAGCTCTGAAGAGTGGCCCGTCCAACGGTTATTAATGAGAACTAACTTCTTATCAGCTGGAAGCAAATTGAACTCGGCTACACTAGATAATTCACTGTTAACATTGACGCCATTCAAAATATCCTCAGCAGAACCTGAAGCCGCTTGTACGGATTGGCAATCTACAGAATTTGTGTCAGTCTGGAGACTAGATGTTTTGGATGCACAAACTTCATCAGCATTTAGCTCACTGACCACACTGGACAGTTTAATGCAATTAACGGGTAAATCCCCAGAAAGCAATTCTTTAGATTCCACTGAATGATGCCGAACAAAGTCATGGTCACTTGTCGGTTCACAACTGCTGGAAATTTTATGTGAACCAAAAACAGAATCAGCCAACTGGAATTCCTGAGACGCAGGATGCAAAGTTCCATCATTATCTTCCAACGGGGTTAAACTTTTCAAATTATCATATGCGATTTCAGAATCTTTGGATTCCCTCAGACAAGACACAATCTCAGATCTGTGAGGAATATTTTCTGACAAGAGGCACGGAGAATCCTCATCACCGTGTCTATGTGTAACTATCTCATCTGATTTTGTGAGATATTGACTTCCCTTCTTAGACCCTGAGTTTTGGCTTGATGGCTTATCTGTAGCAGAAACGATCACTTCAGTTCCAGAACAGCCCAACTCATGACATATACTGTCAGGAAGTTCAGGATTGGAATCTACAGCAGAAAGTGTTGCGCAAGAATAAGTTTATATTTTCAGAGATAAAAAGAGACTTGTTTCTTTGTGGTGCAGGCATACACAACTACATCTAAGAGCTGTCTAGAGTCTACCAACATTTACCTTCAGCAGGAGTCAGATTTTCTTCAGCAGAAGTAGGCTTTGGTATCTTTTTCTGTAACATATCTACATGAGGGAACACCAACAGATTTAAGTTTTTTACCATTTGCTTGCTAGTCGGATCAAGTGGCTCAAACGCAAAAACTGAAGTCCAAGTTTCTCTGACTTCTGCTACAGCTGGTATTACCAATAACCCTACATTCAGAGAGCTGAGTACCTGATAAAAGTTGCAGAGAAACGGAGTGCTTGAGGTGAGCAAAATGAGAAGTCCAAAGGGAACCAGCAATAAAATTAACAAAAAAAGAAAATGAACATGTCACTCCACATATGTGCACTTCATTAACATATTTAACAACATCTATCATCGTAAGGCTTGATTCAATTCAAAATGTGATTGCCCACATATGATGGGGCCTTTAAAAACATCACTTAGCTTTGCTAAATAGTTCGAATGAATTTCTAGTATTTTATATGAAAAATATTAGCACTATCCGAAGTCATGTAAGGTGAATGAGCATTGCATAGATTGTAGGCATAAGGTATGGTGAACTTATGCTCGGTCCACACTTCCAATCCATATAGCCGTAACTAAATTCAATCATGAGCTTTCACACAACTAATTGACCTATTGCATTTAAATGTTCATTGTAAGGTTACAAACGCCTTTACATATTTTAACAAAACTTAGTTCTCCATCTGTCAGCATGACAACAAAATTGCAAGCATCATTTGGAAAAGCACCCCAAGACGTCGGAATAGGAGAGGTAATTTTGCCGTATTAAGCCCTATGTAAAATTTTCAAAATAAATGCATTATTATCAGATTGTGCTTGCTCAACCTGATCTAAACTTACATCTTCAACGGAACTTAGGAGACGACGGCACATTCCTTGCCGCCTATACATAGACCTGGTCCCAATAAATGGCATCTCTGCTAGTTGGTTCCCATGGATCCTATTTGACCAATTAATAAAAAGTAAGTATCAGTACAAAATCTTGTTGCTCGCAGTCACACAAAGCAGCACACCCACAGCATGGTTTGGGATTATTTTATTTATTTATTTATTTATCTTGGGGGGTGTCATAATGCCCAAATTGCATAAAAGCAATTAATACAGAATTAAAAAAGGTAAATTTAACAGCCGTTCACCTAATAGATGCAGCACAGATAATTTCATCTCCCCTCTCTAGAATGGCAGTAAAAAATCCACTATAGTTCAGGCGGTTGAAGTTTGAGCTGAAATTGACAGAGATCACCAGCACTTAGTTACTAAAAAAAATGAGTAAGCACAAAAACTTTCCAATTCAAGCCCTAACCTGTACTATGATTTTTTTGAACATATATATTTTAGGATATAAACAATTAATTACTTAGATGTGAATACAAGAACTATGAAAAACCATTTATGGGACATAGTTATCGTTTAACTCTGAAACTTTACGAGAAAATTTCTCATACTCATGATCATTAGTCATTAAATATATTCACGGAAGAGGTCAAGGCAAATTTATTGGCGCAACTCTGCCATGCAGACTGCGAAGGATGACTGGTTAAAAGTACTCAAGAAAAGAAGCCATGTGACCTTACCCACAATTATAAAGAACACTGTGGATCATATTAATCCCACTTTTATGATCAATATAAGGCTTAAAACACTCATTCATTATCGATACGGCAACTGCTAGCTTGGAATTACATTCAACCATCTGAGATTTAATCTTAGAAGCATCTGAGCCAACATCGGATCGCTGAACTAAAGTCCAGGCAAATCCTCCTTCAATTTCATGTTTGATCCCAAGAAGCATATTGAGTCTCTCATGTAACTGGCAGGGCAATAAACAAGAAAAAATTGATTTAGTTACATCATAATAAACAGAAAATGTCCTCAGAATTGACAATATTATTTTATAGGCATTGGATGATTAGTTACTCAAGCATGGATTTTAGCAAATTGCCTATATGGCAGGAGTCATATATATAACTTCACAGTAATGCAATGCACACCCATTACCAAGTTTACTCATATGCCTAGGCAGGTGCGTGGGCAGTAAATATCATACAAAAAAGGTTTTTTCTTGATTGATAAACCTGATCTTATAAGGAAGGCTCTACATTTCAGATTTTGAAATATCCTAAAATTTTTATCACTATTTGATTTCATATAAGGCATGATTCTACTTGGAACAGCATGATAACGTCCCAAACAGCCCTCTGTTGACTTATTCTCAGAGAGGAAAACGTGCCAGAGAGGAGTAAGATTAAGGAAGCAACGGATCAAATAGTTGCTATTAATTTGTTATTTTTCTTTAATTTAATTTGTTGACAAATAAGTGTAAGTATCTACTAGCACGTTTAGGAATTAATTGGGATATTTTGCTGATTTCATGGATTGCTATTTATTTTATTTGCATTCTTCCCTCAGTAAATTGCTTCTATAGATAGGCAGCGTCTTTTTTGACAATATCATGGTGTATAGCCCTTCTGCTCAGAGTCATTTAGAACACCTAAGAATCATTTTCCAGATTTTGCAGCAACACTCCTTTTATGCTAACGCCAAGAAGTGCTCTCTGGGACAAACCAGAATTGATTACCTGGGTCATATAGTATCTAGCAGAGGTGTTGAAGTCGTTCCTGAGAAGATTGTAGCTGTTTGCCTGTTTCTGAGTGGCCAATACCATCTTCTGTGAAGGAATTGCAGGGGTTCTTAGGACTCATGCTATTACAGACGGTTTGTGAAGAATTATGGGATCGTTGCTCGTCCATTAACAGATTTGACAAAGAAGGATGCTCTCAATTGGTCAAGATAGGCTTAAACGGCCTTTGAAAGCTTAAATACAGCCTTAACCACCACAACTCCGGTTCTCAAATTACCGGATTTCCAGCCTCCTCTTGCCGTAGAATGCGATGCATCCATGGATGGGATTGGAGTAGTACTCATGCAAAATGAGCATCATATAGACTATTTAAACAGGGGTTTCTCTTTTTGCAACCGTTACAAGTCTGCATATTATCACGAACTCCTTGCATTTGTGCTTTACTTGTTGGGACATCACTCTTATGTGCAAACTGATCATCACATCTTGAAACACTTGTTAGATCAGTAAATTATGACTACCTCACAGCAAAGACTCATGGTAAAACTTCTCCCTTTTGACTTTACTATAATCTATAAATCGGAAAAGGAGAATATAGCAGCAAATTCTCTTTCTAGACGGCTACAACACGCTGACTTCTTCCAAATAGCCATCCCTTTTGTGGATGATCTACAACAATTGCCCCAAGCTTTACTTGAAGATCCCGAGACCAAGGCTAAGATTGACGAGTTGAAGGCTAATCCTGATCACCTTTCTAATTTCCATTTTGTGAATGGGACAGTTACGTTACAAAACAAGACTGGTCATTTCCAATCAAACACCCCTTCGAGCGAAGTTATTAGAGGAAGCTCATGCCACTCTAACAGGGGGTCACGGTGGGTACCTCAAGACCTTGACAAGACTAAGTGCTCATTTATATAGGAAGGGGATGAAACATGATGTGAAGCAGTTCATACAAAGGTGCTTGATGTGTCCATAAAACAAGTACCAAACCTTAGCCTCCATAAGGTCTTTTGCAGCCACTTCCCATTCCATAAAGAATATGGGAAGACATATCCCTCAAGTTCATTACAAGACTTCCAAAATCTCGGGGATTTGATGTGATTCTAGTTGTGGTCGACCACCTCAACAAGTACAGCCATTTCATTGCATTATCTCATCCATATTCTGCTAAAACTATGAATGGACTATTTGGTCAAGATGTAGTAAGGTTGCATGGCGTGCCTAGATCGATTGTCTCCAATAAGGACACTTTCTTTTTAAGCGCTTTCTGGCAAGAGCTATTTCACTTAAGCCAAACACGCTTCAATATGAGCACCACCTATCATCCTCAATCAAATGGGCAAACTAAGGTGGCAAACCATTGCTTAGAAACCTACACATGCTGCTTTGCACGTGAACAACCCAAATGAGGGAGCAAGTACCTCTGCTGGGCAGAGTTTTCATTTAATACAGGTTTTCATGTGGCAGCAAACAACACTCCCTTTCAATTGGTGTACGGGCCTGATCCCCCTCCACTCCTTCATATGTGAAAGGGGAGACTCTAGTGGCTGAATTGAAGGAACGACTAGAGACTCGAGATGCACGTGAAGATTCTTATGTGATAACCCCCTTAGCTCAAAACCAGATGAAATTGCATGCTGACCACCATAGGGATTTTGTGTTACCACCAGGGGATGCGGTCTTGTTGAGACTAAAACCTTATCACTAGGAGTCATTAGCCAAGAAAAGGTTTGAGAAACTTTCCTCAAGATTTTTTTGGGCCCTTTAAGGTTCTTAAGCAAGTAGGCCAGGTGGCATACGAATTAGAGCTCCCTTCAAATGCAAAAATCTACCTTGTCTTCCATGTGTAACTTTTGCGCCCTGCCTATGGTCAGCTACCAGCCACTCCACCTCATGCCCTCCCTTTATCATCAGATTTGGAGCTGCTTCTCACTCCCCTAAAGGTGCTTAATCACCACTGGACAGCTGATGCAAAATTGGAGCTGCTAATCCAATGGGAACACCGGCCAGCAGAAGATGCAACTTGGGAAGAATATGATCTCATCACTGAGCAATTTTCCCACTTTCAACTTGAGGACAAGTCGGCTTTTTTGAGGGGGGGAATAATGATAACGTCCCAAACAGCCCTCTGATGACTTGTTCTCGGAGAGGAAAACATGTCAGAAATAAGTGGAAGTATCCACTAGCACGTGTAGGAATTAGTTAGGATATTTTGCTGATTTTACGGATTGTTATTTATTTTATTCGCATTATTCTCTCTGTAAATTGCTTCTATGAATAGGCAATGCACGACATATTTTCAGAGTATTTTATTCTTGGAGATTCTCCTAGGCTATTATCGAGAGATTGTGAGATTCTTGCCTTCTCTCCTCAGTAGATATTTTTATTATCTTTCCTATTATCACAGCATAAGAAACAAAGTCACAATGTAAATCATTTCAATATATGGACAACTAGATTTTACAACTTTGACAACAAATATTTAAAAAGACGGGCAGCCACATCTTGATTGACATAAAATATGAAACCCAAAGAAACAAGATATTTCAATTCACTACTAATGCAAAAGATAGAACTAAACCTTGAGCTAAAAGATACAGCACAAAACTCTCCAAGTGCTAGTTTGAAGCCAGTATTGCAATCAGACAATTGACAAAACTCAAATTAGTACTTAGAATAACTTAAACTCAGGTTAGTATGCCAACTAAAATTTATAAGCAAGATCACACCTCTTGACATCTGTTTCCACAAAATGCATCAAAGGAATCATCAATCTGGGCACAATCCACCTCAATACAGGATCTGTGATCTACAAAAGATAACAGTTCATCTTATGCTCAGTGAAAAGGGAAAATACCTGCCTTGAGCATCTTTTTTTTTAAAAAAATAAAAAACTATGTCCACAAGGAATTACATTGTTGTCCACATAAGAGGCATGTAAATGTTGCGAACTCAGTAATATCAGCATCACCATCCCTTTTGCTTGCACTTCTGACCAAACCACAAAATTTGCAACAGCAATAAATGCAATGCCAATCACCAAATGGAAACTTCTGCAAGGAGAAAACAATATATATCATATCCCAGTGCAAATATGAAAGTCGTCAATCTTTTGCATGCAACATTATCAAAGGTAAGCCTTGAAATTATAGACATAACCACAAAATGAGCCAGAGAATATGAAAGATAACCAAAAAAGTAAAAAGTAATAGCGATAATGAAAGCCAATCAAATTTGCATCAAGTTATCAGATATTAATAAAAAATATATATATACAAGGCAATTGACAGAAAATGATGAGGAAAATATCGGGGATCCGCGGACAAAAACAATATGCACCACTCATCCTGAAAAAATATTTACAATGAAAGTGTTAAGTGGTGTATAGAAGAATGTAGGAGAAGAGAGAGGGAAACGAGAGGGAAGAGGGAGGAGAGTAGAACAGAGAAGGAGAGAGACGAGTGATACTTACCATATCTTTTACAGCTTACATATCAGAAAGTACGTGGCACAATATAATTTATTAAATGAATATAAATTGACAGAGTCATATGATTTTGCATCAAAGATACATACTTTCATACCCACGCAGCTTTGATGGAATGTTGATGGGCAACTATCGCAACATATCAGGTCCCCGCCATCTCCACAGACGCCACACGTATCATCATTAGGGTCTTCACCAGCAACATCAACGAAATGGAAACCTTTACGTTCAGATTCATCTTGTTTGTTCCACGAATCTAGCAGGCACTGCAAGAGAGAAATTCCACCCTCTGTATATATATTTCTAAATGGATCGGAGAGTTTGCTTCCTGCATGGGCTTCAAACTCCGATATTGTTATGATTTCATCACAGCAGCCACAGTGAATGCCATCCCCTGTTACCCTGCCCTCCAATGCCACTCCTTCACTTCCATGGCTCATGTAATGAACCTTCCCAGTTTGCAAGACCATTCCCATATCAATCATCCAGGCAAGTAGAGTACGTTTTCCATTGTAAGGAACATATCCATCAACTTCTGAATCTACCTCTTTCTCGACATCACTAACCAACAGAACACCTCGCTTCTTGTTTTGAGTTTTCTGTCGCTTATGATCCTTAACCGGAATCGATATTCTGCTAGGTGATGCAATATCAGAATGATCCTGCTCAATAAATGACTCTTTACTCTTCTTCTTCCCCTTTTTTTCCTTTTTGTTAGCTCCATTAACCTTTTCTCCATCCTTTTTCCCTTTCTTTTTTGATTTCTTTTTGTCTTTTCTTTCCTTGCTGATCACCTTAGTTAATGTTTTAAATTCTTCCTCAGGTATAGGTGTGAATTTAAAACCTGGTCCATACACCTTGCCTTCACCGTCACCATTTTCATAATGCATCTTCAGCCTATTGTAGGCCAAGGTAATTGACCAGTGGGTCTTTCCGTCTAGACTAACATACACTGCATCACTGTAATCTCTGCCATTCCTAAGTCTATAGTCAACTGTCCAGCCTGCAGCAGTGAGCCGTTCCATTATCTGGTCCCTCACCAACTGCTTTGCTTTACTCTTTTGCCTTTTCTTTGATCTCAATGGTGATGCTCCTACATTGTTCTCAGGTTTGATATAAGAAAAATTCACTTCTAATTTCTTTCCAAAGGGTCTCTTTGAGCATAGTTTAGTTGGACTTCTACAGGCACCCTCTCTAATAGTTAAACCTTTTTTACCTTTATGAAAGCCCAGCTTTCTATTTTTACTACATCCCACAGTGATGAGCTTATGATTTTGCCCAGCCTTGGGTGGCCTCCCTGGCTTCCGTGGAAAACCACCAACCTGCATTGTCATCTCTGTTTTGGGGGGCCTCCCACGCTTTCGTTTCAACTTCTGTTTGCCAGTGCCTTCCTTAATCTTCTTCTCCTCATAACCACTATTAACGCATTCATGGGTCTCTACCTGCACTGTCATCTCTGTCTTGGGGGGCCTCCCACGCTTTCGTTTCAACTTCCGTCTGCCAGTGGCTTCCTTAAGCTTCTTCTCCTCATAACCACTACTAACGCATTCATGGGTCTCTATCTGCATTGTCATCTCTGTCTTGGGGGGCCTCCCACGCTTTCGTTTCAACTTCCATTTGCCAGTGCCTTCCTTAAGCTTCTTCTCCTCATAACCACTACTAACGCATTCATGGGTCTGTATCTGCATTGTCATCTCTGTCTTGGGGGGCCTCCCACGCTTTCGTTTCAACTTCCGTTTGCCAGTGCCTTCCTTAAGCTTCTTCTCCTCATAACCACTACTAACGCATTCATGGGTCTCTACCTCTCCTGCCTTAACCTGTATCTTCTTAGACCCATCAGAATCTCTACTTTTCCTCACCACCTCCACAACAGCGTTATCTTCATTATTAGATTTCTCACCATCGGCCCTCTTCAACTGTGAGCGCAATACTCGACCAACTATTTGCAATTTATCATTTGAGTCCCCTTCCTTCTTCACCTTCCCCTCAATGTTATCCACACAATTTAAAACCCTTCCATTGTTCTCATTCTCGACTAACACAACGTTCGTCCCAGTCACCATATCACAGTCCAGTTCACACTCTTTTGCTACTTTCTCCACTTCTTTATTCGCAACTTCCAAGTCCAAAGGCTCTCTCTCATTCGAAGAATCCACACCACTAGAATCAGGAGCATCCTGTTTTACTATGCTTCCTTTCTTTTGAAATACTCCACTTCCAGAAACCTCGTCGGTCTCCGGCTTCTCCAATCGCTCCCGAGATCTAAGCCCCTCCCTCATTTTTCACGGAACTCTATTTCTACAAGGAATGTTTGGGCTCTGCCGGAAGTAACACTGAAAACCACGCATAAAACGCCCATTTATTAATAATCGAAAGCTTACGGGTCTAGTGCAAAGGAACTCATCCGTCAAGTCCAAACGTATTTTCCCGGAGAACTACATCAAATTTGGCACTGAGCGATGCAGTTCAAAAAAATAGAAAAGTGGAGAGAATCAGATGAATATTGAAGAGAACGATCAAAGCAATATCAGGATCGTAGCTTACCAATGCACCAATTGCAGGAAACTCTGTAAACCCTGGGACGTTAAGCGAAGAATTAGATGCATCCGTCGACGAGAAGAGCCCTGTCGTCGAAGAGTCGTTTCGGAATTTGGAAATTGAGGCTTTGAAGGACAACGATGGAAGAAAGGGTTTAATAAAGAACGGAGACACCTTCCTACTAAAAAAGAGAAAAAGAAAAAAAGAAAGAACTGTTATGAATATACTTATTATGTGGATGTCCATTGACTCCCGATTTCCAAATATTAAAAGATGATATGGGACCCACGCATAGTGATTTACTATTTGCATAGTACCACGCATAGTAGTTTACTATTTGGTGGGACCCGCACACAATTATACAATCACTCACGGGAAGGAAATCCGTGAGTGAATAGTTTAGGTTTTTGGGGAAAACTACACCAAATGACCCAGAGGTAGAAATTACACTAAAGTCTCATTTTTCTTATATAAATAGAGGTTTTCTGTAACTGTTCATTGATTGAATGAAATGAGAATCTATCTCTCTACTTTATCTCTCTAGAACCTCTGCTCTTCTTCTTATTATTTTTATCAGTTTTATAACACGTTATCAGCACGAAGACTCTACCAAGGTAAGATTTTCTCACCATCTATTTCATATTTCCATTTTATTTATCTGGGATGATCTTAACCATTATATGGAATTAAATATCTATTCTTACCGATTATTTTAACATCGGGTTCCATGGTTAAGATTTGAGATTATTTACTATTTTACTACGGTAAATAGTAATTTACTATTCACAGTAAATTTACCCCTTTTTCAGTAATTTTTACATTTTATTCATTTGACTCCTACATGGAAGTCTAGATTAATCTTTCTGTAATTTTACTTTATTCACTATTTATAGTGAATAGTAATTTTACGGTAAATTTATATTTTATTATTTACAGTAATTTATTTATGTTTATATATTCTTCCCACTTCCTATTCATTTATTTCATGGTGGCGTCATTAAGCTCCATTTGTAATTCTTTACTTACTGCTTTATTTATTTATCTCATGGTGGCTATACTAAGCTCCATACTGACTTTACTAATATTTAGTTTTATGTCACTAACATTTATTTTATTGTTACTAACATTTATTTATCTTTTATGATAGCACATTAGTATATTTACTAGTGGGTTCTATTTATTTATTTTAACATTTATTTATTTTTTTATGGCGGCAATATTATTTATTAGTGGGCTCCATTTATTTATTTTATTTTACATTTATTTATTCTTCATGGAGGCACACTAGTCTCTATTAGTGGGCTCTATTTATTTATTTTATTTAGAGTTTATTTATCTTTTATGGTGGTGACATTTTGTGGGCCCCATTTATTTTATTTTAATTCTTTACTGCTTTATTTATCTTTCATGGTAGCAACACTAGTATAGTGGGCACCATTTATTATTTACTGCTTTATTTTTCATGGTGGTAACACTTGTATAGTGGACTCCATTTATTTATTATTTATTTACTGCTTTAAATCCCCTTCCCTTTTTATTTTACCGTTTTCTATATATATTATATATATATATATATATATATATATATATATATATATATAATATATATAGAAAACGGTAAAATAAAAAGGGAAGGGGATTTAAAGCAGTAAATAAATAATAAATAAATGGAGTCCACTATACAAGTGTTACCACCATGAAAGAGTTTACTACCATTCCTATCTCATCTTCTTTTTATTAATCTAGCATGTTTATTTCCAGTCATTTATTTTATTTTATTTATTTATTGCTATATATATATATATCCCTCTCCCTTCTTATTATTTATGGCAACCACACTATTAGTGGGTTCCATCTATTTATTTTATTATGCTTATATTTTATTTATCTTGAAGATAAACTGTTAAAAGATCATATATATTATTATGAGATCAAAATGCCATAGAGATATGAGGCATAGATTGGCTTGAGAGATGAGGCATAAATTGGCTTGAGCCTAAGAGGCAAGATAGCCTTAATTTCAGAGGCAAGATTGCCTGAAGCCAAGAGGCAAGTTAGCCTGATAACAAGAGACAAATTATGAAACAATATTTGATCCATAAATTTTGTATGTTATCAGTTGTATAAAGGCCTCAAAATTGTATATTTGGCATTAAATATTCCCTTAAATTATGAGACAAGGGATTGTATGATCATGATTGATATTATAAATAAATATATTCAATTTGCTATTGTAGTAGCAATATTGTGGATTAATTTCTTGCCATGATCAAACAAATCAGTGAGTTATGGATCATGAATTTTTATCCAACTTCATTCCCAGAAGTGAATGAAGCAAATATATTATTATAGTTGTTATGTGATTTCTATGATTATAACAATTTTTATAAATACGAGAAAAGAATATTCATAAACAAAATAATTAAGCAAAAGGAAATATTATTTCAACAAAGTTTAATTGCGAGTGGCTCAACATCATTACAAACTTTAATCATCTCATTCTGAAGATATTTAATGTCTTCTTCTTTTGCTTCTCTTGAGATGGGATCCAGATGAGGCAAAGCTCTTCGTAATATCGAGATTTGCGTCATAAGTTTCTTGAGCTTCTTGTGTGGCCACTCAGTTAACCCTCCTTTTTGATAGATTTTTTGTATGGTGTGAGTAGACATATTTAATTGTTTACTCGCTTCATCAAGGGTTAAGTGAAAATAATTTCTTAAATCATGGAGCATTGTTTTCTTTATTCTTTCTCTTTGCTCCATAGATAACCTATATAATTCACCCTGGTTAAGGGATGAAGTATCATAGGGTATACTTACTGCAGGTTGTTTTTCTTTGCCTAATGAGTGTTCAATATTGGTTTGAAATGAACTTCCATGGAGGTCATTTGGATTTATAGCCCATTCCGAACCAACACAGAGAACCTCATGATAGGCTAATACAGGATCACGCATCAAGATATATCCTGATGCTTGTAAATCTATACAATACTGTGTCAGAAATTGTTTGATTTCTTCAAAATTTTTCTTTGTGAAATCAAACATTGGAAGCCTGTCAGTATTATAAGATTTATCCTGTACTTTTTCAAATAAAACAGCATGGGTAATCATACCTGTTCTTCTTCCGTGAACTTCAAGTTTATGGTACTGAAGTCCGTTGGTATGAATAATTTCCCGTAAAACATGACAGCAACTACATTCCAATAAGCTAGTAGTTGCTAATTGGCTTGTAGCTGTTGGCTGGCTAATTGTTGCTGGCTGGCTAGTGGTTGTTGGTTGGCTGATTGTTGTTGTCGGGCTGGTTGTTGCTGGCAAACTGATGATAGTTTGCTGGCTAATGAATGCTGGTTGATTAACTGCCGACACTATTGGTTGAACTGGATTGGTAGACTCCATTAGTTCTGCCATAGTTCTACACCTCTTAACAGGCCTCCTTGATGAACCTGCTTCAGTTGTACCTTCAATCCTTGTAGATTGAGGAAGAACACTTGTTCTAGGGGGAGAAGTAGGTACATTTGAAGCAGAAGGAGGAATAGTAGAAGGAGGAATAAACATTTCAAAGGGATTAGGAGATAACAAAGAAGTAAATGACATGTTATGCTGATCATCATACAACAAAGCATCAAGTAATGCTGTTTCGGATGTATCAGAAACTGGGATAAAACTGCTTGGTCCTGCCATGGCAATAGAATTTAGAGAAATATGTGTGAGTATCTGGTAGTTGATATTATCAGATGCTTGAGTGTTTGTGAGGCATGTTCGTTTGCCTTCCTCTATTTATAGTTGAATTAAATCCTATTGAATCTCTGCAGATTTGCGTAGTCCTGTTAAATCTCTACAGATTTGCTCCCTATAAAGCACGAGCCTGGAATCTTTTTGACTTTATATGTATACGACAATCTGAGTTGTCGCGCCTGTGATTCCACAGTGATGCGCCTGTGATTACACAGTATTGCGCTCGTGAATCTGCAATTATACACCTGATGATTTTGTATTTAATATATATTTGTTTGTTGATTCTGGAAAATGGAAATTTTGTTACCAGAAGTAACAAAATTATGCATTGATAATGCATTTAGAAATCTGTGGAATTTTAATGAAATAGATATCATATATGCTATTATCATGGAATATTGTATGGAAATTCCATAAATTAATTTTTAAGGTCTCACACTTGAGGGGGAGAATGATAATGATATATATCAAGTGTGAATATTTATGTGATAATTCTTTGTGAATGTTTCTATGTTGATTCCCCCAAAATGAATATTAGATTTGATGATAAATCATATGAAATGTTGGCATGACTTGTTTGATCATCCGAGTCATATATTATGTGCTGCATGTTCTCAGATAGAATTAATTATTGGAAATGGATCTCTGGAAATATATCAAATTGAAAGTTTACATATGAGATTATAAATTTGCAAAGTTAGCAGTGATGTTTGCAACCAGAAGTTTGCAATATATTATGCGCGCAATTTCCAGATTGAATGATCCAGAAATAATGTATTAAAGTATCCATGAATGGATAGATCAATGATTATGAGAACAAAATTTATATGTTGTGTATATTTGCAGCAATTATATAAGCCAACAGAATTCTCCCCGTATAATTGGCTTTTGGTCAGGAGCCAGATTAATTCCATCTTGAAATGTTTTAAATGTGTAATGATTATTAATCTATTACAATGCACATAGATGGATATACAAAGAAAATTGATGATTTGATGAGGGGGAGAAAAATAAGCAGATTGGGTAAAGATTTACTAGAATGAATTATCATTGGCTCATATTGATCATCGTACAAGGAATTGTGCACTAAAAGTTCAAAATGATAATTCAATTTCAGAGTTTAGTTAATCGAATGCCAGAAGCATTTACTGACCTAAAGAAAGTGACAAAGTCACATATCCCAACTGCAAATGCTCCTATATGAATTGTTATAAAGCACTCCTGAAGCGTTGCAGGTCCATCGGTTTTAAAAGATAAAAATCCTCAAAAGAGAAAAGGAGCTATAAAATATAGATGATTAAGTCGAGGATAATTAAGTAAAGCTCCAGAAGAGTTATCTTTTGATGAGATGTTATCTCCAGAAGAGATATTACAAGAAAAGTGTATTGTGGTCCAAGAGAGACCTAGGTACCTAATATATGTGAATATAATGAGATCTCAATAAATTATGAATGAAATCCGATGGGACTGAAAATGAAGTCGACGTTAATAATATCTATGATAGCATATGCTGCAATGAATGATAATGAGGATCATGAGCCACAATATATTTGTATGTGCTAGAAACACATAAGGCGCCAGAAACACATATGTCCCAAAAGGGCTCAAGATGATAGTGCATATAGCATCATTATCTGAATAAACATTTATTGAATTTCTATATGCACATATATATTTATGAAAAGATTATTATGACTTTACTTGACAGATTTAGATCTTGCAGGTATATAATGAACAATCAAATTGGACGTTTCTAACAGAATATTTGATGACAGAAAGTATAATATGCTCAGAAAGACATTGAAGCAATATAGTCATCGGGGGGAGCAACACTGATGTAATCAAGAGGGGGAGACGATACACGCTGTACTCTTTTTCCCTTATCTGGGTTTTATCCCACTGGGTTTTTCCTAGAAAGGTTTTTAATGAGGCAGCACTAGAAAGTGTATCAATGGATGATGTACTCTTTTCTTTGGCTAGGTTTTTATCCCACTGGGTTTTTCCTAGTTAAAGTTTTTAACGAGGCACATTCATAAATGGACATCCAAGGGGGAGTGTTATGAATATACTTATTATGTGGATGTCCATTGACTCCCGGTTTCCAAATATTAAAAGATGATATGGGACCCACGCATAGTGATTTACTATTTGCATAGTACCACGCATAGTAGTTTACTATTTGGTGGGACCCGCACACAATTATACAATCACTCACGGGAAGGAAATCCGTGAGTGAATAGTTTAGGTTTTTGGGGAAAACTACACCAAATGACCCAGAGGTAGAAATTACACTAAAATCCCATTTTTCTTCTATAAATAGAGGTTTTCTGTAACTGTTCATTGATTGAATGAAATGAGAATCTATCTCTCTACTTTATCTCTCTAGAACCTCTGCTCTTCTTCTTATTATTTTTATCAGTTTTATAACAAGAACACAGAATCCCGTTGCCACCGAACGTGATTAATATTGGGTTTAATACGGATGACAAATTAGTGAATTACCCGCGGAATCTTTGAAATGATAATAAAATATGATTTCAGGTAACAGAGGAATTTTTTTGGGGCTAAAATCAAGCAAACAGGGAAATAAATCAAAGACAGACGTGCATTTTTTTCCTTCCAATTTTATATAAAATTTCAGTTTAGTTTTAAAACTTTTATAAAGTACCTTTTTCATCCTTTAATTCTAGTACCATTTATTACAAATGATTATTCTTTATATGAATCACTATTATTACCATTAAAAATTAAATTTAATATGTCAATATTTGAAACTACTTCACCTATATTTAAAATATTAATATTAATATATTTTGTTAGATGAAGAAAATATACTTTTAAAAATTAAGAAATTGAAATTAAATTTTATAAAAAGGATTATTAATAGGGATACACCCTTATCTAACTTGAAAATGACGACAAATATAACAATAGTGTGATCAGTATTTGGCCGTAAGAATTATACTCATACGGATTTAGTTTGTAATACAAACAGGAAGTAGTAATCAATTACTATTAGAAGAATCATTTAAATATGATTTCGTCACAAGGATGATAATGGAATGAGATCATAACTTTGTGAGAATTTATAATTTTGACTCAGGACAGCTTTTTTCCACTGCAACCAAATAGTTCCTCAGCGGCTCAGCCTCAGCCTTCAGTGGTCAGTCATATTTAGGCTTACGTTTGGTAAGCAGAAATGAATTTAAAAGTACCATAATGCTCTTTCCATTCTCAAGGAACAAAAGCCTTCGAGTTGCTTCAGGAGGATGAAGGCAACATGGGTTGAGGCAAATCTGAACCCACCAGGCGAGAACCTTTAATTTGGACCTGAACCATAACTTAACAAAAACTATAACCGGTGACATTGGAGATACTGACGACAAAAGAGATCGGCGGTTGTAGATAGGTTGTCTTCCATCACCATAGCAAGATCGAGGCTGTAGATAGTTGATAGATCTTTGCTTTACCGGTGACATTGGAGATACAGACGACAAAAAAAATCGGCGTCGTTGATGGGGAGGCGAGGAGGTAAATCCGGAGCCAAACGGCGAGGGTTGGCTGAGAAAAAGCTTGGATGGCTGAGAAGTTTGGTGGTGAAGAAGGGTAGTGTTGTAAAGAAAATTTTTACGAGGGACATTGTAGCCTAAAAAGAATGAGTTCCCAGGAGCCACATAGACATTTTGGTCTTCTTCCCAAAGTGCACTTTTTTAGGAAATTATTCATCAAAATGCCCCGACGTTGAAACTATTTTTTATTATACCATTCTCTAGAAACATATTCTCTCTCTGCCCTCATTTAGTCGACTAAAACAGAGCTTTAGTCGACTAAATGTCAAGCCTCTTTTTTTTTTAAATTTTGTTGACATTTAGTCAACTAAATCCTGAGATTTAGTCGACTAAATGTCGTGGGGTTCAAATTTTTTTAAATTCCCTTGACATTTAGTCGACTAAATCCCAAGATTTAGTCGACTAAATGTCGACAGTAGGCTTTTTTAATCTATCACAACCAATTTTCCTTTATTCTTTAATCCCTTTTCTCAATATTATGTTTTTATTTATCTTCTTTATTTTGCATTATGAGTTAGATAATATAAGAATTAGTTAGTTAGTTTAGATCCTATTATTTAGGAACAATTTAATTCAAATCCTATCTTTCTGATTTTCCCGATATTATATTAGAATAATAACTTCTTATATATTTATTTAGTTATACCGATATATACGTAATTTATCCCTACAATCTCTCAATATCTTTTTTGTTCGTATATTTGAATTTGAATGCACTAATTTGTTAAACTTTGAGAAAAAAGCTGGGATTGTTATATTCAACACAAAATATAAAATAATAATAATAATAATAAACAATTACCAGTTTTTTGTATTTTGTGTGGAAGATAACAATCCCAGTTTTTTTCCCAAATTTTAACAAATTAGTGCATTTAAATTCAAATATACGAACAAAAAAGATATTGAGAGATTGTAGGGATAAATTACCTATATATCGGTATAACTAAATAAATATATAAGAAGTTATTATTCTAATATAATATCGGGAAAATCAGAAAAATAGGATTTGAATTAAATTGTTCCTAAATAATAGGATCTAAACTAACTAACTAATTCTTATATTATCTAACTCATAATGCAAAATAAAGAAGATAAATAAAAAGATAATATTGAGAAAAGGGATTAAAGAATAAAGAAAAATAGGTTGTAATAGATTAAAAAAGCCTACTGTCGACATTTAGTCGACTAAATCTTGGGATTTAGTCGACTAAATGTTGGAGGAATTTAAAAAAATTTGAACCCCATGACATTTAGTCGACTAAATTCCAAGATTTAGTCGACTAAATGTTGACAAAATAAAAATAAATAAAAAAAGAGGCTCGACATTTAGTCGACTAAAGCTCTGTTTTAGTCGACTAAATGGGGGCAGAGAGGGAATATGTTTCCAGAGAAGGGTATAATGTGAAATAGTTTCAAAGTCGAGGCATTTTGGTAAATAGTTTCCTAAAAAAAGGGTACTTTAGGAAAAAAGCCTAGACAGTTTTCTAAAACTAAGTTTTGTGTAATACAGGATAAATATATGAGAAGAGTTTTATCTCGATTTACATAAAACTTAAATTTTAAGTGGTATCCAAACCAGTCATTTAATTGATCAATTAAATGTTATCTAAATTAATATTTTAAGATTGTTGTACATACGTGTGTTAATTGTGAGGTAAGAAAGACTATGGATTGACATCAGTAAGGTTGGTGGGTGCAAGGTAAATGCAACGGATATGCATACATAACAAGAAAAGAATTTAAGGAGATAATAATAGATAGATGATATCCCTGATTTATTGTAAGGTTTCTCTTCATTACTTCTTTCCATCTCTACAGATGATTTCAACTTTAATTTGTATGATTTTGGAAATCCGTACACTGTAAAATCTCCAGAGAACATCCTCAAGCACAAAAATCTTCACCATTATCACTTCCAGCAAAACACATTACTTATTTTTCAGGCCTGACTTGACTGCTGAAAATGGAGGAAGGCAGGCTCGGTTATAAAGCCGATGAAACCATTTTCATGGGTGCTCTCTTGTATTGAAGAAATCCAGCCACTGATTTAGATTAGAAAAGACGAAGAGCACGCAGAGAGTAAAAATGCAGCGTCATTGTATGTACAAGAAGGATAATTAAGCTGCTTAGACACCCACTTTCTCTAATGAATGAATCACTTGGGCGGCGAAGAAGCAGGGACAGAACCAGACTTCACAGGGATGGACCAAAGAACATGCACATCCTCGCAGGGGAAAGACTTGACATCCTTGTATAAGATGTATATCCCTGTACCTGTTGCAAAATCAAAACCCAGATCATAACATTAAAGTATCATAAACTAAAGGATGTTTTACAGAAAGATGACACTCAATTTCTGTGGGTTGAGCGGAGACGATCCCAGAGCCTCTTCAAGGGGATAAGAAGGGACTGAAACCATCCTATCTCAGAGGGTTGGTGGAAGGTAGAGAAGAAAATTGTGGTGGGTTTGCTTAGACAGGCGTAACATTGTATACTGTTGTTTCCCATATAACTCATTTTCATGGTCTTCATGCAATAATAAAAACATGGCCACTTGGTGTTGTGTCTCTGTCACACACTGAGCTAAACCCCATTAGTATAAAAATCAAACCTCTCTCACAATCCTTCACACTTCCTCGTCAACCCTCCTAATTTCTCCAAATCGTGTCTCTCAACCCTCCAAATCTACGTCCACTTTATGCGCTTTCTTAGTGTATGTGCAGCCGATGCACAAGACGTTGTTTATTATCTTGCGCTACATGTACTTGTTTACGGGAAAGATTTTAGCTTTGTCCGATCTGCCCATTTAGTGCTTCCAAATTCTAAACACGCGTGTTGAAAAGCCACAACTTCAGTATGGTCTACTCCCAGAATATTTATCCCATATCATCATGATAACACCAAACAGAGAGGCATGTAAGCTATATATCTTTGATTGAGGCTGAATATAAATTCGTCCCCTTCTTTTTAAAAAATGAAAAATCAAGCAGATACATGTATCGTAATGGTGGTTAAAAACTCATTTTATTACTGCGATTTTATGTTTTTACAATTTTTTTCTATTAAAATGATTTTACTAATTTTTTAAACGCTTTTATATTTTTACGATTTTACGTTTTATGATTTTTTATCCCTCTTCCAATTTTACGTAAAATCTCGATTTTAACTACCTTGATCGTGATTGAATTGGAGATAAAATCCTATTTTAAAATATTACTCACTGTTATGAATATTCTTATTATGTGGATGTCCATTGACCCATAATCTCCAAATACAGGATGACATGGTATAGTAATATGCATAGTAATTTACTATTTGTATCCCTCTATAAATAGAGGTCTCCTGTAACTATTCATTGATACTTGAATGAGAATCCATTTCATCTCTCTAGAATTTCCTCTGACTTCTCTCTAGAATTCCTTCAGTTTTATAACACGTTATCAGCACGAATGCTCGTGCTTCTTCATCCCGTGCTTCTTCATTTTTGCCTCACTATCATCTCAGATCTGTTCTATGAAGCTCAATTTTTGGATTACCACCACCTTCATCTTCTCCTTCTCAATCTGCAGATATCTTCACACACACTCCTTGCTTCTATTTCTTCTCCCTCCATAATCATCGATCCATGGCTCCACTAACCCGCATATCCTTCATCTTTTACTTCGTCTTCTTTCACAGAACTATCACCAAACATCTCCACCATTCTTTCAAGTCCAAGCCCTCCTAACCCGGACGGCGATCTCACCGCCACCCCATGTTCTCTCTCAACCCAGTTCAGCCAGCTTCCAAGGCTCCTCCTTCATTAGTCATACCTTTTTTAGCCATGGCTGCTGCTCTTGCAAATTTCATCATCCGGAGTCTTTTCTTATTCAAACTTCAATCCTCTTTCTCTACATCCACTATGAATTTCTTAAACAAGTTGCCGCCTACTGCTCCTCGCATGCCTTGTGATGGGCTTGAAAATATGTTATTCTTCAATTATTCCCAATTATTCAATTCAGTCGCCCTGTGTGTGTTTTCCGTCTTTTTAGTCTTGGCTTTTGGTTTATCTCGCTGGATGAGTTGTTCTCTCCACAAAAACAAAATAATGTGTGGACCCTCCTCTTCCTTCTTTTCTTTCGCCTCCTTCTCTTCTTCTTTTCTTTCTTTGAGATAAAGGTTTAAAGATTTGCTTTATTAGTGGACAAGAAGCAACATCTAGACGAAAGTGGTTGGAAGAAGTAGTTAGGAATGGGTTCCACATGTTTTTCTTTTCTTTTTCTGCGTGCTAGGAGCAGGTATTGATAAAGCCTCCCTTGATCAAAAACTGTAGGTAAGAGGGACGTAAGTAAGTTTTTCAATTTTCTTATTTTCATTTTATATAATCTTTATTATTATTAATTTGACTTCAGATTGGAAGTCTAGATTTAATTTTACTTCTAAATTGTTTTAATTTGATATTTTATTATTGTAATTAACTTTACTAACATTTATTTTTATGTAACTAACATTTAATTTATGCATTTATTTTTATTATTACTAACATTTATTTATCTTTCATGGAGGCACACTAGTATTTATTAGTGAGCTCCATTTATTTAATTTAATTCTTTACTGCTTTATTTATTTTTCATGGTGGTAACACTATATATTAGTGGACTCCATTTATTTATTTTATTTTATTTTAATTCTTTATTGCTTTATTTATTTTTCATGGTAGCAACACTAGTATAGTGGGCACCATTTATTTTATTATTTACTGCTTTATTTCTCATGGTAGCGACACTAGTACTGTGGGCTCCATTTATTTATTTACTGTTTTCTATATTATATATATATATATATATATATATATTTGCATTTGCATATGCATCCTCTTTCTTACCTTTGGATGAGATAGGTCTCGCTGTGAGTTTACTACCATTCCTATTTCATCTTCTTTTTATTTATTTAGCACGTTTATTTCCAGTCATTTATTTTATTTTTATTAATTTATTTACTGCTTTATATAAATCCCCCTTCCCTTTTATTATTTATGGCAACGACACTAATATATACATATTAGTGGGTTCCATCTATTTGTTTTATTATGCTTATACTTTATTTATCCTGAAGATAAACTGTTAAAAGATCATATATATTATTATGAGATCAAAATGCCATAGAGATATGAAGCATAGATTGGCTTGAGAGATGAGGCATAAATTGGCTTGAGCCTAAGAGGCAAGATAGCCTTAATTTCAGAGGCAAGATTGCCTGAAGCCAAGAGGCAAGTTAGCCTGATAACAAGAGACAAATTATGAAACAATATTTGATCCATAAATTTTGTATGTTATCAGTTGTATAAAGGCCTCAAAATTGTATATTTGGCATTAAATATTCCCTTAAATTATGAGACAAGGGATTGTATGATCATGATTGATATTATAAATAAATATATTCAATTTGCTATTGTAGTAGCAATATTGTGGATTAATTTCTTGCCATGATCAAACAAATCAGTGAGTTATGGATCATGAATTTTTATCCAACTTCATTCCCAGAAGTGAATAAAGAAAATATATTATTATGGTTGTTATGTGATTTATATGATTATAACAATTTTTATAAATACGAGAAAAGAATATTCATAAACAAAATAATTAAGCAAAAGGAAATATTATTTCAACAAAGTTTAATTGCGAGTGGCTCAACATCATTACAAACTTTAATCATCTCATTCTGAAGATATTTAATGTCTTCTTCTTTTGCTTCTCTTGAGATGGGATCCAGATGAGGCAAAGCTCTTCGTAATATCGAGATTTGCGTCATAAGTTTCTTGAGCTTCTTGTGTGGCCACTCAGTTAACCCTCCTTTTTGATAGATTTTTTGTATGGTGTGAGTAGACATATTTAATTGTTTACTCGCTTCATCAAGGGTTAAGTGAAAATAATTTCTTAAATCATGGAGCGTTGTTTTCTTTATTCTTTCTCGTTGCTCCATAGATAACCTATATAATTCACCCTGGTTAAGGGATGAAGTATCATAGGGTATACTTACTGCAGGTTGTTTTCCTTTGCCTAATGAGTGTTCAATATTGGTTTGAAATGAACTTCCATGGAGGTCATTTGGATTTATAGCCCATTCCGAACCAACACAGAGAACCTCATGATAGGCTAATACAGGATCACGCATCAAGATATATCCTGATGCTTGTAAATCTATACAATACTGTGTCAGAAATTGTTTGATTTCTTCAAAATTTTTCTTTGTGAAATCAAACATTGGAAGCCTGTCAGTATTATAAGATTTATCCTGTACTTTTTCAAATAAAACAGCATGGGTAATCATACATGTTCTTCTTCCGTGAACTTCAAGTTTATGGTACTGGAGTTCGTTGGTATGTATGATCTCTCGTAAAACATGACAACAACTACATTCCAATAAACTAGTTGTTGCTAATTGACTTGTAGTTGATGGCTGGCTAGTGGTTGTTGGTTGGCTAATTGTTATTGGCTGGCTAATGGTTGTCGGTTGGCTGATTGTTGCTAGCTGGATCGTGGTTGATGGCTGGCTGGTGGTTGTTTGCTGGCTTATGAATGCTGGCTCATTGATTGTTGTGACTATTGGTTGAATTTGACTGGTAGACTCCATTAGTTCAGCCATAGTTCTACACCTTTTAACAGGCCTCCTTGATGAACCTGCTTCAGTTGTACCTTCATTCCTTCTAAATTGAGGAAGAACATTTGTTCTTGGGGGAGAAGTAGGTATATTTGAAGCAGAAGGAGGAATAGTAGAAGGAGGAATAAACATCTCAAAAGGATTAGGAGATAATAAAGAGGTAAATGACAGGTTTGTCTGATCATCATACAACAAAGCATCAAGTAATGCTGTGTCAGATGTATCAGAAACTGAGATAAAATTACTTGGACCTGCCATTGCAATAATATACGCGATTAGAAGAAAAATGATAAGTTAGTATATGGTAGTGAATGTTATCAGATGCTTGAATGTTTGTGAGGCATGTTCGTTTGCCTTCTTCTATTTATAGCCGAATTAAATCCTATTGAATCTCTGCAGATATGCGCAGTCCTGTTGAATCTTTACAGATCTGCACCCACTTTTTGACTATATATGCATACGACAATTCCACAGTGATACATGTTGCGCTTGTGATTCCACAG
Organism: Acacia confusa; assembly: GCA_037074495.1. Lineage (NCBI taxonomy): Eukaryota > Viridiplantae > Streptophyta > Magnoliopsida > Fabales > Fabaceae > Acacia > Acacia confusa. Next base: position 3,411,944 of record CM073507.1, on the reverse strand, counting down.
TAATGCATCTGTGATTCCACAGTATTTTGATAATTTCAATGATTTTGTATTTATTTGATTGTTGTTTCTGGAAAATTGAAATTTTGTTACCAGAAGTAACAGAATAATGCATTGATAATGCATTTGTGGAATTTTAATGATATCTGTAGAAATAGATATCATATATGGAATATTGTATGAAATTACATGAATTAATTTTTACAGACTCATACTTGAGGGGGAGATTGATATATATCAAGTGTGAGTGTTTTTGTGTTAATTTTCTGTGAATGTTTGTGTGTTGATTCCCCCAAGATTGATATTGGATTTGATGATAAATTATATGGAATGTTGGCATGACTTGTTTGATCATCCGAGTCATATTATGTGCTGCTTGTTCTCAAATAGATATGATTATGAAAATATTATTGGAAATGGATCTCTGGAAATATATTAAATTGAAAGAGTACATATGAAATTATTGATCTGCAAAGTTTGCAGTGATGATTGCAACCAGATGTTTGCAATATATTATGCGCGCAATTTCCAGATTGAATGATCCATAAATCATGTATTAAAGTATCTATGAATGGATAGATTAATGATTATGAGAACAAAATTTATATGTTGTGTATATTTGCAGCAATTATATAAGCCAACAGAATTCTCCCCGTATAATTGGCTTTTGGTCAGGAACCAGATTAATTCCATCTTGAAATGTTTTAAATGTGTAATGTTTATTAATCTATTACAATGCACATAGATGGATATACAAAGAAAATTGATAATTTGATGAGGGGGAGAAAAATAAGCAGATTGGGTAAAGATTTACTAGAATGTATTATCATTGGCTCATATTGATCATCGTACAAGGAATTGTGCACTAAAAGTTCAAAATGATAATTCAATTTCAGAGTTTAGTTAATCGAATGCTAGAAACATTTACTGACCTAAAGAAAGTGACAAAGTCACATATCCCAACTGTAAATGCTCCTATATGAATTGTTATAAAGCACGCCTGAAGCGTTGCTGGTCCATCGGTTATAAAGATAAAAATCCTCGAAAGAGAAAAGGAGCTATAAAATATAGATGATCAAGTCGAGGATAATTAAGTAAAGCTCCAGAAGAGTTATCTTTTGACGAGATGTTATCTCCAGAAGAGATATTATAAGAAAAGTGTATTGTGGTCCAAGAGAGACCTAAGTACCTAATATATGTGAATATAATGAGATCTCAATAAATTATGAATGAAATCCGATGGGACCGAAAAATAAAGTCGACATTGATGATATTTATGTTTATAAGATAGCATATGCTGTAATGATGATAATGTGGATCATGAGTCATACTATATTAGTGTGTGCCAGAAGCACATGTTCCTGAAGAACATAAGGCGCTAGAATAAGTCCCTGAAGGACTCAAGATGCTAGGAGCATCAAATTCTCGAGAATAATTAATTAAGTGAATTCATATGTAGCATGAAGCATTTATCGTGCATGTGATATTATTATCTGAATAAATATTTATGCACATGTATATTTATAATTTTACTTGAAAGATTTAGATCTTGCAGGTATACAATGAATACTTGATGATAGAAAGACAATGAAGCAATGTGGTCATCAGGGGGAGCAAGTCTGATATAATCAAGAGGGGGAGACGATACACGCTGTACTCTTTTTCCCTTATCTAGGTTTTGTCCCACTGGGTTTTCCTAGAAAGGTTTTTAATGAGGCAAAACTCAACAGTGTATCAATGAATGTTGTACTCTTTTCTTTGGCTAGGTTTTTATCCCACTGGGTTTTTCCTAGTTAAAGTTTTTAACGAGGCACATTCATAAATGGATATCCAAGGGGGAGTGTTATGAATATTCTTATTATGTGGATGTCCATTGACCCATAATCTTCAAATACAGGATGACATGGTATAGTAATATGCATAGTAATTTACTATTTGTATCCCTCTATAAATAGAGGTCTCCTGTAACTATTCATTGATACTTGAATGAGAATCCATTTCATCTCTCTAGAATTTCCTCTGACTTCTCTCTAGAATTCCTTCAGTTTTATAACACTCACAAACATTATTTTAAAATCCTGCCATTTGCAACGACAGGTGTTGTTCAAAATATTAAAAATTCTTCGGCTTCATTTAAAAGTGACGTAATCTCTTTCGAAGAAATTTTTCTTTCAAGACCTTACTTTTATATCCACACTGAAATTGAAAATATGCCTAAACAGTAGGAAACTTATTATTTTTTACGTTACATATAAATTGAACGAATTTGTATAAATTAAATATATCAAAATAAAATTTAAATGAATATTTTTTTCAATTCACGTATTTGATGAAAATAATTATTATAAACTTTATAGAATAATTTGAGCACAACAGAGGTTGGTAAATACTAATCCTTTAAAAAAAAAAAAAGATAAATACCAATATACGCCTTTTGTTTAATGGGTTCCCCGTTCAGGCAGGAAGGCAGTCCAAGTTTCCAATTGCAATTCAATTTACGTGCTGAAGCCCACAACCTCACAAATATCAGCCCAACTCAAGAGTGTCATGGGCCTGGTTTCTGAGTCCGCGTTCATGCTCATAAAACCTGGTGCTCCGGGTTCAAATGGCGTGGGGGTCGGACTTTCTCACCTTTAGGAAGAGGTTTCGATCCCTGCGTTAGTCAAAGCGCTGGTGGGGGAGACATTCTAGGAGTTTAGGAAGCAGTGGTAACGCTGATAGTGGTGGAGACATATGTACTCTCTGACCAGTATCCTCTGTAAACTGGGCTCTAAGTGCCTTACTCTTGGACTAGCCCGACCCCTCTTCTAAAACTTTCCTATCAAAAAATAAAATAAAATAAAAATAAAACCTGGTGCTCCGCATGAGCTTTGCATAATCTTTTTAAAAGTGAATTTTACCTCAACTGTGTTTTATAAACTGAAATTAAGATAAAAAGTCAATTAATGTCATGTGAATTTAGCAATACTTTTATAAAAAAAATTAGTTTGATAAAAAAAAATTGAATGATATATTGAAAATGAGATTAGCAACCAAGTTGTATGCACTTGTGATTTCAAAAGGGGAAAAAAAATGGATGCCAGATAAGAGTTGATAAGAATAATAACCGAAATGCGGAGACAGGCACAGTTGCGGGTGGAACCTGAAATCTCGGAGACAGCATCAGTGAAAATGTGAAAATACAAACAAACCGACTTTACTATATTTATGTAAGCTCTCTGCCTTTGTGATTTCGATAGATACTGTGAAAAACAACAACATTTGATGGGACTGAGAATTAATGGTGAGGAGGGACCACGGGGAGTGGATATGAAGAAGGAGAACATATCTGATGCAAGTTGGGTGTCTCAAATCAGATACCCAACATCACACGTATCTATCTGTTAATTGAGGACAAGTACCTTTGAATTGCATGATTTGGGGTTTTCATCTCGTGGAGGTGTGTGGAGGCAAGAAGGAGTGATCCCAGATCTCGGTTTAATTTCAACTTTCCTCCAGTTTGGTCCTTGTTCCTGTTTATTATGGTCTCTGCTTTTTTTTTTAACCCCTTTGGCCTTTTCTATTGTTATTCTTTTTTCCCTCTCCACCTCAGAGGACAGTGACTAATGTTCCCCTCCACTCACAAAGTTAATTGAACAACGTTAACCTGCATTCTCAAGCAACGTTTTTGTCTCACGCACTTTATCCCATCCTCCTTAATCATTTCCCCTCCTGCCCCTGGAATTCTTTCCATGTCGCGCCTACACTGCGAATATCTTGTCTCCTCTTGTACCAGCTTTTCAAGATTCTCTCATGCACTGTTAAGCGGAGCAGACGAACGGCTATATATCCTCGGCTTTAAAGTTACTGACTTTAATTTGTTTTCCAGTTAAACCCACCTTTTTTTTTTTGGCTCAAAAGTTAAACCCACTTGCAGCAATTAATATCTTTATTATGATCATTATTATAAAAAAAAACACTTTTAACATCTGTTTTTAAAATATTTAGATGTCTGTTTTTAAAAAAAGTTGTTGTAAGTCATTTACAATGTATTTTTTCTCATATATATTGTTTTCAAAACATTCGTTTTAAACATTTACAATGAATGTTTTATAAAAATTTTATAAAAAAAAACGTTGAAAGTCAATTTTTTTAACATGTACTTTATATTTTCTACCCACATCCTTTGAGAAACAGTCAATTTACAGAACAAAGAATAAAAAAAACTAAGTTAGTGAGGATAATTATTACACTTTGTATATACACATTTTGCAGTTTATAAATACAATCAAGTACATGCTCTAATACTAAACGTGGATCAACTTAAATAAATATAATCAAGTGTCTACAAGTTCTCTAAACCACTAGAAACATTTTATCTCTACACATCATCTATATACTATAGAAGATGTCGTGCTAAAATGTCTCGGATCAAATTAACATCTTCAATTATATAGACATCTTTGTTACCAAAAACTTACTCGCAAATTTAAGAATGATGTTAAATATATAAAGTAAAACATAGTATTTACACTCAGTTTTCATTGGTTGTTGATGACACTGCACATGAAAAGTAAATGATAAAAGTATATATAAAGTGATTGTCAATTAAAAAACTTAAATTTAAACAACTTACTTTCGCTTGGAACCACTTTTACCTTTGCGCTTCCCACCCCTTAAATAATATGTCCTGAGTGTACTATCATTTAAAGTGAAAATGAAAATACAATGAAATAATTTATTGAAGTAAAAAAATTAATGATTTACAAATAAATGAACTCATGTGTTGAAAAAAAATTTTATCTCTTCATTTGGCTTGTGACCTAAGGAATTAAACCAAAAGATGACGTTGATGAAGGGGCAAGCAACACACAAACTTTAATAATAACATATATGGATTAAAATAATGTTAGGTAACATGACACTTCTTAACTTAACAAATTAAGTATGCCTTAAATAGATAAAACTAAGTAACTTGCCTCTCAACAATAATTGGTGCTAGATAACTCAGTAACTAAATCTCTTTAATTGTATAACACACATAGCTCATCCTATTTTCCAACTTATTATTACGCCTTACCAAATTCAAAGGATATAAGAATCCATACAAAGTTTTTCTCTTTGCTTTGACACATATTTTATGGAAACAACTACCATAGAATTAAAATGAGAAATGACTTAATGAATATATAGCCCTAAAAATTAGTGCATTAATTAAAGCTAAAAATAAAAAATAAACTCACATGATTGCAAATGTATCCCACCATATATCTATCTCCTTCAAAGAAAGGAACTCTCTAATATCTTTGCTATCAACTATAAAGGGATATGACATTCTATTACCCACAATCCCATAAGGCATCGGCAAGTTGATTTTTAAAATTTTCTTATGGATATTTTGTAGTTGTGCAGATAAGGAAAATTTTGTCACTTATTCTTGATCCTATCAACACATAAACCAAAAATTATAAGTAAGATAACCAAAAAAAAAAACTCAAGTAATGCCTTTAGAGCCATTCCATTCTATGACAAGGTGAAATTGAGGAATAAGTCGCCTATGACCAAAGTAGATCGTTTTTCTTCCGTGCTTAAGTTGATGGAAGTGTGTGTCTGCTTCACATATCATACATGTTTGATGCCTCTTCACTCTATATCCTAATAAGTTTTCATATGTGGGAAAGTCATCTATCATGATGAAAATAATTACATGTAGCTTAAAGAATTCCTGCTTATATGTATCAAACATATATACGTCATCATCCCACAACTCCTTTAAGTCCTCCACAAGGGTGCCAAGTAGACATCAAAATCGTTCCCTAGCTATTTTGGTCCTGAAATCATTATAGAAAGCATCATATACTTGTGTTTTGTACACAACCAGGGAGGTAAGTAGTAAATCACTAAAAGAACCGGTCATACACTGTTTGTATTGCTAAGAGTATCGTAAGGACTAATTTCATTTGTGAAAAGCCTAAGCCGAAAGCTTTTTGGCTCGCTGCCAAATCCGGGAAGCATTTAATCTATTTTCTTTTGTTGTAAAGAGTCAGTCGGATGTCAGAGTTATTTTCCATCATATATTCTCTCATCATAACGATATCTCAACTTTTTTGCTTTTTTCATATTATCAAACATTCTCTTGAACCGCGGTATAATTGGAAGATACCGTAGAACCTTTAAAAGTTGCATTTTAGTTGTTTTGTCACCACAACTAACATCTTTCTTCACTTTGTGTCGTGAAGCTTTACATTTCGAACACTCACTTAATCCTCCATACTCCTTTCAGTGCAATACGCAGTTATTAGGTCACTTAGTCCTCCATCCTCCTTTCCGTACAATACGCAGATATTAGGACAAGCATCTATTTTTTTATACTCCATTCCCATAAAAAACAAGATATTGTTGGCCTTATACATATGATTTTGGAAGTAAATTTTCTTCTGAAAACATATCACATAACAATTCAAGTAATAATGGGAAACTACTATTGCTCCACCCACAAACTACCTTTAAGTTGACCAAATGCAAAATACCTAACAAGTGTATATACATAGTACACCTATGGTACAAAGGTGTCTTTACATCACTCCACACGCTGTTATATACAAGTGAATGTACAAAAGATTCTACCTCAAAATCATATCATTTACGACATCCAAAACTTATTTCTCATGACATGCACAAGAAGTTAATTCATCACCATGCCATATCGACCTTATGTACTAAAGATTTATTCTATCACAAAGTAAGTGATCTCTTATATCATCAATATCTCATTGGCTCTTATTTAAATACTTGACACAGGGACTAAAATACTTCCCATTTTTACTAGGCACATTCATTTTAATAAATTCAATAAACTCCTCCATATCATTCTTGTATTCTTCACTAGTTTTCAATGCATTGATTCAATTGTGATTCATATTATTACCACCTAATCCATTTTCAACAATGTGTGTATGGGCAGAGGGCAGAGGGCGTCAGTGACCCAATGTGTGTCTATGTAAGTTTAAGGAGGAGAGGGGTCACCATCGAAGAGGAGGGGAAGGTCTGAGAAGGGCTGAACAATGTGATTTTGTCAAACTAGGACTCAAAGGTGGATCAGAGATGGAGGAGAAGGCGGAGGTGTGAGAGAGACCGAAGGAGAAAGAGTTGGACGCACGTTCAAAAAAGATGAAAAATGTTGACTTTTCAACGACTATTTTTAAAAAGAGTAACTTTCAACGATTGTTTATCCAGAAACAATTATTAAAAGATAAACCAAAATTTTAAAAATGTCACCGTCCCTTTTTAACTTGTTTTTTTATTTTATTTTATAAAACACACATTAATTAATGTCATTAGAAGAACTTTATGTACTAGTGGACAATTCATTCTTCATCTAGATTCCACACTTGTTTCTAATGGGTCCTCCCTCACCTTTCATTATTCTGAAAAAAGGTTCGATTTTTCTAGTGCAAGTGATGAACACTTTTATTTTTTATGAAGGGATTGCTCCTTTATATTTTATATCCTTCTTTATTTAGGATTGGAGTGACAAGAAATGTGAGACAAAAGTGAGGGAGAAGTCAGTCGTGTTTCATAGGCAGCCAAGGTAGCTTGTGTTTCACACCCCAGTGTTTTTGGGGTGCATATTCATTTTGCCCGTGATGCACTCTTGCATTATTACACTTTGTTCCATCCTCATCCAGAACCACCCCATGAATTATGATTACATTACATTACACCTTTATTTCCTCTCTTGACTTCACAGTCCACAGTGATCCCACCATTTTCCCCTTTTAAACGAAACCCATAAGTAATTTTATCTTAAGAAAATTTCTTTTAAAAAAGTTAAAAAACAAACAGATATGTGAACTAGTTGTAATTGGTAACATAACATTTTGAATTTGAATTAGGGAGATAAATTCAGATCACAAAGACGAGTGAGCACCCATCCCCACACTGCTTCCCCTGGGTCATAGGGGAACCCCATAATGGAAGTACTTTGTGAAACAAGAGTGTCAGAGAGAGTACCTGCAAAATAAAAAAGGGAAAATTGATTACAGAGCCCAAGGAAGCAAAATAATTACAAAAAAAGCCCAAGAAACATTCACATGCTAGGACCTTTTCTGACATTTTTTCAAAAAACGTTAGCAATTACATCAGTAGCGGTTAACAACTATATCAGTCCCCATTAACAACTAAATCAGTCTAATTAACAACTACATTTTAACAACTACATCTGTAGCAATTAACAACTACATCTGTAGCAATTAGCAACTATGTCCGTACACTTTTTTTTGAAAAAATGTCAGAAAAGGCCCTGGCATGTGAATGTTTCTTGGGCCTTTTTTGTAATTATTTTACTTCTTTAGGCCCTGTAATCAATTTTCCCAATAAAAAACGCCGGCTAAAGGCTTCTTCTCTTTATTCATACAAAAGGTTGAACAGTCAAAGAGAGGCATGAAGCAGCAGGACCAATTGCAGTGTGATTGCCCCCAAGGTGGGGGGTACCTAATCTTTGGTTGGTTAAAGAAAGATAATCCATGGTGTCATGATTTTAATTATTGAACATGATGGTCAAATGGCCTGCCTTCTCCCACTCCAGCTTGTTCAACTCTTTCTATCTCAACTTCGTTTTCAAAGCTAGCCGGCTTCATCCAGCCCAGGATGGGCCCAGCAGCCTGTGGCAATAAATGGATTAGGATGATCATTAATTAATGAGATGATTTCTTCTTCAAGCAACCACAGATCCTATAATTAAAAGTAATTTTCATTATTAATGCTTCACTTTAGTTTCTCAGGTGGTAACAGTTTTGATTAACTCAAGAGTCGCTCAATTGAACTTGATCAAAACCCCAGCGTTTACCAGTGTTTCACTGCCGGTAATCACTGACTCCACTACTCACTTGCTGTTTCTTCGTTTTTCCTGTAAATTAAAAAGGAAGTGCACAATTTTTTCTGATCCGTTTTACGTTAGTTTTCCGTGAATTGAACCAAGTTAATAAGTTTTACCCTTTGATGATATTCCCACAATTATCTAGAGTATTTTCCTATTTTTAAAAAGGTGGACTTTAATTATTCAAAGTAACAAAAAGACAGAAAGAAAAGAGTATAAAATAGTAGCCTTTCCAGCAAATGCCCAGTTGTGAATTCGCTTCATGCACAACCAATTCAAGGCTTCTCCTTCGTCTCACCCCCCATGTGCTTAAAGTTGCCTTTCCTTCGCTTTCTTTTCAGTTTTCACTGCCCATTACGTTGTATTCCCTGCAATTTTTTTCCCTCTCTTCCCTCTCTCCCTCTCTCCCTCTCTCGCTCTAGTTATTACTTGAGCTAGTCTCCCCACACAAACAGAACTGACAGGTAGAGCAAATCTACCTTTCTCTACTCTCTTTCGTATCCTGCTCTGAAGATATAGATACCCAGCTAAAAACTGAAGATTTTTGGAGCTGATCTCATCGCTGGATTTCGACTCAAGTCGGCAGCGGTAGGAGTGCCTTCTGTTTACATGTTATGTTCTGTTTTATCTATATAGGCAGGAAAAAAAAAGGATCATAAACTCAGAAATCAGAATCAGGTTGCTGCTCTCCGAAACCAGAGAGAGAAATTAGATTAGAGGCCAGAGACCAATCCCCTTAGCGTCTTATCATGAGGGAGTTTCCTTCTTGCTTCGGTGAAAATGGTGTTCAGGTTGCTGATTCATCCTCATCAAGCACCGCCTCAAGAGCAGCTCAAAATGTGGTGACTTGTGTCTATCAGTGTAAATTTCGCGGCCGTTCTTGCTTAATCACAGTTTCATGGACCAAAAACCTGATGGGTCAAGGCTTGAGCGTTGGGATAGACGATTTAGGCAACCAATGCCTGTGTAAGGTTGATATAAAGCCATGGTTGTTCTCAAAAAGAAAAGGGTCCAAGAATCTGGAGGTCGATTCCAGCAAAATCGACATATTTTGGGACCTAACCTGCGCAAAATTTGGTTCAGGGCCAGAGCCATTGGAGGGATTTTACCTGGCAATTGTATTCAATCACGAGACGGTGTTACTCCTTGGGGATCTAAAGAAGGAAGCAACCAGGAAGATTGACAGTGACTATGCTCGCTCCGATGCTGTTTTCATAGCGAAGAGAGAGCACATTTTTGGGAAGAAGTTTTACGGAGCAAAGGCTCAATTTTGCGACAAGGGTCAAGTGCACGATGTGACGATAGAGTGCGACACAGTGGGGCTTAAAGATCCTTGCTTGGTGATAAGAATTGATAGTAAGACGGTGATGCAGGTGGAGAAACTGAAGTGGAAGTTCAGGGGAAACCATACCATATTGGTGGATGGGGTTCCAGTGGAAGTGTTTTGGGATGTACATAACTGGCTGTTTGGGAATGCCATGGGCAATGCGGTGTTTATGTTTCAGAGTTGCATTTCCACTGAGAAGCTGTGGCCAGGCCACTCTGTTTCGGATCCTTCTGTCTTGAAATGGGCTTACTCTCAACACTTTAGGGATTCCCAGTTGCAAGGTCTTGGATTCTCTCTCATTTTGTATGCTTGGAAGAATGATTAGCCAATATATACTTGTATAGAGAGTGAGGGGGAGAGTTATATTTTCATTCTCAGGTGTCGAAACTGATTTTACCAGGCATAGATTTCAATTATGATGATTACTTCTATACTGTAGCCCTTCCTTTGTTCTCTTCTTTTCCTCTGCATTCACCGCATACATGCCTGTCCTGCCCTTCAATCCTAAGATAATTTAGTAATGTAGCATTTTTCATGTCTGAATTCCATATTCTGCTTAAGCATGAGGTTTATACTGATGAATTCTGTTTCACATCAGTACATGATGTTGATGATGCTCCGGCAAGAGAAGCCGATTCAGAAACTCTGTTTTCTCTTGGATCTGCCGCTGCTGTTGGCAGTTGCTTGCTGATTAGTCTAGTACTTGAGAGATTGAAATTTAAAAGCCTTCGTCCACATTGCCCAATATGTGAAAAACCGGTTCCGATTTTTCATTCAAGTGAACGCACTCTCCCACCCCTTGGAGGATCAAAATATTGTTACACCACTTTTAAAAAGCTATTTAAATAATCCAGTCTGATATTGGATAATGTCAATTATATGTCGTGAATAAAAGCAAGATAATTGAAGCTATGTCTCCTAAGAAATAATGCTAGCTTCCATACAAAGATAGGGATGGCACGACATACTAGTAAAAGGTAACACTGTAAAAAGCGCGCGCACAGAGAAGCTCACGGATCATGACTAAAGCATTTAGAGCAGTTTGGTTAAAGTTCATGAATACTGCATTTAGAGCAGTTTTGTTAAAGTTCGACAATTATTATATACAAGTCCAAACCCATACTTCCGTTTGAAACATTGACTACACATCCCCAACTCTCCTTCGGATCCAAATCTTAAAACACAAAATCAAGAAACAATTCTCTGTGGGAAGTAATGTTGAAGCTGTACATGTCCACCCAAAGCCAAGCATCCAGAAAGGAGTGATCTGTCAAGAGGCCTACGATTTTTAAGCTAATTTTCATTGATGTGCATAAATGCCTGAACACCTGTTACATTGTTTTTTAATATGAAAATACAGGCAGAGGCAGAGACAGAGACAACAAGAAGAAAAATTAGGCACGATGATGAACTATCCCAATCACTGCTTCTTACGACCAAATGTGTCTTCTACACCACTTGTAACTCTTTTTCTCCGCTCAGCAATCATTTCAGAATATGCCTGACAAAGAATAAATATAGCTTCGTTAAGATAAACTCTTTCGCTTACTTTATCTATTTTCTGCCGCGTCTCAACTTAATATTGAATGAAAATGCCGTAGAAACTAGTTCCAGGCTCTAAACCACTCATCCTAAGCACATCAAGAGTAATCTACAGCAATATCCTTGGTACTATTGTCCCTCACAGTGCGATTCGGAGAAACACAAGAAATGAATGATTGTACACTTAATTGTAAGTTGCCTAAAATGTTAGCAATGCTTCATTTTAATTGCTTTCTTGCTACAGACATCTTGCATACGTTCCATCACTAGGTCCATATCCACGTCTTAGACATGAGAAATAACCGGGGAGTATAAATCCAATGTCATCTCAAAAACCTCTCGGATGTAATGTACTGTGTACATGAGCCAGAGAATGAAGGAGAGATCAATTACATAACTAACTTTGAACATAAAATACTGATTATACGTAAAACCAAAGCCCTTTTTCATGCAGGACAAGGTTCTTTAAACAAATACGTTCGGACGATTTCAGGTCCAGCTAAGCTCAGAGAGAAAGAACAAGGAAGCAACACAAGTAGTGAGTTAATAGCTTACCTTTGGATAAGAATACAGAAAGATATACCACCAAGCGCAAATCAGTAACAAGATGACCGAAGTGACAGGCAGAGAGCGCACAATGAACCAACTAGCGGCAATTATTAAGATCCCAGTAAGGGTTATAGTCCAGGGTTGACACCTGAGAAACCAAGGATAATAAATGCAAGTCAATAAGGCTGGCTTAAACAAGGCCAGGCTACTGACTATGGATATAAAGAAGGAACAAGAGGGAAGGCAGACCAAGATGGTTTAGTATCCCAGACAGAGTCGTACTCGAGGGAGAGTTGGTTGAGGTAGCCTTCCATATCCTCGACGGCGCCATTTTCGTCGGAGAAAAGAGACTCTTTGGGGTCATTGGAATTGAGACTGAACACTACTAAGGTTTTGCTGTGGATTTTTGGGGAATTGCGAGGGGAGGAAGAATGGGGATAGACAAAGACGTGATTTTGAGACGGGGACGGTGGATGAAGAGGGAAGCCCAGAAGAGGAAGCGGCAATGGGGCGAGTGTCCTCATTTTCCGCTAATTCCAAGTTTCTCACTTTGACACAGCAACTAGATAACTTCAAAACCTTTTTCAGATTCCTCTTGCCAAGAAATTTTCCTCTTTTTTAAATAAAAACAATTTCAAGTGTTCACGAGTTGAAACTTGGTAAATTTGCCAAAATAATAATAATAATAAAAAATTATCAAAATGAGTACTGTTTAAACATATTACCTAATTAGTTTAATTTGTGACGCCACGTCAAACAACGCCACACGTAGCGCCATTGTACAGATGGCGCCACCTAGGTGACAGCGCCATGTGTTTAATTTTTTTTTTGGTTCTTCAAATCAGCTGCCTGCGGCAGCTGATGCCTGTCAGCTTTTTTTTTTTTTAAATTATATTAAATATAATATATTATATAATATTATATTATATAATTTAAAATATTATTTTATTTTATAATATATATTATATATTATATAATTATTAATATATTAATTATATATAATTATATTATTAATAATTATATATTAATATATATTATATAATTAATAATATTATATATTAATATTAAAAGATTATTAATAATAAAAAAATTATTAATAATAAAAAATTATCTTCAAAAAGAAAGAGATAGGAGATATGATAATTAAAGTAATGGAAATGAAATGTGATTCACCTTAAATCACGAAGTAAAATCCCTTACAAAATGCAACAGCTTTCAATAAAGTTCTATAATTTTACGGGTTTGGGTTTTTCATTATCCTTTATATAATTTTTTTTTTAGAATCTTATCTTCACATCCATATTTTTTGTTTCTTTAAAAAAAAAAAAAGATGATTCAGATTTCATATTTTATAAAAAAAAATATTTTAGACATAAGTAAATTAAAATTCTCATAATCTTATCTTCACATCCACTCAAAATTTTGTATAATATATAAAATAATATATCAATATATAATTAATATATTAATAATAATTTTTTTTTAATTTTTTAAAAGTAAATTAAATTATAATATATATGTTATCTCATCAGATGCATACCATAAATTTTTTTATTGATTGCTTCTGATGTTGTTTTTTTCTCTTGAGTTGGTTATTTACCACAGGGCTATCATTTTCATTAGGATTGGATTCTTCATCATATTCATATGTCCACCTTTTCATCAGGACAAGCAGAAAATTATATTATTATATTATTAATATATTATAATATAATATACTATAATTTAATTTAATTTTTTTAAAAAAATAAAAAAATAATATAATTTTTTGCTTGTCCTGATGAAGAGGTGGACATATGAATATGATGAAGAATCCAATCCTGATGAAAATGATAGCCTTGTGGTAAATAACCAACTCAAAAGGAAAAAACAACATCAGAAGCAATCAGTAAAAAAATTTATGGTATGCATCTGATGAGATAACATATATATTATAATTTAATTTACTTTTAAAAAATTAAAAAAATTATTATTAATATATTAATTATATATTGATATATTATTTTATATATTATACAAAATTTTGAGTGGATGTGAAGATAAGATTCTGAGAATTTTAATTTACTTATGTATAATTTTTTTTTATAAAATATGAAATATGAATCATCTTTTTTTTTTAAAGAAACAAAAAATATGGATGTGAAGATAAGATTCTGAGAAAAAAAATATTATATAAAGAATAATGAAAAACCCAAACCCGTAAAATTATAGAACTCTATTGAAAGTTGTTGCATTTTGTAAGGGATTTTACTTCGTGATTTAAGGTGAATCAGATTCCATCTCCATTACTTTAATTATCATATCTTCTATCTCTTTCTTTTCAAAGATAAATTTTTATTATTAATAATCTTTTAATATTATTAATTATATAATATATATTAATATATAATTAATAATATAATATATATATTATCATTATTATTAATATATTAAATCATATAATATAATATTATATTATATAATATATTATATTTAATTTAATTTAAAAAAATAAAAAAAAAGTTGACAGGGGCATCAGCATCAACTGCCACAGGCAGCAAAAGCTGCCTGCGGCAGCTGATTTGAAGAACCAATTTTTTTTTTTTAAACAGGTGGCAACGCCACCTGTACAGTGGCGCCACGCCACGTGACGCCAAGTGTGATGTCGTCTGACGTGGCGCAACAAATTGGCCTAATTAGGCAATATATTTGAACAGTACCCCATTTTGATAATTTTTTTATTATTATTATTATTTTGACAAATTTGCCGTTGAAACTTAGCCCCATAGAAGTCAGGGTGGAAAGAGTATGAGGAGAAACTCTAAAAAGCAGTAAATATTTTTATCATTTTAATTTTTTTTTTGTTTCTAATATTTTCTCCTCATTTTTTTTCCCATCCAAACATATCAAATTGGTTGTCAAAAGTCAAAACATACGCACCCACGGGGATTTAATCGTATAATTGATAAATGGGTCTCATGACGGTCACCCAAGGCCCAAAGGAATCTAATTGAATTATTTATCATGATACATAATTAATATAGCTTCCACTAACTCATATATTTTTATGTCGAAATTAACTAGCGTTTCTATATATATTGATTTTAATTATTTTTTTTCCACTAATGAAAATTTAATCTTCATTTATAAAATTCTTATATTCTTATATGCTTGAATGCAAGTTAGAATAAATAATAAATATTTACCACACGTTATTCTCTCTAAATTTTATAAAAGCGTGCACAAAGTCTAAAACTAAGATACATAATAATCAGCATCACTGATGAGATATTGATAACACAATTAACACTCAATGTAAAGCACAAGCCTCATTTTAACTGTAAAATAAT
The DNA here is from genome assembly GCA_037074495.1 of Acacia confusa. Classification (NCBI taxonomy): domain Eukaryota; kingdom Viridiplantae; phylum Streptophyta; class Magnoliopsida; order Fabales; family Fabaceae; genus Acacia; species Acacia confusa. Next base: position 3,396,343 of record CM073507.1, on the reverse strand, counting down.
AAAGTTTAAATATTTAATGTTGCTTGTTGTCATCTGGTCCACATGAAGCCAGCAAAACTCAACCAAAAGGCATTACTTAAAATTTAAGTTTTGATTTTATATCCGATTAAACTTTAAGTAATAACATAATTATATATTTTGCCCTCACACCCTCAGTTCTCCAGAACTTCAACCGACCTTTACGTTCGGAAATTGCGGCTAGTACGATTTCAACGTTAGGGCAGCATATGCTCATTATTCAATCCCATCCCATCATTTTCTATTGGCTCAATGATATCTCTAGCAGCAAATATAAAAACTCAATAATTTTCCACAGATGCTGCTTATGCACTTCGCAGTTCGATAAAAATAGTCCATACATATTGACGATCTTCATAGGTATATGAACAAATCCAGAGGAAAAATGATTTTATTATTTATTTTAGAAGCGGAGGAATAGGATGTTAGCTCCAAAAGTGCCAACATATTTGCTACATGGACCAACTAAAAGGCCACAAGCGCGTCTGGCCATTGCTCTGCTGATCCATGAAAAATTGGCCAGCAACAAAAACGTAACCCAACCTCCAAGCTTCCTGCAGATTTAAAGCCCCACAGCTGTTAACTTCAATGAAGACACCGCAGAACATGGAAGTTGAAGAAAAATCTACTGTCCACAAGTCAATATCCTGGTTCCCCGCAGCTCACCTTGTTCTTAAAAAATAAAGCATGGACATCAAGCATGGACATTTAGAACTGCAGTAAGTTGAAAAAAGCTGCTATATATAACAAATACTGAATTAGTTTTAAAGGAAAAAAAGACTGCAAGCAATACAACCGACTTTAAAGCATCGTGTAATGATAACGCAGGTAAAACGAAGTATTATCACTAGTTTCCCTGGGAAAAAAGGGCTTCCGAACATTTTATTTATGGGGATAAGCATGGGATATGCAAAGACTAGATGCAACTTGTCACATTTCAGCCAAGGCATTCCAAAACATCTAATCTGTTCCTTTGATAAGCCATCCATACATGAGGCCCCAAGTCAACTTACGAAACAAAGCTAACCTATCCTTGTGAATGCTTAATAATTAGAGAGGTGAACAACAAATAGAAGGGAAAAAACTTGCAGAATTCATTCTGTAGAGTTGGAAGATAGAGAGGGGGAGAGTACCAAAATTATTAAATAGTTGGCTTGATCAGTAAGTTCCATACACTGGGCACCTCCTACAAAGCAAAATATTCTATCTCATCCGAACTTTCCCCATAAATCTGATAGCTGGCATCTTGACCATCCTCATTGCCACTACCTTGATCACTATTGTAGCTGCTCTCAGATGTGCTCATAAAATTTGATCCATCTGAAGTATGGCTACTCAATTGTGATGGTAGACTTATGTCACTATTTAATTCAGCTTCAAACGGCTCAACATAACTGTAACACAATACAGAAATTCAAAATTTGGTGGCTGTAAAAAGATGGGAAATACTTCCATTTCCCCAGTTGCACACAGGATGCTTGGTTGAACAAAGACACGATATTTAATACAATAACCAAACCTTCCTTCAGCCGGATATTCAGCAAGCAAACACATCTTAGACCTTGCTTCCAAAACCTGCTTTATTGGCATGATGCTGCAGTGGCAGAATAGAGCCCATAACATTAGCCACCATAAGGTAAAAGATGACGTCCACAAAGAAAATTATTACCTGGAGTTGTAGCACCTGCGATACCAGTCACCCTCAGATGCTAAGCCTTCCCTATTGGATATGTCCTGTATAAAGGCAATAGTACTGAGAACTGATAGCAAAACTATATACTCAAAACATTAAAAAAAAAAGGTAAAAGATGGTCTGCCAAATTTTTCGCTGTTATATTTTAAGAAATGCACAACTTATATTTCTTATGTACCCACAAGGTGAACAAGGGATTTAAAATCGCCAGCAAGAATTGCCGTCAACAACCTAGCAACCTCCAGCTGCACAAGCCATTGGAGTTTCAGAATGAGTGGTATGGAAAGAATATAACAATGAAATACACGTCATTACAATCCTCACCTCTTTCAGATGCATGCAATCCCTTAAAATTAAGACTTCAAGCAAAGTCCCATTAGCACTGCTTCCAAAGTTTCTAGGGAAAATAAATAATTTCTGTATCAAGAGATAAGCTCAACTCACCAAAAAAATAAATAAAAAAAATCAGGCTTTTAAATTCCTGTTAGGAATAAATTACCTCAAGAAGTTTCCAGTAATAAAATAGGATGTTGAAAAATCTACATATTTCAGTTTCCGAAGTCCCTGCATAGATGCACACAAATATTAACTAGATAAAGCCACAGCTATATGCCATAACAGGCTTTTCTATGCAGACATGAAGATATTATAGCAGGAAATATGAGGTTTCTTTTTCATTCTTTTGGGATAAAGTGAAATAGGAGAATTCTGTCTTTGGTAAAATTAAATAGTCCAAAACAAAAATAAATGTTTCAATTTTAAAATTGACACCATTGCCAAGTTATTATCTGGTCAATGAAATGTGCATGCAAGCTGTCAAAAAGTGAAATGCAATCAATAGTTTCAAATTTGAAACATGGAAAGTATACAATTCTAATAATTAAATTTGATAAAACCAAAAATCACCCAAGATAACTGGAGACTAGCAAAAGTTAATTAAAATCTCCAACACATTTGCAGTACAAAAATTCCAGAAATTGAAGATGATAATTTTCTGTCAAAAAGAAAACAGAGTTTCTGTGCTCATATGACAGTCTGCCGATGTTTACAAAAGCCTTTAAGCATACCTTAATTAATATGCGAACTTTACAATCATGTAGCTTAAAGCCTCTTAGTGACAAAGAAGTTAGATGAGGACACTTGCTCACAAGGTCCATGCAGGTTGATGTTTTCAAACTGTCATCCCTACCTGCTAATTGAAAATAGATAAGTTGATGCATAAACAACCTTTGAAGTCAAACTGCAGATGGAAACAAATCATACCTGTTTTTGAAGACTCAAAAAACAAACGCTCAATCAAGTGGCAATTCGCACTTATTGACACTAATGTTTGCCCCAGTTCAACATGACTGACAGTTTAGGAAAACAGTGTCAATAAAAAAATGATTTGGGAAAAAAATCTATCAAATTACATGAATTAGAGGAATATATATGAGGAAGACAAAGATGCTGATGCATATTAAATGCCTGAAAAGTTGAAAGAATAACTTCAGAATAGACATTTTAATCTTTTGTGTGCGCACATCAACTTATAGAAGAAGAAAGCAACAAATACAATGACAATCCCCATTATAATATGAAAAATGGAATTCTATATACAAAGGCAAACCTCTCTTGAACAAAGGGATAAATTTATCTCATGATTACAACAATCAATAAAAGTTATTCTTATGTCCAAGAGCAGTGATAAAATACTTTTAATGAGAAGAAGAGAACACAAGAGGTGTCAAACACATACAGCCCAACAATTTCCAGATCAAGGAGAGAGGGGCATGCTGATAATGCCCCATCAAGGGATGCGTTATCCATTCTCTCAATATTATACAGGTGCAACTTTCTCAAAAAAGCCCTACAAAATGCAAAATATGAATGTTTATATGAAATCAAGCCACCCATCTGCATTGATCAAATGGCCAAGAACAACATACCCTGGAGCACCATTATCCCCATTTAAAGGGGTTAAACAGGATCTTGTAAGAATGGATGAGTCCCTCCCTTGTCGGGATCTCTTATCATTCCATGAGAAGTTAGATGCCTCAGCAATAGTATTTCTGATGGTGTAAGCCAATGGTTGACATCCAGGCAAAGCAGTTGCACCGGGGGCCACACCAAGCTTAAGAGACCTTATTGTCAATAAAAAAAGATGCATACGAAAAAAATTAGGGGAAACAAAAAAGAAGTAACATTGCAACGCATACTCAGAAATATTGCAGGGAAAAATGAATGATAAATCCTCTTATAGATATATATATATATTTTTTTTTGCTGAAATAATGAATGAAAATTATATCACAATAAACACAGAGGTAAAACCATAAAATCATTTGCACTTTTTTTTATAGGAAACTGCTTGAGAAGTATCAAATGATATGACCCATTCATAAACTATGGGCGCTAATATGGATAAGGTAGACCTTTCAAATCATATAATCCATCTCCATCCAAACATTCGTTTTTTGCCTTTAAAAAGTCAAAGGTGTAGTCCAAGAGATAAAAAGGATCAGCTCACAAGGTAAACTAGTTATATCTAATACAAATTATGTATCTTTATCATCAACTGTGCTGTCAAATAAATTTTACATTTTACCTGGGAACAAAGGAAGATATATCACCTACACTTTCTGTGCATATAAAAAAAGGTAAATATATCATATGAAGGATCAGCAATGCACAAAAGTCCTTACCGCAGGGCCTTTCCAGCTCGCTGAATCATTGAGGAAACTACTGCATTGTTAATCTTCGGAACAGTTGTTGTCAAATCAAGATTTGCATAGCACAAAGGATCCTTAGAGCATTTGTTAAAGAAAGAACAGGCTGCTGCAGCATAGCATAGACTCTGAGTATCAAGCATTGAAAATACCTGAAAATCATGGCAATGGATTAATAAAGAAAGCTCGCTGTCTCGCAGAGCCATGTCTATGTCTTAAAGAAGTTTCAAAAGGTAAGAACATTCCTTCCATGAAGACCATTACGCGCAGAAGTGTTACCACTACTAGACAAGTGTTCTCTACAATTTTTTTTTTCCTGGACCTCTATGGCTTAGACACAGAGAAGTCGCATCTAGTTAGATTGATACGAATAAATCATACACAGAACAAATTTCAGTGAAGGATCAATAAAATTACATTGAGTCAAATTAAAATCCAAAATGTATCAGTCACAGAAACTAACGCAGAAAATCAACATAACCACTGACTTGGGCAACACACACACACACACAAAAAAAAGAGAGAGAGAGAAGGAAAATAATGATTGCACCAGAGGAAGAAAGAAGTCATGGAAATGACTAATGACCAGAAATCAGAAGCCTTTAAATAATGGTTTCGGCCTCAGCTTCTTTCTGGTAAAGAAGTATACAGAAAATGTCTCCGGCCAAAGATGATGTACTGGGAGCTGGGGGCTGGAGCACGGGCATGATTGCGTTGCAAAAATCATTGAGCCACAAACAGAACCCGAAGTTTTTATTAATCGCATCAGATCAATTGAACAAAACATCACTACGCTGTATCCATGATCACCGTGAAAAAATGACATCAACATGCAACAAGGAAATATTGCCAGATTCACAGAAAAGGGGGGACGAGGGGGGTGACAAAATTAATAAGAAATAAGCACAGAATAAGATGAAACGAACTGCCAATTTGCAACATAAATAAATAAAAAAAATAAGACAAAAGATGAGCATCCAACGGAACAAGAAGAAAAAATGTGGAAAGACTTAAATGCTATATGTAGGGGGAACCTTGATGGTAAGATCGGGAGGAAGAGGCCAGGCGAGGGAATTGTGGGAGGAAGCTCGCTTTCTGGAGGAGTAATTGGCGGCGTCGAGAAGGACGGAGCCCATTTGAAGGGCGCGATCGATGAGGAGGGTCTGATCGGCATCGGTGGGCAATGAGTGGAGAAGCCTGTCCAGGGAGAGATGAAGGGAGAAGGAGGGAAATTCAGCAAGGGAGAGGAATGCTTCAAGGAGATGATCCACTTGATGAAGGTTTTGGAATCTAGGGTTTTGGGAAGGACAAGGTCGCTTGGCCATTGTTGAGGAAGCGTGAAGCAGGGCATCCATAGCTTGAGCGGGTGGTGGAGACTGAAGACACAGCACAACAAAACACAGATACACAGGGCATCGCCCAACCCAACAAAACCAAAACAATAATAATAATAAGAAAAAAAGGCAGGAAAAAAGATTAAAATTAAAAATTAAAAATTTCCTAAAAATATAAATTATAATTTTAAAATAATAATAATAGTAAGGGTTAAGGTGCAAAAATACACATATGTTTTTTCTCCAGGGGAGCCCAGCACCATATGTTTTTTTTTGTGCAAAAATACACACGCCGTTAGGTTTTAAGAGCAAAAATACCACTTCCGTTAGTTGACCGTTAACTGACCGTTAGTTACCGTTAACCATGGTGAAATTACTCTTTTGCCTTTAACCTTTTTCTTTTTTATTATTTTAAACTAAGGGCAAAAAAATAATTTCACCATGGTTAACGATCAACTAATGGAAATGATATTTTTGCTCTTAAAATCTAACAGCATGTGTACTTTTACAAAAAAAAAATATATGGTACTGGGTGGTTGTAGAAAAAACGTAACTAATAGTAATATGATTTTAGTATGAGTGTATTTTTGTGCAATCTAAAGAATCGGATGCCCAGATTCACCCAAGCAACAATGCCTTTGATGAGGACCAGCTGAACTGTTTGTCTGGCCGTGACACGTGGACTACGAATCTGCTCGATGTCACTTCTCTTTTCAACTCTCCTGGGTAACATTAGTAAAGCCGCGATTTCTTTCCTTTTGTATTTTTCCGCACCGAAGCCACGTAGCCCAGAATCTAGGCTTAATTGCAATTATATTTTTCCCATCTTGGCTTAATGACTCCAATTGAAATTGAAAAAGGACAAATTGGAAAGAAAGAAATGGCCCCTCCTCTACCGATAATTATATTACTCGTATATATATATGTTTATGAGAAGAAACGGCTGTAGCTTTTCGGTCTTCCATTTTATGACTTTACTCGGAACACAACGCGTGGATGAAAGGAATCAACAGAGAGGGCGGGTCGGGGAAAGTAAATTGCGGAGCAAACAGTTTAGAGGGATAGACAACTAAGAGAAGACTATGATGCAATCTACGACACCAAGATGGTCTATTACCCAAATACTAAAGAGGTTGGACATTCTCACTAAAAAGAAGATGGTTTAATTCTGGAATTGGTCAAAACGCTGCGGAAGACATCTTAACTTCTGAGTATCTAGGTAAACGTTTGAGAGTAAGAAACGACTCACCCTGCTTAATATTGGTATCACCTAAAAGAAAATGAATTTTCGCCCTGCTCTTAGATTGTAGGTAAACTTAACCTCTTTCCTAAAATTTTATATATATAAAAAAACGATGGTGGTATGAAATTGCAAATGCTAAATGTGAACATAAGATGATGTAAACAATGGCAATGAAAATCGCAAAGCCCATACAATATTTAAAAAAACAAATATTATTGGTTTTTCTGTCAAAGAAAATTTAGAGGGCAATAAAATGCATATCAAGATGCGACCGCATAAAATAATGCAAGGGAATGAATGAATGAAGGGGCGGACAGACAGAGACATGTGAGTGGATGTCCCATTGGCAGCACGCACTGGGCCTGTCTACTAACGACAGTCCCAATATCATTCTTAGCCCAAAAGGCCCAACTCCTTTCTTCCGGGCCTCTTCTCCCATCAATAAAGAAAGTAATCCCAAAACTCCTGCCTTCTTGGGCATGTCATGATTCATTCCTCTCGATGCAACTCTTGCCCCTTAACCATACGCTCCTGTGTTTGAGGCCGGAGGAGATGGGAATGGAGGTACTTCTTTAGGAGACCTTACCCCTTAATTAGCCTTGCAGAAGGTCAAAGTGGTGTGCCCACTTGCCCACCATTTTCATATCAAAAAAATTTGCTGAGACACATAGTGGGCGTGATCTGCATGTTTGATGCATTCAAGACCGGAAAAGAAACCAATCACATTAAGAGTAAATGGTAGGAGATTTGTTCTTTTTTAATTATGTCATCAGTTTAGGGTATGAGAATAGAGAAAACGGTATTAAGAACTCTCTCCTTTGCCATTTGCCATGGGACTAACTTAGGGCAAATTCCAACTAGTATGAACCGGAAGTTCCGGTAAATCAGGCGGGTCAAAAAAAAAAAAAGACACGGAAAGAAACGAGAGGAGAGAAGTGTCATTCGTCATCCACATTCGCCTCTCACATTTGAGCACGTGGATGCCTGTTGACTTATACTGTCGGTTATTATATTCCAAACTAATATCCCTTGTTAGTGGGCAGCTGATTCATCTAATGTTACTTGTCTAACTCGCTTTTTCATCATCAATTCAGTGCTGCTCGGTTCGTGTTCTGATTCATTATTTCTGAATAGTCTTTTATTTGGATTATTCGCACCACTTTTGATTACATTTCATACATTCGAATCAACATTAGCTTCCTTGAAGGCCCAAAAAAGAAAAATCAACATTAGCTTCCTGTTCCTGTTTCTGTTTCGTAGAATTTTGCACGGTGTCCTAATTTGATTGATTGCTCTCTTCTTTTATTATTACGGATACAGTGTGTTACAGACCGACATGATCTAGGATTTCCTGATTTGCTTATATAAGCACAGTCCACTTCCCCTAGTAGTCTTCCCTTTCCTGCAAAGCATTCATGATTATATGGTTACGATGCTTGCAATACATGTAGAATTTGACCAATCTCCGCTTAACCCTCACGAACAGTCCCCCAACTTTCTCACGTATTCATACCTGAGCCATTTCTGACCAACTGGCTTAAAAGGATTATATTCTTATCTTAACGCGTGCTTTTCCAGATAATTTCCACTATCTAAGTTTGTGCAAATCGTGCCGTATCGTACCTTCACTCATTGGGATCCTATTAATATAGAGCATGCCACAACCGCAAATTTATACATTTTTTAGATAGCAAATTTAAAACGTACGACAAACCGTTCACTCAGTCACAGGAAGTGATTCTGGGCTATTATACATTGCGGGCTACTATGGACTATGGACAGTGTTGGAGAGTACTAGTGTAGTCAAAGAGACAAGTTTAAGTGACTTTCTCGAAGAGAACTTTGGCAATGTGGAAGTTGATGGTGCTTGAATCACGGAAAGCTGCATAGTAAAAGCTCTTTGCCACTATAAGGAAAGTATTCCTGATACTGGAATCTATGCCGTTAGAAGATTCCTGGAGCACCAACTGCACAAGATGCTGCATTTCTGACTCTGCTTCTGAGGTGGTGATGCAGTATGTCTGCATGCCACGATCACTCTGATGTGCCTACATATGTTAAAAGCAATGAGGAAATTATTAAGGATGAGTCATGGAGTACACCCCGCACTTCAAGATTAAGTTGACTTTGTGGAGAACATGAAAAGACCCATCAATATAATGCAACCAATGTATCAGGTTCTGGACATTATGATGCTTGTCCTGTCACTGACCTTGTCTTTTTTGTAACAATCGAGTCTATAGCAGACTCTGTTGGTGTGTTCAATGAGTTGTTGGTAACGAGGATTCAACAGCAACTCCTCCGAAATCCAATTCCCAGCGCTTAGGTTTATCATCTTCACCAAAAGCTCTGCATGTCCTTGACACGTGTCCCCTCCTCCACTCTGCCAATTTAATAGCCACTTTTTCCACTGCATACCACATTACAGTAAAATCATGAAAAACGTCGAACATACATGAAAACATTGGACTTGGTACTTTTTTGTTCATTGTTTGACGTAGACCACTCATGTTTTCATTTAATTAGCTGGAGATGATGAACAGTGCGCGTCAGAATCAGCACCGAGTCTGGCTGCAAGAAACTAGCTACCGCTAACGGCGTTATAATAAGTTGCTATCATGTCAGAAGAATGCAGAATATTCATTTATATTCTAGTAAAATCAATACTGTAATAAGCTTCGAACAATAGGAAGACTTACAGTATGGTGCATATCATAGCCAATTTCATGGCCATGAGATATAAGTATGTCCCACGAGAGCTGATCTACGGTTCCAACCAAAGCTCCCACGAGCCCTTCATATGCTCTGTTCCTATTTAATCTCCTGCACGCACAAACACAGAAGAGAGTAACGATAACAAGCAGAAATTTGGAAGATTAATAAGGAGAACAATCAATAAGTTGGTAGAGTATATTATATTTTAATTTACCAGACAGTGGAGTAGTCACGTTCGTTGATGCAGTGGATGAAGTGAGTGACAAAAGCTTTCCTCATTGGTTGGTCCTTAACAGAGGAGGTGATTGTGTGAAGCAAGGCAGAGGTTTTGGCCCATGCAAGCCTCTCTTGGGACCTTTCAGGCTCAAAAATGCTGGCCGCTGCCAAAAAATAAGCAAACAGAAGTTCTTTTCTGCTTAATCCAAACTCTTCCAATCTACACTCTGAGTGCCACCTGCGGTTATATATATAGTTGCAAGGTTGAGTGCCACAGAAGGGGTAAATATAAAGCACTAATTAAAAATTCTTGAAGCGTTAATAATTTGAATAATTTAGAAGTGCTCGCTCTTACTTCTGAATGCTGACCCATTCTCTTAGGTGCATTGCTTGGCAATTGTTGAAGTCTATTTTGGCCAGCTCCAGATGATTATTATTGCACAAATATGGCATCCTGTTATGCACAGCACAGGAATTCATTTTTGTAAAAGCTGAATTTCAAAATGAATTGAACTTGTTACATATTGATACCCTATTTTGATGTCGCGAAGCAAATGTTAACTTTTTCTTCCGTTTTTTCAAAGTTTTAAACTGAGTTGACGCAAGTCAATAATAATCACCAGCCTTCCGTTAAAGGAGGGAAATTGTGAATGGAGCACCTAATATAAGATTCTGCATGACTGCATGCATGCCACTGTCACGCCTTGGATTCCTGGCCTCAAATGGCTATCAGCTGATTATTTCAATTTGTTTTAGTTGTACAGATGTTCGTGTATTTTGATGATAACAGAGTCAGGGTAACTTTATTTTAGTACTTTATATATTCAAAACATTGACTGATGTGAAATATATGCCAGTTTAGGAAGGATCACTTTAATGCAGCAGATGGACAAGGGTGGGAATATATATAGTGGGGGCCGAGACAGGGACGTTAGTTTGTTAGGTAAATATGTGTGTGTGTGTGTAGAGAGAGAGAGGAGAGAGAACCTATAAAGAGTCTTGCCAATCCAAACGTCATTGTCACCACCATAATGATCCATATAAAATCTGGTTTCCACTCGAGGGAGGCTCGCATACCATGGTATGTCCAATGCGTAGGCCACCTGCAATGTATATATTCTGTGTTTATTAGCACCAAGCTACATGCTTGGCCACATCTATTTGAGTGCTCTGTATATCACTATTCTTTGGTCAATTAATTAAATTTAATTAATTTGGTCTCTGATGCATACCTCTCCGGGTAAGTTTTTCATAATGATCCATTTATCTACAAGCTCACCAGCCGCTTGTTTCCCTCTCAGAAACTTGGCTGAGAACTGCTTTGCGTCTTCAAGAACCTTCTCTCCCGGAAACGCCATTTGACTTGCTCTATACAGATTAAACATTCCCGTCACCGCTTGCGTTGACTGCCCCGCAAAGCAGAAGAATTCACCATTCCTCTCGAAGTTCTTGAACACATCTAGGTTCAGTGTGTGTGTGTGTCAGAGATCAAAACAAGCTAGATCGACCATCAATTAATTCACTAACAAATAATGATAAGTGTATGTATTTCATCTATGGAACTTACTGGATGAAACTTCATAGCCATGTAATCTTAGTAACCTGAAACCCATTGCTGTGTCATCAATGTCTTGAACATTCGAATTTTTTGCCCAACAGATGCCCTTCTCGGTCCAATGTCTGCTTCAAATTTAGCACGTATCAATAGCTCTTCTCATTTTTTCTTTTTCTTTTTCTTTTTTTAAAACTGTAATTTCTTTTATTACTACACTTGGATTAGGTAGAAGTGATTTATATTTGAGATTGGAGTGGTAGGAAATGCACTGACATATATCCATATGTATTAGCGTACCTATGAACATAGCTCAGACAGTCGTTGATCTCGTTGTGGAAATATCTCGAAATTCCAAGGCGCTGAAGCCTGTCAACGAGCCAAATATGTTCGAACAAATCCACGGGGTATACGTTGGGAACTGGTAGAAGCTTAAACAAGAATAAGTAAGTAACAATAATTAAATAGTAATTAATGAGATGATATACATATAGAAAGACAAAAGCAGCTGTGCAAATGTGGCCGGAGCGGCGCATTAAAGGCAGTGCAGTACGTACCTCCTCCATTGAACTTGGTAACAGCTTTATTCAAGTAATTGAGGCAATTTTGGTCCTTGGTCTGGGCAAGAGCATACGCAGTGGAGGACGGAGAAAACAAGAACGATCCATCTTTACACTGAAGCTTTAGAAGATCCTTCCATTCGAGCCCCGCCATGCCTTCCAGGCTATGAAGCAGCGTTGTGGGCACTTTATGCATCACATCTCTTGGTATTCTATTTATACAAAAATTCAATAACGCATGGTACAAAGTACAAACACTGAGTTAAACAATTTTACATGACTTGGGAAAACGCACTCGTACTTTCCCCCCCTGAAAACATTATTTTGCTTTGCAGCTAAGGCTTCATTTAATTTAAGGTTGTCCCTAAACCCCTGTCCCTAGGTACCGTACCTTGAGAGCTTTATATCTCTCTGCGCGAATATCTCTTCCAGGACATGGGAATCATCTCGTACTTCAATGTTCAAACTCCGGGCCAGATCTAGAAGCGAAGGGAAAGCAACTTCAAAGCCTATCGGCATATGCTCCGCCTTCTCACTCTGAAGCCTGCTTAGGTTCTCGTTCAAGAATGCCATCCCTACAAGCCAAAGTAAAACTGTAGCTAGTCACCCAATATACTATAATAATTAGATTTCTTAATCATTAATTGACATTTAATAGTAGAGTGTACTACCTTTGTCGCACTTGTCGGGGTGGATATTCCATGACTTTAAGGCAATAACGCAGGCCAAGGTGTTGATTATTCGGTCGTGTGCTAAGAATATGTGGGCATCACCCCAGGAACCGTCTGGAAGCTGATTATTGGCGATCCATTCAAGACTAGAAGGAAATTGAGGAGCACCAGTACCATGAATGTGTGGCACAAGAGCGACCCATGCAGTGTCATAAGCAGACACGGTAATCTCGCCATCTTCCAAGGAACGCAGTATCGATCTCACGGCCTCAACTCGCTGTTTGATCTCCTGATCGCTCACCCAAGCCTGTTAATTAATATTCAGAATGTTGTTTTGACTGTGTCCGGGGAGCACGAGAATTGAACAAGAAGGAGACACAAGTACATCGGAGACAAGGTTATTGTTTTGAACAAAGGAAGAACCTCGTAAGTTTGGTGCTCGTCTATTTCGTCATCCTGGAGAATCTCTCGCCACTTTAACGTTGGCAAGCCTCCCTGAACTACAGAGTTCGTATATCCTGCACACAGTCAAAGCTATATTAATAACTCGACTGTTTGGCTGGAATTAGTTGAAGACAATGCAAAAGGAAGAAGAATGGATGTGCAAGCATGCCTTGACTAGGAGGTTTGGACAGGGCGCTGCATCTGAGGCGGGAATGGAAGAAGCTGAGTTGTTTGTGTTTGGACTCGGAAAATAGGACACCTGCATGAGATGATAAAACAGTTCAGGTAGTGTTGGAATGAGAGTGGAGTAAGTAATTAGGAATGTGAGATTAAAGAGAGAAGGAGGGGGAAGAGAATATACCTGGAGGGGGAGAGAGATGGGAGAGAGAAGACATGATGATGATGAAAGAGGAGGAGGAGGAGGGTAGAAAGGCTTGGGGGAAAAGGGAGGCATTTAAATAGGAAGGTGAGACACAGTAGATAGATTCGAGCCCATTTGGGGCACTGCGTCTTAGCAAACCCTCTTGCACCTTTCCCTTCCCAGTAGTCTTCTCTTTTGTTTGTTTACAACACCATTTGATCTCCCTCCCCACACCAACTCTTTTTCTATATAATATAATTTATGTCTCCAACCTTTATTTTAATTAATACCGTATACGTACTTACCAAAGTAATTACTCTCAAAGTAGCCCTACGTCCTACAATCGTCATACATATGCATAAAAAGCTTATTTATTATATTACTTTACTTGCAGCTTACAGTCCATGCATGCACTACTGAATATGAGAGAATTAAACTCTTCAGAAAAATAACACCTTCAACTCGTTGCCTCTATGTGTGTGTGTGATCGGATAAAAAAGTACTTTCCGATCATTTTCGGTCCTAGACTAACTAAATTATTTAGTTATAATTGGCGGATACAAAGTGATTAAGGCGCGCGCGGTTGACGAATAATATATAATTAGGTTGCTGAGGTGTAGGTGAGGGAGAGATCCGAGCGAGCGAGGGAAATGATGAATGCGAGTGTAATAATGAAGGAAAAAAAGAAGTGAGAAATGAAAGGCAACCCATTTCACTGGTTTTCCATCCGTTGCAGCGAGAGTGGGGGCTGATCAAGGCAGCCATGCATGCTTCCACAAGAACCCTACGCACACCGCTGAATACTGCCTCTGCACGTACAGGACCACAGTACACCTCTTCTTTTTCTCTTTTTTAAAACCAGAGGGGTTGGCACTAATCAACACTGACTGATTAAACCAGCCATCCCACACTCTGTTAATTACAAGACCATTGGAAACAACGTATATATTCATATTTATAACTAGGTCCTTCCATGATTTATTCTTTTATTTCTACTTTTCCCAACCAAAAAGAGTCCATGTACAGAGATATATAAATGCTAGCTCCCATCATAAAATATATATTTGTATGTATGTATGTATGTATTTAAATCGATGATAACAAGTTTTGATTTTCTTAACTCAAATGATTGGCCATCATCAAAGTGTAAATAATATAACGAGTGCCACTGCCACGTACATGATGCCTCACATTTGTGTGTCTTGTCATGAGAACCGTCTGAGCACAAATGTTATGTGTTCTGATGTTCACAAAAAGTATTAATGGATTATTATTTGTCCTTTGTTTGTCCTGATTTCGATTTGAATCAGAGTGTCGATCGTCTGTTTCTTAGCTACTTGGCTGGCATATATCACTGCGTTTGGATATTATTCTTGAAAAAGGATTATCTAAGTGGACCCCAGCCATGCATGTTGATCTAATGAACTGAAATCAAAGTGTTCAATTAGAGGGCAAAAAAAGACATTAAGAATTATTATTCAATAATACATTTTCATCTTTATATATTAAAAAAAAAACTGGGAACGCCGGCAAGTTTAGCGGCTAACCTGCGGAGAGGCCAAAATAAGTTGTGGGTGATGAGGTGCTAATATCACACTAGCTTCTAAGACGGAATCCTCACCAAACTCTCCCCATGGATGCTTTTTCTACCACCACCCTATAATTCCCTTCATTTCTTCCTCCTCGATCGATCTCTCTTTTTATATATAAATATCACACTCCCTTCTCTTAATTAATTGCTTTCATACTTTCATTTAATTATACTCTTTCTAGCTCCTTACGCAATAATGCTTATACAATACTATTTTTTATTCTAAATATAAAACCCAATCAATTTTTTTTGAAGATATTAAAAAAGTTAATTAAATCATATATATTTACTGCGATTTTTCTCTAAATTATTTTACTTAACTTATAAATCAATATAACACCTATATGATTAAGTAATTTATTTAATTTTATTTATATCTTTAAAAAAAAGATCAATTGGATCTTATATTCATAAACAAGCTATAAGTTAGTCGTATACTCTCACATGTCCTGATTGTATGGTCAGAGTAATTAATATGACGTATGCTATTTTATGAGTTATATAGTTTATATCATTAAAACAATGTATAAAAAAACAATAAAATGGGCTTATACGGCCATTGATGTAGTTCAGTCCGTAGCAGAAAAATTTACAAAAATTCTTAGTCGACGACCTTCCCCGAACAAAGTGCTGGGTGCTGGGAAGAACAAGATACTGCGGCTTTCAACGCCATTTGCAATTTTTCTCAGATTTAGTCATTAGTAATTTTAACTCCAGGAAAAGTACGTGTGTCGTGTATATCTATAGTCAGCATCAACAATAAGAATTGAACTTTACAAAATCATTGAGAGCTATAAGTCACTCTTGCGACCACTTGCAGTACTTATTTACATGCCAAACTGTATTATTTTTTTCCCAAACCATATGGCAAGGTCTGGTTCTCTCTCTATTTTCTTTTCTTCTATCTGTCATCAAGCAAGGTCTATATGTTGATATATATAGGCCGGATTGAATTTGGAGCAAAATTATAAAGCCGTAATATGAATTCTTGGTCCGTGTTTAATTAGTTAGCGAGTGCAGGTCCATGTGCTTGGTGATGAGGGTCAGCCCCCATTCATTCAACTTGCTTGTGTGGTCAATTTATCAAATATATAACGTACACGAGCCTCACATCACCATATATATTCGTCACCATCTCAAAACTTGCCCACGATGACTAGGTTTTCTATTTATTCCATGCTGATTTTGTTTTGTCATTTATTTGGTGATGGCGGTTATTAATTTACATGTCAGTTACAGGTTGTTAATGTTATTTAGCGAGCTATCATATCCCACTCCCATCTTGAATATGTCGTAAGTGATGCTCAGTATAAATATTTGAAGGACCTAAATATATACTTATTAACTAATTAAAAAAAATTATTTGAGGGGCCAAATATATAAATTTTTGGGATAAATATATACATTTTTAAGCCAATTGCATAAAAAATGAAATCTAATTTACATTAAATATTTGAACATTTTTTTTGGGGTATCTATGATCCACCCCCATTGGTCATGTTTGATTTTTTTTTAAGAAATTAAAGAAACTAAATAAATTATATAATTATATTATATGTTGTGTGTGTGTAAAAGTTAGGCAAAATAGTTTAGAGATAAAATGATAAATATAAATATTTTAAAATAATTTAATTAGCTTTATTAATATCTTTAAAAAAATTAATTATTTTATATTTAGGATCGAGTAATTTATTGGGACACTTTCTACTACTTGTTTCAAACACTCATTCCATTCCTAATCATAATACTAAATTGACTTTTTTAAAGAGATTAAGAAAGTTATTTAAATTACTTTCGAATATTTTTATTTTTATTTTTTTTCTAAATTAATTAATTTTACTAATAAACTAATATATAATTTAAAAATACACAACAATATAATTTGATTAAGTAACTTATTTAACTTCCTTAATTTTTCAAAAAAAGTCAACCTGATCTTATACTCCATTTGATCTTTATAATAAAACATCAACTACCAATAATTTTTTTTATTCTTATTATAAAACATCAACTACCTTTAAATAACTAATTTGTTACTGTTTTACTATTATGCCCTTATTTTAACAAACTCATTTAAATCTATATCATTAAAATAAGGGTAAAGTTAAAAATATTTAACAATTTTAGATTTTAATGGTTTAGCCTTCATATGAAAAATGATAATTGATGGCTCATAGTGAACATCACATGAAGGAAGTAATTAGGAGACCGGAGGTCGTATTTACATTACACGAGTCTTTCTATGCCTAAGCAAAGGTACACCCTAGTAGAGTCGCAATATAGGTCAACCTGGTCGTTATGGGCTAACTAAACAGTATCAAATTTTCCATCGAGTTTCCCGAACTCCCACCTCAAGAAAAATCACTACTATAGTACTATTAGAAACGGAGGGTGCGAATAATAATTGATAAGGCACATACAGGCACAACAATCAACATATTCGTTCACATGCTTGAATACCGCTTGTTTTTCCTTTTTTCACTTTCCCTCTTTTTTTTTTGTTTTGGTTTTTTTTGTGGGGGGTGGGGGTTTGTTTTGTTTTAAAAATGCATAATGTTCATTCAAAGCTGTCATGTGTAACAAATGTTACGCACAGGCCAGGCCATCCAACTCCGAACAAAGGGCAGACAAAATTTGACCTTCATTAGAGACGAAACTCTCCAAACATCAAACGTTTAGCACCTCCTGAAAGACGAGAAGAATTACATCACTTAACAAGGATAGTAAACTTGTAAAATCAATGCTGTCTAGTTCTTTAAGTATGTCTACAGAAAGGTAATAAAGCTTTCCCAAAGTCAACTTAGTTCCTTGCTAATTTTCCTTGTTGAGACCAATTATTAAAATAGAAATAGACATGAGGCTTCATGCATGCTTTAAATAGAAAGCATATGATACCTTTTCTTTCTGTTTGTAGACACTCTCAATCTTCTTCATATACTCATCAACCAATTTCTACATAAAGATAAAATGGTTAACAAATGGAAGGCAACATTCACATAAATTGGGTTCACCCCAGCACCAAAAACTATCAACTTTGATCAATCCAAGAAATATAAGGAACCCAACCAAGTCCTTATTACTTAGTCTATTTACAAGATTTGTGTTTGATACTGATCAAATTAGTGACACAAACTTGTAATTAAGTTGATAAGCTCTTTCTTCTTGGGGAGAAAATTTATCTTTTCTTACTAATGTTTTTATCTCTCAGAAAGGGATAGAAAGTGAGATGGAATATACATAGTATCTACAACACCAAAACATGAGACACTTAATTAGATCCATATGCAGTCAAGAACTCACGAAATTGAAAATTCTTAACATTTTGTTCTTTTCCCTCGTCCTCTTGGCTGAAATGCAAGAAAAAAAAGGGGGGGGGGATGTTGGCTGGCTGCTCTCTGTGCTCTCTTTTTCTAGGAACAAAGCATGTTTCATATGTCGCATAGCTCATTGCATCCCAAAGTAGGTTGAGACATCCTAAGTTCTATCTCAGAAAAATGTCTTGACCCAAATAAAATAAGACATGGCAATACTATGTTTACGTAAGCTAGAAGTTAGCATCCTGCCCATTTGACAGCATAGAGGATCAGGTTACCTGCAAATCATTTGTCAAGTCCTTCACGTTATCTTCTGAGAGTTTTTTCTCCTGCATGAAAAATTCTAACAAAATCTTTAACAAATCATTGGAAAAGAGGGAACCATAGGCAATAGCAAATAGTGAAAGAGAAAAGAAAGGAGATGAAATTCAAACCTTCTCAAGTTTTTCATAAGCTTTCAATGCATCTCTTCTTATATTCCTCAGAGCTACCTATAAACAATAGATCAAGCCTGAACATTCAAATAGAAGTTATATATGACCAAGATTTAGCCAAAACACTAGTCCTACAAGCATTGTAGAGCATTACTAGATCTAACACTAGAATAGTATAAATCTAAAATTCAGTCCTTCAATGATTGCAAATATATTGTTCATCGTTATAGTTTACAGCAAGAATAGGAGAAAAAATTGTACTTTCTTAGAAAAAAACGTACTTTCAATTAAAAAACTTGGCCCATGTTAATTCCCCCCGAACCCTTAAGAAAAGCCACAAGAGGATTCATCCTGAATTGGGCAAAAAACAAGAGCAAATTACTATCTCAAAGCTTAGGCATTGTTACAAATGTACCTTCCCCTCTTCAGCTTGTTTAGCCACTATTTTAGATAGTTCCTGGAAAGTAAACCAATCATTAGATTACACTTTGAATTCTTCAGATAAAATCCACAGATTCATTTATACATCCAGAAGATACTAGGCATCCATCCGTGGAAAAGTATAGTAAAAAGAGGCGCTCATCTAATAAACAGAATAATCATGTGAATTAAACAAAACTACAGGGATTATTGCCAGGAGTAGCAAGAAAACTGTTTCTCACAGAACTCTTCTTTCTTATTATGGCCATGTAAGAGGGGATGCTATAGGATTTTTTTTATTAATTAAATCAGAAATGATAATTGTAACAGAAAAGAGTGAGAGAAAATATGTATTCTCAAGTACTTGTTTATTCATATACACAAGAGAGGTATTTATACACAATAAGAGAGGCCTTAGAGTTAATGGGCCCATTATGATAATTGATTTCTAATAATCCCTAATCCCTGATTCTTTGTGATACTAATTAATAAACTGAGAATTAGGCCACAAAACCACCATAATAGACCGGGTTCAAGGAGTCGATCATGGAAAAGCAAGCAGCGACATGAAAGTTGCCAAAAAGAAGCCCCACACGCAGGCACGTGTAACCACCGGTGAGCATCTAGGTGGCACGTGAAGACACATACACAGTCGAATTGGAGACCAGTCAGTAGGGTTCTATGATCAGGATCTTTTGAGTCTAGTGGGGTGGCGTGTGGCTCACAAATTAGAACACGAACAAAACCCTAAGTTCTCTCTTGCACATAGTTACAAACTAACGCAGAATACGTTTAAAAAATTTGGATCAACAACCTAAAGGCTCTGATACCATATAAAAGAAAAGAGTGAGAGAAAATATATATTCTGAAGTACATGTTTATTCATATACACGAGAAGGGTATTTATACACAATAGAGAGGGGCCTTAGAGTTAATGGGCCCATTATGATAATTGGTGACTAGTAATCCCTAATCCTTGATTCTTTGTGATACTAATTGATAATATTTACATTAATTATATTAATATTTCCTAACAATATTGAATTACGAATATTACTTACAGCATGTAAAAGTTAGAAGTTTAACCCAGATACTGAAGAGTCAAGGGAATGAGAAAATACCTTCCTCCTTTCAGCTGTCAATGGCGGAAGGCTCAATCGTATCAATTCTCCGTCATTATTAGGAGTCATGCCCACATTAGAGGTGACTATGGCTTTCTCAATAGCCTTCAAGCTGAAAAACATGTTAAAGGCAAAATGAATGGCCAAGATTTTGTTCCCAAAAACATATTTAGTGTGAGATAAAGACATTATAAAAACGAATTCTGCAGGCCTCATAAAGATTTGTGGTCAATTATGATAATGTGCTTGACATGAGACTAGCACATAGGGAAAAAATCGAGAGGCATTAGGCTAAAGACAACAGTATGCTGCGTACAAAGTAGTATGCAAAAAAAAATTTATAGGATCATTGTGGCGACTCCAATTTCCTCCACCTCTTCTGCTTTACAATTACAACTACAACTCACCTTGATTTGTCATATGGCTGTACCAAAAGAGAACTGGCATCTGGAGTGCTAATTTGAGCAATGCTCTTCAAGCTGACTGGCATTCCATAATATTCCACCTACAAGCACATAACAAAACAAATCATTTACAGGAAAAATCTATACACAAAATTAAAGTTAGATATTCATTGCACAAATTGATGCCTCGCCTATATATCAACGTATATTTAAAGTTTCTTGGGTTGTAAGCCAAATCAAGTTGTATATGTAACTCCAACGGCAGTTAATGTTTACTGACAATTTCTGGGACAAAACTTTGTTAGTAGCATGAAAGAACAATGAAAAAATAAGACCAAAAAAAAAAAAAAATAGAAAAAGATAGTCAACCTAGCTAAACTAACTGTTTGTATCCAAAAAGTGGGGAAAGAAAAGGCGGATAACAAGATACAGTAGTCAGGATAATGATGAGGTAGATGGCGAGATTGAATAGGCTTAAGAATAATTAGAGTGTATATTAGAGGAAGGGAAATCTGATTGGCTTAGCTTGACTTAGAAGAGCTTGAGACCGGAAAACAGAAACGTCTCATGGATTCTAATAGTCACAGAGATTTGAGTTATCCAGTCTCACAATCACTATACGGCTCTTAATCAAATGCGAGAGATTCATTAAAAACAAACCAAGGAGTAGACATTTTTTTAACCACAATTGGTGTCCTTAATAACGTTTTCCATGCATTTTCTAGGAATGATGGTAATTAACAATACGCAACACCATATGCCAGCTCTCACATTCGTACCTCTATTTTGTCAAGCATGGCCGGGTTTGCTCTCCCTGTCCTGATGGAATTGAAATTTGAACGAACAGTTTCAAGAGTCCTTTCCATCCGGGTCGTCTAAGACAAATGGAACAAGAAACTGTCAGTGTAACCATCCCGCTACAATAGAAGTACCAACCTTGTCACGGAATTCGATCAATTTAAACACAGTAACTTTTAAAATCAACCTTCAAAGACACTCACAACATCTTTCTCAATGGAGGCCTTCTCAGCTTCTATTTCTTCCACAGTTGCAGCCCTCACAATTCCAGTCCTGGAAGGATTAAAAAGAACCGATAGAAATAGTTAACACGACACATCCCAATCATCTCACTACTCACTGGCAGCAGAGAAGAACGATGAGCTCACCTCCGCAACGACCTCCTTGGAACAATGAGTCTCCTAGAAAATCTACAGGGAGCACCGAGCTTCAGAGTCACATAGCTTGAAGCAGAGCTCCACGAGAACTCGCTGGAATACTTTACGCAGTTCGAGACACCATGAAAGGATTCTGCAGAATTTGTTAAAACAAGTCATTTTCACAATTGAAGATAGTGCGCGTTGTTGTATAATGAGAGCACGCACCTCTAAAGGACACGAGGGTTTTAGAAGGGTTTTGTTGGGGATTGACGATGGACCCGACGAGGGTAGCAGAGGAGAAGGACGTTGCCATGCGAGCCCGGACGATTGATCCCGATGAATGTTTGCGGAAGGATAGTCTGTGGATAAGAAATTTCTCGCTTGTTCATTTCTTACTTCTGACTCTTTTTCTTTTTCTTTTTGGTCCAATGCATTTCTAATGTTTTCTTTTTTTGCTAGGGAATTTGTTTCTGGGCCAACTGTTTTTTAAGTTGTATCATACTAATAACAAAATACCATCCTGTCTATGTAAGCCTAATTTTAGGGTGAATTTTGGTCTAAAAAGGTAATAGCTTTTTTTTTCTATTTTATCATTTATATTAATCATATTTTTTAAAATCAATTTATCTAATTTATAAATTAATATATAACATAATTTTATATATAAATATTTTAAAGATGACATATATTATCATTAACTAATTTATTTACTTTTCTTAATTTGTACCCCCAAAGCTTTTCATTAATTGTCTGAATTCATTTGATGGCTATTCCAAAAAAGCCCAATATGAAAAGGATTATAGTATTATGGGCCTTTGAAATCCCTAACGGAAGAATCATGGGCCTTTTAAGGGCAAGTGTGTTATAATTCGTATAAGGGTTCTTATACTCACTGGTTAATGAAAATAACGCAAGTGTGACCTCTTGGGCCCTTAGTTTTTGAAGCAGAGATAGGGGCGTCTAACCCATATGCCGTCCCAACAAAAATTAGGAAAGAAAATGCAAAACTCAAGCTGAAAGTGTAGGTATTGTTTCTTTTATGGGTTAAAAAAAAACTAGTTGTCATAGGGTTCATGGAGTCAATATTCTTTGGTGAGTCTTGAATCTTGATGAAAGAGGCATAAGATATTTCATATTTATAGTTAGGCGCTATTTCAGTTAGTCCAAGATTGTTGGGAAGACATTTTCAAGAAGCTTGAGTGGTGGGGGTGGTAATTAACTGGCAAGTAGATGATCAGCTCAGGAGTCACGACTTGAAGAAAAACAACATCATATGATATAATGAAGGGTCTGAATAGAAACATGAAGCACGAGACTTGCACGTGTCTAATCCGCGAGTCTAAAGCCGAAATTTCCGCTTCATGCATGCATGATGCAGCCTCTTCCTCGGCCCCCCGTACCTGCACGTGCCTGATATTCATACCATCTCTCTCATCCATTACTGTCTTCTAATCTCAGGTCCTCTCTTGTCTCTCTTTAATAGTTTTCTCAACAGTTAAAGGCGCAGAGATAGACGGTAAATAAAATAATTGTAAGTGGTAACAGAATTATCGTGTTGATTATCGCAGGTAGTTACTGTTAGCTCATGGGTTAATTAATTGTTATTACTGGATGCTTAATTGAAGGAGAGTCTGTTTCCTCTTTTGGTAAAGCAGTTGCATTTAAGCTTTTATTTCAACACATACTCGATTGATCTCAACACGCTTGTGGCCCTCCCCACTTCCACATCATCATATATAACATCACGTATATATCAATTCATGATCCTGTACAAACTTGAGCACTTTCATTAATGTGTTTCTCTCTCTCTCTCTCTCTCTCTCTCGCGCTCTCTCTCTCAGATTTTTAAAAAAGTGTGTGTGCATGTAATAAATGGGCGCTGCCAGCTGCCTTTCATTGCATTGCTTCGTACTAATCATCATATCGAAATTCAATAATTTATTAGCTTCTCCATTAGTATTGAGCCATACTGGTATTGATTAATTACGTGATCTGATGCGGTACATATTTCTGCTGGCCAAACAAGCGTTCAACACAAGGGAGTTAACTGTAAAGTTGGCTTCTGATCTTATATATTGACACTTCACCTACGAATAAAAACAACCAATCACCAAGGTTTAGTTAAGAAAGGGAAGGGAACATCATGCGTACGTGTAGGTTTTGTTTATGAAGAAGCAGGGTTGGTAACTTCATTGAAAGAGGCGTACACACTTTCATGTCATATTCTGACAATTCTTATTTAGTGTTGCTGAGCTATCATAATTATATTGAAGGAGACCAACCAAGCTCAGCATTTACATTTGATGTGCCTTTTCCCTTTTCCTGACACACGGATGGGTACAACATCTAATACTCTCTTCTATATCAACATACTTGCTTCTTATTTATCCAAAAATCCATCACTCAACAAGAACATTACATATGATTCTAGAAACATCAATTATATATGCACGACTCCTTTACTCTTTTCAGGATCACAATTATTATTAAACACTCACTTGCATATATATATCATGTTCATGAAAAAATCATCAGTAACAGAAGAAACAATGATTTTGTCTTACAAAGTGATGGAGGATACAACATGTTGAGTCTTTTTTATAAGAATATGATAAAAGCTGTCACAACATTTAATAATTTTTTTTTTTCATTTGTACCCCTCATTAATTATATACATTGCATTTATGTTTACTCTATTTCTCTTTTTCTTACTTGCTGTTTATATAAATAAGAGTATACATGAAAAAAATGTTTATTTCGGGATGCTTATTATTTTTAACTATTTTTAACTGCTTTCTTAAACTGCATAATTAGATTATTGAGCTCATATAAATAGATTTAATGGGAGTAAATATTATCAAAGAGTGAGTGTGAGGGTGTGTGTAAAAGGACGGTTGGGGACTTATTATCAATGCAGCAGCATCCACGCATAGACATATGGGATATTGCAGAGACCTCATCTTTTGTCATGTCCTGTATTCCACAACAAAACCTTTCTATTATTCTTGTACATTACCTTATCTGATTTTAAGTATAAGACAGGTTAACTTCTGTTAAAGAGATTAAGAAAGTTAAATTAGTTACTTAATTATATCGTAAGCTGTTTATGATTATATTATAATAGTTTAGAGAAAAACCGATAAATATAAATATTTTAAAGGAATTTAACTAGTTTATCTAATATCTTTTAAAAAATCAATTTTATATTATATTAAGAGTCACTACTAGAAAAGACTTCATTATCGACGGAATTTTTCAACGGAAAATATTCCGTTGAAAATAGCAATAGACTTTTTGACGGAAAATGAATTCCGTCGGTATTAGAGACGGAAAAATATTTCGTCGAAATTAGAGATAGAATTACAGACGGAACAAATTTTTGATCATAATAAGTTATGAAAATTTCAACGGAAAATAAAATTTCGTTGAAAATTGCAACGGAATTTTTTTTCCGTCGAAAATTGCAACGGAATTTTTCCATCGAAAGGTGCAACGGAATATCTTTTCCGTCAAAAATTGAAACAAGAAAAAGGAAATTGCAACGGAACTTGCTTCCGTTAAAAGTTCAACGGAATTTTTCCGTCCGAAGTTGCAACGGAATTTATTTTCCGTTGAAAATTCCAATTTGCAACAGAAATTTTCCGTCAGAAGTTGTAATGGAAATTGTTTCCGTTGCAAATTGCAACGGAATTTATTTTCCGTTGAAAATTTACACTGAATATAAAATAAATTTTAAGAGTCAAGGAATCATATGTTCTTTAATGGTACCATGGTATGAAGTTTGACATTATGAAAAATCCTAAATATCGTTATGCAAGCATCAAGTCGTTTATAAGTATTTATGGTAGTGTAACAGCAACTATCAACAACCGAAATTGTTGAAGTAGGAGTATCTTTTGGAAGCAAACAAATATGATGCTAAAATTCTCTTTCATTATAAAGGAATAGAAAATACGTAAATATGTTGGCAAGAAACCTTTTTAATCTTGATTGAAACAAGAAAAAGGAAATTGCAACGGAACTTGCTTCCGTTGAAATTTGCAACGGAATTTTTCCGTCGTAAGTTGCAACGGAATCTATTTTCCGTTGAAAATTCCAATTTGCAACGGAATTTTTCCGTCGGAAGTTGCAACGAAAATTGTTTCCGTTGCAAATTGCAACAGAATTTATTTTCCGTTGAAAATTTACACTGAATATAAAATAAATTTTAAGAGTCAAGGAATCATATGTTCTTTAATGGTAACATGGTATGAAGTTTGGCATTATGAAAAATCCTAAATATCGTTATGCAAGCATCAAGTCGTTTATAAGTATTTATGGTATTGTAACAGCAACTATCAACAACCGAAATTGTTGAAGTAGGAGTATCTTTTTGGAAGCAAACCAATATGATGCTAAAATTCTCTTTCATGATAAAGGAATAGAAAATACGTAAATATGTTGGCAAGAAACCTCTTTAATCTTGATTGAAACAAGAAAAAGGAAATTGCAACGGAACTTGCTTCCGTTGAAATTTGCAACGGAATTTTTCCGTCGGAAGTTGCAACGGAATCTATTTTCCGTTGAAAATTCCAATTTGCAACGGAATTTTTCCGTCGGAAGTTGCAACGGAAATTGTTTCCGTTGCAAATTGCAACGGAATTTATTTTCCGTTGAAAATTTACACTGAATATAAAATAATCTTGATCGAAACAAGCTTCCAGCAACAAAAGATTGTAACAGAATTTTCTTTCCGTTGAAAATTTCAACGGAAATTCATTCCGTTGGAATTTCTCCGTTAAAAATTGCAACGGAATATAATTTCCGTCGAAAATTGCAACGAAAATTGATTCAGTTGAAATTTGCAATGGAATACTTCCGTCGAAAATTCCAAAAGAATTTATTTTTCGTTGAAAATTTAGACAATAAACAATAGAGATTGAATGGAGATTACCCAAACGGCAGAAACACTCAAAGTGGTTAGGTCTTCGTCTCGCCAATCGAAGCTCAGCGGCCGGCACCTCCCCCATCTCACCATCTCTCTCGATCTCGGCGGTCTCGATCAAAGTCTCACTATCTTCGTCTCCCGTCATTTCTCTGTCTCTTGTCTCACTGGATCTAGATCTCGCACTCACATTGAACCCTCGCTTTGGCCTCTCGTGGTCTTGCCCTCGACCCCGCCCTCAGCCTCTCAGTCTATTAGCCTCAGCTTGAGAGTACTTGTATTTGTGATATCTTGTTGAAAATTCACTTCCAATTGTTTGTCTGGGAGATATTATTTGCATACATTTTAATTTGTTATAAAGCTTCTAGTGGTTTTTCTCTCTTTCTCTCATATGAAAATGCATGAAGTATACGTATTTAGTGTCAGGTTGCTTGGTGATGCTGGAGGATGGGTATGCTTCATTGAAATGAGTGTTTTGAAGCTTTGTTGTTGTTGTTGAAATGAATATTGTTATCAAAGAAGCAAGGACTGAGTGTTTTAAAGGCACAAAGACCAAATAAGCTTACTCTTGCAAATGCCTTAGAAGGACTGCAATTGCTTTGCTGCCTTAGTCTCAGAAGGGTGAGAAACAATGTTTCTTATGGTATTGATTTCAAATACGATCAGATAGTATGTATGTTCAAAAGTATCTGTAGGTTTTTCATGGATTGCTAGATAGATATAAAATCCTTGCATGTTTATCTTGCTGCTCCTTAGGTGCATGTGCATCTACTGGTGTTACTTCATTGCTCAGTTTTAGGAATACGGATTTCCATTGCAGGATTAATTTTAGAATAGAGGCCTCTTCATGGTGGTCTCAAAAGAGTAGATATATAACCTACTTTTTTTCTAGCTATTCGGCTTCTTTTGTGCAATTTTTTTGGTAAATTATATGTTATCTTATCCTGATATTCGCCACTGTTTATGCTAATTAGTCATTTTTGTCATTGTAGACAGTTTCTTTTATAACTTACCTGTTGAAAAGTTATGCTGGTTATTTAAGGCCACATGAGGAGAGTATGTGCAAAAGCATTGTGAATTAGCTTGTTACATATTCAGATTCTGTATCAATTAGAAAGGTGGCACATTTTTTTTGTGTGCATTTTGAGAAAAGATTTTTCTTTCTATCTAATACCAAAATTGCTATGTTGCAGGAATTATTGATATCTCTTAAACATGTCCTAGGAACGGATTTTAGGAGGGATTTGTTTCCTCTGATTGATACCTTATTGGAAGAAAGGTAACATTTTGACCTCCCACAAGATCTTGATGCAGAAAATTTTCTGGACTAGAAGAAGGTTTAATTCTTGATTTCCCCTTCTCTAATTGTTCTCCCTCTTGTGTACCCTTTTCAGCAGATATTTAATTGATATATTAGCTCACTGTTATGCATTTCGTCTTGAAAATTGTTGGATTTGTGCGCGAGTGTTGACTTCATTATGTATAAATGATGATGATACATGGTATATGTAAATTTCATTTATATATGAAGCTGAATGCCTTTATGCCTTCATTTTTCTTCTATAAGTATGTAAACTAAAGCATCATTTTCTTGCAGGCTACTGTGGCTTTTACTCTATTTGGTAAGGAGAATATTGTCGACTTAGAAGTCAGTGAAATAGCTCCTGAGATAAGCTGGTGCTTGTAGGTTGTCTGAAATGGTACGCTTCACAAGTTTGTATTTTCTTAATGTCCAATATCATTGTGCCAAACCTTCATTGTACTTATAATTCAATGTCTAGATAGTAATGCAGCCTTAATTCTTAGGCTAGGTACACATAGGAGTATGTCAATGAGGCAACAGATATTCAGTGAACAATTTTGGATATAATTCAAGGGAAGATGCTGACATCCACTACTTGTAATGGCGTTTTGGTTTTATATTTTTAATTTTTGCATTGAAATTATTCTTGAGTGCTTAATTGTACATGGATGTAAGCATGGGTTTTATATGTTATCCAAAGCTTAATTTCAATTTAATTGCTGGCAAAAAAATAAAATAAATCTTAACTTCAAATTTATTCCTCAACAATGATGTATAGAATTTCTATATGCTAGAAGCTCAAAGTTGATGGTGTTAGTTGAATTTTCCCGTTCATTCTACTTATATCAGCAAAGATTCATGTAAAATAAGCCCTCCAAAAAGAAATTCGAAAAAAATGGAGGGAAAAGTGGCTTTTCTCATGTAATGAAGTTCTCGAACGTCAACATCTCATAGTTACACATTATCTCCATTGGTTTTCTGTTCATAAAACCTCATTTCTTTTTCGGGATTTCGCATACAAGCTCATTTTTCAGAGCTTTATTGAGTAATTTATTAACTGATTGTTTATTCCTTTTGGTCCTTTGCATATGTGTTTCAAGTTGATTGATCATGTAACTAGCTCTAAATTGCATTCAAGTGTTTGAAAATCTTTTGCAATGAGTAGATTTCCTTAATATTAGGCTGAAAGGAAGTTTAGGGTAATGTTTAGAATGTGTTGTTGGGTGACTGATCTGATCTCAGGTTTGAAAAGGCTGTAATTATCATAGTTTTTTTTGTCATTGATGAGAAGTTTGAATGTATATTATTTATATCCATTTATCATATTTATTAGGTTATTCATATGAAACAACTGTTTTTTAAAAATTAATAATATTATTTGCAATGGAATTCTACTTGCATTCCATTGCAAACTGATATGCAATTTTCCAACGGAATTTATTTTTCGTTGAAATTTTCGACGGAATTCTAGTTAAATTCCATTGCAAACTGTAACAGAAATTTTCGACGGATATATTTTCCGTCGAAATTTTCAACGGAATTCATTAAATAAATATTTTATTATCTCTTTATTTGTCAGTGGAAAAATGTGGCTTGCAAAGGAAAAAATTCCGTTGGAAATTTCGACAGAAAAATTTTCCGTTGAAAATTGCAATGGAAAAGGAAATTCCGTCGCCTACCGACGGAACATTTTTAGACGGAATAATTCCGTTGAAAAATACATTTGCAACGGAATTTTTATCATTAGCAACGGAAAAAATCCGTTGAAAATATGAAGATTTCTAGTAGTGAGTATATGTTGCATTTTCACTTTTTTTTTTTTATACTGTATATCAAATGCCCCAGTGATTTTAACAGCTTGATGTTGTGTGCTTTCTGTGTTTTGAGCAAGGTTCTGAAACCCGGACCGGCCACTGAACCGGTTGAGGTGCTGGGTTAAGGGTTAGTGAGTCAAGCTGAAGTCAACCCGGGCGTAGACCAGTGAGGTATAAAAAATTTGAAAATAATTTAATTTCTCATCATATCAAACAAAAGTTGAAATACTATATATCATTTCAATACTTTAGATCAATAGCAAAATAATCATATAATCCAATACTTGTCACATATTTAGATTTCAAATATTCTTAACAATTTTCTTTACTACCTACATTTGAGACAAAATATTCATGGTAACAAAATATCAAAAACAAGTATATGATAACAAAATATTCTCACCTTTGATAAACTAATAATTATCATCATTGTAGTCGTCATTAACATCATTCAACTCTCTAGGTACTGAGACATCAGGAAGTGGAGTTGTAGGAGGAAGCTTCGAAAATTGCACTAACTTCAAATCAGATAAGAAAAGTTGAACCCACAGATGGCCTATTTGCCTTCTAGTTCCATATGAATTGCGAAGTTTAAAAAAAAAACATATGACGTGGTTTCAAGTGGATGGAGGGAAAATAATTTTTTTTTTTTAAAAAAAAAAAGTGGACCAGTGACCCATTTAACCTGGCCGGTTTACACCGGTTTTACTAGGTTAGCCCAACCGGTCCGGTTTCACAAACCATGGTTTTGAGTCTGTTGTTTCCCCCGGTTTTTTTCTTGTCTCGTCTTTTGTCATAGATCATCTCACTTTTTCTCATGCATCTTATGGGACGTGCGTGAAATAAAAAATGAAGAATCACAATTTATGATCTCTGACCAGCAGTATCTGCTAATTTCATATCGATGCATTAATTACGCCCCTTACAACTAAAACTTTATGTCGCCAGTAATTAAGCGAAAGGTCAAAATGAGCGAAAGAACAGAAAGCAGAATGTGACTTTTTGACCCGGCCCAGAGCTATCGAGTGCGCGCCTGTGAGAACGTTTGATTTTCCTACAAACGCTTAAAAAAAAAAAAAAACCCAATAAATGCTTCACTCTTGCCTTAACTTGCGTTTGATTGAGACACAGAGCCCACCCTTTTTAATTAACACGTCTAGATCTCGATTAATAATGCAGTTTTCACTGGCCATATATTTAGGAATTATTCATATATATTCATATGTAATCATATGTTAGGATGTTCAAGTGAGAGTAACTGGGCCAGGAAATAAAATCTCACATCAAATATAAATGAGTTGAATAACTAATACATAATATATAATATTGTTTCCCTAGGAGAAGTCCCTGCGTATACACCCGACAGAACCTTGATCCGGACTAGTCAGGATAAAGCTTTAGTGAATCGGGTGCAATAAAAAAAAAAATATATAATATTGTGAAATGACCCCTAAACTTCAATCTTAATTATAAAATTTGAAGTTAATACTCTTTGTATATATACCCTGAGGTTTTGGCCCTTCTCTGATATTATATATTAAGTAAGTGTAGTTCAACTAATAAATCATGAAGAAAAAGTGTAAATTTTGACGACAGTTGATGAAGGGATTTAATGGGTCGTACAGGTGTGGTACCTTAAAAAGTACATAATATTTTCTCATTGGATGATCCGTTGCTTGAAGTTGTTGCAACCCTTTTCTTGGCGCGATTCCTTTTTCGCGGACAGGCTAAGTTAGCATGCCCTTGTCTCTATTACTCATTTACTCGTATTATTGAAGTAGATGGATAGATCCAATTTTGTTGAGTGATAAAAATAGATTATATTAAGAGGTCAAGAGATGGATGCCCTTGGATGACAGCTTGGGCGTCATATTATATTAATGAAGGCAAATAATCGAGTAAAAGAAGAAAGTGACGGAAAGAAGAGAAATTAAAGTTGCCATTTTTGGGGGAATCTGTGACACTCACAGACAAACTAAAATCCATGAACATGTAAGAGGTTGGTAATATAGTCCACATTTTGTTGCTTTCCATCAACCTCAGCTCCAACCAAACATATATATATTCACATTTTTACTCGTTGCTGGTTTGGGATTTGTAGTATCAGTTGGCAGTGTCGTTAGAGATTCCCCGCAAACTAAGCTCCATCCATCTAACGACCAATTAACAAACACCCCACCAACACCTTTCTTTTATTTTTTAATCCTTTCTTTTTAACCTTTCCCACAATTATTTATATTACGATGATTAGGGTAATGTCAGCATGTCTAAGAGCATTTACTTTTAAAAAAACCGTTAATATAATTATATGCAGCTAGCTTACATACAGGGACCAACAGAGGGACACGTGGCACGCATGCGGGAAGGGTGGACCGGGATTCGATGCAACTCGTGGCGGGATATAAATCAGTCATTTCACCCTTAACTCACGGATCTAACCACACTACATTCTTGGTAATTAAAAGAGCAGTATCTGTGAGTACCGTAACTAATGTGATATATGAGTGGGTTTGACTTTAGAAGACCGGATAGGTTTTGAGCGCAAAAAAAAAAAAAAAAAGACCGGATAGGTTGAGCCGAGCAAGGAGAGAGTGAAGACACACGAGGAAGCTAAGTGATTAAATGGTGTGCAGTGGATAAACGTACACACGAGTCCCGTGAAGCAAGAACTTGAATATACTCGAATGAAGCTCATAAGTGACAGCACCAACCACTGAGACCCCAGCAGAGCCAATGGAACTCAGTAAAGTCACGTTGGAGATCTTCTCTAAACTCGAGCAGAAATGGCTCTTCTCTCGCTGCGAAACCACCAACAAGACCCGCATTCTCAGCATTGACGGCGGAGGAACCACCGTCGTTGTTGCCGGCGCCGCCCTCGTTCGCCTCGAGGACCAGATCCGCCTCCAGACCCGCGATCCCCAAGCTCAAATCGCAGACTTCTTTGACATCATTGCCGGGACCGGCATTGGTGCCATCCTTGCCGCCATGATCACCGCCGATGACGGCTCCGGCAGGCCCCTCTACACTGCCAGAGATGCCGTGCGCGTCATCACACAGAGGAATTCTGAACTCTTTAAGCCTGAACTCCCCAGAGTTCTCCGCTGGCGGCGTCGGAGATTTTCTTCCAAGAGCATGGACAAGGTGGTGAAGGAAGTGTTTCGGAGAAGAGAGGATGGACGACTGTTGACATTGAAGGACACGTGTAAGCCCCTGCTCATACCTTGCTTTGACCTCAAGAGTGCCGCCCCGTTCGTGTTCTCACGCGCTGACGCGTCCGAGTCTCCCAGTTTCAACTTCGAGCTCTGGAAAGTTTGTCGCGCCACCTCAGCCACGCCGAGCCTCTTCAAGCCTTTTCAGTTTACCTCCCTCGACGGAAATACCTCCTGCCGGGCCATCGATGGTGGACTGGTGATGAACAACCCGACGGCGGCGGCCGTGACTCACGTGCTGCACAACAAGCGTGACTTTCCTTCAGTGAGTGGCGTGGGTGATCTCTTGGTCCTCTCCATAGGAAATGGGACGATGTCGATCATCGGAGCTTCAGGTAGGAAGGTGGGTGAGAAGGAGGAGACACTGTGTTCGTTGTCGTCCATGGTTGACATTGTGGTGGATGGCGTGTCGGAGACCATTGACCAAATGCTGGGCAATGCCTTCTGTTGGAATAGTACGGACTATGTCAGACTCCAGGTACAGGATTAATGGATTGAAATCTCTTAGTCATTAATTTATTGTTTTAATTTTCGTGATCGGTTTCTGAGCTTCGAATGGTACGCGGTTGGCAGGCGTTGGGTCTGGGGAGTGGGGAGGAGGTGCTGAAGGAGAAAGGCGTGGAGTCGTTACCGTTTGGCGGGAAGCGGCTACTGAAAGAGACTAACGGACACAGAATCGATAGCTTTGTGCAGCGTCTTGTTGCTTCTGGAAAGGCCAACGCAGCCTCTGTTAACCCTATCGCCGGCAGTTAGTTAGTTCTTTCTTTGTTTGTTCTCGTTAGATCATCGTGAGTGGTGTCAGTTAATTGTATTCAAAGTTTCCGTTCTTGCTTTTACCAGTTAGTCGTAGTCAACTAGCACTTGATAGAAACTACTCTTGGTGGTGATAATTAACTTACCAATTTGCATCCTAACTGATGATCATGACCTCCTTACTTACTCCCTCCCTCCGGTCTCAAATACTATGTCGTAGTAATTTTTTTTTTTTTTAGTGGTTAAGAAAACTCAACAAGTCACTTAATTATAGTGTGTGAGTGTGTGTGTGTATTGTGTATTATATTGTATTAATTTATAAATAAGATAAATTAATTTGAAGAAAAATCATATTTAAATATTTTAAAATAATTTATTTAATTCTTTTAATCTTTTCATAAAAATTTAACTTAGTCTTATATTTAATTAAAATCAGAAGAAGTAATTGATAATTAATGTGTTTTTTTAAAATAAAAAACCCCTCCTTGTGTCCGTGTGGTTTCACACCAGGCTCTGTTGCCAAAATACAAACCCTAGTTATTTCGAACTCCAAATATTTATCATGCCCATATGTTGCCCGTTTCTAGCACAACAATAACTAGTGCATTCGAAAAAAATTATAAAATCATTCTGGTAATGTGAATATAGAAAGTGGATGGGACCATATATATATATATATATATATAATATATATATATATGCTCCTTGAGCTTAATGTCCAAGTCACCAGGACCCATGGTCCCATACAATTAATCGCAGTAATATTAACAAAACGTCAGGTGAGTGTGTGTGTGTGTGTAGGCTGGTTAATTAATTAATACAGAATCCGAATTCATATATAGGTAGACACCTTTGGAGCAGTTGAAAAATGAGCATACTTTCAAGAATTAGTAAGAGGAGTCACGCGTGCTGTAAAAATGAATGGATTGAGAGTGCGGCCAAATATTGAATATATTGTTGGCAACCCAATATCGGAAACACCACTGGCAAAAGCTCATCGTGTTGTTTGTTAAAGGGCAAGACAAGGGTGTGAGTGTGTACGGCATCAATGGCACTGGGGAGTGTTAATTCTCCACTCTTGTAATGGTTTTCTACATGTAATTAGTATAACGGACGAAGCATATTCTCTGCTCTCCAATGCTCAGCAAACAACAACAGTCCAGTTTTGATCATGTGCATATATATATATATGGATTGTCATATCAATTCTCATCGCTTTTCAGAAACCAGATTGCAGAATCTCTAGCAGCAGCAAATCTTCCTTTGCAAGAAAAAGGAATGGTTCTCACGTAAGATGGTGAGACAGGGTTGATCTGGATCACTGCATGTGACATAAATAGCTACGGAGTCTCTGCCTTTTGCATTTATTTAACCTTGGCATAAAATATTTCTGAGTTACTTTAATTACGTGGGACGAAGTATAATATCCAAGAATCTTAATATTTAGAAAAATATTTTGGCAACGCCCTTGTGTTCTATACTTGGGTTCTGGATCAAGGAGGAGTATCTTATTGATTTGCGCTAAAAATCACCAATGAGCTAAAATGTTTCTCTGTTTCTGATAGGCCTAATAGAGAATATCAATGACTTTGCTTCTGAACAACCAACTCTGTAGCTTTGTCTTCTATCAGGGATGACAGAACACTGTCAGAATAAAACGAAAAATACATAAAAACTGTCAAATCAATTTTTTATTATTAAAATAAAATATATTTCTTCCAGAAAAACAAGAAGTTAAAATCATTGCAATTATGTGAGATGCTCATTGAATATTTGAATGACCGTTGTTGTGTATGGGATGGGATTGGGCTATAATCCACTTCCCATCTATTTTTTATCTTCGTAGTTGAATTAAAATTTTAACGGTTTAGATCTAATTATATATAAAAATATTAATAAAATAGTAAATTATTAAAACATTATTTAAAAATAATATTTTATAAATTATTAAATCTAAACCGTTGAGATTTCAATCCAACGATTAAGATGAGAAGTAAATGAAAAGAGGATGGAAAGGGAAGTGGATCATAGCCAAACTCATTGTGTATGACCTATCTTGATAGTAAAAATTGAGAAAATATTAACATCGAGTGAACTCTAAATATATGGGACGAATGAGACTAGCGGCATAACTCATATCCTAAAGGTTATTAATATCAGTGGTTATAATGAGATTATAGAAGTATTTACCGGCTAACTAAATCCTTTTCCAGATAGCCATCAAGGAATTTGGCAGCAAAACTCAAGCAAGGAGAAGGTTAATACAATAGGCCGCTGTTTCAAAGTGTAAAACACCCGCTAGTGACAATGAGTTATGAAAGGAGAACCAATAATGGCCTTGTTGTATTTTTTTTTTTTTGTGTTAGTGTGTGTGTGTGTGTGTATATATATATATATATATATAGTCCTCACTTAAAAAGGGTTTTCACTATTTTTTAAAAAAATTAAAGCTTCCTTCCCCACATCTTGGTAGACTGATAGGTTTCCAAAAACACACTGAGCTTATTCTTAACAAAAGATTGTTTGATTGTAACCCTGTCATGATAAAATTCCTTCTTCTGTCATTCTGTGTAATTGGGGATTAATTATACGAAGATAAATTTCGTGGGGTCAATGTCATGATACGAAGCTGTTTCGCATATAGGCGCGTGAAAAGCTGCATTTACATGTGAATTAATTTACAACTTTGGGAGGACAAGTTCTTTCCAGACTTTAGCTTCCAATAAGTGGTTCAAGTGTAATACATCTCTTTTGAACTCTTGTGGCACAAACATGGGATTAATGTTTCATAGGAAAAAAATTATCTCATATCACACACACATAAAATGGTGAGACCCACATATGTATATATTAATTTATATATGTACATGTGAATCTCACCATTTTATGTGTACGTAAGAAGTTTAATTTTCTCATGCATTATGAGAAAACTAAAACCCCACAAACATATATGGTAATGCATCTCTTAATTATTTTTAAAACTCTATATATCTCTTATTAGATGCAATCTTGTTTTAAACAGAGTCGAAAATTAAATGTGGACAAATCTTTAAATAAAAATTTAAATCTTGATCAGTTGTTTTACGAAAAACATTCTACTGCTATACTCAATCCCGCTTGGTAATCAACCACTCCATTTTTTTTTATGGTCCTTCTTCTGCTGCTGCAAACAGCAAAAAAGTTAGATGCCACCGTACCAAATAAAAAAAGGGCATATAATATCCCCATCACACTTGCGTCGCAGGGTTGGCCTCTTGTTTCTCTCCTGCGGCCTTTTTTGGTGAGTGCGAGGCAGTTTCCTGGTTGGGTGGAAGTAGAGCTATTCACAACATTATCATTAATTGAGTGATAATGACACTGACCAACGCCAACTACGCCCACAGCTTCAATTAACAATATGCGTTTCACATCACTTGATGTGGACTGCTTCACTGTCACGGAAGTTGGAATTTAATTACGAGTTCCATTCCAAGAGACGAGTGGGGGGGACCTCAGCAATGTTTGGCTCTCCTTCATTGGCTTTTATTATTAACAGAATGTGTATGTATCCAATCCAGTGGAAAAAAGTGGCGAAGAAGATGAATGCAAAGCCAGGCTTCTCTGTTTTTCTTCATATTGTGGGATCCTTTAATAAATATTTACTTGCCAGATTCTTTTGTCATCTATCTTGTTCTGGAGTCTGGACTACCACGGTATTGTGTTGAATGTAATAATTGTTCTGATTAGATTCCTGCACCAAGAGTAAAACTTGCTGAACAAGATCAGATATTTCGATTTTTTTTTTTTTGAACAATAGATATTTCGACATTGGCCACAAGAAGTGGTAACATTTCTCCGCTTTCTTCGCTCTGCATTTGAACGACTACCTCGGAGATATTTTACAAGGATCATCCTGGTCCCTGTTTGTTTTCTACAGATTTGGTTGGGACCGCAAAAATGAACTAAACATCGAAAAATTTCGTATTCTCGGTCTTGGGATAAATTTCACATGTTTATTTTAAAAAAATGACATTTCTCTCGAAGCATGGAGCTTGAATTCAAGATATGAAAGAGAAATAAGCAAATTACATTAAAATTAAAGTTACGTTAAATCATGACAATAACTACAATTTTTTCCTTCCCAACAAAAACTAAGGGATCGAAATTTGGCAAATAAGAAAACGCCACCATGGATACAATACCCATCCTTGATGACAAATTCTAAAAATCACACCTTCAAGCTTTAAGAGAACAAAGATAGACATCACCTCAGATAAAATTAATCATACGCCAATTTGGCATTTCGTTAAATATATTGACTTCCAAGAAGTCTCTCCGTGTTCAAATACTCCAAAATTGTTTTCTCTTCTCTTTGTTGAAAAATTTTCAGCAATAATTGAAGTGCCTCCCCATTTTCATCTGGCAACAGGGGAAGCGCAAGCGGATTCATCTTTGCCAGACCAACTTTCTTTAATTCGACACGCTTGCATTGGCCGCTCAATCTCAAAAGATTCGGCAGCTTCCTTCTCCAGTTGTGAACAATATCTTCCAAATGTCTCTAAACTAACTTGAAGTCTGAAATCTATGCTGAACAGAAACTTCATCTCCAACCTGTTTAACTCAGATGTGCTTACTCCTCCAACTTTTGCATAGTAAGCATTGTTAAAGAATCTGTGAAACCATGCACAGAGAAGATAAATTTAGACTAAGCACCAAGCTTTCCACTACAAGAAACAACAAAAATTGACAGCAGCAGATAGATAAAATATTAAACTTGCACTTACGCATCATCCATAAATTTTGCTGCTAGCATTATACTAGTAATCAGAAGCCTATGCACATTAACCGAAGTCAGTTTGGCTTCTGTGCGCTGAAGGTATCTATCAACATAGATGTGCGCAACAATAAAGCAGGAGGGACTGCAGCCTGAGTATTTGAAGATCCGATCGACGTACTTCCGGACACTTAGAGTTGGTGCTCTTAAACCATGAAACACAGTAACAACATCTTTTAAATGATTTGCCTCTAATTGCTCTTCATTTCTCAAAACTGACCTCTCAAGAAGTGAAGAGACCAGTGATAAAACGCGTGGAACGCCTACAATTCTTTTACCCAATTGTTTAAGCCCCAATGAAAGGTATACTTCAGAGCTTTTGTTCTCACTTTCGGGCGCGGGTGTCCCCATATGCAAGCTGCAAAGCAATGAACAACCATTTTCAGCATAGCTGGAAGATCAAGTCCAAAATTAGTAAGACATATCTTTTGATGTTCAATCGCTGGTCATAAGAATGCAAGATGATTCCATAATAAAATAAAAGTCCTGTCTTCCAATATGGCAAGATTTGGAAGAACCGATACTTAATTCGTCCCAAAAAAACGTATCAAATTGACCAGAAAAGAAGAGATGCGAACATTGGGAGTTTTCGTGCAGCCAGTCTGGTCCCAATCCCAAACACCATTTCAAAATCCCTTTAATTTGCGCGGATAAGTATAGTTCAAGCCAAATGTCCCGAAGTGGGATTAGATCTAAGTAAAGTTGTAGACACTACCTACAGAACAGAAAAACGGATTATTCATTTTGCTCTCTTGAGCCTTACAACGAGCCAACTTCAAGGATCGAGTCCACTCTATTTCAATCTATTTTCTATCTCTCAAGCATTACAAGCTTTTTGGACAGAAAACACGCAGTCGCAGTGGCCTTTCCAAAGAGGAGTAAATACCCGATTTACCTATATGAATAACCTCACTATGACCATATCTCGCAGAATCAGCTCCAGATCTCCAAATTAGTGAGAAGGATTCCCGTGATTTGCTTAATTAAGCTATGTGTCTAATCCCCATTACTAACTACGTATAATAGAAAAATGGCATCTCCACATACTTAACCCTCCTCAACCCAGAAAAATGAAAAACAATTAAGAAATAAATGCAAGCTTGTCGGCAAAATGAACAAGAAAATCAAAATGAAAAAGCCACGCGTAACGAAACAAGGCCAACAGACAAAAAATATATATGTGTGTGGATCCAGGAAACGGAGTAGGCAGAAAAATTTTCAGTGCAATTGGCAAAGCAAACAGAGTAGCGAACTACACATTCAGATGAGGGGGGGAAAAGATAGAGGTGAGAAAGAAACCAACAGAGTTAAGGGAAGACTGTAGCGTTGAGCTGGTGGTTGCATCTACACAAGAGTAAGGCGCGACGGAGGAACCCTGAACAGAGAGAAATAGAAATCATGATTTGTGCGGCCATAATTCTGGGTTGTTTCTCTTTTATTGGCGCTCACTCATTGAGAAGCAAATGTTTTATTCAAAGGGAAACTGACAAAAAAGGAATTTAACAAAACTCACGAGAACGGACAGATATAACACTCTCCCTCCTTTCTCTTGTTTTGCCAGTGTCTCCCCGCACAAGTATAGTGGTCAACTAAGGGATTGGAAAATGTTAATTAAAATTAATTATGTAAGAGATATTTTTTAATTATACCTTCATTTATGAAGATGATGAAGAAAAGGGGCGAGGGGAAAAGAGATGCGTGGGAAAAGGATGAGAGAAACAAATAATTAATTAAGGTTAAAAATTAAAATTAATTATTTTTTTTGGACAAACACAAATTGTCACTCACTATTTTTTTGAGAAAATTTTATTTATAGTTAAAATATGATAATTAGTTTCAAAATTGTTACGAGACCAAGATGCACTTTAGCCTTTTTATAGTGATTTTTAAACATTAAAAGCTCACTTATAAAAATTAAAATTTTAGTTGTAAATATTAGTAGTTCAATAATAAGTTATTGGAAACCAAAGTCTTGCCTTTTTTTTTTTTTTAAATAAATTTGAATCTCAAGATGCCCGAAGGAATGGTTAGAAGAATGCCCTTTTCCAGTCACCTTAATGCATATACATTGTGGGAAATGACCCTATTAATTGTAGTGCACCGATAAAAGAAATGTTGTAACCATCATAATTAAAAATACAATATTAGTTTCTACATTGAATATAAAATTCACTCCTATTCTTTTCAACAAAGTCAAATGTAGTAAAATAATGACAGAGGAATATAGTTCTTTTTATATAGGATCACGACACGCCAGGTTGCTATGCATGATCTGAACGAGTTATGATAATAATTTATGATATATAAACCCACACACTGGAATATTAAATATACTATTTTAATTCCTAGATATAAGATAAAAAATAACACTTTTAGAAAGATTAAGCAAGCTAATTAAATTACTTTGAAATATTTTTATTTTTATTTTTTTTCTATACTAGTTAATTTGACTAATAAACTTATACATAATTTAAAAAAACACAATACATAATATGATTAAATAGATTTTTTAATCTCTCTAAAAAGAATAAACTAGTATGGATGGAGTACGAGACAAGGATTCTATTTTGAAGAATTAGGGTTGCGATAATACCAAATTCAAATTCATCCAAAGGAGATAGATTCATTATTTGTTTTTAGGGTTTAATATTTTTGACTTTTTGATATTTTTTCTGCATCAATTACATAAAAATGAATGAGTCTCATTATAAAAAAAATATATATATATTAATAAGACTCACTCACTTTTATATGAGTAAAGCAGAAAAAATGTTTGTGATTAAATCCTTGTTTTTATTAATTTAAGCACTAATTAGATTTTTTTTTTTGTCAACCACTATTTTGATTTCACCCCACGTTTTACAAAATTTTAAAAATAGTAGAATAAAAAATACGAAGTCCAAATATTGTAAAAGCTGGCAATTTCATTACATGTCCCCCGATCAAATCCTTATTGTAAGATGCAAAAGAGACAAACCACGCAACAGTCATACAGCTGGCAGAGTGTCGGTGTCGGTGTCACATATGAAACTTCGTAGACCCGAATATAGTCCCAGTTATTTAATTTTGGGACGATGACTTTGCAGTGAAAATAATATTAGAAAAATTCTCATTAATAAAAAAAATCCCCATTGATAAATGAATAGAAGATTAGAAAATAAATCAATTATCATTAACAATGAGATTTGTAATGAATTATTTTTCTTAGTTTGGAACTAAAAGATCATTCTCCCTTTTATTTTCTTTGAACACACTTATCCATTATTCAACAGCCGACTCACCATGAGTCCCTTTTTTGACCAGAAATTAAGTGAGTTTCACCCACAAGTCTCAGATGATAACTGGTATTAAAATTTGGAGGAGCCTAGTCAAATTCATATCCGTTCCATTCCAAGTACGGATTTACATAGCCAAAACCCAGAGTCATTCCCTCCAAACTACCATCATGTTCAAATGACCTCCATAGTAAGCAATACAAATTCCAGTCTACCAAAAATTACAAACACAAGTCTTCACATCATTAGTATATTACAATAGCATACCTCACAAGTTTTTTTCAGCTTTTTTAGGTCTGTCTCTTTCTTCTACCACCACCATAAGACGCACAAGCATTTTCGATTGCTTGTGCTGACGCCTTAACAGCAGCTTCAGCATTTTTGGACAGACTGGTGATAACTATAACATCCTTCCATTCTCCCAACAGTTCAACTAACACATCACACTGCTTCTCCAACTGCATATAAAGAACACCAACAATAATTAGATCAGGACGACATCAATACCGTGCCCCCAACACACTTCAATAAAAGCTCAATCAGTTCAATTTCCTATTTTCTTCCCTCGTTCAATAAAATCATCAAGTTCAAGTTACCTTCCCCAAAAGAC
The DNA here is from genome assembly GCA_037074495.1 of Acacia confusa. Classification (NCBI taxonomy): domain Eukaryota; kingdom Viridiplantae; phylum Streptophyta; class Magnoliopsida; order Fabales; family Fabaceae; genus Acacia; species Acacia confusa. Next base: position 3,353,686 of record CM073507.1, on the reverse strand, counting down.
TAATATGATATAAGAATACTCATAACGAATTTCATCTACTATTGACCACTGATTGTTATTTTCAGTCATGAAATAATTTAATTTCTTACAGATATTTCTTGACAACTGGAAAATTGACAATACCAGTTAACAGAAAATTAAAGACAATCTGCTCATGACCATTGTTGGAAAGAGCAGGAATGAATATGAAGGATAGGAAAAGAAGTTGACCATAGACGGCAGCTACTACAACAACCCACATCATCCCTCATCAAAACATGTTACAACGATCATGAACAAAAGCTTTCTTGCTCCTTGAAAACATAGGAAAAATCAAATATACGAATGACGTAGACATTTTGGACAAAACCATAAACTGAAACAGTTAAAGTAACCCGGGATGCAAACCAGAAATTAGTGTTAAGAGGGCTCTGTCAAATTGCATTTTGACACAACAATATTCGTCAACATCTACTCATTGCCCACATTGTAAACATACTTCTAATCACTTACTGGTTACTATTGCATTTTACTGTGATAATAATGACAAGGATCACTGGTAGGGACGTATCCATCTGTCGTCATTTTTGGAGGGGGACCAAAAATGAAAAGGTGCATAAAATTGAGAGATTTTAGTAGTTTTTACCAAAAGAAAAAAGTAAGATTTTTTTTTTTCTTTTTCTGGGGGTGGAAGCTAATATGTACTTGAGGCAGAATGATTCCTTCAATATCTTTTGCAATTTATGGCCGACGCAACAACTATTTACGCATTTAACAGCACGGTTAAGTGAACCCAGCAGGAAGTTGGTGATCTTGAGCAAAAATTCAGGTTGAGAGATCAGACCACTGAATCTTATAAAGAAAGCATACCAATGTAGCATAGTTCTACTGTAAGCATCTATATAACATACCACTTCAACTTTGCCCAGAGCAGTTTCTAGCTTTACAGTAAGTTGCCAATTTTCTTCTCTTAAAGCTTCAAGCTGCACGTGCACCCACAGAAAAGGGTCTCCAGAGTAAAATAACAAATATAAATGTAGTAATGGCCAAAGGAAAAGGAAAATAGCTTATAAGAGCAAGTGAAATACAAAATTAGACAGAACCTTATTCTGGGAGCCTGTGAAAGCCCCGCGTGCAGCGGATGCTGAAGATGTGATTTTACCTAAGTCGATATTTTCATCCGCCTGTTTGCATATCCGATACATAAGCTCATGAGTCAAGTCAGTAAATTGAAAGAACAGCACCATCAACATGTACTTTTGGGTTTTGATTTATTTAGTACCTTGGCTTGCAACGATTCGATGATCTTTTCAAGAGATTCTAATCGCTGTAATATGTAGTCAACTTTTTCTTTCAAGCACGGTTCACTCAGGTTTGCGTCAGGCTCTGACGTCCCTTTCTCCATTTGAGTATCAGTTCTATCATTCTCATTCTTACTATTAGTGATATCCTCAACATAAGTTTCAATGTCATGGTTAGAGGTAACCAAAACAGGAGTTTTGCGTTGTGATCGCCTGAGAGTAGGAGAATAATATCCAGATTTCCTCTTCCTATGTGGAGCAGAGTTCTGCTCCAGCTCAGATTTTCCCTTTTCTTTCTCACGAGCAGGACTTGGTTCAGACTTCCCCAAAGAAGGACTATTTTTGGGCTTTGAGCAAAATAAAAATTATAGTTAGCAAAAGCATTAATAAATCTACGACCAGCTTTCCTGGTTTGTTTTAGAATACCGTAATATAAATTCCTTACTCCAGAGGTGAAATAGGGAAAGCAAGGGTCAGCTAAGCTGTGTTTTACATCACAAGTCGGAGCATTATTACAATGAGCACCCTCACATTACCACATGCACACCCTTCCACCATGTAAGAAATAACAGAGCAAAAGAGGTATTACATCTTCGGCGTCAAAAACGTCGAAATGGTCAATTTATGGCGTGTTAAGCAAGACAGCTCGAAAACTGAGACCATGCTAAGCAAAACCAGTTTTTTCCCACAGGGAGCCAAACGCAATGGCAACAGAAAAACAACTAAGCACGAAAACAATTATTCAAATAACCAAAACTCTAAGACCCAGACCAGAGCGCAACCCAAATTCCATCAGCAAACCACATAGTAGAGACTATTTTCCATAGATGAAAGACAGAAACACCGGTAATATAGCGAATATATGCAGATAAGATGCGCACATAAAAACGGCAGGAGAACTCTAAAAGTATAAAACAATGTACCGGAGGTCCGGCATTATAGAAAAAGTGGGCCAAATAAAAATATGGGGGGGGGGGGGGCAGGGAAGAATCAAGTGTGGGTCTACCATGGAAGACCCGGCGAGAAGCTTGGCAGCATTAGGTTTTCGACCCATTCTCAGGAACTGTAGCAGGGGAGAGCCGATCAAAGGGCTTCGCTGAAGAGATGAGGGAAGCGCAGGTGGGATGTTGAAACAGCGGGAGCAGAAGGAAAGAAGCAGAATCGAGGCGGTGTCGGGAAACGGAGAGAACAGGTAAGGGGGTCAGTGTGGATATTGGACTTGGGACCCCGATTTCCCGCGTCTTTAACACCACTGCTCCTATTTATATTATATTTAAATTAATTCATTAATTATGAATTAAATTTTGGGTGAAGGGTTAAAAATACACATAACATTTACGTTGAGAATCGCTTAGCACCACGACCTTTTTTTTTGAATAAAAAATACTTATGAGGTTACGATTTGGGATCAAAAGTGCCATGGGGGTTAGTTGACTGTCTCGTCAACGTCCATTTGGATGGAAATGAATAGTGCCGTTGACGTGGAGGCTTATTTGGACTGACAAGAAGCCAAATAAGGAGGCTGACTAGGATTCAGAAGTCAATTAAAAAAAAAAACAAAAAACACAACACCCAAAGTAGGGTTCATTCGCACACCATCGTCCTTCTTCACCATTTTGACTAGCAGATTAGGGAAAAGGATTAACTCTGAAAATTTCGACCTCCTTCCTTTATTAGCTCCGACCACCGCTCTTCATCTTCTCCGACCACCGCCCTTCATCTTCTCCGGACGTTGCCTCCGTCGTCTGTCACCAAAAATCATCTACAAAACAAGGTGAAAGATCTTCGACCATCGGACTGAAATGAAGATCTTGGAGTGATTTTGCAGATGATTATAGCGACGGTGAGCTGCAAATCCAAGGCTATGACTTTCTATATTTCGATTTGTGATTTTCTCATTTCTTGTTTTTCGTTCTGAAATTTTTTGGTATGCTTCTTCAACTCAAACTCATCGACTGAATACGTATCTATAAATTGTAATGATGCTAATCAGAAATTTCAACGTCATCGGGACATGTTAATTAAGTATATCTATATATAAAAATGCTAAAGGGATCTTAGTCCAGGTGAACTCGATGGTTGTACATACTCTGAAATGTTATGATAGGCTTAGTTTCATTTTATAGCTTTTTTGTTATAGCTGAACTGCCCCTAATTATTCTTATTAATAAAATTCCACTCCATTAAAAAAAAATAATATTAGAATCAAAGTTACGTTCCAAGGAGGAAAATCAGCTTTAATATGTTCTATTTTAAGAATACCTTGACCTCTAACTCCCTATGGTCTGTATACTGCAACTGTTCTTTAATACAATTATTAAACTGTATGGCATGGGACGAAGAGGTAGATTGCAAAATCAACGTTCATTCATTAAAGACAATGCAAACAGGACTGTTTAGAAAATTAACAATGAATGAAATTAGAAAATTAAACTACCAGTATCAACTAATTCATTCTTTATCTTGCATTGTATCTACAAGACTGTTTCATACCTTAGGTTGCAAAAATTCAGAGGCGATGGTAGATGATGGTGGTGAGTCGACAGATGCGACGTACGGTGGTGGTGAGTGGCACAGGATGGAAGACGATGCAGATGACCCCAAGTTCGCGCTCCTCTCGTCTCTCCTTCTCTTTGCAGCACTGAGTCTAGGATTTCACCTCCCCTTCTTTGTCGTTGGGAATAACGATGGTGGTGAGGTGATTTTCAATGACAGACGACGGAGGCAAGGTCTGGTGAGGGAAGAACGGTGGTCGACGGTGATGAACGGCGGTTGTCAGAGATGATTAGGGTTTCTTGTTTTCCCAATTTGATCTTCTATTTCTGCGGTGTGAATGAACTCGATGGATGGATTTTGGACTTTGGGTGTTTAAGTTTGTTTTTTGTTTTTGTTTTTAATTGACTTATGAATCCTAGTCAGCGTCCTTATTTGGCTTCTTGTCAGTCTAAATAAGCGTCCACGTCAGCGGCACTGTTCATTCCCATCCAAATGGACGTTGACCAGACGGTCAACTAACCTCCATGGCACTTTTGATCCCAAATCATAACCTCATGAGTATTTTTTATCCCAAAAAAAGGTAGTAGTGCTGAGCGATCCTCAGGGCAAAGGTCATATGTATTTTTGACCCTTCACCCTTAAATTTTTAATTTCGTCATTACCTTTAGTTGATTCTATAAGTCAATAAAAATATTTTTTTGTTTATTATAATTAATAATAAAAAAATGTATTTTTTATTAATTTGAAACTAGACTATAAATTAAATTTTTAGTCACTTACAAAATAAAAACATTTACAAAAATAAATAAAACAATTAAAAAAATATTAAAGTAACAACATTATTATCTTTTCAATTAACTTTTAACACTATGCTATTACTATTAAATAATAATTCCCACAGAAAAGTTGACAACATAGACTGCATATCCGCAGATCGCTGTCCCTCACAGCCTCACTCGTTTTGACTTTTCTTATTGCCGATAAGAAGATAAAAAAACTCAGATCACGGACTACACAAGGATGGTCTTGCCGATAAGCCTCAGCCGTTTTCTGTTTTGTTCTTAACTCTCCTTCGCCCACCCCCCCCCCCCCCCCCCCCCCCCCCCAAAAAAAAAATCTCTCTCTTCCCCCAACTCTCTTCTTTCATTCGAAATTCCATGGTACCTCTCCTCACCCACCGGAGCTTTCTAACCTCCTCGCAGTTGGCCTCTCTAGTTCCCAGCCACACCTACTTCTCTCGTTCCCGCCTTACCCTTCGGCGGCAACATGATTCAATTACTTGTAATTCTGTCCCAATTAGTTCCAATGCATTCGACCAATCCAAGCAACAAGTGAGTCGTACTTCTGGGCAGCCTCAGCCCAGAACATTGTTCCCTGGAGGTTACAAGAGGCCCGAGATTAAAGTCCCTAGCCTCGTTCTTCAGCTGAACCCTGACGAGGTTTTGAGCGGTGGTGATACTCTTGATTTGATAGACAAGGCGGTGTCGAAATGGGTTGGGATTGTGGTGCTCACTACCAGTGAAGCCAGTGGCGGAAGGCTCTATGAGGCTGCTTGCACGTTGAAGTCGGTGGTTCAGGACCGCGCCTATTTGTTGGTTTCTGAGCGCGTTGATATTGCTGCCGCTGCTGGTGCTAGCGGGGTTCTTCTCTCTGATCAAGGTCATTATACTATTCCTATTACTGGAACATAATCAAGACGCTTCGTTCTTATTCTCTCTATTCAACCTTTACTTCAGAAGCTTCTTCTAACAACCTGGACTATCTCATCTCTTGAGAAGGAAAAAAGCCTTGCTTGTTTGCTTGATTATCTGCCTATTTAATTTAATACCGTTAATTTGAAAAGAGCATACTTTGTCAACAATCATGTCTCTTAACAGCCTTAATAAATGACTGATGAGCTTGAATGGTGAACCACCTATGGCAATAACTGGCCAACAATTCAACAGCAATATGTTCATTTAGATATGTGAAGATGTATCCAAGCTGACTTTTAAGGCTTTCAACATTTGGGCCGTTTGTCACGTCTCTCGCAGTGCATTATCTCTCTCATGCCTTCCATTTTGCATTTTTCACTGTGAAGTGTGAACTTGTCCCCCTCTAACGTCGATAATTTCAGGAACTGACAGAGATTCTGCATTGCTCTCACAGGTCTTCCTACAGTCGTGGCAAGAAATACAATGTTGGATTCCAAATCTGAATCGGTGGTTCTTCCCTTAGTTGCTAGAATTGTGCAAACTGTAGATGATGCTGTAAATGCATCTAAATCCGAAGGTGCTGATTGTATTATATATGGAAGTGCTAAAGTGGAACATGTCAATCTGGACGTTAATTCAATATGCAAGAACGTGAAGATACCTATTTTCATTATGTCTTCTTCATATGGAAAAGATATTTCACATGCTGATGCATCAAACTTGTTCACTTCAGGTGCAAGTGGTTTTGTTATCAATTTGGAAAGTTTTAGTTCCTTTGACGATGAATTTCTGCACACACTATTTGACAGCAAGTATACAAATGATAAGAAAACATTAAATGATAATGGTGGCAAAGTCAATGAGCATAAGTTATCAGACATCGATTATGACTTTCAGAGGGAAAAAGAGCTCTTGGCTGGATTTATCAAACTGAAAGACAGAGAAAAACAATTAATAGAAACAGAGAGATCGATATTAAATGAAGCTGTGCAAGTTATCAACAAAGCTGCTCCACTGGTGATATTTTAATTTATAAAATGTATTTGAAGTTACTGTATTTTTTCACTATCCTGTATGTTGACCTGGATATCTTTTTACTTTGTGTTGAATTGGTATTCATTTCAAATGACAGATGGAGGAGGTTTCACTTCTAAATGATGCAATTTCTCAAATTGATGAGCCATTTTTACTGGTTATAGTGGTAATTGTGCGCTGAATCTCAAGAAATTCTGGTTCCTGGAATATACATTGGTATTAGCTCTAAATTTCAAAACGAGAAAAATGTTATTGTCATGCTTTCACTCAAAATTATTTGACTAAAAGGGTATTTTTTTTATAAAAAAAAAAACTGTCCTTTATCTAACTTCGATGTGATTTTGCTTGCAATTTATCTGTTTGTCTTTCTAGTTGTCCAATCATTGCACCTGGACGTTTCATCACAGTTCACTTTATATTGACTTGTTAATTATTTTGCCTTTCTAAACCTGCGAAGCTGTTCTTCTCTGGAGATTCTTGTCTTCCAGTTAGGGCCCTATCGCATGTACAATAATATTTATCATGTTATTTGAACAAGGAAATTCATTTAATTAGTTCAGCAGCATGTTAGTCCCGTTTCTCTTAAACTCACTCATTGGGTGCTACCCTTGTGGAAACTTATTGTCAAATGTGACATTGCTTTTAGGACCTTAACTGTTGTCATATCAGCAGTCTATTTAGGTATTGTCTACTTTGGACGAATAGTTGGTTGTCACCCAAACTTCAAAATTTCCCCTTCTTTTTTAAGTTCCTTATAATTTTTGTGTGTAATTGGATTTTTTTTTTTAAAAAAAAATTAAGATTAGCTACTATTTTTATCTTGGAAACTTCATTAGAATGCTGCAGAAGTTTAACATATTATGCCTTTTGTCTGATTTGAATCGTTGATATTATCAGGGGGAATTCAACTCTGGTAAATCCACTGTCATCAATGCGCTTCTTGGGCAAAGATATCTCAAAGAAGGAGTTGTTCCAACGACCAATGAAATTATGTTTTTACGATATGCTGACTTAGATTCAGAAGTACAACGTTGTGAAAGGCATCCGGATGGTCAATATATATGCTATCTTCCTGCTCCAATTCTTAAAGAAGTAAGCAATTACTATTAATCCCTGCCCTTTTTATATGTAGTAGATGCATTTAATTTATGTTACACCTTTGCTGCTCTTTTCTGTATACTCTCAAGAGTGTTCTGTTTCTTTTGAAAACAGATGATCGTTGTTGACACACCCGGAACTAATGTGATTCTCCAGAGACAACAACGTCTTACAGAAGAATTTGTTCCCCGTGCAGATTTGCTTGTGTTTGTTATTTCTGCTGATCGTCCTTTAACTGGAAGTGAGGTATGATCAATCTCCTCTGCTAAGCGAGTAAGGGGCATAATATGGTGTTTTTTGTTTCACACTGGCAATTATTGTTCCTGGAGGGATCTAACATGTGTTATCCTATGTTATTAGCAATCTGATTGCTGCTGCTTTAATGGTTATGCATTTCAGGTTGCTTTTCTTCGGTATTCTCAGCAGTGGAAAAAGAAAGTTGTCTTTGTTTTGAATAAATCCGACATATATCAAAGTCCTCACGAGGTTCATCAATGGCTTGAGCTTCATATTGATTTTAGATAATTTCATATGATCTTAAAATTATCATCTTGTGAAATAAGCATATAGGTCTATCCTATGGTTTAACTTTCTTCATGAACTCGATGCTTTACTGAAATTACATTAACAATTTGTTGCAGCTTGAGGAGGCAGTGTCATTCATCAAGGACAATGTGCGAAAATTGCTGAATACTGAAAATGTGATATTGTATCCTGTGTCTGCACGATCTGCACTTGAAACAAAACTTATGGCTACCTCTGATGTTGGAAAGCATAATGGAGAATGGTTGGTCTCTAATGGTGATTCTTATTATAGAACCAGGGGCTTTGATGAATTTGAGAAGTTCTTGCACAGCTTCTTGGACGGTTCAACAATACCAGGAATGGAGAGAATGAAGCTGAAACTTGAAACTCCAGTTGCAATTGGAGACAGACTAATTTCAGCATGTAACACCCTAGTGACCCAAGATTATCGATATGCCAAGCAGGATTTGACTGCAGTGAATGATGTTATTAATAGTATAGATGACTTTGCACTGCGGATGGAAAGTGAGAGCATCTCTTGGAGGAGAAAAATTTCATCCTTGGTTTGTTAAGCAGAAGTTTGAAGTTTTTTTTTAGCTTGAAACAAATTTATTTATTTCCTCTCATACATTGTCTTTTCTGATAAAATATGGCACGGATTATCAGATTGAGACTACGAAGTCAAATATTGTGGAGCTTGTTGAAGATTCTCTGCAATTATCCAATCTTGACACTGTAGCTTCATATGTATTCAAAAGTAAAAATTATGCCATGCCTGCCACCTCAAGAATTCAGAATGACATGATTGTTCCTGCTGTGGCAACAGCTCAGGTTAGTAGCTGGATGTGAAATTGAACATATCAAGGATTTAAGCTGAATTATGAATCTAGATTTTATTGCAAATGATTTATTTTTGTTTAATTTTTGCTCTAGACGGACACATCTCCATCCATCTTATTAACTTGTTAAGGCTGGACCGTATGATTAGCATGTTATGCCTGGAGGCATCGGCGGTTTGAAAATAATTCCTTTATTTTCATTTTGACATCCAGAAAATACTGGAAGAATACGAAGGCTGGTTAGAATCCAAAAATACCGACCAAGGAAGACTCTGCAAGCAAACTTTTGAAAAACAATGGCCATCATTGATGAATGCAAATACTCCGATGAATTTTGAGACCTACGAATTGTTCGAGAAAGTGGACTGGACCGGAAGTCAAGTGATTGAAAAATTCAGCAGCAGCGCTGCTTCCAAGTCATATGAGCAAGAAGTCCGTGAGATGGTAAGTTTGAAATTTTTTGCGACTCTGGGGAACCTTCTATCTCTCCTTTCCCCCATTTGGAATCTTTTTTTTATTGGATATCTTTAATTATGCCCAATTGCACTGTCTCTAAACAATCTGATCTAAAATGTTTTTCATTTACAATAGTTTTTAGGTGCTTTTGGTGGACTAGGTGTTGCTGGTTTATCCGCTTCCCTTCTGACATCTGTGCTGCCAACCACTTTGGAAGATCTTCTTGCTCTTGGCCTTTGTTCTGCTGGCGGGTAATATGCCTTACTTGAGTGAATTATTGCGACAACTTATTAGACTTCCCAAGTTTGGTGGTTGTACATTATTTGTGGATGAAACATGTTTCTTACAGTGATTAAAAGAAATCAATTGTAAAATTCGTTTTTTGATAAGCGCTGAGGGGAGATTTGGTTTTATGACAGGTATCTAGCTATTTCAAATTTTCCAGCTCGTAGACAAAGTGTGATTGATAAAGTGATAAGGAAAGCAGATGTCTTGGCCCGTGAACTTGAAGAGGCCATGAAGAAGGATCTCGTTGAAGCTACAAGGAATTTGGATATTTTTGTCAAAACCCTTGGTAAACCTTACCAGGACCAAGTACAGAACAGACTTGACAAGTTGGCAGGGATTCAAGAAGAATTAGCAAATCTTGAGAAGAAAATTAGAACGCTGCAAATCGAAATTCAAAATCTTCACGTGTCATGACCTTCATTTTTGAATTGTATGTGACCCCACAGTTGAGTAAGCAAGCAAGAGGAATTTGTCCCCTTTCTTACCTTCTTCTTCTGTATAACTGGCGATACCAGTGGAAAATGTTTTGTCGCTCAAGAATTCCAATACTATCTCATTGAATCTTTTTATATTCCCTTGCTAGCAACAGAGCGGAATATATTATAGATGTATATAAAGATGTATCATTTATGCTCTCATTTGTCATCAAGTCATGCAGAGCAAGCTTTGTGAGAAGGCCGACTAATTCCTTTTTTGTATCATTAAAAACATAAAGCGTTTAGTGATTCACACGCACACATATACATGTAACTATGTATGGATATCTCCAGTGTATAAGCGCTGACATTGGCTGTTGCTCCCATCTTTGTTCGAGTTTAGACATGCCCCCTCCCCTTTATTCACACTGAATTTTAAAGAAGCTTATATACTTTGGTGACGTTTCATACTCGGCATAAAATATAATCTTTCGTCTTCCCCCCCCCCAAAAAAAACTTTCTGATAACACAAATTTGAGATTAAGCGCCCGTTTGGATGGGCTTTTAAAAAAAGTGCTTTTTTTAAGTGCTTTTTTTTTAAGCTGCAAATTGGAGCTTTTAAAAAAAGCAGTATTTTAGCTTTTTTTGTGACACTTACTTTTTTAAAAAAAGTCATCTAAATACATAAATTAATTAAAAAAGCATTATTTTTGCATTAAAAAAATATTTTTTTTTATGAAAAAAGCCCATCCAAACGGGCCCTAAGTAAATGATATGCCAGGCAGCTGGATTTTTTTGGGCCAGAGAGGCCCTCCAAGAAGCTACGCGAATTAGAGGAAGTTTTTTTTTTTATTTGATATGAATTTTAGGAAAGGAGTTGGGGACGCTTAGAACCCAGTCCACAGGGGATACTAGCTAGAGAGTATACATGTCTCCATCTCTGCTAGCGTTACTACTGCTTCCTAGACCTCTAGAATGTCTCCTCCAGCGCCTTGACTAACGTAGGGATCGAACCCCCTCTCTAAAGGTGAAGAAGACCGACCCCCACGCCAAGACAAGAGGACAGTTACATGACGTGGAATCTTTTTTATTTTTTTTGACAGAAGGGAGGAAGTTCCAGACTGAAGAGAGAGAAGGACACAAATATTCAGTTGACTAGATAACTAGTAATAAGATACAAAAAAGCGTCAAATACTGGATAATAGTATAAAAAAGATGTGGAGGGAATATGTTTGAGAAGATATAACCAAAAGCTATTCTCTAACTAAGCGTAATGAGTGTGGCAGAAAATGAATCAGAGTTCATGGCCACTAATCCTATCGGTAAAGACGGTGCTTTCATACCATAATATAAGAAATTGTTGGTTGGTGTAGCACATGTCAATCAACGTGTTCATCTTTTTCTAACCCACTATTATATAATCTGAGAGTTAAATTGCAATTCAGCTTTTTTTGTTCGGTTTTTGCCTCACCGTGTTATTGTTGTTAGTGCTTAACCTTGTAATTAAGGAAAAAAAATTATCTTTGCGTCTTCTCTGCAACGAGCACCTGTAGCAACCGTATTTCAATGTTCATAAGTTTCACGAAATTATGTTTTTCCTTCTTGTCTACACAATGTCGCAAGAGAACCCTTACGTTCCTCTCATTGTCTGGCGGCAATTAAACTAAGTAGCTTGCGTACATATCAATCTCCGACGTTCCCAAGAAGTCCCAAATAAATGACACTCGTTTGGAGAAAGCCTCTGTTTCATTGGAAAAAAAATGCTCTGCTCTTTGTATTCTTAGACACGCTGTTCTAAATTAACAAGAGTCTCGTGCTTTTATGTTATTTTCACATGGCCTTTTGCAATTATACAGAAGCGGGCCACTCAGACCCGAATAATGAAGTTTATTAATGAAGTGCTTTAAGAAGAATTAGGCAGTGGATGTTGTTTGTGTCCTTAGTAAAGGACCTAGCCTAGAAGGTTTAGTGGAGCTTAATCATGCAATTGTAATGAGTCCCATGGAGCTAAGTTCTTGGAGTGAGGTTTATAAGTTCATCGGGTTCTCCCTCTTTATAGTCTAACTTTTGGGAATTGGGCTTTCCTTTTGGTCTTGTGCTCATCACATTGGTACTTTCATTAAGAACTGGTCTCGCGGAGAGGGCTACTCACGGAGGGTTCTGACCGGCTGAAGGCCGAGCGAAGTGCCATGGAGTGGAGCCACCGATGACGTCCCCTCTTGAAGGGTGACTATGTAATGAGTCTCACATCACATCAGGTAAGTCCATTAGATTCTCCCTCCTCATAAATTAGAATTGGGTCTCTCTTTCAGCTTGTGCTCATCACGGCAATCAAGCTGCCTCTTTCGTCATAAAAAAGTGGGCGGGGGAGTGTATATTGATAAATTTACGATATACTCCATAGGATCCCACTCTGCAATAAAGCTCTGAAATGGCAGCACTGTACTACCCGAGCCTCAACTATAAATTCATATCTCTTCTTCCTTCTCTTTTCATTCCCTGCTTACTCATCTCTCTTTACTATTGGTTCTTTATCTGCTTTCCTGGCTTTCCCTTTTTTCTTCTTGAGTCGTCCCAAAAGCTTCCTGTATTCCTTACTGAAATTTGGAAAACAAAAAAGTTTGTCCTGTGTCGAGCTTCTTTCCTCTGTTTTGCTCTGTGATAGTTAAAATGTCTTCCTCAAGTGTGTATCAAGGGTTACAATCATGTCTTACGAAGCCACCTCGCGTTATGCGTCTGACATTGGCTACACCCTTGGAATTTCCTTCCTTTTCAGAGTCTGAGACACAGCCAATTACCCCGCCCAACACCACCTGTGAAAAAGACTTGAAACGGGACAAAAATCCAACAGCAGACAGGGGTGGCTGGACTGTTCTTCAATCTCTTTGCAATAAAACTGATAAGTCTGAAACTGAAAAAATCTATATCCACCCTCTGGTAAAGCGCTCCTCTTACTCTCTGAGTGCCAAGAGCTTGGAGATGTGTACGGAGAGGTTGGGCTGCGAGACCGGCAGCGATGGAAGCGAAAGCAGTAATGACATTGCTCTGTTTTCATCGGAAAGAAACAAGTCCTCTTTGACTACTCCAGAGACTGACAAAACTTGTGTGTCAAAGAGATCGAATCGAAGTATTAGTAACTTTCCTCCTCCACTGTCTTCAATGAGTAAAAATGGTGGAGTTCAAGTCAGGCCTCGTCGTGAAGATGGTCGTCTTATCTTGGAAGCAGTGACTACCCCTTCTCATCCTTCTTGTTTCAAAGCAGATCGTAGCAATGGCAGGCTTAGGCTCCAACTCTTGTCCACCTTCAACTTCAACTTCAACCATTCTCTCAGTGGTGACCACGAACCAGTTGAAGAAGAAGAAGACGAAAAAGAAGAAGGAGCTGAAGAAGAAGAAGATGATGCTGATGAGGTGGAAGAGTACTGGGATGAGAATTATGAGAATGAGGAGGATGAAACGGGAATGAGAAAGATTCCAAGGCCAAGAAGGTGCAATGAAAAGGGAAACATGAGCAACCAAATGCATGATTGGGAGCCATTGTTGGTGACTACTTAATTAAATGAAACTTTTCTCTTAGAATTTACTCTTCTTGTTATTGTTGCTGCAGTTGTTGTCGTTATCATCTCCGTTTCCATCCTTTCTTTTTTCCTTTTTTCCCCTCAGTTATGAATATCAGCTCCTGTGGGATGGGAAGATTGGTTCTTCCAATGTAAAATTGTATTTGTGGTAGTTATTATAGTTATTAGTTATGTTGGACAAGGTCCTAATACTCTAACCCCTCTACCGTACGTCTTGTGGGAAGAAGTTGCTTTCTGTTTCGTTGTGTGTTTTCTAGTCAGCACAACTAATCAGCTAGATCACGCGCACAACAAAGGCCGTACATCAGAGCTCCTAATATAAATTTCAAATCATAAAGTGCCCATGGATCCAACACGATGAGTGCTCTCCATACGAACACAGTAGAAATTAACATAGAAGTAACTAAATTTAATTAGATTAAATAAGTTAGTTGAGTTAATTAATATTATATGCATTCTAAAATACCTTAGTTATCTTCCTTAATTCCCTCATTTTTTCTCCTCCTTTATTATTATTATTAAGAAAGTGTCAATAAATTAAAGATAAATTAAAAAAATATTGACAAATATAAAAAATATGTTTTATATTTTGTACTAAAATGAACTCTCCAAATATGTTTTATGTTAAGAATCGAAGTACTACTTAAAGTAGAGAACTAAGATGACAGCCAATAATTGAGAGTTAGAGCAGAACATAGAGAGATTAGTAATTGAAGAGAATGCACGATCAGTTTCTGTCTAGGGCAATATGCTTTATTTTAAAAATATGAAATAATAAACCAGAGGCTCATTTTCACTTATGTTTGATTTGAGAGAAAGGAAAGGAAGGGGGGAATTAATCTTTTAGACTAATATTAGCTCAAAAGATTAGTCTCCCTCCATCCTCTCCCTAAATCAAACACACTTTAAAGGGCAAAAAGAAGGGTATGAAAGTGATGAAAAAGAACATGCAAGGAGAGCAGAGAGTAGGAGCTGGCAATTGAAGTATGAGAAAAAGTAGGGACCCCAGAGCACAACAGTAACATGGACTAATGAACTCATCACCAACAATTGTACATGTGCTAGTACAATTATTTTTTTTATATGTATACTAAAATTTTATAAAAGGGGTTAGACTCACCTACAATCTAAAAACAAAATGAAATATCTCTTTCTCTTAAATGATATTAATGTTGGGTAGGGCGAACCATTTATTACCCTCAACAATCTAGGCATCCGAGAGTTATGATACCTCTAACAACGCCTTAACCAACTCTAGAATCAAACCCCTCCATTAATTTATTGAGAGTGTCCAACCTTTTTGTTTGTCAGTTGAACTTAAGGATGAAGGGTGTGCCAATACAATCTTGAAATGAAAAGCTTGATCTTTTTGTTTAGTTTAAGCTTTATGTTTGAGAGAGAGAATATATATGGAAGACAAGAGAGTCATAAGGAGGATATGGAAGGAGTGATGGGAAATGAAGGAAGTTAGGCAAGATGAGGTAGTGGCTGCAGTCTGCAGGGATCCAAAAAACAAGAACATGCACCTAATTTCATGTGCCCTTTTGGAGGCACGTACTATAGGACCTTCAATTCCGTCCACATATTCCGCCCATTGTTTCAGATCACCAACTTGCTTCCTTCAGTTCACATGACCATAGTTCGTTGAAGTGTTCTGTTTAATACACTCGATTTATATTGATCTGTTGTCAGTCATGTTTAATTAGGATGGGGATTTTCATGTGAATGATGAGTCAGACTTAGGGGTTGATCGATGACGAGCTGATGTGTCGGTGTTGGGACCCCATAAGGTGCCTCGTCAGACTCGTGCGCACTTTTCCTTCCACATGTATGTGACTCTGAAACTGTGACCTGTGGGGCACTCGCTCCATTTTATTTACTATTTAAAAAAAAAACGGAAGAAGAAGAAGAAGAAGAAGAGAAGTCAGTCATGTGATTTGTTAAACTGAGCACAAGCATTGCCACTTTTTCGATGCATGCAAAGTTGGTTATTTTGTTGTTGCAAACGCTTTATTCGAATCTGCCTCGACAAGAGTCTATTCTATCATCGATCCAAACTACTCACATTATTGCATGCACGAATTCTATTCTCAACGGTTTTTATTGAAAACAACCGTTGACATGGAAATGATAATTTATTCTATTCCGGAGAGGGCGCGAAGCATGGTAGGATAGAAGCCTACTATGCTTCACGCCATGGCCATGATTAATTCAACCAGAAGGACGAGGATTCAAGATTCAAGGCCACAACGTCAGGTGTATGTGTGTGTGGGTAATACTACCAATCTCAATATATTAATATGACCAAGCTGTTTTGTTAAGAGCTTATGTGAGTTTTAACGCCAATAAATGAAAGAACCCCGGGGCGGATCAGGATTTTTATTTAGGGGACACCATTAGAGGATTTGGGGTCGGGGTTGGGGACAGCACCCTCAAAAAATTTTTTTAATAACAAAAGTATATTACAATAAAAATAATTATAATATTATCCTTTTAGGTTTTTTTTTTAATTCCATCAAAATTATCTTATTATCAATGTTATCAAATATATATTTTTTAATATAAGATACTAAACAATGATGTTAACGAATTTGAGCCTATCCTTTTTCTTTTTAGGTTCAAGCAGACCGTGTTTTGTTTTCTACTTCTTTACTTCACCTTTTAAATCATATAATTTAATTAATTAATTTATTTTATTTTCTTTAAAAAAAAATTGAAATTCAAGAGGCGGGCATTGCCTCCTCAACTGTTAATGTGGCTCCGCCATCGAAGGGACCTAATCACCCTTGCCAGTTCATTGTGCAATAAGCAGCTTCCACGCTATCCCGCCTTAATTAATGGTTGAAGTTGATGTTGGGTTCACTTTAAAAAATGTCATGAACCCTTGTACTATAACATATGTCAAAAGTCAAGCTCTGAACAAAAGCTATGCCAGATACATATTTATTTTAATTTTTTTACTGGTGGTGGGTATATTTAAAAAATCAAATATAAAGGACGCCTTGGAGTGGCGTGTAGTAAGGACACTAGAAGGGAGGATTCGATTACCAACTTGATAACTCCTATGTTGCTGTTGCTGCCATCGCTACTTTTGTCTGCGAATCCAGGTTTCGATTTCTCTTTGGTTATTGTGTATACCGCTTTCTGCTTTCGGACGCCTTTTTGACTTCCTACCTCTGTCCATTTGTACTTTCCCCAATTCCATCATCGTCCCAAGCGAGACCTATTCCACGTTTCAATTGCCCGTTTGTTCATCTGGACACCGAATCTGTTCTACCCTGTACTTGTATGGGATGAATCTCGTATTCACATTATCTTGCAGGTATGGCATCATCAGCCTGATGTAACCAATAGTGGCATAAAGCCGGTCACTTGAATCATTGACTATGGCGCTACCAACTCTGGTAATTAATATTACTTGTTGTGGTATAGTATGGAATTAATTGCTGTTTTGATCACTGGTAGAAGTTATCTTTTTAACATAATTTATGATATATAAAATAAGTTTATTAAAAGAATTTTGTCTTAACTTTCGTAAATATATTTTCCAGCAACAACTCAAACATATACTTCATGTTTTCAGAGTTATGCATTGTGTCCTTTGACCCATTAGAGAGAGAGAGAGCTGCATTGTGTCCGCAAATATAATGGACGCCCATGTTTTGTCCATTTTATATGAGTGACATATCGTGTCTCCTTGCAAATTTAGATAATCTCAGACACTAATTTCTAGGCCCAATGATTATGAGGGTTATTGTTGCACGTCATTACGAGAGTGTACATGTATACTAAAATGTTCGTGCAAGAGAGGATATATTGGGTATATCCATTTTAAAACTAAGTTAATTATCTTGACTATTGTTGGATCGAATTAAGTTTAAATCGCACATATAACAATACGTTTTAGCTGCATTAATGCCGAATTGTCATGGGAATCAGACATAAATTAGGTTAGCAGGTACTAGAACATAACATTCTGTGTGGGGAACAAAATATTCCTGTCTAAGGATGGTGTTTGACCTTATGTGTTTTAGAGGTACTTAAATACCTTGTTTGACTAACTCGTGTTATGCTGTCTCGTGTTTGGTGATTTTGGCTCTCAGTTAGGTAGGTAACATAATCTGACAATATGATAATGCATGACAAAAAAATAAAACATACATCCTAATTATCGCGATATGCATAAATACATATTGCGATCGACAAAGAGTGTGACCAGCATCCTTGTCATCATTCTCGAAGTCTCCACATCATTGTGCACACTGAACCTTGGAGACAGAGATGGAATTGAACCACGCATGTAGGGAGGGATATATGGACGAGTCAGCAAAATTAAATTGACCCTAGCTACTCTAACAATAACCCTGCTATTAAGTTAACGGTTGGACCATTTAAACACACACATACCTATTTAACTATATGATCAGCAACTTATATATATCCACAAGCTGTGCTTTAATTATTCTTCCTTCCAAAATCGCTTAATGGCCACACCAATGGAGTTGTGGTGTTTTACTCACATCGCTCTCAGTTGTGTATATTCCCTACCTTTTCAACTCCGTTGTTCGCTGCACGTAGTTTTCGTTCAACTGGGAACAATGTCTCGTCATTCTCCTTGTCTTAATTAATTAAGGTCCCTGATTTTCCAAGTAGGTAGTAGCTGAGTGTGTGTATATACGCCAAATCTTTGACGACGATACTGGAACTAGTGAGTAGTGAAGGCTAAATGCACGGTCAAAACAAGAGCGGTTGAGTGGAGGCGGCATGATAGAAATAGAATGGTGGCTTGCACGTAAAAGATCAGACATGCACAATCATATCTGAGGAGAGCCGTTCATATATACAAGGTATAAGGATAGTCATAATGGGAAAGAGGAAAATGAATATATAAAGGACCATGGCTGGTGGTGGTGGTGGTTGAGACAAAAGCGGCGTTTTGGAGGGGATTTTAATTTGAATGATGGATAGATATATCATCGTTAATTCAGATCACTTGCATGGAAGAGTAAATGTAGCATTTATGTAAGCCACTATATGAATATGGGATACACGTACGCAACATATCGGATCCGATCGGAGTAAGGAGTCATTCTCGGTACTGCTTTGGAGGCCTTTTGCCCGTGACTACCTCGCATAAATTTGCCTAAGCTTCTAGCAAATTAGCTTTTATATATATAGTTCTAGTTATAAAATAAATAAATAAATAAAACGTGGAGAGAATTATTGAAAACGCGATCCTATGGTCAACTAAATGATACTCCCCCCGTCATTTATATTTTATATATAAGACTCGATTGACTTCTTTAAAAATATTATTGAAACTAAATAAGTTATCTTTAAGTGTTTATACTCATTATTTTTTTCTAAATTAATTTTTCTGACTTATACACTATATATAATCTAATAATATAAAATATGTAATGAATAACTTATTTAGCTTTATTAATTTCTTTAAAAGAGTCAACTCGGTTTTATATTTAGGACAGAAGTTAGTAATAGATAAAATGTTTAAGGATGTACTAAATAAAGCTCACGCATAAGACTTGTTTGATACAAGGGGAGTGGAAGGAAATTAAGCGAAGCAAAAGTCTTTTTGAATTGATTTTTTTTAAAAAAAAATGTATAAGGTGGGGTTAAAAGGTTGTAATTAGTTTTTCTAACTCTTTTATCTAGCATCCTTTTTTATTAAAATTTTGTAACCCCACTTTTTCATTTTTTTTTAAATTCAAGTCATAAGAATTTTCCCTTCCCTTCACTCCAAATCCATCGTAACCAAACAAAGCCATAAAGAAAGTTCAATGATCTAGCAAAAATATATATCTACACATGTATGTTGGACAAATGGAAGGAGGCCCCCTTAATACTTAAATGTTTTAAAAAATACATGTCATATTAATTAACTTTTTCAATATAACCAAATAAGATAAATATGTCTTATATATTAAGGAGAGAATATAACATGTAGGACCCAAGAGTATATATATAAATTAAAAGAGGCAACGCTCTTTTGCTGCCACAAACAAGTAATGGAGCTAATATTAAGTTTTATGCATAGAGCCTACGCACTCTAGCTTGTTTCAAATGTCTGTCTAACAAGACAAAATTCAAACTCGTATATGATGTGGCTGTCCTGCAGAATTTTATTACATGGATATATAACAAATATGATTGGTTGAGAATAATTAAATGAAGGCACGGTCGCTCTTTGGCTTGTTACCTCGCAGGGTGCATAATTGAAGCTGATTGACAACATATCGTCGCCCAAGTCTTCCTCAGTCGTACACCACGTTGGACCAATTTTGGATGCATGCTTCGTCTTTAACTTTACTAATGAATAGTGTCCGGGAATATTATAAGAATATATATACATATATATATTCCTAGTAGAGTTGAGAATTCAGATTAATTAAACTGATTAGAAAAAGTATTTAATGAAGAGTGTAAAGAGGGAATAAAAGGAAAAGTGACCGTCCGTGTTCTATTTTATTCAGGAGTAAGAGTAAGACTAGAGGCTATCATACAGCCAAATGGAGCAGACAAGAGGATCATGAACAAATGTTAAAGCATTTGGGATCGCAGATATATTATCGTAAAGCATTTGAGGTTCACAGACTTTATTGTAAAGCATAATGTACATATGCATGAAGTGTTGTGTGTGTATCCACTAGATTGTCCAATTCAATAAAATGTGAGTGGGGGGATGTGGTGGACAATAACATGGGAAGAGAGGAATAAGGAAGCGATTGAGAACAAAGGTAGAAGGATTGCTGCAGGGTGGAGCCGGAGGGCATGAGTGTATGAGTGTAGGATACTATATGAGTGTAGGATGCTAAGGGTAGTGCTTCAATTATAAACCACGTACGTGTCGATCCCCCAACACTTTTGCATCTTTCCTGCTCCCTCCCTTTCCACATGTGTTCCTTTCTTCAAGATATTTTTTTCGACGTGGATGGCATGAAATTACTTTAAATATCATTTTAATATAAGACTTATTTACTTAGTTAATATGACGTATATTTTGTAAAACATCATAATCATCTTTTTTAATCTCATCATTCCTTATCTTTCTTTTATTATTGAAGTAAATTAAAAAAATATTAAGAAATATAAAAATTATTATTTATATTTAGGACCAAAATTAACTCTTTAAATATATATTATATTAAGATCCGGAGAACTAATATACTAAACTGAACAAATTGCTAGACTAAGGTGAGCCCGCTCCTCTCTTAATTATAATGTTTTTTACGGCATTTTAGTCGTTCAAGATACAAAAGCAACATTTATTACATATCAAAATAATTTAGATGGCTGGTCTTAATTATATTCTCATCGGTGAAAAGGAATTAAAATTTAGAAACTTATAATCACTCATTTTTTTATTATTTTAATAAGTGAATTATAACTATTTCATCAAAGCTGAGGGAAAAATAGTTAAGTCATTGAATGATCTAAAATTAAAATAAATTTTCAAATTTATTCATATTTTTAAGTATGGACTATTAAAAAAAGTCCTTGCAAGTGGTAAATATGGTTGGCTTACATATGATTATCATTTTTTTAAAGACTAATACATAGGATTACTATTAAAAATATCGATTATATTTATATTAAATTTCTTATATCCATTATCTTAAATTCTCTAACTACACATGGTTTATGTGTCTTATTTTTTAAAATGAGTTTACATTTAAAGGATAATATTTCAAAAATATGACACATGACTACATGTGATTGGAGAACTTTATATAATAAATATAAAGAACTTAACCTAAATATATTCCAAAAAATATCTTATCTTGTGGAATATTAAAGATGAGTCTATAACACATGCGAAGAATATACCGGATATGAGAAACAAACGAATCTCTACTAGCAACCGTTATTCGAAGGGTTATGATGTCTTCTTTCTATAAGGATAAGAATAAAAATTTGAATCTCAGGATCGTTAGGTGAGACGAGAATCCTTTATGTTCTAAATCTCGAAAACATACCTTTGACCAAATTATTTAAAAGAGAGAGAGTGAGAAACAAATGGATTTGTGTGCTTTTTAATTTTATCCTTATTTAATTCTTGTTTCAAAAAGAGAATGAGAAGAGAAATATGAAAATGATTCGAAGATGTGGAGATAGAAAATTTTTTAAAGGTAAAATTAAAAAATTATCATTTTAAACTTTATTTAATAACTGTTAGAATGATTTAAACTTATAAGACAAAGGTTAGGAGAGTGGTTGGAAACCAATTTTCAATGAATAGCGCTTAATGATTATAAGAATTATTGGAATTGAGATTAAAAAAAAAAGTTATGTTTTAATAATTTCAGATAAAATTCTTTTCACAAAGTTACTTACGTTGTATACCACACATTTTATTTAAAAAACAATATAATTGTGTCAAAGCACAAAAAGCGGATTTAGAAGTAGTGTCTCTAAAAAGGGAAGAGAATGATTTTTGGGATGCCGTGGTGGTTTGATCATTTATGTCAGGGGGTAGGATCTTTTGTGATCGAACAGTGTGTCAACCAATCAAAGTTTGACAAAGCTGTGGGGTCCAACACTGTGTCCTCCAATCAAAGTTCGACAAAACCGGGGAAGCTTATAAAAGCCTACGACCTGCCCTATGAATTCCCCACAAAGCGAGGCTTGATAGGCACCCACACTCATTAACATTAAATTTAATTTGAATTTAAAATTTTGCAAGTTATAATTAAAATGTTAACTTATAAAGCAATAAAATTAATAAGTTTAAATCATTAAAATTATAGTAAATTGGTTCAGGACCACGATAAAAAAAATAATGCGCTTTATAAAACACACCAGAAGCAGAGGCAAAATAAATGGGAGAGAAATGCAAAGATGATTTGAATCTACTCTCTACTGTTTTAATTATAAGATTAAGTTAATTTTTTAAAAATACTAAAAAAGTTAAATAAATTACTTAATTATATCATATATTGTGTGTTGTTAGATTATATGTTATTTTATTAATTAAAATAATTAGTTTAGAGAAAAAATAAAAATATTCTAAAATAATTTAATTAGATTCATCAATCTCTTCCAAAAAAATAAACCTTATTTTATAATTAGGATCGGAGAGATTATACATTTTAGACTTGGTTATAATTCAATCTCCAAGGCTTAATTCAATGAAACGTATTTCTTATAATTTTGGTATGTTAAATTTTGGTTTGTAATCAACTTTTAAAATGATACTCCATCTAGTCCTTAATATAACGCACCAACTACTAAATGTATTTGGTCCTTTTTATAAGGCATTTGCTTGTTTCTAATGAGCATTGATTATTTTTTCCATATATGTTCATAATTAATATGGGTAGTAGGTGAGAGTAATAATAATATAATATCAGAGTTTAGTGTAAATAGTAGGGGTAATATTGAAAATTACTTAAATTATAGGACAACTTTATTAACTTTGACTGTTTTTATTGGTTTATGTCATTTGTTAGTTAGTGCCTTATAATAAGGATCAGAGAGAGTACAACTCAGTCTCTACAATCCTTATTATTTAAAACATTAGTCTAATCAGGCATATAAAATGACTTCTTGCCTTTTTTTTTTTAATAATATAACAAATCATAAGGTCTAACATTTAAAATTGCTTTAACTATGGATATAAGGGGCACTGAATCAAACTAGATGAGTTTAATAAAGTTAAAACTATATGGACTAATATTAGAGCATGTTTAGTTCAAATGCCTACAATAGTAATCATAATTATCAAAATAAGAGTTTTTTATTGCTCTCTAGCATGATAATAGAGTTTACATGGTAACGGTGATTACTAAAAAATTGATAATCTCCATTCATACTTCTATAAATATTCATTACCAAAATAAAAATCTAATTTATCTTGTAGTCTCATCTATCACTATTGTACATGTCTTATTTCACTCACCTCGCCATACCAACCACCTCTACCTCTTTGATCCCCTCTTCCATCTTTCCCCCGCCATTGTCACTGCCGCCATCTCTACCATGCATGACAATTGTTGTCACTGTTGCCTCCACCATCACCATCCCCCATCTTCGTAATTGTCACCTTTGTTGTCAGTGCCATCTATACCTTGACAATTGTTGTCAACGCCACCGCCACCACCACCACATTCTATTTCTTCCTCCAATGTTGCTACTACCACGTCTACTATAATACTTATCGTCATCACTGCTACTACTACTTTCTCTTCCTCCTCAGTCGCTCCACTACTATTACTATCACCTCTACCGCTACAATCACAACCATCAGATGATCCTCAATGAGCTAGTGTGACAATTATGACAAGGCAGCACGATGAGTATTAGTAATTTTGTTTGCGTAGATTGTATTAAAGCCAAAATAGACTATGTGATATATTAATTTTAAGTGATTATTTAAAAAATAACTTGGGTTAGGTCAAAATCAAACACAATGCTTGAAAATTAAACAAAATTGAGTTTTTAAACATGAATTACATCTCAATGAGCCAGAAATTAAAAGTTCATCAAACATTAAGGAAAGACAATTTTTTAAACAAACGGAATTGATATCCCATTGGTGATCTATATTAAAACCCCCAAATTCCTTGTAAAAAGTCATGTACAGGGACAAACTAAGTATCATCACCGCACACGCAAAACACAAGGGATAATTCGTAAACATGATCACCGCCTCACTTAGACCTATAACCCCCATTATCGCTGACTAATCCACTCCAGTCCATACGTCAATAAAACAAATTAAAAAAAAAAAAAAAGAGTATGCACGCATTGTGTGTGTGTCCGACTCTATTTAATCACAGCCTCCATATTAAACTTTGAGATCATATATGTAGTATGATTTTCTAATGATTTTGAATTTATATTAATGATCGGACCAATGACGTCCTAACAAATCCTATTCCTGTGACGTTGATGAATGACAACATTTGTCTGACCAACGACTCATTGCATGCCTTCCCGCCAAAGATGCTGGATTATATCATTTTAACAATGGTTGCTACGAGTTTCCACATTAACATAAACTAATCTTGTAAATAACACGTGGCTCTAATTTTGGCGAGTAAAGCTTGGACACTTGCACGTTTTTGCAAGGTACAGGTTACATAGCTTGACGTATAGCATTGAGTTAATCCATTTTAAAACGTTATGCCTTGAATAAGAGGTCTGCTGATGATTGTGTGTGAACTGTGACTGATATGAGCAAGGAGCACGGCTTTACACCAAGAATTACTGTAACAACCACACAGGTAACCTAACCTGCACCCACAAGACCACAAAGGCACGAATGCGAAAAAAGCACAAATTTACGTTATTACTGTTGAGTTTTTATTGATTTATTATATGTATTTGCATTTTTTCTGAAATAACTTAATATGTCTTCAATTTAATGTCCAGCATCAAATTGATTTGTGACTCTTCATATGTTTTAATAAATATCCCTCGTATTATTGCAAAATACTTGTCTGAGGATCATCTTCAAGGGTCTGTCTGGCAGAAGGGAAATGAGGGGAGGGGAGGGAAAAATTTTATAAGTGTGCTTTAAAAAATTAGAAAAGTCATGTTATAAAATTTTCATGAAGAGAAAAATTAATTAAAATACGTCAAACATTAGTATTGAGCTTCTTTTATTCTGTGAGAAAACTCATCCAACCAAAGTTTAGTTTAGAGAAAGAGCAAAGCCCTTTGCAACAATAAACATGAATTCGAATATCTGTTGGAAGAATACATGCTCCTATTTGAAAAGGGTTAAATCTACTTTTATTCCTTATAATTTATCATGATCTGGGTTCTGGTCTCTAAAATTTTAAAAGGGTATTATTGGTCCCTCACATGTTTATTTGGTCTAAAACCGTTAGTCCTTATAATTTTAAAAGGATCTTGATAGCGTTAATCTTGTTGATGTGTCACTTACACTGTTGATTATTTTGCTGACATAGCTCGATAACTGAACAATATGACACAGAAATAATACACTGACATGGGTTGATGAGCTGGATTAATGATGTAAAATATGTTTTTAAGATCAGAAACAGATCCTTGAAGCCAAATCGCACAACCGTGAGGGGCTAATTTCCGGCGTTCTTCGGAGCAATTTACAGGCCCATAGTTGAAGGTTTTTTGGATAAGTGTTGGGCTAAGTTTCCATAGAACCGTTGGGCTAAATATTGGGCTTGACCCTTAATCCAATAGCCTTTCTAAAGCTCAACAGGAGACCCCCCCTCCCTAAAACGCTGCCCATTGCTGAGTAAAACGACAAGAGGAAAGAACCATTTGGGAGACTGTCAATTAATGCTCTGTTAATGGGGAATATGGCTGACAGTTTAATGTTTAATCTTTATTATATTTATCTGAATCCACTAATATTTAGGACTCCAAATTAACAAAAGATAGAGAGAAAATAATTTGAAAACTAATTATGCTGAAAATTTTTCATATTCACGGTTTCTTAACAATATTTTAAATTATCAATTTAGCAGTTAAATTTTTTAAATTTGAAATTTATTTTTTTATTTTTATATTTTAAATTTTCATCTTTATAATTTTTTTTATAAGAAGCTAATTTTTATAGAAACAAACTACGTGAAATGATACACAAACTATTAGGCCCCTTACATCATGATAAATTCTTAAAAAAATATAGAAGCTGAATGAAAAATCAAGAAGATGTCTGAAAAGTGTTATAAATATACTTATTATGTGGATGTTCATTGACTCACGGTCTCCAAATATTACAAGATGACATGGGACCCATGCATAGTAATTTACTATTTGCATAGTACCAGTGGGGCCCACACAAATACAAGTCTTCTTTTGCCTCTTCAGCAGCCCACGTTTCTTTGATTCCTTTGATTCAGCAGCCCATGTTTTTATTATTATGAATTAAATATATATATTGTAAAAGGTGGGAATTATAGTTAAAGACCCATTTTCCTTCTATAAATAGAGGGCTTCTGTAAACATTCAAAATACACTGGAATAGAACTTCTCTCTACTCTCTCTCTATAGATTCTCTCTTGTTCATTATCTTAATTTTCATTAGTTTTATAACACGTTATCAGCACGAAGACTCTACCGAGGTAAGATTTTATCACCATTTTTTTACTATTTGTTTATTTTATATATCTGGGATAATCTTAACCACAATATGGAATTAAAGATATACTTTTACCGATTATTTTAAATATCGGGTTCCATGGTTAAGATTTGAGATTATTTACTATTTTACTACGGTAAATAGTAATTTACTATTCATAGTAAATTTACCCTTTTTCAGTAATTTTATTTTTATTCATTTGACTCCTACTTGGAAGTCTAGATTTAATCCTTCAGTAATTTTACTTTATTTACTATTTACTGTGAATAGTAATTTCTACTATTCACGGTAATTTTATATTTTGTTCATTTAACATCTACATGGAAGGTTTTACCTCCTACATAGATATCTAGATTTGATATTCTCTGTTTGCAGATATTGTTATTTTTACTATTGCTAACATAACATTTATTTTTATTGTTATTAACATTTATTGTTATGTTATTATAGCCAGAAGCCATATACTTATATTTTCTTATTCTGAAATTATATGACCAGAAGTCATATTACCTTCATGACCAGAAGTCATGTTATTTTTATGGCCAGAAGCCGTATAAATTTAATTTTCTCATTATGAGTTATAAATGGCCTGAAGCCGTAATGCTTTAATTATAATTATTATCTTTAATATTTTATTGTTATTAATTATTGTCTTTAATATTTTATTGTTATTATTATTTGTATTTTTAATTCATGTTTATTTTCTTTAATTAGTTTGAATCATGTCAAACCTTTCAAAAATTGAGTTTGCGGTTCTTGACATCACCGAAAAGAACTATTTATCCTGGATGCTGGATGCGGAAATCCATCTGAATGCCCATGAGCTAGAAAACACAATTATAGAAGGGAATGAGGAATCCAATCAAAAAAAGGCCCAAGTCATGATTTGGTTACGCCACCATTTGCATGATGATCTAAAAGTTGAATATTTGACTGTAAAAGACCCACTTGTTCTTTGGAATAATTTGAAGGAAAGATATGACCACCAGAAGATGGTCATTCTACCAAAAGCTCGATATAACTGGATTCATTTGCGTTTACAAGATTTTAAATCTGTAAGTGAATATAACTCAGCTATGTTCAGGATCACTTCACAGTTAAAATTATGTGGAGAAAATATCACTGATGATGATATGCTAGAGAAAACATTCTCTACGTTTCATGTATCCAATTTGCTCCTGCAGCAGCAATATCGTGAGAAAGGTTTCAAGAAATATGCAGAATTAATTTCTTGTCTCCTTGTAGCTGAACAGAATAACGAGCTTCTATTGAAAAATCATGAATCCCGTCCAACAGGCTCAACTCCATTCCCAGAAGCGAATGTAGTAACTAATGAATTTTCAAGTGGCCGAGGACGTGGACGTAAAGGTAGCTACAATCGTGGGTGTGGGCGTGGTCGTGGTCCAAATTATGGTGGATCAAATTCCCGCCCTAAATCGGGAAAGTTTGATAAGAACCTCAGAAGGGAAACAAGTGGAAATAACAAACATGCTGAAAATGCATGTTATCGTTGTGGTGTCAAAGGTCATTGGTCACGTACCTGCCGTACGCCAAGACATTTGGTTGACCTTTACCAAGAATCATTGAAAAATAATGGTAAAGGGCCAAAGATTGAAGCAAATTATGTGGATAAGGCTGAAAATTCTGGGCATAAAGATGTAGAGATGACCCATTTTGATATTGCTGATTACTTAGTATGAATCATTTTTCATGATTAATGATTATGTTTTAATATGTTGAAATTTTTTCCTGTTATATGTATTTCCTTTAATTATGTTTTATTTTTATTTTCATGTATCTTTAATGAAGAATGAATCTTGTTGGCAACAATCCTAAGATTTGTGTTTCGTTGATAGCGCAACAACGCACACCATACTAAAAAATGACAAATATTTTTCTTCATTGGTAATGCGAGAAGCCAATGTTCAGACTATATCTGGTAGTATAAATTTGATTGAAGGCTCCGAAAGAGCTAATATTTTGTTACCTGAAGGAACAAAATTATGCATTGAAAATGCATTTTATTCTACCAAGTCAAAAAGGAACTTGTTGAGTTTCAAAGATATCCGCAGAAATGGATTTCATATAGAAACAACAATTAAAAATAATCAGGAATGTCTTGCTATCACGAGCATAATTTCTGGTAGGAAATGCATATTAGAAAATTTTCCTGCTTTTTCTTCTGGTATGTATTATACATTTATAAGCATAATTGAAACACATGCTATTGTAAACCAGAAGTTTACTAATACAGACCAGAAATTAGTCAATGCAAACCAGCAGTTTGCTAAAGAAAACCAGAAATTTACTCATGAATTTAATGTTTGGCATGACCGGTTAGGCCATCCTGGGTCAACTATGATGCGACAAATAATTGAAAATTCATGTGAACATACTCTGAAGTGTAAGCAAATACCACAGTCCCATGATTTCTTATGTGATGCATGTTCCAAGGGAAAGTTGATTATTCGACCCTCACCAAGCAAAGTAGGAGGTGAATCTCTTACATTTCTAGAACGGATACAGGGAGACATTTGTGGACCAATACATCCACCATGTGGACCATTTAGATATTTTATGGTATTAATTGACGCATCAACCAAATGGTCACATGTCTTCTTATTATCTTCTCGTAACCTGGCGTTTGCGAGATTACTTGCTCAATTGATTCGATTAAGAGCACATTACCCTGATTATCCTATCAAAAAAATACGTCTTGATAATGCTGGTGAATTTACTTCTCAAGCTTTTAATGAATATTGTATGTCCTTTGGAATTGATGTTGAACATCCTGTAGCTCATGTTCATACGCAAAATGGACTTGCAGAATCTTTGATTAAACGATTGCAACTTATTGCAAGGCCTTTACTTATGAGATGTAATCTACCGATTTCTGCTTGGGGCCATGCCATTTTACATGCTGCAATGCTAATTCGCATCAGGCCTACTAGTTACCGAAAGGTTTCCCCCTTACAAATGGTTTTTGGTAAAGAACCTAATATTTCCCATATAAGAATTTTTGGATGTGCAGTATATGTGCCAGTAGCACCACCACAACGCACTAAAATGGGTCCTCAAAGGAGGATGGGAATATATGTTGGGTATGAATCTCCTTCAATCATAAAATATTTAGAACCATCTACAGGAGATTTATTTACTGCACGATTTGCTGATTGTCACTTTGATGAATCAGTCTTCCCAACATTAGGGGGAGAAAATAAGCAGCTAGGTAAAGAGATTAGCTGGAATGAATTATCATTGGCTCATTTTGATCGTCGTACAAAACAATGCGAACTAGAAGTTCAAAAGATAATTCATTTGCAGGATTTAGCTAATCGAATGCCAGAAGCATTCACTGACCCAAAGAGAGTGACAAAGTCACATGTTCCAGCTGCGAATGCTCCTATTCGAATTGATATCCCTGAAGGAAAACCTATTTTGAATGAATATAAAGCACGCCTGAAGTGTGGTAGACCCATCGGTTCTAAAGATAAAAATCCTCGAAAGAGAAAAGGAGCTAAAAATATAGATGGTCAAGTTGAGGATAATCAAGAAAAGTCAGTAGCTCCAGCAGAGCTATCTCTTGAAGAGTTATCTCCAGAAGAGAATATTGCAGTCCCAGAAGAGACTCAGGTACCTGGAATGTATGAAAATAATGAGATCTCAATTAATTATGTTATGAATGGTATCCGATAGGATCGAAATGAAGTCAACGTTGACGATATCTTTGCTAATCATATAGCATATGATGTAATGAATAATGAAGAGGATCATGGGCCTAAATCTATTAGAGAGTGTCAACAGCGAAAAGATTGACCCTTATGGAAAGATGCTGTTAATGCAGAATTGAAATCACTGGAAAAACGAAAAGTATTTGGACCTGTAGTCCAAACACCTGAAGGTGTAAAGCCAGTTGGATACAAATGGGTTTTTGTAAGAAAAAGAAACGAAAAGGGTGAAATTGTAAGATATAAGGCACGTCTTGTAGCCCAAGGATTTACACAAAGACCTGGCATTGATTATGAAGAAACGTATTCACCAGTAGTGGATGCGACTACTTTTCGTTATTTAGTTAGTCTGGCAGTAAATGAAGGGCTTAATTTACATCTGATGGATGTAGTGATTGCATATTTATATGGATCACTTGATAGTGATATTTATATGAAAGTTCCTGAAGGACTAAAGGTGCCAGAAGCGTCTAATTCAAATTCTCGAGAACAATACTCGATCAAATTAAATAAGTCCCTATATGGTTTAAAACAATCAGGGCGCATGTGGTATAATTGTCTTAAGGAATATTTGTTGAAGGAAGGGTATAAAAATGACCCAATATGCCCATGCATTTTTATGAAAGGATCGAGAAATAAATTTGTTATAATTGCTGTTTATGTTGATGATATCAACATCATTGGAACTCCTGAAGAGCTTTCAAAAGCAATTAATTGTTTGAAGAAAGAATTTGAAATGAAAGATTTGGGCAGAACAAAATTTTGCCTTGGACTACAAATCGAGTACCTGAAGGATGAGATCTTTGTATATCAAGAAACTCATACAAAGAAGATCCTAGAACAATTTTATATGGATAAATCACATCCATTATGTATTCTAATGGTAGTAAGGTCTTTGGATAAGGATCAAGATCCATTTCGACCTCAAATAATTAATGATGAAGGTGTAGAAGAACTACTTGGTCCTGAAGTACCATACCTAAGTGCTATTGGGGCACTAATGTATCTTGCTAATCATACACGACCTGATATATCGTTTGCTGTTAATTTATTAGCAAGATATAGTTCTGCACCAACAGAGAGGCATTAGAATGGTGTCAAGCAAATTCTTCGTTATCTCAGAGGTACAATGGATATGGGATTATACTACTCAAATGTATCGAAGCATGAACTGATTGGTTATGCAGATGTTGGATTTATGTCTGATCCACATGATAGAAAATCACAAACAGACTATCTATTTACATGTGGAGGTGCAGCTATTTCATGGAGATCTATGAAACAGACCATAACAGCTACTTCAGCTAATCATGCAGAAATTCTAGCAATGCATGAAGCAAGTCGAGAATGTGTGTGGTTGAGGTCAGTAATCCATCATATAAGAACTACTTGTCATTTATCTTCTGATAAAATGGTTCCAACAGTTCTATATGAGGATAATGTTGCATGTATTGCCCAACTCAAGGAGGGTTATATCAAGGGTGATAGAACAAAGCATATTTCACCAAAATTCTTCTATACTCGTGATCTTCAACAGAATGGTGAAATAGATATCCAGAAAATCAGTTCAAGTGAAAATTTTGCAGATTTATTTACTAAATCTCTTCCTTGTACAACCTTTGAAAAGTTTGTTCATGGTATTGGTCTGCGAAGATTCAAAGATCTCAACTGATATTGTCAACAGGGGGAGTCGATACACGCTGTACTCTTTTTCCCTTATCTAGGTTTTGTCCCACTGGGTTTTCCTAGAAAGGTTTTTAATGAGGCAGCACTCAACAGTGTATCAATGAATGATGTACTCTTTTCTTTGGCTAGGTTTTTATCCCACTGGGTTTTTCCTAGTTAAAGTTTTTAACGAGGCATATTCATAAATGGACATCCAAAGGGGAGTGTTATGAATATACTTATTATGTGGATGTCCATTGACTCACGGTCTCCAAATATTACAAGATGACATGGGACCCATGCATAGTAATTTACTATTTGCATAGTACCAGTGGGGCCCACACAAATACAAGTCTTCTTTTGTCTCTTCAGCAGCCCACGTTTCTTTGATTCCTTTGATTCAGCAGCCCATGTTTTTATTATTATGAATTAAATATATATATTGTAAAAGGTGAGAATTACAGTTAAAGACCCATTTTCCTTCTATAAATAGAGGGCTTCTGTAAACATTCAAAATACACTGGAATAGAACTTCTCTCTACTCTCTCTCTCTAGATTCTCTCTTGTTCATTATCTTAATTTTCATTAGTTTTATAACAAAAACATAAATATTCGTAATAACTATATATTATGGGCATGTGCTTCCATAGAGTTTGAATAAAAATTATACCACCTAAAAGAGGAATATTTGAATAAAAATGTCATGAAGCTATAAGAAAATAAGATTTCATATACAACCCGGGGAGAGTGGAGAGAACCTACCCTTTTCCCTTCCCATTATCTTGTTTTCCTTTTTATAACTATTATATTAATATTTAAATTATTCAGATTTAATCCTTTATAAAATTATTATCAAGATTCTAGATTATAAAAAATTATTCAAAATTTAGATATCAATAATTCAATATCATAATAAAGAAAATAAAAAATATATATGTGTAAAACCAAATCAAAATTATTTAAATGTTGATATTACATTTAGAAAAGGGAATATAGAGGCGATAATGGGAAAGAAAATTGAAAGTTCCACTAACACACAAACCACACAAAAAATAGAGTTATTAAAGCATAAATATGATGAAGTACTATTTATTTTTTAAATTCAAAATGAAGTCATTTTGGACTCAATGAGAGAACTAGGGGGTTGACGACTTGGTCACAGGCTTATAATTAAAAGTATAAATTAAAAATTTAAAAAGCTCAAATTAAAATTCTCAACCATTGACTATTTTCTTTATAATTAAAAATTTTGTTGAAAAAAGAGAATATAAAAAATTTCTGTATAATTATTCTCAAATTAGTAATTACTCTGATTTTCTTAAACTTAGAGTATGAGATACTCCCTTTAATCTTTTTTATAAGCAACTTTTTTATTTATGGGGCTGATCCTTAATATAAACAATTTTCTTTTTGTATTTCAAAATTTAAACTATCTTTTTTTCTTCTACCCTTATTAAATACATAACTTTAATTAATTATTATCTACTTATCACTAATTCTCTTTTATTCAATCATTTATTACTCACTCTCTCTTATATTTTCTAATAGGGGTGTTCCTAAAGCCTAGGAGCCCATTACGCCTCCTTGACCTTGGTGAAAAATCACCCAACCCAACCCAAAAACAAGCAACCCGAAAAAAATTGGGCACAATCAAGCTAGACATTTTAGCAGGTGTGGGACATGGTATTAGTGATGGATTGAAGATTTTAAGTTTATGGGTACACAATTAGTGGTAGGATTTGAGAGTTCCCACGATTTTTTTTTTAATGAGTTTTAAACGCATTAAAAAACAAAATAGTATAAACAATAAAAGAGACTGTTGTTTAACTACTGTTTTGGTTTGCTAAACAGTATATAAGATAGGATTGATAAATAAAATTGAGAGTAATTATTGAAATTGATATTTAATTAAGACTAAATGTTCAATCACCTGTAGGTTTAAGAATCTACAAAGTACTCCATAACATATTACAAAGTACTCTGCATTGACATTTTACACTTCACTGAGTTCTCATCTTATAGAGCACTAAGAGCATAATAGTTTAGCTCATTGAAGGGTTATAAAATTAATAAGTACAACTTATTTTTTAAAACATATTTATTTATGGGGAGATAATTAAATCAACACAATGAGATTCAGCACAACAACAACAAAGTTTTTTTAAACATCAAGAGTTCATATAATCTAAAGCTCTAAAAAGCAACAGTAGTGTGTAAACTACTATTCTCACATTGCTTTTATCAATTTGTAAATTCCCTCGAAATAAGGACGTCTGCTAAAACTTGGCACCCTAATTTTTCTTGTTAAGCATTTTATAAGGTTAAGGCGAGCAAAAATTTTCATAAACTCATAGCTAAAT
The DNA here is from genome assembly GCA_037074495.1 of Acacia confusa. NCBI lineage: Eukaryota > Viridiplantae > Streptophyta > Magnoliopsida > Fabales > Fabaceae > Acacia > Acacia confusa. The sequence continues at coordinate 3,319,138 of CM073507.1, read as the reverse complement.
GCAAAATTGCTAGCAATTTTTTCATAGGTGTATAAATAATTAAATCAAACAGTCCATTTGGCTGAACCTTTCCCTTCTTCGTCAAACAGTTCACTTTGCGACTGCAAAAATTTGCTTTTTCATATGAAAATTCAACCTAGATAAGAGGAAATCCAAAATGCATAATTTTCTCAAGATACAACAATACAAAAGGGAGCAGGAAAAAATATTGAAAGGGAAGAAAAGAATAAAAATCGAAGAGATGGAATCAGAGGAAAGAAAATACCTAAAAGGTAGTTTTGTGTTCCTTGAGAGAGAGAGAGAGGAACCTTCTGGCAATCCGAGGCGCCTCGAAAGTGGATGAATAGTTAGAAGCCGATGGAGGCTAGTCCAAGGTGGAGCTAAAGCGATGATTCAATTCGGGGTGACAGAAAATTCATCACATTATATACCTAGACAGGTGAATCAGTAGGTGAAGGAGTCTAACGGTCCGAAGTGGCCAGTTTTGACAGCTCTACTCGGGATCGTCTATATGATCATCTATATGCAAATTATGGCCTGTCAATTATCATGAAAGGAGTAAAGAATTTTGGGTAAAGGTGTAAAAATACATATGTGTTTTGTCCTTAAAAGCGCCCAATACCAAGTGTTTTTTTAGGTGCAAAAATACACATGTAGTAATAAAATAGGTGCAAAAGTCACACTGGCTGTTAAATAGAAAATGTTGACCATTAGTTTGACCAGGAATTGCTTACATGGAAACTGACTCACACCCACAAACAGACTTCCACTTCTATCCTCCCTTCTTGATTTTCTCCCCCGATTTTCCTGACCACCCCCATAACCCCCAACTATTCCTATTTGTCATCTTCGGTTTCCCAAAAAATTGATAATAAATTCAACGAAAATTTACCACCCACAAATCAAAATAGCAAGACAAAGCCTTAATTAAACTCCACCATTGATGACATGGAAAAAGAACTGGGCAGCATAAAAATCAGACGAATTTACTCAAATACAAATCGATCAAAACCAATACATAATCAGCAAAGAGATAAATCACAACAGATTCTTATTGAAAATTGGAAGACTATTCCTTTCCTAGTCAAACTAATTTTCAATAAGAATCTGTTGTGATTTATCTCTTTGCTGATTATGTATTGGTTTTGATCGATTTGTACTTGAGTATATTCGTCTGATTTTTATGCTGCCCAGTTCTTTTTCCATGTCATCAATGGTGGAGTTTAATTAAGGCTTCGTCTTGCTATTTTGATTTGTGGGTGGTAAATTTTCGTTGAATTTATGATCAATTTTCTGGGAAACCGAAGATGACAAATAGGAATAGTTGGGGGTGATGAGGGGTGGTCAGGAAAAGCGGGGGAGAAAATCGAGGAGGGAAGAGAGAAGTGGAAGTCTGTTTGTGGGTGTCAGTCAGCTTCCATGTAAGCAATTCCTGGTTAAACTAATTGTCAACGTTTTCTATTTAACCTGACTCTTTTACACCTGTTTTACAACCACATATGTTTTTTTTGCATCTAAAAAAAACACTTGGTATTGGACGTTCATGAGGACAAAACACATGTGTATTTTTGCACCTTTACCCATGAATTTTTATATCAACTGAAATCATGTGATTTTAAGTTAGTAGTTGTTTTTTGGACTTTCTAAATATCTGTCAGGAGATTTTCTTCTTGGATGACTAGGGTAGCATTTGCTTCTTAGGCCTCTTTTTCTGCTGTTATTTGTTAATGTTGGCTGTAATTTGATTATTGTGGTGAAGTAGATTATTCTGGATTTTTACCTCTGTTTTTGTTATTATGATGCTTACGCCATCTTTGACCTATGTATGTTATTGCAGAAGATTTCTTCTTCTTTCTTTTCTTGGGGGTATTCTATTTGTCCAAAAAAGTGGTCAAAAAAAGAAATACAGTTGGTTGGACTGTCTGAACTAGTCTTGGTAGTCCCAAAAAAAAAAAGTTCTGGACTTAGACTAGTCTGATCCAGCTCAAGCTCAGGCTTGTACTAGACCGGACCGAACCTCAGGTTAACCCCCAACTTGGTCTGGTTTAGTCCATGGACATCCCTAATTCATACCTTAAACCAATCCCCAAGGTTTATTTCCGCCCATAAGAGATATTAGCGGTGTTTTGATTTTTCGAATTTTGTTGGTTCTTATTCCTATTTTTATGTTATCTTTGCGCATAAGGCTTTAATTTTTATTATTCATAAATGGAGTTTTAGCTTGAAAACGAAAATAAAGTAATCACCTGGGTGACTCCCCCAGGAAGCCCGGGCAAGGAAGGGCTTCGGCTGATACACCTGCTTCCTGAGGCTGCCTCCTCTTGCAAGTCCTCAGGGAATGACGCAGAAGGCCCGACGTGACCTGGACGGTAAAGCTGCAAAGCCCTAATAAATTAGGGCACTATAGTAGGTACATAGTGCATTATCCAATCTTGTCACTGGGGGCACCACGACGACGATGAAGTTCTCAATAGAAGATGTTACGGTGTACTTTCCCTATGATAACATTTACCCAGAACAATATGCCTACATGCTGGAGCTGAAGCGAGCCCTTGATGCTAGGGGCCATTGCCTCCTTGAAATGCCAACAGGCACAGGCAAGACTATTGCCCTCCTTTCCTTGATCACCAGCTACACTCTCTCCAAACCGCAGAACCCTGTTAAGCTAATCTATTGTACTCGCACTGTCCACGAAATGGAGAAGACTCTTGCCGAACTCAAATTACTCCACGATTACCAGCTCCAGCATCTCGGTCCCTCAGCGAAGATCTTGGCTGTGGGATTGTCTTCGAGGAAGAATCTCTGTATCAATCCCAGGGTTTTGGCTGCGGAGAATCGGGACTCGGTTGATGCTGGTTGTCGCAAATTGACCGCTAGCTGGGTCAGGGCGCTGGCGGTTGAGAACCCAAGAATTCCCACTTGCGAGTTCTTTGAGCAGTATGAGAGAGCCGGCTCTTCTGCAGTATTGCCTCCTGGAGTATATACCTTACAGGTGGCTAAAACTTGATCTGGTATTTCATTTTTAGAATTTTAGATAGATTTAATGATGATCAAGACCTTTTTTCAAAAGGATTTTGCGTTGAAATTTAGTCTTTTTTATGCTCAGGCATGCCCACTATAGGTTTAAGGTCTGCTGGCAGAAAGGAATATTTTTTCATTGTTTCAAGTTGTCGAATTTGAATATAACATGTCTGTTAGTTTTGCTATATGGCCAGAATTACAGAACCCGTGACATATGAAGAAGCGCCTATTGTGTCATAGTGTTAGTGTGAACCTTTTGTCATGTAAATTTTAGTTCTACCCTATTGTGAATGCGTCTTGTTTAGTTATAAATATACTTAAATTTTTCTTTTGGTCTCTATGATTGTAGGATCTGAGAACTTTTGGGAAGGAGAAGGGGTGGTGCCCATACTTTTTGGCACGACACATGGTTCAATTTGCAAATGTTGTGGTGTACAGTTATCAATATTTGCTTGATCCCAAAGTGGCTAGCATAATTTCCAAGGAGATGCAGAGAGAGTCTGTCGTTGTTTTTGACGAGGCTCACAACATTGATAATGTATGTATTGAAGCACTTAGTGTGAGTGTCAGGAGGCAGACTATTGAAGGCGCTAGAAGAAATCTCCACAAGATAAATCAGGAAATTGACAAGTATGCTCTGGTTCAAGCTGCTTTTGCCTATATTGTTATATGACTTGTGTGCAATATTTAAGTGTTTCCCCGCATTGTTTTCCTGATTTCAAATGGTAAAGGCTTTTCAATTCTGTGAGTGCACTTGAAATCCTTAATGCCTTGCCTCTGCAATGCTGTATCATTATTGTTTTTATTTTTCGCTGGAGTATAATTTTGGGCTTATCTCCATTTTCTTCTGTTGCCATTGTGGGAATTTGATATAGTGCTTTACCTGCTAGGAAGGTTCAAGGCCACTGATGCAGGCAGGCTACGTGCTGAATACAATAGGCTCGTTGAGGGTTTGGCTCTAAGGGGAGACCTACGTGGTAGGTAAAATGTTAATGCTTTACTAATATTTAAAGGGTGCTTCATTTCTCTCAACTAAACTTTCTTTCTTTGCTTAGCTTCGGATGCCTGGCTTGCAAATCCAGCTTTGCCTGATGATATTTTGAAGGAGGCTGTACCTGGCAACGTTCGCCGAGCTGAGCATTTTCTTCATGTTTTACGTAGATTAGTTCAATATCTTGAGGGGCGCCTAGAAACTGAGAATTTGGAGAAGGAAAGCCCTATAGCCTTTGTTTCCTCTATTTTGAATCATGCTGGAATTGACCAAAAAACACTCAAGTTCTGCTATGATCGCCTGCATTCGTTGATGTTGACATTGGAAATTACAGACACTGATGAATTTCTACATATCCAAACTATATGTGATTTTGCCACACTTGTTGGCACATATGCTCGTGGTTTTTCTGTTATAATTGAACCTTATGATGAGAGAATGCCACATATTCCTGATCCTGTTTTACAGGTTAGTGTTATTGTTTTGATATGTCTTTTTACTATTTCTGTGTTGGCCATCTCAAAGTTACTCATAAATTGTTGAGAATGAATTAACAATCTGTATGGTACAATGTATAATGCGATCTTTCTTCTCCTTGGAAACTATTTATTCAGTAACTGCTTTTGAGAATTGTTAACGAAATGTTTGTATTTATTTAGTTGTTGTGTGTTACACTCTTATGTCATGGAGGGATGGTTTCATTATTGGATGTATTTTTATTATATTTTTCTTAAATTCTTCATAACTGACATTTCAGCTTTGCTGCCATGACGCATCTCTTGCTATAAAGCCTGTTTTTGAGCGATTTCAGTCAGTTGTGATCACATCTGGCACACTCAGCCCTATAGATCTATACCCTCGTCTTCTGAATTTCAACCCAGTTGTCAGTCGAAGTTTTACAATGTCCTTAACAAGAGATTGCATATGCCCTATGGTTCTTACACGGGGAAGGTATTCCAACTATGATCTCTTTTTGTTCAGCATGCCGCATGCCTATCTATTGCATTTTCAATTTCTATTTTCTGTATTTTGTAAGAGCAGGGAACTGAGTATCTCTCTTGTTTCCCCTTTTTTGTGTTTCTTTTGACCAATATAATGTGTGTTATTTCAGTGATCAGCTTCCAGTCAGTACCAAATTTGATATGAGAAGTGATCTTGGAGTAGTAAGGAATTATGGGAGGCTCCTGTTGGAGATGGCTTCAGTTGTTCCAGATGGAATTGTATGTTTCTTTGTCAGTTACTCATACATGGATGGAATAGTCAATAGCTGGAATGAAAATGGAATTTTGAAGGTGAGTTCGCTTTATAGGTTCTTTTGATTTCTGCTATTCTTATGCTAGTGCTAGTTTCTTCTGTTTTATTGTCTTGGCATGCTAAAGGCATCTATTTGCCAGGAAATAATGCAACACAAGCTTGTTTTTATTGAGACTCAAGATGTGGTAGAAACTACTTTGGCTCTTGATAACTACCGCAAGGCTTGTGATTGTGGAAGAGGTGCTGTCTTTTTTTCCGTTGCTAGGTATGACACCAAAAAACATATCCATTTGGATATCTGTATTCTCCATCTCTTAACTAGATCAATCAGACTATATGCTTTGTGGAACTAACGATGGAATGAGTCTTTCTGTGCTAATATGATATGAGACAAATATAGCTGAAGGAGAATTGAAGATTTATGCTAGGCATAAAAAAATCTACAATTTAAATAGTTTTAAATCATTATTATCATCTTGTTATCTTTTTGAGAGCTTGATAAACAGTCCTATAGTTTTCTCATTTGGTAAAGCACTTACCAATTGAATTGAGATTATTAACTATCACACTCTCCTCTAAATTCTCTACTCATTTCTCCATTCCTCTTATGTTCTCCTTATTTCTTGTTCTGTTCCTCCCTTTTCTCTAATGTCCTACATCAAGAACGCCAGCTGACCTGGAGGATGTTCAAATTGTGCGCTACATGGTACTCATCCATCTAACTAATGCTTTACTCAGTTGTTTTTTCTTCCTCGACTTCTCAAATTAGAGAATTGAAATAGCATTTCATGACAAGAACTACTAATAGTTTGATAGTGTGTTATGGCTTTTGTCTTTGTGCGGTTGTATATAATTTTGTCATATTAGAACTTGAACTGTGTCTTCTGTTCTATGTCTGATAGACAAGACCTTTTGATTTGGATTCTGATTTTAACGTGTGCAGACTTATATGGGAATTATGGAGTTGATTATTTACTAAGTCGACAACTTAATTCCTTTCATTTACTTATTGGGCAGTCTGGTGTATTGATTATTTATCTATGTACCTTCAAGGCTAATGAGAATTCTGAATTCAAGAATACATGTATCTTCTGCAGGGGGAAAGTTGCTGAAGGTATAGATTTTGATCGACATTATGGCAGACTTGTGATCATGTTTGGTGTACCTTTCCAATATACACTAAGCAAGTGAGTTCCCTGGAGTAAATTTCTGAATAAGGGCATTCTATGTTGCCATCATCATATGTGTAGTTGATCATGATTGATTTTCCTTTCCAATATACAATATGTTACTGGTTGCTTGATTACAAGATTCCTTTAATTTCAGAATTTTGCTAGCTCGCCTAGAATATCTACGCGATACTTTTCAAATTAAGGAAGGAGATTTTCTGACTTTTGATGCCTTGGTACGATTTGCCCTTTGCACTGTATATTTTTCTTCATGCCTGTGACCCAATTACTTCTATCAATTCAGCTATCTGACTCTTAAATCTAGTGATTTTTGCTCATACAAGCCTTGCCTTTGTAACACTTTTTGGCTGGGGCAGAGACAAGCTGCTCAATGTGTGGGACGTGTGATTCGGTCAAAGGCTGATTACGGGATGATGATTTTTGCAGACAAAAGGTTAGTATTTTCTGGCCCTGACACCATTTATCTTTCGTAAACACCAGCACTTCAGGGAGAAAGGGGAGGGAGTTTTCCCGCAAGATTTAAGGCGCCCTTGCCTGTTATCTCTAGATCTATTCTTTTGTGCACTTACACTGACTTCTCCAAACTGTAAATTAGCACACCTTCCTTTGATGGCTGCACCTTATATATAGCTGGCTCTAATATATTTTTGTCTCTGGACTTAAGTTATTGCAGTAGCTGACTTGTTGAGTATCACTGCCTACACTCTGCAGGTATAGTCGTCATGACAAACGTTCAAAGTTGCCTGGTTGGATACTGTCCCATTTACGTGAAGCTCACCTGAACTTGAGCACAGACATGGCTTTGCATATTGCACGTGAGGTCTGTCTTTGTAACTGTGGATTATTTCGTATTTACTTAGGATATTGGCATCTAGCAGATGCTGTCCCATTTTTAAAATGTCGGGAGGGACATTGTGCCATTAAATACTTAAGGATAGCAAGTTGAATACTTCGGAGGTAGAATTGTACTTCAACCCCAAATGGAAAGACAATTTTGTCCTCTTCTGTGGGATATTTCCGATTTGATTGTCCATGTTATTTCATCCAAATGGGTATGTGTCCTAATCCTGATTTTTTGCCTAGTAGGGAATGAGGACTGGACGCTTGCAGAAAATCATTTAGTCAGTTAAAAATGTGGCAAACTTGTGATGTGGACACTTTTAATTAATAGAATGCATATTTATCTATTTTGTATTTGTTATTAGTTTTGGAACGAGATGATTAGATGAGCATTTATCGTGAATTTTATCTCATTTGTTGGATGCAGTTCCTTCGGAAGATGGCGCAGCCATATGATAAGACTGGGGGTAGTGGCAATAAAACTCTGTTATCCCAGGAAGACTTGGAGAAGATGATGGCTGAAGGGAAAATGAACGATATGTTGCATTGAGACTTCGGCCTGCATGACCTGTTCGTTCAAGTTGGTTCTTTCCGGTAATTCCCATTGATCATTCCGTGGTGGAAGAGTTGATATTATGATGCAATTGTTGCCACAGAAAAGGTTCCTCTGATTTTGGAGAAGATTTGGACAGCATCTTAAATATTTTGGTGTTTAGATTAATCAAGCAGTTGTTGTGAACGTTGCGGATTTATCAATTTTGTTGAGTGGGTGATCATTAGTGTAGATCATATAGTGCTTTTTTTTTTGGGTTCTTTTTTGGGGGAATTTGAAGGACTGTTTCTTGAATTATTATTTGGAGGGGGGGGGGGGTTTGAAGGACTGTTTTTAATTATTATTTAAAATGTACTTTTGGTTATCAGAATTAGTGATTTCATTTCTGTTCAAGTAAAAAACGGATTAAATTGTCTCCTCCACCGCTTGTCATATGTTAAATGGGCTTGCCCATTTTGACCCGCTGGGTTTGGTGATCATTCGATTTGATCTGTGAATCAAATGTGTTTATTCGTCTATCTAAATTGTAATAAGAAATAGGAAATAGGAAATCTTTAAAGAAGTAAAGAAAAAAAAACTAATTTGATACTCCCTATATTAGGTTCTTTCATGATATTTTTAAAAACAGTTAAAATTAATCAATGTATAGAAAATATTTACTTTTTTACCTAAAGATGCCCATCTTTATGAATGAGCAAGAGAAAGAGTAATGATGAGGAAACAAAGAAAGAGAATGTAAGATAAATAAACTATGTGAGATAATGAGAGCAAAATAGCTAAAAATGTATTTATTATTGACAGTCAAATGAGATCTTATAAAATGGAATAAGCCTACTTAAAATAAAGGGATCTTGTGTATAAGAATGGAGGCAGGGAGTATTGAACATTTAAATACTTTAAAGTCATTCAATATTCTACATTTTTATATCCAAAAAAAAAAATCGTCTACATTTAATATCTAACAAAGTATAATCACATTTTTTTTTTTTTTGGTTCGAATAAGTATAATCACATTCTATAATACAATTGTTGAGATTTCATGTATTAGGTAGGATCATATTTTTTTGATTCACATTTCCTAACTTTTTAAAAATACTTATATATAGTACAATCAAAGAGTCTATACACGCTAGTTAACCCAAAAAAAAAATTGATGGGTTAGGGAGGCAAATTGATGGCTCTGATATTTGTGTAGATAATAGATGGGGCAATGATATGTATTATTTTGCCTACAATTGTTGATAATATATATTAAAATGGCATTTCATATTTATAAAATAAATGATGAATAATTACCGTGTGTGTGTTTCCCAAGCTTAAACCCGTGAACGAATTTACCAAAAAGAACATTTCTTTGCGAGGGAACAAAACCACGAGACCGGAGAAGAAGCACTTAATATGCTCTGGCTGTCAGGATTTACATTTGGAGGGGCGGGGACTCTGAAATCCTACCTAATAAATTAAAATTGTATTGGCCACAATAATCCTAAACACTCATGTTTGGCGCTCTTTCTTCAGGGAACCTTGCATCTTTAGTTTACTTCCGCCACTACACCTTTACGCCTCCCAATTTCATTTGTTCTTCAACCAAACACTTGACTAATCCGAATCCTCTAGTAGTAAAATATTATAATTGGTCCAAATTTACAGAGTCAATCATTGTGGGGTATGATTTGGTTGAGGGCCTTCTTCACTTCAACTATGCTGGTCTTCTTTCCGTTCGGATTTTCCTTCACCTTCGCCCTTAGCTCCGCCACGAACACCCCGTTGTTCAGCGACGACTGCACCGTAGTCACCTCTATCCTCATCTCTCTCAGCATTTGCATCACATCCAGCAACAACCCCTCCCTGTTCTCGCACTCCAATTCCAACAATGCATCACTCTCTATGATCGACACTTGCACCGACGTCACCACTCCCGACGGCGATGGCGGCGGTGACGCCTCCACTGACTTCGGCTTCCTCATCCCTCCGCTCCCCTCCACGATCCTCATCTTCCTCTTGTCCGACCCCACTCTCGTCAAGCTCTTCTGTTGCTCCTTTGACTGTTGTTGCTCTGCTTCCATCTGGCGGTTACACGCCTCCAGATCTTGGATCTTTTTGCGCAACTGTTTCACATACTCGATGGTGTCCCCTAATATGGATGCCTTGTCCATTTTTGTGACGAAGGGCACGAGGGATCTCAATATGATGAACCTCTCGTTGAGCTTCTCGCGGCGGCGTCGCTCGGCCAGTACGTGGTTGGCGCTTAACTCATCCTGCGGCGTTCCCCTTCCACGGAGGCGCGTGACGGGATCGGCGCCATCACGGGGCGTGGGCGGGTTGTCGTCTTGGTACTTGGCGTGAAGGAAAGGAACGGTGAACAAAATGTACTTGAGGAGCCACTGAGAGGTGCCGTCGGGGGACGCCTGGAGGAGGAGGTGGTGGTGGTCGGAACGGGTGTTCCACTTGGCAAAAGCAGATTGGGAGGAGTAAGTTTTGTAGTCGACGGAGGGAGATTCGGCCCACCGGATAGACTGATTGTGGAGGATGGTGGACACTGTTTGAGAGTAGTGGGTGTCCTCTTGTGTGAGCTCTTCTAGGTGAGCGCCTTCTGCATTATGACATCAGCACATTAGCAATTTAGTAAAAAACGACCCAAATTATGCTTTTTTGCTTGGAAATTAATGAATGATAACAAGGTAAAGACTCTTGTCGTTTCTACTAAAATAGTTGACACGGGGTCGTGTTTTCCTGATTGCAAATAATTCCACATGTCAACAAAACCATATCCACAGCTACCCATGCAATACGGTTTGGATATGGTTTTGTTGCCCCTCCTTTCTCGAAAAGGCACAGAATTTTTCTGGGCCGTATATTATTAGCCACAACACAAACACATGACTGTATAACACCGAGTTTATACGTACGTGCTTGAACCACATAAATATATTTAAGGTTAAAAAACCACATTAATTAGTATATATGTTTTCACCAAAAATCAAAACTTTTATGGTTTCTACCATAAAACTAAGCACACACAAACTTGGAGTTACAGCATATATTTACGTTTGTTAAAATCATGGTTTAAATGGCTTTTATATGTGAAACCAAATATGTGCGCCATGATGCCTCACGATTCACAAAGGTTCCCCGTGTAAAAGATTAAAAAAAGCCACCCTAACTTTATGATCGTCTTCTTGGGAATCTAAGTTAAATTTCTTACTATTACATACACGAATCTCAAAATATCCAAACGGATCTCTCAGCTGCGGACAAAACTAAAGGAGGCGTCAAACAAGATTTTACGATTATCTATAAGGGGTGGGACAGTGTCTAACCGTCTATCACTTTTCATTTTGGGATCATTTTTACGTATGCATGTACTGTTGGGGCATCGGGATGATCAAATTTGGAACTTGGAAGACCTAAAAGGGTTTTGTGTGTGGTTGATGGTGATGACTCAGGACGGGAGTGGACCCACCTTAAAACCTGTTTTAGGAAGCTCAATTTATTCCTGAATGCTGAGTGAACCTACCTCTGCATGACGTACTGTTCCTAGTCATTATTTCTCAATTACCCAATACACAGAGCGAGTTCCCTTTGTATGCTAATGCCTTGCCAGCTAATGTAGTTCGAGTACAGTGCTATAACCTAAATTTGATTTTTCTTCTTTTTCAATGCCACTCGCTCATTTACTTATCTATGTTAGTAACTAACTATCACGGTACCTGAAGCTGGTAGTTGGAGCATTGGTTCGGCCCACCTCCGGGTCGACTCGGCCCTGTACGAGTCCGCTCGTCGCTCGTGATCCGCTGGGTGGCTCACCGCCAGCATATGGAAATCTGAGTCGAGATTGTTGGAGCCATCGTCCGGTGATCCTACCCGGATATCCTCCGACATCTCCAGCTGCATTAACTCGCTTGGTTCTGCTGCAGTGGCAACTGCCACGCCTGAAGCCTCCGGCATAGACGTTGGGCCGCTGTTCCGGTCTGTTTCTGCCTCGGAGTCGGACTCGGCCTCTTCTTCATCATCCTCGTCGTCATCTTCATTGATGTGGTTGTTAGGAGCGGGTGGGGTAGCGGGTGATGGGTCCACAGCGGAGTACATGGCGGCGGGGATGGGCGTAGACTGGAAGCGGGAGTGGTCTGAAGAGGTAGTGGGGTTGGAGGTTGAGTGCTCAGAGAGGGCGGGCTTCGGCGGAGGAGGGTGGTGCTGCCGCTGGTGATCTATGAAGAAGCTCTTTACGTGTTGGATAAAATGAAGGTCTTCCTGAACCTGTGAGATACATAAATACATACAGATATATCTATTAAAGCACACACTACTCACTCACAAACACATGATGAATCTGTTAAACTGACTATGTGTTACCTTATCGGTTGTGCCAAACTCTACGACGCCGTCCAACAGAGGTATGCACACCACGGTCTGTATTTTGCATGGCACATATATATACGTATAATATGGTCACATTTTGTCTGTTAATTAGCTAGGTGGTTTGAAATTGCACTGGTAGGAATTGAAGGTTTGATTTTTACCTGTATGCGAGCACTCTGGCCGGGAAAGAAATTCCAAATCATTTACGTGTAGGGATTACAAAGATAAGCAGGACGTTAGTAAGGAGAGGATTGATCATATATATATGTGTGCCAAATTATCGATTAATTATGCTTAACGTTCTAATGAAAACCAAAGCAGCCTCTTAGCTTTCGATGAGGTGTGGAAATAAATTAATGTGTTTTATATAAAATGGTCGAGGGAGCACCTTGGCGAGAATAGCTCTTGAAAATGTTTTGCTGTCCACCTCGTTTGCACCGGCAAGCCATACATGCTGCCTCCTCGCATATGCTTTCCCCGGTAACCTATAAAAGTGTGCCATTCATCGTTAAATTCAAGCAACGTGACTCAATCATTTTCTTTTTAGCATGTGCCATTTATAGTTCTTGCTTTTTTGGCAGCTGCACCATTTATAGTTTTTCGCTAGCTATGATGAGGTTAGTCACTGAACAAGTCATTGCAGTTTGCAGCTCCATATTATTTAGCGAATGATGAATTATAATCTGAAGAACAATATACTTGCTTATTTATTGTATGCGCAGTAACTATAGCTGAGCAACGGCAAATGGGGCAGCCCATGCCCAAAAGTGTAGCCTGCTCATATAATAATACATGGGTATAGATTAACCCATACGCATAACTCAACTTGTTTAAACACATATTAATTGGGTTGGCATATAAACAGATGTATTAAACCGGTTATGGGGAACCCAATGAAATTTTGACATATTATTTTTTTTAAAAAAACGAAAGTATGCATCTATCATTCTAAAATTTAAATCTTTAAAGTTTAATTATCACAATTTACTACAAATACCACCATAACACCGTTTTAATGTTTAAACTTAAACTTTCAAACTAAAACATTACAGCTAAAATTTCAAAGATTAATGAAATGACATACGTTTATTATATCTTCATGCTTCATTTTTCTATATTAATAAAAAAAGAAGCATTTTCTACCCGATAAAAAAAAAAAAAAAAACCTTCAAGTTCTCGTATAAACCATGGATACTTCCAAGTAAGGTTAACGTTATACAAAAATTTCCACAAATCAACAATTCAAAAATAAAATCACGCAATCCTACAAGTTATATTTGGCCTTCATTGATTAAATGGGAGGAATATAATGTAATTGTTTATGCAACCAACAAAAATAATAAAAGTATATAATATGAAAAAAAAAAAATCAAACAGGTAGCTCGCCCATTTAATCTTAGATGGGTGGGTTCTATGGGCTTTTTATGAGCAGACTTAAATAAGCAAATTCTATAAGGATTGGACGGGCACACTGGATTACGGGTGGTTTGCTCTACCCAAGCAGTAACTGCATTTTATTATAGATATTTGATCCCCTAATACGACTCCAAAGCCCCCCACACTCACGCACAAGTTCTTTTTTTCTTTGTTTTTTTTTTTAAAAAAAACTCTCCAAAACAGTACATGTAGATAAAACGAGTTTCAGATTCGTATGTACTTATTGTAGACTGCGTGAAGGTGTATGCATAGGAGTGTACCATCTACCCAAAACAGATGCCTAGGCAAAAGCTAGTTAAAACATCAGCCCAACCTCTTGCATAATCGAGAATCTAATGGGTTAGCTTGATGTAACAAAGCACGTGGGTACAGATAAACGTTTGCCTATGTACAGAAACCAGGTAACTATTGGAAACAACTACTGACGGAACGGACATATGATCAAAGCCGTGAACCCTAACACTGTCGAAGAAACTAGAAACAAAGAAGGTGTGAGAGAGAAATGGATCCTGCTTTGGGTTTGGGGAAGCTTCCTAATGCAGAATATATAGTAGCAAGCATAGTAGTGGCAGCTTTTTTGGCAGTTTGAATAATGAACACATCAGCTTGTTCGGTCTCTCCAAGAAGCAGATCGCGGATAGCACCCCGTCGTATTCAAGCATATAATGCACAACTAATTACTTGACTAGCCAGGAAAGTTTTTAGTCACAATCTGCTCAAATTTATTCCCCCCATAGAATTTCTAATTAGCTAACTCTATACAAGGTTCGTCACATGGACATACTTTTCTCCATGAACTTTCTCCTGTGGAATCTTTACAAACTCTCGAATCTAGCCGAGACGTACAAACACATAAAGACTCTCAGCTATCTTATTATAGCAGAGAAAATTTTGAGACTTGGTATATGACCAACTTTTTTGAACTTGTACTATCTCTTGCATCTTATTGATGTTTCATAAAATTTTCTTGTGCATCACCGAATCTTTCTTTCTCAACGGGGGCCATGGATACTTCGATCAGCCGTGTACGGCTTTAGCCAATTTAAAAATTATACACACGTACGTGTACGGCTTAATTATTAATTCTTGCTGCCGCTTTCTTAATTGCTGATATTATGACTGCATTCAAACTCCCAACACACCCTCTGCCTCACCATATAAAATTCTCTCGCAGCTGGAAAGTTAGAAATGGCGTTTGAAGCTCAACTAATTAATGATTTTGATTTAGCTTGTGTCTTAAATAGCTAGAAAGTGAAAAGGTTGAGGAGTACGTACGTACCCGACGCCAGGAGGAAAGGAGAAAGAGACGCACATCAAATAGAACCATTCAGATTCGGTGAGGTCCTCAGGAGACAAGGCGGCACAAGGCCGTCGAGCGGGAGGGTTAGTCTCTCCCGCCGACAATGATTCGTAGAGCTCCCTAAGTTGCTGGCTTCTCTGGAGAGAGGCTTCCTCAGCAGTAACTTCCATTGGTTGGACTGTTTTGCGAGTCTTAATTGCCCCATTGTAGTAACCATCCGCCCACACCAGAATCCTTCTTGAGGAATTAAATCAACAAAAATAAGCTCACAGTACAGTTTAAACAAATGATAATCTGGTATATGTATGGCAATTAAGAATTGAACATCATTGATGAAGCGATAGATGATTGATGAAAGGAATGTGTATGAATGAAGTACCCTTGTTGAGGACAGGGTTGCCAGAAGAGACTATAAGTCCACTGAACCGATTGGACGGCGGCCTGGAGCATGGGCTGAAGCGTGGAAGAGAGAGGCGGCGCAGCCATGATGAGGGGAAGAAGGGAGGAGAGACTAAAGGGGAAGGTGAAACATGGAGGGATGAAAAAGGGAAAAGGGATCGCAAGAAAAGTAAAAAGAGAGGAGGGGTAGAGTGATGATGGGAACTGAAAATCAACCCATTTAGAGGGAGGTGTATAAAAAAGCAGAAGGTGAGGGAGAAAGACCTGCAGATAGACGATCGATGATGTTAAGGAGGGGTATGACTTTGAGGTGGATGCGGGAGGTGTCAAAGATACGACATTGGAAGGAGAAGAAGGTTTGTTAATTGGTAGATAAGTAGAAATAGGGTTATGGGAGCTGCAGATTGACTGGTTGGTCTACCAGACGGTTGAGAGAGAGAGAGAGAGAGAGAGAAGGAAGGAATAGAAGGAGAGCGCGTGGGGGGTTTATGAGAGTGAGGGAAGACCAGTAATTACGTGGCACCTGTCACACCGCCCATCCTTCTGCCCTCCAATTACACTCATAATTGCCCACCCTACCTTCCTCCCTCTTCTTCTCACTCAACCAGCAATATTATGGCATCTTTCCAACTAATCTACACATATCCATAAATATGGTTAGTCCTCCTTCTAATTCTTACCACTCTCCTCTTGTATACAAGTCTATTTTCACCCAGAAGTTTGGTCATATTTAATAAATAAGATTGTAACAATTTTGTCTCTATTAATTGTCTCAATAAAAATAGAAAGAGAAAAAAAAAGTTGAAAGATACCTTATCATAAATGATATGAAGGTAAAGTTATAAATTTGATCCATAATCATTGAGATACCTATTTTTTCTTGTCTTGGTATATGAGATTTGATCAAAATGTACTTATATATAGAATTATATACAGAATCAGAGTGACATTATAAAACACAAACTAGTAAGTTTAATTAGTCATTTTTATAAAACACAAACTAAACTAGTAAGTTTAATTAGTCATTTTTATAAGGTACTAATTTATTTTCAAAGAGTATTAATTATTTTTTTTTCATATATACCCATGATTAATAAGGGTGGTGGGTGAGAATAATAATTAAGATGATATTAAAGTTTAGTGCAATTAGTAAAGGTAATATTAGAAATTACTAAAATTTTAAGACAACTTTAATGATTTTAACTATTTTTATTAATCTATAAGAATTATTAATTGGTACCTTATATCAAATATTAAAAGGAGTAACGTTTGTTTTATTATGAAACTTAATCATTATTAATCACACTCAACTCCTAACTATTATTGTTAAACTCGTGAGTCTCTCTGACTTTATCAATTTTACATTTCTATTTTATATAATCAAGTCGAATCGCTAATAAACTCGTATCAGTTATAAATTTGGTTAAACTCACTATTTTGTACATCAATTTTACATTTATAGCTTACAAAATCGTGTTAACTTGCTTTTAAACTTCTATTAACTTTTTAGATTTGAACATGCTTAGTTGCTTTATGTATATATTCTAATTTTTTTTTTATTAAATATGAAGAATTGTGAATATCGATAGATTTACTTTTAATGATTTGGATTTAAAATATATTTAAATCAATTTTTTGTTATTTTTTAATCATACCCTATTAATACTTATTTAATTATAAATGTAAACTCGGACGAGTTTACAATTCAAGTTCATAATACAAATTTATGTTATTATCATAAGTTTACTTAAATTTGTGAGTCTTACTCCTAACATCATATTTTTTTTACTCTCTCATAACCCTTATTAAATATAAGTATATGTAGAAAGATGTTTCACACTCATAAACCATGAAAACATCTTCCTATAAACAAAAAGGGCTAAAAATGCTTTATATAAGGCATCTTATGAAAGAGACAAGAGACAATGCTACTATTTCAAATGCAGACCACTTTGAACTGGTATATCTAAGAAAAAGTCAAAATTAGTTAATATTTCAAAATGATTCTATTTTTATGAATATTTATTATTAAATATCATAAATTCTAGGCCAGTCTTATTCATTCCTTTTTAACTTTTTTCACCATGATCGATATCCTTCCTTCGTCCTTAGAATAAGAGACATTTTAAGGGGAGAAGGGATCTTTATTATATAAGTCACCAACTGCGGATTATTATAATTTTTTCTTAGATGGTTCATATTTAAAGTTTAATACAGTACAATTTTATTCTTTTTATTTCTCAAGGTATAATTCATTATTTAAAATATGAGTAAACTATATTTTTTTCATTTTGAAACTGATTTGATGATTTAACCACTCCAGCGGTTCTAATCTTCATGCCACATAATTAAAACTGTCTTGTAACAAGCATAGGTGAGATTAGGGGAGAGGATTCTCTCATTCGTCTAATTTCTCATCATTCTCATCATTGATTGATGAGACAAGCTTATCCGGACAATTGATTGAAAAAAAGAGATAAAAATTAAACTAATGATAATTTAATGACGTGGTTTATTTTCTACCTTTTAGATTTGATTGAACGGATATAATTTAAAGATAATAAAAAATAATAAGAAAATAGATAATGAGAGAAACCAAACATGTGAAATCATCATTTAAAAAAAACAATTCCCCTCATGAGAAAGAGCTCAATTCTTGGGCTCCGTAATGTTTGCTTCTCGTGCAGCTCTTGGAGCCAAATCATAAATGCTATATAAGTGGTATCTTTTTTAATCATTTTTTGAAAAAAATGGATGTATTAAAAATGTATTAATCGAAAATTAAAAAGAAATGTTTTTTTTTTGTTTTGTTAAAAACTTCAAACAATGCTGATGGTATGGAATTACAAAATATAAATAATAAAAATTTGAAATAATGTTTAGTTTATATATGAAACAAATTATAAAATAACAATTTTATGAAAAATATATGTTAGAAATAAGAAATAATAATATATGATGTTATTTATTAATTTTTGATATAACGTATAATTAATAAAAGTAGTATAAAATACACAAAACTTCGATGAATTTTAAGTAAGTTGCATGCCATCCCCAACCCAAGACTCAAATACTTTGACTATTAATTCTCCTACGGTTAAAATTATGCTTAAAGTTGATGGTTTATGATAAGAGAATTTTTTATTCCATATCATTAAAAATTAAAAGGCTAGAGATTTGACATGCAATGTTGAGTATTTATTTATTTTTATTTGATTTAGAAAAGGCCTATTTTGTCTTATCCCTCCAAGAGTGTTTTCTGTTCGTCATCTTCGCCACCTTTTCACAATCGCAACGTGCGCTATAATTCCAAGACAAAGTTCCAAGATGGCATCGTTGATAGTTGAATCACCCATTTGGACCTCACTTGTAAATCTCAGTTTCTTCTCTCTCTGCAGCACACAATTTGGTTATCGGCGTTTAAAGCTTTGCTTGTTCATAAAAGGATACGGGTCGGGTTCGAATAAAAAAGTTCTATATTCACGAGAATATATTTATAATCCTTCAGTGTAAATAAAGAGGAATTTAGGGAAACAAAATAAAGAGGGGAAATGGATTCACACTTGGTTACATTTTCTCCTCTCATTTCTGTTGTAAATAGCTCAGCAGAGGATTTGGTTGATCAGAAAACACAGTGTACGTGGCAAGGATAAACTACACCCTCCCTAAAATATTTAATCCAAAAGATAAAAAGCAGGAACGAAAGTCTATGAAACGCCATTCGCGAAGGGCGATACAGAGAGAGTTAGAGGTGGGAATTTAGAATGAAGACGGTGGTGCCTCTAAAATTGGCAGGAATGGTGACGACTATGGTTTGCCTGTGGAGCATGGTGGAGGGTGTGGCCAACACCAACATCAGCAGCGTTACCTGCGACGACGGGAAGTACACATCAGGTGATCCCTTTTACATTAGTTTGGTTTACGTTGTTCAAGATTTGGAGACCCTCACTTCAACACGCCCAAATTATGAGTTCCACAACATTTCTCCATACCCCAATGCCTTCGCCTATGGACATGCTGCTTGCAATCCTAATCTGATAGCCTCTGACTGCAAAACATGTCTTGGTGCTGCTAAGACGGCCATGTTTGGAGAATGTCTGAAACGCAAAGGGGCTCGTGTGGTGCTCCATGACTGTACTATCAGATATGAGCAATACCCATTCGCCGATTAGCCTTGTTTGGCTGTGAACTGCTAATATATATATATGATACCAGTCTGTTATAATCTCATCACCCACATTCAATAAAATGGTATCTGTGACGCCAGAATTCTTACCGTTGTTTTGATATTCTTGAAAACCATTTGATTAGTCAGACTCGAAAACAAGTAACAAGCGGCGCGACGATATTGTGACAATTACCATCCTTGAAGTCGAAAGGCAGAAAGTAAGCCGTTTAATGCACTCTCCCAAAAAAACAGCTAGAGGAACTCATGGAAAGTGAGCAAAATTACCAGAAGCGAGAACCAAATTAACACAACAAACCAAAGAAACTTAAATAGACCGATACAAGTATCCATTCATCATTTTAAAATTTGCTCAACGTCACGGAACAACCTCGAAATATGAAGTGGAAAAGTAAGCAACATCGAAACAGGGCTTAGTGCAGACCTCTATCCAGCGGTAACAATGCCACGCATAATTGAAAGGAAATACTCATTACTCAATATTAAAACAACTGGCCATAAAATCCACTCTTTCTATATATCATATACAAACATAAATCCGAAGGAACCAGCTTTGATCCTTCGAAGGTTTTAATGATTTACAAAATGCAATTTTTTTTCAAAAAAATAAAATAAAAAAATCCGGCGCTGCATATGCCTTTTCTAATCCGTCCAGCCTGTATGTGAATTTATGTTCGGTGGAGTCCCCAACTTTCAGCCGCCATATGAAATCCCGAATCCAGCCGATGCAGATCAATTGGTGCAGAAGATCATAATGACTAGCAATGGCAGATCACAGTAAAGAGAATCAGGCAATCATTACGAGGGAACAACCTGACTAGGATTGGAAAATTTTGGTGCAGTTCCACATTAAGTCCCGTCAAACTCCTCACATCTATCACCTCCACTGATCCTATGAATTTGACTTCACAGCAAAAGTCAGATATATTTATTTGTGTCCCGCTTAAGCAAAAGGGCGTAAAGAATCTCATTCCAAGAATCAGGGACACCAGGTAAGCACCAATGGCTGCAGTCCTCCCGCTGCAAAGCGGCTATAGTGTTATTAGGCCCCAGATAGTAAATAGATGCATGCCCATCTTTTCTGCCTAGTGACATTTGTGTCACATTTAACAAGTCCAAGTACTTGACTTCTGATTGATTCAAGTGCTCTGACAAGGCATCGACGGCAATTTTGAAATGTTTGTCAGATAATGGAGGCAACGACCCTAAATCAGGAAGTGTTTCCAAGCGACAACTGCCACCAGTATTCCAGTCACCACCTCTGCCAAATCCTTCCATGTGTTAGAATTTAGTCATTGCGTTTCTTTCTAGGTGCTAATAAACGCTAAAATAACTTGCTGATACAGATACGAGCAACTTAGCTTATAAAATCATTTCATAAATGAATAATGATTTCCAAGAAACGAGGAAATCAATCACAAGTGAACAGTAAGGAGCAAAATCTTATATGCTATGCAAGAAAACATGCCACAGACTATGGAGTCGCAGCAATAGACTACTAAAAGAAGGATGTTTCAATTTTTCCAACCAATTCATGATATGTAATGCATTAATACTAAAGCAACCTGACCATTTTAAAGGCGATGATGCACATATATTTTATAACTATCAGTTACAAAATTACATAGTATGTTTCTCCTCTATGTCCAAACCGCACCAATATCAAGACTTGTGCTACAATATTAATTCACATTTATATAGAGCAGTGGGGATTGTAGCTCTGAACCCAATGAGAAAAACTATGATTAGAAAATATCAACCATATGAAAATATAATAATCAGCATGAAATGAACAATCCAAGTTTGGGCAAACCTGAAATGCACAGGAGCATAAGTTCGGAAAAGAACATAAGTCTTGTTCAAGTTTACTCCGCCGACAATCCAGTCAAATACTGTCTCCACTGATTTTCTGAACGCATCCTCTACAGTCATATTCATGTCCACTTCCTTCCCTACTTGGAAGTAACAACCCCTAAAAGCATACAACAATCCTAAAGATTAGAAAGCTAACTAAAGTGCCCATCATACATATTATACTGGAAAACATTTCCATATCACTAAACAATTATAAACATCGATGATCCACGATTCAACAAAGTGGGGAAAATAAAGGAAAATTAAGAAAGAAAGGGGATAATTTTTTCATCAATACTTTATCTCCATAAGAGACTAAATCGATGGCCCTTGAAAGAATTTTGGTCCTCCTATACTTTCCCTAGTAGGGCAGTATCTGGATACCCAGATATTTGCAGCTGTACCAGAGGACAAGGTATCTTAATTGAGTTGACAAAAACCATTTACATAACTTTTCAGTGCAATTAGAATGGTGTTGGGCAATCCATGTAGCCGACCCTATTTAGTAGAGTAAGGTTTTGTTGTTGTTCAACGCAATTGCAATAATTGCCTCCATATAACTTTCTAAACACAAGCAAGCATATCTCTATGCTTAGTTCCTTCTTCTTGCTGATGCAGGTCTCCATCTATTCTAATTTCATTGTCAAGTATATCACCTAATTTTTCGTTTTGCTAGAAACATATATGCTCTAATACCTTGTATGATCATATCCTTGTGAGAGACATCACAAGGGGACACTTCGAAGATTGAATTAGTAAAGACAAATAAACCGGTTCATCTAAAAACCCAAACAGATAGGAAAGTACTTACATTTTAATAGTTTTCTCAATATTCCACCAATGTCCAGCATTAAGAACCAATATATCAGCACCTCGCCAATGGGGAGAAGTCCAGTCCATTAGGTCCACTCTTAAAGTCATTTTTACCTCTTTAGGAGCTCCAGTTGGAGGCCGCCCCTGCACTATTAGAAATGGAGATCTGTAGTACTCCACAGTGCAATTAAAATCTTCAAACTTGAATGCCAAGAAGCCATTGTGTTTTGTGATTGGACTGCCATTAACCTCATACACAGTGCTCTTGTTAGAAACAACAGAAGAGAGCATACAAAGGAGTGATTCCCACTGGTTCCTTCCGATTGAATCACCAACAAATATGAGCCGCTTGTGCCGCAGCTTTTCCAACATCTTCCTTGCATCAAACCTGTTGCAAGAGTGAAGAGAAAGCCCATCAAGATTATAATCCTAAAAAAAAAAAAAACGTTCAGAAATACTTAAAATGTTGACAAAATCAAACTACACTAACTAAGGTTTCTTGATTGACCCCAGACTACCAACCTTGATTAAAGCCCATGGATACACTTCAAAGACACTAGACATAATTTTAAATTCATGAACAACGACGTGGAGAGGGTTGAAGGCCTTTCGTAGCACAAGTTAAATGGTGTAAAATATGCAAGTCTATAGCAGTCAGCAGATGATGCAGCTGCTTACAGCATAATCCAGCAAAATACATAATAATGAAGCAGACTTTACGTTTAAGAGCAGGAATTAACAAAAAGGGAAAATATAGAAAACTCCAAGCAATGCGGAGCAATCTACGATTGAGTTCAACTGACCCACTAAAGAAAACATGGCATTGCCTAAACAGTCGAGGGTTGACAAAGAAAAGTTGAGGTCTAGATTATAACCCCTCTGTTTTCTTACTATCAATTTATTTAAAGTTTAGAATCAAATGGTCAATCACATAATAC
Source organism: Acacia confusa (assembly GCA_037074495.1). Classification (NCBI taxonomy): domain Eukaryota; kingdom Viridiplantae; phylum Streptophyta; class Magnoliopsida; order Fabales; family Fabaceae; genus Acacia; species Acacia confusa. Next base: position 3,296,003 of record CM073507.1, on the reverse strand, counting down.
ATTGAAAACAAGGGCAATTTATACAAACAATTGATTTCAAGGCACAACAAAATGAGCGTAAACCTCATTAATGGTTACGCTTAAATCATTCAGAAGAAAACCAGTAGTAGCCAAATACGTATGAACAAAGGAAATAATAAAATTCATAATATAGTTTTTCGTCATTTTCTCAGTATCCGGAATCAGAAAATGAAAAGTGAAAGGAAAAATAAAAAGAAACCTGGGCAAGTTGCAAGTTTTGGGCTGCCAACGCCACTTAGTGTAGAAGCTATCGGGCCTACCATTCTCAGAGCAGCGAAATCCTGGATCCAGGAATGAACAATTTGTGGAATGATATAGTGGATAGCTATCATCCCAAATCCAATTCCCATCAAATACATCACAACCATCACCCTCTTTATCCAGAAATTCAACCCCCGCACTCCCAACTAAAGGTGAAGGCGAAAATGAGGATGAAAAATGCAATCCCAGCAAAGGAAGCCGCCGAGAGCGTAGCCCCGTTAATGCAGCACCGTAGTCAAGGTAAAAGAAGCAGCTAATGAGGAGAAGAACGATCATGAAGAAGCCAACTATGCCCGAAGAAGGTTCGAGAGGGTTGCAGAGCTTAAATTTTTTTAACAAGTTCAAGCGGGTCATAGTGTCGCCCGGGTCCTCCGAAGTAGAACTCTTACTCACATTCATGGGCAGGTTGGCAAAGAGTACAAAAAGTGGGGGGATTTTGATGCTTCAGAGACAGAGTTGGAAAGAGGGATAAAGAAGAAGTGAAGTAGAGGAAGAAGGCATGAAGGGCAGAAAGGCGCAATGCTCTACATGGGCTTGGAGTTTGGCATCAAGCAGGAGTTGAAAAACGTGAAGTTAGCTAAGGAAAGAAGAACTGGTGAAATGAACCAAACCATTATGCTTGTTTCCGCTTTCAGGTTTTCATCTTTAGGTTTGGGAAAGCACGAAGAGAGGTTCGAGCGTTCTGCCTTCTGATCGTGTGATCGTGGATTCGTGGTGCCCGGAAAAACAATTATTTTAACTTTATTTTCGGGACCAGCGGCGATTCGTAATAAATGAAGCGGGGGCGCTGCAGCCAACCAAAAAAAAAAAAAAAAGGTCAGCAAGCGAGGGTTAGGTTGAAAAATAAATCTATCCTATTCTATTATTTCAAGCCAGAAAATAATTATTTCCAGTTTCCACTACTCCCTCCCTTCAAAATGTAAGCTTTAAATTTTTGAAAGATCTGATTTTTTGTATGGAAAAAGGTGGATTTATAGGCCTAATGTAAATGAAATTTATGGGAAGAATCTTAAAGTTTGAAATTATTTGAAAGGACCAACTAATAAAATAAAAATTTAAAAGTATAGAACTAAATTACCTCTCACCAAACTCTAAAAGTAAGTATGAAATAAATTAACAATAATACGGTTGCATTTTGTTATGCAATTATGGTCTTAAACTAATTTTAATTAACATTTTGAGTTGCGTAATTTAGTTACTTATAGCTTATATTTTGTATCGAAAGACGAGAGTAGTATTTAAGTGACAATTGAAGTATTTTTTTTTTTATATCAAAATTTTAGGAAAGAGGTCAGACTCACCCACATTCCAAGGGCAGAGCGCTTAGAGCCCAGTCCACAGGGAATACTGATCAGAGAGTACACATGCCGCCACCTCTACCAGCATTACCACTGCTTCCTAGACCCCTAGAATGCCTCCCTCAGTGTTTTGACCAATGCAGAAATCGAACCTCCTCCCTAAAGTTGAGGAAGATCGACCCCCACACCAGTTGAACCCAAGAACGAGGAGTGACAATTGAAGTATTTGGAGAAGTGTGAAAGAAACAAGAACTACTTGGGCGAAATAGAGACAATAATAGCAAATAGGACCACCCCAGATATTGATGGCAATAACTACTATAGTGTGGAAAAGGGAAAAAAAAAAAGCTAGATTCTGGTAATATATGCTTGGTTGGCAAGTTAAAATTGTATTGCATTCCAACGGGAGAGCTCAATAGAATATTGGAGATTGGAATGGCGGGCGTGCGCCCAATTCAGGGAAAATGGTTTAATATGGCTTGTTTATTATTCATTTATTGGAATGGTCCCTCGCAGAAAAGCACGGCATGGAAAGCATAGGTTGACAACTGATACGCATTAAACTTACATGGGCGCATGATTAATCTCCCTCCACCTATCATGATCCAAATATCTCTAATTTGTCGGTATTAAAAAAAAAACAGTTTAAGTCAAAGAGGAGAGAAAATGCAGAGAGTGGGAGAGGGAGAATCAAAATGAAGAAAGTGGATAAAGTAGGAAGAGGGTGCTCTCCAGCTGTCACCGGACTTCATTTCCCTTCTTCATGTTCCCTCCTTCACGAAACTAAACCCTCCAGTCTCCACTCTCCACCATAAACTTCATTTCTTTTCCTCATCCTCCACTCTTTCCACTCTTTGAAACCTATTTCTCTGCCTATCCTTAACAGGAAAAGCTCATCCTATCTAGACCACTCAGATAAAATTTGAAAGGTTTAGATCTAATTTTTTTTATTTAGTTATTTTTAAATAAAAAAATATTTTTTAAAAAAATATTAGTTTAGAGATTATCTTTATTTTATTCCCTACCTATTAAAATATTTTTTTTAAAAAATAAAAATTAAAAAAAAATTAAATCTAAATCGTCCAAATTTCATCTAGATGATCCACATAGGATAGGCTCTCCCTGCCTATCCTTTAGATAGGCACAGGGAAATGGGTTCCCCACCCTCCACCCTCGATTTCCACTCTACTACTTCTCATCTAAAAACCCTGCATTTAATTCCAACAATTCTGTTCAATATTTTACCAAGCTTATTATTAATAAAAACAACCTAAACATGTAACATTTCATATAGACATATTCAAAAACAACAGCTGAAATAAAACCACTTTTTAAAACATTAAATCTAATCAACCCAAACTTTGCTTATCCTCACAATCGAGAAGTGCAGATTAAACTCTCTTGTCCCTATTGCTTCTCAAATTAATAGCAGATATCGAAAATTTTTGTATTTTTCATATGCGATCCTAAATGAAAAACGACATACTTTTTCACGCCCAGTGTTACCATTCATTTGCAACTCATCTACGGTAGTCCAGAAAATACAAAAATCTCCCAACTCAGAGCCAGAGCAGACGTTCAAAATGGTTATCAGCCGGTTAGCTTATCTCCAAATTGCAGACAGTTTAGTTAAACCAGCGTTTTGTTGCCATCTCAATTTCTCTCGCGGCAAGGCAGCCAGTACCATTGCATTGGCGACCCTCCCCAACTCTTAACAGAAGTTTCCCCCACATACTCAACAAATGCAGGTCAACGGGAAGGAATTATCCACAAGAATACTGAAAACACTTCAAAGAAAATAGCAATAGTGACTAACCCAACACCAGGAATTAGCAACAACACTCCTTTGATATCCCTAATACTCACCACAAATTCTACCTACAGCATAGGTTTACAACTGAAAACCTTGAAGATAAGAATATGCAATTGCAATTCAACGGCCACGACCTCGCCCACGCCCACGGCCTCGACCCCGCCCGCGCCCCAAGGGCTTCCCTGGAAACAAAATGGATAATTGAAAACCATAACTCACCAAATACCAGCTACCATAAGCTACATCAAAAGCAAGTGTCTAAATTAAATATGCCGTGATCAAATAATATACAATACCAGCAGTTGGCTTCTTGGGTTTCACCCTGGGTGTCTCCTCAACCAGTAAAGTCTCAAGATTCAAGCTATCAGGAAGGATGTAATAACGGATATTGTTTCCCCTTACACTGAGATGATCCAGAGTCACAGGGTTTTTCCCCTTCAATGTCAATTTGACTGTTTTTAAATGTGTATTCATACTGATGTCCACACCTGTTATGAAGCAAGATGTCAAGAGATCAACTTGTCAACTAGAGACTACAGACTTCAGAGACTATGTCAAGCGCTTTATTTTAGAAATGAGGAAACAATATATACTTTCTAGTTATAAATGATTGGAGGTTCATCCAGACCTTATCGTGCGTCGAATTTCAATAAGAAGATCCTAAACCTCAAAAAAACATTTGTGCTTTCACCAAATTAATTATGAAAAAAATTAAGAAAAGGGGGACTGTGCTTAGTAACCAAAGGTAAGAAATATGGTATCAAGTATCAACATATAAGGTACACCTTTCAATGTCCTATTTATTTCAATCTGAAATCCATCCATCAGCGTTTTCGGCAAGAAATTAAAAAAAAGGACTGCATGGTGTCTAATCAAAAGACTGAGAAGAGGAAAGTGTTTTCTGCAAAGTTTGGACTTGATAAAATAGGAATGGGGAATGAAAAGATAGTAGGAGAGAACAGGCATCAAGGATGGGATTTTACATAATGAGTATGGAGGTGCAGAAGTTTTGGTCCTCAAAGTCTCGAGTCTCCAAGGGACACAACTAAAATAGATAAAGGATCTACAAGAGGATTATTGATTAAGCTATATAGCACATAACATGATTTAATGATATTTGACTCCAAAATAGGATCATAGGCATGCATAAAACCTTTTGTTGAAGTCTCGGATCAACAAATATCAGCAGTAATTTTATTTTCACTTCAGGCAGACAGGCATTATGGATCTATGGAAAACGCTAGCAAGAAGCTAATTGTCAATTTTAAGCAGAACACAAGACATTATTACACAGAAGCAGCAAGCTAAAACTATACCGGTGATAAAAAACATCTTGCTAAGTACTACCTCTAGTCTTAATTATAAGACCAAGCTGATTTTTTTGGAGAGATTAAGGAAGCTAATTAAATTATTTTAGAGTATTTTTTGTTTTTATTTTTTTTTCCTACAAACTAATTAGTTTGACTAATAAACTAATATATGATCTAAGGATATACAACATATGATATGATTCAGTAATTTATTTAGTTTCTTTAATCTCTTCAAAAAAAGTCAACTTGATCTTATAATTAGGACTAGAGGGAGTAATACTTTTTTCTTACTGAACATATAAACAAAATGAATTCCAGATCAACTTAATCATCATGCTGTAACCTATCATGCATATTTCAAAGAAGCCATGCGTACTGCCTCTAAGGTAATGACAGGGAAATAAATCATTTGCTCAAGCATGAAAGTAAAGTATACACATATGAGTTAGAAGGTAAAAATGAAGCCAAATACTCAACATAACCATCGTCTAGGAGGCTGAAAAATGAAAATATGCAGAAAGGTAAAGTATTCAAGTCAAAGGCAATCCTAAGCTTCAATACTGGCTTGCAAGTAATCAACAATGGAACTGAAGTTGCCCTAGTTAACAATCACGCAGTATCATATTTCAGCAAAATAAGCCTTAGGATTCTGATAGTATCCTCAATTCTCCCATAAACCCTCAATTATCAAGCATAGCCTCAAGATTTTAAGGTGAGGTCTAGGGTTTAGCAAGGCCTCCAGTAAAATAACGGTGACATCAAATTAGCGGAAATGAAAGTGGTGAAGAAAAAGAGTAACGAGGAGAAACCTGTGATGGTTCCATGAACAACGGTTCCGTTCTTGAGCTCGATTGATACAGTTTCGTTGTTTAATTTCATCAAAAACCTGCTCGTATTTCAAGTAAGGCTTTCAGCTTCTAATAAGAACAATGGAAAAAGAAAATACAACACACTCATTACAGGCATATAGGAGTTAAAACAATTGAGAGAGGGTGAGACCTGACGAGCTTCATGGTGGCGGTGGCGACGACAGTGAGCTTCCGCCCCGAGCAGCGGGAAAGTTGGGCCTAATGAATATGATAGCAGCTCGCCGACGCGGGATCTAAGGCGGAATGAAGAAACGACAACGTTTATTGAATGGTACATTGATAATTTAATCTCTAATTAAAAATCAGTTATAACAAGTTTAAATATGTAATTTATATAAATTTTTAATGGCTCTAAGAATAAAATAATTTTATTTTTGTAATAATAATATTTTAAAATATTCTAAAAAAATTTATTGACTGTGAATGAGAAAAATATATTTGATGCATTGAATCATAAATGAAAAGTAATTTTTGTCCACATTGGAGCAAAGATGATGTGAAATTATTGACAGCGCACTTTGACTAATATTAGCAAACGTAAAAACTAAAAACGCGACATCTCTTGAAAAATAAAATAAAATGACTTTTGAGACGTGAATTCATTCTTATATAGCTTCTTTTATTTTTCATCAACACAGGTTATTGCTCCTTTCTTCCCTTTTTTCGTAAACTTTACGCTTACTGTAAGCAGATACTGTATAAGCTATGGGGTGCAGAACATCCAGACACCTACTGACAAAAGTTTATTTATTAATAATATTAATATCACAACGAGGAAAGAGATATCCGTATGCGGGTGTTATTCAAAGTCTGAATCCTGATCGAGGTCGCGAAGGGCCGTTATTCAAAGTCTGAATCCTGATCGAGGTGGCGAAGGGCCGTTATTCAAAGTCTGAATCCTGATCGAGGTGGCGAAGGGCCGTTATTCAAGGTCTGAATCCTGATCGAGGTGGCGAAGGGCCGTTCACGGGGCGGAGGTGAAGTTGAAGTTTGCACACGTTGTCATCCTTCCAAACAACAAAGAGCTGAATCCTAATGTAGAAGAGGCCAAATCAAATTGCAGAAGATTGTTCTCCAATTGATACCCTCCAATCACAATTGAAGTCCTCGGGTTGTCACCTCCATTTACTACCCCAAGACACAGCACATCGTCCTTCACCTGCACCATTGAGTTCGCTCCAAAAATGAACCAACTCACATTGTTCCTGAGCACAAGCTCGATGGTCGGAACCGCCACACCCAACCGCGTGCTCCCCACGTTTTTCGTGCTGAAACACACTTCAAAGGGAGCCACACTACCGACCCTGGTGATGTTCATAGCAGCTGAAGCAGTGATAAATGCCTCCGTCACCGCCTTGAAGATGGAGGCCTCCAAAACTGTGTATGGGTTCACCGTGCTAATCTTAGTCCCACCAAAGCCTTCCTTATTTATGGACAGCAAAGTGGTGTTGATGTTGGGGACAAATTTCTGGTCGATTTTAATGGATTTGACTCCGATGAAATATTCAGATGAAGCTTGTCCTTTAGTGGAAGCGGAAGCTGTGCTTACTGGGTTGAGAATGAGAGGTGTGTAAGTGAGCGACTGAGCGGCGTTGACGTCGGGAAGAAAGACGTAAGGGCCGTCTCCAAAGAAAACAACACCTTTGGAACTGGACGCGAGGCAGATAGCGAATTTTCTGTGGAAGCTAAAATCAGAGGCGAATTGAGAAGGAAAAGCGATTTTGGTTCTGCCAAGACCGGCCATGCCCGATACTCCTTTGGCGAGGCCGTTCAACAAGAAAGTTGGTGCACACGAGAATATGAAACGGGAAACGGTGACGTATCGACCCGGGTTGAAGCCGTTGGTGGACTGCACAGACACCACATCTTGGGCGACCTCGCCGCTAGTGGCGGTGCGGGTAATAGTGTTGTCGGGAAATACGCCGCAGGTGTTGTTGTTGCAGCCGGGCCTGGGAGGCGAAAAGCACTCCCCACATCCGGAGGCGTCGGCGAGGGAGCATTGGGCGGAGTTGCAGCGAGCAGGGCGGTAGGTGGAGGAGGTGTAGTTCTGGTCACAATCAACCCAGAGGAATTGGCCGCCGAGATCAAGGACGAGGTGGACGGGGACGAGTGGGGTCCTCTGGCGAATTTGAGTAACGTATTGGAGAGTGGAGGCATCTTTAGTGACGGGAACGACCAGAGCCTTGGGTCTGAAAGATGATTGAGCAAGCGAAGAAGAAGGAGCAATGAAGAAAAGGAGGAGGAGGTAGTGGAAGTTGGGAGCCATGTGGAGCGGAGGGAGTAGGAAGCAACGAAGCAAATTCATCTGAGAAATGATGGAGGGGATGATCTCTATTTATAATACTACTAGTACTCAATATTAAGTAGTTATAGTTTTTCCGATGGGGTTGCCTCTTTTGAATGTCATGACAAAGAGACGTGGCGGTGGCGCGTTTCACATGACAATGCGCATTTAGTCAAACTCGTCAAGGCGGCGCCCAATTAATGCGCATCTCAGAAATTTATTTGTTACTCATTACTGTATATTTATGGAGTAAGTCTTAATAATCTTATCTAAATGTGATTTTTATTTTTCAGTCAGACCAAGAAGGCTCGACTCATCTGACAAGCAACATCAAACTGGGTCCCCCGATCTTTTGATTTCAATAGCTGGCATCCAAACCATATCTTGTCTTTGTATAAATAAATGCTCGTTTAAGATTTATTAATATTTTCCAGTTAACTTGTTCCATGTATGCAAGACATTTGCTATCCCGTAGAAGAAAAGGCAACAGAAAAATAAAGTTTGAATTAAATGGTTCTGTTTTAGAAGTGCCAACCGAAGTTTTAAAGCATCTGGAGTTCTGGACAATGTTAAAACGCTGTTCCTATATGTCATATGTGGCAAAAATCAACTTGATAATGAAGTTTGGTTTTTAGCTTGTTAACTGGCAGATCATGTCTGGCAGTATTTCATGATAACTCGTCCAAGTCTGTATAAGCAAGCCAGTCATGGCCCCTCCATTTCAGGAATGCAGATTTGTATATATGTATCCCGTCTGCTTCTTGTATATATATTCTTAAATAAAATATAAAAATGCATCTGATGGTCAGTGGAATGAAGTTCATACACATTTTAAAGTAACGATTGATTGATTCAGTGGGACCGAGTTAGAGTACTAGCGCGAAACGTTGCTGATTCGCAGACGAAGTTATCCTGTCTAGATTTCTCTTGATCCACGCTCAGAGAATGACAATGACTGAGATTTCGGGTCTGTTATTATAAAACTTGCACCAGATCGAAATAAGAAAAAAAATATAAATTAAAGAGAATCAGGTTCTACCTCTCTCTGCCTCAAAATGTTGAACCTCTGCTTCCAATTTGAAAATGACAGCTAGATTATTATTGGCATTTCATCTTATATGTTTCTAGTTCTTCACATACCCAAACACTTTGTGCCTGTTTGATTAGCGTTGATAGTTGTGTGTGTGCCTTTTTGTTTTTTAATATGATGATTTTTGAAAAAGTATCAAAGGATTGAAGTTAGATAATGTAATGTGATTTTTATTTAGATTAACGACAATAAAAGTAATGTTATTTTTTTTAACTTAAAACATATTTAAAATATTAATAGAATAATTAATCTAGATGAAAACTGATTGAAGAAGGTACCAACTTTATCAGACACAACGTGTACATAATCTAATACTCCCTCGATCCACAATGGAGCACTCCGGCAAAATAGGAATAGAAAAAATTAATGAAAATGGAAGTGATTATATATTTTAGATTATATATTTTTTCTAAAAGTGTTCTGATAGGAGAGGAGGAAATAATTTTATTAGGAGTATTTAATGATGCAAGGTCGACCGCATTTTGTCTTTTGTCTCTTGGGTGTTATTCTCTGTCCACGGTGGTAATTGACTTTTTTTTTTCCAAAGCTGCTTCACTTCCGATGCAAGATTGGACCTGAATTGTGCATTTACCAAAACGCTATGCCAAATTGGTACAAAATGAGTCCACCGTGCTTAACACTCAAAATGTCACAGTCATCTCATAATTAAGAAAATGTGATTGAATCATTCAATTTGTAAGAAAATAAAAAAGAATTTCTAAACTTATATGTATTTAAAACTATAAATTATGTCTTGAAAAAAATTATAAAATGGAGGTTTAATTCTTCACTCAACAATTTATAATAAAAACCACTTATTCTTTATAAAAAGTATCTGGAGGGAGCATGCTGATTATGATTGTGTGTGGCCATCGAGTCTGTAGCCCATTGATTTTGACCAAAAACGAAAATCAAAGCAATGTCTCTACCTCTCAAAAGACAGTAGGACAATCTACTTTCCCAACAAAGAAAAGCGTTTGGGCGAAAAGGACAATCTCATGCAGACTTCCATGAATTCCAATGAAATTAACATCTTTGAGCATGACATTTTCATTTTCTGCACGACATAAAAACCTTATATTTTCTCCCTTGAAAACTCAACCTTCAAGAAATAAATAAACCCTCAAATCTCAGAGGATCCATACTCCTATTCAGAACACGGGTTGACTTTTTTTCCTCATTAGCACATAATTAATCGAACTAAAACTTACATCGCATGTTTTTTTTTTTTATATATTTCAGAAATTCCCCCCGGGGGGGGGAGCACGGAACTTTTTATAGGACAAGGGTACAAGTGTACAACTACTAATAGAATTTTCTACAATCATGAAAACCCACCCCGGGTTTTCTACAATAATTTTCTACAACTATTATTCTACCTCCCTACCTCGGTGGGAAAATGAATTCTCCGGTGTTTCATGAAAGTAATGATTGATTCTCATGAGATTCCAACTAAGGACTCGTTTCATACACGGATTTCATGGGAGGGAAAGGGAATTTGCAAAGCTTCCCATACAGAAAACCGTTTTGTTGCGCAAGTTTCCCGTCAAACTCACTTCCCGCTTGGTCCAATTTTCCCTTAAACGTGGGAAACTAGAATCCTTCAAAAACTGGTGGGATTATGAAGGTTTTCTAGGAGAGTGAAATTCTTGGACCAAAACACCCCGTCAACAATGGAAGCAGAAGTTTAATCAGATTTGGTCCATCCTTCCTCTACCTTCCTTCTCCATTTTCATTGCCCGTGACTCTCATCTTCTTCATTGTCGTCGCCGGCGACGCTCCTTTCCTCTCCGATGACAGTTCTTGATAGAGAGGAAGAAGAAAGCAAAGATGATGGAAAAAAGTCGAAGCTCTTTGTTCTCCTCATGCTGTTGTTCTGTTTTCCTCTTTTTCTGAATTTTTCTCAAGCCTGTTATGTTTTTGACTGAATTTTTCTGGTTGTGAAATTGCTGATGTCTGTTAGATTTTACGTTTGGACGTAACTTTTTCGTTCGAACATCCGAGGGACATTTTAGGAATTTCACCTCAACTTCCCACTTAACCAACATCCAATTCTTCATATCAAACCATTCATTTTCCCTCAACTTAAGTTCCTTTCCCATGTCTACCAAACAACTCAACTTTTTAAATTCTCTCTCAATCTTCCTTTCCATTCCTTTCCATTCCTTTCCCTCCTTTAAGTTCCTTTCCCTCTTTAAATTTTCCCTATACCAAACAGGCCCTAATTGTTTAGATTACAAGAATTGGAGAGGGCAGACAAACGAAGGAAAAGGTAGGTAGAATATTGTTTCTAGCAATATATGAAATTTTGTCTACCGTCAAATTTCTTCATATTAGTAAGTATTTGTTTAGAAACCTTAAAAAACTTAAGTTTTAAAATTTACAAGGTAAATATATGAGAGAAATTTTATCTCAAATTGTGCAAAATTAAGTTTTGAAGGTTTTCAAATAAGTTCTAATTCAATTTGAAGTACTTCTAAGTCCCTTCACATTGACAAAAATCATGCGCTTGTATATTTAGCCAGGGAAGTTTCAAGGTCAAATTATCCTACACCTCGATGCACTCTCACAAGGTAATTCGGCACAAGTTTTACTATGAGTATCAGGGGCACTAAGAGGACGAGAGGGACATGCACCCGAACCAGAGTGGATTGATCTCGATCCACTCTATTCTCGAGACAAGGTCCATCATACTTCTCAACATTATTGAACAGCATTACAAGAGTTTACAACTTTGAGTTCAGTTGCCGTGTTGTGTCATGTTATACAATACATTTATTAACTGCAATGCGAAAAACAGGACTAAACCATAATGCGTCCTTCCATCACTGTAACAGCTTTCCCTCGCAGCAGCACCCTTTGCTTCTGCTCATCAAGATGAATATTCAGAACTCCGCCTCTTCGTGATGCCTGCTCAAAGATAACACAGAGTTAAACAAAAATCACAAACATAATCCCAAGCTAACGAATAAAGAGCACCTGATAAGCTTTGAGATCACACTTCCCAAGTTTCTTGCTCCAATAAGATGCCAAAGAACAATGTGCACTCCCACAGACAGGATCCTGAAAGGAAATGAAAGTGACACACCATTATCTCATTACTTTTGTTTTACTATCTAGGAATTTATTGGACGTTAAGTTTTGCTTTCTATAGTATTTTCCCTTTCTAGTAGAGTAACCAATGACATGTAAAAAAATCAGCAACAAGAACCATTATCATTAGAAAATTTTTATTGCATAGTTTGATTCAAAATTGAGAAATAGCAGAACAACATCTATGAGGCGGTAAATCGAAACTAAAAATTGGGCCGGGATGGTGTTTAAGAAATAATGAATTAGAAAAAATGCATCATTATTTGAGCTTAAATGACTAAACTATATATCTAAGCTATTTACCTCATTGATTCCGGCTTTGGGGCAGAAGAATCTGCTGCAGAAGTCAAATCCTGAGTCCGCAGGAGCAGTGGCAGTGATGATTATCCCTCTTCCAGGACATTTTACTATAGCATCAAATTGTGGCTTAAATTCTATGACAGATTCCCCAGACGAGACTTCAACCTACAAGACATGAGAAGCCAAAAACCAAACATGTCTAATATACAAATAATTACTCACACATTAAACTCGTTCATCTCCTAATTGAAGTATCTTGAGATATGCATTTTTCACATTTATCAATTAGGTCGAGGGTTAAAAGTTATGATAGTATTAGGCCATTGTCATAATCACGCATCCTAATATGGAAAAGATTGAACTATGATTAATATGCCATCTAAGAGAGTAAGAGAACAAATTTGTGAATTACCAATAGGTCACCTCCGATGGATGTCTTTTTTATTTCAACTATGGAAACACCCTGTAACGCTGCCGAAATTTGTGAAGTCTCAATAGAATGAAATTCTGTGGGAAGATCGACAGGAAAATCCAATTCAATGTAATATCTGTCTTGATTTTCATCATTTTCCAAGCCAGAGGCAGAAGCGATGCTAACATCTGGTATTTTTTTTGCAGTCAATACTCCAGACAACGTATCAAATTCAACGATATTGAAAGCCACTAAACCAGAAGAAAAGAGTGTGTGTGCAGCCGCTAATGTAGCATGGCCACAAAGTTTAACCTACAAAAAGACACCAACTCTGTTAACGCTAAATTCCCAATCACAAATCATGCTTAATTTTTGAACATTCTTAGCTTAAACAAAGTCCAGAAAAAAACTTGAATAGCATATAGCTCAAAGAATGCCAGATAATACTTGTTGAAACGAAAGCCATAGATTATCAAGAATAAATTCAGTCTTCAAAGATATTCCTAATTTGACACATGAATAAACTCAGATCACTACTGTGCAATAGAGGAATCGTCAACCGTTAACTGCATAAGAACATTGGCATGTCAAATCCGCTGATGCTGTGATACAATCACAGAAGAGCTATTTTACGGTGATATATTCAGTAATTAAGTTACTTTAGAAATCTTACCTCAAAGACGGGAGTGAACCATCTGAGGCCGAAACGAGGATTAGAGCTTGCATTGATCAAGTCGGCGGGACCCTTGGAGTCAGCGATTCGGGTCAAGTAACAGGTCTCCGACAAATTGAACTCAGTGGCTACCGCTTGCAACCACTTGTCGTCCCTTTCTTCGTCTAATATACAGACTGCCGCGGGGTTCCCCTTGAAAGGTAACTCAGTGAACGCATCCACCTATTTGTCAAAACAGAGAGAAACCATTCACGATAATTCATAACAAACACATAAACACAGCAAGATAAGAAACATACCACCGTATATTGGACGGGTTTATTTGCCATTGACGTAGAAGAGAAGATTTCTCGATCGAAAGAAGGAACAGTCAACCCCCCAATATCCCTCCCGATCGGTCGCTTATCTTCCACCTTTTCATTTACCTGTTTAGGCCCCGCCGCTCCCGAATAGTGCTCGCGCGGAAAGATGACTTGCTCTACAAATTGTCAAATTTCTAAGATTTATTTTGAAAAACTCAAATTTACACCATTGAGATCTAACTAGCTCTTTTTTTTTTAATCCTAAAAAGTTTTGGAAGGTTTTAACATCGATCCCCTACCAAGGTTAGGGCACGGCCCCGGGTTTTATGAGCACTTACTGGAGACTTATAAGATTGCCTACCAAAGTTTTATGAGGCAAAGTGCAGAAAGCCAAATCCATGATACTCCCTCCGGTCTTAATTATAGGACAACATTTGAGAGTTGGTTTTGGTCCTAATTATAGGACAAAATTTAAATTTTTGTCAAATTTTTCCTAAAACACCCTTATTTTATTCTCTCAAATGTGTTTGATTTTTGGTTAGTATATGCATTTAGGTGCATACAATTTTTCAGTCTATAAAATTCTAAAATTAATGGATTTTAATTTTTTTATCGATGAGTTAATGTTAATTTGCCTATGTGTGTGTGTCTATGCATATGTGTTATATGTGTGTGTGTGTCTATATGTGTACATATATAAATATATATGTGTGTCTATGCATATGTATGTGTTTATATATGTGTGTGTGTGTTTGTGTCTATATATGTTGTGTACATACTCACACTCACACGCTCACACACACACACATATTTGTGTGTATGTGTGTATTTATGTATATATGTATGTGTGGATGTGTGTGTGAGGGTAGATGTGGGGGTTTGTATTTATGTATTAGATATATGTGTGTATCTCGGGGGTGTATGTGTGTTTTGGGGTAGATATATGTGTGTGTACATCACATACATACATATGTGTGTACATACACACACATAACAAGATTATCATTTCAATTAGAAAATATGAAAAAGAAGATTTTATGTTGATGAGGTATCTTAATGTCATTGAAAATTTATAAAAAGACATTTTAGGAAAATGAATAAAATTAACCAATTTAACTCCCCTCCTTAATTTCCCCAAAATTAGTTAAATATGTTTTATAATTAAAACCGGAGGGAGTATATAGAATAGTCACGTGATGAATAGTAGCATTTACATTACAATAACATGGAAGAGGTACTTCTGGCCAACCCCAAAAAAAAAAAAAACATAGAAGAGGTACACTTTATTCTCTCTTAATCCTGGGTTACGGCATTCCTGCGATTTAGCTCCACAAAAATTTTTTTATTGTTAATAATTCCAATTTTCTTTTCTAAATTCTCGATACACTTTTTCTATACTCAGTAATTGACAATAAATATTTGAAATGATGCCCCCGCACGTGCGTGTGTGTATATATATAGTTCAATCGCAGCTCTCAAATTACATCTTAGGCATTTCCCTTCAAAAGCAAAAGGCGACGTTGAAAAACATTTCATGCAACCAGTAAAACTACCTCTTTCACTTCCTTGCCCGGGCTTCCAATGTTAATTTCAAGGCCATGAATGGGTCGAGTTGGCCACTTAAAATCTGACTTGTTCTTGGTTGGGCTTAGGCTCATGCATATTCTATGAATCCTTTTTTTAACCTTGAAATTGAAAACACTAGAGATGATGTGCCTATCCTTCATCAGCCTTTTGCCGAAAGAAATTTTGCTAAAAAAAGAAAACCTTTCTTATTCATCTCCACATGCTCGATTGATTTGGTTCGAGTCGTTGAGGATGAGAAAAGAAAGCTTTCTTCAGTAATATTTCTGCCAAATAGATATTTTTTTCCTTTTTATTACCGGCACAATATTTGTAACAGCGATTCAAAATTAAAACGACACGATTCTTCTAAGACTTAAATTTTATTACAATGTGCAGGGAAATATTAAATACTTGATGCATTTCTCAACCGTATTAACTTGTTGGTTCTCGAATTATTTCAAACCCATATATATAAAGAGGTGGGGAAGTCAAGCTAGTTTTTCTCATACTCTTTACATAAATTATGCGCTGGGCATCCACAGGACTGTACTGGAGATTGGTGGTAAACTTTTACTCACAGCAATGACAATTGTTAACGGTGGCTCCAGATACTGGATGGTTAGGTTTAAGAGTTCATCAGCTAGATAGTTCAATAACATATACATACACACACATATATATATATGCGCGTGTACATGTACATCTCTCTTACTTCCCTGTTTGCCTAGCTGTTTTATTGATATGGGAAATCACACAGACAAATTTGGCTATTGCGAATCGAGACTATAAGAGTCAGGTTATTCAGCTCAGCCATAATGTACACTGCTAAAATAAAACACAACTGGGTTCCATTAATTAATTAATTATTAATCGTACAAGGACGTCTTATTTTCATACATATGAAAAACAACACAAATGACCTTGAGAAATAAATTCGTTAGAACGAGGAAAGATATATCCATATGCGTGCGTCTCGTTCAAAGTCAGAATCCTGATGGCGGCGACGAAGGGCAGTTCACGGGGCGGAGGTGAAGTTGAAGTTTGCACACGTAGTCATCCTTCCAAACAACAAAGAGCTGAATCCTAATCTAGAAGAGGCCAAATCAAACTGCAGTAGATTGTCCTCCAACTGATACCCTCCTATCACAATTGAAGTTGTGGGGTTCTCACCTCCGTTCACTACACCAAGACACAGTACATCGTCGTTCACCTGCACCATCGAGTTCGCTCCAAAAATGAACCAACTCACATTGTTCTGAAGCACAAGCTCGATGGTCGGCACCGCCGCACCCAACCGCGTGCCCAACACGTTGTCCATGCTGAAACACACTTCAAAGGGAGCCACACCACCGACCCTGGTGATGTTCCTAGCTGCGGAAGCAGTGATAAATGCCTGCGTCACCGCCTTGAAGATGGAGGCCTCCAAAACTGTGTATGGGTTCACCGTGCTAATCTTAGTCCCACCAAAGCCTTCCTTGTTTATGGACAGCAAAGTGGTGTTGACGTTGGGCACAACTTTCTGGTCGATCTTGATGGATTTGACTCCGATGAAATACTCGGAGGAAGGCTGCCCTTGTGTGAAGGCGGGAGCTGTGCTTACAGGGTTGAGAATGAGTGGTGTGTAAGTGAGCGATTTGGCGGCGTTGACGTTGGGAAGAAAAACGTAAGGGCCGTCTCCAAAGAAAGCAACACCTTTTGAACCGGAGGTGAGGCAGATGGCGAATTTTCTGTGGAAGCTGAAAGCGGAAGCGAATTGAGAAGGAAAGGCGATTTTGGTTCTGCCGAGACCGGCCATGCCCGATACCCCGTTGGCCAGGCCGTTCAATAAGGAAGTTGGCGCATGAGAAAATGAAGCGGGAAACAGTGACGTTTCCACCCGGGTTGAAGCCGTTGGTGGACTGGACAGACACCACGTCTTGGGCAACCTCGCCGCTGGTGGCGGAGCGGGTAATGGTGTTGCCCGGAATAGCGCTGCAGGTGTTGTTGTTGCAGCCTGCCCTGGGAGGCGAAAAGCATTGGCCACATCCGGAGGCGACGGCGAGGGAGCATTGGGCGGAGTTGCAGCGAGCAGGGCGGTAGGTGGAGGAGGCGTAATTCTGGTTGCAATCGACCCAGAGGAATTGGCCGCCGAGATCAAGGACGAGGTTGACGGGGACGAGTGGGGTCCTCTGGCGAATTTGAGTAACGTATTGGAGGGTGGAGGCATGTTTGGTGACAGGAAGTACTAGGGCCTTGGGTCTGGAAGAGGATTGAGCATGAGAAGAAGGAACGATGAAGAGAAGGAGAAGGACGAGGCAGTGGAAGCTGGAAGCCATGTGGAAGGAAGCTAATTGATCGGTGTGAGAAATGATGGGTTGGATGTAGATGGAATTGGATAAATGGCTCCTCTATTTATAAAGATGTAGTATTCCTCAGGGGCCTGCCTCTTTTGAATGTCATGAAAAAAGGAGGCGTGGCTCTACACGGATGACGGCGAGCGTTTAGTCAAACTCGTCAAGGGGAACGCTATTCACTAAATACTGTTCGGAAATTTAAATTAATTTTAATCACAAAAAACTGATATCAATCCCTCAACTAAACTTGTTATTTAATTTTAAATTTTACTTATTTTATTAAATATTTTTTTTACAATTTATTAATAATAATAGTTAGACTTCTCTATCTAATATCTGTGTCTAAATTATTGTCTTTACCTGAATGAAACTTTTCAGTCAGACAAAGTAGGCTCGCTTGTCTGGCAAGTACCATCCGGAAATTGTGTCCCCGATTATTAGTTTTGGATTGTCAACTTAGTATCTTGTACTTTTTTTTTTTGTTTTTACACACCAAACCTTTTCTCTTGTCTCTGTATAAATAAATGCTCCTTCGAATTTATTGATATATTTATCAGTTAACAGGATCACTGTATGCAATAATCTGCTGTATATCGTATAAGGAAAGGCAAGAGAAAATTAAAATTAAATGTAACTAAGTGCCAACTGCCTAGTGATGTTTTAAAGCACCAGGATCTGACAACGTTATAGATATAGCAAAAATCAACTCGATGTAGATTTTGGTTTTTGTTAAGCGCCAATACGTCCTAGAAAGCAGTACAAGTTGTTCTGAGGTCAGCACGATGAATGGCAGATAATTTTATCGTCGAAGATTGATGTTGGACAGAGAAGAAAGGGCCTTTCATCTAGAATGCACGAAGTTGTAGCCAGCCATGTCGACCAACCTGCACGAACTAACATTCGTATATATCTTACCCACTTCTTAGGTTTAAACTGATATATTGATATCATTGATCTTTTGGGACCAAGTTAGCATGAAACGTTGTTGATTAGCTGGATGAAGTGAGATTGTCTCTATAGATTCTAGAAGAGGGTCAACATCATCGGATTCAAAAAGTGGAAGCTCAACATCGCAGTTTGAAAATGAGACCTAGCTAGGAGATACTGGCATTTCATCTAATTATATACTCCAGCACATTGATTATGTGTAGCCCATTATTTTGAGAAGCAGAGCCGACCCAGGGAGACAGATCGACTGGTTCAGCCACCGCCTACTTTAATAATTTTTGTAGTTTAAGCCATACCGCGCTGGCTTTCGATAATTTTTTGGCCGTAATGAAACAAAACAAATGAAGACTCGATGGCCATTATCTTGGTCAGCTTCTAAAACTAGTTTCTGTCAAACTAGCTTGATAAAGCTGCGTTTTTGGATTGTTCCGTATTGTCTCTTTGATTTCCCGGGCTTTTTTCTTTTTCTCCAATCTAAGGCCTTGTTCGAGAAG
This sequence comes from Acacia confusa, assembly GCA_037074495.1. NCBI lineage: Eukaryota > Viridiplantae > Streptophyta > Magnoliopsida > Fabales > Fabaceae > Acacia > Acacia confusa. Next base: position 3,276,936 of record CM073507.1, on the reverse strand, counting down.
GCGGCAGAGGATTGAAAAACATGCTTGGATGGAAAAAATACAGTGGGAGATAAAATGATGTTTTGAGTTGACTTTTTTTAAATAAGTTTTGAGGTCAAAAGTTACATTTTAAAAAAAGACACTGATTGCTTGGATAAAATTTCAAAAGTGCTTCTGAAAGTAAAACCATGGTTTTGTAAAAATTTACCCAAACACTCCCTTCTAGAATCAATCTTTTGTCTAAAACCATGGTTTTAGAGAAGCTATTTTTTGGTTTTTTTTCATGTGCTAGCATCAAATTTCGCCCAACAACCCTCTCTCTCTCCTCCTTTTTTCTCATTCATTTTTTTGGAAAAATCCATATGGTGGCCTTTTTAACATAATAAAATTTTAAAAAGGCCTAAAGATTCTGAAAATACCAGAAAATGCCTAGGGTCTTTTCCGGTATAAATTCATTAAAACTTTATTTATTAACGAGGTTGATATAGTTGTTAATGGGGCTGATATAGTTATTAACGTTTTAATGAATTTATACCAGAAAAGGCCTTGAGGTTTTTTCTGGTATTTTTAAAATCTTAGAGCCTTTTTTAATTTTTTTTTTCTGTTACAAGGCCCCATATGGATTTTCCTTTTCTTCTTTTTATCCTTCCTTCTTCGTCCTCTCTATTCCCCCCTTTTTCTGTCAAAATCTCTATTCCCATTTTCTCATTTGCTGACACATGATATCAGATTTGTATTAGAAAAAAAGTTGTGTCAAAATTTATTACTTATTATTTCAATATAAAACATAGTATTATTTTGGACAATTGCTATTTATAAATGATTTTAGTCTATACAATTTATTAATACATAATGTTTGAGCATTTTTTTATCATGCCACATGGTTGACTAATGTTATAATTTTATAGAAAAATTTATTTTGAAATTTAATGTTAAAAATATTTAAAGTAAAATCTTATTTTTTATATACAATTATCACAAAAGCTAATGTCATTTTTGGTAATTTGAACATGAACAAAGTGATTCTAATAACAAGATCTAAATACTATCATTTCATTAAAATCACTTTTTTTCGTAGAATCTATTCTACTTGTGATCTATTTTCTAAAATCACTTTTGTCACCTATTCTTTATAAGCTATTCTTTAATAGCTAATCCAAACACTCTCTAAGACCCTCTCTAAGACCTGCTTTTCATCACAATACAGATAAGTTCATACTACTATCAATCTAAACACAAATCACTTTTACAATGTAACTTTTATACTATCTTTTTACAAAAATCATATTAAAAAAAATTCTATTTCTAACCCCACTAATCCAAGGGGCCCTAAATCTAGTTTGTCATTAGTTTGAGCGAAAGGCCAATAGTAGGAAGAGGATAAATCAAGTCTTTAATTAAATGAAAAAACTACTAAGAAAAGCCATCTATAAACAGAACAGATAATTTGAGATTCAGATCTTTACATTTTTATTACCTTTCTCTTCATCATTTTCTTTTCTCTTTTTTGGAAAAGGGAGAATTTTCATTTTTTTTTGAAACATAAAAACCTTACCCTTTTTTCTCCTTTAAAAGGAAAAACTATGCCTCAGATGATCTATATACTCTCATTATAGTGATTGGAACAAGATCTAAAAATGTGCAGAATGCAATTAGCAATCCATATCGATTAATTTCTTACGAATATAATTTCGTGGAATCTTGAACGTTGATTTATGAATAATTGAATCAAATATTAGTCATCAATTATTAATTATTTTGCTGTTAGCATCTGTTTGGTTCAGAGTATCATGGGGAAATGCAACGACGTAATTGAATGATGATTCAGTTTTTTTTCCCCCCAAAAGAAGTCAATTTTATTACCAATAAGAAAGAACTACAATCACCAATAGCTGGAGTCAAGAAAAACACTCTATAAAAAAACCTATCCATACAAACTAACACACTCTTACCAAAAGAAAAAAGCAATAAGAGCAAACTATTAAACTATTAAACCAACACTTGACCTATACATTCTCTGTCAGAATTCACAGTAATGTTAATACCAATATCCGTTAGCCTAGCAGCATCAGCAAATAAAAAATTGCTTAAAGAGGATGAAGGTGAAACCAACCAATCATGCTGGTACATCTCCTTTGCCGCGTCCACTGCAAGTTGATCTGTAGCTTTATTGCCATTCCTACTTACCAGCGAAATCGATGCACTTTTCCAATTGTTCAGATTATCCAAGATCTCCCTGAACAAATCACTACATCACCACTCACAGCCTTCACAAGAGTTAGCAACAATCATTCTATACAGCTTCTCACAATCAGTTTAAAAAATAACCGAGGTCAATGGAAATATATCCCTGCATTTTAAAGCTTCTAATAATGCTATACACTCTACCATGAATGGGGATTCAGCCAGTACAGCTCTACTCTTGCCCCCCACAAACTCACCCAGATAATTTCTACATACCACTCCAATTCCTGCCGTACCTGACTCTTTTTTAAAGGATCCATCAACATTAACTTTTATCACACCCTTCTCTGGTGCTGTCCAGCTCTCCCTGTTTCGCCTTTCTTCTTTAAAAACCCTCCTACCATCAGCCCCTTCCTGATTCTTCACTCCCCAGTGTTCTTTCACCTGAGCTTTCATCTTCTGAATGACATCTTTGGGATTTGGCCATACTCCATTAAACACCCAGTCACACCTTTTCTTCCAAATCCACCAGCACATGGCTGCAAAAATAGCTTTCCCATATTCATCCAGCCTCCCCTGCCCCATCAACAAATCACACATCCAATCCTCACATCTTTTCATACCCCATTTACTAAATTTAATTCCCAGAGGACAGCCAAACCAACACATTTTAGTCCAATTACACAAAAATAACATATGTTCAATTGATTCAGTTTCAGTCAAGCATATAGGACATAAGGGATCCTTACCACATTTCCTTTTATACAGAGCCTCTTTTGTAGCAACAACACCTTTTCCGATCCTCCATAAGAATTGTTGTATTTTAGGTGGAACCTTCACCTTCCAAATGCACCTCCATAGACTATTCGGAATTCTGAAAGATGCCCCTGGATCTTTTATCACAGCTTTATCCTTCCCTGATCTGTCAATTGCATATCCAGATTTTAATGTGTAGACTCCATCACTTCTTGCTAGCCATATCAGTCTATCATCTCGGCCAGAAGCAGGGATAGGTATATTCAGAATTTTTTGTCTTGCTTCATTGCTGATCTTATCGTTAATTACCTCCAAATTCCATCTTCCATTCTCTATCAAACTTGCTACCCTCAGATCTGCATCTTCTGGAGAAGGATTTTGATTTTGAATTTTAAATCCATCCAAATCTTGAACCCATTGGTCCTTCCATACAAAAATATTTTTCCCATTCCCCACACTCCAGCAACTTTCCTTTAGTAATAACTCCCTTCCTTCCAGCAAGCTAGACCAGCCCCATGAAGGTCTTCTTCCTTTCTTAGCATTCAGGAAGCTGTCCCTTGGAAAATAAATCCCCTTCAATATCTTGCACCAAAAATCACATGGTTTAGTCATTAACCTCCATGTTGTTTTAGCTAATAGAGCTTTATTGAAACACATTAAGTCTCTAAATCCCATTCCCCCCTCTTCCTTCCTTTTGGTCATATCACCCCAATTCCTCCAATGCATGGTTCCCTTTTCTCCTTTCTAGCCCCACCAAAAGTTAGAGATCAGACTATCAATCTCAATGCAAGTTTTTTTTGGGAACAAGCCATTGGGTATGTGGGTATTGCATTAGCCACCGATTTAATCAACACCTCCCTTCCTGGAAATGTTGGAAGTTTCTGTTTCCACCCCAATAGCTTTTGGCCAATCCTATCTCTTTTCTCCTTTCTAGCCCCACCAAAAGTTAGAGATCAGACTATCAATCTCAATGCAAGTTTTTTTTGGGAACAAGCCATTGGGTATGTGGGTATTGCATTAGCCACCAATTTAATCAACACCTCCCCTCCTGGAAATGTTAGAGGTTTCTGTTTCCACCCCAATAGCTTTTGGCCAATCCTATCTCTTACAAAAGCCAGAGCAGCAGCCTTAGATCTTCCCCACACCACTGGTAAGCCGAGATATTTACCAGGATTCTCTGTATTTTTTATACCCAAGCAATCAGACACCTTATCCCTTACTTCAGCTGGAGTATTACTAGAGAAAAACAAATTTGATTTGTCAAAATTTATCAACTGCCCAGATGCAGAACAATATATCTCCAGAATCCGTTGAATGACTTTGCAATTCACCTCATCAGCACTTGCAAACAATATGGCATCGTCCGCAAAAAACAGTGTGAAAGTACTGGAGCATTACGAGCTAGTTTCAAACCTCTTACATCCTTATTAACCACATGCTTATGTATCATGAGAGACAAGACCTCTGACGCAATGACAAACATGTATGGTGATAATAGGTCCCCCTGCCTCACTCCTCTTCCAGGATTAAATCTTCTTACATTACACCCAGCTACTTGAAGAATAAAAGTTGTGGTTGTGATACATTCCATTGTCCACCTTACCCATCTTTGGCAAAAACCCATTTTCAGCATCACCTCCCTCAAAAAGTTTCACTCCACCAGGTCATAGGCCTTGTTCATGTCTATCTTCATTGCCATTTCCCACTTGCTGCCTTTCTTCTTATGTTTCAGGTAATGGAAAGCTTCGTGAGTAATGAGAATGTTGTCTTGAATCATCCTTCCAGCCACAAAAGCCCTCTGATTCGATGAAATAATTCTGCTCATTATCCCCTTCACCTTTTTGATAATATCTTTGCAATTATCTTATAAGATACATTGCATAATCCCAAAGGTCTGAAATGATGTACACCCTCTGGCTTATCAACTTTCAGTATTAGGACAATATTTGTCAAGTTGATGTCCTTTAATCCCGCCCTTCCCTCAAAAAACTCCTTCACCATCCCACATACCTCCATGTTTGTTTCTTGCCATGCTACTTGATAAAATAAGGCTGAATATCCATCAGGCCCGGGGCTTTGTTAGCACCAATCAAGAAGACTGCCTCTTCTATTTCCTGATCCAAAACTGGTCTCATCAGATTATTATTTTCCTCATCTGTCACTATTTTATCAACATAGGATAGAGCTTGCTCCAAAGGCCGTTGACCCACTGAACAAAATAGCCTCTGATAGAAATCATTAAAAGTTTTATTGATTTCTATACTCTCCTCTAACCAGAATCCCCTCTAATCCTTTAATCTTAGAATCTTATTTCTTTGCCTTCGCTGGATCACACTACTGTGAAAAAACTTAGTGTTTTTATCTCCATAGTTAAGCTATTGTATCCTGGATCTTTGCCACCAATACATCTCTTCATGTGACCAAGCTTCCTTAAGTTGTCTTGTCAGCTCTCCAGTTTCTGCAACTAACTCTTCAGACAACTGTCCTTTGTTGCATTCTTCAATTTTCTGATTTAGCTGCTCTATGAGGATCTTGAAGTTGGGAATAGTGTTTTTGCTCCACTTTATCAGATGTTTTTTACAAGCCTCCAGCCGTTTCACCAACTCAATCACCATATTTTTAGAGCTTCCTCCTATATTAGCCCATCCCTTCTTGACTACTTCCAGAAAACCATCCTGCTGCACCCAAATTGCTTCAAACCGAAAGGATCTAGGGGCTTTCCTTTCTACAGCACAACAATTTGTCAATAAGGCATGGTGATTAGATCCAATAGGATCTATATGAAATACTAATGCATGCTCAAACTCCACCCTAAACTCCACATTCCCCAGAGTTCTGTCAGGCCTTTCCCTTACTGTACCTCCTATACACTTATTACTCCATGTATATTTGGATCCCTTGAACTCCAAGTCCATCACATCACAGTCCGACAAAAACCTCTGGAAATTAATTATCTTCCTCATTGACCTCGGATTCCCCCCTTCTTTTTCAGCCTGGGAAATCAGATCATTAAAATCACCAGTTAGAATCCATGACTCACTAATAGATCTTACCAAACCTCTTATTTGGTTCCACACCAAACATCTTTCTTTTTCTTTTGGAGGCCCATATACAAACGTGATATATCTAGGAGCATGTAGACTTGCTGCTGTAATTAAGACATGTATCACATTTTTTTGTTCTGTATAACACATCCATAGAGATACTATCATGCCACCATAATGCTAAACCACCAGCCAAGCCCTTTGGATCAACATACAATTCCTGATTGTAACCACATTTAATTTTCACTTTCCTCATTCTCCCCACACTCATCTTTGTCTCCATAAGGAAGATGATTGAAGGATTATTTTTCTTAATCAAATCCTTCAAGTTTCTTACTGTCAAGGCTCTCCCTAGACCTTGACAGTTCCAAGATAGGATCCTCATGGCGGTACTGTGGCTGTTATAGGCCAGCCACCACAACCTTCAGCTTCTACCTCCTTCCTCTTACCACCTTTTGCCTTGAAGACAAAATCATTCTCTGTATATTCCTCTACTGTATGTTCTTTCTCTTCAGTTTCCATACACATTTTCACTTCTTCCTTCTTCCCTTTCCTCCTGCTGACTCTTTTGCTTTTCATCTTTATCTTTTTTAAGCTCTTAGCTTAATTGGAGATATCTAATAGTGGATTAGTATCTCCTTCAATTATCTTCCTCTACTTCCCTAATCCCATCTCCCAATCTTCTTCAGCGTTCCTTTTTAGCCCCAGGTTATTTAAGCCAGCAATCACACTATTCATCTCCTGTCCATTATACAGAACCATGGCCATAGACATATCACTGTTTCCCTCCTCCATCATCAGTTTTGCTTCCCCCGGATTTACTATTCCCAGGTTGCAAACCTTCTCCTTAGCTATCACTTTGGTTTCCCCTTCGTCTTTTCTACTAACAATAGGCTCTTTCAATCCTCTCCCCTGATTCCTTCCATTCTCCATCCCACTATTATTCACTCTGATCCCAGGTACAGTATCTTCCCACCCTGAACCAGATTCATATAGATCTTTTCCATTAACTTTTGTTTCCATCGGTCTCCTTTGCCCTGATCCCGATGGTTTGCTGACTTTAATGGAAAAGATGTCCTCCTCTTCCTCCTCTGGTTTATTTGCCTTTCGGTTTCATTCTGCTTCCTTCCTTCTCTTCTCTGCTTCCTCTTTATTCCTTTGTATATACCTCGATTCTATCTCCTTTATATTTACCGCCACCAAGGTTTCTTCCCAGTTGCGACATACTGGTGTCAACATCCAGTTGCCGTAACGAGGTTCATTCAATTGATAACATGACATCAGTTTTTCCGATTTGCAAGCTCTATTATCATGACCTACCATTCCACAATTTAAACAAACAGACTGCAGTTTCTCATATTTAACTGTTATCCATATCTTCCTTCCATATGGTGTTGGTAACCAAAAGCCACATGCTAAAGGTTTCTTTAAATCTACCAGTACTCTAGCTCTTAGGAAGTTCCGAAAGTACCTTTCCATATATCTTGGATCTTCAGCGATCAGGACCTTGCCAACATAACCTCCTATTTTGATCGCATTCTCCAAGCATAAGGCCTCCAATGGTATGTTGTTTAATTGAATCCAGATCGGGCAACGGCTGAAATCCAGATCCTCATGCGCCTTGTACTTCGATCTCTCTATCAAATTTAATAGATTACCGTTGATTGACCATGGTCTCCCTCATAATACTCTGTAATACTCCTCTTCCTCTGTGAATTTAAACATAAATGCACCGCTAGAAATCTCCAATACTTCAAGATTTGATTGAATGCTCCACACTTTTTTCAGAATTGTCTCCATTGTGGCTTTTGTGTATGATTTCTTTGCAAGAATCTTCCCATTCAGGATTTTCTCCGCTTCTATTTCCCTCCATGTCAACGGAACCGAGATCTGTATTTCATCCATGTCGTTTGGCTGATTATATCATCTCCTTACCTCTGTCGTGCCTCCGTCGTCAATTCTACTACCCGAACCCTAACCTCCGTACCTCCCAATCTTTGTACTCTCACGTTTCATGGAGAGAGAAAACTCCCACACGAGTGCGTGGGGAGAAAAAAGTAATGATGATTCAGTTGGAAAGGTAGTTTTCTAAGTATGACAAGTAAAACTGTAAATAAAATTGTTTTATCTGTAATTCTATATTATCATATACAATCAATGCTCACACCTAAAAGGGTTCTCCTTAATCTTGAAAGGATGAGTAGAGAGTTCTTTTGAAATCATAATATATAGGGATTCAAAAAAGATGCATCTTATATCTTGGCATGTGATGAAGATGAATAAATATGAAGGTGGGTTAGGAATTAAAGACCTTCAGTGTCAAAATAAAGCTTTTACTATGAAGCTTTGTAAGGGGATTATTACCAAACCGGATGCGCTATGGGTGAAATGTTTGTGTGGTAAGTATAGATATGGTGAGAGTCAAAGCCACAAGTAACAAGAAAAGAAATCAATCTACAATTTGGAATGGTATAACAGCGGTATAGAAAGAACTATGTAAGAGGATTAGGAAGAAACTAAGAAGGAGGTTATCTACAAAGGCATGGAAGAATCATTAGACACTATTGAACAAGCCTTTGAAATATTATGTGGACAAGAATCTGCACTTGATGGATCTAGAGGCAATGGTAAAGGATTTTGTTAAGCCAAATGGCCAATAAGATAGGGATAAATGGAGGAAATTCCTTCTAAATAGGATAGTAGAAGAAATTTTAAATGTCATTCCATCGGCTTGGGTGAAGATGTTTTTTATTGGCGTAAGGCTTCAGATGAGGACTTCACTATTAAATCAGCATACACTATACTTTACCATTAACAGAAGCATACACCTAAACCCACTTGGCAGTGTATATGGCGTTAGGAGATTCCTGAAAGAGCAAAATTCTTCATGTGACAAGTATTTCATGAGACTTCCAACTAACATACTCAAGCAAAATATAATCCCCGTGTGCAAAACACTTGCCCTTTGGAGTGTGATAGGAAGGAAACCATTATCCATATACTGAGAGACTGTGAGACTGTCAAGAAGAGTTGTTTAATTTAACTAACCTGTTATATTATTCTATATTTTTTTCTGGCTCTTTGTAGGATTGGTTGAAATGGAACTCAAAAAACAGTCTATTTGGTAGGCTTATAGCTAGATGGCCTTAGCAAAGAACATTTTGTGTTGTGTGTTGGCTTCTTTGGAAAAATAGATGTATAAAAATATTTGAAGGCACGGGAGATCAACCAAGAGTGATTACATAAAGATGCATATTCCACTTAATGGAAGGAGTGGCGCATGGCCATTTCCAACATCAAATTATGCAGATATCAGACAAAGAAGAAGTTACAGGCGTCCCCCAGATCCAGGTTATGTACAGGTGGATGTGGAGGGATCATATAAGTATAGTGGAGAGGCAACTTGTGGAGGAGTAATCAAAGATCACCAAGGAGATTGGGTATGTGGGTTTCGTGGGCAGGGCCATCCTATGAGAGATGGAGATGAAATACTGGAGTTAAGATCCCTTATTCTTTCACACACAAAGATTTATAAATTATCTATACTTACAAGGAAGCATTAAAAAGTTACCGATTATTTAATCCAATTGGCTCAAGAGATGAATAGGATTTTGTATTTATTTCACCACAACCTATTGAATGTATTGACTTAATAAATGTCAAGTGTGACAGAATATCACTAAGACTGGTCGATGTAGTTAGTCTAATTTTAAACTTTTTGTAAACCTCAAACTTCTAGCTTGCCAATGCATTTTCTTAAGAAATAAAAAGGAATGATGATTCATAACATTTGTTTGGTGTTGTCCCATCAAAAACTCAGAATGAAATTTATATTGCATCCAGGAAAAATAAATGCATGGTATGGAAAGTTAGGAGGTCAATGTCGAAAAGGGCCATCATATTTGTCAACACTAATGAACAGCATTACAAGAGTTCACAACTTTGAGTTCAGTTGCACCATGTCTTGTTATAAAATACATTTATTTATAGCAATGCCAAAATCAGGACTAAACTATAATGCTTCCCTCCATCATCGTAATAGCTCTCCCTCGCAGCAGCACCCTTTGCTTCTGCTCATCAAGATGAATATTCAGAACTCCGCCTCTTCGTGATGCCTGCTCAAATATGATACAAAGGGTTAACACAAAAATCACAAACATCACCCCAAACTGACGAACAAAGAGTACCTGATAAGCATCAAAGAGTACCTGATAAGCATTGAAATCACACTTCCCAAGTTTCTTGCTCCAATAAGATGCTAAAGCACAATGTGCACTCCCAGTAACAGGATCCTGAAAAGAAATGCAAGCGACACAACGTGATCTCGTTACTTTTATTTTAGGGAAAACCTATTTGCAGGTACCTATACTTCTCTTCAATTTTTAATGTGGTACTTGTGTGTTTTTCTCTATTAATTAAATTATTAATTTTGCTCCATTAACACTGTTGGCTCATGCAACTCTATTCTATTAGTATTGTCAGCCCCTATAAAGGAGTTAATTGTGCTAATAGAGCACAATTAAAGCATTTAATTAGGGAAAAAACATACAGGTACCAAATTAAAAATTAAAGAAAAGTATACGACCTGAAAATGAGTTTTCCCTTTATTTTCTTATCTAGGAATTTAATGGGCTTTACGTTTTTGCTTTCTGTCCTATTTTCCCTTTCGAGTAGATTAACCAATAACATGCTGTAACAACATCAGCAACAAGAAGCATTATCTCACTAGTATTAGGTAAAAATTTCACTGCATAGTTCGATTCAAAATTTTAAATAAAACATGCTTAATGCAAATCACAAGCGAAAATCAGACGAGGCGCCAGCTGTATGACAAATAGAAGAGCAGCATCTATGAGAGGCGGTGAATCAAAATAAAAAAGAGGGGGTGGGGATTTAAGAAATAAGTGCATTAGAAAAAATGCATCATTTTTTGAGCTTAAATGACTAAAGCTATTATAGATATAATTATATCTAAGCTATTTACCTCATTGATTCCGGCTTTGGGGCAGAAATATCTGCTGAAGAAGTCAAATCCTGAGTCGGAAGGAGCAACGGCAGTGACAATGATCCCATCTCCAGGACACTTTTCTATAGCATCTAATTGTGGCTTAAATTCTACGACAGATTCCCCAGACGAGACTTCGACCTACAAGACATGAGAAGCCTAAAACCAAACATGACAAAATACAAAAATTACACTCACACACACCATACTCGTTCTCTTCCTAATTAGAGTATCGTGTGATATGCTTTTTTCGCAACTATCAATTAGGTAACAGTTGAAAGTTACGGTAATATTAAGCCTTTTTCGTTAGCAGGCGGTGTATATGGGAAAAGATTCATTGAACCGTGATTAATATTGCATCAAAGAAAGGAAGAGAACAAATTTAGGAATTACCAATAGGTAATCTCCGATGGATGATCTCTTTATTTCGACTATGGAAGCACCCTCTAACGCTGCCGAAATTTGCGAAGTCTCGGTAGAATGAAATTCTGAGGGAGGGTCAGCAGGAAAATCCAATTCAATGGAATATCTGTCTCGATTTTCAACATTTTCCAAGCCAGAGGCACCTGCGATGCTAATATCTGGTCTTTTTTTGGCAGTCAATACTCCAGATAACGTCACAAATTCAACGGTATTGGAAGCCACTGAACCAGAAGAAAAGAGTGTGTGCGCAGCAGCTAATGTAGCATGGCCACAGAGTTTAACCTACGAAATCGTACCGATTCTGTTAACGCTAAAATCCCCATCACAAATCATGCTTAATTATTGAACGGTTTTGGCTTAAACAAAATCCAGAGACAAACTTGAATAGCAAAATGAATGAAACATATAGCTAAAAGAATGCCGGATAATAATTGTTGAAACGAAAGCCATCCATTATCATGAACAAATTCAATCTTCAAAGCGACTCCTAAATTGACACATGAATAAACTCGGATAACTACTATGCGATAGAGGAATCAATAACTGCATAAGACCACAGAAGAGCTATTTTACAGTGATAAATCCAGTAATCAAATTGCTTTAGAAATTTACCTCACAGACGGGAGTGAACCATCTAAGCCGGAAACGAGGGTTAGAGCTTGCATTGATCAAGTTGGCGGGCCCTTCTGACTCAGCAATTGGAGTCAAGTAACAGGTCTCCGAGAGATTGAACTCAGCGGCTACCCCTTGCAACCACTTGTCATCCCTCTCTTCCTCTAATAGACAGACTGCTGCGGGGTTTCCCGAGAAAGGAAAATCAGCAAACGCGTCAACCTATTAATCAATACAGAGAGAAGCCATTGACGATACAGCATAACAAACACAAACGCAATGAAAAAAGAAGCATACCACCGAATATTTGACGGGTTTATTTGCCATTGACGGAGAGAAAGTGGAGTTCTGGATCGAGAGAAGGAACGGTCAACCCCGAGATAGTAGACAGCCTTCCGAGTCGTCGCTACTTGTCCACTGAGTCATTTTATTTGGTACCTAAAACTGTAATTCTGTAAAGCAAACTCCATTGATTCTAGGGGCGTGTCCGGATCTGGGCTTTTTTCCTATAGTGCCTATTTTTACGTAACTATTAATCAAAATGCCCCTATTTTAAAACTATTTTTCATTATGCACTATTTTGGAAACATATTCTCAATCTACCCCTCTTTAGTCGACTAAACCAGGGGTTTAGTCGACTAAATTTTGAGGGGTTCAAATTTTTTGAATCCCCTCGAAATTTAGTCGACTAAACCACTTGGTTTAGTCGACTAAATCAAGTGGTTTAGTCGACTAAATTACGGGGGTGGGTGTTAAAAAGTCCACACCCGACATTTAGTCGACTAAACCACTTAATTTACTCAACTAAATTTCGACGGTGAGGGTTTTAAAACACCCCAAACCACAACAACATGAACCCTAATCATGTAAAAACCTATCCAAACCTCTTCCCCCTCTCTTTTTCGTCAAAGCCTTGTTGAATCTGTTGGTGGGTTGCATAGGAAACTTCAATCTAGTGGAATTTGTGTCGATATCGGTATGTTTTCATCTCCATTTAAGATTTCCGTCGTCATTTATGTGTTTATGCGAACCCCCATTTGCGTTTTTGCATTTTGTGCTTTGATTGGGTTGTTTTGTTGTGTCTTTGCTTGATTTGAGTATTTCATTCCTATTTATGGAGGAAAATGATGAATATACATGTGAAAGTGAAAAGATTTACATCGGTTGAGTGGTTTTTATTTTTTTGAAGAATATCACTTCGTTTTTCATAAATTTTTTTATTTGGTCAGCTAAAACCCTCCATTTTGCAGCTAAAATTCTGGTGTCAAAGATGAGTTCAAGTTCAAACACTTGCATGACTATAATCTACCACAGTGGGAGGTATTTTGATGGTCCCGATGGTGTTCAATTTGAAGGGAAAATGAAAATGATGAAAATCAAACGGGATACTACATACAACGAGCTGAAAGAAAGAATTTACCAAAAATTGGGGTTGCATGGCAGCCAATGCATTCATCGGTTAATTGCCAAAGTGGAGACTATAGTGGGTAAGGATAATGTATACTACATTAGTACCGATGTATGTGATGATGAAGATGTAGATTGTGTCATAGATGCATTTGCTAATCAGAGAGTACAAAATTTTATTGAGATATATGTTGAAATTGAATCTGGCGAATCATCATCTATACCTATGCATCCAAGATCCCTACAGTATTTTGGTGAAGAAGATAGACATGTTGGTGTATCTGCACCTTCACAAGTGTTAAGTCAGGTAACATTGATGGAAGATGAGGAAGATGAGAATATGCACAGCGATGAGGAGGACGAATTTGAGAGGTTTATTCCACTAGGTGACAGCTCAGATACCGATGTGGAGGGTGATTTTGATTCTTGCCCGAACCTAGTAAACCCAGGGACTGCAACAATGCCACCACTTCGTATTGACCCAATTAGTAGTGGTAATTTAGTAAACTTGAATTTGTGGTTGTTTTTGTAATGTTTATTTACTGGTTTTGACAGAAAATTCATATTGATAGATGTTGGACCTGATAGTGAGCCTTTTTGGACCGAAAGCCCGTACTATTCTCAAATTAGTGCGGTTGACTGTGACGATGAATTAAAGATGTTTGTATGGTGATGATGACAGGCAAGGTGGATGGCAGTTAAACGATCCATTATATGTGTATCAGCAGTTTCCTTCTAAGTCTGAGATGCATCATGTCGTGAAATTGTATTGCATGAAGACTCATCGTTCAGCCAAAGTTGAAAAAAGTGATGAACGGAGGTTTGTGATGAAGTGTCGAAATCATGCTGACGGTTGTCCCTGGTATATGAGGGCAATGACAGGCAAGAATGGCAAAAAAGGTTGAATGACACTTACAAAGGATGGACCAGATGACAGTTACATACCGTGTGCGGCTTTATGACAGAGATTTACAGTTATATGAGGTTGAGGACGCATATAATCAATCTACACATGTTGCCGGTGACATAATGAGGGTTGACTTGATAAATTGCAAATGTCAATGTGGGAAGTTCACAGCAAGAAGATATCCCTGCAGCCACGTATTAGCAATATGCAAGATGGAGAATTTGAACCATTATGATTACGTTGATCCGATATTCACTATCCCATACATTAGTCAGGTATATGCAGCACACTGGTATCCTATAGGCAATGAATTGTTAATTCAACAAGGAGAGGGCCCAACAGTTATCCCAAATGCAACTTTGGCCCGCACAAAGGGAAGACCAAAGTCTACAAGGATACAAAATAAGATGGATTGGGTGGAGTCTCAGCCCTCAAGCAGTCAACAAAGATGTAGGAATTGCCACCAAGTCGGTCATAATATGCGCACATGTCCAACGAGGAATAGGCAAACTTGAAGTCTATGTAAAATGTTTTGTATTTAGGGTACTATGAGTTGTGTTGTTAATGGCTTCGAAATTTGGACTATTCAGTTAATTGATATGTTGTATGGTATCATTGACTCATTTTGGGACATTAGCGGATCAAATGTGTAATGAAATTCACAAATTGAAGCTACTAAACAAAAAATCATAAAGTTTCAATGTCCGAACATAAAACATAAAGTCAATGAAAATACATAAAACATGAACACCATAAATCTAATCTGCATTCTCTGGATTCCCATCATCCTCCGCGTGCTCATCAGCCACATCATCACCCTCGGCAGCATTCGGTGCTCCTCCAAGCTGCATCTGACCAAGCGTCTCCTCTACCCACTTTATCCGAGCCTGCATCCACCTCCACCTTTCATTCTCTATCTTCCACCTCGTTTTCTGCATCCTGCCCTGGTGTTAGATGGCCTGCATGACATCACTAAGGGAGAATCCACCCTCCGGCTCAGGATGAACATCATCGCCGTCATCATCATCGACCATCTGCAGCATCAACATCCTCTTCACCAATGTAGTGCCACCCACCATCTGCACCTTTGGTGATCTTGCACTGTTCTAGGAGGCGCTGTCCAAAGATGGCATTCCATGCTTCCTATTTCACCATCACCTCATCGTCCATAGGAACACCAAATTTCTCCAAAATCTTCTGAACCAAGTAGGCGCATGGGAGTGTACCTTTATGTCTTGCCTTATACATATGCCAACAGATATAATGTCTCCAATTAACCTCAATGCCATTTCGAATGGACCACATAATGGGGATGTCACCCTCCAACACTCGTGAATGATTGTAGGCCCGAGGAAACAATATGTGGGTGATGACGTAGAAGAGGATCCGAGAACTAACAGTCAGTTGTCCCACAGTCACTATAGGTCTATGCCCTCCTGGCCTCCTGAACGCATACACAGCCTCATCTTGAACATATCCCTCCATGACAAAATTGGTGTCCCCATCAAACTGGTATCTATCACCAGCATCAAAATCAAATCCAAGAAGATCCATCCACATGTCAGCCGTTACCAAAATGTCAACCCCGCAGACATGAGATTGCAGATCAGCATGAATGTAGATCATGTTATGGTAGAAAGCTTTCACCATAACCTCTGAATAGGGACAACTCATCTCCGCAAGCCCTCCCAAATGCGAAGTTCCCAACAACGGCACAATGTTAAGGCCCTCACGTGCAAAGAATGTCATGTCTAATGACTTCGGCTTAATGATGGGTCTAGAAGCAAAATCCCTCATGAATCATTCATGCTCTGCTTCATTATTTTCAAACAAATATCCAAACGGGAGGTCAACAACGAGCTTAAGCTCAGGTTCTAGTGCATGCTGTTGCCTAGAGGAGGATGCCCCGCGCGATGCTCGGTGCTTGATCCGTTTCCCACGCACATTGCCGGTGTCAGCAGGAGCTTGTCTACGATGCATGATGAGAACAAAGACCTACAAAGGGACGTTACAATCAATCAGGAAACAAGAAACATTCATCATTCTCAATTTCACATTTACATTCATCATTTTCACTAACAAACACTTTCAACATAAACAAGAAATACTCATAAACGCAAAAAAAATCGCATAAACGCAAAAAAATTATCATAAACATGTACATTCATTGTTTTCCTCCATAAATATTAATGAAAAACTCAAATCAATCATACATACACAACAAAACCACCAATTCTTGATGAAAAACAAAGATAAATTCGTCCAAAAATAAAAAAATTCGCATAAACGCAAAAAAATTATTATAAACATATACATTCATCGTTTTCCTCCATAAATATCAATGAAAAACTCAAATCAATCATACATACACAACAAAACCACCAATTCTTGATGAAAAACGAAGATAAATTCGTCCAAAAATAAAAAAATTTGCATAAACGCAAAAAAATTATCATAAACATATACATTTATCGTTTTCCTCCATAAATATCAATGAAAAACTCAAATCAATCATATATACACAACAAAACCATCAAATCTAAGCACAAAACAGTAAAACACAAATGAGGTTTGCAATAACACAATGTCGACGGTGGAATTCCGAAAATGGGACGAAAACATACCGAAATTGATGCAAATGCAAGTTGATTGAAGTTCTCTTCGCAACCCACCAACGGATTTAGAGAGATTTTGGCGAAAAAGAGATGGGGGAGAGGTTTGGGGAAGAGATCTAGTCGATTAGCGGCGTTTGGGGTGTTTAAAAACCCTCACCGTCGAAATTTAATCGACTAAACCAAGTGGTTTAGTCGACTAAATTTCGAGGAGATTCAAAAAATTTGAACCCTTCGAAATTTAGTCGAGTAAACCCCTGGTTTAGTCGACTAAAAGGGGGTAGATTGAGAATATGTTTCCAGAGGAGGACATAATGGGAAATAGTTTCAAAGTAGGGGAATTTTGGTAAATATTTTCCTAAAAAAGGGCACTATGGGAAAAAAACCCCGGATCTGTGCTTGCGACTTGTGAGGAAAGATGATTTGGTGTCTTTTAGGCTCCCTCAGGATATGGGCTAAATAAAAATAAAGATATGGGCTTAGCCCTCTTTCAACTAGCAGGGAAAAAAACAAACTAAGATTTCAGGAATTATATCAGGTTCAATGTTTTTGTCTTGTGTCATCCACCTATTTTTATGTGAGTGAGGTAGAAAAAATATTTCTGCCTCAAATACAAAAACATTAAACCCATAAAGTTAACCCACTCACTTTTATGTAAGTAAGACAGAAAAAATGTTTCTGCCTTAAATACGAAACATTAAACTCATAAAGTTACTATTATTGCTCGTAACTTTTCTTAATTATGACTATGTATAAAAAATATCAAGATTTGCTGCGATTCGGTTCTGCAAAATTTGGTTTGAGAGCAAAAAAAGTTCTGCAAAATTTATTTTGATTATTATTTTTTTTTTTTGGCTGAATTCTTGATTAGCCATTTACATACGCGTGATTGATCTCAAAGGCTGGTCGACAAAAGAGAACTTTAATATGTAATGATTTAATTTTTAGAAAAGAGTTTTTTCTGATGCTGCTTCAAATTTATTAGAGTGTACTGAGAAATATTAAGTGAATAAAAAATTTATGTAAGACCCGATATAATATATTATTTAGAAAAAATGGGTGAAAAGTCTCTAATTAAAAATATTGTTGATCATAAGAATTTAAATTTTAGTACTGATATTTTATATATATATATATATATATATATATATATATATATATATAAAGAATTGCAATGTGCGTTACTTTCTATACATAAAAACATTAATAGTTTTTCTTATCAATAAAACTTTTAAATTGAGATTTTTCATACAATATATTGATAATAATAGTCAGAATTCTTAAAATCATGGATACGAAATCCAGAAATGGTTGGGTGGGTTTGGATCAAAAATCGACCATGAAATTGATTCGCTCTGTCATAAAAACCAAGGTCACCCTTGACCTAGATTTGACCTGCCTGATTAGGGTGACTTATTGAGCTTGATTAGGGTGACTTATTGAGCTGACCCAAAAAGAAGGAAGGCTTGAAAATGATGGATATAGTAGAAAGAAGCAAGAGGATTGATGATGATAGAAGAAGAAAATAAAAGATGCAAAGTAGATTTGTGGCAAACGAAGAGGAGAAGAAACTACAGACAAAAAAAAAAAAAAAAAGGCGTGAAGGAAGTCACCGAAGGAGAGGAGATAGATTAAAAACTAAAAAGCAATGTTTAAGAAGACAAAAATGAACAATCGGAAAAGGAGGGGAGATTTAAGAGAAAATAAATGAGGGAAATAAGAAAAAATAATAAATAAGGCCTACTAGCCACACTTTCTTTTGCTTCTTTTCTCCATAGTTGAGGTTGCTCCAACCTTCATCCATAGTGTTACTTGAGAGGATGTAAATTTTACCTGTTAAAAAATTAAGTTCAAGAGTTCCATGCTATGTGAAGAAAAAAAGGTTGATAATTGAGATCTATTACAAGCCACAGCCTAAATCTAAAGTCTTTGACCACATTGGAATGAGGAAGTAATTGAATTCATCTCCTAGTACTACATACAACCTTAGAGCCTAGCTAAGATTGGTTGACATGCATTCTGTTGTTTTGACTTTTGATTTTTATACACATTAAATGCCAATTTTTAAAATTGTTGAGACAAAAGTTCCTCAGTGTCGTTCCTATCAGCTTCCACCATCATAATATTCACATAGGTCTTTTTTAAAAAAAAAAAAAAAAATTGGTTGGAGAAGGCCATCTTTTAATGTTTGTATTTCTTATTGAGAATGTGTAAAAATCAAAGGTATTGAAATAATATATAGTATTTCAAATTTTGGTTGGTGTGATGAAAATTTAAATTATTTTTCAATTTTTATAACTGACTGGTCTATGTTTGGGTTGACTCCAATTTGACTCAATAACCTATGACCTATGACCTAGTATTCAAACTTGTTTAATGGCTGATCCGAGTTTCAGAACATTGGTTTAGATTCACATCCTATCCTTTTTGTTCCCTAACAACAAACCATATCTTGTATAAATAAATGCTCCTTCAAATTTATCAATTTTTATCAGTTAGCTTGTTCCATGTATGCGATTTATCTGCTATATACCACTATATAAGGAGAGGCAAAAGAAAACCAAAATATAATGATTCTGTTGTAGGAGTTGTTGGGGTTAGCGGCAGCTCATAAATTGTTACATAAGTGGTCTTCCAACTCCTCCTAGTGTTGTGAATATTTCATTAGCAGCAACATCCATAGAAAAAATAATAATCCGAGTCGCATCTAAGGATTATATCTTTAAGAGTTATTCTGTAACTACCGGATGGTAAGATACAACACTCCTCAGGAAAAGACAGATCCATCCTGTAACAAAACTTGCTAGCACCTGTTTGGTTCAAAGTATCATAGGAAATGCCACCGCATAATTGTTAGGAGGTCAATGTTGAGAAGGTCTGTCACACTTGTCAACATTATTGAACAGCATCACAAGCTTACAACTTTAAGTTCAGCCGCAGTGTATAGTGTTATAAAATACATTTATTTATTGCAATGCCAAAAACAGGACTAAACGAGAATGCTTCCCTCCATCACCGTGATAGCTCTCCCTCGCAGCAGCACCCTCTGCTTCTGCTCATCAAGATGAATATTCAGAACTCCGCCTCTTCGTGATGCCTGCTCAAATATGATACAAAGGGTTAACACAAAAATCACAAACATCACCCCAAACTGACGAATAAAGAGTACCTGATAAGCATTGAAATCACACTTCCCAAGTTTCTTGCTCCAATAAGATGCTAAAGCACAATGTGCACTCCCAGTAACAGGATCCTGAAAATAAATAACATGTTGCAACAACATCAAGAAGCATTATCTTATAGTATTAGGAAAAAATTTCATTGCATAGTTTGATTCAAAATTTTGAATTAAACACGCTTAATGCTAATCACTAGCCAAAAAACAGGCGCCAGCGGTATGCAAACAGGAGAGCAGCATCTATGAGGCGGTGAATTAAAATAAAAAAGAGGGGTGTTGGGTTCAAGAAATGATGCATAAGAAAAATGCATCGTTATTTACCTCATTGATTCCGCCTTTGGGGCAGAAATATCTGCTGATGAAGTCAAACTCTGAGTCCGAAAGGAGCAACGGCAGTGACAATTATCCCTCTTCCAGGACATTTTTCTATAGCGTCAAATTGTGGCTTAAATTCTATGACAGATTTCCCAGACGAGAATTCCACCTAGAAGACATGGGAAGCCAAGATATTCAAAAATTACTCACACACATCAAACTCGTTCTCCTCCTAATTAGAGTATCATGAGATATGCATTTTTCGCAAAAATCAATTTGGTCAACAGTTAGAAGTTACGGTAATATTAAGCTTCGTCATAAGCATGAGTTGTATATGGGAAAAAAATTCATTGAACTGTGATCAATATTCCATCAAAGAAAGGAAGAGAACAAATTTAGGAATTACCAATAGGTCATCTCCGATGGATGTCCTCTTTATTTCCACTATGGAAGCACTCTTTAACGCTGCTGAAATTTGTGAAGTCTCGGTAGAATGAAATTCTGTGGGAGGGTCAGCAGGAAAATCCAATTCAATGGAATATCTGTTTTGATTTTCACTTGCGATGCTAAAATCTGGTATTTTTTTTTGCAGTCAACACTCCAGATAACGTCACAAATTCAACGGTATTGGAAGCCACTGAACCAGAAGAAAAGAGTGTGTGCGCAGCAGCTAATGTAGCATGGCCGCAGAGTTTAACCTACGAAATCGTACCATTTCTGTTAACGCTAAAATCCCCATCACAAATCATGCTTAATTATTGAACGGTTTTGGCTTAAACAAAATCCAGAGACAAACTTGAATAGCAAAATGAATGAAACATATAGCTAAAAGAATGCCGGATAATACTTGTTGAAACGAAAGCCATCGATTACCATGAATAAATTCAATCTTCAAAGCGACTCCTAAATTGACACATGAATAAACTCGGATTACTACTATGCGATAGAGAAATCATTAACTGCATAAGACCATCTCCACATCAAATCCGCATATGCAATCGCAGGAGAGCTATCTTACACTGATATATTCAGTAATTAAATTGCTTTAGAAATTTACCTCCCAGACGGGAGTGAACCATCTAAGACGGAAACGAGGTTTAGAGCTTGCATTGATCGAGTTGGCGGGGCCTTCTAACTCAACAATTGGAGTCAAGCAACAGATCTCCGAGAGATTGAACTCAGCGGCTACCTTTTGCAACCACTTGTCGTCCCTCTCTTCGTCTAATAGACAGACTGCTGCGGGGTTCCCCCCGAAAGGTAAATCGGTGAACGCGTCAACCTATTTATAGGTACAGAAAGAAGCCATTCACGATCATGCATAACAAACACTTAAACAGAGTGAAATAAGAAACATACCACCGAATATCTGACGGGTTTGTTTTGCCATTGACCGAGAGAAAGTGGAGATTTCTCGATCGAAAGAAGGAACAGTCAACTCCGAGACAGTAGACACCCTCCAGAGTCGTCGTCAGTCGTCCACTTGGTTTGTACCTAAAATCTTAAACTGTAAAACAAGAATCAAGCACGTGGGTTGCACCGGGATGGGGTTGAGGTTGATAATTTATAAATCATATTCGACTATCAAAATAAGAATATAAGAAGTTATATTATTACTTTAACTTTTTTCTATTCTTTCCAATTAATGATTCATATGGGCTAAAGAAAGATACAGAGAAAAAGAATGAGAAGATGATCCTCTTCCTGATTCTAAGGACGCAAGGCTCTGGATCTAGGCTTCATAGATAAAAAAAACAAGGGACAATCACACTAAACTCCCAAAGGTTAAAAAAAATATATTAAAAAGTCCTAAAACAAATTCTCTTATCAAAAAGTTTTGAGATTACATTAATATTAATCCTGAATATGAAATTATTTTTTTGCTTCCAAAGCAATATTATTAGGTGCAAGTAGGGGTGGAAACAAGCCAGATTTGTTGACTATTTTACAATAAGGTGGTCTGAATCTAACATGTTGTAAGTCTATTTTTCAGTTAAGCCTAGCATGACCAGTTAAATAGACCTATATTTTTAAGATTTTTTAAATAGGCTAATAGACCTCATCACTGGAAAATAGGCCTGCTTCAAACATGTATACTTTAATCAAGCTGAATTACATAAATTATATTAATAATTTAAAATACATCATAAAATATAAAATATGAAACCAAATACAACAACGTAATAATTTTCATTACAAATTTACCAATTTAAACCAAATTAATGTAAAGCATTTAGAACTTCACATCAAATCTTCAATATAATTTATTCTTATGCTTCAAAGACCTTAAAAAAAAATTAATCAAATGTATACATTATCAAAGCATAACAATATGTAAAGCATTATTCCTAACCTTAACTTACTTCATGCTAATTAAAAACACTTATACTAATCATTACCTGAGCATGGTTCCAGATCTGGATTTAGTTTGTGCTTCCCCTGCATTAAAGAATGTCCCAAAATTCCAGATCTGGATTTCGTGAAAAAAATTAAGAAAAAACAGGTAATGAATCTGCTTCCCTCGCATTCTCAATTTGTGCTTCAATATTCAACGGTGAGGCATGTACTTTGGCATTTAACAACTTTTTTTCACAAATATGAACTTTCCAACTCCTAAATCAGTATCATTGAAATTGGAATGACATAGAGCAAGCAAGCAAAAAGAATAAAAAATATCTTTCAAAAAACACACTAACAAGTAACCAAGAAGGACACAGCAGCGACCAGATCGATGGACGAAATGCAAGTCCAAAGCATTTCAAGCATGAGTGAAGAAGAAAGAAATGCAAGTTTGAAAAATGATAATAGAAGGATTCACCTTACTTGTCGGTCACATCTGGGAAGAAAGAAATGAGAAATGGTCACCAAAGACAAGCTGAGCAAAAGAGTACCAGGAAAATCAGTTGTGTCTGACTAAAAACAGAGGTGAGAAGTTAGGCAAAAAAAAAAAACGTACATCAACCAAAGATGGAACCAGGGGAAGCAAAATACCTGAAGAAGAGAATGGAAGAGACCTCGAACTCATGAAGACTGGATCGAAGACGATGAAGGGTGACCAGAGTCGGTGACTTTCTGAGGGAGAGGAGATTTGTGACTGACGACTAATTAAGGGTCCATTTGGTTTGAGGGAGGGGAAGAGATAGGATGGATTTTAATATTACCTGTTTGAATTGATCAAAAAGAAGAGGAGAAGAGGGGAAGGGAGAGATTTTAATGTTACCAAGAGGGAGGGGAGTGGAATTATTTTCACATGGACAACTTTATAAGTGATTTTTTTTTAACGGTATATTTTTATCCTTCTATTATAAGTGATTTTTTTTAATCGGTATAAATGTATAATAAAGTTTAATTATAAATAAAATATGTTCAAGCAAATTGACACTATATATATTATTATTCTTCTGATGCTCCAGCATTCGTTCCCGAAAAAATGTTCAAATATAAGTATAGTTTCATCATTATTACTTTAGAGGAGATATTTAGTCAAATAATTCCATTTCTATTCGGCGAACATTGAATTAGAGGAATAAAATATGTAGTGACAGTCAAGGTTGAGATGATCTAATAATAAGTTATTATTCTTGGGTGTATTACCTTGTAAGTGTATTATTGTAACTGTAATAATGAATCATCAATTCATTCTCCAGCTCTGTGGTCTCTTTGAACATTTCCGCATTTTTCTGTAAATTTATAACCACCTGAATCACGAGTATCGTTATATATGTACTAGAGCAAAACACTTCTCTTTTGTTTCCATTATTTATTGGGATCCATTTAGCTTTGTGAAGCTCTTGAAGTTGAGGCAAAGCAAACAGCGGTGTAAGCGATCCAAGGCTTGTGGATTACTCAGAAGTTGATCTCTTGTGGGACGCGGCTGACACCATCACTTCGGAAGGGTTGTTTTCAACCACTGAAGAACTAGAAGCAATGGAGAAGATAGGCTTGTGTCACAGATAACATGGATAGAATCCAGAAAAATATTAATCCTTGTCGCTGAAAAACCTCAGAGGACTACTTCAACTACGGTGGTACGTGCCCCCAAAAAAATATAGTCCCTGTTGTTGAATACCCAAAAAGCTCTCTGACAAAACCGTACCATGCCGGTGACGATGACGAGCGGTATCGCATACACAGGGATTGTGAGTTGCTTATCAAAATAGCAAGGGTACCAATACCAGTTACTTCGAGACCATTCGATACCATTCGATGCGGATGAATATGTACATGGGTCTCCCAAGAAGGCCAAGGGTCCGTTTGGCCGGAATAGCTTTGATAGAAGTGACTTTTGTTGCTGATGAACTTTCCTTAATGGATTTATTTTTTGATAGACTTTTTCTGATGTGATTTATATTTGGGATAACGATGGCAGAAGTGACTTTTGTTTCTAATTAACACTTGTTTGACATAACTTTTAAAAAGATAGATGGGATGAAAAATGACAGAAAATGATATGAATCAAATTCACACACACATATATTGTATAAAATGTGATAATTTGGGATAAAAAATAAAAATAAATATAAATTTACTAAATAAAATAGTAAAATTACCATTGAAAAAATTACAATACAATGAAGTGGAGGGCAGACGAGAAATTTGAAGAGGAGAAGATGGAGAAGGCACGACTCTTTTACTTTTTGGGCAATGATCCGAAAAAAATTAAATTCTCGTGGCTTTTAATGGGATAATAAGCCAGTAAATGTGGTTTTATAGGAAAATCAACTTCAAAGCCTGCAGCTCATTAGGATATGAAGCCATGTTAAACACTAAATATTCTGGCTTCTCCTTTTAATGAACTTTTAGTGCGTTTTTTTTGGCTTTTAAAGCCATGCCAAACAGGCTCTAATTCTATAAGAGACGACAGAAACCCTCAGTTTCTTCGTTGGGTCGAAGAGTTGGAGTGGGTCAGCAGTGAAGCCGCAACTCAAACACCATGGCGTTGGGGCTGTTGTTCACGTTGTAGTCACTAGCAAGGACGATGGTTGCGTGATGACCAAAGGGCAATTCTGGAACCCATGACAAAATCCCTCTAAATTCCCCCAATTTTGGGGGGTGACAATTTTAAGGAGAGGGAGGGGAAAATTTTCAAAAAAAATTCCCTCCCCTCCTAAATTTCCTATCTTACCAATCAAGGGAGGGAGCAAAATTCCTCCTCTCCCTCTCATTCCCCTCCCCTTCCTTAAACCAAACAAACCCTAAAAGAGGACAAAGAAAAGAGAGGAGAGGATGGTGAGACTGTGAGACTAAGAGAGAAGCGGTCAAAAGGAACAATTGAACGATCAAACTCAACAAAGGTTAGATTTACTCTGAAGGGAAGGGAGGGAGGGGGTAACTATAATTTTACCTTTATAATTTTTTTAATTCTTAACAAGCCGACCTAGCTAATAGGCCTAAAAGATTTATTAGTAGGCTTAGGTCTAATCTGTGAAGAAAAACATGCCTTTAGATAAGTCTTAACTTAGCCTTTTAGATTGACAAACCAGACTCCAAATAAGCCAGGCCACCTGGCCTGTTTCCACTCTTAGGTTTAAGTATTTGTGAATCGCCGCTCTATGCATTATCAATATAAGCACATTACTTGTCAAGATGAGGATGAATTTAATCAACATGAGAAAAAAAATAATTTCACATTCAAAATTAATATCAATGAATTCTTGGAGTTTTTTGATAGAGGAATTTGCTTTTATTTTTTTGTCTTTGGGAGCTGAATGTGACTTTCCTAAAAATAAAGACATGGGCTTAGTACACTTTTTTTTTTTTTTTAATAATCAAGGGCTTAGCATACTCTTTGAACGCACAAAAAAAGAAGTAGAAGAAACTGAGATTTCGTTTAGAAGGTTATTTCACTATTGCTCATAAAAATTCTTAATTATTAATATGGCTAAAAAATTTCAAGTTTTCCTGCGATTTAACCCTGCAATTGAGAAAAGAGAACTTTCTTTAATAATATTCATGATAGTAATAATTTATTTTCTTAAAAAATGATATATTCTTCTAAAATTTCAAATTTATTACAGTGTATAAAGAAATATTAAATGAATAAAAAATTTATGCGAGACCCAATAAAAGTTTTAAATAATGAAAATAATTCATGGAATTTGAAAGAAAATGTATTATTTAGTGAAAATCGTTAAAAGTTCATGCTCAACATTTTTATCGGGCATAAGAATCTGAATTCAAGTACGGGATTTTCTGCTATGAAATAATTGCATGTGGTTTTTCTTGTCAATAAAATTTTTAAATTGAGAATTTTCATAATTTTTCTGACCAATAAAATTTTTAAATAGAGGCTTTTCATCAAGTTTTCTAATTGTTTATAATTCATGGGTAATTTAAATTCAAATGCATTATACACACACATATATTGAGTCTCGTAATTAGCCTGACTGTTAACTGTAGGATCATATAATGATTTTTATTTTATATATTTTTTTAAAAAAGGTTGTTGGTTTTATGACTCGCTGTGCGCATTTTGGCATTATCTACATTGTTTCATGTTTAGCTTCAAGCTCTCTTTTTGAGTCTGTTTTTGTTTTTTCGGTTTTGTTCTTAGCCAGCCTCTGCTTCTGGCTAGCTTTCGATTGCTAGATTAGCTATAGAGCCTAACTGGGTAGCTAGGCAGCCAAATGAATGTCCATACAAATGAACGTGTTCATTGTACCGCGTCTCGATTCAATTCAATCATTTTCAAACTATAAATATATTCAGATATTTTCCCCTTTCACTCTCCCTAATATACCAAATCTTTGTATTCGCCCTTCTCTTTTTACGCTCGGTCAAACGCACACAGTACGTATATTCCTGGGAATTAAAGACACCAAGAAAAGTGAAATCGCTTCTTAATTTCCCAAGGCCGCCCACATATATCAAAACAACTATTAATTCCCCGTAGACGTGACACAGATATGAAAGGCAATAATTTTTAAATACTCATGATCATCATTTTTACTTACTTTCCAGAGTCTAGAGCTCAAAACAAATTAAAAGGCTTGGGGTGAAAGGTACCAGAAATAAAAAAGAAAGCTCATGACTGTACGTTTGATTCACACACAGGAATAAAATCTCATAATGATATCATAATCATCACTCATTTTGGTCTTTAATCATGCATACGGGCATACCACTTTGGTGTCACATCTAGCCCCGCATGCCAAAAATTTGGATTCACTCGTAACCGAAATGACACGAACCAATCAGTTTGGAGGGACTGGGTGCACGTACAACAGTGGATCGATGTGAATAGGTGGTGTCACTTGACGGCGAATTATTATATGATTGACGTACGTAATTAAATAATCAGTTGGCACATCATTTTGTTTTCTTTCTAGGATTCTGCCATATCCCTAAAAATCCATTCGTTTCAACGCCATCGGGTTTTTATAATCGACACGTACGCTCGTTCCCAGATCTTTCTAAAAGATTATATTTGTGGAATCATTATACTAATAAGATTTGTGATGGTGTTACCAGCATTATTATTATTATCCCAATCCAAAAATGATTTTTCTTTTTTCATGTTAAAGTTTTCGGGTTTGATATGATCGCGATGAGGAAGATAAATTAAAGCCCATCGTCTACATACACTAATCTATACAATAGCTAGTCCGGTGCTTTATGCAAATTTAAAAGATAATTAGAGATTTAATTTATTTCAGCCATTCCGTATATCTTCATTTTCTCTCTCTAAACTATTCTTTTATCAATCAACTGTCTGCACATATATTAAGTTTTAATTAATAACAGTTCCAATACAAATTATTAAATAAAATATTTTAAAAAAGTTATGATACATTTTTAATAAATAACTAACTTAATAAACTTTCATAATCTCTTTAAATTAGTCATATAGATTTTAGATTTAGAGTCAGACCAAATAGTAAATTAAATATGATTATTTGGGCATTATATATAAGAGATATGATTAGATTACAGGCGCGATTTTACGCATGAAAATAATTTGTTTGATGCGGTTCTTTCCACGTTTAGAGCTTTTTAATTACTTATCTCCCTTATCTCTTCCGCAGTACTGCTAAGGTAAAAAGGCATAAATAAAAATATGATACTCGTCTTGACTAGCTAGCTATAACAATTACTAGCTATTAATTTAAGTGTGTGTGTGTGTGAGAGAGTGAGAATTAAAATATTTGTTATTTATTTTGATAAACAGTTATAGAAGATAATAAGAAATCATAGTCATTTCCTTACACCTCAAGATAGTATTGCAATTTAAAAACAATATAACAAATTTTACATAACCGTAATTGGTCTTATTTCCATCGAAATTATTCTCAAATTGCAATAAAATTCATTTATACAGTCTCAGGATGTCCGGAGTGTAGATGAAAAAGAGGCCGAGTCATGACATTGCTATTATAGCACCACAGACACCAGTAGTCTAGTTTGGGGGGAAAAAATTGGTACTTATTATAAGTCTATACAGAGACTAATTAATGGCAATGTCACATTTTTGCCCCTTTTAAATGTTGACAGAGAAAACAGAGGTGAGGCACAATGTATAAAATAATTTTTATACCCATTCATAAAATTTTTCAAATTATGATATATTTATTGGATTAACCAACTTTCATAAATATGTGAGAATTATATAAATTGGAATTATAAAAATGACCGGAGTGGTATACAAGTGCTTGTGTGTCATTCTGTGTGAGTTTGCCTATACCTTTTTTTTTTTGGGAACATTGTCAATAAATCTCTATTTAAAGAGTTTTTTGCTTGGACCTAAGTTTCTTTTAAGGTCCTAGATCCTTTAGGCCAAATATGAATGAGAATTAAATGATTATAATGTTCATACCACCCTACCACACCACTTAGATACTCTCACACTCTCTTCCCTTGCATCATCGCTCACTCTCCATTTTCTACACATCGTTGTCATTCACCCTCCTCTCTCACATCAAGGGTTGCCTCTTACTCATCGTCTTACTCACACTGCCTCCTCCTTGCTTGACTTGCTCGTGAATGTCAGCGACAACAACCTTCTCCAACAATTGTGACAACAACCTTCTTTGAAAATGACAATAACGGCTTCTAATGAGAGGATGATTGTTTCTTTGGCCTTCGTTCTAATCTAGAATATTTAACTATCTCCTTCATTTCTTCTTCTCCTCTACAACCCTATCTCACTACCCTCAATTTGTCGCTGCCTATCATTAGCCCCTATTCGACCAACTAATTTATAAATATAGATCTATGGGTTTGATTTCTATAAGTATGGGTTTGAGTGGTTGAGAGTTTTAAGGATGAGCAAACTTGGAAAGTTTATTTTCATAATAGGGGAAGATAGTTTGTATACAAGGGAAGATAGTTTGCACAAAAGGAAGATCATTTGCACTAGTATACTTTTCACATCTTGGATTAATTTTGGGATACATGAGAAGGAATTTGCACATAGGGAAGATGGACTGCATACAACGGAAGTTAATTTAAACATAATAAAGATGAATTGCACATAGAGAAGATATATTGCATATAGGAAAGATGGTTTGCACACAAGGGAAGACTGTTTGCACAATGCAAATTTGCACATTATATAGCTTAATTTTGGGACACAATGGAAAACATTTGCACCCAAGGGAAGATGGATATTGCATATAAAGGGAAGCTAATTAGTTGTACATAGGAAAGATAAATTGTATGTAGGGAAGATGATAGCACACAAGGGAAGATCATTTGCACTAAAGAAAAGTTGTTTGCATAAAGCATAATTTGCATATTCTAACTTAATTTTGGGACACAAGGGATTTGCACATGGGGGAGATGGATTGCATATAAGGGAAGTTAAGTTGCACATAAGGAAATTGTATTACATAAGATAAGGTGTATTACGTATAGGGAAGATGAAAAACTGGCAGGGAATATAATATTGTCATTTGCACATGTACTAATTTGTCTATTTAGGCTTAATTTTATAACACAAGAGGATATATTTCACCTAAGTAAGATGAATTGTACGTAGGGAACTAAAATGACAATTTAGTAATTTAATCCTTATATCTATTCGGCAAAAGTACGGAAAAAACCTTAATTAATTAATTGATTACCAAAATGCCACTGAGGCAAAAGTATTAACCCATCTGGTCCCCTGTAATTGATTACATGTCTTATGTAATCGATTACAGAGGGTCAGATCTCATTTTTTTTTTTTGCATTATGTAATCGATTACGTCACTGTTTAGTAATCGATTACATAAAATTGGCACTATGTTATCGATTACGATGAGTGGCGTAATTGATTACATAAAATCAAAAGGCAAATTTGGCAGTTACCACGCGATGTAATCGATTACAGCACGGGTCGTAATCGATTACATTGCGCGGTTTCAGTTTTTTAAAAAGCTCAACCCACCCGAAGCCCTTCATTATCGTTTCTTATACCCGATTAGTCTCCCCCACTCTCCTTCATTGACATTTTTGGCCACAAAGCTTCATAATCAAGGCGTGGGTTGAGGAAAAATCAAAGATTTGCTTTCATCTACGTTGATTTCGGTAGGCTTTCGGTTCCCATTGCGAATTTGTCTATATTTTCTTCGTTTTTTTGAAGATATGGTTCATGTAATCGATTAGGGTTTGTTTTCTTTGGGTATGTAGTATTTTGATCATTCATTTGAATTGTTTGTTGTTGTTTTTGAATAAGTAATAGATTAAACTGATGTTTTTGTGCGTTTCGAAAACAATGTGTGTCTATTTGCATGTGAAACTGATGTAAACAGTGGGATTAAAACACAAATTACATGTTATTATGTGTATGGATGTTGAAGATTATTGATTACACTATACTGGTGTAATCGATTACATAGTGCCAATTTTATGTAATCGATTACTAAACAGTGACGTAATCAATTATATAGTGTAAAAAATGGAAAAAAAAAAAGATCTGACCCCCTGTAATCGATTACATAAGGCATGTAATCAATTACAGGGGACAGATGGGTTAATACTTTTGCCTCAGTGGCATTTTAGTAATTAATTAATTAATTAAAGTTTTTTCCGTACTTTTACCTATCTATTCACTTTAAAGAACCATGATCTTTTAAAAAACTTGAGTTATCGTTGGGTAATAAATTTCTCAAACATGTCATTTTGAACAATCTTCCCCTTCTTTTTAAAAAAAAAAAATATTAAAGGGATAGACACTAAAACAACATAAAACTACAAGCAGAACAAATAAATAGGCTGAGGCTTCTGTGCTATTAGGCTCGAAAGCCATTCACTTTTGTTTCTTCCTCTAAATTAGGCCGTAGTTGATTTTATTCTTCAAAAAGTTTCCCTACTTTTTATTTTACAATAGTCGATATAAAACACATCATCAAGCAATTTTTTAACTTCTTTTTCAATAACTAAAAACTGTTTTTTTCAAACAAGAATCGAATTTGGCAAAAAAAAAAAAAAAGAACAGAAACTTGAAAAAAAATTTCCACGTTGGAATATTGCCAGAATCATCTGTCTCGCTCTTTCACAGTACACTCCAACGTAGATTGTGTGCCAGGTGCTCCGATCCCGTTCACACTCAATCGAATTCATTCTTAGGTGCTTGTCTCTCTAATTAGAGAGTTGAAACATTTTTTTTTATTTTTTTAAATTTTTTTATATATTTTATTTATTTAAATTAAACTATATGTGCTTCTTAGGTGCTTGTCCCTCTAATTAGAGGGTTGAAACATTTTTTTTTACTTTTTTTAATTTTTTTTATATTCTATTTATTTAAATTAAACTATATGTTGCATTCTGAATTTTTTTTTGCAAAAGATATTGGGTGCAAAAAAAAATTCAGAATGCAACATATAGTTTAATTTAAATAAATAGAATATATAAAAAAATTTTAAAAAGTAAAAAAAAAAATGTTTCAACCCTCTAATTAAAGGGACAAACACCTAAGAAGCATGGAAGGGAGAAGCAGGGAATGTGAACCCACTCAATCCCATTCTTGGTAAATAATAAAAGCCTATCAATCAGTTCATATCAGTCAACAGCACAACACAAGGATGGCCAAAGCCTGAGGCCAGAAAGATGTCAATCTGGGCGGAAGAAGTGCGTGCTTGACATTGCTGGCTAGTTGCAAGCATTATTTAAGATGAAAGATGAGTTGGGAGGGTGGGCCCTCAGCTAAAAAATGAAGGGAAAATTGATTACAGGGCCTAAGGGAGAAAAATAATTACAAAAAAGGCCCAAGAAACATTCACAATGCAGGGCCTTTTCTGGCATTTTTTCAAAAAAAAGTGTATGGACATAGTTGTTAATTGCTACAGATGTAGTTGTTAAAATGTAGTTATTAATTAGATTGATTTAGTTGTTAATGGGGACTGATATAGTTGTTAACCGCTACTGATGTAGTTGCTAACGTTTTTTGAAAAAATGCCAGAAAAGGCCCTAGGCATGTGAATATTTTTTGGGCCTTTTTTATAATTATTTTGTTTCCTTAGGCCCTGTAATCAATTTTCCCAAAAATGAAAATGAAAGTTGGAATCCACTTGGGGTGGACGGAGATTATAAGGTGACCTTTTGTCATTTCGTACATAATTCAATCACTAGTAATCTAATCTCCAGTCCTTTGATGCCATCACCACCCTTCCTTTTTCATGCACGGACGATTCTCTCCCCCTCTTTATGCTGCCCGCCCATCAGTATTCAGTACTGTCCTTCATCCAGAACAAATGCTCTTCACACAGACGTCATCCTTCTTTCTTTTGGACGTTTATGCCCCTCAATCCACTCTCTCTCCTCCATCTTCCCCACTTCAACGTCCTGTCCTCCTCGATCTCCTATTCATTCCTCACACTTGGCTTCCCTCTAATTATCTTCACACTTCCACTCCTACTTGCCTAATCAATTCTTATTTCATATAACCATGAATTAGCTTTTGCCTGCGGGCGGTAATTTGCTTTTGAACATGGCAAGATATATATATAAGATCAATACTGCGTATATTAAGTAAGTCAGTCTTGTTAATCAGTAGATGGGAGGCGTGGGAGAGTTGTGTTGGTCACTATATAAGACAAAAAAGCCGAAAGGGAATCAAGAGAAAGGCCTTATCATATATGCGCTCATATTCTTGTGCGCAATTTGCTACTCCAGAAGCCACCGTGCCCACTGGCTTTTATCAGACATAAATAACCTTTCAGGCCTTCTCCAGCCTCCGGAGGACCAGTGAAATTATATTCCCTGTTACCTCTAATGATAGATATAATCCAGTAATTAGCATATTGCTCAGCACCACCACTGGCCTCTTTTCTATCTACTTTACAACACACCCCATCAGCAGATAGGTATGAGTATGACAATAGTCGTCTTTTTTATAAATTCAATTCAGTTTGACTAAATCTCATATATAAGCAATGAATAAAAGTTCAGATATTTAATTAATATGTCTTAATTTTCCCTTGTTTAATAATGAATATTGAATAAAAAAGATGCTATCAATACATTTTCTCTGAAGGGTAAAATTGAAAAATAATCATTAATTACAAACTTTTAAGGTGGATTTATATGTACCTTTAATTTTTTTTTCTTTTCACAAACTGCGCATGTAATAATTAGTAAGGACCAAATTAGTAGATCGGATATTAGAGTTGATTATTAATTTGTTTGTTTAGACCTCTTTCTCCCTCCTTAGAATTCTATAAATACTCCGCCATTTAGCCTCATCCTCATTGTCAAATTCAAGACCACCACTTGACTTCTTCCTCTGAGCTTTCAGGATATACATGCATATCTCATATTGTAGTAGCTTCCTTGCTGATCTTCTCTTATCGGGTTTTTCTTGTGCTTTAGAGTTCAATCTCTATCAAAGATAGGCTGATCACCATGAACGTCTCTATGGTAATGAGCAGCCATGTAACACATCCCCTTAAAAATAGTCCCCTCAGCAGTCGAAATTCGAATCTGATCACTCTTCCACGGCAGAAAGAGAAGGTGGTCGTGGTCATCGGAGCCACCGGCACCGGAAAGTCCAGGCTCTCCATCGAACTGGGCACCCTTTTTACCGCACAAATCATTAATTCCGACAAAATGCAAGTCTACGAAGGCCTTGACATAGTCACCAACAAAATCACTAAGGAAGACCAACGAGGCGTGCCTCACCATTTGTTAGGAACAGAGAGCTCCAACTCAGAGTTCACAGCCTCCCACTTCAGTGAGGCCGCTTTCCTCGCCATCGAGTCAATTACGTCTTCCGGACAGCTTCCGATCATCGTGGGAGGATCCAACTCATATATTGAGGCACTTTTCGACGACGACGACTATAAATTCCGATCAAGGTATGATTTCTGTTGTCTCTGGGTAGACGTGTCATTGCCGGAGCTCGACCAATACGTGGCCAAACGGGTTGATCAAATGTTAGAGAGTGGAATGGTTGATGAACTGAGACCATTTTTCAATCCAAAGGGAGACTACTCTCGAGGGATTAGGAAAGCTATTGGAGTTCCAGAGTTCCATCAGTATTTTCAAAAGGAATCGTTTATTAGGGATGAAGGATTCAAGCAGAGGTTACTGGAAGAAGCAGTGAATGCAATGAAGAAGAACACGCACAAATTGTCACGTAGACAATTGGGGAAGATTCAGAGACTGTGCGATGTGAAGAGATGGAAGATTCGTCGGCTAGACGCCACAACCGTGTTCCGCAAGCATGGGGAAGAAGCAGAAGAGGAGTGGAAGAAGGTTGTGGCAGTGCCAAGTGCTATGATCGTAGCCAGGTTTCTTTACGATTTACCATCTGCGAATGTTGGTGCTGGCCTGAGACTGTTGCCATCTTCTTTGGCCCTGGAAAGCGCATGGCCACCGCAACGTGCTGAATACCCACGACTCTCCATCTTCTAAATTTATCTGACCTGCTGCGGTTACCATTTACGGCACACATTTTATTATTTATACTTTTTTTGTCAAAATAAGCTCTGTCTGCAATAAAAGTGACGTCTTTAATAATGAGATTATTAAATATCTGTATTCAATTCACCTCTCAAAATTAATATTAATATAAAATATATAAAATTCTTACTGATGGACTTTTCTTTTTTTTTTTTTTACCATGAATGGATACTTTTCATTATTAATACATTAATTGAGAGTTGAATTTCGTGCATGTTATTTAAATTTATTCCAATGGTCCATTTACCACTCATATAAATAAACGAAAATGATGTATTTTAATTTAAATTCTCCCTCTAATTATAAATATAATATAGAGTTGACTCCCTTTTTTTTTAAAGATTAAGGAGGCTATATAAGTTATTTAATTATATCTTATATTGTGTATCTTTAGATTATATGTCAGTTTATGAGTTAAATAAAATAATTTGGAGAAAAAATGAAAAATATAAATATTTTCAGGTAATTTAAGTAGTTTTCTTATTTTTTCCAAAAAAATCAACTCTGTCTTATATTTAAGAAATGAAGGAGTAGAAAAAACATCTATTTGATTACAAACACTGAAACAGTAATAGATTATTATAGTCAATTAATTTATTCCTTCTATTCATAATATAATGCACTGTCAACCTCTACCTTGCACATGAAAGAATTTCCTTTTTTTTTGGACATCTATCGTGAAAATGATAAGGATATAAAAACTGAATTTATTGGGTTGAATAATTTATTTTTTCTTGAAAATACAAATATGTTATTATAGAATATAAAACCTAAAACTACCCTCCTAGAATATAAAATCACATTTTTAGAAGACATCGCAATAAAGCTCTCTCAATGCTTGACATCCTGATTAGTCAAACAATGCATAATCCTTGAGTTAAACAATATTTTGAAATGGTTTGGTTATCTATTGAGCTTTTTTTGCCCCATAATTAATGTCATTTCCCCAATAATGCTTATTCAAGATGGATAGAAATGTGAGCCTCCGTCCGAAAGACCAGTACTGGTGAGAGAAGATAAAGAACAGTGAATGAACAAGGCATGCAAGCAGACGATCTGGAGAAAATTATGTTGCTAGGATTGACAAAAATTGTTTTTTTTTTTTTTTGGCTGGGCAAGTATAAGAAGTTCGAGGTGAAAGTGATATAGTAAGAGAATAGAAGAGCGGTGTCTTAGACGATGAAAGGGAGAACAAAAAGAAGAGTGGCGTTTGAACTTTGAACTTTGGACTTTGAAAAGATTTTTGGAAGGTATCATATTCCCAAGACTTTGTGCCCGGGCGACTCGGCCAGTTGTAAGGGATGGCCTCCCATGCTTAAAGGCCTTGTACGCCTCGTACATAACTAAATTCATATAATTTGAGTGAGTGAGTTAACATCCACCGTTCTTTTGATATATGACATATTTAAAGTATTAAATTTTAAATAAAATATATATTTAAAGAGCTGATCTCAATCTTAAATAAAAGACATAACTTTAATATTATTTGTCAATATTTTTCTTATATTCCACTATTGATGTTAGCTACCTCAACAATAGACAATAAGAAGAGGGAATTAATGAATTAAGAAAAAAAATAATTAAGATGTTTTAAAAAATTAATTTTATAATAAATTTTTTAGAATTAAGTTATAATTAATTAAATTAACTTTATTAATATAATTAAATTAAATAAATATGCTTAATAGTAACTCATTTAAGGGTGGGGCCTTGAGGGGACTCATCAACCCCAGGGCATTCGAACCTATCTATCTCTCTCTCTCTCTTTAATACATTGGTAAGTCATACACCTGGCTTTGGTCCGATTCCTCATTCCATCCGCTGCTCTCATTTGTACCAAAACGACTTCGTTTTAGTGTAAAGGAGGGCAGTTGTGTGCCTGTGCCACTTTTTTTTTTTTAAAAAAATAAATATTTTAAGGCACTGATTGATATTAAAAAAATATTTTAGATACTGAAAAATTATTTTACGATTCTGAAAAAATATTTTAGGATACTGACGGGTATTGAAAAGATACTTGAAGATACTAACTGGTATTAAAAAAATACTTCGTGGTCTTAAAAAAATATTTTAGGGTACTGACTGATATTAAAAATATATTTGAGGATACAGACTGGTACTAAAAAAAATATTTCATGATACTAACTGATATTAAAAAATACTTTAAGATATTGACTGGTATTAGAAAAAATATTTCATGATCTTAAATGAAGTATTTTTTCAGTACCTGAAATATTTTTTTTAGTGTCAATCAATGTCTTAAAATATTTATTTAAAAAAATAAAATTAAACAAAATTTTTAAAAAATGGCACACGCGCATAGTTGCCCTTCTTTGCGCCATTGGGAGGGCAGCGGATGGAATGAAGAATTGAACCAAAGCCAGGTCGAGTAAGCCACAGGCAACCTAACCACGTCTTTATCGTTTCAACCACGCATCTAATTTTTTAAACACTAGATTGTAATTCTTTTTATTATAAGAAAGATGGATAATAAGGAAATGGTCCAGGAAGATAACCTTTTTCCCCCAGAATGAATGCATAAATTCCTTTTTGTATTTTTCCTAAATCATATTGCATTTTTGGACCCATTTTGTTAGATTGGATTCCCATATTGTTCCAAAAGCTGCCAGTTACCCCCGGATTGACCATTCCAAACTGTGGTCGTAGTCTTTGACCATAAAGGAAAATTAAAGGTTGTGGTCCCCCAATCTCATTTCATTTTTAAACATGAATGGGTTAAATGACAAATTTGACTTCTCTCACGTGCAATCAGTATGCTTAATTTTCTATTACCTCTGTTTTATTTTATAAAGTTTAAGAAATGGTGCAAATGCCAATCTAAATTTAACTTAACATCGTTCATCTCTTTCATGTCAAACACGAATTCAGGTAAATCTGGTCATATGAAAAGCTCACATCACTTTATTTAATTTTCATCCTTCTTAAAAGTTGAATAGATAATCAAAGTACAAACCATAATCTCAACCTTAGAGGACACAGGGATTGAACACATACAGCAGCTAAACATACCAGAGATAAGACAAGGAATTAAGAAAGATGGGCATAAATTAAACCTTAATAATCAAACACAACATTAGACTACTTTTCATGGTGTTATCGAGGGAAAAACAGATGTGTTCAAATGGGTCCCCCGCAGTAATAAGTAGCATTACAGAAATCTCCAAGGGTAACTTTATACTCATGAACAGGCCTGATAAGGAATGGAGGCAAGCGAAGCAAAAACTCACACACACACTGGCTATCCACTTGCTTAACCCACCTGCAACAATCCTCTTCTTGATCAGTGCGATGGTGGCGATGGTGTTTGTGTCCGTGTCCGTGTCCGTGTCCGTGTCCGTGTCGTTGTCGATGGCTATGGTCGTCGTCATCGTCGTCGTCGTCGTCACCGTCATCGTCGTCGCCGTCATCTGGCGGGGAGGGAGGAGATGGCAGCGTTCTTCGAGTGAAAGGGAGTCTTGCACAAGCATAGTTTGCAAGTGCAAATTGAGATGCACAAAGTGACCTAGGCTCTGTTGGTACCCTCATTGGCATGCTCTCCATCTTGGGCATTAATGCCAGCAATGCCACTACCAGTATTGTTATCAAATTTATAACCTTCACTCTCTCCATCTCAAATCTCTCCCTCAAGCTAGCTAATGCATGCATGCATCAGAGCCAGGAAGAGTTTTAATGTTTGTATTTCACATGGCCTCCTTGAACCTGCTTATATACTTATAAAGTCCATGAGATGGGACTTAAAAAAAATGGAACTACGTACGTACCAAGATGGCGGGTCTGTTCTACCATGTTTCATCCAATTCGTGTGATGACTTTGTAGGTGAAGTGTAAAACTATTCTTGATGGGATTTGCACTTTAATTTGCATCAACTACCTTGTTCCTGAACCGTAAGAGACGTTTCTACCAATTATTCACACGCTGGCCAAGAGCGTGTGCCAACAATATGCAGTAGAAGTTATGTAGCTTGACACCGATTGACAACTAGAAGAGGTTAAAGAGCGTGTGGAAGAATAAAAGAGGCATGCTATTAACATGTTTTTATTTGAGTGCTTGCTTTGCAAGTATAACTAAAGAATGTCCTCACTTAGTTGCTGAGATAAAATAAAATGTTACAGGAGAGGAGAAATGTGATAGATCTTGGATTCTGATAGGTTAAGATAGAGATAGAAAAGAGGAAATAGGGAATTCTAGAACCAGAATCTGTAATTCTAGACCAAGAGAAGCATAATTCACTGAATATATGATACTTCACATAGCATATAATTGTGTTACACTTGTACTTAAATTGACAGACCTCATAACTGACCCATAAAACATAAGTAACTAATAACTTAACTGACATAAACTTCCTAAGACACATGTAAGATAACTACTAATAAAGATATCTGCTTGCCCATAACACCCCTAGACAGAACGCCTCTTTCTAGAATAAACCAGAAGAGGACGTTGGTCTATAACAAAATGTCTTCTTTGCTTTCGGTTCACACGTGTGTTCCATGGCATTGGATATTGTCCCTTGGGAAAGAAGAAAATAATCTTTTATTTGACTTTTGCCACTGTAGATGTGACTTGTAAGGTTCACTTTCTTTTCTAGTTTTCGACACAGGTAGGGGGGTAACTTTCTAAGAAACAAGAAGGAAAAAGTTTATGTTTTCTCACAATGAATTCAGGACTTTTCATTGGGTACATTGTAGTTTTCTTAGGCTTACAAACTTTTTCTTGCAGGATGGACAATTTCAGTTAGCAAGGATGTGCATTTTCTGGAGGATTATACATGGAACTGGTGGGAGGAGGGGCAATATTAACTTGTGCATGTTCAGCAACATTCTGATCAGCGTAATGATCAACTTATGAGAGGTACCAGACTTCCTATATTTTTTTAAAAGAAAAAATAGATGTACCAGACTACTCTCTGTGATATAACAGAGATGTGACGTTGCTATTGTTGAGCCTGAGAAAAGCACTCTTTAGGTAATTAAGAGAGGCTCCAAGATTGTATCAACAACGAAAAAACAGAAGCTGCAAAGGGACGAGGGCTTAATTAAGGTAGACAAATGAACTTATAAAAGTCTGAGACACGAGTCAGAATTATCTCTCTCAATAGTAGCAGAGGCGAGAAGGAACAAATCACTCCCATTCCTTTCACATGATTGTTCATCTCCTGGGTATTTGTAAAGCCTTTGATCAGGATTCAAGGAAATGGAAATGGAAAAATGGAGAAGCAATCATGGAAAATGTAAGTATTTCCGCAACTCCTCAAAATACCTCATTTTAATGAATATGCACGCTACTTCAAAAAATTTCTGTTTCTTCTTACACCCATATTTGAGTTTCAGAAACACTGCCGCTGACTTGATGCTTTACAGCTGTAGGCTTTTCTTTTTTAATTCAAAGCGAAGTTTCTGTCCCTGCCGATCTTAATTTTTGATTTCATTCTTGTCCATGCATGAACTGTGTGTTGGTGAGAAATGATATGGACTATGTTGCCTACTTGACTTAATAATAGAATGTGATTGTTTGACCTCTGTTTCCTCCCTTGTAACAGCATGACGAGTTAGCTGCCTCATACGTTATGTTGTGATTGTGATTGTGATCTTTGCAATTGGTAACGTATTTCCATGATAATTTCACTTTGCAGAGAAGACAGTTGGGATATTTGTGAGAATGGTGGGCTAATGAAAGAGAAAGATGATGCAAATCTGCCATAGAGTCATGAAGCTTCAGATTGATGGTTTGAAAGATTCAGAACTGAATTTCTGAGCTGGAAGGAAGTTTAGCCATCGTCGACAGCGATACTAACCAAAATAAACGCCACGTACACCTTACATACACATACACAACACGAGACCACAGCGGGAGGATGTGTACCCCGGGAAAGACCAATCGCAGCCGTTCATGATTCAACGCATCAGATGAACACGTAGAGCCAAGTGATGTGGATGGGACCCTGACCCTCCTTCCTGGTATCAATATCTTTTGGTTTTATTTTATTTTTGGAGAAATTTTTTTCTTCAAAAATTTTGCGGAAGAGACAACGGAAAGATGATTTTAGAATATCAATTAAAAATACTTCATATATTCTCCCCTCCTTATTATTAACTCCAAAGAAAAAAAAAAACCAGAAAAGTCTTCTACTTCCTTCTTCCTTGTATACCCCCGTCCACAGGCTTGACATAATACCTGGAGGAACAAAATATATATTCAACACATTCAAACCATCTTAATGTTTATAAATTAAAAAATTAGTACGGTGACAGATTTTGAGAACTGAATGGAAGAAAATGAGATGCAAATGAAAAGACAAAAGGAAAAAAATTACTCCTTGCGGTTCCTTAAATGAGATATTGTTTTTTTTTTTTTTTGAGAGATTAACAAAACTAAATAAATGCCTTAATTGTGTATCATTGAATTATAATAAATCATACAAATTAGTTTGAAGAAAAAATAATATATAAATAATCTATAACAATTTATTTAGCTTTATTAACCTTTTTATAAAAAAATCAACTATCTTATGTTTAACAAGTATTCGGGAGCAAGTTGTTCACATCTCTAGTGATTTGGGACGAAAAAAAAAACTCCGTTTTAACATGCTAACATTTTTATGGAT
The DNA here is from genome assembly GCA_037074495.1 of Acacia confusa. Lineage (NCBI taxonomy): Eukaryota > Viridiplantae > Streptophyta > Magnoliopsida > Fabales > Fabaceae > Acacia > Acacia confusa. The sequence goes on along the minus strand of CM073507.1, from coordinate 3,235,008 downwards.
GCCATCAGATTCCGAGACCGAGCAGCTGAGCATCCCTTTCATTGTAAGCAAAATAAGGGCATTACATCCTCTTTGGAATACGACTCAAATCCATCTACACCACCCCACCATCAAGTCTTTGATTCTCATAAATCTAAAACTTCCTCCTCCCCTCTTTGCACTGTCAAATCCAGAAATTTCTCATCAACTCAGCCAGCTATTCCTTCCTAATGAAAAGCTCAGTTATCAGATCAAACCAAAATTAGTCTTTTTTTTTTTGTTGCCATGGAAACAAAAATTAGTAACTAATTAAAAGAGTTCACCATGATCCATTGACCTCGAGTGTTAATAATGGCTGACGATCTAGCGATTTCAAGCCAAGGTTTCCAGTCGGGTTGCAGTGTTATGTATTAGCTGTTTATTTCCACCAGATACTTGTAGGTCTCGTTTTGCTTAAAATTATGAAGAGTGTTAACAACGGTAGATTACAATGGCCAACTTTCTCGGGGAAAGTCTAGAAGTTATATATGATCATACAATCTACAAGACTGCCTTATTCTGTCATAGTCCCTTAGCTTCATGTTAGCATAAAGCTGAGAGCGAAGACTGAGCTTTGTGAAGCAGCAGGCGTTAATAAAATGAAAAAACTTAAATACTACAGTTGATGAAACTGAAAAGAAGAAGGCGTGGTGTTTCTAACTCCATCTTCACGCTAATTTGCAGTTTACACACATGTAGCAGGCACCTACTTCATCTAGTTCTTTTACATCTGAACATATATAGAATAACTAGTTCAATCTTGCTTTACAGCTTCCATTAACCCCTCTATTTCCCAAAGCTTATAAACTTCAGGGTATGGTTAGTGATCACTAATCAGTCATCACCAGAAAGAAGGTGGAGAAGAAGGTGTGACAGATAGATTAGTCATGCCAGCATAAAAGCATCACAGTACATCTCCAGATAATGTAAAGGCGAGTTCTCTGCTGTCTTATGTGCTTCGAACGTCGTTCCCATGACTGCGACCGAAGCTTTGAACTTGATGAACTCCTCACTGAGAATACACTTGCAGCCATTTGATTTCTCCCCGGACACTGAACCACTTGAAGCTTTCACTGGAAATAGTTAATGGAGGATTAAGAACGTTGAAGTTGAAGCTACTGTGTTTTGTGACCTGAACGGTCCAAATTCCAAACATATATATAGAAGGGGAAGGGGTGGAAGATATGAAAGAAACAATATGTGGTGGATGACATGTTATGGCCCATGGTTGCATAGGGTCAGAGTCCACCTAAGACGATAAAGTGACACCTATTTGTCATTTCTCCTTTGCTAAAACTCATTAGAGAGAGACTGCTCATCCACTTTTACTAACAGAGGGCCATCCTTGTTCCCCATGACTATCCCCCTTACCTTTTGGGGGATGCATCCTTTGAACAACCATGATATCTTTTTTTTTTTCCTTCAACATTCCATTCAATCAACACACTATCAGAGAACACCCTTATTTGCAGCACAAAGCTGTTTCTTTGGCTTAAAGGTAAGGTCTAGCTGGTAATAAACCCAACCAAGACGTGGTGGCCATGTCCCTTCCCAGCTCTGCAAAGTTCAAAGTGTAAACTGCTGATCAGCTTTTGAAGCAGTTACTTCATAACATAAGATAAAAATCTCCTGGACAACCTTTCCATCAAGCGATGTTGTTCTCATAAAGCTCTATGATGCTAGCTAGCCTCTAGTTTAGTCCAGAAAATGGTTCTCAGACTCCAGAAGATTTTCATGGGGAGAGTTAGCTTAGCTCCTTTAATATATATTGGATCATCCTGACGTATTTTTTCTCTAGAAAATCTCAGTTTTCACCCAAAAATAAATAAAAAACCATAGAGGTCGCTCATAGGCATATGCACAAACAAATAGGCTAAACCTATACTGGTACGGGTAAATGGTGAGAGAGCACATAAAGTTAAAGAGAAGTGGAGGTGGCAGGGCTCATGTTCGTGTTATGATTTATACATGAATGACAAACATCCAGTACACGGATTGGACAAGCTGACTCAGGTGTATGAATATAATGCTATTTGTCGCCTTATATTTGCCCATTTCTCACCCACGTTTCTATGAGATGACATACTCAATCCCCACGACACGCCCATCTTCTCTAGTATATTAAAGAGCTAGTTTGGTTTAGTTTGGTTTGAGGGTAAGAACTAGTTTGGTTTGAGAGAGCGGGGTTGAGAAGGGGAAAGAGAAAATTTTTACCCCCTTCTTTACCATAAAACTTATGGAAACTTTTTAATATTTATAATATATACTCTCAATAAAAAAGAATATTCCCTTCATTAATGATAATTTGATCAATTCCCTTCTTTCCCCACCTTCCTCTCAAACCAAACACACCCAATTTTGACGAAACCATAATTTCTCATAAGCTTCTTTTAATATTACTGTTATCCTCATCAATCAATTATGTTGTATTTAATAATGAAATGAGGGGGGGACACTATACTTGATACCTTCAAGACATTGGATTTCACATAATTTGTATGGCCAACAACCTTCCAAGTAATAAAAACCATTAGATTCCACAAAATTTTTGGAGCTATATAAATGGATCTACACTTACATTAATTGAGGAGAGAGCACGCGCAAGTCATGGTGATTAAAGATAGTACTACCTTTTTCCACACGAGGCAACAATCATGAAGAGTGAATAGAACTAGAAGATGAAGGGCCAGAGGGTGCTCCCAAGAGAGTCCATGGTCACACCCAGGATTTTAAATTTGTGTCTGCATAATTAGTAGAGGGATCTGGGGGTTCGGGGGCAACGCCCCCGAATTTTTTTTTTAAGGAAAATTTTAAATACATTAAAAAAAACAAAAGAATATAGATAAATAAAAACTTCAACTTAACATAGAAAAATAATAATAAAGAGTTAAGAATGCAAATTGACAATTTAAAAGGTCTTGATTTGTTCTTCTTAGTGCTTATGACAATTTATAAGAAATCCCCAAGATCAATTTCATAAGATACGACAAGAATGTAAATTTAAAATCTTGCGTAGTATACAAAATGTAACCTATATCAGTTATTCCAGCATCATTTTTCTTGTAAAATTGAGTAAATGATGGTTAGTTTATAGAATGAACTGAAATGAATGAAAAATTAGATCAAGAGGAGGGGGAATAAAGTAGAGAGGGAATTAAGAATGAGAGGGTGAAATGATGGTGATAGTACAAATGGAGCATGGAAGGGTGAACTTTTGAGAAACACTAGGAAGGGAGATTGCATCTAAATATTGGATTCTCAAGGGCGTATGCTTATATTTTAATGGCATAGGCAATAAAAATGACACCTATTTTGTGTATGAAGGTCCCAACTTTTTGCGTAAATCATTAGCAGAGCCAAAGAACAGTGGCGAGAGGAATATATGTGATAATATATAGGAATAGATATTGAGAATATATAATAAATAAAGGTTTGCTAAATATCTGAAATAGGGGTGGGTGATGATAAAGGAGGGTGGACGTGGGGTTGAGGAAATTCAAGAAAAAAAAAATCCATGAGCTTTATGTCTGCACTTGCAAACAAGGGACCCAGTGTGGGTCCGCCAGTGGTCACGTGTACTCTGTCTCTGTAAAGCAGAACCCAAACGGTGTCACTGTCGATTCAACATGCCGGCCTCTTATCATTGCCGGCCGCGTCAAGACCACCTCAAAACCCTTCCCATTCAGAAGCTTCCCGGTGACTCTGCTCAGTCCCAGAGGCTGTTCTCAAATTAAAGGGACTGTGCCCCACTTCCATTTCTGTGTGAACCCATAAGCGGACATGGTGGGACCCGCCTCTATGAACTTGGGTTTTGTTTACACCACACGAACAAGTCAGGGTCTTTGTTCTTGGCCCATCTGACTTCCATTATGGGTGTATCTGGAGCAGGAGATTGCAACAGGGAGCTTTCGTGGCTTCTTTTTTCGTGTCATTGGGGTAAACGAAGCTTTCATAGCCTTATGTCTGCAGAATTGACTAATGACTTGTAAAAATCAGGGGATAAGATATTTGTGGTGCAGCCGGGTTAAAGTCTCCCCACCCACTGCCCCTCACTCAAACTCTCATGTTATCCGCCTTAGAAGCCGACCATACGATTTTAAAATACTTTATTACAGGTATCTAGACTTCTATAAGAAGTTTTTTATTCTGCTTTCCAGTGAAAGATAACACTTAAATGTTTCATATCTGTTGAAGAGAGGAACGAAAAACACCCCCAACTTGTTTTAAAACAAAGGGGTGATTAGTTTTAAAGCCGACAATATCAAAAGTAAGGCGTTGAGATGATATAAATAGTATCAGAACCATAGAGTGTTGTGTTCTATATTGACTAGGGAGAAAAATGAAAAATGTCTTATAAGAGTCTAAATACCTTCCCTCGCAACCCGTTTTAAAGCCATGAAAGGTTGGATAGTACAAAATGATATCTTTGTTTTGGATTTGCTATTAGTTTTTGTTTATTTGATTTAGGGTAAAAACTGCTAGCATGAGGTAAATTTGTGAAAAGAAGGGTCTCCTTTCAACTTAAGTTATAAGTAATCATGTCTTTAATGGCAACTCAAACGTGCTGCAACCGCGGGTTTATGACAGATTTTAGTCTCCTCATTTGGATTTTTGTTTCCTTTCTCTTCCAGAGAGCTTTCTGTGCATTTATGTTTCTATTATTAAATGGATATATTCGTCAATGCAATGTCAGTATGATTATTCTCAATTGGATATAAATACCATCCCATTAAATCAAATTAAAATTTAATACAAAACTTATCACTGCTTTTTACAGCCAAACCGTTTCCACTTTACATCAGTCACGTTTACATGAACAAATGACAAATTCAAATCAAATTATCCATGACCCAACTTCTCAAAATTAGAACTGATATCACAAAGGCCAAAAACAGAACTCTGATAAAACAACGAACACAGACAGATGTAAAATATATAAAAAATAATCAGCAGAAGAAACAAGATCTATCAAATATACATTGCATTGTTACAGACATCTTCAACTCGATCACTAGTTTGTAGTCGTGGACTATCTCAAGCCTCCCCCAATGCTTTCTTGATGTCATTCTGTGAAAGAACAATGATTCAACGCATTTGCATACCAGCCTTAGTACAACACATACAGAGAATGAAAGAGAGGGACAACAACGAGAGAGGGGGGGGGGGGGTGGGGGGGAGGATACCTCAAATGCCAGTGGTGAAGTGGTTGGACCATAACGCTGGATCACATGGCCCTCCTTGTCAACCAAAAACTTGGTGAAATTCCACTTTATCCCAGAGCCCAGAAACCCACTTTTCTTTGATTTAAGGAATTTATAAACCGGAGATGCATCTGGTCCATTGACACGTACCTGTATGCATAAAGGAGTATGTTAACAACCAATGCTATATAGAAAAACAATATATCGCATAATATCAAAAAGAAAAAAACAGTGTGTGAGTATATCGCTATTCTGAGCAAAAAAAAAAAAAAAAAGTATATCGCTATTCAAAGGATGCATCACACAACAATAGAACAAGTTTATTAATTCTTTCTGAAAAGATGAACCTACTCATTCATACTGTGGGCATATAATAGCTTCATACCACAAACAAGTTTTTCTGAGGCTCAGAGGATGCTTAAACATCAATGTCTTAATTCTTAACTATAAAAAAATTCAGATTGAAAGATATTGCATCTTGTTCAGTGTTCAGAAACAGAGCTCCCCCTCATTATTTTACCCTTGGTTCAAATCACAGATGAAAGATAATGTACCGCATTCAAAAGGTTTAACAACTTCACAATTTGTCCTTTATTATTAATTTTTTAGGCTGAACATTAGCGAAATCTTTTCACAAAATCACACTATGGCTGATTTGACAAGCACATAATCGCCTCTACTGTTTAGTTCTTTTTTTCTTTCAGAAAATGAAAAGCTCTAGAAGTATCCCAACTGCCAAGACATTTGTGAACCAACTCAATAATGACATTATATATTTTCAGAAAGCTCTAAAATTTTGCAAAGAATAAACATCATTCTATCTTCATGCTCGAGTGAAGCATATTTCAAGCCGCATCTAATATATTCCCTCAGGTATATCTGATGGGCTTGATAAGTTTTGGGACTTGGTTTATCATAGAAGGGCCAAAACCAAGTCAGGCCCAAAGTTTGAGTCATCTGGGGGACCCCACGTAGAAGGGCAGAATGAGACGAGGACCAATACTGATTCTCTGACAGGACAGAGTAGTGGGAGTGCGATAAAAGGAGGCCAAGAGATCAGGGGAAGGGAGGAAAAGTAGAGAGTAGTGAGGAAGAGGAGCCTGGTCTCTCGAACACTAGGCAGAATAGCTTGAGATACTGTTGCATTGTATTTTTCTGTTCTTTCCACGAAGCTTTCCTACTAGAAAGGGGGCGTTAGAGTCTGTCTTCTCTCATTTTCCTTATCAGTAAAGAGGATACTGCATTATCAATTCTGGTTTAAGCTTTCGGTCCTAACAATATCATCTTTAGAAGCATATTAAGCTTCTTGTTCAAGTTCAATTTCCACTAGCTCAATTCAGCTGTCTTTAGCAGTGTATTTATCCACCAACACCCTACTTCCCTTCCTAAAGCCCAATACAAGGAAAAGAATAGATAGACTAAGAATGCACTTGCAATTTGCATATTACAAATTTGTTAAGAAAGAATATTTGAAAATGCTAAAACTTTCAAATATACAATATAGGAAGTTCCTACCATGCGTCCTTTGTAACCAATCCAATTGCATAGGAAGGCTAGTCTGGCCAGTATAATTGTGTGAATACTCAAAATGCACCATGGATGATTTTGGAAATTGATGCTGGAATCCTGCCCTAGTGTTTTTCATTTTTTTTGGTGATGTTGCACTGTTGCAGCATCCATCTAAAGCAGGAGTAAATCATACTGTTTTTTTATGGGTACTGCAACATCATAGAACAAAACAAAAAAGAACCTTTGGCAGGATTCCAGCATCTATTTGAAACATCATCCATTAACTTCTTTTATAAGCCTGACTGCTTATACTGGCCAGACTTTCCTTCTGTGCAAGTGTTGGCTCCAGAATGTGTTTATATAGAAGTCAAACAGCAACTTTAGCATGTTCTTAAATTGAGGGGAAAAGGGTAAGCGATTAATCTACCCACTAAAGAAATTTATCAACCAACAACATTCCTGCTTCCCTCCCTAAGCCCCCATAAAAGGAAAAGAATATCAAACAAAGCACTTGCATTTTGCACATCATAAATTGCTGATAAAGTCCATTTTCTTTCAGGGAAGCAGTCTGTGCCTTAAAAACTCATTCATGACATCAAATTGTGAAAAAGGTAAAAAAACAAGAAGACTCCAAGGAAGACATCAAACATATGCATGAAAAAATTTGAAAAAGCAAAATCAATACTTTCTAACGCAATATAAGTTCCTAGAAGATGTCCTTCGCAACCAATCAACTTTCACAGAAGGAAAGTCCGGGCAGTATAAGCAGCTAGGTTTATAAAAGAAGTTAATGGATAATGTTCCAAACAGATGCTGGAACCTGCCAAAGGTTCTTTTTATTTTGTTTTGCGAGGCTGCAGCATCCATAAAAAAACAGGAGAGAATCATACTGAAGGAAACATAAAATACTACAAGGACACAATTTAGAAGACAGAGCTCTGTATACCTTCACTGTTCTCTTATAAGGACAAACACACTCATCTATGACTAGGAATCTTCAATTTTTTTTTTCCTTTTGGGTTTCTCTTCAGGTTAAAAGATGAGATTGTTTCCATACCCTTGCTCATTGAGTCATAATAGGAGACAAGTTGGAGAAGGAACTAGCTTCTAGTTTGGGGTGACACAGAGAGGTTGAATTCTCCTAATTAGACATCAAATTTGACAGGGTATCAAGTGTCTGTGTGTGTTTTATGGAATAAGCAACCTTGACTCTTATATCATAATTCTAATGCATCGTAGATGATGACTTCATAACTACAAAAAGCAGTTTATTCGTGTACAATATATGAATTCCTAACATTTGAAATGCCAATTATAATCATTTTTAATTAATTTAGCTGGATCAAGCAGTCAATCAAAATTTGCAGTCAGAATGCAGACCAACAAATTACAATGTAATTGTACCTTCATTCACACTGGTATTTTCTATTTTCAACCTTTATGGCAATTATTTCCATATAAGATAAAAATTGTCAAATTAACACGAATCCAACAGGAAAAAAAGGAAGTTGATCATAATCTAAGGAAAAGATCCAGATTGCCTACGCAAACTACATTCTTAAACCTTTCCAAAAATAGGATACTCGGCCTTGTATCTTGTGCATGCAAACTCTTGCGCCTCTTGGCTTGTCCCGGGCTCTTGCTTCAGGAATTGGTTGCAAGGAAATGCCAATATTTCAAGACCTGGAGTCAACCAAACAAAAATTTCTGAACTATGATAAAAGTAAAAGGAAATCTTTTACGACCCATCATTCAAACCCACTAAACAAAATAAATTGGTGGCTGCAAAGGTACAAAACACACCCTTATCCTTGTATCGGCTGTAAAGCTCAGTTAACTGGGTGTAATTGGAATCCGTAAACCCACTGTTCGTTTGTTTCGTGAGGAAAAAAAAAAAAAAAACCATGAATTCAGTTAGCTAACGCATGTAGATAAGAATGAAAATTTTTTAGTTGTAAATAAAAGAAAAAGGAAAGACGCATGGAGAGCTGGATTAGGGAAAGAAAATAACCATTTCGAAGCGACGTTAACAATAAGAAGTACTTTCCCTTTGTAGATGCTGAGGTCCACATCACTACCCCTGGCATCCTGGGAAGAGTTTTACCCAGAAAATGAACAATAATTCCTATAAATCCATTAATATAGGTGAGAGGTTGAGACTTGGGACGACAATACCTTGACAGTGAATTCATGGATGCTTTTTTGTGAAACTGATTGTGAAGCGCCCATCCCTCTTCAGGCACTCTTCTCCCAAAGCTCCGTTGTCTGTCGCCGCCGCTCTACTTTATTCTTCGACACTTTTATGGCCGTATTATATACGGTATATATAATTAACAAAGAATCGCGGATATTTGGATCTACCGTTGGCAATATTTTATTAGTAACCTAATTTGTATAACTGCCAATATTTTATTCCTCCAAGTCACAGAATGATGAGCACTACGCCATTAAAAACGTTGACTGGTCTTGCATTCCACTCTGGATCTAGAAGGGACGAACATGGCTCACATGACTCTGTTTGACACAGCAATACTATCTTCCTTCCTCCTCCTCTTCTTTTCTTCCCGAGATAGAAAGTTGTGATTCGGAATAGATTTTCTTCTCCCCAGTTTTATAGTAAATAATTAAATAAATATCATGATGCAATAATAACGTCAAACAATTGTAGCGATTGTCCAACAGTGAAAGGTTTTTGCGTCGACTGATTTTTGTTGGAGGGTGCTGTGGCATGAAAAAGCAGGAGGTACGAGTGGCATTGCACGTTGTAGGTGAGCCAAGCCAAGTCACGAATCCCATATGAGCTGCCAACGACCTCAATAAATTCCCAGCCGCCACCCATTATTGAATAAAGGGGCAATCACAACTGCCCGCGCGTGACATTCTCCTCGCTAAGCGCTTGAGCTTCTATATAATAAATCATAAAATCATTCTTCCAATTTTTGAGAGAATCACATTTAGACATCCTAGTTAGTCTCAGTCAAGAGAAAGAATTCATTAACACGTCTTATAAGTTGTTTATAATACATATTACATTTATTAATCCCCATGTTCACTTAACAATGAAACTTTTCTAATATTATTTTACTTGGTCGAGACCTCAAAATCATCCTCTCTAAACTGCCTTCCAACTCATCAATCATAATGGCATTCGTCCCCTGCATTCTGCGAAGCGGCTAAGTACACATCTCAATAGCTAATTCTTTGTTTTTGTTGATCGATGAGATAATTATGGGTCATGATCCACTCTGGAAATATTCAACAATCTCCATCCCTTTATGGCGATTTTCCCGCGTTCAAGCGGTAACCATTATTTCTTCCTCATCGTTGTTCTGTTGGTACAAGAAAAAATGATGGTTTGCTTTTACGATTTAACCGGCCCCTCCCACAAGGCTATGGCAGGGTCTGGCCTTTGTCCTTATTTCTCTTGACATGTACGAGGCAACTGAGCGAAATTGAGTAGCAACTGCCAACAGCCACGGAGAATTATCAAACGTTTCAGTTTCATCAAAGGCTTTCGTAATTCAGAACGCAAGAGACGTGCCCCTCAAATCCAAATACTTGGTAAAATGTTTTGGCAGTTAAATTAAAATACCGAAATTTATTTTCAGCAAAATAAAAATAGCGGAACATTTTGGTCTCAGTTTAATAGCACCACCAGTTACTGAACTTCCAGTGGCGAGATGTAATCGTACTACTGCTAAGGGAGCCAGGTTTAAAACTACGAATACATACAATGATTAAGCAGCGATCAATAATTTAGGCCTGTTAGGTTCTTAAAAAGAGGGGAAATTAAAAAAAAAAATTATTGAAATCTATATGGAAAGATATGAATACATACTACATTTGCTTATCAAAGATATGAATACAAGAGAACTAAGAATCGCACCTAGTCCTGTGAGTGATTATAATCTCTATCTAAGGATTTTAATCTCCAAAGAGATGAAAGGGGGAAGGTTGTGTGTACAGAAAGCTGTTCAGTTTCGAACTAGAGCCTTTGCTTCACCCGTCTACCATTTATGTCGCTGCCATCAAGTATTGCTTCATTCCTATCCTTGCACATGAAGTCCGAGTGCTCAGTAAATCTAGCCACGTATTCCAAGAGCTCAGTCAGAACAGATGGGCAACTCTCCTTCAGGTACTCAAAACCATCAGTCTGCATCACAGCTGAAGAAACAAAGATGTTTCAGTTGGTGACAGTGTCTGATAAAAACCAAACTTCATCCGAAATTTTTTAATATAATTGGCCCCTTTTGCTACCACAATAAATTTTGAAAGCGTCCTTCATATCAACTGAACCGCTTCCATAAAAACATGAATTAGATGTGTTTGGAACTAACAAAATATCGCACCATCCTCACTAAAACCAAAGAGAAGCCTAATGCATAAGGCTCCCTCCAAGTGGGGTCTTGGAAGGAATAGATGTACACAGCCTTAAATCTACCCCGCCCAACCCCTATCTCTTGGTCCCGTATCTTTCAATGTAAGGAATGGAAAACGTTTCATAAAATACATGAATCCAATTTTAATTTCATCCAGAAAAGGCCATAATTTCCCTCGACATATTAAAATGAAAACCAACCTCTATTATTTTAATTTTTCTGGTCAAAATAATATTAAAGTTCAGAAATGGAAAACACACCTCTGAGATTTTCAGGTGCTGCAATAAACTTGAGACAGACTGCTTTGAGCTGGAAACAATGATGCTGCTCTGCCAATGCTAATGTTGTAGCCACAGTATTTATTGCCACATCTTCACATAGATTGGCTTCACACATCAACCTAAGCCTCTCCAAGCTGTATCTGTCTGCTGCTGCTAGCAGATGTTGAGCCATTAAGGTTGTTGCCCATTTTGAGTTCAACCCTGTAAGCTCTTGCATGTCAGGCAGCAAGTCCCAGTATATAAAATGGAGCAAAGCCTGCAAAATAGAGTAACATGGAAGGGTTCAAGTGATTCCAAATTCACATCGTTTGACTTCATCTCACATGCTAATAATTGGCACTTCCTAATAAGAAAAGAGTATTGCGTGTCCAATTGTGAAGAAAAAGCATGAAATAGAATCCAATAACTTTAAAAGCATCAAAATGCAACCGCTCATTTCTTGTGAATAAAAATCAGAACCTATTAACATTTTTGTTCCTCTCTCACAACTCATATGGATAGACAGAACCGCTGAAACCAATTTCTTCTAAACCGATCTCAAGAGTCAGGACAACACATCCACAAAAATGCAACAGTGCATGAGACCAATCATTGACCAATCACATGAAGAAAAAACAGCAATGGAGACCACTTTTTTTTAATAAAAAGGACCGGCACTAATGGCGTAAGGGTCAAACTCACGACCTCTCGCTTATAAGCAACTCCTTTTTTAAGCTGATATTGTCTATAATCCTTCCTGATTTTATTATATCACTTTATATCTGACCAATCGTCTTTGAAAAGAGAATAAAACAAAGCCAGAGATAAAAAATGCACAATGTATATGTAAACCATAGATGGAAACAATCACAATAATGAAATTAATAGCAGATTAAAACCAGATTAACCAAATGGGCCACACAGAGAGCATGAATTCAAACCTTAAAAACAGGAGCCTCCATGTCTTCAACCTTTATACAACGAGTGTCCTGATCTTTCATAGGACCAAAAAGTTGGGCTCTGAAAACAGGAGAACGAGCTGCTAATATCAATTTATGAGCAGCAAAAGTGTCACCATCCACTTCAAAATTCACATCACTTCCTTTTTCAGTTTCAAGTAGCCGACCAAATTGCTGGCCTATGTCAGATGGTGGAATAGGTATGGAGTAGATTCTAGGGCCCTCTGTGTATGACCTCACCACACCAACACTGCAAGTAACACAGAGGCAATCATCTTTAAGGTAATCTGATGTCTCCAGGATTGTCCTCTTGAAAAACCGTTTGTAACCCCTGAATCATGCAAAATACAAATCAATTAGCTTTTACCAGCCTGTTACCTATTCACAGATAGTTTCAGATATATTGAAGAGAATTCAGCAAAGAACACCAAGAGATCACACATCAGAAGTTTCTGCCATATGTGCCCAAATAAACCAGAGAGGAAAAATCAGGCTAACAAATATAGGATAAACAAAATTGTACAAGGAAAAAAAAGTAAATGAAATATATTGTCTGGAAAGCACCAAAGAAAACTGCTCACACGCATGAGATAACTCAGCCTGCGGACCCAGAACCCACAAATAATCTGAGGCACTAAAAATAATACACAAATAATCTGTTCATTTATCACTTAGATAAGATGTCCTGCATGACATGCAAGCGACTGACCTACAAAAATCACATAAGCCCACCCCTCCAAGACACCTTTCCTTCAAAGAAATACTAAAACGGTAAAGTCTATTGGCAGTCATCCATGTAATCAATCCCAATAAAACAACTGTATTATGGAACCTATGAAGAAAAGGATAATTTACAATCACACCTCACATAATTTCATGTCAAATTTTTTTAGGTAAGTACTAGATTCTCTAAAGTATAATGTTAGATGATATGAAAGAAATTTTTTCTTCTTTTTTTTTTAATTTATCAAGAGACAGCCGTACGATGATCAATCCTACGTTCTCCAGTCCTAAATATAAGGTCTCCTGAGCTAATTTGCATAATTTACGTTCAGAACTAGGCCTTCAGATAATCGAAAACATATTCATTTAGCCCAAAATGGCCGATACTATGCCTTCTATTTTTAGTTGTTTCCAGTCCCCTCCCTCTTGTTGTTTAAGGGTTCAGGAAAACAATAGAATACGGTACTCAATCCATAATAGTTACAGACTACAGACCACCACTGAACGCCCTAACCAAGAAAATTAAGGAGCATGAGTAAATGAAGGATTTTTATTTTACTTGAAATAAGAAAGAGAAATCATATGAAGGCAACTTACCACATGCTGCCACGGTATTTTAACGTGTACGGCCCGCTTTCCAGCGTCCTCTCAAAATGACTATTAACCTTATGTCTGTCCTTCCCGCTCTGGTCCAAAAGGGTTAGCTCAAAAAGCGCCCTAACGTCCGTCCCCTCACTGGCAAGAGCGATAAATAGTGATACGTAAGTAGCATTGTCCTCGACACTTTTCCCGTCCGGGTAAAAGTAGATCGCCCACTCAAACCCACCGACTGAAAAAGTGTCAGATGCTATATATTTGCCGATCCCGATCCCTTTTGATAAGGAATATCCCGAGATCTTGAACTGGTGAGAACCCCTTACAGTATCGGTAATCGATGATGATGAGGTTGTCGCAGGTGCCAAAGATGGGAAAGGGGATGAAGAATTTGAGGATGGTTTAGACGTTTCTCGGAGAACCTTACCCATGCGCAAGCCACGACAAGTAAATTCTCAAATGTCAGATTCTCTCGGTAAACTATCCTAACTAAACCCGATCGGAGCGGGAGGGTTAGGACAATTTAAATGGCCGGATAAGGATCTAGGATCTACTATACGCGAATTCAGGTACGTAATGGAGTTTCATTAGACATCGGAGTTAATTCTGAACATTACCTCGGGAAAGTGAAAGCTTGAAGAGCAAATCTGGGGCTCCGTTTACGGAATTCTGGAAAATGAATTTCTAGGGTTTCGATACTGATGAGAGAGGGGAGGAAGGGCGGGAGAGCGAGAAGAGAGGGTGAGGTGTGCCGATAAAGGGCAGAGGACGGTCTTAAATTGGTTTTATATGTTTTTTCATGGGAAAACATTTCATTTTTTTATGTTACACACCTATATATACATATATTAATTTATATATATATATATGTGTGTGTGTGGATGTGTGTAAAACATTTTTTCCATTACAATTAAAATTACTGGAGAACCGACCCACTAGGTGACGTTGCCCGATTGCGCCAGGTCTTTCAAGAGTCGTGCCTGTTACTGTTAGTGTAAGAATTACCGAGGACTTTGCATGTATGGTATAGTGTTTCGAGAAGTGAATTATTTATATTCTAATTTTTATAAAAAATGATTTGGTAAAAGCCAGGTAGGTTATGTAATATACTTTAAGTTTGGATTGACATAATATAACTAACCTTTGTAAAAATAAAACCAGTAAATTTGAGAATACTAAAATATATAATTTAATCAAATAATATTACATAACTAACTGCATTACATATCTTATACAAGTTGATCTCTAATTGTATAACAAATATGATTCATTTTAATGCACTTACTGCCTCTTAAATGAGAACACAATCACGACAATCAATATCAATTAACCCAACTATACACTATAATAATCACATACAATTTATAATCTCATTAAAACAAAAGAAAATAAATTCAATAAATAGTCCAAGGCATCAAAGTAAAATTCAACACAAA
The DNA here is from genome assembly GCA_037074495.1 of Acacia confusa. Taxonomy (NCBI): domain Eukaryota; kingdom Viridiplantae; phylum Streptophyta; class Magnoliopsida; order Fabales; family Fabaceae; genus Acacia; species Acacia confusa. Next base: position 3,219,929 of record CM073507.1, on the reverse strand, counting down.
AGTTAACCAACAAAGACAAATGAACACTCATCCAAATCTTACAAACATGTACTAACTGTGGAATTATCAAAATTTATAAGATAAAAATGTAAAAAAAATACATGTATTTTACCTGAAGAACACCCAACACCAAATATTTTTCTTAGATGCAAAACTACAAAAAAACTTTCAAAATCAGAATAAAAATATCATCACTATTAAAAAAAAGGCTAACATTTATTTACTACCATTTAAAAGTACCAAAATAAGCCAACTCAAAAAGAAAATACCTTCCCAGCTCAGAATTGCTATTGGGATTGTATCCTTTTGCTTCTTCCCTTGTCATATGAGCCAGAAACCATGCGAGACTCATAACACCTCGTCTTGGACCATTGCAAGGAAAATTCTAACCAAAATCTTTTTTATCCAACATTAACTTGGAACCGTGTGCATCCAAAGCACATTTTACTAAGATCAATGTAAGTTGTGTGTAAACCTAGAGCAAAAGATCATTGTAGTTGTACATAAACTTAGAGCAAAAGATCAATGTACTTGTATGAAAATCTTCCTAACTGATCCATGTCTATGATAGATGAAGGGTAGGGAAAATTCCCCGATCAAACACCTTACCCCTTTTTTATAAGAAATCAACGTTAAAGCTTTAATGGAATGGAGCATTTGTTATTAAAAAAGACCACCAATCCTACTAAATACACGCTAACGAGCAAGGCTAGCTAACATATCAAGATGATTCACAAATTATTTTCAATTTATGAAAAATAAATTGTCGGTAGTGACCACAAATTCTGCGCTACCAAAATGACCGAGAAAATGAGCTTTGCTTAACACCATTCAACACAGCTGCTACATAATCGATTGCCACATGGCATGTGTATTTTTAAGGGAAGAGTCGTGTCTCAGGGCTTCCAAAACCTTTTAAAAATATGAGGGCTCAGCGAAATCAAAAGACAATCATCTCAGCTAATTACTTTTGACACCACACCCGCACCAACTGTTCTTCCACCTTCTCTCAAAGCAAATCTTTGTCCTGTAAAATTTTAGGACACGCCATGTAAGCCTCCTCATTTGCACAAATAGTGCAACAATTCAGGATGAAAGATTTTGCACACAAAAGAGAAAAGGAATTTGCACACATGAAAAAAAGAATTTGCAGGGAAAAAAGGTAGCTGATATGGGATTGAAAGTTTATCAAATGCACAGAAAATTAAGTGATACTGACCTGCTTCGAGTGGAACAGCTGAAATCAACTCAAACACTGCTGTTACGTTATCTCCAGGCATAACCATCTTAACATTTTCAGGCAATTCTACTTTTCCAGTGATATCAGCAGTCCTCATGTAAAACTGAGGTCTATAATTTGAGAAGAATGCAGTGTGTCGCCCACCTTCATCCTTTGTGAGGACATAAATTTCTGCCTCAAACTTCTTGTATGTCTTTAGAGAACCAGGCTTGGCAATGACCTTTTTTTCAACAAAAGTAAATTGTCAGCAAAGTAATCTGCAATATATAATATGTTTTCATAAATACCATCAGGAGGCCTAGTAAAGAGGAATCGCTGAAAGGAGTCGCTGACCTGACCACGTTGGATATCTTCTCTTTTTAGACCACGTAGAAGGAGACCAACATTGTCACCAGCCTAAGAAAATGGAAAAACTCTAAATTAGTTAAACATATGCTGTGCCAATAGCTCTTACCCTATGTTTTTGTTCGGATGGAGAGAAAATTAAGGGAGAAAGAAGATTAGGAGAGAAAACTCCTAAAAATAGTTATTTTTTAACCATTCATGGAAGTTTTCATTCCCAGTATTACCTCTCCCTTATTTTCTTGTCACTTTTCTCTACATCCAAACATAGCATTAAGGATAGAGAAACCAGTCACTCACTTGTCCCTGATCCAATATCTTCTTAAACATCTCAACTCCAGTCACTGTTGTTTTCAGGGGCCCACCCTACCAAAACAAAATCCATAGTATTAAGACCCAACAGAATGGCTAAAGGAGTTTGTCAAAATGCCTGATGCAAGAAAATAAGTCATCAACTATTTAAGATCAAAGGGTTCATTAATCATTGATTATGAACAAAAAAAGAACAAGAGATTCAGTGTTATGACTTTAACGAATGAAATGGCATAAGGATCGGAGGATAGACCAATATCCAGGAAATGACCACAAAAACACACCTGCATTAGACCCAAAACCTCAATTTCTTCTCCAACTTTTATAGTCCCTTGCTCCACACGGCCAGTGGCCACTGTTCCACGTCCCTGCAACATAGATTAAAAACATGAAGTAAAGGCATACCAGGCAGCAAACGCAGATTGTGAGCACTTTCAAGCATTTGATATCCAACAAATGAATGAACAAATACAAAATTAAATAAACTTCACACTTGATCATCTAAACATTAAAGCATTCCGTGAAAACATGTTTGAAAGTATTACAGGACAACCACAGTAATGCTAGAATATCGTAACATTCCTGTATTCACAGTTGTCAATTACCGCTGATTACAACAAGATCAAATCAGAAGTCAAACTCCTTTTACCTGAATGGAGAATACATCTTCAATGGGCATTAAGAAAGGTTTGTCAAGCTGGCGAACAGGGTCAGGGATATATTCATCCACAGCATCCATCAATTTTAGAATGGCCTTTCTACCAATCTCATCATTTGTACCCTGTAAGGCGGACAATGCAGAACCTCTAACAATCGGGATTTCATCACCAGGGAACTTGTAGAAGCTTAGAAGCTCTGCCAAATACATTAAGTTAGTATAACAAACTAAAAAATCTATGAACTTGTATTCTTTCTCAAGGCAGTAAGAAGAGGAAGTCCGAAATACACTACCACGAAGCTCCATTTCTACCAGCTCTATCAACTCTGGATCATCAACAGCATCAACTTTATTTAAAAAGCACACAAGAGATGGTACACCAACCTGCATGATGCATAGAGTATGTGTACATTAAACTACAAGTTCAGGCAACTCTAGATTTAAAAATATGCTCAGATGGTGTAGGAACCACATTGGAAATAGAATACCTACTTGGCGAGCAAGAAGAATGTGCTCCTTGGTTTGAGGCATGGGTCCATCAGGGGCAGATACAACAAGTATACCGCCATCCATCTGGGCTGCTCCTGTAATCATATTCTACAAAAAGGAAAAATACAATTCCAAATCAATTCATGGCCACACAAAAGCATGCATGCAAAAAAAATAATAATAATAATAATAACTCTGCTGTATATTACAATACTACAAAAGGATGCTTTAGTGACTTGCACTTTCAGATATACATGACACGCACCAAAAAATAGGTTTTTGTTAGATATTCTTCGGTAAGAAAATACTACTAGAAATGCTATTTTTATCTTTTAATTTAAGCTTCAGCACAACCATAAGAAGGCATCATACAAGCTAAAATAAAACTAGAATAATAAAGCAGATTTATAGAATAATAACTGACTGATTTAGGTCATTTCTTACTTTCTTTCAGCCACCTTTGCATACTAGGAAAACGGACCTAGAGATTAAAGATCCCCTATTTGTGACAACTTCTCCACATAGTTGCCTTACAGTATTAACCAGGCAAATCTTAGAGAGGCAGAACCAAAGTCAAAACTTACTTTGACATAGTCTGCATGTCCAGGGCAGTCTACATGTGCGTAGTGTCGTTTAGTAGTCTCATACTCAACATGTGCCTGAAAATTGAGTTATTATCGTCTGAGAATAGTGAGATAGAAAATGCAGTAATCTGTTGCATGACCAAAACGGCCTACTAGAATGAAATGATTGATTAACTAATATATGTCCCAACCGTTGCAATTGTGATTCCTCTCTTTTTCTCTTCAGGAGCCTTATCAATTTCATCAAAGGCTATAGCCTTAGCTTTTCCTTCTTCTGCTAGAACCTGATAAAAGGCCAGATATTAACAAATCCGAATGCTACAAGAGAGAAGATTCCTGATCCATAGCAAAACATTGATTTGTAAGGTTGAGCTCAAGGAACATTGAAAAAGTACAAACCTTGGTAATTGCTGCAGTGAGTGTAGTCTTCCCATGATCAACATGCCCGATAGTCCCCACATTAACATGGGGTTTTCTGACAGCAAGTGAAGACGACAGGTGAGAAGGAGGAAAGGGAAAGGGGAAAGCATATCAAGTCATGTAATCTGGAGCACTTCCCCACTCACGAAATTGAACATATTAAGCAAACCCGTTTAGATTATAATCTTTATATTGGAATTGCATAATTAACTAGCCGAGAACCAGCCATTTTCTTAATAGACAGACGGTCTGTGCAGGATTCAGGATGTCATAACTGACCCCAAAAGAATTGTGACCTCGTTCAGGGAAGGATTTCACCTTATGTTTGGACTTGAATCGTTAGATCGGAATTTGATTCATTAGATCGGAATTTGATGACTAACTACCAGCAAGTCAGCCTTTGATTTAAAGACAAATCTACCGCGCAGGAAGTCATAGGAAAAATATTTAATTTGGCCGCATGGCAATCTCGGAAATAGATAGCGAGAATTTTTACCTCCGCGTAAAAGTAATCTTCTTTTGGTTATTTGTGGGGGGAATCATCACACAAATACGCTCAATAATAAAATGTAATTGAAAAGAATCCAAGTGAGCAAGACTACAAGGTACTAAATGCAGTATAACGCTGGCACACAAAATGTTGAGCTGAAGCTCTCCCGCTGATATATTCATAATGCCCAGTTCTATGACCCGCGCGTTTACAGACACTCGATCGAAGGATCAAAAGCGATTAGCGGCTCGGAAAGTAATAAACGGATTGAGGCAGAACTTACGTTCGTGTGAAAGTGGCCATGGACCTCCACCACGGATTGGAAGCAGAGGTTGTCTCGTTTCCATGGACCAACTCAGAGAGCTGGGAATGAGCGAAGAGTGAGGCTCGAGAGCAACAGTAGATTTGAGAAGAAAATGGGAAGAGGCGTTTGGAAGCAGGATTTCTGAGAGCCACCGACGCCATTGGAGAGGGAAGGAGTCGTTGCTGTAGAAATGAAAATCAAGAACCACACCCAGCCTCCAGCGTTGATAGGCGAAAACTGCTCTTTACTGAAATAGGGTTTTAGAAGCGCGGAGGGTTTTACAAGACGTCAGGCATAAAAAATTAGCAAGGCACGATCCAATCCGCTGAACGAGCCGATTAGGCCAATGACAAATAATTAAATAAAAATTCTTTACTTTTTTGTAAAGAGTCATAAGAGTATTATATGGGGAAAATTTAAAAAAAAATATCATTTTAATTTTAAAATCTTAAATAAATAATTTTTCAACAAAACAAGTTGTGAATTGCTTTACTATTCTTATTAATCTCATTGTTGTTGTTGTGAACAAAATTTTGAACTTCAAATAATATTTTTCTGTCATTTTTCTTATTATATAATGAAAAAAGCATTGTAATACAAATATTACAAAAAAAATGAATAGTTAGTACTTTAATTTCTTATAATAATTTTTGTCAAAAATAAACATAATATCACAATATTCATATTTTCATGGGCAAATATTTAACATATATTTTAGGCTGATACAAAAATCTCCCATTATTTTTGAGTGTTTTGCAAATGACATTCTTCACCTTTAGAAGTTTAAAACCGAGATCCTGAAGTTTGATATTTTGGGCATTAACCTTAAATTTTATTGAAGTAGTTAAAATATTTGAATTACATGACAACGCCAGTGGTCATTTGTTAGGGTGAGATGCAATAAACTGTTAAGTTTAATGGCAATTTTAACCTTAGGAAGATTGATAGTCAAGATATTAAATTTTAGGGTTTTGGTTTTAAATTTTTAAAGGTGAGGAGGTTATTCGCGGCATAAGAGTTCTAACAAGTTTTAAATTTTAGCCTTGTTCTTAGTTCTGTGTCAAAAGCATTCTCATTTAAAATTATTGCTCCGATTTCCAGCTCTTAATATATAGCTTAATTGGGGAATTAATATTAGTAAATCTATTTATCATATTTGTCAGTCTTTTCATAATTTACCTTATTGAAGCTTCCACACCAATAATCAAATAAAATGAGTCAGGATATAAGGAAAATGCTTAGGGTATATACTAAAAACATGTCATAATAAATAACTTCTTATTTATTTAATTTTAATAAATTAGATAAATAAATCTTACATCAGGATCAGGAGAGAAAGGAAAGAAAGGGGATGATAATTAATTAACTTCAATTCATAAATATAGTGTATCCCCAGCTCTCCTCTGTCCCCTGGGATATTTTTTGTTCTTATAGTCATCAACCTTGATCTCTAAAGGTGGAAATAAGTTAGATAAACTAGGCTTTAACTAAACAAGTATTTTCTTTATTATAAGGCACCAACTACCAAGTGTTTTTGGTCCTTTTTATAAAGCACCTGCAAATTTTCAAGGTGCAATTAATTCATTCTTCTATGTCTGCTCATATTTAATAAGGATAGTGTGAGAAAGTGCTATATTTGAGTTTAGGGTAGTTAGTAGGCGTAATATTTGAAATTACTTGAATTTTGTGATAACTTTAATGCTTTTAACTAACTTTATCAATTTTGTAAGAATTGGTAGTTGGTGTTTTATAATAAAGACTAGATGAAGTATGAGTCTGTAATAGAGATTTAAAATCTGAGCCTATAAATAGGTCTCTTATTTGGTTTGGGCTTCCACCTTCAAAAAGTTTGATAAAACTTAAAGCTTTTTTAAGAGTATACTTTTAAATAAGTTGAAAAATTCATACCTTCAAATTTATATATAACTCTTCAAGTTTATTTATAATCGTATGTTATATCTTAAAAGCCTATTATCCATTCCCGTTGTTATATAAGGTTTTAGTATGAAAATGAAAAGAATGCCTAATAAAAATATTTGTCCAGACTAGTGGTGATTAGAAAAATCAATCACTGGTTAACAAAAGAGGCGTGTTTCTTAAAATAGATGAAGCATACATGTAAACCTGTGTTTTACTTTTTCTTTTTCTTTTTTTGCCTTTCCCACATAAATTATGACAAACTATTTATTTTGAGATTATAATATTTCATTCGTGGTTATAATAAACCTTTAGTAATTATCATGGTTTAGCGGTCAACACAAGTTAAGGAAGAGGGAGTGAGCAAACGTTGGTGTTTCAAACAATTGGATAATAGAAGAGGGGGAGGATTGAATGATTCATGAATACAAGGGGTTGAGTGTGTGCCAATGACAATAGGATGTGAGACTTAAGATCAATGTTAAGTTGGTAATTTTATAGATAATTTTTAAAATTATTTATATTATATTGTATAGAAATGTGTAATACTATAATTTTTTTTTTTTAAAAAAAGAAATAAAATAGGTTAGCTTGTAAGCTTGTAGGATATGTCTCATGAAAATAGGTAAGACAATAGGCTTGAATTTGAATCTAGGTTTTTACTAAATAGGTTATGGTTATGGTGTAGTCCCTTGATAGGGCCTTACCTGTTTCCACATCTATTTAACATAAACCACTCAAATCTTGTCAAATGAGCTTAACTTCCTTCTAGCCACATGCTACATAGGTCCAACAATCTTGTTATGTTAGACTCTTAGAACACCGCTTACATCACAGTCTCGCATTACTTGACTCATGATTCCGCAATGATGTATCCGACTCTTATAACCTAAATACTTTAGATGTAGTGTCTGTTTGGACTAGCAGTAGAGATGGTCTCTCCAACATGAATTACGATCTACGAGGTAAATATGTGAGAATAGTTTTATCTCGACCCGCGTGAAAATGTTTTTCCAATATTAATTCAAACACGTCCGTAATTGGTAGAGCCTGAATGGGATCTCTTTTTGGCGCAAGTCGTCCTACACTTAACAACAATTGATAGAGGAAAGTTGGTACCCCCTTCCTCTATACATAAAGTCATTTTAGCTGCGCTGTGTTGATAAAAAATGGTTAAAACTAATTAAAAGCAATAAATAGGTATGAAATATTTTCTATAAAAGCATGTCTTGTTTATGAATGAAATAAGACCTTATAAATAGAGATAGAAAGGGTGATAATCAATTAAATGTAAGAAATGTTTTAACAAAATTTGTGCATAGCTCAAAAATGTGAATTTATTGCCTGAATAGATGAAAGTTAGGTAAAATTTGTGAAAGATTTGAAAATGTGGATTTATTACTTGATAGACGAAAGTTAGTACTGCCTTCAATCCTCAATGTATGAAAAAGCTTGTAATGCAATTTTTACTATAAATTTTGTTTTATATATAGACCAAAGGGAGTAATACTTAATGAAAATCAAGGAACGCCTTAAGCAAAACCTGTAAACAAAATAATAGTCAAAGTTAAGCAACTAACGTTTTTTTTTCAATAATTAAGGGGCGTTTAATTCTTTTCGCTTGTATTTTGCTCTTTGTCCTCTTCAATATCCCATTTTGAGATCTCATGCCTTCTCTATAATTAGTGAATTTTGGTGCACCTCTCTCCTTTAGTATATTCCGGATTCTTTTGGTCATTTTTTCATACGTATTTTGATTTTTTTTTAAACAGTACAATATACAATGAAACATAGAACATCTATTTTTTTTTTAAAAAAAAAATAGCCATCGTAAAATTAGCCACGCGGATTTTTTGTTTATTTTGTTTGATGATTAGTTTTATTAAATTATTTTCGCTGGGCCTCCTTTCCCACCAAAATATAACAGTGTACGTTTCTTGCGGATAAGCTTCAAAATAGAGGACCAAGCACCAACCAAACAAAAGTGGTAGTCGGGCGGAAAAACCAAACAAATTGGTGGCCATAAGAATTGCCCGTTCGTGACTCACATTAATTAGTAGTGAGCCACAAGATACAAATATGAGAATAATAACTACTCGCAACCCAGGGATAAAAAATATGTAAATTATGTAATTTTTTATTTATCTTTTGTTGCACGTGATAGAATATGATATCAACAAAAATAATTACTGAAACATACCCATTTATGTAATTCAAATTACTCAATGATCTATAAATCCAGCGAAAAATATTTTTATTGTAGGCAAAAGCATTAATATTTGAGTTCTTTCTTCCACTTCTTTTATCTCCCCTGGTTTCGTATATATCTTCCTCCTTTTTCAGGTCCATCATTTGCTATTTGACTCTATCAATCTTTTTCCCATAAATTTTGCTCTACATCAGGATATTATATTGTACTTATTTTAATCTTAATTATAAAATAAAATTTATAGTGTAAATTTTACACTGTGTTTGAGATTAGAGGTGGTAATACACAGTAATTTTTTTTAGTACAATATATCCTACGGAGTATTTTTGCATTTTTTATTCTGTTAGAAAATATTATAACGAGATAACTTATATAATTTTTATGACGGTGTTAGGGACGATATATATTTGTTTTTGCCTGGCCAACAGGAGGCGACAACTCCTTGACGCCCAGGTTATGCAAGACGGACCAGCGAGGTAACGCACAAAGATCAGCGCTTCACTTTTCTGCTCCTTTGCCACTTTCTGTACTCTTTGCATCGAATTCTTTCGCTCTCTCTACCATTTTCTCTCTGGAGCTCCCTTCTTCTCTTTCCCCTTGTATTTTTAGTTTACCTCCTTGAAGAGAGATAGAAACTTTGGCGAACACAATCAGGACTTCGATTTTCCCGACTCCCGACTCTTTCTGTTGCTGAAAATACATTTCTTGCTCCATCTCGCTTAGGTAGTGCCGTGTATTTGGAACTTTGGATCGATTTACACTTTTTTGGGTTCCTCACAAATGACTTGACCGCCTTTCTTGTGTAAACGAGTGGAAAGCATTGGCTTTAGTTGATCGGGAGAAGGGTTGTTCATCACCGGAGCTCTCGATGAAGATGATTCCCTGGGGTGGAGTCAGTTGCTGCTTGAGTGCGGCTGCTGTTTACCTTCTCGGGAGAAGCAGTGGCAGGTAAGTGAATTGTTGTCCGCATTCGCTCATCAATATTAAGCCATGAATTATGACTAATATGTGTAATCTATATTTGCGTAAGACTCGTTGTGGCATTCTCTCATATGGGTAGCTATTTTTGTGGTGCAGAGATGCGGAAATTCTTAAATCTGTTACCCGTGTCAACCAGTTAAAAGAATTAGGTACGTGTCTTCTCCGGGGTCTGAGATGAACATTCTGGTGAGACTTTTAATCCTTGTATGCTTCCAGAAAACCTTAAGACTATGCTTATGGAAGTTTTAAGTTGTGATGTAAGTCTCAGATCCCAAAGATGCATAATGCATGTTTGTATTGGTAGTGCTCGTAGACGGGCTTAGTTTTGTTGCGTGAATCGCCACAGATTGAGTGTAGTCATCTCATAGGAACGCAATTTTTTAGTCAATGGCATTGTTTCAACTACTGCTGCTTGCTATTTACGTGAAAAAATCATATTAATACGGGTGGCTGAAAATTACAGATATTGTTTCGCCCGGATAACAATCCCAGCATCACTTTCCATTTAGCATCACTGCATACCGATAGTGCAGATCATGCAGTTCTATCTCTTAATTTAGTACAAATCGTCATTCTGATAGAACTTTTAAAGTTTTATTTATTTTTTAGTTCTGGCTTTCAGTGTGTAAATTTTGGTCGTAATGTGGCATCAGTTTGAATGATAAGCTTCTCAGCCCTTAGAATGCTCTTATTTGAATGCTTAATAACTCTTGGTTGTGCTTAACAGTGCAGTCTTTTTAATCATATTTTGTATTTTTTTTCACTTTTCAGCACAATTGTTAGATGCCGAAATATTACCTGTGGTTGTTGCAATTTCTGGAAGAGTTGGCTCTGAAACCCCAGTTAACTGTGAATTCAGTGGTTTAAGGGGTGTAATAGTTGAAGAAACGGTAGATGAGCCATAACATTCTACAGAGCTTGAATATTTTCTTCTTTGAAAATATTGCCTTTCTTGTTTCAGTCCTTGTCAATTGATGTTTATCATGGTTGTGCTTTTCTCTCTAGGCAGAGCAACATTTTCTTAAACACAACGATGCTGGTTCGTGGATACAAGATTCTGCTTTAATGCTATCCATGAGTAAAGAAGTTCCTTGGTATCTGGTGTGGATATATTCTCCCCCTTTAAACTTAGTAACTAGTAATTAAAGTTATGGATTGATGATCCCCTTTCATTGAGATAAATTAGAGACCCAAAAAAGTGTTTCACAGAATGCAGTTTTCTATTTTGACAACCAAATTCACTTAAAGTGAATGGTAAAGTCATATACACATCACAGATCCTCTTGTTTGTCTGTTAGGATGATGGAACTGGTCATGTTCATGTGTTTGGAGCTCGTGGTGCTACTGGTTTTGTATTGCCTGTTGGAAGTGAAGCGTTTGAAGAGTCAGGTCGATCACTTGTGCGCGGAACATTAGATTATCTCCAAGGTCTTAAGGTAGGAGTGCTGTTAATTTATTATAATAATCCCCAACCCCAAAAAGGCTCCTTCTCGCCTTCCCCAAATGGAATTTAGATTTAGAGAAGACAACCTTCCCAGCATTCTATGGACTGACAAAGTTCAAACCACTTTTTAGATGCTTGGAGTCAAGAGAATTGAACGAGTACTTCCGATTGGCACATCCTTGACGGTTGTTGGTGAGGTATGTGGTGTGGATGAAGTTGTAGTCTAATGCATTGCAAATATTGAAATAATTGAACGGGGACTCCCATATGAATTGCAAATGATATTGAAAGAGTAGTCTATGCTTACAAAGAAAAGGGGTCTGCATTTTCTAGCTTTTTTTCCCCACTAAAAAAACTATTTTTACTAATTCATAATTTGCGTTGCAATTACTTTTGAACTGTATGATCAGGCTGCTAAAGATGATGTTGGAAACATCCGGATTCAGCGACCCCAAAAAGGGCCATTTTATGTCTCTCCAAAAACAATTGATCAGCTCATTGCCAATCTTGGGAAGTGGGCAAGGTTGCTTTATAGTGGCATAGATGTTTATTTGATTTTTTTGATGTGTGTCTTTTTGGATTGACTCAAATGTTCTTGTTAGGTGGTATAAGTATGCATCTGTGGGCTTTACTCTTTTCGGTGCTTATTTAATGGCCAAGCATGCTATTCAATACATATGGGAAAGAAGACGACGCTGCGAACTGCAAAAGAGGTATGCATCACTTCTTGATCCTTCTCGTTAGTATTGAAAAACTGAATACCTTTTCAAGAAATTGAATTAGGAAAAAGGAATCAGTCAAATTGTAGTTATTCAAATGTAATTTTCATCTCTGTTATTCTGTTTATGCAGGGTTCTTGCTGCAGCTGCTAAGAGGTCAGGACAAGATAGTGAAGGTACATCGCTAAGAACCCATGTTATCTAATTTTGCTTAGGTACTCAGAATTTGTGACTTTGTCTCAGGTGAAAAGGCTGAAAGTTTATCAGATGGTGCAAAAAAGGATCGCATAATGCCAGATTTATGTGTAATATGCCTCGAGCACGAGTACAATGCTGTTTTTGTTCCGTAAGCTACTAAACTTGCCCTCTTTCTTGCTTGACCAAAATGTTCTAAACTGCAGGCTCTGCGATTCTTCACATTTTTCTCTGATACTAAAGTCCTCTTGTAATCCCAGGTGTGGGCACATGTGCTGCTGTACGACATGTTCTTGCCACTTAACTAGCTGTCCTCTATGCCGGGGGCGAATAGAGCAGGTAGTGAAGACATATCGTCATTGAAAATGACGGAGCCAAAAGTAGATGATCCCATGCCTTTTTAAGGGTTCAAATACCATTTAAGTCAATGGCGAAGATACAATTTCTCTACTTGCTCACCAGTCAATTTCACGACTTCTGCCTGAGAATCTGAAGGACATAATTCTTTCTTGTTAACTGCTGCAGTGCTGCTGCTTTTGACTTATCGATTTGTAAATGTTTACCAATCCTCAACGTGGGTACAGTTTCTTTTATGTTGAAAAGTTGTTCACAATGGCTAAAGTATGTACTTGAGGTGAGCCACTTCATGTTGGAATTTGGATGATTTAGCCATTTAGGTCCTTGGGGAAGTTGCATTGTTAGATTCATGCAGATGACCGCATTGGATCCTCTGCTCCGCAGGCTTTGCACACATGGTTCCCTCATAAAAGGCGTTCATCAAATAAGTGTTTTGTCTCCTTTTCTTATTTACTGAGCGAATCAGGTTTGGTCGTTGGATTAGTATGATTTTTCTAAACTCTTTTTTATAAAACAGTAGAATTTGTTTTATCTAAATAAATGAATAGATATACAAGTTTGTGTTCCAAACAAATCGTATAGAAGTTGTATATACGTGACCTGCGCCCCCACACACGAAACATTTTTGGCTATAATTGTTATTCATTTACCACTTGATTCTCTTTATAATCAAGCTTGATTCTCTAATGATGAACAGCTTAGGGGTTTTAAAAATATCTCAGAATATTTTGACGCGTCTGATGCTGCTAACTCAATTTAGAATAAGTATTGAGATATTAAAAGTTCACTTTTATTTCCATATTGTTAAAAATCTGATGCAGACAATTTCAAGATATACCACATATTCGTGGCCAACTTACTTAATCCAAATCAATGTATGGAAGGTGGGTGTTCAGTGTGTATAAAGTAGTTTATTAGATTCACTTTCTTCTGGAACAGATTTATGCGCGTCTTTTGTGTTTACTGTTTATGACTTTCTATGAAGAGATAAAGAGTCTGAGTTGAGGATTTATAAATATTTGAGCAAAAAAAAAAGGGATTTATAAAGAGATAACGCGAGGATTCCATGGGCTGAAAAATAGAAAATACGGGGACAAATTTATCATTTCCGTGGCTGAAGAGTCAAAAGCAGTGGCTTTAATTCCATCGCTAGAAGCCGAATTTTGGGCGATCTGTAGCTACTAGCTGTTTGGTATATATCCTTTTCGTCTGTGGCAAGGAGGCTCATGAAATGATACCGTTATTATAAGATGCTATTGTGGTAATCGGATGAACTTCAAAAGAGGGAATATTTGCCTACAAGTTTAAGGATCTAATTCTTGGGTTTGGGAGTGCTTGGTTCTCTAGAAATTCGACCCCTCATGTATTAGTTTCCTCATTCTTTAATCCAGGGTGCTCCACGTTTTTCATTCTATAAGCTACATTGGCCTTACCATAATCAATTGGAGCATTTTCTGATGCCAACAGCATATTCCAAATCACTGCCTCAAAAGTAAATCTTCCTTTCTGTGCAACATCAAGTGACATACAAAATCTATATAACTTGATGCTGCTGGCCAATTAAGATGATATATGTATTCCATACACATACACTTGTTAGTTGATTTTCCCATTTTCTCTCTTTTTTCTTTGGGAGTCTGTTTCGCATTTGAAGTGCCGCACCCTACACTAATGACCAAAGAAAACTAAAAAAAATTGTCTTTTCCTGTCTTCCTGCTCTGCCCACCAATGTGTTCGCTTCCCAAATTTTAACTCGTTAAAATATAAAAATGTACCCTTGAGACATAAATCATACAAGTCTTTTTCCAACATGATTTATAATGTACAAGGTAAATATGTAAAATGAGTTTCGTTTTGATTTGCCTCAACGTACTTTTTCAACACTAATTCAAACATGTACTAATAATATATACATGTCATGTACGCGACACTTTGTATAAAAAACTTGCAGGGTCTCTAGTTTGCTTTATAATTGGAATTTGAGTAAATTCAAAGAAAAAAAGGAAAAAAAAAATTATATTACCTCCGCCGTGGTGAACTAGGTCAATATTTAGGACCTGAATAATAGTAAACAGTAATAAGGTTTTCCGTCATTTGTGGTAAGATTGGAACTTGAGTCAATTAAAAGGAAAATAGAGGAATAAAGCATGGCGGTAAATTGTAAAATAAGGTAGCGTAGATTCTTTCATCTTTGTTGCTGAGCAAGAAGTAACAGTAAATATTCAATAAAATAAGCGATTCGTTTCACCCACAAGGCTATGAATTATTCTATTACCTTAACAAATATAATATATAATGAGTAGTGGAATCACGCCTTCCTACGTGGAAGCCCACATCGGCAACATAGAGGTTTCTTTAATTCTTTAGTTGTATGAGTTTTGCATGAATCTGATACCTCATCTGGGTGCCCGGCATCGCTTTCCCTCACGTTTCAAACTTTCACATTTGTTCGAAGAAGGACTATGTTGGCCAAATGAACAAAATAACAGCGTTAGATGTATAGAACGTAACAGGTCATAATTCCAATAGCTGTAGTGACTAAGCTAGCTTTTGAGAGATATTTAAGCGTAGGACAAGCGAAGTGGGAATTGATCCCTCCCAATCACATCCGTGGAAAAAATGAGAAAAAGCCAGCAACTTGCTTAGCCCTTGTTTGGAATCTCTGCAATCGCATTTATATTGGTTCCCACTAGATGAAATTTCAAAAGTTTTCATCTTTTCTTCTCAGATCACCTTTCTCTTTCGGATAAAATACTACTCTATATAACAGGCTTGCAAGCTTCTTCAGAGTTGCACTCAGCCCATGATCTTCTCCTTCTTCCCTTAAGCCTCAAAACTGATCTACATGGAAAGAAACAACCACCCAAAACGTTCCTCCAGGTGCACAAAATTCCGTCAAGCACTTGCAAACAGCTCCGCCGTGCAAGCTATTCATCGCATCTCTCTCCATCATCAACAAGAACCTTCTGGTTCTGCAGTGCCTAAACCTCGACATGTCATAGGAAATCATAAAGGCGAAGGACACGGAGAAGTTCCCATCAAGTTCGTCGATCACCCAAACCACTCCGATTTCAATGGGCAGGCCCAAGTTGGCAATAGGATCGAACCTGAGCGACCACATTATGCTTCTGCGAACAGAACTGCAGCAGTTAAAGGTGATCAAGAGAAAGGTACGGCTCAGGAATCTGAGCGTCAACATGATAAGAAGGATATGAATTATATTTTCGGTGAGTACATTCAAAGGGCTAGGGAGAAATTAAGAACTGTGTCCAACATTGGGAAGGGTCATCAGAACAAGCCTGCACAGGAAGAGGCTGGTCTGAATGTTGTTGCCAAGAAGAAGGATGGCCACAAGGATCAAATTTCTGATTTTATTAACCGTACTAAGAAGAAGATCAGAACTACTTCGAGCATTCGATTTGGAAAGAATGATTCGTTGAGAAGGGGGTAAGATATTGAAAGTCTTTGTTAAGGGATCGTGTTGGTGTTGTTAATTATGTTGTTTGTGTGTGCCTCTGTCTTTGTCGCTCGATGATCAGATGAAAATAAGGCCCTGTCAGGGCTCTGTGATGTTTATTTCTATACTTTCTATTCAATTGGGGTTTGTGGAGTTTGACATTTAAAGTGTTTTAACTGGGGGAATGAATTGGATGTGATGATTGTAAAAAGAATGATGAATTCATGACTCTGTTAAATAATTGTTTTTAGCTTGCTTCACCTAGATATTCACTGGTTGCTTGGTCCATTCCTTTCCATATATGTTGCCGCAAATTGTAATTTCTAACTCTTGGCCATCACTATGCGTGTTTGGAATACCAGTAAAAAAAATGATTTATAGTCTAACTGACTTATAAAAAAGTCAGATGTTTAATGTGATTTATATTTAGATTAGATAAAAGTTAGGTTAGAAAAAATGATTTATAATCAATCCAAAATATTTTTAAGGATACTAATACTAAAAATATACTTTATGATGCTAAATAATATTAAAAAAAAATATTTCATGATCTTGAAAATTTATTTTTGAAACTTGAAAAAAAAAATAGCCCAAAGGTTGAAAAGGAGCTCAAAAGCTCTCCAAAATAAATTTTCAAATAAGTAACTATAAATTCAAAAGTTCAATTAAAACAATTTCTCAACTAAACACGCATTTTTCCATAACTTCGATTCAAACAGTGCACAGCCGATTGAGCTTTCTAAATAATATACCAATCAAGTTAACATTTGGGGATGTGCGTTGTTGGTGTTCTTATAAAGAGATGGTTGCTAAACTGAGGATTTAACAATTCAAGTATCTACATTAACAATTTTAGTTAAAGAAATTTTAAAAAAGATATTAGCCATTAGAATTCTGGTGAAAGTTATTGACACAACTTTAATGTCGTTATTAACAATTCAAGTATCTATATATTAATAACTTCATATATATATATATATATATATATATATATATATATATATATATATATATTAGCCTCCGGAGCTTTGGTGAAAGCAATTAACAACTCAAATAATTATATTAATAACTTTCACCAAAAGCTCTCGTGACTAATATCTTTTTTTGAATTAATTAGACTAGAGTTATTAATATAAATATTTGTATTGTTAATAGCAATACTAAAGTTGTTAATATAAATACTTAAGTTGTTAAAATAACCTTCACTAGATCTCCAACGACTGGTCACTGGCAACGTCACCGGAGCTCCAGCAGCTAATATCATTTTTTAAATTTATTGTACTAAAGTTATTAATATAAATATTTGAATTGTTAATAGCAATAATAAATTTGATAATATAAATACTTGAGTTACTTATAACCTTCACCAAAGCTCCAGCGACCGGTTGCTAGCAACGTCACCAGAGTTCCAGTGACAGTCGCCGATGTTGGTCATTGGCTTCAAGGCAAAGGGGTTGAGGATTTTTTATTTTTTTAAAAAAAACTAAGGGTAGTTAGGTAATTTTTCAAATTTTATAACATTTCAAAATTTCAAATATGTCCCTTTGAAATTATTGAAATTTGACATATGTATTTATCTTTTACCAACTTTGATGGTATTCTTCTGTGTTTTCCTCTAATTTTTCCCCTTGTCTCTTGTTCGGTTTTTGCATATCCTACCACACCACTCAGAGGGGCACATATTGTAAAAGTCTGATATACACAAAAACGGACTTATTGGCCCAAAAAATTAACGGACTCACTACTAGAAATGGAGTGGCCCAGGGAGTGTCCCCCGTTTTTAATGCAATAAAACAACCGACTATAAACCTCATGGGCTTGGTTTTCTTCTTATACCTTTTACCATCATTTTCCCTTCTTTTCCTTTTTATATTGTTGGATTAAGATTTCAACGGTTTAGATTTATCATATGATTAAAATATTATTATAAAGGAAAAGGAGGGGAAATGATGGTAAAAAGAGATAATAAATCTAAACTGTTGAAATCTTAATTCAACGGTACAAAAAGAAAAATGAAGGAAAATGATGATAAGGGGTATAGGAGGAAAATCAAATCCCACATACATACCCTAAGTGTTTCCATTTGGGCCCAAAGTAAATGATAGATACTGAGTTTCATAAATGGGCTTCGACTATCGGCCCAAAAGTCCATCATATTTTTAAGTGAAGGCCTGTTTAATTATTGGTCATAAATTAATCAGTCGCGGAATACAATGCGATTTATATATAGTAATAAATTGCCCTGTTTGCATGATAAATTAATATATTTTGTTTTGATCATAAATTGATATATAATTTAGCCTCAAATCGTAGTATTCGTCATCAATCTTGTCATTTGATTGTTGTATCGTTCTATATTCAATGAAGTCAGATGAGAATTTAAGAAATGATAATGTGGGCTTAGTGTATTTGTAACATGCATGCTTTGAACAGTCTGTACTTTGAAAAATCAGGCGTTGAAATATGACAAACGTTATTATTTTTATTATTGGCCACAGGCAAATATTATAATTATACTACTCATCTCCCTCTGTAGAGTATGACGTAATTTTTATTTATATATTTAATATGTTTCCTTTTGGTGCGGCAAAGGTCAAGCTGCCTCATGCTCGGCTCAACCTCGGTGACGACATTGCTGCGTCCTTGAATGATTTATTATTTTTTATTTTGAATATGCGGCGTTCATTATAAGGTCGCACAATGAACAATGCAAAATCAAACTTGGGTTTGAGACCAAAGCTAGCAACTGTCTTTTTTTTAAAAAAAAAAAAAAAAATTGAATACAGTGAAGTCAAACTCAAAGGGACACATATTGCTCCAAGAGCCGAATTTAGAGGAGGCGTTATTACAGTTTGGGGAGTTGAAAATGTACAAGAAACCAACCAAACGTTTTATATGTAAAATAGTTGATTCATTCATTATAGTAATTTATGGTAAGGTGCCAGGTACCTGTCTGTCGATCAAACGCAGTGTTCCACGCGCAGGCGATAATTGAACATGTATAATAATACATAACTAAATGGCATTTTTTATATATATTAATTATTTTGGAATAACTAATTGCCTTTGCATCACTTGATGCCATTGTGATGTACTATTTTAATGTTGTAGTTGCGTGGGTGTGAGTGGAGGGAAAGGTGGTTGAAAATAATATGCACCTTCCAAAGTTGGGTGCTTTGTGCAACAATGAACGGTTGTGATGAGTCAACAAGGCATCGTTGCTGCCACCATTTGCACACTGTTCATGGACCGCTTCTAGTACATCACCTATTTGGGATGGTCCCTCCAGAATCTCGAACAAAGTGGTGTCCCCCGCTTTTTAAACTCGTCTTCATAATCAATCAACGCACCTTTGATTCCTTAAGTTAGTTATCAATGAACGAGAATTGATAACATTTATGTTTTTTTTGTGGCAATTTAGGATAACAACGGTTTCAGACTATGCAATTTCTAATCTCAGCCCAATCAAAAATTTCAGATGTTAACTTGGGAAATATGAAAGTTTTGGAATCGCCTTTTAACTGAGCATTTTTATTCTCTGTTTTTTTTCCGATTTTGAGAATATATATATATTGTGAATTCTAGAAACTTAAGTAGAAAGATTCGGCTTATGGATAACATGAAGCTTTAAGAAAAAGTTTTTTTTTTTTTTTTTTGGGATTTATGTACAGGATTCGGTACATGGCAAAGCTGCCAAAGAAGCTGGCACGGGCATATGAAAAGTGGGCGGGTGGGTGCCCGAATGAGATAGAGAGACGTTGTAAAATTGTGCAAGTTCTCATCGGGAATTTTAGGTGGCTAATATTATATTTTTTTGGTGGGGGGAAAGAAAGGGAGTTTAATACATTCCCAGAAATATATGGAATCCCAAGTCGTAAACAAAATTTAAATAAAAACAAAACGGCCATTTCTCAATTCACACGATACACTCACAAACTTTGATAAATGGTCGATGTAGACGTCACATTACATTACATTACCTGAATGCAATTAGGCACAGATGGCATAATGGATCACTAAAAGCATATGCTGAGTGATGAATGATGTAGTTCCGTTCATAGAGCCTGGGGCTGTGCTATGGTTTTAGTAGGGGACTGGTGTTGAACCCCTTCAAAACTTTTTAGTATCAAAAAAAAAAAAAAAGATGTAGGCCTACGTCAGAGGTCCTCTTGTGCCTCACGGGTTGGGTTTCTCTCTTTATTATTTTCTCATTATCCCTCATAACTCATAATCTTTAAATCATATCCGTCATATTATTTTTACTTTTCTCTCACTTTCTCAATCAACAGCCCAAATTTAACCAATAAGAGAAAAGAAGAAATGAGATAAGGAAAAGATCTCCTTCTTATGTCTCACTGGTTCACCAATTTTTTTAAACAAGAAAATAAATTACTTTGATTTCTAGGGCGAAGAAAAATGACATCCCAAAAAATATTAGTAGCAAAACAATATCACGTCTTCTCAACTTAAATATAACGAGCATGATTGGAAGAACTTATAAGCTTGTTTGGTACATTTTATAAGAGGCTTAATCGGGCTTATTTATTATTTGAATTGGACTTATGATTTTTTCATATTTGGATAAAGAAAATTGCAATCAAGCTTATAAATGCTTAAGTGTCTATAAGCTGAACCAAATATAAGCTAGTTATATTCTGACTCATTCTAGCTTATATAAAACACTATGCAAACTTATATAATAATTTCGTAATTTATATAAAATACTGTGTAAATTTTGTAATTAAGCATTTTCCATATTTTTTACAATTTTTGTTATTTTTATTTTTTATAATTATCTCAAAAGTCACTTATCTATAAGTCATTCTAAACAAGTTTCACAATTTGACTTATACTCAAAAGCTACTTATACAATCATCAATACAAACATAAATCACATTTTACCTAATCGGACTTTTCCATAGGTTATTTTGTCCATCAGTATCTCAAACAAGCCCATAATGAGGAGCTTATGGAGCTTATCATAAGTGCTTATGAGTTTTTTCTCAAAATTTTTGTTTGGGTGAAAAAAGTTGACAAAAGAGCTTACGGCTAAATTTGAGTTTATTTCAAAAGCTCCAATTCCTAGCTTCTGGTAACTTATGGATAAGAGCTTATCATAATCTCTTATAATAATTTTCTAGTTACTCATGTAATATTTTTATTTGATCAAATTATGTATTTTAGTATTGTCAAATTTTGTAATTTAACATTTTTCATATTTTTGGTAATTTTAATTTTTTCTTATAATTATCTCAAAAGTCATTTATCCATAAGTCATTTCAAACAAGTTTATACCTAATCGAACTTTTCTACGAGCTACTTATGCGACCACTCATCTAAACATAAATCATGTTTCATAATCAGACTTTTACTTAATCAAACTTTTCCATAAGTCCGATTGCCTACAGCTATTCCAAACAAGCCCAACATTCGTTTGACTGTTTTCTTTCACAATTTGAGGCAATTTGCCCTGTCGAAAACTAACAAGTATCCGAGCCTATAAGAAAACTTTTGGAGTATTTAATCCCCGTAATCTAATTAATTATTTCAAAATATTTATATATATTGTTATTTCTCTAAATTAATTGATTTGAGTTATATAGATTGATATATAATGTAATGATAGATAATATATATTATAATTAAGTAATACATTTACTTTTCCCCCTCGGAAAAAAAAGAAAAAGAAATTGGTTGTCTTTGACAAAGGGTGATTCTATGGGAACAGACATCTTCAAAATTATTTTTCTCTTTTTTTTTTTTTAATTTTTTCAGAATCTCATCTTCACTCTTAGATTAAAAAATAAATGGTTCTGATTTAATATTTTTTAAAACTATGATTCTAGTATTTTATAATTTTTTAAGAAATTTTGTCAGTTATATATTGTGTGAATAAAATTTTAATAGTTTAAATTTATTTATTGATGTTTAAAATAACACTTTAATGAAATGTAAAATCTGAATCATCCATTTTTTTAATCTGATGGTGGAAATAAGATTTTGACAGGAAAAGAAGATAAAGGATTATGAGAGAACACCGAATTAACAATCCCAAAAATAAGGAGACCTAAACTGTCGGCTACTAGCCAATTAGCAGGTTCTTATTCCTTTAAAAACGAAATGGGAAAAAAAGAGAGTTACGTTCCAGATTTCTGGCCATTAGACCAACCAAAAAGTCTGTTCATAACAAAAAAAAAAGGGGAAATTAATACATGGGTTGCTGTCCATCGATGATGCTCGTAAACTTTCTCCTAGCTAGTATTTAATTTCTCACTCTTCATAGATTGATTAGGCCAAATCAATGAATTTTCTCATTTATTTATGTTGGCCAAAAGGTTAAATCAACAAATTTATGTGATCACTGATTAGGAGCACATGAAAAGAGAACATAAAGTTGCTTTGAAATATGAATTAAGAAATAGCATTTGGTGCTTCGTATTGCTGGAGCGTCCCAAGTTTTTAATTAAACAAAAGCACTTTCGAGTGAGTTAGGACAATGGATCTATAGTTATTATTCATTACTGGTATTGGATAACCTGATATATATATATATATCCATAAATTAAATTACTGAGGAATGAGAGAAATCAAGATTAAAATATATTGCCTTTGCCTTGCCAGACCCAGAAAAAAAGATATACGACAGAGACACGTTCTTTTTTCTGTTGATAAACAAAAATATGGCTTTTCGTTCCACAACTTCGTAAGCTTTATTAGATTCTTTTTGCCGATTATTAACGAGAATCTCTTTATTTAGAAGGAATAAAGAAAAGATAAAGGGAATAACAGTTCCACTCATGGCCAGCCTTGTGAAACGATCGAAAGCAACCTCGAACATGGATCTCCCGCCTAATATTTCAGTCCTTACACATACATACGTATGTATACATTACTCTCCCAGTGCCAACGAATATAATAGCCAATAATACAGAATTTCGTTTAAATCCTAACCCCTTTATTAAATTAATAATTTCCCTAAATACCCCCATATTTATTACGCATACTAGACGTATTTTCATAAAGGGGTGATGATTTAATGTAATATGGATTTTTAAGAAAAAAATAACAAGAAGATAATGAAGAAATGGAAAAAGTGGCTTCGACAATTTTTTTTTTTTAAAAAAAAAAAAGTAGAAAAAGTGGGATCCACCACGGAATAGGCATGAAGTGGATGTGGGTGGGCACACATGCAGGAGATGAGGGGTTGGTGTTAAAAGTGAGTCCCCTTTGATCAAAAGGGCACCTTATTCCCATGATCGCAACCACAAAACCCAACCCCCATTTTCATTTCATTTTACTCCTCTTACTTCTGAAAACAACATTCAATTGACTTTTTTTATACGTGGTTACTTTTTAATTTTAATGTTTTTATTATTTATCATAGCATGCCTACATATACTTAAATTTTTTTATTTGTATTTTTTTTTATAAGAAAATTTTAGGAAAGAGGTTGAGTTTACCCACAATCCAAGGGCAGGATGAAATCTCTCTTCCTTCTAGGTAATACCAATGTTGGGCAAGGCGAGCCGTCTATTACTCACAGCGTTTACCTAGGCACCCAGGAGTTAGAATGTCTCTCCCAGCGCCTTGACTAACTCTAGGATCGAATCCTTTCCCTTTGATGAGAGTGTCCAACCATTTTGCCAATTGAGCTCAAAGATGACGGATTTTTTATCTGTATTTTATAAGATACTTCGTGGTTGATATCATAAATTAAAAGAATTGTAGAATATATGTGTTTGTGCGTGTACATGTATGTATATATATATGTATGTATGTACTCCATCTATCTCACAATATAGGGCATTTTTAGAATGAAGGCATGATCCAAAATATAAGTATATTCAGTGGAACGAATAGTCTTTTTCTTGTTTTATCCCGTAATAAATACTTACTTTTCAACTCTGTCTATTTATTATATCATCATCTCCCTCTAAAACAACATTCCCAACATAGTTAAACATATTTTTCAATAAGGTTATAAGTTAAAAAAAAAAAAATACATTTTATGATATATTATATGAGGTAACTGTTATTTTTTATTTCCTATTACATAGTTAAAGTACCCTATATTTATGAACTAAAGGGAGTGTACACACACACATCACATATATTTACTTTGACTTTTTTTTTTATATAAAAATTTTAGGAGATGGATTGGGTCCATCTATAGATCAATTTACTCCCAAGGCATACAATAGTGAGTAGTGAGAATACACATACTTTAATCTCAATTTACCTTTCTACAAGTTTACATCGTCTAAAATACCTCATTTAATATATCGACCAACTCTAAGATCGAACTTTCTCTATTTTAGTGAAAATGTTTGACCTTTTTATTAGTTGAGCCTAAAAACAATGGATTATTTACTCAGACTTGATCATATATATCAAGTTATGATAAAGAAGCTATCATTGATGTTTGAGAAAGAAATAGACTCAAACTGAATCATATTTAGAGGAATGCGTTAGTATGGACGGATGGGCTAGGGACATTTTCTCGACTTTAAATTCCGCGGAGAAGCGCGTGGAATAACAAATAGTTAAGGAAAAAAATCCCAGCAGGAACTGATTTTTTTTTTTTACTATTAAAAAGTGGGAGAGTGGGTAGGGCATAAAGCAATGGTCCAAGCCAAGCCTTTTCATGCGGGAATTCATCAAAAGTGTTCATTTGAGGGCTTTCAGGTGAACAAGCCTGATGCCTGATCGTTCGCCATGGCAGCAACCCCATGCTCACCGGTTTTGCAGGAAAATATTTGATGGTGCCACGTGGTTGCCTGCTGTAGTTTGTTATAAAAAAATATCTTCAATTTCAATTTTGAAATTATATTTGTTTATTTGGCTTATACTTTCTCTTCACTTTTGATTGATGTTATTCATTGTAAAAAGTGATTTATTATTTAATTTGTAATGTATTTATAGGTCATTGTTAGTGAACAAAATCATCTAATTTTATTCTCTATTGTAATTTTTAATTTGATCGATCAGGCTTCCGCTTGGTCTTCAGGGATTGATTGTATTGTACGTGTGGGATGCTCCTATTCCTGAGGGGGGCCCCACTCACATGCCCTTTTCCTTTCATCTGCTTGTCGTTCACAACTTGCATCTCCCCTCCCTTCGCCTTTTCTATTCCTCCCCAAAGTTGATTTTTATTTATTGACTACATCGCCCCCACCATCTTTTGTTTCCCTTCCCTACGATATGATTATACGCTATCATATGAGTCGTACATCAGCGGTTTTTATAAGTGAAACCGTGATTTATAAATTTAACGAGTCCCCTTGCGGTAGAAGCCTCATTTTGTGAGATTGACTTTCTAAGTAAGGTTGTGTATTCATGATATTGGGAAAATTAAAATGAAAGACCTAAAGCAAAAAATATTCATGGAGAATGCGTATAAAAATTGTAATTATTTATAAGGACCTAATATAAAATTAAGAGTAATTAAATATTCCTAACAAAATCTTATGCATTAACTATTAAAAAAATTCTAAGTTTCATTACATTAAACAATAATTTTCTCAATTTTCATTTTTCACAAATTGAATATATATTATGAAAAAAAAATTATGCTGTCAAATTATAATCTTCAAAATCAAATTTTTAATTAAAATTGAAATTATATAATTTTAATAAAAGTCAAGATCTTTTAAAATTAATTATCATATATGTTATAAAAGAAAAGAAAGTTTGTATGATTTAATTTTTTTTTTTAGAAGCAATTTATATAGTTTAAAAAATTAATGTAATGTTAATAAAATTAAAAATCTATTAAGCTATTATATCATGAATGAAATAAGTTTAGGTTTTATTTTTATAAAAATAGCTTAATTAATATCAACATTGATAATATAATTCGTTCAACTTGATGATATAATTAAATCGGTAAAAATTAAAAAGATATGAGCCTAACCATTGTTAATTAAAAATATATATGATCATATCATAAGGGGTGGTCTTAGTTTTTTAGTTATCTGTATAATTATGTTTACAAAAGATAATACATGAAGTTTGGTTAATGATAGTTTAGTAATTTTAAATTTATATTATGATGTTCAGTCCTCTTAAATAAGTACAATTTTCATGGTTTTTATAATAAATATTATTTTCTCTAGATTATTTATTATAATTTTCCAATATGTTATATATGCAAATACATGTATTTTATTTGCATGGCAACTCGTTAAAAAAAAAAAAACAACCTTGAATTGCCCAGCGCTAGCGTTTATATATGAAATAAACTTAAGTTGTCAGTAACATATTAGTTGCATCTACACTTTTTTCCCTCTTTAACTTTTGTCTGGCAAGTAATTAGCTTTCCTTAACTCGTGAGGAGGATAGATGATTTTCATTGATTCTGTTTGATTAAATGATTTTAATTGTTTATATATTATACTGTAGTGTTTAATATTCTTATCATCACCAGAATATTAAGAAACAATAAATTCTTTAGTATTTGCTGGTAACAAAAAATAGAAATTCTACAATACATGACAGACCGTGGTCCGTGCCAAGTTTTGTAGTTTTCATTTTACGTGGGTAATTAACGTTTTAATAAATTGGTCTGATTTGGTTTATGTATATTTGCGATTGCAGGCGTTTCTTAAAGCACTAGTGCATCATGAAACAGTTTGGTTAGACACACCGACAAACTTCCACAGAAATTATCGTTGGTGTTAATTAGGAGTAAGGATGTTCCTTAATCCAAAAAGTTCTGGCCACTTTTAATTAGACTCTTTTTTTTTTTTGCTAAAAAAAGGTTTAGGTGGGGATAGACACCGGTAATCCACCAAGGCTAAGGCATGCCTGCAGATTCAAAAAGCGCTTACAGGTACTTATAGATCGCTTACAAAGGTACTTACAGATCGCCCACCAAAGAGGCCCTCACATCGACCAGCGGGAATCGAACCTCCTCCTTTCCAGAGTAAAGGCCGATGTCTTAGCCAACTCTGTTACTCCTCCTTAACTACTTTTTTTTTTTTTGATAGATGAAAAATTTTGGAAGGGTTCGACATCAGTCCTCTACCAAGGACAGGGCACGGCCTCAAGCTCTATGAGCACTTACTGGGGACTTACAAGATTGGGACAGGGCACGGCCCCAAGCTCTATGAGCACTTATTGGGGATTTACAAGATTGCTTACCAAAAGAGTTCCAGCGACGGTAGAGGGGATCGAACCCACGATTTAAGGGCCTAATCTTAAACCCCTTACCATCTGTACCAACTCTCATTGGACTCCTTGACTACTTTTAATTAGACTTGATTTAACCGCGAGGCGACACCACAAACACGGAGTGAAATCTGGCCGCAAAAATACATAAAGGGCTCAGCCATGATTATTATGTACATATTTTACATAGCATCCATCATAACGTACGTACTCTTGCCATCACTGTACCTTTTCCCCCTCAATCAGGTCACGAGCTTTAACATTTAGTACTAATTAAAAACAGAGCGATATCCTATTTCGATATTTGGTTCTCCTTTATACCTAGTATTAATCTAATTTTTATAAATAAAGTAAAATAAATTATTTAATTATAATACATGTGACATAGTATTTTTAAAATAATTTTACGTGATATTACATTATACATAAATTAAGAAAATTGGTTAAAAAATGATAACTATGAAAGATAAAATTAAAACCAAAAAATCTATTCAATATAAAAATTTACCCCAAGCTAGATATGCCTTAGGACCGGTTTAGTACTACTCTCTTTATATCTTTTTTTTTTTTTTTTTTATAAGAAACAACTGCCACATTTTCCCTGTTTTTATTTATATATACAAAAATTCAGAAAATGTCATAAATTTTGTTAGTTACATTCTCATTTTACCCCAATTTAATTACCCATACTACTCAAAACGGGGATACCACACATTCTCTCTCTCTCTCTCCCCAAATTGCATTTATTAATCCTCCAATATTAATTTTCTTATTCTCTCTGGTTTACAATCATGTTTGTCATAATAATTTTATTTTCTCCTCTATTCCCCTATCTCCTTTAGTACTAATTAAAAACAGAGCGATATCCTATTTCGATATTTGGTTCTCCTTTATACCTAGTATTAATCTAATTTTTATAAATAAAGTAAAATAAATTATTTAATTATAATACATGTGACATAGTATTTTTAAAATAATTTTACGTGATATTACATTATACATAAATTAAGAAAATTGGTTAAAAAATGATAACTATGAAAGATAAAATTAAAACCAAAAAATCTATTCAATATAAAAATTTACCCCAAGCTAGATATGCCTTAGGACCGGTTTAGTACTACTCTCTTTATATCTTTTTTTTTTTTTTTTTTATAAGAAACAACTGCCACATTTTCCCTGTTTTTATTTATATATACAAAAATTCAGAAAATGTCATAAATTTTGTTAGTTACATTCTCATTTTACCCCAATTTAATTACCCATACTACTCAAAACGGGGATACCACACATTCTCTCTCTCTCTCTCCCCAAATTGCATTTATTAATCCTCCAATATTAATTTTCTTATTCTCTCTGGTTTACAATCATGTTTGTCATAATAATTTTATTTTCTCCTCTATTCCCCTATCTCCTCATAAAAAATGTACTAATTTAATCTTATTTATAAATCTATTTTTATTAAAAAAATTAGTTCTATTTATAAGTCCAGTTTCAATTTCAAGTTAGTAAGTGAGACTGTGTCAATTTTACTCATAGTAACTATATCAATAAAAATAGAAAAAAAAGAGTTAAAAAATATTTATTTATAAATAAAGAGAAAATTAAAAATTTACTCCAAAATCGTTAAATTAATTATTTCTTTTTTATATGTGTAATTTAGTTAAAAGAAATGTATAAATATGATTAGAGTAGTATTTTTGTTAAAGTGATTATAATTTTTATATATTTATTGTTTTTAACTACTACATCAATTTTGATCTATATCGTTGAATTAAATATTTATTGTAAAAAGGGATGGAGGATTAATTTAGGAGATTTTCAAATATATCCTCACGTGCTGTAATTTCATTTCATATACTACTACAGTACTACTCAATAGGGAGGCCTATTTTAGTAACTTGGCTCACCTTCCCATCAAAGGGCCTGAAGCCAACCTACACATGCGTGACCCTAACAATCAGTCCGTCTGACCTGTGAGCCAACTTCATACTCGTAGTACCTTCTCAAACACACATGCTCAATTTCCTCACTGCCTCCCTCGTTCAAAATTCACTGGCATGATTTCCACGTCACATGGCCTCTAATATGCCACGTAATCGCAAGAGCCCCCATGCGCAGGGCTCGCACCCTTTGGTCGAGCTCTCCACGCGTATATATTTTAAGTCACCCCTAAACCTCTTCATGTGAAAATTAAACTTCTGTTCTTTTCCTCTGCAACCAACCCGGCAGTCCAGCCTCCAAACCCGACTGCATTCGATCCAGATTCAACCATTCCGCCCCAATTCTCACACCATTCTGCATAATCCTCATATAACTTTGGCCGGAATTGGTTTCCAAATCGCCGTGATGCCGATGGCGGCTGGGCCAGCAGTGCCGACCGATCACGCTCCTCCCATGGCGCCGATGCAATCAACACCCATTATGGTTTCGGACTCCTTTGCTAAAGACGCTATTATTACTTGGTTCCGCAGCGAATTTGCCGCCGCCAACGCCGTTATTGACGCTCTCTGCGGTCACCTTGCTCAGCTGAGCGCAGCCACTGGAGCCTCCGACTATGATTCTGTTTTTTCCGCAATTCATCGCCGGAGATTGAACTGGATACCGGTCATACAAATGCAGAAGTATCACTCAATAGCTGAAGTGGCCGTGGAGCTTCGCAAAGTCGCTGAGAAGAAGACAGAGGACATAGAAAAGAGGCAAGATAACTGCAAGAGTGAGGAGGTGAACACTTGTTCGGAAGACAAGAAGAAAATCAACCAGAAAACAATGGATAGTGATGGGAATGGCGGCGACGAGGCTCCTGAAGAGTATGATTCGCCGGAAAGTGAAATTACCGATTCAGGTAATGAATAATATTATTCTTTGCGGGTTTTCATTGATAAGCTTCAGAAGGTTCCCCTGTTTTCTCGACATCCAACTATCGGGATACCATGTCATAGGCAGTTAGCCACCATGAAAGTTGGGGTTGATTCGGCATTCGCGGCGTTTTCTTCTTGTCCAACGGCATATTTCATTTCTCTTTTCATTTGTTTTTTTGACCTTCTAAAATAAAAATTACATTTTATAAAGCTTTTGAAAAAAATAAAATATAATAGGGCTTTCCTGACTTCGTGTGGGTAACATTTTCATTGAAATGGGGATTGTTTTTTTTGGCCAGGGGAAAAGGGTAGATGAGACTTCCAATGTTTTTTATTTGGTGTGGGATTCATAGATTACTTCTTATATTGGAAGAAAACCGTTGAAGATAGACATACCTGTTCTTAATAACCATATGCAATTTTTTTTTCTTTCTAAAAAAGATGAAACTGGTTCCTTTTTGTTTTTGGTTTTTAAAAATCTATCTTGTTCCTTCATACTATGAAATTTTTTTTTGTTGTTTCTTGATATTTCAAGTGGAACCCACCAGCGTCAGGTTAATATTCATAGAGCATGAAAAATTTGAAGGTTTCTAATTTTGTTGGGTAAAATTTATTATTATTTTTTTAAAAAGGACGTAGTATGAATTAGGTGGTACAGAATCCATATTAGTGGCAGGAGTAGCATTCACCACAACGTTCTGTAGTAGGTATACCTAGAGGCGTGTGCTTCACAGGCGGCAGCCGGTCAGAGCTGCTTCCTATTCACCTTGAAATGACTGCCCCCGCATGCTTCCATTGTTGTGGATTCGTGTAATCGGGTGGGTTCGCCAATATGGGTGCCATTACCAATGCTAATTCTACGAATTTAATTGGACTACCTGTCCCAGACGGCAGGTCAACGCTGCCATGGTTGTTAGTTCGGGATCTGCAAGTGAGTATCTAGAGATCCATAAAACGGTAGTTTCAGAAACTCATTAAATCAATGAGTATCTCGTTTGGCCGAAGCAATCAATGAGCTAAATTAGCTAGTGAACAAATTCAAGATGCAAAAATCATAAAAAGAATGCATTTATTGCATGCAAATATATATGGACTTTTTCATGTTTCATTGCTTTTGTCGGATATGTCGCGGTGGCCTTTTTGGCATTATATGAACAAGGGACATATAATTACCCACGAGGACTTTGTCGGGACACGGCAAATATATGTATGATTAATCACTGAAACTCCAAATTTAGAAACATGTTTGGATTCGTTAATCTTCCTGGACTCTTTTCTGAGCCTCAAACTAGTCTACCAACAATTGAGATCATCGTCGCAGTTATAGGATTAAAATGTTTTTAATCCTTTATTCATAATGTGCTGGCAGGATCTCAAGAAATGCAAGCCAGTTTGATGAACAGCAGTATATGCTCCAACCACGAAGAATGTGAAGGACGTGGTGCCCAGATAAAGTTGACGAAAGGTTTCTCGGCAAAGGAGTCAGTGAAGGGGCACATGGCAAGTTCTATCTTTCACAAAATTCAAATGCATTGTTTTTAGTAATGAGGCTTGGATTCGTTTATGCAATAAGAAGCAGGTGGGTATTGGTGAATTGGCAGGTGAATGTAGTGAAAGGATTGAAGTTATATGAGGACGTTTTGAGTGATTCGGAACTCTGCAAGCTCTATGATTTCGTCAATGAGATTCATTCTGCTGGTCAAAATGGGGAACTCTCAGGTAAACCAACCACAGCTGAGTAATTCTTGTCCCAGAATAGCCTAGCTCGAAGAAATTACTAACCTGATCTTTAACAATTATAGGTGAAACTTTTATACTGTTCAACAAACAGATGAAGGGCAATAAGAGAGAGCTGATTCAGCTTGGTGTTCCAATTTTTGGACAGATCAAGGAGGATGCAAAAAGTATGAATTGAACGATTTCAAGTTTCTCTTTAATTACCATCATTTCAAAATTGTAATTGGTAACTAGATTAACGCGTCCAAGTGATAGGGTAGTCAGTAATTCTTACTTTCTTTTTAAAAAATTTGTTTACAGGCGATATAGAGCCAATTCCAGCTCTTCTTCAAAGTGTCATTGATCATCTCATTCAGTGGAAACTACTTCCAGAGTACAAAAGGCCGAATAGTTGCATCATCAACTTTTTTGAAGAGGTAAGTATTGCGTACCCCTACTCCATGTGATGCTATTACTAAAATAGGCACAGTAATAACTTGTTACGTGCCACAAAATAACAATCTAGCATTGTCTATACAATCAATTTCAGGGGGAGTATTCTCAGCCATTCCTTAAACCACCTCACCTGGACCAGCCCGTGTCTACTCTGCTTCTCTCTGAATCAACTATGGCTTTCGGGCGTACCCTTACCAGCGATAGTGATGGGAACTACAAAGGGCCGCTCATGCTCTCACCCAAGAATGGGTATATATTAAAGAACTTATAAATACTCTTTTTTCCCCACCCTCAAACATGATCATTTTCGCAACTATGATCCTTAGCTTATTTGGATGACGACAACTCGTTTACCTTCAGATGGTGATGTATTCCAACATTTATGAAATGACCTTACACATGAGAACTTAGCCAAGGCATGTTAATCTATTTAGCATTAGCTAACATGGTGAAATTCATTGGTATACCACATTAGCATTACTCAAGTTGGAATTGCTCTGATCCCAACCATCAAGCAGATTCCCTAATGCCTGCCTGATGGTTTTATAATTCCCCTTGCTCATCGAAGATCTTTAGTTTTGAAGTTGAATAATTCTTTACACCCAAGTCAGCTCCTTTATCAGTCATTGATAGCATAACTGACAGATCAATACCTTAGAAACTTGCAGGCATGTGGCCTGGGGAAGGGAAAAAAACAAAGCCTTTTTCCTATTTTGGAGACATCAGTAGGTAGAATACTTTAGGTGTGGTATTATAGTCCTGCGACTAGTAGGTTCAGGCCATTCAAGTTATGTTGACTGTTGAGCATTTGATCCAACTTCCCAAAAGGGGCTGTGTCTGAATATTATCATTATCGGCACCTTTGCCTTCATTATTATTAAACTAATATAAGCAATCACTAGGGTTGTATGCGTGGACTGAGTATGAGTTTGAAGTCTGAACTGATCATTAGAGTGTCGTATTTGAGCCGTGCAGGTCTCTGCTAGTGATGAGAGGGAACAGTGCTGACATGGCAAGGCATGTGATGTGCCCATCCCCAAACAGAAGGGTCAGCATCACCTTTTTCAGGGTAAGGCCAGACTCCAACCAAAGCCAAACACCAATTCCTTCGATGGCAACAGCAATGACTGTTTGGCAACCGGGAATAGCAAGTAGCCCATATGCTTTTGCAAATGGAGCTGTCAGTGGCAGTGAGGCCATGGACATGACGATGCCCAAATGGGGAATAATTCGTGCCCCAATGGTCATGCTTACCCCTATGCGTCCTATGGTGTTGAGTTCTCGCAAGCTTCCTCGTGGTGGTGGTGGGACAGGGGTGTTCTTGCCCTGGAACGTCCCTTCCAGAAAACATGCCAAGCATCTTCCTCCTCGTGCCCAGAAAGGACGGCTTCTGGCTTTGCCTCCCCCAGTTGAGTCACCCCCTCACATGGAAGAGTCCACTTCTGACCCCGCCATTACTGTTGAAGCACAAGTATGACTTTAGTCTGAAGCAGCAGCCTTTGATTCAAGCTATGAACCGAGGAAGGTGGGGCCTTAGTTTTATTTTCCAGTATCAACTGGGCCGGGGCGCTATTTGTGGAGTTCGTTCTCTGAATTTTTTTTCTTTATATCTTGAAGTTAGATTGTATCGATGATCGCGGTAGTAGTTGTTCTTAATGGATGTCAATCGGAGCATCAAGAGCTTCAGAGTAGTAGTGATCGGGGCTTGATATTGGAGTTAATTAGGGTGAGTCATCTTAGCGGGTAGAGTTTTGTATGAACCGTAATTTATGTTAATCTTGTTTTGATGAGAAAAGCCAAATCATCATCAGAATGCATACTTATGATCACATAGGTCACCCTTATTTATTACACGACGGGGTCACTCTGTAAATGATTTATAGAAGAGGGATGCAATCTATGAATGCAATGAATTGCTTTTAAGACAAGATCACTAAAGAAAGAGAAGAAAATTAAATCAGTTAATTATTGCTCTTGATGAGCTAAGTTACAAGGCAACCACAGATTTGACTTTTTGCACGAAGAGTGTGCCCGTCTCGATTCATATCTTGCATGATTGAACAGCTATAATAAGGCTTCGGTCAAAAGAACCATTAATAGGCAGGCATATTTCTTTAAGTCAATTTATAGAAACAAGCACCAGCGAACTCCCCGTGCAACGCACGGTGCACAAATTCTATAACCTAAACTTAAATTCTCAACTTTTTTTTATATAAATTATTAAAAAATTAAAAAAATAAAGAACACACTAAAAAAAATAAAGATTTCCATATCAACCAATAAAAAATAGAAATTAACCCATTATTTGAAAACACAACATGAACCACAATCATATCAATACTTGTATCCTTTAGCAATTTCTGCTACAACTCAAAAGGAGGAAAAAAAACATCAAAATGCTAGCCTACCTATTACAAAAACATTTCTATATGTAGTTTCCATTAAATACTTTTATCGCCCATACCTTTGTAGCTCTCTATTTGGTACTTATGTCTTTCAAATTTAGACTTAAGAAAACATTGTTTTCAAGTACTGTAATACATACTCGGTATTTACCTTTCTCTGTCATGTTGTGATATTTAGAGAAATCTTAATTAAGTACCACATTCTATTATCTACCCCTTTGTCATTTTCTTCTATCCTTTAGTTCTTCCTTATTCTTATTAAACAAATCAGGGTGATGGGTAAATAAAAAGAATTTGAAGAGGATGATATTCCAACATATTATAATTTTTGTTAACTTTATAATTTTTTCAATATAAAAAATAATTTATATAGAAATTTTATAAAAAAAAGTTTAATGTTAAATATGATAAACTATAATTTTTGACATTTTATTTCAATATGATTTGCATTTAAACTATATTTGAACTAAACTATATCATTTGTGTATTTTCATATTTAATTATATATTTTTAATAACTATTTAAATATTCATCTTAACAGCATTCTTTTCTAAAAACTCATATGCAAACGCATCATTTTTAGAAAATACAATTGAAGCACTTTCAGACTCATCACCAAAAAGACAATTTAACTTAAACCTATTATAAAAGACATTTGTGTCAACTATACATTTTGCAACTTGAAGTGACAACTTTAAGAATTAGATTTACTTGTGTAAATATAATTAAAATAATCCAATTACAATAATTAAATTAAATTAAATAATGCCCCATATTTACACCCAAATCCTATAAATTCGGATATATTGTTATCGTTTCCTATAAATTACATATGCGTAATATATAATAATCAAATGAATTTAAGTGGAGCAAAAAAATCAGAATATGCGATTAATATATAACAATTAAATTAATTTAAATAATCCCCCAATCTCAACTTCTATATATGCACCCAATTCTTGTAATTTAGTATAAAACACTTATCATCTAAAAAGCAGGGAAAATTCCAAGAAAAAATGTTCTTTTTCATTTGACTAAGGGAATAACAAAAATTCAACTAAATTATAGTAGTATAACCAAAATTCAACTTAATTATAGAAACATGGTTCACACTTGGAACCTGGAATATTCATAATTCTTCAAAATAAGGTTACGGAAGACCATGTATGTACTAAGGAAAAAAAGGTATAAAATTGTATCCAACACAACCTTCCCAAACTGCCAATTCATTCATTTCCCTTCCCCCTTCTTTGTTTCCAAGGAACAATATGCAAAACATTGTTCCTAAATTTGGAAAATATTAATTACAGGACATCAAATTAAAACATTAAACAAAATATAACATACAACTAAGAAAATAAGGAGCCAATAAAAATATTTTTCAGTTTTATCCAATTCAAACACTCCTAATACAATAGAAAAGATTGTCAAAGTTGAAATTATGTTCCCAAAACTGCTCTAGCCTCCACTATCAAGAACAACAATATCTAAAGTTCATTCACTGCACTAATTACATATTAAGATGGAAGTTGACAAATACTTAGTAAACATTCGTTTTCAGAAAAAATGACATAGACAAGACACGACCAACTAAAAGTTACTGACCTTCTGATTTGACAGGACCCTTAAGAATAAGAACTAGCTATCTCCTTCTTGTAAACACCAAGAATCATTATAACCATGCCTACAATTCCCCCACACAACAGATAAAACAACCTTTTGAGCAAGAATTAAAATGACATACTACTTTGCTAATTGAAATCAATGACAATGATGACTAAACTCATAATGAATGATTAAAAATGTACAACAACAAGATTCTAAATGAGAAAGATTTAATAAAATCAACTAAAATGTCATTACATCAACTCATTGGAAAATTGGGTTAAGGATACCACACCCTGCACCTATGATTAAAAATACAACATGATCAATGTGCACGATCAATGTCTTTATCTTCAGTAATATCAATATCACATCAAATAATTTTAATACCTACATATTGTCAAATGACACACCTTCAAAGCATCTTCATTACCGATCATGTCCAACATATGCAAGCGACACCAACACAATTGCTAAGTATTGTAGATATATTTCCAATTTCATTTGCTGCAACACAAAGATAATATTAATATTCCATAAGTGCTATGTAAAATAGCTATAGTTGTTGTTTGCTACGACCTTCTGGAAACCTGTAAAGTATTTAAATAACAAAATTTACCCACCAAAATTAGTTAAAATGCTCCAGATAATATTAGATGAAAAGTCATTAAAGAAAACCCATTTGGCCTCATGCTATGATCTTTAAAGAATAAAAATACACTCGCATGAGATTGGATTTACAACACACGTAATGTCACCATAAATTATAATTCTTGAAAATTTTGGTCAACAACTGCTCTATTGTGTCTTCTTTGAGCTACAATAAGCTTCATATCATTATCAATATGATCATCTAAAAGTGCAACACAATATAGCTGAAACAATAGCAGTTCACTCTAAATAATAGTTCACCTCAAGAGATGCATCTTTCTGAATTATAATATCAATATTGGCAAGTAATAGGATAAGATGCTCCCTCTGTTTTGCCACATTTCCTTTCTTTGGACCACAAATATACGAGGGAGATTTAGTCAGATCATTTAAAAAAAAAATCATGTTGCAAAAATATCTAAAAGTATTTGGGTTTGATATATGAAAATACAAAGGTTAAAGGAGACTAACTTTAATTCATATGGAGTCAAACACAAACTTCCAGAAACATACTAGAAATATCAATAAATAAACAAAATAAATAAGCATCAATTTAAATAAGAGACCGATGTTTAATAAGGCTTCGGTCAAAAGAACCATTAATAGGCAGACATATTTCTTTAAGTCAATTTATAGAAATCGTGAAGAAAACAAAATCGAATCAACAATTATGGCGCGATGTGTTCTACAAACATGATAACCGTTGTTGAATAACGCTATTAATAGGGTTCAACAATTCGAGCGTCTTTTCTGTCTCTTCTTCTTCTTGTTTTCGCTGTTAAACCATTCCATTTGTTTTTTTGGTAAAATCGCTGTTAAGCCATTCTGTACGTTGAGAACTTCTAACCAATATATTAAATGTTGATGTAAGACCGGATAACAAGAATTTGATTTCAGTTACAGTTTTAATAAGTAATATGGGATTTGAGAAATAAATTTGGAAATAGTTAAATCTATTATACAATTTTATACTTGACATAATAGATTCATGAATATTTATGGCACTGATTGGCTGACAATGGTATTGAATACTATGATTTCAACTTGAGATTTTGTAAGCACGTTTACTGTATCATGCATGGTATATAGGAGTAGTAAAAAGAAATATGATCATTTGTTTTGAAGTTTTTTTAATATATACTGTAAATGTACTTGAAAAATACTCCTACAAACTATCGCCGTGTTGTGGGGCATGACAGTGAAAGACATTCCCTACAGTGGGGATCAAAGAAAAAGTTCAAACTTCAGATGCTGAGAAAAATTTTGCAACCACAATTGGGCTGCTGATAAGAATGTACAACCTATCAAGATATTTAAATAATAGGATAGATATATCAATAACATCTCAGAGGGGACAAAGAAAAATCAGGACAGGGTTCATGAACGTGACAATGCAGTCACTAATGCAAAATGGTACTACCATTACCATTATTCATGATCAAACGCTCATGTTTTTCTATATCCAAAACGAAGAGAAAGACTGGGGGAGAGAGAGAGAGAACATTCTCTCTTTCCCCCAACAACCGTCCTTTCCTTTTGGAGTACCTCGAACCAAAGGCTTGAAGAAAAAACCACCATTTCTTGACCTTCCTTTCTTCCCCACCAAACTGCAAAATGCTGAGTAATCCTCTCTGAATAGGGTCAAATGGCACTACTTTAATAAGAATTGTCAAATGAATTATGGTTACTTACATCTCACTTACTCTTCCCCTCATTCTTTAAAATTAAGATCTTTTCTTTTTCTTTTCTTTTTTTAATTATGTTGAAGTTGCGGCTTCACCCAGCAATGCTGCTGCTCCCACAGTCATTCCTCCAAAGAATGAGTGTCAGAACGGTAGAGATCATAAGGCGCCCAGAGATGATCAATGGTGCAGGGCTTCCTAGAATCCAGCCTCAACCACGGCTTCCCTTTGCCACTCCAATGTAGCAGACTAATAGGACCAGGATGCAGATTTCTACATTTGCCTTCAAGGTTGTCCCCTCCTAACCCATGTTGGTTCCACCTGTGGTCCACAGCCTTAATGTCACCAGCCAATACCAACAAAAAAGGAGGCAAAGACCCCAAATGGTAAATCCTCTTCTGTTTCTGCACTTCCATCCACCTCTCTACCTTCTGAGTATAGTTCCCCTCCCTCCATTTTTCCACGTCCACTGTCATAACCCCTGTGTTGAAATAACATGGGTTTCGACCCTCAAATGCTCGAGACAGGACGGCGTCTGTCCAGAAGAGCTCCGTGAAGTAGTTGGTGAAATTGGCGTGGCAATACTCTGGCGCCGCCACCACCTTTCCCTCCAAGTCAACCTCCCAAAGCTTCGCAATGTCGTCCACGACCACAAGATCAGAGTCCAAGTATATGACCCGCTTCACGTAGCTGGGAATCATGTCGGCAAGGTAGATTCTTGCGTAGTTCAGAGGCTGGTCCAATGCTTGGCGGATGGATTTGGAGATTTTCCCACGTACCCTGCTGGAATCGAAGTGGTACATTTGGAATTTGAGGTAAGGGAACGTGGTTTTGATGCTGAAAAGGACTTCAGGTTTGAACCTGGCCCAGAGGAAATGGAACTCTATGTTTTCAGGGCAGGTAGAATGTTGCAGGATGGAGAAGACGGCGGCCATTGTGCCTCGGAGATAGTTAGAGTCCAATGTCATGGCAATGTGGATCTTCTCTGCATTGCAGGCGTCCCCATTGCGAAACGCTGGGGCCTCACGGAAATTGGGGACGTCGGGGGTGGGCTTCAGGACGACGCCGAGGCGGATGGTGGCGGCGGCGGCGGAGTTGAGGAGGAGGAGGAAAGACAGGAGGCCCGTAAGATGTTGGGTCAGGACCGAAAAAGAAGAGCTAGAGGCCATCCCGTCCCCAGTGGTGGGAAACGGTGGAAGGGGAAGTTAGGGAAGCAAAGAGAGGCTAGATCGTGGAAGCCATTGTTAGTGTGCTTGACACGAACGCCACAATTCGTTATGTCTCATTCCATTGAACGGAAGGAAAGCAGGTTGGTGCGGATTGTAAGGAAGAGAACAATCCTCGGAGCCTCCCTGCTTTCTACTCTCAACCATGTTTCTATTATTCTTATCCTTATTTATATTTGTACCAAATAAGCGGCGTCGCTAAATCTTTGTTAAAATCAATCCCCTTGATTTCTCACCTCAGTTTTTTTTTTAAAAAAATTCTTCCACGTAGGATTTTCTGCCTGAATTGTGGGAGCAGGCTGATATTTAGTTGTTTTCTGACAAATTTTGGTCTGACATTCTGTGAAATTCTTCCCCTAATTATGTGGCGATTATAAAGGTGTAATATTATCTTCTGTTTATGTCTGTAATTATTATCTTCCGTTCATTTTATTTATTTAATATTATAGGTTTGAGTTACTGACTTTCTGTAAAAGAGGCAACCTTCAATCTTTTCAAAATTATCAACGTGATTTATGAATAGCTACCCCCCTAGCACAGTGCACTTTTTTGCCGCCAAAACAAGGGATCGTGATATTTTCTTACACAAAGATTATGGATCTTAGTTGGGTCGATATTGCATCACGTGCCAGATTTATTGCTACGAATAATTATGCCGAAGCATTCAATATGGGCTCCCATAGCATACGATCCACAATTTCCTTGAGCCGAAATGAACAGAAAATAGGAGACCCAAAAAAACAAAAAGGAATTGTTGACTCAAGCAATATCATATTGAAACCTTTTTTTTACAAAAATAAAAATCACGCCGAATGTATAGAATTAAGTCAAATATTTAAGAAAAGAAATAGTTACAGCGGTTACTTGTTTATCACGATGATGCAGCATTTACCAATATCTATACTCATCAATAATCAGAGGAGTCAGTCTTGTGTACAAGGGACAGTAGAACCGCCCCTGAAGGACTAATATTTCCATATATGATCACTACCATAGTACCATCTACGTTGACAGTCAATTTTGATGTAATACATTGTCATTCGTCAGTAAGACGCCGTCTCCATCCCTTCCCTTCGAATCCAGTTCAGCAAAATATTCCTGACCGGCTCAATAATCGGGTTTCTATGTGATACGAATACGATACATGATTGAAGTATCCGTTTTTACCGGTTTAGTTCACTCAAGAGGCATCACATAACAACTAATAAAAAGGAAAGCTCGTCCTAATATTGATCTTTCCGGTAGCAAAGGAAATGCCATGAGGCAGTCAAGCATTGATTCAATCACAATTCATCTCTTGGAGGTGCTTGAAAACATTGCTCATCCCAGTAGTAAGGAAATTTCAATCTTGCTGCAGTATGAGGCATGAACCAGTCCTCATATATAAACCTAAACAAAAGTCAAAACACTCTTCATGAATAATGAGATAGCGAAAGTAATAAATGAGATAAAAGGGCGGGGAAAAAATCAAATAAGCAAGAACTTCTGCATCATGACACCGTAATTCAATTAAACGATATACCACCTAACTTCCACATATTATACAAGAGATAAGTTTTACTGCCACATCAAAAAAATGTGTATGTGTGTGTGTGTAATTCCTTAATAACATCAAGATGCAGGAGTTCCTTAATAAATAATTAAATGTATTTATGATGCATTTACTTTGCCCAGACAGTATGGCACAAGTCGGTCTTGATAATGTTTTTACTAACATCAACGTAAGAAACTTTTTAAACCAAGCATCAATTTTCCTTACCCAAAAAAAAGAAAAGAAAATCCTTGCCTACAAGAATAGTCACTAGGTCGCTTCAAGCACAATATACAATTAGAGAGATGAAAATGGCTCATAATAGGCATGACCCTCATTCCAAGCCATGCCTTGGTCAACTCTTGGATGAACAAAATCAAACAGCTATAAGAAAATTAACTCGCAACTTAAATAAGCAGCATATAAAATAATGGGTAATAGAGGTTACGTACACTTTCACTGGCGGTCTTGATATGATAACAAGTACTTGTAAATCCTCATGATCATTAGTATTCCATAACTGCAACGCAGATCCTTTTTAATACCTTAAAAATTTGTAGAATTTGCCCACTCAAAAAACCCAACTAAACCCCAAAAAAAATGAGCTTCCCATTTTGTTAAGATCAGCAAGCAACATAATGAGTTGACATCATATTATAACTTGATAGGCATAAACACAACACAAGGTGAGAAGTTGCAGAGATTTAAAGCAAAATTGAGTGTGAAAGCTCTCACCCGATTTTATCAGATGTTTACCTGATGAACATCATTAACTGGAATATGAAATGTGCTATTTGAAAAGATAGAGTGCTCCTGTGGCTTTCCTGGATTTCTTCCGTGAGAATCTGATGCGAGATAGAGAGTGCCACTCCCTTTAAGGACAATGAAAACTTCTTCACAGGAATGCCTGTGAATTGGAGTGTGTGATCCTGGTGAAAATGTTTGAAGCCATACCTCAACCTGTTTTAAACCAGATGATTTTTTGAGATGGCATATTACCAATAAGAGATTGACAGGTCATGACAACGATTTTTCATTCATTTTTTTCTGTTAAAAAATATGAACAATATGATGACATCATTTCAATTTTTTTATTTTTTTTTTAATTTCAATAACAGGAGATCTTGGTTATTATTAACACAAAGCCGGTTCTCGGATTAACTTTACATTTTATGCAATAATGATCATAACTTGAGGCATTTTCTTCATGCTCACTATTATTGCGAGAACTTTTATCATTCTGATAGTTTTTATCTAATCAGAATATAAGCAAGTTCTGTATATCTAAAGAAAATGAAGATAATCAATTATCTTATGATGAATACCTCTCTCATACCATGCACGACTGAACCTGCAATAGTTATGTGAGAAAGACCTGCCCTTCCATAGTTATCCTGAGGAATCTCACTGATATTTCTCACAAGTGGTAGCCCTGTATATTCGTATATTCAGAAGGCAAAAAATAATTGTACATTGCGCAAATAAGATTTTGACAAAAACTGACATTCATTAGCTCAGACCCTGTCCTCGAAATTTCAAAAACACTAATCTGTTCATGCTTTTTGTAGTTCCTGTAATTGGGACCTTTCCATCAACTTTAACACATGATTTACACAAGAATAAGCACTTAAGAACCAACGCTAAGTATCGAAGAAAGAGACCTAAATGTAAAAATGACAGTTATAAGGTTTATGCCAGCAAGTTAACGCAGCAGAAGAATAGCATACAAGGGCAAAAGATGCGTATAACACATTCATTCAATCTGAACTGTTCATGCGTTGTTCATTATTTAATTCTGCCCAACAGCTCAGTAGCAGGACGGGGGATATATTTACCATTGATTCATCGTGAACAAGTTTACCCATAAAAAAGAATAAGGTAATCCACAATCAAATACTCCTCAGTAACAAAAGTGAAAGTACAGACCAAGAAACTCATTGATTGGATGCCTTTTGCCGATATAACATGCTAAGGTCGCCCGATAAATTTTTAAGTAATGTGGAGAACAATCGTCGAACACAAACTATTCGAAGCATCAAAGATGCAGGAAGGAGCATTCGCATATAAAGAAAATTAACCTCCCATGCTAATTCAGAAATTTAAAATACGGAAGGAAAAGGACCGCAATAGAGGAGGATTCAAACTTCGAAGTGGTAAAATTAAGAGCATAGCAATTATAAGCATATCTAACATGTAATAGAGCAATGAGAGGCAAGAGCGATTGCAGAAAGAGAGAAGAAGCTAACGAAGGCGGCGAGAGAACACCCAACCATGTTCGAGCAAATTCTCGGGACAGGGTGGCGTGAGATGCCAACCACCTCATAAGCCATGAGGTGAGGGTGACACGTGCCCCGCACGTGACCTTGATTCGTCCAATTACAAAGATCCTATGGGCTCGCAGGATAACGTCCGTGGGAGTACAGGCAATGGCAGAAATTAACGTCCATCATTTTTTGTTGCGGCCAAGCCATTTAAATTTATTCATTGATTTGTGCCCTTCTTGGGAGGACTCAAATTACCCACCAAGAGCAAATCAGCTTAATTAATTTTTTTATTAGAATTAGTTTATAGTTTTGAAATAAATTTTTTTGTCAGCATTTAAAATTACTCTTATTGAATTAAGATTAATTTCAAATGTTAAGAAAGACCAACAATTATTTATAAAATTACTCTTATTTAAAAATTCATCAATTGCATTAGTAATCTGGTAATTCAAATCGTCCATCATTTTGTCAAGATGGCCCATAGCATTTTCCTATAAAAGTGAAGAAATCTATTGAAAAGAGCGAAATAGTAAAATGCATCAGGTCAGGTATCAGGGGTTAATTTGAAAGCAAAAATTATTTATGATTTTGCCTTTTTATCCCCCTAAAAAAACACACACACACACACAAAGTGACTCGTATAAAGAATCAACAAAAGCTTTTATGCCCCTCTTTTTATTACACATTTTCTCCCTTACTGGGACTCCAAGATAACGAACTGTAAAATGTCAGAAACAACCTATATATCATTCT
Source organism: Acacia confusa (assembly GCA_037074495.1). Classification (NCBI taxonomy): domain Eukaryota; kingdom Viridiplantae; phylum Streptophyta; class Magnoliopsida; order Fabales; family Fabaceae; genus Acacia; species Acacia confusa. The sequence goes on along the minus strand of CM073507.1, from coordinate 3,175,495 downwards.
GCTATTTGATAGGGATCACGTTTAAGGCATCTTGCTTTCGTAGGAGATGATAATATCAATCAATCATCACTGCGTGTGGTATGCAAATGTGATCCACGAGAAAGTTGCTACACAAAATATCTGACTTATGAATATGAATAGCGTGAATGGTTGGTTGCCACCACGTTGATTTCCCTAGTCCGATCTTTGCAGCCACCCAAACTGTAGAAGGAGGTGCATTTCACATGATAAGTAAAGAGGGAATGGAGACAATAAAAACTATAGGGTTCAATAAACTAGGTGAAATATATGTACCTTCCACGCGTACATTCCAAGGAAAGCAATCGTGTCTGCTGTCCAAACAACGGCAAAGGACTTCCAAAAGAACGGGATTGCAACATTGAGCAATGGGATGAGAAGAAACAGATAGTTCAGCGCTTCTTTCTCATTTTTTGAACAGTCTCGAGCTCTTAGTGAAGGAATTGCTGCAAGTTTAAAGGGTCATAATTATCTTCTCAACCCCATAGAAAGAGGAGTCATGGTTATTATACACATTTTTGCACTAGATCTAGGTAACATGCCCAACATTTTGCATGAATTGCGGATGGTAATAACATCTAGTATCGGATATTGCAGCATGAGACGGGAATTGAACTTGAAGCCATGAAAACTCACTGTTTCTCAGATTTCTCAGAAATACTTAACCTAAAGAACGTTCTGAAAAATATCGCTGGCGGCTAAAAATGGTATGAGGGAACTTACTAAAAATCCAAATGGACCACATTCCCATTAACCTCCAAATGTCTGGTTCATTTGATGGGAATAAAAGGTTAAAAGACAAGGCTCCACCAAGCAGCATTGACGCATACCCTTGAACCTCAAAAACAGTATACAAGGCAGTTCCAGGGACGGCAGGATTCTTTGAGGCCGTGGAAGCCCTTGGTGCAAAAGTTGAGGCAGTCTTTTGAACAACCTGTCGTGCAAATAAAAATAAAATTCAGTCTACATTGTCTGGTAACCAAAGCCCTTCTTCGGTTCTTCTCAGACCCAGGACAGGAATTTGTGCAACGTTTCAAGGGAAATGCATGCACTATCCAGAATTAACTAGAGCCTAATAAAGTTCGCAAAAAGCGGATGAAAAATCACTATGGAATCCACCGAAAGCGCAACAACTCGTAGAGCCATATCCGTGTTTAACTTTTGCATCATAGGTTAACTTTTCGCGGAAAGAAAATGAGTGGCCTCGGTATACCCAAATTCGCATCCCTGCCCCTTGAATAGAATCGAGGCTTCCGAATTAAAAACCACACATAAAGGATAAAAAAATAAAACTTCAGGGGCCCAAGTACCCAGTCTCAATATGATCCTGACAAAAAGTACGACCTCCTATAATGCATTAAACTACTGATAAGAAGTGGGCAATTCCGAAAATCGAATTAAATTGCGCGTGAAGGATGGTCCGGGTAGCAAAACTGGCCTTTTTAATATCTTTGTCGATTGAAGCAGAGGAGGTTGATCGACTGGAGAACGTGCTTTCCTCGATGGATTCCGCTTTCAGCTCCTCCGGAAGTTGCTCACCAACTGCTTGTGTGTTTGTTTTGTCGGAAGTGGCACGGAGAGATGCCTTGTTGCGAACTAGAATGTGTGAGAGGTTGGTTCTATCGAATGAAGAGATGGGATGAAACCCTAGCAGCTTTATGTTCGTGAGAACCGGAGAAGCGAAACGGAGACCGGAAGGATGACAGTTGCCAGGAGGCGTTGAGACTAACATGCTCATTTTGTACGTAAGACCTTGTGCCTTCAGCTTACCATCGGAATCTGGAATGGGAAGAACTGAGGGGGATAAGGAATTGTGAGGCAGAGAACTGGGTGAGGGGATATGCAACGACGACGTCTTACCCCGTTAATTATATGTAAGCCCAAAGCTTGTTTGGCAAAGTGGGGTGACGGGCCGAAGCTCAATGAGGCTGAAAAAAGGTCCAGTATGTGAAAAGTTGGCATTTGGCAAAGCGTCAAAGGCTGATGGGCTTATGGGACTAAAAGCGAGCTTCTGCATCGCTTTTGACTGTTGCATGCACGTGCAGGTCTCTGTCTCAGGCTCTCAGCACCGTCTCTTGGTCCATTTTCTTGTCTCATGGCATCAATTTCTACAAGCACCTAGTCTTTTCGCTTAGCTTCTGCAGCTGTTGACGTGCCAAGCTGCTTTGAGGGATCACCGGAGAGGAGAGGATTTTTCATCGTCACGAGCATATGGCGAAGAAGATGTCGGTTTGGTGTTGTGCGGAGGCGTGATGGCCAAGAGGTTGTTGTCTACGGTGGCAAGGTCAGGGATGTGTTGCTACGGTGTCGATATGATGGGGGTGGAAGTGAGAGAGTCAAAGCGGCGGGGACGCTTATGAGGATAGGACTTGACCGAATGGAGCTGAGGGAGAGGGTTGAAGATTGATGGATCATAGAAGTTGGGAGGGCAAAGGCTGGAGAAGAAGTCGAACGTGAATGAGAAATGGTCCTAGAGGTGGCAAGGTGGTCGAAGAGACATAGCTCATTTTTGTGGGCATGATCATCGGCTTCTTGTCACTCGTGTCTGCCATGAGGTCCTCGTTAAAGGGAAAGCCGTGAGGAGATTCTCACTTGTTGGGATAGTTCAATTAAGCATTTTAGATTGTTTTTTAGAGATAGGATATTCTTACTACCATTTTTTTGTTACTAGCACACCGTTAGATGAAATCTCAATAAAGGAGAGAAATTGTAAAGATAAATAAAATTCTGATTTAATGGTGGAAAAGTGATAGTAATGAAAAATGGTAGTAAGAATATCATATCTTTTTTTTTAAATGATAATTTTATTATTTTTTAGCAAATTTATATTTAACTTTGATTTATTATCTTCAACAAGCTTATACTTTCCTGTGCGTTGCATGGGTGATAGTACTCCACGGATTACTCAAACATATTTTACTTCATAAGTGATGCAACTATCTTGCTTTTAAGAAACATTTAAACTCCATTACCAATGAATGACTACATATTAAAAATGAAATGTTGGTTCAAATTTGAAGATTGAGCAATAAGCAAATTTGAAATTGATTTTTAGAGCTTTACTATTTTTAAAAAACAATTGATATACTTGGAAAACTTAAAATAAGACATCAAAGAGATCCAGCTAAATAGTTTCAAGAATTAATTGTCTTACATCATGATTGTCTTTGGAAGACATTCAATTAAGAATGCAGGAAAAAAATTCCGTAAATCTGTATTTAAATTAAGATATTTTATACATAGAGTCTATACCCTATTGTGAATTCCCTAAAACGTGAAATGTGAGAATCATAGTTGGCTATGAATGGAAACAAAAGTAAAACTCTTAAAAGTATTTTAAATATTATATAGAGTAAACTAAAGGTTTGCTGCTCCAACGTTTTTTTAACATTGATAAGCCTGATTGTATCATTATAAATTATTATATTTTACACGAATCAATAACAATAAGGACATGAGAAGTAGAATGCAATATAGAGGACAATCTCTTATAAAACAACTAATTAACATATCAAACCATGTAATCTTTAATGGGATTCCTTTGATGCCAAATATACGGCCCAACTTTATCAACATACTCTTTGCAACCCCAATTGAAAACCTTGAAAATGTAACATGCCTAAACCGTGAAACTTTCATAACATTTAAAACAATCCATATTTCTTCATTGTTAGAAACCAATACGTATTAATATAAGTTTAACCTCAAGTAAAATGCTCAATCTTAATAATGTTAAATAATAATGTCTTCTAATCGATTAACATTTTTAAATATATCTTTGTACACAACATTTTTTGTTGCGATCTTGTTGCCAAATTTTGCAAAACAAACATATATTTGGCTTGAAAAAAAAAACATAAGTTGCACAACATCTTCATATATTTATTATTAATGAATATCATCCTAAAGAATGTTAAATCAATTTATAACATGGAATTGTCCAAGGCTTATATCCCACGAGAAGATCATTCACTAAGCAATTGTTATATGATTGAAAAAAAAAGATACAAAGTATCAGCCTTAGGATTAATGAGTCTAGGAAAAAAAAAAGAGATAGATATATGTGACAAAAATGAGATACAAAGTATCATTCACTAAGCAATTGTAAATTTTCTTATACTCTAAGTACTCTACATATATCAATGTGACAAAAACTGGAATGACACCCTGTAGAAAAGAAACTTGTGCACAAGAGGCAAATTACCATCAAAAAATTTACAAAATTTTATTGAAAACACAAGCAAAACAAAAGCAAGAACACATTAGATCTGATACTAGATTGAGTTCACTTTGCTTCGATGACATTAAAATAAAATCTTCAAAAAAAAATTTGAGAGCAGGAAAAGAAACACATGATAGCATAATCAGACAGAATCCAGTTATCTAAAGAGCATTCTTCAATGAATACAATTATGAAAAATCTCCAGTTTTTGTTGCATGTTATACCGCAAGTCCATATACTCAAGTTTGAGCAAACAACATTGAAGTGTATGCATCAAGAATATCGTAATGTTCTGTCAATCGATGAAGTCAAAATTGCTTTTCCTCGTTCATTAATACATAGACACACACGTATGCATACACTTATCTAGTTATTAAATTATTTTGGTCAAGATTATGAAAATACAAACCCCATCACAGCGTCTAGGCCCCACAACCGAACTTTAAGGATTCAAGGCAGGTTTAGCAGCTCAGCTTAAAATTTTCGTTTTTATCACAAAAAGAAGGAAGTATACATATTTTCGTGCACATCCTCATCATATTATTGGCATGCCTATGAACCATTAAAAAAAATAAATCTATTTTAATAGGTCAACTAATTGTTAAGAATCAGAAGCAAACGACACAAAAACACACATGTAACCATGTGTTTTCAAGGCCCTTGTGTTTCGTATCATATTTGGGAGAGGTAAACGGGAATGGGAAAATGACCTGATGTGGGCATGACAATTGGAACCTCCTTCTCCCGAGAAACTTGAAAAACTTTTTCATCTCGAAGAGCAATACCTTTAGGACTGATTTGCATGAACAAACCACTATAATAACCACAAAGAAGATGATGAGAAATCCAACAGTAAACAAAAAATCTCATAATAACTCCTCATAAAAAACTACACATTAAGAAAAGAATGGCCTTACCATCCAAGTAGTATAATGAACTATGTCTCCCCACTGAACTATAATAGCTACTACTCCTGTTCAACCTCCATACCTAAAATATGGCCTTTGACAGCTCAAGATTCAAACGTGGCCTTTGACTTCTTAAAAAAAATTAAAAGCATACTTCATTTCATCTTAAAATATATAGAACAAAATTACCATATTTCAAGACTTTCTTGTCTATCTCATCATTTTCAAAGTATTTGGCATCTATATCCAAGAGTGCGATGGAAAATCTACATCACATCATAAGAGGTGTAAAAATATTAAAAAAAAAAAAAGGAAAGCTAAGTTGGAGAACAACTTGCCTTCAAACACTTCACATTGGACAAATTCCAAACGAAAATATGGCAGTTAAGAACACAGGTAGCACTGTTCAAGGACTGCGTGTAAACCTTTCTTTTCTTAACTCTTACTACTTATCCTCCAAGACAGGAAGGAAAAATCACTGTGTTTCTCTTCCTCTAAGACTTTTTTCTTCAAGGACTCACATAAATTTGAAACATGGTTTCTCTTTCGTTTCCTATTACTTCCTTTCTCCAATCATTCTATACAAGTTTTCTTAGAGCAGAAATTTGAGAAAACAATAGTTGAACCTAATTATACAGGACACTCTTCCTATAGCTATCACCACATGGAATTTTAATTCAAAAAGAAAACAGCCCAGCACAAACAGATCATACAAAATTTTCTTCCGCACACACAAAACAATAGGTAAAGGGTGACTAATTACCTTCCCAAGCTGTGTCAATCCATCTCTAAATTTTGGAATGACCAAAACATGAACTGGTGCCTGGGGGTTAATGTCCCGAAATGCTAGGACCTTTTCATCTTCATAAACAATGTTTGAAGAGATTTCCTTATTTATGATCTTGTCAAATCTGATAGATAAATTGGGGTTACTAGATTGAACACCAGAAAAAAAGGAAGAACAAAAATGAAACAACCAGATGATTAAGCAATTATGTCACTATATTTGTCATTACATACATTGCTGTCCTGATGCCTAAAATATTGTCTTTGATTTAATGAAAATACCATTATGTACTAATTACTTAAGATCAAGGCAGACATTGGTAATCCATTATCCCAATAGGCATCCTTAAGACTCAAATATCATATTCATCTGAGCCTGAATGGCCATACCCAGTTATAATTCGTTTGCGGGAGCGAAATCTTGCAAAAGATATTCAAAATCTTTTCAATTGATTCTTTCCATTTTCCACAACTCAATCTAGAACATTCATTTAGAGGGACAGATAAGTTCAACAATGTTAGATAACTTTGGATAGTTTCCATTTTGCAATTATATAGAGATACTTTGTATTTTGTGTTTCATCACAGTAATTCACTTCTCTATGACAAGGAAAATGACTGAGCTATAAATGTTAAAACTCAAATCTTTAAATGCTTACAAAACTTGTCAGTTCAATTATGTTAAACTTGTGCAGTTCAAAATAAAACATTCCATAATGGTAAGCAAGAAGTGTGTTAAAGACTTAAGACTCATAATGGCTGTACATTGTTGGTGCTCCGTTATCAGCATCAAGGGTAGCTGCCTTGGCTGCAGCCTCTTCATTATTTGTGGCACCAGTACTAAATTCCAAGAAATTCCCTTCACATGTGATGTTTTTATTAGAAAGCCTAATAGCGAGCACCCAAAGAAACGTTACCGAATTATCGTTTGTTTGAATTGCAACATACATATTTTGGTAATAAACTCAAAAAACTTTTAAAGGTACATAATACTTGAAAATTTCCCTTACTAGCCTGATTTTTAAACTGCGTACGATACTTATCTAACAATTTGTGTTGGAAATATTTGTCATGAATGAAGAAAATAAGACATAATCCTACAGATATCAAATTTAATAAGTGGCTAGTCCAAGGTAAAATAGATTGGTACATAAAAATTTCGCTCTGTTTGAATATATTTCTTATGCTCACAATTAGTCTATTACAAGGACACTACTATCATCTTGATAATCAATGTATTTTAGCTGCAATCACATTCCATATATTTGTTTTCATAATTTCTTCCCAGCAGGAAATGTAGTGGTCTTGTCATGCTAATTTAGGCAATGATATGAATCAAAGTGAATTTAAATACTGAATGTTGAGTACTGAATTATTGGTACAGTAACATCCGTTCTCTATAGTTTTCTTTCTTCAAGAACAACCTCTAAATTTCTTTGTTTCAAGAATAGCAAATTGTGTCACTATCTTTTTTATCACAAGAACGCCAAAACCATTGAATGCTTTTCTCATTAACTTGTAATGCAGTAGTAAGCTCCTTAGTAAAAATTGTCACTTGCATTCTTAAGAAGCTAATGCTACGCAAAATTACATGATAATCTTTTTAAATCTTTGCTATAGTCAGAACCCTTCGTTAATTTTAGAAGATTAGATTTCTTTCAAAAAAAGAAAATTGATTTATGAACTCATTACATCAAATATCATTACTACAAGTTATCGATCCTCTTAATATGCTTCATTCTATCCATTACTTGTCTATTTCTCTGCAATTTCCCTCATTTTGCCATTTTCGCAATCCGCAAAACGCTAATTATACTGAGCTAACAATTTATCTCTAGCTCAGAATATGCAAAAGAAGCTAAGTAGAAAAGGAAAGAGATGAAAACAACACCTGCGAGATTGGATAGTAATAATTGAATATTATTTCACTTATTTTTATCTCTTGGTTAATAATTTAGGGTGTTTAATTGAGAAATAATGGGTTTTATTACTGAATTGTGCTCTAAGCTTTTAATTTGATTAAATTCCTTTTTGATAATAAAATTCCAGATTTATAATGCTTTACCATTTTCGCCATAACTTTTGATCTAGATATCGGATTGTCCTCATTCTTCTTTCGTTTTTCAGATGATTTAGAGAGCTACAATTGTTATGAAGACCCCGAAGGCTGATTTGGACAAGAATGAGGACGAAATTGAAGCTAAAGACAGACCCATTTTACTGGATTTTTAATTTGGACGAATTTTGTAATAAATGACCAATTATTAGAAGTTTCCTAATTTATTAGAGATTTCAAATTGATTAGAATTTTCCTATGATTAGGGGATTGATTCCTAATTGTCAGTCATCTTGATTGATCCTTCTTGTATAAGGAAATATTGATGGTGGCTGAACACATTACCTTATTACGTTTTGCATTGTTATTGGATTAAAAACGTTTTAATTAAATTCTCTGAGATGTTCTTCGTTTGTTCTTCATTTTTTTGCCCAACTATGCTCGGCTAAGCCTCTTTGATTAACCCATGGATTAAGGATTCCGTATTCCAGAAGACTCACGCTTAACTGGTAACATCTAAACTCGTTTCTGCCTTCTTTTATCGGATTCGATTTCTGAATTCGGATTGGGTTTTTGATTAAAAACCCAGATTGATTTATCCCAAGGACACAATTTGAACTGGGTTTAAGTGATTACTGGGCGATTGCTCGGTGACACGCCACTGTTCTGGATATATTCTGGACGATCGTTCAGTGGAGGGAATTTCTGGATAAACGCAGAGATTTCGGTTTGTCCAGAATCAATCACGAGTTTGGTGTATTATTTTAGTCTAATGAAGGTTTTGGAATTCCTAATTCTGGGTTAGTCGCTTTTAGTATAATTAATCTCGTTTTCCTTATTTGTTTCATTTTGCTTTCGTTTTTAATTGCATTGAAAAACTCTTCCCCCCATTCTGTTACTATCTTTTTTGTTTCTATTGAATCTACTACGAATTCCTCGGGAAACGATCCAAGTTCCTTATACTGCAAATCTTTTTACTGAACTTAGTTATTTTGTAAGAGGTCGGCATCTCTTGTCAGATAGGAAGAATAAATTTGGAGAAATTTTGGTTTGTTGCTTTTGCGATAGGCAGGAAAAGTCTTGGTGATATCAATACTGAGGAGTTCCTGACAATTATGCGAAGACAAACTCAATATCACATTAAAACCCTAAGGAGAATTTGTATTTGATGGTAAAATGTAAACCCAAAGGAACGATTAAAACCCTAAAAAATGCACTTGATGGTGATGCCTCTCTGTCAACCCCTGCAATTTCCCTGCTCGCCGTTGTCGCCATCTCTCTGAAAGGTGTGAAATCGCCTTAACCATGGGTATAGATGAAGAAAAATGAATCAATAAAAGAAAAGAAAAGAAGAGCTCAGATCGTGAAGTCATACTTTTACTCTTGCGTCAAGAAGGATGGACGCCATTGTGAAGGTGTGCAGTTGTTGAGAGAGTGGTGGAAGAATGAATTTAATGGCGATGCATTTTGAATTTTGAATCTGAGATGGAGATGAAAAAGGTGTGGGAAAGAAGCTTTTCAGAAAAGATAAGATGTGGGAAAGAGATGAAAATGGTGCAAGGCAAGTGAATCACAGCTTTCAATGGCTTACATGCAACCCAAGTATTTGCATGATGGATTATGAACAGTGTTTTTGTATGAGGAGTCATCCTTAAGCCATTTAAAAGAGTGTCTTGAGGGATGACATTTATATTATATATTGATTATCACATAATATATAACACACAAGTATGTATATAATATTCAATGAGATTCATGTTCTTTTCAATCATTTTATAACTCAACTGACTTTTCTTTTTTTTTTTTGGTCAAGAGGAAATTCTATTAAGAAACTTCAAAGGAGAAATGATTACAAAGGAAACACAGCTTAACAAAAGCAAAACAACAAGCAATATGGAAAGCACAACAACTACAAGAGGAACGAAACAACTATAACAAAAACAACTAAAAAGGAAACAAGCAATCAACATCAGACTAGACAACTAAACTAGCCACCGTCCAAGAACGAGCTGGAAGGCGAAGGATTATCAGCACCTGTACTAGTCTTCCGGGCCTCCAGAGTTAGAAGAGATAACAAAGCTGATGTTGGTCGTGAAACCCGCCCAATAGGGCACACCCCTTTATAAGCATTAGCTGCGAGAAGATCCGCAACACAGTTGCCCCCTCTCGGGGTAAAAGACAAGGAGAACCCAACCCTAGACGACAGAAGACAAATAATATCCTGGATAATACTTCTACACCTCTAGTCATACAAGTCCGGTGACTTGGCCCCAACACACATAAACAAAGAGAGGCAGTCCGTTTCAAAAATTACTTTATTGTGACTCAAGCCAACAGCAAGGAGCAAGGCCCGTTTCAGGCTAAGACTTCAGTCATGAAGGCAGAAATGGACTTAACTTTATCCACGAAACCCTATCTAAAGAACCTAGCAAAGTCACGACAAATAACCCCAATAAAAGCATCTCTTTCATAAAGTGAAAAGGCTTCATCACAGTTAATTTTAAGGCTATCTACTACAGGGGGACCATTTAGTGCCAGGACTATCACAACCCCTCAACAATAAAGAATCCCTAGTCCCTATAGCAAGGCTCGTCCAAAAATCAAAATTACTTTTCTTAGCTAGTTCAATAACGATAGTCGGGTCCGGATGTCTATGGTTAAAAGTCATTTCATTTCTCGCTTTCCAAATAAACCATAGCAGCCAACAAATCAAAGAAAGATCATGCTTACTCAATAGGGGCATATCAGTCATCGAAACCCACCAACCATTAAAATTGGAGATTTTGGTAACATCAATTCTTGCGCTAAGCGAACAACCAAACCAGATACATCGAGTCTAGGGGCAATGGAAAAAGACATGTTCAATAGTCTCTTCAGGGGGAAACTCATCTATAAAAGAGAAACTTTTGCCGTTATTATCCCGAATGGGCACAATAACTAGTCCCTTGATCTAAAAAGCAATTTTTTTGGCTTAGATGGCTCTTAATGTAAGTAATTTTTTCTTATAAGGAAAACATTTTCTCATGTCACACACACATGAAATGGTGGGACCCACATATACATATATGAATTAATATATGTATATGTGGGTCCCATTATTTCAGGTATGTGTAGGAAACTTTTTTTTTCTCATGTAACATGAGAAAACCAAAGCCTTTTCTTATATCTCAAAATTGAAACTATTTTTTCTACCCCTACTAAATAGATAATTTTACATTAACTATCTCTTACTCTCTACTAATTCTCTTTTATTTAATTATTTATTAATCATTCTCTCTCATTATCTATGCTCATTCTTTCTCATATTGTTGGTCCGTTCTCTCTCCTGTGCTCTTTTCGTAAATAGGTGTATATTGGAAAAATATTATATTTTTAACATGTTTATTAGTCTAATTAATTTTAGTCGCAAGTTCGTTTTGTGAATCATAGAAAAAGTTGTTGATGAAATGGACAGGAAAAGGTATGTAAATTAATTAAATTGGTTAAAATTAATTATTTCTAGTAAAATATTAAACTTGTTTTTTATCAAAGTCATTTGTCTGATAAAATTGGTTGGTAGGTAATAAAATGTATATGGTTAATATAATTTTGGGTCCCTCAAGTTTAGACTCATTTTGGTTTTGGTTTCTTAAATTTCAAACTGTAGATTTTAATCCTTCAAGTTTTATTTTATTTAAAATATTGATACCTATAACTCAATAAAAACCTAGATCATTTTGCCCCTACAAAGAGTAAAATCTATAGTTTGAAATTTGAGGGACCAAAATCAAAATTAGGGCAAACTTAAGAGACCAAAGATGATACTTCTCTGATTCTAAATATAGGGTAAAATTAATTTTTTGGGGAGATTAAGGAAGCTAATTAAATTATTTTGGAGTATCTTTATTTTTATTTTTTTAAGGTAATTAGTTTGACTAATAAATTATATAATCAAATGATACACAAGATATGATATGATTAAATAACTTATTTAACTTCCTTAATTTCTCAAAAAAATCAATTATGTCTTATATTTAGTATCGGAACAAGTATTAACCTTAAAATTTAAGAATAAGTGAGTGATAATAGGTAAAAAATAATATTTTAAACAAAAAGATGTTATATTATGAAGTCTGTGTGTTTATAACATAAGTCCTTGTGTTGATAGAGAGAGCATGTCGCAAAAAAAAATCAGAGGGGGAGGGACAAAGCAAGAACAATATCATAATCCAAAATCTCAAGGTTGCACATCATATTAAACACAACTAAAGATGAGCAAGAACAATATTAGAATCCAAAATCTCAAGAAAAAATTAAAAGAAAGGAACAAAGCATTGATCCAAAGCCTTATATTTAAGCCAATGTTATTAGACTCGGACCGATCATCGCCCCGGTCGGGGTACTGAGTCAATGGGTCACTGGTTGAACCGCATAACTATGACCCGATGTCGAAAACCATACTATATTTATAAATTTATACAACCATACTTATAAGGGGAAAAACACTTCTCATGTTGTAGGAAAAGTGTTTTCTTATGTCACACACACATAAAATGGTGGGACCCCCATATAGATATAAATTAATTCATATATATATGTGGGTCCTACCATTTCATGTGTGTGTAGGAATCTTCTTCTTCTCATGCAACATGAGAAAATCAAATCCCTACTTATAAATATATATAAAAAAATAAGTTTACAAAATAAAAGTACCTAAAACATTTTTACAAGTTTAAAACATGAATAACCCAATTAACTAGGAGCAAAATTAAAGAAGATGAGTTTATAAAATAACCTTCAAACACAATAAAATCATGGCCAAGAATTCAAAAGTGGTGCACCAATGAAAGGCTCTCTATCATCATTAAGATAATGTGGATGACCAACAATATCTTCAGCAAAGTTTTTTTTTTTTTTAAAAAAAGCACCAACCGGTTGGACCGGTTTTCTACAAACTGATCGGTCGGACCGGTCCAAACCCGTTTTCTGGTGCATATCCGATCCTATGACCGGATCGAATCGGTTGGGTGACCGGCTCACCGGTTTACAGGTCGACCCGACCGGTCCAATCCGGTTCTGATAACATTGATTTAAGCTCTAGCTGCTCCCCTATCCCAGTAGCTACTCTGATCTTTTCTCTTCTCCATAGTCTTCTCGTCCTCACATGTAGAAGAAGAACAATGAAATTTAAATTCCTTTCTTTCTCTTTTCTTGTGATTCAAGGCGGGGATTAGTGATATGCGGTTGCCTCCTTCTCCTTTTATTTCAATTGTGACCTATGACTTAGGTTCCCCTGCTTTCCTTTTATTCTAAAAGCAATGTCTTATCAATCAATAGAAAAGGTAAACATTATAGTAATAATAAATAGATAAAACTAACTCTTTCTCTTTTCATAAATTTCCAATTATTATTTTCTTATTATTGTTTTCGTCCTAAACTTGAAAATTTATATTCTAAGTTTAAATCCTACAAATGATACACTTAAATGATATATCTTAAAATTTTAAGAAAATCTCTTTATTTTAGCACTGATGACTTCCTAAATATATCAAAATTATTAAAAATAAGAAGTCACTAGCCACGTAAAATTTGAACAACAAACAAATCTTGCTTGCAGGTGTCTAGTTCCTCATAAACAAATAAAATAGACATATACAAACAACATAAATTAATTGATTAACAATAAAACATGAGACGGCGAATAAGTCACACTTGTAAGTGTTCACGTCTTTAGAAACAAGTGAAATAAACATGGGAACAAATCCCACATATATTTTCCTGTCCACCAATTTATTTGTGCTATTAGCCAATTAATGAACAGGACCCGTTTTTAAGTGTTCATCTCCTCACAACCAAGAGGAATACATGTATGAACAACACAAATTGAATAAATTCTATTTGCAAATGTGTTACCCTTTATAAACAAGCGGAGTAAAAATTATACAACACAAATTAATTTTCGACGGCTGCCATTTGAGGTCACTTAGCCTAATGATCGTCTGCGAAGCTTTGACAATGATTGGACTTTAAAAAAGATAAAGTAAGAACATTTATTGTCTTTTTACCCCCGAAATTTAATTTAATTTTAGTCAACAGGGATAATAAAATTTTATAATTTTTGTGAGTTGACTGAAATCCTAAACTTGATACACGGAGGGTTAAGTGAAATCTTCCTAAAATTTTTTGGCCATTTCATAGGCTAGAGAGAGAATTTTTCTGTGTGAGTGAAAAGCTTACCTTTCATTTATTATTTGGTCCTTAATACAAGAGTCATGGGACTTTTTGTTGGACTTGTTGAAGAAGCTAAATAAATGCTTTAATCATAACATATTTTGCGTTTCATTAGATTCTACTCCCTCCAATCTTTTATATAAGACATGTTCTGAGAGTTGATCGATAAAATTTTCATATTTGAGAAACATGACTAGGGTGTTTTAGAAAATACGTATCATATTAATTAAGTTTACTAATCTAATCAAATTAGAATAAAATATTTCATATTAAGGACGGTAGGAGTATATCAATTTATAAGTTAAACAAATTAGTTTGGATAAAAATAAAAAATATAAATACTTTAATGTAATTTTTTTGGTTCTATTAAGCTTTCCTAAAAAAAAGGTCAACGAAGTCTGATACCCTCTTTGATCCTAATAATAGAATAATATTCTAATTTTTGTCAACGTCTCTCTAAAATAACCTTATTAATACTTTCTTAACAATAATTAAAAATAATAATAATAATTTCATAAGGCAACTATATATTCCATAAAATAAGTAATGCTTGCAACTTATCAATGTCACATACACTTTAATTTTATTTTTTTTTAATAATAATAATTTTGAGCAATTTTTTTTTTCTTCATATTTTTCCCATATCACCCATACTAATACTTCCTCCACAATAATTAATTTAACAACATGCTTATATTCTACAATATGAGAGATTCTACTTTCTTTTCTTTACTCAAATTCTTTGCTGAACATTGAAGAGCGTAAGGTTAATTTAATTGAGGCGGGAAATATTAAAAAAAAAAACAATTTTAGCAATGATGGTTCTAAATTGATACATGTATCATGGAGAACGTCACATAGGATGGTGATATGTGAAATTATGAAGCTTAAGACGAAGCATAAGTTGTCTGTTCATAATATATAGCTCACATATGAGTAAGAGATTATGTGAAATCAGTAAGGTAATTAAAGTGAAAAATTTATATAAGGGTATTTTAAGAAAATGAGTAAATTAATTAATTTAATTCTAATCTTTAATCTCTCTAAATTAGTTAAATATGTCCTATAATTAATATCAGAAGTGGCATTTACTATTAGAAGGAGTATTAAATGGAAATAAAGGTTGAAGTTGTTAAATTGTAAGCTACCCTATATAACATATGTGAGAAGTGATTTATAAATAGTGCTAAAAGATTATATATAAAATAATCCCTTTTATGTAGAAAAAAAAAAAAGAATTGCCAGGTGGACCATTGGGGGAAGCGGAGCACTCTATACTACTGTATACGTACTTTATTTTTATTTTTTCAGATGGTCCTCTTGTTCTCACGCTACTCTCTCTGCCTCTCTCTGGCCATACAGCCATTATAAAAAGAAAGTCGTCATCCATACGGTACCGTGTCTTGAGCGATTGGCATAACGTAACAGAACACACATGCGATATTTCTCCAATGCTTCGATAATAATGACTTGCTGTGGCAGACTCAGTTCGTACTGGTTGTTTCGTTAAACCTCTAGATTCGAGATTTTCAGAGAGCTGATGGGGATTAAATTTCCCTGTAATTACGGGCATGCCCACATTTTGTTTTTCTTTTCTTTTTGCGGCGAAGAAAAGAGGTAATTCACTGTTTGAATTTGCGAAGGCGAGTTGGTAGCTTCCAGCGAGTTTGTTGTACACCGGGAAATACGTTTCTTAGCAATTCCGGGAGGAGATTGAATGTCCTTTCCTTTTCTTATTTTCTCGATGCTGATGGTTTTGAAGTGATCGCGTGCTGCTTCCAATGGGAAAATTTCTTGGTGGTTTCGCACTGCCTGTGCTGCTTTTAGCCGGTAAAATTGCAATTTTTTTGCCAGAAATTTCTTCTTCCATTTTATCCCTAATTTGAACTATTTCGATGCGTCAGTGACTGCTAATTGAAGAGGTTGAACTAGGTAACTTATGGACTATCAAATCTAAGGTTGTGCTGCATGTATTTTTGCATATGGCTGTTGAATTGGGGTTATTTTATTGGCTACCATTTTCTTATAGCTGCCACAGCTGATCGTCTTGCGTTAGGGGAAAAAAGATACTCTAACAAAGTAGCATATTCATGAATAAGTGGTACAGCAGACATTGTTCATTATCATGTAGCTTCAGATGCGGAATAAATCCTTTGGTTCGGTTTCTGGTTGAAATCAAATTTTGCCGGGAGAGAATAATTCATACACGTACAGACCCATAATATCCTATCGGTGAATCAATATGGATGGATAATAAAAAAGTTATGGGGGAGATAATTGTGCCACTCATTTTGTGTTCCATGCAAATACAGGGGGCTGCTTTAGTTCAATTGATTTTCGAAAAGAAAAATGTGGAGTTGAGTCCTCTGGTTTGTGTAAAAATTGTGATTTCGAACCATAGTGTGCTCCTTGCTGAAATTTAATTTATTTTTTAGTAGATTTTTGAGAGGCATGTTTTATTACGATTGCGTTTGAAGACTTGGTACTCCTTCAACAAGAACCATGGTGGAGAATTAAAGTTTAAGAACGAGTAGGCAATGTCTGTTGTTATGTAAGGGTCTACTGGCCATACTGTATGATTTTTCATGATAATTTTAATATTTAGAGTGAAGAATATAAGCTTTTCATATTGTTTCCAGTTGTTTTTAACTACCTTTCATGTCTTAATCACATCTTAATGGTTACTTCCTTTTTATGGACACACGTTGATGTTTACTCCATCAGTGAAGCATGCGTTGACTTTTATATGCTCTCCTTTCCTGCAGCTGCTCTAATCAACTGGAGTTTGATTTCTCTTGTTGATTTGATAGCTTTTCTTATCATTCAGTATAATGCGCGTAAAATAGGTATGTGCCTTTTTCTTTCTGTTCGAATTTGAAGGTATCAATGTGCAAGCTGCAAATGTGATTTTTATCAGCAATATGCAAATTACATGTCCATTCTGGGAATTCTTTTATTCCTTGGTTTGGCCAGGGTGGGGACAGGGTGTGACTGTGGAAGTGGTGTCACCTGTATAGCTGGAAACACAAGACAAAAGCTCTTATATTTCGTTCTCTTTTTTTATCAGTGGACAAAA
Source organism: Acacia confusa (assembly GCA_037074495.1). Lineage (NCBI taxonomy): Eukaryota > Viridiplantae > Streptophyta > Magnoliopsida > Fabales > Fabaceae > Acacia > Acacia confusa. The sequence continues at coordinate 3,158,219 of CM073507.1, read as the reverse complement.
TAAATCCCGTCATAAAAATTATATGTGAATGATGAATGATATAATGTTAATTTTTGATAAGGCCGTTGGATTAGAAGACACAGAATGGGAGGGAGTAATTCTTCTGGTCCAGGGAATTATCCTTTGGTGGCTCCTGACTATAAGGAAAGGGAAGTGCTGAACTAGCGCACTCCAACTGTAGCTTAGAGGCATCGGCTGTCCTAGGGAGTAGTGAAGTTACTTTTTTGGGTTTATATTATTCGTGGGGCTTCCATAGGGAGTTTAGTTATTATTTTGAGACAGGCAAGGGAGAGTTTCTGGCCTTAAATGCCTGAGTGTGTTCTGTATGCTCAGTGTCTTATTCTCTGTTATTGTACTTGTTCCTGTTTAGAGTGTATTTTGGGTTGTAGTAGGGAAATAGGGTTTTGGCTAGAATCAGTTAATTCACTTGTAACTTTGGTTTGTTCTCTGGAACATTAATATTAAAACTTAAGGGTTCTCCTCATTCATATCTTTTGCAGTCCTTTTCTGCGTTGTTTAGTGATTATTTGGCAGGGTAGCATCATTTGCTTTACGAGTTTGATGTGGAAAACCTAGAATTTCCTTTAATTTGGTAGGAAAAATGATGTCCATTGAAAATCAAAGTACATGGTGGGGTATAAGTAGCAGGTACACGGGGTGAAACACTGGTAAGGTGGAGACAAAAGCAATTCAACATCCAACTAATCTTGAAACACTAATAGTAAAAGCCTTTTTTTTTTAACAATAATAGTAAAAGCCTTGAAATTATCAATTTTTAGACATGCAATGTCCAAGAAGTAAGATGTTAAAATCAAAAGTCTCTTATCAAGTTACGCAAAGCTTTTTGATTGTCGCAAACCATTCTATGCTTCTTTACAACCATGAAGTCTGCACTAAAGGGGAAAAGACCCTTGTACGGATAACTCTTCTCTTTCCAATGGTCAACTTCTTGATCTAGAGAAAAGCATTGATCTTAATAAAAGAAATGCAATGCACCCGTGTCATGAAAAAGCATCTTAGATGGCCAGGCAACCTTGCAATAAACAAACAAATGATCAACGGATTATATTAGTCCTTTTCACATTACAGGTTGAATAACAATGAATGGCACTTCTACAGTCCTTTTATTTGCAAATCCCTCTTATTGAAAAGCTTTATTGTTACTGCTGACAGCATATGGTTGTTATAGGCCATTGTGAAATTCCAAAAGATACCAATAGAAAAAGTTCAAAATATATAATTCCACTTACTTTAACCCCACATTGTACGCTGTCCATCTGCAAGTTAGTGGAGATGTTTCCCATTTATAGAGGACCTGAGGAGGAATATTCAACAAAATGAAATAAAAGAAGAAGCATAGATGATATCAATGTGTTAAACAATGAACCACACACTTTAACTCTTCCTTTTTTATATTTTTGAAACATGATATATTGATATTCATTGTATGATGGAATTGAGAGTCAATTGCTTATGAGTATGGACTGTTCAAACACAGAAGTTACTAAGAATTTATGTGTTTTTGATACTTTTTATCATTGTGCTGGATGCTGTGGTTTAACTCATTATCCTGCTCTTATCATTATTTTATACTGTCCACTAACATATATTTTTTTTTCAATTTTTTGTTGTAGGATTTCATTCCCGTAGGCATTTGTTGCTATTGTGGTCAATAGTTATCTTTTCTGTGCTGGTCATACTTTCTCAGGTGACTTATCTAGTAATATGGGCTATTGAAGCAAGCTCATGGAGTATACCTGGTGCTTGGTGGGAAAAGCTGATTGGACTTATGATGTGAGATTGGTTTCACTTTCACTTACTGACTGATTTGTTCTTTTTGTGACATACTGATTTGTTATTTTTGAAATTTACTTTTGCAGAGTTCAATCATGGAGATCTCCTTATGTTATTTATTTCTTGGCTGTGCAACTCCTTGTAATCTTTGTAGCTTTAATTGATATACACGAAAATAAACTTTTTCTTGCTACATGGCAAGATTCATCCTGGAGCCAGTTCTTATCAATTATTGAACAAATAGGTTTGTAAGTAGTTCATTTGACCCTCTTGCTTCTTCTTCTTCTTTTTTGTGGGGGAAGGTGGCTTTTCCCTCTTTGAACTAAGGGCTAATAACAACTTCAGCCCATCAACTTTAAAGTACATCCTGGCATTTGAAAAAAAGCACAACTCCCCACATTCAACGAGACTAACGGGCATGTTTTTATTTATTAAGGGGATATTTTGTTACATTTTAAAGTTGATGTACTAAGGTTATAATTTCGCTTTATTTTTTGTATTTCTGGGAGAGGTTAAAACGCGTTTTCCCTTTTTTCCCTTGTATTTGTTTCTGTTGGGTGCTGTATTTTTTTTTCTCACGCCTGTTGCTTGTCTGCAATATGAAGTGTCCAGTATTGGATAGTGTATTCATTTATCTAATTTCAATATCTTATGATGAGATCATGGGAGGGAATGTTGTCTTCTTGGGCGATTCAAGTTGACATACACTTGTGTTTATGCTCTGGCTATATCCATGCACGCCTGTTTTCTCCTTTTCTTTTTTTTTTTTTTGTTGTTGATAATATGCATACATCCTGTATTATTCGGAAATTATTTGTATTTCTTCATACTGACTATACTTGATGAAACAGGACATGAGTCAGTAAAAGGTGGTACCCATGAACTGTGTGTGTAGTCTAGTGGAGGATGGTTGAATATTGCAAATGCCATGTTATGCTGGTTGTAGTTAGTGAGGATGTATTACAGCATTTCAGCCTTCTTATAGTATATAACAAACTTTTAGCAAGTCAAGCTATCAAACTCTTCATACGACCAATCTTGTAATTTTTGAATATCCTAAAATGAATTGTGAACAATTTTATTTTATGTGTGATTGAGTATGAATATGTGATTATTTATCCAATTAGTGGTGTTGATTGCATTGGTGTAATGTTTATGTGTGTTGAGATATTTGAAAAATGTACTGAGTAATCAGGAAAACATTATGGCATCTGCAAGTATTATATAAGGTCAATTTTGTGTGCTGTTTATAAGCTCTTCCTTTAATATCTGTACCTCTTCTCATAACCTTTTAAACACTTTTGTTATTTATACAGCAGAGGGTTTATTTGATATTAATTCCTTTTTCTGATATTTGCCGCTTGATGTAAGTGATACCAAGCATTTTTTACTGTAGTTCTTCCAGTTCATTTAGTTTCTCTGCTTGTCATTTTGAAGGGTCTCATCTTCGGGTTGCTTCATGCTGCTTGTTACCTGCTGTTCAATTAGTTGTTGGAATTAGCCATCCTTCCTGGGCTTCATTACCTTTTTTCGTTGGTAGTTGTGTTGGTCTTGTGGACTGGTCTTTAACAAGCAACTTTCTTGGACTTTTCAGGTTATTTCTTAGCACATTTATTCATCATGCTTCTCTCTCTCTTTCTAGGCCATGTTTTACTGTTTCATTCAAGGTCTCCTGTGACCTTTTGCATATGTATGTGGTCCTGTAGGTGGTGGAGGACTCTTCAACTGTATGCAGGTTTCAATATATTCCTGCTTTACATATATCAACTTCCTGTAGAACTTCCAAGTATAGTTGAAAGAGTGGCTGATTTGATTGGTCTCTTTAAAATATCTGTAAATTCTGAGTGGCCCATGATTTGTTCCAGCCTTTCTCTCGTATGTTTCTATATGATGGTATGTATCATCTTCAAGATTTTATTAGTTTATATGGATTTGAGTTGAAAGAGTATAGTAATTTTTTCCCTTTTTGGGGTGGAAAAAGAATCTTTATTAAGGAAAAAATAGAAATACAAGAAAGGACAATAAATGATTTGCTTCTTATTTAAATAGTTAATAGTTAATTTTTAAGGAGGTTTCCTCTATCCCACTTGGGCGGTTATCAATTGATATCAGATTTGATGGTCGAGGGCTCTAGAAAGGGCTACTTAAAAGAGGGTTTTGATCAACATTAGCTAAGTGAAGTATTGTAGGGTGCTGCAATTGGGACATTGACTCTTTAAGGGTAACCTATTGATGGAGTTCAAGGTAGTGTGAGTTGCAAAATCTCACATTGAGTAATGAGTTGCTCCATGGGAGTACTTAAAGTAGGTTGGTTATCTCGTCTCAATAGTTAGCTTTTAAGGAAGGGTTCTCCACCTTACTTGAGTGCCATCAACTATCAACTATGGATGCTCATAGTCTCTTTCTTTCTTTCCTTTCACACTATTGTCTTATGGTGCTTGAACATCGCCTTTTAGGGTTTTCTTGGCTCAATATTGGCCCTGTTTGGAGAGAGTGTTGGCTAGCTTTAAGTCACAAAAAGCCAGAAAAAAGTATCAGTAGAAAAAAAGCCTTAAGTAGAGTGTTTGGTAAGAGCTTTAAATCCATTGGACTTTTTTAAAAAAAGCTCCTAAAAGTCAGTTAAGGAAAAAGCTCCATGGGGTAGCTTTTAGGAAAAAGCTCTCAGCTTTTTGACGTGGTTTTTGACGTGAGCACCGCCATTTCTACTGCCATCAATCCAAACACAAATCATATTTACAACTTGACTTTTTTTCTATCGGGCTTCTGCAAAAGTCAGATAGAAAATAAGTCACTGCTCCCACCACTAACACAAACAGGCCCATTAATGTTCAACTTTTTACAAGGAAAGTAATGATATTGTGACTGTAAGAAATTATCCTTATTATACATGTGATAATATGCATCTTAAGTTTGTCTCCAGGAGTGTTTTCTCTTCATAATTCTTCTCTCCTATGCAGCTGTCCTTCATCAAATCTGATTTGGAGGAAATGGATTTCATCATGTCTGGGACAGAGAGTAGCTTGACTGAGCAACTTCTTCCGTCTAAGCACTCATTTTTTATTCGTGAATCAAGGTATTGAATGAAAATATATTAGTTTGACTTCCCTTTTGCTTCTTTTACAAGGATATAGTTCAAAAGCTTAGAAATGGATAATGTATTTATTTTGTGGCAATAGAAAGAAAATTTTTTATTTCATGAAAGTAGGCAACAATCTGTTTCCAAATCGTAATATTACAAGTTGTTAGAGTTAATGTCCAATTTGTAAACCCTAATTTGGTAAATTTATCCCTTAGCTTTTATAAAGATGAGTCATTATTATTATTTGTTTTACCTTTTTTGGTTAGCGATGGAATTTTTGAGTGCACTGTAGTGCCCCATCTGGCAGCATGGAATTGGGCTCTGTGAATTGGAACTGGAAGTGGAACTCAAACTTTAGGATGTTTGGTGTTATGGAACTTAATTCCTCATGGAACCAAGTTCCATTAAAAATGATGGAACTGGGTTCCATCACCCCCCTAATGAATCGAGTCCTGGTTCTTGAGAATTGGGGGTGTGACCACTTTATCCCTTCAATACACACCATGGCAAGGACACTGTTTAGGACAAAGGAGGATGCAGTGACTCCGTTGAGGACGATGGCAGAAGGCAACGATTCTGGTGAGGATGACGGATGCTAGGTCTTCGTTTTCTCCTCCCTTTTTTTTCCCTTCGATCTGCAACACAACCTCTTCTCCTCCCTCGTCCCTTAAATCTGCAACACGGCCTCTCCTCCTCCTCTCCTTCGATCTGCAACACAGCCTTTTCTCATCCCTTTTCCTTTCGATCTGCAAAGCAACCTCTTTTTGTCCTTCATGGTTTATGGTAGTTTCGATTTCAGATATAAGGAAGCAAAAAGTAGATTTGTTAACCTTGTACCGTTAGCATATAGCTAATTCTCTGGCGGTGGTTCATGGTGGTCTTATTCATGTGTTTGGGTGCTCTGATTCTTCTATGCTTTTTGTATTTCCACTTGTGGGTGATCGATGAATTTGATTTTTTTTCTTGACTGATTTCTTTGGTGGCCAATGGTGTTCTCTGGCGGTGGTTCTTTCAGGGGAGAAGCCCTTGATCTTTTTCAAAGGTAGGGGCATTTTAGTCTTTTCAGAAGAAAATATGTATATTGATTAAAAATTGTATCTCACTTCCATCATCATACCAAACATATTTTAGAATTCACTTCCAGTTCCACATCTATTTCTACTTCCACTTCCATCATAAACTCTTCCATGGTACCAAACGGGGCATAAGTTGACACCCTATGGGTTGTTAAAGGATGGTGTGCCATATTTAGGTAGTGCTGATAGTCTGTAGGTGCTGCCACCTGTCAACTAAGAAGCATGTTGACTGTCATTTTGCTGTGTATTTTGGGGATTGGGTAAAAACTTTGATGTTGAACTCATTTTAGTTCTTCATATCTTTACTTTGTGTTAATATAAACTAGGAGATACATTAGTTAACTACTATTTAAGGATTCAATACAAGGATAAGTAACCATATTTTGCTTGAATGCCGTTGACAAGTATTGTCTTAGATGGGAACCAGTTAGAACCTGGAAAACAGAAGTGGAAATAGGGGGAGGGAAAGATAGAGAAGAGGAAGAATAGAGAAGAAGAGGAAATCTAGAACCAGAATCTATAATTCTAGATGAATAGGGAGTTAGAAGAGAAAAGAAGAGGGAGGAGTGAAGAAGAGAAGGAAGAGAAGAAGGGAGAGACAAGAACCTCTAGTTCTAGGGAAAAAGAGGAGAGGATTTTCTTTACAATAATTTCATTCATTCATCCATATGTTTGATGGAGTAAATGTTTGGTATTTATAGACTTACACATAAAACTGAAAATAACTACCTTCATAAAACTAACAATAACCAACACTAGACACTTGTAACATTTAACATTAGGCACGTAATCAAACATAAAAGACAAATAATGGCTCATCCCTATCAGAACGCCTTATCTGAGATGATGCAGGATCAGATAAAAAAAAGTCACTGATAATTTTGTCTCAATCTTGTTTAGATTGTCAAGGTTATGTGCTGCTTGTGAATACTTTGCACAAATTCTCTCATGTTTTTGTGTTATTTCCTTCTTTTCCTCTCTCTGGTCATATGTTACTTGGTTGTTAATTAACCTTGCAGATCTGGTGTGAAGCACACAAACTTTTTACTCAGAGGATCTGTTTTTCGGACATTTAGCATCAACTTTTTCACGTATGGTTTCCCGGTATAAATTCCTGAAAACATAATATAACTTATTTTATGTTTATTCTGATGATTATTTTGAGTCATGATTTTGACTGTCAAAGTCATTCATTTCATGGTGCACATTTAATCATGAAGAGTATGGAACTATTAAGAGGCCTACACAATATGATTTATTTATTTATTTTTATTATTATTATTTTGAGATTGCTGAGTTTGTCTCTAATTTTTCCTGAAAAAAATGTTCATTATGATTTGGTCGTGATGCAAGATATAAGCACATTGTTTCTCAAGAAGTATGTTGTATTTTCCCCCTTTCAATGTGGACATGTGCCCCCCAAATAGGGCTAAAAGCAACTTGACCAAAATTTCTAAACTATTAGGACCCCAAAGTATTATAACTAGGAAAATCCTCTGTTTAAAAGTTTGGATCATGCTTTTAAGGGGGGAACTTTATACCAAATGGTGCATTTGGGATTGAGTTTGTTTCCTGCCTCCCTAAAATCAATATTATTCACCAGTTGGGACAAATCTTGATTTTCGAGTTGTTTAATTTCTTTGATAAACAAATTTTGATTTGGATAGAAGCAGAAAATTTTGTCCTGCTTTATTTTATATATAGTTTGAAAAAAAAAAACTCTTTTCTGGATTCAATATAACATTACTTCTGCTACGTTTTGGTTGTATAAAACCCACTAGCTATTTTCTTAATAAAACCCAAAACCAAACAGTTTCACTCAAAGACACTAGATTGTCTGACATAAAACAGCTTTTTGCAAGTAGAATTTTTCCAAAATTTCATACAGGTCCTGAAGTGAATCCTACAGCACTCTAATACATATACAAGCAGTGGTCTTAATGATTTTAATCCCTTTTAGGCCCTATAAAATGATAAAAAGCTCACAATTTGAAGCTTTTATATTTTCATTTGAATGGCAAACGTTTTTAAGAGCCTGTAACTTTCTGGGTATAATAAAAATAGGAAACCATTTTGTTTCCTAGTTTAGTGATTTGCTTCATTTATATGAAAAAGGTATGGACATTGAAATTAGGTCTGATTAATAATCAGCATGAAGATGTTAAATTTCATTGTGTCAAAGTTTCTCTCTATTTTATGAGAACTTATGCATTGATTTTGGTTGCCTTGAGCCTATTAAACAGCAAATGACCTGTCACTAGCTGTATTATTAAAGAAAATATCTGTCTCTTGGTTCTTTCTCTGCTATGAAGGTGCTTATTGTGAGGTGCATAATCTTGTTTGATAATCCCTCTGATGCATTTGTAGCTGTTGATTTCTAGTGTAATGTGCGTTTAATTCACTTACTATGAAATAACTTGTATATGAGTTTTCTTTTTAATTTGGGTGAATAAGGTTTATAAATCATCAAATCTTGAAATTTCTTACAGGTCTCCTTGTTTGCTCTTTCCTTTTGGAGTTTTCATTTTGCAAGCTTATGTGCATTTGGGCTGCTTGCTTATGTTGGCTACATCATCTATGCCTTCCCTTCTTTGTTTCGTTTGCACCGACTGAATGGGCTGCTTCTTGTCTTCATTCTCTTGTGGGCTGTTAGCACCTATGTATTTAATGTTGCATTTGCATTCCTGAATTGGAAACTTGGACGGGTAATTATCTCTTTGAAAATTTCCATTTGATTATATAAAAATATATCGAAATAATTGTTCCATGATACATGTGTTCAGGACATGAAAATATGGGAGATGGTAGGTCTGTGGCACTATCCAATTCCAGGACTTTTTCTGCTCGCACAATTTTGTCTGGGAATTTTGGTTGCCTTGGGTAATCTGGTGAGCAACTCTGTATTCCTCTGCTTGTCAGACCAGGATGGGAATTCTTCAAATGAATATTCCTCTGAGAATGGTAATGTTTACCATCTTTTCCTGCTAGTTTCTTAAAAACTTGATGACCCTCCTAAGTTTATAGTTATGCCTAGCAATTCCCCCTTTTATTTTGTTTATGCCTTTTGAACTCAAATATACACGCATGTTTGCATTCATATATTTTGGCTTGCTAGAACTAACTCCTCTAACCCTCATATGAAGTGGTTAAGGGAAGACAATTAGCATGCTACATGTAGCATAAAAGAATCTGTGAGGCCTAGGGGATGAACACCTAACAGAAGACTTGTAAATCCTCATAGAAGAAGAGCAAAGGAAGAAACTATTCCTTTATACCAGTGATTATTTACTTATTAAAATATGTGTTAGCTGGCAAATCCGAGTTACATGGCTAATTAAACTCTTATCCACCATTCTTGCTTTTTTTTCCCTTCAGTTGCTATGGTTGGTTTATTTTGCATTATCTGACATTTTTAACCAAATTAATTTTTGCCCACTTAATATAAATTATATATGTCTCTATTATGTTGTCTTATTATTATTATTATTTTTTAAATTACAGTGGAGGGTGAGACTAAGGTATTGATTGTGGCCACAATAGCATGGGGTCTACGCAAAAGCTCTCGAGCTATCATGCTGACATTGATCTTTCTCATTGCCATTAAACCTGGTTTCATCCATGCTGTATATAGTATGTTTTATCAAACCGTTTATCACTTTTTTATTACCTATCTTGCTGATTGATGGAATAAAATCATTTATCTTTTGTTCATTTAAGCCACTAGATGAATGTACTATGTCGTATGATGAGACTTAATGTAAACTTACTGATTGCTTTCTGTTATGTCTACTATACAGTGATATTTTTCTTGATATATCTTCTGAGTCACAACATCAGCAGAAAGATGAGGCAGGCTCTGATTCTTCTATGCGAAGTTCACTTTGCAACTTTGTACATTCTTCAAATTAATTTGATCTCTTCTGCTTTGGAGAAAAAAGGCTCTATCAGTATGGAAGTCCTAATGCAGTTAGGTATGCAGTGGGTTTGTTCATAAAAAATTATATTGATGCGTTGTTTACTTGCCATCTCACTGGTGAAGTAATAAGGAAAAGGGAAGTCTTACTGGACATATTGTGAATTGATGCAGGTCTCCTTGAAGAAGATAGTTCTTGGGATTTCTTGGAAGTGACGTTACTTGCTTGCTTCTGTGCAATTCATAACCATGGTTTTGAGATGTTGTTTTCATTTTCAGCAATTGTACAGCATGCCCCTAGCCCTCCTATTGGATTCAGTATCTTAAAAGCTGGTCTAAACAAATCAGTTCTGTTGTCTGTATATGCCTCCTCCTCTGTGAGATACAGCCATGACAGTTTCTCTTCTGGTACATTTTTTTGGAGAATCTTAGGCTACATTTATTTATGGATTATTGTGCTTTGACTTTTGTTGGAGTGATAGAGTACTGATTAGTTGCCCAGCGTGGTTTTATTGGGCCTGAGGCCCATCAAGCTTGTTATCTTTTATTTATCCTTTTCTGTTCAACAGATTAGGGCCTAACTTTAAAATACTTATTTTCATGATTTACTTAATATCTTAGATTCATAGTTTCTAGCAATCTAGTATGCGGCACTCTCTTTCTTCATAGATGGTTGTATACTTTGGTTGAATTAATGAATGGAGATCCTTCTGTCACTTTTGATGAACTTTCATTTCATTTCAAGAAAATCAGTTGTAGATAAAAAATTTATCTTTTCTTGAATTAATATGATTTATGTACTGATTCTCTTAAGTGTTGTATTAGGAGATAAAACCTGGAAAGTTGTCAAGCATGTGAACTGTAGGTAACATCAGTTGCAATTATCTTTTTTTTATGCGATGTTCTCGTTGGTCTTGTGGTTGAGAGTAGGGAAGTTGTTCTAGGATCAGTTCATATTCTTATGGCCTCTTATTGGATGGTGGAAAAGGTGTAATAATGTAATTATGAATTTATAATTAGGAAACTGTCAACGCTAACATACATAAATTATGTATAATTGTATGTTGAACGATGAATAGAGAAGCTAAGTGATACCTGTGATAAGAAGAGTCACGAAGGAAGTAGTTGTTACTTTGTTAATTGCCTTTTAGGGGTTAGTTAAGAATTGTTAAAGGTAATTAGGGAAGCTGACATCTTTTCTTTCAGCTAACTTCTCTTCTGAGATATAAACAGGGGACAATAGGAATATTGTATTTTGTTAAATTAGTTCAATAGACATTAGTGTTGAAAATGTTTTTTTTTTTTTTTTGAAACTACGCACCACTAAGAATGTTTTTATTTCTACCATTTTTGCCACTGCTTTCATTCTTGATTGCTGTCTGTGTTTCATTCTCATATATTATTTTTACAGAGAGAAGAATAGCATCATATCTCAGTGCAATTGGGCAGAAGTTCCTATCTATTTATCGATCATGTGGAACCTACATTGCTTTCCTGACTATTCTTCTCACAGTATACCTGGTGAGACCCAATTGTGTAACATTTGGCTACATATTCCTTCTGCTTCTGTGGATTATTGGAAGACAGCTTGTTGAGAGAACCAAAAGACGGCTATGGTTTCCATTAAAAGTTTATGCAATTTTGGTGTTTATCTTTATATATAGCTTGAGCAGCTTCTCAAGCCTTGAGATGTGGTTGTCTAAATTGATTGATCTCTCCATTTATTTGGGATATGACTCAAAGGCGTCACCTCTCAGAAATATCTGGGAGTCTCTGGCAGTCCTAATTGTCATGCAACTTTATAGCTATGAAAGGAGGCAGAGCAGGTATAACAGACTGGATGACTTTGATAAGCTGGAATCAGGGATTGTGGGGTTTGTCAAACGATTGCTTATTTGGCACAGCCAGAAGATCTTATTTATTGCATTGTTTTATGCATCTTTTTCTCCAATTAGTGCATTTGGATTTTTATATCTGCTTGGCCTTGTCATATGCTCCACTTTACCAAAAACTTCCAGGATACCATCCAAATCATTTTTAACATACACAGGGTTTCTAGTAGCAGCTGAATATCTCTTCCAGATGTGGGGTAAGCAGGTGGAAATGTTTCCCGGGCAGAAGCACTATGATATCTCTCTATTTTTGGGTTTCCATGTATTCCAGCGAGGCTTTTGGGGTTTAGAATCAGGACTGAGAGGAAAAGTTCTTGTAATTGCAGCTTGTACCCTTCAGTACAATGTCTTCCATTGGTTGGAGAGGATGCCAAATGCAGTTCTAAACAAAGAAAAGTGGGAAGAACCTTGTCCATTATTTGTTTCAACAGAGGATGCATTCAATAATGTTAATGCATGCAATGAGGAAAATAAACCATTGTTCAATTCATATCCACCATCTGCAAGACAAGAAGGGGTTTTGAACAATTCATCACAGAATTTGTCCTCTGGCTTTTCTCAAATAGCTGATACTCCATCTTCTAAACCAGGAGGTTCTGATAACATAAGTAGAAAATATTCATTTGGGTTTATCTGGGGTAGCACAAAGGAGAGTCACAAGTGGAACAAGAGGATTGTTGCTTTGAGAAAGGAGCGATTTGAAACACAGAAGAGTCTCTTAAAAATATATCTGAAATTTTGGATGGAGAATATGGTTAATTTGTTTGGTCTTGAGATAAACATGATAGCATTACTATTAGCTAGCTTTGCTTTGTTGAATGCAATATCAATTTTGTATATTGCACTGCTTGCTGCTTGTGTTCTTTTGAGTCGGCAAATTATACGTAAAGTTTGGCCCATATTTATTTTCTTGTTTGCTTCCATTCTCATCCTGGAATATTTTGTCATCTGGATGGATGAATTGAATTCGCATGTCCCAAGTGAGACTCATTGCCATGACTGCTGGAGAAGTTCAACTAAGTATTTCCATTACTGTAAAAGGTGTTGGCTCGGTAGGACTCTCTTCTATATTTAAAAATGTAATTCATGAATAATTCTAATGCCTCTACATGTGGTTCTAGTACTTCAGTATTTCAGGGCATTATAAAGTTTTCTTTATAAGCATTAGACCTCATAAGTTCTTAATCATTTTCAGACACTATAATTATCCGTTTCACTATCTAACAATCTGGAGTACTTTTTTCTCTGGCTTGAGGAAACTAGTGACATTGATTCTTAAAATTTTTAAGGGGTTCCTTTCATCACACTTATGTTAATTATGTTAATATGTATGTATGAATGATATGTTTTGTTTTGTCTTGCACATTGAAGCCTTCAAATTGAATGACCTGTCCTTCCTTTGCTTCTTCTAGGACTTATTGTTGATGACCCCCGGATCTTTGTGAGCTATTTTGTGGTCTTCATGCTGGCTTGTTTTAAACTCCGTGCTGATCGCCATCCTGGTTTGTCAGGTTCTTCAACTTATCGTCAGATTATGTCTCAACGTAAGAACACATTTGTTTGGAGGGATCTCTCTTTTGAAACTAAAAGCATGTGGACATTTCTTGACTATTTGAGGCTTTACTGCTATTGCCATCTGCTGGATCTTGTGCTAATACTAATATTGATTACCGGAACACTTGAATATGACATTCTACATCTTGGTTATCTTGGCTTTGCTCTGGTATTTTTTCGCATGAGACTTGAAATACTGAAGAAGAAGAATAAAATATTCAAGTTCCTGCGCATATATAATTTTGTTTTAATTGTTCTCTCTCTTGCTTATCAGTCTCCTTTTGTTGGGGGATTTAGTGCTGGGAAATGTGCCACTGTGGATTACATTTTTGAGATCATTGGATTTTACAAATATGATTATGGTTTTCGGATTACAGCAAGATCTGCATTAGTTGAGATTATCATTTTTGTGCTGGTATCACTTCAGTCGTATATGTTTTCTTCTCAAGAGTTTGATTATGTGTCTCGCTACCTGGAAGCTGAGCAAATTGGCGCAATTGTACATGAGCAAGAGAAAAAAGCTGCTTGGAAAACTGAACAATTACAACAAATTCGTGAATCTCAGGAGAAAAAACTCCAGCGTAACATGCAGGTGGAAAAGATGAAATCTGAAATGCTCAACCTCCAATTACAACTCCACAGCATGAACTCATCCACTAATTGTGGTGATGGATTTTCTCACAACAATGAAGGTCTAAGAAGGAGGAGAAGCACTTCTCTTACTTCAAATAATGGCATTGGAACCCCTGATAAAGAAGAGCATATTCTAGGGAAACCAGACCACACTATACGAGAGGATTCTGTTTTTCCAATTGAACAGCACAAATCACCTGCTAATATGGATCTGGAAACTCCATTAGCGGAGGAGTATTTGAAGCATTTGGTGGATTCGGCTAAGTGTGAGATTACTGAAATAGAGGATGATACTTCTAGAGAGTTAGAATCAAAGGAAAAAATTAAAGGGCAGGCAAAAGAAAACCCATTAAAATCTGCTGTACAATTGATAGGCGATGGTGTTTCCCAGGTACAGTCCATTGGAAATCAGGCAGTCAATAACCTGGTGAACTTTTTGAACATTGCACATGAAGAATCTGATGTGAATGAGCAGACATGTGTGGAGGATGGGATATATGATGACATGGAGAGTCAAAGGACCCGACATGAGTATTTGGAACGTTCCTCATCTGTTCAGTCTGATAAGAGTTCTGATGCTGCAAGTTTGCAGTTAGGAAGGATCTTCCGTCATATATGGTCTCAGATGCGTTCCAATAATGATATTGTGTGTTACTGTTGCTTTGTTCTTGTTTTCTTATGGAATTTCAGTCTGCTTTCAATGGTTTATCTTGCAGCTCTCTTCTTGTATGCTTTGTGCGTAAATACAGGCCCAAGTTACATCTTCTGGATTATCATGCTCATTTATACTGAGGTTTATATTTTACTTCAGTATCTATACCAAATCATCATCCAACATTGTGGGTTGAAAATTAATTCTCACTTGTTGCTTGAATTAGGTTTCCCCACAGACAAAATTACTTCATCCTTTGTTGTCAGTTCATTTCCTCTATTTCTTGTTTACTTATTTACCCTCATTCAGAGCTCCATAACTGTAAAAGATGGTGAATGGATGACTTCTATGGACTTGGAGTTTTTTAATAGAAATGATCTCCATACCAAAGATGCCACTGCTAGTTTTAACTGGCATGAGGGAGCATGGAATCTGATAAATCAGTTAACCAATATGGTGAAACTGATAATCAGAAGCTTCTTTAGGTACTGGAAATCACTGACTCAAGGAGCAGAATCTCCTCCATATTTTGTACAGGTGTCTATAGATGCGAATTTCTTGCCTGAAGATGGGATTCAGCCGGAGAGGATTGAGTCTGGAATTAATCAGTTACTCAGAAATGTCCACAACAATAGGTGCAAAGAAAAGAACCCCAATCTCTGCCCTTTTGCTAGTAGGGTCCATGTTCAAAGCATTGAAAGAAGCCTAGAAAATCCCAATGTCGCACTGGTTGTTTTAGAGGTAGTCTATGCATCTCCTGTAATGGGGTGCTTTTCAGCAGAATGGTACAAGTCTTTAACTCCTGCAGCTGATGTAGCCAAGGAAATTCTCGAAGTGCAGCAAGCAGGTTTTGTGGAAGAATGGGGATTTCCTTACCCTATCTTGTCTGTAATTGGTGGAGGCAAAAGAGAACTTGATCTGTATGCCTACATATTTTGTGCAGATTTGATTGTATTCTTTCTTGTTGCCATGTTCTATCAGTCTGTCATAAAAAATAAAAGTGAATTCCTTGATGTCTATCAGCTTGAAGATCAGTTTCCAAAGGAGTTTGTCTTTATTTTAATGGTATGTCAGTTCTTTAACATTTTCAATTGATTTGGATATTTATATACAGCATTAGTCTTTGTAAACTTAGATTAATCTAGATCATGTCCGCACAAGTTTAACCTGTTTTTTGGGTGAGTGAAGCAGGTGTAGTGTGACAATACTTAAGTATTCCCCCACATCCTTCATACCAAAAAGCGTTCGAGGATTTTAGCAACATGATTCAGTTTTGCATAATTTCCAATGGATTTGTGCATTCATATCCCCCCATATTTTTCCAAGAACAAATTTTGTGGAGGTTTAAAGTTACATAAATGAGCTGTAATGCTTTACGTATGATAGGCACAGAAGCTGGCATTTGAGTTGGGAAAAATACCTTTATCCCCCATATTTTTCCAAGAACAAATTTTGTGGAGGTTTAAAGTTACATAAATGAGCTGTAATGCTTTATGTATGATAGGCACATAAGCTGGCATTTGAGTTGGGAAAAATACCTTTATTGAGTAGTCTATTGATTGGCCCATATTGCTTTGTAGTGAACCTAGATATCTCACACTACCTTGATTCCTTATCAGTTGGCTGCTCCTGTGATGTTAATGGGCTCCAGATGCACCCTACAACACTTGACCTACAAGCAATTAGAATCCATCGCTGGAGGCTCTTTCTAGAGCTTCCCAGTTCCAATCATCAGATCTGATACCAATTGATAGGGACTCAAGCCAGATGGGGAACTCTCTACAAAGCCAATTATTGAGTTGGGAGAACCATCTTAGTTAAGCATCCATTAAGCAGCCTATATCACTTGGTGGGATTTAGGATTTTCCTTCCCACTTTGGCCCCTGTCGGTATATATATGGCTCTTGTCACTCATTTATTTAATTAATATAAGCTATAATGACCAAATAATTCTGTATTTACTGGTCCAACTTGATTTGCCATGTTAACAATAGTGAATTTTTCGGTGCAGGTTATCTTCTTCTTGATTGTGCTTGATCGTATTATATACCTCTGTTCGTTTGCCACAGGGAAAGTGATTTTCTATATTTTCAACCTCATTCTCTTCACATATTCAGTTACAGAGTATGCCTGGCAATTGGAGCCTTCTCAGCTACATGCTGCTGGGCTTGCTCTCCGTGGCATATATTTGGCAAAAGCAGTTTCTCTTGCGCTACAGGCTGTACAAATTCATCATGGCATCCCTCACAAGAGCACTTTGTACCGGCAGTTTCTGACAAGTGAAGTTTCACGAATCAATTATTTAGGATATCGACTTTATCGTGCTCTACCTTTCCTTTATGAACTACGATGTGTGCTTGACTGGTCATGCACTGCCACATCTTTGACCATGTACGACTGGCTAAAGGTAGGCTCTGTTACAATGTAATTTAATCATCATATTTGTTTTTGAATTTACTCATCTTTTGAAAGGAAATTTTGTTAAATTGTTATAATCCATGGTTTATTATAAGTATTACCATTTTATTGCCATGACTGCTCTCAGATAATTGAATCTTAACTATAACATGCTAAAATTCTTGTTGCAATAGTCCTCATAATTTCAACATCAGATTTCAGTCACGGAAATTAAATTAAAAGATATCAACTGACTGCTTGCAATACTGAATTGAGTGACACTAATAGTAGAGATAAGAAATCTGCTTTTAGCTGGGGTTGCCTTGAAAGTATTTCCAAAAGTGAATTTATTCCCATCCTGCACTGACTTAACATTGACTGTTAAAAAGGAGCAATATTACGAAAGTTTTGAAAAGCTTTTTCCCACCCCACCTAGAGGGATATAGGCTTTGTTGTTGTATTACGTCATTTTTGAAAGATTATGTGCTACATTGTTCTCCAATTTTCTCTAGAATGACCATAGCTTCTTTGGGAATATTCTTGAGTCAATAATGGATTTCATCCTTTTGTGAAATTTATAATTACATCTTTCTTGCCCTTTTCAGCTAGAGGACATAAATGCAAGTTTGTACCTTGTAAAATGTGATGCACTATTGAATAGAGCTACACACAAACAAGGAGAGAAGCAGACAAAAATGACCAAATGCTGCAATGGGATATGCCTGTTCTTTATATTAATCTGTGTTATATGGGCTCCTATGCTGGTAAGTAAATTCATTAGCCTCTACTATCATGGAATTTCTTGTAGCAATTAGAAATTAGAGATGTTCTTTATATTGTTGCCAAAATGATTTGCATGCGTTGGCAAAAAATAAATAAATAATAAATTTGCTTGCATTTGTTTCTTAATCTGTCTAATGATTTGGTTTTCCATAGAGTACAGTGGCGTTGTGCGATGCATATAACCGACCTCACCTAGTGGGATAAGGCTTTGTTGTTGTTGCTTGCATTTGCTTCTTGCTAAACATTTTTCTGACATGCACTCAACCATTGAATTTGATAATAGAAGAATAATAGTTTCATTCATGAATGGTTTTGTTATGAATTTTAATCTGCACTTCTTACTTTTGTTTACAAAGGGCACGTATGCCAACTTTATGGTCCTTTTTTCAAAGGGAGAAGAATGGAACTTCTAGGTTTTATCAATATATCGTCACTTATAGCAGAGAAGCCTAAAGAATTGGACACAGACCTGACAAATACCAGACTCAATGCAAAGTAGCTCACCTCTAACAAAGGACCCTGCAAAAAGAAACAATATCATAGCAAGACCCCACCTCAACGTTACAAGTGATTTGAAACAAAGAATTAAAGCCCTAGAGACAAGTCAAAACAGAAAATTAGAATCTAAGGAAGCTTTATGGTCCTTATGTCTATATTATTTATTGCAAATGACTGAAAACTATGCATTTAGACAACAAGTTATAATACTAGAAGATGTGAAACAAAATTATGCCTGCTTATGTTCACACTATTGGTTATCCCCCCGCCGGGAAGCAGAACACTACGAAACGTGTGCCTGTTATAATGTTAGCTTTGGTGACAGATGTACAGCAGCGGTAACCCAACAAACATTGCGAACCCCATCAAGGATGCCAGTTTTCAGGTTGATATCAAGACAGTAAGCGGAAGGTTGAATTTGTATCAAACTACCCTGTGTGAGAAAATCTCATGGGATAATCTGGAGTCTCATGCCAATCTTGATCCCCATGGCTACTTAAATACATATAATAAGAATGATATCCAATTGATATGCTGCCAAGATGACGCTAGTACACTGTGGCTTGTTCCAGCTGTTGTTCGGACCAGATTGATCCATTCACTTGATTGGAATAGACCATCTAGTGAGATGGAAATATATTTTACCTGGTTATTCTGGAGGGACAGGCCAAAAGGGAAAGAATTAGTTAAATATGAAAAGCCAGTTGATTCACAAAATCTTCCAAGAAAGTCAGATGTTCAAAAGGTTCTTAATGGCTCTATGAACAGCTTTAGGATTTATAACGTGTATCCAAGATTTTTCCGGGTCACTGGTTCTGGTGATGTCCGACCCCTGGAAGTGGAGGTAATCATATTCCAAGAATATATTGTCTATCATCACTGTTTTTTGTTTGTTTGTTAAACTAACTTCTATGGACTTTATATTTTAAGCGCTTCTATATTGGCATTTTTCTCATTATTTAACTCACTTTTTGTGAGTTTCCTTACTTTCCTCTTCCACTGCTAGGTTGCATAACTTGCATTTGGTTTTTATAAAATGGTGCAAATAATTGGAGCCTTTCTATTAGAGACATATTAATTACTTCTTTGGTCCTTAATGTAAGACTTATTTGCTTAATTTGGGAAGATTAAAGAAGCTAAATAAATCACTCCCTCTATCCTTATGTATAAGGTCCATTAACCGAATTGAGTTGTTCAAGAAAATGGTTAAAATTAGTTAAAAGTAATAAATATGTAGGAAATATTTTTTTTTTCCAAATATGACCTTATTTATGAGTAGGTAAAGGAGAGAGAGCAATAATGAGAAAAATATGATGAAAGAAAATGTATGGGGTAAAATGGAGAAAAGATGCATTTATTATTCAGACAAAACCAAAGATGATCTTATAAAAGGGGGCAAACCATTTCCAAAAAAAAAAAAAAGATATTATAAATAGGCACAGAGGGAGGGAGTTAATTATAATATATGTGACATGATCTCTCTAAAATACTTCTGGATAACATTATATTATATTTTAGTTTATTAGTTAGACAAATTAGTTTGGAGAAAAATAATAAATATAAGAGATTAAATGAGACAACAGGGAAATATAGGGGGGTTGATGTTGAACTACATTAGTTTCATGCCTCTTTGATGACTGTAAATATATAAATGTTTTGACATCTGAATGCTTCTAAAAATATTAGTAGACAACTGAAGTTTGACTTTCAGGATAATTCTGTGAGTGCTGATCTCATGATAAATCATGAACAATATGAGTGGTGGTCCTTTCATGATATAAATCCATCATATTCTAGTGCATGTGGAGGTTTGACAGGACCCATGGCAATTATAGTGTCTGAGGAAACACCACCACGTAAGTTGGCCACAAGATTTTTCTCACTTTTACATCGGTGCCAACTTATTTCCTTGTGTAATGCTTCTGATAATATCTCATAATACTGCTACAGAGGGTATTCTTGGTGACACACTAAGCAAATTTAGCATATGGGGGCTCTACATAACCTTTGTTCTTGCTGTTGGCCGTTTTATCAGACTTCAATGTTCTGACTTAAGGATGAGAATTCCCTATGAGAACCTACCTTCATGTGACAGGTACCGGTTTAGTTTCTTTTTAAAGATGGCAGTACAAGATATGATAAATTTTTTGGTTGCTACTTCAAATTTGTCAAACTAGTTCAATGTGATTCTGGAGGCTTTATTCCACCACGGGATTATTGACATCCATTTAATAAAGATGCTTTATCATGCGGTAATATTACTTGTTGCTTGATTTTTAATGCAGGTTGATAGCCATCTGCGAGGATATATATGCAGCAAGGGCCGAGGGTGAGCTTGGAGTTGAAGAGGTACTATACTGGACGTTGGTGAAGATATATAGGTCCCCTCACATGCTACTTGAGTACACCAAACCAGACTAAAACCCTTGGTATACTACCTTTCGGTTACTAACGGCTAACAAGGTTTAAAGTACTAGTGTGGTTTGACTTCCCTGCATATCGATGAGTGCCGTGTAAGTTTTTATGGAGACTGAAGCAATACAGAAGCAGCAGTGCCTATCCTGAAAGACAAAGCAGGGTTGTTATGCCGTGGAAGTTTTCTTGATAATATATTGATCATTGCCTCGAGGAATCATTCCATGAAGGTTTTTGGGCCATTTTTACAGCCTTAACGGTCATATTCTTGCCGGTTGCAACTTCAGCATCATTGAAAGGCGAATTCGACATTCGAAAATTGGTGAAGATATCACAACATTTTTTTATGATTATGATTTTAAATTATTGTTTCTGGAGTGTATCATGTAAATAGTGTAAAATGCAGGTAATTCGATCTAGTAGTAGCGAGGTGTCATTTTTAGCCGCTTCGCTTCACTGCCCAGCCCAGCCCAGCCGGACTCCCTCTTTCTGACCCCCTCAAATGATTAAACTTGCAACCATCGGACTTGAGGCTTGAAATATTTTCTGTTTTAAGTGAACAAAGAAATCGACCAAAATAACAATGGCTCAACCTTACAATTAGTTGATTTTTCGGTTAAGAAAATCGCCAGAATTTTGTTTTGATTTCAGGTGCAAACTGCGTTTTGTTTTGGGTGTCCACGAGATTGCGTTGGATCGAATTGACCACGGAATTTTGTGGGCTTAAGCAACTAGTGATCTTGATAAACGATGATGCAAATATTTGTCGTGCTTAAAAGTTGACTAGGATTCCCAATGGAGGTTCGTAGAGGCGAAAAGGTTTTGAATTTCTTCATAGTGTTCCAGATTATCTGGAGAGTTCTCTTATGGGAGCCAACTCCCCATCTAGTTTGCTTGTTTAGTATTTAGGGACTTGATCCCTGACCCTGTGTGTATAAAGTTGACCGGGTTTTGAGTCTTTAACGTTAAACATCTCACTGTTTTTTAACGCGGTCAATTGTTGCTCAGGTAATATGTCTGATTTTACATCCCATTATACATTGGAAATGTTACCCCAAAAAAAAAAAGGGGTTGGGGGATAAATTGTAAATTCATCATAGCAGACTATTTTCATGAGCCGGCCAAATGTTGTCCCAATTAATAAAGTAGTTGGCTCATACTCATAAAATTGTGAGTTTAAAATTTATCTTCAATATAAGGATGCTATTGATGGGCGCGAACTCTAAATACATATGGGTTCTTTGAGTTCGAAAAGTGTATTACATTTAATAATACTTTAATACTTAACTCACTTATATTTTTTATTGTGCTTGATACTTTTTTGAGAAGATATTGTTAAATTTTTACCTTAACCCTAATGCCTTATTTCGGTTAAAACAAAAAACAAAAAATTGGTACATTGGAAGAGTTTTTAGAATTGGAAAGGGAAACGGAATTGGAAATGGAGGTAGAAGTGAAGTTAATGCCCCGTTTAGTTGGATAGAATTAAGGATGGGGAAGTGGAAGTGGAACCAAATTCCTATATTATGTGCGTTTGGTAGTTGGGAAGCCGATTCTCGTAGGAACTCACTTCCATAAAAAATTATGGAAGTGGGTTCCGTACTCCTACCCATGGAACTCAAATATGGTGATCCTTTGGCCCTTCAGAGATCTGGCGGTGGCAGTGAGCAAGGATGACGTAGGACGACGGCAAAGGCGACGGCGGACGAAGAATGTGAAGGTGAAGTCCGCGACGACGGCTCCTCGATTTGCGATTTCTGTGCCTATGTTTTCCTCCCTCTCCAGTCTGCAGACAGTGATAGCATTTCTACTTCTTCGATCTGGTGATCTGTGGACGGTGGAGTTCCCTCTTCGATCTGCAAGCATTACACTGTCTCTCTCCATCAGGACTATTGATTGGTTGCTTGGGAAAAATAGAGAAAATACAAAGTAATAGGGTAACTTTTTATATTAATTGGACGGCAATTTAAAATTTATAAGAAATAATAAAAGAAGAATGACGAGAAACTCAAACCTAAATTAAAAAAAAAAAAAAAAGATTGGAGTATCAGGTGAGGGAGAGAGAGGGGAAGGGTGAGAGAGTTGACATTGACTGAAAGAAAAGTTCAGTCGAGTTGTGGGCCCACATATATGAAGTAATACTTCCTAAGAAACATTTAATCGATTATAAGAAAAATTAAAAATATAAGTTAAATTAGTTAATTTTACGCATTTTTCTAAAATATCCTTTTAAAAATATTAGATGATATTATTTTAATCAAAATGAAAATTTATCCATCAAGAAAATTTTATTAAAGTTTTTAGTGCTATCATGCAGTTTGTTTTGTGGGCTCACTTCTTATCTTATCTTAGTACTATTTTCTTTATTTTATTTCGTTACTATTTTACAAATGGGAAACATTAAAAAATATACGAGTATGTTTTTACCCTAAAAAAGTGCTAATGATAAATATGTTTGTATGGAAGAGACCATGGATTTTTTATTTTTATTTTTTGTGAGAAATATAATTGATTAAAACTATGCTTTTAAATATTGAGTTTAGCATTGAGGTTTTTTATTGTATGTGTGAAATTATGTAATTAATCAATATCAATTATCGATGTTTTTTTCAAAAACAGAAAATTAATCTCATTATAAAATATGATATTGACACCCACGTTAATCAACAATTCATATGATTTATCTTGAATATTTTAATAGTTTAGTTTAAACATGTTATCAAACTCATGATAGTTTTATTTAGCGAAAAATGTAATTGCCGGAAAACAAAGTGAAAACAGGGTCTATCAAATTGCAAAAGACCTAGTAATTTGTTACTTATCCTTAAATGCAGCATATATTATTTCAATCCTTTGAACATCCTGTATAAATGAAAAATACTCCTTGCAAATTTGCTTTTCATGTGGTAGTGTATTACTTGAGGTGTATTATTGAAGGGGTATTTTAAGAAGAAATTGACAAAAATAAGAATGTTGTCCTATAATTAGAACCAAAACTAACTCTCAAATGTTGACTTATAAGTAGAACCAAAAGGAGTATAAGTTTTACTTAAGCTGACAATATTGTTATTTTCAACCCTATTTTAATGAGTTTATGTGTGATTTTGCATCCACCAAAATTTTATTAGACCACTTTAGAAAAATATTGTTGTTAAATTTACACATTAACCTAACCTTTTATTATAAACTATTCTCATGAAGGTGACTTATATCTTATAAAGGTTTGATTTTAAATTTCATTACAAAGGTGAAATTTATAAGTACAAAATTGGTTTGTGAGATTTGTCATTATTTTGATGAAAACCAATACATCTTTGTTAGGAAAAAAATTTAAAGAAACATGCAAGCAAAACATAAGAATAGGTTAACAATGAAGATTAATAAAAAAAAAATTTGCTGCCATGATTCTCGCACCTCCCTAATTACATTCTCATTTAAGAATCAAAATGAATTTTTCCTTTAATAAATTAATTAAGATTACTTCACGCCCCTTAATATAATATATATTTAAATTAAAGAGTTTGTCTTAGTCTAAAATATAAGTCATAGTTTTTATATTTGTTAATTTTTTTCAAAAATAATTAAGGAGGAAAGAGAATGAAAGAATTAAGAAAGATAATAGATTGTTTTATTAGATATATCTGATATTAAGTAACTTAACAAATTTTTTTTAATCTGATCAAATTAATTGAATTTGTATTATATTATATTGAGCACGGGAGGAGTATCTTATATCTCTTTGTTAATTTTGGAAATAATAAAAACAAAGAGGAATAATAAACATACAGGATGGAAACCAGACAATCCTTTTCATAAAAAACCAACAGATCCGGTCTCCGGCTCCGAGTCTTAAAAATGTCCTGACTTTGACTTTTGGTCACTTGAATTGAATAGTTGAACTTGAATTAGACTACATCGTGCGATCGACCCCGGATTACTACGCTTCTCGTCTCGTTTTGGACATACTAACCCATTCGGCGTCTCCGTTCGCCACCTCAATATGACAGACGAGGAACTTATCCAGAAGCTGCACGACTTCACCACAAATGCCCACCTTCACCAGTTGCAGACTCTCCGCTCCATCCTTGATCACAACGGTAGCGTACGCTATCTCCAGCCCTACCTCCGGGGCTCCGATGAGCCGGTCAACGCTGAAACTTTCAGACAACGCGTGCCCTTGTCTTGCTACGATGATTATGCTGATTATATCAACCAGCTGGCCGATGGAATGAATGATCGTGATGCGCCTCTCCTCTCTGTTGATCCTCTTCTCTGTTTCTTCTATAGGTAGGCATCTTCTTATATGCTCTTATCTCATGAAGATTCCAAAAGTTTAATCTTTTGTTTGAGTTTCTTCAATTTGTCGTCATTATCTTCATTTTGCTAATACTATGCGATCCTTTTGCGGGAATGAAAGTCTGTTTTGGTTGAGGATGAGAAGAAACGTCGTTGCAAATTTGAAATCAGTATCGCGATCGCCCTGACTTTTTGTTGTTATCATTGGCTACTTTTTTTTTTTAAAGGATGATTTGGGATAATAGTATTATGGTTCTATTAAGTTTTCTCTTCGCCATTCTTATTGACCGACCAGAAGCAGGAACTTCAAAGCAAAGTTCCTCAGGTGAGGATACTGATTTTAAATTCGAATAATGCGTTCTCAGCTCTGGAACAAGTTCCATGAAGCCAAAACTGATCCCTTACTTTGATTCAAGCCTTTCGAAAGCCGCCTCCTTTATTGCTCACCGAGGAAGCGTATCCATCCTACAGAGGTAAACAAATCATATTAAAATTTGATTAGGATTTGAAGGATTTATATTTGTTTAGTATGACAAGTTTTTAAACCTGCATATAGGCTGTTTCCTCCGAGGCCAACGGTCAACAAGATCCTTTGGTTTCTCTACGCCGACAATATTACTAACACTAAAAGTGGCTTGAAAGTTATGGCTGCTTCTTCCTTCCCTTTGCAAAGTGGTAAAGCTGCCCTTCAGCAACTCGCATCCTGTTCTAGTCCTCCAGAAGTCATTCTTGGATCTAATGCTGAGCAGCAAATGTATTGCCACCTTCTTTGTAGCCTCAGGAACTTCATTGTTATAGATGCTATCAGAGCTCCATATGCCGCCGGCTTGATTAGAGCCTTTAATCTCCTAGAGTCTAAATGGGAGCAGCTATGTGATGATCTTGACCGTGGTTTTGCGTGTGATGAAATTTCAGAAGTGTCAATGAGGGAATCGGTTAGAAAAATTCTTGACGGGCCTCAACCAGAATTGTCAATGAGAGTGAGGTTAGCTTGTGAAGGAAATGACTGGGCTGGAATTGTAAGCAGGTTATGGCCTAAGACACGTTATATTAAGTGTGTTACTACCGGCAGCATGAAGCAGTACTACCCTAAGCTTAAGTTCTATGCAGGAGAGGTACCTATTTTAGGAGGAGATTACTTCGCTTCAGAGTGCTGTGTGGGTATTAATTTAGACATAAACCAAACCCCTGAAACAACCAAATATGTAATACTTCCAACAGCTGCCTACTTTGAGTTTCTTCCATTCAACAAGAATCAGGGTGATGATTATAGTGAGGAAACAGTGGACATTAGTGGTGTAGAGATAGGGAAGATGTACGAAGTTGTTGCTACTACGTACCGAGGATTCTACCGCTATCGTTTGGGTGATGTAGTAAGAGTTGTTGGTTTCCATAACTCATCTCCGCTTGTGGAATTTGTTATGAGAGCGCCTAAAACTCATTCTGAGATTGTGACTGAGAAAGACTTGATCTCGGCGGTTGAAAACTTTCAACTTGCACTCAGAGATGCTGTGGGTATAGAGATTGTTGAATTTTCAAGTTTCTTGGATGATGAATTGAAGCCAAAGCAGTTGAAGCTATTTGTAGAAGTAGAAGAGGGCGATACAAATACAATTGTCCAGGACAAATGGAAAGAATCAGTTGCAACTTTTCAAAGGTACAGTTCTTCTCTGGAAAGGGACTTGGGAGCTATGTACAGCGTGCAGAGGGATAGTGGTGAGGTTGGGCCATTATTGATGTTCATCCTAAGGCCTGGAGCTTTTGACAGGTTATCAGAAGTAGCTATTAAGAACGGAGCACCAGCTAGTCAATATAAACCGCCTAAGATTATTCGGAATCGGGAAATTGCCAAACTCTTGGGAAGTTTAGCCCTTAGGACTGTATCTTTGGATGTCTGATAATTAGTGAATGGACTCGACTACGCCACTACCACTTCATTTATTCCCATCCCATCTGGAATTCTATTAAGTTGTGTAAATGACGATATCGATCTGATCACATTTAGTGATATAATGTACAAAAAAGTGCTTAGTTGCTTTTAGAATACTGAGGAGCGTTAATTGAAAGATTGAGTTGTACGGAGGCAAATGTATAATTGCACGAGGTTGCTTAACATTCCCCTTGAGCCAACTCTTTAAATTATTAAATATGATTGTCCTCGAGCTCCCTAATGTCTAAATGAAACGTACAGAAAATCTGAAGAGCCTTTCAATTATTTTTTGGGTGGGGAGTTTGTTGTGGGGTTGGGGATATATGAATTTAGAGGCAAAGACATGATGGGAATTGTCATTATTTCTTCAACCCCGTCAAATATTGATATTTTTTTCTGCAAGAGGCCAACTTCCTACTTGTTGATGGCTGCTTGTAATTGTTCCAGACTTTCCCCTTTAGTTTCTGGCACTGCTACAACTATAAATAACACAGCCAGTGCATTGATTGCAGCAAAAAGGACAAAGGTTCCTGCAAGGCAATGCACACTATTGAATATTACTGCTCTATATATAATTATACATGTTAAACGGGTGGTCTTGTACATTATTATAAGCTCGACTGGGAAACTTTTTTATTATCTAATGATGTTAATCATTAATGCTCTGAATGATATATAAACATGAAAAGTATTAGCTAGTGCTCACCATAAGAGCTCCAACTCATCAGAAAGTTGAAACTGTAAGAACATAACCATGCACCAAACCAATTTGTTAATGTTGCTAGGCTTCCCGCCTGTCCTTTGATGTTGATAGGAAATATCTGCATTAGAAAAGCAGGCATCATGTTTCTCTCTCTCTCTCTCTCTCTTTGTCAAGAAAATTACTTGTCGCCAGAAAATATGAACAAATAAAATAAATGAGTACCTCTGACATTATAACCCAAGGAATTGCTCCCATCCCCACAGAAATAAACCTGTAATAACATAATGGTGTCATCAGAAACAGTCGGTGTCACATTACGCGCAATGAAGTACATTGTTTCATTAAAAAGGAACAGTAGATGATCAAACCAGAATGCCCGTTACGGCAAGTCCCGGGACTGCGTTAAGGAACACATCATGAACCTGAGTCATACAATGATATATAAAAATCAGGACTTGAAACTCAAAGCTGTTAGGTTTTTCAATTCTCAGTTAAGAATCTTACCTTAAAATAGAATGCCACTGCAGTGATTAGACAACCTACGGCCACTCCTGACCCAGAAACCTAAGTAAACCACAAATTAAGAGCGACAATGATGGGAAACAAGCAATAATTTAGAGGTGAAATATTTATTCTGTGGAACTTACCAGTAACAGGGGCTTCCTTCCAGCCTTATCAATCAAGACTGCTCCAATGGCAGTGACTGGAAGCTGCAAAACAAAATTTTGGATGAATTTTGTGTACAGGAAACATAATCATCAAAGATTGTCCAAATTAGTGAAGTTAGAATTAAAAACCTGAAGAATAGCATATATTATAGACCCAATGCTAGAAGAAAATCCTGTCACATAATAGCATGATCCACAGGTATCAAAACCAAAACAAAATTAACATATGAATTTCTATAATGCATAAGTTGTCTAACATGTTATCACTGCTGAAGGTGATGATTGTGGGACAATCTTACCGTACCTGCTTTTTCAAAAATACTGCTGACATAAAAGCAAACTCCATTGATTCCCCCAAATTGTTGGCAGACCATTAGCCCGATTCCTATCTGCTCATCAGTTATGAAGTAATGTTTGTTGACTTTCTAGGAAATTGAAATTAGTTTTACACATTTATGATCATAGATTAGATTAAGGGAAGGTATAATTACAGTGACCGAACGCAAGTATCTACTCTGAAACAATTCCAGCAGCTTGGGTTTTGGTAGTCGATCTAGAGTTGCTATGTAATCCTGTGTGGATTAGGGAGACATAAACGCCCACTTAATCACATTATTATTTTTTAAAAAAAATGCCTCTTGTATTTGACATTTTGATTAACAACACAATCATGAAATATCATATAGTATTAGACTATCGAAACCTGAATTTCCTCTGCCTCTTCAGATATGTCAGCGTCCTTGCCACGAAATCTTTTCAGTGCAGATACAAAATCATTTTCTCTTCCTTTCTTGGCCTGCAGTCATCATTTGATATATTCTATGTTATGGATCTATGTTAACAAGACCTACTTTTGCTATCATGGATCAGTAAACCCCTTCTTACCAGCCATCTAGGAGACTCAGGAATAAAGAAGAGACCAAAAAGCAGTATAGCACAGGGAATAAGGCCTGCAGACACTTCCCTAGTGAGTCCTTTGGCTAACTGTCATTTAGTTGGAAATTCAATTTTGCAAGTATATTTTCTATTTCATTTTTCTTGTTATGAATGAATTTAAAACTAAGCAGAAATTTCACCAGATAATGCTAAAGTCCTCCATGAAATTACTGTTCCAATGATAAACGATACAGATACTGCTGTGCAAATCATGAACTGCAGCAACAAAAAAAAAAACAAGAGTTTTGATGTTAACTACTGCCTTTGTTTGCTACTTCAGATATTTTAATTGTTGATATGGTTGCAATGATGCAGAAAGTTACTACATCGTCCCCCTTTTTAAAGAACTACCTGATTTAGAGTAGTGAGCCTTCCTCGGAGTTCTTTTGGAGCGATTTCTGCTATGAAGACCGGTACCTTATTGTCATCAAAGACCTAGTTATTAGTCTTTTAAAAAAAAGTCAGTTTCGTAGTCTTATGACATTGTCTGAATTGTTTCATTAAATAAAACCAGAATATAGTGACGTACCACGTAAGAAAATACTCCCATTCCATATCCTGTTGCCAGCCTCCCGATATCCAGTGACCATGCCCCCTATAGTTGCGGAAGAGGTGAAGTATTAGGCCATAAAGAGAACTAGTAGTACTTTAGGTGAAAGAATAAAGAGTATTGACCCTAAGAAAGAACCTCAGAGAAGTAAATAGCAAGCCACCCCGCAACACAGAATGCACTTGACGCTCTCATTGCCTGCATGCATTCAACGTTTTACTTTAATCTCGTTTCAAAGCAGCAATTAAGTATCAATGCACTTACCCCTTTACGTCCAATAAAATCAGCAATGGGTCCACTAGTTATTGCACCAATCATCGCGCCGAAAGTCAAGATGGATCCGAACAGTGAATACTGCAACCAATCAGTGTCCAGAGAGCAGAGTTAGAACACTTCCAGCACTGAACTTGTTATGGGCAGCAGCTAAAGAATTTAGCTTTGCCTCCAAGCTTATTGCAAATGACATTGATTACAATTCTGACAAAGCTTACAGTTTGGCTGCGTTCATCCTCACTCTCAACTTACTGGCTTACCTCTGCCAAAGACAGATTGAGATCCTCTATGATCTCATCTTGAATAGGCGATGAATAACCGGCCTGTAAGCATACAAACAATCATATATCAGTGCAATACATGCCAAAACATCTCAATCAGTACTCAATTTCTGGTTAAAGAGTTTTCTTCCGTATCCGGGTAGAAAGCTCATCAGTTGAATAGTAAGCAGTAAGCACATACGCAAGCTCCAAATTCGTAGGATCCAAAGACTGCGACAACGGTACCCAAGTACACCAACCATGGCTGCCCAGTGCGTTTAAGCGCAGTCTCACTCCTATCTTCATTAGCCTCAAGCTCGGCTTCCCTCACCAGTGGATCTGTAATCTCCACGTCATCTCTGATTCCCATCTCTGCTTCTGTATGTAATATTTACGTGCTTGATCCCAGTTATGGGATATTGGGATAAATGGCAAAAAGTGGCAGAACTAAAAAGACAGACTCCAGTTCAAGGAAGCTTGAGGCCAATTTATTTTCATGACAGAGCAACCCACAAGTAATGTCCGAACCCGTCGGGAGCTTCAGATTTTATCTTTATTTTAAATTTTTTACTTATTAAAATAATTCTTTAAAAAAAATGTAAACAAAAAAATCTGAATCCTTTAACTTATCTAGACGGGTCAAAGTCCCCTCCCTATCTAAAGAATAGGCTTGGAAATTGGTTGCGGCAATGTCCCTCTTTAATTTCTCGGCTCTCCAACAAGATTGTTACACCGTATAAATAAATACTACAGCGGCGGCGCAACCCGCGGTGCACATTAGTTAAATATCTCCCTCTTTTCTCAGTATCTTTCCCTCCTCATCGATTTCAACTAAAAGTTAATCTGAGATAAAAAATAAAAGGAGAATGAATAGAAGGATACTGAGGGAAGAGGAAAGAATGATACTGAAAGAATCCAAATTCCTCGTAAGAGTGGGGTAGGGGGATTGAGTTATCTCTAGTTTTAATTTTATAGATTGCAGTCAAATAAATGCGATTTTTGTTTTTGGTCGTGTCATCTATTTCAATTCGTAATCATGTTGACTCAACGATTCATCCAACTCGCCCAACTGGATCGCACGCTCCCTAAACAACAAGGTGGTCGTTGTTCTTCCTCTTGTCAGTTTCCATCCATACATTTCCTTACTGCTTTACATAGACACCAAAATTCAATTCAAATTGGATGAAGTTAGACTGTCAGATTTATTTTCATAACTTGAGAGATTTGTCACCTAAATTAACCTCGTATAACCATCAGCTGTGACGGGTATTATTCCTTTTTTTCACCAGATAGATATTACTAGATGAAATTTTACTATATAGAGTGCAGACAATAACATGTGCTATAAATGAGAAGACAAAAATAAAAAAAAATTGAATCATTAGAACGTAATGATCTCTGCGGGTGGACTTCTGTTGCTAGTCGCAGCTTAAATTTCCATGGATCCACACCTAACCAAAACTAATGTTCATAGCTGCTGTTATGAAATACAACAGCGTCGTCTTCCTGTATGCCACACCAAACGTCAAGGACTCGTTTCGAAAAAAAACCAAACGTTAAGGATTCGAATTAACGTAGTTATATGTATTAATAATAAATTATTAGATCTTAATTAAGCAGATTAATTTTTATCATATCACTGGAAGTTGTCGCTTTCGGATGTTTATGGATCCAGCCTCCTTACTTAAATATCAGAGAAAGTCTGCATTTACTCGAATATTATAGTAGAATATGCCTTTTGGTGTCCCCCTACCCCTACTGAATATTATTATTAAGTGCTGGCAAAATCACGGATCGGCTCATCATGTTTATGAGTTCGCGCCTCACGTTCATAATCAGCATAGAGTACGAATATTTAAAAGAACCAAATTATAATTTCCATGCTGAATAATACAGGTGTTACATAATAAAATTTAAATATCCAGAATAAATTTTAAAGAATCTTAAATTCTATATTTTAAATTCAATATTAAATATTTTCAAATCTTCATCTTCAATGAAGAATAAAATATTCAATCATTTATAAGTAAGTCACTTAAGAAATCGGGAAAAACAGAGAACAAGACGGCCTTGAATTTGTAGTCTGGCCTGAGTCCATTTTTCAGGGCTTATAAGGGCCGCACCAAATAGCCCTTTTGCATCAAGATTTATGGGTTTTAAACGAGTGCTCCGACAGACTCAGATCTATATTACTACTGCCCTCGTGCCTAGCCATGGAAATAAATCTGACTAGGCTAGGCTAGACTTTGACTAAATAGACTTGAACTAATAATGGGGTAAAAGGTTTGAGTCTAAATTCAGACTTTTTTTAAAATTTAGGCTTGAGTTTTCGTAAGGCCTATCAAGCCTGAAGCCTTTTTAAAAGCCTACTTACAATGTAAACCTTTAAAAAGGTTTCATATTGCAGGCCTTAGAGGTCATGAATAGGCTTTATATCAATTTAAACCTATCAAAACTTATGTAAATATAACTTGAAATTAGAATATAAGAATGAAAAATTATTATGTTATTTATAGGATATAAATTTAATTATAGGCTAAAGGAGAAAAAAATACATAATTGCTTTATTCTCGGGAGCGCCTAGCATCATATGCTTTTTTGGGAGCAAAAATACACACGTGGTTACCATTTTAAAGCAAAAGTCATATCCCACCATTATGTTACTGTTCACTTGATGTTCAGCGCTCCGGGAAGTAAAACACATGTGTATTTTTGCTTCTTTACCCTTAATTATATTTATTTAATATGTAAATAGATCATGTCTTAACAAAATAGGTCTGATCTATTTACATATTAAGACTTTTAAATAAGCCTTGACCTGATCTTTTTAACAAACAGACCAACCTAACCAGACCATAAACAACAAATTAAACTGTAGGCAACATGATAAAAGTCTGACCTGCTGCTACTAAAAATTTTTGGCATGTTATGATGGGAATAATTGTAGTGTACTTGGACTGTGACCCAGGACTAGAAAATCAGTCTGGTGTGATTTAAACGGACCTTTTTTCTAGAAAAAATTGATTGCGTAGCTAAGTGGACGAGGTAATCGTCTACAAGTTCTGTATTCCACCATTCCTTTGATTTTATAAGCATGACAAAGGGATATAGGTTTCATGTCTGTTCACCTCACAGACTCAAGTTTTTTTTAATAAATTATAAAGATAAGTGAGTGGTGGAATAACCAATGAAAATTCATAATAAAATCTTAGAAACAAAATATCCTAAATGAAGATGGAGTAGGGCCCCCGCTTGTCTACCAAACTGAGATGGAATCCATTATTATCTTTTATTTATGGGAAAAACACTTCTTATGTTGTAGGAGAAGTGTTTTCTCATGTCACATATACATGAAATGGTGAGACCCACATATATATATAAATTAATTCATATATATATGTGAGTCCACCATTTCATGTATATGTAAAAATCTTCTTCTTCTCATGTAACATGAGAAAATCAAATCCCTTTATTTATATGATTAGGAAGTTGTTTTTAGTTTTAAATATAATATTGGTTTATCATCTTTTTCAATATTACCCCTGCTGATGCTCTATCAATAATACTTAAGTAGGAGAAAGATTAAAAAAACTGAAAAAGATTATTAGCTTGCTTTACAAAAAATGTCATATTAACTAAATTTATTAATTTAATCAAATTTGATAAATAAATTTTACATCAAGAGTAAGGGGGATATCAATTATAAAATGAGTATCAACTCATTGTTTTTTACTCCATCATATTCTTAATATAAAATTTATTTTATATATTTTGAAAAATATAAAATATTGATCCATTTTATCTTCTATATTTATCATCTTTTTTAAAATAACTTACTCAATTTATATAAATTAATATATAATGAAATATTACATGTATATTTTAGGCAGATAGAGTCACATTTTTCTAAATAAACCAACTTATTTTATTTCTTTAACGCATTGAAATGAAGAGAAAGTGTATAATAAGGTGTTAGGTGAGTTGAGTGTTGTGTTAAGTGAACAATAAACCAAGTAAAGGGACGAAACAGACCCACCAACATTTCAATGGGCCAGCCCCCTCCAACTTCAGATGATGTTTTATTCTGCCTATATAAGATGAAATTAATAATTTTTAAAAGATTAAAGGAATTAAATAAGTTATTTAATCATATCATATGTTAGGTATATCTTAACTATATATCAGTTTATTAATCAAGCTAATTAGTTTGAGAAAAAAATATAAATACTCTAAATTAATTTAATTAACTTCTTTTATTACTAAAAAAAATCAACTTTATATATCTTATATTTAAAGATATCTTCTAATTTAATTAGTATACTCATTTAAAGACGTAGAATTAAACAATGGACCATAGGTTGACCTGGCGACCGTGAGAAAAGCTGAATCCCGAAGCCCATATTTACAGTCTTAAAGTCAACAGTAGCATCCGCAAAGACTGGACAAATTTAATAAACGAAAAAAAAAAGCCAGGACTATAACCAACCCCCTTTTTTGTAGGGGAAAATTATCAATATAAGAACTTTTCAAAAAAAAAATTATCAGAATAAGGCACCTTGGAAAAGTATTATCGAACTAAAACAGTAAGTGACGTTGTTTCAGATGACGTTACTAGTGGTGTTGGATCACCTGACGCCACTGCCCGCCATATCACCCAAAAGGGGCAATAGTGTCACCACATGTGTTTAGAAGACGCCACAGGCGTCAATTGACTTGACCCCAGGCATTTTATTTTTGTTCTTTTAAGTTCAATTTTAATTAAAATTAATTCAATATAAATTCAAAAAAAATATTATTAATTATTAAAATATTTTAAATAATATTAATTTAGAATTTACAAATATTTAAAATCTTCTATTAATTATTAATATAAAAAATATATTTCTATTAATTTAGATATTTATATATTAGTATTAAAGTATTCTAATTTATAATTCTATTATGGAATTGGATATA
This sequence comes from Acacia confusa, assembly GCA_037074495.1. Taxonomy (NCBI): domain Eukaryota; kingdom Viridiplantae; phylum Streptophyta; class Magnoliopsida; order Fabales; family Fabaceae; genus Acacia; species Acacia confusa. The sequence goes on along the minus strand of CM073507.1, from coordinate 3,122,961 downwards.
TATAATATAGAATTAGAATATGAATTTCATATTTTAATTTAATAAGTGATAAATTGAATATATTAATATTTATATTAGGGTAAATGAGCAAAAATATACATGTGCTTTACTTCCGGGAGTGCCCAGTACCATATGTTTTTTTTTAGCAAAAATACACACGTAGTTACCATTTTGGAGCAAAAGTCTCATCCCACCGTTATGTTATTGTTCACTTAATCTTTTTCTCTTTTATCACGGTGAACAATAACATAACGGTGGGATGTGACTTTTGCTCCAAAATGGTAACTACGTGTGTATTTTTTCTCACAAAAAAAACATATGGTACTGGGCGCTTCCGAGGATAAAATAAATGTATATTTTTACTCATTTACCCTTTACATTATAAATAGATTTTTATATTCAATTTATAAATAGAATTCTAAGAAAAATAATAATAAAAGACACCATAGGCGTCAAGTTAATTGATGTCAAAGGCGTCAATTAATTGACGTCTGTGGCGTTGGAGCGACAGAAATTTAAAAATTCAAGAGAAGGTCACGGTGAGGCGAAGTAGTGCGATGTCACCAGTGACGTTTTCTGATATGACGCCACTAGGGCAACGCTACTATCCCATCTCGGTGATGTGGTGGGCAGTAGTGTCGCCTAACACAGCGCAACTAATTGCCTTAGTTCGATAATATTTTTGCATAAAGTTTTATTTCGGTAAATTTTTTTAAAAAGTACTTATATTGGTAATTTTCCCTTCTTTATAGAGTATATCCCGCAAATAAAAGAAAAATAAAGCAACCGTCCAAACGTCTTCATTCAAAATTTCATACGAAAAGGAAAGAATATAAAGAAAGAGCCGACTCTGTTTCCATTAAGAGTCCAGAGAGCATCAACATTTAGCTTGTGCACCCTGGTTTTGCCTTCCCTGCATAAAACTGACCCAACCCCTGTTTCTGCACTCCTACCAACTAGAGGAATCACATCCTCCATTCTTGCCCTCCCATACCCCACCGCTCGTATGCCTCATTAACTATAATTTAATTCATGAGCTGTACGTTTTATTGGCTTTCGGTTGTTAGGATAAATAAATAAACTTATTTAATCAGTTTGTTGGTCTATGAACGAAACCTTTGTGTTTAGTCTCTCAAAAAATTAATAAGGAAAAAAAACCATGATCCAAAAAATCAAGAATTTTTCATATTTCGATTAAAATTCATAACTGTAAAGTTCATTGGCAAAGGGAAAATATTAATGTTAAAAATAAATGTTTTTAATTATTTCTAATTTAAAGTTTGAATTTTAAATTATGGTTAGATCTAGTCTTTTTAGGAGTTTTAAACAAATAGCAAGTTTTTAGGTTTGTTTTCTAATTTCCTGCTTAGTTTGTTTTCTACTTTCTTACTTTCAGTTGTGAGTTTCCATTTGTATAAATAAACCTCATTCGAGAGGAATTAAATACGAATGAATGAAAAAGTGAAATACTTCTGGAGACTGAATTTTTAACATGGTATTAGAGCATGGTTTGGCCCAGGAAACCTAAAGTCCTACCTTCTTTTTCTTGTTACCCGACCAAATCCTTCTCTTCCCAAATTTCCAATGGCGCTGGCTTATCGACTCAATGAGCCAACCCTTGATGTAACGGTTCATTCGCCTTGAATTGGCCCATGAAATTTGGGATGTCGTTTGCTGTACCTTCTATGATGCATCTGATGAGACCTGTCTCTTTGAACTCCACCAACGATCCTTTACCACCAAGCAGCATGGTCGTCCTCTCTCGATTTATTACAATGAACTTGTTTCTATTTTTTAGAATATTGATCATCGTCAGCTATCCCCTGCAACCACTGTCCATGGTGTCACCTAGATGCACTCCTCTATGGCCCGTCTTCGCGTCTACATCTTTCTCAATGGCTTAGACTCTGATTTTGAATAAGTTCGTGGGGAAATACTACGGAAGGACCCCAAACTTGATCTCGAATGCACCTATGCGTACGTACGACGTGAGTGTCAACAACGACTCACCATGAATGGGCCTTGAATCTACCCATTAACAAATTCTTCTCCTTGAAATCTACCCACGAAATCTTCTCCTTGAATCTACCTATGAACGAATTCTTCTCCTTGAAATCTACCCACGAAATCTTCTCCTTGAATCTACCCACGAAATCTTCTCCTTGAAATCTGCCCCACGAAATCTTCTCCTTGAATCCACCAACGAACGAAACATTCTCCTTGAAATCTACCCACGAAATCTTCTCCTTGAATCCACCCACGAACAAAATCTGGGCCTTGAATCTGCCCACGAAATCCAGGATGCAGAACTCCGTCCTCAACGGAAGCTTGAAACTTTAACTCCATCCTCAACGGAAGCTTGAAACTTTCTTCTCTATGCCTCATGTTCCAACGTCTTCCCGGAAAAAGTGTTTGAAGCAATGATTGGCAAGTTGGGAATGAATGCCCCAACTTGAGGGGGAGTGTTGAAAATAAATGTTTTTAATTATTTCTAATTTAAAGTTTGAATTTTAAATAATGGTTAGATCTAGTCTTTTTAGGAGTTTTAAACAAATAGCAAGTTTTTAGGTTTGTTTTCTAATTTCATGCTTAGTTTGTTTTCTACTTTCTTGCTTTCAGTTGTGAGTTTCCATTTGTATAAATAAATCTCATTCGAAAGGAATTAAGTACGAATAAATGAAAAAGTGAAATACTTCTCGAAACTGAATTTTTAACAATTAAAATAGAAATCCAGTCATTGTACTGGTCGTTAAGCGGTTAAGCATTGTGTTAAGTCTGATGGAGAACGTTAACCAACTTTGGCATTGAAGGGAGAAGAAGAAGCCAAGGGGATTAGGTGGCGAGCAAGATCATGGTACTGAATAGTGAACACAAGAAAATCCGGCCTTTTTTATTTTATTTTATTTTTTTGTTGAGAGGGTAGGAACCACCAACCACCACCAAAATACCAAAGGAATGCTGACAATGCGCTTAAACACCAATCTATCAGACGTCATATGTTGGAGGTCGTGACTTTATAGTTTCTAAATGAAAGTGATCTTAACCTATCTTTTATGTTAACGTACAATGACCCTACGTACCGTCCACCCATAAAGAAAGGTAGACACAATTAGATGACGATAAAAGGAGGAGATTTATATATATATGGTGTGGCCATATGATCATTTGATCAGTAAGATTAACTTTACTCCCCTTAATTAGTTAATTTCAGTTTGGGCTATGCGTATAGCGACTGCGTTACGAAACACGCTAACGAATTAAATTGAAGCATCGATATTTAAAATATGGTGGGATTGGACGATTGGTATGGGAATTATACATACACGTTATGTTGTTTGTGGGCAGATTCACCAAGAAGTAAAATCTCAGAAATCGAATTTGGATTTCAACGATAATCTCTGTTTAGGTGCACCTAAGTCCAAGAGTTGGGCATTTGTTTTTTCCTTTTGGGACCAAACATGTGCATGCATGCATGGAAATGGTTCTGAAAATTCTCGTCTCTGCTCGATGTGCGAGCATAGGTAAATCAGTCCCCTACATTTACGACTAAAAAACGAGAAATTCAAATCCTTGTTGGTCCCCTTCCTGGCATTGTTCTTTTGATGGTGATTGGATGGGGCGGGAAATATGGAGAGGACACATGTTGAGAGATGAAGCCAAGCGTCAGCAATATAACGAAGCAGCGTACTTTCTCGCAATGAAACACACACAGACACCCCTGCTCGGACACTTAACCCACATTTATGACCTCAACACCACCCAACTCTATTTTCCTTCCTAATTCTCTGTGTCCGCCGAAGCTAATCCGTAACCCCCTCTTCAATCACATAACGTAACTCACCATTTTTCTCTGACACGCCTCCATCTAATTAACCAAAGCGATTTCTTTTTACATGTTAGGCAACAAGCTGTGACTTGTGAGACTGAGCGACATTGAAAAGGAGAGTGATTGTTGTTGGTTGAAGCGGGAAGACCAAGCAATGAACTTATCACGTCTGCGTCTCTGATTCTGTCCTCTGCTTTCCACTGGCTTGCCCTCCCCTGTTCCACTCTTTTTCGCTCTACTTCTACATCATTTCTTTGATACTTCAGTATGCTCTGTTCCCTGTCTCTTTAGAAGTATTCTTTCGTTGCCTTTGTATTTAACCTTGACCTTTGGGTCTCCGGGGAAAAAAATGAAAGAGAAGGTAGATTCTCCAGTAGGAGTTCTGGAGGACTATTTTGGAAGTACAGAGTCAGAAACCAGTTGGTCCAATTCCAAAGATCCCACGGTGGGTTCTGGCTTCGAAGATGATAAGTCAAAACATGCCTATAGACGGCCGGGTTTCCTTCAATTGTTGCGGACCAGATCAAAGAAACATATTGCCCTATTGCATTCTCTGAGTGCCCTCAAGTTCTCCAAGAGATTCAATCGCGGAACAAAGGAGACTATACTGCCAAATCATCACATTGATGCAGATTCGTCCCTCCACGGATCATCCTGCAAGATCTTTACCCAGCGTGACATTCAGATGGCAACTCATCATTTCAGCCAGAGTATGTAACTCGCTTATGAATTATACTTGTTAATAATACGAAACACTCTTTTAAAATTGTACGATATTTGGTGCAGAGAATTTGATTGGAAAAGGGGGTTATGCTGAAGTTTACAAAGGGTGTTTGCGAAATGGTCAGCTGGTAGCAATTAAACGGCTAACTCGAGGAACCCAAGATGAGATGATAGGGGATTTTCTATCAGAACTGGGCATAATGGCGCATGTGAACCACCCCAATACTTCTAAGTTGGTTGGCTATGGAGTGGAAGGAGGAATGCATCTTGTCCTTGAATTGTCTGAAAAGGGGAGCTTAACTTCCTTGCTTTATGGTACCAAATCTTAGACCCAAACCCAAATTCTTTAATTTCAATTTGTTTATATTTTTGGGATTTTGCTAAAGGTTCGAAAGAGAAACTACCATGGTGTGCAAGGCACAAAATTGCGTTGGGAACGGCCAAAGGTATACTTTATCTTCACGAGGGCTGTCGTAGGAGAATTATCCACAGAGATATAAAGGCTGCAAATATCTTGCTCTCCGAGGACTTTGAACCTCAGGCACGTGCTTTATTTCTATATTTTACTCTTGAAGCAACGCAGCTCGCATAAAAAACGGTACTGCTATAGTTTAATGTATAGCCCATCTTCGGTTAACTTCCTGAATCTGAATGGGATATTACGAAATTATATTGCAGATTTGTGATTTTGGGCTGGCAAAATGGCTGCCAGAGAATTGGACTCACCACATCGTTTCAAAATTTGAAGGGACTTTTGGGTTTGTGACCTTCCCAATTATTCTATAGCTCGTTACAAAACATGATTTTTAAATTTAAGAAAATTCCAATATGGATTGTCACAGCTACCTCGCTCCAGAATACTTGCTTCATGGCATAGTAGACGAGAAAACAGACGTATATGCCTTCGGTGTATTGCTTTTAGAATTGGTCACTGGGCGGCGAGCGCTTGATTATTCACAGCAAAGCCTTGTTTTATGGGTATGCATGTTATCTAGTTTTTCAACACAAATCCCCCTCTTCGCACAGGGCTGATAGAATATTGATTGCATCAGTATGTTTTTTGTTGTCAGGCAAGACCATTGCTGAAAAAGAATGAAACTAGGGAGTTGGTTGACCCTTCACTAGGCCAAGACTATGACTGTGGTCAGATTCATTTGGTGCTCTTGGTAGTTTCTGTATGCATCCAACAATCCGCGATTCGTCGGCCCTCCATGAGACAGGCACGTTCTCCTCAAATTCTAACTCATAACATAGACGTTCTTCAATTCAGTATTGGCCAGTATTGTAGCAATGAGTTATGAGTAAGTCTAAAACTTTTACTCAGAAGTTGATTTAGCAATTGAGATATTGGTGCAGGTTGTGCAGCTTCTGAACGGCAACCTTAGCTGCTGTAAGCACATGAAGAAAACTCGAGTCTCATTTGTTCGTAAAGTCTTAGAGGAAAAGTTCCTCCATTCTGAGTAGTACTCCTCACGGATTAAGCAGCAGCTTTTTTCGTCTGTTCCTTCCTTCTCAGCCCTTCCCTACCTTCTTGATTAAACGTGCATGTCAAGTGTATAGAAAAAAAATCTAAGACGCCATGGGACGTAAAATTTTGCTGTTTAACATCACAAGTTCATTATGAGTTAATTGAATTACACACAAGTTTCAAGTCAATCGTTGGAGCAGCTAGCAGGCCATTCTGCACCCATTTTGGTAGTTTTGTTGTATAACATTAGCGGTACGTGACAACTTTTCCTAAAGTAAAGGGTTTGGGCCTAAGGACATCCACAAGACCGTAACCTAGCCGTGACATTTGAAAGCCGATTAATTTCTAATTTTTCACATTATATTATATACTGAACTGGACACGTGACTTTAGCAAATAATCTCTTCAAGATGTTTTCAATCTCCGTCGTTTCATTCCTTTATTAAACTTGACCTTCTTATAAGTACATCTTTAGCATTTAAATAACTCGTAATGTGATCTTTGTTATTATTTTTCCTTTCGATATTTTGTTCCTCATACGATTAGTTCTACTCTGTTATCCATATTTTTTCCTCTTTTATCAATATAAAAGTCAAGAGAATAAAATCCAGTATAGGACCGCCCTCTATTGAAGAATAATCCTCAATATGCTTGTTTAGGATAATAAGTGTTGTCTGTTGTTCATACGATTATCCTCAAGGCCATTCATAAATAATGGTACTTTAGTACGTTGCTTGAATTGGTAGCTGGGGCGAGAGAAATCCAGGCTGGGCGGTTCAATTTCCACGACGGAGTAATTGCTAACCGGTGAAACGCAAGACAAAAGTGAAGCTTGTGATGGCACAGTCATAATTTTGTAGGTTTAGAGTTAATGCAGCTTCCAGTTTCTGAATGGGCGTGTTCATGTGAATCAGCATTAGTTTTCTATTTTTCTGCTCCCTATAATTTTTTTTCCTACTCAGTTAACTTGATCAAATTAAATATTCCATGAATATGGTTACCGTCTGAGTTTCCATTTTTTTTATATATATGAAAAAAAAAAATATCCAGGCACAGGAAAATCCTTGCTATGCCCATCTCATGTGAGGGTTTAGAAATTATGAAGAATATGTGTTCAGTAGTCTGAGATACAGAAGAAAGTAGGTCACTTCCATGCAAGTTGAGATACATAAAAGTAGAAGGGCAAGAGGTTGCAGATCTGATGAGGGGCATTTATGGAAAGCAGGTGGAACAATGATTTCGCACTACAAATGCAATGTACACCAGGTCCATATCTGTAACAGAAACAGACCAAATCCTCATTGTGGTAATTTGGAATGCAACTCAATTATTAGAAACCTCATCACTTTATGCATCAAATTTGAAATCTTAATAATGGCAGAGTAGTTTTACAATGCCTTGAAGATCAGCTTGTGTGCGATCATGGTAGCGTAGCAAATATGAAAAAGACAGCGTAACAGTTTAAATTATAATACGCGTGCTTGATGAATCTTGTAGGGACTTTGAGGGAAGAAATGAATCTATCTATCGGGCAATGACTTTTCATCAGGCAACCTCAAACTCCAGAGTTTAAATTATAATACTCGTGCTCGGGTTTGTTGGAGTTGGTGTGATCCTTACACATCTCCACTCTTGTTTTAATGAACAAGATGGGGGTCGTTCAAACTGCTCTCATTGATTTTATATTCTGTCAAATTAAGAAAGGAGCAGTTGAAGTAATTTGATGATATATGGTTATAGATAGTACTAGTATGATTGTTTGTTTCTTCATTTCGGGGACCATGCCCACTTGTTCTCGCACATTCATAAATAAGCGTCGATGTAGTTTGGCTTCACACGAGTTTGACGGAGTGGACAGAAATGTCATAGTAGGACTCGTTATCGTTCAGATTGTATACCGTCACATTGAGTAACAATAACTTGGGGTTGAAGCAATAGCCTGTTGGGGCAAAAGGTGTATAGAGTAGGATGAATTATGAGAGGCGGTGGCTTGTTGGAGACTCTATATATGACAGTGGAAGCAAGTAAAACTGAAGAAAAAGGAGGGCAGTGGAGGGTCAAAAGAAAATGAAACAAACTTTGCTCAAGGGAGCTCCTGATATGGTTTGGTATAATTCTGTAAAATGTTGACCTTCGTTCTGTGCCACATGGGATTTGGTTAAAAAGGATGTGAATTGGCAGACAAGCTTCAATCATCCACCATATCTTTGACTCAATTGCAACACATACCTTTCTCTCTATCTATTCTTTTGGAAGCTAACTTCAGCTTCAAACTACCTCGCAATAATCAAAACTCTTTTTTTTTTTTTTTTTAAATTGTGTTTGGCCTAAATTTCAGAGGAGAAAAAGAAGAGGGGATTAAAAGTGTGAGGGTGTACAGAGACAGCTAGCAGAGAAAGGGTGAGTTGTGGCAGAGGGGTAAGGATGCACAAGAAGTGTGTGAGTGGTAGCATGAACTGGGTCCATTGACCAGAGAAATACTAAAAGAGAATCGCAGTCCACACTCCACATCACACAAGTAACAACAGAACAAGACAACAAACACTCACGTCTCACTTTTCTATTCTTTAACAGCATCACTAGCTGTCTCTTACTCATCCCCCTCCGCTCACATTACCTCCGCCTTTGCCTTACTTTCTGTCCTCACCCCCCTTATAATATTAACCACATATTATTTCTTTCCACAAAACCCTTATGTAGTATTCTTTTTCTTTCGTCACTATTGGTGGATAACCGGACAAGTGACCACTTTGCCTGATCCTGGTATTTATAAATGAAAAATAAAGAATAAAAGCTAGAATCTGACACGTGACATTAACATGTGGCATTAACAGCTTGAATCTGACACGTGACATTAACATGTGGCATTGGGGTATAATCAAATTTTTTCGTTTAGGAAAAAAAAATAAAAAATCAACATATTTTAGGATTACAAATACGGGTCCCAAGGTCAAGGACCCACTAATATTTCAAGGCAAGTCGTCGTTTGTGCTCTTGGAGAGACAATACCGCGGGGTCACATGATCTGCCCCGAACCACCGTTGGAACCGCGTGAGCTGTCGTCCTCACCTCAGGCTTGTAGCCCACGTAGGCTCGGACAACCGTTTGATCCGAACCTATGCCCTGTGAAGAAGCGAAAAATACGCCATTATTAAAATTACCATACGATTAAAGTATCAGTACTTGTCTGAAACTTATCCTTGGAGTTGCTGCTAATATACAGAGGGCAGAAAGAGAAATAGATCGGTACCAACGCCCGGGACTAGTCATTGCCTCTTCTCTGAGAAGCCAACGTAACGAAAAAGCATAGCGATTGAGAGTAGTAACACTGAAAAAAGATTCAGCATTTGCTTCTCTTTCAAGCCATCTATCTCTCCCCCTTTCTTCCCATCTCTCTCCTTGCGAAAATTCTTCCTCTGTAATCTTTGCCCGCGCTATGATTTGTGTTTCATGCTGATAGTTCCACCATTAAAGCTTTCACGCCGCTTCCCACGAGAAACCGGTAGGTTCTTCTCACGGAAAAGCGTTCTCTACCCTCCAAAAAGCTCCACTCGTTTCCCCTATAAAAATCCTTCAAACTCTCCATCCTCTTTCACGCTACGCTTTTGACCTCTTCTTTTTCCACTACTCTCTTTGACTCGAGCTTCAGTTTCCCCCTCCATGGCGGATCAAAGGGTGTCCTGGCGTGGCATTGGTTCGTACATGCTGCTTTTCTTGTGTTTGATACAGATACAGAGTCATCTATATGTGCGTGCCATTTTGGACCCTGTTGATTTCTTGGCTCTGCAATCCATTCACAAGTCTCTGCAAGACATGCCGGGATCCAGTTTCCTTTCTTCTTGGGATTTCACTTCCGACCCATGTAATTTCGCCGGCGTTTACTGTGATTCCGATAAGGTTGTTGCTCTCAATCTCGGGGACCCCAGAGCCGGTGCCCCTGGCCTAACCGGAAAACTAGACCCAGCCATCGGCAGGGTATCTGCTCTCACCGAGTTCACGGTAGTCCCGGGTAGGATATACGGCCCTCTGCCGCTGACATTATCCAACTTGAAGAGCCTCCGGTTCCTTGGCATCAGCCGGAACTTCATTTCCGGTGAGATTCCTTGGACCCTGGGTCAGTTGCACAATCTCAAAACCATCGACCTCAGCTACAATCAGTTGACTGGAAGCATTCCTCCGTCCATCGGAGCATTACCCGGCTTAAACAATGTGATCCTCTGCCACAACCGTCTCTCCGGTTCGGTGCCTAAGTTTGCATCGCCGACGCTAACCCGGCTCGACCTGAAGCACAATGCGCTCTCCGGGACGCTGGCTCCCGATTCTCTCCCGGCCTCCCTCCAATATCTGTCTCTATCATGGAACCAGTTGAGTGGGCCAGTGGATCGGCTGCTGAACCGGATGGACCAACTGAATTATCTGGATCTTAGCCTCAACAAGTTCTCGGGTATAATTCCGGGTCGGATATTCTCGTTTCCGCTCACCAATTTACAATTAGAAAGGAATGAATTTTGGGGGGCAGTGCAACCGGTTGATCAGGTGAAAATCCCAACCGTTGATCTGAGCTACAACAGGCTGTCGGGCCAAGTGTCGCCCATGTTCTCGACCATACAGAATCTATACCTAAACAACAACCGGTTCACGGGTCAGGTTCCGAGCAGCTTCGCGGAGCGGCTGTTGGATGCGACCATACAGATACTCTACTTACAGCACAATTTTCTGACGGGGATAGCGATCAGCCCGACGGCTGAGATTCCTCTAAGCAGCTCCTTGTGTCTACAGTATAATTGCATGGTCCCACCCATAGATACCACTTGCCCTCTGAAAGCAGGGAAACGGATATCTAGGCCTTCTTCCCAGTGCAGCCAATGGAGGAGGGGCTAAACTAAACATCTCGCCAATCTTCCAATCCCACAGTTTTTTTCTACATTCTATATTTATTATTCTTATTCGTTTATTTGATTTTTGGGGTTACTGATGAGAATGGATGCAGGGAATAAGATTTGTGAATATAATAGAGAAAGAAACTGCAGCTGCAAGTCAATGTTCCATAGTACGTACTGTTATACTATTGTATTGTGATGGATGCATTATTTTATTAGGATGCTTCATTTTGTGGCCTGATTTATCAATTACAGAGCTACTAATCTTTGGTATTTTTGCATTGGAAGCTACTCAATGTGGGGACAAAAGGATACAGGGAAGCACATGATAGGAAAGGGAAACAAGTGTTAAAAACAGGGATAGGTGCGCATAATTGAGTGAGGCAACAGAGAGCAGTTAAACAGCTTTAACACACACATGCTCTTACAACCTAAAGCCATGCTTTACTATCTAACCCATTTGTCGTCTCGGATTGTTGTCTTGCTCACTGCCACTTCTCACAAGTTTATGTTTTTAGCATCATACTTAACAACAAAAGATAGGAAATTTCCGTGCACGCGCACCCTGCTTCTTTATCTTCCAAGATACTTCCAATCTCCTTAAATATTTATCTGTTGTACCTTCAATTCAAAACCATTTCTTTTTTGTTTTTGGGTGTAACTTAAAACTATGACATGTCTGTAAATGAGTGATTTTATTACTGATCACATTGAGTCCCTAATTTCTAATGAATGCGCCCTGACAGTCTTTTCCATAACAGAATCTCTGTATCATTGCCTCATGATTTCTATTAACATCTTCTGGAGGCTCAAATGATCACTCAGATACGTGGCAGGTCGCTGTAGCCCCCATCCCTTTCAATGAGAAACACCCATCTCACCGTGTCAATCACAGAAACAACAGTGAAGCGCACTTAAATTTGTTAATTATTTAACATCAATCTTTTTGGTCAAGATATTAATATATTAATATTCAAAGACCCAACTCGGTATTTTTTTTTTCTTATGAACTCGGTATTACCGAGTCATGAAGAGTATTCAATTTTTATTTTTTAAAAAAATTACGAAGGTAATGGTCTAAATAACTGGATCCACATTTTTATAAAATCTGTAGAATTAAGATATATGATGATGGCATTGATGCATTTACGTACCGTAAAGGAGCAAATGCGCCAACAAAGAGAACCCAGAATCACTCGGATTTCTTTCTGACATGTTGAAATATGTGCACAACAATTATTGGTACACAAGCAGAAGCTTGGGCGAAGAGTTAAAAGCCTATGAGGCAGATGTACAGAACAGGGGATGAAAGGAGCGAACTCAACTTATTTACGTGATTATTTATACACAAGACAAAATTTAGAACATATGAAGTTCAGTTCATATAATATAACTTTAATTAGTCTTCAAAGAAGCGAGTTCTCCACATTCTCATCTTAGTGGAAGGAGCTGGAACTTGACTGCTGCCAGGGAAGCCCCATTTGACAACATCCCCATCCCATGAGGAGCTAACCAGCGTTGTCTGGTAAGGATGCCAACTGCAATCTCTCACTGGAGATTTGTGGTGCTTCAGTGTTGCAACTTGTGCTCCACTCACCTGTTCCATGTTCCAACACATAGACTCAGCCAAAACTCCGTTTCCTGCACTACTTTTTACTAGACAATTGAATATAGATATAGCACTAGTGTGTTGGTATTACGTACCAAATCATATATATAAACACATGCGTTGTGTGATCCAGTGTAGATGTACTTTTGGCCAGTGCTGCATATTTCAACAAGTACACATCAATTAATTGAAATATTATTTAACAGCCACAATGGCCATCAGCCTATTTTGGCCACCATGATTAAGCTCGATTATATCTTCTAGGGAACAAGATTGGACTAAATGCTGACCTGAAAGCAGGGGAGAAATGGCAGCGGATAAGAGTACCCAAAACTGAATGACCTCTATATGTGGCCACTGACTGATCATATGGGTGCTTCAAATCTTTTGCCTGAGGTGGGTAATCCATCCATCTGTAATCCCATTCGTAACTCTTATAACCTGGATTGCTGAAATCAACACAACTTTTACATTATCATATCACCCTCCCACAAAGATACGCTACGAAAACCACTTCAATAGCTGGTTTCAAAGATCTATAAATATTCCTCCCTCTGGTCCTTATTATAAGGCACCAACCACCATTTCCCCCAGACCAAGGAAGGAAAGTTAAGTCATTAAATTGGTCCAACATTGATAAACATTTCCAACTTTACCCATACTTAATAATATGAATTTAACGAGTTAGTTAAAAATGAGGGTATAATTGGAAAACAGTACTAAATGAATTAGTTAAAGGTAGTTGGTGCCTTATAATAAGGACCAAAAACTTCTGGTGGTTGGTGTCTTATAATAAAAACTAGAGGGAGTATAAACATCCGTAAAGAGTTACAACAGACACTCACTCAGTTTTTCCCAATAACCCATTCAATGGTATATAGTAAGACTCAACAATGTTTCCATTAAGAGAACTGATATTAGGTGGTTTTTCAGATAAATAAGCCTTATATTATTTACTGACGGATTGAGTAACTTCACAGGCATAAGCATTTCACCTCAACACCTCATTAAAACTTCAGCATTAAATAGCCTGGTTTTCTTGTTATTCATCAGTGACACTCATTAATGGTGTATCAGGAAAACAATGCCATAACCATTTATTCCAACAAAACAGCATCAAAAATTGAATCATGATACCCTCTCAAATTTCAATTATGGGCTCAATTGATGGTAATTTCCCCCCATAACTCAAGGAATCACATATCAGCATCAGCATCATCAAAACAATGCATAGAAATCACAATGAAAGTCTCATAAATAGATCAGATAAACCAATCCAATTACTAATACACACTTAAATACGTCAAGCAGAATGACTCATTTTTTACATGCTTATATGTCTATTTATGATTTGTTTGGTTCCTTGTTTTTTAAGGTTGAGTTTAATCAAGAATCTCTTCATCGAAATACAATTTTGGTGGGTGTTAATAGATGGGCATACCAGGGAGCATTTGATGACATTTTGCGAATGTCCCAAAGTTTGATGGTCTGATCTTTACCATTTGAAATGAAATAGCGTCCATCGCCACGGCTATCAATATATGTGATTCCCTCAAGGTGTCCCGTCAGAACTCCTACTGGCATGCCTTTATTATTTAAGCAACGTCGATCCCATACCTAAATTAAACTTCTCTCTTAGAACGTGTCAATTAAAAATACTAAAAAGGACAAAAATAAACTTGTTACCTTTGGATTAAGAGTTGATAACCATTTTTTTTTTTAAAAAAAAAAGAGAACTCTAATAAACTAAGAAAGATTATCAAATTACCTATATCTTAAAGTTAAGGCTGTTCGTTGACTCAAAAAAAAAAAAAAGTTAAGGCTGTTCAAAATGTCTTACTATGCTATAGATGCCAGTAACTTCCATACAAAAGTTGAGATTGAGAAACTCAACTGGAAGAAAATAACACAAACCATCTTAATGGAGCTCCATCTTGTGGTGTTGGACATACCTTGCAGAAAGAATCATCACTTCCAGAGTAAATAAGGTGACTCGTTTCATCAGCAAAACATACTGTGTTGACATCAGACTACAACATCAAAAAAAAATATATCAAACGTTAGAACCTCCTTTAGTAAATATTTCTGTTCCATTGTAATGACTATATAAGGTAAAAATTTTCTCACTGAACAAAAAAAAGAGGAGTAGATGATGGAAATCCATCCACTGGGTCTGGAACAGTTTTAGTTTTGCATGTGTGTGTCTGAAAGTTTTTCAATTAACTCAAGACCAATATTTAATCATATAGGCAAGCTAATGATTTCAACTCTTGTTATAGTCATTTAAAACCTAAGTTAAACAAATGAAGTGTTTTGTGCCCATTAACATTACCAAGTGTGCTAAAATTCGTAGAGACAGCTTATTTGCTACAAGGTCGTATACATCTATAGAATCACCACTAGTTCCAGCAACTAATTCTCTCCCATCAGTTGAAAACTTCACAGAGAAGATTCCAAAAGAGTATCCTCCATCATCATTTGAAGAAAAATCCAAACCGTCATGAATCTCCTGCATGCCATAAGAACTGGAACACATTATTCATGATAACAGTACTATTATTTTTCCCTAACATACATCAGTACTGATTGGCGCGCATCTCTAAAGGTTTGATTTTGTGATCTCTGATGCAGTGATATTCATTAGGTTTAGAAAGAAGGACACTATTAACTGAATTGCAATTAGGAGAAAATTTAAAAACCAACAAGCAGAATGAGTAGTCACAAAACAGTACCGTAACATTTGCCAGGGACTATGTCTCAGCAGATCCAACATTTACAATATGTAAAATAGGAGACATGCTAGCATAAACCTGAAATTAAAAAGAATAATTGTTATTTGTTTAAAGGCTAGCAAAAGCATTAATATGTTGTCAGCAAAGAAAACCAAAAGCATTAATATGCAGAGTATTAATATCTAGAAATAAACTATTGCAATTTGTAAAGGCATAGGCATATATGTTCCATGCATAATGAAATGCAATAACTCACAAGATAGCGTTGATCAGGGGAAAGAGATGTATCAGTGATTGTCCATCTCAAACTTTTGGCTAGGATATTCTTCTGAACTTTCCAACCTTTGTCCACGTTGTATATTCTAATGTGGCTTCCCTGCAATGTACATGCTCTTATTTTAATTAAAACTATAGCATACATATTTTCTTTTCTCTCTTCTTTCATATAAAAGATCACAAACACTGGCATAAATGAGGGAAGCTTCACATTTCCCTATGATGAAAATTCATGGTTCCTGTTTCATTTCTAGTCCAGGATGTAATACATGCAACATGATTGTATTAAAGAGGTCATATATGGGAGTCTCAACTCTAAGGATTAAAAAGTTGAAGTAGAAAACAGTTTACCTGAAATCCGGCAACAAATAGGGAGCCATCAGCTGAAAACTGAGACACATATGCTCGAGTTGCCATTTGATCAATGAGCCAGGGACCATTGACAGGCAAATACCTGCTCAAGATATGACAACAATCGGCTGAAGAAAACCTTCCCAAGCCTGAATAATTAGATTCCCGACCTGCCAACATTTTGACAGGGGAAACAGGCAGCCGAGGCCTTCCAGCTCCAACTCAGCTTAACAAATGATTAGGTGTTGACTTCAACTTTGTAATCTGTGCAATTTCGTTTTCTACAACTTCCATTGGTTTGTTAGTTTGTCGACTACTACAACCTTCATGGATGGTATAACTATTTCCATCATCACAAAGGTTAGATTCTATCTCCAATCTACTCATTGCATAACCCATTTCTTCAATGTAAGCTGCCCCTGCTATTGAACACAGTATTATTCACAGCAACTCGCAAAACTCCATATTGCCTAAGCATCTTTTCTGCTACAGAGTCTTCATTTCTTCCTCGTGAAGTTCAATCTTACAAAAGTTATAGAACAAAGGATGAGTGCATTTTTAGCCGTCAATTCTTATTAAAATCACGTTTTCCGAAATAGTTGACTCTCAGACAAATATACTCCATTTCTGATCTTGAAGTTTATTGCAATAATAATTGACAGCAACTAAGTTCTGTGCTTGCCCCAGTCACCCCCCGCTGGCCCGCCGCCCGCCGGGGGGGGGGGGGGGCGGGCATTATAAAGGGTGGCTTCTCCGTTGACTCTAGTTTTCAGTGGAGGGCGGGGTGGCTCGTTGACATTCAGCCATAAAATTTACAGGAGTGCCGTAATATTACGTCTTATAGTAACAGGTTATACAAATACGGCAAATATCCCATCCTTAAGTTTTAGGTATAACCATCGTGGCTCTTCAGTGATTTCTGGAGGATCAGTTTGCACCCGAAACTTTTACTTGCTCCGAGAAAGTTCAGTAAGTAGTAATTGAGGAGCATAACCACAGATGAACCATAAACCCAATGCCTTATATCACTCAGTGAATCACCTTATAATTGAATCAGTTCTCGATAAAAGGAGAAGTTGAGCGACATCTTCAATGATGTGTAAGACCACTGAAACTGACAGAACTATACCGAACAGAGAAAATTCTCGTGTAGCCGGAGGATTCGAGATGATAGATATGCAGTTAACAAGAAAGGAGAGAAAACTAAAAATCTGCAATTATCTGACGAGTATTGCTATGAAAATCATACCTGTGTCAGCTGAATGGCCAAAGAATCTACCTTTTTTTGTTTTGTCCAGGACGAAGATTCTTCGATTAACATGAGACCAGGAAAAAGGTGAAATTTAACAGATTTTGCCGCTTTTGGGGTTGCTGGCATAGTAATGTGGAATGGAACGGAACATTTTCAAATAGGAAATGAAGAAGGGAAATTCCAAAGGATATTATTTGTATATTTGGATCGGATAAACCGATAAAGCCGGTGAAGGTAAAGAAGATAGTCTACACTCTACGCTGCTGCGTGTGCAGGAGGGCGTTTGCGCCTATCTCTGAAAATGCCAAAAGGGAAAAAACATATATCTGGAAGCAGCTCTTTTACATATCATAGCTAGAGGGAAATTGTAAACTGCTGATGTCATCTGGGCAAAGACGTTTTTTCATTATAAATTACTAGTTAAATGAGCAAAAATACATATGTGTTTTATCTTTGGAGCGTCTAACACATATATTTTTTTTAAGCAAAAACACACAAGTGGTTACCATTTTGGAGCAAAATTCACATTCCATCTTTATGTTACTGTTCATTTCATCTTTTTATCTCTCATCACAATAAACAATAACATAATAGTAAGATGTGACTTTGCTCCAAAATAGTAACCACGTGTGTATTTTTGCTCCAAAAAAAACACGTGGTGCTGGATGCTCTGGGAAAAAGCTCATTTGTATTTTTGCACCTTAATCCTAAATTATTTGAATCGTAAATACTGTTACAAACATTTCGCAAATTGCATTGTCTCGCTATGAAAAAGGATTGGAATGTGTTTGAATTTCTCGTAGCATACCGAAGTGTTTTTTATGAAGATTTTCTTGAAAAAACCAAACGAACGAACTTATTTTCTTTTGGCCAGCGCCAAACTAACTAACTTGGATGATTAGACACCACACGATGCCAAGAGGAGGTGGAAGTGTGTTGCTACGACCTTCACATTGTTGTGTTCTTTTTTTCTTTTGCTTTATAGATTTTTTTCTTAAAAGACTTAAATGGAGGAGTGTTAATGTATTATCTATATCTACGGCTCAAAGGTATCTTCCTCCAAAACCAACTTGTCCGTTTAGAGTTTTCTCCACCTTGTTAGAAGTGGGGTTATCAAATTCAGACTCGATCAATTGGGTCAACTCGAAAGTGGGCGACTTGACCATGAAAGTTGGTTTGGTTAGGTCCTAACCTGGATTTTCGTATAACCTGAGTGACCTAATTCCAACTTAGACAACCCATAGAGAGTTGATGAGTTGACCAGGTTGTTTTTTAGGGGGGAAAAAAATCTACTTTTTATGGGGCAAACGGCAAAATTAATGAAAGTTAATGATAATATGTGTACTAATGACTATCAATTTAATGAATTGCTCGGTCTATTTTGATAATTTGTTAGTGATAATTTTTTAATAAGTATATGATTATTTTATTACTAATTCAATATATTGAATTAATTTTAGATGGTATGAGTGTGATATCATGTAAGAATTTGCATTGTTTTTTTAAAATTTTTTATACACAACCAATTCAGTTTCAGGTTAACTGGAAACTAACCCATTAACTCTTAACCTATTATTTCAACCAATATAAAAGTTGATTCAAGTTTGATAACCTTAACTACGATTCGATAACCCTTGTTTTGCTAAGCCTCCTCATTGTCCATAAGTCTGTAATTAAGGAATTGAAAGAAAAACTATAAAAACTTTTTTTTTCCCTGCCAAAGAAGGACTTGGCTTTCCTCCTTTTCTTCTTATCATCATTTTCCCTTATTTTCCCTTTTTCATCATTGGATAAGATCTCAACGGTCCAGATTTAACATATTATATATTGAAGGTAAAATTATAATAATATTTTTATTATCTTTTTAAAGTAAAATTATAATAATGAGGTAAAATTATAATAATATTTTTATAATATGTTAAATCTGGACTGTTGAGATATTGATTCAATGGTGAAAAAAAGAAAAAGAGGGAAAAGGATGGTAAAGGGTATTGGAGGAAAGCCAAATCCGTCAGACCAAGATTATGAAACCATTTGGTACTATAATCACTGATTACAAATTCTTCAGTGATGTTGATGGAGAATTTGAGGATATTACCGCCCTTTTGATCCCGTCTTTAATTATTTGGTCCTGATTAATACATATAATTTTCATGGCACTTTTAAAAAAAAGATATTAAACTTAAAAAATTCGGAAAATTTAAGAAAAAGGAAAATTAGGAGGAAGAACCTAGTGGATATAATATTTAATCAAGAGGACCTTAATATCGCTAACTATCTACAAGGACTAAATAAAATATATAAATTAAAAAATACTAAACCACCCTTACTTAATCCTCCTACAATTTATCACCGCATCCTATAATTTTACAATTATTTCATTAAATAATCAAGATTTATTCAAACTAATTTAAATTTTAAATCTTTAAGTACAAATCAAATCTTAGTTAGTATAGGCAAAAGTACGGAAAAAATCTTAATTAATTATCAAAATGACACTGAAGCAAAAGTATTAACTTATCTGTCTCCCTGTAATCGATTACATACTTTATGTAATTAATTACAGGGGTCAGATCTCTTTTTTTTCATTTTTTTCACTATGTAATCGATTACGTCACTGTTTAGTAATCGATTACATAAAATTGGCACTATGTAATCGATTACACCAGCTGTAGAAGCACAATGAAGAAAAGATTTTGAATTGATGCATGTCCAAACTGATTTCCAACTTCTTTTTACATACAAATGCGGCTTGGGGAAGGTCTTTTTACCAACAATTAATCGTATACCCTATGCCTAGTCCATCGATGTCCCTATACAACATCTCCGTCTCATCATCAGGATGCGCCCAATTAATGCTGGAATAGTGCTGGCTTTCGTTCTAAAATGGCTCAATATCAGTCCCGACAGCTGTACAAATGATTCTTTGTCAAAACCACTGAATATGAATTACATATACAAATACAAATTTACTAACTTACCACTGCAAACTAGGTCCACACGAAACGGTGACGGTGAATCGCCCTCGACATCATTGTCTGACGAGTCACCTAGTGGAACCACACTGTCAGGTTCTCCCTCCTCACTGTGAATATCCTCGTCTTCCTCACACTCGTCTTCGTGATCCTCCTCCTCCCCTGTCAATCTCAGCTGACTTAATGCTTGTAACGGTGCAGATAAACTGACGGCTCTGTCTTCTTGATCATAATATTGTGGAGATCTTGTACGCATGGAAATAGACGATGCTTCACCGAATTCAACCTCAACATAAATCTCAATGAAATTTTGTGATTTCCGATTGTCAAAAGCATTTATAATGCACTCCAAGTCTTCATCATCACACACATCGTTACTAATGTAGTATACACTATCAAAACCGACAACAGTCTTCACTTTGGCAATCAACCGATGAATTAAGTGGCTGCCACGTAGCCCCAATTTTCAGCAAATCCTTTTTTTGAGCTAGTTGTACGTGATGGCCCAATTGATTTTCATCATTTTGTTTTTTCCTTCAAATTGAACACCATCGGGTCCTTTAAAATGCCTTCCACTATGGTAGATTACGGCAACGTAGTCGTTATAACTTGAACTCATACTTCACAACAGAAATTGTGAACTACAAGGGGATGGGTTTCAGATTCTACACAAAAACAAAGGTGGATGAAGTTAAATTACAAAGATTACACAACAATACTACATTCAAAGAGGAAAATGGCCTCACACTTTGATGGGTCGCACAAAAACCGTCCAAAACACGAGCAACTAGAAGCTCTAAGGCAGAAACAGAGAAATGATCCCGAATGAGCTCAACTTGGCTTTTAAAAAATACATCTGTCGAAATGTAATCGATTACAGCACTGTAGCGTAATCGATTACATAAAAATCACACTATGTAATTGATTACGCCACCCATCGTAATCGATTACATAGTGCCAATTTTATGTAATCGATTACTAAACAGTGACGTAATCGATTACATAGTGTAAAAAAATGAAAAAAAAGAAAAAAAAAAAAAGAAGAGAGATCTAACCCCCTGTAATCGATTACATAAGGCATGTAATCGATTACAGGGGGCAAATAGGTTAATACTTTTGCCTTAATGACATTTTGGTAATTAATTAATTAATTAATTAAGGTTTTTTCCGTACTTTTACCGTTAGTATAGTTATTTTATTTTAAGAAAAGTAACATAATATCAATAATGCATAAATTATCCATAACTTATAAAACTAAAAAAATAGCGTATATGTTTACGTGTGTTTTATTAACACTTAATATATTCAGGTGGTTGAAACATATACGTGTGTGCTGTTTGGAGTCTATAACATTTGTTTTGTAAATTCTTGACGTGATTTTCAATTAATTGAATGTGTATCAAAATTAAACAGGGAGGATATATTAAGAAAAAAATATTAAAAAAGATACGATAAAAACATATAATAATTTTATGTGGAAAATATATATAAAGATTAGAATCATAATGGTGGAAAATAAAACAAGGGCATGAATTAGGTGAAAAAAACGCGGATAAACTTTATGACAATGATAGGCTGGTGAGAGAATATGGGAGGTTTGGGAAAGGACTAATTTAGTATTTAATAACTGGTATTTCTAAATAATTATAGTTTTAAAAGCCCCTTTCAGCTAATTATTATACTATTATTCCTACTTGGGCCTTCTCCATAATTTTCTTTAAGAAAATAAGGAAATACATTGATGTTAAATTAAAGTAAATCTAATGAAAGTTGGCACAAATGGTAAGGGATCCAGGATTAGTCCCTTGGGACATGGATTCGATCTCCTCTGCTGTTGTTGGGACTCCTTTGGTAGGCGATATCGTAAGTCCCCAGTAAGTGCTCATAGAGCCCGGGGCCATGCTTTCCCCTTGATAGGGGACTGGTGTCGAACCCTTCCAAAACTTTTCAATATAAAAAAAAAATGTAAACCTTGTTTTATTGAGGAAAAGGGCCCAATTGGGTACAGAGATTCAATAAAGCGAGCTTAAAGGTCCAAGTCAGAGTGAGCTGCTGTGTTCAAGTCCAGCCCTGAATGGATTTCAAGATCTGACACAAGGCATGAGGAATTTTTTTCAAAAAAATTTCAGCAGACCCGCGGATTTGTTAACATAGCAATATTCTTAAAATATGAGTAGAAATAAAAGTCAGTGCTTCTCGTTTTGATATATAATGAACTAAAATCTAGAATTCTTAATTGAAAACTAGGATTCAGTAATATTGGAGTATAATATTAGAGTTTATTGTAATTAATAGTAGTAATATTGAAAATAATTTAAATTATATGACAATCCTATTAAATTTAACTGGTTTTATTGATTTATGAGAATTATTAGTTGGTATCTTATAATAAGAAATAAGGAGGGGAACAAGGAGGGGAGGGGGAGTACGCAAAAGTTTTCATCTTACTACATTTTAAGGCTATTAACAAATAAGTGAATCTCTACAAAGCAGCAGATCAGACATGACCTGTGCTAATAGCAGACACTCTCTCCATTAAGCTTTAACTAATCCCTTCATGTTTTCACTTTGTCACCATATATGTATCCACCTGCTTCCTCTTTCACTAAGAATCAGCCCCCCTCTCCCTCTCTCATTGTAAGGTGTTGGGCCTTAATTATACTGATGTGAACAAGAAAAAATCGTATTGCGTCTTCTTCAGGATAACATGTTGACGCTTTTTCTGGCAGTATTTATTGCCCGTACCAGTCTTTTCCTTAAACTGTCATGGCCCCAGTAAAACTTTTATTTTGGGCTCTTGGCCAGTATTTAAATGTTAGGAGATAGCTTCAAGAATTAATATCATCCCTTCATATTTACATGCCATCATGGCTATGGATATTGCATTCTTCAGAAAGCGATCTACATGAAGATTGAGTTCTATTGCTTATGCATGGACAGCATCGTATTTGGATAAGCGAGAATGTGGGAGGTGCAAGGTTCAGAAGCAAGCGTGTTAGTTCTACCAACAAAATAATGAACAGGGGATAAGTGGGCCCAACTTCAATTACCCATGCAACACACTAGCTGCCTGTTTCCTTGTTTTTGACTTTTCATCGTCAGGTAATGACAACCAAGTCACTTGTTCCAAACTCTGTCTTTTTGTGGTAGTTGAGCTCCTCTTGTCTCCCTCCTTACCCTTGTCTCTTTACAATCTTCCGAGCTTCTCACTGTTCAATACTGTTACTTTAAAGCTATTCAACCACTCAGACCTTTTTTCTCCTTCTCTTGCTTGTCTTCTTCTCGGAGTTGAACCACACATGAAAAACCCTTGCTGTTACATCAACCTGCAGGGTCTTCCTTTGCGCTCCAATGGCAGTTTCATCGGCCAAGATTCATTTCCTTCATTAAAAAATGAGATGAGGACCCGGGTGATGAGATGCCACTGACTTTCCTCCCACATTTCTTTATTACCAAATGGGGAAAAAACACACAGAAGACAGGAGACTCTGACGCTTATGTTTTTATAAAATTGCCTGACGCCAGAGAGGTTGGTGTGGCCTGTCCCCAATCGACCTACAATCATTCAAAGCCTACCAAGATTATAGTATTTAATCATGCAATGCTTTGTTTAATCATTTTCGATTCATACAGCAGGGTTGCGTCACTTCTCATGCTCACTGTTTCAACATGTAGTAATCAGTAAATTATAAGCCTATATATGCTTTCCGGTTTATGGAGGGAAGGAGATTCTCTTAATGTGACATTTTGTATAATTTCTTAATGACTTTCGTACAATCCAGATTTATAAAATTGGAATAGAATCAAGGTTAGGTATTGTGGGGGTGCATCATTCACTGGTGATGTGGAAGCATTGGGTTTAGGGAGTTCTGCAAAACTAAATCATAAATCTGAATGAGTACATTTTTTTAATGTTTTCTGATCAGTTTCTTATTATAAGTTGTGCATGTATTTACCAGGACACAAGTCTGCAAATCAGAGAAGCAAGAGTCTTTGTTGCTGTCATTGAGGATTTAATGGCAAAAGGAATGAAAAATGCTGAAACTAAACAATCCATTAAAATGATGCCACCTCCCACCATTTCATCTTTGTAATTCTTTTCTTTCACTCACTTAATAATTACAGGCTATTCTTTCCGGCTGTTCTGCTGGAGGATTGACTTCTATATTGCACTGTGATCGCTTGCGAGCTCTAGTTCCAGCAAGTGCTAAAGAGAAATGTCTTTCAGATGCTGATTACTTCATTAACACGTAGGCTTCTTAGTTTGCTACATGTTTAGCCTTATTTCATGAGTTTCCTGAGTTTCTCAAACTATTTTGTTCAATCTTTTAAGAGACAACTTTCTTTTAAATATTTATAAGTATGGTCGTTATAATTATGAAGTACTAATAATGTTTAATTTGTCAGTGCATAATGGATTATGTTTGTTCATTGATTTGAATTATTTCTCATAACATCATAAGCATTTCTATCAGCTCTTAGACATCTTTCTAAAATTTGTATGGTTGTCGTGTATCATCTTGGTCCTTTTCCCCATGATCCATGTCTATAACGTACTTAGCCTATTCAAATCTCACACATGGTTTGATAAATGATTCAGATTAGGCGCAGCTATTTTTGGCCCCATCAGAACTCTCTCATATTACATGCTTTTATGAATGGATCTCTTGTGTTCCTTTGTGCGAGTTAATATGTTCTTTAAGAAGGCAAGTTGATTCCTCTTTGGTTGCTCCTAAATTTTCATTTCTTTTCAATTAGGAGGAACTATTTCTTGGAGAATTTACTTTAACTATAGGGCAATGATTTCTCTTTAAATACCTGCACTTTTTCCTCTTCAGACTCTGATAGGCCTGAATAATGATGTATGTATATAATATACAGTGGAACGAGGAAATAAAAATAAAGTAGAAAATGGTACAAATTTTGATTTGAGTGTTAATAATGTAGTTAGCTGAAAGACTGCTTGAACATAATTAATATGGATGGGGTTGTTGTAGTGGCAGAAGACATGATTCAACTCTGCTAGAACTCAGGGAATTGTGGAAAAATGCAGAAGAAACAAATGAAGTCTTCCTTCAGGAACAAGGGAGCAAAAAAACAGCAGCAGAGAGAAAGAAAAGTAGCACAAGTTGCAAGGACGGAAAAATGATCTACTTCATTCCTCATAAAGGACGTAGGAGTATGAAATATGTTAAAAGCAAGTCTTTTCCTGTTTCAATTTTGCAATGTTGTTCGTTCACCATAGATGTAAACAAATAAAGCACTGACCCATGTACAATTCTCATTGAAACCTTTGTGATCTTTTTATATTATGTACTTATATGAACCGAATAGTACAAGGAAGCATGCAATTAAACCATCATTATGTAGATGGATATTGAAGTTTTTCCTACCTTCCAAAGTGTGTGGTATTATAAGTATCTTTTCATTTGCTTTCAAAGGCATTGAGATACAGACTTATTTACGGATGAAGCACTGCAAAAACACACACACAGAAATAGTGACTTCACTTTTATTGTATCATTTGCTTAAGTTTGAAGAAAAATCATGGGTAAAGGTGCAAAAATACCTATGGACTTTGCCCTCAGGAGCGTCCAGCACCATGTGTTTTTTTAGGGGCAAAAATACCAATGTGGTTAATTTTTAGGAGCAAAAGTCATACTTCCTGTTAATGCAAAACGTAGACTGTTAAATGACTAACTTTTGACTGTTAAATGCCATGTGGATGCTGACTAACTGTCTTCCTGGGTTAATTCATTTGTTCATCTCATCCTCACCATGAAACCCTTGCCGCCGACCAAGTTCCAGAGAATCTCGAAGGATTCCCCTTTGGCTTCAATCGAATCCAAGGCTATAGGTGACGGCGAAGTGGAGCATGAAAATTAGTCAAAATAAAATTGAGATGGATTGATATTTACAAGGATGCTCAAAATTCGTTGCCTTGTCTCTTTGCTTCTAGTTGCAGAAGCGAGGAGGAAGATTAGGAACTGGAAGAACCATTCGCTAAGCCGCTTGAGGAGGGTGGTGAACAAGGTCAGATTCCTGCTCAGCTCCGCCGTCCTCAGCCGCACCTGGAAGATCGCCTCCGTCATCCGCCGTGCCTCTTCTCTTCCCCAATAATAATATAAATCATAATAAAGGTTCCCTTTTGCTTTCTCTTATCTCTTTTGCATATATAGTCTCACTTGCCGTCTTCAATTCACTCAAGCCTCTCTGTTTATCTCCTCTCTCCCAAATTTTGGCAGCTACAATAGAAATAGCAATATGAGGTTGATTCAGGTTTGTGCTCTATGTGTTTGGCTTTTCATCTCATTGTTATCCTTCCGACGAGGACGATATCGCGACAAGTCATTCACCTGCGTCTTTTTTCATTTGGGATTTTGAGATTATATATGTTTGTTTTTTGAATTCGATTTTACCTGGGATTTATCATTTCGCCCAAATTTCTTTAAGGTTTTATCAAGGAGATCTGAGATTATCTAGGATTTCGAGATTATCTGGTATTATTTGGGATTTCGATTTTGAGATTTTGAGATTATCTGGGATTTCGATTTTACCCAGATTTATCATTTCGCCCAGATTTGTTTAGGGTTTTTCAAGGAGATCTGGTCGATTTGTTGAGGAGATTTGTTTAGGGTTTTTTCGCCCAGATTATCTGGGTTTTTTCAAGGAGTTAGAAGTATTTGATCCTCCTGATGGGAACAAGACCAACCTCAGCTCGCCGATGGCTGCGCCGCCGGAGACACCCAAAGGAGGTTCCTGGAAAAGTTGCTTCAACTTGACTGAGATTCCGTCCAAACTCAGAGCTAGGGGAAGGGAGTTAGTCAGCGTCCACATGGCATTTAACAATAAAAAAGTTAGTCAAAAGTTAGTCATTTAACAGTCAACGTTTTTTATTAACAGGAAGTGTGACTTTTGCTCTTAAAAATTAACCACATTGGTATTTTTGCCCCTAAAAAAAGCATATGGTGTTGGACGCTCCTGAGGGAAAACCTGAGGGAAAAGTCCATGGGTATTTTTGCACCTTTACCCAAAAATCATTTTCCTATTCTCATATGCTTTTAAAAAATATTAGCTGAAATGCATAACTTTTTGGGCCAATTAATAATGTGCTCAAATAAAATGTTAATTAAGTATAGAGCTGATAAAAAGGGTTGGCTAAAGAAAAACAATCATTTTTTTAGGGTCAGCCTTTGAGCATAAAAGATCAGGGCCGAAGCTAATTTAACAATATTTTAATATTTTTTATTTTTTAAAAGAAATAAAATTAGAACAATGAAAGTCATAATTTAACATGTGATTGTTGTCGAAATTAAGGCATAAACCATAGGCATCATAAGACAAACAAATACATTCATTAAATCATAATCAAAGGTAAATTATTGTCTACATACCACAATTATAAATAATCAATGGGAAGACTTAACAAAATTTAAAATACTTCCTATAAATATATCTTAAAAAGTGTAAGTAGTGAACAAAATAAAAACACAAGATATGAACAAAACAATCATTAGAAAATAAGTTAAAAAATACAAAATTACTTTATGAAATAAGAAATATCTTTTTTAAGTTTTTAATTTTTAGGATTCTTAATATAAGATATTTTTGTGAAACTTAATTCTAAAAAAGATAATAACAACTAAATATTTGCAACATCATTAACAAGGTATAAAAAATCAATAATATTATTATCATAGAAATATTTTTTTAAAAAAAATACAAGCCTAAAGGGGCTGGTTCTTTTAAGCCATTGACCCTACAAAGTTGACCATTTTAGGTTTACTTTCATTTATTAGGAAATTTTTTTAAATCTATGCAAATTCTCGTGAGAATAATTTCATAGCCTTACATGAATGGATGGTTCTTTATCGTGCTAAGTATAAACATTAATTTTAAATTCTTCCAAACATTGGCTTTTGCTTATACAAACTTGCATTTTCGGTTTATCAGTTGATTTTTGCTTTAAATAAATTAGAATGATTAATTATGAAGATTGAAGTCATCTCATTCAAATTTCAATTCAACTTAGAAAGTTACGATTAATATTGTTTTTTTTTTAAAAAAAAAACTGAATGAAAAGATAACATCTACCTCTATTTTTTTTTTTTAAAAAAAAGGCCTTTGGATGAGACAAACTGGATAAATAATTAATCGTTTTATTAATATTCTGATGAATTTTTATCATAACAGATTAATCACGCGTGCAAGAAAAAAGAAAGAAAGAAAGATTAATGTATTAGTAGAAACGGATCAAAACAGATTTATCACACCGGCACGGGAGATTTTTCTAGTTCCCTATAAACCACCTCTGGCAGAAAAAGCATGGAAAGGGGTTTGAGTTTGAAAGTAAAAGCAGAGCAATTGATTACTTTATTATTTATTTATTAATATAAAGCATGGGATTGTAGTCAGTGGTGACGACTGAATAAGAGAATGGTCATAATGGTGCGGACGCGCAGAACCACAAATAATGACCCGTCAACTTGTTTATCTAGTGCATAAAAAAAATCATGGTACCGACCAAGCAAATTACGTTTCTTTTGTCCATAATACGCTTTAAACTTTTAAGGAAAAACCCCCCATTTATTGATAATGACTCCCCTCTTGTCGTATTAGGGAATATTTCTAGGCACAAACAGCTAATTCACAAGAGACGCATCATAATAAGACACGAAGAAAAGCAAAATCATCTGCACAAGAAAGGCAAGCTCCCAACAAAATCCTAATAATGCCCGAGAACTCTAATCCACACCATAAAAAATATATCAAATATTTTTAAAGTAAGGGCCAAGAAAGTCAACAAAAGACAGGGTTCCATGTCCTTGTCCAGTCTTAGCTGTTTTGGCCACTTACTCACTACGAAGCACTTCAAAGCAATCCCAACAAGATTAATATTTTAATCCAAGTTTTGGGGGTTTGTGGGTGCCCTAAAAGTGGTCCCTCAGGCTATGAATACATCCAAAGTTCCCAACTACTAGTAAAATAGTTTCCTCCATCAAAAACAAATCCAAGTTCTTGTTTTTGCTGTTTTCTCCAGGCTCCAAAACAGACCCATCTAGAACAAGCAATAAGGAGATAATGGGAACTAATCAAGTTGATAATAATCATGATTCAAACTCCCGCCAATCATTCTTCTCGTTCAAGTTTTCAGTGGATGGGGTTTGTCTTATGCAATCAGGATGGTCCTCTTGGCCAAGCCTCTGGCTCATTCCTTTGTGACTAATGACTAAGCAAACGCATAACATAAATCGTTTTCCTCTTGTCCAGCTGGCGCTTTTCTTAGCACCTATTTTTTAGGCGAATCTCATGTTTCATGGATCATGCTTGACTGAGATGTAAAGAGACGAAGAGCATTAACGATTCAGAATCTCAGTGACTGTTGATCGTGATCATTCCCCATGTCACTCACAACTTAAAGCTTCATTGGATCATATTTGGCCATTAACATTATAGCGCAATGCAAGAGAGAAAATAATAATGCATTATTAGCTTCGGCCAACTGAAAAACAAGGGAAAACACGCAACATTTATATACATAACTAGAACACGGGTATTACATACAAGTTCATTAACAGAAAGGGATCAGCTGCAGTTCACATTCAGAAATGAATGTGCTGCTCACAGGATTGCATTTACTTCAACGTAATCAATGAAGCCGGCCGAATCCTTCATCTTCCCTCCTGTTGATGAGGTCAAAGTGTTAAAAATAGGGGTAAGCCTCGTATCAGGTGGTTCAGCCAAACCCCACAAATAAAACAGAGTTTTGGTGCTTCAAAGGACATGAATGCTCAGGAGTAACAGAACTCTTTCAAGTTGACCACCACAGATGTTATGACAGGCAACATAGTTTTATAATAACTACACAGCACCACTACAAAGCAGGGGAAGAGCCAAAAAGTGGACACAAAAATAGAAAGAAAGAGGACCCAGGTGAAATGGTGGAGCTTTTGTCATGTATAGCCTTCTTTAGGCAAAGGTTAAGGGGTAGTAGCAGTCGTGGAAGTACTGCTGGTGTATTAACAGTTAGAGTTCACGAAGTGGTTAATCTCCTCCATAAGGCAATAGAAGTGATCATTATTTGGCAAGAAGTAGAACCCGATTGTGGCCTCCTTTAGGAAAAGAAGTTTAACCTCGTGCCCCGAATTCTTGAGACCTTCCACATATGCCAGTTGCCAATCTTGGACAAGATCTAAGCCAGCCACACAAACAAGACTTTTAGGGAACTTGAGTCCTACAAGGCTTTTCCCTCTCGGACCAAATGGATTGCATGCCGGATGATCTCTGTCTTCTCCTTCTGGCAGAAAAGCTCTCCAATACCAATCACGGTCTTGCAATCTCACAAAGTACTTCCCATCAAGTTTCTTCTCCGACTCTGTTCGCTTCTGTCCTCCGAACAATGGATGTAGCAGGATATTACCCAACACTTCAATGTCTGACTCAGCAGCCCTCGCCGCCACATGGTGAACGATGTTACCGCCTGAACTGTCGCCGGCCAAGTACACATAAACCTTGGAATCCTTTCCGCTCTGAAGCCATGGTCTTGATTTAACCCATTTAAGTGCAGCCCAGCCATCGTCGTAAGCACACGGATATCGATGCTCTGGTGATCGGCGGTAGTTCACAGAGACCACAACTGCCTTGCAAATGTTCACGAGGCGCCGACAGAAAGTGTCATAGATCGCACTATTAGCAGATGAATGGGAGAAGCTTCCGCCATGGAAGAAAATTATGACAGGGACGATTCTGGTCATACTCAAGGGCCTTTCAAGCTCTATAATGCCCCACTGAGACTCATGTTCAGGAGCAGGTTGGTACACTCGATTGAAGAGACCGGTGTTTCGATCAACATGGTCGAAAGAGAATACCCCGTCGACTGGAATTATATTGGAGGGCACCTTCCGGTCAAGGAACTCGGCCAGCTTGCGATTGAAAGTCCCATCGGCGCGTCTGAGTAGATTGTAGGCCAGCTTGAAATTGGAGATAAGAACCCAAGTATTCAACGGAACGACACTCTACAAAATGCACCAAGATTCAAGAAATTAGAACGCTTGCGTATATTAAATCACAAAAATCCTGCGAGACAGAGGGCTTATTAAGTCCTTAATAACTTCACCGAGAAACCGTTCTAAAGGAGAGGAGGCACAAGGTTCTTACCACTCGCAATAACAGAAAATTGCTGAAAGTATCAAAGAAAAATCAAAGCCAGCAACTAGGGTGTGCCTAGAAAAACTTCACGAGTCTTCAAAAACAAAAGAAGAGAATTTCAATTCGGCACACCAAATCAAACTAGCGAGTTCCAACTTACCAGAATAAGAAACCCGGAGCCTATGTAGAAGATACAGAAAATACAAGAAAAATCAAAACAACTCATAAAATCTTCCATTATTAGCTACAACTAGACTCAGGAAAGGAGGAAAAAAGAATTCCCAGTGACTCATCCAAGACGGACCATCAATTGAGGTGAAAGATTATAACTTTTTCCCTAAAACTCGTAAATCACAATACGGCATAGCTCGAAAGGTGGATAAAAGAGAACAAGCAAGCGATCCAATAGAGTGAGCCCCAAAAATTTGCCAGATGAAGGAAAGTACCCTGGATTCATTGAGGTTGACTTCATTGCTACCAGCCATGTATCTCATTCTTCGCAGTCGTTTGTATGGCAAAGATTTGAACCAAAACCAAGAAAATGCCTACAGGCCGCGAATGATCCTCAGAGGAAACACCCCTTTATGCCGCCTCATAACGGTAAGTTGAAGACATGGAGAGGGAGAGGGAGAAAAGATTCGGGAAAAGCCTTCGAGTGATATGAAGAGGGGAAGCAGAGAACTGATGGACGTCTCTCCCCTCTTTCACTCGATTCTCCAAGGTCAGTGAGTTGTGAACCTCTCGAGACTAATTCTTGGTTTAAAATATCGAATAAAAAGAGGCAGAGTCGTATGTGAGACAAGGAAAACGTAGAGAGCTCAGAGAAGCAGGACGATCACAGATATCAAAAGAGAATGAAGTGAGGGAAAGGTTAAGAAGGAGGAGTGAAGGAGGAAACGGACAGAGGCGAGAGAGGAAAAGAGAAGAGAGAGGAGGGAGAAGTTGAGAGGGTCAGACACAAGGGAGCGAGGGGGATGGACGGAGACGAGAGAGACGACAAAGCAGGCGGCCGAATTAAACTATTTATGTGGGGCCCTCCATTTCCTTATTTCCTATTTGTTTGTTTCTTCTTTCCCAAAATTAAATATAAACAGCTTAAATCATATATTAAAAAAATAATTTCGGTTCAAAAATGTCATCTAATCCAGGTTGTCTTAAAGCTAGAATACCAACATTTAAATTTAGGTCTACATTTAATAAATTTCTTTTGATCATACCAAGGGGCTTAATTAGAAATTTTTTAATGTTTTCATTAATATCATCTCATCCAGGTTGTCTTAAAGCTAAAATACCAACATTTAAATTTAGGTCTACTTTTAATATTTTTTTTTATCATACCAAGAGGCTTAATTAGAATCATCCCAAGAGACTTAATAAGAAATTTTTTAATGTGGTCAAATAACAACATTACATTTCTCCCTCAAAGTCATCTATTTTTTCTTAAATTACTTTTGTCTGTTAATTCAATTCTCTCTTTATTCTCTCAATTTTAGTTATGATTTTTAACGTATTAATTAAAAACCAACAAAATCTATTCTATTAGTTAATATGTAATTCAAAAATGAAATAGGCAAACCAATGTTAATTAATTTTTCTTTAGAAGAAAGGATAACAAAAGCTAGAAAAACAGAATAAGTAAAATTCTCCTTGCCACCACATATAAAGGTTTTTTATGAAATTGAAAAATACATCCACCCGTTATATTCTTATCTTCATATAATACATTGGTTTGACAAAAATATGCGTTGTGGTTATGCATTAGGGATAATCTTATGTAAAAACGGTTGAAATAGAAAATTTCTTAAATTGAGTCAATAATCTAATCTAAGATATTTAAATATTGGTTATTTTCTAATAATACGTTTAACCCATGTTTTAAAGAAAAGAGGAAAGAAAAAGTCAAAAGTTGGATGTTGTCCGTTACCATTGTCGCTCCCTCTTGTGTGCCTTGAGGAGTGTGAACGACGTCATAAGAAACCACCACTGTTAGATGCCTTGCGAGGAAACCTGATTAGATAAATTTGGGGAAGTCTATTCATATTTAACCTTTTTATACATGACCTAAACAAATATTGGTTTGTTTATTTTTTAGGTAGAATGTGGGAACTTGTTACAAGGATAAATAGCTTTTGCAGTTTCTGTGGCAGATCGTACTTCGGGGGAGTCCGTGACAATATGAATTCTCATCCACATCCCTCACTCCCATTCGCTATCCGGAAATCGCAACAATTTCTTGACTTTAATTTACCCTTTCATGACCCATAATCTTTAGTGGTGCTAGATTCCATAACGATGCCCCAAATCGTGAAATTGGAGAATTCCGGAATTGATATAAATCTGCCAAGAACTTGTATGTTTATTGTTAAATACTTCACAGTTAAATCCAAGCTTTTAAGATAATGTATCAGGTTCTCATGTAACATGTAAACAATATTGTTATACTCTAATATTGTGTTTTTTAATAACTAAGGGATATAAAGGTAAATCGGTTCATTTTCTAAATCTCTAATTGTATCACATAATATAATAAATAATTTGTTAAGTTTAGTAACCTAAATTAAAATTTGGGTAATTTAATCATCTTTATATAGGGTTTTTAATTAAATAATTTTAATTTGATAGATAGTACAATTGTTTTTCTTAAAAAAAAACATATTGTACGTATAAATGTATTCTTCTATTCATACTTTTTATTGGACAAAAATATGTACTGCGGTCATATAGAATATATACAAATTTGCATCATTTTATTTTGATAAATATTACAGTTTTTTTAAGAAAATTATATTATATATAGATAAATATTTGTTTGTTTTATTAAAAAACAGATCACAGAATAAACTAATTGTCAAAAAATAATTTTAAATAAATCCCGTTAAAAAAAGAGAGCGACATTTACCTTCAATTTTCTTTTTTAATTACAGGAAGTGTTCTAGACCAATAACATTTAAAAATATCTAATTAGGTCTCTTGCTTAATAATTTGTTAAAAATGTTCACTTAATTTAGATATTATTATTTCAATTGCCTGTATACAGGATTCTCCCTTTAAATATTAGAAACATTATTCCATCTATTCATAAGTATTACAGTATTAGGTACTAATGATTAGGAGTATAATGTGATAAAAAAAAAAAAAATACTACATCCCACCCTATATATGAGATTCAGTTGATAGTTTTAAAAGATTTTGGAGACTATTTAAATACTTCAAAGTATTTTTATTTTTTTCTTCAAACTAATTCGCTTGACTTATAAACATATATATAATCTAATAAAATACAACATATGATAAGGATGAGCATAGACTAAATTGGATTGAGTCTTACATCAACTCAGTGTTTGATATCTAGAGGACATTGGGCTGTACAAGGCAGCCAAATATCTAGTTTGATCCAATCTGAGGTTGGACTGGATTAGACTAGGGCCGGTGAACTCCCTCGACTACTTTAGTTGGTTCAGAATTTAAATTTATTTATTTTTCCCTCTTATAACCCAAAATTTATTAAACACAATTTAGACCATAAAAATACGTATAATAATATGAAACGAGTCAAATAAAATTCAAACATCATAAATCTATAAAATATCCAATAATTTGGAAAAAAACAAATTATTTAAACATGATAAATATAATTGAGATAATAAAAATACCTATAATCATATAAAAATCATCATAAAAAAATAAAACTTAATTATAAATCCTTAAAAAACTCCCACAACATTAAATAAAAAATAAAAAGTAAAATATAAATCATAAAAATATTTTTTTTTAAATCAACCTAGACTCCAATCCACATGGTCTAGCCCCCAGGTTTGGAACCCGGTCCAAGTCGACCAGTTAGTCTAGTATAGTCTAGTCTCATTCATTATGTTGCTTGTTTAAACTGTACCAGCTGGGGTTGGACGCCGGATCGGATTAGCTCGACTAGACGATAGGGTTTTTTGCCCATCTCTGACATATGATATAATTAAGTAACTTATTTAATTTTTTTAAACTCTTCTAAAAAAAGTCAACTAACTCGTATATGTGGGATCATAAAGAGTAATGATAAATTCTTGTGATATAAATCAAAAGAAATAACTAAAAACTCCCTCCAATCCTATTTATAAGAACTTGATAAATGAATTCTTCGGTTTAAGAAAGCGGTTAAATTTGGTTAAAAGTAATGAGTAAAAGAGAGAAATAGTTTTTTTCCCAAAATATACCTTTATTTATGTGGGGTAAGTAAAAGAGAGAAATAGAGTAAATATAAGAATTAATAACCCTTAATAAATGTTGTGTGTGTGTGTGTGTGTGTATAATAAATGAGAGCCACAAATGAAAAAAAAAAAATCATTAGATGTTAAGATAACTCTTCACTAACTTTTATGAAAATGATTAAAATAATTTAGATTTTTATAAAAATAACACGGGAGGGAGCCTAGTATTTATTATTGGAAAAGATTTTATGTATCATTGATTTTTCGATAACCAATTAACCATGTTGCTGTGGTTTTGTCCTTTGGCTGGTGGAATGAACGAGTGATGAATGACCAGCGACTTCTGAGTTTGTTTGGTCAAATAGGGGGTGGCCGGTCCGCTTTGGCATTGTTTATAGGGGAGTACGGAAAATGAATGGATGAGTTGTTGTAATCAGCCTCTGTTTTTTATTGAGTGCTTCCAATTTTTTAAATTATATGCATTAGGTCCACACTTACTGATTATAGCAGATGTAAATAACGCGTTGTCACAAAAATATTAGGGAAAATTAAAATAAATGACCTAAATAAAATAATATTTAATTAGAACGACCATCAAAATTGTAATTATTAAGAAAGACCGAATAAACTTAAAAGTATTAAATTACCCTTTAGCTTCCCCAACATAGAAAACAAAGAGCAAAGCGTCTTCTTTTGTCCTCCTGTAAATATCAAGGTGAGGCCATTTAGGAATCCAGTATTGGAAATTAAAAATGACAATATTTGTTTAAAGTGTATGCATAATAATGAAATTCAAGAACAACTTTATTCTAATTAACTTCTTGTTTTCACGGGATTACCAAAAATCACTGTTTTTAACTTATAATATTGGATTTCCAAATGGCTCCACCTTAATATTCAGGGGAAGACGGAAGAAGATACTTTGTTCTTTGTTTTTTGCGTTAGGGAAGCAAAAAGGTAATTTAGTATTTTTAAGCTTATTCAGTCCTTCTTGATAATTACAATTTTTATGGTTCTTCTAATTAAATATTATTTTATGTTGGTCCTTTATTTTGATTTTCCCAAAATATTATTATGATCATAACCATTCCTTACATCTAGATGTAATATATATGTAATCTGGTATATTTGTATTCATATAACATATATAGCAAGGCTGTTGCTTGACTAGCCAAGTTCATGAAACCATAGCCCATACGATCAAATAGCGTAGCATGTAGCAAGTAGGCAGGAGCGGCTTGATTCTTAGCGAGGTATCCTTTAGGGTGATCCTCTTTTGTCCTACTTGTTCATGATATGTATTATAAGCTAGCGTATATGATTCAAGAAAGGATGGAAGGGGAACTATGGAAACCTATCAAGCTCACAAAGAATGACCCAAAAACATCCCATATGTTCTTTGCATATGATATCATTTTGTTTACGAAAGTTTTTTTTCAACAAGCGAAGATGGTATGGGAGTGTTTGGCTCACTTTTGTGCATCTCAGCACTCAAGGTTAATTCTTGAGACTCAGATTTATTTCTCCAAAAATGTTAATCACATTCAACGTATGGAGCTAAGCAATATTTTCAAGTTTACTCAAACATCGAATCTTAGGAAGTATCTAGGGGTACAAGTTCACCATAAAGAAGGTTGGGAAGGAGTCCTTTTAGACAATGGTTGATAAAGTTAATGACAAGTTGTCCCAATGGAAGGCTACATCACTCTCTCTGGTTGGAAGAGCAACTCTAATTTTTGCGGTTACTTCAACCATTATTGCATATACTCTACAAAACTATCAAATTCTCAGTAATGTTTGCAACAAGTTGGGTAAGCAGAATCATTTCTTCCTTTGGGCGAGTACAACAGGGAGTCGGAAGATGCATCTAGTAGCATGGGGTGAGGTATGTAAGGAAAGGAGGCGATGTGGTTTAGGGTTGAGGCGTGCAAGATTTCAAAACCAATCACTCCTCATAAAATTGGGATAGCGGCTTGTCACACACAAGGAGGCTCTTTGGGTGAAAGTAGTCCAAGATAAGTATAGATGTGGGAAGGATTGCTCCCTCAGATTGATGTGAAACGTCCTAGTTCGAATGTGTGGTCAAGAATTAAGAAAACTTAGGGGCCAGAGCTTGGGGGTTTTGATAATGATAGGGGTGTTAACTTAGTCAAATGGAAGTAGGAGAGACATGGGGATTTTATTGTGAATACTACATATCGATCTTTGACTAGTGACAAGCAAGAACAGGAAAAGGACTACGTTGGTTTATGGAAAGTTAAAGCACCACTATGGTGCAAGACCTTGTTATGGCTAGCAACTTGCCAGTGCTTGCTCATGAATGCTAGCCGAGCACGAAGGGGACTAACTATGGACACGAACCGCCCCTGTGCGGGGTAGGGTTCGAAGATACTATCCATGTGCTTCGAGATTGTACTCATTCGAAAGCTATATGGAGGAAAATAGTGCCCCCGTCGAGGTGGAGCATGTTGAGTAATCTAAATCTTTCAAACTGGGTGTGGAGGAATATAGAAGGTGGAGCAGAAGGAAGTAAGAGGTGGGCTACTAGATTCACGATCTTATGTTGATGGATGTGGCAGCGCAAAAACTTACCTGTCTTTTCGAAGAAATGGATTTCAAATGATAGCCTCATTGCAAGTACAAGAGCAATGGTGGAAAACATGGCACTTACAAATGACTGTCTAGTTGGGACGAGAATTCAAGGGACTACCTTATCGCCTAATCGGGAGTAATGGCGTCCACTGGGAGAGAACTAGGTGAAGGTGAATGTTGATAGTGCGTTCTCTGCAGTAAATTCTATAAGTGCTCTCGTAACTCCACAGGTAAGTTTCTTATGGGTTTCACAAATCACATTGAGGATGGGATGAACTATCTGCAAAAATTTAGGCTTGTCTCCTTGGTCTCAAAATGGCCTGGGCCATGGGATTTATGAAAGTCTAGTTGAAACAGATTCCATAGAATGTCTTAACTTGATTATGCATGGACATGGCCCGAACCACATGGATGTTGATGTTCTTAGAGAAGTGAGAATGCTACTGGAAAAGGACTGGCTAACTAAGATTAGCTATGTGCCTCGTTTGTGTAACGATGCGGCGGATTACTTAGCAAAAACAAGCCTCAAAGGAGGGCAGGGGTACCATGAAGCATATCAGCCTTCGAAGGATCTACATGAGCTGTTATGCCAGGATTGTCTTGGGAGTAATGTTTTGTTAGGTGTTAGCTGAGGTATCTCAATTGTATTTAAAAAAAAAAAAAGAATTACACAGGATTGCTCAGGAGTGGACACGTGTCTACGATGCCTCTCACCATTTGTGAGTAGCTTGTCTCCATGAGAAGCGGCTTGGTCCTTGACAAGGACCTTTCGCTGCACAAAATGTGGGTTTTGTGCCAAAATGAGCAGCCTTCTTTTTTTTTTTTTGGCACAAAACCTACTAAAAAGATATTTTAGGATACTGAATGATACTTAAAAACTACGTCGTGATCTTGAAAAATTATTTTAGGATCTTAAAAAAAAAATTTAAGAAATTGACTAATACTAAAAAGATACTTCAGGATACTGACTTAGTACTAAAAAATACCTTATTATCTTGAAAAACTATTTTAGAATCTTAAAAAAATATTTTAGGGTACTGAATATTATTAAAAATATACTTCAAGAAATTTTTTCAAAGATCCTAAAATAAATTTTCAAGATCATGAGGTATTTTTTCAGTCTCCCGAAATATCTTTTTAGTATTAGTCATCATGAAGCATTTCCATAATCCGATTAGTATTTTAAAATATGTTTTTAATAATAGTCAGTGCCAAAATAAGAAGAAGAAGAAGAAGAGACTGCTCATTTTGGCACAAGACGGTGGGTTTTTACAGCAAACGATTCTTGTCAAGGACAAAGCCTCTTCCGTCTCCATGTGCCAACCATAGGAAAGTCCTAATCCTCTGTGGTCCAGGCTTGTGCCAAGCAAGGTCCGACTTGCAGATAAATATTTGTGGGGTCAAGTTCTAGCAATGTAGCCCAAATACTGGTGGGCTCGGAGACATCGTGGAGGGTGCATTTGAGAGTAGGTTTTTTTTTTTTTTTTTTTTTTTTTTGTGGTCAAAACGATCATCAAATTAAATTAAGAAGGGAAAGTTGGGATTCAAGTCCCATACAATCATTAAGCACCAGAGTCCTAAGGAAAGAAGGACAAGACTCAAAAAGAGATGTTTGCAAAAGACCTTCTTTTGCTAATCTATCAGCCACGTGATTCTGTTGCCGAGGGACGTGATGGAATTGAAAATCCGCATTCAAGCTTAGCAGGCCTCTAATCTGGAACACCATGAGGCTTTGATTCACATGACTATCATCATCCTTAAGAATGTCAATAAGGCATTTAGAGTCAGACTCACAAATCACCTTAGTTAATCCCAACCTCACCGCCAATTGCAGACCTTTCAGCAATGCCCATTCTTCAGCCTCCTGCACATTGCACAAACCCAAGCCATAAGAAAATCCCATCACCCATGTACCGTTCCAATCCCTAAGCACTCCTCCACAGCTTACCTTGTTGGTAGCTTGTGAGACTGCACCATCCACATTAAGCTTGTGCCAATCCATTGGAGGTTTCTGCCAGTGAGGTATTAAAGAAGACATAAGAGGCTTCCCAATTTCAGAATCCATACAAACAAAAAATTGCTTCTAGTGCAGGATAGAGATGGCTGAATTAGCAGGACGCACAAAATTATCATCAAAAGCTGAAAGGTTTCGCCAATTCCACAGTCTCCAAATCCCCAGCCAAAGGTCATCTTCCAGTTCATGCTAT
Organism: Acacia confusa; assembly: GCA_037074495.1. Lineage (NCBI taxonomy): Eukaryota > Viridiplantae > Streptophyta > Magnoliopsida > Fabales > Fabaceae > Acacia > Acacia confusa. Next base: position 3,082,720 of record CM073507.1, on the reverse strand, counting down.
CATGCTTTCCTACCTCTTCCTTCAGGTTCAAATACATCCAGTCACTTAGAGAGGCATTAAAGAAGGCTGCCTGGTGCCTAGATTGGATTAAATCTGTCCACATATTTTTCGCAAAGATGCAGCCTCTAAGGATGTGTAATATGGATTAAGCATATGAGTTACAGTAAGGACATAATGCCGAAACACTTGCAGAGTAGGTTTTTTTGTTTCAGTTGATATACGGTTGCTCTTCAAAAGTTTTCATTTGGGTCAGAAGGCCCATGAGTGTGAGCCTGTTCTGCCAGTTTTGTTTTGACTATCCCTGCCTGCTCCAAAAAGAAAGAGCCAATATTCTGGACCCACTTGCAGATCACATACAAAAACTAACCACGGTCGGTGATTTGCTTTTTTTTTTTTTTGAAGTAAAGCCAGCAGCAAATTATTTTTGTTCTGTGTTTCCTTGCTTGCCAATTGCAGATCGTCGATGCATCGAGCAAGCATCTGCAACTTGGGCCACCCAAGAGAAAGGTCACTGGGTCCATAGATTCCCAACATCTTCCAGATATGTTCCAACTTCCATGTCTCTGTATTGTAATCGTCTTTCCTGTATGTTCTCTGCTTGATAACTCAGAACCAGTTCGACCAGAATTCCAGCTGTTGATGACAAAGCAAGCAACGGCGGCGGAGGCCATGATTCCGTTAGGCAATCTCAACTTCCGTACTCTTGTCGCCAATGTTTCATTTCGGGGTTTATGGCATACAGCTTCCATCGCATTTAATCTGTCCAATTTTCATCCAACTACCGGATCTCATTTGCTCACGTGGCAAATGAACCACTTGGATTCTCTGTTTGGCACTACATGGAGAGAATCCCAAAAGAGACAAAATTGAAACAGACAAGCATCTTCTTCTTAAACTCAGGGAATCGGAATTTTCTTATGAAACCCTACAGAGGCTACTGTTTGCTGTGTGTGAACATTCCTGATGTCGTGGCTAAAGTAAAACGGAAGAACGTGCCTCCAATTACCTAAAATGAACAGTGCAAGGTGTTATACCTCTCATACCAGCTCTTGCTCCAATTATCCTGGATGAACGTTATTGTTTTATAACTGTTTAACACTGGGGGTAAACATTTACTTTCAGGGTAAGACATCGAAATTAACAGAGTTGCGGAAAGGAGTATACGGTTAGTTCATTATTGACCTGCTTAAGAGCAGTAAGTGGGACTGACACGTAACCGGGAGACGGATTCGGTCCCATGAATTATTATTCTGTCAATAACATGTGCGTATTATTCAGTGCAGCGTTATTTAACAAATCTATGGAAAACCAAGGACTGTAGCTAACGACGATTCCTGAAGCTTCAACTACTCATTTTTCTATTGTTCAATCGTTTTCAACATACGGCCATAAAAAGTAGGTGAAACGTGCTATCTTTTGTGACAGAAGTGGTTAATTAAGTAGAAACAGGGATAAATAAAATTACGAGTCATCTAGAGTTTTGGAGCATAGGAAAAGAATGTTAATCTTATTAGGAAATTGCAGAACACCATCGTCTTCTTGAACCAGTCCATGTAAAATTTTTCCGTGTTTTTCAATACAAGAGGAAATCGAATCAGCGAAGTCGTCGCTCCAAGTTGCTTCATATATTCAAATAAAACCGTCGGCCACAGTCAATGCCCCATCCTCACCGTCGCAATTAGCATGCCTAGACCGACAATCACGTTCATAGTATATAACCAGACCAGTCTACCAAATAAAATACAAATTTGGGAATAGCAATACACTGATGCTAATAGCCTCCACTTTGGCACTCTTCGACGTCTTCAACTTTGAACCCTGGTTTTGCTGCAGAGATCAGCAATCACGATGGACAGACTGGTGAAAGCAGAGGAGAAGGGAGTGGAGTTGATCTTCAAGAAGGGCCAGAGATGCAGCGCATCGTTCAAGCTCACCAACCTCATGCACACCATGTCTGTGGCTGTCTCTCTTACCACCACAAACCCTTCTCTGTTTTCCTTAAACCGATCGTTCTCTGTAATCCCTCCACTTTCTTCGTCTTCATACATACTCCTCCTTTCTCAGCCCTCCGAGCAACCTCCTCTCTCCACCCCTGCTGACGTCATCACCGTCCGAACCGCCATGCTTCCAACCGGTAAGGCTCACCAGAGCGATCTTCGCCGCCTGTTTTCCAAACCGGGACCCCACGTTTTCAGAGACGCCGTTCTACCTGTATCTTTCGTGGGTCCACATGTGGCCGAGTTTCTGATTTCTCACCACACCCAAATTGCTGAAAGCGGCTCACTGTTCAAGAAAGCGATATCTGGTTGCGCCCAGTCTGAGCTCACGGCGTTGCTGAGACCCGCTATTGAATGTGGAAACGAAGATGCTGTTTCCGCTTCGATTGATGCCGGAGCAGATGTGAATTCGAGGGACTCAAATGGGATTTCCCTCATAAACTTATCTGTTAGGGCTGCGAATATGGACGTTCTAAAAATTTTGCTGGCCTCTGGTTGTACTCCAAATCACTCGGTCGATTCAAGCGTGCACGAAGCCGCGGCGTTGAACCGGGTGGATATTTTGGAGACTTTATATCAATCTTTTGGTAATAATATGGACATAAATTCGGTCAGTTCCGAAGGCAGAACTCCGATTCACATGGCGGCGCTTCACGGACACATTGAGGCGATTCAATTTTGCCTTTCTATTGGAGGGAACCCGAACGTGGCGGATCATAACGGATGGACACCGCTTCACTGTGCTGCTTCAGAAGGTCATTTGAAGGTCGTCGAGTGTTTGTTGGAATGCTCCAAAGTGAAATACGCGGTGAACAGAGAAGGGAAGACGGCGTTTTCTCTTGCAGTAGACAATGGGCACTCGCACTTGCTAGATCTTCTGCAATGGGGAGATGCTTTGCTTCGAGCAGCCAGACTCGACGACGTTCATGGATTGACGAGCTGTATTGCAAAAGGGGCGATGGTAAATAGGAAGGATCAGAATGGGTGGACTCCATTACATTGGGCTGCATTTAAAGGTCGAATCAAGAGCGTGAAGGTGTTGCTTGAACATGGCGCTGAAATTGATGCTGTGGATGATGCGGGCTACACTCCGCTTCATTGTGCGGCGGAGGCAGGGCATTTGCAGCTTGCTCTGTTCTTCATTTCTCATGGCTCTCGCGTAAATCTAAAAAGCTTTGAAGGTGCTTTTCTTCTTAATTCTGAATCTTTCAATAAAGATATTCCTCTGGACATGTCTTTGCATCAACATAAAACCAAAGCTTAAATATTGGAGAATATATCTTCCCCCTCCTTCCCTGCGTTTTGTATATAGTTATGCAAGTTTAGTTACAACTGGAGATTGTAGATACTTGTTAGTGAAATGAAACAGAGACACAAGGGCCAGTGTTATCCTCCCAGGGAATTTATATATATGTGTACACACACATGCAGTTCAATTGGAATTTTGTTAACTTAGACTCTGTAATCCAACTTTGTGCATGTCAAGAAGGACAAGGATTTGTCAGAAGCGATGTACGTGCCTTTAATTCTGTTGGTTCTTGTAGTATTTGGTTAGGCTTTTTGGTTCTCACCCGCGGTTCTACCGTCTGAAATGGAAATCAAAAGCAGCTTGCTAAATTGTAATCTTGTGTAAGTTCATCAAACGTAATTTATTCTTCATTCCTGGTTCCTCGCTTCATCTTCTAACTGCTCTGTGATCTTCTAAGTTCTAACAGTCGGAATAAGTGTGAATAGAGAAATAGAAGTCAGATGTTATTGAATAGTTGATTTTGTTGGGTCCTTGATTTGAGAAAAAAAAATGATTATGTCAATTATTGATTGCGCATTGCCGCATTCGGTCCAAAAAAAGAAAAAATAAAAAAAGACAATGAGTTGCTATCTACGCAGTAGACATCTTCGTAAACTAATTCAGCGTTGATAAATACAGGCCTAGTCCGGCCAAATGAGAAAAAAAAATAACAACAAAAAATGACAGACCAGGTTTCTGTCGTGGTGACGAAAGCTCCGTCAGTTATGCAATTCATTATGCATTTTCACATTTAGCGACTCTTTATCAATACTCTATTTTACTTTTGACACAAAAAAGTTATTTCAGTTTTATATAATTGGCATTTCAAATGTTACAGTGTGATTACTTGCTGATCACAAATATTAATATTTTTTATTTTATGCGCTCACAAACACACACAATCTTATAGAACCATGGATTTCTTCCTAATTTTATTCTTTTATCCGAACATAATGTAAAGGAATGTTGCCTAAATAGGAGTAAGCCTCTTTATAGTTGTGGGGATGAAAAAAAGGAAAGGAAGGCAGGAAAAAAAAAAAAAAGAAACAGAAAGTCCAAATCCCATGAATAATTTAATTAGTCGACTATAAATTAGTGAAAATTCGCGTCTTGCCAAGCAATTTCCCACCATCAAATACTTTGACATTTTCATATTTTTATAATTAAAAATACTCATGACTGCATTTAGTTTTCACACATAAACTGATAATTGCAAAGAAATATAATAATGACATATTTACAGAGAACTTGGTTCATATTTTCAGAATTTTTTATACGTGACTAAGGAATTCCCTTATCTAAATACTATTTTTCCTATCTGGACCATTAATTTTTTATGTATATATGACGGCTGGAAAAAAAAAATAATCAAATGCATGGTTACCTCACTAAGCTAAATTATTTGTATCACGGGGTATTTTAAACATTTCATCTTTTTCAAATTAAGACACTGGCAAGCTTCATTTATCAACAAATCTTCATGCAGTATACCGAATGCCACATATACATGTTTTAGCTGACAAGGCTTTTTTTTCAACAAATCTTCCCTCTTTTAATTTGCAGGTTGATCGGCATGATTATATTTTCTCTAATTAATTAAGCATTTGCCAATTCCCAGAAAAACAAAACGTAATCCGTCTGTCTTGAGTTGATTACTATATGTGCTTAATTACATACGAGGCAGCTGAAAACATGACGGTGGATACATAAATTAAGGTGTAATTTTGCCTTTTCAGAGTTGCAATTTTTGGTTCCACCTCTTTGACTGTACCTTAAGTGCTAATTAATTACCTGTGGTTCTCGATCGAGTATCTGCCAAATCCGACAGTTGTTGAATTACAATTGCACAAGATATATAAATATGGAAGCCTTTGACGATGCATTGCAGTATTTTTCCCGTATCAGCACGAACGTGCAGAGAATTAATTACGGCTATATATTCGCAAAGGTCGGACAAGTGAAGAAGCAGAACGATACAACGCTATTAAGCAGTACACTCAAAAACACGTGAAGAAAAATCGTCGGTCTTACTAGTATTAACGATCGACTAGGTACGCCATAAAAAACACAGGATCCACAAACTTGCATAAACTTTACATTTACCCCAGTAACCTATTTATTCATGATTCACAAGTATGTATAAATGATAATAGTCTAACATCAATTAATTAATGAAGGCGAAAAGGATCAGGAAGGAGGAGGAATCATAGTATTTAAGAATTAACAAGGCCACAAAAAGTCCTAATCTGACCATCTTGGCCAGTGAGCACCTCGACGGCGGCCAACTTCTGCATGGAATTAGCGAACTCTCTAAGGAATTGGTGTTCTCGAACCAGATGGATAATGGTCATTCTCGCATGATCGTCAGTGAGAAGTGCGGCGTCAGAGGTGAAGAGGCCCTTGTTCTGAAGAAGGGCAGAATAATAGCCGGTGTCGAAGGTGGTAGAACTTCCAGGATCCATATCTACGGTCGTGGTGACGTCATTGAGGCCTCGGCACTGACTCTTCAAGAACTCAGCATAGTCGGAGTTCAATGAAGGATCCTCGTTACCATTCCCACTGAAATTGAACACCCTCTTACTGAACAAGTTGCAGTGCGCTCTTCCGATTGTGTGTGCACCTGCATCCACACACACACATATGTTCCCAATTCTCCATTATCATGTGTACGTTACGTTGCGTGGGGGTGTGTTGATTAATTACCTGACAAGACAATTAGATCATGGACTGAAAGCTTTTTAGCGGCGAAATTTTGTTTGAGTTGATCCAAGTTGAAGAACGGGGTTGGGATATTGGCCGAGACTTCTTCTTTGCGGGAGACGGTGCCATCTCTTCTACCAGCGAGCACTACCCACAGTGGCCCATGAAACTGCACTTGTCAACATTTATTTGTTATCGTTATTTGGGCAAATGAAGTATATGCAGAAACAGAAACATGCATACATGTGGAAACAACAGAGAATTATTAGAAAGCATGCATGGTTGAGGAGGTTATTATTATTATTACGTACGGCGGAGGAAACAGCGTCCCTGGCAGCTAAAGCGAGTATGTCAGCACAGGACACGACTCCAGGACACTGGGCCTCCATTTCTGTTTTGATTTCGTCAATCACGTCGAAGCCTTCCAAACCCTTATTAAAAAGTGCATCCCTCTCTGCGCTATTCTCTGCTGTCGACTTCAACAGCACCGACCCGTCACAGCCCTGATACGTATATGGTTTAGTTTCATCCCCCAAGTTAAGTTAATCACACAGATATACTCATGACTCATAATAATTAAAGACACATATATAATATTAAGATGTTAGGATTAATATAATATACTCTGACAAAGCAGTCGTGAAAATGCAATCTGAGCAACTTGGCAGGCAAATTAGGCCTCTCCGACACACGCTTCTCTGTGATGTCCTTCACAATCTGCTCGGCGTTAGGACACGTGTCCTTGTAAAAGTTCCTTCTAAGCCCCCCTCCTCGATCTCCTTTTCCTTTTTGGCCAAATCCTCCTCGATCTCCTTTTCCTTTTTGGTCAAATCCTCCTCGATCTCCTTCGCACACCCCAATAACACCAATTACTACTAATACACACGCTAATATCACAACAATCTTGTTGGTCTCCATGTTTCAACTGTACAAATGGAACAATAATACTGCATATTTGGCTACGAGTCCCCTTCTCCCTTTTATAGGCATTCTGTGTCATCTTTCCCAAGCAATTACAGTTCAGCATTGCGTATGTAATTTACTTGCGACGGATGGTTTATGTTTTTTCCAGTTCATTGCTTGCAAAGTGTTGTTGGTGGATAAACATAATTGAGCTCCTACCGTCACATTATCGATTCTGTAAATATAATATTAGTCAGATGATGAAAAATTTAATTCATAGAATAATCTAACTTCTCGTTTAAATAAACCAATTAAGTTCCTTCTGCATTAGGTGAACGCATGCCATTCCATTACAGGAAGGATGCGTATCCAAGGAATTCAATATGGTTCAAATGAAGAATACATATAAAAACTTCGCCTCGAATTTCTTTCCAAATTATTTGCACCAGGCCAAACCCGAACAATTCTATTCGAGTGGGATCAAGATTAACGGACCAAATCGAGGAGTTCGGGTTCAGCTTGACAAGTTGAGTAATGAAGATTTACCACCAACGGTGAGGGTTCTTGTAAGATCGAAATCCAATATTAAAGCTTATATTCGACGTCATTATTGAAGTTTAAAAAATTATAGATTTGAGTAAATAAAGAAAACAAGTTCATTCAACATGCCTTGGATTATGATAAACCTGATTACTGGGAAAGATTCGAATGCCGAAACCTGACGCAAAGTTTGTAGCTTCGTCGGCGATCAAAGTGATCAAGTTGCATTGATTATAATGTAATTCAAACTTTCTATAAAACACAGATTTTGTTATGAGGGTGCATGTCGCCCCTCCTGCTACCCGTTTGATATATAGAGAAATTAAACGAAGTCTTAGGTGAATGACTAGGATTTTAATTCCGATCAACAACAAAAACCATTCGTCAAAATTTAAAAACAAGGAAAAAGAGAGACAGAGGATATGAAGCATAAAGTCAACATTTTTGCTTGATGTAGAGAGGAACGAATTCCTGCATCGTACGCGGCCTGCTCAAGTTTTAACATCACGCATAACAGTGTTTACGTTATAATGGGATTAGTGCATGGCTTAAATAAAACAAATTATGTATTTGGGTTTAGATCTTATCATAATTCGTAATCTCTCTTCATTCTTTTCTTTTCTTCTCAGAAGATCATTTTCATTCACCCTTGAATTAAAAAATATATAGATGTTTCAAACATAACATTTAATTAATAAAATATTATTATAATATATATTACAAAAAGTAATTAAATAAATAAAAATCATTAAATTTTGATCTAGGCAGTCTATACACTAAATTTATAAAAATATTAAATCTAAGCAATCCATTCTTTATTATCCAATATAATAGCTAGTGAAGATGAGATTCTAAAAAAAAAAAATATATGTTAGAGGACTTGGGGTTAGCTATGTTTTCACGTGTAAAAGTGATAAATCAACGTTCAACACCAAAGCAAGTTGTTGAATTGTTTGACCGGTCATTATTGACTATGATCTTTTCAAAAGGCTAAGCCTTATGCCCTGTTTAAGTCATGCAGAAGTAATGAAGAATTGAAGATCAGATAGAAAAGGAAAAATAAATATATTGAGGTGAAAGTTCTTATTTGAAAATATGTTTGGTTTGTAGGCGGCTGAATATAATTTAAACTTTGTCATGTGCATGTTCAAATAATAAAATGGAAGTTTTAACACATTAGAAAGACACACACACGCATGTCTTTGATTAAAAAATAAATTTGCACCGTATAATTACAAATTAGTTTCAGTATTAAGATCATTGTTAGTTAATTAGCACGATTTAGATCTTTATAAATCAGTTAGTAAAAAATATTTCAAATATACGAAAAGCTTTGAGATAAAAAATAAGCATGCGTGCGAAAAATTTATATTCGTTTTCATGGTTATCGAGTTAATATAACTTTTTATCCCTCAAGTTTGTCCTTACTTTGGCTTTAGTTCATCAAATTTAAAATCATAGGTTATAGTCTCTCAATTTTCATTTTGTTAAAAATATTGATCCCTACTACTCAATAAAAATCTATATCTTTTGGCCCATAAGAGGATCAAAATCTATAATTTGAAATCCGAGGGAATAAGACCAAAATGAGGGCAAATTTGGGGGGTCAAAGATGATATCAACTCTTTAATAAAAAATAAATATTCTCCCATATATAAGCTATATATTCTTTTTTTATACAAAATTTTTTTACGTGAGGAGAGTAGACAACAGCATCCCATCAGAGAGTCAAGACATACCTTCAGACTCAGAGCGTTTATAGAAGTATTTATAGATTGTCCACTAATGAGGCCCTTACATCTATCAGTAGGTATCAAACCTCTTCTATTTTAGAGTGAAGGTCGAGTCTTTAACCAACCGTGTCACTGTTCAATAGCCCTTGTATAAGCTATATAAAATATGAAAAATACTGCATGGGCGGAGAAATTGGGCCGATTTTGGGCGACGGCCCTTTTTATATCATATTGGGCAGTCGTAGGTTCCAATAGTGCTTTCCTCTATTTAAATTTTGCAATTGAAACTGTTCTATTACCGGAAAGGGAAAAAAAAAAAAAAAAAACCGGTCTGCATATTTCTTCAGTAGCTGGCGATAAGGAGAAGGGGTGGGAAAATGGGCTAACCCTTCGTTGACTTAGATTTAATCGGGCCGGCTCATTTAAAACCAACCTTATAAAAGATCCATATTTTAAAGCCCGCCTCGTTTACTCGTGATATCAGGCCAGCTCATGGGCTTCAAGCCCGTTTAATATCTTTTAAGAAAATGATTTTTAAATCATTAATTTATAAATAGAATAAGTTATTATTTGTTTTAAAACAAAATTCTTCATGAGATAAAGATTTTAGTTTCTCATTTCTCAATGTGTGTTATTAGTTTTTCTTTTGATATAGTCTGCATAATATACCAACATCTTCAAATAAAGTTAAAAAATTGTCAACTTTGTTTATCTTACATCAATAAAAAAATTATTATTTCAATATTTCATGAGGAAAAATTTTGTTGGGGCGAGATTAAGAATTAAATGAAAGATTACTTTTAACAACCTATAATATCATTAACAAGCTTCTCTTAGAATTTTAATAAGAATATAATCATTTTTTTTTTCCATTTCAAACTTTCAAATAGCAACACTATGTGATTTGAAAAAATTATAAAAATATTTTTTAAAAAAGCAAAACTCAACTTATAGTTATTTAATAAAATCTTTTCTAAAAATGGTTGGTTCAAATAGATCATCTAATCCTGTAAGGTTGACCCGTTAAAACTCGTGAATCTTCAAGACTAACCATTTTATATCATACTTCTTGTAAAGGAATAAGCCCAGCTATTCAAGAAAAATGTTGGCCTAACTGGATGAGCTTGATTTCCCAACCCTAGCTTATAAAGACGATATGTCTTTTTCTTCTTATTGTATTACTTTTATATGACAAAGTTTTTCCCTTTCAAGGTATTAACAATTTTTTTTACTCCCAACAAATGCACTTCTGAGAATTCAAAGTTATGTCCTCCTTTTATGAGTTTGAGATTTGTTACCACTCTAATCAACAACTTGTTAGTAAATGATAATTCTACTAAAAAAAGAGGAAATGTCTTCTTAGTTCTTCGGAAGAAAAAAACAGTACCACTTCTACTCCTAAAATAGTACTAAGTTGAATTTTTTAAAGAGGTTAAATAAATTAGTTAAATTAATTTAAATTAATTATTTTTATCCAAACAAATTTGCTTGATTTATAAACTTATATATAATATAATTATATAGTGTATATGATATGATTGAATATTTTATTAAGCTTTTTTAACTTTCTAAAAAAAGTCAACTGGTTATTATATTTATAAGATGACGAAGCAGTATTTTTTATCCTATTGAGTATTTGTCTAACATAATTTCTTACACTATTATGAGCAAATGAAATACGATGAGAGTATAATGAAGATTTCTGCAGATTTAGAAGAAGGCTCAAAGAAAAAGGGCAATCAAACAAGGTGATCAAGAAGCAGGCCCACCAAGCCGCAGCATGGCTTTTCGTTAACGGTCATTCCTAAAATTCAAACCGTTACATTCATATATTTCAAACAACTCTTTCGTTGGGGGCAAAAACAGCCCTTTCCAAACTTGCACTTTCCAGTTTCTACTTCCCAGTTACCTTCAACGTATAGCTTCCTGCAAACTTTTCTTCATTGAATTAACTTGACGGATTCCTTTAAAAAAAGTTCACTGGTTTTTTTTATCTTCTCCTTACAAAATCATGTTAATTTATTCTTAAACTTACCATAGTTTTTTAGATTTCTTCATGTTCATTATTTTATTTTAAATCTCATAAAAATTTCTTTGTTCAATAGGATAAATGATAGATGTTAATATATTTAATTTTAATTTTTTATTTGAAATATATTAGAATCAAATTGTAGTCACTTTTTATATTTTAGTTATTTAAACATGTATTTTAATCTCTATTTTTTTAATAACAAAATTTATGATTCTAGTCCACAATGTAAATTTGTATTCTCATCACGAGTTTATTTAATTTCTTTATTTTTTCCAATGAGTTTGTTCCAACGTAGAGTTTCACAACCTTACCCATAAAATAGTTACTTATAAGATAAACTATGTATAAAGAATAAACATATTTTATTTTGATTAAAAAAAAACTTAAGCATACCTTAAGACAATTTTTTATTGGAAAATAAAAAAGACAATGTTTTGCCCAAAAAGATGTTATTAAACAATGTAAATTAATTAAAAATGATGAAAAACATGGCATAGTAATTAAACCGCTATAAGTCGGTGGGATTTGCCTAATTATATGAGTCGAACTCCTGCACCAAAATGTGGCCAAGAAATTCCCTGTAACAAATAATAATGATTATTGATTACCAAAAAACCAATGACGATTAAAAGGTTAACGTCAGTGGATTTGCAAAATAAAGGGCTGATCCTAACCCCTCTTTCAATGGAGACTAATTAACCTACTTTCTTAACCAGCAATCATTAAAAACATACTTGAGGTTAAAGAATTCCGCATTTTGTTAGGCCAGCAGCCAAGGCTTTTTTAAGAAGTCAATTGAAACTTAACCTTAATAATGCATTAATTTTACGGGCAAAAAAAAAAAACAAATAATGCAACTAGTTTAATTAAGTGGGAATTTTTAAAACGAGTAGCAATAAATGGAGGGCCAGGTGTGTTAATATTAATAAAAGATGACGAGGTAGACAAACGGGGATCCGAACAGAATTTGAAAGAGTGACCGTTAGAAGTGCGCAAGGCAACAAAAACTGAGGAGCAGTGTCGACAGAGAGAGATATTTGTGAAGCGAAACAGAGCTGCTAAGATGACCCAACAAGACAGAGACCACACCAACTCTCTCGTCCCCTCCATGTTGAGTGCTTTGAGAAAATCAATGGTGTCTTGTCGGATGTATCCTCCCGACGATGTAATCTCTGCCGTCCCTCATGACTTCGAAACTGGATGGCCCACCGACGTTCGGCACATCACTCATGTCACTTTCGATCGCTTCAATGGCTTCCTGGGTCTTCCTGTCGACCTCCAGGTCGAGATTCCGGGTCGGGTCCCCAGCGCCAGGTACTTGCTTCTTTTGTTTCTCCCCATTTTGCTACGCTTCACACGTGAATTCCATTATCCACTCCAATACTGGATGTTTATCTACATGATGCGGAGCCAAAGCTTTTATTGTTGCTAGGTCTTGTTCAGTCTGTTTGTGCGTGTGAGAGAGGGAGAGAATGAAAGAGAAGAAAGAGGGCGATTTTCATTCATAGAAACCAGAGTGTTGTTATTAACTGATAGCTTTTGAAGGAGCCTTAACTTCTTGAAGGGTAGCGAACAGGCTCTTGTAAATTTGTCATGGCTGGGTTAACTGAGTAATGCATCAAACCTTTTCTTTGGACTGTGACCCTGTAGATATATGCTTGCAAAATGAGGGGCACGCTTATGATTGTTTGGGGACATATACACAACACAAGGGAAATGAACTCGATTGGCATAAGTTTACTTCAAAATCTGATGTGTACAAAATAGAATTGACTGAACTACGCTTTCTTTTCTTCTACATCATTCTAGGCAAAGATTTGAACTTTTAGCTTCAAAATTATTATAAGCTATCTAAACACCATAGCTATTACTAAAACGGTAAAACCCAATTATACCTTCTCTGAGTTTTATTTTCCCTAAATAGCCTGGTCTATGCTCAATTAATGCATTATTCTAAGTTCTAACTCGCAATTATCTATAATTGCAGTGCGAGCGTGTTTGGCGTCTCAGCAGAATCAATGCAGTGTTCTTATGATTCAAAAGGGAATAGTATCCCAACTATCCTGTTATTAATGCAGGAGCGTCTATACTCACAGGGAGGCCTAGAGGTGCCAACTTTATTCATTATGTCTAAAATTCATATATGTTTATATATGTCGTTGATCATTACCAAAAACATACGGCGGGAAGGAAATGAGTTACAGATCAACAATTTTTTTTCTTATTTAATGATTTTCAGGCTGAAGGAATTTTTCGCATAAACCCAGAGAACAGTGAAGAGGAGAATGTGAGGGGGCAGTTGAACAGAGGGATTGTGCCGGACGACATTGATGTACATTGTTTGGCAGGTCTAATCAAGGCCTGGTTTCGAGAGCTGCCTTCTGGAATTCTAGATGGGCTTTCTCCAGAGCACGTTCTTCAGAGCAATACAGAAGAAGAATACGTTGAACTTGTAAAGCAATTAAAGCCCACGGAAGCTGCCTTGCTCAACTGGTCTGTTGATCTCATGGCTGATGTTGTTGAACACGAAGAACACAACAAAATGAATGCAAGAAATATTGCCATGGTCTTTGCTCCCAACATGACTCAGGTTTGTCATTGATACATTCAATCCGTGCACTTATTGATATCTCGTGAAATTATTATCCCTTATCAAGCCCGTGCTTTCCCTGAAACAGATGTCTGATCCACTTACTGCTTTGATGCACGCGGTCCAAGTGATGAACTTACTCATGACTCTTATAATGAAGACACTCACGGAACGAGAAGAAGCGGCAGGTTCACCCGCGTCGTCTCATTCATCTGAGGATGAATATGAAAGTGAAGAAGAAATGGATACTAGTGATGGCGAAGAAGAGGAGGAGGAAGCCGAACCATCATTATGTGAGATAGAAGAATATGCTATGTCATATTCTGAAAGCGAAACTAGGAATTCTATTTCCAGTTCTTCATGCGAAGAAAAGTCCGTGAGATCCAGTGTTGACTCAACTAGTGCATCCATAAAATACCCAGGCAACAGTAACGTGGAGATAAATACTAAATTGTCAGACTCATTGCCCGGTACCACCGTATGCATCAACAAGTGAACAACTTTTTTCTTTTTTTCTTTTTTGTAATTCAGATTATGTCTCTGGCAGAAGTGTTCGTTGTGTAAAATGTGTTGCTTGTGGTGGATTTGTTCAGTTTAGGGCTGACACTGATCCAAAGTTCTTTTCTAGAAGTGAAAAATTTCCCTCTAGACACGAGAGATTGGGACGTACTATCATGTAAGGAGTAGCTTATTGAGCGTATTTCACATGGGTGAAATTCATAGGCATTCATTCAGTCTTTAAGGCTTGTGTGGTATTTTCTGTGTATGTTATTTATGATCTACTTTAATGGATTCCATATCTTGATGCTGAATTTCTCACAAATGAAATAATAAGTCATTATTAGTTTCCTGAAAAAAATTTAATGCCATAAGTCAAATGATGACTGAACTGCAAATATTGTGGGTGAAACACTGAAATCCGGCGCTTGTGGTGGTTGGTGGCGGCATGTGATTATCTGTATTTCAAAGTATATCGAAGGAAAAGACGCCAAATGGTCCAAATCTTCTGGAGCAGCTAAATCTAGACAGTAGACACAACAATCCGTGATCTGTTACCATAAAAACTTTAGAAATTATAACTCAAAAACTAATAGGCACAATTTTTTTTTTTTAAAAAAAAAAAGAAAGAAAGAAAGAAGGAAAATGCAGAAATGACTAGCGCACCGATGAGCGGTCATCTGCATCAGGCATCAGTTTAGGCAAATACTCCTATGTACAATTAAAAGCTACCTAATTGAACCACCGCTCCATTCTCTCTTGGAACACAACGGGGGAGAATTACATTGTAATATCGAATTCTGGAGAAAAAAGCCTAAATTACATATTAAAAAGACTCAGAAAAAGAAGATAGAATCAAGATGCCAAGCAAGCTTCCCAGAATCGCCTGTTCTTTTCCACCTCGTCCGGCAACTGCTGCCCTGAGTCTACGGAGGAACTTGACCGGTGTTGACGTTTCTGAACCTCATCGTCGTCACAATACGACATTCCATATACACCGGTTTCTTCTTCATCATTATTCTTCCCGTCATGATGCTGAACTTCAGCATCGTCAACAGAAGATTTATGCCCACCCCCAAGCTGTTGATCACCTAGATCATAATTGCGAGTCTCAGATCCGTCGTGGCTGCAAGATTCAGCGTCGTCCTCGGCGTCGTCGCCAGCATCCACTCCGGCGGATTGTACATCCATGATGGGGTCAGCGACACCATCGGCCGCCTCGGAATCCCCAGTGGCCTCAAAAAGCATGAAGCGAGATACATCCATTTGTTTCATGTCCATCACAAATGGGTTTGGAATGCCGGCAGTATAGTGTTAGAAATTAACATGAATGAATAAAGAACATACGGAAAAAAGAGAGAGGAAATCGAAATCAAGATAGGAATGTGAAATAAAGAGGGGGGTGTCCTAGTTTGACAGGTAGAGAGACTAGAAGGGAGGCGAAATGTTTCAAAAGCATGGTCCGCGGAATGGGGTAGGCAAAACTATAATTAAAGGAGAAGGAGGAGCTGCTTCAAACGGATGAGGTTGACATTCTTCTAGAAGCTTAATAGGCGACGCATGCTCCGGCTTTTACCCACCCTTCTAGATGGAATGGTCGACGACGAGAAAGAAAGAAAGAAAGAAAATGAATGATTCGACAACGTGTATGGCTTGTTTTCTCAGGCCCAACAAGTAGTTATATCTTTTTATTTAAAGGGTACGCGGTGCGTGCTTAAATTAGCGGTCAGAGAAATGGAAAATGAGTTTTATCTCCATCACGAAATTGAGTTTTTAAAACTGCGGTTTAAGTATTCTCACAAACACCCAGTCAATAAATTACTCCCTTCCATTCATAAACCACCACACACGCTTGGTTTTTTTTTATTATAAAAAACATTTAAATATTTTTTTACTTTTTCATTTTGTTCACAACCTCAAATACTTATCACCTTTATCTTATTTATTTTTTTTATTTTCCCTCTTCTACAATTTTCTTTATTATAAATCTCTTCATTAATAAGGATTTTTTAGATAAAAATGATTATTCTTTTAACATATTTATCATTTTTAACTGCGATTTTAAATCATGGGATTCGGTCAAACATTTTTTATAATAATAAGAAATGAAGGGAGAAGTATTTAGTAGATGCCATAAAAAGTCACGTCCTTTATAGAGACTGGTGAAATTTTTGACTGGTTCGTACATACTAAACAGCTACTCCCTTTTAACTTTACTTTTTCTAATTTTTTTTAAGTAAAAATTTTTTATTTTTATTATAACTTACCAATTATCTTTAACTAATTTATTTATTACTATTTTTTAATTATATTCTTATTTTTAATTAATTCCTTAAATTCATATCATTAAAGGAGGGATAAAGTTAAAAATATTTATCAATTTTTTACCACTTTAATAACTAAACTTTCTATTCCTTGATCCACGAAAAATAATGATGGGTGCCTTATAATAAAAACTAAAGTATAAAACACCAATCAACAGTCAGACCAATAAAAATAGTTAAAATTAATAAATTTGTCCTAAACTTTACAATATTACCCATACTAATTGAATTAAACTTTAATATTATATCATCATTATTCTAACCACTACCTTTATTAATTATTAGTATACATGAAAAAAAAAATTAATACTCATTGAAAACAAGCAAGTACCTCATAAAAATAACTAAATACACTTGTTAGTTGATACCTTATAATAAGGACAAGAGCAAGTAAATCATTAAATCTATTTTAAATTCATAAAAATTTATAAGTTTATCCTTTTTAAAATTGTATATATCTTCTTTTCACGTTTACAAATCATTTCTACCAACCTCATCTTTTATTTTTTCCTTTTCCCAACTAAAATTAAATAATGGTAGGATTGAAAAAAAAAAATACTAATCATGCACTTATATTTAAGATAAAAATGGTACCTATAAACGGAATAAAGACCAAATTGATAGCTGTATTTCATGAGTCTGGTCCGGATTTTGGATGTAACTAATATGGAAGGAGAGAGAAAAAGTGAGTCTGCATAATATGATTATATTACGTATAAAGGATCCACATCTTGTAATGAAGCATGCCATGGACATATAAAAATAATTTTACTCTAGTGAGGGGTGTAGTTGTCCCACCCACCCAGGGAGGGAATGAAGCTTGCAATAAATATTTAGGGGCTAAATACGATGATGGATCTAAACATTTTATGGAGTGGGCACCGGGGGGATTTTGGGTGCTGCCCCTGATATTTTTTTCTAGGGAAGTTTTTAAATACATTAAAAAATAAAAGAATATGGACAAGAAAAGAAAATAATATAAAAAAAATATTCATAAAATCAAGTGAATACTGATGATATAATAAGAGAGACAGTTATTTTACAAACCTGTCATTTAGAAAAGTAAGGTTAAATGTTGTTAGAAATATAGTTACATAAATTACAATGAAGAGTGGGCACTCAATAAGTTCAAGTATATATATTTTAATAACAAAAGTATATTATAATAAAAATAATTATAATGAAGTGTGGCCAAATGTATACTCATGAAATAAAAAAATATTTGAGAGGACCAAATGTATTAGATAAAATATATTTTTTCATTATATTAAATTTTTTAAAAAAATTTCTAAATTAATTTTTGAAACACCAAAATTTTTGGAGAGACCATGGCCCCCCTTGTATCAATGAAGTTCCATCCCTTCCACCCTTGTTCAAAAATCACATGCTAAATATTTAAATTTTAATACGCAGACACCGAACTGGATCCAATCTTTAATAACCATTATTATCTTCACTCCACTTCACTACTCTAAATTACTAAACTTGCCACTATTTTATAACTTTTTTTAAAAAATAAAATTTCTACAAATGTTTTACATTCATTTCGCGGATGTGAAGGATCTGGGGCGAAGATTCAGTACATTTCAAAAGCAACTTGAGCTTAATTATTCGGATACTACATCATGAAACTAATTCACTTGTTTGAAAGTGACGAAAATATAGGTGGAAAATAGAGATGGAAGTGAAAGTGGGGGTGAGAATTATAATTAAATGGCGTAGAAGAGTAGGTGAAGGGAAAACAAAAGAAAATGGGAGGGGTAGGAGAATGAAGGGAGGAGGAGGCGATGGTTGGAAGTTGGAACGCCGTCTAGAGCTGGTGTCATCATTTGTGGAACTTGACGGTTGCATGATGTATTGTAAATTCATTACACCATCCTACTCTCATCTTTAATGGCCTCCTCCAATTCCTTTCTTAATCTGCTGCCTGGGGATTTATATCATCAGTCAAACTATATATTAATAAAATAAATCTAACGGTGACCCCACCACAAAAACCATCGAAATATCAAATGATGACAGGAAAGTTGGAAACTTGTTTATGGCTGGGTGGGCCACTTATGGTGAAGTGAAGTGACCGAGCTGGGGATTGGACCTTAGGGTTTCAAACTTAAGAAACTCTGATATGAAATCATTTAAGAAACTGCATGCCTGACACGCGTCTCCTCTATAATGTAACAAAAGTTAAATGAAAATAGGAACGGCGTTGGCGGTGGGTGGTGCGACTGGGAGGGCCCTCCTCAGTCCTGCATACAATTTTATTATAATTTTGTTTCATTTTTCTTGTAAAAGAGCACATGTTGTTGATGGCATCAAGCAAGCTAAAATGTGATGATTATTAGCAGAGAGACTTGTACTCAAGATCAGCATTCATGTTGATTCCACTTTGTCGCTGTCGGTGAGGCTTCCTACTGTAACAATCCACAGTGTGTCCCAGAAAATAGACTACCTTATTGACAGTAATGGGTAGAATCCATGTGCTACAATGTTCTCCTGGGTCCTTTTTACACACAAACACCTAGTGAGCTTAAGAAAAAAAAAAAAAAAAAGTAGCCTTAAGGCCCAAAGGTAATATAACCCTGAACATACTCATAAGGCTTACGTTTATTATCCTAACTACAATTTAGAATTACGCACAGTACTATAATGTCAATAACCCCCACATAATTCAATTCGCATCCATTCCATTCCTCCTCCTAACACCTGCTTCTGCAAGTTTCACATCATCACACCCACTCACAAAACCATCACGTGAATAATTAAGTAGGTGCCGCTTTGGGTTAGGCTCACCAAAACATTTGCTCACACCCGTTGTTTTGTCCACAAAGTCCCTGCCATTCAAAACTCTACTATATATGGGGATACATAGCCCAACAATTATGCATGCGGAGAGTATTAGGATGCGCCATCCACCAGATATGGAGTTGTGATATCACTATTAGGAATCCCTCCAGCATGTGAATTTCCAAGGAAGTGAGTTTGGTGGTTGATTGAGTTGTCAAAGCTGACTGGGTGTGGAGACTTCTAGATTGCTTGCAGAAGCTACTTGATACGGATGTTGCAAGAATTGTTTTGATAATGGACAGACTAAGTTCCTGTTTGAAAACTGACTGTGTTTTTTTTGGCTTTGGTATTGCTCTGTTGGTTATTTTAAACTTGTGTTTGTAAGAACCATTTCTAGTTCAATGAAGTAAACTTATCTTTGCTGGCCTAAAAAGAAAAGTGCTTTCCGAACCCTCCGATCTTGCCCACGTGAAGATTGGTTGCCAGGCCATAAGTGATTTCAAATTTCGAACTCATTGTGACAGAATGGGATGTATGTGCAAGTCTACAAGAGCTCCATTTTGCTAGCCCATGACGTTATATTCCTACTATAAAAATTAGTTTGGGATTGGATTTACTCTGTAACTTAGGGGTGTTTGTAAGTTGATTCTGGAAAATTGATTGGGGGATTTACAAGGCAGAAATAAATTTTAGAGAATAGATTTTGAGATTTACGAGGCAAAAATGATTTTTAGAAAATAGCTTTTGAAGAATAGATTTTATAAAAAAATGGTAGTGTTTAGATAATTTTAAAACCTAAGTTTTGACAAAAGTTTGCCAAACACCCCAAAATTATCCAAAATCTATTATGCATCAAAACCTAGGTTTCAACAATAATTTGCCAAACACCTCTATTTTTTTCAAAAGCTATTCTACATCAAAATCTAGGTTTTGTCAAAAACTACTTTTTTTCTATTTCCAAAACCTAAACCTAGGTTTTGTCAAAAACTATTTTTTTTTAGCTTTTTCTTTCTCTCCTTTGCCATCATCAGTATTTTTTCAATATCAGTCAGTATCCTTAAGATATTTTGTAGTCCCTTTCAGTACTTTAAAATATTTTTGTAGGAATAATTACCCTAAAATATTTTTGTCATATCGTAATTTTTTTTTTCAAGATCAAGAAATATTTTTTCAGTATCTTTAAGTATTTTTTTGTACTCGTTATCATAAATTTTTTTTTTTCAAGATTGTCAGTACCCTAAAATATTTTTTCAAGATTCTAAAATAAATTTTTAAGATCATAAGAAGTATTTTTTCAGTATCAATTAGTATTAAGTATCTTTTTAGTACCTCTTAGTACCCTGAAATATTTTTTCAAGATTAGTCATTACCCTGAAATATCTTTTTAATACCGTAGAATAAATTTTTAAGATAATGAAATATTTCAAGGTACTGACTTGTACTGAAAAAATATTACATGATCTTGAAAATTTATTTTACGATATTGAAAAAATATTTAGGGTACTGAAAGATACTAAAAAACATCTTAAGGATACTGACTAGTACTGAAAAAATACTTATGATGATAGAGGAGAGAGAAAAAGCTTAAAGAAATAGTTTTTGGTAAAACCTAGGTTTTGGGATTCAAAACCTAGATTTTGATGTAGAATAGATTCTGAAAAAAAATAAGGGTATTTGGTAAGTTTATGACAAAACTTAGGTTTTGATGCAAAATAGCTTTTTTAAAAAAAGAGGGGTGTTTGACAGACTTAATACAAAACCTAGATTTTATCTCCAAAATCTAAATTTTGATGTTTGCCAAACAGCCCCTCAATCATTTTGTCCCCCAAATTTATATTATTATTTTTTCAAATTAGTTGGGGATTGAATTGTAATGACTTTAAAGACATACGATGAATGTTTCAAATTCCTAACCAACAAGATTTTGTGGCTGAATGCCGCTTGGATCTGGCTTTATAATTTTGTAAAACTCAAATCAATCTTTAAAATCACACTCTATATCAACCTCAACCTCGAGTTTGATTTCCTACCGACCAAAAGTAGTAGAATAATTCATAAAACTTAACAAGTCGCTTAACAAATTATTTTGATCCCACAACTTGAGAAATAAATGTGTTCACACCCACACGGCCATCAACGATATCGATTCAAAAACAGAAATTGGAGATCCGTCAAAGCTGTTTGACCTTCAGCCCATGCTCAGATAAGATTATATAAAGAGTTAAGGTATATTTTACCAAAAAAAAAAAAAAAAGAGTTAAGGTATAAATTTGTCTTAACTTTCTTACTAATGAGTAATATTATCCTAAAAAATTTTCTAGGTTCAATGTTAAATCGAAAGCATTAAATTAAACAATGAATGGAGCAAACTTTCCTTTGGTTGGCGCTACATGACAGGCTACTAACGGGAGAAAGAAAGAGTAAGCTATTGACGGGAAATGCATGTTGTTATTGCTGTAACAGTGATGAGAATCTAATGCATCTCCTGCGTGATTGCAATAGAGCCTGGTCCCTTTGGCTGGAGTTAAAAACAACGTGGCATTGGTGCTGAATTTATAGGTCTGCAGGGTGGAGATTGGCTGAGATGGAATTTGGCTCATCTAGAGGACGGTTGGGGTCATATTTTTGGGATTGGTTGCTGGGTTCTATGGCAGTGGCGCAACAGGTGCTGTTTTGGGGAAGAGTACATTATGCCTACTAACCGTGTTAGTCTTGTTTGTAGGTATGCAATGGAAGTTAAGGGGGCAAGAAAGGAGTTTGGTCGTGTGGGGTATAAAAAAGGAGGTCAATATTAGATGGAGAGCTCCAACAAAGGGGAGGGCGAAACTCACTGTAGATGGGGTTTCAAAGGGGAAAGGGAAGATTGCTGGATGTAGGGGCTTAATCTGTGATTGTAGAGGCAAGTGGATATATGGATATGCCCGCAAATTGGGCAACTACTCTGCTTTGATGGCAGAAATGTGGGCTGCTCTTACGGGTCTTGAGTTGGCTATCAAATATAGTTGTAATAGAATAGTTGTTGAATCTGATTCTGTTACAATGATTAGCATATTAAAATCTTTACAGATGGAAGATGAGCTTGTGTTGAAGCTGCTGCCACAAACTGATAAAGCCATACGTTATTTCTCTAACATTGAGTTTGTACATGTGTTTAGGAAGCAAATATGTGTGCTGATGCTATGGCTAATTATAACCTTAAGCAACAGGTCAATAGGGCTGTCTTTGATGGTCCCTCTGTAGGTGTAAATTGATTGGTGCACAATGGTTGTATGAATATTGCCTAATCAAGACTGATTTTTGATACAGGAATAATATAGGGCGATTGCCCTGTAATGTTTACAAAAAAAAAAAAAAAAAACAATGTTGTCTTTTAATGTTAAAGGCCAACATTTATTTTTTAATGGTCAATATTAATTTTTTTTAAAAGGTATGTGCTTTGCATCTTTGAAGAATTTGGCGGGATGCATTTAGATATGATAATTGTTTTTGGCATAACTCATGCACTTGGTTGGTTTGAACTCAGCCTCATATTCAAAAGAGATCTGAGGAGGAGCGTGCTGTTCGTCGGCCTACAATGACCAAAATCCATCTATAAGGGCTCCTCCCAATCACACCAGAATCTAACAAACTAAACCTATATGATGAGTGCCCTCCTCGCTCATGAATCAATTCTAGACTTTTAAGTACCCTTCTAATAACTTAACCAATCAATCACACGAATTTTGTACGAATTTTAAACATGGGCTGAATGCATAAAGATTTTACAGGATTTCGTGACAGATATAGTCCATGAAGCAAATTCCAAACCAACTAACAGAAAAGCGACTAAACCAGGCAATGAAATCCATTCAGCTTATTAGACCTGATCACTCAGGGTGCCTGGCTGGACTCACCGATTCTTTGGGCGATCAGACTGATGGCTGCATTTGCAGTTGAGAAAGCCCCGTGAAAGCTTTCTTGATAAGAAATAGAAAGCAGCTCCTCGGCCATCCTCAACAAAATCTCACCCAGGTCTCTTTGCTTCTCTAGCAAAGATGTGTAATATGATTGGGCTGCAACTTTGCTTATCTCCACGTTGGCCGCTTCCGGACAGTACTCATCATCCAACCATTTATGCAGCGTCACCCTCAGCCACTCTGATTCCTGAAATAGATGACGCATCACGTCAGTTAGAACAAGCATCCGCAGGCGAACCTGATTACTTTTCACCCTTCAAATTGGACAAGCACATTATAAAGATTTTGATTCCTTTTCTGAATAACAGTGGCAAGCTAACGAGCTTGAAGGAAAACAGAGGCAGAAAAGACAGAAAAACAAAGCAAAAGTCAAATAGACAAGGCCACGGCTATTTTCCAAGAACAATGTTATGCATCCAGAAAATATTTTGCTTTTACATCGCGGGTCTATGACCTATGAACAAGTGTTCATTTCACACGAAAGCATGGACAAAGCAAGAGAAGCAGACAAAAGGGGACATGAGATAGCTCAATTTTTTTATATCAAATTTCCCAAGTAGATAATTTTTTTTCGAAGGTATAATCACGCACCTGGCATTACAGGGGAAAAAACAAGGGTCCTCGTGGGAGTGAATCAGGAACGGAAGGAATTAAGTGCGGAAACAGTAATGAATATGAAGAAAAGGAAAGGAATTGGAGGGAATACCTGGACGGCGTTAGAAGGAAGTAACCAGTGAGGAGGAACTCTAAAATCTTCAAGTTGGGCATCATCATCATCTTCAGGATTCTGGGGAGGCTGGTGAGAGTGAGGAGGCGGTTGAGATCTGACAAGGGAGAGGGAGGGAGGAGGAAGAGGGCGAACGGGGAGAGAAACGAGCGGGAAGGTAGAGGGAGGGAGGGAAGAGCTAAGCACGAAGGAGGAAGCGGAGCGAGTGACGCTGAGCTGACCCAAACTCAGGCTTATCATCTTCGCGCCGTCGCCTTCTTTCCATCAGCCTCCAGGCAGTCTCTCTGCCCTAATAAAGAAAATCAATAACAAATTTATATCCTCAAACTCCGTAAGATATTTCTTTAATGACGACAAAATAACCCAGGTACTGCCTAAATAAGTTTTTTTTTTAAAAAAAAAAAATTTGTTATCATTCATTCACCTGAGAATTTCAAAACTTTTTTTTTTTCACTGTCTTGTGTCTTTTTCGGTTGTCTGATAAAATTCAATCAATTATTTATTTTAAAAAAAACTATGTTTCTCATTAAATATTAAATATTGTATATTTAATTTGTTTCATTACTAGTAAGAAGATAATATAATTAGGCAAAAAATATTTTTTGCTGTTATATATTTTTAGTTGAAATGTAATAGGCTAAAATATAAAAATACATATAAGAAAATGTACCCAACACTAAATACAAAAATAAAGGAGAGTTTGTGACCAAGCAAGTGAGAGTGTGTTTACTTATTCTTTCCATATTCTAAGATGCCAGGAGAAAGAAAAGACAGAGTTAAAAACCATCACACATCTTTGCCTGGCGCGTAGATGGTGAATTGGAGATCCAAAGAAATCCTGGGATGGAACTTGAAGGAGAGAGGAGAGTGGAAGAGAATGATACAAGAGGGTGAAGAGCTAGAGAGGATGAGCAAAATGGTATATAGGCAAAATCAATAAATTCTGAAATCTCTCGTCAGGCCTCTTGGCACTATAAGGTATTTGTTAAATGTTAGCCTTAAATCTAGATTTGAGTATTTCAGTTGGATATGGATTTTTTTTTTTTTTAAAAAAAAGAAAGAACTTTTCCCCAATTTTCTTAAATAATATATCATCGGAAAATCCAAATTCTAGATGCATGTCTTCTGTTGGGCCTTGAGTTTTTTTTTTTTTATCCTGCAGTATTCGGGCCTTAGCCCTATCATGTTTGGTGGAGTTGGAATTTTGTAGTCAATCAATCCAACGGCATGGTCGAACTCGAGGTGGTGGACAGGACATGGACACGTAATCCACAATGTATGGTTTCTGTATCAACATCAAACAGTACAAACTTGTCGGGTGGAGCGTTCCAGGGTATATATGCGCGTGCATTCCAGTATCTACAAAAGATGCACAACTTGGATCAGTTATGGGGAACTATAACGCAAAAAATCAGATGCAGAACTGGTTGAATATAAAAATGTTGAATAAACACATTCGAATGTATAATAAGTTCTTAAGGACAGGGTGATATTCCTAGATTGACCTTTATGTCTTCAAATTATTTAATACAAAAACCCTTTTTCGAATCATTTTTTTTTATCCATAACTAAAATATTAATATGGCAATATGGGTCAAACTTGCATGCTTGGAAGTTGGAACCATGTAAATGAAGCTTTTGCACATTGGAAACGTACATGAAAAGAAATATCAAGAACTCAAAGGAAAAACTTAACACAATATATATACACATATTCCACACTAACATTAAAAAATACATTACTTTTTGTCTCATTTGAGAACTATATATATATATATATATATATATATATCATGTTACTTCTTCTTTTCACATCAATGTTATCAGAACCGGACCGGTCATCAACCTAGTCGGGGTACTGGGTAAATGGGTTACTAGTTGAACCAGTGGGTCACTGGTCGAACCGCATGACCATAACCCGATTTTGAAAACTATACTATATTTATAAATTATACAATCATACTTATAAATATATAAAAAAAAAATGAGTTTACAAAAGATAAAAGTATCTAAAATATTTTTACTAGTTTAAAACATCAATAACACAATTAACTAGGAGTCTAGGAGCAAAATTAAAGATGAGTAATGAGTTTACAAAATAACCTCCAAAGTCCAAACAGGCAAACACAATAAAATCACAGTCACGGCCAAGAATCCAACGGCGTTGCATCAATAAAAGGCTCTCTATCATCATCAAAATAATTTGGATGGCCTATATCTTCAAATGAGTCTACATTATCCATTGCATTGTCTTCAATTTGGTTTGCATTCGGTGAGGTATTATTTGGTGCTTCATTCCCATGATCATCATCATCACCATGTGTTATTTGGTAAAGTCCTAATTACTAGCAAGTCAAGCATCAAACAAATTACTAGCCTAATCAAGCAACAGACAAATTACTTGGAGTTAGCTGCAAAATTTATACGCAAGGTATAAAGAGGGCTCCTCAGTCCAACCAGCAAACTCATCAGCACACAGATCAAGATCAAAATCAGGCAGCTCATTCGCATTCATGTCATCCTCATGAAACCCACAAACAAAGTATTTGGATATCAATCTACAGATTCGGCATTCAACAAGGAACAGACATTTATATTTTATTTATTCGGCATTTCTAAAGCAAAATATCTGAAAATGGATCTCACTTTGTGATATTCAGATCTTAATGATAATTAGATTTAGAGCTTTCGAACAGCAAGAAGTCAAGAACACAGAGGCAGAGCATAGTAGCATACACCAGATTACAGAGCAAGAAGTCAAGAAGGCAAGAAGAAAAGAACCTTAAGAAGACGTCGGCCTTGAGTCTGGAGTCTGGACAGATTGAACGGCCGGGACTGAGGATCTGCGATGCGGCGTGAGTCACGGACCAGCGACGACGAATCTGCGACGCAGCGGCGTGAGTGGTGGGATCGGATTCGGGACTGAGGATTGAGAAACAGAGAAAGTGAGATTTTTGCTCAAAATAGAGAAAGTGAGATCTTGTGAGAATGAGATTGAAAAACAAAACCCCTAATCCCCATCGATTTCGGTTGGAGCGCAGAAGAGAGTGGCAATTTTTTTTTTTAAAAAAAAATAGCATCGAACTAGCCGGGTTTAACAAACGTGGCCGGTTCGTCGAGTCTTTGAAAAACCGGCGGTCGAACCGGCTCAGACTTGTTTTGGCTGCTTAAGCGATTTTTTAGTTGGCTTGGACCGGTTCTACCACCTGTTTGCTGATTCACCGGTCGAACTGGCCGGTCCGAGCCGGTTTTGATAACTATGTTTCACATGACTATATTAAATATATATCTCATTTAAAATTTTGAGTCATCAGCAATTAGCAAGAATACCACTACTACTTACACAATTTGGAAACTTAAAATGAAGAGTGTCATTAAAAAAAAAAAGTCTATTGAATTTGTCTTAGGAACTCAAAATCCGGAGGGATCTGACAGGGTTTTACACCATTAAATGAACTATTGGTATTACTATGGTGAGATTTATGCTGTTTACATATAAATCCAAGGTTCTTTAAAAGTTTTCAATCAATGATTTTTACATAAATTCTTTAAAAAAAGAAAATCATAATCAAGAGATCCTTATTTTGTATTTTGTACATATTAAAATATTTTAAAAAAAACAAAAGTAAAAATCTTAATCTCAACCATCCATCGAGACCGTGCGTAATGATGCAGTGGTAATAAGCTATTGGTGCTCCTTAGTTCGCTTAGCATTGAAACACGTTTATCACTCATCAGCCTCTCTTTTATAACACATATACATACATATGTATATTAAATATATTCACTTTAGACTTCATATTGTGTGATTTATAATATTTCTAAAAAAAACTTATTCGCGTAAGCCATTTTAATGATATTTTTGTTAGCATACATGTGATTTTATTATAGGCACTGTTAGTCGTAAAAACGGTCACTAATTTTTTTAATTAAAATTGGTAACTAAATCATTTTAAAATATTGAAATGACTAGTAAATTGCTCACTCACTGGCCTAATTGTCAATGGCCCCTTTTCTCTTAAAGAACTGGTTTCCCTGCCTTTTAAAAAGACATGGGAGCTCGTCCGTACCCGTTTAGATCTGATCTGGATGACTGAAATCAATTTTTTTATTTTTTTAAAAAAAATAATGTGTAAGGAATCTAAAATAAAGTCGATATTTAAACTAACATTTTCTTAAAAAATGATTTTTTCATGTAGAAAAAAAACTAAAAAATTTAAAAAAAATATGAGTCATCCAGATCTAGATATAGACGATCAAGATCTCGTCCGTACCCCTGCCTTTCCAAAGGAAAGGCAAGGAAACGGTTCCTTCTCTTAATTGTTTTTTTGGGCGGAATCCGGCTATTTTTATGCCAGCCAGAAGTATATCCATGGCCATTATTTTTGAATGAAATCTCATTTCACTAAAAACAAATTAATAAATTAGATATTTTTCTTCGGATTGAGGGATTCACAAGGTACTTTGGAGATCGAAGTTATAGATACTAGTGAAGGTAAAATCTAATATCCATTTTTTAAGTAATACAGCGGCAAGTATAGTTGGAAATCACACAACGTTAAGAACCACTACGCATCATCAAGACTATTAAGCGAGATCCTCCCCCATAGAAGAGCTACATGCAGAACGTGGAACTGGTAAGATCACCAAACTCTCATAAATTCAATATGATTCATACAAATGGAAGCATAATGTTGGCTGACTCAGAAGAGCTGCAACTTTCTAGTCAATCCAAAATATCATGATCGAACTTGTGGTGGGGGATTGTATTGCACTTGGACACGCAATCGACGGTGTATGGTTCCTGCATCCACATAATCGAACAATACAGACTTGTGGGATAGAGTGGTCCCCGATATGTACGTATCTTAATTATCTACATATCAATTCACACACGCAACGGAAACAAAACGACCATCAAGCATTTGTTCTGTTACTTTGAGATTGCAACAGAGAGGCTATGTCTTCGGCTATGTTCTCCGCATCTCGGCTGGCCCCAAAGAAACCCCTCTGTGCCAGTCCCACACAGTACAATCCATCCTTTCCCTTCCAATGCTTTGGGAATTTTGAATTTGCCAGCCCTTCTTCGTCCAGAAGATCATCACCTCCCTGCTCATTAACCAGTTCTCAATATCACATCCTACTGTTTGTTCACAAATAAATAGATCGAAAACGCAAGCCTGACGAGTTTTCTTCTTGAGGTTTCATCACTCATTCATTTACCTCGAGCCACTTGTGAGTTGATCTCTTGAAGCCTGTGCAGAACACAATCGCCTCAAATGCAACCGACTTGCCATCCTTGAACACTACCTCGTTGCCTCTAATCCTCTCTATTTCCGCCCCCAACACCTGCATATATAAAGGCACACATATCACCGCTCCATCATTAAGCTTATACAAGCAACAACTAATCATAAATATATGTTATCCAACCGGAGAGCACCCTTTACTTCATTAATCAAAATGATAAAACCAGATTGAATCTAAACGGGGACAATAATAAAGGAGTTGTTGAAGATAGAAATAATTTTTGAATTATTATTTGAATTTTGAATTGTTGTTATTTTTGAATTACTGTTGCTATTAACTAGGATTAAGTTACCAAGAGAAGTGGAAGTTTGAAAGTTAGTTTCCTATTATTATGTCCAGAGTGATTGTATAAATTACCTCGTCCATGAGAGAAATATTAGGGATGAATAAAAGCATTCTTGAAGTATTAGTATCATATGAATAAGAGTATTCAGTATTGAAGTTTCAGTATCAATTTTTTAACAGGAGTCATAGCCACATTCAGGTGCCACGGGCATTGGCCCCATATACATACCTGTATATCTCCAGACTTGATTTTCTGGATGGTTCCTACATCAATTATAGGGAACTTGCCGTACTTCAGCTTCATGGTGAAAGGACCCTCACTAGGCCAAGGGAATCCATACTTGGTGAGATCCCCAAACCCAATCCTGCTCGATGTCATCAGCAGATTCTCCACGGTGCTAAGCGGCAGATATTTCAACAGGACGGAGCCGTAATGCATCATGTCCCTAGTGAGAATATGAACCTACAAATCATAATATATCAATACGCGTGTCCGCATGGATTAACCGGCGAATGAACACATTTGGAGAAAAAAGATTCAGTGAATTCAGATCGGCGACAAATACACTATATACTTCATTACCGGGCTTCGAACAATAATTGAAGTTCGGGCTCCGTAGTTGACCAAGTCTAACGCAATCTCCATGCCCGAATTGCCAGACCCAACAACCAATACACGCTCATCTTGAAACTCCTTTCCATTTTTATACCCTGTTGAATGAAGTATTTTCCCCTTAAAACTGTCCAAACCCTCTATCTCAGGCGCACGGGGCTCTGCCGTCTCACCGCTGGCCACCACCAAGAACCTCCCCACATAGTCCTCCACCTCGCCAGAGTTTCGATTCCTAGCCTTGACTCGCCACAGGTGATGGGCGTTATCGTAGTGAGCTAATTCGACGGCTCTGTGGTAGGAAGGTAGGATGTGGAAGTGATCGACATAGTCATCCAGGTACTGAATGAACTGTTTCTTGGGCACGTAGTGAGGATAAGACGGAGGGAAGGGCATATGAGGGAGTTCGCACAATTGCTTCCTCAGGTGGAGATGAACACGATCGTAGCTGTATTTCTGCCATAGAGAAGCATAACAGTCTTCCCTTTCAAGGAGGATGTAACGAATGGAGCGTTGTGTTAAGCAGGCGGAGGCGGCGAGGCCGGAAGTTCCGGCTCCGACAAGTATGACAGCCGCTTCCTGCATGTTCAGTGAAGAGACTGGCAGGTGGTATTGATCTGTTTAATAGTTGGAAAAAAGAGACTGCTCGGGGGATAAGGGACGAAGGTGGTCCAAGGAACTGATTAATTCCTAGGTACTCCCACCCGGAGTATCACCGACCGGTTATCTCAGTGGCCCCTTTCGTGTCAGTCGTATATATTACTCCTACAAGATAAAGCTTATAATCTAAATTGCAGTACGAATTTTATTTTATATTTAGGATGCAGTATGAATTTTATTTTATATTTAGGATTTGAGATAGTATATTTCTTTTATCGGATGATTTTTTTTTCGCTTATTCACTCAAAACTCTCAAATCTAAATATTATATTTTTTTTTTTTGGGTACATTTTATGTCTTTGTGGGTTGTCTAATACTCTCTCTAATCCTTATATCGCATATTTACTTTATTTAAGTATATTAAGTAAGGTAACTAAGTTTTTTAATATAATATTTTTTAAAACATCCTAGTTATTTTTCTTAATTTTTTTTTATTTTCTCTCTTTCTTAACTATTAATTACGGAACATTAATAAATATAAATTAGTAAAAAATTGATAAATATAAAAGTTATGTCCTATGTTTAATATTAAAAAATGATTTTTCAAATATGTCTTATATTAAAAACTTGAGGGGCTAACATTCAATCTCATTACTTCATCCAGAAACAACCCATAAAATAAAACAAAAAAAAAACATATGTTATTATTATATTAACGATCTCATTTTAAATTTCTATAGTCACTATCAAATACTGCTGAAAACTGCTGAAACAATTCAGAAATTAAAAATGAAAAAATTGTATAAAATGGAAAAATATTCCTCATGTATCACAGCCAAACTTATTCGCTCATGATATGTATTAAATTTATTCACTTTAGACTGTCTGTATTTTGGCCTAGCATATTCGTTGTTGCACACTTGCACGGCATTATTTTTGAATGAAACCCCGTTTCACTCAAAAAGAAAAGGCTTAATTACTATAAAATAGACATTCCTTTCTCGGATTCAGAGGGTCAGACAGAACTTTCGATACCTCAAATAATGAAGTCATAGATATTCATATTGTAGTATGTAACTTTTGCTTGTTATTTTACTATTATTTAATTTAATATGAAATTTCCTTCCGAATGACATTAAAGTTAGAAGAATGCTGGTTAGTAAATAGTATTATTGAGGGATGAACATGATAGCGCTGGCAAGACAAAAAAGAGAACAGCATCTGTGTTTTGTGAACGACATAAAAGAGAGCAGAATTATGGAAAAGGCGCACAGTCATCGATTGGCAATTAAAAGGAGAAAAGTGCAGGTGGAAAAGTGGAAGCCAGTGGAAGGATGTTGATTGACTCAGTTTGGTTGGAGTTCCCTGGCCAAACCAGTATCGTTGCTTTGAGATTGCAAAAGAGAGGAAATGTCATCGGCAATCTTCTCTGCATCTCCGTTAGCTCCACGGAAACCCCACTGTGCCAGTCCCACACAGTACAATCCATTCTTTCCCTTCCAATGGTTTGGGAATTTTGAAGTCGCCATCCCATCTTCGTCCAGAAGATCCTCACCCCCCTGCTCAATACCCAAATTGTCAACATTACAGGAGACAAATAGGAAACGCATGTCATGGGTTTTCTTCATGAGGTTTCATCACTCGTGCATTTAATTACCTTAAGCCACTTGTGAGTTGATCTCTTGAAGCCTGTGCAGAACACAATCGAATCAAACGCAAGCGACTTGCCATCCTTGAACACCACCTCGTTGCCTCTAATCCTCTCTATTTCCGCCCCCAACACCTTCATATATCACCAATACTCCATCATTAGGCTTAACCGAGGTTATGCGAGCAGAAATTAATCATAAAAGATATGTTTTCTCATCCTATTGGCTAATAGCTAACAACCTCTGCTGATATATAGAGCTCGGTCCCGAGTCTTCCAATGGCAAAACATGTTTGAAATTCATCGATTGGGATTCAGGGGATATAGTTGATCGCATCCAATCGGAATCAAAATGAGAAAACCAGATTGAATCTAAACTGGGACAATAATAAAGGAGTCATAGCGACATTCAGGTGCCACGGGCATTCGCCCCATACACATACCTGTATATATCCAGACTTGATTTTCTGGATGGTTCCTACATCAATTATAGAAAACTTGCCGTACTTCTTCTTCATGGTGAAAGGACCCTCACTAGGCCAAGGCAATCCATACTTGGTGAGATCCCCAAACACAATCCTGCTCGATGTCACCAGCAGATTCTCCACAGTGCTTGGCGACAGATATTTTAACAGAACAGTGGCGTAATGCATCATGTCCCTAGGAAGAATATGAACCTACAAATCATAATATATCAATATGTATATGCCCGCATGGACTAACCGGCGAATGAACACATTTGGAGAAAAAAAGATTCAGTAAATTCAGATCGGCGACAAATACACTATATAACTAATTACCGGGCTTCGAACAATAATCGAAGGTCGGGCTCCATAGTTGACCAAGTCTAACGCAATCTCCATGCCAGAATTGCCAGACCCAACAACCAATACACTTTCATCTTGAAACTCCTCCCCATTTTTATATCCAGTTGAATGAAGCACTTTCCCTTTGAAACTGTCCAAACCCTCAATATCAGGCACACGGGGCTCCGCCGTCTCGCCGCTGGCCACCATCAAGAACCTTCCCGCATAGTCCTCAACCTCGCCGGAGTTCAGATTCCTAGCCTTGACTCTCCACAGGTGATGGGCGTCATCGTATTGGGCTAATTCAACGGCTCTGTGGAAGGAAGGGCGGATGTGGAAGTGATCGACATAGTCATCCAGGTACTGTATGAACTGTTTCCTGGGCACATAATGAGGATAAGATGGAGGGAAGGGTAAATAAGGGAGCTGGCAAAATTGCTTCCTAAGGTGGAGATGAAGACGGTCATAACTATATTTCTGCCACAGAGAAGCATGACAGTCTTCTCTTTCAAGGAGGATGTAAGGAATGGAACGTCGGGATAAGCAGGCGGAGGCGGCGAGGCCGGAAGTGCCGGCTCCCACAACTATGACATCCGCTTCATGCATATTGGTTGTAGAGACAGCGCGGGGATAAGATAAGGGGGGATAACGTGTTTGGAGGAGGTCCGAGCAACTAATAACTCTGTTTAGGACGCAAAACACTGGTTTTTTTATTTTTTTCCTGTTAGTTGGCGCGGAAAAAATTATTGTTAATTGTCAACGGTGGGGTTTGAGCGATAAGATGTACGGAGGGTCCAAGGTGCTAACTAAGTAATTTGCTTTATTAGTTGGTAACTTGGTGCGGGGATTTGAACGATAAGGTGTACGGAGGGTCCAAGGGACTGCCTAATGAATTTGTTTTATTAATTGGTATGGGGAAAAAATTAAATTTTTGTTTTTAAATGTTGAGAGTGAATTTGAACCCACGCCGACCAACTCAGACATCTCAATTTTTTTCTTCTCCATAAAATCATACTTCTTGTTGATAAAAATTATTTAAATTCTAATGAAATGACACTCTCTTCACTACCCGACCTCTGACATTTCCTACCGTTTCTTCTTTTCGTGTTTTTTGTTACAATTTCGGATCCACAGGCATGGCGTCAATCGGGTTCTGGACATGTATGTTTTAAAACGTAAAATAAAATTAAGCTCTTTTCTCACGTCATTCTGTTTTTTGTTTTTTTTTTTCCTGCCTGGACTTTTCTCCCAACAAAAATTCAGTGACGGAATGTTTATAGTATTCATGTCTCTTTTTTTTTTCACAACATACTTATATTAATATTTAAATTAAAAGTTACACGAGAACATAACTATTACACCGAAAGAAATAAACCAGAACAGTACAGGAATATAGACAAATAAAACCGAACAAATCAAATAAGAAGGACAGTAACAACCAAAACCACTGAAGAGGTAGGAATAAAAGAAACGTCAGTGATTGTATTTGTTCCCTAATCATCCGATGTTAGAAGTAACAAGAAAGAAGGTGTTGGTTGTAAAACTCACCCTATAGTGCACATCTCCTTATAAGAATTAGCTGCAAATATATTAGCTACACAATTACCCAAATAGATAATAATCATAAAAAAAAAAAAACAACCTCAAATGAAAGAAAACAAATGGAATCCCGAATCAAACTTCTCCTCCAATTAAGTAAATCTAACAAACAACTATTGAACACACTAACAATAGAAAACACCACTAGACACAACAAACATAAAAAAACATAGAAAAAGACCGTCCACCCAGTCAATAGAAACTGTCGAAGAAGAAGAGGCCGATACAACATCTCTCACCGTGAGAGAAGAGACTCCCACCACCTCAAGAAAGATTTGGAAAGGGAGAGGAAAGGCTCGCATCAGAGGCGAGAAAACAACCACCGTCGACCGAGATCTAGTAGAGAGCATAGGAGGGCCAGCGTCGAAGAAGATGGAGGCCGATTTGAGAAAAGCAACTCCAAAAATACTCCGGTGCTACCTTCTTTTGAATCTCCAAGCCCCGATCTACAAATCTATAACGGTGGTGGCTTAGATACGATGGTGGCTTAGATCTGAGCTCGTCGGCGACAAGATTGCTGCCGGCGAGAGAGGGAGCTGACTGACGAGGGCGAGCAAGAGAGAGAACTGAATGAGAGAGAGAGAGCGCGACTCGTCTTCCTTGTTATTTATTTCTGCAATTCTGTTTATAATATTCATGTCTAAAAAGCGAGTATATAGTAAAAACAGTGTCAGTTGCATCTCAGGGCTCTTCATT
The DNA here is from genome assembly GCA_037074495.1 of Acacia confusa. Lineage (NCBI taxonomy): Eukaryota > Viridiplantae > Streptophyta > Magnoliopsida > Fabales > Fabaceae > Acacia > Acacia confusa. The sequence continues at coordinate 3,047,094 of CM073507.1, read as the reverse complement.
TGTCACTGCTGCACGTGCTCTTGTTACTTTTTATTTTATCAGTAATAATAATATCCATTTTCCACTTAAATTGTGTGTGGGGGGATTCAAGATCTACAGTTTTATAGTTGTGCTTCATATTTGCCCATGTCTTCATTCTTTAGCCCTGTCTGGATCGAAAAAAATATAAGAATAGAAATGAAAAGGGTAGAATGGAAAGGGAAATATTTTACCTCGATGCGCTTGATTCTCACCCGAAAAGAAAATGAATTAATAGGGAAAATTTTGTTTGCTTTAAAGAAAATAAGATAGGAAAATGAGATAAAATATCATTTTACCCCTAAAATATAAAAAATTATTTAAAACTCATATGCTCTCTCTCTCTCTCTCTCTCTCTCTCTCTCTCTCTCTCTCTCTCTCTCTCTCTCTCTCTCTCTCTCTATATATATATATATATATATATATATATATATATATATATATGTGCACACTCGAGTGTGCGCTGGAATGCATACTCAATTGAGTGTGCACTGGAATGCATACTCAAGTAAGTGTACATTGGAGTGCACTCGAGTGAACACTTAGAAGGTGTTTGGAAAACACCCAAAATCTAGGTTTTACGCAAGCCGAGACAAAATTTCTCTCACATATTTACCCCGTACTACGCAAAATATAGATTTTGGAAGGTTTCCAAACACCCCCTTAAATTTAAGTGTGTGTTCACCTTCTCTTCTTCAGTTATTTGTGCACTCGCTTTTTGTTTTTTTTTCATCAGTTGCCTTTGCCCTCACCTAAATCAAACATAAAAAAAAAAAAAAAAATCCGTCTTTTCTTTTCATTTTCTCAACACGAAAACCTCATCCTCTCATCCTCTTCGATATGGAAAAATTTCTGGCTCCAACGTCTCTCCTCCTCGCATCCCCACTCAGTTTGCTTGTTTGTGTTTGAGTCTTCTTTTTTTCTTTCACCGTCATCTTCTCTCTCCACAATCATCACTGTCGCCTTCTTCGAAACTTTCCATGGACAAGTAGGATCCTTGGCCATGGTATTATCAACATCATCGTCATCAATGCCGCTCAAATTGTTGCTCATACAGATGGACTTGACACTGAGAAGGGATAAGTTGATCTTCTCCATCCTCCGAAAAATGAGTTTCATCATTTTTTTGGGAATTGATTTTCACATGTTTAAGGGAAAATTCAACTGTCGTCAGAAAACATTTTCACTGAAAAATATAAACTAAATAGGGGCATGCAAGGGAAAATACCCATTTTCCTTTTTCTTTCTCTAATGTTCTTTGATCCAAATGAGGCCTTTAACTTCAAGCCCTTCCTTTCCAGTTTTCCTCTCCATTCCATTTCTCCTACAGTAGGGGGTGGGGATTTTCTTTATATCTTTATCAACGGCACAGGAGAAAAAAAAAACTTTTTCGTTAGTAAATTTATATGAAAATATAATGATAAAGCATATATTTTCCCCTTCAATAATGAGCATATATGCACGAATTGCTTTTTTTCATTTTAATTTCTTTTTATTGTAAGATATATATCTCGTGCACGGCATTGCATAAGGAAAATACGCTGGCCATGGCGTCAGGAATAGGGGTCGTGTGCAGTTTAAACCCACTTACAGCTGACCCATCCCTGTTTGGGTCCTTGAATTATTTTCTTGCCCTCGTTGGGCCCCTCTGTTGTTTCATTTTTCTTAATGGTTTGAAGTTTGTGAGCTCGCAACCTCTTGTATTTGAGTTTAACTGGTGTGGGGCTCGATCTTTCTCACCTCAAGGGGGAGGGTTCGATCCCTATGTTGGTCAAGGTATTGAGAAAGACATCCTAAGGGTCGATTCCTACGTTGGTCAAGACATTGAGAAAGGCATCTTATGGGTCTAGGAAGCAGTGGTAACGCTGGTAGAGGTAGAGACATGTGTATCCTCTAGCCAATATTCCCTGTAGACTGGGCTCCAAGCGCCCTACCCTTAAACTATGGGTGAGGCCAACCCCTTTCCTAAAATTTTTATATATAAAAAAAAAAGGTTTGGGAACTCGCATAGTGAAAAGGAAAGAGGCAAGGGTATGCTCCAGAAGGGAATCACGCACCGAATTTGTCTTTTAGCAGAGAATGCCAGGTGTGATTTCAAAAAGAGTCCCAATTATCAATTTCCACTCACCAGTGCAACCCCACCTTTCTCAAAAGCCCCTTTTTAATGCCTCAATCATGAACCTCCTCCTTGGTTTCTCCTCTCCTGCCTCACTTTCCTCTGTATCTCTCTCTCTCTCGCAGACACATTAATTAGAGTACCATCATTAAGTCTGTATATATATCTGATTCTGTGATAATTTATGGCCTCCTTTTGGTCATTCACAACAATCTTCCTGGTCTTGATGGTATCCCATTGTTCATCATCCTTGGCTTCTCCACCAAGTGTGCGTATTTCCACCATATCAGCAGCACCAACAATATTACCTGCGGCTCCTATGGCCTCTACTCCTCTCTCTCCAGATATTGAGCCACTCTTTCCCTCTCCTGGAAAGGCGGCTCTCTCTCCATCCGATTCTTCGTTGCCCACCATTCCAGCAACCCCGAGTCCTCCAAATCCCGACGCTTTCGGTGTTCCAGGGCCTGTAATGGCGTTTCCTCCCTTAGAGTCTATGCCGGCCCATGCCCCTGCTTCACACACTTCATCTCACCCTCTGAATCTTATCTCATATCTGGCTTCACAGGTAATTTGCCTCATGCTGATGCTTCATGGCATGGGATTCTGAGTAGGTGCTGCCGTTTCTACTTTATAGTTCTTGTCGCTATTAGAGAATTCCCTTTTCTTACCTTATTTTTAGTACAGTGTATGAGGCACTGTTGGATGATGCTCCTGGGTTACTATCAATTATCTTTTAAGGCTGACAAGAGTTATATCTTTAACTATTAACTGTCTGTATCTATTTATGTATGCTGGAAATTATCTTTTACTGGATTTTTCTTTTCCATGAGATTAACACTTGTCAAATGCAATCCAACGATCGTGGTGAGGAGAGTACGTAACAGGGACCACAGATCACTTTGATGTTGCTCCAAGAGCATTGTTTATGACTCTGACGCAGCGATGCGCACTTCGCAATAAGAAACACAACATTTCAGGAAATAAAAGAACAGTCGAGGGGAGAAAAAAGAGATGGGAATTAGGGTGGCTAACACTATAAATTAAAAAATAAATTGCGGCGATGGGGAATGCATACAATATAACAAGCTGACAAAAGGAAGGACCACTAGTATATACTGTCTCTGGCTTCTCTTGTCTAGAAGGAACAAATGTTAAAATACATAACTGATATCTAAGATGCGGACTACTCGAATTTACTAAGCTTCCATGGGCGAACACTTAATATAGATTATCGACACATATACATATATGTATAAAACTATTTTCTACTTAGTGTACGCCATATGCCTACTTGTAGATGAAGTCTAGAGAGCTACAACGCTGGGCTGACTCCATGGATATCCATTAAACAGCTTCCCGGACAACGCTCCCATGAGTTTGTTAAGCTCAAAGGGGTGCTTCCCCTTCTTGTTACAGTTATTAGCAATGAAGTTTCTCATCTTTGAATTCTCCTGCCTTATCACATCTATTGCCAAACTCAGGTGTTTTATCACCTCTATCTTCTCCTCATCCTTCAGCCTCAGTTCATCCTTTTGTGCCCTGTTCTCTTCTCTCAATCTTCCTATTTCTTCCCTCAGCATCATTGCTTCATCACTCATGGCATCTTTCTTCTTCAGTTGATCTTTCTGTTCCCTGTTCTCTTCTCTCAGCCTTTCAATCTCTTCCCTCAAAATCATCAGTTCATCACGCGTTTCGCCTTTCTGCTTCACCTGATCCTTATAAACCCTGTTCTCTTCTCCAAGTCTCTTAATTTCTTCATCTAAGCTCTTGAGTTCGTCATTCACAACCACACAAGGAACTTCCCCTTTTGTACAGTTGTCTGGTTCAGTTTCATCTTCTTGCTCAGGATCGTCAACTTCAGACTCGGCAGACTCCTCCACATCGTAGTTGTCAGAGAAGCTATCATAACTTCTATCTGTGAAAGTCATGAATTTCTCTGATTGGTACTTGGCCGAGGCAAAAGGAGATCCTCCTGATTTGAGGAGGCGAAATCCAGAATCTGGTTTGACTTGATCATATCGCTCCGCTAGAGAGCGGTGAGTACGATAGAAATCTTCAACCATGCTAATAAGCTCTGGTCGCCTTTTGTAATACATCTCTGCACGTTGCCCAAAGGAATCAGCATCTTGTTCAATCAATTTCAACATTGCCTTTGTCTTCTCATTTAGCTCTGTCATCAACATAAAACACAAACTCAAGCAAATATCAACACGTTTTCCACATTCCCCTTTAATCTTATAGATTAATTCATTCCCAAAACCATTAGCCGTTTTAACACTCCAGTATATGTTCACAAAGAGGTCCAGGCGTAATTACAGGGGTTAACCCAACGGTTAAATCTAGAAGCAAAAGGTAGAAAAAGAAAAGAACTACAAAAGGAAAAAGCAAGAACCCCGATTCTTGGAATAGGCCCACAGCCTTTTATTGTTACCAGTACACCTACATTCCTCTTTACTCTTTTGAGAAGGACTGGTTTGAGCTTTCTAAGTGCCTACGTTTATAGATCATATGCCATAAGAAAAATTGATTATCATTCGGGAAGACACCAGTGGGTCGAAAACTTCAACAGACAACGAGCATAGCATTTAGGGACAAATTGAAAGCCAAGTAACAAAGAGCCAGACAAAAGATTAGTGGGGTCGTCGTGTAATCAATGCATCATTAAATTTTGTATCGACCATGAACCATAACAAAGAAGACACGTCACACCGTTCAACTTAGCACATGTGCTCCCAATCGAGCGAGTTGTGCGCTTGCCGATATTTTCAACACAATCTGCAGGGCTTCAAACAATGAAACTTTTCTACGCTCAAAAAATAAAAATAATAATAATCAAAAGCGTTCCACGGGTTCAGAGTAAACACCTAAGTTAATTGAACATCAACTACAGAGGAAGAGAAATTATACCAGAGAGAGTGGATTGGAACCATGGGGATCTTTTAGAGGCGCTGCGATCGTCAAGCCACCACCAGTGTGAGGGTTGATTCATCCTCATTTGTGCCATCTTCTGCGTCAATCTTCTCTTAATTACCACCAAAGATTTATATATGAAAACCAATATAACATAACAACAAAAAGAAACCTTGAATTTTTCAGGCAGCAAAATAAGTAATAGGTTAAAAGATACCAACAAAAATAAATTGATCGTGTTTCCATGATAGGTCAAAATCATAAGCACCGACCAAGAGATTGATACCGCTTCTTCGTTATTAACAAAGACAAGACCACAGAAGCATCGTAAAAGCCATATAGAGGCATTCCCGTCCTCTCAAAACAGTCCAAAGGAATACTTCTTAAAAAAAGAAAAAAAGAAAAATCGCCAAGGCTATGTTAAATTAAAAACATAAAATTTACGCTGTATGTGTTCTTTCTAAAAAAATCGGAAGCCATGGAGATGGCTATATGAGGATGACTATTACTTCTGAAAGGAAAGAGTGGAACTCGGCTATGCCCATTTCACAGAATCCAAAAAAGAGGGGCAATAGAAAGAGCATGGGGAAATAAGAGAGAACCTGATTCAAATTGAGAAAGAGAGTCGTACAGGTCGTCTTCCTCTTCGTCTCCGGCTGATGTAGAGTGTAGGCTTCGCTTTATCAGCCTCCAGAGCTCAGACTCTGTTTTCTCTCCCGAGCTGCGCTTCGCTCTCTACTCTTGGCTTGGCTCTTCCAGGGGATAAATGATAAAATAAATACAGCGCTTTCCGGTTTTGAATTCGTTTGTCTCTTTCAGAGTGGGGCAAATTCAAACTCTCCACTTTTACGGAATTGCCACTGACCGTCACCTTGTATTTATTTCCAGAGACTACTGCTGAGTGGCTGGCAATTGTCTAATGACTTGAAGGGTATTAAAGACATTCGATAGATACCAAGTAAATCCGCGAGTATTTGGAGGCGGATTTTTGACAAAATGATACTGCTATATTTTCTATTAAAGTTTGAAAAATGTTTAAAAGGAAAGCCAAAAATCAGATATACTCCATGACATGAGCACACATATATGGTTGCTGAGTAGGATGGGACAGATTTAGGAAGCGTGAGGGAGCGGAGTTGGCAGTAACGGTCCGAAACGGGGCTCATAAATTTCCTTACCCATTTATTTCTTTTGTGTGTGTGTAAAAGCATATAAGTTTACATATGAATTTTTCTCTCAGAAGTGCTTAGCATCATATGTTTTTTTTAATGCAAAAGTACACACGTGGTTACGTTTTAGAAGCAAAAGTAACACGGACTGTTAGTTGACTAGATGTTAACCGTTAACTTGGACGGATGAACAGTAACGTGGTATTGGGCGCTCCTGGGAAAAAAACTCGTATGTAAAATTGTATCTTAATCCTTAAATTTTTTTTTTTTAAAAAAACAAATATACCCACCGCCACCCCCCGCCGGTGGGCCCCACCTCCAGCGTCCGTCGTTGCCGGCATTCACCTCCGACGGCTTTTTTATTTTCCTTATTTTTAAATAATAATTAAAAAAAAGCCGCCGGAGGTAGTTGTCACCGCTGGCGTGGGGCTGCCGGCAGTGGGGAGGTCTGTCTCCCCTTAGTTTTAAATAATAATAATTTAAAAACAAAAAGGCCGCCGGCGGTGGTCGCTAGTGGGAGGGCGGCGGCCAGCCAGCGACGTGGGTGGGCGGCGGTGGGGCCCACCGGGGGGATATTTTTGTTTTTCCTAAATTTTAAAGGTTAAAGTGCAATTTTACATATGAGTTTTTCTCCTAAAAGTGCCCAACACCACGTTACTGTTCACCCGTCCAAGTTAATGGTCAACACTTGGTCAACTAACGGCCCGTGTGACTTTTGTTTCTAAAACGTAACCACGTGTGTACTTTTACCTAAAAAAAAACATATAGTGCTCGATGCTCCTGAGAAAAAAAACTAATGTGTAAAATTGCATTTTAACCAAAGCATATATGCTATTTTGGTAGCCTGGCATTTCGAAATCTTATGTCAAAATAAAACTGTTAGTGGCCCGACAAAGTATGTAGAGTAAGTTTGTATTAGCTTTAAGATAATAGTTTCTAAAGAAGAACTGGGAAAAAAAAAAGATTCATAAAATAGATTTTACAGAATGACTTCAGAAAATATAGAAAAAGCAACTTCTGATAAAAATCATGACTTTGAACCCCAAACCATGGTTCTGAATAAAAATCATGGTTCTACGGAATTTGATAATATTTATATAATTCATGTCAAAGCATAATTTTCAATTAAAACCATAATCTTATAGAATTAAAAAGTGTTTGTTAACTTTATTTTAAAATTATGATTTTGATCAAAACCATGATCTCATAAGGAAAAAAAACCCGTAATGGATGGACTAAATCTAAATGAATATGGTTGGATTTGAAACTTTTAGAGCTACATTAAATCCATACAAAACTTTTAAATGCCGGCACTTCTAAATGAAATAGATCCGTACATTAACCCATAATTTTTATTTACTCTCTTTTATAATAATGGAGACACTACATTAACATATAAGCTAGATTGCATGAAAGCAACAATAATAGCATTCACTATATTGATTCAACAGACGTACCATTTGTGTATTCTCTCAAATTCTTAATGCATAACTAAATTGTGGGTTAATCTTAATCTTAAATTTAAGTCATATTTCTCATATTTGTTATTTTGTTCTACTTTATCCTTAATATTGTTCCCTTATCAACAATAAAGTCTATGAGAGATAAAAGATATTGAGGAATATAATTAAAGTATTTTTTTTAAGAAAAAAACAATATCAACTAACTCAATTAATTTTGTTCATCTCATCAAAATTGGAAAATGAATCTTAAAGGATAGGAGAGGATATATTAACAACATCATAGCTCACGATGTTTAAAACTATATCTACATGCCCATCATCTTTAAAGTGTTTCACGAAACACAATAAAAAATGAAAATATTATTTATACCTTAAGTCAAAACCATATCGTTTTGACTTTATTTTAAATGAAGAGATAAATGGAAAAAAAAGTAAAGAAAAGAGTAAAGAAAAAAAAACAAAAAAGAACCAAAACGATATAGTTTTGGTTCAGAGCAGAAATGATATTCCCATAAAAAATTGATCATTGTTATTTTGTCCTTGTCATGCTAAAAATTTGAATGTAACTCAAACCTTTTAACAGAAGGAAATATATTTGCCCAGATTCAAATAATAGAAAAAGAAAAAAAGTCTCTAAAATATAAATTTCGAACCACATATTTTTTTTCAGGGACATTTTTAATCACAAACTTAAATTCTCACTCCCATAAAATGACGGTGGGATTTTCACCAAAACGATCGTCAAGGCGATGAGAGATGAGCTCGCGTCCCAAACACTGCAATTCGGGTAAGAAAATCGAACCCAACCCGATCCATTACGAGGACAACCAAAGGAAGGGGGTGTTTGAAACCTTTAAAAATCTAGATGTTGCGAGGTAAGTATGAGAGGAGTGTTGTCTCGGCCTTCTTCATAACACCCCGGAAGTAAGAAAGGTGGTCATCTGGATAAAGCCGTTGTGTCCGAACCCGACAGGTCAGCCCGGATGGTGAGCTCAGATTCCCCAGGAACCCTTTCCTTTTCCTCATTCCTTCAGTCCCGCAGTACGCCCCCGCTATGTGATCGAGGGGGTCAAATTCATTCAGACTTTGTTTTCTTTTCTTTCAAGGGCTTCTCTTTATTATTCAATGTATTCCATGTTTAGTGTTCCAATTAGCGTCATAAAATTTCTCGCTTGACCTCTGATAAAATGACTTTCGAATATTTGAAGTGGAGATAGTTTGGAAAGGAAGAGAGGGGATGGGGACGCTATGAAGCTCTAGTTTAACTTCCGTGTTTGATCAATCGGCTCTTATTTTGGTTTTGGGTGCTGCTGTGTGTTGCGTTCAGTTTAGGTTGTCTTGGATTTCGAATTGTCGTATTGAATCTATATGTCACTCTGTCTGCATGCTTGTAGTAGTTGATTTTTGCTTGGAAAGGGAAACCGTGTTGTTATTATGTTGTAACTTTCGTTGACAAAAAAAAGAGATTCAAGCTTTCCATGTTTTGGGGTTTTGCTTATCGACTAACAGCTTGCTTTTTGTAAAAAGATGGGATTTGGAAGGGAGGAATTGACAATGGCTCTGAATATTTAAAAAGGAGACTATGTCGTTTAGGAGTATCATCCAGGATATAAAGGGCGAATTTGGAAGTATTTCTAGGAAAGGATTTGAGGTGAAGTTTGGGTATGGGATGAGATCGCGGTCACAGTCACACCGCGATGCTGGGGATCATGTCTTGGTTGGCGATGGTTTGAGGCAGAGTTGTTGGGCTAATATGCCCCCAGAGCTTCTGAGGGATGTGTTAATGAGGATTGAGGCTTCTGAAGATACGTGGCCAGACCGAAAACATGTGGTTGCTTGTGCTGGTGTCTGCCGTAGTTGGAGAGGAATCATGAAAGAAATTGTGAAATCTCCTGAATTATCTGGCAAGCTAACGCTCCCAATCTCCTTGAAGCAGGTATGACTATTTCGCATGCCTTTACTTCCTTCAATCTTATTTTATGTTTGGTTTTTAATAACTTCACAAAGGTTTTTAGTTTGAGGTTGCAAATCTTGTCAAACAAAATAGTCTCATGCCAATTTAGTCGTGCTCGGTTTCTGGGCTTTTAGGTTGAACTCGTCCAACTTCTTCACTGAGCTGAAGTTTAGTTTGCTTGACAGTAATGTACTTGCATCAGTAGCGTACCAGTATTCATCAATTGTATCTTTATTCCCAAACTTAATTGAGGCATAATGAAACATCAGAGGCAGATTTGCGAGTGACATAGTTGGACAAGCACATTAATTAATTGCGGTTGCAATGGCTTGATGGTCTCTTTAATTAAACAAGCTAAATGGTTATTTGTGAGGTTTAATTACAGCTGATAGAGCTTATAATTTGTTTCTTATGTGATAGGTGATTAGAGTGAAGTTGGCATTACTTTGCCTTTGTTTGTCCCTTCATGGTGAGATGAATTCCAAACCACCGCCTACCCCAAACAATGGGTGAGAGACTGAGATTGATTTAAGGTAGAATAACATTTGGGTACCTTGTAAGGAACTTTTTTTTTTCTTGGTACCCATTTCAAAAGGATAGTTGTTAATATGGTGTGACATAGTTGTATATCTCAAAAGGATAGTTGTAAATGGATGTGTTCAAGGTACTAATGTGACAATAATTCCTTATAAGTTACCCAGATGTCATCCTCCCATGATATGATTGGCACTATATGCATTTCCTGCTGTCATAGGCATGACTTTGGTTGAACCTGCTTTGCATCTTTCTCAAGTGAATTTATTGTTGGTGGCTATTTTATCGTTAGGAAGGTGTCACACCTCTAAATTAAATTTATCCTACTGTTGTTGTGCAGCCTGGTCCAAGGAACTCTCTTCTTCAGTGCTATATTAAACGTCATCGCAGTAATCAAACGTATTATCTGTACCTCAGTTTAAACCAAGGTAAGCACTACTAGACATTAAATTTAATATATTTGGTTCATTGCATCTAATATAATGACATGTAAGTTAGATTAGTGGTGGTCTATTCTTTTTCTTGTACTGATGTAATATTGTAATATTCAAAGAAAAATGGTTGCCTTTTTTCTATTACTTTCTTAATTTCCTTTTTTCCCCTTCTATATAGTTTGATGCAATTTAATGTTGGTACTTACAGCTTCAGTCGATGATGGCAAGTTCCTTCTTGCTGCACGGAAATGTCGACGTCCTACCCATACAGACTATATCATTTCTATAAACTGTGAAGATGTATCAAGAGGGAGCAGCACTTACATTGGGAAGTTGAGGTGAGTTTAGCTTATATTGGTCATGACTGATCCATCAGTATCTTTTAAGTCTAAAATCGCTCGCTTGCTTTACTTGTGACAGGTCAAATTTTCTGGGTACCAAATTCACAGTGTATGATGCGCACCCTCCAATTTGTGGTACCAGAGTGACTAAATCTCGTTCAACTAGACCAGTTAGTCTCAAGCAAGTGTCTCCAAGAGTTCCAGCTGGCAATTATCCCGTTGCGCATGTCTCATATGATTTGAATGTCCTGGGTTCCAGGTATTGATAATGTTATTGAAAGAATCTCATGAAAGAAGAGAATTATGTGGGCAGGAATCTTAAAGTCATAATATTCTTTTCTTGTGGTTGTTTGAAATTCCCCTATTCCCTTCTGAGAGGTTATTTCGTTGCTTAGTCATTCTATTAAATTTACATCTAGCACTGCTTAGATTCAGACGGGGGAATGTTTGCAGGGGCCCAAGGATAATGCACTGTGTTATGGATGCCATCCCAGCTTCAGCTGTTGAGCCAGGAGGTGTGGCCCCTACACAAACTCAATTCCTGCATAGCAGAATTGATACGTCTCCATCTATTCCCTTCTTTAGGTCAAAATCCACTCGCTTGGAAAACTTCCAATCAGTTCCTTTGTCTTCCCAAAACAAGGGAATGCTGGTATTACAAAACAAGTCCCCTAGGTGGCATGAGCAACTCCAGTGTTGGTGTCTAAACTTCAATGGGCGAGTGACTGTGGCTTCTGTAAAAAATTTCCAGCTGGTGTCTTCTCCAAAGAGCGGGGTTTCTGAACAGGCTCAGGAAAATGTTATTCTTCAGTTCGGAAAAGTGGGCAAGGATTTGTTTACGATGGATTATCAGTATCCAATCTCCGCTTTCGAAGCATTTGCAATATGTCTTAGCAGCTTTGACACCAAGATTGCTTGTGAATGACTGTGACACAGGTATCTTATTTCTAATAGAACGATCTGTTTTAAGAGGCAGTATCTTAATATCCTTACCGGGAATTATAGTCTCTTAAAGCATTTTCATGGTCGGTTCAACTTATTCATGAGAAGTTTTTGTTGGTGCGCTGAAAGTACTATCTACAAGTCATATTTAACGCTGAGAGCCTGAGAGTGTCTGACCATTGACCATTATTTGCTTTGACCGGCATTTATGAATCCTCTGGCGACTAATGATGATGTCCTTGCTGTTGCTATTTTGTTCAGAATTATTGACTTGGGATTATTCATAAATAATCATGCTACCATAATATGATCATAAAGAGGATATTAGAGGTGGCTCTTTTGTCTCCCATTAATGCTTATGACATATATAGTTGCTGACTTTTCTTGGCAGATGTTAGCCAACGTTACCGTGCTGGTTGGAACTTGGGAATGCACATGCATCAGACATTGGCAACAGCGTTTCGAATTTTCTCTTTTGGTTGAAATTTGAGTATGAAGGCCTCACCCTCCGCCTTTATACCTGAGTAGAAGATCTTTTTGAGTGGTGTACTTATCCAAGATTCTAGGTTGTGTTTCTCTGTTCCAAGTTTGTAGACAACCTCAGTTGCGATTGGTTTGCTTTGTTTTGAGGTGCTTTCTTTCAATGCCCTTTATTTTTGCAATTGACCTTCTTTTATGCTAAATGAACCTTATTCTAAGCTCTCCATGAAGGGAGGGGAAAGTGGGGGTGGTAAGTGGTTGTTTTGGGTAAGAGATAGAGTGGTGATGACAGTATCCCGAACCACTTAACTGTAGATGTATAATCGTGTGTTTGGCATTATGTATTGCTGGGATTTTTCTGACATAATTAACATTATATTTGACTGCGCTGTCAAAACTTTTAAGATTCGTTGTCTCCAATCTTGTAACTGCATGCTTCATCCATGGGAATATGGGATCATGTTTCATGCCGAATCAATTACTGGTGTGTCCAAAGCACGCTAGATTGCATAGGGAAAATCCGTTTCTTTTTCTTTTTTTATTGTTTTCGGCGAAACTATAAATAAATGAGCCACGGGTTTATCCTATAGGAACGAATAATCAACCCCATGTGTGCCAATGTTAGTCTTATTATGGGATAGAAGTTTTCTCACACAAGCCACAAGGGACTATTTCTTAGGAACGAAAAGAGTTACAAGAACACGCCCTTCTCTCTAGTACAGATGAGCCACGAAGGCTTATCTCAATAAAGACGAATAACCAGTCCAATATTTATCAATCAGAGGTTTTATTATGTGATAGTATTTCTCTCTCATACAAGCTATAAAAGCCTAGTCCTTTCTCTTAGGAACAAAAAAGAGCTACAATAGCATGTCATCCTCTTTGGGATGAATGAACCAAGAAGGCCTATCTCAATAGGTACGAATAACCAATCCAATATGCATTAATGAGAGGTCTACTCATATGATAGTATTTTTTTCTCACAAGGCCTATTTCTTTCAACCAATACCATGTGTGTCAATGGAAGATCTTATCATGTGATAGTATCTTTCTCAAATTTCTCTTTTATCAATCACAATCAACCAACACCACAATTTATGCAATATGATTATATCTTAAGATTACCCGTGAACATGTTCTTACAAATCAATAATTAAGGTAAAGCCTCTTTTCCAATACTTTACAATTCCATTTCAAATCACAAATCTCACCCGACAATTTTCTCAAATGAAGAGTATATAGTATACCAATAGAAAGTTCATATCTCATTTAATCATCTCATACTATCAATATCTCAAAAACAAGATATTGGCATCTATGACAAATGAAAAGTGTTTACCTCTTACAAAGTAAAGAGATATTAACACAAATAATAGGCCTTGTGTTGAACACCAACAATTCACAATCAATCTACACAATCATGTAATCATACATCTTGAGTTATTTGGGTAGTTATTACGAATTTCCATTTCCCAAGTTTAATAATTATAAATCTTATATGTCTGGATATATATTTTTCTCAAATGAAAATTTGAATATATATAAAGTTATTCATGGGTGTGTGTATTTTGATAATTGCCAAGACACTTCAACCATATATTCACTTCCACTTATATGGTTAAAGCTTCAAATTTTCATTTGAGAAATTCTCAAGTCTCCAATACCATAACTAATTATTGCAACACAAATTTCTATTTTCTCTAACAATTCAAATCACTCCATTAAATCTTTAGCAACTCCCAATTCGCTTACTTTAACAAAAACCCAAAATTTTCAAATAAAAAATTCATTAAAATTCCAACCTTCAAACTCAAGCTTAAATCTCCAAATTAAACCACAAAAAATTTCATATTACCCCCAACAAACCTGAATCAATCATTTGATTCAAATTTAATTGGTAAAAATATAATATATTCAAAAAGGGAAAATTGGGGATAAATCCATGTTTGACAAATTAATTGGAAAATGGGATCTGAAACATTTAGGTTTTTTAGGGTCAATAAGTATGATGAGTAAAAGACCAAAGCACCTTTAGTAGAAGCTCATTTGTAAATTGTGGTAGTATTTTACCACATGAGATCTCCACACCCATAGCCAACAACCTTCTTCCCCTACCACCAACAACTTTTTAACCCACCATGGATGCTCATATACAATTAGTGGATGCTTAGTTGCAAATTATAGTAGTTTTATACCACTTGAGATCTCCACACCCACAGCCGACAACCTTCTTCCCCTACCGTTGGCAACTTTTTAACCCACCTTCTTACACCCTCTTTCTACCCAATCTCATCATATATCTGCAAACATCTAAACTTCACGCAACCCCATCGCTAGGATTTTATCATCTTTTTCTGTATTATCGAATCTACTGCTAGGAACAAACTACCTTATTCTTCTAGATCTATTGCCCATTAAGCCATTGAGGGTGAAATGTCATCAAGATCAAAGTCAATGGCCTTGGTTAATTTGAAGATGATGAAGAGAATAAGACTCATCACTCTTTATTGAAAAGACTTGTTGCTATTCATTAAAGACTCATTATTGTTATCATCCCACTCATCACTGTATGTGAAGGAGAAGAAGCTTGATAATGAAGAAGGGGAAACCCATCAAGGTTTAATGAAGACCTGTCGCTAGTATATGATTTTTATATCTTGATTTTTGAAAGTTGTAATTTTTTTTTTTTTTGTGCCTTTGTGGATTCAACAGTGTGGAGGGGATTTGATTGTTTTGCTTTTGTTTGGGAGGGAATCAATCTTTTTAGCCTATGATTTGTGGGTTTAACTCTACTAGTTTGATTTCACAATGTTGCTAACAGGAGATTAGAGAATAAGGTTTTTTTTTTAATTGCTTAATAAGGTTTTTCTTTTGCCATTTTTAAAAAGGGTAATTTGGATCATTAGTCAGACTAAAGGATTTGAATATTTCAAGTCTCATTCCCTAATTAACTTGTGAAATAGGGATTTATCCTCAATTTTTCTTATTAAAAACCTAAACTATTTACATAAAAATCCAGTTTGTAAATTTTCAAGACAAAAAATAAATAAATCTAAACCCTTAGAAGTTGACTACTAAAATAGCTCAACAATTCTATAATCATATATTGGTAAAAACTCAACACTTATTATCAATTCGAGTCCAAAAATTTGCTCTGAACACCTCGAAATTATATCCGTTAGAAACAGTAAATTGAGTGGGGCAATATTGTTGAAGGGACTTTAGTGAATACCAAAATGAATCAAGAGCTTGCCAAGAGAAGAAAAAATGGCGCGCGAGCACCACCTGCATCGAAGAAGACACCCTCTGAATTCCTCTTTCCCTCCCTCACTGTTTCTCATCTGACGCGTGGAGAGGTTTTTAAATTCAAAACCCCACGTCTTGCAATATGTTGAAGGGCCTTGGCCGTTTGGCATATTTCATATATATATATTAAATTTCAAATTGTTATGGGCCAAGAGGATTGAACTTGGCCCATTTAATCCCCCCCCCCCCAAATACTTTAATTGGTCTCTTCTTCTTCTTCTTCTTCTTTTTCTTTGAGTCTCATAAATTATACCACTTCAATTCTAATTATAATATAATATTTGAGAATTGGTATTGATTTTAAATAGAAGACATAATTATCACTTTTTTTTTTAATTTATCTTTTAGTGATGCTTCATCAACCATAATCAAGGGGAGGAAGGAGTGAGAGAATTAATAAATATGCTTAAAGTGTTTTAAAAAACATATCTCATATTACCTAATTTAACTAATTTATTTAATCCGATCAAATTAGATAAATATATATTACTGTTTATTAATTAAGGACAGGAGGAGTTCCTGTTATTTGTTTCTATTTATTTGTATTTTAGTCTCATAAATCATACTTGTGATAATTTTCCCTTTTCCATAAATTAATTTATTTATAAAATTATTTAAATTGTAGAAATGAAAACTAGGATGTTCCATGTGCCTGAGTTTATGAAGAGGGGAAAGACGAAAGAAACAATGACATTCCTCTTTGATCTGAATCATTCATCCTCCAAGTCACGGGCGACACATTCATTTAGGTCTGTGCTGGGCACCGAAAGCGAATGAACTCCCTTAGTTTCTTGAGATGCTTAAATGCCCCTCCCTTATTATTATATTAACTTTGAATACAATACAAACCGACTTGTCTGCGTCACCACTTGGATTTTAAGGATAGAGAAAGGGATGTGTAAGGACCCTATTCAGTGGAAAACGTCTCATTATTATTAAACACACCCACGCAATCAAAGCAGAGAGACAGAAAACGAAAGCCCCGGCCTCTCTCATGAGCTTCGATCACTTCACACTTCAATCAATCCGATTCCGATTCCCCCATTATTCATCTCTTCCATGGCCACCCCCAGAAAGAAACGTACGTACGAGAACCCACAATCAAATCAGCCAAGAGAATGAAGCGAGAAGGTAATGTGAATTTGGGCCTCGAAGAAGTCAGTATCAGGAGGAACTGGTCCCCGAGAGACAAGGTGATACCAAGTGGTCCATTTGTGTCCAAAAGTAGACCAGTCCATGGGATCGAGCGAGCTTTGGACCTCAGATGGACCACACAGCCAGCCCTTCAATTGCCTCCACGGCCAGCTTCTGATTCACACGTCTCTCCCTGGAACTTGCTTTTCTTGTATAGTGAGGGTGGATTATTTGAGGCTCGCCTTGTACTTGAAAAAATATGGATGGACCCAGCCATAAACAATTATAACAAATGATGTTACCCGTTAACTAACTTGAGTAGCAGATATTCAGTCCCATTTCTCCTCCCAATTATCATCTCCAAATTATTGCTCCTCATTTGTTTCTTGTCATCGACCCGATTGGGATTGCACAACTGTTTTCAACCTTTCGCTATTTGCAAGCTGGACCCAGCACCCCTGATAACAACTCATGCCTTTTCATCTCTCTCTCTCCCCCTCCACGTGTCTGCCTCATGATTTTCTTAATATGGCCAGCCATAATGTTGAGTTGATACTTTATACCATCCAACGACGACTTGTGGTATTTTATTTCTAGGAAAAAAAATTATCGGGTTCATATTACTTTCAACATAACACTTTAATTTTCCTTTATGTCATTCACTGTATGTTTGGATTTAGATTGGTGATCAAAGCTGTTTTTCCAACTTAATTTATAATATATGAGATAAACATATAAGATATAAGATGAGTTGACTTACGTAAACATGCTTCTCTAACGTTAATTATATTAAAACAGACCTTCAATGTGAGGGGATGATTATATATAAGAAAATATATATTTGTGCGTCTGCTTGTATATATAACTACCCCGTTTTTCCACACCTTGCGTGAGATACATGATAAAAAGAAGAAAACGTGCGTGTATACATAAATATTAAGGGAAAGTGGGTGAAAGAGGTGCGATCCTAACCAACGGGGGCAAAAAAAAAAAAAAAAAAAAAACTCCCCAAATATACGTAAAATTGTTTTTACACTCACTTTTGCAAGGGGGAGAAAAGGTTTACTTTTGTTATTATTCTAAAATGAATAGGCCATTACTGTAAAAAAAAAAAAAATGAATAGGGCAGTGTGAAACTAAAGTAACAACTGCATTATTATATATATATATGTTCACGGCATGAGAGGATAACAAAGGAAGGCGTGGATGGCGTGCCAGCCTGATCCGAATTGTCAAATAAAGTGGGAAGTATTTTGAACAATAATGGAGTTAGAATTTGTCTTCTAGTGGGACGAACTACACATATATATAAAGGAAGAAACTTTTGATAATGCCGAATTCAATATTAATATTCATTTTATTTCAAATCAGGCACATACAGGAGCTCCAACTTTGAATCGCTCAATGACTAGCCCGACCTTTTCGAAAGTATACGACAGGGGATGGATCATCCTACTTTTTTGTTAGAATGAAATCATGAAAACGGAGGCCGTATAGCTTTCCCTGTTCCTGTTTGGTGTACCTGTACTACGTTTGACCCCCATGTATGTGTATCTTTGTGACCAATGTTTAAACTAACCAACGTACAATCACGCCGCCTATATATCTAATTTGGATATGCATGCCAGCAAAAAACAAACTTGATTGATTCTCGTCAAAATCGCAGTACAGTATCTAACGCACCGCGTTGCTTTTGGTGGCCAAACTAATTAAATCTGTAGCCCACCCAATCTTAAGTGGTTGCTTCTTATTGCCCCATAATTATATTGATGAATCACGTTTTTTGACGAAAATGTACAGGTTAGATGAATCCCATCTTTCACTTTCCACTCATCAGACTCAAACGTACCGTCCACAAGGTTAATTAACCCCGAGATATCTTCTTCTTCTTCACCAAGGTTTATTTATTTATATAATTCTCCCCACATTAATTTCCCACAAGTGTCCCATCTCGTAACCGAAAAGCATTCATTCGTGGAAGCTAACACGCACGTTCAACGTATATTTTAAAGCATCTGTTTCGTGCGTCATTCGGATGATAAACTTAAAGCGCTATTTTTAAAGATATGCATGTACAACAGAACACGAAGGCCGTCGTAGGGAAATATGAATGAATAATGGCAATATATACTTATATGAATTGATATGCTGCGGTGAGTGTACGTACGTGGTTGATGAGATCGAGCGCACAGTCCAAAAGGAAGCCCCTCTGCAAATAATATAAACATCCGCAGCCATGGTGGCGACTTTAATGTATATAATATAGACACACGCGCACACTAGCTGGTCTGTTTATTTATGAGTCATAAATATTAGGATGCCATGTATTAATCACAGGGGGTTTTGGATGAACGGAGGAGAGAAGGAGACGCGCAAGTTGGGGTAGAGAGAGAGTCAGAGAGAGAAGTTCAACAATGTCGGTGTCGGTGACGGTGACAACATATGAAATGAGCAGCTGTTACGTTCCTGCTTTTTGAAAAACTAATCCAGACTTTGATTACTGTAATCCCCAGCTTTTTCCATTTCAATGATGCCGTCAAAGCCCCTCTTCCCTTACTATATCATTTATATTCCATGCTTGGAAGCTCCTACTCTACATGCATGTTCCTCCATAACCAAACAACCACCTCCTAACCACTAAGCTGTACTTTACTAGGGTTTACTCTATTTAGCAGGAGCTTTCTCTCAAATAAGTGTGATCTTGGCCTCTATTCATCACACACACTCTACGTACGCCATAACCAGAATACGCGTTTACTGTTTATTACATCCAATTATTGAAGTGTATTGACCGACACGTTCTGTCATTTGTAACATAATTTAAATTTTGATGGGCACTTTTTCTTAAAACAGATAAATAAATGCCTCTAATAATAATACTCCCCTGGTAATAATATCCAGTCTCACTCAGCTTCCTGTGGTTTTGTGAGGGAACACGAAAGTATTTATACGCGCATTATTGGCTACTGTATAACGCTCCTATCCTGTCGATAATTTTCACTTGATCGTCTATCCTTTGGAGCTGGTGGTGGCAACGGATTTTCACTTTTCACATGCCACGTGTACGGTTTTGCATTCAGATCTAACAATCTAGCGCTGGCTCGCCCTTTCCAAACTTACCCACTAAGCATGTTCACTCGATCGCCGCGATTATTAAATATTTTATTATAATTAATTAATATTATAATAAAGTAATACCTCTTCTTTCTCTGACGCATCAGAATAGATTGTTATTCTGAAATTCATCGTGACAGTTGTTGTTAGGCAAGAGACGTGGTGCGAACACGCTTATGTTACGTGGTGTTGGTGTACGTACTCTTCCAGCTATATATATAAAATATTCGTCAATTCCACAATTTTCTGCACAATCCTCTCTTTTAGCGATTCAAGGTGATTATCAAACGATTTGTGGTTAAGTAAAAGACTGGTCATCAGTGATTTACTTCTGGGATTTTATCTCTCTCTTGTAAAAGTAATTAACGAGACATACGGAAGAAAACAAAAGAAAGGAAAATGATGGGGCTGATGATCTCTAATGTAATCTTCTTAATTATCATCATCACAGGATATGTTTTTAAGGTTGTAATTTTCAAAATGAATGATTGGTAATCAGTCAATGAAATGTGATTAGTGTAAAGAATCTGAGGAGTGGAGGTTATCTAATGCAGTGGTCAATGACGTTAAAGCCTGGGTAATTGCCATCCTGTGTATATGTGCAAACTCCAAATATAATTAATCGCGCGCATGATTAATTATTGGCTTCTGTTTTTTATGGGAGATGGTTCTTGTTGGTCAAAAAAAGTTAGGTGAGGTCCTGTTGGACGCTCACGAGAGCCATTCCTTTTGCCGTGAGAGTCTTTGTTTGTTTGATATGGACGAATGAAAATAAATAAACATAAGATTCAGGTATGATTTAATTAATGCGATTTGTAAAAAATTAAATAGGGGAGGCGTATACGTAGGCTTCCACTGTAGACATAGAGAGAGAGAGAGCCAGGGACAATATAAAGAGATTAGACTTTGAGTAATGATAAGACGGAGACCCTTCCACTAATTAATGAAAAGGTCACTCCTCATTAGTTATTAATCAATTTA
This sequence comes from Acacia confusa, assembly GCA_037074495.1. Taxonomy (NCBI): domain Eukaryota; kingdom Viridiplantae; phylum Streptophyta; class Magnoliopsida; order Fabales; family Fabaceae; genus Acacia; species Acacia confusa. Next base: position 3,026,198 of record CM073507.1, on the reverse strand, counting down.
ATAAACCTACACCTACGTAGCTTTCCATCACGTGCGCCTAATCTCTCTACTAAACTAATTATAACCTCATCACCCTCCCCCCCAATTAACTGCCCTTCCCAATTTCCACACCCCTTTAGCTTTTGTTCTTAAAAATAGTAGGAGATTTCACTAACTAAACATTAGATATCATTAGTAATACTCTCTCTTTTTTTTTTTAATACATATGGTAGAGGAGGGGCAAGATTAAAGACAGGATGAGTCCGTGTATTTTAATGACTTTTTGGACCCATATTTCGTTACTGTTACAAGAATAAAATAAATAACTATATATTCTCTCTAATTCTTATTATAAAGACATTAATTAATAAGTATACTCGGTTTTTTTTATAAGGAAATTCTTTGTTTCTAAATAATATTAATTTTTTTTTATATACACCAAAAATTAATAAGAGTAGTGAACCAGAGTAATAATTAACATGATATTAAAATTTAGTGTCAGTAATAGAAATAACATTAAAAATTATTTAGATTTTAGGATAATTTTAATAATATTAATTTGTGAAAATTATTAATTACTATCTTATAATAAATATCAGACTCACTGGTATTACCCGACGTGCACTCGTGGAACCTATAGAGCCTCATTTATACAAGTCAATCGGAGTGGATGAGGGCAGGGAACTGTGAAGGGGGCTTTCATATTAAATAAATAATGATTCATTCATTAATGAAGAGTAAAAAATAGGAGATGATAATAATATAAATTTGAAACGGGAACAGGGAGTCGGGCGTATATTCTAAAATACTCCATAATATGTACTGTGCGAACGAGACAACTCAGCTCGCCCTTTTAATAATAATAAAATAGAAGGGGTTCCTTGTAATTCGTAAAAATATACCTATGTATGTGGGTAATTATTTAGAGGAGTTTTTTTTTTTTTTTTGGGGTGAAAAGAGGAGTATATTAAGGATGGATATGAATTTGGGGGCACTACAGCAATACTCTCTGTTATTGTTATTGTTATTACTATAAGGCACCAACTACCAAATGTATTTGGTCTTTTTTATAAGGCATTTATTTATTTCCAAAAAGTATTAATTATTTTTTTCCATGTATGCCTACAATTAATAGGGGTAGTAAGTGAGAGTAATAATAATATACCACTCTGATCCTATTTATAAGTCTCTCTTAACTAAATCACACATACCAAGGAAAGATAGTTAGCTCAACGATTATTAGGTAAATTTTCAATTTTATCCTCATTTATGAATGAATATTTTTCAACTTTTTCTTCTCTCTCTATTTTCATTGGTACAATTAATGTGAGCAAAATTGTCACAATCTCATTAATTATTTGAAAGATGACTTATAAATAGGACCAACTTTTTTAGTCAAATGAGACTTATAAATAAGACCAGAGTGATAATTTGAGAGTTTAGTATAAATAGTAAGGGTAATATTAGAAATTATTTAAATTATAGAATAACTTTATTGACTTTAACTGTTTTTATTAATTTATGTGATTTGTTAATTGTTGCTTTATAAGAAAGAGTAAAACGAATAAAGGAGAGAGTCTTGGGACGCTTTGATGCGGAAGTGGAAGGAAGGAGGGTGTGCGCAGCCCGCCCTTGGGGCATTAGAAGGGACAGTGAGGGAGACCCCACCAGGGGCAATGGTGGAGGGTAGAATGGTCAAATGGAGAGGAGGTGGTCCAATAATTTGGGTGATGAGTCATGCATGACACAGACCTGGCTTTTCTTTTTTAATATATTTTGTTGGTTACCGTTTGGGAGGACTTGTGTATATAAAATAAGAGGGGGGGGAGGAAGGGCATCCCAGTTTTGGATGGCTGGCTGGCTGGTGTGGTGTCCCTCTAATGTAAATAAATAAATAAAATAAAATGAGACGGAGAAGGATTTAACCATCATGTCCATGTGACCGTACGCTGTCAAAGCAAGAAAAAGCAGGCCTTTGATTGAGATGCCTCCTCCGCCCTGTTCCTTCTTTAATCAATTCCCCCCTCCTTCCTCCTCATTTTACCATCTCCCTTCCTTCTTCTTCTCTCTTCGCCTTCCCATCTCTCTCTCTCTCTCTCTCTGAAACAAAAAAGAGAATTCCATGTATACTCGTCCAGGTTAATAACCCCTCATCTCTTACATATAAAATAAAATTGATTTTCTCAGAGATATTGAAAAAATTGATTAAATTTTAACATATTTATATTTATCATTTTTTCTCAAAATTATTTTACCAGATTTATCGATCGATTGGTATATAATATAATGATAATGACATATAATATAATTAAGTAATTTTTTTAAAAAAATCAACAGTATCTTAATTATGTAGAGCACCAGAGGGAGTGTTATTCTGAATCCAGTTAAGTCAAACCAAAATTCAGGTGCCCGGTTATAGAATTCAAGTGGGACTCCTTGCTTGTACAGGATAAATACAGGCATTGGCAGGTATGTCCCCGGAACAATTTACGATCTCACTGCAGAACATTCTCGCTGGAATCCTGGAACTCAATTAAGGGCTGAAGAACATCCATTTTTGGAGGTACCAGTACCTTCACACGATTGGAAGATAGGTGCAGGTACAGCATATATATATATATATATATATTACGAAATATGTATGCCGCGTATAAATTCCGCTGATAATGCTATTTGTCCTGGGCTCAAACAAACCAGAAATAGGCACACGGGGTTAGAAACAGGGGAAAAAACAAACCCCTCTAGTACGATATCCATCTTTGAAATTTTTCATTTTCTAACACAAGTAACTTGTGGCACGAAACAAACTCTTAGAGTCCTGAGCATATTCCTCACAGGTGATAATTTCTCGCCTTGTTAAGCATGTTCTTCTCGGTTGCTTATTGGCCACCACCACTGCCTTTTACTAAACTAATCTGGATCCCCGATACTATCCCCGATGGCATGAGAAATGAATTTAATTGGAGTACGTATTCACTATTTTTTAGATATTTTTCATACATATCTCTATTCGCATCCACAAATTAAATCCAATGTCACATAAATATAGTAGATAATTATATGCTACTTCCAATTTTTAATTAATATAATGGTCAGTTGACTAATAAATTAGAGAAAAATTAAAGAATACAAATAAATTATTAAGAAGTAGATATAGTTATCATATTTCTTTAAAAAATTGTGTTATAATTAAATAATTTATTAGACTTTCTTAATTTATTTTTTAAACTAGTCGTATATGCGTTATCAACTAAAAATTCGTTGAAGTAATTGGATGTTACAATGAATGGGATTCGAGGGCAGCTCTCAAAAAGTCGTTTATCGTAGTTTAGCTTTCAATGGGAATCTAAAGATATACTTTTAAACATCTCTTCTGCTAAAAGTTATATAATCCACGCAACGCCAGCTTCATCTTAAGCTTTAGAAGGAATCCGATGACGTTGAGAAATTGTTATTCAAGAATTATGAGTAAATTAATATTTGGACGATTAATTAAGAAGGAGGAAATTAAAAGGGGAAGGGTGGATTAGAAGTGGATAAGTGTAGGAGAAGAGGTGAGACGGTGGCCGAGCCTGACTGCTACAACGAAACAGGGGCACATGATTGGACGGCCATGATGTCATGATTTCTACACTTGCCCCCAGCCTTTTTTTACTCTCTTCTCCCTCCATCCCACGTGGTCCCACTGTATCCTCTTCCATCTCCTCACATCCGGCCGTGCATTCCCAATCATGAGATTCCCTTCCCCTACGCATCATACCACTTTATCACACCCCCGCCACTTCTCTCGTCGGTATCCCCCCCTCCGCTCGCGATATTTCTCCCTCAATTTATCGTCCTCTCTTTCCTCCCTCCACGTGTCGCGCCTATAATTGCCCATGACACTCTCTTCCTAAACTCAACCCCCTATTTAACCCGAGTTAAATCCTAACCTTACCCCCGCTCAAAAATAAAATCCTTATCCTCTCTTCCACGCTCACTCTCCCCCCTCCCTGCCTACTACGAGCTCCTCCTCCTCCTCTATGGCGTCTCAGATCTAACAGTACCTCCCTGTTGCTTCTGCCCCACTTTCTCCATCCGCGTCTTTTTCCCCAAACCACTTCCTCCTGTGGGAATACTTCTTGCTGTTTCCAAATGCCGAGAATCGCATACGCCTTCCCCGACGAAGTCCTCGAGCACGTCTTCTCGTTCATTGACTCCGACCAGGACCGCAACGCCATCTCCTTGGTCTGCAAGTCATGGTACGAGATCGAACGTTGGTGCAGGAGGAGCATTTTCGTCGGCAACTGCTATGCTGTTAGCCCTGTCATGGTGGTCAAACGCTTCCCCAAGCTGAGATCCATTTCTCTCAAAGGAAAGCCTCACTTTGCGGACTTCAATTTGGTTCCTGAGGACTGGGGTGGTTATGCCTGCCCTTGGATCGAAGCCATGGCTAGTGCCTACCCGTGGCTAGAGGAGATCAGGCTCAAGCGGATGGTCATAACTGACGAGAGCTTGGAGCTCATTTCTAAATCTTTCAATAACTTCCATGTCTTGGTGTTGTCCTCGTGTGAGGGATTCAGTACCGATGGTCTGGCTGCCATTGCTGCCAACTGCAGGTGATTACGTTCTTACTCCTGCTTTCGTTACTTCAACCTTTCGAACTTGATTACGTTTTGCGTGTTTCCTTCGTGCTTTGTAGGAGTGAGCGGGTGACAAGCAGCGAAAGAATTAAATTTAGTTATTTTCGGCGCAGGATTTTGTGGATATTAACCAATTCTTGGCTTCTGATTATTCTCCCGTTACTGACAAACATTAAGTTTAGAAAGAACTAGTGGGTAGTTCTACTTTCTTAGGAATAATGATGAGGCTTCTCCCAATATTGCGCTGATTTGGTCAGATTGGGCTGACTTATTTTTCATTCGAGTCTAGCAGAGTGATGGATATTGTTGAAAATTGTAGCTTCTAGCCACATTCTTCAAGATTACCTCCGGAAAACTTCTTATCGCATTTCATTTCGAACTTTGAGTCGGAGTTATATCCAGCATGTTCTTTGCTGGCTTCTTATTTTAAAAAGTTTTGAATATGACAAACATATCTTTCTCTTCATTCGTATGCACCAGTTCTATGCCACTCTAGGGACCAAAGTATCACCCGCACAACCTGGCGATGTTGTATCCGGCGTGTTTCGAAGCGGATGCCCCATTTCTCTCTTCGAGTTGGATGCTTAATATACCATCTTCTGGATTGTTTCCTTTGCTGCTATTCCAGCGACAACTGGGGAACATTTACTATCTCTATAACTATTACGCTTTTTGGTGCGGGTTTGTAGGCTATGCAATATTTCTGGCCGTCTGTTTTTCTTCGGATGTGGATAAGGAACGTACTTTTTATTCATAAATATCTATTGAAGCCAAGTTCGTGAGCTGTTTCTTCTTTACTTCGATTTTGATTTCACTACATGTTGGAGTTTCTAAATGTATGTTGCTTCCTCCCGATGTATCCTTATTTTATTTCCAAGCCGCATTCTTTTCCCTACTTAGAAGAGGCATTCTTTTCCCTGCTTAGAAGAGGAACTTTAAACCTCTTTTTTTTTTTTTTTTTTTTTATCAACTATTGTTTGGTAGTACTAATTAGAGCGACTGCACCACTGGAGAAAAACTAGTTTCCTGTTATTGTACTCTTTGCGCTAGCAAGTTATATGGTACTCCCTCCCGTCCTTAATATAAGATATATTTGGAGAGTTGATGTTGGTCCTAAATATAAAATATATCTTTCACATTTATCTATATTTTCTTAGTTTACCCATACTGATGTTCCTCAATAATCAAGGAGGAGGGAGGAGAGGGAATGAAGAAATGAAGATAGATGACCAGGATGTTTTAGAAAATGCATGTCACGTTAACTAACTTTTTTAATCTATTCAAATTAAGTAAATATGTCTAATAATATTAAGAATTGGAGGGAGTAGTTTTAAATATGGCGGAGTTATCCGCAGTGGTGTTGACCATAAACTTTTGTTGTGTGTGATTCTGTTTACTGCATTCTTCATTTAGCATAAATGGTAAGATTGTTGCTTTGTAAGGCATCTTGATAGCATCATTGAGACATCTTCTGGCTCCTAATGCATTGCAGGAATTTAAGGGAGTTGGACTTGCGGGAGAGTGAAGTGGAAGACCTCAGTGGGCATTGGCTAAGCCAGTTTCCTGATTCATTCTCATCACTTGTTTCCCTTAACATCTCTTGCTTAGGTTCTGAGGTGAGTATATGTGCCCTAGAGCGCCTGCTGGCCGGGTGTCCCAACCTGCAGTCTCTTCGCCTCAACCGTGCTGTGCCCCTTGAAAAGCTAGTGAACCTTATTGGCCGATCACCTAACTTGGTTGAATTAGGCACAGGTGCTTACGCAAGTGAGGTGCAACCTGATGTCTTCTCAGACCTTTCAAGAGCTTTTGTGGGGTGTAAAAGACTGAAGAGCTTATCTGGCTTTTGGGATGCAATGCCATACTACCTTCCAGCGGTCTCTCCTATCTCTTCCAGGCTTACTTCGCTAAATTTGAGTTATGCTACTACTGAGAGCCCTTATCTCGTCAAGCTTGTCAGTGAATGCCGGAATCTGCAGCGTTTATGGGTATGCCATTAGACTGACGTGTTACGTTTCTATGTTTATGTTATATGCAATATTCTGAGTCCTACTGCAAGTTATTTTACTCATTAAGTTTAATTCAATAGGTGCTGGATTTCATAGAAGATTCCGGCCTGGAAGCCCTTGCTGCATCGTGCAAGGATCTTAGGGAGTTGAGGGTGTTTCCATCTGATCCGTTTGGGTTAGAACCAAATGTTGCTTTGACGGAAAGGGGTCTTGTTTCTGTGTCTGAAGGCTGCCCTGAGCTCCAGTCAGTTCTTTATTTCTGTCGCCAAATGTCTAATGCTGCCCTAGTTACAATTGCTAGGAACCGACCTAACATGACTCGGTTTCGCCTTTGTATTATTGAGCCTCGAAAGCCTGACTACCTTACTCTTCAACCACTGGATGCTGGCTTTGGAGCAATTGTAGAGCATTGCAAGAACCTTCGGCGCCTATCCCTTTCTGGCCTTCTCACAGATCGTGTTTTTGAGTACATTGGAAGTTATGGGAAGAATCTTGAGATGCTTTCTGTGGCTTTTGCGGGAGATAGTGATCTGGGGCTTCATTATGTACTGTCTGGGTGTGATAACCTCAGGAAACTGGAGGTCAGGGACTGCCCCTTTGGTGACAAGGCCCTCCTGGCAAATGCTGCAAAGCTGGAGACAATGCGATCCCTTTGGATGTCCTCTTGCAATGTGAGCTTTGGAGCATGTAAGCTGTTGGGTCAGAAAATGCCTAGACTTAATGTTGAAGTCATCATTGATGAAAGGGGACCTCCAGATTCAATGCCAGAGAGTTGTCCTGTCGAGAAACTATATATATACAGGACTGTAGCAGGACTGAGAATGGACATGCCTGGTTTTGTTTGGCGAATGGAAGGCGACTCTGCATTAAGGGTTTCTTGAGTTGTTGTGGCGTATATTGAATGCTACACTTAAAGGCGCATCTGGTGAGAATGTCCAAAGGCGGCAGGTACATCCTCAGGAAGCTGGTACGTGATGAAATTTATAGTTACCTCAGTTATGGATATGGTTGGTGTTTGAGCTGTGTAGCGGAGGGTATGGAGAGTGATGCTCCTTTGCCATTCATCTTCCTAGTTGTGTCTGCGCTATGGCATCTTGAATAGTTATTAGTAAGTTTATTAATAAATAGATTGAATTTTGGTTATTACAAGTGCATGTGATGGAGTTGTATAATTCTTCTTTCAAGGAATATTCTGCGGACTAGCGCGTAATTCATGCTCGCTACCCTTAATATGGTGCAGTAAGATACTGTGGAATCCTTTGTGATTCAGTCAATAAAATTCATATTCGAATGCGCACAGTATGGCACAAAGCTGTGCATATTATCGTTCAATTCGTTGAATCAAATTTGGATTGAATTTCAGGGTGAGCTTTCTACTTCCAGTTCCGACGTGAGAACCCAGTGATGACATTGCTGTTGAATGTTTTATTTTAACGGGGATGTGTCTTACTGAAGATGTTTAGTATTTTTAATTAAGTTTTAATTTCATGAAAATTTTAGTGATTGTGATACCAATTACTAATATTTTTTAATTTGTTGTATCCGTTCAGATCAGCGGGGAACAATCGCAATAATGATTTGCTGTGTTTTTTATCAATCGTGGGCAATCATGATTTTTATCATATTATCGTTCAATTCGTTGAATCAAATTTGGATTGAATTTCAGGGTGAGCTTTCTACTTCCAGTTCCGACGTGAGAACCCAGTGATGACATTGCTGTTGAATGTTTTATTTTAACGGGGATGTGTCTTACTGAAGATGTTTAGTATTTTTAATTAAGTTTTAATTTCATGAAAATTTTAGTGATTGTGATACCAATTACTAATATTTTTTAATTTGTTGTATCCGTTCAGATCAGCGGGGAACAATCGCAATAATGATTTGCTGTGTTTTTTATCAATCGTGGGCAATCATGATTTTTGTTTGGATATCGTGGTTAATCGTGATTTTCTGTTTAGATATTTTTGTCGTTAGTGACTTTAACAATTGTGGTTAATCGTGATTTTCTGTTTAGATACTTTTTTTCATAGTGACTTTAACAATTGTGATTATGTTTGGATTTCATTTATAAAAGTCACCAACAATGAATGTATAATTGCTAAAAGGTATGAATTTTATGTAGTTATATTTAATGAAAAAAATAAATGAAACAGAAAAAAATTATACATGTTGAAATATATTTTATAGAACGTATTACTTGACCTATTATTATCACGTGATTTAATTTACAAACAGAAAAATAAATTGATATATATGATAATTAATTATTTTGTTAGAATTGAACCATATTATGCAATCAAGGTTATTTTTTCAGTAAAGCTATTTACATCTTCATGATTATATTTGATAATAAAGATAATTTGACTATTTAATAATTATGGAGTATTAAATATGATTGAATAAATTAAATGAATATTTAAATATTATTTTATAATTTTTATTATTTAAAAATTCGGCATGCCGAGGAATGGGCAAAACGATATTTAAAATAATATTATTTGAACTGTTTGAGTTAAGAAATATGAAGCAAAATATATGTAAAAAATATTTGGAGAAGGGATGAGAGAAATTTTTACTTGGGATTTTTGAATCCCATCAGCAATCATTTGTCACTTATAATCAACTTCTAGTTGGAGAGAATGAAATCACAATTTTTGAATCGCATGAGCAATCCTTTGTCGCTTATACTCAACTTATGGTTGGGGGATGAAATCACGATTTATCGGGTTTACTTGATATTTTTGGAAAAAATTACTCACAGGAGACAATCAGAATTGATAATCACTTTTTTTTTTTTTTTTTGGGTTTCAATCAGGTTTGTTTAAAGCCCCACGCTCAACCAAAACAGGCCATGTAGTAATTTCACCCGAAGAAGTCGTTTTTACGTGAATACAGAAAACGCTATTATTATAATTATGAAGGAATTGTATTGCATGTAAAGTTTATGACAATGACCCGGAGGAACGTCTCCGGGTGATGAGCCACGTGATAGATTCCATTTGGAGAAGTTATGATTCTTTACTTTTCTTTTACTAATTTTTAGATTAGATGTAGATTTATTAAAAAGAAGTTCATATTTTATTGACAGCTGACAATCTTAGCATCGGAATCTTATTCGTAACAGGGAAACAGTATCTGATGATCCCTACCAGCTCACAAGTGTGGAAGGCCATGACATTATATTCAGAAATTATATAAAAAAAAAAATTGAAATAAAATAATGTTTAACTTGGTAAATTTTTGTTTGTTTATAATTACATTTGAAACTTTTAAAAGTGTTTGTTTAAGATAAAACTTGTGTCAAATATTGAACTTATATACCGTAAATCATGAGTAAAAAACTGTTTTATGGAGGTTTTAATCACCATTCTGAAGAAGCACAAATATGTACAGAAAAAATCGTTGTAATTATTTTTATTTTTGCCCGAAAGTATTATTATTTCCCCAATAATTATAACTACTCAATTATGAATGCAAGCCGCAAATAATAATAATCCAGTCACGCGCCTCGTTTTGTTATAAAGAATGTAAAAAAAAAATATTCAAAGTTGAAATTGGTCAAGTATGGAGTAAAATACTTTAACCATATTTATATTTTGCCTTAATTTTATAGTTTTTTTTTTCATTGGTTAAGTAGTAAATCTGTTATGAAAATATATGTTTAGAAACAATATTGCTCTAAAAGTTTTTTTAGAGTCAATGTCACACTAGAAGTTTTAAAATATAACAATGTTGTATTTTCCATTAAAAAGTTAATAGTCGACGTTAGTTTTTTAGTGGTTTTGGACAATATTACTACATTTTAAATCTTTCGGGATGACATTAAGCTTAAAAAAAATTTTAGGCCAACATTGCTTCTAGTGAAAACTTCTGGAGCGGACTTGCTACTTAGAGAGATTAGGGAAACTAAATAAGTTATTTAATTATATTATATATTGAATGTCATTTCATTATTCATTAGTTTATAAATTAGATAAAATAGTTAAAAGAAAAATGATAAATACAGATATTTTAAAGTAATTTAATTATTTTATTAATATCTTCAGAAGAATCAACTAAGTTTTATTGGCGAATATATTAGCAATAGTTGATATGTTTATAAGTTGAAAAAATTCAATTACAAAAAACCATAAATAAGGGGATATCAAATGGATACATAAAAGCTTGCTATCTTGATAGCATAAATTTTTGGGGAGAAAATCGCGGTGCATAGTTCAAATTGATCATGCTTTCCCCTTTAAATTTAAGTATTTGACGATCACAGCTGCCAGTTTGGATCCATCCATGCATAGTATATATTAATTTTTTTTGGTCCAAATGCATAATATATATTAATTCAATATTAAATATTTAAAAAAAAAAAAAAACGGCCAAGAGCTCTCTATATTTTTTTTTTGTGCCAACAACTTTTACATTACACCAACTTGGCTCTTTTTTTCTGGGTGAAAGTACCAATTTTTTTTGCTCAGGAATATATATTGATACTAATAATAAGGATACATCAAATAATTACAACAACAAACTAAACAATAACAAACTAGAATGGGAAAACTAACAAGAACAACAATACCAAACCAAATATAAGGAGAGATAGTCACAACAACAAAACAAATAAATAAGGGAACACAACGTGCTTACAATTAAGTATTCCTTGAGATTTATTGTTTAATTTACTTTTTGCAAATATTGGCGGGGGAAGACTTGGGTGACGGGGGAAGCTAGTTGCAGTAATTGTTGTTCCTCTTGGTAAAAAGAATATACAACTTGCAACGGAAAGATAATAAAAGTAAAATGATAGAAAAAGAAACTGAAAATTGTAAAATCCCAAATCAAGTATTTTTCATAAAATAAATTGTAATTTACTTATCAAATATATTCACTACCTTATCAATTTTAAGGAACAAACCCAATTTAAGATTTTCTAATTTTCAGGGTTTTTTTTTTGTCATTTTCCCAGTAATAAAAAAGAAAAGAAAAACATTGGATTATGTGTGCTGAACCGCTTGAGAAATAAATGGCGTGAAATACACGGATTATCAGTCTATGATCCGTATCTCTCAATTCTAAAAACTACATGACAGTAGACGAGGACATGAGACATATCCTCCAACTATTTTTTTTTTAAATAAAAGAAAAAAGAATAAGCATTGAGCCATTGACCAAAGAGTAAAGGAGGAAGGCATTGACCAGAATAGCAGTATTGACGAGTTCATTCAAACAGAACAGGATATCTATATATATATATATATATATAGTAGGCATCGATTCTTGTGCTGCAGCTTGAAAAGTAAATCATAGAAGGCAAATTTTATAAACAGGATAGATATGGGGAAGATCATCTGCACGAAACTCCTCATGATTCTCATTATCACCCTCTCTGTTGTGCTTCTCTGTGTCTCTTTGCTTAATTCTCTCTCTCTTTCCTTTTATTATTAATGCTTTTGCTTCTCTTCTTATTCTTGTCATCTTCATCTTTCATAGCTTCGTTTCACCTACGCTACGTATGAAGCTTACTTGAGTTGAGGCGCTCAATTGTATCTGCGTCTTTATGCTTACTAGTGTCTCAGTGGCAGCTAGCACTGCAAGTTTATAACTTTTGTTCCAAACTCTCATGTACTATACATTTCGTGGCATATCTAAATCAAAATCAGATATGTTGATCTCTTTAAATTAAGAAACCCCTTCTCCTTGTGATGATCATAAATTTCCAAACACACTGATCATGTTTATTATAGCTCATGCGTTAGTTCTCAGCAGCTCGTTTAATACTCATCATCGCCACCTCTCGAAGATGTATATATGTAATGATTGGGCCTGATATGGATGAAGAAGAAGGCCTTCCACTTATTGATACAACAAATGATGAAAAAGGGCCAGTCAATAAGATCATTGGGCTTAGGAGTCATAAAAAAACAAGGTATGAAGAGTTTAGTGAAATTCTGATAGAAGCTAAGGGGCATAGGTCCATTTATCAGATGATTAGCATACAAATTAACATAATTGCGTTTTTCTAACCATGGCCCATATTTGAAAACCCACATTCAAGAGAGCCTTCTAGCAGTTAATTATGCATATTATTGTGGGCTAGGTGGAATAATATTTCTATTTCCCAACATTCCCTCCATTTCATATTTTTGTGGACGTAACGAGTAGTTTCAAACTTTCCTATTTCTGCATCTGAGAGCACATTAATTGTATGTAATAAATGTGAAGATTGTAATTGGCATTTGGCAACTTCAAAATAATTGGTTGCTGAGAATATACATAAAGATAACTAGCCCACTGGGAAAAGAGGTTACGATTTGTTTCTGCAAGAAATAGTATAGGCTTAGCATAAGTAAATAAATTCCCTGTCCTAGGCAAGAAATAGTGGCTGTGATTCATGGGATTCTGTAATACACACCAAGGCATTTTGCTACATTCTTCATTGATGCGAGAGCCGAGATATCCATTGCTGAGAATAGGTTTGGACGCAAATGGTATGAGGCGCGATGTTGGGTGATCAGTGTTGTTGTTCCTAGTCGCTAGCCAGCATGCCTAGGGCAAATGTGGGCAAAGCTTGGACAAATTAAAGTCCTGGCAACTAGGTAAGTGTGGGCAATCCGCATGGACTCTTGGGCAAAGTATGGGCAAGTGCAGACAATGATGGGCAAAACTTGGATAAGGTCAATGTGCATATATAAACCCTTGGACAAGGTTCTGACTAGTGTAGGCAATGCTTGGAGAAGATCCGGGCAATCAAAGAAATACACGCAACTAGCTAGTAAAAGTTTTTGGACAAATCATGCTCAAAACTCCACATGAACATGAACAGGAATGGGAATAGTGGGTCCCACTTAACCTTGTCTCATATACTCGTCTTCAGTATAAAAGCAGCCCCTCTTCCATATAATCCTTCACTCAGCAACCTCGAGCTCTCTCTCTCAACATATATCTCACTAGCTACTTATTACCCATTTGGCTTCCATAACACTCACCACGGCGCCTCTGCTCCTCCTCCTCCTCCTCCTACTGTCATGCCTACGAACTTCCCACAGTCGCACCAATGACAGCTCCTCACTGGAGCTCATTCCTCCCTACTCACCAAAATCGCCCCTTTTCAATTTCACAAAGCAGATACCTAGCTGATCCATTAATGAATATTTCCTCACACATCGTCACCCCTCCCATTATTAAACCTTTTGCCTGCAACAGTGGTTGTCTTGGAGCTTGCAGTCCTCACACTGAGTCCATGCGAGGGAACTTCCAGTGTCCACGATGAAGTAGTAGGATTGGTAGGACGCCGAAGGAGATTTTGCGTCGAACGTTCCGAGGCCCACTTGAATAACGAAACATATTTATTCTTTTTCCAATAAAATAAATATGTTTGTATCTTCGCCTCCTTTACAAAAATTCCTCTATAAGAGAACTTTTCCTCGTGTGATTATCTTAACATCTTCCAAAAAAGAAGTCAAATATACCTTAAGAAACGGAGGAGTATTATTATTTTATGAGTTAAGCCCCGAGGCTTACATTATAAATTTAATTAATTTTATAATCCTAATTTTTTATTTTGTGAGAATTTCAGTAAACCCCACATGACTAAATTCATTACACTTGTTATGAACAATTTTATTTGTAAATGTGAAACTCTTCATAAACAAGTGAAATAAACGTATGAAAAATACAATAATTTCTTTCGGTTAGAGCTTTGGCCCTTCAGTGCTGGAGCATTAATGGCCAGCCATTGGTTGCCACTTCAACATGGTGGTTGTCGATGACTGGTCCTAGGAGTTTCAACAACAACTGAATCTTTTTTAAAAAAAAATAAAACAAGGGACATTATTATTATTTTGGTAATTGGAGTGTAGTAAATTTTCAAAATGTTACAACTATGACTGAAATAAATTTGGTCAATTGGGGGTTTACTAAATTTTTTCTTTTATTTTTCTTGATAATTTTAAATCTTTACTCTCATTTAGTTTTTAAACTTAATTATATCATACAAATATGTTGGATGGGATATACATTTTTAGTTAACTTAAAAGATTATAAAATAATATATTTTGAGAATATTATGATACTATATCGGTTACGTTTTATGATTCAAATTAGTAAACTGTCATGGTACGAGATAAATTGATAAACATGATTTATTCTAATACAGCTTTTAATTAAAAAAGAGTACATTGTTAGAGATTTTTAAAATAATTTTTAATGGTTTGAATTAAAATAAAATAGAAGGTTGGCTACATTTAGGGAAACTTTCATTTAAATATCATATCAACTTTGAAAATCTTAAAAAATTTGTCAAGACATGGAAATGATATATAGGTGACATGGGACAAATTTGATATTTTAAAGTATTGGTAATTTATCATAATGCCCATCTAATTTTTTAAATATAAAAATAAATAAAATGACACTCCTCGCTAGAGCACCACTAATAGGCCGGTTGGCTATTTTTTAAGGGTTTTTTTCCCAAAAAAATGAGGAGCCAAGTGGTGGAGGTGGGATCCTCCCACCAAGCCCTTCACACACACGCATGAAAATATGTGTATACTATAAAATAAAGGTGTAATAGTATTTAACTAAATAAGTAATAAAAATGATTAAAGGCGTGTAATGGTACTGACTAGAGACGTAATAATATTCTGTAAATGAGTAATGTTATTAATTAAAAGCGTAATGATATTTAACTCGATAAGTAATGATATTTACCAAACGAGTAATGATATTGACTAAAGGCGTGATTGTATTCATTAAATGGGTAATATTATTAACTAAATGTTCAACGATATTGACTAAATGAATAATGAAAATGAATAAATGTGTAATGATATGAACTAAAGAAGTAATAATAATTACTAAAGGTATAGAGTAATCATATTTATTAAAAGCGTAATGATATTGATCAAATAAGTAATAAAAATTATTAAAGGTGTAGTGGTATAAATTAGAATTCACTAAATAAATAATGTTATTAGCAAAAAGTGTAATAATATTGACTAAATAAATAACAATATTCTTTAAATGAGTAATGGTATTGACTAAAAATATCATACATGTTTGGGTAGTTGCGAAACCATGGCATTAGAAGCACTTATTCACAAGATGAGCAAATATCCTTTTATATACTTACTTTGTAAATCGTAAAAATTATTTTTCATAAACTAAACCAAACACACAAGTGACAAGTAATGATATTAGCCAAATGAATGATGAAAATGGCTAAAAGCATAATCATATCCAAAAAAAACACCACAAACAATGAGACTCTTTAGAGGGTGCTAGCCGGCCAACTCCCAAAAAACAACCATCAACATGAGAACCCTAGTTGTTGGAGGGTGTTGGCTAGCCGGAGGGTGGCCGACAATGGTGCTCCAACCAAGGGTGTCATTTTCTTTTTATGTTTTTATTTAAAATATTGAGGGGTAATATAATAAAATCATTAAACTTTAAAATCTTAAATTAGTCCTTTATTATTTTTGTCATTTTTATGTCTTAACAAACTTTTTGAGGTCTTGAAAGTTAAAATAGTATTTAATAAAAAAAATTCGTAAGGTTATTACCGGTTGGAGTATTTTATTCTCCTGTTTATTTGACATAGTAATTTATTGGGGTCAAAGTCCGCGATTAAAGAAGGATGTAACAGTAATATGGAATCCAATGAGAAATAAGAGAATCCGAATCCATCCATTATATATAGATACGGATTTGAATCCCTTTGTAATTGTTGATTGCTTAAAGTAAATTTTAATGAACTAACGTTGTTAATTGCTGTCAATACAAATTTCTATTTCGTTTGATAATTGATTGTTATAAGCTGTTACTTGTCATACTCAGATACGCCTTGTTGCATTTATTAATGCCAGTTTCGGGCTCATGGGAAGGGGCTGCTTTTCTTTCCTATTTGGTTTTTCACCTCCTGGGTTTAAATCTGCATAGATTTTTATAAATATTTTCTTTTTAGAAATAATATAAAAATAGATGCGCAGCTGTGACTTGCACTTGAGATATTATATATGGTTTATTTTACAATAATTTATATAACAAATTATGATAACTTTGTTTAAATCTAGTTTCCATGATTTATGAATTTATACTAGAGCGTTTAAAATTTATGAAAATTTTAATCGTATTTTATTAAAATTTGGTGAAATTATATTAAATTGCGGTGATGTAATTAATTGTATAAGAGTGTGTGCGCGTATATAATTTATTCCAATAAAAAATACAAACATTTAGATCAATCAAAAAAGTAAGTCTAGAAAATATTAGTTAAATTATTGGAAAAAAAAGATCATGATAATGATATCTTAAATTTTTTTAAAAAAATATAATAATGATATCTTAGATTTGAAAGATATTAAAAGTATATATCGTAATGATAAATTATACAAAAAAAGTTCACATTATCCTATATGAAATAGGATTTCGCATGCAACCAATATATAAAACATGCTGGATTAATTGGCTGGTTAGCATTAAGATAATCATAATTCAAATTTTCGATTCGTGACCCTCAAGTTAAATATATTGTCTTCACAAATCTTCTCGTTCACAAAGCAATACCAGGGACAAGAAGTGACCATGACTTTAAACTCAACTGATCGTCTTCCACCCGTAAGCATGATGTAGTAGTTTAAGTTGTTCTCTGCTTTAACCAACCATTTATACTGTACTCGTAGCATTACTAGCAAGTTTTGTGTCTTTGCTCAGATATTGTTTTCGTTTTCTTTTGATTCAGGGCGGGCAACATTCTTGTATTCATAGGATTGATGAGGGAATGATTCCAAGAGATGCTCACCAAACAAAAAGAAGAGGACAAGAAGACGCCCAGGGAAAGAGGACTGTCGTCCTTGCTCTGCGGGTAACTTTCTGCCTCCCCTGTTTCCTGGTTTATACTTTCAATACCCTGTTTCATTCATTCAAATGCAATCCTACTCCATCACTCTAACAATAGGAAGCATTATGCGTTTATGAATTTAGACGGCTTGATTAGATGTATGGGTTCTGATAATTTGCAGGCGACTAATAGGAATCAGCAGATAAAAGAAGATGAAAAGAAAAGAAAAAGGAAACGGAAAACAGAGTGTGAGAAGACAAAAGAGGCGGCGGAGAATCAGAATGAGAAAGAAAGTGAGGAGGAGGTGCATTGGTCTCAGAACTTCGCAAAGCAGTTGACAGAGATGAATGAAGGACCCATACCCACTCACGACGAACAACAAATCGCCATGATTCCCAATCCTCTCTTCAGCGACTTGTTCCATCGATGATCCTCTTTTACTTTTATTCACCTCTTCCAATTTTATATCAATTTTCTGCACCTGCCCATTTATATTGCTATATTCTTTTCAATCTAACCTTAATTACTTAGCGCATAAATCTTCTCATTATCGTTATATATTACTGTACACACAGTAGCAGCAGCTCAATTAGTACATAACTTTAGTCAATCTCCATATAATTAGATTGTCTTCCATATCTGATTTACCTCATTCTAATAAATATCCTTTTTAATCTTTAGGCTAAAAAAATATCCCTTTTATCCATTCACACGAGATTATTTTTTATATTCTAATAACCCCTAACCACCCACACTTTCCTATTTTTACCCTTTCTGGCCTATGTTATCCATGTAAGTTGAATTGAGGTTTATAGGAGTGTTTTAGTTAGGGCCAATCTTTATTTTTCTATAATATATTATTTTTAACAACAGGTTGAATAAAGAGAAGTAGACAAGTAATACAAAAGAAAAACAGAAGTACAAAACTATTCATTTTCTTTTGTGATGAACCCTGTCCGTTGTTTTGAATATTTTGGATTGAATATCCACAATGATTTGAGTTCGAGTTATCTTTATAGTTATTGTGAAATCTTGTTGGTGTCTTTATTGTGATCTTAATTTCTGTCAATTTCTATATGAATATTATACTATTTTTTGAACTAAATATCCGCAAATGTGAGGAAAGAGGAGTATCTTCTATTTTTGCAATAGCAGAAAATCCTAATCCAGACAAGATGAAGTGTAATTGACCAGCAAGGAAAGAATTCACGGCAATTTAAACGTCAAAACAAGATGATGGTGATGCAATTTTAACTGGCAAAATACCCGTAACCATTAAATCCAAAGAGAAATTTTGACCTCTCGAACTCCTTGCGATACTCCGTCAAACCGTTTTTTCCCTATGGAAAGCACCCAGACAAGGCTTATTAATAACCAAATTCGCCCACTAACAACTGGATTTGAGAGGAGACACAACTAACAAGGGACCCAAATACCCAATAACTAAAACGAAGTGAAAACTGTCAAACAAGAAAATTATGAATAGTTACCACGGCAAAACATACAAATCAATAACTTCTCCACTGACTTGCGTGATTTTAATGAATTCGACAAAAAACGATGAGCAACAAGATGAACTAAAATGCAAATTCCTTATGAAAATAAAATAAAGAGAGATTGAATTTTCGAATTAAAATTGTGAAAAAAAAAAAGTTGAACAGAAGAGGCTTGCCGAGGATCTTCAATCCCAGCTCCATTCCTCCATCTCATGGGAACGATAGGCAAGCCAATCAGCCACATGATTCTTCCAATGAAAGAGAACCTCCTTTAGAAATAAGCAATCAAGCACTTGAGAACCTCCTTTACGGACCAAATTAACACCATCAATTTGATCGAATCACATTCCGAAAATACCAGTATTCCTGTAACCCTGACTCCACATCTATTACGGACCCCTGCAGATACCCCAAAGCCCTGCACTTGGCACCACCCAATCAACACCCTTGTTTCTGTAAAATCCCTTTACCCAAATCCAAAAAACTACCTCATAATGTCACACACACACAAGTGTCTGCCACCAATCCCAACCTGCCATGCTCCATTCGTTCAATACATGTACATCTAAATATATGTTTAAAAAACGAAAAAAGTATGATCCTCTCTCTACTTCAATGATGCCACGCTTAGGAAGTAAAGATCCGCATGGTTTCTGGCCCTCAAGACTCCAATTTGGATTTGCTGAGATCCGAGTAGTACAATGCAAATATCTGAATTCTTTCCAAAGATAGTGACTAGAAAATGAATTCAAACCAAATGTAAGCATGAAAAACAATTTGGCAACACGAAACATCTGTTTGGGTCGAAGAGCTCCGTGCCTTCCAATCAAGCTTATAATACCAAAAATGCAATGTTATATTCAACTGCACGCAGAAGGTATTTGTGCTTCGTAATCTAAAGGATAGTACATGAACATGAATTCATCTTCTGATTGTGCTCCTGATTATTATCTGCATGGTAATGCAAGGGATAAATTAAGTATGATTCAGGAACAGGTGCACACACACAAACTTCCAAACAAATATTGGGCGAATTCACTAAAGTCGCAAAATTTAGCTTACATCATTTAAAGCACATTGAACAAACCTGTCTTGTTCTTGGTTACAGGTGGCTGCACTACAACGTGCATGGTAATAACACCCCCAGGAACATCACCGAGAGTTATTCTACAATCAGCTAGAGTTTTGTTGTTTTCCAGAACTTTACCAGCATGAATAAGTTTTACCTCAGCAGCTGACTTTGGTGAAATTGTTTTTCCTGTAAATGCAAAGACTCCATTACAAGGTGAGGAAGACATACACTATCCAGGGAGATTTCTTAAATTTCATAAAGTTGGTTGGTATGCTGTCAAATATATCAACTCTATATACATATATATACTTGATTAATACATCCATTTTCTTCATTAGTTATAACTTATATAACTACTCCCCTCAGCTCTACATGGATGCCACAAATTATCCTCAATATCATGTGATTCTATAAATAACCCCTACATGCATTAGAGGGGTTTAAGTAATTGGAAAACAATAGTACCAAAACGTCATGTTACAAAACCAAATATCATGTGATTCTATAAATTTCAGCAGTTAGCTATAAATTTAAAAAATAATACCATTTGGCAACGTCTTTAAGCCATATAACCTTATCATCAATGTAGCAATTCAACATGAATGTTACTTTTATTCAAGAGGCCTGACCTTACATATACTTAACTCCAATTAAAACAAATAATTATTAGCAGTATATATATTAAACTCAACCAAAAACAAATTCATATAGACATGACAGAATAAGATGGCAAACCTTGAGGCCACTCAGCGACCACCCTTTGTTTAAGGGTGCCAATTGTTGTTGATGATGAATAAGTACTGTGGGCTATATCTGTTGCATCAAATATGCGGAATTTAAGTTCAACCTGTTCATCTTCTTCAGCCATAGTTTGTGCGCACAACTATGCCAAGCTTATATAACAGCAAAGCAGCACTTTCTACAAACAGGGAATTCTGTCTCACCTTACTCACCTGTTATCCATTCCCATAACTTCAGTCCATTTACAATCAATTATATGTGAGCTCTTAAAACCATAGTGAAGAATTTGGCATGAACAGTCCACTAATCAGCTCAATTCTTCAAAAGGAACAAACTTAAAGAATGAGAAAAGACATGTACATTTTGGTCCTAAAAGAAATACATAACTCAACTATTTAGCCCTGAATCCTAGAATTATAAATTTAATTCAAAAAGATGTTTGACCCAGCATATAACTTTGGACTCAGAAACAGTGTGAAAAACTGACAAATGTGTTAGAGACTAACGAGTAAATAAGTCACGACCTTTATTGGAATAAAAAGTGCTGCATTTTCTAGTATAAAACGCAATAGTTGAAACTTCCTTCAAAACACACAGACAATAGTTGAAGGGTGGAACCACGAGTTCCAACTTTTCAACTCTTGGCAAAACATGGAACATTTTCATTTTCAAAGACCAGAAATCAAACTACTGAAACATGGAAATGAAGAATATAATATATAAGCTAGTATGCTATCAAAAGATCATTTATAAAATATAACTAACCTCTGAATCTACCAGTTCCCCTATCATAGTAAACAAGCATATATTGCACATTTGAGTTGACAGCCGCAGTACCAGTACAGCCAAGTGAACACCCCATATGATTTAATTGCTTCTTCATACAATCTTTTATGAGATGTCACTGCGTACAGATAGGGAATTTAAAGACAGGAGATTGCATTCTCCAAGGTCACAATCCAGTTACATCATCAATCAGAATTCATTCCACACGAACTGAGCTATACCATAGAAATAAAACCACGGGGAATTGAGGAATTCGAATTTTGTTCGATTGCCTACAACTTTCAACAAAGAATGCGATTCTAGGAATTTAAAAACAAATCGGACCCCAGATATACAAAGAACTTGAAAAACCGAAATCACAACGGTCACGATTTGCGAAATCATATTTACGCACTACAAAAATGATGCGACAGCCATGTGCAACATCTTGAGTTTATTAGGAAAGAAAATTGTGGCATTTAGCTAAGGAATTATGAATCCAAGGAATACTAAAATTTGGAGAAGGAAGTTTAGTGCCAAGGTCTGGAAATGCACGACAAGCAAAAGAGATGGTGACGAATATTACCTGATCAAGAAGCCATTGATGGAGGATCAGTGAGCGCGCAAGTGATAGGGCAAACAGTGCCCTGGGGGATAGAGATCTGATCGTTACTCTCGATGTCGCGGTTCTTCGTGAAACTTTTCTTTCCTAGTTTTCTTACTCTAGGGCCAGGTTGCTTCAATTGGTAAAAATCTACCTCCTCCGATTCCTCCGATTCAGTGCGGATCTTGCTGTAAGTGTTATTACTCTCGAGCGGCAACGATTTTTTCTTTTTCCCCGTTTGCCTCTTGCGTATATGGGCCATGGCTATGGAGTACGGACGATGTAGTGCCTATTTAAGAATTAAGACTAATGATAGCAACTGTTTTCAGCGAAATGAGAGTTGGCAGATACGTAAAAGATTCAGGATTAGACCCTTGGGTCGTGGGTTTGATCCCCTCTGCTGTCGCTGAGACTCCTTTGGTAGACGATCTCGTAAATCCCCAATAAATGCTTATAGAACTTGAGGCCATGCCTTTCCCTTAGTAGGAGACTGATATTCAACCTTTTCAAAACTTTTGATTATCAAAAAAAAAAATAGCAACTGTTTTTACTTTTTCAACTTGATTTACTGAATACAAGTTAAATTTATTTACTGAATACAAGTCAAATTTATAAGAAGAGTTTTGTTTCTAACGGGAACACAAACAAACCCTAAAGTGTATAATAATCTTCCAGTTTGCCCATGTCTACATATTTGCAAACAAAAAACTCCTATATCCAGAGCTTTCCTCCTTTTCCCTTAGCGTTTGTCGCCCTATTTTTTATAAAACTGTGCCGTTTTGGCTCAAAACAATAAAGATGGTGCCTTTTTTTTTAAAAAAAAAATCAAATTAAATTATGTGGAAAAGGAGGGCAGCAAACACTAATGGGAAAGGAAGAAAGCCGCGTCACTTGTTTTTGGCCGGATCAATGGACACAAAATTAAATGACTACTACACTATTTATTGGTTAGTACTCTTCTCAATCTTCTGGCCCCTTGATATGCAATGGGTGATATTGATTCTAGAATAACATCCTATGAACATTTATGGTAAATGAGATGAGTGACAGTTAATTTATTAAATATATTTTAAATTAAATTATTTATTTATTTATTTTCACCCTTATTGAAGCATGTGTTTTGAAAATTTAATAAGCTGATAAAATTAGAAATGAACATTAATTTCACAAAACAAAAAATGAATATTAATTATCTTAAGAGTTTTATATTTTAAACCCAAGTCAATCTTCTAGAAGCGCTCTATATTACTCCCTCCGGTCCTAATTATAGGACAACATTTAAGAGTTGGTTTTGATCATAATTATAGGACAAAATTTAAATTTCTGTCAATTTATTCCTAAAACAGCCCTGCTTTATTTTCTCAAATGCGTTTAGTTTTTGGTAAGTATATGCATTTAGGTGTATATAATTTTTCAGTCAATAAAACTCTGAAATTGTTGAATTTTAATTTGTTTATCAATTAGTTAACGTAAATTTACCAATATATATAAACACACACATATATATGCATAGACACACAGATATATATTTATATATACACACACACATAGACATACACACGCATTATATAAATATACGTGTGTGTTTATGTATATATGTGTGTCTATATATGTGTGTACATACTCATACACTTATGTGTGTGTGTGTGTGTTTGTGTATTTATGTATATGTGTGTGTGGATGTGTGTATACATGTGTGTGTTGAGGGGATGTGGGGTTCATATTTGTGTGTAAATATGTGTGTGTATCTGTGGGGGATGTGTGTGTGTTTTTTTTGGGGGGTGTAGATATATGTGTGTAGATACACATACATACATTTGTGTGTACACACATATATGTATACATAGTAAGACCATCATTTCAATTAGAAAGTATAGAAAAGAAGATTCTAGGTTGGGGAGGTATGTTAATGTCATTAAAAATTTATATGAGGGCATTTTAGAAAAATGAGTGAAATTAACTAATTTAACTCCCCTCTTTAATCTCCCAAAATCGGTTAAATATGTCTTATAATTAGGACCGGAGGGAGTATATTATGGATTGGAGGATTGCATTAATTGCCCACATGCAATTTGAAGCTTCTATATATCATCGTCACATAATCATTGTATTTTAATTTCTTTTAAGAAAATTAATCTTTGAAAATCATCTCTATAATCTTGCTCTTAAACATCTTATGGAGGAAAAGAAATAGGACCCTTCATGAAGGACACGTCTCTACTTCTCAGTTGGTTGTAAAGGATGTTCAACATCAGGTTTCTTTCATCAAGATAGCGCTTCCACAAATTCCATCAAAGCCAATTGTACGTTCTTCTTCGACTTGTTCTGAAGTTTTAATTTTTTAATTTATATCTGCTTGGTTAGACCATTATAATGCAGAAGTACAGATCTTAAGGGAAAGTTTACTACAAAGCATGAATCTATCACCAAGGATCTTCTCTTCAGTTCATAATAAGGAAGAAATGTTACCCACATTGGATACGTGGTTCAGATTTCTCCTCTGATACAATGCGGGCTAACCTTGAAGTTTATTGTTTGAAGAATGGTTTTTTGGCAATATGGTGGTGCATCGAAGGAGTCTACAGATATCATCCAGCATGATATTGTTCAGATGTTGAAAGACTTTAATTTCTCTTCTATATATTAAGCTAGCAAACTCTATGCATGGTGCCTTGGTCTTTCATTTTCTTAATGCCTGTCCTGTTTATTATTTTACGTTGTAAAACTTTTACTTGCTAATTTTTAATGCATTTGATCTTTTACTAAAAAAAGAAAATCAATCTTTTGGTTTTTATAGTTTTGTTATATTGATTATAACTTAATCCCTACATTTTCACTCTATGCAACTCGATTAGCCCTTATGGTTTTAACCTTGATATGACTCAATTATAAAACTTTGACTTGTCGCAACTTAATCATTTATAGTTTTAACAATTTTGTTACTTAGTCCCTAAATATAATTTTATTTTCTAAAATATATAGCCTAAATTGTAAAATGATTGAAACTACAGGGAATTAATTAGCTACAATGACTCAAAAATAATTTATAGATTAGGTTACAATTGAGTCAATATTATATGGATGAGTTATACCGAATTAAAATGTACAAATTGGATGACAATTGAGTCAAAACTAAAAAAACCAAAAGATTAATTTCCCCCTCTTTTTTCGCAGAAATTTTTTATCTATTATTATTTTATTTTTTATTTTTGTATAAAAAAGTTTTGGAGGGGTTTGACATCAGTTTCTCATCAAGGCCAAGGCACGGCCCCGGGTTCTTTGAGCATTTAATGAGGACTTACGAAATCGCTTACTAAAAGAGTCTTAGCGTCGGTAGCGAGGATCGAACACACATCCCTTTAAGACTTGACCAAATCCTTTATCATCTATGTCAACTTCCGCTATTATTATTATTATTACTATTATTCAACGATAGTGCTTGTTTTAATTTCACCAAGTATATATCATCAAGAACGAGCATATGCAAAAGCATGAGCCCACTAGCTCAGTTTAAAAAAAAAAAAATCTTTAGAAATTGATCCCGCCAATACCCATAAGTAATGGTGTCCCCATATTCAAAATTCTTATATATATAAAATTAACTCGTTTAAACGTTGGGTACATTAGAGCTGGCCTTTTTAGGCTCCATTGTAAAACAAAGCTAAAAATTTCTCCAACTCTAATTTATATGAAAGTATTTATAAATATCTCCAAATTGGCAAAGGTTTTGAGTCTAACGGTTAATATTTCTTCGCAATATTAAGATTTAATTTTGTTTTGTAATTGTTAATGTAAATACACCCATGGGGTGAGCAAACTAGAACTAAAACCGAAAATCGAATCGAACTCAGTTTGGTTAATTCAGTTTTAAGTAAAATTTTGGTTTTTATTGTACGAAAAATTTGGTGTTCGGCTTCGGTTTGGTTATTAGAGAAAAACTTCAGTTAAAACTGAAAAACCAAAATATATATGATATATTTATATTTACTATATACTATTAGATAAATGCACATTTTTATAATTAAACAGGTATTATTTTATATATTTTCCCCCTAAATCATCTTAATGATAAAAAATAATCTTTTTTAAAAAAGTGTATGTATACATAGATATATCCCAAAATCTGAATAATAGGACGAAGGGAAAAAGCTTAGGATTTCATTCACACAATCACAGTACAGCACCAGGTTCACTACTGTTGGGTGTTCGCTGGAGAGCCGATTTGATGATATTCACTCGTTTAGTTAGTGGGGCATAAGGGAAAGAATAAAAGTGAAAGCCATATATATATATATATATATATATTCTTTTTTCCAAAGCAAGGAATGTAATTCCTTCCTTTATTGGGGATAACGTTGAAGAATCCTCAGCACTACGTACATATATATCATCTGAAGAAAAACAAATATGGCCGAGAGAATTCCCCTCTGGCCACTTCTTAAACATATATACCAACATCGCTAATACACCGGCCCCGCATCAAGTTATTGACTGCCTTTTTTTTTCTCCGCCCACTTTTTCTATGTAATCTACTCCATATATTCTCTATTCTATGCTCCCCTTAAAACAAGTTTTAAAGATTGAATTTCAGACTTCACTTAGCAGCTGGCTTATTCCCCCTTCAAATCCAGCACACGGGAAACATGGCCTCCCGAGTTATTGTGGTATATATGTCAGAATCAACCATGACCAGATTTACACGTAATCTTCTCAGAAAATAATATTATTTTGCCTTACGAGATGGGGAAAGAAAGCATGGGACGATGGACCCACACGTACGTTTAAGAGTAAAATACTAAAATTAAATCTGGTTTGGGTGGCCCACTGTGTTTGGCATCTCACGTTTGAGGGCATCAACTACGAAACCCAATTAATCGAAAATCAGTCCTCTTGTACTGTGTTGGGGTGCTCCCAAACACACCACAAGTTGTTGCAGATCAAATATTTGTGTAATCAACAAAGCAGAAGCGCAGAACACACACACAAATGTATATGCAGGAAGAGTGTGTGTGTCTGTGTCTGTGTAGCTAGCATAGTCATTTCAGCGGGACAACAACAGGAAGTACATAAATATAATCAAACTTCATTAAGAATACAGATACATATAATATCAGATTACATTACACATATATAACTAATGAAATGCTAGAATGTTAAAACACCTGAAACATACACGAGACTGGGAGGACTATTCATCCAATAACAATAATACTGATTAAAATGAGTAGGCTAGGGCTGAAGGGGCACAATTTATTGCTTTAGTAAGGTAGGGAAATATATGTTGGAACTTGAAATTCAGATAGGTTGAGGAGATTTGAGGAGCTGAGCGAGCTGGCCGCTTAGGTGGAGGGACATAACTTCGTTGGTGGAGCCCACAAGGTTCCCTCCGATGAAAACAGCTGGCACAGGGGCAGGACAGCCCAGCTTCATTAGGGCTTTCTCCATTTCCCGACCTTCTGGCTCTTGGTCGATTTCATGAACCTCAGGGTTCGCCTTCAATTCTTGGAACAGTATCTTCACCGCATAGCACAGGCAACATGAGCTCTTGCTGAATATCACTACCTGGTTTTCTGACGCCAACCTTCTCACCTTGTCCATCTTTAATTTTTTTCTACTTCTTCTCCCTTGTTATAATTATGTACAGATATTATTCTGTTCCACACAGAAAAGAGAGTTAAAGACATACAGAACGTATTTTAAAAAAAAACAATGAAAAAATAAAAGGGAAGAACCCGGGCTCATAGATTAGATTACCTTAGACTCGTTAATTAGAACTCCAAAACCATTAGACCGAATCCAAGAGCTGAATTCGATCCAATGGTTTGTGTTGGGGTCGGATGTCTAAGGAGCTAGCTAGCAGGAGTACTGGGGAAATATATATAGAAAATTATATGATGCTTAAGGTCATTTTGAAATGAGCTAGAGTGTATTAGACTATTTATAGGGACGGCTTATAATTAAGGCCTGTGTCTTTGAAAAAAAGCACATCCAAAAGAGGTTGTGCTTTTTAGATGCCCAACCATAAAGCAACCCATGGGAGATAAAGACCACAGTTAGAAGTTTAATTTATCACACTGAGCTCACAAGTTGGAAGAAGGAAAATGATGCCCTATTCATTTAGTTGCATTTGCATAAGCCTCCATTAATTCACGGACTGGCCACTGTGCGAGAGCATTATAAACGCATAATTAATGACAGATGAAAATGGTATAAGTTGGAATGACCATCTGTTAAACTTGGGCAGAATATATGGAAGGTTGTCAATTTATACTTGGATTCTCACAATCTACTGCTTAGAATCTCATAAACAAGGAGAAGATCGCGTCTGAGATTATATGGCTTTCGGTGGCTCTGATTCTTTGTGTTGAGATCGAGTCTCTCTCTGTATATCTATGACACTCACCTGTGGAGATGAGGGGCGAGGATGGACACACATGTGTACCATATATATTCTTTGATCAAAAGAGCGAGCCCACAAGATTCCATTCCTTTATCACTGGGAGAGCCCCGGAATCTAGCATATTTCTCATGAAGGTATATATATATAACTAATGTGCTTGCTAATATGCATACACACGCGTTAGTTCTCTATTTGATTTTTTTTCCCCAGTTCGATGATTATTATATGTTACCCATTGTGTGTGTACGTGTGAATCATATATATATATATATATAATGGTGGATCTTGAGATAAATATTTGAGAGGGCTAAATATATAAATTTTTGAGACAAATGTATACATTTTTAAGCTAAATGCATAAAAAAAAAAAATCCAATCTACACTAAATATTTAAACAGATTTTTTTTTGAGGGGCCATAGCCCCCTGTCTCCATGATCCTCCGCCACTGTATATATATATATATATGCATGTATGTACTTAATTACTATATTCACGTGCATCCACCGACCTGTTACTTTGAGAACTCATACAATTGATTGCGCGTATCTTTCTTATCTAGTGGCCATTACTTTAAAGCCATGTTCGGTGGAATTTTTCATGACAAGTGATGATTTCTTTTTCATATATAGCACTATTATTTAAACACGCACACACACTGATAGTTATTGAGTTAAATGGAAAAGATTCAATATTCCTTAAATACAGATACAAGTTAAAATTACCTTATATAAGCAGAAATATCTCACAGTAAAACTAACCACATCAGATGGGTATTTTGGATAATCATGCCAAGAAAAATAAGATATATAAAATCTACATCTTTAATTTCTTATAACTGGTTAACGGTTGTTGTATATGATTTTTTCCTTGTTAATTTAGAGTGAAGAAGACATTTCTCTTTCACAAATTAAGTTGTCTGCCAAATAATCCCTCGAGTGATGGAATTGGTCTGTGTGTATCCTCTTCACTTTAAAAGGGATATTTTGGTGGGCTCGTGTCGTATTCAATAAAATCTGCCTTTCATTTAACCCAGCACAGACTATATTCACACCATTGTTTGCGTCGATGTTTAATTTGTACTAATAGGTTTTGTGATGGTAAAACAACAATCTTTTTTCAAAATGGGCCAATTTTGAACCAGTCCATTAAGCCTAGAAGGGAGTGGGCTGTCCTGCTTGACATTTTTCCTTTTTTATTACTCAGACCTTTCATCTCATGTTCTCATTCACTGGATTATATATGCAAAATCTCACGATATATGAATACATGGTTCCTATATTGACATTCGTGATGATAATGGTTGATAATTAGTCTCGCACTTTATAAATCACTGAACCCGTCCCAATTTATAGGGTTACGGTGTAAAAATATACTTGTATTTCTTTTTTAGGAACCTCGATCTTAAGTGTTTTTTTAGATAAAAAGTGACCACGTGGTTATAAATTATGTGTAAATATACCGTTTAACTTTTACTGTTAAGTTTAATTCTTTTTTTGCTGACTGAACGATGACTAAACGATGATGTGACTTTTAAAGGTACAAAAATACACATATGATTTAGTCAAAAGAGCGCCTAATACCAAATGTTTTTTTTTAAATGCAAAAATACACATGTGATTTAACCAAAAATACCGTTTGGTTGTTAGTTTGACCTACTAAATGGACGATGACTTGGCGTTCAAAGCAAATGTGTGAGAGAAAAACATGCCAACTAATTGCAAGTCTGAGTTGAGAAGAATTAATATCATCATTCATATATTCTTTTGTTCACCTCTATAACAACCATGTACCTAAAAATTACAACATATCTAATGCAAATATATTTTTTACCCACATGCCATTTTAACTGTGTGGGTTTCATAATATATGCATTTTTACATCTTAACTATAATTTATATAAACTGCTCCCTCCAGCCATCTCTTATTACAAGCTTCAAATATTCAATTTGTGTTGATAAAAAATAGTTAAATGCAATAATAATATATTATATTTTTAATTATGACCTTATGTATAAGGAGAATAAATACAGTTAATATAGGATAGAGTCCAAAAAAACACAATTAATAAACATATAGACAATCATAAAATAAAGTTTATATTTTGGGACATACGTGTTAAAAATTTAAAGGTTATTACCAGGGATAGAGGGAGTAATAAATACTCATAATACAACCCTCTTGAAAAGTAAAGAAACTCTCTTCCCACGCTAATCCTTTACTTTAAAAAATTGAGATGCAATGAATTTGTTGTCATTTTCAAACCATCCATGTCATCAATTATACGGAGTCATCTTCTATCGTCTTGGAACCAGGACTACACATTCTATATGCTAATCTTTCATTCGAAGAAGAGCTGATAAAAATAAATAAAAAAACAACTCTTGAGATAAATTTTACGGCTATACGTATGCCCTATAGACCTAATGGTGGTTGGCAAAAAAAAAAAAAAAAAAAAAAAAGACATGACGGTGGTCTAAAGGGAAAAGAACTCGGTCTCATAACACGGCCGGGCAGGTCAAAGTACTTGACCCCGGGAGGGGGGGGGGGGGGGGAAGGAAATATACTATATTTTTTTTTATGCAACTGAAAATATACTTTTTATACGATAAGAATTCGTGAGATAACTTTTAAAAGCTCATTTAAATTACACAGGTTTCATTATTAAAAAATTACTTATAAAAATACTTAAAATAATTCACGTACCGACAATGAGATACAAATCCACATAATCGTAAAATAAAAGTTAAATCCTAATACCTAATTATCAACTTGATATGACCAATATCTTCATCGAATAAAAAGATTTAACTTTTCATTCAAATGTTAATTTATTCGATTAGTTTAAATTCTCCATGCGAGTTGCTTATATTATAAGGATCCTATTAACATAAACTTTATGGCCCAAATTAAAAGATAATATATATAATGTTTTGAAAAAGGTTGATCTTTTCTTTAGAACATCCACTTTTTTTTTTAATAATATTATCTGGTATCCGATTTAAAATTTGTGACATGTCTCTCTTAATAGAAGTGTTTACCTTAGGAGATGAATTCGAGAAGACCTAGGCCAACTCTACATTGGTTGTCACTTTGTTAATAATTAACGTTAACACATATATACTAATGACCTTTTTTTTTTTTAAAGGAATTCATCCAATATACAGTCAAACATGTTTAATTTTCCATTAACTAATTGACAAATATTGCATGCACCAGTACTAGCTAGCCCTAAGGATTATTTTGCAACAGAAAGAATATTGAGGGTCTGGTCTACATGCATACGATTCGTATACAGAAGCTAAGTCAGACATGAAAAAGTTTATGGATATGGGGGCGGCCGGGAACTGTATGGAGAGAGAAAGCTTTTTTTTTTTTAAAAATATATATATATATATATATTGGCCGAAAAGACAAAAAGCTCTAGTATATATATATATATATATATATATATATATATATATATATCCCCTTTATTCGTCTTAAGCTTTCAGGTAACTGGAAGATGAACGCACCCCATGCGATGCTATATATATTTATAAATATTGATCAGGCCATGCACAAGGTGCGCGCAATTTGAGTGGTGAGGAACCAACGCCCTCCCTCCTGGATTTGAAAGTGAAAATAACATCATCCATATACGTGACACTCCGTGTATTCTTGGGTTTTATAATGGGCCTGTTTAGATATCCAGATATCTCAACTTTTTCTACAAAATAAGTAAACAACGCTACCTTTCAAGAAAAAACAAAATGCAGACTGTTTGGAAATTTCACCACATTCATTGGGCCGCAACCGAAAAAGCTTGATAACTCAGCTTTTTAAAAAGCCTCATTTCCTAGCTTTTTAGAAAACGCAACGCACAACCTAGGGGTCTTTTTTTGTTACCATTGTGAAAAAAAACGATGGCTCCCTCTCGTCCCTATTGAATCACGTGTGAACTACTCAGACCGTTTTCCCTCTTGTCCGTTTTCCCTCTGCAAGATTCGAGCCTTCCACTCGTCCAGATTCTCGGATCTTCAGCTGAATCTCGTTGTCCATAGCATATTCTTCTTTCCCGGGAATTCAAAACAGAAATTCCCAGGAACATAGCATCAAATTTTGGTATCCCAGATCCGATTTCATTTCTCCTTTCTTGTTTGAGTCCATTTTTGTACCTCCAATCATTCATCGGCCTCTAATTTCCCATCGCCACCCTTCAATATTCCCAAGGATTTTGTGTCTCCCATGGATCAACAGGACGAGGCAATTTGCAATTCCTCGAATTCTTTTAATTCTTCGTGGGTCTTTGGAGCGAATGGATGCTGATTGGACGAATGGGAATGCGGGGCTAGGGAATGATTCAAAGACTGGTTGGATTATGGATTGTCACGTGGCAATGTCCATCGGGTCGGGTTTGTCGGCGTTTTTTCAACCAAAACTTTGAGTTTCGGCGCCTTCCATTGAGGTATATGTTGCTGGGTGTTGCTCCGGTAGGCCGGTGATTCTGACAAAGACGATACAAATGAGTTCGAGAAAGAGAGTGGCGAGACATGCAACTTTGGATGCCATTCCTGAAGATGAGGAAGTGGGGAAGGAACAGAAGAATATGAATGGGTTGATTTGCCAGCGTAAATTGCAGGTATTGCTAACTGCTTTAATTGCTATAATATCTTCTGATGGGTGCATAATGTAACACCCCAAAATTTCATATCATGTACATATCAGAGTAAAGCAGAACAGAGCATGCACAACGTTTGGACAATGAGTAACTGATATAAAATGCCCAGGTACAGACTGGTTATATTAAAATTCTCGAAAGAATATTCATGTGATACAATTTACAAAACTTTAAATACAACTCTCTGCTAAACCAAGTCTTAATTAGACCTATGGCTTAGAATCCAACACAGTTAATCAAACATATTGGCTAGATCGGTGTTTAGTCTAATGGGAGTCTCCCCGTCTCTTACGGCAACTTGTGACAACCCACCAACAAACCCCTTCTTAGTTTAAGCATCAATTAGTTTGAAATAACTTTATCGAATTCAGACCATAGATTAACCTTCTTCAAACTCTTATCTCGAATGGTATGGCTTCATCTACATCGTCCATGTCACCTTCTCGAATCTATGCCTCTTCTTTAACCTTTAAAATCAATCTGAGATTTAATACCCATTGAATGTTAGGTAACAGTTAACCTCATATGAAAAGTATAAACAATATATGATAGATAATAACAAGATACATACATTTAGCGTTATCATATAAATACAACAATCCACAACCAACTTTTACAGAATATTTTATATATATATATATATATATATATATATATATATATATATATATATATATATATATATATATCATGTGAATTGTAAACTTTTTATCATGCAATATGCAACCTCTCTTATATCCTCTTCCACCTTATACCGCTGACTGGAGCCATAGGCTAACACATAGTCCAACAGGAATACATCCATTTGACTGAATTATCCCAAGCTCACCAAAACTTAAGATACACTCGGCTAAAGGTATAGAGCTTAAGTCTGGACTATGGCTCCCCTCCTTAATCACAACTAAAGAGGTGTCACATGTCCCACAACTCCAATGAGATCCCGGCCAGATGATAACATGGAAGAAGGGGCCCTGATAAGTACCATCCACTGTGCACCAAGTGATGGCATTAAAACAGTTTATCATATCAATCCCTCCTAACTCCGTCCCATCAAATACAGCCACCATGATAAACATATCTATTTCAAATTAGTAATTCAACATCGTATGTTTTTTATCGGGTTATATAGTCATTTTGAAATCTGGTACTTAAATAGTAAATCACTATTAAAAAATACGTATAAGTTACTATACAAATAGTAAATCGCTATTAAAAAATACGTACAAGTATAAATAGTAAATTATTATACATTTCGTTGGTAGATTGTTGTTCCACATAATAATTTACACAACCAACTGAATGCAAACACTCATGATTTAATCAATCATATCAAAGTTATACAAGACATAGGAGAGTTAAAGTTACTAATACGTGAACGTACCTTTCATCACATAGTTACTAATACGCCCGACTTTCGAATCCAACCCCGGACTTCACGGATATCCTCTTGAAGTTCCTACTTCTTCTTCTTCTTACTCCTATCTTGCCTTACTCTCTATCTTGTTTTGAGTTTTGGTGTGAAGAATGAAGAGGAATTCAAGCTCTATTTATAGAGTTTTGGGTCTCAACTTCTTTTTAAAAATCACATGTTAATCTAACTACCCATCTATCATAAATATGTTCATCTACTAAAACTCATCTTCCAATCAAATATCACATGGAAATCTACCTCATAACCATCTACCCTTCATTTCCATCTACTAAATCTCATCTTCCAATCAAATATCACATGGAAATTTACCTCATAACTATTTACCCTTCATCTACCAATCAAATATCATATTTATATGAATTTCTTTATTAAATTTGGAAGAAAATATATTATATTTCTTTGAGACACATATTTACCTTTGTATTTTACTAATTTATCCATAAAATATAAAATTTACTATAAATTAATTTCTCCTAAAATATTGAAAATTTCAGGATGTTACACATAAACTATGGAAGTTTACTATATGTACATATTTTAAATTTGATTTATTTTTTTTTGGTGTTATGTGTTCTGTCTAGTATCACAAAGATATTTTCCCCTTGACTGTGGAAACTAATGAAAACATTCGGAACTTTTTTTAACCAAACTGAAGTTTCCCTATCAGATAAAGCTTCTTTGACAGGTTTTGGAACAGGGAATTGTTATGTTACTACATTTCAACGTGTTTGTAACAATTCAGTGAGCATGCTTTAGTTGGATAAAACGTCGTCATTTGTTCTATTTAATACTACATGCTTGCATGCTTCTTCCCAATTCAATTGTTGTGGTTTAGTGGGCAGGGGTGTCTATCCTAAGAAACATCTTTAAGTTGACGGCTTGAAAAGATTTAAGAAGAAATCAAGGATGCTAATCAAATGTGGGATAATGCATTGAAGCTGAGTTGATTTTGCACGTTTTACTAGATAGAGCTGTGGTTTTTTAGTACTATTTGTCTTTTGCATTCATGGTTAACATTGTCCTCTTGAAAATTTCAATGTTGCTTTGTTCTTGGTGGTGGTTACGATTAATGTCCTAGAATTTATTGAACCTGTGTATGGTGGAGAGATATGGGTAGGAGAGTTACTCCCTCCAGTCCCTTTTTCAGGTGCCTTCCAAAAATAAAAGATGGTCTAAATTATAAGGTGCCTAGTAAACATGTCAAATGGTGTTCCATTTTTACTCCTACAGTTTTAATAGCTTTTTTTTGATTTAGTGTCATGGAGTTTGATGGAGACAAAGATTGGGATGTATATCTGGCTTCAATATCTTATTTTTATCGTTCAGATATCTGGATACCGTTCACCATATATGGATATCTTCGTTGATGTTTCAAACTCTATTCACGGGGTATAGTGAACCTTATGGAGACATGAGGTAGCCAAGAAGGTGTGGATCAGACATTCGATGCAATTGTGGGAGCTTAGCTTTGGTGACGAAAGTTTTGAGGGAGAACAAGCATGGAGTTTTTAGTGTTTGACATGTGGTGTTTTCTAATTTTTGGTCATGTGATGCAATTTTGGTAGTGATATGTAACGTAATATACTTTGTTTTTCACGATATAAGAGCATTTATACCTTTTTTCGCTTCTAAAAAACCAGCCTCCTAGCCAAGATCATTCGCCTTTTGTCTTCCACGGACATTCTAAGCAAACCTTTCTTTGAATAAACAGAAAATTGTGGAGAAAATAGGAGGTGGAGTGAAAACATTTGATATAATGAGACAACAGGTTTACTGAGTATAATGCAATTTTGGACCACATGAGAGCATGATAACACTTGCTCATAATTTTATGATGCTACTCACTTTGCCAAAAGTCAACCGACCAAAATGTAATTATTTTGCAGTCCAATTAAATCTCCAAAAATTTGTAAATGAAATGATGGAAGCTAAATTATACAGATAAGGCATGCAAGTTGTAAATCTTGAAATTAATCATTACAACTTGCGTGGCTTGTGCATTCAAGAAATCTGTCTGAGACATGTGACACACATTCTTAATAGAAATGTACGGGACGAAGAAGGGAATGCGTTGGGTTACCTCACTATTTGGAATGATTTTTTTATATCTCTAATAATAGTTTATTAGTTTTTTCTGTAATAATATTTAAGTTTTTTATTGTTTATTTTTTTTAATAATATTTATTTTTTTTCAAATTAAAATTAAAATTTCCATTAACTCAATATATATACACAACTAATATGTATATGTAGTTTCAAAATGATTCATGTCCTTTTCAGTCATTTTTCATCTCAACTGACTTTTCAAATAATAATCCAAACACACCTCAGTTAGAAAAAAAGTAACTTCTGCAAAAAGCCAAACGGACAATCCAAACATACATCAGTTAGCTTAACCTGACTTTTTTCCTACCTGGCTTTTATAAAAGTCAGATAGCTTTTAAACTATCGCTCCTACCGCCAACCCAAACAAGCCCAATGACGTTAGTGTCGAGGAAGCCGAATATATAGAGCCTAACGAATTATATTGAAAAATCACAATATTAGAAAACAAAACCTCTAGGCGTAATTTAATAATATAGTAAATCACAACTATTATATCTAATAACAACTAATAAATAATAAATAAGATAATGATAAAAAGAATATATGAATCTAATTTCACTTCAAATAATTTACAAGTGAAATACTATGAGGAAGGAGAAAATACAAAATACCTTATAGAAGAGAAAAGACAATTAAGGGATGATTTTAAAGGGGGGAGGAGCCTATTCTTTTATAGTGTAAGAGCCCCTTTATCTTGAAAACCCATAGATGTGGGACTTGCTATAACCATTCTCACATTCTTAATTTCTCTTATAGTATATGTGTCTGCTTTCAATTCAATATTGAATGTTCAACGATATTAATTAGATCCAAACAATGTTGAAATTTCACATAAGTCACCACTTTTCTCATCATATTGATAGGATTTTCACTTGTCTGTACATATTTTATGAATCATGACTCATCATATTGATAGGATTTTCACTTTTCGTCTTTATATGATACAACTTTATTATTTGCTAATTGAATGGCACTTTAGCTATCAAACGTGATGCTTTTTGAACCAATAAAAAGCTTTCCAATCAATCCTTAAAGCCAAATTGCCTCCTTCACAGCTCTATAATTGTCATGTACTCTGCCTCTAAGGTAGACAAAGCAACAATTGACTGTAAAGTAGACTTTCAACTAACTGATGCATTTGCAAGAGTAAACACATAACCAATAGTTGATCTTCGTTTGTCTTAATCACCTACAAAATTTGAGTCATAACATCCAACTAAATATTGATCATCCTCCTGCTCTAAGAACAATCAAATATCTATAGTATTATGAATATACTGTAGAATCCATTTCATGGCTTGCCAATATTCCTTTCTTGGATCATGAATATACCTACTCACAATTCCAAAAGCGTGTGAAATATTAGGTCTTGTACAAACCATTGCATAAATCAAGCTACCAACATTTGTGTATGGTACTCTTGACATATATTCTCATTTATCTTCATCTTTTGGCGATATATCAACACTAAGCTTAAAATGAGGGGTAAATGGAATGCTAACCGATTTTGTTTTGTCATTCATACTAAATCAATCTAGCACCCTATTCATATACTCCTTTTGAGATAATTAAGAAGAGTTTCTTTGATTGTTTATCCTTTTCTTTGCCTCACCTAAATCATTCATCTCAAACCCTTTTTTAAGTTGAACCTTTAGCTTATCAATTTATGCTTGATTTTTTGAAGCTATAAACATATCATCAACATATAAAAGGAGACATATAAATTATCCATATCTTTAAGCTTTCACAAATAGATACAATGATCGTTTGCTTCTTTTATACTTATGATGCAACACAAATTTGTCAAATCATTTATACCATTGTCTCGAAAACTATTGCAATTTGTATAATGATTTTTCAAGTCGATCTTCACACCATATTCTCCTTTTCTAGCAACTTTAAATCCTTCCAGCTAAGTCATGTAGACTTCCTTAAAAAAATGCAGTTTTGACATCCATCTTAACTAGTTCCAAATCTAATTGTGTTATCAAAGCCAACAAAATTATAATCGAGGAATGTTTCACAACTAAAGAAAATACCTCATTGTAATCAATTCCCTACTTTTGAGAATAGTCTTTAGCTACCAATGTTGCTTTATAGCGCACATCACTTTGGTTAGGACATCTTTCTTTGTATACACTCATTTGCAACCAATTGCTTTTTTCCCTTTTAGGAGTTTGGCCAATTTTCACGTACCATTCTGATGAAGGGATTGCATTTTTTTTATTCATGACATTCCTCAACTTATCCTTTTTTGAACTCTGGACAACCCATTTATAAGTTGAAGGAATATTATCAGCTGCAATTGAGGTTACACAAGCCACCATATCCATAAAATGAGTGAACTTTTTTATTGTTTATTTTGGCTTGCTGGTCACTATTGATTCATGTTGCTATTGAGGTTCATAAGTTGAAACATCCTTCTCAACTGGCTCTTCTTCTTCTACAGGAAAGTCTTCTTTTGTTTCCCCATTTGATCCTCATATTGGGAAAATCGTCTTTCCTTCAAACTTTTCCTGCTTAGTTACACCATCAGTTTGTTTGGTATATTTAGCTTCTACCTTTTTCACCTGGTAGATTAATCAAAAGTAACATCCTTGGTAAATATAATCTTCTTTGTCTCTGGACACCATAAATGATATCCTTTGATTACAAAAGTGCTCCAAAAAAATAGTTTTCTTAATTCTCGGATCCAATTTTGACTCTTTCATATGATAATATGCAGTTGAGTCAAACACATATAAATAATCATAATTTGTAGCAGGTTTTCCATACCATTGTTTCAACAATGTCTTACCACCAATAATAACATATGGTAGATGATTAATGAGGTGACACGTATATGTTATTGCCTTAGCCAAAAGTTATTTGACCAAGCCAGCACTATATTGGGCAACATACACCAAACATTCTCTAGCAAAGTCTGGTTCATGTGTTCTGCCACTATTCTATTATGGTGTATTTCTAACGGTGAAGTGTCTGACGATGCCAACATCCTCAAAAATCTTCTGAAAATGATCATTCATGCATTCTCCTCTGTCATCTATACAAAGAAATTTGATCATCCTACTTGTATGTGTTTCTATCATCGTCTTCCACTTGAGAAAAGTTTCGAACACTTCATCTTTAGTCTTCATTGTAAACACCTAAACTTTTTAGGAGAAATCGTCAACAATGTTACAAAATAATGTTTCCTCCCAATGAATATGTTTTGGAAGGACCCCAAACATTAGAGTGAATATAATTCAAAATGCCCTTTATATTATGGATAGTTGGACCAAACTTAAGCCTTGTTTATTTCAATGATTTTCCTCTAGTATGTCCCAAGCACATGTGCCACTACCTGGGTGCTTATGCCTCCTCATCATTGGATCTCATTGCTGTTATCTTAATAACCATTTTACTTAATAGTAGTACGTGTTATTGTTCTTCCGTATACGACCCTTCATTACCACTAGTGCTCTAAAAACTATCTTCATTACTCCACTTTTTACAATGATTTTGAACCCCTTTGAATTTAGAGTTCCTACAGAAATAGGATTTTTCTTCAAATCTGGTGCATAAAAAACATCTTTTAACATTATGATTAATCCATCATGGTTCCTCAATCAAATTGAACCAATGTCATATGTGGTAAGAGAAATGTTATTTGATGTGTTGACAACTCCACATCCTTGTTCTTGAAAATCAGTAAACCAGTCTCAGGTATGATACATATGATAGTTACAGGCTTAGTCCAACAACCATACATTTGATGGTTTTGATGATGTCGTTGTAGATAGTGAGAAATCCAAATTTTCATCATCACAGTTGGATACATTTGATTTCATAACAACATTCTCATTGTTAAGTTGGCTTTGTCTTTTCAACTTTGGACAATCCTTCTTCCAGTGGCATTTTTCTCGACAAAAAGCAAATTCATCTTTGTTGGGTCTAAACCTCGATTTATATATATCTCTTTTTCTGATCTCATATAGTTTTCAATACGTCCTCTCACAACTAGTACCTCTGCTTCTCCACCTCTTTGTTTTTTTCTCTTTCTTTGTTCATAGCTATATAAGGCAAAACCAAATTCTCTTGAGAGATACTTCCCCTTTACTGTGAAGTAGAGTAGTCTCCAGGTGCTCGTACTCATTAGGAAGTGATCTAACAACATCAAGGCTAAATCTTCATCTTCAAAAGTCATGCCAATATTCTGTAAATCTGTTATAATCATTTATTGTGGTATCAGGAACATAAATGAAGCAAAATAGTCTTTTTTTCATATGGAGTTTATTCTGAATGCTTTCCTTCAAAAAATTGTCCTTTTCAATACCTTCTATAGTCTATATGCAGGAGTTTCTTTTGTGTGTGTGAATACTTTTCTTCTCTTGGAAGGTACGATTAAATGGTACCACGAGCAACACAATGGATGATCCTCCAATCTTCGTCCCCTATGTTGTATGGTTTTCTTTCTTCAATAACAAAATCTAGTCCTTGTTGCAACAAGACATCAAGAACGTTGCTTTGCCACATTCCAAAAATATCTCAATTTGTAAAAAAAATTCAACTGCAAACTTTGCATTGGACACAATTCTTGTCAAAAGCAAAGATGTTAATGATGATTTGTTGACATTTGATGCGGATTCTTAATTCTTTTTGTTCGTCATTTATGCTCCTGATATTATTTAATAGCTGCTAATGCAAAAGTTTAAAGTTTTTTTTTTTTTAATGTGGAAGTTCATAATATGTGCAATTACAAAGCATACTCAGGCATAACATTGACTTTGATACCAATTGTTGCAAAAGCCAAATATGTAGAGCTTAATTATACAATATTAGAAAATAGATTATCTAGACATAATTTAATTATATAATAAATTACAAATATTATATTTCACAATAGCTAATAAATAATAAATACGACAATAATAAAAGGAATATTAAAATCTAATTTTACTCGAAATAATTTATAAGTGAAATATTATAAGAAAAGAGGAAATACAAAATGCCTTTATTGAAGATAAAAGGCAATTGTGGGATGATAATTTTAAAGGGAGAAGATGCCTCTTCTTTTATAATGCAAGAGCCCCCTAAACCCACCGTTGTGGGACTTGCCATAACCTAAAACTAGATGCTATTATGAGTGGTCGTCGTGATTTTGATGGAGAACATTTGTGTTATTCACAAAAGCAGATTCTATGTGTGAATGTTATGCTATGCCCATTCCACCGGCCACCTTTTGTTTACTTGCAATACACTGATTTGATCGATCGGTAAATATAATAAATATATATAATCCTCCTAAAAGTGATGAGATTGGATAAGGTGTGTTGTTGAAGCATGTTTTTTCACTCAGCTAGTAACCCTAGCTAAGAGATCTTAAATGTATTTGAACCACTAAAAGTGTAAAGCTGCATCAACTATATATGCACAGCTTCCGATCCCTCCATTATTATATATATACACATGTCTATATAACACAGTTTGAACTATTACGTACACACACACATACATATAAACACACACACACACACACACACATATATAAAGTGAGCCTTTTCAGAAGTTAAAATAACAAAAAAAGGCTATTTTATAATTTATACACACTTTCTTCATTGATCACTAGATTTGCATAAGGGGACAGTCAAGAAAAAGCAGGAGTAGTGTCCCTTCAATTATAAAAACAGTGACACTAAATTGCTTGCATCAGAATTCCACTCCTCTTATACTACTACGTACAGTAGTGGAGTACAGGGAGCTTTTGTTGAAACTAAAGTAGTAGAGAGTATGGGTAATAATATAAAAGCCTAGTTAAAACCAAATGGCCTTGGCATTTATGAGCATCTGTTTGAGAGAACCATCGACGTGGAGGGATATGATGTCTTTGGCAGAGCCCACGAATTTCCCTCCAATGAACACTGCTGGGACTGAAGGGTTACAACCCATCCCTCTCAGAGCCTTTTCCATATCTCTCCCGTACGCATCTGTGTCCAGTTCGTGCACTGCTGGGCTCGCTCCCAGCTCGTAGAACAGTTGCTTGATGCTGTGACACATGCAACACGAGCTCTTTGTGAATATAACTGCTGCCCTGTTTGATGCCAAATCTCTCACTCTCTCCATTAATTTCTCTCTCTCTCTCTCTCTCTCTCACTGATAGCTAGAGCTACAAGATATTTCTTAGCAGAAACTGAGAAAGATGATAATGATAATGAGATGACTGGGAGTGTATGTTGTAATCTCTCAGGTTTTGCTGTGGTGGACTTTAAGATTTCGTCTCCAATATTTATAGTGGTTGGTTGAAGACAGTGGATCACCGGATTGCATATTATATAATTGTAGAAAAGCACAGAAAACAAATTAATTATAGTTAAATGGATAGGAGGGACAGATCAGATCAGCTTAAGATATTTGTTTGGATAAGGGGAATGCCACACCACCTGATCATTTGATCGATGGTGACCCTGCCATATGAACAATTTGCTTTTAGCGTATTTATATTAATATATATATCATCACGTACACTGTATGTAAATGACAATTAATTATTCAAATTTCTTGGGGGTTTGTCCGTACAAGATCAATCAGTGGTGGAATAAGAACAATTTTGTAAATTGTCAATTGCCCTAGCTCGCAGCATCAATGCAATATTCGTATACCAATTTATGCAAGCTTCACGAGGCAGGTGGGGCAAAGCCAGTGCTGTGCTGTCAACAAAATGTTCCATTATAATGGAATCCATTATCCAATTAGAATGTGTATTATATGCAAAAAGTCAAAGAGACCCAGAATAAAAATAAAAAAAAGAAGCCCAAGTGTAAGCCATGCGAAGCCACCGTGCTTTACTAAAACTCTTGAAAGAAAAGGAAGAAAAGGAAATATCTGGAGATCAAGAAATATGGAACATCATAGTAAGAAAGTCGGAGATGATCATGGTAGAAGCATGTACAACTTTAATTAACCAATTGCTCTATCTGACTATTCCTGCCATCTTCTGTAATTAACTTGTGTTTGATTCTGTATATGGCTGATGATGGGGAGAGAGATAGAGTTTATCCGGTGCATTCCACTTTCACAATTTGGTCCCCGCATCAGATTCACAGAATACAAACTGTTTCTCTTTGGCCCTTTAGATATCGAAGGGATTCTTTGCTTAATCTCAATATTACATGCACAGTGTAGGGAGTGCCTGTGTCATAAAAAATCCCAGTGTTGTTACATATGTTTGATTGATTGGTTGGATTTATTTTATATTTTAATTATTGAGATATTTGAATAGGAATTCAATTACTATAAAAAAAAATTCAGATCAGGACAAAATTACCCACATAAAAAATTTCATGGGAAATTACCGACGGAATTCTATCAATAATTCTATGGTAATGTCTTCTACCATAGTTATTTCTTCGACAGACATTTTCCGTCTAAAATTCAGTTATCGATGAAATTCCAACATTTTTTGTTGTTGTGATATATTGGACATTTTGATAAGATTTTGGATGATTAAGTAATTAAAATATATACACCCTTAAGTGGTTACGTTGTCCGTGAGTTATTAATTGAGTCTATAATTAAGGTTAAGTCGGTCACATTTAATTAATGAATTTAATAATTTATGATAGCCAGATTATTAAATAATAGAGACAGACTGAGTGAGCACTGCACAAAGAGTGATTTTAGCCTCTCTAGAGGATTATCTTAATAGTGATGGCAGAATTCTTAATTATTATCACTATATATCCTCATGCTAGTTAGTTAGAAGTATATCACTAATCTCTCTATTTATCTAATTATTCTTCTGACTAATTCTCTGTCATCTTTCGGTTCTCTAATTAGCCTGAGAGGACCATTACTTCATATGTACTCGCATGATGATAGGTTGTTATATAATTCTTGCGCTATTATTCTTTGAAGAATTTTTGGTATGCCTGTCTGGTCTGCAGTAAAATTAGAATATGGTATTAATTGGTTTAATCTCCTCTGCATGCGCGATATTGTATGACGCAATTAACTAAGTTTTTATTTTGACAACTTTTTTGAGGTGTTCATGATTATGATTCCAACCTCCAACATCCGAGGGTATAAATTCCTGGCCTCTGGATGATGGATCAGGCGGCTTGCCTAGCGATAATCCTGGTAAGCATGTCCCCTAGCGTATGAGATTCTTTAATTTCTCCCTGTCTGAAAGAATCTCCACTAATGGGGAAGAAAATGTCAACTTGAACATAAGAACCTACTAGAAGAATAGTGAGGTTAGTTGAAGGTTGTTGCTCCTATTTATGTCCA
This sequence comes from Acacia confusa, assembly GCA_037074495.1. Lineage (NCBI taxonomy): Eukaryota > Viridiplantae > Streptophyta > Magnoliopsida > Fabales > Fabaceae > Acacia > Acacia confusa. The sequence goes on along the minus strand of CM073507.1, from coordinate 2,981,224 downwards.
CGTACCTCACAAGTTCAAAAGATTAATAACTTTTAATCTTTCTAAATTTTGATTTAATTACTTCTTCCATCCTATTAAGGTGGAGTTTACTTTTTTTTTTTTTTTTTGAGAGATTTAAGAAGCTAAATAAATTACTTAATTATATTATGTTGTGTATCCTTAAATTATATATTAGTTTATTAGTCAAAATGATTAGTTTAAAAAGAGAAATATCTAAAGTAATTTAATTAGCTTTCTTAATCTCTTTCCAAAAATCAACTTTGTCTTATATTTAAGATGAGGATTACTGATTCAGATACAGGGCATCAAAATCAATCTCGGTTCAAAGTGAAAGTAAGGAATGATTGGACATAGTTTAAGAACATACTGATGAGATGGATTCTCAAAACCGGATTCAGACTGCAGATGGGAAAATTTTTAATATGGGCTCAACCCAGTACCGAAAGCACTGGGCCTAAGATTTTTCATTCAACAACGCTGCCATACAAACTTTTATTGGTAGATAATGGGACATCAATAAACATTTTACCAATTATGAAGGCCCAAGATTGTACTACTACTTGGGGTTTATATATCACATCTTCATGCAAGAAAGCCAGGAATAGATAGAAAAGCTCAACCACAGCTAGCTGTACTTACAATCTTGGACATGGTACCTAATTAAATGTTGGACCTAATTTGTGCGTACAATTTAAAACTGGAGGTATGCAGTATATGAATTTTGTTATTGAAATCTTGGAAGTTATTGATTACCTGGCTCTCATCTGCAGTGATGTGATCAATACCTTCCACTGGCCAACGAGGTTCCTCTCTCTGTCACAGATTCAAGGTGAAGGCTGAAGGGTGCTTAAAAAGGAAACAAAAAGGGAACTGTACTTTTAGGAATGTGAGACAGTGAAGGCTTTTAGCATCTAGCACTCCTACATTTAGGTCACCATTAAAGTTGCTACTTCAGAAAATAAAATAAGCAATTCGTTCTGCTGCAGGAATTGAAATTTTATCTGCACCAAGGTGTATGCCACGCAAAGTCACCATTAAAGAGCGAATGCAAGAATGATACTGCGACAAATGAAGCTGCTGGTGCGAGTCTCTGCATTCTCCATGGCTGAGAGACCTGATCGGAGAGGAGAGGAAATTCATAACGACTCTTCCAACAGAAGGCAAAATGAGCTAGGTTGATATAGTTAAGAGGGTTAAGGAAATTTTAGTCAAGTATATATAGTGGCATCTCTGCCGTTGGATTAATCAAACGGTCGAAATTGATGACACAAGGGAGACTGTAGATAAATGGACAAAGCACAGAGACCCTTAGACAGAATTAGAGACAGCAATCTTCTACAACGTTAGCAAATTCCCGTCAACTTTGTCACGTGAAACAGCATGAGCAAATTAAGATGAAATTCCACCCAAATTAGAGAATCCACTGAAACTGACACGCATATATATATACGTGATCTATCTATCAACCTCAGAATATATGTTGAGATTTCGATTTTGTACGTATGGAGCTGCTACATTATTAATTCTTCGTATGTTTTTAGTGCATCGCTTTTTTCTCATCCCTTATCGATGATGCCTGCATGCCACGAACCGTCTTCGTTTTCTTTATCTCAAACTCTCTTCCACTTTCATAGATTTTATACTTTTTTATAATTATAATATCGATATTCTCCCCTTTCCTCTTTCTATAATCTTTGTCGCTTTCTTATCTACACACATATATTCCTCTTATCATCTCGTCCTGCATTATCCTCACTTCAGGCGGTCGGAGCAAGTAGACATTGATGACTGCAACACACATAGATGATGAACGTACACACCAACGACTCTGATATGCTACTACTTTCATTTGGGCCATACACACACACACACACACACAAGACAACTCTGATATGGGATGTACGTTGTACTTGTGCTTGATCTTTCGCTTTTTTAAAGTCCAATAATTAAATTCCTTTTAAACAAGCTTCTATCAAGATTGATGCGAATCTTAGGATGAATAGGCTCAGAAAGTCGATAGGTAAAATCTAAGTTGGTGACAGAAGGCCGCAAAACAAACAGAGAGAGAAAATTCCGTAATTAGCAAAATGACAAAAGCTCATAGTGTGATCTATTATCGTAAACTAACTAAGGCGTGCATAATCAGAGATGGATTTGCTAAAAAAAAAAATATGCCTGATCCCCTGCATAACCATGAATCTTATTCCTGAAGAAAGTGCTCGAAACTCGTTAGATTGACCTTACACAAAGCTAGCTAGCAGAGGCAACTTGTTTATCCACAAAGACAACACGTGCAAATTCACAGACCGAAAGGAGAACTTGCCGATACGATCTTATGCTCTTCCGAGCTTATAAATAGGCCTTTAATGAAACCTAGTTTACTCACAGCCAAGCTTGACTCAATCACTAGCTACACGCTAAATCTACACATACATCGATCAATTCCTTTATTTGGAGGTCATGGAAGTGATAACGAACATGGTGGGCGAGAGACCAGTGGTGATATTCAGCAAGAGCAGCTGTTGCCTGAGCCACTCCATCAAGACACTGATAAGTGGCTTCGGGGCTAACCCGACAGTGTACGAGGTTGATGAAATGTCTAACGGTCAGCAGATTGAGAGGGCATTGGTTCAAATGGGATGCCAACCAAGTGTTCCGGCTGTTTTCATAGGTCAACAGTTCATTGGTGGTGCTAATCAGATCATGAGCCTCCATCTCCGCAATGAGCTGGTCCCACTCCTCATGAATGCCAAAGCCATTTGGATTTGGAAAAGAAAGTAACTAATCCGATCCATCCAAAACGTTCTTCCAGTTCAAATAAGAGGCGTACTTAATTTGCCGTACGTTTGTCTAGCCAGCAGTAATATATATATAGTTGAAGATCGTATCCTATCCTATAAATAGATATATATACACCCAAGCATAAACGAGTTTCTTCCTCGTTATTAAAATGAGAGTCTTGATGGTTTAATTCCTACTATAAAATGAATGAATGCCTGCATTTCTGACAGTGTTAGATATTATTAGTGGATTGCGTCGTCTTGTTTTCTTCTTAATTTTCTTGTACATATGTTCATATCTCTAACATTATATATCATGGGCATGGAACGGCCCATGAAGGACAGTACGGTTCTGCATGAAGAAAGAAAATGCATGAATGGGTAATGGTTAACTGCGGAACGCCCATAACACTAAACCCACTGCAGCAAGCTCCGCCGCTGACTTTAAACTGATAACAACAAAAGATACGAACCTGAATGAAAAAGGGGGTGGTTAATAATAATAATAATATAGCTTTCTTAATTACCTAAGCGTTACCTTAATAAAAAAGCGATTACATATCCTATAGTTTTTACTAGTATTTTTCCTTTCCTCATACAAACACGGTGGGAGATGAAAAGGATTTTTAGATATGCTGCCCCACCCCCACCACCCATAGAGAAAAGCTTGCACTCACTATAAAGTTAATGCTATTGGAGAAGAAATAGGCATATATAAATTGTTTCCATATAATATACTGATAGAATAATTCTCTCTAAATACTTTTCTATATAAAATTTATATCCTTTTTGTAAGTTTTGTGATGCTACCAAATTTAACTAAGCACCGCAAGTGTACGGGTCGTGAAAATAGCAAGTGGTAAATCAAGGTCATCCCACAGAGACTCAATTTGGCTAATAATTAGATGTCAAATTTCCTTTTTCGTTTAAGTTGAATAAAATTGTTTTCAATACGTAGAAAGAAATGCAAATAAGATAAGAAATCAATATCGACAGAACTTTTCACGGAGAGCAAATTTCAATATCAAAAGGACAACCTAGAGTCACTAATCCCTTGTTTATTTATTAGATTTTATTCCCACAAAATTAATTTTAACTTAATTTAATTAGCTAATCTTGAGTATTAATGTTTATAAATGCCTTCCGGTCCATTTATATACCTATCTCAATTAATCATGCAATGCCTCACACGACTAATTAAGATGCAATCCAACTCGGGCTCACTATAATTTGATTATGTGGAGCTTCTAGGTATATGTCTATTCTAGACGCAAATTAAATTAAAAATCTAATTTCACATTATTTAATCTCAATGTCAATTTAAAATTCCCTTTGCCAAGTTCAATCTTAAATCCCCAAAGCATGTTTAATGGTGGCCAATCACTAAACAATAACAATCAAAACAAGATTAAATAAACTGAATTAAAAATAAGCAAAACTAGTTAATGGGAATAATCTCTAAAATCCAAACAAGTTCAAAGGTCCTCTAGGTTACAAAGAAAATTAGCAAATAACAATAAAGATTCAGAATTCATAAAGAAAAAGAATCAAGAATATCATCTCTCCCTCCAAATCGTTGATGCCCGGCTGAATCCTTTTTTGTATGCCGCCTCCTATGTTGCGTCTTTGCCTCTTCAAATGCGTCTCCCCTCTTCAAATGCGTCTCCCAGTCTTCCGTCAGCGTCCCCTCTCTTTAATTATGCCTGTGTGTTCTGTTTGTTCTTTTCTTGATTGCCGCCAGACTTGTGTCTCAGCCTCTCCTGTGCGTGACTGCTTCTCCAAGTGCCTTTAATATCAATTAATTGTTCTCCTCCTTTTTTCTTTGCGGCGTGTTCTGTTTTAATAGATGTCAATTTAGGGTTTTCAATTCATTTAATTGGCGGGGTCCACGCACTCTTGCTTCATCCAAAATATCATCTGAAAAGAATATATATATATATAAAGCATGATAGTATCCCTTGCCTAATAAGTTACGATATCAGTAGATTTCATACTGAGATACTCTTTTATCTTCTAATTAATTAAAAGTTTGAAAAATATCTAAAAGATAATTAAATAAGTATCACATATTAATAAATTTAATCTAATATATCTCAAAATCTATACTTATTTAATTATAAAATATATACTTATCAAACTCCCCCACACTTAAACATTTACTTGTCCTCAAGCAAAAGAAAGAGAATTCATTATCTAGATGAGAATAACATTGTTTATGAAATCCCTAAACAAAGAGCAATACATCACCACACTTAGATCATGTTATCAAATCTTATTCAGTTAATGTCTTATAAGAATGTGTCACTAAGCCAATAGCCTTAAACAATTGTAACAATCTCTTAACATCCCATGATCAAAGGATCGGCAGGTAATAAGTTCAACAATAAGATTAGTAAAAGAATATTATGCTACTCAATTTCTCCAGAAAAATTCAAATGCTCCCCACTAAACCAAGCTTTTTTCAGTTAATTTCATAGGGATCCTCAGGTCGAAAATAACTCAATTCATTCTTTTTTAATAATTTTTTTTCTTGAGCCGTTGTAAGTCCCCTTTTGACACAACCCTACACATGAGTGGTGCAGCACCGGTTACTCAGTTACTCCAACAGGCATCTCAAGTGGCTTTTAGCCCAACTCATAACCCTCTTTGACTTTACCGTTTGACGCGACCCTGCACATGGGTGATGCAGCACCGGTTACTAAGTTCGGTCCAGAGAAGTCATTGGAGTTGTTTTTCTTTTTCTTTTTTTTTGAATTTTTTTTTTCAGTTTTTTTTGGCTTTTGCTTTTTTTTTTCTTTTTTTTTTTTATAAACCCACTTGAGTCATTTCCCTAAACAAGAGTTTTCCTTAGTCAATAAAGGTCATCATCTCAATTCCTAAAGAAATCCTGTATCAAATTATTCAAAAACTAATAATATGTTGATCACATTACAAACTAATCCCTATTCTCATAGTCTATCTCAAGATTGCTACAGAAATTCAAGGCTTAGAGGCTTAATTATAACATTCTTTTTTTTCTTTTTTTTTTTATTGTTTTACTTGATAATATTCTCTAAGATGGGGGATGCTCAAGGTTAAGGTTAATCTTAAACAATAAAAAAAATTTCAAAAGAATTCTTTTCAATTGAATAAGGACAAGCACCACCAAAGAAATCATATCCCTCCCCCACACTTAAATCAAACATTGTCCTCAATGTTGCAAAAATTAATAGAGGGAAAGGAACTAGTACTCCCCTGGTTTAGGTCTCTAACTTTGATGTGGAGTGCTTCATTTGGTACCATCCATGATGTTTCAAATTTTGAGAGAAGAAAGAGTGCCTGAACAAGACTTGGCAGCCACAAGAGGAGTGATCATCTTTAAACCTAGAAAAATGAAACAAAAAAAAAACAAATAATAAAAATAAAAATTGCAAACAAACCATTGGGTTGCCTCCCAAGAAGCGTTTGGTTTATAGTCTTCAGCCTGACTATGTCAAAATGCTAAGGAGGTTGAGACAAGCAGTGCCATTGTTTCCCAGAAAAGGATGTGGAAGTCTTCGAAATTTGCTCACTATGCCTATAAGTATTCTCCACGCTATTTTGCTCAAAAAGGGGCTCTTCAATGGCAATTGAATCCAATTCAACTTGATTGAGGTCATTTGTCACAACAACCCTTGCACATTGTTTGAATTCATTTTGAGACTCCATTGCTTTGTCCCTCTTAAACTTGACTTGCTCATCACCCAGTCGTAAAATTATCTCCCCATGTTCGACATCTACTAATGCTCTCGCAGTAGCCAGGAATGGTCTCCCAACAATTAGTGGAATCTCTTGATCCTCTTCCATGTCAAGAACAATGAAGTCAGCAAGATAGATAAAGGAGCCAACTTTCACCAGTACATTCTTAATGATGCCATATGGATAAGAGAGACTTTGATCAGCTAGCTTGAGAGTAATAGTTGTAGGACTAGCTACCCCTAGTTGAAGCTTCTTAAAAAGAGATAGAGGCATAAGATTTATAGAAGACCCCAAATCACACAGTGCACAACTTTCAAATTGGTCACCAATCACACATAGAATAGTGAAAGAACCAGGATCTTTACACTTTAAAGGAACATTAGGTTTAATGGCACTAGTGATCTCCTTGGTCAATACGACAGTTGCAAACTCAGTAAAATGCTTCTTCTTACTCAACATCTCTTTCAGGTACTTAGCATACTTAGGCATTTGCTCCAAAGCTTCTATCAACGGAATGTTAATGTGTAATTGCTTGAAAATATCCAAGAATTTCTTGTATTGCTCATCAAACGCCTTCTTTTGGAACCTTTGAGGAAATAGTAGAGGTGGTTTCCATTTATATCCTTTTTGTAAGTTTTGTTACGTTTCTGGAAAATTTTACACAATAATACTAGTAGTAAAATTAAAGTAATATTTCACAAAAAAATAATAAAAATATGTAATACATACATACATATGTGTGTGTGTGTGTCTATATATGTATGTATGTATGTATGTATTTTCCTAGCCTGCAGAAAAATGCTTCAACAGTAGTTGAAATGAAAACGTTACAAGGGCGAGAAGATCGTACTCAATTGACCCTTTGCTTTATGTTTGAGCCATTTATGCAAATAGATGAAGGGGGTGCTTTTGCAAGCTGCAGGCACGTGGAAAATTCTGTCGCTGGAAACATAGAAGATCAAATATGTTTTAGATTGATGGAGTGATTTTTTAATGTTATCAAATGTCCTTAAATGATAAAGCAAGATCTGATTAATTAGATGCAAAATTTGAAGCCGCCCCTAATTAATAGGTTAGAGATGATATTGAACCCTCAGATTTTTTGTTTTTACTGTGATCAAACAGTGAAGGAATTTCTTCTTTTCACACACGTGTTTCACTACACTATATATATATTGACTAAAATCAGTGACAGCATTCGCTTACATGGTGCAGGTGACCTCCAGAACTATATATTAAATCGAAAAACACGAGTCCATTTATATACCTAAAAAGGTTCTTTGATACAAGACGAACAATGCAGATAAAAATGGTATTGCTAATTAGCTGCCAATAAATAAGAGGCCCTGGCGAACATCTTCTGGGCATCTTCCCCAGTAGTACAGTGTGGAATGGAAAATTCGGTGAGTACTTGAGGTTCAGGTAGCTTTTCCTGTTCGTACGGTCAATATAAAATCCGAAAGGCAAATTCTCCTTGTTGCCTTTAAATGAGCATCTTTTCTTTTTTCACTAGCTCCCTCCGCGCTTTCGGTATTATTCTAGATTTGAAATCGATGCGAATCATGAAAAGCCGCTACTTGTCACCGGATGATTGGCCCATCTTCCCTCGAAACCGACGCAGATAGATGCTCCCAATGTAAAACACATTTATGTAGCAGTTCTACAATGAGAGAATAGAGTGAACATTGCCAAGTAATGTGGTAATATTCATAAATGAGATGACCTGTTCATTTAAGGTAAATGCAAATAACAAAGAAGGTAACCCTAACATGGTCGATACCAAGGTCTCGATACATTGTAAACTTGTGGATGTTCTGCTCATGAGCTACTCCTAACCCACAGTAGTGGTACTCGCTCTAGAAAAAGCATACAAGGATAGATATAATGAAAGGGCAATTTGGGAACCCAAAGGTGACACGACTTTCACAAAACGTTTATTCTCTATGAGATGTTATTCTACGTGGGAAGCTGCTCAATTTCATATGCCAGAATAAAACGAGGCAGCTAGTATAAATAGACCTGCTCTGAAGCTAGAGTTCCAAAGAGCAGATTAAGTTAAACAAAACAGCCTGAGGATATAAATTAAGATGGAGATAGTGAGGAGGATGATAGTGGACAAGCCAGTGGTGATATTCAGCAAGAGCAGTTGCTGCATGAGCCACACGGTGAAGGCTCTGATATGCAACTTTGGAGCGAATCCTACAGTGATAGAGGTTGACAAACTGCCAGATGAGCAGCAGCAGCAGGTGGAGACGGCGCTCATCCAGCTCGGTTGCAGCCCAAGCGTGCCGGCCGTCTTCATCGGCCAACAGTTCATTGGTGGCGTCTCTCAGGTCATCAGTCTCAACGTTCAAAACAGACTTAACCAAATGCTTTTAAAGGCACGAGCCATTTTTGTGTAGGCTGGCCTCTCTCTCCTTTTTTTCTTATAAATGCCTCATGTGGTAATATCCCCTCTTTCTTACCTCACTTTTCTCATCGCCCTTTTTCAGTGTCCCTTCCTTTTGTGTGTGTGTGTGTGTGTGTTTTTTCCCACTGTCAACGTGTCTCATCATGAGAAACTTCTGTATAACATATACATCTTCTATAATGCGAGCCTGAGGTTTACTTTTGACTTTATGCGATGCAAGGGCCGGTCCTGCTATTCCATCAGCGCTAAACCGTCAGAGAAATTATACGATTGAGAAGTCTCTTTAAAGTTAAAAATAATTAAAATATGAGAGAATGCAGACGATAAAATGATGCAATCTTAAACTAACCGCAACTCCTAATTCAGCTGGTCATGTACTTGACTTGACTATATGAAATTTCTACTCAATTTTGTTGATAATTATTCCCTTAGCATTAGTTTATACTAGAGTTGCTTTGGAATTACACGTAATTTACGCAATGGTGATTCTAGCATAGACCAACATGGCAAGCGTCCGCATCTCTACAATCCAATCATCCGCACACCTTATTGAACCCAGTTGAATACACGCGGTTTTGAAATCACTTCCTCTTTCTCTCTCTGATCTTTTTTAATGGTTGAACACAGAAGCACTAAAAAGTTTTTGGAAGGGAGAAAAATCAATTTGAGGATCTCAAACACTTTTAAGCACACTACAATTTAATATCCCGCAACGAAACATACCAAATCAACCTTAAATTAAAAAAGCAATAATGACAAATCAGATTACGTGACCATGCATAAGAGTGATCCCCGAACTCGCCCAGTTTTCTGAAATCTGAAGAATTCGATTCTGCATGTAATAGCTACACGTGGTCCGCCAAACAGGTTATTTAACCAACTTTGGCAATCAAACACAAGAATCCTCTAATCCACGCCAAATCCTTCTCCGCAAGCAACAATTTCTCAAAAAAATGAAATATCCCTAAGTTCATATATTTACCTTTTATTCCTTATTATCCTTCTTTAAACTAAATATGCTACTCTGGGATATTATACAAAACAAGAAACATCGTAAATGACAAAAACCGGGCACAAGGAGCAGCGGTGGAGGAATCGTTAGGCAATCCCCACTAGGTGATGCCAAGAACTGACCTCGCTCGCACTTTCCTGTTTTATCCTTGTCCTCCTGATGGATATGCCAAACGGTCATGAGAACCAATAATGCAATGAAGTGTAGGTCCTTTTTAAGCTTTAGTTGGTGGGCCAATTGAACCTAAGAAGATAATTATTCTTATGCTCCAAGCATAACTTCGTATTCATTCGGAAAATATTTTCTAATATTCGGTTAAAAACCCAAGGCAGCCAGACCCAAACACTGATTTGAAGAAAATCGTGTCTGCTCCAATATCAATTCACTAGGAAGAAATTACACAATTGGAAAGCAATGAAGCCATGAATCAAATGTTCGTTTTTTGTGCAGGGATAACCATAGATGAATTAATAAAGCCAGAATATTCAGGATTTAGTACCCTTTGTCTACAACTACAAGTCACATAACGTAAGGTCCCCAGTCAGTTATGAGTTTCTCAGCAGTAGGCTGGTGAATATCCATCCAAGACTGGACAATACAATACAATGGAGTGTTTCAAATCGCTCTCAAAGAAAAGATAGAAGGAGACTGGAGATGCAGAAGACTCTACCGGATCACGTACATCAATGAATAAAACCAAAGCAAAATTGGTCATTGCCTTTACCTGCACAATTGAAATGCGATGACTTTACTCACAATGTTTACCACTCTAAATAACAGTCTGCTAGTAATATCAGATTATCATCAATTTGTAATTTGCACAATCCATTCGAACAATTTAAGGAAAATAATGAAAGAAACATAAGCAGAAATAAAATAGAGGATTTAAAAACAATACACTGATGGAACCAGAATTTCTTCATTTCTGAATATAGTCTTTCAGACCAATGTTTCTATTGTCTAGGCTCGCATTTATTTTCCAATTTGCTACAGCTCTATGTAATGTAGCTTTAGCCTCGCTAATCTCCTTAGCTGAAAATATATGTTCTACGATCCCCAATGGTCCAGGCTGCAACACGTTAATCACAGTCTCCATCTCCTGCTCAAATTGTCTGAGAGAAATAGAAGCAAGTATGCTTGAGGAATGTCAAGAGCTGAAAATTTCGTAAGATATATATGATATCATTAGTTATAATTTTTCAGATAAAGTGCATTTTAGCGTCCCATTTTAAGAAAACTGCATCACTTTCTGCAATTACCTCCCAGAGTTGACATTACAGGGAAGTCTCATAGACATAAAGTCGTTGGCCTTGATTTCAGTCAGGAAATCAGAAGATAGAAAATGTACAATAAACTATGACAAGGCTCTTAAGGTTCTTGCTGACTGCATTACATGGCCATGAGTTAGAACTACTTAAAACAAAGTAATTTTCCTGATTCCGTAAAATGTAGTAGTGTATGGACTCCTCAATTACAGAAATTAACCAATGATTAACAGAAAGCCCTTTTGTATATTATAAATATAATAAATAGGCAGTGATGATATTCAGAGAGTAACTCCGGCGGATAAGTTGTGGTAATTTAACTTGGACATCCTACGTTCAAATCTCATCCATAACAGAAGTTGGGTTAGAAGAAAATTCGTTCCAACGATGCTCAAACGTATTGAATTCTCAGTGCCAGTCGGTCCTCTTCTTCTAGCTTGCTGAACCATAATCAATATTAAATAATAGTTCTCATTTCATACATTTTCTTCAGAAAGTAACGTTCATTTTTCATTGCGAGCAACCTGGTATGAATAGTTAAATACGATGATGCATTGCACCACGTTATCCCTCAGAATTCAGAAAGTAGTTAGAGAGAAGAGTAGGAGACGGTCCTAACTAGAATAGGTACTTGCTATGTCGAACAATTCCCATGCACCGAATTCGTCAATTTATACACATGAATGGATTTGCAAGGTAAGGATTATGTCAAGCGATCTTACGGAATGGTTTCAGCAGCCAAAAATATCAACATACTAGCAGAAGACGATTAACAAAGAAAATCCCACAGCCAAACAGCCATCTTTTAGATATATGGAGTGCGTTCTTTAGATATCCAGAAAGATGAAGCAAGAAGAAATGAAAATCGAAAGAGTCCCAAAAATGATGACGAAAAAGAAACCAGCGATAGGCACCTGATTAGCCCTGAAAAGGGCAAGGAACTTCTAAACCCTGCTAAGGATACCCGCATTCCTTTACACTTCCGTTCACGCAATCGCCGAAAAATTTAAGCCAGGGGAATTGTGCTCAAGTCAGGCGGCGGAGCCGGCATCAACGCTATCCGCCCATATTTACCGGGAAAAGAAAGCGGGTTCAGGCTAATCTCATACGACGTCGTTTTGCTTGAGCGGAGGGTATAATTATGAAAGCTGGTTAATTACCTACGACGTCGTTTTGTTCGGACTAGAAGTATGGGAAAAAATTGTCATGGAAGAAAAAAAATGTTAGAAGTGCGACTCCACTGGGGATCGAACCCAGAATCTCTGGTTCCGTAGACCAGCGCCTTATCCATTGGGCCATGGAGTCAATTGATGATATGGAACTAATTTTAAAAACCATAAAATAATATTATATTGAATTTGGGTACTAATCCCCCAGCTCATTTTATTAGATAAATCCATATAACTGAATGAAAGAGTTTAAAAGGCTCTTAAAAATTAATTGGTGATAAATGCGAAGAATTTTGTTTTTTAAAAGATGCCCTTATTTGTAAGTGAGTGAAGCTGATAGTGAAAAAATGATGAAGGATGATGTATGATAATTTTCTTAATATTATTATTCGATTTGAGGGTATTATTGCCCTTCTGAGCACAAATGACTCTTTTAAGACTTGAATTTGAGACTTAGAAAATTTAATGGGGTTTTATGCCAATAGATGTATAATAAAAAAACTAATTAGAGGTAAAATTTGTAAAATTATACACTTAATATTTAGCAACACAATCTGAAATTTATAAAGAAATTGACCAATTCAAAATTTTGAATCTTGTAGAAGAGGGACAGAGGGAGTATTTGTTCTATCCAGCCTGGGCATGGTAGGGATCTTGCATTTCGTATTTTTCATGTTGTCCATTTCATCGCCTTTACTTTCAATTGGGTTTTTGCAAGTGAATTCGAAAATAATATTTTATCATTATAAATTAATTTTTCTACTCAAAATTGATTATATTAGTTCAAATTGTTTTCTTTGTCTTCTATAACACGTTTAGGTTGTCTTCTTCATAGGATTTAACGGCACTATTGGTCCAGAGCAACGCAAATCTTTGTGAACTTTCTTAATACAAATATCAAAGGTTCGTTTCTTCTTTCAGCTAGGGATATTAAATTTATGATCATCGAGCAAATCAAGTCAACTAACGTTTGGTCCAGTGGCACTTGCTCCTCTCTTCAGGAGGGCGTTCACAAGTTCAAACTTGCGCTTTTGTGTGTGTGAGTTTATGTGTTATACTGACATTTGTTTACCTTCATTTGATTTTTAACAAATTTTAATTATGGTTTCTACAAATAAGTCACATTGGTCCTTACCAATAATTAACACCGACTTACTTAACAGTGTTAACTCAAAATCAGCAGGGTTAAGACTATTACGCTTAAATCTCAAGACTTTATACAATGATAGAGACCAACATTTTTTAACGCATAAAGTGTAACGTTGAAAAACAAAAATACAAATATATAAAATACACCCCGCAGCGTTGCAACCAAAAGGTCGCATGACTTAACATAGGTTTTTAAGGGTTAAGAAATCACTCCAAGTTTACGTATTTGTATTAAGTCTATGTTTTAGTTCCCATGCGTTTTTTAAAATTTTTTATCAATATTCTACAACATTTCAAATGTTAGTCCTTGTGGTTTTATAAATACTTGAATCTTTTTTGTTGTGATTTGGTTTGAGAGGAGAGGAATGAGAGGGATTTTGACCCCCTCCCATTATTTTACTGATAAAAAGACTCCCCTCATAAATCAAACGGATTTAAAAGGATTATAAAAATTGGCGTGATAATGGACTAATGTGCCCCTATTCTTTTTCTGTTATTTCCAAAATACCTAGGCCTTTTAACTTGATGCAACGCTGGAATTGTTTTAGCCCATAAGCAGAGGATGCGCATAGAGATATTAGGAGGATCACAATGGATAAAGATGAGAACTTTCCCCTTTGAGGTTGCCCCTTCGACATCTAAACTCTTCTACAGGCGAACAAAAGTTATCCAATTCTAAAGAAGCTTTTCTGTCTCTGCATTTTATGTTCTCAAGCAAAAATCCCAAGGGGCAGTTCACGTTCAATTTGCTCCTTCGCCTACTGGGAACCTTCAAGTTGGTGGAGTGCGAACATCCTTGTTCAATTACTTGTTTGCTAGGTTGGAATAACTATATGATCTTTTTCTCCTTTTATCTTTTTTCATCCCCTCCTATTGTTCTTCTGTATTTTCAAGTCCAAAGGTGGGAAGTTTGTTTTGAGAATTGAAGATATAAACTGAATTGGAGAGGTCAACGAAGGAGTCTGAGGAAGCCATGTTAAGAGATCTTTCTTGGCTTAGTATTGGTTGGGATGAAGATATAAGTTACAAGACATACATTACTCTTTATTAGTAATGTATCAGTTTTCGAATCTACCTGAGTTTGTTTCATGTTTAGCTATCTTAGAAGAACTTACCCCCTCCCAAAGCACCCTCAATAGACATTACTCATAATATAACGATCTTAACTTTTTAGGTCCTGGTGTTGGTGGAGAGTATGGACCATATAGCAGCTGCAGTTCGAGAGGAATTCTTTATAAAAAGATTGTGTTGATAAGCTTTTATAGTTTGGTCATGTCTATCGCTACTTCTGCTTCAATGAAGTACTACTAACTACGGATCTTTTTTCATAGTAATATTAACTTTTTTATGGTAATATTTTAAGCAGGAACTAATCTTGTGCTTCAAAAAATCTATTTGGTGTGTGACCAAGAAAATACCTATTTAGTGTCAATATTAATTTAAAACATAAAAGCATACAAAATTACACTACTAGTAAATTTTAATTCTCACCTCAGTCAATATAAATGCTGCCACCTAGGAAGACTAACTTTGCGACAAACATGGGCAATATGAAAAAGGGGAAAACCCTTAAAAATAATTTTAAAAATGTAAAAAGACAAAAAGATATTCGGAACATTTATAATACTAACAAAGAGGTTTTAGTGCCTGATGTCTTCTTTTCAAAATTAAAAAAACAGATATAATTGTTCTTTGGAAATTAATTTTCATTTTGACAGGATTAATTGACCTTATCCAAACTCGTAAAAGTTTTATCTGAACTTGTGAATCCTTTTTTAGATATTGTGAATTTTGATTTGTCACTTGTAAAATTCTTATGACAGATTGTGAAAACCCTTGTAAGAACTTATGAAATTGAGTCTTCCTCTTGTTTTTAATTTCAAATTTACAGAGATAATTCTGTCATCTTTTTTTTTTTTAATTTTTAAAATGATGAAACAGACCCTAACATCTTTTAATGTTATAAATATTTGAAACACATTTATATATTTTAAAAATTTTAAAGTTCCTTTTAAGCCATCTTCCCTGTCAATAATAGCTTTGGTACCACTGTCCCATGCCAATATGACCATAAAAAAAAATTATCAGAGTCAAAGTCATAGGCCTAGTAATTCTGTAATTCCGAGTTGGAAACCTCCCCCAACTACTTGGTTTAGGGCGTTTTTGAAAACCACTGAAAACATAGATTTTGTGCAAATCGAGATAAAGTTTTTCTCATATACTTAATTCATAAATCTCAAAACATAGGTTTTGGAAGGTTTCCAAGCGAGCACTTAAACAATGTGGATGAGATTTTAACTTCTCGAGGTTTGAAAGGAAGTTGTGGTGAGGTTGTTCGAGGACATAATGGAGGATGAGTTTTAGATACTAACTACTCCTTATTATGATTTTGAATGTGAGATAAAGTTGATTTTTTTTAAAGAAATTAAGGAAACTAATTAAACTACTTTAGAATATTTATATTTATATATATATTTTTAAATTAATTAGTTTGACTAATAAATTGATACTAGTATATAATTTAAGGATACACAATATATGATATTATTAAATAACTTATTTAGTTTTTTCAATCCTTTTAAAAAAGTTAACTTTATTTTATATTTAAAACTAAAGGAGTAATTGTTAAAAAAGTTAATACAGATATTGAACTTTTTGTAAAAAAAATCAGAAGACCCTCCTCCACCCATCATCTGGCACTGTTTTTGAACACTAACTTTTTCAACTGGGCTAGTATTCAGCAACCTATTAGTGCGGTGTTGAAGAACAAGTCCCCACGTTATCTCCACTCCTAACAAATACGCTACCTGCACTTAAAAATTTTGTTCTCATCCATTTAATTAATCAGATGAAGGGAATGTTCGGAAGCGAGGGAAACAAACTAAATAAACTGACAAAACATCCAGTTGGGTTTCTCTCATCATCGTTTTCTCATAATCTCTAAATCATATCCATTCAATCTATATAATACTATTTTAATTTTTTTTTCTCCTTCCCAATCAACAGCCCAGATGGGTTAATAAGAAAAGAAGAAAAAAAATCCAATGAGAGTATCTCCTCCCGTAATTTCTGATCTAGGGATAAAATTTTACAAAGTTTGTTTTTAAATTTTATCCTATATTTCACACCCGAACCAATAAATTCTGGTCAACCGACATCAGTTTATTAGTTACTCCTATTAGTTACTGTCCCCCAAACCTGACCGCATACAAACTCTGGATAAAGATACAACGAGTTCGCGGGATTGACACCCCCTAATCTCTAAACAAAACCTTTATCACATCCAAACATCTTCCGGCCACTTCATCTCATCGCACTGCTTTCTTGGCGCGCTTCGTCTCCCGAGTTCCGAGCATGAGTAACTTAATGGCGAGTTACCCTGCTCGAATAATTTCCACACGCCGCCACTTAGGCTTCGGAAGACATTGTCCCCTTCAACGATGCTTTAAAAGATGCGTCACCCTTCTCCCCAGTACTAGACACAGAGCTCCAAGACTCGTGTGCATGGCGGTACGCAACTAATGCCCAAGATAAAAGAGCAAAAGGAACTTTTTTTTCGTACGGCAAACGTTTGGGGACCAGATTGCCGTTTCTCTATCTTTTTTTGGGTCTCTTCCTCAAAGGATTAATAAAATCGACGTTTTATTTACCTATTCGTTCTTAATTGTAGGAACCTTATTTGATAACGAAGCTGGAATCCGCTGAGAAGACATGGAAAGAATTATCGGTATGCGCCCTTTTTCCCGTGTGCTCCTATCAATTGTTAACAATTTTTGACTTAAAGTTCTTTTTGTAACTACTTTAGGCCTTAAGCCTTCAACCCATCCATATATTTCCTTATTTGCACTCATCAAAATTTATGTCTGTTTAGTACCTTGTTAAGAGTAACTACGTTATTCCGCTGTGTCCTCTAGTCCGTTACTGTAGTGCATTTTCCAAAGGAGTCTATCATTACAATTCCTTCCGTATCTCGTGCGTGTGAAACTCATGATATCGTGGACAATCAGTTAGATAACAATACTTGCAGGTCAAGCTTGCTGATCCGGACGTTGTATCCAATCCAAGTGAATACCAAAAATTAGCACAATCGATGGCTGAACTTGATGAGGTACTGTAACTTATTTGCTCCTTTGTATGCCTATGTCTGGATAAACGTTTTTGGTGACATCATATTGGTATCATTTTAAATGTACTAGGTCGTTGCAACTTACAAGAGATTTAAGGAACGTGAGAAGCAGCTAGAAGAGACCAAAGGTTCACTCTCATTTTTAAATCTTTCGTTGGTTCCTCAGGTAACGAATGTTTGTTCGAAAATCCCTTAGTCTGACTCTTCTTATTCCCCATGTCAGCGTTAGCTAAGGATGATGGAAATGATGAGGATATGGCAGAAATGATAGGTTATGAAATTGAGAGTCTTTCCAGGCAACTGGCAGAGCTTGAGGAGCAGCTTAAGGTTTGCCATTTGCATCGCAAAGTTCAGTTGTTATGTAATATTCTGTCATTGCTTGTGTTTTCAATCTGCGCCTCCCTACCAAATAAAGAGGAATTTTAGCTCATTCGAGGTCTTCTCTATTTTTCTTGCTTTTAATATTTATTGTATCAATCAAATGTACTGTTTTCGCGGGAAATTTTGTCTTCTATTTGCTCATTATCCGTGGTTGATACCAATGCTTGAATCAGTTAGGTAGTTGTTATCAATTAGACATTCCTCAGATAAGGAGTGCTAGTTTCAAAAAGTATCCAAAATATCAGTGCCCTCATCATTTTCATCTTATTTATTCTCTTATTGTTATATATCTAGGGAGTCTTTCTTCCTTCATGTCCACATTTCTCTCTAATTTGAACTGATGAATACTGTATTGCATTACTGTAGATGATGCTGCTCCCCAGTGATCCTTTGGATGCAAGAAACATAATGCTTGAAGGTGAATTATCTCTATATTTAAATTGCTTTGTTGAAACTGTCATTTCACTTTCATCCTGATGGAATGTATCGTGAAGGGAGCTTTCGTTCAAACAACAGAATATATAGTTGACTAAAGAGAGGAATTCTTATCTAGAGCATGCCTATGCGGAGAACTGAACTGAATGGTTTGAAATTGATTGTTGTTGCTGCGATTGAGTTTTCTAATCAGAGCAGTTTGCACTCATTGGTTTATCTTCTACCTGTGAATGATATGAATTGTGGTCTTTCCCACATTTTTATATTTAAAATCTCCCTGGAGCAAAATTCCAAACTGTGTTTAATTAACTCCGTACGAGGTCATTACCATTCTACTACTATTGTTTCACTCCTTTAAAATATCAGTAATGTTGCGGTGCCTGTCTTCTAATAGTTAAATGTTGGTACTTTGTATTCTTGTGTCACAAATTTTGTCCCACGTCAATATGTTGTTTGTGCTTATACTTCATTCATGATTTCCGACTCTAAGGGTAAGTGCTATTCACTTTTGCAGTACGAGCAGGAACTGGTGGTGATGAGGCTGGAATATGGGCTGGTGATCTTGTAGGTACACATTGCCATTGTCCTTTTCTAATACCTGGGTACTTAAAAGGGACCTACCTATTTCACTGTCAAGTACATTGTGGAAAATGATCAAAGTTGGACAGTTAAGACACATATTTTCCTAGTCAACTGGATGAAGTTTAATTGCTTAGTTGGCTTTAAACCATTTTCCTACCTTTTCATACAGGCTTTTTTTGGATGCCTAAGGATTACGCTTCTAGTGAATTTTGCCATTATTGTGAAATTCATATTTAAGAACACTATGGTTATTGGTGTCTGATTAGGTTCGAATGTATCAGAAATATAGTGAGCGGAACTCATGGAAGTATTCTCCCATCTCAAGCTCTGAGGTATTCCGCTTTAAGTCTCCATAAAAATTGACACCAAATAGCTTTTCTAATTTGCGTATTTTTTTTCATCTTTCAGGCTGAAAAAGGAGGATTCAAAACATATGTGATGGAAATCAAAGGAAAACGTGTCTACAGTAAATTAAAATATGAGTCAGGTGTCCACCGAGTTCAACGTGTTCCTCTAACAGAAGCACAGGGCCGTGTACATACATCTACTGCAACAGTAGCTATAATGCCAGAGGTAGAGTTTACACTGTGCTAATACCATTAAATGTGCCGTGCAGAGTTTCATTTATTAGTTATAACAATCAGCTGGTGCACTATTTATGTTTCTCCCTTCAAGATACAATGATGTAGCGTTTCTCTGTTCATTCTTTTATGAACATCTAAATTCGCTGATGCTAAAATTTTTATCTAGGCTGATGAAGTAGAAGTGGTGATTCACCCAAAAGAAATTGAACTTACAACTGCACGTTCTGGGGGTGCTGGAGGTACAGATTCACGAATATGGCACCATTTCTATCATGAAATTGAATTTTCCATTTTTAATACCTAGAGTCAACTCCACTATCATTTACCAAGCAAAAATCCCTTGCAGGGCAAAATGTTAATAAGGTGGAGACAGCTATAGATCTTTTCCATAAGCCTACGGGAATCCGAATCTTTTGTACTGAAGAAAGAACTCAACTTCAGAACAAGAACCGAGCTTTTCAGTTGCTCCGAGCAAAACTGTAAACACAAAATTCACCTCAACTTCACATGCTTTGGCTTGATTAATTGATTCTACTTATTCCTACTATTCTGTCAACTTTTCATCATCCACCACTCATATAAATGTTCGTGAGACAAATCTTCTCAAAACTTGAGTTCATATTATTATTATACATAGGAACTAAAAGGCACTTGGATCATGATGGCAACATCAACCAAATGATCTAAGAACACTCACCTGATTTCTTGAGAACTCTATTTAATCCTTTTCTTTAGTTTGTTGCATCCAACATCATAGTGGTCTTGGTTACAGATATGAGATGAAGGTTAGGGAGCAGCAAGAGTCAATAAGAAATGAAAGGAAATCCCAGGTGTGTTTTTAGTCGCTATGAGTGTTTGATGTACTACTTTGATCAATATAAAAAATAAGTATGATTATGATAAAATGTTTGTTCAAAACTCCAAAATATTAATGGCAACTAATAAAATTTTTCATGATGAAGGGAGCAACACTTGGGATATAGCTTTCATTTTTCAAAAGCTTCGCAGTTTACATTATTGTAGTAGCTTATTCTTTTCTATATTTCAATTTACAGGTTGGTACGGGTTCCCGTGCTGAAAAAATTCGGACCTATAATTATAAGGTATTCTTTGTTGCTCTGTTCACACATTTTCTTGTATCATCCAAAAGTGGAAGATCATATCGTGATCATGTTCTGTTTTCTTTTCTTTTTTTTCAAATAATTTGTAAGGTGAAATATACAAAATTTGAGGAAAATGGCAACTTATTCTTTTACATAACCTGGTTCATCCAATTAAGTTATTGAGATTCAGTGACCTGGAGTTAAGTGGGTTGCTATGGAACAGCAGATTGTCTACTGGCAACTTATGACCTTTTTTTTTTAAAATATCTAGGACAATAGGGTAACTGATCACAGATTGAAGGTCAACTTTGAGCTCACCTCTTTTCTTGACGGTGATCTAGAAACTGCTGTTCAGGTATATCTTGCACGAATATTTTGGATTTTTTTTAAGGAGTTTTGTTGTTCCCCGTGTGTCTAATGAGAATGCTTTGTGATGATTCAAATGAACCTTTCTTCCTGCAGTCTTGCTCCGCAATGGAGCAAAAGGAACTCCTGGAGGAACTCGCTGAATCGGTAGGTGCTACAGCTGGCTGATCTGATATCATCCATGCGATTGGGAAGGAAAACCTCCTTAAACCAGATATGGAGGAAAGTTTTGATAAAATACCTGTCAGCAATGGAAGATCTGCCCAATGCTGTCCTCTTGAATGAGTCTCGCCATCTTAAGTTTGCAACATCTTGAGCTGATCATTCATGCGGAGATAAGAAGCACATTTTACTTGTAACAACATACAATACAAGACTCCTCATTCATGTTGATTTATTGATATCTATATCGTCTTGTAAAGTGACGCTATTGCTCACTGCTTCGTGTTTCCCTTGCAATGACGAAGAGAGCTTGTTCCTCGCAAGCTTCTCGGCTCAACTTAATTCGCATCAGCTCTTACTGGGATTTCAAGGAAAATATCCTCCCAAGTTTATACGCACTGAGATGAGTTCCGAGGGAATATTTAACAACTTCTACGATGACTGCTATATAACTTATCTTTGAGCTACAAAAACGGTTACGCAACAGAACCTGGGTGTTTTCGAGGTGCCTCGTCCAAGCATTGAGGTTTTCAAAACATGTGGGTTAAATAAGGAGATTCAAAATTAGTGACTGAAGTTTGTATACCAAGAAAAAGAAAGGGTAATTGGTGTTTTTGCGTCGGAAGTTTTTGAGTTTACTAAGACAATTTTCATTCAAAGTTTTTTAAGGGGTAATTTTTTCTTAGAAATATAAAAAATGGAATAATTTTGTTTGTCTATTATCTTAGTTAATTTTAACTATTAGTTAGTTAATCAAATATCTTGAGCTAGTAATTTATATATTATTTTTATTAAGGTTTAAATTTATCCAGAAAATTTTAAATTTAACTTTGAAAAAGATGAAACAAATAACATATGAGCTTCTGGTGTAAATTTATACATTAACAAAAATAACATGGATAACTTTTGGACAATCAATTTAGTATATTTAATCAATTAATGGTTAAAATTAATTAAAAAATTTTAAAAAAAATTGCTCCATTTTTTTTTCACTCCCCAACAAATTTACCCTTTAACCAAAAAAAAAAAAAAAAGAAAGAAGACAAAAGAATGAATGAAATGGCAACTGGATGTTTGTGAAATGTAATTAAACTCCTCGTGTTTTTAACTTTAATTGGTCCTTGATGATATTCAAGAATCGCGTTCTATTTTTAAAGATTGTAAGGCAATCTGACTCTGATGAGACTGCTCATAGCTCAAATAACTGTGGAGCTGCAATTTTAAGAATAAAGTGTTGGCCTTCGGATGAGATCACCATAGAATTTAGAATAGAACTCTGGTGTCAACGCCCTAACGTTATCGGTTTATGACAAGAGCGGGAAAATGGGCCACCTGTCCACCGTGGAACCATTCCAAAAGCACAATGGTCAGGAGCTACACATGGCACCCCCCACCGATTTCTCCCTTCCCGCATATGGCAATTTCCAAATCTTCCTCACTCCTCCCATTAATTGAACCTTCTCTTTCGCATTACTTGCTTCTCAACACTTCTATGCTCCGCAGACTCTTTCTCTCCTCCTCTTCTCATCGCCTTCTTACTCACCAGCTAAAACTATCGTCGCCTAGAAAATACGCGTATCCTGCTGCTCACGTCCCTTCACTTCTCTGCCCTTCCTCCTCTGTTCCAACGCGACGCATTCTCTCTCCCAAGGTTTTGGCAATGGCTGAAAGGCCCACCCATTCAACGTCTTCTTCCCACAGGCACACCAATCGACTTACTGCCGAGCACAGCCCTTACTTGCTGCAGCACGCCCATAATCCGGTGGGTAAAATCCTTTCCTTCTATTTTGTTGTTCGATGGTTGTGTTGAAAGGATGCGAGCGAAGATGAAACATGCCGCCGTTTTTAATGTTGAGCACCCACACAGCTAAAATAAAAAGTGGTGCTTGTTTTGCCGGGTTGACTCGATTGTTCGATTCAATATTCTTTTTTTTTTTTCCATTGCTTTTTGCTGTTATTAATCACTGACTTTGTATTGAAGGTTGATTGGTATCCATGGGGAGAAGAAGCTTTTGCTGAAGCACGAAGGAGAGATGTACCTATTTTCTTATCGAGTAATTCTCTTCCTGCTCTTTTTTTATTTTATTTTATTTTTTATTCGTGTGCTGCCCCCTCTTTATTTTTGAAAATTTCACTGATAAGATTAACTGCTGCTTGGCATTATGATATTAATGGCGATTCCACTTGAAGTTGGGTACAGCACTTGCCACTGGTATGATAACTTCAACTGGTTATATAGACTTTTGATCTTCGGAGCAGAGTGAAATGGTAAAATATAATGAACTGATTGATTATTTTGGGAATCTGAACTATTGGCAAGGTGTCATGTTATGGAGGTTGAGTCATTTGAAGACGAGGGGGTTGCCAAGTTGTTGAACGATTGGTTTGTTAGTATTAAGGTAAGTTAAAATGGCGTTTGTCTACATTACTTTTTTTGTTCTTTACTGTTTCGAATTTTTGCAGTCTTCTACCTCATCTGTTTTTTTTTTTTTTTTTTTGGCGCTCAGAACTACCTCATCTGTTCAGTTTGACCATTTTGTGAAGATCACTAATGAACGCTTTCTATTTTGTTCCATTCAATTTTATTATGTCAATGCCACAGGTGGACCGAGAGGAGCGACCAGACGTCGATAAGGTCAATTTGTCTATGTTAAGGAGCCAAATGAACATCCTTCTTTGGTTCATGCGGAATTCCCTTTTTATTCTTAAACTTATCAATTTATAGTTTGATTGATGGGGTTTGCTTCCCTGTCTTCCGATTGGGGTGTGTGCGCTTAAAAGTTTTGCTTATTGTCGTTTTAGGTGTACATGACCTATGTGCAAGCTTTGTATGGAGGAGGAGGAGGTTGGCCACTGAGCGTGTTCCTTTCACCTGACTTGAAACCTTTAATGGGTGGAACCTACTTTCCCCCTGATGATAAGTATGGACGACCTGGACTTAAGACTTTACTTAGGTAAGAATCAATGTACGTAGCAAGTTAAATCATGAACCTCTGTCCATCTCCCCTTTTCTCATAATGTCTGTAGCTTTCATGTCCCAAATCGTTGAATGAGAAACTCCTGGTTCAATGGTTAAACAAATTGCTTATATAATATAATAATTTCTTGCATTCTCCAGAAAGGTGAAAGAAGCTTGGGACAATCAGAGGGATACACTAGTAAAGAGTGGAGCTTTTGCTATTGAACAGCTCTCTGAGGCTCTGTCTGCTGGTGCAGATTCTAATAAATTGGCAGATGGAGTCTCTGAAAATGCTCTCCGTTTATGCTCAGAGCAAGTAAGTATTTGTTCATCCATGTTTCTTTTTAATATACTCTGCTGGGTCAATTCTTTCCTCATAACAAGATGTTTCTGTTAGTCTTGTTTTCTCTCCTATTTATGAGAATTGTGTGGCAGGGAAGAATTATTATGACAAAGAAATCTTGTCTTCTTATTCATAATGATATCTGAGGCAGATGGTAATCATTATTGTATGTTCTTCTCATTGAAAGAACATGTTGCATCTCTGTTTATGATTAAACAAATTTTTTATATACTCTGAGGTTCTTTTCACTGAATACTTTCTATTAAGGGTTGCAAGTCCTGATAATTATTCAATCGGTCATTTCCTTTGTTAGCTCTCTGGAACCTTTGACTCTAAGTTTGGTGGGTTTGGATCTGCTCCAAAGTTTCCCCGACCAGTTGAGAACAATCTGATGCTTTACTATTCCAAAAAAATGGAGGATGCTGGGAAGTTGGGTGGAGCTAATGAACGTCAGAAAATGGTGTTTTTTACCTTGAAATGCATGGCAAGAGGGGGTATTCATGATCATATTGGAGGGGGTTTTCATAGATATAGTGTTGATGAGTGTTGGCATGGTAAGTTTAACATGGCACCAATCATTTAGTGAATAATCTTTGATGTGTATGACATTTTTATTCACTGTATTTCTCAGTTACTCTGTAGAGGCATAGATATATGTTTTCTTTCCTTCAAGTTTTTTGTTATTTATTGCAATTTGCTATTGTTTTCTCTGTTATGAAATGTTAAGGTGAATAAATCATTGAGCTGTAACACTGATTGCAGTTCCACATTTTGAGAAGATGCTGTATGATCAAGGGCAGCTTGCCAATGCTTATTTAGATGCATTTTCTATCACAAAAGACACCTTCTATTCATTTATATCACGGGATATCCTTGATTATATAAGGAGAGACATGATTGGGCCAGAAGGTGAAATCTTTTCAGCAGAGGATGCTGACAGTGCAGAAACTGAAGGGAGTACAAGGAAAAAGGAAGGAGCCTTTTATATATGGACCAGCAAAGAGGTTTTTACCAAACATTTTTTGTGCCCAGAATTGTTTTTTCTTTTATTTCTCAACCGTTTTCTGTTATACATAAAGTGACGCATCTTTAATGTTATGTAAATGCCATGCGATCTCTATCTCCAACTTTTTTTAGATAGTTAAAATTCAGTTTGCTCAGGATAACCTAACTGCACATTTTTAATTTGATCAAGAAATACTTGTAGTAACTTGTAAGCTTGTATCACTCTTCAGTAGTTGATGGATGCTTCAGATGTTTGCCTCCTTGGCCCAATTGTTCTGTGTGGGATATGAGAAGATAATATAATTTCACAGTCTTGGGCATATATTGGTTTTTCCACTCATGCAAGATTTTTTATTTTTTATTTTGTTTGTTAAAATACTGTTTTGTCTTCCGAAAAGCATCTATAGTGCATGACTTGAGACATTCTTATTCAACTTTACCTTGAAATTTCTCCTTGTTTATTTTCAAATATGTCATTGATTGTATTTTTCCCACATAATTAATCTGATCAAACATAACTTTGGTTTATACTTTTTTGCATCAGTTCTCATCTAAATGTGATTAAATTTTTGAGTGCTTGTTGCTTTGACTTGGTTCTGTGGATTTATGATTATTTCTGCAACACGAGTTTTTTTTCCGGTAGGGGAATGATTTTATTTTTTTTGTTGCGGTTGGTCCTTGATAGTTGATTTGCCACACTCTCTCTCCGGGTTCTCAAATTGAACTGTTTCTGTGTAGGTTGAAGACATACTTGGACAGCATGCAGATCTTTTCAAAGAGCACTACTACGTAAAGCCCTCAGGCAATTGTGACCTTTCTAGAATGAGTGATCCTGCCAAGGAATTCCAGGGAAAGAATGTCCTGATAGAGAGAAAGGATTCATCTGAATTGGCATCAAAATATGGTATGTCAGTTGAGAAATATTCTGAGATTCTCGGAGAATGCAGGCAAAAGTTATTTGAAATGAGGTCAAAACGACCAAGGCCACATTTAGATGATAAGGTATTTCCTCTCACTCATATATGAACTAGCTATGCCAGTATAGGTTTCAAGTTTCATGCATTCTCAAAAGACCATATGCTTTTAGGTTATTGTATCCTGGAATGGGCTTGTGATCTCATCCTTTGCTAGAGCCTCAAAGATTCTCAATGCTGAAGCTGAAGGAACCAGATTCAACTTCCCTGTTGTCGGCACTGAGGTAAGTTTTTACTCATATAGTTGTGTAATTTGATGGAGGTTATCATATGTGATTTCAACAAAATGACTAATAACCCTTTTATGTCGCTGCATTTTGAGTTAAAATAGGACCCTCCTTTTCTTTTTCTTTGGATGTTACCTGTAGAACGGATCATAATTTGTTGTCATAGATGTAGATTCATACTATTGATCACAATTCTCGATTAATGGTCTATAATACAATTGCCTTTCACTGAAAGCCGAAAGGTGTAAGGGACTGATGGATGAAGATGTTGGAGCCAAACCTGCAACCAACTTGATATCTTTCATTACTGTCATTGAAAATAAGTATTTGATTTGCTCCTTTTCGTTGCACAACTTCCAGCCAAAGGAGTATTTGGAAATTGCAGAAAAAGCAGCCTTCTTTATTAGGAAGCAACTTTACAATGAGGAGACAAGCAGGCTACAGCATAGTTTCAGAAACGGTCCATCTAAAGCTCCTGGGTTTTTGGATGATTATGCTTTTCTGATTTCTGGATTGCTGGATCTCTATGAGTGTGGTGGTGGAATTGATTGGCTTGTGTGGGCAATTGAGCTGCAGGAGACCCAGGTGAAGATCAACATCTGGACTTGAAAAAAGTTATTTTCCTTGCCAGAACACCCTACACAGATTAAGGTACTCATGACATGAGCTGCTTGCAGGATGCTTTGTTTCATGATAGGGAGGGAGGAGCTTATTTCAACACGCCAGGAGAAGATCCTTCAGTTCTTCTCCGTGTAAAGGAAGATCACGATGGGGCTGAACCCTCTGGGAACTCAGTTTCTGCAATGAATCTAATTAGATTGGCTTCCTTGGTTGCTGGAAATAAGGCCGAGTATTATAGGCAAAACGCAGAACATCTTCTGGTTTGCCCTTCCCTTCTACTTTTTACGTTTACAATAGGTGGAGTGGGATAAGTTGAAATGGTGTCTCTTGCTAGACCTTAGGATAAGTTGGAATTGACTAATATTTCCTTGCACGACCTATGCAGGCAGTATTTGAAAATAGATTGAACGATATGGCTATGGCAGTGCCTTTAATGTGTTGTGCAGCAGACATGTTGCGTGTACCTTCCCGCAAGCAAGTAGTTCTGGTGGGCGAAAGGACTTTGCAGGAATTTGAAAGCATGCTTGCTACCGCTCACGCATTATATGACCCTAACAGAACCGTAAGCGTACTAGCTGCTTTTGACGTTGGTATCTTTATTTTTCTTCTTTTCTGTGTCCATCATCGATAGCTTGTGTTCATGTTGATGGCAGGTTATTCACATAGATCCCAACAGCAAGAAAGAGATGGAGTTTTGGGAAGCACATAGCAGCAACGTTGCTGTCATGGCAAAGAATAACTATGCAGCAGACAAGGTTTCAGCTCTTGTATGCCAAAACTTCACTTGTAGCCCGCCTGTGACTGATCCCGCTGCACTCGGAGCTCTGCTCTCTAAAAGACCCTCCTCTTCATCTGCATAGGCGCGGTTCTGAGTTGTCTAAGTAGGCAAGAAAAGTGAATATCACTGATAGCTGTCACCTAATAATCTTGTTTAAGCGATTGTTTCCGAGTCTGTGACCTTCATTAGTACCAATTAGAAGTGGTGTATATTCCTCATTGTTATGTACCGGGTGACAGTTGACCCGTTTGTAGGTATTCTAGGTGCCTGTAGCATAAAATTAAAGGGTCGAGATGGAAATAATCTTTTATTTAAGTATAGAACATGGGTTTCGGTCAAGTTCCTTCGACTCGAAAACATTTGAAGCATATTCTTAAAGCGAATGGATTCGGTCAAAGTACAAAAAGTCTAAAAATGGTAAAACTTATGAAAAGTTTTGTTATTGGCAGCATGATCGATTTTTTAATTTGTAAGTAATATAAGAAAAATCTTGCTTAAAAACTCTGTACCCTTTTTCTTGAAAATATTTGGTTCAAGTTACATATATCCAACTATAAAATACATAATCATGCGTAAGTAATTAGAGAATTTGATGTATGAGCCCTTTCTTTATATTCTCTTTCCTAACTATTATAATATATAGTTGACTGTTTTTTGACGTGTCAAAGAAGTTAAATAAGTTATTTAATCATATCATATCTTGTGCATATTTAGATTATATACTAATTTTAGTCCTAATTATAAGACAGTTAATTTTCTTTTAAAAGGTTAAGAAAGTTAAATAATTTATTTAATCATATCATATATTATGCATCCTTAAATTATATATTAGTTTATTAATTAAATTAATTAGTTTGGAGAAAAATAAAAATACTCTAAGCTAGTTAACTTAGCTTCCTTAATTTCTCCCAAAAAGCCAATTTGATCTTATAATTACACATGAGGGAGTATCAATTAATTAGTTAGATAAAATAATATGGAGAAACAATGACAAATTTAGCTTCCTTAATTTTTTTTAAAAAATCAAATCTATCTTACACTTAAAGGTAGCTAAAAACAGAGAGATTATTTTGATTTTTTTAAAAAAATATTAGTTATTATATCCACTTAGCTAATCTGCCTCGAGGGGTAGGGAACTATGCCCTTTGAATAAATGTAAATATTTTTTTATTTTTTATTTGTCATAAAAACATTGTATTTCTTCAGTATTGCTACTCGTTCTAAATATAAAATCTAATTAATTTTTTAAAAAAATTAAAGAAGTTAAAGAAGTTATTTAATTATCTCAGATGTTGAGCATGATAAATTATATATTAATTTATAAGTCAAATAAATTAGTTTGAAGAAAAAATAATAAATATAAATATTATCTTCTTTAATCTCATAAAAAATCAACTGATTTTAGAGGTGGTAGTTGATAGTTGATATGCTTAAAATGAGAATTTTTAATTTTGCGCCTTTAAAGTAATGTCCAGAAAATAACTACATGGTATTTATCATATACGTAAGAAAATAATATGCTTGTTTATAATAAATTATGTAAACTACCCAGGTGTATTTGAAATATTACAATTATAGAGTATTAATTTATAGAATGATTTTAATTTGGGAAAATTCCTTATAAATCCCTTTTTAATTTATAAAACCCCTCATGTGAATTTATAAAAAGACTGAAAGGATATATAGATTTTTCTGGGTTTTACAAATTCTAGTGATTTTATCATTTTATCCTTAATTTTTAAATAAATTAAAAAGATGAATACCTTTCACCGGAGGGCCACTACTCGATGGCCGGACTAATACTTAAGAAAAATATAACCAAAGTATTTATAGTAATTCTTGAGAATTGATTTCTCATCCTCGAAAACCATTCAAGTCACATCAGAAAAATTATTTCATTGTGATCATATCAAGACATTCTTGAGAGTCACTTACAAGCTCTCGAGAGTCACTTGTAGGCTTTCCGGCCAGGGGGATATTTCTTTTTTTAATTTATTTTAAAATTAAAGGTAAAATGATAAATTCATTCCAATTTGTAAAACCTAAAAATGTCTAGCGTGTCCTTCTTTTTACAAATTCACATATTTGGGGGTTTTAGAAATTGAAAAGGGATTTATATCACATTTTCCCTTTTAATTTTATTGCATCTTTAAAAATAAGATAACATCCTTATCTTTTCTCGTTTTTCCAATAACCTGAGCTGCTTGTGAGCCATCGTTTGTGTTGCGTTGGTTTCAGCTTCAGCTTTCTTTATCTAGGGATGAAACCCCAACGTTAGCCGTGCGAAGAAGATACAAGAAGAAGAGACTAACTGGGTAAGCTGAGCAAAGCAACAAGGAACTGGCTGGCTGTTCTGCCCATTAGCTCTGCTATCACTCTTATCCACCAATATATTGATAAATGGAAGCATTCCATTTCCGGAACCCCAGGATGGTTAATCGAACTCTTTCTTGCGCATCTCCTTCCAGAAAACCAAAGCAGAATGTTGGGGTTTCAAATGCACAGTTCTTGTTCTTTTTTCTGAACCGATGGCCTCCTAGAGCAGTCTCCTTCAAAATTGAAGCAAATAATTCGGATTTCACTATCGCATACCTCATAGATTCTTGTGGATTGGCTCCAGAAGCTGCTGCTTCAGTTTCGCAGAAGATAAAGATACATTCAGGAGAGAGACCGGATTCTGTCCTAACACTGCTCAGAGAACACGGCCTCTCAAAATCCCAGATTTCAAATGTCGTAAGGAAGCGTCCATCGCTCCTTTTAGCTAATCCCAATGATATCCTTTTGCCAAAGCTTGAATTCTTTTACTCCATAGGGATTTCCAGGTCTGACCTCGCAAGAATCCTCGCTACAGACCCAACCGTTCTGAAAAGAAGCTTGGAGAAACAGATAATTCCCTCTTATAATTTCCTCAAAAGTGTGTTACTTTGTGATGAGAGGGTCGCTTCTGCGTTGAAGCGCACGTCGTGGATTTTTCTGGAAGACCATACGAAGAAGCTCGTACCAAATATCTCCGTTCTGAGAGCAACAGGTGTGCCAGAATCATGCATTGCATTGTTGCTCGCTCATTTTCCCGAGGCATTAATTCAAAAGAACGATCAATTCGTAAAGATTGTCGAAGAGGTCAAGGAAATGGGATTCGATCCAACCAAGTCGACATTTGTGTTAGCGATCCACGTAATCGGAGGTAATAAATCGATATATAATCGCTGCTACGAGGTGTACCGGAGGTGGGGGTGGTCTGAGGAAGAAATTCAAATGGCATTCAGAAAGCATCCGAATTGTATGCTTCTATCGGAGGACAAAATAACGAAAGCAATGGACTTTCTGGTGAACAAGATGGGTAGGCCTTCGAGGATGATAGCGAGATGCCCAGTGGTGTTGTTCTTCAGCTTGGAAAAGAGAATCAAGCCGAGGTGTTATGTTGTTCAGGCTCTGCGAATGAAGGGCTTGATCAAGAAGACTCTGAGCTTGTCTACTGTGTTGTTGCCGGATAAGAAGCGTTTCGAGGAGAAGTTCGTGACAAAGTATGAGCATCAGGTGCCTGAACTGTGGAGTGTCTATAAGATGAAAGTGGATTTTAGGAGCGTCATTTGAATTTTTGTAGCCCCTTGTTCAAATTTCTCATTGAATGAATTAGATACTATTGCTATTCATGGGAATCCTAGTTCTGTAATGAACGTTTTAGCTGCTCTGCGGAGTAGTCTGGTTTAACTGCTTCCATCACTTTAATCAACTCCTACGGCAACGTCGGTTAAATTTATTTGGTTAATGTTTGTTTGTTTGGTAATACCTACCCGGACAATCCAGTCAATTCAGGCGATTTTTTTTTTTAATAGAAAAAACGGTTTCTAGTTTGATGTTACACGGTGCTTTGTTACGTGATTTAAAGGATAATCAACAACCATCAGGTATTTACTTAATTGGGGTGGGAGAGAGGTACTTCCATAATCCTTTTTCTCCTTTTATTTGTAGAATTTCATTTTCACTTGCATAAAAAACTGAATGATTTAAATTTATTTTCTAAAATAGTTATTATAGTATTTTATAATTTAATTTTTTAAAAAACATTTGTGTTGCAATTAAGAATTATGTAGATAAGATTTTAACATTTTAAATTTATTTGTTTATATTTAAAATAATAAATTTGTAAAATATAAAATCTAAATCATTAATTTTTTTAATCTGACGGTTAAGATGAGATTTTGAAATAATCTAAACACGTTGGT
The DNA here is from genome assembly GCA_037074495.1 of Acacia confusa. Taxonomy (NCBI): domain Eukaryota; kingdom Viridiplantae; phylum Streptophyta; class Magnoliopsida; order Fabales; family Fabaceae; genus Acacia; species Acacia confusa. The sequence continues at coordinate 2,948,850 of CM073507.1, read as the reverse complement.
TTTTACGATTTATAAAGAAAGTGAGTGAGATGATTTTTTCTTAATTTGTAAAAGTATCTTCTGAAATTATGATTTTTTTTTTTGTTTTTTAAACATTTATTATCAAGATTACAGAGCCTTTTTTGTAAGAGGAGGAGATGATTTAAGGTTTGAAAAATCAAAATGCTGTTTTCGTTTGTTTGATCTATTGCTTATATGAAATTGAAAGGGAAAATTATGAGTTATCAATAATACAATTTATCATGTATTTTATATATGGTAATTTATTGATGATTTGTTAAAAAACATGCCAAGTAAAATAAAACCTTAAAAATTCTATTATCGCATCAAATCGTAATAGTATTAATTTTTTTGGCCAATATCAGTATGAGTGTTATTAAATTATAATGAATCATATTATTCTCATGAAAAATATAATTGATTATTCAAGTCCGTAGAATGTTGTCAGGAACCGGCTTGGCGGCTTCCCCATTCCTCATCGGTGTCAATTAATACATATTTTGTTGACGAATAATACGAAAATTAGGAAGGAATTAAAAATAAAAATAAAAAAACGCGGCTGCTGTATTCACCGAAAACCAGAAGAAACAGAGCGAGAGACACAGAAACTGGTTCACCAAAAACTCTGCGTTGATCTATCCGAGCTGTAGAACTGACGCCAAATAAGATTCGAAGCCTCAAAGGTTCTCTTATAATTCTAGAGAATCCTTTTGGAAGATTGTGCAATTTGTTGGTTGGAAAATACAATTCGAGTTCGTGATTCCTACTCGAGTCCACGATCGTGTAGATTTTCAACATTGTTTGGCGAATTCTTGGGCAATTTCGATTCTGGGAATTGGATTGAAAAAAGAAACTTAGATTTGGATGTCGGGTTGTGAATGTGGAGGTTTAAGTTGGAGGGCGTGATTTTTGTTTTTGTTTTTTTAGCATTTTTTGTGGATGATTTCGGTGGGAAGTAGGGATGAGAGAAAGGGGCTAGGTTTAGGCTTTGGTAGTGCTGGTGGTGGGAGGACTGAAATGGACGAGTCCGACCTTGAAGAAGGGGAAGCGTGCTCATACCCGAATCATGAATATGATGAGGGGAGCATCGATCCCGACGCCCACTCTTATATTGTAAGGATTTTCTGTTGTTTATCTCTGATTTATTACTTAACTATGGTTTCGAAGCGCCGAATTATTGGTGTTCACTTGTTGCACTATCTCAGATCCATGGTGTTAGCTGTTTCCATGTTTGGTAAAAATTAATTAATTTGGGGATGTGCAGTGCTGAATTAGATGTTTTATTAAACATGTTATGTCTTATACACACACATGTATGTATGTATTTAAACAGAGGGTGTCAAAGAAGATTACTAATTTTGTGATCTCAACTTCGGAGCATTAGGCAAATGAAGAAATTTTTAATTTTCACTTAGCCTGCCTGATTAAGTACTTATTGAAACGCTATTTGAATTAGCCTGATTGTGTAAATGACTTTTCTCTTCTCTTTATCTATGCACGTAGAAACAAATTGTTCATTTTTGGCTGCTTTTGTACGTGAACTCCTGTCTACAGTTATGCAATTCAGTTTCTCCTTAGGCAGGTACAAATTACGTCCACTGAACACTGAAAGACATCAAAATTGTTTTGCCAGTGTTGTCCTGATTAATTACGAGAGAATGGAATGTAGACCTTACCATTTCAGGTTTGAAAGTCTTGTGAAATGTGAACTGAGTAAACTTCTCAATTGGAAAATTATGCCCTCAGTGAGATAATTAGTTGACCCATCTCAGGGTCGTTTGGTCATTGCATCAGGGAATGCTATTGTTTTTGCATTAACCCCCTTCAATCCCTGCAATGTTGATTTTTTGTTGTTGTTACTAGTCCTTCTACTTCTTCTTCTAACATTTAACTGCGGGACTTTCTTTTTCCAAGGATGAAAAGATTCAAGATGTTCTGGGACACTTTCAGAAGGATTTTGAAGGTGGGGTTTCTGCAGAGAATCTAGGTAAGTTGTTGCTTATGACCTGGTAGAATTATTTCTTCCAAGTGAGGGCTTACCAAGTCAAGAGTTCTTTTTTAATGATATCTGGTAAATAACCCATTCTAATAGGGGCAAAATTTGGTGGATATGGGTCATTCTTACCCATGCATCAGCGCTCTCCTGTTTGGTCTCATCAAAGGATTCCATCAAAAGTTCATGGTCAAAAGACGCCCAACCGTTCGATGAATTCACAACTGGAGGTACATGCACTCTACCAATATGCGGCTGGCAAAACTGTGATTGAACTTGTAGTTAAATTGATTGTATGAAGTTTTTTTTCTTGCCCTTGTATGATTTTTAATTTTGGATTTTGTTAAAACATCTAATGTATTACAAACAGGCTGAGCAAGGAGATGCTGTACATTCTTCAACTGCAACTCATTTATCAGGACTTGGACCAAATTCTACTAGTTCCTTAGAGCCTCCTGCAATTAAGGCATCCTCTTTAAATCTTGCAGTCAGCCAAGAAAATTGTCCGACAACCACTTGTGTTGAGGCAGTCACTTCTAAATATGAATCTACAGGCATGAAATCTACTGGTGTGTTAGATCTGAAGACACTGAAGGTTCGAATCAAAATGGGTACTGATAATTTGACGACACAGAAAAATGCTGCAATCTACAGTGGACTTGGCCTTGATGTGTCACCATCATCATCATTGGATGACAGCCCCTCAGAGGGTGAAGGAATATCTCATGGGCCAAAAGATGCACCTTCTGAATCTCCATCTAGCATCCTTCAGGTGAATTATCTGCTCAAAATTTCATTCTCTCTTTTCTTCATCATATATTGCATAAAAGAGATTATATGTTTACGATGCTGTCTTGAAACAGATTATGGCATCCCTTCCTAAGTTGTTGTCTCCGCTTCCTGATGATCCTATTCAATTAATTGGAGAGAAAGCAGATTCCAAAGAAGGTATACCTGGTGATGTTCATGTGGAGGAATCAGAAAGTTCTGGCTTGTTACTAAATGAATCTATTACTCCACGGGGTGACAGAAAATTGTTAGGAGGGAAGAAAATGAAGTCTGCAGAGGGATGGGGATCTTCTTTGGAATCTAAGGGTGGTATTAATAAAAATGGAGTCTTATCCAGGAAAGAGCGGAGTAATGATGCGTTGACTACTGACGAGCTTGTTTCAAAAACCTTGAAGCTACCACTTTTATCCAGTTCATTTTGTGATGACTCAGTGAAGGGAGTAGGTGAACTATGTGGTAAATCGAAGCAAGCTAGTGAGAGTGTGGTGAGCGAGAAAATCTTCTCTGATCATGCACAAAAGGAGCAAGTAGATCCAATATCTACTGGAGTGAATGTTTTGGTTGAGAGATGTCAGGCCGGTTCAGGAACAGGAAGAAAAGCCGTGGCAGGTAAAGTTTACAACTCTGTTGATGACTTGTCTGCTTACACAATGATAGGCAAGGCTCACAGAGCTAAAACTTGTGACTCAGTAACAGCTGAATCTAAAGGTAGGGCAGCTTTAAACCATGAACTTACAGAGCCTCCTGAGAATGCTTTTCTGATAGGTGAATGGGATGGTATGGCATTACCTATCGTCCAAGAACATCCTCTTTCCAAGGGCAAGAAGAAGAAATCAAAGGGAGGTCATGGCACCATGGCTTTGGAGGGGGAAATGCAGAACTTGAGGGTCAACAGCCTATTACCGCCTAAAACAAAGAAGAGTTCTGATGATGGTGCTACATCTAGAAATGAAAATGAAGGTGACAGGGTACAAAATGATCATGGAAAGGCTAGGGATGCTTACAGAGATTTTTTTGGGGAATTTGAGGAAGAGGAGGATGGATTGGATTCCTTGGAAACTCTTCATGTGGATAAATTGAAGGACTCTGAAGTGTCTGAGAGGAGAACATCGGCAAGCATTTCTGCATTGACAGAGAGATCAGGTGCTAAAAAAATTGTTAAGCCATTATCATCTGACGTGTATCCTAGAACAGCCACAAATCTAATCCAGTGCAGTGCAAGTGGGCATGGCACAGGTGTGGATGAGGGAAAAGAGGCTCCTATGACTGCAACCCCTGTTGTCTTTGAAGATAATTGGGTACAATGTGATCGATGCCAGAAATGGCGCCTCCTTCCTGCAGGCACAAATCCTGACCACCTACCTGAAAAGTGGCTTTGTAGTATGCTTGACTGGCTGTAAGTTTCAATTGAGTGACTACTCATATTGAAAAGATTTTTTGGTAGCAAAACTTCTGATGAAATTTGAATACTTTAGTAATATATTATCAGAACTGCTTACATTAATTATAATGGATGATATAACATAGTACCTAAATGATTCCATTCAAATCTCTAACAAAGTGCATATAAACTTGCAGGCCTGACTTGAATCGATGTAGTGTTAGTGAGGATGAAACCACTAAAGCACTTATTGTTCAATACCAAGGCCCACCTCCTGAAGGACATAGTAGTCTGCAAAATGCATTTGGAAGTGTTGTTGGTGGAACACTATCAAATTCTCAGCACCGTGACCAACATTGGTTGAACCATAGTCTACACACACTGCCTGATGGAAAGAAAAAAAATGCAAAAGAGATGTCGAATGCAGAAACTAAAGATGGATCCTTTCCATTGTCATCTTCTGTAAAGAAAGGCTTGCATTCCTCTGTGAAAAGTAGGAGTTTAAATGACGTGAACAAATCTCCTGCAGTGAATGCACTCAATGCTCCTGTGGAGAAACACAAAACTAAGCATAAGATACAGGAGGACAATTCTGAAATAGGTAGTTTGAACCAGATATTCATCATGCCTATCATCCCAGTATTTGACATGTTAACTTGCAAGATTTAGTTTGAACCAGATATTCATCATGCCTATCATCCCAGTATTTGACATGTTAACTTGCAAGATTTAGATTTTGCTGTATAATATCTTAATTATTTGAGATGTCTTGACAGGTGATACAAAGAATTTGAAGGTGAAAAGCAAAAGGGGCCCTGATCAAGGTTGTTCTAGATCAAGCAAGAAAAGTAAGACTGATGGAGTGTTTTCTATAGATGAAGATTGGATTCCAGATCGTGGTGGGACTGCTAGGAAAGTGGGTCATGGTTTGAATAGCAGCAATACAACTTCATCATGTGGCAAGGATCAATCTAAACATAAAGATGGCTTCTCTTCGAGGGACTCAAAATACAATGGAAAAGATGGGCTACAAGTTTCTGTTGGAAAAAAGAGAAATATTAGGGAGTATCAGGATACTCAAACTTGTAGCACAGGTAATCATGTACTGGAGAGTAGGGTTTCTATGCAGGATGAGCTTATTGCCTCTAGAAAGGAAAAGAAGGCTAGAGTATCAAAATCTGAGGGTAGAGAATCAAGTACTAGTAAAGGTAGTGGTAGGACAGACAAAAAATCGAGTCAAACAAAGAACCAGAAGTTCAGGCAAGATCCAGGAAGTAATCTGTCTCAGCGAAGCTTGGATCGTATGGATTGTTTGAAAGGGGATTTAGATTCAGTTCAGGCCACTGCTGCTGCCACTTCTAGCTCTTCTAAGGTTTCTGGTTCACATAAAACCAAAGCTGGCTTCCAGGAGTTCAAAGGTTCACCTGTGGAATCAGTTTCTTCATCACCTATGAGACTTTTAAATCCACATAAGCTTACAAATAAGGGGAAAGATGAGTTTCTTGATGCTGGTGCCATGGGTAGTCCAAGAAGATGTTCAGATGGTGAAGATGAAGGTGGAAGTGATCGATCTGGGACAGCTAGGAAGAATAAATCTTTGACTTTGATCCATAGTAGGTCTTGTGGATCTTCCAAGCTTGATCCCCTAGGTAAGGATGTCCATCATACGTCAGATACTAAATTTAAAGCTCAAACTTTGTCTCCTGACATAGCAACAAGCTGTTATACAAATGGCGATGTGGACACTGTAGGTCAAAATGGGACCTACCCTGATAGGGGGCAAATCAAGGATCAGTGCCAAAATGAAGAGAGAACTGATGTTTATGGTGCTAACATGTCTCTTCCAAGGAAGACTGGTAGAGGATTGTGTTCAAAAGACAACAAGGAAAGCTGTAAATCAGAGTCCAAGGGAGAAAAGGTCAAGAATGCAAGTTCACTTGGTCAATTACAAGCCCAATCTCCTCTATTCGAGGCAAACCATGGGGATAATAAAACTAAATTGCAGGAAAAGTATGGGTTCAAATCTGACAAAAGTGAGAACGTACATACTGGCAAGAAAGATTGTGCAGGGAATGATGGTAGGAGAAAAGAGAATCAGTCAAGAGGGAAAGAACTTCAAGAGGTTAGTGTGGGTGCCATTAAACAGGAAGCATTGCCCTCCCATGGTCAGAATCAAAGTGTGGACTTTGATTCTGAAAGATCTTCAAAGAGGTCTATCTCAGAAAGAACCGATCAAGAAATACTTGGTAAAGATAAGTCTATGTCAATGCCACCTTCAGGAGGAGCTCAAGATGAGACAGTGGCTCATTCCGTACAACCTTCTGCTGGTTTCCACAAAGGAGGTGGAGATTTGGTAGTTGATCCCTCCAAAGTTGATGAAGCAAAGCTGCAAAAGAAGCTAATCAAGGCTGACCACCAAAATGGAACTCAGCATCTGGGCTCAAAACATTCCACACTTAATGGACGCAGATCTAAGGAGCTAGATGCACCCAGTCCAACTAGAAGGGATTCTTTCAGTCATGCTGCCAACAATGCTTTGAAAGAGGCTAAAGATCTGAAGCATTTGGCTGATCGTCTTAAGGTTCTTTTACATATAGTGTCTTTTTCAGTTTGTTTTCTTTTGCTCTTCTTGTCCCTTAATTTTAATTTGGGGTTTATTATGCAGAATTCAGTATCCACTGAGAGCACTGCGCTTTACTTCCAGGCAGCCCTGAAGTTTCTTCATGGAGCTTCTCTATTGGAATCTGGCAATAATGATAATAATGCCAAACATAATGAGATGATTCAATCAAAGCAAGTGTACAGTAGCACAGCAAAATTGTGCGAGTAAGCTTTATTTATTCTTAATCATGCTTTTATTTTTGGCATACAACTATTGCCTCATCTTAGCACTTTCAGCATGTAATTAGTCAGATATTTATATTAACATATAGACCCCATGTAGGGTCTTATTGTCATGGTCCCCGACCTTAAAAGAGGGAGTTATTGTCAGTGGTGCTTGTTTTGAGTTTCTAAATTCTTTCGGTTAATTAAAATTGAACAAAATGAATTGAATAGCACCGATCCATGTAACTGCAGTGGTATATAATAGATTGTAGACATTGGAGCAAGTCTAATTTATGATTTTGTAATTCAAATTGTTTTCCTTACAAATATTTTCTTTCCTTAACATAGTGATGCATGTGAATCCAACATTTTAGTGTCCTAGAGACCTAGGATGCATTCTCTCACTTCCAACTGTGAGTAATTGAATATAGCTGTGAAAGCAGAGACACTTGGTTCTTCTTCTTCTTTTTTGATACACCGGAAAGCAGAAACACTTGGTTCTTCTTTTTCCTTATTATGCTTTTTATTTATATCTTCGTTTCTTCAACCCATGCAAACAGGCCTTAAACCAAATCCTGTGACTTTCTCTGTAACTTTTTTTATAAAATCTTTATTGCTTTCTCTTTGTAACAGTAATAGTAAGTTGTAATTTTTGCTATGTAGGCTTATTTTGGAACAATGCAGCTTCAGAAAAATGATGGATTGCGCATGACCTTTCTATAGTTGATTTGCATGTAGTAAATCATAGCCTTTGCAGGTGGATATTGGATCTTTTAATGGCTTTGCATTCCTGATATTTTCCGTTTGATAGGTTTTGTGCCCATGAATATGAGAAATTAAAGGACATGGCTGCTGCTGCTCTCGCCTACAAATGCATGGAGGTAGCATATATGAAGGTAGTGTATTCCTCACACTATGGTGCAAGCAGAGATCGTCTTGAACTGCAGAAAGTTTTGCAACTTGTTCCTATTGGTAATGACATATGATCTAGAAATAATTCATTTGAGCTTAACTTTTCGCTATTCTTTTTGTATGAGTTCTTTTTCATACTGGTGTCCCCATCCTCAAGGTTGTTGCAATTATGATCTCTATGTTTTAACCTTGTAAGTTGTTTCATTTTTGTCAGGTGAGTCGCCTTCCTCATCTGCATCTGATATTGACAATGTTAACAACTCTGCTATAGCAGAAAAGTTAGCCTTACACAAGGGTGTCAGTTCTCCCCAAGTTGCTGTCTCCCATGTCACTCCTGGCCAAAATCGTTCAAGCATTATGCGATTGCTTGATTTTGTGAGTATATATTCTTTTTTTTAATAGAATTGTCCTATTATGGGATCAGAATCGTAATATAGGAGCTTCAGTGAATGCATATATGTAAGTTCACTTTGGAACAATTTAAAATTTGGTAGAATCGAATAGTATCTCTTGATAATGCTGTTGTGTGAGAGCTCCATCCTGTCAGTTTATTAGTTTTCATTGGAAAAAACTGCAACTCTAGCTTAGTTGTTTGCTTGACCCTGGTAGAATTTCTTCAGTATGGACATAAAATCACATTAATGGTTGCAGGCTCAGGATGTGAATTTTGCCATGGAAGCCTCAAGGAAATCACGAATGGCTTTTTCAGCTGCTAATTCAAGCTTATGTGAGGAGAGGCATGCGGATGGCATCTCCTCCGTTAAGAAGGCCCTTGATTTTAGCTTTCAAGATGTTGAGGGGTTGCTGCGGTTAGTCCGTCTTGCCATGGAGGCCATTAGTCGATGAAGGTTCCAATATGTTGTAAACAGGATTCTGGCCTGGGAAGAACATATGATTCTTGGTCATGTATAAAGCCTTTGCTTAGAAAAAGAAAATGGCTGAATTGTGTTATGAACGGTTAAGTTCATTACCTTGCATGCGGAACTTCTCTTACCATCTTGCAAGGCCAATCTATACATGCTTGCCTCAGATGATGAAATGGCAATTTCAGTATACACTCAGGCAGACACAGTTGCTTTTTTATGTGTTCAAGGATTAATGTCGTGGAAACTCTCATGATAGTGTTGACTTTGGAGGCACAAGGACTCCGGAGACAATTTCTCTAAAACAATTCTGAGCTGCTTTTGATATGTGGGTTGATGCTACTTCGAGATTATGGCTGAAGGTAGATATGGATGGACAGCAGACTTTGATATTACTTGCCATTCTTTGGTCATCTATTAGAGGAATTGTGACCTCGTCAATCTGTAAATTTCTATCTAATGGAAATTGGGAGTTTCTGAATTAGCATGAAACCTATTTATCCTTCAACCTAAGGTAATTTCACTCCCACTCTTAATCCAAGCTCTCTAGAGAAACCAGAATCAGAATGTGTATAATCTATCCACCCCACCCCCCAATGAAATAAAATAAAATAAAATTTCGTGAACATGAATTTGCATTTTCCTTGCTAACTTTATTTCTCACTGGCATTTTTTTATTTGAGTTTAAATTTATTTGCAGGTTTTCTTACACTATTTTTGGGATTTAAAGGGGACCATCTATGTCCTGTCTACATTGCTGATGGAGAAGTAACAAGAAGCAGAAAGGAAAGAATAAGAATTATGAAGAATATGTAGCATGAGATTTATTTATGTGGCATCCACAGTGTTTTGCTGCTAATATGTCGTTAGTTTAGAGGTATTCAAGTACTCCCTAGTTTTATAGGTTCTGTTCAACCGTTGATTAATTAATTTACAAAGCATCTCTAACTCCTATATTGCATTATTCTTGTTTTCCGTTTCTTGAAGGATGTGGACTGTACATATTAATACATAAGCAATTTTATGTCAGAGACAATCAAGCTGGTGCTTCCTTTTTCTGGAATCTGACAGGTAATCATGTTACCGTTATTGCATTATTCCCTATCCATGGTGGCCTGATTCAGGAATATTTATATAATTGCCGCTGTTAAGTACTACATGTCTACATCTGGTCCTTATTATTAGGCACCAACTAATAATTCATACAAAATCAATAAAAAAGTTAAAGTCAATAAAGTTGTCCTAAAATTAAGTCTTTTCCAATATTAACCTTGCTAGTTGTACTAAACTCTAATATTATATTTTTATTACTCTCATCTTATTATTAGGCACCAACTAACAATTCATACAAATCAATAAAAAAGTTAAAGTCAATAAAGTTGTTCTAAACTTAAGTCTTTTCCAATATTAACCCTGCTAGTTGTACTAAACTCTAATATTATATTTTTATTACTCTCACCCGTTACCCCTATTAATTATAGGCATACATGGAAAAAAAAAATTAATACTCCTTGGAAGCAAGTGCCTTATAAAAAGGACCAAATGCACTTGCTAATTGATGTCTTATAATAAAGACCAGAGGGAGTACACATTATGGAATGAGACTAATGGGAAAATGTTGTTTAAAAATGTTGGAAATCAAATCAATTCAGATTTGAGAATACCACAATTATCTCCCATTGATCATGATCCCTAATTTAGTGCTTCACCGTTTAGGAAATAATCTCTTATTGTAATTCCTTTATTTACTTCTCTAATTACTTTCTTTAGCCTATATATTGCACCCTTCCCAGTTGAATATATCATCACATTCAGAGTGAAATTGGTCTCTGATCTAACCAAAAAAAAAAAAAAAAAAGTGATTTTGTGGATGAGTATAACACTATACCCTTAAGAAAATAGTAATAAGATATGAATAAGATGACAAGAGTATAGTAGGTAATGTCTGTTATGCCAATGGGATTCTTTCCCAACAGGAATGCCAAACAGGCTGGTGTAGTTTCACGTTCTTCGACAGCATCTAAAAACTGCAGTGGAGGGCAGGCCTTTAGAATTCTACTCCCTCTTATCCTAATTATGAAGGAAAAGTACTTACTCACTACTTGGTCTAACATATAAGGCGAAGATGTAATGTTTATAATTTTTCCAATCCTGCCCCTCATTCATGTATTGTTGACCTCATTATGTTTCATTGGAATTGTGTTCATATTATTATTGGTTCATTCAATTGAGGACATTATATTCTGGCCAAAAAAAAATTGAGGACTTTATTGTGGAGGCTAATTTCAGTGAATGGCAAATATGGGAAGTCACATTTTTCTGCAAGTTTAAGGTATCAACCACCACTTCTTGAAAACCATGAAATAGTTTACTTTGTCCTTTAATTGGTACCGATGGGAGTACGAGGTTTACTGCATTTGATGAAAAGATCTTTATCAAATTTACCGAGCATGTGTGGCACACATGGCCAGAGGCCTATGACATGCTTTTTCAAATAATCTCAGCTGTTGACTTCATTAGCCTTGGTAATTGGATAAAATTAATTGAAAAAGGTGTCAGCTCAATGTGGAGGATGTATGTACTGTTCTTTTGTTATCAATGGATTCTTGTTCGATAAGTAGCTCCTTACATCGCATGACATGTGGTTGCAGTTGCAGGTTGAGCACCTGAGGCAAAATTAAATAGCTGGCCACCCGCTCCATAAGCTAACGTAATGGAGATTCCTCTTTTTTCGCTCAAAATGGAGATTCCTCGTTTTAGTCAATAGTAATAGTGATACGCGGGTCTCTGTACTAGTAGTAAATATTGGGCAACGGAAATTGAGAATTCCCTACGCTGATTCAATTTTGACCATCACATTATTTGTTTTATTCTCTCTAATCTTCAGTATGGAGAGCTTGTCTTGTTTATTGACCTTGTATATATAGATCATAAATATTGATGTTGATGAAAAGATATTGCATTAATAGCCGCATAAAGTGGTTTAGAAAAACTGTTCCCAAAACAAAGGTGGTGCAGAGATGTAAAAATGATTAAGTTCACCGGGCTCCTGCTCTAATACCCTTGTATTCTCTAATTTTGTTAATGAAATTGCTGTATTTTATTTTTTTGCCCCTGGATTCGATATCATTTTGCCTTGTAAGCCTAGCCTTTGCTCATGGTGCTTTTTTGTCACACTTATCATTTACCAAATATTAGGTCTATTTGGAGTGCATTTAAAGTTGGTTTTTTGTGAGGAAAAAAAAAAAAAAGCAGGTTCAATTCACAAAAAGCAAAATAGGTTTGTTTGGATTTTGCAGTGGACGTACTAGGTTTTTTTTTATAAAAAGTCTAATGTGATGGGCTTTTAAATAAGCTCCAAGCCTCCAACTTGGAGCTTATTTTGCAACGCACCACTGGCCCTATACATCTATTCACATTGGCAGTCTCTGGTTTCATCCAGTGGATAAGGCGGAACAAAAAGTCCATTCTTGCCCTTGATAGGGAGAATAAAACATGTGGGTAGGCCCCATGGTGAACTGGGATTCTTAGAGCCAAATCAAAGTTAGTAGTAGTAGCGTCCAAGCATGGTGGTGGGTCCTGAAATCCCGTGTGACGTTGCGAAGGCATTTTAGGAAAAATTATTGAAAATTAAATAATGGTGCCCGGTTTTAAACATTAGTCAACTTTAATAATTTTTATTTATAAATCAAACTTAATTTTGGAGAGCCGTTAATATTTAATTCGTCTTATCTGAGATAATATGCGTAATTTTCCCAACATTTCAACCTTACCCCCAGTGGTAGAACTAGGAAAAAAATTTAGCCTGGGCTAAAAACAAACATATTGAACTACTCCCTTTGATTCTTATTATAACGTAACAACTAATAAGTGTATTTGGTTCTTTTCATAAGGTATTTACTTGTTTCCCAAAAGTATTTAATATTTTTTTCATGTATACCCATAATTAAAAAGGGTAGTGAGTGAGGGTATTAAATAATATGATATTAGAGTTTAGTGTAATTAGTGTAGATAATATTGAAAATTACTTAAATTTTATGACTTTAACTGTTTATTAGCTTGTGAGAATTGTTAGTTGGTGTCTTATAAGAACTAGAATAAGTATTTACTAAATAATATCACATAACATTAAAAATAAAAAAATAATAATAACAGACAATTATAAATCAAAACAAAATATAAGATTATACTAATCTTTTCGGTAGTTATCTCAAATAAGAATTTTACTTTCCTCTTATAGCCTAATGAGTAATGAACTAAACATTATCCTTATAGAGAAGATAAAAAATTAGTTGGGGCCAAATTATTAGCCAAATAAAATATCATATAATAAATACATATATATATTACCAAATTTTAGAAGGTCAACTCGGCTAGTTGAGGCTAGGGGTGTAAACAGGCCAGGCCAGGCCAGGCCTTGCCCTTAACAGGCCAGGCCTGTTCTGTAACATACTGGCCTGTGGCCTGTTACAGGCCTACTTTTCGGCCTGGGCCTGGCCTGTATATAGGCCTGGCCTGGCCTGTGGCCTGTTAAGGCCTGTGTTTTTTTTTTAAAAAAAAAAAAAAATTTTAAAAAAAATTTATTTAATTAAGCTAACAGGCCACAGGCCGAAAACAGACCTACTTTAAACAGGCTAACAACAGGCCAAAATTACATAAATTAATACTAATAATATAAATAACAGGCCACAGGCCGAAAACAGGCCTACTTTAAACAGGCTAAAAACAGGCCAAAATTACATAAATTAATATTAATAATATAAACAGGCCGGCCTGACAGGCCTAAAAGGCCTCTTATCAGGCCTGGGCCTGGCCTGTTAAGGGAAAACAGGCCTCATAAGAGGCCTTGGCCTGGCCTTTTAGCCTGACAGGCCAGGCCTGACCAGGCTTTTAACAGGCCAGGCCACAGGCCCCTGGCCTTTTTACACCCCTAGTTGAGGCCGATAGCTACATACGCCACTGCTTACCCCTCTCATTTCACTGTATGGTTTTTAACCCCCTTCCAAGTGACACTAGAACCACATTTTTTTTAATAATATTTTTTAAAAAAAAACACAATACATTATTAAGTCACTAATTATCTCTAACTAATTATTATTCTCTATTTAAGTTTATCCAATCTATCCAAGTATACTATATAAAAAATAATATACAACATATTTCACAAAATATTTTTATTAATTCACTAATAATTATTCTCACAAATTTCTTTAATTAAATTTAGCTAATAATAATTTACAATTTATATATCAAATTATTAATGTACAAAATATTAAATAATTAGTCATCTATCTTATCATTTAGAATAAATTCACTAATTAGTTTTGTATCTTAAGATTAAAATAAATTTTAAATATTCTAATTTTTTTAATTATTAATTAAAGTTATTATGTATTAATTTTATTATTTATAATTAAGTAGAGTTATTATTTTTAATTTTAAATATAATTATAAAATTATATTAAAAAAAATTGACGCATGTGACGCCATAAGCATCTTTAATTGACGCCTTTAGGCGTCTACTGTTGATGTCATAGTGGCGTTAACAGTTTTGACGTCATTGACTGCTTTATTTTGGGAAATATTTTCCTACCTGCTCTAATCTAGTATATTTTTTTCAAAAAAGAAAAATATTTTTTAGTAAATTTCGCAGAGTTTACCTATTAAATTTATAATGGGAGCTTTTGCCCATTTTTTATTTTATGTACCAATGGTCTTTATCAAACTATATATACCAAAGAATGCCGGGATTATCTTAATCTCTTTCCATATAGTCTCTCGAGCGATGAGTTTTCCCTGATATCACCTATCCCTATCAACATCTTCTGCGACTTTTTTCCTTTCATCAACACGTGGAAGAGGGACCTACAACCAAACCAATGACACTTCCAAATCAAAGAAAAAATTTATAATTTTATTTCAGAAGAAGAAAGGAGGGAAAAAAGTAAATGTTCTACACTAAAAGTAATTGAATTAGAACCTTCATCTTCTTTCTACTATCAGTAAATTCGGAGTTGAACTTGAAGCTGTCATTTTGAGAGATAGTTTTCCTGTTTGGCTCCTTAGCAAGTATCTCATTTTCTGCTCATGACAAGGATTGGAGCAACCGATCCGAGAGACCGAGACTTCATGGGTTGAGTTCAGCTGAGTCGTAACCTCTGAATAAGTCAATCTATCTGCACTATTAAACAACAGAAGGGTAGCGGCCTGCGAAATAAAGACAACAAATAATTTCAGACAAGAAGCCATATAATGTAATGGAACCAAAGGAAAGGGAATTGCCTTATAAGTTGACACGATCAACTCAATCGTTTTGTTTTTGAATGTACCATTAATGTTGCAAGTACCCAAAGGCAAAGAGTAAATCCACGTGAGTTTTGTTTCATAAAAACTTTTGAAAGCTTCCACGCACCTGACCTGAAACCAAAAATAAGTCCAGTAAGTGTTGAGTGTAGTACAAGCTAAAAAAGAAAAAAAAAACAAGAAATTTTCATTGGCTAAATGAAAATAACACACAGAGAATGGAAACTAGAGATAACTACCAAATTTTCATTGCCAGCAACAATGTTATTACATAAAATTTCAAAGGTTTGTTGCAATGCCTGTTGGACAACAAATTAAATAATTGTTTCATCCCCCCAAAAGAGATATTTAGAAGCTGTTCAAATGATACATCAGGATAACTCCAATTGCAAAACAGTGTGTGATTCATAAAGGAATCATTAACATATGCCATACCCTTGTCATGGAGCTCGGAAAATTTTCTGACGAGAACCTGCAGTATCAGGTGGTTAATCTACTATGACATACAAATCAAAAAGAAAATTCAAAGTGTTGCCTATGGCTCAAGTTACCATAAAATGATCCTATCAGATAACATAATTGCTATCCGTCTACTATGGTCACAGTTTGAACTGGCAGGAAATAAAAAGAATAATGTCAATGAATTAAACCAGCATGTTACAAGCTTCTCCAGCCGGTTGGACCAACTTTGTTCACTCATCTGCAATATGCTGCAACAAAACAGCCATCAACATTTCCAGCATTTTAATTAAGATCAAAAGATGTTCTTTTAATCAGAAAGCCTAACGCAACCAACCTGCTTGAACATATTAGCAACAGGATCCAAACCATTAGGTATTCTATGATAAAGTCTATACATTCTAGGGAGATCATCCACGTAATATATAACAAGAATCAAGAAATTAGTAAATCAAAAACCTTGTAGGAAAAAATGATCAAGTAAAACAATCAGAAGATTCAAGAACTTACAATCTTTAAGCAATGCACGACAGCCAGCTCCTTCTCAAGTAATTGATTTGCCTGGGTTACAAGCAACTGGTGTTGCATTTTCTAATAAGAAAGAAATTTAAAGCAAAGAGATTTTATAAGAGTACAACTATTGATATTATTATGGTTCATATTATATTTTTAGATAGTGTAACAACTATTTTTTATTGATTGATTTGAAATCCAATACTTTTCTTTATGTTTCTATGTGTTTTTTCAATTTTTAAATAATTTGGATGATGAAAAGATGAGGATTTGCTTTTATGTTATGGAATTGATACATCTGCGTAATGTGAGGGAGGAGTTTGTGCTTGTTTTATATAAAAGGCATAAGAGTAGGGGAAAAAATAAACTTATTATATTTCAGTCAAAACAATAAGATTAAAATTCATAGAAAACCTAAGGAAGAAAATAAACAAGAAAAATGAGTATTACTGCCTTTGGTCTTTTTCTTTTATATATATATATATATTATTATCTAGCATCCAGTTCCAGCTTCATGATTTTCTCTCCCACCCCAGATGCCTCATGTGGGACTCGAACCCATGAACCACAAGAATCTAGCAAAGCCTTACACCACAAACCAACTTTGTGTTGGTTACTCCCTCTGATTTTTAATATCAAACATATTTACTTAATTTAATTGTTATGGAAACTAGATAAGTTAGTTGATGTGAAATATATTTTTTGAAACACCACAGACATCTTCTTTAGTTCCTCCATTCATTCTCCTCCTTGATTATTGTTAAAGGAACATCAATAGAGGTAAATTAAAAAAAGATTGACAAATATGAAAAATATGCTTTATATTTATAACTAAGATTAATTCTCTAAATATATCTTATATAAAGTGCCTTCGGGAGTATTACTAATACAATAACACAATTATAATTTTCAATTGAAAATGCTCTCCCAAGTATATCCCTCCAAACTTGGAAATGGTTGTGGTCAGGCAGAGTGAAATAGAGCATGTTTGGTATAGCATCTAGGAGGAGCAATAAGGTTTATTTACTATTTCAATCAGGCTTATGAGTTTTTTCTATTTGGATGAAATTTTTTCCAAACTGAGCTTATCGAGTAAAAGCAGCTTATTTGAAAAGCCAACTTTTTTGACTTATGGATTAAAAGCTCTTTATTTGAATCATACTTATTGAATACAAGTTACTTATACAAAACCACCAATTCAAACATAAATCATATTTCACAATCTGACTTTTACTCAATTTAACTTTTCCATAAGTCATTTTTCCCATCAATTTCCCAAAAAGCATTGGCTATGGAAAAGATATTAACTCACCAAATCACGGAAACAAGTCCGTCCAGCTTCCTCGAGCTTAGGCAATTCGAGACGATCAAGATAATGAAAGACTTGTGAAAGCCACCCAACCATAACCTTGTGGTTAACCCATCTTCTGACTAGCTCCTCAGCATAAATTCATCATATATGCTTCTTTGCTATAGCGCACAACACCTGTCAAATTTAAGCAAGAATTATATTATGAGAACTCAGTGATATATTACATACTGGTAGTAAATGATATCCAAAACAATGCGACAAGTTAAACAAGACTTACAAGTATTTAGTCGTAAGTCACTCAAATCCCATAGAAAGGATACGTATAACGACATGTACTCCTTTGCATCGAAAGGTTTCTTTGGCAACCCTTCTTCCAGTGCAGTCTTCACCTTCGTGATCCCCTTCTGCAAAATGTCCCATCCTTGTTCTCGCTCAATGATCTTCTCACCCATTCTGGGTGTAGAAATATCAACAGGATTCAGATTATGAGCAAGAATAGGGATCATTGAGAAATACTGTAAATCCATTCAGGGAAAATGTTGTTAATATGATGTTAGATCAGTCATGCCAGCTTTAACTGGGCAAATTATAGCTAATTTATTCAGGGAAGAAGCATCATTGACAATGTTATTGTTGCTCAGGTGATTCATTCTATCAGGGGGGAAAAAGGAAAAAGTCGTTGGATGGCTATCAAAATTGATTTGGAATGGCATTTGATAGGCTTAGATGAGATTTTGTTGCTGACACTCTTAAAGATGTTGGTATACCTTGCAATCTAATGTGCTTGATTATGGAATGCGTCTCAACCCCTACCATGCAAGTTCTATAGAATGAGAAACCCACATGCCCTTTTTCTCTTGAACAATGTGTAAGGCAGGGAGACCTCCTTTCTCCTTTTATGTTTGTTTTTTGCATGGAACACCTATCCCAATTAAATGAGGCCAGAGTAAGATCTAGAGATTGGTAGACAATTAAATTGGGACATAAAGGAGTTTCTATATCCCATCTTTTCTTTATTGATAACTTGATCTTTTTTGGTTAGGTAACATCTCAGCAGGTTGCTTTGATCAAAGAGATTATGCAAGAGTTCCATCACTCATCAGGCCATTTGGTCAGCCAAACTAAGACTAGGGTATATTTCTCTAAGAATGTTGAATCCCATGTGTGCGGGAGAATCTGTAAAAATTTGTTGAGCTGATCATGGTATGCCATCTCCAAATTTCCTTTGTGTCTATTTGGATTTGTGATAGAAGCTGTTTTTCTAATATGATTTATGTTACATGAGGTAAGCTGTGGGATGAGTTTTATCTTAACTTGCATGAATGTTGTTATGGAGTCAAATAAGGTATAGTTTAATAAGAGACAATCAATATTACAAAGAGGTGATGACACAACATTTGAGCTTGGAGGCACAAGAGGCCTAACAATCCAAACTCTAACCCTAAAGCTATGTTTGGTTTGAGGGAAGGGTGTAGGAGGGAGTGGGAGGGAAATTTTTTTTTGGAAGTACATTGACCAAATTGCCATTAATGAAAAGAATATTCTTTTTTGTTAATCGTATATTTTAGGAATATTGAAAATTTGCTATGGGCAATTTTGTAAAGATGAGAAAAAAAATTTCTCTCTCAACTTTCCTTCCCACTCCCTCCCACACCCTTCCCTCAAATCAAACACAGTGCAAGGTATATTCTATAAATAGAGGGTAAACTTTAAGGTATACACGTTCTATACTCTCTCTAATTTATTATTCAGCCGTCACTTTGCATACACACACCACTTCTTTTGGTGAAAGCCTTCATATTTGTACACAGTGATCCTCTATTCTCATAGGTATCTCATTCATAAATATCTAGGAGAAAGTTATTTGATCCTATGTCAACATACTAGTTCATTAGGACTAGGCACTTATGTTCTTATGACAAAACAAATGTATTTTTGCAACATCAGCTCAAACTGACTCTTTGTTTTTTACTTGTAACTTTGGCTTTTATTATTATGGATCAAATCCTTAAAATATTGAAGAAGTTGTTTCTTGTTTTCATGACTGCTTCATCGGTCTCCCCCACCCTATACATATTAAAACAAAAATTAAGAAATAAATAAAAAAATCCTACCTCTTATCTTAATTATATAACAAAGTTTGTAATATAAATTGCACTTCAAATTTTATGCTATAATTAAGATCAGAGGGATTATTTGTTAGACTGTCATGATGAGGATATGTATATAGATAAATTTTAATAATTTTATATATAAATAAACAGTCATTTTTTAAGAAAATTGTATTATATTATATATAGACAGATATTTCATAGTTATTTGTGATAAAAAAAATCATCTTAAAGTAGAGAGAGAATCTGGATCAAAATGAAGTTCAAATAAGCAACACTGAAATCAAGTATATACCTTCACTCAATATTCCTTTTCAATAAACAAAGGGCATTCATAAGTCTCTAATGAGCTCTCTTGACCTAATTCAATATTTGTTAAAAGTAGAGGCTTGAATTTAGATTTTAATTTTTAATTAGGATTAAAAAAGTTCAATTATATTCAATTGGGATTCTTCTGTTTTTTATGCATTTAATCATTCTTTTTTGCCCTGATGAATTTAATCATAATTTTTTACCATAATGTACTTAATCATAAAACTGTTTTTATGTTATGAATATATTTATTATGTGGATGTCCATTGACTATCGATCTCTAAATATCATTACAAGATGACATGGGATCCACGCATAGTAATTTACTATTTGCATAGTACCACGCATAGTAGTTTACTATTTGGTGGGACCCATGCACAATTATAACACATTCACGGGAATGCAATCCGTGAATGTACAGTTGTATAATTAAGGGAAAATTGCATCAAATGACCCAGAGTGGAAATTACACTAAAGGCCCATTTTCCTTCTATAAATAGAGGTTTTCTGTAAACATTCAGATTACACTGGAATGAGAACTTCTCTCTACTCTCTCACTCTCTAAAATCTCTTGTTCTTGTTATTTACTTTTCATCAGTTTTATATTACGTTATCAGCACGAAGACTCTACCAAGGTAAAATTTTATTACCATCTCCTTTACTATATGTTTATTTTATCTATCTGGGATAATCTTAAACATGATATGGAATTAAAGTTCTACTTTTACCAATTATTTTGAACATCGGGTTCCATAGTTAAGATTTGATATTATTTACTATTTACTATTCACAGTAAATAGTAATTTTTATTATTCATGTTAATTTTACCTTTTTCAGTAATTTTACATTTTTATTCATTTTGACTCCTATATGGAAGTCTAGATTTAATATTTCAGTAATTTTATTTTATTCACTATTTACTATGAATAGTAACTTTACTATTCACGGTAAATTTTGTATTTTACTATTTACAGTAATTTATTTATGTTTATATATTCTTCCCACTCCCTATTGATTAATTTTATGGTGGCAACATTAAGCTCCATTTGTAATTTAATTCTAATTCTTTACTTATTGCTTTATTTATTTATTTCATGGCGGCGATATTAAGCTCCATTTATTTATTTTACTTTACTTACTGCTTTATTTATTTATTTCATGGTGGCGATACTAAGCTCCATTTATTTAATTTACTTTACTTACTGCTTTATTTATTTATTTTATGGTAGCGACACTAAGCTCCATTTATTTAATTTATTTTACTTACTGCTTTATTTATTTATTTTATGGTGGCGACACTAGTATTAGTGGGCACCATTTGTTAAATTTAATTTTAATTATTTACTGCTTTAATTATTGTTCATAGTAGCGACACTGATATACATATTAGTGGGCTCCATTTATTTATGCATTTATTTACCTTTTATGGTGGCAACACTAGTATATTTATTAGTGGGCTCCATTTGTTTATTTTAATTATTTACTGCTTTCTATATATATTATATATTAAATTTGCATCATCTTTCTTACCTTCGGATGAGATAGGTCTCGCTGTAAGTTTACTACCATTCCTATCTCATCTTCTTTTTATTTTCTTAGCATGTTTATTTACAGTTCTTTAAATTATGTTTTAATTTATAAAAGGATTTTATAATATAATTCTAATTATTATCATTATTTTTAGTTTGAATCATGTCTTCCAGCCTTTCAAATCTTGAATTTAATGCTCTTGACATCACCGGGAAGAATTATCTATCATGGGTTTTAGATGCTGAAATCCATCTTCAAGCAAAAGACCTTGGAAAGGCTATATTGCCGGGAAATGATGCGTCCCCTCAAGAAAGGGCTAAAGCTATGATTTTTCTCCGACACCACATTCATGAAAGTTTGAAAACTGAATATTTAACGGTGAAAGATCCATTTGATTTGTGAACTAGTTTGAAAGATAGGTATGATCATCAGAAAACAGTGATTTTGCCTAGAGCTCGTTATGACTGGATTCATCTCAGGCTATAAGATTTTAAAACTGTAAGTGAGTATAACTCCGCTGTTTTCAAAATAAGTTCTTAGTTAAAATTATGTGGTGAAAAAATAACTGATGAGGACTTATTAGAGAAAACTTTTTCTACCTTTCATGCTTCGAATTTGCTTTTACAACAGCAATATCGAGAGAAAGATTTTAAAAAATATTCTGAGTTAATCTCATGTTTATTAGTAGCCGAGCAAAATAACGAGTTATTAATGAAAAATCATGAAAATCGTCCCACTGGATCTTCTCCATTTCCTGAAGCGAATGTGAGTGTATGGAATGATCGTGGTCATGGTCGTGGTCGCGGTCGTGGTCGTGGTCGTGGCCGTGGTCATGGACGGGGACGTAGAAATCGTGGAGGCAGAAATAATCATGGTTCTTATCATGGTGGAAAAGGTTATTATAGTCCTTATACCCACCAGAAAAAAGATGAATAATGAAGGACAGAATAATGATAAAGAAGATCCTTCAAAAGTTATAAAACATAAATGTTATCGGTGTGGTATGAAGGGACACTGGGTACGTAATTATCGTACGCCAGAACATTTAGTGAAACTTTACCAAGCCTCTATAAAAAGGAGTGTTAATAATGTGGAATGTGATGATAAGACTCATAAAAATAATGATGTCAATGAGCCAAATGATGATGATATGTCTCACTTGGAGGTGGAAGATTTTTATGATTAAATAAGTTTTGTAGAAATTATAATAATTATTTTGTTTCGACTTGTTGCCAATTATGTATAATAAATATGTTTTTAATGCATCTCCTATATTAAATATGTTTTAATGCATTTTCTTTTCTTTTATGAAGCTCATGGATATTTCAAATATTGCACACAAGAATGAAGATATATGTCTCATTGATAGTGCAACGACACATACAATTCTTAAAGATAAGAAATATTTTTCACATCTAACAAATTGTAGTACAAGCATCAATACCATAGTGGGTAATACGAGATTGATTGAAGGCTCTGGAAGAGCAATAATAATATTACCCAATGGTACGAAATTTGTTATTAATGATGCTTTGTATTCTTCCAAGTCTCATAGAAATTTGTTGAGCTTTAAAGATATCCGCCGGAATGGATATCATATTGAGACTATAAATGAGGAGAATAAAGAATATTTACAAATTGTTAATGTTAGATATGGTGAAAAATATGTTCTGGAGAAATTATCTATGTTATCTTCTGGTTTGTACTATTCATGTATTAGTACAATTGAAATAAATGTTATGGAAAACCAGAAGCATGCTGATAAAGGCATATTTAATGTTTGGCATGATCGGTTAGGCCATCCCGGGTCAATTATGATGCGACGTATAATAGAGAATTCATGCGGACATAACTTGAAACAGAAACAAATACCAAAATCCCATGATTTCTCATGTGATGCATGTTCTAAGGGAAAATTAATTATTCGGCCATCACCAAGCAAAGTAGAAAGTGAGTCTCTCACATTTCTAGAATGGATACAGGGAGATATTTGTGGGCCAATACACTCACCATGCGGACCATTTAGATATTATATGGTTTTAATTGATACATCCACTAAATGGTCACATGTGTGCTTATTATCTTCTCGAAACCTGGCGTTTGCGAGATTACTTGCTCAATTGATAAGAGATTAAGAGCACATTACCCTGATTATCCTATCAAGAAAATACGTCTTGATAATGCAGGTGAATTTACTTCACAGACTTTTAATGAATATTGCATGTCCCTTGGAATTGATGTTGAACATCCCGTAGCACATGTTCATACGCAAAATGGACTTGCAAAATCATTGGTAAAACGATTGCAACTTATTGCAAGACCTTTACTTATGAAATCTAATTTACCAATTTCTACTTGGGGCCATGCCATTTTGCATGCAGCAATGTTAATTCGCATCAGGCCAACTAGTTATTTAAAAGTTTCCCCCTTACAAATGGTTTTTGGTGAAGAACCTAATATTTCCCATATACGGACTTTTGGATGTGCAGTATATGTGCCAATAGCACCTCCACAACGTACTAAAATGGGTCCTCAAAGAAGAATGAGAATTTATGTTGGGTATAAATCTCCTTCAATTATAAAATATTTAGAACCATCTATAGGAGATTTATTTACTGCACGATTTGCAGATTGTCATTTTGATGAATCAGTCTTCCCAACATTAGGGGGAGAAAATAAGCAATTGAATAAAGAGATTAGCTGGAATGAATTATCATTGGCTCATTTTGATCCTCGTACAAAACAATGTGAACTAGAAGTTCAAAAGATAATTCATTTACATAATTTAGCGAATCAAATGCCAGAAGCATTCACTGATCCAAAGAAAGTGACAAAGTCACATATTCCAGCTGCTAATGCTTCTATTCGAATTGATGTCCCTGAAGGACAACCGATTATAAATGAATCAAAAGCACGCCTTAAGCTTGGTAGGCCTATCAGTTCCAAAGATAAAAATCCTCGAAAAAGAAAAGGAGCTAAGATTATAGATGGCCAAGTCGAGGATAATCAAGAAAAAAGTGTAGCTCTGGATGAGCCACTTCATGAAGAGAGATTATCTCCAGAAGAGAATATTGAGGCCCCAGAAGAGATCCAAGTACCTGAAATGTATGAAAATAATGAGATCTTAATAAATTATGTCACAAATAATATCAAATGGAACCGAAATGAAGTCAACGTTGACAACATTTTTCCTAATCATATAGCATATGATGTGATGAATGAATAAGAGGATCATGAGCCAAAATCCATTAGTGAGTGACAACAACGAAAAGATTGGCTCCTATGGAAAGATGCCATTAATGCAGAGTTAAAATCATTGGCAAAATGAAAAGTATTTGAACCTATAGTCTATACACCTAAAGATGTAAAGCCAGTTGGATATAAATGAGTTTTTGAATGGAAAAGAAATGAAAAGGGTGAAATTACAAGATATAAAGCACGCCTAGTAGCCCAAGGCTTTACACAAAGACTTGGCATTGATTTTGAAGAAACATATTCGCCAGTAGTAGATGCAACTACTTTTCGCTATTTAATTAGCCTATCAGCAAATGAAGGGCTTGATTTGCATCTAATGGATGTTGTGACTGCCTATTTATATGGTTCATTTGATAGTGATATCTATATGAAAGTCCCTGAAGGACTCAAGATGCCAGAAACATTTAATTCAAATTCAAGAGAATAATACTCGATCAAATTAAATAAGTCCCTATATGGCTTGAAACAATCAGGACGCATGTGGTATAATTGTCTTAAAGAATATTTGTTGAAAGAAGGGTACAAAAATGACCCGATATACCCATGTATTTTTATGAAAAGATCGATAAATGAATTTGCTATAATTGCTGTTTTTGTTGATGATATCAACATTATCGGAACTCCTGAAGAGATTTCAAAAGTAATTAATTGTTTTAAGAAAGAATTTGAAATGAAAGATTTGGGAAGGACAAAATTTTGTCTTGGATTGCAAATTGAGTACCTGAAGGATGAGATCTTTGTGTATCAAGAAACTTATACAAAGAAGGTCCTAAAACAATTTTATATGGATAAGTCACATCCATTTTGTACTCTAATGGTTGTAAGGTCTTTGATAAAAGAAAAAGACCCATTCCAACCCCAAGTAATTAACGAAAAAGGTGTAGAACAGTTACTTGGTCCAGAAGTACCATATCTTAGTGCTATTGGAGCATTAATGTATTTTGCTAATCATACACGACCTGATATATCATTTGCTGTTAATTTATTAGCAAGATATAGTTCTGCACCAACACAGGGGCATTAGAGTGGTGTAAAGCGTATTTTTCGTTACCTCAGAGGTACTATGGATATGGGGTTATATTATTTAAATGTATCTAAACATGAACTGATTGGTTATTCAGATGCTGGATTTATATCTGATCTACATGATGGAAAATCACAAACAGGCTATGTATTTACATGTGGAGGTACAACAATTTCATGGCGATCTATGAAACAAACTATATCAGCCACTTCATCCAATAATGCAGAAATCCTAGCAATGCATGAAACAAGTCGATAATGTGTGTGGTTGAGGTCAGTAATTCATCATGTACAAACTACTTGTCATTTATCTTCTGGTAAAATAGTTCCAACAGTTCTATATGAGGATAATACTGCATGTATTGCCCAACTTAAGGAATGTTACATCAAGGGCGATAGAACTAAGCATATTTTTCCAAAATTCTTCTTTACTCGTGATCTTCAACAGAATGGTGAAATAGATATCCAGCAAATCAGTTCAAGTGAAAATTTGGCAGATTTATTTACCAAGTCACTTCCAAAAGCAATCTTTGAGAAGCTTGTCTATGATATTGGTCTTCAAAGACTCAAAGATCTCAACTGATATTATCAGGGGGAGAAATACTGATGTTGTCAACAGGGGGAGTTGATACACGCTGTACTCTTTTTCCCTTATCTAGGTTTTGTCCCACTGGGTTTTCCTAGAAAGGTTTTTAATGAGGCAGCACTGAATAATGTATCAATGAATGATGTACTCTTTTCTTTGGCTAGGTTTTTATCCCACTGGGTTTTTCCTAGTTAAAGTTTTTAATGAGGCACATTCATAAATAAACATCCAAGGGGGAGTGTTATGAATATACTTATTATGTGGATGTCCATTGACTATCGATCTCCAAATATCATTACAAGATGACATGGGACCCACGCATAGTAATTTACTATTTGCATAGTACTACGCATAGTAGTTTACTGTTTGGTGGGACCCACACACAATTATAACACATTCACAGGAGTGCAATCCGTGAATGTACAGTTGTATAATTAAGGGAAAATTGCATCAAATGACCAAGAGTGGAAATTATACTAAAGACCCATTTTTCTTCTATAAATAGAGGTCTTCTGTAAACATTCAGATTACACTGGAATAAGAACTTTTCTCTACTCTCTCACTCTCTATCTCTTATTTTTGTTATTTACTTTTCATGAGTTTTATATTATTTTAAAAGTTTTATATCTTTTCGTTTATAACACCAAGGAGAACACTTATCCGCGGCTTTAATTCTACGTTTTTGTGTACAACTTGTAGGCAAAAAAATTTTCCGGTCGTCCGCCACGCTGCACTCCCGTAGTTCCAAACCCTAACTAGCCATAATCGGAGTGAATTAGGGGGGATTCCAGTTCCCTAACATGCGATCCCCCGCTTCGCTCTTCTACACATTGCGGCGAAGAAATTTCGGCCCTTGCAATCAATGATGGAGGTCTCGAAAGACGAGTTTTCGGAGCTAGAGATTGGGAATTCAGTGGAGTCGTTCCAGAAATTTCTGGGTTCGCAAAGGGAACTTTTTCATAACCAGATCGATCAGCTTCAGAAAATTGTCGTTACGCAATGCAAACTCACTGGTGTCAATCCTCTCTCTCAAGAAATGGTGTGTTTTCTATACGCTACTGTGTTGTTCTCTAAACCCCTCTCAAAACATTTTCCCGCTTCTTCCCTTTCAATCTCCCCTATGCCGTTTGTTCCTTGGAAAAAATCTATCAAATCCCTTTATTTTACGATTAAACAGAGATTCATAGCCCTTTTATCACGACTGTTGTCTCAGATAATATTCGCAACCTCAATTATTGCAATTTTGCTTAGCCAAAAGGGCAAAAACCTCGTAGACTACTTTATTTTGTCTCGGTCGTTTTTCCCTCTGTACTTGAAGCATTACATATTGTGTTCCCCCTTTCTTTTCCTCTCATTTTTTTATTGGGATCAGCTCTTTGATTTGATTTTTTTGGCTACTTTGGACGTCATCCTTGCAGGCAGCTGGCGCTCTGTCAATAAAAATTGGTAAGTTTTGGATGGTTGGATTTCTACTTAAAAGCAATAAGTGGCAATGTGTATGGGTGCTTTAAGTTTCCCTCTCTCCCGGCTTGTTTGAAGATGCCTTGTTCATTTTCCAGGTCACTTGATAGTGTTAATTTCTCTGAATTATTCTGTTCTCCCCCAAAGTTGCTCTCAGTTTAAAAGTTTTAATTGGTTTTTTTTATTATTTTATTTTACAATGTTTTACAACTTCTCATTGCCATCAACCATGCACTTATCTGCGTCTATGTCTGATCTGATTATGCATGATCCACACCATCTCATTCAAGTCACGTTACCAAAACAGCATCTCACACCCCACATGGGTGTGGATTTCACTTCTTTCATCTTGTTGACATGAATAATGCTTTTTAAAAATGTGAAAATGGCATATTATTTGGCCAAGTGAGTGCAATGTAGGAGGTAAGTTTAATTGTAGAGACCTAATTAAACTATGGAGGACCTAATTGTAAGCTTATAAACTATAATGATCAATTTGAAAATTTAAAATTGAGAGAAACTCAAAAGCAAGAGTTATCCAACGTCATTATCTTCTTTTGTAGCAGAGTCAGTAGGAGTTTTTAACCTACTTTTGATGGAACTTCTGAAATTCTATAGTTTACATGCTATCTATTTCAAATGTCTATGCCATCATCATTTCTCAATAACTATCTAATGCTAGTTTTCTTTTTTACTCTTTTGTCCAATATATTAATTTTATTGAAACAGAACATATGTGCTTATGCTGTATTTGAATATTTCAAACCCGCCTGACTCTAATCAATGCACTGGGTGCACCTTGGGTGAATCTGATAGAACTTGTAGAAAATATTAAGAAAATAAGAAAGATAAACACTCTAGAGCCAGGACCTGAACTCTAGCCAAAACTCACAATAATGATCATATAATTCTGCTTGTCTTCTCATAAAACATCATACAAATATATAAGGTTCAGTCACTACCTAATAACTGCCCATAACTGTCCTAAAAACTACTTTACAGATAAGAACGCATAACTACTACAAACCACTTGTAACTTCTACTAAATATGATAATAACAGATGGTAACTTCTCCTAAACCTAATAGCTAGACATGTGTCTTCTTTCTCCTGGAATAAACCAAGAGAGGGCCAAGTGTATCCTTATCAATACCCTCCCCTTGAAAATAAGCCTTGTCCTCAAGGCTGAAAGTAGGAAATTGAGAGGCTATGAAGTCATAAGATTCCCAACTGGATTCTTCTAGTGGGCAATTGCGCCATTGGATTAACAGCTCAACATTTGGGATTCCATCCGTAGAGCTGATTCTTGAGTTCAGCACCTTGTCTGGTTGAAGAATAAATTCCCAATGTTCATTGACAGGAAGAGGTGTTGCTGGAATATTCTGATTGCATCCTAGTGCTGGTTTGAGCAAAGAGACATGGAATACAGGATAAATTCTTGACTCAGGAGGGAGTTGAAGTTCATATGCCACTTCCCCAATCCGTTTAACAATGCAGTAAGGACCATAATAACGGGCTGACAATTTCTAGCAATGTTGTGCTGACAGGGAGATCTGACGGTAAGGCTGAACTGACAGGGAGATCTGACGGTAAGGCTGAATTTTAAGGAAAACCATGTCGCCTGGATTGAATACCACCTTACGCCTATGGGAGTCAGCATAAAGCTTCATGTATGCTTGGGTATCTTCCAGATTTGTTTTGATCAGATCAAGGAGAGCATTTCTTTCTGTCAAAAATTCATCAATTTCAGCAATAGGAGATGTTTCGGGAACATAAGGAACTAAGATAGGTGGGTTCTTGCCATAGACAATGTTGAAGGGTGTGTGACCAGTAGAAGTATGATACCCGGTGTTATAAGATAATTCTGCCCAATGGAGAAAACGAGACCAGCTCTTTTGATGATCATCGCAAAAACACCGGAGATAGGTCTCTAAACATCTATTCACCACTTCGGTTTGACCGTCCGTTTGGGGGTGATAAGAAGTGCTCATATGTAATTTAGTTCTTGAAAGCCTGAACAATTCCTGCCAGAAAGAGCTTAAGAAAATTGAATCTTGATCAGAAACGATTGTACTAGGCACCCCATGAAGACGAACCACTTCTTTGCAAAACAGAGCAGCCACTGCTTTGGCAGTAAATGGTTGGTTTAACCCAAGAAAATATGCATATTTGCTGAGGCGATCAACTACAACCAAGATTACCTCAAGTCCATTGGATTTGGGTAAGCCAGTGATAAAATCTATAGATAGATCCTCCCAAATATTTTTAGGAATAGGTAAAGGTTGCAAGAGACCAGCAGGTGATTGAGTTACATATTTGTTGCGTTGACAGACTAAACATTGCTGAACAAAGTGTTTAACTTCAGTTTTCATGTATTGCCAGAAATAATATGGTTGTAACTTTTTAAGAGTCTTTAGAACACCACCATGTCCACCCACTAAAGATGTATGGGCTTCGGAGATAAGCAACTGAGTAAGTGTGGAATTTGCAGGAATGACCAAGCGATTTTTATGGTATAACTTACCAGAGACCAAAGAAAAGCCAGGAACCGAATTTGGGTCTGATTGAAGAGATTGAATTGTCTGATTGGTGAAAGGATCTTGCTGCAACAGTTCTGGTAGGTTGTCAAAATCAGCAACATGTGGGATTGTTAATTGGAAGAATTCACCAGAGTGTGGAAATCTGGATAGAGCATCAGCCCCCTGATTAGTTGTGCCTGGTCTGTAGATAATATTGAAATCGAATGGAAGTAGTTTTAGTAGGAGGCGTTGCTGTGCAGGAGTGGTCACTCTTTGCTGCATGAGATATTTTAGACTGAAGTGATCTGTATGAACCAAAAATTTGCGCCCCAATAAGTAATGTTTTCATTTATTCAGTGCCATGACCAATGCATGGAGTTCCAGGTCATAAACAGATCTGTTTTGGTGTGAAACAGATAGTCCCTTGCTGTAATAAGCAATTGGATGCCCTTCTTGTTGCAATATTGCTCCTATACTGGTAGAGGACGCATCACATTCGACTGTGAAAGGTTTTGTAAAGTCTTGTGTTAGTGTTGCTTTAAGATTGCTAAAAGCAGACAAAGCGGTGTCATTCCAATGAAATGCTCCTTTTTTTTGTCATATCAGCAAGGGGTTTAGCAATCTGCCCATAATGTAAAACAAACCTTCGGTAGTAACCTGTAAGTCCCAAGAAGCCACAAAGTTCAGAAATATTCTTAGGTATGGGCCAATCATTAATGGCGGCAATTTTATCAGGATCGACCGAGACCCCTTTAGTAGAGATGATGTGCCCTAAGAAGGATATATTCAGTTGAAGGAAGTCACACTTCTTAGGATTGGCAAAGAAATCATGTTGCTGAATAGTCTGTAATGTGGTAGTCAGATGCATCATGTGGTCCTCAAATGTCTCACTATATACTAAAATGTCATAAAAAAATACCAAGATAAACTTCCGTAAGAATGGACGGAACATATCATTCATGGTGGCTTGGAAAGTAGCTGGAGCATTGGTGAGACCAAAAGGCATGACAATGAATTCATAATGGCCTGAATGTGTTTGGAAAGCAGTTTTCGGAATATCTGCAGGAAGCATTCTGATTTGATGGTATCCTGAACGAAGATCAATTTTAGAAAAAAATTTTGCTCCATACAATTCATCAATCAATTGATCTATAGTGGGTATAGGATATTTATCCGGGATGGTAATGCGATTAAGCTCACGGTAGTCGACACAAAACCTCCAAGTCGAGTCCTTTTTGGGAACTAATAATACAGGACTGGCAAAGGGACTGACACTTGGCTGGATAAATCCTTTCTGCAAGAGTTCATGTACTTGTTTTTCTATCTCGTCTTTCTGAGCAAAAGGATACCGATATGGTCTAATGTTGGGAGGAACCGCGTTAGGAAGTAGGGGAATGGCATGACTGTGTTGATGAAAAGGAGGGAGTGTTCTGGGTTCATGAAAAACAGAGGATAATCTGCAAGTAACTCTTCTAACATGTTAAATTGTTGCACCATTTCGTTACACACATAGCTGCATAAGGAGGCTGATGTAACTTGCTTTGGAATGCCCTGTAGCTTATACTTCTTCCTTGCTACCCAGAACACCATGAACATTTGTTGCCAATTTGCCTCCACCGTGTTTAATGATGCCAGCCACTTAATTCTCAGGACCATATCCACATTTGCTAAAGAGAAAGGGAAGAAGTCATCTTTGATTGTCAAGGTTTGGACCTAAACTTCAAGCTGCTTGCAGATGGCTTTACACGCTATCATTGCTCCGTCTCCGACTTGGACACCAAAAGGAGGAAGAGGGTGTGTCGGTAATTGTAAAGTGTCCACAATTTTGGTAGACATGAAGTTATGGGTTGACCCACTGTCGATGAGGATCAGAATCGATTTCCCCTTTATTTTTCCTCGTACCTTCATTGTGGATACCGTCAAGTTTCCGAGGATAGCATGGAGTGAAATTTCGGCCAATCCATCGTGACCCACATCAGAGTTTTCGGCCTGTTCCTCTTCGATAAGGTATGCCGTAGCGTCGTTGTCTTCCGAAAGCTCCATAAGTTTCAACAATGGTGGTTTGCAGCGGTGACCAGGGGTGAATCGTTCTCCACATCGAAAGCAAAGCCCCTTCTCTCTTTGAAACTGCCGTTCGCTGTCGTCGCTGAACGTGGTAGGAGTTGATGAAGAACGGTGCGAATATTAAGGCGAGGAATTAGAAACTGCCGCTGGAAATTGCTTTTTTGGAAGGAAATTTGGTGCTGACATGTTGGTCAAAGGGTCCATTTGCTGACGTGGCATAATTAGTTTATTATTTTGAAATTGATCTGTACTTCGTGAATATTGCTCTGCAGGCCGCGAATATTGGAAACGAGGAGCAGATCGTGGGTTCGGTTGAGATAACAAGGTCGCCTCAAATTCTAATGCAAGACTCACCGCCTTGTATACGGTTCGAGGCTTCTGTATTTTAACATCAGCCTGTAGTTCTTCTTTTAAGCCATTAATGAAAACACCTAGAAGACAATGTTCCGGCCAACCTTGGATACGCGACTGGCGTCTTACAAACTCCTGTTTATATTCTCCCACCGTCCCCATTTGCTTAATTCCGCATAAATGAACATCGGGATTTTGAAATTCAGCAGGACCCAACTGTTCTTGGAGCACTTGAACTAATTCTTCCCAGTATCTTATAGTTCTCCCTGAAGACACCCAGGTAAACGTGTCTAATGTGTGTCCTTCTAAATTAATCGCGGCTATATCAACCTTTTGATCTTCGGGAGTCTGGTAATATTGAACGTATTTTTCAGCCTTTAGAATCCATCCTCTGGGATCTCCTCCTTCATACTTAGGAAATTCAATTTTTGAGTAAGGACGTTTGGAAAAATTCCTATTCCATGAAGGGTTATCCATATCAATTTCATCGTGTTCACTGAAGGGTCCCTGTGAATATAACTTGTTTCCCCTTGAACCATGACTGGCGCCTTTGCCTTCTTTAGCGTGTTAATTTCTGAGCTCATAAGGCTCAATTGTTGGAGAATGGACGCCAATTGATGCTGAGTGGTTTCTGCTTGCGCTTGTGTTTGTGGCTGTACTAAAATTACAGCAGGGTCATCTTGGGGATGGGAATTAGCGGCATTTTCTGGGTTTAGGTTAGGGTGAGATGGTGACCTCTGCTCATATGATGAATTTCTGGTGTTCACCATAATTTAAACAGGCCCCAAAAACTTTACGCTCTGATACCAAGTTGATAGAACTTGTAGAAAATATTAAGAAAATAAGAAAGATAAACACTCTAGAGCCAGGACCTGAACTCTAGCCAAAACTCACAATAATGATCATATAATTCTGCTTGTCTTCTTATAAAACATCATACAAATATATAAGGTTCAGTCACTACCTAATAACTGCCCATAACTGTCCTAAAAACTACTTTACAGATAAGAACACATAACTACTACAAACCACTTATAACTTCTACTAAATATGATAATAACAGATGGTAACTTCTCCTAAACCTAATAGCTAGACATGTGTCTTCTTTCTCCTGGAATAAACCAAGAGAGGGCCACGTGTATCCTTATCAGAATCTGAAACTTAGTGGCTTCTACAAATCTTTATGTTGCTTGTTTCTGTTTTTTTCATGTCTAATGTATTTTTATTCATTTTTGTAGGCAAAAGACCCAGGGATTTGTTAAATCCAAAAGCTGTAAACTACATGCAATTAGTATTCTCCATTAAAGATGCAATCAGTAAGAAAGAATCTCGTGAGATCAGTGCTTTATTTGGCGTCACTGTGACACAGGTTAAGTTTGTTTCTCTTCCTGTTTAAATATTTTCTTTGCCCTCCCTCCTCCACCACCTCCCACTTATTCTCTATTTTATTTCTTATAAAATTATCTGTATGAACTAGGTGTTGTATGTACATCTTGTTACTACTCTTTTTTAGTTTTCCACGTGCTTTAAATATCTTAACCTTTTATGGAGTGAAGGGAAACATCCTATTTGAACGCCTGTTTTGCTTTGATTTTTATACTGCATTTGTTTGCATTTTGGTAATAGGTCCGTGAATTTTTCAATATTCAACGTTCAAGAGTGAGAAGACAAGTTCGGTTGTCTAGGGAAAGGGTGTTAAGATCCAACTACCATGAAGAACCTTGTGATGGGTTCCCAATAAACTCGGATCCTATGATACCAATTAATCCAGCTCCCTTAAACTCTGCCAGTCCTGTCAGCATAGATGAAGTTTCTTGTTCAACACAGGAGACTTCATTTTCTGGCCTAAATGGCTTAGAGAAACATTTTGTTGGTAATATTTTTAGTTTAATGCGGAAAGAGGAAACATTTTCAGGCCAGGTTAAATTGTTGGAGTGGATATTGAAGATACAGAATGCTTCAGTACTAATTTGGTACTTTACTGGCCTCCTCATTAGCTTGATAATCTGTTCAATT
Organism: Acacia confusa; assembly: GCA_037074495.1. Taxonomy (NCBI): domain Eukaryota; kingdom Viridiplantae; phylum Streptophyta; class Magnoliopsida; order Fabales; family Fabaceae; genus Acacia; species Acacia confusa. The sequence goes on along the minus strand of CM073507.1, from coordinate 2,914,272 downwards.
ATTGTCATCTTTCCTTTTTGGCGTAGTTTTACTGGTGTATTCTTTTAGGTTTTTAGGCAGTGGAGGAGTGATGATTTTAGCAGCTTGGTTGAATGAAGCTGCTGTTGAAGAGCAAACAAGTGTTCTTCTTCTTATTTTAAAGGTAAATCTGGATCTTGGTGGTTAATGTATAGTGCATATGGATGTTCAACTTCATAAATATATCCAAAATTCTGGTTAATTGGTTTCCAGGTCCTTTGTCATTTGCCTCTACATAAAGCCCTTCCTACGCATATTTCAGCTATACTGCAGTGTGTTAATAGGCTTCGGTTTCACAGAATATCAGGTGTGCTTTTCCTCCCTCAGTGCAACTGCCCATTAGCTCCCATCTCTCATCTTATTTTTAACCTCTCCTCTGTTCCTGAATGGCTTGTTGCACTCCAGTTTGGATATATATTGTTCTTAGACTCCCTCTAGAAACTGGATGTCAATATTATCTGGGTCATAGGTAATGACTCTAGAGGAAAGCTGAGTCACAGTAAATACGATATGTTGTTATCCCTATTTTTTATTATATTAAAAACCAGTGTGGGGTGTGAGGTTTTCTTTTTTCCCCTTATTTTTTGCTTGCTCCCTTTCAGTGGTTGGATGAGAACGAGTAAGAGGATTGTGGGATTAAACCAGGGATGAGGGAATAAAGAATTAGAAGATTTTTTCTGTGGGAGTGGGGTGGGTTGGGCATAGCGACTGTCATAATATGAAATATCAGAATTCCATTCATGAAAAGTTACAACTAGGAATTGAGTCCCATTCTTTATGTTTTAATAATTTCTGTTCTAGATTTTTGTTTTTTAACAAGTGAGCCTTCTGCATTATTTGATTGCTACCACAGCCATCCGTTTTTTAAAAGTTTAACTACAGCTTCATGCTCCACACCGTGTCTTTTTCTCTCTTTTTATAGATAACTACCATGTTCTTTCATCATACGCCAAGAATTATAGAGGGTGAGAGGTGTCAAACTCTATTTGATCTGTAGAAGTTATGTTAAGGTTGACTGCTGTGAATATTTGATCTTTATCTGTTTTGGTCTTCAAGCAGTTTTGAAATCTCAAATTTGAAGTAATGCTATTTGATGTCACCTAACCTATTGTTATTTGAGTTCCTGATTACATCTTTGTTGAATGTGTTTTATGGTAGTATTTGTTGACTCAATTGACCGTATGATAATTAATCTCTCTGATCTGAAGATCAGACATATCAAACAGGGCACGGGTTTTGTTATCAAAGTGGAGCAAATTGTTAGCGAAGAACCAAGCATTAAAGAAAACCACTGGGGTTAAACCTGGTAGTGAGGTTCTAAAGGAGATGGCTGGACAGAGGCAAGCGAATATCTTTATCTTTTTTCCATGCTTTTTGTTAGAACTTTTTCTTAATTATTGTTATTATAATTTCATGGTCTCAGGGTTTGTCAAATTATGGACACTGAATCATGGAATTCAAATGTCGATATTCCTGTAAGTATTTTCTAGCTTTTCTGAAGCATGTAATCTCAGCTGGTGATTGTTTTTCATTTTGCAACTGTTTTAACATTCCTTTATTGCTCGCAGGAGGACATTATGGCCCTTTCAAATGAAGGTTCATATGATTTCAGGTATGAGATTATGTGTTTTTGGCTATATCTATTAGTTGATTTGCTAATTCTGAAAAAGCTTGGCTCTTTTTCTTTCTGCTCAGGAAATCAGAAGCTCCACAAACTGTGAAATTATTGACAGCTTCTTCAGATGATTCTACTAAGAAGTCTGTCCTAGGTTTATCTCTGTCTCGTATCCTTGGAGGATTTTGTTGAATTGGTTCCATCTTGTTAACCTGTTCCCTTATAATTTTAGATGAATGCTGATAGATTTGCAATGTGCTAAGCGTGATGTTACTTGCTGTACATAAAATGCTGTAGATAAAGCTTTTTATATTAAAAACAGGGAGAAATGATTGGTCGGCCCTTAAAATGTAAGCATAGTAATTGGTGTGCTAATAGTTGAAGTTCTGATGACCTAGTTTTTGCATTGGCTTAGAATTTCAATATCTAATCATGGACAAATCATTACTGCCGTGTGAAAACTGTCCTTTTGGCCACACTAAGTGATAGAGTACTCTCATTTTTTGTTTGGTTCCATATTGGTGTTTTGATTTTCCTTTATCTTGTCAGCTATCTATAACAAGTCCAGAAATCATATAACAACTATCTTTCCATATTGGCTTGGAATTCCAACTTCTAATCTTGGATTATGAGTCCATTGTCTATCATATAACAATTCGAGAAATGAGAAATCAGTTGACTTGTGGACTGTGGATGCTTGTTTCAAGCTTCTTGAAACTGCATATGGGATGAGATGGTTGTATGCTGGAAACAAAAATGCTACTTATCTTATTTTGTACGTTATTACTTTTGAATATACTTATGTACTCATGCATTGTACTATATATACCCCGCCCCTCAAAATAAATAAAAATAAATGCATCTAGACATAAAGCACCCTGATAAGCCTGGGTGAAAAGGAATGAAAATAAATATTTGTGGAAGAAGCTATTCTTACTATTGCCACATTTCTTAAGAGTAAATATCTTTTGCAAGTATTTCCTTGGCTCCTTTGGAGCACTGAACGGTTGCCAAAAAGTCCAAGGATGTAAATGACCTCTCGTTTTATCCAACATAGTTTTTTATAACTAGTTGGCCCAAGAGAAAAAATGATTTGTGATACCTAACGGTTTCCTCAACTTGTGAAATTGCTATATTTTTGGGAAAATAACAAGAAGGACCCAATTGAGAAAATTAATATCAGAAAAGTTCCATAACTTGTTAATGGTAGCTCCTTCACTGGTCATTGACATGCTATGAGACTTTTTTTATATTATTTTTCCTAATCGGGACTTTGTGCGATTTTCTCTGTATTTTTCTTTATATTCCTTGACAACTAATCAGAGACTAGGGAACGCAGAAAAGTTCAGTTAGTGGAACAGCCAGGTCAAAAGACAGTAAGCAGAAGTCCTCAAGCTGCAAGAGTAGGGCCTGTAAGTAAAGGTCGTCCCATGTCTGCTGATGATATCCAGAAAGCAAAAATGCGTGCTTTGTTTATGCAAAGCAAATATGGGAAACGTGGTTCATCTAAAGGAAGTAAAGAAGCAAAGACTGATAGTCTGAATAAACCACAGACAAATCAGGTCGGTCTTGGGGCTTCCTTATCTAAAGTTCCTGTATCAACCAAAACCGATGAAGACAGCAAGCCTTTCTTGCTTCCTTCTAAAAATCCTAATACGAAGGGTGCTTCTGAATCATATTCGAGAATGGATTTGAAGGAACCTTTCTGGGAGAAGTGCAAGCAGGTGGAAATCCCATGGAAGATACCAGCAGGTACATATGCAACTTTTGATGGTTCCATCCATAATCTGACTATAATATTAGCATAGAATAAAATTGGTCGATCTTTGACTGCCAATCATCTAACTATTTGTGTGTGTGTGTGGGGGGGGGGGTGTTTGGAGAGGATTGCACCTACATTAGGAGGTTTCTTGATGTTGGGTAGCGAGAGATATACCATAATTGAAATTTTCTTGGAGGATGATTCAGATGGTTCTTTGCAGCTTCACCTTTTGTAAATAGTCTTTTGGCCTATATAAATAGAATCGAAGTGGTGGGTCTATGCACTTGCTCTGTAAGTAACTTGAGCATACTGGGCAATTCTATATACTATCTTTTATTAAAGAATAAAAATCAATTGAAAAGATTGTTATTGAAATCTGTCTTTTGTTTTTACTAATTTCAAATACTCGGACTCATTCAAGGGTCTTCTATTTTTCTGCTAACACCATCCGTTGGTTAAAATTTATTTTGTTACTGAACCTGTTTCTCATGCTTTGTTCGCACAATTATGTCAAATGGTGTAACAGCTCTAATTCTCTTATATGAACTTTTAACCGTCTCATTTGATGATTTGATGGGTTGAATTTTCCAATCTACTATAAAATGGATGAGGGCAAAGGCGAAGATCAGTTTATGACCATATCAAGTTCATTTTTATTATCATTTTGAGACAATAAAACGAGCAAAGCAACAGGGAAGTTCCAAGCTTCCCAGGGATCATCAATCCGTGAGTTATTGCTACTTTAATTGTTGACAAGCACTGAGGTGCGACCGCCCAAATGAAAGATACTGATAAGTTTTTATTTTGATTTTTAAAATATTTCACTGGGTTTTATCTTTACACCCTCTCTCATGGATCAGATGAGTAATTATAAGAATATTCTGAATTTTTAATAGTTGAATTCATCTTCTATCTGGCCTCTTAAGCTCGGTTATTGATTGATGGCCAATAAAGAAACTCATTAATTGGGACATTGAGAATGAGGAATTTATTGGCTGTAAAATTTATGAATAATCAGCAATCGGATTTAATAATATTTCCTCAGTTTGTTGGAATGAATGAGCTACAACGAGCTGAAGTTCTAACTTTGAACTCGAGATGAGGTTTGTTGGAAGTGGCGGTTTTATGTTGAAATTTCCAATCATGGACGTGTATCTGGGTGCAATATTCGTTTTCTTTTTTAATCTTTGGTTTCTGTTTTTGGGAGTTTGTATGGCAGCCATCGAGCATGATTTATGCTACAGTGCGAAACCCAATGGATTTATCAGTATAGCACGTGATGAACTGGAGTTCCATAACCAAAAGTTTCCGATCTTAGCCTTCCTTTGCGTGATGATTATATTTTTGTAGGTTTAAGATTCAGAGATTATATAAAGCAAGCAATTGTCTGTCTTCACTTATTCTTTTCTCCACTTTTCTTGATCAATGTCGTTCTTCTACTCGAGTCTTGACTCTAAATCATTATCTGTTATGGAATTGGTAAACTTCGCAATTTGAAAGAAATGAGCGATTATCTGGAGATACGTTGTCTAACTTTGGATATTTACCAGGAAACTGGTTATCGAAAAGTATCTGCCCGTTTTAGGAAAATTTCCAAAGCATGCCATATTGCTATTTACCTCCATTGCTCTGATTTCTGGTGGTTTTTGTAATTGGATTGAATGTTAAAATCACGTTTTATTCGGCTCTCAGTCTTTTGTTCCCTTCCCTTTCTGCAGAAGTGAAACTTCACGATACATGGAGAGTTGGTACTGGCGAAAACAGCAAAGAGGTTGATGTTCAGAAAAGTAGAAATCGGAGGGGGGAGGAGATAATTTATCGGACTATCCAAGAGATACCGCTTAATCCTAACGAGCCATGGGACCTGGAAATGGACTATGATGAAACACTAACCCCATCAATTCCTATTGAACAGCTTCCTGATGTTGACGGTGCAGAAACACCAGCTGCCGCTAATGAAGGTATTCAAGGGGCGACCGCTTCATCTTCCGCTGCTAATGCTAATGTTGCTGAGCCTGATTTGGAGCTGCTTGCTGTACTACTTAAAAATCCTGAGTTGGTGTTTGCATTGACTTCTGGACAAGCTGGTAGCATACCGAGTGAGGAAACAGTAAAGCTGCTTGACATGATCAAAAAAGGTAGTGTCCATTTGGCTGACAATATAAATGGCAGCATAGGTGGAAAGGCGCAGGAGAAGGTGGAAGTTTCTCTTCCTTCTCCAACTCCTTCTAACGATCCAAGAACGGTGCGTGATTTGAGATTTTACTGCAACTATTTATCAAAGGTCTTGTCCATATCTCTTAGAATTAACTTCAGCCATGTCGGCTCTTGCGTATGCCTTAAGAGTGAGGAGCGCTTATATTGTAGGGCCTGCGCTATCCAACATCTAGTGTCACAGTTACTATTTTTTTCTAATGTGGTTGTGGGAAATGGGTTTCTGATTCATTGGTGGCATAAATTGAGGGTGCCAACATTCCCTATCGGAGATTGGTGAACGAAAAAAATGTAAATAGCCACACGTGAAATCCTTGTATTCAAGAAGATCATTTGGTCGTTAGATTTAATCACAATTTTTCTTAGTAATTAAGAAAAATAATCGGGTTCCCTTGGATAAATTTTGAGGGTTGGACCTTGGCAAGGCAATGAGCCAACTGGGTCACAAAGGCCCTTCACGGTTTCATCTTTATTCGTCAGCCTGCTAAAATTTTTAAGTCAGACCAAATATGGGAACAGATTTTATTGATTTGTTTAATAAACTGATGCTTTCCGTTTATGGACTTTTCAGAGTGGGTGGACTACAGAAGTTGCAAAGAATCCCTTTTCACGCCACAACTCGATGCCAAACAGAAGTATCAACCTTCCAGCTGCTGCAACCAACATGGTGTTGCCTCAGGTTCCTGCAGCCCCCGGCATCGCAGTACGACAACATCAAACTGATTCACTGTCTCAAGCACCTAATGTTGTTTCTGCTCTTTCCTCTGTGCATCCAACTCTGCTTACCAATTCTTCTCCATCAACACAAATGCTATCATCAAACATGGGTTTAAGTACCATGATGAACGACATAATCCCTGCAACAAATGCACCGGCTGTTAACTCACCTTTAACAATGCGGGTAGATAGCACTAGTATTAGTAGTAATGTAAAACCAATTGCTAATTTGAGAATCCAAGAGGGATTGTCTAATTCCCATCTGCAATCTTATGAGCTGCCATCACCAACGCCAACGCCTGCACCAACACTATCCAGTTCAGTCACAACCCCACAAAGGCGTACCCTTTTATTGCAACAGCCCCATTTTTATGAGCCTTCCTCTCACAACTCTCTACATTCCTACCCTCCTCCTCCTATGGAAAAACAAGGCCATGTTTCAGAGTCTTGGAGAGTTAGGCAGGACATGTCCTCCAGCTATTATTCTCAAGTAAATCAAAACACTTATAACGCATCAGTTGAAAGATCCGAGCGCTCCGGCTCTTCTTGGGAGAGAGATGATTATGGAGGAGGAGGATTTGAATCATGGAGTCCAGATAATAGTCCGAGTAGACATAATGGATATATTAGGGGAAGGAATTTCCCTGATTCCAGAATGAACCCTGAGAGGAACTATAGGCCTGAATGGTCAAGGCATCGGGGTTCTGCTGGTTACTGGGATCCTAGTAGACAAGGAAGCAGGAAGTGGCACGATCAGAGGCGATGACCTTAGTGTTCAGCTTTATTTGGTGTGATGGATTGGTTTCCTTACTGGGCAAGTTTCACGTGTACAGAGATGGCTTCTGATTGAAATGATATTCCTTTAGATGATTGGAGACGTAGTAGCCGGAGACAATGACATTACAGTTATTGCAACTGCTTTATCTGCAGTGTCTTGACTTTGTATTGCTTGTCAAAATATGAAAAATGATCTAAAGTCTCGCAAAGCAAATCTCTTCTAAAGAAATTTATTTCTTCTTTTCCTTCATTTGTATATTCTCAGCTTTTTGTTGGTAAAATACCCAGCCTAAACAGCTGACAGTGAATTAAAAGTTCCTTTAAGATGTAGAATATTAAAGTACATTAGCTTTCTCCACTAGATTTAACTATTCAATTATATCAAGGTTTACAAATGAGGAATAATTATAAAATACAAGGACTTAATGAAGTCTGCTTGTATTGTTGAAGGGTCTTTTTCAGTTTCAGATTTTAGACTTGCTCAGAATTCAATGATACGATATATAATTCGTATCATGAGTTAAAAATAAAATACAACGAATTAATTTGCAACTATCATTTATCTATTATTATTGAGTCAAGTCGGATCAATATTAGGCTCAATTAGAATTAGAAATAAATCTCTCAAAGTAATTTTTTGTATCTACAAGTTTCAAACTTTCAACTTTGCACGGGGAATCAACGCCACTTTCTTTTGTAATTTTTTTCTTAAACATATTGATTTTAACATAAAAATGTATTACTTTATTTATACACGTGGAAATTTATTTACTTCCTTTAATAAATTTATCTTCTTATTATTAAAATTAACTTACGTCCTTTATTTAAATTAAAATTTCAATAATATAAATATAAATAACCGGATATAGATTTTCTTTACTTTAATTTAATTAATAGGGAATATATTCATTTAAGACAGGAGCACGTGGCAGCTTGTTCATCTGCGGGCGCTGCATCGTATTCTTCACTGCAATAAAGCGCGAACTGCAGCACAAACCCTTCCCCCTTCCGAACCTGTGCACCAATCTAAATCATCATGGGATTTAGATTCATTAATTTCAATGCCATATATAAAACCAGTATCACAAAGCTCTCATCACGTTCTTGCGAGAAATTTCTGCCTCCCTTGCTGTTATCAGCGAATCCTCATCGATTTGAGTCTTCCTTTTTATTCTCTAACCATCCTATATTCAGAATCACTAGGAGATGGCATATGGGACATTCTCATGGGGATCATGAACATCAGCACCTCCTCCTTCAAAAGGAAGGAGAGAACATTTTTAGGTTGGGTCTGGCCGCTGACATTGGTTTAGCCACCGGAAAGACCTTGGTCGGTTATCTTTCAGGAAGTACCGCCATAATCGCTGATGCTGCTCATTCCTTATCTGATGTGGTATCTCAATTGCTAGCGTGCGTGCGTGCGTCCCCCCCACCCCCCAACACCTTAATAAGATGTGATTTCTCATTCTTTACTAGATGCATTTTATAAAGCCTTTCTTGTACGCCACAGGTTCTGAGTGGTGTATCTTTGTGGTCTTTCAAAGTTGCCAAGGCGCCTAAAGATAACGAACACCCATATGGTCACTTCTGATTTTGTATCTACACGCTACTCGATTTATCTCTCTTTTTCATGAACATACTGTTTCTAATATATTATAGCACTGTTTCTACTTAAAAAGCTTCCATGTATTTTATACTTATCTTTCTTCCTTTTCATATCCCAGGACATGGCAAGTTTGAGACTCTCGGAGCTCTTGGAATCTCTGGTATGCTTCTCGCGACTAGTGGTGGCATTGCATGGCACGCTATAGATATCCTGTTGGTACAGCCTGAAATTTAATCTTCTATCTAATTATTGTTTTACTTATTCTCATGAACAACATGATTTGAATAAAGTTTGAATATTTGCTCTTTAGACTACAAATTAATCTAGATCTTTCTGTCATTTCTTTTGGGTCTTAAATCACATTTTTATTTTATTCATGGCTTTGAGGGGCAAATATTTTGCCTTGGAAGTTTTTCGGAGGGCAATTTTTCCTTGAAAATTTCAAAATCGGGAGCAATTCTGCGCTGGCTGTTATCTAAGTTAATTTTGACCGTATGCGAACTAACCGTCCACATGTCATCTATGAATTTACCTCGGAAGTCCATAGGTCAACTACTTTATTTTTTTCCAATGTCAATGTTAGATTTAAAACTTCCAAGGTAAATTTGCAACATAGATGACATGTAAACTTTAGCTTAGCATATTTGGTCAATTAACGGTTAAAATTAATTGAGATAATGGCCAAAGCAGAATTGCTCCCAATTTGAAACTTCTTGGACAAAATTGTCTCCCGAAAAACTTTCGGGTCAAAATTGACCCTTGACCTTATTCATGTGCAGGGATTGTACTCCTCTGGTCCTGAAATGGTTGGCCAGTTATTGGCGCACGAGCATTTGCATGGCCAACAGCATGGGGGACATCATCATGGAATTGACATGGATCACCCTGTTCTAGCTCTAAATATGGCTATTGCGTCTATATGTATTAAAGAGGGGTACTGCAATTACTCATATTATTAACATGCACGAATAAGCAAAGGTCCCAGTGATCCTTATGCCACTTCTAGTCATCTAAGTACCATTTCATTGTTTCAAGTATTGCTGAATTTATTATCTAAGTCTAACCAACTATGTACCAATTCCAGTCATATAGAGAATTCGGTTGGCATATTATTCATGGCCAGCTTGATTAAATAGTTTACGTTTGCTGAGTGCTTAAGAATTAGATGATTAATGTATTCTACCAATTACTGCAAATAATTATATTGAAACTTCCATAGCTTGACTCTAATCATTGTGTTGCGGGATAAGATGGGAGCAGGTTTTTTTTTTTTTTTTTTTTGGGGGGGGGGGGGCCCTGGTTCAACAAAGGACCAGAAGGGAGATTCAATCAAAACTATTATAAACTGCAAACTTTTATGAAATCATATGTCAGCACTGAGTCTGAAGAATAATAATAGGGCATATTAGAAAAAATAGTCTTGAATCTTAAAAGGCTTCAACTTTGAAGTAATCAATCAAGGAGGGAATTAGAATATTGTTCTACCTTTAAGGCTTCTGTTTTTTACATGTAATTCTAATCTCCAGGCTCTACTGGGCAACAAAGCGAGTTGGTGAAAGGCAAGGTAGTGGACTGATGAAAGCAAATGCATGGCATCATCGTGCTGATGCAATTTCATCTGTAGTTGCTCTCATTGGAGTTGGTAAGGGAAGTATCTTTTGAAATATGGCATAGTTTGGTTATTTTGTATGATTTGCTATGATACCAATTTCTAATAGATGTTGCATGATAAATCAACTTAAATTCAAAACCTCTGTTCTTATATTCCACACAAGAGGAGTATGGGTGCTGTTAGATTTTGTTTATCTTTATGCTGCCATTGTAATATGGCTGCTGAAAAGAAGATATGTCTTTATGCAATGTGACTCTCTGTATTGCACAATATTTTTTCCGGATTACTTGATTTATTTGTGTCTTGTTTAAATTCTTTGACCATAATTGTTCATCTCCTTATCAGGAGGCTCCATCCTTGGTGTGAAGTTTCTAGATCCGCTTGCAGGACTTCTTGTCTCTGGCATGATTCTAAAAGCTGGAGCTGAAACTGGTTACCAAAGGTAACATTGTAGACTGATTCATCTTGTTATTTGGAAAATATGAAGTGATGTCTAACTGTTTTTCTACTTCACCTCAACTCATTATTGCTTGTAATGCGCTTGTTGATCTGTAATTGTTTAACTAATTGTTGTTTTGGTTACACCACCTTTTATGTACCCCCTGATGTATCCATGTCAGACGCATGTTGGAATCTTGAGTAGCCATATAGTCCCTTACCACGGACCCTCCAATGTGATCTGATTCTGTGACCACTGGAGCTAAATTTATTCTGGCTAAAAAAATTTCCTCATCTTGAAATATGTATAACCAACTCGGACTAAGCTCTGTGCTATCCTTAGCTCTAACACATTTTTTTAAAAATTTTAGCATCATGGAACTCGTGGATGCTGCAATTCCATCACAGCAATTGGATCCTATTAAACAAACAATACAGCAAGTTGAAGGTGTCAAGGTATTTTTTTTCTTCTTCTCACTTTTTAAAACACCCTGCCAGTGGTTCAGTTTATGACGAGTCCTTAATTTGGCTTTGGAATCTTGGACTCTGCGTGTGTTTTGTTTTCTGTTGTCATTTTTTTTTTGTTCTGTTTGAGTTTCTGCAAAGGGTTGCGATCGCTTGAGAGGAAGGAGAGCTGGTTCATCTTTATATCTTGATGTGAATATTGAGGTTAGTTCATCTTTGTATATTCTATGCGACATGGATTATTTGTCATCGGGTGATTCAATTATTTCTGTTTCTCAGAGTTAATTTCTCAGTTTTGCCCTGCAGGTTGATCCTTTTTCTAGCGTAAGTGCGGCACATGACATTGGGGAAAACGTCCGTCATCATATACACAAGTCCCATCCGTCAGTAGCTGAAATGTTCATACACATTGGTATTCTTGCTGGTCTTACATTTTAAGTTAAATTCATTATATTCATATACTGTTTCTATATCACTTTTTTGGTAGGGGAGGTTCCCTATAAACTCTCCGTAGTAATTTTATATGCTTATGTAGATCCTGCGGATCAGCAAGATACTTGGAGCGGTGATATGAATCAGAGCTGTATCATTCCTACTGGACATAACAACATTGACAAGATTGTTTCTGACATCATCTCATCTAACTTCGTAGAGGTAATATTTTCATGTAAAAACCAGGGTTTGTTGATTAGACATCCTATTAGCAATTTTGCCATTTTAGTCCAGGCTTTTTTTCTCTCTTGCTGTGTTTCATTTAGTTTTTACACAGCCTCCATGTTAAGATGGAGGGCTGAAAGCAAATAAGATTTTATTGTCAATGGTAGTAGACTTTATGAATGATGTAACCTATCAACCACTGATTTCAGATGTCAGTTGAACGGGTAACACGGCACACATTTCAAGGAAAAATTATTCTTCAAATTGAGGTCTCCATGCCCCCTGATATGCAAATTAGGTAAAGTTCGTTGCCTGAGTTTGACGCCCCGTTGGTGAATAATATGAAAGTAAATGTGGCTGTCTCATGGCAGTTTATGTTCATTTATACACAGAAACGCAATGGAAATTGCAGAGGAAGCAGAGAATAAAGTTTTGAAGGCTGTCTCGGATGTTACGCATGTCAGCATTCAGCTAAGACTAGGGAGATCAATCCCGCAGTTGAATCATTCATAGGAATAGTCCACCAAGTTGCAATTTTCAACCACCCCGTGCCCATGTCTATGCACGTTTTTTTCATGGGAAAATGGGGCAGAGCAGAAGCAATAAAGTGATAGAACATTTGTTTTGTACTAATGCCGCTTTCTCAAGGCACTATCCAAGTGCTGAAAACCAGTTAGTACATGCGATGCCTCACATTCTATAACTGACTTGAAACAAGATAAAGATGGAACAACTGTTTTGAATTTTTGACGAAAGAAATCAAGACTAGAAAAAGGCAAAGTAAAAACCTGGCTATTCTTGCTTATGCAGGTCAACCCAGACTCATTGGATATTGACGACCACTATCTTCCCGAAATTGCCGCATTGCCAATATTTTAGTTTGTTAAGAATTTCAGTGATTTCATTTTATTACCTGTCTCAATATAGGAACTAACATTTTGCTTATTCAATACAAATTAAACTACTAAATCTATTAGAGTTATATAACCATTGTAATTATAAGGGTTTTAATTTTCTCATGTTGCATGAGAAAACTAAACTTCCTATACACACATGAAATGGTGGGATCCACATATACATATATAAATTAATATATGTATATATAGGTCCCACCATTTTATGTGGGTGTGACATAAGATAATTTTTTTCCTGAGAAACATTAATCCCTAATTATAATTGTTTACAAAACCTAAACTCCATTTTTGTGTTTCTCATTCTTCCATTTTTATCTTTTTAAATGTATTTAAAATATTCCCATCCTTAGTATAAGAAATAAATAACTAATTAACTTAGTTATATATAACAAAATTATATAAGTTTTAATAAAACACCTGTATATCTTTTTTGTCATTTGCATTATCTCTACAACTCTCAATATTAGTAATGAATGTGCTGCTTGAAAAAATATAAATACCCTTGTCTAGCTCCTATTAATAAGAGAGGTGGTATATTTAAAGTTCGACATGTACTACTATAGTTTCAGAAATAATTACGATGGATCGGATCGGTTGATATGTAATTGAAACTAAGAATAGAAATCGTAAGAAAAACTTTGGGACGATAATGAAGCCACCGATCAGATAATTGTAGTCTGAATTTGTAAGTCGACACATTAAATTTCCGAACAGGTTATCATCATATCGGTGGCTCTGTCTAAAACATGGTCAAGAATATTTGTATTCTCATGTTTATGGAGTATAAAAAGTTCTAAACCTTCTTCTATTAAAAAAAAAGAAAAAGAAAAGGCATAATTGAAGAGAGCATGAAATAGAGAAACACAAACGAAGAGTAAAGGCTCAGAAGGATCCATTGGTAGTTTTGTACTCATAAGGGAAAATTCCCTCGTAGAATAGGTTTTACAACATCATTGCCTCCACAACAGAAGAGTAGAAAGGAGAAAACAAACGCAAAAGCATAAGAAATTAGTAACAGGTAACCTACCAAAGGGAAGAGGACGAATAATTAGCGCACAGACGATCTGATATTGTTCGCACAAAGGATTCCGGAGACTTTAAATAGAAGCCGAAGGTGATCTAATTAGGGTTAGGGCTTTTCCGCATGCACGGACCTCAGGGCCGTCCCTAGTAAGAAATGGGCCTTCAGCATGGCCTTTTGGGCCGTAGTAATTGTCATTCACAAAAATTGGTCCTTCTTACTTGCCTAACGTACTGAAATTAATTATGGAGAAGTTCGTGGTCTCAAGCTTCACCTTTATGTGGCTATTGTGCTGCTGATTCTGAAGATGTTCTTCATGTCACGTCTTGCGAGATTGTTCGTATGCAAGACGCTTGTGGGTAGCTTTAATCAAACAAAGGTATGTATCTCGGTTTTTTTCCTATAACATTCGGGACTGGCTGCTGTTTAATTTTAAGCATCAAGTAGGGAAGTTTTGGGAAGGGTGCTGGTCTTTATTTTTTGGGGTTGTTATTTGGAAGCTTTGGGATTGGAGAAATAAGTGTATTTTTTATTGTAATTTCCTTAAACCCTGTAATCCTTCTGCTGTATTATCTATGACTTGGTCGAGATATGTATGTTATGCTGATAATGTGGGGCTGGAGGGCGCGACGAGTAGCGGGCAGATGATAGCTTGGGAGAAACCACCTTCTGGATGGTTTAAGCTCAATGTAGATGGGGCGGTGGCTCTGCAGTCCTTGGGGGCTGGTTGTGGAGGCGTTATCCGTGATTCTACAGGAAGATGGCATATGTCAACCCAGTTCAGCTGAGGAGTGGACGGTAGTAGAAGGGCTTCAGCTGGCTTGGGATATGGGGCTGAATAAGATCGTTTTGGAATCCGACTCAGATGAGGTTATTCAGTTGATTCTAGGTAATTCCTGTGTTTCTGGTAGTAATTTAATAGTGAAAGCCAGGGATATTTTGAATAGGGATTGGCAAGTCGATGTTAGAGTCATTCCCAGTGATTATAATAGGATTGGGGATGCTTTAGCCAAAGTTGGCATTTCTAGGACTTCAATTTTATCTGTGTGTCCTCCTCATTTATGTGCATGGTTGGACCAAGAGTGTTTAGGATTAAATTCCTCTTTAATGAAACTTTCTTCTTTGTAATGTAGGCTATGAGCCATCTCTTTTATCAAAAAAAAAAAGAAAGAAAAACTCCTTGAAGTTAGAGATTTGGAAACTCTCATGGATGGAGAGGGTTCCAATCTTGATACTGTCAGTGTTGGGAGAGGCATCCCACAGTTTGGGAAGTAGGGTAATCTTGATTGAGGTAAAGACATGTTTACTTTCTAGTCTTGAATCTCTCTGTAGAGACACCTACTCTTGAATTGTGGGTAAGCTCAACATCTCTCCTCAAATTTTTGTATAAAAAAAAAAAAAGAGAAAAAAATTACTGTCTTGTTATGAAATGAACCCCAAGGAAGTTTTTTGGGAAATTAGGTCTCATAATTCATAATGGAATTGAACTTCATGTTTGCACTTCTCAGTCAAAAAGGAGAACTTATCATCATGCCTTGAATAGGGATAAATATTTACCTATTAGAAAGAAAAGCAATTGAATCTCAACGATGAGCTCCGTATCTACCAAGGCATTATCGGATTTGAAAGAATCAGCCACTAATCTAAGCGCAACATATATAATGAATCTGAGTCTGAGAATCTCATAATTGCTTCCAACTCCAATCTCCATGCAAATTGGGCGGCATGGGAGTGGGTCCCCCAACGCCCAAGAAGTCATGAACTCTGGTCATCTCACTTGCTCCTCCTTCTCTTCCTCCCATCACCATTTGGTTCAACATTTCCATATCATTCAAAGCAGATGATCCATTGTAAGAATCAAACGATTGAGACATTTCTTGCGGACCTTTGTGGAACAACAGGTTGCTGAATTCTCCACCTCCACTGCTAAGTCCAGCCATGTTAGGTTCAGGGTGGTAATCAGGACCTGCCATGGAAGTAACATACCCTTTTTGAACCATGCGAGAGTTATTGCTATCATTGGTCACGGTGGCTCCCATTTGAGCTGCTTTCTGCAGTAAAGCCGTGGCAGACGCGTGAGCTGACTCTGAAACTCTCTGTCCATCTTGGACGGAATTGAAAACAGGGGAGCTAGGCTGGGGAAGAGAAGGAGGCAAGCCTTTTGGACCACTGAGAAGTGCGCCTGAAGCGGTGGTGAACATGCCCCCCCACATGCTCGTGCTCGTCGACTTGAACGGCACCGGAAGAATTTCTTGAGGAACCATTGTGTTTAATTCAGATGATATGTTGGAATAAGTGTTTAGAGATACCGCAGAATTCACCCTGTTGTTTTCTTCAGCCAATGCATCACAAAATGCTCTGTGAGTGATAAAACTATCTCTCCTGCACAATTCAGAAAACATAAACGGATATCATAAAGCATACTATTTACTATGTTTGAAGTATATAGAATGTGCTTCGACTGACCTGGAAAATATGGTGCCACAATCGCATTTGTATTCGCGGGTACCGCAGGTTTTCTGGTGGGCTTTCCTATCAGATTGGACGGCGTATTTTTTTGAGCATTTGTCACATTTCCATTTCTTCTCGCCGTGTTTGCGGCTAAAGTGCTTTTTGATGCCGGTGAGGTCTCCGAGTGCTCGAGCTGGGCTATGGTGGACGCATGAAGGCTCTGGACACACGTAAACACGTTTCTTGAGCACCTCATTGCTCGCTCTGTGTCTCAGCTTCCATGGCAGATTGTGACCTCTCCGGTGCAACTGTAGGTTCTGGTCCCTCTGAAACCCTTTGTTGCATATCTCACACACAAATCTGTTCGTTGCCATCAAAGTTGTCGGTGACAAAGCAATCACTTCAGCGTTCGGATCTATCTCATCAGTAAAGGATGAAAATCATATTTACATACAAGAGAAAAGAAGCTATATATGGTGAATATATTGAGGAGTAGAGTTGAATTTGCCTGGAGTTCCAGGGAGATTTCGCTTCTTCTTGGTGGATTGAAGTTGATGATGATCACTGGAGGCATTTTTGTTGGAAGGTGTTGAGGTTGAGCCAAGCAAGTTGTTGTGTTGCTGCTGCTGCTGGTTTTCCTGATATTGGAGATCTTCTCCTGAGGACAAACTTACTTCATCACCTGAAATATTTGACATTTGAACACAAAAACAGACTCTGACGAACAGGATAGGTTGATATGATAAAGAAGCTTCTGTGTGTGTCCGCACAGTAAAAGCCGAGGCTTGTGTTTTCTGGTATATATTTCAACACTCTCTGAACTCTAAAAACACTGCAGCAAGACAAAACCAGAGGAGTTATCCTTTGTTTCTGTTGAGATATTAGCAAGCAATGGCTGCCCTGTGATCAACAATATATATCCAAATTATATTCTTGTTCGGAGATAACTTCGAGGTTCATGCTCCGAATTATATTTTCCATTTAATTTAATTGTTATTCTTCTATACACATCTCTTGCAGCTGTTTGATATACAGTTGCTGTTATGTATTTACTTATTAACATGCGTTTAAATGAATTATCACTTCAAACAAAATAATTGAAATTAATGGATCAGAAAATATGTGAATTCTGTGAAGCCACTAGGGAACTTGGCGTACATTGGTAATGGTTATTGAAAAGTTGAGGTTATTTGAAGTTTAATGAAGACATAAAATAATTTAAAATTAATGCTGAACTCTGTAAAAATAAAATATGTAATGAGAATTCCTAAATAAATTTTGATTTTCATAAAATTCATCCTAAAATAAATTATTGCGCGGGCATGAGAGAGAGACTTAGAATCTGTTGTGTATTTATTTATTTTTTTTAAAAAAAAAAGTCTAATTATTGTTGCAGAAGAGCGCCCAAGTGTCTTTCTTCCAATAAATCTGGTTGGAAAATATAGCGGAGCTTGTTATGCTGTTCCTCAGCAGTAGTAATAACTAATAAGAGTGAAAATATCCAAATTATTTGTTTTAAAACTGAGAATATCCTCAATCACTGATTCTTTTTACCAGCAGCTTCTCAATGCTGGACATCCTCGTAATTAATTATATATTGACGAGGAATGACTTTTAGAAATTATCGATGCAATAAAGATCGATATATTTGATGAATTACCATGCTTACAACGATGCAACGACAGATTGAAGCTGGCAAGTTTTTATCCATATTCCATACCCCTTATCTCAGAAATTTTGATTTTATCATATGTCAAACCCAATAGCAATGACCCTTTTTTCATAATAATCTGGTTTATTTAATACCATCTATCTATTGTCTTTAATATAAAATTCAATTTTTTTTAGAGATCAAGAAAGCAAAATAACTTACTTAATTATATCATATGTTATATATTATTAAATTTATAAATTATGTAAATTATTTTAGAAAAAATAATAAATATAAATAATTTAATTTAACTTATTTAGTTTTCTTAATTTTTCTAACAAAAGTCAACTAATTGTTATTTTAAGGATTGTGAAATGTTTCATAATTTAGGGATTGACATGTTTGCCAATCGGACTGCATGACAAGAGGATCTAGAGATAAAACCAAGTAACCAATGTCTCGGACAAGTATTTTTTTTCCCATGAGCTATCTTAATTACCGTTATTGCAATAATTTGCCCATATTTAAGGTTGTTGAGATGGATGTGCTTTTTTAAGATGATCCTGCCTTAACTAACAGCCTGAGTACTAGGGACATGACTTCACTCTTAAATTTGATGGCTAATTGGGTCTCGCCTAAACTTGCAGAATGGGTTTGGAGTCCTCCATGGAGAGGGAGCCTGAAGAAATTGTTAAAAGGGGATTCAAAGAAAGTTGCTTTTGATAATAACTAGCGCGCTTTTTATTTTTAATGGAACACTCGTTTATCAAATTTTGAAAGATTAAATAAATTATTTAATTATAATATATATAGAATTATCTTTTTAAGATATTTATGTGTAACATTAGATTATATTTTATTTTATAAATTAAACAATTAGTTTTGTGGGGAAATGAATATATATGAGACATAAAATTAATAAAAGTGTTATGTTTAAGACCAAATCCTATATCAAATTAAGTTATACATTTAGGATCATAGAATTGAGGGCCTAATTTGTTCTGTTTTACTTTTGATCGAGGACTGTTGGTAGAAGCTTAGCTTCTATTAGTATTAGATATTGTAATGGTAATGGTTGGTTTAGTTTTTTAATGAAAGTATTATTCTCTGTAGGGGTGGGGGAAAAAAAAAAAAAAACATCGCCTATATCGCTTTAATGAAGTTGTCAGAATCGTGTGCCGCTGAAATGAGGATGATTTTGTTCTTATTCAATACATATTCATAAATCATAACGATTGCCAGATTCTGAATTTTACTTGTTTCGGTTGCTTGTTCTTGAGTTAAAGATCACTTGTTGCTTTGTTTAGTTTTCGTTCAATTGCTGTTTTATTTTTATTTTTTTTTTCCCTCCTAAACAATGGTGTCTCCCATTATTGGAGACAATCTTATTTGAAACATGTAGAAAGCTCTCTCAACATAAATTTGAATATTGGTTAAATATGTTGTGGGAAAGTAACTCATCCCGTAGTACCTAACCACTCTTGGTATCAATTGCAGTTCAAAATTAGGAGAAACTATAATGAACTTGTATATTTTATGGGGAAGGAGGACATGTAAATATGGGTTTGAAATTTCGCTGGGCTGGACGTAAATGAAGCAAATTACTGTTCCATATGATTGGAGACTGACTCGGAAACGATGAAGAGGTTGACGGAGATCCATATGATTGGGTTTTGGGCCTTGGGCCCCAATTGCAAATGACTATGGCTAGATCATGCAATACGTACGCCTTTTGATTTGGACTATTGTGTGATTCTTGTTTTTGCTCCAAAAACTTTTGTGTGACAAAAAAAAAAAAAAGTTTATAACATAAGCTATCAAAAGTGAGTGATCACCTTAGATCGCAAGTGGTTCTTACCTGTGATATTGAATGCCTCTTTGGGAAATCAACTGTGTGTGGATGAGATCACTTTCTAACCAACAAAAGAAGCAAAGAATGATTAAAAAGGCTTTGTGGGGTTTGTGTGTACTCATACTTAATCTCCTTATAGGTTTTTATATTAAAGATGAGATTAAGTAATTAAATTAAGATATCGTACGTACAGAGTCAGCTCTATTATTCGAACGACACCATTAATATAGATATGTCAGAAGGAGAAAATTAAATAGAACAATCTTTTGAGCACATGAGATTCGAAGCTTTAATCTTTTAACCAGCGGTTTAGATGAGAGTAAATGTTATGACAAAAGGTAATAATAAACGCATAGACCCTGAAATCATCAAAGATGCCCACTACAAGATTGGAACGTGGGAGAACAAAAGTAGGAAGGTGACCTCTCCACAACATTATAATATAATAATTAAGTGAGCGTACGAATTTCTTTTTTAAGGGCCATCTCTCTTACTCACACACTCGAACAATGCCACTTTAATAACCCTTTTGGGTTTGTCAAAGTCTCTTTTTCCAGTTATGTGCCTACACCCACTTACCTATTTATATTTGTTTATTGCCCAATTTGCCGCAAAGAATCCCCCATCGACGACACCTAGTCTTGTTCGCTCTCATTATATGTGTCATTCGTTTCTTTATTGTAATTATTATTCTCTTCACAGTTCAGTCGCTTTGCAAAAGTTCACAGTCTGCCTCCTCTTGCTCTTCTACACTAAGAAGTCACTCATCAAGCATATCCAATCCATCATAATATAAATATTACGCGCGCGTGTACTGTTATTCGCCGTTTTTATCCTGCTGCATGCCACAAGCTTTATTGTTATTTATATATATGCGTTTGATACCAATCTCAATGAAAAATGGAAACGAATTAATTAAGATGTTACACTAAAGTTCCGATTCGAAGCTAAATAGACAGTTACAGTAGAGTTTAAATATGTGTGCGTGTTGGCTCGAGCAGAAAACTACAAGAGAAGAAACGTAATGCGCATATATCTGTGGAAATATATATATCTATATGCTCCCATGTCTGTACATTATACATATATTGTGAACTACTGTTAGCAATATAATCAATAAAATTGATAGTAAGTGGGGGCAATAAGTGCGTCTTTTGCGTTGTATGGTTTGTGGAATAAAAATATGAAGTTGATGTCTGTATATTAACTCAAACTCTGTACTGTTTAAGGGAGGTGGACCAATAGGATCGTGTTCAGGACCACAAATCATGTTCTCTCCACACTCCACTGTAACTTCATTGTGAAGATTATAGCCAAACCAAGTCACCTTTCACGACTTGCGATGACCTTGGAACATGCATCGAGATGTAGTATTCTGGTGTGTTTGTATATATATAGTAACGTATTATATATTTTACTTTGGCCAAAAAACAATGTGCAGAATTCGTACCTATTGGCCGGACACAAAGCCTATTTCTTTCGAGATTCTAATTTAAATTCCATTATTATATTTACTGTCAACTATTAAATTGGGATACCTAGTGTCCCAGTTTAGAAACTCTATTATCACTTTTTTCCCGTACTTGTCATTTTTTTTATTAATTGATTATATTACTGGCTCTACTAGATTAGCCTATGCGGGTGTCCCAGTCCCAAGATTTGAGAGATCTTAAACCTCCAATAAAACTTAACTTTTGATTTCCACTACTCTAAAATATTATTTGTTTTTAAGTAATATGAGATAATTTGAATGAATTCGGACCTTCTTCGCTCATATCCCCCCTTGTTCTCATTATTTGAGCTAGTTAGTCTCGTCTATCGATCTTGCTCTAAATATATTATCTGTCCATTAGTAACTTAAAAATGATGAATTATATTAATCTTTCTTACCATTGATAAAAAAAATATTACAATTACATTTATTTTAAATAACCTGTAACCTTATATTCGTTTCATATAAAATTATACTATTCATGGTTCTTGAATATAAAACACATGATATTTAAATATCCCTGGCTAGCCATACGGAGAAATGAGAAAGTAATTACTTTCTTATCAATTCAAGGGCCATAGCCCAGTATTATTATTCATGCACACACAAAAATACTTACTTATCAATTCAATGAATAATGAAAAGTTCAATTGTTCGCGTTTCAGTTCCATTGAGAAAACTCTACTCAAGAAAAATAACAAAACTCTTAAACGTTTGAGGAAAACTTCAACGCTATTCCAGTATTCCTTCAGGAAAGGAAATTAAAGGATATGCTTGGTAGCACTGCATCCGCATGGAATATTTTATTTCCAAATATATACTCGTTCACTTCGAATATTTGTTTATATGAAATACAAAGTATCTATGCACTTTTTTATTTGGGGGTAAAATGATTAAATTATATATCTAGAGTGTGAAAAGGGGGTTAGTGAAGCATTATTATGAAGATTTTGACTAATCAATTCATATGCACCGGATGAATTTATTTAACTCAGCTTGTTGATTCGCAGCGAATCAAGCTCTCACTAATTCGCCCTGCATCTTCTTTTCTCTCTCTCTTTTTTTTTTTTTTTTGAGGGGCAAATTATACAAAAGAATTTGGTTCATGACTCCCTGCGTAACTCTTGGGGTTGGGAACAAGATGGAGAAATTAAG
Source organism: Acacia confusa (assembly GCA_037074495.1). NCBI lineage: Eukaryota > Viridiplantae > Streptophyta > Magnoliopsida > Fabales > Fabaceae > Acacia > Acacia confusa. Next base: position 2,891,855 of record CM073507.1, on the reverse strand, counting down.
GATTCTATAGAAGATCGAATATATAGGCAGCACAGATTTGGATCCCTTGCAATTCTAACATCTCTATTGTTCAAGGGCACCGTATTGAAGATATATGGTGTTTTTACAAATAAAAATTAAAAAAAGTTAATCGTTTTAACTTTTATAACTGCATTCTCAGAGGAAAATCTTGTCACTTTGTGTGATATTAGTCAAGTAGAGGATTGCTGCGCCCAAGAAAAAAAGTTATAGAGTGTTTTGCAATTCTAACATCTCTATTGTTCAAGGGCACTGTATTGAAGATATATGATGTTTTTACAAATAAAAATTAAAAAAGGTTAATCGTTTTAACTTTTATACTGCATTCTCAGAGGAAAATTTTGTCACTTTGTGTGATATTAGTCAAGTAGAGGATTGCTGCGCCCAAGAAAAAAAGTTGTAGAGTTTTGAGATTCTATATATCGCGCGCATTAAATGTCTATATATCGCGCACATTTGAAAAAACCAAGTTGAACCCTAATCTTGCATATCTATCCTAAAATGAATGCATGTCGTAACATATATAGCATGGAAATTCATGAATGTGAAAAATCATTCAATTCAGCTACATGACAAACCAATTAGAAGCTTGCATACCATCGCCTAATCTTGGATGACACTAATCATAACAAGTCATCCATGGCCAACACATCAACGAAGATACCCCTCCAACTCTTAATGCATGACATACTTAAAAGAACTAATTTTAGTCTTAAACATAAGATATGTTTTTTACATTTATCAATCTTTTCATAATTTATCTTTATTAATGCACTCTTGGCGATAATCAAAGAAGAGAATGAATAAGAAAGCTAAAAAAGATTATTAGGGTATTTTAAAAAATACATGTTATATTAATTATTTTTTTAATTTAATTAAATTAGATAAATATTTTTATATTAAGGATCATATGTAGAGAGAGTAAAAAGCTCTTTGATTCATTGTTAAGTACAAGGCCCAAAGTTCAAGTATCAATGCTAAGGACTCGTTTGTTATGCGGAAGATTTCGGAAGGGAAGGGAAGATTCACCATCTTCCTTTGCAAAAAACCGTTTGGACGCACCATCTTCCGAGCAAGCAAGTTCCGGCGGCGGGGTATCTTCCTTCATCCATGGGAGGTCTCCTTCCCTCAAGTTTTGGAAGGAACCGATCTTCCCAAATCTTCTCAGGTTAGAAATTCCTAAAACAACCCTCCTATCCTTCTTCAATCAAGCTATGTCGTTGCTGCAAAACTTCCGCCGCCGCAGATCCCGCCGATGCTGTAGATCGATATGTGTCGTTGCTGCAAATCTCTCAGTGGGAACCGATCTTCCCAGATCTTTTGTCGCTGCAGATCCTGCTGTTGTTGCAGATACGGCCGTTGCTGCAGATCCCGATTGTTTCCTGACCGTGTTCCTCAATCTTGAACTTTTTTTTTTCCTTTTCAATTTGTTTGTTGTCGGGCGATGTGAAGGATGAAGAAGGAGGAAGGTGGTTTTTTTTTGGTTAAGGGTATTTTGGGCATTTTCAATATTATATTTTGATTTTGATTTTTTTAAAATTATCATCTTTCATTTCCATCTCCATGCCTACCAAACAGAATATCTTTTTAAATTCCCTCTCAATCTTCCTTTCTTTTCCTTTCATTTCCATTTCTTTCTTTTTCCTCTGAAAACTTTCCCAGTACCAAACAGGGCCTAAGAGATTGAAAAGTAGACTACTCTCCAATTGAAGAGGAAGATGAGCTTGAAAAATAACATGAAGATGAAGTCGAAGACTCAAAAGAAGCACTTGATTTCCTTCTAGTTTATAATATAAATAATTTTCTCTAAGCCCCTTCTTGACCCAAAATACAAATCCTGTTCGAATCAGGTATTAATAACTTCTTTCTTTTTATAATCTGCTCTTGTCTCCAAATAAATACTATGAGTTAATTAAGAATAAATTGAACTTATAGTTTGAACCACGTGATAGTACAACGCAAATTAAAGAATCCGCATATCGATCATTTTTTAATTGCATTAATCTAGAAGAGCCGTTAAGTTCATCGTATGCAAGTAAATATAGTAGGTGATGACATGGCGATCTGTGGCAAAGAGTTACGTTTAATAATTTATACCTCGTCAGTTCTTTTTAGGTCTTCGTTTGGTAGTGTGCGCAAAACAACAAGGCGACGTGCACACATATCGTCCACAAATCCAATTTTCCGCATTTTTTACTATACTTAGCTCAAAATTATGGACAGCATTAATTGCGTCAATCAATTAATTAACTTCAAAAAGCATGAGAGGGATGGATCATTCTCTCCATCTAGTACTCGATAAGTTTTGAGTCTCTTTCTTTAAAGCTGCCGGTAAGTTTACTGCTCGACGAACTGTAGATATCAAGATTCTAAAAATCAGATCAGTTTTTAATCTGGGAAAATTGATTTCAGGGCCCAAGCTAGGAAAATAATTACAAAAAAGGCCCAAGAAACATTCACATACGGGCCTTTTCTAGAATTTTTTCAAAAAAAAGTGTACGGATATAATTGCTAATTGCTACTGATGTAGTTGTTAATTGCTACAGATGTAGTTGTTAAAATGTAGTTGTTAATTAAACTGATTTAGTTGTTAACGGGGACTGATATAGTTGTTAAACGCTACTGATATAGTTGCTAACGATTTTTGAAAAAATGTCAGAAAAGGCCCTGACATGTGAATGTTTCTTGGGCCTTTTTTGTAATTATTTTACTAATTTGGGCCCTGAAATCAATTTTCCCTTTTAATCTTTGGTAGTGTTATTGGGTTAAAAGTAAGTGGGTTAGACCGAAGTCAAACTAATTTTAACCAAGAACATAATTTAATTAAGATAGTTAAACATATTCATATTTTAATAATAAAAATATTATATAGTTAAAATATGAAAGAATGTGATGTTTCGAAAAAAAAAGATGTGATGTGATTAAACAATATTGAAAGATGTGCAATACTATATTAGCATTGATTTTTTTTTTTCTTAATAATGTTAAGATCACAGTGGAAATAGAAAGTGATGCGCGAACCTAGACGAAATGTATTGTAAAATCCTAAATGCTCTTTCGCACATACCAATGACGCAATACAGGCATTACAGGCAATACAGGCAGTTCACTTCAGAGGGTTACTGCGTTTGACAGAGTCCTCGCGGGGTGATGATATCTTTCACCCTCTCTATATTTCAGTTCTGACTTTCCTCCAGCTCTTACTTCACTTTCTGTATTTTTTTTTTCTTAAGGGTTTTGTCCTGTGGCTCTCTCACATTTACTGTGACTGGTAAGAAGGTTGGGAATTTTCAGTTGTTCATGGCGCTTTATGGTCTTCACACTTCACATCTCTCTCTCACACCTCTTCAAACTTCAGTTTACAAATCTCTCTCTCTCCCCCTCTTCACAATCTTCAGATCTGTCTCTCTCGCCCCTTCTTTTCATTCCCCTTCCCTCCACACAGATCGTTGATCCTTCTAGAGTTTTTTCCCCTCAAAAAGCTTATCTTCTTTACTCTGACTCGACAACTCGGCCGGTATAGGCCGAGTTGACTTTTGGTTAACTCACAACCCAAATTTTGGATTCACATTACATGCATATTTTTTATATGTTTGTTATAAGCATATTTTTTTTTTAATTTTTTATATATTATATTTATTTATATTTAGATTATATGTTGTTTTTTGTAATGTTTTTTTTTCACCTAGTATATCAAATTAATTAGTTTCCAATCCTGCATTTAGTAATATTTATCTGTAATATCAGTATCATAGAAATTAATTAATTTGAGATATTAGGTGGAAAAAACATTTTAAAAAGCAGCATATAATCTAAATATAAATAAATACAGTATATATAAAAAAAAATATGCTCATCATAACAAGCACATAAAAGATGTGCATGTGATGTGGACTCCCTAGTTTTGCCCCTGACTTAGACCAATTTTTTGGTCGATTCATCAATTTCCAGTTTGAACTGGCCCGGTCTAATTAGTTTTCATAACCTTGACATATACATAGGTGTTTCTAGAAAAACGACTTAGTTCAAAATATAAATGAGTTTTAAGATAATTAATGTTCTTTTTTCTTAAATAATGGTTATTTTATATTTTACCCACTCATTAAATTTTCAAACATATTTTTTATAAAGGGTAAAAGTGATTTTTAAAAAAATTTATAACATATTTAATAAGTTAAGTTAGTTGCCATTTCCTATTTTCCATAAATTGTGTGTATATATGAAAGGATACATAGTTAAATACAAAAAAGATATAAACCTAACTTAGCAACAAATGAATTGCCTACCACTGTGTTCTCCGGTGAATATGAGTGGGTTCTGTTCATGACCAGCCTCATCATCAAAGTCAAATAACTTCAAGATTCTTGTTGATTTTTTTTTTCTTTTTTAAATAGAGGATATTTATCACATTATGAATTTAGGATCGATGATATGAAGTCACAATCTCATTAAATGAATGGCTGATATTCACGTCACGCTAGATGCTCTCCTAACTGAAAATATTCTCCCAAATGAATGGTGCGCACACATATGCATCCATATGGCGTCACATAAACACGGGAACTCTTAGATTCGTGTCTATAAATATATATAATTAGGGGGTACTTAACTGACCAGTTAAGAGAGCAACGTGTCTGTGTTTGACAGGACTAAAGTTAATCTCTCTTTGTATTGTCGTACGGAGAGATGAGCGATAACTCAGAGAGAGAAGGCTTTAACAAGTACAACTTCAACAACATCACAGGATCTCATCAACATCATCATCTTCAAGATGTGGGAGGAGTCATCAAAGAGCAAGATCGGTTGCTTCCAATAGCGAATGTTGGGAGGATTATGAAGCAAATTCTGCCTCCTAACGCCAAAATCTCCAAAGAAGCCAAAGAAACAATGCAAGAATGTGTTTCTGAGTTCATAAGCTTCGTGACTGGCGAGGCCTCTGACAAGTGTCACAAGGAGAAGCGCAAGACAGTGAACGGCGACGATATTTGCTGGGCCCTCGCCACTCTAGGATTTGACGACTACGCCGAGCCCCTCAAGAGGTATTTAATTAAGTTTAGGGAATCAGAGGGCGAGAGATCTAACCAAAATAATGCAAACAATATTCATACTGATCAAGAACTTAATACTATTGGTGATGATCATCATCAAGCTTATGAATTTGGAGGTGAGCCTCCTAGGAGAGCCCCCACTACTGCTCCTAGTGCTTCCTCTGCTAGTGGTACCTCATTGATGAGATTCAATGGCACCTCTCGTTCACGCCAGTTTTCAAACTTCTAGTCAGATTTAATTTCCTCCCTATGAATTTATGAAAAGATGACGCATATATGTTTATTCAGGTGTAGTGGACTGGCACTTTGTTGTTTAGCTAGGCTTAATTAAATTGTTGGGTACATGACAGTGTTTGAGAATATGAGGATAATAAGAGTTATATATATAATTCATCTTTATTCTGTGATAAGTCTTTATTGTCAGAAGTGATCAACTGATGATTGAATAATAGATATGTTTTAATTCACCTTGATAATATATTTCCTCCCTATGAATTTATGAAAAGATGACGCATATATGTTTATTCAGGTCTAGTGGACTGGCACTTTGTTGTTTAGCTAGGCTTAATTAAATCGTTGGGTATATGACATTGTTTGAGGATGTGAGGATAATACGAGTTATATATATAATTCATTTTTATCTTGTGATAAGTCTTTATTGTCAGAAGTGATGAACTGATAATTAATTAACAGATGTGTTTTAATTCGTCTCGATAATATATTTCCTCCCTATGAATTTATGAAAAGATTATGCATATATGTTTATTCAGGTGTAGTGGATTGGTACTCTCTTGTTTAGGCTTAATTAAATTGTTGGGTATATGACATAGTGTCTAAAGATAATACAGGCTATATATATAAAAAATTCATCTCTTTATCCTGTGATAAGCCTTTGTTATCAAAAGTGATGAGTTGATAATTGATTAACAAACATGTTTTAATTCGCCTTGATAATTCATTTCCTCCCTATGAATTTATGAAAAGATGTCACATATATGTTTATTCAGGTGTAGTGAACTGGTACTCTGTTGTTTAGACTTAATTAAATTGTTGGGTATATGACATAGTGTCTGAGGATAATACGAGTTATATATATAATTCATCTTTATCTTATGATAAACCTTTGTTATCAGAAGTGATGAACTGATGATTGATTAATAAACATATTTTAATTTTCTTTGATAATTTATTTTAGTAGTTTGAAAAAAAGGAGTTTAATTAATTATCACTTATTTGGTGAAGATTCTCAAATTTTAATAAAATTGTCAGTTGATTGATATAAATTAAAATTTCTTGCTTTTGATAATTGTTTGATGAAAGAGAACATCAAGTGTCAGTAGGTCTTGCTGATCTATCCTAAATGAAAGAATTAGTTATTAAAAGAAGATATCTTGAATCATAACCAAGAATAATTTGTGTTTGTAGAAATCTGTCATAGTTTTTGATGCTCAAATATAATCTATTAAGTGCCTATGACGCATAGGCAATAGGCACTAGTACTGTCTGCTATAAAAGCATTTCTTGACATCTCCCTCTAAACGATCTCTTTATTAAGGAATTAAATTTCCAGAGTCTTTGCCTCTTTGGTATATAAATTTGTAAGAAAATTTTCATTAATTTTAAATTCCGTATTTACACACACACATATGTATATACCCACTGTAACTCAGTCCCGCTTGTAACCAACTAACCCTGGGATATGATATGATATTAGGATTTCCATTAAATTACCACCTGCAATTGCTTCCCGGCCTCCTTTTGGGAACGAGAGTTTTAATTTTACAAGGCAAACTGTAATTCTTTGTAGAACTGGTACATACCAGAGAGCAACTCAATAGGAAGGCCTCTTTTTCATAATATCTGGTCATGTTTTAGCAATTTTTGCTGCTTCATCACTATATCCACCTTCCTTTAACAAAAATGATTCTATTTTCATCTAATTGAGGTGAAGTAATTTATTCCTTCATATTTCATATTGTGTCTGAAGTAAAAGTTTTTGAATATAACTTAGTATATAGTTACAAACTGCAAACTCAGAGAGTACTCAGTCGTATGGGGAAATATGATAGTTATAATTCTTTCTTACGATCACTTCTACTTTTTTTTTTGTTATTTAGATTCCATTAATTAAATATTAGTACTGATCACACATTATTTACATTTCATTCCACCATTACCCCCGCATTTCTACAATTACTTAAACTTCTATTCATGTTCTGATCGATAATACACATCTGTTCATATATATTATACTCTGATATATTTCCTAGTTTTAGGTCTTCCGGCCTTTTAGCTAGATTCATGTTTGTTTAATAAGCAGATGGATTTCTGAGAATACTTTGATGTTAGGTATAGTTATATGATGAGAGTTCAATTGAAGGATTCATTTTGTGGCAATCACCTGGCTCATCGGAATGGTCATCAATTGTCCTATATCTAATCGCTTGCCTCGTCGGAATGGTCATCAATTATCCTATATCCAATCTCGTTGATTAGCAGATAACATTTGTCTCTAATTGAATTCAAAACCCTACATCCACCCTGGGACCATATTTTTTGTGGCTCTACATGCCTTCCTCCCATATTGTTTTTGTCGCATTTAATTTGAACTCTTCCTTTGCTGATATTGTCACCAATCTTCATTCCTTCAAAATGATCCACTTTGTTATGCTCATCTAACGCCTCGTTGTCGTATATGAAACCCCATTCCCACATGGTACTGTTTCAACAAGTTGCCATCCCGACAATCTCTTCTAGTGATTCTCAATAATCACTTGCTACATTCCATCACATGTTTAATAATGGAATCCCTACATCTTCCATAGAAATTAACATTCATTCATGATTCCTTAAAATTTTTAGTACAAGACATATTTATGTAATTTGATTAGATTAAGAAAGTTAGTTAATATCACATGTATTTATTAAAATACCTTAATTATATTCCTTAATTCTTTTTTTAATTTCATTTTCCTCCTTGAGAGTATTAGGAGTAAATTAGGGAAAAAATTAACAAATATTAAAAAAATCTTATATTTAAGAGCAAGATCAACTCTCCAATATACAAATATATAAAATGGAAGAGAGTATCGATATCAATATATAGAACTTACCAGTTGCACCCCACCAATTACAGAAGTTATAAAATAATAAAATGTACAGCTAAATAGAGCTTCCGGTTCAACTAATTAAATACCAAAACATGCATATATAATTCAGCGAAGGATATATAAAGGGTCTCATTGGATTGGTAGTGGGAGCGCTGACTTCTTTTTTATTTGGCTTTTGCAGAAGCCCAATAGGGAAAAAAAAAAGTCAGGTTGTAAATGTGATTTATGTTTGGATTGATGATGGTAGAATTAGCAGTGAAACCCATAAAAAAAAAAAAAGTTGAGATTTTTCTTAAAACCTACCTCTTAGAGTTTTTTTTTTTTTTCATAATCTAACTTTTAAGAGCTCTTTTTAAAAAAATCTAGTAAACTTAAAAGCTTTATTCAAACACTACGCTTAAGATTTTTTTTTTCTTGTACTACTTTTTTTCTGACTTAAAGCTACCCAACACTCTCTCCAAACGAACCAAAGTAGTTGTGTTACGTTGTGTGATTTAAATCTCGTAAGTCATACCCACTTTGAGCAAACGCTCATGAGGAATATCAAACACTTTGTCAGTTTGTCTCAGGTTGTTCTTGAGAAAGTTGTAAGCATGATTGATCAAAACCTTCTTCACTATGTTGGATCCTCCACTAGCAACCACCTCGCTCTCACCGATCAAGTGCACAACGCCTGCTCGTCTTGCCCTCTCAATCACCTCTATATCCCTCATCACAACCTCTTGTAGTGTGTGTCTCATCTCTTCCTCACCACACTCTTGCACTACTCCTCCATCATTATCTTCAACCTCTAACCTCTCCCCAGCATCATCAGTTTCACCATTCTTTATCACTACTCTCTTTGACACCCAATCCTTTCCAGAAATAAACTCCTTCAATTTTTCAACCAATAATCTCTCAAATGGCTCATGCTCGTTTCGCACATCAGAGTACCCATATCTCACCACACAACGGAACACGTTAAGTTCATTGGGTTCTACTCTGCGGAAGAGGAATCGCTCTTCTACAGCAACTTTGCTTATAGGTAACGACTTGATAGACACAAAGACAAGGACTGAGTGAAGTACAGGCACATTTGTCACGTAATGCTGGAAAATAGGTGGGATACCCTGAACAAGCTCAGAGTATAATATGGCCAAACCAGGAATTCTGGAAACCTGTGCGTCAGCAGCAACCTCTCTGAGTTTCTCTGGAGAAATCTTGTGGTCAAGCTCAAAGTAGTACTTCCTTCTGTACACGTTGTTCCAGACGAACATGATGGACATGAGCACCGCAGCGAACGCAAGAGGAAGATACCCTCCTTGTTGAAATTTGTATAACACCGAGCTCAAATACAAAAGTTCCACGGTGCAAAATATAACAAGGTAACCAATAACAAGAAGGACATGTGTTTTCCATATCATGATCATGATCAGAACAAGTAAAGTTGATGTGAGTGTCATCACAAAAACCACAGCTATCCCTGCAGCATACGTAAAAACGAACGAAACTATACGTTAGATTATAAAGGAAGATTAGAAGTTTGGGTATATACGAGAGAATGATAAATTAATTATACCGTAGGCATTGCCAATTTTTGTGGTGTCTCTAAATCCAAGAGTGACGGCAACACAAGCTATCATTAGAATGTAGTTAATTTCAGGTATGTAAACTTGTCCTTCGTACTTGGCAGAAGTATGCACGATCTTCACACGAGGAAAGCAACCCAGTGAAAGGGATTGTTGGATTATAGAGAAAGTCCCAGAAATCATGGCTTGAGAAGCTATGATTGCCGCTGCAACCGCGATCACAAACATTGGCCAGTACAAAGGGCCTGCAATAACCAACGATAGATTATTATAGTTACTTAACAAATAATTTTGACCCTTTATTTGCGTGTAGCAGGGGTTCTGAGGAATTGCATTAATTAGCATATACCTGGAATTGACTCGTAAAAGGTGTTTCCAACAAGGTTGTTGTGTTTGCGAAGAAAGGAGGCTTGGCCAGTGTAAGCCAATATAAGAGCAGGGTATGTCACAGAATACATACTGATTTGGATAGACCGAACACTGAAATGTCCAACATCAGCAAATAGTGCTTCAGATCCTGCAAATTAATGAGTTAGAAATGGTAAATAAATTTATCAGTGCAGTTGAAACGAACTGAAATTAACAGCATGAAATTAAACCTGTGATGGCGAGCACAACGCCACCAAGAGAAATCCAAGCATCTTTCTTGTTCCTTTTGAAATATTGTATAATATATGCAGGATTTAACGCTTTGAGGACGCTTGGATCATACTTGATAAAGTTGTAAACACCAATGCCTCCGATGAAGGTGAACCAAACACAAATGACGGGAGCAAAACTGTACCCCACTTTATCAGTTCCAAATCTTTGGACCATGAAAAGACACACCAAAATTGCAACGGATATCCAAACAACCCCATCTGTGCGTCAAAAAGGTAAAAATTTCATTAGTTTCACTTGACATGCAAATGATATATAGCTTTGCCTAGCTGTGAGCATAAAACTGTATGCGACACAAAGCACATACGAACCTTGTGTTACGGATTTAGCAGCCTGCTTGATCCCTCCAACAGCTGATAAAACTGCGGCCAAACGAAACATTTCAGAATTAATTGCTAACTTTGTTTCTGATTTCGCGTCCATATTGTGTAGATTATAAATGAGAAATTGATGGAAAAAGAAAGAGGGAGGGGACAAGAGAGGCGAACCAGAAATGCAGGGAGTGAGAACACCATCACCAATGACCATAGAAGTACCAAGCATAGTAGCAAACAAAAGGAAAAGCTTGGCAAAGTGGCTATTCTCAAGTTTAGATTTGATCTTTGAAGCTCTCCTCATTCTTGTGCTATTAGGCAACTCTAACCGATAATTAGACACCTCTGCATCCTCCGATTGCGCATTCGGAATAAGCCCCACTTTTGCGTAACGGCATATCAGAGAGTACAACGCAAATGTCCCTCCTGCATACAGTTCACTATGCACAATACAATATATCCTCCAGACGCAAAGAATTGAAGAGCGTTGCCGTAATTCATTTTTCCTTTTTAATTATCATGACGTTTTGTGTTGATATAACAATACTTAGTATGCAAGTTCTTTTGACGTAAATTATGGAAATCAGTCGGCAAAAGAATCACTCATTCGTGATTTTTGGCAGCGAGGGACTCCTTGACTTAAAGGTAATTTAATTTTACGGATTTATTACACACACAATTATTTCTTGATTAAAGAATACTGTTTTCAGTAAACAAAGCGGTGGAGATAATAACAGAAAGTCTGGCAAACAAAAAAGTAGAATATCCCCACAAAAAGACGTAAAGTATCGTGATAAAGCCTCAAGCCTATGTCACGGATAGTCTCTCTGGATCCAGTTACTATTTGCCTAGGCTTTAGATTTGATTTTTTTTTTTAAAAAATAATGGATAGAAAATCTAAAATAAAAAATAACCTTTTAATTAATATTTCTTTTAAAAAATATTCTTTCATTAAAAAAAGACCACTTAAAAAAAATAAAATATTAGATAGATAGTGCTTATCTTTTGGATAGGCACAAAACCGATTCCCTCCCTCTCTAAATACAAATACTTTCTTTCTTAGTAAATACTCTCTCTAATTTTTATTATAAGACATCAACTGATAGGTGTATTTAGTCTTTTTTATAAGGTATTTGCTTGTTCTTAATGAACATTAATTCTTTTTTTTTCATATATGCCCCTAATTAATAATGGTGGTGAGAAAGAATAATAATTAATACGATATTAAAATTTAGTGTAATTAGTAAGAGTAATATTGAAAATTATTTAAATTTTAGGATAACTTTATTAATTTTAACTATTTTTATTGATCTGTAAAATTAGTTATTTAGTAAGTAGGGTCGGGGGAGTATGTATAAACTGAATAAGTGATAGCAATTTAATTAATTTGTTAATATAATAAGACAGAATGAACGGTCGTACCGTCGCCGTTGTCGTTGGCCTTCAAAACGATGAAGACGTATTTGATGAGAGGGATGAGAGTGATAGTGTAAATGATCATGGAAAGAACCCCCAAAATGTCGTCGTTATGATTGATGCGGGCGGTGAAGGTACTCTCATACACATAAAGCGGCGACGTTCCGATGTCCCCATACACTACTCCTATACTCTGAAACGCCAGCTGCATCATCACCCGCGTCGACTGCTATAGATGCAACTCCGTTAGTTTCAAGTTCAAATTTCCACCAACCAACTAATTATTATTTATCAATGAAATTAAAATGGAATTAGTTAACCTGGGAGGAACGATGATGAGAGTTAGGATTGGAGTAGATTCGAGATTCTATGTCGAGAGAGTCATGTCTGGCGGATAACTTTCGCCAAGAAAGCTTGTTGCCTGTGAGGCGGCCGGAACCACCACGAGCTTCCTGAAGCTCTTCACTCTTCTCCGACGACATCTTTCTCCGTGGAAGAAAACAACAAGCACCTAAGAAAGAGAGAAACAAAGAGAGGGCAATTGGATGTTGAGTGTATGACTAGTTTAAATCCAAGAAGCCAGACGCTATGTGGAACGAATCCACATTATCTTATGTGCTAGTCCCTCTCATGGAGGGAAGAACACATTTTTTTTTAATAATTTAAATTATTCAAATTAAATTATATGCCGCATGTTGAAATGTTTTTTTACATTTAATATTTTAAATTAATTAGTTTCTAAGATATTGATATTACATGAAAAATATTTCTGAATTCAAATTTAGAAATTAATTAATTTGAGATATTGCATGCAAAAAAAAATTTATGATGCAACATATAATTCAATCTAAATCAATAAAATATATACAAAATTTTAAAAAAATTTGTTCATCCTTATGTTAAACGGATGGGCACATAAGGTGCACATCACCCAGATCTCATATCGACGGTTCATATCTCTTTTTTTTAATAAGTTTTTTTTAGTGTCAGTCAGTATATATTCTGAACTATGTATCTTTCTATGAAGTATTTTTTAGTACTATTTAGTACCTTGAAGTATTATTTTAATCTCAGTAAGTATTATGAACTTTTTTTTAAGATCTTAAGAAAATATTTTAGGATACTGACTAATACTAAAAAAAATACTTGAGGATATTGAAAAATACTTTATGATCTTGAAAAAAACTTAGAAATATTTCAGAGTATTGACACATTCTAAAAAAATATTTTAAAATACTGACTGATATTAAAAAAATATTAAAAAAAAGGACATCAAGTCCTCCCGCTTATTCCCACAAAGAAACACGTAAGGTTCATTATATGAGATGACCAGTCATTTTATCATCAAACAACTTGTGTTTTTCTACTTCATATGCCGTTAATATATGAATTTTTTTTTTTATCACTTTTCACATGATCAAGTAGCATATTATAAGGGAAGATGCATGTGATAAACAGAATAAAAGCGCGTTCCGTTGGAGGATCCGTCAATGTCAGCCATTAACTTCGGTTAACTTGAAAATGAAACCTTTTTTAGGGCCAATAAAGGCATGGATTTTTTATTTTTTTTAATGAACAGGGTATATATTAATAAAAGTTAAGTATGACAAAGGAGTTACAGGGTTTCATAAAATGAAGAAACAGCGCTAAGTGTTAAGAGAGGCAAGTAAAGCGTCAGTAGAAACAGTGTGATTAACAAGCAAAACAGAAATTGATGTCAAAGCAATAATATGAATATATATTTTAAAATAAAGGCATGCATTTTTTCCTGATGAAGTATGCGGACGAGCCTTCTCAATGCATCATGGAAATCGACATAATTATAGTTTAATAGCCTCGTTCTTGATGTCAACGCAATAATATGAATATTTTAAAATAAACACCCCGGCTTGTTCTTGAGGGCGCCAACGGTTTTAAGTCAAAACCAATCTAAATAGGGTTTTGGTTTTGCTGCTCGTCCTTAAGAAGAGCAGGTGAACTCTAGACCGTTTAGATTTAGATCATTTTTTAGTTATTTTTTTATATGAAAAAATAATTTTTTAAGAGAATGTTAATTTAAAGATTAACTTTATTTTAAATTTTCTAATCATTAAAATTATTTTTATCAAAAAAAAATCTAGACCATCTAAATTTAATCTAGATAGTTTGTAACTCATTCATTTGGACAAGCTCAGGGCGAGCAGAAAAAAACTGGTTCCATGTGAATAGTAAGTGTGTTATTGTTAAATGAGTTCTTCAACAATTGACTTTATTGATATACACTATAGTACATCAAGGAAATCGACCTAATTATAGTTTAATAGCCCTGTTGTTGATGCCAACACAATAATATGAATATTTTAAAATAAACACCCTAGCTCTAAGGGCACCAACTTAATAGTTTTAGGTCAAAACCAATGTGAATAGGAAGCGTGTTTTTGCAGAATGATTTCTTGAACAATTGACTTTATTATTTTTTTTTTTTGCTCTGATCAACAATTGACTTTATTGATATACGGTATAGTACAACAAGGAAATCGACCTAGTTATAGCTTAATAGCCTTGTTATTGATGTCAATGCAATAATATGAATATTTTAAAATAAACACCCTAGTTCTGAGGGCGTCAGCTTAACAGTTTTATGTCAAAACCAATATGAATAGAAAGCGTGTTGTTATAGAATGAGCTATTCAACAATTGACTTTATTGATATACAGCATAGTACATCAAGGAAATCGACCTAATTATATTTTAATAGCCTTCTTGGATGATAAAATTTTAGGAAAGGGGTCAGACCCATCTACAGTCCAAGGGCAGGGTACTTGGAGCCCAATCCATAGGGGATACTAGCCAGAGAATACACATGCCTTCACATCTAACAATGTTACCACTGCTTCCTAAACCCCTAGAATGCCTCTCCCAATGTCTTAACCAACAAAGGGATTGAACCCCTCCCTAAAAGTGAGGAAGACCGTTCTTGATGTCAATGCAATAATAGGAATATTTTAAATTAAACACCCTAGTTCTGAGGGCCCTAAATGTTATGGGCCAAAACCAACGTGAACAAGAAGCATGTTGTTGTAGAATGAGCTCTTGAACAGACTAATCGAGGGCCCCAAAAGTTTTAGGCCTAAACCAACATGAACAGGAAGCGTGTTGTTATAATGCTATGGAATGGATCTCAGGATGGTGCCTTTTCAGTAAAATCTACTTATCACCTGATTGAGGAACCTGCATCTAATTTGGCCCACCCTTGTTATAAACTAATCTGGAAGTGGCATGGCGTTGAGAGGATAAGGGTGTTTTTAGGGCTCGTGTTCCACAACCGCCTACCTGATGAATGGCGAAGTAGGTGGGCTAACGTGTCACCTCTGTGTGGTTATTGTAATGCTCAGTCTAAATCAATAATTCATATCCTCTGTGACTGTAGTTATGCAAAAGGTATGTGGATGCAACTAATCCACCCGAGGCATTGTACCAGCTTCTTTGCTGCTAGCTTGCGTGACTGGTTACACTTCAATCTCAAGGGAGATATTGGTTTGCTTTCAGCTCCTAATTGGAACCTGATCTTTGGAGTGGGTATTTGGAAATTATGGTCTTGGAGGAACTCTGCCGTCTTTCAAAAACCTGAATCTCCAGCTTTTACTGTTATGAACTTATGGCGCCATTTTGTGTTTACTGATCCAACTATGGTAGATACGGGAGCTGATGTGCTAGGAAGAATACCTTGGTAGGTTCGTCTGGTTTTATCAAGCTTAACGATGTGCTGGATGTGGCGGAGTGTTTAGGGATGGGGGGGAGGGGGTGGGAATTGGATTGCAGGATTCACGGTTCATCTAGGACAGTGTAGCCCTTACGAAGCAGAGGAATGGGCAGTACTGAAGGGTTTGGAACATGCTATGACGCTGGGTTTCAGGAAGGTCATTATTGAATCAGACTCATTCACGCTTGTCAAATCATTAAAGTCTATGGTCGCTGATGGTCATCAAAGTCTGGTGATGTTGCAGATTTAGAACCTAATGGATCTAAGCTGGGAGTTACATTGTAACCATGTAGCTCATAAACTAGCCAAACACGGTTTATCCTTTTCATCTTTCTTTGAGACATGTCCTGTTTTTCTAAGGACCTTGCTGTTGCAAGACTGTATGGGAATTAATTCCGCAACTTCTACTTTTTTAATTTTAAGGCTTCGTCTACTCTTGTACCAAAAAAGAAAAAAGGGAAGCGTGTTGTTGTAGAAATGTAGAATGAGCTACCTCTTCAACAAAGTATCCATGTGTGAATCAGTTTCCTACCTATCCCAATCCCAATGATAGGTAGGGTGAGTTTTTCTATTTGGACCGTCCTGGGATCTAGACGGTCCAGATTTAATTTTTTTTACTTTTTATTTTTTTTAAAAAAATTATTTTAATGGGTAGAGAATCTAAAATAAAGATAATCTCTCAACTAACATATTTTTAAAAATAATTTTTTCTTTTAAAAAATGACAGTTAAAGAAAAAGTAAATATGGACCGTCCAGATCAAATCTGGACGGTCTAGATTGAGACAAACTCTACCTACCTATCTTATTCTTGGGATAGGTAGGGAAACTTGTTCCATTTATTTATTTAGCATAGGTAATATAATCTTTTGTTTTTTAAGTTTTCTCTCATTTTAATTTTGATTTATCAAGTTTCATGTTATTTAAAACATTTGTCTCTATCATTAAATGAAAATCTTAACCATTTTGTCAGACCAAAACATTTTATTTAAAATTTGAGGAATCAAAACCAAATTACTTACGGACATATATACATATAATTGTAATACCTGAGAGCTCGTGTTTGGATTTGGAAGGATATATACCACCTTGGACAAACTGTTCGAGTCAGATTTTTGTCAGACTTTGCAACATTTTCTCCCCGTTTACAAAATAGTCATAGGTCTTCTCTCAATAATTGAGATCGGATTCGATTTATTTAGAATTTCCCTAGCAAAAAGGGTGAGAGAATTTTTCTGGCTTGGGTTGGCTCTGGCCTGTCCGGTGGCAATGGAAGAACTTGTTTGGTAATAAATCGTTGAGCTGTAAAATATGATAAACTTCAAAGTTTATGACAATCCAAGAGTTATACTATCAATTTAAATAATCCTAGTAGGTTGAACATCCAATCAACGAGCCACAATCATCTAAGCTTGCCCTTCGTTTTGGCCACACCAAACACAATTCAACTTTTGATTGTGTCTTGTGACACGTAAAAAACATTACTTATAACGCGTTGCAATGAAATGAAAAGCTCTGCTAATTTCACTACAAAAAGCAGACGTCTTTCCAGTATCTAGTAACCAAGGCCGTGACCACTAGCTTGCTCGGTTGAATGATGCTTGCTCATATACACAATATACAAAAAGCCCTCAGAATATATAGAACCCATGCCTCTACAATATCTTACTCTCTCTCATCTTAATTATAAGACTGGGTTGACTTTTTTTTTTAGAGATTAAAAAAATTAAATAAGTTATTTAATTATATTATATATTGTATATCCTAATATATTATATATTAGTCAAACTAATTAGTTTAAAAAAAAATAAAAATAAAAATAAAAATAAAAATACTTTAAAATAATTTAATTAATTTTTTTAATTTCTTAAAAAAAAATCAATACAATCTTATAATTGGACTGTAAGGAGTACTTTCTTAGGGCCCAATCAAAGATTAGGTTCTCCACTAACTCCCTTGCACTAGGTCGTTTAACTGGATCAGGGTCTATCATGAACAAAATGAACCAAAGCAACGCATCAGTTTCCACGGGAAAATACGATATAGTTGACATAAAATGCAAAACTGTAGAATAATATAGTTGACTGTTAATAGCACAGGTAACAGATGCATTCGCAACTACCAATCATTGCCTTCCCTGTAGACAACTAGATACGGGAATAGCGGAATTGTAACTCCTTTACACACACACACGGTGCCATAGAGGTAAAATACTGCATAGTATACCTTGAGCAAGTTCTGAAATTGCAACGAATGGTCAGGCAGGAGTGGCAACCTGCCTTCTTTCAGATTAAAAGATTTACATCCTGATTTTGGCAAAGGCGATCCTCGAATGAGCTCAAAAATAGAAGCTCCCAAAGAATAGATATCAACCTTGTCAAGGTGATCATAAGGAAGGAGGGGCTTCCGCAAAGCAGGAGAGGCTAAGCTTGACGCAGGTGAAAGGAGGGAGGGTTTTGGTGGGGATGGAGGGTTCGATAGCAGAGGGAGAGAGGACATAGTATCATTTCCTAAGTGGCAAAGGTACGTTAGTCTTTCTGTTAACTAAGGGCGAGATTTAATACTTTTATGGCGACATTAAAATTGAAAAAAAAAAAAAAATTCAGGGCTACATTGACCTTTCAAAGATATTTCAAAAGGCGGATTTCCACCCTAACAGCACATCATGCGCATGCAATTGTCACCCCCCCTGTCAGCAGCCAAGTATGCAGCCATATGGACAAACACATCATCTGTACAGTCCAATCACCATCGAGTCAACAGACACAAGGACATGGGTTAGTGGGTATGCTAAAATGATTCACAGCGTTTGGGATTTCGCAAGGCGGAAGTGGTGACTAACTCGGAAATGAAGAGGTTGTCGGGAATCCATATGATTGGATTTTGGGCCATGGGCCCCAATTGCAAATGACTATGGCTACATCATGCAATACGTACGCCTTTTGATTTTTTTGGCATCCAATATGCCTTTTGATTTTTTTGGCATCCATATGCCTTTTGATTTTTTTGGCATCCAATATGCCTTTTGATTGGAACTTTTGTGTGATTGGTCACAGGTTTATAACATAAACAATCAAAAGTGGGCTCATGATCACCTTAGATCGCAAGTGGTTCTTACTTGTGATATCGAATGCCTCTTTGGGAAATCAACTATGTGTGGATGAGATGACTTTCTAATCAACAAAACAAGCAAAGAATGATTAAAAAGGCTATGCGGGGTTTATTTGTATTCATACTTAATCTTTTTATAGGTTCTACTTTAAAGATAGGATTGGGTAATTAAATTCAGATATCGTATAGAGTCAACTCTATTCTTCGAATGGCACCATTAATGTAGATATGTCAAAAGGAGAAAATTAAACAGAACAATCTTTTCAACACATGAGGTTCGACACTTTAAGCTTTCTAACCAACGGCTTGAGTGAGAGTATATATAGACCCTGAAATCACCAAAGATACCCTCTACAAGATTGGAACGAGGGAGAACAAAAGTAGGAAGGTGACCTCTCCACAGCATTATAATATAATAATCAAGTGAGCGTACGAATTTCTTTTTCAAGAACCATCTCTCTTACACACTCGAACAATACCACTTTAATAACCCTTTGGGTTTGTCAAAGTCTCTTTTCCCAGTTATGTGCCTACACCCACTTACCTATTTATATTTGTTTATTGCCCAATTTGCCGCATAGAATCCCCATCGACACCTAGTCTTGTTCACTCTCATTATATGTGCCATTCGTTTCTTTATTGTAATTATTATTCTCTTCACAGTTCAGTCGCTTTGCAAAAGTTCACAGTCTGCCTTCTCTACACTAAGAAGTCACTCATTAACATATCCAATCCATCATAATATATATATTAATCGGGCGTGTACCGCTATTGGCCGTTTTTATCCTGCTGCATGCCACATGCATGATGCACTATATATTGTATGATTCATTGTTATACATAAGTGTTTGATACCAATCTTAGTGAAAAATGGAAACGAATTAATTAACATGTTACACTTAAGTTCCGATTCGAAGCGAAATAGACAGTCATAATAAAGTTTAAATGTGTGTGTGGACGTGCGCAGAAAACTACAATAGAAGAAACGAAATGCGCATATATATATATATATATATATATATATATATATATATATATGCTCCCATGTCTATCTATACATTATACATATAAAGTGGACTACTGTGAGCAATAATAAAATTGATAGTAAGTGAGGGCAATAAGTGCGTCTTTTGTGTTGTACGGTTTGTGGAATAAAAATATGAAGTTGATGTCTGTATATTCACTCAACCAGCTCTGTACTGTTTCAAGGAGGTGGACCAATAGAATCATGTTCAGGACCACAAATCATGTTCTCTCCACACTCGACAGTAACTTTATTGTGAAGATTATAGCCAAACCTAGTCACCTTTCACGACCTGCGATGACCTTGGAACATGCATCGAGATGTAGTATTCTGGAGTTTGTATATATATAGTAACGTATTATATATATTGGCCAAAAAACAATGTGTAGAATTCGTACCTATTGGCCGGATACAAAGCCTATTTCTGTTCGAGATTCTAATTTAAATTCCATTATTCTATTTACTGTCAACTATGAAATTCGGATAACTAGTATCCCAATTTAGAAACTCTATTATCACTTTTATCGCGTACTTGTCATTTTTTTATTAATTAATTATATTACTGGCTTTACTATGATGACTCTATGCGGGTGTCCCAGTCCCAAGATTTGAGAGATCTTAAACCTCCAATAAAACTTAATTAACTTTTGCTTTCCACTACTCTAAAATATTATTTCTTTTTAAGTAATATGAGATAATTTGAATGAATTCGGACCTTCTTCGCTCATATCCCACTGAGCTAGTTAGACTCGTCTATCGATCTTGCTCTAAATATATTATCTGTCCATTAGTAACTTAAAAATGATGAATTATATTAATCTTTCTTACCATTGATGAAAAATGTTACAATTACATTTATTTTAAATAACCTGTAACCTTATATTTATTTCATCTTAAATTATATATTCAAGGTTCATGAATATAAAACACGTGATATTTAAATATCCCTGGCAAGTCAAACGGAGAAATGAGAGAGTAATTACTTTCTTATCAATTCAAGGGCCATAGCCCCGTATTATTATTCATGTACACACAAAAATACTTACTTATCAATTCAATGAATAATGAAAAGTTCAATTGTTCGCGTTTCAGTTTCAGTGAGAAAACTCTAATTAAGAAAAATAATAAAACTCTCAAACCTTTGAGGAAAACTTCAACGCTATTCCTTCAGGAAAGGAAAGGATATGCACCTGGTAGCAACGCACCCCATGGAATATTTTCCTTCCAAATGTATAATCTTTTACTACGAACTTGTTTATATGAAATACAAAGTATCTATGCATTTTTGTATTTGTGGGTAAAATGATTAAATTATCCTCGATTTTCCTTTAATGAATGAATACGAATGAAAGCAAGTCAGAGAACTCGTCGTTTTCATGCGTGTATATATATAGAGTGTGAAAAGGGCGTTCGTAAAGCATTATAATGAAGATTTTGACTAATCGATTCATATGCACCGGATGAATTTGTTTAACTTAGCTTGTTGATTCGCAGCGAATCAAAGCTATCACTAATTCGCCCTGCATCTTCTCTCTATTCATTTTTTTTTTTTTGAGGGGCAAAACAAAAGAATTTGGTTCATGACTTCCTGCTTAACTCTAGGGGTTGGGAATAAGATGGAGAAATTAAAGATTCTATAGAATAAGATCGAATATATAGGCAGCAAAGATTTGGATCCCTTGCAATTCTAACATCTTTTTATTGTTCAAGTGCACTATATTGAAGAAATATGATGTTTTTACAAATAATAAAAAAAAAGTTAATCGTTTTTACTTTTGTAACTGCATTTGTGATGATACGGTCGAGCTCAGCGGAAAATTTTGTCACTTCGTCTGATATTAGTCAAGTAGAGGATTGCTGCGCCCAAGAAAAAAAAGAGATTCATATTCAAAGGGTTTAGAGTGTTTTGAGATTCTATTTATTTAGCGCATTAAATATCTAAATCACAAAAACACATTTGAAAAAAGCAAGTTGAACCCTAATCTTGCATATATCTTAAAATGAATTCATGTCATAACATATATAGCATGGAAATTCATGAATGAGAATAGTCATTCAATTCAGCTACATGACAAACCAATTAGAAGCTTACATAACATCGCCTAGCTAATCTTAGATGACACTAATCATAACAAGTCATCCATGGCTGACACATCAACCAAGATAATCCCCCCACCCTTAATATAAGACATATTTAGAAAGTTTATCTTAGTCCTAAATATAAGACACGTTTTTTACATTTGTCAATTTGTTTCCCATAATTTACCTTTATTGATGTTTTTTTTAGTGATATGGAGAAAAGTGAATGAGGGAGCGAAGGAAGATGACTAAGGTGTTTTAGAAAATACATGTTATATTAACCAACTTAATTAACTAACTTTTTTAATTTTTCTTAATCTGATCTGATTAAGTAAATATTTCTTATATTAAGGATTGGGAGAGAGTAAAAAACACAATCATGACTTTGATTCATTGTTAAGTATAAGGCTCAAGTTCAAGTTTCATTGCTAAAAAAATTTAGGCCCTGTTTGTTACATGGATCCTTCGCAATGTTCAGGGAACTTAAAAGTAGACTACTCTCCGATTGAAGAGGAAGATGAGCTTGAAAAATAACGGAACGAGTTTCCCTGTTCGTCCCAAGGACGAGCAAGGAGAGCTCGTCCCTTTTAGGATGAGATCTGGGCCGTCAGATCTCATCTGACGGTCCAGATCTCCTCTTTTTAAAATAAATTTTTTTAATATTACTAATCAGTATCTTAAAATATTTTTTTAGTATCAGTCAGTATCCTAAAATAATTTTTTAAGGTTCTAAAAATTATTTTCAAGAACATAAAATATTTTTCATTGCCAGTTAGTATCCTGGAGTAATTTTTTAGTCTTAGTCAATACCCTACAATTTTTTTTAACAGTACCAGTCAATTCCCTGAAGTATCTTTTTAGTCTCAGTCAGTCCCTTGAAACATTTTATCATCTTGATAAAATTTTTCAGGGGCTGACTGAGACTAAAAAGATACTTCAGGGTAGTAACTGGTACTGTTAAAAAAAAATTTAGGGTACTGACTGAGACTAAAATGATACTTCAAGATAGTGAAAAATATTTTATAATCTTAAAAGTTTTTTTAGAAGTATTTCAAGATATTAAATGATAGTAAAAATATACTTCAGAATACGCACTAGTATTATTTAAAAAAAATATTTTAAAAAAAAGAGATTTGGACCATCAGATGAGATCTGACGGCCCAGATCTCATCCTAAAAGGACGGGCAGGGAAACTCGTTCCAAAAATAACATGAAGACGAAGACGAAGATGAAGACTCAAAAGAAGCACTCAGTTTAAGATATAAATAATTTTCTTTAAGCCCTTTTTTGACCCGAAATACAAATCCTGTTCGAATAAGGTAATAATAACTGCTTTCTTTTCATAATTTGCTCGTCTTCAAATGAATACTATGAGTTCAATATTAAGAATAAATTGGACTTATATTTTGAACCACGTGAGAGTAGAACGCAAAGAATGCACATATATAGACCATTTTTGAATTGCACTAATCCAGAAGAGCCGTTAACTTCATCGTATGAAAGTAAATATATACTCATAGTAGGTGATGAGATGGCGACCTGTGGCAAAGAGTTACGTTTAATGATTTATACCTACCTCATCAGTTCTTTTTAGGTCTTCGTTTGGTGGTGTGCGCAAAACAACAAAGAGACGTGCACTCATATCCACAAATCCAATTTAATTACAGCATTATTTATTATACCTAGCTCGAAATTATGGACAGCATTAAATGCATCAATCAATCAATTAATTAATCAAATTATTAACTTCATAAAGTACCAATGGAAGTAGAGACTAAAGCCTGAGGGGGATGGGATCATTCTCTCCATGTAGTACTCGATAAGTTTTGAGTGCCTTTCTTTAAAGCTGCTGGTAAGTTTACTGCCATAACTTTATTATTTCTCAAAATAAATGTGTAAATTGACACCATATGTTTGTTAGGTTTGACCATGTAAATTTCCAAGGATGATGTTTTCCATTATTCAATTTATTAGGAATGGATGATCCAATTAGTAATGTATTATTATTTAATATTAACCTGTAAAAAAAATATTTGTATGCATTTATAATATACTTTACGATAATTTTAATTAAAAAAAGTATTTATAACAAAAATTTTATCAAACAACTTATTTTAAATTTGAGTTTTTAAGTAACTTCTAAGCTAAAAAAATTTAGGGAAAATCCATCTTGGGCCATTGTAAGAGAAAAAAAATTCAAAAAAGACCCCAAGATTCTGATAATACCAGAAAAAGTTCCAAAGCCTTTTCTAATATAAATTCATTAACACTTTAGCTGTTAACAGGACTGATATAGTTGTTTATAGGGCTGATATAGTTGTTAACGTTTTAATGAGTTTATACCAGAAAAGGCCTTGGGCCTTTTCTGGTATTTTCATAATCTTGAGGCCTTTTATGAATTTTTTTCTTTTATAAGGGCCCCAAGATGAATTTTCCCAAAAATTTATATAACCATTAAACAATTTTTAGTTTTTAGTTTTTTTTAGATTTAGTTTAAAAGTAGCTTGTAGCTTAAAAAAGAGATGATTCAAACCAACTCTAAGTTAGTTTTAAGATAATTAATTTTTTTAAAAAAAATTAGTGTTTAGTTTTAATTTGACCCCCTCATTAAGTTTTCAAATATATGTTTTATAAGGGTTTAATGTTTCTGCCTTTACTGCAGAAACATTTTTTTTGTCTCATTTACATAAAAGTGAGTGGGTCCCTTTATAAAGAAAAGAGGGAGACAATATCAGTGGAACCTACTCACTTTTATGTAAGTGACACAGAAAAAATGTTTGTGCAGCAAAAACAGAAACATTAAATCCTTTTTATAAAGGGCAAAAATGTTTTTTTTTAATTTATAATATATTTAATAAGTGAACTGTTATTTCTTATTTTTTGTGAATTAGTTAAAGTGATCTATGCACAAGAGAATCTATGTATATAAGCCTAACTCAGCAACAAATGAATTGCCTACCACTGTGTTCCCCAATGAATCTCACTGGGTTCTTGTTGAATTTTTTTTTTATTTTAAAAAAATGATATTTATCACATTATGAATTTAGGTTCGATGATATGAAGTCACAATCTCGTTAAATCAATGGTTGATATTCACATCAAGCTAGATGCTCCTTACCGAAAATATTCTCCTAAATTGAATGGTGCGCACACATATGCGTCCATATGGTGTTGCATAATCATGGGAGCTCTTAGATTTGTGTCTATAAATATATATAATTAGGGGTACTTAATTGACCAGTTAAGAAAGCAAAGTGTTTGTATTTGACAGGATTAAAGTCAATCTCTCTTTGTATTGTCGTACAGAGAGATGAGCGATAACTTCAAGGATCTCATCATCATCAAGATGGGAGAGTCATCAAAGAGCAAGATCGGTTGCTTCCAATAGCGAATGTTGGGAGGATTATGAAGCAAATTCTGCCTCCTAACGCCAAAATCTTCAAAGAAGCCAAAGAAACAATGCAAGAATGTGTTTCCGAGTTCATAAGCTTCGTGACTGGGGAGGCCTCGACAAGTGTCACAAGGAAAAGCGCAAGACAGTGAACGGCAACGATATTTGCTGGGCCCTCGCCACTCTAGGGGTTTGACGACTACGCCGAGCCCCTCAAGAGGTATTTGCTTAAGTTTAGGGAATCAGAGGGCGAGAGATCTAACCAAAATAATGCTAACAATATTCATCCTGATCATGAACTTGATACTATTATTGGAGATGATCATCATCAAGCTTATGAATATGGAGGTGAGCCTCCTAGGAGAGCCCCCACTACTGCTGCTAGTGGTACCTCATTGATGAGGTTCAATGGCACCTCTCGTTTACGCCAGTTTTCAAACTTCTAGTTAGATTTAATTTCCTCCCTATAAATTTATGAAAAGATGACGCATATATATATATATATATATATATATATATATATATATATATATATGTTTATTCAGAGTAGTGGCCTGGTACTTTGTTGTTTAGGACTTTAGGCTTAATTAAATTGTTGGGTACATGACATAGCTAGTGTTTGAGGATTATGTGGGTTATATATATAGCTAATCTTTGTACTTCTTGTCTGGTAATAAGTCTTTGTTGAGCTCAAGATTAATTAGCAGACATGTTTCAATTCATCTTGACAATTCATTTTAGTAGTTAGAAAAATAGGAGTTTAATTAATTATCGCTTATTTGATGAAGATTCTTAAATTTTAATGAAATTGTAAGTTGATTGATATAAATTGAAATTTCTTGTTGTTTGATAACTGTTTGATAAAAGAGAACATCAAGTACCAGTCGATCTTACTGATCTTTTATCCTAAATGAAGGAATTAGTTATTAAAAGAAAATATCTTGAATCATCTATCTACCAAGAATAATTCGTGTTTGTAGAAATCTGTGATGGTTTGATGCTCAAATATAATCTATTGAGGAACCTATGGCGCATAGGCAAGAGGCACTAGTACAGTCTGCTATAAACGAATTTCTTGACATCTCCCTTTAAACGATCTATTTAAGGAACTAAATTTCCAGAGTCTTTGCCTCTTTGGTATATAATTTTTAAGCAATATTTTTTCATTAATTTGAGATTCCGTATTGACACACACACATATATGTATATACCCACGACTGTAACTCAGTCTCGCTTGTTACCAACTAAACCTGGGATATGATATTAGGGTTTCCATTAAATTACCACCTTCTCGCTTGTGCCTCTACATGCCTTCCTCCCATGTGGTTTTTGTCGTGTTTAATTTGAACTTTTCCTTTGCTGATATTGTCACCAATCTTCATGCCTTCAAAATGATCCACTTCGATATCCTCATCGTATATGAAACCCCATTCCCACATGGTGGTGTTTCAACAAGTTGCCATCCGGACAATCTCTTCTAATGATTCTCGATAATCACTTGCTATATATATTCCATCACATGTTTAATAATGGAATCCCCACATCCTTCCATACAAATTAACATTCATTCATTATTCGTTCCATACAAAAATATGTCTTACATGTAGTATCAAGATCAACCATCCAATATATAAGATGTAAGGGAGTATCTACCTGTATATAGAACTTGCCACTTGCACCCCTCCAATTACAAGTTATAAAATAATAAAATATACAACTAAATAGAGTTTCCAGCTCAACTAATTAAATACCAAAGATGCATATGTAATTCAGCGAGTGATATATAAAGTTGGTGTGTTGTGTGATTTAATTTAAAGCTCGTAAGTCATACCCACTTTGAGCAAACGCTCACGAGGAATATCAAACACTTTGTCACTTTGTCTCAAGTTGTTCTTGAGAAAGTTGTAAGCATGATTGATCAAAATCTTCTTCCCTATGTTGGATCTTCTGCTAGCAACCACCTGGCTCTCACCGATCAAGTGCACAACACCTGCTCGCATTGCCCTCTCAATCGCCTCTATCTCCCTCTTCACTGCCTCTTGTAGTCTCTGTCTCATCTCTTCCGCACCACACTCTTGTACTACTCCTCCATCATTATCATCAACCTCTAAGATCTCCCCACCATCATCAGCAGTTTCACCATTCTCTATCACCACTCTCCGTGACACCCAAACCTCTCCAGAAATAAACTCCTTCAACTTTTCGACCAATAGTCTCTCAAATGGCTCATGCTCGTTTCGCACATCAGTGTACCCGTATCTAGCCACACAACGGAACACGTTAAGTTCTTTGGGTTCTACTCTGCGGAAGAGGAATCGCTCTTCTACAGCAACTTTGCTTATAGGTAACGACTTGATGGACACAAAGACAAGGACTGAGTGAAGTGCAGGCACATTTGTCACGTAATGCTGGAAAATAGGTGGGATACCCTGAACAAGCTCAGAGTAGAACAAGGCCAAACCAGGAATTCTGGAAACTTGTGCGTCAGCAGCAACCTCTCTGAGTTTCTCAGGAGAAATCTTGCGGTCAAGCTCAAAGTAGTACTTCCTTCTGTACACGTTGTTCCAGACGAACATGATGGACATGAGCACCGCAGCGAACGCAAGAGGAAGATACCCTCCTTGTTGAAATTTGTATAACACCGAGCTCAAATACAAAAGTTCCACGGTGCAAAATATAACAAGGTAACCAATAACAAGAAGGACATGTGTTTTCCATATCATGATCATGATCAGAACAAGTAAAGCTGATGTGAGTGTCATCACAAAAACCACAGCTATCCCTGTAGCATACGTAAAAACGAACGAAACTATACGTTAGATTATAAAGGAAGATTAGAAGTTTGGGTATATACGAGAGAATGATAAATTAATTATACCGTAGGCATTGCCAATTTTTGTGGTGTCTCTAAATCCAAGAGTGACGGCAACACAAGCTATCATTAGAATGTAGTTAATTTCAGGTATGTAAACTTGTCCTTCGTACTTGGCAGAAGTATGCACGATCTTCACACGAGGAAAGCAACCCAGTGAAAGGGATTGTTGGATTATAGAGAACGTCCCAGAAATCATGGCTTGAGAAGCTATGATTGCCGCTGCAACCGCGATCACAAACATTGGCCAGTACAAAGGGCCTGCAGTTACTTAACAATTAATTTAAACCCTTTATTTGCGTGTAGCAGGGGTGTGGTTTGCATTAATTAGCATATACCTGGAATTGACTCGTAAAAGGTGTTTTCAACAAGGTCGTTGTGTTTGCGAAGAAAGGAGGCTTGGCCAGTGTAAGCCAATATAAGAGCAGGGTATGTCACAGAACACATAGTGATTTGGATAGACCGAACACTGAAATGTCCAACATCAGCAAATAGTGCTTCAGTTCCTGCAAATTAATGAGTTAGAAATGGTAAATAACTTTATCACTGCAGGTGAAACGAACTTAAATTAACAGCCCGAAATTAAACCTGTGATGGAGAGCACAACGCCACCAAGAGAAATCCAAGCATCTTTCTTGTTCCTCTTAAAATATTGTATAATGTATGCAGGATTTAACGCTTTGAGAACGGTTGGATCATACTTGATAAAGTTGTAAATACCAATGCCTCCGATGAAAGTGAACCAAACACAAATGATGGGAGCAAAGCTGTACCCCACCTTATCAATTCCAAATCTTTGGACCATGAAAAGACATGCCAAAATTGCAACGGATATCCAAACAACCCCATCTATGCGCCAAAAACGTAAAAAATTCATCAGTTTCACTTGACATGCAAATGATATATAGCTTTGTCTAGCTGTGAGCATAAAATCGTGTATGTATAACAGAGCATATACGGACCGTCTGTTACAGATTTAGCAGCCTGCTTGATCCCTCCAACAGCTGATAGAACTGCAGCCAAACGAAACACTTCAGAATTAATTACTCCTCCACTAGTTTATAGCGCAAATTGCACTACAAACTTAGGACTGGAGGTTGTACTAACTTTGTTTCTGATTTCGCTTCCATATTGTGAAGGAAAAAGAAAAAGGGAGGGAACGAGAGAGACGAACCAAAAATGCAGGGAGTGAGAACACCATCACCAATGACCATAGAAGTACCAAGCATAGTAGCAAACAAGAGGAAAAACTTGGCAAAGTGGCTATTCTCAAGTTTAGATTTGATCTTTGAAGCTCTCCTCATTCTTGTGCTATTAGGCAACTCTAACCGATAATTAGACACCTCTGCATCCTCCGATTGCACATTCGGAATAAGCCCCACTTTTGCGTAACGACATATCAGAGAGTACAACGCAAATGTCCCTCCTGCATACAGTTCACTATGCACATTACAATATATCCTCCAAAAGCAAAGAATTGAAGAGCGTTACCGTAATTTATTTTTCCTTTTTAATTATCATGACTTTTTGTGTCGATATAACAATACTTGAGATGCAAGTTCTTTTGACGTAAATTATGGAAGTAAATTCAGCATCACTATCAGTCGGGAAAAGAATCGCGCATTCATGATTTTTGGCGGCGAGGGACTCCTGGACTTAAAAGTAATTTAATTTTACGGATTTATTACACACACAATTATTTTTATTACACACGCAAGAAAAACCGAATTAGTGATAGCAATTGAATTTATTAATTAATATAATATGAGGGAATGAACGGAGAAGAGGGTGTATGGACGTACCGTCGCCGTTGTCGTTGGCCTTCAAAACGATGAAGACGTATTTGATGAGAGGGATGAGCGTGATAGTGTAAATGATCATGGAGAGAACTCCCAAAACGTCGTCGTTATGATTGATGCCGGCGGTGAAGGTACTTGCATACACATAAAGCGGCGACGTCCCGATGTCCCCATACACTATTCCTATACTCTGAAACGCCAGCTGCATCATCACCCACATCGACTGCTACAAATGCAACCCCGTTAGTTTCAAGTTCAAATTTCCACCAACCAACTAATTATTATTTATCAATGGAATTAGTTAACCTGGGAGGAACGATGATGAGCGTTAGGATTGGAGTAGATTCGAGATTCTATGTCGAGAGAGTCATGTCTGGCGGGTAACTTTCGCCGGGAAGCACCACGAGCTTCCTGCTGCAGCTCTTCACTCTTCTCCGACGACATCTTTCTCAGTGGAAGAAAACACCAAGAACCTGATCGAGAAAGAGAGAAACAAAGAGAGTGCAATTGGATGGTGAGTACATGACTAGTTTAAAGGGAAAATTGATTACAGGGTCTAAGGAAGCAAAATAATTACAAAAAAGCCCAAGAAACATTCACATGCCAAGGCCTTTTCTGGCATTTTTTCAAAAAAAAAGTCTACGGACATAGTTGCTAATTGCTACAGATGTAGTTGTTAAAATGTAGTTGTTAATTAGACTGATTTAGTTGTTAACGGGGACTGATATAGTTGTTAACCACTACTGATGTAGTTGCTAACGTTTTTTGAAAAAATGTCAGAAAAGACCCTGGCATGTGAATGTTTTTTGAGCCTTTTTTGTAATTATTTTGCTTCCTTAGGTTCTGTAATCAATTTTCCCTAGTTTAAATACGAGAAGCCATACGATATGTAGTGAATATGTTGACGTTTTCATTTTTCCCACGTAGACACACGTATGTTACGCGTATATATTATTGCATCCCTTTTGTTTCTAAATTAAACTCTGCGAGATTCATTGTATGACATGACCATTCAATTAATCCTCAAATAACCTGTGATTTTCTACTTCATATGCCATTAATATATGAATTTTTTAATCGTTTTATCTTGAATATTCATTGGAAATCACTTCTCACATGAACAAGGAGGATTATAAAGGGAAGATGTGATAAACAGAAAAGCGCGTGCCTTTGGAGGATTCAATGTCCCGCAAATCGAGCAAGTCGCCCTCATGGAAGCACATAAGGTGCTGAGCTTCTTAGGGGGATGAAACATTTTTTTTTAATTTTTTTATATATTCTATTTATTTAGATTTAAATTATATGTTGCTTTCTAAAATATTTTTTGTACCCAGTATCTTAAAATAAATAATTTTCAGAATACAGGATAAATATTTCTAAATATAGTTCTGAAAAATAATTAATTTGAGATGCTAGAAGTAAAAAAATTTCAAAAAGTAGCATATAATTTAAATCTAAATAAATAGAATATATAAAAAAAATGTCTCATCTCTCTAATTAGAAAGACAAACAGATAAGGGAAAAGCACCTAACCTAATGTGGACCCAGGCTCATTGGCTGGGTTTTGCGATTTTAGAGTGGATTCCAATTTACTTATTTTCGTCATGTTTATTATTTTCTCGTACCGAAGGCGTGTTGTCCGTTTCGAACTTTGGTCTCCACTTTTTAGTTCTTACCTTTTGGTTGGCGTAAAGTCACGTGACTATGTTCACGTGTGACTCGCCAGCGGCAATATCCTTCTTGGCTTTTGGGAGGTTCATTGCCGTACGTAGTTGGAATTGGTCAAAAGGTTATGGCAGGGCAGGCAGCCAATCCCATTAACTAACAAGCCTTTTGTTCAGTGGTATTCTTGACATTGCCCCTTACATACCATAAGACAACGCATTAAGGTTAGGATACGATACTATAACCAATAAAGAATTGTCTGATTAGGAAGAGTATGCATACAACATGTTCAAATATTTGCCGTCAAATCTTGTCTATTTATTAAACTTCAAAAATATAACATGTCTTTATAAAATTTTTGAAATTCAAAATTTTTATATTACATTTAGATGTAAATTTTACAATATCGGGCCTGGACATAAAATTAATATCTTCCATTTTGAGACTTACCCATCAAACTATATTTAACGAAACGTTCAACTGGTGGTGTTAATGAATGAACGGATGAATCAAACTCTTACAGGAAGATTTTTCGCACAAAAATATCTGCGGGCCTTACCATAGGCACATAACAAGATTAACTCAAAAGGATGGCAAATTGGAATTGTGAAGCCATATGTTGAAATTATCAAGAAACCGAAACCCAAAAAATCATCATGCGCGCGGAAGCACAAGTAATGTGATTCCTGATGCCCTACCACGCACATCGGCTCCATTAAGGTCAGCCATTAACTGCAGTTAACTTGAAAACGAAACTTTTTTGGGGGCCAATAAAGGCATGGATTTTTTTATTTTTGAATGAACAGGGTATATATTAATGAGAATTGAGAGCTAAGTATGTACAGAGGAGTTACAGAGTTTCATAAAATGAAAAAAAAAAGGGCTAAGTATGAAGGAGAGGCAAGTAAAGCGCCGGTAGAAACAGTGTGATTAAGAAGCGAAACAGAAATTGAGATAAGCTGATATGGGGGGCGGTGCTTGTTTTTATCTGTGCATTTTTTTCCCTGGTGAAGTATGCGGACGAGCCTTCTCAGTGGATCAAGGAAATCGACCTCATTATAGTATAATAGCTTTTTTCTTGATGTCATAGCAATAATATGAATATTTTGAGATAAACATCCTACTTCTGAGGGCCCCAAAAGTTTTGGGCCAAAACCAATGTGAACAGGAAGCGTGTTCTTGTAGAATAAGCTCTTCAACAAACTGTCTGTATTTTTTTTTTTTATTATGTAATATATAATACAATCTTTACTACCTCAATTTAGTTTTGAGTTTGATCCCTCAAATTTTATGCTGTTTAAAACATTGATCTATATCTTTAAATGAAAATCTTGACTATTTTGCGTCTTAATGGACAAAACCTCTTGTTTAAAATTTAAGACATCAAAACCAAAATAAAATCAAATTTGATGAATTAAAAATTATATTAACCCACACACACACACACATATAAGACGTGAGAGTTCGTGTTAGGATTTGGAAGGATACATACCACCTTGGACAAGCCGTCCGAGTCAGATTTTTGTCAGGCAATGGCGCATTGCAACATTTTCTCCCCATTTACAAAATAGCCATAGGTCTTCTCTCAATCATTGAGATCGGATTTGATTTATATAGAATTTCCCTAGCAAAAATGGTGAGAGGATTTTTCTGGCATGGTTCGGCTCTGGTCCGTCTAGTAGCAATGGAAGAACTTATTGGGTAATAAATCATTGAGGAGTAAAATATGATGAGCGACGAAGTTTTTGGACAATCCAAGAGTTACTCAGTTTAAATAATGCTAGTAGGTTGAACATCAAATCAACGAGCTACAATCATCTAAGCTTGCACTTCATTTTGGCCATACCAAACATACACTTTAACTTCTGCTTAGCGTCTTGTGACACGAAAAAAATATGGCTTATAACGCGTTGCAATGAAAAGCTCTGCTGATTCCACTACAAAAAGCAGACATCTTTCCAGTATCTAGTAACAAAGGCCGTGACCACTTGCTTCGTTGAATGATGCTTACATACACAATATACAAAAAGCCCCCATAATCTTTGACCAAAAAAAAACCCCATAATATAAATCCCATGCCTCTACAATACCTTACTTTCTTAGGGCCCAATCAAAGATTGGGTTCTCCACTAATTCTCTTGCGCTAGGTCGTTTAACTGGATCAGGGTCCATCATGACCTAAATGAACCACAGTCACCCATCAGTTTCCACGGGAAAATACGATATAATTGACATAAAATGCAAAGCTGTAGAATAATATAGTTGACTGTTAATAGCACAGGCAACAGATGCCTTCTAAACTACCAATCATTGCCTTCCCTGTAGAAAACTAGACACTGGAATAACGGAATTGTAACTTCTTTACACACACGGTGCCATAGAGGTAAAATACTGCATAGTACCTTGAGCAAGTTCTGAAATTGCAACGAATGGCCAGGCAAGAGTGGCAACCTGCCTTCTTTCAGATTAAAAGATTTACATCCTGATTCTGGCAAAGGCGATCCTCGAATGAGCTCAAAAATAGAAGCTCCCAAAGAAAAGATATCAACCTTGTCAAGGTGATCATAATTCTCATTCAGGATTTCCTGGGGCATATAACGTGCATCACCCTCTTCAATTGGCAGGCTCTTATCAATGAGAGTTGCACAGCCAAAATCACCAAGCTTATAAACACCATTTTTGACATAAATATTATCAGGTTTAACATCAAGATGAGCTATGCCTCTTTCATGTATAAACAACAGTGCCTTTGCAACCTTCACAAAAATTCAAGTAAAATTTGTCAAAATATGGAGAGAAGAAAAACTAATCAACTAAAGAGGGCCATCAACAGCATGATAAAGCAGCCTTCCAATCAAATTGGATTTATTGAAAGCTTATATTAGAATAGTTAAGCATTCAGAGACTAAAAGGGACTTTCATCATATACTTGAAACAAAAATTTAGATGTTAACTGACAATGGTTCCTAGATGTCAACAATAACTATCAACAGTAATTGAAACGGTCGTGAAAGGAAGTTCACCTGATGCAGTACTTCTAACACTTGGCCTTCCGTAAACATTGTATTGGCCTTGCTTATGGATAAGCTATGATCACATAACTCCATCTGAATGTACAGCCGCTCATTTTCAAACCATGAAGAATAGTACCCCACTATGTTTTCATAGGATCCTTAAGAGAATGACAAAACAAATTTGGTATAAAATTCCTAAGTCAGAAGGAAACCACAAGGAAAATTTAACTGTACAAACCTAAGGCAGCCAGTGCTTGAACTTCCATCAAAGCTTTTCTCCTGAAATGCAGAAAGATTTAGTTAATGGCTCAACCTAAGGTGAGCATAATCCAAAAGAGATGAAGATACTACCTTTCTGTTTCCTGGCACAACTGTCTTGTGCTGTGTTTCACAGCATACAAGCAACCGTCTATCCTCTTTAAAACTCTGAAAACGTTGCTAAAGTTTCCTATACCAATTTGCTGAGGAAAAAAGGGGGAAAATTGAAATATTAATGGAAGAAGTTAAGAGGTTTCAGGTCTCAAGCCATTTAAAACGTTGGCAACTAAAATTTCTATTTTCAACGTCATACCTCAATCTCATGGAAATCAGTGCGATAGCGTGAAAGCCCATCACCGCCAGTAATTGGAGGGAACATACCTGCAGTTATAGCAATTCATTGTTTCTACAATGCAGTAACTTCGAATGGAAAAAACCAACAGATATCCACTATGCATGCTTGTCTAAAGCGGGATGACCAAAAATGTACCTGCATATTTTGATCTTTGGTTTCCATAGGGATCTTTGTCATTATCTAAAGCATCTTTCAAATACGGGTTCCTAATGCAGGGAGGGGGTATGACCCTAGAGCGCAAGGCAACCACAGAATGTGAAAGATAATTTTGAGCCTTCGGTTTGCTAGTGGAAACCAGTTTCTCAATATCTTCTTCATCTGCTGCAGACTCGGTTCCAAGCTCCACAGCTTGATGACCACCAGATAAAGTAGGACTGAGAGGATTCCCTAAGACACCATCTATGAAAAGTCCACATTGACAGCAAAAAGTAGGCTGAATAAGAATGGTTTATCAGTATAAGATGCTCTAGCGCATTAAGAGATTGCTGTTGTCATTTTCATATGGTAGGCAAACACCTATGTAAAATTAAATTAATTGAATTGAGTGCTTGGGAGATAAAGATCAACAGACATGAGTCATGACATTCAACAAAATTTTAAAATCTTCTTCAACACGATTCTAACCTTCTCAAACACTCATTATGGACTCTAATAAATCATTAAATGCACATATCTGAGTTCCTAATTCTTCAGTGCACGTGTATAATCTACAAGATTTTACAACATAACGACCACATTATAAAAGCATGCCACTATTTACCAAAGATCTCTAGACTCTTCTGAGTATCTTAGTTTTCAAAGCAAATTAGAAACCAGTCAGTCCAATCAGCCCCACTTGAAATAAATGCTCAGAGGCTAGCCAAAACAAATAATTCCAGTGGCGAGGTGAGGTGTGGCTTTCACAACACATTTTCCTTTTATAATCTCAATTCTAAGTCACAAAAATAATTTGATCGAAAAGTGATTATATCCACTCTGGTAAAGTTCACATTTCCTGCGATAATGAATAGTTAACTTACAAGTTTTCAGGGCTGAAGCTGTTGTATCTAAATGAGTATGAAGCTCACTTCTTATATTTTAAGACTAAAGCAAATGTAGCACAATCCCTCATATATTAGCATAATAAAAGCAAATAGAAAGTGCCAAACGCTACGTATGCACCTTATCCCATCCAATCTCTACTGAATATGCTCTTCGTGATGATGCACTTCAAAATTAGAAGCTCCAAAACCAATCTTTTTCCTTTTTTTATTCTTGGGGCGGGGGCTGGAAAATATAACTTTGCAAAGTATAGCAATGCCAACTGAAGTATCAAGGCTATAGCTGGTCTTACCCAATCGGCATCTCTTGCTTTTAGTAGTATTTAGTTTTTCCGGTGACTTGGGACATGGGATATTCTCCTGCTTTTGGAAGGGGGATGACTAAAAATTAGTATTATATTAAAAACCAAATCGCGACATCATCAATGTGAATTACTTTCCACCTTGTTGCAGTCCAAGCCGTTAAAAATATACTGATTATCCGGGGTTATGTAATCTGGAGTGCTGCCAAGAGCGACAAAGAACGAGGAGACAAATATGTTAAACGAAAATCATTTGGATTTCCAGTGAAATTGGCAAAACGCAGATTATGAATGCCAAACAAAAAAGTAGACACGGGCAACGTAGATGAGTAAAGACTTGTGTACCAGAAGAAATCTTGGCTGAGAATGAAATCTTTGTCGTCCACATTGTTGTCAACCATATGATCCAGAGCGACAGGGGAAGATGAGGGAAGATTGCTGTCACGGGCTTCGGCTTCAAGAAGGTTCTGGAAGCGAGGGACGGCGGAAGATGACGACTGTTGGTGAAAAGGAAGGAGGGATACTTGCCCTAGCTGATTCTGCAAGTGACTAGCTAGTGTTCCCTTCATTTTGGTCGACCCCTTACTCACACTTCGTCTTCTACTGCTGGTCCTCCTCCCACAGCTCTTCCCCTTCATCAATGATCAATCACAACCGTGCCTCCCCCTGCTTCTCTAGTCCTTCACTCGTTGATTTTGAACGTCTTAATCTCAGTTTCTTAAATGTACTTATTTACCCAAGAGATAATAATTTAATAATTTCAGTGGGAAAAACTAAAAGCATCGCAAAATGTTCAAATCGCGCGGGTTCTCCACTTTTTCAAGATGGATTCAACGTCGAATCCTCACCGTTTATTTCGGAATGAGGGACCACTGGTATCGTGTCGACGCTTGGATCTGCCATATTCTAAACGACCACGTTTTGAGGGGCGGGTGTTTGGTGCTGAGTGCTGCGTAAGCTTCTCTCCCTGTGGCCTGACCGCCCCTTCGGTTTCTTCTCAGGGCTGACGCGCACGGCGCAAGGGCGTGGCGAGACGCCATCTAGGCCATTGGGAATTTTAATTTTACTTTCAAATTTTTTTTAAAAAAAAGTCCATGTGATCGCACTATCGCCGTCATCGCACATCGTTCTCTGACAATATTTGAGACTAGTAAAAAGGATTTGTTAATACTTTTAAAGTTATTATTAACTTTGTATGACCCGTAACTCTTAGAATTATTTATCTTTAATCTCTTAAGTATTGTAACCCCAATGAATGACTTGAGAGGGGTTTCGTGTGATTACTGTCATTAAATCTATCTTTATTTTTTGTAGCTCTAGCGTCAGATTTTGATGGTTGGAAGCTTCACGCTTATAAAGGCATTTGTATATAAAAGGAAAAAATAAAGCTAATGTTAAAAGCGTTAATAGCCACACCATTTTATATTTAATACATAAATGGTCCTAAATGAGAAACAAATACATATTTTAAACACACACGTCACATAATCAGCTGTGATGATGCTACACTGAGTGAAAATCATTTCACACTATTACAATGAATTCTTTGATCACAAACTGTGGTTTGATCATCAAAGAGGTTTAACTAAGCCCAGAACTTTAAGCTCTGTTTCAAGGATACAGCTATTTGCTTCTAAAAAGCCCTTAGTTGGGTCCTTGAGTGTGGCCAATGGCACGAGCATTCTTGATCCCCAAGTGGGACTCGAGCTGGAGAAGTGCCTATAGACTGGAAAAAATGGGAAAACAAACGAACATATCTTGAGAATTATCTTAAACACATGCTCAATTGAAGTTTCCAAGTTAAAACAAAAACATAGTCGTGAATCTCACATTTTGTTTCAGCATGCTGTCCCTTGATTTGGTCCTTGACACACAAAATGCAGTGCACATATACTTTAGTGTTAGGTGGAATTGACGAGGCGTCTACGGTCAGAAACAGAGAGGCACTGTTGCCCTTGCCCTCAGCAGTCCCATTAGGGTAGAAAACGAGTTTCCTGCATCAAAACAAAACCAGAATACGTTATTTCATGCATTTGATTAAAACATAACATTAATAGGTGATGGCTACGTGGGAAGTAAGGAAGCATAGTTTCATACCATCTGTAGTTTCCAGCAGGGAAAAGTGCGGACTCATACTTTTCTAAGTTAACTTTTGAAAAGCTATCGAATTTCCACCTATAAGACCCTAGAGGAGGTTCATGTATCATTGATAAGTATTCTTGCTTGGGAGGAGGCTTCATGACAAAGATCTCGGCTCCGAAAACGCAGGCATCCTCAATCAGAAAACCATTTGAAGGGTCGTTGAACGAGACGAGGTCCATGTATTTTGATATGCCCCATTCAGTTTGGAGCTTACGAAAATGCCTTGTGCTTGCGTCTGCGCATTTCACCAGTGATTGAGCCAACAAGGTATGAAATGCAAGGCTAAATAATGATATACATGCGAGAGCTTTTGAAGTACCTCGATAAGAAAAATACTCGTCACGATGAAAATCATATACAAACAGATTTACAATGGCATTGACCTCCCAGCCAACAGGAAATGTGCTCGAGCTTGAAACCATCAAATTCAAATACGCTGAGATATGATCCTGCCCGTCCTTTTTCTTGTTGCCAGTTGGGTATATGGATAGAGTCCTGCGACAAAGACAACAAGACATGTCATCATTTTATTTTGCATTAAAATTAAAAACACGTCCAAAAAAAAAAAGCATGAAAGCGTGCCATTGGTAGCCCCCTGCTTCGAACTCTTCTGAGGTGTAGTTTTCTACCGAGAGCTTCGAAAGGGACGAGAAGGGCTCGATTTTGAATAAGCAGTGACAAGGAGGAACTGTTCTTCCTAAAGTATATTATCACGCAAGAGAAGGAAAAAAAAAAAAAAAAACACCGCTAGTCAGTTCAATTGAATCTACAAGATATGCAGAAAGGGAAATGTGAAGGGAAGGGGCAAAGAGAAGGTGAAAGGCATAATTAAGGTTATTGAGAGCGACACCTTTCATGGGCCTGACTGATAATGGAATGAGGGCACAACAACTCATCATGTGGTCGGAAGAGGGAGATTAACGGAGTTTTGACTTGTGATCGTACTTGTCCCAACTTCGAAGGACGCTTTTGGATTAATAGGGGCTCAAAGATTCCAGGCCACCTTGTGCGGGCAGTCCCTGTTTTCCAAATTCGTGTTCAATTCATCCAAGACTCTGCTCTACAGCAAGAAAAGGATAGCATGCTAGCATGTGTATGAGATTATGCCAATGGCAAAGCATGAAGCTTCTGTTGCGGCAACAAGAAAAGGACCATATATGCGAGCATGTATTCGATTGCGTCAACATGCTTGCCGCAATGGTTTGTTGTAGAAGAAATTAAACATGCATGTGAATCCTTATTTAACAGTTTTGGAAGGTAGGGATTTAGATCAAACTGCGTAAAATTAAAGGACCCAGCGATTAAAAAAAAAAAACTTAAGGACGTGTTTCAAAATTTATAAAATCTATAACAATGTTCAAATTAGTTTTCCCTAGAAAATATGAAAAATATGATAGTGTATGTAAGTCGGGCTTGACTTCTATTTACACCAAATTTTACTTGAGTCCCTTAAATTTAAAAAGAGCACTTTTTTCCGGTCATTTTGACACCACTAATTTTATTTTTTAAGAAATTCCGATTCAATAAATTTAAATGGTGATTTCATAATTAAATGCTGATAAAAATATACTTAAATTTTAGTTCTTTAATATAATAATTTTTATATTTTAAATTTTAAGCATGATTTATCATCATTTAATTGAACAATCATCATTCAAATTTTGTGAGCTAGCATTCTTCGTTAAATAAAAATAACAATGTTAAAATGAAAAGTATAAATGGAGCTTTTAAATTTGATGAGGGACCAAATTTAAACTTAATATAAACTTAAAAGACTAAATGTATATTCTTACCTCATTCTTCCCTCTTGTAATCTTATCTTTATCCTATATCAAGAAAATGAATCTTTTGAATTAATATTTTATAAAACCATTGTCATAAAAATAATTAAATTTGAATTATTAAAATTCTGAATAGGCTCAGTAAATGATATAACTCAGTAAAGTTTTTATAATATATTTATAATACATACATACACATTGTGTGAAGTTAGATGTTTAATCTTAACAATATATCTCATAAAATTAAGGGTGAATGATATAAAAATACTATTGAATTTCAAAATCCTGTTGACAGTGATATTAATAAGATTAATAACTTATTTTATTATGAAATCACCTATTTAATAGTTAGAATTTTAAGTTTTAAGTGGGATTTTTTAGAATTTTTTCTAAAATTAAATAGTTAGAAATCATGTGCTTAATTGCACACTACAGAACTACAAAGATTGAAGCTGTATTGGGGTGAAAGTTGTTCGTCAACATTGAGAAGGGATTCGTTGGATGATGCTTGAGCTTAGAAACCAATCCATTGTTTTGAAATTATATACCATGTCCTCTTAAAACCAATTTGTAAATATATGCACTTTTATGAGTCTTTTTTCCAACCATTACTAGGCGAAACCACTCCTACTATTTTCAATGTCTGCCTTTTGTTTTAACGACAACGTCGTCTTTTGATTTATTTGCTAATTAATGTCCTTACCGTCAGTTGGAGATAATAACTGACTATTTCTCTTCTTATATATTCCCCAATCAATTTTCACCAACCTTTCCCCCGATTTTTTTTACTTTTTATTATTAATTTAATGATCATATGAAACAAAAAGTCTGGAAAAACATACAAAAGGATTTTATAAACCACAAATATGAGGGGTAAAAAAAAATTGTCAGATTTAAACGAGCTTTGTGTTTATTTAAACCTGTAGCCCTCCAGGGCTTTTCTGTTTAGGCTTAACTCCGTTCAGTATGTAAACTCTATTCTTTTTGAACGTCCTAAATCATGAGTCTGGTCTTTGACTTAAACATGTTTAACTAGACTGGTCCAATTGCCTCAGTCTATTTTCCTGGTTTTTATCTAAATGAGTATGAAGCTCACTTCTTATATTTTCAGACTAAAGCAAGTGTAGCACAATCCCTCATATATTAGCATCATAAAAGCAAACAGAACAGTTACAAACGCTACGGATGCACCTTATCCCATCCAATATCTCCTGAATATGCTCTTCGTGACGATGCATGCACTTCAAAATTAGAAGCTCCAAAACCAATCTTTTTCCTTTTTTTATTCTTGGGGCGGGGGCAGGAAAATATAACTTTGCAAAGTATAGCAATGCCAACTGAAGTATCAAGGCTATAGCTAGTCTTACCCAATCGGCATCTCTTGCTTTTAGTAGTATTTAGTTTTTCCGGTGACTTGGGACATGGGATATTCTCCTGCTTTAGGCCATTGGGAATTTTAATTTTAATTTTTAAATTAAAAAAAGTCCATGTGATCGCACTATCGCAGTCATCGCACACCGTTGTCTGACAATGCTTGAGACTGGTAAAAAGGATTTATTAATGCTTTTAAAGTTATTATTAACTTTGTATGACCCGTAACTCTTTGTATTCTTTATCTGTAATCTCCTAAATATTGTAACCCCAATGAATGACTTGGGAGGGGCTTTGTGTGATTGCTGTCATTAGACCTATCTTTATTTTTTGTAGCTCTAGCGTCAGATTTTGATGGTTGGAAGCTTCAAGCTTATAAAGGCATTGGTATATATAAGGAAAAAACAAAGCTAATGTTAAAAGCGTTAATATCCACACCATTTTATATTTAATACATAAATAGTCCTACATGAGAAATAAATACATATTTTAGACAATACGTCATGTGAATCAGCTGTGATGCTGCACTTATTGAAAATCATTTCACACCGTTATAATGAATTCTTTGATCATAAACTGTCGTTTGATCATCAAAGGTCTTTATCTAAGCCCAGAACCTTAATCTCTGTTTCGAGGATACATCTATTTGCTTCTAAAAAGCCCTTAGCTGGGTCCTTGAATGTGGCCAATGGCAAGAACTTTCTTGATCCCCACGTGGGATACGAGCTGGAGAAGTGCTTATAGGCTGGAAAAAATGGGAAAACAAATGAACATATCTTGAGAATTATTTTAAACACATGCTCAATTGAAGTTTCCAAGTTAAAACAAAAACATAGTCGTGAATCTCACATTTTATTTCAGCATGCTGTCCCTTGATTTGGTCCTTGACGCGCAAAATGAAGTACACATATAATTTAGTGTTAAGTGGAATTGACGACGATGTGTCTACGGTCAGAAACAGAGAGACACTATTGCGCTTGCCCTCAGCTGTCCCATCAGGGAAGAAATCGAGTCTCCTGCATCAAAACAAAAACAGAATAAGTTATTTCATGCATTTGATTAAAACATAACATTAGTAGGTGACGGCTACCTAGGAAGTTAGGAAACATTGTTTCATACCATCGGTAGTTTCCGGCAGGGAAAATTTCGGACCAATACTCTTCTAAGGAACGTCCTGAAAAGTTATCGAATTTCCACCTATAAGGCACAAGAGGAGGTTCATGTATCATTGATAAGCATTCTTGCTTGGAAGGAGGCTTTATGACAAAGATCTCGGCTCCGAAAACGCAGGCATCCTCAATCAGAAAACCATTTGAAGGGTCGTTGAACGAGACGAGGTCCATGAATTTTGATATGCCCCATTCAGTTTGGAGCTTATGAAAATGCCTTGTGCTTGCGTCTGCGCATTTCACCAGTGATTGAGCCAACAAGGTATGAAATGCAAGGCTAAATAATGATATACATGCGAGAGCTTTTGAAGTACCTTGGTAAGAAAAATACTCGTCACGAAGAAAATCATATACAAACAGATTTGCAATGGCATTGACCTCCCTGCCAACAGGAAATGTGCTCGAGCTTGAAACCATCAAATTCAAATACGCTGAGATATGACCCTGCCCGTCCTTTTTCTTGTTGCCAGTTGGGTATATGGATAGAGTCCTGCGACAAAGACAACAAGACATGTCATCATTTTATTTTGCATTAAAATTAAAAACACGTCCAAAAAAAAAAAAGGATGAGAGCGTGCCATTGGTAGCCCCCTGCTTCGAACTCTTCTGAGGTGTAGTTTTCTACCGAGACCTTCGAGAGGGACGAGAAGGACTCGATTTTGAATAAGCAGTGACCAGGAGGAACTATTCTTCCTAAAGTATATTATCACCCAAGAGATGGGAAAAAAAAAAAAAAAAACACCGCTAGTCAGTTCATTTGAATCTAAAAGATATGCAGAAACGAAAATGTGAAGGTGAAAGGCATAATTAAGGTTATTGAGAGCTACACCTTTCATGGGTCTGACTGATAATGGAATGAGGGCACAACAACTCATCATGTGGTCGGAAGAGGGAGATTAACGGAGTTTTGACTTGTGATCGTCCTTGTCCCAACTTCGAAGGACGCTTTTGGATTAATAGGGGCTCAAAGATTCCAGGCCACCTTGTGCGGGCAGTCCCTGTTTTCCAAATTCGTGTTCAATTCATCCAAGACTCTGCTCTACAGCAAGAAAAGGATAGCATGCTAGCATGTGTATGAGATTATGCCAATGGCAAAGCATGAAGCTTCTGTTGCGGCAACAAGAAACGGACCATATGCGAGCATGTATTCGATTGCGTCAACATGCTTGCGCAATGGTTTGTCGAAGAAGAAATATGCATGTGAACGAATATAGTGGAGAGAGGTTGAATTTGCGTATGGAGGAAAGCCTCATAACGCGGGGTAGCTTACTAACGGAAATTCTCAACTCTGTG
Organism: Acacia confusa; assembly: GCA_037074495.1. Classification (NCBI taxonomy): domain Eukaryota; kingdom Viridiplantae; phylum Streptophyta; class Magnoliopsida; order Fabales; family Fabaceae; genus Acacia; species Acacia confusa. Next base: position 2,847,315 of record CM073507.1, on the reverse strand, counting down.
AATCCTTATTTAACAGTTTTGGAAGGTAGGGATATAGATCAAACTGCGTAAAATTAAAGGACCCAGCGATTAAAAAAAAAAAAAAAACTTAAGGACGTGTTTCAAAATTTATAAAATCTATAACAATGTTCAAATTAGTTTTCCCTGGAAAATATGATAGAGTATGTAAGTCAGGCTTGACTTCTAGCTATTTAACCAAATTTTACTTGAGTCCCTTAAATTTAAAAAGAGCACTTTTTTCCGGTAATTTTGAAATGCCGGTTCAATAAATTTAAATAGGGATTTCACAATTAAATGCTGATAAAAATATACTTAAATTTTAGTTCTTTAATTAATATAATAATTTTTATATTTTAAAATTTAAGCATGATTTATCGTCATTTAATTGAACAATCATCATTCAAATTAAATTTTGTGAGTTAGCATTTTTTGGTTACATAAAAATAACAATGTTAAAATGAAAGGATTGTAAATGGAGCTTTTAAATTTCAGTGGCCGAATTTAAACTTAATATAGACTTAAAAGACTGAAGGTATATTCTTACCTCCTTCTTTCTTCTTGTAATCTTATATTTATCTTATATCAAGAAAATGAATTTTTTGATTTGATATTTTATAAAACTATTATCATACAAATAATTAAATTTGAATTATTAAAATTCTGAATAGGCTCGATAAATGATATAACTCAGTAAAGTTTTTATTATATTTATAATACATACATATGTGTGAAGTTAGATGTTTAATCTTAACAATATATCTCATAAAATTAAGGGTGGATGATATAAAAATACGGTTGAATTTCAAAATCTTGTTGACAATAATATTAATAGAATTAACCACTCATCTTATTGTGAAATAATCATCTACTTGACATTTTAAATTTCAAGTGGTATTTTTTTAGAATTTTTTTCTAAAATTAAATAGTTAGAAATCATGTGCATAATTGCACACTACAGAACTACAAAGATTGAAGCTGTATTGGGGTGAAAGTTGTTTGCAACATTGATAATGGATTCGCTGGATGATGCTTGAGCTTAGAAACCAATCAATTGTTTCGAAAATATATATCATGTCCTCTTAAAACCAATTTGTAAATATATGCACTTTTATGCGTCTTTGTTTTGTTTTTGTTTTTTTTCCAACCATTACTTGGCGAAACCAGTCAAACCACTCCTACTATTTTCAATGTTTGCCTTTTGTTTCAATGACACCATCGTCCTTTTGATTTATTTGCTAATTAATGTCCTACCGTCAGTTGGAGATAAGAACTGACTATATTTATAAATCTAATTTACTCAAATCTCAAGAAGAAATAGTTAATTCAATGGTTATATGTGTAAATTTGTAACTTTGTTCTCATTTAAGATTGGATATTTTTCGACTCTTTCTTTTTTCTTTATTTTTATAGGTATAATTAATATGGGTAAAATTGTCACAATATTTCATTTATTATATGAAATTAGACTTATAAATAGGATCAAATTTTTTATAGTCAAAATAGACTTATAAATAGGATTAGAGTGCTATTTATCTTCTTATATTTTCCCCAATCAATCTTCATCAACCTTTCCCCCCATTTTTTTTATTTTTTATTATTAATTTAATAATCATATGAAACAAAAATTCTGGATAAACATACAAAAGGATTTTATAAACCACAAATATAAGGGCTAAAAAAATTGTCAGATTTATATAAGCTTGCTTATCTAAGCCTGCAGCCCTCCATAACCTTACTGTTTAGGCTTAACTCCTATATATATATATATATATATAAACTCTATTCTTTTTAAAAGTCCTAAATCATGAGTCTGATCTTTGACTTAAACAAGTTATTCAATTGCCTCAGTCTGTTTTCCTAGTTTTAGTAAGGAAAGGATATGGGTAATTCTCATTTCCTTTGCATATGTGTTTTATTTATATGCACAATTTTCTAAATTTCAACTTCTAGTTAAACGGATTTCACAATCATTGGAGAAAATAGAGGAATAGTAAGAAATAACATAAATATGGATATCCAATATCAATGTTATATTTGTAACAAAAAATTTGATCTAAACAGATTATAATACAATCAAATCTAAAAGAAATAGAAAAAATTATGTTTATAAAATATAATAATAATTTTATAAAGTATTATAGTTAAACCATATATTTTTTATTATGGTAAAAAACCATATTTGTTTTTTATTTTTTTTATATAAAAAAAAAGTTTTGAAAGAGTTCGACACCAGTTCCCTACCAAAAAAAATGTTTTTACTGCAGAAACATTTTTTTTGTCTCATTCACATAAAAGTAAGTGGGTCCCTTTATAAAGAAAAGAGAGAGACAATATCAGTGGGACCTACTCACTTTTATGTAAGTGAAACAGAAAAAATGTTTGTGCAGCAAAAACAGAAACATTAAATCTTTTTTATAAAGGGCAAAAATGTTTTTTTTTTTAATTTATAATATATTTAATAAGTGAACTGTTATTTCTTATTTTTTGTGAATTAGTTAAAGTGATCTATGCACAAGAGAATCTATGTATATAAGCCTAACTCAGCAACAAATGAATTGCCTACCACTGTGTTCCCCAATGAATCTCACTGGGTTCTTGTTGAATTTTTTTTTTTTAATTTTAAAAAAATGATATTTATCACATTATGAATTTAGGTTCGATGATATGAAGTCACAATCTCGTTAAATCAATGGTTGATATTCACATCAAGCTAGATGCTCCTTACCGAAAATATTCTCCTAAATTGAATGGTGCGCACCCATATGCGTCCATATGGTGTTGCATAATCATGGGAGCTCTTAGATTTGTGTCTATAAATATATATAATTAGGGGTACTTAATTGACCAGTTAAGAAAGCAAAGTGTTTGTATTTGACAGGATTAAAGTCAATCTCTCTTTGTATTGTCGTACAGAGAGATGAGCGATAACTTCAAGGATCTCATCATCATCAAGATGGGAGAGTCATCAAAGAGCAAGATCGGTTGCTTCCAATAGCGAATGTTGGGAGGATTATGAAGCAAATTCTGCCTCCTAACGCCAAAATCTCCAAAGAAGCCAAAGAAACAATGCAAGAATGTGTTTCCGAGTTAATAAGCTTCGTGACTGGGGAGGCCTCGACAAGTCTCACAAGGAAAAGCGCAAGACAGTGAACGGCAACGATATTTGCTGGGCCCTCGCCACTCTAGGGGTTTGACGACTACGCCGAGCCCCTCAAGAGGTATTTGCTTAAGTTTAGGGAATCAGAGGGCGAGAGATCTAACCAAAATAATGCTAACAATATTCATCCTGATCATGAACTTGATACTATTATTGGAGATGATCATCATCAAGCTTATGAATATGGAGGTGAGCCTCCTAGGAGAGCCCCCACTACTGCTGCTAGTGGTACCTCATTGATGAGGTTCAATGGCACCTCTCGTTTACGCCAGTTTTCAAACTTCTAGTTAGATTTAATTTCCTCCCTATAAATTTATGAAAAGATGACGCATATATATATATATATGTTTATTCAGAGTAGTGGCCTGGTACTTTGTTGTTTAGGACTTTAGGCTTAATTAAATTGTTGGGTACATGACATAGCTAGTGTTTGAGGATTATGTGGGTTATATATATAGCTAATCTTTGTACTTCTTGTCTGGTATTAAGTCTTTGTTGAGCTCAAGATTAATTAGCAGACATGTTTCAATTCATCTTGACAATTCATTTTAGTAGTTTGAAAAATAGGAGTTTAATTAATTATCGCTTATTTGGTGAAGATTCTTAAATTTTAATGAAATTGTAAGTTGATTGATATAAATTGAAATTTCTTGTTGTTTGATAACTGTTTGATAAAAGAGAACATCAAGTACCAGTCGATCTTACTGATCTTTTATCCTAAATGAAGGAATTAGTTATTAAAAGAAAATATCTTGAATCATCTATCTACCAAGAATAATTCGTGTTTGTAGAAATCTGTGATGGTTTGATGCTCAAATATAATCTATTGAGGAACCTATGGCGCATAGGCAAGAGGCACTAGTACAGTCTGCTATAAACGAATTTCTTGACATCTCCCTTTAAACGATCTATTTAAGGAACTAAATTTCCAGAGTCTTTGCCTCTTTGGTATATAATTTTTAAGCAATATTTTTTCATTAATTTGAGATTCCGTATTGACACACACACATATATGTATATACCCACGACTGTAACTCAGTCTCGCTTGTTACCAACTAAACCTGGGATATGATATTAGGGTTTCCATTAAATTACCACCTTCTCGCTTGTGCCTCTACATGCCTTCCTCCCATGTGGTTTTTGTCGTGTTTAATTTGAACTTTTCCTTTGCTGATATTGTCACCAATCTTCATGCCTTCAAAATGATCCACTTCGATATCCTCATCGTATATGAAACCCCATTCCCACATGGTGGTGTTTCAACAAGTTGCCATCCGGACAATCTCTTCTAATGATTCTCGATAATCACTTGCTATAAATATTCCATCACATGTTTAATAATGGAATCCCCACATCCTTCCATACAAATTAACATTCATTCATTATTCGTTCCATACAAAAATATGTCTTACATGTAGTATCAAGATCAACCATCCAATATATAAGATGTAAGGGAGTATCTACCTGTATATAGAACTTGCCACTTGCACCCCTCCAATTACAAGTTATAAAATAATAAAATATACAACTAAATAGAGTTTCCAGCTCAACTAATTAAATACCAAAGATGCATATGTAATTCAGCGAGTGATATATAAAGTTGGTGTGTTGTGTGATTTAATTTAAAGCTCGTAAGTCATACCCACTTTGAGCAAACGCTCACGAGGAATATCAAACACTTTGTCACTTTGTCTCAAGTTGTTCTTGAGAAAGTTGTAAGCATGATTGATCAAAATCTTCTTCCCTATGTTGGATCTTCTGCTAGCAACCACCTGGCTCTCACCGATCAAGTGCACAACACCTGCTCGCATTGCCCTCTCAATCGCCTCTATCTCCCTCTTCACTGCCTCTTGTAGTCTCTGTCTCATCTCTTCCGCACCACACTCTTGTACTACTCCTCCATCATTATCATCAACCTCTAAGATCTCCCCACCATCATCAGCAGTTTCACCATTCTCTATCACCACTCTCCGTGACACCCAAACCTCTCCAGAAATAAACTCCTTCAACTTTTCGACCAATAGTCTCTCAAATGGCTCATGCTCGTTTCGCACATCAGTGTACCCGTATCTAGCCACACAACGGAACACGTTAAGTTCTTTGGGTTCTACTCTGCGGAAGAGGAATCGCTCTTCTACAGCAACTTTGCTTATAGGTAACGACTTGATGGACACAAAGACAAGGACTGAGTGAAGTGCAGGCACATTTGTCACGTAATGCTGGAAAATAGGTGGGATACCCTGAACAAGCTCAGAGTAGAACAAGGCCAAACCAGGAATTCTGGAAACTTGTGCGTCAGCAGCAACCTCTCTGAGTTTCTCAGGAGAAATCTTGCGGTCAAGCTCAAAGTAGTACTTCCTTCTGTACACGTTGTTCCAGACGAACATGATGGACATGAGCACCGCAGCGAACGCAAGAGGAAGATACCCTCCTTGTTGAAATTTGTATAACACCGAGCTCAAATACAAAAGTTCCACGGTGCAAAATATAACAAGGTAACCAATAACAAGAAGGACATGTGTTTTCCATATCATGATCATGATCAGAACAAGTAAAGCTGATGTGAGTGTCATCACAAAAACCACAGCTATCCCTGTAGCATACGTAAAAACGAACGAAACTATACGTTAGATTATAAAGGAAGATTAGAAGTTTGGGTATATACGAGAGAATGATAAATTAATTATACCGTAGGCATTGCCAATTTTTGTGGTGTCTCTAAATCCAAGAGTGACGGCAACACAAGCTATCATTAGAATGTAGTTAATTTCAGGTATGTAAACTTGTCCTTCGTACTTGGCAGAAGTATGCACGATCTTCACACGAGGAAAGCAACCCAGTGAAAGGGATTGTTGGATTATAGAGAACGTCCCAGAAATCATGGCTTGAGAAGCTATGATTGCCGCTGCAACCGCGATCACAAACATTGGCCAGTACAAAGGGCCTGCAGTTACTTAACAATTAATTTAAACCCTTTATTTGCGTGTAGCAGGGGTGTGGTTTGCATTAATTAGCATATACCTGGAATTGACTCGTAAAAGGTGTTTTCAACAAGGTCGTTGTGTTTGCGAAGAAAGGAGGCTTGGCCAGTGTAAGCCAATATAAGAGCAGGGTATGTCACAGAACACATAGTGATTTGGATAGACCGAACACTGAAATGTCCAACATCAGCAAATAGTGCTTCAGTTCCTGCAAATTAATGAGTTAGAAATGGTAAATAACTTTATCACTGCAGGTGAAACGAACTTAAATTAACAGCCCGAAATTAAACCTGTGATGGAGAGCACAACGCCACCAAGAGAAATCCAAGCATCTTTCTTGTTCCTCTTAAAATATTGTATAATGTATGCAGGATTTAACGCTTTGAGAACGGTTGGATCATACTTGATAAAGTTGTAAATACCAATGCCTCCGATGAAAGTGAACCAAACACAAATGATGGGAGCAAAGCTGTACCCCACCTTATCAATTCCAAATCTTTGGACCATGAAAAGACATGCCAAAATTGCAACGGATATCCAAACAACCCCATCTATGCGCCAAAAACGTAAAAAATTCATCAGTTTCACTTGACATGCAAATGATATATAGCTTTGTCTAGCTGTGAGCATAAAATCGTGTATGTATAACAGAGCATATACGGACCGTCTGTTACAGATTTAGCAGCCTGCTTGATCCCTCCAACAGCTGATAGAACTGCAGCCAAACGAAACACTTCAGAATTAATTACTCCTCCACTAGTTTATAGCGCAAATTGCACTACAAACTTAGGACTGGAGGTTGTACTAACTTTGTTTCTGATTTCGCTTCCATATTGTGAAGGAAAAAGAAAAAGGGAGGGAACGAGAGAGACGAACCAAAAATGCAGGGAGTGAGAACACCATCACCAATGACCATAGAAGTACCAAGCATAGTAGCAAACAAGAGGAAAAACTTGGCAAAGTGGCTATTCTCAAGTTTAGATTTGATCTTTGAAGCTCTCCTCATTCTTGTGCTATTAGGCAACTCTAACCGATAATTAGACACCTCTGCATCCTCCGATTGCACATTCGGAATAAGCCCCACTTTTGCGTAACGACATATCAGAGAGTACAACGCAAATGTCCCTCCTGCATACAGTTCACTATGCACATTACAATATATCCTCCAAAAGCAAAGAATTGAAGAGCGTTACCGTAATTTATTTTTCCTTTTTAATTATCATGACTTTTTGTGTCGATATAACAATACTTGAGATGCAAGTTCTTTTGACGTAAATTATGGAAGTAAATTCAGCATCACTATCAGTCGGGAAAAGAATCGCGCATTCATGATTTTTGGCGGCGAGGGACTCCTGGACTTAAAAGTAATTTAATTTTACGGATTTATTACACACACAATTATTTTTATTACACACGCAAGAAAAACCGAATTAGTGATAGCAATTGAATTTATTAATTAATATAATATGAGGGAATGAACGGAGAAGAGGGTGTATGGACGTACCGTCGCCGTTGTCGTTGGCCTTCAAAACGATGAAGACGTATTTGATGAGAGGGATGAGCGTGATAGTGTAAATGATCATGGAGAGAACTCCCAAAACGTCGTCGTTATGATTGATGCCGGCGGTGAAGGTACTTGCATACACATAAAGCGGCGACGTCCCGATGTCCCCATACACTATTCCTATACTCTGAAACGCCAGCTGCATCATCACCCACATCGACTGCTACAAATGCAACCCCGTTAGTTTCAAGTTCAAATTTCCACCAACCAACTAATTATTATTTATCAATGGAATTAGTTAACCTGGGAGGAACGATGATGAGCGTTAGGATTGGAGTAGATTCGAGATTCTATGTCGAGAGAGTCATGTCTGGCGGGTAACTTTCGCCGGGAAGCACCACGAGCTTCCTGCTGCAGCTCTTCACTCTTCTCCGACGACATCTTTCTCAGTGGAAGAAAACACCAAGAACCTGATCGAGAAAGAGAGAAACAAAGAGAGTGCAATTGGATGGTGAGTACATGACTAGTTTAAAGGGAAAATTGATTACAGGGTCTAAGGAAGCAAAATAATTACAAAAAAGCCCAAGAAACATTCACATGCCAAGGCCTTTTCTGGCATTTTTTCAAAAAAAAAGTCTACGGACATAGTTGCTAATTGCTACAGATGTAGTTGTTAAAATGTAGTTGTTAATTAGACTGATTTAGTTGTTAACGGGGACTGATATAGTTGTTAACCACTACTGATGTAGTTGCTAACGTTTTTTGAAAAAATGTCAGAAAAGACCCTGGCATGTGAATGTTTTTTGAGCCTTTTTTGTAATTATTTTGCTTCCTTAGGTTCTGTAATCAATTTTCCCTAGTTTAAATACGAGAAGCCATACGATATGTAGTGAATATGTTGACGTTTTCATTTTTCCCACGTAGACACACGTATGTTACGCGTATATATTATTGCATCCCTTTTGTTTCTAAATTAAACTCTGCGAGATTCATTGTATGACATGACCATTCAATTAATCCTCAAATAACCTGTGATTTTCTACTTCATATGCCATTAATATATGAATTTTTTAATCGTTTTATCTTGAATATTCATTGGAAATCACTTCTCACATGAACAAGGAGGATTATAAAGGGAAGATGTGATAAACAGAAAAGCGCGTGCCTTTGGAGGATTCAATGTCCCGCAAATCGAGCAAGTCGCCCTCATGGAAGCACATAAGGTGCTGAGCTTCTTAGGGGGATGAAACATTTTTTTTTAATTTTTTTATATATTCTATTTATTTAGATTTAAATTATATGTTGCTTTCTAAAATATTTTTTGTACCCAGTATCTTAAAATAAATAATTTTCAGAATACAGGATAAATATTTCTAAATATAGTTCTGAAAAATAATTAATTTGAGATGCTAGAAGTAAAAAAATTTCAAAAAGTAGCATATAATTTAAATCTAAATAAATAGAATATATAAAAAAAATGTCTCATCTCTCTAATTAGAAAGACAAACAGATAAGGGAAAAGCACCTAACCTAATGTGGACCCAGGCTCATTGGCTGGGTTTTGCGATTTTAGAGTGGATTCCAATTTACTTATTTTCGTCATGTTTATTATTTTCTCGTACCGAAGGCGTGTTGTCCGTTTCGAACTTTGGTCTCCACTTTTTAGTTCTTACCTTTTGGTTGGCGTAAAGTCACGTGACTATGTTCACGTGTGACTCGCCAGCGGCAATATCCTTCTTGGCTTTTGGGAGGTTCATTGCCGTACGTAGTTGGAATTGGTCAAAAGGTTATGGCAGGGCAGGCAGCCAATCCCATTAACTAACAAGCCTTTTGTTCAGTGGTATTCTTGACATTGCCCCTTACATACCATAAGACAACGCATTAAGGTTAGGATACGATACTATAACCAATAAAGAATTGTCTGATTAGGAAGAGTATGCATACAACATGTTCAAATATTTGCCGTCAAATCTTGTCTATTTATTAAACTTCAAAAATATAACATGTCTTTATAAAATTTTTGAAATTCAAAATTTTTATATTACATTTAGATGTAAATTTTACAATATCGGGCCTGGACATAAAATTAATATCTTCCATTTTGAGACTTACCCATCAAACTATATTTAACGAAACGTTCAACTGGTGGTGTTAATGAATGAACGGATGAATCAAACTCTTACAGGAAGATTTTTCGCACAAAAATATCTGCGGGCCTTACCATAGGCACATAACAAGATTAACTCAAAAGGATGGCAAATTGGAATTGTGAAGCCATATGTTGAAATTATCAAGAAACCGAAACCCAAAAAATCATCATGCGCGCGGAAGCACAAGTAATGTGATTCCTGATGCCCTACCACGCACATCGGCTCCATTAAGGTCAGCCATTAACTGCAGTTAACTTGAAAACGAAACTTTTTTGGGGGCCAATAAAGGCATGGATTTTTTTATTTTTGAATGAACAGGGTATATATTAATGAGAATTGAGAGCTAAGTATGTACAGAGGAGTTACAGAGTTTCATAAAATGAAAAAAAAAAGGGCTAAGTATGAAGGAGAGGCAAGTAAAGCGCCGGTAGAAACAGTGTGATTAAGAAGCGAAACAGAAATTGAGATAAGCTGATATGGGGGGCGGTGCTTGTTTTTATCTGTGCATTTTTTTCCCTGGTGAAGTATGCGGACGAGCCTTCTCAGTGGATCAAGGAAATCGACCTCATTATAGTATAATAGCTTTTTTCTTGATGTCATAGCAATAATATGAATATTTTGAGATAAACATCCTACTTCTGAGGGCCCCAAAAGTTTTGGGCCAAAACCAATGTGAACAGGAAGCGTGTTCTTGTAGAATAAGCTCTTCAACAAACTGTCTGTATTTTTTTTTTTTATTATGTAATATATAATACAATCTTTACTACCTCAATTTAGTTTTGAGTTTGATCCCTCAAATTTTATGCTGTTTAAAACATTGATCTATATCTTTAAATGAAAATCTTGACTATTTTGCGTCTTAATGGACAAAACCTCTTGTTTAAAATTTAAGACATCAAAACCAAAATAAAATCAAATTTGATGAATTAAAAATTATATTAACCCACACACACACACACATATAAGACGTGAGAGTTCGTGTTAGGATTTGGAAGGATACATACCACCTTGGACAAGCCGTCCGAGTCAGATTTTTGTCAGGCAATGGCGCATTGCAACATTTTCTCCCCATTTACAAAATAGCCATAGGTCTTCTCTCAATCATTGAGATCGGATTTGATTTATATAGAATTTCCCTAGCAAAAATGGTGAGAGGATTTTTCTGGCATGGTTCGGCTCTGGTCCGTCTAGTAGCAATGGAAGAACTTATTGGGTAATAAATCATTGAGGAGTAAAATATGATGAGCGACGAAGTTTTTGGACAATCCAAGAGTTACTCAGTTTAAATAATGCTAGTAGGTTGAACATCAAATCAACGAGCTACAATCATCTAAGCTTGCACTTCATTTTGGCCATACCAAACATACACTTTAACTTCTGCTTAGCGTCTTGTGACACGAAAAAAATATGGCTTATAACGCGTTGCAATGAAAAGCTCTGCTGATTCCACTACAAAAAGCAGACATCTTTCCAGTATCTAGTAACAAAGGCCGTGACCACTTGCTTCGTTGAATGATGCTTACATACACAATATACAAAAAGCCCCCATAATCTTTGACCAAAAAAAAACCCCATAATATAAATCCCATGCCTCTACAATACCTTACTTTCTTAGGGCCCAATCAAAGATTGGGTTCTCCACTAATTCTCTTGCGCTAGGTCGTTTAACTGGATCAGGGTCCATCATGACCTAAATGAACCACAGTCACCCATCAGTTTCCACGGGAAAATACGATATAATTGACATAAAATGCAAAGCTGTAGAATAATATAGTTGACTGTTAATAGCACAGGTAACAGATGCCTTCTCAACTACCAATCATTGCCTTCCCTGTAGAAAACTAGACACTGGAATAACGGAATTGTAACTTCTTTACACACACGGTGCCATAGAGGTAAAATACTGCATAGCACCTTGAGCAAGTTCTGAAATTGCAACGAATGGCCAGGCAAGAGTGGCAACCTGCCTTCTTTCAGATTAAAAGATTTACATCCTGATTCTGGCAAAGGCGATCCTCGAATGAGCTCAAAAATAGAAGCTCCCAAAGAAAAGATATCAACCTTGTCAAGGTGATCATAATTCTCATTCAGGATTTCCTGGGGCATATAACGTGCATCACCCTCTTCAATTGGCAGGCTCTTATCAATGAGAGTTGCACAGCCAAAATCACCAAGCTTATAAACACCATTTTTGACATAAATATTATCAGGTTTAACATCAAGATGAGCTATGCCTCTTTCATGTATAAACAACAGTGCCTTTGCAACCTTCACAAAAATTCAAGTAAAATTTGTCAAAATATGGAGAGAAGAAAAACTAATCAACTAAAGAGGGCCATCAGCAGCATGATAAAGCAGCCTTCCAATCAAATTGGATTTATTGAAAGCTTATATTAGAATAGTTAAGCATTCAGAGACTAAAAGGGACTTTCATCATATACTTGAAACAAAAATTTAGATGTTAACTGACAATGGTTCCTAGATGTCAACAATAACTATCAACAGTAATTGAAACGGTCGTGAAAGGAAGTTCACCTGATGCAGTACTTCTAACACTTGGCCTTCCGTAAACATTGTATTGGCCTTGCTTATGGATAAGCTATGATCACATAACTCCATCTGAATGTACAGCCGCTCATTTTCAAACCATGAAGAATAGTACCCCACTATGTTTTCATAGGATCCTTAAGAGAATGACAAAACAAATTTGGTATAAAATTCCTAAGTCAGAAGGAAACCACAAGGAAAATTTAACTGTACAAACCTAAGGCAGCCAGTGCTTGAACTTCCATCAAAGCTTTTCTCCTGAAATGCAGAAAGATTTAGTTAATGGCTCAACCTAAGGTGAGCATAATCCAAAAGAGATGAAGATACTACCTTTCTGTTTCCTGGCACAACTGTCTTGTGCTGTGTTTCACAGCATACAAGCAACCGTCTATCCTCTTTAAAACTCTGAAAACGTTGCTAAAGTTTCCTATACCAATTTGCTGAGGAAAAAAGGGGGGAAATTGAAATATTAATGGAAGAAGTTAAGAGGTTTCAGGTCTCAAGCCATTTAAAACGTTGGCAACTAAAATTTCTATTTTCAACGTCATACCTCAATCTCATGGAAATCAGTGCGATAGCGTGAAAGCCCATCACCGCCAGTAATTGGAGGGAACATACCTGCAGTTATAGCAATTCATTGTTTCTACAATGCAGTAACTTCGAATGGAAAAAACCAACAGATATCCACTATGCATGCTTGTCTAAAGCGGGATGACCAAAAATGTACCTGCATATTTTGATCTTTGGTTTCCATAGGGATCTTTGTCATTATCTAAAGCATCTTTCAAATACGGGTTCCTAATGCAGGGAGGGGGTATGACCCTAGAGCGCAAGGCAACCACAGAATGTGAAAGATAATTTTGAGCCTTCGGTTTGCTAGTGGAAACCAGTTTCTCAATATCTTCTTCATCTGCTGCAGACTCGGTTCCAAGCTCCACAGCTTGATGACCACCAGATAAAGTAGGACTGAGAGGATTCCCTAAGACACCATCTATGAAAAGTCCACATTGACAGCAAAAAGTAGGCTGAATAAGAATGGTTTATCAGTATAAGATGCTCTAGCGCATTAAGAGATTGCTGTTGTCATTTTCATATGGTAGGCAAACACCTATGTAAAATTAAATTAATTGAATTGAGTGCTTGGGAGATAAAGATCAACAGACATGAGTCATGACATTCAACAAAATTTTAAAATCTTCTTCAACACGATTCTAACCTTCTCAAACACTCATTATGGACTCTAATAAATCATTAAATGCACATATCTGAGTTCCTAATTCTTCAGTGCACGTGTATAATCTACAAGATTTTACAACATAACGACCACATTATAAAAGCATGCCACTATTTACCAAAGATCTCTAGACTCTTCTGAGTATCTTAGTTTTCAAAGCAAATTAGAAACCAGTCAGTCCAATCAGCCCCACTTGAAATAAATGCTCAGAGGCTAGCCAAAACAAATAATTCCAGTGGCGAGGTGAGGTGTGGCTTTCACAACACATTTTCCTTTTATAATCTCAATTCTAAGTCACAAAAATAATTTGATCGAAAAGTGATTATATCCACTCTGGTAAAGTTCACATTTCCTGCGATAATGAATAGTTAACTTACAAGTTTTCAGGGCTGAAGCTGTTGTATCTAAATGAGTATGAAGCTCACTTCTTATATTTTAAGACTAAAGCAAATGTAGCACAATCCCTCATATATTAGCATAATAAAAGCAAATAGAAAGTGCCAAACGCTACGTATGCACCTTATCCCATCCAATCTCTACTGAATATGCTCTTCGTGATGATGCACTTCAAAATTAGAAGCTCCAAAACCAATCTTTTTCCTTTTTTTATTCTTGGGGCGGGGGCTGGAAAATATAACTTTGCAAAGTATAGCAATGCCAACTGAAGTATCAAGGCTATAGCTGGTCTTACCCAATCGGCATCTCTTGCTTTTAGTAGTATTTAGTTTTTCCGGTGACTTGGGACATGGGATATTCTCCTGCTTTTGGAAGGGGGATGACTAAAAATTAGTATTATATTAAAAACCAAATCGCGACATCATCAATGTGAATTACTTTCCACCTTGTTGCAGTCCAAGCCGTTAAAAATATACTGATTATCCGGGGTTATGTAATCTGGAGTGCTGCCAAGAGCGACAAAGAACGAGGAGACAAATATGTTAAACGAAAATCATTTGGATTTCCAGTGAAATTGGCAAAACGCAGATTATGAATGCCAAACAAAAAAGTAGACACGGGCAACGTAGATGAGTAAAGACTTGTGTACCAGAAGAAATCTTGGCTGAGAATGAAATCTTTGTCGTCCACATTGTTGTCAACCATATGATCCAGAGCGACAGGGGAAGATGAGGGAAGATTGCTGTCACGGGCTTCGGCTTCAAGAAGGTTCTGGAAGCGAGGGACGGCGGAAGATGACGACTGTTGGTGAAAAGGAAGGAGGGATACTTGCCCTAGCTGATTCTGCAAGTGACTAGCTAGTGTTCCCTTCATTTTGGTCGACCCCTTACTCACACTTCGTCTTCTACTGCTGGTCCTCCTCCCACAGCTCTTCCCCTTCATCAATGATCAATCACAACCGTGCCTCCCCCTGCTTCTCTAGTCCTTCACTCGTTGATTTTGAACGTCTTAATCTCAGTTTCTTAAATGTACTTATTTACCCAAGAGATAATAATTTAATAATTTCAGTGGGAAAAACTAAAAGCATCGCAAAATGTTCAAATCGCGCGGGTTCTCCACTTTTTCAAGATGGATTCAACGTCGAATCCTCACCGTTTATTTCGGAATGAGGGACCACTGGTATCGTGTCGACGCTTGGATCTGCCATATTCTAAACGACCACGTTTTGAGGGGCGGGTGTTTGGTGCTGAGTGCTGCGTAAGCTTCTCTCCCTGTGGCCTGACCGCCCCTTCGGTTTCTTCTCAGGGCTGACGCGCACGGCGCAAGGGCGTGGCGAGACGCCATCTAGGCCATTGGGAATTTTAATTTTACTTTCAAATTTTTTTTAAAAAAAAGTCCATGTGATCGCACTATCGCCGTCATCGCACACCGTTCTCTGACAATATTTGAGACTAGTAAAAAGGATTTGTTAATACTTTTAAAGTTATTATTAACTTTGTATGACCCGTAACTCTTAGAATTATTTATCTTTAATCTCTTAAGTATTGTAACCCCAATGAATGACTTGAGAGGGGTTTCGTGTGATTACTGTCATTAAATCTATCTTTATTTTTTGTAGCTCTAGCGTCAGATTTTGATGGTTGGAAGCTTCACGCTTATAAAGGCATTTGTATATAAAAGGAAAAAATAAAGCTAATGTTAAAAGCGTTAATAGCCACACCATTTTATATTTAATACATAAATGGTCCTAAATGAGAAACAAATACATATTTTAAACACACACGTCACATAATCAGCTGTGATGATGCTACACTGAGTGAAAATCATTTCACACTATTACAATGAATTCTTTGATCACAAACTGTGGTTTGATCATCAAAGAGGTTTAACTAAGCCCAGAACTTTAAGCTCTGTTTCAAGGATACAGCTATTTGCTTCTAAAAAGCCCTTAGTTGGGTCCTTGAGTGTGGCCAATGGCACGAGCATTCTTGATCCCCAAGTGGGACTCGAGCTGGAAAAGTGCCTATAGACTGGAAAAAATGGGAAAACAAACGAACATATCTTGAGAATTATCTTAAACACATGCTCAATTGAAGTTTCCAAGTTAAAACAAAAACATAGTCGTGAATCTCACATTTTGTTTCAGCATGCTGTCCCTTGATTTGGTCCTTGACACACAAAATGCAGTGCACATATACTTTAGTGTTAGGTGGAATTGACGAGGCGTCTACGGTCAGAAACAGAGAGGCACTGTTGCCCTTGCCCTCAGCAGTCCCATTAGGGTAGAAAACGAGTTTCCTGCATCAAAACAAAACCAGAATACGTTATTTCATGCATTTGATTAAAACATAACATTAATAGGTGATGGCTACGTGGGAAGTAAGGAAGCATAGTTTCATACCATCTGTAGTTTCCAGCAGGGAAAAGTGCGGACTCATACTTTTCTAAGTTAACTTTTGAAAAGCTATCGAATTTCCACCTATAAGACCCTAGAGGAGGTTCATGTATCATTGATAAGTATTCTTGCTTGGGAGGAGGCTTCATGACAAAGATCTCGGCTCCGAAAACGCAGGCATCCTCAATCAGAAAACCATTTGAAGGGTCGTTGAACGAGACGAGGTCCATGTATTTTGATATGCCCCATTCAGTTTGGAGCTTACGAAAATGCCTTGTGCTTGCGTCTGCGCATTTCACCAGTGATTGAGCCAACAAGGTATGAAATGCAAGGCTAAATAATGATATACATGCGAGAGCTTTTGAAGTACCTCGATAAGAAAAATACTCGTCACGATGAAAATCATATACAAACAGATTTACAATGGCATTGACCTCCCAGCCAACAGGAAATGTGCTCGAGCTTGAAACCATCAAATTCAAATACGCTGAGATATGATCCTGCCCGTCCTTTTTCTTGTTGCCAGTTGGGTATATGGATAGAGTCCTGCGACAAAGACAACAAGACATGTCATCATTTTATTTTGCATTAAAATTAAAAACACGTCCAAAAAAAAAAAGCATGAAAGCGTGCCATTGGTAGCCCCCTGCTTCGAACTCTTCTGAGGTGTAGTTTTCTACCGAGAGCTTCGAAAGGGACGAGAAGGGCTCGATTTTGAATAAGCAGTGACAAGGAGGAACTGTTCTTCCTAAAGTATATTATCACGCAAGAGAAGGAAAAAAAAAAAAAAAAACACCGCTAGTCAGTTCAATTGAATCTACAAGATATGCAGAAAGGGAAATGTGAAGGGAAGGGGCAAAGAGAAGGTGAAAGGCATAATTAAGGTTATTGAGAGCGACACCTTTCATGGGCCTGACTGATAATGGAATGAGGGCACAACAACTCATCATGTGGTCGGAAGAGGGAGATTAACGGAGTTTTGACTTGTGATCGTACTTGTCCCAACTTCGAAGGACGCTTTTGGATTAATAGGGGCTCAAAGATTCCAGGCCACCTTGTGCGGGCAGTCCCTGTTTTCCAAATTCGTGTTCAATTCATCCAAGACTCTGCTCTACAGCAAGAAAAGGATAGCATGCTAGCATGTGTATGAGATTATGCCAATGGCAAAGCATGAAGCTTCTGTTGCGGCAACAAGAAAAGGACCATATATGCGAGCATGTATTCGATTGCGTCAACATGCTTGCCGCAATGGTTTGTTGTAGAAGAAATTAAACATGCATGTGAATCCTTATTTAACAGTTTTGGAAGGTAGGGATTTAGATCAAACTGCGTAAAATTAAAGGACCCAGCGATTAAAAAAAAAAAACTTAAGGACGTGTTTCAAAATTTATAAAATCTATAACAATGTTCAAATTAGTTTTCCCTAGAAAATATGAAAAATATGATAGTGTATGTAAGTCGGGCTTGACTTCTATTTACACCAAATTTTACTTGAGTCCCTTAAATTTAAAAAGAGCACTTTTTTCCGGTCATTTTGACACCACTAATTTTATTTTTTAAGAAATTCCGATTCAATAAATTTAAATGGTGATTTCATAATTAAATGCTGATAAAAATATACTTAAATTTTAGTTCTTTAATATAATAATTTTTATATTTTAAATTTTAAGCATGATTTATCATCATTTAATTGAACAATCATCATTCAAATTTTGTGAGCTAGCATTCTTCGTTAAATAAAAATAACAATGTTAAAATGAAAAGTATAAATGGAGCTTTTAAATTTGATGAGGGACCAAATTTAAACTTAATATAAACTTAAAAGACTAAATGTATATTCTTACCTCATTCTTCCCTCTTGTAATCTTATCTTTATCCTATATCAAGAAAATGAATCTTTTGAATTAATATTTTATAAAACCATTGTCATAAAAATAATTAAATTTGAATTATTAAAATTCTGAATAGGCTCAGTAAATGATATAACTCAGTAAAGTTTTTATAATATATTTATAATACATACATACACATTGTGTGAAGTTAGATGTTTAATCTTAACAATATATCTCATAAAATTAAGGGTGAATGATATAAAAATACTATTGAATTTCAAAATCCCGTTGACAGTGATATTAATAAGATTAATAACTTATTTTATTATGAAATCACCTATTTAATAGTTAGAATTTTAAGTTTTAAGTGGGATTTTTTAGAATTTTTTCTAAAATTAAATAGTTAGAAATCATGTGCTTAATTGCACACTACAGAACTACAAAGATTGAAGCTGTATTGGGGTGAAAGTTGTTCGTCAACATTGAGAAGGGATTCGTTGGATGATGCTTGAGCTTAGAAACCAATCCATTGTTTTGAAATTATATACCATGTCCTCTTAAAACCAATTTGTAAATATATGCACTTTTATGAGTCTTTTTTCCAACCATTACTAGGCGAAACCACTCCTACTATTTTCAATGTCTGCCTTTTGTTTTAACGACAACGTCGTCTTTTGATTTATTTGCTAATTAATGTCCTTACCGTCAGTTGGAGATAATAACTGACTATTTCTCTTCTTATATATTCCCCAATCAATTTTCACCAACCTTTCCCCCGATTTTTTTTACTTTTTATTATTAATTTAATGATCATATGAAACAAAAAGTCTGGAAAAACATACAAAAGGATTTTATAAACCACAAATATGAGGGGTAAAAAAAAATTGTCAGATTTAAACGAGCTTTGTGTTTATTTAAACCTGTAGCCCTCCAGGGCTTTTCTGTTTAGGCTTAACTCCGTTCAGTATGTAAACTCTATTCTTTTTGAACGTCCTAAATCATGAGTCTGGTCTTTGACTTAAACATGTTTAACTAGACTGGTCCAATTGCCTCAGTCTATTTTCCTGGTTTTTATCTAAATGAGTATGAAGCTCACTTCTTATATTTTCAGACTAAAGCAAGTGTAGCACAATCCCTCATATATTAGCATCATAAAAGCAAACAGAACAGTTACAAACGCTACGGATGCACCTTATCCCATCCAATATCTCCTGAATATGCTCTTCGTGACGATGCATGCACTTCAAAATTAGAAGCTCCAAAACCAATCTTTTTCCTTTTTTTATTCTTGGGGCGGGGGCAGGAAAATATAACTTTGCAAAGTATAGCAATGCCAACTGAAGTATCAAGGCTATAGCTAGTCTTACCCAATCGGCATCTCTTGCTTTTAGTAGTATTTAGTTTTTCCGGTGACTTGGGACATGGGATATTCTCCTGCTTTAGGCCATTGGGAATTTTAATTTTAATTTTTAAATTAAAAAAAGTCCATGTGATCGCACTATCGCAGTCATCGCACACCGTTGTCTGACAATGCTTGAGACTGGTAAAAAGGATTTATTAATGCTTTTAAAGTTATTATTAACTTTGTATGACCCGTAACTCTTTGTATTCTTTATCTGTAATCTCCTAAATATTGTAACCCCAATGAATGACTTGGGAGGGGCTTTGTGTGATTGCTGTCATTAGACCTATCTTTATTTTTTGTAGCTCTAGCGTCAGATTTTGATGGTTGGAAGCTTCAAGCTTATAAAGGCATTGGTATATATAAGGAAAAAACAAAGCTAATGTTAAAAGCGTTAATATCCACACCATTTTATATTTAATACATAAATAGTCCTACATGAGAAATAAATACATATTTTAGACAATACGTCATGTGAATCAGCTGTGATGCTGCACTTATTGAAAATCATTTCACACCGTTATAATGAATTCTTTGATCATAAACTGTCGTTTGATCATCAAAGGTCTTTATCTAAGCCCAGAACCTTAATCTCTGTTTCGAGGATACATCTATTTGCTTCTAAAAAGCCCTTAGCTGGGTCCTTGAATGTGGCCAATGGCAAGAACTTTCTTGATCCCCACGTGGGATACGAGCTGGAGAAGTGCTTATAGGCTGGAAAAAATGGGAAAACAAATGAACATATCTTGAGAATTATTTTAAACACATGCTCAATTGAAGTTTCCAAGTTAAAACAAAAACATAGTCGTGAATCTCACATTTTATTTCAGCATGCTGTCCCTTGATTTGGTCCTTGACGCGCAAAATGAAGTACACATATAATTTAGTGTTAAGTGGAATTGACGACGATGTGTCTACGGTCAGAAACAGAGAGACACTATTGCGCTTGCCCTCAGCTGTCCCATCAGGGAAGAAATCGAGTCTCCTGCATCAAAACAAAAACAGAATAAGTTATTTCATGCATTTGATTAAAACATAACATTAGTAGGTGACGGCTACCTAGGAAGTTAGGAAACATTGTTTCATACCATCGGTAGTTTCCGGCAGGGAAAATTTCGGACCAATACTCTTCTAAGGAACGTCCTGAAAAGTTATCGAATTTCCACCTATAAGGCACAAGAGGAGGTTCATGTATCATTGATAAGCATTCTTGCTTGGAAGGAGGCTTTATGACAAAGATCTCGGCTCCGAAAACGCAGGCATCCTCAATCAGAAAACCATTTGAAGGGTCGTTGAACGAGACGAGGTCCATGAATTTTGATATGCCCCATTCAGTTTGGAGCTTATGAAAATGCCTTGTGCTTGCGTCTGCGCATTTCACCAGTGATTGAGCCAACAAGGTATGAAATGCAAGGCTAAATAATGATATACATGCGAGAGCTTTTGAAGTACCTTGGTAAGAAAAATACTCGTCACGAAGAAAATCATATACAAACAGATTTGCAATGGCATTGACCTCCCTGCCAACAGGAAATGTGCTCGAGCTTGAAACCATCAAATTCAAATACGCTGAGATATGACCCTGCCCGTCCTTTTTCTTGTTGCCAGTTGGGTATATGGATAGAGTCCTGCGACAAAGACAACAAGACATGTCATCATTTTATTTTGCATTAAAATTAAAAACACGTCCAAAAAAAAAAAAGGATGAGAGCGTGCCATTGGTAGCCCCCTGCTTCGAACTCTTCTGAGGTGTAGTTTTCTACCGAGACCTTCGAGAGGGACGAGAAGGACTCGATTTTGAATAAGCAGTGACCAGGAGGAACTATTCTTCCTAAAGTATATTATCACCCAAGAGATGGGAAAAAAAAAAAAAAAAACACCGCTAGTCAGTTCATTTGAATCTAAAAGATATGCAGAAACGAAAATGTGAAGGTGAAAGGCATAATTAAGGTTATTGAGAGCTACACCTTTCATGGGTCTGACTGATAATGGAATGAGGGCACAACAACTCATCATGTGGTCGGAAGAGGGAGATTAACGGAGTTTTGACTTGTGATCGTCCTTGTCCCAACTTCGAAGGACGCTTTTGGATTAATAGGGGCTCAAAGATTCCAGGCCACCTTGTGCGGGCAGTCCCTGTTTTCCAAATTCGTGTTCAATTCATCCAAGACTCTGCTCTACAGCAAGAAAAGGATAGCATGCTAGCATGTGTATGAGATTATGCCAATGGCAAAGCATGAAGCTTCTGTTGCGGCAACAAGAAACGGACCATATGCGAGCATGTATTCGATTGCGTCAACATGCTTGCGCAATGGTTTGTCGAAGAAGAAATATGCATGTGAACGAATATAGTGGAGAGAGGTTGAATTTGCGTATGGAGGAAAGCCTCATAACGCGGGGTAGCTTACTAACGGAAATTCTCAACTCTGTGAATCCTTATTTAACAGTTTTGGAAGGTAGGGATATAGATCAAACTGCGTAAAATTAAAGGACCCAGCGATTAAAAAAAAAAAAAAAACTTAAGGACGTGTTTCAAAATTTATAAAATCTATAACAATGTTCAAATTAGTTTTCCCTGGAAAATATGATAGAGTATGTAAGTCAGGCTTGACTTCTAGCTATTTAACCAAATTTTACTTGAGTCCCTTAAATTTAAAAAGAGCACTTTTTTCCGGTAATTTTGAAATGCCGGTTCAATAAATTTAAATAGGGATTTCACAATTAAATGCTGATAAAAATATACTTAAATTTTAGTTCTTTAATTAATATAATAATTTTTATATTTTAAAATTTAAGCATGATTTATCGTCATTTAATTGAACAATCATCATTCAAATTAAATTTTGTGAGTTAGCATTTTTTGGTTACATAAAAATAACAATGTTAAAATGAAAGGATTGTAAATGGAGCTTTTAAATTTCAGTGGCCGAATTTAAACTTAATATAGACTTAAAAGACTGAAGGTATATTCTTACCTCCTTCTTTCTTCTTGTAATCTTATATTTATCTTATATCAAGAAAATGAATTTTTTGATTTGATATTTTATAAAACTATTATCATACAAATAATTAAATTTGAATTATTAAAATTCTGAATAGGCTCGATAAATGATATAACTCAGTAAAGTTTTTATTATATTTATAATACATACATATGTGTGAAGTTAGATGTTTAATCTTAACAATATATCTCATAAAATTAAGGGTGGATGATATAAAAATACGGTTGAATTTCAAAATCTTGTTGACAATAATATTAATAGAATTAACCACTCATCTTATTGTGAAATAATCATCTACTTGACATTTTAAATTTCAAGTGGTATTTTTTTAGAATTTTTTTCTAAAATTAAATAGTTAGAAATCATGTGCATAATTGCACACTACAGAACTACAAAGATTGAAGCTGTATTGGGGTGAAAGTTGTTTGCAACATTGATAATGGATTCGCTGGATGATGCTTGAGCTTAGAAACCAATCAATTGTTTCGAAAATATATATCATGTCCTCTTAAAACCAATTTGTAAATATATGCACTTTTATGCGTCTTTGTTTTGTTTTTGTTTTTTTTCCAACCATTACTTGGCGAAACCAGTCAAACCACTCCTACTATTTTCAATGTTTGCCTTTTGTTTCAATGACACCATCGTCCTTTTGATTTATTTGCTAATTAATGTCCTACCGTCAGTTGGAGATAAGAACTGACTATATTTATAAATCTAATTTACTCAAATCTCAAGAAGAAATAGTTAATTCAATGGTTATATGTGTAAATTTGTAACTTTGTTCTCATTTAAGATTGGATATTTTTCGACTCTTTCTTTTTTCTTTATTTTTATAGGTATAATTAATATGGGTAAAATTGTCACAATATTTCATTTATTATATGAAATTAGACTTATAAATAGGATCAAATTTTTTATAGTCAAAATAGACTTATAAATAGGATTAGAGTGCTATTTATCTTCTTATATTTTCCCCAATCAATCTTCATCAACCTTTCCCCCCATTTTTTTTATTTTTTATTATTAATTTAATAATCATATGAAACAAAAATTCTGGATAAACATACAAAAGGATTTTATAAACCACAAATATAAGGGCTAAAAAAATTGTCAGATTTATATAAGCTTGCTTATCTAAGCCTGCAGCCCTCCATAACCTTACTGTTTAGGCTTAACTCCTATATATATATATATATATATAAACTCTATTCTTTTTAAAAGTCCTAAATCATGAGTCTGATCTTTGACTTAAACAAGTTATTCAATTGCCTCAGTCTGTTTTCCTAGTTTTAGTAAGGAAAGGATATGGGTAATTCTCATTTCCTTTGCATATGTGTTTTATTTATATGCACAATTTTCTAAATTTCAACTTCTAGTTAAACGGATTTCACAATCATTGGAGAAAATAGAGGAATAGTAAGAAATAACATAAATATGGATATCCAATATCAATGTTATATTTGTAACAAAAAATTTGATCTAAACAGATTATAATACAATCAAATCTAAAAGAAATAGAAAAAATTATGTTTATAAAATATAATAATAATTTTATAAAGTATTATAGTTAAACCATATATTTTTTATTATGGTAAAAAACCATATTTGTTTTTTATTTTTTTTATATAAAAAAAAAGTTTTGAAAGAGTTCGACACCAGTTCCCTACCAAAAAAAATGTTTTTACTGCAGAAACATTTTTTTTGTCTCATTCACATAAAAGTAAGTGGGTCCCTTTATAAAGAAAAGAGAGAGACAATATCAGTGGGACCTACTCACTTTTATGTAAGTGAAACAGAAAAAATGTTTGTGCAGCAAAAACAGAAACATTAAATCTTTTTTATAAAGGGCAAAAATGTTTTTTTTTTAATTTATAATATATTTAATAAGTGAACTGTTATTTCTTATTTTTTGTGAATTAGTTAAAGTGATCTATGCACAAGAGAATCTATGTATATAAGCCTAACTCAGCAACAAATGAATTGCCTACCACTGTGTTCCCCAATGAATCTCACTGGGTTCTTGTTGAATTTTTTTTTTTTAATTTTAAAAAAATGATATTTATCACATTATGAATTTAGGTTCGATGATATGAAGTCACAATCTCGTTAAATCAATGGTTGATATTCACATCAAGCTAGATGCTCCTTACCGAAAATATTCTCCTAAATTGAATGGTGCGCACCCATATGCGTCCATATGGTGTTGCATAATCATGGGAGCTCTTAGATTTGTGTCTATAAATATATATAATTAGGGGTACTTAATTGACCAGTTAAGAAAGCAAAGTGTTTGTATTTGACAGGATTAAAGTCAATCTCTCTTTGTATTGTCGTACAGAGAGATGAGCGATAACTTCAAGGATCTCATCATCATCAAGATGGGAGAGTCATCAAAGAGCAAGATCGGTTGCTTCCAATAGCGAATGTTGGGAGGATTATGAAGCAAATTCTGCCTCCTAACGCCAAAATCTCCAAAGAAGCCAAAGAAACAATGCAAGAATGTGTTTCCGAGTTAATAAGCTTCGTGACTGGGGAGGCCTCGACAAGTCTCACAAGGAAAAGCGCAAGACAGTGAACGGCAACGATATTTGCTGGGCCCTCGCCACTCTAGGGGTTTGACGACTACGCCGAGCCCCTCAAGAGGTATTTGCTTAAGTTTAGGGAATCAGAGGGCGAGAGATCTAACCAAAATAATGCTAACAATATTCATCCTGATCATGAACTTGATACTATTATTGGAGATGATCATCATCAAGCTTATGAATATGGAGGTGAGCCTCCTAGGAGAGCCCCCACTACTGCTGCTAGTGGTACCTCATTGATGAGGTTCAATGGCACCTCTCGTTTACGCCAGTTTTCAAACTTCTAGTTAGATTTAATTTCCTCCCTATAAATTTATGAAAAGATGACGCATATATATATATATATGTTTATTCAGAGTAGTGGCCTGGTACTTTGTTGTTTAGGACTTTAGGCTTAATTAAATTGTTGGGTACATGACATAGCTAGTGTTTGAGGATTATGTGGGTTATATATATAGCTAATCTTTGTACTTCTTGTCTGGTATTAAGTCTTTGTTGAGCTCAAGATTAATTAGCAGACATGTTTCAATTCATCTTGACAATTCATTTTAGTAGTTTGAAAAATAGGAGTTTAATTAATTATCGCTTATTTGGTGAAGATTCTTAAATTTTAATGAAATTGTAAGTTGATTGATATAAATTGAAATTTCTTGTTGTTTGATAACTGTTTGATAAAAGAGAACATCAAGTACCAGTCGATCTTACTGATCTTTTATCCTAAATGAAGGAATTAGTTATTAAAAGAAAATATCTTGAATCATCTATCTACCAAGAATAATTCGTGTTTGTAGAAATCTGTGATGGTTTGATGCTCAAATATAATCTATTGAGGAACCTATGGCGCATAGGCAAGAGGCACTAGTACAGTCTGCTATAAACGAATTTCTTGACATCTCCCTTTAAACGATCTATTTAAGGAACTAAATTTCCAGAGTCTTTGCCTCTTTGGTATATAATTTTTAAGCAATATTTTTTCATTAATTTGAGATTCCGTATTGACACACACACATATATGTATATACCCACGACTGTAACTCAGTCT
Organism: Acacia confusa; assembly: GCA_037074495.1. Classification (NCBI taxonomy): domain Eukaryota; kingdom Viridiplantae; phylum Streptophyta; class Magnoliopsida; order Fabales; family Fabaceae; genus Acacia; species Acacia confusa. Next base: position 2,821,088 of record CM073507.1, on the reverse strand, counting down.
CGCTTGTTACCAACTAAACCTGGGATATGATATTAGGGTTTCCATTAAATTACCACCTTCTCGCTTGTGCCTCTACATGCCTTCCTCCCATGTGGTTTTTGTCGTGTTTAATTTGAACTTTTCCTTTGCTGATATTGTCACCAATCTTCATGCCTTCAAAATGATCCACTTCGATATCCTCATCGTATATGAAACCCCATTCCCACATGGTGGTGTTTCAACAAGTTGCCATCCGGACAATCTCTTCTAATGATTCTCGATAATCACTTGCTATATATATTCCATCACATGTTTAATAATGGAATCCCCACATCCTTCCATACAAATTAACATTCATTCATTATTCGTTCCATACAAAAATATGTCTTACATTTAGTATCAAGATCAACCATCCAATATATAAGATGTAAGGGAGTATCTACCTGTATATAGAACTTGCCACTTGCACCCCTCCAATTACAAGTTATAAAATAATAAAATATACAACTAAATAGAGTTTCCAGCTCAACTAATTAAATACCAAAGATGCATATGTAATTCAGCGAGTGATATATAAAGTTGGTGTGTTGTGTGATTTAATTTAAAGCTCGTAAGTCATACCCACTTTGAGCAAACGCTCACGAGGAATATCAAACACTTTGTCACTTTGTCTCAAGTTGTTCTTGAGAAAGTTGTAAGCATGATTGATCAAAATCTTCTTCCCTATGTTGGATCTTCTGCTAGCAACCACCTGGCTCTCACCGATCAAGTGCACAACACCTGCTCGCATTGCCCTCTCAATCGCCTCTATCTCCCTCTTCACTGCCTCTTGTAGTCTCTGTCTCATCTCTTCCGCACCACACTCTTGTACTACTCCTCCATCATTATCATCAACCTCTAAGATCTCCCCACCATCATCAGCAGTTTCACCATTCTCTATCACCACTCTCCGTGACACCCAAACCTCTCCAGAAATAAACTCCTTCAACTTTTCGACCAATAGTCTCTCAAATGGCTCATGCTCGTTTCGCACATCAGTGTACCCGTATCTAGCCACACAACGGAACACGTTAAGTTCTTTGGGTTCTACTCTGCGGAAGAGGAATCGCTCTTCTACAGCAACTTTGCTTATAGGTAACGACTTGATGGACACAAAGACAAGGACTGAGTGAAGTGCAGGCACATTTGTCACGTAATGCTGGAAAATAGGTGGGATACCCTGAACAAGCTCAGAGTAGAACAAGGCCAAACCAGGAATTCTGGAAACTTGTGCGTCAGCAGCAACCTCTCTGAGTTTCTCAGGAGAAATCTTGCGGTCAAGCTCAAAGTAGTACTTCCTTCTGTACACGTTGTTCCAGACGAACATGATGGACATGAGCACCGCAGCGAACGCAAGAGGAAGATACCCTCCTTGTTGAAATTTGTATAACACCGAGCTCAAATACAAAAGTTCCACGGTGCAAAATATAACAAGGTAACCAATAACAAGAAGGACATGTGTTTTCCATATCATGATCATGATCAGAACAAGTAAAGCTGATGTGAGTGTCATCACAAAAACCACAGCTATCCCTGTAGCATACGTAAAAACGAACGAAACTATACGTTAGATTATAAAGGAAGATTAGAAGTTTGGGTATATACGAGAGAATGATAAATTAATTATACCGTAGGCATTGCCAATTTTTGTGGTGTCTCTAAATCCAAGAGTGACGGCAACACAAGCTATCATTAGAATGTAGTTAATTTCAGGTATGTAAACTTGTCCTTCGTACTTGGCAGAAGTATGCACGATCTTCACACGAGGAAAGCAACCCAGTGAAAGGGATTGTTGGATTATAGAGAACGTCCCAGAAATCATGGCTTGAGAAGCTATGATTGCCGCTGCAACCGCGATCACAAACATTGGCCAGTACAAAGGGCCTGCAGTTACTTAACAATTAATTTAAACCCTTTATTTGCGTGTAGCAGGGGTGTGGTTTGCATTAATTAGCATATACCTGGAATTGACTCGTAAAAGGTGTTTTCAACAAGGTCGTTGTGTTTGCGAAGAAAGGAGGCTTGGCCAGTGTAAGCCAATATAAGAGCAGGGTATGTCACAGAACACATAGTGATTTGGATAGACCGAACACTGAAATGTCCAACATCAGCAAATAGTGCTTCAGTTCCTGCAAATTAATGAGTTAGAAATGGTAAATAACTTTATCACTGCAGGTGAAACGAACTTAAATTAACAGCCCGAAATTAAACCTGTGATGGAGAGCACAACGCCACCAAGAGAAATCCAAGCATCTTTCTTGTTCCTCTTAAAATATTGTATAATGTATGCAGGATTTAACGCTTTGAGAACGGTTGGATCATACTTGATAAAGTTGTAAATACCAATGCCTCCGATGAAAGTGAACCAAACACAAATGATGGGAGCAAAGCTGTACCCCACCTTATCAATTCCAAATCTTTGGACCATGAAAAGACATGCCAAAATTGCAACGGATATCCAAACAACCCCATCTATGCGCCAAAAACGTAAAAAATTCATCAGTTTCACTTGACATGCAAATGATATATAGCTTTGTCTAGCTGTGAGCATAAAATCGTGTATGTATAACAGAGCATATACGGACCGTCTGTTACAGATTTAGCAGCCTGCTTGATCCCTCCAACAGCTGATAGAACTGCAGCCAAACGAAACACTTCAGAATTAATTACTCCTCCACTAGTTTATAGCGCAAATTGCACTACAAACTTAGGACTGGAGGTTGTACTAACTTTGTTTCTGATTTCGCTTCCATATTGTGAAGGAAAAAGAAAAAGGGAGGGAACGAGAGAGACGAACCAAAAATGCAGGGAGTGAGAACACCATCACCAATGACCATAGAAGTACCAAGCATAGTAGCAAACAAGAGGAAAAACTTGGCAAAGTGGCTATTCTCAAGTTTAGATTTGATCTTTGAAGCTCTCCTCATTCTTGTGCTATTAGGCAACTCTAACCGATAATTAGACACCTCTGCATCCTCCGATTGCACATTCGGAATAAGCCCCACTTTTGCGTAACGACATATCAGAGAGTACAACGCAAATGTCCCTCCTGCATACAGTTCACTATGCACATTACAATATATCCTCCAAAAGCAAAGAATTGAAGAGCGTTACCGTAATTTATTTTTCCTTTTTAATTATCATGACTTTTTGTGTCGATATAACAATACTTGAGATGCAAGTTCTTTTGACGTAAATTATGGAAGTAAATTCAGCATCACTATCAGTCGGGAAAAGAATCGCGCATTCATGATTTTTGGCGGCGAGGGACTCCTGGACTTAAAAGTAATTTAATTTTACGGATTTATTACACACACAATTATTTTTATTACACACGCAAGAAAAACCGAATTAGTGATAGCAATTGAATTTATTAATTAATATAATATGAGGGAATGAACGGAGAAGAGGGTGTATGGACGTACCGTCGCCGTTGTCGTTGGCCTTCAAAACGATGAAGACGTATTTGATGAGAGGGATGAGCGTGATAGTGTAAATGATCATGGAGAGAACTCCCAAAACGTCGTCGTTATGATTGATGCCGGCGGTGAAGGTACTTGCATACACATAAAGCGGCGACGTCCCGATGTCCCCATACACTATTCCTATACTCTGAAACGCCAGCTGCATCATCACCCACATCGACTGCTACAAATGCAACCCCGTTAGTTTCAAGTTCAAATTTCCACCAACCAACTAATTATTATTTATCAATGGAATTAGTTAACCTGGGAGGAACGATGATGAGCGTTAGGATTGGAGTAGATTCGAGATTCTATGTCGAGAGAGTCATGTCTGGCGGGTAACTTTCGCCGGGAAGCACCACGAGCTTCCTGCTGCAGCTCTTCACTCTTCTCCGACGACATCTTTCTCAGTGGAAGAAAACACCAAGAACCTGATCGAGAAAGAGAGAAACAAAGAGAGTGCAATTGGATGGTGAGTACATGACTAGTTTAAAGGGAAAATTGATTACAGGGTCTAAGGAAGCAAAATAATTACAAAAAAGCCCAAGAAACATTCACATGCCAAGGCCTTTTCTGGCATTTTTTCAAAAAAAAAAGTCTACGGACATAGTTGCTAATTGCTACAGATGTAGTTGTTAAAATGTAGTTGTTAATTAGACTGATTTAGTTGTTAACGGGGACTGATATAGTTGTTAACCACTACTGATGTAGTTGCTAACGTTTTTTGAAAAAATGTCAGAAAAGACCCTGGCATGTGAATGTTTTTTGAGCCTTTTTTGTAATTATTTTGCTTCCTTAGGTTCTGTAATCAATTTTCCCTAGTTTAAATACGAGAAGCCATACGATATGTAGTGAATATGTTGACGTTTTCATTTTTCCCACGTAGACACACGTATGTTACGCGTATATATTATTGCATCCCTTTTGTTTCTAAATTAAACTCTGCGAGATTCATTGTATGACATGACCATTCAATTAATCCTCAAATAACCTGTGATTTTCTACTTCATATGCCATTAATATATGAATTTTTTAATCGTTTTATCTTGAATATTCATTGGAAATCACTTCTCACATGAACAAGGAGGATTATAAAGGGAAGATGTGATAAACAGAAAAGCGCGTGCCTTTGGAGGATTCAATGTCCCGCAAATCGAGCAAGTCGCCCTCATGGAAGCACATAAGGTGCTGAGCTTCTTAGGGGGATGAAACATTTTTTTTTAATTTTTTTATATATTCTATTTATTTAGATTTAAATTATATGTTGCTTTCTAAAATATTTTTTGTACCCAGTATCTTAAAATAAATAATTTTCAGAATACAGGATAAATATTTCTAAATATAGTTCTGAAAAATAATTAATTTGAGATGCTAGAAGTAAAAAAATTTCAAAAAGTAGCATATAATTTAAATCTAAATAAATAGAATATATAAAAAAAATGTCTCATCTCTCTAATTAGAAAGACAAACAGATAAGGGAAAAGCACCTAACCTAATGTGGACCCAGGCTCATTGGCTGGGTTTTGCGATTTTAGAGTGGATTCCAATTTACTTATTTTCGTCATGTTTATTATTTTCTCGTACCGAAGGCGTGTTGTCCGTTTCGAACTTTGGTCTCCACTTTTTAGTTCTTACCTTTTGGTTGGCGTAAAGTCACGTGACTATGTTCACGTGTGACTCGCCAGCGGCAATATCCTTCTTGGCTTTTGGGAGGTTCATTGCCGTACGTAGTTGGAATTGGTCAAAAGGTTATGGCAGGGCAGGCAGCCAATCCCATTAACTAACAAGCCTTTTGTTCAGTGGTATTCTTGACATTGCCCCTTACATACCATAAGACAACGCATTAAGGTTAGGATACGATACTATAACCAATAAAGAATTGTCTGATTAGGAAGAGTATGCATACAACATGTTCAAATATTTGCCGTCAAATCTTGTCTATTTATTAAACTTCAAAAATATAACATGTCTTTATAAAATTTTTGAAATTCAAAATTTTTATATTACATTTAGATGTAAATTTTACAATATCGGGCCTGGACATAAAATTAATATCTTCCATTTTGAGACTTACCCATCAAACTATATTTAACGAAACGTTCAACTGGTGGTGTTAATGAATGAACGGATGAATCAAACTCTTACAGGAAGATTTTTCGCACAAAAATATCTGCGGGCCTTACCATAGGCACATAACAAGATTAACTCAAAAGGATGGCAAATTGGAATTGTGAAGCCATATGTTGAAATTATCAAGAAACCGAAACCCAAAAAATCATCATGCGCGCGGAAGCACAAGTAATGTGATTCCTGATGCCCTACCACGCACATCGGCTCCATTAAGGTCAGCCATTAACTGCAGTTAACTTGAAAACGAAACTTTTTTGGGGGCCAATAAAGGCATGGATTTTTTTATTTTTGAATGAACAGGGTATATATTAATGAGAATTGAGAGCTAAGTATGTACAGAGGAGTTACAGAGTTTCATAAAATGAAAAAAAAAAGGGCTAAGTATGAAGGAGAGGCAAGTAAAGCGCCGGTAGAAACAGTGTGATTAAGAAGCGAAACAGAAATTGAGATAAGCTGATATGGGGGGCGGTGCTTGTTTTTATCTGTGCATTTTTTTCCCTGGTGAAGTATGCGGACGAGCCTTCTCAGTGGATCAAGGAAATCGACCTCATTATAGTATAATAGCTTTTTTCTTGATGTCATAGCAATAATATGAATATTTTGAGATAAACATCCTACTTCTGAGGGCCCCAAAAGTTTTGGGCCAAAACCAATGTGAACAGGAAGCGTGTTCTTGTAGAATAAGCTCTTCAACAAACTGTCTGTATTTTTTTTTTTTATTATGTAATATATAATACAATCTTTACTACCTCAATTTAGTTTTGAGTTTGATCCCTCAAATTTTATGCTGTTTAAAACATTGATCTATATCTTTAAATGAAAATCTTGACTATTTTGCGTCTTAATGGACAAAACCTCTTGTTTAAAATTTAAGACATCAAAACCAAAATAAAATCAAATTTGATGAATTAAAAATTATATTAACCCACACACACACACACATATAAGACGTGAGAGTTCGTGTTAGGATTTGGAAGGATACATACCACCTTGGACAAGCCGTCCGAGTCAGATTTTTGTCAGGCAATGGCGCATTGCAACATTTTCTCCCCATTTACAAAATAGCCATAGGTCTTCTCTCAATCATTGAGATCGGATTTGATTTATATAGAATTTCCCTAGCAAAAATGGTGAGAGGATTTTTCTGGCATGGTTCGGCTCTGGTCCGTCTAGTAGCAATGGAAGAACTTATTGGGTAATAAATCATTGAGGAGTAAAATATGATGAGCGACGAAGTTTTTGGACAATCCAAGAGTTACTCAGTTTAAATAATGCTAGTAGGTTGAACATCAAATCAACGAGCTACAATCATCTAAGCTTGCACTTCATTTTGGCCATACCAAACATACACTTTAACTTCTGCTTAGCGTCTTGTGACACGAAAAAAATATGGCTTATAACGCGTTGCAATGAAAAGCTCTGCTGATTCCACTACAAAAAGCAGACATCTTTCCAGTATCTAGTAACAAAGGCCGTGACCACTTGCTTCGTTGAATGATGCTTACATACACAATATACAAAAAGCCCCCATAATCTTTGACCAAAAAAAAACCCCATAATATAAATCCCATGCCTCTACAATACCTTACTTTCTTAGGGCCCAATCAAAGATTGGGTTCTCCACTAATTCTCTTGCGCTAGGTCGTTTAACTGGATCAGGGTCCATCATGACCTAAATGAACCACAGTCACCCATCAGTTTCCACGGGAAAATACGATATAATTGACATAAAATGCAAAGCTGTAGAATAATATAGTTGACTGTTAATAGCACAGGTAACAGATGCCTTCTCAACTACCAATCATTGCCTTCCCTGTAGAAAACTAGACACTGGAATAACGGAATTGTAACTTCTTTACACACACGGTGCCATAGAGGTAAAATACTGCATAGCACCTTGAGCAAGTTCTGAAATTGCAACGAATGGCCAGGCAAGAGTGGCAACCTGCCTTCTTTCAGATTAAAAGATTTACATCCTGATTCTGGCAAAGGCGATCCTCGAATGAGCTCAAAAATAGAAGCTCCCAAAGAAAAGATATCAACCTTGTCAAGGTGATCATAATTCTCATTCAGGATTTCCTGGGGCATATAACGTGCATCACCCTCTTCAATTGGCAGGCTCTTATCAATGAGAGTTGCACAGCCAAAATCACCAAGCTTATAAACACCATTTTTGACATAAATATTATCAGGTTTAACATCAAGATGAGCTATGCCTCTTTCATGTATAAACAACAGTGCCTTTGCAACCTTCACAAAAATTCAAGTAAAATTTGTCAAAATATGGAGAGAAGAAAAACTAATCAACTAAAGAGGGCCATCAGCAGCATGATAAAGCAGCCTTCCAATCAAATTGGATTTATTGAAAGCTTATATTAGAATAGTTAAGCATTCAGAGACTAAAAGGGACTTTCATCATATACTTGAAACAAAAATTTAGATGTTAACTGACAATGGTTCCTAGATGTCAACAATAACTATCAACAGTAATTGAAACGGTCGTGAAAGGAAGTTCACCTGATGCAGTACTTCTAACACTTGGCCTTCCGTAAACATTGTATTGGCCTTGCTTATGGATAAGCTATGATCACATAACTCCATCTGAATGTACAGCCGCTCATTTTCAAACCATGAAGAATAGTACCCCACTATGTTTTCATAGGATCCTTAAGAGAATGACAAAACAAATTTGGTATAAAATTCCTAAGTCAGAAGGAAACCACAAGGAAAATTTAACTGTACAAACCTAAGGCAGCCAGTGCTTGAACTTCCATCAAAGCTTTTCTCCTGAAATGCAGAAAGATTTAGTTAATGGCTCAACCTAAGGTGAGCATAATCCAAAAGAGATGAAGATACTACCTTTCTGTTTCCTGGCACAACTGTCTTGTGCTGTGTTTCACAGCATACAAGCAACCGTCTATCCTCTTTAAAACTCTGAAAACGTTGCTAAAGTTTCCTATACCAATTTGCTGAGGAAAAAAGGGGGGAAATTGAAATATTAATGGAAGAAGTTAAGAGGTTTCAGGTCTCAAGCCATTTAAAACGTTGGCAACTAAAATTTCTATTTTCAACGTCATACCTCAATCTCATGGAAATCAGTGCGATAGCGTGAAAGCCCATCACCGCCAGTAATTGGAGGGAACATACCTGCAGTTATAGCAATTCATTGTTTCTACAATGCAGTAACTTCGAATGGAAAAAACCAACAGATATCCACTATGCATGCTTGTCTAAAGCGGGATGACCAAAAATGTACCTGCATATTTTGATCTTTGGTTTCCATAGGGATCTTTGTCATTATCTAAAGCATCTTTCAAATACGGGTTCCTAATGCAGGGAGGGGGTATGACCCTAGAGCGCAAGGCAACCACAGAATGTGAAAGATAATTTTGAGCCTTCGGTTTGCTAGTGGAAACCAGTTTCTCAATATCTTCTTCATCTGCTGCAGACTCGGTTCCAAGCTCCACAGCTTGATGACCACCAGATAAAGTAGGACTGAGAGGATTCCCTAAGACACCATCTATGAAAAGTCCACATTGACAGCAAAAAGTAGGCTGAATAAGAATGGTTTATCAGTATAAGATGCTCTAGCGCATTAAGAGATTGCTGTTGTCATTTTCATATGGTAGGCAAACACCTATGTAAAATTAAATTAATTGAATTGAGTGCTTGGGAGATAAAGATCAACAGACATGAGTCATGACATTCAACAAAATTTTAAAATCTTCTTCAACACGATTCTAACCTTCTCAAACACTCATTATGGACTCTAATAAATCATTAAATGCACATATCTGAGTTCCTAATTCTTCAGTGCACGTGTATAATCTACAAGATTTTACAACATAACGACCACATTATAAAAGCATGCCACTATTTACCAAAGATCTCTAGACTCTTCTGAGTATCTTAGTTTTCAAAGCAAATTAGAAACCAGTCAGTCCAATCAGCCCCACTTGAAATAAATGCTCAGAGGCTAGCCAAAACAAATAATTCCAGTGGCGAGGTGAGGTGTGGCTTTCACAACACATTTTCCTTTTATAATCTCAATTCTAAGTCACAAAAATAATTTGATCGAAAAGTGATTATATCCACTCTGGTAAAGTTCACATTTCCTGCGATAATGAATAGTTAACTTACAAGTTTTCAGGGCTGAAGCTGTTGTATCTAAATGAGTATGAAGCTCACTTCTTATATTTTAAGACTAAAGCAAATGTAGCACAATCCCTCATATATTAGCATAATAAAAGCAAATAGAAAGTGCCAAACGCTACGTATGCACCTTATCCCATCCAATCTCTACTGAATATGCTCTTCGTGATGATGCACTTCAAAATTAGAAGCTCCAAAACCAATCTTTTTCCTTTTTTTATTCTTGGGGCGGGGGCTGGAAAATATAACTTTGCAAAGTATAGCAATGCCAACTGAAGTATCAAGGCTATAGCTGGTCTTACCCAATCGGCATCTCTTGCTTTTAGTAGTATTTAGTTTTTCCGGTGACTTGGGACATGGGATATTCTCCTGCTTTTGGAAGGGGGATGACTAAAAATTAGTATTATATTAAAAACCAAATCGCGACATCATCAATGTGAATTACTTTCCACCTTGTTGCAGTCCAAGCCGTTAAAAATATACTGATTATCCGGGGTTATGTAATCTGGAGTGCTGCCAAGAGCGACAAAGAACGAGGAGACAAATATGTTAAACGAAAATCATTTGGATTTCCAGTGAAATTGGCAAAACGCAGATTATGAATGCCAAACAAAAAAGTAGACACGGGCAACGTAGATGAGTAAAGACTTGTGTACCAGAAGAAATCTTGGCTGAGAATGAAATCTTTGTCGTCCACATTGTTGTCAACCATATGATCCAGAGCGACAGGGGAAGATGAGGGAAGATTGCTGTCACGGGCTTCGGCTTCAAGAAGGTTCTGGAAGCGAGGGACGGCGGAAGATGACGACTGTTGGTGAAAAGGAAGGAGGGATACTTGCCCTAGCTGATTCTGCAAGTGACTAGCTAGTGTTCCCTTCATTTTGGTCGACCCCTTACTCACACTTCGTCTTCTACTGCTGGTCCTCCTCCCACAGCTCTTCCCCTTCATCAATGATCAATCACAACCGTGCCTCCCCCTGCTTCTCTAGTCCTTCACTCGTTGATTTTGAACGTCTTAATCTCAGTTTCTTAAATGTACTTATTTACCCAAGAGATAATAATTTAATAATTTCAGTGGGAAAAACTAAAAGCATCGCAAAATGTTCAAATCGCGCGGGTTCTCCACTTTTTCAAGATGGATTCAACGTCGAATCCTCACCGTTTATTTCGGAATGAGGGACCACTGGTATCGTGTCGACGCTTGGATCTGCCATATTCTAAACGACCACGTTTTGAGGGGCGGGTGTTTGGTGCTGAGTGCTGCGTAAGCTTCTCTCCCTGTGGCCTGACCGCCCCTTCGGTTTCTTCTCAGGGCTGACGCGCACGGCGCAAGGGCGTGGCGAGACGCCATCTAGGCCATTGGGAATTTTAATTTTACTTTCAAATTTTTTTTAAAAAAAAGTCCATGTGATCGCACTATCGCCGTCATCGCACACCGTTCTCTGACAATATTTGAGACTAGTAAAAAGGATTTGTTAATACTTTTAAAGTTATTATTAACTTTGTATGACCCGTAACTCTTAGAATTATTTATCTTTAATCTCTTAAGTATTGTAACCCCAATGAATGACTTGAGAGGGGTTTCGTGTGATTACTGTCATTAAATCTATCTTTATTTTTTGTAGCTCTAGCGTCAGATTTTGATGGTTGGAAGCTTCACGCTTATAAAGGCATTTGTATATAAAAGGAAAAAATAAAGCTAATGTTAAAAGCGTTAATAGCCACACCATTTTATATTTAATACATAAATGGTCCTAAATGAGAAACAAATACATATTTTAAACACACACGTCACATAATCAGCTGTGATGATGCTACACTGAGTGAAAATCATTTCACACTATTACAATGAATTCTTTGATCACAAACTGTGGTTTGATCATCAAAGAGGTTTAACTAAGCCCAGAACTTTAAGCTCTGTTTCAAGGATACAGCTATTTGCTTCTAAAAAGCCCTTAGTTGGGTCCTTGAGTGTGGCCAATGGCACGAGCATTCTTGATCCCCAAGTGGGACTCGAGCTGGAGAAGTGCCTATAGACTGGAAAAAATGGGAAAACAAACGAACATATCTTGAGAATTATCTTAAACACATGCTCAATTGAAGTTTCCAAGTTAAAACAAAAACATAGTCGTGAATCTCACATTTTGTTTCAGCATGCTGTCCCTTGATTTGGTCCTTGACACACAAAATGCAGTGCACATATACTTTAGTGTTAGGTGGAATTGACGAGGCGTCTACGGTCAGAAACAGAGAGGCACTGTTGCCCTTGCCCTCAGCAGTCCCATTAGGGTAGAAAACGAGTTTCCTGCATCAAAACAAAACCAGAATACGTTATTTCATGCATTTGATTAAAACATAACATTAATAGGTGATGGCTACGTGGGAAGTAAGGAAGCATAGTTTCATACCATCTGTAGTTTCCAGCAGGGAAAAGTGCGGACTCATACTTTTCTAAGTTAACTTTTGAAAAGCTATCGAATTTCCACCTATAAGACCCTAGAGGAGGTTCATGTATCATTGATAAGTATTCTTGCTTGGGAGGAGGCTTCATGACAAAGATCTCGGCTCCGAAAACGCAGGCATCCTCAATCAGAAAACCATTTGAAGGGTCGTTGAACGAGACGAGGTCCATGTATTTTGATATGCCCCATTCAGTTTGGAGCTTACGAAAATGCCTTGTGCTTGCGTCTGCGCATTTCACCAGTGATTGAGCCAACAAGGTATGAAATGCAAGGCTAAATAATGATATACATGCGAGAGCTTTTGAAGTACCTCGATAAGAAAAATACTCGTCACGATGAAAATCATATACAAACAGATTTACAATGGCATTGACCTCCCAGCCAACAGGAAATGTGCTCGAGCTTGAAACCATCAAATTCAAATACGCTGAGATATGATCCTGCCCGTCCTTTTTCTTGTTGCCAGTTGGGTATATGGATAGAGTCCTGCGACAAAGACAACAAGACATGTCATCATTTTATTTTGCATTAAAATTAAAAACACGTCCAAAAAAAAAAAGCATGAAAGCGTGCCATTGGTAGCCCCCTGCTTCGAACTCTTCTGAGGTGTAGTTTTCTACCGAGAGCTTCGAAAGGGACGAGAAGGGCTCGATTTTGAATAAGCAGTGACAAGGAGGAACTGTTCTTCCTAAAGTATATTATCACGCAAGAGAAGGAAAAAAAAAAAAAAAACACCGCTAGTCAGTTCAATTGAATCTACAAGATATGCAGAAAGGGAAATGTGAAGGGAAGGGGCAAAGAGAAGGTGAAAGGCATAATTAAGGTTATTGAGAGCGACACCTTTCATGGGCCTGACTGATAATGGAATGAGGGCACAACAACTCATCATGTGGTCGGAAGAGGGAGATTAACGGAGTTTTGACTTGTGATCGTACTTGTCCCAACTTCGAAGGACGCTTTTGGATTAATAGGGGCTCAAAGATTCCAGGCCACCTTGTGCGGGCAGTCCCTGTTTTCCAAATTCGTGTTCAATTCATCCAAGACTCTGCTCTACAGCAAGAAAAGGATAGCATGCTAGCATGTGTATGAGATTATGCCAATGGCAAAGCATGAAGCTTCTGTTGCGGCAACAAGAAAAGGACCATATATGCGAGCATGTATTCGATTGCGTCAACATGCTTGCCGCAATGGTTTGTTGTAGAAGAAATTAAACATGCATGTGAATCCTTATTTAACAGTTTTGGAAGGTAGGGATTTAGATCAAACTGCGTAAAATTAAAGGACCCAGCGATTAAAAAAAAAAAACTTAAGGACGTGTTTCAAAATTTATAAAATCTATAACAATGTTCAAATTAGTTTTCCCTAGAAAATATGAAAAATATGATAGTGTATGTAAGTCGGGCTTGACTTCTATTTACACCAAATTTTACTTGAGTCCCTTAAATTTAAAAAGAGCACTTTTTTCCGGTCATTTTGACACCACTAATTTTATTTTTTAAGAAATTCCGATTCAATAAATTTAAATGGTGATTTCATAATTAAATGCTGATAAAAATATACTTAAATTTTAGTTCTTTAATATAATAATTTTTATATTTTAAATTTTAAGCATGATTTATCATCATTTAATTGAACAATCATCATTCAAATTTTGTGAGCTAGCATTCTTCGTTAAATAAAAATAACAATGTTAAAATGAAAAGTATAAATGGAGCTTTTAAATTTGATGAGGGACCAAATTTAAACTTAATATAAACTTAAAAGACTAAATGTATATTCTTACCTCATTCTTCCCTCTTGTAATCTTATCTTTATCCTATATCAAGAAAATGAATCTTTTGAATTAATATTTTATAAAACCATTGTCATAAAAATAATTAAATTTGAATTATTAAAATTCTGAATAGGCTCAGTAAATGATATAACTCAGTAAAGTTTTTATAATATATTTATAATACATACATACACATTGTGTGAAGTTAGATGTTTAATCTTAACAATATATCTCATAAAATTAAGGGTGAATGATATAAAAATACTATTGAATTTCAAAATCCCGTTGACAGTGATATTAATAAGATTAATAACTTATTTTATTATGAAATCACCTATTTAATAGTTAGAATTTTAAGTTTTAAGTGGGATTTTTTAGAATTTTTTCTAAAATTAAATAGTTAGAAATCATGTGCTTAATTGCACACTACAGAACTACAAAGATTGAAGCTGTATTGGGGTGAAAGTTGTTCGTCAACATTGAGAAGGGATTCGTTGGGTGATGCTTGAGCTTAGAAACCAATCCATTGTTTTGAAATTATATACCATGTCCTCTTAAAACCAATTTGTAAATATATGCACTTTTATGAGTCTTTTTTCCAACCATTACTAGGCGAAACCACTCCTACTATTTTCAATGTCTGCCTTTTGTTTTAACGACAACGTCGTCTTTTGATTTATTTGCTAATTAATGTCCTTACCGTCAGTTGGAGATAATAACTGACTATTTCTCTTCTTATATATTCCCCAATCAATTTTCACCAACCTTTCCCCCGATTTTTTTTACTTTTTATTATTAATTTAATGATCATATGAAACAAAAAGTCTGGAAAAACATACAAAAGGATTTTATAAACCACAAATATGAGGGGTAAAAAAAAATTGTCAGATTTAAACGAGCTTTGTGTTTATTTAAACCTGTAGCCCTCCAGGGCTTTTCTGTTTAGGCTTAACTCCGTTCAGTATGTAAACTCTATTCTTTTTGAACGTCCTAAATCATGAGTCTGGTCTTTGACTTAAACATGTTTAACTAGACTGGTCCAATTGCCTCAGTCTATTTTCCTGGTTTTTATCTAAATGAGTATGAAGCTCACTTCTTATATTTTCAGACTAAAGCAAGTGTAGCACAATCCCTCATATATTAGCATCATAAAAGCAAACAGAACAGTTACAAACGCTACGGATGCACCTTATCCCATCCAATATCTCCTGAATATGCTCTTCGTGACGATGCATGCACTTCAAAATTAGAAGCTCCAAAACCAATCTTTTTCCTTTTTTTATTCTTGGGGCGGGGGCAGGAAAATATAACTTTGCAAAGTATAGCAATGCCAACTGAAGTATCAAGGCTATAGCTAGTCTTACCCAATCGGCATCTCTTGCTTTTAGTAGTATTTAGTTTTTCCGGTGACTTGGGACATGGGATATTCTCCTGCTTTAGGCCATTGGGAATTTTAATTTTAATTTTTAAATTAAAAAAAGTCCATGTGATCGCACTATCGCAGTCATCGCACACCGTTGTCTGACAATGCTTGAGACTGGTAAAAAGGATTTATTAATGCTTTTAAAGTTATTATTAACTTTGTATGACCCGTAACTCTTTGTATTCTTTATCTGTAATCTCCTAAATATTGTAACCCCAATGAATGACTTGGGAGGGGCTTTGTGTGATTGCTGTCATTAGACCTATCTTTATTTTTTGTGGCTCTAGCGTCAGATTTTGATGGTTGGAAGCTTCAAGCTTATAAAGGCATTGGTATATATAAGGAAAAAACAAAGCTAATGTTAAAAGCGTTAATATCCACACCATTTTATATTTAATACATAAATAGTCCTACATGAGAAATAAATACATATTTTAGACAATACGTCATGTGAATCAGCTGTGATGCTGCACTTATTGAAAATCATTTCACACCGTTATAATGAATTCTTTGATCATAAACTGTCGTTTGATCATCAAAGGTCTTTATCTAAGCCCAGAACCTTAATCTCTGTTTCGAGGATACATCTATTTGCTTCTAAAAAGCCCTTAGCTGGGTCCTTGAATGTGGCCAATGGCAAGAACTTTCTTGATCCCCACGTGGGATACGAGCTGGAGAAGTGCTTATAGGCTGGAAAAAATGGGAAAACAAATGAACATATCTTGAGAATTATTTTAAACACATGCTCAATTGAAGTTTCCAAGTTAAAACAAAAACATAGTCGTGAATCTCACATTTTATTTCAGCATGCTGTCCCTTGATTTGGTCCTTGACGCGCAAAATGAAGTACACATATAATTTAGTGTTAAGTGGAATTGACGACGATGTGTCTACGGTCAGAAACAGAGAGACACTATTGCGCTTGCCCTCAGCTGTCCCATCAGGGAAGAAATCGAGTCTCCTGCATCAAAACAAAAACAGAATAAGTTATTTCATGCATTTGATTAAAACATAACATTAGTAGGTGACGGCTACCTAGGAAGTTAGGAAACATTGTTTCATACCATCGGTAGTTTCCGGCAGGGAAAATTTCGGACCAATACTCTTCTAAGGAACGTCCTGAAAAGTTATCGAATTTCCACCTATAAGGCACAAGAGGAGGTTCATGTATCATTGATAAGCATTCTTGCTTGGAAGGAGGCTTTATGACAAAGATCTCGGCTCCGAAAACGCAGGCATCCTCAATCAGAAAACCATTTGAAGGGTCGTTGAACGAGACGAGGTCCATGAATTTTGATATGCCCCATTCAGTTTGGAGCTTATGAAAATGCCTTGTGCTTGCGTCTGCGCATTTCACCAGTGATTGAGCCAACAAGGTATGAAATGCAAGGCTAAATAATGATATACATGCGAGAGCTTTTGAAGTACCTTGGTAAGAAAAATACTCGTCACGAAGAAAATCATATACAAACAGATTTGCAATGGCATTGACCTCCCTGCCAACAGGAAATGTGCTCGAGCTTGAAACCATCAAATTCAAATACGCTGAGATATGACCCTGCCCGTCCTTTTTCTTGTTGCCAGTTGGGTATATGGATAGAGTCCTGCGACAAAGACAACAAGACATGTCATCATTTTATTTTGCATTAAAATTAAAAACACGTCCAAAAAAAAAAAAGGATGAGAGCGTGCCATTGGTAGCCCCCTGCTTCGAACTCTTCTGAGGTGTAGTTTTCTACCGAGACCTTCGAGAGGGACGAGAAGGACTCGATTTTGAATAAGCAGTGACCAGGAGGAACTATTCTTCCTAAAGTATATTATCACCCAAGAGATGGGAAAAAAAAAAAAAAAAACACCGCTAGTCAGTTCATTTGAATCTAAAAGATATGCAGAAACGAAAATGTGAAGGTGAAAGGCATAATTAAGGTTATTGAGAGCTACACCTTTCATGGGTCTGACTGATAATGGAATGAGGGCACAACAACTCATCATGTGGTCGGAAGAGGGAGATTAACGGAGTTTTGACTTGTGATCGTCCTTGTCCCAACTTCGAAGGACGCTTTTGGATTAATAGGGGCTCAAAGATTCCAGGCCACCTTGTGCGGGCAGTCCCTGTTTTCCAAATTCGTGTTCAATTCATCCAAGACTCTGCTCTACAGCAAGAAAAGGATAGCATGCTAGCATGTGTATGAGATTATGCCAATGGCAAAGCATGAAGCTTCTGTTGCGGCAACAAGAAACGGACCATATGCGAGCATGTATTCGATTGCGTCAACATGCTTGCGCAATGGTTTGTCGAAGAAGAAATATGCATGTGAACGAATATAGTGGAGAGAGGTTGAATTTGCGTATGGAGGAAAGCCTCATAACGCGGGGTAGCTTACTAACGGAAATTCTCAACTCTGTGAATCCTTATTTAACAGTTTTGGAAGGTAGGGATATAGATCAAACTGCGTAAAATTAAAGGACCCAGCGATTAAAAAAAAAAAAAAAACTTAAGGACGTGTTTCAAAATTTATAAAATCTATAACAATGTTCAAATTAGTTTTCCCTGGAAAATATGATAGAGTATGTAAGTCAGGCTTGACTTCTAGCTATTTAACCAAATTTTACTTGAGTCCCTTAAATTTAAAAAGAGCACTTTTTTCCGGTAATTTTGAAATGCCGGTTCAATAAATTTAAATAGGGATTTCACAATTAAATGCTGATAAAAATATACTTAAATTTTAGTTCTTTAATTAATATAATAATTTTTATATTTTAAAATTTAAGCATGATTTATCGTCATTTAATTGAACAATCATCATTCAAATTAAATTTTGTGAGTTAGCATTTTTTGGTTACATAAAAATAACAATGTTAAAATGAAAGGATTGTAAATGGAGCTTTTAAATTTCAGTGGCCGAATTTAAACTTAATATAGACTTAAAAGACTGAAGGTATATTCTTACCTCCTTCTTTCTTCTTGTAATCTTATATTTATCTTATATCAAGAAAATGAATTTTTTGATTTGATATTTTATAAAACTATTATCATACAAATAATTAAATTTGAATTATTAAAATTCTGAATAGGCTCGATAAATGATATAACTCAGTAAAGTTTTTATTATATTTATAATACATACATATGTGTGAAGTTAGATGTTTAATCTTAACAATATATCTCATAAAATTAAGGGTGGATGATATAAAAATACGGTTGAATTTCAAAATCTTGTTGACAATAATATTAATAGAATTAACCACTCATCTTATTGTGAAATAATCATCTACTTGACATTTTAAATTTCAAGTGGTATTTTTTTAGAATTTTTTTCTAAAATTAAATAGTTAGAAATCATGTGCATAATTGCACACTACAGAACTACAAAGATTGAAGCTGTATTGGGGTGAAAGTTGTTTGCAACATTGATAATGGATTCGCTGGATGATGCTTGAGCTTAGAAACCAATCAATTGTTTCGAAAATATATATCATGTCCTCTTAAAACCAATTTGTAAATATATGCACTTTTATGCGTCTTTGTTTTGTTTTTGTTTTTTTTCCAACCATTACTTGGCGAAACCAGTCAAACCACTCCTACTATTTTCAATGTTTGCCTTTTGTTTCAATGACACCA
The DNA here is from genome assembly GCA_037074495.1 of Acacia confusa. Taxonomy (NCBI): domain Eukaryota; kingdom Viridiplantae; phylum Streptophyta; class Magnoliopsida; order Fabales; family Fabaceae; genus Acacia; species Acacia confusa. Next base: position 2,802,043 of record CM073507.1, on the reverse strand, counting down.
TCGTCCTTTTGATTTATTTGCTAATTAATGTCCTACCGTCAGTTGGAGATAAGAACTGACTATATTTATAAATCTAATTTACTCAAATCTCAAGAAGAAATAGTTAATTCAATGGTTATATGTGTAAATTTGTAACTTTGTTCTCATTTAAGATTGGATATTTTTCGACTCTTTCTTTTTTCTTTATTTTTATAGGTATAATTAATATGGGTAAAATTGTCACAATATTTCATTTATTATATGAAATTAGACTTATAAATAGGATCAAATTTTTTATAGTCAAAATAGACTTATAAATAGGATTAGAGTGCTATTTATCTTCTTATATTTTCCCCAATCAATCTTCATCAACCTTTCCCCCCATTTTTTTTATTTTTTATTATTAATTTAATAATCATATGAAACAAAAATTCTGGATAAACATACAAAAGGATTTTATAAACCACAAATATAAGGGCTAAAAAAATTGTCAGATTTATATAAGCTTGCTTATCTAAGCCTGCAGCCCTCCATAACCTTACTGTTTAGGCTTAACTCCTATATATATATATATATATATAAACTCTATTCTTTTTAAAAGTCCTAAATCATGAGTCTGATCTTTGACTTAAACAAGTTATTCAATTGCCTCAGTCTGTTTTCCTAGTTTTAGTAAGGAAAGGATATGGGTAATTCTCATTTCCTTTGCATATGTGTTTTATTTATATGCACAATTTTCTAAATTTCAACTTCTAGTTAAACGGATTTCACAATCATTGGAGAAAATAGAGGAATAGTAAGAAATAACATAAATATGGATATCCAATATCAATGTTATATTTGTAACAAAAAATTTGATCTAAACAGATTATAATACAATCAAATCTAAAAGAAATAGAAAAAATTATGTTTATAAAATATAATAATAATTTTATAAAGTATTATAGTTAAACCATATATTTTTTATTATGGTAAAAAACCATATTTGTTTTTTATTTTTTTTATATAAAAAAAAAGTTTTGAAAGAGTTCGACACCAGTTCCCTACCAAAAAAAATGTTTTTACTGCAGAAACATTTTTTTTGTCTCATTCACATAAAAGTAAGTGGGTCCCTTTATAAAGAAAAGAGAGAGACAATATCAGTGGGACCTACTCACTTTTATGTAAGTGAAACAGAAAAAATGTTTGTGCAGCAAAAACAGAAACATTAAATCTTTTTTATAAAGGGCAAAAATGTTTTTTTTTTTAATTTATAATATATTTAATAAGTGAACTGTTATTTCTTATTTTTTGTGAATTAGTTAAAGTGATCTATGCACAAGAGAATCTATGTATATAAGCCTAACTCAGCAACAAATGAATTGCCTACCACTGTGTTCCCCAATGAATCTCACTGGGTTCTTGTTGAATTTTTTTTTTTTAATTTTAAAAAAATGATATTTATCACATTATGAATTTAGGTTCGATGATATGAAGTCACAATCTCGTTAAATCAATGGTTGATATTCACATCAAGCTAGATGCTCCTTACCGAAAATATTCTCCTAAATTGAATGGTGCGCACCCATATGCGTCCATATGGTGTTGCATAATCATGGGAGCTCTTAGATTTGTGTCTATAAATATATATAATTAGGGGTACTTAATTGACCAGTTAAGAAAGCAAAGTGTTTGTATTTGACAGGATTAAAGTCAATCTCTCTTTGTATTGTCGTACAGAGAGATGAGCGATAACTTCAAGGATCTCATCATCATCAAGATGGGAGAGTCATCAAAGAGCAAGATCGGTTGCTTCCAATAGCGAATGTTGGGAGGATTATGAAGCAAATTCTGCCTCCTAACGCCAAAATCTCCAAAGAAGCCAAAGAAACAATGCAAGAATGTGTTTCCGAGTTAATAAGCTTCGTGACTGGGGAGGCCTCGACAAGTCTCACAAGGAAAAGCGCAAGACAGTGAACGGCAACGATATTTGCTGGGCCCTCGCCACTCTAGGGGTTTGACGACTACGCCGAGCCCCTCAAGAGGTATTTGCTTAAGTTTAGGGAATCAGAGGGCGAGAGATCTAACCAAAATAATGCTAACAATATTCATCCTGATCATGAACTTGATACTATTATTGGAGATGATCATCATCAAGCTTATGAATATGGAGGTGAGCCTCCTAGGAGAGCCCCCACTACTGCTGCTAGTGGTACCTCATTGATGAGGTTCAATGGCACCTCTCGTTTACGCCAGTTTTCAAACTTCTAGTTAGATTTAATTTCCTCCCTATAAATTTATGAAAAGATGACGCATATATATATATATATGTTTATTCAGAGTAGTGGCCTGGTACTTTGTTGTTTAGGACTTTAGGCTTAATTAAATTGTTGGGTACATGACATAGCTAGTGTTTGAGGATTATGTGGGTTATATATATAGCTAATCTTTGTACTTCTTGTCTGGTATTAAGTCTTTGTTGAGCTCAAGATTAATTAGCAGACATGTTTCAATTCATCTTGACAATTCATTTTAGTAGTTTGAAAAATAGGAGTTTAATTAATTATCGCTTATTTGGTGAAGATTCTTAAATTTTAATGAAATTGTAAGTTGATTGATATAAATTGAAATTTCTTGTTGTTTGATAACTGTTTGATAAAAGAGAACATCAAGTACCAGTCGATCTTACTGATCTTTTATCCTAAATGAAGGAATTAGTTATTAAAAGAAAATATCTTGAATCATCTATCTACCAAGAATAATTCGTGTTTGTAGAAATCTGTGATGGTTTGATGCTCAAATATAATCTATTGAGGAACCTATGGCGCATAGGCAAGAGGCACTAGTACAGTCTGCTATAAACGAATTTCTTGACATCTCCCTTTAAACGATCTATTTAAGGAACTAAATTTCCAGAGTCTTTGCCTCTTTGGTATATAATTTTTAAGCAATATTTTTTCATTAATTTGAGATTCCGTATTGACACACACACATATATGTATATACCCACGACTGTAACTCAGTCTCGCTTGTTACCAACTAAACCTGGGATATGATATTAGGGTTTCCATTAAATTACCACCTTCTCGCTTGTGCCTCTACATGCCTTCCTCCCATGTGGTTTTTGTCGTGTTTAATTTGAACTTTTCCTTTGCTGATATTGTCACCAATCTTCATGCCTTCAAAATGATCCACTTCGATATCCTCATCGTATATGAAACCCCATTCCCACATGGTGGTGTTTCAACAAGTTGCCATCCGGACAATCTCTTCTAATGATTCTCGATAATCACTTGCTATATATATTCCATCACATGTTTAATAATGGAATCCCCACATCCTTCCATACAAATTAACATTCATTCATTATTCGTTCCATACAAAAATATGTCTTACATTTAGTATCAAGATCAACCATCCAATATATAAGATGTAAGGGAGTATCTACCTGTATATAGAACTTGCCACTTGCACCCCTCCAATTACAAGTTATAAAATAATAAAATATACAACTAAATAGAGTTTCCAGCTCAACTAATTAAATACCAAAGATGCATATGTAATTCAGCGAGTGATATATAAAGTTGGTGTGTTGTGTGATTTAATTTAAAGCTCGTAAGTCATACCCACTTTGAGCAAACGCTCACGAGGAATATCAAACACTTTGTCACTTTGTCTCAAGTTGTTCTTGAGAAAGTTGTAAGCATGATTGATCAAAATCTTCTTCCCTATGTTGGATCTTCTGCTAGCAACCACCTGGCTCTCACCGATCAAGTGCACAACACCTGCTCGCATTGCCCTCTCAATCGCCTCTATCTCCCTCTTCACTGCCTCTTGTAGTCTCTGTCTCATCTCTTCCGCACCACACTCTTGTACTACTCCTCCATCATTATCATCAACCTCTAAGATCTCCCCACCATCATCAGCAGTTTCACCATTCTCTATCACCACTCTCCGTGACACCCAAACCTCTCCAGAAATAAACTCCTTCAACTTTTCGACCAATAGTCTCTCAAATGGCTCATGCTCGTTTCGCACATCAGTGTACCCGTATCTAGCCACACAACGGAACACGTTAAGTTCTTTGGGTTCTACTCTGCGGAAGAGGAATCGCTCTTCTACAGCAACTTTGCTTATAGGTAACGACTTGATGGACACAAAGACAAGGACTGAGTGAAGTGCAGGCACATTTGTCACGTAATGCTGGAAAATAGGTGGGATACCCTGAACAAGCTCAGAGTAGAACAAGGCCAAACCAGGAATTCTGGAAACTTGTGCGTCAGCAGCAACCTCTCTGAGTTTCTCAGGAGAAATCTTGCGGTCAAGCTCAAAGTAGTACTTCCTTCTGTACACGTTGTTCCAGACGAACATGATGGACATGAGCACCGCAGCGAACGCAAGAGGAAGATACCCTCCTTGTTGAAATTTGTATAACACCGAGCTCAAATACAAAAGTTCCACGGTGCAAAATATAACAAGGTAACCAATAACAAGAAGGACATGTGTTTTCCATATCATGATCATGATCAGAACAAGTAAAGCTGATGTGAGTGTCATCACAAAAACCACAGCTATCCCTGTAGCATACGTAAAAACGAACGAAACTATACGTTAGATTATAAAGGAAGATTAGAAGTTTGGGTATATACGAGAGAATGATAAATTAATTATACCGTAGGCATTGCCAATTTTTGTGGTGTCTCTAAATCCAAGAGTGACGGCAACACAAGCTATCATTAGAATGTAGTTAATTTCAGGTATGTAAACTTGTCCTTCGTACTTGGCAGAAGTATGCACGATCTTCACACGAGGAAAGCAACCCAGTGAAAGGGATTGTTGGATTATAGAGAACGTCCCAGAAATCATGGCTTGAGAAGCTATGATTGCCGCTGCAACCGCGATCACAAACATTGGCCAGTACAAAGGGCCTGCAGTTACTTAACAATTAATTTAAACCCTTTATTTGCGTGTAGCAGGGGTGTGGTTTGCATTAATTAGCATATACCTGGAATTGACTCGTAAAAGGTGTTTTCAACAAGGTCGTTGTGTTTGCGAAGAAAGGAGGCTTGGCCAGTGTAAGCCAATATAAGAGCAGGGTATGTCACAGAACACATAGTGATTTGGATAGACCGAACACTGAAATGTCCAACATCAGCAAATAGTGCTTCAGTTCCTGCAAATTAATGAGTTAGAAATGGTAAATAACTTTATCACTGCAGGTGAAACGAACTTAAATTAACAGCCCGAAATTAAACCTGTGATGGAGAGCACAACGCCACCAAGAGAAATCCAAGCATCTTTCTTGTTCCTCTTAAAATATTGTATAATGTATGCAGGATTTAACGCTTTGAGAACGGTTGGATCATACTTGATAAAGTTGTAAATACCAATGCCCCCGATGAAAGTGAACCAAACACAAATGATGGGAGCAAAGCTGTACCCCACCTTATCAATTCCAAATCTTTGGACCATGAAAAGACATGCCAAAATTGCAACGGATATCCAAACAACCCCATCTATGCGCCAAAAACGTAAAAAATTCATCAGTTTCACTTGACATGCAAATGATATATAGCTTTGTCTAGCTGTGAGCATAAAATCGTGTATGTATAACAGAGCATATACGGACCGTCTGTTACAGATTTAGCAGCCTGCTTGATCCCTCCAACAGCTGATAGAACTGCAGCCAAACGAAACACTTCAGAATTAATTACTCCTCCACTAGTTTATAGCGCAAATTGCACTACAAACTTAGGACTGGAGGTTGTACTAACTTTGTTTCTGATTTCGCTTCCATATTGTGAAGGAAAAAGAAAAAGGGAGGGAACGAGAGAGACGAACCAAAAATGCAGGGAGTGAGAACACCATCACCAATGACCATAGAAGTACCAAGCATAGTAGCAAACAAGAGGAAAAACTTGGCAAAGTGGCTATTCTCAAGTTTAGATTTGATCTTTGAAGCTCTCCTCATTCTTGTGCTATTAGGCAACTCTAACCGATAATTAGACACCTCTGCATCCTCCGATTGCACATTCGGAATAAGCCCCACTTTTGCGTAACGACATATCAGAGAGTACAACGCAAATGTCCCTCCTGCATACAGTTCACTATGCACATTACAATATATCCTCCAAAAGCAAAGAATTGAAGAGCGTTACCGTAATTTATTTTTCCTTTTTAATTATCATGACTTTTTGTGTCGATATAACAATACTTGAGATGCAAGTTCTTTTGACGTAAATTATGGAAGTAAATTCAGCATCACTATCAGTCGGGAAAAGAATCGCGCATTCATGATTTTTGGCGGCGAGGGACTCCTGGACTTAAAAGTAATTTAATTTTACGGATTTATTACACACACAATTATTTTTATTACACACGCAAGAAAAACCGAATTAGTGATAGCAATTGAATTTATTAATTAATATAATATGAGGGAATGAACGGAGAAGAGGGTGTATGGACGTACCGTCGCCGTTGTCGTTGGCCTTCAAAACGATGAAGACGTATTTGATGAGAGGGATGAGCGTGATAGTGTAAATGATCATGGAGAGAACTCCCAAAACGTCGTCGTTATGATTGATGCCGGCGGTGAAGGTACTTGCATACACATAAAGCGGCGACGTCCCGATGTCCCCATACACTATTCCTATACTCTGAAACGCCAGCTGCATCATCACCCACATCGACTGCTACAAATGCAACCCCGTTAGTTTCAAGTTCAAATTTCCACCAACCAACTAATTATTATTTATCAATGGAATTAGTTAACCTGGGAGGAACGATGATGAGCGTTAGGATTGGAGTAGATTCGAGATTCTATGTCGAGAGAGTCATGTCTGGCGGGTAACTTTCGCCGGGAAGCACCACGAGCTTCCTGCTGCAGCTCTTCACTCTTCTCCGACGACATCTTTCTCAGTGGAAGAAAACACCAAGAACCTGATCGAGAAAGAGAGAAACAAAGAGAGTGCAATTGGATGGTGAGTACATGACTAGTTTAAAGGGAAAATTGATTACAGGGTCTAAGGAAGCAAAATAATTACAAAAAAGCCCAAGAAACATTCACATGCCAAGGCCTTTTCTGGCATTTTTTCAAAAAAAAAAGTCTACGGACATAGTTGCTAATTGCTACAGATGTAGTTGTTAAAATGTAGTTGTTAATTAGACTGATTTAGTTGTTAACGGGGACTGATATAGTTGTTAACCACTACTGATGTAGTTGCTAACGTTTTTTGAAAAAATGTCAGAAAAGACCCTGGCATGTGAATGTTTTTTGAGCCTTTTTTGTAATTATTTTGCTTCCTTAGGTTCTGTAATCAATTTTCCCTAGTTTAAATACGAGAAGCCATACGATATGTAGTGAATATGTTGACGTTTTCATTTTTCCCACGTAGACACACGTATGTTACGCGTATATATTATTGCATCCCTTTTGTTTCTAAATTAAACTCTGCGAGATTCATTGTATGACATGACCATTCAATTAATCCTCAAATAACCTGTGATTTTCTACTTCATATGCCATTAATATATGAATTTTTTAATCGTTTTATCTTGAATATTCATTGGAAATCACTTCTCACATGAACAAGGAGGATTATAAAGGGAAGATGTGATAAACAGAAAAGCGCGTGCCTTTGGAGGATTCAATGTCCCGCAAATCGAGCAAGTCGCCCTCATGGAAGCACATAAGGTGCTGAGCTTCTTAGGGGGATGAAACATTTTTTTTTAATTTTTTTATATATTCTATTTATTTAGATTTAAATTATATGTTGCTTTCTAAAATATTTTTTGTACCCAGTATCTTAAAATAAATAATTTTCAGAATACAGGATAAATATTTCTAAATATAGTTCTGAAAAATAATTAATTTGAGATGCTAGAAGTAAAAAAATTTCAGAAAGTAGCATATAATTTAAATCTAAATAAATAGAATATATAAAAAAAATGTCTCATCTCTCTAATTAGAGAGACAAACACATAAGGGAGAAGCACCTAACCTAATGTGGACCCAGGCTCATTGGCTGGGTTTTGCGATTTTAGAGTGGATTCCAATTTACTTATTTTCGTCATGTTTATTATTTTCTCGTACCGAAGGCGTGTTGTCCGTTTGGAACTTTGGTCTCCACTCTTTAGTTCTTACCTTTTGGTTGGCGTAAAGTCACGTGACTATGTTCACGTGTGACTCGCCAGCGGCAATATCCTTCTTGGCTTTTGGGAGGTTCATTGCCGTACGTAGTTGGAATTGGTCAAAAGGTTATGGCAGGGCAGGCAGCCAATCCCATTAACTAACAAGCCTTTTGTTCAGTGGTATTCTTGACATTGCCCCTTACATACCATAAGACAACGCATTAAGGTTAGGATACGATACTATAACCAATAAAGAATTGTCTGATTAGGAAGAGTATGCATACAACAAGTTCAAATATTTGCCGTCAAATCTTGTCTATTTATTAAACTTCAAAAATATAACATGTCTTTATTAAATTTTTGAAATTCAAAATTTTTATATTACATTTAGATGTAAATTTTACAATATCGGGCCTGGACATAAAATTAATATCTTCCATTTTGAGACTTACCCATCAAACTATATTTAATGAAACGTTCAACTGGTGGTGTTAATGAATGAACGGATGAATCAAACTCTTACAGGAAGATTTTTCGCACAAAAATATCTGCGGGCCTTACCATAGGCACATAACAAGATTAACTCAAAAGGATGGCAAATTGGAATCGTGAAGCCATATGTTGAAATTATCAAGAAACCGAAACCCAAAAAAGCATCATGCGCGCGGAAGCACAAGTAATGTGATTCCTGATGCCCTACCACGCACATCGGCTCCATTAAGGTCAGCCATTAACTGCAGTTAACTTGAAAACGAAACTTTTTTGGGGGCCAATAAAGGCATGGATTTTTTTATTTTTGAATGAACAGGGTATATATTAATGAGAATTGAGAGCTAAGTATGTACAGAGGAGTTACAAAGTTTCATAAAATGAAAAAAAAAAGGGCTAGGTATGAAAGAGAGGCAAGTAAAGCGCCGGTAGAAACAGTGTGATTAAGAAGCGAAACAGAAATTGAGATAAGCTGATATGGGGGGCGGTGCTTGTTTTTATCTGTGCATTTTTTTTCCCTGGTGAAGTATGCGGACGAGCCTTCTCAGTGGATCAAGGAAATCGACCTCATTATAGTATAATAGCTTTTTTCTTGATGTCATAGCAATAATATGAATATTTTGAGATAAACATCCTACTTCTGAGGGCCCCAAAAGTTTTGGGCCAAAACCAATGTGAACAGGAAGCGTGTTCTTGTAGAATAAGCTCTTCAACAAACTGTCTGTATTTTTTTTTATTATGTAATATATAATACAATCTTTACTACCTCAATTTAGTTGAGTTTGATCCCTCAAATTTTATGCTGTTTAAAACATTGATCTATATCTTTAAATGAAAATCTTGACTATTTTGCGTTTTAATGGACAAAACCTCTTGTTTAAAATTTAAGACATCAAAACCAAAATAAAATCAAATTTGATGAATTAAAAATTATATTAACCCATACACACACACACACATATAAGACGTGAGAGTTCATGTTAGGATTTGGAAGGATACATACCACCTTGGACAAGCCGTCCGAGTAAGATTTTTGTCAGGCAATGGCGCATTGCAACATTTTCTCCCCATTTACAAAATAGCCATAGGTCTTCTCTCAATCATTGAGATCGGATTTGATTTATATAGAATTTCCCTAGCAAAAATGGTGAGAGGATTTTTCTGGCATGGTTCGGCTCTGGTCCGTCTAGTAGCAATGGAAGAACTTATTGGGTAATAAATCATTGAGGAGTAAAATATGATGAGCGACGAAGTTTTTGGACAATCCAAGAGTTACTCAGTTTAAATAATGCTAGTAGGTTGAACATCAAATCAACGAGCTACAATCATCTAAGCTTGCACTTCATTTTGGCCATACCAAACATACACTTTAACTTCTGCTTAGCGTCTTGTGACACGAAAAAAATATGGCTTATAACGCGTTGCAATGAAAAGCTCTGCTGATTCCACTACAAAAAGCAGACATCTTTCCAGTATCTAGTAACAAAGGCCGTGACCACTTGCTTCGTTGAATGATGCTTACATACACAATATACAAAAAGCCCCCATAATCTTTGACCAAAAAAAAACCCCATAATATAAATCCCATGCCTCTACAATACCTTACTTTCTTAGGGCCCAATCAAAGATTGGGTTCTCCACTAATTCTCTTGCGCTAGGTCGTTTAACTGGATCAGGGTCCATCATGACCTAAATGAACCACAGTCACCCATCAGTTTCCATGGGAAAATACGATATAATTGACATAAAATGCAAAGCTGTAGAATAATATAGTTGACTGTTAATAGCACAGGCAACAGATGCCTTCTAAACTACCAATCATTGCCTTCCCTGTAGAAAACTAGACACTGGAATAACGGAATTGTAACTTCTTTACACACACGGTGCCATAGAGGTAAAATACTGCATAGTACCTTGAGCAAGTTCTGAAATTGCAACGAATGGCCAGGCAAGAGTGGCAACCTGCCTTCTTTCAGATTAAAAGATTTACATCCTGATTCTGGCAAAGGCGATCCTCGAATGAGCTCAAAAATAGAAGCTCCCAAAGAAAAGATATCAACCTTGTCAAGGTGATCATAATTCTCATTCAGGATTTCCTGGGGCATATAACGTGCATCACCCTCTTCAATTGGCAGGCTCTTATCAATGAGAGTTGCACAGCCAAAATCACCAAGCTTATAAACACCATTTTTGACATAAATATTATCAGGTTTAACATCAAGATGAGCTATGCCTCTTTCATGTATAAACAACAGTGCCTTTGCAACCTTCACAAAAATTCAAGTAAAATTTGTCAAAATATGGAGAGAAGAAAAACTAATCAACTAAAGAGGGCCATCAGCAGCATGATAAAGCAGCCTTCCAATCAAATTGGATTTATTGAAAGCTTATATTAGAATAGTTAAGCATTCAGAGACTAAAAGGGACTTTCATCATATACTTGAAACAAAAATTTAGATGTTAACTGACAATGGTTCCTAGATGTCAACAATAACTATCAACAGTAATTGAAACGGTCGTGAAAGGAAGTTCACCTGATGCAGTACTTCTAACACTTGGCCTTCCGTAAACATTGTATTGGCCTTGCTTATGGATAAGCTATGATCACATAACTCCATCTGAATGTACAGCCGCTCATTTTCAAACCATGAAGAATAGTACCCCACTATGTTTTCATAGGATCCTTAAGAGAATGACAAAACAAATTTGGTATAAAATTCCTAAGTCAGAAGGAAACCACAAGGAAAATTTAACTGTACAAACCTAAGGCAGCCAGTGCTTGAACTTCCATCAAAGCTTTTCTCCTGAAATGCAGAAAGATTTAGTTAATGGCTCAACCTAAGGTGAGCATAATCCAAAAGAGATGAAGATACTACCTTTCTGTTTCCTGGCACAACTGTCTTGTGCTGTGTTTCACAGCATACAAGCAACCGTCTATCCTCTTTAAAACTCTGAAAACGTTGCTAAAGTTTCCTATACCAATTTGCTGAGGAAAAAAGGGGGAAAATTGAAATATTAATGGAAGAAGTTAAGAGGTTTCAGGTCTCAAGCCATTTAAAACGTTGGCAACTAAAATTTCTATTTTCAACGTCATACCTCAATCTCATGGAAATCAGTGCGATAGCGTGAAAGCCCATCACCGCCAGTAATTGGAGGGAACATACCTGCAGTTATAGCAATTCATTGTTTCTACAATGCAGTAACTTCGAATGGAAAAAACCAACAGATATCCACTATGCATGCTTGTCTAAAGCGGGATGACCAAAAATGTACCTGCATATTTTGATCTTTGGTTTCCATAGGGATCTTTGTCATTATCTAAAGCATCTTTCAAATACGGGTTCCTAATGCAGGGAGGGGGTATGACCCTAGAGCGCAAGGCAACCACAGAATGTGAAAGATAATTTTGAGCCTTCGGTTTGCTAGTGGAAACCAGTTTCTCAATATCTTCTTCATCTGCTGCAGACTCGGTTCCAAGCTCCACAGCTTGATGACCACCAGATAAAGTAGGACTGAGAGGATTCCCTAAGACACCATCTATGAAAAGTCCACATTGACAGCAAAAAGTAGGCTGAATAAGAATGGTTTATCAGTATAAGATGCTCTAGCGCATTAAGAGATTGCTGTTGTCATTTTCATATGGTAGGCAAACACCTATGTAAAATTAAATTAATTGAATTGAGTGCTTGGGAGATAAAGATCAACAGACATGAGTCATGACATTCAACAAAATTTTAAAATCTTCTTCAACACGATTCTAACCTTCTCAAACACTCATTATGGACTCTAATAAATCATTAAATGCACATATCTGAGTTCCTAATTCTTCAGTGCACGTGTATAATCTACAAGATTTTACAACATAACGACCACATTATAAAAGCATGCCACTATTTACCAAAGATCTCTAGACTCTTCTGAGTATCTTAGTTTTCAAAGCAAATTAGAAACCAGTCAGTCCAATCAGCCCCACTTGAAATAAATGCTCAGAGGCTAGCCAAAACAAATAATTCCAGTGGCGAGGTGAGGTGTGGCTTTCACAACACATTTTCCTTTTATAATCTCAATTCTAAGTCACAAAAATAATTTGATCGAAAAGTGATTATATCCACTCTGGTAAAGTTCACATTTCCTGCGATAATGAATAGTTAACTTACAAGTTTTCAGGGCTGAAGCTGTTGTATCTAAATGAGTATGAAGCTCACTTCTTATATTTTAAGACTAAAGCAAATGTAGCACAATCCCTCATATATTAGCATAATAAAAGCAAATAGAAAGTGCCAAACGCTACGTATGCACCTTATCCCATCCAATCTCTACTGAATATGCTCTTCGTGATGATGCACTTCAAAATTAGAAGCTCCAAAACCAATCTTTTTCCTTTTTTTATTCTTGGGGCGGGGGCTGGAAAATATAACTTTGCAAAGTATAGCAATGCCAACTGAAGTATCAAGGCTATAGCTGGTCTTACCCAATCGGCATCTCTTGCTTTTAGTAGTATTTAGTTTTTCCGGTGACTTGGGACATGGGATATTCTCCTGCTTTTGGAAGGGGGATGACTAAAAATTAGTATTATATTAAAAACCAAATCGCGACATCATCAATGTGAATTACTTTCCACCTTGTTGCAGTCCAAGCCGTTAAAAATATACTGATTATCCGGGGTTATGTAATCTGGAGTGCTGCCAAGAGCGACAAAGAACGAGGAGACAAATATGTTAAACGAAAATCATTTGGATTTCCAGTGAAATTGGCAAAACGCAGATTATGAATGCCAAACAAAAAAGTAGACACGGGCAACGTAGATGAGTAAAGACTTGTGTACCAGAAGAAATCTTGGCTGAGAATGAAATCTTTGTCGTCCACATTGTTGTCAACCATATGATCCAGAGCGACAGGGGAAGATGAGGGAAGATTGCTGTCACGGGCTTCGGCTTCAAGAAGGTTCTGGAAGCGAGGGACGGCGGAAGATGACGACTGTTGGTGAAAAGGAAGGAGGGATACTTGCCCTAGCTGATTCTGCAAGTGACTAGCTAGTGTTCCCTTCATTTTGGTCGACCCCTTACTCACACTTCGTCTTCTACTGCTGGTCCTCCTCCCACAGCTCTTCCCCTTCATCAATGATCAATCACAACCGTGCCTCCCCCTGCTTCTCTAGTCCTTCACTCGTTGATTTTGAACGTCTTAATCTCAGTTTCTTAAATGTACTTATTTACCCAAGAGATAATAATTTAATAATTTCAGTGGGAAAAACTAAAAGCATCGCAAAATGTTCAAATCGCGCGGGTTCTCCACTTTTTCAAGATGGATTCAACGTCGAATCCTCACCGTTTATTTCGGAATGAGGGACCACTGGTATCGTGTCGACGCTTGGATCTGCCATATTCTAAACGACCACGTTTTGAGGGGCGGGTGTTTGGTGCTGAGTGCTGCGTAAGCTTCTCTCCCTGTGGCCTGACCGCCCCTTCGGTTTCTTCTCAGGGCTGACGCGCACGGCGCAAGGGCGTGGCGAGACGCCATCTAGGCCATTGGGAATTTTAATTTTACTTTCAAATTTTTTTTAAAAAAAAGTCCATGTGATCGCACTATCGCCGTCATCGCACACCGTTCTCTGACAATATTTGAGACTAGTAAAAAGGATTTGTTAATACTTTTAAAGTTATTATTAACTTTGTATGACCCGTAACTCTTAGAATTATTTATCTTTAATCTCTTAAGTATTGTAACCCCAATGAATGACTTGAGAGGGGTTTCGTGTGATTACTGTCATTAAATCTATCTTTATTTTTTGTAGCTCTAGCGTCAGATTTTGATGGTTGGAAGCTTCACGCTTATAAAGGCATTTGTATATAAAAGGAAAAAATAAAGCTAATGTTAAAAGCGTTAATAGCCACACCATTTTATATTTAATACATAAATGGTCCTAAATGAGAAACAAATACATATTTTAAACACACACGTCACATAATCAGCTGTGATGATGCTACACTCAGTGAAAATAATTTCACACTATTACAATGAATTCTTTGATCACAAACTGTGGTTTGATCATCAAAGAGGTTTAACTAAGCCCAGAACTTTAAGCTCTGTTTCAAGGATACAGCTATTTGCTTTTAAAAAGCCCTTAGTTGGGTCCTTGAGTGTGGCCAATGGCACGAGCATTCTTGATCCCCAAGTGGGACTCGAGCTGGAAAAGTGCCTATAGACTGGAAAAAATGGGAAAACAAACGAACATATCTTGAGAATTATCTTAAACACATGCTCAATTGAAGTTTCCAAGTTAAAACAAAAACATAGTCGTGAATCTCACATTTTGTTTCAGCATGCTGTCCCTTGATTTGGTCCTTGACACACAAAATGCAGTGCACATATACTTTAGTGTTAGGTGGAATTGACGAGGCGTCTACGGTCAGAAACAGAGAGGCACTGTTGCCCTTGCCCTCAGCAGTCCCATTAGGGTAGAAAACGAGTTTCCTGCATCAAAACAAAACCAGAATACGTTATTTCATGCATTTGATTAAAACATAACATTAGTAGGTGACGGCTACCTAGGAAGTTAGGAAACATTGTTTCATACCATCGGTAGTTTCCGGCAGGGAAAATTTCGGACCAATACTCGTCTAAGGAACGTCCTGAAAAGTTATCGAATTTCCACCTATAAGGCACAAGAGGAGGTTCATGTATCATTGATAAGCATTCTTGCTTGGAAGGAGGCTTTATGACAAAGATCTCGGCTCCGAAAACGCAGGCATCCTCAATCAGAAAACCATTTGAAGGGTCGTTGAACGAGACGAGGTCCATGAATTTTGATATGCCCCATTCAGTTTGGAGCTTATGAAAATGCCTTGTGCTTGCGTCTGCGCATTTCACCAGTGATTGAGCCAACAAGGTATGAAATGCAAGGCTAAATAATGATATACATGCGAGAGCTTTTGAAGTACCTTGGTAAGAAAAATACTCGTCACGAAGAAAATCATATACAAACAGATTTGCAATGGCATTGACCTCCCTGCCAACAGGAAATGTGCTCGAGCTTGAAACCATCAAATTCAAATACGCTGAGATATGACCCTGCCCGTCCTTTTTCTTGTTGCCAGTTGGGTATATGGATAGAGTCCTGCGACAAAGACAACAAGACATGTCATCATTTTATTTTGCATTAAAATTAAAAACACGTCCAAAAAAAAAAAGGATGAGAGCGTGCCATTGGTAGCCCCCTGCTTCGAACTCTTCTGAGGTGTAGTTTTCTACCGAGACCTTCGAGAGGGACGAGAAGGACTCGATTTTGAATAAGCAGTGACCAGGAGGAACTATTCTTCCTAAAGTATATTATCACCCAAGAGATGGAAAAAAAAAACACCGCTAGTCAGTTCATTTGAATCTACAAGATATGCAGAAACGAAAATGTGAAGGTGAAAGGCATAATTAAGGTTATTGAGAGCTACACCTTTCATGGGTCTGACTGGTAATGGAATGAGGGCACAACAACTCATCATGTGGTCGGAAGAGGGAGATTAACGGAGTTTTGACTTGTGATCGTCCTTGTCCCAACTTCGAAGGACGCTTTTGGATTAATAGGGGCTCAAAGATTCCAGGCCACCTTGTGCGGGCAGTCCCTGTTTTCCAAATTCGTGTTCAATTCATCCAAGACTCTGCTCTACAGCAAGAAAAGGATAGCATGCTAGCATGTGTATGAGATTATGCCAATGGCAAAGCATGAAGCTTCTGTTGCGGCAACAAGAAAAGGACCATATATGCGAGCATGTATTCGATTGCGTCAACATGCTTGCCGCAATGGTTTGTTGTAGAAGAAATTAAACATGCATGTGAATCCTTATTTAACAGTTTTGGAAGGTAGGGATTTAGATCAAACTGCGTAAAATTAAAGGACCCAGCGATTAAAAAAAAAAAACTTAAGGACGTGTTTCAAAATTTATAAAATCTATAACAATGTTCAAATTAGTTTTCCCTAGAAAATATGAAAAATATGATAGTGTATGTAAGTCGGGCTTGACTTCTATTTACACCAAATTTTACTTGAGTCCCTTAAATTTAAAAAGAGCACTTTTTTCCGGTCATTTTGACACCACTAATTTTATTTTTTAAGAAATTCCAATTCAATAAATTTAAATGGTGATTTCACAATTAAATGCTGATAAAAATATACTTAAATTTTAGTTCTTTAATATAATAATTTTTATATTTTAAATTTTAAGCATGATTTATCATCATTTAATTGAACAATCATCATTCAAATTTTGTGAGCTAGCATTCTTCGTTAAATAAAAATAACAATGTTAAAATGAAAGGTATAAATGGAGCTTTTAAATTTGATGAGGGACCAAATTTAAACTTAATATAAACTTAAAAGACTAAATGTATATTCTTACCTCATTCTTCCCTCTTGTAATCTTATCTTTATCCTATATCAAGAAAATGAATCTTTTGAATTAATATTTTATAAAACCATTGTCATAAAAATAATTAAATTTGAATTATTAAAATTCTGAATAGGCTCAGTAAATGATATAACTCAGTAAAGTTTTTATAATATATTTATAATACATACATACATATTGTGTGAAGTTAGATGTTTAATCTTAACAATATATCTCATAAAATTAAGGGTGAATGATATAAAAATACTATTGAATTTCAAAATCCCGTTGACAGTGATATTAATAAGATTAATAACTTATTTTATTATGAAATCACCTATATAGTTAGAATTTTAAGTTTTAAGTGGGATTTTTTAGAATTTTTTCTAAAATTAAATAGTTAGAAATCATGTGCTTAATTGACACTACAGAACTACAAAGATTGAAGCTGTATTGGGGTGAAAGTTGTTCGTCAACATTGAGAAGGGATTCGTTGGATGATACTTGAGCTTAGAAACCAATCCATTGTTTTGAAATTATATACCATGTCCTCTTAAAACCAATTTGTAAATATATGCACTTTTATGAGTCTTTTTTCCAACCATTACTAGGCGAAACCACTCCTACTATTTTCAATGTCTGCCTTTTGTTTTAACGACAACGTCGTCTTTTGATTTATTTGCTAATTAATGTCCTTACCGTCAGTTGGAGATAATAACTGACTATTTCTCTTCTTATATATTCCCCAATCAATTTTCACCAACCTTTCCCCCGATTTTTTTTACTTTTTATTATTAATTTAATGATCATATGAAACAAAAAGTCTGGAAAAACATACAAAAGGATTTTATAAACCACAAATATGAGGGGTAAAAAAAAATTGTCAGATTTAAACGAGCTTTGTGTTTATTTAAACCTGTAGCCCTCCAGGGCTTTTCTGTTTAGGCTTAACTCTGTTCAGTATGTAAACTCTATTCTTTTTGAACGTCCTAAATCATGAGTCTGGTCTTTGACTTAAACATGTTTAACTAGACTGGTCCAATTGCCTCAGTCTATTTTCCTGGTTTTTATCTAAATGAGTATGAAGCTCACTTCTTATATTTTCATACTAAAGCAAGTGTAGCACAATCCCTCATATATTAGCATCATAAAAGCAAACAGAACAGTTACAAATGCTACGGATGCACCTTATCCCATCCAATATCTCCTGAATATGCTCTTCGTGACGATGCATGCACTTCAAAATTAGAAGCTCCAAAACCAATCTTTTTCCTTTTTTTATTCTTGGGGCGGGGGCAGGAAAATATAACTTTGCAAAGTATAGCAATGCCAACTGAAGTATCAAGGCTATATATAGCCACTCTTACCCAATCGGCATCTCTTGCTTTTAGTAGTATTTAGTTTTTCCGGTGACTTGGGACATGGGATATTCTCCTGCTTTAGGCCATTGGGAATTTTAATTTTAATTTTTAAATTAAAAAAAGTCCATGTGATCGCACTATCGCAGTCATCGCACACCGTTGTCTGACAATGCTTGAGACTGGTAAAAAGGATTTATTAATGCTTTTAAAGTTATTATTAACTTTGTATGATCCGTAACTCTTTGAATTCTTTATCTGTAATCTCCTAAATATTGTAACCCCAATGAATGACTTGGAAGGGGCTTCGTGTGATTGCTATCATTAGACCTATCTTTATTTTTTGTAGCTCTAGCGTCAGATTTTGATGGTTGGAAGCTTCAAGCTTATAAAGGCATTGGTATATATAAGGAAAAAACAAAGCTAATGTTAAAAGCGTTAATATCCACACCATTTTATATTTAATACATAAATAGTCCTACATGAGAAATAAATACATATTTTAGACAATACGTCATGTGAATCAGCTGTGATGCTGCACTCTGCACTTATTGAAAATCATTTCACACCGTTATAATGAATTCTTTGATCATAAACTGTCGTTTGATCATCAAAGGTCTTTATCTAAGCCCAGAACCTTAATCTCTGTTTCGAGGATACAGCTATTTGCTTCTAAAAAGCCCTTAGCTGGGTCCTTGAATGTGGCCAATGGCAAGAACTTTCTTGATCCCCACGTGGGATACGAGCTGGAGAAGTGCTTATAGGCTGGAAAAAAAGGGAAAACAAATGAACATATCTTGAGAATTATTTTAAACACATGCTCAATTGAAGTTTCCAAGTTAAAACAAAAACATAGTCGTGAATCTCACATTTTATTTCAGCATGCTGTCCCTTGATTTGGTCCTTGACGCGCAAAATGAAGGACACATATAATTTGGTGTTAAGTGGAATTGACGACGATGTGTCTACGGTCAGAAACAGAGAGACACTATTGCGCTTGCCCTCAGCTGTCCCATTAGGGAAGAAATCGAGTCTCCTGCATCAAAACAAAAACAGAATAAGTTATTTCATGCATTTGATTAAAACATAACATTAGTAGGTGACGGCTACCTAGGAAGTTAGGAAACATTGTTTCATACCATCGGTAGTTTCCGGCAGGGAAAATTTCGGACCAATACTCGTCTAAGGAACGTCCTGAAAAGTTATCGAATTTCCACCTATAAGGCACAAGAGGAGGTTCATGTATCATTGATAAGCATTCTTGCTTGGAAGGAGGCTTTATGACAAAGATCTCGGCTCCGAAAACGCAGGCATCCTCAATCAGAAAACCATTTGAAGGGTCGTTGAACGAGACGAGGTCCATGAATTTTGATATGCCCCATTCAGTTTGGAGCTTATGAAAATGCCTTGTGCTTGCGTCTGCGCATTTCACCAGTGATTGAGCCAACAAGGTATGAAATGCAAGGCTAAATAATGATATACATGCGAGAGCTTTTGAAGTACCTTGGTAAGAAAAATACTCGTCACGAAGAAAATCATATACAAACAGATTTGCAATGGCATTGACCTCCCTGCCAACAGGAAATGTGCTCGAGCTTGAAACCATCAAATTCAAATACGCTGAGATATGACCCTGCCCGTCCTTTTTCTTGTTGCCAGTTGGGTATATGGATAGAGTCCTGCGACAAAGACAACAAGACATGTCATCATTTTATTTTGCATTAAAATTAAAAACACGTCCAAAAAAAAAAAAGGATGAGAGCGTGCCATTGGTAGCCCCCTGCTTCGAACTCTTCTGAGGTGTAGTTTTCTACCGAGACCTTCGAGAGGGACGAGAAGGACTCGATTTTGAATAAGCAGTGACCAGGAGGAACTATTCTTCCTAAAGTATATTATCACCCAAGAGATGGAAAAGAAAAAAACACCGCTAGTCAGTTCATTTGAATCTAAAAGATATGCAGAAACGAAAATGTGAAGGTGAAAGGCATAATTAAGGTTATTGAGAGCTACACCTTTCATGGGTCTGACTGGTAATGGAATGAGGGCACAACAACTCATCATGTGGTCGGAAGAGGGAGATTAACGTAGTTTTGACTTGTGATCGTCCTTGTCCCAACTTCGAAGGACGCTTTTGGATTAATAGGGGCTCAAAGATTCCAGGCCACCTTGTGCGGGCAGTCCCTGTTTTCCAAATTCGTGTTCAATTCATCCAAGACTCTGCTCTACAGCAAGAAAAGGATAGCATGCTAGCATGTGTATGAGATTATGCCAATGGCAAAGCATGAAGCTTCTGTTGCGGCAACAAGAAAAGGACCATATGCGAGCATGTATTCGATTGCGTCAACATGCTTGCGCAATGGTTTGTCGAAGAAGAAATATGCATGTGAAGGAATATAGTGGAGAGAGGTTGAATTTGCGTATGGAGGAAAGCCTCATAACGCGGGGTAGCTTACTAACGGAAATTCTCAACTCTGTGAATCCTTATTTAACAGTTTTGGAAGGTAGGGATATAGATCAAACTGCGTAAAATTAAAGGACCCAGCGATTAAAAAAAAAACAAAAAACAAACTTAAGGACGTGTTTCAAAATTTATAAAATCTATAACAATGTTCAAATTAGTTTTCCCTGGAAAATATGATAGAGTATGTAAGTCGGGCTTGACTTCTAGCTATTTAACCAAATTTTACTTGAGTCCCTTAAATTTAAAAAGAGCACTTTTTTCCGGTAATTTTGAAATGCCGGTTCAATAAATTTAAATAGGGATTTCACAATTAAATGCTGATAAAAATATACTTAAATTTTAGTTCTTTAATTAATATAATAATTTTTATATTTTAAAATTTAAGCATGATTTATCGTCATTTAATTGAACAATCATCATTCAAATTAAATTTTGTGAGTTAGCATTTTTTGGTTAAATAAAAATAACAATGTTAAAATGAAAGGATTGTAAATGGAGCTTTTAAATTTCAGTGACCGAATTTAAACTTAATATAGACTTAAAAGACTGAAGGTATATTTTTACCTACTTCTTTCTTCTTGTAATCTTATATTTATCTTATATCAAGAAAATGAATTTTTTGATTTCATATTTTATAAAACTATTATCATACAAATAATTAAATTTGAATTATTAAAATCCTGAATAGGCTCGATAAATGATATAACTCAGTAAAGTTTTTATTATATTTATAATACATACACATGTGTGAAGTTAGATGTTTAATCTTAACAATATATCTCATAAAATTAAGGGTGGATGATATAAAAATACGGTTGAATTTCAAAATCCTGTTGACGATAATATTAATAGAATTAACCACTCATCTTATTGTGAAATAATCATTTACTTGACATTTTAAATTTCAAGTGGTATCTTTTTAGAATTTTTTTCTAAAATTAAATAGTTAGAAATCATGTGCATAATTGCACACTACAGAACTACAAAGATTGAGGCTGTATTGGGGTGAAAGTTGTTTGCAACATTGATAATGGATTCGCTGGATGATGCTTGAGCTTAGAAACCAATCAATTGTTTCGAAAATATATATCATGTCCTCTTAAAACCAATTTGTAAGTATATGCACTTTTATGCGTCTTTGTTTTTTTTTTTTCCCAACCATTACTTGGCGAAACCAGTCAAACCACTCCTACTATTTTCAATGATTGCCTTTTGTTTCAATGACACCATCGTCCTTTTGATTTATTTGCCAATTAATGTCCTACTGTCAGTTGGAGATAAGAACTGACTATATTTATAAATCTAATTTACTCAAATCTCAAGAAGAAATAATTAATTCAATGGTTATATGTGTAAATTGTAACTTTGTTCTCATTTAAGATTGGATATTTTTTGACTCTTTCTTTTTTCTTTATCTTTATAGGTATAATTAATATGGGTAAAATTGTCACAATATTTCATTTATTATATGAAATTAGACTTATAAATAGGATCAAATTTTTTATAGTCAAAATAGACTTATAAAAAGGATTAGAGTGCTATTTCTCTTCTTATATTTTCCCCAATCAATCTTCATCAACCTTTCCCCCCATTTTTTTTATTTTTTATTATTAATTTAATAATCATATGAAACAAAAATTCTGGATAAACATACAAAAGGATTTTATAAACCACAAATATAAGGGCTAAAAAAAATTGTCAGATTTATATAAGCTTGCTTATCTAAGCCTGCAGCCCTCCATAACCTTACTGTTTAGGCTTAACTCCTATATATATATATATAAACTCTATTCTTTTTAAAAGTACTAAATCATGAGTCTGATCTTTGACTTAAACAAGTTATTCAATTGCCTCAGTCTGTTTTCCTAGTTTTAGTAAGGAAAGGATATGGGTAATTCTCATTTCCTTTGCATATGTGTTTTATTTATATGCACAATTTTCTAAATTTCAACTTCTAGTTAAACCGATTTCACAATCATGGGAGAAAATAGAGGAATAGTAAGAAATAACATAAATATGGATATCCAATATCAATGTTATATTTGTAACAAAAAATTTGATCTAAACAGATTATAATACAATCAAATCTAAAAGAAATAGAAAAAATTATGTTTATAAAATATAATAATAATTTTATAAAGTATTATAGTTAAACCATATATTTTTTATTATGGTAAAAAACCATATTTGTTTTTTATTTTTTATTTTTTTTATATAAAAAAAAAGTTTTGGAAGAGTTCGACACCAGTTCCCTACCAAGGCCAGGGCACAGCCCCGGGCTTTATAAGCACTTACTAGGAATTTACGAGATCTCCTACCAAAGGAGTTTCAGCGAAGGTAGAGGAGATCGAACCCACGACCCAAGGGCTTAATTCTGGATCCTTTCCCTTACCTCTGTGCAACTCACCTTATCCATATTTGTTTTTTAAATTCAACTGCTTCCTGCAAAGTCGGGGTCGCACCGGATCAGTGATGACGCAATCATCAATCACCAACATCAGGAAAAGGAGAAAATCGTTATTTTGCGGAAAATTCAGAGAGTCTTGTTCATCCCGGTACCTGCTTGTTTACGACTTCCCGAATGAAAGGAACTTATTCACTGGGACTGATCATCGGAGTCGTTAGAGGGATAGAGTGACAAGGGGAAATCAGCTCTGTCAGTGCGATCCATGGCCACTCTCTCACCCTCCTCTTCACTTCCATTGCCGAGCCCTAACCTCGATTCCAATTCAATTCCTAGTTTTCACTCGGCACAATCTCATACGCCAAACTTGGATTCCTTTATGCTTCGGCAATCAACCCTGCCTCACAGTCACAACCACTCCATCTCTCATCGCGACTCTAATGATGCTTCGCCCGATTCCCCTGTGAATGCGATGACCACCCCTCCTTCGCTGCTTCAACTCTCCTTCAACCAGGATCAAGCCTGTTTCGCCGCCGCCACCGATAACGGTTTTCGTGTCTACGATTGCGACCCTTTCCGAGAGCACTTTCGCAGAGAGTTCGATGGTGGTGGAGGCACTGCTGGTGGGATTGGTCACGCGGAGATGCTTTTCCGGTGTAATATACTGGCTCTTGTCGGAGGTGGTCCCCGCCCGCAATTTCCTCCCAACAAGCTGATGATCTGGGACGACAGTGAAGGCAATTGCTTTGGTGAGTTGACGTTCCGAGCTCCTGTTCGGAGAGTCCGGCTTCGACGAGACAGAATATTTGTAGTCTTGGAGCAGAAGATATTTGTGTACAATTTCAAGAACCTCAAGTTGTTGCATGAGATTGGGACTGTTGCGAACCCGAAGGGGCTCTGTGAAGTTTCGCAATCGGCTGATTCTCTGGTGCTGGCCTGCCCTGCTTTGCATAAGGGCCATATTCGAATAGAGCATTATACGCGGCAGACAACCAAGTTTATTTCGGCACACGATTCTGGAATAGCTTGTTTTACTCTCACACTCGATGGGCAGTTACTGGCCACCGCAAGCACCAAGGGGACACTGATTAGGATTTTTGAGACAGATCATGGCACGCTGCTCCAAGAAGTATGTGGATTTTCTGACACTTAACAATTAATGCTTTTCATATGCTCACGGCATTAGAGTATAGGGTGCGTTGTGATGGTTCTGCGTGTTTTTTAAAATCCGCAGAAGCAATAGATTGTCAATTATTTGAGGAGATACGTCTTCCTATGGTAGAGAAGTGCCCGTGTTAAACAAACATACTTTATTTGATGATACAGGTCTTCCTGTAGTGTTTGTTATCCATGCATGCTTTTTAGCTCTTGCACCTTTCTTTGTTGCCATTTATCTTATACTGTTTGCCTGCGGTGTGAATAAACTGTTTGTCTCCTTTGGAAGCTTGAATTGGTCTATTTAAGATGGCCGTAAAGAAAAAGAATCTATTTATACTTGAGTACGTAGATTTTTGTGCTAATAAATACATTTATGGAACCAAAAATATAGGTAAGGAGGGGTGCAAATGTGGCGGGGATATATAGTTTGGCATTCTCTTCTACTGCAGAGTGGCTAGCAGTTTCGAGTGACAAGGGCACTGTCCATGTTTTCAGCCTCAAGGTTAATTCTAGGAGGCCCGAGCATGAAAAGTCACATATTACATCCAATTCTGTTGCTGCCGTTACGCCATCTAGCTCACCTCTCTCGTTCAAGAACTTAAAAGGTAAAACATCTTATTAATGTGTATTTAAATTAACTTTTAATGAATAGTTTAGTTTTAATGATTTACGAAGTGAATATGTGAGAGGAATTTTGTCTCAACTTGTGGAAAATAGTTTCTGAAACCATGGTGGGCTTTGGGGGTTGCCAAACACTCACTTAACTTGATATCCTGTTAGTATGTATGACCACGTAATAATTAAAATTGTTAAATTTTGACCTTGGAATTTTTCACCATTTGCCGGGACCGTTCTATTTCTTAAACTGTGAATTGTCAAGAAGTTTTAATGTTAAGAGCTTGAGCTGTGTTGTAAATAATCGTTGACGGCCACCAATATCACCCAGTTTTCCTCCACTCCATAATTATTTCATTTTGTTATTGTTTTCTATGTTTTTAATTGTTTGGAGTTCTCAGTTTTGATTTTCTCAAAGAGAGAAACTTTAATTGATTTCACCTTTTCATTTTAAAGCTTGTTTTACTTTGCACTTGCAGGATTATTGCCCAAATATTTCAATTCAGAGCGTTCATTTGCTCAGTTTCACTTACAAGAGGGCTGTCGTTACATGGTTGTATTTGGTCACCAAAAGAATACGGTCATAATTGTTGGTATGGATGGAAGGTAAGAGTAACTTTAAATGCCAGAATGCTGTCTTCTGTAGGCTGTAGCAATAGCTGCTCATTTTTTCCCCCTTAGATACTAAGGTTCTCATTGATCAATGCTCCTATTTTTCTTCTACACCTGAAAAATTGGTCACTCTTGAGTATTGGTGAGCTGATATTTTGAAGAGAGGCGCCATACCATTTGCTCTATTTTATATCTGCATTGGTTTAGCTGAGAATGTAGATGAAGGCGCATGTTCTTTCTCGTGTCATTTCGTTCATTGCATTTCATATTTCGTTGAGCCTAAAGCTACTTTTCAGAGAAAACCCTTTTTGCTCTGGGTTGAGATGTAAATTTGTCTTAGTAGTTTTCTCTTATGGGCAATGTTACTGGAAGTGTTAAAATTGAGCAATATTACCTCTTTCCATTAAAAAGTTAATGGTCAACGTCAATTTTTTAATGGTCAATATTAGTTTTTTAATAAAATAGATTAACATTATTATGTTTTGAAACTTTGAAGAAGATATTGAATTTGATAAAACTTGTAGGGCAATATTGTTATTCAGCGAAAACTTTCAAGACAGATTTGCACTTTAACATTTTTGCTTCTGTACTATATTTTTAGAATATAAGTAGCTTTTTCTGTTATATCAATGTTAATGATCCCAATTGGACTGTGCTTTGCAGCTTCTATCGATGTCAATTTGACCCAGTGCGTGGTGGAGAAATGACTCAGCTGGAATGCCATAATTTTTTAAAGCCAGAAACAGCTTCTGAGATGCAAGTCTCAAGCCAGTGATGATATTTAAATGATAAGTTAGTTATCTCTTCTTAACAATGTAAACGTCTAACTCTAAATGGCTACACTCTAACCTGAGTGTTGGCTATGAGGTATGAGTAATGTGAGCCCCTACATATTTCTGCGGGGTCTACCTTGTGTTTCCATTTTCATTTTATTTTTTTGCTCGAGCATTGTGCTTCCCTTGAAACATCTTTAATATGATATCTGGGATCACATACAAGCGGGCAAATTTGAAGGTGGTGTTTGTCGACGGGCCCCGCTGTGGGATGACACACGCACATACCCACGAACGACACCTATGAAAATAGTAATTTCAGAGTGTATTTTATTTAAAATTTAAAAATGGAGAGAAGTATTGAAAAATTAAAAAAAAAATGTAATGAATGAGATGTATGAAAAACAAGATAAAGAAAACTGATTTTTTTTTTTGGGGGGGGGGGGGGGGGGAGGGGGAGTTATATTAATAGGAGGGGAAATGTGGGAGCACCGTGGGGACTAGTTCCAACCTCCCCCTTCTATTGGGTGAATGGCGTCGTTTGAGTCCGGACTTGATTGGGGAATCAAAAGCAGTCGCCATCAAGGCAAAAGCACGAACGGCCTCACCTCCTTTTCTTGACGATATATTCTCCTCGAGCTTGCTTTGATTTAAAGCCCAGAAAGCATGAAGGGTTTGGGTACTTGGGCTGAATGTGAAAGTCCGCTCACCGCAGGCAAACTATCATAAATCAGCGGAAAACGCTTACATATACAAATATTAGCCTCGTTAATCACATCAAAATACCAATCTCGAATTTGTAGATGGTTGGATTATTATTTGTAGCATTACACCACATATGTAGCTTTTAATTTAACTAGTTCGTACCGGGGATATATTCTAAAAATGTTTTTTAAACAAAAAAAGGAAGTAGAAAAGAAAACGAGAAGGAGAAGCAAAAATTACTTGTGTCCAACAAAGAAATGATGACAAATTGTCTTCTGAAGCTTTTCCTGGCTAAGCATCCTAGTCACAAACCAGACATAACATTTATTGTTTCATTTAACTGCATAATGAAATGTACATCCAACATTGGAAAATTCCAGAAACAGATCGCCTCTTGCCCCAATCTCTATATAACACCAATCTGAGGCTTCTCCTCCTTAAGAGTTATACTGAACAGCTCCTCTTTCCTTCCTATCTTCTAAATTTCACACAAAGATGACAGCTGTAAAAGTTCAAGGAAGCCCTTTCCCAACGGCCATCATGCGAGTTACTGCTTGCCTTTTTGAGAAACAGCTTGAATTTGAGTTTGTCAGCGTTAACCTGAGAGAACGTGAGCACAAAAAGGAGCCCTTCATTTCTCTTAATGTAAGTTATGCATACAAAACATAGTAAGGCTTTCCTGCCTCATGTCCGCTGAATTTCATTTCTGTCGTCGTTGCAGCCATTCGGTCAAGTTCCAGCATTTGAAGATGGAGATCTGCAGCTATTTGGTATGTTCACAAAGAAATAACTAACATAGCGTTTGTGGAATTAACTTACTGAACAAAACCATTTCAATATGCAGAATCAAGAGCAATCACGCAATATATTGTCCAAGAGTATGCTGAGAAAGGGACCCAGCTGATAAGAAGAGAGTTCAAGGAGATGGCGATTATAGGGGTGTGGCTGGAAGTGGAGTCTCAACACTATGATCCACCGGCTTCCAAACTTGTTTGGGAGCTGGCAATAAAACCTATGTATGGGATGTCTGCAGATACAGTAGTGATTGAAGAAAGTGAAGCCAAGCCAGGTACTGTTCTTGATATATACGAGAGAGATTATCCGAGTTCAAATAATTGGCAGGAGACTGCTTTACATTGGTGGATCTGCATCACCTCCCCACCATTCAATACTTGATGAACTCACAGACTAGGAAGCTGTTTGAGTCACGACCCCATGTTTATGCATGGGTAGCTGATATCACTGCAAGACCAGCTTGGTCAAAGGTCCTTGCTATGCAAAACAAGAATTAGGAAATAGCAGGAAGCCACTCCAGTATGGGTATACTCTGAAAGTTTAAAGATGAACAGAATAAAGCTACTGTTTAATCTTACCAGTAAGATTTGCGTAGTCTCTTTTGGAGGTCTTAGTTTCAAATCCCTGTTCCGCTTGACGTTACTCAAATAAGTCACCATTATTTTACTCCGTACTTTGGAATCATCTTTCAATTTGCACTGCAATTATTGTCATTGGCTTCGCTAGAAAATAATGTCTTTGGAGAGAATGCTAAATCATGTTTTCTACCAAAACTAACCATCAAGAATCAAGAAATAATCCGACCACAAGTATTCCATCTTACTTAGCATTTATCTAAATGCTTTGAGAATACAGCATTAAAAATTGGCGTGCTCTTCTGGCTCAAACTGCACAGAACTACACCCCAGGTCCTTGGTCAACTTTCTGTCTTTCATCATTCCCCTAACTTTTTCCACATCCCACCATCTTCCCATCTCCGCATACAGATTTGACAGATGAATATAATAAGCAGAATTATGTGGCTCCAGATCTACTAGTTTTCTGACTGCAAACTCGCTAAGCTCCAATTCCCCCTGAGATTTGGAACTGGCGAATAAGGATCCCCACATAGCTTTCGTAGGCTCAAAAGGCATATGTCTTACAAATCTAAAAGCCTCTTTTAAGCGCCCTGAACGTGCTAAGAGGTCGACCATACATGCATAGTGTTTGACATTAGGCGAAAATCCATACCTCCCATTAATCAAACAACTGAAAATCCGTTGTCCCATGTCTACCAGACCTGAGTGGCTACAAGCAGAAAGGACTGCCACCAAAGTCACTTCATCTGCTCTTACTCCATCCTCCTCCATTCTGTGAAACCACCAGATTGCTTCTTGGCCACCTTTAGCTGAAGCTAGTCCTTTAATAAGTGAATTCCAAGTAAATACATTCTTTTCTTTCATCATTCTGAAAACATCCAGCCCTTCTTCAACTCTCCCACATTTTACATACATCTCAATCAACGCAGTCCCCAATACAATATCGAGTTCCCACCCATTTTTCTTTATCATATTATGTATCCAGATACCCATTTCAGTTGCACCAAATTTTGCACAAGCAGCTAAGGCATTTACCATCGTCACCCTGTTAGGCTCTACACCCGCATATTGCATCTGTTCGAAGACAATCAACGCATCATCGTACTTCCCAGCATTTCGATAACCCATGATTAACACTGTCCATGACACAACATCCCTTTGAAGCATTTCATCAAACATTTGGCGGCACAAGTCCATGCGGCCGCAAGAAGCATAAACATCAAGAAGTGAGTTCTGGACATAAATATCATTACGATGACCCAGTTTTAAGACGTGAGTGTAAATGCATTGAACTTGTTTAAACTCACGGAAGTCAGATAAAGATTTGAATAGGAAAGGGAAGGTGTAGTTATTAGGGTGAACAGAATTCTTATGCATATGAAAGTATATGGCAAGAGGGGTATGAGGAATGTGAGAGTGGGCAAAGGCCCTAATGAGAGAATTGCAAACGAAAACACTTGCCCTTGGAAGAAGGGTGAGGAGTAGAAAAGCAGAGTTGAGAGGACCTATGGATTGGCATGCAGTGATGAAGTGGTAAGCAATGGTGCTGACTGAATGGAGATTGTTGATGATCAGTTGGGCTTGAATCTGGCAGAGTTGAGCTCGGGAAGCACAATTGTTTAGCAGAGCAACAATTCTATTGGCGAAAGCACTTACCTCGGAAACTTGTCTCATCGTCATACACAAACAATCTCCGAAGGCTACTCGAATAAAATGGCTTCGACGTTAAGAAGGAGCAATTCAACGCCCAATTGGTGGAAAGAATGTATTTTGAAGAAAAGTAATAGAAATGAAAGTATAAGAGAGGCTAGCAGCTCAGAACTGGACAATGTTCGAATATGTGTGCCCAACCGTTTGTGAGGGAAAGGAGTAACCAGTAATTTTCCAGGGGCAACCAAACGAGGCAACGTAAGAATAAAAAAGGAAGGGAGCAAATATCTAGCACTAGCAGCGTGACGAAAAATATGCGAAAGATGCGCATCCGGGGAATCGAACCCCGGTCAGTACCGTGGGAGGGTACTATGATACCACTACACCAGATGCGCTTGTTGCTATAATGACTTCCAAACAACATTTTAATCTCACATACTTATAACAGGGTTGGTCCTTACCTCTAATAGTGAGTGTGATAATTGCTAGACCCGCGGGCCAGTTCATTAGACCCATTGGATAACCCCTCTTTTTGGCCCTAACCCAAAATAACCCCTATTGGTTAGAACAGGGTCAACCGTAGCCCGCGAATCAAAACATAATGTTTGGATAAGATGGGGTTTGGGCAGGGAAGGGCTGGCCATGCTGAAGCAGCTCATCAGCTTCAGGAGTTCTTGGACCTCTACGGCTCTCACCTTCCTCTACCTTCGTCTTCTTCCATTTTTCTACCTTCCCAGCAATTCTTTCTCTCGCAGCCTCTCTTCCTTTACCAACGCCGCAGGTTCACTCTTTTCTCTCTTCTTCTAGATCTATTTTCTCTGCACTATCTCTCTCTTTTGATGATCTATTCTTCCAAATGAACCTTTCTTTTCAACTTTTTGAGTCACGATGCTGTTCATTCTGCCCGATTTTTGTAGTTTCCTTGATTCCTGTGAAATGTCCCCGTTGTTATTAGCTAATATCGTGCTTTCTTGGGTAAAGTTAATTAGAACCTTTCGATTCTGTGAAATATGTTTGAACTATGGGTTCTGTGAAATATGTATGCCAGCTTACTATAGGTTTTCTTAGTCTTTTGGTCTAAGCCTTCAATGGCAATCATTGAGAAGCTTTTGTCCATACTTTCTGGAACGAGGTTCTGAAATCGACCGTTTCGCGGATTATATAAGAATTTCTTTCGGTTGTTTGAATGTCATTGCTGAAATTTTTCCTCGAATGAGAACAAAAATTGTGAAATCTTCATTTGGTTATGTACTCCTCTGTTGCTCTGAGCTCAGATGCTCGCGATTTCCGTTTCCTCCGTAATTTCTTTCTCTAATTGATTGTTTTAGAGTTGTAAAACGAAAAAAGAAAAAGAAAAAAGTAACCACCTTCAATGGGTAAAATACCATATTTTCTGCATTATCTTGCATTCTCTTGGTTGTAGTTGCAAGTCTCCTTGTTCCATGACATATACGGGATATATAGCGACAATTTACATAATTAGAAAAAGGATGGGGGAAAGAATTGGCCGAAAATTAGAGACTATATTGCAGGATGATTTAGAAAGAAGTCAGGGACATAACAAAAAATATGAAACCATCTGCTTGGCATTCGAGAGCAAATACTTTTCTTCTACATCAAAAACACAGGAGAGATCATTTATTCATTCATTCCTTTAGAATTGCATGTGACTTATGATGCAGCTGTTGGGAAAAAAAATATCTGGTCTGTTTTCATTTTGTGATGCATGATATTAAGTACACTAATATCTATTCGTAATAATTGGATGCTAGTTTTGTGAAGGATACTGGCAATCAAGTAATCACCTTCATCTACAGTTGTAGATGGCATAATTGCAGTTGCGCTAGAAGAACTAGGAACCATGACTTACTGTATCACACTTCATACCTAGCTAGCTGTGAGCATTCCTTACTGGTTAGATGTGTCCATTTTTTCCTTGCCTACTCCAAATATCTATTCTATTTTTGCCCATTCTGATTGATTATTTACATAAATTCATGGTTGTACATCTAGAGTTCCACACTTAGTATGTGTTCTTGCAGTCACTAGAGTAAACAACCATTTATAATTATAAGTTGTTTACTAACTGTTATTTAGTTGAGTGAAATAGACTTGATTTCTCGAGTGAAGTTTTAGGTTTGAGCCTCTTGGGTAGAAAAAATCATGATAGTAATGCTTAGACCTTGATAATACTCCAAGTCAAAGTAGTTGGTAATTCCAAATATCAGCAATTCATGAAAAAAAGTTGGGTGTTTTTTATTAAATATTATTTGATGGTTGTTTTTCATCTCAACTGCATAGCTTATATGGTTCTATTCATATAATTGGATGAAATATTAAAAGAATTTATTCGCAAAAGTACAGATTCTTTAATCTTCGCTCCCCTCTGTATGGAAACTACTGAATTGTTCCCCATAGATGATACAATAAAGGAGTCAAATTGAAGCTGCAGAGATGAATCAATTTTTCATGTGTTAGTCAAATGTGGATGTTACTTTTACAAGAATATCATTGCCACCACGAGTGTTATGTTTATGTTTTTATTATACACAGTACTGAATATGAATGAATGGATGTGTCATAGATATAAAATGAATTTTGGTCCGCGGGTTGGCCCTAACCCTTAGGGCTATATAATTTTTTGGCTCGTGTGGGTTGTTTAACATGCGGGCTTTTTGGCCCTAGCCCATAACGAGCTGGGGTGGCTTGTTTTGACAGTCTAGATAATCTCATTTCTCAGCATAGGGGCATTTGCGAAACACAATCGCGGCGAATCAAGGACTCAACGCCGGGGGGAGCGATGAGAATCGTTGGACTTACCGGTGGGATATCTTCAGGAAAGAGCACTGTTTCTAATCTATTCAAATCTCATGGTATTTCGGTTGTAGATGCCGACGTTGTTGCTCATGTATGTTTGTAGTTCTTCTTTTGTTGACCGCTTAAATTTTAGATGGACCGTGAAACTAAACTTTCGTTGCTCTCTGCATTGAAAAGAGGCCATGTCTTAATGGCTCTGATTTCTCTTCTTTGGACTGAATGAATGATTCTTAGTTGAAATGAGACGATTGTCTTTTCTTTGGAATTACAGGCTGCATTAAATAAAGGCACCGGCGGGTGGAGAAAAGTTGTTGCAGCTTTCGGGCAGGAAATTTTACTCAATAATGGAGAAGTTAACAGGCCAAGACTTGGACAGATTGTTTTTTCCGATCCAGATAAGCGCCAACTTCTTAATCGGTAATGTTACTTTTTATTTGTGATTTTTGCATTTCATGTGAAGCTTGTTTTCCTTAATCGATTTTTTCGTTTTCATGGCCTACTGGTGGCCCTGGTTTCATGTGTGGAAAGGATCCATATATATTTTCAGCACAACGTGAGATAGTTATTATACTTGAGTGAGAACTTTCATCATGTAGAAGGGAGGCTGTTATACTTTTGCCTTATCGAGCAGTAGCAGCTAATAACTTCAATGCAACAAACTGCTGCATTTTGAGTGAGAACTTTCATCATGTAGAAGGGAGGCTGTGCAAACTATATTTTGTGATCAATTTTTGGTCCTAGTCCAAAGTTCAATTTATATTTCGATTGCTTGGTTATGCCAGTTGCTTCAGTGCATGATGTCCCTTGATTTTGGGGAGAAACCTTTGGAATATTTTGTTTGTTAAGGTGTATTGGAATCAGTTTTTGAGTTTCAATTGTGATTTGTTTTAGATTGCTGGCTCCTCATATATCATCTGGAATCTTTTGGGAAATTTTGAAGCTTTGGATGAAGGGTCATAAGATTATTGTTCTTGATGTCCCTCTGTTATTTGAGGCCAAGATGGACAGGTTTACAAAGCCCATTATTGTTGTTTGGGTTGATCCGGAAACACAGATTCAGCGACTCATGACAAGAGACGGATCAAGTGAGGAGGATGCGAGGAATAGGATAAATGCTCAGATGTCACTGGAAGTTAAAAGGAGTAAAGCAGACATAATAATAGATAACTCTGGTTCGCTGGATGACTTGAATGAACAGTTTCAGAAGGTCTTATTAGAGGTCTCAAAACCCTTGACATGGACTGAGTTCTGGCGTTCTAGACAGGGAGGATTGACGGCTCTTGCTTTAGTCACCTTAGCTGTTCTTTTATGCAGAAAGGCATTTAACAGTGATGATTTGTAGCAGCTTGATTTTCTTTGGAGTGTAATTCATATAACTACATATAAATGCGCTTTCATATCTAGTTTTTGAATTCTCTAAGGAATATTGAAATTTCAAATGTCTATGTAGAATTGATCAAAATTAATAAAATATAAGACATAGTTAACTTTTTTTAAGATATTAAAAAAATTAATTAAATTGCTTTTAAATATTTTTCTGTCATTTTTTCTCCAAACTATTTTTTCTAAAGATATATAATATTTGATATAATTAAATTTAATCTTTACATAAAAATGTTAACCTTTTCTTATATTTAGGACCAGAAGGAATGAGTATTGTGAAATAGTTAGTTTTCTTTTCTGGTTTTGTTCACACATGTTATTCTCGTGTCCCCTACATGGTGGAGATACTATGCCTCTGATTTCTGAAGGAGGTTCGGTCAGCTTTTCTTATTTGCAAAAATGTGCTTCGAAAATAAGGGTAAATACCTTTTAAAGAAAAAGAAATCACAAAGTCATCATTGACTCTTTTTTTTTTTTTGTCAAAGGAGATTCTATTAAGAAAAACTTCAGAGAAGTGACAAATACAACAGAAAAAAGATTACAGCCAAGAAAACAAAACAGCCAGACATCACAACAAACAGACAAATACAACGGGGAAATAAGAAAGCAAATACACCACAAAAAAAAAAAAAAACAACACACAAACGAAGGAACCAGAAACAAGAAAGTTCAAATTAGCCACCATCAAATGAAGAAATGGAATGCGAAGGATTATCAACACCATCACTAGTCTTCTGAGCCTCCAGAGTTAGAAGAGATAACAAAGCAGGTGTTGGTTGCAAAACCCACCCAACCGGGCACACCCCCTTATAAACATCAGCTGCAAGTAGATTTGCAGCACAGTTGCCCCCTCTTGGGGTAAAAGATAGAGAGAACCCAACCTTAAAAGACAGAAGACAAATAACATCCTGGATAATACTTCTACACCTCCAATCATACATATCCGGTGCCTTAGCCTCAACACAGGTAAGGAGCGGAAGGCAATCAGTTTCAAAGACAATTTTATCATGACCAAGGTCCACAGCAAGAAGCAATTCCCTTTTCAAAGCTAGGGCTTCAGTCATAAAGGCAGAAATGGATTTAACTTTATCTATAAAACCCCATCTAAAAAAGCCGACATAATCACGGCAAATTACCCCGATAGCAGCATCTTTCTCACAAGATACAAAGGCTCCATCGCAATTAATTTTAAGACTATCTATTACAGGGGGGACCATTTAATGCCAGGACTATCACAGCCCCCCAATAAGAGAGGATCCCTAGGCCTTGAATAATAGTTAGCCCAAAAATCGAAATTATATCTCCTAGCCAATTCAATAACAATACTCGGGTTTGGTGGTTTATGGTCAAACGTCATCTCATTCCTAGCTTTCCAGATAAACCACAGAGTCCAGCAAATCAAGGCAAGATCATGATTATTCAGAAGGGATATACCTGTTATTGACAACCACCAAGCCTTGAAGTTTGAGATTGCGGAGGTATCAACCCTTACACCGAGTGAATAGCCAAACCAAATACACCGAGTCCAAGGGCAATGAAAGAATACATGTTCAAGAGTCTCTTTCGCTTCTGCACACACTCGACATTGGCTATCTGGGGATCTTTTCCGTCAATACAAAGCAGCATTAGTAGCGATTGCATTACTCAAGAGCCGCCATATGAATTGTTGGACTCGAGGGATCACCTTAATTTTCCAAATCAATTTCCAGCATGCATCAGGGATAACAGTCGATGAACCCGGTCTATCTGCCCGACCAGGATTCCAGTTTCTTCGGCAATGGTATCCTAGCTTTACCGAATATACTCCATTCTTGGCATTAGTCCATAGTAGCTTATCTTTCAGCCCGTTGGATGGAATAGGGATTTTATAAATTGCATTTTTTACTTCGGGAGATAAGTATTGGTCAATAGGAGTAAGATCTCACTGCCCATTAGTTATCAAGTCGCATACTCTACCCTCCAAGATAATTGGATCATCTGTTGCGGTAGGCTTGTCAGGGAAAATAACCTGAGGAACCCACGGGTCGCCCCATATTTTGATAGCAGAACCATCTCCAATATCCCATCTCAGGTCTTTTTTGAGGAAATTTATACCATCTATGATACTAGACCAACACCATGAAGCCCTATAGCCTTTCTTCGCTGCAAGAAAGTCTTGTTTAGGAAAATAAACACCTTTTAGCACCCTTTCCCATAGATCATTTGGTCTCGATAAAAGCCTCCACGCCGTTTTAGCCAAGACGGCATCGTTCATAATAGATAGATCCTGGAAACCCATACACCACAGCTTTTACTACTAGTCATGGACTCCCAATCTCTCCAGTGAGTCTTGCCTCCCAAAGCATTTCCATCCCACTAAAAATTAGCTATAAGACTATCTATCTCCTTACACGTCTTCAAGGGAAATTTGAAGCAGTTCATCGGATAAATTGGGATCGCCTGGATTACAGATTTAATCATTACTTCTCGGCCGACAAAAGATAGAAGAGCTTGGTTCCACCCTTGAATTTTACTCATAACTCGTTCCCTGATATAAGCCAGAGCTTGGTGCTTAGTTTTCCCCCAAATGCTTGGTATACCAAGATATCTGCCCGGGTCTTCTTTCGCAGGAATGCCTAAAAGGTCACCAACCATATCTCTCACTACAAGAGGAGTGTTAGAGGAGAAGAAAATACTAGATTTGTCAAGGTTAATGACCTGACTTGAAGTAGCACAATACAGATCTAGAATATTAGCCAGATAAAAACAATTATTATGACTAGCTTGCATGTACAAGAGGGCATCATCAGCGAAAAAACTATGAGTAAGAACTGGACACCCATTACTTAATTTAATACCTTTAATCTGATTGTCATTTTGGCTCTTTTTGATCATAATAGAGAGTACTTCAGCAACAATAATGAATAGGTATGGTGAGAGGGGATCTCCTTGGCGAATACCTCTACTAGGGTTAAATGATTGCACATTATCACCAGACAGACAGATATTCAAACTAACTGACCGAACACATTTCATAATTAGAGACACCCATTGTGTACAAAAACCAAATCGAAGCAGGACATTCTCAAGGAAGTCCCATTCAACCCGGTCATACGCCTTACTCATATCCATTTTGAGAGCAACTCATACTTACCTCCAGATTTCTTCCGACGTAAATAATGATAAACCTCATGAGCAATAATGATATTATCATGAATACAACGTCCAGGGACAAAAACACCTTGATTTTAGGAGATACAATCATCAAGCAAAGGTTGCATCCTATTGGCCATTATTTTAGAGATGATTTTATAAGAAAAGTTACATAGGCCAATAGGACGAAAATGCGAAACATGCTCCGGTTTATTAATCTTGAGAATAAGAGTGATGTTAGTCATATTAATCTCATCTAAAACAGAATGACCTACAAAAAATTCATGAACCATAGAACATACGGAGTTATCAATTTCAGGCCAAGCAGAATGATAAAATTTACCGGAAAAAACCATCTGGCCCAGGTGCTTTTGTACTCCCAAGACTAAAAGCTACAGATTTAATCTCCTCTCTTGATACAGGTGACATAAGCTTTTGATTCATTTCGGCAGAAATTTTGGGGTCAATATAGTTCAAGACAGTCTCCAATGAATGAAGGCCAGAGGTAGCAAAGAGATCTTGAAAATAAGTAGCAATGTTTTTGGAGATAGCATCTTTTTCTAGCAGCCAGGTACTAGAGTCATCTTTAATGCATGAAATTCTATTCCGTTGTCTCCTTTTGATAGATGAGAGGTGAAAGAATCGAGAATTTTTGTCCCCAGCTTGTAGCCACTGAATACGAGAACGTTGCCACCAGTATTGTTCTTCTAGATCAAGAGTTCTCTCAAGTACCCCTTTAATTCTCAATATCTCCCGAGAAGTACCTGGATTCAATTCACCTTGGGTAAGATTAGCCAATTGAGATTTCAATTGATCAATAACCTTGGCATTATTAGGGAACTCCTTTTTGCTCCATTTAATTAAGTCCTCCCTACATCTTCTTAGATTGCCAATGAAAACCTCAAGATTTGTCTGATTGCAGGATGACATCACCTGCCAGGTTTCTTTGATGACTTCCAAGAATCTTCCATGAGTCGCCCAGATTGATTCAAATTTAAAAGCCCGAGTAGTTCGATAAATCTCAGCCTGAGTTCGAATGAAAATAAGATGATGATCAGACCCAATTGGATCCACATTAAAAACTTGGAGATTTGGAAATTGTTCCCCTAACAGAAGATTTCCAAAAGCTCTATCAATGCGCTCTCGAATAGTATCTGGGCTCTCTCTATTATTGCACCAGGTAAACGAAGACCCATTGAAACCCAGGTCCTCAAGATCACAATCAGCTACAAAACATTTGAAGTTGAGGATTTTCCTCCATGCTCTATGTAATACCCCAGATTATTATTGTTGTTGTTGTTAATAATAATAATAATAATAAAATAATGGTAGTAGTAGTAGTAATAATAAAAATAAAATAATAATAATAATAATAATAATAATAATAATTGTATAGTACTATCTAATTTTATTAGTTTAGATTAATTTGATTAGTTTAGTTAGTTTAGATATATTTGATTCTATTAAATTTATATTGATTGATAGAATTTAATAATATTGTTTTATGATTTGTTTTTTTTATAAAACAAACAAATACTTATCTTTATCTACAATAGAATTTTCCTTTTTTTAAAAAAAAAAAAAGTACTATCCATCAAAATAAAATTATTCAAATTTGTATCCTATATGATCGTAACCGCAAGGATATTTTATAAATATAAGAACATATCTTATGTGCGATATAATTTTTTTAAAATAACTGTACTATTTATCGATATAAAAATATTTAAATTTGTATATATCTTGTATAATAATAACAAATATTTTTGTTCAACCAAGCTATTATATAAATATAAGAATATAATGGGCAGATTCATTTTTCTATTCCGTGAAAAAAAAAACCTTTCCACGTTATGGGTTTACCTATTTCATCTTTGAATAATATATTAAATCACAGAGTAAATGGTGTTGGTTTTTATTTATTTATTAATTGTCAATAGCTAAAGAGCCTAGAGCCCAGCCCATAGCTAAAACCCTAGAAGTCTAATTATAAGTTAGGTTTAGCCGTCTAACTTTAGTCATCGCTCATTAGATCTCTCTCTGAAAAATTCTTTGCGGCAGAATTTCTCTTCTAGGAGTCTAACAAACACGGAGACTAGGTAATCCTAATCCCTAGAACGACATGATTTGACTCATACATATATTCCTACATCTTCAATTTTCAATTGCTCCACGCATGATTTGATAGGATGATTGTCTTATAGGGTTATATATATAAAGATTACCTTTTGTTTTGTTTGAATTCGTTGAAATCTATACAAACTATGCAGAATGTATATTCATTAAACCTCTACCTTCCGTTCTGCTGCTGTGCGTTTCTTTTATGCCTTTATAGGTTCAAATATATATATAATATCACAAATACACACACACACTACTCCTTCGTTTTGCTTTTTACGACAGTTTCCTACGCAATGACATGAGTATTGAATTGATGTGAATGAGTGCCTCTTGATTTCATTAATGTATATATGTTGGGTTTGTATTTAAATATAAATATATATATATCAAAATATATATACAACTTTTGTTTTGCACCGTAAGTTCCCCTCTGTACCTTCAATTCCCTTTTTCTTTTAGCTCCTGCGTCTTTGCTTCTTTTAATAGATTAGAAGATTAGGTTTTGTGTGGGTCCACGCATTTTTTTTTTATTTCTTGATCCAACACCTTTGCTTTTGAACTTCTACGGGGTCCACACGCAATTTGCCCATCCGAAATGCTTGGAGATTTTGATAGAAATATACCTTTTCTTTCCTTAATTTGACCTTTTCACCAAGCTTTTAGATCTCATAATCTCTCCTACAAAATAAAAATAAGATATTGATAGATTTTGTATTAAACTCTCCTTATATCCTATAATTAACTAAATGATAGAAAAAAATATAAAATATAATTAAATAAGTATAAAATATTAATAAGTTCAATCTAATATTTCTTGAAATCTATACTTATTTAAGAGTGGGAGTTAAGATCCACACTTTCTTGTAGGATTAAGGGTTTTATTATTATTAGTATTATAAATATCTGATTACACATAATAAAAATAATTTAGGAATTTTATGAGTCTAAATAATTTAAAATAAATTAACAGTGGGAGGATAGCTTTGGGATGGTACCTCCTAAAGTGATGAACACACTTTTAAGGCTTTATGCCTTCGATATGTTATTTGATGTGAACTGATATATCCGTTCTTCCCAAAGTGGTGTCTGGCAGGGTTTCCCGGGACACTAGTAGCAACTTTGGGAAGAGGTGTGCAAACTAGGAAGAATGATGATATGGCCAATTTTGATGATTTGTGACTGGCAGGGTTTCCTGGGTCACGGGTAGACTGGCAGGGTTTCTCGGGTCTACCATGGTTCTCTTCCCACTAAACAGACTGACAAGGTCTCCCGGGTCTAAATAAAATTTAAAAAAGATAATGATTAATGTTTGATGCAAATACCACATGATTATATATATATATATATATATATATATATATATATATATTTGCTTTGATTAATATGTTTGTGCTATTTAAAATTATACATAAATATGTCATTTTTATTTTTATTTTATTTTGTAATTATTTGTGATTATTTTATTTTATTTCAAATCATTCCAAATTTAATTATATATTTATTTTATATTATCTTTCCCTAATTAGGATTACCAATGTTTGCTGATGTCTGTGTTTCTTGGGCTGCGATGATCCTTCGGGGGAGCAGAATTTTAGTGAACAGGTTTCAAAGACTGGGGCTAGCAGTGAGAAGTGAGGATGACGGACAATAAATTCGCGTTATTTACTTTCTTTTCATTTATTTTATTTTTCAAAATAAACATTCTGCTTAAGTTTAGATTTACTTCCTGTAATAAGAAGCCTTGCACTTGTTCCATACAAATGCGGCGATGACACCCTCCCAAATTTTGCTATTTCTAAATTTTGGTATTATTTATAAAAACTATCGCTATTTTATGTCATTATAACTCCTAGAAATTCGAGGGTGTTACACTCTAGGTCTGCCGCCTTCTTTCTCATGAAAAGATAGAATATCATTAAAATCCCCAAGGCACAGCCATGAATCATTAATATTCTTGCCGATCCTACTAACCTCTTGCCAACATAAAATTCTCTCCCCTTCATCAGTTGGGCCATAAATAAAAGTCATGTAACAAGGAGTAGAAAAAACCTCAGATGCAATTTTAGTATGAATAATATTAGGTGATGAAAAAAGAATATTAACTGTGATAACATCAGACCACCATAATGCAAGGCCCCCACCTCTACCCACAGGGTCCACTAACCATTCTTCATTGAATTCACACTGCCTTCTAATCTTTCGGACTACTCTTGCTTTTTGCTTAGTCTCCATTAGGAAGACCAAGTGGGGTTTTCTTCAGACGCATTCTTCCTTGAGATTTCTAGTTGTCAAGGCAACCCCTAAACCTTGACAGTTCCAAGCAAACAGATTCATGGTGAACCGGTGGCTGGTCCCATCCAACCACCGGCTTGGTCTTGATCATTAGTGCCATTTCTACCTTCAGGCAACCAGCTCCCAGGAAAATGAATTCCAATTGGGGTCGAGTTCATCATATCAAACTGATTAGTTGCAGCTTTAGACCGTCGAAGGTATTTCTTAACCGAGCGAAAATTCTTCTTGTAGCTCTTTTGAGAATTATTCACATTTATCTTCATCTCAATGGGCTCTTCATCAACTTCAAGATACAATTTTCGACATTTTTTCCTCTCATCCGAACTAGTTTCCTCCTCTAAAGGCCTTTTGATGTGGATCCTCTTTAGGCTATCAGCTATAGCTGAGATGGAAGATGGACCATTAAAAGGGACTATGATTTTATGGTTATCTTCTTCATCATTAGGAAACTCCACACTATAAGCTTGCTTTTGGACAAAAATTTCTAGAGTCCCCTCATCCATAACTGAGCAATAATTATCAGACAGAGAACAAAAGGAAGGGGGCCTTTGATTAGAATCCTTATACCCGTTGATGGGGTTACTTCCATGAGCATCAGTTAAAATAATAGAGCCTGAGAGACCCATTGCAGAATCGGATATATTCATAGCATGCTTTGCTATGGCGGATGTAGAAGAAATGGAGCCCACTGGCCCAGGCCCTTCTTTGATTAAAGATTTATTAAAGCCCCACGGATGCAAGGAAGAAGGCCCATTATTCAAATCAATTTTACCTGCAGTAAAAGCCGGAGATAGGGGAGAGTGCATATTGGGCCTTTCACAACGTTGGGCTTGGTTCAGGTGATCCGAACCCGTCTGCAGCTGAGAGTCCCACTTAGAGTTGTCATGTTTGACCCCCTCGTTAAACGTGCGCATGCATTTCCCTGACAAAGCCACCATATTATGCTTCCTATCTTCAGGAAAAACATTAGTGCTTAGGCTCCTTTGTGACAGACTCGTCCCTTCAACCCCAACTTCAAGATCAGCTAGCCGTTGCACCTGGGCTTCACGTGGCTCTGTCGTCGCCGGACGGGATCCTGCCGGAGATGAGATCCGGCTCACTATATGAGACAAACCACCAATATCTACAGCCAATATCTCCTGATCAACAAAAGAAACTTGCAAATCCTCAGCTGGTTTCGAAGTTTCCGGCGACCTGTTAGACCAATTCCGATGAACACTTTGAGATCGAACCTCATCCGTTGGACAAAAGCGCAGGTCCTGCTTCCCCGAAGTCGTCCTTCCCGAAGCACTGTGGTGACGCCATGAAGTTGAGAACCTACCTCCGTTCTCCTCGTCCTCCGAAGAGGCTTGCCGATAAAAACCATGGATCGGGTTGTTGGTAACAAATTTTGCCTCACACCAGTCTTCCTTGCAAATTTCTAGAACATCTTCATATGTATGCAAACCTGAGGTACATAGCCAATTACCAAACTCGTGTTCAGTTTCTTCCTCAGTAGACGAGACATTAGTCTTGCATCCTCGGCTCTCATGCCCAATCTGTCCACATCTAAAGCAGAAAACCTGTAACCGTTCATATTTGACAGAGACCCAGACTGGATTCTTATTTGGTCTCGGAACCCAGAAACCATCAGTGAGCGGCTTGTCCAGATTAAGGAGAGTTCTAACTCGCACAAAGCTTCGAACTAATTTCCCTTCTACAATCGGCTTCTTGTACATAACAGCCTCCCCCACTGCATCTCCCAGAGTTTTTGCATTAGGACCATCAAAAGCATCAATGGGGAGACCATGAAACTGAACTAGAAAGGGGTGTGGGAAAAGTATACATCATTCAAGACCATATCATTTTCCCAAACCTGGAGGTTCAGTAAATAACCCTGAATAGACCATGGCCTACCTTTGAGAATTCTAGCATAGTCATTGATGTTCTTAAAACGAAATAGAAATATAAGATGGTTCCGATCAAGGTCATGCACCTCCAATCCTGCATTAATCTGCCATCCTTTTTTTACCATTGAAATGACGGTTGGTATATTCAACTTCTTACCAACTTCAATCTTTCCAACTAGGGACCATCCTTCTGTTTCAGGCTTCTGCTTCAGTTTCAAAACAACCTGTTTTGGCCTTCTAGCATTACTCTCTTGTCCATCCTCTATGAAAAGCGGAACTCAAAAACACACCCTTCCCTCTTACACCTAGACCAAAGAGCAGACTGGGAGCAAAAGAAAGTAGAGTCACGGTTCACGCTTAACTGAGGAGAAGAAAAACGTAAGCCGGGAGTAGTACACCGAGGAACCTCACAAAGGGAGGGAGAGACTCTCACAAGGAGAGGAGAACATGGTCATCATCTCAAGATCATTGACTTGAAAAAAACATGTGAAACGATAAGTTTTTAAGTCTACATGTGCGTTACTTGTTTCTACAAGTAGAGTCAGTGCTCGATCCTGTTTGTGGTGACACAGATCATGGAAATTGGGATGTTTGGCCTTCT
This sequence comes from Acacia confusa, assembly GCA_037074495.1. NCBI lineage: Eukaryota > Viridiplantae > Streptophyta > Magnoliopsida > Fabales > Fabaceae > Acacia > Acacia confusa. The sequence goes on along the minus strand of CM073507.1, from coordinate 2,757,744 downwards.
CATTCTTTAAACATAGTGAGCAATAGCTCATGCTAGGATACCTCTAGTTCTTGAAGATTTTTTGTCACAAATCATTTGGCCGTCTGAAATGTCTTATTTTTAATCCCTGTGGTCTAGTTAGTCAACATTGAGGTTAGGGGTGACATTATAAATTTAGCCTTTAAATTTCATCCCCTTCCACAGATTGATTGATTATTGTCTAGTTCTGAAATTAGATAAGGATGAGCCAGAAGAGAGGAATCAAGGTCACAAAGGCACTTCCCTGAAAAAGATGAAAAGATTATTAGCCTTCCCTTCACATAGTTGGCAATGGCTGAGTGTCCATTATTATGTTGTACTGTATTGATATTGATATGTTTGTACTGATATTGAATATTAAATGTATTTTACTGGTTTGAAAACAACCTATTACAATTGCTACACTTTGATTAAATTCCTTTTTCTTTCTTTCCTTTAAAGCTTGAGATATTCAACTACATAATCTTTTGCATGCACACTTTATTATATGTTTTTTTTTAAGAGGCCCCCCGCTGACATGCATAAACTCGTTTGCTTCTGGTTAGGGTTTCGTTTGCATTTAGTGGCATTTTTTTAACCCTTTTCGCTGCTCCAATAGGCATACCTTCCTCCCTCTCTTTCTTAGCTAAATCCAATTGAGTTTAAGCTTTGTTGGAGTTAAAACTTAAAAGTGAGTCTAATAATAACTAATATGCTGTACTAGGTGCTTGGATATCAGAAAACATCAGGGTTTGATGTATTCATATGTTGTTGCATTAAACTCTGCTTATATATGTGAATTTAATTGTTATCTTAGATGACACCTTCTCAGGAATGAATCGATCTTACTGAGTTGCATTGGGGTCAATAGCGGCTTGAATTATTCAATGGTTTTCCAATTCAGTCGAGAACTAGCTGATTGTCACGGTCTCACCGTGACGAGTCCCACATCAGGCAGGATGAGGAGGGTTTCTGGGGCATAAATAATATGGAGTGCGCCTTTGCTATCAGCTTAAGCTTTTGGAATGGTGGTTAGTACTCCTTTCAGTTAAGCGTGCTCAACTGGGGAAAGTTCCCTATGCTGCCGCACTTCTGAGCATGACATGATGCTCAAGTTCAACTGAAAAAACTATACTTCAACTCTAAGTCTTGTGTGAATGCCCCAATTCCAGCTAAGCTTTTTCTTAAAATATTTTTTTTTGGGGGGGGGGGGGGGGGCGCAATCAGAATTTACACTGCCAAATTTTCAGCCTTAAACATTTGAGATGAGAACAGATTGAGCTCATTATGGAAGAAAAATTGCTACTTTCATCAATATCAAATTCATAATCCATAATTGAAGGGAAGTTTGCATCGTAGTCAAGGCTGGCTAGCTTTCTCCTTTGGTTTTCTTGACCCAGTGATGTAAGCGATGCATTTATCTTCTGAAAATGGGCATGGGCAATTTCCTACTGTCATCGCTGCGCGTATTGTAAGTTCAGGATTCTGATGATTTTGTACGATCAACCCAGGCCATCACCAGGCAAGTACCATACTACCATGGTATAGTTAAAAATGGGCATGACATGAAGAAGCCGTATTACAATTTATGTTTGGCTTTTTTAGTGGTTTAACTTTATGCCTGACTCTCTTTAAAGTTCACCTGCGTAATATTTATAATTATGAAACCTGACCGATGCCAGCTTTGGATTCACTTTACCAGCTATATACATATCAAAAATTCAAAATCATTGGTCTAATTCTAGATATATCAGATACCAGATTCTAGCCTAAATAACAGGTAGTTTGTGTTATAACTTAAGCGGGAGTACATTTCAGCTGATCCTTGATGCAATTTTTTTGCCCAACTCATTCATTTGTAGGGTTAGTGCAGACATGGTCAAAGCACAAATATCCTGACTCATGATTTTTGGCTTCATTACCCTCTTTTTACCGAACTCACAACCATGGCTCTTAACCCGTATTACTTGAACTTTAATATTGATTAACCATTCTGAATTTATTAGCCTATATGAGCAGCAGATGCTGGGTGATGAGCTGGTAGGTGGATTGTAGGGCCTTGAAGAAGGACCCAAAGCAAGAGGCGAAAATTGAGTTAGTACCAAAATTGATGAAGCCCTCAAAACCATCTGATAATGACAGAAGTAGCTGCAAAAGATGCCATAGAAGTTGATGCTAAAGACCCCTTGAACTCATCACCTGTTTTTTACATCCTACGCAACTAAAGACGTGAAAATCCAACACTGAACTGAAAGCTTGATTTTATTTCTTTGGTTAGTATTACTGTTGGTTCTATCAGACTCGGGATGCTTTCGGAGATATCTAGAAGCTCACCAATCCCACTCCCACATGTTCTTTTAATGCTCACGTGACGTTGCTGATGTATCATATTTATAAGCCTATTGGTTTGTTAATTAATTGTATGAATTTAAGGTGGTGTGGTGCTAATCCACATTCTCATGCTTTTTCTTGGACCTTTTAACTCACTTCTTTCTCCTTATTTTTCCTTCCCTCTCAAAGCATCCTCTCTCTCTCTCTCTCTCTCTCTCTCTCTCTCTCTCTCTGGTACGGAAGAAATGGGGCTCTGCCTCTAGTGCATTGGCCTCTCTCTTTAAACCATTCGCTGCCCGTAGACAAACGCGAAACTCCTCATCCCTTGCATTACACTCCATACAACTAACCCTCCATATCATATGGCAGCCAAACCAGTTGAAGAAGATCCTCCATTAGCAGCTCTGAGATGCCAGGTATAATCAACACCACAACCTTCCTCTCTCAAATCCTCTTTCTTCCATGTTCCTCTCTAAGGTAATTTCGCTCCAACTTCCCTTGTATAAATACTCTGTCATGCAGACGTGGGTGTTGAAAGTCTTAATCCACTGTGAAGGCTGCAAGAAGAAAGTCAACAAAGTTCTTCAGAGAATTGATGGTAGTGCGGCAACATTAAATTATAAGAATAATCTTACCATGTGTTTGTGATTAATGGTTCGTTCTCTTCACTGTCTTAATTATGACATATGCCGTCATTCGTTGATTATAGGGGTTTATACCACTGAGGTTGATTCTCAACAACACAAGGTTACGGTGATTGGTAACGTGGACGCTGACACTCTAATCAAGAAGCTAGTGAGATCAGGCAAATCAGCAGAGCTATGGCCTTCAGAGAAGGCCCAGAAGAAAGATAACAAGTCCAAATCCAGAGGAAACAATAAGCTAAAGAAAGACCAAACGAACAGTGAACCACTTGGCGACGACATTGAACAAAATGGTTTGGCTGTTGATGAAGAAACAGAGTCATACAAAGAATACAGTGAATGTGAGGATGCCGGGGGAGCAGATGTAGGCGGCGGCAACGGCAGTGCCGGAGGCCCCAAAAAGAAGAAGAACAACAACAACAAGAGAAAGGGACAAACCAATGGTGATTCTCCCAACAATAAAGGAGTTGGAGGAGAAAATATGATTGATGCCGCAGCTGCAGCCACACCACCAAGTAAATCAGCCGGAGACATCGCCAACTCGGCTGATTCTATGGCTGCCGTGGATCTTGGTCCTCCGATTCAGCATGCCCATCCATCATACCCACCACCACCAGTGTACTATTCTCCTGCAATTCCACAAGTATACGGTTTAAGCTATAACACAGCACACCCCAGTTCTAGTGCTCTGTATTATGCCCCTCCCATGCATGGTTATGCTACGTACTCTCACCCGCCACCACCTCCGCCGCCGCCTGGTTGGATCGAGCGCTACAGGGATGACGTCGATGAGTATGAAGGTGGATGCTTTATTATGTGAAGTATTGCCCCGCAAAGTGGTTTGAGTTTCGTAACATCTGTTGGAAAGAAAAACGCAGGGGGCATAAATGAGGAGGATTAATTGATAGATGCAGGGTATGGAGGATCTTTAATGCCTTGTCCTAATTTATCTATTTTTTCCCCCTTCTAGCACGGATCTTTGGAGTTTTGCTTAAGAATGGCCAGTAACTCCTTAATGATATGCTGTGTGTAGGACCTTAAATCTCCCTTTTACTTTCAGGTTTGTCTGTAAAGTCGATTCCTGTGTACCAAAGTTTATGCCTTTTCTTTTCTTCTTTTGTGCCATTTTAATTAGCATTTTATGCGTGCTTTAGCCAATCAGTATTAGTTTTCTAACTTCACAGCTTTTTGTTTTTTTGGGCAACAAGGTTTTTAACTTGAGAGCTAAGAATGCATTTTTGATAATTTGCTGCCCCAGTAACCTCCACTGTTTTTCCTTCCCACCTTCAAAGATTCCCGGAAGCTTCAATAAAATGCAAATGGAGATGGTGGGGGGAAGCTTAATGTTCGTTGCAATCTTGATACCATAAAATTAAAACATAATGAATTCTATTTGGTTATTTTTCATTCAGAAAATATAAAATGTATAATTTCATTGAAAATAATAGATGTGTTATAAAAATTATAAGTTATTGTATTATTGACATAAAGCCCTGTTCTTGTCATGTTTTCGTCGATAATTTAATAGATGTGCCTAGAATTACATGTCTTAATTAAGAAGCATTTGGATTTTCATCCCCGGATGTAGAAGTGGAAGGATATAAGAATATATGAATGGGTCCACAAACAAGAAGGAAATGAAGAAAGACAAGTGAACTGAGACTTTACAAGCAGTTAAATTCATTTGCTAAAGAGAATCAAACACAATATATAAAGTTGATTTTTTTTTTAAAGATTAGGTAAACTAATTAAATTACTTTAAAATATTTATATTTAAAAATTTTTCTTCAAAATATTTTTAATATATAAACTGATGATACATAAAGTTTAATTAGTTTACTTTATTTCCTTCATCTCTTTTCTACTCAATTATGGTTGAGGGGTGTGAATAGAGGTATGAGAAAATGTTAATGAATAAGGAAAATATATAGATCAACTTACAATTAGATCCTATATTACCAACGTGAAATTTGAATTAAGATAGAGAAAAATTAGCTAATAATTTAAACGTTTCACTAATCAAAATAATCATGGCAAGGAAAATTATGTGACTTGGGCCGTAGGATTAATGGGCCACATCATGAGATAGGTAGTATTGGCCCAATAGATAAAAAGAGCTATTATTCTATGCCAGAAAAAGAATCAAGACGAGGAAGAATTATTATTTTTTAAAAAAAATAAAAAAGTGTGAAATTAATTGTTTTAGACCGACAAGGAGAACATGTGAAACAGAATCACATCGACATGAGGATTGGGACGTGTATGTTTAATCTAACTTATCCTGTACTCAACTTTTGTGCATATATCTCTTTTATATATTTTGATAACTAGGTTATTTTCCTCTTCATTTTATTCTCTTCCTTTTGAAGAGGGCCGCGAAGCAATGAGCTATTATTGGGAGATTCTTTTTATTGATCTTATCATTAAATAAGCAATGAGCTATTGGGATATTTTCCTCTTCATTTTAACGTTGCGCCTATCCGATAAGTGGTTCGATGGCTTATCCGAAGATTTTATGCTGATTTTGTGTTTCTTTGTTCTAAATATAACAAAGAATTGATTTTTTGAAATATTGAAGAAGCTAATTAAATTACTCTAAAATATTTATATTTATTTTTTTAAAATTATTTTGCCTAATATATAATAGAATGATAAACAATATAAGTTAAAGTATACTTCTAGTTTTATAAGTTTCACTTATGATATACTTTTGATCTCATATTTCTAATACCGTTAATGTTACTAACGGAAAATGTTGATGTAATAAACTCAATTGATGATTATGCAGCTGACAAAACATATTCAAGTTTTAATTTTTTTAATATAATATATTTAAATTATTAAACTAAAATAAACTGACAAATTATTATAAATGAAATAAGATTTTGATATTTATATTATTAAATTAATATATTTAGATTATAAAACTAAAATTTTTATATTTAGATCATTCAACTAATTTTTTAATATAATTAGGGATTTGATAATGATTACTTCATAAAAGATTTAGATATTTTACAATTTATGCAAATTGTAAATTTAAAATTAATAGATTTTAATTATACAGCCAATATTTGAATTTATATAGTTATCAGTTGAATTTCTTCAACGTTAATAACATTAACGGTGTTAGAATTATAGGATCAAAAATATAATTTATAAAGTTAAGAGACAAAAAATATACATAATGTAAACTTAAAAAATTAAAAGTGTACTTTAGTTAACAAGATATAATATGATTAAGTCATTTATTTAGTTTATTTAATTCTTTTGAAAAAATACAACAAAAATATTTTTTATATTTTCTACGGCGGAATGGAATTTCTCTAGGGGGCTGAGAGAGACAGTAAAGGGATCTAATAAAGTAACTCCTTTTTTTCAGTTGAAAAGGTACAAAAAGGAATTTGTCCTGAAACTATGGCAATTTGTTCGTCAATTTAATTTATTTTTAAAAAAAAAGCAATGTAAAGGATATATATTCCTTGGTGTGAAATAGAGAAATGTTGAAATCCAGAATTAAAAAAAAAAAAAGGGCAATGTTATAAAACTGATAAAAATAATAAGAAGAAGAGCAGAGATTCTAGAGAGATAAAGTAGAGAGATAGATTCTCATTTTATTCAATCAATGAACAGTTACAGAAAACCTCTATTTATAGAAGAAAAATGGGACTTTAGTGTAATTTCCACCTCTGGGTCATTTGGTGTAGTTTTCCCCAAAAACCTAAACTGTTCACTCACGGATTTCCTTCCCGTGAGTGATTGTATAATTGTGTGCGGGTCCCACCAAATAGTAAATCACTATGCGTGGGTCCCATATCATCTTTTAATATTTGGAAACCGCGAGTCAATGGACATCCACATAATAAGTATATTCATAACACTCCCCCTTGGATGTCCATTTATGAATGTGCCTCGTTAAAAACTTTAACTAGGAAAAACCCAGTGGGATAAAAACCTAGCCAAAGAAAAGAGTACATCATCCATTGATACACTTTCTAGTGCTGCCTCATTAAAAACCTTTCTAGGAAAAACCCAGTGGGATAAAACCCAGATAAGGGAAAAAGAGTACAGCGTGTATCGTCTCCCCCTTTTGATTACATCAGTGTTGCTCCCCCTGATGACTATATTGCTTCAATGTCTTTCTGAGCATATTATACTTTCTGTCATCAAATATTCTGTTAGAAACACCCAATCTGATTGTTCATTATATACCTGCAAGATCTAAATCTGTCAAGTAAAGTCATAATAATCTTTTCATAAATATATATGTGCATATAGAAATTCAATAAATGTTTATTCAGATAATGATGCTATATGCACTATCATCTTGAGTCCTTTTGGGACATATATGTTTTTTGGCGCCTTATGTGCTTCTAGCACATACAAATATATTGTGGCTCATGATCCTCATTATCATTTATTGTAGCATATGCTATCATAGATATTATTAACGTCGACTTCATTTTCAATCCCATCGGATTTCATTCATAATTTATTGAGATCTCATAATGTAAATACCTGGGTCTCTTCTTGGACCACAATACACTTTACTTGTAATATCTCTTCTAGAGATAACATCTCTTCAGGAGATGGCTCTTCTAGAGCTTTTCTTAATTATCCTCAACATGATCATCTATATTCTTATAGCTCCTTTTCTCTTTTGAGGATTTTTATCTTTAAAATCAATGGACTTGCAACACTTCTGGTGTGCTTTATAACAATTCATATAGGAGCATTTGCAGTTGGCACATGTGACTTTGTCACTTTCTTTAGGTCAGTAAATGCTTCTGGCATTCGATTAACTAAACTCAGCAACTGAATTATCATTTTGAATTTTTAGTGCACATTTCTTTGTACGAGGATCAATAAGAGCCAATGATAATTCATTTCACTTTATCTTTACCCAATCTGCTTATTTTTCTCCCCCTCATCAAATCATCAATTTTCTTTGTATATCCATCTATGTGCATTGTAATAGATTAATAATCATTACACATTTAAAACATTTCAAGATGGAATTAATCTGGCTCCTGACCAAAAACCAATTATACGGGGAGAATTCTGTTGGCTTATATAATTGCTGCAAATATACACAACATATAAATTTTGTTCTCATAATCATTGATCTATCCATTCATGGATACTTTAATACATTATTTCTGGATCATTCAATCTGGAAATTGCGCGCATAATATATTGCAAACTTCTAGTTGCAAACATCACTGCAAACTTTGCAGATTTATAATCTCATATGTAAACTTTCAATTTGATATATTTCCAGAGATCCATTTCCAATAATTATGTCTATCTGAGAACAAGCAGCACATAATATATGACTCGGATGATCAAACAAGTCATGCCAACTTTCCATATGATTTATCATCAAATCTAATATTCATTTTGGGGGAATCAATATAGAAACATTCACAAAGAATTATCACATAAATATTCACACTTGATATATATTATTCTCCCCCTCAAGTGTGAGACCTTAAAAATTAATTCATGAAATTTACATACAATATTCCATGATAAAATTTCCATTTTCCAGAATCAACAAACAAATATATATTAAATACAAAATCATCAGGTGTATAATTGCAGATTCACGAGCGCAATACTGTGTAATCACAGGCGCATCACTGTGGAATCACAGGCGCGACAACTCAGATTGTCGTATACATATAAAGTCAAAAAGATTCCAGGCTCGTGCTTTATAGGGAGCAAATCTGTAGAGATTTAACAGGACTACGCAAATCTGCAGAGATTCAATAGGATTTAATTCAACTATAAATAGAGGAAGGCAAACGAACATGCCTCACAAACACTCAAGCATCTGATAATATCAACTACCAGATACTCACACATATTTCTCTAAATTCTATTGCCATGGCAGGACCAAGCAGTTTTATCCCAGTTTCTGATACATCCGAAACAGCATTACTTGATGCTTTGTTATATGATGATCAGCATAACATGTCATTTACTTCTTTGTTATCTCCTAATCCCTTTGAAATGTTTATTCCTCCTTCTACTATTCCTCCTTCTGCTTCAAATGTACCTACTTCTCCCCCTAGAACAAGTGTTCTTCCTCAATCTACAAGGATTGAAGGTACAACTGAAGCAGGTTCATCAAGGAGGCCTGTTAAGAGGTGTAGAACTATGGCAGAACTAATGGAGTCTACCAATCCAGTTCAGCCAATAGTGTCGGCAGTTAATCAACCAGCATTCACTAGCCAGCAAACTATCATCAGTTTGCCAGCAACAACCAGCCCGACAACAACAATCAGCCAACCAACAACCACTAGCCAGCCAGCAACAATTAGCCAGCCAACAGCTACAAGCCAATTAGCAACTACTAGCTTATTGGAATGTAGTTGCTGTCATGTTTTACGGGAAATTATTCATACCAACGGACTTCAGTACCATAAACTTGAAGTTCACGGAAGAAGAACAGGTATGATTACCCATGCTGTTTTATTTGAAAAAGTACAGGATAAATCTTATAATACTGACAGGCTTCCAATGTTTGATTTCACAAAGAAAAATTTTGAAGAAATCAAACAATTTCTGACACAGTATTGTATAGATTTACAAGCATCAGGATATATCTTGATGCGTGATCCTGTATTAGCCTATCATGAGGTTCTCTGTGTTGGTTCGGAATGGGCTATAAATCCAAATGACCTCCATGGAAGTTCATTTCAAACCAATATTGAACACTCATTAGGCAAAGGAAAACAACCTGCAGTAAGTATACCCTATGATACTTCATCCCTTAACCAGGGTGAATTATATAGGTTATCTATGGAGCAAAGAGAAAGAATAAAGAAAACAACGCTCCATGATTTAAGAAATTATTTTCACTTAACCCTTGATGAAGCGAGTAAACAATTAAATATGTCTACTCACACCATACAAAAAATCTATCAAAAAGGAGGGTTAACGGAGTGGCCACACAAGAAGCTCAAGAAACTTATGACGCAAATCTCGATATTACGAAGAGCTTTGCCTCATCTGGATCCCATCTCAAGAGAAGCAAAAGAAGAAGACATTAAATATCTTCAGAATGAGATGATTAAAGTTTGTAATGATGTTGAGCCACTCGCAATTAAACTTTGTTGAAATAATATTTCCTTTTGCTTAATTATTTTGTTTATGAATATTCTTTTCTCGTATTTATAAAAATTGTTATAATCATAGAAATCACATAACAACTATAATAATATATTTGCTTCATTCACTTCTGGGAATGAAGTTGGATAAAAATTCATGATCCATAACTCACTGATTTGTTTGATCATGGCAAGAAATTAATCCACAATATTGCTACTACAATAGCAAATTGAATATATTTATTTATAATATCAATCATGATCATACAATCCCTTGTCTCATAATTTAAGGGAATATTTAATGCCAAATATATAATTTTGAGACCTTTATACAACTGATGGCATACAAAATTTATGGATCAAATATTGTTTCATAATTTGTCACTTGTTATCAGGCTAACTTGCCTCTTGACTTCAGGCTATCTTGCCTCTGAAATTAAGGCTATCTTGCCTCTTGGTCTCAAGCCAATTTATGCCTCATCTCTCTATGGCGTTTTGATCTCATAATATATATGGCCTTTTAACAGTTTATCTTCAGAATAAATAAAATATAAACATAATAAAATAAATAGATGGAACCCACTAATATGTATATATTAGTGTCGTTGCCATAAATAATAAGAAGGGAGAGGGATATATATATATAGCAATAAATAAATAAAATAAAATAAATGACTGGAAATAAACATGCTAGATAAATAAAAAGAAGATGAGATAGGAATGGTAGTAAACTCACAGCGAGACCTATCTCATCCAAAGATAAGAAAGAAGATGCATATGCAAATGTAAATATATATATATAATATATAGAAAACGGTAAAATAAAAAGGGAAGGGGATTTAAAGCAGTAAATAAATAATAAATAAATGGAGTCCACTATACAAGTGTTACCACCATGAAAAATAAAGCAGTAAATAATAAATGGTGCCCACTATACTAGTGTTGCTACCATGAAAGATAAATAAAGCAGTAAAGAATTAAAATAAATGGGGCCCACAAAATGTCACCACCATAAAAGATAAATAAACTTTAAATAAAATAAATAAATAGAGCCCACTAATAGATACTAGTGTGCCTCCATGAAGAATAAATAAATGTAAAATAAAATAAATAAATGGAGCCCTGTAAAATAAAATAAATAAATGGAGCCCACTAATTAATAGTGTTGCCGCCATAAAAGATAAATAAATGTTAGTAACAATAAAATAAATGTTAGTTACATAAAAGTAAATGCGTAAAAGTAAATGTTAGTTAGAATAATAAAATCTCAAATCAAAACAATTAAAAGGGAAAATTATTATTATTATTATTATTATTATTATTTTAAAAAAAAAATTGTCGATTGAATCAGTGAACCCTTTTTTTTTTTTATAGAGACACAATTCTGTCGACATTTTTTTTTTCTTTTTAATTATTATAATATATAATATATTATTATAAAACATATGAGACCCACATAATTTGTATTTTTTTTATCACCAACTACTCCACATTCGGCATAATTGAAGTTGAATGAATAATTTGCCATAGTGGGGAACATAAGCATATGGGTTGTGGCCCACCTTTTGTCATTGCCATAATCGGTAAGTCAGGGATCCAGCAATGGTGGCACTGGAGGCAAGAGGAATTAGATAGAGTAAAGAAGACGAGGCTGAGGAAGATGAAGAAAACTTGGGAGTAGTAAAAAGCAGTGAATCAGAAATGGTGAAAGATTTGAATTGGGTTGGAGTTTGGGTCGACCAAAGTGTGAACGGTGGAAGGAGCAAAAAAAAAAAAAAAATCTACAGGCATAGCCACCGAAGAAATAAGCAAACAAGAAGAAATCAGCAATCGTGCTGATAACGTGTTATAAAACTGATAAAAATAATAAGAAGAAGAGCAGAGATTCTAGAGAGATAAAGTAGAGAGATAGATTCTCATTTTATTCAATCAATGAACAGTTACAGAAAACCTCTATTTATAGAAGAAAAATGGGACTTTAGTGTAATTTCCACCTCTGGGTCATTTGGTGTAGTTTTCCCCAAAAACCTAAACTGTTCACTCACGGATTTCCTTCCCGTGAGTGATTGTATAATTGTGTGCGGGTCCCACCAAATAGTAAATCACTATGCGTGGGTCCCATATCATCTTTTAATATTTGGAAACCGCGAGTCAATGGACATCCACATAATAAGTATATTCATAACAGGCAACATAATGTCGCCAATAATGATCCCGAGAGTGGAGATGATCTGTAATCCAAATAAAAAAGGAATCTGTCCCCACCCACTAATTAAACACGTAGTGATTGTCCATTATAACCTTATCGGCATCTCATGATATTTCGTTATATATAGACCCCACGGCTACTCTCCTCGCTTTTAATATCCCTGCCTCATTATCGCAACCTCTCTCGACGGCTAGGATGAAGCCCCATTCTGTCTCCGGCGAAGCTTCTCGTTCCAACGACTCCACCAAATCTATTGGCGACAAGCTCCGACGATTCTACGAGGCCGCCGTCGTGGCCGTCTCCGCCGATTCTCTGAAGCAGCCAAGTCTTGTTATGCGTAATCAAACTGAGAGACGGGGATGGAACCGTGCTCAGACAGACGACCCGATTAGAACCTTGATGTTCCTGGGATCTTGGAATCATACTTGAAGCATCTACCAAAACCAAAATTGCTTCTTATTGAAACTCTAAATTGAAGTGAAAATTGGATGACGCATCTGTGGAAAACATAATCCAATCAAATGATGTAGTATATCTGTCAAATAAACGCAGTAGATGATGTAAAGATGCTCATGAGGCTTTCATACTCGGGTTAATTTCTGCATCGTCTATAATTTGATTGATTGTATAGTGTATAGTATAGTATATGCACTGCACGAATAACCAGGATGTTTAGTCAATAACAAGGGTTTGTGGCCTTCTAGAGTAGTAAAATGGAGTTATAGCTTCCAAATTATAAGGTTGTCGGTGCAGTTCTGTAATATTATACCGTTAATTCTCTTGTGTGCTGCTCCCTTGCCCTTTCTTTAGCTATTTTAATTTTTTGCTTGAGACTGTCATCCCTTTCTTTGGGTTTCTGGAGTTTTAATTTTTTTGCTTGAGATTGTCATCCCTTTCTTTGGGTTTCTGGAGTTATCTCCCACCAGCATTTGTCTGGTGAAATCTCTATATATCCCCCGCATAAAAAAGAAATTAAGAGAAAGTAAGGCTTGTCTTGCAGTTTGTAAATCAATACTGCTAATTAATAACAATGGAGCATTTCGATCGCGAAACCTATAACTAATACTCTCAAATGGAAGCGTATCCCTCCGATCAGATGGACACCAAAAGCGACAGCAAAGCTTTGACGAAGTCATCGGATGGATAATTGTCGTCGAGTTTCGCCTTTCTTTCTCAAACTTCGGCAAGACCCGGATGTTTGATGGAATGGTTTTATCACATACTAATTTTTCCGAGTGATGAGAGAGTGACATATTCTTTGAAAAAATCGCTCTCAACAAATTTGGAAAAAAGAGATGCGTTGATGGGAATGACCAAGACTTTATTCATCGTATGAGGTCTCAAATTTGGAGTAGTTCATGCCCAATAAATTCAAATCCTCATGCAAACAAGAACCTCATTAGCAAAATATAAATATTTCTATTCTATAGTTCGATCAGATTAAAATATCTTAAATGCCCAAATGCCACTGCCTTCCCAAATGCCACTGCCAACATAACCCAGTTACGCGCAAGCAATTCATTAGGTATCCATCATCCGTGAAGCAAATCAGACGATCTTCTTTTGATACATAAAAAAACAATGACGATCTTTACAAAATATGCCTCACTCAGCCCTAATATACGAGGGCCAACAGAAAAGTTGTCTCTTTCCAATGAACATGTTCGTGTCGTGGTCCTTTAAACATATGCATATCACAGATAGCTCAGATCCAGCTTAGAATTTAGAAACAGTTACAAATGAAACGCAATATATGAGATACGGAAGCATCAACTATCTTTAATTTCCACCCCCCAACACACACACGAATGGTACTCAATCAAGCCCATCTCAAATGGGAAATACAATCAAATGGTCAAGAAAACCGCTTTCATGTTTCGAACAGCAAGATAACTAGATACAAAGGAACGCACTCTTGGCCACATTTCTTAGTAAAAACCTAGTTGAGGAACCACTACGCATACAGGGAAAGACGCCATAATACCAAAATCCTGATGTAATGCAAGAAAACAATGAAAAGCACTTTAACATTATCGTGACTTTAAGTAGATCCCTCTTCTTCCTTTGGCTTAGCGGGTGCCGCAGGTGATGGTGAACCCTCCACACCCATCTCCGCTTTAAGGTCATTGATGCTTTGCTCCAACTCGTTTATCCGGTTTCCCATCTCATCAAGTGCATTAACGTCAAGGAAAACATTTCAGCATGATAGGAACTTTGCGCCACATTATCAATAGATATCAATAAAATCCTCACTGAACCAATAATTTAAAATAGACAAATTACGCAATTATGCAGTTGCACTGTAAGAGACAAATAGATAAAATAGATATCAATAAAATCCTCACTAAACCAATAATTTGGTAAGAGACAAATTACGCAATTATGCAGTTACACTGTACCGCTTCTGCAATCAGTTAGTTATACAGGACAAATTATTGCTTTGGGCATTTATAACTCACAATCAAATAAAGAAAAATTCCGTTTAGGTTCTGAACCAAAGTTTTTTTTAAAAAAAAAAAATCATATGTTAAATTTACGCTCATGAAATGAAAGCTCCTTTAGTTTTCTATCATCTAACCTATTTCTAATATTGTTTCTCGAAAATTATGGCAAGCAATAACAAAATTTTAAAGAAATCAGCACAACTTCCACAGCCAAGAAAAGCAACAAAAATTAAACTTCATACAAAGTAGCACATAGACTACTATATTTTAAAAAAGGATATTCTTTGTGACAATGGAATCTGACATAGTCTGGAACCTAGCTTGCTGGGAAAAAGAAGTCATGTTAGCAATAGGTGAATATATTCTGATAGCCAGCAACGTAATAGTAAGAGTCTACACTAAATAGCTCACCATCTGCTGAAGAAGATTTTGCACCTGAAGGGAAAAAGGGCCAGAGAAAAGTCAGAACTCATTGACATTAAAAAACACAAAATTAAATAATCTAGCAAAAGCTTTCCCACTTCTACATCAGACACACCAATTTACTGGAAGAAACCCCCTCATTAATAATGGCTTAAAATGTTGCAATTAAAAAAAAATTAATGTCTAGAAATGCAAAATAAACCGGTTTGAGAAATACCAGGTGTGAAAATGTCAGTTACTAGTGGAATTGACAATAACAAATGCAACAGTAGAAAACCATTAATCCTCCAAATTGTAGAACTGAAAACTTACAAAAGCTGTCATATCTGCAGTGCTCTGCTTAGGATCTTCGGAGTCATGACCATCCTGTCATGAGAATGGTTGGTTTGAGGTGGTTAGAAAGCCAAAAAAATAGCCCAAATAGAATTACAAAAACCCGTCACTCATTGAAAGGGATCAGACTACGAGCAACAACAGAGATAGTGAAACGCAGATTAAATCAAAAGTAACCCTGCAAGTTGCAATAGGCTCAAATAGAGAAGCGGCCGAGGAAAAGGGGAAAAATGAACAACCCAAGGATCCAACAAGTAAAACATTTTAATCAAGACAGACATATGAAATCCGAAATGCTTGCTTAGTTTCTACTATCTAATCATCAACAAGATCGAAAATCAACCCCAACTCAGCGAGTAAACCCTAAAACTAGATAAAAGCGGACCAAGGACAAGATCTCAAGGGGCATGTATTTATTCAAATTGTTCATAAATAATATAAACCCTAATTGCCATCCGGAATCAAAATACAAAAACGAAGAAGATATCCAGGAAACAGATCAGGTAACAAAATGAAATCAGGAAAAGAAATCCAAACCATGATTCAATGCAGGTGGGATTTCTACAACGGCTCCTGAAATCCACAGAGACAACAAAGCTCCAAGGTCACGAAATGAGCAAGAGGACGCAGTGAGCACATATCGGATTCACAATAACGAACCACAGGGACCCGATGGGTCATGTGCAATTACAAAAATACCACTACTTTTTTCCAGGAAGTGTTATTATTTGCAACTTATTTTTATGAACCTTATCGGTTTGTCCTGAGTCCTGAAAGTTAAAAATACAATTACTATTTATAATTTTATAAATTACATAAATTTTTAGAATTTTGTTATTATTTCGACGATCTCGTATTAGTATTTGAAGTGTTTGGGTAATTTGGTCATTTGAGACGATAAAGAAGATGAGATTCAAAATCCGCGGCATTCCATTCAAATGTGCCTCTTTTTTTTTCATATATATAATTCAATATTCAATTATTCTACACCATGAAAATTCAAATTTTAAAAGTTCCAATAGGTGGCGAGATCATTATTTCATCACTTTTACATTGAGACAGAACGCCCTCCGACATATGGCTAACATTAAGGGCTTGTTTGTTACACTGATTTCACGGGAGGGAAAGGGAAGATATCAGGGTTCCCACTCATTTAACCCGTTTGGTGCGCAGCTCTCCTGGAAAGATGACTTCACTCATGGCGCCACCTTCCTATAAAGGTGGGAATATTGAATCCCTCAAAAAGTGGTGAGATTTTGAAAGTTTCCCGGGAGAATGAAATTGGTGGACCAAAAAACCCCGTCAACAATGGATCTGTCTGAGCGTACAGTTGGGGAAGCAAAATTTAATCAGATCTGATCCTTCCTTCCTCTGTCTTCCTTTTCCATTTCCGTCGTTGGCCACTCTCACCTTCTTCATCATCGTCGCCGGCGACATTCCTTTCCTCTCCGGACTCCGGTGACGGTTCTTGATAGAGAGGAAGAAGAAAGCAAAGATGATGGAAGAGAGTCGAAGCTCTCTGTTCTCTTCGGTGCTCTGGTTCTGCTTCTAACATTGAGTCTGTTCAACACTGTTAGATTTTACGTTTGAACATAGGCGATTGGGTGCTTATTACGTTCGAACATAACTTTTTTGTTCGAACGTCTGAGGGGCATTTTAGAAATTTCATATTACCTTTCCACTTAACCAACACCCAATTTTTTATACCAAACAAATCATTTTCCCTCAACTTACGTTCCCTTCCCATGGCTACCAAACAGCTCAACTTTTTAAATTCTCTCTCAATCTTCCTTTCCATTCCTTTCCTTCCTTCAAGTTCCTTTCCCTCCTTAAATCTTCCCCATACCAAACGGGCCCTAA
Source organism: Acacia confusa (assembly GCA_037074495.1). Taxonomy (NCBI): domain Eukaryota; kingdom Viridiplantae; phylum Streptophyta; class Magnoliopsida; order Fabales; family Fabaceae; genus Acacia; species Acacia confusa. Next base: position 2,740,388 of record CM073507.1, on the reverse strand, counting down.
CATGTGGAGAGAAATAAAATTTCATTTATCGTATCGTATTAACAATATTTTTAAATATCTTTGATGAAGTAAAAAATTTTACTTGTATGACACTAATATCTTTTTTTAATTCAGTTTATGAATGAATAAATATATCTCCAACATAATATAAAACTGAAATAAAACCACACAGAAGAAAGTTTTTTATGCAAATATTGAAAAGAAACTACATCTAGCTTCTAAAATTAAAAGAAATATTAGACGGGTAAGTTGAACTCAGTAAAATTAAAATAACTACCATTGTTGTAAAACTCATTGGGAAAGTATTTTACCACGGCAATGTTTGTTAGCAATCATACATTGATGATCCTTACACAATTTTTAATCTTATTTTAATTCTCACAAATCACAATTGCTACAATCCTATAATTTTTTTGGGGCCAAAAGCCATGACCATCCACTGTGGAAAGAATATTAACGCAAGAGATATTTCCTTCACTGACCTTGATTTAAGTTTGCCAATATTTCTTGTGCAATTTCACCAAGAAATTATAAAATGAGAGGTTATAGTTCTAATCCGAATAAAGTTGTCACTGGAACATGTTGACTAACACATTTGTCACAGAAGAACTCCTAAACAAAATTAAACATGAAGATTCTTTATACCAAGAAAAGAAAAACATGAAGATTCAAAAGGTAAACATCGAAAGGGAGGTGAGCAGGAGAAATAGTTTGCCCCTTTCCTCCACATAAATAAAAGGAACAGGAGGCTTTAGAACTTCTATCTGTCTTTGTGAGAGGATGATTTATCTTGTACATAGGGATAATCCGGTTGAGCAGACCACAAACCCCACAGTATAATTAAGTGGAGGCAGAGAAGCAGCCCTGAGGAAAGGCTATTTGAAGGATATATATTCCAGCACATCTCCACTCCCATGAACAAGATTAAACTGCTCCATGAAGAGAAATTGATCTTGTTGTGAACTCCATGTAGCACATAAAATAAAGAAAAATATTGCAAGGCCACAGATGTAGAATAATTTACCGCATCAATGTCGGATAATTTGTTCTCCACAGAAGGTAAGGTAGGCTATGGAAATACCTGTACCACATGCCATTCAACGAGTTGTGTTAGTTGGCACCATTGCACTTGACAGATAATATTTTTGTTAGACAACGAGTTTCCTAATATTAGTTTACTGGGTTCAGCAAAGAAAAGGAAACTAGGAGTTATTGCTTTGATCTGATCTAGGTTATTAGATGAGCACCAACTGACCATCAATGTGAAAAAGATAATTCACGTGTATCAGCATAATAAATGATAAATGCAATAACTTTTGGATCAGATACCAGCATAACTGTGAAAACATAAAAGAAAAAAGCGCACAGGTAAGAGTTCACAGCGTGAGGCATTTTCTATTCACCAAAAAATCCAGACAAGTGATTACGTAAATAATAAGGATCATACCACAATAATACTACAAGGAACCTCTTGAAAGTATTATAAACAGAAAAGATAGATTTATGGACATGAGTGCATTGCCCAGTTCCAAAATAATTTCCTTGTAAGGGGGAGGTGGTACGTGGTAGGTTCAATCCCTCACAAAGCTAGTTTAGGCCCCTTATAATCTAGGGGGGGAAGGATAGATCTGTTCATGCAAGGACTTCAAAGAAAATTTCCACTATCTTTCTCCAAATCAGTAGGGTATCATAGAGCAGACCCAGTTATAAGATGTTTGTATGAAAATTATCTTACAAGCTACAACAGTTAGGAATAAAGCAAGCAACTTCTGCATCCAGAACTTGTAGCAAAAATTAGGCAAGGATTATGCTCAGCAGAACTTACCATGAATAAAATTGATAATGCAACGACCTTGCACAAACAATGCCAATGAAATTTCCAACAAACATAGTCGTCACAATATCTGAGTATAAGGCAAACTTAGTATGTAAAAGAAGAGCATGTAGAAGATAAATGAAAATTCAGAGGAGAAATGCAGCTTCAACTTTGGTCAAAAGTAGAATTAATCTGGTCATCACTAAATTTTCCGAAATTCACTACTTACGTTCCTTGGTAAGAACCTTCAAGGATGACGAACTGGTCTTGCCAAGCTTTTTAAATGAGGAAAAACGCACAAACTCTAGCTTCATAGAGACATATCTGGAATGCAGAAAATTGAGAAGTCCTCCTTCATGCCTGCAAGAAATTAAATACGTAGACATGATATAAAATAGCAGCCCACATAAAAATGTTCTTAAAATACAAATGCAACAACCCCTTTTCATAATTTTCTTTTTCCCTCACTTTGTACCTACTTGCACCATCTACAGTGTGCAAACAAAGCAAGTAACGTGAGGTGAGCAGCCAGCAAAAAGATTGCCAGTCCTTTGGATATGAAGACTGGTTCAGGCATGAACTTGAAGTTAACGGACCTGATAACATGCAATCAGAATTATATATCAGATAAGGGTCAATGAAAGAGATGCATTTAAATGTAGATGAACAGAGGCACGATCACATAAAGTTAGGTGGAATAGATATACAACTTGAAGAAAAAACAAGTAAACAATGTTTAAGGGTCCTTTTTACATTGAAGACTTTGGCACTTTCCATAAGATTGATAATTAAAAACTGACCAGAGAAATCAATTCATTTACCACTCAAGACACCAAACTTCTCAGCTTATTTGCTAAGGTATTGTTTCAACAAAAATCTGGGTGCGTTTGTGAAAATATATTCCATGGTGCCAAAAGGTTGCTAACAATCTCTGTATAAAATGAAAATTCGTATCAAGTTGATTCCCCTCTTCCACTCATAAAAATCAATCAACAATTGTTTCAAATAACCTTCTTAAGGTTAAATTTGCTAGCAGGGTTCACAGTTAATAAGCATACATCAAAACAGAAACTCCAGAAATAAGTACCAGAAATGGATGAAGACACGACCAAGATTGAAGGCTCTTGATATATATGCAACTGGATATGAAACTAGGAAAGGAAGTCCCAACAATACCTGCAGCACCATTTTACCACCCAGGTGTTAACAAATGACACTAATATTGGGTAGAGATCACTCTTCAGCACTGATTGCATTTTAACTCTAGTAAGTCCAACTCACATAATAATGTGAAAAAATGTTAAAGAAAGACATGCACCTATCTTCCTAAAAGTTTTTTTACCCTGTAAAGCCCGATATTTGAGGAAAGAAACTACAACTGGTGGTATAAAAAGAGAACGTTTGTTGCCATATAACATTTTAAAGATTATGACAGAATAAAAAACAGAGTAAATAAAACAGCAGAGTCAAACACCTGAACCAATGCTGCACCAGCTAACGCAAATAACACCCCACTGATATCCATAGCCTGCATGTGTTTGAAGAAATGGACGCTGATTGAAAATCTCTGCATCCAATTCCGAGAGAATAATACAACATACTCAACTATGTCTAGTGTACCTTTAGCATCAGCAGCAATAAGGGTGGAGCATAAAGAAGCACATTCATCTTCACCGAAACAGCCCCACTATCAAATAAATATGAAAAACCCAGTAAATTTTATTTTAGATGGGAAGACAGGTTCAGGAAAGGAACCATTACCTGAACATAATTAAACCAAGATGCCACCTTTGGTGAATGACTAAGAGCAAAGCAGCATGAAGAAGTGTCATGGCCACACAATCATTAAACAGACGAAGCATGAAAATAGAGTGCAATCTTTTTGACAAAGAAAGTAAGCAAAGGGCCCACCACGGAACCTGTTAGAGATTTCAAGAACAATGAAAACTGTGATCAATGCCGAGAAAAAGAAAACCAATGATGGGCAAGGGGGAACTAGAAGCAAAGGGTGGCCTAGTGCACCAAGCTTCAACCATGTAGAGTTTGAGGAAGTATAGATGTATGCAGCCTTACCCCCCCCAAAAAAAAAAGAAAAAAAACAATTGAAGAGGCTATTTTCTGAATTTAAACCAATGACTTCCAGGTCACATAGCAGCAACCTTACCGCTGCGTCAAGACTCACCCTCTGGGAACTAGAGGCAGAGGTCATAATAAAATCCACAAAATTATTATACAGGTTGAGTTATGAAAATTAGATAAATTTCATGGATAAAGGCAATGTATAATTGCAATAATTTCTGCAAGATACTAACCAATGTAAAGCATTAAAGATTTCATTAAATGGTCCTAAAAACATGAACAACATGTTGAAGATTTCACTTGTTAAACACAATTGATCACGTCTCCTAAATATAGCCACATTTATGCCCTAATCCGCATATCTTTTTTCGAGAAAACACAATAAGAGAAATCAGACCTCAGATAGACTTCCTTACCACATCAGTCTTCACATACACCAGGAGAATGATTGCCAGATTAAGAATATACAAAAATGCGAACAAAATCTGCAATGAGAAAAGAGAAACATGTCATGATTCCTAATATGATTTTTTGATGCACTCATTAAACATAATGACTGGTTTGATTGGCTTTTCTAGCAAAAAGCGGGAAATGCTTTTGGTGTAGTAAATTTTTTCCTTGTGAAAAATGTCAGAGCATTTTAGCAGAGGAAAACCCCTGCCATCACCGAGGGGAGGTTTTTTCCCTTTTTTTTATTGTTTTTTTTTGCCGGCGGGGGGGGGGGGGGGGGGCTACCCAAGCAAGCAGTTAGCTGTCCTTATCTAACCAACACATATCTTTTGATGGAACAGTGCATCAGCAAAGCAAAAGGAAATAAATAAATCTATAATTAACAAGAAATATAATCCAGAAAGTATTAGGCATATCCAATAACCTGAGCTGGATAAACTTCTCCTCCAGTAAGATACTGGAATGCAGAATAGATGTAAAGAAATCCAGCTGGGTAGACCAGAGGCCCAGTATCACCTTTCAGGTTCTTGTAATCTCTTTCCCCTCCAAGAAACCCGGTAACCTGTTTGATGAAGCAACATTGGACTACAAATATATAATTCGAATTCAGTAAAACCGGTAATTAAATTAAAAGTTTTGGAGATGGCTTACAAAATAGGGGACTTAAGGCGAGAAATTGAAACTTTTAGGCCTAAATTGTCGCTTAACCAGAACTGAACATTTTTAAGTCAATCGAACACTCAATGAAAACATAGTCATGCTACTTAAAATCATCACGAGTCAGGATGGCGTATTGACTACCTAGTTTCATCTATAGAGAAACAGACAGACAGACAGGCTCACAAAAGACTTCCATTTGTTCGGTGAATAGCCCAAAAAGACATTTACCTGTGACATGTAAGCGTCCCAATCTATCTTTGTATCTGCAATGAAAGACATAGGCAAACATCAGCAGTCAAAATGGTCCCAAAATACCCCGAAGAGGCCCGAATACATGAGAATGAAAGCATGTTAAACGGACGTGGATTATCTACAGCTGGCTAAATGACTGTAGGATGCACAGTTAATACAACTAAGCCATTCCTATAATTCATTTGGGGATTATATGCCACATTAACTTTTTGGTCGGAGATAATCGTACTACAAATTGAACTCATGCTTTGATTTGGTTCAGTAATATATTCTGGTGGGATTTTTTTTTTTTTTGGGCCCGAATTCTGATGGGATATTTAGAATACACTAATTTGAATAAAAAGCTCAAATAATGCTTTTTATGGTTTCTTCATTAATAAAGGTGTCTAACATGGCATGCGATCTCCTATTAAATTAGTGAAATGGCTTCTTATTGACTGACTGCAAAGCCTACAGCCATTTAGCCGACTGTAGAAAATCCACATCCATGTTGAACTTACATGGGACAAATGCGATGATAAGAGAGGCAAGGATGGCGTCCGCAAAGATCAGAGCAACAGCAAAGGGAACCTTAGGATTTTCCATAAGCTTGCCGGTTAATGCCTTTGATCTCAGCGGGGGAGACGATCGAGTAACAGATTGGACATCCATGGATTCTCTGCTTCTGAGTCGGGTGCCGTCATCCATTGTGCACGCTGGCAGACTTCGAAGCAGAAGTCTCAAACTCTCAATCGACTCAGGGAAAACGGCATATTTTTCTAGGTTTTTCTAGTCAAATATCTAGGACCCAATATGCCACTTTTGGACTCCAGAGGACGGATCTCTGAAACAGACGTACCCGGGCCACTCGGTACATAGCCCATTACTCTTCACTGTATAAACGGGCTTCCTATAACACTTTCAAAATAAAAGTTAGAGTGAGCTTTAAGTAACTTAAAGCCAAAAAAAAAAAACCCCAATAAAAAAAACCTTAAATGAAATATTTGGGTTGAATTTTAAGTTTATTGATTTTTTTATAAAAAAAAAAAACTCTTAAAAGCTAATTAAGGAAAAAGCTTCATGGAGTGACTTTTACTAAAAAAACTTTTAGTTTTTTAATATGAACAATACCACTTCTATCACCATCAATCCAAATATAAATTATATTTATAACCTAATTTTTTTTATTGGGCTTCTAAAAATATCATATAAGAAATAAGTCACCACATTCGCCACAATTATGAGACCCGAAGGCAGAAGCTATGATCAAAGCAATGTCAGTAATAATTTACATATAAAGAATGATTCTGGTAATAAAGAGTATTTAAATATTTTGAATTTTATCAATATATCCAAACACATTCTAAGAAGAACTAGGATTCAATTCGAAGGCCGTGTGTTCAGTAGCAGTAGTAGTAAGCACACATCTTTTTTATCCCCCACTCCAATTAAATGATACATTTTCTCGAACGAGCTTGAAAGGCGGAGGTAGATATGTATGATTCCGAACGAAAAGTTCATTCTTTTTGTTCAAAGAAAAGTTCATTCCAATTGAAGTAAAATAGTGAATAACTAAATAAATATTTTTTAAAAAAAACTACTACTCACATACTACTATATGCAGTGGATACATATACGGAACCGTCGGGGGATAAAAGCGGAATCATCTCAAGATTCGTGCCATGGGCCACATGCCATACACCCCCCCATTCCTCACCGTGACATGCAGAGCTTGTTATCAGATAGCGCCACGTGGCAATCTATCACTGACCCCCTCGCTCATTTAATGACAGGTGGCAGCGTGGTCCCCATCGAATCTTTGCCCATCAACAGGCACCAGACGGAGAGTTGCACCTCCCCATCTTATTCTTTTGACCTCTCAGTCCACACATGACTGCCACGTAGCACTGCTCTCCGCCCCTCGAGATTATCGCCAAGCCTGCAATCTGATATAAATCGGCGAACTCCTCCCATCGCTCTCATCCGCTACTTTTGAGTCTCCATAGATCCTCAAATCCCCATCTCAAGGAGGTTGTCATATCAGCGACTGTAACAAGGAAACAAAACATGGCTATGACGGAGTCGGAAGACCATCGACCGGATCTAGTATATTTCTCCTCTTCATTTCTGTTTTTCTTTTCTGGAAATCTCTCTTGTTATTTGCCCTTTTGCGGCATTTACGGCTTTATATCCAATGATGCTCATATAATATCGCTCGATAATTGAAGCAAACAAACCAACCACCGCCGAATGTACCTCTATTTTCAATGATCTGTTTTTCTTCTGTATTAGTCTAAAATTTACCCATTGTCTTCGGATCAGGAAAAAGAGGAGAAATTGAAGTATCTGGATTTCGTTCGAGTGGCATCGATCTATGCAACTATATATCTCTCAAACTTCTATGGATATGCCAAAGAAAATTCTGGTCCGTTAAAGCAGGGAGTTGAGACCATAGAAGGTACCGTCAAGACCGTGGTTGGACCAATTCATGAGAAGTTCCGCCACGTTCCATTCAAGCTCCTCAGTTTTGCTGATCGTCAGGTTCGCAGTTTTCCATTGGTCTTGAATCCTTATTTCACGGACAATTTATGGCTGATCACGATCTGTGTGCAGGTAGACAAGTCTGTAATCGAGGTGGAGCGCCATTTGCCCTCTTTGTTGAAGCAAGCATCGAGCCATGCTATTAATGTGGCGCAGAAGGCTCCAGATGTGGCTCGAGCTATCGTATCGGAAATACGACGCGACGGGGTTCTGGACGCCACAAAAAGCATAACGAAGAACGTCTACACTAAGTACGAGCCATCGGCTAAGGAGCTGTACTCGAAGTACGAGCCAGTGGCAGAGCACTACGCGATATCGACTTGGCGAAAGCTGAATCGTCTTCCGCTATTCCCACAAGCGGCTGAACTTGTCATTCCCACGGCGGCTTACTGGTCGGAGAAGTATAATCGGGTTGTTTCCTATATGGCGTCGAGGAATTACACGGCGGCTGCTTACCTGCCGCTGATTCCGAAAGATCGGATCGCTAAAATCTTTGAGGAGAGCCCAAGCGTGTCAGCCAATGGCGAAGGAACCTCCTCAGCGGACCAATGATGATCGATCCGCGGCTATATATGCAAATTTGGTAGTTGTTTTTTTTTTTTTCCAACTAAGCTTCTTTGCTAAACCTGTTGATTAGAGCTATGTAACATCCTAATTTTCATATTAGGATTTAATTATAAATAAGAAAAATTAACCGTCATAGTTGAATTTATCATTTAATTATTGAATTAAAAATATGATTTATAATTGTAAAAATATTATGGAATAAAAATGTAGAAATAATAATAATATTTTGTTATTATTGTTATTGTTAATTAAAAAATGAAAGAAATTCAGAGCAAAAAAAAAAAATGAAAGCAAAGATAATATGATTAGGAAAAAAAAGTAAATGGCAGGTTTAAAAAAATGAAAGGGGAAAAAAAATAATTAGCTCACACGCATATTAATTTCTTTAAAAAAAAAAAAAAAAAACTAAAGGGGCACATCCCTTAAGCTATTCATGTGATGGGGTTTTTATAAATACCCCAACTAATGTTGATCATGGACCAGACCGATTTGATCTCATTGATCTAGCTAGTTCAAGTCTGAGTTCGAGCGGGGGACCAGATTGGTGCATTAGATTGTTTGGATCAGTTTACAACTTATTTGGATTAGTTTAGGACTTATTGTGATTTTGTCTTTTTGGAGAAGTAATATTTGAATCTAATAAAATCATAATAATACCTATAATAACGTATCATAAAATATTAAAATTTAATTAAAAGACCGTAATAATCTTAAATACTGTTGAACAACAATAAAAACAAACAATATTCTAATCAAACTAGGCCAAATCAAGGTGTACCGACCTTTAAATCCTATCCAACTTAAGAAAACAAAAACGGTCCGGTATGCCCAATATTACTTTAGACTAATTTTTTTCATCGGGGACCGACCTACTTATACTATTGGGTTTCTCCTTATTTCAGATCATAGGGCAGTTTTTTTTGTTTTTATTTTGATATGTGAAATCACTTCTAATAACAATAATTCTTTCATAAAAACTGTTCTAAACAATTTTTTCTTTTGTATGGAAGAAATTTTTTGTTAGTTAGAGAATACGTTAAGGTTAGAGTTTTAAAGAAACTTTAAGGTTGTTAATATATGACTAGATGAATGTGGAGAATAATTAATAGCTAATTTTAGTCAGATTTATTTTTGCTGCTTGGTTTGTATATTGTAATGAATTTCTTTATCATCAATATAAATAATTCTATATTAGACATTTTTAACCGAATAAATATGGTTAAATGATTTATTTGGATCATTAGAGGCATTCTTAAAGTTTTAATTGGTTTAGATTTGTTTTATCAAAGTCCATATTTATAATCTTGTAATTGTATGTCCTAAACTTCAAATTAGAGATTTTATGTAAAGAAATGAAACTGATGATGATTAGTGACTTAAAGGAGTTGTTGGGTTAAGAAAAATATTTGAATTAATGTTAAAATAAATAATGAGAATTTTAGTGAGAAATTGAAATTTTTAAGTAATTAATTCAAAACTTTAAATTTATAGACTTAAGTTAATTGTTCTAATAACTCATTGAGTTATCAATTTATAGTAAATTGATTGTTGTTAATTGTGATGTCTGGTCTTGATCTCTTAGATTAGGAACATTGTGGCAATACTTTACTATAACGAGAGATAACTACTTTCCTTTTTTCGTACATGTTTGTATGATATTTGTGAGTTATTTTTAACTTTGTATAACTATAAATTTGCTATTTATGCGTGGCATGGACTATGTTGTTAATGAAATCATCTTTAATATATTTTGTTCCCTGTTATCTTATGCATGTTTAATTTATATACTTTTCTTTTTAAAACTTGCACTTAATCTAGAATATAGTTTCTACATACACAAATTGTTCATGACAGTCACTTTTAATCATAGGACATGTATGTATAATCTAAATTAATTGCTATACAAGCCTTAGAAATCCCACAACGTTAGAGTAATTCAAAGCAAAGTTTCCCAAATTAAATATTAGGGTCTAAATTGAGAGAATTCAAAATAAAGAATACGGTTAGAGGATATAAACTTAGGGAAAACATTTTCTCATGTCACACACATATGAAATGGTAGGACCCACATATACATATATTAAATGTGGGTCCCACCATTTCATGTGTGTGTAGGATTTTTTTTTTTTTTTTTATGTAACATGAGAAAACCAAAACTCATAAATTTATCAATAATAAAACGGGTGCACATTAGGTGCCAAGCACCTTATGTGCCCCTTAGGTGTCCATCCCTCTATTAGAGGGATGGGCATATTTTTTTTAATTTTTTTATATATTATATTTATTTATATTTAAATTATATGCTGCTTTCTGGAAAAAAAAATTTCACCCAGTATCTCAAATTAATTAGTTTTCAATCCTGCATTTAATAATATTTATCTGTAATACCAGTATAATGAAAACTAATTAATTTGAGATACTGGGTGAAATTTTTTTTCCAGAAAACAGCATATAATTTAAATATAAATAAATACAATATATAAAAAAATTAAAAAAAATATGCCATGGGCACCTAAGGGGCACATAAGGTGCTTGGCACCTAATGTGCACCCTAATAAAACATCTTCTAACTAGCATGTGTATAGGCACAACGATAATAAATAGGGAAAAATCGTGACCAGTTAGAGAATTCTTAAAGAGCACATATAATTTAGGTTTTCCAAATATGTTGTATGCTCATTTAGTTTGTCATAGTTTATTTTATAAATTACTATCAAGGTTATTAATTAATTAAATAATTATGATTTGGTAAAACTCTAACCTTAGACTTAGTGAAACCCAGATATTTTAATATATGATTAAGTATTAATTATTCAGTTAAAAAAAATCACTTAGTAGTGAATGATTACCACTAATATTTGACGTCTCTAATAGCTTCCACATTCACATCCGCCAATCTGTGAGCTAGCTGAGCCTCTTAGTACATAAAGCTAATAAAAATATTACAGCCCAGGTCCAGATTAATTATGTACACACTCTATACATCCTAGCTAGCTGGATGCGCATTCTCTCAGCGGCCTGCAACTCAGAATCCCTCAGAAATCACATCCTGACCGTTGATTCCCCAGAATAAAATCTAGACCATCCATTTTAACACCTCAAAACACATCTAAAACCCTGAAAAATTATTTTAGGATCTTCTTTCAAATACTGAATGATACTAAAAATATACTTTAAGATACTCCTAGTAGTGAAAAAATATTTTACAATCTTGAAAAATTATTTTAGGATCTTGAAAAAATATTTCAGGTACTGACTGGTACTAAAAATATACTTCAAGATATTTTATGGTACTGAAAAAATACCTCATAATCTTGAAAAACTATTTTTATGATCTTAAAAAAATATTTTAGGGTCCTGATTGTACTAAAAATATACTTGAGATTTTTTTTGAAGATCCTAAAATAATTTTTCAGGGCTCTAAATGTGTTTTAAGGTGTAAAAATGGACGGTCCAGATTTTATTCTAGGGAATCAACGGTCAGGATGTGGTTTCTGAGGGATTCTGAGGTGCAGACAGGCCGCTGAGAGAATCCGCATCCCCTAGCTAGCTTGTTCGATATGATCTTGGCAATGACGACGATCTGTGTTCTCTTTTAACCAAGTTTAATTCTCTCCTCGAACGATGCCCCTGTGAACCTTTCTCCTGGTTCAGTGTATCACAAGAAACTCATTCATCGGATGCTCATTTCTCTCATTCTCATTCGTGACAATGGACACTATTAAAGCCAATTAATTCTAGGCATCTTTGCCGTGTTAAGCTGATGGACTTTTTTAAAGTAAATTACACACCGCCATCTAATTGATTTTTTTTTAAAATATTTTCTCCAAACTCGTTATCATACAGCCTCCACAATATAGTTTTTTTATTAGTCGCAGTTCACTAATTTTATGTTATAGAATCGCGCAGAGCACGTAGTATTCATTTACAACTGACATTATAGGCTTTAAGCTAAATCTTTAAATTAGATGCCTGAAAATAAAAATACCATTAAAATCCAACAAAGAAAAAGGTTACTCGTGGGTGTTAAAGACTCTATCATCGTCCAGGGTGAATGAGCTAGCATATAAAATTCAGGGAAAATAATTTGGGCAGTCCAGATTTTGAATAAGGTCTCCAGAGATTTTTTTTTTTTCCTTTTATCTTGGTTCCTTATTGTTTGGGCAGTTATCATAATTCCTTCTGTTTATAAAATTTGAAGATTCCGTTAGATGAGGTGGTGTGGCAATCTGACTACGCACATTGAAGGGAAAGAACCACTGAGCCAAGAGAGAGACCATTAAGAAAATTAAAACGCTTCCTTAAGCCGCCTTCCCAAATTTTTGGCCTGTTTTGGGAATGTCGTCGGTAGAGTTTTGTGGCGAAAACAACTCTTTGGAAGTAGGGTTGAGAATCAGGGTCGGTCCGGCCCTCCAGGGCTAGCCCATAAAGGGCTAGGGCCTAATAGGGTCGGCCCTTCAGAGCCCGTAATAAGAAAAACACCTGTTTTTCAAAGTCCGCCCCCAAAAGCACCAGAGTCAGGGCTAGCCCGCAGGGCCTAAAAATTACTATTCTAAATCTTAACTATTTTTCCTTCACTTTTTTTTTTTAAAAAATATAATTAGTAAACTATAACACGAATAATTCAATAAATAAGCACAGTCACTAATTCATAATAAAAAACAAACTATGTTCACAAATAACTCATATAAAACTTAAAAAGCATATCATTAAGTGACATTAGTACGATAACTATTATTATCGTCATCTTCGTCACTATCATCGATTTTAACGACATTTGATTGTTTTTCATTTTGAGTAGTAGCCTCTAGTTCATGAGTAAGAATATTATGAAATTATTCTCTCGCATCATAAACACATTCATAATCTTTATTTGCAACAAATAATAAATCAAATCATAAAATTAGAGTATAGTTATTATGTATTTGTAGTTAAATGGCTAAATAACTTTACAACAAATACAAAATATATAAAATTAATAAATTTAAAAAGGAAAAAGAAACTACAGTGAAAAGAGCTTGCAGGGCCGACCCATTTAAGCCCGAGGCCTGTCAGAACTGGCCCTCTAGGGCTAATTTCAAATAATTCGTCCATTTTTCAAGCCCAGCCCTTAAAGCCAGGGCTTAAACGGGTCGGCTCGATGGGCCTGACCCGTTTTCCCGGCTCTACATAGAAGGATCTTTGAAAAAAAATTGCCTTCTCTTTTGTTACATCTAACGTTGATAGCAACAACTATTATTCCCCTGATATAAACTTTTTTTTATGTTTTTTTAAATGATGTCATTAACCTCTACCCTATATTTTAGAAGAATTTCAAATTTTGATTATGTCTGTTATGTCAATCTTAATGTTCATTCCCATACCATATTTCATAATTTGGTGTTGTCCCCCTTAAATTTCTTCCATGTCCATTGTCCTTCTCACATCCGACATCATTCTACTCATCATACTTTCATATCTCATCGACATTTCCTTTAGTTTTCCATCTGAACCAACAGGCGATTTGGTTAGAATCTGTTTATGTCCGATTGGTAAAACAAAAAAATCATCCGTGTCTTTTTTTTTTTGTTGCCTTTTTTATGTTAAGAGCATTATAAGAATTTTACTTCAACTTCCCATTTAATTAATATTCAATTTTTCTTATCAAACATTTTATTTTTCCTCAACCTAGGTTTCATTCCTATATCTATCAAACAGCTCAATTTTTTTAATTCTTTCTCAATATTTTTTCCCTTTATTTTTCTCTCCTTAAATGTTCTCCATACCAAACCGGCCCTTAGTTAATGACGGGGGTGATGGTTCTTGAAGATCTGAACTCGTAATCCACATCTAACATTTTTCTTCTTCCTTGACTAATAAGAAACCGCGAACGGAGTTCAGTATTTCAGTTCATATAACTGACCCTGGGTCCACCTGACAGGGACCCATTCCTTCCGACCAAAGCCTCTCCTCTTCAAATTCGTCTCTCCTCAGTCCTCACTGTCGCTCTGAGTCTCACTATCCACTTCACATAAATTTCACCCCCGGCGATACATCACTCCGGCTTCCCACCGCCACCGGTCCTGAGCTCGATCATCTTTTCTTGTTCCCGCCATCCCGCCTCGCGGTTTCCCGGGTCACATCGTCTCAACCTCCCTTATTCTGTTTCTTTCATGGTCTTGCATATGAATTATTGTAAACGAATTAACATTTGTATTTGATTCGTTCCCCAAGAAACTCACAAATTCATAAACCTTGATAACGGGACTTCCTGCTATCGTCACAGCCACTTTCTCCGCTCCTCTTTGATTCTTGCTGGATCAGGGGTGAAGAGGGACCAAGCACAATTCAAAGGAGCCAACATCATGGTCGAAACCAGAGGGGGCTCGTCTAGTTCCAAGCGCTCTCGCTCCCCATCCTCTTCTTCCGACATCAAAAAACCCAAGGTGTTATCTTTATTGCTTCTTGTGCTCCTCGCTAATTTGTTTCAACATGATTTTCATTGTTCTCACCTGGTTATTGAGCTTCCAAGAAAAGTCGTGATTCTCCCCGCTGGAATTGATCGTTTTGCTCTCCAAAACCTAGGTGTCCAAGGATTCTTCGCCAAGAAGTCTGCCGTCAGCGGAAAATCTTGGTCCTGCTAACGAGCCTGGAAATGAATCCCGAGAGAAGGAGATAAGTTCGTCTAATCTTCCACATTCCGGTTCATTGAAAGGCACGGACGTTTGTGACGCTACGCTATCTGAGCAATCTCCCGCCATGGCCGTTATTGAAGGCGAGGTTTTGACATCGCCGCAGCCTCTAGGTGTGAAATGGCCTTCGTTCGTCTTTGTGCGTTCTATTGATTTGTATTGGGAGCTCGTGCTTGTATGCACGCGTCCGCTTCTTCTCACGTTGTTTATTATTGTGAAATCACGGTGAGCTCAGGCGAAACTGCTGTGGACGGAGAGAAATCAAAGGTGATTGGAGCGGTCGCCGATGGCGAATCCAAGAAATGCTCAGGGAAAACGAGCCCGGAGGCTGCATGGGGAAGGCTTATTTCTCAGCGTTCCCAGGTGTATATTCACTCTTCGTTGAGTATGTCCATGTTCTCCATCTGTTTCTAGCTATCAGTGAGAGCGTGTATTGTCAGATTCTGCAAGAAAACTGCGTGATCAAACTTGACACACACACGGATATCTTTTCCATGTTATCCTTCTGTTTCTGAGGAGAAATTTCATCGTTAAGTAGTTGATTTGGTTTCGCAGGAGCCTGATAATTAATTGCAGTGATGAGTAACAATCATACTTGGAGTAATTGTTAGAGCAGATCATAAGACGTTTAATAACCTAATAAAGCTGTCTTAGCATCTCTGACAAAATTGGGTATTTGTGCATTACCTACAACGGATGAAACTGTTTTATGCTGCAATTCCGTTCAATTAGCATGTTACGTGGATAGGAAATTGTCAATTTGTTGCCTTGGGCTTGGCCAAGTGAGTCCTGTGGCCATGTACCTCCAAGTGATAGAGGATGGTTTTTTTTTTTTTTTGGGGGGGGGGGGGGGTTAAAAGATTAATTCAATCAGTTATCGTTTGCCCTTTTGAAGTTTTATATTGTTCAATAATGTGGTACTTATAATTTATCCTACTCAGGTCCAGCGTTCCAAAAATGCGTTTTTTTTTTTAAAAAAAATCTTTATTCAGTCTTTCACATCATGAAAAAAAAGTTCTTTTGTCCTTAAAAATTTTTGTTCTGCTTCTGCACAACAACAAGGATGATGAATCTGCAGCTTTTAGTACAATGCTATATCTCACTTTTGGTTCCTTCATTTTCCATATCAAATTAAAAATTGAAGACGATGAATTCAAGTGAGAAGTGGGAACCAGTTTATGATTCCCTCATCTGGTCAGAGTGCTTCTTCATTTCTGGTCATAACTTTTGTAGGATTTGAAATTAATGCGTTTTATTTCTCATGCTTATCCAGAATCGACATCTGTCCTTGTGCGGTTCTCAATTCACTGTTGGTCATGGCTGTCAATGCAATTTATGGCTTAATGATCCAGCTGTTAGTGATGTTTTGTGCAAGTTGGAGCCTACCAAGGTAGAACTTCTACCGATGTCTTGGAAGTGTACGGGATTTAACTGAGTTAAGGGTCCATTGGCTGTACGTCTTAGGTGTGACAAAGGAGCTGTTTTTCTTTCGTTCTTTCTTTTGGGAAAATTACACTTGTGCGCACACACGCATGATGTTGAAATTAATTATGTTACCATATATACGCACTCTCACACACAAACATATATGTATGCATATAAAATTTGAGATCAATGAATTTCTGTTCAGCTGTTGCAGATAACGTGTCCTGAATTTCTCAATGAAAGAAAATTATTAATCAAATGTATAATCTTTGATAGAGCACTGACCGCCATGATTATTTGAACTTGCATAGCGTGGAGGTTCATCTGTTGGATTACTGGAAATCACAGGGGTTAAAGGTTCCGTACAAGTTAATGGCTGGGATTACCAACAAAATTCCCGGCTGATATTGAATGCAGGTGATGAGGTGGTCTTCAGTTCTGACAAGAATGCTTATGTATCCTTTTACACATGTTTTGGGTGCTTCTTTGGGAAGAAATTTGACCATGTTTGGTATAAAATGGAAATAAGAAAGGGGCAAGGAGAGGTAAAGGGAATGGGAATTTGGATCCAAAACAAGTTTGGTATGTTGGGAAAGGGAGATGGAGTCTTGTTACTTGGTCCATTTAGAGTGCACAACTGGAAAGGGAAAGGATGAAATAAAGGCCTAAAACACAAAAATATCCATACACAACAACCTCAGAACATTTAAGAGTGTGAACCAAAATGCAGAGTGAAAGATGCAGAAGCATGAAGCAAGAAGAATCTACAAAATTCACAAACCCAAAAAATCACAAGACCGAGAAAAACAATGTACAAATTCCAGAATATCAATTCTATTACTCTAATTGCAATACCCAATTTATTCTCTATGGTCAATATCAGAGCTAGGATACAAAAGAATGCAAAGTGTAGCATCTTGAAATTTCAGATCTGTAACAGTACAAAGAATACAAGTCCAAAGAATACAAAGGATACATCTTAAACCCCATCTTCTACTGGAGATCAAGCATTTGGGGGGGGGGGTCTTTTTCAAGAAGGTGCAAATCTAAAATATAGGGTATAGGAAGATTGAAAGATGAAGAGGATACTTTTTGCCACCGTGAGAGGAGATGCCTTTGAAAGTGAAGGGGAGATGCAGTTGTGGTTGTAAACAAAGAAGGAGAGGAGATGCTGTCAAAGGGGATGCTTTTGCTTGTGCTCTTCTGCTTGCTGTCAACATTGCTGGTCTATCATACTCAATTGTGAGAAATCTGCAGCTCTATCCCTCTCACTGTCGATGATGTTGCAAGGAACTCCAATGGCTTGAAAGTCACTATGCATTACAAGGAGTTCATCTGCTTGATGGGCGCTTTGGGTCAAAGGTTGATGATGCTTGCTCTTGATCGTTTTGTCATTGTGAGAGGGATCCAATTGTGTTAATTTATTAGGGCAGGGGTAAACTTGGAATATATGAAGTTTTGTGGGGACCTTTTTGTCACAAAAGTATCCCATTCATGGATGATCCTGCTTTCCTCTACTTTTTGAGGAAAGCCCTCTCCTCTAAACAAGGGAAACTGGGATTCCAAAGGAGACTGGCTGAGACCCGGCAAACGTGCCAAATTCATTTTCTCTTTCAACATCTTCCTTTCCCTCCTACTTAATGTAACCTTAGTTCTTGTTTGCTTCTCACTTCCTCCTCTTTTGCATGTGTTCATGGGGAAAGCTAACAGCTATGTTTCCCACTTTCCTGTGTCAATACATCATGGGTTAGTGTTACTTAAATTTCTTGTATGGATCTACCCTTGATTCCTTAGCTTGGAATTTAGATTTTTCAGCAGCTCACCCATAACAAGGTCACTGCTGCTGGGATACCTTGTTCTGTAAGTATTTTGGAAGCTTATATTTTATAGAGGACACCTTGCTGGAGGGTCAATATTATTATTATTTGTAATCTTGATAAAATTTATCTATCCTTCCACCTTATTCTAAAATCAGCGAAAATGTCCAACAGAATGATGAGGTTTCATCACAAGCTTCTGGTCATGTGGATGTTACTACTGACAGGAAGGACACCACCAATAATGGCAGTTCAGCTGAAGTTTCTGCTGAGAAAACTATCCTTGCACCCTCCGCCCCTGCCAATGAAAATTTTAATCTTGACAGCATGAAAGTGGATGTTGGGAGGTTGACAGGGGCCACTGATGAGTTAAGACCTTTGTCTTGCATGCTTGCTGGCCTGCGTTTAAAGAATATTGATCCTCAAGCTGATTTATTTTCCATCGGGCAGCAAGCATTCAAAAACGATCTGCAGCAAGGAATTCTCAATCCTGATGATATTGATGTGTCATTTGAAAACTTCCCATATTATATAAGGTGCAAATTTTTGTTGCCTGAGTATTTTATTTTCTATTTGACCTAAGAAATATAGGCTACCTGAATTGTGTTTTACTTCTTTTGTATTTTGAAAATGATGTCTTGTATTGTTACAGTGATTCTACAAAAAGTGTTTTGGTTGCTTCTATGTACATTCATTTGAAGCGAAATGATTTTATAAAGTTTGCTTCAGGCCTACCTTCACTGTGCCCCCGAATATTGTTATCTGGTCCTGCAGGTAGTGCCATAATTTTTATATATTTTTGGTTTCCTTTTTCCATAATGGAAAAAAAATCTGATATAGACAATTTTATTGTAGGTTCGGAAATATATCAGGAAACCTTGTGCAAGGCTCTTGCAAAACATTTTGGTGCTAGGCTACTTATTGTGGATTCCTTTACCTTGCCTGGTGTATGTTCACTCAGTTTTTCTATTACTTCTCTTTAGGTTTTGTATGACGGTTCTCTGATTTTACTTCTTCCAGGACATTTTTCCTGCTTGTTACTCATGATTCTTTAATATGCATATTTAGTAATTGATTATACTTTGCACTTAATCCTCAGGGAACACCATCAAAGGATTCTGATTCTCCTAAACAAAGTTCAAGGCCTGAAAAGGCGTATGCAAAACAAAGTGCCCAGCTTGCCACATTACAGCATAAAAAACCAACTTCAAGTGTCAATGCTGATCTTATTGATGGATCCTCATCAAGTTCTCATGTTATGCTGAAGCAGGAGGTATCTACTGCATTGTCCAAAGGCCCTATGCTTAAAACAGGTATTCTGTTTTCCCTCCAAATGGTGTACCCATCTTGTGTGCTGATTTTGTTGGAAGTTGACATTGATTTCAACCAAGTTTTTTAAATTAATTATTTTTTTAAAATTTTTTTGATTAGGATAATTTGCTTTTTAATTAGCTCAAGTTTCTGTCTTAATTAGAGATATCCAATATTTGATTGGAACAAAGTTACCTGATGGAGTTGGAATAGGAGTCTGTTCTTTTTTACTTGAATTTCTGCATGGTATCTTGGCCTAAATGGCAAAATACGGCCAAGGAATGACACTCATCACCACAAGATAGGAGACAACCAACAAAATTGCCCTGCCAACCAGCCAAGAGTTGGCAAAAAGCAAACCTCTCCCATTACTTAGGGATGCTTTCTCAGAAGTGAGGCATGAGGAAAATAGAAGACGAATCATCCATTTGAACATTGAGTTATTTTTAATTGTTTGAACATGTTTTACTTTAACTAAGGATTATTTACCATTTTTGTCTAACTTTCCCATGAACTTTAGATTAACTTAAGTGTTCTGTTTTAATTTAGATGAAGTTATCTTATGTTGGTTAAGCAAAATTATATGTATGGTCCCTAAATTTTGAATTATGTGCAAAGAGCATCTCTTACTTTTGAAACTTGACAATTGAATTTTCGTAAATTCTTAAAATTATGCAGATAACTCCCTTATTGTTAATCTGTTTGCCATTTCAATAACGGAATGTAACATGGCATAGATTTATTTACATGCAACCTAGATGTTAAGGGATTTATCTGCTTTTAATTTAGAGTTATTTGTACGAAAAGATAAAGTTTAAGGTGGTATATAGTCACTGATGTATCATACTCTACTACTGAAATAACTGTACAATCAATAATAGGGGGTTATTTGCATGAATTTGAAAAATTAGAGGAATTTTTTGTCAAGTTTCAGAGGTTAGGAAATTTGTGTGCGCATGACTATGTTTTGGGGAATTTGTTGCACTTAATCTTTTTTTATCTACTCATCTTATTTTTGAGAGTTATGCCTCTTAAATCTTAATTATAACAAGAGTCTACTTCCTGGCATAGAAAAAGAAGTATATTCTCCCTTTTAATTTCTATAAATGTAAGGTTGAGCCTATTTAATAAAATGAATTTAGAAAATCATTGATCCTGAATTTTTACATATTGTTTTATTCTCTTATGCTAGGTGGCAATATGAAATGCTAATGTGATGATGGTGAGAAAATTTGCAGGTGACCGAGTAAAATTTGTTGGCAACCTTCCCTCTGCAGCCTCTTCATTAAAAATTTATCCTTCAAGGCAAGTTGAGTTATTGGAGATGCTTATTAATTTCATGAGTCATATCTTTGTTTTCTTTGTTCTTGCGGGAAGCCCTCAAGTTTCATCGTGATTCTTCTATTATGTTGGTCAGGGGACCTGGGTATGGCTCCTTTGGAAAAGTTCTTCTTGCTTTTGAAGAAAACAAGTCTTCAAAAATTGGTGTTAGATTCGATAAACCAATTCCAGATGGAAATGATCTTGGAGGCCTATGTGAAGATGATCGTGGTTTTTTTTGTTCTGGTGCTTTATTAAGTTTATTTATTTAAATTTCTGTTCCTTTGCCTGCCTGTTGGCATTTTGCACACTACAATTTTGGTGGTTCTGTTAAAACATATATGCATTGTATGCTGCAGCTAATCATTTACAACCAGTGGATAAATTTGGGGGGGATGAAACTATCAAGCTTGCTATTAACGGAATCTTTGAGGTTGGTCAGAGTGCTATACCTGTTCAACAACGGTCTTTTTCTTGCAAAATGTCAAATTGACAAAGCATGTTTTATGCTTTTCTGTACCTAGGTTGTTTTTTCCCTGAGTAAAAGTGGTGGGTTGGTGTTGTTCTTGAAAGATATAGAGAAGGCTATGATTGGGAACTCAGAAGTCTTAAAAAGCAGACTTGAAAGTTTGCCACGAAATGTAGTTGTAATTGGTTCACATACTCCGCAGGGCAATCATAAGGACAAGGTGCAGTTTGATGATTATATTCTGTAGCTATTTCCAAGAAGTGGCGATTTTCTGCTTATTTTTTTAAACTTAAAAAAAGTGTCATTCATATTTTATTAAAAAGTGATTTTATTGTTGAGATATTTTTATGAAAAGCAGAAGTTATTTGGCTATTGGTTGGAATTATGAAATGCAATTTTTTACTTGAAAGTGCTTCTCAAAATAATTAAAAGTTCAAAATAATAAATATATATTTATATTAAAGATTTTGATTATTCTTAAAAGCATAAACAAACATTTTAAAATTTCTTAGAAGTGTTTTCTGATAAAAAGGTGATTTTTTCATTGAAATAAAAAGGCTGAAACAAATGGACCCTTTAGGATTTCACTTCATTGTTGCTGATTTTGATGTTGGCATCTTCGTGCTTCCAGATCCAGCCTGGTAGCCATTCGTTTACAGAATTTGAGAGCACTCTGGCAGCTTTATCTGTTGTTCTTGCTCGTCCGGTATAGTAATCATAGCCTTTGCTTTGAACCTCCTGATTTAAACACTGACGTAATTCTAGTTGAGGCTCTTAGGTTCTGTTGCTTATTTGGGATTTTGAGGTTTTAGTGTGGTAAATTGAAATTGAAGTTTGTTCACCAGTAGAAGGGGAACTCTCCTTTTTTGAACATTGTTGGAAAGCCAAAATTAATTTCTGTGGGCATGTAAATGATCTACAAAATGTAGTTGTTGATACTCTGTTTAGACTGCAGCCCTCATTGGTTTTCAAGGTTGCATGTACTCCGACTGCTTTGTTGTTTGGTATTACAAAACATCGGATGTCTTCCAGGGAGTTTGAGGCTTTTTTCTAGTTGGATTTGAAAAAAAATTCTACTATCATAGATTGATTATACACAGTCCGGTTCTTTCAGTTCTTTTTCATGAATAATCAAACAGTTTCCCCATGTTTAGGATAAACTTAGTAGATTGCATGATAGGAGCAAGGAAACCGCCGATGCGATGAAGCAACTTAGACTTCTTTTTCCCAACGAAGTAACAATACAACCGCCTCAGGTATCATGGGAGATGAAATGTATTGTCCAATAATAATGTCTTTATCTATAGATTATATATCCATTTTCTCCTCCTAATTTGTGCAGGATGAGGCTTTGCTCTCTTATTGGAAGCAGCAGTTAGAACATGACATTGAAACTATGAACGCTCAGTCAAATATTGTCTGCATTCGCACAGTGAGTGTTACCATATCACCTCATTATATTAATACTCCTTCTTTCTTGATGTTTTCTTTCACTGCTGCATCATGCTGTGCCTGTTCTTGGATAAGGCCTCATGAAATTATGGTGTTTTACCTGCCTGAGTTGGTTGATATTTAGGGGGCATGATGCATTTTTCCCCCTTTTTTCCCGCTGCAGGAGGATCAGATCTTTCTAAATATTATTATTGGAGAAATCTTTCTTGTTTACTTATTTTACAAGACGTCACATGCCTATCCTGCTTAGATTTTTTGTTTTCTGGTTTGCACTACTTTTGAACTAGGGCCAGCAATTGCTGTGTTAAATAAGCAAAGATTTTCAGAGAACAAGCGATCTGCCCATGGTTTATTTATGCCAGTTTGTGCTTTCGTTTGTCTTCACATGATTTATTCAACATTATAACTTATTTTTCTCCTCGTTTGTTAAAATTTTCATGAGATTTTTCAATGATTACAGGTTCTTGACAAGATTGGATTTATGTGCCCTGATCTTGAAAATCTGTGTGTTAAAGATCAAACCCTAACAACTGAAAGTCTGAGTTTCTGAACTTGACTATTTTTCTAAATACACAGATTTGAGGTTTGCTGCAATATTACTGATATTGCCTTGATTCTTTTCACTAGTTGTGGGGAAAATTGTTGGTTGGGCATTAAGTTACCAGCTAATGCATTCATCTGAAGACTCAATCAAAGACTCTAAGATGTTGTCTACTGAAAGGTCATTATTATCATTTTTTGTCATTTCATCATATTGTCTTATGAAAGATGTGCAGCAGAGTAAAATTAATTTTTTCAACCTTCTAATTTTCCTGATTAACTGGGTATTATCTTTTTCCCTATTGGTACAGCATTAAGTATGGGCTGAACATTCTACAGGGCATCAAAGGAGATAGCAAGAACTTCAAGAAATCACTGAAGGTAATTTATCATATTTCTTAGGATCTTACAATTTTTAGTTCTCTTTCATTCTTGATTTTTTAGTAAGTGGTTCATTCACTCAGTTCTACTTTCTCAACATTTTAAGGTAACAAATGCCAATACCCTTGCACCATCTTTGAAAATTTGTATTTGAAGTTTTGAACATAATATGGGATGAGAAAGATATTTAAATTCAGAGTCATTATGTGATGGGTTTTGATGAAAACAGAGCTGCTCTCCTCTGTTATCTTATTAAACTTGCAAAACAAATAGTTTATAGGCTCGGCTGCTGCCCTAGAATCTCAGCAGATACGAGGTTACAATCAGAATCTCCAGAGATCAGGGAGAAAACTTCCCTAACGACTTACATGAGATTGACTTAAGAAACAAAATAAAAAAGAATCAAAGAAAACATAATAAAATCAGAAAAACAGAGTAGGAGTGGTGGCAGAGTAAAACACATTGTATTGGGCTTAGGTTTCCAGCAGGTTTCTTTGCTAAATTTTTCAAACTTTTTTTTTTAAATTTGTTTACAGGATGTGATCACTGATAATGAATTTGAAAAAAAATTGCTTGCTGATGTTATTCCTCCAAGTGACATTGGGGTCAAATTTGATGATATTGGAGCTTTAGAAAATGTGAAGGACACCTTGAATGAATTGGTCATGCTTCCCCTTCAGAGGCCTGAATTGTTTTCCAAAGGACAGTTGACAAAGGTGGGATTTTGGGAATCTCTTGTTTTTCTTTTGTTTTGTGAGACCTGTTTTGTAGTTGTTCATTGTTTGCGTATACTTGCTTTCTAATTGCTAACTACAATTACTTTCTGTACAGCCTTGCAAGGGAGTATTGCTGTTCGGGCCCCCGGGTGTTGGAAAAACATTGCTTGCAAAGGCTGTAGCTACCGAGGCTGGAGCAAATTTCATCAACATCTCGGTCTCCAGCATTTCCTCAAAGGTGTTATTTTATTAATTAATTATTTATTGTTATATTGTCTTTTTATATGCTTTAGTGACATGAAGTACGCTCTTTGCAGTGGTTTGGTGAAGGAGAGAAATATGTCAAAGCAGTATTTTCTCTGGCAAGCAAAATTGCTCCTAGTGTTATTTTTGTTGATGAGGTTGGTGTAAAAGCTTCCCATGTTTTTTCAGCGAAATATTCTTTCTGGTCCTCTCTCTTGTATGATGGGAGTTCTTAGGATGTGGTTAGTTCCGCCAATGTCTGTATTTGGTTAACTATTATTATATTATCATTGAATGATTAACTCTTTATTAATTGCTAGGTTGATAGTTTGTTACGAAGACGTGAAAATCATGGTGAGCATGAGGGTATGCGTAAAATTAAGAATGAATTTATGGTGAATTGGGATGGTCTGCGAACAAAAGACAATGAACGCATACTTGTACTTGCTGCCACAAATAGACCCTTTGACCTTGATGAGGCTGTTATTAGAAGGTTTCCACGAAGGCAAGCATGTTATGTCTGATATCATCATCTATATAATGTTTTATATGCAATCTATTCTAATCATTTTCCTCCATATTTCTGGGTGACGTGCAGATTGATGGTCAATTTGCCGGATGCTCCAAACAGAGTAAAAATTCTTGAAGTGATTTTAGCAAAAGAAGATTTGGCACCTGATGTCGATGTGGAAGCAATATCAAACATGACTGATGGATATTCTGGGAGTGACCTTAAGGTAAGGGGCCGATGCATGTTACGGCTGTTGGGCATTGAAAAAAGTAGCTTTTGCCTGCAATAACAGAACACCATTTATGTTTTGCCTGCAGAATCTGTGTGTCACAGCAGCTTACTGTCCAATAAGAGAGATATTGGAGAAGGAAAAGAAGGTCATTTTCATTCAATTTCTTGTGTATTTCCGCATAGAAGCATATCTTGGCTAGTTGCTTTTGTTGTTTGTCCACCACTTTAAAACAGATTGACAAGTGGATGGCATTAATTAATTCTATTGAATACCTTGCAGTTTCCTCGGGACTATGGATATTGTATATTTGCCATGTTCATTACTTGAGTTAACTTTTTGACATTCACCCATATTTCAGGAGAGAAGTTTGGCTCTGGCTGAGAACAGACCTTCACCTCCATTGTATGGCAGTACTGACAGACGGCCCTTAAAGATGGAGGATTTTAGACATGCACATGAGCAGGTATATGGCATTCATTATCCCAGATTTTCTTTTTTTGGTCAGTTTGTACGCACTCTCGCTTATTTTCTGGAAAAGTTGGTTAAGATCCAGCAGTTCGTATTGTCAGAGCATTGTTTCCGAGAATGAGGTGGGGGTTGGGTGGAAACTGTTTGGATCTCTGCTTTACCCAAACCCCTTCAAAAGTGGGATGATTTGATTTCCTTTTACATTCTTTTCGTTGCTTAGTTATGCGTATTTATATGATCTCCCTTTGCGTAGGTGGGCGCAAGCGTGTCGTCGGAGTCAAGAAATATGAACGAGCTGCTCCAATGGAATGAGCTTTACGGGGAAGGCGGATCCAGAAGAATTACACATCCGAGCTATTTTATGTAAATCTGTGTATATATAGCAGCATCTCTTTTTTAGTTTTTTTTTTTTTTTTTTGTTAGGCTCTTCTCCTATCACCTTATATGGCATGAAAAGGCTAGGAACCCATTCAATTCAATCATGGAAATTCCTTCTTCGAGCTTACCCAAACGACCATCCTCCTCCCAAATTTTGTGTACCCTGTAACAAATATCTAGAACTTCACCAGCCATGTCCTGAGCTCAGCTCGTGATTGTGAATACCAAGTTAGCTCCTTAATAAAGTTGACCTTTTTCCCCTGACCAACGAAAAATTCATGATAGTAAGATTTCAGGTTTTTTTTTTTTTTTTTTTGCCAACGATATTTCAGAAATATATGCTTGAGATTTCTAACTTTTATATGTTGAACTTTTAATTACTGTCACTTAACTCACTATAACAGTTTCTAACTTTTAATTCGTATCTTGAGATATTTTAATATCTAGTTTTAGCTGTGCGCCTAATAAAATTGTACTCCTCTCCTAAGTATAAGTCATATCTTAATTAGCTTCCTAATTTTAGTTTTTCACTGTTCTGCCTCTCAAGTTTCAATTCACGTGCCCATACGTACACAGTGCTTATCCTTTATTACTCTTCCAATTATTTTTTCACCTGACTTTGATGTCAATCTTTTATGTTTTTTAATCAATCAAGAGCTTCATTCAAAATTATTCATATCATAAATAAGAGTTTCCGAGCAAAAATATCATACATAAGATAAAAATTAAATTAAATTATTCTATAAATATTATCATAAAATTAATATTTGTTCTCATTTCCTTACTATCTCTTTCCTTGTCTCATATTAAAAACATTTCTTTAATCTTAGTTAACACCATGGTAGTGAAAACATAGTTTTTACCTAAAAATAGAAGGATAATAAAAAATCATAAAACGTAAAATCGTAATACAAAACGTAGTTTTTACCTACATATGTATATAAAAAAATTCAAGAAAAGTAAAGTGATAAGTAGATGTTTTATAATTAAATAAGTATAGATTTTGAGATATATTAGATTAAATTTATTAATATATTATACTTATTTAATTATCTTTTATATGTTTATCCATCTTTTAATTAAATATAGGATAAAAGAATATTATAACAGAAAATCTATTGATGTCCTATTTTATTGTGAAGGGGATATTATGTGATCTAAGAAAGGCAACAAATTAAATTAAAAATGATACAATATAATATAATATATTTTTACCGTTTAAAGCGCATTTTTGACTACTATAGTTAACCCTATGTGGATAGAGAGAAAATTAAAAAAAAAGGTAAAGGAGTAAAAATACATATGTGCTTTACCTCTGGGAGCGCCCAACACTATATGCTTTTTTTGGGAGCAAAAATAAACATGTTGTTACCATTTTGGAGCAAAAGTCACATCTCACTTGTTATGTTACTGTTCACCATGATGAGAGAAAAATAGATGAAGTGAACAGTAACATAATGGTGGGATGTGACTTTTGCTTCAAAATGGTAATCACGTGTATATTTTTGCTCTAAAAAAAGCATATAGTGCTGGCGCGCTCCCGGAGGTAAAGCACATGTATATTTTTGCTCATTTACCCGAAAAAGAAAAAATACTAGAAAACTCCTAAAAATAGTAAAGAAAATTACTCTCTCTCATTTTCAATATAAGACATATTTACGTAATTTGATTAAATTAATATGGTTAGTTAAGTTAGTTAATATAACATGTATTTTATAAAACACTTTAATTGCCTTCCTTAATTTCTTTATTTTCTCTCATATTTGACTGTTGTTGAAGGGATATCAACATGAGAAAATCATGAAAAAAATTGTCTTTTGCTTAGAATTTATATCAATTTCCCAAATATATCTTGAGGGAGTATATGTTTAGCATGTGTTTGATTGTATTTTACATAAGTGACTTCTCTCCTATTCTTATTAGGGTTGTGTATGATGCTCAGGAGCTCAGTGCGCCCAGCAAAAAACAGCCCTACCCAGCCCAAGAAAAAGAAGCCCAGAAAAAATGGGCATAATCGGGCTTGGCATTTTTGCGGGCAGGGCTAGGCATCGGGCAAGGTATGCCGCCCTGCCCATTTGGCCCTGCCCAGTATGTGTGTGTATATTTGATATAAATATTTTTTATATAATAGTTAATAGACTTATATTATATTGTATATTTACTAATATTTTAATATATTCATTGAGTATTTGACCATTAGTCCATTATATTACTAATGATGCTTGTATTTAATGGACTATAGATATTATTTAATTCTTCGGACATGTGTATTTGATTATTTGTTAAGACATATGGAAGTTTTTTAATTTCAAGACTTAAGTTGTAGATTTATTTTAGAATATTCTAAGGTATATAATTATGAATTACATTTGAAGTTTGCAATATTGTTTATTATGTATGATTGAAAAAAAATTTCTTACATAGAATGTGGTAGGATATCATCATTTGGACATGAGAAGCCCGCCCTACCCAGCCCATTATTGCCCAGCCTAAAAATGTTAGAGCTTTTATTGAGCAGGGCTGGGCACCAGGCTGCATTTGACTGCCAAATGATTCTTCGGGCAGGGCATCGAGCATGGGTCTCGTCCTGCCCAGCCCTGCCCATGCTCACCCCTAATTCCTATATTGTTTTTACCCTCTTTTTCTATTAAATGGTACCTTTTTGGTGCAAAATACTGAGGCTGGTTACTTTTTTTTTTTTCCCTCTGAAAAATAGCATTCAACATGTGAAGTCTTTTTTTACCACCCATTATCATGAAATATTTTTTTAATGGCACTCAACATCCCAAAAGATTTTTTGGTCCACTTACTACCTAAAATATTTTTTAATACCAACCAATATCTAGTATTCAACACCATAAAATAATTTTTTTTGCTAACATTGACTCAGCCTAAAAATGTTAGAGCTTTTATCGAGCAGGGCTGGGCACCAGGCTGCATTTGACTGCCCAGTGATTCTTCGAGCAGGGCATCGAGCATGGGTCTCGCCCTGCCCAGCCCTGCCCATGCTCACCCCTAATTCCTATATTGTTTTTACCCTCTTTTTCTATTAAATGGTACCTTTTTGGTGCAAAATACTGAAGCTGATTACTTTTTTTTTCCCTCTGAAAAATAGCATTCAACATGTGAAGTCTTTTTTTACCACCCATTATCATGAAATATTTTTTTAATGGCACTCAACATCCCAAAAGATTTGTTGGTCCACTTACTACCTAAAATATTTTTTAATACCAACCAATATCTAGTATTCAACACCATAAAATAATTTTTTTTACTAACATTGACTCAATATACTAAACTACTTTTAGTACATCTAGCATCCTAAAATGGGACGCAGCCTGAGTCCAATGCATCGAACCCTCCACTGCGCCTTTGCGGTGTAATTTTTTTATTTTTTATTTATAAAAAGGTAACATTTCAACAAAAAAAAATCAGTACAAAGGACACAACGGAGGGTCCGATGTGTCGGACCCAAGCTGCGTCCCCTAAAATACAATAATAAAAATCAGTTTGAAACAGAGTGTTGCTAATTTTATTTTTTTTTGGGTGTGAGATGTAGTAAGAATTAGTTTAGGATACCGAGTCAATATTAGTGAAACAATATTTTAGGGTGGGAAGTGGACCAAAATTCTTTTTAGAATAAGAGTGCTTTAAAACCAATATTTCAAAATATTGGGTGGTACTACAAAACAATACTTTAAGATGCTTAATATTATTTCTAAACAAAAAAAAGAAGTCACCAACTTTAATATTTCACTATTTTATGTCGAAATGGTGGCAAAAGTACGGAAAAAACCTTAATTAATTACCAAAATGTCACTGAGGCAAAAATATTAACTCATCTGCCCCTATAATTGATTACATGCCTTATGTAATCGATTACAGGGGCCAATCTCTTTTTTTTCATTTTTTGCACTATGTAATTGATTATGTCACTGTTTAGTAATTGATTATATGAAATTTACACTGTGTAATCGATTACGGTGAGTGGCGTAATCGATTACATAAAACCAAAAGGCAAATGTGGCAGTTACTACGCTATGTAATCGATTACGGCACTGGCCGTAATTGATTACATATCGCGGAATCAGTTTTTAAAAACGCCAAACACCTCATTTTCCCTCATTTCTCATTCATCTAACCGATTAGGGCTCCCCCACTCTCCTCCATTGCGATTTTCGGCCAGAAAGCTGCGGATTCAAGCCGTGGGTTAAGGAAAAATCAAAGATTTGCTCTCATTTGTGTTGATTTCGGTAGGTTTTCGGTACCCATTGCGAATTTGCCTCTATTTTCTCCGTTTTTCTGAAGATATGGTTCATATAATCGATTAGGGTTTGTTTTCTTTGGGTATGTAGTGTTTTGATCATTGATTTGAATTGTTTGTTGTTGTTTTTAAACAAGTAATAGATTAAATTGATGTTTTTGTGCGTTTCGGAAACAATGTGTGTATGTTTGCATGTGAAATTGATGTAAACAGTGGGATTGAAACACAAATTACATGTTATTGTGTGTATGGATGTTGAAGATTATTAATTACATGGAGTTTGATTGTTGATTGTGCATTTTTCTTTCAATTTCATTGTCTCTGTTTACCGATATTGATCATGGATTGTGATTATGCCATTAATCACATATTTGTTTCATGTTTGTTGATGGTTTATATTGTATCTTTGTATGTATTTGTTGTGATCATGCCTTCACACAGACGAGTTGACCCTCAGAGCGAGAGACATTCGAAGGCACGGATGGAGGATGAGACATCCGGCTCTCAGGCACAGCCGGAAGATCTCCGATACGGAATTCTCCTGGGCAATAATGCAACATCCCACATATCCTTCGTTCAGCACTTTGCGGGCAGACCCGTGATTAAGCCCAAGTCACTGGACATGTAGTTTTTTACACAGGAGGGATTTGAGATAGTCCCACTGGTGGAGGGTTTGCATCTACGTGGCTTGGCGGAGTTCGTCAGTCACTACTCAGAGGATATGGTTAGAGCCTTCTACCATAACCTCAGTTACATAAATGGAGTGCTGAAGTCGCGCGTCTGCTGCATTGACATAGAGATGACTGCTCCGATATGGGTCCACATGCTGGGATATGATTTTGATGGGGCGAGCGCCATTCTATACGATGGGGATATCAATGTTAACCTGCCTGGATATGACCGAGTCGCCGCCATCAACGATATCAAGAGGCCTTTGGGTCAGAGACCTCTTTTCACTGTGGGCCAGCTGACTGTGGATGCACGGATCCTTTTCTACGGGCTGACCCATATTCTGTTCCCCCAGGCCTACAATCACTCCAGGGTGTTGGAGGTTAATATCTCGATCATGTGGGCCATCATTCACGCCAGGCCGGTGAACTGGAGACACTATATTTGCTAGATGATGTCCAAGGTGAAGCAGAAGGAGAATGCCGCCCTCCCATTCGCCTACCTAGTCCACCGTATATTTGCTCCACTTCCCTGTGCCGATGCAGGGATTTGAGATGGTGGACCAGTAGCATTGGAACGTTGTCTTCGGGAGGCGCCTACTGGAGCAATGCAAGATACAACAGAATGCATAGGGTGTCTGGATATGCACTGCCGCTAACGAGGACGATGCACCGCTTGCTCCCCCCGTGGTTCATCCTGAGGTCCCTATGTCGGACGATGACAATGATGAGGATGAGGAGATGGTTGAGCCGGATGGTGGATTCCAGCTCCGTGACGTCACACTGCAGATGAGGCAGATGGACCTCTGACAGAGACAACGGTGGAGGAGCCACGTTGAGAAGGAGAACGAGCGGTGGCGGTGGATGCAGAGCCGGATGCACGGGTTGGAGGCCGAACTTCGGCAGTTACAGGAAGGACAACACCAGGAGGCAGCCGGAGAGGAGGACCAGGTGCCTGATGTCTCCAATGAGGAAGAGGAGGAGGATTCAGAGGAGGATGCAGATTAGATAGCTATGTTTTTTTTTTTGTCAGACATGATGTTTTTATTTGGATCTTGTAATTTTTTTTTTAGACTTGGTGAAGTTGTACTGACTATGACATTTACTTTAGTTATGAATGTTTATGCTTTCAGTTCATATGATTTGAGGTGATGAATTTTGCAAATGATATGTCATAGGACGAAAAACGAATACAGGGATTGTTGGCAAAAAGACCTTCCCCAAGTTGCATTTGTAGGTAAAAAGAAGTTGGAAATCAGTTTCGTCATGCACCAATTTGAAATCTCTTCTTCATTGTGTTTCTGCGGCTGGTGTAATCGATTACACCATGTAAATTTTATGTAATCTGACGTAATCGATTACATATTGCAAAAGATGAAAAAAAAGAGATCTGACCCCCTGTAATCGATTATATAAGGCATGTAATTGATTACAGGGGCAGATAAGTTAATACTTTTGCCTTAGTGACATTTTGGTAATTAATTAATTAAGGTTTTTTCTGTACTTTTGCCCAAAACGGTGCACTTTTATTTAAAAAAAAATAAAAATCAGCCGACAGTATAGGAAAAAGAAAGAAGCAGCTTCTGATCTCTTGATCTTATGCATAATAGTTAAAATCTCATTTCATCATTGCAATTTTACATTTTTACGATTTTTTTTTTCATTAAAACGATTTTACTAATTTTTCAAATATTTTTACGTTTTAGGATTTGTTTACGATTTTGATACATTATGATTTTACGTTTTATGATTTTTTATACCTCTTCTGATTTTATATAAAATCTCAATTTTAACAAGCCTAATCTCACGTGATTTCGTTTCGTTGACGCCTCAAGCTTCTCATTTATTGTCTCTTTTATTAAAAGTGAAAGGATTTTTTTGCTCGGAAAAAGTGAAAGGATTAAAGGCTTGAAGCCTTGAAAGGGGTCTTTAGGTACAAAAAATGCCTTTAAAGGGTTCCGAGTCACATCAGCGTAGAGTAGAAACCACTAGTTCCGTAACGGGATGCAATCGGGACAGTTTAATAGACCTTTCTTTTTCTGAGTCAAAATTAAACCTGATGAATTCATTATTGTTTGGAAAGCCTGTTCATAGATCTTCGTTGGTAAACTAAGCTAAAAAGACAGATCACGACGCTGTCCTCTCCAGAGGCTAGACCCTATCAGCCACTGGATCGGGCCATCTACTCATGGTTTTGATTTTATCTACTCATAATGAATAATAATACTACCTCCTATCTTGAATATTAAGAAATGTAACTACTACTTTATAACTTATTTATTAAAAACAATATGTTTTAATTTCCTTAAGATGTCTTGCTTTCATTTGAAAACCTCAATTAATATGAATAGTTTGAAAAAAATATAAATTGAGGTGTTATATTTTAAAAAAAAAAACTTATATCAATCACCTTATACATTCACAAGAAGAAAAAATGGTACTTCTGGTATGTACTTTGGCTACATAAGGGACACAAATTATAACTGTTATACTTACAGGCAAAAAGAATAATTTGACTCTATTTTAAAAGAAAGTAACAAAAGTAGGAAACAGATTATCTCAAAAACATCCATTTTCAGAATCTTATCTTGACCATTTATTTATTTTAATTTCTCATATTTTTTTATTGCTTAGATTATTGGGACGGACCTGATTTAGATATTGAGGGATATTGAAAAAATTGCTTCTAAGAGAATCTGGACCCGATAAAAATATAGCTTTAAACAGTTTTAAATTTTTTTATCAAATTCTTTTTATGTGATACGTGTTGAATGACGTTGGGGGGGGGGTCTTCATAGCTCAAATCATTCCTCCTTTCTTCTTGCATTTATTGATGAATCTCAGATCATGATTATGAGCTTGAAACAACATTAATAAAAAAGTTAAGTGTTTTTTTTTTTATACACAGCGAATTAAGTGTTTTACTTTTTATCAGAAACTTTCATAACGTGAAAGAAATCGGATATAAATTTTGATAGCTACATAAAAACACGCCGCACACGATTTTTTAGATTTTTTTTTTTTTTGATGCAGCATTAATCCTTTCCAAAATTCGGCCCTCATTAAATAAATCCTCGATCCATCCCCTAATTCGTGATGATGAATGGAAATCATAGTCAGCATTGAGTTAGATTTGATTATCATAAATAAATTTTGATTAGCCAACAATCACTTGATAAGGAGACTTTGATATCCCTTTATGATTTTTTCCTTTTATAGGTGTCAAGATCATTACATTGTCTTGTAAGTTTTAAAATTTCATATATGTAGTTTTTATTTTTGCCAGTATTTGGGAAAACTCATATTAACTTAATACCATCTTGTCTTGATTAAAAAGAAACAAGATATATTCTACATATAAAAAATGAGTTAATGTTTCAGTATTTTTATTACAGAAATATTTTTTTGTCACACTCATATAAGAGTGGGTGAATCCCACTAATATTTTCTCTTTCTTCTTTTTAAAATGTAATTTATTTACTTTTATGTGAGTAGGACAGAATTATTTTTTTTTACAACAAAAGCAGAAAAATTTAACCCTATAAAAAAAAATATAATATTTCTGCCTTCATAAAAAAAATATATAGATGAATGAATGCGTGAGAGAAGCTTCCAGCGGATGATTCATTCGTTGTAGTTAGGCCATGGGCCCCACGGCAAGAATAGGCGTGAACGTGACACACAAGCGGGGAAGGAGCAAAGCAAGATGCAATTTGTAGTTTTGTCAGCGTTGGAAGAGGCGCGTGTATTTTTTGACCAGATAGATAGGAACGGTCGACGTCATCAGTGGAAATATATTAGTTTTAGTAATTTTGTAATTATGGGTAAAATATAACAAGCTGCGTCGGACGTGAATACGCCAGCACCGTCAAATAAGCTCACAAGGCAGATTCTCTGGCCCCAAAGGCCAAAGCTCCCATTAACCTTCAATAACCACCCTTCTTGACGCCAATTGTCATCTCCGTCGCAGATTATGGAGTCTATGTCTCACTCTTCGACCTTTCTTCTGCCTGTGACTCCGCCGGAGAAGAACCGCCCTTCCTTAACCAACGCACTCGTTATTCTGAACCAGCGTCTGCCGAAATTCGCTCCTCTGCTTTGGGAGCACGGTACCTTGTTCATGCTCCTCAGCTCTCTTGCTTTTATTTTCTGGATGGAGCTTGATTTCCTTTCAGTTTAAATTATCTGAGTTTTCTTTTTTCCTTTCATTGTTGTTTTGTCTATTCTGTACACCAGCACCAATACGAGTCTGCGCTGACGGAGGTGCCAATCGGCTGTACGATGAAATGCCTCTGCTCCTGCCCCATGAAGATGCCTCACATGTTCGAATCAGGTTCGTTTTCTACTCCTAATAGTTTCTTAGCTTAATGAGCAATTCAACTAATCATTTTCACGCCATTTCTGTAATCAGTCATTTGCCAGTCTTCTTCTGATATTTTTTCGTTGATTTTTTTTTTTTTTGATTGTGTGATAGTACTTTCTGTCCGGTGTATTTTGAGTTACTGTTTTGTACCTGTATTTTTATTTTATTTTATTTTTTAAATTTCCTTCACGAATATGTGCCGTTGTGCTTTAACAACTAGTTTTTCCTACTGAATGATGTGAGGAGAATGGAGGATCTTGCAGTGAATTTTTGATCACTTTTATCTAGCATGAGGAATCTTCCATGTTGCTTGAGTTGGAGCAGTGAAATTATACTAGCAATTTCTCTCTAGTAAAACATGTCGTGGTTTGAGGAATTGAGCTGCAAAAACTTGTATAACCAATATGGGTTAGCCTGGTGAGGAACCATGTTTTGACATTAAATTAAAGGTAAACAAATCTAGTAATCATTTTAGTGATTTATAAAGTTATGGCTTGAATACATTCGCAAATAAGATACCTTCATAATTTACGGGATTAAGGAAGATTGGTTGCCCTAGGTCTCTGGAAAGCTGAAAACTAACATGTCAAGAATTAGCTATCATGAACAGATCAAGATGCTTGACATTAACTATGACTTGTGTTATTCATAAGGAAATAGAAGAAATCTGATTCGATTCCTTGGTTTTTATTCTTTAAGTCTTAGTCCCCTGCATCTGCATTCATCTTTTTATTGCATCTTGAATATTTCACTTATAGATTTTGGTTCCTAGTGACTCGGTTAACCTAGGATACTACTTGTAAAGACATGCTAACTTGCCTTGTGCATATTTTGTGCGCTTGAAATACATGTACATCGAGAAAACATGCAAATACCTAGAGTATAAATAAGAATAGTCTAAATAGGAATGAAATTTTACTTATTACGTTATTTCTTGTTCAATTAATGCACATGTTAACTTGTTCATAGAGATACTAACATAAAAATTTTGGCTTGATTCAAAAAAAGCCTGAAAAACCTCTCATGCAGATTCCTTGAATGTTATTGTATGCTTGGTGTTGTTATTTTTCTATACGTGAATTCTCTCAGTTGATTGGATTTTTCTACTTTTAACTTTCTTCTCTAGTTATCTTTCTGACCAAAGAATATTTTGGGATGGTTGTTTGATTCATAAGATGGTTTTGATACTATGCTGAAACCTTTCAAGCATGATCAAATGATGATTGGGATATAGAAGTTTCATAGTGCGGGATAAAATGCTGAGCGTTATGAACTCTTATATTAATTTTATTATACACAGCCCTCTGATGATTGTGATTGATAAATTAATCAGCGACTTACTGAGAATTTTGGAAATAACCATTAGTATGAATTTGAAATTTTGTATCTATTCTGGCGGAGGTTTTCTTAAATGCTATTGTTACTGAATTTTTTAGGTGATGGAATCTGAAAATGCCATTGAAATGCAAGATTAAAAGAGATGCTTTTAACTTTCAAAATTCTTTTCCATTTTTTTTCTATGATTGAATAAAGAAATGGAAAAATTAATCCCTTTCCATTCTAACCATAGACGCCTAGATTATAAGTGCAGCCCTAATTGTTGTTGCAGATTATTACTTGACGGTGTTTAAGAAGTTGTTAGGTGGCTATGCTATGTCTTCATATTACATCATTTTGCCGATTGTTGTACCAAAAAAAATTATCAATGCTATTTTCTAAGAAAGCGATTGTGCTGCAAATGTTCGATGGATATATTACTACAACCATTGTTACTCACAAGCAAAGCACTCACTTCTTTCTTGGTTATTTCTTTTAGTCATAGGATTGGGTTACTGTGCATCATACTTGAATTTCATCCATCTCATCCAATCTGTATTATGCCTTCTGTTTCACCGACTGAGATGTTATCCGTCTTATATCTCCTCTATAAGCAGCAGTCAACCACTTCTGTGAATCGATTGGTCAAAATATTTTCATTAGATGTTTCTGTATTCAGAGCGTCTTGCTTTTAGACTCAATATCAGTGATATAAGCTATTCAAATGAAGTTGTCACTTAGTCATCTCATAATTCCACTTTTGATCTAAGGAGTCAAGTTACTGGAGGATTCGATGAGATAGTGCAACTTTGATTTTCTAGCCACTGTGTTACAAGCAATTAGTTTGTTGCTTCATTTGATGGCAGTATGGTTTGCTATCTCGTTTTACAGTTGCAGATTCATAAAACAATAACTTGATAGGTTTCTATCAGGTACGTGCCAGATGCAATTAAAGGTGACATGGATTCAATACGGTCTGAAGTAATGGACTTCTATAAAGTCCTGGTATGACTTTATGTGTGTAATGCCTCCAAACTGGAAGGGACGAGTTCTACTTTCTTGTCAATACATTGTTATCACTTGCTTTATTCTTAACATGCAATCTTTCAATCGTGTACGCTTGATTGCTGCTTGCAGGGAACTAAGATAATAGATGAATCTCATGATCAGGACACCACTGATTTACACAAATCTGTTGCTTACATACGGGACTGTACTTCAGATACTGATGAATCATCAGTAAGTTAAAGCGGTTCAAACTTCTTGTCTTCTATTTCTGATCTAAGTTTTTATAGTAAAGATATGGGTGTTTAATTGTGTATTGTGTTGCTTTAGTTTTTGAGATAGCAGTCACGACCACTAATGCTCTAAGGCGCTATAATTGATCTTTTTAAATTAATTTCTTCATTTCTTGTAATGTACTGTATGGCAGCCAAGGATTCTTGTAACCGGGGCACTTGGTGGGCGATTTGACCATGAGATTGGAAATATAAATGTTCTGTGCCGTTTCTCTGATACTCGAATTATTCTTCTATCTGATGATTGCCTCATTCACCTCCTTCCAATGAATTACCATCATAAGATCTATATTGAATCTTCTGTGGAGGGTCCACATTGTGGACTCATCCCCATTGGGATGCCATCTGGAAGTTCTACTACCACTGGACTCAAGTGGGATCTCAGTAAGTATACAAGAATTATTACATGATTACTATTTTTAGATTGTTTTATTTATAAGCCTTAATTTGTTTTAAATAAAAGGTGCCTATCTTGACATTTCATGAATGGAATGACAATTATTGTCCGCGAGATTCCTTTATGAAGAGTTTTTTATATGGCAGTAGTAGTTAGTATGCCGCAACTGTGCAAGTAATTTTCCTATCCTGTGTTCTGAGTGATGAACTACACTTATTAAAGGGCTAATAATTATTGCTCGAAAGATTCCACCATGAAAAATTGATTTCAATGTTATGCCAAGAGGATTCACCTATCTTGTGTTATGAGTAATTGACTAACTATTAGCAATTTCTGAGGACACGCAGTGTGCAAATATGATGCCATGGGTTTGATGGGATAGATGGTTCTGATGCATAATCTTTTCACTGTTCTATCAGTTCATCCTCAGCTTGCTGTTATCTAGTGTCTCAGGAATCTAATACGTAACGTCTTATGTTATCCGTTTCAGATGAGACGCAGATGAAATTCGGTGGTTTAGTAAGCACATCGAATATTGTAAAAGGAGATGTTGTCACTGTACAATCTGATTCGGATCTTCTGTGGACAATTTCTATCAAGAAGCCCTAGAATTTTAGATGTCTATTATACCTGTGCTGATGAATCCAACTGGCTATTTCTTTTTCCGACCTTTCCATTGTTCTATTGTGTTCTTAACCCAGTGTATAAGAGGTGTATGTGATTGATTTTCAGAGGTCATGGAATGTTGGAATTCTATTCCTTTTATTCATATGATCAAGGTTTCTCTAGCCGAAAGGATTTTTGACTCTCCTAACAAGTGTGTTTTTTGGGATTCAAACTTATATTTTCTTTTTTAAAAGATGAGGACCAACAACTTGTTGATTCTCTACGTCTCACCTTTTCTATGAGAGGCTAGTAACCCCAGTTCCTATGGTTTGAAATTGGAAGAAATGACCTAATAAAAAATTCTCATTTTTTGCTATGATTCTTGTCTTTCATGTTTGAAATGCAAACTAAATATTATGCGGTAGTGGTTATTGTTTCTATTGAAAATGAAAATACAAGTAACTGGATAAAAGTAAGAATATTTCAAGGATGAGAAGCAAAACAAGTGTTTCTTGGGTGTGTTTGGTTTGAGGGGAAGGTGAGGAAAGAAGGGAATTGACCAAATTGCCATTAATGAAGAAGATATTTTTTTTGGTTGAGAGTATATTTTAGGAATATTAAAAAGTTTTTATGGGTTTTTTTGTAAAGAATGAGTAAAAGTTTTCTCTCTCCTTCCCCCCTCCCCCTCACTCTCCCTCAAACCAAACATTGTGTTAGGGACACGGCTTCAAATGTTCAATGAACAATTTTGACATACTTATATTCAACTAGAGATATCCGTCAAGGACGATATTAATGTAGACTATAAATACAAACTTAAGGCCACTCAAAATTATACTAAACATGGGACAAACCTCGAAAAACTATTCACTTGGGATGCCGTGTGATATATATATCTGCACACTACTAACTGCCAAGAGGAAAATAGAATCCCATAAGATGATCTTTAGGAGATTATCGGCATCTATGTAACACTATGAAATTCCATTTCTGAGTCTAACAACTTGTTTCAATATATTTATTGTATGTGTTAATTTAATTCCATGACTCTCAATTCATCTCGTGTTCATTTTTGTGTGGCTTTCTTTCATTGAGAATCATTGCATGAAAAAAAACAGTCAAGGGATAAATGTTAAAATTTAAAAATATTTTAAATATGAATTAAATAAACAAATAGATGAAAATTTTCAAAATTAAAAATTAACGAGATTGATTAAAACAGATAAAAACAATTAAACGCAAGCCTCAGCCGGGTATTTTTCTTTCACGAAGCCAGCTGGCTGCGAACAAATTTGGTTTCATTCCCGCTTCGGTTCTGGCGGTAAATTCTGCAAGCCTGTTTTTGTCACAAACCAAACACCAATGCCTGCAGGTGATGCTAGTTATGTCTGGGGGCTCTGCCATCTGGGTCATTGACCAACTACTGATAGAGTAGATACTCAAAAAGGTGACGGATTATTGGTTGGGGTTTCTGGGCAAGCAGTGATGCCAGTTGAATCTCCAATTATCAAGCCTATAAATAAGGCGTCTGTTCATAGAATCTGTGCCGGGCAAGTCATCCTCGACCTCTCATCTGCAGTCAAGGAATTAGTCGAGAATAGTTTGGATGCTGGCGCGACTAGCATTGAAATTGCTTTGAAAGATTATGGCGAAGAATGGCTTCAGGTCATCGATAACGGCTGTGGTATTTCACCCAATAATTTCAAGGTATTTTATCGCACTAAAAATGAGGGGTCTTTGTTTGATTTTTAGTACGTCAGAGTCTGTGAGAACGCTCGCATGTAAATGTAGCAGGGCGATACCACCGAAACCGGAGACCTAGTAGGACAATTATAATTAGTGGCTTAGTTGAGCTCATTGCTGTGGTTGATTAACGTTGCACCTACATATTAACCCTATTATACATTCAAGTTTTCGAATGTTTCGCTTGTACTATTAGTGGGCTAGCATGTCCAAATTGGTTCTGAAGGGGGGTTATAAGTAGTGTTATTCCACCGTGTACTTTGTCTAGAATTCTTCTCTTCTTTCTCTGTCCTTTCTCAATTTTCATTCATTGCTAGATGTTGAATGGTGAACAAAAGCTATGTTTGGATTGCAGCAAATCGTTTCCGGGGGGGGGGGGGGGGGGGGGGGGTTTACAAATATGGTCCTATTATCTGCTACTTAATGGGGTGGCCGAGTAGCAAGTGGGTTGAATCAGGTAGTAAGAGGGTTATAAGTAGAATTCATGAACGTTGTCTTGTAGGAATTTGTCTAGAACTCTTATCTTTTCTTTCTTTATTTTCTCCTATAGTTATTACCAATTGTCTCTCTAAAAGTCTCACGACGATCAATTTCTCAATTTACATAATTGTTGCTTGGCATGACTTTCTCAGTTTGACATGTGTATAGCTCAGAAGTTTGAGTGTATGTATAGATAGATATCTTGGATGTCATCATCTTTTATTCCCTTAATTTTTATGTGATTGTAAGGGGCATTGTTTGTATGGAAGTAATTGAGATTATAGATAATTGACCCTAGGCAAGATCTCTCTTAAACAGGTAATCAAGAAAATATACTTCATGTGCCAATCAAGTTCAGGTACTTTACGGTCATACAGTTTATAACAGGTTATTATTGCATGAACATTGCTGCAGGTTCTTGCACTTAAGCACCACACCTCAAAATTATCTGATTTTCCTGATCTTCATTCTCTGACTACATTTGGCTTTAGAGGGGAGGCTTTGAGTTCCCTTTGTGCTTTGGGGAGTTTGACTGTTGAAACAAGAACAAAGAATGAGTCAGTTGCTACGCACTTGACTTTTGACCATTCAGGTCTACTAGTAGCTGAGAGCAAAGCTGCACGTCAAATTGGAACCACTGTCACTGTTAAAAAGTTATTTTCTAATTTACCAGTCCGAAGTAAAGAATTTAGTCGCAATATACGCAAGGAATATGGAAAGTTAGTTTCACTATTAAATGTGAGTATCCTTTCCTTGGAAAGGTTCAGTGAATGTATATTCTGAATCTTTCATTCAATGCAATTTCTTCTTAGCATAAAAAGTTTTTTTTTTTAATAAAAAAAAAACACATGCACAGGCCAGTACACTCTTTAAATACCCATCCAACTCCCCAAAAAATTTGTTCTGGTTCGCTAATTTATTTATGAACACTGATGTAGTTTAGAGAAAAAAAAAAGGATAGTTTTGATCTTGGAGTGTTATCATCATACATTTTTCAAAAAGATACTTGGTTTTTATCTCACACACAAATCTTTATGGATAGTTGCCTTGTACAATGATGCAAGTAATCAAATTTCCGTGCTCTCTTCAAATTGATGTTTTTTTTTTCTCTGGTGAAAACAATTTGATGTTCTGGTTTGCTGGGAATGTATCACAAAAGCATCACTTACCCTCCAGCAATTTGAGCGGTGCTGGCCCTTTTCCTTTGTTGTAGAGTATTATGGTTATTGCTATCATGTTGCTGCTTCTTTTATTAGAACCCCCGCCCCTCAAGAAAAATTTTAAAAAAACCTCTCTTAATGATATATTTCTTTGTTAATTGATCCTTTTTTTACCATCAATTTTTCAGGCATATGCCCTTATTGCGAAAGGTGTTCGTTTTGTCTGCATGAACACAACTGGAAAAAATGCAAGGTCTGTGGTACTTAAGACCCAAGGAAGTGGTTCTCTTAAAGATAACATTATAACAGTCTTTGGCATGAACACCTTAAGCTGTTTAGAGCCTGTGACATTATGCATATCTGATAGCTGCAAGGTTGAAGGTTTTCTTTCCAAGCCTGGACAGGGGAGTGGACGCAATTTAGGAGATAGGCAATATTTTTTTGTTAATGGTAGACCAGTAGATATGCCTAAAGTCAGCAAACTTGTAAATGAATTATATAAAGGTGCAAACTCACGGCAATATCCTATTGCGATTTTGAATTTTTCAGTTCCTTCTAGAGCATATGATGTGAATGTAACGCCTGATAAGAGGAAGATATTTTTTTCTGAAGAAAGTTGCCTATTGCATGCCCTGAGAGAGAGTCTCCAACAAATTTATTCTCCTAGTAGTGCTCGTTATACTGTTAATGAACCTGAACAGCTTGCTGTGGGAGAAGACTCTGTTGAGTTGTGTCCTTCTCATAGTAAGTCTCTTGTCATGAATAGTGTTACTTTTCAAGAGGAGCATAATACTGAATGCAATAATGCTAGTGTTCCTCCGGAGGAGTGGAAAGAGAAGGATAATAATGATTCCTACATTGTTTCTGAACCTGTTCCTGATGATCAGTGCTTTCATGTTGAAGAACAGTTTAGCCATGAGAATAATAGAAGTGCATTGGGAAAGGATTTAACACTTAGAGCCCATAGAACATTAAAGGCTGATAAAAGTAGAAGACAGACGGTGCACTCTAACAGTGTTGTGCCTAATCAAGCTGCTTTTATGTTCAAAAAAGTTGACAATGAGGTTTCTTCAAATAAAGGTTCATTTAAACATTCAAGTAGTGTTCAGTCAACTCTCAACAAATTTGTTACCATAAATAAAAGAAAGCATGATAACATCAGTATAACCTTATCTGAAGTGCCTGTCCTCAGAAATCAATCTCTTCATTGTCAACCAAAAACTTTAGATACTGAAACGCA
Source organism: Acacia confusa (assembly GCA_037074495.1). Taxonomy (NCBI): domain Eukaryota; kingdom Viridiplantae; phylum Streptophyta; class Magnoliopsida; order Fabales; family Fabaceae; genus Acacia; species Acacia confusa. The sequence continues at coordinate 2,696,574 of CM073507.1, read as the reverse complement.
TGATTTGATTACAAGACTGTCACACCATCATGACCTAAATGATGAAACTGGGAAGGTGTATTGGAACGAGTCTTTGGAGCATCTTAGTCCTGATGATGGTACCCTCAGAAGTGAGCACTTAACTTCTTCTCTTGGCAATTCAAGTGTCAAAGAGCCCGAAATGGTATGTGGTTTATAATTAAATGCTCCTCAAATTTATTTGAATTTCTAATAATAAATGCCCACCATTAAATGTAGACTATGTGCTTGAGCCATATTCTATCAGGACTATAAAGATGTTGGGCTTCCCCACTAAGTTTTGTGTCTTTTACATCAGTGATCCCTGGTCTACTTTGGCTGTTCTTTTGGTTCCTGCAACATGATTCTTGAATCTTTTTTAAATCCTTTATTTGGTAGGAGAGATCCTTCTGATAAGTCTCATTTTGCTATAGTATTAAGATGCTAAAACAAGTTTATGTCTTCGTTTCATCTGAACTGCTTTGTGCATTATTGCTTGGTGTCTATAGTTGGGTAAATTGCTTGTATTTTTAGGCTAGTATTTGACCCTGGACTTGCTTTGGAATGGGGTTGTTCTTTTTTTTTTTTTTTTGTGATGAGGATGGGGCTGTTCTTATGGCTTCTCTTTGGTGTCTAACAAATGATTTAGTTTAAGTCTCCTTGGTAGACAGACAAGTAGGCTGTTAGAGGGCTTTCTTCTATTGATGCTCTGTGCTTGCAAGCTTTTTATTTTTTGTTACTCAAATTTATCTCCAAAAAAAGAGAGATCAACTTGCTCTTGGTAAAATTTTCACATTGAGTATGCTGATTTCAGGAGTTAGATCACGAGAAAGAAGCATCACTAGCCAGTGCAGCATCAATTGCTCCATCTAGCACTGATTTGATCGATATCTCAGAGCATGTTTCAGTCTCAGACCGTCAATTATCTTCGTCTACTTCAAAGAAATCATCTGATCTTGTGATATGCTCAAATTTGCAATTTTCTTTTCAAGACCTGGAGACAAGGAGAAAGAAGAAACTTTCTATGTTGCGATCCAGTAATTATAGATGTCAAAAAGTGAATGTCAAAAGGTCTGTATTTAGGATACCCATTGTATGTAATTGAAAAGATTATATACATGCTGTTTAATCAGCTGAATATCCATGATTACGTGTAGTTGTTATTCTGCTGCAAACTTAAAGTTTTCAGAGCTGGAAATTGAAGAGCAGAAAGAAAGAGCTTTATTTGCTGCAACAACTGAATTGGAAAGACTCTTTAAGAAGGAAGACTTCAGCAGAATGAAGGTTCCCCCCTCCCCTCCCAAACAAAAAATAAATAATTGTTTCAAATAATAACGTAAAATGCTTCTAAATGTGCCCACCTTTTACCTTTTTTTAACTGTGCCATCTGTTTTGATGATTCTTGTTTACTTCTTAGAAAGTCAACTACCATGGTTTCCTTTTAAAATTAAACATGCACTACAATAAGTTGTTGATTGCTCTGCTTTGTTCTTATAGGTAATTGGGCAATTCAATCTTGGTTTTATTATTGGGAAATTGGATCAGGATTTATTTATTGTGGATCAGGTAATTTCTGATCCCGGCTTCTAAACTAGTAATATATAGTTTTACCTCCATTAATTTGAATGATTAATCAATAATTATTATTTTTTTCAATCAGTTTTTTTTTCCAATTTACTTTTGTATCGGATCTTAACACAGAATAATCTATTTTCAGCATGCTGCTGACGAGAAGTACAATTATGAGCACCTTTCACAATCAACCATCTTGAACCAGCAGCCTTTGCTTAGGTTAGGAGTTTATGTACTGTTTTTGACTTACAAGTTTTACTTTGTTCTTCCCTTTTTTGTGGTTTTTGGAGAGGAGGGAGAGTATGGCTCTCCAGGTTGCAATTTCTTGGCATAGATATTATGCATATTTTGATATCAAATATCGCATCCTCTTGTGTTAAAGTATAGGGATTGTTGAATCCGAAGTTACAGTGACTGTTAAGAGTGGAAAACTTGATTATTGAACCATCTATTGTATTATCTACACTGCACTGATGAAACATGGTTGAGTAATCTCATTCCCATATTTGTTAACTTCTAGATTCTTCCAAGGTTTGAAACCTTTTTCAAATTATTAATGTAGGCCTCTAAGATTGGAATTATCCCCTCAAGAAGAAATAGTTGTGTCAATGCACACGGACATAATCAGGTATAAGTGGCACCCTGCTGATAAAGTATTGATATATATTATTTCGACTTATTTCAGGTTATTGTCAGAAACTAGATGTCTATAGTGCTATTGTAATGTTAATCTTGAACCTAGCGATTTTTATTTTTGTGCGGTTTGCTTTGGTCATTGCAGAAGTGTTTCCCATTATGCTCTGATTTAGTTGCTCATTTTTTAACTTATCATGATATAAGAAAATAACTTATTGAATGTCTTAAAGAAATTCCTATTTCCCAGTGATAGTTCCTTATTAGACGCTACCTTATTTTAGAAACTAAGAATCATGGACGCTACCTTATTTGAGAAACTAAGAATCATGTAAGGCTAATATGCTATATCAGAAAACATAGATAATACCTTTAGTTAATTTTCTCTTATTTACTGTAATAAACTCAACAGCTCATATCAGTCTCTTGGATCTCTTGACGGCTTGAGCTCATATCAGTCTCTTGGATCTCTTGACGGCTTGAGCTCAAACTGCTCTATTTTATGCTAAATCAATCTAATGATTTTTCCTAGACAATTCTAAATGTTTTACAGTTGGATACTTTGCTACCACAAAATGCAAAAGACTAGGAAATCTGGGGATAAAATTATATTGGATTTATTCAATGGTTGATATCATCGACCTGATGCTTAGGTTAAGATGCACTTTGACTATGCTGTCTTTTAATTTTACGGAATCGACATCCTCATATTTTCTTATTTGTTTCTTTTTGTTGATTAGTTTCATGATATACTCACGAAGGCATAATTCATTATGATCAACTAGTGGTTGAGGCTCTTGAAAATGTCTATGCTAAAATACCTTTTACATTCCTTGTGTTTGGTCCCAAATCACTCAATCAGGCCTACACCCAGACACTGAGAATTTCATTGATGTAGAGTGTCGTTACAAGACCGGGCTGGCCTCAATAGCTCACCTTTTAGGTTGCCAGGGTAGAGTGTTATTATCAAACTCTCTTCCCCACTCCCCCCTGCTGAAATTTCCCGAACTATTTAAGTTGCCGATTCCTGGCTACTGATATCTCTTTAATTGTGTTTGTGATGGCTATTGCTACAGTCACTGACAGATACTAGTTCAATTTAAGATTTCTGAGTTCCTGCTCATGGATTACACCTTTAATACTTGGTGTAATTTCCTCGTGTTGTTTGCACCATTAGTACTTGGTCTAATTTCCTCTTGTGTCAGTTACTTTTTTACATGCATTTTTAATTGATATTAAATTTAAATTTGTAAGAGCAAAATCTCTGTGGTTTTGCATTTTTTTTCACTTCATCATATTTGAGGTTTAATCTGTTTGATGATATTATTTTGCATTCTCTCCATTTCCAGAAAGAATGGGTTTACATTGGAAGAGGATCCTAATGCACCACCTGGACACCGTTACAAATTAAAGGCTGTTCCCTTCAGTAAAAACATAGTCTTTGGAAGTGAAGGTAGTTAATTAGCTCTGAATTTTGCTGATTTTGATTTTAAATTTACTTCCAGTGATACTGTTGGTTTATATGATTAAGGTAGGACAAGGGAAACCGCAGTTGGCACTGTCCTCAACTCCAATCAAGTTCAAGATCTGTCATTTGTACTTCACCTTAAAAATCATTATGCACTTACTAATACTCTTTAAATAGACCAAAATGTTTTCCCCCCTTCAAAAAACGGCACAGGGCCTCCTGAGCTTTGATCTTGAGATTAACGAGTATCTGGCATTTCTTTAGGTGTGATTACGCACGATAAAGATTTTGCTTATATCAGTACTAACTACGATCTCCTATACTTGTACAGGAATTCAAAATTTTCGATTGCAATACAAAGTTTAAAAAGCAAATTACTACGTAATTGTTAATTAATCAAAAGAAAAAGAAAATCAACAGTCACATCAATATATGCAAAGTATTCATTTTACTTTTTATATAATATATAATGATGATATATTTGCTTATTGAATAGTGTGTTTTTGTGATTATTGATCTGTGTTTCTTCCAACAGATGTTAAAGACCTGGTTTCTACATTGGCTGATGATGATCAAGGGGACTGCTCCATTACTCGTAGTTATAAGCTGGACACGTCAGATTCTATTTGTCCTCCAAGAGTTCGTGCAATGCTGGCATCGCGTGCATGTCGATCATCCATTATGATTGGAGATCCACTTGGAAGAAATGAAATGCAGAAGGTAGTAGAATGCATTCCTGTAATCATCAGCACAGCTTCTTCCCCCTCACTAAAACAGAAGGCACATTCTTTGGGAGAAATGCAGAATAAGAATTAGTTTAGCTGATTATAAATCTGGAGATATTTTTTAACCTTCAACTTCACACTGACAGGTCAAAGATTTGTAGCTTCCTTCACTAATGAAAATCGGTTATTCTTTGTGTTTCAGATTCTGGAGCATTTGGCTGGGCTGAAATCTCCATGGAATTGTCCCCATGGCAGGCCAACAATGCGTCATCTAGTGGACTTGACAACAATTTATAAGAGGTCAGAATTAAAGAATGTAGATTGATTCACAAGGACCTTCAACAACTACCCCTCTTATTTGTGATTCAGAGAATTAACCTATTTTACAGCTTCTTTTTGTAGTTGTCATTCATCCTTCATCTTAACCAAGGAACAACTACCTATGTACATAAAATGCGCTCTGATATATTTTTATGTTGCTTGAAGGAATGTCTGAATAACTTTTACATAAACATGCATGATTCGTAGAAACATTAACAGTTTGGTCCGGGTTATAAAGCGATCCGGTCTAGGTTAATTTGGTTTAGGGGGTGTTTGGAGGTCAGGGGAAAAAAAACTTTACCTTTTATAAGAAAAAACTTCTCTCAACATATTTACTCCATTTAATCCAAAATAAGTTAAAATATTGAGCAAGTTTATTCTGGCAGTTGCCAATAAAGGGTAATTTTACCTCGAAAGTATAAAAAATGTAGCAATTTTATCCTATAAGTCTATATGTTATCTACTTTTCAAAGTTGGATTTAAAATTGTGGTAAATTTGAACCATAGCAAAAATAACGTGGATAATATGTAAACTATCAGTTTAATATACTTCCTTTGGTCTTTATTATAAGGCACCAACTACCCAAAATTTTTTGTCATTTTTATAAGGCACCAACTACATTTAACTAGCTTATTTATTACTATTTCCTATTATGCCCTTACCTTAACAAACTTTTTTAAATCTATCTCATTAAAGTAGGGATAAAGTTGGAAAATTTTATTAATTTTAGGCTCATTAATGACTTAACTTTCATTTTCTTGATTTGTGAGAAAAGATAGTTGGTTCCTTATAATAAAGACCAGAGGGAGTACTTGGTCAAGTAACCATTAAAATTAATTGGGATGGTTATTAGGAAAAAAATGTTCCATTTTTTATACTTTTGGGTAAAATTGTCTTTCGAAAAACTGTCGAGACAAAATTGTTTCTTAAGCCTTAAAAAAATTAGAAAAGTAGAATTAAAAGTTTTTAATTAAATTTTCTTACCTTTTATCTTCCTTATTCTCTTTATTAAAATTTTATGATATCAATTTTCATTTTTCTTAAAAAAAATAACTTATAAAAATTTCTCATCCTCTTCCCTACACTTTAGATCCCTCATATCAAACAAACCCTAAATAATTGAGCAAAATTATCAAAAACTGAATAAAAGAAAGTTACACTTGAAAAAACAAAATTAACAAACCAATGACAGTTAGTTTAATTGAAAATTGAAAAGTCGTGTGCCCATAAATAGACATATATTTAGTACCCTCGAATAGTTGGTGAAAATTGTGCTTTCTTACCCTCCAATTGTCTATTTATTCTTTTTCTTATCTCTATTTTCTCTTTATTTTATAACAAAAGACCAATAATGGGTTTGCCCAATTGACTTAAAAATCTTGAATTTTGAATACTTAATAAAATCACCATAAATATCAATTTTGAATATTATATTCGCTATAAAATCAGATGAAGATCATTTTAGAGTGAATTGGGCCAACCTTCGGCGGGTGATTTTCACTATAAAATCTTGAATATTTAACAGGTTGGCCCAATAATAGGTTCGCTGGTTTCAGTCCCGTTCGACCGGACCGGTCCGGATTTCAGAAGATTGATATTCAGAGTGAATGATTACAGAATTATAGAATAATAACTGGTTTTATTATCTGGCACTCGCCGAAGGGTGTTAAGGTTTTAGGTAACTCGAATTGTAACCAGGTGAAGTTGATACTCGTCCCTGTCCAGCTCCTCTTCGTTCCTGTTCCGTTGGACGGAATTCACCGTGGTCTCCGAAAGAAGACGTTAGCACCGATCCGCGCGTTGAAGAGACTTTCCCATCGCCATTATGGTTTGTGTTTACTTCTCTCTGTTTGGTCAAGTTCATAATTTTTTCAAAACCCTAGCGCAACACAATTGATACCTGGATTTCGTGAAGTTATTTGGTCCGTATTCCTCCATGTTTGTTCTTCCCATTACGTTAATTCGAAAACCGAGTGGGCTTAACTTATCCCTCCCTAACACAAGGTTTGGGGTCCCAAACTCCGGGTTCAGTGTATTTTTGGGTCAAATTTTTTTCTGAAATCGAAGCTGTAGGATCAGTTTAACAGTCAATGTGAATTTCACCCCATTCTTAACCCATCTCTTACATCTGTGACTATTTGCTCATTTGTGCAGCTTCCTCTTTCCCTTCTCAAGACTGCTCAAGGGCACCCTATGGTAAGTATTGTGTATGTGTGGTTCCTTCACAACCTTTCTAAAACGTAGTGTGCTTTACTTTTCCTTTATAACTTGTGTTGTTTTGCAGGATGTGTAATTTGTGGTTATTTAATATCTTGTAACAGTTGGTAGAACTAAAAAATGGGGAAACCTATAACGGACATTTGGTTAACTGTGATACGTGGATGAACATCCATCTCCGTGAAGTCATCTGTACCTCAAAAGTAATTTCCGCACACCGGCCTTTGCTGATTTTATTCCATTTTATTATCTTATAATCATCTGTCTGCTTGGTTGTCTATTATTCTTACTAGTTTTAACAAAATTTGGTCGATATTGGTAATATAGGATGGAGATAGATTTTGGCGAATGCCTGAATGCTACATACGAGGGAATACTATTAAGTACCTGAGAGTTCCAGATGAGGTGGGTGGTAGAAATTTTTTCCCCATATGAATAAGTTGGATTTTTTACACTGGTTGTCTCTGTTACGTCTGTTCTCTGATTTGTTGCTATTACTTGTCATTTCAGGTTATTGACAAAGTTCAGGAAGAAACTAAGAGCCGCACAGGTTAATTGTTTGGCTCATTAGTTGGTTGTTCACTTTTTAGTCAATATTGATAAAGCCTCTGGTGAATTGTAGAAAGTTTCCATAATGCTCACCATAATTAAGATGCCTGTTGTTCCCCCCCTTAATACTTGATAGTCTCAGACTTGGGTTTTTCCTTGATAAGCAAAGGACTACTGTATATTAATGAGCTAAGACTAGTGTATCTGCACTATAAAAAGGGTGGCCCAGTGCATATTTCCACTATGAGTGACTTACCCATATTGTATGAATCGCTTATCATTTATGTTGCTGAAAACTAGGGAGTTATCTGATTTAGGTTGCCTTTTTCAGATCGCAAACCCCCTGGGGTGGGTCGAGGTAGAGGAAGAGGCAGCACGGATGGTCCTGGGGGACGTCAAGCAAAAGGAATTGGGCGTGGCCTTGATGATGGTAGTGCAAAAGGAGCAGGTGGAGGCCGGGGCAAGGGTGGGTCAGGTGGAAAGCCTGGTGGAAGAGGTAAATTGTCCTTATATTCCCTTCCTCCCTAGATGTATGTATGTCGTCTCCCTTGAATTTGCCGGGGAATATTTCCAACTGCTTTCTGCACTAGTTCTTAATTACTGATGTTTTTAGTCTAGACAAGCTGCTGATGGACAAGAAATTTCTCCCAGAGTAAAAATTTGGATAAATAAACAATTAATAAACATGTTTATTAGTCTTATTGGTTTCAGCCTTGAAATTTATAGTTGGTGGATGTCTTTACACTTGGCTGCATGCGTACTTCAACTTTGTGAGTTGCTTATTATTCCTGTACTGGTGTCGTTTTAAAGGAAACTCACACACTTAATTTGGCATGAATAACTATTCCCTTTTTTCCCCAAAAATAATTGGAAGCTCACACTGAATAAATCTAATCCAGTTTCCTTGCTTTTTTTTGTAGGTGCTGGGCGAGGAAGAGGTTAATTTAGTTTGTGCTGTAAGACAGCATCAGATTTTTCTGCATATTATCTGTCTTTTTATGGATATTTTGTCGTCTAATGCTTTCAAGGTTATGGTTACAGATATATAGGTGATATCATAGAACTTGATGAAAAGCCTTTCGCCGTGCATCATATTTTTTTTATATAAACCATTATGCGAATTCCTTTGCCCCAATGAGTAAGGATGATTATGCTTAACAATTGGTTCATATTTAATTCACGGAGCCTTTGGTTGGTTACTTCTTGAATCCTTAGGGCCAGTTTGGTACGAGGAAAATTTGAGAAGGGAAAGGAAAGAAAGGGAAAATTTTGAAAGATGAGGAAAGATGAGTTGTTTGGTAGAATCTGATCTCCCCACACAAGGAAAGTTCCCGAGAAGATTTGTTTAAAATACATACCAAATAGAAGAATTTGCTAATTTTCGTTTTCGTTCCTACTGAATCCGTTTATCAAACAGACCTTTAGTGAACATTAAGTTGCTTGTTGCACTGTACACATGTAAAATTAAGGGAGGGGGTGTTCGGGTGAGGCTTGCTTTATTCCTCGTATGGATAATAAGCATGAGATGCGTTTGGTTTCACTAAAGCATGAATTATAGTGTTTAGTAACTCGAAGGGGATGAGGAGCAATGTCATTTCTCGTTCTGATTGCAGTTTTCTCTTCGTCTGTACTACCTCCGGTTCTAATTATAAAACAATTTTTTTTTAGAGAAATTAAGGAAATTGAATAAGTTACTTAATCATCTTATATATTGTTTATTTTTAGAATATATATTAGTTTATTAGTTAAATTAGTTAGTTTGAAGGAAAAAAATTAAAATATTATAAAGTAATTTAATTAATTTCCTTAATTTCTCTAAAAAAGTTAATTATGTTTTATAATTAAGACCTATCATTTTTTCAAGCGCACAAACAAACTAACTGATGAGCCAAGAAATTAGTGAATCAATTTATTTCAAAAAATTAGGTTCGAATAATGGGGTGGTTTAATTCCTTTTTTTTTTTTATCAATCGATAACCGGGTTATCCTTCTTGCTGAGAATGGAGGATCTCTAAATTTTACAAAATGAAATTTTCCATAATTCATAAAATCTCCTTTAAGAGATGCAAAGGTACTCATGAGTAATGTTGTGCCAAAATTTGACGCATCATATGATACCAGTTGCCAACCAATCAGCTTTTAAAAATGAGCAGCAGCTAGATACCACTCAGATTCCTGGCCCCTATGTTTCCATCTTAATGAAAATTAAATTCCTGACAACCCCTGCCTTCATTTCGTACTACTTCGGAGGAATCTGTCCATTAATATAATCTTAGGGTCAAAGGACCACAAAAGAGAGCTAGTAAGGCTGATGGCGATTTTTCTTGCAAGTTCTTTCTGACTTCTTAATCAACGCGCTTGAAATCCATGATCGATTCGTCTGAGGTGAATCATCAGAAAGCCAGCAACAAAGGCGACCATCTTCCCCACCGGTCCATCCAAAAATGCCTTGGTCACATCCAGGTCCGCCGTGAATTCTAGACATGGGTAATACGCCCCTTACAACACTTGTATGGCCACCCTGGAGAATTGCCTCCACGGATCCTACAGTCGCCCCCGCACTATAATTTACAGGAAAGTAGCCCAAAACACCAGCATTAGTGCCACCAATCACCCATAGTTGTTGAGCTTCTTCAGAGTAGTGACAGTCAACAAAATAGTCAACCTAACAAGATAAAGTACATCGGTTAGTGGACTTGAGAGTACGGAACTATAAAAGAATCATTTTAGTAGGGGCAGCTGAAAAGGCTTGGAAGACCACTTATAGTAGTAGCAGAAGCTCCACGTTCCCTTTTTACTATGGCAGGTCGCATCAGCTTATGTGACAAAGCTGACACCCTCAAGCATGGCTTCTTCCTCATGGAGAACTCCAGAGGAATAAGCTTTTAAAGTTATAATTCTTTCAATATAAGTAGTTATGAAACATCTACACATACATGGTGCTATTCCCGTTCGCTAAATCATATTCCATGAGAGAGGGAAGAACTCACATTATCCAAACTCCAACCTCCAGAAGCCAAAGAACGAGCATCCGTGAAGTTTACTTCATTTCTAGCATCTTTCCAATCCCATATACTATAAGGAATCACAGTAGAATAAACTATTAGAATCAAGCTAAACAGGAAACAAAAGAAAGATTAGCAAAGAAAAAGTGTCAGGTCACAAATGCACAAATTCTCAAAATCCTTTTTTGTTTTGGCCAAATCAAAATCCATATTAGGTGTATTAGAATATAACTGTTTCTGCAGACACTTAAGCTGGAAGTACTACCTCCACACACAATGTGAGTTCACATGATAGATGTTTAAGCAGTGTGAGATGCCTTTCCGTAACAACTATTAACTAAATTGAATGTAAGACAAAGGCACAAAGCACATATCATTTGCGCCACAAAATTGCAGAGACGACTATATAACTATCAAGCAAACCAATTTAAGTAGATAACGTGCCTCAGGGTTTCAATGTGCGTTAAACACCAAAGCTTCAGACAACTTTCACCAAAAAACCCCACCTTTGAGATTGAAGTTTCCACATTAATCACCTGCATTGTAGGCAACAATTTGTATGAATAATTTACTGGAATCCAAACTCAAGTATTAAAGAACTCAACAAAAAAATAATGGTTTTTCAAAATCTGAAACTCTCAATGTGTATGCATTGCATAATGATATACATAAGTACATGCATAGAGTTGTTTGAGCGTGTAAATTTAAAAACTGAATTGTAACTCAAGAAACTGAAAAAACAATGTCACGTCTGCACTGGAATACCATACTTACTGATTCTAGATGATCTTCATCATCGATATCTCCTGCAATGTCAAATGTGCAAATCAACCCATCTACTGAAGCAGAAACAAGCTTCCCTGGTTGGTTTGGGACAAAATGAACCTATTGACAATCATATGCTCAGACCAAATTTATGAACTCATGCACGTTCAATTACTAGCATCAACATATTCAATAAAAGAATAAACTTTACAGTCAATCAATATCGCCATTATCTTTAGACGACAAGTTACAAACAGATGAGATATGCACCAACAGAAATACAGTTGCGTCAATTGTGATGTACATCTAAGATGGTGAGCGGTTAAGAAACAAGATTCTACGGTTGCTCAATTTTGGCCACCCAAATTAACCATCATATACATGTTATTAACAAGGTAATTGATTGATCACCTTTCAGATACTCATTATGAATAAGCGACATACAATACATCCATTTTTATGAGAGGGGTCTTCAAGGCTAGAGTTCCAATTTCTAATGGGTGTCATTTAACTCAAAACATCAATCCTATTTAGATTGTGTTGACTTGTGAAGTTCAATCAGTTTGCATGTCACATACCTGAGTAACATCATCCACATGAGAATCTTCCAAGCAAGCGATTTGTTTATTGTTTCTCCAATCCCAAAAGATTACCTGAGTAAAATTATCCAGTAGAATATAACTTATCTTAAATACCAGTCTAAAATATTTCATACAGTATAATGTAAGTTATTGAAGTTGGAAAGCAAACCTGGGATTTACAACCAGCAGCAATTAAATTCCCGCTAGGCCCTCCAACGGAAAAGCTGAATACCTCTTGAGAAGGACCAGCTGATATGCAGGATACCTGCAGTTTGATTATCAGCACTAAGATTGTTAATTGCATACGTTCAACAGTAAACCTGAAAATGCAACTGTTACAACAGCCATGAAGCATGGATACCTGCTGTAATGTTCGGGTGTCCCAAGTTCTAATAGTTCCATCTGAAGAACAAGAACCTAGAACATGTGAATTTGGGAGACCTGAAAACAAAATTTGGTTGATGGTATCAGAATGACCCTGGCACTCTCCGTGATAGTGACCAGCCACTGGTGAATACAATTTCACTGTGTTTGTCGACAATGACACTGCCATTGTACTCCAATCATCCCTTCAATCCAGAAGGAGCATGAAGCGACCCAAAAGAGGAAAAAAAAAAATTACAACCCAAGTCACAAAGATGATTGGATTTCCAATTTAATGAACACACAAGATTACTTAATTTGTTTTTCAACTACTTTCAGTGGAACTAACTAAAACAAAAACAAAAGACGTACTTTGGGATGATTTCAAATACATAGTCATCACCGAAGTTGGTTTGAATAGAGTTTTTGAGTCCGAATTGTTTGCTAGAGTTGATAGCATATGAAGGCTGTGCCTCGACATCCATAGCCATAGTGGCTTCCATTTCTCTTCCTGGCTTAGTCTTGAAGTGCCGTGGTTATATGCAGAAATCTGTAGGAACAAAAAGGAACAGCCCTTTTTTTAGGGACAACATCAGAGTTTATGGGACTACAATGTGAACCCTAGCAAAGATTTTCTTTTTTCGTCTTTTTTTTTTTTGTGGGGGGTGGGGGGTGTTTTGTGGGTGCACAACAAGATAAATTGTTTATCACACAATTATATAACTCCAATGTAGCCGAGCTGCAACATCCAACAATAAGTTTACTTTCATTCAAGCCTTTAACACAACAACTTCACAAAAAGATTTTACACTTACATTGGAGGACTAGAGGTGTTTACATGCTTGAACATTGAATTAACATTGTGAATGACGTCCTTAATCTTGCTAAGGCCATCTTACACCCACAAATTCAATAAGTGCGCAAAGCATCTAATATGAAATAGTTGTTTATCAAGCATCGAGTACCATATTGATCAACGGCAAGTTCCCCTTCAAATTCCTTGTATATCTTGTTGTCCTTTAAATTTCCTTATTTTAATAAAATAAGTCTACTGATAACTCTCAAACGAAATCAAGCTTGTAGCCCCTAATAATTTGGTATTTTACACACACACACACACATATTGTTATGGATCAAAAGGCATATTTTGCAACCTATCCACACACATTGTCATATTTTTATATGGTGAAACAACACCCTTGGAATAATAGTGTTCAAAAATCTATCGGGCCAATTATGATTTCCTTTAAATTAACATCTCAACAAAGAAATATTAGGTAAAATTGACCGCATGGAAGTTGTCTAGTTACATATAAAACAATTGGTATACACAGAACTGATCCAGCAAATAGAACAAAACTGAGCAGCGAAAACATATCATCATACCAGCAATATAAGTTGACACAACAGCAATGAGGGAGGTTGGTTCACTCTTAATTCATAGTCATTTCATTCCGGAAGGAAAACTTTCTTCTCTAACTTCAGCAATAAGTTGAACATGAGTAATTATCACATGAGGCGACGGAATAAAAAACAGAACAGAGACGAAAAAATACTGAAGAAAACCTGGGTGCGCAAGCAATTGTTAGGGAGTGACGTCCAAGGCGACGGCGAAGTCGAGATGCATATATAAGTGTGCGACTGAAGCTGAGAGACGAGAGGAAGGCACGAGAGTTGAAGTCGAGGCAGGCAAGTAGCAGCAGAACCGCAGGAGGAGGACACAACTAGGTTTTTCCGAAGTCCACGATATAACTAAGGAATTTCCTAAATAATTTAATGAATTTGATTTATATTATATTTTTATATATACAAGTATGTTTATCATATAGTTTTTGGTTATATTTGTTATTTTTGGGTTTTTATACGAAGGGAGTTTTTGGTTTAAGATATGTATATCATATAGTTTTATATGGAGTATATATTTGAGACCCAAATATAATTTTCTCCAAAGTGAAACACTGTCAGGAATTGTTGCGAGAAAAAGAAAAACAGGCAAGCACTCAAACTGTTGTAAGCATTCGTCATGACCCAAAAAATAATAATTACGGTGAACACCGTTGGCTAATAATGTGCTTACAGATTCGCTCAGAACAAACTCAGCAAAAGAATCTAAATTCAGCAGCGCAGAAAAAGAGATGACGCTCATTCGCTCAAATCTCAGAAAGAACAAAACCAATTGTTTTGTCATTTCATTAAGTTCACTCATTAATGAAATGCGGTTTATCAACCAGAAAATACACGCCCACGCATATCAAAAGCATAGTGACGAAGGTGACACAACGATTCATCCAGAAAACCAAGGAAAAAAAAATCAGAGAGTTGAAAATTTAAAAGCAGATAAAATCTAGAATATGATAAACATTTACCTCATTGTAACTGTAAGAAGCGAAGAATAAGCTAAAATCCCCAAACCACGGCAGTAATGGAAGCCCGAGTGTGTTCTTTTCCCGACACTGAGGCAAGTATCGCCAATATATACGTTGGGCGACACTTCTAGGACCTTCCTGCGGTTTCTAGAATATGCTAATTAATTATGCAGGTGACCAAGATCATGATTAAAAAAAGTTTGTTTGGGATGATTTTTAGATTCAGAAATGTTTTTTTTTTTATATAAACAGTGTTCAAATTATTGTCAGCTTACCTTTTATATTATAAATGATAATTAAGTTTTTGAAGTTCTAGTCAGTAATCACTATTCTCAACCCTCAACAAACACCAAGGCGATAGTTATTCATTTTTTCGGATAGTCGTTATTAGGTGCATGGGTAATCACAAAATCAAGGGTTGCCAGTCTTAACATTTGACCAAAAATATCTGCTAATGTTAACCGGACCAAACAGCAAACTGCGGGGTGGTATTGATAATGAGGCTTCAAGGGCTCTTTATTGAAAATGGTGTTGGAAGTTATTCTCTACGATTGTGGGCTGACACACACAAAACCCGGATTAGTTAGAACTCTTGTGATCTAAGTGGGGAAAAAAAACTGCATACTATGTTTTTTGTTGGCATTTACTTGAGTTTTTTAAACATCTAGTCAGAGATTCAATCCTTAGTAATGTATATGAACAGGGTCTTACAACTAGCACTAAAACCCTTTCAGAAATCTATAATTTGAGAGGATTAATCATCATTATCGGTAATGGATACCTTATGCCTAAAAAAAATAATAATAAAGAAAATAAATTGGTGAAAATACTAGATTTTTTTTGTTTGTCATAGCAAAATACTAGATTTGGTGCGTTACCAGTTTATCCATTTTTTTAACTGATACACGTATTTTTTTAATGGAAGCTTGGAAGATAATCATATTCACATTGTTATAGTAGTTTTTTTTTTTTTTTTTTTTTTGTTCCAACAAACATTGTTATAGTAGTTTATAACATGAGTTTATTTTAAACAAACAATACAAAGTTTAAAAATGAAACATTCGCGCACAATATTAATTTAGAAATGCTAAAGTTTCATGCTGTTATCATATCTAGTATGGGAAAAAAAATATTTATAATATGTTTTTTGCCAATAATATTTTTTAACATTCAAATTACAATGGAAGCCACGTGAGAAATTAGTGAAAAGCTCCCATAAAATATTTTATGTATGTACAAGATTTGTAAAGTATAAATAATTTTTTGTATAAAACTTTTTTCATAATTTTTCCCACATAAAATTATATAAAAATGTGCTCCGTATTATCCTTGGGATAATTGGGATAAAGGCGAAACGCCCGAAAATGCTCCCCGCTCAGCAAAGCGAGGAATAAACGACGTCGTAGGAAGCCACACATGCCTGGTTAACCCTAAAACCCTCAATAAGCCCCTGCCGCAAGTATCTCCCAAAGCAGGACAGTGAGAGGATGGGAGGGTCGCGAAGAAAATTAAAGCGATCGAGAGCGAAGGTGCAGGTGGGACTGCCAAACAAGAAGCCAGGAGTGTTCAAGCCTGCGTTCAGTCTTCCTCCCAAGCTTTTGCACTCCTTGGCTGACGAAGACCCTAAATGGGACGACAAAGGGAGCGTCATTCACAATTACAAGTCCTTCGGCGTCGTCTCCAATCCCAACTTGCTCAGCGTTCGATCTCGTACTCATCATATTGTGGAAAGCAATTCCCTTCAGGTTCCCCTTCCTTCTGCCACCACCGATGATGCTTCCACCGAATCGGAGCTCCTCGATACCGGTAGCGACCTCGAAGAAGACGGTCAGTGAGATACTTCTTTTGTTACACACACACCACTTACACTCTCACACATTAATTTTTCAAAACCTTGGTTCACGACGGTCAGTGGATTAAATGCTGGGATATGTCATATGCTTAATTGCCGTAGCTTAGGCTTAATTTCTCTCTTATTTTTAAGTATTACAAATTACAGAATATCTAAATTGTTAC
Source organism: Acacia confusa (assembly GCA_037074495.1). NCBI lineage: Eukaryota > Viridiplantae > Streptophyta > Magnoliopsida > Fabales > Fabaceae > Acacia > Acacia confusa. The sequence goes on along the minus strand of CM073507.1, from coordinate 2,679,995 downwards.
CGAAGATCGTTTCTTCCTCTGAGTAGAATTGAAGACCTTCAAAAATTGAAGGCATCTTCCTTAATCTGCCACTTAGTCCTCCCGTTTTTCCATGGCAATATTATTTAGTTGAAGTCCAAGCTGTCCTTCAACCTAAGAAGCACATATGCATACTTTTCTGAGATATATAGAATCATGCAGACTTGAAATCGGCCTTAGGAAAGAAACGAAGGGATGGTAAAAGTGCACCCCCTCAACCTTTGACAGCAATGCAACGGCTTCATATTGGACGACTGGTAGATAAATACGGAGATGATTATCAGGTTTGATATTTGCTTCTATTTCAAGAAAATTGCAACTTGGGAGAGATTTCGAGGCTTACATGTTTATTCTCTTCTTTATTGTTTGGCCAGAGTATGTTCATGGATATGAAGCTAAATCCCATGCAACATTCAATTGCGACTCTGCAGAAACTCTGTGAGAGGTACCATATGTATAAAAATAAGAATCCCCTGCTCGTGGCTAATTCTTAAATACTCTGGACTAGCGATATGTCTGAAAGAATGAAACTTGTATCCATCCATTGATGACATGCTGGAGCTGCACTTGGATTTGGGGAGGATATTTTCCCCCAGGACCAGCCAAATTTTGTGACAGAGAGGACGTGCTTTTCATTATGTATTTTTCAATTTTTTGTAATATTTCAAATGGTTCTGCGTTATCAAGAAATCAAATCATCAAATATTATATGTGGCCTTATGGGTAAATTATGTGCGGTTCACTTCGTTTCTCCCATCATATCCTAATTAAGGTAAATTATTGTCACGAGTTCTTTTTCTGTACACAGTGCACAGTAGCCCCTATTTTCTAGTACCCCTCTCTCTTTTTTTTTTTTTTGGTGCTATAAAAAAAGTTTTGGAAAGGTTCGACACCAATCCCCTACTAAAGTTAGAGTACGGCTCTGGGCTCTATGAGTACTTATTGGGGACAAGTCAGGGTACGGCCCTGAGCTCTATGAGTACTTATTGGGGACTTATGAGATCGCTTACCAAATGAGTCCCAGCGACGACAGGGGGATCGAATCCACGATCTAAAGGCCTAGTCTTAGACCCCTTACCATTTGTGCCAACTCTCATTGGCATTGGCAGTACCCCTCTCTTAAATATAGAACAAACCTCTCTTATATATATATATAGAACAAAGTTAGTTGCAAATTTTGTAGTATATCTAAGACCAGAGGTAGTACTATTTTTTGATCCAATAAGTTGTGAATAGCTAATCATAAATCGGTGTCTCTGTTTTACGGGCTTGCTTGGCATCTTGACCACAGACTGTTAGGCGTGTTTGGGAAGGCAAAACCTTAATACTCTCTCGATCCTATCTTTTTAACTGTATTGTGTGGTGTCAAAAGTAAGTTAAAATTAGTTAAAAATTATAAATATGTAAGAAATTAATTTTATTCCAAGTATGCTTTATCAATAAATTGCCAAGAGAGAAATAGAATGGTAATATGAGAAAGCATGTAAGAGAATGTATAGAAAACATATGAGGAGAGATAATCAAATTAATTTGGGATAAGATTGGTAAAAATGCGTTTAATGTTCAGACAACTTACGTAAAATGGGTCAAATCAATTTGAAAATTGAGATCATATGAGAATAATAAGGGGAGCATTTTTACATTTTTAAAATGCAAAATTCTTTTCACGTATATAATCACTTTGAAATCACTTAAAATAAACTAAAGTCAAAACACCCCCTTTATAGCCATCCTTTGATGGATTAAAACTAGTATCCTCAGTATCTTACAATAAGTTATATTATTTTGAATGCTATCTACAAAAACGGGGAAAAGACCGGGGGGGGGGGGGGGGACCATGATTAGAGTCATTGGTCTGAGCCCGTTTGGTTCGCGAAAAATTTGAAGCGGTAAAGTGAAAATCGAATTTTCCCACAGGCGTAAGACATTTGGTTTGCATTTTTCAGCTGAAAATGTTTACACCAGAGCCCAATTTCAATTTCTTCTCTGACCCAACCTTTAACAAAGATTCCAGCCATCGGTCAAACTCCCACAAATGCCCTGCACTGCGAATCCCAATGCTCTTTTATTTGCTTAACCCTCTCAGCCCTCTCTGTTTGTAGCCTTTGTTCCCAATATTCCTTGCAGCTGTCAAAATATACGATTGAAGTTAAGCAGTTGCAATCAAGATGGTGATAAGAAAGGTTTGCGAGAGCCTCACTCTTCTCTTGTTACACCACCAAATAGTCTGCAGTTAAGCTTAGTGATCCATTCACTTTCGCCAGTCCAACCCATGGAAATGCAAGACTAAAAGCTATATAAACAATAAAGCAAGTGAGACCATACCTTCGGCCTAACAAAATATTTAATTCTTCCAAGCGCACGGCACCTTGATAGACTCTTCCCTGCAATCAACAAGAATAGAACTCTGCATGTTACCAATGGTCCAAGAATTGAGTGCTTCAAGGACAGGAAAATAAAAATATGATAGACTGTAGTCACAAATTCTCAATGATCAGTTCCCATTTTATGATAGAAGCTAAGATTAGAACCAAACACAACGGCAAAATGATTCCCAAAATAAGAAAATCATTGCAAGATCAAAATAAATTACTCAAGAACAACACATAATTGCAAATGTTTGGTTTTAACTTAAGCCAAAAGTATCCGCCAGATGCAGTTTAGAAGATATTGTAAAAAAAAAGAGTTAGTCATTGGGCATTGTGATGCAACAATTTCAGCAAATAGAATTGAGATCAATAACCATCCATTGGTTCTTTCATCAGTAACGGATGAAATCATCAATAATAGACAGGCATATGATGCCCTGTTAATCAAGTGAAATCACCTCACTTTGTATATTCCTGTCGTGAGGAACGGAGATGTGGGAGAACTCACTAATACATGAGATAAAGCTTACCATTCGGCATAGAGGACATTTTGCATTTGAATTTGCTGCCTTAAGTCCGTCAACAATAGTTACTGATGCAGATGAGCAAGCACACATGTAGCAGAATATGTGGCCACAAGTAAGAGAAACTGGATCAAATACTGTTTCCTGTCAGACGAGCCAAATTAATATTGTCAATGAAAGATGAAATTGAAGTGCAACATAAACGTATTGCTGACCTATCACAAACTTCAAAGAATATTGATATTGAGAAGCTCAAGTTCCAAAGTACAAAGGCTAAAAGCCATGAGAAATATTGATAACCATTAAGGAGGTCTGGATTTTAAACACATATCTGAAATATTTAAAATAAGGTAAGAAATAAGCTACTTGGATAAATAAGTTTTTTGTTCTTCGGAAACTTAAATTAAACTGGCAGTTTGCTCCAATATTCTTTTATTTGTGGTGCAGATGTATTCAAATAAATAAGCCCGATGGATGTTCGGCCCAAACTTGACATTCATAATGTGAGTAATGAATGAAAGTCCATTAACTTACCAAGCATATAGAGCAAGTCAAGTCAATATCAGGTTTAATGGAATCAAATGGCTCACAAGTAAGAGATGGTTTATCATCCTTAAATGTGAGGGAACATCCATCAAAGAAAGCAGGTGGCTTCTTCATTGATTTGTTCTTGCTTTCCCTTAAATTTATGTGAAAGGCCATGAGCTCACAAAGCCAGGGACTCTGGAGAATTTCCATGTGCTTTCTCTGGGCGTGTGACTTAAATAATTGTCCCTGCCTTGAATAATGAATCTGCGCTGACAGCGATAGTAAGAAAAATATAAAGAACTTCCGGCGAGAGGCAAAATAAAAAAAACATCAACCGTAATTTTCAAAAATTGAAAGTAGCAGGCCTATGAACACCAGGATAGGCACACCTTATCATATTTCTTGAGTATCTTTCGAATTGCAATGGCATTAATTAGAGCATAAATAACCAGGTCTTTGCCTTCTTGGACGAGGACAGTTTCTTTTCCGGGAAATTTGCCTTTGAACCAGAAAAAGCACTTTCTGAAGCCAGTTGCAAGATGTAGCTTCAACAATTGTTGGGCACGCTCATTGAAGCAACATACTACTTCTGACATCCCGTTGAGGAGGGAAGGGAAGAAGCTTCCATCACACACTGAATAGTTTATATTGCATTAGCTTGTTGCAATAACATGAACATTAAATAAACCCCACTCTCCCCATTTAGACCATCAGATCTTTCATATATAACAGGATCTAAAATCCTTCAGACCTTTTTTGTAATAAATAAGCATATCATGGATGCAAGGGCAGGCAAAAACAGGAAGTCGACGTTTGCCCTCTCTTAAGATTTTAATTTTAGGCTTCATTTATTATTCAGAGATCAGGCCCTAGAGACAAACTTATCTGTTCAATAGATACAATGGCAGAGAAAAGCCTGTGAACTTTCTAACATTGGTCACAACGCATGACCAAGACAAACATCCGAAGCAAAAAAATAAATAAATAATCGAGAGAATCCGTGAACCTCAGGTTCTAAAATGAATATCAAATCTCTAACAATTGTCATTGATTCTCACCGTGTATTTTAGTTATAACATTAAGAATACGATCGAGATACAAACCTTCAAAATCTACGAATTCCTTTCAACAAGAAAAATTGGGAGAGACGAGATAACTAGTATTGCAAGAAATCAATAGAACGGATTCATCAAAGATTTTCAAAGCGTTGGAAGGAGAAAAATAAAGAAGGAAAGAAACAGAAGTATTATTAGACAATTACCTGGGCATTGGTCGCTGCATTTTCGGACACCAAAGGATTCATTGAGGCCTTTGCGGGATCGGCAGTCTCTGCTACATTTTTTCAATATCTTCTTGAGCCTCTTGATCCCAACTCCAGGAAGTTTCTTCTGCTGTCCTTGCATGTACTCCTCGTATTTCTTGCAGAACTTCATTTTTTTTAACGAAAAATGTTAACTCTGAGATTCGAATTCGTTCGAGCTACGAATTTCCCTGAAGCTACTCTGAGGATTGCGATGACACTGAATAGGAACGAGATCTAATTTTGAAAGGTTGTCATGGAGAGAGAAGCAAAATTTATGACTTGGTGGCTCCTCTTTATCTAAAATCCTTCTTTCCCGGCCTGTGCTTATGGTTCGACGCGTGCAAATTTTGACGCGTGGTAACAGCATCCAATCCTCACGCTGAGAAAACTCATATTGGTAAAAATTAATTAAAAATGGGCCACCATTAAGCACGCGAATAAGCGGATTTATTGGGTGTTTTTAATTGAAGGGATGAGATGCATTTCAAATGGAAAATTATAGTATAAAGGGCCATAAGAATATACAAAAGTTTCTTTTTTTCCCCAATATTAGCTACCAATTGATTGCTTTTATTCTGGGCAGCCACCCGTTAACTGAAAAAGATGACGGGGTATGAAAAAGTTGGTAGCGGGGCGCGCTGTACAAAAAAGGAAGTCGGACGGCGAGGCATGCTTGATTTGGTGGGGCCCACATGCGCGCCAAAAGGCAAATGACAAAATGAAGTGACAAGAAATCCTGAATATGAATGCCGCACTGTTGATTGTTGGCCACAGTCCCCAGGTGACTTACTCTTACCTCATTACATAGAGAACGTTAGAATCGGACCGGATATTGAATTGGTCACACTAATATTAATATTAAGGGTTACTGTGTACGATCAGAGTAAAAACAAGGTAAAACTGGTGAAAATATAAAGATTTCAAGCTTATTAATATAAAATTATAAAATAATAATAATTGTTTTTAATAGCTACTCCCTTTAGTCCTTATTATAAAATATCAACTGTAATTTTTCCTAAACTAAGGAAGGGTAGTTAAGTCATTTAAATTAGTGGTCAATTGATAAATATTTCCACCTTCACCTCTACTTAATTTGGGGGAGAGAAAGAAACAAGATGAACGGATTGAAAATATAAACTTAATAGGGGAAAAGAGAAATATATTAAATAGATTGAAGATATAAATTTATTTGGGGGGGCGGGGTGGATATGCTTTTTTTTGTTATAAAAAAGTTTTGGAGAGGTTCGACACCAATTCCCAACAAGGCCAGGGCACAGCCCCGGGCTCTATGAGCACTTATTGAGGACTTACGAAATCGTCTACCAAAGGAGTCCCAACAACGGCAGAGAGAATCGAACCCATGTCCCAAAGGACTAAATGAATGGGAAATGCAATAGTCAATGAAAAGAAATTGGCCCAATAAATGAGAGCATAATGGGAAACATCTAATGAATCAATTAGTTAGAGGTAGTTGGTGACTTATAAAAATGATAAAACATTGTTGATAGTTGCTGCTTTATAATAAAAATCAGAGGGAGTTCTATCCTCTAGTTAAAAAGATACTCCCTTTGGTCCTTATTATAAAGCACCAACTAGCAAGTTCATTTGATCTTTTTTATGATACTTTCTCGTTCTTAGGGAGCATTAATTATTTTTTCCATATTACCCCTAATTAATAAGGGTAATGGGTGAGACTAATAAGTAATATAATATTAAAGTTTAGTGCAACTAATAAAGATAATATTATATATTACTTAACTTTTATGACGACTATATTGACTTCAATTGTTTTTATTGATTTATAAAAATTGTTAGTTTGTATCTTATAATAAAGATCACAGAGGATATCTAACTCCTCGTCCATTGAATAAAACGAAGTATTAGAAAAATGTCTTTTCACTTATTCCATAAGGCTTCACGTCATTACTATTTTCCGTGAGGAATTAAATTTTCTAACCACTCTGTTGTTGATTGGATAAAAAGATGTCCATTGAATAATCTTTTTACTTCTTTTCCAAGATTTCGGGGTTATCTCTCTCTTTCTCGCATTCAGTCGTTGCTCCTTTCTTGAAGTCTAACTCTAACCTCAGCAATGGCAATCATACAAGCTCAAATAACCACATGCAGGTCAAGTGCAAGAGAATGAAAACAGCTTCATCTTTGCCATGCAACTGGCTTCCTCCCTTGTTCTTCCCATGTCTATGCAAGCCATCTTCAAGCTCGAAGTCTTTGATGCTAGAGTCGACAAAAAAACAAGTCTCTCAGGAAAAGACATCGTTGCCATAATATCCTCATCTTCCCATTTCTCCCTCTTTCTATCCATAGTTGTCTTCACTTGACCTCTTTAAAAAAATAATTAAAAAAAAAAAATCTTTGACCCCGATTTTTATGCTTTTCTCGACCTGTTTCAGATTTTTATGCTTTTCTCGATCTGTTTCATAGTGGGTTCGTCAATTTCTTGTTGGGGTTTGACAACCATGGGTAAAACACTAAAAGTACATTTTTGTCTCAGCATTATTCATATTTTGTACAGTACTCTTAGTTTATCACTCTTACCCTATTTATAGGTTTGTATCAAAAAAAAAAAAGTTTGATTCTTATTATAAGTCTATTTTTAGAGTATTAATATTTTTTTTAATTTTTTTTGTCTCTATTAATTGCAAAAAACAAAAAGAAGTGATTCAATGGATTTTAGGAATCAATAATAGGTAAGGGAAAAATTAAGAATTTAACCTATAATTAATGAGCTAACTAACTTTTCTTAATATTTGAAAGCTAATTAATTTAGAGTTATAAATAAAATCAATATACAATATTTACTGATGCTCCTCTCCCACTTTACCTTGTGTACAGAAGTTGCATAATTGTCCTTTTTTGTTGTGTCCAGGTGGGGGGAGAACTTAGTGATAGCGAAATACAAACAGCACCTCTTCACTTTTATTCAGTATCCAATATACTTTCGGTTTGCTCTTATCCCTCATACCAAACCAACTCTTCAAGTCTTTGATCCCTCATTATCCACAATCACCTGCCAACATTATTTATTCAGGCAACCAACAAATACAGTGGGGAACAGAATCTTCCTGGGGCATATTGACGGCTTAAATCAGCTCCTTTTGCTTTTAGTGGATGGTCCACTCACTCATATTTAGTAATGTCCGTCCATTTTTAACTTTTCGAACCACCCACTCGTTCTCTTGACTGTTGTCACCACTTGTATTACTCAAACCAGCCACCCAATGCACTGATTTTCTTCTTTCAGAGATTCAAGAGAAAAACAGTGGTTCAGACCATAAGTTCATTACATTCGTTCTCCAATAAAAGTACCATTATTTTTTAGAATTCGAGTTATAAGAAGAAGCGGAAACTGGTCTCCCATTAATCCTGGGGCTAGGGAGTGAAATTACTCAAAGTTTTTTTCTTTTTAATAATAAAATTTTAGGAGAGGAGTTGGGTTCACCTACAAACTAAGGGCATGGTGCTATGGTTAGAGGATAAAGAGTACACATGCCTCCGTCTTAGTCTGCTTTTCCACGGAATTACTCAAAAGTTTAAAGCGGAAGCATTGGTTCAGACCTTGTGGGCATTGTTTTATAGCCCACCAGGAATCGGATTATGGGTCTAAGTTAATTATGGGCCATCGGCCCATCAGGCCGTGACTGTTTTTCATACGAGTCTTTACAGTTTTGTTTTTTAAGAAAAAAAATAATTATTTAGTCTGCCGTTGTTACTGGATTGAGCGTTGATCTTGATTCTCACTTGGCGTATCAATAATGTTTGAAAATATTTGTTTTTTTTTTTTTTACTGTTTTAGTATAGCTAATATAAAAAAAAAAAGTAAACTCAATAAAATACAAATTAACACTCGTGATGAACGTGGACATACTTTTATTGTCAGCCGGTGTTGTCAATTATGTTTTTTATTTTTTTTGTCAATGTCAAGTGCGAATTTTGCTTCCGGATTACTTGTCTGAGTATCATTTAATATTTAATCAAATCCAATCAAAGTAAAAGATAGATCATGCGCAATAATTTTTAACTTAATGGTCTTACAATGAATAGTAGATTACTATCATCTACCCATGTGTTTTTTACTCCCTCATGTACTAATTATAGAATAAAATTTGAGAGTTGGTTTTGGTCCTAATTATAGGATAAGATTTAAATTTTTGTCAATTTCTTCCTCAAACACCCATATTTTATTTTTTAAAGTGTGTTAAGTTTTTGGTAAGTATATATATTTAGGTGCAGAGAATATTCCAGTCAATAAAATTATTAAATTATTGGATTTTAATTTGTCTATCAATTAATTAACGTTAATTTACCAATATATATATAAACACACACATATACATTTATATATGTACATACACACATATAGACATACACACGCGTTATATAAATATATATATGTGTGTGTTTATGTATATACATGTGTGTACATACTCATACACTTATGTGTGTGTGTGGATGTGTGTATACATGTGTGTGTGGGGGGTGTTTCTATTTGTGTGTAGATATGTGTGTATCTGTGGAGGCGTAAGCGTTTTTTTTTTGGGGGGGAGGGGGAGGGGGGTTGTAGATATATATGTGTATGTGCATACACATATATACATACGTGTACACACACATATATAACAAGATTACCATTTCAATTAGAAAGTATGTAAAAGAAGATTCTAGGTTGGGGGTATGTTAATGTCATTGAAAATTTATATGAGGGCATTTCAGGAAAATGAGTGAAATTAACTACTTTAACTCCCTTCCTTAATCTCTCCAAAATCGGTTAAACATGTCTTATAATTAGGACCAGAGAGAGTATTATATAACAGTAACTAATAATTCTCACAAACTAATAAAAACAGTTAAAATTATTAAATTTGTTTTCAAAATAAAGTAACTTTTAATATTACCCTTACTAACTGCACTTAATTATAATAATATATTAATTATTACTCTCCCTCACTACCCTTATTAATTATTGGTTTAAATGGAAAAAATATTTAATAATCTTTGAAACAAATAAGTGCATTATAAAATAAAAAATATACTTATTAGTTGATATTTTATAATAAATACCAAAAAAATATGGGTTATTTACTGGTATATAAAATTATAGCTGACAAGAAATGTTTTTAACTTAAATGGTATTGCAATGAATAAAATTATAGATTACTATCATTTAATAGTAAAAAGATAATTCATGCTTATTTTTTCAGCTTTGTCTTTATAATATTATAATTAATGCTATTTTTAACTCATCTATCCATTAAATTTTCAAACACGTTTTATAATATGGATGAAAATGATTTTTCTTAGTTTATTTGTTTCCCCTTTGTATCCCGCGAAAAATGATTGAATAACGAAGTTAAGGTTTCTGACCCAATTCAATCTGCCACACAGATTATTCCATTCTGGCGGGCATTGATGGAGGGTTGCGTGTGGCGGCGCACACCTGACTTGCTTTCTTCGTTTTCTTTCTTATCATCATTTTCTCTTATTTTTCATTTTTTATTATTAGATTAATTAAATTAAGATCTTAATGGTCTAGATTTAATATATTATATATTTAAAGTAAAATTATAATAATTTTTTTATGATCTTTTTAAAGTAAAATTATAATAATAAGGTAAAATTATAATAATATTTTTATAATATGTTAAATCTAAACCATTGAGATCTTGATGCAATAATAAAAAAAAAATGAGGGAAAAAAAAGTTAAAGAAGAAAAAGAGGAAAGACGGGCCATCCGTCGATCCTTGGATTGTGCTCCAAATCGGGACGCCTCGCTTGATATATGGATAGACTTTAGTTCCTTAGCAAAACCCCAAACCTCATTCTGATTCGATCAGTTCGCATCAGAAGGCCGATCGACGATGGCGGAAACAGTTTTCTCAATGCTCCCCGATGATGTTACTCTCCACATCTTCCATAACCTCAAAGACGATCCCCGACACTGGGCTCGTCTCGCTTGTGTCTGTACCAAATTCTCCTCCTTGATTCGCAATTTCTGCTGGAAAATCAATTGCTTCCATACCATCCCATCCATCGTCTCCGATCTCCTCTCCGATTCCTCTGTTCCCCCCGGTGGCTGGGCTTCCCTGCATAAGCTCGCCGTCTGCTGCCCCGGCCTCCTTCACGCCGGCGTTCTCTTAGAGAGCTCTGATTTCGGGCTGGAGCGGGAGCTCGGCCCAGATGAGGGTTACCAAATCACGTCATCCCAAGAAAGCTTCACCAGTCGATTCAATGGTTCTTCAGATACGGTTGCTTCTGGTTCTAATTGTTACTGGTCTCTATTCGATGATCTATATAGTGATACCGTCTATAATGCTTCTGAATCTAAAGATGGCCCTGAACCCCAATTGTGCGAGGAAGCTGGGAAAGGTGTTGTTAAGGTCGATCAGGAATTCTCTTCCTGTAAAAGAAGGAAGATTTGTAGATCACTGCGGTCGCGGTCGCATTTGGCTTCTGGAATATGGAACTTGAGCAGAGAGCAGGGTAACAAGCTACTCTCTAGACAGTTTCGAGATGATTGTCTGTATATTTGTGATTGGCCGGGCTGTCTGCACAATGAGGAGAAGAGAAACTACATGCTTTTCAGAGGAATTTTCAAGAATTTCAAGCGGTCCAGGGTATATAGGGCAATCAATGATGGGAATCGGAAAAAGATTGCTCTGAGCTGCGCGTTTTGCCAATGCAAGGAGGTTTGGGATTTACATTCTGCATTTTGTTTAAGGCGATTTTTCGGATTCCATGACGATGGCGAGCCAGTTGTTCGAGCTTATGTTTGTGATAATGGTCATGTCTCTGGAGCATGGACCCATTTGCCATTATACACTTGATGCCAAGTTTAAGTTTGAATTGGCAATTTGGTTAGGTTGAAGGTTCTTTTTTCTCTTGAATTTCTGATTAGTTGTCTAATGATATTCAAGTTCAGTATAGATCATAGTATGCTGTTTGGATTGGTAATTGATAAGTATGCGCGAAGCTCGAGCAAGCACTATGTTATAGTTCTCACATTCATTATGTATATATTCTTTCTTTGTGCTTTTGCTCTCCGTTGTTTTATTTCCCATGCCTGGTTTCGTTTCTATGGGAATCGTTTTGTTGGTCTGGCGAACTGACTGACTCAATTTCTAGCAGTGTGTCTGATGTTTACAGAGTATGAATTTGGGTCTGTATGAGATTGCAAATCTGCTTGCAATTGAGTCCAGCTGTTATGGTTCTTCTCTTTATCTCTACCCATGGCAGCTTTTGATGCTTTCACCTTCCTGCTGGCAAAAATGGATTTATGCGACGTGTCAAATCATCACGTTCTTCGTATTGCTCAGCTTAATTCACATTATGGTTGCTAATCTTGTTCATTGTTAATGTTTGTCTCTCTGTTAAGCTTGTAGAGGAAGAGGAGTTGTGTAAATGGATATTATTATTTATGGTTGCCATTGGGGCTTTCGTATGAATATTTGGAAGCTTATTTGATGAGAAATACTCGTATATGCTTTTAACTTGTTTGGAGGGACATGGTGTTGAACTTCTGCCTTGCAAACTTTGTCACTTTACTACGACCTTGCAATATTTCGCTGTTATGCTCCCATCAAATCTCTAGGTTTGGGTTTTTCTGAGGGCTTTGCGAATTGCAATTGACTGTCGTTGATCAATGACGTGGGCTGGATTGTTTTACAGAACGTGAAACAGTAAAGAAATTAAAGGGAGCGGGCTAACCTCCACTTCTTTTTTTGGTAAAAAGCTAACCTCCTCTTCTATTAATATCCATTGCCATACATTTTTTCAAAACACCGCCATTTTGGCCCAAAATTGGAAAGGCTGATGCTTTTTTTTTTTTCTTTAATAAATATTTTAGGGTATCAAAAAAATACTTTGGGATAGTGACTGATACTGAAAAAAATACTTCATGATCTTGAAAAATTATTTTAAGATTATAAAAAAATATTTCAAGATAGTGAAAGTACAAAAAAGATACTTTGAGGATACTTACTGGTTTTGAAAAATTATTTTAAGATCTTAAAAAAATATCGTAAAATATATTTTTAGTATCATTCAATTCCTGCATTATTATTTTAACATCTTAATATAATTTTTTAAAATCATGAAATATTTTTTTAATACCAATTAATATCTTTTTAGTATTGACCAATAGTTTAAAATATTTTTTTAAGATCTTAGAATAATTTTTCATGATCATGAATTTTTTTTTATGTGCTTGTAACTATCCTCAAAGTACTTTTTAGTATACCTGAAATATTTTTTCAATATTTTAAAATATATTTTAGTACTAGTCAGTATCCTTTTAATACCCGTCAATATTCTAAAATATTTTTTCAAAATCCTAAAATAATTTTCTTAAAATAATTTTTTAAGATCATAAAGTATTTTTTTTAGTATTGGTCAATATCCTAAAATATTTTTTTTATTACTCATAAGTGTCCTAAAATATTTGGGGAAAAAAAAACATCAGCCTTCCAGTAGAAGAAGAAATAAAGAAGTGGCGTTTAATATAATGTAAATTCAAAGCAAAAGGAGAGGCCCTTTGGGTTTTCTGTAAGCCATCTCTCTTGTTCTTTTCACGAGCGCCATAATTGACCCTCCGTTAATCGTCTCGTCCACCACCGTGTTACTCCGCCCACTGTTACCCACTTACCCTGCAGCCTACCGCTCTGACGTTCTTCAACCACCTCTCCTAGGTCTGAGGTATATTGCTCAATGCATCACGCTAAAATCAAAAGCCCAATACAAATATTTGGGACTAAACCCCAGTGCAACGCTGAGTATTTTATCCGATTTTTAATATAAGATATATTTATCTAATTTGATTAAATTGATAAAGTTGGTTAAATTAGTTAATATAACATGTATTTTTTAAAACATCATAGTTATTTTCTTTAATTCTCTCCATTCATTGATTATGGTTGGAAGAGCATTAATAGATATTAATTAAGAAAAGATTAATAAATATAAAAACTATATCTTCAAATCAAAATTAACTATTCAAATATTTATTATATTAAAGACATGAGGAATAATACCAAAAATGATGTAACACAAAGTCTTGTCCAAGAAAGTGATGTTACATCCTCAACATACACTTTCAGAGCATTGCAACGTCAGTGAATGAAAGAAACTAGACATGTTCCCTTTATTCTGACTGAGAGGCCTTAGGTTAGGTATGCATAATGCACTGCAAGCAGTGTTAGAAGAAAGAAACAAATTAAAAAAAAAATGAAAGAAACTAGACTTGTTCCCTTTATTATTACAAGAAATTTTTAACTCCCTCACATATTAGTATAACTAGTTGATATCCCTAAATCATTTTTATTTTTGCAGATATATAAATATCATTAAATTAACTAGACTAAGTTTTCCCCCCTTCTAGTGGCATTTTCAAGATTACAAGCAAACGCTTATAAATCGAAACATAAAACAGTAAAATAAATTCCGTGTGATAACAGAGGGAATATATTTTTATGACAGAAGTGTAAGTGTTTGTGGAGATCAAAAGCCAGGGCGTCGTATTCATATGAGTCATGAGGAGTGAGGACTACCTGGATCGAAAGGGAAATTGAAGGACCAACTAGTTTTGATTGGTTAGTGACCTGGAAATGAGTGACCTCCAGCCGTCAGGGATGGCTCTGCATATTAGTTTTACCCAACTGAGTCTGTACAGGAAGTGTTTCCCAGCTCGTTATCTACGCCCCGTCCAGATTTCATCTCTTTTACTTTTTTGTTTTTTATGAAAAATTATTTTAATGGGGAGGGTAGAGGAGGCGCCGGAGGTGGGGAGAGGGGCGGCCGGTGGTGGTGTGGCCGGTGGTAGAGAAGGATTATTTTAGTTTTTTTTTTGAATTATTTAAAACTAAAGGGAAGCCGCTAGAGGTGGGAACCGGGAAGGGCAATGGCCGATGGTGGTGGGGCCCACCGGCGGGAGGGATTATTTTATTTTATTTAATTATTTAAAACTAAGGGGAGGCTGTTGGAGGAGGTCAACGGCGGTGGGGCCCACTGACGGGAGGGGGTATTTTAGGTTTTCAGCCCACCGATGGGAAGAGGTTATTTTAGGTTTGTTTTTTAAAAGGGTTAAGATGCAAAAATACACATTACCTTTTTCCTTATAAGCGCCCAACACCACAAACTAAGGGCAAAATGATAATTTTACTAATGTTATTGTTCATTCTGTCCAAATTTAACGGTCAACTAATGACCCGTGATATTTTTGCTCATAAAACTTAACGTCGTGTGTAGTTTTAGTTCAAAAAAAAGGTTATGGTGATAGTCACTTCTGAGAAAAAAATTATGTGTATTTTTGCACCATAACCCAATCTAAAATAAAAATGATTTCAACTAACAATCTTTTAAACAATAAATTTTTAATTTAAAAATTAAAAAAGTAAAAAAATGAAATATGGAATGTTTTAATCTCTTAGACAACCCACGTGCTCGCCCAAAGGTGAGTTGAGAAACAGTTCCCTACAGAACAAGCTTGAAATCTCACCACACCTTTTCCATCCATTCGATAACCTCCTACACAAGTTAAAACACTTTATCATCATCTCTTAACATCTTGTATCCATGTGTTTAACATTTGTATGATTCGGTTTTCCAAATCTTCTGGTAAATGTTACGCCAAAGTCCCCAAAAGATAATCTTTTACTCTCAATTTTCTATCTTCCTCTCCAGAGCAATTACACATTGAGGGGGTTAGCAAATCCCATAAAATCTTTGAGCATAACAAACACTGGCTTTATACAAGTAAACAGAACAAACTTCATAACTTGAAAAGCAAAATATGTGTTGGAGGGAAACAAGAAGTCAAGAGAGATTGCAGAAGATGCAAGTAGTCACGTTTTGGAGCCTTAACCCCTTACTTCTGCTTCTCTCGTTACTTGTCAGCAACTTGGCTGATGGAGTCTTGAGTGCTCATAATTATAGCAGACCTGACTTCCCTCCTACCTTTATTTTTGGTTCCGGCACTTCTGCTTATCAGGTTCTTCAATTTACTCCATCTTTCTTCTTTCCTCCCATCTCTTTTTTCATTTTCAGCAGGCAAACCCATCAAGTTTTGGGCAAAAACGTGTTCTGATGTAAATGTATACTTGTGTGTATTTTATACACTACTCGATTTTCTGTAAGCAAAGGTAGAAGGCGCAGCAGACAAAGATGGAAGAACTCCGAGCATATGGGATACCTTTGCCCATGCCGGTAAGTTTATCATCATTTTGTTTGTTAAGATTTATAATTTTGGTGCTTAATTTTGTAGTTGAGGAAAGAAAGGAGAGCAAACTCCTTTTAAATAAGAAAAATGATCTCAAACCTTGATATATTTCAATTCGGGTTCTCGAATGAATGATAATCAGGATATATGCACGGGGACAATGGGGATGTAGCTTGCGATGGTTACAACAAATATAAGGTGAACACCAACCAATTCTTGTATTGTTTATTATTCTATCTGCAGATCTCTGATTTCCAGTACACAGTAAAGGAGTATTTAGAATTTATTTCACTTGAGTATCTATATGCTGCAGGAAGATGTGCAGCTTATGGTGGAAACAGGCCTTGATGCCTATAGACTAACCATTTCTTGGTCAAGATTGATTCCCAGTATAATCTTGGACCTCAATTTCCTGAATAAGCACCATTCATATTGGAATTTCACTTTTGTTTTCGAGTAACTAAAACTTTGATTAATGCCTTTTCACGTTTCTTTTTCGACCAGATGGTAGAGGATCCGTCAATCCAAAAGGGTTGCAATACTACAACAATGTCATCAACGAACTAATAAGCAACGGTTAAATAAGAGTTTCTTTGCTAAAGAAACCATGACCTGAAATCTCTTTTTGCTCCTTGAACTGATATGTAATTATGTATTGTCTTAACCCTGTACAGGAATCCAACCACATGTCACATTACACAACATGGATCTTCCTCAGGTACTTGAAGATGAATATGATGGATGGCTTAGTCACAAAGTCATGTACGTCCTTAAGACCTTCTCATAGAGTAATTCATGTCTGTGATTTCCTGTGCTTTACAAATACGGGAACAAAAAAGTGATATGGAAAGGTGGATCAACTTGAATGTGAATGCAGAAGAGACTTCACAGCCTATGCAGATGTGTGTTTCAGAGAGTTTGGTGACAGAGTGTTGTATTGGACTACAGTGAACGAGCCCAATGTGTTCGCTCAAGGTGGTTATGATCGGGGAATATGCCCACCTGCTCGATGTTCGCCTCCGTTTGGCATAAACAATTGCCCTAAAGGCAACTCAACAACTGAACCCTACTTGGCAGTTCATCATATGTTGTTAGCTCACGCTTCAGCTGCAAGATTGTATAGGACAAAATATAAGGTGCTATGTCACTTAAGCTCTGAATGATCATGCTATGATTTCAGTTTTATATAAATTACTCCTCCGATCCTAACTGTAGGACTTACAAACTAGGTCCTATATGGAGAACTGGAGATAGTACAGAGCAGAAACCCTGACTTATAAGTTTATCAGTCAGAGAATGTTAATGACACTTCATGGTTGCAGGACAAACAACGTGGATTTGTTGGTATCTCTGTCTTTACATTTGGGTTACGTCCTCATACAAATACAGAGAAAGACATTATAGCCACTCAAAGAGAGCACGAGTTTTCTATTGGTTGGTATGTTCCGATACATGCCTAATGGTTTTTTGGTTTTGGTGGCTGTTATAAGAATATGAGGCTCAATTCATTTTGTTATTTGCAGGGTCATGGAGCCGTTGGTGTACGGAGACTATCCCAATGTTATGAAGAGAAATGCGGGCTCAAGAATTCCTACCTTCACAAGTAGAGAATCCAAACAAATTAAAAGTTCATGGGATTTTATAGGACTGATTCATTATACCGTCCTTAATGTCACAGACAACTCTGACATCCTAAAGAACAAGACCAGAGACTATACTGCAGATGCGGGAGTCCAAACAATCTGTAAGTCCTTTTGTTATGTTTTAATGATTGGTAAATTCAATGAAAGGTTTTCAAAGCATGACCCGATGAACTGACTGTATTTCATTCACTTTATTGGTGTGTCATTATTGTTGTTGTTATGGCCCTGCAGTTTCCAATTAATTGAACTTTCACCTTATTCACCATCCGTTGTCATTTTTTTGGAGTAATAAAGTGGGGAAATGACGGGTAACGAAGGGTTTCTTTGTTGTGGCAGATGGACAGGATCTACTTTCAGATGAAGAGGCAAGAGGCTTGAAACATTTATAAATAGTGAATGTGTTGAACTATCTTAATTAGTTCAATGTATGGCTAACTGTCTGGTTTTACTTTGATTGGGTTAGTACACAGTGGCACCATGGGGTCTAGTACAAGTGCTGGAAAAATTCAAGCTCCTCTATGGCAATCCTCCTGTTTACATTTATGAAAATGGTCTCTCTCTCCCCCCCCCCCCCTCTACAGGGACAAAAATTTTCAAGAGCAAGCAGACATTAATATCAACAGGGAACTCAATCTATAATACTGATCTCAGGCTCACTGATTCATTGTTTAGGTCAAAGGACAGCGAGCAATTCATCGCTGCAAGATGTCTCAAGGGTGACTTACCTTCAAGAATACATTGGAGGAGTATTGGATGCCTTAAGGTACTGTACTTGTATCTGTTAATTAATATGGAAAGCTGTGCTGTTTGCTTTGCAGTGAATTGACGTGTGTGTGGTGGAGTAATGTTGTTCAGGAATGGATCAAATGTAAGAGGCTACTTTGCATGGTCCTTCTTAGATGTGTTTGAGTTATTGGATGGATACAGATCAAGCTTTGGGCTGTATTATGTTGATAGGAAAGACCCTCACTTGAAGAGGCTCCCGAAGCTCTCTGCGTATTGGTACTCTTCCTTTTTAAAAGGTCGCAGAAGCACCACCACCACCACCTTCATACACAATGGGTCTATCACACTTGAGCAACATCCATCCTTAGCTTCTGCTCATCATTCCTCTCAATAATAAGCTTCTTTTCTTTCTTCGCTGTTTTCCATGAATTGTCATGTTTCACTATTTTTTTCTCCCTTCAATAAATTGCACTGCTATAAAATCATTCCTAAATAAGGTTAGGTTCAGCCTTCAACCAGGACCGTGGCAACAAGATTTACGTGTTTGAGTAAAAGAAGTACTGTTTGGGGAGAAATAAAAAATTTGCCTTAAGCAACTGATTATCACATTGGATGAGCTTTATATGTGGAAAATAAAATAGTCAATTGAACTAATCAATTAGTGTGAGTGTCAGTATAACATAAAATTTATGGCAAGTACTATACCTCATTCTTTAGAATTCCTACAATGCATAAAATATTCACCTAATTTTTCTTTAAAAAAAATAAATGATTATTATTTACGTGCTGAACCATCTGAAATCTTCTGAAGATGATAGATATCTTTGTTACAAACGGGTTCTACCAAAGAAATCTTTATGTGATATTAGGAATGTGGTTGCAAGCTCGAACTCAGTTTCAATTCGCTTGAGGAAAATCTTAGTCATTTTGGCTTTCATTTTTTTTAGCAGCAAATTTTCTATTTGATTGCATTTCTCTATGTGCCCTTTTATTTTTTTCATGTAAAGGTGTTGATCAACAACGCAGTTCAATAATAGTCATCAAGATGATGTGAGTGATCCAATATGCCAGAATTCTAATTTGAGTATAGTTTTTGGAACAGAAAGGTATATAGGTACCAGAAAAAGAAAACATACAATTCTTGCTCTCTTAACATATAATTAAATGACTAAAGACAGCATTAACTGTATTCAAGTGCTAAACCGGTAGGCCAGAAGAACAGTACCTTGAATGTTGCTGGAACAGGATCGATTTGCATTGAGAGACTTGATTGGCCACTTTGGAGATTTGAGAGGCCGTCGTAATACGAAAGAAAGAAAAGTAGAATGGATACGAGCTAGAGATGTCCATGTGGAGGGTGAAGACAGCAAAAGGCTCGACATGAAGGACGATAAGCTTGAAGATCGTTGCGGTGCAAACGTGATAAAGAGCGTACAAGCTGTGTTCGCCGTCATCAATGGTGACCAGCCACATTTTCTTTGTCGTCGTCATGGAAGTACTGGCATTTCTTTTCTTTCTTTCCTTTTTTGGAAGTTGTGAAGCGAAGAGATTTCGCTGAAACGATCCTGTTGTCCACGTTATCATCAACTCACCGAGTGGCTGGCGCTGGCGCTGGCGCATAATGCATATACCCCTTATTTTTTAATTAAATAGTTATTTTAATGTTATGAAACTCAAATTTAATTATTTTCATAAAGTACTATTTTTTGAGCAATTTTTGTTGTTGTTGTAAAAAGTACTATTTTATCAATTTTAATGTAGTAACTTCTACTGTCCCATCTAAGTTTGTGTTTAAAAAGCATGTTTATGTAAGTTGAATCAAAACTCTTCTAAAAAAACTTATATCATGTATCATAAATCACGTTGGAAAAAAAAATTCTGCCGCTAATCCAAATAGACACTACACATTTTTAATATATATATATGTGTAGATCCTCTACCACATTGCTGCATTGATTATGCCGAACGGGGATGCGATTCTTTCAAATTTTTATCATAGCATAATAAAATGAACTGAAATAGATTTTGAAAACAATAAAATTGAAATTTTCGTAAATTTATTTTACAGTTTAGTTTATTCCTATAATATGAAATTTGACAATTCCCTTAGATTTTCAAATGCTAAAATAAGAGAGAAAACTGAGAATCGTCACCACCATTGGATTCAACATTGAGACTGGGGCACAACACAAGAACATCAGCTTCACTGTATGGGATGTTAGTAGTCAGGACAAGATTCATCCACAGTGGAGGCACTACTTCCAGAACACTCGGGGTCTTATTTCTGTGGTTGATAGCAATGATAGAGATCGAGTAGTTGAGGCAAGGGATGAGTTACGCCGTATGCTGAATGAGGATGAGCTGAGAGATGCCCTTTTTTTTTTTTTGTGCCAAGAAAGAAAACTGACAATCAATGAATCGCTTACATTTCATGATCAGCATATCTAAATAAATTTAACAACTCGCAGACAAGCGAAATTTCATACATGCTATTTTGATAGAAAGCTTAAGAAGCAGAGTTTTTTTCCCTCATAATAATCTCGAATTTAGTTCAAGCTTTAAAATAGCAATAATAAAAGCTTAAATTCCTATCTCACAAGGCGTATGAACTATAACACATTCACTCAGCTGGGCATTGTCCATTTTTTGCATTATTACTAATAGAAAATAGGCCATCAACAATGGATGAAGTTAAAAAACAATGCACATATAAAATGCATAAACGCCAATTCGATCAAAATAACAACAATTTCACTACAACTTATTCTGAGAGTCAAAACAGCAATTAATCACTAGTGCTAGTGATGCCCGCCCACGCTTTCACCCTCCTGACCCTGCCGGGCAGCAGCTCTTATTTTACGCTGCTCCTCCTTGTAAATCCGATTCCTTCGTTGGAACTGCAGTTAAGATACAGAGATGCAAAGTAATCAACATAAACAATATATAAAATGCTAGGAAGCTTTCCTTTTCTCAATATTTTACATTCTTGCCCAGAAGCTATATTTTCCAATTAAACCATTAAAACTAACGAACTTTCACCCTTGACTTTCGTTCCTCCACTGAATACTCTAAAAATATCTAGATATGTGCATCTTATTGACAGGGCAACATTTGACTCGTGGATATAAGCCTTGATAAATTGAATAGGCCACCAAAAGTTGAAAATTTTCAAGAGATTCAAGCACGACATCTCATATTGGCATGCCAAATGGAAATACAAGCCAGGCAACACAAGGCAATTGGCTTCAACCACTTGACAGCGTCAAGAGGAGAACAAATTCAAATTTGTCATTTTTTGTAACTGCAAGTGTCTTGGTCTACCATACGCCATTATGTTGTCTTCATATTTGTGTCATGGAGAATACCTGAGTGGTAATAATGTACTTAATTTTTAATCAAAAGTTTATAAATCACACAATACTATGCATAAGAGGGGTTCAATAATCCATACGAAGGTCCATAAGTACTGATCATATCATTAAATAGTATGACATGTTAAATTTAAGCATACAAAGCAGGACAGGTCAAAACAATAGCAATAGCAGAATTCAACTTCAAACGTGCTGAGTTTCAAAAAGCAAAGTATAATATGGTTGTCAACAAAGGCATTATAATCTCAACTCCTAATAGGTATGCCTAGAAGGCAAACTACTTGAAAAAACATCAGGACCTTGGATAACTTTAAGGAATTTAGTCAATAATTGATATCTCATTCACCTTTGATACATAAGTTTATCCATAGGATAATTAATGTGCCACATAATGTCAAGTTTAAATCAGTATTTTAGTCTCAAATTTCTTTATTATTTCAATTTAATTTCTCAAAACTATGCTTTTAATTCATAACATATATATCATAAGCCATCAACTCCGTTTACAAAATTATCTGACACATGGAATGTTAGATCAGTGCCATTATATGTGTCTTTTAAGTTGACAGCTAACACATATGACACGCATTAGAGGATAAAAGGACAGACGTGACACAAAACAGGCTTTAGCGGACCAAATAAAACGATGAATAAACTAAAAGGGAAAACTTACTGATCATAAGAAAGGCTGCAACTAAGAATTTAACAAGCAAACACCATTAAATGTGAATAGATGGCAACGAAAAGAAGCATTTGGAACTCAGAACACCCCAGCCAAGTTGTTTTCAAACAAACAAGTTGAGATATGAGGATTTTTTAATACCACCGCCAAAGAAAAAATGTGGAACTAAAAGATCTGTAAATTGTTGTTAAAGTTCACAACAAGCCAAAACAGAGAATCAAGGTTTCCAGACAAAAGATCTGTAAATTGCTGTTAAAGTTCAACATCACCCCACAACAGAGAATCAAAGGTTTTCCCCCACAAAAGATGGAAGTAGAGATTGAACCCTTCTCACTATACATGCATCAAATTTTAACTGAGCCACTAACTCCATGGCCAATGGCAAGAGAGTGTCAGGAGCTAAGCATATCCAAATTAAGCAACAGTTTGCAGGCTCTATTTTTTCTTGAATATTCCAGCAGTAGTTTGATATTATGATTTTTGTCATGAGCTGGTGGTCTCTACTGGTTGTGTATTACCGGGGAAAGGGGTTGTCTAATTGATTTTAAGATTTGTTTTCCCGGCCAACAGGGTACAAAAGACAAAGTTCACCACTCGCACATACAAAGCCTCTTCGAGTAAAACCAAGGAATTGTTATTCAAGATAACTACCTCTTACTTTTGGTGCTTTTCAAAAATTTTAAGATCCAGAGCCCAGACATAGCTTGTATTTACATTATTCAAACAAATGCATAAGACCCCCATATATCTCGTTCCAAGAAACAAACGTATATGACATCAATCGCTATAATAATGCAATGAGTGAATCAATTACATGAATTAGTAGACAGGAAGAATCAGTCGTAATCAATCAAGATTCTATTCAACGACGATCAAAACCGATCGGGTCAGCAGACGATTTTTATGCATCAATTAGGGTTTTCAGAAACCCGATAAATTAGTTGATCTTGAGTGATGCTACATTACGCATTCAGTCAATGTAACGGAAAAAATGCGTTTGCTTATGCAAGAATAGAGAGACGGGCAGGTTAACCTCTTTAGAATGGTGGAGGCACTCGAGGTAGTCTTCACGGAGAAGAGCACAGTCCTTGGGTTCTCGGCAGCGAGACATGCATTCGCTGAAGTCGATCCAGAAGTCATAGCAGCGACCTTTGTTCCCGGTAATTCCCCACCCTGATGCCATCTCGCTCTCCTTCGGTGAGTATCAGGCTCAGCCCTCGCTGTAGATTACAGATGACTGATTCCGCGGCGGAACGCGATGATCAAAGTGATTCGCGGTTCAGAGTTCAGACCCGCTGACGTGGAGGCGAAATTACCAAAATACCGGTTTGTCCAGAGGCTTGTGGATTAGCCGATCAGTGTTATTATTATTTTTTTCCCCGCTCAAGAATCAGTGTTAAATTGAAGTGAAGGGATGATGGGGTTAATTTTTTTTTTTTTTGGGACAATGAGGTTAATTTATTTGTAGCATCCTTTTTTCTTTTTGGCCATCGTGATTTGTAGCATTCAATCATAGTCTATCATGTACTGCATGAATAATGGGTTTGTTTGGATTAACGGGGAAGTAGTGACTTAAAAACATCTAACTTATAAAAGTCTGATAGGAAAAAAGTCCGGTTATAAATATGATTATGACTTTATTCTAAACTAATGAGTGTTTGGATTATCATTTGAAAAGTAAATTGAGATGGAAAATGACTGAAAAGAGCATGAGTCTTATTGAATATTACATATATATTAATATTAGTTGTATGTATTGCAATAAATAAAGAGAAGAATTTATATTTATATTTAAAATTGAAAAAAGAAAAAAGAAATGTATTTATTGTTTAAAAATATATTTAAATTTATATATAAAAATTTAATATAAATAATTTACATGGAAGTATTTAAATTTTGGAAGTATAATCTCAAATTATATTTTTTTAAAAAAGAAAAAAAAAGGAAAAGAAAAGAAAAGAATTAAAAAAAAAATTGGTGGCGGGGCCACGCTCAAAAAACAGATGATTTGATAGTGGGCCCACGTCAAAAAAAAAGCCTACACATGAATAGAGAGAAGAAGAAATTGTGAGGCACGCAGACCAAGCTTTTGTTTTTCTTGGTAACTGATGGACTCAGCATGTTAAGATAACACCTCTAAATTAGAGCATATTAAAAAGCCTAGTTGTGTTGGGATTTCAATGCATCCACTAGGTAACCCAAATAAAAACCATTAGGCTTTTTCTCAACTGGCTCTCTTTTGTGGCTTTTTTCACTTAAAATCAGTTTTAAGTTGATTTCAAACAGACCCAATAAGGGGTTAGGGTGTCCTTGACCTTGGGGCCTGTTGGGTCAAAAACTATCAGAAATAAGCAAATCCAAAAGAAAAAGAAAACGGGCAAAACTGATAAATTTTGAAACGGACACTAGTCGAGCTTTGGGCCGCCCTTCCCCTATCCGACATGTAAATTTTTTAAAAACAGATTTTTCAATTACGTATTGTCACCTTAGCGATCGTCACTTGGCTTTTTAACGATAATCGGTACTACTAATCAAAATCACCGGAATCATAAAGGACTTTAATATCGTAATTTGGTTAGCCTGACATGTCTGGGAATGTTGACCACTGTACTGTTACTGTTATTAATCATTAAATCGCCAATATGATGAGTATATAAATTATACCAGTACAGGTAATTCACAGAAGTCAAAATAATAATGTGCTAAATGCGTAGCATTACTCTGGAAAATATGATTCACTAATGATCTTTTTTTAATTGTCCCGCACCCTAATGTGAGTCCAATAACTTAGTACCTGTGTTGAGGTTAGTGTTTGGGTCATCAAAATACTTTTCATATACTCATTTACTTGAATCACGTTGAAATGATGTTATTGGAAGGAGGAAAGGAAGGACTTGGACTGGCCCACTGAGACTTGCGGAGACTGAGGGCACACTCTCTTCCACGAACTCTCCTTCCCCGCTGAGCAACGTGCTTGCGAAGAATGGGCAAAAAAAGCAACAACGTGCTGGCGAAGGATCGTGGAGAGGGATCACACACACCTGCGCGTAGGATATCCGCTTTTCTAGCTGCTCTGTGATTGCTTTTTCGCAAATGAACGGTCTAAATCAATTTAATATCATTGACCTGCGTCAATCTAGCAGCAGCATTCCCGAGCTCATTTACACTCAACATTCTCTTATAATTGCTCTTCCAATGATGGCGCTCTTGAGTATTGACGCGGGGGAGCCTTTACTTCTTCACTCCCTTTGTCTTCTGCTACGGGGCTATTGACCACTCTCTGAAGAGAAAGCTAGCATTCCCACCTTTTCGTTCTGCTCTGCGTTAACCTTAAAGTTTCCTTCTCTCAACGGAACGTATCGTGCGAAGGCGAGAGCTTCTAACAATGGCATCTTCTCCTCCGTCTTCTCCAACATCTTCGTGCAGTTCTTTCTCCTCTTCGCCCGAGTTCTCCTCTCTTCCCATTATGTCCCTCAGAAAGAAGATTGTAGAGAAGATTCAAGAGAATCGCGTCACCCTCATCATTGGGGAGACTGGCTGCGGTATGTTTTTATGCGAGTTCACTTGCATGAGGCATTTGGTCTTTTTTTGCTTCACCACGTTTCGGTTTAACTGCGTTGCTTATATGGGAAAAACTCTTGGTGCCAATCTGATTAATTTGCATTTGAATGTTTTTTGTTTTTGGTCGAGTCAAACACGAAAGGGGAAAGTTGTTATCTCCGTTTTCTACAGTTAGATGTCGAGGAAAAATAATGCTTGCATTCCTCCTCTTGTAGCATTCTGTGTATGTTTGCTCTTTGATGTTACGTCTTGGACGTTTTATCTGTGCGATCGTCCTTCCTGATCAAATAAAGTCGCATTGTTCGGTGCTACTGAAAGCATCTTGGTTATTTGTTCCTCTAGAAGTACTGATTCAAAAGACCTTCAATTAAGAGGAATATATTCTACTTGTTAGTAGTTGATTATTCTTTTCATGTCGTTAATACTGACACTGTTTTTCCTCCCAAGGGAAAAGTTCACAAGTTCCGCAGTTTCTGTTGGAAGAAAACATGGCCCCCATCCTATGTACGCAGCCTAGGAGATTCGCAGTTGTCGCTGTTGCTAAAATGGTTGCAAAAGCTCGCAATTGTGACTTGGGAGGAGAAGTTGGATATCACATTGGCCATTCAAGGCAATTCTCAGAATGGTAATCCACATGCATAGTTAGTAAACCAGCTTCCTTTGGGGTCTTAAGCTTTCAACTTTTTGTTGAATGGGACTATCGTTCACTCATTTGATTGTGATTTTGTGATCGGAAAGGCACGAGATAACGGCATTGTTAGGCACGATGACAAGGAATTTTCTATTTTTGTTGATGGCAATATTTGTCTGAAGAGGGTGCGCGATACCCACACGGCTGCTGTAATTTTTGTAGATGCACTTGAAATTATAAAATACTCCTATATAATTGCCTACATATCATGCTGACATCTATGCTTTGTCTTACAAAAATATCACATTACTTCTTTACCCGTATGGTGTATCAAAACTCACATGTTTATGGGACGCGGTTCTCATATATATACAATTTGAATGATATTCCTATAATTATATTGTTTTGGTTACATTTTAACCTTGTGTGCCTATGTTTCCGCATGCATTACTGCAGGTCAAAGATTGTATTTAAAACTGCTGGAGTGTTGCTAGAGGAACTGCGAGAGAAGGGCTTGACTGCACTAAAGTACAAGGCTATTATTCTCGATGAAGTGCATGAAAGATCTGTTGAGTCTGATCTTGTTCTTGTCTGTGTGAAGCAGTTTTTGTTAAAAGACAAAGATCTGAGGTAAAACATCTGAGGTTCATGGTTGTGTTCTGGTTGCATTTTTTTATTACTAACATGAAGTCAATAATTCAGCGCTGTCTTCGAAAATGTTGAGACTTTATTTGCCCCACACTATCTTTAATCATATTTAGTGTCTTCCCTTTTTGTCATAGAGAAGTTTTATAGTTGTAAGCTTGTAATCTTATTTAGAGCTGAGGATCTGTGTCAATCTGTACAGATGTTAAAACCATACAAGAGTGGTCAATAAATTTCTTTGGGCCATTTGAGTGTAACCTTGAAGAATCAACTCTCAATGTTAAATAAGATGGAGGAACTATGTTGGTTTTAATGTCTAATACTCAATTCCATGCTTAATAATGTTAAGTCTTGAGACCTTGAAGTTTATTTGTAAGGCTGAGTTGGCTTTAAAGATGAGCTAATGGTAGGGTACGGATTATGGGAAGGTTAAATGTGGGGAAGAGAGTGGTAATTTTTTGAGCCTGCGACAAAACCCAATTGCTGGATATTTTTGCCACCTAATCGCATGGTTCTCATGGCCAGTCTGGCTTAGAAGCATTTTTTTTCCTCTTTTGCACATACCATTCAATTCAAATAGCTGGCATGAGGATCTAACATATAATATCCTCAAAATTTCCAGGGTTGTTTTGATGTCTGCAACTGCCGATATTTCAAGATACATGGAGTACTTTGGGGACATTGGTAGAGATTACCGTGTTCAAAAATTAGCAATCCCTAGCTCCAATCAGAAAACTGTTTTCCAATGCAGTGTTACATACCTTGAGCAGGCAAGCATATGGATTCCATCAGAATAGAATTTCATTCCTGGCCTAACTTATCTTCATTTTGTATATCTTATCTAACATGGACTGTTGTAATGCTTCTAAGTTTATGGAAACTGTGGCAATAATTTTGGACAGAAAAGTGAACATTTTAAACGTTCTGGATCCATTTGATTTCTTATATCCGGCATGTGAAAACCAAGTCCTCTCTGCTAAAATTACCTGCTTTACTAAATCTGTGAGTTACTGTGATAGGATTAGAAGAATTTAGGATAAGAAAGGGGAAAAAAGAGACAATCTAGAGTCAGAATCTAACTCTAGCCAACACAAGAGACAATCTAGAGTCAGAAACTAACTCTAGCCAACACAATGATTCTTGTGAAGTTACATAATGATAAAATGTATCTCATTAACTCACAGAAATACACTGATACAATACCTACTTATACACTAAGTAGGAGGACACAATGGTAAATACAGAAAGTCACTAATGGGAGACATGAATAGCTTGGACAGTAATGGGAAGGGTTGGTGGTACAAGCTGGACACTAATGGGAGACACTAATGGGAATCCAACCTGGACCCCCTCAAGTTGGAGCATAGATGTTAATCATGCCCAACTTGTTACAAAGATAAAAAACTGATTAAAAAAAACATAATTTCACAACACATCATACACTCCCCCTCAAGCTGAACACAGCTTGAATGTGAGAAACCACTCCACCAAGAATAACAATCCAACATCGTCACCAAGAGCCCGATCAGCAAAGAGTACCAAACCAGAGTTGAAGCTGCATCAAACAGTCTCACAAGAGACCAAACCAACAACTGAAACACCTCACAAGAGGCAAATAGCAAACAGGTCGCATAAAGACCACCAAACAGCAAATAATTGCCCAAAATAGCCAAATGACAGAAGATGCCAACTCACAACCTAGAATGAAGAACCCAACTTCTAAAACCAAATAAGCAAATCACAGAAGCCAACCACAAGTACGGCGCCAAATACAAAAGAGCACTCCACGAACGTGCTGGAAAACGTAACAAACAAAACCTCCAGCCACTAGAAACAAGTGAACGTGCACCAAAACAAAACGCCGGCTTTGTTGAAATAGTGGACGCAATTGAACTAAGCCTCACAACACAACCTTCAAAGCAAAGAACCGGCCTATACACACCGGCAATGAAGATTCGACGTCGGAGAACATAGTACAACAAAAAAATAAGGACAGCAACCAAACACCACCTGGGCGATTAAAACACAATCCCAGCAGCCAAATAACACACTTCCATAACCAGGAAGCAAATAACCACCGAACCAAAAACAAATTGACCAGAAAACACATTGAAATGGCATTGGAACGAAGATGACCAAGCAGACGGATGAATAGTCCGTATGAATAGTGACAATGAATAGTATTTTTGAATAGTGATAATGAATAGTGCCTAGAGGCAAATGCCGCTCCATATAATCACGTCTCTCTGTCAAAAAATGTGGAGCCCAAAAAATCCCATTAATTCAAAATGGTGGGTGTGTGACTTGTTGTCGTGTGGACCCTACCATTACCCTTTATTTTCAAAGGCAGGAGTAGAAAAGTAATATCAAAAAGCCAAATGATTTCTTCACAAACTGCCAAACTATTTCCACATGGTGGTCCCTACCACTACTCATTTACTTGACTTTCCTACGTCCCTATGTTCACTTTCCACCACTTCGTCCCTCTTTTAAAAAAATAGGCAACCAGACAATTTCATCATCTTTCCACCACTTCGTCTCTCTCTCTCTCTCTCACTTTTCAGAATCTGAAGTCCAAAGCCAAACAAAATGTAGTACTTCCTTGCTTGATTCTGATCCTCAGCTACCACAAATCAAAGTCCACCAATTACTTTACCTTCACGTTGCCTTCTTTCTCTTCTCTGCTTCTCTGTCTCCTTCTCCTTCTCCGATTAGAAAATATAGAGAATAGCTGGCATGTTACAAAGAGTCCCCAGAATGCATAAAGCTTCGGCCAGAAGGGGAAGGAAGAGATTGTCGGAATCTATGTTACAAAGAGTCCCCAAAATGCATAAAGCTTCGGCCAGAAGGGGAAGGAAGAGATTGTTGGAATCTGCAAACCTCACTTCACTGGAAATGCAAAGGCACTTGTTGGAAAAATCAGAACACTTGCTTGAATCTACAACCTTTGCCGGAAATGAAGAGCATCACTGGATTACAGAGTCACCGGAAGACACCTGGGTTATGACGGCGGAAGTGAGTCGATCTCGGAAAATTAAAAGGCGTTGGCCAAATTGCCAGGAAAAGTCTTCACTCGCCAGCGCGTGTACTTGGAGGTGGAGCTTTGGCGAGCGCGTGAGGAGACACTCACCGTCGAAACGGACGGCAACCAGTGGGGTTTTGGCGATCGGCGCCTCCTGATCACCTTGCGCCAGCGTGTGGTGCTTAATAGAGCCTTGAACGAAAAACCCTAATTCCCCCTCTCTTGCTCACTTACTGGACAGACAGGAACAGGAAGAACAAAGACCAAAAACGGAACAAAGAATTTCCAGGAATCAGATTCCCACGCTTTGATACCATGTGAAGTTACATAATGATAAAATGTATCTCATTAACTCACAGAAATACACTGATACAATACCTACTTATACACTAAGTAGGAGGACACAATGGTAAATACAGAAAGTCACTAATGGGAGACATGAATAGCCTGGACAGTAATGGGAAGGGTTGGTGGTACAAGCTGGACACTAATGGGAGACACTAATGGGAATCCAACCTGGACACTAACAATTCTCAAATATTATCTTCTTCATTCATTAAGATATCTGAATAGAAATACAAAATATTTATAGTCTTCCTAAGTAACTGCTAATAACTTACATACAGATAGCAAACTATAACTTCTCTTAACTGAATGGATAATAAGCAATAAATTCCTTAAACTAACAATAACCTTCCTAACTTCTAATAACTGCCTAAACTGCTGCCTTTTTTTCTGGAATAAACCAGAAAAGGATGATGATGATTCCTATCAATACCCTCCCCTAGAAAATCAGCCTTGTCCTCAAGGCGGGAAGAAGGAAATTTCAGCCAATTTTGCGTTTGCAAAATGTTTCTTCAAAGCTTGAATTTCTGAATTCATCAAATTTAATTATATAAGAATTGCTGCTAAATGATGTGGATCTGGTTCAGATTGTGTTTTTGTAGGCTGCTGCACCAAAATAACCGTTGGATCATTATGAGGGTGTGGGGGAATTTCTGGGTTCTGGTTATGTTGTGATGGAGAGTTGTTCTCAAAAGATGAGTTCCTTGTATTCACCATGGCATCTGCAGGTCCCAAGACTAACCGCTCTGATACCAATTGATAGGATTAGAAGAATTTAGGATAAGAAAGGGAAAAAAAGAGACAATCTAGAGTTAGAATCTAACTCTAGCCAACACAGTGATTCTCAAATATTATCTTCTTCATTCATAAAGATATCTGAACAGAAATACAAAATATTTATAGTCTTCCTAAGTAACTGCTAATAACTTACATACAGATAGCAAACTATAACTTCTCTTAATTGAATGGATAATAAGCAATAACTTCCTTAAACTAACAATAACCTTCCTAACTTCTAATAACTGCCTAAACTGGTGCCTTTTCTTCTGGAATAAACCAGAAGAGGATGATGATGATTCCTATCATACTGCATCAATGATGGACCTGTTATTCTACTTATAACTGATTCACACCTGAGTATAATCAATGGTATTTTAAATGAGAAAAACATTTTAGCCCCTGATGCTTTTGGCAAGAAGTGGCTGCTCTCTACTGATGCACATCTGGTCATTATCTTTCTGGTTCATGTTTCATGAATAGTATGTCTGTGACAATAGTGTTAACATTCTCAATGCAGGTAGCTAACTTTCTTGGGATAAGTGCTGAATTGTTGCAGTCCATATGTCCTGGTCCAGATCCTTCCATGGCCGATGCTAACATTAAGCCTGACTTGCACAAACTTATTCATGATTTGGTGTTGCATATCCATGAGAATGAGCCAGATATAGAGAAAAGCATTCTGGTTTTCCTTCCAACCTACTATTCATTGGAGCAGCAATGGCGGCTAATGAAGCCTCTTGAATCTACCTTCAAAGTTCATATCTTACATAGTAGCATTGATACTGAAGAAGCTCTAATGGCTATGAAGATTTCAAAATCTCATCGTAAGGTACTTGTTTGTTACTAATTTGGCTAGTTGTGGTGTCATTCGTAGGCTTTTCTTTTCAAAGCTAAGAGGGGATAGTGTTGTAACTTAGTGTTATTAACTGTGTAGTGGAATTTATTATTGATTAGAGCATCGTGTGTTTGTTATATAAAGCATAAATAAGTGATTAGGGCATAAATAATTGTATAAATAATTAGTTAGGACTAAATAGATGGCACAATATTAATCATATGAGGTCACATGGCACTATATTAATCCTATAAGGCCATTAGTCAGGAAAGAGTGATTAGGACGGCTAGGATTCTGTTATGATTTGTTGTTGCTCAAGTCTAAGGCCATATCCTATATAAAGGGAGAGCCTAGGCTAAATGACTGATATATGTTGAGATATTGTGTATGAATGGAATGACAGTACAGTTTCGAATGTGTCTCTTCTCCCAATCTCCTAATTCTCTACAACCCTCTCAACAGTCTTGATATAAAAAGATAATAAATTTTATATCTATGCTTATTGTAATTAAGATTTTGCAAGTTGGATACTATATAGCTGGTAAACTCTGTAACTTTTATATCTTGAGTTATATGCCACAACAATTGGTTCAACTTCCTAAAAGGATCCAATGTAAGTTGTCTTGTTAATTTGGCCTGCACACATGTATAGGCAACAGGTGGTTACTTGATTTCTTTTCTTGTAATTCTTCCTCAATAGGATTTCTCATTTGTGTTGGCAAGTTTTCAGATATTTACATAGCTATTCACATGTTAGAAGTAGTTTGAATGATATCCTGCTCTGATGATTTCTAGCTGCTAGGGAATTTTTACTGAGTAATTTTCTTATCAAACAATTATTCATGATCTATGCTTTTGATGCTATCTGATAAAAGATTATTTTGTTAGGTAATTTTGGCTACCAACATTGCTGAATCATCTGTGACAATACCTAAAGTGGCTTTTGTGATTGATTCATGCCGATCCTTACAAGTCTATTGGAATAAGAACCTGAAAAAGGAAGCTACAGAGCTTGTTTGGGTTTCAAAGTCTCAGGTAAATATAATCTTATTCTCTACGGTAACTTGCTTTATTATTTCATTATCCTTAATTTCTTGAGATCTCATAGGCTGAGCAGCGCAAGGGAAGAACTGGTCGAACTTGTGATGGAAAAGTTTATAGGTTGGTTACTGGGCCATTTTTCAATGGGCTTGTGCAACATGAACATCCTGCTATTCTGAAATTATCCTTGAGGCTTCAAGTCCTTTCAATCTGCTGTGCTGAACCTAAAGCTATAAACGATCCCAAGGGTAAGTTTATGTGACCGTGATTTCCTGTGAAAATAGTGTAAATTTGATCTCTCTTCACAATTATGTACACAGGGTATTTATACTGAAGAGGCAGTATTATTGGATTGACATTTGCTTGCTTTAGAAGAAGCATCACTTGAAACTTGTCAGCGTTTAAAGAGAGTTTGATTTATCTTAATGTTGACTGGTGCACATGTGATAGCCTTGGGTTTCTTAATTTTCCCTCACAATGAGAAGATACTTGTGAATATTGAGATAATAAAGTGTAATATAATGAGCTTGTTTAGCCTTTGACTCTAGCAAAGTATCCTGACTTTTGGATTTCATGTCAGTACTGTTACGAAAAGCTCTGGATCCTCCAGATACTCAAGTTGTTGAAGATGCATTGGATTTGCTTGTTCGGATGCATGCATTGAGAAAGGCACCTCCTCGGGGCCGTTATGAGCCTACATTCTATGGACGGCTACTTGCTAGTTTTCCATTGTCTTTGGATGCTTCTGTTCTAGTGCTGAAGTTTGGAGAAAAAGGCATGTTGCGTGAAGGCGTCTTATTTGGTATAATGATGGATACACAGCCTCTACCCATTCTTCATCCATTTGGAGAGGAAGCTTTGGTAATATCAATCAGCTGAATCAACTTTATAATTTTCTAATGCACCTGATTGCTTGGCAATGTCTACTACCAGCCTCTACTTATCGTCTAATTGAATATTTTTAATGTCATCAGTTTGCGAAGTACGTTGAATGCTTCTATGATGAAAAGAACATCTTAACTTCTCGAAAGGAGAGAGAATTCATGGGTAACTTCTGTGCTTTTCAGTTTTGGCAGCATGTTTTCAAGGTACATTCTCTTTTAATTGTGCTTACAAATTCTAAATATGTTTGCATTGATGGTAAAGTTTTTCTTTCATTTGCAGGATGGATATAATATCAACCGTTTGATGCAAGTTCTGAATACTGATGAGGTAAATCTGGTCACACTCTGGAATGAACTAATGCTTGAGCTTGAACAAGAATGGTGTCATTACCATTATCTTTTGCGGTCATCACTACATCAGGTGTCAGAAATTTGTATGTATCCTGGCTGTTATAATCTCAAGATACATACTCTTGAAATTTTCTTGGTATCAAAAAATAAGAGTTTGTTTGAGTGGTCCTTTAAATTTTCTTACCATCTAATTTTTACAGATGAGGATATACTAAGTTCAGTCCATCGGTTTCGGCCTGAATTTCTGAGCACATCAAATGTCCTACCTTGTTCTACTGATCCTTATCAATTCAAACACACATGCCTCCTTGAATACCAGCTAGATGAGCGTGCAAATGTAATTGCTGCAAATGAAGAAGGCCTTGCACCATCAAACAAATCAAAGGAATGCATTGCAGTACCATATGTTACTTCAAATCACTTTTACATTAATGATGTGGCAGAGAAGTTTGTTACTATTATCAAAGAGGTATCACTCTTTGGAGTTATTGTTACCCATAATCCTTGTAGTGACGATTGACTTTCCCTTTCTAGAAAGAGGTATGATGGATGTTATATTCTTGCATCAAACAGATCAGGGCTCAACATGCAGAGGATACTTCTGGCAATCAACAGGAAAATGTCCGTGCTGATGATTATAGTGTAAACGGGCAGGTTCCTCCCTGTAAATATTTCATTATTGGGTCATGCAGCAGAGGCAGCAGTTGTTTATATTCTCACTCATTACAAGCTAAGAGGCCCCAGTGCAAATTCTTCTTTTCCTTGCAGGTATTTAGAATGAGTGATTTTGACTTAATGGTAACGTTTGTATCAGTACGATTCTGATTATTATATATTGCAGGGGTGTAGGAATGGAGAGTCTTGTAACTTTTCACATGATGGGGGAGATTCAGTGCTATCACTTAGCCCATACTACTGCCTGCCAGAAAATGATGGCGGGAATGTTCATGCCCTTCTCGACTTGTTTCCTACATCTTCCAACAGCTACCTTCTTATACTGGATGATACTGATTTACATTTCACCTCTAATCTTGCGAGCTTCTATGATCCATCGAGAATAATTTCTTCATCATGTTTGTCAGAAATAACCATATGTAAACCATCATTGTCAGGAGTCAGAATTTTATGGGGTCTAAGTCACCCATATGAGACAATTATTGCCAAAGAAGGGGAAAACCATATCCCCTGGAAGGATGTTCATTGTGTGCTATGGTTCCCTAGTCTCGATAGATACGGTGAAGCTTTTGATGTACAGTCGCGTCTCTTACAAGACTTCTTTGAGTATCTGGCCGTTCGAATTTTGGCTGATGAATTGTTCGAGGTGCGGGTTATCATAACCATGAACAACCTCAGATTTTCCCGACTTCAGGTAATTGCCTGGACTTTATATACTTCTAATTCTTTTCTCTATTACTGTCCAAACGGGTTACAAAAGGACTAATGATGCGTCCTGTATCTTTGATGGCTGCAATGCAAATATCTTACAGAATGCTCGTTATTGTAGGTAGAAAAGTTGGGGAGAGACTGTTTTTTCTTCCTTGAAGAATCATTTGTTTTTGACGAAGGCAGCTTTGGGGCAGTACATGACACCATTACCACTAAGAAGCCAATGGTGGCATCAAGGCCCATATCATATGTTTTTGTTCTGCAACGTCCCACAGACCGTCCCTTTGGTGATTATGTAGCTACTCTTAAGAAGCATCTGAAGGAAATTCAGACAAATTAGGCATGGACCCACTGTGAGTGACATGTCATTTGTCGCTGTGGCTTTGTAAATTCACTTTGAAAAACTTTTGTGACCAAGGATAAAACTTCATGGAGTCCTCAGATGGTTCTGCTATTTAACATTTTAGCGTTATTTTGATTTATGACACACAAGCCCGCCGGGCACCCGCACACGCATGTCCCCAGCTGTATGTATATGTAAGGAGAATTTTGATCTGTATGATCCATAATTTCTTCTGTTGATGTAAATATTTCATCATTATGAATTCACAGTTTAATATTTTTCCAAAATATTACATTTAGATATTTGATATTTCTTGTTTGTGGCATTGCTAAAAGAAGATATTAGATGAGAAATATTTCAGAAAATGATCAAGATCACGATAGAGAATAATAGAGTATCTAAGAAAGTTATTCAGACAATTATCTTATCCGTCAAAATTGTTCATTTATTTAGTATTGTTATTTTTATTAGCTATTAATTAAAATTAAAAAATGCTGTAGTTATAGTCCTAATTATAAGACAAATTTGACTTTTTTGGAGGGATTAAGGAAGCTAAATAAGTTACTTAATCATTTCATATGTTGTGTATTTTTAGATTATATATTAGTTTATTAATCAAACTAATTAGTTTGAAGAAAAAAATAAAAATAAAAATACTCTAAAGTAACTTAATTAACTTCCTTAATCCCTTCAAAAAAGTTAATTATTTCTTATAATTAGGACCGGCCTGCATCAGAATTCTAGATCCTAACTCGTTCTTTTTAGTTCAATAGATCCTAACTCGTTCAGTCATTAAAAGGTCTATTGGATCATTTATTTATTTTTTCACGAAAAAACAAGTCTTAAGGAAATGATAAGATGACGAAACTCATAATAATATGACATTTAATATACGTTACCAAAAAAAATATGATATCATATATGAAGTTTAATTTCCTCCTGAATACCGAAAGTCGGGGTGTGTGATAAATTATTTTTAAATTAGGTTGCTACGGACCAACGTACGTACGACATGTAGATTAGACCAATAACAACTTGCTCAAATGACGGAAAAAAAGGGGGCCTTACTTTTTGGCGAAAATTGATTACAGGGCCCAAGAAAGCAAAATAATTACAAAAAAGGCCCAAGAAACATTCACATGCCTTTTCTAGCATTTTTTCAAAAAAAAAAGTGTACGGACATAGTTGCTAATTGCTACAGATGTAGTTGTTAATTGCTACAGATGTAGTTGTTAAAATGTAGTTGTTAATTAGACTGATTTAGTTGTTAATGAGGACTGATATAGTTGTTAACTGCTACTGATGTAGTTGCTAACGTTTTTTGAAAAAATACCAGAAAAGGCCTTTTGGCATGTGAATGTTTTTTGGGCCTTTTTTGTAATTATTTTGCTTCCTTGGGCCCTGTAATCAATTTTCCCTACTTTTTGCTTCTGTCCTTAAGATGATAAGAATGTTTTAAAACGAATAAAACTGATAAAAGTCATTATTAATCAAGTTATGGATATTTATTTTATATTTAAACCCTTTAAATTGAAATAGAATATCTATATTTTTATTTATTCTTATAATTTTAATTTTTCTACTTTAAATAGAATAGAATAAAAAATTAGTTTTATAACCGGAGTTTTTATAAAATAATGTTGTTACTTATTAAACAACTTTAAATTATTTAAATCAAATTAAAAGATAGAACTGCCTACCCTTTAGATACAATTTAAATACGTATACACAAAAACCTGTTTACGCCAACCTGAGAGCTAAAACCTCATCTAACAACGCCTGAGTCAGGGACCAACTTTAGGTTGGCTGGAGATGGTGAGGCATGTGGGCCCCTAATCCCAGATTGCGCGGCTCCAGAATCTTTTTGTGCTTTGTGAAATATCGCTCCAAGTCCCCAGCAACAAGAAGGGAAGCTAACACGGTAAGATCAATCTCCCTGGCGAAAGAAACTCCGACACAGTGTACAGTGTCTGCGTCCCGATATCTTTGCATCTGCAGAACTCTATCGCAAGTGAGAATTGAAACTCAATCCTAATTGTAATGATTAGACCCACCTCGCAATCTCGCAAGCCTCTTGATTCACGGCACTCCATAGATTCCTGTATGTTGCAGCTCCATAGTTGGAGGCCTTTTCAATCCCAAACTACTAATACCAAAATCTTGGACTCTGATTCCTACATTAATGCTAACCCTCGACCATATTACTCCTCCTCCAATGGCATCCATACCAAGCGCCCCTGCCTCTCCGACCGCACCACCTCGTCCTTCTCTGTGGATGCTATTGATTTGTCTAAGCTGAGCTTGATTGACGACGATAAGCCGATTCCAGCTGGTCAATACAGGAGTGGAACCTACCGTTTAATCGCTCGTAAGAGGCGTCGCCGGGGATCTAGGTCTGTATCGGGTCGGAGCAGCGATCGTAGCGGGACCCGTAGATGCTGCTCAGTTGGGGCTTCGGCTGCATATGGGACATGCTCTGATTTTCCGGTGGCGATGGGTACAGATTCGAGCGGGGAGTTGTTTGGAAATGGTGATGCGAATTGGTCATCGGATGTGAGTGAAGCGAAAAATTCGAGGAAGGACAGAGACAGGGAAGGTGGCAGTGGAGAGAAGGAAAATTTGGGTTTGGGATTCGGTGTAACTGGGTGTTCTGATGCTAACGGAAATGAATCTGGGTATGGAAGTGAACCGGGTTATCGGGGCGATGCAGAGTTTGGTTATGGAGACGAGCTTGAAGAGGAAGAGGATGAAACACGACTATTATTTTGGGGGGATCAGTTTGGAGGTATATTTATTCCCTTTTCTCTTGGATTTGGCTCCTTGTACCCCTTTACTCTGTTGTGACGTTTCTTTTCGTTCATGAGCTTCATTTTCCAAAACATATACCTTCATGCTTACCCTTTGCTCCTCTGCGATCCAAAACTGGTCTAGTGATGTGGCGGGATCATGCAATTGTTTTGTTTGGGTGGTATAGCTCGGGTAAGTGGTCGGAATGAGCTAAAGTGAGTTTTTTTATCGCCACAGTGGGATATGTTGCATATGGGCATGTAGCCTGGGCCTGGGGAATCGCTAATGCGACCTTCTTTTAGGCTTGGTTACTGGAAAAATTATGAATCATTAGCACTTTAAGTTTACTCTTTGAGTGCATCTATTATCACTTATTCATGTGTGATGATGCTTCCCTTTTCTCCATCATCCATCCTAGGCTCTTAAATTTTGATGACTCTTCTGATTATTCGTGTGTAATAATGCTCAGTAATTCAGTGGCTATTTCCATTCTTCATTGCTGGACCTAGTTCTGAAATTAAAAATCCATTACATGAAGAGTTAAAATTCTGAGATGAAAAAGTAGTTGCAACTTTAGGTTTGAAAAACCCTCTTGACGTTGATTATGAAAAAGGGACAAACCTTCTGAAATTGCTTACTCTTTTTGTTAGTTTCAACATCAGATTCATCAAAACACTATCTCATGATCTTATACTTTTTTTTCTTTTCGCACTTGTTTCTTATTGAAATATGTCGTGTAACTACTTTATTATCATCATTTTAATATCATTTTGATCTTTTCATTCAAAAAATGAAAGGAAAGGAAAGGGACCAACCTGATCATATCTCTCAATAATGGCCAATTTCTTTGTGCAATGTAGCACAAGGGCTATTGCTACTGTTAATGGACTCTCTCATCTCGCCCTGTCAAACTAGTTTTGACTATCATTGTGGTTCAGGAAATAGTTCACGCCATACGGGGAGGAAAAAGGTGCTATTGCACTATCAAAATTGAGTTTATAAAAGCATATGATAGGGTTAAGTGTGGCTTTGTGAATAATAGCTTGAAGGAAGTTGGTATTGAGGACAAAGGAAAGCCTTCACTCACTTGTTATGGATTGCAGAACGAGATCATTGAATGTGCTGTGAAAAGGAGCTGAAATTAAAAAAAATAAAAAAAAGCCCAAGGATCGAGACAAGGACATTCACTCTCTTTGTGTCTGTCTTTTACATGAATAAATTGCCCCATGTTATAAGTCATTTGTTGGAGAGTGGATTATGTAAACCCTTCAACTTTTCAAGGAACATTCCTATAGTACATCTAATGTTTGCAAATAACCTTCTTATCTTTGGCGAGGCTTTGAGCAAACTAATTCAGTGCATGTTGGAGTCTTTGTACTTTGGAGATGTTATGTGATGTGTCAGGTGAAAAGATAAACTTGGTAAAATCATCAATCTTCTTTTCAAGGAATGTTAGTTATTCCAATAGGAGATAAGGTTCATTCAAGCACCAAGACAGTGGGAGATTAGAGTAGTCTTCATAGGAGGGATAAGGTTCATTTGAGATTGGTTTCATTATCAGCATCTAATGGGGAGTTGTTGTTGTCTATTCAATATTAATTGCTTGGTGATTTTGAAGTTTATTGACTACTTTTATGGTATTAGCCAATTGGCTTGTGATTTGGAGGCTAACTTTGCATCCATTGCTCATACTGTAGGTTCGAGAATGGAAATGGTTGGAGAGAACAACCTATTGGATCACAAAGTTCATCATAGATGCCGACGTAAGAAGCAAGATTGTAGAATGGTTGATGCATTGAAGTAAAATCCGTCATACGCTCGTATCTAAAGCCAAAACAAGATACCGAGCATGCCAGCAAGTCGAGCAGGTGGATCTTTGAGTGTGATACGGGTTTGCTACTTTGTGAGATCTACTTGATTTCTTTTGACAGGGAAACGAAGTCTCAACTCTTAACTAGTTGGCTGTTAAACTTCATCACATATTGATATAAATTTTAAATTATTTATCAGTATTTATGATTTTGATTTCTTTTATTGTGTGTGACTGCGCCTCGAAAGTGCATCCTTAATTCTGCTTGTGTTTCAAGACCCTGAATGTTTTCGCCCAGAAAGTGCACCTGATAAATTAATCCTGCAGTGTGCCGAGTATCACATGTTGCTTAATTTTTTTTTTTTGATAATAAAAAAGTTTTGGAAGAGTTCGACACTCCTCTACCAAAGCCAGAGCACGGCCCCGGGTTCTATGAACATTTACTGGGCACCACATGTTGCTTAATTGATAACAAGGTTGAATGTAGGCATATAGATTTTTGGGAAATTTTCGAGATTTGGTGGTGAAACCATATTTTTTTCTTAGGCCTGACATCTGGGTTCAACCCTTTTTAAGGGGAGAGAATTTTTGCATTGTTATCCATACGTTTGAGGAAAAAAAATATGATTATGCAGCTTAATAATGAACGATGCCATAATGTGATAGACTTTGCATAGACTGTTTATGTTTAAAATATGATTTAGAACAGATTTGTCCTGGTGGCTTACAGATAGAGTCAATACTCAATAGTCATTTGCAAAGTTGTCTAGCTCGCGTAAGGCAATAACTTCTACATGATATATAGATTCATAATATAAACTTGTATTGTAAATTTGCAAGAGATTATATTTATTAATGCATAGCTCTTAAAACATATAATTATCAACATTTATTTCATATAAGTAATCTGAAGACAGATTCAATTTAATATATTAGCCCCGCAAGGGAAATTTGCCAAAATAATGCAAAAAAAAAAAAAAAAGTCAAAAGTAAAAGCAGGTACTATTCAAATATATTATCAAAATAAAGCAATTTGTGACATCACTGAGTATGCAGCGTTGCCACGTGGCACGCCACAAGTGGCGTCACACATGACAACACCACTTGTGGCGTGACCACGTGTCACACCACCTGTGCGACGCCAGCAGTGCTAGCGCCACATAAAAAATATTAAAAAAAAACTCCTCGATTTTTTTATTTTTATATTATTATATTATATATTATTTTATATATATTAATATATTATTTTATATAATATATATTATATTATATATAATCACATTTTAAGATAACGTGTTATATATCACATTCTAAGCCAGGTCAACTAAGTGTTCACGACTTCGAAATTAAAACGTCATTTTAAAAAGAATATTTCATAAAATTTTCGAAATCGTGAACACTTGATTGACCTAACTTGGAATGTGATATATAACACGTTATTTAAAAATGTGATTGTGTGTGTGTGTGTGTGTGTGTGTGTGTGTGTGTGTGTGTGTGTGTGTGTGTGTGTGTGTGTGTGTGTGTGTGTGTGTGTGTGTGTGTGTGTGTGTGTGTGTGTGTGTGTGTGTGTGT
Source organism: Acacia confusa (assembly GCA_037074495.1). Classification (NCBI taxonomy): domain Eukaryota; kingdom Viridiplantae; phylum Streptophyta; class Magnoliopsida; order Fabales; family Fabaceae; genus Acacia; species Acacia confusa. The sequence continues at coordinate 2,637,610 of CM073507.1, read as the reverse complement.
GTGTGTGTGTGTGTGTGTGTGTGTGTGTGTGTGTGTGTGTGTGTGTGTGTGTGGCCACACAGGTGGCGTGACACGTGGTCATGCCACAAGTGGCGTCACCACGTGTGACGCCACTTGCGGTATTCCACGTGGCAACGCCACATACTCAGTGGTGCCATCTGACGTGGCACCACAAATTGCTTTATTTTGACAATATGTTTGAGCAGTGCCCGCTTTTGACAAATTTTTCTTTTTTTTGCATTATTTTGGTAAATTTCCCGCCCCGCAACAATTTATTACTCCTATTCAACAAAAAATAATAAAATAAATAAAAAGGAAAATATTGAGAAAACTAATATAAGAAAACATACTAAACAATGTGACATAAATATTAATATATGTCCATCAATAAGTTGTTGGTTGATATGATAAATAGTTTTACACTTGTAAAAGAGATAACACAAGTTCAAATATCGGTATACATATTGAAAGAGCATTAACATGAACGCTTGTGGTCCAACAAATATTAGGCACCAAAAAAGTTAACCCTAAAGAATCAAGTAGCATAACTAATATTAATTATTATTTTAATTTTCAGTTTATACACATTTATATGATTTTATTAATTAAATATTTTTTCATGGTTGACCCAAAGAAGAAAAGGTTTTTTCATGGAAGTTTTTTTTTACCATGAAGAAGGCATTCATTTTTTTTATTTTTAGGATCCCTTCCCCATGTTTTCTTGGAAGTCTTTGCATTTTTCAACCAGAGATTCTACGCAAATGATATATATGTAAGTTTCACAGTAATAAAGACAATAGCAGGGGGCCTTCAACATCCACCCTCGTCTACTCTCAGTCCCATTCACGAGTTGGACAGCAGCGGTCATCTACTATTAAAAACACGAATGTAATAAAAAGAAACTGTTTTATGAATCCTCTCTTTTTAAACATATCAAACTGATAATTGATAAATTAAAGAAGGGTTCTCTTTCAATACATGAATGAAATTTTTGGGAGATGGAGCTCAGAATTGATGTCCCAGGACAAATGCATAGAACCAACCCAATTAACATCTCAATAATGAGCCGAATTAGCAGCAGCAGGACTATTTTTATTGGCATAAGAGTCCAAACCTCCTTATCGCTTGTACCATGCCCTGTCCCCTCTCTGTACACGACTGGTAAATCGAAGCCTCTCGTTTGTAGGCATTCTAGTCATGTTCATAATCATTCCCTTTTTCGTCATTTTCTAACTAACTGCCCTCATTTTTATTTGTAGACACTAGAAGGACACTTGTATTCAAACCCATCATGAGATTTATGTTGCCTATCAGTTTCAGGTCTCATTCAGTTACCTAATCTATCTGTTCTGCTTCGCGTGATCATCTTCTTTTCATTTCCACTTTTTACCCGAACAGAGATTACCCGTTAAGGATAACGATCATGGTATCTTCCCCTTCTTGTTTGTCAAGTCGACGTTATGTGAATGATCTTTCTGCATAATTTCTACTTGGAATTCAGAAGCCATGCTTACAAAAGAAACTGTACTTGTACAGGCAATTAATTTACCAAAAGATGGCTTATGATATCAGGGTTTCTGTCGGCTGTTTGTGAAATGGATAGCTATGAATGTTGAAAGTTGAATGCCCATTATATTTGGGGTTTCACAACTTGAAACGACAAGTTTGAAAATGAGCATCACAGGCATTAACGAGAGACCCACCTTTCATTCACATGTTTCTAATTTGTACTCACTACCTATCTCTAATGTCCACCATCCTTAATCCTTTTCTTAAATGCGTTCACTACTCTCTTGCCTATTCAACTAACCCCCTCTCTTCCCCCGTCCTATATTGACAAGCTTTCACTATAACCAGTATGAGATCTGATCACGCATTTAAGGAGCCTACCCCTTCTGAGCTGATTTCACACTCAAAACTTTTTTCTTCTATAAACTATATGGTCATCATTCCTACCTCTTCCATTTTGTTCTTGAGCTCTTAATTGAATACGAAACTAGCAGCACAACAAACACCTCCTGTTTCATTTCATCATCTCTCATATCGTTATAAAATGATCAGAATATCATCATGTCTCGTGTTTGTTCTGCTAGTGTTCTTGCTTCCTTCTTCCCTGACAAGTACAGGTCATTTGGTGTCAGCAAAAGGGAATACTTATGTCACAGACGCATGCTCGGTGACTATGTACCAAGACCTGTGTATCCACTCGCTGGCATCATTTTCCAACGCGGCAAGAAGGAGCCCAAGCAGGTGGGCCCGAGCAGGAGTGTCGGTGACAATAACCGAGGTTAAGAATGTTCAAGCACATCTTGCCAGGTTGAAGAGATACCGTCTCCCGAGAGGAAGAAACAGAGCTGCTCTCTCAGATTGTATCGAAACTTTCGCAGATGCGCTTGATGAGCTTCACAGATCACTTGGTGTGCTCAGGAGGCTAAGCAGAAGCACGTTTAGTGACCAGATGGATGATCTCAATACATGGATAAGTGCTGCCCTCACTGATGAAGATACTTGTCTTGATGGGTTTGAAGGCCAAAAGCAGAGGCAGATTAAATCGCTGCGGGATCAGGTTCTGAACGTCTCTTATATAACCAGTAACGCTCTTGCTCTTGTCAACAAACTTGCCACTACAGGTCTGGATAGCATCACTGACCCATAGAAGTTCTGATGTAGCAAAGACAGTGAACTGTTAATTTGATTTATTTTATTCTTGTTGCGTTTTAAATCGTCTAGGAAATGACGCTGTCCCTGTGAAGTAGAAATAAAGATGGCCTCTGAGGCCTAGATCAGATGCCTCTGGATAGTGTGTTACTTACTACTCTATAACTATGGACACCGTTTCCTGTCTGGTGTTGTCGTATGATCCTATTATGTCTGATTTTTCCCCCCTCAAGGGATTTTACCTATGATGTCTGATTGACTATGGAAACTGAGAGACATCTAAATAGAGTTTACCAGACATCTGCGTTAGTTAGCAATACTTATAACACTTGGACTATTCAGTATCCAGCTCTCTCTCGATAATGCCAGAAGTTGGGGAAAATAGTACTAGCACATATTTTGTAAAATCTAATCTAACGTAGTAATATTCAGAAATCAAAATGTGGGATTGTGGGTCGAAGAAGAGTGATGCGGCATGACATTTTTTGGGTGTTCTGGACATGGGCCTTTGTAAAATGAGGCAAATGCTCAATGTTGCCAGAACCCAGTACCATCCTAAGGCGCAAATGTAATACTGTAACAAATAAGGCATTCAGGATTTCAAAATTGGATCTTATCACTGGAAACATGAGCCTTCCTAAAACCTAGTGGTGTTTGTATTAAGTTTAATAATTTCCACTTGTTGAATCAGCAAGTGAATAATTGGTTGAGGCAAAGTGGTGCCATCCCAATCAGCGCATATGTCAACATTGGTTTGAAATGGCAAAACGCAAATGATTGGCACGCATCACTAGCTCGTACTGCCTGTTTAATTACCCATATCTTGTGATCCAAGTGACGTCTAGGTATTGGCAAAATAATAATAAATAAGAGTTAAGGTGCTTGGTGTGGGCGTATTGGCACCAAAGCTAGTACCTGTTCAATATTAAAATTCGTTTCCTCCTTCTCCTCTCCTCTCTTCTGTTGAGCCAAACATAGAATTGAAATGTGCAGACTTGAAATAAATTGTTCGTTCTCAAAGACAGATGCAAAGCCTTAATTACATCTTATATGAAATCTGCAAATTGACATTCATAAAATTTATAATGGCCTGATGGGTGATGTGATGATATTGAAATGAATACAGCACGCCCTCAAGAACTTGAGTCTTTCTTTAACGGCAAGAAAGAGAAATGTGATGCACCACTTTGGGAACCCCAGATTGGAGCTCATCCGCAACGACGTCGTCGAGCCTGTCTTGCTGGAGGTGGATCAGATCTACCTCCTGGCTTGCCCTGCATCCCCTGTCCATTACAAGTTCAACCCTGTGAAGACTATTGTATATCCCTTTTTGAATTATTTCTCTCTGCAAGGTCAATGTTTAGATTCAAAAATTCGAATTCCGGCAACCTTAGCTTGAAAAGTAATCCCTCTATGATGTGCCTGAATCCACAATGCACCCACCCTTACTTGGAACTCCCTTGGATTCAGACCCAGTATGGTTCCCCGTTCCCCCCTAGGTCAAGCAAAGTCACACGTATAGTACGCCTCATCATCATATATATCTCCTATTCTTGAACAACTTGATTGTCCTCGTATCTCTCGGCGGCTTTATGTCTGCTCCGAACCTCAGATACATCCGTCAGTGCATGATGTTTGTGAGACAGTAGGAGAAGTGTCTCAATAACATCATACACACGTACGCGGATGTATCCGAGGTTCGGAGTAGACATAATGCCGCCGAGAGATATGAGAACAGTCAAAAAACCAGTTCACTTCTCTTTCCCTCCTCTTTCTACTTCTCTCCTGAACGTGTCTTCTTCCCCTCCCACATCCTTTCTTACTCCCCCTTCAAAATACCAATTCACTCTACCCTCCTCGTTTACGTACCCCTAGGTCAAGCGACGTCACATAGCATGTGGATGTGAGGGAGTGAATTATGGTATTTTGAAGGAGGCCGGGGAGTAAGAATGGATGTACCAATTAATGGATTGGATCTGCTTTGTGAAATTGAAAAGAGGTGATTTTGGTGAGTGGGAAGGAATGAGCTCCAGTGGGAAGCCGTCATTGATGTGACTGTGGGAAGCTCGTTGGCATGACAGGAGGAGGAGGAGGAGGAGGAAAGACGCCATGGTTAGTGTTATATGGAAGCCATATGGGTAATATCTGTTGAGAGAGAGAAGGATTGCAGTGAAGAGGAGCTACTTTTATTCTGAGGACGAGTGTGGGAGATAAGGAAAAAAAAATAGATTCTGAATTGCGGAGTCCACTAGACCCTATCTGGCCAGCTCGCCCTCAAGTTAGTGCTGGACCAATGGAACCAAAGATCGGACTAGGTAATGAACCGGTTGTGGCACAAGTTCAAGGGTCAATGGGCTAGGGTATAACCGGTCGGATTGGCTATATTAAAATATTACAATTTAATTGATAATAACAAAGTAACAATATAAATCATTATTCATAAGTCATCATTAACATTAAAATAGTCAAAATACCTAGTTAGTTTTTCAAACATAACTGATAACTAATATCAAAATGTATCAAAATATAATATAGTCAAAACATAATGATGTTAATCATCATTTCTCAAACATAACCTAGAACTAACATCAAAATAGTCAAAAGATAGCAATTTTAATCATCACTCATTTGGCATCCCTAGCTAGTTCTTCCCACTAATAACCATTGACATAAAACTATACAACTCATCAAGGTGATCTATTGGCCGGAGATGAAACATTAGGAGTTAGATTGGGGAAAGTATAAGCCGTAGTAACATCATTATTCAAATAGTGGCGTAACCAAGAGGAGGTGGTCACTTCTACGTTGAATCCATTCCTTTCACTAAAGTTTTCAACCATATAATGTACTAGTCATCATCTTCTTTATCTATCATCATCATATCTTCCCTATTTGTCATTCTTTCTTTCTGTTATACTTTTATTGTAAAAGCAAAGACATGAATATCTTAACCCACAAAATTTTATCTCTCGCTATTCAACTCAAAAAATAATCATAGAGAGCTAGGAATAAAAGCAAGTAAGCAACACTGAAGTAAAATCATAAAGAGCATAAAAGATAAAACAGAGAGCAAGATGTCGATGACGAAGAAAACATTGAACAAAGTGCAACACGCCGGTGACTAAGAAAACACTGAACAGAGAGCAACACACCGGTGAGTGAGACTGAAGAATAGTTTCGTTACCATGAGATTGAAGGAGTAACACCCATTGACTAAGAAAGTCAAGAATGGGGCTAGCCGTTGCTCTTACAATTGCAAAATCACTAGCTAAATCATAGTCACCTCACTCTAACAGTTGCAATTCGTTGTCCCCTCTTTACTGTCTCCTGAGCTCGCCATCGCCTCTTGCTTTTGCATGAGCTCGTCGTCGACTTCAATATTGCCGACACAATTATTGCAAAGCCGAGATCGATGAATCGAAGAATGGGGCTAAGGCACGAGTTCTCTATCTCTTTCTGGACTTTGGAATTAGTGATGATATGATGTTATGATCAATGAATCGATCGTCTTGGCCAAGTAATTCATGTCGGGTTGCCGGGAAACTGGATCCGACTCGATGTTCATTTTGTCTTCTTCTGAAATGTCCCAAAACGATGCCGTTTTGGGACATTTTCAACCCAAAAAAAAAAAAAAAACCTCAAGCTAGCGAGTTGCTTAAGTCGATTGAGACTCGGAATTGATCGAGTCAGCCCTCCCCCGAGCCAAACGTATAGTTTTCCGATCAAACGGGTCGGTTAGGTGTGATTTTTTATTCCATAACTGGACCAGATTAAACCTTGGGTTGCCCTGTATAGCCTAAGGTCTTTTCCAGACCAGACCTCAGGTTAATGTCAAATCTGATCAAGTCCATTCCATGCTCATCCCCAATGATCGTTGGTGGTTAGTGTGGTCGCCCGGTGGCTCCAGGGAGATATCATCAAGAGGGGTGGCAGTGACGTTTAGGGTTTTTTGTCTTTTTTTAATAATAAGATTATTTTGAAAAGACATATAAATTTGGTTAAAATTATATAAGAATAGCAAACACACTTTTAAACCTCATTTCTACATCCATATCCATTTCCATAAGAGAGAGCCCTAGAGATTCTTAATTATCTTTAAATTAAGCTTGTCCTGGTATTCTACCGAAAAAAGTTAAAGAAAGAAGGCTGTGGCAGGGACAAACTGGCCACACAGGAAGATTATGGATTGAAACGAAAATTACGTTATGATATTCGGCGTCGCATGAATGAGTAATTGATAGGGCACTGACAATAGAAATGTTGAAGTGTGTGGGCGCCGCTTTTACGTAGGTGGTCCGAGAAACAATCGACCCTGACGCTAAAATAGAGCACAGCTGGCCCAACACAGAAGATGACCCCCACAAGAGAAACCCTGATATCAGTAGGGCAAAGCAGTTGTTAGGCATAGGGCCTGCGCAGGGGCCTCCCTCTTATGGTTGCTGACTTCCGTCAACGAATTTTTGGTGACCCCAGGGATGGTCCATAATTGATTCATAATCGTTAAACCTAGTGTAGTTTGCGGCTGCTTGCAAGAGTTTGTCATATTTCCCTTGTCGTTGGTTCATTCTCAATTTTTTATCTCATTGTTATCGTGTTTGTTATTATATTCCCTCTACATAAATTAAGATCAGATTAGCAGAATCTGTCTGTACCTCCAGTAAGCTTTAATTTGTATTATTACTCTATCTTCTTTCCCTTTTCTTTTTCATTCTTCCCGGGTAAGATTATTGCCCTCTTCAGTTATTACAACTCTGATTCTATCTACCAGAGCACTATATAGATCATAAGATCGCCGAGTCTTTCGACCTGTTTCAAGGTCAACGTGGTCTTCTAAGCATCAAGTTGAGTGTTACAGAAACAACACTTGCTCTTCAAGGCGCTTACATATATATATATATATATATAAAAATCAGTGGCGTCCAACTCCAAAAAATTCAACAAACTGAAATTTCAAGGTCACACACAGAGACTCTACATTGACGAGTGATGCAGCAACCGTCGTCCTTTCAGCCCACAAAAATAGCTTGGACGCGATCGTGCTTTTCGTAAACGCCGTGTTTCGTCGCCTGGCAACGGTGAAGCAGCTGTGGCGACTTTCTCGACGCCATAGTCAATGGTCTGACTCTGATCATCAATTGGTTCAAAAGTGGTTCGGTTTTGGACGGCATAAGGGGCACGCTTGTCGAGCCAATCTATGATGTCTGAGAAGACAAAGTCGATGTTTTCGTCGGGCTCCCCAGAGGTGAGGCCATGCCACATGTCTGGGTACAGTTTGATGGTCTTGTCTATACTGCTGGCTCGCTCGTACAGTGACTTGCTTACTTCTGGATCCGTAACCGTGTCCGCCTCTCCATGCAACACAAAGAACGGCAGAGTCACCTCGTGCAGGCTTTCTTCCAGATTCATGCTAGTTCGTAGCATTTCCAATGCTGTTTTCAGCCTTGGCTTGTCCTGATATATCAACTTGTTTTTCCTTATCTGCAGTCGTTGTTCAGATGTTGAACATTTCGTTGCTAGCTATTAAAAGAAAACAGAGAGAGGGAGAGGTTATTAATTAGTTAATGAATGAAAGGTCACCGTTTCTCGCTTGGAAGGGTCTTTGAAGGCGGAATCAATGACATCTTTGGTGGGGACAATCTTCCACGCAGGTATAACATCTTCCACTTTGGTCAAAATGCTTATAACCATCGGGTGTGGCTTCACATCCTCTGATATCTGCCAAATAGCACCAGCGTGATCATTCCATTACGAGCCACCGGATTGAAATGAATGTGTGTGCAAGAGAGAGATATGAATACGTTATACGTATGTACGTACCTTACACATGGGGGCAACGAGAACGGCGCCGTCCCAGAAGTAAGGGTCCTTTTTATGCAGGAGCAAGGCCACTGCCCCTCCCATGGACTCTCCGTACAAGAACCTGCCCTTTCCTTTATATCCTTTGACCTCTGAAGTAATTAATAATACCAAATTAAGTGAATTCATTCATTTGAAGCAGCAAGGACCGACGAACTGGTGATCTTATACATAAGAAGGGAAGGAATGGAAATATGCCTACCGGCGACGGACTTGAAAAAGTCACAGCAATCGGTAACAAGGTTGTCAAATTTTCTGATGTAACAACGCGAACCTTCAGAGCGTCCATGTCCTTCGTAATCCATTCCGAACACCGCATACCCAGCTCTCGCTAGCCTCACTCCACTTTCTATAACATGTGCACCCAATCAAAACAAAGTGTTTAATCCTACAATAACTTACATTAGTTTTTTTTAAAAAAAAAACATTTTTAACTATATACCATGTTTACGGTGCTCTTTCCTATTCACGTTGTTGCAATTATCTATATGTGAGAAAATGAAATATTAAACTACCTGGTATCGTGTGTCTGTGAAAGATGTAGTAAATACTTTTTGTTGAAATTAAAGAATCGAATAATATCATATTTTTTTGGCCAATGAATGATATCGCATTGAAATATAATAGAGTATTATAATATGATATAATTGAGAGGCGTGGACATGAAAAAGATAAGATGGAATATCGCCATTGGGGGAAGATTCGGACGCTGCGCCTAATGTTTATCTTCTCCCACACGAATCCATATCAAATGATTCTTTTTTTTTTTTTTTTTTGCCCAACCAATGTCGAACGACTTTAACCTATGAGCATAATATTGATTTACTCAGATAAACAAAAAGGATCTATCTTATACTCAGCAGGGAAGGTCAGAATCTTGGGACTAAGAATTAGCTGGACCCAGCTATGCATAAAACTGGGACTTTTTTGTAATTTTTGTTGATGAATGAAAAACATGTGAAAATTGTTCAATTTGAAAATCCTCCTACGTGGTTGACTTTTTTAAAAAAGATTACGGAAACTAAATAAACTACTTAATCATATTATATATTGTGTATTCTTAGATTATATGTTAATTTATTAGTCAAACTAGTTAATTTAAAGAAAATAAAAATATGATTTTTTAAAAAAATCAACTTAATCTTATAATTAAGATTAAAAGGACTAATAATTTACATCACACTGCGGTCTAACGTTTGCTTATCATGTTTATCGTCCTCCAGCTATATATGCAGGCGTGCAAAATATGAGCTCACGTCACTTCCAACTTTTAAAATAAATCGAAGGAACGTTTCAATGGTGGTATATAATTATATTTCCATTGACTTTCTCATAAAATTATACTCCCTCCCTCCCTCTCTCTCTCTCTCTGATCCTAATTATAGAACTAAGTTCTTACATAGTGTAAATTATACTACAAACTTAATCTTATAATTAGAAGTGGAGGTAGTAATATATATAATTATTCAAGTTATCACATCTACATGATGTATGATATATGTAATTAATTTAATGCATATGCAATGATGCAGTTAGCTAGCATTTGTTTTTAAGTTACGGCACATGGGGTAAGAGTACCTTAAAACAATAAATGTTGGGTCGGAGGATATAAGTGCTAAAAGCAGGGGATGTTGCATGCCATCAATATCAGATTTTGGCATTCCGTTTGCTGCTGGGAAAAAGGTGGTATACCTGTATATATGCATACGTGCGTGTGTGTGTGAGTTGTCCATACATTTTATATACCAAACTTAGGAGATTTCATTGATCTGGTTTTCGATATAAGTAAGACAGGAATACACTAAAAAAGGGGCAATAGGTAAACAGATTTAGCAAAGCGATGATATGGGGTCATGTAAATGTAGGTGAACTAATATTTGTGTGGAATATAATTCCAATGACTACAAGCCTGAGAGGTGGGGTGGGTGAGACTTTGTCATTTTCCATTCCTCTAAGCTTTCTTTCTTTTGGTATAGCTTGCCCTGCTTTCCTATCTTCTAGAATTCCTATATTCTCTGGGTCGTTGAATAATTCAGGGATTGCGCATTCGTCAATAAAAAAACGACACATGCTTGGATTTTTGGAATTAAGAATAGCAGAGGAAGGAAGAACATTTATTACCTCGCATGTAGCGACTGCACTCCATACCATAACCTGCAACCATTAAGTAACAAAAATGATGTTAAATAAAGTATATGGTCGCACCCACTTGAACCTGAGAGAGAGGGAGAGGAATGGACCGTGGCAAAGGAAGACGAGAGCCTTGGGAGACGAAGGTGGCAGCCATTTGCAGGTGAAGAGCCGCACTCCCCTGGAATTCCTTCTGTATCCCTAACGTAACTTATATGTTAGTCATTCTGGCTGAACACACGCACAGAACTCGAACGAGAGAGAGAGAGAGAGAGATTTACTTCTTGATATTCAAACTCTAAATCCATGACAGAATAGGAAGAGGGGAGGGGAAAACCAAATATGAACAGCTGCTTTTGAATTGAGATAAAGACAGATTATTTTGGCCGAGAAATATGCAGAACCGTGAGGATGAATGAAACTTCAAGATATTATTTATAGTGGGATTACCAAGATAAAGCAAATTGATATAAAAATAAATAAATAAAGCGGTGGCCGGTGGGTGCGACCAGCCCATCCCGGATCTTCAGCCAGGTGGGGCCTCGCTCCCATGCAAAACACGCAACACGGAATTTTGGACCTTTCTGTTTTGTTTTCTGGGTTCACCCACTTCTTGATTTACTAATTTTTTATACGGAATTTTTTTTTAAAAAATATCATTTTAATTTTAAAATCTTAAATAATAATTTTTTCAACAAAATTAGTACTCAATTGTTTTATTATTATTGTTAATCCCATTACCGTTAAAATCAACAAGATTTTAAAATTTAAATAATTTTTTTTGTCATTTTCCCCTTATAATAATGTAAAGGTTAAAATACATTTTTAATCATTTAAATTTATATGAGGTATAATTTTTTGTCCTATTCTGTATTATAATAGAGATGTCTAGCCGATGAACTAGTAAATTGATATCTGATCAATAAAGCTCTCTCCGAGATATATATGGATCAAATACCGATGAGTGTCATAAATCACCAATGAATGTTGTAGATGAGTATACAAATAAAATCACTATGCAAATAAAATGGCTTTCGCTTGAGGGATGATGTGTGTGTATAGTGACAGCAGAATAATATATATATATATATATATATATATATATATATATATAGAGAGAGAGAGAGAGAGAGTCAATGTACCTCTAGAGTTTATCTCTTATTTATAGAGTTATTGAGGGTTTAGATTCATGGGCCCTGTGTGTCTTATGTCCTAAGTTTGGTGGCGTCGCTCCTAAGTCAATATCCTTAATTATAGCCGATTAGTTAGGATCTCTTTTGATTTAGGTTGATTAGGGTTTAGAGAAATTCTGATATGGATTGCCTCTTGTTAGGCCATACCATAAGTAAGCCTCATTATTGGATCCGTAATAAATTCTTTAACTTTATAAAGTACACTTTTGGTCCTATAATTTTAACACTGTTAATGTTACTAACAGAAAACACCGACGCATCAAATTCAACTGAGAACTATGTAAGTTTAAGTGTTGACTGTGTAATCAACATCTATTACTTTAAAATTTTAAAATATGGATAAATTGAAAAATATCTAAATCCTTAATGAAATAATCATTATCAAAACCTCGATTATATTAAAAAAAAAAGTTTATGATCTAAATATAAAAATTTCAGTTTAATAATCTAAATATTAAAATCTTGATTTTATTTACAATGATTTATCAGGAAAATGTTAAAAAAAATTAAAACTTAAATATGCTCTGTTAACAATACAATTATCAGTTGAGTTTGCTGTGTTAACATTTTCCATTAACAACATTAATGATGCTAGAAATATAAAATCAAAAGTATAGTTAACGAAGGTAAGGGACTAAAAATACACTTTATGTGAGATTTAAAAAACTAAAAGCATACTTTAGCCTAGTATAAGATAATAGTTCAAATTACATACATTTAAAATATTTTATTTCAATTATAATAAAAATTATATTTCGCTTAGTTACTCAACCTTTTTTTATTTTATGTTACAAACTTATTTTTATGTTTAATTTCCTTTTTATTCATGTATAATTTTTAAGTTGATAGAATAGTCATGTAAATTAAATAATATGTTCATCTTTATAATTTTAGGAGTAAATTAAATAAAATTATATAATTTTGTAAAAAAATTAATTTGAATGTAACTTAAGGGTAAAGGTGTAAGAATACACATGTATTTTACACTACGGAGCACTTAGCACTAAATACTATTTTTTAGGCACAAAATTACAGCTTTCAAAACTGAGGCAAAAATGTCATCCCCATCAGATTTACTTAACAGAGTTACTTTAAGCAGTGGGCCCCACATTATTAAAAAAGAAAAAAAAAATCTGACTTTTTAAATTTACTCTCCCGCCCTCCCTTCCCTATCGGTGGCACATTGTTCCCCATGCCTGTCCGGCACCATTGTCGCCACCAGCTCCGGCGACCAACAAAATTGCTCCTCCGCCGGCGACACCTTCGTCGAGCCCTCCTTTTCTTTCCTCTCCATCAACTTCACCACCAAATTAGAAACCAAATAAACAAAATCCGACACAAAACAGGGAATGATTAAGCAAAAGAAACAAAGAATTTGACGGTGAATCAAAAACAAAACAGAATCAGAATTTGACGATTAAGCAAAATAGAAAAATCACCATTTTCAACGCTCAGCAACATGGAAAGGCTGCAGGAGCAGATTCAAAAGCCATAGAGGACAAGCTTGGAAGCAGGAACGGCCCTTCCCCTAGAATCTACTCTAGGTCCGAGGAGCAGGTAGTCCAACTTCTTGAGCAGCCGAGAATCCGAGATATTGAACAACGAACATTTGATTTAATCTCGTCTTCCCCCGTCCTTGAAAGCCCTCCTCTCCTGGGCCTAGCCCTCTTTCTCAACTCGAGTCTTAAGTTCAGTAGCTTTCATCGTTGACGAAGACCTGTGAAAATAAGACAAAGAAGTGGGGAGTCTATGCTTTGAATGAATCAGTAACAATGTGAAAACAAATTGATCTGAAGAGAAAGCCTACCTTCACAGTGTTTTATTTCTCGGAAACTTCTAACTGATATCACTTTAGCCACTCTAGAGCTTATAAACCCTAGGTTACAATAGATCCAGGTTGAGCGCTAGCTTTCTTCTTTTGTCTGAGACAAATCAAAGGGTGTGAGGAGGTGGGAACAGGGAGGGCAGTGAAGTAAATTAAAAAGGTTAGGTTTTTGTTTTTATAATGTGGGGCCCACTGCTTAAAGTAACTTTGTTAAATGAATTTGACCATATTTTTGCCCCAATTTTAAAAACTCATCTGTACTTTTGTGCCTAAAAAAGTATATAGTGTTGGACACTCCTAATTTAAAATACATGTGTATTTTTAGACTTTTACCCTATAACTTATAAACAGTTTATAATTCAATTTAATATATAAAACATGTTTGAAAATATTTATAAAAAAAGAAAAGACGTGGATTGGCTTGCTCGCAACTTGCAGAATACTATAACCAAGCCCATTTTAAGGCAGGCTTTTACCGACCCACCACATTTCCACGGCTATTAAGCCCTGGAAACCAAGACGGCAACAATGGGTGTCGTTTGACGGAAACCCTAGATAAGAGAAACCCTGCGTATAACTCAATCCGGACTCTGGAGGGACCTGTATTGGAAAGAGGCGGCCTCTGCGAGTGTGTGATTGTGTGACTCCGCCGAGACGCCAGAATGAGCCGCGGGGCAGCAACTGGAGCCAAGGGCAAGAAGAAGGGAGTCATCTTCGTGATCGACTGTTCGAAACCGGTCGAAGATAAGATCATGGACGTTGCCTCGCTTGAGAAGTTCCTTCAGGAGAGGATTAAAGTCGGTGGCAAGGCCGGTGCCCTCGGTGATTCAGTCACCGTCACTCGCGACAAGAGCAAAATCACCGTTACTTCGGACAGCAATTTCTCTAAAAGGTAGTACCCTTATTATTTTTCTTTTCGTTTCTCCTGCTGCTTTTCCGTTGCGACTATTGGTAAAGATGTTTTTTCCCTTGTGTTGTGAATTTTTACTACCTTTTATTATTCCCTATTCGTTTAGCTTATTCACAGAATAGAAATTTGTTCACACTTCATCTCATCGCTGTTTTTGCTGAGACGCTAAGAATTTTTTTAATGAAATTTTCGAGGCTTTAGTCAACGTGACGGGATTCAAATCAAATTTTGGTTTTTGCGGAAGTCATCTGAATGTATCAATACATTTTTAGTCGAATTGTTCAGGAGGATCGAGTGTAATTGAAGCAATGAAAAATGAGCATTTTTAATCTAATTGCCTTGCCCTTTTTAATTATTGAAGATTGACACTGTGATGTTTTGTCGTAATACTTTCAGATTGTTTACTATGTCTTCTAGCTTACTTTACACTTGAAACTAATGATTGTGACAAGCTTTGAAGAGCTTGCCTCTTGTATAAATACAATGTCAACATTGGAAGAGCTTGCCTCAAACGTTTAAAATAGTGACTTTGTTAGTGGAGACACAACATGATTTATAGAAAAACAATCACTGTAAGATATCTGCCTGAATAAGCAGGACGCCTGATTGTGATCCTGTAACTGCTCCTATTCCCATAACTCTGGTGGAACAGCAGCAAAAGGATAGACTTTCATTTAAAAGACAAAAGCTTACTGTGGAGAAAATTAATGAATTTCATTGCTCAAAATATATTGCCTTAACTCTGTTTTTTATGGAACCGAAATATGCGGCCCTACTCTGCCGTTTAGATTTCCTTCATTGATGATGCTTAACTTCGCCTTGCTCAGGTATTTGAAATATTTGACAAAGAAGTACCTGAAGAAGCATAATGTGAGGGATTGGCTTCGTGTGATTGCGTCCAACAAGGAGCGCAATGTCTATGAATTAAGATACTTCAACATCGCCGAGAACGAGGGAGAGGAGGAAGACTAGAAGTCCGAGTCTGTCACGGGGCCTTAAGCCGCTCTCAACTAGGCTGTTTTATTGTGGAGTTTCCTTCGTTGTTGTTTATTATATTAACTTTTAGTGGTTAATTAATATTCTTGTGTTTCTTTTTTGTTGATTAACTTTTCGCCCGTTTAAGTTTTATACTGTAGTGATTATTCTAATTATTAAAACTGGTTTTGATCGAGCATAGTTTTATTGTGGAGTTTCCTTCGTTGTTGTTTATTATATTAACTTTCAGTGGTTAATTAATATTCTTGTGTTTCTTTTTTGTTGATTAACTTTTCGCCCGTTTAAGTTTTATACTGTAGTGATTATTCTAATTA
This sequence comes from Acacia confusa, assembly GCA_037074495.1. Lineage (NCBI taxonomy): Eukaryota > Viridiplantae > Streptophyta > Magnoliopsida > Fabales > Fabaceae > Acacia > Acacia confusa. Next base: position 2,621,728 of record CM073507.1, on the reverse strand, counting down.
TTAAAACTGGTTTTGATCGAGCATATATGTTTGCAAAGGTTTCACAAAAGCTTTACGGATTTTCGCAGCGTGAGTTATGTGGTGCTCGGTATGACCTATGACTGTCGCCGTGCTTATCATGACTACTGCCTAGGCTTGACATTAATTGTTAGGTCTTGGGTTTTCACTTTTCAGATTGTTCGCGTAATTAAATGTACGGTGAGATTTTGACCCTTTATTTAGGAATTTTAGGACTGTTTGTTATGTGACTTTTTGAATTAGTGAGTTTTGGCAGAACGCGAACTCAAAAGGGAAACAACTGAAAAGTTCTTTTTTTTAGATATGCGAATGGAGATGTGTAATATTTGTTTTAGTCTTTCTATTATTGTCTAACTGTAAATATAATAATCATGGTTCTTATTATAAGGCACCAATTAACAATTCTTTTATACTTTTAAAAACAGTTAAAGTCAATAAAGTTGTATAGAATTTAAGTAATTTCTAATATTGCACCTACTAATTACACTAAATTTCAATATTCTATTAATTATTTCTCTCACCCACTACTTTTGTTAACTAGGGGTATACATGGAAAAAGATAATTAATGCTCATTGGGAACAAGCAAATGCCTTATAAAAAGGACCAAATAAACTTACTAGTTGGGTCCTTATAATAAAGACCAGAGGGAGTATTCATATTATGTTTTTCATTAGCATGCATCATCAGCATCGTGTATTTTTCAAGGCAATAGCTTGTGAAGATCCCAAGAAATGGGTTTGATACCTGGTAAAATAGTGTATTTTTCAAGGCAATAGCTTGTGAAGATCCCAAGAAATGGGTTTGATACCTGGTAAAATAGTACATCCTCGTATCATTAATATAAGATATAATGTTATAAAATATAATTACCTAATTTGATTTGACTAAGAAAGTTAGTTAATATAATATATATTTTTTAAAATATTTTAATTATCTTCCTTAATTTTTTTATTTCCTCTTTTGGTTGATTACTACTGATGGAGCTGTAATTAAGAGTTGGGTTGGTCTCTTGGTTTAGGAAAGTTGAGAGTATTTGGGAGTTGGGTTGGTCTCTGCTCAAAACATGCTATTCAAGGGTTGCCCATAAGGGAAAGAGATGTTTACCATTAACTTCAAATGAAAGGGATTTGATCACTTGTCATATTTCTGCGGGTCTTTGCTTTGTTGAGGGATGACCAATTTGTATGGGTTTTGGGCATTCTTGTTATTTGTTTCTGGGCTTTTTGGCTTGCTCACGGGTTATAGGAATTAATCAGTCTGTAGGTGAATTTATGTATCAGCCGAACTTCGCATAGCAACCAAGACATGAAATTCTACGCATTTCAACAACAGAAGTACAGAACCCTCAACAAATTCTCAAAAAACAAAATCAGCTCAACATCTAATATACGAGGGAAGAGAAATGAAATTTGAACTTGTCACCAATGTACTTTGAACTCGTGCAAAGCAGTCACCCGACCGAGTAATATTATTAGGCCTCACATTTAGAAGCTCCCCTGTTCCGAGGATTTATTAGTTGGAATGGTTCATTCGACTCTCTCTTACGTCCCTTCACTCCAATATCCAATTCGCATCTACATGTGAAGATTACTTGCACTTGAAAATAGTAGGTTAAGCTAGCGCTGGTGCAGCTTCCAGCTGTTTCTTTCCTGAACTGTACTTCTTGGTTGTAAACCTGCCCTCACAATTGTTAACAAAAAAAATCACCATTAGCCTCGAACAATTTCCATCGAGAACTTTTATAGAATGAAAAAGAAATTTGCAACGTTTTTATTTTATTTCAATCAAATTGAAAAAAATGCAACCACAAAAAAAAGGGAAGATTCTAAAAACAATAGCAAAGCCTTATTTCACTAGGTGGAGTCAACTATATGGATTATATGATGTCACTGTACCTTATCAAAAAACTAGATCTTTCGATAGATTATTAATATAGATCCCGCTCTATAATGATTGTAATATGCAAATTGTTATTGGAACCTTCATTAGAACCTTTTACTTTATAATGATTGAGAGACTTAAGACTCTATTTTCCTGATCGCAAACCACAAGGCCCCTAATATTTATAAGGGGATCAGAGATCGTCTCTTTAATTCCAATTGTTACCCTGTTAAATGAGAGATGATATATAATATACCTACAATAGGCTTTCTTGGAAACAAAACTGTGGCAATGAAAATCCAAGGTAAAAAAAGAAAAACCTGTAAGAAAACAGGGTTACCTAAAGAAATCCCTCCATAAAAACTCATGCATCAACCAATTTGAGCCACTGCCACCACCATTTTGGTTTGAGGATGCAGAAATAGTCCTATCATTGTCACAATTAATTAGTTAAATCTATTTGTTACTAAAATTATAATACCAATGAAAGAAAGATAAAACATTGAAGGGCGCACCTGCTGGCAGTTTTCTTTAGCTCATCAAATATTGTGCGAGGGGAGACGCATCCTGTTGACAACCATGGAGAAATTTTGCAGGAAAAGTTAGCACCATATATATTATCTTGGGTGCCATTATTAAACCCCTTGTGTGGTTGAGCTTCGCACTCAGCTGCAAGTTTTTTGAGCCTCTGTAGTGCTTCAGTCTCCCCTCCAATTATGGAAGTGCCAGCAGCTCGCTTCCCATCCTACAGGTTGACGATGGCATTCCAATCAATTTATTGGCTCAATGTGGAGTTCAACTTTCTTAATTACTAAATTTAATTTGACATCAACAATCTATTCTCCTTCCCTAGAGTCAGCTAAAATATATAGGAACATAGAAGACTAGTCAAGACCACATTGTTGGAAATTAAAGAACATGGCAAGGCAAAAAATGGTGGGGTAAATATCTTGTTCTAGTACAACATGAAAAATTTTAAACTTAATATTAAAACTCAGATAGCATGTAATTATGTGAAGAAGAAGCAAGCAACATGTGATGTTGGAGTCTTATACTATTATGTTCTACTAATAGATACTTATTAATATGATCGCACCTCAATGTCAAGAATCACACCACAATCGGACTAATAGCCAGCTTAGCAGTCATTTTGATAGCAACACTTACTGTAGAATCCCAACATTAAGTCTTCTTAAGATAAAACTTAATACCCTTAATACCCCAATCTCCACCTTGAGCCAAAGAAGCTCTCATTGTCATAACACTATGGCCATTAATACAAAGGCACTAATCCAGGCTTACTCAGAACTACTCCATCTTTCCATAAAAATGAATATTTTCTCACTCAACATCCTTTTGACAGAAAAGAAAACCGTACGCAAGTGATGGAGGAAAAACACCACAAACTTACATAATCTTTTTTAACCGGCATGATTGGACCAATTTTTCTACCAATCGCCTGCAAATTATCCCTATTTTTTGTGTGTCAGATGCAACCAAAAGATAAAAGCATGAACTTATGGAGGCAAATGATCGTAGTTATCTAATTAACAATTTGAGTAATGATAGCATTTTGCAAAATTGAACAAAACCAAGAATCAAACCTGTGCCATTGTTGCAGATGGCTTAAGACCAAGGTCCGTCGAAGAAGGAATTTGCCCCGGATCCACATCTCCTCGAGATGGAAGTCCTTTTAGCTGATCCAATGCGTCGATTGTCTTCCTTATCTCCAACTTTTGAGCTTTCTCCTTAAATCCACCATGGTTGGAAGGCATATGCTCCAACTTGAAAGGTAAGTCATCAACATGGTACAAAGTACTGCCCCAGAAGTACTTAACCTCTATGTTCTCCTCCTTCATTGACGCCTCAACTCTTTCCTCGGCCTTCACCTCGTCGCGGGAAGCCTCTCTGTGGGCATACACAGCATCAGCACCAATTGCCTTCGCCAACTCAACCAATATAGTCTCAGGCTTCCCAATTCTGACCACAAGATCAGACCCTCTTGCCTGAAGGTTCTTTCTGAGATCCGAGATCGCTTCGATCAAAAATGTGGTTTGGTTAGACCCACTCATATTGAACCCAGAAGAAGATTTCCCATGATCTCTAGGATCGAAACAGTAAACTGGCAAGACCGACATGGATTCGTTGTTGGCGGAATTGAGACATTCATTGTCGCGAACACGTAAGTCATTGCGGAACCAAACGATGGAAGCTCGACGAATTGCAGCCACATTAGACGGATCTAAGGGACGATGGGGACCCAAAGTGAGAGGATTGTGGAGAGGAATGGCTGAAAGAGTGGACTTGAAGGAGATTTTGGAAGGGGGAAGGGAAGAGGAGGAAATAGAAAGATGAGTGAGAGAGGAAGCCTGGGTAGGGACTTTGACCTTGTTGGATTGCGGCGAGAATAAAGCGGAGGACTTGTGTTGCAGAAAGAAGTGAGAGGGGAGAATTGTAGAGAGAGAACGAGAGATTGAAGCAGTAGCAAATGGAGGTAAGGTGGTTTCTTTGAAGGGCACAATGTGCTGTTGGGCGGATTTCGGGTCTTCGTTATCCCGTATCTGGCGATCGGAATCCATTTGTGCCGGAGGTTGAAATAATTGGGGTTGAAGAAAGGAATGGTTTCGGTGAGCTCCATTTCCAGAACACAGCTTTCTAATTTAAGCTTCCAAAGTCCTTACCAGTCGCCACTCACCAGCTCCACCTAACCTCTTCTACTATAACGTCAACCCGCATATGCTAAGCTTTCGGTCCACAAAGCATAATGTTTTGGTCCAAAATCAAATCACCGCCCTTCTCTAATTTGCTCGAATTACCCTTCAGTCAACGCTGTGGTATTCTCGGAAAAAAAACTGTGTGGTATCAATCCTTCCTATGTATGATTAGGATGATTCAATTCTGGATAATCTTATCCTTTGATCCTATATTTTTTTTTGGAGGGGTGTATGTATAATCTAAAGGGACAATTTTTTTTAAAAAAAAAACATTTTTTGGAGGGGTGTATGTATAATCTAAAGGGACAAATTAAAAAAAAAATACATTGGGCTCAATCAACAATTGTCCATGGCATTAAGTGTTTTAAAATTTTTTATCAAAAAAAAAGTGTTTTAAAATTTTACCAAAAAAAAAATTGTTTTAAAATGATTATTCGATTTAAAAATGAGCAAATCACAAGAATTTTACATTGACAAATTGTTCAACTCCTAAAAGCTAAGACCCTACTCACGCTATGGAAAGTTGCAAGTTCTAACCTTTAATGGCCCTGTTTGTTACAAGGAAGATTTGAAGAAGGAAAGGAATGGAATGGAAAGGAAAGGAAAATCAAGAGGAAACTTAAAAATGTGAGCCCATTTGATATGCTAGAGAATGGAAGTTAAGTTGAGGGAAAATAAGATATTTGTTATGAAGAATTGGATATTGGTTAAGTGGGAAGATTAAGTAAAATACCTATATTGCCCCTAAATTTCATCTTCATCGCTCTCATCTGCGACCTTCTTCCTAGCTCTCATCTGCGACCTTCACTTCCATCAATGGCCACAAGATACTGACTTCATTTTAAAGAAAGAGGTAAAAAAAGACGTGAATTATTCTCTTTTACAATGAAAGAGAATGCTAGAATTGCTTTAATATATAAAATCAATCTCCAGGATTAATAAACCAGAAATCACCTGCACTCTACACTTATGAAGAGATCCTTTGTTTAACTCTGTTTTGAGTGAATTGAACAAAGAATCAGGATCTCATCGAAGTTCGAATGAAACAACAAAGTTCAAACTTCCATAAAAGCATGTAACTCTACATGAAAGTATGTAAACTATAGTGTAAAATGTAAAAAATTGAAGGAAATTAGTCTTCTCAAATGCTGCATAACAAACATCTGTGAAGTTTTTCACTAGGTGCCTCATGCACCCAAAAATAGCAGCCTAAAATCATATTAGCAACATTGAAGTTTGAACCAAACAACACAGTTCGAACTCTACATGAAAGTATGTAAACCATATCATCAACATTGTACTAGCAGTCGAAAGAATAAAAACCATAGACAGTACTGTGTAGCTCATTACACTTAACTCAAAACATACAACGTATACTACATTATCCCTTCTTCTTCTTCACAAGGGACCGCTTAGGACTGAGGCGCCTAGGTGATGATGTTTGTGAACCAGGGAGGTTTATTGTGACGAACAATAGGGCAGCAGCTTGGAGGAGGAATTGATGTTGCATATACGAAGACATAGGGCAAATTATTTGCTGCAAGGACGGAACTGAAACTTGATGCAGGAATGAACCTCAAAAGAACAGGATTCTTGGAAGGGGCAAGAGGAGCGTCGATGGGTTCAAGAGGGTCTTTTTGGTCCCAAAATTTCATCCTCTCGCAACTTCTAAACATTCCCACGATGTTTCGGATGGAAATTTTTTTGTACAGCTAATGGAAGATTGGAAATCAAAGTGACTCGAGAGAAGATGGTTATACCAAACAGATTTTTTTGAATGGAAGATTGTGATATTCCTTTCCTTAAGCCCATCTTTCCCATAACAAACAGGGCCTAATGTAACATCCTTAAATCCAACAGCCATGGGCCATACGTTTTTGGAAGCCCAACCCATTTCAGAAAACCCAAAAATGCTCCCTCCTCCTAATATATCATTCTTTCATTTTCCTTCAGCCTTTTCTCAAAAACAGAAAACGCAGAGGACATATGAGTCAATATAAGTTCAGCTATCTCTTTCATATTGCTGACACCTCATCTCCTCCCATTTTGCATGCCTCCCTCGTACACCCTTCCCTCTGTAAAAATCAGACACCACACTCCCCACACATGCACCATTTATATATTACCTCCTCCCATCTATTTATTTCAGTTCGACCAAACACAGAAAAACAGAGCATGAGAGTGGGAGACTGAGACTGAGGCTGTGAGAGAAGAGAATCGGTGATCAAGAAGGAAGGGAACACTGACCTCACATGCAACACTAGAACTCTTTAAAGGTGGGTCCCCTAAATCTGCTTTTCAGCTTTAAATTTTCGTTTGGATTTGGTTTGGGAGTGAGAGGTGCAATAGAAATTTAGCTTGGGGAAGAAAACCAACGAATAAATGCAAGCTAAGTTAAGATTAAAGCTCTTATGAAAAGAAATTGGTGTTGCATGTGTGTATTTGATTCTCCCTTAGATAATAATTGAACGTTAGCTTCTGTTTTGTTGAGTATGGCTTCTGTTTCTTTAATGGAAAGATAAGAGGAAGTGCAAATGGTTGCAGTCTATGGTGTAAGGCGTTGGACTCTCTGGAAGTATGGAGTCTTTTAGCTCTGAAAACATGTTTTCTAGCCATGCATGTCTGATATATGAGCATTGGGTTTACTTTCTAAAAGCATAGAGTCATGTTCCTTACCTCTGTAACTTAGTCCAGAAATAGAGGTTAATGTTCATTTCGTTTTCGGGGTTTAGGAGTTGATTTTTTCCATGAAAATTTTGCTTGAGATAGTACACTCTTTAAGCTTGAAGTTGAGCTTTGAAACACCTAAAACGGAGATCTGTAACTCTAGTTATGAATTTTGAAAGTTGAGGTATGAACTGGAAAACGTTTTAGTTTCAATCTGAAGTAACACTGATGACGTTGCGTTTTTGAGCAAGTAAAATAATTTCAAAAATTATGAAAAACTTACTGATTATATCTGACTCACATAGCTTTAAAATGGTATAAATTTCGGATCATTCTGAGCTACGGTTAGTGAGAAATAAATCTTACAAAATGACTCTGCGTTTGTGAACCGAAACTGGATAGTCCTTACATTTTTCAAAACTGGGAATGAATGGAGTAACATTAAATTATGAAAATTTCCAGTTAATTATAGGACTTCCATAGCTTTAATTTGGCGTATAATACGTATTTTTTTGAGCTCTGTACGTTGAGTTATGGATTTTTTTAAAATAAGTCACAATTTCTGAACAATTCTGGACAGAGCCTAAGTTTTTGGAATTTGGGAATTTTTATAAGCCATAAATCAACTTTGTGACTTTAATTTATGAAAATAGACTTATCAAGGAGTAAATAGAAATTGGAATCACTCCTTTCTGAGTTATACAGGTCAAGTTATGAATTTTCCAAATACCCGTGGAAATCAGAGGTCAAATTTATGATAAGTCTCAAAATAGTCACATAAGTTGTTTATTGTGTCTAACTTTTAAAGTAAAGGTTTCTTTGGATAAAATGTAAAGTAAAATGACTGAGATAATAATTATTCATAATGAATAATATCTAATTAAATAAATCTCAATAAGTATACATCCCTAGTCATAAGGATATTAAAAGATAAGTATCTTTCGGGTGGGTCTAGAGAAGTTAAATTTATAATTATGATTGATTTGGTTAGTGACCCACCGCTATATGTAAATGTTAATTATAGGAGCTGAGAACCACCGTGCCGAAGGACAAGCGTAGTAGTAAGAACCTGGTTGAAGGGTGAAGTCGGTAAGACTAATAGGTAATAACTATAATCTCACATTCTTTGCATAGCTATATATATGTTTTGTTTAAACCATATTGTATGTCCTGCCTGTATGGGGCCAGCACCACTCATGGCTCGATTGAACAGAAGGGCCGACCATGGGGCCAGCTTCCCGGTGACTAGGCAAGGCCTAGTGCATTAAGTGAGTTTTGGATTACCTGAAATGAAATTTTCTAGCGCTAAGGTATTTGAAATCATTGTATGATTTACTTGTATTACAAGCTGCATTTGAATGTAATACTTGTCGTTTGAAATTGAATTGAAATCTGTTTGCTTTATATGTTGTGTGGACTACTCTGTTTGGTTGATTTATATATATTGCATATGTTAGAATTTGAGATTAATCTGTTACTCTGAGATTCATTTATTTGAATCTCAGAGCCTTCAACAAATCCAGGTCGTGGGCAGACTAGAAAGCAGGGCGGAAGAGGCAAAGGTATAGAAATAGCCTAATTTTGAGGAAAGGTGGTGAAAAAGAAGCAGATGAAACATTTAGTTTCATTATTTTGTTTATGGATTTTGTTGCTTCCTTATGACTTAGATTTTATTTTGAGATAGCCGTATATGACTTCTGGGATATATATATATATATATATATATATATATATATATATATATATATATATATATATATTTAATTAGATACATATGATCTCATAGAAGTAGTTTAGATACATATACATATATATATGTTGCTAACGGTTGCTGCAGGATCGGATATGTATGTAACAAGCTCAAATTATGACAAATGATTTAGTAGAGCACTAGGTTAATTGGAGAAATAAAAAGGAAAAAAAAAATATGCTCTGATAAAACCTAACCATATCTCAGTTATGATGCATTGTTAATGTTAAGTCTGAACCACTGATTAAAAAGGTTTTTCAAATATATTTAAATAGCTCATTCAATCTTTAAAATTATTTTGATCTCTGTATAAAAAAGACTTTCTGTTCCAGGATCATACCTGGCTCAGTGGTTTAAACTTTTATTAATTAATACATCAGAATACGAAATAGGTGAAGATGCCACTCTATTCTGGATACAAAACAGTGGGGTGTTACACCTAAGGTGGGGATTGTGTCGAGTGTGTGTCTCCTTTTCCCATAAAGGAAGGTTAGAAGGTGGGAGCAAATTTTCCCACTAATAAAACTTTGGCCCACTTGGTTGGATGAAAATGACATCTAAGTAAGGTAAATGAAACCCTCAAATCCGTACATTTGATTTAGAGCTTTGGTTTTTTTATATTACATGAGAAAAAAAAGTTTCCTACACACACATAAAATGATGGGACCTGTATATACATATATGAATTAATATATGTATATGTGGGTCCCACCATTTCATGTGTGTGTAACATGAGAAAATGATTTTCCTACAACATGAGAAAATGTTTTCCCTTTGATTTATTTAAAATATACTCATTTCCTTTCATCATTTGATCAACAATTTCTCAATAAATTTTGAAAATTCATTTTATTATATGTTTTATGAAAATACAATATATAATAAAAAAAGAAGTTATAGTCTTAAAGTATTGGAATTTAAAAAAAAAAAGTAATCAAAACAAGAATTATAAAAGGATATAAAACCATATGCATATGGACAGCCATGAGTCTGATATCTAGTTCTATAGTCCCCCTTGAAAAATTTTGAAAGATTTCTCTTGCTATAAACAAGAAGTTATACTGATTTTTCTTAGAACCCATTTTTTATTACCAAAACACCCTTGCTCATTTTTTGAATTTCCAACTATATCTATCTCCTTCAATTTTTTTTTTTTTTTTTTTGGGGGGGGGGGGGTGGGGGTGGGCAGATAAATCTACTTTTCAACAAAACCAGAAGCACAAAGTGCAACTGAATTTCAGAGGAGAAGGAAAATGTGAGCGTGATTTTCAAAATCAGTGAATGATGGCAAGTAGATGCACACATGACTGCAAAGCTTGTGAAGGCGCGGGAATTGACTCAACCGGAGGTCACTTACCAATATCCCACACAACATTATGAAGCCACCCACTTTGAACTCCCCCTCACATTCCTAATTCTACTGTTCTTTCAAACAAGAAACTGCAGGGCGAGGCCTCGCCAAAAATAATAATAATAATTATAATAATAAACCAGAGAGCTGTCTGATTGATTTACCTCAGATGGAATTAAGATTTAACCGCGGTGAAAAGGAGTTCCATTTCTTGTTGGATTCCTAACAATTCAGAGGAAGATATTGAAGACATATGTTAAACCAAACTCAAATGGATAATTACTGTGATTGAGGATCACACCTAACATTTGGTCACATGTTGTCCAGAAAGGCCATTGCATGTCATTTTATCCTTGTTGTGGTATTTTTTCATGATTAAAACCCATTTAAATAAACGTCAAACTCTAAGGAAAACAACGGCTGCATTTGGTATGCCTGTTCCAATAATATGATCGATAATTTGCAAAACCAAACATAACACAGAGACACTCCGCTGTGATCCAGCTCACAAGTATTAGAACAGCTATCTTGGGTCTCAATATTACAGCAGAATTGTAGGCAAAGCTCCATTATAATATCCAATATCTTCTGACTCATTGTTGTAGTTTTTGTGTTCAAAGAAGTCATACATTACTCAAGATAAAAGGAAATTTAGTGTGTATGCCTATAAATGCTAAGACTTGAAATTAAACTAGCAAAAAACTCGCGTTTACAAGAATGAACAACTCTTAAGAAGATTGTGTTGATCACGATTATTTGAGACAAGCTTTTCCTCAGCAAGCAACCAAAACAGAAGATGAAGGCATACAGCATAAAAAAAGTATCTTGCAAATATAAATAGAATGTTAATCCTTGGCGGCGAACCTAGCAGCTTGGGTCAAAAAAATAGACATCAAGGGAAAGCTTTAAAGTGCTTAAATTAGAAATGTTGGTATATGATGATTACAAACCTAAAGGATAGTCCAATTTTAAAAGACTAATCTATTTAGAAGGAAAACTCAAACTTATAAACCCTACTTTATTTGTGACGTACTAAAATGTCAGCCGATAACTTGTATTTTGTGCTCGTTTTATTATCCTATCTTGTGATTTATAAATATGAGCCCAAATAAATTGAAGATTTGAACAATAAGCATATCGATCACATCACGTGTCATTTCATTCACTTCAATTTTATACTCATGTTCATGTCCATCAAGAAAACGGAACCATCAACACGAGTTCTTCACTTTGATTCAAAACAACATGCGATAAAACATGAGGCCACCAATGAATCAAGATGAAAGATGATTAAAACCGGACCAATCAAATGATCAGGACGGAAAATAACATATCATGTACTAGCATCGCAATCATAATGGTTATAGCAACCATTCATTACGTGCCCCCGTACTAATATATTACATACAATCACAAATTCAAAGATTTAGAGCGAGAGCGAAGTCCAGATATAACTTGGCAGTGAAGTTATCCCAGGAAAATCACAATAAGCCCCTTACCTCTTGATTTTCACGCAGCCCATGCATTGAATGATTATCTTCTGTCAAATTAGGTTCTCTCATGAATAAATAAGATTCACAGCTATGAACAGGTCATTGCCTCTGGTGCTGCTTACCAGAAAATTAAACGACGAGTCAAGGTAGACAATTCTTGTTCTATTTTGAAGCATCAACGGATATGTTAATTTCAAAATGTTAAATTCAGATGATTTTCCCTCAAGTATCAGTTCTTGACTGTATCTTGTCTGCTACTGAAACAGAAAACGTCTTTGTTTTGGAACTCCCGCGAATATATGTGTTTTCGTCCTGGCAACATCCTTGAATGCGTAGAAGCGCAGGGAAGTTTAGGATGAAGCTTCAATTTTCTTGCCTTAAGAACTAAACTTTACTTCATTGTACAAGACATGGAAGAGGGGAAATAAAAACGAACCAATAATAATAGAGACAAAGATGTAATTCAGGGGTTGTGGATTATATGGAGCCCTGCACTCCGGCTACAGCGTCAGGCTCTGTGTCTGTCATTTTCTTCGGAGAAAGAAAAGACTGACACAAAGAAATCTTCTAATTCCAAGGGGAACCGTGCTCACGAAATCTTCTGACTTATGTTGTCTATCTCAAGCTGTCGTGCCAAATTGTTCGACAAGTGGAGCGCCACTTTGCTTTTTAATGCTTTTCAATATACACACTCCAAGTGTTGCTTAGCACATTGAGATTTTCTTGTGTTACACTCCAGCGTACCTCCTCCCCTGCTCTTCTGCTCTCTGTCTGGTGCCGTGGTTACATTATCCCATTTAACTTGCAGTTCAAAGTTCAAGAACTGAGTCCACTCCAACTTCACAAACTGTGCTCACACAGATTATTAGAGACTCGCCTTGGCTCCGCTTCTAGCTACAAAAAATGGTGCTCACACACATACACACGCCAAAGCAGTAAAAATTAAAGCATGTTAATAGGGCAATCAGCGATGTAATTTCCCCTGTTTTGAAACTAATGTGTTTGCCTTGTGCTTGTGGAAGAAATTGCACGTTGAAAAGATGATACAACGTATGATATGTAGAGACAAAGGGAAAAAAGGAGCATTACCAGATGAGATGAGTGAGGGACTCAGGCATGGAGCAGATAGGCAGGGGAGGAACCCGTGTTGGAGAAGGAGAACACGTGCAATTTGCAAAGAGGCATTTGAGAGCCGAGAGACTTGCACGTGCCCTGCTTCTCCAACAAGGAGTTGCTCACCCCGTAGACACACCTGAAACTTTGAGAGCAGGAGACCAAGTTGAACTGGACGCAGGAAACAAGTCAGTATTTATAAGTGCGATTCTGAAGGTGGGGATGGGGAGAGGGGGAGAGAGAGAGATGTAAGAAAGTTGACAGGAACAATGAGTGAAAAGAGGAGGATTGAGTGGAAGAAAAAAAACTCTGGCGAGCAAATTAGAGCTGGGAATTAGTAGATCCTTGAAGGGCCAGGGTAGGCGGATTTAGAGTAAGAAAAATATTTATTTTTTCAAGTCTGACCTAAGAGTATTAAAGACAGGGCCAGGTCTTACACTAAGATCAGGGCCCTATAGGATCCGGAAGTTACTATTCTAAATTTTAAATATTTTTCCTCCGTTTTTTAAAATAAAATAATTAATAAATTACAACAATTAAAATTTTTATTTGTTAAATAAATATTGTCAATATTAATATCCAAATAACATGAATCATCTAACAAATAATTATAATTAAAAGCTATAATATCCATTATCCTGTATTCATTTCCATTCATTTCGATCAAACTAAAACAAATGAAGTCAAAAAGCAATGGCAAAATGTAATTGAGTGAAAGAGCAATGTCTTGTAATATTCAAAGAACACCACCGACTTTGACTTGTTAAAATCCATTAAATCATCTTCCACCTAAATCATTCTCGGCCAGATTGCGCAAGAGAGAGAGGAGAGCTTTTAAAACCCAAAAAAAAAAAAAAAAAATCAGCTAGAAATGGCCTTTTAAATGGAAGAAGAGAGAGAAAAATAGACTAGCCGAAATCTCCTAACAAACCATCTCCAATCCAAAAACTCCCTTCATAAATATTGTTCTACTCTTCGAGAGCTTCAATTCTACGGTTTTGGTTTTCTCATAAGAGGAGTTTCAAGTCATTGAGTTAGCCGAGTTACTGCCAAAATTCCGAACCGATTGCAGAATCGTAATAAGGTAAGCATAAGCTTCGATTTGCACCGATTGATTTGAAGTTTGGTTGAATTTTGAGAATGTTATGAAATATTTTATTTTCAGCCAATTAGGTATTTTGGAGTTTTATGGTGATTTATTCAAGAATATAGGATTATGTGATGATTTGAGAGTATAAGAACCTAATTTAGTGGATAAATTGTGAATTGGCAAATTGTTATGATTAAAGGAAATTTTGGTCTAAACAGGGCAGACCTAAGGAGTGAGAATTTTGTCATTTTAATGGTTCCATTGTGTTCAAAATGAAAAGTTGTGTAGGGTAGAGGTTCGGTAGAATTCTGGAAGCTCCAAGATTTGATTATACCGAAATTAGTAATCTGTTTCGAAAATCTTGCATGGGCAGCGAAATTGTGGCACATTTTTGGGGTAGTAAATGATGTTGGATTGCCATGAAATTTTATAGGATTAAGGTAGACATCATAAGATTTAATTTGATAGGTAACATGTATTTTTCTGAATTATGTGCTAAGAGAAATGAATTTTTGAAAATGACCCTCTGATTCTGGACTTAATTTCGGACAGCAGAGACATTTTAAGCTATAAAGGGATTTCCGTTTAAGGCTGGCCCAAGATAGTATTTTTAGTTGAAAATAGACATATTAAGGGTCATTTAGGCTTTGAAATCAACTCAAAAGAAGGTTCTTAGATTTAATTGTAAATTTTTGAAGATTAGTCACTGCTTGCGAGAAAAACCTGAAAAGTGATGAAAATAGAGGGAATATAAGCTCATATTAAATTCCTTAATAAGAAAAGGAATTTAGTAAATGTGGACACATGAATTAGGTTTATTTTAAGTCATCAAAAGGAAATATTTACTGAGGAGAAATTAATTATATTTGTATTTTGTTATTCTAGGGCTATTGTGATATTATGCACCAAGGGGAAAATTATTTATATCCGTGGTCGACTGCCAGGTAGTAACCTTTATCCTCATATATTTTGTGTGACTTGTATATGTATGTTTTACCTTGTATATTGCATACATTTAGTTATCATTTATTCCCGAGTGTTCTGAAACCAGAACATGTTGTGTGCAATAAGGGCCTTGCTGTGCGTCGTGCCCGGTGGTCTGTGCTGTGTGCTATTAGGACCATTGCAGTCTGAGCTGTGTGCTTAAGACTGCTAGTCCCGGATTTGGCTGTGTGCCTTATTGTGTGCATGATATTGAATGCTATGTGGTTTGTGTTTTTATCCTTGGTTTTTCTTACATGCATAGGTATACATTTTATATGAGATTAACGGTTACTTTGGGATTTCCTTATGAATCCCTGCCCCTTTTAAGTCCTCTGGCAGCATTTCTAGAGTGGAGCAAGGTGATAGAGGTAAGGCCTTGGAGTAGGACCAGTGAGAGGATGAATATTGGTGATATTTCTTTTGGATAATTATTTTGATTACTCAATGACTGTAATATTTTATTTTGGCCTATCAGGCACTATTCCCGGATGACTGTATATTTTGATTCCTTTGGGGAAAAGTTTATCTTTCAATATTTTTATCAGTATATGATTCTTCAAACTAGTGTATGCTTTGCTGCTTATACTTTGATGTGTGATGTAAATTAACCTAGGAAAAGTAAGATGGAATTTGACATAAGTAAAAGATCGCACTACCCACCACCCGAAAAGGCGAGGCCGATACATGTGTAACAAAAGCAAACTAGTGTCTATAAATAACTCACATAAAACATAAGAAGCATACAACTAAGCAACATTAGTACAATAACCATAATTGTTATCTGCTTCGCCACTATCATCAATTTTATAGACATTTAATTGTTCTTTAATTTAAGTAGTAGACTCTGTTTTATGAGTAAGAATACCATGAATTTCTTTTTTCATATCATAAACACATCATTAAAAGGTGGGAGAAGGAGTAATAATACACATGAAGTTTGCCCCCAGGAGCGCCCAGCACCACGAAGTTTTTTTTGGACCAAAAATGCACACGAAGTTATGTTTTGGGAGCGCCCAGCACCATGAGCCGTTAGTTGACCGACGTTAACCGTTAAGTCTGACGGAAATGAACAGTAACTTCACAGAAAATTACAATTTTTCCCCTAGTTTTAAGCTGAAATTACCATTTTGCCCTTAGTTTTAAATAATGTTTTTTTAAAAAATAAAATAAATAACCCCTCCCCCCGGTGGCCCCACCACCGCCGGCCACCCACCCCACTGCTGGCTGCCGTCGTCCGCCAGCGACTTTTTTTTTTAAATAAGGTTTTTTTTAAAAAAAAAACTAAGGAGAGTCCGATAGGCCCCGCCACCGGCGGTGGCCGCCCTCCCCACTGCCGGCGGTGGCCAACTCCTCCAGCAACTTTTTTTTGAAAAAAAAAACTAAGGTTTTTTTTTTTAAAAAAAACTAAGGGGAGTCTAGTGGACCCCATCACCGACCACACCACCGCCGGCGACCGCTCTCCCCACCACCGTCTGTCGCTGGCGACCAGAGGCCACCTCTGGCAATTTTTTTTTAAAAAAAACCTTTGTTTTTTTAAAAAGAAAAGTCACCGGACGAGGTCACTTAGTTTTTTTTTCAAAAAAAAATCGCCTGAGGAGGTGGCTGGAGGTGGTCGTCGCAGACGGCCAGCGATGGGGAGGGTGGCCACCAGTGGTGGTGTGGCCGGTGGTGGGGTCCACTGTTTTTTTTAAAAAAAAAAAAGTCGCCGGAGGAGGTGGCCGTCGCCGGCGGCCAGCGGTGGGGAGGGCAATCATCGGCAGTGGTGGGGCCCACCGGACTCCCCTTAGTTTTTTTTTTAAAAAAAACCTTATGTTTTTTTTTAAAAAAAAAGTCACCAACGGCCGGCGGTCGCCAGCGGTGGGTGGGTGGGTGGCCGGCGGTGGTGGGGACACCAGGGGAGGGGTTACTTTATTGTTTTTTTTAATTATTTAAAACTAAGGGCAAAATGGTAATTTCAGCTTAAAACTAGGGGCAAAATTATAATTTCTGCAAAGTTACTGTTCATTGCCGTCAGACTTAATGGTTAACGTTGGGCAACTAACGGCTCGTGGTGTTGGGCGCTCCCAAAACGTAACTTTGTGCGCATTTTTGGTCCAGAAAAAACTTCGTGGTGCTGGGCGCTCCTGGGGGCAAACTTCATATGTATTACTGCTCATTCTCCTTTAAAAGGTCCC
Source organism: Acacia confusa (assembly GCA_037074495.1). Lineage (NCBI taxonomy): Eukaryota > Viridiplantae > Streptophyta > Magnoliopsida > Fabales > Fabaceae > Acacia > Acacia confusa. The sequence goes on along the minus strand of CM073507.1, from coordinate 2,604,492 downwards.
GCAAGGGGCTAGCCCTTTTAAGCCTGAGGCCCTACAAGGCCGGCTCTGTAGAACTTATTTTATTTAACTCCTCTAATTTTTAAGCCCGGCTCTTAAAGGGCCAGACCTTAAAAGAGCCAGTCCGATTTCCTGGCTCTAGAGTAAAGCAACGCTATCATTTCAGGATAGGCATTACGAATTCAAACTGGGGGATAGGGTTGATCATGGACCAGACCGGACCGAGTCTGGTCCCAACCTGAGGTCTGGTCCAGGTAGGTCCTTGGGCTGGACAAGTCTACCCGGGTTTGGTCCAGTCCAGCATGAGCCCGAGCTCAGGCCAGACCAGACTAGTCTAGTGGACTGCCTGGACCAGTCTAGGGAGTCCAGGACCTGTTTTGGAATTTTTTTTTTTGCCTTATGTAGGAGGCAATATTTAAGCTTTTACCTCACTTTCAAAGGTTTAAATTGAACCTAATAAGACCATAAGTCCATAAAAACACATATAACTAGGAAAAACACATTACAAAACATTGAAACCTAATCATAAATCCATAACAATCTCCAACAACATTAGACAAGAATAAAAATCAACAACATTGAAGATACTTTAATACAATCCATAACAATAAGGGTACAGTGAAGGGAGGATGCCTTGAAACAAACCAAGGAATGATGAAGACATGAACCAATTTCAATAAAACATACATTAGAGAAATTTATTAGGGATTTTCAAACATTTAAAAAAAATAATCGAGCCAGACCGGACCAGTCCAAGGGGCTGAGCCCCTGGACCGAGGTCCGGTCCAACCCGACTAGACCTAATCGAAGTAATATTGTTCCGAACCAATTTTTTTCAACAGACCAGACTGGGTTAGACCAGACCCGGTCGGGTCACTTGGACCACTAGATTTTTTACCTATCCCTACCGGGGGATATCCAAGGAAACCCAGAAGAGTCATGTTTGCCTTAATTTCACCAAAAAGCCACGAACGCCCTCTAGGCTCCTCTGAGAGGTTCACTGCAACAGACACACGAAGCTCCATCCTCTGCCTCCGTACGAGTGGCAGACTCACTGGGACCCACCAGCAAATTGGGACCCTCTGCCCCCTCTAAACTGGGTTGCCTTTTTCGCTTGCGAAGAATTGGATGGGGCAAGCAGGGCGAGAAGAATATGTATGAGTGCACGTAGGCTTTGCGTGTTGAACCCAAGTTTTTGAGTATGGCTTCTGCTTGTTTGCCTCTCTCTCTTTTTGAGAAAGTTGGCAACCTCCATAGCCTTCATAGATATCATTCCCTACATGCACTAGACCCATTACCTTGCCCCTAAGTTGTTTTTTTTTTTTTGGCTCTTTTAATTTCAAGAATTCAGAGTAGTATTTCTTTAAACTTCCCAGTTCCACAGAAAATAACACTCGCTACACTCCATACTTAGACACGCACATTTATCTCTCTCTGTTGTTGTATGCTTGTATTTTCCTTTTATGCTTTCATCCCGCGTTCAGATCAGATTTGGGCTTTTTGCCTGTATTCTACAATACAACAATACAACTATGTAATTGAAACTTTCATGGCCGGACCAAGGATCCAGAAGAAGTATATAAATACAAGAACAGGGTCTTTCTATATGTGCTCTGTCATTGAGGCTCTTTATGTTTTGGTGGAAAAGGATGGGCAATAATCAAACACGGGGAGGTCTAGTGCGTAGCATGCGAGAATCCGTGGCGTGCGACAATGGCTCAAATCTTAATTACGAGTCTCTACATACATCACACTTTACAGAACCCATCATCAACATGTGGCTATGGTCTGCCACCTAAGTTGAAATATGGGGCAAAGGTGAAAGGGCAAAAACAAATATCAAAACAGTTACCAAGGGAACCTACTAATTTGAGAATGGCTAGCGTGCCAAGCATAAAAGGGCCATTTAATATAGGTAGGAACTGTTATCACTCTAAGATGGGCATTCTCTATCTTGTGGGAGAAGAACATAGATTCTGGATGATGTCATTGTCAAAATCTATGGACTTTAATATTGGCGTGTGCATCCTGCATTTGATATATAGTAGTAAATGCCTTATTTGATCACACCCCCATGTTTTTCAAAGGCGCTTCAACTTTCAACCTCAATCATGCCCCAAGCACGTTTAAGTTCCTAGTTTCTACAGCACTCGATGTATCAGTTTGACAACGCCTCCGAAAACACGACAGTAATAAAACCTAAAGACACGCTGTTCCTTGTGCGTTACATTTGAGAACTTAAAAAAAACGTCCCCATTCCTCTGTTTCAGTGCCCCTTGCTGTATGATGAAATCAAATGTCATCCAGTAGCCATCATTTGCAGGCATGGGACTAAGATCGCCTTATCGTTTTCTTACTTGTTTACCGCTTTTAAGCCGGCACTTCAGCTTACAATATTTGGGCTTAAAAATGGAACAGACCAATGATACACTTCATTTGCAACAAGTTGCTCCTGAGTGAAGTCTTTTCAACATAATAGCAAAAAAAAAAAAAAAATCCTTTCAACGTCCAACAACCAGACACTAAGTCATCCAAAGTTAAAAATAATCTATTATATTTGCATCAAAAGATATTCCAATACTGTCGCATAAGGATCCGGATCCAGTCGAATTAACGTTAAAGAAATACGTTCATGTAAGCTAAAACAAAACTCTTTTTACACCCTTTCCGCATAATCTGTAACTAATGTTGCAAACACAGTTTTTACCACCAATACAAACAAGCATTGTCAGTGAACATAATGCTAAAAGGAAGCTCTGCAAAGACATGAATTAGGTGTTGCCTTATTTTGAAAATACCATATTTTAATACATTAAATTAATACGCCTAGGGTAAACCAATACTTATGTAAAACACAGCTAAACAAATACACATTTAACCAGAATAATCATGCCGCCCAATCCAAACTGCTGGCTGCATCACCAACTTCCCGCTATTTACACAACGAACAAGAGGAAAGAAATTATCACCAAGTAGAGACTATGGGAGAAGCTAAAGACGCAATAGTTTCTCAGATTTAGACTTGAAGATGATTATAAAACGTATGGACTCCTAAAACCCCGTCCCCGTTTCCCCCCTTTCCTTGTGCATATATATACACCCATAAACACAGGAAAAGGATGCTAAAACCATCTTAACTAACATTTTCTGAACTACAAGGCCAAAGGTTGTATACCGCTGTAACTAGAAAATGGCTAAAGATACATGATCAATCAAACTTACTTCTAAGTTCTTCGATCAAAATTGAAATTTACATGAACAACATAGCGCATCCTAACTTGCTCCACATTATAAACAATGTACTCATTGTACAATAAATCACCCTGCAAAACAAAGTGATGGCATCTTTAAGTAAAGTCAAGTATTCATAACTTCCAAGTTGATGAAAATCATACTTCTAGTGCATACCTTCATGCCCGCACACTTTTTGGGCTTGCCAAGGGGAACAATGAGTCCGCCCTCAAGTGCCTGAGCCTCTGACATATCTGGTGCAGTTCCTCCTACTCCTTTTGTGCTGCAGTATAAAACACACCGTAGCAATAATAAATTTCTTTTTATGCTTTCCAACAAAAAGTGATGAAAATGAACTTATTGAATATACATAATACATATAACTGTTTGATGAAGAGTAACCAAGTCACACCCAAAAAACCTAAAAAATATTAGCCATTGCATTGTGTGAACAGTAAACACATGCAAGGCAACAAACATTACAATGAACAAAAGAATCAAACCTCAGCTTTCCTTCGGGCAGGTCATCAGCATCATACTTTGCAGTTAGAAGCTCAGCCATCTCCCCCAGTGCAACCTATATATAACTTAATATGAATCATGTACTTCCAGGAGGATCGATTACAAACGCAAAGCAAGCCATTCTTCCAAATGGATCCTTAGGAAAAGATATTGACAAAATATTTTCAGAACTTAGTAATATAATGCGATGCTGAATGCAGAATAACTATAAACTTGTGCAATTTTAGTCAAATTCTGGTTGACATGCAATAACAGGTGGTGAAATTAATGATCAGGCTTTAGTATTACTGTAACGTCCACCATGAAATGTAAAAAAACAACCTCACATAAAAGAAGGACTCCATCCTTTGCTGTGCGAGAAGCATAGCAATAATTTGCACTTTTGGAGAACATGTCAGCAAAGTAAACTCCTTTGCCAAACATGTAACCAGTAACTGGTGCCTCAGGAGGAGCTATGCGGAGACCTGATGATGCATTCATCTCAGTTATTATTGCATTAGCCAAGATAAATCTACGCATTATGCACACAAAGCAGCAGTCAAACAAATGACATAAAAAAAATGACCTTGAGATAAAATCCCAGTCCAGTTTGTGAGCCTCGAACCATGCCACAAAAGCATCCTATTCTTTGTGCAAGAGAACTGTTGGTTGAAGTGCAAATCAATTGAGTGCATATTTACAGATAAATACATTCCATACCAAAACTAAAGCCATGGGACTGGACTTTCGTCACAGGATAAATTTACAAACCAATATCCTTAAATTACAATGCATGACTCACCTTTCTAAAGCATTCAGCCTCACCTTCTCTTGATACCCTGAATATTTGAACTATATCCACGGCATAGTTTGAATGTGTTTCAGCATGAGTGTTCCGCATATACTTAGCAATCTAGTGACATCAAATAGTGATGAAAGAAAAGGGTTTAGAATCAGAATTAAAGGTCTAGTAACAGGTCTTAATGTTCAAATTAAATGATCTCCCAAATCCAACGATAAGACACATATTTCTCTTTTCTTTCATTTCCTTTTCATTGAGAGACGCCAAATTTGATTTTAATATTCATTACCAAATTTGAAAGACGCCATAATCAAGAAACAATTTCATACCATGGAGAACTCCTCGGAATCAACTTCAATAGGCACCAGTTCACAATGAAGGCGTTCATAATGAACATACAGGGGGTCACCCTACAAAAATTCCAAAACGATAAATTAATATAAGTCTAACCAGATACGGAAGTAGCATAATTTAGACTGGAAGGTCATGGTGACAAAAAATAATATATAAAAAGACTATCCTGTTTATGCATGTTATTTAACATCCTAAAAACCAAATTATTTAAATACAAGTCTGGAAACCAAGTGGAAACACATAAACACAACAAACAACAAAGAAATACACCTTCATTAGCAGTAAACAAATCTACAGCGAAAAAACACATCTTTTGTAAGAATCAAGTATAAAATAAAACATTGCACCATTACAATGCTTAGACTAAAATGGAACAAAATTAAAATTTACATCATTAACTTTTAGGTATTCAAGAGAATATCATGGTGACACTTGTAATTGTGAACAAGATGACATAAAGAAGCTGTCCAACTATGAGGAAGGGAAACAAAGAGTACCTGCATTCCTGCATCGATGTTCAATAGTTTTGTTGCAACCTCAATTTCACCAAGAGCTTCAACCTATATTTAATTTGATGAAGGAATCAAATAATGTCACTATTAAATAACACCAGGTAAACATATTTTTCTTTCTCAAAAAAATTGCAGAAGAATTTAAGGAATTTGAGTCAGAGAATAAAAGTATGCAGTGTAATTCATCAAGATGAAGCTGCTGGAACAGAAAAAAGAGAAAACAAAGAAGAAATGCCACATAGAAAGGTATCAACCAACCAAAAGACAAAAAAAAGGGACAATATGAAGTGAAGAGCAACTAGAATAACCAGATGTATAACTGGAAAATGGGAGTACCATTTCCAACTTGCGTTTTAACTTCTGGGGTGTGTCAATCACAAACTCACCTGCAATTATTTACATTTCTAGGTTAATCCGCTAGCATCCTCTCACAATAATGCACTAAAACAATATCATGAAAATTTGATGACTTGGAAGTTTAAAAATAAGAACAAGAGAGCGTACGCATTTTTTTAAATCCGAAGTCATGAGGAATAACAGTGTAGAATTCCCTGCAATCAATTATAAGAAGCATACATATAAAGTTATGTACTTCAAAAATATAAATAGCTCCATGATCTTTTTATTTTTATTTTTGAAAAAAAAAACTTAGGAATATCTTACCCACTTAGCCGCTCTAAAATTTTCCGATCAGAAATATTAATCACATCAGCGATTCTTTTGAGAACATCATAACCCTATATATGTTTAGAAATTAGAAATATAATTAGTCAACTTCTCAATGAGATGAGAGAGGATATGCATAGCAAGCAAATTGTAGCGTACAACTGTTGGGCCCAGCAAGATAGAATCAGGAGATGTGATTACATATGGGAATCTATTTGTGCACCATCATCAGGACGTAATGACCTTAAATATCTTTATAAGAAGAATAAGTAAATAAAAAAAGGTGTTTGAATTTTTTTATTTTTTTTTTTATTTTTTTTTTGCTCAAAAAGGTGTTTGAATCATGATATATCAAAATGACGTTATTTTTCATAAGTGAAATACTGCTATATTGTAGATTCTTGATTTACATCAATAGCATGTTAAGGTACAGTGAGAAGTCTCATACAATAAGCAAATTTCTAGAAAAAACATATCAAAAAAGCACCAAAGGAGATAAGACGGCATGCATAACTAAGGGAAAGACTGACCTTCAAAATTGTTGATTTGCTCAGTTTTCCAAGAGGCAACTTATTGGCATTGTATCCTAAAAGAAGCATCCCAAGATTAAACAATATAGAGGATGTTAATCAAAGCTACTATATAACAAGAGAGATTTAATGCACGTCAAAAAGTGTTGATTATGATTGTGTTATCTGTGTTATGATCATCTAAAGGGAATTCAATTAAATATTTGGTATGTTTTATGATCATATGATTTGGGTCATCCCTGACAGGGAAATTTGGAAAGAAAAACTAACCTATTTCCATCATTTGCTGATTCATCATGCTCACATTACAAATGAGAGATATAAATTTTGCTACACGTGATTCAAGTTTTGATTCCAGAGGTTTCACTTCTAATGCACAAGCATGCTTCTCTGTGGCCTGAAAGCAATCGCAAATCATTCAGAATGAAAAATAAAAATATTTTCTTTTGGCAGTTGACTATTTGATCCTCGAAAGAGCAAGGGCCAAAAACAACAAATAGGCACGTACGATCCTATTATGATCATTAGATCATATGAAGAAAAGAAGAATAGCTATAACTCACAGTAGATTCTCTATCATTTCCACTGTAGTCCATTTCCAACCAAGCATAACTCTTTGGATGGCAAACAAAACTCCTCCTGTCTGACCAATGATTCTTGGTCTTGGCATGAAACTTATTTTCAAGCTCCTGGATGGCAATCTCACGAGAAGTGTAAGGGCCATGTATCTTGTCTTGGCCCTTTACACCGACCCTTCCCCATCTATTGTAAACAAGGAATTTACCACCATCATCCGATTCTTAAAAAAAAAAAAAAAACGAGATAGACTGTGAGTATACACAGTGGAAAATAATTGTTTTCCCTTGATAAAACGTAACCTTTTTAATAGAAAACGATCTTCATATTGTATTTCGCTATCTTGGAGCTTGTATTTGACAAAAATAAAACATATTAGAGGCCCAATCTTGTGAAAACTAATGGCCATAAAGAAATATGGTCCCACGACTTATAAGTTATAAATCTCATAGATTGATATTATAAGATCACCAACATATAGCTGGGATAGAGAGACAACCAAGAACTTGAATCACATAGAATTTGTTATTGTTGTCTCCGACATTTGTCTGGTTCAACATGGCATCGTAGATTTCACCATCCTACATTATATAGTCATGTCAGTCTGAAACCCAACCAAACAAAAGCTTTTAGCCTCAAAATAACATCTCATTGAAAACATATGCAATTACTTGGCAAAATAATTATTCTATTACACTTGCCATTTGCAGAACATGGAACTGAGTCTTAACGTAATCTGGAAGCCACTGATCTAGAACTGCCGCACCTTTTATGGTTGCCGTAACCATCTTTTCCTTCTCTTCACAATCTGTAGTTTCATCTGCAGCTGCCGTAGCCACATTATATGTGAGAACATAGTTCTCTATGTATATGCTCCAGTTCTACTAGGAAATTTTAGAGAATAATTATGGGCATCCGTGATAGTCTTGAGAGCTTCCTTCAGTTCGGGGTCACGAAAGGCATGAGAAAAGCGCGTACCTTCATCAGCATTCTCCGAACCCTTCATTAATTCTTGACAGAATCTATCCAGAAGCTGCTTCTTCGACCCAACCACGGAGATTCCGCGCCGGGAAGCTTCTTTGCGCAGTTGGTGAACGCCCATTCCACGGAACTTCTCGATTGCCGTGAGCTTATCACAGTCGTCCAAATCCTCGTTTTCTGGTTCCCGTTCCCTCTTTTGACGAGATAAAGTACGACCATCGTCCGTTAACTGTCCACTTTCTTCGCGAAGAGCTGCTTCAAGCCTACGGACCTGTAGGAAGTAACCCACAGACGAGCGGTGATAAGAACTAACCGATCAAAGGCGATAGAACAGAAAGAAAGAAGCTTTATTGAATACCAGAGTAGGCTTGATTCCGGTGGTGCTGAGCCCACGTTGAGCGAGCTCGGTCCGCAACTCTTCGACCTTCATTTTAGTGGCCATCGACTACTGAGAGCGCCTCCGAAATTCGAGAGTTCTTACAAGGGGGGGAAATGGTATGTATGAAGCAGATAGCCTCATTTTAAACGACGCCGTTGCCAGCACAAAAAAAGAGCTTTCAAATTGTGCTCCGCACGATTCCGCGGGCTTCCCCGGGAAGGAACAAACTAGAAATACTATTAATAATTTAGGTTTGCCTCAAAATTTAATCCACTTTTTCTACTTTTACTTTCCATTAGTTATGTATTCCTCTTTTATTTTTATCACTTGTTATCTCTTATATTTATTTCTCCCTCATACTTATCATCTTAGTCGTAAATAAAGGTATATTTAGTGTCTGTTTGGATCCTCTTATTTTTAGTTTATCTTCTCCTTATAAGCAGAAGCTAGGCCAAACAAATTTTTACAAAAACTCTTATACTAAAAAGAACTTTTTTTATAAATAAGAAAAAGATAAAAGTACGGAAAAAACCCTAATTAATTAATTAATTACCAAAATATCCTATCTGAAAACTATTAACTCATTTGTCCCTCTTTAATCAATTACATGTCATTTTTAATCGATTACACTGATTACATGATAGGCATGTAATCCATTAAATCGAGCGGATTTGTTTTTTTTTTGTTTTTTTTTGCGTATGTAATCGATTAAGCTACAAGCTACATAGCTTAATCGATTACATCACGCCAGATCAGTTTTTTAATCCTCAAAAGTTTAAATATTAAATTTAAATTTTGAAAAATATAAAATATATAAAATAAAATATTTTCAAAATAAGTAAATGAAAAATAAGGAGGGATTATAGAAAAGTTGTTATGAAGAATTTCAAACTATGTTATTAGTACGTCAAGATATCAGGAAGAAATCTAGAATTAAATATTCCGTAATATTAAATTCTTTGGAAATCTAATATATATATATATATATATATATATATATATATATATATATATATATTTATAAAAAATAAAATAAAACTTTATTGTAAGGATTACAATGCGTCCGGTATATGAAATGTTTTCAAAATAAGTATATGAAAAAGCAAAGGGGTCACAAAGAATTTCTTCCTGATATCTTGCCGTATTAATAGCATAGTTTAAAATTCTTCGTAACCACTTTTCTATAATCCCTCCTTATTTTTCATATAGCTATTTTGAAAATATTTTATTTTATATATTTGTTTTATTTTTCAAAATTTTAATTTAATATTTCAACTTCTTTATAGCTGGCTGTACTAATAACATATTTTGAAATTCTTTGAGACCCTTTTGCTTTTTCATATACTTATTTTGAAAATATTTCATATACCCGGACGCATTGTAATCCTCATAATAAAGTTTTATTTTATTTTATTACATATATATATATATATATTAGATTTCCAAAGAATTTAATATTATGAAATATTTAATTCTAAATTTCTTCCTGATATCTTGATGTACTAATAGCATAGTTTGAAATTCTTCGTGACAACTTTCCTATAATCCCTCCTTATTTTTCATTTACTTATTTTGAAAATATTTTATTTTATATATTTTATATTTTTCAAAATTTAAATTTAATATTTAAACTTTTGAGAATTAAAAAAATGATCTGATGTGATGTAATCGATTAAGCTATGTAGCTTAATCGATTACATACGCAAAAAAAAAACAAAAAAACAAATCCGCCCGATTTAATCGATTACATGCTTGTCAAGTAATCGATTAAACCGTGTAATCGATTAAAAATGGCATGTAATCGATTAAATAGAGGCAGATGAATTAATAGTTTCCACATAGGACATTTTGGTAATTGATTAATTAATTAGGATTTTTTTCATACTTTTTCCTAAGAAAAAAGTCAGAAGCCAGAAGCTTCTGGGAGGAGCTTTTTTTTAAAAGCTCTTGTTGGCCAAAAGCTCTTATTCCAGAATGGCTTACTATCATCTCCTTCGACGAAGAACAAAACAACATAGAACAATAAATATAATTTTAAATCAATAGATCTAGCCATTATTCTAAATCAACAGGACATAATTTTGAATCAAAAGATAATGTTGAGTAGGGGAATATGAAATCAAATAAAAAAAAAAGCTATAAATCAAATAAACCTAGAAAACTAAAAATTGAACAAATTCAAATCTTGTCATTTGTTCCGACATCGCCTTATCGTCTCTATTTTTAAAACTAGTATCTTTTATGATGATTTTTATTAGAAAAAGTGTTTATGACAAGAATGTTGCCAGACAGTTTAAATTTAATTTGAAATTTTAAATAACTTTTAAGCTAAACAATTTATATAACCATCAAACAATTTTTAGTTTTTTCTTAAAACTGTTTTTTTAGCTTTAACTTAAAAGTAGCTTATAACTTTTTTTAAAAAAGCTTTTAACAAAAAAATATAGCTTATACATTTATTGCTTTTAATTAATTTTTAACTCATAATTCGTTTTGCTTGATGCAAGTGGTAGTTACTTGTAAAATGGGTTAGTGGGAGTGGCTTGAAATACCTAGTAAAGGAAACAAGTATTGAAATGTGATATAGTATTATATAGAAAATAAATTTAATATTATCTCTAATCCTTAATATAATAACTAACTGAAATTGGATTTAGTCCTAAAAATAATATATCAATTCACATTAATTGCCCACATTAAGGAGTTTAAACCTAACGAGTAGTCATGATGAAAAAAAAATGATATTTTAGAAAAATCAATGTATATTTATTATAAATAACTAACATAACTAATTTTGTTAACAAACCAAAATTAGTCAACCAATTCTTATATAAAAGAAAGAAAGGACTCTCTTTGATTTTTAATATAAAATTTATTTATTTAATTTGATTACATCAATAAAACAATTGAAATTGATTAATATATAATATATTTTCTAAAATACTCTGATAATTCTCTTTAATTCTGTAATTCCCTTTCTTTTTTATTTTTATTAAGGAAGCATCAATCATAAGTATGTTTTCTATTTAGGATAAAAATTAACTCTCTAGATATATTATAAGAGGGAATGGTATAATAATCTGCTGCCAACAAAATAATATCAACAAGTTGCAGGCATCACAGGCTCCAAACATAACATGAAAGCATGGCTATTGAAGATAAGAGCGTCCTTGGGCTCATTTGGTAAAGTGGTCAGACTTTCTCATCAAAGAGAGTGAGTTCAATCTTACGGTTGGTCAAGACACCGGAGAGACAGCTCGCCCTATCTATCACCTAGGAGAAAGTGAAATTTCATCATGCCCTTAAATCGTGCCCCTTTTCTAAAATTTCAGTGTAAAATAATAATACTAATAATAAGAGTTGATTCCTCCTAGCTTTTTTTTTAATAACATCATTTGTTTATTTAGCTTTTTTTTTTTAATAACACATTTGTTTATTTTAATTCATGGAGCTTTCTAAAAATGTTTACTTCATTGCGAGTGTTTTTTCTAATGATCTTGGAATATTACTTAAAATAGGTGTTTATGTGCTTTATAACATCACGTATTCTTTATATTGTACTGCGTACAATGTAAAATCTTCAAAACAAGTTAATATAAAGGGTTAAGGTGCAAAAATGCACACATGTTTTTCTGCCAGGAGCATCCACCACCATAAGTGTTTTTTTTTTGTGCGAAAATACCCACACAGTTAGAATTTTGGGGCGAAAGTCACACGGACTTTGACTGGCCCAATCGTCCGTTAACTGGCCCAAACTGACGCTGATGTGGAGGGCAGAAATGCTGACATGTCAAGATTAAGAAAGCCACGTGTATGATATTGTATCTCTTCAGGAAGGAAAAAAAACGTATTTTGCGTCAGACGCATTAATTGCTAATAGACATGTCTGAACTCCCGCTTTCCAACATCTGTTTCACTCTTAATTGCTTGCACGACACCTTTGATTTTTTTCCCCAAAGCACGCCACCTTCACTCCATCTGTCGAAGAGGTATTCCCGTCGGCTATTCACTCCACCTTCACTCCATCTGCTCGCTAGCTATTCCCATCACCGCGCCGAAGAGGTATTCCCGTCAGATCAACGGTTAGCTTTGTAGAAAACCCGATGAAAGGGTGAGATTTGTGCGAGTTGTTGAACGATTGTGGAGATCTGCTAAGTCTGTTCTTCCTTTACCGGCCTCCACCCAAGGTATTGTGCTGTAACTCATGTTTCAGATCTGTTTGTTCTTCCGCCAGATCCATGCTTGTTCGTTATCGTTTTTAAGTGGCTTTTGGTTATCCTTATTTTATCGTCAGAAATTTGAACTTCAATATTAGATCTCATGTATTGCCTTACGAATAACTTGCCTATATATTGAATTAATTTGGAGTTATATTAATCCCTTTTTCGGTTGCAATTCACTATCATTCAATTTCAGTTTCTATAACCTACTGCCGCTCTTCGATAGTCTCTCCTCAAGCTGTTTGTCTTTTACCCTGTTGGAGCATCATCCAGGTTTTGATATATTTTTCTGTAAATCCTTTCAGTTATTTTAGACTTTTCCCTTTGTGTTATAATGCTTGTGTTATTTTCTGGGGTTCATACTTCAGGTGGTGAATGCCTTCAATCAAGATCCAGTTGCCTCTCGATTTCAAATTCCTCACCCTTCTTGCAGTGCTTGTACGAATGGAAGATGTTCAGGATGCAAGCTCCATGGTGAATCTCCTTTTCTTGGTCGGTCAAATGGGGATGATTTAATTATATGTCAATTTCTAAGTAAAGCCACGTAAGTGACACACAAAATCTGATTTGGCAAACTTAACCATAATTTAACGGACGTTTGGGGTCAGTTAACGTCTGTGTGACTTTCGCTCCAAAATTCTAACTGCATGGGTATTTTCGCACAAAAAAAAAAAAACTTATAATGCTAGATGCTCCTGGCAGAAAAACATGTGTGCATTTTTACACCGTAACCCTAATATAAACAATGACGGAGTTATTTTCACGAGAATTTCGTAACTGGTTCCTACTAATTTTCGTAATAAGTGTAATTTTTTCGATATTGGAAGACAATTAGTTATATTCTCCCCGTCTATTCATGCGAGTCTCATATCTCAGTCCTCTCCATAGAGACACGTCAACGTTTTAAAAGTTAAATCGCTACCGTTAATAGCAAACATCAAATATTAAGATTCAAGTCCAATCACATGCTTTATGCGCCCAGCAAATTTAGTCACGCAGCTAAGGAACTCGTTTTAGCAGTGTGAGGAGCTTATTTGAAGCAAATGACAGGGGAATAAGAATGAACAAATAAAACAAAGAGCCATCGCCTTCCTTCCAGAAGGGGGAAAACCCTGATTAGCGATACATTCAATTTCGACATTTCCCAATAAACAGAATACTCTCTTTTATCTTTATTATAAAGTATCAACTATCAATAATTTTTTGTCTTTATTATAAGATACCAACTTACTTTAACTAACTCATTTATTGCTTTTTTTTTTTTCCATTATGCCCTCATTTTAAACCAACTCATTTAAAGCTATATCATTAAAGTAAGGTGAAATTGGAAACATTTATTAATTTTAGATATAATTAATAAGTTAACTATCATTTCTTAGTTTGTGAGAAAAAGTAATTAGTGCCTTATAATAAGAAGTATTTCGGTATTTCCGAACCAAAAAAGCAAAAACACATCATTTGTTAACTTGTCGGTCCTACTCGTCACAGTGTGAGGATTATTCATTCAAAAACAACAAAAGCGCACACACCAACGCAAACACGTGTGTATACAAAACTAGGTGTTTCTAAACAATATTCCCCATCGATGAACGCAGGAATATGATCGGAATCACCACGAACAACAGTAAAGGGCATTGACTAGAAATTTCAGTAATTGAGGTAAATAAAAGCCTCGAGCCTCGTTTAAAGTGAGGGACACAATTCAATTAATACAAACGATCGGAGGGATGGGGGTGGGGTAAAATGAAGCAGCAGAATCAGGGAACTGTAGCAAATTGAAATTAGACTACATGGAGGAAACAGAAAAAGGGGATTTTAATCTGAGTTTCCTTACTGGGGATAAGGAGTCATCACAGTTCAATCCACAACCACATCTAGGGCAAACGAAAAAGTTCTCCAAAGGGAAAGAAGCGGAAGCGATGCCAACCGAGAATTCGATGTCATCCCCATAGCGAACCACCTCCACGATATCGAACCAGAACAGCAACACCTTCACCTTCACGCCCTCGAGGCGGGTAAGCTTATCCCTGGATATGTAACCACTGATGGTGGATTTGTAATTTAGTTGATATGAACCCTCTAGAGAGAAACCGCAGGAACCCTTGAGACGAGCGCGGAATTTCCCGGTGGATCGATCTAATTCGTAGTCAATAACTCCTTCGGGAAGAAGACCCTTGGGAAAGTGATAGTGTCCGAGCATGTCGTAGGCCGTCACAGCCTCATCGCCGATCGCAGTCGAGGATGCTGGCGGAGGCGGTGTGAGGAGGAGAAAAGTGGAGACGATGAGAAATGCGGTGAGAGACATTGTATTGAAAAGGGCACCTTGACTTCCAATCTGTGCAGCAGAGAAACAATGGCAATATGGTAGGGTCTACTTATGGGTTGGCTGGAGGCTACCGCATAGTTTGGTGAAGTAAACGATGCCGTTCCAGAATGATGGGTCGTCATGGGCTGGTGCAACTGAGTTGGTCCACATATACCCTACAATATTGTTTCCGGGTTGTAACCGTGATTAACAACTAACCCCGAAATAAATTCATTCGGATCGGATTCCATAAAATCGAATTCAATTAGTCTTTGATTCTTTAATCAAAACTCCAAAGGAAAACCAGCGGAAGTTGGTAAAGTGGAAAGGATTAGAGCCATTAAACAAAGGTCTCAGGTTTGAATTCATGTGCATGTAGAAAAATTCCTTAAGAGAGATTCCTGCATATACGCCCGATAAAATCTCGATTCGGTCTAGTCAGAGCAAAGCTCTGGTGAACTGGATGCAATAGCCAAAAAAAAAAAAACTCCAAAGGAAAAACCTTCCAAGAAAACATTGTATTATTATATTTTTGGATTAAGATGCAAGTTAGCCAACAAAATGTTACACTAGAAACACACAAGTTTTAAGGTGCTCATAACTACTAAAAAACAATTAAAAACTAAAAAAGAAAAGAAAAGAAAAGAAATCACAATATTATTAAAGTATAATGTAACGGGCGTTAGATAGGTACTTTTTTAATCTTGTACCTCACATCTCGCTAGTCACTATAAGGACCTGTTTGTTACGAAGAATTTTTGGGAAGGAAAGGGAAGATTCAGAATCTTCCTTGTTGTTGCACGTTTGGTTGCATCGTCTTCCTAGGAACTGACTTCCAGCGGCAAGCAATCTTCCCACGTTTAAGGGAAGATGAGATCCCTGGCATATAGGTGGGATCTCATCTTCCCTCCTGACAAATTACAATCCTATCCCAATTTTCTTCCATGTCGTCGCCCTTCACTGGGTCAGTTGATCCTATTGCAGCTCGCCTCTTCTCTCATCGCTCCCATCCCCTTCTTCACACTCATCCTTTGTTCTCACCGTTGAGAGAGAGGGATGAAGTAGGGCTCTGATTTTTTTTTGATTCAAGGATTGTCATCGAGAGAGAGAGAGGGATGAAGGAGGGATCTGCATTGAGAGAGAGGGATGAAGGATTGAAGGCGAGATTTGGTTTTTCCTTTGCTTACTAGTTTGGTTGTCTTCGACGAGGGTGAGGGATAAAGAAGAGAGGAATATTGTTTTTTAGGTTAGGGGGTATTTTAGACAGTTCATATTTTATATTTTTTAAAATGATCATCTTCCTTCTCCTTTTCAATATTTACCAAACAGTTCACCTTTTTAACTTCCCTCCCAATCTTCCATTCCTTTCCATTCACTTCCCTTCCTTATATATTCCCTATACCAAACAAGTTCTAAGTGCCCCCTTCATTCCATGAAGCCATTCCTCTAAGCTCCCATGGCTCATATGCTCATAAACCAACAAATTGGGGGAAATTCGCCAAAATAATCTAAAAAAAAAATTTGTTAAAATAGGCCACTGTTTAAACATATTGTCAAATTAACTCATTTTGT
The DNA here is from genome assembly GCA_037074495.1 of Acacia confusa. NCBI lineage: Eukaryota > Viridiplantae > Streptophyta > Magnoliopsida > Fabales > Fabaceae > Acacia > Acacia confusa. The sequence goes on along the minus strand of CM073507.1, from coordinate 2,587,866 downwards.
GGCGCTACTGCTTATGTGACGTGTGGCACGCCACATAAGTGGCGCCACTTTAACAATTTTTTTTATAAAATTTTTAATTATTATAATTATATATTATTATATTTAATATATATTAAATATAATATATATTATATTTTATATATAATATATATATCATATTTTAAAATGATGTGATATATATCACATTTAAAGCTAGGTCAATCAAGTGTTCGCAATTTCAAAAATTTTATGAAATATTCCTTTTAAAATGATGTTCTATTTTCGAAAAAATTTTCTCCCGGGGGCGCTGCCCCTTGACTCGCTTGCTAACCGGCTAGCGGGACCGTCGTAGGGTTCCGGCTGATTGTTCCTAGCGCATATATAATATATAATGCATATAGAATATATCATGATTTTATTTCTCACAGTAATATTATATATGCGCTAGGAACAATCAGCCGGAACCCTACGGCGGTCCCGCTAGCCGGTTAGCAAGCGAGTCAAGGGGTAGCGCCCCCGGGAGAAATTTTTTTCGAAAATAGGACATCATTTTAAAAGGAATATTTCATAAAATTTTTGAAATCGCGAACACTTGGTTGACTTGGCTTTAAATGTGATATATATCACATCATTTTAAAATATGATATATATATTATATATAAAATATAATATATATTATATAAAATAATATATATTATATTTAATATATATTAAATATAATAATTAATTTTTTTTAAAAAAATGTTAAAGTGGCACCATAAAATGGGCTAACTTGGCAATATGTTTAAATACTAACCTATTTTGACAATTTTTTTTTTTTGGGATTATTTTGACAAATTTCCCAACAAATTGGTGTCCTTGTTTGACACGCACCCTAACAGCCTCACTAAGTTCCTGTGGCTAATCCTCCCTAATGCCTCTATCCTCGCCCTTAATCTCCATGTCTGTACAGTCTCTGGTGGTCGCTTTGTACTTTTTCGATTATGTTATCTTCCTTTAGGCATTCGAGAACGTTGTCCACTTTGAAGTTTAGATGTCGGAACAAGGTGAGCTTCCAGGTCAGGGATTTGTTTTTAGAGTGTGTAGACTTTGATTAAGACGAGGAAGAGGGTGGTTAGGAGGGAGATTGTTGTGACGATGATTTTAGCAGATTTCAGGTGGGGCTTTGTGGTTGGATTTGTACGAGTGGTCTTGTGGGAAGTAGAGTTTGGGGTTTCCGGCAAAGGTCTCACCGGAGAATACATTGAATTGGCCGTCGGTGGGGATTTTGCCTTTGAGATTGTTGTTCGAGAGATCAAGTGTGGTCAGGCTCACCATGTAAAGAATCTCCTCTGGGATTGAACCTGTTAGGTGGTTCATTGAGAGATTGAGGATGCTAAGATCTATTATGTTATTGATTGCTCTCGGGATTTCTCCAGCGAGATTGTTCATGCTGAGATCAACAATAGGTAAGGAGGCACTGTGAGACCGCTGAGATTGTTGAAGCTTATATCCACCTGCGTCAACATCGACAAGTTGAACATTTCCTCGGGATACATCTTCATTTCGCACACAACTCCATTACATTACACTCTAATGGCGTTGTGATTTTTTTCTTTTTTTCAGTTTTTAATTATTATTTGGTAGTTAAGGCCCTTTTAAAATTTTTTTGTGTAGAGTGTTCCTAACTTAATATTTTATTGGTCAATCTACATCTTAACTTTTTTTTAGAGCCTTGGTGGTCACAAACAAAGCCAGTCGGAACAAAAATCAAGGCAAGGCTGATATTCTCTTTCCCCCTAAAAAAAACATAAATAAAGCTAAGGTACTGTCGGCCCTGGCTTTGATCTAATGCAGCCTTCCATCCGCTGCATTCTTTGCAGCAAAACAACGCTGTTTTGGTGCAAAGAGGGAGGGCAGCTCCTGTTTTTTTTTAACAAATATTTTAAGTACTTTATGATTTTGAATTTTTTTTTGGATGCAGCGGATGGGAGGCTGCATTGGACCAAAGCCAGGTCCGGTACTGTCTGCTAGGAATAGTAGGAGAAAATGAAGGGAGTTGATAGTATTTTTACAACCTAGAAGAGTTTGTGGTATTACTATTAACTAGTTATAATACTCTAGCAACATGTTTGCTCAAAAAAACAAACAAACAAACAAAAAACCTGTAGCAACATACCCCTCCTTGGAATTTTGGATCCATCAACGATTAGTTTTTTCTCGGCTTTGAATATTGTCTTGTGCGGGATATGAATAGCACTTATTTTCTCCTTTCGGACATCTTTGTTGGGACTTGTATGGATTATCGTCACAATTAATTTTAGAGTAAAAAATTACTAATAGAATAGATTTTTATATTAAAAATAAATTGAAAAGGAGCTTTGTCTGGACGGAAGTTCTTTTTCTTTTTTTCCCGGGGGATTGTCAAGTTAAAAGGCAGAATAAAAAAAAACATTTTTTCGTGTTATAGAAAACAAATTTTCTTATGTCATATACACATAAAATGGTGGGAATACATATATATATATATATATACACACACACATACACAAAACCCATAAAAAATTGACTCAAAGATAGAGATACTCTTAGCCGTGCATCATTTTTCCCTGAAAATTATCCCAAACATAAATTTTTCAGACTCAACTTTTGAACCTTTAAGCTTCATTCCAAAACCTGCGCTTCCTCTGCTACCGTTTTAACTTTTAACACAGGACGAGCCGAGCAACTCTTCTTGCAGACTAGACGTCAGGAAAATCGCAACAATTAACCAAGAAATACTATTAAGCTAATTTTGTTACTATTATTAAATACTATCATAGTGAGTAGATCTGAGAACTCGAGAGCCCATCACATTTATTCCTCAGCCTAACTACTAGAGACAAGTTGATTCCAGTTTGTCCCAGTTCTAAACCAGAAATATCCACACTCCTATATGTTGTCCTCGCATAGATAGCAAGTTCAAAACCATGGATCTTATTTTAGCCAACACCATAATTCTGAAATAAAAGGACGCAGTGGATTAAGATTAAGAAGAAAACCTAAAAGCTTTGATGCGAATGGGTCTGATTGGAAACAATAGACAGACAATCGAAGCCGCAGCCGCAAGTGGGACTCTCATAGAAGTTACTGACGTCGAAATCTGCAGAAGCGATGCCTACGGAGAACTGGAGCTCACCATCAACGCGAGTGACGGAGACAATGTTAATCCACAGAAAAAGGATCTTCACCTTAACACCTCTCAAGTCGGAGAGACTGCCTTGGGAGATGACGCCGGTGATGGTAGACTCGTACTTGAGGTCGTATGAAGTGATCTTGAAACTACAAGAACCGTCTAAGTAGGCTTTGAATCTGCCGGTGGAGCGGTCTAATTCGTAGCCTGAAACACCTTTGGGAAGAAGGCCGACAGGGAAGTTGTATTGTTGAAGAACCTGGTAAGCACTCAAGGAGTCGTTGCCGGAGGTAGACGCAACGAAGGAGGAGACCGACAAGTGGACTAAGAAGAGAATTGGCAGAGAGAGAGAGAGTTTTGGTGGAATCAAACTGAGGAGAGCCATGGGTGGATGATGTGACGATGAGGGGTTTAAGAGGATGAGGTTATCTGGAAGTGTCGAGCTTCAGCTCCGACCCAAGACCGGTGGGCCAGGGAAGGCCTCCTTTTATGGGCAGACGCGTGGGAAGGGAAAAGTCTTGATACTGATAGACACAATAAAAATTTTTCCCTTGAGATAAGTGGCCATTTATTCTGGGGTCCTCATCTCTGCTTGTGAGTTGTGACTACTGACCAGGAAAAGACAAGAAAAAAACGAATATTCACATATTATTGTTAAAATTAGCTTATAAAATATGAAAAGCAATGACGTCAAATTTTAAAATCAAGATGTAGTTGGGTGTAAAATTTACACATTTGTTCACAGAAATACTATATTTTTTAGGCTATTAAAAAATTATATGTTTGGCATCTTTTAATTAGAAAATCTGACTATTAGATCATACAAACTTGTGGAAATAAAAGACCCCCTTTTTGGTAGAACGGGAGAAAATAAGAGTGTCGAATTTTTGTCCAATTTAACTAATAAAATAATAGTAACGCGAGGGACTCGCGTCGCGGCCCCCATGGTGATTGTCCGACTTTTGAGGGTGGAAATTTTAATATGGGTTAATAGGTTGTTTAATACTAGTAAAAGGATTGTCCATTGTATAATGCTTCTACCAGGTAAGGTCTATGGAGGTTTGCGTATACGCCATCTTACGCCTGCAAACAGAGAAGGTGTTTCCATAATTTGAACTTATAACCTCTTTATCACATAGCAGTAGCTTTTAAAGTTGCACTAACAATTTGTCATTATTTTAATTTTAGTCCCTATAATTTTAAATAATTCATTTTGTTTACTCCAATGGCAAAATGGTCTAAGTTATTGTTAAAACTTAGGGATTAACTTTTTAAAAATGTATGGTTTGAAATGATTCAAGCTAGAATAAAAATATGGGCAAGATATAAGGGATTGGACTAAGGTTTCGTTCAGGAGTCCTGAATTTGAGTTTTGTCAATGCATAGGCAGCTGAACTAGTTGCGTCTGTAATCTTGTTGACTTGATCAATTAATCTGACCCCCTGTCGAGTCTTCAAGTAAAAAACGAGCCAGGTTTAGGATTTGAAGAGGGGAAAAAAGTCTAGTTTCCAGCCAAGCATTTTTAAGGTATCAACTGAAGCGGACGTGGTGATCAAACTCGGAAGGAGGCAAAAGGTGGGTAGAGACGCAAGCGGTGGTGTAAGCAGATGGCGACGCCACCCATCAAAAGTCAAGCGCAGAAAAGTGGGCTCTGCTTGCCAAGTCCCACCATTACAACCACCAACGCCGTTCCTTCAACTCCACGCACTTACTCTCTAGTCTCTCCCACCCACGCCCAACTGGCCTCCTTCCATACCATTACTCATTACTTTTGACAGATTACAGATAAAATCAAAATGACTTTAAATATTTTTAGTTAAAAAATCACAATAAGAAATCATTACTTTTAACCTGAAGTGTAAGATAATATTTTGTTTTATGCAGCATATCATTAACCTCCCATCCATCTGCCACCCCACTCTTTCATTGTTAAAAACTTGTTTTATCGCTACGTTTTTACAATATAGGCAACTTGCTACATTTTGGGACGGTAATAAAAATAGAAAAATTGGGTACTCCATCTCAGGATCTTGCATCGTTTTCCATTCATACTAAGTTTTCCCCCAAAACCTTCCTACCATAACGGGCCGAATCGAGTGACAGGCATTGACAGAAAAGATGGGCCTCCCCAGCCGTACATGCAATGAGCCCAACCTTAGAAGCATACAAATACAATACATACCAACAACAAAAACAGTCCCCCCCCCCCAAAAAAAAGGGGGGGGGGGTCCCATGTATGCACATCACAACTCCTTCTACTCCATACAACATGGAACTATAAGCAAAAGCATGTCTCCACGCACGTATCAAGTGTTGATCTGTCTAGCTTACCCGCACGCTCAACACAAACAAAGCCTTTGCATGAATTATAGACGGAGAATTTTTTTTATAAAAATGAGGCCTATTTTAATTTCACTAGCCTAGAGTCTAGAGAAATCAAAACGGTTTTTAAGGAGCTCGATTTAAGTTATGCAATATAGCTCTAACTACTCTTGATTCCCATTAATGATCGGAACTCAATCAATGTAAAAGCACAAGTTAGAACACGGGAAATACTTCAATCTTCTTTCGGTAAAAGGTTGACACACGAAACAAAATGGTACATTGCATGACTAAGGGAGCACCAAATGTCCGAACAATGACTACCAGATATCTCAAGATCCATTTTAAACTGGAACTCTCAAACTGAACAACCAAGAGTCTCGAATGTTCACCAGCAACAACTCACAAGGCGTGCATCATGCACAATCCCGCACAGACGAAGATGGTAACTTTTGCAAGTACAAGTCTGACGGGATCTGGCAGGTCTTATCTCAGCCTTTGAAAATTTCCCAACGAACTTAAAGTAAGCGATCATAATAAATCCAATTTCATGACTTGCACAGTTGCTCTTGTCTCGATGAACCCCAAACAATGAACATGACGGGAACAATGGAAGTAACAAGCAGGCTTTATCCTTAATTCATTTCGGGAATAACTAGTAATTAGATAAATCAAATTAAAATCAAAATGGTTGAAACAGAAAGGATAAATAATAAGTGTAAGGATCTTACATACAACTCTGATCTCAATCAGCTAACATCTTTAAGTCTTCTTATTAATATATCCAGTGATTTTCTTTTAGGAGTCTGCCTCGCTCCCCGACTACCAAAGGTTCCAAAGAGCCGATCTGAAGGATCCCTTAACTTTTCTGATACAGTTACTACTTTCCGGTAGTCCAAGGCATCGTAACTCCGCTCCCTGATCACTGGGTTCAGGAAGTTCTCTGGATGATTGCTTAAAAGCAAATTAGTTAACTGCCTTGACTCAGCAAGTGCCATTTTCAACTGATCAACATCCCCGTCCGAGAAAAGGGGACCCTGATTATCCGCAAATGATTCCAAAAGCTTGATATCTACATCAATCCCTGTGATAGCACTCGCATTAAACCGCTTGACAGAATCACTTGCTAAAGCCCCAACAATCTTCTCCGATATGTGAGAAAGAACCTCCTGCAGGACCCTTTTAAGGACATGAGCCGGCAATATCTGCTGAGCTGTTGAAACTAGTGTTTCCAAATAAATTATGACCTCGTTTGCATACTCATTCCCACTCTGAGGTGCTTCATCAGCCATCCAGTTTACATTCTCAATCAAGGTCATGAATCCATCAACCTTAGCTTTAAGCAGTCCAGAGAGCGTCTCTTCTGCAGCATCACGAGCTTTGCTCAAAGGGAACTGCCTCCTGTTTCTCTCCACCATTCTCAAGGGAATCCCTGAAAGCTGTGCAGCATGGCGGAAGAAAAAATCACAAGCACGCTCCAAGACAGCCATATTTGCTGCTACTTGCATCGCCTGGGAGACACCGTGTACCGATGTACTAATAAGCTTCAATAAAGCCCCATCCAGAACCTCGCTCAAAAGTCTGTCTAAATATTTCTTAACAACTTCAAAAAATTCTAGCTGCCCACCATATGACATGAAGCTCACAGAATCCTCAATAAAAGACCGCACAATCCGGCAACAATCCGGCACTGTTGATGAAAAGGGTGCTACGTAAGGAAAAGCAGGTACGATATCTGACGTTTGTATTTGAAAGGAAAGCACATTCATGGAATACTCGTACTCTTTCTTCATCAACATCTGCTCAAACTTATCAGCTGCGAGCGCCTCGGCGATCTGTTTACGGCAGTCCGATAACAGCAACTCATGGTATTTATCCCTATGCTTGCTCAAAACATCAAGCAAAGCATCAATGGGGTACCCGTATCTTCGCAGGGTTACCCCTAGTAGACTCACATAGTCTTTAATGAGCAAGAGATGATTAGCAGTTTGCATCCGGGAGAACTGATCCTCCAACACAGAACACATTTTGCTTACAGCAGTTTCCCACAAGTTCTCAACTTCCATTTTTGATATCAAGCCCCCACCTGTCCTCAAGACCCGATCCTCAACTACAAAGAAACCCGCAATTTGTGCAAAAAAGGTCTGATGGGATTCGAGAAAAGGAGTCATCGACGATACCTGGAAGTCCGACGTTAATTGAAGCTTTCGGTTTTCAAAATAATAGTGCTTAAACCGATCTTCTAGTCCTAATGTCTGATGTATATGGTAAGCCCTATATAACGGTGTCAAATCAAATCCTACGGCTCCGCCATTGTTATATCCATCCTTGCCTTCTTCTCCAATCCCGCCACCACCAACAGCGAGTCCATCGTCGTCCTCCTCCTCCAGGGCATAGACACAGTCCCTCACGCTAAGCCGACTTTGTTCCTCCGCTTGACGCTGCTTAATCCTTAGATCCTCTTCTCTCTGCCTCGCCGCAGAGGCCTGACCGATGGCCAATTGACCCAAATTACGACTCACGACTCGAATCTCCACCAGCCAATCCCCAAATTCCTTGCTCACCTTCCTCTCTATATAGGAACGAACCTCCGGGATCTTGTTCTCCAGCATCCTCTTCAGAGTAGAAGACGGAGTCTTGTCCAAATAGTCCCTCTCAATCGCGTCGACGCATTTCAAAGCCATGTAGAAATTATCATTCGACAGATGGCGGTTGGCTCTGGAGCAAACTTCCATCAACTGTATACAAGTTCGCACAGATTCGAGTGCGAGATTAACGTTTTTAGAGACGTTTCGGGTTTCAACGAATGCATCAAGGGAAGAGAGGAGTGGGCGAGCAACGGACTGAAGTTTGGAGTTGGAGTCAGAAAGAGCCGACTTGAGGGAGTCCACGTCTGATAAGAGGGATCGAAGATCGTCGACCGCGAGGATGAAATCCTGGTAGTGTGCCTTGCAGACCTCCTCGATCTCGGATTCTTTGGAGCGAGCAAAGTGACGGAGGTGGTGGAGAAGGGAGTCGGGCTTGCCGGAAGCAAAAGCCTTGCGAACAAATGGCCCCAAGTCTTCGTTGTTGCAGATGGCGGAGGAGAGAAGAAGCTGGTCCAATTTGTCAGCAGAGTCTTCACCGTTCGCCGGAACAACCTTCCGCCGGGGTTTGGAAGGTTGCATCGTAACAATTCTAAGCGACCGGGGAGTCGTCGCAACCGGAGGGGATATAGGAATCAGATTAGAAATTGGTCGGTTATTTAGACAAAAATCATAAGAGTCGCCTGGTTAACCAAAAAGAAATATGTTGCCAGGAGTTGAGGATTTTGACGCCGTCTCGTGATGTAATGACCAAAATGCCACCGCAGTATGAAGCGGTAGTTTGTTTTTGTACAGTTGTACAGTACTACTTTGTACTTCGTAGCTTGTGCGGATAAATCAGCCATTACAAAATTGATTTGACCGGTTGGGGGAGACGGCATGGAGAACTAGAGCCGGGAAATCGGGTCGAGTCCGTCGGGCTGGCCTGTTTAAGCCTGAGTTTAGGCCTTGATCCTTTAAGGGCCGGGCCTAAAAATTTGAAGAGATAAATGAAATTGGCCCTGAAGGGTCGGCCCTAACAGGCCTCAGGCTTAAACGGGCCGGCCCTGGAGGGCCTCAGGCCAGCCCTGCAGGCCCTTTTCACTGTAGCTTTTTTCTTTTTTCCTTTTTAAATTTATTAATTTATATATGTTTTGTATTTGTTATAAAGTTATTTATCCTTTTAACTACAAATGCATAATAACTATACTCTAATTTTATGATTTGATTTATTATTTGTTGCAAATAAAGATTATGGATGTGTTCATGATGCGGGAGAATAATTTCATGATATTCTTACTCATGAATTAGAGGCTACTACTCAAAGTAAAAAACAATCAAATGTCATTAAAATCGATGATAGTGACGAAGATGACGACAATAATAATCATCGTACTAATGTAGTTTAGTGATATGCTTTTTATGTTTTATGTGAGTTATTTGTGAACATAGTTTTCTTTTGATTATGAATTAGTGACTGTGCTTATTTATTGAATGATTCGTGTTGCAATTTACTAATTATATTTTTTAAAAAAAAAAAGTGAAGGAAAAATAGTTAAAATTTGAAATAGTAATTTCCGGGTCTTGCAGACCGGCTCTGGCCCTGGTGCTCTCGGGCCGGACTTTGAAAAACAAGTGTTTTTCTTATTTCGGGCCCTGGAGGGCCTGCCCTGTTAGGCCCTGGCCTTTCACGGGCCGACCCTGATTCCCAGCTTTATGGAGAACCCAAACAGCACATGGACTTTTCTTTCTAGGGCAGTAAATAGTTATAGGGAAAACATTTTCTCATATGGTAGGAAAATTATTTTCTCATGTCACACATATATGAAATAATGAAACTCATATATACATATATTAATTCATATATGTATATATGAGTCCCACCATTTCATGTGTATGTAGGAAACTTTGTTTTTTCATGTAAAATGAGAAAACCAAAACCTATAGAGCTAGTTTGGTTTGAGGGGAGGGGAGGGGAGAGAGAAAACTTTTACCCCCTTCTTTACAAAAAAACCCATGGAAACTCTTGAATATTCTTAAAATATACTCTTAATAAAAAAGAATATTCTCATCATTAATGGCAATTTGGTCAATTCTCTTCTTTCTTCGCCCTCTCCTACCACACCCTCTCCTCAAACCAAACACATCCATAGTTATAATACCAAACTTAGGTTGATTTGGGTTAAAAAAAAAAAATTCAACGATTGCTATTATTATTGTAAAAATAGGAGCAGGAGAAAAAAATTAAAATAAATTTGGTTTATAAATTTTTATAATTTTTAATTTAAAATAAAATGCAAGAAATATTTTAATGCGCGTCACAACGTTTTTTGAACAAGATAATTAAGTTTTTAATGAATTTTTGAAGGAAAAAAAGCAGAGTAGTTGGGGTGGTCCAACTCCGTAGATACATGTCAGCTGAACATTGTTGCCTGTTGATTATAAAAATCTTTAAAGATTTGGTATAATCTGACTGAATTTTGTTCATAAGGTTTTTTCCGCGACCTTTTAGTATTTAACCCAAAAAAAAAAAAAACTGTAAGTAATCCAACCTTTATCTCGTCTAATTGTTATTTCTTTCAAGATTTCGGGTACGGCAAGCAAGATTAATATAATTAGGCTTCCTACATTTCTGCCGAAACAGCATCAACGTTCAGGAGTAACAAGTAAAATTTTGTAAAGGGAAGGAATATGAGTTTAAATTGAAAAACTTGAACAAAACATTAACGTTCAGGAGTAACAGGTAAAATTTTATTAAGGGAAGGGATATGAGTTTAAATTGAAAAACTCGAACAAAACATCAACGTTCAGGAGTAACGTGTAAAATTTTGTAAGGGGAAGGGTGGGAGTTTAAATTGAAAAGCCTGAACAAAGCATCAACGTTCAGGAGTAACAGGTAAAATTTCGTAAAGGGAAGGGATAGGAGTTCAAATTGAAAAGCCTGAACAAAGCATCAAAGTTCAGGAGTAACATGTAAAATTTCGTAAAGGGAAGTGATAGGAGTTCAAATTGAAAAGCCTGAACAAAGCATCAAGGTTCAGGAGTAACATGTAAAATTTCGTAAAGGGAAGGGATAGGAGTTCAAATTGAAAAGCCTGAACAAAGCATCAAGGTTTAGGAGTAGCATGTAAAATTTCGTAAAGGGAAGTGATAGGAGTTCAAATTGAAAAGCTTGAACAAAGCATCAACGTACGTTCAGGAGTAACATGTAAAATTTTGTAAAGGGAAGGGATAGGAGTTCAAATTGAAAAACTTGAACAAAGCATCAACGTTCAGGAGTAACATGTAAAATTTTGTAAAGGGAAGGGATAGAAGTTTAAATTGAAAAACTTGAACAAAGCATCAGTATTCAGGAGTAACAGGTAAAATTTTGCAAAGGGAAGGATAGGAGTTTAAATTGAAAAAGTTGAACAAAGCATCAAGAGTAACAAATAAAATTTTGTTAAGGGAAGGTATAGGAGTTTAAATTGAAAAACTTAAACAAAGCATCAACGTTCAGGAGTAACAGGTAAAATTTCATAAAGGGAAGGGATAGGAGTTCAAATTGAAAAGCCTGAACAATGCATCAACGTTTAGGAGTAACATGTAAAATTTCGTAAAGGGAAGGGTTAGGAGTTTAAATTGAAAAACTTGAACAAAGCATCAACGTTCAGGAGTAACAGGTAAAATTTTGTAAAAGGAAGGGATAGGAGTTCAAATTGAAAAACTTGAACAAAGCATCAGCGTTCAGGAGTAACAGTTAAAATTTTGCAAATGGAAGGATAGGAGTTTAAATTGAAAAAGTTGAATAAAGCATCAACGTTCAGGAGTAACAAATAAAATTTTGTTAAGGGAAGATATAGGAGTTTAAATTGAAAAACTTAAATAAAACATCAACGTTCAAGAGTAACAGGTAAAATTTTGTTAAGGGAAGGGATAGGAGTTTAAATTGAAAACCTTGAACAAACTAAATAATTATTAGGGCAGTGTAAGCCCCCTTTGTGGAAGTTTTTATAATATATACGAAGTGAAGTGGGGTCGGACAGAAAGAATTGGAGCGTTCATGTGCTGTGTGGCATGTGACTCTTAACAGTTGGTTTGGAGGGAGGTGGAGTGGTTGCCATTTCTTTACGATCAATCTCCACACCAAAAGAATGTCATCCTTATGGCTTAAGCTTCAGGGAAGCTAATTTGGAAACTGCACAATCATTAGCTGCTCAAGCCCTTACACTGAATAAAAAAATGGCCATGAAAGGAATAAGGACTTCGGGTTCAGCTTTGCCTATATGCAAGAACAAATAGTGAAAGCTTTTATTATGATGCACTGAACACTTGTCCTTTACAATTACATAGATGTTGTTCTTCCGTCTACTAAACAATTAGCGGGAGTCCTCCAACCTCAATATCAGAGAACAACAGAATACCAAATGTGTCTGCAAGCTTTCAATCTACTTGTGTGAGAAAGATTCGGCAATCAAAGTCCCACGATTAATTCCATTAACTATGCCTCTCATAATTCCCTTTTGAAAACCAAGTAAAAAGAGAGAGGAAATTCTAGCTGATATGCAAGAATTTCTTGATGAAATCATGGATGTTCGCGGTGATCTCCTCTGGCCTTCCTTGATTTAGAAAGTGAGCTACTCCTTCCATAATAACCACTTCTTGTAAGAATGGAACATCTCTCTTAAATCCGCCATTATGTATATATTCCTTCACGCCTGGAGTATTATATGTAGTGTCCAGATCTCCTACAATAAACTTGACTGGAACTTTGATCTGTAACCCAGTCCATGGCGCCATGAGTTCCCAGTTTCTGCAAGCAAAACCAAATTAGCGGGTGGGGGATAAGAATCCGAGAAACAAGATTACGCTCAACAGGTGCGAGAAACTGAAATCTTTGGCATCATGTAATACATCAGCATTCAATTTTTTTAAAGACTTTGAACTATATTTATAAAACATGAGTTTGGCATTTGAAAAAAAAATCTTAAAATTTCTATTATGCAGGGCATTGACAACATATAAAGTGTCATCATGTTTTATGTGTTATATTTCAACATCTTGTAAAGAGTAGGGTTTTAAATGCAAGAACTTGCTTTCCCAACAGGAAATGACAGAAAACTTACAGATCCAGCGCACGATAGTAGTTTAAACCACCAGTAAAGCCCTTCTGGTCAAATTTACTGACATAATAATTGACATCTTCTTCAGACAGCCAAGAAGGCAAGGTTATAGGAGTATGACTTTTTCCTCCAAATCCTATCTCTTTAGGAACACAAGGCGGACGTGGATTTCTAGATGTTAAAAATTTCATTATTATTCTTGCAGTACCAGCACGGGCAAACTCTTCTTCAGCCTCCCCAGGTCTCTACAGGACAAGCAGAATCCAGATATTAGTTTACCTGCTAACAATCTCTATGAAAAATAACTACCAATTAAAATTAACATATAGAAGAACAATGGGACAATATTGAACTGCAAAGTACTGCTTCGTGTCAATCAGAAATTGATTTTAAATAACGTATCTTGAAGCAGAGTGAGAAGAAAGTCACCCATATGTAGTTTGATATCCGTAAGTCGAGATACATAGGTCAGTATCATTAACTCATTCATCAAAAAGAGTGTTCAAAACTCAGCATACTGCTTTTGCTTTATTCCTTCGGCTGCTAGACTGAATATTTTCTGAAATCTAAGGACAGATGAACCCCATATAAAACTGATAAAGAAATTGTTTTGGCGGAATAACACTTCATTCAAAAACCAAACGTTATGAATGCAAGAGACCGGACCTTGTCAAGGTAAGAAATAAGCTTTGAGTGTTCTCAAACAAAATCAATGGTGCTATAACTGGACTAATTATTATAACAGTGCCCTGGTACTGAGGTAAAATCTTAATATAATCGGTCATCAGTGCCTGGTCGTAGAGGGATAGAATTAGTGTTACCGAGGTTTAGTTTCGGAACCAAACACTCTGATCTCTTCTCTCTTCTTGAAAATTGAATGTAGAGATGCAAATCAAGGGCAATAATATAACAGTATGTGGGAGCATTTGACTACGCGCAATATCGGTGACAAATGTTATTTATGGCCATAAATTTTAACAAGAATTATCCTAAAAAAAGATCACAGATATTCGCGATCAAATTTTGACATGGCATGGTTCAAAGGCAAAAGTCCAAAGTACTCTTATATATGCAACAACTCTAATATTAAGTTCAACTTGTTACCGATCAAATAGTCGAACTTGGAATAAAAGAAAGCAGCCAACTTATAAAATCAAACCCGAAATTCGCGGACAAAAGCAAAGAAGGCGAGTGTAGAAGAGGAATTCACCTGAAACCTGCAGATGTAGTAATCATCGCCCATCAAGGATCTCATGCTCTCAAGCGGCTTTGTTCTTGGGTTCCTGGGCATGAAGGCCACGCTCAAGTTGACCAAGGCCTTCACACGTTCGGGCCTGAGTAAGCAGAAATACCAAGCCATGACGGCGCCAAAATCATGACCCACCAGAAACGCCTGTTCAATGCCCAGGGCATCAAGAAGTCCGGCGATGTCGCCGACGATGTGTAAGGCGGAATAGGAAGAAGGAGAGGACGGGGCGTCAGTATCGCCATAGCCACGAAGATCAGGAGCGATGGCCCGGTAGCCGAGGGAGGCGAGTGAGAGGAGCTGGTGACGCCAGCTATACCAAAGCTCAGGGAAGCCGTGAAGCAAAAGGACTACTGGGCCCGATCCAATTGAAGCTACATGCATTTTGATCCCATTCGTTATCACACTGGTGTGCTCGATCTTCTCCATCTAGGCATGAATCTGGAATTCAAAATTGAAGACGCTGCTTTAATTCCTCATTCACCAAAGGATCAGGCAAGCATAAGTTGACCTGGACTGGCTTTCCTTTAGATGAGCTGGGGTGCTTGTCCCTTTTGGGGTCAGCGCCGGGAGAGCGTGGGTGGTCCGGATTTACAAATGAGATCTAGACCATTCATAATTTTTTATAAGATTTTTTTTAGTATCGTATTATCTCTTGAAGTATCTTTTTACTATAAGTTAATAAATAAGCTGAAACAATTTTTTAAGAACATCAAAAAATTTTCAATATTCTAAGTATTATTTTAGTATTAGTCAATATTTTAAAATATTTTTTTAAGATCTTAAGAAAATATTTGAGGGAACTGAATGACACTAAAAATATATATTTTAGGGTATTAACTACTTTTTTCCACTACACATTAATATCTTTAAGTATCTTTTTAGTAGGAATCAGTACTCTGAAATATTTTTTTAAGATTATAAAATAATTTTTTAAGATCATGAATTATTTTTAGTAGTAGTTAATATTCTGAAGTATCTTTTTAATAGTAGTAAATACTCAAAAATATTTTTTCAATATTCTAAAAAAATATTTTAGCGTACGGACTACTTAAAAATATTTCATAATCTTAAAAAATTATTTCAAAGTATTGAAAAATAGTATCTTAATATTTATTAACTGGCACTGAGCAAAAAATCCTAACAAACTTTTTAAAAAAATCTTATAAAAAAGGAAATATGGACAATTCAGATGTCAAGATCCAGACGGTCCAAATCTTCAGGCGCTCGGCCCCAAAAATGATGAGCGTCCCCCGCTCCTCGTCCTTATTTAGACGAGCAGGGTAACTCAGTCCAAGATGACCTGCCCACTTACTACAGTTTTACATTATAATGTTCTAAATAAATAGTATTCTCCTTCACTTTCCTAAATATAAGATTATAAGAGTTTGATAATCAAATTATATAATTTCATAAAGCAGTTAAAATTAGTTAATAATAAATATTCATTGTAATAAAATTTTTTTTAAGGACGTTTTTATTTAGAAGGGGTAAATAGAAGAAAGAAATAGTCATCAACATAATTCTCACCAACACTTTTATACATAATTAATTAGAGGTACTAATGAAAGAAATTATTAAATGTTGACACAGCTCTTAAGGAACTCTTATAAAAATGATTGAAACAATTCAAATTTTAGACTTCTTGTTAAAAAAAAAAAAAAAGATAGAAGGGAGTAGTTTCTTGTACGGTTTATTACAGCTTTATACAATTTTGTTACACTGATGGACTATTCATAACAAAAACTTTCAAATTTTTTTGGTTGTTTACAAATTTTTAATTTATATGTAACATTTTTAGATATACTATTTTCAACTAATTTAATAAAAATTCTTCTGTGACATATCATTATTGATATAGCGAGCCACGGCTTAAAATGATTCATATATAAATCAAACAATGTAAAATAAAATCGTAATGAGGCTACGTTTTATACAGGATTTTAAACCAGCTTACGACTGAAGCTGAGGCAGTGATCCACGCAAGCTTGTACCAGTGTGCTGCTTTAATTTGCTTGGATATTTTGGAGTTACGACATTAAAAAATTTCGGTTAGAGACAGTGCTTAATTAGCATATAAAAACATATAAAGCTAAAATTTTAATCCCACAATAAGTGAAGCGTTAAACCTGAAGATAGCCAAACGGCCTGGTTTCAAGGAATGCAAGTAGTTGAAAGGTCCAAAAGGGATCACAATCAATGAAGGGAATCGACGAGCGGTGAAGCGGATGCATCTCTCCCCAACCCATCCCCTCAAACCTACTTTATCTTTAACTCTCTGGACGTTCACGAAGTTATGAAGTGCATTAACTAAGTTAAAAGTAAGTACACAACCCAAGGAAAGTGACACCAGAAGCAAGAACAAAATGAAACGTCATGTGTTAGGGTTGGTTATTTGCCCCATCGTAACCGTGCCTCGTACAACAGAAGGCGCAGCAGGTCACGATGAGAGCGCAGGGAAGCATAACGTTACGGAGGTGATCGATCGAGCAGCAGGTATGTGAGAAGACAGCTTCGAAGGAGGCGTGTGTGAAAACGTTAAAAGGTGACCCAGGTTGTTCATGCGCGTGGGAATTTGACGGGGGAGGACCTGGCAATATCGATTCTAAGAATGGCATCAAAGAACGCGACGGTGATGATATATGAATTGAAGACTCTGATAGAAAACGACATGTTGGACCCTCAGGTTCAAGAGGGCCTATCAGATTGCAGAGACGTGATGGCGGATGCCGAGGATCAGATTGAGGTGGCACTTTCTGCGATAACAGCAAATTCTTCCTTTGACCCTAAGACGTGGCTTCAGGCTACCACAGCCGCCGTCGATCTCTGCAAGGCCTCCCTCGAAGAAGGCAACGAGCATGTCATGTTGCGTAAGGCCAATGGTTTCTCCGATTTATGCGTCATTGCCGGCGACATTTGCACCCAACTCCAATAAATCTCTTCTTTGGAATACTATTCTACATTTGA
Organism: Acacia confusa; assembly: GCA_037074495.1. Lineage (NCBI taxonomy): Eukaryota > Viridiplantae > Streptophyta > Magnoliopsida > Fabales > Fabaceae > Acacia > Acacia confusa. The sequence goes on along the minus strand of CM073507.1, from coordinate 2,570,535 downwards.
CATTCAATTAATGCTCTGATTACCGTGGGCTGTGACTCCTTTCAACATTTTCTTCCATTTCTAGAATTGTCCCCCTTTGATATATGTACGTTGTTTGCTACCAGTATATCTAAAACATCAAGCTTGGTGCCCTGTGTTAATATAGCACTTAAGACGGCTCTATGGAAGCTTTGAAACAAGGAAGACGGTGCAAGTTGAGCACAAACCATTTACATATATATAGAATTGCAGGTGGCGCGCGTAAGGAAATGGGTCTTTTTTATCTTTTCCCATTAAAAGACATATTCGTATTTCTTGATCTGGTCCTTTTCTGAGAGTCATCTTTTCTAAAGTTGCAAAAAATTTTGTGGATTACGATGCTTTTCAAAAAATATAATCACCAACACAAACTTAACCCATTATGTTTGGACTATATGGATTCACTTGTTCCGGATCTGCGTTGTCATCATTAATGACGCTACACGTAAGGAAATGCTAGCTATAGATCTTCGAATTCAAATGTTTATATGTTAAATTCATATTTTAATCTGCAATTTGTAAATTATTACCAAATTTTCTTCCTTCCATTAATGTTTATTAATTTTATACGATTGTGATGAGCAAACAAGTAGAATATTTCAAGTAAATTGTTCAAATTGAGTTTCATTTGGATATTGCTACTCGAAGGCGGTGCCAAACGTCATCAACCCAGCAGTGGCTTTTGATATTCGTTTAAAAAATACTCCTTTGGTCTTTATTATAAGACACTAACTATCAATATTTTTTTGTTCTTATCATAAGGTACCAACTTACTTTAACTAACTCATTTATTACTGTTTTCCCATTATGCTCTTATTTTCAACTAATTTATTAATCATTAAAGTAGAGATGAAATTGGAAACATTTATTAATTTTGGACTTAATTAATGAGTTAACTTTTATGAAAAAAAAATAGTTAATCCCTTGCCTTACGACCAGAGGGAGTAACAAGAAGAAACGAGAAATCTTAATACTAGAGTGTATAAATAATATAAAACTCATAAGAATACATAAGATTCAAACAGGAACACGAGAATAGGATATAACAACCTAGATGATTAATGGGACAAAGAAAGAAAAATACAAACGATTAATTGAGGAAATCATGAGTTGATCAAGTGACTAGTGAAGGGGACGCCAGTGCGGGGCAACCAATCATCCCCTGATAAGAACTTGGAGATGGTGAAATTAACAGCAATTGAATATTTGATGACATGATAACCGTTCCACAAGACTCGATGCGAGGTGTTGGAGCCGGGCCCCGAATTATTATATTCTGCGTAATACAAGCTGCTCAAGTTACTCTCTTTATCATTCTCCCACACACGCCAACCAGCACTATCTATGATGTTATTCATGAAGCTCTCCATGTAAACTGTCCTGGACAATGGCTTCCACGGCCTTCCCAGGTACGTCTTTGTACCCGTCAGATCCTCCGCGGCTCTAATTGTGCAGTTATGTATTGAGAAGCCTGTACTTTGATCGTGGCTATCTCGACTCTGTGCTGTGATGGAATTGAATTGTTTCATCATGGGTTTAAGAACATAAATGTTGCAATTCTGAAACACCGCTGCCGCATTCCCGCATATGAAATCCACTGTGCCGTATATATCACAATCTCTGTAGAACTGCTTCATGGAATGTGCGTAGAGTGTATCTTGGTATCCCTCGAAACTGCAGCTATAAAATGCAGACAAGTTTGCTGAGTTTCTCACTGCCACCGCTTGGTGCTTCTCCGGCCCTGCTGTGTTACGGAATGTTATATTCACTCCGACGAATCCCTTCCCGTGTACAACTGCATGCGCTCACAATCCTCATGTTAATTAAGAAATAATATATCATCATTTTGGCATTATAAGTGTATGTGTTTTAATAAATTACCAAATGTTGCAGATCTGAAGGTTTGACACCCGTCTCCATGGCTGCGATTGCCCGTAATGATAGTCCTGTTGATACCATCGCCAATCATCATCAAGTAGGTCTTTTTCTTATCCATGGAGACGTATTCTTCGTAAACTCCACCTGCAACATAGATCAAAAAGTAGCCTTTGGAAGAGGAACTTTTGTTGGGAGCTGCAGAGAGGGCGTCATTGATGGTGGTGAAGTTGCCTCTTCCATCTTTTCTCACCGTCACAATGTCTTTGACAAGTGCCACGTGGGGAGCTGCAAAAGATGAGTTTAATTTTCTACCACTAGCAGCCTCGAAGATAGCACGAATTCTGCTCGACATGGCAAGAGGCAAATGACCGTCTTTTAATACAACTTGCATTCGGGGAGGTTGGTGCCACGATAATTGAGGGTTTTGTTTACTCGTGTGAACCCAAGCCTTCGTGAAAAGGGATAAAGAGACTTTATAAAGCTTCTTGTCATCAAAAAGTGGGAGAGACAGCCCTCCTATTACCAGGCCCCGATGAGAAGAAGCAGCAGTGTCATGAAGGCCATCCAAGCAAGTTTCATGGTTGGTTAAAACAGCACTGAGCATGGTTTGAACACTTTCAATAAAGGAATTGGATAGAAACCCAGCAGTATTGTTCAGGATTTGCAAGGAAGTTGAGAGAAAATCTACGTTGAGGTCGGCAAGTGTCCAGCAATCTTCAAGGTCAGCGACGTCCACTGCGGACAAAGAAGAGCGCCGTTGAAGAAGCAGGTCGAGGGATTTCAAGAATTTGTGGGCCCGCAATAAGGAATGGAGGAGAGAGAAGCGACAAGAGTCATGGATGGTGGTGTTTTGGGGAGGAAGGAGGGATGTGCAGTTAGAAGGTTCAGGTGTTTGGTGGCACAGAGTTGCAGGAGAAAGAGATTCTGCAGAAGCCAATGAAGGAAGGAGTAGGAGGAGAATCATGAAGGCCATTGTTAAACCAATCATATTAGAGGTCATATGAGCTTGACGGTAGGATGGGTTTATTAATTGGTTTATATTTATAAAGGAGAAATTAAAGAGGAGTCTCTATATTAGCTGAGGAAATTAGTAAAAAAAACAAAGTTAAATATAAAATCATTGAAACTTAAGCTTCCTAATTTGCAATGGGTGGGTGCGCAGATAAGAAATTCTTGTAATGTAGGAAAAGTGTGAAAGAAGAGGCCAAACAGGCGGTTACTATACATGGACCAGTCGTCGGTGGTAATAACCGCGTCCTAGCTGTTACCCACAAAACGAAGACAATCTTCTTAATTACTGTATGAATCCGAGGTTGGATTTTTAAGGTTTAGTTTCCAAAATAGAGTAGCTTGTAAGTACCGCTCTCAATTCTAAAAATAAAGGAAAAATAAAAATAAAGGATGATTTAGATAAAATAATATTTAAATATAAGGACTATAAAAATTATAATTATTAAGGAGGACTAAATAAACTTAAAAGTACTAAATTATTCTTTTGCTTTCCTAACACAAAAAATAAGGAACAAAGCGTCTCCTTCCTTCCTCCCATAATATCAAGGTGAAACCATTTGAGAATCCAATATTAAAAGTTTAAAATGGTGATATTTGGTAAAAGTGTCACCAAAGCAGAATCCACATAATTGAAGGAGAGAAGACATACGATGTAAGGATCTGCTGAACATATTGATCTATCTTTCTTAATTCCAATGTACGTCCTCATCATGTTTACAGATTATTCAACCCATGAATATAAGACTTAACAAATGTAGGAAGCCATTCTAGTTGACTATTCACTATTGTATTTCAGTACTAAAGAAAATCAAATTGACAATTTTTGTGAGTTTCTATTCTTATTTTGATATTTGCGATAATAGATGAAGCTTTGAAGAAAAATATTCAGAGTCATTGGAACCAGGCAGTTTATGGTTTGACTGTGAATGTACAGAAAATGTTCACAAAAATGGATGCCAAATTATTTGAAGAGTGCCAAAGGCAATATGTAGAGAAAGAGGCGAAGGCCAGATCAGTGTAAGAGCAGGGGGAGTTGAGTTGGAAGAGATTAGCTGATCGATGCGGCTGCAAGAAGAGGGAATCAAATGGTGACAACTTAGCTTGACCTCGACTCATCAGTCATCACCCCTGCAATACGAAGCAAATTGGGAAGTAATTTTGCTCCTACCCGGGCTTTATTTTTTATTCTTTGTTTCCTACGTTAGAAAAGTAAAATGACAATTTAATACTTTTAAACTTACTTAGTCTTTCTTAATAATTATAATTTTTATGGTCTTTGTAATTAAATATTATCTTATTTAGGTCCTTTATTTTCATGTTCCAAAAAAAATAAAATATAGTTTTTGTAGTGTAAAATTGTATTACAAACTATGTCCTATTTTTAGGACTAGAGGACTATCTCTTCTTTTTTGATTTTTGTTTCGTTTTCTATTTTATTGTTGTGATTTTTCTTTTTTAAAAAATTTCACTCAGATTTAAGGACCAGAAAAAATATAAAAATAGTTTCAGTGTATATTCTTTTATTAAAAAAGTTATAATGTAGATTCCTCTGTTAAAAAAGTCTCAATAGGATAAATGGCAATATTAATAAAAAAAGCTATTGATAATTTTTGTGTAGATGATTAAATGATTGTAGGTATGAATATTTTGTTATAATCTATCTATTTTCATAATTTACTAAGAACAATATTTAATTTATGATTATTGATTTTAGTGTAATTGGATGGTTGTGATTGATACTAGATATTAATATATTAAAGAAATTGTAAAAAACGCTAGAAATTAAAAGTGTATGATTATTTTATTAGTGATTCAAAATATTGAATTGATTTTAGATAATATGACATAAGAGAATTTTTTTATTTCCCAACAGCTTGGTCCATATTAACTTCAAATAGACTCAACGGGTTCAAAAGGAGTGATTTGGGTTTGATAACATTTTCCCTTCTCTTCTATGTACTCTCTAAACCACTTAGGTTAAAGTATGTTTCTTGTTGTCTAAGTTTATATAAGATATAATTTTAGTCCTTCAAGTTTATAAAATATACTTTTAGTCTTTAAAACTTAATACTCTTAAAATTAATTACTAATAGAAAATGTTGACTTAGCAAAATTAAGTTGTGAATACTGACAAAGCAAGTTGATTTTTTACTACAACATTTAATTTTAATCCTATTTTCTACAAATCAGATTCAGAGCATCAATAAATATAAAGAACATGATAAGTGTTTGGGAAAAATTTCTCACTACTTCTAAAATTTTACAACAGAGTATTGTTGGGTTGATCAAATTCGCCTAGCCCTTGTCTTCACTTTTGATTTTTTTTTTTTTTTTTTAACTGACTTGCAAACTTCTTCTTTCCTTCCTGCCGGCAAAGGAATTGATGATATCCAACGATACTTTTGTGCAGAGTTATAACCCAGACATTTTAGAACAAGAAAAGTACAATGATGAACAATAAAGGAGGGTTATTACAGAAGGCTAAGGTCCCCAAGAAAGAAAGAAGAGAGAATCGGATTAAAATAATTTATTTAAATTATAAAATAATGTAAATTACTTAATTGCTTTGTAGGATTAAAATTAAATGACGTGTAATGTTAGAAGACTAGCTTGCTTCGTTAGTATTATACTGTCACCACTTAATTTTACTGAGTCATCATTTTCGTTAGTAACTTTAGCAGTATTAGGTTTTAAGGATTAAATATATATTTTATGAACTTGGCCCGGTGTAAAGAGACTTGTTTAGCCGATGAACACTGGGCCATTAGGAAAGATTTAAAAAGGTGATAATATTCTTAAATGTAGTGAGATTTTTTTGCTTGGTTCTTGACAGTACTGGGCACAAACGATTTCAGGAAGAGTACGTAAGACAATCTTAATTAAACCACAAAAGACCCAATCGTAATTGAGGCTATATTATCATCATTTTCGTCATCATAAAAAAAAGCTTTACATAAACACAATATGTGCACAAAAAGCTGACAAAAGAAGAAAAATAAATGGAAACTGATGAGTCCAAAGACGACAACTGCAATCGGGGGATATATATAAATGACGAATGAACTTGAATGTTACTGTTGGGTATATATAGCAGAGGCGCGAGAGCCCATTAGGAGGCAAATCCGGAACAGCAAGGAACCCCAGTTGGAGGCAACCAAGCATCCCCGATCAAGAAGTTAGCCACCGTGAAATTAACCGCATCCGTGGCATTGATGACGTGGTAACATGGCCACGTCACCCTGTTACTCGTGTTAGAACCGGGCCCACTGTTATTATACTCCGCGTAGTACAACGTGCTCAAGGCAAAGGTGCCGTTCCAGTCGTGCCAACCTGCAGGATCGATGACACTGTCCATCCATGACTTCATAAACACCATCCTATCCTCGAGTATTCCTTCCACGGCCTCCCCAAGTACGTCTGCACCGTCCCTACTGACGGAGCCAAATCGTCGGCCGCTTTTATGGTCGCGTTCTCAATAGACGTGCCTGTGTTCTGACCGGGGTCCGTTCTACCCTGCGCCGTGATGGTATTGAACTGACCGCTCAACGGAAGCCGGGGATACAGATTGCAGTTTTGCATAACCACGGCCGCGTTTCCGAATATGAAGTCAACGGTTCCATATACGTCACACTGTCTGTAGAATTGCCTCATAGAATGTGTGTAAAGAGTGTCTTGGTACCCTTCGAAGCTACAGAGGTAGAAAACTGACAAGTCTGCCCCGCTTCTCATGGAAACGGCTTGGTGCTTGATCGCCCCTGCTGTGTTACGGAAGGTAATGTTCACCGCCACGAATCCTTGTGCCACGACGGCTGCAAATAACATTCAAGTCTAAGAAATAGCCCCGTTTAAAACATAACATGAAATGCAATCTAAATTTGAAGTCTTGGATGACTAAATTATTAATTACCAAATGTCGCGGAGTTGAATGTTGTATAACCATCGACGACGTTGTGGTCGCCGGTGATGATGGTGCGGTTGATGCCATTTCCCACTAGCATCAAGTACTGTTTGTATTTGGGTATGGATACGTATTCTTGGTACACCCCAGCGGTGATGAATATCAAGAAGTAACCGGCACCGGAAGCTGTGTTGTTAGGGGCAGCGTTGATGGCATCGTTGATGGTGGTGAAGTTTCCGCTTCCATCCTGACTGACAACCACGGAGCCAGTGACAACCACACTTCCGTTGACGGACTGGAGCAGTTCTCTGCCAAGAGAATAGAAAATGACAAATGAAACAGATGAGGTAAATGCTCAGTACTATTTCACTGTGCTCTTTATCTTTATTTATAGAATCCAATGTACAAAGACAAAACGAACTGACAGGTGTGCACCAAATCTGTTTACACTTCCTAACAGATTCGGTTACGGAAACTAGCTAACTCTGTTACATAGTTAAACCAATCTATCTACATACATATAATTATTTATTCTAATAGACCCGAAAATGGCCTCTACTCGGGACGACATTTCCAATGGCAAACGACTATTGCTGAAATCCAAAAGCCTCCGATTGTTTGGCCATGAGGTTGTGGTATTCTTCTGGGGCACCCAACCTTTGGTGAAGAGAGCAAGAGACACGCTGTGAAGCTTGGAGTCGTTAGGGAGCGAGGAAGAAAGATCGTCCTTTACTCTTCCATCGGAAGCAGTGGTTTTTAGGCCATCCTGACATGTTTGGTGGTTGGTGAGGACGGCACTGAACAGGGTTTCAAGGTCTTGGGCTTGAGAGGGAGACAGGGAGTCATTGAGATTTTGCACAGCGTTCAGGGTGTCAGATAAGAACTCGATGTTTAGGCCAGCGAGGAAGCTACAATCCTTGAGAGCTCCAATGGCGGGCTCAGACAGAGAGGACGAAGATTGCAGATAGGAATCCACCTGGTTCGGGAGTACCTGAGACTGGGATAAGGACCTTCGAAGCAATATGCGGCCAAAGTCAAATACGGTGCCGTTTTGATTACCGAGCACTGTTTTGCAAAGAGCAGGGTACCTGGTGGAGTCACAAAGTGCGTCAGGAGGGATTACGTGGGAGGCCGCAGGGTTATCTGCTAGAGATGACAGTGCGAAGAATGAAAGCAGAAGGAAGAGGGAGCGTGTAAAACTAACAGGCTCGAAAGCCATTGTTTGGATCGTCTAAACAGGAGAGGATCTTTGTTGTGATGGGCTTGACATGGCTAGTTTGGTCGTGGGATTTAATATATTGGGGCCTGCTGGTTTGGGATTCAGATTAATTAATTTAATTTGTCTCATTTTCGTGATAAACTTGTCATATTAGCACCATTGATGTGACGTCTACGTGACTCCCACGAACGCAGTCAACAGCCCAACTGGCCATTCTAAATTGGATTATTGTTTGACAATAAACATCAACTTATTGCATATTTTTGCACCAACATGTGGGTATAATATATATCCTTATTCCTAATTTGAATTAAATTCATGGTTTTAGGTGGTTAATTATATAATAATATTAGCTTGGTGACATGCTGTTATTTAGCTAATTATTTTCCTCCTGCGTCATTAACAAAGGCCTACTATATATAGGAAACAAGGCAAAACACACATTAAGGGCTAGTTAGAGAGCTTGTTTTGATTATAAAATTTTATCTCCTAAATTTATAATTTTTTTAAAAAAATTATCTCTATTAATTGAACATATTAATGAGGCTTTTATCAAGAGGAGCTCAATACAAATATTTAACAAGACTATTTTAGAGAAAATAATGCAATTTTTTTTACAAATAATTAACTTGTTTAAATAATTTTCTCAATCCCTGCACATCAATTATCTAACTCTTGCATTAAAGGCCACGGGAATGATACTGATGATGCACATGGACGACGAACTTTAGTCGGTTAAAGCCTTGACATTAAGTGATCCTACCATTAAAAGAAAAAATAAAAAAGCAACACTTGTTCAACTGGCGTTGACCGAGCTCTTATACATGTGTATGTGTAATTTAATAACTTATTTTCTGAACGAAGTGATTATGAAGATTAATTCAGGGAATATGAAGTAAGTTGAATGGTTTGAAAGCGATTCAAATCCTTCAGGCTTCATATACAAAGGGATGAAGTGGCGTGCATAGAATCGACCAAGTCTGGGCTGAGTATATATGTTTGTGAGCATTATGTAACAAAGTCATCGGAATAACTGAAATCATAAAAAACCTTCACTGTACTATTCCCTTGTAAAAACATAAACACACCTTTCTTCAACATATATACACCTTTTATATATATATATATATATATATATATATATATATATATATATATATATATTTTTGGGGGGGGGGGGGGTGGAATTAATATTGCGGCCTGGATAACATCTAGTCAAGTACACATCTAGTGCTGGGTGTATACGCCTCTTGATTGAAGGAAAGGTAATGAAGAATAAGGGCAAGGGAATATATTGACATGGACCGGGGATTTTGACAATTTCAGCAATATTCTTCACGTTCGCCCTTTATTTCTCTCCCTCCGCCCCAAGAGATGATAATATAATGTTCGTTAATTTCTCTTCTAATACTTTCTCTGTCCCTAAATATAAGTTTAGAAGAATAATTTTTTAATTAAAAAAGTAGTTAAAAATAATAAATATGTAACTAGTATATTACTCTATACCTTATTATAAGTCATTTGTACTTAAAAAGTTGTATATTCAACATATTATTAGTCACTTATAAGGTAGTAAATGAGGTTTTGCTAACTTTATCCCTATTCACGATTGTTAAAGAAAAGAGTAGAGTGTAAATGTATAAATTAAAGATAAAAGGATGTGAGAGAAAATATACGTCATTTCATAAATGAAGGTAAATATGAAAAAAAAATTATCCATCTAATATTTCCTTTAATTTGCAAGAATGAGATATAAGTGATTTAGGGCTTGTTTGGTTCGATCCCATTTTACCTTGCAATAGTTATGCAATGCAATATTAATTATAGAGTTGGTGTTTGGTTTGATTTTTAAGCAATATGCCATGAGTTATTTTTAATAATTATTTAAAATTAATATATCACACAAATTAAAGTCTATTTTAGCCTTAACATAATCTTTATAGAAAAAAGTTGTTAAGAGTCATCACACCACTTCATCATGTTGCGATACCTCATTGAGGATTGTTCGATAGAGGTAGTTGTAGTTCGATAGAAGTGTAGGGAAGTTGATAAATCCCAATTTTCATATATTTTATCCTACCTTATTCAATTATTTTGGGGATTATTTTGGGCTAATTTGGAATTATTAGACAATATTTATATTGTTAACCTATCTTAGGAAATAATATAAATTTGAATTAATCATGAGATTATTGGGCTTAAATTAATATTCTGATTATTATCTTGTCATTTGATAATATTTTTGAATATATGATATATCATGATTTATCTAATTTCTGCCAATAAAAAATATATCTTGGAATATCCTATAAGTGTAGAATTTTTCAGGGAAACTAAAAAGAAACCCAATAGTATAACTTATTGGGCTTCTTAGATTTTATTGGGCTCAAGTTAATACCTTAAAAGCTCTCCCCTCTTCCCTTTTAATTAACCTAACTGTCAGGCTTTCAGAATCACGCCGCAAGCTTCAGCCGCAAGACCACGCCGCAAACTGAAGAGAAAAAGCTTGAGACGCTGGAGATCATCACGCCGAGGCCGACCGAATTGGTGCTGGATGCTCGAATTGACGTAGAGGAACGTTGAGGCGAGATTGACATTAATTCATTCTTCCCTTCACGTCATATCCACGGCCCACTTCTCATTCCATTAATTCATCTATCAATTAATTACTTGGGATTCAATTGACGGACACACCTACAATCTTCAACTTCAACCTATACCCGCACGCCATCTTATCAACTTTTATCTATCGACTTGTTCTTATGGCCGTGGGGTTGCATGGAGTTTGGAGGAGTGCATAAATCCATGGCAGCGTGAGTTACTTAGGAGGCAACTTGGGAGGAGCAAAAAGGAGGTTAAAGCCTAGGGCTTACATATGAAGACCATAAGGGAGTGTCTTTCTTTTTATCTTTTTAATTCAAGACTTAAAATAATTTAGTTTTAAAGGATTTCGAGTTGTATTAATTGAGAATAATCTAGTTTTAGATTGTAAACTTATTTCTTCTAGATCAGACTGATAATTTGAAGTTTTATGCTTATTGTTGAACTCTTGTTTGCAACTTTGAAATTGTCAATTAAATTAGTAATTGAGTTTTCGTTATTAATTTAATTGTTAATTGGGTTTATCATCTTAATTGTTTAATTGGGTTGATATATTATCTAGTAATTTAATTGTTAATTGGGTTTATCATCTTAATTGTTTAATTGGGTTGATATATTATCTAGTTGTTCAATTGGATAATTGTAAACAAGATTTCTAAATTATTTTGGAATCAAAGGTGTTGGATTTTAATGAATTTAACTAGCCACCGCTTATTTCATTATGAGTTTTCTAATGGAATATGCGTTATTGAGCTTGAGGGTTTCCCAAGTTTAAATTAGGTAATTGAATTCATTAATTTCAATATCTCGTTAACCTCCCTTGGGCCTGATTAATTAATTTGGGCTAAGAAAGTCGACTCCTTGCAATTCCTAAGTTGTCCCCTTCGTCATCATAACTGAACTAGATCTTTATTATTTTATTTGCATTTAATCGACATTTTTATTAGGATTTTAATCATTCTCTCATAAGAAACTCCCCCAAAAATTGCATTCAACTCATATAGATTAGTCTCATTCTCATATAGGTTTAAGAGTCAATTGCATTGTTACATTTAGTTAGTTAATTGCATATAGGTAGTAGTATTTTGCATTCTAGTTTAGGTCTATTTACATTCTACTGCATCTTTTATCACTTGAAAATTAGTCCTAAAGAAAACCCACAGCTTACTCCTTGGGAGAATGACCTAGGTTGACCCTAAACTGCATAATTAATTAGGACCTAGTTTAATTGATCACTTTAACGACAAAAGTACCATCGATCAGTGCGGCAACGACAATGGCAATAGTGGAGATAGAGATGGTGGCAAAAATGTTAGTGTTGTCATGATAAATGTGACGATGACGAAGGAGGTGGCAATGGTGATGACCAGGACGACAATATTGGCTACAACAACAATGGTGACATCATTTATCATTAGGTAATGGTGATGACGAGGGGCTATCAGTAGTGGCAATGGTGGTGGTGGAGGAGGAGGTGGTGGCAATGGCAACAAAGATGGTTGTAGTGGTGATGGAGGAAGAGGTGGTAGTGGTGATGATAATGACAGTAGTTGTTATAGTAAAGGTGATGACGATGGTGGAGGCGGCGGTAGCAGCAACCATGAAGGAGGAGTTAGCTAGTGGCGATGACAATAGAGGTGACAATGACGATGACAAAGAGTGGTGGTAGAAGCAGTTATGGAATATGAGGTGGTGACATCGATGGTGAAGGCATTAGTGGCGATCGGGGGCCGGTAGAAGCGACAGTAAAATAAGACAAGTGAAATTGAAATAATGACAAATGAGACAAAATGATAATTTGGACTTTTTAATTATGCAATGAGATGATAATGAGTATTTATAGGGGGAGATAGAATGAAGATTACTAATTTTTTGGTAATCATAATTATTGTGGTAAACTCTATTATGATGCTGATCGAAGAGCAATCAAACACTCTTATCTTAATAATGTAATATGATTATGATTGTAATTAAGTATGCAACTGGGTTGACCCAAACGTACTCTTATAATAATATACAGATTGATATTTGTTTAATTTCCAATCATCCCTTCTCATCCAACATTTTAGTTAATGCAATTCATATAGTAGGTGGCAAAAAAAAAAAAGTACGCAATATATGTACAGTCAACAAGGATAAACTTTAAAAAAAAGTAATAAATGTTAAAACAAAATTAAAAATGAAGCTCATATCATAAGATAGAGCTATTTTCAAATTTAAAGTTTATATTTAAGAAGGGATGAGGTAGTAGTTAATAGACATATGACTTTCTGAAAGAACGGTCTTTAATTTCTATATATATCCTGCATGCTCCTCTCCTAATGAAAGCCTAAAACAAACAGACCTCTCTGATGGGGTCGATCTCGGAAGCAATTTGCCTGGGCGTGTTTGGGCAAAATGCTTCCAATAACCAACAAAGAACCAAGTTTTTGCTGGCACTCGTTGTAATGCGTGTGAATGCAAAAATAAAAGGACTCTCTAAATTAAAGCTTCAATATTGGGCGAGGGAACAATTATGATGTCTAAAGTTGAGCATTATATTCTTCAAAAAAATTAATTAATTAAAATGATAAATCATAGCAGCTTTAATTTCTGTTGAATTACGTAAGTCATAATTAAGCCGACTTAATTACGTACAGACAATGTATTAAGTCCCTCTTTGTAGGCGTTGAACCACTTAATATCCCTCTGCGTTAATTCTCCCACATGCTCCACTTGGTTTATAATTATATTCAAAAATACGTTATCGCCTTAGAAGTTAGAAGCCTCAAAATGAAGCTAGCCTTCTCCTATCCCATCCTTTCAGGTTGCTCCTCTCATTATATAAGTTAAAGCATTATTAGTGACACATATATAGAGATATGCAAGCAAATTTCATTACTACGTAGCAACTAAACAAAATTGCAATCAAATTAGGGAAACGGTGCACGGCTGCTCTCTTCTGATTTTTTCCTCCGACGCCTGAAATAACGTTGCAGGTAAAACAGGTGACAGTGATAAAAAAAAAATAATAATAATAAACTAGCATCCAAACCTCCTCAAGTATTTTTCTTTTTTGCAAGTAGCATTCTTGCACCTTGGAGTAACATTCATCGTCCTAAAATAATTTTATGCATCTAATACCATAAAGTATTCATCCAATGTTCAAAAATAAATTTTGACTAAGGATAATCCATCATTCTAAAGTATTTTTGTAATATAATTCAGTATATTAAAATATTTTTCTTGTAGCATTCAATATTATAAATTAATTTTCGGTGTACCCAACATTCTAAAGCATTTTTTACATTATATTCACTCAATATCTTAAGTTTTGAGTGATCATTAAAAAGGTATTTTAAAAGTATAAAATTGAAAAGAAAAAAAAAAGAAAAAGAATATGGAGTGTTACCGAAAAAAATACTTACGGATGTTGAAATAGCACTGAAAAAATATTTTGGAAGTATGCTTGTGAAAAACAAATTTGAGGCGACGGAGGGGTAGGGGAGGAAAATTTCAGAGCAGAGACCAACGCAACGATAGTATGTATTACACATATCAAATATTGCTTTGGGGATTGAAAGTTGTTGGCACGGACTCTGTTAAATCGATCTTCTGACGTGTCTGACGGGCCTAAGATGCCAAAAAATTAAAGATGCACCCACTAAAAACACTGCATTGAGGGCTCTAGTGTTGATCTTCGTCCTCTCCATCCCATGTTACGTTGTTCGGTCTCTCAACGTTTCAGCCAAGCTCCACCATCCTAGCTATTATAGGGGATCCATAACTTCAGGCGCAATCATCGTTCCTGGTCTTCATCTTCCACGTTCAAATTGAGTTGTTCTCAAGGGATCTGAGAAAATGATGTTCAGAAATCTTAGCTTCTATATTTTCAATCTATATATTAGGTTGTTGGCTCAGTATTATATTAGGATGATTGATTATATTTTTGTTTTGCAATGATCATATGATTGAAGAATTATTATGGTTGCATCAAGGCAACCTCTTTTTCCTTACGTTAAATTTGAGTGTATATGGTTGACTATATTATTAATCATAAGCTACTTTCTAGCAGGAACAATAATTACGAACAAAGAGTGCTTTAATGTGATACAAATGAGTACTAATATAATGATGTTTTCAATAACAAATAAATTGATCGTGTCTGAACATAATTCTGGCGCGTCTCAATCATTTAATTCATCTCAAGTCAATGCAGGTTGAAGCATCTCAATAGGGACCGTCAAGCTTAATCAAAATAAAACACCCAAACCAAGCCAAAACTTCACAGCCAACTCCCTTCGCCATGCTTCAAAGAACTGGTTTTCTCGTATAAGCCAACTCCTTCTGTCTAACTTTGTTTACGTGAGTTTAAGAACTGGTTTTCATCGGAAAAAAAAGAACTGGTTTTCACGTTCCAAATTAAAATGTTTGTTATAAAGATGCCGTTAAACCCATCAGCAGATCTAACAGTTTCGGTGCCAGCTGTAATAAGTCGTCCCCAGAGCAATAGTTTAAGTTGGAGGAGTTGATCTAAAAATATTAATGATCAAGGATCAAAACCAAAACTCCCTTGAACTATATATAAGGATCATTAGAGGCACCATTTTTCCCCAATGAATCTGCACAAAAACTGAGGAAAGAAGAAATTCATGCGGCACGCAAGGCCTTTTTATTGAATGAATTGAAGCTGATGAAGAATGGATAATTAGAGCCACTGCTCATAGAAACACGTTACACGAATGAGTTATGAGTGGGAAGCAAGAACTATAAATAAAGACGACAGCCAATGATAATTTATGTACTGCGCCCTGACTGAGGCGGGAACGGTAATAGGAGTCAAAGTCCGGGGGAGTATGGGACCCCAGTTTGATTCAACCAAGTATCCCCGATCAAGAAGTTGGACACCGTGAAATTAGCCGCATCCGTCGCATTGATGACGTGGTAACCTGGCCACGTCACCCTGTTGCTCGTGTCAGCACCGGGCCCACTGTTGTTGTACTCTGAGTAGTACAACGTGCTCAAAGCAAAGGTGCCGTCCCACACCTGCCACCCTGCAGGATTGATGAGACTGTCCATCCATGACTCCATAAATACCGTCCTCGAGTACTCCTTCCATGGCCTCCCCAGATACGTCAGCACCGTCCCTACCCACGGAGCTAAATCGTCTGCCGCCTTTATGGTCGCGTTCTGAATGGACGTGCCTGTATTCTGATTGGGGTCCGTTCGACCCTGTGCCGTGATCGCGTTGAACTGACCGCTCAACGGAAGCCGGGGATACAGGTTGCAGTTTTGCATAACCAAGGCTGCGTTCCCGAATATGAAGTCCACGGTTCCGTATATGTCACATTCTCTGTAGAATTGTCTCAGAGAATGTGCGTACAGAGTGTCTTGGTATCCTTCGAAGCTGCAGCTGTAGAACGCGGACAGGTCCGCTCCGTTCCTCACGGCAACGGCTTGGTGTTTGCCCGGCCCCGCCGTGTTACGGAATGTAATGCTCACCGCCACGAATCCTTGTGCCACCACGGCTGAAAAATAACGCTAACATTTCAGATGACACGTTTCAAACATGACACGTGTAATTAAAATTTAATTAAGGTCTTCATGCATGAGTTAGTGAACTACCAAATGTCGCTGAGTTGAATGTTGTATAATTGTCGACGACGTTGTGGTCGCCGGTGATGATGGTGCTGTTGATGCCGTCTCCCAATAACATCAAGTACTTTTTGTTTTTGGGTATGGATACGTATTCTTGGTAGACACCCTTGGTAATGTATACTAAAAAGTAACCGGCACCGGAAGCTGTGTTGTTAGGGGCGGCGCTGATGGCGTCGTTGATGGTGGTGAAGTTTCCGCTTCCATCCTGACTGACAACCACAATATCGGTGATCACCACACTTTGGTCCGACTGGAGTAGTTTCCTGCCGTGGCTTTTTGAGGAGTTGAAAATAGCCTCTACTCGGGGAGACATTTTCAAAGGCAAACGACCATGGCTGAAATCCAAATGCACCCCATTGTTTGGCCATGAGGTTATGATATTCTTCTTGGGCACCCAACCTTTGGTGAAGAGAGCAAGAGACACGCTGTGAAGCTTCGTGTCGTCGGATAGTACGGAAGAAGTATCGTCCTTTGCTCTCCCATCCGAAGCAGTGGTTTGTAGGCCATCCTGACATGTTTGCTGATTGGTCAGGACGGCACTGAATACGGTTTGAAGGTCTTGGGCTTGAGAGGAAGACAGGAAATCATTGAGATTCTGCACAGCGTCCAGGGCGTCGGATAAGTAGTCGAAGTTGAGGCCAGCGAGGAAGCGACAGTCCTCGAGAGCTCCAATGGTGGGCTGAGACAGAGAGGACGAAGATTGCAGATAGGAATCCAGCTGGTTCAAGAATCGGCGAGACTGGGATAAAGACTTTCGAAGCAAAATGCGGCCAAAGTCAAAGACGTTACCGTTTTGATTACCAAGCAGGGTTTTGCACAGGGGAGGGTACCTGGTGGTTTCACAAACTGTGTCTGGATGGGTTATGGTGGTGGCCGCTGGGTTATCTGCTAGAGATATCACTGCGAATAAGGAAAGCAGAAGGTAGAGGGAGCTTGTAAAACTAACATGAGACTTGATCTTGAAAGCCATTGTTTGGGATCTAAACAAGGCAAGATCTCTTAGTTGTGGTGCGTGGTAGGCTTGAAGTGGATAGCTATTTTTGTCGTGGTATATATAGGGGCCTAAGTGCCTCCCATGAACGCAGTCAACTGAGCTCCAACTGGCCATTCTAAATTGATATATATTGGTTCACAATAAACATTGACTTACTGTAGCTGGTCTTATCTTTGCACTAACTCAGACAGATATATTTGCTTTATATATTCCTTTGAACTATATATAAATTCATGGTTTTGTCTACTTATTTATCTAATAAGATCAATTTGGCGACATGCTGTTATTCCGCTAGTTATTTGCCAAATTGCCATATAATTTTAGCTCGTCAACTGTGAGGGCCGGTATTCACAAAGGCATACCAAGACAGAAAAAAAAGAGAGTATAACAAGTGTAGATTAATTATATTCCATCCCATCATGAATATGGGGGATAGTTAGAGAGTTTTCTTTAATTCTTTCTGAATATAATATTTCAATTTTATTTTTTTATTTTTCAAGTTTATAGTTTTGAAAAATTATCTCTATTAATTGCTCATATTAATTAAAGAGTTTTTATCAAGAGTAATTCTAATGTAAATAAATAAATAAATAAGGTACTTCAGGAAATCAGTTACCTAGCTAATTAATTCCTACATTAGAGACATGAGGAAATATATTTAGCACTGACGAAGATGATATGATGTTTTTTCACGTCAATGATTGTGAATTAATTATTAAAATAGTCTAACATAATCAAATTGTTAGTATAGTATTAAAGGATTAATTTAAGGGGAATGACGTGAACTGAAAGGTTTGAACAAGAGGCCGGATTCAAATCCTTCAGTCTCACGTTAAAAGAGTTTCATATGCAAAGTGATTAAGCAATATCCAAAGACTAACAATCATAATCAATATAATCAAGCCTCTTGCATGCGTTATCGGCTAATGCAGATATATAGAAGGTTGGATTAGATTACTTCGCGTATGAAACTTTTGGCAGCGAGTGTGAAAACGAAATATGACCAACCTTAATTAGAGTCTTTCTTCAGTTGCAGGTTTCAAGCATCATACATATATTCTTAAGCCGATAGAAGAATTATAAAAAATATATCTTATAATGTAGGTCAGTTGAGCAGCATATAGGAACAGGGAATGTGAGAAAATGTGTGTGTGTGTGTGTGTGTTCGTTCTCATCAAGGCGGGCGACATGATTGAAAATGATATATCGTATCAAAGATGAAGGATTAATATTGAACCAACAAAATTAAAAAATAGGAAAGTTGGTAATGGTCCCCTGCCCTAACCTTCCTGCAGTGGTAGAGAAGGAATTGACCAAGTCTGGAATATATTTTGGTCTCATCTATCAGTGCGTGTGCGGATTTTATAAGAAAGTATGATTTTTTTTAAAAAAAAAACTACACTAAAGTCATATATAGATGAACACGTGGTAATTAAATGATCAAACATGCCATCTAGTATAAAGTCATATATAGATGAACACGTGGTAATTAAATGATCAAACATGCCATCTAGTATATATAGTTGCGTTTAATATATATATATATATATAGTATACATAGCAGCGTATTAGCAGGCGACAAGGGAGGTAATGAAGCTGGATCCACTGCGAATGTAAAGGAATTCAGCGCTCATGGTATGGAATAGATTTGAGTTCTGTCAAGTTGTAATTAACCACAAAAAGCCATACTTCCTGCAATGCAATTTGAAATTCATGTTGAAAATTGCCAAAAAGATTATCCGAGTGCCTACAAAAATAGTGCGCTTCTTTATTTTCTGCCTCCATTTTAGGGTCAAAGTTTTCTTTTGCGGGATATATGTTTGGGCGAAGGTTCTGAGAAAAAAGATGGTGCAAAACTCAACGGAAGACTATTCAGATTTCAATCACAATCACGCAAAGTTCTACCAATTTCCCAGAAGATGCTTATTAAAACATATCACACTTTCCTTCCATGCATACCTTTTTTGAGGAAAAACGAAGTAATATTGCGGCCTGAATAATATCTCTCTGGTATATGTCCAGAGCTCAATATGGCTCTTGCTTGAGACTATAATATGTCTTTGAAAATTAAAAATTATACTTTTAATTACAAATCATGTTATCCTATTCACTGATCATTCGAGTTGACCGTCATAAAATGTAAAAAGTATTTTTTTTTTTCCTTGGACAGACGTGGCTATGATCTGTATAAAATTGAGTCCCGTCTAGCAACAGTAAATTAATAAAAAACTCCACATCAATAAAAACATTTTCGATTGTAAAATATTATGATTCGTACATATACAAGAAACATGGATTCCAATTTTTTCTTTTTCTTTTTTTATACAATTAGGACACCTCAACTAATACCTATAGAATTATTACACCCATTACAATCCTGATGAATAATCGTTTGTAAGTTCTCAGAAGGTTGATAGATTTCATGAAGCTCCCATCTCGACTCAAGACCTCTTTTCACTAGGTAATTCGCCACAAAGTTGCAAGAGGTGCATAAGAAACCTTTTTGTCACCCAATCCATATTTAACAACTTTTTAACTATAGCAAGGATGTCGAAATCACGATGATTATACCAGATGCTCCACACAAAAATGGTAAATGCCTCAATTAGTTTATCAATGAGAGTTAGATTTAGTAGAAGAGATTAGTCTTTTAAAATATGATGAACCAATATTCAAATCTTAACTAGAAGATGTGCTTACATTTAATACCCGACAGAACTTCGACTATGATTGCCTTGGATTAGAAAATACTTATGCTTAGAAAGAAAAAATCTGCTGATTATATATAGTGCCTACTTATAATGTAGGTTTTTAAAAAGACTTCATATTATAGGCTTTAAAAGCCATAATTAATTAATATAAGAATATATATAGTATTATAATTAATAAATTATATGTAACATCCTAAAATTTGAAATTAGGAATTAAAATGAAATATGAGACTAATTATAGAAAATTTGGCTTTAATTATGTGCTAGAAAGTAATATTTGGAAATTGAAGGCATATTTTTCCATAAATTAAGTATAAGTAGTTAAAGGATAATTTTGGCTTAAATATTTTGGAGATAATATTTTATGGCCTAAAGAAATTAATTGAAGAAGAAAAATCCTTAAATGGGATAAGAGATTATTTTCTAACACAAAGTCAATATTTGCAAAACAATAAGAAAACTATTAGATTGCAAACAAAAGACTTGTGGGGAGCCAAATGAGCATTTTCTTTTAGTGAAGTGGACCCACACCTCTTCTCATTATTTCCTTTGGGCCATATGAATAAAAGTCGAGCACACATACTCCAAATTTCAACTAACCGAACACACACATGTATTTCCTTTCCAACTTGCATGTCTGCCATCTGTCTTTACCTCATACATGACACCTCACTCTCTATTTTCTCAAAATGAAGCCACGTACTCCCCTCTCATGCAGCTCTCATACCTCACCATTTATTCATTACCTCCTCCCATTTCATTATTTCAGTTCGGCAAGAAAAAAAAAAGAAAAGAAACAAAGCGTGAGAAGGGAGAGAGAGACCAAGAGAGTGAGAGCTTGAAGAAGGGAAGCCAGCAATTACATGCAAACTTGATTCTCAACTGAGATGAGTGTCTTGAATCTCCTCCTATCCTTCTTTTCTCTTGCTGTGAAGTAACTGAATCTAGAGAGTGAGTTCATGACAGTATTTTCTCCTATGCTTCAATTCAGTCTCAAATATTAGTTGAACCGTAGCCTTTGTTTTGTTGAAGTATGGAATCTTTTAGTTCTGAAAACATGTTTTCTAGCCATGCATGTCTGAGATATGAGCATTGGGTTTGCTTTCCAAAAGCATAGAGTCATTTTTCTCACCTCTATATCTTAGTTTGAAAACAGAGGTTGATGTGCATGTCTTTTTCGGGGTTTAGGAGTTGAGTTTCTCTCTGAAAATTTTACATGAGATAGTACTCTCTATAAGCTTGAAGTTGAGCTTTAGATCACTAAAAAAGAAGGTCTGTAGCTCTAGTTATGAATTTTGGAAGTTGAAGTATGAATTTGAAGACGTTTTGGTGTCAGTCTGGAAGAACACTGATGACGTCGCATTTTTGAGAAAGTAAATGAATTTTAAAAATTATGAAAATTTTAATAATGATAGGTGACATGAATAGATTTAAAATGGTATATATTTTGCATCATTCTGAGCTTTGGTCAGGGAGAAATAAATCTTAAAAAATGACCCTGCGTCTGGGAACCGAAACTGGACAGTCCTTACGTTTTTCAAAACTGGGAATGACTGGAGTAAGATTAAATTGTGAAAATTTCCAGTTAATTAGAGGAATGCTAGAGATTTAATTTGATGTATGATGAGTATTTTTCTGAGCTCTGTACAATAAGTTATGAATTTTTAAAGATAAGTCACAATTTCTGAAGAATTCTGGACAAAGCTTAAGGTTTTGGAATTTGGGAATTTTTCTCAGCCATAAATCAAATTTGTGACTTTAATTTATGAAAATAGACTTATAAAAAAATACATAGAAATTGAAATCACTCCATTCAGAGTTATATAGACTAAGTTATGAATTTTTCAAATACCCGTGGAAATTAAAGGTCAATTTCTGATAAGTCTTAAAATAGTCACATAAGTTGTTAATTATGTCTAACCTTTAAAGTAAAGGTTTTTTTGGACAAAATGAAAGGATAAATGGCTGAGATGATAATTATTTATAACGAATAGTATCTAATTAAATAAGTCCCAATAAGTATACATCCTTAGTCATAAGGATATTAAAAGACAAGTATTTTCGGGGTGGGTCTAGAGAAGTTGAATTTATAATTATGATTGATTTGGTTAGTAAGCCACCGCTATATGTAAATGTTAATTATAGGAGCTGAGAACCATCGTGTCTGAAGGGCAAGTGAAGTAATAAAAATCTGGTTGAAGGGTGAAGTCGGTAAGACCAACAGGTAATAACTATAATTTCACATTTTTTGCATAGCTATATATGTTTTTGTAAACCATATTGTATGTCCCGCTTGTATGGGGCCAGCACCACTCATGGCTCGATTGAGCGGAAGGGCCGACCATGGGGCCAACTTCCCAGTGGCTAGACAGGGCCTAGTTCATTCAATGAATTTTGGTATTTGAATTACCTGGAAATGAATTTCCTAGCGCTAGGCTATTTGAAATCATTGTATGATTTACTTGTATTACAAGCTGCATTTGGTATGTAATACTTGTCATTTGAAATTGAATTGAAATCTGTTTATTTTATATGCTGTGTGGATTACTTCTGTTTGATTGATTTATATATATTGCATGTGTTAGAATTTGAAATTAACCTGTTACTCTGGGATTCATTCATTTGAATCTTAGAGCCTTCCAGTAATCTAGGTCGTGAATAGAATAGTAAGCAAGGTTCACGGGATAAGGGCATAATTATCACTTGAGGCCAAGAAGGTGGTGAAGCTGATAGTACAACTTTATTTTGTTTCACCTTCTGTTTATCTTACATTTTGGTTTAGTTATTATTTTGAGATAGTCGCATTTAGCTACTGGGATGTATATTTATGTAGATATTATAATCTGGTATTAGTAGAGTACGTATGTATTATATTGTTGCAGGGACGGGCACTTATGCAGGGACAGGCACGTATATCACGAGCCCATAAATGAAATGGAGATATGAGTGAATGGTAGAGCACTAGGTTAGATATAATACATAAGTAATACTCTGATAAAATCTAACCAATCCTAAGAGTATATGTATTTGTTAATGAGAGTTTGAATCACTTATTTAGTGTTTTCTAAAGTTCTAAATTTTTAGTAAAGCCCATTCAAACAATAATTTTGAAATCTATGAACGGGTTGAGTTTTTGATATATTTTTTAAAGGAAAAAAGTTTTTACTTTATAGAATCAAACTTGAGTCTAGTAGTTTAAATTCTTTATTAAATAATACATTAAAAAAGTTAAGAAGATGCCACTCTGTTCTGAGCACAGAACAGTGGGGTGTTACATTATACTTGAAATTAGAATATAATAGTGAAAAAAATTAAATACTATGTCATATATATGATATAATTATATTATATTTGTTTAATATTTATACAGGCTAGGCCTGAAGGCTTACAAGCCGGCCCTAACAAAAAAGGCCTAACTTATTTACACATTCAGGCCTTTAAACAGGTTTTAGCCTGATTTTTTTAACAAACAGGTCAGGCCATATCAGACCCTAAATAGGCCAAGCTGTAGACTGCCTGATAAGAGTCTGTCCCATTTCCACCCCTAGACTGGAGATAGTATATCCTAGCCCTTTAATTTCCACCCTTTCTGGTTGCGGCAGTGTATAATATTCAGGCATGCAACTGCGGGCCTTTGATCTCGAAGTAGGTAATTCCTTTGAGATTAAAGAAGACCTGTGATATTTACCAAAAAAAAAGGAAAAAAAGACCCGTGATGAAAGTTGCTGCTCTGATTATAAATCATTTAGGGTGAGACATGGAGGCATGGAGGGAAAATTTCTTGAGTATCATAAACTAAATAAAAGGGAAAATTGCACGTAAGTTTCAAATAAGATAAAGTATGAAAAAAAATTTCTTCACATCTTAAACTTGTTGTGAAGTCTTAGAAGACATTTTTGTAATATATATTAAATGTGAAATGTCTAAAATACTCTAAGGGCATGTTTGGAAGTTTCATTTTGGAGGGTAAGGAAAAGGAAGAGAGGGTTTTGGTAGCCTCTTTCTTTGTTTGCAAGTTTTAAAAATAAGAGAAGAGAAAATCAAGAATTTTTATAAATTTCCCAAAACCCTCTTTCTTCTAAAAAAATAAAGTTCTCCAATATAGAAGATTTTAAGAGAGAAAATAGATTAATTACTTTTTTACCCTTATTCAAATAAAACACTCTCATTATTTCTGATTTCTTTTTTCTTTTCTATTGTTAGAATGCACACGAAAACATTTTTTAGAGAGAGAAATACTTTTGTAGGGGAAATATTTTTTAGAAGAGAAAATATTTTTTTCGGAAAAATGCTTTTTAGAGAAAGAAAATACCTTCTTAGGGGAAAATATTTTTTGAAGAGAAAATAATTTTGTAGCCGAAAATACTTTTTAGAGAGAGAAATTTTTTTAGGGGAAAATACTTTTTAGAGAGAGAAAATAATATTTTAGGTGAAAATATTTTTTAGAGAGAGAAAATGTTTTTTGAATATAAAAATTACATAAATAATTTTTTTAGAAAATTTAAATTTTTATGTAAAGTATAATAATTATATTAATTTTTTTTTAAAATAACAAAATGATAAAAATAACTCATTAATCTTCCATCTTCCTTCTTACAAACTTTTTAACTTTTAAACAAAGGGAGGAAATATCCTCTATTTCCCTTCCTTCTTCACCCATCCAAACTCCCTACACCCCTTTCCTTTATTTCCCTTCTAAACTCCCAAACAAAGCATTGATGAATATAAAATCATCTATTCCTTGTTTTAGGCTTTTAACATTTTGAATATATTGTAAAAATGCCCCACAAGATTTTATTACAAATTTAAGATTTTAAGGGATTTTTATACCTTATTTTCTATTAGTGCAATATAATTTTCCCCATATAAAATTGCAATAACGTTACGGATACGGCAGTTTATTATGGGCGCATGAGTATGTATTCTGGTCCAGTTAATATAATGGACCCTCCCCGCTCCACCTTCCCTCATAAAGCTCTATGTCCCCACTTTTTTGGAATAAAAATCATTACCTTTCACCAACCCCAACCTTCTCTAGTTTTGCCTTTTTTAAGCCCAATTCCATCTTCATTTAACGTTGCTGGCTCCTCCTTCCTTCATATTTGCCACTTCTCAACGAACCGATTTCACTGTTACTCGTTTAGTTCTGAGAGCACATTGATATGTGCAGTGTGAGTAGCTTTTCTGCGGCCACCTTCCTTATACGGTCTCAATTATGAACATTTTGCTGTGCAATTTTTTGACACACTTATTTTCACAGATCATGTTACTGTAGGAGACTATGATAAGTGATAACTGGGGGAGTATGTTACTACTTACTATTCCTGATCGGAGGTCTCATGTAAATAATATAATGTTTTTGAATCTAATATCGGACACATCAAACATCCTAGCTAGCTTTGCGGTTTACGGGCAGTCTGCTTCTTCACTCATTATAATTAATTGCAAGTTTCCATTTTCTCTGAGTACAATGGAATGAAGAAGCAAGGTGCAGAACTATCTTTTCCAACACTCTGCACATATGATGAGACCAAATTCAGACGAACAGAAAGGCATCGCCCACGGCTTTGGTCGTTGTAATATCCCACTCATAAAAGGAGCGGTAATAATAGTTGGCGCGCGCTTGGATCCACTCATGTTTATACAAGTGGAAAATACACATCTGATTAACCTTCCATATAGTAGTAACTCCAAGCAAATATCTTACAAGAAATAATGAGGCGGAGCGTATATATGTCATGCACAAGGACCAAGAAAATGAAGTTTTAGCGTATACATAGTGTTCCCGTGATGGTTGAGATCTACAATGAATGTCGGTGGACACCCCCCCCCCCCACAAACTTGATTGACTAGTATACTTAAGTCCCAGTGTTTATTTTGAACTTTGTGCAAATCCAAGTAGCACACTTTAATTTAATTAACGTATCGAGTATAAATTTGACAGCCACACCCCTATTCTCACACACTACTCGTCTTCGCCTTGCAGTTAATAGCTAGCATTTTCCATGTCCACCATGCAGCACCACAAGAGAAGAACACTCTCATCGGCCCTTGTTTCTCTACTCTTGCTACTTGTGGAAGCAACAGAGCCACAAGAAACAACACACCTGCATTTTCACAAACACCTTCAGGCAGCTCACTCCACCTGCCAAGGAACACTCTACCCTGACCTATGTGTCTCCACGCTGGCATCCTTCCCGGATCTTACCTCTAAATCTGTTCCCCAAGTCATACGTTCCCTCATCAACCACACCATGTACGAGGTCAGATCCTCGTCCTCCAACTGTACTGGTCTCAAAAGAAAGCTCCGAAATCTGAACCCGCTTCAAAAAAGAGCTCTCGATGACTGCCTCCAACTTTTTGATCACACTCAGGAGGAGTTCAAAACCAGCATGGCCGATCTCTCCTATACAAAGATCGATTCCAAGCGCTACCACGACTCACAGACTCTGCTGAGCGGCGCATTGACCAATGTTTACACGTGCCTCGACGGCTTTGCCAACGGCGACACCAATGGACACGTGAGACATATCATCCAGAACAACTTGTATCGGATTTGCCACCACGTTAGTAACTCATTGGCCATGCTCAACAAAGTGAAAACGGGTGTGAAGAACCAGTCTCCGTCCGAGGCATTCAAAATGAGGCATAATGGCTTCCCATCTTGGCTAACCTCCAAAGACAGAAGGCTTCTTCAAGCTGCTGTTAATGAAACCAAGTTCGATCTCGTGGTGGCCAAAGATGGCTCCGGCAATTTCACCACCATCGGGGAAGCAGTAGCTGCCGCCCCAAACTCCACCACAACCAGGCACGTATAATTATTCTCACCATCGTACGTTATCCAATTACATGTGGTCGTGCTGCCCCGTATTATCTTTATTATTAAATGAATAAATGGGATGGTGTAGGTTTGTGATACACATCAAGGCTGGGGCATACTTTGAGAATGTGGAGGTGATAAAGAAAAAGAAGAATGTGATGTTCGTTGGAGATGGGATCGAGAAGACGATAGTGAAGGCCAGTAGAAATGTGGTGGATGGGTGGACCACCTTTCAATCCGCTACTGTAGGTGAGCTTCCAATCACCGTGTTTGCTTTCTATATTTGAATAATACTATTTTGTCGTGAGCCTTTTGAAATTCAAAAAAGACCCGCACTTTTTCAAGAGTGTTTTTTCTTAATACTATTCTTTATAGAAAATTGTGGAAGAGACATTGAATGGTGAGTAATATATCTGCTGGGTAAACATACACTCATATATAAAAAAAAAAAAAGGACAAGACGTTTCAGACTGACGAGGTATTGTAATATCTACCTCTAATTCTAAATATAATTCTAAATATAAGATATATTTTATGAGTGTAATCTGCATTATCAATTGATTGAAAGAGAAACACATATGTACACACACGAGATGCACAGGGTTTGTCGATGAATAATGCAATACATTGGAAACCGTGATGAATAATGCAATACATTGGAAACCGTGAAGATATTATTAGTATCTATGAAACTTAATTACTCATGATTCCGAATCTTAATGTGAGTAGCAACTGACATGCTTCTGTGTTAAGGGCTTTGGATCCAGCAATTTGTCCTTAGGTTAGGTAATAGGCATGATCCCACGCTCATGATTTGAGATGAAAACCAAGTAATCATATGGGAATAAAATGCTGACAAAACAACGACATTATTATAGATTCTGGATAGATTCTTTTGAGCCCCAACATCTAAAATAGTATTTTCTTGCAAGACTGTGACACACAACTTGGTATTACTCGATCTTAGATGGCACAGATCTTGTAAGATTCTCGACATTAGTGTGCTTTAGCCCCCTGTCAAGTTGGGGGGTGACAAATGACAAACCAACCTTATCCGCCCCAACTTAACAATGCTTTTCTAAAACGTATTAGGCTGAATCGGGCAAATTCAAATACGAAAACTTGGCCTACTTTTTTAAAATGTAAAAAAAATTCACAGACAAAAATATATTTACAGTGCCTTAATTGTATAGAATTTTTAACATGATTGATGCATATTATTTAGCTCCACTTCTATATCTTAACTTCCTTCTAGTATTTTAATTTGACATTTACTTTGGGACGAAGTTTCACCTTCATATTTAAATTTTATTTTATTTCAACTCGATTCTTTAAAATTTTGGAACTGCCAAAATGATTTGCTTTGCTGAACATTGTCATAAACATACAGTATTTCTTCGTTTTCTTTTCTTTTTTGCATGGCGTGGACACAGTATTAGTAGGACCATCATCTGCAAAGAAGTGAGTATATTGCAAAAGAAGCTTGAACTATAAATCCCTGGTTTTATATCTTTTTTTCAAAAAAATAAACAGAGAAATCACACATGCAAGCTGAAGCACTGATAAAGAAACTAACCTTTTTTTTTTATTGGAGTTACCGACACTGCCCTATAATTTGAAAGGACAAAAATAATTGGAAATACGGTACCCACACAACTGTATATGCATGTGTATACGAGAGGAGATTGAGAAAAGGGAAGCATGGTTTCACATTTTCCTCATAAATTGTGTCGGCTATGCTTAGATGGGTCAATTAACAGGGCCAGGCTGGATAACTTATCCACTTAAGAGGTCCATTCAATCAGACCCGTTTTCCCTTTTTTTTTTTTTTTGGGCGTGATTCTTTCTTCTGACTTTTGACCTCAGGCCTTCCGTCTAAATTACTGGAAAGCTTATGAGTAAATAAATATGATCATAATGTCCAGATATCTGGTATGATAACGGTAGTGGGGTTTGTTGCTTTGATCAGCGGTGGTAGGGGACGGATTCATAGCGAAGGGGATAACCATAGAGAACTCGGCGGGGCCCAGCAAGCACCAGGCGGTGGCTCTCAGGAACGGCGCTGACCTGTCGGCCTTCTACCAATGCAGCTTCGTCGGCTACCAGGATACCCTCTACGTCCATTCCCTCCGTCAGTTCTACCGGGAATGCGACATCTACGGCACCGTCGACTTCATCTTCGGCAACGCTGCCGCCGTGCTCCAGAACTGTAACCTGTACGCGCGGAAGCCCAACGACAACCAGAAGAACCTGTTCACGGCCCAAGGCAGAGAGGACCCGAACCAGAACACAGGCATTTCCATCATAAACTCCAAGGTGGCGGCGGCGTCGGACTTAATCCCGGTGAAGTCATCGTTCCCAACGTACCTGGGGAGGCCATGGAAATTGTACTCGAGGACGGTGTATTTGGGTTGCTACATGGAGGATTTGATAAATCCGGCAGGGTGGTTGGAATGGAACGGGTCGTTTGCACTGGATACTCTGTACTACGGGGAGTACAAGAACAGGGGTCCAGGTTCCAATACGAGCGGGAGGGTGACGTGGAAAGGTTACAGGGTGATCAATTCCTCCACGGAGGCTTCACAGTTCACTGTTGCCCAGTTCATTCAAGGCTCCGACTGGTTGAATTCCACCGGTGTTCCTTTCTTCCCTGGTCTCAGCCCCTGACGCTGTCATCCCCGGGCTTATGGCATGGACTCATGGCAGTGTCTCATTGCTGTGATTTATTCATGTACTTCGATCAGTGGAATCATTTTCAATAATAATTGCATTATTCGATCTAAAACAAATGCCCCATAGCAAATAAATTATCGAGAGCGAAGCTCTGCTTCTGAGTTCTGAGATTTTAATCAACGATCCTTACCGGCATCGTCATGACTGATGAGGCCGGATATGTGGGCATACAATAGACAATACGTACTGGGATCTGTGCATGCATGTGAATATTAATGTGGTGGGTTCGACTTTTTGCTGTTCACTAACTCCTACCACGCTCTCAATTAAGTGCCAATCGTCTCAATGTGGCCCAAAGCCTTATTATTGGGCACCGACCAGTTCCGCATCCTACTATCCACGGAAAGACAGCCCCATTTGATTTGAGCAAATAAAATTGTGTTGAAGCTTTAATAATTCAAAGCTCCAAGATTGAATGATTAAAGTTATACTCATCTATTTATCATGTAGTTGCATACAAAACAGATATGATGCTGATAATTGCAATATTTCATGACCCGTGTCCGAAGAACACGGCCGGGGATATAAAGAGGACGTGACAGTGAAGAGCGAGAGAAGGGAGGAGCTCATATATATATATATAATGATCGATCTGAAAATAAGCATGAAACACGTGGCTATGTTTCAGCACTTGAATCATTCTCTGTTTTTTCCTTGGCCTTTCTATTTTCAGTCCCTGTGAAAGTGATCCTCTTTTAGACGCAGTGCACTTGAATGATTCCTGGGCTGTTGGCACGAAGACAAATTTCATCTCCTGCCTTGGCACTTCGGGGTCCTACCTGTTCCTCTTTATCTGCTCACCGATCTGCCACACCGGAAAACATATGAAACCAATTAATTATTCCCCTACCCCGCGCCCAGCAGCTTCTGTAACTTCACGTACACTAAGCAAGATGTACACGAAGCAGCTCTACGCCCACGACGTAACATTTCCATCATTCTGGCTTACACCGTTGTTGTGACCCTCCTCCTCATCATGTTTAATATTCCATTGGATTGTTGAATTTTGCTTCACTTAAATATGAAACGTTCTCACGATGTATTTGCATGGAACAAACTAAGATTCTTATTGAGTACAGCCCTTGCAAGAAAGAATTCAACGAAAATGAAGAACGAATGTGATGATATTTATCCCTCCCGTCCGTCTTTTCAGGTCAATTATTGAAACCTATAAGCTGACAGAAGATGGGAATAAATGGCGCGCTTCAAACAGCAGAAAAGTGGGGATAAGAAGCCGAACGAGACAAGAGAAGGCATTCATGGCTTATCCAAATAAGTTCTTCATTGGAGGGGTATGGGCCTTCACCAATGAAAGAGGTGAGAGTGCGGGGCATTCTCGTGATCGCCTACCTACGTACTTTAATTTCTCCTCTTTATCTTCATAACCTAATAATTTTTACAAATTAATAAAAATAGTTAAATTTATTAAATTTATTTTAAAATTTCACTAATTTTTAATATCACCCCTATTAATTATACTGGACTCTAAATCATATTAATTATTATTCTCACCCAATATTTTTATTAATTATAGATATATATAAAAAAAATATTTTAATGCTATTTAGAAATAAGTAAGTACCATATATAAATAATCAAATACACTTATTAATTTATAGCTTATAACAAAGACAAGAGAGAGCATTTGTTATTTTCTCTATAGATAGTTAGTAGTTTTCACTTTTTAGGGGCATCGTGGGTTTTGCCTAGATTGTTTTTTCCCCTTTCCAAGAGCAACATCTTTCTGTGTTTACTCCATTAAAACTTCTAAATGAATTCCTACATGTGAACACTAAATCTCAAAACCACTTAAAATATCGCTTTCACTCAACCTCCACGTAGATTTTTGTTTTCCCGCATACTTATCTAGTATATTGTAAAATAACTTTTAAAATACAAACATCCTAAACTTACTCAATTTACTAGTAGTAACTGGTTGGGGAAGAAAGAAAATTAGTACTGTGTACATATACTAGATTTAGAGCAAAACACACACACACACACTAGATCAAAAATGATCTTTTTTCCAGGAAAAAAAAACGGTTGAGTATCAAGATATCAAAGGTGTTACCTTTATTCTGCATTGCCATTTTGGTCAACAAAGAAAGTGAAAGTTCTTTTAATGAATTTCCAAATAAAGCAAAGAGTACTGTGAATAAAACTGGCCCTCTGACAACTTTTCCCTGATTGGCTAATTAATGAATCGATGTATAAGCATGTACTGGTGTAGTGTTTTGCAAGGAAAAACAAGACAGCAGGCACACATTCAAGCACACAAAATAGGGTTAATTAGCCAAACCCGTGCATGATGAACCAGGATGTGGACATAATTATTGATTTAACGAAACAATACGTCGCATAGTATGTGGCCTGATGTGCAGCTTTTGCTTTATAAATAGAGGTCAGATCAATGGCGGAGGTGGCAGGTTCACAGTCGTCGTTGTTTGGACAGTCAAACAATGACTTTCTTCGTCTTGCTCTTTCTCGTTTCCCTCTTTTCTTCTTCTCACGCCTTCCCTCCCCACAGCCACCACCGTCGCTTTGCCTCTCACAATTACAGAGATGCCCTCTCCAAATCCATCCTCTTCTTTGAAGGACAGAGGTCCGGCAAACTCCCTTCTAACCAGAGGATGACTTGGAGGGGAGACTCTGCTCTCTCAGACGGCTCTGCAATGCATGTATGTGTGTGTCACCTTGCCCTCTTTCTCATTACTTCTGCTTTTAAGTGTGTTTTTTTTTTCCGTGCTTATTTGGGTGAAAAACTACAATGCAGGTTGATTTAGCGGGAGGGTACTACGATGCAGGGGACAATGTGAAGTTTGGCTTTCCCATGGCATTCACAGTCACTATGCTTTCCTGGAGTGTTATTGAGTTTGGTGGACAGATGAAAGGTGAAGTGCAGAATGCTAGAGAAGCCATTCGTTGGGGTACGGATTATCTACTAAAGGCTACTCAACATCCAGACGTCATTTACGTTCAGGTTATTAACGAGTTTTCGTTTGTTAATACCTCTTTATCATATAGTTGTCACGTGTCATGGTTCTAGTGTTTTCATATGTACCGAGGATGATTAGTTTGAGGTTGCAGGTGGCAGATGCCAGAAGTGATCACGTTTGTTGGGAGAGACCGGAGGACATGGATACCCCAAGAAATGTGTACAAGATTGATAAGAACAACCCTGGTTCAGATGTGGCCGCTGAAACTGCAGCCGCTCTAGCTGCTGCTTCTGTGGTTTTCAAGAAATGTGACCCCGCCTACTCCAAAACTCTAGTCACCAGAGCTACAAGGGTATATAGACCCTTGAATCGAAGATAAAATCTCTCCTTGAACTTTTTTATGGTTTTCGAGTGAAAAAATCGAGGCTTTATCTGCTTGTTGTGTGTATAGGTGTTTGAGTTTGCTGATAAATACAAGGGAGCTTACAGTGATGGGCTGAAGCCCATTGTATGCCCTTTCTATTGCTCTTATTCTGGTTATCAGGTAAGGCTTCAGTTGTTTAATTTTTTCCATTTTTGTTGTTGCTGTGCCTGTGGAGGGTTAACTCAAAAGGACATATATATTGGAAATATGGCAGGATGAGCTGTTATGGGGTGCTGCGTGGCTGCACAAGGCTACTGGGAAGCCCATGTACCTAAACTATATTCAAGTGAATGGACCCACCCTTGGGGCTGCGGAGTTTGATAATATGTTTGGGTGGGATAACAAGCATGTTGGAGCAAGGATACTGCTTTCCAAGGTATAATCATTAATAACATATCTTCTGTACTATTTAGTATATATTGTCTTTTTCAAGAAACTGAGCTCATGGTTGGTGCTTTGGACCTCAGGAATTCCTTGTTCAGAAAGTACAATCGCTCCATGAGTTCAAGGCTCTTGCGGACAATTTCATATGTTCCATAATTCCTGGGACCTCTTCCTCTTCTTCCCAATATACCCCAGGTGAGTGAGATCATTCGTTCTTAATCTCAAAATGTCTAGGGTGTTAGTACTCTGGTCCAATGTGTAACGGCTAGTTTTGGGGTTGAGAAACCAAGCAGGGGGGCTTCTGTTCAAGATGAGTGATAACAACATGCAGTATGTGACGTCCACTTCCTTCCTGCTCCTAACCTACGCCAAGTACCTGACCTCAGCCCACATGTCTGTCAGCTGTGGTGGAGCCACTGTCACCCCCAAGACTCTTCGCACTATGGCCAAAAAACAGGTTCTAAGCCAAACCTCATTTATTGCAGTTCTGTTGGTAGTTTTTATACTGTTGCTAAATCGGGATGGATCTATTTTTACTGGATGGATAGGTTGATTACATGCTGGGAGATAACCCCTTGAAGATGTCCTACATGGTGGGGTATGGTCCAAATTATCCGCGAAGGATACACCACAGGGGATCATCTCTGCCGTCCATTGCAGTGCACCCCGCCAAGATCCAATGCTCTGCAGGCTTCGGCGCTTTGAGCTCACAGAGCCCGAATCCCAACGTACTAGTGGGAGCGGTGGTTGGTGGGCCAGACTTGCACGATAGGTTTCCGGATGAACGGTCAGATTATGCGCAGTCGGAGCCAGCCACGTACACGAACGCCCCTCTTGTAGGCGCCCTGGCTTATCTCGCGCACTCATTGGGCCAACTCTAATGCTGGAGGGAGTAGCAGCCCCCGTTGTTATTACTTGTATTACCATTATCCATCTATCATCCGTATGTATGTTTCATGTTTGCTTAGTGTTTCCTAGAAAAGCTCGAGGTTAAAAAAAAAAATAGATGGGTAATTTAGACAGAACCCCCCCGAACCTTGAAGCTCATTTATAGTAAACGCTTTGTGTGTGTGGTAAGCTCTTGTTTTCGGCAATCTTCACCCGTGCAGATTGGCGTTTTGTGTAACGTGTGACTTGACTTTCATCAAGCTGAATTATGAAAGTGTATGTTATGCTCCATCACGAGTTTAACCGTTGTGCATTAAGTGGTTTTGTTGGCCATATTATTTCAAGAGCCAAGCTTTCTTTCTGACTTCAACAGTTGAATTGAAGTCCCTGTTTACAGTACTTTCCAGCGTACTAGTGGTGCTGGTGCTGGTGCGTGAATCAGTTATGTTGGTTAGCATTTGGGACGTCAAATTCCTAGAGGGGAATCATCCGGCCTGTTTGGGATAGCTTTAATAGAAGTGACTTTTATTTTTAATAGGCTTTTTTTAATGGACTTATTTTCTAATTGACTTTTTTTTATGTGATTTGTGTTTGGGATAGCGGTGATAAAAGTGGCTTTTGTTTTTAATAGGTATTTGTTTGACATAACTTTTAAAAAGATAGATAAGATGAAAAATGATATGAATCAAATTCACACAAATACATATGTTGTACAAGATGTGATAATTTGAGATAAAAAATTAAAAATAAATATAAATTTATTAAATAAAATAGCAAAATTACCATTAAAGCTTAATGGGCTTATAACGAGATAATAAACTAAGAATATTTGACTTCATGAAAAAATACTTTTAAAGTTTAAAGTTTATCATACTGTGAAGCCATGTTAAACACGATAAATTTTACTTTTTCCTTTTAATGGATTTTTAATGGGTTTATTTTAGCTTTTAAAGTCATGTCAAACAGATATCATCTTAAGAGAAGTTAGTGTTGTTAGTACTAAACAACATTTTGGAGGGAAAAGGAGGATTTGAGATTATCTGGGAGGGGCATGAAAGGGGTTTTGATGCGGTCAAAAAAGCTGCTTTGACTGCTAAAAGCTTATGGCTTGTGTCGGATATGTCAGCCGTAGGAATAAAGAACCCTAAGCTACCTTACATCCAATGGCTAAATGTAAATCATTTGTAGTGAAAAAGTCTAATTCAGAATGAAAGTTCTTTGCGAAGTAATTAATAACATTTTCTCACTACTTTTATCCTATTTAATTTTTATTAAAAAGAAGGGATAAGAGAAACATGTGAAAATCATTTGTAAAGTAAAGAAAAACTACAAACTTAATGATGAGAGCAAATGTAAATTTTTTTATCAATTTAATGCATTCTTGATATGTGAAAACGAAAAACAATTGACTTTTATTTAGGCTCAGAATAAATCTAAATGAAGAATCACTCTCAGCAGGCATTATTTTAGGCACTGGGAATGTAAATTATTTTATCAATTTAATGTACACCTATACCCCTTCAACCACCAATGCAAAAATCATAAATCTACTTCTTTCAGTTCATATTCTTAGTCACTGCTAAAACAATGATTTGGTCTCATATAAGTGTATGTTTGAATTAGTTTTTGAAAAATATCTTTTATAATTTCTGAGGTAAGTATGTGAGAAAAGTTTCATCTTAACTTATGAAAAAGAGTTTATAAAATCAGAGTTACTCAAACACTCACTAAATCATTATAGAAAATAGTTAATATTTATTTGTCAATTTTACTGGGCAATTAATTCCTCTTCATGTGCTCCACGTATGCACATTTACTTTTCCCATTTGATTTAACCCTCATTTGGCCAGACACACACAATTTACCATTGCATATTCTCTGTTTTTTTCTTCTTATATCAGCTCACACACACTTCCTCCTCCCTCCTCCCTCCTCCCTCCTCCCTCTACGGCACCAACACACACACCTACACCAAAACCTGATTCAACAATCTTCCTCCTCTCTTCTCATTCTTTCCATTCCTCTGTTCGGTCATAGACAGAAAAGAAAGAGATGAAGAGTTCAAGGAGAGAGAGACAATCCAAATCAAACTGAAGAAGAAGAGATCATAGTTTGTCACATGCAAAAACGTTTTTGTACTCAAGTGAGTTTCCAAAACAACTTCATCATCTGGTTTTCTGCACTTGTTGGGATTTAGAGAGTTCTTGGTAGCTAAAACTCATGGTTCGAGAGAGATAGAGTTCAAGTTAGTGTTTTAATGCATGCATGTCAAATCTGATATGGTTTTTGATCTCCTTTGGATCTGTAATCAAGCTCAGGTCGTGCATGTCTGTTATATCAGCATAGTGTCTGATTTATGAAGGTTTTGAGTCATAAAATGAGCTTGCATGTGTGTATTTGGTTCTGCCTCGGATAATAATTGGACCTTAGCCTCTGTTTTGCTGAAGTATGGCGTTATTACTGATTCTTTATGGGTTAAATGATAAAGACGATATATACTAAGTGTTATTCCTCTGCCTCTGTGCGAAAAAGAAATACTATTGCATATCATTTTCTCATCTCTGCACCTTAGTCCAGAAACTGAGGCTAATGTTCATTTCATTTTGGGGGTTTAGGAGTTGAGTTTTTCCCTGAAAATTTTACATGAGATAGTACACTCTTTAAGCTTGAAGATGAGCTTTGAAACACCCAAAACGAAGGTCTGTAGCTCTAGTTATGAATTTTGAAAGTTGAGGCATGAACTGGAAAATATTTTGGTGTCAATTTGGAGGAACACTGATGACGTTGCGTTTTTGAGTAAGTAAAAGTATTTCAAAAATTATGAAAATTTTACAAATGATAACTGACATACATAGCTTTAAAATTGTATAAATTTCGTATCATTCTGAGCTCTGGTCAGTGAGAAATACATCTAGCGAAATGACCCTGCGTCTGTGAACTGAAACTGGACAGTCCCTACATTTTTCAAAACTGGGAATGAATGGAGTAAGATTAAATTATGAAAATTTCCAGTTAATTAGAGGACTTCCAGAGATTTAATTTGACGTATAATAGGTATTTTTCTGAGCTCTGTATGTTGAGTTATGGATTTTTAAAGATAAGCCACAATTTCTGAAGAAATATGGATAGAGCTTAAGTTTTTGGAATTTGGGAATTTTTATAAGCCATAAATCAACTTTGTGACTTTAATTTATTAAATAGACTTATCAAGGAGTAAATAGAAATTGGAATCACTCCGTTTCGAGTTGTATAGGTCAAGTTATGAATTTTCCTAATACCTGTGGAAATCAAAGGTTAATTTCTGATAAGTCTCAGAATAGTCATATAAATTGTTTATTGCGGCTAACCTTTAAAATAAAGGTTTCTTTGGAAAAAATAAAAGGTAACATGACTGAGATGATAATTATTCATAATGAATAATCTCTAATTAAATAAGTCTTAATAAGTATACATTCCTAGTCATAAAGATATTAAAAGACAAGTATTTTTGGGGTGGGTCTAGAGAAGTTGAATTTATAATGATGATTGATTTGGTTAAGTGACCCATCGCTATATGTAAATGTTAATTATAGAAGTTGAGAACCATCGTGCTGAAGGACAAGCATAGTAATAAGAACCTGGTTGAAGGGTGAAGTTAGTAAAACTAACAATTAGTAACTATAATCTCACATCCTTTTGCATAGCTATATATATGTTTATGTAAATCATATTGTATGTCCTGCCTGTATGGGGCCAGCACCATTCATGGCTCGATTAAGTGCAAGGGCCGACCATGGGGCCAGCTTCCCGGTAACTAGGCAAGGCCTAGTGCATTCAGTAAATTTTGGTATTTGAATTACCTAAAATGAATTTCCTAGCGCTAAAGTATTTGAAATCATTGTATGATTTACTTGTATTACAATCTGCATTTGGATGTAATACTTGTCGTTTGAAATTAAATTAAAATTTGTTTGCTTTATATGCAGTGTGGACTACTCTATTTGGTTGATTTATATATATTGCATATGTTAGAATTTGAGATTAACTTGCTACTTTGGGATTCATTTATTTGAATCTCAGAGCCTTCATCAAATTCAGGACGTGGGCAGAATAATAAGCAAGACGGAAGAGGCAAGGGTATAGAAATAGCCTAATTTTGAGAAAAGGTGGTGAAAAGAAAGCAGATGAAACATTTAGTTTCATTATTTTGTTTATGGGTTTTGTTGCTTCCTTATGACTTAGATTTTATTTTGAGATAGCCGTATATGGCTTCTGGGATGTATATATTTAATTAGATACATATGATCTTGTAGAAGTAGTTAAGATACATATACATATGATTGCTGCAGGATCGGGCATGTATGTAACAAGCCCAAATTATGGCAAACGATTTAGTAGAGTACTGGGTTAATCGGAGAAATAAGAAAGAAAAAAAAAAGTATACTCTAATGAAACCTAACCATATTTCAGGTAATATTAACATATGCATTGTTAATATT
Source organism: Acacia confusa (assembly GCA_037074495.1). Taxonomy (NCBI): domain Eukaryota; kingdom Viridiplantae; phylum Streptophyta; class Magnoliopsida; order Fabales; family Fabaceae; genus Acacia; species Acacia confusa. The sequence continues at coordinate 2,531,905 of CM073507.1, read as the reverse complement.
AGGTGTAAACCATGGATAAAAAGGGTTTTTCAAACGTGTTTAAATAGCGCATTCAATCTTTAAAATTATTTTGATCTCTTTGTGAGAAAGGCTTTCATTTTCAGGATCAAACCTGACTCAATGGTTTAAACTTTTATTAATTAATACATTAGAATACGAAATAGTTGAAGATGTCACTCTATTCAGCATACAGAACAGTGGGTGTTACAAAGCTAAGCTAGATCTTTTAATATTGGTTTGCAAAAAATTATATGATGATGATGGATATACTGATGAAGATGATGACGACGATTTCTAACACTACATATTACAATGAAATTAACATATCACTTCCCGACAATTGATCCCTGGACACAAACAAGTAAGCGAATGAAATCACTAACCAGATCCCGAAACTTGAGGATGAAGAACATCTAGCTTGAACACATACTTCCAGAAACTATGAACTCCAGCCAAGGTCATCAGCCTTTCAGAATAGATCTTCCACGTATACCTGTATGCATGCACTTCATTTGTAATGAGTGTAATGCTAAGAATCGCCTACCAGTTTTCATAAAATAAAATACTTGCCTCGCGTAAATTCTTTCAAGTCCACAATCGAATATTTTATTCCAATGCCTTGGATCGTCCTTGCATAGTTTGAAGAAATCAACCAACAACTCAGAAGCTTAATCGGGGCGGTAAGGATCAATATGGAATCCCAAGATGCCATGCTCGATGATCTCAGGCCGGACCACCGTGGCAAGTAGCAAAAGTTGGTAGTCCGCAAGTCATGGACTCCACAACTGTAAGTCCAAAAGCTTCATAGAAAGCAGGCTGAAGCACGAGAGGAACGGTGGTTGAAATTCATGTCCACAAGGTCAATCAATCAGTCAAGAGACATTGACCTTGATATATATATATATATATATATATATATATATATATATATATATAGTACCTGAACGAAGGCGCCTCTTGTGTCTGCTACATAGCGATATAGCTCACCAACCGTTACGCGCTCTATTTGCTTGGGCAGCAATCCATCGGAAATCACCATCTAATTTATATTGTTTGATGAGACCATGCATCTTCTCGATTTCTGCAATTTCTTCTCTGTCGCTGGGCTTGTTCATATCAATAAAGCCAGCCACCACAACGAGGTTGACCAGTTCCCTCAATTTGCTGTTCTTACCAAAGGCCTCTACCAGACCAGTCATGTTTTTCACTCGGTCTAGCCTTGCCATGGAAAAAAGTATAGGCTTTGTCCGATCCCTCAGATTACCACTGCCACAAACATCAGACCAAACCAAAATTATCAACTAATTACAAATGATATCAACTACTGATCTGATCGATCGCAATGCAATCTGAAAAAAAGTTTCAATTATTTTTGCTTCTACTTTTGATAGACTTTAAGAAGCAAGTAAATTGAGGTAATCGTCGTTGGCAGTAGAGTTGGATCCCGTGATGAAAGCGTAAAGTGACAATGGGAACCCAATGAACCGTCTGCACACATGGATAATTATTCCTTCCAGAAACTTGAATAGAATAATTCGTGAAAAAAGTAAACTTACAAGCATTCATCGGTATACTCAGGATCATATAACAATTTTTCAATGGAACCGTGTGGGGCTGTAAGTCTATTCTGCTTATCAGAGTAGAGGCAATATATGCCCATATCTGCTCCAGGGAAGACAATATTTGAACTTAGGATAAAAAACATCAATGCCGTCGACAACCCTATAGAGTCCGGGAAGGGTAAATGCAATGTGGCTCTCATATTGGCCAACAGTATTCTTCCTGAAACAAAGCTCACAAGTCAACAAGATGTCTTGAGTCGCATTAGCATAACTGGAAACCACAATTTAAACAGAAATCATAATATGACCCAACTCAAAAAGGAAAAGATCAGATGGCTAGCAATAGGATGCCTGTCCAAATAATGCCAAGTTGGTAAGCATGGTTTCACAAACTGAAGCCAACTAAAAAAAATCACATTAACTGATGATTTTGTCCTGAAATACAAATAGGCATGAGACTGCAAGAGAAAGAAAGGATGGAGATTGGGGAGGTCATATAGTTGAAAAGTACAAGGACAAACTTATAAAGGGAATAGGTGTTGGCTAAAGTACATTGTCAAAAATCAACAAGTCCACACTTTATGACAATAATGATACTTACGTTCCTGCAATCTCTTGGAATGTAATGGTGATGATAAAGGCAGCATTGTTCATGGCTATCAAGTCTGCAGTGAATTGGCATGAAAAATGGTACTTGTCCTAAAAAATTTTCCAATATATAGATGAATCTGGATATTTTGTCTTCTCTACCGCATGTGCAATCGTACACTAAAAAAAGCAACATTTATAACCAGTAAATTGCATTCTCACTTTCTCAGAAGATGATAAAATGAACTTTGTACTTTGACTGGCATATCAGACGGTAGAATAAGAACGACAAGGCACCTGAATAACTCCCATCTTATCAGCTAGTAGATAAGCAACAAGATTCCCGTCACTGTAATTTCCAATGATGAAATCAGGACGTCCCCGTAACTTAGCAGCAATTTCACCGGCAACATCCTGTGGCACACATAACCGTCAACATAGAAAATGAATGACAAATTAGATTAAATTATGTGATTTCAAAGATCAATTCCATGTTTGATTTCAAGGATCATAATCATGGAAGTATTCATTCCATAAATATTACGAGACATTAACCTTTGCAAAACTGACCAGATAAGGCCAAACATCAAACATTGAGATCCATTTACGGAGAATTCCATTCTCTGATCTGAAAGGGACTCGCAAAATATGAGTATGTTAAGTACCACAAACTCTTTCTAGCCGTTGGTTGCATGTTGTACCTTTTGCATCAGGTATCAATCTGGTAACCTTTTAAAAAGTGCAGAGAATTGTAGCTTCAATTAAAAGAGCCTTAAACATTTTTTTTATAAGAAATTGAACCCAGAAGATACACTTACAATCAGAATTCTAGGCGTGATATCCAGTCCTTGTTTCTTGATTCTAAGAAGCATCTCATTCTCAAGAGTACGCACTTGATCCAGAATGTAAACAACCTGCAGATTAAAACCTTTTTTACAGCAGATGGTGCTCTTACATGACAAATAACTCTAACTAATATGAGAATGAGATTCAAAATATGACAAATGACTAACAATTGAAAACGTAAAGAGGGAGCAATGAAAATATTTACAAATATTGTATGTCATGAAATTATGGTACACGGGAAAATAAGAACATACCTGGCCACCCTTGTCAGGCAACCCCAAGACATTGGATTGCTCAAAGTAGCCATGAGGAGATAGTATAACAACACTGAACACCATAGGCAGTCTCCCAAGAATAGCCTCTAGTGTAGAAGGATCAGGTGCTTGAAGAATGTCTGCGAGCAGACACATCATCTCCGATACTCGTTTAGCAGTATCACCCCAAACCTTCTCAAAACCAATTCCTTGTAATCTGGACACAGAAGAAGAGCTCAAAAATGAAAACATCAAACATGTAGGCACAAAGTTAAGCAACGGAGAGTAGATAAGTAAATGCAGGAGCAAAAGCTAAGCTTACACATATTCAAACTTAGAAAGATAATCTTCAGCCTTGGACAAAGCTGACTGAAGTTTGGCTATGCTTTGTATACGGTCGATTAACATAAGTGCCTGCACCATAAATATCAGGGAGTGAAATAAACTACAGTCACCAATTCACATTCTACAAATGAATAAGAAACAGAATATAACATGCGGTACTCAACTGATGAATGGGGAACATAAGGTAAGGGGAAAATATAGATTTTTTCCAGAAGAACAAAGGATATCTTTAACGTAAAATAATGGGCGGTCAAGTTACAGTCATTTATATCGGAGAATAAAAACTAAGTTCTCTCACACTATGATTGTCGTCTTTTAGTATAAACACTTTCATTTTTTTGATTTGGGGGCGGATATTTAGTAGAACCACTTGAAGAAAGGTAAAATGTGCAGAACAGAGCAAGTAAACCAGCATGTCCTTTATACTTGTAAGCTCGGAGGAAACTAAAAAGTGACTGCATAGAATCTCGGTTGTGAAAAATGTGTGAAGAAAGGTGACGATTGAGGAACTGGACACCATTGCCAATTGATGAAGAGCGGGTTGGACGAGGAAATGTTTCATTGAAAGGCTCAAAGTCAAGAATACAAAATGGTTGTTAATCCTAATAATCGGCATGAAATAAAAAGCAAGGAATCATTAATTATATAATTCACAGTCAGGAAAAGGAAGTAGTGAAGCAATGGATTACTTACATTTCATCTACAAGTTCTTCCTTGAAGCGAAGGTACTCTGAAACGGTCAGTTGCTCCCCGCTGAGTTCAAAAACATTTTGAGGGTACATACTGAAATTTAGGTTGAAAATGTTTTTATTTAGAATTAATATAATTTTTTGTCCCCCAAATTTACATTCATTTTAGTCTTGATTTCTCAAGTTTCACTTTATTTAAAATATTAGTTCCTATTATTTAATAAAAACTTGAACCATTTTATCTTAAGAAATACCAAAATCAACTGTTTAAAATTTAAGGGGCTAAATCAAAATAAGGATAAATTTAAGGGATCAAATAATATTAACCCTTTTATTTATATTCATTTTATTCATTAAAAATGCTTTATGTATTCTTGCTTATCTTTTTTTCTTTTTTGGCTCCGATAATCTTGCTTATCCAGTATACATTTAATACGTTATATTATTGGAAGTATCAAGTATGGCTATTTTTTACTATTTTATCAAGGTTAAAAGACACAATCCTTAACTTTTTGATCGGTTGCAATAAAAGACATATAAATATATAATCCTTTTAAACTCGAGGTCAAACAAAGTCTTGCAGAAAGAATAATAGATTTTTATGGTTAAAATGCATAAAGAACAATTTTATCATTCCATCAATATCAATCCCTAATTTCACTATCACCAAACTCTTTCATAATATCTTGTAAGTAAAAAAAATTAATATCTTATTATGAATTAGATTGGTGTATTACTGCCAAATTATTTGTGGATACAACAAATGTAAGCGACCGCGAGAAATAACATGCAAAGGGTTTTATCGGAAAGGGCATTCACTGTAATAACACGCCATATCACAAGCACGCAAATAACAACATACGATTGAAAGTGTCAATCAAATTTCCTTACAACACACCGGAATCAAAGTTCAAAGTCAAATTTGTCCCAAAAAAAAAAACGGAGAGTTCAAAGTAAAATTCACCACAACAGGGAGGAAGTCACATTCACAGAAAAGGAGATCCGAAGAACACAAGCAATAGGACAAGAATGCAAAAGATTTTAATATTCCTCTCCCTCATCATCCTCACCTTCAGCAGAATCTGCACCAACCTCCTCGTAATCCTTCTCGAGAGCAGCAAGATCTTCACGAGCCTCGGAAAATTCTCCTTCTTCCATACCCTCACCCACATACCAGTGGACAAATGCTCGCTTGGCATACATAAGATCAAACTTGTGGTCAATGCGAGAGAACACCTCAGCAACACTGGTGGAGTTAGAAATCATACAAACTGCCCTTTGAACTTTGGCAAGGTCACCGCCGGGAACAACAGTTGGTGGTTGGTAGTTAATACCGCACTTGAAACCAGTAGGGCACCAGTCAACAAACTGAATGGTCCTCTTTGTCTTGATGGTGCCAACCGCAGCATTCACATCCTTGGGCACGACATCACCCCTATACATCAGACAACATGCCATGTACTTACCATGGCGAGGATCGCATTTGGCCATCATAGATGAAGGCTCAAACGCACTGTTTGTGATTTCGGCAACTGAGAGTTGCTCATGATAAGCCTTCTCAGCAGAGATGACTGGTGCATAAGAGGAAAGCATAAAGTGGATCCGGGGATATGGGACCAAATTGGTCTGGAACTCGGTCACATCCACATTCAAGGCACCATCAAACCTCAAAGAGGCAGTTAAGGAGGAAATCACCTGAAGAAACAAGAAAATTATGTTATTGACCCACAATCAAGGAAATATTAACCAACATTGATTCATATCCTGGGAAATAATTAAGCAATTTAGATTTGGAGAAATATACCTGAGACACAAGACGGTTGAGATTTGTGTAGGTGGGACGTTCTATGTCCAGGGAGCGCCTGCAGATGTCATAGATAGCCTCGTTGTCCAATAGTACAGACACATCAGTGTGCTCCAAGAGAGAATGGGTAGAGAGAACACTGTTGTAGGGCTCAACGACAGAGGTGGACACCTGAGGTGACGGGTAGACAGTAAACCCAAGCTTTGATTTCTTTCCATAATCAACAGATAGCCTCTCCAAGAGAAGAGAACCAAGCCCAGAACCAGTGCCTCCACCTACTGCATTGAAAACCAAGAATCCTTGCAGACCAGTGCAGTTGTCAGCAAGCTTTCTGATGCGATCCAAACATAGATCAACGATCTCTTTACCAACTGGAAGGATACAATGAACACACATAAAACAAGATGCTAATGATATCAGTAAATAAAAATAAAAATACAAACCAAACTGTTAGTATCAGAACTTACTGGTGTAATGACCACGGGCAAAATTGTTGGCAGCATCCTCTTTACCACTGATCAATTGCTCTGGATGGAAGAGCTGACGGTAAGTCCCAGTTCTCACCTCGTCAATGACAGTAGGCTCAAGATCCACGAAAACGGCTCGGGGCACATGCTTTCCAGCACCGGTCTCGCTGAAGAAGGTGTTGAAAGCATCATCCCCGCCGCCAACGGTCTTGTCACCGGGCATTTGTCCATCAGGCTATTGACAAATTTTTCGTGAGTGGGAGCATTGGAATTTTTTCGGGGGGGAAATTATGATAACATAACAGAAACCATTAAAGAGCAACCGCAGAATCAAATCAACAGGTATGATAAATTTAATGGTGTCAGATTACAATACATTTAGAAAAACAGAGGTCAAGACAGTACAGAATTAAATAAAAAACGGATTTAGGGTTCAAAAAACCCTTGAGAACCGTCAAAACATTCGATGCAAACCGTGCATTAGTCAAAACGAAAGAGATGAAACTTGGATCTAAGCAGGGTAAAAACGGCTAGGACTAGAAATTCCCAGATCTGTTGACTCAGCGTTTCAAACAATTTCAGACAAGCATCGTGCAACAAATAAAAATAAATACGATAATATTCAGATCCAGAGAGGAAAGCGAACAGCCATGAATATAGGACCTAGATCCAGTAATTTAGGACGTAGAGTTAGAGAATGAGAAGGTACTCACCCCAATTCCGTGTTCAAGGCAATAAAGCTCCCAGCAGGCATTTCCGACCTGGATACCGGCCTGACCAATGTGGATTGAGATACACTCTCTCATCTTCGTAGCGCAGAGGAGGTAAATGAAAGAATAAAAATGTCGCAAGGATCAGAGAAAACACAAGGAAAGAAATGAAGGCGTTTATCAAGACGCCTCCTTCTGAAACCTAATGGACGAGGAGGTAAGAGGTTTGGGTGGTATTTATAGGAGGAGGGGGAGAGAAATTTGAAATTTGAAATTTGAAATTAGATGTTTCCATTTTCCTTTCATTTCCGTTGAAAAAAATGGTGATGTAGTTTTGAGTTTTGACCGTTTCCAGCCGGGAGTGACCAGGACGGTTAGCCTCCGCTGTCCTGTCATCTGTCGGCGTTTTCTCTTGGCATACGGGTGGAGTTTTTGTTGGTTATTTATTTTCTTGTTGTTTTTTATAATTTTTAAATTACACTAAATATAAAATAAATCTGAATTATTAAAAAAAATTCATGCCATCGAGTTATTCATCTTTTAATTTTTCTCTAATATTTATAATTAACAGTTCATATTAGCTCCTATTCCTAATCAACAACAGATAATAAGAAATTGAGGTTACGAGAAAATCACCTCTGGCATACTGCTTACCTGGCGTGGTTATCTAACCTGGTTTGTAGGCCCAAGGAACCAAGTGGGCTTTGGGCTTTGTCTGAATCCAAAATTCCTGGTAAACTTTTTCTTTTCGTTTCTGAGTTCTATATACACAAAATTTATTCAGATCAAAAAAATATGCACAAAATATATAAAATAAAATAAATTATTAAAATTTTTATATTACATATAGATGTATACATTTTTTTATTTACTTGTTTCTTCTGATGATTTGATCAAAATGAAAATTCTTCCACCGCATCGAATATGTAATATTAAAATTCTAACAAATTATATTATTTTTAAATTATCAACGATAAAGTTTGTTTTTCTGTATATAATATAGATTTTTTTTATAAACATTATTGTGCAATATAAATTTTTTTTCCATATTTACAGCCTAACCTTTAATAATTTACCCTGAAAAAAAAAACACTATACAAACGTGTGATATTTGAGTTGTTTGAGAATGTATTTGGTTTTTAGTTTAGCAAAAATATGCCGGTCAAACGTTTGATAATTTAGCCAAGACCGGTTTGGTGGAAGGTAGTTATTGTAATGGTAAGATTTATGTTTGGATTCATTTTCTAAAAAGATAGCTTGATGAATTGAAAATTGTTTAAGTGATATATATGAAAAGTATGCTTGAATGCATAATTATTTAAAAAGGACATGATTTTGATTATATGTTATTTTTGTTATGTAAAACTTAATTTATTAAAAACGTTTTAATTATTAAATTTGATATATCAGATAATAAAAACAACAAAATATTGATAACATAACATTAGATGTATTAAGAAATTTATTAAATGCTTGTATCTAGTATCTACTATATATACACACTCAAAAGGAAACTCGAAATGACAAAAAACAAAATAAAAAAATACCAGTGACAGTCTCCACCTATCAACAGCTAATTTAGGAGTTGGGGCTAACACCAATTCAACAGGATTCTTGTTCCTCTCCATTAATATCATTGACAGTCTCCGCCTATGTATGATTAGTTGTCCAGGGGTGTACATCGTTGTTTCTTAACCGGAGCTCAGGGGATATCAGTGACTATTTCAACATCTGATATGAAGCAGAGAGAAAAAGCAGATAGACTTTTAGTTTAAAACATTGCAACTAGTATAACATACTGTTGCAGAAGCTGCAAGGTGCAGGATATGCAAGAATACTTGTCTCACGAGAAGCCATAGTAATGCTTTTAATATGACTTACTAGTCCACATTTTTTATCCACTCATCATGCTGATATGGCCAAATGTTACTGTTAAATAAGATTGTAATTGAAAGATGGCTTGAAAACAATTAGTCAGAATATATATCCATAAGAATACGAATATATTTATATGTATCATTAAGCATTAAAGATTAGAGACTACTTTCCCATGTTTTTCTTCCCAAATCGAACAGAATTAATTGGGATGGGCAAACTACTTTCATTATGAACCCCAAATTAAACTACAGTAACACGAGAGAGATGCAAAGCAAAATAATTTGATTTCACTGTGGTTTGTTTGTGCACCAGGCCACTTTCAACTTTCAGTATAAAAATGGAAGCAGAGTGTGAAGGGTGTTGTGCAGAGAGTGACTTAGGTACGTGGCAATGGCTTCATCATCAAGTGTGAAGGAAGGAATGGAAGGATTTGCGTTTGTGGAGGCGAGGATGGCCCCAACCCTCAGGTGTTCTCTTGTTCATCAGTATCACTCCGTGATTCATCAACCAGGAGGACCTGTCATTGATAACTATGCAGCTGCTCGCTAATATGTAGTCGTCATAATTCTCAACTATGCCTCCAGAAACCCCCAGACACACACACACATGTATGCTCCACAATGTCTCTGTGTGTGAAGAGTGTAGACACACACGAATAAGAATTCCATAATGGTGTTCCTAGTTGTTGTATGCTTTTATACATCTGTACGTGTGTGGCTTTTATATATATCTACAGGTCCTCTATCTCTGCTGTGACGAAATTAGCTTTTTATAATTACATCCTCTGGGGTATATGCATGAATTGAATTGACTGTGCTGTGTGTCTTGCAACTGGGCAATTTTTAAGTGAAGCAGTGATTTCACTTTGACGGGTTAGCATTTTATGCAAAAATGCCAAACTCTTTAAACTAAATTAAGGGGACATAATTTTTTAACAGAGCATCTCTATCCATTGATTTTTTACTTTTGCTCCTCTTGATTCTTCAGCAGATCGGTTAACGCTTAACACTTCATGTGATTTGATACGTAAGAAGGCAAGAAAGACTGGGTACAAACATTAAGAGTATACAGCAGAAACTGGGGAAATATCCATATTTCAATAACCTCGACACATATAGATGGTTCTTCATCACCTAAAGAGCTATAGAAGACTTCTCAGACTGTAAAATTGAATTTTTTATCACGAGTTGTAAAATCTCATGGATAGTTTCCGTAAAGTCATTAGACAATAGAGAATATCGGGAGTAATTTGCTCAGCATATTGAGACTTATGTCGTTGTCTCTGTACACGGCTCAAACCATCGCATCAGCCTAGCTGAATTTGAACTCATAGGAACTAATGTGCGGACACTAAAAAAACTTTTTCAAAACTAAATCATGTTTTCAAGATTTAGAGGATGAATAATCTGTTTTCTACCCAACAGATCAACGTCGCGTAATAAATCTAGCAAATATAACCAGGCTAATTAGAAACTGAAAAACGTAGTGATGAAAACTGATAATGTATGTAATTAACCGATTCACCTCACTGGGACCAGGAATATATAGACTACAGGGCAAAGATCTGGCTTCAACTGTGCGGAGTGAGAATTCATGACTGCCACTTTAAAAGAAAGCAGATATAAATGCTCTGATTGAATATAATCTGCATGTTGTCGTCGTAGCATGTTCACAAACAAAAATAGAAGTGCCTTAAATTTCAAACTCTTCTTTTATTTAGTCAGGAAAATGACCACAGTTCACAGGCACCAGCATTATTGTCACATTACTGTCTAGCATGGACGGAATTAATGCCTATATCATATTCTGATTTGCGGGGGAAAATTTCCTCGTGATCATGCTGATCCCATGATGTTGAGGCATTTATCCGTTGATCCATTTATACTTTTTATGCTGCTACAGTTCTGGAATATCGATAGATCTTGCGGCCTATTTTAATTTTTGAATAACTCCGTTACAATAATACGTTCGACCTATCGGATCATTCCCTTTCTGGCCACCGACCTTGTCGGTTCATTCGGATTTTGTCAAAGATCTAGTAGTTTTTTCTTGTGTATACGGAGATGCCTGTTCAATACTTTGATGAATTACCTGGTTATAAGCTCTGGTTCAGAGGGCTGGTTAATTTGACCTGTGACAAGGTCAGGCTTCGTCGTACGTGAGATAAAAAAACTCGTCTTTAATCTGTCTATGATAGGAGAAGAACTGCATGCAGAATATGCTTTTGTGGTATTGGAAGATTCCAAGACAACTGAATTAACGTTAGAAATGGAAAGCAGGAAGAGCTTGGATGGAGGAGGGGATGGGAAAAATGAGTGTTTGACGCAATTGCATTGCCAAGAGAGGGAAGAAGAAAGTGACCTTTTATTTTTAGATTTGTATGATGTTTAGAATATTGTGTGGAGAGCACTGACTTTGATTCATGGATGCTTTCTGGATGGGCTATAGATGCCTTTTAACTAGATGAAAAGGTACATCTGATTACAGTTTTCTATAAGTTAGGCCAAAAAACAATACGTAGTAGTAGTAGGCCATACTCATAATTTCAAGTGGTTAGCATTTACTCATTTTATTCAAAAAATTTCATATCATCGGACATTTGCCAACAATAAAAAGACCATTTAATGAGTTTGTTTGGAAACGCCGATGATTGAGCGTTAGGAGCGTTCGAAGGGCAGGGGTTTCATCAGTAAAAAAAGAAAAAAAAAAAAAAAAGAAAAAAAAAGCTAGATTGGTGCCGTTTGGGTCAGCCTTTAGGTGACTGAGCTTTTATCACAGAAGCTCAGTAAGACAAAAGCTAGCTTTTCGGAGAGTTGGAAGAAAAGCTCAACAACATTCAGAGTCCGTGTTCACAACGAAGAGAGAAAATTGAGAGCCATAAGTGTTGGAGAGTAGAGATTGGTTGAAGAGAGAAAGAGGTGGTCAAACCGCCGCACCTCAGTTGATCGTTCCTCTGTTCGCTCACCACTGCCGGTGTCTCCTCCGTCAAACCACCATATCACCTCTAGCCCTCCTCTGTCATATGTACTTCATGATCATAATCCAATTCGGTCGAAGAACGGAGGGCAGCAAGGGCTTGTGGTGAATAGGCTGCTCATGGGTTTTGAAGCTTCAACGAACTAGAAATATGCTTTACTCACTGGTGCTTCGCTAGAATTCGAGAAGAGGGAGTGATCAAGAATTGAAGGCAAGTGGTGGAGAGCTTCGTGCAGAAAGTCACAATTAATATGATCAAACTCAAGAGTGCAAAGCACCCCCTACATGTGTCCATTCATACATTTCCTTCCAGAACCAAGCTTCAATTAATATCTGCTAAATGCATCCTTCTTCTCATCCTCTCGTACACGTGTCAATTGATGGAGGAGCTAAAGAAATTAATTAGCTCCAGCTAGCTCCAATTTAGTATTATTAATTGAGGACTTTTTAATATGTAGAGATATTTAGTATTCATTTAGTTAAGGATTTTATTGCTTTTCAATTTTTTTAATAATAATTTATTTTTTTTATTAAATTTAAATTCTATCTTTAATTGTCGTGACATATACAATTAATATTAATATATATAGTATTCAATAAAATTTCAGTCATTTTCCATTTTAACTCATTTTTCAACCGCTAATTCAAACATGTCTGTTTAGAAAAAACATCATCAATTCAAACACAAATCACATTTACTACCTAACTTTTTTCCTATTAGGTTTTTGCAAAAATCAGATAGAAAAAAAGTTATTGATTTCATCACTAACTCAAACAAGCCCAATATAAACCCAACTAATCGTGGCCACTTGCTAGCTAATTGCCTTTAAGATTATGTTTGGTTTGAGAGAAAGGGATGTGAAGGGAAGGAGGATATTAACCAAATTAATATTGATGAAAAGAATATTCTTTTTTATTGAAAGTGTACTTTTTAAATATTAAAAAAAACTCATAAGCTATTTAGTAAAGATAATAGAAAAAATTTATCTTTCCTCTCCCATCCTCCCTCCTTGGGATCCAGCTCTCATCCTCTTCTTTATCTTAGCCGTTGGATTGAAATATGAACGGTTAAGATTTTATTTTTTATAAGAATATTAATAAAATTTTAAATTATTAAAAAAATATATTAAAAAAATTTTGTTTATAAAAAAATAAAATCTAAACTATTCATATTTCAATCCAACTGATGAAATGGAGAAGAGGATGGGAGCCAAATCCCCCTCATGGATGCGGATTTCCTCAGCGGCGTGTGTCTCAGTATCCCTCAGTGGCCCTCAAACAACCGTTAGATCTCTCATGGTTAAATCTCAACCATCCATTGTAATATGTTCAAAACACATTCAGAGCCCTGAAAAATTATTTTAAGATCTTAAAAAAATATTTCAAGGTACTAATTGTATTAAAAAAATATTTCATGATCATGAAAAAATATTTCAGGACGGTTGCTACTAAAATAATACTTTTCAGTATATTTTTTTAAGATTCTGAAGTATATTTTTGGTACCAATTAGAACCCTGAAATAATATTTGGTACTGAAAAGTATTATTTTAGTAACAGTCAGTATCCTAAAATATTTTTTCACGATCATGAAATATTTTTTTAAGATAGTTAGTACCTTGAAATATTTTTTTAAGATCCTAAAATAATTTTTCAAGGCTCTGAATGTGTTTTGAAGATATTACAATGGATGGTTGAGATTTAACCATGAAAGATCTAACGGTTGTTTGACGGCCGCTGAGGGATACTGAGACACACGTCGCCGAGGAAATCCGCGTCCTCCCCCTCACTCCAAACCAAACAAAACAAGCTTTAAATGTCGTCTTGAGTCCAAGAGAGACAGAGAGTACCCAATTTGGTGCTTATTTAATTTTAGTAATATCTGGAAACGAGCATCAACGTGGCCACCTTTCCTTGATGTCATTGTCCAAGTAAAATATACGTGGACCATGCGTGGTAAGCATATACGCATATAATGTGCACACGAGGGAGTTAGGCTGTTGTTTGCTGTCAGCAAATAATGATACCTCTCGCCATAAGTTGCAGGATTTTACCTGTTATACTTCATTTCGAATTTCAGATGACATACAGAGTCTGACTTTCAAAAAATTAACATTAATCCATCTATACAATTTTTGTGAGAGTTACATGAAAATTGTATAAAGGTTGCAAAGGAATTTCATGAAAATCTTGATGACTTAACTTGGTTGGCGAAAGTAGTTAAAAAAGTCAACGTAACAAGTGTATATAAAATATATATATATATTTTGTAAGTATGTTTGTTATTTATTTATAAAGGGACAAGTAAGAAAAAGAAAAGGTAAATATAACAATCATCAAAATTTCAATTAATGTAATACATATAATTAACGTTAGTAAAATAAAAACAAAACTTCATTCAATATTTAGACAACTATTGTAAGGATATTATTAAAACGATAAAGGCAATTTAAATTATAGACTCTTATTTAAAAGACTGATAGTATTACTTAGTACAATATAACTAGAAATTCTATTACTATATTAATAAATGGGTTAAGTAGTTTGAAAGTATACGTCAAGAAGTAATATTGTCTTGGAAGTTTTTTCAGGTTTAATTTTACCCTAGAAATCTAAAAACGTAACAATATTGCCCCTTTTCGTTAAAAAACTAATGTTGACCGTTAAAAAATTGACGTTGACAATAAACTTTTTAACGGAAAATAACAAAATTGTTATTTTTTTAGACTTTTGGGACAACATTGAGCCCAAAAAACTTTCAGGGCAACATTACTTTCGAGTGTACACTTCCAAAATGAATTTATTACTTAACACTTAATAAATTATTAGTTGATGTGGTAAACTCTTTATCCGACAAAAAAAATAATAATTCAAATTTTAAGAATTATACTAACAAGGAAAGACAAAAATTCTTTATGGTTAAAGTATGCAAAGATATCATATATTTGACGAGATGGAAACAATACTCCCTGAACATCTAATAAAATATTAATAACACATTTTCCAAAACATCCTCATCCCCTCCCATTCATATAGTTAAATAATTGGTTTATTGTTCGTGATTTAAAAAAGGGAAAACAAATCTTCTCCATTCAAATAGCTTTAGTTAATTTCCTTATATTTGATAAAGTAATTAATAAAACTTCATTAAAAGATTTTGAGGGGGAGTAACTTTTGTAAGGAACAATTCAGTGTACATATTCATTCATTCATACATTATTTCTTGATTTTGCGTGATTTCAAACGGGTAAAAAAGTATTCTTCACTCAAATAGCTTTAATTACTTTTATTAATTTTAACAACCTAATTAATAAAACTTCCTAAAAAGATTTGGAATGATATTAACTTTTAATTTTAATAAAGTAGGGTGCAGTGTATAAATTTCACACATTATTTATAATTATGCTATGATCATCTCACCATGTAGATTAATATTATTGTCAAACTTGAAAGTTGATTGTCCGAATTTAGCATTTTTACCTTTTTAGCTTCTAAAATCGAGTCGAGTCTCTGGTAAATTTAGTTGTAAATTCGGTTAAACTTACGAGTTAATATATCAAGGTTACCATTCTTACGATTCCAACTAAAAAAACCATGTTAACTCGTATTTAAACAAGCGTTAACTTCTTTGATTTGATTATGTTTAGCGGCTTTAAATATTTTATGGAAATTTTTTTGTTAGATATGATAAATTATAAATGTTGATAGATTTAATTTTAGTTATTTGAATTTAAAAAATATTTAAACTAAATTTTTATTATTTTAATTATTTAATGATACACTATTAATATCTATTTAAAGGTAAAAATAAACTTGTATAATTTTATAATTCGAGTTTACATCAATTTGTTTAAATTTGACAACCTTATTGATTAATACTGAAAAATTTGTATCTAAGAGTAGTATATGTTGATAAAGGACGCAAATGGTTTTAGCCTTTCTATATAAGCATACTTTACAAGCTTGAACTTATTTTTTCACCTTTACGGGATGAGATTACATGAATTTTTAGCTTTTCAACCAATAACTTATTGGTTTCATGCATAATTTTTAATTCCGCTTTCATGTGATACATGAATAATCACCTTACCATATGGATTTATTAATTGGTTGGAATTTTTATTTTTGACCAAACTTAACGTTTATAGATTAACATTAAAGAGGTTTTATTTCTCAAATCGAAGTACAATAAACTAAAACTTATATTATGGCCAAATTAAAAAAACTAAAACTTATATGAAAACAGACTATTAAAATTTTCAGAGAAAAATGCACAAGTCAGCCAACTGTTGCCTATCAAATAAATGAAGAAAACAAATACGCTTTAACGGAACTTGTTGCTGGTATTTTTTTTGGTACTGGGGTAGGAAATGTTAAGAAAAAGAAGAGAAGAAAGACGGGAAAAAAATGAAGGGAGTGACAACTACAGTAATTAATAATAATACTAATAATATCTCCATCTCACGGTATTTGTGTGGACTGTGCTAAACTCGATATCCTCTAGCTGTGCTGTCTATGCTCGTCTTCCTCGTCAGACCAATCTCGTCGATAATTAGTCCAAAATAGCATTTCAAAAGCTTAGGATATTACTTTGCAATCACAAACGACGCCTCTCTTAATTATTTATCTGTTGCGCCCATCGTCACCCGCTTCTGCACCCCCAAAATCAATGAACCTATCGCTGGTTCGCTCTGAATTGGAGGACTTCATGAGCTTCACCGGAGTGTATGCTCATGGAACGATTAATGCTTAGCTGTATTCAATGAGATTTCTCACTTTTCATAAAAATGGCTTCTGCTCCTTCGATGTCAGGTATGTCTACTTTGGTTGTCAAAAAATGTGAGGAGTGTCATAGACGTTAACTCGAATTTTGGTTTTCGTATCTGGGTCTGGCGAATTAAGAACTAGTGAACTTTGCCAGACCAGATATGTGGGATTTATTGGTTGAACTTATACTGTTTCCTGCGAAAGATTCATTTTCCCTTTATTGGTTGACATGCAATCAGTTGGAGCATCTTTAATTTCTCTAATGACTTTAGGAATGTTATTTTTAGTTCATTTATATTCATTTGAAGTAAACTATCTGGAAGTGTAATTCTCGAGTGAATTTGAATTTCCCCATATTATAGTTTCGTTAGAATGCGTGAATGCGTGCAAGTTCTTGAGAGGCGAGGGAAGCGGAAGATACGACTGTAGTGTTCTTTCATGCGCGTCGAAAGCTCCTAGGGTCCTTACAGGATATCTTGCGAGCACGGCGCACCCTCCGCAGTCATCCTTGTCGTGTGGGCGAAATGGAAGAAGGAACCGGTATAATTTTGTAAGTTTTTTAAGTTTCTCCTGAAGCACTGGCATTTGGAATGCTAATACTTTATACAGACTAGTGGATGCCTTTAAATTCGTTATCTTCATGGCCTACTGTGATTGTCTGCCCCAAAATGGAAGAGGACCTTTCTTCTTCAACACTGGTTGCATTCAAAAGAATGAAGAACAATTTTTTTTTTCTTTGAAAAAATGGACTTGCACTTTAGCTATAAAATAGATTGTTTTTCTATAGCAGTTGTTACACAAACTTTCAGCCTTCAGCAATTAGAAAAATGAAAGCTGCATGATAGGCTGTTTCTCAGGCAAACTTTTAGAAGCCTTCACCATTTAGATTAAAGGTCAATTTTTTTGTTACATGAGAAGATGATCTCTCTACACTTTCAAACATTTTGTAAAACTCCCTGCTAACATCTATTGGCATGCGCCAATCTGAACTCAACATTAAAATGCAAAACATTCCAATTTTTAGATGATTTTTGTTTGATTCACATTGAAGTGTCTTGTTCAAATTTATGTCATGGACTATATTTGTTCAATTCCTTTCTTTTCTCTCTCTGTTTTGTTTTTTTGTTTTTTCTTTTTTATGGCTGGAATGTTTATGGGGTGTGGAGATGACACTTGTCAACAATTCTTCATATCCGTTAGCTGTGTTCACTTTAGACATTATCACCATTGTTATTTGGTATACTTATCGATCTTGTGTTGACAGAGATGCAAACCCTTTAGTATAGTATATTCATATTCAGATGAAGCACTCGATATCATACTTCCTGGGGGATTCTCTAGATCAATATCTTCTCAAGTTGACACTAGATGTTGGCGGTTCTATTGCCTGTCGTCTTCCTCTGTGGAAATTACCAGGGAGGTTTCTCCTGAAAGGTTGTGGGAGGTATAGTCCTGCCTTTACTGAACCTAGCATGTCTAGTGCTAATTATAATTCTGAAAGTGGGGATATCCTCTTTGCCAGTATTTGAGTCATACTGTCTATCATCTTCTTGCCATAGGATCTTAAACCTGTGATCTCATACCTTTCACCAAAAGAACTTGAGTTGGTCCATAATGCCCTTATGGTAAGCTGTCTGCTTGAAGCAGTAATCTTAACATGCCTTTCTTGTAAATTCATTCCTCCAAGGTGGCAGAACTTACTTTTTTTTCCTTTTATTGGGTGCCACAGTTGGCATTTGAAGCTCATAATGGTCAAAAGAGACGCAGTGGTGAACCCTTCATCATTCATCCAGTTGAGGTTGCACGCATCCTCGGAAAACTTGTGAGTTTTTCTGACTTTAAATAATGTTGCCTAATCTGGATATTATTTTTCATGCAAGCTGAAATTTAAAGTGGAGCTAACTGCTTGTTTAGGAACTTGACTGGGAGTCTGTGGCTGCGGGATTACTGCATGACACAGTTGAGGATACAAATGTTGTTACTTTTGAAAGAATTGAGGAGGAGTTTGGTGCTACCGTTCGCCGCATTGTTGAAGGAGAGACAAAGGTACTTGTCACACTTGGTTCTAATAAACAATTAAAGTAGCTATGATTGTTGATAGCATGGTTGTCATGTTTAGCAAATGTCCAAAAAATGCATTTGGATATGTGTGCTATTATTTTGGCCTTAGTTGTATGTTGATCACGTTATTTTTCACATCTATATTAGGTATCAAAGCTGGGAAAGTTGAAGTATAAAAATGAGAATGATTCTGTTCAAGATGTGAAAGCAGAGGATCTACGCCAGATGTTTCTAGCCATGACAGAAGAGGTAGCCTGCTGAATGTGTTAGATGTTTGTCAATTCCTGGTATATTCTTTGTTGAAATCTCTCTGTAAACTTTTTTTTTTTGCAGGTTCGTGTTATAATTGTCAAATTAGCAGACAGATTGCATAACATGCGCACTCTATCACATATGCCTCCACACAAGCAGGTCTGTGCTATTGATATAGATAACTGGTTATTCTTTCCTTTTTTCCATCTTTTTGTCTTGACCACTGGAACCCTGATGCACTCACGCACTCTTCTTCTGGTGCAGACAGAGAATTTTTTATTTTTTTTTTGGGGGGGGGGGTTGTAAGAGTGGGATTAGGGAGAGATAGGGCCAGAAGGTGGGGGATTTTGAAGAACTTGAGGGGGACAGTGAATAGTTAAACCATAGCAAAATCTATTTTCATCGTCATCCCAGTCTCCTTACATGTGCTGCATGGTGGCTACTTATAGAAGCTACTGCTAAGGTTTCCTTCTTATGAAGGAAACGTCATACTTGCAGCCCATTTAGTATATGTAATAATTAAACAACCCACTTTGCTAAATGAAGTAAAAACAGAAAGTAGTCAAATATAAAAGTAAGATAGATTTTTTTCCATCTAAGGTTTCATCAAAATTTATATTCTATCAGACCCCTTGCCATTTCTGTCCATAAGAAAAGTTAGAATTTAGTAAAATTAATGCAGATGACGAACATCCATTGTCTCTATCATTGGAACCGAGATCCCTAAATTTGGGCTGACTTTCTGAAATGTCCATTGTCTTGTTATAATGCTTCCTCTCTAAAGTGGAGAAAGAAAAGAAGGACAACTCTTGAATTGTTTTTCTAACACCATTTATGTGCACAGACTAGCATTGCAATGGAGACATTACAGGTATTTGCCCCTTTGGCGAAGTTGCTTGGAATGTATCAGATCAAGGTATACTTTAATTCCACATTCCCTGGGAATTATTCATATTTTATCCCATAAACGTTCTAAGCCTCTACCTAGAGTATAACTCATGGTAGAAACTAATTATGAAGTTTTTGCAGTATTGCTTAATAAACTATGAAAGATTCATTTCTATACTAAGAGCTTTTTCTAATGATGCAGTCTGAACTAGAAAATCTGTCATTCATGTACACAAACGCTGAAGATTATGCTAAGGTCAAGAGAAGAGCTGCAGATCTCTATAAAGAGCATGAGAAAGAACTTTTGGAGGTAAAATTGGTCATCCTATCTGGAAATGTTGTTTACACAGACCAGTAGGAAGGTTATCCCTGCATGTCGCAATCTATTTCTACATGTTTGAGATGCCAAATCCAAAATGTCAAAATTGAAAACTTTCTAAATGACTATACATCAGTCCAAGCTTACTAATTGATGTTTTCCCTTTTCAAATAGGCAAAGAAAATATTGGTGGAGAAAATCCAAGATGATCAGTTCGTAGACCTTCTGACTGTGAAAACTGAAGTTCATGCTGTGTGTAAGGAGCCTTACAGGTTAAGCCACAAAGCTCTAAGCTTCTATTTTATATGACAGCATGTTTATGTCTGTTGATGCATACATTATGCTCATTTAAATGTCATATAATGTTTTAAGCATTGGATTATCAATTGATCTCTCGAATTTGCTGATAGATTATATATAGCTCTTCTAGCAAATCAACGACATACTTACTTCTCATTTTTAATATAATTATTTCTGTAAATCATTATTGTTGGAGTGTTGAAATACAAAAATCTTACCATGTTGAGACTCTTCAGATAATTGTCATAGATGTTCTTCAACCATTTTTCACACAGGACCTTTATATGTTTCTTATTCTATGGAAACTGTTTGTGAAAGTGATTACATAACTTTTGTATATTGTGGTAGCACTTTTTAGGTTCATTGGTTGCTCTTTAAGTTTTTTTGGTCTTGTGCAGTATCTATAAGGCTGTTCTCAAATCAAATGGTTCGATCAACAAGATAAACCAAATTGCTCAGGTTATTCTCAACTATTTTTTGGCCTTTAACCAAGCCTCAATGTGTTGAAAGGAAATTTGCGGAAAACCTTAAATTTGTTTCTTGAAACATATTCAGCTTCGTATCATCATAAAACCAAAGGCATGCGTCGGAGTGGGGCCATTGTGTAGTCCACAACAGGTAATTTATTGCCCTCTGTCAAGAGATTTGCTGTCTACATTTGCTTCACCTTGCACTTGGTATAATAGAAGGCATTCTGTTGTCTTTGTCATGATTTATGCAGATTTGCTACCATGTTTTGGGACTAGTCCATGGAATTTGGACACCTATTCCTAGATCTGTGCGTATGCTTTTGCTCCTTTGTGAGAGTGCTTAGTTTAAACGAAACAAATTTTTCAATGCTTAGTGAATTTTTGTTTGTTTTGTTATAGGTGAAAGATTATATTGCAACTCCCAAACCTAATGGCTACCAGAGTCTCCATACCACTGTGATTCCATTTTTGTATCAGAGAATGTTTGGACTGGAGGTCCAGGTAATGATTTTCATTTTCATTCTTTTTAGAAATGGAGCTCAACTTGGAAACAGCCTCTCCAATTGTGGGGGAAAGGCTGCATACATTTGTCCTTCCACAGGAGCTTTGTGCACCAAGCTGCCTTTTTTTTTTTTTAAGAAATGGAGCTCAAGCTCATCCAAGTGGTTCATTTACAAAATTTTCACTAGTTCCTTAACTTTGCTGAATCTATTTGCCTTGATCTTTGTTTTTCATAAAATAAATGAAAAACTAAGTATGAATGCTTACATAATTTGCATTGTACTCTAGCAAGTTCTATTTCTTGTTGGCAGATTAGAACGGAGGAGATGGATTTGATTGCTGAGAGGGGGATTGCTGCTCATTATAGTGGGAGAGAATCTGTTAGTGGTCTGGTTGGAAGTGCAATGCCTACAAGTAAAAGCTCAAGAGGAAAGACTGTCTGCCTTAACAATGCAAATATTGCTCTAAGAGTATGCCATTATGATGAAAATCATCCTTTAAGAGAATTCTTAGCATATTTTCCACTAGATTTTAATATTGTTTGTGATTTCATGGATGGAGTGTCTTCTTTCATGCAGATTGGCTGGCTCAATGCTATTAGAGAGTGGCAAGAAGAGTTTGTGGGTAACATGAGTTCTAGGGAATTTGTAGACACTATTACCAGAGATCTGTTGGGTAGTCGTGTTTTTGTTTTTACACCCAAAGGAGAGGTAAGGGAGGATTACATTGTATATTATATTTAGATCGCCATTTTCTCTTCTTTCCATTCTCTGAAAAATACAATCAAAAGATTGTTGCAGAATATTGGTTGTAGTTTCTTCACAATTATTTTGCGTCATAAACAGATTAAGAATCTTCCAACTGGTGCCTCTGTCATTGACTATGCTTATATGATACACACTGAAATTGGCAACAAGATGGTAGCTGCAAAGGTATTGCTCCCCCTTATTTGGATGGTAGTTTTCTGTGAAAACAAGTTCAGTCGTGAAATGACAATAGAAGGAAGCTAGTGACTTCTAGTATGGTGTCAATGCAGGTCAATGGTAATCTTGTTTCTCCGACGCACATACTTGCAAATGCTGAAGTAGTGGAGATAATCACATATGACGTTAGTATTCTTCAACCGATCCAATGATTTTCTTTACTGTTGGATTATTATGATATAAATGAAGAGTGATTATTTTCTTAAATAAGTGAAAAAATTACTTTGCAATGAGGGGTGGTGTGAAGATCCTCCAATCAGTCTATTTAATTGTTAAAATCAACCGATGATTTTTTCCCTTTTTTTAAACTGTCAGCTAGGGAATTCCCTTCTGCATTTGTATACACACAAATCAATGTACTAAACTGCAGGTTTTTTTTTGGCTGAATGACTATAAAGAAAGAAATAAGGAAATAGCAGTACTGTTACCACAAATTCACCTTTTACAAATTAATTGGATTCCGGAACTTTGCTATTACCAGGCACTTTCCAGTAAATCAGCTTTTCAGAGGCACAAGCAATGGTTGCAACATGCTAAAACACGTAGTGCAAGACACAAAATAATGAAGGTAGGCATTTATTTGACGAATCATGAATGTGGAGCTTGAACCACCTGCCCCTGGAAAAAATGCTCTCTAAGCATCTAAGAATAATCATATTGTATCTTGTAGTTTCTAAGGGAACAGGCTGCACTTTCTGCTGTTGATATCACCACAGAAGCCGTCAGTGACTTTGTAGCTGATTCTGAAGGGGATAGTGAATCTGAAGATCCATTAGATGGTTTTAATGGTTTCAAGCCTATGCTGGGGAAGACGTTAGTGAATGGTGTGGAAGCATCATCCTCCCGAGATGACCTCCCAAGTAGTAATGGTAGCGTTTGGACCCCTAAGGTCAATGGAAAGCATAACAAACATGTTGGTTTGAAGGGCAATGGAGAGTTGCTGCTGCACGGAAACCATGTTGCCCATATGGTTCAGTTGAACATTCCAAGATATAAGGAAGTTCTGCCAGGTTTAGAAAGTTGGCAGAACCAGAAAATTGCCTCTTGGCACAATAAAGAAGGGCATTCAATTCAATGGTTTTGTGTAATATGCATAGACCGAAGAGGTAAGCTTTTCTTTGTTTTTAATATATCAATTCAATCCGCATCTTTTGCCATACCTGTGATATAAGAAACAATGATTTCAGGCATCATGGCTGAGGTCACGACTGCATTGGCTGCTGCAAGCTTATCCATATGTTCTTGTGTGGTGAGTAGTAAAACTTAGTCCAAGAAAGAGTTGAATTTCCCTGTATACCTGGCTTTGACTTGTATGCTTGCGGTGCTATTTTTGAATATGCTATTTGTAAAACTCGACTCATAAAATGGCCAGGCTGAGATTGATGACGGAAGGGGATTGGCTGTCATGTTATTTCAAATCGAAGGGAAGTTAGAGAGTTTGGTACTGTATCCTGTCTTAGAACTTTGCTATTATTCTCAATGCTTAATCTTTGTATTGGTTTCGTTGTGTTTCTGATCGACTCACACCTTACAACAACATTTCGCAGGTTAGTGCCTGCCAAAGAGTGGATCTGATACTGGGTGTTCTAGGAT
The DNA here is from genome assembly GCA_037074495.1 of Acacia confusa. Lineage (NCBI taxonomy): Eukaryota > Viridiplantae > Streptophyta > Magnoliopsida > Fabales > Fabaceae > Acacia > Acacia confusa. The sequence goes on along the minus strand of CM073507.1, from coordinate 2,507,654 downwards.
GGTCTACCGGTTGCAGTTGGCCAAGCTTGATGGAAAGTTACAAGTTCTCCAATGTTTGTTGATTGCAGTGGCCAAGGCCTACTCCAGTTACATCGCCCAACCGTTGCATAGGTGGGAACAAAGTTTTGTCCGCAGTCTTCTTTCCATAGTAGTTTCATGCTCATATTTATTCCAACTCTAGCTAAATAAACCAACAGAAGCCAGCTGAGCCAATACTCAAAATTCAAGGCATTGTATATAGAAAAGAGTGGTAGGGAAGTTAAAGTCGTGAACGATTATTCGCTGTAAAGGTCGTTGTGCATTAATGAATCTTCAATATATAGTTATATATACTCTCTTATGAAAAGGTTGTGCTGAAACTTGATGGTTTGGACGGACTCGTCAAGAATTTGTCGATAAGGGGTTCCTCCTAATGTGATCATTATACACATTTTTCTGTATATTATAGAGTTTGTGATAAATGACACCATTCAAGGCGGATAAAGAACACATTTTTCGGTGCATTATAGAGTTTGCCCTCTCAACATTGCAAGAATCATGCGGTTCGGGATCAGAGTTTTGATTAATTAATCAACAGTGACTCTCAAGTTCAATATAGTTACTTCATTCACACTCAGGATCAAAGGGTGCAACCTCCATTTCCATTTTATAACATTAATATCACGAAAATGATTTTGCTTTTCATCGCTTTAGTTGATAGTTGATAGTGACACCATTTACACTACAACACGGGACTTGAAAGTGCTGATCCATATAAAGCATCTGAACGGAAAACAGATTATCCTTATCAAACTAGCCATCGCAAAATGGATGCAAGTGTTCCTGTGAACACAAGTGGCGCTAGCCACCTAATTGTCGTAGAAACTGTTTTAATATCTGAGCCGCGGTAATCATGAAGATATTACAGAATTGCCACCGTTAAAGAACCTGACATTCCATTGCGATGAGTGAGCAGGAAGAGAAGCAATATGGCAAATAGCAACAAAACGATGGTCCAGGTCTTGAACTCGGATATAGTCAGATAGTTATTCAGCGCCGTATACAAATTTGGTTTCTCAGACGAGCTTGCTTTTGCTGATGCCATGACCTTGTCATTCCCAGCGTACCCGGAAAATTCAGAAACATTGGCGCCACTGTGACTCTTACCATCCGTGCGAGAGATGTTTAATTCGGCGGTTCCCTCGGCTTCGCTTTGTTCATTGACCATCTGTCCCTTGACTTGTTGGGGTTCCTCCTCTATCAACTCTGCAGGCCAAATTGCTGCCTCACTGGAATTCATGGAAGTCCTCCCTGTTGCCTCTGAGCTATTTTCGCTTCTCTCAAAGCCGACACCGTCCTCTTCCTCGACAATATCATCTTCTGTTTCAGTCGTTGCGCTGTCGTTATCGTGCTGCCCCTCGTTAATCTCTACCGATTTTAGGGGCTCTTGGGGTTCACTCTGATCCACCTCCTCGAGACAGGGGCTGTCCGCTGAAGACTCATGACCCTCTAACCCAGACTCGTTATCATTGAACGACAACGTACTTTCTGGGGGAGAATCATCTGATAGCACAATCTCTTGATGAAGACTCGTCGTGCTCTCCTCTTCGACGTTGGTTTCAACCTTAAGGTCAGGTTTGTCCTCCTGAACCAGAATCCGGCGTATTACTCAACGTAATTTCTAAAGCCGCAAAACCAGGACGGTATATAATTTCACAGGAAGAAAAACGATGACAGAGAAGAAACGTATTACCAGAATAGAAGTTTGGCTGGGGAGTGACTCACAGGAAAGAACTTGGTCCTTGGTCGTACATGATGTTTCACAGCTGGTGAAGCAGCAAAAATGAATAGAAGAACAACACAAAAGACAAATAGCAGGCATGCAATAGAGACAAGTGATACGATAAGATTTGGGTATACCAAGCATTGTCATGATTGTGGGAAGAAAGTTGAAGAGAAGGGTGGTCAGACTCAGATTGTCGGGGTTCGTGGGGAGGCGCCTTGGCCTTACTTCGGTTGGAGACGAAAGATGTGATGGCTATGAGACCGGTAACGGCCAAGGCTCCACCAAAGACGAGAAGCCCCGCAATCGGAGCGGTCTTGTTGCGCTGCTCCTTGTTGGTGATCCGTTGGGTTTGGTGCGCCTCCATCTTCGACGATGGCTGGTGATCACTCCTAGATAGCTGCGCGCATATATAAGAGGTTCAACTTCAACGATGGCTGCTGACTTCTAATTTTTTTTAATAAGTAGAGCTTGAGAGATGGGAGAGCGGAGAGAGACATGGGAAGACCGTGTAAAAATGGCCTGCTTGGATTCGTTACTTGGCTTGTCCCTGTCCCTAATCTTCCCCCTCGCAAGGCACGGGTTTGGAAATCTTATTCCCTCTGATGCTTATTTACCTTGTTCATTGGATTAATTTTTTAAAAATAGTTTTTAAATTTTACAAGATAAATATATAAGGAGAGTTTTATTTCGATTTATAAAAAAAATAAAAAATTCTAAAACCGTAATTTAAGACTCATCTAAATAGCCACTTTCCTTTTGTTTGTTTTATCAATCCATAATAATAATAATTTGACGGCCCATTATTGTTTTATAGGAGGATCACAGTCCAATACAATCACACTATTCACTGAAAAGGCAAATGCCTCCTCCTCCAGGCCGAAAGCCCCAAGAAAAATGTTAAATACACAATCCACTCAAATGATGGTGACAATGATGATGGAATTGGGCACTGTCCTTTGACGGATATGGTTTTCCAATTTCCTTGCAACGAGCGATTCCCAGCTTCTCGTGCCGCGTTTTGTCTTGTTGCTCATGTTTTGAGTAACCAACCAACACGCCACCCACTTGAGTTCAATATAATATTAAGCTAGTCTTCACGTGGTTGCTATTTCCACTTTCTTTAATGCACCGTCAAGATTGAGAGGAGACTTCCTAAATCCTAATTTAAAATTCACGAGTCCAAATATATGTGTTGTAAAGTTTTAGGTCACATCCCTATCATTCTAAAACTCTGATTTCGTTACCTTTGAATTTTTGATTATTACCGGGCCACTTTCCCTTTCATTAGTAAGAGGGAATGGGGGAAATTAGGGGGTTAGATTAAGAGTTAGTTTGGTTTGAGGGAAGGAGAGGGGAGGGAGAAAACTTTTACCCCTTCTTTACAAAAAAGCCCATAGAAATTTTTTGATATTCCTAAAATATACCCTGAACAAAAAATAATATTTCCTTTATTAATGGTAATTTAGTCAATTCCTTTCTTTTCACACTCTCCTCTCAAACCAAACACGCCTTAAGAGTATATGTTGGGAGGGAAGAATAAGAGAGGACAAAACGAAAGAAAAGGCTGTTACTTGAGTGCTAGCAAAGAAATAGGGAGATGAGTAGGCAGAGAGGAGGCTTCGAGCGAGGTCAGCCTTGCAGCGCTTCACCAATCACCACCTCCCAATGCGACGGACGGCGTTGCAAGGAAATACAGTAGCCATCACGGGCCTTACATTTTCAGTTTAACTAATTAAGAGGTTGTGGCATCTCTGATTATGTTTTCTGTATTTTTAGTTTTTAAAACAGTTTAATAAAATTGTCCTTAAAAAAAAAAAATTGTTTATGAAGTGATGTTGTGGCGGCTGTTGCCGATGGTAATGTAGCAGTGATCATCATCACCAGTAACACTGATTCAATAGGTAGCGGCTTCAAAAAAATAAAAAAACAAAAATAAGAAAACAACTAAAAATTTTTTTTTTTTTTGTTTTTGTTTTCTAGAACAACTTTTTTTTTTGGTGTAAATCAAGAACAACTTTTGAAAACATTTTAGTTTTTCTTTTTTTTTTTGTGATAAAAAGACTGTTTTCAAAAACACAATTGAACAGGCCCTTTATTTTTGGTGACGAGCATCAAATGAAGATTGAAGTTGGAAGTGCCACAAGGTTCACTGTTTCTTCGTGATGATCCTCCCACGACCAACCCTTTCCCCTTATGGGCCACACAACCCCAAAAAACGGGATTCTCTCACTGATGTGGCCCAATTTTAGTATCATCCGCAGGAAGTGGCCCAGTTGGGTCTTGTCCATAATTAGAGGAACTGGGCTGCTTCTCTGACTTCAAATCAAGTCATAATAGAAATAAAGTATTTTATAATACACCAAGGAATCGGGTCTAACCAAAAACCAAAAAAAACCCAATCATTCATAACATGAAGATTCGAATCACCACGGTAAAAGGTGATCCCATTTGGTGCCAGACAGTATCTAATAAAAAATAAAAAATAAAAAATTTTATAATACTAATATTATTCTGAGTGTTGGAGAGTAAAATATTTAATCATGGAGAGTGGGATTCAATCACAGATTAAGCCCACCGATGGCCATACCATGTGCTGGGTGTCTTGTCAGCAAACTAAGTTACTGTTCACCAAAACAAAGTACTCATCCTGCTCACCTTTGCTTTATCGTGTGATTCATCTTCCTAGTCTCACTGTTGAAACACAGGAAATGGGATGAGAGCCGTTTCTTGTTTTTGCCCATCTACTGTTCCCTTCCCTTTTCATATAGTCCTTCCTCAATTGGTCAACCACCCACACCAAGTTGCTCCTCACTGGTTTTACTTTTAAATGGTTTACATTTGCCTTTTCAGTGAATAGCCCATTTCATGCCATCTTCCCTCAGCCCATCCTTGTGGCTGCTTTTCAAAATACTGCATCCACTAAGCATGCTGCAGAACCGCGTTCCTAAAGGTGAGCATTCGGTTTTCGGTAAAAACTGAAAAAACTGAAAAATGTATATTTTTACAACCGAATCTAAAACATCGACATATTTCGGTTCGGTTTTGCAATTAATACGGTTTTTGGGTTTCGGTTGAGCCTTATTGTGGGCCCTATTGTCTTTTTTTTTTTTTTGTTGAAACAGGTCTAGTAACTAATTTTTTGTGCAATTAACCGAAATATTTTTTTTTTATTGTTGGCCTCCATATCTTGCCTACCAATAAAAAATCGAACCGAAACCAATAACACCGAATCAATTTGACAAAAACCTGTATATTTCGGTTTTTCGATTAAAACCAAATTAATTGTAAAAAAACCGAACCGAAAACCAAAATATGCTTATTCCAAAAACCGGGAAAAAAAAAACAGAAAATCGAATAGACCGAAACCGAAAAACCGAATAGCCTTCGGTTTGATTCGGTTATCAGTTTCGGTTCGGTTCGGTTTTCCTCACTCCTAGGCGTCCCCACCATTAATATTATCCATGAAAAAGTATATACAATGCATAACAAATTGTGATTTTAAACAGGAAAAAAAAAACGTTGTCTAATACTCCTTCAAGCCTTAATACACTCACGTAAGATATATTTATCTAATTTAATTAAATTAATAAATTTAGTTAAATTAATCAAGATGTTATGTATTTTCTAAAACATTTTATTCATTTTCATTAATTACCTCATTATCTCTTCCCCTTATTTATTGTGGAAGAAGCATAAAAATAGAAAAGTTATAAAAAAAAAAAGTAACGAAAACTGAACAATTTTTTTTCTAAACTTTCATATTTCAAGGTTGTTTTTTTAAAAATAAAGTTTAGGTAGAGGTAGACATTGATATTCTACTAGAGCATGACACCCTTTCAGATTCAAAGAGCGTATATAAAAGTACTTATAAATCGTCTATCAATAAGATTCTCATATCGACCCCGGTATTAAACCTCCTCCCTTAGCCAACTTTTTCTCCCTTGTTAGGTATTTCAAGTTGATGTAAGTTCTATTTATAAATTAGTTTTAACTAAATCACACATATTAAAAAGAGATAATTAACTCAATAATTATGGGGTAAATTCTTAACTTTACTCTTTTTATAAATGTGTATCTTTCAACCCTTTATTCTTTCTCGATTATTATTTGTATAATTAACATGGATAAAATTATTACAATTTCATTTATTACCTAACACAACTTATAAATATGTGTAAATTTTTAGTCAAAGAAGATCATGGTATTGGGGGATGAGGAAACAGGCCTCATGCCCTCATTTTAAACTATAAAAGCTGGTCCCGTGTTATTTTCAACACATCAGGTCTCTTTGGTTAACTAGCTCTTTCGCTTTGTCACGACGTTCAAATCCGTAGCATGTGTCGTGGTGCTATCATTGCTGACATCATTCCTCGCCACCGTGGTCGCCTCCTTACTCCCTCCGACATCTGGCCCGACACATTTGGCAACCACCATGACCTCCCCTCGGAGGTTTCTCACTCCGCTCCCTTCCAAAACCCTCAACTTTCCACAGGTGATCATTCTTCTCTCACACAACTCGTTCGTTTTACCTTCTCTCTTTTTTATTCCTTCTGACTTCATATTTGAGATTTTTCTTGCAACAGTAGCTGAGCATGCTGAGAAGCCGGCCAAGAGGCAGAGGAAGAACCTTTACAGAGGGATTCGGCAGCGTCCGTGGGGTAAATGGGCCGCGGAGATTCGTGATCCGAGGAAAGGCGTTCGAGTTTGGCTCGGCACTTACAACACCGCGGAGGAAGCTGCCAGGGCCTATGACAGAGAAGCTCGTAAAATCCGTGGCAAGAAAGCCAAGGTCAATTTTCCCAACGAAGACGAGGGTCGCTCCGTTCAAGCCCGTCGCAACCCACCAGCTCCACCGACAAGCCTGAACTTGGAGTTCGGTTATGATCTGAACCAAGCGGGGGCAACTTGGTCTTCCTGGCGGGGAGAGTCGGGGTCAGAGTACTCAAAAAAGGTGGGCATGGATGGGGAGGAAGAAGAGAACCAGGCAGGGGAGCTATCGGAGGAGCTGATGGCGTACGAGAATTACATGAAGCTTTATCAGATTCCATACTGCGATGGCCAACCGGCGACTCGAAATGCCGTTCAGGAGAACGCGGTGGGCAACTTGTGGAGCTTCGACGACGAAAACGTTGCTGCGTGCGTGACATCGTCCGCCATGTGAAGGAGGCGATTTGTCGGTAGTTTCAGAGGGATGGTGAGGTTGTAAATTGGGCAGATGTGGTGATTTTAGTTTTAAGTTTCTTGTTATGTGGAACTCTAGAATTAGCAATTAGGACGACGTTGTAGATTCTGATTCTGCCTTGCATGAGATTGTTTCGAAAACTTGCCATGGTGCCTCGTGTTTTTTAATTTCCATGTCGAGACATTTGATTAAGCGGTTCGCGTTAACCGGTGGAGAGTGGGAACTGACCTGAAAGCTAAAAAAGGGCAGTGGAAACGCTGAAACTGATATTTCGCGAGTTCACAAGTATATGTGTTTTGGTCAGAGGTCAGAAGATTCATAAGCATATAGATATAATTACTCTATCTTATATTTGGCTAAATAATTAATTTACAAAGATTAAAAAATAATTAAATTTGTTAGTTTTGGAGTACTTTTAATCATTTGCATTTTTCACAGTAACCTTTTTAACACGAATAACGAACGGGAAGAGTTTGAAAAAAATTGTAAATTTGAAATATATTGAGATATCATGTTTTAGAATCATTTCTACAAGGATAAATAATAGTATAAATATCTTTTCATTATCGAACACTTAGTAACTAGTATTTTTTATGTACTCCATTTTATACTCTTTGATTAAAAAAAAAAACACGAACCTCAAATAAATGGAGCCGCATGGTGAAGGTTTCAGGCTACACGCGAATACTCGAAAGATTTGGCAAAGTTAATATTTTTGACCTTATTTGCCAAGGTTATGATAAATTCTCCGTCAAACATATTTTTATCAAAATCATAATTTTTTTGAAGAAAAAGAGAGGTATAGTAAATGTATGGGGAGGGGTAAAAAGAAAAGAAGGTGGTAAAAGTAAAATATAGGGAAGGAATATATACAAGAACGATGGGCGGAAGACAGGGAGCGCAGCGGGTTTCGGAGTTGCGTTGGGCTGTGTGGACTGTGGAGTAATTCCAATGGGCGCTTCCTGAATTCCCCTCCACTTTCCTCTCCAAACCTTTTCCCAAAAAAAAAAAAGAAAAACTGGGTGATTACTGTTCACAAATAGGCCCAATAAGTGACTTCAATTTCTACACTGATTTTGAGGGTTCGGCCCATCATATGGGCTGGGCCCATGTTAGAATCCAATCCACCCCAAACTGGGAAAAGCCCTAGGGTTTTCGAGGAGATCATTATATCCTCATCATCTCTACACATGGATGGCATTCGCGGCAGATATCCTGCTCGACGAAAATGGTGTCCCTCAAGTTGCAGAAACGGCTGGCCGCCAGTGTCTTGAAGTGCGGCAGAGGCAAGGTTTGGCTAGATCCCAATGAAGTCAACGAAATCTCCATGGCCAACTCTCGTATGCTCTTTCTCTTCCTTATGTGCCTCTTCTTTTCACCATCATCTCTGTTCCTCCATGTTTTTCCCGTCTTATTTCTTAATACCCTTAGCATAGCTTGTTTGCTTAGAACTTTTGGAAGAGGTTGCGCAAACTCCCTGGGATCGGAACTTAACTGTAGCTTCTGCTGGGCTTTGTTAGTTTTTCTTTTCATTTTCTGGTGTTTTGCAATCACTCTCTTGGCATCATCGGTTGATGGATTCCACTCACCTCTGATGCATATCAATTGGAAATATTGCATCAATTTGCTTTCTTCATAATAATTATCTTTCTCGACCCCCTGAATACCATATTTTTATTTTTATCTTTATTGGTATTGATGGACTTTATTCTACTGGTGCTTTAGAATCACTACACTGTCTATTCCGAATGCCTTTTTCTGAGGGGGGGCATAGGAGATAAGCTCGTGCTTGTTTAATATCCGTTTGGACGAGACAAGATATATGATTGATTGTATTAGAAGTGTCAATAAGTGGAGGATTGATGCATTGATTTTCCCTATTTGCCCAAAAACGAATCTAATATATGAGTATTTCATGTTCTATGCTTCGCTGCTCATTGACTTTGCATTTGCAGGCCAAAACATAAGGAAGTTAGTTAAGGATGGCTTCATTATCAGGAAGCCAACTAAAATTCACTCTCGATCTCGTGCTCGGCGTATGAAGGAGGCCAAGAGAAAAGGACGACACTCTGGATATGGTATTTGCTTCTCAACTTGATTGGGTTTGACGTGAAATAATTCTAGATGTTAGTTTGGAATCATATTTTGGGACGTTATCACGGTTAGTTTGTAAGTTTAAATGGTTTGTTAGATATTATGGTCTATCATCTTGCTTGTCAAGATGCTACTCTGCTACATTTCATTTTAAAAGATCAACCCAAAATAGATGCTTTATATTAATCAAATCTCTGACGGACAATGATCAGTACAATATCTTGTTTTAGTTATTGAAGAAATATTTTAATGCTTTGCTCTTTGGTCTCATTTGAGAGATGCGGTATCATTAATTTATAATGTTCACCTAAATACTGTTAGGTAAGCGTAAGGGTACAAGGGAGGCAAGGCTTCCAACTAAAATCCTCTGGATGAGAAGGATGCGTGTGCTTAGACGCTTGCTTCGCAAGTACAGGGAATCCAAGAAGATTGACAAGCACATGTACCATGATATGTACATGAAGGTGAAAGGTAATGTTTTCAAGAACAAGAGAGTTCTGATGGAGAGCATACACAAATCTAAGGCAGAGAAGGCAAGAGAGAAAACATTGTCTGACCAGTTTGAAGCCAAGCGTGCCAAGAACAAGGCAAGCAGGGAAAGGAAATTTGCCCGGAGAGAGGAGCGGTTGGCTCAGGTGAGTTTATATGCTTTATAATTTATTTTACTTTGTGCCTGCTGAATTTGGATTTTCATAGATTTGTGATTTTGATATTTGGTTTGCTCTTTGTAAAAATGTTCAGGGTCCTGGAGAGAAGACACCAGTAGCGCCAACTGCTCCTGCTTCCCAGCCTGCCCAGTGAGTGACACTATGTTTTATCTTTACTTCTTGGCTCTCAGATTTTCTTCAGTACCTTCATATATGCATATATTTATTGGCCTGGAGATTCTCCTCTAGAATCTAAATGAATTACCTTGTATGCACTATGCAGAGTATCAAAGAAATCCAAGAAGTAAGTCAGAGTCTCAAATTTGGACTTTAGAAGGATTTTGAATTATCGAAGGCCCTGACGTCCTCAGTTACTGTGTTAAGAATTAGTTTGCTGGAGTTTCCTTTTGTTGCTATGGACCTTGGACAGTATTCTAAGTTTAAGATTTATAACATTCCTTGTACTTTGTTTAATCGTGGTTTTGGTATTAAGTTACACCTCGTTTCTGACAATGCTTAATAATTGTGATCGCACGAGGAGCTTTGTTTTGACTCCTAAATGTGGCTGGGGGACAAGTTTCAACGTCAAACGGAAACGCATTTCTTTTAGCATTTCGAGGTTTGGCAAATCAGGTCGTTGTAAGATTTTGAAATGGGAATACAACTGTGATCATGACTGAATGGTGTTTCTTGTTCTAAGCAACCGAAGCGGTTCACGTTTTCATTTCAATACCCAATTTGGAACGTTTTCATTATGCCGGGGAAAAATAAAAATATTAGTGTTTAGTATGTGATGCAGGCCTCGGGGAAAGTTCACAGGGCTTGAACAATTTCGTTGATGGGATGCGTTATTTTAATTCCAGACGCTTTGGCCCAGAACAAAAATAATCCTAAAGGGAAATCCTGCGACGTGTGGGAATCCTTGTAGTTTCCTTGAGGTGCGAAATTCTCTCTTTTTAGCATCTCAATCGCAATACGAAATTAATTAAATACGACCAAACAGCCCACAAGAGCATCCATATCCTTTCCCAGACAAAATCATGAGTATTCATTTTCTGTCTTTCGTTTTTTAGGTTCAATTGAGGGCCATTTCTTAATGGCGAAGTGACATTGGTTAGACCCACAATGACTGGGGCTTGAAGGTTGAATCTAAAGAGGGACTAAGGTCTGTTCGAAACTTGGTTCAGCAAAGTATGTCCGAAACATGATTCAGCAAAGTTATCATATTCATACCACCGTTCTGTTCTGCTCAATATCCTGATGTTTTTCACATTTTTATACACCTCATCTTCGGTCAATAGTACCAAAGAATTCAAAAGTTCTCAACTCCCAAAAGATTTTTTCTTCAATCTGTGATATGTGTGATTTAAGGAATCTTCTATGCCTAAGGTACACTGTCTTCCTACTATATTGAAGCTAATGGTAACATGTCCCTTCATCTTAAATTGGGAATGCTTTAAGGCCCTTAACTTTGTAGGCTGACATGTTTCCACATGTAGAGAAGTCATTCATAGTGTAAAATATCATCGCTTTAAACTTGAAGACCTCCTCCTAATTAGTGTCATAAACATCTACGCCTTTCTCTGACAGTTCTTTCAAATATTCAAACAACGGCCTTAGATAGACATCTGTGTTGTTCCTTAGGTTTTTTTTTTAGTCTAGAAATCAACATAGACAAAAGAATGTACTTATGTTTCATGCATTGCAAAGGAGAAATATTGTAAATTATCAACAAAACAAGCCACGGATTTTGTATATTGCTTAGGCTCCCGTAAGTATTCATGCTGTTTGTTCTAAGTGCAAGCCTTATGTCCATCGACTTTTTGGCGAACTGACATAATAATTCATTAATTTTCTTCTATTGCATGGCATCTGCTAGGTGTCTAATCTTTCCATATGAAAACTCTCGTTTGCATGCCATAACAAATTCTTTGTATCCTATTTATTAACAAATACTCGCTTCAAGCCTTAATACAATTTGTAAGTACCGCAACGCCTTCATTAGGGATTTCTTTAATTTATACCCTGTGCGACACTTGAGACATGTGAGAAGTCCTTCATAATCTTTTCTATACAATATGCAATCAAGAGTATAGAATTAGTAGTTTTAGTAAGTCCATGCCTTGCTAGCTAAGTTTGTCTTTGTTCCCCTCCATCTATTGTACAACTATTAAATATTAAACACGCATTGTTGGCCCAAAAAAAAAAAATTGGAGTACGCATTTAACAACACAATTTTTCAAGAAAAATAAGCAAGGTAATTTCTTTTATCTATAAATTGATTATTTAAAAGAAAAGTTAAAATATTGTCAGAAAACATACAAGGACGAAAAATCTCTACCTCCATTTTTTTTTTTTAACGAATATCGTTTTTTCTCATACGAAATATCGTGGCTGCCTCCAAATCTACTTATTTAAGATAACCCAGCCAAACTTTGTGGGTCCTACGGTCCTAATCCCTAGTGTCCCAACGGGATTCTATATTTCTGATCTCCGACCCACTATTGCTTTTAAGTCACTGCTTACAGATTATTCCTTCATTTATTCTTCTTACTTTAAAAAGCCAGCTATTTATCTATCTGTTTGTTTATTTATTTATCGCCATCTATCCCATTCTTTTATTTCATTGTAGCGAAACTTCAATCTTCTCCATCTGTTTGTATTATATAAATCGTTGTTTAATTTACCGCCGTTAAATAGTTCTTAAATTAAGTGAATAACATCGTTTAAGTCCCAGTTAAAAATCTCCATAAATTGTTTTTTTTAAAGGCATTAATTATATTTGCATGAATATCAACAAATTGTTAAAACAAGTTGAAGGTAATAGTAGCACATTAAGCTCGTAAGTTCACACGCTTTCTCAACAATAGATATAAATCTCTTTTTACACCAAAAAAAAAAAAACTATAAATCATATTTTCACAGAAGTCGATTTCATTTTAACAGATGACAACACTAAAGAAATTTTGAAAGTCTTAAATTATTTACAACGACACTTGTATGTTTCTTGTTAAATTTAGTTTCCTAAATCTTCTTCTTTTTGGCTCCACCATAATTATAAATTCATAATTATAATTAGGAATGGAATGGAAAATTCATTGAGATGTTTGGATCCGCCTGCTAATAATTGCTTCTTATTTTGTTTGCAGTTTTCTCCCTTTAATTGCAATTTTATTTCGTGGGGCTGAAGTCTGAACTCGTATTTTCTACCATGAGGACAAAAAGAATAAAGAATTGTTAACATAATTATAAATAAATAAATAAATAAAAACAACGGTTCATGCACCAACTCTAGGTGTCTTATTTCACTCTTCTGTGGATATTTCCTTTTATTTTTGGGACAAATTGTATGGATGCTCTTTCATCATTAATTGTCGTCAACAATTTCCTTTTCAATGTCTTCTGTCTAAGGTGATTGAGAATGATATTTTACCAAAATATTGTTGGAAATATTGTTCCCTCTGTTTTTTTTTTTTGGAAGTTAATTTATAGTATTAATAATCATCTCGAAAATTTTCCCCTTCAGTTTCTTTTGTCCAAGATAATCTACATTTATTTTTTACCAAATTAATATTTGAATTGTAATGATTCACAATTATATTATAATAAATATTCAATCAAATCCAATAAATGAATAAGATTGTTGTGCTTTTCCGTGAAGCACTGAATGGAAACAAATCTTTGATTGTTCGTCGTGTAAGGGTTTGAAATGAATAAATAAAACGATGAGGCAAAAAGAATAAGATAAATTAGAAATGTTATATTTTTGGACCAGTGATTACTTTTTGGCGGTTATACTTTCACAGGATACAAGATGATTTTATTTCCTAATTCAGGATTAAAACAATAAATTGCATGATTAGGCATTTCAAAGTTAGGGAAAAATGAAGTTATCCTCACGCGACCACTTTCAAACCATTTTCCTTCCAATAATTTTTTGACGTGGTGCTATAGATTACATGATTTTTTATAGTTAGACTCGGCCTCTGTTTGACACGAATTTGTATTTTTAAGTGCCAGTTAACCTTTTTTTAAAAAAAAAAAAAACAGAAAAGCGTTAGATAACGGATTGATGGTTATCCCTGCATTATCGAAATCAAGAAAGTGCGAAAATATTTATTAATTTGCCGGGTCACATCGGTCCCGTTGTTTAAGAGTGTACGTGAAAACACTCCACAAAATAGTTGAAAATTTGGTGTCGGCAAAACGAGAGATTTAATTGAGGATTTGGTGGTAAATCAGGGGATTAATAGTAATTAAAGTTGCATGAATTATAGTAATAATTTTTATAATGCGCTTGTCCTTTGCCTGGGCCCTTGTGCGATGCGTGGAAATTAAATATACAAGGAAGCGAAACGCAGAGCTGGCTCTTCCTTTTTTAGCTGTCGTTTTCTCTTACCACCTCACCTCTGTTTTTGTTTCCTTGTGGAGGACTCGCTTGGCATTATATACGAAACTGCTCTGTTCACCTCCCTCCCTCTTCCTCACTTCGTCTGCACTTCTGTTCCTACCACTGCTTCACTGGCTTCGCCTTTTGAAGCAGCCACAACACCCCCATGAAGACTCTAGTAAGTACGTTGTTTTATCTTATGATGGTTACCGGAAAAATTTACAAAAAAAGAACTAATCTTTTTGTTTTTGTTATCTCTCCCTGTTAAAACGCGATGCTCTGTTCATCGGTTGTGTCCAGTTTGAATGATTTTGAATTTCGATCATCCGGTAGCTAGAAAAAGCTCTCATTTGGCTTATTCCGACGGACTCTAATTCATCCTCATGTCTGTTTTTCTTTTTAGTGTGCACGGTTCCTTCCGAGTTTATAATTTTGAAGAATTCTCTGAAAATGTTAATTTGAGGACATTGTAGATTGGTGGTTGTGTTAGGTAGGTTGTTCGATAGATCTGTCTTGTCTGTTAAAGCTTATCAAAAGATCTTATTTGTTGTTAACGTTGTATGGTGTATTGCTCTTGTCCACTCACAAACTGTAATTCCAATGTGTAATTATTACAGCGGTTCCCTAGTTCGAATTCCATTTTCATCCTCCCAATTTTTGTCCGAAACTTATTTTCGTCCAAACAATGTCTTTGTAAAAGACCCAATGCATGATTCTGCATCGCATGCGCTATTGAAATTAGCAACACACTGTTTATGAAGCCGGCGGTGGACTTTAAGTATTGTCCTTTGTTACAGGTGCTTGTGCTTCTTCTGGTCCTAAGTTTTGCTCTGGAGGGTAATGGGGATGATACCAACGGAGGGCCGTGCGAACACAGAGTATTGGAAGCGAGGCCTCACAGTGTGTCAATTTCAGAGTTTGGGGCAGTAGGAGATGGGAAAACACTTAACACAGTTGCCTTCCAAAACGCAATATTCTATCTCAAGTCCTTTGCCGATAAGGGTGGTGCTCAGTTATATGTTCCCTCAGGTACATGGCTCACCGAAAGCTTCAACCTCACCAGCCACCTCACTCTCTTCCTTGCCAGTGGTGCCACCATTGTTGGATCCCAGGTTCTAATCTCCAATTGAAAATACAGAATTAATTGTATGTGTTGTGTCATATGATGTAGTGGATCCAGTGAGCAATTTTGGTGATGCCGTTTCAGGATGTTGAGCACTGGAGGGTGGTGGATCCCCTCCCTTCTTATGGTGGAGGTCAGGGAAAGAGATATCGCAGCTTAATTTATGGACACAACTTAAGTGACGTGGTTATTACAGGCAAGGTCCACTATGCCCTTTCCTTTCTCTGGTTCATTCACAGTACTGTTGTTGCCTGGCTTAACTTGGCATGAGCAATGAACGTGTCAGGTGATAATGGAACCATCGATGGCCAGGGTGCTGTCTGGTGGGGCATGTTCAATTCTCATTCCTTGAATTACAGCCGACCACATCTCGTGGAATTCATTGCTTCCGATGATATCATCATCTCAAATTTAACATTCTTAAATCCTCCAGCCTGGGACATCCATCCAGTGTATTGCAGGTACATGTTCTAAAAATGCTTCCTTCATCCCCTCCCTGTCTCATTAATCAAGTTCCATTTTTTAACATTCCCTTCTCAACCCAATGCAGCAACGTTCGGATTCACAACATCACAGCTCGCGCACCAATTGATTCCCCTTACACCAGTGGTATAGTTCCAGGTATTGCTTTTTCTTGAGCCCACACATTTCTGCATCACGGATCACGATGATAGTGACAGTAATAGTGGGAGTTGCAGATTCTTCAGAGAACATTTGCATAGAGAACAGCAATATTAGCAGTGGTCATGATGCGATTGTGCTCAAGAGTGGTTGGGATGAGTATGGGATATCGTACGGCAAAGCTACCTCCAGTGTGCATATCAGGAGTGTGAGGCTACAATCTTCATCAGGTGCTGGCCTTGCTTTTGGAAGCGAGATGTCCGGAGGCATATCCACCGTAATTGTGGAGCACCTGCACGTATTCGATTCCTATGTTGGCGTCAAAGTGAAGACGACAAAGGGAAGGGGTGGCTACGTCAAACACATTTCAATCTCAGACGCACATTTGCAAAATATCTACTTGGGACTCAGCCTCGATGCGTACTATGGTTCCCATCCAGACGAGGATTACGATCCTAGTGCGCTTCCGCTTGTTGGTGGCATCACTTTCAATGATGTTGTTGGCTCGAATGTTACCGTTGCTGGGAATTTCTCGGGATTGGTTGATTCGCCGTTCGCGTCGATATGTCTTTCAAATCTCACTTTTTCAATCAGTTCAGAGTCGTCATCTCCTTCATGGTTTTGTTCCAATGTGGAAGGTTTCTCTCGAGAGGTACTTCCTGAGCCTTGTTCTGATCTCCAGAGCCCTTTCTCCTCCTCCTCTTGCTTTACCTCTGCGTTTCCATCAACGTACGTCTCAAGCTTATGAGGTTCAATGTGATTCGTTTCATTCAAAACTGTACATGAGACACAGATTTTATATTTTCCGCTTCTTCAACACAATTTTCCAATAAAAGAAAATTCTTGATTTAAACATGTTTTTTTTTTCCTCTTCAAGTACAATTCAATCAAGTTTCCGTTGTCTTGGGGATCAATCCTGTCCAGAATAGTGCCCGATTGCCAATAATATTATATTCATGGACAACCTCATCTTCACCTTTATGTATGATATACCTAAAACCATGTTCACATGCAACAAATGTGAAATCAAACACACACACACACTTTGTGCTATGGACAATGTGTTTGTTGCTAAAACTTGAAGTGAATTATGTATTGATAGGGCTACAGGTTCTAAGTCAATCGGTGATCCACACGCCATACTGGGATAATTTTGGCTCAATGAAAAAAAAAAATTAAGAAAACCAACACATCTTTTATAAGTAACTAATAACAACTAGACCGGAGGGAGTAAAGAGCTAGGCCTGATGGCGGCAACAGTTGTTGGCTCTAACATCAATCACAAAATAATATATTTCTTCTTGTCTTCATTATAAGACATAGTTGACTTTTTTTTTGGAGGGATTAAAGAAGCTAAATAAGTTACTTAATCATTTCATATTTGGTATATTCTTAAATTATATATTAGTTTATTAGTCAAACTAATTAGTTTGAAGAAAAAAATAAAAATAAAAGTACTCTAAAGTAATTTAATTAGTTTCTTTAATCTTTCTAAAAAAGTCAACTATATCTTATAATTAAAACGGGATTCTAGTGGAAATAGCACGGAGTATTGACAAATATTGCTGCTGAAAACTCGACAAAATTGCGAGAAGCTGGACTGCCACCTTTGACCATTTTTCAGTGGAACCAACAACTGTGTTGACCAGCTCACCCATCAAGCATCCCAAGACCATCAGTAAATCGCTGTATGGTCTCTAAAAGTATCTCAAAAATATAAACTCGAGTTGTGTAATTATCTATTTGTTACGATGGACAAGTCAATTGTATTATCATTGTCCGAGCAAAAAAAAAAAATTGTATTATCATTGACAAGTTCATTTATTGATAAATGTATATTTCATATTGACAAGTTAGTGTTTCATTGACAAGTGTATGTATCAAATTGACAAATTATAATGTTATTGTTGATAAGTTTATGTGCCATATTGACAATGAGGGGAAAATAATCATTTCACAATCCAAATCTATTCCCTTGGAAGTTTTTAAATATACTGGAACCTTTTAAATATTTCTCCTATTTCTTAGGGTCATTCTGTGATTTTTCCAAATTTTTAGTTGCTCACTTGAATTAGTTTTAGTCTTATGCACACTTTTTATGGTGACCTTGTAATTAAAAAAAATAGAATCAAGAAAATGACCAATCTAACTAGTTAGCTATTTTAGATAAAATTGATTGATTTAGTCAAATTGGCTTGTTTAATAAATTTGAAATTTGAAATTGTCATAAAATATCTGGCATGTTTATTTTTTTGAAACCCCAATGAAATTTTTATTTAGTGATTCTCAAATATTATATATTCAATAATTATCATTAATCATATGAGATATGCTTTTTCTCTCCCACTGATCCATTTTTTAATCCGCATGATCATGCAAATTTAGTTAAAGGAATAATATTGTAACAGATACTTTGAAATTATATCATTTAGATATTTTAGTTTAGTGATTGAAACACCCCGTTTCATCTTTTTTAAAAAATAAAAATAAAAATTGAGTATTCCCTCCTGTCCTAATTATAAGACAATTTAAGAGTTAGCTTTAGTCCTAATTATAGGACAAGTTTTTAATTTTTGTTAACTTCTTCCTAAAATACCCTTATTTTATTCTTCCAAATGTGTTTGGTTTTTGGTGAGTAAATATATATAAGTGTGAAGACTCTTTTTGTCAGTAAAACTTTTAAATTATTGGATTTTAATTTATTTATCGATCAATTGAAAAGATATGTGAGTAGGTGTGAAGACTCTTATTGTCATAAACACACACACACATAGATATGTGAGTGTCTGTGTGTCTATACACACACAAATATATAAATGTATATATGTACACACACATACATATATACATATGTGTGTAGGTCTACACACACATATATATCAATGTGTCTATATGTGTGTGTGTGTCATATATATAGATATGTGAGTGTCTATGTGTCTATATACACACAAATATATAAATATATATATGTACAACACATATACATATATATACATATGAGTGTGTGTGTGTTTGTGGGGGTGTATGTTGTGTAGATATGTGTATATATAAATACACACACATAATAAGACCATCATTTCAATTTTAAAAAACATGAAAAGGAAAATTCTAGATTGAAGATATGTGTATATATAAATACACACACATAGTAAGACCATCATTTCAATTTTCAAAAACATGAAAAGGAAAATTCTAGATTGAAGATGTATGTTGCAGGTGTTGTTAATTCACTTTTATTAGTGTCATTTAAAATTGACATAAGGGTATTTTAGAAAAATAAGTAAAATTAACTAATTTAACTCATCTCCTTAATTTCTCCAAAATCGGTTAAATATGTTCTATAATTAGTATCATCGGAGAGGGAGTATAATGTTATACAATGCGTGATGTAGATTGCTGAAATGACTAAAGTCAACTAGGTAGATCTTTTTTTGCTCTGAACTAGGTAGATCTTGACTTAATCTTTTAATCAGTGTTTCTGGGCCAAAAAGGCGCGCATCAAACTATACCACACGTGTGGCTCCAAAAAAAAAAAAAAAGCTCTTGCAAATGCAACTGTCTGAAAGCTTTACATCCCCTGGTAGCTACAAAATAAATAAAAGAATGTCAATGTTCAAACAACGGGCACCATTGCTGCATTATGTACGTATATTACAAATTACAACAATTACAGACCAAAACAAATTAAAGATTATTGGGCAAAACCTCTCATTTTCCATCTAAAAAAAATCTATATCACAAAAATCAGGAAGAACGGAAAAAAAGAAAGAAAGATGACCCTTCGTCTGATACGGTATTCACTTTCTATTTCCAGTTTTCCGCTTCATGTCAACAGGAGTTGGATGCCTTCCAGTTCGATTCAAGACTCCATTTGGCTGTTTCCGAGAGGGCGAGGGAACTAGGGAAGAATTCACATTCTTGCTGTAAGATGGAATAACACCCAAGAAATTTATTATTATTATAAAGCATAAAAAGAAAAAACTACGAGTGGATTTCAGGTGCTGGCATGCTGCTTAAATTATTACCTCAAGTCGGGGCTTTTTGGTAGCTTGGATATAGACCTCTTAGTCTGTGAGCCAATTCCATTGGCCACGGCGGTGAGTTTGGAGTGATTATATTGCCAAAGTAAGTCAGGTTCAGAGGAATCACTGGTTACAGCGTCAAGATCATCCAAGTCATCTGAACCAGCAAGGTTGAACTGATTGCCTTCCATGAGCATATTAAAAGATCGATCTGTGTATACTTTTGAAGAATCTTGGAGATATTTCTGATAAAACACCTCAGACAACTGTCCATTATCTGTCTCCCAACCCCTCAAGGGGCTCTCAATCCTGCTTCCATCTTGCTTGTTTACCATCACCTTATCTACCCACTCTCCCTGTCCAATTTCTCTATCATCTTCCCCATAGTTTTGACCAGGAATCTTCACAGGGGGCCACGGTGGTGAATTTGCGGATAACTCGTCAAAATCAAGGCTCTGTGTTTTTTGCCTCCTGGTTTTACTGTGAAGCTGCAGGATTAACAAACATTAATAACCACATACATTCTTCTCCTCAAATATTCCAACAGCTAATGCTAAGCAGTAACTTGCTTTGTCGGTTCTTGAAAATTGAAACGATAAATGACTTCCTCATCTTTATGCACGACTGAGGAGCATTAGATTTCTTTGTCTTTACGAAAACATAGTTAGGAAAAGAATTATACATACCCCCATGCTGCCTACATCACCCATTATATCTGCACGCCGCTGGTTTATAGTATAAGGTGATAGATCACCAGACTTTGTCCTGTACTTTTCATTGCTGCCAGAAAATGAAAGTGCAACCAGCTCTGATTCCCCTTCCTGCCTTGCCAATGACGCCTTAAGGACAGCAATCTGCATAGTAATTCACAAGTTACCCACAATATGACTGAAACGAGGCATTTTTCTACGATTGTTAACCGTAAACGATATCACAACCTGTTCTTTGAGTTCTTTTACATCTGCACTATCTTTGTTTACTCGAGCAGCACCAAGTTCTACTGTAGCAACCCTTTCTGCAAATTTTAAGGTGCTGATCGTTTCTCCAATGGCATCAGACTCTGGACTTACGTGAACAAACATTAGTGTTTTGGCTTGTCCTCCTGAAATGAACCCAACCGACAAATTTCGAAGTCAGAAAGACTTTTTCTTTTTAGAGCGGAGATAAAAGAAAATAGCAATATGGTTAAATCTAAATAAGCAAATGATTTTCTTTCTTTTTTGTTTTCTTTTTTAATCATGACAAGTGAATTTCATAAACCTTACCAAGTGAATCTTGGAGTAACTGAGTGAGTTTGCTGTTTCTGTATGGGACATGTGGATTTTTCTGAGCAAGTGATGCGATGACATCACCCAAAGCTGAGAGAGATTTATTAATATGCTGTGCCTCTTTGAGTCTATCTCCCGTGGCCTCAGATTTGTCTACCCTCTCACTTCCTGCCAAGTCAACCAGATGCATGCATCCACGAAGGATGGTACCTGATGTCAAGTCTCTTCCTTGAACATGAACGGTCAAGCAACTGCCAAATTGAACATTCCCGGACAACAATAAATATATGTTTCAAAATACGCCACTACACAAACAAGAAGCAGTGATCCCAGGAAAATGTATAGGATATACCTATGAGAGCGGCTGCTACGATCATTAAGGGCCGTTGCTCCAACTGCACGATTCCTGTGCCCCAGGTTCATTAGATCAATAACATCAATAGTTGATGATACAAGGACAAGGCTTGCATCTGGTACACTCAACCCCTTCTGAGAACTACTTCGAATTTCTAATGTATCAATGATTAAGGCCAAACATCACCGCTCAAAGCTGTTTCATTTTAAGCTTAAACGATATGGAAAAGGAAAATGACGGTAATTATCATATAAAGAATAAAGTATCCGTCAATGTCGTCTATATTATCTAACCTATGAGGTTGTAATCTTCTACAGCCATATCAATAGGATGTTATGCTATACCTAGTGGTATAACCCTTTTTACGTAAGAAAATCAAGTGGTAAGTAAAAGGATATCTTTTGTTTGTTCCATCAGTAACAAGAAGATCCCTGACTTGCTCATTATAAATCTCAATCATTTGAACAGCCACGTCATAGCGAAAAGTGTCCTTTCGTTGATCAGCTATATGAAACAAATCGCTTAGAGCCCTGTAATTTACACCTTGACTTTTTTCTGTTATCTCTTTCGGCCCAGTCTGCATGTCAACAACATAAATCAGCAATAAATTTTTATATTTGTCAAACTTTTGGGGACAACTTATCGTATCCTACCATAGTGTAAGTTTTTCCTGATCCTGTTTGGCCATATGCGAATATGCAAACATTATAACCATCAAGGACAGATCTAACGAGTGGCTGCATATCAGAGAAGACCTCCGCTGCAACACAATGAGATACGATTTCAATCATTGAGATGTAAGAATCCTGGAGGTAAATTTAATTTATAAGCCTTTCTAACCTTGGGTTGCGGATGGCCCAAAGATTTTGTTGAAGTTGAATGCTTTGCGCCCTTTTCCATTCTTTGATGGAATATTGATTGTGATAGTTCCCTCTTCCATACTTTCCACTGTGCTTGTATAGCTTGATTGTCCAGGTAGGAAGGGTCTTACTCGGCAATACACTCTAATACTTCCTGGTTAAGTAAATAATTATCGTTAATCTATTTATCCTTGGAAAATCAGATGGGAATTAATCTTAAGACCATTAGCAAAATCTTAATACCCTTAAGATCCTGGACTTGATTATATAGTTTACGATTTTCTTCAAGAACTCTATGATACCCAGAAGCAGCATGAGCCAACCCATGAATATGCAACCCTGTAAAGGAAAAGTACAGGATCAAATAAGATGACTCATCGAACAATCCCATGGTGAGAAACTAAAATATTTCTATATCAAATCTTTACCTAGATTTGAAAACTCCTCGTGAAATTTCCTTTCCATGAACTGCATTCCAGCTTTTGTGGTGTGAAGAGTTTGCTTTAATTCCTTTTAAAAACAAGTATAAAGATGAAAACAAAATATTAACAATCAGATAAACAAAAGCCAAGGTTAATTGAACAAATATTATCTCAGCTGCTCCCTACTTGAATATGCCTTTGCTGCTGATCAAAGAGCATTTTCTGTTTCAGAAGTTGGTGTTGCAATTCTTCTTCAGCAACACAGTTTCTATGAATAATGTCCTTTTTGCTTGTTACCATCGGAATCTTGTTCTCTACCTGATCAATTGCGAAAGAATAAGTCTAGGAATTAAAACATTTCTCCAATGTCATCATAGTCCTAGAATTCATGAAATATGTGAAATACATGTTTTTGTCACCTTTTTATCCCCCACCACAAACTTTGATACAGGTCGGTTGCCTTGAGAAACGCTATCTCTTGACGTTGTTTTAGTCTGAGTTGCATGATGAACAAATAATTAAGAAAAGCTCGTCATAAACATCAACATAAGAACAAGCAACAATACTCAAAGGCGACGAATATTGTACCTGTTCGCCTTGGCGTGCAATCCGATGCTCAAACTCCTCTACAACTTTGTTTAAAACAGATTCAACCAACTGTTCCATGCAGAAGAACAATAAAACTTAACAGACAGTCTCAAAGGCACTCGTAGTCTTATTGATGACGGTAACGGGCTATGCTAACTGATATGTATTTAGAATGCACGTTTTAACATTCTTTCAAACAGCAGAAATGAGTAGGTAAGCCACAACAATTGAGAGACACTTTATAATCATACTAGACGGTAGACTCCCAGATAATGTAGCATAATCGAACTCCATCATGTATAACTGATTAAAAGTGTCTGATTAAGTTCTGTCATGGACACAGGAAAGTCCAAATCTCCTTACCATTGGGACTTCGTCAGGTTTCTTATCAGACAGCATTGCATGAACGAGCGAACTCAAAGAATGAGAGCCAGACTGCAAAAGTATGAGCAGTCAAACTTTCTATTTAATTGTGATGTTACACTAGAGAAAACGAGCAGATATGATGACAAAAAATTAAAGCTGACCTACCATTTTACTAGAATCAACGTCGGAGGGAGAAGCAATCACAGATTTTTCGTTGATGGATGAGTTCCTTGACAAGGAACTTGTAAAGAGGTCTGAATTTTTTCTCACAAAAGATTTTCCAGGAGTTGTGGCCTTAACAGTTCCACCAAACTTCCATGATCCATCTGCCCCTGTCTGTTTCCATTCACTATAGGATTTGAGGCCCAAAACGGAGTTCACAATCCGAGCTGATTTGCCCCCCTAACATATAATAAACTAATGAGCAGAAAACCAAAACTACGAAATTTAAAACAACCAGAATGCAGAGATGCTAATGAAATATCCAGTGTTAGTTGCGATCAAGTTCCCTGCGGTTGAAATCCTTTCACAGAAAGTATGAAATAATAAGATTCTGGTCCTTTACATACTTGTTCTAGATCAGATGCCTCAAAGGTTGGAAGCCCGATTTCTTGGATAGCCACAAGGAAGTTCCTCACGTTTTCAAAATATTGAAATGCCGACAATGGTGCTCCATCTGGGAGCATCGCACAATCAACAGGACTTTCCACAACCTACAAAAAAGTGTAATTAGTAGATAAACTGTAGTTAGCATATAAAATAGAGCGAAGTAGATTGAGAAGTTGCTCACCTTAGGCACAGCTCCAGGTTGAACCTTATTAATAACATTGCAGAGGATAATCCCACTTCTCAAACCAATTCTAAACTCTTCCTCAGAGGGCTCAGCTGGTAAATCTTTAGCCGCAACAACTCCAACCATTTTTCTCAGCCACCCTGCTGCTTCGTTTCTTCTTGATGCTGCATTTTAAAACTTCTTATAAGTGATCCTAGTAACGCGTAGATTGCATTTAAAAGAAATTAGTATGCATCATTGACATTCAGTGGAATAAAAAAATATCATGTAAAAAATATGAAAGCAGATCAAACGGCTAGACTTATCGGAGCCGGAATAGTAAGCTTCTCTAAGCTTTCTTTCTCTCAATATGTGCCATCACAAGAAAAAGTTTAGACAGAAATTATAGACGCCGAGGACCATATACAACTGAAAAACTTGGCGCCAGATAATCACTATCATTGCGCAATTCTGAAAGAAACTTAGTTTCGTAAAAGCCGGGGAAATGAAAAGGGGAGGCAATTACCAGCTTCCTCTGCTTTCCTAGATTCTAAATCAAGATCTTTGTGCCTAGTGCCGTGCTGCTGAAGCACGTCCTCCACCACCGATGCCACCGAGAACGACAATGTTGGGTCTGCAGCCATCGTTTCTTCACCAAGCACTGATCAAACAGCGAGCTGACCTTGCAATCCCCCGCCAAAAACCAAACTCAACAATTCAATTTGTCAACAGTGTGCAGCATCATTCATGGAATAAGCATAAATTAATTAATATCTGGAGCCGGTTGAAGAGACGGAGAGCTTGATTTCACAGACAGAAATAAAGAAGAGAGACGGAGAAGAGAATAAAAATGGGAGGAACGTGTTGTATTGATGTTGACGTTGAGTGTTTTGGAGGTTTCTTTTTCTTTGTTACCAAATTCAAACACTCACATTCCCCGTTACCTTTTGCTTTTCTCTATCTCCAAACAAAGCATGAGCAGGTGATCCCACACAGAGCTCTCTCTCTCTCTCTCTCTCTCTCTCTGTGTATCATCCGCTTTATACTCCCACTAAGTTGGTTTTTTCTTTCCCATACCTCAAACCCGAACCTACTCCCCTAACTGGCTAACTCCCGCCCTGCCTCTTCTAAAGTTGACAATTTTATGGATTTGGATTCTCTCATAATCCTTCCCTTTTCTTTTCTTAGTATCCTTCCATCCAACCGTTCATTTCTCTCCATTTTTTCATTTCATATGTACTTTTAGTTAAGATCAACGATACAGATAAGAGATACGGAGGAAATGCTCTTCCCAATTTTATACCTTCTCTGATCCTGTGCCTTTTACGGGAGTTTTTTTTTTAAAAAAATTTATGAACTTGGAAATATTACTACTTAATGTAATTTCAAAAAAACATGGCAGCATGAGTAAGAAAAAAAATGGAGAAGAACAGGAAAAGAAAAAACTTTGAAACTGTAAAATTTTAAATCAATTATTTTTATAAATTACTAATCAAGTCTTGTCATTATTTTATCAAATTTTGGTATAAAGCCTGATTTGAGATTCTATCATTTTATAATTAATTATTGATTATTTACAATCATGATGCCGGGGATGAAAACAAAGGAAAAGACGCGAGCTTCCCACCAAAAGCGTCGCAAGTTCAACATATTTATGGGGAGATGATAATAATAACACATCAGTCCTGGAATTTTTTTTTTTTAAAAAAAACATAACATAACATCTTTTTTAAAAAATCAACATATCATTGCTCATCATTTGCTTTATTTGAATTTATCTCAACTTTTATCGCGTTCAATGATATTGTTTGTTGAATTATTATAATAATTAATTTTGCTAAATTTCACTAAAATACACTTATCTGATGCTCCCAACACACACACCCATCTGTGTGCATTTATATATTATGTGGAATTATCAACTGATTTTTGATATAAAGAGAAAGAATTATATAATTTAAATGTGAGGAAATTTTAATATATTTTTCTTAAAAAATCCCATTATACTCTATATTTTATAGTGTATTCCCTGTATGAATGGATTAGTTTTGCTGAAATGTTAAGAAATCACCTGAAGCAGCACCTATGGCATGTATTTATGGTATACCCAACAAATTAAAACATGGGATGAACAGTTGAAAACCATAAAGTGGAACTTTCGTTTCATTAATTAAAAAAATAAAACTGCTGTTTTATTACTAGTCTTCAATGAGATTAAAAAAAAGGCAGCCCCTCGTCCACCAGCTTTTTGGAAAACCAGCTTGTGCTCATCAATACTTGCCATTAATATTATACGCGCACAGAATGATTTGTTTTCTTTTATTCTAAGTTTCTATGTTAATATGATTCTCTAATATTAATTAAAAAAACAAAGAAAGAAAGATGTGGACGTTAGACGTGCAATTACTGTATACTTCCAATTGCAACACGACCTCAGGTATTCTTGTTGCTGTCGATCGACGTGCCTTTGTTAGTTCTTGTAATTATAATTTATAGTTAATTAAAAATTAAAAGCATAACTTAAGAATCGTGACATGATGATGACCACTCGTCGTCGTCCTCACTGAGAATATTCATCCTTAATTAATTTATAAGACGTGACACCCTTGTTGGATAATTTTTCTTTTTTTTTTAAAAAAAAAAAAGTGAAGTGTTTGCGTGGCTTAATTAAATCTCTGTTATTAGATTCCTCCCCCGGGAGATGAGGATCTAAAACAGTGACAAGGCTTTAAAATTTGGGATTAGAGAAGCTGAAGGGTAGTTGAGTCTGTCGTCTTCGTTAATGCTCATCCACAAAACAACACACACCACACTGGGTCAATCTCTCAACTTTGTACTTTACAATCATTCCCTCTATATAAAATAAAGTGATATACAATAGAAATAGAAGGCCCCTTCCTAATGGCATAGAAGGTCAAATGACAGAACTGACCCTGTCACGCAGGGTCAAAGAAAGCAACATTTGTTGTTAAACTAGAGATTAATTACGGTTAATACTGCGGACATGCTGCATTGTAGATTTGTTGAATTCAAAGGACTGTTTTTGGTGCTCCATCGTCTTCGTATAGCAGCATAATTGAAGCTAAAGGGAGAGTGATGATAGGTCCATCTTTTAATCCACGGGACGTGGTCAAGTTTGGAAGTGAAGAAAATGCACAGCGACATTCCCACGTGTCTGTGCCATTAACAACACTCACTCCAACAACTAAAAAAAGGTTGAAAGCACACATTCACTTGCAATTTCATATGAGTATTATCAAATTCATTCATTCAATTACCAATCTCTGGCCAAAACATAAAATCTGGTCTTTCAACGATGTCAATGTCAAAAGTTTTATACTAAAATACTGAATTGCCCAAACTTTGGGCTCATTAGAAAATGAGCGATGGACAAAATGTACTTTTATATAGTCCATAAATGTTTAAATTATTTATTGTGCTTCGTGCACTTATAAGTGACATTGCTTGAAAGTACCATTGGTCAATTGTGGTCAACCGTGATGTGTGTTTGGATACTTTTTTTTTTCTCACAAGTGACTTTAATAATTGTAATTATGTTTGGATTTTATTTATTAAAAACACTTATAAATGTATAATGGCCAAAAAGGTATGAATTTTATAAAGTTATATTCAACGAAGAAAATGAAAAAAATTTATAGAAAAATTATGCATGTTAAAGTATATTCCAAAAAGCATACTACGAGACCTATCATTCTATCATTGTTACATGATCTAATTTTTAAATACAAAAATAAATTGATAAATATGATAGCTAATTATTTTTCTAGGATTGCACCAGGTTATGCAATCAAGTTTATTTATTAAATAAAGCTATTTATATTTTCATGATTATATTTAATAATAAAGATAACTGAATATTTAATCATTAATATTGAATATAATTTAATAAATGATATGAACATTTAAATATTATTTTTAGTTTATAGTTGCTATTATTTAAAATATTTTAAAAATTTGTGTTAAGTAATGAGCAAAACAGTATTTAAAATAATATTATTTGAGCTACTTTAGTTGAGAAATATTATATAAGATATATGTAGACAACATCTGGAGAATGGATCAGAGAGTAAATTGGAGAAATTGTCATTAGAAAAGTTCTAATCGGGATTATTCAATCACATAAATAATTTCCTTATCATTTATGCTCAATGTGCAGTTGAAGAGTGAAATCACGATTCATCGGTTTCGATTGAGATTATTAAAAAAATTACTCAAACAAGACATATTGATATTTATAATCACATATTCTTGGTTTCAATCAGGCTTGTCTGAGCTCCCACCGTTTAACTAAATATGCACTTAATATATCGACCACAATAATTTCTTTAGATGAAAAATAGCATTTTTTTCCTTGGCCTAAAAAAATAGCATGTTCATCATCCACGAATGGGAATGGTGGCGCGGGACACCGAATTGGGTAAACGGCGGGAGAAGCGGGAGGGAAGGGCATAAGTGACTAATGGCAAAGCCGGGGCATAACGGTAAAAAATATTCAAACAAGTGGTTTGGAAACGGAGCAAAGAGATGAGAGAGAGAAACGGCAAGGCCCATGTAGGGCGGGACAAGTTTATCACAAAAAATAGGGAAGCACTGCATATCAGATTTCAATAACGCTATCGTTGTTTGTCCTTGACACTCTGCAGAATCCAGAGTGGTTACATATTTGTCACTATTTTTAATATTTAAAAAAATAATTCAATAATCCTGAAAGTTTTTTCATATTTTGTTTTACTTGAAGCCGGTGACTCACTCCATCAATTAATTGTCGTTTTCTTCTCTTATAAATAAAACCCGTCACCTTTTGTTTTTTTTCACATCGCATATTCCCTCGTTATTATCCTAATAAATAATATTTATCATTTTTTTTAATATAATACATATTTACATAATTTAATTAAATTAATATATTTAGTTGAGTTTATTAATATTACACTTTCTAAAATACTCTAATAATCTTTTTCAATTTGCTCCTTCCTTCTACTCCTTAATTATTGTTTAGAGATTGTCAATAAGGATAAATTAGGAAAATAGTGATAACATGAAAATTTTATTTTATATTTAGGATCAAGATCAACTTCTTAAATATGTCTCATATTAAGGACCAAAGTAGTATAAGATTATAAATTAATAAGTTGATCATTAAAATTTATTTATTTAGTTTAAAAAATAAACATGAAAGTTCTTTAGTTTAAAAAAAAATCCTTTTACAGCAAATGGGCATGAAATATTCAATAGTTACTCCTATATCAGTTTTAGGGTTTTAGTTTTTTCATGCATGAGAAAACTAAATTTTCTACACACATAAAATGGTGAGACCCACACACACACATATATATGAATTCATATATATGTGTGTGTGACATGAGATAATATTTCTTATGCAACATGAGAAATATTAATCCTTAGTTTTAACTAAAAATGACAAACTAACACTGAGATAAACCCTGACTTTCCTCCTGCACAACAAAGGAGTAATGATGGGAAAGTAAGAAAAGGTAAAAAGTGAATGGTTGAGAGATTCGTTATACTGGGAAGGGGATTCAGGGCTTAGCATTTTGTATGAAACTGGAAACCAAAGTAATAGATAATATATATACGGGAGTGGTGCATGGGACCTGCAGAGAGTTGATTATGAGTGTTAAAGGCAGGAGCCAAAAGGCAATTAATATTAAGATCAACAGTTGAACCATAATTGAGAATGCTAACCTAAGGAAGCTTATTAGTTACAGATTATTATTATCATCATGAAAAGTTAAAAAAAGGAAAGAAAGAAAGAAAGTTAGGAGGCATTTTGCCTTTTTCTTTTGAGACTTTCGCATGTGAAGTGAGCCCAGATGCTGCTGCACCACCACCAGCACATTATGATTAACTTCACCATTTATCTCTCCCTCTTGTGAGGTGCAAATCAGCACATGTACCCATCCCACCCTCCAATCTAGCCAACGTATAGTAAAAAACAAAACCCACTTCTCAGCTTGTTACCAAATATATATCTCACAATCAAAATCAGCATATATAGCTTCTGCCTCAAGGTTTCATGGCTTTTTCATCTCTCTGTGATCCTCTAGTACACAATTGTCCCCCTGCCCACAGTCACAGATAGCTGTCGCTCGCTGCGTTCATCATAGAGGTGATTTGTTCAGGATAAGTGCATCACTTTAGGCTTTGGGATCCCCACTAATAGTAAATGAATTCATCATCCCACTCATTATTACATGCGTTTGTGTGTATAATAATTACTGGCCACTATGCAAGATATTCGTCTATAAATATAATGTACAAAACTCAAGTTTAATTTAGAGGAATGAAAATACTTTTCAAGCAAAATGGGAAAGGGTGGCCTAACCTTAACTTCAAAGATAATTGGTCGGTTATGTTGCCAAAATTTGCGGTATGGTGGGATCGAACTTTTTTTGAGGAATAGTTTGATTGTATTTATAATTAATTAATGGGATGTTAGATCAGGAACATATATAAAGAATTATCAAGGGAAGAAAACAGCACAGCTAGCTAACTCGCAAGAGAGAGAGACTTGTAAAGGAGGTGGAAATGGAATAACCAGCATTGCCGAAAAAGAATGATGAAAGATTGGCACTCCTGGGTCCTTTAATGGCTTTAAGACTTTTTGGACCAACCAAACCATGATGAAAGGTGAAAGAATAGTAATCTATTGCTTCTCGTATTCCCCTCCCACTCATATTCTATATTTCAGCAGGTCTTATTTTGTCTCTTTAATCAATCCTTCACAATCAATAACGACGCTCCCAAAGGATTTCTGTTACCAAAATCTCTTGCTTTAGCGAACCGCTCTGTTTTGATCTCATGTCCTTTTTCACTGTAAGAAAAAATATACCCCAGAGAGAAGTAAAGCAACAGTAATATTTCTGGAGCATAAAGATATATCGGATACTTGTAGTGTTTATTTCTTTTGTTCTTTTGAAGATGATGATATAGCTTTGGCAAAGGAATCCATTTCCACGAGTCTTGTCTGGTGATGCTTTCGTTCAACATTGGATGCCCAAGGAAATGCCTAGTCCCAGTCATTGATTTGAGAAAGTAACAGTTGTACACTGGCTTGCAAAAGCATCATGTGTCTTTTTTTTTGGTATTGAGATATGATTCGAACAGCGTCATTCTTTTTTTCCATAGGAATTAACCATTAGTCTTTCATATTAATTCAATAATGAGTTGTCCAACTATGGGGCATGATGACCTTAATTTGCAGCCCTTAACTGTCATGCTCATGGGGAAGAGGGAATAGGAGTTTTCAAATCAAGATCCAGGATTAAAGTTTATTTTTTATTTTTTTCCTTTTAACCAAGAAATTCGAAAAGCTTGATATTTTTTATATGTGGCCTCCTTTAAACAGCATATAATTGAGTGCTCTAAAGAGGAAGCAGAACCCACCCTGGTCGAAAAGATTGCATGCTTCGCAAGGAAGCTGATTGAGACCATTTGTTACACATTCTAAGTTACCTGATTCTGACAATTCAACTCCCTTTGATTTACCACTCCTGTAAATCCCTTTACAAAAAATGAAGGTTGGATTTCCTGTTCAATTCTATCTGTCAGCTTCAAATTCTGATTTGTTTGATGTGATGCCAATTTCACGGGTATGGCTTAAACCATCTCCAGAAAAAGGGATTGCAATGAGGGAGTTGTAGGGCATGATGAAGGGTTATTTGTAGATTACAAGTTTGGCAGTCTATTGTATATTGTACGAATATTGTGAACATTATATCTTGTTATTGATTTTCGAATTGAAATGGGAGATTGATTACTGTCTGACTGACCACACTTAGGAGCTTATGGTTCAACTGTGAATGTCTCTCTGGTAGAAAAGACTAATTGGACAGAACCCTAACTTGAGGAGGATCTATGTATTTTAATCATAATTTATGAGTATTTTGTATTGTATTAGTGTGTGTTTATTTCTTTGTTCATCCTCCTTTTTGCTTTTGGGTTATCGGGAACATTTCTTCAAATTTTAAATTAAGGGTAACTTAAATATTCTGAAAAGGGGAAATGGAGGGGGAGGGAGGCAGAATAACAAGGGCCACACTAACACAAGATAAGGTTGAGAGTGGACAGTACGAAGTAAACTTGAAAGGGGAACGAGAGCCAATCTTGACGAATACAAACACAACACATTGAGGAGGTTGGCCCTTGCACTTGCCCTGAGGCCTCCCTTCGTTTGGTTGGTTGATACACAAAGGTTTAAAAGGGTAACGTCACATTTGTCCACTATCGGTTGGGTCCCTTCTCTTGTTACATACATATATCTCCTTATTTGAAGCAATTTTATTACAAGTGCTAAATGTGGGAGCCACTTTCTGCGAGATTTAAATCTTAGTTTTTCATGTTACCAGGGACTATCCTTTTTTGCTAGACATAATCTCATTAGTTACTATTACATTCTTTTGACTTCGTTACAATGATTATATTCAAATCATGTAGGAAGACCGGAAGAACCTGTAGCCCCACTATCAAGCAAACTCAGTGCTACAACCAAGGGGGGGATTCCTGTATGACCAAGATTACACGTTTAGCGTCAGGGTTATCCTAGCAAATCAGTTCGTTTAGTGACTGGTTTCCCTTTTAACACATGCTCAAATTTAACATTTTAATACGAGGCCAAAAGAGTCCTAATTTC
The DNA here is from genome assembly GCA_037074495.1 of Acacia confusa. Lineage (NCBI taxonomy): Eukaryota > Viridiplantae > Streptophyta > Magnoliopsida > Fabales > Fabaceae > Acacia > Acacia confusa. Next base: position 2,474,505 of record CM073507.1, on the reverse strand, counting down.
TTCAAAGGAAGCTAAAAATATTATCCCTAAAGATCTAGTTTACCACTTCAGCTGAATAACTAGCAACAAACCTAATTTTGAACCCGCCATTTTAGTAAATCTTTACACCGATGCCTTTTACAACCTCTTCTATTGTTGTTCACGGTAATATTCTTTTCGGTAACTTTCCGGGCCTAACTTTGGGCTTGCGTTTTTCTTCTGGGAATAAAAAAACCACACAAAAGACAGAGGCCAGGCCTGACTACAGTTTTTTAGCTCCTATCAGAATGGGCCTACTCGCATTAATTGGCCCAATTGACTTCACAGCCATTAGAAGCACGGCACACAAATTACCCGTTACCAGACTCCAGGTCCATAACTAAAAAAGGTACAAGAATATAAGACCATTCAAACGGGGCCCAGTCCATAGCAACTGTTAATGACTCCACGCATCTTTTGTTTGCTTTTTTTTTTTTTGGAATCAACAGATACTTGCATTAATAAACATCACAATATGTAACAACTACGAGAGAAAAACAGAAAAACTAAACATTACATAAGCAAAGAATACAAGGAGAGGACACAGAGTAAAAAAAAAAAAGAAAGTAGAATAACTGAAACTAGTTACACACATTGAAGGACTGGTGGGCGAAGAATCCTTAGTATCTATCCTAATCTTCTAAACCTCTAAGGTTAGAAGCAACAGTAAAAGGTTAGAAGCAACACTAAAGCGAGTGTTTGTTGTAAAACTCACAAATAGGACATACCTTTTTATAAGCATAAACTGTAAGAGAATCCGTAACATGGTTGTCTTGTTTTAGGGTAAAGGATATGGAGAACCTAACCTTAAAAGATAAAAGATATCCTAGACAATACTTCTACTCATTTCATCAAACAAATCTAGTGACTTTGACTCCACACAATTAAGCAGAGGGAGGCAATCAGTTTAAAAAACAACTTTATTATGACAGGGTCCACAGCTAACAGCAAAGCCCTTTTCATGGCTGAGACTTCAATCATAAAAGCATAAAAAAATTTAACTTTATCCATATAGCCCCATTTAAAGAAACCAAAATGATCCCTTCAAATTATTCCAATAGCGACATGTTTCTTAATAGGCAAAAATGTTCTATCACAATTAATTTTAATGCAACATAATGCGGGAAGGAACCATTTAATGCTATAACTATCACAACCTTTTAGCAATATAGGACCCCTTTGCACCAAGTCATAGTTAGCCCAAAATTCAAAGTTACCTTGTTAGCCAAATCAATAACATTACCATGATTCGATTGTTTGTGATAAAAAATCATTTCATTTCTATTTTTCCATATAAATTACATAATCCAACAAATAAAAGACAGATCCTGCTTACTCAGAGAGGGTGTACATGTCATCAAAATCTATCAAACATTAAAAATTGAGATTGTGGAAGCACCAAATAGAACTTAGTGAACAACTAAACCAAATATAATAAGTCCAGAGACAATGGAAAAATAAGTGGTTAATAATCTCACATACTAGACACTGGCTATCTGGGGACCTTCTTCGTGAAATAGGGTTGAATTAGTAGCAATTGCATTACTCAAGAGGCGTTAGATAAACTATTGTACTCTTGAAATTACTTTAATCTTCTAGATTGAGTTCCAACATGTGGCAGGCAGTAACGATTGAGGACACTACTTTATTCACATTAGCAGAATTCCTGGCTTTTTGGCAATGGTCCCAATTTTACCTTATACTTTTCCATTTTTGACACTAGTCTGTACCATTTTGTCTTCCAACCCATTCATAGGAATTGAGATTGCATATATTACCCACTTGATTGTACAAGTCAAGTATTAGTCAATACGAGTGAGATCCCATTCACCTTTAACTATTAGATCACGAACTTTTCCCCTTGGCACAAAGGGATCATTATTATTACTTGGTTTTTCTGGTAAATCAACTTATGGTACCCATTTACCACCCTATATTCTGATTGTAGCGTTGTTGCCAACAAATCACTATAAATCTTTTTTTAGAAAAATTATGTCATCTATAATGCTTGACCAACACCATGATGCCTTGTAGCCCTTCTCCCATCAATAATTTACTCCTAGGAAGATACACACTTTTCAACATTCTAGCCAATAGTTTATTCAGACTTACCAATAATTTCCATGCAGTTTTAGCAAAAAGCGTATCATTCATGATAGTAAAAAGTCTAACCCCACCACACCTATTCTTTTTATCGCAGTCATAGTTTCCGACGCTTTCGAGTAAATTTTCTTTCTAAAGGTATTGCCATCCCACTAAAAATTGGCAATAATATTATTTAGCTCCTTACAAGTCTTTAAAAAGAACTTAAAAGCAATTTATTGGGTAAATTAGGATAACTTGGATAACAAGAGTGCAACAGATTTTATGACGAGAGTGGATGTATGGACTAGAAAAATGGCAACCTGCTAACTTCAATTGCTATTTATTAACCGTGGACAAATTTGGCAGAATAGGCCGGCAATATGGTTAAGATTATTCCTATACAGTAATTAATATTTTTTTTGCCCGAATACAGTAATTAATATTGAAATGAATAAAACTGAACATGAAATAAAACTAAAGAAACTAAAACACCTAATTTGATCGTTTAAAAAAAAATCCGGGACAATGGTTTTGCTAGCATTTGAATGATTTCAATTTCGGTCAGAACCCAAACATTTGAAGGCGTATTCAGTAAACTCTCACTCCCTTGTCTTTTCCTTGCTCCCATTTTCCTTTGAAATTATGCGCTTACCACTGTTGGTATGCATACTTTAATAATACTTATTACACTTAAGTTCATCATCAACAAATAGTTGTTAGCAAACAGCGACAGCGACACAAATTAATACTCCATCCGGTCTTAATTATAAAACAAAGTTGATTTTTTTAGAAAGATTAAGGAAGCTAATTAAGTTACTTTAAAGTATTTTTGTTTTTATTTTTTTTCCTTCAAACTAATTAGTTTGACTAATAAACTAATATATAATCTAATAATACACAAGATATGAAATGATTAAGTAACTTATTTAGTTTCTTTGATCCCTCCAAAAAATGTCATGTTTGTTTTATTATTAGGACTGGAGGTAGTATGATGTAATGATGAGAAGAGAATTGGTTGTGAATACTTGACTGATTAGAAATTTTAGGAAAGAGGTCGGATTCACCTAAAGTCCAAGAGCAGAGTGTTTGAAACCCAGTCCACAGGGGATACTGGTCAGAGAGTACATATGCCTCCACCTCTACCAACGCTACCACTGCTTCAAAGCCCAGTCCACAGTTAGTAATTGTGAATAAATTATTACCGAATAAGGACATTTTTTTTTATACAAAAAAGTTTTGGAGGGGTTCGACACCAGTCCCCCACCAAGGCCAGGGCATGACCCCGGGCTCTATGAGCACTTACTAGGGACTTATGAGATCGTCTATTAAAGAAGTCCTAGCAACGGTAGAAGGGATCGAACCCAAGTCTCAATAGACTAATCCTAGATCCCTTGCCATCTGTGCCAACTCTCTTTGACACCAAATAAGGACATGAACGCAAGCCACTGGTGCAAGGGGAAAAAGAGCAAATGAAGGCCCAAGTGTTTTCAGGTCATGGCACAGCCAAATTTGAAATTAAGGGCCCATTAACTATTGGAGGAACTGTTGGTACAGTGTCGCCATTGCTACCGAATATTCCGTATGGTATTAAAAAAACTGTTATACTCCTTGTTTTTGGGTTCAACTGGTGTGGGGGTCGGTCTTCCTCACCTTTAGGGAGGGGTTCAATCTCTGCGTTGGTCAAAGTGCTGAGGGAGGCATTATAGGGGTCTATGAAGCAGTGATAATACTGGTAGAGGTGAAGACATGTGTACTATCTGTCCATCATCCCCGTGGACTGGGCTCCAAGCAAATTGCCCCTCACCTCCTTTCCTAAAATTTATATATATATATAAAACTGTTATGCATGTTTTGATTCTATACTAGAAATATTTGACACCAACAACTTCAAATTCGAATAGAGGAGGAGGAGGGAGGGAGGGTGTCCAGCGAAGACTTAAGATTCTTGAGCAAAAAAAAAGAAGACTTGAGATTTAATCACTAATTTAGTTTAGTTTAGTTTGGGCACTTTGGGCTATTTTTGAAAAGATGGGACTTGGGAGATTGGAGATTTGTCTGGTTCTGATGATTCGGAGGAGGAGAATATGCAGCACAGGCAAGAGGAAAAACCTTAAATGCCCCCCCAAGGTTGGTAAGCTTATGGTTCTGGGGGCCTCAAAATTCATCTCCATACTTCTAGAAGATTCAGTTCAGCCCCACAACCGACCTTCGTTCCTTTCTGCACATCTCCCCTTTACTATTTCCACCGTATCATTTTAGTTTCCCCCGATCATACCTTGCAATTCCCAAAACACCCCTCCGCCTCAGTACGAGTAATTTAATAAATTTTAATTTTAAATCAATTTTTCAGGTATTATTATTGTCAGGTTAATTTGGGATAATCTGATCATTAGACAGTCGTTAAGATTATTTAAACGAAAATTCAACTATAATCTGACTTAAATTCAGGTGTCATAAAATTAATGACATGGATGGTTAAAAGGAAATATATTAAGAATGATGTTGTGCATGTTTGCCATTTTCTTTTAAAAATATTTTATAGTTATTTATAATTTATGTAATTCTTTCATAAGTCATCCCAAACACATCTAATTCATTGTTTTTTTTTTAAAAAAAATTTTTTTGGGATTAAAGGTGGTGAAACGTATGGAAGGGCAGAGGCGGAACGCGGGTAGGAGGGCATTTCAGTGGGAAAATTTGCTCAGAGGCCAGAGAGTTACGGCGGGGGGAAGCAGAGTTCGTTCCAAACATAAAAACCAACAGGCCAATTTTCTGAACAGCACCTGCACTTGTAACATGAAAACCCCTCTTCTAAATCCAACCTCCCAACATACGTACAAACCTTATTGATTAACTTCCATGCCGCTGCATATTCTCCCGACCGAGAATTGGCCCTAAAACCCCTTATAAACCCACTCTCTACTCTCCTCACTGCCTAAATTCCTTTTTTCTATATATTTGTTATTTAATCTCCCTCTATTACTATCACACGTCCGGCAATTTTCCGTAGATTACAATAATGTCTAACTCCGGGGGCTTTGCCGTGACACGGACTCATGGCTCTGACCGCTTCTACAACCCTCCGGCTGTTCGGAGAAACCAGCAGTTGATATTGCAACAGCAGCAGCAGCTGCAAAGACCGTTGAAGTCTTCCGCCCGAGTCGACCCGGTCGAAGCGGAGACGCGTACCGACTCCGACGAGTCGTCATTGTCGAGGTCCAACTCGGTCTCCTCTTCTTCGCCACCGAGAACTGCTAATTTGACTAATTTGGATCGCCTCATGGAATCAGTCACCCCCCTGGTGCCGGTTCAGTTCTTCTCGGAGGTACTGTCTGATTTTTCGTTCTGTGGCAATAATGGAAAGCCTTAAAAATTTCTGATTTTTCTTTATCTTGTAGCAACCAATACTCTGGCCTTCCTATCTGAACTTTGTCCATAAATGACTCCATTGTCTTTGGCTCAGACACTTGACGACGGAGAAGCAAAACAGTTTGAGTGAAGTGAAATGCAGTTCTTATATTTGGAATTATATCGACTCTGTTTTGTAATTTTAAGGTTGATAGGAACAACTGACTGCTGGCCTATGTTGTTGCAATATCATAATGCCAGAGCTTGTTAGGGTCGGACTAGAATTCTTTGGCTAATTATCCATATTCTAGCTGATGGTCCACGAACAATCAATAACGCCACCTATAAAACTATATAATCTTTCACATTCAAGTTCTCAAGGAATGCTTCGAGCATTGCAGGAATGATTGGATTCATCTTGCTACTAAATGGATGCTATCTTAATTCAAACCAATAAGATGGAAGGATATTTAATTTCTTAATTGACATTTTCATTTAAATTGTTTGTAAAGGAAAATGATGTGTGGTTATATTTGTTGCCAGGTTTTAGTTGGTGCTAGTGTCTTGATTATGCACCCATCTTGCAAGTACAATTCGTAAATGACAGAGAAATGAAACAATTTCTCTTCCCTAACTGATATTCTTATTTTGACACTACCTACTTTGTTACAGCTATTCTTATTTAAATAAAAACACTGGATGTTAAGGAGAACTCTGTCTATTGTTGCTCTATGGCTTCTTTGCATTTGTTGATTTCAAATTTTCTTATTTATGTTCTTAACTGCTGGGGTTTGGAGTCTACAGCCAAAGAAGAGGGGATGGAGGACAGCTGAAGCTGATGGGAATCTATACTTTTCACTGGGAGATCTCTGGGAATCTTTTAGAGAATGGAGTGCTTATGGGGTAGAAGTGCCGCTTTTACTGAATGGGAGTGATTCTGTTAAGCAGTATTATATCCCATATTTGTCAGGCATTCAATTATATATTGAACCGCATAGGCCAAGGTCAGCCCCCCCACTCTTTCTCTCTCTATAAAGCTAATCTATTTACCTATCTATTTTTCTTTCTTTTCTCTTTCATTCACTTTGCAGTGATCAATCAATGGTTAAATTCCAATGCACTCTGTGCTTTCATTACTCTTCCCCTATAAGTTGATCTTTGGTTGGTTTTTATTGTTGATTTTTACATCTACAACCCCATATGATGCAAAATTGTTAAAATAAGTCTTTATCCCAGCTCAACTTTAGGTCCTTAGTGAATGTTGAGGAAGGAACAGCCTGCAGAGTGAAATTAATCTCTTTTGTATTATCAAATTTAGAAGTGAAAAGTTGGAACCATTTCGATTGCATTTTATTAAATGTTGCTTACCAGGATATTGTTATTTGGAAAAGTTATTTGGGTATAGTGTCTGTTGCTGCTGTGTTTTAGATATTGTTTCTTTCTTTGGTCTTATCTTGCTCATCAGGGACCTTGCTTCCAATTACTCTTTTCCATGAATTACAATGCTAGCATTCATCGAATTGTACTGAATGCACTAATTCTAAGTCAGTCCTAACGTTAATAATGTTCTGTCTTCCCTAGTGTTTGGGTAACGATTCTCTGTTCAACTTATACCAAATGCAACCTGGGTGATTATGGTATAAGAAAGAGCTTCCTAACATTGTGGAGGTTACATCAAGTAGGCACTGAATCAAGTTCCTAAGCTGGTATATCAATTACAAGGCTATCAATTGTGGAGAATAGATGCCTAATGGACACACTAGAAAATGAAATTAGGTGATAAATGAATTCAGAATATGGCCTCCAATACTTGTCTGTGCATCTACATATGGGATCTTAAGTTCTTGTTAGTGGAAAACAAATGTATCTTTAGACAAAATCTAATCTCTTTGGTATTTCTGTAAGCGAGTCTTTTAACAAGAAGCATATGGTGATTGTGATTATAAAAGCATTGTTATTCGGCATATTACCAAAAAATTATTATATACATTTAGTGATGGAAAAATTCATAACTGAGATACAGGAAATGCTTAGAGCTGATCGGGATAAGGGTTCATGCTTTGGTTAGATGAATAAAATTCCATTTTCCATCAAGCGTACTAGGTTTTTAAAATTACCTGGAAATATATAACGAATATTAGTATCCCTGCATTCATAATTTTAATATGCATGTACCTTTGAAGTGCTGCTTGAATGGTAAGCGACGAGATGCTCAACATTGGATGGTCAGTTTTTGAGTCATGAGGGATAAACAAATGTGAATTGCTAAATGCTAGGTGAAGACTGGCCCTTAGACTGTTTAGAAGATTTGTACATTTAAGGACGCTTGTTTAGTGGTTTGACCTGTGACAATTTAACGATTGACGGGCCTTTGTTTAGTTTTTTGTAAATCTATATAGGCTGCTTAACATCTTCTCTCTTTTAAGTTTGTTGATGCGAAATTTGTTGTAGTGGAGGGATATCATATCGCATGGTCTTTTATAGAGCTGGTAACTATGGTCATGCAATTTGTTTGTAGCCTCATTGGACATTTTGTCTTTTTGCCTTGTCTTAACTCTTTCTGAAATGGATATCATTATATTGTCATTGCGGTGCTAAATATGTATGAATTATTGTTATGTAATTGTATCAGGAGGCCTGGTGAGGACAGTGATGCTGAGTCTTCAAGGGAGACAAGCAGTGCCGGTAGCAGTGACTGTGAAACAGAAAAGCGAGGCAGAGGGAGTGTTGATGGTGCATGGATGCAGCACAAGCTGATGAATGCTAATTCTCAGAGACTGAGCAGACTAAGTTTGAGAGATACACCTCCATTGAGTTCTTCAAGTGATGAAACTGAGGTCTGCAACTATCCAGGGCAGCTTGTATTTGAATATTTTGAACGTGAACAACCACATTTTCGTCCTCCTATTTATGATAAGGCATGTCCATTCTTTCAAAGTTTTAGTGGATTTTTGTTTTTTTGTTTGGTTCTGATTTTGACACCTATGATTTCTTTTTGTTCCTTAGGTTACTAGTCTTGCCTCCCACTTTCCAAATCTAAAGAAGTACAGAAGCTGTGATCTATTGCCTTCAAGTTGGTTTTCAGTGGCTTGGTAGGTGTGAATGATGTTCTATTGTTGCTGTTGTGGTTATTTCCTTGTTTGTTATTTGTTGTGTTGATGAATTGAACATGGGTTCAGGTATCCGATTTATAGAATACCTGTTGGCTCAACACTAAGAAGTTTGGATGCATCGTTCCTAACCTTCCATTCCTTATCAACTCTTCCAAGAAGTATGTTTATCCCATTCATTCTGACAAATACACAATCATTGAAGAAATCCCCTTTTATCACACTTGAACCTGTGTCTTTCTAACTGGTGCAGGCAAATTTCAACCACAATTTAATGCTCCTGGTGCCAAGAAGGTCCGTGGTGTTAATGCAAAGGTTTCTCTTCCAGTTTTTGCCCTTGCTTCCTATAAGTTGAGAGGTTCAATTTTCACTCCTGATGGAGGCTCTGAGTGGCAGCAAGCGAACTCTTTGTTGCAGGTTGCTGACAATTGGCTGCAGCGTCTGCAGGTTAAACTTCCTGATTTCCAGTACTTTATTAGCCGTAGCTGTCAATGGAGATGATAAGGGGCCGTGAGTTGATAAGTTCTTCCACATTTCAGAGAAACCAGCGTTGGTGTTGGATGAAATATGTTGAAAGCCTACTGTCTTGCTTGAAATCCTCGTGCTAACCATCTTGATTCGGCCTCTCCTTATAATTATGGTAGGTTTGTTGATAAAAAATTGCAGTTTACAGCACATGATGGGAAGAGTTGCCTTATAGCATTGGTTGGGATTTAAAGTCAGTTGATTATCCTACCGTATTATATTGGAGTCCACGAAATCCATGAAAGGCTCGTAGGCAATACAAATATGTAATTCTGTTTGCTTCATGATCCAGGCATGATATAACTGCTATAGACACCTTGATATTTTATAAGCCCCTCCTTTTTATTCTGCCTGGGGCGATTCAAACGTACGTAGTCCTGATATAAGGGGTAATAATATACTGCACTATGTTAGTGTTCGGCAATTTATGTACATTGAAATTTGTCATAGGTGACAAAAATGAAGAAAGACTAGGTATTCTTGATCTTTTGAGGCGCATACACGCGCCCCCACTTGTAACATCTAATATTCTATTTAGTCCATACATAATTGGAAATGTTTTTGCCAGAGAATGTAAGGAGGGTGTGGCCAAATTAGATAGAAAGATGTCCAGTCCAATTCTTCCGTGTCACAGGCTCATAGCTCTGCATCTCGCCTTCACATTACCACTTATTCGTTGAACTCTCGTGTCAACACTGGGAATGTAAGAATTAATATTCCAGCATTCTGTAGCTTAGAATCAAGACAAGGTGTCCAGCAATGGAAGATTACTTGATTTCGATGCTTCTAGATGTTACGTAGAAATTGTTTTACCCATCCAGGATCTACTTCACTATTGCAAAGTTGAGATTATGGCACAGCCAATCTGCAAAGGAATCGAGATTGAAAGAACCAGGGCCTCATTAGATAACCTGAACCATACCAGAGACCTCTGTAGAAAGGACCAGGGAAAAACAAGTGGCATCGACCTGCAGAGTTTCGGTACACAGTAGTCATCTGTGCGTAGATGAATCTTGATTAATGTACTACTCTTTATCCGATTAGTGATTAATGTACTTCCAATAAGAGTACTCCCAATAGACGCCAATTGATGTACACATTTTCTAAAAATTTATTAATGCTAATATTGATGTATTATAATCAAATAGAATTGATAGTCGCACCACATTTACTTTTCATTTTGCTTCCTTAGATTTTATGGATTTACTGATTTAGTTATTTAATAATAGAAGATAAAAAAAAAAATCATAAGATAGTTTGTATTATAGTAGAATTCAATATTATTTTACTTAAACACCCTTGATTTACATGTTCCCTTGAATATTTATTTTTAGTGGAAGATGAAAAAGTAAAAAATTAATGTTTTATTAAATCGCTAAAATGACAAATATTTCAAAAGATTATGAAGCTTTGCTTGATATGACTTTTAGAGAGCTCATTTAAACTTATATAATATTTGAATTAAACTTATGAGAAAATGCATGTTTGGTTGATAAATTATTTCAATAGGATTTATGGATTAAAAATACCTTATTTGAAAAGTTATTTTTGAGAGTTTTTATTCCAATCGGACTCGTATGAACCAAGATCATGAGTTATTTTTTGAATTCCGTTCATTATCTTGAAGTATATTTTTAATATCATTTATTACCCTAAAAGATATGTTAGGGTAGTACTACAAATAATTTTTTCAAGATCCTAAATTTTCTTTTTAAGATTATGAAGTATCTTTTTAGTACTATTCAATATCTTAAAGTATATTTTTAGTATCAATCAGTACCTTAAAAAATATTTCATATTGATTATAAGTTTAAATACCAAAAGTAACTTATGCTATGGTCAACCCAAATATTAATCACATTTCACACTTTTCCATAAATCAAATTTATTATAAGTCATTTTTTCCCTGGTCAACCAAGACCAATTTATTTTGTGGGCATGGATTGCAATCAGCAATCCCCTTGTCACGGACATCCCAGATAAGTTTAAGGTGGTATTCCCTGTTCCATCCCTCCACAAAGCGGTTCCCACCTTGTCCAATGTCCAGGAAAACCTTATCCCCACACTTGCAGAATAAGGCGTGAACTATAGATTTGTGAGTCTCTTATACTCCCAAGTCCAAGGTGCCTTTCCTTTTTTTATTCGCTTCCCAACAGTTCTTTTATGTTTCTTGATACTGACTACAGCGCTTGGCGCCAATTCTTTGACTCATTGTAGTCTTGTCTTGGCAGCCATAGCTGATCAATATTCCGTGTCGATTTAATCAAACAATATTCGTAGTGTTTTTAAGAATTTAGGTCCTTATACTGATATGTTTTCATAATTAAAATGGAGGGCACGTACGAACGGGAGTAACGCTTTCGGGGATTGTTAAACAGCGGAAAGAGTGAAGTTTTACATTCAGATTCGAATAGACTCGTGTGGAGAAGAACTATAAGAATTTATACAAATGGTAAGTAATGTGTGTGTTGTCTTCTCCTTACCCCTAGTCCTCTTCTGCTAGTCTATCAATATTACACTTGGAAGAAATGAGAAGAGGCCTGTGGGAAGTAATACGTGACCTTTTGTTACTGGAAAAGAGATTGTTAGTGAATTAATGTTCTTGTAGTAATGTACTCATGGAGCAATGGGAGATGCATGAGTAAAAGTTGTGCAGAGAAGCCGCTGCAACCCTGTTTTAGTTTATTTACAGTCCAAGAATTGTATTCCGTGATTAAATTTGAGGCTTTCTCTAGACCTTTCATAATTGTGCGTGATAATTATGGTCAGATAATGATTCAAGTCTCCGATTATACTTCATATCTCCTTTTCTTCGTGGTGTAAGATATTTGAATGGAACACTTGCTTCAGAACTCTAAGCTTTGATCATTTCTTGATTTCAATTTTCAATTGTATATCTTTGGGCAAAAAAAAAAAAAATCAATTGTATATCTATAACATGAATTCGATACCAAAGAATACCTATGTAATTTAGTTTCAAAGTCTCCATTGTCTTTAACCAATCGATTAAAAGTTTTGAAATTTTAACTAATTTATGATTTTTAGTGCACTTTCAGTGTTTGATGATTATTCTCATTATGTATCTTGCACTCTAGAAACATGGGCGTCCAATCCCAAAATGATAATGATGGGCTAAGAACAATTTGGACACCTGAAATGGATCAGTATTTCATTGATCTGATGTTAGAGCAGGTTGGCAAAGGTAATAAATTTGATGATCATCTGTTCAGCAAACGAGCATGGAAGCACATGTCCTCAAAGTTCAATGCAAAGTTCAAATCTCAGTATGAAAAAGACGTTCTAAAAAATCGCCACAAAACATTGAGGAATTTGTATAGGACTGTTACAAAGCTTCTTGCCCAGACAGGGTTTAGCTGGGATGAAAACCGAAAAATGGTGACTGCTGATAATAACGTTTGGGATGAATACATCAAGGTAATGAAAAATTGAATTTTGTGCTTAGTTTTTTTCCTCTTAATCTTATATAGGTTTTCTGTAGTTGTCTTTTTGCTTGATAATGGCAGGTACATCCAGATGCCCGATCATACAGAATAAAACGCATTCCCTACTTTTGTGACTTGTGTACTATTTATGGACATGTACTGACTGCAGAAAAAGGTAATTCAGTAATTGTTTGTTTGTTGTTGCTGTTGTTGAGGACTAATATAACCTATGCTTGATCCTTATAGAAGGTCTGAAATATGTTCCGATGTATGGTGATTATGAATTTTAGATGATAAGGAATCAAATGGGTCATCTAATTCTGGTGAAAAAGGAGCCACCATAGCCATACAATCTAACAATGTCAATGAAGATACTAATCAGCTTCTTCACGATACAAAGGTTGCAGAAAACTATGGAGCTTCTATACTGGAACATGCAAACGGTGATTTTATGCTAAGTTTTTCAAAGGAAACAGCAGCCACTTCTTGTAGCCGTTCTCGCACTTATTGGCAGCCGCCAATGGACCGTTATCTTATTAACTTGATGCTTGCACATGTGCACAAAGGAAACCAGGTTGATGGTGTCTTCAGCAAGCAAGCATGGATGGAGATGATTTCATCATTCAATGAAAATTTTGGCTTTGACTATAGTGTAGAGATTCTAAAAAATCGATATAAAACTCTAAGAAAGCAGTATAATGTTATTAGGAGTCTACTTCGTTTGGATGGATTTGTCTGGGATGATGCACGGCAGATGGTTTGGCAAGATTACATCAAGGTATACTCCTACTAAAGGAATCTGTTAGGAATAGAATACTTAAAAAGTAAATGATTATATTGGCATAGTGAATCATCTGTATGGTTTTATTTATCAATCCCCTTTTTTGATGATATTTTTGGGTTTGGATTCAGTAATAAAGCAATTTACCGAGGTCCCTCAACTCTGTGGCTCTATGTACTTCGTTCTTATTCTTCTATTAGTCTTATTCTTCTATTAGTCAGCTGTTTCTTGCAATGTGTAACAATGTAAAACGACCTCAAAATTCTTTGGAAAATGAAAATCTCCGAGGGTGTGCATATTAGATGGATTGGAATGGAGTATACTTGGTAGAAACGTTGACAAATAGGAACATAGCAAAACTGTCTGCATTCCATTCCCTTTGACATTGCATATTCACTTAAATTTCTGGATGAAAACGGAACACAAATATTAGCCGTTTCATTTTTCATCCATTTTCCTACTGAGAAAGCATGCAGTGGGATCCTTATTCCCCATTGCATTTTTACCAAGCACAGCTTAAGCAAAATTAATGCATAAAGACCACTGAAATGATTACATGCAGGTGCATCCAGACGCGCGGCAGTTTATGACCCGACCTGTGCCATATTTTAAGGATTTGTGTCATATATGATCCAACTTTTGATGAAAAGGAATCTGCACGACAAGATTTAGATCAGCGAAATTCAGTTGAAGATAGGAGTATGGAGGCATCTGAAACTAGTCTATCTCCAGCAATATCAAGTTGTATTGAGCGCCATGGTAGTAATGTCTGGGATTTAACACATACTAGTGAGAAATACAAGCGCCAATTAGAGATCGATTCGACTTGCACCAAAAGATTGAGGGAGGATGAACAAGGCATGGCTAGCACTCTCCATGATATGGCAACTACAGTTTCCTCTGTGTCAACAAAAAAGAGTGATGATAACTCAGTACCGATAGAGATTGTGATAGAAGCAGTACAAGCATTGCTTGATATGGATGAAGATCTGGTTTTGGTTGCCTGCGATTTTCTGGAGGATGAGAAGAAAGCAAGAACTTTTCTGACACTGGATGTTAAACTACGAAAGAAATGGTTGCTCAGGAAACTTCGTACGTAGGCTTTAGCTCTTATCGCCATACCTTTTCATCTCTTCTCTCAAGCACTTCATAGTTAGCGTTGTCATCCATCCACTTTCTAACGGAATAAGATTCTTTCATTGGCTTCCTTTCTTCTCATCTCTCATCATCCAATTCAAACCATTAATCTTCATGAGAAAGGTTGTTGATGTAGGCAATTAATATTAAATGTATGGCTCAGATTTAAAGTTAATGAGGAAAAATAAGAAAAGGCCAATGAAATGATCCGAACCCCTTTCTAACAGGTTTAGCTTACAAATTTTAAGTGATACCCATATTTGGGGGGTAAAACTGGAACTAAGATTAAGATTAGGTAATATACATGTTCATTGAAGGATTCAGAATGTCCTTGTAATTCATTGCTGCATTATTATTACGAGTACTATTATCATTACTCTCTAACATACACATCTGCTGCTGCTTTTCAGAAACCTCGTTCTCCTTCAGATTGCTCCTAGGTTGGATTCCACTGTGTTGAGTGTCTGCGTATATATTATTTGTATTACAAGCTTTAAGCTTGAAACAGACCTGAGTGTGTGTGTCTATATATGTTTGATATAAGAGAACTCGTCCATGAGATTTCTTTTTGGCTTAAAATCATCTATATGTAATGTGCTGTTTGATTTGGAGGCGTAAATATTTGAAATTGAACAGGTTAGGAGGATATAGCTGTCTGCAAATATGAAGATCTTTATGAATGTGCCGTTTCCCAATTCTACCTGCCTGGCCTCGTGGATCCGAGATATGCCTTCTTTAGGGGGGAAAAAAAGAATTCAAGATATGAACATACGCATCTCATTTCAAACTTTTAACTTTATATTTGAGTTGGCTTTAAAAAAATACATTCACATAATTTAAGAAAAAAACTTATTTCATAAATTTACCAATTACATTAGAAAATCAGTTTTTATCGTTTATCCAACTATGTACAAATTACACACATCTTCTGCTTCACTCACTATTTAAATTTGACATGTGATTGTTAAACGCCACTCATCTTTAGCACTTAAATCTCTCAGATCATCATGATCATAATGTGGGATCACAAGGTTTTTCTTTTTAATCAAACAGCAATAACTTTTACAAATTTTTCAAAAAAAAAAAAAGGGTTAAACAAATAAGCAAACTAACGATCAAAGCGGAAAGCGGTAAGATTATAAAGAGTAGAAAAAAAAAGCATTTTCTTTTCCTTGGCCGTCTGAGACGATGGAGACGCATTTATTATGCAGGATTGTCTTTATTAATCTTTTTTGTTTTCAAAAAAGGAAAAACCGAAAAACATCGAAGTGCGTTCAGCTTATTAGACCGTTGAAGTTGAATACCCTTTGACTTTTCTCGTGACGTGCTGGGACCACATAAAAATTAAAACGGACATCTTCCCTCAGAAATCTTCCCCATGATCTCATTCAATCAACGGTTCAGATCAGTTGAACGTTATAATGAAATCGCAGGCAACCTTTTCTCCATTAAATTCAAATTCAAACGTTGTTGATATCACATTTAACAAGCTATTCTTTATCTCTCTTCCTCCCCCTCCTCCTCCTTCCTCCCTGCTCTCGTCATCCATCATCGTTCACTTCAAAATTCCCACCGATCCGTTATGGGCATTTGATTGACGATTCGTGTTCTATCATCACCTCATTTTGTTTATTCTCACCTATTGACTCTCCCATTTTAAATTCGGAGACAATTTCTCCAACAAATATGGTCAAAACGCCTGCTTCTCCTTCCTCCTCTCCGGTGGCTATAACTGTGTCATCGGCGGGTAAAGGAAGTGGAAGTAGAAGTATGGGTCTAACCAGTCCTGTTCCACGTGCTTCAGTGTCGAACAATCCAAATTCCCCTCTTAGTGGCAGAGGAAACAGAGCTTCCATTGGCGGAAGGCGAGCATCAGGCGGTGGTAATTTCTGCTCAATGTCGAAAGACGATGCGATGGAAGACATCAATTCTGAATATGTGACCTATACTGTTCATATTCCTCCCACTCCTGAACGCCAGACCTTGTCATCGTCACAGACTAGCCTCGCCGAGGACGCCAAAATTATGGGGAAGCCCAATAGAAGTTACATTTCAGGTACGATTTTCACAGGAGGATTGAATTCGGTGACACGAGGGCATGTTATTGATTGCTCCGTGGAACGGGAGGAGCCCGTGAAGTCTGGGTCGGTTTGTGGAATGAAAGGTTGCGACGAGGAAGCAATGGAAGGCAAGTTCGAAGGTCCTTGCGAGTGTGGGTTTAAGATTTGCAGAGACTGTTATTTGGAGTGGGCAGGAAATGGAGGAGGTCGATGTCCTGGTTGCAAAGAACCTTTTAAGTATATAAGTGACAATGAAGAAGGGCAGTTATCTGAGGAAGAAGACCAAGCTCTGCCATTACCTTCTATGGCAGAATTCAAGTTGGATAAGAGGCTTTCGGTTGTGAAATCATTAAAAGCGCAGAACCATCCCCCTGACTTTGATCATACTCGTTGGCTCTTTGAAACGAAGGGAACGTATGGGTATGGCAATGCGGTGTGGCCCAAAGACGGGTATGGCGCCGGATCAGGTGCGACCGGATTGGAGAACCCACCAGATTTCAGAGAGAAAACCAGGAAACCTTTAACAAGGAAGGTTGGAGTTTCAGCTGCGATTCTTAGTCCATACAGGTAAGTCCAATACTTAGCTCTCCACGTACTTTAAATTTTTCTTGACAGTTCTTATTTTGAGCAGAGTTCAAATGTTTTTTGAGCAGAGTTTAATTGGATTTTTATTTTTGTTTTAAAGTTGGGGTCCGATATTGAGAGGCATGGATTTCATTTTAAAGATTTCTAGTGAAGAATAATTAGTTTCTGATCATGCTAATGTGTATTAAACCTATCTATTTCAGATTACTTATTCTGATGCGTCTTGCTGCACTCGGTTTATTTCTTACTTGGAGGATTCGCCATCCCAACCGGGAAGCAATGTGGTTGTGGGGAATGTCCATTACTTGTGAGCTTTGGTTTGCATTTTCATGGCTACTTGATCAGCTTCCTAAACTCTGCCCTGTGAACAGAGTCACTGATCTATCTGTTCTGAAGGAAAGGTTCGAGTCCCCAAACCTCCGTAACCCCAAGGGAAGATCTGATCTTCCCGGGATAGATGTTTTTGTTTCTACGGCGGACCCAGAAAAGGAGCCTCCTCTTGTCACATCAAATACCATTCTTTCAATCCTAGCTGTTGATTATCCAGTGGAGAAGCTAGCATGTTACTTATCTGATGACGGTGGATCTTTGCTGACCTTTGAAGCTCTCGCTGAGACTGCCAGCTTTGCAAGAATATGGGTTCCTTTTTGTCGAAAGCACCTGATAGAACCCCGAAATCCTGAGGCTTATTTCGGGCATAAGGGTGATTTTCTCAAGAACAAGGTACGGCTAGACTTCGTAAGGGAGAGGAGAAAGGTGAAGAGAGAATATGATGAATTCAAAGTGAGAATTAATTCTCTTCCAGAATCAATAAGGAGAAGATCCGATGCTTACAATGCTCACGAGGAGCTGCGTGCAAAAAAGAAACAGATGGAATTGGGCACCAATGTTTCCGAACCCATAAAGGTTCCAAGGGCAACATGGATGTCCGATGGTTCTCATTGGCCAGGAACTTGGGCATCAGCAGAACCTGATCACTCAAGGGGAGACCATGCCGGTATAATTCAGGTATTTTAAATTATGTATAGCTCATCTACATAATGCTTGGCATTATATATGACGGAGCCACTAAACTTTATCTCTTTCTGCAGGCTATGTTAGCTCCACCAAATGCAGAGCCAGAATATGGTGCAGAAGCAGATGGACAGAACTTGATTGATACAAGAACAGTTGATATTAGGCTGCCGATGCTGGTTTACGTGTCTCGTGAAAAGAGGCCAGGATATGATCACAACAAGAAAGCCGGGGCCATGAATGCTCTAGTACGCACCAGTGCTATTATGTCCAATGGACCATTTGTTCTGAATCTTGATTGCGATCACTACATACACAACTCATTGGCTCTCAGAGAAGGCATGTGCTTTATGCTTGACAGGGGTGGTGATAGGATATGCTACGTTCAATTCCCCCAGAGGTTTGAGGGTATTGACCCCAGTGACCGATATGCAAACCACAATACCGTGTTCTTTGATGTGAGTATGAGAGCTCTGGACGGTTTACAGGGTCCGATGTACGTGGGCACAGGCTGCATTTTCAGAAGAACAGCTCTTTATGGCTTTAGCCCTCCTAGAGCTACAGAACATCACGGATGGCTTGGCCGGAGGAAAATTAAATTGTTTCTGAGGAAGCCCAAGAGGTCAAAGAAGGAAGAAGACGAAATAGCTCTTCCAATCAATGATGATCCCAATGATGAGGACGCCGATATTGAGTCTCTGCTTCTTCCCAAAAGGTTTGGAAACTCCACTTCTCTCGCTGCATCGATCCCTGTGGCAGAATACCAGGGCAGGTTGCTTCAAGATTTGCAGGGACGAGGAACTCAGGGAAGGCCAGCAGGTTCTCTTGCAGTGCCACGGGAACCATTAGATGCTGCTTCCGTTGCGGAGGCAATAAGTGTGGTATCCTGCTTCTATGAGGACAAAACTGAGTGGGGCAAGCGAGTAGGGTGGATATATGGTTCTGTGACAGAGGATGTGGTGACTGGTTACCGTATGCACAACAGAGGGTGGAGATCTGTCTACTGTGTGACCAAAAGGGATGCTTTTCGTGGAACAGCGCCGATTAATCTGACAGATAGGCTCCACCAAGTGCTCCGATGGGCCACAGGGTCTGTTGAGATCTTCTTCTCAAGGAACAACGCCTTATTTGCAAGTTCTAGAATGAAGTTTTTGCAGAGGGTGGCATACATCAACGTGGGAATGTACCCTTTCACATCTATGTTTCTGATAGTGTATTGCTTTCTTCCTGCTATTTCTCTCTTTTCGGGCCAGTTTATAGTGCAATCCCTCAGCGTAACCTTTTTGGTGTTCTTGTTGGCCATCACACTGACACTCTGCTTGCTAGCACTTCTGGAGATCAAGTGGTCAGGAATTACTTTACATGACTGGTGGCGAAATGAGCAATTCTGGTTAATTGGTGGGACAAGTGCCCATCCTGCTGCTGTGTTACAAGGCTTGTTGAAGGTGATAGCAGGAGTAGATATATCATTCACTCTGACCTCAAAGTCTGCTACTCCAGAAGATGGAGATGATGAGTTTGCAGATCTCTATGTGGTAAAGTGGAGCTTTCTAATGATCCCTCCAATTACAATCATGATGGTGAACATGATTGCTATTGCTGTTGGTGTAGCCAGGACTATGTACAGCCCGTTCCCACAATGGAGCAAACTGGTAGGAGGGGTGTTCTTCAGTTTCTGGGTTTTGTGCCATCTCTATCCATTTGCAAGGGGGTTGATGGGGAAGAGGGGGAAGGTTCCAACCATTGTTTATGTCTGGTCTGGATTGCTCTCCATCATCATCTCTCTGCTTTGGGTGTACATAAACCCTCCTGTTGGAACACAAGACTACACGAGATTCCAGTTCCCTTAGAATTGGAGGAAGATGAACTTCCTCTACATTTGTGCCAATTCACACTATTCTTTGTCAATTTTCGTAGATGACTTTTTGTTGTATTAATATGAATCCTTAGTATTATGTTGTATCTTACCATGTGCTGTTTATGACATGTAGACTACTGTCTATATATAGAAGAAAAGTCATATATTTTCTTCTTCTCCCAGTTTGCCACATTCTTGTGAATCACTTGAGGTATTTTCATTTTCATGTTACAAATGATCTTGGGCTATTCGTAATACAAAAGTAGCGAGTCGTCAACTATTCCCTCAGAGAGAATTCGTCATAGCTGTTTATCTGGGGATCAATTAGCTGCATTGTTAAAAGAGTAAAGTTAATAGTTTAAAATAAAAGGTTCAACATGATTTAACGAATCTGGTTCTTGTGAAAAACTATTCGTGCCAACATCAAGGCTTATTGCCAAAAAAAAAAAAATGCTTACCTATTTAAATGTTAAAAGTTTAAATATAAATAAAAATAGGGAAATTTGCCAAAATAGGCAACTGTTGAAACAATTTATCAAACTAACTCATTTTGTGGCGCTACGGCGTGGCGCCGCTTTGCGTGTGGCGTGCCAAATGGGCACGCCACAAGTGGTGCTATCACGTGAAGCGCCACATATAAAAATATAAATAAATAAATTTTAATTGTTTGCCTCGAGGGTAGCTTTATAAAATGTTGCCCCCGAAGCAGCTGTATATATAGGGGGCATGAATAATTCACACCCCCTACAGTAATTATTTTATATATATATATATATATATATATATATATATATATATATATATATATTGCAGCATAAGGCAGGGGTGCAAAGCATGCCCCTGTCTTTATTTTTTAAAAAAAAACCCTACTTCTACTTCTATTTAAACCACCCCACACATATTCGCACATTTCATCTGATCCGCGGGAGAGGTTGGAAGCATAGTGTGAAGAAAGAAGGAAAGGAGAAACTCAATGTATATAAGAAATGAAACAAAGAAATGAAGAAACTAAATGTGATTAAAAAGAACACATGAAAGTGCAAGAAGTGGATGAAGATAAAAATTATGGAGATTGATTTTCTCTCGTTTCTCCTTTTGCTTTAATAGATGAATAATTATGTATTCTCTACAAAATAAATAAATAAGAACAAATCAAAATTATATAATAAATTATTTCAATAGTGGCCTATTTTTACAATTTTTTTTTTGGTTTATTTTAGCAAATTTCCCATAAAAATATCTTAATGTCTTTACTAGTACAAGCCAAAATAAGATTTACTTTTCAAAATTTAAAGTTCGAACTCACAAGATAGATTGACATCTTAAATATTAAAAATAAAACAGAGACTTTTTTAAAGTGAAATGAAAGATAGGCAAGGTGAACAAATATTATATAATGAAAAAAGAGATTAAAAGTTAAACCCAGAGGAAATTAGCTATGAATGGTGAAGAAGAACATGTGTAATTGATCAAGGAGAATGACAAGTCATGGTGTTCCTACATGACTTGTAAAATTATAAGGACTTGTAAATTAATTTTCTCTCTAATTTTTTTAATCACTTGCTGTACATTAATAATCAATTAATTGTTATAAAAATTAATTAATTAACTTCTCCGTGCTCTTTATCTCATGACATGACCCAAAAAAAGACCTACGTTGAAAAATTAGGCCTTTTTCCACGCACTAATCCAGAGTTGACAACATCAAATCAAACTACTGAGGATTGACATTTGAGAAAGATCAGGTTCCAGTTTTATCCTAATAGATGAGCTTGTTTAGCCACTCAAAAAAAAAAAGAGCTCGTTTCGCCAACTTGAAATCCACCAGAAGCCGTGTTCTTTTGTAGATCAAGCAATTGCATATTTGCATTCACGAGAGAATTAACTCAAAAAATAGAGATTGACACTAAATTACAACACAAATGTAATTCTTGCCTATAATTAAGGTCGGCTCGTCCGTTGATTATTGAGTCACTAGGTGCCTAACTTTTTACGGCAGGCATGAAGTTGGGAAACATGCGTGCGTGTGTGTGTGTGTTCTTTTATTTGATGATAATCCCGACGTTGTTAAAAGGGAATAGACGTTACAAGAACAAGAAAAGGAGATGGCCGCCTTAGTGTACTCTACACGCTACCGGAGGCTATCTGCTGGGTAAGAATTTGTTGTCTGAAGGCATAACACACCTAACCTACCTGCAATTCCCAAAAACGAGTGATCGATACTTCATGATTAAAAAGGCAAACATCATTTCTGGGCAAAAAGAGAAAGGGAGGAATAAAAACAAGTTTGGATTGAGCGCGAAGTAGGAAAATTTGTGACTTAAAGATGCGATGCAGGGCCAGACAAAAGTAAGATGATGTAGATTTCTTTTGTGGATTAGTACAGAGGATAAGATAATGAGGGAGTGTAGGAACATATATATTTCAGGTGGAAGCTAGAGGGCCGGGATTTCGCGTGACGGAGGGAGTGTGGAGGCGAAGAGGGAGTTGTAGATGTGGAGGATCACGTTGCGGTCGTAGTCCTTGAAGGAGGGGTTGTCGAAGCCCACGACGGCGTCTGCTCCGCTCATACCCCTCACTCCCGACACGGCCAGTCTCATCATCATCCTCATGTAGGCGTCTCTGAGCCACACCACCATCTTCTTGGCCCTGCCTGGGATTCTGGCGATTCGGATCTTGGGGCGCACCCTTATCCTCATCCTAGTCCTCCACCCTCGCCTCCTCCTGTCGTTCAGTCTCCGGTAGCCTCTTCTGCTCCAGAACTCCCTCCATCCCTTCACCACGCTCTCAGAAACACCTTTCATGGCCTCTTTTGCCCCTAGCATGTTGAGTTTAGGAGGTTAATCGCGTGTGTTTGTATATATATGGCCTCACATTACGCAAACAATGGGAGGGGTGCATTCAATGAAGGAGAGGCGTGTAGGTGTGGGTAGGATTTCACTTTCCGTGATAGTCTAAGCTTGGTTGGCATACTAGTTTAATTTATGGCCGATTCGGCTTACAATGTTGAGGTGTATCGCTACGTGGGGTGTTGGTGATGCATAGGTCCATGTCATTGGCCTCAGTTTTTCTAAACATATTCTTATATGTCGAAATCATTGCAATTTAGATTCGTATGTATTCTCTCATACGAAGTCACTAGCTACTTGCGGCCCAAAAATGAAGGGAGTATCTATTCGTTCGTTCGTTCGTTTCGGAAGATGGGTGCGTATAATTAATGAAGGCTGTTGGTGGTTGTATAGTTTGACTTTGGGGTCAGTGAGATATATACAATCAGCTTTGACAAAAAAAAAGATATATACAGTCAGATAAATGGAAACAGCAGAGAGTTGATGAGTAATTGGACGGCCTTGCAATTGCATTGCATTTTGGTTCCATATTATGCTTCAATTGGATACCCATTTATGAAGCTTCAAGTGTAGCCTTTGGCTGTTTTCGTTCCTTCCTCGTACGGCTGTTTAGCTTGTTAGGTGGGGTATCAAATGTACCTTCACGAATTAACTCATCAGCTAATTTCTTGCTCATTACTGCTACCTATATATTCTTCAAGAATTCCTCTCATTACTCCCATTCTCCAACCCTATCTCCCCCACCTACCCTTAATATTAATTCAAAGAAGAATAGGAGTGTATGTACTACATCTCATATAAATACAATATAATATTGGAGTTAATGAAATATTTCATCAATTGACTAGTTTTTTTTATGGCTCATCGATCACTTGACATTATTCAAACCTATAATTAATCAGCAATTTTTAATACAATAAATGAAAGTTTGCTTCTATGGCTTTAATTAATCATTATATAAAATCACAATGCGAAGTAAAGTTGGTGTTATGATAATATATATTGTACGGGTGTCTTGAACTCATCAAGCTTTTGGTTATGAAATTGCAGGTTGGATCTCTTGTGGATGTGACCATACTTTTCTCTTTGGAGAGAGGCTTCAATGGGAATATAATCATATATCGGACCTTAAATGAGAGAGAAATCTTTGTATGCTCAAATGAAGATAAATTTTAGAGTATGCTATATTGTATGCCACCTTCCATTTTAATATAGGACAGCAATATTTTATATTGTTGACAGATGGGTTGACATTATCATTGTAAGTAAGATTTGATCGAGTCTAACTGATTTAATGAAAAGGGCAGGCATATAAAAGAGAAAGGGGGGATCGGGGACTCAAATGGGCACCCATATGCATAGTGAGACATGGAAGGTGAGAGATGATGCGGTGTGGAGAGTGAAAGGCGTACCTAAACCAGCCATCTTCATAAATGCTCATCCTTTATATAGTCCCACCCTTCCTTCTATCCTCAGCCTTACATTCACATGATCTTAGAAAGTAGTAATCATTATTCCCACCCTTGTATACTTCGCCTTCACCATCACCACTCATGTCATCTTCCTAACCAAAACCCCCCATGTCCCCACAACGCCAAAACCACGCTACACCACTTCATTTATTCAGCATTGCACCAAAAAAGGACTGCAAGACTGGATAAACATTTCAAAACACAAAAATAGGGAGGTTTCCCTCTCTTCTATAGCCACAAGTACCCTCCTCTCGACACTTTTATTTCAGACACTATCAAATATTAAATATGAGCTTAGCTCTTATAGAGGACTCAACCATAATTGGTCATATCCCCTCCCCTTGGGTTCAACTCTATTTGTGAGAGGCTTTCCTCTTTTTAGGCATCAATTTACTTTGTTGTATACTAGGATTCAGTTGTTGTTTTTTTATATAAAAAAATTTAGGAAATGGCCTGGTAGTTTCAGGTTTCAGGCATCTATTTAAATACTTAGGAGCAAGTATATCTCATAACCAACTCTAGGATTGAACTTCTCCCTTTGTGTCTGACCCATTCACCAATTAAATCCAGAAACGAGGGGTATTGGATTCAATTGTTGTTTCTAAGATTAGGGGTCTTGGATTCAGTTTCTGGGATTAAACGCCAACTTTTCAGATTGAGTTTTTTTTTTTTTTTGGTAGAAACTTTTCTGATCGAGTTCTCCCACTATGAATGTTGAATCCATAGGCCCATTGAAGCACATGTGATTTTAGTTGGGCTTAACTTCTACCTACATCTTAATCCAAAGTCCAAACTGTCATAACACTATCGCAAGCAAAAACTTACCAACGTCAGCCCAAAAGAAAGAAAGAGAGAATTATAAAAAAAAAAACGAAAGAAAGAAAGAACCCTATATATGACGTGTCCAATTACACAAAACTAAGATGAAAGGCTTCTCCTGCGTCAAAGATGCTGAGCACTTTAGGAACTATTCGCAGTTCCCCGGAACAGGAGATCAAAGCATTCAACTGTACATGCGACGTAAAACTCCATATTAAAACCAAGGACATCTACGTCCATATGGGCACTACATTATTCTCAAAAATCTTCGCCTCGAAGAGCCCTGAGAACTCTTGAATGTGGTGCATCCGGGTCACCGCGCATAGCGTTCTGCTTCCATATCTCAGTAGCCCTCCTGAGCGAATCCTCCGCCGTATCCAGCTGCTCTGGAAGCCAACCAATCACATCCCTGCCTGCTCCAGAGTCGGCGGTCCCATCCGTCGCCCGTGTGATAGGCTTCCGAGAATCTGCGAACTCTAATTCCGACAAGGGCGACGCTTTGTGATGCTTATAGTATTCTATTTCATCCTCCAGCTTTTCCGCTCTATTCCTCTGATCCTTTGTTCCATCCTTCGGCCAGGGGCTTCCATCGAGACCCGCACAGCTCACGTCTTCCAAGGCTTTTGTTCCCTGCTTCCGCTTTTGTTGAAATGTTGGATCCAATCGCTGCTTCACCCCGCTGCTCTTCAGCCTTGCCGAAGATTCATACGGATAATTGAGAGTTTCGAGGAACTCGTCTTCTTTGGGTACGTGCTCTGTTTCTGCAAATTTGGTATTTGTTGTGCGCTTAATTCCCTGCAATACCCATAGACGCAGACACGCAATTGATATCACAGTGTCAATACACAATGGATAAGTTACAAAATTGAGGCAACCATGTTGATAGGGAATGAATTAAATGGTTACCTGGGGTTCTCCTTTGTGAACCGCAGGGCCGGCTTCTCGTTCACCGGAATGAATGGCAGGGTCGGCGGTTTGACCGCTAGGGGCAGCGCAAAATCGTCTCCGGAGATTATGACGATAGACTGCAGATAAAGTACGAATTGAAGTCCGTGCCGTTGTATCCAATAACCTTGACTGCATGACGTTGCTTTCTGTGTTCTGCTTTCAAGACTTGTAATTCTTAAACTTGGTCTGGATGGCATACGAAATGGGAAAGCGAGAGGACGTAGAAATAGGGAGCGAGGTGCTTTCTCGAATTTACCCGACACGTGTCAGAAACGTTTGACGTGGCAACGTCTCTGTTATCATGGCGTACTTCGTGTGTCGGCTCCCCATTGGCTAAAGAGCCCTCTAGAAACATAGCTCCTCTGGGACTAGTGACGGAGGAACATTGAAGAAAGCTCTAGGGCAACGAAAGCTAAGTAGTTTTCACTATAGAAACTACAGCAAGAGCATACTTGCAGATTTGAAACTTTATTATTTTATTTTGGCCAGCCGTACTTGAGCCTACATCTGGGAGTTACAGCAGGGAAAAAGCATATCAAAAGAAGAGCATTTAACGATCTACAGTACTGAATGAAATGGATAAGTTGTTTCTTGTTGGCTTCTAGCATCGAAGCCACAAGAAAGAGCCATGAGTGATATGGCGGCTTCCTCTTCCTCTTTTATCTTCTTGACTCTATCAGTTGGAGTCCTCTTCCTGCGCTTTTGTGATTCTGCACTGTTCAGTCCCGGAAGAGCCATTCTCTTTCTGAATCGTAGTCCGCACGCGTTACAAAGAGACTGGAAATAGCCGGATTTAACATAAAAAATATATAAAGTCAGAAAGAAGCGATGGTTCATGTAATCAAAGAACTAATCCATATCATAACAGGTCAAAACATAAAGAACAATTAAAGCAAAGGGACAGTCGACGATGATATACCCTTGGCCCATCTGGACCTGCCCTCCATAGTGGTGTAGTCCTCGTGTGGCATTCCCTGCAGATTTTCTCTGCTTTGACATCCATGTTCTTGGGCTTCGATCTTCAACGCTGTTTCATAATCTCTAGTTACGACCAGGCAAGTGTTGGCTGACAGATGGAAATAATCAAACTTGAAGGATCGAGGCTTCAATGCTTGTTCCTCTTAATTTCTATGTCTTAATACTCTTCCCAACACAAAAAACTCATTTAGGGATAAGAGGTTGGTTCAATCATGAGCACCGCCGGCTTCTCCAACCACTATTATGAATTATGATGGGGCGTTGATATATGGTGGGAGTCCGAGAGAGAGCCAGAATCTTGTAGAGCCGGTGGTATGGTGTCCAGTTAGATGAATCCAAATGTTGTTTTAATAAACAAAACAAATATAGAAACACCCAATAAGGAGAAATAGATGAAAGAAAAGACAAAGTCCGACCCAAATAATGTTGCCCGCATGCACCAACCAACTTGAAGCATTTTCTCATATTTAAATATCGCAATAATTTAGATTTAGGAAGCAGCGGCAGAGATTATGAATTGTTAAGGATTATATTTCATCCCATCAAATCAAGTTTTACATAATACCAGAAAGACAGAGTAATGATACTTAATATTGCCATACATTTTGTATTCTAAACATATACAATACGGATCGAGATCTGGTTTTTCTGCCCCGCCTTTTGGGTTGGCGGCAAGAATTAAGAATATCCACGCTGACTGTCTGATATTTGCGCTTGATTCTTTATTAATTAACTAACCTTTTTAGAAAAAAAATCGCTGCTATGCTGATGATGTAATGAAAAATATAAAATAACCAAAAAAAAAAAAAAACATCTGGTTTATCTTGTGACAAATACGGATACTTACAAAAATATTGGGGAAAGAAGACGACAGCGTTGGAATAGCAGAGAGGGTGATAATTGATAAGGTAGGAAAATGGAAGGGAAGCTGTCCCGCACTGCAAAGAACCTGGCGTCGTCTCCTATTCAAGAACTGTCATACCTTGCTCAGCGATGCAACGCCATCAACCTCGCCGAGGGCTTTCCCGACTTCCCTGCACCTTCCCACATAAAAAATGCCGCCGTTTCCGCCATTGTTTCTGACTTCAACCAGTACAGGTGAATTTTCTGCAACTGTTCAAGTATTAAACAAACATCTTGCTTACCATTATAAACGAAGTTATGTCCAACCAGTTTTGAATTTAGATTGTATTTGTGCTTTATTTAGTTTAGATCCCTCCCCCGCCCCTTGTTTTTCAGTTTTTCTGGATTTTGACAGATTGCCCTGTTTCTAATTTGAGGCATGTGCAAGGAATATGTGATCACCTTGCAAGGATAGTGAAGGAAATGCACGGTTTAGAAATCAACCCTCTAACTGATGTAGCTATTTGCTGTGGTCAAACTGAGGCGTTTGCTGCAGCAATTTTTGCAAGTATGTTTTTTATCTGTTTCCAAGCATCAGAACATGAGTTGGTTAAAATACTTTAGCCCCTTTTTCTTTAGTTCACCACATCATTATGTTTCAATTCAAACAGTAATTGACCCGGGTGATGAGGTCATTGTGTTCGACCCTTCTTATGAAACTTATGAAGCTGGCATTCTTCTTGCTGGGGGAGTTCCGGTAAGATTTCAATTCATTTGGCAGCTATCATAAAGCCTGCAGTCTGGTGTTTCAGCTTCCCGTTTTGAATTGACTGGTTTGAAACTTCATTTATCTATTTGCCTCTTTGTTTTTGGTGACCTTTATGGGCATCACAGGTACACGTGCCACTTGACCCGCCCCAATGGGCCCTGGATCCAACCAAATTCCTGAACTCATTTACTGAAAGAACAAAAGCCATCGTGCTGAACAGGTTGGAAATTACTTTAACTACATTGAACCTTAGATAAACTTCATCATCATCGTGAGAGCCTCAAACTGGTTCTTTTAAAAACGAAACTGATAGAATAATGGTATAGTGAATCAAAATCCTGTCTTGCGTCTGAACAAGACATATAAATCAATCATAAATTCATCATTCATTCTTTGTTAACTTTCATCTCTAAGAAAATGAAATCCGACTAGTTCTGATATGCCCTTTTTGTTTGAGGCTAGTTGCAAGCTTGCAATCGTTGGAGGAGTTTGGTGTGCTTTTAATGTGTTTGTTCCCTTTTCTAATGTGTGCTTTTAGAGTGTAAAGCACCTGAGAATAGACTATAGCTGTAATGTTAAGTGTTAACAATAGGTTATGAAAAGGTCCTTGGCTCCAAGTTGACTTGTAGGAAAACACATCCCTTGTAATATAATTTAAATTGATCAAGGCTTGTCAGCATCATTGTGAATGTGAATAGGATGTGCTTATCCTCAGGTTATGGTTTATGCAAATACTAACATAAAGTTCAAACAGTCCTCACAATCCAACTGGCAAAGTTTTCACAAAAGCTGAACTTGAGGTTATTGCTGGAGCATGCTGCAGCCGAAATTGTTTGGCTATAACAGATGAAGTATGATGCCCCTTTTCTTTATGCTGGTGGAATTTCAATTTGAGGGTTTAAACAAGAAATTATCTGGTGATATACAATGCCTACTCATGTTCCATATGAATTTCCTGAAAGTAATGCTGTTAAGTATAATAAGAGGAAATATGCCTTGTAGCATAAATGTAGTTGTAGTGTCAAAGCTTTTAATTTTATGGTGATGTGTGCTCATTCTATTATCAACATGTAAATATGGATAATTTATTGAACTGCTAGATATGGATAATTTATTAGCTTTCTTGCCTCATTCTTTCTTTATTGAACTGCTAGATATGGATAATTTATTTAGCTAACATGTAAATAATGTGTTCTTCTGATACTATATGCAGGTATATGAGCATATAACTTATGACAATGCAAAGCACGTTTCCCTTGCCTCGTTTGCAGGGATGCAAGAACGGACTGTTATAACTTCTTCTTTATCTAAAACATATAGTGTCACAGGTCAATGCTGCATGAAACCAAACTGTACCTCAAATATTTTCTTTCTCTTTTTTTAAATTTTCACATGTTTTTTATGAGAATAACATAAATTTAATGACGGTCTAAACATCAAACAGGTTGGAGGGTTGGATGGGCAATCGCCCCGGCATTCATCGCGTCTGCAATCAGGAATATTCACATTAGAATCACGGATTCTGCTCCTGCACCTTTCCAGGAAGCTGCTCTGACTGCTTTGAGTAGCCCCCCTGAGTACTTTGAGTCACTAAGAAAGGTAAGAGACCAAGATACTCCCTCCAGTCCTATTATAAGAGTACAACAATCGAATTATGCGGTTTAAAAAAGTGGTTAAAATTAGTTAAAAACAATTAGTGTGTTTGAAATAAACTTTTTTTTTCAAATATGTACTTATTTATGAGGGGCAAGTAAGAGAGAGAAATAGAGTAAATATAGATATCATTAACCTTTTAATTAATACAATTTATATAATTAATGAGAGGCAAAAATGGGAAAAAAAAACTTTTTAAATGTTTAGACAACTATTGCCGGGCTCTTTTAAAAAGGATGAAAGCAATTCAAATTTTGAACTGTTATAAAAAGGACCAAAGGGAGTATCATTATTGTTCTCATTGGGCATACATCATTCAATATGACCTAGTTCCAAACACCTAGAATTAACATCATAATACAACCATAGGGAAAAGCGTCAATCTAATAACAACTAGATGCCTTTCATGAATTGTTTAGAGTTTGACAAATTAATTGTTCTGTTCACAATTTGTGAATAACGAGGCTAGCTATAGATTTTATAACTAGATATTTGCTATCTTTCTCATTCATCTTTTTGTGTTTCTTACTTTGTACTCAGGATTATGAATCAAAACGAGACTATATCGTCAGTTTACTTGCTAGAGTTGGTTTAAAGATACAGTTTAAACCTCAAGGCGCCTTCTTTTTATTTGCTGAGCTTCCTGATGGTTACCCCCATTCTGATGTATGCGCATTCTTTGCTAAAATTAGTTTGCGAAATATTTGAATTATCATGTTCGTTTCTAAAGTTGTAAGAATAAATACATTATTGGTTTTCAGGTAGAATTTGTTAAGAAACTAATAGTGGAAGCAGGAGTGGTGGCCGTACCAGGACAAGGATTTTTTCACCCCAACTTAGAAGCTTCTAATCAAGACTGTAACTACCAGAAGAGATATATCAGGTTTGCTTTTTGCAAGAGCAATGCCACTTTAGCTTCGGTTGCAGAAAGATTTGATAAGATTTTAGATGCTGGGGGACTTGGTGTACTTCGTTGAATTGACCGAAGGGATCATTGATGATATATAGGATGCTACAAGTTAAGTGGAGGAAATGAGTATGAGACTATGACTAAGGACTGATCAAACTTCCTCATTCAATGTAAGATAATATTTACTGAAAGACTGTGTGAAGTAGCAAGTGTTTGTTGAGGGTGCACCGATCTCTGAAATGTTTGTTTTGTCGTGGGGCCCTGTTCAAGTTTTCACCCGCAAGAAAGGCATTTTTTATATATAAAAAAAACCAAAACAAAATTATATACAGAGATGATGACGCATGCGTTTTTTTGGTAGTGGACATGTTCCATTGAAACAAGCATCATATTCCATTTCTAAACTTCTAAAATAAGCTTGTCGGTGATTTTTGTTGGTGATCTTTGCAGTCTGAACCTCTTAAAACAGTAATTGGGCAGGTTAATTAGCATACATTCAAGTTTAAATTCTACTAATTACTTCTTACCTCCCTTGATCAGTTGTAGGATTTTGGTTACAACATCAAAGTGGGTCTCAAATTGCAGAAAATATACTCTACACAGTATTGTTTCAAGGTCACGCAATCATATTTTCCCCCCTTTCGTCTTGCTCTTCACTTTACATGTTTAAATCCTAGTGGACTGTGACAGGACGAGGGTGTCTAACAAGGAAGTCATTTTCTAAAGGATTTTTAAAGGTGAGATTTGCTTCAATATAGGAAAACAATTCGGCCAATTTATAGTGTATTATGTAGTTCTTGAAATGGCATATAACTTTCAAAGGAAAAGGCAACAAAAGCTTCTATTTAGTGTGCTATAAAAATAAGATTCTCAGAGACTATGCGGATAAATGAACATGTTGGGATGAGGTGAGGGAACTGGTATATTGGGTTTCTTGTGATGGAAGAGAATTAAAAAAAGAAACATATATTAGCTGGTAAAGAACTCTAGAGAGCTAGTAGCTGATCTCTTTTGCTTCAGTCTTTCAACATCTTTATATCTAGCTTGTAACTCAGATTTGATGATTAGGCCCAATCTAGTCCCTTTTTCTTCTTTTTCCCACACTATTTAAGGCCAGCCGGCTGTCTCTTTGATGCTGCATTGTCGTCAGAAAAATGGCAAGTGAGAGGGGTTGTGTGGAATTTTCAAGCACCGTCCAAGACGTAGCTGTTCATCAATCATCAAACAAGAGAAACAATGAGAATTGGCACTTGGGAAAAGCACTGGCCTTCAGGGCTGTGTACGGTTGTGGCAGCGGAGGAAGCAGCAGAAACGGGAGAGGCAATGATGCCGCCAGAATGTCACCAAGCAGGCTCAGCAAGGTCTCCACGGCCTCTGATCCAACACTCAACTAGCTAAAATCTTAACCTATACACTCAACACTCACCATATTTAGTCTCCTACTTTTCAGTTCCTATTTCCAACAGAAAATATGAATGCACTAGTAAGATTTGTTGTGTATTGTGTGTGTGTGTGATGTAGGAATGCACTAGAAAGATTAAACCACTTGTATTGTTATGTGTGTTGTGTTTTTGTGTGTGTGTGTGTGTGTGAGATTTAGGAATGAACTAGCAAGATTAAACGACTTATATAGTTAGTGTCGTCGTTGGTTTATATGCTTGTCGTTATATTTAAACCTGGGTTTTGCACTTTGTCCAAATCTTAAGTACCTTGTAGCTTTTCTTTTGTAACGAGTAACGAGACGGAGGGTTTCAGTCTCACAATACAATTCAAGAGTTCAAAGTTGAAACTTGAAACCTTGGGAGCAACTTAAAAAACAAATTCAAATCTTGAGCTAAGCGCTTCGACAGTGTAGAGTTAAGGAATGGCTAATGGAATTGCTGGGTTCTCAAAGAAGGATGGGACTTATAAATTCTATCAAGTGATGCTCGATTAGATTTCTCATCGGACCCAGCAACTTTCTCCTTGATCGATTGACCCAACAACCAACGATTTCTGTTCTTCTACCCCAAAAAAAAAAAAAAAAGAATGATTTCTGCTCTTTTTGCTTTTTCGGCCAGGCCAACATCTACCCAGCAACAAGAAAGTGAGGAACTAGTACGACGTTTCGAGGTAAACTCTATCAACTCAGGATCTCCCAAGATTTTCATACCGGTGGACTTTAACAAGGCACTACACAGAACAAGAGCCCTGCGTACGTTCTTTACCTTTATCAATAGTAAATTGTGTACTATGGTGCCAATGGAACACTGTTACGGATATCTCACAAATGGGCCAGCCCAATAACCAGAGAACTTAGTCAAAATGGTTTCAGTTATGCTCATAACCGCTTTCTTGAAAATAGGAGTGGTTTTATCAAGAATATCTATCGTTATGGTAACCGCCTATGAAAGAAGGAGATTATTCAAAAACGCATATCTTGATATCCCTAAAATAAAGGATAAATCCAACAGATTAAGATAGGGCTCAGGTACGCCTATAAATAGGGTAAACCCCTTACAAGGTACACACTTCTGAAACCTTAGCTTTTCTATTCACACAGCGCACACACACCACCCCCTCTGGCTATCATTAGCCTGCCGTATACTCTCGAACTACGTGGACTTTGATCCACACTATGGTACGTAGGACCCCGGGATTTCACCCCGGGCCAAGTCCAACCCAACTTGTGATCCACACCGGATCAAACACAATTTTTATTTTTTATTTTCATTATGTTTAAATTCATACATAGTTGGGAGAAGGTGAAAGATGTGGGTGTGAAATCCATAGTAAAAAAAGGATGATGAGTGTGAATGTGGGGGCTACTTTGAAAAATAAAAAATAAAAAATGAAGTATGTGGAATTGAATGGTGTTAGAAAAAGTTTATAGTATTCACAGCGCGTCAACAGTATAATTTTCCAAGAATAGTATATATTCTTGGATGAATATGTACAGTCTAATAGTGTGTTTGGTTTGGGGGAGGGTGAGAGTGAGAGTAAGGAAAGAAGGAAATTAACCAAATTGTCATTAATAAAGGGAATATTTTTTTTTTGTTGAGAGTATGTTTTAAAAATATTAAAAAGTTTCTATGAACTTTTTTGTAAAGAAGAAGGTAAAAGTTTTCTCTCCCCCCTCCCCTTCCTCCCCTCCCTCAAACCAAACACACCCTAACAGATGTTAAGTGAACAACTAAGAACTGGAATGAAGATTTCAAAATTCCTGGGGCAGGAGAAATCCCGCCAGTTTATTAAGTTATTTGTTGACAAAAACGAAGCATTCATTTAATAAGACATATTGACAGAAAAAGCGAAGTGCTACAAAGCAAATTACCGAAGTCAGGGGTAGGCAGAGAAGAACAAGGGCATCAGGCTTTTGTCCTCTGCACATATCTGTCCACTGCCCTCCTATACTCAAAACACTGCCGTTTTGGAGTAAATTGGGAAGAAGCTTGTGTGTTTCTTTTTTTTAAAAAAAAAAATTAGGATACTGACGGGTATTAAAAAGATACTTTAGGATACTGTACAGTACTGAAAAAATACTACATGATCTTGAAAAATTATTTTAGGATGTTTAAAAAATATTTTAGGATACTGACCTGGTATTAAAAATATACTTCAGGATACTGAATAGTACTGAAAGAATACTACATGATCCTAAAAAATTATTTTAGAATCTTAAAAAAATATTTCAGGATACTGACCTGTTATTAAAAATATACTTCAAGATACTGAACAGTACTACAAAAATATTACATGATCTTAAAAAATCATTTTGAAGTACTGATTAGTAATAAAAATGTACTTCAGGATACTGACTCAAGCTGGTTTTCATGACTTACGTTTCCATAAATAAAAATAAAACTTATTTCTCTCAGACACACACACACATATATATATATATAACTCACGATTGAAAATATTAAAAAGCTGGGTTTTAAGAACAGAAATATCACATTTCAAACAAACCCTTGACTGGCCAGCAAGCAGACCCCTCATTGTGTGTCTTCCAACCTTTTCCCAGTGCGGTGGGCCGACTGGACCTCGATCTGTCAATCACGCCTCAGTGCATCTAGCTCCTCCTCATTCTCAAATTTCCTAAATTCCTATATATCAAAAAAATTTCCTAAATTCCATTCCTCTCACACAAATACAACCGCACCTGCACATCTTCCTTCCTGCTTCACTCGCAAATATAATTCCATTCTTTGACTGATACAACTTAATAGATCGCTAGATTTTAATGATATTCCTGCTTCCAAATTCAAAGTTGAGCTTCAACTCGTCACACATGCACCCATATAATACTTCCGTTATAATTCATGCATCCTCTTGTGTATTCGGTACTTACATGCGAGACGGGACTCTCCAGTTAAAATATTGTTATTCTTTCTACAGCTACACAGTGCGTTAACGTATAACACCGGTCTTGGACGGGTGAAAATTCTGACGCGTGCATCAAAATATTTCATCCATCGCCCGTGGAATCTTTGATTGGCTACATATGCGTAGGAGTGCGTGTTAGCATTTCGAAACTGAACATATGTCCTTGAAACCTGTATACGTACGGAAGAGAGCACCAATCAATATTATTTGTCACCCATATATATATGGTCATTATTTTGCGCTTCCGTTGTCTATTTGAAGTAGACTAATACTCCTACATAGCAAGGTAGTATATATATATATATATAGATAACTGCGTGTCTGCCCAAAATCGCATAGCCCCACCTGAGCACCAAAACTGTTTGGTTCTGCAGCAACAGAAGGCCAAGAAAAGGGAAAATTAAATGCACGCACTCAAAGATCACAGGGGATGGAGAGGCGTTTCCAAATTAAATTATGGATTAAGATGCAATTTTGCACATGTGTTTTACTTCGAAAGCGCCCAGTACCACATGTTTTTTCTTAAACCAAAAATATACATGTGGTTATGTTTTGATGTGTTTTTTATCCAGAAAAAAGGACGTGGTGTTGGGCGTTCTTGAGGTAAAACAAGTATAGAAAATTACACCTTAACCCTTAAATTATTAAACTCAACAAGTGTAATTAAGAATGCCTCGTATTCCTGTTTCTACACGCTACCCAATGCCATATGATGCACGGGAAGGACGACGTATGCCCCATTCAAACACCCCCTGTTCTTGCCTTCATCCAGGACATCGCTCGATAATAACTTTATGTATAAACTGGGTGCTGATCATGTAGTACAGTGTGGTGCCACCTGAAATCCTCTCCGCCCCAGAAAGTGATATATAGGTTGTAAAGTTTGATATGCTGGAGAAGACAAGGAAGCTGATCATTATTATATGTAGTTACTCATATAGGATTAGCTTTGGGTGGTCCATACTCTATGAAAATCTTTGCTTTTAAGCTTTTTGAGTAGTGATGATGCTCGTGCTTTATTTTTACGTACTTTGCAGTGCCTCTTGATCGGTTGGCTCTTCTGGGTGTTGGGCAGCCTCCTCTATTGGCAAAGAACTCACCAAAACATTCCTCACTCATGCTTTATTGCTATTATATTATTAGCTGCCACACCACTCTCTTTCACTCAAATGATTCTAAATAATGATAGATGATGCGATGCACCGTGACCATAGCCGATAGAGGCGTCGATTTTCTGGTCCACAGAAGGCGAGACAAATTAAAAACCCTCAAACTCGGACACAGTTTTTGCCAGTAGCCTTTCAATATGGCTTCTCCCATTTTCTTTTCTTTTTAAGACTCTCATCAGTCTCAATAAAGACAAATCGAAAAGCTCCTCCTTTGTTTAACTCCAAATTCTCTCAGCGCCGCACTCACCCCTCTCACAACTTCAAAACCATTTGCACATTTCTGCCTCAAGACACGTTCCATTGCTTCCCTTTCTTTATATATATTTTCCCCATTCTGCCCCTTCCCTTCTCCAAACCCTAACTCCATTCCCTGTCTTGTTAAATACATCCTCCCTCGCCCCCTCCGGCTCCTTCCTTCCCTCGCGCCATTCATTCCGGTCAACGCCATGGAAGGTTCCGGATCGGGCCATCGCCCGTACGGCGTCGTGAGCGGCAAAGGCTACAGTTCCAATTGCAGCTACACGGGACGAACGGGTACGACCGGTAGGGCACCGGTTCCGGGAAGTGGGAACCGGGGGAGTCAGAGCGCACCGAAGCCGTGGGGATTCAAGGATCCGGAGGCCAAGAGGAGGAAGAGGATTTCCAAGTACAAGGTGTACACCGTTGAAGGTAAAGTGAAGACATCGCTTAGGAAGGGGCTCCGGTGGATCAAGAACAAGTGTTCTCAGATCGTCAATGGCTACTGAGCTGTTCCGTTCCGTCTGCAGATCATGCCACGTCAAGCCAGCATTTTGTTTGTCTCTGATGTGGCAGCAATTCAAAGATATAGGACTCTGTTGTAAAAAAATTCTTACTTGACTCTTCCCTTTAATTACTTCTGATTTTGAAGTTTCCTCCCTTCATGTTCATGGTTTGTCCGTTTTAATCAAACCATAGTGGATGATTGAGAGATTGGGTTGATGTTCCTTACATCAAATGCATTCACTCCGCGGTGTTCCGTTCATTCTCCTCCTAACCACCGTCGTTAATTAAATTGAATGCATATATATTGCGCTTGGGTGTGATTCGGGCTTAACTCAAACTGATTCCAAATTCAACTAATAAAGCAGCCGAGCTAGAATGTCATAATATTTGCCTGGATAAATTTGTCACCAGAGTGAGCTCATTCTTAATTGTAAATAACTAAATATCAATCAATCAATTATTATATTATGCTGTGTAAAAATTCAATTAATCGATTTTATTTAATCTCATTTCATTATTTTTTGTATTCAAGATGTTAATTAATTATTGTTTACCTTCGAATAACGTAATACTGTCATTTTTTATTTCTTATGCTTAATCCTCGGAATAATAGAATGATTATTCTTGTTAATCATAAGCAGTACGAGTTGTATAACATCGATAGCAATAAGAACTCATTTCTTGGGCCGATGTTAAACTGGCTAGCTTCCTCCATGTTCCAGGGTCAGGCTTCAACCATGGCGAAGAATCAGACGGAATAAACAAAACTATGGTGAAGAAGGGTGTTATGACATGGAAATTAAGTAGATCCGGAGATAATGGCTTTTTCTATTTTTTATTTTTCGTTTTTGATGAAAAATGGAGGGCCAAAACCGAATGCATTACAGAAGTTTTCATTTTTATATCGATTAAAACGAGGGATTTCGACATCATCAGGATATTAATACTCTGGGATTGATAGATAGAGCGAGCATTCGATACGGTAGTAACTTGGTTTTAAAGAACAAAAATACACATAAAGTTTACCATCAGGAGCATCAAGTACCACGAAGTTTTTTCTGGACTAAAAATGTATACGAAGTTATGTTTTGGGAACTCCTAGCACTACGAGCCGTTAGTTGACCAATGTTCACCGTTAAGTTTGACGTAAATGAACAGTAACATCGCTGAAATTATAATTTTGCTTCTAGTTTAAAGCTGAAATTATTATTTTGCCCTTAGCTTTAAATAATGTTTTTTTAAAAAAATAAAATAACCTCTCTCACTGGTGGCCCCACCACTAGCCACACCACCGCCGGCCGCCCATCCCACTGCCGGTCGCCGGCGACATTCGGCGACCTCCTCTGGCAATTTTTTTTTTAACAATGTTTTTTTAAAAAAAAATCTAAGGGGAGTCCGGTGGGCCCCACCACCGGCCGCCGCCGACCACCCCCTCTGGTGACTTATTTTTTTAAAAAAAAAACTAAGGGAAGTCCGATGGACCCCACCACCGGCCACACCATCGCCAGCGGCCGCCCTCCCCACCGCCGTCCGTTGCCGGCGAATTTTTTTTTAAAAAAATCTTAGTTTTTTTAAACCCCACCACCGGCCACACCATCGCTGGTGCCCTCCCTCCCCACTGCCGTCCGTCGTCGACGACTTTTTTTTAAAAAAAAAATCTTATTTTTTGTAAAAACCTTAGTTCTTTTTTTAAAAAAAAGTCACCGGGGGTGGCCACAGGTCGCCGATAGTGGGGAGGGTGGCCACCACCGGCGGTGGGGTCCATTGGACTCCCCTTAGTTTTTCTTTTTTAAAAAAACCATAGTTTTTCTTTAAAAAAAAGTCACTAGAGGAGGTGGTTGACGACGGCTGTAGGTCGGCGGTGGCTGTAGATCGCTGGCGGCGGCCAGCGGTGGGGAGGGCGAGCACTAGTGGTGGGGCCCAACGGACTTCCCTTAGGTTTTTTTTTTAAAAAAAAATTATAAAAAAAAAAGTCGCTAGAGGAGATCGCCGAAGGTGGTCGGCGGCCGGCTGTGGTGGGGCCACCGGCGAGAGGGGTTATTTTATTGTTTTAAAAAAAAAACATTATTTAAAATTAAGGGCAAAATGGTAATTTCAGCTTAAAACTAAGGGCAAAATTGTAACTTCAGCGAAGTTACTGTTCATTTCCATCAGACTTAACAGTCAACGTTGGTCAACTAACGGCTTGTGGTGCTTAGAGCTCCCAAAATGTAACTTCATGTATATTTTTGGTCCAGAAAAAACTTCGTGGTGCTGGGCGTTCCTGGTGGCAAACTTCATGTGTAATATTGCTCCTTCTCCCTTAAACGTAAGATATAATTAATTTTTAAAAAAATATTAAGAAAATTTGTTAAATTACTTTAATATATTTATATTTATTATTTTTTCTTCGAACTATTCAGTTGAATTAAATTAATATATAATCCAATAATACATAATATGATAAAGAAGCAAAAATACACATGTGTCTTACTCCAGGAGCACCCAGCATCATATATTTTGTTTTAGCAAAAATACACACGTGGTTACCATTTTTAAACAAATGTCATATTCTACCGTTATGTTACTGTTCACTTTATCTCTTTCTCTCTCATCATAGTGAATAGTAACATAACGGTGAAATGTGATTTTTGCTCCAAAATGGTAACCACATGTGTATTTTTTGCTCCAAAAAAAACATATGATGCTGGGCGTTCTCAAAGATAAAGCACATATGTATTT
Source organism: Acacia confusa (assembly GCA_037074495.1). Taxonomy (NCBI): domain Eukaryota; kingdom Viridiplantae; phylum Streptophyta; class Magnoliopsida; order Fabales; family Fabaceae; genus Acacia; species Acacia confusa. Next base: position 2,434,301 of record CM073507.1, on the reverse strand, counting down.
TTGCTCATTTACTCTACATAATATATGATATGATTAAATAACTTATTTAGCTTTCCTAATCTTTTAAAAAAAGTCAACTATATCTTGTATTTAAAATTTAAGGATATTTAAGCAAGGACGGATAGGTTTATTAAATTCGCAAAAAAGACTAACATGTTTTAGGATCATTAAGGATAAACTTTCTGAAAAAAGGAGAGAGAGAGATGGATGATTTTATCAGTAGGACCCTTTAGCTGGCAGCATCGGAGCACACTTATAAATATTGAAATAAAAGTGGTAAATATTGAACATTTAAACTAAAATATTAAAATTGGTTAATTACGACAAAAATATTTTATAGTTATGACGTCAACTCAATTTACATGTAATCCGGTAGAATTTCCCACCCAAATCCATAACATATGAGAACTGGTTTTTTAGAGGCACGGTTCAGATTGCCCCCAAAGGGCAAATTAGCATGAATATAGTTATTATCCATATGTTTAAAATTCAATTATTTATTATTTATATGTAATCCAATTGAGTAGAAGTGTTTTTCTAGGATCAAGGTGTGTTTTCATGGTTAATGAACAATGGCCTTAGAACTTATGTGCTATTCTATGAACTTTAAAAAAACTCACGTTATTAGATGAATTTAGTGTCTCTTTGTTTTAGTTTTTACAAGTGATTTTATAATTTACGATGTAAGTATGTATGTGAGAAGATATTTGTTTTTTAATTTATGAATTATTTTTTTCCGTTTCCCAAATAAGTATCTACTGTATACATATTTAAGGGGCTAGGAGCTGGATGTTGGGCTCGAAGCTTCTTTGCGGCTCAATTCAAGTGTGTACCGAAGCGGAACAAAAGACACAAGCCCGAAATAATTTCGCCTTGTGAAAACAAACTTAGATATAACGATTCTCGTATAATATCATTATTGGGGTAGCTGTTTTAAGAGCTCCTCTAAGCGTGTAGGTTGGTCGTGTTTTGAAATAATTGTACATAATATATAGTTTAATACATTCTCATTTCACTCAAAGAATGGTCATAAGAAATGATGTGAAGCTATACGTACACTTTGAAGTTTGAAACCTTCCTAACTGGTAAATGAATCCAATAATAAAATATGGGAACGACTAATGTGAGGCTTATATGATTGTGCCTTGCCTTACATGAAATCAGTTTTCTCCTCAAACCTCTCTTAGTTGTCTGCGCTCCCCATGTGCATCGCCGTTGACTTCAGCTGGTCAATCCCCCAAATCCTTTCATTTCTAGTATTTATCTTATCAGCCTCTATGTGAACGCCACAAGCACCTTTTCAACTGAGACACTGATTCCTTCCTAAATGACAAGTAATTAAATTACGAAACTAAATATTTTCTCATAACTAATCATTGTATCATCTAAGGATACACAATATATGATATAATTAACTCATTTAGTTTCCTTGATCTCTTTAAAAAAATCAACCATATCTTATATTTAGGATCTAGAGGAATACTATTAAAGGCTTTTTAGAAAAACCAACTTTTTTTACAAGTTCAGCCTATAAAAATATACAGTTCGAGATGTGAATATGAAATATTTGACTGATATATGGATTATTATGTTTTATTTGCGAATATAAAAATTGTGAAATCTATCTATATTTAATTTTTGTTAAAAAAATAATCTTACACGTCTTGAGTACAACTTTCAAACGGCAATCACGCGGTTTAGGCACACCAATCAGGATGGGCTACGACAGTCGAGAGCAACTCGGTTTCATGTTCCACGAAATGGGGTTTTTAAAATTGGAAGCTCTGGGTCCCCTTCCTCAGCCTGGCCCCACTGCGATCATTTGTTTAACCAAATGAAGCAAGCGTATGCTTGCACATACTCCATAATCTTTCTCCTGTCCTATGATTGACAACTTATAACTAGATTCGAACCAGACGCCGCCGCTCAAGTGGGCGTGGGTCCCCTCATCCTCACATGACCAAAATGACCCTCCCTTCCCCCCTCTTACTGTCTATCAGCTTATCACTCAATCATCAAACTGAGCAATGCTTCAGTCATGTCACACACTATTGAGCCACAAATTTGCTCAAGTCCTACATTAAAGCAGGACTAGAAATGTGGATTCCTCAGACTCTGACAAATACCAAAACTGATATCATACCTAGCTGTCATTATAAGCTGACGGCAATTTGATGAAACAAGAGGAAAAAACGAGGGGCAGAACAGGAAGCCAACAAAACGAGTCCAGCTCGATCTACCCGCGTACGGTGTGTCCATAACATCTCACTTTAAACAGGTTGGCACCGCCCAGAGCCCACATTTTTATGCCGGAATTTACCACGTTACCCTTGCTACCCTTTATAAACCACCACGTCTCTTGCCACTCCCATCATCTTCATTCATTCATCAAAGCCTCAATTCACAGTCACTCGCAAGCTTCTCAGATTTTGATTTCCAAGTCCCATTTTTGTTTCGTTTTCGCTGCTTGATAATGGGCATTGAGAACCGTACTGGTGCTGATAGAGCATGGAAGATATTGCGGCTGGCTCTGCTCTGGGCTCGCAAAGGTGGAGTCTTCAAGCGCAGGCTTGTGACGGAGATGCGTCTTCTTCCCACATACTTGAAACGTCTCACCCACACCGCTCCGCCCAGCCAAATTTATTATTTGGAGCGCGAGCTTTCCTTCGACAAGACCCCCATGTTCAGACGTCCCTCCTCTATGCGTTTCCATTTGCCTCACATCCCCTGTATCAATCCTCATGTTCATTTTGAATATGACCGAGACGATGATCTCTGCTATGATAACGCTCAAGACGTCGATGAACAATGCCGTTACGGAGAATGTGAACAAGACGACAACGAGGAGGACCAAGGGATTGATGTGCGAGCAGAGGAGTTTATTGCTAAATTCTACCAGCAGATGAAGCTCCAGAGACAGATCTCTCTTCTACAGTACCACGAAACACCCACCAGACGCAGCTGTTGACGCTGCTCCTTTCACTGCGCTATTTATTTGTTCCCCCGAATTTTGAATCCGCACATTTTGCGGGAGTTTTGTAGATGCCCAGAGCTGTGGCGGAGTTCGAGTGTTTAGTGTTTACACGCTTCATTTTTTCCGGCAATGTTCATATTTCATATCAGAGTCAAATAAATATCAACCTTCCAATTTAGCATTCTTTTTAAAAGATCAAGTACGCGTTAGAATCGTTATGCATGATCTTTCTATTACTGCATTTTATTTTGGTAGAAGCGACAGCTTTTCCTTTCAAAATGTTCTTCTTAGGGCTTGTTTTATGTTTTTCATTTTTGAGTGTCAAACTCCTTAATGAAATATAGACATATATGAATAACCCAAATTAATAAGGTAATAAAAAAACATAGAATCATAAATAAGTTTCATTTATGAGTGTCCAACTCTTACTAAATAAGTAGAATGTCTATATGAACAACATAAATTAAAATTAAACTTTTACAAGTGTTTTACTTTTCATGAATAAATGCTCTTTATAAATAAGAGGAATCTTCTAATGAATAATACATTAATTTCCAAGGGACAGAACTTCAACTAATTGGTATAGCAGCTTTGATGGTCGCTGGTGACCGGAGCCTGACAATTAAACTTTTTTTTCAAAGAAAAAAAATAAAACAAGGGAAATTATTATATTTTTACCTACAAAACTTATTTTCATTTTGATTTATAGAGCTAAAATAAAATTATTTTCATTTTGATTTATAGAGCTATAATAAAATTTCAGAATGTTTTGGTCAATTGAAATAAACTTGGTCATACGATCCTTTATGCTCTAAATAAACTAGCAGAACGAAGGGGATGTCATCATTATTTTCCAGATTAATGAGACGGCAATTTATGATTGGAAAAATTAAACAAATAAATACAAAATTCTCCAAATCTTCTAGATTGGATCAAGTACGCGTTGATTGTATAATCTGAATTTTCTTATTGTTTAACAAACAAGGAGAGCAGATCAGATAATTAGGCACGTAAAACGAATAGGAAGTAAATCTCACACACACGCACATATATACAACACGGAAGGATTTTGAGGCAGGCTTGAAAGTTTAAACCTATAATCAACATCCTGACATTGCAACAAACATTAGCAGAGCTCTATGTTTTTTGTTACATCAGAATCAAAACACCCTAATGGCAACCTTAGACACAGCTATAAAAGTAAAAGAGACGTCCAAACAACGTTACAATGGACACGCTTTTGGAACCAATCAAAACGAATTTGGAGCAGTTGCACATATACTCAAGTGCGGGGAATCCCTTCACCCGCAGCTGTCTTTTTCCTTTCCATTTTGTTCAAAAAAATAAACATAATATCCTAGCAAAAATACTATGACATTGTCAAAATAGCATGATATTGCACGTTAACTTCCATTTTCATGACCACTGATGTGGGCTTCCAACTTCCCTGTTGCCGCCAAAATCAGACCTACATACAAGTACACCACTTGATTAAGAATTAGCCATACATGAATTGGAGACACCATATAGGATGCCCAAGAATCAGTTGCTCTAAAGATTAACGACCAACAAGTACCTAGAAATAAAGCAGACGGTTTAGCAGGCCGCGATTTAAATTCAGGATGAAACTGCACGCCTACGTAGAATGGATGACTTGGAAGCTCTAGGATCTGCTCAAAAGAAAGGTAATGTCACCAAAATCCATGGGGTATTTTTTCGTTTGGGAAAAGAAAAAAACTTTGATGTGCAGAAAACCAAGGGTGAAAATCAAGCTGTAGAGTGCAGAACACTCAATTCAGTTAGAGGAGCAACAAGTGTGTGTTTCCGGAAACCGCTTCTTATATAAAGTGAAGCACAGGGCTGCTTCTCAGCGCTTCTGCATTTCACGTTTGGAAATGTTGGCCCCTCAAACACACCAGTTCTATGTAACAAAACGATTATGGGAGGAAAAGCGGGGATAGCAAATGCAATATAATTAATTACAATTTCTTCTCATCCAAACAACATTCAATTATTAAACTTACTTCCATTCGCTTTCCACTTTCATCTCTGCCAACAAATTTTAGCCCAGCTTCTTCTAGTGTTGCACTAACATCTGGATTGACCTGCATTATGACATCGCTGAATTAATATTCACAAACTAAATGCATCATGTTCTTTTAAAACAAAAGCCAACCTCGTATCTGTGCCGATGCCGCTCATCCACATGCTCTGAGTTGTGGTACCTGATGTTTAGGAACACATAATAATGTTGGCAAGCATAATAAGGGTGCCGAGAACATTTTACTCTCCCAATATGGGTAAGAGAAAGCACATATACTACAGCAAATTCAGCTTAGGAGTATGTTTTATGCCCTTTCTTTAATCCATGAAATGGGCTAAGTTTATCATTAAAACTGCAAAGGGTAATGGAAACATCACATACAGCTTGGAAGTAATACAACCAGGTGTCTGGAACAGTGTTCTACGGGATCCCAGCCTCATGGTGCTTCCCATGTGTGTTCGTGAACCCTGCATGTGAAAACGTATTATAATGACATCCATTGTCTGGCTATCCTAGTGAGAAGTGACAAGGAATATTTTTGAAATTGGCAAAAACAAGAAAAGGGGGAACCAATGTGTACCTCAGGCATGAAAATCACAACAGGATTTGGCGTTTGGGCATCAAACTCCATACTGTTTGCCCTTTCCCAACCCAAAACCTGAGAATCACCCTTAAATTGCAATATAAAAACATATGGTAAAACAACCGAACACAATGTATACAGAAATATTACTCACTGATCTTGCAAACTCAATCACAGCAATCTGCATTCCCAAGCAAATTCCCAAATATGGAACATTGTTCTCCCTGGCATATTTGGCAGCTAGGACCATGCCCCTCACACTGCGATGTCCAAATCCACCAGGAACCAAGACACAAGCTGCACTCTGCAAGTATCAATTTCCAAAAACAGCTGTGACATAAGATTCAAATGCTAAAGACCTCTTCCCTAATTCTTTAAATTCAAGTCCAAAGGCAGCCCAGCCGTTCTAACAAAGTCAAAAACTCTCCAAAATAGAAATTTAAACACACTAAAGACCCTTACGCCTTAGCATTTGCCCATCATTTATTACTGATAATATATTCACAGGAAAAGGTGTAGTATTCAATCACTAACAAGCAGATCTAGCATTCAATTTTTGTTAAAAAGTACAGGCAGGCGGCATCAAAAGGCCTAAGAAAATTTGTAAAGTGATCATGAAAGATGTCACTTTAAGAGATAATAAACTTGGAAAGATATGCCACTTTATGCCAGTCTTTCCATTTACCAGGAATCAAGTAACACCTAAGAAAACAATATAAAGGCAAAGCATATAAAGGACATTGCAAGAAGAGAGAAAGATAGAGAGGGCAAATAATATATGAAAGTAAGGCTTACCCTCAGAGTCTCCCACGCCTCAGCATATGCTTTTGGTGCCTAACTGAGTGAAATCAAAAGTAAATAAAGCTGGCTACATGCAGAGTGAAAGTTAACAAAATATCTTCAGAAGCAATTTGAAAGAAATCACTACCGATTTTGCACTTTCATCTTCAAGGTCAGAAGCTGCAATCCAATCAATTGATGGCCTCACTGAGCATGAAATGCAAGCATGCAGAAGAGCCTGTAAGCAGATCAGGCATAACAAAGACTATTTACACACTGCAATTACACAAGAGAACAAGAAACTTGATAGTCCATTATTCTATTGAATCATAGCATGTGGATTGCAAAAATCAAAACTCATTTCCCAAAAATCGTCATGCTCAAATGCAAGAAGAATACACACAATACTGTTGTTTAAAATTTAGATGAAATCAAACAAAGCTTTTATATTCCTATAGGAAATAATAATTTTACTAATATATCAGGACAAAATGACATCAACTATACATCACTTTATGGAAAGAATCAGAATTAAAATTAAAAGTGTGTGTGTGTGTGTTTTAAGTAAATTCTTGAGTACTATCATCACACCATCATGTAGTCAATAAGTTATTCTATTTAAAATTAGTTTGATAGCTAAATAAACAAGCTAAAATTCAAAACTAGAATTATTTACATTTTCTTTCTCATCTTGAAAAACAAAACAAAAGCTATAACGCACCTTTATAACAGATAAATATGAATCTGATAGGCCAACATATTTCCCCACCATTGCAATTCTCACCTGTAAATGTCATAATGTTCTTATTCTCGCACAGTAGGATATAAAATACATTCAGACAGAGCATTGCAAACATATCATCGTGGTACTAACAGAATCAGTAATATTATCATAAGTCTCGGCCATCTTTGTCCAACTCCGTAAATCAGGAGGCATAGCGATGCTGAAACAAAACATTAGAATGAAATAATTTAGCATTGTCCATCATCAAATTGATATCCCGAAGAAAAAAAAAAGCCTCAGATTTGTGTAGCATCAATGTAGTATAAATCTTGCATAAGATGCTATCATCAACCATAATCACAATGGTGTATATGTATCATCTAACCTGGGTTAACTGATGAAAAATCAGACTAGGATATATAGCTATGGTTTTCACAATACACATTAAGGGCAAAGCAAGACTCACCTGATTAAGTCAAGCTGCTTTAGAATTGAATGGTGCGCATTTTGGTTCTGAAAATATCAGCCAATCATAAAGTAGATAATTAGACAGTAAATACATAATGCAACCAAGAGTCAGCATAGCGGGAAAAAATTCTTAGAAAGCCCACCCTAAGTAAAAGAGGAATGTGCCAAATGTTTGGGACATCATGAATATTCAGAATATTATCAATCTGTGGAGACCATACAAAAACTCTAAGATCAAAAACTTTTTAAGGCAAAGATAAGATCAATAACTAAGAAAATGAACCTTGGTTGGCAAATGGTAAAACCTAGCTAAATTGACTAACAACTTACCGGGACATGGCAAAACTGTGTGAGTTTATCCTTTGTATTTTGCAAAAGAGGCTGCCACATTCAATATCAAAATATTTTACTTACTGTAGAGTAAAATCAAATATTAGAGAGATAATTGCCGAACTGAAGGATGCATTTCAAAGGCACAAAAGACTCTACAACAGTTCTTCTGACAACAAAAATGAGCATGAGGAAATAAAATAGGGAAAATCCACATAGGGGCCCAAGATACAAACATAATTTCAAAAAAGACCCAACCAACTTTCCCATATTAGAAAAGGCCCAGGGCCTTTTCTGGTATTAAGTTTCAAGAGAAAACTACCAAAAACGCCCCTGGAGTTAAAAAAGAAAAACGAAGGCAGCGCAGCTGGGGCGTTTTTGGTAATTTTCTCTTGAAACTTAATACCATGGGCCTTTTCTGGACATGGGAAAGTTAGTTGGGCCTTTTTTGAAATTATGTTTGTATCTTGGGCCCCAAGTGGATTTTCCCAATAAAATATATCATTGCAGGCTAATGGAGGAACTAATGAGGCAATGAGAATTTTTTTTTACAAGCAAGATTGAGTCATCTTCTAATCCTTTTCTAAACTACATATAAATGAATGCTATCTAGAAAGACCAAATAATATTAACACATGTAGATCTTGTCTACATCTAAACTGCATGAAGGGACCAAAGAGTTACCCGATGTTTCCCAGAGTGATGTCATTTATGTCCATTAAGGTGCTAAATGGTGTAGTAACATACCTCAGCAGATCGACATGCTAAAAGGTGAGGAGTCAAACCCAGTGCTCTAAGTTCCCTGACACTGTGTTGTGTAGGCTTTGTTTTCTAGAACCGAAAATATAGTAGCCAGACAAGAGGAAAATTAATTAATTAATACAAACAATGGGGAACCATAATACACAGGCATTTAAACATTACTTGCTCTCCCACAACACCCAACACTGGTATTAGGCTAACATGGATGAGACAGAAGTTGCTGGACCCTGAGAATGAATAATGAAAATAGTCATAAAAAAGAAAGAGAGTATTATGCCACAAGAAACAACATTTCACAGCCAAATAGAAAATAAAGAAAACTTAAGCATGATCATAAGATATTTGTATGTAGGCTGATAGCGATCCAAATTGCTATTCTAGGAAAAATAAGAATGTTAGGATAAATTAGGAATTAATTATTTTATGTTTTATTATTTAGATTAAGATTAAGATTATTTATCTATTTGAATTAGATAGATTTATCTGTTAGGATTTAGATTATTTATTATCTATTTGAATTTAGTTATCTTTTATTATTTATTTTATCGAGTCTGTTTTGATTATTTTTTATCATTATCTTTTATTATCTTTAAAGATATTGATAGACTTATTATTAGGATTAGGTAGTTATCTAAATCTTAGTTTTAGACATATTTTAGATTTACTATTTATCTTTTTTAGAGTCTTGCTCTCTATGAACTATTATAAATAGGCATAGTGCCTTACCAATAAAGTATGACAGATTTTAGAGAGTAATCATCGGAGTGAACTCCTGGGCTTTATTAATTAGTTAAGTTACAGATTCTGGCTTTCCTAATTACTAGAGATAAGGTTGTTCTTATTGAAGTAGCGAGATTCTTGTTATTTCTCTAAGATCAGAGATTAATATGTTCAGGTATTGAGCGAATTCTAATATAGGCTCTCCAATTTTTTTCTACAAAAGGACAAGTGGAGATTTTTTCAGTTCAGAACCAAATCATGAAGTTTTTGAGAAAAGTTATTCCATAAAAAATAAGCAAACCAAATTAGACATCATTGAATAACGCAGAAGATTGAAATCACAAAATTGTAGCACTAAGCTTACCATATAGAACCATAAAACTCAGACCTATCTGTATAATCGATTTTTATGTATTTTCCATGAACAACCAAAACAATCTGTCTTATTTGAATATATGATGATAACCAACAGAATTTCAAAGAATATCAAAGAAACAAAGACACTCTCCTGCCATGCTATAGAAAGACAAACCAAAGAATCTATGATTATACTTAATTTTGAAAAATAAATTCATGGCTCAAAGTAGTATGCATACAGAGAGTAACTGTACAAGTGACACTAATTTAGTAGTAAATTATACAATGAACTTACCAACAGAAAAGGACAATTGTCGTAAAGCCTCAATAAATGGCATAGATTCAATATCACCTGTAAAATCATAAAATTGTACTCCCATGTGATGAATTGAACTGGGTAACATGGATGGAAAGAGAAGCATCTCTACTTTACAAGAACCTTACCCACAGTGCCTCCAAGCTCAATCACACAAACATCAGCTGGCCCCTCCTTCCCATCCACAGGAATCACAGCGACTGATTCAATCCAATCTTTTATGGCATCTGTGATGTGCGGTACCACCTGTATCAACATCCCCAAAATTCAGTAGTTTGTTCCCCACCCATACAATACAAGTACGTACACAACACAGAATAGCAATTATAACGTGTATCACCTGAACAGTTTTTCCAAGGTAATCACCCTTGCGTTCCTTCTCAAGAACAGACTGAGCAGAAAGACAGATGATAGTCAAGTTATGAAAGTATGGAGTAATTTCATTTTACAGTTCAGTATTTAGTCCTGGAAGATATAAAAGCACCTGATAAATTTTTCCAGTGGTGATATTGTTAGCTTTTGTGAGTGTGACATCTAGGAAGCGCTCGTAATTTCCCAAATCCAGATCAACCTTCCAAGCCGAGCAACAAAGGTAACAAAATAATTAGTCAATATTATATCACCTCAGTACATTCAGATACAAACAGATATATTGTGGAAGTAATGAAACCTCTCCACCGTCGTCAAGAACAAAAACTTCTCCATGTTCAAAAGGAGACATGGTACCAGCATCTATATTCAGGTATGGATCTGCAAATAGTATAGAGAACAGATGCATAAGGAAGTTGCAAATTATTTGATTTGCTCATATATCCCTATGAGGAAGCAAACAAATAATGAGGATTACAAAAAGAAGTGCAGGTAGAAGCAAACAGTACATACAGAACGGCCATGACAGGAAACCAATCGAATAAAAGTGAAGTACTCTGAAGCATAAACTACATACAGAACGTCCTCAATAAGCACAGGAACAATATAGAAAGGCAGGAGAGATTATTCAAGATAAGAGGCACCCCACGAGTCATATTGACCACAGGTTATGAAAATACTAACGTTCAATCACGGTAAAGAGAGAAGGTATTCAAACTAATCAAAATACCAATGAAGACAATGATTCAAAACGAAAAAACTGTGCAGCAATGAGAAGAGGAAGGAAGCAACGAACCAATTTTGATGGAAGTGACACGAAGACCACAGGCCTTGAGCACGACCCCTATGCTGCTCGCCGTCACGCCTTTGCCCAGGCCACTTACCACTCCACCGGTGATCAACACGTACTTCATTATCAAAGGTATAGAGTGTTTGAGTATGTTTCCGTACAGAATTAGGACCAAAATGTCTGTGTTTATGACTTAATATCAGAGCGGGAAGGTGGAAGCTGATAACGAGAAGGCTGAGAAGTCAGCAGCACTCCCCTGGGTTGCTGGAACTGCAGCGAAGTCGGAGGTCCCTTTCTAATCTAATCTAATAAAAATAAAACCTAAAAAGAAAAAAACCTAATTAAAAAAATGGGTCTTCCTAAATCCTGCCTTGCCCTACGCTTTTAGAACCCTTTTAGACCCTTTTTTGGTGGCTTCCTGCTTACGGCTGTCCATTTCGCACCTCTTTTCTGTCCAATAATACCGCGACATGTCAATGTTAGCCTTATTCCGTGCTGCACGCTAATTATTCTCAACTTCATCGTATGATCATATAAGGTTTAAGTTCACTTAATACTCTATAAAGCACTAATTAATAAATATATTTGATTTTTTTATAAGGTACTAGTATTTGTTTATTTCTAATGAGCATTAATTATTTTTTTATGTATATCTATTATTAATAAAAATAGTGGATGATAATAATAACAGGGTTTAATGTTTCTGCCCTTAAGGCAGAAACATTTTATCTGCTTCACTCATATAAAAGTGAGTTGGTCCTATTATTATTTTCTCTTTTCTCTCTTGATGGTGGGACACTGGGACCCACTTACTTTTATGTAAGTGAAACAAATAAAATGATTCTGCTTTAAAGGCAGAAATATTAAACCTATAATAATAATATAATATTAAAGTTTAGTAATACAATTGGTAGGGATAAAGTGAAAAATTACTTAAATTCTGTGATAATTTTATTAATTTTAATTGTTTTTATTAGTTTATGAGAATTATTAGTTGATGTTTTATAATAAAGATAAAGATAATAGTTTGAGGCTAACTTAGTGACAAAATTATCACTTGCCTACGAGTGGTTGTATTTATTACGGTCAAAAAAATAGAACCGCGGGCAGTTTTTAAGCGGGGGTGGAAAATGTTTGTTAACGAGGACCGTAGGATGAATCAGCAGCATAAACTCCTAAAAATACCTTTTCGTGCGCATAACAACGATTTGTTGTACTTTTTTCCTGAAAAATGGACAACTTTTATTCATTGGTACCGTTAGATGATGATCCACTTTGTGGCTTTTTGCTTATTGGAGGAGGAAAGGGATTTCCTTTTGTGATCTTTTTATATCATTCTTTCATCAGAATCATCATTAGTGACCATTCGTCACTATTCCCCCCGTTATAAAACAATCATAAAGCATCTTATCTCCAATTAAAAATACATGGAGCATCTGTAAATATTACAAATATAAACTTTACTAAAAAAAAATTAACTAAAGTCTTGTTCTCTTCCCTTTGAACTATTTTTACGGAAGCAGATCATCTTCTTTTTTTATTTGATTAGTTTATCTAAACTGTTGATTGAAATGATAAATGAGAAATTAAAGTAGTAGTATTGTAATCTTTTAAATTAATTGGACAAACGTGATTTATAAATAATGAATGATAATGAAAAAAATTCAAACCTATTTTTTTAGCTAGCCTCTAAAATGTCACAATTCTAGTTGTCCCCTTTTCTGAAATAAAAAATTCCACAGTCTTTTTTTTTTAAACAATGGGAGTGTGAAAGGCCTTCTGCTGTTTACTTTTGAAGTGTTTTCCAATTTTTTTTTTTTTAAAAAAAAAATGGTTACCAAACTCACTGAAATGGACATATAATTTTTGAAGATGCGAGGCAAATTTTCTTGTAATATATATGATATGCCATGGACAAATTATACAATGCCAGGAGAGCCGACGTGAACAATCAATCTCAGTCACCAGAAGATACCATTTTAAAAGAGTAAAAATAATGTCATTTGCAAATGAAATTGAACACGCAGGATTTAATTTCGTTTAAATTTGGGAAGGGACAATAATTTAATGAATAAAGTCGAGTTTCGAGGCATAATATGTTGGCTAGAACATATACCAAATACTCTTTCTAGTCTTTATTATAAGACACTAATTACCTTTAAGTAACTCATTTATTATTATTTTATTATTATACCCTTATTTTTAATTAATTCTTTAAACTCACGTCATCAAATCAAAGTAAGGGTAAAATTATAAATATTTATTAATTTTAGACTAATTTAATAATTTAACTTTCATTTCTTAATCTATAAGAAAAGGTAATCGATCTTCTATAACAAGAATAAGAGGGATTAGTATATAACATAGTGATGTTTATCCAGCAATATGTTTGAACTGCCTGTGCATGCGTGACGGCGTGTCATGTTTGTGCGTGTTTATGTTTGTTGCGAGTTTTATGATTTCGGCTGTACCATTGAAAATGACATGCATCAATTTGCCACAGAATGTAACCCAATTTGCTAATTAATAATATCTAATAGAATCATCAAGTTCTCATTGGTACAAATAGTAAGGGATTCAGGATTAGGCTCTTGAATCGTGGGTTCGATCTCCTCTGCCGTCGTTGAAACTTCTTTGATAGGTGATCTCGTAAGTCTCCAGTAAGTGTTCATAGAGCCCGGGACCGTACCCTGACTTTAGTAGAGGACCGGTGTCGAATCCTTCCAAAATTTTTTCTTATAAAAAAAAAAAATCATGTTCTTGTGGTGCCACTTGCCACGCCTCTGTGGTGGCAGTCCTTATAACCATATATATCCACTCCATCCGATCTTGGTTCTTTTAGAAGGAATATTTAAATCAAAATATGTTATTTTCTGTTTAATTAATGTTTTTTTTATCCTTATAGTAACACTCATTTTTCAATTTATTCTCACTCATTACATCATCTCACAAAAATAGTATTTACAAATGCAATTAAAAACAATATATGACTTAAATATTATTTCTTATTATATGGTAAAGGAGGGAAGGTGTAGAAAACGAGAAATTGGAGAGTGCGCCTTGTGGGAAACTCAACCAATTAAAAGCAAATATGTGAGTGAACACGTGTCACGCGAATGTCGATAATAAATTTTTCTTTACAGGAAACGCGTCTGGGCTCACTCACAGCCTGCATTAATTAACCCACCACCTTTACAGTACTAATAACCAAATATATGAAAATGAACTCTTTCCACTTGAGCACCACCCAGAATATCACTCACCTGACCTTCCCGCCTTTGAGATGAATTTCAATCTTCTGATTTTTAATATCTGTAATTTTATAATCTCAGTTTATATTCAATGGTCAAGCCAATAATTAATATGCATACAGCAGCATAATTATATTGATTACCTTGTCAAGCAGGCGCTGGATTTCATTCCTGGCATAGTCAGAATCTTTTCTCCATGCAATTCCTGGTAGCTTTCATGTAAATCTTGCCGTACCAAATATGTTCAAAATTACAAAATTTGAACGACTTATCTACATTCCCATGCATATATCTCACCTTTTCCCCCTCAAAGATGCATATATGTCACTTTGTGTATCCGTAGAAAGCACATACATCCTTAAAGACCTGCTAAGCTTCTCTACTTCCTCTTCTATTCGGCCAAACACGGCCGACCTTCTTCTCTTCATGAGTACCAGCTGCAAACTCCTTTACCAATGCGTCCAGCTAGGCTTTAATTTCAACTACACCAGCCTACATATAGAAGGAAACATTAATTAGTTATATTTCTCACAAGTAAGCCAATAATTAATTGCAACAACTTTATTTTTGATGCGAAATTGTATTTTGAATCTCTGTCAGAATCACTGACTTTTCAAGTAAGCTGTCCTTCTCGGTCTCTATTTGTGCCACATTTACCATTGAGGAAATTAAGCTACGATGTCATCGTCCAACTATCCAAGTCTCTTCCTCCTCCATACACTTCGCCGCTTTTCTTGCTCTTTGGAAAGAACTTTAATGTTGGAAATGCTTTTACATCATATATACGTACCTGTATTATATTATACAATTAATCTCTGAAGCACACTTGACATCCTTAATTTGGTTCCGCAAGGACCTCTCAACATCCAGCTATTTCATCATCTTACTTCAATTCGCGGCAAGATCCTTAATTATATTTGTCAGCATCCAGGTTTGCAGTCACTACCTCTTGCTCCATCTTAAATGCTGCAGCAACCTTTTCATAAGTCTGAAGGGAAGAGCACAATCAAATTCCACGCTTACTAATTCTACAGATATTAAAGGCTGCCTACAATTGATAAAAATATAACAACCAGCACTGATGTTTGCTTGCCAGAGCAAGTTCTCTGCAATGTCTGCACCTGGAAAAATCACAAAATCTAATAAGGTTGTGCTACTAGTTGATGGAGATTATACAAAATCACATAATAATATGAAAACAAGGCATAGCCTTTGTCTTCTGAAATTTAGACCAACCCAAAAACTGTGCGAGATAAAGATAAGGAGACAAGGAAAAAAATGTTGAGTACGTACCATGGTGCATAAAACTCAACCAAGACGTCTTTGGTCTCATCCAAGACGACCTCATCAAAATTGATGGGAGTAATTACCACCACCTTGGATTGAGCTTTGGTGATCTTCACCTTGGTTCCTGTATTTAAGCCAATCCTCTGTTCAGGCATCTCAACCCCAACCTCCAGGCAATATGATAACTGAGACCAAAAAATGTGCAGTTCCCTACGTTAATGGCATGGAATCTACTTATGTATATAAGTGGCTCTGTAAAGCGTCACTATCACACTTCAAATTTAAAGATTAGAGGGTGCAAGTTGGCTCGTTTATAATATGCTAGCTTCAGTCCAAATACTATATTTCCTTGGAAATCACACTGATTTCAGAGATAATTAGACATCAAGGCACGTGGCTTCAAATGAGTCAAGCAGTGCCAGTACCTCCCTCTGTATTTACAAACGCAGCTAGAGATTCTGCAGTCCTTTGCCCTTTGTACCTTGAGGAATTTTCCAAAATCGGTCACGAAGGGATAAGGCAAGAGGGTAAAAGAAAAGAAAGGCAGAATGATTAAGAACTAGGCAACCAATTATAAAAGTCAATCAAATTATTCTTCCGACTGGCCGAACCACCTTTTGGGTTCCAGATATCCTTTGGGAAAACATTAAATTGTTGGGTACTCATAAATCCCATATTTTTTGCACAAATTCTTGTGTTGATCAAGTCCACCTGTAGCAGATTAAAATTTATATTAGAAGTAAGCACTGTAAGAGAGTGACTTCAATGGAGGTGCCAACAATTATTCGGTGGTCATGTATTCCCCATGAAGCCGCATAATTGCCTTATGTTGATCATCAGTTAACTTTATAAAATAACAATTCCTTATGATGATGTGCTCAATTTTGTTTAAGGTACATACAAGCATGCATCTTAATTAGAAGGGATCTCTTAAACCGATCAAAATGCAATTCGGGGATTATGGCATGCATCATCTAAAATCTTGAAAGAAAAATGGTGAGACAAATAAGGAAAAATCATTCGAACCATTTGAGCACTAAAAGATCACCATTATTGGACGTTGCAAAATGAACATGGAGGAAGCACGAATGGGAAATGTTGGGTATCAAGGGGCACAGAACTCAACAAGAGCTCCTCTGTACGTGGCGGCCGACGGAATTCCTGGTCGAAAGTTTCATGGGTCAGCACAGCGACGTCGCGGGCTAAGGAAGATAGAAGAAGAAAAGTGAATGATCTATATCTTGCGGTCTCCCTGAATGACGAAGGAAATTTTGTTGGGAAGTGGTGTGTTATATGCATATATCAGCACCTGGGATTGGGAATAAGGCAGTTTTATATATTTGTGTGTATTTAGTGTTTATGGTAATTTTATGGTAGCTAGCTACTTGGATTCTATTGCAAGCGAGATTGCGAGCACTGGACTTGGGAACGTATGCCGCGCCCCCATAGAGTTGTGACGTGCAAGCCCACCTTAACATGAGCAACCGCCCCCACGATGACTAATGAGAAATTCAATTCCTTTTTTTTCTTTTTTTTTTTTTAGGATGTAAATCATTTTTAAAACTTTCAAAGTTTAAATTTAACCCTCTAACTTTCATTTTTTAAATATAAACCCAGGCGATGAGCATGAACCAGACTAAATTAAGTTAAAGGTTAACCAGAGGTTTAGTCTGGTTAAGACCTCATGCTGAAAAAGACATCATAAGATTTAGTCTGATCTAATAACAACTGAACTTGTGTCATCCCCTAATTAGTTCATTGAACTGGTAGATTGGTATGGGTAGTCTAGGATATGTAATTTTTTTAATTCACACCAGGTAAAGAACAAGAAAACGATGAGATATACACTTGATTAAACCAAAAAAACTAAAGAAAACCAGAAACTATTCCTCATCAGCGTCTCCTTCTATCTAGATTAAGCCAAAAAAACATTTTGCTCAGACTAAAAAACTCAAAAGAAAACTAGAGGAATGAAAAATAGAGGGAGGGATACCGATTGAGAAGAGAATCAGTGGCAGTGACTCTAAAAGAAAGACCAATAGCAACACATGACCAGAGGATCGACACCAAGAGAAGGAAAGTAAGGATCGACGCGCGAGGTGGGTGATTAATGATGAAATTTCCATGAGAGTGAGGAGAGTAAGTGCCTGTTTGGCATGGGAAAAGTCTAGTGGAGGGGATAAAATCCCAGTGAGGAAAAAAGCCAAAAAATTTGGTCTTTGGGATCACATCTTAATCGATTGAACTTTTCTTTCAAAAAACTTGGCTTCTAACTTCTAACTTCTGATGATGAGCATTAAACTTATTCTGCTTGGCATTGCTTGCACATTCTTAGTAATGTAGCCTTATAAGCCCTCTCTCTTACTTCTCTTCTTCCTCATTTTGCTTCCTATAGCCACACCAGATTAGGCTTTTAAGCAAGCTGCCTTGCTTGCTCTTCGTTCTTCAATCAATGGCCGAACCCTTCTCTGGAACATCACCGAGCCGGACCACTGCAAGTGAGTCGGTGTCTAATGCGACCATGGCCAGGTCGTCGAGCTTCATCTTCCCGGTGTTCGGCTTTCCAACAAGTTGCCTAATAGCATTTTCAGTAACCTCATCTCCTGACTCTCAATTTGCGTTTCAATGCCTTGACTAGTAGTCTCCCTTCAGATCTCACTTGTGTCCTTCTTTGAAATCTTTACTTGCAGCGAACTTGCTCTTTGGAGAAATTCCTGAATTCTTATTCTTTTTACTTGATATGGTCCGCCTTAATTTAGCGCACAACAATTTTCCCAGTACAATTCCACCGGATTTCAACAAGTTGGTAAGGCTGAGGACTCTATATCACGAGAATAATCAGCTTTCAGGTCTCATTCTCGAGTTGAAACTGGAAAATCTCAAGCAATTCAATGTGTCAAAGAATTTGTACCCCGAAGACTTAATGTGCATCACTAAATAAGTGAATATTTTATTCCTCGGCTTTCACCATAATCTTTTTCCAAATTCTCCCATCTTCATTCCTTCACCAAAACCGACAACTTCCACCTTACCTTCTCCACTAAATTTGCCTATTCACGCATAGTCTTCTTCTTTTTTTTTTGTTACTAATTATTTAACTTTTTTATCAAATTTAAATTTTTATTTTCAATAATTGCACGCACGAGCACATACACAGACGTGTATATATGTCTATATGTATGTATGCATACGTGTATATATGTAAAATTTACATATATATGTGTGCACGCGCGTGCAATACATATAAACATATACACGTATATATAAATATATATGCATATAATATTTAATAAGATTCACGTCATTTTTAATCATTTTCCATTTCAGCTGATTTGTCAAATGTTATTTCAGACAAGTTTCATTTTGAAAAAAAAAAATCACTTTTGCTGCTTTCACTTCGAACACAAATCACATAAAAATTTGCAAAATTTATGTTAAAAATAAGTTGTTCCTTCCGCCACTGTTCCAAAGGGGACTAGATGTGAGAATAGCAGCGCCGCTAGACTGAGGGTGAGAGAAGCAAGGATAAAGCGAGAGATTGAGGGTGAGAATTTAACGAAATTTTTTATGGTAAGAGATGTGGGGAAATTGACCAAAATAAAAATATTTTTTAAAAAATATATCGAATTAGTGCACTATACAAACAATTTTCTAAACTAATGTACTTAGTCCGGTCATCTGACACGACGCCATAAGTGGCGTCGTGTTGCCTAACACCAATGCAAAATGGCGTCAAGCCATCTAACACAATTAATTGACGCCCAGTGGCATCAACGCGTCAATTATTAATTGACGCCTTTTTTAAAAAACTTTATATTTATAAATAATAATTTTAATTAATAATTAATAAAATTAAAATATTTAAATTTATTTTAAATCTAATGATAAAAGACTAATTAGTCAATTATTTAATTAGTAAATTTATTATAAACAATAAGATAGATGACTAATTATTTAATATTTTGTACAATAACAATTTAATATATAAATTGTAAATTATTATTAGCTAAATTATTACAAAAAAATAATACATTATTAAGTCATTAATTAATTATTTTTTAAATAATTAATTATTTGAATAATTATTATTCTCTATTTAAACTTATCCTAGTGTACTCTACAACATATTTCACAAAATATTTTTATTAATTTATTAATTATTATTTTCACAAATTTATTTAATTAAATTTCGCTAATAATAATTTATAATTTATATATCGAATTGTTATTGTACAAAATATTAAATAATTAGTCATATATCTTACTATTTATAATAAATTCACTAATTAAATAATTTACTAATTAGTCTTTTATCATTAGGTTTAAAATAAATTTAAATATTTTAATTTTCATAATTATTAATTAAAATTATTATTTATAATTAAATAAAATTATTATTTATAAGTTTATTTATAATTATAAAATTTTTTAAAAAATAAAAATAAATTGACGCCTGGCGTCAATTGACGCCAATGTGTTTTTTATTTTGTCAAGTGAGGTTGTTAAACATCACGTCCAAACTAAAATTAGCTTTTAAAATTATAATTTTGGGATAAACTATTCAAACACTTTCAGATTTTACGAAAACATGATTTGGTAAGAAAACTATAGGTTGAATTTGTGTATATTTGGATTAGCTTTTAAATAATAAATTTTATAATTTATGAAATAAGTATATAAAACTAATTTATTTTAACTTGTGATTTTTTTTTTCTTTCTAAAACTATGGTTTTGTATTTCCTAAATATGTCAATTTTTCTACTTTTTCACTAAACCTATTTTCTAAAATCATTTTTTTCACTTATTTTTTAGAAACTATTATTTAAAATCTATTTTTTTAAAAAAAATTAATTCAAACATACCCTATCCTGTAGTTAACCTCTCAATACTGTCATGAATTCACCCTTTCCATGACCCCCTAATTTTCCAACTTTCACATCTTACCCTGCATTAGGATAGGATGTATGTGAGGCATAAATAAATTTTTTTGATGTGATGTGAGTGATGCTGCATCAACTAAAGTCAACCTAGCTAGTATCCACCACTCATTAAAAATGTCTTAGGGGTCTATAGATTCCCCCTCATCTAATTTCTGCATATTATATTTAACAAATTCACTAATGGAATGAATTCAAATGGGAGGAGAGGGAAGTGGAGGGTGTGGGAGAAAAGTTGAAAGAGAAATTTTTTTTTTCATTTTTACATAATAACTCATGGAAAATTTTTAATATTTCTAAAATATACTTTTAACAAAAAAAATAAATTCTTCTCATTAATGACAATTTAATTAATATACTCTCAAAAGATTATTTTCCTCTCACTCCCTCCCCTCCCCTCAAACCACATACATCCTAAAATTGGACCTGGTCAACATATTTACATGAATTATCGGTGTAGTGACTAGCCACACGCACCCCCCCAAGGGTATCCTATAGGGTTAGTATAAAATAATTTTGGGTTAAATATTATTTTTGACATGGAGATTTACCCTCAGGAGGACTGGTCACCTAGAAATCCCTTTGATTTCATTTTTGTTTTGGAAGTTTAAAAATGAGTAAATATGCCTTAAAAGTTTTTTTTTAAGAGCAAATTTGCCCCATAAGTTTTTTTTAGAAGCAAATTTTCCCTTGAACATTTATAAAGAAGAGCAACAATTCAACAGTTAAAATTAAGAGATGGGTAAAATTGTTACGTTTTTAAACTTCTGAGATAAAAATACCAAAAAATATTTTGGATAACCAATGTTCCTCAGGGTAAATTTCCATGACAAAAATACTATTTAACCTAATATTTTTCCTATGGTAATCCCACGTACATGTTATTGTTGACACACAAATTGAACAATCTTTGTTGGCTTTCTACTAATGCCGCATCGCGGTTGTTATTGGTAACATTTGTAATTAGAAAAATAATATGCAAAAGATGAAGAATCATGTATTAATTTTATTAGAGCAACATGCTCATATAAAAAATAATCTACTTGAATTATCTCTAATCTACATTCCTTTGAGGAAAATAATCAAAGACCTAAACCTATTAATATCCTAGAGCCAGACCAAGTTTACTCCCTTCAACATCTCACACACTAAACCTTATTAGTTAAAACCTTTTATATAGATTAGGCACTAACTAACTAATTAATCAATTAATATCACCTTAATATTTTAACACTTATAAATTAAAAGCAAATATTCAGAATGTTATTTCTCGATCATTGGAAAATTATTAGCGCCTGTTGGGTATCAATTAACTAATCACATTATTCCAAATGACTTTTTTTTCCTTGAATGAACAGAACCAAATGAAGCTTTTCACCTATCCGCTGACCAGCTAAAAAGGAGACCAGCATGGCATATATCGGATTGATTCGGAATCCCCATGTCACGCTTCATTTAGATCAAGAATCAATGGGTCGCAGCGTACGTATTCGCAGTGCCACTCCCTAATAAATCTGGTACGATCCCACATCTTGACGTACTCACCATCTTTTTACATCTCGACTGAAAATGACATTCGAACATTCATTTCATTTCTTTAATTGGTGTAGTAAAATGGGTTTTGATTTTCTTATATTATATAAAAAAAAAATTCTACACATATAAAATGATGGGACCTACATACACATATATTAATTATAATATATATGTATGTAAGTCCCACTATTTTAGATGTGTGTAATATAAAAAAAATGATTTTCCTATAACAAACACGTATTAACTTGAAAAGATACAAATAATCTTCATACGTCCCCCCACCAAAACTGTCTTCCACGGGCGTATACCAACTCCCGGAAACAAATAAGTTCGGAAATCTAATCCAGCATTAATGCACGGAGGCTCATAAAGTTTCGGGTCAGGTACGATTCACGATAGGAACTGACCACCACACAACAACCATATGCAAGGCAGAGGCGAAAAGTACAATTATATATAGGAGTAGTAATCAATTTATTAAGAGCTAATCAAAGTCATATCACCGCGATTGACACCAAAGAAAGGCTGTCACATTATTAGTTAACCGCCAAAACAAGAGTTTTCCTGTTTGCAGAATGTATACTGCACTAACATAGAACATATACACAGGTCAAGAAAGAATAAAGGGCAGCTTGGGATTTTGTTTGCGAGGATGAATCTGACAATCATCGTCTTCCCATTGCCAAGACAAGAGATCTTGATTGTCGTTGTCCCATGTGTGCGACGGGTAATCATCATGATTCATCATCAACTGGTCGTCCATATTAATCTCCCAATTATGCCAGTAATCGTATTCAGGCAAGGGAGAGCAAGAATGGCAGTGCTGAGTATTATTATCAGTACACTGATCTGGGTGATCTGCTGAAGCCTTTTTTGAACCAAAACACGACACGTCATCGTTTCTTTCTCTCTCCTCAGTTATACTGGAAACCCCACCTCCGTCGGCTTCCAGCAACCAAGTGTCCAACATGTCGTCAAGACATAATTCCCCACCGCCATCAATGCCTAGCTCATCAATAACCTCTTCTTGTGTGGTCATCTCTCTTGTTTCCTTGCCTTCACCTGGCGTCAACCTACCATCTCCCTTTTCTCCGCCTTCATCCCCTGATCTCTCCGCTACTTTGTTTTCTGTACTATTATCATTGTCACCTTCCAGCACTATGAAATCCTCAAAGTCTATGCCATCGCCTGTAATGGACAAGTCTTCGTTCTCTAGTGCCGGTGTGTGTGGCTCCGGAACTGCTGCCACACTGTTGCTCTGATGATGATTGACTTCCTCCGTACCCTCTCGTTTGGTGTTGTTGCTCCTGTTCTTCTTCATGGCCCAACGGCTGGTTCTGCCACGCTTGCGCTTGGTAATATTATTGTTTGCATTGGCCGTCACCACAGTGTCGTCTGCGGTGCTCTGATCCGTACTAGCCGGTTTCCTGAAGGCGTAGATTTTCCTGCTCAAGTGAGAATTCCAGTAGTTTTTAATTTCGTTGTCTGTTCTTCCTGGCAAGTGACTCGCTATCTGGGACCACCTGCAATATAGTTTAATTTAGTGGCATTCGACTTCATATTATATATATCACAGCTCCCTCCGCTCCCTTAGATTTCATGGAAAAGCTTTTGAATGTACAGTTATTCATGCAAGTATCGTGGTCGGCGGTGCTCAATTTCACATGAATCATTCCTAAACTTCTCTAAACAATTCGTTTAAATCTTTCACACCTTTGAAGACCTCTGCCAGCTACAATTTTCTTCCCTTTTCACATTAGCGGCACACGCAGAACCCGAGTTGTAGTTACATTCACCCTGGCTAGGCCCCTGTTGTTAAAGCTTTTTCTACATTGCATCTCCTCAACAATCTATGTCTTATCTATTGGAAAATTGTACGCGGGGAAGATACTATTTCGTGACACAGATTTTGACAACTACAAGTTATGTTTTGACACTTTTCTTTTTGCCAACAATTTCGGCTCAACTGTTTATTTATTTTTTTAAAATAAAAAGTGTCGGTCATTAATTTTTTTAATTAAAAAAATATCGTACTCCAATGTTTATAAAGAAAATCATACAGCATTACTGTAAAATCCGGAGAAGAGTGCGAAGTATATTAAAATGCAGATTTGAAACCAGCTGTGCGTATATTTAATTACTATGTGTAATAGCAGCTCATTATACTTATGTTGTTTTTGCATAAAACTGGATAATACTCTTTAAAAGTGAAACAGCTTGGTAAAGCCGTGAAAGAATTCCTTTTAAAATGAATAAATGACAAAGAGAGGTTGAATAGTTTGATCGATGAGAAAAGGGGCACGGGAGAGGAGTGAAAAGTATATAAGGAAGAACCTGTTGCCCAAAGAAGAATGGAGTTGAATTATGAGGTCTTCCTCGTGAGGAGTAATGTTGCCCCTCCTAAGGTCAGATCTCAGGTAGTTGATCCATCTCAGCCTGCAACTCTTGCCACACCTCAAAAGTCCTTTGAATGGAATCAACACACAGTGATCAAAACAGTATACAAAGTGAATATAGACAGAAAATAGAAAATGTAGGTAGGTACCAGCATTCTTGGGCAAGGACCTCCAAGAACCTTCGCCATTGACCTCAATGTACTTGCTCAACATTTCATCCTCTTCGGCACTCCATCTACCTTTTTTCAGTCCCACTTTCTCACAGCATGGTGCTCTTCCCATCGCTCTCTCTCTTTCTGTCTCAGCCTCAGAGAGTGTAATGACGGCATTTAATTTATAGAGCTTCCACAGTGGATGGGTAGTCTCGTAGGGAATAAGTAATATGCCCACTCGTATGTGGTGACACATACTGCCACGTTTGCTGCCTCTCGATAATACCCTCGTGGCACATCCACCGTCGATCCCTCTTTGATGGGCTTCCATCTCCCACGTTCATACGATCTCATTCTTTATTTCCATCTAGCTATCTAAGGTATTACTAAATATATGCTGCCTCTATATATGTATGCCAGTTCCCCACTCTATATGAATATTTAAGGCTTCATTTATAATTCTGATTCGTTGTTAATCTGCTTTCCTTTTACATACAATGCAATATGTGCGTTTGAAGATGGTTTCAGTAATTGAGAGGCAGTTTTCCCTGTAACATGAGGTCGAGTTGGAGAAGAGATAACAAGTGGCCACCAACAAGTTAATGATATATTTATAAGCGATGACTGTGAAGTGATCATCGTGGGCTGTTCACTCTAAGCAGAAAGGTAATCAATAGATTTCTAAACACTACATAATGTACGTGGCTTGTTAGGGCTTAATATGAAGAATTGCTGATTTATTTACCGGATGACGATGGTATTTGAGTAGCTAGAAGCGAGGGCATTGATGAAGGCTTATCTAATTAAGTAAGAAGACAAATTAAGTCTATTTCCGTGCTATATATATATATTTCCTACGTGTCCGTGTCTAGATGACAAAATAGTAGCAGCGAAGCAATTAGCTGCTCCGGGCTTATCCGGCCCCATGAAAGAGCGACGAAGGGATGCCCACAAATTAAACTATCCTGTTTGGTATAATGTTCAAGGGAAAATATTTTTTCTCATGTTGTAGGAAAATTATTTTCTCATATTATACACATATGAAATAGTGGGACTCATATATACATATATTAATTCATATATGTATATATAGGTCCTACCATTTTATGTGTGTGTAGGAAACTTTTTTTTTTCTTATGTGACATGAGAAAATCAAAGCCCAATGTTTAAAGGGCTGAAAAGCTAATTCCTTTTTTTTCCGCAAATTTACCTAATTCATTAATATTATTAATTGCTATCTTTCAAATAACAAAGGGTATCATTATTCCAACTTTCTTTGGTGGTCTAAAACTCATTGGAGGAAAATTTAGGGTTTAGGATGACGTTGTGTTGTGAACTGTTATGAAAATCGCGTTTTAAAACGTAGGATCGCACGAAATCGCGAGTTAACATAACCAAACGATTCAACTAGTTATAGAAATCGCAAATAATCTTGGAACGATGGGATCGACGAGTAAAGCGTATAAATCGCAAAAAACGATCCTGTTACGCTTTGTAAATCAGGTGAAAAAAAGCCCAAAGGGCAAAAGCCATGACCCAAAATTGAAGAAAAACAATTTCAGAACCCTAAATCTACAAGAGCCCTGGACCTGTTGCTAGCTTGCTGCTTTCAATAGCTTTTCTTCCTCACTCCAAAAGTGTCGCTGCCGTTGCTGCCGCTCGGGATGATTCCACATCACGAGCCCTCCTCGCACCCTCCCTGCTCAAGGAAGACAAACTTCCAAAGTTCCACGCTCTAACTGGTAAGATTACTACCCAAAATTATTCTTGTTGTTGCTACCTCAATCGATGTATTTTGTGTTTATGGAGAACGACGGGAAAAGACTAAAAGAGAGCAAATGGGTAGACGGGAAACAGGTAGAGAAAAGACTCCAAGAGAGCAAATGTATTGTCAGTTCGTCACTATTCTCTGACTTCGGTATAAATAAAAAAATTGTTCTAGTTGCCTTTGGTGTATGTTGTACAACTGTAGGTTTTTATTCTAATGAAATATATTTCTCACTTGTCAGTCATCGTCACTCAGCACCAATGTCATAATTATTGTACTGTTCTTTGACTTCTCTAAACAATATTCATAAATTCATAATTAGAATTCTAGAACCAAAGCAAAAGTTGACACTTCTCAATCCTATATAAACCTTTATTTGTTCAACATATATACACCTACAAAAATTTCCCATTAGTAAAGCAATAGCTTTATTTAAATTTAATTGTTCAAATTGTCTTGAAAGTTGAGCCTACTTATTTTCTTTCCAATCAAACTACTTTATAAGCCTACAACTTTTGTATACTTATCTTCAAACTACTTTATCAAAAAACAACATTTGCAGGGCACATATTATAAAGATAATTGAATTAAGAATTATTATGGTGAAAGCAAGTGCCAAAAGATCACCCTCATCTAAAGCCACCATTAACGTCTTCATTGCCATATATGCTTTATCTGATGCCAAGACTTTGAACAAAAAATTAAATAAATAAGTTAAGGAAAAATATTGGTCCTCAAATGTCAATGTTCTTTGACTTCTCACAGGAGTTTACCTTTTTAACTACTTTTGTGTCACATTATGTTTTATTTATTTTAAGTAACTTGAACTATTATTTTAAGCAATTTGAACTATTATATTGTATTTCTTTTTTGCTTCTTTATTATTTCAATTGCAGTTTTTGTTTTGTTATGCAGAAATTTGGGGACTTCTAAAGTTGTGAATCACTAGTTGGTACATAAAATATTGATTTTGTTGTTTATTAAATATGGCTTCAAGTGATGCTATTGGTAATAGCAATGTTCAAGCTGCTTCCGCCTCTAGTTCGGGAACTCAATTACAAAAAAATGCTCATGGGAATAGATCAGATATTGGATGGAAACATGGCTTCCCAATTGAAGGCGATGTAAGAAAAGTAAAATGTAAATACTGTGAGAAAGTAGTGACTGGAGGTATTTACCGATTGAAGCATCATTTGGCAGGAACACAAAAAGATGTGGGAGCATGTAGAGCGGTGCCAGAAGAAGTAAAGAAAGAAATGTTGAATATTGTAGCCAGATTGCAAGTCAAATTAATGAAAAATTCTATGACTCTCACACAACTAGAAAAAGAAGAGACTGGTTGTGAAATTGAAAAAAGAAAACGGGATGAAGGTGGTGGTGGGTCTAATAGTTTCAAGAAAAGTAGAATAACTACTCAGACAACTATCAACACGATACTTAAGAAGAATGTGAGAGAGGAGACATGTTTTAACATATGTTCTTTTATTTATAGGAATGTTATTCCTTTCAATGTGTTAAATTGTGATGAATTCAAGAAGATGTGTGAATCTATTTCAAGACATGGATTAGGTTTCAAGCCACCATCATATCATGAATGTAGAGTAAAATATTTGAAGCAACATTATGATAAGACAATGGCAACTATTGAAGAACATAGGGCTGAATGGAAGAAAACGGGATGCATAGTAATGACTGATGGATGGACAGATAAAAGAATGAGAACAATAATAAATTTCTGCGTGAATAGTTCTATGGGAACTGTGTTCTTTAAGTCCATTGATGCATCTCACATCACCAAAACAGCTAACCAAATTTTTAAGATGATTGATGAAGTAGTTGATGAGGTTGGTGAAGAAAATGTTGTCCAAGTTGTGACTGACAATGCCGCAAATTATAAAGCTGTGGGAAAGTTGTTGATGGAGAAAAGAAAAATGTTGTATTGGACACCTTGTGCAGCACATTGCATTGATCCAATGTTGGAGGATTTAGAGAGGAAGATATCTGTTCATCAAGAAACAATTCCAAAGGCAAGAAAAATCACAACTTATATATATTCAAGAACTCTTCTCATTACTTTATTGCAAAGCTTCTCCAAAGGTAAAGATTTGATAAGACCTGCCATGACTCGCTTTGCCATGTCTTACTTGACTCTAGGATGTCTCCATGAGTACAAACTTCCATTGATAAGAATGTTTAACTCCGATGAATGGAAGGGTAGTCGATTTGCAAAGTTAAGGGATGGAAAATGTATTGAAAATGTGATTATGGACAAAGAGTTTTGGAAAAATATTGTCATTTGCTTGAAGGGCGCTCTTCCTCTTATAAAAGTGCTTCGATTGGTTGATTCAGATGAGAAGGCAGCCATGGGATTCATTTATGAGGAGATGGATCAAGCAAAAAAGAAAATTTAAGAAGTCTTTAATAGTGTCCAAAAATTGTAAGTGTTTAAGTTTTATTTTAATTGAAAATTTGTTTCAAGAAAATTTCAATTCTTTATTTTAAAACTAATTATCTTTTCATTATTTAATTATAAGCCTATATGGGATGTCATTAATGCAAGATGGGACAAGCAACTCCATAGGCCTTTGCATGCTGCATGCTATTTCCTTAACCCCAAATTTCATTATTCTCCTTCATTTAAAGTTGATCTTGAATTAAAACTTGGACTATATGATTGTGTATAAAGGATGATGGGGGATCTTGATGGTGCAAGTGTGATTGATGAGCAACTTGAAAACTTCAAGTATCGACGAGGTTTGTTAGGGTCTCCATTAGCAAGGAAGTGAGTTGAGTCCAAAAGTCTAGCAGCATGGTGGGAATCTTATGGGGATGAAGTTCCAGAACTCCAAAAATTTGCTATCCACGTCTTAAGCTTGACATGCAGCTCCTCTGAGTGCGAGCGAAATTGGATTGCCTTTGAGATGGTATAATTTGATTAATTCAATAAATCTAATGAATTGTATTTCATTTCAAACATGTAATATATTATATGAGTAGTGTACTAATTGCTTTGTGTTTGTTTAGGTTCACACAAAGAAAAGAAATCGTTTGAAGCAGAAGACAATGAATGATGTTGTTTTTGTAATGACTAACTCAAGATTGGCCGAGAAGAAACATAGAAAGCCTATTGAATATAATTTTGATGATTTTGAATCAGATGATGATTGAATTGTGGAAAATGAAGAAGATTTGGAAGATGTAGAAGTAGATCAATTTGATTTGAATGGTCCAATTGAAGAAGACTTGAATGAAGTTGAAGAAAGGGAACCTATTAACTTGAATGATTTGGATATTCCCAATTGTGTTGATGAACTTGTTGGAGAAGTGGAAGAGGATATAGCCTGGGAACCTATTAACTTAAATGACTTTATTTAAATTAGAGATGTTGAACTTTTTCTTACTTTTGATGTTTTGGTTTTATTTTATATATTTTCAAGTTGACAACTCTATTGTTATTGGTACTTTTCTATTATGTTTATTAGTTTTATCATTGATGTTAGTTATTTTACATGCATATATATAATCGAATATAACTTTATATCTTAGGTAATAGGACCTTACGATCCGTGTCGATCCCGTGATTTACGATCTTCACCCCCCTATCGATCTTGTATAGGATCTCAATTTTAATAACATTACTTGTGATGAGCTTTTAGCAAAAAAATCACTGATAATTTATGAGAGGAAACCAATATTTATAACTCGTGGCCAAAAAGTCATTTTTATCATTGATATCCCAAATACAAATTAAATCACATATATTATTTTACTTTCATAAAAAAATCCATCTCAAAAAACCTATAAAAAGAAAAAAAAAAAAAAAAAAGCAACTTCCGCTATCCCTATCTCAAATTCGCACATAATTAACCATCTACTGCCAAAAAAAAAAAAAATGCCGGCCTATGAAAGATTTATTTCTTTCCGAACAATAATAGAGTTTCCTTTTTATCCATTTCATTTCTACTTGGTGTTTTTTAATCTAATTTTTATGGTCTTTTTTTATTTTTTTAAATTTCTGCTCTTGATAATGCATATTGCTCGCAGAGACACACACATGGAAGAAATGATTAAGTCATAAAAAAGTTCAAACACTACCTATTGAAAGAGAAAATAACTAAATCAATATGGACTACAAAGGCATCTAAAAAAGGTGGAGGAATATTGAAAAAAACACTCAACAAAAATTTTGAGCTTCCAAAAATTGTGTCGTTAGATATTTCATCTGATTTTAAATATAAAATATAGTTGATTTTTTTGAAAATATTACAAAAGTTAATTGTATTACTTTAAATATTTATATTTATTATTTTTTTAAAATTATTTTACCTAACTTATATAAGGATATAGAGCATATGATATAATTAAATATCTTCTTTAGTTATTTTATGTGTGTTTCAATTATCTTTTAAAAAATAGTTTTTACAATTTATGAGATAAACATATGAGAAAAGTTTTGTTTCGACTTACGGAAAAATGATTTTTGAAACCATTATTTCAGAAATTATCAAACGACCAATTAAATTTTCCAAAAAAATATCAATTCTATCTTATTTTTAGAATAGGATGGAGTGCATGTATATATACTCCCTCCGGTCCTAATTATAGGACAAATTTACCAGATTTTGGAGAGATTAAGAATAGGAGTTAAATTAGTTAATTAGATTTATTTTCCTAAAATGCCCTCAGAATCTCTTGGCTATTATATTGGGCCTAATTCAAATCGAACAACGTTGCAATGGTAAAGACCAAAAGCGCACACTTACTATACTGTTGGTGGCATGCCAGTGCGGGAGGGAGTTGGGCACCCCTCGTCCAAGCAATTTGGACCCATCCCTCAAAAATAAAGCTAGCCATCCATTTTAAAGATCTAAAAAAAAATATTTTCAAAAAGATCTTAAAATTAGTTTATTTAAAAAAAGAAAGAAAGTAGAATCTCTCATTTAATAGAATATAAGCATATTATTAAATTAATTGATGAAACAATAGAATTGAAGTGTATGTGGCATTAATGAAATGCACACGTTACTTACTTTATAGAATATATCGTTGCATTATTAAATTATCATTGTGTTTAATAATTATTGAGAAAGTATCAATAATAAGGGTATTTTAGGAAGAAATTAACCAAAAAACATAGAATTGAGGTGTATATGATATTAATGAGTTGCAAGCATTACTTACTTTATAGAATATATGTGTGCATTATTAAATTATCGTTGTATTTAATTATTATTGAGAACGTATCAATAAGGTATTTTAGGAAGGAATTGAAAAAAATTATAACTTTGTCCTA
Organism: Acacia confusa; assembly: GCA_037074495.1. Classification (NCBI taxonomy): domain Eukaryota; kingdom Viridiplantae; phylum Streptophyta; class Magnoliopsida; order Fabales; family Fabaceae; genus Acacia; species Acacia confusa. Next base: position 2,402,464 of record CM073507.1, on the reverse strand, counting down.
TAATTAGGACCAAGGTCAACTCCTAAATGTTGTCTTATAATTAGGACCGGAGGGAGTATTTTATATGTTCTTTATTTGTAATTTTACCTATAAATCAAGAAAAGTAGGCAAAATCCACGTGCAATGACATGACTGGTTCAATCAGCCATTCGCCTGCCACGCTGAGAAATCCTGAAACCAGCGACACTTACATATTCTAATTAGATTATATTATCTGAATTATGTCTAATAAAAAATAACAATTTATATTATTTTAATCTTCGTTGATTGATTTTTAAATTTATCTTGTCTTGAGAAAAAAATTTAATTAAACAAATTATTACTGATATTTTTCTTTAAAACAAAATAAAATATAAATTCTTTTAGATGCCAAACAAAATTAAAATTATTTAACACAGATATATTCTAACAAAGTATGTAAGTATTTGTCACATGAAACACGTCAGAGAGTGGGGTCTGCCGTTGCCACCTAGGATCACCCGAATCACTTTCAGGAGTCGACCTGTGAATCTGGAATAAAACAAGCAGAGAAGGCATTTGTGCCAGAACTAAACAACGGAGAGGAGAAGGAGGAACAGGATTCGAGTTCGATTCAATCATCCAAGCTTTCTTCCTCTCATTCTCTTTGAAAAACCTAATTCCTGATTTTGATGGATTGACTTTGAAGTTCGAGCCTAGATCTTATTCTAGGGCATTAAATTTGCATTTCGAGAGATCCAACTCTCTCGCTCTATCCATACCCCTCTTAACATTCATGGGGCGTCGAAGAGAAAAGCTTCTATTCCTTTTATGTGTTTTGTGCTATTCTCTAAACGTCATTGCCGGGTATTGTTTCTGTTTTCTCCCATCAACAATGCATACATTTGGTATTACACCTTTGCTTATATTCGGCCTGTTGCAGAAAGAGCTATTATGATATACTTCAAGTTTCGAAGGGTGCGTCCGATGAGCAGATTAAGAGGGCGTACAGGAAGCTGGCGTTGAAGTATCATCCCGATAAGAATCAGGGCAACGAAGAAGCTAATAAGAGATTTTCTGAGATCAGCAATGGTATATTTGGATTGGTTGATTCGTATCGGAATTGAATTTGTTTTTGTTTTGGTTCTAATTTTTTTCTTCTCGTTAATTGTTATTGCATTAGCATATGAAGTATTGTCGGATAGCGAGAAGAGAAGTATTTATGACAGGTACGGTGAAGAGGGCTTGAAACAGTATGCTGCCAGTGGAGGCCGAGGTGGTGGTGGAATGGGAATGCACTTCCAAGACATTTTCAGCACGTAAGCCCAATATGTATAGTCATCATACTTTATGGGGGCTCAGGGAATTGGAAGGCTGAGATTTGATTACGCAATTTCTTCGTGGATTTTTGAAAAGCTATTTACAAAATTTTATGCTTAATTTCGACTTGCATCACAGAGAGTGCACATGAATGATCTGAGCAGAGTTGAGGCGCCTTATTATCATAATTTACTAACTGATTTCCATATATACTCATCCAACCGTTGGTTGACCTTGTGGGCTATATTACTTATTTTGCTTTGATATACTCTACGTGTGTAATATGGGTTTTTTTTCACAAGTTAGAGCGCTTCTTTCAGCTTCTTTGGTGGAGGTTCAATGGAGGAAGAAGAGAGAATTATAAAAGGTGATGATGTCATTGTTGAATTGGATGCAACCCTGGAAGATTTGTACATGGGAGGTTCCTTGAAGGTACAGCCAAGTACCAAAATTGTTCTCGTTAAATAGAATAGAACCTTATATCTATTGATGAGATCCATTCAGCACTGATGCAGGGTACTGCTGATATGCAAATGATACCATACTTATATTTTGGAACATTATATAACAACAATTCGGATGCAATCAGATTTGAAATTATCCAATTGTTTCTGATATAAATGATAGCATGTACTGTGTTATTAAGCTAAATCATATAGAACAACAGCTACGAAGCAGAACTTTTTTAAATACTTGTCCATGCACAAGGCTTTTTTATCTAAATTCTAATTCACATCTTCCACACACCTTCATAGTTTTGATTTTCCTGGAGCACCTTCTGTATTTCCCTCTCTGTTCTATCTCACCTGTATTATACCATTATATACATTTATTCTTAAGCACACCTTAGCCAAGCCAGGGATATTTGGAAATGATCATTATGATATTCAGTTTAGGTGTTCTGAGGTTTAATGTGATTGCTTAACTCTGTATTTTATATTATGCTTACTAGGTTTGGAGAGAGAAGAATGTTGTAAAGCCAGCACCTGGGAAGAGGCGCTGTAATTGTAGAAATGAGGTTTACCACAAGCAAATTGGTCCTGGAATGTTTCAACAGATGACAGAGCAGGTGAGCAACCTCTCTAAAACTTTTGATAGAACTTATCCTTTTAGTTTTTAATATTTTATTTATACTGCAGATTTGCAAATTCTTGTGCCATCATCTCATGTTTTGTGTGTGTGTGTGTGTGTGTGTGTTGTGGGTTTATTTTCTTCAAATATAAGTGGAGATTTTTGCTTATTTATTCTGAATTTACTTTTGCAGGTCTGTGAGCAATGTCCTAATGTCAAATATGAAAGGGAGGGGTATTTCATCACTGTTGATATTGAGAAAGGCATGCAAGATGGGCAGGTAAACTTTTAAAGCTGTTATCTTTAGTATTATATCGCTACATCTTATAAGCTGTTCTAACATGCTCTCCACTATGAGAAAGCTCTTAAAGACACTAACGCTCTGATTGGGCGATGATTGAAACTCTCTGTTTTATTGCAAATGGATGATGTATCATTGGCATGTAGAGTTACAAGCTTTTGTCCCTTCACAGGAAGTGTTATTTTATGAAGATGGAGAGCCCATTATTGATGGTGAATCTGGAGATTTAAGAGTTAGTAACTAGTTATTTAGTATTTATTTATTGTCTGTTGTGTAGATTTGTGTTCTTGATATTGAATACTATATTTTGGAATTTGGATAGTTTCGCATCCTTACAGCACCCCATGATGTCTTCAGAAGGGAAGGGAATGACTTGCACACCACTGTTACTATGACCCTGGTAAGTATTTTTCAGTTGTTGATATGTGTATTAAACTACTAATTGCTAGTTCAGTCCAAAGTGGAGAACAAACCTGCCAGTCGTGTCACTTTAACTAGCAGAGTGGAATGAAGACATTGTGTATAACTGCGCCCATCTCTTTTATTATTGTACTCTAATTCTCTTTGCGTTGGATATATATATATATAGTCTGGCACCACCTGGATAAGGCTGCTTGTTGTATTTATGTGTGTGTATTTATGGCTTCATTAACATTTGAACTTAGAACCTCAAAGTTAAGACTCATGGGATTTATTTTCTCCAGGTTCAAGCTTTGGTAGGTTTTGAGAAGACCATTAAACACCTGGATGAGCATCTGGTGGACATCAGCTCAAAGGTGATGTTCATGCCGTTTGTCAATTGGTTTTTAAAAGGAATAAAAATACGAAAAATGAGTTCTCAAAAAAAAGATTTAATAACCAAAAAGTCCTAATGACCAGTGAGCGACAAAAATACGTTGTCATTTACTATAGTGGAGCCTGTCATTACGTGTTCGTTAGTTGTTATTGGACTTTTAAGTGGTTAAATCTCGTCCTTAGACCTGATTAGTAATTCCCTAAAAAAAAATAGCACATTTCTGACGGACTTGTTTTGACCACCCAGAAAATCACGAACCCAAAGGAAGTGAGGAAGTTCAAAGGAGAGGGCATGCCATTACATATGAGCACTAAGAAAGGAGACCTTTACGTAACTTTTGAGGTTCTGTTCCCCACGTCACTTACGGAGGAGCAGAAAACGAAGATACAAGCAATTCTTGGTTAGGATACATGATACATGCTATTTTGTTCCCTGTTCCGGGATTATTTGGTAGGCACGGGGAATTTTTAGCCGGGGTTCATCTTATCTGGTTAGTTTACGCGTGGGCAATTGTTTTCTGTCGTGTCTTGTTTACTACTACCCTGCCCTTTGACACGTGCTGTTTTTAATCAAAAGATGATGCCAAAGTCTAACACGATCATGGATCCTTGGCCGTTTGTAGTCGGCTGAAAGCCGTCGCTTAAACATAGTAAAATTGCGGAGTTCCTCTTTAAAATTGCTTCCTGTGAAGGCCCTCCTGTCTTATATGCTGCAACAGTAACGTAAGCCATGAAATTCGTGGGTGAATTTGATTGTTCTTGCTGGATATTGGTGACGATAAGGTTGTCAAAATCGAAATTTTACGTAAAATCGAAAGAGGGGGTAAAAAATCGTAAAACGTAAAATCGTAATGTGACAAAATTGTAAAAAAATTATAACAACATAAAAACGTTTTGAAAATTAGTAAAATTATTTTAATAAAAAAAAATTATAAAAACATAAAATCACAGTGATAAAATAAATTTTTAACTACCATGGTGATGATAAATCAGCATTGACCATTCCACGTATTATTCAACTTAAACATCAACAAAGGACGTACATCAGGATAGGGATAGATTGAAGATATTACATGTTGGGCTGCAAGCTGCGCATATAACGTTATAATAGCAGGATGCCTTAACCATGTATTTTTTTTTTTTAAAAAAAAGCATCACAAGGCGACTATGAACGTAGGCTCTAGTTCACAATAGTTGCGTTGGCCCAAAAAAAAAAAAAAAGTTAACAATAGTTGACAGACAGGGCTTGAATTCGATCGTCAGGACATAATTTATATTCCCTTCATTTTGCTCTGGCATGAAACTGAGATGGAACCCCCACTGCAGCAGTTAAAGCAGGCTTGAAGAGTGATTCCCAATCGAATTCATTATGAATGCTTTCTTTGGACTATTTAAATTTTATTCGAACGGTTCTAATTTCGTCATTTTGTTGGCTTACAGTATTCTTTTGACGTGAAATGAACCTAGGTAGTTGGTTTGGAACAAAAGTTCCGAATTCTGATGCCTGTTCTTTTATAATTATTTTATTTCAGCAACTAAATAAAGTAGAGAGGCAGCCAAGCCGCGCCCACGTCCAAATCATAAGATCTTTGCCTTGTTAAAAAAATTATGTCAAAGCATTAAAGGCTCCGAATGGATTTGATCCTGGTATAAATTACTCCTTTTTTAGTTCTATTTTCAAACAAATCTTTATATTACTTTTCTTTTGTTGAGATGTTTGTATTATCTTAAATATATTTCTGTTAAGTCCAATTAATATAAATATTATTTTCAAAATGAATTGCATATATGTAGACATAATGCATTTTTTAAAGGATATTCTTATTACTATTTTTTTTACTACCACTTTTTCACCGTTAAATCATAATCTTATATGTCTTTATCATTTCTCTCTGCTATTAAGATTCTGATCTAACAGTGAAGAAGTGACAATAACAAAAAATGGTAGTAAGAATATCTTATCCTTACATTTTTATATATCTAGTCAACAAATGGAGTAATATATTCAATTGGAATAAATTTGTTGAAGAATGTTGAATGATATGTTCACCAAAAAAGTCGAATTATACTATAAAAATCATATAATATCGATAAGGAAGGCTTGCCGAATTATAGTCTTACGATTTTGCTTCTGTGGATTTGTCGTATAGAAATGTTCAAATTATGAGTTCATGCCCCCTAACCCCCACGACGATGCGTAGTTTTTCAGACTTCGATTTATCATTATATTTATAAAAGGTTTTTTTTTTTTGGTAAACATTTATAAAAGGTTTTTTAATTGTAATGATAAATACTGATTGGAAATGTAAGCAAACCGTGGCATTATGGATCGGATTGGATCGCACTGAGTTTGACATTCACTTGAGATTGGGTCAGGAGAGGATTAGGTTTAGGGGTGGAAACAGGCCAGACTTGCCCCTTAACAGGAAAGGCCTGTTATGTAGGGAAGCGGCCTGAGCCTAGCCTATGACTTGTAACAGGCTTATTTTTAGGCCTGAGCTTGACCTGTGGCCTGTTAAGAGGCCTTTATTTTCAAAAATCATGTACCTAAGTTAACAGGCTCCAAGGAAAACAGGCCTCCTATGTTTATAAAGATAAACAGGCAATAAAACCACGGAAAGTAAGCATTTCCTTCATCATTTAAATTCCCTCATCTCATAAACCTACTTTTAGCATCCATGACTATAAATCATCACATAAATTAGAAAGGATCATGGATTAGTAAAACTCTGTTAGATCGACCAACCCTTATCTAATACCACGAAAGCCAAAGAAAAAGAAACACCAAGGCGAGTTCCGCAATGCCCACTACACTGAACAATGACGCATCGAATAGCTAATTGCTAACAACCTCCAACTACAATCGTTTCTACATTGCTTCTACTCATTGAGCATCTAATTGGGATGTGGAGAAATGATATATTAATTATTTAAGGGTAAAAGTGTAAAAATGCCCTTAAGCTTTGTCTTCAGTAGCGTCTACTACCATGTGCTTTTTTTTTGGAGCAAAAATACCTACGTGGTTACATTTTAGTTGGCCGTTAGTTGACTGTTAATATGGTAAGATTATCTTTTTGCCCTTAGTTTAAAATAATTAAAAAAAAAATACCCCACCTCCACCTCTCCTTGCCGTGGGCCCCACTGCGGCACCCCACGCCGGCGGGCGTGGGGTTTTTTGTTTTTAAAAAATAATTGTTAATTTTTTTTTTTTAAAAATCCGGCTGCTGGTCGCCGGCAGCGGGCAGGCGCTGGGGTGGGAGGCTGGCAGTGTGGCTCACCGACAAGGCGAGGTGGGTGGGGTATTTTTGTTTTTTTTAAAAAAAAAATTGTTAAAAAAAATTCCGACGACTGGTCGCCGGAGGTGGTCACCGACAAGGGGAGGTGGGGGTGGGGTATTTTTTTATTTTTAATTATTTTAAACTAGGGTAAAAAGGTAATTTTAGCATGTTAACAGTCAACTAACATATAAGGGTATTTTTGCTCCTAAAATGTAACCACACGTAGGTACTTTTATTCCAAAAAAAACACATAGTGCTGAACAACCTTTACGCATTATTTAATCTCCAAAGGCAGAAATAAGAAGATCCTAGAAACAGTAATCCTTTTTTTGAAAAACAAAGAAACACCTCGGGGAGTGGAAGAAGAGCAAACAATCTTGGCCCCATTCAATTATAACAAATTTGCCCAAAATGTCCAATCTTAACAATTTTTGTTTCTCTCTAGACAAGAGGGGTCAAAATAAAATCCGAAGACTTTATTTCCATCATTGCTAAGATTGTTCTTATGAAAGGGGTCAAAATAATATCAACAATCACCATCATTGTTCATACAAAACAATAGATAAATGAGCGAAAGCAAAGTCAATAGACACGCAAAAACCCGAAAATAAAACAAAATCAAATTGAAAATATATAAAACCAAAACTCATAAAAGTACAACATACTTGGGCAGATTGATCAAGAAAAGCAAATCGCTTCTGGAGAAGTAGATCTCATTCTTCTTCGCAGGACGATTCTCAGTCTCTAATTAATAATACTTGGGTCGGCACATGAGCGATAACAAAAGCATGAGGCTGTGGAATCAGATCTGGATGGTGAAGCACAAATCTGAGAATCAGAAGAAGAGAGAAGAGATTACAGATGTTACCGCCGGTGGAATCAGATTTGGACGGTGAATGCTCCAGCGAATATGAGCTTCAATCTGCTGGAGGCTGAAGAATGTGCTTCAATTTGCTCCAGCGAAGATTTATCAAACTCACGTTGGAACTTGGAACTGAGTGAGCGGCGATCAGTGTTGAAGAATGAAGAAGAAGAACCAAAAGCGAGCGACGCGAGAAGAGCACGATAGGAAATTTGGGGATTTTGGAGTTTGATATAATTTTAGGGTTTTTCCAAAAGTTGGAGCAAGTACAAGGTATACATGTCACACTCTAGTTGGATGATTGATGGAGAAAATTACATTATTGTCCTGCTAACAGGCCGACCTGTCAGGCATAACAAGTTTCTTATTAGGCCTGGGCTTAGTCTTTTAGGCAAAACAGGCCTTATAAGAGGCCTTGGCCTGACTTTTTAGCCTGATAGGTTAGGCCTGAGCAGGCTTTTCACGGAGCAGGCCACAGACCCTTTGCCTATTTCCACCTCTAATTGGGCTGCATAAGACAACCTGTGGTTTAGTTAGTTCAACATCAACTTGAGGCCAGGCTAAATTAGACGGGGTTTGGTGGACTATCTAGACTGGTCCAAATAGTCAAAGACCTAAATTTATTTATTTTTAATTTTTGTTTTTTCCTCTATGGTAGACATAAAAAAATCTATAATAATATGAAATACATTGCATAAAATTAAAACCTCATAGATCTATAAGAATATTCAACAACAACAAAAAAAATATGGTGACAAAAAAGATTTAAACATAATTAATACAATTAAAATAATAAAAATACCTATAATCATACGAAAATCATCATAAGAAGCAAAAATTAATTATAAATCTTTAAAAAATTCTAACAACATTTAATAAAAATAAAAGTAACATATAAGTTAAAAAAATATTTTTTTAAAAATTGATTGGCCTGTTCAAGTGATTTCGTCTCCTAGTTTGAAACCTAGTCCAACCTGACTGATCAACCTAGTTTGATTTCATTGGATTGCTTATCTAGACTGGATCGGAGTGGCTCGGGTTGGATTAGACTGGATTAAACCCCTGGTTTTTGTCCACCCCTATATGACATATTGTTAGCAAAAAAAAAAACCGGGGGGATTTCAGGATTATATGGCACATTATAAATTTATTAAAAACATTTTAGTTGAGCTGGACTTTAAAATTACGACTGGAATTACAATCTAATAAAGAATTGCTGATAAACTCTTAACGTAGCAAAAAGAGCAAAACCAGAAAGTCCCGAAAGAAAGAAACTCAGAAGACCAGATCCTTTTATTTTAGATGTAATTGGCAATTTTGTTCCTATTATATCTTTTTCCTGTTGCAACTCGTCGTACTTTCCGAATATAAAGTTGATTATTTTTAGAAATTAAAGAATTTAAATAATTTATTTAATCATACCACATGTTGTGTATCATTAAATTATATATCAGTAACATTAACATATTAGAAAAAGTAGTTGAGAGAAAAGACAATAAATATTAATATTTTAAAATAATTTAATCAACTTTCTTAATTCCTCTAAATAAGGTCATCTTTTTATACTTTCTCTATTTCTAAATATAAGACACAATTTACGTTCTTTTGGAGAGATTAAAAAATTATATAAGTTTATCAATCATATCACATATCTTTAAATTGTATATTAGTTTATTAATCAAACTAATTAATTTAGAGAAAAAATATAAATATAAATATTTTAAAATAATTTTATTAAATTTTTTAAACTCCATAAAAATATCAGCCTCAACTTATATTTATAGCATGTTTGGAAAAGCATCATAGGTAAAAAAAAAGCTCATCAAAAGTGAAAACTTGTTTTTTTGGATATTTGGAAAAGTTTCACTATATAATGAGCTTCAAGGGCTGAAGGCAATTTTGGGCTGAAGTAATTAAACAAAGCTCCTAATCCCATCAAATCATATCATAGTAGCTTGGGCTTTTATTTTTAATTTTTTATCTAAAGTAATCACATACACACATATAAAATTCATATCATTTTTCATCTTAATTATCTTGTTAACATATATGTCAAGTAAGTGGAAAAATTCACTTCTTTCCCTGCTATCATGAATCTAAATCCCATCAGAAAAAATTTAATAGAAAAAAATTTTATTAGGAAAAGTAATACAAAAGCCATTTATATCACCCTTGTCTCAAACTGACCCTTAAAGAGGAGGTACGGGTAGGTATGCAAGTCGTATTATTTGTAGCTGTGACCTGTGATTGTGACACCGCGACATTTGAAACGTGAGGAAGGTGAAAGGTGTAGCTTTTGTAAAGCGAGTGGAACACACATATCAGAGGCGCGTGAGGCGTTGTAGGGTTCCGTGTTTACTCAAAGATAGGAAGGCCGAGGTGTTGTGCTTTACGGACACGTCAGTAGTCGTCTAAACTCTCTGACGTGGCACTTCCTTGAGTAATTCGGCAACCGTCAGGTCCGACCACGCGCTTTCGGAGAAAAATCAATGTTAACTTGCACAAACCGACAGAGTGACCATTAACCACGTGAGATTCAATCCAAATACGAAAGTTCCAAACACCATTTGAACGCAACGACGTCGTTTTATGAAGGCTACCGTTATCATTAATACCACTTTTAGTAATATAAGGTACAGCTTATATTACAAATTACACTATAAATTACATTATATAATTAAGATTGGATAAGTATATAGTTTTCCTCTAAAAACACCCATATTAAAAAATCATTATAGTAACAAAATTTCAAAAAATCCCATATATTTTCTTAAAGAAATTACTTCGTACTTGTTAGGAATAATGATTATAGTGGGTTTGTTTAGTTTAGTGGGGAGAATTATGACTTATTTATTATTTAACCTTTTTAAAAGTCCAGAATGAAAAAATTAAGTTGTAAATATAATTTATATTTTGATTAATGATGATAGAAGTGATTGGGTCATGTTAAAAAGTGAGAGTTTTTTTTAAAAAGTAATCTCATCAAGTCTTTTCCTTAATTAGCTTTTAGAATTTTTTTTTTCTTTCTAAAAACCCAATGAATTTAAAGCTAACCTAGATACTTTATTTATCGTTTTTGTTCTATTGGATCTTTTTTTTTTCTGACTTTTAAAGTTTTTTTAAACAGACATATTAACTTTTTAATTTTGATTTATGATATATGGGATAAATATGAGGTGTGATTTTTATTTCAATATACATCAATAAGGTCTTTTAAGAGCAAAAACATCATAGCTTACATATCCATTTAAATTAGATTTTTATGAAATTAACAAAAAAAATTGTGATAACAATAAAAATCAGGTAAAGTCAGACGGAAATCATTTGGACAGGGAAACGAAAGTCGGTGACCTGATAAACGGCCTAATCAATAATTCATTAATCTCTCTAAATCCTCGCATCGGCATGCCGCAACTCTCTTCTTCCATTGTCATTCTCCTCTCTTCCTTAGTAATATTACACAACCAGACGAAGCAGGCGGAGTAGGCAAGCGAAGTCAAGCCCACTTTCTGGGAATATACAAGAGTTCTGGTTTTATTGATAACCCATAATTCGTTAGAATCGTCCACTGCAATTGACCATTCTCCCTGACGTTCTACATAAAGTGAAAGAGGAACTCTCGAAACAGAGGCAAACCAGAGAAAGCTAGAATGGATGCCCTGTGTTTTAAAAGTGGTATAACTGGGATAAATCCGACGATCTCCATTAGCGGGTCCTTGGATGCGCGGACAAACCCAACACAGGTAAGCGCGGTTGGGCGATCTTCGACGGAGAAATCGACGCAGAAATCCGTCTTTTCGAGATTTTCGTTTAAATACCCTTTGAGATCTCTCTGGCCAGGCGGAAGTGGAAATAGCAGGTACAACGGGTTGGCCATCGACGACGCCGTATCGGTGGAAGAGGGGGAAGAAAAAGCTGTTCAAGAAAACAAGAATAATGGACCAATGTGTCCAGAGGATCAGAATGGGAACTGGGTCTTGAAGATTCTGCATGTCAAATCTATCTGGAGGGGTGAACAGGGGAACAATGTTCATGGCGGTGGTGATAAAGATACGGAAATCGAAGAGGAGGTGGATGTGGCTACCGATCAAATAAACGGGCCTGTGTGTGATAATGAGGAGCCATGTGATGCTTGCAAGATTGATGATGATGTCATTGATAAAGAGATTCAGTTTGATAGGGATTCATTTTCAAGGTTGCTTCGGAGGGTGTCGTTAGCTGAAGCCAGATTGTACGCGCAGATGTCCTACCTGGGAAACTTGGCATACTGCATACCCAGAATGAAGGTATGACGATTTTCTTTTATCTTATATTTTCTCTTTTTTATTGTTATCGGCGATACCGTATGCTCTGTATGGCTTATCGCCTAATCGTTTATTGGAGACACATATTTCTGCACAAGAAATGATATGATTGCATATTCCATTTTTCTTGGATAAAGGCAATATAGGGCACAACATGGGGCGGTACTCTCATTTAATGGTTTATGAGGCGTCAGATCTCGTCTGCCGTCTAGAAGTTTGAGAGACTCGTGACATCTTTAATGTTGATGAGACTCTATTCTGAAATCTGAACGATGTGTTCGCATTGCATTGCTTGAAAATCTGATATCTTGCTAATTGCTCATTTTATCTCAGATTAGCCAAAAATTGTCTGAGTTCTAAAAAATTTGCGTTTTTCACGTTGCCAGTGCTTGCTTTGGAAATTTCTTTTGCCCCTTGTGGGCGTGCTTTGTCTTCCGCTGAGGATAGGGATATTGAACATTTAACAAACCTTCCGCCGATTTAATATTGAATATCTACTCATATCAATGTTATAGTTAGATTTCATTGCCCCAAATATTGGGTTTTTCATCTCTGTGTTTAACTCTGCTCAGTTAACTCAGCACAGTATGGAATGATATATCAAAATTTTTCGCCTGATGTTTTTTCGAACAAATATGATACTCGGAACATGTGTTTGATTTTTTGCCATTTACGTATTGTTCGGGGGCAAGTATATAGATGGGGGTTGATTCATGATCTTTTGTATAAAATCCATTTGCAATGTATAATCAAGAAGACATATTTATAAAGTTCTGTCATAGATTTATATCTTGGCTTTGTTAATTCAGACTGAGAACCTCTTGAAAAGTTATGGACTGCGTTTTGTAACATCATCAGTAGATAAAAGAGGCTTCTCTACAACGGCTGAGAAAAATCAGGTGTCAGCTGAAAATCAGGAAGTTGAAACTGATAAGCATGACAGAGAAGAAAGCAAGGAACAAAAGAATAGTAGACCAAAGACTAGTGCGTTGGCTGCTTATGAGATTGCTGCTTCTGCTGCCTCTTACCTCCATGCTCGGACGAGGAACATAATTCCATTTAAATCCTCAAAAGATGGGGTTGGGGAAGGTTCGCTTGAAGGAGGCAGTGGAAGTGTTGATGGTGTTAACATGGTAAACACAGAGGTAGCATCTTTTATGGCAACTACTGATTCAGTGACAGCAGTGGTGGCTGCAGAGGAGGAAGTGAAGCAGGCTGTTGCAGATGATTTGAACTCAACAAGCTCATCACCCTGTGAATGGTTCATATGTGACGACGACCAGAGTGGTACTAGATTTTTTGTCATCCAGGTAAGGCAAATTGGGTTTCTAAAATGCTGAAAGTTAAGCAGTAAAGCCTTGAACACCTAAGACCATAATAGAAATACCAAAGTTCTTATAGGTTATTGCGTAACATGTTATGTTTCACACTCCCATGTGATTAGATTAGTTTTCCAAATTTGGATTTTTCCCCCCTTTCAGGTGGTGTGATTTTCTCCCAAAATAAAATGTTGTTTCAATGTGCAGGGTTCTGAGACCCTTGAATCCTGGCAAGCAAACCTACTTTTTGAGCCTGTTCAATTTGAGGTGATTGTTAACTTCTTCACTGCCTTTTTGTTAAAGAACAATCATGAAGTCTCTTTAAAATTGGTGAAAATGACACAAATGTTCTGGTTTTTTTCCCCCAAGGGCCTGGATATTCTCGTCCATAGAGGTATATATGAGGCTGCTAAAGGGATTTACCAAAAGATGTTGCCAGAAGTTCAGGCACACCTAAAATCTCAAGGTTCTCGTGCAACCTTCCGTTTCACAGGGCATTCCCTTGGGGGAAGTTTGGCATTGCTTGTAAATCTCATGCTGCTGATTAGAGAAGAAGTGCCAATCTCCTCCCTGCTTCCTGTTATAACTCTTGGTGCCCCTTCCATCATGTGTGGAGGTGACCGATTGCTAGACAAGCTAGGATTGCCCCGGAGTCATGTTCAGGCAATTACAATGCACAGAGACATAGTACCACGTGCCTTTTCTTGCCATTATCCTAATCATGTAGCAGATCTGCTAAAGGCTATTAATGGAAACTTCCGTCATCATCCTTGTCTTAATAACCAGGTAATGTTTCTTAAACAAGTTTCAAGTCTGGAAGGAACTTCGTTGTATTATATCATTAATCCTCTAAATCACTTTGTGAATCTTTCCCTGTAGAACGTATTATATACACCTATGGGTGAGCTGCTAATTCTGCAGCCAGAAGAGAAATTTTCCCCAGGACATGACCTCCTTCCCGCAGGCTGTGGTCTATATCTTTTGAGTGGTCCTTCATCAGAATCCAACCATAACATCTACAGGCGGCTCCTGACTGCACAGCTGGTGTTCTTGAACTCACCACATCCACTTGAGATCTTAAGTGACCGAGCTGCTTATGGCTCAGGTGGAACTATACAAAGGGATCATGACATGAATTCCTACTTAAAATCTGTGAGAGGCGTAATTCGCCAGGAACTTCACAGAATCAGAAGGCGGAGGAGAGAGAACAGGCGGAAGGTGTGGTGGCCTCTGGTGGCACTGTCTCCCCATGGGATTGATGCGGTGGCTTTTGTTAGGAGGTCAGTGGTATCAGTCAATGTGAGTGAAGAGGGGTCAGCATTCTCAGGCGTCATAAAAACAGGGAGAGAGTCATTGAAAAGGTTCAGTAGGCTCGTTGCATCCCAACACATGCATTTGTTTGTGGTGCTCTTGTTTCCAGCACTGTCTTTACTCGCGAGGACCATCAATTTCTGTTGAATAGACGGTTGATAATTCATTATTCATGGTCAGGACAGTTGTATAGGTGGGGAGGGGACATACGGATGTAGAGACGGTTAGTCAATTAGGTGATTCTTTATTCAATTGATTTCAATAGTGAAAAGTCAAAGTGTCCCTCGGAAATAATGGTGTTTGGCAATAGAAAAACTATTCCCCAAATATCAGTTATGCAAAACTCTTTGCTTGATTCCCGGAGATTGGTTAAGGGGTGGACTGGAGCATCCCTCGTACTCGTATGGTCGTATTGCTATTTAAACTTTGTATTTTTTGGACATTTAAAAAAGAAATTTGGGTGATTTATTTTTGGGCACTGCGATACTAAAAAAAGGGGAGGGCTTTGCATAAGCTGTCGGCTGATGCTGCTCATTATGGAATATTTGGCATGGTTAATTGAAAAAAAGGGGATTATATGGCAGTAGTAATGATATGTAGGAATAGGGCAACTAGTATCAAAATATGAATTTTGAACAAAAAAAAAAGTATCAAAATATGAATGGGATTGGGGATAAGTGAAAGTGAGCTTGCGTGGCGGCTTTGGATACGAAATTAGGGTTTGGGCATATTACGGAATTATAATGGAGTAAGGTTGGGTGGGTAGCTTGAGAAATAAGAACAAGGCAGAGTTGTGAGTTGGGAAGGCAAGCAAGAGAGGGACGCACGCACGCGAAAGGGAAATAAGGCATGCGACGCACATTGTAAACGGACGCGTGAAAGCCGACAAAGCTTTGATTTTGAATTGGAACCACGTTCGTGAGCGGACAAAAGGAATACCCTTTTATGTCTACCCATCCAACGAAGCAAACCCTCCACATTCTCATCTTCCTTCCACCACGAGCCTTCCTTTTAGTTGCTTTGATTCCTTCCGGCTCTGGTGGCAGGAATCTTCCAAGCGAGTGGGGTACATATTCCGGTGTCTTGTCTCGTCTGGCCTCATTCAACTAATCTCTAAACAGTGGCTTAGCTATTGGCACATTTTTCTTTCTTCCTGAATGGCGTTGGAGCTTTATTCCCCCCACGAAAAAAAATAACAAAAAAATCTATAACAGGGATGTGTGCAGAGCTATTTCATATCCTTCTAGATTTATCTATCTCCGTGATTATCAATTAATTCTCTTTTTTTTTCGGCGGTTCAAACACCCTTCTGGAATTTCACTTACAAATTCCAAAAAAGTTCATTCATCAACACAAGATTTAATGGTTTTTAATATATTTAAATCAAACTAAATAATGGACGAGGGTTACACGTAATGTTGTCAAACTTATAAATTTAAACAAACTTATATCTTATAAATTTAAACAAACTTATATCGTAAACTCAAATTGTAAATTGTAAATTTATTAGAGTTTATTTTTATTATTAAATAAATATTATTAAGGTATAATTAAATAATTAAAATATAAAAATAAAAACAATTTGATTTAAATATATTTTAAATCTAAATAATTAAAATTAAATCTATCAACATTTATCATTTATCATATTTAACAAAAAAATTCTATAGAATTTATATACAAAACTACTGAGTATGATCAAAACAAAAAAAATTAACACAAAATTAAGAGAAAGCAAACATGATTTTAACTGTTAGAAACGTCAAAACAATAAATTTGATCCATAAACTCAAAAATTTAACCGATTTTATCAGTGGCTCAACTCTTTTTTTAGCTAGAAATGTAGAAATGGTAAAATCGAAGATTCAACTCATAAGTTTAATTACAAAGTATGCGAAATGAATTTCAGCTTGTCATGCTCAAATTGGTGACACCACGTGAAGTATCATAATGAGCAAGGGGACAGCGGGTCGGCGCAACCCCCAACAAGAAGGGTCATCAGGGAAGCAAGTTGACGAGTAATCATCCATAAACAAGATATTATGGACATGAAGCCCAGCAACAGGCAATATCATCCTTACAACTCCAATAAATATCATTACCTTTTTCCACAGTTGCCATGATGCTGATCCATCTTAAATCATAAGCCAAGACTTTTGAATGTCATCAGCATTTGAAAAACCCTCTCAAAGCTCTTTCATGGAATAATGAAAGGGTCTCAAAACAAAAGTCTGAAAGAAGCCTATTACCAGACTCCTCCTACTTCATTAGAAAATAAGGCTTCCCTAAAATAACGTGCCAAGATGGTAACAAAAACAAGATACTTGACAATAAATCACAATAAGGACGGATTTCATTTTCCTTCTATACATCTTATCCTTTTCCCTCATTTTCTCTTTTCCATTGTTGGATTAAGATCTCAACAATCTTAATTTTGTTATCAATTTCCCTTACAATAATATTTTATCATATGATAAATCTGAATCATTAAGATTTTAATCCAACAGTAGAGAAAGAAAAAAGAGAGAAAGGGATGAGAATAGATATAGGAGAGAAGCCTAGTCTAGTCTGGTTGTGAGCTGTCGAGGCTTCTTAGAGTCGAGAAGCCACAGGCGTGTACAAATAGGCAGGTTTGCACTAAACCTTCAACGATCAACATCCACGTTCATAATTTTTTAAACAAATAGAAAACTTGCTTTTTCAAGGAGCATTAAGGTCATAAGGTGAATCCTCAGGGACATGGTTGGAAAAACCATAAATATATATGCCCATCCTTCAGATGTGAGACAGCTTAGATCAAGGTCTCAAATCCCAAAGTACCATGTTATTCTAACTTTTCGTGTAATGATTAAAGAAGAAACGCCTTTTTTAAGAGAAGAGGAGGGGGTGAGTAAGGACGCTCATTTTATTCCTTTGCTGGAAGGATGAAATAATTACTTATTTCCCTGTGAAGCCAAATACTTCCAGTGTTTTTCTATAACATCGCAATGTTCTTTTGGAGCAATACCATGTAATACTTCCACAGTATATTTTCACAAACTACACAAATATTCTAAATCTTTCCATCATACTTTGCCGGAAAACAAGAACAAGCTATGAGCTCGACAATCCTCCACAGAAAGGGAAGCAGAAATTGGATCAGAGGTCCATTTTACCTGCCAAGTACCAAGAGTGCATGGCAAGGCCGCCAAAGGACATGATATTGGCGAGGGAAGATAATCCATGGATCATCCCAAACTTTTTATTCATGGCTGCAAGCTTTGGATTCTTCTTTGCGACTTCAACATTTTTTGACCAACCAACTTCCTCTCCAATGCTATTTTCTCTCTCCACTTTATGCCTTTGCCTCATCAACTGTGTCACCAAAATTAAAATCTGTGTGAAAATAATTCAGGGAGACAATACATTACACTCTCGTAACTTATGGCAGCTTCACAGTATCCAAGTTTCGGATGATTGATATGCATGAATGCACAATGCCATTATCCCTGGTATACATACTCAAATTGCTCGCCCAAAAAAACTGAATAACATAATCTCAACAAAATCAAAATACTATAAATAAACATTTCCCTATGGTTGAGATCCTTGCAATTCACGCTCAGAGGAGGAATGCTCACTGGAGGTGATCCACTTCCTGGCTAGTTCTCCAATTTTTTGCTCAGATCAGTCCCATTGGTCTAGTTTTCTAAACTATACCCAAAATGTCAGATGACTAAGGACGGTTTTCAAATCATTTAAACACCCAACGAATCCACTCCACCCTAACCCACATCACATAACAGGAATCGCATTACTCTAAGCAAACCCAGTTGAGAAAAGACATAAAAGGCATAACCGGAATAAAGATGCCTTAAATATCTTGGAATTTTGAGGGATACGGGGCAACTACTCAAACTATTTCAAGGACGGGGAAGAAATAAGAATCAATAACCACAGAAAACATTCTAAATATTACTCAAGAATTGATGATCTATTCGTAAAAAAATTGGAAAATCACGAATATTACCTCGACAGTCATCGGAGTAAAGACAAACAAGTTAGCAAGATTAAATGCAAATGACGAGAGCAAGAAGCCAAGTTGGTATCTTTCAGCCGTGGACGAAGATTTCCAAGGATGTAGATGCCCAAACGACGCCACCGATATCGCACAACAGATACCGACCATTGAGAAATATGCAGGAAACATCTTGCTTTGCAGATTACCAAACTGATGCCTCGGGAGATTCCTGTTAAACTCATCATGAATTTGAAAAAGGAAAAAAAAAATCACGATATCATTTTCACATCTAGAAACCTGGTAGGCAAAGCATAGTAAAACTTAGAACTTGTATGGCTGATATAACATTTGCAACGAACAAGGAAATCATGTTTTGCAACTCAGAACTCAAGCACGCCTTAGAGGTTCATCGAAGAATCTGGGTCCAATTTGAGACATTTCAATCAAACAAATCCGTCGTAGTATCTTTAGTTCGGAAAACTTGTGCATATGTGAGCAGGTAATTAAGCTGGGAAAAATGAATGCGTACTTGAACATAATAATTCCGCCGATGAAGGTGACCCATAGAGCGGCACCAAAAGCCGTGGAGAAGCTCAGGAGATGCGCCAATTTGAGGTAGGTTGACAGTTTGAGTGAATTGGAAGCGTCCGATTTTGATCCAAAGATTTCAGGGGAGAATATAACTCCAATGGCTAAGAAAGCAACAGCCGCCAAGAATCGAGTGAGCCAGCCCATCTCAGAGGACGACGGAAAACTCTTCTCCTACTCCTCTTCCCTAGTCAACCACAGATTAAATTGTGCTTCGACGCGGGTGGGTGCACCAAACCACTCCACCACTCTTGCACTTTACCGTGACCGCAATGACCGGTGTTTGTTGATCGGGTCAAGATTGTAAATAGGAAACTTCTAGCAAATCAACTCGTGCCTGGGAAGTCTAGGCCGAAATAAAAATCGTTACTACGAAATTCAAACCCAAAATACATATGGGCCTGGATCGGGATGTTAAACGGATCCGACAGATTGGGCCAGTCAGTTTACGTGTAATAGACTAATAGCCATAAGCGCGCCAGGGGCATGAAAATCAAACAAAATGGAGGAAAATTTTCCCTCGCTCAAGTGAGGATTGTTTTTTTGGGGACGAGCAGCTCGAATTTTAGTCTCCGAACCCCAAATCACACGTCTGATTTTTCCTCTCAAATGTTGGAGACAAGTATTCCATCGCAAGTGTTTCTCAACATTCGTTTTGTTCTCTATGGTTTTGATCCTATCAACGAAAGCAAGGTTTCTCGCTCTTCCATTTATGTTTGTATTATTTTATCTGATTCTGTTGCTATGTTCTTTCGTATCGTGGCCAATCTGGGAGATCATTTGTCAAAAGTAAGGTTAATTATCGTTTTCTTCCTTTTTTTTATTGATTCAATGCTACTTTGTAGGTTCGATTCAAGCTTGTAAATGGCGGTGGAGTTGATGTTGGTCAGTACGGTCCAAGTTGCACACATGTCGTTGTAGGCAAACTTACTTATGTAAGTCAAATTCACTCCTCGTTTTCTCTTCCATTTGAGCATATGGATTCACCATATACAACCCCATCCATTTCATTCCGCTTTCTAAGCAGGCACTTTACTGCTTGCAATCTCAACCATCTAAACGGAGGCCGAGTTTTGTTGTTTTCTCTTTGGTTTGCAGAAAATCCTTTTCTGACTTCCAATCGCATTCGCAGTTAGAGATGGAAGAAATTAGCTTTGGATTGTTGTTTTAATTTATCTTCACAAATTAGATTCCACGACCCTTGCTTTACTCTGTATTATGCAGGATGATCCTATTTGCGTTGCTGCAAGAAATGATGGGAAGACGCTCGTCACTGCTTTGTGGGTTGATCATAGTGTTGACATTGGAATGGCAGTTGATGCGACCTCCGTATGTTTTTAGTTCTCTAAATCCCCCAATTACCGCGCCCACCCCCCCACCCCCCCCCCCCCCCCCCCCCCCCCCCCCCCCCACAAAACAAAACAAAACAATCACCCACTCACATTGAGAAATTTGGATTCGTTTGAAATATAATTTGTCAGCTTAGTACATGTGCTACGACTCAGCTCATCACACAAATTTGAGAGAGTTCAAGTGGATCTGTAAAAACTGCTAACTCGTATTCAGTATGTCTGTCTCTTTTAGTTACAATTTTTAGGCAAAGACAATTTTTGTAAATGCTTTTGCACCTGTATAATGTTAGATATACTTTTAAGGCTTGGGTTTGTTCATCTTTTCATTATATTAATTTACAACTGTTAATATGTTCTCTTATATATAGCTTTGAGTTCATTCAAGCTGTATATATTCTTGGCCCAGAACTAGGTTGAAATTTCTTTGTCATCTTAAGGATTTGGTTCTGATAACTATGGAAAAACCTTACATGCGTTTTTTATTTCTTCATTGTGAGGTTCTCTGATACAAATGCCTTGTTTTCTAATAATAACATGACATGCGTCTGGCTTCTGCTGGATTTCTTATTCAACTGTACACATGTCTTGTTTTTATTGGAGAACCATTTACTTTTCATGTTTTTATTGAGGAACCTCATAATAAGGATGTGAGGAACTGCTTCCATGTCTAATCCAATCACTATTTTATTATTCTTGCAAGTGATTCTTATATTATCATCATTGGAAAGTTGGACACTGTTAGAAGTCTTTGTTTTCTGTACAGGTCATGTATAGGCCCCTGAAAGATTTAAATGGTATACCGGGTGCTAAGAATTTGGTTGTTTGCTTGACTGGTTATCAACGTCAGGATCGGGATGACATTATGGTAAGAATCTCTTGTGCTCAACAATTTTCTCTTGGAGCTTGTGCAGATGAATGCTTTGTAACAGTTAGGACTTGACCCTGTTTTTCTCTCGTCAGACAATGGTTGGCCTGATGGGTGCTCAATTTTCTAAGCCATTGGTGGCGAGCAAAGTTACTCATCTTATATGCTACAAGTATGAAGGTTTGCTTCTTACTTATATCTGAACTAACTGATATGTGCAACCAAGATGTACGTAGTATTAGGTTTACTAATCCAATTGCTAAGATGATTCATGTTCATGAATATACTTAAATTTTAATGTGTCTCCTTACTTTTTACAGAAGTCTTAAGTTTAATCATCCTTAACACTTTTTATTGAAATTTGTTTTGTGAGTAGGAGAAAAGTATGAGCTTGCCAGTAGACTGCAGACAATTAAGTTAGTTAATCACCGGTGGTTAGAAGACTGGTATTTATTTATTTTCCCTTTGTTGCTCATAATATTATGCATATAACTAGCCATCTATTTTAATATTTGAAATTTGTTATAAAATGTTGAATTATCTAATGCTAAGTTGTGATTTCCCCCTCCAGTTTGAAGGATTGGTTGCTTCTCCCTGAAGAAAAATATAAGAAGAGGTGAGTCCTCTTATGGTCGTCTAAGTAGTTGGCATACTATTTCTTGTTGCACACCTTAAAGTCATTGCATAATGTACTATGCGCTTGGCTTGTTTGCTGAATAAAAGCCAATTGTTGCATTGTCATCTGCTATGTTTACTGCAATTTCGCAAATTGTAGGGTATTCATGAAATGTATATTTTAAGCTGACCAACTTAAATTCTTTTTTTTATCAAAGACCAACTTAAATTACTCACTTAATATGATTTAATTATAAAGAGTTTCTCTTGTGGCTCATAAATAAAATTTTTCTAATAACTCAACTTCTATTCGTTCTCAACCAGTGGTTATGAACTGGAGAGGATGGCAGAAGAGGCTAAAGACTCTGAAGAAGAAGCTGAAGATATCGTATCAGGGAAGTCTGGGGGAAGAGGCATCACTAAGAGTCCCTTTAGTTCAAAAATGAATACTGGTACACCCCATAACTCATCAAAACCTGTAGTAGTAGAATCAAATGCCTTTCCGGGTTCTGCTGCTCCTGAGGGATTGCGGAAAGCAAATGAGGGGCATGAGTCTATATCAATTCTAAAAAATGAGAATGCGTCTGATCAGACCAGAAACGTCCATCATGATGTTCTAGAATCAAGTTCTGGGGATCTTGGCGTTTCCAGGCACGATGCATCTGGTCAGCTACCCGACACATGTGCCAAGACCACTAAACCTAAAAACACTGGTGTTCAAGATGCTGTTGACTGCCAGAATCTTGGCATTCCTGGAAATGCTGATTCATCAGGTCATGCTCCTGATCTTCAGCCTAGAACTTCCGAGTATGGGAAGTTGGTTAATGACTTGAGATTGACTTCTGAAAGTGTTGAAGGACATCTACGCTCAGATGCAAGGGATAGTGCTGCAACTAGCCCTATGAAAAACTTAAAGAGATTTTCTCCTTCAAGTGGCTTAAATGAAAACCTTGGCAATTTAAGTGAGCCTTCTGCAGCACCTTTAAATAATTTAAAATTAAGAAATGACCTAGAAGCCTCTTCGAACAAGGTGGAAAAGGCAAGTGACAGCATCAACTTCGACTTTGTTGAAGGTTCTGGGAAAGGTAACCGTTTTAGTAACAAGAAAAACAAGAAAGGGCCAAGTAGTTTGTTACCTAAAAAGAGGTCGATTGAAGCTTCTACTAAATTAAATTCAATGATGACGAAAGATACTAAACTTTCCATTGAAAGATCCCCATCAGCAGATATCAATAAACTACCAGAGATAGAACACCATTTTCCTGTGGGTAGAGATGATATGAAGGACAAAGAATCTGTAAGCTCAGAGTCTCTGCGAGATGATGCACCCAAAATAAATGGCAAGCCTGATATTGCAGATCGTGGCAGGGAAGAAGTTGCTCAAGATTGCAATGAAACAGAACCTCATAATGCCAGGAATGATCTTGAATGCTCATATTCGAGTAAAAAGAAGTCTAGAAATGAGGAATCAACTGGTCATGCTACCCTGGATTTATGCAACAAAGTAAGTGATAAGTTTATTAGAAAATCACCCCGCAAGAAGACAATTGCCAAGAAATGTTTAGGTTCTAGACCTAAATCAGGTGCTACTGCTAAAATGAAGAGTTTGATTTCATTAGATGAACGTACCCCTCAAGTTGATGGTGCAGGTTGTTTAAGTGGATGGAAAGAGACGGCACTTTGTGATGGCAAGAGACTTGTTAAATCCTCAAAAATTGTTAGTGTTGAAACATCAATGGAGCAGGAGAGCGTTTGCAAATCTGCAGAAAATACCAATGGCAGAGAATTTCGGGATGAAGAAACAGAGGCTCCGGATGAAAAAGTTAAGTACAAGGGACTGACAGTCGATGAAGACAATCGTGAATCAGTTAATATTTTGAAAAACTCTGTTACGCAGACAGAAGATAAGCTCGAAGCAACTCACCATGCATCAAAATTTAAATCACAGCCTCCAAAGGAAGGTGCAAATGGAACTAAGCCCGTGGAACTTGAGCTGGTAGACTCAACCCTTAAAGGAAAAGGAAAGCCTAAAGGCAGAAAACTTACAACAGGTAGAACCAAGAATGCCCCATTTACCAAGGACACAATGAGGCCTGAGGAGGCTGCGTCCAGTGAGAGGAAAGATGAGACAGATATGGAAACAGCCTTATTTCCTGCCGGTAAAGATAGTAGCTCAGCATTGCATACAAATAGTGCAGGGAGTTTTCAGGAAGTTGAGAAGGAAAACAGGCCAATTGATGGAGAGGGTATAAACATTGGAAACTCGGTTATTAAAACTAGTGCAGGTCAAGCAAAGGTCAATCAACGGACAAAAGCTCTTAGTTCATCTACATTAGAAGATAACAGAAGAGTGAAGAAAGAAGCTGCATGTTTTCTAGTAAGTGGGCACCGCTTACAGAGAAAGGAGTTTCAACAATTGATTAGGCGATTGAAAGGAAGGGTCTGCCGGGATTCCCATCAGTGGTCGTATCTGGCAACACACTACATAGCCCCAGATCCTGTACGCAGGACTGAGAAATTTTTCGCTGCTGCTGCATCAGGGAGGTATGGAAATTCTAGCTGAGTCTGAGTAGAACTCTTTGGAAAATATTGTCATAGGGCCTGCACTCTACTTTTTTGGCATTGCCATTTGAAAAAGTTCGGCTTCGTACAATACAAACTTAAAAGGACAATTCAAATAGGATCTGGTTATTTCAGATTTAATTTATATCTGGGTTGGTATTCATACTTAATTAGTTTTTAAATGATTAAAAATTTTATGCTAGAGTGAGTTAAAAACAGAGGCATATGTTTTCTATTTACTTATTTATTTTCCTAATTTATTTTGACTGGAATGCAGGTGGATTCTTAAAACTGATTACTTAACTGCCTGTAGTGAGGCCGGTCAATTCTTGACCGAAGAACCTTATGAATGGCACAAGAGTGGCCTTAGCGAGGATGGTGCAATCAATTTGGAGGCTCCAAGAAGATGGCGGCTTTTGAGAGAGAAGACAGGTCATGGCGTCTTATATGGAATGCGCATTATTGTATACGGCGATTGCATTGTCCCACCTTTGGTAGGTTTGCTTTTGAGATCCTGTTTTTCGAGATATTTTTATTTGCCATTATTGCTGGCCGTGTATTCCATCTCAAATGATCACAGGTTTAAGGACTAGCCTTAATAGTAAGCGAATTTTATATTTCCGTTTACACAAAAATCATTCAAATTAACAGATTTCCATCCTTGTTTCTGTATTTGATTGTTTAATTTGACGTATGCTTCTCATCTCATTTGATAACATATAACAGGATACATTGAAGCGTGTAGTCAAAGCAGGAGATGGAACTATATTGGCAACTTCTCCTCCTTACACCCGGTTCCTTGATACCGGTATTGACTATGCCATAGTTAGCCCGGGCATGCCACGTGTGGACATGTGGGTCCAAGAATTCTTAAAACATGAGATTCCCTGCGTTTTAGCTGACTACCTGGTGGAGTACGTGTGCAAGCCCGGGTTCTCCCTGGAGAAACATGTACTGTATGGGACTCATGCCTGGGCAGAGAGGTCATTTGCTAACCTTCAAAGCAAGGCAGAAGAAATCATCGAGGATCCTCCAGAAATTGATGATAATGACACAGCTTGCCAAGTATGTGGATCTCGAGATAGAGGAGACGTAATGCTGATATGTGGTGATGAAAGTGGTTCCGTTGGTTGTGGAGTTGCTATCCATATCGATTGCTGCGATCCTCCTCTGAAAGATGTTCCTGAAGAGGATTGGTTTTGTCCCAAGTGCACTGAAACCCGAAACTGCTCTAGCTCTAACAAGAAAAGGAAAAAAGGCGTCTTGTCTTCCTCGAAGATCAAGTGACTGTCCCTTTTTATGTTAGTCATCATCATCTAGGAAGCTTGTTTCAATTGTAGAAGCGTTCGCCTGGCCACGATGGAATCTATCCAAGCTGTTTTTTTATTGCTGCCATATTCTGTAAAATTCGAAATCACTAATATATCGGTATTAAATCTATTTGATATAAAGAGATGTCCGGTTGACATTTCTGACGAAGCCGCTGTTTATTGCTATTGTAAATGAGTTTCTTGAACTGCAATTTGTTAATTTCATGCAATGTTAGAGCTTCTTTACCTGGTTAGAGGGGACTTGAAGCGCTCAATCTCTGCCTTTGATCTAACATCCAGCTCTTATATTTTTCGAGTTCGACTACGGCCA
The DNA here is from genome assembly GCA_037074495.1 of Acacia confusa. Lineage (NCBI taxonomy): Eukaryota > Viridiplantae > Streptophyta > Magnoliopsida > Fabales > Fabaceae > Acacia > Acacia confusa. The sequence goes on along the minus strand of CM073507.1, from coordinate 2,376,322 downwards.
AAGTTGACAGCACCCATCTCACCCGTTTTTCTCTTTTACGTGGAGCAAGTGAGCAACCACTATTCTGGACATAGCTCCTTTCAACTCCGGAGATTTAGGTCTAGACCAATCCAATCCAGCTGAGTAAGACCATAGGGGTGGCAAAACTCTATTACTAAGTATTTAACATTGTTGCGTTACCATAACTCGAATTTGAGACCTTTGGTTAAGCTAGTATAATCCCTTACTAATTGAACTAAGTATTTGGTAGTAACTATGTCTTAGCTTTTCAATTGTGATGATTGTGTGCTCACTCCTTTTTGCCGGACCTTTTACACTTATTCATGTATGATTTTCATTCTTGTTACTAAGGATGAAAATAAACTAGGTCTCTATCAGGGATTTACGGCCTAGCCTACCTTAAGCTTAGACTGACCTATTTAGTAAATATGTCAGGCTCAGATTTAGGCCTATTATCAAGCCTATTTAAGTAAACAGGACTGGCCTGTTTAATTTTTTTAAAATGTATTATTATGTATAATTTAATCTAAATTAATTTTGTAAATTATTTATAATTAACTTTGTTTTAATCCTAAGTTTCATATTTCATCATTATCAATAAGTTTAACATTTTCATTCATCAAATGATCACATCTACTTATCTTCTTTTTAATCGTTCGAGATAGCAATTATTATATTTCATCATTTATCAAGAATTAAAATATAATTTTACATGTCACTTGTCATGCTTGATTGATTTTTAAAAATACATCTCCTTAGTAAATAAATGATTGATTTTTTTTAATCCCTACTTACTCAGACAATTGTTACCATTAGGTGTTCTATTCTTTATTTTACTAGCTCTTTTATTTCATATGATAACAAATCCCTAAGCTTATAAGGCATAACATAGGCATTTAAATAAGTTTGATGAATTATATATGAACTTATATGCGTAAATTTTAAATCGATTTAAAGGTTTACATTTTAAGGCATTTTGAAAGCTCATGCTTATACCTAAAACAAACTACCTACAGGCTCAGGCCCAAGATCTCCATTGCTGGCCCAAATCTACTTAACTAAAATTTAACCTAGCCTAATCCATTTGCACCCTGCTCGTTACTTAGAAATGTACTACATTATTGAATCTAGAAATTGAATTAGAGAAGAGGCGAAGAGAGTGGGGGGCGGGGGGAGATACGATTTCTTTGTTTTTTTTTTTGAAGAAAAAAAATCTTGTGCATGACTATTTATATGTTTTTGGATTAGGACAATCAGGCTCCAATCCTTTGGGCTTTGGTTCTGTCAGGTGTCCACTGTGCAAATAAAATCCAGATAGCCCAATTGGGAAGGGTCCATTATCACAGGGCCAAGAACCCATTTGGGTTGTATAATCCTCGTTGAACACAACATGCTCCCTAAAAACTCACCCACCCACGCCGCTTCCTCCAAAAGTCCTAAATCCAAGTAGGATTAAAGGGCTTAAATATTCAGAAGTTTTTGTATATAGATATTGGGCATCTAAAAGTTTTCCAGCTGAAAGTTTCAAAACAAGGCAATTTTGTCCCTCCATTAACCAGCCCTAACAGTCAACATTTATTAATCAAATATGCTCACATTTTTTGTCCACATCAGTCTTCAAATTTTTTAGTAGGATTTTCTAAAAAAAAACATTTAGATTCTCTCCTGCAATGTCTCTGAAGACATTGCATGAGAATATGCGAGTCTTTTTAAAAAAAATATCCAACTAAAAAATCTGACAATTGATGTGGAGGAAAAAAAAAAAAGAGCTGGATACAATATAGAGATGTCACCTTTATATATTTTGTCAACACATGTTGATTAAGGTTGATTAAACAAGAGGCAAAAATTGCCCTGTTTTTTAAATTTTCAAGGCACATTCAACCCCTCAAAACTTCCAAATTTCTAATACCCATTCACAATAACTTAGGGATCAAGTCCTCTAACCCACCCAACAAATATAAATGTTTGTCATGTTTCAATGAGTGGAAAACAATATTATCATTTTTTTTAGTCTTAGGTAACCATTGACCAAACCTTCTCCATACACGTCACAAGGAATTAAACTCCTGATTCCTGATTAGATTCTTAAAGAACGCTAAGTACATCTGTATTAGGGTTGGTGGTTAAAAAAAAATCTTATCATTGTGTCAACAGGATTCACTTTCAAATTTTCTGCAATAATTTTGATAATGAAAGACCAGCAACCAACCCAATCTCCATTTCAACTTTCAAGGACGTACTCGTCCTGCAACATACGACCTTTTTTTCAAGGACAGCCCCATAAAACTTTGAAAATAAACCCCCCAGTGCCCTAAGCTTTTTTTTTTTTGATCCGAGTGCCCTAAGCATTTGATGGTTCGATTATAATTTTTGTCCTAGCCTTAGCCCATTCCCCTCAATTACACAGCCTAATAATGAAACTGAAACTGATGCCTCTCAACCAATCTTGGACGGATCCTCCTTAAATGGAATCTGACTGTGAAACAAATTTTGAGTCGTTGTTATTCACTGGATACAGGTTTCAAAATCCATCACCCTTAAAAACGAACAAGATTGTTAATTTCAGACTCAGATCTCAATAAAAAGAAAATCGCTTTTCTTGTAGACTGCAACATTCGGCTTCAAGTCGAAACTAGTCAGAAGAAACATATTTGTTTTAGCACCTTTTCGTTTGTGCCTATTGCATAAACTAGAATGAAAGCATTAAAATAAGAATTGTTGCAGCCAATCTGGCACCGAGTTTTGATATAAGAGCTATAAAGAGACACTATAATCGATCATAGTGGGGGTGAAGAGGCACATCAGAGATTGAAGAAAGCACATGATAGCAGCACATGGTGCCCCTGACATCATATCTGGCCACCACCCTTTCTCTTTCCAATGTCCCCAACATTCAAACATCACGTGCCATTTTTTCTCCTTTAGCTCCTGCTCATATTCCTGTTAATCCCGTTTCCACCCTTATTATCCCAAGTTCCTTCATTAAACTTTTGCTTTGCCAGTTGTTGCCATCCTCTTATGTGAAGCTAGGCTGTTCGTTCACTGGATTTTGTTCATGATAATCATATCATATTCATGTGTCATTCACAATCAGTGAGAAGTACTGAAACGGTCTTACAAAGATGCCCTGAAGTCTGTGACTATAGAATAAAGTAAGCATTTCAAAAAGAAAAAAGAAAGAAAGCTCATAGCCTCGTGATATGCACCTTTTCTTTCGCCAGAAGATATTAAATTATGCTTCTAATTCGAAGATCAAGGTTTAACTATTGACATATTCTGAATAAGATAATAATACTGTGTCAGAGGAACTATTCATGTACAATTTGTTGATAAGTGATAATGCGAATGATGAAGATGTGCGAGGCATGTTTTGAAATTCTCCACCAGTCACTATTCCAAATCTAGCTACTAAAGTAATAAACAAATAATTTTCTCTTTTAAATACTCACAAGTCAGAACGTTCAAATTTCAATATAGTAGTCTCTGTGTAAGGGTAATGCCAAGTTAAATGATACAATGAATCTAGATATGAATCAGAGAATAAAAAAAAAATCCAACCAAAACTGAACAATGCCATTTGCGATAGACTAATAAATGAATGGCAAAGTAGCTAACAACGAAGGTGGGGTGTCATCGTGTCATCATCAATTTGGCATTGTTTATGATACTGGTAAGAGAAAAAAACCCAGTGCATGTAATTAGTTAGTATTTATTTGCCCACATATCTCTCCTTCATCACAATGCTGGAAGATGTTGAGCTGCTTGAAATAGAAGGGAATTGTATTAGTTTATTATAAACCCAATTACGTGGGGTTGGATGGTTGGAGTTAAAATAACCCTGTAAAGGGGATTTTTGAGAAATGGGGAAAGATGAAGAGAGAGAGAGAGGTGGGAAAGATTTAGAGGCGCCCTTCCAGGAAAAGGGACATGAAATCTTTTATTCTCTTTTTTCTTGTTAAGGAAAAGGGACATCAAATCACACTTGAAAGGAAAGTAACAATCGCTAATCTCGGTATAACTGGCTAAAGGTAATGGAAACACTAAAACTCAGCATTAAATATTACATTTGTCCTTAAGTAATATGAATCGGCCACTCAAATATGGTTAATCACTTTGACATGTTATATAATATTAAAGAGACATGTGGACATGGGAAAGAACACAATCCACATTTGCTTTTTTGAAAACCATTGTTATACTCTGCTTATCCCAGCGCCCACGGTTTTTTTTACCTTTCCCCAACAATGCGAGGCAGTACAAAAACTGAATTGGAGTGGACACTCATAACTTTTCCCAGTGAATGGCACGAGTACTTGGATGCTTGTTGCAAAGGGACAAGGAACGAATCACTGTGTAAACAAAATAATTGACCCTTTTTCAAGTGGGCAGTAATTTGCAGGGTTTTGTTTGGGTTCCTTTTCTATCATAATTACAGCTCACGCTCCAGAGAGGCCATAGACTCTATATTATTAGACTTCCCTCTCTTTGAAAAAAAAAAAACACAGACACAAACAGTTAAATTTTTTGTCTGATAATCTTAAAATTTTCAAAATACTTTCCATTGGCCAAAAAATCATTAAAATTATTGAAAATTGAGTTCTTTCAATCGCAAGTCACGTTTATGGAAAACAGCAGAGTGCGCAACAAATGGTTTAGTGGGTAAAAACACTCTTGCTCATGACGCCAAAGAAAAAGTTGATTCGATTTGGACATTTCTAAATCACTTTGTTTTCTGGTATTTAGTGCAGCTTAGAAACTCCCCTTTTGCTTTGCTTTTGTCGTTGGTACAGTATTCTTACGGTCCGAGAGAGAGACCTGTGATGGAAAAAATACCCTGACAAGCCCTTTTCCCTGTGCATGACATTCATCAGTTTTCTCCGCTATCATCCGGCATTCCGGCCACGTTCAACTCATCTCATGCACACAACCCCTCATGACTCAGTTACCGAAGTCGACACTGCTTTTACCCACACCCAGTTATTATTTTCACCGTCCACGTCATCATTTGGCGTGAAGCGGAGATGAATCATGCTGGTTTTAGATCATAAAGGCAATTCATGGACAGCGAGTTCATTACACTTGAAAGTGAAAACAGAGGATAAAGAATTCAATGGAATGTCAGAAAGGCCAGTGTTTACGAGGCAGAAATTAAATGTTATCAGGGAAAGGCTGAGTCAAGCGCCTATGACTCTGCACCTACCTACAATACCTACAAGGCCGCAATATAGTCATTAAAGAGAAAAGAAAAGAATCCAAATTGTTATTTTTGTTCCCACCCGAGGCCTAAGGGTAAATCCCAGATTTTGAACCCGGTTGTTACCCTGGCGTTTGAGCGCGAAATTTAGAAGCTAAGGGAAGGTCGAAGTTCGTCAATGGGAGAGTATTCAGTACTGATATTCTGTACAACCGATCAAGAAAAATAACTGATAAAGGATAGCTAAAGAGAAAAGGTGACAAAAATTTTCGGCAGCCTTAGTTTTCTTTTTGTACAATCAGGAGGACGGACAAGATTGCATAACCAAGAGACACTCCTCAGCCCATAATAGCTCCAAGGGCCCCAATTTTTCTATTTTGTACCAATGGATCCATGAGAACATTTCTTTGCTTCGTGTCTGTACATACATGCATTGGTTACGATTGAATCTCTCTAGCACACTGCCTGCACAGACACAAAATACTATACTAGAATACTTTCAACAGATCAGCAGCTCAATGCCTCATATTTCATTGGAATTGAACGGTTGAATCCCACTTGAGAAAGCAAACTACCAACGACGGAAAGATCACGGCAAAACACCCCCTGGAATACAGAAGGGTTTACAGTCGATGAAGATACAGTTTTGTCAGATTTCTCTCCCTCATAGTTCGCTTTGCACCCACTCTTTTCCGGAACCTGAATTGCTGCTGCTTGTGCAGCTTGCAAAGCAGCAGCCGCCTTCTTTCTCTGCTTCTCGGCCGCTTCTTCGTCCATGATCGAAGCCATCACACTTGTGTAACCCTTCTGAATCAATCTGTACAATAACAACGCTGACATTTTTGACCTCTCCTTCACGTTTTCAAGATCACGTTCATCCGCAAGCTCACAGCGATCAATGAAGCTGGTAGCTTTATCCGGTTTGTGCCGTAAACATAGCAATAAATAAGCCCTCTCTAACTCCGATCGAGAGCAACCACGGCGCAGTCCAATCAAAGCGTAGTAATCCACGTTACCAGTTTCCCCTGAAGCCACCCTGTGCTTCAGCTCTTGAATTTTCGTCGTCAGAGCACAAAGTTTCCCAGGAATCTCTCTGTACCTTACATTATGACGCTTCCAAGCTGGACCTGGAAGCTTGCGGTCCCGCAAGATTGTATTGTACAAAAGCTTCAAATGTTCAAGATCATGTAGGCAATCAGGCAAGCACCGAACGGATTCTAGAAGGGAAGCTCTGGTATCAAGAACTTGAATGCAAGTGGGGTCCAAAGCCAGAGTGCGATTACAATCCGCAATGGACTCCGCAATTCGGCCTGCGGAACGGTAGGCAGAGGCTCTGTGCATATAGCATTCGGCAAGAAAGGCTTGCGGAGCACCACGGCGGCCATCGACGATTTTGGAGAAGTGGCGGATGGCCTCAGAATAGAGACAGGCGTCGAGGGCGGCGAGCGCCGCAGTGCGACGGCGGACGAGGAGCTTGATGTGGCTGAGCAGTTGTGTTACGCTCTCGAATTCTGTCAGAGGTGTCCGAGGTGGGGTAGTGGGAGGGGGGTTGGCTGCGTCACCGGAGAAGGGAATGTTTGTTAAAGAGAAGCTGTCGTCGGACCAGCAGACACTTTCACGGCGGAAGGCGGCGCTGGCAAGTCGTTTACCGGTTTGGAGAAGAACCATCGCATCCTCCATCAGACCGAGATGGCAACATGCTTGACCCAGCACCAAGTATCTATGATTAGCATAACGGAAACAAAATTAAGCTAAATCCGAATAATATCTAAAGCTTCTACTTTATTCTATTTTATAATCATTTACTTCTAGAAGCATCAAAGCATCTAGCGTTAAAATATCGAGAGTAAACAAGAAACCCCACATCTTCGTAACATCTAGACTCGAACTCAGAATTGGCAAGAAATTCTTTGGGGAAGGGGAAAAAAACTAGCGAAGAAAAGCAACCGCGGAAACAGTAAATGCTGATGCACGAGAAAAATCACAACAATAAATGACTTGAATGGGGGCATTAAATGTAATAATTTAATATTATTTCCGAAAGTAGAAAGATGGGAACCGATTGAAAATGGGTGGCACCAGCATTTATATGTGCACCGATCTAATCCCAATCTTTGAATGGAGTCATTAAATGCTGAACCCCCGAAATGAAGAAGGTCCATGTCAAAATGGATCATTTCATCGGTAAGAATTGGAAACAAGAACAGGTGGCGAAACCAATGAAACAGAGTAATGGCAATCTGATTAATTTACCTCCATTGCCCTCCCTTCTCGCCACTTTTACACAGTCCTGCCATCACTTTCTTCTTCAAGTCCGAGACGGAGAAGCACTTGAAACTCTGATCCAGCGAAGACTCTGAAGACGATAGCAGCTTCACTCTTTCCCTTGAGAGCTGCTGAGACGAACCATCCGAAGAACAAGAGCCCGAGTCCTCGACCGCCATCTTGAGGCTGGGAATGTAGTCCTGAAGCATATCGGCGACCTCCTTAAAACGCCGGAGATAAAGAAGAGACCTGGCTCTGAGCTCCAGCGCCTGGTCTAGGCGTGGAGATATGACCAGTGCCGCGTCTACAAGGTTCAGAGCCGATGCGATCTCGCTCTGATCTTGGGTCGCAATGAGGCTGCGAGCGTCTTTGATGTACTTCTCAACAACCTACATGCCAAACACACAAGCGTATGAATGAATTTCTGAATTACAAAAGCATCTCAAGAATGAAGAACTTGTGGAAACAAATCTAAAGGAAGTGAAGCCTAACCTTTCGGTTGGTAAGCCACCAGTGCTTCTTATCTGAAGCATTGAGAGAGGTAGTAGCGACGGCCATTGTCATACGGTGGGGGTTGAAGTATGAGATTCAAGGTTGAACCATCAAACAATGAAGAATGAACCCCGTTTACCTCTCTCTCCCCTCACCAGAGCAGGCACATATTTTCTGCGAGAGAGGACGAAAATGAGGAAGACAAGTGAGGGGGTTGAGAGATGGAACAAAGAGAGAAGGGATTTTAAATGAGTATAGATTTCGTGAAAGTGTGGGTGGAGGATATAAAAGACTACAGAGGAGGAAGAGAGAGCAGAGAGAAGGGCTTTGTGAGAAAATTTGACAGCTTTGACCCTCATGGGAACGCTTTGATTAATTCAAGTTCGTAGCTGGCAGCACACCGGAGATTCTCTCTCCCTCACAGGCTATGTGGCTTTTCTATAGGTCTACTGTCCCTAATATTTGTGACAATATAGGCAATGGAATATTAATTCCTTTCAACTAAAGAGATTCTAATTATCTGCTCACCCGATCGTGACTGACTGTAGCCGGTGACCCATCACGGGTCCTCGACTCCTCGCCCTCAACCACTGGGGAAAGTGAACTCCCCCGAGCAGTTGCCCACCAAGGGAGCGCAGCAACTAGAAAGAGAACCTTTGAAAATCTATAAAACGTGACAGATTTGCTTCAGTAATGACTCTCACGGATTCATAATCACACAATATTGAGTGTCATGTATTCCCAGAAACACCCCTCTCTTCCCTAACAAAATTACCTTCTCGCCCTTGCTTTGACCACTCTCCCTTGCCCCACTTGGCATTGCCTGCATTGATAAACCGCCATTCCTGATATTGAAACTATAATGAAAACCAAGCACACAAACGAGCCGTAAAATTTATAGCAGTGAGGTCTGGTAGACAACATCCTCCAAACTAAATTTAATAACCACACCACATCCCATTTATTTTGTTTGAGGATCTGAATTCCCCACTTACTGCATGGATTTATTAATCTGTAAAATTCAATTCCGGGCGTTTAGTAATCGGGTGAAAGAAAGTCATAATTTTTTTTTTTTTTTAATCTTGTTTCTTCAAGCAGTCGACGCTCGACACTGTGAAAAGCAGCAGTTATATATCTTGTGATTGTATCTGATTTGACTTGGTTTTCTTTTAATATTAATTTCTATCCATGGCCTTACTTTGTGCGGTCAGTCCCCATGGGCTCATCCACCTCACAGAACAAAAAAATAGTAGTTGCACATGTGAGGTTGCAGGATAATGAATCAGTAAATGCTGGAAGATTTCATCTTACAAAAGAAACCATAATCATGGAGCTTTAGCTATTCAATGAACCAAAAACCCGGTTAGTAAAATGTATGAACCACCCACTCGATGAATAACCCACCTAGAGTTAGCCTCGTAAACTTCCCTGCCAATTAATGATTACCAGTGATTCTTTAATTAACCTTTCAACTTTGCAATAATCAACGAAAGGTAGTTGCGTGAATTAAGCTAAATAACCCCCAGTTCATCATCATTAGGGGAAAAGGGAAGGAGGTAAAATGGTGAAAAATAGAAATGGAAGGTGATAGAGTAATAATGGTGGAACAGGAATCATGCTTTATCTTTGAGGGAAGGGTTTGCTTCATCAGCTACTGCTACCTTTGCTTTTTATATCACAGAGATTAATGAAGGCACATGAATTTGGATAGACTGCCAGATAGGTTTGCCTTAAAGCTTCTCTAACTTCCTTTTTCGTTGCCCCCACTTCCTTCTGCCATGTCATCCCCATCGAAGCTAGCCTGTCTCCACGTGGCATTCCTGGAGTTGGGTCCCTCCTATCCAGATAAGCCTCAGTTTTTGGACTTTGTCCTTGTGCTTTTGTTTCTTGTTCCTTTTGTTTTTTTGGACCGCTTCCATTATTGTAAGGATGGCCCCTTTGCTTTTCTAACATCCATACACCATCCTCGGAACACTTCCTCCTTCCTATCCTTCCTTCGAAAGATTTTTTTTTTTCATATTTTCCCTTATTCATAAAAGGGTGTACTTTCTCTCTCTTATCATTTTTTTTGGGCTCAGATCTCTCATAATTTTATCACTTTGCATTTACACCCCCTCTTTCTTTTCTGTTTTTCATATGCTCAACCAATAATCAACTGAGGTAAAATTGGCAAAATCCTATAACTTATATTTTGAACAAAATGCTTTAGCTACAAGTGAATTATTTATGGTATAAGCTACTGAGTGGTACTCTTTTCTTTCTTTCTTTTTTTCTTTTTTCTTTTTTTAAATGTCTCTCCCTGCATTTCCCTTCTGCTCTGAAAATTCTTATGTACAGCCACATGGCTCTGCCCATTGACAAGTCAGCTCTCAACGGTCCAATCCTTTACATGCATATTATATTTTAAACAAGATCCAGAATCCTGTGAGTACTGTTAGTTAATGAGTAGAAATAAGTTGGGTTAATTTCTTCATCTTGTCTTCTTGTATATCTTTAACCTACTAACGTGAAGCTGTAACTTCACTTTAGGGAGCAGTGTAAAAAAAACACTTTGAAGCTAAGAAGACTACGGTTTTGACGTTACTTCTTTGATGAGGCCAATCAATTTGTCCGTCCACATATATATAAGGTGCGGTGTTCATTGCTTAATGATGCAGAATAATCGCCTTCTCTGTCAAACCTTTTACACAGAAACTGAAGGCCGATCAATTAACGCAAACTAAATACATCTCTTGGCAAAAAATGGAGTCTCTTGAATGTAAACGGAATCTAAATTGTCTCTTAGCATCAGGAACCCAATTTTGTCAACACAATTATCCCCATTGGCTTCTTCTGATCACCCTGGAGCTTGCTGCACTAAGTTTTCCATTAATTCATTCACGGACAAGTCCCAAATTTTAAACTCATCTATACTGTCAATGTCTTGGAGTTTTTTCTAGCCTTTCATCGTTTTATTTTACCCTTTTTACCAAAAGCGACCAGGCTCGAATTGTGTCGAAGGTGTGGTGGCACAAGGAAGACAACATTACAAATTGGGCCCATAAATTAAAGCAGAGCAGAAAAACTTAATATCGACATCTTCAATCAAACAACCAACCCCATTTTATATGTCTCATTCAAAAGTTGGACATTACAAGAAAGAAGGAATCACAGGAAGGCAGAAGTGGCATTTTTCGTCTAACTGATTCGGATTATGCAGAAACTTAACTAAGGAATAAACATGATCCACGAAAAGAAAAGAAAAGAAAGGTAGCGTCGTAGTGACACAACATAAGAAGCAAACGTATGAATGCATATGGTTGTAGTGAGTGAGTGAAGGTTGCTCCCATAGGGTATTGGGACCATTTGGTCCCTAAGGGCAGGGCAAGGGCAGGGGACTACAGGAGCTGGTTTCTTTCACACACATGGCAGCCACTCTGCTACGCTGGAACAGCTAAGGTGTTCCAGTTGTAAACGGGTGGGACCCATTTAATGTGATGGAGACCACCCCCTTTTAATTATTTGGTAGAAATCTAAAATGGGTGAGGGCCCACTTTTGCTTTACGTGACACTCCCTCTTCTTCCCATCAAAGACTCCATTTATTTTTCACATTGAGAAGGGGATGTCAATGTCCAGATCCTGAGTAGGCCTGTGATGAGGTCCATGTTTGTTTCTTTGTATCAAAACAGGACACCAATTCGAAGGACCATCTTTAACTCGTCTGGTCACAACACACGCCGTGTGTAGCTAGTTTTACGAACATGTAGGTGAATTCACTTTACCTATTGCTAAAAGTTTATGCCTTTATTCTTGGATACTGTTTAATCATGCAGGCACAACCCATATATAATACTACAGGTCCTCTTTCCTTATTTTTTCTTCCCTCTTTTTAATCCCCGCCTTCATTATTTTTGGATCTACCTTTTTTTCGTTTTCATTCGCCCTGCCTATCATTGCCAATTATTATCTATCCACATGTAAGCCTCCATGCCCTTCCCAGGTAGCTGTCTAGATATCTAACATTTTGTTTTTGAACCTCCAGATAATAATCCTTCTCTCCCTATCATTTTATTTTACTTATTTCTCTCCAGACATACGTATAAGGACCCACTCTGTTTGTTAATCAATGTTATACATATATATCACATGATTGTTGGAATCCACAGAACAAGGATTGATGCAAACAGACCTGACATGTAGGTGAATATAACTCTTTTCCAAAGTGAAAGGGAAAAAAAGGGTCAAGATTCTTACCTCTGCCTTCACACATCTCTTATTAATATTCCTATTCCCCTATTGATCGGTTGGTAAATATTCTGGGATTGATAATTATTACTGGGTTATTGTTCACTTTTTTATGCGGAGGGGGACCACATAAAAGTGTGATGTTGATGAATGATATATGAATATGCTGATGCTGTATTATACATGGTCGATGGCATGATTGGGGGGTTTAAGAGCAGAGAGTCTCTCATCATTAGAGCTCTATTTGTAACGTCCAAATCCTCAATTAAGGAGGACAGCTTTATCATTCTTGATTAGAAGGGCACTGGCTTAATATGCCAATCACCACCAAACATTCCTCTCGCTAGAGAAAATGACACGAACATCCAACTACTTCATAATTGAGTAACGACGCCACAAGACTAGGGCCCTTGTCAATAATTAAGAACCCATTATTTGTTCCAAAACAGTATGATTAAGAAGCTCGCTCACAAATCTGTTACACTCAAATAGTAGTTAGTTCTATTTAATTAACGATGGGAAGAGAGCCTCTCAGTCATCAAAGACATGTTAGTGCACAAGGAGGCAGAGGAGTGACGTGAAGCCCTAAAGATTCTACTGCGCTTGGATAAGGTTTGATTTCTACACAAGCACGATACACATACTTCTATCTAAACTGGCGACTTATTTTATAGTCTTGTAGTCTTATCTGAAGCCCTTTGCCAATCATAATTCCTGAATTGGTTCTCAGAAATCTGAATGGTTGTGCTTTCATGGCTATGTGGGAAGCACGTGTCTTGTAGATGAGATTTCACGTGCACATGGCCACCCCTTCACCCCCATGTGCCTCTGCCCTGCTTCTTCGCTCTCAACTTTCCCCAATAATTTGGCCACCCTCTCCATTTTTCAAATTTTTACGCACCACCACCTCTCTCTCTGTTATTCTTGTTTTCATTTTATACGTACAAGTCTTTTAAATTTTACGTACTTGAGCTCACATCCCAATGTTCATTTGCAATCGCTAACATGATGAGTGGGCTTTATACCCTACCAATTAATTATTATAGTTAAGGGGAGGTGAAATAATGAAAGGAAGGAGCTGAGAGAGGTAGCTAGTATATGAAAGGTGCTTTCAACCATACTGAAAGCTTAAGCCAACCCACTTATTATTAAATTCTAACACTTATCATGCATGCCCCGCAAAAGAGTCAAGACCGAGTCAACTCGTCTATCTGAGTTCTGAGGCTTTGACATTGTTATTATGTATACCCAGGGCGATCCCGTTAATATGGGAAAACAAAAAACTAGAAGGCTGTTATTATAATTATTGTCGTGGAAAAGTAGACGTGAAGATACAAACTGCAAAGTGATATGCCTCATGTGTTGCACTATCGAAATTTTATTTATTTATTTTGAAGGCCTCCCCAATATGTTAGCCTTTGCTAAAGGTTTTCTTCGCTTTGAATAACAGTGGCATGGAAAAAGAAAAGCTCTTTTTATTTTTTTCACGTAGCTTGCTTGCTGTCTCCACTCTCTGTTTATTCTTGCTGTTTACGGGAAAGATATTCCTTCAAATCCTCCATTCTTAAAGGCAATATCATCACACTGCCTAGCTTCCAGTGGAGAAGTTCAAAGCAGAAACTTGAACTCAAAGTCAAGCATCCCTTTTAACTACAAATTCTGGCTTCTGCATGTTTCATGCATTATGTTGTTTAATACAGGGCTTCCTGACACCAATTATAAAACATGGATTCAGCTCACTTGTGTCTCATCTTATCTGAAAATACCTAGATACATACTTCAGCATGCGTAAAATATGCATTTTTAATAGCATTCTAGGTTTAGTTGATATTTTCACCCTCCTTGCTACTTTATGGCCAATGAATCTTTAATTATTACATTAAAAGGAACAACAGAGAGAGGCAGAGCTCAACGTGACTCACCCATACACTCCTGGACTGATCCAGATTCTTCTTCTTCTTCTTTTTTTTTTTTTGTTCTGCAACTACTTTACAGGTTCGAGGCCAATACATTCAGCCGATCCGATTTACCATTAATACCCCTTTTTCCACAGTGGTTCGTTTTAATGTTCGTTGGCTTTGGGGCCTATATATTGCACTTTGAGTGACAATTGGATCATCGTTGATTGCCTTCGAAGCTCATAACCCTCAATTTTTCCCTTTTACTTGTGGGAGGACTAGTAAGTTGCACCGTGACTGGTCCATCTTATTATTGACATCATTTAGTCGGTGAAAAATTATTCTACTGTTTATTTAATCTTCTTCCTTTTATCAAAAAAAAACCTTCTTCCTTTAAATTATGTATCGCAACAAGGGTGGCTTAATCATTGGCCCAAAAAAAAGGTCAACATACAAGCATGTGAGAAATATGAGGAGTGTGGATCCATTCGGCCATTATTCGCCGGCCCATCAATGTTTTCTGAGAAGTTTGACTTTTGGGCAAAGTGCCTTGTTTGATTCACCTTGAAAAAAAACGCAATGCTCCAAAAATGCAAAAAATCATATAAATCTTTCCAGAACAGGAGGCTGACTTAACATTATACGGTTAAAACCAGCCTGTACTGTTATCCTATCAAGCACAGGCTCTATTTTCAATTTCTGTTTCGATCCTTACTCGAACTATTTTTTACCAAGAAAGATAATGCAGTTGTTTGTCCTTACATGAGAGTGGTGTCTCCACTCCGTGAGGGAGGTCAGTGGAGACACACCCTTGGACCATTTTTCCAATAACAGAGGCACTACATTATTCTTGTTATTGTTATATTGCTACTAAGAACTAAGGAGGGACTTCACCCATTTGCATACACTCTTTGAAATACTATTTCCAGTCCTAATTATAAGATATAGTTGAATTTTTTGAAGAGATTAAGGAAGCTAATTAAATTACTTTAGAGTATTTTTATTTTTATTTTTTTCTTCAAATTAATTAGTTTGACTAATAAACTAAGATACTCCCTCTGGTCCTTATTATAAAGTACCAACTACTTTTTCTCACAAACCAAACCAAGGAATAGAAGTTAACTCATTAATTAGGTCCAAAATTAATAAATGTTTTCAACTTTACCTCTACTTTAATGATGTAACTTTAAATAAGTTAGTTAAAAATGAGGGCATGATGGGGAAAAAGTAATAAATGAATTAGTTAGAGTAAGTTGGTGACTTATAATAAGAATCAGAGGGAGTAAGAATACACAACATATAAAATGATTAAGTAACTTATTTAGTTTTCTTAATCCCTAAAAAAAAAAGTCAACTTTGTCTTATAATTAGAACTGAAGGTAGAGGTAGTAGAACCTTTGAGGTGTCGTGTCATATATGGTGGATCGTTGAATGCCTTCTCTGGCTAATCCATCATCAGCAACATTGTTGTGATCACGTGAGCTGAGGCATGTTGCATTTGCACATTCCATCGAGTCGTCCGGATGCTTTTGATCTGAAGAGGCACCCAACTACAGAGTTGCATACTTGTAAATCCGTTTAGATCTGTACCTTTTTAAACTATTGTATTTCGTTTGTAAAAAGGAAAAAAAGGATGCAAAGAAGAAAAATGGCATAGCTCATTCCGTTTTCCTGCCATTTGAAATATAGCAACGTAACAAAGTACTACTGACATGTAACAAGCAAACCGCACTTCGAGGGTGGTAAGTAGGATTGTGAGATGGTGGTCATAAATTGACAGTGATGATTTGAAGAAGGGTAAAACAAAGGAGGGATCAAGATATGAGTTTGTCGAAGTAGTTATGAACAGGAGGGTTTACATCACATGCAATGTAGGTTGTAACTGATTTTCGGTTAAGCTGTTAATTTCACGAAGGGGATTAGATTTTGTAAAAAGGACGAAAACTGAAAATAGTGTGAGAGTGCGCTGAGAGGTTGAGTAAGACACACAATGAGGGAAGAACTTAAATTTTAAAACTGGGGAGACACTAACAAAACAAGTGGAGTGAGGTGCACGCAAATAAAACCCAGTTGGGAGGCATTTGGGAAGCACTACTTGTGGGTCGAGAGTAGCTTTCCTTACAAGACATGGTCAAAAACACAGTATTTTTGCCTCCTAAACCCATAGCAAAGCGCAGTTGAAGTCATGACCATATTTAAAAATACTGAAATTAAAAAATTAATTGATGAATTTGTTGAAAAATATACAAGGGAGATATACATATGGTGACATCCAGTTGCTCGTGCTTAGTATGAGTAGGCACTAAGCAGTCCCAGGGAGATATATGAGTGTGCGTGTGGTTGGTAATAGGTACAGCATATAAGTGTGCCCATATTCTGAGAAAACCATAAAAGAGAGAGGGATAGACGTATGATACAAGTTTAGGCAAAATACGTAATATAATGTGAAGTCACTTAGAGTATACTTATGATATACGTTTGATTGTATATTTGTATATCCATTTACATTCAAACGTACAATATTATAAGTGCAATACTGCATTGTTTTCAAGAAGGGAAATGAGGCACTCCACCATTAACTTACCTCTCCACTTAATGTTTCAATTATTGGATCATGTTTTAATGAATGAGATTTAATGTATTGTAACAATATTATAATGATAGATTTTTATTATAATTATATTTAATACATAATATTAAATCTCACCCGATAAAACGTGATGAAATGATTAAAATATTAAGTGAAAAAGAATTGAAGAGAAGGTTAGTGGAGACACCACTCTCTTTTTTTAAAAATTTTTACTTATAGGTGTAACCAACGCTTGGTCAATAAATGGGCCCCATTAAACCAGTTATGTTATTCTAGTAATAAGGCAAAACACCTTGTGCATTGCATGGAAATATTAAATTATTAATTATAAATGCCCGATGTCAAAGAACATTGAAATTTTGTCCCCATCCCACGATACTTTTTGAAGGTGGAAAAAATGACATCAATTGATAGATGTTAATAAGTTTATGTATTGCAGCCTAAGATAACATGACAATTAAGTCTTACTTGAGGTTTTGGAAGACCTTTATGTATAGTGCATTGGTTGTCTCTCTTAGTACATCTCTTCCGTTCATCTAGAATTAATATTTTCAAACCATTGAAGTTCTTGACTTTTGACAATGCCACGTATAATTAACCATGTGAGAAAATCAGACATGATAGATATTGTCTGACCTTGATCATCGATTGACCTTGGTTTTTGTTGATTGTCATTGTGAACGAAATGATGATTGAAAATTGTTTCCTCATCATGTTGGGTAGCTTCATTTTTTAAGGATTTATGTCCACACGGTAAATTAGAATCTCCTCACTAACACTTATTTCATTCAATGCTTTTGCCTCTATAATGTTTTTACCAAGTTCTGTTATTGGCAACCTAGTCTTGTTGCAAAAACTCATTGCTTAATCAATATTTAACATAATTGGCATGCCAACCTTAATGATAATCTTGTGATGTGGTATCCCTAAACACCTCATGGAATTGAGGAATTCAATATCATATAGACTTCAAATCTCCCAATTGCATTACCTATGCAACTATTAGAATCTCAACTAAAATATTTTTAACAATAATGACTATAAGACGAGATAAAGAGAAATGATAAAAAAGGGTGACGTTATGAAGCAGAATGTAATAATATAGAAGTCATATTTCATTGAAAATACTTGTTCCTAAAGTAGGCCCAACAAACAGTGCATAACTTCAACTTCGAAAAGTGATCCATAACAAGATACTTACTACCAGTGAGGCCAGTACATGACTGCAAAAAGTTTCTACCAAATTAAGGCGATTGAAATAACATTGTTAATATGTTCATTAACAAAAAGATGCAATGCTGAAATTTGGCATCTGTTTGTTTATGTCCAATTAAGGATATATGACGGTTCCTATTGACATCTTCGGCGGTCCGGAGACGTTGAAGCTTGGCACGAAACTTATCAACAACCCGACTCTAGTGGTTGGAAAGAGCTTTAGAGAGATCACAGTGGCTCATGAAAATCGTTTTCCCCCTATGAAGCATAATATCAATATGTTTAGGTGGTTTAAAGTATTGAAGTGTCACTGACTTGAATATTAGATGTTAGACTACCACTGAACCTTTCTATCTTAACCCATATGAGGGTAACAACTTTATCATCCATATCAACGACCTTGGAATAATTGATGCAAGCCCAAAAGGCAGGAGTTCCTTTGAAACTATAGTTGAAAGTATTTCCATTGCACAAATCATTATTTTCTTTGAACAGTTGGAATAAAAGATCTAACATAAAATAACAAAAAAATGAGTTGACAACAACTAATGATAATCGGAGAGATATTATCGTGGTGTCGAATTAACCTTAGCATCAGTTAGGGCAACATTGCAAGTAACGTTGTAGTGGCTCCTTTCGTGGGGTATGTCCCAGAAGCCAGCAATAACCTTTGCATAAATCACCCAAAAGTAGTTGTGTGTGTCATCTACTTGAGTGAAGGAAGAGACATCTTAAGAAGGCATTGTATCTCAAAGAACAAATTTCCTCTTGCTTGTTCTGTATATATGAGGAGCCCTTGCTACCCAAAACCTACGACGATGTCTTTTAAATAGGCAACAAAGTTGATGGCTAGGGTTTGATTACTAATACAAAGTAATGACTAGGGCAAAGAATATGCATGAGGAATGAACTTTTCAATTAATGGTAATAGGTGGAAAATAGTCAAGCGACCAATTGGAATGTAGCTCCAGGAGCCCACATGCCTGATTGTGCTTTTTATTTGCAAGGAATGGTTACTAAAACGGATTACCTCCCATAGGTTGTGGCACTAATCAACCAGTGATTAGTGATTTATGATGCCATGTAGATTGACGATGCCCAATGACTGTTCATGAACAATGTTTAATGATATATATTTGATAATATGTACTCAGGAGACACACTCGTACGTCTGTATTGTCAAAAGATGTGTAGGGACTAGGGACCACTGGGGATCCCATCAAGTAGGATCTGTAGGGTCTTCTGCTAAGCCGTGAGCCTCCCACTATTCCCTGGACTCTATTTCTCTACGAGGATAGGTAAGGGGAGCTCGTCCGTATAGACGGCCAAAAGCTCTTGCCTATGCCAAAGATAGGTAAGGAATCCGATTCCACTATTCCCCACCTTCCACCACCTTTTGATCCCCAATCCTAACAATGATCCCTTCGCAAGTTATCCTCCTTCACCTACCTCCCTCTTATTTTCAACTTCTCATCTTATTTTATCATTTTCTTTATTAAATTAAGGGTTTTTCTTTTCGGACTTACAAAGTAAAAGGTTCTCACACCTTCCAACAACTATGTCTTATGAGATCTTAACTTGTATTTTTTCTCTTTATAGGGTGAGGCCCCTTACCACCAACACCTTGTTCATTTCATTACTCTCTCGTCTTCATACAGTTTTGTCTTTTCTTATATTAAGAAAATAACACCCACGTCCGTGACCCGAAACACCAAAACGGCATCCTCCTACCTAGCGTTGAATGGGAACTCTTAAAGTGATAGCTCGTTCGGCCCAGCCATTGAACGCATCTCAGCCCAAAACTATTGGGCCATTATTAGGTTTGGTAGTTATGAGTTAGCAATAGAAATGCGGCCTTCAGGCTCAGATCAGGTGACCTCCTGTTACATTATGGAACAAGTAACGCGTTATGTTATTTGTTGGTGCAAGTCAGGGGTCCGAAACACACACTTTTCAGAAGACATAAAAGCAGCGAGCAATGGTTAGGGACACATCATTAGCTAATAGTATAAAAGTGACGGTGCCTTCGATTAAAAAACTCCGAGAGACAACATACCGTCCAAGCAAGAGAGTTCCACGCGCCCATGCGTCCATCTTAATCTCGCCCTCTGTATCTCAATTATCGTATATGGAATTGCTACATCTACATGTATCTTTTTCTAGCTCGTAGGTGAATAGTTAATCAATAATATATCCTCTTTTTCCGAGCAAAAAAATAATATATCCTCTTTTCACTGGGGAAAAATAAAAGAACTCCGAGAGAGTGTGCATAATTTTAATTTGGGTCAGAAACCGTGGCAAGAGCGCAAAGTGACCACAAACCACTTACATTATATTGTTGTCCTGAAAAAATCAGGTTAAGGGATAAAAATACACATGAGTTTTTTCTCAGGAGCGCCCAGCATCACGTGCTTTTTTTAAGAGTAAAAATACATATGCAGTTACCATTTTAGAGAAAAAATTACATCTTACTGTTAAGTTACTGTTCACCGTGATGAGAGAGAGAAAGAGATAAAG
Organism: Acacia confusa; assembly: GCA_037074495.1. Lineage (NCBI taxonomy): Eukaryota > Viridiplantae > Streptophyta > Magnoliopsida > Fabales > Fabaceae > Acacia > Acacia confusa. The sequence continues at coordinate 2,355,923 of CM073507.1, read as the reverse complement.
TGAACAGTAATTTAATGGTGGGATGTGACTTTTACTCCAAAATAATAACCACGTATGTATCTTTGTTAAAAAAAAAGCACCTAAGAAAAAAACTCATGTGTATTTTTACATTTTAACCCAAAAATCAATACTGGAAACTCCCAGCGTATTCTCTTTTGGGTTTGACCATGCATCTAGAAACAGAACTGCATATGTTGCCAGGTTAAAAAAGAAAGAAAGAAACAGAATTGCATATTTTGGTGTGGGATGTAGAAGTTTGACCAAGGAAGAGCCACATAAATTCACCATTAACTAAGTCAACGAAAATAGGTTAATTGTTAAGCGCATGTATGCTGGCCAGCCAGGGTTGACATTATTATTGTTCAAAGTCAAGACTAATGGAGCGCTTAATAATAATTTTTTTTAAAAAAAGTAGCACTATTTTGTGTTACAATAAAAATATAATTGGATAATTACTGGACCCCGATTATAAATAAAGTCACACAGTTTTTAATACATTTTGACAGAACACACTTCAAAACCAAGATTTCTTAAAAACTACTCAACCCTCTAATTTTAGACAAGGACTAAATCACAACAGAACAGAGGGCTTCCTTTACAGATCACAACATGCGGTTTTAGCATGTTTACATCGTCTAATGAAGTTGAAGAAGAAAGACATTAAGCTAAGGCTAAGATATCATGATCTGATACGTACATATAATTAACAAGGCAGGTCTCAGGTATCTCTAACACAGGTACACAGTGACATGCAAAAAAGAACTAGAAAGCCTTGAAGAACAACCAATGGGATATTTTTGTTTTGATTTTCTTCTCTGTTATGGTGTCCAAGCTGGGCTTCCACCCTTTTCCAGAAAGCTCACGACTCAAATATTCAGGTCTCTCAGGTTGCAGAATCTCGGGGAACACGTCCCTGCGCATTTCATCTGTCTCCTCCTTTTCCGTTATCTGTGGCTTCTTCTGTGTGAGATGACTCGCCACTACTACATTGGGTTGGTGGCACATGCGAGCAAGCCAAGGAAGAAATCTGGTGGAAGAACGCAGACCAGAGGAGTTGAGAATCAGAAGAAAACGACGCGTATCCTGAGCGTTTAATCCCAGGGGCTTCCCTCTTTTAAAGGGGAGCATCAGATAAATGTTGTTGGTTTCAAGATTCTGATCCGCCGGTAACGGATTTGGCCTTCTCTGGCTGACGGCGGAACGGAACTCCACCACCAGCTGTTGAGGATGCTCCAGCATGAGCTCAGCCACCGTCACCGGTTTATCAAATTCTTGAACGGAGCCATCCCAGTGAACAATTTTGCCTCTGCCATTTCCACCACGAGACATGTAATTTCCCATATATTCTCAATTAGTCTTACTTGAGGCAGCTTCTACTTTGTATAAGGTACGACGAGCGGAGAGAGAAGAAAGAGAGGCAGTTATATATATAAGAAAGAGGCGAGTGGATTTGGGATGAGAGTAATTAAATGTACGTTGCAGAAATTGATGTTTGTTAAACCGCTCCATCTTGTGACGCACATAATGGTGGACTTGGTACTATTTGTAACCTTTGATTTGGCCCGGGCTTTGCCTTCCTCCTTTCATTTATTTTTTGTTTTCACTTTCACCCCTGCTTCATGCTTTGACTTGTGCATATCCTGCCTCTTCCCTCTCTGCGCGTACAATTTATTTTTGAAATTGATCTGTTGAAGGGAGTTTAGACTTTACTGTTCTAAACGAGTCCATTCACCTAACTGCGAAGTGAATCTGAGGAACCGTTCAACCACAGCTACATCACCTAATTGGGTTAGATTATTACGAATGGAGTTGAATCGGCCCTTCCAGTTCATTTATCTATTCCACTCTCTCTCAAGTTACATTACGTATATAATACTAGCTTGCTCTGGATCTATACACGTTCTCTTCGTGACACGAAGATTAGGCAGTGATGAAAAAATATTAAAGACACCGCATCACGAAATCCAATGATCACGGAGAAGCCCATCCTTGCAAGCAGGAATTCCATTAACCAATAAAATGGAATTCAACTCTTCTTTGACTGTGGCGATTGCAAACTACATTTTTGACCAAAAAATTTAGTTTTATTTATAAGTCCTCTTTAATTGTACTAAAAAAAATAGAGAGAGAAGAAAAAATTGAAAAATATTCATTCATAAATGAGGGCAGAATTAAAAATTTAAATTGGATTTTTTGTATTTGTCTCTCTTATTCAAAATCTCATGTAATGGGTTAAAATTGGGGATTTCTTTTAATTTAAAACAAATTTAATGAATTAACTAGAATTTTTTTTTAGTTCCGATAAAATGAGTGAGACACAAGGAGTATACAACAAGTTAAAGTTAAGAGATCGAAGTTGTTATTTTGGGCTTTGGAGAGCAAAAGTCCACAAGTGCAAACCAGTTAGCGGTCATATTAATCTGGCCATCACAACGGTGACTATCCCGCCAGAGAGAGTTCGACTTTTTCACCATCTGATTGCTTTTGAAAAATTCGTCTGCATGATTATAAAATATTTATTTTTATGACAGAGTAGGAAATGAAACCCTGGCTATTTCATACCATCGCTATGCACTCAAGTGATCTCAAATCTTTCCGCTATACATAGTACATACACATGGACAAGTTAAGGAAACCAAAGCTGTGTGTTTGGAGGCAGAATACAAGCTGAAGGTAAACGCACCAATCTGCTCTATGAGAAGAGCAACAGAGAAAGAAAAGCTGCACACAAGAAAGTTCCTTCATTTGCGCCTTACAATCACAACAGGACACTTGGCGTGCCTGGCACAGTGACCGCTGACACTTCCTAGGAGTGCCCTGCAAGTTGCCAAATAATAAAGTTTTAGCGATAACCTACACGCTTGATTTAATTATAGAAAATGTGGAATGATTAGATTAATTAATTAGTGGTGGCACCGCTTAAAAAATCCATCATAACCATGGCTTCCCGTGACCAAGATGTCAGCCTTCACTTTATGAACTGTACTACATATCACATCCTTTGCGTCTCCAGTCCCTATTACTCTCTCCATATTTATCTGCATGAAACCCTTAATTGGTCAGATCAAGCACACACTCTTCGATGAAGAAGGAGGACACTGAATATAATGAACAGAGTCTAAGGACGCATGTATACGATTACATTATTGGTGGTGTTCAATTTCCTGCAAATAGCTTCAGCTCTTTCCATTACTGAATTAGCCCATTCCCTGCCCTGCTTTTCCATATCCAGGTCATAATCGCCGCAGGCAAACAAATGCCCTTAGGCATCAAACCGCCATTAACACCGAAAACTAGTCAAACTCAAGGTGAATTGACAGTAATAATAACAAAGCAGTAGTAAATTAGAGAAGTAAAACCTGCAGCGTCGAAGAAAGAGTAAGGAGGAGGAGGAGGTGGCTGGACATAGTGAAGCACAAGCTTGTAGTTTTCTGAATGGGACATAAGATTGGTGATGCACCATTTCAGAGCATACATGCTCTCCTCGCTCTCATCCACCGCCACCACTATCTTTCGCTCCTTCCTTGCCATATAACCTGCTTTTTTGACTTCAATGCTCAAACTTGCATTGCATGTGAGTCCATGTATATATACTATATCCTGCTGCTGCTTCTGGGTTTAGTGGCCTCCGGTTTTTAAGCCCGGCTGGATTCTTCAAGTCAATTTGATAAGCCTGACATCTCTGATATGGCTTCGTCTTCACTTGAGGAGCTTAATATTTAATGGCCTTGGGATAAGATTCAACATCGGTGTCACGGTCAAGGCGTATAGAAAAAAAGGCCCGCCTTTGTATCGGAGCGTTAAGTGTAGGACAAACTCACAATGCAAAACTATTGTTTAAAACCCGTCTTTGTCAATTTGAATGAAGCTCTGGAAAATTCAGTCATTAATTTATTGTATAGAGTGGAAATATTAAGTAACATCTGGCGCCGATCTGTTGCATTTTGAGCGTGCGTACCCTGTTTTGTAATCTGGTGGCTAATGAATAATTTAACCCATCCATATTATTTGGGCAACCTACCCAAAACTAGTCTACTTACGATCGATATATTTCTTATGCATTCATATAAAATAAAAGAGAAGCAAGAGAAAAGCATTAATAAAATATATATGATAGGTAGAATATGCTTTTTGTTAGGGTTAATGTTGCTGGTGATGGTAGATTATATTGAGCAAGCATTTTCACCGATCTGGTATGTATATATCATCAGAAAGCAATATAATTACTAGTCAGTAACACCAAACAGCTCCAGTTCATCGAACAAACAAAGAAATGAAAGATACGACGACGGTAATGGCTGTAAGATTCGAGTTAAGGTGATAATTGCATGGCCACTGGTAATAATATAAGAGGACACCTAAACATAAAACATGCTACCTCTCGAATAAACATGACGACAAAAAAAGGTACAGTGAGATGGATGCTAAAAGAGACACGCACACACAGGCTCTTAATTAAACAAGCTGATGATTAATCCTGCAGGTGTTAAGTGAAGTGGCAAGATATACAGTAATATGAAAAAGAGTTTGATAATTAATAGGTAGGGGAAGAGTCTAATTAAGAGTGGAGAAGTAGTGATGAGATTTCATGGGCCACCATATTGAAGAAGGTTGACCTATATATGAGTGAAAGAATGTGAGAATTGAAGCAGAAAGACATGAGCTTGGAAGAAGCTAAGACATCAACAACAAGTGGAGGGTTATACTTAACGTCCTAATCAAAAGTGGAAAATTTATGCTAAGATTGGATATAATTGGATGGGCTTATTATTGCTGGTGAGGTGCGTGATATTGTGAAACCTAATTCACAGCTTACACCAAACTCAATGGCGACAACTAACTTTACCTTCTTCTAACGGAATAATAAATATCAACCACACACCTAATTCCCTCCATTTATCTTCACTCTCCCTTATTGTCTACTAATCATTGCCTCTTATTTATCTCTTTTAACTTCTTATCATTTGCTTTAATTTTTTGGATCTACATGCTTAAAATAAATATCCACAAACCCCTTAATTATCATATCCTACCTTTGGTTTTTAATATAAGAGCCAATTGTCTAATTTAGAGAAATTTAAAAAATTAAATAAGTTACTTAATTATAACATATATTACATGATCTCTCTCAAATACTTACGTGCATCGTTAGATTATATATTATTTCATAAGCGAGACAAATTAATTTAAAAATAAAATGAAAAAAGTACTATTATATTTACAACCAAAATTCATTTTTAAACTAGCTAGCTCTTATATTTACAATCGATGGTAGTATTAATTGTTTTATATGTCTTGCACTAAATCGTATATCAACATTTTATCCATTAAGATGATATATTCTTATCCTAGCAACTGTTTGCCAACATTCTACACTAGCTAGTACCAACAAGTGTGTGATATATGACGATAAATCAAATAACTCACCGATTATTTTTCCTTTTTATGTGCATTCGTGGTCAGAGTAAATTAATAATCTAACCCTCAGAAAAAGGTCCCCTAAAATACTATGCTCCTTTTAATTCAATCTTCTAAACGACTTTTTTCCCCCAATGAATTCCTCTACATATTTCTTCATCTCAAGTAGAGTGATCACCCCTGCATGAAGGTGGGTTATCCTTGAAGTACTTTTTTGTTTTTTTTTTAAATGAAATATTAATTTAAAAGTTTTTATCTATAAAGAAAAAGTAACAAATGGAAATTAAATGAGACCATTCTTTCGAGAAACAAATGTTATACTTTATGATTACATTTAAAGAATCGAATCGAAAGAAAGCAATATATATTTTATAGATATTTTGATCATGAGTTTACTCTTATTTAATTTATATTTCATTTTCTTGAAGTATTATTTTATGTTTTAAATATTTAAAAGATCCATTATTGATTGATAATCAGATATTGTGCATGTTTGGTATGACTTTTGGAGAGTCCAATTGAACTTATGCACGGTTTGAATTGGACTTATAGGAAAATGCATATTTGGTTGATAAGTTGTTCTAATCGGACTTATGTATAAAAAATAACTTATTTGAAAAGTAACTTTTGTGAGCTTTTGTTTCAATTGGATTTATAAACTAAGATCATGAAGTATTTTTTTAATATGGTTCAGTATCCTGAAGTATATTTTTCATACCATTTAGCACCCTAAAAAATATTTTAAGGTATTAAATGGTACTAAAATTCAATTTTTTTTATATGATCTTAAAATAATTTTTCAATATCATGGAATTTTTTTTAGCATTGTTCAATATATTTTTAGTACCATTTAGTATTCTAAAAAATATTTTAGGGTATTGAATGATACTAAAAATAGTTTTTTTTCAAGATCTTAAAGTATAATTTTAGTATCATTCGGTATCTTAAAAAAAATTTAGGGTACTAACTGTTATTAAAAATTATTTTTTTCAAGATCATGAAGTATTTTTTAGTACCGTGTAGTGTCATGAAGTATATATTTAGTACCAATCAGTACCCTGAAAAATATTTTAGATTGATTGTAAATTTAAATATCAAAAGCTACTTATGCGCTAATCTAAACATAAATCACATTTCACAGATTGGGGAAGACGTGGCCAGCACTAGGAGTGGTGTAGTCCCCAATTACATGCTTAATGTTCACCACAATTATGTACAGGCTTAGACAATATATAGATAATATTGTCCCAAACATTTAAAAATTGAAGAATTATGGGACGATAAACGAAACTTTGTTCCAAATATTGGAGATATGAATTTCCCATTCATTATGTGTTTTTTCCCCAAAAGAAGACGGGGTGAGCATAATATCTCCGGTTTCAAATATGACCTAATTTATTATGCAAATTATACTATAAATTATATTTTAGTTTTTAGAGAATATCTTTTAAGATTTATAAGGTAATAAGATGAATTTTATCTCAACTTATAAAAAAATATTTATAAAACCATAGTTTTTAGAGTTATCAACACGCTCACTCGCATTTAGAATTAAACGAGTGTATAATTGTGAATAATATTATAAGGAGTGACAGTTCAATATCAAATCATTTCTCACATTTCGTGATGAATTAGTGAATGCCAGTGCCATGCGACTGCACCCTAATTTGCATGCACCTAAAAACAAATTGGAATCTCATATATAAAATTGCAATAATTTTATGAATGTGAAATTACATCTGAGTGGTAGATTCTAATAGACGCCTGGATACCGTAGATTGTAAGAGGGCTCACTGGTTCCGCGTGGCAGGTTATTTAGTTTATGGGGGCCCATGATTTCAAATTGAACGTTTATTGGCATGACCGTTGGTGAGGGAATGAGGGTCCCACATTTGAATCAGGAAACACAATTTTGAACTGGACGGTCGCTCAGACGCGTCTATGAACTCGTTTGATTTTGTTTAAGCCCTTTCCGACCTAAAAATGGGGAAAACAAAAAAGTGCCCTCCAAATTTTAATTTCATTTCAAAGTCATGTATCGGCCAGAAAGGAAAAAAATTAGGCAAGAAATGGCCAAATTGAAATGTCATGGCAAAAATAAAAAATAAAAATCAAATTTAAAATGGTTTTCCATGTTTTTTACACCATTCCTTGTTACTTTCATTGTATTATTTCCTCCTGCGTTTAAATGTTCTTCGGTTGTATAGGCATCAGAAATCATATATATGTCTGTGCCGAGGGGTAAATTGTTTTCTTGCAAGTAATATATATATATATATATATATATATATATATATATATATATATATATATATTGATATATCTTGCAAGTAATATTGAAAAAAAGAAAAAGAAAACATTTTGTTGGATAATTTATTTCTATTTTTCAGTACGTTTTCTTGATAATATGTAATGTGTTAGTTCTTGGGATAAAGCTTAAATGAAGTTTTGTTTGACACCAATTTTTTTAAGCATATACTTAAAAATATTACGCTCAATGATCACAAAACTATGTGCTGAGTGAGTCAAGGCATTGCATAAAACATCGGGTAAAAAGACTAACATAATTCATAGACTTTTTTTTTGTGAGAAAATTTCTTGAAAATTAAATTAAATTTATGGAGCACCTAAATCTCATTTCGTTTTAACTTTACCAACTAAAAAAAATATATTTAATAAAGTAAAATAATTCCATGATTTATGGTTAGAGTAAGAAAAAAAAAGAGTGAAATTACAGATGAATTACGAGGATGGAAAATATTGATCAAAATTAAAATTAAAAAAAGTGAGACATCCTTTATAAACAGTACACTTGAAAAAGAGAGAAGGGGTGATTTTGGAAGTGTATTTGTTAGTTCTATAAATAGAGTCCATCCTCCACACCAGTCGGGGTAGAGACAAACACAGTGGCACAAAACAAAGATTTGAAAATCAAGGAAGAAGAAAAAACAGAGGCAGCAAAATGGGAGAGGTTGTCATGTTTATTGACGATTTGAAATCAATATCTGGGATTTCTCGATGCAGAATTTGTCATGAAGAAGAATTTGAGAGCTCAAAAAGCTTTGAAGCTCCCTGTGCTTGTTCTGGGACTGTTAAGGTAATCTCAGATATATATAACTCTGGCCATGCTTTCTTGGTCTCTCTCTCTCTCTCTTTTTCTGAAAAATTAATAACTCTTTTTTCCTGTTCAGTTTGCTCACAGAGATTGTATACAGAGATGGTGCAATGAGAAAGGGAATACAATTTGTGAAATATGTCTCCAGGTATGAATGTCGATCATTCCTCTAGTTTGTAACCTGCAATTCTTTTCTCTTCTTTTGCTTCAATAAATTCAAACATTTTCTGTGAACAAATTCATGAATATCTTCTTGTCGAGAAAAGGGAAAATAAGTTGGTTGTGTGAATCAATTTATTTTGGTGTCGTTATACAGATTTGGGTCAGCTGTCCATTCGGATAGTGACTTTTAGAAACTATGATAATTTCCTTTCTTCATCTTCCTTAGCTTTTCTTCTTTTTTCCTTTTTTCTCGGCCTTTTGCTCACTTTGCTTAATATTGAAGTCTATCTCACCCCGTGCTGAATTAACGTTTAGTCACCATTTTCTCTCGACGGGCAATTGGATTAATGAAATTTTCTTTGGAATGTTCGTCATGTGATTGTATACATTCATTCAATTTGCAGAATTCTCTTCCAAGAACGTAAGACATTAATCTTTCTAAAAGGCTTCTGCTACACCGGACTTATATCTGTTTGGCTCTTTATTCGCAGCAATATGAACCTGGTTACACGGCTCCACCTCCAAAGAAACTGCAGATAAATGATGAAGCAATGACCATTCGGTACATTTCCTGATATGTATATAATTTTACAGTTGATTTTGATTCGCTTTATCAAAGCTCCTCTCAATTCCCTCGCACAGTTCGTTCAAAATGGTGCCAATGTACCGTACAACTAATAATTCAATGCAATCATTTCAACAGTCCTTGAATGTGGACCCATTTTACAGTTATTTTATTCCTCAAATTACTAATAATTTATAGACAAGTTGAGGGCATCATAGTGTGAACCATTGACTAGTGAGTGCATTATTGCAGAGATAGCCTGCAAATTTCAAGAATGGAAGAAGAAGCGCTGAATGCAAGATTAGAAGCAATAGTTGAAAGAGTGGCAATAGAAAGTGATTACTCTGAATGCACGTCTGCCGCAGATAGAAGTGCATCTTACTGTCGATTCCTGGCCTTGGCAGTAAGCATCTTTTATTCTTAATTAACCAGATTCGTTGAGTTACGTTGTTATTATTGTATACAATTCTCAAATTGGACTCTTGGGTTGTGAAATGAAAGAATCAGAGGTAGATGATAGGGTAGCTCAGTTTTGCAACTGTGTAATAGCAAAATTTACCAGAGGACTTGATTAATATTTACACGTCTCTTTTTCTCTTATTGGCAGTTCACACTCTTTATGCTTGTGAGACATCTTCTCGCTGTGCTTACGAGTGGAACAGAAGATTACCCATTTACACTTCTTACTGTAAGTACATGGTTTCCAAAATGGTTTCGCTTGTTATGGAAGAACAAGCCTTTGAAACTCCATCTAATAATGAAGTTTTGTGGTGGGCGTTACTTTTGCAGGTTTTAATGCTAAGGGCTGGTGGAATTGTGCTGCCCATGTTCATAATTATTAGAATGATTGGAGGGATCCAAAACATGATCCAGCGCCACTATCAGGTTCATTAGTTTTTACGTTGTTGTCACGAGTTACTATTAGACTGTCTTGCTGACATGACATGCAATAGCAAGGTCGCAACTGATAGAGAGATGGTTATTGTACACATTCAGGATTCAGAGGATGGCGCGGCCATATCTGATGGATACGACAACGAAAACGGGACACTGCGGGATGTGATTTTTAGACACGCATAGGCATAGGCATAGGCAGTCCAACGCTGCTTTCATTTGTTTCTCCGCATCATGCTGATGCTCTTTCAGTTCCTATTATGGGACAATAATTAAATTTATGGCAAAATGTAATGCAATTCATAAATTAAATTCAAATGCATTTTCATTGTCTCTACCACCACCTGCCTTCCAACAACTGAATCTTTACATATACTTGCTGGTACAATCAACAACCGAATTCACCAACAGTATTCACTTCTGGCACAAGACAAAGACAGCCAGCCAAACAAACGCGCCACAGTAGTATCTGTTGGGCTTGGATCAATTCACTGATGCAATTATTTATATGGAAGGGAACCAAACTATTTCGAATGAAGCAGAGATGTTAGACGACTAACGTAGAACAAGCGTGGCTCGACCACATAATATCACAATTGATATAAACATAACTATGGCTATACACAATGGTTGCCTATAGAAGAATGCAACCATCAATTACCAGCCCATTTGATATTTGTGGAGATTCAAAATGTCTTGGAGTGGCTTAACATTGCAGTAGTGCTCTTGCTTTGTCATGAAGTTCACTGAGGGACCTATCAAAAATGTTTCCCTGGAAACTCAAGTCTGTAGTGGCATTGATCAATTTTTGAATGACTACCATCTCATCAGCCCAGCTTTGATTAGAAGAATTGTTTTTCAGAGACACCTTTCTGCGCTTACCGTATGCAGCCTCAAATTCCCTAGACTTGGCAGCAGCCTTTTGAAGAACAGAAGTTGGAAGTCCTGAAATAAAGTTGAATATTTTTTAGAATAAGAAATAATTAATAATGGAACAAATAATTGAAAACTAGATTTAATGTTGCAGTGTAATCTGCCTAGACCTGCAAATACATTGTAATTAATAGAGGTGAAAGCAAAGGGAGTTTTCAAAAGAATGAAATGACGTAAAAGTTGACTTATTTATGATCTAAAAAGAATGAGTTGAAATGAGAATATTTCATCGAAATTTCTTTTTAAATCATTCTCAAACTGAATATAGCACAAACGCAGTCATAACATTCTAAAATCTAAATCGCACAACTTTCCACCTAAAAGAACCACCTCAATTAACAATTAACTAATAATAAGAATTTTCTCTTCTGTTTGCTTCATTTCTAGTACTGTCCTCAAAGCCTCAGTTTCCAGATGTGAAAGACATACTAGCCCCCAAACTTGTGTCTACATGAATAGTACTAGGATGTCAACCTCAAGTTTAGGCTCCATTTCTGAGCGAAGAATGGGGTGAATACTAATGTCCATCTGTTCTATGCTCAATGAATCCATATCAAAGACAAATCCTCATAAATATGGGTGTTACACCAACACATGCGAACTAGTAAATAACAATCTCACAGCTGCCAACAGTGATTCTGAAAAAGAGATATGACCATACCAGCTAACCGAGCAACATTAACACCATAGCTTTTAGGGCATGCACCAGGTGTCAGCCTGTAAAGAAATGTGACTTCATCCACACCTCCAACTCCATCACCAACTTGACATGCCATATGGCAGAGAGAAACCTTCACAACAAATGCACAAAAAGCACGATTGGAAATGAGGTGACATACCAGAAAGGTAGAAACAGTAGCCAAAAAAACAGCAACCTTTATAAGAAAAATGAGTAGATGGCTATATTTAAGCATTCAAATACATTAACTTGCTACAGAATATGATGGTGGGTGCAATGACTTCTAACTGATTCTACATGATGAAACCTAGGCTTACCTTGGGGTTTTTGTGATAATCAACAGCTAATAGGTGATAATGAGTAGAAAACATTCCACGACACTGCACCTTTTGTACAAGATATTCAAGTACCGATTCCCTGTCAAATATTAAAAAAACATAAAGCACAAACTAAGACGGAAATCGGGAAACTGAATAACCTTCATGGAAACTGAAACCACTGGGGACAATATGTGCACCTAATCCTATTACAGACACTTACGCAATGGCTTGTCCATCAGAAGTTGAGGTCCCACGTCCAAGCTCATCCAAAGCCACCAATGAATTGCGAGTGGCAGATGACTGTATTCACCAATTAGATAAGCAGAAGAGTGCTTAATAGTTGATATATTATGCATAACGAGCATACAAAATAGGGTTTAAAAGGCTTTAAGACAGAATATTGCAGACAGTAATCAATCCCATCGAAGAGAGAACTTTCTGGATACACTGATTAAAGAAGGCAAGGCAAATATTTTCTTGCTCACTGCTAATGTCATTGACTCATTGACTGTTGTGTTTTGGAGATATTTCTTTTACTATCCATTCAAAATATAATTATCTAGTTTTTGTGGCTGCTGAGAGCCATCAAGTAACTTGTTGAGCATCCTAAAAACCAAACTAAAAATTTATAGTAGAGATGTCATATGTCTTTATTTTTAATAAACCAATGGAATCCTAATTAGATTCAATAACATTGCTAATGCAAGGGCATCTCACCAGCACAGCTGCAGTTTCTGAAAGCTCAGTTAAAAATGTACTTTGGCCAGCCATGATATTATCCTTAGCACCCATTCGAACAAATATTCGGTCTACAGATGACAATTCAAAACTTTTGGCTGGGACATCAGCTCCTACCTGCAAAAGGGGAACTAAATGAGTGGCTTCAGAGTTAAAAGAGAAGCCTAATTAACAAAACCCAATGAGTCCTACTATCCCACCACAACCAAGAAGCTTTATTTTACCGTGTGGAATTGGCTGGCCTACTCTCCCACCCCAAAATAAAATAATTGGGTTACCATCACGTATAATCTCGGTTGTGCAAGGGCTCACTGGAAAATGCTAGTTGCTTTGATATATTAGATTGGGACCCCAGTGAGCAGTAGTTTTCAAAATATTTGAGTTTCTAATTCAGTCACTCTAGGCTAGGGAACAAACCAACAGTATACAAAAGAATCTCCCCAATAGATTAAGAAAAACAAAATGAAGCAACATCAATGAAAATTTAACCTGGGCCAAAATCACTGCCAAGCAAACTTGGCGAAGAAGCGTTGACTTTCCACCCATGTTAGGGCCAGTTAGAAGTATAAAGCTTGCCTGTTGTGGACCACCAATTGTTATGTCATTTGGAACAAAGGCGCCCTTGCCCAAATAATCACTCTGAAGGACCGGATGCCCTAAACTTTTAGCAGAAAGGCATGGAGTTTCTTTTGTGCATGGCGAGCCTAGGAATCTAGGTTGACATGTTGGTCCTTCATAGTAGTCACCAGCAATAGCTAAGCTGATCAAAACATCAAGCTCTGCAACATGTGACAACCATTTTGAGCCATGTAAATGCATTTGGATGTTCCATTTTATTGGGAAAGAAAACACACCATGACGAGCATCAAATAAGGTAAATGCATTCATCATACAAGGACTGATAAGGGAGCACATGTTCTAGACATGCACCTCGCCCTATCATACCAATTTGTCTCCTTGGTTATCTCATTGTCACCTTATAAGTGGGCAAAAGATGCTAATTTATGTCCTCCATTGGAAATTGGGAAGTCATTGATTGGATTGCTTGATGTTACTATATTCCAATTTATGCTTCTTATTGCAGTACAATATGCTCACTAAGAATCCAGGGAACCTACTGTTTTATTGCAGTCATAAGAACATAGACAGTTCGGTAGAACTATGTACCAGCAGTAGCAGACACTAACTGCCTCCACTTTGTATGATGTTCGCAAAAACGACAAACTAATCTCTGCAAAATATTTTTCAATGAGGACTCCTTTTCCTCTTCTGCTTGGGAAAGTTCTCCCACTAACTTTTTAATATGTGGAGTCCAGTACCTGTAAAAGCCCTGCATGTACAAGATGGAAGAATGAAAGACCAATTACTTTATCTGGAAAGCAATTTCCGCTGGTTGGCATGATTAAAATCCATCTATTGAAGACTAGCCAATAATCTCACAATGGTTAAAATTTTAATACGTAGACCACACTTGATCAAATGCTCAAAAATTTGCAGGCCCCTATCCAAGGCAAGACCAGAGAATATAACATTACCGTAGATCCAATCATAGAAATCAGACTAAACAGCTTGCATTCAACTATTCCATTGTCAAAGATTGGTTTATTACCTTTTTGGATGACCTCATCTCATAATCCCGCGGAATATTTCCAGACAAACTTTCTGGCACTTCTAACAGGTATGCCTCCTTTCCAATAGATACATAAGTAATCTGAAACAGCCAAATGATAGCATTCAGAGATCGGTGAAATACACCATGAAATGATTAAACACCAATGATGTCCTTAGAGATCTTACTGAATTGTCTCCGAGTAATTTCCTTTGCTTCTTGAGATGCTGCAATAAACTGGATTCAATCTCACCAACCATTTTACAGGCTGAGTCATACTCAGAATCAGCTCCCTCATGAGGTATTATACGTCCAGAGTTATTGGCTTCAACCCAATTAAAGGCATCCTTGAAATGATCTAAAAGCAAATGAATATCAGGAAGGCCTTCTCCTGCACATGAGGACAATAAATAAATCAAACAGTCACTCTACAGTAGTTGAAAGATTATGGTGACTGAGGTTTATCATACCAGCTGTTAACAAATGATGAAGTTGTCTAGATTCATTATTGTTCAAAATGACACAAAGTGATGAGCATGCTTGTGCCATTAGTTCACATCCACGCAATGCTGCAACAAACTCTTGCAGTTGTTTCTTTGAAGCATCCTCGTACAGAATCACTTTATTAGCATTCCTTCCACTAGCTTCACTGCATTCATGAAAGTAGAGAAGCAGAAATAATCAAGAGAATAATTGGTTTTTCTGAATTAAATTACATCTAATTGATGCATAATTTTTTTTTAAATGCCGCTCTTACCTACTAGAGAATATGCGTGCTAGCAACCGTTCCATATCAGGTAGCTTTGATAATGCTTTCCGGAATTCTAGTGAGGAAGGTAGATTAACTCCCTAAACAGCAGATTTCACATCATAACAATTAGTAACCCTGATCAATTTTGCGCCCACAAAATCTATAGCCAATAACATCAGCTGGTACATTCTATCATTTATAACTATAAGACAACAGGCCACCATCAGGGATGGAGAGGACTAAATATACACAGACTAACAGGAAAAAGCCAAATGAAATGTTATCTCTAGGATTTACATCCAGTTGTTGAGGGGCTGGTAAAGATCACGTTTCATTCAACCATACATATAAGTTTGCATGCACACACGTGTGTGTCAATGAGATTAAGTGCTGTAGTAACATCAAATAAGTAAACTCCCTATCTAAGATGTTAAAAATAAGAGTTCACAAACAGAATCCAAAAAGATTGTATGAACAGAAAACTAAATAAAAAATCAATAGAGCAGAAAATAAGTAATGTTAAAACCCAACTAGAAAATCTGATAGTATCGAAATTCTGTTTGATTTACCTAGTTAGTCATAGCAGATGATCTCTCATAGCCTGATTATATTTTAAAATTAGAAGCAGACTACATAATTATGAAACCTACCCTTAGAGCAGCCACAGCATCTTGGCGTGCCTTGATTTCCTCTAGATGATATAACGGTCTCGCTAGCCAACTCTTCAGCAGTCTCTTTCCAAATGCAGTAACACATTGGTTCAATTGTGCATAAAGCGTGCTGCAGGAGATGCATCACTTCAGCAAAAGATAAACAGGGAGTATTTATCATTTTTAAATAAGAAATGTACAGAGTGCTCATCATCAGATGACAATACCCAGAAGAATCACCATTTCTGCTATTCTCAAAAATCTCAAGGTTCTCCAGGGCTGCTGCGTCAAGAACCATGAATGGTTTTGAAGCAAGACCAGTGAAACTGGAAGATGGAAGCATCTCAAATTGTG
Source organism: Acacia confusa (assembly GCA_037074495.1). Lineage (NCBI taxonomy): Eukaryota > Viridiplantae > Streptophyta > Magnoliopsida > Fabales > Fabaceae > Acacia > Acacia confusa. Next base: position 2,339,735 of record CM073507.1, on the reverse strand, counting down.
CAAATCTAAGCAATGACTCATCAAGGAAAGCCTGTTTCAGATAATAGAGGGCACCACCCAGTGCTGAAAGTGCACTTCTACTACTACCACCTGCTCTCACCAACTCCAGCAAAACATCTGGCATGCATCCTATCCCATCACCTTCGACACTAGAAAGACCAGAATGCCCATAAAATCTCTTCAATTCATCAACAGCTTTCTCAGAATCCCAAAATTCCACATTAGGAACTAAGTCATTGACTAGAGCATTTCTTGTATGCTTCTGCAGTACCCTCTCTGTTTCAGCGCTAAGCAGTTTAGCAGGTTTTACAATTTCCACTGGCCTAAATTCAGACAAAATACAGCACAAGGCACCGCACTCTGAATCATCCTCAAACTGTCATACAGAGGTAAGCACTAATTTCAACAGATGTTGGACGAGCAACTAATAGAATAAGGTACATGTCTAAAGGGATTAGATGCTTTATCCTTGATGGTGTCTCGAGGAAACATCCAAAAAATAAATATATATTACAAACCAATTACGCCATTGATTTAGAATGTAAAGAGGCAAACCTGGCCAAGAATGACTCTGCTTGTAGCAACATCAACCATACAAACACCATAAATACGCCCCAGACTTTCACTTTCCTTGTTTTGGTGGCACTCAGTTAGGGCCACTAGATAAGAAGATTCTGGGTTTGCTGATAACAACTCCCCATCAGTTAATGTGCCTTTTGTAACCACTGCACATATTTCCCGTTTCACAACCTAAAAGAGAATTGTGTTAAGATTACAAATAAAATTATTCCTTTACCAACAATAAGATATCAACAAGAGGAATTTTTAGCCAGGTTCATCATAAAACTACATATAAAAACATGACGCAGAGAATGAATATAAGGTGCACACATGGAAATCACTTTACAACTTGAACTCAGAAGGGGGAAAATAGCAATGACATTGAGAAACAGAAACTGTGACTTTTCACTTTTCAGGAAACTGAAAGATGTATTGGACCTTATCTTTAGAACCCTTCTTGCGACGAATCTCCAATTGTTCAGGCGTTTCAGTCTGTTCTACAACAAGAACTCGATAGCCCTGCTCTGCCAGAGGAGTTCTAGTAAGTTTCTCCGCAAGTTGCAAGTTGGCTCACTAATACACTCAAGTTCAGTGAAAGGGAAAAAAAGAAACAAAGGCACTAAAAAGGCAAACCTTTCGAGCCAGTTTCTCCACATTCATTGAGAAATTCTTCTCTGGAAATCCACAATGAGGTTGTTCGCCCTAAAAATGAAAGCATATGTAAACAAATAAGATACTAGGTTAAAGCACTACAGGGCGTAGACATATTTTACACAGGCTCTCATGATTTCTTCGCACAATTTAATGAGGTTAGTGACCAAAGGTGAGAGGCCAAAATAAAAATACGTGTTTTAAAGAAAACAGAGAGAAATGGAGCACCTTCAGGTCCTAAAGAGTGTCTAGAACTCAAGAGTACTCATACTGACCTTCATATACTGCAAGTCAAGCTCTTTGACTCCCACATGCGCATCCATTTCAAAAAGTTCATAAAATTTACCCATCTATTCCAACCAAAAATAAGTTTTATTAGACTGCAGAATGATGGCACCAGGAAAACATTTTCTTTTGGGTAACATACAGCACCAATTAGACTTAGCCACACTAAAGTATATACCTTAAAAAACAGAACTTTGTCCATATGCTTCGACTTGAACTCCCACCATTGTTTCTATATTCATAAGGCAACCTTGTTAATAATATTCCACAAGAAGTATTTGAGAGTCTTGCTACACTATTTTAGAAGCAATTACCTGGCCATCTGACAAACTCTTTAAGAAATCAGAAGGCAGATGTAGGGTCTTTGGATCATAATTTTCATCTCCTGGCCGCCTTTTTTCGGCATCTTTTCGATCTCTGTTCCAATGTTATATACAGAGCTCCATAAAAATAATATAATAAAAGCCTTCAAATCAAATGACAGAAAAGCAGCAGCGATGATTGCTTACAAATGCATATTATTTTCATTGCATTCTTAAGTTGTACAGATAAAGCAAGCTGCAAACCATATAATGAGAGCCAATCTTTGTACTGCTGCTCAAGCATGAGTATTGATTAATAAAACCAAGCATAAGTTTTGCTTAACAAAGCCCATGGCATGGCAATACCACTAAAGCGGACAGCCACCAAAACCACCTGACTCTAGGAATGGAAAAAGTTTAAGGGAAAGCACTATTGTGTTCTTGCCAGCACTTACACTCGGAGGAAATGCAATTTCTTGGCTTCACGTGCAGAAAATCTTTCAGAGGCATCGCCAGTTGCAACGCTATCAATTTCATTAAATGCCTTTCTACCTGCAAAGAGATGACTTAAATTTAACCGTCATACATTCTAGAAATCTATTGGTCTCCGTTTGAGATGCATTGCGCTACCCACTCAGCGGTGTCTTTTCCCATTGATCAATATCTTATTTGACAAACACTACATGCAGTTCACTCAGATCTGAAATCTCCATGATTAAGCCACTAAACCACATATGTAGACCTCAACTATTAATTATATTCCCCTCAACGTCAGGTAACGTGTTTCAAAAGATAGTGAACCTTTAAATCCCCCTAAAAAATAATTAAGCGATGAAACGAAGAAAATAAGAAAATATGTAAGCCCTGCCTTCCAACACGTCCCCCGAAAGAAAAAGTGAAAACACACTTGACCACTTACTGTCCGGATTACTTTTAAGCTCTGGCGTTGAAAGCTTGAAAATTTCCTTCCCAAATTCTACTGCAATCTTGCTCTTTTTTGGAGGTCCAGGTTTCTCTCCCACACTTGGTTTCCGCTTTGCGGACTCGAACCTTTTACCTCTAGGCCTCTCGGCTACATCCTCCTCGTCTCCTAGCTCCATGTCTTCATCAGCGTCCTCAGCGTCATCCGGAATCTCATTCTTCCCCCAATCATCGTCGCTAGAATCATCATCGTGACTATCATCACCACTACCTTCTTCTGCCCTAACATCCACATTCTCTGCTGCCTCGTCCTCAATCACCGCAAGCTTCGAAGCATATAAACCACGACGCAGCCGTTTGAAATTCTTGGCAGTCTCTTGAACCCACTCAATCTTCTCCTTAGCAAGTTCCACTGACTCCTCTTCGTCGTCATCGTATAGAACCAAATGCTTACCAGTTTGCTTATTAAATGAGCTGACACGGCCTTCGTACCAAGTTTTATCCAGAGGCCAATAAACTTTTATCCTTCTTCCGACAACCTCTTGGCCGTACGGCGGGCTATCCAATGATGGTGAAGATGAGGGGGTAGGACGAGATGGAGAGAGGGGTGATGAAGTGCCAATGAGAAGAAGGGACTTGTTGCTTTTAGGGTTGGAAGGGGACGGCGTAGAAGGGCTGGGGCTAGGACTGAGTTTCCGGTCTGAGATTGGACTAGGGCCTAATTTCTTCTTGGAGACAGTGGAGGGGGGCGAAGGGTTAGGGATAGCTTTTGGCTGGGCAGGAAAGGAAGGAGAAGAAGTGGTTCTGGAAAAGAAGGATGTAATTTGACGCTGAGGATTGACGAGAGGCGATCGGCCATTGTTCTGACGGCGTGAAGAAGCCATTGCTAAGGAAGAAGAGTGAGGCTGTGTGATGTTGGACTGAAGCAGGAACGAAAGAGCGGCGAGCGCTTTTCAATATACGGGACCTGAAATCTGGCGGGAAATTACGGTTACTTTTCCCGGGAATCGCCAATTTTGGAGAACCACTCGCTCGGGCAAAAGGCCCATGGCCTCACTGAAATAGGTTGTCTCCATACCAAGCGATACCGCAAGTCCAGATCCGTAACCCACAGTCAAAGGTCGATTTGTACCCAATAAAAAATCTTCATTAACGGTAAATTGGAGGACTTCAAGGCTACTCATCCTAGTCCTACTCTTATCCAAACACCCTTAACCATGAAGTCCTAATGGGATCCAGTTCTTGTATGATAAAAAAAAACCCTTAGAAATGGATCCTTTAATAAGTTCCACTCATATTTTTACAATGCTATTACCTAACAACTCATTTATAAGTGGGTGCAAAACGTGACTTTTGCGCAAGTTTTGAACAAAATAAAATAAAATAATGTGTCTGATTCTAGTAGCATTTCACTACACACAATTTTAATCAAATGTTAAGGTATAAATTGACTAACAATGTTATACAATGAGCATCAAGCACAAAAATATTTTGAAGGAAAAAAAAATATATCAATGAACAATTGAAAACTTTAGCAAATAGATAAAAACGGGATTGTACTACTAGAATTGATTTCTTTATTGATATTTTTACACATTTTTAATTGTTCATTTGTATTTTCCTTCCTTGAAAACATTTTTGTGCCTGGTGCTCCTAAGGTAACATATTGTTGGCTAATCTACACCTTAATCCTTTAATCAATGTTAGTAAACACAATTATTATAAAACTTAAAAGTGAGAAGTGAGTAATATTATAGATATCATCTTATCAATGGATGGGCAAAAATAACATGTTTATACGAGTTTAATTCAAAAATGAACATGGCCTTACGAACGATAACGTTGTTTTTTAATGCTCTACTGTCAAGGAAGTTTGCTTCCGTTTATAATGTAGCAGAAAATATGTATGGATGAAAGATATAATGATATTAATGAAAACCATATTCACCATGGCATTAGAATAAAGTGGGTCGGCGACTGAGCCTTTCGCAACAGAAGGTGCAGCATGACATGTATACAATATACATTGAAATAATACTGATAATTATAAAGTACTCCTGTGAGTAGGAAATTAAAGATTTTAACTGGGAATGAAGAAATGTTTCTATTTTCTTTTTAAAAGGAAAAAGACCCAAACTGGCAACAGCCTTGACATGTCAAGTCGCGCGTGGTACAAAAGTGACTGGCCTATACAACTGGTTCCACAAGAGATGGATACGGACCAAAATCAGAATGTTTAATGAATGAATGAATTACTTCAAACGGATCCCTAACTGCTCACCAAGAACTCATCCCAATATCTAATCTGAATGGTTTAGAGGGTGCCACCAGAACTACGGAGAATGCTGCTTCTCTTGATCTATCCTATATCGTCAACATCAAATATTAGAATAATCCCAGAAAAATATGTCATACCTATCAGATTGGAACCATCAAGATTGAACACTGCCCCCCTACTATAAAATAAAATGTACAGGGAGACAAGATTTAATTTCAGCTATCAAGTAGCCTTTTTTGTCAACTTGGATAGTATGAGTTTGTCCAAAATCGGAGGCTCCAGAGGTATTGGATCAAAGCACCTCTCTGCAGCAGCAACAATAACCTGTGCTCCCAAAATGACACAATATATAAGATGCAGCGAGTGAGAAATCAGTTTACCGCAAAAAAACCTCTTAAGGTAAAATAAATAAATTTTCTACAGAGAGGAGGAGGGCACAAGAAGACAGTTAATTACGTTAAAAATTAGAATGTAGTGTAGGATTAATCTTCCAACCTCATCAAGCAAGAAGTCCATGGCAGCTTCATCTTCAACAACTTCCCTTAAAGGAGTCCTTAAGAACTGAATATCCAGCTGAATTTGCTGAAATCCACTCCGGTTAAAAGTCTGGAGTCGGACTAATTCCTGCAAACTTTTAAGGCACAGTTTAACGATGGCAGTAACAACGGATCCCTGCAATTTGCCAGCAAACTCTGTGTGAGATGGTTTGGAACCACTTAATTACATTTTAAATCACCTCAACAACAACTACACAATCAATACCTGTGTATATTCTACTTTAGAGAAAATTTCAACTTTCTGTTTAAATAGTTTCGCTAGATGTGTTTCCAAAAGCTGGCTCCTTGCCCTCTGAGTATTTGACCGAACAAATTTATCCTCTCGCAAGGAGTTGCTCCTTGATGAGCTACTACTTCCATTACTCCCAGCCCTACGGTGTTTGCGGCTACCTTGAGGCAAAAGTTGCTTCACTTCACTCACAATAAGTTCCAGCTGAAAAATAGTACAAGAGAACTGAAATTAAAGATAATTTATTTTGCTTCAACTTCTATTAATTACCGCAGTTAAATTTATCTAGTACAGATTTACGAAGTGTTTGTGATCGTATGTTTCAGATGATGATGGGAAAACACAGACAAGAGACTGATCTTCGAATAAGAAAGAGTGGATCCGAAGGGCCCCAAATGAATTGGCTTATTCAAAAAAGGCTTTGTTACAAATGAAAAGCATATAAGTACAGTTCTCGAAATATTGTACGTGACTAAAAAGACATGAATAATGGAATAAATAATTGAAAGAAATACAGATGTACCGACCTCTTGAAGAAATAAATCCACAAACATATGAACTTCTCTAGGCTCCTTGTGCTGTGCAAAGCACAGAAACACTTTGTCAAGCTGTTTTAAATACTAAGAATTCATATTTGAAACAAAGACATATACCAGACTGACCTTCGTCCAATTAGGCGTAGTAAACCTCTTGTTCAGGAGAAGTGAAATCCTTAGAGTTCTCATATTTATGTACTGAGAAGAATAAAACCAAGATATGTCAATGCAGCTTAGCTCGTATGTGTGCATTAAAAAATGATACGTGTCATAAAAAAAAGGTAGAAGGGACAGCTGGACTGCAAAAATATGCAGGGGACTGTTTACAAGATTGACGCACACCAAAAAAGTTACTGATCTATCCTTCTAACTAAATCAAAAAGATCTCAAACCAAGTGAGCATCCATATTTTATTATCTTTTGATAATGGGAAAGAAAAATTTAATGAAAAAATTTATTAGAACCAAGCAAACAAGGGTGATCTACACAAGTGATCCATGCAAATTGCATGCTTATTGAATGAAATGGTGAAATTTAAACTATACCAGGTGCAGAAATTTTTCAGCAGCCGACCGAAACCTTTGACAAATTTCCCCAGGAACAATGGTAGGTTCATACTCATGGCCTCTAACACCACCACTAGAAAAGGAAACTGCTAATTCCTGAAAAATACAAGGATTTGTATTTCATACACCTGACCTGAGGTTATGGAAGTTAAATTAACCATGTATTGCTTTCTCTTAAGGAATTCTTGCCTCAATGATTTTTGCAATGGCAGTTTGTTGAATAAAAGCAGAAAGTTGTGCTAGCACTAGGACAAGACCAGCAAAAGCTTTGTCACCATGAACTCCCTGAGTCAAACTATGATCTTGAATGACTGAAGAATTATTGCTTTCTGAAAATAAATGGAATCGGTCCTCAAGTTCCCTGAAAAAGTTTAGGAATCCTTCTTTAACCAAATCGATAATCAACTCCCTTAGTCTGACTAAGAGGCCTGAGTCGTCAACTAGAACTTTGCAGAAGTCCTGGAATGATCCATCAAACAAAAGCAAAAAAAAAAAAAAAAAAAGTCTGAGAGAAACTTATATGAAACCCAAATAGATATATTTATAAGAAAACCTGCATATGCACGCACATAAATACATGCAAACTATATCCATCTAAGCATACAAATGTGCTTACAAGTAGGATATTCCTGCTGCCTTCAAGCACAGCTTTTGAGCTAGCATCTAAAGCATCTTCCAGAGAGTACTCTGTTCCATCTTTTTTCAGAACCTTCAAGAGGGAATCTACCAAACAAAAAACTCAGACTGCAGTTATCAAAAAAGTTTTCAATAAAATACATTTTTCCGCTAATGGAAATCAGGTGAACATGAACTACATACTAATCATTTCTATGTTGTTTCATTGATTATTTCACATACAGTCACCTTGTCACAAACTGATACTAAGAAGTTCATTTTCTTGCTTTTCTTATCCTGTCGCAGGGTTGGTATCAAAACCTCTTGCTAGAACTAGAATTCACAAGCCTTTTGCGTAGATAGTTATGAAAGTAACCTGAGACGTCCTGCAGAAGATGAGAAAATGTGCTGCTAACATACAGCTTGATGGCAACTTTGGCAGCCTGAAAATAAAGAGTTAATCACTAAAATCCATCCTGGAGATGAACTTCATAAGGACAATTTTCTAAAGGAAAAAAGGGAGAACGCTTTAGGCATAAATAGGACCTCAAGGGAATAGTTGGAGAGATCTGCTTCCGGTAAGACTTCATCCATCTGGAGCACATCGTTCCAAATAACTCCTGCGTTCAAATTATGGTACATGTTTTAAGGACATCATCAAAGCATAAAAAAAAAATAGCATCCAAAATTAAATTTTACTGAGCTAAAGTAACATGCACAAAAATATATATTTGTAATCATTCATGCGAAAGCTAATACAAGATCACAAGCATGATTGACGTATACTCCAGGTAGGGCTCAAAGTATATGTTGCCAGGTTTAAAAATCAAGAGAAATATCCACCCTCTGCCTTGATTGTTGGAAGGGGGAAGTTTCGACCAAAAAAAAAAAGGAAGGGGGAAGTAGATTGATGGTTTGTCTCTGTTTCTGTTGTATATTGTACTTAGTATGATCTTTTTTTATTATTAATGATTGTTACGCATGTTCATTTAAAAAAACTCAAGTAAATGGAAAAAAATGCTTACGAAGAACCCCAAGAAAATCTGCTGCACAAATCCGTTTCTTTACATATTCTTCAATAATTAGGAAGTTCCTGAAAGATTTTAAAAGGTGAGGGGAAGAATTGTTGAATAATCTTCATGGCGTAAATAAAGACAGTAAGTTTGGTGAATGAAGATGCTAACTTGGTAATCATGTCATGAGCAAGTATCACCAATTGCTTTTCTAAATCAGGAAATATAACTAGAAAAGCACGAATTGCCTCCACAAATTCAAGAATGGCAGCCTATGACAAGGAAGTGAAATCAAACGGTTTTGGTTCATCAGTCTCACGCGTCATAACCATTGATACTTAAGAACACATAAATAACACTGAAAGTAAAATTACAGCATTGCACAACGATTATCAGTGCTCCATTCATCAATTGACATGTTGATGATGGATATCTGAGCAACTACTAGTATCAGATTTATTTTTGCCACAAAATCCCACAGCTGTTTTTAGACTCTCCCTTGTCCTTGGCCCATGTTTATTATAATCCATATTGTGCTCCTTTCCTCATGTGTGCATCACCTAATACAACTTTCCCATATTTATCTTGATCAGTGCCTATGTCTTCGATTTAACTTCTGTTCTAAGATGGACTTGATTTTACAGTAGTTTGTCTTACCTCATGAACTGAGGAAAAGGGTGAAGAATCCAGAGAAGCATTATTTGGTTCTTCAGGTTTTAGCTCAATGTTTGCAAGAGATTGTTCCAACTTGCCAAGTAGTTTTACCTTTAAATCTTCCATCTGCCAGTATGTAGAAAACCTTATCATCGTATGACCTTAAATAACAATTCATGCACTTTAATATTACTTGCCTTGTTATGGATGATCTCCAAAAATGTTCAGAAAATGGGAGCAACTAATGTATTTCATAGATGAAGAATATTTTTCACCTTTTTAAATTAAACTTTCAGAATAAAAATAAAGTAATACGAAGTGTAATTATGAGATATAGAAAATCAGTACAAACTGGAAAATTCAACTGCTTAAGAAGCACTGCAGCTTCAGCTCTTGCTTGCATTGACTCACTGTCTGAAAACAGCTTTCCCTGGTTAAAAAAATGTAGTGAACTCATGATATAACAACCACGTACTCAGATATAAGATGAATACTAGGTAATTAGTCGGCATGATGTCAGAGTTTTCAAGGACACTGCAAATTATAAACTTATAAGGAATAACAAGTAGATGTGAACAGTCGATTATGATAAGGAATACCTGCAAGTTTTTTACTAGAAGAGATATCGCTTCTTCGGAGGCTCTCCTACAATCCTGAAATGATGTGCTCCCATAAACCTGATAAAGAACAACATGAGAAAGTTATGTCTCATGAGAAATAAGACTCAATGCATGATGTGAAAAAGAATGTGCTAAATCACGTAAATAAGTGATATATACGTTAAATGTAAAAGAAAACTAGGGAAGGGATAAACTGTCATCCAAACACAACCTTAAAAATTGGCATTGCTCCGTTGTAAAACCTGACTGCATCTGCATAGGCCTCTGATTTAATGCACTTTCTAAGTCTTTCAGGCAGATCATATATGAACTGCTCTTCCACAAGCGTAAAAAGTGATAAAAATATCTAGAGTTAGATTTATCTTGCATGATAAAAATGAAAATTACGTAAGTCAAAAACATAAGCACCATCGTTGTTGGCTCCATTAAGCAAAAGACTTGCGACTTGTATCACTGGATGACAACCAAAAACAAAATTTTGAGTGACCAAGGTGTTCCGCAATAACATATTACCAATGCTTGAATACCTGAACTTTACGAAGGAGATTGCACGTGAGATGGAGTTTCTCAATATGCTCCCTCTTCTCAAATAGGGAAGTGTTGACACTGTCACTTGTTGACTGTACAGATAATATCTGCATTGAGGGGCAGGGGGACGTGAATAATTCCTATCAAACTCGCTATAACCGGTTTTTTTTTTTTAAATTAAAAAAAAAAACTATGAAACACGTAAATTTCAACAAGAACTTGATAGATTTATGCGAAGCTTACCTTCTCAAGAAGATGTTCCATATTTGCCTCCATCCCTGAAATGTTACTTTTCATCCTACAAGTCAGGTATATTTTATCATACTTAAAGATAAGGAGATGAATGCGCTGCCCACTAAAGCACGTATTCATTAGAAACAAAATAGGATGAACATTACAATTACGCGAGATTTATATGATTACTTTCACGGTAGTGTGACAGCCAGCAAGCTGAAAATGTAATGTGATGTAACAAAAGCTTGCTGACAATTCCGAATGGAGGAAACTCATAAAAATATACCTCTTGATGGCATCTGTAGCGCTGATAAATTTATTGTAATTCTCGTAGACTAACATTTGTAAATCAGTGTCGAGATTCTTTATTTCAGCGGCCAACCCAACGTGCTTCTGGAGTAGTCCTTCCAAATTCGTCTTTTGTGCCTTCATGATTTATTGATACACGCAATAATAAGAAATTTGATTCTTCGTAGCAATCTTACTCACTTTCTTCCTTGCTCTCTTGATCGGAAAGAATGCCATAAAAGCCTATTTCAAATTAGGAACAAATAAAGGGTGTTTCGTCGTGAACAAGAATTACCAGGAGATTCATGTATTGATCAGGATTGAAGGAGGTGGAATTAATGTCGTCGAGCGAAGCGTATTTAGAGATGTTCCTAGAGCTGGGCGACATTGAAGGGTCTGGGGAATAGAAACTGGACAGGAGATCTCTCATTCTCTTTGCTTTATCGTCTAGTGGTGCTTCATCTGTCACCATTTTTCTGTTTCTTTGTTTTTTCCCGATCTCTTGCGAGCAAATCCTCCGATCCCTCCAGTGATGAATTTGAGGAGATGAGCTTTTAAATTTATGGTGAATGAAGCCTTTCGGCGACCGCACGGGAAATTTTCGCCCCACCTTGCTGGTACGTAGCACGTAAGGGAAAAATACAAATCTATAATTTACGACAACAATCTTATATTTTACGTATGACCCTACAATTTTTTTTGTTTTTTTGGCAGCAGGCAGAGTTTCATAAATAATACTACCAATGATATAAATATACAACTAATTATAAATTTTATTGTGTACTGTATTGATACATTCATGCATCTATGTATGACACAGCACTCAGGTCAAGTGTGACACAGCACGAGAAGGGCAATACCTTTACCATAAAAATTCGGGCAGCGATATAAACTGATAAAGAAGAGAGCCTTGAGCAAGACATTGTATTTCCTGCAATCAATATTTTTTCTGAAAAGTGCAGCCAATAATTTTTTTTTTTTTTTTATAAGAAATGTAACCAACAATTTGGCAACCCCTAGGTTTTGGAAGCATATCCAAATCATGAATCGATTTTGTAAACAGAAAATCATGAATCGATTTTGTTTCTATAATATATTAGGTATTGGTTACACTTGATTAAGCAATTTACAGCCCTTTTTAGTAATAAATCGTTGATGTTAATATTTTTAGATTTCAAAGACATTTTTTTTTTTGGGAATTCTCCTATGTATAAAAGGACAACAATCGGTAAATATATACTATTTTAAAAATATATAGATTAAAAGGAAAAATTTCATTTAAGGACCACAATAGAGAATTAATGTCAATCCGCATCCAAAAAATTCTAAAAACTCACCCAAAAAACTAATGAGTTATATTTTTGGATTAATTTTTTTACCATGTGCTCAAACTACATATTACAATTATAAAGGTCTTCAGAAGATAGTCAACTGATTACTGACCAATCGATAGGTTATAAAAACATGGTGTTGTGATGATTTTTTTGATTTTGAATCAAGCAGTGTTTTCCCTTTTTGTTGGGTTGAATTTGATTATGTTATAACGTGATTCATGATTGGAGGATCTATTTTCAAAGTTGGAAATGATTGTTTATAGGACTATTATTTCACTTGTTGGTGATATGTAAGGCACTTGCAAATGAGTTATAGTTAAGAAATTAATTTATCTTGTTGATAGGTTTATTTCACCTGTTCATATAACTATTGTACTTTTTCGTGATGCAGAGCAAAATTGTTTTTAGTATGGATTTAATTATATTACAAATTTTTATTCTATGATTTCCTGAAGCTGTAGGGAAAGAATAGACAAACATGAATGCAACAGACAACAAGCCAGAAAGAGAGACGGAGTTGGACTTGGACTTGGACTTGGAAAGAGAGGATATGTGGCCTCTTTGATAGCCGATGCCCTCCGAAGAAGACTACATTCATGCATCTAAGTTTGCATTTATAATTGCAAGGAACAACCTGATGAACAAGAGTAAATGCAAGAACACGTTAGGGCAAAAAGACTTACCAACAAGTGCAAGTACTTGTATTATACATAATGAACAAATAGAATAGGCCTATGAACAAGTGAAATAGAGGAATGAACAAGTTAAATAGACCTATGAACAAGTTAACTCATTAGAACACCTTTGCAAGTGTATTATACATAATGAACAAGTAGAATATATCCATGAACAAGTGAAATAGAACTATGAACAAATTAAATGGACATATAAATGAGTAAAATTACTAGAACACATTTGCAAGCGTATTATGCATAATGAACAAGTTGAATAAACGTATGATCAAGTGAATTAAAGCTACAAACAAGTGAAATCGCTAGAACACATTTATAAGTGTATTATACATAATGAACAAGCATAATGGACCTAAAAATAGGTGAAATAGAGCTACGGACAAGTGAAATCACCAAAACACATTTGTAAATGTATTATATATAATGAACAAGCATAATAGACCTATGAACAAGTGAAATAGAGATGTGGACAAGTTAAATAGATCTATAAACAAGTGAAATCACAAGAATACATTTCAAAGTGTATCGTGCATAATGAACAAATGCAATAGATGTTTGAATAAGAGATAGCTTCCTAGAGGTGTTTATCCATTTAAAATAGATTACAATTGCAAGTAATTTCATCCCAGTACTTAGGATACTTTTTCACCGAGTACCATCTTGAAATTGATCATTTATTTACAAGAGTTTACAATATGACATACTAACAACACTACAACCCATCTTGAAAAAGGATTATATACATATCATAGCTTCTTTCTCGACCATCCAAAAAATTATAAGTTGGGATTTACCAATATACCAACGTATAAAACAAGTAGCTATGTATAACACCAAAAAAGGACTATGTTTAAGAATTGTATCAATAGGGATTGTAGATTGTCCAACCGTGATGCTTCATTCAAGTCTTTCTCATTCTTGCAAACATACACATGACTATTGGTATTGTTGTAGTCAATTAGTTGGTCAAGTCCAACATCATCCACAAGATCTAGTGGTATATTTTCTGCATGACTAATTGTATACTTCATGTTAAACTTGTTATTGTTAGACAACGCATGTGTTTCTACCAATTTTCTTAGGTATTTGTAACTCATCCCTTTTGTTATCAATCTCCCATATATAATACCACCCTCATATGCCGCTCTCCTCTCAAGGTCTTTGCATATTCCCTTTTGACATGGAAGATGCAAATTTTTTGTGTTTCTAGAGCTGCTAGCTATATCTCCTGGTGCACATCATTAATATGTAAACTTCAATAACTTAACAAAACAAATTAATTGGTTAACCAAAAAACATAACGCTTGAACATTTCTTATTTGCAAGTGTTTCACTTATCATAAAACAAGTGCGATTGTTTTATGAATAAGACAAATTAATTGGGTAATAAAAAAATATAGTACCTTGAACACCTATGATTTTCAAGTGTTTACCTCATTATTAAGAAGTGTAATTGTCATTTGAATAAGACAAACAAATTGGTTGATAAGAAAACTTAGGAGCTTTAGCAAGCTCGATTTTCAAGTGTTCAACTCCTTATGAACAAGTGCAATTGTCATATAAACAAGACATATTGATTTGTTGACAAGAAAATGCATGAGCTTCAGCATTCTAAAATTCATATGTTTCACTCTGTACAACATATGAAATCACTCATTCCTTTCATAACAACTTCACCAGACTCTAAAACCACTTACAAACTATAAGTGTTTGCCACTTTAGATAAAGAATTTGAGACTTTTTAAAAAGGAAGAAGTTCGTACTCTACCTCAACCTTGGCGTGATTCCGACTACTTGCATGAATCAATTACAATGAAACTATAACTGCCACAATCACCAATTATGGGCTGTCGGCAAAACTTAAATTCAAATGAAGAGAAGGTAGGGTCACGCGATTTCAAACTTGATTCATGCTTGCTATATCTACCAACTCCTCAAGAACCCAAGGTAGATACCCTGTTATGGTCAGGATGTATTTTAGAGCTCAAATGTGTCTCTCTTTCCATAATGTGCATTTTTTTCCATATTTCTGATATGGTCATTTGTGTCTTTTGCCTCAACCAATTAATTTCAATTTGGCCTCAGGGACTGCAGTGAGTTTTCAGAATATTTTGGGTGCCAACTGACATTAATTTTCTATAGTCGTCCTCAAATGAAATTTCTCTCATTAAAAGGCAATTACATTTGACCCTTTTTAATCGTAATTGTTTTTTTTTTTAATCGTAATTGTGCCTTTCAATTTCAATTGTCGTCAGCCTGGACGCCAGCTATGACGCGGTCAATTCAATCCCTTGCTATCAGCCCTGGATTCCCAAATCCGGGGGAGTTTCGCACGTTTTGTTTTGTGTATAAAATGCTCACTTACCCCTCCCCTCTTTTATCCTCTTCCTAGTTCCTATCCAATATATTCATTCCCCTTCACGGTTTCTCTTTTTTCCTGCTCCATCTCCTGCGCACCGATCTCCTCAATCACAGCTAAGTATCTTCATCTCTCTCTGTCTCCCTTCTCTCAATCCTTTTCTTCTTCTTTGTCCCTTCTCTTTTGTCCTTTTCCAAGCTCGCTTCTTAGATAATCAGATCTCTCGGAGATCTAGGGTTTCCGGCTTCCTAACATAAGTTGATTCCGTTTGATTTGTGGTTTGAAAGGAATAACCTCGATGATTTCGGAATTTCTATGACCCCTGCCAACCCCATGCGTCGAATTCGTCTGCTGCACTCCTTCTCCGTTGTGTTTCTATACTGGTTCTACGTTTTCTCATGAACGATAACTTCTCTGGTTGATCTGTTCTGCTCTAACGATTGTCAATCCTTTTTCCTTCATTTTTAACCATCATCCAATAAAATCTGTTATTACCGCGTCGAAAGGCGATGGCCTCGATTCAACACACTGCAAGCTCGGGATCCGAAGGCGTAGACCCACGATATGCCGGATTGGACGACAGAAAGAGAAAGAGGATGCTGTCCAACCGTGAGTCGGCGCGGCGATCCCGTATGAAGAAGCAAAAGCAAGTTGAAGATCTTTCAAGCGAAATTAGCCGACTCAAAGCTGAAAACGGTCAGCTATTTCAGAGCATAAAGGCCCAGGAGGGATCGTACGTTGAGATCGAATCCGTTAACAATGTCTTGAGGGCTCAGACTAAAGAGTTGACCGATCGATTGCGATTTCTGAACTCGATCCTTGAGATTGCTGAAGAGGTCAGTGGGCTTTCTGTAGAAATCCCTGAGATACCAGATGTTCTCTTGAACCCATGGCAGCTTCCTCTTCCAATGCAACCCATCATGGCGTCCACGGTCGACATGATAATGCGCTGATGTAATAGAAGCCTTTCTTATTATCGCTGGATCCCCTGCTCTGTCCTTGTTGGTATGGTGGGTTTTAGTATTAATTAAACTCTGAAACGAGTCTGTTAGTTTTCTCTGTTGGGCATCATCTGTAATTTGTGTCTTTGAAGGGTTTTAGGATAGTTATACTATGTCTAATGAGTCTGCTAGTTTTCTCTGTTGGGTATCCTCTATCATTTGTGTCTTTGAATAATGTTAGTGCTTTTGTCAGACTTGGACAATTCGTGGTTGTGTAGATTAAATTGAATGTAGTGCTTTGATGTTTGTGTTTTCTAATCAATGGTTGTTTCTTGTTTAATCTCTCCATTTGTAGATTTCCTGCGACTGCTCAAAACTTTAATTATCCTAATTAAATACTGTAGTTATGAATTATGATGTAAGGTCGTGACTTTTTGAGTGAGAAAACCACCCTTGGTTGGCGGCACCTGTACTCTTTTCGATTGAAATCTATCTGCCATTTGTATTGGAGTAAATAATTATAAGGCCTGATCACCCTTTTAACTTGCTTTAGTTGCAGACTTTTTTTTCTTGACTCTAAAAATTGCAGTCTAATTTCTTAGCCCTGCGAGAAGATCCCAACTCAATACTCTCAACTTGCACCTACTCCCTCCATTCCTCGAAAGTACGATATATAAGAAAACTTTTAAAATTAGTTTAAAGTAATAAATGCATGAAAAATAACCACGAAAGAAAATGTATGGCAAAAAATGACGAGGGGAAAAGGAATACAAGTCAAGTCAACATTTTAGCAAATACAATAATAAGTCTATTTAAGAAAATTGGATCTTAGAAATCAGGCAGGGTCATCTAAAAAAATATTAAATTATATTTACTGATTTACTATCGTGTATCGTTAAAGTCCAAGTTTGGGCCCTAAGGAGGGAAAATGAAAGAAGGTTCCAGCGTTCTAATCAAAGCCTGCTGGTCAATGGAATCACGGAGACGTGCGTGTTGTTTTGAGGAAGGTCTTCCGGGTAATGGGATCTTCTCTCTGACCCTGCCTTAAACTCCTTTTTAATAAACAGATAGCACTTTAAAAAAACATTAAAAAATAAAACCACCGCGTGCACGAGATAAGCATCCATATCCAGATAAGCTCAAGTAAATGCATTTCTATTGCCAAAAAGGAAAAATAGAACCTATTAAAGTATTTAAACATGAAACCATGTATACATAGATAGAGGTGAATTTCGGCAACGTGTAATTAGGCCGCAATTTTTTTTTTTTTTTGGTTTTGTTTTTAGGGTTTACAAAAGAAAATCTTCAATGTGGACATGTCAGTTTGGCCGCCCCCAAAAAAAGGACATGTTAGGGAGACCATTTGTTGTTGTTGTTGTTTTTTTTTTCAACAATATATTAAGGAAAACGTTTCAATCATTGATGATCCTAATCAAGCGATCATCGTGACCAGATTCTGGATACTGAAAGCTAATAAAAAAACCACACGCAACAGAGCAGGCTAATGTAGGCGCCCCATAAGGCCGTGACAAGATGAAACTTGACTTGAGGCCAGTCATTAAATGAACTTGGGACGTTACGTTTTGTAATTTAAAAAAGGCCTTTTACTCTCTATCCATGGGGATGATGAGCAGGGTGATTACTTTGTGCGCCACGCTTCGTTCAAAATCAACTATTTTAAACAATCAACATCCAGAGCAACTGGTGCACGACTGCACGTCGCTAGTAAGGACGGAGAAAATGGTCACCTTAGCCAAATTATATAATCGGAACTCCCGATGATCCGGGTTGGGCATAAAAAAAAAAAAAAAAACTATTTTAAACATGCCAGTTCATTCATATCAAGCAACACAGAACACTAAATAGTAAAAACGCAGTTTTTAACATGTTTCGATATCAGCCCTCTCAGTTATCATATGTGCGGCACTCGTCCACCTCAGGGTTGTCCGTGCAGTAGTTCTCCAGTGGGTCCGACTCCTTCTTCTTCCGGTCTCTGGCGTGGCTGGCCGCCGCGCTTAGCTCCTCCACTTCATCCCATGCCGCCACGCACTCACCGCTCGCCGGGTTGTCTGAGCACGTCTCCTCGGCCTTCTTTATGCTCTCTTCCACCTTCTCCGATATGCGATCCGGTGCTGCACGCATGATCCAAGCTGCCCTCATCCGACCCGACCCAAATCTTTGGCCTAGAAACACCGGAAACTTGACCGTATTGCCCTTTTGTGACTCCGATGCCCTGACCATCACCCCAGGGCCCGAAAGGCTCAAACCAGCTATGGTTGCCATTTCTTCTTCTTCTTCTTCTTCTTCGGTTACCTTCTGTATCCGCCTCGATCGGTGTCGTGATTCAAGATAAGATGAGTTCGAATTGGGATGGGGGTCAGGGACGTGAGAAGATTTATATATTCGAGACCGGGAAAGATTTGTGTACACATATTTCTTATCGGGTTCCAACCAATGCTAAGCTGCCACGTCAAAAGCACCTTGAGATATTTTACATTAAACACGAAAAAGAGAATACGGTGTCTTTGCTTTTCCTTTAATCCAGAGTCCAAATGACACTTTGATAATGAGATCGGCGATCATGACACTTGTAACTTGATCCGTTGGATCTGGATGGACTTCAGAAATCCTGCCCCGCTGAGGGATTATTTCAGCCAGTCGTTGGTCAATTCACATACATTTACTTTAGAAAATTAATATTGTAAAACGTAATCCCTTCATGTTACATGTAATCTTCTTTTGTACAATTGAGCCCAACAAGCTAATTTAAACATAAATAACATCAAACCATATGGCGGAGGAGCATTTTTTTATTTTTATTTTTTATTTTTTATTATTAAGGTGTAAGTCTAACCATAAACTATTTTGTCAGACGCACATGAAATTATATAATTTTTTTAGAAGTAAAAGTCCATATAAATTTTTTAAAATAGAGCAAAAAATATTACTGCTTTAAGTCAATCAATGTTATGAAATTTATAAAACAGCGCAAGAAATATTACCGCTGTAAGTAAATCAATGTTAACTGTTCAACAAGTATGTTAATTAAAAAAATGTTATAAAAATATATATGAATTTTCTAAGAGTCGTGCAAGAATACAATTGTTAAGTCAGTCAATGTTTATCTTTTAACCAACAGTCTCCGTATGTGTTTTGCAGTGATTTTGCCCCGGCAACCTTGTATGTTACTGTGAGAATCCGCGTTAGAGGTAAAATTTCAAATTTGACTCAAAAAAAAAAAAAGTAAAATTTCAAATGTTGTGACCACATAGGCACAATTAGTAACCATTATTCATTGTTATATTCAAGAGGTTTTGCAGGATAAAACCAAACTATGACTTGTTTTAGTTTTTCTGCAAAATTAATTGGTTTGATTTCTAAGCTTTGGCTTATGGACTCCAGCTGAGTCAATTTTATTGGATTTGACCCAGCATCTATGAATTGTGTTACTCACCACGTTTTGATCTTATCTTAAGCCTGTAATTGAAGAACTCAACAGTCAATAGACTCGTGATGAGCTTGAGATACGAACTATACTTGAAAATATATGCTTTTAATAATCGTGGACAGAGTAAATAAGTGGATTAACACATGAAATTGGTGAAAATGATATTATAAACATGATTTTAAGAATAAGAAGTTAACAACGCTAATGTTCATCTTCTCGATTAAAATATGCATGCATTTAAATTTAAAAAACTACATTCTATGTATTTATATTCTGGAAATACTCACTTTAGCATGATTGAGTGAGTGTTTGATCAAATACAAAAAAGAGAACCTTCATTTTGTAAAATTTTTGCCAAAGATTTGAAAAAAAGTCTAGAAGTTGTTTTAAAACCCAAACCATGGTTTTGAAAAATCTGATTTCTTCCCCTTTTTTCTCTTTCTTGACACACCTTCTATTGTCTCTTCTCTTTCTAGCTTTTTTTTTTTCTCGTGTTCTCTGAGATCACCATCGTCAGTTCGTCACTTTTCGTGGGCCCCCTGATACCCACCTCAACTCCCTCGTTGGTCAGGCTCTCTTCGGCGACGGGGTTGCTGCCATGATCATTGGTGCCGATCTCGACACCTTCGCTGAACGCCCAATTTTTGAGATGGTGTCAATGGAACGAACCATCTTGCCCAACTTCAACAGGGCCATTGACGGGCACCTGCGAGAAGTGGGTATCACATTCCACTTGCTGAAAAAGATGGTTCCCATAATCATCTCAAAGAAAATTGAGAAGAGCTTGGTGGAGGCTTTTACTTCCATTGAAATCAACGACTAGAATTTAGTCTTTTGGATCGCCCAACCCACCCTAGTGGTCCGACGATTTTGGATTGGGTGGAGGCTAAGCTGGGGTTGAAGGAAAAGAAGCTCACGTCGACGAGGCACATTCTGAGCTAGTACAGGAACATGTCAAGTGTGTGTGTTATCTTCATAATGGACGAGGTGAGGAAGGGGAGGCCACTGGAGAAGGGTTGGAGTGGGGCGTTTTGTCTGGCTATACAATTTATTTAAATTTATGTGAAAGAAGAAAAGATAATTACTATTTATAAAGATCTTTTTTTCCATACAATTTCTTAATACATATATATTTGATCTATTTTTTTTTTATCATATTACATAATTGGCTAATGTGATAATTTTAATTTTGAACATAAATTTATTTAAATTTTGGTATTTATTATGAAATTTAATGTTAAAGATATTTAAAATAAAATATTATCTTTTATACACAATTATCACAGAAGTTAATGTCATTTTTAGTAATTTAAATATGAAAAAGTGATTATGATAACAATATACAAACACTGTCATTTTATCAAAATCACTTTGTTCATATAGAATTTATTTTGCTCAGAATCTACTCTGAAAAGTCACTTTTTCTTTAGAAGTTATTCTTCAAAAACTAATCTAAACACATCCTTAGAAACCAACACAAATCAAATGGAAAAAAAATTAACATAGATCAAACTCGCTTTGTTAAAATTGAACTAAGCTAAGTAAGTAGCCAAATAGAGGAAGTCCTGACTTCGGCTCTATTTGGGAAGGCGTTTTGAGGCCTAAGAGCTAATTTGGGAATGGAAAAAAACCCACTAGAAAAAAAGCTAAATTGTATAGTGTTTGGGAAGGCGTTTTGAGGCCTAAGAGCAAATTTGGGAATGAAAAAAAACCCACTAGATAAAAAGCTATTTTTTTTTTTTATACAAAAAAGCTAAATTGTATGGTATTTGGATAAGCTTCTTAGTCATTGGGCTTTTCTTAAAAAAGCTTCTTGTTCTAGAAGCCGAAATCCCGAGCGTTGGCCAAAGTTCCCACACCTTCTCATCGCTCTTTCTTGCCATAGCTTAACTCCTCTCTTTTCCTCGATTTGACAATGACCTGAACGACTGCGCCAGATCCTCGTTGTTTCATATCGATGGCGACTGGCTCAAATCCGAGAACGACAACCTCCAGAACGATGGCATCAAAGCAACGTCCTTGGACAAATCCAATTGTGAAGTTGGCTTGCATGGACTTAAGTTCCGATCTTGGATTGGTCCTCTGTGGAGCAGCAATTCGCAGTGAGTGTCCTCTATGGCCTCGATCATTGTTGAAGAAAAAGAAGATCAGATTAGCATGTGAGGTTGGCTAATTAGAAAATTAGTTGTGTAATAGGAGTTATTGATAATAAATATAGGTTGATTTTCCTAAAATATAATCTTTTATTGTGACTATTCTTAAATAGAAATATATTAATAAATTGTGATATTAATATGAATATTTTGAGAAAAAAATTATAAATTTAGGAGATAGATTAGATTGAGTTTTTATATTTAAAACAAAATCCAATCTCAAACTAGCTTTTATACTAAGGACATGAGGTAATAATATTTTTCAGACTTTGCTAGGTTAATGTTGTAGCCTATTTTGTTCACTCAACTGATTTTTTCACTCATGGTAATTAACTGATGTGGATTTTCTGAACGCGAATGAGAATATATAGGTAATAAATATAATAATGATCCACTTGATATAACATCTTCATCAAATATGCTTATATTGTCTTTAACAAAAATGAATCATGTTCGTAATATAATCACAAACCAATTTGTTAGGGATAGATGATTCAATTAGTAATATGCTATTATTTAGTATCAATATGTTTATATACATTTATATGAATTCTAATTTACATACAATTTTATCTATTAAATATATTTAATTAAGGACTTTATTGTTTTTAATTTTTTAAAATAATAATTTAGCTTTTTTTATCAAATTTAAATTTTTCTCTTTAGTTATTACAATATATACAACTAACACATACTTTTATCTTATTTTAAGTTTATAAAAATTATATTGAAAATAAATTACTTTTGCCACCGTTAAATTAAAAGGGCTCAAATTCATTAAACAAATCAACTCCTACCCAAAATACAATCAAGATGAACCTACCAACAAAATGTGAGCTAAGGAGGCAAGTGATCTCTTATTATTGGAAGTGTGGGAATACAAGTTCAAATCATGCGATTTGTGTCTATTGGAAGAGACCGAAACATTTTACGTTGTGCAATCTTGTAATGCTTTGGATTCGAGGCATGGGGCTCTTTGTCTCTCTGGTATTCCATGCATTCTATTTCCATCTATATACCCATACATCAATTAATCAATATGAATTGACTGGACATAAATTTATTAATTTTGTTCATATGATGAATCTGTTAGAAATTAAGTCCGGCGTAACATATTTTACGGGTATCGCACGTTGAACGAGAGAAACAATTGAGGATATAATCTCCAAACACTAATATTTAGGCTGGCGGCTCTTCATGTAGAGAAGATGTCGACACTAAATAACATAAATGTCGACTCTCAGACCAATTTATGCACAAGGAAAAGATAAAGGAAATAAGAGGAAGAGGAAATTGGCTCAAATGGAAGGGTCTTAGGTCGCTTAAGCAAGGGTTTCGAGTTTGAGTCTTTATAGATGCAGAAAACTTCCCGCGGAAAGGTCTCCACGTATGCGCCCAACAGAATCTCGATCCGAACTAGTTAGGATAAAACTCTGATCAACCGGGTGCAATAGAAAAAAAAAAAAAAAAGATAAAGGAATCCCATAGCTATTTTCCTCCACGAAAAAACACCGAGAAAAGACATGAGATAAGGCTCGTACGCAGTAACAATGTAGTAATGTATTCCATGCTTTTTCCCCCCTCTTAAAAGGAAAAAAGATAACGTGATTGCCTACACCACTTGCGCAAGCTGCGAAAGTGCACAGTCTCTAAAAAATATCAAGCAGGAATCTTTTTTTCTTTTTTTTTTTTTTCCTCCTTATCTAATCATGCGACTCCACGGAGTCTACCATCGCCTCTCAGTCCTCCAGTTCTCCCCAATCTCTTTCCCCTCCAATCCTTGTATTCTTCCTTTAATTTCTCCATATTCACCGCGACTCAGATTTCCTCGCAGAATCACCGCTAATTTTAGCGGTGTCACTTCAATGGGCTGCTCCCGGTTTCGCAATGTTGTTCCTCTTAGTGCTGCGGTCACAGAAGACAGTGGGGGCGGAAACTCCAATGTTTCTGTTTCTTCACCCACAGCTACCTTTGATTACGAAGGTGAGCTAAAGATGGTTTGTTTTTATTTTTCTCCCCACAGTTTTCCCGATGACTGGGTCTTCGAGTGTCATAAAGTTGGTGTATTGATTGGATTTCCTGGAACAACTTATTCTGGAAGCGGATTGTATCCTTGAACACTAAATTTGTTAATTTTATGCATAGTGCAGTCACAAAAGATCGAAAAGAGTACTACTTCTGCATTAGTTCGATCATCTTTTCGAAATTGCGTACACATGGAATTTGTCCTGTTTTTTTAATTGAAACGTTGGAGCTGTAATTAAAACAATCGATTTCACTACTGTACTTTCATGACTAAATTGAATATCTTTTCCTGCCTTAATTTATTATTTGTGAAGTGGCAATATTTTCCTTATTAAGAGTCATATATACCTTCTGTGGCTAGCCCTGCTATATGTACATTTAATTTGTTGAGTTTACTATTGAATATGAATATTGTTCTCTAATTCTCGATGGCGTGAATCGTGATTGTTCTAATTTATGCTACGATAATATCTCTAAATGCTGGCAACTATGTTGATTGATTTTTTATTAGAAGAGTCAACTGTTGGAGTAGCATATCGTGTTCCTCCACCTGAGATCAAGGATATTGTGGATGCTCCACCGGTGCCTGCCTTGTCATTTTCACCTCATAGAGACAAGATTTTATTTCTCAAGCGGAGATCTTTACCACCACTGGCAGAATTTGCAAGACCAGAGGAAAAGTTGGCTGGTATACGCATTGATGGAAGCTGCAATAGTAGGAGTCGCATGTCATTTTACACTGGCATAGGGATCCATCAAATTCTTCCTGACAACACATTAGGGCCAGAGTTAGAAGTTCATGGTTTCCCAGATGGTGCCAAGATCAATTTTGTTTCATGGTCTCCTGATGGCCAGCACTTATCCTTTAGCATTCGTGGGAATGGGGAGGATGATGAAAGTAGTAAACTCAGATTATGGATTGCTGATGTTGAAACAGGGAAAGCTAGACCTTTATTTCAGTCACCTGACATATACTTAAATGCAGTTTTTGACAATTATGTATGGGTAGATAACTCTAGACTGTTAGTTTGCACTATTCCATTATCTCGTGGAGCTCCACCAAGGAAGCCTTTGGTCCCTTTTGGCCCTAAAATTCTGTCTAATGAAGAGAAAAACGTTATTCAAGTAAGAACTTTTCAGGATTTGCTGAAGGATGAATATGATGAAGATTTGTTCGACTACTATGCAACTTCACAGCTTGTTTTAGCTTCCCTGGATGGTACAACAAGTGATATTGGCCCACCTGCTGTTTATACTTCAATGGACCCGTCCCCAGATCATAAATACATTCTGATTAGTTCAATTCATAGGCCATACTCTTTCATCGTACCTTGTGGAAGATTTCCAAAGAAGGTAGATTTATGGAGTGCTGATGGAAAATTTGTCAGGCAACTTTGTGACTTACCCCTGGCAGAGGACATCCCAATTGCTTTCAACAGTGTGCGGAAAGGGATGCGGTCCATTAACTGGAGAGCCGATAAGCCATCCACTCTTTACTGGTACACATCTGAGTTTTTAGTCATATTTTCTGGTAGCGCATGACCATTAGAACCATTACAATTACTGGATTGAATTTTGCTCAAATGATATCACTTTTCTGATAAATACCGTTCAATAAAGGATTTGCAAATCCTTGAATTAATTTTCCTCCAAATTTTTAATTGTTGAAAAACAAGTACCCTGAGAGTGCTTTGACTGCTTTCAATGTGGGAAGCTCAAAATGCATTCAGATGCCTAGGGAAAAGAAAAAGATATATAGGATAAACTTTCAACAGATAAATTTTAAGCGGATAGTCTTTGGTTTTTTGCTATTTGTAATTCTCTTGGACCTCTTCTCATTGCTATACTTAAGTTTTACTTTATTTAAGTATATTGTGCTGATTGTTTTTCCCCTTCATATACATATATCAGTTTCAAATGCAACTATAGGGCAGAAAAAAACTAAATATGTATTTTGACTATTTTGTATTTCTCTCATACTTTTGTTATTATATGGTTCTTTTCTTAAAAAAATTGGTATGTGATTTCTTCTTTTGTATAAGTTATTTCTTTTGAGGTCTCTAGGGCAGAAACTCAAGATGGAGGTGATGCGAAGGTGGAGGTTTCTCCACGAGATCTAGTTTACACACAACCTGCTGAGACACTGGAGGGCGAGCAGCCTGTTATACTGCACAAACTTGATCTCCGCTATGGGTATGTGCTTGGTCTACATTGACTTCTTCTCTTTATTGCTATATCCATGTCTGTGCCATAATATTGACACTATTGAACCATTTTCCCTAGTCAATCATCTGATTAACATTTCATGTATGCTACCAAGGGCTATAGTTGGTCTTGTTTTCGGGGCAAGTATTGACCATTTTTCAAATTATCAATGCTCAGATTGTACATGTAATTCATTCATGTCCTTGTATGTGCTAGATTGTCATGACCAAGGTAAGGGTAGCATGAACTTTCTTATCTGATCTATAAAATTTTTGGGTAAAGGAGCAAAAATACACATGTGCTTTACCCCCAGAAGCGCTAGCACCATATGCTTTTTTTTTTTTGGAGCAAAAATACACACGTGGTTATCATTTTGGAGCAAAAGTCACATCCCACCGTTATGTTACCGTTCACTTCATCTCTTTGTCTCTCATCACAGTGAACAATAACATACCGGTGAGATGTGACTTTTGTTCTAAAATGGTAACTACGTGTGTATTTTTGCTCTAAAAAAAAGCATATGGTGTTGGGCGCTCCCGAGGATAAAGCACATGTGCATTTTTGTTCCTTTACCCAAAATTTTTTGGCTAAAAATGCATGTTAGTTAGAATGAGCATTTATGTCCATTACATGCCTGTAGCAGTTGTTAAGAAAGTTCCTTACCGTATCATGGTTAACTTATCAGTCTTTCTTATCTTGACCAAGTGTTGTTTTGAGGAAAACCTAAAATAGTGGTTTATGTACACTTTTTCATCTCTATAGAGGGATTTCATGGTGTGATGATTCACTGGCTTTGGTATATGAATCATGGTATAAAACACGGCGGATAAGAACATGGGTAATCACTCCTGGAGATGATGAAGTGAATCCCCGCATCCTATTTGATAGATCTTCGGAAGATGTCTACTCTGATCCTGGCTCCCCCATGCTGCGGAGAACTCAAGCTGGGACATATGTTATATCCAAGGTAAAGAAAGGAAGTGATGAAGGAAGATATATTTTACTAAATGGAATTGGCGCTACGCCAGAAGGGAACATCCCATTCCTTGATCTGTTTGAAATGTAAGCGTCTTACATCACTTGTTTCCTGTATGTTCCTCTGCTTTCTTACTTAGGTGTTCTGGTCTGAACCAAAACCTTGCAGCAATACAGGTAGCAAAGAACGTATCTGGGAGAGTGATAAAGAAAAGCATTATGAGACTGTTGTTGCTCTAATGTCTGATCAGGAAGAAGGGGAGTTGCATCTAGATCAACTTAAACTACTGACTTCAAAAGAGTCAAAGACTGAGAACCCTCAATACTACATTGTCACCTGGCCAGATAAAAAGGCATATCAGATTACAAATTTCCCTCATCCATATCCTCAGCTTGCATCATTGCAAAAAGAGATGATCAGATATCAAAGAAAGGATGGGGTTCAACTGACAGCTACATTATATCTGCCACCAGGATATAATCCATCAACAGATGGCCCTTTGCCATGTCTGGTTTGGTCATACCCAGGGGAATTTAAAAGCAAAGATGCTGCTGGACAAGTTCGTGGTTCTCCTAATGAATTTGCTGGGATAGGTCCTACGTCAGCACTTCTTTGGCTGGCTAGAAGGTGTGGATTGTCTTTTCCTATTCTTTGTGTGGTTTAATTCTTTCTATTTCAGGATTATTTTCTCTTATTTTGAAGCGAATTGTGCTGTGAGCTGGATTTTTCTTTGGCTACTTTAAATCTTGCAGATTTGCCGTTCTATCTGGACCTACTATTCCTATTATTGGTGAGGGTGACGTGGAGGCAAATGATACGTAAGTTGGAAATGGATTGTTATTGCCAAAGGATGTTTACCCCATATTTATACCAACATGTTCTTAAAGACCATGAGTGATCTTCCCAGGGAGGATCAACACTTTGAATGCTGTGGTCATTGGTTTTGTCCTCATTTTCGCTATTTCATAAACTCGTAGAGAATTCTCATGGATTTCTTTGTAATTTGTCAAGCCTTAAGTTATATCTGATTATAAACAATGTATTGATCAATCAGGTATGTAGAACAATTAGTTTCAAGTGCAGAGGCTGCTGTGGAGGAAGTTATCCGACGAGGGGTATGCTTTATTATTAATGTGTAGAGTTTATCAACAGATTTCAATTATGGTTTAAGTCAAACCTATTGATGTTGTCATATCTAGGTAGCCCATCCAAAAAAAATAGCTGTTGGTGGACATTCCTATGGCGCTTTCATGACTGCTAACCTCCTGGCACATGCACCTCATGTCTTCTGCTGTGGAATTGCTCGGTCTGGTGCTTACAACAGAACACTCACTCCTTTTGGTTTTCAGGTAGTATACTGCAAACGATGGCTTGATTTTCGGTTCCAGTGGTTAAGGGCACATTTGGTTCATTTTATTATTAGATCAAGAATGGAATGGCTATAACTATTTCAATGTTTGGTTTAGCCAGGGATGGAATGACATTGGCTTCATTCCCCTCATGTATAGCACACTAATGAAAAGAAATACTGCCTCTGGTCTAAATATAAAACATATTTACCTAATTTGATTAGATATTTAGACGAAGAAAGTTAGTTAAGTTAGCTAACATGAAATGTATTTTTTAAAGCACTCTAGTCATCTTCCTTAATTCCGTTTTTCTTTTTCCTCCTTGATTATTGTTGGGGAAGCATTAATAGAAGTAAATTAAGAAAAGATTGACAAATGACAAATATGAAAAATATGTCTTATATTCAGGACCAAGATCAACTTCCCAAATATGTCATACATTAAAGACCAGAGGGAGTAATAATTATTATGAATAAAGATAAATTAGGAAAAAGATGAAAATCAGACCCGGCCTGAGTGGAACTGTCAATCCATCTCTTCTTTCCTAACAAACTATGGGATCCTCATTCCAGTGGGATTGAGATGAGAATAAAATTGTTAATTCGTGGATCAAATATAACGTAAGTACCATTAACTGGGGTTATATTATGTTTTCCTTTTATCACGCCTTATTTTCTGGCAGTAGATGTTACCGTACTATTCTTTGCAGAAGTTGGAGGCTTTAGTCTTATGTTTCATTTCCTTTCTGTAGAATGAAGACAGAACTCTTTGGGAGGCCACTAATACTTATGTAGAGATGAGTCCTTTCATGTCAGCTAATAAAATTAAGAAGCCCATCTTGCTTATGCATGGGGAAGAAGATAATAATCCAGGAACGTTAACCATGCAGGTAAGATAGCAACTGTTATCAATCGGCCATCCTAACAAGTTGCCTGTAATTAATTGGTCGTTGCAATATTTTGATATAAAAATCCCTTCCCCGTGGGTCATCCAACTAACATGTTTACTTCCCACTTGTGAATACTTTCCGATTTTGCAGTCAGATAGGTTTTTTAATGCTCTGAAGGGCCATGGTGCTTTATGCCGACTTGTGATTCTGCCTTATGAAAGCCATGGTTATTCTTCCAGAGAAAGCATCATGCATGTTCTCTGGGAAACAGATAGATGGCTGCATAAGTACTGCGTATCCAACAGTTCTGATGCAGATGAAGATCATGGCTCTGGCACCGTGGAAGAAAATGCTGACAAGGGAATTAAAGATTCTGAAATCAAGGTGGTTATTCCCAGCGGATGTGGTAGCCCGGAAGCATCTGATCTCAAGTATGAAGGATTTCAATCTATGCCAAGGTCATCATTGTGGTAATCTCTTCAGACTCACTAAAGTAATTAAGCACCATTTATTGGAACTTGCGAGTTAAATATATTCTGATATGATAATTTTGCCATCAGTAAATTGCTCAGCAAACCTGGACATATTCTTGCAACCATATTTAGAGTGCTATAGACAACAATATCTGTTACTTTTCCAATTTAGATCCGTGTTCAATGAAAATAATCCTGGACAATAATAGAACAAAATATAGATTATGCTTAGTGCTCTAATTTTCACAATGAGCTTTTCATGATGTAGAAGAGATGGCTAATCTTTGGCTGCCAAGGTGAAGCATTGGAATGATGCAAGGGGAGGACCGAGCAACAAGATGCTTCCATTGAGTATGCAACAGGATCAAGTCATGACAGAGGCAAACATTACGAGTATGAGCTGTGTAATTGCACTCCATCACCACTAACCAGGCAGTACCCCGAAAGCATTCTTTTCACAGACATGAATTTGGGAATGGTCCTTGAGCAAATAATTTGCCAAAAGTAATTCAAATATGTTTTAGGAATAACTGGACTCTTATTCCTCCTTTGCAAACTAAGTTAAGTTCTGATGGGGAGTGATTGTTAGTAACTTTGTAATTCTATATATACTACAATATAAGGCTGATCGAGAAGGTTCTATTGTACAAGCGCCTGCATGGATGTGTCTTTGTAGAACATTGAAGTCTCGTTTGGCTTCTATTCTGTATAAGGAATAAAGAAGGCTCAAAGCCGTTACATTTGAAGGAATCTGGCATAATCAATTAAAAAATGAATAGATTGGTTTTTTGGGGGGCAAAAATGGAATGGCTTACATTCTCAGTTTTTGATTTTCCCCCCCTCCCCGAGGGGTGTTGGGATTAAATTACGCTGGTGCAATTCATGTGATTGTAATAGCAAGTTCTTTCACGATAGAATTGTTGTAAAATATGAGAATGTGTGGGTGTGTGAAAGAAATAAGTCATATACATTGCTTGGGAGCCTGTATATATAATCTTATTATGTTGGGCTTGTAAAGAGGCCTAGAGGAGAAGTGGGTTCGTGCGCACAACAATGGACCACCGAGAGGCAAGCATAATGGAAATCCGGCAATTTCCCCTTGTGCGCGAGTAATACATGATATCGGCACTTCTATGAAAATATTTTTGCTCCCTAAAAATATTATTTTAGTTGTGTAAAATAATAATTTATTTTATTGTTAAATAATTATGAACAAACTAATACAATGTTGAAATAGAAGATCCGAGTTACGTCTGAAAATGTTGTCTTATAGAGTTATTCTGCGACCGCCGACAAAAAGGAAGCGGTACTCCTCACGATTAAATAGACCCTTCCTAAAGTTGATATGAGCGGCAGAACAAATGAAAGATTATAATAATAACAACAAGTAAGAATAGGAGGAAAGATTGTAATTATCGTACTGAGCATTTCGTCCGAATCCCTTTTACCTGTATTGTCTTGATTCCTTCGAAGGATTGCCTAGAGCAGCTCAAGGATTATTTAAGACCTATCAACTTGTGCAATGTTATTTTTAAAATTATCACTTAGATTATTGCAATCAGGTTGAAAGATATTATGCCAAATATGATTAGTCCTAACCAATGCAGCTTTGTGGTAGGAGACATAATTCGGATAACATCATCATTATAGTACAAGAAGTTATCCATTCTCTGAAAAAGATGCAAGGCAAAAGGGGTTTCAAGGCTATCAAGATTAATTTGGAGAAGGCCCATCATACAGTCAACGGGTTTTCTTACGATCTTGTCTCGAGAAATTGTGTTTTCCAGGCCATATTATCGATATTATTATGGCCATATTATTGATATTATTATGAGTTGTGTTACTTCCCCAACCATGGAATTAATGTGGAATGGTGAGATAGCTGGCTCATTTGTACCAACAAGGGTTGTTACTTGTTAGGTAAGGGATCCTCTCTCTCCCTATCTCTTTCTTGTGATATGTATGGAAGCAGGAGTATAGCGTCCTATTCGTCATTGTAAGACTGGTCCTCCTATCTCTCATTTATTTTTTGGTGATGATACTATTTTGTTTGGGGAAGCAAACGTCCAGCAAGCGGAGGTGGTGAGTAAGTGCCTTGATGAGTTCTGTAATAGCTCAGGGTTAAAAGTGAACGCTTCCAAGACGCGTTTTTTCTTCTCCAAGAACGTCAACCAGACTCAGCGTACGGAACTTGGTAATGGGCTGGGGTTTCAACCAACGGCAGACCTTGGAAAGTAAACTGGGGTTCCCTTACACCATCAGAGGGTAACGAAGGATGGCTTCCAGGAGGTGGTGGATAAAGTTCGAAAGCGGCTAACTGGAAAATTAATTCACTCTAGCTCTCTGGCTGGCAGGACTACCCTGGTGGCTTCAGTTACCTCTACTATTCCGGGATACACTATGCAAACGGCTTCACTTCCGGCTGCCACCTGTGACCTTCTAAAGAAAAGTAATAGACAATTTCTTTGGGGGTCAACGGCGGATAAACGGCGCCGTACACATAGACACCGTATGTAAATCTAAGAAGGGTGGTGGTTTGGGTTTGAAGCACACGTGATATCAAAACCAAGCATACATGATGAAGCTTGGCTGGAAGCTCATCCATCGTCGTGATGATTTGTGGACAAAAGTGATCCGTAGCAAATATAAATGCGGAGGAGACTTAATCCAGTCGTTAATCCGATCCCGAACTGGCTGGTGCGAACACCTGGACAGGGATACGGAATTCGCGGCAGCACGTTTTGGAGGGATGTGAATTTAACCATAAACTTGGTCTAGCTAGATGGCGCCATGAGAAGTGGAGATTCTCGGTCCGATCTGCCTACAAAGTGATATCTAATGAGAACACGCTCCAACGCTGTCGGTCATTCAAGTGGTTAGCTCTTCACAATAGACTTGTTACTAATCTGGAACGCAAGAGGCATGAGGAGAGCCTCATCCATGTCTTACGAGATTGCCCCGTAACACAATCATTCTGGCGAGGGCTGGTACCAGTATCTCACCAGAGATTCTTCTTCAGCTTGGACCTTTCTAATTGGCTCCAGTATAACATCGATCCCTCGCCAAAGGGATCGAGTACGGGATGGATGGAGTGCTTTGTTTACAACCATCTGCTGGTTGCTTTGGCAGAGACGAAATGGCAGGGTATCATGAGGACTCTATAAAGAGTAATGAGAGCCTATTAACCCAGGCTGCCTCTATCTAGTCTTGCGTCGCAGACGCGAGATGGAATCTTAAAGGTGTAAACCTCGCTGGTCAGAGAGTTTTTGATCGTCAAGCCTGCTGGGTACCACCTATGCGTGGCTGGTTTAAGATGAACACCGACGGTGCCTTCTCATCTAGTAGCGTCGGAGTAGGATGTGGTGGTGCGCTACGGAATGAGAATGGCAACTATATTGCCGGATATACAAGACGATGATCAGCCCAATTATGATCCGATATTTACACTGACTCAAATAACGTGGATAAAACTTAAAAGAAAGGTCGAAGAGTTTTAAATTTATGAAAAATAACAGTAAATAGATGTAAAGCTCTGATGTAAAGTTTTTGATTCATTCATATATTTCCCTTCCATTCAAAAAACACTGTCAGTAGTATGATGCAACGTACAATTTCTAATAAGTCACTTTTTTCATGAATCATATATAAAATTAGTAGCTCGTAATTAAATATTTACCATGCAAAGTGCAAGTTACATCCTCCGGATTCTTTGCATCTTGAAAGGGCATCAATTGCATGTTCATGAACTAGAATGCCTTCACCAATCAATGGAATGGGGTGGACCGAAGGTGTCCTCTGAATAATCAACCAAAGAGTCATTGGACGGAGGAAGTGTTATCAACAAACACAAATAATGGACAGTCAATAACTATGCAGCCTGGATTCATTGCACGGACCGGAAGTGTTTGTAACGCCCTGTGCATTTAATTTTTAAATTTGAAGTTGACTAATTGACTGGCTAGGTAATATTCAAGTCTTGGAAATTTCAGTCCAAAAAAAAAGTCATGGTAATTTAGAAAATTTTCACATTAAAGTATAGTCTCGAAATTTCGTGTGTTATTTTAAGAGGGGGAATGATGATTAAGCTCTAAGATTTCAATTTAATGACAGTTAGGTCCTAAAATATTATGAAGGGAAATGAATTGCAATTAGTTGGTTAGATATTTACAACGTAAGCATGTTTTTAGTTGACAACAAAGAAATACACGTTTTTATACTTTATTGTCATTGAATAGATTGATTTTTTCAAAAATGCCCATGACGTCTAGCGAGTGTTTGTATTGGCTTATTTTGAGTAATTTTATACTTTAAAGAGTAAGTATGCGAAAAAAAATTTGTTTCACTGTTCTTTTCGAATTAAAATCGTGTTGTATGGGCAGCCAAACAAACAAGAAAAGGCTGAAATGGCTCGCATTAATTATTTTCATAATATATTTGGGGGCTTCGTACGCGTGTCCCATGCGGTGGGGATTTGTTTATCCATGCATTTCTCGTTACTCAAAATTTTGGTCTCAAATGCCTCCGCCAACGTACGTGCGCCACGTATACCATCAATCAAGGTTGTTCTAACTTAAAAGGTCTAAAATTTAAACTCTCAAAATACAGCAGTGCTTGGTGAGAGAATTAAAAGGAGGTAGATCCAGGTTATCAAATGATCATATTAAAAAAGAAGATAATTACATGTTTCATTCGTTCACAAGTTTACATGGATCTAAAATATCAGATACTCATTAAAAGAAAGAAAGAAAGAAAGAAGCTAATTACATGTGCCATTCTTTTTTTGCTCAAGGCATGTGCCATTCATTCACAAGTTTAAGAGCTCAGTCTCAAAATGACATCGTTTTGTGAGATGAGTTTTTAAATCTATAGATTCACTTAACATGTGATTTGGACCCATTGTAAATATTTGTTTGTGATTATATTTGAAATTCTTAAAAATACTTATCAACATAAATCAAAACAAAACTTTCCTAGATTCACGAGATTTTTATCTTCCATTTTTGTTCGGTTTTATGACGCTTCCTTTTATGTCATACGCCCAAAGAAAGGATCTGTCTACCTCACCCAATTTTTCCAACCAAAAAGACAATTTTCCTCTCTGAATCAATGAATTTCCCTGCCGTTCTAACAACCCCAGTTATATATTACCATTTTTTGCATTTCGGTGTTTAGAATCCGCTACTCAAATACTCCAGCTTCTTCACCTCGCCCTTAGGCTTACCCACAAGGCCTTCTCTCTTATTTCTCTGCCTAGCTCTAATGGCTTTCTCGAGGCTTTGCTCCTCCAGATTTCTAATCTTCCTCGTGGTCCTCTCAGCCATACCGATCGGTATAATCATCTCCCTGGAGCTAGCAAAACCCCCCACTCACGTGTACCATTACCACAGCACGGGGTGGTTCAGAGAGTGTGGCAAGTGGGATGAACTAAATCGGCAATTCATCGTGGCTTTCTTTGAAGGAGGAATTGGTCAGATTCCGGTGACGGGAGCGGAGGGCGAGGTATTAGAGGAGATACCGGTGGTCAAAGACGTTGACCTGTCCGGAAACGCAACCCTCGGAATCGTCATCGACCGGCCGAGGAATCGGCTGCTGGCAGTTCATGCAGACCCAATTGGGAATCGGTACGGGGCACTTACGGCCTACGATTTGTCAACCTGGAAACGATTGTTTCTGACCCAGCTCAGTGGCCCAAGTAAGCTGTGAATTCGTGTCTTTTCCCTTTCCGTTCTCCATTTCCTCTCCTTCGCCTTCTAGGTGTTTGATATTATGATTTTCAAGGTTTTTGATAATTATAGATTTTTTTGGCCAATATTGGGTCAGAATTGTTGAGGATTAGGACTAATAACTAGTGAGGACTAAGGTTAGATGATGGTAATGATTACTATAGAAAGCTGTCCAAATATTTTTGAAAAAAAAATTACGTGTAAAAATATATCTACATTTGTCGGCGCTTTTCCCTTTTAGTGGGGCAACTAACAATAAATTGTGTTAGCTTGATGTTTGGTATGCAACAGATGGTAGTTTACCAGGTTCAGACGTTGGTTAATAGTCTTGATTTACATACAGTCCTTTTCGTTGATGAATTTTCGGGGAATGGCTTCTCCATATTTGTGCTATTAAAAAGGAACAGTGAAACCAAATCTTAATTTTCGAAGCATTCCATAGTTAGTCTAATGCAGTATTATTAATGACAAATAATTTTCTCCCACGGAATGTAGGTGACGAGAAATCTTTAGCAGACGATGTTGCAGTGGATGCAGAAGGCAATGCTTATGTAACAGATGCCAAAGCCAGCAAGATCTGGAAGGTTGGGGCGGGAGGGAAGCTTATATCAATCATAAGAAACCCACTATTCGTTGCAAAAGAATGGTACAAGAACTTGGTTGCGCTGAATGGCATCGTTTACCACCCTGACGGATATCTGATAGTGATTCACACATTTAGCGGCAACTTGTTTAAAATTGACTTGTCAAGCGGCAAGGAGGAAGTGAAACCAATAAAGGTAGAGGGAGGGCCACTCACATTCGGTGATGGCGTAGAACTATTGTCCCCTACCAAGCTAGTGGTGGCTGGGAATCCTTCAGGAAGATTAGTGGAGAGTTCTGACGGCTGGGAAACAGCTTCTGTGGTAGCTACATTCTGGGGGCCTAAGCATCGGTTGGCCACCGCAGCCACCGTGAAGGACGGTAAGGTTTATCTCAACCATTTGGTCGGAATGGGCTATCCTAAAAGGAAGCATACTTTCGTTGAGGCACAGTTTTAGGGGAAAAAAATAGAAGATAATTACTGCTATATGATCAACGCCGAAGAAATCTGTCGTGCCCGGATCTTACAATGATAATTTATTTTAGCTTTGTTTTGTATGGTTAGTGGGTCCGGGTGCCCCGTTAATCAATTGTGCTGGTGTTTAGGACAAACCTTTTTATTTTTTATGGTTGGAGTGATTGACCATTAATCCTGGTGGTTGTGTTTGTTGCAATGTCCGTTCTTCTATTTTTTATTTTTTTTTTGATATCATGTCCGTTCTACTATTGTCTGCATTAAGTTTGTACGCTGGAGAGGGAGAGGAGGCCGCGCACTGGTGACAGTGAGACTCATGAAGTGGGGCCTTTTTGTTTCTGGTATAGCCCAGTGGGGCCTTTTAGTTGCTATAGAATATGGACGAGTGGGTAAATGGGCTTATGATTGAAATCCAGTGTTGGGTATTGCGGGCTTTTAGGTTACCCATATTCTTTTAGCATGGCTTTTCTGTGATTTCTTATGAAAAAAAATCAGTGTTGAACCGAAATAGTAGGTAGTGGGAACTGGGAAGTGGGAAACTGTTGTTGGTTTTTCAATTTCTTGGGGAGGCGCGAGGGAAGCCCGGGGGACCACTCAGATGGGAGAACCAGAGCAGTAGAAATGTAGGGTTATTATGGGCTAGGGCCCCATATTTTACCAAAAAAAAAAAAAGAAATGTAGGGTTATTAATTTTAAAGTAATAACATGGACAACAACAGAACAAAACATTGGGCATGGTGAAATAAATTTTTTTCTTCCTAAAATATATTCCATCTGGTCTTTATTATAATGTATCAACTATTTTTTCTCACAAACCAAGAAAATGGAAGTTAAGTCATTAAATGAGCCTAAAATTAATAAAAGTTTCCAACTTTATCCCTACTTTAATGAGATAAATTTAAAGAAGTTTGTTAAAGTAAGGGCATAATAGGAAATAGTAATAAATAAGTTAGTTAAATATAGTTGGTGCCTTATAAAAAAGACAAAAAATTATGAATAGTTGGTGCCTTATAATAAGGACCAGAGGAAGTACTTTAGTTTTTTAAGTTTAATATAAAAAATTTTAGGAAAGAGATTCTCTCACCATCTAACTTTCTCCTTATCTCTCATTAGCTAATTTATACCGTTGATTTCAGCCGAGATTTAAAGTTGAAGAGAGCTCCTCATATTTAATAAAGTAATAAATATAGTTGAAGAATGAGGAAGGGGACCCGAGATGATATTCGGGTAAAAGCTGGGTTGGCTTGGCTGATAACTTTTGATGCCACGTTACTGGCTTATCCGAAACATTTGAGGACGCTATCTGCTTATTACATGAATCCACACAGACCGTACGGAACAAAGTAAACTCGCGTGTCTTGCAAGCCAGGCAATAATATATGCGCACCAGAGCTGTGGTCTTGTGATTTACTACTTGTAAGGACAGAGCTAAAGAACTCTAATAACTAGCAAAGAATTTTACAGCGACATGCGTAATTAATAATATTATCATGAGCGTGATTAATAATACTAAGTATTATTAATTTATTATTACTCTCCCGTCTAAAGATGAACATATTCTGGCGGAGCACTTTATTCACATCTTATTATTTTAAAAAAACTGATTAGGGTTAGTAGAGCCCCGACCTGACTTCAGCGTTTGGCCTAAAAAGAAAAAGAAGGGAATCCAATGTGTTGCACAGATCGTAAATAGTTAAATATTAAAATCCTCGTCCGTGCCATATGAATGCTGCTGCAGTGCTGCGTCATCTTTTTTTTAGCAAAAAGCCCATTTTAAAATTGTAAAATAAAATAAAAATTTATTTTTTACCCGAAAGGAAAAAGTGGTGGCCGGCGCGCGGGACAGCTTCTCCCGTGTGCTAGAAGACAGCGCACTGGGGGGTCCATTTCAAGGCTCTTCTCCCGAGCAAATTACTTACTCCCGTGAAAAAAACATAACTTCATTTTAAAGTTCAATGCAATAATGCGATCTCATGAAAATGACTTCTGGCGCCGCCCTACCAAATTTCCAAATCCAATTTCTGAGCTGACATTCTTGTTCTTGAGAACTGTTCGGAATTGAGCCCCAGAAAACCAGACCGCGGCTCGATTTGTTATCCTGCTTATCTTGCGTTTGTATTTTTCTTACGTTTGTGAAGATGTGACTATCGAGGGAACCTTATCCCTAAATCTAATAAATTCTGCTTGCGAGCAGATTGCCCGGTGCATATGTGCCCTTAGCTGTTGTTCTCTTCGGGTGGTCAAATATGCAAATATCCTTCCGTCGCTCCCGTTGGGATACAAAATCTTTTTCCTCTCTCTCTACTTCGGGATTTTTCTACCTGCTCACCCCTCCTAATTTTTTTTTTATTATGCTCCTCCATGACAGTCTGTGCACGTTATCTCCTGTCTCTACTCTGCTATCGTGCTTTTTTCTTCTTCCTCCATTATCTGATCCTGCGTTAGCCCGTGACGAAAACCGCAAGTTCTTGTTCTCTTTTTAAAGCATAGCTTCATCTATGGAGAGGCAGAGAAGCTTCTCCTTCAAACCCACTAGGCTTCTGGTTTTTTCGTTCACAATCTGTTCCTCTCTCATCTTCCTTACTACTTTCACGTTTTGGGTCAAAAGGTTCTCACCTTCAGTCCACCAGCAGACTCAAGTCCTATTCAACAGATCACTCATTGGGGATCACATAGCTTCGACCATTCTGAACTCGACTGTTTCTACTAGAAACTTTACGGTAGACGGTGTAAAAATTCCTGCTTTGATTGAAAATCGTCACGGTTGGTCCGGTAACTTTTCTGATGTTAACAGTTATTCTGGGTCTAATTCTTCTGTGCCGGAATATGGAGGGCATGAAGCTCATGATTCTGTTGCTAATTTCACGGCAACGCAAGATGCCGTTGTGGATGAATCTCTATCTGGGGTGGTTAGAGATGGACAGGGGAACATCATTGATGGTTTAGATGAGAAAAACGATGGCAACAGGAAGGAAGAGTTGGTTACCGTAACATTGTCCAAGAAGATTGAAGTTCTAACCGGGAGGAAGATTGGGCAGAAAACAGTCAAAGACTGTGATTTAATAAAAGGGAGTTGGGTTTTCGATGAAAGCTATCCTCTGTACACGAAAGATTCATGTCCTTTCATAGACGAGGGTTTCGATTGCTTGGGGAACGGAAGATTAGATAGCGACTACTCAAAGTGGAGATGGCAACTGCAAGACTGTGACCTTCCAAGGTGCTCTCAACTTCAATCTCTATACTTTTCTTATGATTCGCACATGTTTAGCTTTACGATGATCAAGCTGAGCAATTACTGGCTTTTGACCAGAGTGATACCTATTGGTACAAGTATTGAAGTGCTTTGTGATTTGTAATAGGTTCAGTGCAACAAAAATGTTGGAGTTGATAAGAGGGAAAAGACTAGTGTTTGTGGGGGATTCGATCAATCGTAACCAATGGGAATCACTGCTGTGTATGTTAATGGGTGCTATCAGAGATCCCAAGAGAGTGTACGAGACCCATGGGCGAAAGATTATCAAACAGAAGGGAAATTATAGTTTCAGGTTTCTGGTAATTCTAATTTCTGCTGACTCCTGCTTTGTTTTTGTGTGCCCGTGGCTAGTGTATTAAGTTGTTGGAGTACCCACCTCGCAGGATTACCAATGCACAGTTGAATTTTATGCGTCTCATTTCCTTGTCCACGAAAGCAAGGCAAGAATAGGGCAGAAACGGAGACCAACCTTGCGAATTGACTCCATTGATCGCAGTTCCTCAAGATGGAAAGGGGCTGATATATTGGTTTTTAACACTGCGCATTGGTGGTCGCACTACAAAACAAAAGCTGGGTAAGCATCGTCTTTTGTCCTCTTTAATCATTAAGCCTTTGAAGTTAAATATAGGGCTCCCTCCTTCTACAAGAAAAGTGCGCTCATTTGAATGTCAGATTGCGTAGAAGAATCAGTTACTGAAATTTCGATGTCTTCAAGTTGAAGTTAAACATGAAACGGTTGAGCAATCATTGCAGTTGCACAATCCCTGCTTGCTAAATGATCAGTCATGGCTGATAGCTGAATTACTCATCAATCTTTTCTGGATTTCATATTTGTGTTAATAACAGGATTAATTACTATCAGGAAGGAAGCCTAGTTCATCCACAGCTAAGTGTGTCTACAGCTTTTAGGAAAGCTTTGACGACTTGGTCATCATGGGTTGACAAGCACGTTAATGCCAGAAAAACTCGAGTTTTCTTTCGAACCTCAGCACCTTCTCATTTCAGGTTTGCTTATAATTGATATTTGAACTGTGAAATGGTTTCTGTAATTTCGCCAGCCTCTGAAATTGAATGCCTTTGTGACAGGGGAGGTCAATGGAACACGGGAGGGCACTGTAAGGAAGTGACAAGGCCGCTGAATGAAACCTTAAGCACAGCAAAACCTGAGAAGAACATAATAGTGGAGGAGGTGTTGAAGCAGATGAAAACTGAGGTGACATTGTTGGACGTAACAAGGTTGTCAGAGTATAGAATAGATGGGCATCCATCTGTATATGGATGGAAATCAGGAAAGAGCAGTAAATCACAGAACATAGAAGATTGTAGCCATTGGTGTCTTCCTGGGGTCCCAGATACATGGAATGAGCTACTGTTCTATCACGTGTACGCTTCATCAAAATGAGCTGTGCAAGTGCAACTCTGTTGCACCCTTCCAATTCGTTTATTTATTAATTCATTTTTAAGATGTTAATTAATAGTAAAATCCTCCTATCTTCATTTGTCTTTTTGGCACAAGCCCACTCACTGCACTCCCCCATGTTAGTGAGCAAGATAGATAGACGTGCGCACCGCATGTTCTATCTCGCAAATCCAGACGACAATCGCATCTTTTACCGGTCAACGCTCAACTCCATCGAAGTTCCACATGTTAATAAATTAAACTGATGCGCAATTATTTGGAGCTAGATTTTTTATTTTTTTTTTACACAAGATAATTTAAGCTATATTATTTTCAGTTTTATACGGACGCTGCTTTTTAAATAATTATGTTATTTTAAAATGATGATTTTAATTAAAATTTATAAAAAATGAAATAAAAATAGTCCAAGTTAAATTTATTCAAGAGGTGAGCATCTACATTCTTGGATAGAAGCCTGCCTAAATGCTGAACGATTAAATAAGTAAGGAGCATTGTTAAATCAGGACGACGCGAGTTCATATCCTCGTGTCATGTGGGAGAACCAGGAAAGAGCAATGTTTTCCATCTTATTTTTTCAAAAAAAAAAAATTATATCCATTTTCAGGTCGACTGGGCTCGTCTAAAGCATCAAGTAACAATTAGTTTTTGTCTTTTTTTATAATATACTAAGTTTCTAATAAGCATTTATCTTTTTATGTCTACCTATGTTTAATAATTGTAGTCAGAAAAAGTAATAATCAAAATGATATTTGAGCTTAATATAATTAGTAATTATAATATTAGATATTACTTAAATTTTATGACAACATTAGCACTTTTAACTGTTTTTATTAGTTTATAAGAATTGATAGTCTGTGACTTATAGTAAAAATAATACAGAGTATTAAATTAGAGTATCTTGAGTGTAATCTTTGAGCGTTATTATTACGATATCCTCTCTTATTTTCAAGATAATGTGGGGCCATTTCATATTATCTTCTTTTGAAGATCAAGATAAGGCCTATAAAAATCTGTGAATCTGGTTGCTTCAATGCATCACAGGACATGGTTGACCCAACAAAGTATGAATCTGTGATTACTAATAGCAAAAATCACAAGCAACCATGCATTAAATTTTAACAATACTATTGTTAAAATTAACATAAAGGATGTTACCGCCCTCAATATTAACATTACAAATGTTCCATAGCTTGCCCATTTTCATTGGTTTAAATACAATTTTTAGGAATTACTATGTGCATTTTGAATTATTATTTTCCTCATAGGACCACCCTTCAGAACTCAGCTATATACTCCAATAATATATTAAAATAAGAGTAGAAGCCAAGCGATGTAACATAACTAAAACAAATCAAATTACATAGTAAACATTTGCTAAATCAATACATAACTGAAACAGCTAGCCCAAACATTTTCAAAAAAAAAAAAAAAACCCTTCTAAACAATGATCCAAGAACAGGCTCAAAATAAAAACAATTTTTCATAATTAAAACAAATAATTGAGTGTCCTTTGGTGAAGGTTGAAACCCAACCCACTTCAACTTTTTAGTATAATTTACCTAAGCTTTTTAATATAAAAAAAATAATCAAGTGTCCCAAATAAGTTTTTGAAAATAAACCAAGTACAAAATCCCAAAAAAACTCCAAAACACAAATAAGAGAGTCCTTGAGAGATTCCGCCGCCCCCACCCCCCCCCCCCCCCCCCCCCCCCCCCCCCCGGAACTATGAAGTTTGAACTCTTAGATATTGCATCATTTCCTTGTCGAAAGGGGCTCTTGACCATTGAATGATAGATACCACAAAGTAAAATGTCAACTGCCATGGCAGATAAGGAGGTAGAAGAAAATGCCATGGTCAATCGAGGACTCACACTTTTTGAAATAATGATGTAACTGAAGTTCCCAAATGGTACACTAGCATTAGCGCTATAAACTAGAAGCTCAGCAAACAAAAGAAATCAGTTACTTGAATGATACCAGCTCCTTGAATGAGAGGTTGAGGCGTGGAGGAGGAAGCTTTTGCTGCGATGAAGTCATTCTCTAAGTCAGAAAATGCAGAGTGTATCTCAGATCCACCGGAGATAACCCCAGAAATGCAGCAAGCAAAGCAAAACCAATGAGCATGATGAACACCATAAGCATGAAGCTTTTAACATCCTTCTCCGGTGCATCTTCTCTGCTAGTAAGCATATCTCACTATTGCCTCTGATTTGGTGCCCCCAAGTCATAATCACATACACCAGACAGTTCTTCTCTAGCCATCTTACAAATATTAAGAACACCATAAGCATGAAGCTTTTAACAAATGTATTTGTCAAATGAGATAAACATTATCCTGCATACTCAGCAAAAGGAGGATGGGAGACTTGGGGATTTCAAACAGTACTGGCGGGCTTGAATTCTAAGAAAAGCTTATACATTAGTATATGCAAATATGCAATGGGATTTCGACAATACATACACTACTTCATAACTCTGTCAAGATGAAGTCCCTCAGGAATTAAATTTGTATAATCTAAAAGAAGTTTCACATTCTCAATGCTATCTGCAACACCAGGGTACTGAATTTTCATGGCAGCATGCATGCCATCCTATGTGACAGCCCGATGCACCTAAATTTATATGAGGAATCATGTTAGGCTATAGTAAGCAGAAGTGTCCAAAGATGAGGTTGCATGCAATTGAATGAGCTGCAAACATGATTTATTAGCACATATGCCTACTACATACATTGGTTATGGCAATAGAAAATCTGCTTTGCTTTGAAATATATATATTAACTACTGTCAATCACAGAATTTTTAGAAGAAAAACTCTGTTTTTATGAGCTATGAATTTAAATGGCATTAGATTTAGTCAAACGGAACCTCTGTCAAACTTTATAGAAACAAAGCTCACTATGTTTTATCAGCTAGTGATCAATTATGGTAATTAATTACAAATAAGATAAATCATAAGCTGGGGTGTTACATTAATGTTTGAAAAGATGAATGCTGATTTGAATGATTTTAGACATTGAATATTCAATTAAGAAAAAAATACATCGAGAAACCAAAAATGGTTAGAAATTTAAAACATGAAATATTACGACTCCACATAAGTCATGACAGTGCCCATTCTCACACTTCTAATGGTGATTCGTGTTCATAAAAATATCAGAAATTATATACATAAACTGGGACGCTGGATAGAAAGATGTGCTGATGATGGGATGTACAAACTTGCATACCTCGCCAATGCTTGCAGCAGCCATTGGTTCATAATCATAACTAATCAA
The DNA here is from genome assembly GCA_037074495.1 of Acacia confusa. Classification (NCBI taxonomy): domain Eukaryota; kingdom Viridiplantae; phylum Streptophyta; class Magnoliopsida; order Fabales; family Fabaceae; genus Acacia; species Acacia confusa. The sequence goes on along the minus strand of CM073507.1, from coordinate 2,295,323 downwards.
TTTTGAGGTCCAGTCAGGACCTAACTCATCATTTAAAACTTGATTAAGCTGCCTCTTTGACATAACATCTGCACCTTGACGGACAATTTCGAATGCAGTCAGGATCTACAGAAAAAGGATGAGACTTTACTTCTTCGGTCGCATAAAACCAAACAAATGTGAAGTAATCAGCAATAAGAAATCCAATTACTAATTTCATCTTGGAAATGCTGACATCAAAATAGGGGAGGAGTGTAAAATGGGCAGAAAGAAATCCATGCTAATTTTGTTCCCAAACATTTGGAGAAGTGCAAGAGACAATAGTAGTGAATCAGGAAAAATTGACCAATAATCCCTAATTTTATGGGAGACTCTAGAGCTATGTAGAAATAATAATCTACTCATGACCTAATGTGCGAATCAGCAAGAAGATAATAATGGAATAGACTTCTGATTGACATAGAACTACAACAAATCATCCAGTAAGAGAACAAAAATCCAGTTGAAAACAGCCCTTAACAATTCTCATCAGAGATACAGATACGAATGGCTTATTCCAAATCTCATCAAGTATTTGCTATGATAGAACTCAACCACCCCTAACTCTAGTAAAATGTACAAATATAATACACACATAGTTGCATCCTACTTGAATGACTGCAGTAATTTGTCCTGAAATTTTGCACTATTACTCTCATGCTCAACCATGACTAAATTTAGAGGTATTTGACTTTGATCATTGACGATGTTGGAATAAAAGTTCAAGAATATATATACGCAAGGATCTAAACTAAACCAAAATAAATGCCCATGAGTTTTAACAAAGTTTGAATAACCTCAATTACCCCAAAACAAAATTTTATTATCTAAATTGCCCAAAAATAAAAACTTGCATCATCCTCAACTAAAAACTCTAAACATCAACATCAATACGCCTCAAACAATTATACAATTTGAAGAGATTCATCCTGTATGCTTAACATCTGTCCGATTTTAAGTGCTGCCCCACGGACTCTGCACAATGCCAGAGCTAATCTCTCGGCATTCTTTTCGGATAGTACAGATTGATTGTCCTGTGAACAAGGACTGCCATAAACGAGTCTCCTGGCTGATTCCTTAAGTGTTCCCCATGCAAGACCAGCTCCAAGTCCAGCAAACCTACATCAGTGCTCCATTTTTGAGGTAGGGGATAACAAAATTTTGCATCACAATTGCGTGCATCATATTCTTCCTGAAAGCCATGTATTATGAAGTAAAAATTTAAAAAATGCAAAAGAAATAAAATATTTTCTCCTTTGATAAAAGCTATATTCGTCTATAACTGTACTAGAAAGCAGCCGAAGGCCTTTTGACGTTTTAGGGGCACTTAATGGGCTCTCCGGAAGCCTAATCCCCTTGTAGAGCAACTAGAGCAATTTGGTGAGGGCTTGTTTGATTTTGTTTTCTGTTTTTTCCCTCAGAAACAGTTCTTTAAAACAACTTTATATCAAAAAGTTCTTTAAAACAACTTTTTGGAAACAAGTTTTTGTTTTGAAAAATCTGTTTTTGAAATGACAGTGGTACGATCATCGGTGGTGACGTGATAGTGATCATCACTTATAATATAGTTTTGATAATAAATAAGTGGCGGCCTAAAAAAAATAAAAAATAAAAACAAAAAACCAACTAAAACTGTTTTTCTTTTTTAGTTTTTAAAAACAGTTTTTTGAAAACAGTTTGCCAAACAGATTTTATTGCTTTATTTTTTTAGAAAACAAAAAAAAACAGTTTTTAAAAACAAAATTAAACAGCCCCTTAGTGTCTCTAAAACAAGTAATATACATTGTTTAATGATATACTCTCTCAAATCCTAAATATAAGACGTATTTGACTTTTCTTTTAAGAGATTAAGGAAGTTAAATATATTATTTAATCATAATATACGATGTGGATCATAGATTATATATTAATTTATAAATCAAACTAATTAGTCTGAAGAAAAAATAATAGATATAAATACATTAAAATAATTTATTTAGCTCATTTAATCTCTTCAAAAATGTCAATTGGATCTTATATTTACAATTTGAGGTAGTATAATTTAATTATTTCTTCCACATATCATATAGTTTGATTGTCATAACATTCCTTAAAGTTGTATTCCATAAAACATATACAATTGTTTAATTATTTGTTCCATTATACTTATTTTGATTAAATGTTAAAAGGGAAGAGATATAAAAATAAATTATAAATATATTAATTATAAAATAGAGAAATATTTATAAATATATTTCTCTTCCTTTTCACCTTTGCTTGTCTTATGTTTTTTTTTTGGTTAAAATACTATTGTTGAAAAGAAAATTGATTGCATTTAGAGACAAAAATGGTTATACAAATGTCTATTGTAGAGAGAATATTGGGAAAATATATGTGATTATCTGGATTAAAGGTTTATTTATTTATTTTTACGTGAGTTGGAATATTTTTTTTGTGATAATTTGATCACCAAATTGTGCATAATTATATTATTAATGTTTTTATGATGATGAAGAAGTGGTATATTTAAATTTTGACAGCATTTAAAAATTGATGTGACATGGATCCAACCGATAAATATTCACTCTACCAAGTCACATTGAATAAAAAGCCAAGGGCCGTAATTACGATCCGTGGCCGGACTTTCAAGGGTGAGGAGTATAAGGGGTCTGAATCAAGTAATACTTGATTATTTACGTTTTTACCTCGTAATGCTTGCTAAATGTAAGTAATACTATTGTTAAAATTAACATGAAGAACATTAATAGAAAAAATAACATAAAGGAAATCACTGCCCTCAATATTAACATCAACATCAGAATTGTTCTATAGCTTGCCCATTTTCATGATATACAGAACATTTTTAGGAATTACTATGTGCATTTCGTATTATTGTTTTCCTCACGGAACCACCCTTCAGAACTAGGCGATATATACTAATATACTAGTATTAAAATACGAGTAGACGTCAAGTCAGATGTGCAATGGATATCTCATCAATGAGACTGGTGCTTCTTGGCTCTTCCTTGAGGGGCTGCCGATTCATCTCTCTTGGAAGACTCAGGTTTGCGAGCCCAAGCGGGTGCTTGATCTGGACCATAACGATAATCGTAGAACAGCTCCTCACTAGCTTCAATGTGTTCCTTGGCAAAGATGCCTACTCGATGATCCCCTGCAACCAGCATCACCTAAAGAAACCAACACACTCATTAAATTATGGTGAGCGTTAAATTTACCCAACCCTCCCAAAAATTGAAGTTACTGAACTCACCTTTGCATAACAGTTTGGATTTGATGAGTGGTTAGCAAATTTTAGTTTGTCTCCTTTGCGATAAGCATCCAGAACATACTGTGACGATACAAGCAACAGTTTTAAGGTCATGAATATATATTGTCACCAAGGTAAGAAGATAAAGGAGCAGGTTTGGTTATGAGGACTACGAGACACTTGCCTGATCATTCAAGTCAAAAAGGAATGAAGAGTTGGCACGATCATATATTTTTCCACGCTTGTCTGCTTCTCGGTGGGAAATCAGTTCCCCAGTGTATTCTCCTAGGTAATCATTTTTGTTAACTGGGTTCTGAAATGAACCCATCAGTCAGTCAGTGACGAGAAAAGGCTGACACTAACTAGAAATAAACAAGTTCATGCATCTCAAGTCTCAACCTTTAAGAATGCTCCCCATCCTGCAACATCTGACTTTGCCAAAAGAATCTGACCAAGAGAAATTGAAACAGGGGAAACAGTATGAGACAAACATATAATTACGATGTTAAAGTCTCAAGAAAGATATATATACAACTTCTTATGCCAAATTTCAATTCCTAGAATCATAAGACAATTACTAACCCTCTGTTGTTGCCTTAAAAGAAGCCTCATATTTCCACATTGACCATCTCCACGTCTAGGTGGCTCTCCTAATGAACCGTCGCCACAACTGTTTAAAGAATGTGATATTCAGTGTCATTATAGAAGATTCAAACAAAAACATCCAGGTCCAAATGACATCCATACCCCAAACAAAAAACTGAGGACAGTTTTAAATGATACGGTACCAAAGGGAATTCTCATGGCCTCAAACTAGGAGATAAAGCCAAAGCAGGGGACTAATACATATTTCATTCTAAACAGGTTTAGATATTGAAATACCCAAAAGTACTACCGAGAGTCAATAATTTAACATTGTTGGAGATAACAACATTATCTGGGGCATAATTTACACTTTAATTGCTAATAGGTGATACAGTATACTTAACAGTTGGTATGAGTATACTCTAGTCAGCACCCAATAGTTGGAGATAACAACATTATGACCAACACAAAGATATTAGATATGCAATATCCAAAGGCATAGTCAAGATCACCATACAAATGTTTAAAAGTCATTACCTAACCCAGCAGTTTCGGCAGACATCTGGGTCACATTCACGTCCAGCAGCAAAGCATGGACATTGTCGACTTCTGCATTGGCTCTTAGCACAGTGGCAACCTCTGAATCGATTTTTGCAGCTTTTGGAGCACCTAAAAGTATAAGAGCTAATTCAATACATTTGTTTTTAAAAAAATTACAAGTAGCTTGATCCGGCCAAGAAAAAAAGTAAATGAATGTCTCCTTCATTGCCTCAAGTTTCTTTTCTTTTTCTTTTTTTTAATGCATTGGGAGTGAAAAGGTGGATGGTCGCCAACACAAAACATTTCAGACAGACCGACACGTGGACATGAGACAAATATTTCATTGTGCATTTTGTTAATAAATAAACTAGCTTATTAAAAGAAAAATGCCATACCCACAATATTTTTCACAGCAAGCTCCATTGTGAAGGCACGGACACTGCTTTCCACACATGGATTGACATCCACAGGGTGTGTATTGCTTGCAAGATTGGTTTTTTCCATCTGCAATTCTTTTCCATATTGATGGGTGGCCAGCAGATTTCCAAGAATATTTAAATTTCCTTGTTTTGCCCCTTTTCCGTATCAATCTTACTCTTGTTGGCATCTCTTGGTCCTAACAATGAGTACAGAAGCAACTTATTGTTGTCTAATAGCCAGAGCACATGACCAAGATGGGAACACAGTGACAGAACAGCAGATTTGCAAAAATAAATTAATGTGCGAAGAGCCGCATCATTTGTGAGCCAAGAAAAAGTAAACAATGCAGGGAATCTCCTCCGTGCAAAATTACTTGGATCAAATTTCATCAAGCTTCTCTAACCATACATGATGGAGATTCCAAATATTTTATTTTAAAAAAAAATCAGAGAAAATGGTTGTTGGAAAAATAAATTCCATTATAAGATTGTACTCTCTCCAATCCTAAATATAAGACATAGATAACTTTTTTTTTGGAAAGATTAAGGGAGCTAAATAAGTTATTTAATTATATCATCATATCATATATTATGTATCTTTAGATTATATACCAGTTTATAAGTTAGGTAAAATAGTTTGAAGAAAAAATAATAAATATAAATATTTTAAAGTAATTTAATTAGCTTTCTTAATCTCTCCAAAAAATTCAATTCTGTCTTATATTTAGGAACAAAATGAGTACTAAATACAAATTAGAAATCCCTTGCAGCAACTTCAGCAACCACCAAGTCACTTCACTCAGCCCCACCCCAAAAAGAAAAAAAAAACTTCCGCGCCCATACTCACCCACAAAAAGAAAATAGAAGTATCAAAGACAATGAGAACAAAATAATCTAAATATAAAGAAGGCGGAAAGTAAAGCTTGTAATTCTCACTGTGCATTCAGCATCATTTTTTCCACTATCGTTCCTGAGTGAACTCGGGGGAACATTAGATCTGTAGGGCATCGACGCTCCACCAGCATGCATGTAAGTAGCTACTTCCATGCAGGTCCTTAGGCCAGAAAGTAAATTCCTTGTTATGAGGCAACTGCAGAGCATGAGATGCACATGATGACAAATCCGACAAATTTAAATTCACAACTCCTACATGAATTAAGATGTATGACATCCAATACCTGGAAATAAATCCTATTTTAAATTTTTTTCCATGACCCAACTATGAAGAAATACAAGTCCAAGCATTTTAAATCTTGCCTTCTTTAATCACGTGTTGCATGAAAGTCACCTTCTAAAAGTGCATTCAAACTTCAATAGCAGTCATTGACCTCAATTTAATATAAATAGGAATTCAGTAGAACCGAAGACTATCTTGCATGTATAGAAGCACATGAAGTTCAATTATAATCCAAACTTACAAGCGCTTGTCTTGTTAATGTGAATATTACAAACTATGTCTTCAAGTAGAATACCTGCAATAGAAGCTCAACCAAGAGGACATATTTGTAGGATTTAGAGACCAAAAAGATTACATGTGGTAACGCTCCCTAAAACAAAACTTAGACCATCACCCTAAAACAAGTATAATACTAATACTCCCCCTCTGGTCCTTTTTATAAGAGAAACTTTGGGAGGGTTCTCCTGGTCCTATTTATAAGAAACAACAACCTAGTGTTTGAAGCATTTGTTACAAATGTCCCTTTTTACCCTCATCAAAAAGGTGTATTTATTAATGGGGTCAATTATTAAAACCCAATGATAATTACATTTGGGGAAAGCATTTTATGTTTGGAACAGATTTATTGAACTCAGCTACTTTTACTACATATTTTGATCCTTGAGAATTAGTTATTTCTTTGTTATAAAAAAGATTAGAGGGAATGTTTTCTTGAGTAAGAATGCAGGACAATGCTGAAAGCCACATACCTATTTCTCCCAAACATTTCTATTCCCTTCAAGTATAGCTCTTTCTCCAGAGGTTTCCATTCTGAAAGACTTTGCATTCCTTGAACGTGCTCATCCATGAAATTGGATGGCTCATTGAATTCTGCCTCAGCCATGCCATCTTTTGTTCCATCCCCAACATTTCCATGTTCATCATGACTAGTGCTCCCAGAAAGTATTGATTTGTTAGAAGTATTCTCTACAGAATCATTTAAACATTCAGAAGCGATAGTACATCTTTCATCACAGGCACTGACATTTAGGTCTCTATTATAACCATTAATTGCAGTGACTACATCAGTATCTGTGATTTTCTTCTGCTTTTTACAAGAACTCTGTGAATCATCAGTAAGCAATGTTAAGTCATCATCTGACTGATCTATGGTCTTCCGTTTCCCCATACTCTCTGCAACAGGAACGTTTAAGTTGAGACCCCCACAACCAGCAACTTCTGTTGGAAAAGGTGTTGTGCTCATGGAATTGCATCTTTCCTCCACCAAGGTAGTTGCAGAACTCTGGTTTTCTGGCTCTGCTGCACCAGAGGGTGCAAAAGTCAACACTCCCTCTTCCATAGTAGTGGTTTTATTTCCCTGCGAACACCTAGGATCTGATGAAGTTTTCTCAGCCTTTAACTGCCAGAAAAGAAAATGCAATCATACAACTTTTTCCCATCAAACAAGATTAACATTTAAACCTTATATGGAAGATTGAAGATGTTAATAAAAAGGAGTCACATTCTTTATAGCCCAGTGCAAAAGTTGGCAATAAAGCCTACCCACACGTGAAAACTTGAATATAATCGTTCTACAGCGACCAAGTAACAAGCATGTCTTATTGAGGCAATTAATTTCGTTTTGAATGATCTATTTGAACGTGCACATGCCTTGTAAACACATTTTATGAGACTTACAAGCAATTCAAACCAACATATTGCTTAACACAGAGAGGCCACCATTCTGTTCAATATATATACTAATCTCAATCCCACTGACAAATAAGAATTTCTAGATGGAATGCTGGAAGAGAAAAACTTGTTACCACTCCTAATTTCTTCTTGTCTTGAGATCAAAATAAGTATGCAGTTTAATTTCTTCTGACATCAAAAAAAGAAAAGTCACTGGCATCTCTGACAAAGAAGACAAATACCTTTAGGAAACATTGATCACTGCATGGCTTCCTGTCATCTTCATGTTCCAACCAAACTGGCAGCTTTTCACTCTGTGAAGCAAACAATTAACTTTACCTATGGATGGACTATCTAGGGTTTGACCAGCAAAAAAACATATGGCACTCACCAAACTGGCAGCTTTTCACTCTGTGAAGCAAACGATTAACTTTACCTATGGATGGACTATCTAGGGTTTAACCAGTAAAAAAACATATAGCACTCTCACTTACAGGATATATTAGGGGTTGAGAACATCCATGCAAGCGACAATCAAACATCTGCTGAAGACAAGCCCCAGAAAAAAAGGATGTAAAATATATTAATTGATCACCTTACACACTATGATGATGTCCAGAATGTTAAAGAAATAATGATTTAGCATGTACCATGCATCGGCGACAAAAAAGGTTATCAAAAGAATCTAAAGCAGTACTCAGGCTTTCCTCCAAACTTATGCCAATCCGAGACTCATAATCTCCAGAACCTTCAGACTGCTGGTCCTGCCTCCCCATGTTCTTTTCCTTGAGACTTTTGTACCTATCCTGCATATTATCATGAAAACATTTTTCTTAAATAAGAAGGAATACTTAATATAACTACTCAGCAGTGGCACACTACTTTTTCTGAGAACCAATTAAAAGCAACAACCATCAAGCTTTAATTCATGTCCATAAGTTATTCAGAATCACCTGAATTTCCTGTCTAGTACCTCCAACAGACTCGCTCACAGTATCCAATACTTCCTCAGTTAACCCGTATTCCTCAAATGCCATCCTAGTATATCAGAGAGTTAGACAGTGATTATGAAATGGAGAAACTTTCAATATTTATATATTTTTTAAACACTTCTGAACTTATATTCAGAATTGAATATCTTGTGTAGCCACAATAGGAATAAAATCACTGTGATGCATCAATAAAGGGTTCATATTGCAAACCCATGTGAACTTAAAACAGCTCCTTAAAAAAATCTTATTCATTATATTGCATCTCCATTTTAACTTACCATAAAATTCGATCTTCAACATCAGTAAATTCATGTTTATCTTCTTCAGGTTCCGTTAGCTCTTCCTCACTGTCACTGCATATTAACGCTTCACTTCCATGTTGATCATAGTAAATACGCCTTCTGCCAACTACAGACTGATCTTCGGCCATTCTCTGATTTCTGTTCTGTGAGTGAAAGATTGTAAAATAGCAGAAGAAACAATACCATCTGGGACTGGTAAAGGATTTATAATCTAAACTTCTAGCCAAAAGAGGAATCACACTCAAGAAGTTAGCACTTTTATTACCCATAAATCCACCTTATGCACAACTGGGCAGGAACTAAATGAAATTTATAAGGATATTTACCTGTTTAAAAATATCCAAGATGTGTATGGCGGTAATCTTTCAACATAAGGCATCTTGATACTTGCAGTAAACATTACATCTAGGCTGTTGATGAGATCTTTGTCGCTAGAACCTTGAGAGAAAGCATTGAACTTAAATAGAGGGTGGCCAATTCTTGAAGAGAGCATCTGACTAATCCTATTTTCTTGTCTATGTAAAGAATCCCTTTTTGATATTGCAGAGACAACCTCAGAAACATGACATTGTACCTTCTTCCCATTCCTCAATACTTTTTCCTGTTAAACATCAAGAATGAGCCGCAAGCAAACTTATAAGGTATACAGACATAGGCCTTCACAGTTGTGCAAAAAATAAGGTTTTAGTCCTAACCCACATGAAATTCAAAGGCCATGTGGTCAATAAATTCACCACAATGTAAGATAAAAAGTGTCTTCTATGAAACCCTCATAGTTGATTTGCATGTTGTATTTTGATAATTCATATTTAGCTTTGGTCCTGTCCAGTTTAACCCAGAAAATCTCAAAAGAAAGCTGAACTGAAAAATGATAATTCAGCAAGAATGAATAGGTTGGGAATGCTAAATATTACTAGAAGATCAGTGAAAATTCCCCCAGTTAATAGTGAATAAATAATGAAGTTTCTGACTATAAAGCACACCGACAAAAGTGCTATAATGAAAGCAAAATTTCCACGTTCGACCCTTTTGCACTGGACAGCTTACTTTAATTGATACAATTCTCTCCGCCTGGATTTGCTTTTCCAGCTGATCAATCTTGCTTGGCAAAGTTCCAACAGCATCATTTGCTGGCTGTCCATGTGATTTCTGTAGAAATGTGAAATAGCAATAACATTTTTTGGTTCAAAACACAGCATAACAAAAATTAACCCAAGTCTGAAAAGATTCTAGAAAAGCTTCCTCTGTCTCTGAGATATCTTGTTTGGCAGCCCAACTGAAAATTGCCGGTAAGTGTTTAAAGTTCAATTCCCAATTGGTATAGGAGAAAAAATATCCATTACTTCAAAGAAATTGTCCAAATCAATCAAATAGCTGGATTTAAGAAGCATGTTATGGGGAAGCCCTACACCTGAACTAACTTGTTGGAGATAGAGATTACAGGAAAAAGAAAACTTTTGGGTATAAACTTAACTATCCGATTAGATTGAGAATTTTGCGTGATTATCTGGATTGAATTCTGAGATGACAGTATGGTTCCAATTCCAAGAAAATCAAATAACGAGACAAAGCAACTAAACAAGTTATTCAATTCAAGATATGGAAAAGAAATGAGGGAAGAGAGAGATAAACTGACTCTTAGTTTGATCGCAGAGTCGGCTGCTTTGGACACCATGGATACTCTGCTCTACGAGTTGACGAAGGAGTGAACGGAGCGAGATACACTCCAAAATGCAACAAAAAAAACGCTTTAGAGCTTTAAGATTGACACGTTTGCTGTAGGCAGTGAGATGTGACATGGCCTACCGCGGAACTCAACGTAATTTCTGGGACCGTTTTATGCGGCATTTACGTTGTACGCAACTCGCAGGGCCACTATTGGAAATCATTAGGCAGTGTTTGGTTCCGAGTTCTAACAGATTTTTTTTTTTAAAGAAAAAAAATCGCCTTGTTCCATGCATTTGCATTTACGTTTTCGTAATTCGTAGTCCTAGTCTTCTGGTGTGGTCTCTGTACGTTAAACTATTGAACCCAGGTGGGAAAAAAAAAAAAAAAACACAGAAAGCTATTAGCTGATTTTGTACGTATTAGATTGTTAGTAGTCCCGTTGTACTCGCTTCAGGGCGGATTTGATGGAGTTTGTTCTTGTTATCGGCTACTCTCAATATTTGATCTTGCCACATTTGTATTAAAATAAAAAAAGATTATTAGTCCTACTCGTGAAGCATTTATTCTATTTATAACCTTTTTAATTTTTACTGAATAATAATTTTGCCAAAGATAATAATCTGTTACTAATTGATGTCAATTTTTTCTCATTATTTGGGGAGTGCTAATTGCGCCTCTTTCTTTCTTTCTTTTTAATGGGAAATTTAGAAGCTTAAATATCGGCTAACTCATTTATTTACAACATGATCACTCTTAAATAAAAATGTTCCATGGTTAATACTTAATAAATCAATATCAGTATTTAAAACTATTTTATGAATTATAATTTTTTTGGCTGGAATATTGGACGAAATGATGCATGTTTATGTTAGTTTCTAGAGAATAATTTTTATAATTTATGAAGTAAACATAGGAAATAAATTATATCCTAAAGCCGCAGTGAGGGTCATTCAAAACACAGACTTAACATAGTATTGCTTTTTGGCCCATGCTAATTTGTTGCTGGGATCAAAATGATCCGGTTATTTGATTTGAAGGGGGGACCCAATTAAAAAAAAAATCGGAAAGAGTCCGGAGAAATAAGCTTCATATATATATATATGTGTGTGTGTGAGAGAGAGAAAATTTAGGAAAGGGGTTGAGTTCACCCATGATTCAAAGACAGGGCGAAATCTCTCTTCCTCCTAGGTGATACCAATGTTGGGCAGGGCGAGCTGTCTATTACCCTCAGACATTTACCTATACACCTAGGAGTTAGGATGTCTCTCCCAGCGCTTGACCAACTCCAAAATCAAAGCCTCTCCTTTTGATAAGAGTGTCTAACCTCTTTGCCAGTTGGGCCAAAAACCGAAGAGTTGTTATAATTATATTAGTCACTACTATAATTTGAAAAACACAATGATAAAATCATATTGAAACCGGCTAGTATCGGCCTTCCATGAATCATGATCTGCACAATCGTTTTAGGTCCATCCAGATCCAAATTCCCATAGGCATTTAACCAAAAAAAAAAAAAGCGTGCAAGCAATTAAAAAAATTATTTCCAATAAAAAAAATCATTGAAAAAAACTAGTAAAGTAGAGTATTCCGAGATTTAACTCATACATAAACTTCAGCCCCAAAAACTCTCATAAAATATGTTAATAGAAAATAAAAAGAAAAGAACTAGATCATTTGTTCTATAACTCAATAAATTAGGAACGTATACAATGGATGGGACAAATTGCACGAACTTGGGAATCTTCCCTGAATTGAAACTCAGAAGCACTCCCACGATTTATTTACCAGGAGAGCGCACAAGCAACCATTAAAAATACGTACGGTTACTCTTTTACTAGTTGACTTTTAAAAAAAATTTAATAAAATTAAATGAGTTAATCAATCATATAATATATTATATATCCTTAGTTTATATATTAGTTTAGTAGTCTAATTAATTAATTTTTAAAAAATAAAAATAATTTAATTAACTTCTTTTTTTTTTTTTAAGAAATTAACTTTACCGACAGGAGAGGGGAAGTATTATTGGAGTTTACAGCTGAAGAAAAGTGCTCAATGTTCCGTTAGATTCTTCTGTTTTTGTCAGAGGAATTTCTAGGCTGAAACAGAGTGGATTGGGGTCCCCTTCCAGTTCCACCTCACCGTTAGACTTTTGCCGTTCTCACCAAGAGGGCAAAAAGTCGCCTTACGCAAATTTCTTGACCACCAAGTTTGCTTGGTACAGTGACGATTCACTAAGACTCGTCCCCACCATTCTGTACCTCGCAGAGAACCTTCTCCAAACATCCACCTTCACATGCCTCCTTGTTTCACCTTCCTTCGCAACTACGTTCCTTGTCCTCTCACAGAACATTGTATCCAGAGCCATTCTGCATTCTCTATCATCTTTTACGCGTGTTTCATCGCAATCCATATAAGCCGAGAAGAAGAACAATGCTTCACCGAAGCGTCGAAGCGCTTCCTGAAGAACGGCCAGTTATTGTTTGCTTCCTTTCAATCACTCTATCATCATGCGTGGTTTCTTTTTCATTAGCATGCTCATCAAGTTTTCCGAGCACTCTGGCCTCGTAGGGAGCGTACACCGCCACGGCTTGATCGTCGTTGATCGCAAAGTGCCGTTCCTTGATTTCGATCATGTCCATCACAAGAACCGCCTTAAATGAGAAGGGCAAGTTTAAGGATTCTGAAAAATTGGCGAAACGCTTGCCTCTCTCTTCTAACTCGTTTCTGCCTCTGAATCCTATAGCAGTTATCTTGAGAGGCTGAAGGGGCTTTTCACGACGCTCGGCCGGGGATTACATCAGAGACGTCCATTGCACTCCGCAACTGATTTCGAGATCAATTAGATGGATCTTCGTCTCCGACGCAAGGTGCTCCGTAATAGCTTGTTCGCCGGCTATTTGCATCACCTGACTGAACGGGATCTTTCGAAAGCACATAAAAACAAACGGCAAACTATAATCGCGCCTTTCGGTTTTACCTCCATCAACTGTTGTTACAATTCCTATTCCCCTGTGGATCCTCTCTCACAGTGCTTGAGTGAAATGGTAGATAATTTTCTGAACAGGGGTTGCACAGCTGATGAGTTAGATTCACAGTGAAAAAGTATCTTGTTTCGCTCGTTCGTATTGTTCGCGGCCTACTCTCTCGGCTGTGGCGAGAAGAAGTTCGACGTCTCCGTTCTCTTCCTCAAACAGACCACCTAGACTAGACTCATATGGATGCATAGGCATGCAAGTATTGCCGTCCCAATAGGCAGAGAATTGGACATACCTTTCTCCGGCGACTCTTATTATTGCGTCAGTCGACAACTTCTGGCGACCCACGGAGCAGTCAATCTTGGTCATGTTGTTGATATTTTGCCCCTTCATTCTCGTGACCCTGCTTTTGTAATTGTTTAAGAGCTCCAAGGAAGCCAGGATTGAAGATGCTCGAGGGACTGGCTTATTGCTGTACTTGACTTATTCAGAACTTGCCACTCCCTGATTATTTACCTCCAATGTTTCCTCAAGCGCTTGTGGCTGTTGCAGAAGAGAGTCAGAGCTGAAGTCTTCCAGCATAAATTCGTCAAATTTAGGATCGTAACTTGGACTTTTAAATGAATATGTTTCTTTCTCATGGTTCTCGATAGGGAGAGCATTCATCTCTTCTATGAATTACATTAATTCATCTGGGAAACTGATTCCCCCATGGAACGTATCATAGCATCCTCTTGTGCAGACTTTTGACCCCCCTGGGCTCCATTGAGATTAAAGGCTTTATTGCTCCCCATGTCGGATTGTGACAAACCGAAAGTGGTTTTAGCTATTTAGCACTCAAGACAATCTCCCCGTCTAGACCCGGATCATCAGCACGGAACTACCTACGGTTCATTGATCATAGTCGGATCCAAGGGAAGAAAGGTAAATGTCATTGAAGAAACTCCATTATCAATAAAATAAGGAGGAATAATTGTCAAAGGTTTTACATAATTTTTTGATGTTGATATTTGGATATCCTATTTCTCAGGACAAACGTCATGCAGAGACTATGATTAAAAAAATGATTGGTTTGTTAGAGTCTGCCTTACCATCGTGGATCTAGTACTTCTGAGTTTGTCGTAATTGAAACAGTTGTGAAATTCCAATGAAACGGAAGTAACGAGTATTATCATACCGGTTTTCCTAAGCAGTTCAGTTCTGCATGAGAGGGTACGGTTCGGGAACAGCGGTAAAATGGCTTTATTAATTCTGCCGAAAAATGAAGTATATATGCAACGACAACTAACGTGTCATTGAAATTCGAGGTTATCCCTCTGCAAAATGTAGAATATACTGTATCGTTGGCTGCTGTTCTAGGAGGGACACTGGTGAAATAAAAAGGAAAATGATTACATTGACAGACTTTGTTTTGACGTGTCTTCGTGGGGGTACACTAAGCAAAGTCAGAGCTCGCATAAAGCTACATTTAACGAAGTACAATTGAGTCGGGAGGAAATTGAAATAAAAAAGCAGATGTGCCTGGATAGAGAATGAATCTGTTGTGTTTGGGGCGAGTCCAACTGGCATTGCCGATTATAATTAGCGTGATGAGGCAGCATAGTGAAAAACACTGCTTTCTGAAGATACATTAAACCAGGGATATGCTGCTGAGGTCATGATGCTTTCACTTCACTTGCTGAATCGCGAGTTGGAATGGGCAGAGACCGAAGAAAATGTTTTAAATAGAAACAAGGCGGAAAGTCTCCCCGGATTATAAATCCTAATTCTACTGTGGTTTCTATTCTTGTGGGAAAAGAGAATCAAGTTTTTGAAAATCAGCTGCCTAGTTAGCGGCACCGCGTGCTTCTAACGTGTTCTATTACAACGAGTCCTGAACTATGGTCGTCTAATCCATGTGTTAGTATCCAACTCGTTGATTGCCAAAACTGATTATTTTGATCTTTTCATTTTTCTTAATTCCATTATTTTAATTAATCACGTAATTAATAGGGAGCATTGGTCATGTATTTGCCTGCGGATCCAAATTTCTGGCACACTTCAGAATTTTGGCACCGTTAACTCGGCTTTGCCAATAGCGCTGTTATCATACTGGTTCATTTATTTTAAGCCAAAATCGCGAAAAACGATCAAATCAACATAACATTTGAGGAAAATGACCAAACTCAGAATATGGCCAAAAAAAATCACAACTTACAATTTTTGCATATGAATCAATAACTAGTCAAATTTTCTGTTTTTTTTTATAAAAAAAATAACTGTGTCATCGAACGATTATAGGCCTTTTTTTTAGGCCAACAAACTATATACAAATTTATTGCATTTGAAAAAGCGAATTTCAATATTATAATGCCCCGGAAGGAAGGATGCCAGAGCCCAAATGTGAATGGGCAATGCATTTGAGAAAAGAAATAAATATAGAATTGAAGTTAATTTACACCTTGTCATCATTGTCGCGGGGTTCAACCGGAGCAATCGCCGATGTACCTGTTCCGCGCCGACAAACGGAAGCCAGCCACATGAAAGCCTTCACCACCCTCACCATCCCAATGGTAACGGTCAGATAATACAACCACCAGCCGACGAAATCCGCCACCCCTACTTCCATTAATTGCTCTTTCTTTGCCTCCGCCATAACCACCAACGACTCCACATCTTCCTTCAACTTCCACCACCACAAGCCACCCAGGCTCGCCGCCATCACCACCCTCTCAATCCATCTCTCTTTCCTGGCAACGCCACCGAACACCGTGTCGTCCACCACCGGCTTCACCACCGCTCTGTTCCACAGCTGCATGGTTTCGTGCAATCCCATGAGGAAAATCACTCTGCTCAGCAAACTCCGCTCCACCCCAAAACTCGAATCAGAGTCATAAAGTCCCGCTGCTATGCCCCCCTCAATGCCCAGACCTACGCAAACCTGGAAAGCACAGAGGAGAACCCACGCGATGAAGAGACGAGGCCGGCGAAGGGAGGTGGGTGAGTCACTGAAAAGGGTGATTTTGCCGGACAAGCTGTGGATGAGAGTGGCGACGCTAACAAATGAAACGAGGACGAAGAGAATGGCTGGGTTGAGGTGGAGAGCAAGATATAAGAGACGGGGAAAGGTATTTGACGAATGATACCAAGTGAGGAGGGATTGAAGATGGTATTGGGCGGCGGAGAGTGTGGCCAGCAGAAGAAACGAGAGAGGGAGGAGGAGGCTGAGGATGGTGACGGTGACGAGGTACAGGATTTCTGTAGGAGAAGAGGCAAAGGTTTTCAAGAGCTCCTTAGCTTTGTGGTGCCATCTTTGGGTCGCCATTTGTGAGTTGAAGCAGAGTAATGATATGATTTGATGAGTGGAACTAATTACAAGAGCCGTTTATTTAATTTGCAAGCCACAGAAAGTTGAAGATGAGCTTCAACCTCTCATCAGCTGGGTGTTGGAGGAGGAACTTCAAGTGGTTACCACGTCCTTTGTTTATTATATATATATATGTGACATATGGAAGGGGTTACGTTGTTAGTACATAATTTTCATGAATCCATTGTCAATTATTTAAATAATTATATCGTTATATTGATCATGTCCCCTCGCATATATATATTGAATGCTGGGCAGGTCTGAAATGCAACCGCAAATTGGACCAACATATATATATATGCATACTCCTTTTTAAAATAATTTTCTATGTGGACCATTATTCTGGATTATCGAAGATCAATAATAAATTTAATACAAATAATTTAATTATCTTTATTAATTTAATCAAACAAAGTAAGGAAGTATTACGATTTACGACAATGATTGGAGGAAGTAGTATAAATCCTTAAATATATATATAATCTCAATAGCAAAACAAACACTTGAACCTTGATCTTAGACAAACCAAGTCAGAGAGATAAATTATAGAATTGCAAATTGGGTCGGTCCCTCGTAAGGTGCTGAAGCATAACACTCATGTCAAAGAATAGGGTTTGTCCAAAAAGTCGTATTACCACAACATCCAACTTCTAGTTGACTATATATAGTTAACATTAGGCGTTGACCTTTTCTCCTCCTCCTCCTCTTCTTCTTTCTCCCCTCCTGGTTTTATTTTTCCAGATTTATCTTGCAACACAATCGACGGGTTATTACGTTTCTGACACTCAAGTTGGATAGTTAGCTTGGAAGATATTTCAGATGACCGCGCGTACGTGACCCATAATCTAATAATAAGACGTCTCGCTTACTAGGAGTTTAATTAGTTATCTTCTAGGTAGCCAGTAATTAGTAATATTTCGTATAGTTATCCAAGCTCTTTCACATGAGAATATTATTAGCTGGTGGTTATTAGGACATGTCATGAAGTCGCAATATAGTGTTATACTGCAATAAATTTCCAAGTGTTTCGTTTTTCTTCCATTTTCTAATTTGACTTTGAAAACGCAAGTTTACTTGTACCCCTGATCAATTATCATTACCCTCATTACCATTATCGTTACTATTATTTGTATTTTGATTCTTTTCCTACACTGGTATGCGTTCTAATTTCGATCATTTTGCCATATTAGGCACTAGCTAGCTACTGCAGAAAAATGAACGTTAGGGGGAAAAAAAAAAGAATTGTGTGTACTGGGTAGATGTATAATCAGTAGAGGCTGGATAAATAGATTATCAGCCTTCGTTATATTTATGATATCAAATCCGTAAATTAATTTTTTTTTTAAATATACCATGTTGTATAGGCTATAAAATGCAATAATAACTAGGTAAATTAAAGGATGAGTTATTGATGGAAAAAGGAAAAAAAATATTCGTAGTTGAAAATTTTCAAGCAAGTAATTAGCTGAAAACTTTAGAACAGAAAGAGAAAATCTTTGTTTAAAGAAGGATGTGTGGTCTATAATATTTTGGCGAAACTCAATAGCAATGAATTATAAAAACGGAAATAAGTAAACACAGGTTCGGCTTCCCGGCGAGTGGTATGTAACCTAATCAGCGGTGGGAGTCTACCCAATCCACCTATTTTGTTGGTCCAAATACATGGATTGGATCGCCTACAAAATTACTTAGGTAATCCATATACATATTTGTGTTGTTTAAAAAACTTAATTCAAATGAAAGATATCTGGCAGTAATTTAATTGTTCACTTTATAAAGAAAAAGGTGGCGGCATCCATGCTGGGAGAAAAAACCTCTAATCGATGCCATTTGGCCCAAAACAATCAAACTGCATAGTTTTAGTAGGAGACAAACCACGTAATACAATTGTTACGATTTTATTATTTTCTTGAGGAGGGGGAAAAAAAGGACGAAAATGGGTAATTCTCGGCCGTCTGAGAAACCCAAGGTGCCAGCAGCCAGCAGGTCCTTATTCCCTGTCTTTCTTTTCCTGTTATTTTCGGAACAAAAAAGCATCACTCTATTCCATTTACTAGATGCAAAAGAAAGAGACCAACAAATTCTGAAACACCATTTCAGATTTTAGGGGCTGAAATGATAATATATTTAAATTTAAAATGACAGAACTACCCTTAACTTGACAGAAAAACTCCCCAGTCAAATGTGGTCTCTTTCAGGGTTGTCTTTGTGGGCCATTAAACGGTGCCTAAAATGTTCAGCCCACTTATTTTGGGCTTAATTCGGCCTCATGCTAAAAAGCCCATCGATGATCAAACTGAGCTCTTCATTGATTGCCATTTTGCCCATTGGCAGCGAACAAAGACTTGTAACTGCTACTATTCCTCCCAAGCCGGACCTTGGATGCGAGTACGACGTTATGGTGTGGGGCGAGGCTAGTGATGGTGTCTTCTCCATTAAAAGTGTCTATTTCCTTATTGAAGAGAACCCACTGAACCTGAAATGTAGGCTGTTTGAGCAGATATGGCACTGGCAAGGAGCGGAGAGGATTAGAGTATTTTTGTGGCGAGTTATGCTTAATAAGTTGCCGACTAATTCCTTGCGAAGCTCATGGTCTGGGGCGTCCCCTATGTGCTGCTGTTGTTTGACGGGGGTGGAGGATTTAATTCACATTTTAAGAGATTGTCAATATGCAAAACACATGTGGCTAAAGTTGGTGAAGCCCAGATTTGCAGTGCAATTCTTTGCTGCCGACCTTAGAGACTGGCTTGCTATGAATTTGAATGGTATTTCAAGCAGAGGTATGGGGTCCTACTGAAATATCATATTTGGTGTTGCAATATGGAAGCTTTGGGATTGGAGAAATAAGTCTATTTTTGAGACAAATTTTTCTAAGCCTATCAAACCAGAGATCATTATTTTGCAGTCTTGGGGGAGTTTTTATACCCAGGAACTTTGTGCAGGGACTGATTTAACGGACCAGGATCACTCCCAGATCGGTTTGTGGCAACCTCCTTCTGATGGATGGACAAAGTTAAATGTTGATGGCGCTTCAGTCTTTGTCATCTGCATTGTCGGGATGTGGAGGAGTTTTGCGTAACTGTGATGGGTTATGGGTTGCGGGATTCACTAAAAGACTTGGTATTTGTAATGCCTATGCAGCAGAGGAGTGGGCAATATATGAGGGATTGAGACTAGCTTGGGATTTAGGTCTTAGAAAGGTTATACTGGAATCAGATGCTGCTGATGTGATTGGTAGAGTAGTTGATATCAGTTTCAATTCGAGCAGCTTAGTGATGCATCAGATTAAGGAGCTGCTGAGGCGTGACTGGCGATTATCTATCAGGACTATTCCAAGAGATCTTAATCAGGTTGCTGATACACTTGCAAAAGTGGGGATTAATAGATCATGTATCTTGAGTCACTGCCCCCCTTTTTGAGGGATTTGGTAGTTAAGGATTGTTTGAGAGTTATTCCCTTTTATGTATAATTTTCCTATGTGTCTGTACTTTGGCTGTTAGCCATCCTTTATATATATATATATATATATATATATATATATATATATAAATAATAATAAAAAAAAAACATGCGCACAAAGAAAAATGAAATACCAGGACCAACAAAGCCAGCATAGTTGATAGATGATTGATTCATTTAAATATGATGTCTTGAATTTGAATCAAGTCGTATGCATGAAAGAAGCTTTATATTGAGAGAGGCGAAATCCATTTCAGTAATCTTTACCTATGAGAACATTAATATTTAACTATCACTTGGTGGATACTGCCTGCATTATATCAAAAAAAAAAAAAAAAAGCCAACTCCAATCATATTGATGAGCTTGTAATAATCCGAATACTTAACATACTAAATTTTAAGAAATGCCCATGAACTTTTTGGTTTGAGGAAATAATACTTTACAGAATAAATTTTTCAAAAATGTAATCTTTCAAAAATTAAAGAAAAAATCATACTAAGATTCCAACTAAGAATACTCCTATCTAAAAATCATTATAACTTGTTAATAACAAATAAAAGTGACATTATTGATAAGTTATGTGACATTTTAAAGATTTTTTTTTTTTGGTTGTGAGTGGATGTGATTTTCTCAAGATTAAATTGAAAAAAATAATATTTAAAAATGGAACCGGAAGACTAACAATTAGAACTGTCGTATTAAAAATTTTAATTGTCAGATCATTTTTTTTCTTGGTCGAATGTCAGATCATTAATTTATTGTCGATATAGTAAAATCACGGCATGCATGACAATGGACGGACCGGATGTTCCCTGATTCCTTCGCCAACACTACTGGTTCCAGATAACACTTCTTGTAATCAACCATTGCAATTTTTTGTTTTCTTGAGGAAATAATTGAATTTGAACCTCCATTCTTGCAGACAAAATTTAAAATTTTTGCTCGTTTCATTTCCCTGTTCACTCAGACTGAGCACCACTACTGTTCAATTCCGTCAAGGGAATCAGAGCTCCCAGGACTATATGAGCTTCAATTTTGGATAACACTGTGCTGATGAGCTGGCCTCGTTGATTCTGTTGAGCATGTATAGACTCACAATGACTTGTGGCTCAGTCCAAATGAAGAGAGAACAATAGAACCCCTTTAAACACAGTCCCCAACGTGGCTCAAAGACATGGCCATTCATTCCACAGTAACCCAAAAGGCAAAGCAATTTAACTGTACTTGGAATTTGGAAGTTCACAACTGTATGTTTCCCCAGGGATGGGAGCATATTGGAGTAGTTTTAGCAAAGGCACACTGGGGCAGTGAGATCCGTGATTCCACATGGCAGAAAAACAATCCATGTAGTTTCAGCCAATGCTTAAAAATATCTGTTAACAGGGGCTCTGGGGTTGTTGAGTGTTTTATTATATTGCAAGGTGGGCTCGCAGTCGCACTGACATGTCCATACTTGCTCCTATAGCTTTACATTAGATTAAATGAGTGAAAAGAAAGACACCAACTTGCGGCTTTTGTCATCATCTCTTCTCAACCCTTCCTTTCTTTCCTCTCTCTAATCAATGATCTCTTTCTTCTCATTACCCTTGTAACTAGTAACCTTGCCTTCCATCACAACTCCACATCTTCCAGGCTTTCACCCAAACTAAAGATAAAAAGGAAAGAAAGGCACTGTACGCTACTATGGATGGTACTGCCTCCCCTAAACTTGAGTCAGAAGATTCTACAGCTCTCACCCCAGGAAGTCAGGAGTCCAAAAAAAGGTGAGTTGAACTTTTTCTGCTTTTGGACAAAATGAAATGAAAGCCAGAATTTTAGGTCAGTCGTCATTTCCAAATTTGGCATATTTGGTTTAACTGTTTGCTGAGCAAGTTTTTGAGGTGGGCATGTTGCAGGAAAATGGTTCAGAAAACAGTTGTGAGGGTGAAAGTTGGAGAAAATGTTAGTAAACTGAAGAATGAAGGGCTACCATCGGACTCATGGTCTTGGAGGAAATATGGACAAAAGCCTATTAAAGGATCTCCTCATCCAAGGTTTAGATTCTTGCCACGTCCCAGAAATAAAGCGAAATTCAGTTTAATGCATGTCCTGTGATTTATTTACTCCATTGTCTGTCTGTTTCAGAGGCTACTACAAGTGCAGCACATCGAAAGGTTGTTCGGCCAAGAAGCAAATAGAGAGATGCAGAACAGAGGCTTCAATGCTCATTGTCACCTATACTTCTTCCCATAACCATCCAGCTCCAGAATTACCCTTCAAAGAATCAAAAACTCAAGCTACTGAAGATCCCTCACCTGATACTTTAAAGGCAAAAGACCAAGAGCAAGAGGAAGAGAAGAAAGAACTTCAACTTGCAAAAGCTAACGATCAAGGTACAAATGAAGAAAATTTTCATTACCTGCTATCCCCAATAGGATGTTCTGAAGATATTATTATTGATGACCAAGAGGATGTTTTCAAATTGAATCCGGAGAAAATGCAAGAGAGGATAGATCCTCTTTTAGAAGTAGAGCCCCTCTGTTATTCTCAGCTGAAGGACCTCTCAACGCTCAAATCGGAGGAACTCGACTACTTCGACGAGCTTGAAGAGCTACCCATGTCTCCATCTTTGCTGAACTTGATGAGGAACAACTTTTCCAACGAAAGGATTCCGGTGGCCCCGTCATGATTCAAACTTTTGGTTGGTGCTTGCTGCCTAGAAGAATTTAACTCGAATGTTCATAGATATGCTATCCCTACCTGAGCTAAATTTTCAGTTACGAGTAATTTACAGTATTCATTTTCAGTTCTATGCTTCTATGTATATCTCATATTGTCGACGAGGAGATAGGGTGATTGGCTAATATGTGGTGAGTGATCAACTTCGGCACTGACTGGTGAAGCAAGTGGGGTGTCCTATTTCTGTATGGGAAACTGAGTATGAATTACCCCCCATCTTTTTTTCGTGAGCAACTTTTTTTTTTCCCTCCGTAAAATTAATTTTCGGTCAGAATTAATTTAAAATAATAAATATGTTAAAAATGTCATGTGTATTTCAAATATACATTTATTTATAAAAATAATATAGGAAAGAGAATGGGTAATATGAGAGGGAATGAGCAATTAAATTACGAGAATTAATGGGGAATGAGTAGACAATTAATATAAAAACATGTATTTAATAGAAATAGAAAAGGAAAAAGTAGTTCAAATTTTGAGACAAAATAAAATAAAATAATACTTATATGAAGAACCAGTCCCAAAAAAAGAAAATTATTTATAAAAAGAAAATCTAAGGGACTACATGCTCCGGGTATTTATAAACTTAGGAGTTCATCCCACAAAACCATGTCATTTTGAGGGATGAGCTTCTAAGCATATGGATGAGTTGCGCAGGTGGCAGCTCAGCTCAGTGACAAGGAATTAGAGAGGGAAGTTTTGTCGTTTAATTTAATTCAGGTAGAATGATATCTATTTTTTTTTACCAGCAAGGTGAAATGAAGGTGCTTGCCTTGAAATAATTAATTTAATATTTCTAAAGGCTGTATTGATATTCTTTCAAGTTTCAACCAACTAGTAACAGATTTTTTTATCCCATAAACTTTTTTTGCACTAAAAGATAGCGTGAGATTCACGGGTTAGTGCCGAAATATCTTATTAGCCGTCAATGGTGCCTCACCTCATTATGAAAGAAAAAGCTGCTCTCTTTTCCTTTGGGGGTAGTTGGAAGTTGCAAGGTGATGTTATTTAGCACGATGATGTTGGAGTGGTTCATTTCGTAAACTGATTCGGGATCATTTTGTTGGCAGTTCTCAATGAATAATGAATATATCAATATATAATACAAAACTTACATAAACAATACGATTTATAACCAATATATACCATTTCAACCTGCTAATTTTCATACGGTGTGACGAAAGAGACAGATAGAAATGACACACTTCACTCTTGTATTAGTGTTTGATACAGTGGCTTATACCGCATCCAGAAGCTGGGAGATTCCGATGCATAATGTGACAAAACAATATACCCTGGTGATGGGGGAAGGGAAGGCACTGGTCTTCCCACAATCATGATTCATGTCTTTACTACATATAGCGCATCACTAATAGAAGTGACTTGTTCCTCATAACTTGACGATAGGGGTAGGAATAGGTCAGAGGCCTGTGGTTTGACTTGTTCTAAGTTTGGTTAGGCCTGGTCTATCAAGCTAAAAGGTTAGGCTAAATATCTCTTTCAAGGTCTATTTTACTTAACAAGCCAAGTTTAGGCCTAATAATAAACCTATATGTCTGTCAAGCCAGCTTGTTATGAGAGTAAATTTGTAATCACTCCCTCTATCTTCCATTGAAAGTATGACATGTATATTTGGTGAAAAAAACCTACCCTTCATATTTTATAATGTATTTTCGATCATTATGAATAATTTATGTAAGTAAGTCTGTTTTCGGCCTATTTGAAGTATGCTTGTTTTGAAGTGAAACCTGTGGCCTGTAAGGCTACTTTCAAAATTTTTAAAATTACAGACCTCCTTAATAGGCTATAGGACAAACTATTACTCAAAAAAAGGCATGTAATATGCTCCAAGCCAGGCTCAAGTCACTTTACTCAAAAACATACCTAACTTATTAAACGTGAAGCCTGGCCTGACATGTTTTCACTTCTACATGACCAACTTAAATTTGAATTCTTATTTAGAGAAGTGTTCACAAAATAAGACTGCCTCAATAGGCTGTGCCTAGAAAAAACAAACAAACAAATAAATATGGTGCCCCGCTTTGTATGGCAAGTCACAATCTCTATAAGACTCGGGCTAGTCAAATCTGATTTAGTAGTCCTTGGCCATTTAGGTCCTAATTCCTTAGAACTTCGTCAGGATTCAAATATAGATTATACGTTATAATTTTCCGCCTCAGCTAGATTCTAACAAGGCTTAAAGTCAATCCGAAAAGATCGATTCAAAATAATTTCCAACAGCAGCTACTTAAAGTCAATCATTTTACCATGCCCCGCTAAATCATGAGGAGAGATTTACCTAATCACCATTACTCGGGTCTTCACATCATTTCTACTTTCGCAAACTTGTGATGATAACAAGGGCTTATCCCAGATTAATGATCATCTACCTAACACTACAACTTGGTCCTTTCTATTAACCATACTTTGCACGACCCCAAGGATCTTTAGAATAATACTCCCACCAGTAGATAAAAATTTCTGTGCCGAAATGGAGTAAAAAGAAAACCTCATTTCATCACCAAGTTGGCGCATAACATTTTTTAACATCACCAACCATACAACAAATTCAACTAAAACTGTCGGTCGGGGGGGGGGGGGGGGGACACTTAAAAATATATGACTAATTAAAGTGCACGAAGGGCGAAGCCTGCCGTGAACATATCGCTCCAGCGTATAAAGTAAATGGGAAAATGATACACCACCTTATCGTACAGCTGAAAAGCTATGAATGTTGATATAAATTATGCAAAGCAGATGGAACGAACAGCAATCATTGTTCTAGTTTTACACTAAGACGCTTGTCCTCATCAAGGTGCACAACTCAAAATTCAGACCATAGCACGATCTGCGCCCTCTGCATCAGCAGCTAATGGCTGGAGAGCTTTGAGAGGATTCATTATGACACCATCGATAAGTCCATATTCTGTGGCTTCTTTTGCACTCATGAAGTAATCCCTGTCCGTGTCTAAGTTAATCTTATCTAGACTTTGGCCACTGTGATATGCCAGATACCCATTCAGGTTTGCCTTATGATGCAGCATTTCATTTGCCTGAAAGATCATGACAAAATAATCAGTTTCCTCCGAGAAGGATTATGATGCTTATGGAATCAAATCAATATAATGAATCACTTGGGACCTGTCTCGTTGAATTTGAACAAATTACCAGGAAGTCTGGAACCAAATGCTTAAGCTTAAGACAACCTAGACTACTATTGGACATTTTAGCACTCTTACCACAGGTACAACTCAAGGATTCTGACCAAAATTAAGTTTGAAATGCCATTAAGCTACAGGTGTCAAAACAAATCAGTTCTAAATCCATACTGTAGAAACTGACTTTATACCCATGCACACAAACACAGAGAAAGATAGAGAAAATGTAAACAAGTAGTTTATGTTAAAAATCAATGGAATAAAAAAAACAGGATCTATACCTGAATCTCCAAGTCACTTACGGTTCCTTGACCTCCACCAAGTGGTTGATGAATCATTATCCTTGAATTAGGCAAGCTGTATCTCTTTCCTTCACGAGTGAGGAAGAAAAGCAATAAGGGATTAGACAAAATGCCTCTTCCTTGGAGAAAAAATGACTACGGGATCCACCATCAAAAGAATGAAAGGGGGCAAAAGAATGCAGTGATAACAAGATAGAGGAACCATTACCTTTAGTACCAGCGCTAAGAAGAAAAGCCCCCATACTGCTCAAGAAAAGGCCACCGATATTATTAGGTTAAGTATTAATGAGGAAAAACATCTCTAAAAACCAAAAGCAACAAGCATATGATCAACCATGGATCACCCTTCGGAGACAAATTATCAATATTAACGGGGAGTTTGAATTCTATGAACTATTCCATACACAAAACTCATCAGTATTTTGGATTTTATCTCATTGGCATATCCAATCATTTTCCCTTACAAGAGAGGCTATGTCTTCAAAATAACAAGGAATATGATGAATCTAAGAACAAGAACACAAATCAACAGGGATGAAAAATGTTGAAGACATCATGAATTGAAACACCATGGTGCATCTCTGATAATAGCTGGTAAGAATAAATTTCAAAGCCATAGCATAAGAAGCCTTCAGGTTTTAATCTTGACAGATCAAGTCAGAATTAGGGTGATCCCATCCAAAAGAAGGATGAACCATTACCTAGCTGCTAGTCCAACACAAACAGTTGACACATCAGGTCGGATATGTCTCATTGTATCAAATATCGCCATACCTACAAATAGAAAATGAAACCACAGCAATTTTTATTACACACACACACACATAACAAAAGACACACAAGACAGCTACTTTAAGAGCCATTACCGGCCGTTACTGATCCTCCAGGAGAATTTACATACATGACAATATCCTGTTCAAAACATGTCAAACCAGTCGGTTGGAAAAAATTCCAGCATAAAAAAATTGGAGGTAAGCACATACTAGAATGAATCAAAGACACATTCAAGGTAATAATCATATCAAGATGACAAAATAATGCAAAGGACTATTTTACATAAATTAAGTTATGAGAAGATAAACCAGATTTTTTAGTGATTAAATTGAACAGACCTTCTTAGGATCAACAGCATCAAGGTAAAGAAGCTGAGCAACTATGATATTAGCCATATCATCATCAACAGGTCCACCACAACGGATTATTCTCTAAATCCAAAAAAAGCTCATAATCAATAGTTGAACATCAGAAACCGAATAGTCAACCTTAAGAAACATTTTAAAAAGGAAAAAATGACCTACATACTGAAAAAGCTGACTTATAACACTCTGAAAACGCTCTAGCACCATGGGGGATGGACCTTGTCCTTGTCCTTGTGCATAAGTAGGGCAATATGGCGAAGATGGGACTAGCAGATCATCCCTTCAAGAACATTTTAAGGACAGGTCAATAGAAAAGCTGAAACGAATAACAGAGGGAAAAAAGGAAAATTATACCTTATAGACCAAATACCCTGGCGTGAACTCGGCTGAGGTTCCCAAAAATCATTAGCATACACAGCCTTCACAGGGGAGCTTTGAGTGTTCCTTTTATGCACTACCAATTTCTTTAATTTCCTGCAAGTCATATAAGCTTCATCCTCAGAATAGATATAACTAACGGGGATAACAGAAGATATTCTCCTCGCCCTGAGGCTCGATTGCAAGAGAATAAACAAATTAAGGAACATACATTATATTTCATTCGGAACAAATCAATAACAATAAAATTTAAAGCGAACCCAAAATTGATCCTTTGACTTCAGTGAAGAAATCCGACAGCTTTGCTAAATGGAAGCAACTTTGTTCATATCATAACATGACAGCATTCCGTCTCACGAAATATGCTTCCTGGTAAATTCTGACTCGTTAACAAAGAGGTACTCAAGGACTAGTTATGTTTTAATTCATCTTTCCTCGCGAAATCTAAACCAACAATGATAGTCAAAATCGTCCAATCTCACCATTATCACCATCGAAAATGTTTAAAGTCATTGTTTTGATCAATCCTTCCCTAATTTATCTTGAAAGTATAGAACTTACGGCATTCATTCAAACAAACGCTTCAATCATAGCGTGTAACATTTAAAAAGGAAAAAAATATTACAGATTTCCGGTCTACAAGTATAAAACCGGAATATTAGAGAAAATTACCTCGACCTGAGAGGCTCCGAGGCGAAAGAAAGCTTCTGAGTGTCGGAACAAGAACTAGGGCTCGACGAGATGAAAAGTGAGTTGAATCTAAGAGAGGATGCCTGGGTGGAGACGCAAGCATGAGCCATTTTCCGGAATTGCTTCAAGGTAATGGTATGGAATTAACAAAACTTGGGGCTCGGGCTGGCCTTATCCGCATGAACGAAGGGAGCGACGGCGCTTAAAAGCAACAGCTAGAGAGGTGATTTTAGCAGAAAGTAATTAAAATATCTGTCAGCTCTTTCGTTCTCTATGTATGTGACTTCATCACGCAACGCATGAACATCCGATGCTGAATTCGTTTTTCTTAAAATGATTATTTTCCTGTAAAAGTCCTAGTCGTAAAAAATCTCATCCTACCTATTAATGCATTTTAATAACAAAATATATTGATATTATAAACTTAAGATTTGTTTAAGATAAAGAAATAAGTTACTTTTCCATAATTTATGGATTTTATAAAAAATTATTTATTTTGTAGAGATTTTGAAGAAAACTAAAAACGGGATTTTATGTTTTATTATATATACACACCCACTTGCTTGAAAAAGCGATTAAAATATTCAAAAAAAAATTTTTAATCAAAATTTATGATACATAAGATAAGTATTTAAGATAAATTTTATTTCGATTTTTGTAAACAAATAAAGAACCCTAATCTCAATCAAGCAGATATACTTTTTGCCAAGTGATTATTGTTTTATAATGCATTTTCTTTAAAAAAATATAATATACAAACAGGTCTTTTTTTAGGAGAATTAGGGAGAAGGACCAAGGAAACAAAATATATATCAACAAAAATCTTAAGAATTGTAATTATTTTTTTAAAAAAATAAATTAAAAAACTTTAATTATAAAGTTAACCTTCCGTGACGTTAGTTAAAATATTTCCACATATATTTTGATTTAAAAAACATTTATGTGTTTTCAAATAAAAAAAACATTTATATGCGGCTCATTAATTTTATAATATTCCCTTTCATATTCATCATCTTATCACTTACTGAGGTGCCAGTCCTCACACAGCTTGCGGTGGATGATGACGGGTTAGGATAATTTTCTGGGCTTGTGATTTCTTCTAATGAAATTTCTGTGGTTTTGTTTGATTAATAGAGTTTGAGTTTTCATCAAAAATAGGATAAATGAAAAAAAAAAAAAAAATCCATTGAGCGTCAGTCGCTAACAAGTGATCCTACCACAAGAAACTTAATGCAGGCTGATACTGATATGCAGAGGAGGAGGACATCATTAATATGCTTCATCAAAATTTCATGCAAATAGAGTAAGCGTTATTCATTTTCATTGGGCTTGTGATACCATCACCCCAAAAAGATGCATGCCACATCAAATGAACAATCTGAAACATGACCTCCAACAATGGCCCAAAACTCAATCGCTAATCGATCTACCCTAAATCTATACCGAAGAGAGATATTAACACTTGTGATGCCATATGTAAAACCAGCAGCAGCCGAAGATAGAGGGACTTTCGATAACCATCAACTGGTGTTTTCAGGCACCGCCTGCTGCCGGACTGCCTTGTAGCACTGGAGACTGCAGAGTGGGAGCTTTGACTTTGAATCCCGATACTTGTATGGGTTTGTACAAGATGGAGCCGCACACTTCTCTCGTGGTGGTGGATACCTATCACAACACCAGACAATCTTATGAGCACAAACAACCTTTTCATGTAACCGCTGAAAATTTACATTTATCAACATCTAACTTATGATTGATGTATCCATACAAGTTGACGCAGACACATTGGACAGCCCTCCATCAGGACTAAGTTCTGTTTTTATTTTTATTTTCCAAGACAGATGAGAGCTTTCTGGATGACAATCAAACAATAAACGTGCATTTATGAATTAATTGAAATAGCGAAGTTAGGTACCCGCAAGGTTTGGAGTTGAATAAGCTAGGGAGGCCCATCTCCTCAGGAAATATCACAGTAGTCCCAGCAGGACCCATCACATATCTGATGGTGTTTGATGCATGCAGTCGTGCGTTGGCTGCCTTCTCCTGTGGGAATAATTCAATAAAAACTGTATCTATACAGAAAATTGAAATAAATAGCATGAAAAAATCTTTCAACGTTGTAAAACCTGTGCCAGTTCTTCTTGGCGCTTCTTTATTTTCTCTTCTCGCTTCTTCCTACTGGAGTCTTGACCAAGTATTTTTCTGATAGCTTCAGCCTACAAAATAAACCCAAACAGTCATGAGCCTTTCCGTGTGCAGTCAGATCTGAGAAAGAACATAGCAATTTAGAAAGAACAAAAACAAACCTCAGATTCCTTGGCAGCTTTCTCTACTTGCATTTTTCGCCTCTGGGCAGCCTCTGCCTTCTTTATTTGTTGTTCAACTTCTGAAAGCTTTTCCTTTTGCTCTGCAATTATGAAGTGACAACAGAAATATAAACACAGTCACATGGCTGATGAATGAGGAATGAAATTCAAATAAGAAAATATTATGGTAATAGATTCTCACTCCTAGGTGGAGCAGGTGGTAATCCATTAGGAAATTCGATTAAACTTGAGCCAGATGCTGAGGCGTCTTTGCTTGATTGAAGAGCCCGTTGGCGAGTTGTAAGAGTTATTTCTCTTTTACTGTCCATCAAGACATCGACAGATTCCTTCCTCTGCTTTTTCTTTTTCCTATCATCATGCTCACCATCAGACCCGGTCTCCTCTTCTTCCTCATAATCAGCATCCTCATAAATTCTATCTGATCTGGACTTTATCTTATCATCTTTGCCTGGCCTTGATGAGGCAGCATTTTCCATATTAGAGACACTAGAAAGTTTCCGATGTTTCTTGCTTACTTCTTCATCATCTCTGTAGACTGCATAGACTTTTGAAGTTTTGAGCTTTTCCAAGTACCGAATCTCATCATCCTCCTCATTATCATCACTAGCTTCCCCATGAAGTACACGTTTCTTGGGTACTCTCTTGCTCTTACGAACTGGTTCAGATCTGTCCCCTTGCTTACCTAACGCATTCTTCCCAGAAGTTTTCCCCATCACAGAATCCTCCTTCCCAAAACCAAAACCACCCTTAGCAAAATCCTTCCATGGAACACCTTGGAGGCCACTCCTCTTATCAGAAGAATGGTTGTCATCTGAATTTCCCTAAAAAAACACCACCCAAAGAAAAAATTAAATGAGACAATACAAGCTAAAAATAGTCAAGCAATTATTAACTTCATAAATAAGAAATCAAGGCACCAGATGCTCTTCCATACAAGTAAGATTTAAAACTAACTTGGTAAGACATGTATCTGGCCAAATAAGGTATGACTCATGAAAATCAAAAGACAAGAGCAAAATACCTTTTGCTTTGAACGTGGTTTGAAAGAATCGGATGTCTGAGAGATCTTTACAGTTGAGGCACTTCCTGATGTGCCATTAGATACAGAGTTGGCTTGAATAGTACGTGTCACACCACCAACCTTGAGTTTAACCTTCTTAACCCTGCTTTCATTCCCTAGTCCATCCAGAGGAACTCCAGACTGTTCTGGATTCAGCCACTCTGAATTCCTTCCACCATTTGCGTCCCCACTTTTTGATTCTGATTCCAAGCTATCTTTCAATTTGCTAGAGCCTTTCCAATTAGCTGGAGCAAGGACCCCTTCACTACAACGTTTATTAGATAATCCACTCTGTCTAGGTTCATTATTATAAAACTCATGGAATCCTCCATCATTTTTATTATTCTTATGGGACTTGTCATTTTCAGGTGCAGTAGAAGAGGATCCTCGAGAGAAGCACTGGTTAAGATTAAATTCTTTTCTTTTAGAATGAGAATCACAACCAGCGTTCTCATCACTAGAAGCCTTGGCCACATCATCTGAAGGTGATGTAGATGACAAGGGGTACAGATCATGTATTTCAGATATAGGTTGTGATTCAGGTCGAGGTCTGCGAGAAGTTTGACTCCTTCTCTTCCTTACAGCATTGCTAATACCATCAAACCGTGTACCACCTAAGTCTTCCATAATAGAATTGTTATAATAGCACAGCTTTTCCGTTGCTTCTTCCACAGCTGCAATTATGGTAAGTTGAGGAAAACCATTACAAACACACAACTTATCAATAATTACATAAAAATGTCATTCATTCTGGAAATCTAACTGCCCGTAACTTCAAAACAAAATATTCTCTTTTCAAAGTAAACAACATGAGGGCAAAGAGAAGACTAAGTACTACCTTCAGTTCTAAATATAAGATCTAATTGACTTTTTTGTACAAATTAAGGAAGCTAAATAAATTATTTTAAAGTACTTATATCTATCATAACTATCGTTTTTTGTTTAAAGTGTAAACTAGTTAGTCTGACTTATAAATTGATATATAATCTAATTATACACAACATATACTATGATTAAGTAAATAGTATATTTAGCTTCCTTAACCTCTCCAAAAAAGTCAATTGCATCTCATATTTAGGACCGGAGGGGGTATTTTTTATTAATTTAGTCGTATTGAAAAATACTGAAACACGTACCCGAATACAATTTATTGTTTAAAATATTAAAATCAATGATGTTGATGTCAACGCGATGGAACCCCAGAATGCCTTCAGAATAATTCGCAATAGGCACAAGAAAGGTAAATAGAAACAAGTGGCGCAAAAGCAAACTTAAACTAAAAAATTGAGATACGATATGGAAACAAATTCGACACAAGTAAGAACTGCCAATAGCAACGGCCAAGAGAGTTCAAGCAAAGGAGTTCGAAGAAAATTCATCATCCTAAAATTATATGACGATTTAGAAAACCAAATTAAGCAGTAGAAACCCGTATAAAACCATACTTCACTAAGAGTAAAGAGACCAAAATCACAAGCAATCCCAACATAATCGAGAGGAGCACATTATCATCTGTGCAGGCGAAAAACTAAAAAGAATAAATGAATCATCAATCATTCACATCGGGCAGGGTTGACGATCTATCACTATAAAAAAAATACGTCCAATAAAACAGAATGCCAGGAAACCCCTCAAAGGACGAAACACCGCAGAGAAGAATTGGCATTGAAATTTGAAATACCAACAAAAAAAATTATATCCCAGTACACAGAAAACAGAACATAGAAAAAGGTTATATTACCTCAGAGGTCGAACGCAGTTTCAGACAGATTAAAAGGATCGAGAGCTAGCGAGAAGCAGGAATGCAGAATAGGAAAACGGATAAAAGCAGAGAGCTTTGAAGCCAGATGTCGGGCGGAGTCGGAGGCAAAAGTAAGAGTAGGGGTGAAAAGGCGAGAGAGAAAGAAAGGGGATGGAAGAAGAAAGAGATGAATTTGGGAATTAGGGTTAGAGGAGTTGGATAGGAATAGGAATAGTGGAGAGAGAGTGGAGGTGGTGCTGGTGGTAAAGGTGAGAGAGGACTAATTATCTCCTTGTTCACCATTTTTTGCTAATTCCACACCCAAACCCTCCTATGTGTTATTTTTTTTGTTTGATGCAGTCACACGACTCGGACTCGACGATCCAACTCACTCACTCTGTGTCTCTGTCTGATGCCCGACTCTCTTTACTTCTCCCTCCGCTTTTTATTTCCCTCCTCTTCTATGCTCCCACGGTTATGCTGCAACTATGTGCGCATGCCAAGCGTATGCGCACCCCTTGGCGTACGTTAGATTCTCCTCACCTCTTCTTTATTCGCCTGTGGTATGTATCACACGTGTTCTTCTTTTTGTCATTTTAATATGGTTTTTAAATTACCAATTTTAAAAAAGGAGTGCGTTGGCGATGATTATTCTCGTTGATGATTTATAAAAAAAAATACTCATATGTTATATATAAAAATATTTTATTTTTTTGGAAGAGATAAAAAGTATTCTCTTAAGAAAAATACTCACTAAAATTTTTCCAACAAACGTCACATAATTTGACTACGTTTTTTACCTGAACATAATTAGACTCAATCTACTGAAAAATACAAATTGTATTGATGAAAATATATAAAATAAGCCGGCCACAAGGGGAAAAAAGGAAATGGGAATGTAGACATGTATTTCTGTGTTTTTTTTCAATTTTTTTAAATTTAACAAATGTGATATATCAACAATTTTTTTTTGGCCAATTATATATCAACAATTTATTATACTACTTATAGATTTCTAATATTTAATATAAGAGCCAGTCGAGTTTAAATTTGATTTAAAATCTCAATCCACTTTATTTATTTTATCTATTATTTTTTTATGAACTATTATTATTAGTTGTACATATTTAGAGATTTGCATCAAATAATTGCTTCTGGTCAAATAATGATAATATATACATATAGAAACCAACACACATATCTAATAAATAACTAATTTTCTAATTAATTAATTTATATTATTTAAATGGTTCCTAAACTAAATATTGAAAGTGATATAATATACTGGTATTTTGCTTAAAAAAAAGTAGTATGATATATAGTTCGATATAAGGAAAAAAATAGGAAATGGGAACTATATAAAAATCTTCCCGTTTCGTTGGGATAAAAAAAAAAAAAAAAAAAAAAAACTCTTCCCGTTCCAAGGTATACTCTACTTCTTAATGAATTTCTATTTCTATTCCCGCGCCAGAGATGTAAGGATTAAGATTCTTTTTTTGCCCACTCTCTCGTCATCACGTGGTTATAACAAAACATATAATAAAATATCCATCATAATTTTGAAGTTCTTATTTGAAATTTAAGACTGCAAACAGGACTTTTCTAAAGGAAGCCAAAATAACAGGCTGACGAAGATGAACTTGAATCATGTCAGAAACTGCTCGTGCCTTTCATGAGAGAAGTTAGTCTGCAAAATCATATTCCTATCAACGTAATCTATGCAGTGGGAAGTCCTGCAAGATATGCTCCCCATAATCATGAGCGTCTTATTTCCGAATTTCGATTTGCAACGGAGATATATATATATATAATCATTGAATCTGACATTAACGGGTCAATATAATTGCTGTTGGATTGTGTGGGTGGAGCAATAGTTCTGCATAACCAGAAATCAGAAACAAATGGCAATAACCACCATCTCTCCACCCCAATTCGCAGATGATTGATTACATCGGCAAGGCTGCCATGACGTCCAAGCAATTGCCGGCGAGTTGGGATATATGTTTAGATTCACGAGCAAAAGGAAGGTCAGCTCCTGATTCTTGAAAGGTATCCGCACAAGTCTGTTGGTACGAAATAACCGCACCAAGAGACGACCGAGCATCATACGTGGCTTTTGTAGCTAATGCCCCCAGTGCAGATTGAATAGAATCCAGGATATATCCATACTGTTCCTTGCAATAGCTAAGGCTACCAGATAAGCTTTTAGGGTTGTTTGGTTGGGCCATTAGCCTATCCATCACCCCCAGGGCTCTCCTGGTGTAGCGGGCGGTGATGCCGATTTCGGTGACCAGAACCTTATAGGGATCCAGACGACCATGCAGTGTTCGCAAAATGATCCGAATACAGAGCCTTGGGTTCTCTGCCTCTCTGCATAGTTTTGTGAGCTCGGGAGGGACCGAGGAGGGGATTACGGTCAAAGGATCGGCGTTGACACAGAAGAGAGAAGAGAGGGTGATAATCAAGACAAGCCTCCCTTTAAAATCCATTTTCGTTCTCTCCTCTGCAGCGAAATGCGTCGTCGGCCTTG
The DNA here is from genome assembly GCA_037074495.1 of Acacia confusa. Lineage (NCBI taxonomy): Eukaryota > Viridiplantae > Streptophyta > Magnoliopsida > Fabales > Fabaceae > Acacia > Acacia confusa. Next base: position 2,258,877 of record CM073507.1, on the reverse strand, counting down.
GAGAGATGAAGTGCAGGGATAGGGATAGAGCGGAGCCTGAATTCGAGGGATTGTAGCCTTCTTCGTTCTGAAATGGGGATTTCTTTTTTACAAGTTGTTCTTTTTGTTGATCCTAAATGAAACTCCACCTCAAGTTTAAAATCTAGTCCGTTGAGTTCGGTCGGATTCCCCTATTTTCTACCTGCACCGCCATCTTCGCAATCTGGATTCTGTCACGCCAAAATTATCTAAACAACATAACTCGCAACTTATTTCATATTATGCTTTGTCTTAAACATGAACGGCCTAAATTTTTATTTCATTATCTACCATTGAAATTTAATATTTTTATTTTCATACAACTAAAATAGGAAAAATTACCGTGGAGTCTAATCACTGAAAACTTTTTTAAAAAGTGACCAATAGTCTGGGCAGGGTTCGAACCCTGAATACAAAGGCTGGATAACCCAGCGTCATACCACTGCTCTACACTAGTGCTTGTAATCCCTGAAAACTTTGATAAGTTGTTAATGAACCGTTTATATGAAATTACACTGTAATTTAAACATTTTTCAATTTTTTATTTAAAACTATTTTAATTTAAAATTCTGAGAAAAAAAACATTTTAAATCTGAACACGTGACGTTATTTCAGTCCAATCTTTGCCAGCCGATTCCCCACGCAAAACCAATGGATAAAATCCGCAATCCATCACGATTATTTGTAGTTGAAATACTGGAAATTTCAAAGGAAATAGATTAAATTAAGGGAAAAAAATCTACAATGCATGTATATGTACAAAAACTGATCCCCCTCTCCGAACCACTACATCGGGGGTTAAAAACAAAGACGACCGTTTGCCACAGAGGATCTCAACACGCCATAATAGTAAATCTACACACTCAACAACCAAATTTAGAAAACTGCAATTCTGTACTAAAAAATGCCGCCGCTTGTGAAACCTTCAGGCATGAGAAAGAAAACTGCTCTAGATTATTGAGGTGACGAACTTTGAAATGGATGCCCAATTGTAGAAAGAAAGCTTGCCTTCCCAAGTGTCATCTTCCTTCGTGAAGATCTTCAGAGAAAACTGCCGTCCTAGAAACATTGTCATTGTCAAAGACACTTAGACCAGAGTAGGGACCTGAAGAGAACATAGAAGATGTCCCATCAGACTCGAAAGTGGTGGAGGACTGTCTTAGGTTAGTCCTTGTATTGGAGGGGGCCACCATGGAATACTGATGTTCGGTCATGCGCTGCACCATTTTAAGTGACTGCACCACTTCCCCCATTGTAGGTCGTTGGCTTGCTTCAGGAGCGACGCAGGCCGCAGCAATAGTACAGACCCGGACAAAATCTTCCTTTGGATATTTCCCCCCCAGCCTTGGATCAGCAAGCTCTTCCAACCGGTCTTTATCTCTTAGGATTGGCCTCGCCTGAAAGGGATAACTTTGTAAGCATATTGTCCACCAAACATAAATCACTCTAGATGGAGGATTTAGTGAGCATGATATAGTATCGGTCATTGTATGGAAGCAAATACAAATAACAAGTCATGCTATTAATATAAGAACTCCAAAGAACACACGCAACTTCAATCTTGAGATATTTCCAGCCAAGAGAACACAAAAAGCCAGATGACTATGATTTGAGCTTCATGAGGAAGAAAAATTGTGGAATTGGTCCAGGTGCAGAACTTACCCAAGTAACCAGGTTCTCCTGTCCAGCTGGTTGTGACATATCAACAGGTTTCCTTCCAGTCAGCAGTTCCAGCAAGACAACCCCATAGCTATAAACATCACTTTTAACAAGTAGATGACCAGTCATGGCATACTCAGGAGCTACATACCTACATAACAGTTTCGTTACATTTTATTAAGAACCTTGTTATATGGAAATAACAAGCCCAAGCAAGATGAGGTTGGGACAAACCCAAATGTGCCCATGACACGAGTAGACAGGTAATTAGTTCTGCCTTCAGGTGCCTGCTTAGCAAGACCAAAATCTGCAACTTTAGCATGGAAGTTGTTTTCCAGCAATATGTTGGACGCCTTGAAATCTCTGTGTATGACACAGGGCTGTGAGTCTTCATGCAAGTATGCAAGTCCTCTTGCAGCATCAAGCGCAATCTTCATTCTGGTATCCCAATCCAAAGGACAATTTATTCCTAAAGGACCTGTTGCAGAAATAGTGTCAATTTCAATCCTATGCATAAAACCAGTTCTGAAACAAAAGACTTGAAGATTATTGTTAAACTTGTAATGTGAGAGATCATATTACCATGGAGCCAGGCCTCCAAACTTCCATTTGGAACAAGTTCATAGCATAGTAGATTTTGTGACGAGTCGCGATTGCTGTAGTATCCCACCAATTTTACAAGATTACGATGATGCAACCGACTAAGCATCTCAACCTCAACCAAAAATTCTTTATCCCCTTGTTGCCCTCCATTAGTAAGCCTCTTAATTGCTACAGCAGTACCATCATTTAAGACACCCTTAAAAACTCTACCAAACCCGCCTTCTCCAAGTAAGCTCGTTGCTTCAAAGTTGTTCGTTGCTTCTTTCAGTTCTTCAAAAGCAATAAATCTTGTGCTGGTTGGATGAGGAAAAGACCCTGCGGCTGAAACTGCACCCTCTGTCCTTGGCTTCTCTATAGGACCGAGAGAAACTTTATTTTCAATACTGGAATGTAAAATAAAGCTACCAAGGATAAAACTTTGAAAGATTATGATCAATTCCACAATGGATAAGAACACTACAATTTTCAATTTCTTAATCATTCATTCTGGGGTTAGTCAATGGATGAGATTTCATCTCAGCCAAAAAATTGAACGTTTTGAGTCTCACATGTCTATTATCTTGGAGTCTACTTTTTGTTACTTAAAAACTTAAAACTAGCTAGATGAAAATGTTAAAGCGTCAGAGCGATATGAAGTTTCTCAATAAGGTAAGCTTCAATCCATTTGTTCTAGAAAGGCTGGTAGCCATCTGATCATTTGCAAACTTCAGCATGTTAAGAAGACAGAATATTTTCCAACAAAAAGGTCAGCATTTTTAATTTTCTGATTCTGATTCTGCAGGTAAAATTTTATGCTAGACCAGGTTTAATTAACAAGTCTATATTCAACTCCCAAAAAGAAATATTAACTAATAATTAACCCTTCTCGTCACTGGTACTTACTAAATACAGCTCTGGAGTAAGTTCCTTTAGCCCCAGAATACTCTCTATTTTCTCTATATTCTTTATGACATTTAGATTTTCTTTAAAGAGTGCCTAAAATTCCCCTATTGAATGGTTATTGGTTAGCATTAATTGAGTTGCCACCTTTACAATATACAAATTATAAAAGGGTGACCAAAAATAATTTTCATAATGACTTGCTCCATAAGTTGTTATAATGATGCGAACAAATTAAAAGCAAAAAATGAAAATGAACAAGTGAGCAAAATAAAGGAGCTAGTATTACAGATATTTACCAGTCTCTATCAATGGTCCTTTGGTCTTCGGCCTCAATGTGCATAAACAAAGTATGAGTACAGATATAATGGCAATGAAGAGTATGCCAGCACCAATTCCAAGAATAGCGTACAAATTCGAATGCCCTCTCCTATTTGAAGCACTTGGTGTTGAAGTTGCTGTGTGGTGGTAAATAGGAGCTTTCATAGGAGATGCAACAGACATGGGAGCTGCTCTAACATCCAACAATATATTAATATTCAAACAATAGGCTAAGGCTGCACATAAACTCCTAGATGTTCATTCTTAACCTATCCATCAACCCAAAGATACTAGTTTGACATTAGATGAGATATTGGGTCTAGAACTGAGTTTGACAAAGGCTGCAAGCTGTTCATTCTTAACCCATCCATCAACCCACAGATACTAGTTTGACATTATATCAAATATTAGGTCTAGAACTGAGTTTGAGGGGCGAAAGAAACTTGAAGCATATTAATATAAAAATGAGGACAGGTCATCAAATATATTACACAAGTGAATCACATAGAACTCAGAAACAAAAGATAACATGCATGAGCAACGTTACGACAGAAAATGCATCTTTCATGATATACAGAATGGAAGAGGAAAATTTCATGAGCATCAAAGTTTTATGTTCTGCATTTGCTGATGAGCAAACATAAGACCTCAGTGTCCATATATCTTTCTCCTTCACAACTTCAGCAGCAGTCATGAAATAAAACAAAAGGACAACAATAAATGCAAACTTTTGTAAAATTGTAGTAACAACAATTTTATGCAATTGAAAGCTTCATTGCCAGAATATAACCATTGGCTATATGTCATCAGTATAATAATCATCTCGATGTAAGTTTCATTTGTCAAGGACACCAAAACAGAATGATTTGGACTTACCTTGAGATGGAGGCGGAGGCTCATACCACGTCAAATTGAGAAGTTTGTAGTCACCCACCAATCTAGGATTTAGTTGCATCTTATGCATTGAAAGCGTAGAGTTTATTTCAGATGCTTCGTTGGCAGAGAAACTGACCCCTTTATGTGGAGTGATATCCATTGATATATTTAATGCTGATAGGGTGAGTACATAAAAATTTACCAATTCAATCTGTGAAATTTGCAACCCAAGTTGGTTAGCTAATTCATCAAGAAAAAGATTCCAATTAGAGTTTTGAGTGACATTCAAAAGGAGAAGGTCTAGTTTTATGGGATACACGCAGTGGCAACTCTTACTCCCACGCTTCAACACCATGTTTGGTTTACAACAATCTGGCAGAATAAAAGTAAACAGACATATATCATTGTCAGATTCTGGTGCCAAAGCTCACATATTTTATAAAAGATCGTCTAATACTTCAACTGAAAGTTAATCAGCTATTGACAACATATATAACGCTTCATTTAATTTTGGTCCCTTTAGTCTGTTCATCAAGTGATTTAGTTCCTTTATTCTTTGTCTCTAGTTGACTTATCAATGCAGTTCTCTTTTTTCAGTTAAAACAACACGACATTATCCTTCCTATCTTTTTTATCAAGGTAATCAAAACAATAATTAAGTGGCACAATAACTAACTTTCATTACAGAAACGAAATTTTAAAGATGGAAGTAACATTAGAGAGGCTCTTTTGAAAACTATACAGGCTAACTTGCTCCATCAAGTAAACAAGAAAGACAAAACAAGCACAGAAGTTCGAAAAACGGTAACTTACTGGAAACATAAGGGGATAGGGGTGGCTGGGCCAGACCAGAAGGAATCGCCCCAGCTGCTGAATGCATAGGGGCAATATCTCCAAAACCAGAAACATAAGGTCCTATTTCACCGCCCTTCATGAATGGATTAGATGAATGTGAACTTGCTGGGGGGCGACCTGTACTCAATGATGGACTATATAAAGGAGGATGGATAGGTGATGGTGTTGGAATTGGTCCGCCATGGGATGGTAGATGCTTTTGCCCATGGAGATTTGCTGATAGTGGCAGATCACGGACAACCATGGTAGCAGAAGGTGGTCTAGCCGGAGATAATGCATTAGCGCCAGCCATTAATACTGAGCAAGATAATACAAACAACCATTTCAGCAACAGAGGCTGAATGACTGTTAAGGCACCTGCATCATTTGTAGAAAGTCAAACTCAACTTTTAATTATAAAAAAATAAGAGAGCAGCATACTGACATAAGTTTAAGTTTACTTTCCATAGCTATAGAACAATAGTTTATGACTATTTAATGGCGTAGCCTGAGCCTCAAGACTGTTTCCAAGATAGAATCAGAGCATAGACTGAAAGCTGAAACTCAATTCAAGCTAATCTGTAAAATATGTCTTTAAATAAAATTATGTCAGCTTTGTGCAACTACCTCAGATACCGTTAGTACACTATAACTTGAACAAGCTATCGCCCAACATACACAAAAAAAGTCCAGCAGCGCCCCTCGCCCCCTCCCTGTAAAAAGAAGGGTCATGACTCCTAGTGTCTTTTTCACCTTTGAAGTTTCAAGGTGGCTTAATAAACAGGCACCACTAACTGAAACCCAACTCCACAGACCCTACCCAGTAAAATGAACACGCCTTCCAACTCAATAGGTTTTTAATAAATGGGTTTTCCTCTCAGTTTCACCACCAAGGTCACCCTTGAGGGTGTGAAGCTACAAGGACAGAAATTCAGCTTTCATGTTTGGATGACTGTGGATAAAAAGAAAAGAAACGTCGAAGCAAATCCTACATGTCCAGTTAAACAAGAAGCTCTGAGATCATTAAAAGCAGTTTTAACAATATATACCAGTTTGATATTGGTAGAATCCCGCAAACGTAGAGAGCCAAAGTAAGATAAATTCTCGCTCCGAAGATTACACGTAAATATATAAGAACAATATGCAGCTGAAGAAGGACTTCCAAACTGCCTTATTCTAAATACCAAATTATACAAACATGCGTGAAGAATTCAAGTTCATTCCACTGTGTCCTGTTTCTGCGAGTGAACGCAAAATGAAGGAGTTCAAGAAATTTGCATATTACCGATTGAGATAGAAACTGGGAGGAGCGACATCACTGAGGACGTTGATTGCCCTTAGCGCTCCAGATCTATAGGATTTCGTTGAAATCAACGGCGGGGATGAGCATAAAAGTCGAACAGCAGAAGCGACACTATAACTAGGTGCAAGGAGCACAAGTAACAGCAAGTGCAGGAGAATCTAGGAACAGAAATACAGGCGCCGTAATCCGAACTTGAGGTAGTAAACTACGAGTCCAGGAATCCATAACTGAGTTGAATCAGAGAACCGAGAGAAGGTGACTATTAGTGTTGGTACGTGGATCTGTTCTCAGATGACAGTAGCGGAGAAGATCGTTTGTTTGGTTTGGAAACAAATGGATTAAATGTATTTCGGCGTTTTTTGTTTGGTTGCCGACGCGTGTGGGGGCAGACGCGCACGCGGGCGTTAATTGCCAGTGACTAATGTGCGATGTAACGGAAAAGTTCCCATTAACAGTAAGTGGGGGCTGTGGGGGGAAAGGGAAATACGAGAGAGACAGTCAAGGCAAAGGGCCTCGCTTTTCAGATTGCCTCGCCGAGAAGCATGAAGACGATCCTGTATGGTGTCGGTACAGTGCTATCTCTTGGTCATCAGAAATTCAGAAGGTAGACATTGGCTAACGGTAACATACAAGAAAAAGGTACTTTGATTGTGCTCTGGCGGTAACTTTGCTTCTGCGTTGTCTTGTCAGTTTACAATTACATCCGCTTTAATTGAAATATTGTGCCCTCGAATTGAAGTAATTTGACAGATGACAATTTTTCGCGACAAATCATCATGTCTATCCTCATTAATACTAGCATCTAATATAATCTTAGATTTATTTCCTTATAATGCAAGAAGCGTTAGATAAAATTGTTTTGTTTACTTCAGGCGTGCAAGTAATCTGGATATTTGACCCAAATAAAATATGGATAGACCTTTTAGGATTGGCTGCCGCCCTCCATACTTACTGTTTTTTTTTTCATTCTCTTCCTCTTTTTTCTGATTTTCTCTCATTATATTTTTTTCATAATTTCTAAATTATATTCATTCAACCAATTTAAAAAGTCATATTATTATTTTAACTTTTTTCTCATCTTCTCAATCAACAATCCAAAAATAACTAATGAGGAATATAGAGAAAAATGATAAGGAGATGATCATCTTTTTCCCTATTTAGCTCAACCTTTATATTGAAATTTGAGCGGTTCAGATTTAATATTCGATAAAAATGTTAATAAAATTTTAAATTATTAAAAAATAAATAAATAAATTCAAAAACAACAAAATTTTAGTTATGAAAATTTAAAACTACAATAAAAAATATCTAAAAAGAATATTTTAATTAAACATTAAATCTAAACTGTTCAAAATTTTTTAATGTTATGGTTGAGACTAGTGGTGGAAGGGAAGAGGAGAAAAAGAAACGATAAAAAGGATGATAATCCGACTTTTTTGCCAGCAAAAAAATTAAGCTATCAAAACATTGAAAAGTGATCTCCTAACAATTTTGGAGGGACCTTATGAAGAACTTGGAAGTTTATATTTAAATGGGGAATAGGATATCATCTCGTAATTAGTGAATAAATTAACAAGAAAATTAGAGAATTCAAAGAACAATAAGATTAAGGGGGGCAATGAATCCTTGTTCCCTTTCCTTGCCGACAAAAAAAAAAGTGCGTTGCTGAAGGTATTTTGTATGATTCTATGAATATCAATGAAGTGAGGTTTTTTTTTTCGACCAAAAAAAATGGAGTGAGGTTTTTTCCGTTTTTGTTTTTCTGAGCCATTGAATTATCTTACGGCGCTAATTTGCAGGAGAGATGATTGAGAGAATCTGATGCCGTGTTGAAGCATATAAGCCCATACACGTGGGCACAAAATCTATAACGTTCAAGACCGTTCATATTTTATATATATATATATATATTTTATGTTGATGATATTGATACGTGATGTCTAAACAAGTGAGCTCGCGTGGCGCGGGGTCGTTAAAATTAAATCCATCATGTATAAATAAGTCAAATAGTGACATCAACATCCCTCTCCTCATGCGCGACTAAAAATAGCAAGCAAGCATTAGATACAAGGATAAATGATGAGTATGGTAATGAGAAAGTGAAAATATATGCCTTTCTTTTGGGCTGAGGACAATTTGTACCTAAAAGTAGCATCTTCAAAGGGGCGGTTTCAAGAGTCAAAACACAAATCAAATCTTGGGACATGGAGGTTCATCTGTGTTTCTGGCAGCGACTCTTCGCTTGGCAGCTAGTGGACATGACTCCAGGCAGGGCTCTTTCAAGATGTCATCATCTTCCGGTTGTGGTGGAAGGACTCCAAATTTGAACTGACATTTTAGTGTTTTACAACGATAAGAAACTAGAGGCACCAGTTTATCTTACTAGAGATATTGGTTATGCAATTTTTTTCCGTCAACATCTGCGGCTTTAAGACCCCAAAAGTTGACACAAGGACTCTCAACTTTAGCTCCGTTTAGCTCCTTCATTGCTAATAGAACTTAAGTTTTCGGCCACAATCAGTGGTCAACCCTGGAAAAACTAGTTCTATCCTAATGATGCTTCCCACTTCTATGTTTTAACGGGTCCCAAAGGTCTCGAAATAGATCACAATGAAAAAGAATGAAATCCAATGGACTTCAATCTCTGGTAAAGAAAGCGGCTAGAACTCGACAAGAATGCCATCACTGTTGGTTGATGACTATCCATCCGAGTTTCTACCAAATATAATTAGAAGACTACTGAAGAAAGCAGCAAATGGCAACTGACGAGGGGAGAAGGTGTTGAAAGTTGAAACCAATTATTTTGGAATGGATTCCTAAAGGTGGTATGAGTTGTTTTAAATAAACGGGTTAAGGGGCAATTTTTGTCGAGAAGTTTTCACCGAGGGGCAATTTTGTCCCGGAAGTGTATAAAATAGAGCAATTTTACCCTAGCCGTTATCCCAGTGAATTGATTGTTAGTTAACTAAATATGCAGAGTTGATAGTCTACATGACATTTTTCTTGAGGTGTCAATTTGAGTCAAAAATCTATATGTCATTTACTTTATCTTTTTTTTAAAGTTACATTTAAAACTTTCAAGAGAAAATTTACACCTTAACAAAAATAACTTAGATGACATGTGGAGCTCAGCATATTTGATCAAGTAACAATCAAAATAACAGGGATAATGACCAAGACGAAATTGCTCCATTTCTTACACTTCCAAGGCAAAATTAAACTTTGAAAAACTTCTGGGTAAAAAATGTGCCTTAACCCTTAATAAAATTTAAAAAATTCAACCATTTATTTAAATCTGGAAGAAGAGAATGACTGAAAGCATCTAATGGAAAGAAACAGATGTGAAAACTCAAGACAACATTACAAAGTGACTGTAATTTTTCCAGGGGCAGATAACAAAGAAAAGAGAGTACAATATAACCTGACAACTATAATCACTGAAGTTGGGCTCCATTAGCAGTGGAACTCCCATATGATCCATGAAGAAAGTCTGGATATATACAATGAAAGTCAAATGTAAATATTAGAAGAATGCCAAAAAAAAAAATTACTGAAATTTGCACAATACTTTCCCCTCTTTCAGAAACATAATGAAAGGCAAAGAAGTATTAACCACTAACTTGTGTCGGAAATTTACAAGTATTGATGCAAATACTAGCACATTTGCTTTCTTCCAGGTACTTGCATCTTTCCACGTAAACCTAGAAGAATTCAAAAATATGTCACTCTAGAATAGATGTTATCATTCACTAGGTTATGTCATTCTTTTGGCCTAAGCTTCTCAATATTCATATACTAGATCTAACACAAAGCAGTATAGGTGATCACCCCACTACTGCAAGAGGCTCCATTGTCCAAGTCGACAGAATTGACTTTGCACGGGCCCATTAGCCATTGACAAGTCAGAGCAGTAACCCTTGCTTGAAAATAAAATAATTGTTTAGAATATTTAAACATGCTATTGGCTTCTAATGGTAGAAATGAGATGTATTTGACTCACCAACCATAATAGCAGAAACTTTGCCCCCTCCTATAGGAGCTATGAGCATTTTATACAGCTCCAAGAGAAATGGAGGAAACAAGGACCTCAACACTCGTACCTGCCATCTACTGTTAGTCAACTAAGCTTGCCACAAACATTGCCATTTCAAATTCATAAGAAACCCAAAAGGCTAATTCCACTACAAACTAGCAGCGAGAAACATCAGTTCCGAGTTCTTCAACTTTTTAGTCAAAAATAGTTCAAGCTAAATCTTAACAATGTTGTCTTAACTCTTTACTCATACCCTCCATTTATTTTAGAATAACAATACCAATCTAAGTCATAAACAGTTCTAAGCTGGTTTTTGTTTTACCTAACACTTAAATTTAATCCAGTGAAACTTGAATTATATTCTGTTGCAAATCAAAAGGTTCACTCATTCTGTGGCAGTAGAGGCTTACACAACAGAGGTCTAATAAGTTTGCATGGGCCCGCTTGTTTCATATGAAACTAGGCGTGTCTATTCATTGTTCATGATCTGTGAATACTGCGACATGATATAAATTCTATATTGTATGTTAAATGTTGATATTAATGATGATATTGATATATTGGTATTGATACTAAATAGGTGGCAATAGAAGAAAGAACACAGTAAACTGATATACCGCTGCTTCAATCGTATCAGCTCTCGTTCTGCCCTTCGTCATTAGACGGTTCACAACTTCAATAAGTCCATCATATCCAGGTTTGTTTGAATCCCATCCAACCTCCTGAAACCAGGCCGCGTAATGATATTCCAACAACATATTTTGACAAAACGCGGCAACAATAAAATAGATATGTACTTCTAAAGGATAGAAATACATAGCGCATATAAACAATCTTAGTACCATAAATTAGCTAATTGAAAATAAACAAGGCACTTCTTCTCCACAATTTGTTCTCTTTCCTCCCTCCCAGACTATGGTCGAGAAGGAAAATTTATGCTCAGAGAAAGAAAGGGGAAGAAGCTATAAAGCTTAGGAGATTTACCGCTACTAATTTGTTGCGGAACAAATTGAGGAACAAGTCGTCAAACACACCGGGCTTGTATTCTGCAATTGAAGCTGTAGTCTTCACATGTTCTACCTGATTAACCCATGTCGTGACCATAACAATAATTAAAAACTGAAGGAATTATGAAGCCCCAAAAAATAAAAGAAAGTTAAAGAAGCGCACTGTTTTAGATCCTGGAGAGGTGCAGGAAACGCAAAAACGATGGCGCTGAAGGTGCTTGGGAAGGAAAAGGAAATTCGGAGGCGGAAAAGAAGAAATGGTGGGTGCTCCAAGTCCAACAACGCCTAGCGGCTTCATTTCACTCCTCCGCTATAACCCTCTTCCTATCCCCCCTGCTGTTGTTATTTGGTCAGCTGCCAGTTGGTACCTACGTGAATTTGTTTGCGCAATTGCAGTGGGCAATTTCACCGGAGGGTCGTCATACAGTTTATCCCGTAGTTTGTGAAGTGATACATGCCATGGTGCTAACCGCTAACCTTTCGGTTTCACCCTTTTTTTCCATTCGATAAGAGATGTACGCGGGCTTTTCCGAGGACGTTCCTTACCTTCTTCGGCCATGGTAATTACTTTCTCCTCTCCTTTACGAGACTCACGGTAATAATTAAAATTGAACTTGGAAATAAATTTTATATTAAGTACAGTATGTGGTATATAAAATAAAAATTAATATATTAATTATCCAATGGATCCCTTTAGAAATATATTATTTAGAGTTAGTGTCTATGTATTTTTCAATGCTTGCGCATAATCAAGTTTTTTTAGCACCATACTCACCTCAAATTTTTATATCCTTTACATTAAGTTCATTAATCACATAAGACCATTTGTCCTATTTTTTGGGTTTATAGTTAAATATTACTCCTCCGGTCCCTAATTCAAAATATATTTATTTAATTTGATTAGATTAAAAAAATTAATTAAGTTAGTTAATATGACATGTATTTTAAAAAACATCCTAATTATATTTCTTAGATCTTTCATTCTTTTTCTCCCTTAATTATTGTTAAGGAGTATAGATAGAGATAAAATATAAAAATATTGATAAATATAAAAATTTTGTCTTATATTTATAATTAATATCAACTTCCCAAATAGTATAAGGGTCGGAGGAGTAATTATTGAAAATCACGACATATGGTTACTTTAGGTGTGATTGGAGAATTGCCGAAATAGATATAAGGACTTGATCTGAATATTTTTCCTTTTTTTTTTTACTTCATTATTTTACTTTATTTTTCGGCGTCCTTTTTCTGGATCTCTGTCTTTCTTTTCCTCCTTTCTACCCCTTCTATTCTTATGCACAACCCATGCTCCAAATTTAACACATCTTCTTTGGAGCCACCATCGTTGATCCGAAGACCAATTTCTTATTCATACTGCTACTAATTACTAAAAAAATGGAAATATGCTTATGAAAATATCCGACTCATAAATGGGAACATCTGTAGTTAAGTGGCTGTGGAGACGAATAGAAGAGTAAATGAGAAATGGAGAAAGACAAAAATGGAAACAAAGGGGAGATGGTGCGCCATTTAATAACACTAACATGCCAAATATAGAGTTACTACCCGTTAAAAATATGGGGTTCATAACTGTCATTGTGATAAAGATGTCTTTGATAGTGCCTATTTCTAACCGTCATTAAAAATAGAGTTAATCTAACAAGTCTGCAGGTCTACCAGGCACAAGATGGAACTCCATGATGCAGGTTTCCATGATGCTGATTAGGAACTAACTTTTCTAACATTTCCTGGACTAAAACCTAATCAAAGGGAATAGTACAATACACTAAACAAATGGAATAAAGTGAACGCATTAAACAGTACAACCACAGGCAGTACAATCTTCAATGAATAGTACAATACCAAACTCATGCAGCTTGAGCTATGTTTAAATTAAAGCTCCTCCATAGGTGTAAAAGGGACATTCTTGGGTCTCAAAAGTACATGATAACCCAAAAACACAGTTGCGCATAGTGATGCCACTGATAGGAACAGAGAAAATGCATTGGCAGCCCTCCATGAACTAGTTCCTGCTGACTTGCCAAGTAAAGAACTTCCTGAAGATATTTCAAAGGGCACCCAATCACAGTCAACAGAATAGTGTCCAGAAGCAAGCCATGGTTGATCATCAACCGGATACCAGAATGCAACAGACATCTTACTGGATCCATCAATAGTAAATTGTGCATCCTGCAAACACCAGGTAATGTACACCATTTTACTTAGTTGCCACCACGTAGAAAGAATTCAGAACCATTCAGTAATAAGACAAAATTGCCAGGTTTTGAGCACTCTCAATGATAGTGACTGTGGTGAGAGAACATTTTATGATGACACTTTTGACGCCGATGCAGCAGCTTAGTGGCTGAATCTTGGCCACTGGAATTATACTGACTGGAAATTGATGACGGAAACTAGTTACAATAATCATCTAAGGATCCTTAGCTTAAGTGGCATCTTTTTTAAAAGATAGTTGTCAGGAGTCTTAATATACGTTAGTTCAATCCCTACTCTACCTTAGTTCTCTCTTCTTCCTCCTAAGACTCTTTCTTTCTTTTGTAAGCCAAAAGAAAATTATTCAGCCCAACAAAATTTACAAAAATAATTAGACATACCATAGACTCTACCTCTCTAGAATCAAAAGACAAAGCATCAGTCCCAAACCATCTTCGGGAGTTACAGTTGGAATATAATCAGATTCCTGTGAAAGAAATTTGCTGAATCACTACATCAATGAGCATCAAGCTCGACACCATTGTGGAAATCACCTAACCAAATCATCAAATGAATCTGCCTCGTTTAAGTACAGCTATGTTACATCAAGTAGATTTGCAAACCCTTTTTAAGAAAAGCTAGAAGTAAAAAGCTAATAGTTTCATGCCCCTTACAACCTTAGAACTCACAAGCAGCACCGACTGCAAAGCATGTTAGGAGTATTTACCCCTTAATCCAGAGAAAATTGATCAGCTGATATAGCATATTTCAAACATGTGTGCGTTAAAATATGATGAATCAAAAACTGTAACAGAAGGTATTTAAAAATGGGCCCTAAAAATCAGTTTTGTGGTGGTATTGGTGCCACATCTTTTTGGCCGTGAAAAGAGAGAATGATCCCTGTGTTGAGTATATAGCAAGAATTTTATCAGCAAGGATAGCAAATATTCAAAAGATGTCCCCTACCAAAGTTGTTTAATCATAGACCTCCCTTCAATTATAACAACCAAGCACTTGGCATGGTGATGTTAACAAAACTGGTCAATAATAAAGTTCAAACAATAGGTCTAGAAAAAATCATCCTGACTCGACAGGAAATCCAAGCATAAATTGAGAGGCAACTTATGGACCCAAATTCAGATATCGACAAACACAATATCTGGACAGGTCAATACATGCTCTGACTACATATAAACTTCTGAAAGAGCATGTTGGTTTCTAACCTGTTGAAGACGATCCATGGTTCTCAAGGGCCTTGAGAATTCAAAAAAGTATGTGCCCTTTTTTCCATTTTCTGTATATGGACTCTCATCCTCTATAAAACCTGCTATGAACAAGCGCAAAAGTTTATTAGTTTAGGCCACATAGATATAAGATAGGCAGACAATAAAGTGACAGGAAGAGAGATAAAAGACAAAACATTCTTTATCATAGAAAATTAATTATAACATCACAAGACCCTCTCGCGTTAAGGGGCAAAAAATCAATTATTCTTATAGATCAACTGAGTGGACTTTCTGACTCAGTGGGGATTATTTCTACCATGTTGGAACCAATCAAAATCTAATTTCTGATATATAATTCATAAAGGCAACTGGCAATGAAGTGTTGACACATAATCCTTATGCCATGCGCCTAAGGACCATTCAATTTGTGTGTGTGGGTGGGCGGGTGATAGACTACCGGATTATCCGGAAATAATGGAAGTTGTAGAAAGTATAGAGATTTTAGGAATTAATATTCAATTAATTGAGTCTGTTTTTATAATTATTTTATTATTATCTTTAGGAATTAGGAAATAAGAGGAATATCTTATTAGATATTATCTTTTATTATTATTTTTAGGAATTAGGAAATGAGAGGAATATCTTATTAGATGTTATCTTTTATTATTATCTTTAGGAATTAGGAAATAAGATGAATATCTTATTAGTTAAGATTTAGTTGTTAGGATTTATGATTGTTAGTTATCTAAATCTTAGATTTAGATATATATTGTGAGGAAAATTCCTATAACTCATTATAAATAGGCCTAGTGCCTCATTAATAGAGTTTCGAATATTCAGAGAGTAAATCAGTACGGGAGATTCTCCTTGGACTATAATAGTCCGATGAGTTATAGATTCTTACTCATCTACTATTAAGGATGTGGGCTGATTTAGAGAGAGGTGAGATTCTTACCTACTCTCTATCTTAGAGAGGTTGTTCTTGAAAAGTTAGTGAGACCCTTGCTTTTTTTTAGAAACAAAGTAAACATGCTTTTCTTTTTATTTCCAGAATTCACCCATAAATAAATCAGAATCTATCAGTGGGGTTTATATGCTTCCATAAAGTAAATATTTTTTTAGGATGTCTGTGTCTTAAGTCTGAACTAGGCTTGAACCTATTGTAAACGGAAAAAGTAATTTTACATTATGTCTGGAAAGGGGTTAGTCACCTGAGTGAACTGATAAGCTGCTGTGCCACCAAGCGCCCTTCCAATCATTCTGCGCACTAGAATCATTTACTGGCAATGGAAAAGAGATCAAACTTTAACATAACCCTAAATTGGGTAAATTATTTGACGAATGCCAAATAATACATCCTTTCTCTATCACAAAAAGTATAAATAAACTTCCATAGAAGGCAAAGCATGACCAAAGGATCAATGATAAAATTTATTTCTTTTTATTAAAAAAAATAACTTTTTATAAAGCGTATCTCTTAAACTTTTATTGCCATGTAACTCATTTTTTTATAATAAAAAGTTTAGGTGAATTGGGTCCCAAAGGCTCACCAAGGCCAGGGCATTCAAGACCCAAAAGAGCGCTAGCAAGTAGAGATACTTACAAATCGCCCACTAATAATATCCTCACATCAGTAATAAGATTTAAACTCACAACCTCATAAATTATGAACTAACTCCTTACTAACTGGACCAACCTTTCTTAACTCCATATAGCGCATTTAATGTTAAAACCATCAATTTAAATTATACTAAATTTAAACAAGTGACTATTTTATATTGATGAAAAGCATATTTAAAATGCTTGTTATATAAGCAAATTAGCAATAAATGTAAGGGCATTTTAGTCAAAATAGGCACAGTTGTTGTAGAACAAAGTATGGCACATCTTATTTCAGTGAAAAAGCGTGTAATTTTTCAAAATAAAAGAAAGTCATGTAATTTGTGCATCTCGGTTGGAATCAGATGAAGGGGGTAGAAGACAGAATGAGACATCCCACAGTTATCAAATTCACATTTTAAAAAAGAAATACGTAATTGAATGATGAAATTTTTTTTCCTTTTCTGGCATCCACTTCAGAAAGAGATTTACCCAGTAAACACTCAAATTTAAAACGCAAGAATCCCCACCCTTTCTGTTCCTGTGTTTGGACCTATCATTTATAAACCAACAAGGTGTCCAACAATATTCTGGGGAAAAATACTTTTCAAGAATTCTCAACAGATAAACATGACTCTCATAGGAGTCATAGTAGGAAGTTACTGATTGCAACCATATTTATTTTCTTTCTCAGGAAACTTAAATATCATTCTGGGGTTTCGACTTTACACAAGGGAAAGCAATTTCCCCATCAAAGAGAAAGTATTGTAAGATAGTTAAAAGGTTTACACTACAGAAGTAGTTTTTGAGTTTTAAAAGTTCTCTGGAGGAACTTGTGGCGTTACACTAGAAGGAAAGTTGTATAATTATTCCCTAAATTAATACAACGCAGCTGTCATCTTTGCCTCATATATTTTGCTTTCTTTAACCATATAGATAGATAGTTCTTATTTGAAATGTGATATCCATATATACCTGAGCCTGAAGGACCAAATCCATCTAAGTATCTACAGTGGGGATTCCAGGCATAAAGATCTACCAAATGGCCAAACCTGTACAGATGAAAATAGACAATTGAATTAACATGTCTATGATAACAATTGCTCCAAACCTAATACTCAAAAGTGAAAGTCGCTGAAATTTTGCTGTTTATCACCTGTCACCCCCATTTCCATCCCTGTTGTCTACAGGATTCCCTCCATATAGCCTTCCTGGAATAGCATTGCCAATGGAGAAGTGCATAATGTCGACTTCATGACCTTTGCAGGTCTTGTTTGTACAAGAGCTTGCGTGTTCTTCACAGCCACCCATCTTATAAAATTGACACAAATTTATCATTTGATATTCCATTCTGATTTTCTTAATGTGCTTAAAAATAGACTGAGAGCAACAAGAACTGCAAAAGTATGAGAAATTTTAAATTAATTACACCGGTAGTCAGTGGACTTTCTTACATTATGATAAGAGGCACCATCCCCAATTTGAAACATGAGAGCAACGGATGGACATTTATTGCTATTTCTGCATTGTCAAAAATGTATCAACTGAACAAAAGTTTGTCGTAATTGAGAAATAAGGAACCTAGTAGATGTAAAGATAACGACACATTCTCTCTTTTCCAACCATTTTGGACCGCAATAACGCGAGCATAAAAGAATCACTAGGAAAACATCGTTGTAAGTTGTAACAATCAAATGGGTTAAGTTATTTTTTTTTTCTTATAAACACGTGTTAAATATGTTCGCATTAAGCAAATAGATACAACTCGGGGACTTGAATACAGTTTCTTTGCACGCCATGGCTTACCCTTTAGAATAAGCATAGACCCCATCAACTTCAAGCAGAAAGAACATATCGCGGCCGTCATGCAGAGTCTGAAATACACCGCAGTCATGGAGTGAAAACATGGTGAACAACTGATGAAGGTAATTCACAAGCAGATATGCAACGCACGGTGATTCCATACATATATATTGGCTACAGATATTACCATCAGATTGGAGGAGAAATATGAAGAGTACCTTGACAGTCATCTTCCCACCTTTGTACTCTTTGTCAGCATCTGGGTCAAGAGCGGGGCGAAGAGAGAAGTCGGAGCCATCAATGTCCTTCCAATCGTCGGCATGGCCATCTAGAGTAATAAGTCCGGGTCTAAAGTCGGCCTGGAGTCGGATCTCCGAGTTAGAATCGCAGCTCCACGCACCTGACTCTTCGTGTGAGTCGACCCCTCCGATTGAGACTGAGGCCAAGAAAAGTAGAAGATAGATCGTGTGAAGCATTGTGAGTTAAAATCAAAAAGGTTTACGAGATTTTGAGAGGAACAAGTAAATCAGTTCATCTGTTCTCTCCTTCCTTATTTCAGGTTGACCCGCCACCCGGGTACCAGCGGCAACCAGGAAGTATCGCGCTTGACGCTCTGTTTCTGGCCTATTTGTGAAAACCAGAATATTTCCCCTCTACCGTCACCGTCACTGATTTTTCTGGCAAACAAAAATGGAATGAGTCGTGAGACATGACACGCATTCTGGTCCATAATACTAAAAATGTTCATTATCTGCTTATTTTACGGAAAATTAAATTTATTTTATTTTATCAAAAAATATAAATTGAACTGTAATATTGATCTATGCTGTGCATCTTGCGCAGTAACGTAATGGGTGCTTTGTGCATACATATTTTTTCACCCGCATACCCTTTTTTTAAAACGACCTTGATATCTGGAGGAAAATATAAAAACCTCTATGGTACAATCAAAATTTTATTTATATCCACTAAAACAGTTAGTTGAACGTCAAATTTTACTTATAAATTTTGTTTTAACCAAGATAGCCCATTTTTCGTAATAATTATTTTAGCATTTGTATTTGACAAAATAATTTGTTTAAACAAAAAAATAATTGTAATATGTGTATTTTATTTTCACTCATTACCTTCATCGCCTTCTAAACTATTAAAAGAGAATCAAACCCTAAACCCTAAACCCTGAAAACAAAACTAACAAAATATGGGAAGAAAAGTCGTACACCTCTTTGCCAACAGAAACCATATTTGCAATTTCATTTGTGTGAAGCATTCCTGGGAGTTTTCGAAAACATGCAACAAGAGAAGTTGTTATGCAGCCGAAGCAGTTTCAGCAATAACATATTCTCTTTATCACAGGAAACGATTTTGAGAGGAAAATAAAAGGGTATGAAAAATTGACACCCTCTTGCTTTGTGTAGTTCCTACTGCCGCCATTGATGTTTTGGATCCTCTCTTTGTTAGTCGTTGTCACTCCGTTCCTTTTCTTTCTCTGAATGAAATTGGTGTGATTAAATCTAAAAGCAAAAATATAATTCAGGGATTTATTAGAATGAGGGTAAAATAGTAAATAAAATTTATTTTAGTATAAATTTCAATTATAAATCATGTTTTTAGAATATTTTAAGAGTATTCCTAACAGTACAAACAAATTGAATTAAACTGTATGTTTTTAAAATAAATAAGAGATCTGTGAAATTAGAGTAAATTAGGAGGGTAGCTTATTATAATATCTTCTGAACACTCACCTACTCACCTATGTTTCAAATATTTCTGATTTTTATTTTTATTTTTTTTTACAGACGGCCATCTCATCCAATCCTGTCATCTAAGAAATCAAATTCTCATTCTGTTTTAATATAAAATCCAATTAGAAAATTGATTTATCAATCCTAAATACATGATATATTTATCATATTTATTAATATTTTTTAATTTATTTATATATTAAAAAAATTTCAAGAATAATCAAATAAGAGAGAGATTAAAAATATTAGGAAATATGATTACAGTGTTTTAATAAAAACATGTCACATTAACCATCTTCATTAATCTAATCAAATCAAATAGTTATGTTTTCCACTTAGCAAATGGAATATATTATTATAATAAGGGAAATGTCACTGTGTGGTCAGCACTTTAATTTTGGGCCAAGGCGGGAAAAAAAATATCGGTAAAGAACCCTCATCCTCAATAATCAAATACATGAGTTACTAATATCAAAAAAAAAAATACATGAGTTGCCATTCGACCAAAAAAAAATAAAAATATATGAGTGACCTAGGCACACTTCCCATAAAATATTTCAAGCTAAATTTTCGAAAATTAACCACAGATCAGTGCATGGCTAGCGACAAATTATAAAAAATCAATATCAAGTTTTTGCAGCAGATACTTCCAATATTTCACGTTAAGGATTAGAACATCAGTTACAATTTTTTGACACTGCAATTAATATAGTTCGTTTGCATGGTTAAATATTTATTTTTAAAATTTTGCCCATACATGTTGAAACATCAATGACAATTTTTTTCTGGTGGAATGGGAATGTGTTTCGGATAAGCACTCATTGAAAATTTTGAGACACCTTTATAAATGGGAATGATAATGATGGTATGGGCTTTTGGGATTTAACTGGAATGAATTATGCTCTTTTAGTTAAAATAGTTTGGAGATTGTTAACAAGACCCTATAATCTTTGGGCGCCAAGTTTTGAAAAGTGTATATTTCCCTAAAAATGAATTTTTTGATGCGGAAAAGGGGTGCTTCTTCTAATTTTTATTATAAAGCACAAACTAATAATTATCATAAACCAATAAAAAATAGTTAAAGTCAATAAAATTTTCATAAAATATAAGTCATTTACAATGTTACCCATATAATTGCATTAAATTCTAATATTATATTATTATTATTCTCATCCACTAATATTATTAATTATGGGTATACATAAAATAAAACAATTAATGCTCTTCGAACACAAATAACTGCCTTATAAAAAAGACGAAATACACTTATTAGTTGGTGCATTATAATAAGAATTAGAAGGAGTATGAGGGCGTCATGGTGTTAGTATGACATTCTTAAAGGTTGAGATTTCCTTAAAAATGACCTTAGATGGGATGTGGGGATGAGTGTTAAAATAAGAATTTGGGGATATAACTAGGTTTTGGGTGTTACCTCTCCTGAGAGACCAGCAAATACTAATGATTTTTATGTTTCACATGATAGAATACGTGACCTTATTATTGATGGTGAATGGGATCTCGCTTTGATTAATCCTTACATATCGAATGCAGTTAAGAGTGTCATTTATTGTATTCTTGTTCTCAATAATGGCCTTGAAGATAATTTGGTTTGGTCTTATGCAAAAAATGGAGAGTACTTGGTGAAATGGAGATATCAATATGGGAAGAAAAATCTTTTTGGACGTCGCCACAGGGCAGGGTCCTCTATCAATGTCCCTAATCCTAGCTAGAAATTGATTTGGACAATTAAGAATATTCTGCGTGTGCGACAATTTATTTGGAGAATCCTTAGCAGTGCAATAGCTACTAATTCAGCCCTTTACAACCAAAGACGCTTTAGGATGTCTCAGTGCCCTATCTGTGACAAGGAGGAGGAGACTGTATAGCATCTATTCTTCCATTGCCCATGGGCGAGATGTATATGGTTTGACAACATGCTTGGAGGCAAAGTTGAGGTAGATACAATGCATAATTTTAACGTTTGGTGGTTACCGATCATAAGTATGAATTTGCTGAACTTTCAAGACATTTCTTTAATTTGATGGATCTTATGGTTTACTTGCAAACAAAGGGATGCTAAAGTGTTTGATCATATATAACCAAACTCATTGACTGTTACTGTATTAGCTTCTAAGAGTAATTTGTTATAGGAGTGATCTGTAGGGATTTTTTTGGACTATTTAGGTGGGGTTATGTGGATAAAGTGAACTCAATTTTTGCCTTCGTGTCTGAAGCGTTGGCTTTGAAAAGGGCGATGTTGCTTGTGGTGGATTTGGGTCACGACAAAGTGATTTTTGAAATTAATTGTCTTTTTTTCTTTTGCTCATAAATTAATTGTCTTTCTTTGGCTATATGTCTTAAAGCTAAGACACTATATAAATGATCGAGTGGAGGAGTACAATTGTGATATAGGTTATTATTTGTCTTTTTGTTTCCAAGGTTGGGCTCTGTTTGTCCTTTATTCCAAGAAGAAATAACCGAGTAGGTGACTTCTTTGCAACTAATGTTTATGAAAGAATGTACTTTAATTCATTGAATCGGTTTCGCAACTGACACCCTCTTCAACATCGTTTGCCTTGGATATTTTGGAGGGAAGATGCTGCTGATGACAACGCTCTCCACACTCTTTGATGGATGGTGCCTTTTTATGTTTATTTTTTGCATTTGTTTCTGTACCAATTTTGCTTCCCTTCTTCATTCCTGTCTTGGATTATGATTATGTTTCACAAGGGTAGTTCTATATCCCACAATGGTTTTGTTTGTTCCCACCAATGTATTAATTATCTCCCTCAGGTAGTAATATATGGATTCTTTCTCTCTCTTTTTTGTGCAAAGACTACTTATACAAATAATTCAAATCCATATACATAAAATGAGAACGTATCGAATATAGAAAACTAAAACAATCAAAGCAAATGCAAGAGAACAAAGCAAATAAAAGGAAAAAAACTAATTATTGCCAATTGTAGAACTGGAATAAAAGTAACATCAATGACAACACCGAACTCTTGTAGATCTAAAGTTATAAGTGACATAAAAGAAAGTGTTGGTTATAAAACCCGCCTTATAGGGCACATCTCCTTATAAACATCAGCTGTAAGTAGAGCAGCTGCACAATAGCCCTATTTCGGGGTAAAGAACATAAAAACCCCAACCTCATAAAAGAAGCTCAATGATGTCATGTAGAACACTTTTGCTCCTCCATTGAAACAGTTATGGTGACATCGATCACATATCAAACAACACCTCTTGATAATGCCTATGGCTAATAATGGTCACATGATAGGTAAAGCATATACAGTAGTGACCATTGATAAAACCATTCCTTTAAGAACACAAATCTAAGCTACTTGAAGAGGATCAGATCTATTAATGTTTAAATAACTTTCCAACCAAGAGGAGTTATACTTATATCTTACAAATTTATTTATTATCTGAGAAAACACCACCACCAAAACATAACACCACAAAAAAATGAAGAAAAGACGGACAACTTGCATAAAGAAGAGGAAGAGAGCTCTCACTGCTTCAAGAAAGATTTAAAGTAGGCAAGGAAAAACTCTCCTTAAAGGTGAGAGGAGATTATAGTTGACAAAAATCAGAGGGAGGAGCCCGCAGTTGAGAGATCCGAGCTCTGATATACCTTTTTGAAGCAGCTGTGGTTGAAGATGAGGTTTGTCGGCGGCATGTGATGGTGAAACATGCCACCAGTGAGAGGGAGTAGAGGGGGTGAGTTCGCGGGGGAAAAAGGGTGAGGAAAAGAGATGTTGACCCTAACTTCTTATATATGGAATCTTCCTAAGGAAAAGAAATTACAAATTTTTTCTGCGTCAACCTCAAATTTGGGAATAAAATTTGGATGTACCCGTTATAAATATTTTGATATTCATTTTTTAACAATTTACCACCAATTATGTAATAACCACCACATCTGTAATTTTTTCCACACAAACCCATCTTCCAATATGATCACTAAGGAGTGAGGAACAAAATTCCTTTCATAAAAATTTGAAATTGGTTAGTTATAAGTTGAAACGAAATTATTGCATTGGTTCTGGCTCCAACGTGTCCTTCTCTTATTATAATTTTTATATGGGAATATCATTTCTGCCTTAAGTCAAAATTACGCCGTTTCGACTTTTTTTTATGTTTTTATTTTGTTTTCTTTGCTCTTTTTTTGTTTTTGTTTTCTTTCTTTTCCTTTCATCTCTTTATTTAAAAAAGAGCTAAAACGATGTAGTTTTGACTTAAGATAAAAAAAATTTTCTATCTCAAAGACAGAAATGATATCCCTTTTTATATTTTACGGGCGTATTTTCAATTTTTATTTTTTAAACTTTAAAAAATTTAAATATTACCGGCTAATTTTGTTTTAGAAAAATCTCCAGTAAGCTTCTGAATCGGCCCATCGGGGGTGACGATTTTTGCAACTAACCTAAACCCATAAACCCTGCGTCTGGGAAGTTTCAGTTCCGGACTCTGGCAGTGAGTTTTATTATTAAACGACAAACAATTCCCACATGAATCTCCAGATCTGCCTGCTGTATCACATTTGATATCATCGGCAACCTCAGAATCCCGATCCCGAAAATGTCGATTAGGGATGCTCTTCTATGCTTACTGATCGTAACATCTTTGATCTCAGCTGCTTGGGCTGATTCAATTTATGGCTGCGGTGGCTTCGTCCAGGTAAACTAGTCTTAATGTTCCAGTCTTTATGTGAAACCAGTAGAAAGATTTGCAGGCGTTGCAATGGCCGATTTTAGGTGCGATTACTATATTATGCACGTGAGATTTTATTTTTTCGGCGTTGAATTAGACGAGTAAAGCTGAAAATTTGTCGGTTCTTGCTACATAAGGATGATATGTGTGTGTGTGTGTGTGTGTGTGTGTGTGTGTGTTTTGCGAACGGCTGTTGGTCAATTTCTGAGCTCGACGCTGGATGTCACTGCAAGTTTATGTTTTACTTTTGTTATTTGGACAGATGCTTATATATATTCACGACTTTATTTATTTGATCATGAATTTCCATCCTGCAGGCGAGCTCATCTCTAATTAAGTCAAGGAAGCCGACTGATGCCAAATTGGACTATTCTCATATCACGGTACGTATAAACCTAGACTATTTGGGTAATTGGAGCTCTGCCTCTCACTTATTTTTATTCTCACCAAGTGTACGTACGGAATGATATCTGCACAGATAAAATGAAGATCATACGTAGTTAGAAGCTCTATTGCATAGTGCTTATAAAAAAGCTAATGTCTTGAAACCTTGAATATTCTGAAGCTTTTACAAATAATTAAAACCAAGGCATGATTAAAAGATCCACCTCATGTCCTTTTTTTAACCTTTCCCTGATATGTTATTGGGAGGAAAATACGCTGATGCATTATGCATGTTATATCTTGCATGTACAAGGGAATTCCAATTGTTTCTTTAAAACAGTGCATTCACCTGAACGCGTGTTAAAAATTTACTTGCAGGTTGAGCTTCTCACAGTTGATGGGCTAGTAAAGGACAGAACGCAATGTGCTCCAAATGGATATTATTTTATTCCAGTATATGACAAGGTAAAACTTATATAACTTACTGTGAGAAAGCATACTCTGTTGTTGAAGTTGTGAGTTGAAAATATAATAAAGGCCATTCCATTCCTTAAGATGATCTGCATTCTGTATAGTGCTTTGATGATATCTGGTTAATAGTTTCCTCCCCCTTTTTCACTTTTATCTATTTTTATTGGGGGATATTGTGAGATTTTATTGGTTACGTATGTTTTCGTCAAGATATTGTCTCGGGATTGGTAGGATTTGTCATTTGCCGTTATGTGAGTCAAAGTCCCCTTCACCTCCAAGTGTATACACAGATAATTAGTTTATCGGGAAAACAATGGTGAAAACTTTTTGTGCGCTTACATTACTCTATCAGATGTCTTAAAATCACTACCTCTTAAACCAAATCATTTGTAGCATCAAAAGCTTAAAGAAGTCAGTTGGGGGCTTGGGTCTTCAAGAGCAGTTTTTTCCCCTCTAATACATCACTAACAAAGTTTTTGATCTTTTCCTTCTGTTGTCTGATTCAAGGGCTCAAGTTAGGTTGAAATTTTTACGAGTGTTTTGAGTTATTTTTGGTTTCATGATGTGGTGGCAAGGTTTAAACCTTACATTTGAATGCAATCTTCAGTTCTTCTTACTACTACTGTTCTTATTGTAGGGTTCTTTTGTAATTAAAATTAATGGACCTGAAGGATGGTCATGGGATCCAGAAAAGGTTAGTTTATAGTTATTATGCTGTAATTGATCTGATTTATAGCTATCAAGTCGTTATGGCATGGTCATGATCTGCTTGTCTGAAAAGGAGTTCCTGTAAAATCTGACATTTTTTTGTTATTTTATCCTTCTCACAGGTTCCTGTTGTGGTTGATGATAATGGATGCAATGGAAATGAAGATATAAATTTTCGTTTCACAGGGTGGGATAGTTATTTGACTTAATACTTCTTTGTGTCCTTCTGAATCATTTGTTTCCACATTTTCTGCTTTTCAACATTACCCTCTGACGTTTGCATTGTTTAGGTTCACTATATCTGGTAGAGTTGTGGGGGCTGTCAGTGGAGAAAGCTGTTCAGTTAAAAATGGCGGTCCTTCAAATGTGGAGGTTGAGTTATTATCTCCTGCTGGTGATATTGTCTCTTCTGTCTTAACTTCATCATCAGGGAATTACCTGTTCACAGATATTTTTCCAGGTGGGAAAGCTCCAATTTATTTCTTCAAAGAACTTGTGTTTGAATAATTGCATCCCACCATTTCTTGTGGCAACTTCTTTTCTTGCATTTATTGAGGGAATCACCAACTATACATAGTCGTCTTAGATTAATGAATATGGGATTTATTATATTTGATTGATTGCAGGGACGGAGCTTGGAAAAAATATTTGGGGAGGGGGGAACGGGGGATTCGGGGGTTTAGGGGCAGCGCCCCGAACTTTTTTTTAAAGGAAAGTTTTAAATGTATTAAAAAACAAAAGAATATAAACAATAAAAGAAAAGAATATCAAATGTATAAGAAAAGAAAAAAATATTCAGATTTATAATAAAAGTATTTTAACAATTTTAATGTATAAGATAACATATTAGTATGGATGTCATATCAATTACAAAATGAGAAGATATCATGAAATGCTAGAAGATTGTCTGTTATATAATATATCAAAATATTAAAAGTTAACAATGCAATTTATAATACAAAATTAATAAAATACTATACTAAGTGAAACAATTAAAAATTACCTTCAAAGTAATGCTTTTCGCTCTTTTAATGACTTAAATTCATCAATAATTGAATCAATAGTGAAAGTGTCAGTTATTTCTCTTTTAATATGAATTATCATTTCAATGAGATTTACTGATTAGGAAAAAATGTTAAAAATAAAAATTAGGGGGGTCAAAAATAAATTTTATATCATATTTTTATTATTTTTTAAATATGAATAATATTTTTTTTTGGCCCCCCCTTGTATCTACAAAGTTCTGTCCCTGATTGATTGGTATTGAGTCTATGCTTTGCAAGATTGTTACTTGAAGCAGTGGATATTGTTGAAATTAACAATGTTATATATTGAAGGGCTTGGAAGATACAAATAATTTGCAGACAGTTGGAAGAAAGGATTCAACAATATGAAATATGATATACTCCCACTCCCTCCGGTCCTAACTATTGGAGCTATTTACCAGATTTTGGAGAGATTAAGGATACTAGTTAAATTAGTTAATTATATTCATTTTCCTAAAATACCCTTAGTTAAAACTTAAAATGGCATCAGCAAAATATATAGCGTAACAAAGGCTCTCAACCTTTCATATGTTGATTGTCAGACCTTACGCATGTCGGAAATCCTCACACGAGATCTGACTAGCTTACCACTATTATTTTAATGCGTGTGTCATCATCTGCGTATACATTATACTGCGACATCAATACATGAATTTTAAATTAATTATCGTGGAGGAAGTATTAGTAGGGGTGATATGGGAAAAATATGACAAAAATTGTTCAAAATTAGTTTATTAAAAAAAACGATAGAATTAAGGAGTATGTGGCATTAATGAGTTAAAAAAATTACTTACTTTATAGAATATATAGGTATATTATTATGTTTAATTATTATTGAGAAAATATCAATAGGGATATTTTGGAAAGTGATTGACAAAAAGTAAAACTTGGTCCTATAATTAGGACCAAGACCAAGTCCCAAATGTGTTCCTATATTAGGACCAGAGGGAGTAGTTGTTTTTGAAAAGGTTTAATTGGTTACATTCTGTGAGAACAATTGATGATTTACTAAATTGATTCTCTTTTCAGGATTTATGTTTTAGCCAAGAAATTGGAAAGTGTTAGTATGAACTTTGTATCTAGGATATCTGACCAAGGAGTCCATGTCATGTCTTTGTTTTTTTATCTCAATTCTGAAGTAACGCTTTCTCATTGAGTGGTCCATCATTGAGATGAGAATAGAACCTTAATCCAACCTTTGCCAGCCAATCATCCACCCAAAGGTGAATGGACAATCAAACTAAAAGATAGCTAGCAATATTTATGAAACATCGTGAATATGATAGCTATAATGCAAGATATTTTAAATGAAAAGGATCAAATTAAGATAAATATTCTACAATGTATATATGTATGAATAGGTTGGTCCAAGTTGGGGATTGTCCTAGTTTGAGGACTCTAATCCCAAAGTTATTAATTATTAGTGCAATACCAGGCATTGGTTCTCTTCTCTTGCAAAAGGGGGAAAAAATCTTTATCATCATAATGATTATTCACAACTCTCCCTTTCTCAAAATTGCTTAAATAAGTGAATTTTTATTCTAACAGCCGCATTCTTTTTGTTCAGGGAGATATGAACTACACGCATCACACCCTGAGTTGAAAGTTGATATTAAAGGTTCAACACAGGTATGGAGCCTTATTATTGATATCTATTAAGCCTTTTCAATATTATACATAACCTATCTTTCGTCTAGAGCACCTTTAAGTTTATATTTGGAAATCCGTGTGAAATTGGCTTTTACAGCTTGAGTCACAGCTACACTCATGTTACTTTGTCAAAATCATGTTTGATCTAAAACCAACAGGTTTCCAAACACATACACCCAAATTATGTTTAACATCATAATCTTTTATATTCTGCATGGTTTTTTTTTTTCATTATGTGCTTCTTGCAGGTGGATTTGGGCTTTGGAAATGGGGTAGTTGATGATGTTTTCTTTGTCACTGGGTATAGCATCAGTGGCCATGTTGTTGCTCAGGTAATATTTGTAGGGACAATATACTCTCTGGATTATTTTAATTCATTGAAAATGTCTGTTTATATCTTTAAAATTATAACGTCCAGAATAAGTTCTTGTTTGCTGCATCCTTGGTTGAGGTCACAGGAATTTGTTGAGGGATGATAGTTTAGTTTTCAGCCTAGTTAAACTTTCAAAATAATTATAGTTTAAATTTAACTCTCAGATTAAATAATTTCCTTTTATTTTATGTTGTTTTGCTTCGGCTCTCACTTTTCCAGGGAAATCCAATATTAGGAGTCCACATTTACTTATATTCAGATGACGTCTCTGAGGTAGAATGTTTGCAAGGTCCTGGTAGTGGCCCTAGGGAAGGTGTTGCTCTATGTCATGCTGTATCAGATGCTGATGGAAAGTTCGCTTTCAGTTCAATACCTTGTGGTAATTCCCTTTTCTCTTTCTCCCACATGTTGTTTTGAATTTCTGGTGCCCATATATTTCAACAAAAAGTAATTTCTTTCCCAGCTCTTTTATACCATCTGTAAGGAGTTTATTTCATCAATTTTTAAGCAAGCACCTCTTGCACTTTGTACATATGGAAAGAGATACGCTTAGTTTGCCGTATTGCAATTTCTTTTTTCCTTTTTCCCCGGGTGACTCTACTTAGTTTCTCTTGTCAACTTATTTCCTGCATTTATGCTTTCTACTCTAAAATTGGCGCCTTAATCATCCTTCTATTTGCCCAGTTGAATTTGATCCCAAATCCTCTGATGCTACCTAACACACATTAATGACAAAATAAAACATCATTTGTTCATAGAATTAAAATATTGGGAATTAAATCCATTTCGCTGTTATAAATGTGTGTGTTGACTATCGAGTATTAGTTTATGCCTTGAATGAATAAGTGCTTTTCATTGCTTGGTTCTACAGGAAGCTATGAACTCGTGCCTTACTACAAGGGCGAAAATACAGTTTTTGATGTTTCACCTTCCAGTGTCTTCGTTAATGTTAAGCATCAACATGTAACTGTTCCTCAAAAGTTTCAGGTAAATTATAGTGGTAAAACTGTGGCATAGATCAATGACATTAGTTGTCTGGGGTTTTCAGCATATTTATAAATGTCATCCATGTTATTACTTGCAGTAAAATCGTGTAGTTGAGACCACCTGGTGAAGGCAAGAAAAATGTGCTTGCTAGATTACATTGCACTCTTCTTGAGAATGCATTTTTAGAAGACGTAAAATCTGTTTCAAAGCTCTGCTATCTATGTAGAAATTCATGCCCATCCACTTTGAATTTAATTCCATGTGAGATTCTTTTCCCCTATTGGCTGCTAAATGCCTTTTGGCAATTTTTCCCAAAAGTACTGGCATCAAATACTCTATTGGTTTGGACGAGTGACTGCTACAACCAGATACTGTAAATGTTGATGGATGAAGAAATGTTTTTCCTTCATTGCATATATTTATGGTTAGTACAAATAACAGTGGGAATTGGTATTGTCTGTTATCTGCCTGACAGAAGGACACCGGGGAGTTGAATGCCTCAAAAGGATAAGTGAAATTAATATTGGAATTTTATTAGAATAGAAAGCTAAGAAAGAAAACCATGTCTGTATGCAGAAAATACTTCTCGAAGTTCATAGGAATTACAACTATAATTTTTTTTCAGTTTTATGTCAGGTTTTGCAATTATATTTATGTTATTCTTCTGTGGTATCTTTTATTTCAGGTCACTGGATTCTCTGTTGGAGGTCGTGTAGTTGATGGGAATGAAATGGGAGTGGAGGGCGTTAAAATTATAGTGGATGGTCGTGAAAGGTTTATTACCGATAAACATGGATATTATAAGCTTGATCAGGTACGAGTCTTGGTAGATTTGCTCATTTGCTTTGCATGATGCATTGATGAG
The DNA here is from genome assembly GCA_037074495.1 of Acacia confusa. Classification (NCBI taxonomy): domain Eukaryota; kingdom Viridiplantae; phylum Streptophyta; class Magnoliopsida; order Fabales; family Fabaceae; genus Acacia; species Acacia confusa. The sequence continues at coordinate 2,227,548 of CM073507.1, read as the reverse complement.
AGAGTCTCCCTTTTTTATTGAACTCAATTAATTATTTTATTTTACTTTATCCAAAATAATATCTTAGTGATGTGTATCTTTCTCCATCTCCCTCACTTACCTGGTAACTTGGATTTTTTCTTCTTTGTCAAATTTTTAAAATTTCCTTAGGCCTGCATGTTTGGAATTTCCTTAATCATCTTGCATTGTGTTAAGCTTTATCTTAACTGCTTGTAGTCTATATAGTTTCTTCTAATCCTCATGCTGGTATTTTAAGGTTACATCCAAGCACTATACCATAGAGGCCAAAAAGGAGCACTACAAGTTCAAGAAGTTGGAGAACTACATGGTAAAATATGAATTTGAGTCTAACATGTTTGTCTTATAATGTCTCGCTATTAAGTGATTACTAATATTATATTGTTGGGAAAAGAATGAAATTTTGAGATTTAAAAATGAACCTTGCTGCCGCCATGCCTTTAAAAACATTGTTTATTTGATCAGGTATTGCCAAATATGGCTTCAATTGAGGAAATCAATGCCATTTCATATGATCTATGCGGTGTGGTTAGAATGGTTAGTGGTGGCCTTAAAGCAAAGGTATGCATCTACCTTCTTTTCTTGTTCTTTATCAAGTATTTTTGTTATATTAACTGAAGCTAATTTCTTATTTTTAGGTGGTTCTGACTCATGGACCCGAGAATGTGAAACCACAAAAGAAACAGATAGATGCAAATGGAAAGTTTTGCTTTGAAGTATGTCGGTTGCTTTTTTTCTTTTCTCGTTTTGCCTATGTCTTCTGGTTTGGCTTAATTTGAAAGAGAAGTGAAGTGACATGTCAAGCTTAAAACAATGTGATATACAAGCTACATCTAAATTTTCTTTTTAAGTGGACAATATTTCAGGATTTTTCTTCTTTGTTTTGGAATTATTTTAAAGTATACGCTATATTTTTATTTGTTCCTTCCCTACAAGTGGCGTCTAACTTTTTATCCTTTTTAATTAATAATTTACAATGTTTAGGTTTTGCCTGGTGAGTATCGCTTGTCAGCTATTGCTGCTACTCCTGAGAGTGTTCCTGGACTCATATTTTTGCCATCTCACATTGATGTTGTTGTCAAAAGTCCATTGTTGGATGTTGAGTTTTCACAGGTAATATGTCCATCTCTACATCTTAGTTCCTTTCATTTTCATCTTTGTAATCTTTTCCGCCAGATGCTTGCTAAAGTGAAGTCCTTGGAATCATAAAATCTGCAAATTAAGAGTTTCCTAGCGTTTACTCAGCATGATTATGATCATTCTTTTGGTTGTGTCCTGTTCTGCAGTATGGATATGCAGATTTCATAATGGTAGCTCTGATTTTGTTAGGGTATAATTACTAACTTCAGTTTCAGGCCTTCAATTATTATTTATGTGATTTCCCAAAAATAATTAAAATTTGATCTGAATCTTTTAAATTTCTTTTGCTTCCATTTTTTGCTTCCATTTTTATTTTCATAGGGGGTCCTTTTTATAAGGTCCAGCAACACTTCGGCCTCTACAATCTATTTATAATGGAAAATGTTCGCTTCTGATATCTTGTGCTGCATGATTGTAGGCTCTTGTAAACATTCATGGTGCCGTAGTCTGTAGAGAGAAATGTGGTCCATCTGTATCTGTTTCTCTTGTGAGACATTTCAATAAACATAATGAAGAGAGAAAGACAATTGGCTTGACCAATGAGAGTAGTGAATTTCATTTTTCAGACATTATTCCCGGAAAGTACAGGCTTGAGGTTTGTCTCTGCACACATTCCCATTTTATAATTATTTAAGCATAACATACCTGCTTGTTGTGAAATATATTTCCTGATCATTCTCATTATAATTTTTTTCCTTTTTACTCCTTTTTGTTCAGTTTTTCATGTTAACCATAATGCCTTGATTTAGGTAAAACATAAGTCATCAAAATCAGCAGCCATGGAAGATAACTGGTGCTGGGAGCAGAGCTTCATTGATGTAGATGTTGGAGCTGAGGACTTGAAAGGAGTGTTATTTGTCCAAAAAGGCTACTGGGTCAATATTATTTCCACCCATGATGTTGACAGTTACATGACCCAACCTGATGGTTCAAACCTGAATCTGAAGATTCAGGTAATTTAATCTGCCAAATGCCAATTATAGCCTCTTGAGAGTTTGTCAGGGAAATGCAGCAGCTACTCAAAATTCAACATTTTGTTGTGTGAATTGCAGAAAGGTTCCCAGCAAATATGTGTAGAATATGCTGGAGTTCATGAGCTGCATTTCAAAAACTCATGTGTCTTCTTCGGGAGCTCAGCTGTGAAAATTGATACGTCTAATTTGTTGGTAATGGACTTCACTCCACTCCCCCCCCCCCAAAAAAAAAAGACCAAAAATAAATAAATTTGGTTCCCTTTTTTTGACTTTCTTCTCATTTGTTTAATAACTTTTTGGTAGCCCATCTATCTGAAAGGAGAAAAGTACCTTCTTAAAGGACAAATAAATGTAGAGTCCAGCTTGCTAAATCAATTGCCTGAGAATATGATTGTGGATATTCAAAATGGTGGAGATAGTGTGATTGATGTGACCAATGCCATACGTTCATCTGATGGGAAAGATCAAATAAGTGCTGCTATCTATGAGTATTCTGTATGGGCTAATCCTGGAGAAAAGCTTACTTTTGTTCCTCGGGACCCAAGGTGCACTATTTTGGCTAGTTTGTTTTAGCTATATCAGTTGGATAACATCTTTTTATCAAAATGTTTTCTTATTGTGAGTTTACTAAGGAGTCATGGGCTCCACTTCCAAGCAAAGTAGTGATAAAGGTAAACATATGTACTCCTTATGGTCATTAATATAAAACCTAGTTGACTTTTTTGAAGAGATTAAGGAAGCGAAATAAATAACTTTAGAGTATTTATATTTATAATTTTTATTCCAAATTAAGTCTGACCTATTAAATGATACACAACATATATTATGATTAACTAACTTATTTAGTTTCCTTAACTTCTCCAAAAAAAGGTCAACTAGGCCTTATATTAAAAACTAAAGGTAGTGTGTTTTAAGAATTGAACTTTTGAATAAATTTATAATAATCAATTGTATATTATTTAATAGTATTTTTATGCTGCATATAATCTGTACAATCGTTAATAGTATGATTACTGGACTTAACATTGAATTGGTTCAAGCAGCTCTGCAGTCTGGTTTGTAGGATACTGTTGACTTGTTCTTTTGATTTATCACAGGAATGATGGGGAGAAGAAGATACTATTTTATCCTAGAGAACATCATGTAAGTAGTAACTAATAATATGCTAATTTACCCTCTGATGTCTTTATTGGAGTGTTACTGAAGCTTCATCTAAAATTTGCTTGTAGGTCTCAGTGACAGATGGCAGTTGTCAAGCCCCTGTTCCTACATTTTTGGGTCGACTGGGTTTATATATTGAAGGATCAGTTTCACCTCCTATTTCTGGCGTTCTTATTAGGATTCTTGCTGCTGGTGATAGCCATATCACTGGTCTTAAAAGTTGGGGATCAGTACTTGAAACTTCCACTGCGGCTGATGGCACCTTTGTAGCAGGTCCTCTATATGATGATGTTACATACAATGTTGAGGCTTCAAAGGTAGTCATTTTCTCAGTTCAATGTCAAACGGGATAAAATAAATGCATTGAAAGGTTTGTTTTTTGTCAGAACATAGGTTTCAAAAGCTATTTTCCGCAAGCCAAGACAAAACTTCTCTCACATACTTACCCCGTAAATCTCAAAAGCTATTCTCCAAAGCTAATCCAAATTGCCTCTGAGTATTAAATAGATAAAGGGCATGCATCTCTGTATCGATGCTTTCAGTTCCAGTTGCAGAGTCTTTGGCAATTCAACATATAGACAATGATATCTCAGAAAATCACAATCTCAAAATTTGCATTTAATGTCCTTTTTTCTACCTGTATTAAGATTTTCACGTGATTGTCAGTAAATATCAAAACAGAATGCAGATAACCATTTTCCGTAGTTTGTTCTTGTGACTTCCTTCATTCTTTCCTTAGATTGATTGATCGCTTTTCTCTTGCAGCCTGGTTATTATTTAAAACAAGTTGGGTCTCATTCTTTCAGCTGTGAGAAGCTTAGTCAAATTTCAGTACGCTTACATCACAAAGATGATGCTAGAGAACCCATTCCGTCTGTGCTGTTATCCTTGAGTGGTGATAATGGCTATAGAAACAACTCAGTATCTGGGGCTAGTGGAACTTTCCTGTTTGATAATTTGTTTCCTGGGATGTTCTATCTGCGTCCTGTTTTGAAGGTAGCTTACTGGACAGACATTTTAACATATATTGCAAGCTACGTTTATATATTCTTCTTTTCCTGATTATCTGGTCAGGTTTGAGAAAGAAGAAATGAAAAAACTTCCGTGTAGCTTTATTGTTTAGTTTTCTCATTCAAAACCTTCCGCAATCTATATTTTCTTGTTTTAATATTTGGAGTTAAGGGGCAATTTTGCTCTGAAAGTTTCAAAACTTGGCCATTATTTTAATTAATTTTGATTGTTAGTTGACCAAATATACTAACCTAGTAGTCCACATGTCATCAACATCATTTTTATTAAGATGCAAATTTGCCCAAGAAGTCCATGTGTCATTTACTTCATTTTTTTTCAAAGTTGGATTAAAACTTTCAGAGCAAATTTGCACCTTAACACAAACAATATGGATGACATGTAGACTGTTAGCTCGGCAAATTTAGTCAACTAACGGTCAAAATTAATTGAGATAACGGCCAGGGCAAAATTGCTTCTTTTTTTAAACTTCCAAGGTAAAATGCCCCTAGAAAAACTTTCGGAGCAAAATTGACCCTCAACCCTAATATTTATCACATTGTGCTTATATCACAAGATCGTTATATTTTCTGCTTGCTTAGGACTTAAAATTGAAGTGAAGAAAGTTGCAGTGTATGGAATATGAGGAATTTTTTTTAAGTGTTTATTTCTTCCGCTGAAGCTTTCTTAACTACCTTACCCACTATTCATTATTTTGTAACGTAGGAGTTTGCTTTCTCACCTCCAGCACAGTCGATTGAGCTTGGAGCTGGAGAATCTAGAGAAGTCATTTTCCAAGCCACCCGTGTAGCTTACAGGTTTTATTTTCTTACTTAACCCACTTCGTCTCTTCTTTCATTTATTTTATTTTTCTTTTGTTTAAGTGGAAACGATAACTGGTCATTATATAGAAGTTAACTGCCCATGTAACATATATACCAGTTGAGCCTGTTGTTGGCCCAATAGATTAACGTTGAATAATTTGTTACACGAATATACACGGTTGAAAAGTCTGGTATGGGCAGGAGACAAACTATAAATTCATTAGTAATCCTAAAAGCAGAATCTTCGATGGCTAATCCTGCCCTCTTTGCTTGAGATATAGCCATACCAAAGACTAGGAGCAGCGCACTGTTGCCTGGTTTTTTAAAGCCACAATGCTTGAACTCCTTTGTGTAGGGAGTTTTGAGTACCTTACTACTCAGTCCAACTGTCCTTAGTGATTTGTATGCATTCTCCAACTTAAGGAAATATTACTCCTGAAGATTCTTAGGCAAATCAACTTTGCAGTGCTACAGGCAGAGTTTCTCTATTATCTGGCCAACCAAAAGGAGGGGTTCCTGTTGAAGCACGGTCGGTGTCAAAAGGTTATTTTGAAGAAACTGTGGCAGATTACTCTGGAAATTACCGTCTGAGGGGGCTGTTGCCTGATACTACCTATGTCATCAAAGTAGCTAAAAGAGATGGTGTAGGGAGTTCTAGCATAGAGCGTGCTTCTCCTGATTCCATTTCTGTCCAGGTTTAGTCCTTGCTAGTTATCTTTTTTAGCTCTGTTATTGAGGGGCGAAGTTCAGACTTGGATTTTAAACTTGTTTTCTGATGTTTCCAGGTTGGAACTGAGGATATGAAGGGTTTGGATTTTATAGTTTTTGAGGAGCCAGAAATGACGATTATGAGTTGTCACGTTGAAGGAAGCAGTACGGAGGAACAAAGAAAACACCTAATAGTAGAAATCAAGTCAGCTAGTGACGCAGCTAAGATAGAGTCCGTCTTCCCCCTGCCAATATCCAACTTCTTTCAGGTGAAGGACTTACCTAAGGGCAGATACCTTCTGCGGCTTCGATCTGGTCTTCCTCTAAGCTCCCACAAATTTGAATCGGATATCATTGAGGTTGACTTAGAGAAAAATGCTCAAATCCATGTGGGCCCTCTGGGATACAGATTTGAAGACGATCAGCTGAAGCAGGTATATTGTTTCATCTTTTTCACCCTTTAGCAAAATTTGCATTAGTTATTCTTCCATTCTCACCTTTTTCCCCATGGTCTAGTAGATGAATATAATAATATTCTCAATTGCCGTGCCCTTCAGGATTTGACTCCCGCGCCAGTATTCCCTCTTGTAGTTGGTGTACTAGTTATTTTGCTATTTCTTAGTATGCCGAGGTAAGTGCTTCAATTATTTATATCCCTATTTACCCAATGCACCAATTTGAAGTCTTTTCTCATGTATACTTTTTTTCCCACCCTCCATCCATCCATCTCCATCTGAAGACTGAAGGATTTGTATCAAGCCACATTAGACATGCCCATGCCCACAGGAGGACTTGCTGCAACTTCGAAAAGGGAAGTGCGGAAGCCAGTGGCAAGAAAGAAGACGTACTAAATGCTTTTGCTCTCTCATATGACATTCTCATTTTGTTTATGTTTCAAAATAAGAAAAATCAATAAAAAAAAAAAAATTAGAGTTAGGATCGGGATGAAGTTGAAGTTGGCCATATGTTACGTTAAGTTGGCCGAAAGAAAAAATCTTAGTAGTTTTGCAGCATTTACTTTATCCTTGATAGGATTTCCCTTCTATTCTAGAGGATCAAATTGGCACTGACTTTACTAATTAAAGAATTATCAATTTTTGGCGACCGTTCCCATCAAATGCTTCTATCGCCCTAATTGATTGTTATTGGTCTAACACAATAGAAACTTTTCTGCCAAATGGTAGGGTATCAATCTAACATAATATTTAGGGCTGCCCCTTTATATTTTCTCTCAAGAGAAACTAAAACTGATTTGAACTTCGACGGATGGTGGAATTATCATGCTTTTTTCTTCAAATTAATTATGGTATGATACTGGAACAAAGATTGATTTTATTTTTTTTATCTGAAGATGGATTTGCCTGTGAGGGGATAATGATTGAATGGAGCCTTGAAGGGACTTCTGACCCATTTAATATATTAATATTAACCGGCAATGAATATGAAGAACTTCATCGGATTTCGCCATGATCAAATTTTATCTTTAAAGAACTTTGGTTGTAAATTCTAAATTGAACTAAATATTTGAGAGGAAAATTGGGCAAATCCAGATTTTATTAGGGACAAATCAAATATTTCGTAACTATCATCTGTATCAATTTCTCTTGCGTAAAAGAACATAAATCTCCTTTAATAGCATCAGTTTTGGTAAGCTGTATCAAATATTGTATCTTCTCTTGGTTTGGCATCTGCGTGTTTGAATAGCTGCTTTATTAGCTACATTAGTCATATATATGCATTAAGTATTGGGTATCCCAATATTGATACACTTTCCTTTTATGTTCTCGAGTTTCGTTGTATATATTTACCACTAGAGTGTTCTTCCCTCGTATCACTCCTGTGCAAGATTTTCCTCTCCGTTAAAGCTGTGGATCCCTTCCTTTCGGCTTTTCTCATGGCTTCTCCAAATGGCCCACTTGGCAACCATTCTGAACCGTTGGAAAAGATTTTTGACTTATCTGATGGAAAGCTTACCGTTAGAGGTGAGCCATTGCTAACACAAGTTCCACAAAACGTATCCTTCGCTCCTTTCTCTTCCATTTGTCATTCCTCTGAATCTGATGCTCCCTCATATCTGCTTCAGCGTGTGCTTGCCCTATCTCACAAGGGTGGCTTCCTTGGTTTCTTCCAAGAAGAGCCTTCTGATAGGTTGATGAACTCCTTGGGTACATTCACTGGAAGGGACTTTCTCAGTATCTTTAGATTCAAAACATGGTGGTCTACCCAGTGGGTGGGAAATTCTGGCTCTGACTTACAAATGGAAACCCAATGGGTTCTCTTTGATCTTCCTGAAATCAAGTCCTACGTTGTCATCATTCCTATAATTGAAGGAAGCTTTAGGTCTGCCCTCCATCCTGGCTCTGACGGGCACGTAATGATTTGCGCAGAGAGTGGTTCCACTCAAGTGAAAGCATCCAGTTTTAATGCTATAGCATATATTCAAGTGTCTGAAAACCCCTACAACTTGATGAAAGAAGCATTTAGTGCCCTGAGGGTTCACCTCAACACCTTCAGGCTCCTAGAAGAGAAAACCTTGCCAAATCTCATTGACAAATTTGGTTGGTGCACTTGGGATGCCTTCTACTTAACCGTAGACCCTGTCGGAGTTTGGCACGGATTAAAAGATTTTGCCAAAGGTGGTGTGGCCCCGAGGTTCCTCATCATCGACGATGGATGGCAAAGCATCAATTTTGATGAGGATAACCCCAATGAGGATGCCAAAAATCTCGCTGTGGGTGGCAAACAAATGACTGCAAGGATTTGCAGGCTTGAAGAAGGCAATAAGTTTAAAAAATACCAAGCGGGTCTTATGTTAGGTTCCAATGCTCCTCCATTTGACCCAAAGAAGACAGAGAAGCTGCTCGCAAAAGGGGTTGAACTACAGCGATTGGAGAGCCGCGTGGAGGCCATCCAACATGAGAGTGCCAATCTATCAAATACTGAATTAATGAGGATGAAGCAGTTGAAACAAGATATCGATGATCTTTTTGGGGAAGGACCAAGAAGGGTTTGGAATAAAGAATGTGGAGGATCGTGTTGCAAAACAGAGGACTCAGGGATGAAGGCTTTCACAAGGGATTTGAGGACCGAATTCAAAGGTTTGGATGATATTTATGTCTGGCACGCCCTTTGTGGTGCCTGGGGTGGGGTGAGACCGGGAGCAACCCATCTGAATTCAAAAATAGTGCCATGCAAACTCTCTCCAGGGCTTGACGGCACAATGCACGATCTTGCCGTCGTCAATATTGTGAAAGGTTCAATTGGGCTTGTTCATCCTCATCAAGCCCACGACATATTTGACTCTATGCATTCCTACCTTGCCAAATGCGGCATTACTGGGGTCAAAGTGGATGTCATTCATGTGAGTTTTCTCCACCAACTTTAGATTTAACTGTTCTTTTCAATCCCCCCCCTAATAATATGCGTATTTTTTAAAATACGGACACTTGAGTATGTGTGCGAAGAATACGGGGGCAGAGTCGCCCTGGCTGAGGCTTACTATAGCGGCCTGACAAATTCCATTGTGAAGAACTTCAATGGCTGTGGAATCATCGCTAGCATGCAACAGTGCAATGACTTTTTCTTCCTGGGGACGAAGCAAATCGCAATGGGAAGAGCTGGTGAGTACATGCAGCCCTTACTGTTGTGTTCGCCATGTCAATTAAGGCTCCAAGTCTAACCTGAAAATGATCTCTCCCTGTTTTATTGTGTGTCAAAGGTGATGACTTCTGGGTGAGCGATCCAACGGACCCAATGGGATCATTCTGGCTGCAAGGTGTACATATGATTCACTGCGCCTATAACAGCCTGTGGATGGGGCAGATGATTCAGCCTGATTGGGATATGTTCCAATCAGTTCATCAGTGCGCCAGATTTCATGCAGCGTCAAGGGCCATTTGTGGTGGTCCGGTCTACCTGAGCGACCAGGTCGGCTCTCACGATTTTGATGTCATCAAGAAGCTTGTGTATCCTGATGGCACCATCCCCAAGTGCATCCACTTCGCCCTTCCCACCAGAGACTGCCTCTTCACCAACCCTCTGTTTGACCAAAAAACCCTTCTCAAGCTCTGGAATCTTAACAAGGTACCCTCCTAAGTACTCCCGACTCATACACATAATATAAAGCTGGCCAATAATTTGATTATTTTGCTTGCAACAGTATAGTGGGGTGATTGGTGTGTTCAACTGTCAAGGGGCTGGTTGGGACCCAGAGGCGCAACGCATAAGGGGTTTCCCTGAGTGCTACAAGTTAGTCTCTGGTTCGTTTCATGTAAGTGAGGTTGAATGGGACCAGAAGAAGGAAACAGGTGATATGGGTCAGGCAGAGGAGTACGCAGTGTACCAGAGTGAGGCCAAGAAACTCATTCTCATGTCACGCCAATCTGAAAGGATCCCAGTTATACTCCGGCCTTTTACGTTCGAACTCTTCATCTTTGTTCCTGTTCATAAGCTCAGAGTTGGCGCGAAATTCGCACCCATTGGGCTAATAAACATGTTGAACAGTGGAGGAAGTATCAAAGAATTGGAGTATGAGGAGGATGGAGGCGAGAGTGTTGCCAAGGTTAAGGTTAAAGGAGGAGGCAACTTCCTCGCGTACTCGAGTGAGATTCCTAAAAAGTGTCAACTGAATGGTGTTGACGTTCCTTTCCTGTGGCTACCATATGCCAAACTAACCCTCCACCTTCCTTGGATCGAACGTGCTCGAGGCATCTCCGATTTGTCGTTTTACTTCTAACATTACTGAGATTTTATTTAGTTTCCTTGTAATATCTTTTCTTTCCCCCTCAAAATAAAATCAGGATTCCAACCGTTCCTCCGGTTCCCACCCACCCAACCATCCGAGAGGAAATCTTCTCCTTATCTTGTTTCTCATGAGCCAAATTTGAGCCGTTAATTGAGAAAATGAAAAAAAAAAGTAAAAGTAATATTGTATTAATTAAACGGATGAAATTTAGAGGTTATGGGGGGATAATAAGAAAATGATAAGGAGAGAAACCCAACCCTATAGGTCATGGCTATGATGAAGAACTCCCGCAGCAGCGGAAGAAACGACACCGTTAGCCAACTTAACTGCATAGTCAGTAAACACTGACTCTCCCTATTTTTTTTTGTTTTTGTTTTTGACCAACAGCTTGATGATAAAATAATATTTATTTCAATAAATTTTACGGAGGACTGCAGGGGTATATATTTTAAAATGGGACAAAATAAAATTTGATATAGTTAATTAGAAGTCTTTTTCTTATAAAATAATATTTATTTCCATAAATTTTACGGAGGACTGCAGGGGTATATATATTAAAATGGGACAAAATAAAATTTGATATAGTTTGTTAGAAGTCTTTTTCTTAGACATAAATTTTAAATTTGATTTAGGGTTTACTATCCTAATTGCAACATTTCAATTCATTCCATGTCCCAAATTCATGTTTTTTTTTTCAAAAGCTATATCTATAATGGGTTTATCGTTTGTCATGTCACTGGATATAAGCTTTTGTCCAGTGAAGACAAAACTAGTGAAGAAAAAACTACGTCGTTTTATCATTAAAAAAAACTACAAAATACTGAAAACAAATTCTTTCTCCCACTTTCTAGTAAATCGAAAAATTTGCGGAATAACTTCCCAATAAACAAAAAAATCGGAATATAAACTACTATCACAATTCCTTGATCATTAATTTAATTGAAAACTAAATAAATGAATAATATTTAAAATATAATTTACTAATAATAAATTTAAATTAATAATTCCATAATTTGAAAAATATTATTTTAGTTAATTAGTAATTCTTAATTATTAATTAGAATTATTTCATTTATTACAAAAATAATTATTAATAAATTATCGATCCTAAAATTGTGACAGCAGTTTATATTCCAATTTTTTTTTCACTGAAAAGTTATTGTATGATTTAGATTGATTTAATTTTATTAATTTAGATTGATTTGATTTTATTAGTTTAAATTGATTTCATTTTATTAGTTTAGTATTAGTTTTATTTTATTAGTTTAGATTGATTTTATTAGTCTAATTTTTAGTTTAAGTTGATTTGATTTTATTAGTTTAGGTTGATTTCATTTTATTAGTTCTGATTTTTTTGTTCATTGGAACTTATTCTGTGACTTTTTCGATTTATTGGAAGGTAGAGGGAAGAATTTATTTTCAATTTATTTTTTAATATCGATTTATTGGAAGGTAGAGGGAAGAATTTATTTTCAATTTATTTTTTAATATTTTTTAATAATAAAACGACGCAGTTTTGTCTTCACTGGACAAAAGCTTATATCCAGTGACATAACAAATGATAAACCCATCTATAATTATATATTAGTTACGTCTATAATGTATAACTAGAATGCTAAAGAATAAAGAAGGACCTTATATATTAGTTTATCAGTTTATCTATAATTATAATATAATTTAAAAATAAAAATTAAAAATAGCATGGTTGAGATCACTTTCTACTTTCTATAAGATGTTCGCCGAAAGATCAATGTAATACATATAATTGTAATTTAATTTATAGATTTATAAATCTATTAATTTATAACTATGTAATTTGTCTGTATCTACAAAATCCAAATCTAAAAATTATCGTAAAGGATTGAATTTTATTTCAATTTCATAATAGTTAAACATTAAATATAATTATAAAGGTGAGATAAACTAAATATTTTTAAAATAAATATATCAGTATTTGCGTGTATCAAAAACATATCATAATCAAATTATCCTTTTTTTAAATAAAAACGATGAAAATATCAAAAGAATAAAATAATCTCGTAATCCAGAAATTATAGTTATTTTAATATTGTATAAAAAAGGAAGCATATCATAATCAGATTATCTTTTTTTTTTCCCCTTATCAGAGAAGAGATTATTATCCTATATATTGATTATTGATCCAAATCCTTCCCCCTCTATATAAAAAGAAGATTGACCGATCAGTTACAATAATACTCCATCAGCAATCTAGCGAAGTCAGAGTTGAGATAGCGACAACGATGGCGAGTTCTCAAATGTCAGGGGAGCCTCACGTTGGAGATGAGAACACGAATAAGAATAAAAGATTTGGAGAAATAGAAGAAGTCATAGATGATTTGGAGAGGGCTTTTGTGAGTTTGGAGAACTTCGAAATCCTTAAGGATGCGCCACAGGATCACTCTTTCCTGTCCAAGAAGACGACCAACAGAAGACGAAATCTCATGGAAACGATGAAGGCAGAATGCGAGGTCTTGAAGCTTTGTCTCGCCGGCACTTCCATTTACGTCAGAGCATACGAGGAGAGGCCTGATCTCATGCGAGCCATTGTTGTAGGCCCTGAGGAAACCCCTTACCATCTCGCTTTGCTCTGCTTTGATATTCGCTTCCCTTCCAAGTATCCCACCATACCCCCTGAGTTTTCCTATCACTCCTATAACAATAATAATCACTCCTCTTCCCATTATCCCAATTCTAACATTAATGCAGAGCTTAAGCATTTTTTTAATCTCAAAATGAAATCTTGTTCTACCCCTTTGAAAATACTGCAGCTTCTCACTCTCACCCAAACCTGCTTTCTTGTTCACAAACCGAATCAGACTGTGAGTGTTCCTTCCGGTGGACAAGGACCTGACACGACAGAGATGAAGCACATCTGGGAGGCCATGCTCTGCATGTTGAAATCGCCGCCTCAGAATTTTGAAACGTTCGTCGCAGGATACTTTCGCACCAGGGCCCACCAGATTCTCATGAACTATAAATCCCATATACGTCTTGATGAAACAACGATAGGTCTGTTCTACAGACTCCTTAGAGCGTTTGAAGACAATGGAACTTATTGTAAACATCACTGCACCGAGGAATATTTTGACCTATTGCGTCTCCAAGAGACGCTGCCTCTACCTCGGCAGAAATCTGCCAACTCTGGATACTTTTGTAGCTTGCTTTTGTAAGTTTAGCCCTAGCGTCAGTCTTTTCTCTAAAGAATTTTGTCTATTTCAGTATAGATTCCAGTGACTCTGAAAACTACTCTAAGGAAGGGAAGGGAGATTAAGTTGGTTCATTGTTGGTTCATTATATTGATCGAACATGGTCATTCCATTAATTTTTTTCACTTGATTCATTTTTGAGACTATGCATGTATTTGTAAATGTTTCTGGGCTATGTCTCTGTTCAGTTAATGAAATTCAAAATTTTACTCAGAACAAACTTAACAAACTTACGAAATTCAAAAAATTTACTCAAAACAAACTTATGAAATTCAAAATTTTACTCAAAACAAACTTTTTTTTTTAATAAAATATCTATTGAGTAAAAAACTCTAACCACCCCTTAGAAATAAACCTAGGTATTTATTTGAGTAAAATACTCTAACCACTCAAATACTCTAACCACCCCTTTATTTTATTGGACCTCCATTCCATTTGAAAACTTTTATATATAGGCCATTGAAATCAAAATATATGTTACACAAACATATACTTATATTTGTTAAAAAAATATACATCCAAAACATGCTCCCATAAACCATTGGATATTACACATGGTATCAGTATTAAATTGTATTAGGTTCAATTCAAGTTGCTATGTCGATAAACCATTGGGATATTACACATAGTATCAGTATCAAGTTGTATTAGATTCGATTCAAGTTGCTATGTCGACCTAATTCAAGTTGCTATGTCGACCTAGGGGTGGGTATCAGTATCAAGTTGTATTAGGTTCGATTCAAGTTGATATGTCGACCTAGAGGAGTGGGTATCAGTATCAAGTTGTATTAGGTTCGATTCAAGTTGATATGTCGACCTAGTATTAGGTTCGATTCAAGTTGATATGTCGACCTAGGGGTGGGGTGGGTTTGTCAAAAAAATATACATCCAAAAAATACTCCCCATAAACACTCCCCATAAACATTGGGATATTACACATGGTATGGGGTGGGTTTGTCAAAAAAATATACATCCAAAAAATACTCCCCATAAACATGGTATTAGTATCAGGTTGCCGACCTAGGGGTGGGCTGGGATATTACACATGGTATTAGTATCAGGTTGTATTATGTTCGAGTTGCTATGTCGACCTAGGGGTAGGGTGGATGGATTGAGATGTTTACAAATGAGATATGCTATGCCCCTAGGTGGGGTGGATTGAAATGTTTACCAATGAAATTAAACCTCTCTTGAGATGTTATAAATGATATCAGGGATAGGTTTCGATCCCTATACTGTTCCAAAATTCAATCTAACATGTTCGTTCTATTCTCACTCAACAATGGCTATGATAAAGAATTATAGTCTCTTAAAGCGGACGAAACGACACCATTAGCCAACCTAACTGCCTAATCAGTAAACACTGACTCTCCTCAGTAAACATGGACTCCCCCTGTTTTTTTTTGTTTTTAACTAATAGTTTGGTGATAAAAATATATTTATTTCAATAAATCATAGGCACAACTGTAGGGGTGTATATTATAGCATTCGTTTAGTTACAAGTTTTTTACTTAGACATAAATTATATTAGTTAGATCCCGATAATATTAAGAGCTAGGCACTAAGATGTTACATTCGGTATCAAAGTTAATGAAATTCAAAATTTTATTAAAAATAAACTTTCTTTTATCTTAATATCTGAGTAAAATAAACTTTCTTTTATCCATACGTCAGAAAGATTTTTTTTCGACCTTTATCAACCTGTTTGATTCATTTTTGAGGCCATGGATATCATTCCTAATTGTTTCTCGGTTATTTCTTTGCTGAGTTGATGAAATTCAAAATTTTACTCAAAACAAACTTTATTTCATCTTAATATCTAATGGAGTAAAATATTCTAATGGCCTCTTTTGATAGATAACATAAATATACACTGTTTTACCCTATAATTGAAAGGAGTATTTTTAGGATTTGAACCATAAAAATAATTTTATTACTACACGCTCACCCTCCTAAAAAGTAATTCTATTCATATTTTTGAAATTTCTAATACGTTATACTACCTCTGGTCATAAATATAAGATCTTGTTGACTTTTTTAAAAAAAATTAAAGAAGTTAAATAAATTATTTAATTATACATTGTATAAGTAAGATAAATTAATAATTTGATTAGTTTTCTTAATCTTCCTAAAAAGTCAGCTAGCTCTTATATTTAATATTAAAGGTAGTAAAATGTATTGATTTTGATTATCTTATAAAATTTATCATTTAAATTTCTAACGGTATTTATTGAAGCATGTTTATTTTGAGTTTTTTAAAAAACGGATAAGAACATATTTCAAACATATTTTTGTTATTATACAGTATAAATAATATAAGGTCATGATATTATATAAATAATTATCGCTGCAGCCATTGATTTTTATTCTTAAAGTTTACCAGCTTTGAAAAATCAATTAGAGATTTGATTTGATGAAGGGAAAATTAAATTAGTAAATAAAAATATTTTAATTAAAAAATAATTTTCTTAAATCCTTTTGAAATATTCTTAATAGATCCATCTAATTAGGACAAAACTAAAGGGTTGCGAGTGTAATTTACTGTACCTATTCGAAAGATTAATCCTCTCCCATATTATCCGCTCCAGGCATATGTTGCAGCAGCATTATGTTTTCTACCTGGAACGACACCATCGTGGTGAATCCATTGAAATTCAAATTACAGCTTTACTGTCACCAGGTGAATTAAATTAACCGGAAAAATACAAAATTTGAATCCTAAAATTGTAACAAAATAGAATCCTGCTCTGTAATATCAGATATCATATCTGGACAAATATCTAAAAAAATGAAGGAGGGAGACGCCATAATACCTGAGTAGATGAAAATGTTTAGTTCTGGAGAGGAAGCTCTAAAACAAACGAGTTCTTTGGTGGAAGATCCGGGGATGAGAGATAACAAACAAATCGCAAGTTTGTGCGTGAATCTAACACAGAAAACTTCAATCCAATCTGAGGAATTTACCGACAAAGAAACGGATCGGAACTAAGGCGGTCAAAGTGTTTGAGTAGATTCACGCACAAACTCGCAGTCTGGCTTACCTCTTGGTTACCAATTGCAGTGCCAAGATGAGAATGAATGGGATTATATAGAGAGAAGCAAAATTCAAAGGTTATGGTGTCGGCGTGTCGCATCTTCTTACGCCCGTACGCTGTGCTTATGCCATCCGCGAGTGCTCCATTTGGGGTCAGATTCCTAAAATAATTGCCTTCTTTTCGATCCAATTCTTGAGAATAAACTCCACATCTTTTCTTTTCTACTATTCGTTTTCTTTTTGGAAAATTTCATTCAACCAAGATCTGGCATGATTTCAGTCGCAAAACCTTTTGAAACTTTTACTGGATTCCATTAGCTAAAATGAAATCATGTGAAAGGATAAAAATACCCTTCTTTTTTTTTAGAAGAACATTTAGAAAACAAATAAATACATTTATAAAACAAATAATAAGATTTGAAAGAACAAAGGAATTAAATACATTTGGTCATTTAAAGACAAATATAAAATTTATAAGATAAATAAAATAAAGGTATTATTGTGTTTTTCACGCCCAAAATTAATTTCATTTTAATTTAAGAGAATGCAATCAATTTATTTTTTATTTTTTTTTAAAAAAGGGATTGAGGGACATTATGTGACATCCGAAGATTTTCTCTTAGCTCACTGTATCAATAAAATTCGGGCATGGATGCTGGGTTCCGGTTAGATTGGGCCATAGGCCTTGATTATCACGGTCCATCGGTAGGTCCATATGTTGTCAGCTCCTCACATTGGTTGGGCCATTTAAAGGTCGATGTTAAATCCACACCGTCTAACTTTAAATCTTTTGGGCGTGAAGAACTAAATTAAACCGTTAAAATTGAAACATTTTTAGTTTTTAATTTTCTTAATGATAACTTCGCTTTCTTAAAGTGTAATATTGATATAATTACATTTATTTTATATTATTATTCTTTTAAAAAATGAATATGTAAACAAATATTGAATAAATTGGAATTTGAACTCTTCAATTCGCAATGTATAAATGGAATCCAAGTTTTTTTTTTTATAAAGAAAAGTTTTGGAGGGGTTCTACACCAGTCCTCTATCAAGGTCAGGGCACGGCCCCAGATTCTATGAGCACTTACTGGGGTTTTATGAGATCGCCTACCAAAGAAGTTCCAGCAACAGCAGAAGGGATCGAACCCACGTCCCAAGAAATTAATCCTGGATTCCTTATCATCGAATCCAAGTTTTTCAACACATGCTAGGAACATGGCATGGTCGTTGGGTTCGTAGAGTTGAAATTGAAAGCGAAGTAGTGTTGGGTGTGAGGGCTCTAATGGGCCCCCAGGACTACAAGTAATCTTAAGTCTTTCATGTATGCTTTTTTGTTTTCGGCGTTGCCACGTGGGAGTGACTTGTTAAGACTGTCGGCTTGTACTAAAAATATTGTGGCCATTTAACAATTAGAGTTTAAAAAATTATCCTGGCCAATCAGGAAAACAATTAAAGGCACCTTCTGAGTTCTGATATATAAAAAAAAAATTGAGTAAAATAGAAAAATGAGAAGGAAATTGATTACAGTATACACTGAATTAATTGACCAGCCCAGCACTGGAAATCATAAATTTTTTTTATAAATAATAATTATTTATATCATTCACATACCAATTAATATACAATTGTTAGGTTGAATAAATGATATCACTCTGGTCCTTTTATAATAAGTTTATTTTGATCAAATCTCACATACCAAGGAGAGATAGTTAATATAATAATTATGGGTGTAAATTTTCAACTTTGCCCTTAATTATAATGAGTATTTTTCAACTATTTCTTTTTTCTTTATCTTCACAGGTATAATTAATATAAATAAAATTGTCAAAATCTCATTATATGAAAATGGACTTATAAATATGACCAATTTTTTTTATCAAAAAAGACGTATAAATAAAATCAGAATGATAAATATAAGGATATCTTGTGATTCATCTTGAAAACGAAAAACGAGATAGATACAATGTATGAGTTGAATGAATCAATTTTTTCTTAATTTCATAGAAAAAAAAACAATTTTGTAAAAGCAGGTTGACGATTATGACTGCAGAGGGTGGGTGTTGGTGTGGTTTATAAATAGAAGAGGCTGGCAAGTGGAAAGGAATATTGGCCACGCTGATACGATGGGACGTGTCGCTGCCATCTTCCGTGTGCTTAACACTTACTACAAGCCCACGGCAGCACGTGGAAGCATGTTCTTCTTCATAACTTGATCAGCCAAGCTAATGAGAGTTGGCACAGATGGTAAAGGATTTAGGACTAGGTCATTGGGTCGTGGGTTTGATCCCCTCTGCCGTCATTGAGACTTCTTTGGTAAGCGATCTCGTAAGTTCCCAGTAAATGTTCATAGAGCTCGAGGCCGTACCTTGATTTTGGTAGGAGACTGGTCTCTTCTAAAACTTTCTTATGTCATAAACTCGATCAGCCAAAAAAAAGCTCTATGCCTTCTCATCATTACGGTGTTTGATCACCTGCTTCACATGCATTTTCATTTCATTTGCTTACATGCACCGCCAAATGTCGTCAAATTAATAGCCCTTTATTTCCCTTTTTCTTAAATCGTGAGGAATTATATATAAAGCTGTTGCAGAATGTTCCACGGCAAAAAGAAAAAGCTCTCTTTACTGTGATTGCTTCCCCTTGAAACTACAGGTGAAGGAAAAGATTCTGGAACATGTTCTTCCTGTAACCTCAGCTGCTCAGGTATCATGAGTGGCAAATGAAGATGCATGCATCTTTAATTTGTCCGAGACATTGCCGAGGTACGGTGTCAGCTTGTGGGAGTAGCTAGGAACCCTAAAAAAGGCGGCTAGCTATTTGTGAGAGCTCACTCATATATATGAGTTGAATGGAAAACTGGTTCATGAATGTCAGAGGAAAACCCACCTTATCCCAACATTAGTATCCACGTTGTCTCCTATCTGTGCCCGCACTACATATTACTCTATATTATTTTAAGTAGGTTTCCTCACTTGAAGCAGGAGCTAAAGCGGCAGGAATTAAACACGTTACTTATATTTGTTAATGCAGAGGAGCATGTAAGTATTGAGCTGGAAGGGGGGAGACGTAGGACCCCATTAATTTTACTACATATATGTCACTCTAATTCTATTTTTAATTAAATCTCACATAACAATGAAAGATAATTAACTTAATAATTATGGGATAAACTTTAACTTTACTCTCATTTGAATGAGTATTTTTCAACTCTTTTTTTTCTCTATCTTTAAAATTTATTGTCATTGTTACAATTAATATTGATAAAATTTTCACTTTCCTATCTTGAAGTTAGCTGGACTTATTAATAAAACTAAATATTTTTATCATAAAGAACTTATAAACAATATCAGTTGTATATTGTGATGGAGTGCATTGAATTTAGAAAGTAGTGGTGGGAAGGGAGGGAATAATCCAGGGTGGTCTTACGCGGGAGAGAGGGACGTGGTGGTTTCGAGAGGGGTTTGGGTGGTGTGAGGAAGAATCATCATGTGGAGGCATGTGGACGGAGTTGGACAACGTGCTCAAAGCAAACGACACCGCACACCCCTACACTTGTCCCTTTCCCATTCCTTTGGAGTCCTTCTCTCTAGTTCTACTCTGTGGCCCACACCTCCTCATTTCTGTTATTCTTTTCCCTGTTAGCTTGTGTTATATATCCTGAATGCTCGCCAGCCAACTAGATCATAAATGTACGTCCACTCATTGTATATCCTTCTTGCAAGAGATTCCAACGCCTGATCTCTAGAATTATGGGAGTTTCTTCACAGCCTCTCCCTGTTTCCATGTCTTTGAAAGGTCAGCTTCCAGAAGCTGGTCAACAAGACAGAAATTCGTCATCGTACGGATACCTGTGGAGCAAGGTGGTGACAGGGCGAGGCATGAAGCACAAGGCTAGGAGGGTTTTGATGAAGAGAAGGCCTCGCGTGATACAAGGTTCTAGAAGACGAGGGGCCATGGGGATTAGCACGAGGATCAGAACTTTGAAGAGGCTTATACCCAGAAAGAACAGCGAGTCCGTGGGGTTGGAAGGGCTCTTCAGGGATACCGCCGACTACATTCTGTCGTTACAAACGAGGGTGAGGGTCATGCAGATTATGGTTGACGTATTGACAGCTTCTGATGAGTGAATCCGAATCATCTGTAAAGACGAGTTAGGCCTTGTTTAATTGATTCCCTTTGTGGTTTGTAGGGATATATGATATATAGAGGAAGAAGAAGTTTGTTATTATGTTTAATTTCGCCTCCCATTGCCTAGATTTAGAACAGCATGGCGATCGTTTCAACGAGTCACTGTGTGGAGAGATCAAACCAATGCTGGCTGGTTCATTACCATTCTTTCTGTAATTCAAATACATATCACTGTTACTATAACTTGTATTTCCTCTGGGATTAAGCTTGAAGCCTAGCCTTTATATGTGATGTACTATTAATTTGTCACGAGCAAGATTGCGAGAGATGAAATCACTTCCTGTTCGTTCCTTATCAATTTGACATACTTTCGGATGCTTCTTGGACAATGTCTGGGTAAATTAATTACAATTTAACCATAATTAATCATGACTACGAACATCAAAGCCGAGACCCGAAAGGTAATAAAAATGAAGAATTAATTACTACCAATCACTGACTTCCTGAAGACCTATCAATAAAATTATATCCACAACAACAATTGTGGAGAAATGGAGAGGTCGCGTGTACATTCAAGTTCAAACATAATCCCACGTAACACATCCCAACCCGATGCTTCCATTTCGGTCGTCACTGCTGCGCTGCGCGTTAATAAGCCTTTATTTCAATTTCTATTTCTTTCACAGTGACCCGCCATCATATCTTAGTTCCCACGATTTCTTTTCATTTCATCTCGACTGAGCCTTTTTACGCCTGGTTGAAATTCCGAGTAAGACAAAAACTCTCAGAAATTAAATTTATTCTTCTGTACAAAAAATAACGAAACTGGTGATGTGGATTCTGGGGAACCGAACGGAAGTCATATTTGAAGCATGGACGTTTGGGCTCGTTAAGCACGACAAGACCATTTATTTATTCAGGCATGGGTAATCTAAGAAAAGCCTAATAAGATTGGGCCTATTCTATGAAGGATCTCTTCTAAGAATTACTCTGCTCATTCCTTGATTCTGCCATGGCGTGGGCTCAACCCATCTCTATTTTGCATATCCCACAATTTTTCCCTAGTACAAGGGGGCCAGGCGGCCAGCAATAAAAAAACAAAAACCTCAAACTTTTGAACCGTAAACTGAGCATTAATCTAGTCCATTCACCAAGTGATAGAATGCGGATGCTGCATAATATTTATTTTATGTTTGAAATGAGCGGTCTTGATCTTATTGATATTGATACTGTGTTCTAAATATTGTGAGTGTGCTGAGATTTTGAAGCATTTGGAATTCTGCAATATAATCAAATTCCTCTTTCTTTGTTCTCTTGTTTCCTTCTTCTTCTTCTTCTTTTTTTCCTTGGAAAAAATCGATGGCTGTATTAAAAGCTCAAAAAGAATTCATTTCTGAGTAATTCAACGACAGAGTTAAGAATAAGAGTTAGAGGGAAAAGCAGCGATCCAGCTATGAGGCATGATTGAGATTGGATTATCTAGTTGAGATTTGGATTCTGAAGACAACAAGCATTTCTGGTAAGAAATGGTAGGTCCGGAGCCCCCACTTAAAAGTGCTTCGTCCAAAATGGAAAAATTAAAACCCCATGACCTACATATAGTGTTAATATAATAAATTCTGGCAAAAAAAAAAGGCGTCAAATTAAACGTATTAAAAAGAGGAGTGGTGGCTAAAACTAAGCTTAGCTAAAGTATTGCTGACAGGATCGGACCACATGATGGGATTCAGTGGTGTGTGTTGTTAATAGCACTAAAAGCCATAGATTTTGTAATGCATGGTAGCATTTAAGGTGGGACACCGGCATCATGATAGCTTTAATGCTCGATGAGAAGTCAACCCAACCGAATACATTGTTTTCATCACAAGGTAAAGCAAAACATGTCACACACACACCCATATTATTATTGCTTCCTTCAATTCCCAGCTATTATTTATAATTTATAATTATATCAATGATAAAATCAAATCATATATATGCCTGTGGATGATTGATCATTACGTGTGGGCTAGGAAGAACATAATTCTAGGTTATACTGATACTTGAACAAAGGTCCTGTATCATATACATTAGTATATAAAAATTTTGTCAATGTTGGGTGGGAGAATCTTGCAGGTTGAAAATTTACAACAGTGTCGGCACTCATCGCCAGCAGAAGTACAGACATACACACGAAAAATTTTCTGAGACCATCACTCTGCGACGCCAAGGTATGGGCTGCTCCCTCTTTTTTCATATTTTTGTGCTACGTACTGGTTTTCTCCATGTATACTCTCTTATAGCAACTCTGAAGGCTCTAGTCCATCGATATTTACCAGTCTCTAATCCCATATTCCGTGCCTGAGCTATCCCACTAAGAAGAAGCGGTTTGATGGTTCAGATTAACTGAGGTGTACGTGATTATATTGTGAATCTAACCTTTATTTTTCTAAAAAGAAATCTTTTTACTGGTGCCTCGTCTATGCAAAAAGACACGGAAAGATATGGGGTGGGGGCAGTCTTGCTGGATTGCACATATAATGATGAAGGTAAGAAAGCAGACCGGTGAGGGATTTAAATAAAATTTTGGACATATATATATTCGTCTCTTTCTGTTTATTCTCGCCTAGGAGTCGCTCTCGCAGGAGCGCGCGCGCGTGTCTGTGTATAGTATCCGCGTTGAGGGGTGTGTGTTTTTGTAGGTTGAAGTTGAAAACAGACACAAACCAACAAAACTCAGACGCGGTTTATTTTTTATTTAAGGTGGAAGCTTGTTCCATGTTTGGACTTGGATTGCCAAGTGGATGGTAATTTACAAGAAACACGAATAATATATATGAATAATACCACTAAATTACGCTGCCGGGAGATCAGTTTGTGGTGTAGATTCAGGGATCACGAGTTGGCTGGACCTGGAACCCTGATTAAAACCTATAAATGATGTCAACGTTCTAGAAGGAGTTTCCCACAGATCGAGCGAATCAGTGAAGATTTTCATAATTAATTACTACTATAATTTAATCGGGCCATGAAAAGGATAAGTTCGCAATAATTAAGTGGGTCTCCCGTAACAAAAAGTAACGGTTAGGTGGGGTAAGAAATCCACATCAAATATAGAATAAATCATGAGGCTTTCAACAATACAGGGTTATGGCTTTAGCTTTCTTGCTTTTTATTTTGTATGACCCGCCGGCAATCATGGACGGACCTATTCCTCATCAATGCCAATTTGCCAACCTTCCATATTATTATATATACTCCCTTTTTCATATATATATATATATATATATATATTTTATATCTCACGCAATTTGTTTTTTAAAATATTAAAATTATTAAGGCTGCTTTTTAAAACTGTTCTTACTCGAATTATAAAATTCAACATCAGTTTTTAAGAGAAAGTAAACAGTTTCTCCTCATAAATAACATTTGTTCAAAAACTAGTTTTCTGTTATGAATATACTTATTATGTGGATGTCCATTGACTCCCGGTTTCCAAATATTAAAAGATGATATGGGACCCACGCATAGTGATTTACTATTTGCATAGTACCACGCATAGTGATTTACTATTTGGTGGGACCCGCACACAATTATACAATCACTCACGGGAAGGAAATCCGTGAGTGAATAGTTTAGGTTTTTGGGGAAAACTACACCAAATGACCCAGAGGTAGAAATTACACTAAAGTCCCATTTTTCTTCTATAAATAGAGGTTTTCTGTAACTGTTCATTTATTGAATGAAATGAGAATCTATCTCTCTACTTTATCTCTCTAGAACCTCTGCTCTTCTTCTTATTATTTTTATCAGTTTTATAACACATTATCAGCACGAAGACTCTACCAAGGTAAGATTTTCTCACCATCTATTTCATATTTCCATTTTATTTATCTGGGATGATCTTAACCATTATATGGAATTAAATATCTATTCTTACCGATTATTTTAACATCGGGTTCCATGGTTAAGATTTGAGATTATTTACTATTTTACTACGGTAAATAGTAATTTACTATTCACAGTAAATTTACCCCTTTTTCAGTAATTTTTACATTTTATTCATTTGACTCCTACATGGAAGTCTAGATTAATCTTTCTGTAATTTTACTTTATTCACTATTTATAGTGAATAGTAATTTTACTATTCACGGTAAATTTATATTTTATTATTTACAGTAATTTATTTATGTTTATATATTCTTCCCACTTCCTATTCATTTATTTCATGGTGGCGTCATTAAGCTTCATTTGTAATTCTTTACTTACTGCTTTATTTATTTATCTCATGGTGGCTATACTAAGCTCCATACTGACTTTACTAATATTTAGTTTTATGTCACTAACATTTATTTTATTGTTACTAACATTTATTTATCTTTTATGATAGCACATTAGTATATTTACTAGTGGGTTCTATTTATTTATTTTAACATTTATTTATTTTTTATGGCGGCAACATTATTTATTAGTGGGCTCCATTTATTTATTTTATTTTACATTTATTTATTCTTCATGGAGGCACACTAGTCTCTATTAGTAGGCTCTATTTATTTATTTTATTTAGAGTTTATTTATCTTTTATGGTGGTGACATTTTGTGGGCCCCATTTATTTTATTTTAATTCTTTACTGCTTTATTTATCTTTCATGGTAGCAACACTAGTATAGTGGGCACCATTTATTATTTACTGCTTTATTTTTCATGGTGGTAACACTTGTATAGTGGACTCCATTTATTTATTATTTATTTACTGCTTTAAATCCCCTTCCCTTTTTATTTTACCGTTTTCTATATTATATATATATATATATATATATATATATATATATTTACATTTGCATATGCATCTTCTTTCTTATCTTTGGATGAGATAGGTCTCGCTGTGAGTTTACTACCATTCCTATCTCATCTTCTTTTTATTAATCTAGCATGTTTATTTCCAGTCATTTATTTTATTTTATTTATTTATTGCTATATATATATATATATATATATATATATCCCTCTCCCTTCTTATTATTTATGGCAACCACACTATTAGTGGGTTCCATCTATTTATTTTATTATGCTTATATTTTATTTATCTTGAAGATAAACTGTTAAAAGATCATATATATTATTATGAGATCAAAATGCCATAGAGATATGAGGCATAGATTGGCTTGAGAGATGAGGCATAAATTGGCTTGAGCCTAAGAGGCAAGATAGCCTTAATTTCAGAGGCAAGATTGCCTGAAGCCAAGAGGCAAGTTAGCCTGATAACAAGAGACAAATTATGAAACAATATTTGATCCATAAATTTTGTATGTTATCAGTTGTATAAAGGCCTCAAAATTGTATATTTGGCATTAAATATTCCCTTAAATTATGAGACAAGGGATTGTATGATCATGATTGATATTATAAATATATATATTCAATTTGCTATTGTAGTAGCAATATTGTGGATTAATTTCTTGCCATGATCAAACAAATCAATGAGTTATGGATCATGAATTTTTATCCAACTTCATTCCCAGAAGTGAATGAAGCAAATATATTATTATAGTTGTTATGTGATTTCTATGATTATAACAATTTTTATAAATACGAGAAAAGAATATTCATAAACAAAATAATTAAGCAAAAGGAAATATTATTTCAACAAAGTTTAATTGCGAGTGGCTCAACATCATTACAAACTTTAATCATCTCATTCTGAAGATATTTAATGTCTTCTTCTTTTGCTTCTCTTGAGATGGGATCCAGATGAGGCAAAGCTCTTCGTAATATCGAGATTTGCGTCATAAGTTTCTTGAGCTTCTTGTGTGGCCACTCAGTTAACCCTCCTTTTTGATAGATTTTTTGTATGGTGTGAGTAGACATATTTAATTGTTTACTCGCTTCATCAAGGGTTAAGTGAAAATAATTTCTTAAATCATGGAGCGTTGTTTTCTTTATTCTTTCTCTTTGCTCCATAGATAACCTATATAATTCACCCTGGTTAAGGGATGAAGTATCATAGGGTATATTTACTGCAGGTTGTTTTCCTTTGCCTAATGAGTGTTCAATATTGGTTTGAAATGAACTTCCATGGAGGTCATTTGGATTTATAGCCCATTCCGAACCAACACAGAGAACCTCATGATAGGCTAATACAGGATCACGCATCAAGATATATCCTGATGCTTGTAAATCTATACAATACTGTGTCAGAAATTGTTTGATTTCTTCAAAATTTTTCTTTGTGAAATCAAACATTGGAAGCCTGTCAGTATTATAAGATTTATCCTGTACTTTTTCAAATAAAACAGCATGGGTAATCATACCTGTTCTTCTTCCGTGAACTTCAAGTTTATGGTACTGAAGTCCGTTGGTATGAATAATTTCCCGTAAAACATGACAGCAACTACATTCCAATAAGCTAGTAGTTGCTAATTGGCTTGTAGCTGTTGGCTGGCTAATTGTTGCTGGCTGGCTAGTGGTTGTTGGTTGGCTGATTGTTGTTGTCGGGCTGGTTGTTGCTGGCAAACTGATGATAGATTGCTGGCTAGTGAATGCTGGTTGGTTAACTGCCGACACTATTGGCTGAACTGGATTGGTAGACTCCATTAGTTCTGCCATAGTTCTACACCTCTTAACAGGCCTCCTTGATGAACCTGCTTCAGTTGTACCTTCAATCCTTGTAGATTGAGGAAGAACACTTGTTCTAGGGGGAGAAGTAGGTACATTTGAAGTAGAAGGAGGAATAGTAGAAGGAGGAATAAACATTTCAAAGGGATTAGGAGATAACAAAGAAGTAAATGACATGTTATGCTGATCATCATACAACAAAGCATCAAGTAATGCTGTTTCGGATGTATCAGAAACTGGGATAAAACTGCTTGGTCCTGCCATGGCAATAGAATTTAGAGAAATATGTGTGAGTATCTGGTAGTTGATATTATCAGATGCTTGAGTGTTTGTGAGGCATGTTCGTTTGCCTTCCTCTATTTATAGTTGAATTAAATCCTATTGAATCTCTGCAGATTTGCGTAGTCCTGTTAAATCTCTACAGATTTGCTCCCTATAAAGCACGAGCATGGAATCTTTTTGACTTTATATGTATACGACAATCTGAGTTGTCGCGCCTGTGATTCCACAGTGATGCGCCTGTGATTACACAGTATTGCGCTCGTGAATCTGCAATTATACACCTGATGATTTTGTATTTAATATATATTTGTTTGTTGATTCTGGAAAATGGAAATTTTGTTACCAGAAGTAACAAAATTATGCATTGATAATGCATTTAGAAATCTGTGGAATTTTAATGAAATAGATATCATATATGCTATTATCATGGAATATTGTATGGAAATTCCATAAATTAATTTTTAAGGTCTCACACTTGAGGGGGAGAATGATAATGATATATATCAAGTGTGAATATTTATGTGATAATTCTTTGTGAATGTTTCTATGTTGATTCCCCCAAAATGAATATTAGATTTGATGATAAATCATATGAAATGTTGGCATGACTTGTTTGATCATCCGAGTCATATATTATGTGCTGCATGTTCTCAGATAGAATTAATTATTGGAAATGGATCTCTGGAAATATATCAAATTGAAAGTTTACATATGAGATTATAAATTTGCAAAGTTAGCAGTGATGTTTGCAACCAGAAATTTGCAATATATTATGCGCGCAATTTCCAGATTGAATGATCCAAAAATAATGTATTAAAGTATCCATGAATGGATAGATCAATGATTATGAGAACAAAATTTATATGTTGTGTATATTTGCAGCAATTATATAAGCCAACAGAATTCTCCCCGTATAATTGGCTTTTGGTCAGGAGCCAGATTAATTCCATCTTGAAATGTTTTAAATGTGTAATTATTATTAATCTATTACAATGCACATAGATGGATATACAAAGAAAATTGATGATTTGATGAGGGGGAGAAAAATAAGCAGATTGGGTAAAGATTTACTAGAATGAATTATCATTGGCTCATATTGATCATCGTACAAGGAATTGTGCACTAAAAGTTCAAAATGATAATTCAATTTCAGAGTTTAGTTAATCGAATGCCAGAAGCATTTACTGACCTAAAGAAAGTGACAAAGTCACATATCCCAACTGCAAATGCTCCTATATGAATTGTTATAAAGCACTCCTGAAGCGTTGCAGGTCCATCGGTTTTAAAAGATAAAAATCCTCAAAAGAGAAAAGGAGCTATAAAATATAGATGATTAAGTCGAGGATAATTAAGTAAAGCTCCAGAAGAGTTATCTTTTGATGAGATGTTATCTCCAGAAGAGATATTACAAGAAAAGTGTATTGTGGTCCAAGAGAGACCTAGGTACCTAATATATGTGAATATAATGAGATCTCAATAAATTATGAATGAAATCCGATGGAACTGAAAATGAAGTCGACGTTAATAATATCTATGATAGCATATGCTGCAATGAATGATAATGAGGATTATGAGCCACAATATATTTGTATGTGCTAGAAGCACATAAGGCGCCAGAAACACATATGTCCCAAAAGGACTCAAGATGATAGTGCATATAGCATCATTATCTGAATAAACATTTATTGAATTTCTATATGCACATATATATTTATGAAAAGATTATTATGACTTTACTTGACAGATTTAGATCTTGCAGGTATATAATGAACAATCAAATTGGGCGTTTCTAACAGAATATTTGATGACAGAAAGTATAATATGCTCAGAAAGACATTGAAGCAATATAGTCATCAGGGGGAGCAACACTGATGTAATCAAGAGGGGGAGACGATACACGCTGTACTCTTTTTCCCTTATCTGGGTTTTATCCCACTGGGTTTTTCCTAGAAAGGTTTTTAATGAGGCAGCACTAGAAAGTGTATCAATGGATGATGTACTCTTTTCTTTGGCTAGGTTTTTATCCCACTGGGTTTTTCCTAGTTAAAGTTTTTAACGAGGCACATTCATAAATGGACATCCAAGGGGGAGTGTTATGAATATACTTATTATGTGGATGTCCATTGACTCCCGGTTTCCAAATATTAAAAGATGATATGGGACCCACGCATAGTGATTTACTATTTGCATAGTACCACGCATAGTGATTTACTATTTGGTGGGACCCGCACACAATTATACAATCACTCACGGGAAGGAAATCCGTGAGTGAATAGTTTAGGTTTTTGGGGAAAACTACACCAAATGACCCAGAGGTAGAAATTACACTAAAGTCCCATTTTTCTTCTATAAATAGAGGTTTTCTGTAACTGTTCATTTATTGAATGAAATGAGAATCTATCTCTCTACTTTATCTCTCTAGAACCTCTGCTCTTCTTCTTATTATTTTTATCAGTTTTATAACATTTTCTTACATCTTTCAATGTCACTTGTGTTTAAAATAATAGAAAGTTTTTTAGTTTAATGTGACTTCTGGTAATATCATATGATACGCTTCTTCTTCTTCTTTTTGGTTGCCATGATGTGAATGCAAAATTCACTAAAAGCAAGTCAACGTAGTCTTAACTCATTTAGTAGCTATTGGCTCTGCTAATTACCACCGACATGGGCAATTACTTGTCTTGTTATAAGCAGCTTTCGCTGATCAGGTAGCTATGTAGGCGCCTACCTGATACGAATTCAAGAAATAAATAAATAGTGGACTCGTGACTGTGGTCAATTCCGGAGCTCGTGGATCGGTGCAAATGGGGGTTGGGCTTCCCAGGCAATACCACGACGTTTCATGATGATTAGACAAAACTCTGAATAAAATTATTCTAAAATTTAAAATTTAAGTAATTTTTATTATTAATCCCACTAATTATACTAAACTTTAATATCATATTCCTTCTAGTCTTTATTATAATAAACCAACAAGTAAAATGTATTTAGTCTTTTTTATAAGGCATTTGTTTTAAAGAGCACTAATTAATTTTTTTTTTCATGTATGCTCATAATTGATAGGGGTAGTGAGTGAGAGTAATATAATATAATATTAGAATTTAGTGCAATTAATAGGAGTAATATTTGAAATTACCTAAATTTTAGGACATCTTTACTAACTTTAACTATTTTTATTGGTTTATGAGAATTGTTAGTTGATACCTTATAATAAAGATTAAAGGGAGTAGTATTAATTATCACTCTCACCCACTACCCTTATTGATTATGGGTATGCATGAAAAATAATAATTAATGTTCATTAGGAATAAACAAGTATTCTATAAAAAATACTAAATATATTTGGTAATTGATACCTTATAATAAAAACGAGAGGAAGTATTATTTTGCTTCTTTTCCGTTGTGTTTTCCCCATCTTGAGCGCCCCAAACTTATCTCATAAGCAACGTCCGGTCAAAGTCAAACGAGCTTACGATCTGATGATTTGATTCACAACCTCCCTTAATTCCGAGTAGATTTGAGATATTAGAAACATATCCCTGAAAATAAGGTTCATGATTTTTCACTGATCAGAATTTCTTACTACTGTTTCTTTCTCTAAAATATTCTGCACACAAAATGTCAAGAGATTGATGGAGGGAATTTAAGGTTACCCAAATTAAAACATATTTTTTCATATTTGTTCCATCTGAAATATAATGTTGAGTAATATGTATTTGAATATTAAAAACTATTACCCTTTTTGAATATTTTTCACCTTTTTAGTATATGAAAGACGCGGGCACTTTCAAAATGCACGTCGTCAAGAATGTGAAGGTGTCCTAATATGACAGGACCGGGAAGCGTATAAAACTTTATTATAGCAAGGACTTAAACATTGATTGCAAATTTACAATTAAATAAATAAATAGGCGGGACACGTAAAAAAAATAAAAAGTTGAAAAGTTGACGGCCACCGTCCATGGGAGAGTGGCTGAGAGCTGCAGGTTGTGAGAATAATCAATTAATCATGCGGGAAAGAGAAAAGCTTTCTTGCATTCGTATGATGTAAGACGGGGAAACTGAGAAAAGAGGGACGGTGGCTGTGAATCCGGTGATGCGAAAACGAGAAGGAGGCTCTTTGGGACGTATTTACATGGTTCGCGGAGAGCGTATATGTAGTTGTGCCAGGATCGACATATTGCAGTTATACGTCGGTGTGCATCAAATATATCTCTGTTATATACAAAACATCGCCATAATATACAGATTCGTAGTCAATTATCAATCTCTCACAGGAACACATTAATGTTTATACTTGGTTTCCTGGAGTGACCATGCCGACGTCATCATTATATAACATATCAGTCACAGATTAATTAGAGAAAGTATACGTGTGTTAAAAAACAAGACCATGTATTTGTAGTAATACGGGTAGGGCATGATCGAATTAGTGTTGGGGGGGGGGAGGAAAGGAAGAAAGAGAAGGAGGGCAGGATGTACGGGTAGCTATAGGTAGGTACCAAGTACTTGCACGCAAATTATGTCAGCAAACGTCTCCTGTGCCTGTGGTGTACCATACTTAACCGCACGTGCATGATCTCTTCCCATCCTTCCTCACCAAAACCCACCACCGCCTACTACATATACATTTACGCTCATATACATGTGTTGTAATCCCAATTAGCCTAGCTACGGCAGGCGTTTTGCTTGTCCTTGTGGAATTCGCAGCGCAAACTTGGGGTCATTTGTTTGCTAAATAAAGATGAGATGGAGAGGAATCAACAAGGGTAGCAAGAAGAATATGCAAATCAAGGCTTCCCCCCAGAGTGGGTAAAGAAAACCTATATATACAGCCAGGGTGAAGCCAACACGTCTCCTTCCAAATCTTACCTCTTTTGACAAATACATCTTTGTATGGTTGCTTTAACAACTAAATTCTTCCCTCATCTTATCCAATCCCTGCTTTAAACCCCTTTACATCTCCTCATCTCTATAAGTTCTTGTTCTGCCCTGAAATGATGCTTTCACACACACACGTATTTACATCTAACGATTCATCGAGTCTTTAATAAACTATGTATATCAAATGTGAATCAATCGATCTTTAAATGGCGTAATTATATATATGCATGTCATGATCGCACGATGCTTAAAATAGTTACGTAGGGACGACACTACTTGACCTTCTACTAGGAGAATTATACGAGCTGCACGCACAAGGTACGAAGCGAAGATATTAAATTAAGAAAAAGGAAGCAGATTATGACTTTTCGGTGGAAATTCTCATGCGAGCCAAGACTGGAGCATTTCACAGTTAATATTATATACGCTCATATTAATTTAAAGGAAGTTAAAATTAAGAATAAAAAAAAAAAACCAACTGCTTCAGCGTGTATAGCCGGAACCCCATTCACACCTGACACCGGCTGAAGCAGCGAAATTCTACGTCTGGCCCCTTCCTCATTCATTAAATGCCCCCGCCTCGTCATGACTACGTTGTCCGTACCTGAATTACCTACAATTGCCGGTCAATACTTGTTTAATCTCCCATTACCAGCCATCCTCATTCTCTCAGTCTTCTCTTTCTTTGCAAAATCCAAACCTATTCTCCCTATCAACCGGATCAACCCTACCTTCCTCGCTCGCTGGCAAGTTTCACTTTCACTTCCTGGTCGAGCTAGGCTGAAGGATTTAGGCTCTGTCATGAGAGAATAATCTATCGATCTGTAGGTTTATATATGGAGAAGAAAGAGATGGGTGGTGTCAAGACGGAGGAAACAGTTGGATCCTCTTCGTTTGGGGATTATAATTCAAACGGTTTCCCACTTTCCAACGTCTTTGATTTTCATGAAGTCGAAAGGAGCTCTTTAGGGTTTATGGAGTTACTGGGCGTGCAGGGACCGGACCATGGTTCTTTCCTGTATTTGCCCCAGCACCTATTTCCTTCTCACCTCAACAATCAATGTGCCGCTGCAAATAACTACTGCGAGCCGTTGAATCAACAGCCCGCCACTCCAAACTCTTCATCCATTTCATCTGCGTCCAGCGAGGCAGTGATGGATGAACACACTAAAACTGTAGATCAGCGAGCAGATAAGCGACCAAACACCAAGAACCAGTGGGTTTTCTGTTCATCTCACTTTTTCTCCTTTTGTTTTAATAGAAGGTATCATGGGACGAAATTAAGGAGATAATTTGTGGCGTTCTTATGTAACGTTGTACGTGATTCTTTTCCTTGAAATTATTTTGCTTCGACACACACACACACACACACACACACAAATATATGTTCCAAAGTAATCAGTAAATAAGTGAGGTATGCTTTAATTTTTCTTCCACAACCTAATTAAATTGTTGTGACCGTCTGACCGACATTCTAAGATTTGGTGGTTTCCTTGGATCTGGGTGGTTGTAGGTTGAAGGCCAAGAAGACAAATCAGAAGAAACAGAGGGAACCGAGATTCGCGTTCATGACGAAAAGCGAGGTCGATCATCTGGATGATGGGTACAGGTGGAGAAAGTACGGTCAAAAAGCAGTGAAGAACAGCCCCTTTCCCAGGTGATGCTTCAATTTCTGCTTTATATACATATATATATATCTTTTTCTAACCCATCTATCTGCACCGACCTCTGGTAATTCTTTTCTTTGTAGATTAAAATGAATATTAAATATCGCTCTTAAAATTTTGAATAGAAGCTACTATCGTTGCACCAGTGCTTCATGTAATGTGAAGAAAAGAGTGGAACGATCCTTCACTGATCCAAACATTGTTGTCACGACCTACGAAGGCCAACACACACATCCAAGCCCACTCATGCCTCGTAATTCCGCTATCGCCGGAGCTTTGGCGCCAGCGGTGGTCTCCGCCGGATGTGGTTCAGGAAACTTATCCCAGCAGTATCTTCATGAGCAGCTCCCACATCATGATCATCATTTCCTTGCTAACACATTGTCGTCTTTGGGTTTTCCTCGCATTTGTGGTTCAAAGAGTAATATTGCCGCTTTTCCTCTTGACAGAATGCCTTGTAATCTAGGGACCAGTGCTTTTTTAAGGGACCATGGCCTTCTCCAAGATATTATTCCTTCCCATATGCTGAAAGAAGAGTAGACAGGCCATCAAGCCTTAATTAACTGCGTGATCATGTAATTTCTTTGTAATGATGACGTTAATCTATCGTAGACTTAGATGTGAACTCCAGTTCTGCTAGTTAATTACTATGTAAAACCCACTTTTAAAGTTTTGCACATAGCCCTCGTGTTTTTCAATTACTGCATGCTGTAACTTGGATTTTTAACCAATGCAGGGACTGCATCTGCTTCTTCCAGCAGGTTTCAATATATTCTTTTTTTTTTTCAAGAGAGAACAGGGTTCTCGTAGGCGGGGGTTGGGCTGTGTGGGAATGATAACATAGAAACAAAATAGTAAATAAGCTTTTGTGGCCGCTTTGAATGTTCTGACTCCTCCTTTGTCTTGTATTCTTGTTTCTTTTTGTGGAAGGAATGTACGTTGATTTCACAGTGGTGCAGCAGTAAAGATTAATGTTAGGTTTAGGTTTATTGGCACGAGAACAATCGGTGCGGAAGCTTTCTTCCTTTGCTTTTGTCCCGGAATCCACACAAAACCAATTCTAGGAAAGTGTTCTCGATTTAGAGGATCTGATGGTGAAAGTAGTGTCCCTATATGGGCACCATGATATAAATAGGAAGGTGTATTCAACCTCCACCACTGTATTTCGAGCCTGATGAGTAAATGCCACTCGTTAACCTACACGCTATGCAATCCATTAATGAATTGGATTCATTGAAGAGGGAAGCTGAAGAGGGCAAAAAACCTATTAAAAAAAAAACAGGGAAAATAAAGAAGAAAACCCACGGCGGCATGTGTTACAGGAAGAGAGTGGTTTGGTTTCAAAGACGGAGGGAATAGAACCTGAAAACGACATGTTATAGCTTTTATTGAAGAAGACGCCAGAAGAAGATGATCGTGGGTAAGACTATCATCGTACGTGAATAATTGAAGTAGACAGGATGGGCACAGCCCAACTCGCTGTGAAGCTTTAGCTTCAACTGATGGGACCCTTCTATTCCGATTAGGCATGGACGATTTCTTGGCTATATTAACACCCACGTACATTGCTCCCGCCTTAAAATTGACCAATTCTCCCGCATAAGGATTGGTTCACCCTCTCTACTGTTTCTTTTAAGATTATATCCCCGTGACCATGATTAAAAAAATTAGCGTTCATAAAGCCGCACAATTCGTTTGAAACTGTGTTGATCTTCACTTCGAAAATTAGCGTATTTGACTTTTAGGGTGAGCCTAAAAACACGCCTAGGAAAAAAAAGTGAGCCTCGCGAAGAGCAATCTAATACATGCAGTAACAAGGAAAGTCACATTTGCGAGAGAGCTTCCTTGACTTCTATTCCCCTTTCACATTCAACCAAAAGTTGCATCGTCCAAGTAGAAACAAAACCCCTAGGATTTTTTAGGTAATAAGACGAATGATATATGAACCATTGCTACACAGAGTCGAGAATCTGCTCCAGCAATAGCCCCACTTGCCACGCATAAAATGTGTGTAATGACTCTCTTCAGTTCGTGTATGTTATGGGCATAAAAAATTATATCACAAGTTTCGAGCTTTCTGTACGCTTCCTTGCCCCTAAAAAGCCAAAAAAACGGCCAGCCCTTACTGTCAAAACGCACAAGATAGCGATCTCAACACAATGGTGGGAGTACAACAAAACCCATATATAACAATGTTCTCTATTCATACGTACAAGGGGAAAGTAACGCCCACACAGGCAGGAAAGGTTAGCTCCGTAGCTAACGGAAGATTCATTTGAGAATTCACCTGCTGTATTTGAGCAGCTTGTCAGGAAGATGATGCCAACAATAAATGTGGACAGCCATGATCCTCCTGCTCTTGCTTCTTCTCATACAAGGCATATTCCTCAGGCTTCTCCCACTGCAGCACATTCAGAGCAAGAATCATAAACTTGGTTCGATAAAATTAGGGGGGAAAATGATTGAACAAGCTCAAGACTCAAGGGAGAAACATTACCCTACTTTCACAAGTCACGCAATTATAGTAGTACTTATTACCATCAGGACAGATATGTTCACTCCAGTCACAATCTGGATAAACCTCCTCGTCAGAACTTTCTGGCATATCTGGTGAATTACTGCCCGCAACAGCACAAGGACTGCCTCCGGCTTGGGAAGGCTACAAGGAAGAATATAAAACTTTAAAAGGCCTATATTTTTTAATTGTGGACAATTTCCAGGAAAAACAAGAAACGCAGTTTGAAGAAATATAAGAATGTCAAGTTAAAAGATGTATACAAGAGTCCAGCAAGGGAGACAAATACCACGGCAGTTATATTAGCCTACCTCTTCAGTAGCTAAATTTACTTCACAACCAGAACAAAAACTTGAATGAAGAGCTTCTAAATAATGATTGATTAATATATCACCTGTTAGCCACTAACCTGTGAATTTAGCTGCTGCTCTATATTTTGAGTTGATGAATCTGTTGGATGTGACTGCTTCAGCACCTCGGTAACAACTGGTTGAGAAGATAACTTTTGAGCCTGCATGGATTGGGAAAGCACTGGAGCCGACTGTGGATGTGCTTGCTTGGAAGGAAATGGTTGCTGCACCATAGTATTAGCAGGTTCCCAGTTTCGAATATGAGGAGCAACTTGTGGGTGTGGAATTGTGGGATGATGCGGGGCCATAGGCATATTACTCCCTCCAATGGAATCACCAAAGTTTGGTGGCAGCCTGTAACAACTTGATTAGCAGCAACATATTGGGCTCCCTCGAAAATAGTTTTAAAAATTATGTGTGTGATAGAGAGAGAGGATGAAACAAAACCAACCAGACTGCTGGTTCTTGAGAGCATGGACCAAATGCATTCCCAGGCATATGGTTGACCCTATGGAAAGATAGTTGAACTACGAACATAAATTTCTTGCTTAAAAATTTTGTTCATTCACAAAATTACGGGCATATATTGGGTGGCTGAAGGTATGCCCAAGTAAGTCTTGATAAGGCATACATACACCATGTACTTGGCTAATCAATTACCAGAACAGAACACGGTTCATTCAGAATATGAATTCAGTACAATTAAATGAAGTTCCTTCATTAGAAATGCCACATCAGAGTTGTATCTGAAAATAGAAGGGAAAGGCAGAACCTGGGTTCTCCAGTTTTGTGTTTCTTAGGTTCCGCAAAACGAACAATTAATGGATGATCACAACCCTGATTGATTAAGAAGATTAAATGAGCCCTCACAAGACCCTTAAAGCAATATATATATATATCAATTAAAAAAACAAGAAAAGAAGAGCTTCACCCTCATTGTGAATGCATTGTTCAGCCCTTTGATTGCTGCCAAAGCCATGTCTTTGTTTGAAAATTTGACAAAACCGTAGCCTTGAAATTCAAGAAAGATATA
This sequence comes from Acacia confusa, assembly GCA_037074495.1. Lineage (NCBI taxonomy): Eukaryota > Viridiplantae > Streptophyta > Magnoliopsida > Fabales > Fabaceae > Acacia > Acacia confusa. Next base: position 2,189,254 of record CM073507.1, on the reverse strand, counting down.
CGTGTTAAGTTGTTAGGCAAAAGGTGAAATATGAATAATAACTTGATGAAGTAGGAAATACTTGTCAAAATCAAGATGACAAAATGTTCCAATGCTAAAAGTATTTAGCCTATATTGGATTATTATTCATGGTGAAAATTCATCTCTTTCCAATGCTTTTTGATAGTACTTATTATTTCCATGGGTTTGATTTTAAAGAGAGAAGTTAGCTATTTGTGAGATCCAATAGAAGAAGAGGCGGTTCTCTATCTAATAATAACCTCAACTACTTCACATAATATGGTCCTAGCCACTTAAGGGCTTTAGTTGAAAAATAAATATGATCAAGGATAAAAGAGAAATGTATAAAATGCCTTCAGCTGCAACATATGACTCTATCTCCTGTAGTTTAAATCATCAGGAGTGCAACTTCTTTTAATTTCAAAGGGGACAGATGACTAAATTCAATCTAATAATACTATTGAAAATTTTAAGGAAGAAAAGGAGGGAAGAAACAATGATCAAGTAACCGAGATCAATGTGCTCTTAAATTCCACAAATATATTTTTTAAGGAAGAAACATAAGCATAAACCAACCGCGAGATTGAGCAATGAAGATGTCCTCTATATGTCCATAAGGAGAAAATACCTGTAGAAAATATGCACACAAAGAATTACAAAATAGAACCAAAGAGATAAGATGCATCTTGGCACGCAAGTGGATTGTGAAAGATATTTCAGTATAATCAAAATAAACAGCAAGGACATTAAAGAATAACATTAACAGTGGAAAGAAATTTCCGAACTATTCTGTGTTGGGGAAGATTAGACACAAGCACACATCAGTAATAAATAATTTCAGCTAGCTATTCCTGCATAACATCATTATGAACAACTTCCACATGGCGCCTAAAATTTTTGAACTCCACCAAAAGCCAACCAAGGGTGTGGATCTAATGCATCTCTAAAATCAGCACATTCTGAAGTTCAATAAGAACACTTGGATATAGGCACTGACATGAAAAAGAGATTAAAGTAACTTGAGCTTAGATGATGACAGAATACATTTGAAGATTTAATGAACGTGAATGGTAAGACATACTTCTTCAATTTCATTTTTTGAAGCTTCTTTGTTGATGTGACCAACAAACACTTTGTCCACCACCTCTAAGAACAAATATCAAAACAAAAGCCAAGAGTGAGCTGGGAAATACACACTCACAAAGAGTAGAGGTAAAAAAAGTAATATAAAAAACATATATCCAGACACAGAAAGATTGTCAGAACGGCCATAAAAGGTTGTAGGCTATCTTGAGAGCAAGAAGAAGCTTGCCTTCTGATTGATTTTTTTTATCCATAATTTGGGAGAACCCTCGAGTCCCTGTCAAAAGAATAAATCAAAAAACTTAATATCAAAAGACCACAATGCGTTTAGTTTTAGTTGCTTATTACTCAATGAAGAAGCTCCACTGTAATCTATGAGATGCTGAGGACATCAACAATCTTCTTTTATTCACTTTCAAACAAATATATGTGAATGTGACAATATTTCTTGTATCTCCTATGTGTTTCATCAATAAAACCAGCTTGGTACAAATCCAGGAATTTTCAAAATATAAGCTAATATTCTCCATCAATAAACATAAAACGCTTGACCTCATTTAAATATCATTCTAATCATTAGATTTAAGTTGCTTGTACTGCGATAACAATTTGAGGTCCTTCTCATTTTTAGGCGAAAAGCTGTGCATCTATCTTGCTTCATTTTAAGAGAAGAAAGAAACTCATCATTCTCAAAATTCATTACTAAAAATCCACACATGCATAAAATAACTACTATGGCAAACAATCAGTATTTCTGCATCATATTGTTCCTTTCTCCCTTTCTAGCTTCACTCTGCAGTAGATTGTATTAGACCAGAGTGAAGGACAGAATCATCATCAATCGGCAAGCATGAGCAACAGTAAACAAAGCAGGTTGACATCTCTTTGTAAAGGTCAGTGCAAAAGAAATTAAAATGCCAGGTTTAACAAGTGGACAAGACATAACAAACCTTACAGAAAACAATTTCAAAAATATCACAGTACTAAGAATTTTCAAAGCCTAAACTTAGAGTTTACACCTATCCCACAAGGTACTGATGGTGTATCAAGTCATCATATACAAGGTCCACCATAAAAAGTAATTATGATAGTGTGTGCAAACGTCAAGGCATAATATCCCATAAAAATAACCAAATGGAATGGAGCTTGGGTTGGTTTGTCAGTTAATTGTCGCATATATTCAGCTAAAAGCACATATTTGATTCAGGCATATAAAAACAATATTACAAGAATAAGCTCAAAAGGAGATTCTTAAAGAATTACCAAGACGCCCTTTTCCTCGGTCAGCAAATCTGACAACAATAGGCAATGACTCCTATGAAAATTAAATATGTCAAGCAACAAAAAACTTCGATTAAACTGATAGAATAAGTGGCGGCAATAAAGGGTTAATTTAATACATTCCAGAAAAACTGTGCTCACCCCAGGAAAAGTATATCGATTGCTTAAAGCTTTGATGGCCCTCTCAGCTTCATCTAACGTTGCAAATTTCACAAAACAACTTCCTGCATGAGTTAAACAAAATTTTAACTAATGTAATTACTTATGGGACACAGCATGCTACATACATTCAAGCAGCACAAGGTTAAACTCACAATTCCTGAAAACCCCTCAGGAAGTTAATAGTTATTGAACTTAATAATACTAATGATCATCCAGTTAAAAGGAAAAAAGAAAAATAGCAAAATAGTACCTTGTCTTTCACCTGTCTTCTTATCCCACAAAAGAACAACTTCAACTATAGTTCCATGTTGTTCAAACACAAGGCGGATCTGATTTAAACAGAGTGGAAGAAAATAACAAAATAATGAGAGCATAATTCAACTTTTTTTTTTTCTTTTTTTTTTTTTTTTGGGGGGGGGGTTCATCTTGTTAGGGGAGGATAAGGAGTAGGAGAATCTACTGAAACTTTGAGCCAGACAAAGACATGATAATTTGACCACGTTTCTCATTCCGGGGAAGGCAAATGGAATGTCCATCTCTGTTCCAGTGTTTGGTTGTATAAAGAATAAAATGAGTCAACTACAAACTGTCTTGCATTGGGCAAATACCGTTTTCATGATATGGAATCAATATTGAAGCTAAATGATGATCATAAGGGCATACAACAAATACTTAGATTAGATTTTAGAGTAGGTTGCCATTAATCAACATCGCTAGATTTATAAGAGTGAATGTTAATCCCAGCCTACGCAAGATCAAGACCTAGAATTGAATTGTGATTCCAAGGCTTCCTTCACATCAAATATATGAACTTTCAAGATAAAAATAAAACATAGGAATTGCCATTCCCATGGACTGCAAACAGAAATGAAATAAATATTTTTGTGAACCAAAAATATTCTTGCATTCAACAAACCATATACAACCATTGTATGATTTCTGGAAGAAAAAGACTCACATCATTTTCTGTCGATGTTCGTGGAACTGGAGCAATGTAGAGTTTCACATTACAAGCACCGTCAACTTGATCTGGCAATTAGAAAAGAATTGAGGCTAGTGATGTAGAAAAAAACTGCATATAAATGGATCATCCACTCTAAAAACTAAAATCTTCTCAAGTAGTGAGAGAAACACAAAAGTGATGTGTGAGCGTAAAATTGTAGGTCAACAAAATCCTGAGGAGTGAGAAGGTCCTAAAGTGCCAAGCGCCTAGAATTACAATGGAATTCAGTAGAAAGAACGTCAAGAAGCCGTTGGCATCCCTAACTAATCTGAGGGCTGAGGCCATACTAATGGAGAAAGAGGAAGTGAAAACGATTGTAGATATCAGACCATGATATCAAGAAACAAGAAAGGGAAGGGGAAAAGAGAGAGAGCTGATGCCCAACAGCATTCCAAATCAAAAGTACAAAAGCTGTTATAACCGATGACAATATAAACCGTATTGCCAACGGCCTCGAGTCATTCCGGTTTCAGTTATTTACTTGGATGGAACTTTTATATCAGTAATTAAAAAAAAAAAAAGGATTGTTATTCCAATGAAAATAGCGGACAAAAGAAAATATCGACAGAAATGTGATCGTACCTGGAGGAGTTCCTTGGGTAGCGAGATGCCAACCTCGTTTCCGCCCCGGACGAGGCAAGGAATGGTTAAAACCATATCCAGAGTTGCCATTGGTAGAGGGAGGTGCTCCAGCACCGAACGAGTTGTTTGGCTCGCCATTCATGTGATTGAAGTGGTTATAAGGTTGATTGTGGTTAGCAAAACCATTGGGAGGACCAGGGACATGGGGGTAAGTGAAGTTACCGGCCGGCGGTTGAAAGCTGGGGTGGTTGAAAAACGGTTCATGGATATGATGGTGTATCGGGTGACTGGGAGGGGGAGGGGGAGGAGGGAGGCCGTTTCCGGACACTCTTGGATCCGGGTGGTTATTAAGATTCTCCAGCTTTGTAAACTGAGATAAACAAACAATTACAAACGATATGGCCTCAGGAAGAGGAATGTAATGCTTGTCCTCGACAACTAGACCATGAAGGGTTCACCGGTTCAGACTTGCTCCAGTCGAAAACTGTCAGGGAAATCGTAATCTGGATTCCGAAAATTTATTCAGCGAACTTCCGATATTTATATGGAGACAATTTAAGTTTTAAGATTGAAAGTTTAAATAGTATAAAATATAATTTTGAATAATTTTGTTAAATGTTAGTAATAAGTAATAAGATATAATAAATGTACAAGTTTGCGACAACTGCATTGCGAATTATAGTTTAATTGAGCAATTGAATATCCATTTTACAAAATTCTAAATTTGTTATGGTATTCCCAAACAATCATATATTTATTGTGTTCTAATTAAAAAAAAAATCTGTTAATTAAGATATAAAGTGGACAGAATGTATATACAGTTCCTTTGGCAAGATAATTTTTTATCATACTTAATTTAAAATAAAAATAATTTAAAGTAATCCAATTAATTTGAACGATTCGTGTCCATCGATTAATGCTAATCACTTCTTCTAAAATGAAGAGAAACTCCTAAAAGGCTACAAGTGTAAAACTATTTGATAACTAAATATGATGGGCTTGTTCTGAGGAAAATATAATGGGCTTCTAATCATAAATATATAATGGGCCATAAAAAAGATTCAGGCCCGAGACTAAATATAATCGCCTTGGCAACCCCAACTCAAAGATGCAGGGCACAAAGTTCCCCGGCCATTGGGCTTCAGTGGACAGTTTAATATGCTTTCCATAAGCTTTTGCGGAAACCACGTTGCAAACAACTTTTTTCATTTTTCTTATATATATATATATATAAAAATTGTCATTTTTCATTTTTGTAGCACAGATATTAGAAACTCCAAGTTTTACACCATAGCCTTCTAAATGGATACTTTGTTAAGGATTAGCTGAGAGCAGAAGTATGCTTATTCAGTAAAGCCGGCAAGTTTAATATTTAAATGGATATTGAATATATTATTTTGACTTTACCATGATGGAAAAGTAAATTGAGAAGATTGAGTTTGTGCTTCAACCTAAATGTAGTTATCAGCTAGTATGTACGGCCTGTCAGCATGTCCAGTTAGATTATGTTCCTGATATGAAGGAATGGCTGAATTGACCAAAACGTTGACCTGTTGCTTGTTTGGTGCATTACAAATATTTAAATAATATTATAACTTTTTGCTATATATATATTGACCGAAGGATATTAAAGATATGAAGGAGAAGTACAAGAACAGAGCTGCTATGCTGAGTAACAATTAGTCACTTACAGAATTAGACTGGGAAGAATTTCATCTTCTCGGTGCCTGCAGGCATGAACAGCAGTTACAAACATCATATATAAGTTCTCTGAATTGAATGTGATGGTCCACTGGGAATTCTCACTGTGCTGAGACCGAGTTGCCCTCGGAATTGAGAAACAAGTTGTCACAAAATATGCATAATTATCCTACTAGGGTTTGGTGAATTTCAGAGGCACGCCAGCCTTACTAAGGCTTACAACAAATATTAAATTCCTAGACACATCAGCCCAGGGGGGGAGTAATTTGCTGATCCAGTCCTTCAAGGCAGCTGAAGGGAATTTAAATCTTTAGGTTAGACCTCTTGGTTTCTTTTCTTTCCTCCAGTTTGTATTCACGTATATTATACCTCTTCCTAACTACGATGACGATAAGTATCCAAATTCTTTAATTATTAATTAAGTAGATTATATATATATGATGGCCAATATGTTGATGTGGAGTAGTTGAAAAATTTATACGTGCTCGTTTAATGTGTACTCATAAATTATCAAACCAAACATTCTAAGATGTCAGGTGAATTAAACCTGCGCAAAACCGCACAGTTTCAAATCTTTTTAATGAAAAAAAAACACTCACACAAAAGTGACGAGCAGAGAAAACATATGGCAGTTTGCAGTCAGAATTAGAGTAATACCTTGTTAACTGTAAGATTAACTATTGAATATATGATTTGACATATTTTACGGAGTTCATTGTCAGTTTGTGCAAATATTGATTGAGAGAGGACAGATACATTGCATTGGATTAGGCATGGTACGTAACCCTTGCCCTATAAGACTACGCACGATGAACTGGACAACAAAATTGAAACTGAAAAAAGGAGCCTTAATTCCGGATAATTCATTTACTCCCACTATGCATGGTCCATAGATTAGCTTATGCCCATATCTCTTACAGTAAGCCTTGCCAACCCTGGTGCCAGATGAAGGGTTATGTCAGCATTTATAATGCCATAAATTAAATAAGCTTCAAGGAAGTGTGAAGGAAGGGGGGTGAATTAAAAATCTAAAAAATTGGAGTTCGATGTCAAATGTAAGAAGAAGCCCATATCGCAAAGGAGGGGTTTAATTAATGGTTTGTATTAAAAAGCAGTATGGCCTTAACGCCACTCGTATATGCATGGAGTTATCCAGAACACGGATACGTACTTCACTTTCCTAGTTTTCATCTTAGCCATATATATATGTTCAGCAGTGCACATTCTTAGAGACGCAGCGTGGTCGGCATATATAGCTCAAATATATCCTTTATTATATATCTTTCATATTTCTGCGTTGACATTCTTCACCGATCCAACCATATGATTTTTTGTCCCGATTTGGTTTAACAATATATGTGAGTAGGACACTTTCCTCCTCGTTTACTCATTCCACTTTATGCAAGTCAAATGCAGAGCCCAGAGCATGCTAGACTTACGCGTTAATTAAATGTGGTGTGATCCCAATTTCCCACCCCATGCACACGCCAATTTAATTTGAAGTTGAATCATTGCAGCTTGACTTGTACCGATCGATTGTTCCAGCTGCATATGGTACGGCAGCAGTTAATGCGCATAAAGCTGATGAGTCCAATTAAATATTAGGAACCTGCATGTCCCCTTCTGAGTTTTGATAGCTTTCGAGGTTGGAGTCCAGATATAATGACGAATTAGTAAGTGTGTGCGATGTGATCGGGAGTTCACGAGTGCAACGCTCATGAATTAGTTAACTAAGTAATCAGAAATGATCACCGTTACAAACTAGACTATCCTCGGGGGAACTTCAAAGGATGTTCATCTTGTTCATTAATTCCCAAGTGGGATGGGATTATGCGTAATGTATTCACGTGTGTGTGTGTGTAACAATGTTAATTGCCTGTCTTCTCCTGCTTTATGACACTGACGTACAACCTGCGATATTGTTTAATCTGATATATACTAATAATCTGATATCTAATTTTCTGTTTATGGGACATGGAACCCCAGGAGATAGAGTGACGATAGTGAAAATTAAATAATACTATTGAGTATTTCAAGCAGAGTTGAGCGGAAAAGGGCGTAAAAGAAGGCCCGAATTGCAGGAGACAGTAGGTGTGAGCCATAATGAAGACCCCCAAGTCTCAGCACGTGAGTCCCAAAACGCATGGTCCTACCTCCCATCTCTAACTGGGTTTTCTTTTTTTCTTTGTTTGTGTTTTTTTGACCCCCAATTCCTGTGGTTGTGTTATATATATATACTTTATATTCACACTTTGCTCGGTCGACGAATTAAATTAGCCTTTATTAAAACATGGGTGATGAATTATGGGTTATCAAAATGATGGGTAATTTTAAAATATGAAACCTAATTTTTAAAATTCTGGGTCGTGAATTAAACTAGCCTTTATTAATGTTAAAATTTCACAATAAACGTTCCTAAATATTTTATATACTGTGCAGATCTCACTATATTATTTAACTGATTTATTACTTTACCAATGACTCCAATCACATAAAATTAAAACAACGTTAATTAAAAACATCTTGAAAGGGAACAATAATTTATACTCCCTTCGATCCTAATTATAAGATAATATTTTAGAGTTGGTTTTGGTTCTAATTATCGGATAAAGTTCAAATTTTTGTCAATTTCTTTTTAATATACTCCTATTGATGATATTATTTTAATAATAATTAAACACAATAATAATTTAATAATGTATCGATATATTCTATAAAGTAAATAAATATATTGATATTCGAATGTGTTTTTATCAGGTTATTGAAATACTGGAGCTCCAATATTTCAATATTTCTAACATTTATATTAATATTAGATACAATATATAATGCTATTATAGATTTTATAAAGTGTAAGTTTCTTTATCAATCGGCCAGCTGCAAGAATCCCAGAAAGAGACAATGTTGCATACTACAGTCTATAGAGCTTGCGAGGGATAAAACAACAGGGGTGGGAGTAATTAACCTTTTGTTTTTGGATTCAACTCCTAAAGGGTTGAACACTCTTACTAAAGGAAGAGGGTTCGATTTTATAATTAGTCAAGGCGCTAGAGAAGACATATTAGCTCCTAGATGTCTAGATGAACACTTGAGGGTAATATAGATGACTCACTCTACCCAACATTTGTATCATCTAAGAAGAAAGGAAATTTCACCCTACCCTTAGATCAAATGTATATAAGGGTATTCAAGAAAAATGAATATAATTAACTAATTTAACTTCTATCCTCAGTAACCTCAAAATTCAATAATGAAATATATGTTTATTCGCAGTCGTGCGGAAATAAAATCAAGTGCGCGCTCTATTGTCAAGTGGACTGTAAAAACTACTATCGGCCACGGTGAAAGAAAGAAAACTACCATTTGTCCGACATATGTGGCGAGGTTCTTTATAGCTAAAGGATTGACCAATGCATATAACGACTCGAGTTAACATGAGCTGATGTCCTCCCTCCAAAATCAGCTTCGAAACCTCCGCGTCATTCCATTTGGTCAACTTATTAAAGGAAAAAAACAGGAGAATTGACGGCGCCAAGCCAGCTTTTACCGAGTAAGATATGCCATTCTCGTAATAAAACTAAAGAGTAAGGGCAATGTGTATGAGCTGTTCTATATAAACTCTAGGACGCAAAGACCGCAGCAAAGAGTGCCCAAAGTAACACGCATTTTGGTGGCTAAGATGTTCAGAGCCATTTTCTTCAAATCCCTTTTCATCTTTTGGTACCGTTTCCTTCTCAAGCAACTTAAGAACCTGCTAGGCTTTCATAGATCTATAAGCACCAATGCCTTTCCATCCCAATTTAAATACCAAAAGTACCATTCCCTGGCTCGCAGATCTGACCTCGCTCACCATACCTTAATATTTGATGTAGAAGGAGCTTTGTTAAAATCTTCTTCTCTCTTCCCTTATTTCATGCTCGTAGCCTTCGAAGCTGGAGGGCTCATAAGAGCCTTCGTCCTGATTCTACTGTACCCTCTCGTCTGCCTAGCTGGACACGAGATGGGGTTGGATATAATGGTGGCAATATGCTTCTTCGGGATCAGAGCGAAGAGCTTCAGAGCGGGAAGGACTGTTCTGCCAAAGTTCTTGTTGGAGAACGTTGGTTCAGAAATATTCGAAATACTAAACCGAGGTGGGAAGAAAATGGGGGTCAGTAATTTACCTCAAGTAATGGTGGAGAGTTTCTTAAGAGAGTATCTGGAGATTGATTTTGTGGTGGGCAGACAGCTAAAAGTGTTCTGTGGATACTACGTGGGGTTGATGGAGGACACTAAAATTGCTACCTCGCAAGCTTTGAACCAAATTCGGGAAGGCAAAGGACGTCCTCACGCCATCGGCATTTGCAACTTCAACAAGTCCCTTGATTCCGACTTGTTAACTCATTGCAAGGTCTGTCCTTTTAGTCTTATTTTTCCTAAATGTACTACTACTTTCATTACTTAATATAATTTTCTTTTTTGTCAGAAATAGTTTGTAATTCAATTTGAACTACAAACAAGATCTTGTATGAAAGGACACGAGGTAGTATTAATTAATAGGTCAACTTTTTCACGACCCTAGTATGCAGTGGTGAAGCTTAATTCAGTGCGTGGGTCAGGTTTTAGCCAGTATAATGCTTAATTATTTTACTATATCTTGGAAACTCACATTTATATTCCGCTTTGCCTTGGGAAATCAGGAAGTGTATTTGGTGACGGAGGCTGAGAAGAGAAGCTGGAAAATACTGCCGAGAGACAATTATCCGAAAGCACTGATATTCCATGATGGTAGACTGGCCATGAGACCTACCCCAATGAATGCGGTATCGACTTTGATTTGGATCCCGTACGGCTTAATCCTTTCCATTATTAGGATCATAATAGCTTTATCACTCCCCTATCACATCTCAACTCCTCTTCTGGCAATCACTGGCCTGCGCTTGACCACTTCAATGGCCAACACGTGCAACAACAACAACGATGATGATAATGGGCACTCGAATAATAAGCTTTATGTGTGCAACCACAGAACTTTACTGGATCCTCTTTACCTGTCGTTTGCATTGAGGAGAGACTTGATCGCCGTGACATACAGCCTGAGCAGAATGTCGGAGATACTGGCACCCATCAAGACCGTCCGATTAACAAGGGATCGCAATGAAGACGCCAAGATGATGAAGAAGTTATTGAAACAAGGCGACCTGGCTGTGTGCCCGGAGGGGACCACTTGTAGAGAGCCGTATTTGTTGCGGTTCAGCCCACTGTTCTCTGAAATGAGCGACGAAATAACTCCGGTCGCTGTTGATTGCCACGTCAGTATGTTCCACGGTACGACTGCCGGAGGACTTAAATGCTTGGACCCACTTCTGTTCCTCATGAATCCTTCTCCCATCTACTCCATCCGCTTGCTGGACACGGTGTCACGTTCCTCCTCCACCGCTAGTAGAGATATATTTGAAGTGGCCAATCACTTACAGTCCCAGATTGGGAAGGCCCTTGGATTTGAGTGCACCATGCTTACTAGAAAAGATAAATATTTGATTTTGGCCGGTAACGACGGCCTTGTTTCTTCTACCACCACCACCAATAGTGCCACATCTCAATCATGATCATGCTTCCCCTGTAACATTTACCTGTACCATATATATATATATATATATATATATATATATATATATATATATAGCTATCATGACAAGATATATAGTTTGGTGTAGGGTAGAGAGAGAGAGAGCGTCTCTCTTTCTTCTTTCTCCTGTATTAATATTTTTTTCATTCTTCCTGTTTATTGTGATATATATATTTTGAGATGATGATTCTATTCACTTAATTAATAATTTCTCCCGCCCGGTTTATGTATGCTTCTCTTGCGATTAATATTGACGTAACATACGAAATGTCCAGTCGACACAATTCGTGTTTAATAGCCCATATGTGTGTATGCATGAATGTACTATGTGGGACGCACAAAAACACTGGCGATTTTATGAGTTCGATAAAAAATGCCATGCTATATGATGGCAGTGTGTGTGTGTGTGTGTTTAGCCAGAGCATTATATTGTTTCCACATTTCTGGCCTCACTACGAACAGTGTTTTCAATTTATTTCATCTGATCATAAAATTTCAGCTGTGCGGCATGGGAAATTCCAGAGTTTCCTGCTGATACATATGAAAGTAACAGTCGCAGATGGCACCAGCGGTGGATAAAACAAACGAAAAAATTCACTTCTTTTTTTGGTTGCCAATATAAAACATAGTCTGCATAAAATGACGTTATTGATAAGATATATGACCAATATGGCATGTATATTTAGTGTTATCTACTACCTCCCATAAATATATATTTTACACTACAAACTATATTTTATATTTAAAATCAAAAGAGTTTATAGCGAAAGATTCACCGTGTTAACTTAAAGGGATTTAATTTCCTTTTATGGAGCAGTGTTGTTGAATTCGATCAGGAAAATAGCAGGTTGTTGATTTGAATTGATAATGGGATAAAAATATCACACGAGAGCTACTTCAAATCTAATTGGGTCTACACTACTCGTATCTTATTCAATAGTATCAAGACTGGATACTTATAAGAAAAAAATTACATGGATATCATTGGTACAAATACAAATAGTATCTATGATAATGGATCTCATTGATGTATGTCACAGTATGCCTTCTCCGCCAGATGTGTCATAGCTAGCCTTCATCCTATGCCCGAAAAATATCAGCCCTCTAAACTCACATCACAATTAAGCTTGAGGTCGTACAAATTGGGGCGTTCGCGTAGACACATGCAAATGATTGATCTGAGCTGTCTGGTAGTTTAGGACATTAAATGTATACGTCAATTTTATTCATGCATGTGTTCGCTCTAATTTAAGCCTGTTTGACGGAAACTTCGGTCCATCCTCATATTAAATACTCCTGGTGCGTGTCCAACAGACTGGAATGAGCATTCCATTAGAATATGGTGAGAATAGAGAGGCATGCAGGAGTAGTGGGACGTTAGATTTTGGGCACAGCATATATATAAGCATGCATGGGCACTAAATATTGTCTTGTTTGTGGAAGGGAATGAAAAAAAGTAAAAAAAGAATGGCCGGTGTGAAGGTAGGGAACAAGTTAATTGTAGAATGAAGCAGAGGTGAAGATAATAGAGAATGTGGTTACTGGTTAGGGCGTGGGACTTGGGATGATCGGGAGGAAGCAGGCAAAGAGAAATTGGGAATTGGACGAACCCCCAATAAAAGGAGCTAGTAGTGTGAGAGATTTAAACCAAACACCCACACGCCCATCCAAGTTATAAAGCGATCTGGTTGTAGATGACGCGAAACTGGTTGTACAGTTGGGAGCCCACGAACCTCATTCTCGTCTCTGTCTTCGCTCTCAGTCTCATTCTACTTCCCCACCTCACCAACGTCTCCTCTTCTTTGATTCCCTTTAACGCTTTTTATAATTGCCTTCCCTTTTCAACTCCCGTCTCCCCTCATATATTCATACAATTTTTGGTGCAAATATATGGGTCTCTGCTAGACACATTTTACACTGGCTGCTGCGACACATTTTAGTAAGATTCAAGTTTTTTTTTTTTTCAAAAAAAAAGAGCAAATACAGTTATTTACAGTGTTTTATCTAAAAAAAAAAACGGAACAGTGAACCGACTAAAACATGGGTCAACCCTTCGAATTTGAACCCATTTCATTAATTCTGCGGGCCCTGAAACAAATCATTTCGTCAATTCGATCAGCTAATAGTAATACATTCGCGGTCAACGGTTCTTAACCGCATAATTTAAACTCTATAAAATAAAAACATAACAATTCAAATCATTTTAATTTTGGTTGGCTTATAAATCATCATAAAAAATATAAATTTTATCTTGTGTTAAAGAAAAATATTTATTCATCGTTTTGTGTTAGCTTTATTTTTCAAATTAAGATTTTTTTCCCTAAAAATAAGATAAAATTTAAATTTTTTTAGATGACTCACTAGCTAACTAGTATTAAAATAATATGAGATGACATAACACTCTTAAAATATATAGGTATTTCTCTCATAGCCAGTAGTCTAGTACATAACAATACCAATATGCATGTGAGCGACAAAAGGACTTGATCATCCTCTTTTGCTCTAACCATTCTCTTTCCCTCCAAATTTATCTCAACGTTTAGATTTAAAATTTTAGTAGTTCAGATTCAATGTTTTATATTTTTTTTAAGAAAATCCCACTTAAATCTATTTAAAATGCCTTAATCCAGACTTAGACCTGCATTTATATTAATTTCCCGATCAAACAAAGAGTTGTCATTAGAAATTGGAAAAATCCCATTAAAAGTTTTTTGAAAAAGTCAAATCCTAAATGAAACTTTTGAATTTAACAAATTTTAAATTAAGTCAATCATCCTAATTTAGAATTTTAGAATTGAGTTATTTGCCCTTCAGACGCTATTGCACCCTCCATCGTATTCTATCTCTATCTCTATCTCATTCTCCTCCATATCCTCTCCTTCTAGTTTCATTGGGATCTCTTTAGGGCTTAGATTTAATTTCACACAAGGATAAAAATATATGTACATATTAACACAAAAAATTATGACTTCACTTGACAGTTCAGTTCAGAGTTTCTCTATATTTGTTTGCTCATAAATTCTCAGAGAAATATCTTATTTATCATAGTTGTCGAATTAATGCTAATAATGGACAGATGCTTTGTTACTGTGATTTGAGGAAGATCCACCACCTAGAGGATGAAGACAATAATTTTTATATGCTCGGCAAGAAAAACATGTGTCGGCTGTGCTAAAGGAAATCGCTATACTTGTAGTACTGAATAATCCCATCTTGCTATAGAATACATTTTCCTGAGCATTTGAAATACGATCATGCTGAACATCGAAAAGCTAATTACATTGGGACTGATACATGAACTTGAAAGTAACAATTTTTGTTGTTGTAGGGCTTACCATGTTTTTTTAAAGTATTAATTATTGGTGAAGAATTTGACCTCCTCCATTGTGAATTTGAATCTGACTTGGAGAGATATGAATGGAACTTAAAGGAGGGGAGAGGGTGTAAAGATGGAGTAGAATGAGACCAAGATAAACCATGAAGAACGAGAAAGCAAAAGATACAAGAGTTAAACAACTCAATTCTAAAATCTTAAATTGCCTGGGATAATTGACCTCATTTATAATTTATTAAATTTAGAAGCTTTATTTAGAACTCGACTATTTCAAAAGGCTTTTAATGAGATTAATTTTCCCATAGAAATTTTAATTTGAACTTTATTTATTTTACCAACATGTACTTATCCTATTTTCTCTGCATTTTCTCTTTCAGTAAAATTTCAATCCTCACGTCTCCTCTCCCCCATCCTAAGATTTAATCATACCATTTAGCCAGGCTTCGTCTTTTTAAATTGGCAGCATAAGGTGCTTCACATATTACTTCTTCCTTCTTAATTTCAAATCGTTTTCCTTATTGTGCGCATATAGTCCTTGCTTCAGGATCTATTCTGTTTAAGCCCCTCCGCTTATCCTGCACCAAGGGACATTCCTGGAAGTCTTGCTGTAGTTTTGTTTTTGTTTTTCTTTTTTTTTCTGAAATTTAGTTTCAGTCATAAGGGACACTGGTGAGGTGTTTTAATTTTCTTTATCTCTGGGCTCTGGCAGTTTGCTTTTCCCTTTTCACTCCTATCAAGCACACCCTAGATCACCGGATTTACATTGAATCCATTATAAATGAAGTTGATTTTTACTTGGCAGAATGAAAACTTTTTGAAGTGCAAACGTTCTTGAAGAAAGTGTTAGAGGTGCCCCAAGCCGCAAAAATAGTTGCAGATTGGGCGAGACAAACAAGAAACAGGGCTATTTTTTAACATGAATCTCATATCGAAAATATTCATAGAATCGTATTGAGTTAGTCCCTAAGCTGGCAAAGATTATCGCCTTGGTTTTCATTTTTGGCTAAGATCACTCTACATCTTCCCTACTCTGGTTCTCTAAAGCCTAATATACTGATATTTTAACTTTTTCTCTGATGATTCATTATATGATGGGATGATCGGTCATCATTTTAGGTAGGGGGTTATTAAGGTCTCTTACAAATATTTAAAAATATCTGATTATTTTTTTTTTTTTTAAAGTGCAGGCTTGGAGGTATTTAAAATAGATTTAAACGGGATTCTCTCAACATTTTACTTCGTTTTTAAATTATCATGAATAAAATTTAGAAATTTTATTTAATAATTTATTAATAATATTATAAAACATTATATCTAAACTGCTCAAAATTAAATGATATTAGTGAAGAAGAGAAAGAAAACAAAAATAATAATAATAGAGAATGATAGCCAAGTCTGAGGGCAATTTGCTGGGAAAAAATAGAGGCCAGTTTAAAAATTTAACTGGGCCAGACTAGCACAAGAAATGCCCAGGCCCGAGAATGATTAGTTCAGGCCCAATTATAAAGCTGATTATCGGTTTGCCTCACTTGAACCCTAACCCATGGGCACAGATGAGGAGTTCCAGTCCAACACTTCGAATCAAATAATATCCAGTAATCATAATAATGGGGTCAGCAGTCGGTAATTCCGGAATTCGGAATCTTTTCTCCACCTTGCCCGCCATAAGCCCATAGCCTTGTTTGTTAGGAAAAAGATTGAAGGAAAAAGAAAGATTTCAATCTTCCCTCGATTTTTGGCATTTGGTACACAGATCCATCTTTCGGTGAGTTCCATCTTTCTTCCCGAGTGGGAAGATTACCCAAAAGATCTTCCCTCACTTTTTGGATGGAAGATGCAATCTTGATGAAAGATTGTGAGCAAATTCTCATTTATTCTTTCTCTTTTTTTTGATATAAACGATATTTTGAGAATTTCAAGTTTTATATTTTACTTTTAATTTTTTAAAATTATCATTTTTCATCTCATTTTCCATATCGACCAACAGTTTAACTTTTTAAAATTCTCTCCCAATTTTCCTTTCCTTTTCTTTCTCTTTCCTTTCCCTCCTTAAATCTTCTCCTTAACAAACGAGGGCTAAGTTTGCCAATTCGAGGGATCTGGATACTGTTCTTCAAAGAGTTTGATGATCCACCAAATTATCAGAGTTATGCACTAATTACACGACTGATGATTCTGAGACTTCATCATACTTTCAATACATACAAGCGCTTTCCTTGTCTCGCTTATTGCTTTGCGAGATTAAGGTTTTGATGGGCACGGGGAGAAATGTCAGATCGTTCGATGTGGTAGACGACGCTACAGTTAAAATGGCAAAAGCAAACAGTCGGGCCGTCAACGTCAACGACAGCATTGGCGACAATCTAACATTACTTTAAATCCGCCCATGATGGGCAATTACAAACTATGCCCTTGCTGGGCGGCACGACATGTTCTTGAGAGGCTTTACAAGATGCAGGGGTGGAGAAAGAGGAAGCCAGGATGAAGTCTACGCCTCCTTTCCTGCGATGGATTGCAAAATTCTACGGAATTCTGCATGTCTAATTCCATTCGGCAACAATTACTCTAACCAGTTCAAATTCTGCAATTGCTTTGTAATCTTACTTTGAAGGTATTCGTGTTTTAAATTTATAAACATCTTAATTGCCACCTGTAGATTGCTCAACAGTATTTGGAAGCTTGAATACCTCATCACTTGGAAAGTCTTCGTTAGGAAAATTTCTCATAGCAGTAGCAAAGAGATTTTGATAATGAGGTTTTCTAAGAAGTTATGAAAGGTGAGGCCCTTGCCAGAGTAATCCATGTGTTGCTTTAGTTGACATTTGTTATGAACATCTTTTATTTATATAAAATTCAAGACGAGTCGCTTTGTTTAAAATTTGTGGAGAGTACTGTTTACAATCCTTTCAAATAGCAATAACTTAATGTCAAGTAAGAGTTGAAAGTTTGAGCAATTAGAATACAAAAAGCTTTAATTATTGAGGATTAGAGTAAATGGTTTAGAAGAAGAGATAAGATATTCTTACTACTATTTTTTCTTACTACCAATATTACTGCCACTGCCACTTTTTCACCGTTAAATCAGAATCTTAATAGGAGAGAGAAATGATAAAAATAGATAAAATTCTGATCTAACGGTAGAAAAATGGTAGTAACATTGGTAGTAAGAAAAAATGGTAGTAAGAATATCCTATCTCTTAGAAGAAATATGATGAATAATTCACATTTAAAAAGGATAGATTATATGTATTCGATCATCTTTAGTTACAATGGTTTGCCACTTGCCACGCAATGCATTACATGGTTTAAGATAACACAACACAATTTGATCTAACTAACATAGGAAGAAGAAAAAAGCGCACAGAGCTTATTTAGTCTAATACAATTGCCTTCTTCACTTCACAGGATTTAATGGGTTAAAAAAACAGAGAAGATCCAAATTACATTTGAAACTTGTCTATTTATTCTTTTCTCACGACAAACTCTGGTATAGTTCATCTATCTGCGCCTGGAAAATGAAAAGATATTGTGAACATTTTATAGATAGATATGGATTGCACTCAATGAAATGGGGGAAAATGGATTTCAGCGTAATTTATATTGGCTAAAAAAAGTGTACCTGGTAATATTTAAGCAAGTTGTTTCTTCTCTTCTTCAAAGTGGCAGTCACCAAATCTCTCTCCATGTCGAATGGCAGGGGTTCCAAAATCACTCCTTTGATGCGTTCAAAGCCCTTGAGCTAATTTGACAAAAGAGAAAAATGATTGATACAAGAGCCCAAGAAAGATATCATCAGGACTGGGAAATTGAAGAAAATGGTTATGAGCTTTAATCCCAACGGATGTTTACCCGATTCCTCTCGGCGGCAGAGTGGAGCTCAGACAGGACATGTTTCTTCAGTTGGTCAAGACCACAGAGTTCTGAGAAAGAAACCATGTGGCCATTTGAATATGCCCACTTCTTGGTCATTTCTTCATTTGGAACCATTACAGCCACCAGCATCGACTTGAAGCTGTCCCCATAAACCCATATCTTCACACGAAAATTCCACATTTAGTTAATTATGAACTATAATCCACAGAGTGCTTGGTAAATGGGACTAAAATGGCCGGAACCGGTCTTACATCTTCAACAATCGGAGTGATCCCATAAACGTTTTCCAAATGCTCGAGGGCGATATACTCTCCTTGAGACAGTTTTATAAGATTCTTCTTTCTATCAATAATCTTGACAACACCATTAGGAAGCATTTCTCCAATGTCCCCTGATCGCATGACGAAGTGAGAAGGCATAAGAGCAAGAAAACAAACGAAAAGCACTACGATTGATCACGAAAAAAGAAAACCTGTGTGAAACCAGCCATCTTGAATTGCTTCCCTGGTTAGCTGGGGATCCTTGTGGTATCCAGTAAATACAGTTTTGCCTCTGACGCATATCTCACCGCAGGGAGGAGTTCCGAGAGGATTGTATCCCATATCTGGAACCTCCTCCAGCCGCATTTCATTGTATACGGATACAGCTCCAACAGTACCGATCATGCACATTTCATCAGGAAAGCCCAGCGTAGTGGACCCGCATGTTTCAGTCAACCCTGAATTCACCACATCATCATGTAACCTTGATACTATTCATGAACAACAGGCGGAAAACAGAGAGAAATGACCAATTACCATAGCCCTGACACACAAAGGCACAAGAAGTAACGCGCAAAAATTCTTCGACCTCAGTGCTCAAGGCTGCACCTCCAGATATTATAAGTCGAACACGACCCCCTAGCCGAGCTTTAACCTTAAATCCCGCGTCGCAGAGATCAGTGTCAACAACATATATAAGAGGCAACAAACTGTGAAGTGAGAGATGGTTTTATATTGAATGTAGTGTCACAAACCTTTCTGAAGGCTAATAGGTCTGCCAAGCGTGATGCTTCGCTATGTTTGTATCCTTGCTTCATCCAACCCAGTTTGCTGTGTCACAGTACATACGTAAAGTAGTATCAATATCATAACCCCAAAAAAATAGAAGCAGGGAAGTGCATCTCACTATCAGCTTACTAATTATAGAGCCAGCCAAAAACTGTCCTCCTTATCGGATTGAGTTCTGCCACCGCGTTCTTGATTCCTGGCACAAATATCAATTTGACTGAGTTTTACTGAATCAAACGAATGACACGGAGGATTTTCTGTGCTGGCACATTTATAAACTTGCCTTCATAGACTTTTTCAAAAACACGTGGGACCCCAGCAAACAGTGTGGGCTTCAACTCCATTAAGTCATCCCTCAGGGCATTAAGATCCTTTAATTTGTGCAAGTAGTTTCATGAAATCCAATTGCAGAACGGTTTAATTCTCATGATATACCGCTCAATTTAAATTTAAATTATACATATAGTTACAGAAACACGTAGAGTAAACATCAGATGTACTCCCTCTAGTCCTTATTATAAAACACCAATCATTATTTCTCATAAATCAAAAAATGAAAGTGATTAAATTGGTTCAGAAATAATAAATATTTTCAATTTTACCCTAACTTTAATGATGTGAATTTAAAGAGTTAGTTAAAAATGAAGGTATAATTGGAAAATAGTAATAAATAAGTTGATTAAAGGTAGTTGTTGCCTTATAATAAAGACCAAAATATTTTACTAATTGGTGTCTTATAATAAAGACAAAAGAGAATAAATACCCGGTTGTGAAAATGTAGGTAGCAATCATCCGTATGTCTTTATAAGCAAAATATACTAGAATACAATGCATTTATGCAATTAACCTACCCATACCAAAAAGCAAGTATTCCTCGGTTTCTTTGATTTAATGTATCTACCTATCGTGTCCTAATCTAAATGGTCCAGGGGTTTCCTCGTTCTGGGCTTTTGTCGGATGGGTTAGGTTTAAGGGGAGAGGAGGGAAGGGTGTGATTGGAAATAATCTTTTAGGAAAACATTGACTAAATTGTTATCAATGGGAATAATATTTTTTTTGTTGTTGAAAGTGTATTTTAAGAATATTGAAAATTTTTTATGGGCTATCCTGTTAAAATGAAAAAAAAAAAAAAAACTCTTTCAACTTTTTCTCCCACTTCCCTCCCCTACCCTCAAACTAAACATAATGTAAGGAAACTACTCCATACTCACTTAATAAAAGTCAAGCAAGTCCTGATTTTTATTTGGGTTAATATAATCTTTATTTTCTTAAATTTGTTCTCATTTTGTTTTTTGGTCCCTCAAATTTTAAACAAGGGGTTTTGGTTTCTCATGAAACAAAATGGTCTAAGTTTTTGTTTAATTACAAGGACTAGAATTTTTAAATAAATAAAACTTAGGAAATTAAAATCTCTGGTTTTAAACTTAAGGGATCAATATCAAAATAAAGATAAATTCAAGGCACCATAAATTATATTAACCCTTTTAATTTTTAAATAAAGGGACATCTAATTTAGGATGTTTTATACCCCATGATAATATCCCACAGATGCACCCTTACGGAAAAAGTACTCCTCAATTGTGCGATCAAGGACGTGTGCCAATGGGAGGAAAGACAAATACACATCGTCCCCAGTCATCTGTACAAAGTAAAAATTACTCGTCAGAAAAGCTCAAGATAGAAAACGTATCAGCATTTGATGCAAATAAGGGCTCCACATGTAAGGTTTTTGTTGTTATTTCGGATTTTGGTCAATTCTCAACACCTAATGTAAAAAATAGTTCTGGTGCATGTAGAAGCGAAAAAGAAAATTAATATGGATATCAGAGAATTAGAACTAAAATTGCCAGGTCACCATGGGCAAAGGGATGTAACATGGGAGATCTTAATGATCAGCTGGCCGATCTGGAGTATGCAAGGTTTTGAAACTTAGACCAAGTATAAAGGATAATGGGTCAAAATGGAGTTATACTGGTGAAAAATTAAAAATTTCATAATAATTAATATAATATTCTAAAAGAAATGTTTTAACAATAGGGTTGATGACCAAATCGGACCAGTTTATTGTCCAACCCAGGTCTCAGAACACAACAATGGGAGCATGAGATTATAATCACCTTGTCTTCAAACTGTTCCATGAAAAGATCCATTCCTCTCACTAATGCTGCTATATTCTCATGCGTTAAAACAACTCCCTTAGGTTGCCCACTGGTCCCACTCGTGTACATTATTGTACAGATGTTATGAGACTGAGGGGGCACAACGTTGGATGGATTTTCTTTCCCCTGCAAGATAAAAAGCCCCCTTCGGATTAACCACAAATACAGAGACTTTCAAAACTAACCAAGACTGTTTAATTAGGGGCAACCAGTAGGCATATAGCTCAACAATCTTGCAGGGACGAAGGAAGATATACTATTATAAAGACAAATTCCTCAAAAACGAACCATATGCAAGAACTCATCCCATGAATATTGCTTTACTCCAACGGTGGCTGCCTTATCTTTCTCTTCCTCCGTTAATGAAGTGAAGCACACCATCGCTGTAATCATAACCCCAACTCAGTCATCATTAATTCTATCAGCACAGATACATTCTCCCAAGATCAAATTAGCCGTACTTTTACCTTTCAATCGCTGAGCAGATCTACAATCAGGATCCAAAAGCTGCAAAAGCAAGCAAATACATCAAGTCAGAAACTCCTAACAACTTGCCTCCAAAAGAAAAATCTCAAATTTCTGAATCCAACAAGCTTTAGATCAATAAAATGATTGATTCTTACTTTTGCAACCTTCTTATCTTGGACGAAAACAAAATCTACTTCTGCGTGATCTATAATAAAATCCACAGCACTAGGCCCTGCAGGTGATGTTATGAGAAGGGAGATCGAGGGTTCGTTGTGCCGCAGTTCAATCAGTTTCAGGAATAAGTAGAACAGAGGAAGCACCCAGGACATAATAGAGAAGTAGCTTACCGAGTGTATCATAGAGAGGCACGCAAATTAAGCTGTGAGCACAACAAGCCTACATCCATAAATAAATGCTAATGCTTATGATGCCATCATATGGGATGAACAAAGGTTAAAAACTCGAGGAAGTGACAAACCTCCATTGCCACAATCCATTGTGGGCAGTTAGACCCATAAACTCCAATTCGCGAGCCCTATACGATTAAAAAAAAAAAATTGCGAGAAGATTTTCCCTTACGAACAAGGTATAATGACAGCTGTACTTGCACATTTAACAAGTGTATGATAATGGACTTCTGCAACTACTTACGGGTTCAGCGCCACATGCTCGTAGAGCAGAGCCAATGGCCAGAACTTCGTCATAAACTTGCTCGTACGTCTTCCAGGCATAAGGCCCTATCTATAGCAAGAAGTCAGTCTTCTTTTACTGATATTTACAAGAAGATGAGATTAAAAATTATTCAGTGAAGCAATACCTTCCCATCAACAAGAACACGCCATCCCAGCATACGGTTCTTGGGGTGCTTCTTGACAGACAGACTAAAATCAAGAAGCAAATGCTCAAATATTTAATATGCACCAAACAATAATCCCCATTACGATAATACAGTTGTCTAGTAATCTATTAACTTAAAGCTATGATGTGGCAATGATAAGACACCAAAAAGTAAGAGAGGGAATAGAATTACTCGAAAATATCCCAAGAGGTGTTTAAATCAGGATCCATGGGAGGAAACCCATCTTTGGAGAGCAGGTTTCGGTACACGGGACCGACGGCTGGCTTCCCATTTTGACCTTCTATTCCTTCCTCGGCCTTGGCTGAAAATTTCTTCATTCTCCGTGGTGTACGAAAATTGAACAAGAGATACGCGTCCACTAGGCACCAAGCACTTGTACAGGGCAGACACAGACAGAAGAAGAAGAAGAAGCAAGAACTCGCTTCAATATAAGCGGATCATTGAACCGCTCGCTTGCGTTGCCGGCCTGTGATGGCAAACAGGAAAATTAACTTGCGGCGGATGAGTGACAACTGAATTCCATCACAACGAAAGCGACTAGCTAGAATTAAGTATGATATGGCCCCCACACACCGCAATACGTGTCTTCGAGTTTTCAATTTTACCCAGCAATAAAACATGAACAACCAGCCAGCCAACAAACTTGAGCAGTAATTAAACAAGAAAAAATAACAGCCCAAAAGATCCAAAATCATTGGAAGAAATAAAAAACATGTTGACGATCACGAAAGATAGAGACAGAACACTACTGTAAACCTGATACGTACAGAAGGATCAGCTCTGAGACGATGGGGTGGAGAAGTAAGGAGCAAGACGGGTAATAGGTAGCTGGGGCGAGTAAACATATGGTCTTATAGAATTGGCCGAAGAAATAAAGAGGTCAAAAAAAGAAAATGTTTGTGAGTTTTGGCAAGTCCCACATCGGTGGGTTTTGGGTTTGAAGGGGGGAGGTTTTAGTATAAATAGAGTGCCTCCCCCTCCCTTATTCCTCACCCCACAATTGTCTCTCAAGGCATTTGTATATCTTCCTCTTTTGTAGTATTTCACTTGTAAATTATTTGGAGTGAATTTAGGATCTGATATTTCTCTTATATTTGTCCGATTTATTATTTATTAGTTGCATTTAAATATAGTAGTTGGTGCTTATTATATTATTAAATTACGTCTAGAAACTTTGTTTTCTAGTTGGGTAATTTTCTAATATAATCGGTTACACTCTATATTGCGCTTCCTCAACAATTGGTATCAAAGCCGAGGTTCTGTCTGAGTATGCTCTGTGGTTGCAGCTTAGTCTGAGCTTCCACATCAGAAAAGAATTACTTTTGAGCTTTTGTTTTGGCAACTATTAAATAATTTTTTGGAGCAGAAATGGCGGACAAAAGGAGTGATGTGTCCACAGCAGATGTTAGCGGTTCGTCGTTCTCATCATCGTATTTGACCAGAATAGTGTCAAATGCGAAGTTTGCAGTTGAAATTTTTGACGGATCTGGGCATTTTGGCATGTGGCAAGGCGAGGTTCTGGATGTCCTTTTTCAACAAGGACTAGACTTTGCCCTTGAGGAGAAAAAACCAGATAAAATGGAGGAAGAAGAATGGAGGGTCGTGAATCGTGTTGCTTGTGGTACTATTAGATCGTACCTTTCAAGAGACCAGAAGTATCCATACACAAAGGAAACTTCTGCATGTAGACTGTGGAAGGCACTGGAGGACAAGTTCTTGAAGAAAAACTGTCAGAATAAACTCTACATGAAGAAAAGGCTGTTTCGCTTCACTTACGTTCCTGGTACCACAATGAATGAGCATATCACTAGCTTCAACAAGTTGGTGACGGATTTGCAGAATTTGGACGTGACTTTTGAAGATGAAGATCTGGCCCTGATGTTGTTGGGATCACTTCCCGATGAGTACGAGCACCTGGAAACTACGCTACTTCACGGTAAGCAGAAAGTTTCTCTGGAAGAAGTTTGTTCTTCTTTGTACAGCCATGAACAAAGAAGGAAAGAGAAACAAAAAGGTGGAGAGGCAGAGGCTCTAGTGGTTAGAGGACGTACTGAGGAGAAGAAGAGATCAAAGAAAGGGAGATCCAAGTCAAGGTCTAGACCCAGCAAAGATGAGTGTGCCTTTTGTCGAGAAAAGGGACACTGGAAGAAGGACTGTCCGAAGCTGAAGAACAAAGCCAAACCTGGAGATGTGAAGGCCGATATGGACTCAAATGTAGCTGATTGTGATGATGAGAATTCAGATTTCTCACTGGCTACAACAACGTCATCAAAACCATCAGATGAATGGTTATTGGACTCAGCCTGCAGCCATCATATGTGTCCTAACAGAGACTGGTTCACTGATTTTGAAGAAGCAGAGTGTGGAATTGTTCACACAGCAGATAACTCTTCTCTTACCGCATATGGTATTGGTTCAATCAAATTAAGGAACCATGATGGATTGATCAGAACATTAACAGATGTTCGGTACGTACCAGACTTGAAAAAAAATCTCATTTCTGTGGGGACTCTAGACTCAAAAGGGTTCAAGATCACTGCAGAAAATGGAGTAATGAAGATATTCTCTGGTGCACTGGTGGTGATGAAGGGTATTCGGAAGAACAATAACACGTACCACTATCATGGGAGTACAGTTATTGGGACGGCAGCAGTAACATCCAGTAGTGAGAAGGATGCAGAAGCAACCAGGTTGTGGCATATGCGCTTGGGACATGCTGGAGGAAAATCCTTGAACACTTTAACAAGTCAAGGATTATTGAAAGGATTGAAACATTGCGTCATGGACTTTTGTGAGCATTGCGTAAAGGGGAAACACACAAGGGTTAAGTTCGGTACAGCTATTCACAATACTGAAGGTATTTTGGATTATGTACACTCTGATGTTTGGGGTCCTTCCAAAACAGCTTCATTGGGAGGTAAGCATTATTTTGTAACCTTTGTTGATGACTTTTCTCGAAGAGTTTGGGTGTATACGATGAAGACCAAAGATGAAGTTTTGGGAATTTTTCTCAAATGGAAGACGATGATAGAAGCACAAATAGGCAGGAAGATCAAATGTCTTCGCACAGACAATGGTGGAGAGTACAAGAATGATCCTTTCCAGAAGGTTTGTGAAGATAATGGCATCGTCAGACACTTCACCGTAAGAAATACACCACAGCAGAATGGGGTGGCAGAACGCATGAATCGGACTTTGCTGGAGAAGGTTCGGTGTATGTTGTCCAATGCTGGCTTGGGCAAAGAATTTTGGGCTGAGGCAGTGACGTATGCGAGCCATCTCATTAATCGTCTACCATCTGCTGCTATTGATGGTAAAACACCATTGGAACAATGGTATGGTAAGCCTGCTAATGATTATGATTCTTTACATGTGTTTGGCTCAACTGCATACTATCATGTGAAAGAATCAAAATTGGATCCTAGAGCAAAGAAAGCTATTTTCTTGGGGATCACTTCTGGAGTCAAAGGATATCGTTTATGGTGTCCAGAGACGGAGAAGGTTGTGTTTAGCAGGGATGTTGCTTTTGATGAGACTACTATTATGAAGCCGGTAACATCTGGAGATACCACACAGACCGATGGTGCTTCGAAGCAGGTGGAGTTTGAAGGAGAGTTGATTTTCCCAGTTCAGAGAAAGGATAGGGAAATGAGAGAAGACTTTCCTGTAGAAGATGAGCCAGTTGAAAGGGAGGTTTCAACCCAGGAACCTCAACAACAACAAGAATCAATCGCAACCGGCAGGCCACGACGAATAGTAAGAAAACCTACTCGCTTTATGGATATGGTGGCTTGTGCAACTTCAATTGCAACTGATGGCATTCCTTCAACTTATAAATGGGCTGTCCGGAGCTTAGAAAAGGAAGAGTGGATGAATGCTATGAATGAAGAAATGCAGTCCCTTCATCAGAATGGAACGTGGAGATTGGCCAAACTCCCAAAGGGTAAGAAGGCAATTGGTTGCAAATGGGTGTATGCGAAGAAAGAAGGATTTCCTAACCAAGGTGATGTGCGTTACAAAGCAAGACTGGTAGCTAAAGGCTATGCTCAGAAGGAAGGAATTGATTACAATGAGGTATTTTCTCCAGTTGTAAAACATTCCTCCATTAGAATTCTGTTGGCTTTGGTAGCACAGTTGGATTTGGAACTAGTTCAGATGGATGTTAAAACTGCATTTCTAAATGGAGACTTGGAGGAGGAAATCTATATGACTCAGCCTGAAGGATTCAAAGTTGCTGGAAAGGAGAATATGGTATGTAAACTTGAAAAATCGTTATACGGATTGAAGCAGTCTTCGAGGCAATGGTATAAACGGTTTGACAAGTTTATGTTGCGGCACAAGTACAGGAGAAGCAAATACGATCATTGTGTGTATTTGCGGAAGCTTGAAGATGGATCTTTTATCTATCTCCTTTTGTATGTTGATGATATGTTGATTGCTTCAAGAAATCAAGCAGAGATTGAGAAGCTTAAGGATCAACTGAAGAAGGAGTTCGAGATGAAGGATTTAGGTGAGGCAAGGAAGATACTTGGCATGGAGATAACAAGAGATAGACAATCGAAGAAGCTCTTCTTATCTCAAAAGGAGTATTTGAAGAAGGTGCTACATCGTTTTGGTATGAATGAAGAAACCAGGACGGTTAGCATCCCACTTGCCCCACATTTTAAGCTTAATGCTGACATGTCGCCGAAGGATGAAGATGAACGAGCATATATGTCAAGGGTGCCATATGCGAATGCTGTTGGTAGCTTGATGTATGCTATGGTTTGTACGAGACCAGACATTTCACAGGCAGTTGGAGTGGTGAGTAGGTATATGCATGATCCCGGAATGGAGCATTGGCAAGCTGTGAAATGGATTCTACGGTATATTTGTAATACTGTAGATGTTGGATTGGTCTTTCAGCAGGGTGTTGATCAATGTCTAGTTGGGTACTGTGACTCAGATTTTGCAGGTGATTTGGACAAAAGAAGGTCAACTACTGGTTTTGTATTCACTCTCGCAGGTGCACCAGTTAGTTGGAAGTCAACTTTACAGTCAACAGTAGCTTTGTCTACAACAGAGGCAGAGTATATGGCGATTACAGAAGCTGTAAAGGAGGCGATTTGGCTTCAGGGGTTGCTTGGAGAGCTTGGTGTTGGTCAGGAAAGCATCACAGTATTTTGTGATAGCCAGAGTGCTATTCAGTTAGCAAAGAACCAAGTCTACCATGCAAGAACGAAGCATATTGACGTCCGATATCATTTTGTAAGAGAAATTTTGGAAGAAGGTGGAGTCACAATACAGAAGATACGAACAGATGACAATCCTGCTGATATGTTGACAAAGGTGGTGACTTCTATTAAATTTCAACATTGTTTGGATTTGATCAACATTGTTGAACATGGTGTTTTGAATAGAAGTTACAATTAGAATTTGTAAATAGGAGAAATTGAGACTGTGAGATCTTGCCAAGGTGGAGATTTGTGAGTTTTGGCAAGTCCCACATCGGTGGGTTTTGGGTTTGAAGGGGGGAGGTTTTAGTATAAATAGAGTGCCTCCCCCTCCCTTATTCCTCACCCCACAATTGTCTCTCAAGGCATTTGTATATCTTCCTCTTTTGTAGTATTTCACTTGTAAATTATTTGGAGTGAATTTAGGATCTGATATTTCTCTTATATTTGTCCGATTTATTATTTATTAGTTGCATTTAAATATAGTAGTTGGTGCTTATTATATTATTAAATTACGTCTAGAAACTTTGTTTTCTAGTTGGGTAATTTTCTAATATAATCGGTTACACTCTATATTGCGCTTCCTCAACAATGTTATCATTGGAAAGAGAGAAGCTAGAGTTCGTAATAACTGGTGCACATGAGGTGGTTGAATACGTGAACACGCGATGGGCACAATATTGCGGCGACGTAAATTCTATTCATTACTTTTGCCATACACAAACTTAAAGCGCTTCCGGACCTTACTTCTTTCTCCTTCCTTTCTACGTATATATGTCAGAATTCATATATCCCACCCCTATGCCAATAATTAACCGTTGATATTAATGAATGGCTTAACAGTTTATAGCTACAGTGGAGTATATATAAACAATGGCGTCTTTGTCTACAGTGGAAAAGGACAAGAATGTAAAAATGAGGTAATGAATGACGAATGAAGTGGTTATGGTTTGCATATTTAGGCTTATTAAGTTGTACGCGCTGGTGACTTTAGCGAGAGGAGTAGCAAAGATAGAAAGGGTTTCCATTTTCCTTTCGTACATTTTCATCTGGGTAGATGCATGGCGCGGCCAGGAAAGTATTTAATATTGGTTGAGGGATAACGGATAGAATTAAACAGATTCATGTGATGGAGAAGAGGCACACACACAGAGTATCATTCCCTTTTTTAAAAATAAAATAGAAAAGAAAAGAGCTGCAATATAATTTATGATCGTCTCCACATCATCTGACGAGTTTGGTGGCAGAATTTATAGATGATGTACTTGTCATACAGCGCAATTTTAATATTGATGCCTATGTTCGTGGTCTTACCAGGAATGAAATTATTGTTCCAAAAAACAGAACAAATTATAAAAAAGTCTTAGAATTTTAATATCAAAAAATTCTCATGATTAAAGTAACACTTTTAGTTGTTAAAATGACATTTTCTGTTGTTAAAATTTTTGTAATTACTATAAAAAAAAAATTTCCTAATTATTTTTTTTAAAAAAAAAATTCACTTCTTTGAGCCCACAGTATAATTTTCCCAAATTATTAGACCACGATTTTCCCGTCCTTTTTGAATAGTGGATGGGTTATTAAATCATTACAAGTTCAGCTAATAATTAGACTCTAATTTGAAACCATCAATAATTAAATATTTTCCACGAATATGTTTAATATTTTATGGTTGTAGTATATATATTTATACAAATTAAATTTTACATTTATTTCTGTAGCTATGTATGATTTCTGTCGGAAAATGGTTCAATTCAATTTTGCGCCAACTCCATTTATACTGAATTAATGCCTATGCATGTATATTACCTTACTTGCTAGCTAGTATAGTATTTGAAGATTATTTTAATAATTTGGTGCTTAATTAGATAAGGATATTTATCTCATCACACCAAATCCTCAATATAATTTGTTTTTTTAATTAAAAAAATGTTATAATTGATTTCTTTCCACCTATCAAACTCATCTTTAACTTAAAACAGCCTTTTCAAGAAGTTTGTAGCTCCGGTCCTCCCTCTTTCGTTCCATACTAAAAATATTTGGGAAAATTGACTTCAGGGCCCAAGCTAGTAAAATAATTACAAAAAAGGCCCAAGAAACATTCATATGCCAGGGCCTTTTCTGGTATTTTTTCAAAAAAAAGTGTACGGATATAGTTGCTAATTGCTACTGATGTAGTTGTTAATTGCTACAGATATAGTTGTTAATTAGACTGATTTAGTTGTTAACGGGGACTGATATAGTTGTTAAACGTTACTGATATAGTTGCTAACGCTTTTTGAAAAAATGTCAAAAGGCCTTTTCTGGCATGTGAATGTTTCTTGGGCCTTTTTTGTAATTATTTTACTACCTTGGATCCTAAAATCAATTTTCCCAAAATATTTCATCAACCCTCAGAGTTCATGCAAAAGACGGGTTGGGTTAGTTAGGTGTGTGGTGGAGGCGCCTTCTGATGAAGAGGTTTGGTTTGGAGTCATTTATTATATATCATATCCGTATACCCAATCTATATCGGATTAAGTAGTAAATCAGTCCTAAAAGTACATGCTCGAGAGTAATATTCCCTTAGAAGTTTTTTTTTGCTCAATTTTATCCCGAAAATCTAAAAATATAGCAATATTACACTTTTTCTGCTAAAAAGTTAACGTTCAATGTCAATTTTTTTATGGCCAACATTAATTTTTTAACGAAAAATGACAATATTACCACATTTTTAGATTTTCAGAGTAAAATTGAATCTAAAAAAACTTTTAAAATAACATTACTCCTTGATGTATACTTTTAGACGGATAGTTAACCCATCTTTGTAAGCGTCGTTTCAACCAGCACGGCCACGACTACACACGTACCGTTGGACGTTAATGGATTAATTACAATTAATATCTATACCGTATGATGGAGCAAGCCTATGATCGTACCGGTATCATTTACATTAGCATTTACTCCCACCTTGTACTGGGCGACTTTGTGGTCCTTTTTTAGGATTACATGCAACTAGAAACAGATTGGTTTGATTCGCTTTTTTATAAAGATCTAATTGATTATTTATTATTTTAATTTGATCCTTTAAAGTTGATGTGTGAAAGTAAAAACCTTTTTAAAGATGTACTCATCATCTTATTTTTATTGTAAGATATTTTATTTAGTTTTGAGAGAATAAGAAAGTCAAATAAATTATTTAACTATTAAAAATATTTTTATGTAACATTTGATTATATATTAATTTATAAACTAGATAAATTAATTTAAAGAAATATGATAAATATAAAAGATGAAATAAAAATAAAAATGTATGTTTAGGAATGAAATTCGTACATTTAGAATTAAAGGAGTACTAAATCTGTAACATCCTAAAATATGGAATTTGAAGATTAAATTATAATATGGGATGAATTGTGAAAAATTGGTCATAATGAATTTTAAAGTTAATATTTAAGGCATATTTTTCCAAAATTAAGGATAATTAGTTAGGAAATAAATTTTGGCCCAAATATTTATTAGACAATATTTTGTAACCCAAAAAAATTAATTGCAATTAATGTAGGGTACAATTCACACATTTCCTTATTTTTCATAAAGCCACATACTCTTCATGCAAAAGACATCTAATCAGTTAAATCAGCATACCACTTGATTGATAACCCAGATGCCAGCAGCTTTCATCCATGCTTCAAGTTTATATGGAAATGGTCAGGAGTTGAACGAATTAGAGTATTTATGTGGTTAGCCTTTCTTAACAGATTGCCTTCCAATGAATGGCGCCACAAATGGTCCACAGCCTCTCCATTATGCCCATGTTGCAATGTTCAAGTGGAAAGCACCATCCACATTTTGAGGGATTGCCATTACGCAGCAGATATGTGGCGAAGTCTAATTAAGCCAAAGTATTATTCAAGTTTCTTTTCATCTTCTTTGACTGATTGGTTCTTATTAAATTTATCAAAGGAGTTTAGCAGAAATGATCTATCCAGTTGGCCTCTTATGTTTGGGGTTGGAACTTGGAAGTTGTGGAAATGGAGAAATGAGATGGCCTTCAATCACAACTTTGTAAAACCCAGAGACCCCGCTGCAAACATTATTAACTCGTGGAAATTTTTCACTACCATACCGTCTCCCTCTGCAGATGATTCTTCCGAGATAGATGATAGCCTAATTTGGCAAGCTCCCCCTCATGAGTGGGTTAAAGTCCACGTGGACGGTGCTGTCTCAAGGACATCTAACAAAGCGGGTTGTGGAGGGGTCATAAGAAACCACTGTGGCAACTGGATTGCAGGATTCTCATCCTCGATTGGACACTGTAATCCGAATGAGGCTGAAGAGTGGGCCTGCTTGAAAGGAGTCCAGCTTGCTTGGAATTTGGGTCACAGGAAAGTTATTGTAGAATCAGACTCTAAGAACCTAGTTGATACATTACTTAATGATGTCTGTGGTTCTACCAACACGTTGATGGTCTTCCAGATATATAAGACAATTTATGGGGTTCACATGGGATCTGCAAATTGCCCATATCCCCCGCTCACTGAACCAGATTGCTGACATGCTTGCAAAGGATGGTATTTCTATTTCCTCCTACTATGATTTGTGTCCTCCTCATCTGAGGACTTTAGCTTCTCATGATTGTATGGGACTTAAGTCCCCATCTACTTCTTATTTAATGTAAAGGCTCTAGCCTCCTCTTTTTACCAAAAACAAAAAGACATTCTATTTTTTTATATATTCCTTCCTTAAACCATACACCCATTTGGCCATACGTTGACAGAACCCCACCCATGCTTTTATATCCCATTCTTCATTTTGGCCCAAATGATAATTGGATCAATTCAGCCCACAACTCATGCAATACTCCTATCGGCTAGGCATGTATTCCAACACGTGTTGGGTTAAATTTTGGTCAGCATACTACATCCTTCTAATAATCATTCCTTCTTCTCCATTATTATTTTGTACAGTCGACACCACACCACCTCCTATATTTTCCTGCAGCCAAGTACTCCCTTCTCTCAAGACACTTGTAGATCCATGCAAGCCACATCCTCATTTATTCTCCGATCTATTCCATTCGCTTTCCTCGGCTAGAAACATAAAACAGAGCGTGAGAGTGGCAGAGACGAGATTGAGAGCTGCGAGAGAAAAGGAAAAAAACCGAAGAGCTTGAAGGAGGTGAATCATTACATGCAAGCTTGTTCTTGTGTTTAGGTAAGTCTCCCATACATCATCCCACCTCTATTTTTCTTCTACTGATGGGTTTGATAACATATTGGGGTTGGATGGAAAATCTGATCTTAGAGAGAGAAGAGGAAACATGTGCTCCAAGACATAGAAATCATGTCTAAAGCTTAGTATAGAGCTCGTGGTAGCTAGATCTTCACATGCATGTTGATTTTTGAAATTTGGGGTATGATTTTCGGGCTTGGAAGTTGCCTAATGATGGGTTTTGCCATATGAAATATTTGTACAGAATATATATGAGGATATATGAGCAGTGTTGTTAAAATGTAGAGTCTACGTAGAAACAGTAAAGGTGAGCAAAAACGTAAAATCGTAAAACGTAAACAAAACGTAAGAGTTTACTACATACGAAAAAAAATCCAACATATATAGAACCAAAACACACCAATACATTAAAGTCATCACAAATTTAAGTCTAAACACTCAAGGAAATAATTAAGTTTAAATTCAGTCATCATAATATAATACATATTAAAATGATTAATTTGGATTAATAGCTCAAGTTATAAAAATTTCAGTTTAGTCCCTCTCTAAAACTTTCTAAAAATTTCAGTTAGGTCCCTGCATTAATTAAACACTGTTTTGACTAGGGTAGTGACCTTTCTCCTTTCTCCATTCAGTGACCCGACATTAGAGCTCTGTATCTCATATATTACAGTGCCATCGCGACAGGCCTTCTTCGAAACGAGTAGACGACTGCCTCAGCGACGCCAACGGCATGAAGCTTCGACCATTGGTGGAAAGGAAAGTCGATGAGGCAAAGCAATACGCCAATCTGAACCACCGGTCTACCCTTTCTACCCTTTTCTTAAAAAAATTTTAGAACGGCGAACTCGTCGTTTCCACCGATTCCGCCATTTCTGAACGTCATCTCAACTGTTTCAACACAAATTCCGTCTGAACCAACGATCTAAGACGTTTTTCCGGCCAAAAACGTAAAAATGTACATTTCAACATTTTAAAACGACGTTTTAACAACACTGCATATGATATGAGGCTAGAGTGTCAATATGCCATATATAATTTCGGAAGTCTAGAGCAAGTATATTTACATGCATGTTTTAACTATCAAAAGAACTTATAAAATTATGAAAATTTTCCTGATGATAGATGACATACACAACTTTAAAACAATGGGTAGTTTGTATTATTCTGAGCTCTGGTCAGTGAAAAAGAAATCTTACAAAATGACTTTGTGTCTGGAAACCAAAACTAAGCAGTCTTGATGTTTTTGAGAATTGGGAATGACTCAGGTAAGATTAAATTGTGAAAATTTTTATTTAGTTAGAGGACTTCTAGAGCTTTAATTTTAATTATAAAGGGTATTTTTATGACCTTTGTATGATAAGTTATGGATTTTAAAAGATAAGTTACAATTTCTGAAAAATTATAGGCAGAGCTTAAGTTTTTGAAATTTGGGAATTTTTCTCAATCATAAATCAACTTTGTAACTTTAATTTATGAAAATAGACTTATCAAAAAATAAATAGAAATTTGAATCACTCCATTCGGAGTTATATAAGACCAAGTTATGAATTTTTCAAATTCTCGTAGAAATTAAAGGTAAACTTTTAATAAGTCTTAAAATGGTCACATAAGTTGTTAATTGTGTTTAACCTTTAAAGTAAAGGTCCCTATGGATAAATTGAAAGGTTATTAAATGGCTGAGTAGATGTTTATTCCATAGTGAATAGTGTTTAGTTAAATAAGTCTATAATAAGTATACATCCCTAACTATAAAGATATTAAGAGACAAATATTTTGGGGTGGGTGTAGAGAAGCTAAATCTTAATTATTTCAATAAGATTAGATTGGTTAATGACTCATTCTCCATATAAATGTTATTTATAGGAATTCCAAGGCCCACCCGCACCGCGAAATACTCTGATAGTTTTGAAGTTGCTACACACTCAGTAGTAACTCTAATTCTCTATAACATGTGTACGTTTATATGTTAATTGACATGCTTATGGATTTGTGTCCTGCACACACAGTTGATTACATTTATGCATTCTGTTGTTTTGCCAATAATATGTATCTTCTTTTGTGCTAATGGAATTTGGAGCCAGGTAGGCTCTGCGTTGTACTTTTCCTGTGTGCTGAGGAATTCAGAGCAGGGTAGGTTATGCATTTGTATTTTCCTCAGGTAGAGGAATTCGAAACCGGTAGGTTACGCGTTCACCTTTCCTAGCACTATGGAATTCGGAACCGGGTAAGTTCTACGTTTACTTTCCTAGCACTGTGGAATTTGGGACTTGTCATGTCCTGTGTATTCACAGCTAACATTACATGTATGATATATTGTTAGTGGTTGTTGTGCTTTGACGCTGGATGTTAAGCTGTTTCATGAGTTGTGGTAATTTCATTTCATATATTATGTACACTATTCATAGAGATTAACATGTTACTACTTTGAGATTCAATTATGAATCTCAGACTTGAATAAAAGTGCAGGTAGCGGATCAAGATGAAAGGGAAAGGCGGTGCTGTAGAGGAAGGTTGAAGAAGGTGAACTCGGTGAAAGATTTCTTTTTGTTTTGTATATTTATGTTGGGATATTTTGAAATGATGTATAAGAAGTTGTTTTTTGAGGTTTTTGGTTCTGGGAAGAATGTATATATTTAATTATTCCACAAGAATTAAGTTTTTAATCATTACCGAGTCATATTTTATTTAAATTATCAGTTACTCATTCATCCAAACTAGATCCGCACACTCTCT
This sequence comes from Acacia confusa, assembly GCA_037074495.1. Classification (NCBI taxonomy): domain Eukaryota; kingdom Viridiplantae; phylum Streptophyta; class Magnoliopsida; order Fabales; family Fabaceae; genus Acacia; species Acacia confusa. The sequence goes on along the minus strand of CM073507.1, from coordinate 2,152,929 downwards.
ATGTACTAACTCTGATATATGATCAGGAGACATAAGAAAGTGTTATAAAATTTGGATAAAGTTAATATTTGTAAGAGATTAATATGAAGGACGATCTCATAAAAGAGATAGATGATGAAGGAATGAGGATGAACCATGAGATAAATGTGGGTGAGACTGTGCCGTGTAAATGACAAAATATTTGCATAAAATATTACCATGTGCAGGAGTCATTAATGATGTCATTTAATTTTATTGATCAAGAATTTACGATAAGCTTTTGCATTGACGGCATTAAATTGGCGCAACTATTGCCACGTATTTCCCAAATAAATTGCCAGACTACTCTTTGGTACTGTTTGTTAGAATTGCAGGCCCAGCCCCAGGAGACACACACATACCCAAAGAAACGAACCTAGCAAACTAGCTAGTAGAAAAAACCTTGAGAGGCATCCAAATAAATATACAGTTCCCATAACGTTATGATTTTTTTATAGAAAATACAAAAGTGCTTGACGAGAAGTGAGACAGGGATTAGTAAAAAATGCTCTGATTCTGTGACTGCCATTCACTCAAATAAATCTATATATCTCTCTTCGTATATAAATTAATAAATTAACCATTTGATTATTTAATAACTATCATAATGGAATCGGTCATACTTAAAAATGTTTCATAAATATATTTGATTTTGTTCGATGCTGTAAGTACAAAGTAGTTTACAATTACATATATATAATTTTGCAAATACAACATTTCTAAAAATGGTGATTTTTTTTTTTGGATACAAGTAAGAAGAGGCTATTGTCGAGAAAATTAAAGTATTATATATATATGTATAAGACACAATTGATTTTTTTTAAGATATAAAGGAAGTTAATTAAACTATTTTAAAATATTTATATTTATCATTTTTCTCTAAACTGATTTATTTGAGTTATAAACTAATACATAATGTAATTTTATACATAGCATATGAGAGCAAGTAATTTATTTAGTTTTCTTAATATCTCTAAACAAACATTAATTGAGTCTTATATTTGGAACCATCAGAGTTAAAAACTCAGTAGTAGAGGTTATTGGAGAATTTAATCCATACTATTATTGTTGACTAAGGTCCAGAGATAAGATGGACACACATCCACAACCTTGAAGCTTGATAACCTTCTTTTATCTGAAGCATTAGTGACTCTGGTTTTTTTTTTTTTTTGATGTAAAAATTTCAAAAAAGGGATTGGGTTCACCCACTATCTAAGGGCATAGCAAAATTTCCTTTCCTCATAAGTGATATTAATATTGGATAAGACGAGACACGGACGTTTATCTAAGCATTTAGGAATTAAAATACCTCCCACTAGTTCCAAGATTAAACCTCTTCATTTGATAAAAGTATCTAACCCTTTTATCAATTGAATACAAGAATGAGGGGTTGAGCGACTCTGTTTTGTTCCGGAATAACAAATAAAAATGGTGAAATTTTTTTAATAGAGTCCTAGTATATGAAACTGAGCATACCGTACAAGCCCAAAAGAAAGCATACGTTACCAAACTAACAAGCAAGCCTGTGGATTACTTTTTTTTTTTTTTGAAGGGGTGTTGAGGCGCCGGAAAAGGCGTTTGGAGTCGTCATGATGTCAATAGAAGGTGTTAAGAGTTGACACAGATGGTAAGGGATCCGGGATTAGACCTTTGGGATTTGATTCCCTTTGCCATTGCTGGGACTCCTTTGGTAGGCGATCTCGTAAGTCTTCAGTAAGTGCTCATAGAGCACGGGGCCGTGCCCTGGTCTTGGTGGGGAACGAGTATCGAACCCCTCTAAAACTTTTTTGTATAAAAAAAAAAAATGTCAATAGAAGGTTGATTTTTAAACAAATTAAATACACAGTATTCTACTAATTCCAATTAAAAAAGAACAAAGAGGACTCATAGAAATTAACTGTGCGGATTGCAAATTAAGTGCAATTAGTATAGCGTGTATCAACCACGTAACAACTACTTTTAATTAGGGCATAAAAAGAGGTGGCAGGACAGTGTGGTGCAGGAATTTGGATAATTAATTCGCCATTGACATACGGCATTAATTTTAAATAGTTAATTTCATTTGACTTTTCAGAGATGGTTTGGTAAATTGATTCGACGAGTGTGGATTAAGCAGATCGGACGATCAAGTCATAATCTTGTGGGCACTGAAGGTGGGGAGTAAGAAGGACCATTGCATGCGATGACGTTAATTAGTGCAACGATTATGTGAGCAGGCCGAGAAGAATGAGGAATTTTTGGGACTTTATTCATTCTTCTCTCCATTGAATGTATCATCGTTAAATTACAAGTGTGTAGCTGACGTGAAAAAATATTTTTCTTTTTCTTAATGCACTTTCAGCTCCGACCTATGTGGCCTCTGAAAGTTGAATTTTTGTGGCAATATAACATGTTGCTGCTAAAGCTAACCTTCAATGGCGACACTAAAAGTTACTGCTAAAAGGTGATTTTCAGTGGCAGCATCTATTGTCGCCACTAAATTTACCCTTCATGACATTTATCGCACAGCGGCAACTCATTTTGTCACCACCAATATAGTATCAGCAACGATTAGGTGGTGACAAAATTCCGTTGAAAGTCAATTTTTTTAGTGTATATGGAGGACTATTTTCTAGACAAATCTCCATCAGTATCTTTGAGAATGGGTTTTGGATAAGCACTTTTAGAGGTCTTAAAAATGATCCCAAACAAGCAACTTTCTTTATAGATTATTTTTATGTCTTCAAAATTTTTTGAGTTGTTTGTGTCCTAGTGTTGTGCTGATTATATAGGCTATTTATGTACTCCCTCCAATCTAAAATATAGGACAAAATTTGCAGTACAAATTATAGTGCAAAACTTATTTTATATTACTTCGTTTGTTGGCTGAATTAGTGTAAGCATGCTCAAGGGAAAACAGTCTCCAGTCCCACTTTTCAAGATAAAAATTAACCTTTGAAGCATTATACTATTAGTTCTTCATCCTCTATCTGTCTCGGTTATATTAATGGACGGGGCGGCGAAGGATTCCCAGTGCATGCTAATTAAACAGAGATAGAATAACTGAAATGTGAAGATGCATGCAGGCTTTAATTAAAAGTTTAAAAGAAGTTAAAGCTGCTCTTGATTATTTAAATCTGGTTTCATTGTCGATTAGCACTGTGGCAACATCACGCTTAGCTTATTAGAACAGGAAGTCCCTCCCAGTTTCTAACTCGTATGCAATGAAATATATAAAAAGTCTCTGTGGGTGTATTATATTCTTGTCAAGTCATATGGGTCTCCTCGATTGATCATGTCATTTAACCAAACCAACATTATTATGATTATTCAAAGCCCACTGCCCCATAGCCATATATATAATTCAACAAATAAATGGCTCTGTAAAATTCCCCGAGGACGAGAGAGGGGACATGATAAGCAATTAGATTCAAGTGCCTGTCTCGACTGTTTACCAGAAAAATAATATATTATTAATGATCCCATCATTTAATGGATATGGATGCTTGATGACGTACAGGTTCTAATAATTAATTACATTGAGAATTCATATAATATTATGGCTCATCAAATATATGCAACCCTCTCGATTAAAATTTTGAATTGGTCTTATTTACGGATCTCTGAACATGAAATGCATTTTACAATTGTTTTTCCTAAATAATTTTTATTCTCTCTTATTATGTTTTTCCTGCAGGTTAATTCTCTTTCACTTACTTTTTTACATATAAAGATATATTTTGAAAAAATATATGTATTATATATATTTATTATTTTTAACCAATTTTAATAAAAATTTAGAGCATCCGTGATTCATATTTGATACAAAAGGAGTCAGAGTGATTAGTGGGAACACATTAAATTTTGGGACGTAGGGACCCAAGATTGGAGCTATCATTATTACAAAAAGTGGATATTACTTCTCTAAAAAGTGTCCTTATTTTAAAAAAAGGAGTAAAAAGTGTAGGCAAAAATTTAGGCGTCTTAAATATTAATTCAGGGCGCCTAAAGTATACTTTAGGCGTCCTAAATTTAGGGCACCTAAAACAATTAATTTTAAAACTTAGGCAATAAATTTTTTTAAAAAAATTATCTAAACACCAAGAAATTAACACCAAAAAATATATTTTAGGCGCCTTAAAAATTTTAGGGCCCCTAAAATATACTTTAGGAATCCTAAATTTTATTTAGAACGCCTAAAGTAATTAATTTTAAGACTTAGGCGCTAAATTTTTTTTTTGAAAAATTATCTAGGCGCTTTGAAATTAGCGTCAAAAAATATATTTTAGGGCGCCTAAAGTAATTTAAGGCCTCAAAAAGCTTCTTTAGGCACCCTAAATGTAATTCAGGGCACCAAAAAGCTTCATCTTTAATTAATTTCCCTCAGCTCCCCACCAGTTGTGCATAAAAGTAATTAATTTCCCTCAGCTCTCTAGCTCGCACTCGCGACAGCTCCTTATGCCTCCTCGATCAGCATCTCTCATTTCCCGTAAAACCCTAGCAACCCACATTACTCAGCTCGCTCTTCCGTCTTCCTTCACGTGACTCCGTCTTGTTCCTTGTTTCCGACGAAGCTCCTCCGTCTTCCTTCGTTCGCAGCTCCCTTTCACCCTTCTTCCCTGGCCGCTCTCCCCTCGATGGATTCTGCACTTGGGAACGAGACGCCATCGTCGATTTCATTCAAAACAACACTAGTAAGTGATTTTCCAAATTTGGCTCTTATTGATTTTTCAGATTTGAGAGGGTTGAACACCGATTTTTGTAGATCTGAGAAGTGCTCTTACATATTATGCTTGCATCTAAGTTTGTAAATATGCATTTACTTGTTTCGCATTTTATTTGATCAAACTTGTAAAGATGTGAAGAAGTGGTGAATCAGAGTTTTACATGTGTGGATTGTGTATGACCATCTAAGTTTATATGATTGTGGTTGTGCGATCTAATTCTCTCTTCGTGAATTTCGTTTTTCGTTTATGTTTCGGATCTGGCGAGGGAAAACCCTCTATGGCTGGGTTGCTTTTTTTTTTTAAAAAAAAAAAAGTAATAAGGCGCCCTGAATTCTTTTCAGGGCGCTTTAAGTCAAAATTTTTTACTCCCCTCACCTAGACATCCTTTTAAAAAAGGGCATAAATTAGGTCTTATTTAAAACATTTTTTAAGTTTTTTGTAGTAGTGTATCATTTATGTTGTGTACTGCTGAAGCGACAAGGCAGGTGTTTATATAGGACCAGCACTCCTGAATTAGATTCGCTTCTGTGTTAATCCGGTAAAATTAATGGCAGAGTAGTGAGTTGACTCATGACAACCTCAAAAAGGTGAGATCAACGTCCCAGTTAGTTTCAACGTTTCATGATGAAAGAATATATAGTCATAATTACTAGTCACTACTAGTGATTGAAGAGAAGACAGTTGGAAAAACAGATTAAATATTATGGGAGAGCAACGGAATCCCATCCCAGGATTAATTTATGAAAGTAACATGAGATGAAACCCAAATGAAATACTATTACTACTAGTGATATTGGAGAGATCAGGAAGGTAGGGTCCAGACAGAGATATGAAGTGAAATTGTAAATAGGAAGCTGACAGGGCGAGAAGCTAGCAAGGATGAGAAAGAGGGAGAAAGGAGTTTTCAGAAGGTTGAAGAAAACATGCATGGAGGCTTGACAGCGCGCCACGTGGCGGGTGTACAATACTACTAAGACAGTCCCACCTGCTCTCCGACATATATATGCTGATAAGGCCTCCCACCGCAGCTTGCCTGAGACTGCCTTTCGTCATCTTTAAAATTTTAGACACGATTATTTTTTTGGGTCAGGTTTCTTTCATTAATCGTCATCATTTTCAAATCTGTCCAATTAATTTAAAATGTTACAGTACTTTTTTCTCTCTTTTTCAATCAATAGCCCAAATAGGCCTATAAGAAATAATGAGAAGTAAGGATAATGAGAGGATCTCATACTCTCCTTCGCTCTCTAATGTCAAAATTACATCATTCAATCTCCATTCGCAGTTCTTTTCACCAATTTATTTATCTATTCCATGTTCTTTTTTCTTAAAAAAAGAATAAATTTCGATTACTTGAACATAGTTCTCAACTTCTGATCTTTAAATGAATTTTTAATTCAATATTATATCATTTTGTTGACTTGTCGTCTCTCTTTTCTCAATATCTAATTATATTGGCACCCCCAACAGCTATGATGCCCCCGTCACGATATAATGTTTATTCTCATTGAAAAAGGTCCGTCTCCTTCCATTATCTGATCCGTTTCTTTATCATGGTTTACTTTTCTTTACTTTTCCATGGATTCTCGAAAACGACTTATAATCAGAGTATCTTGTTTCTACCCTGCCAATTCATCTTAATTAACTTTATATGTTAGAAACATTGCTTGTTGATGTAATCATCATCAAAGCACTTATTCATGATATAAAAAACATAATATCGTTAAGGCATTTTTTACATTCATACCTATTTAAATTGGGGACATGGTCCCTTAGCGGCTAAAATTTCCTCCACGTGAATCAGTTTGGCAATTCATCCTATTCTTATAGGGTTTATCCAAAATGTATACATTTTATTTCTTTTGTTTGATATTATTGTCATTTTTAGAGACTTAGAGTATAAAAGATTTTCACATACTGTTTATCTTAATAAGTACATATTTTAAAATTTAAATTTGTATTCTCCTCCTCGTGAGCGATGTGATTTAGCACCTCAGTATCAACCGTTTATTGGTACTTCATTGATTGCTTAAATACGTATAAAAGAGATAGGACGTGTGATCATTATATTGACGAGAAGCACATAAGTTGCATCCAATTAAAGCACACACGGATGCATTTATGTGATCATTGGGAAGCAATATCATATGAAACACAAATCAACCGGTACGTAATTGACGTTAAGAGCGTCTGTGTATAGATGTCTGGTCATAAATATATACGTATGAAACTGTAAGCGAATTGAGAGGGAAGTGTTGTGTAATGGTATTCAGATACGTACGTGACTCCATCAATTCATTCTGCATCACACATGCGTGTATCCTCGGTAAACGATTTACCCCCTGTTACATTGTTGAACATCATCGTCCGTCCGCGAGAAAAGGTGAAAATCGATGGCTGGGTGAAAAGAGAGGAAAAAACTGGGGAGTACTCGATCAGATTACGTGGTCAACCCAAATTACTCATTATTAATGGCGACATGACACTGCCACTCACAAATATGTCCACCGAATGACTGCCAATAGTTGATTAATAGACTGACGATAATTATATTATAAATACTATACTAATCTCCTTCGAACAGTAGTGTAGATATAATTGTCATGGCCAAGAACAACAAATGAAAAATACATTCAAGTGTTGAATGTGGCCGGGAACATGTTTAAACAAGAGCGGTCTTTGAGAAAAGGATATCCGACATTATGTCGTCTGAAACTCCACAAAGAACAGATTCCCAGCTTCGTATAGTTTGTGAATACATTCACTGAATCTCTTAACTCGTGCGCCCACTTTTGACCTCCCATGCCCCTCCGCTTTGACTACATCTGTTTTCATCTCAGCTTACTTCCCAATCCCATCAGTAATTCCTAAATCACATCAATGCCCAATTCCAAGCACTCGCATTCAACTTGAACATGATGTTTATTTATATATTTTTTTTTAAGTGAAATGAAACAGGGAGAGGAGAAGGAGAAGAAGGCAGACATGCATACTAATAGTACGAGTATGTTTTCAGAGCAGGCGAGTCAGATGGAAAAAAGTCAAAACTTGCAAGTAACTTAGATGTGGAGGTGGAGTAAACACGCTGTGGCGAAGCGTTAAAAAGTGAGGGATATACTGTCTCACATATAAAGCAGTAATTAATTGGTTCTTGATGAGCCACAAATGTACCATGTGTTAAGGCACAATTTGAGCTTGAAATTGATCAAATATAATTAAAAAGCTTAAGGATAATAAGCTAAAATCATGGTTTTGATGTCAGGCATACCCTCACAAGTGTTCCTGTGTGTTTTGCAAATTTTATCCATAAAAAGAAGCTATTTGGAGACTCCGCGGAAGTCAAAAAGTGAAGCCATAAAGAGGAAACAGTAAGTTGGCGCCCAGGGCGCCAATCCTATGCAAAAGTGGCGCCCTTAGGGAGAAACAGAAAGTTGGCACCCAGGGCACCAAAACTGGCGCCCAGGGCGCCAACTCTCTGTCCATTTGGGGAAAATGGCGCCTAGGGCGCCAAAAGTGGCGCCCAGGGCGTCAGAAGTGCGGTAATCCTGATTTTTAATTTTTGGAAAGTTTTTGAGCCACGAAAAAGGAAGGAAAATCAAGGATTTTAGAGATTTGGAAACCCAACTGGATCAGAAAACATAAAGGAGACAACCCTAGCAAAAAGAGAAAGAACTTCTAACGCAAGAAACAACTCTACGGTATTGGAGAGGAGATCAAAACACTTGTGGAGATCCACCTTTCCCAACATTTGGAGAATCATTCCATCTTCATCTTTTCTTCTTTGTTTTGTTAATCTAGCCATGCTTGGCTAATTTCCTTTTTGTAGTTAGGGCTAGGATGAACCCTATGCAAATTTAAGTATTTAATTGAATTCTTGTATGAATCTTGGTTTCTTTGATTGAATGAATTTTCTTTACTTAATGCTTTCTTGAAGATTGATCACCTTTAAGATTGTCCATAGGTTGATGTATGACAATAGAGATGTTGATGCATCTAACTGGAACTTGTTAATTCATCATAAAATTGCATGACCTAGACATAGGCTTAAGAATTTATGCGATCATAGGATTCTGGTTCAAGATTTGATCTTTCTAGACAATACTAAGACATTAGGTTGTTTTTAAAGATAAAATAGGCTAAGGTAGCATCAAGACATTGGGACTTAGTCTAACCTTAGAGAATTGATCGTCAATCTGAGAGTCATAATCAATTAGATATTTAATCCAAATACTTGAGGGAGCATAGGGGGATTCTAAGTCCTAGCTACGTTTTACTCGATTGATTATCTTTTCTAAACATTCTCTTGCGAATCTTCATCTTGAATTCTTTTCTTTCTTTGATTCTTAGTTACAACTCATCTTTTATTGCTCAAAATTGTCCAACTAAGGTGAAAATAGCGAATTAGTGATTGAATAACTATTCCTCGTGGGACGATACTTTCTCACTACTTTATTACTTGTAACGACCGGTGCACTTGCCGAAGTCACCCTATCAGTTCTTTTTATAAAATATTTGTTTGTTTTTAAGAAATATTAATTATTTTTTTATATATACTTTTAATTAATAAGGATAGTGGATGAGAATAATGATAATATAATATTAAATTTTAGTGTAATTAGTAGGAATAATATAAAAAAAATCATTTAAATTTTAAGATAATTTTGTTGATTTTAATTATTTTTATTAATTTTTGAAAATTATTAGTTTATGATTTATGATAACAAGTGGAGAAAGTACATATTGTTCGGTTAAAATGGGTGAAAGATGGTGCGTGGTTGTATTGAATTGAATATCCATGCACTCACGTATTGCTACGGCGCAATGAATGGAGCAGCAGAGTACTTGCAGTGGCAGATCCAATTCCAAGTGGTGTACTATTCAAATTCATATTCTCATGGAGGTGCGGTGCCGAAGCTCAACGATCAGGTTAGCGTGCGGCAAATCAATCTTCACATTCCTTAACCTTATCTAATATCTGTCCCCTATCTCTTCATGCACAAACCGCTCCCCAATTTTTATTTATTTTACACCTCTCTTGGAGGTGGGGTTGAGTTTCACTGACTTTGGTTGGGATTACTTTTATGACCCCAAAACTATTTATATATATATAAATTGATAAAAAAAAATTCAAATGTTTATCTCTTATGTCATAAATCATAATTAAAAAGTTGTTTCTTAATACTCCAATTCCTATTATAAACAAATAGTTACATTAGTTGTTAAATATAGAATAGGAGTTTTATCTCAATTAACATATATAAATGGGATTAATGTTTCTCATGTTGTAGGAAAAAAATTATCTTATGTCTCACATACATGAAATGGTGGGATTCGCATATACATATATGATATATGTATATGCGGGTCTCATCATTTCATGTGTGTGTAGGAAATTTATTTTTTTCATACAACATGAAAAAAATAAAACCCTATATAAATACTTTTAAAGGCTCCAAACGTGATATACTTTATCTCCCCTTTTTCTCATAATTTTCTGTACCACCATTATATAGAAAAATACATGATTCAAATGTAATAATTTTTATAAAATTATTATTTAAAATATAAATTAATAAATTTTAGCTGTTAAAATTTGATTAGCAACATCTTAGTTGTAAAGACAAACAAAATAAAAACTTAATTTATAAAATATTAAGTCAAAACTTTTTAATTAAGGGTGGACATAAGATACTTAAGGAAAAGAGAAGGAGAAGATAAACTCTCATCCTCACTACAAAGGTCCACGCCTCCTTTTTATTGTGCCCAACATTATCCTAATTAATTACCATACCCCCCTTATCACCCTTTTTCTCTTTTTGAAAAGATTACACCTCCCCCCTCTTCCGTTATATATATCCCTCGCCCCAACTTCTCAAACTACAACGCATCCCTCCATTTCTCTTTTTCCTCTATAACAATTCAGATTCATATATATATTGCAGACATAATGTTCCCGCCTTCCGTTCGAAGCAAGAAAACAACGGCGGTGGGGATTCCAACCATCGACCTTTCTATGGAAAGGTCAGAGTTATCGGAACAGGTGGTGAGAGCCTGCGAACAATACGGAATCTTCAAGGTGATCAACCATGGCGTGCCAAAGCGGGTCATTTTGAGATTGGAAGAGGAAGGCTGTCACTTCTTCTCCCGACCCATCTCCGAGAAGCTGCGAGCTGGTCCCGCCGCTCCTTTTGGCTATGGTTCCAGAAACATTGGTTGCCACGGCGATACGGGTGACCTTGAGTATCTCCTCCTTCATACCAATCCTCTATCCATTTCTCAGAATTCCAAAACCATCTCTAAAGACCCTACCGAATTCAGGTAAACTTCGTTGTCTAGTTAGCATGAAGTAGCCAGATGGTCCTATAGCTAGGCTTCCATTATTATACTTCACAACTTTTAAATCTTTCTCAAATTATTTATGCACCGCACTTTTATCTAGGCCCGGGAAAAAAGGCCCTCTGTTTGTTTTTCTTTAGGGTCAGGCAGGCTGGCGGAGTTCGTGCGGAATGCTGATCTTTCTTTAACGAGTTTAACGTATCTAACATATGTGTAATGTTGTCTTGATCTCCTGATCATAGCAACGTTTAAAGTGAAATGACCGTTCTTCAAATGCGAATTGAACCAGTAAATAGGTGTTCACTACGACAGCGGGTCCACCAACAAGAACTTCATATATTATAATATTAATTAATTTGGCTGTGCTTGCAGATTAAATGGTATCCTAGACAAACGCATAATTCCTTTGGGAGATTAACAATAGCACGTCAATTTAATTAATAGTCACTATACGAAAGCTAAGAGGGATTATTTACGTGAGAAGGAACACGTGCAGTTGCCACAAAAAAAAATGGTCCAAAACGAACAGCTCACTGCATTGCATCACCGCAGGGTCTCAAGGCTTCAACTTGAGAAGAGGTGATCTGGTTTTGTTGGGGTGGGGTTGAGAAAGTAGCCATAGAATTAGTAGCCTTTATTTTCCCTCCCGAAACTTGCATGGCAATGTGAATGGGAATCAGGGAATGGTTTCGGGAGCATTGGCCGTGGGGCTACGGCCTAACGGTGGTTTGGCCACAGCTACGGTCCGTTTGAGGTTAATCTAAGCTGTTGGCTCGGCGCCCCTATAATATAAAGCACTGAGGACTTTTTAAAGCAAATCATAAATAAGTCGGGGCCATGCTAATTTCAAAACCGATTGGGTCGAATCACGCTCAAGGACGTTACCCGAACAGGGGAACAGTGATAGGCGCATATAGACTTAGGCCACTCACGAGTCTATACTGGATAGCCAGCACATGATTGGCACAATTTTACAATATTGCAGCTGTGTGCTTGTACCTTGGTTTCCTCAAACATAATACGAGTACTAATAATGAGTTTGGGCGCAGCTGTGCGGTGAAGGAGTATATAGAAGCGGCAAGGGAAGTGGCATGTGAGGTACTGGAGCTGATAGCAGAGGGAATGTGGATTCCGGACAAGTTGGCGTTAAGTGGGCACATCAGGGACGCCCACAGTGACTCAGTGCTGAGACTGAATTACTATCCAGCCAGCAGGGACCCATCACAGGGGGTGCCCAATAATTGCATCGGGTTTGGGGAACACTCTGACCCTCAGATCCTCACCGTCCTCCGCTCCAACGACGTCAGCGGCCTCGAGATCTCCACTTTCGACGGCCTGTGGATCCCCGTACCACCCGACCCCGACGAGTTCTTTGTCATGGTCGGCGATTCCCTCCAGGTGTATATATGATTACGGAATCATCAACTCTCCTCGATCATTCTCTTACTTAGTACTCTATTAATACTGTCTGATGCATACGTGTCAGGCATTGACGAATGGGAGATTGAGAAGCGTGAGGCACAGAGCGGTGACCAACAGGAGCAAGTCGAGAATGTCAGTGATATACTTCGGAGCGCCTGCACCGAATTCCTGGATCAGGCCACTGCCAATGTTGCTGTCCCCTCACCAGCAGCCTCTGTATAAGCCCTTCACCTGGGCTCAGTACAAGGAAGCCGCCAACTCTCTCGCCCTCCGCCACACTCGCCTCGATCTCTTTAAAGCCCCAGATGCTCCCCTCCTCCTTTCTGCCTCTCCCTGATCCCTCCTTTCTGCCTATCTCTCTATACTTTTTTCTTGTCATTTTGTCGTCTTTAATTTGATGGGGCATTATGTAGAATGCCATTGTGCCCGTAAAGTAGTATTGAGCTGTGCATGTTCAAGTTCTTGTCCACAACCCAGCCAATCTCGTCTTACTAGCTAAGTGAAGTTGAGTTTTATTTGCTTGTTCAATGCCCCTTTATCCACTTTAACAAGCATTCAAATTAACTTTAATTCAAATTAACTACTGTTCTCTCTGCTGCCAGAGAAGCACAAGGTCCGGATTAATTGCTTTTTAAATTATATACTCATTTATAATTAAATATTATTCTTAAGACATAGCTGATAGTTAAGGCGTGTCCTAAGGAGTGGAGACTGCTGAAGCTGTTGTTTCATGAGACTCTGGTTCACCCAGACAATAAACTAAAAGAGTTATTTTAAATTTTAAGACACTAGGCGGGGCATATTTAGTTCCCAGTCGCATTGTTGGTGGAGGGTGTGAGTTTTATGGGATGCAATCGTAATCAACATAGATGCATCCATCCATGATCTTCATAAAGATGGTCCAAATTAAAATATTTCCTTCATTTATTTAATTTCATAATTTTGAATGAGAATAGTAGTCAAGAGGGGAGGGGAAGGAGCCAAGTGTCACCGTCAATGAAATGGGTTCCAAGAAAAGGTAGAGCCTGTTGGTCGGTGAGTATGTGTGCCCATGCCACTCTTCCTGTCAAGTTCGCCCCAGGCCCACTGCACTTGTATTCTCCATAATAGGCTCTCCTGCAACATTATTAACTACTATTCACTCCTCCTTAGAATGAGTGAGGGCCATAGAGTAATAAAGAATCTGTTTTAATTAATCAGAAAGAATGAACTCACAAGGCGCGCTTTTGATCACCCCAGTCACTCCAGCCTTGGGGCACAACAATCTTGTCCATGTAAGTGTAACAGAAAACAACCCTCGAATAATCGCCCCACGCTCTTCCCAGATATACTTGCCCACTTCCCGTTATGGAGCAGTTCTTAAACGAAAACCCGCTCTCTAACGACGCATTTGTGCGCTTCTGAGCCGTGATTGAGACCGCCTTCTTCGCTATTGAATTCAGATTGCAGTTCTGTGGCTCAAATGGGTACAATCACCAAGAGCCTTGAGGAAGCCAAAATCAATTATGGGTTTACATAAAAATGAAGAAGCTAACCTCGTAAAGGGATCTGCCGGAGCCGAAGATGAAATCGACAGAGCCTTGAATGTGTTGAGGAAGCGCAATATAGAGTGTAACCGATTATATTAGAAAATTACCCAACTAGAAAACAAAGTTTCTAGACGTAATTTAATAATATAATAAGCACCAACTACTATATTTAAATGCAACTAATAAATAATAAATCGGACAAATATAAGAGAAATATCAGATCCTAAATTCACTCCAAATAATTTACAAGTGAAATACTACAAAAGAGGAAGATATACAAATGCCTTGAGAGACAATTGTGGGGTGAGGAATAAGGGAGGGGGAGGCACTCTATTTATACTAAAACCTCCCCCCTTCAAACCCAAAACCCACCGATGTGGGACTTGCCAAAACTCACAAATCTCCACCTTGGCAAGATCTCACAGTCTCAATTTCTCCTATTTACAAATTCTAATTGTAACTTCTATTCAAAACACCATGTTCAACAATGTTGATCAAATCCAAACAATGTTGAAATTTAATAGAAGTCACCACCTTTGTCAACATATCAGCAGGATTGTCATCTGTTCGTATCTTCTGTATTGTGACTCCACCTTCTTCCAAAATTTCTCTTACAAAATGATATCGGACGTCAATATGCTTCGTTCTTGCATGGTAGACTTGGTTCTTTGCTAACTGAATAGCACTCTGGCTATCACAAAATACTGTGATGCTTTCCTGACCAACACCAAGCTCTCCAAGCAACCCCTGAAGCCAAATCGCCTCCTTTACAGCTTCTGTAATCGCCATATACTCTGCCTCTGTTGTAGACAAAGCTACCGTTGACTGTAAAGTTGACTTCCAACTAACTGGTGCACCTGCGAGAGTGAATACAAAACCAGTAGTTGACCTTCTTTTGTCCAAATCACCTGCAAAATCTGAGTCACAGTACCCAACTAGACATTGATCAACACCCTGCTGAAAGACCAATCCAACATCTACAGTATTACAAATATACCGTAGAATCCATTTCACAGCTTGCCAATGCTCCATTCCGGGATCATGCATATACCTACTCACCACTCCAACTGCCTGTGAAATGTCTGGTCTCGTACAAACCATAGCATACATCAAGCTACCAACAGCATTCGCATATGGCACCCTTGACATATATGCTCGTTCATCTTCATCCTTCGGCGACATGTCAGCATTAAGCTTAAAATGTGGGGCAAGTGGGATGCTAACCGTCCTGGTTTCTTCATTCATACCGAAACGATGTAGCACCTTCTTCAAATACTCCTTTTGAGATAAGAAGAGCTTCTTCGATTGTCTATCTCTTGTTATCTCCATGCCAAGTATCTTCCTTGCCTCACCTAAATCCTTCATCTCGAACTCCTTCTTCAGTTGATCCTTAAGCTTCTCAATCTCTGCTTGATTTCTTGAAGCAATCAACATATCATCAACATACAAAAGGAGATAGATAAAAGATCCATCTTCAAGCTTCCGCAAATACACACAATGATCGTATTTGCTTCTCCTGTACTTGTGCCGCAACATAAACTTGTCAAACCGTTTATACCATTGCCTCGAAGACTGCTTCAATCCGTATAACGATTTTTCAAGTTTACATACCATATTCTCCTTTCCAGCAACTTTGAATCCTTCAGGCTGAGTCATATAGATTTCCTCCTCCAAGTCTCCATTTAGAAATGCAGTTTTAACATCCATCTGAACTAGTTCCAAATCCAACTGTGCTACCAAAGCCAACAGAATTCTAATGGAGGAATGTTTTACAACTGGAGAAAATACCTCATTGTAATCAATTCCTTCCTTCTGAGCATAGCCTTTAGCTACCAGTCTTGCTTTGTAACGCACATCACCTTGGTTAGGAAATCCTTCTTTCTTCGCATACACCCATTTGCAACCAATTGCCTTCTTACCCTTTGGGAGTTTGGCCAATCTCCACGTTCCATTCTGATGAAGGGACTGCATTTCTTCATTCATAGCATTCATCCACTCTTCCTTTTCTAAGCTCCGGACAGCCCATTTATAAGTTGAAGGAATGCCATCAGTTGCAATTGAAGTTGCACAAGCCACCATATCCATAAAGCGAGTAGGTTTTCTTACTATTCGTCGTGGCCTGCCGGTTGCGATTGATTCTTGTTGTTGTTGAGGTTCCTGGGTTGAAACCTCCCTTTCAACTGGCTCATCTTCTACAGGAAAGTCTTCTCTCATTTCCCTATCCTTTCTCTGAACTGGGAAAATCAACTCTCCTTCAAACTCCACCTGCTTCGAAGCACCATCGGTCTGTGTGGTATCTCCAGATGTTACCGGCTTCATAATAGTAGTCTCATCAAAAGTAACATCCCTGCTAAACACAACCTTCTCCGTCTCTGGACACCATAAACGATATCCTTTGACTCCAGAAGTGATCCCCAAGAAAATAGCTTTCTTTGCTCTAGGATCCAATTTTGATTCTTTCACATGATAGTATGCAGTTGAGCCAAACACATGTAAAGAATCATAATCATTAGCAGGCTTACCATACCATTGTTCCAATGGTGTTTTACCATCAATAGCAGCAGATGGTAGACGATTAATGAGATGGCTCGCATACGTCACTGCCTCAGCCCAAAATTCTTTGCCCAAGCCAGCATTGGACAACATACACCGAACCTTCTCCAGCAAAGTCCGATTCATGCGTTCTGCCACCCCATTCTGCTGTGGTGTATTTCTTACGGTGAAGTGTCTGACGATGCCATTATCTTCACAAACCTTCTGGAAAGGATCATTCTTGTACTCTCCACCATTGTCTGTGCGAAGACATTTGATCTTCCTGCCTATTTGTGCTTCTATCATCGTCTTCCATTTGAGAAAAATTCCCAAAACTTCATCTTTGGTCTTCATCGTATACACCCAAACTCTTCGAGAAAAGTCATCAACAAAGGTTACAAAATAATGCTTACCTCCCAATGAAGCTGTTTTGGAAGGACCCCAAACATCAGAGTGTACATAATCCAAAATACCTTCAGTATTGTGAATAGCTGTACCGAACTTAACCCTTGTGTGTTTCCCCTTTACGCAATGCTCACAAAAGTCCATGACGCAATGTTTCAATCCTTTCAATAATCCTTGACTTGTTAAAGTGTTCAAGGATTTTCCTCCAGCATGTCCCAAGCGCATATGCCACAACCTGGTTGCTTCTGCATCCTTCTCACTACTGGATGTTACTGCTGCCGTCCCAATAACTGTACTCCCATGATAGTGGTACGTGTTATTGTTCTTCCGAATACCCTTCATCACCACCAGTGCACCAGAGAATATCTTCATTACTCCATTTTCTGCAGTGATCTTGAACCCTTTTGAGTCTAGAGTCCCCACAGAAATGAGATTTTTTTTCAAGTCTGGTACGTACCGAACATCTGTTAATGTTCTGATCAATCCATCATGGTTCCTTAATTTGATTGAACCAATACCATATGCGGTAAGAGAAGAGTTATCTGCTGTGTGAACAATTCCACACTCTGCTTCTTCAAAATCAGTGAACCAGTCTCTGTTAGGACACATATGATGGCTGCAGGCTGAGTCCAATAACCATTCATCTGATGGTTTTGATGACGTTGTTGTAGCCAGTGAGAAATCTGAATTCTCATCATCACAATCAGCTACATTTGAGTCCATATCGGCCTTCACATCTCCAGGTTTGGCTTTGTTCTTCAGCTTCGGACAGTCCTTCTTCCAGTGTCCCTTTTCTCGACAAAAGGCACACTCATCTTTGCTGGGTCTAGACCTTGACTTGGATCTCCCTTTCTTTGATCTCTTCTTCTCCTCAGTACGTCCTCTAACCACTAGAGCCTCTGCCTCTCCACCTTTTTGTTTCTCTTTCCTTCTTTGTTCATGGCTGTACAAAGAAGAACAAACTTCTTCCAGAGAAACTTTCTGCTTACCGTGAAGTAGCGTAGTTTCCAGGTGCTCGTACTCATCGGGAAGTGATCCCAACAACATCAGGGCCAGATCTTCATCTTCAAAAGTCACGTCCAAATTCTGCAAATCCGTCACCAACTTGTTGAAGCTAGTGATATGCTCATTCATTGTGGTACCAGGAACGTAAGTGAAGCGAAACAGCCTTTTCTTCATGTAGAGTTTATTCTGACAGTTTTTCTTCAAGAACTTGTCCTCCAGTGCCTTCCACAGTCTACATGCAGAAGTTTCCTTTGTGTATGGATACTTCTGGTCTCTTGAAAGGTACGATCTAATAGTACCACAAGCAACACGATTCACGACCCTCCATTCTTCTTCCTCCATTTTATCTGGTTTTTTCTCCTCAAGGGCAAAGTCTAGTCCTTGTTGAAAAAGGACATCCAGAACCTCGCCTTGCCACATGCCAAAATGCCCAGATCCGTCAAAAATTTCAACTGCAAACTTCGCATTTGACACTATTCTGGTCAAATACGATGATGAGAACGACGAACCGCTAACATCTGCTGTGGACACATCACTCCTTTTGTCCGCCATTTCTGCTCCAAAAAATTATTTAATAGTTGCCAAAACAAAAGCTCAAAAGTAATTCTTTTCTGATGTGGAAGCTCAGACTAAGCTGCAACCACAGAGCATACTCAGACAGAACCTCGGCTCTGATACCAATTGTTGAGGAAGCGCAATATAGAGTGTAACCGATTATATTAGAAAATTACCCAACTAGAAAACAAAGTTTCTAGACGTAATTTAATAATATAATAAGCACCAACTACTATATTTAAATGCAACTAATAAATAATAAATCGGACAAATATAAGAGAAATATCAGATCCTAAATTCACTCCAAATAATTTACAAGTGAAATACTACAAAAGAGGAAGATATACAAATGCCTTGAGAGACAATTGTGGGGTGAGGAATAAGGGAGGGGGAGGCACTCTATTTATACTAAAACCTCCCCCCTTCAAACCCAAAACCCACCGATGTGGGACTTGCCAAAACTCACAGAATGAAGCAATTATTGAAGTAGTGAAGTCCTTTGTGGTCGTAGAGCGTGTCTTGATCCCCATAGAAGCTGCAGTTGTAAAATGCGGCTTTCGTCCCTGAGATGCGAAGCGCCACCGCTTGTCCTCCTGCCTTTCCCACCTCATGCCATGCCGTGTTCTGTTTCACCACAAATTAAGTTCAACACCTCCTCATTAGTAATTCTTCCCTGACTCTCTCTTTTTAAAAAATATCACGCTCTCTCTGTTTTATGCATATGCGCACATATTCGCCTTGCTTTTGCTCCCAGTTCTTATCCCAACATTTAATAATATACTCAAAACCATGTGATGTAGTAAAGAATAGGATATATGTGTCGGCGTAGTTTCCCGTATAAAAGCGGCCAGATGATTAATTAGTCAACAGCTTGCCTTTATTTATGAGTTTTAAGGTACCTCAAATCTGATGTTGACGGCGATAAAATAATTGGCATCCACGGCAACGGTAGCACTGCGGAATGTTCCTAATGGCATCCCATCCCTTCCAATGATGGATGCCGTATCGTTCCCTGTAATTGTTGGCGGATTTTTGGCGTCCCCCAACAATGTTATGAAGTGCTTATTTCTGGGTATCACAATCTTCTCCCTGCTTTGGTCATCCCAAGTTAGTGATATGCATGTATTTCTCCACTTCAAAGTTAAATTTAACTTTTTCCGACGGAATATGAGAAATGCCAGTAATCATCGTACCTGTAAACGCCCGGGCCAATGGAAATTATAACTCTTCTGGTGTTGCGTGGTGGAATGCTGTCCAGCGCTTGTGTGATGGTGCTGAAGTCACCGGTAGAGTCCTGGCGAGCTGTGATATTAACTCTGTTAGTCTCAGCCATCCGCAGCTTCAGAACATCATCAGGGGCTTTAGCATTCCATTGAGTGGCCTTGTGGTAATTATGGAGGTTCCACGAAATCCAATTCTCATAATCCGTACGCCTGTCTGAATTCCAAGTGGGAGGCTTGCAAGAGGCGCATGAAAATGAAAGAAGCAGCAGAATCAATTGAATACGAGTTTGGGCCAACATGGCCGTACGTGTTCATATAATGCTGCTGAAGGAATCAAAACTGCAGAGCAGAGGCTTGTTAAACAGAAAATTGAATGGAAAGATACCAATTAAATGTGCATATATATTAGAAAGAAACATAGAGAGGCACATTGTGGTGTTGAGCTAGTGGAGCAGGTGGGTGAGGTAGAACCATGTAATTGTGGAGGACAGGACACGTGAGAATAAGTTGGGGGAAGATATAAAGAAGGCTGAGTAAGGAACTGAGGAAAGTGGAGGCCAAGGCATTATTTTTGGGGATATAAAATGAGGAAGACGACTGACATGGGACCCCAAACAAAGTTGCATCTCTTTGCAATGCGCATTTCCTTCAAACCAATTGAGACTCTGTCATGCCATGCATCGCTGCCTCTCCATCTCAAAGCTGTATGCCACCATCGCTGCCTCTCGAATGGACCAGACGTACCCTGGTTTCATATACAGGCGTGTATCACTCTTATTACGTCACCCTTATGTAAGCATGTCCATTTAATTAAACAAATTTCTAAGACCAAGCTCGTGGCATTAATGAAAATTATCCACTTCCATCCGTTGGGGGAACGGATGTGCTAATTGCGTTTTGGAAGCAACTCATGATATTAAAGTACAATATACTACCTTTAATTAATTAATTATATATATAAAAGCTAAATAATTAATCTATAGATTTTTAAAAAATAGCTAGATTAATTATTTATACTAAATATGTCTTTATTTTTTTTGAAATATTATTTTTAATTAATTAACTATGTCCATTAAGTCAAAAACTCTCTCACAATGGCTAATCAATAAAGATATTCTAGAAAAAAAATATAAATTTATAAAGTAGAGTACATTAAAATCTTATATTTAAAATCAAAGAAAACCACACATTTTCTTCACCGCTGCAAAAAGATAAGTAGCATTTTATTCTGCTTGGATCTAGCATTTTAAAAATACAAATAAAAATTTTAATGAGAGGAGGTGAAAATAGAAAAAGACTATATTATAAATGAAAATACTTCCGATACAATATTGATATAATATATAAAAAAAATTGAAAGAAATCTATTACAAAAATTAAGATCACTTTACTTAATTCTTACTCTACGTGTTTTTATATTATTAAATTCATCTATAATTGAATCGATGCTAAAACTTAAAACAATTTCCTTTTCAATGCAAGTAATTAAATAATCATCAATAAATTTTAGTAAGAGTTGGGATTAGGGGAGTCTATATTGATTTTTTTTTTTTTTAATTCTATATTGAAATATGTAAGCACTCGTCAGCCTTATTTGATACGTGGTATTAAAGGTGTTGGTATTGGGCTTAGCACTATATTGCCCATTTTAGTATGTTTGAAAAGAATAGCCTGGCATTATGAGCACTATAAAAATGAGATTTCTTGAAAAACCAGCCACGCTCTAGTATTGAAAAAGTTATCTTGCGGTTGATAAATTTTGGAAAGAACAAGTGTCCCTCTAAAAATTCCCTCATGGCTGCATCTCCACCTAACGTGGAAGCTCTCTCCAGCATGTTCATCAGTTACATATATTGATCGATTGAATATTCAACCTCCAATGTTTTTATCTTCATCAAAATTCAATACTTATTCTCATCCCCTCCCCGTCCACTGTGTTCCCCTCATCAAAATTTATTTGTTGGCCGCCAACACATGTTTTCTCGCCCAACCAATTCCAACTGCCATATCCGTTGATCTCTACCTCCTCCATGAAGATCTCCATGATGTCCGTCGATCTTTTTCCTCCAGTCATGAAATAGTGGAAATCTTAATAACTCCAACAAAAACTATTTTAGTATTTTTTTTTCCCCTTTAAATTATAGGGAGGGTGGCGGCCAATTAATCCTGGCCCTGTAATTCCACCACTGATATATATCCAAACACTATATCTGCTAGTTGTAGCCCTTTAAAAAGCGCTACAGATTGTGGATATTCTTCAAATTAAACCACCCTTTATATTATATTGTTCTTATATTTAGGATAAGTTATGGTGTTAGTTTTATCATTGAACCTTTAATTTAGGGTCATGATAGAAAGGACATTTTGAAATTGTAAAATTCTAAATCAGATATATTATGAAGGATTAATAAATAATTCATAAATTATTTTATGTGAAATATCTCTGACTTAAAATTTTACACTTAAAAGTTAATTTTCTTTCATTCTCCTAAAAAAGAAAGAGTAATTTTAATTATTTCAATTTGGAGTCATATAGAAACAGAATCGATTGATTCTCACATACCAACAGATATATAATTTAGGATGCGTGTGAAAGTTAATTGAAAGTGGAGCGAAATAAATAAAAAGAGGTGTTAATTAATAAATAGAGAAATGGAAGTTTAATTGGGGGAATTGGCACTAGTACTGTGACGGGTGGGGGCGGTTGGTGTTAGGCGCGGCGTTGAACCATGAGCCGCTGACTATCCTACTCCCTTTTTTTCCCCCGCATCGATCGTTTTTTGTTTTTAATATATATATATATATATATATATATATATATATATATATATATAGTATCTATTATATTTGTTATTATTTTCATATGATAATTTGAGATGTCATTATTAAACATGTCTCCACTTAAAATACGAAAATCAATTGACGCTGGCCCGGCCTCAGTTGTCCATTCTAGCTTACACAGTAGAATCAGCTTCCGTTTTTCAACCCCCACCAAAGCCACCTTCCCTCTACACTCAGTACTTCTTCCAAAACAGTTATCGCTCGAACGTGAATATAACCTGTCTCAAAAACAATAAACAAGTTTTAAGACATATTGATTCTAATTAAAGTGAGAGTTTGGATTATTTTGCAAATAAGATTCGAATACTCTCTTCATGATATGTGTGAACATGTGTAGTATAACAATAAAAAGTGTTTTATTCATATCTATTCTCTCTCGCTCGAAACAACTGTCTTTCAGATATCTGCTGCAGTTTTAGAGACTGAATAGTGGATGTCATGTCAGTAAGTGGAGAGCACGGGTAGATGATGCAAGGGATGACGACCCCTTCATCTACACGCGATTATAATAATTAAAAAAGAAAGCTGACTGCCTAATTACGTGTAAACAGCCCATCACTAGACTCATGACCTAGTAAACCTCAACAAGCGTTTCAAAAGTTGCTGCCCCTTCCTTTGTGCTCCCAATCACAAACTCTTTGAATTTTACCCATATACTCCTTCCCCTCCTATTTACTATTTACCAGTTTTTTTCCTAACTCTCACACACTTCATACTCACAGGAGATTTGTATTCACAACTTTGTGTTTGAGAAAGACTAAGGAAACGAACTTGGTGTCATTGAACTACAACGCCTTGACATAAAGTTCTTATTCATTGATTCGATCTTAATGTAAGATCATTTATAAAATTTAATGAAACATTATTTATTATGACTCATTCAAAAAATTCCGCGTCTCTTTCTTCAATTCCATTCCCTCTCTCGCAAATGAAGCATGCATGTTAATTTAAAGGTAATCTTGATAAGTTGTATAAGTTTTTTATATTTGACTAATTATAATTGATTTTCTTTAATTCTATGAAAGCAGTCCATAAAGCTAGGTATTGTAAAAAGGATCAAGCACTATATATATATATCTATATATAATTTCACAATGCTCTTGTTGTCTGACTTTTTATTGAATGTCAAACTATTGGTGGCTCCATCTATCAGTTTATTAATTTTCGTATAACTTCTTCTGCTACGTACTAGAGATTTTTATATATAACGCAACGGGAAAGCTGTGTGTGTATACCGCAGAATGTGACACCTTCGTCACACAAGCATGCATGTACACATGCAACACATTAATTTATTGATTTCCTAATGAGTATTATTCAATTGAGCCAGTCTACAAGGGTCAGAGAAAGAGGAGTCTGATTGTGAAAGAAGCAGACAATTAACATCATTAGCAAATTAAAAAAAGGATCAGGAGTCATCCGCAAGCTGTTGCTGCAAGAAGCATATGTTTTCGTAAGTCCAGAAATCAGCATTAGCTTCTTCAAATGGTTGGAGTTCTGGGGAATATTCCAAGTGATGAATCCCAGAGGCGGAGGCTTGTTTTTCTGCAGGAGGAGGAAGAGAGGAGGTGTCGTCGTCACCACTGGCCATGGAATGATCAGACAGAGAAGTGGCGTCCGTATAGCAGTGGCAGCTGGTGGGTGATGCAGTGTGAGACGATGACGATGACGATGCCTGGATGCGCTCCACCAAGCGAGGAATCCAGACGAAACGCAAGGCGTCTCTGAACTCTTTGCTATTCACATCACATTTCATTTGTTTGGCCTGCTTCACCACTCGCGTCCTCCAATAGTTCTTTATCTCATTGTCTGTTCTCCCTGGAAACTCTTGCGCAATCTTCGACCACCTATTCAATTATATTATATATATGAATTCATCAGCATCTCTATTTTTTTTTTTTTTGCTCAAGTATCAGCATCTCTATACGTACATATAAATATGGAACTAGTAAGGTAGATTAGATCATAACTATACTAGGTACCTGTTGCCCCATCGGGAATGGAGATTAAGAATCAAGAGCTGTTCTTGGAGGGTTATATTGCCACGCCGGACACCAGGGCGCAGGTAGTTTAGCCATCTTAATCTGCAGCTTTTCCCCGTTCGCTTCAGACCTGTCAGTATAGGAAGAAGCAGCATCTATGAGATCAGCGATTAAAAAAGAATTACGTACATAGGTGGGAGCAAAGGGTAGTTAAAAGGTTGAGCGTGGGCATGCATATAGATATATATACCTGCGGAGCGAGCGAGAAAGTTCCAGTGACCTTCGCCGTGGAGGGAGATGTGGTTGGCCAGAATAGCATCTTCTTCCTCCGTCCACGGCCCTTTCCTTACCCCCATCATCTCCTCTGCACTCCCTGACGATCCACAATCTGACTCGCTTCTCGCTATCTCATCACCACCCATATACTTGATGTTATTAATCATATTGTTACAGTAATCAAACACTTGATGGTGATCCATATATCGGGGGGGGGGGGGGGGTAGAGTTAGTTTTGGAAATGAATGCTTTGATGGCTTGGGATTATTGTCAACGAGGTCGGACAAGAAGGATGATTATATATATAGGGACCAGCTGAGGGTGGTATCTATGGCGTTATTTAGGAGCAGATGCACTTTAGGCAGGGTTCTGAGATCTTCTTTAAATAAAACATGCCAGTAAAGTGAGATGGACGACTGCGGCAGCCCTGGGTTTTGGACTTTTACCATGCCACTTCGGCCTGGTTGACCTTCTGACTGAGTTCACACGCATTCTCACCAAGTGTACCAATTAAATAACAATATTCCATGCTATTGCAAGTCAACTACTGGTTTGCTGCAGACGTTACTGGGTCAACCTTGTCATTTGAAAGGGGGAAAAATAATAATATAAAAAGGAATATGGGAAGGACGTTGAATGTGGCCAGTTTCGTTGTTACTAGTGCGAAATTCTCCTGGGTCACTGTCACTCCCTGTCAGCACTTCAGCTACGAGTTGTAAAACTCCTTAGCTCTCGAGTCCTCAGAGAATATGCTTTCGCTTTCCTCACGATTACCCAAAAAAAAAAAAAAAACACTTTAATTTTAAAAAACATTACCATGTCTATACAAGAAAAATAGATAAAGCAAGATAAGTGCTAAAAAAAGGAGAAACAATCGTAAAGTGATCTTAGTAATTATATATTCTCCATCCTGCTTTATCTAATACATAATGACAGTGAACAATGGCACACATATGAAACATGCCTTCAACAACCTTCCTTTAATTTGTTTGTGTTTTCCGTTAAACACATTCCTGGGATAGGGGTAATTAATTAATTTCAGGCATTTTTTATGATTAAATTAAATACTTGGCATGATGGATAAAGAATCAAACGGACTGGCCGGCGACATCTGCCTGGTTGACTTCCCCACCTCAGTAGAAGCGGTTTGCTTCTTTCCACGCGTCTGTAGAGTTGACCACTAGCATCTTATACCCTACTTCCCTGTCATTCAATATATTATTACTCCCCTGTACGTAAATTCTCTTTACTTGCATTTGAATTGTTTTGTTTTATTTTCTTTGCTAACTTAGTTTCCCTTTGATGTATTGCTATTGTTTTCATTAATATTGTGTGTACTTTTAAAGAATTAATAGAGGGAATATCATTTCTACCTTTAAGGCTTGCCTTAAATCAAAACTATGTCATTTTAGCTATTTTTTGTTTTTATTTTTCTTTCTTTACTCTTTTTTTGTTTTTATTTTTCTTTCTCTTCTTTTCCTTTCATCTCTTCATTTAAAAAAGAATCAAAACGACATAGTTTTAACTTAAGGTAAAAATGATATTCCCATTAATAAAAGTAATTTCTATAAAAAAAAAAATATTTTCAGATCATTTTAGTATAGAGGATGAGATCTAAAAAATATTATCAGTGACAATTTAGTAAATATAAAAAACTTTTAGGATCGTTTCTTTTAATATAGGGTTTAAAAAAATTATTTATATTGGTTTCTCAAATAACAAGTCTAAAAAGTAAAAAAAGAAAAATGTATATTACTTTTAAGACCTATTATTATAAATAACTGGTCTGAAATGTTTTAAAAAATATCTATTACTTTTAAAACTAGTTATTATAAATAACCGGTTTAAAAAGTTAAAAAAAAAGATAAAATAAAATGTCTATTACTTTTAAACTAGTTGTTTTAAATAGTCGGTTTAAAATTTTAAAATATATATCTCTATTAGTTTTAAGATTGGTTGTTATAAATAATCGATATAAAAAGTTAAAAACATATTTATTACTTTTAAAAAGAGTTGTTATAAATAACCAGTCTAAAAAAATATTTATTACTCTAAAAATCGATAATTAAAAATAATTGGTTTAAAAGATGAAATGTTTTAGATTTTATATATATTATGACCTATATAAAAAAATGAATCTTCCCATGACAATAACTCTCATTTTATTGCTTCAGTCTCTTCTAACAGTTCCTTACACACCGTTCCCTTTGACCTCTATTAATCAACATCTTCGAATCGTTAATCGTCTCTAAACCTGCAAACCCCATTTACCTCCGTGAGCTGGGCGGTGAACCTCAGGATTGTTGCCGGTGACAGAGGAAACGAATCAAAGGATCTGGAAGAGAAGGCTGAGATGAAGAAAATGTACAAGCACATTTGATTATTCAAAGTATATATTGATTTTTTATTGTGGGAATGAGACGGATTTGTTCAATTGGCGTCTTCAGGTACACATGGCAGATTTACTCTCAGAGGCTTCTCACTCTCACCGGCATCTATGGCTTCTGGAAGCACATCTCCAACCTTGACTGCCGTGAGAGCCGCCGTTACCTCGAGATGTTATACGTACGAAAGTCTCTTGCATTATTTGACCTTCAATGTCCTTTACTTTTTTTCAAAATGATTAAATTATCCCGTTGGTAGAGCAGGACGCCAAAGATTACAAAGTGAACATGGAGAAGCTCATCCATAGTGTTCGCGAGGACCTTGATTTTCTTTCTCTTCCAATTATCCACGTGATCTAATTTTGATTGACTTTGTTAATTTTTGTTTGAAATGTGAGTTTGGCAATCTGGGATGGACACAGGTGGCTCTAGCTTCAAGCGATGAGAAGTACATAGAAATAGTGATCGAGAGAATCACAAAAGATCAGTATTGATCTTCCAAAAGTGGTTTGTGTGGATGCGAAGGGATTGCATTTGAAGGAAGATAATCTTCATCATACAACAGAGGCTCAAGTTCAACTGGTCACATGCTTGTTGATTCTTATCTTTCCCATTTTGTTGCAGCACCATGACTGATAATACCATTTGAACCCATTATTCTCAGCTTTTGGTTATCTGTTGGGGGGGATTTGTTGTGGATTGATCAAGCACAGTTTGGCTTGTGTGATTCGATGTTAATTTCAATCAGAGTGTGTATTGTGTATGTTCTTTTCAAATAAAATGGTTACAGAAATTAGAAGATCAAGAGCTTGCCTAGTAGAAAGATAAATTGAGTTTCCTCCCTATTTCTGTTTTGAATGGCAGCTGTATAGCTCAGGAAAAGAAAGTCCAATTTTGCAATAGATCTAAGACGGTGACCATCAATGGCAACGACAACGGCAAGGAATGAGAGATCTAGAATGGCGAGTAAATTGGAGGATTATACACGACTAGTCTTAAAAGTCTCACCTTCTAGACATCATATCTAAAAAAAAAATGGTTTTAAAAATCTTATTTTTTAGATCTTATATCTTAAAAACTAATTTAAAAGTGATTTTTAAAATTTGTTAAGAAATCAGTCTTAAAAGTAACAAATTTTTTAAATCAGTTATATCAAGATTGAATTCGGAATGGTTACAAAAAGAACGATTTTATGGTCTAAAAGGTCATTTTTGTACTAGTGCTCATTCTTTTTATTTTTTAAACTCTAATTCACTACTTTATTTAAATTGATATAGTTAGTTTTTTATTATAAAATCTGAAGCTATTCCTAATAAAAACTCTTACTGGAAGAGTTTGATTAATTAATTAAAAATACTTTATAAAACAAATATGATGCTTTAAACAAATAAAATCTTGAGCTACGGTATGATGAAACATGTAGTAGGTCTTAATAATAAAGAGGAAAGGAGCATTTTACTTCATGTTCGGTTAGGTTTTCCACAAAAAATCCAGAATTCCTGACCTCGGATTTTATCCTTCAAAATTTGCTGCTAATAAATCCCTTGTTGGATTAATATTGTTTTTTAAGTTTAGTTGAATATGATTGATCATTCCCAATAATTCTAGTTGATATGCTAGTTGGGGACAACTTCTAAATTGTCATGAAAGCTCATTCCTTATCTTTTCTAGTACCATATGCAGATCCTATTAATAACAAAACCTATATTACCATATGCAGATCCTATTAATAATAAAACCTATAAATATATAACAGAGTTGATTTGGCTCATGAAAATGACATTGTACTTAAAAGCTATTCGGCAACTACCAATAGATAAAAAACAAAAAGATAATAGAACTCATCATCAAGTAAAAGAATTTGCTAAAGGAGGAAGAGAGATGCTTGAATGTCCGAGACCTCTGTATTTAAACACCTCTTTATATAGATCAAATAATCTGAGATGTTGGAATGCCCATTAAGTGACCATATAAAAACCATTTAAAACAGATAGAGCAAGGCGTTTTTTAACGGTGAGACATTTTAAAGCTCAAAAACCATTTACGAAACAATTAGATAATTCCCTTTATAAAGTTCAAAAACTAGAATGTGAAGATTTCACAAATAAATATTAGCAGAAAGACATTCTTCGGTAAGCCATTTGTTCCAAAATAGTAACTGAATTTTGCAAAAGCCAAAATGATAAAAAACACCCAACTCCCACATAAGGGAGATCGCCCGAATTTTCATATGGCACGTCATTCCTCCTCTTAATCCATTTAAGAGGAAATCCAAGATCACTTGTCACATAGACCCCTCACAATTCCAAACAAAGTAGAATTTATTTCTTATGACACACTCACTCATTATTTCTAACAGTCTAATCCATGCTGGCCGGCTTGCTTTTGCTTACTCCTTATTATAGAGAGCAATGCAAAAAAAAAAGTTTTAATTTTTCTTCACCTTTAGCAATGATAATTAATAGAAAAGACATAAAAATTAGTGGATTTAGCATAATCACATGGAATCCGATCATTTAGGTCTTAAATAATACTCTCTCTAATCCTAAATATAAGATAAAGTTTATAGTACAATTTACACTACAAATTTATGTTTAAGACAGAAGGTAGGTAGTACTACACAGTGATAGTTTACAAGTCTTATAAGCTATGGTATAGTTGCGTTTTGTGATTGGGTATCATTATTCAGCAGGATTGATCGCGGCCTCTTCCATGTCCAAAGCAACCGTTTTTTTTTTTTTTTTTTGATACAAGAGGATATTAAAGAAAAGTACTAGCTAGAACGGGGAAAACATCCCAGAAAATCGTGATCAAACTCTGAAGTTACAAACGCAAGACACGCATCATAGAATGCCGAGACAGTGAGACCCTTCTTAGCCAATGAATCAGCTACTCTGTTTTCTTCTCTGGGAATAAACCATAAAGATATATCCCGAGGCACTGCATGCAAGGCACAGGAGCCCGCTGTTAATTATGGCAAGAAGTCCCACATCCAACAAATTTGAAGGGGAAGGGGGAATTTATAGCAGGAAACTCCCTCCTTTCTTCCATCTTTCCTTTTTTCAGACAATTCGTATCTTCCCTTCCCTCGTGTGTTATTTCACTTATAATTATTTATGGTGAAATTAAATTCTGGGATTTCTTTTATTATTGTCTTATTTATCATTTATTATATTATTAAATTACGTATATAAATTTTATTTTTCTAATATTGTGATTTTTTTATCATAATCGGTTACACTCCATATTCCGAGCTTAAGTAACACTAATAGGAAATCCCTTTTCATGACTATATGTAGACATCCAGTTTTTTTCCTTACAAAAAAAAATATATATATCTATTCAACTGCACGGCCACGTAGAAAAAGATTGGAAATGATCCCGCCTTAGGTTGCTGTCGTGGGAGGGGATTATTTTGATCGTTTTAGTTAATGCTGACGTTTATTTAACCAATAAGTAAAGCTTACGTTTAACAAAATAGGTTGAGGTTGACAGTTAGATCGTTGGCACTAGAAAAACATAAATAAAAGAAAAGATACCTGCATCTTTTCTCCACCCCTATTCGCTGGATAATAATTCAATTAAATATTATTGTGTAATATAGGAGTATTTTAATTAATTGTTATTGGATTGTTTAATAAGCCTAAACCACGTGGAACAATGCTCCCAAATTGCGTCCCAGAGTGGTCAAAGGGGTTGTATTATATTGGGGGCAGTTGCTGTTGCTCCCACTAAAAACTGAAAAATTTCAACTCTCACTCCACTCAAGTTCACACTCACCTTTATTTATTTCTCACCTCATGAGCACGTAGTTCCACCTGCCCTACTAAGATTTCCGTTATCGTATAAGCTGCCACGTGAGACTTTTCCATATAAATATAACTAATTCCAAACAAGGGTTTTTGATTTACTAATTAAAAGACTCGCTAAACCACTAAATCGGCCAATTCAACTTAAGTTATCTCACCTTCTTTGAAAAGATACTTGAGGAAATGTACTATAGTCGCAAAACCTCAATATGAATCGGTGAATTGTTTGGATGTCTGGTAATTATAGCTAAAAAGAGCATCACAGATAAAAATCAGATTTATTAAACTATGCATAACTTTTGAGTCGAGACCATTTTTCGTAAAAACAATACAAAGCTCATATCATATACATATTTCATAAATTGAAAAGCATTTTTAAAAAGCTAGCAAACAAATAGGAAATTCTCAAACGATGGTTTTAGAAGTTATTTTTTATAAGTCAACACAGAATTTCTTTACAGACTTACATTGTTAATCATAAAAACATTTATAAAAGGTTAGAACAAACATGCACCTCCACCATTCAACTCCTTTTCCTAACAAGAGGGGTTAAAACAAAATGAAACAATTAGAGAAAACTCGTTAGAGAATTTATTGGTATGAATGACTTAAATTTTTACATAAAAAATATGGGTGCTTTGCAAATTTTGTAGTAGCAATAATTTGGTTCTCTCATACTAATAAAATTTCTAAACAAATTTTAGCCCCTCAATAATTTTTTTTTTAAAATTTATGAAAAAAAGCCTTAGCCCCAACATTGTCACAGATTATACAGCACAGTGTGAGCTTCCAAAGTGAAGTAGTATAAACGAATTACGCAAAATCTGCAGATTCTATAATCAGTCCATCAATTTAATGAAAATGAAAGGTTATGCAGATTACAGGGTGTCATGTTGTTTCAAACAAAACAGAGCATAGCATGCAGAGGAGCCAGCTGCAAGCATTCGGGGTCTGTTGAGCTTTTAGAAAAGGTGATATCTTCCTGATATCTAATCGAAAAACTTAAGCTTTACCGATCTAGGATCTACTATCCAATTAAATTATAAATGGTTATCATGTTGGAAATGTAGACTAAATGAATGGGTGGCCAACGAGGTCGAGCAGACTTCTGTATATTTAAAATATATATTATAAATCAATGTACTGTGACGTTGACAGAGTAGTGAAAAAAGATGAATTGAAATACAATATTGAGCCCAGAAATCAATATGAAGACTTGTGACATGATCATTATAAATTTTGTAAGATTCGTGGTGATGAAAACAGGGGAGTAATTGAAGGATGCATTTGGGAGGCACGGGAAGCCTTCATCAAGTCAGTTTGGGGTCTAGATTTGCACAAGCGATCAAATGAGCAAAGCCAACAACACAAGACGACTCATCCACAATGGCAAAACTAAAAGGTACTCGTACATTTTATTATTTGCTTCTCCCACCGAACGACCCTACAAATATAATGCCTATCACACTCACATTTGCTTGCTATTCACAAACTCTTGCAATCCAATAGTCTATTTTCACAAGCGTAGAAGCAAGTCCTACCTCCTCACCTACGACAACGCACAAGCCACCACTAACTTCACTACTATATCATTTTCGGAAACTGATTTTACTTTATTGGTTAAAGACAAAGCCAAGGTGCATTTTCCATTTCCTTACACTTGCACCATCGACTACCTCTACCTCTACCATAGTCACAATAATATTTAGTTTTCTTCTCTTTTGCCATATATCTTCTAAATATATGCCTACGTTTGTAGTTTTGTACAGTCGACCCATTAACACGCCTATGTCTTTTCATTTACGGATCTTCGAAAAGTTGTTGTTGCAAAAACCAAACATTGTCGTCGCTCCACAATGTCTCAGCCCACTCCCCGCCGCCGCCGCCCAAGGCACTATTTCCCTGTTCCGATACAACCCGCGGGCAGACTTCCGATCCGCTGGGGGAACCGTCCGAAAGATGATGACCCTGCCAATGAGAAGACGGGGCTTGGTGGAACTGGATATTGCGAGGCGTGACGGAGGAGTGATTCGGGTCGACGGGGATGGGTTGGCTGTTCGGGTTGTATTCAGATGGGGAGCCCCACATCCGCTCCAGCAAGCGGGGCATCCACACGTAACGCATGGTGTCTCTGAACTGCTTGCTGTTGACATCGCATTTGAGCTGCTTCGCCTGCTTCATCACCCTCGTCCTCCAATAATTCTTAATCTCATTGTCTGTTCTTCCCGGCAAGTGCTGCGCTATTTTCGACCACCTGCAACATGCAAGCATCAGTATGTGCCAAACAAATGATCATTCCATCTCCATTGTTTGACTTCCTATTTAAAAACAAGACCTCCCATATTATATTCGTTCATTAACATACCTGTTTCCCCATCGAGAGTGCAGATCAAGAATTACTATCTGTTCCTGCAGCGTGATATTCCCACGCCTAACATCCGGACGCAAGTAGTTCAGCCACCTTAACCTGCAACTCTTGCCCGTTCTCTTCAAACCTGCAAATTCCATAGATTTACATTCAATCCAAAATCACTCCTATTTATTGTGTAAGAAACTGTGGGCTAACAACTTTGAAGGCGCAATCAAGCAGAGAGAAGGAACAGAGTACGTGCCGGCACAGCGGGCGACGGAATTCCAGCGACCTTCGCCGTGGATGGCGATGTAATTGACCAGAATGGTGTCCTCTTCCACAGTCCAAGGACCCTTCCTTATGCCCATCTCATCTTCACTCTGTAGTGTCTTCCTCCTACTCTCGCCTTCCACCTTCATTTCTATTCCTCTGTTTTATCAAAATTAGCACCTCCCTGCCCGTGACACTGTAAGAGTCCGTGTGTGCGTGTTTTAATAGAGAGGAAGAAGAGTGAGAATATTGTAGGAAACGGTGTGAAGGGGAAGAAGAAACCACATTTGGGATTTGGGCTTGGTTAGTTTAAGTTGCTGGGGCATGTGGTATTATATATAGGATGAGATAGGAATAATCTCGCTTGGAATTCTAATTCTAAATATGATTAATGATAGTGGGCAAGTGACTCCCGTTGAAAAAGAAAGCACACCAGACTCGTTTTTCTTAAATTATATACAATCACCATAATTAATAACAGCAACTGATTCAGTTAATTGAGTAGCGTTTTTAGTATTATTAAGAAAGAAGCTCGCTGTTTATGGTTTGACCCGTGGACTTTTCCTCATCCCGCCGAGACACGCGCTAAAACAGAAAGGAAAGATTAATTCAACTTCAAGGGGTAGTATCTGGAGAACGATTAAACAATCTTCGTGGGTTTGGTTTATTCGATTCATTTATATTTGTTAAACCAGAGCGGCTTAATATATTTATATATTAACGTTCTGTAGGTATGATAGCGGCGTTGGAATTCTGATACTCCTTGCTCTGTATCATGTGAAGATGATGAAAGGGTGAGATTTGCATGCGCTAATGCATTTTTTTTTATAATTAAAACATGGATAGAATTGGAACGCTGTGCCATGCTTGTAAACAGAGTTTTAACTGTTGGCCAAGAAACAGAAGAAAAAAAAACCAGAGATGGGTCCCCGGCTTTTCCCACTAAGGAAGAAGGGGAGTGGCCGTGGACTGAGAGGCAAAATTAATAATTATCAATCACTGACTGATCTGAACATAAATAAGAAAACAATCTTGATTCTGGATTCAACGTTTATTAGGTCAGTGATACGTAAGAGAGCCGAGATCCGTGAATATTTGTTCACAGAACAACGAGTCAAAGGAAAAGGCGACGAATTGGACTTGGTCTGAATAAATTTCAACCCAGTGATCGGCGCAATACATGAAGGGAGAGAAAAATCTCATGACACGTTGAACAAGACACAAAACAGCCTCCAAATGAGGAAATTTTGTTGAAGTCCCGAAGACTAAAACGAAACAAGCCTATAATACGGGTAGGGTAGGGTTGGAACTACTGAAACCACCCAAAAAAAAAAAAACAAAAGAGGGAGGAAGAGAAAATAAAAGAGTAATGCGAACTTGTTGGACCCGACCTGTCTAAGAGTTTCGGCCCTACACGTCATAGGTATCAAATGCAAAGGAGCCTGTGGCTGATAAAATTTGACATGAGAATGAGGAGAGCAGTGAAACGAAACCCACAGTAGTTACCAAGACGGAAACTAAAAAGTGAAATGTGAAAGGAAATAGGAGGTGAGGTTGCGTGTGAGATCAAAGCAAAGCACATAAACGGAGAGTGAAGTGGTTGGTTGATTCAAGGGGCAACCCTAATGATGATACCAATTACAAAGAAGCGTGTAAATATAAGGAACGACGACGGGACGATGCTGCTGCAAACTCTGGGATTAAAGCCACATATCCCCTACCTGTTCTACAAACCATTTTTAACTCTAAATCCTATTTTAGGCCAACACAAGTTACTATCACTACGTACGTACGAGGACTGCTGCAAATATATTGAGTTGTTCTTTGGGTTTAATAGCTTTGACCACGAGATTAAGTTCCGAGTTATTTAATACAATACTGAATTGGAGTTGTAACTAATTAGCGACAGGAATAGTGATTGTAAAGAATCAAACAGTGAAAATGAGTTGAGAAAGATAGATCAGCCCAAGCGGCCCTCTGTGATTTTACTCTGCCTTGCAAATTACTCCCTCTGTCGTGGTTGGATTGTTGAGAATGGGAATGGACCCCACGTTGGACATTATTGTTCCTTTCCCATTGAGTTGGTTTTTCAAAACAAGACAAATTCCCAGATTACTTCATGTTACAGCTCTCAGGCATATATGCCTTTCTTTAATTTATCATTGCAATCTCAATGAACATTATCAGGGTTAATTTGGGGGGAGTGAGCAGCAGGTGGAGGTGATAAATAATAGGAAAGTTGGAAGGGTTAGGTGATGGCATCAGTGGAAACCAGATTCAGTGCCTATCCTTGGATAGGCACTGAGAACTTGTCTAATTTAAATGATTTAGATTATTATTATTTATTTTTTTAAAAAAAAAATTATTGTAATAGATAGAAAATCTAAAATAAAGATAATCTCTCAACTAATATTTTTTAAAAAAATAAATTTTTTTATTAAAAATTTACTACTTTGAAAATCAAAATCTAAACTGTTCGGATCGGATGAACTCTCAGTTTGCATAGGCACCAAAATGGGTTCTGAGTTTTGTGGCCCTAAACGGAATTTTGGAGAACTGGGTGTCCACAAAATAAACACGTACGGGATACCCAACCCAATTCAACCCTCCATCATCATGATATTTTGATTTCAGTACCACTACAGACATAACTCCATTTGCATTTTCTTTTCCGTTCAAAGAAAGCAATAGTTCCAATTTGATCATTTATGTGAGAACGAGTGATACTGTCATGAATATGTAGTCATCAGTAGAAGATCGGGTGTTGAAAATGTAAATACGGAGTTTTCTGGGATTAACTCTTATGCTCCTTCATTGCTTCATTGTGCGTTTAAGGAGTTTAAGCCTTTTTTGCTGAATTAAGGGTGAGCCGTACCCAAGGATTACAACTATCATATATTAATTGGGGACACACACACACACTAGTGGCTCCGTGCAAGTATTGTGGTCTGTCCATTCATTATTCTGATTTCAAAGATTTCTATATGATTCTAAAGATATGCAGGTTTGGAAATTAATGATACTTGCTTGTGTGAAATATTATATCCGACCATGCATCATGAAAATCGGTTTTCTTTTTCAAATTTATCTAAAAAGTAAATTCTGAAAAATGTTTAAGAAGAGACTTGCACCCATTTAAATGAGTAAACTATTCTATAAAATAACCTGTAAAACAAAAGGGATTAATATTTCTGTCTCACTCACTTATATGTGAGGGAGACAGAAAAAATATTTCTGCAGAAATATTAATCTTTGCTTAATTATGTGCGCCACCATACGTTGAAGGATAACTTTCTTACGGTGCCGAAGCAGTTCTTTAATATGTTAAGTTACTCTATGAATAGATTATCGTTGAAGACGGTAAAGATTAATATGATGGCACGGTCATTAAAGATACATTGCAGGGAAACCATGTTATAGATTTGACCAAAAAAAAGGAACCATATTATAGTGACGTTGCAGTTGCAAACGAAGATAGCTTAAATTTTATGCGAGAGTGTGCAGACTGGTCAAAAAGTCTAACTAAATATAAAACATTAAATAATGGCATATCTTTGATTCTTGGCCATCAAATTAATTTATGTGTGAAATGGTGAATGGACTTGAAGCTGAAGTTATTCTAGAATCACGACGACCCACACTCTATCTACGATGAAATTGCCATCCTTTTTTTTAAAAAAAAAAAATCCCTTTAAGATTTAAGGGATAAAAAAATATCAAAAAAAGTCACACAGAAAATTCTAATGTCACAAAAATCTTAAAGAATTGTTAAAATTCATAGATGAATTGTTAATGCTCTACCAATAAAGTTGTTAATAGGATTTTTGTGACATCTAAATTTTTTATAGGTTTGTTCTGATATTTTTTTCTGTTTTCTTGAGACCTTAAAAGATTTTTTTTTTTGCTACACTTATAAATTTTCGTCTGGATGACCATATGCCTAGATGATAACCTTAATATTCCAATGTGGTCAAAGGTAGAGACCTTTTTGAAGATCTCTATCTTTCTATTGGCTTCGCCTGTATCAAATGATTCCAAACACTCAGTTCTGAAGAAGCCCAATGGTTAGCCAGTCTTTGATGCACATTCATTCTTATCACCATGACACACACAAACACACATAAAGAAAAGGCTACTTTCACTGGTTCAACAAAATGGATATGCCGGCTGGTGCATCTCTTGCTTTATGAACGCAGAGACGTGCATAGCGTGTGTACCTCATTG
Organism: Acacia confusa; assembly: GCA_037074495.1. Taxonomy (NCBI): domain Eukaryota; kingdom Viridiplantae; phylum Streptophyta; class Magnoliopsida; order Fabales; family Fabaceae; genus Acacia; species Acacia confusa. The sequence goes on along the minus strand of CM073507.1, from coordinate 2,115,062 downwards.
AGACCGTTCAGATCATATTAGACGGCTTGGATCTTCTTGTTTCTTGATTCATATTTTACGAATAACTTTATGTTAAATGATGCCAAATATGAAATATTATCCATTCCATATAAAATATTTTAATATGACAAGTGTGAATTAAAAATAAGATGCTGAATTTGTACTATCCAAAATTTATTTAAAGTGTATTTTTCTTTTGATACTGTTATAAGTCCCACATTAGGAAGCCTCATAAATATAGTGTGGTTTACAAGTTAAAAGATTCTTTTTTCTTATAGACTAGCCTTTTGAGATGACTTCTCACTCTGGGTTTGTGATTATCACATTAGTGCTTTTATTGAAAGCCCAATATTCATGGAAAGAATTATCCATAGAGGGTTTTCAACAGCAAAAAGCCAAGTGAAGTGTTTTGGTGTGAAAGCACAAGTGTAGTGTGGTGTGGCCATCCATAGAGGGTCTTCAACAGCAAGAGGCCGAATGAAGTACTGTGATGTAGAAGAACAAGTGTAGTGTGGTGTGGTTTATAAGTTAGAGAGTTTTAACCGACAAGAGATTGAGTGAAGTGTCGTGATGTGAAAGCGTGTGATGTAGTTTATAAGTTAAGTAATTCCCCCTTCTAATAAACTAATCTTTTAGAATGAACTCTCACTTTAGGCTTTATGCTTGCAATAATCACAGATACATGATGAAGTGCATTTGATTTTATTTGGTTGGAAAGTATCAAATTCATGGGTGCCGCTGAAATAGTTATTTAATTATTTGCTTATAGCAAAAGCATCAATTTAATGATTTTCAAATACAACACACACACACACACGATAACGATAAATGGTTATTAAATTATTTTTTGACCATGCACAGGATGTACACTAAAATCCGGGGAAAATTAGTCAAAATGATCAAATGACTCAAATATCTGTGGGTAAGGATTCAACTCAAAATACGCGTATTCAATTTTTCTTTCACGATACACAAATTTTCTTCTATATTCTGCAAGTCATGTCTATATATCTTCCCCAGACATACAAGTCATTTGGTTCTTGTGACCAAGTTTTTATTAAACTCAGTGAATGGAGGAGAATTCATTGGACTTATTTGCCAACACGAACTGTGTTTCTCCTTGAACAGACACAGAACAGATGTCAAACTCTTTTTTATTTACTTCAAGAGTCGAGTCGAGATTGTGAAAGCCTCCATGTATCCCTCCTTTGGTTTTGGAATTCAATGCGGGGAACAAAAAAATATTTATAATTCAAAGGTTTGGCCGCGGATCCACATTTATCAGCCGAATGTTCCTACATTCCACGCACTAATGCCTCTTGTGTTCAATTGCATAATACCTCTATGGGGCCCCCAAGAATGGTTCCGATGAGAGTAGAGAAATAACCTAAATCAAGTCTAAATTATTCTAGTAATATAACTCATTTGGGACATAATGAGGGGCCCGATTTACTTATGAGGATCATTGTTGCAAAATTTGGAAGAGAGAAAAGATCCAACTGTGACATTCAAAACTCAAAAGCATTACATCGTCATTTAATATACCATCAGGATTGTGATATTGGAATGTGCCTATTTGTGTGTCTATTGTCTTGAAGCCAATTGCTTATAAGTTGTAATACTTATTTGTAATAACAATTGGAGCCTCTAAAAATAATATTTTAATTGTGTTTTACAAGATCAATAATAAATTTGTTAAAATAATTTCATCTCAATTTGTGTAGATAAGCATTTTTTAGGCTTCCAAAAGTTATCCCCTTCACCTCAGCCAAACCGATTTCAAGCTTCAATGTGTCATTGTATCGTGACTTCTGCAGTTTGATTTCGGTCATACTTAATTTAGTCTTGCATCCACTGACGTTTTACATGACAACAACTATAAATTGATTAATTATGAGGGCATAGAGTGAAGTAAAGTCACAAAGAGAAATAAGAATTTTCACAAAAGAGCAATGTTATTATGAAATTTTTTTAAGATTCAATATTACTTCAGAAATTTTAAAATAAAGCAAAGTCACCATTTCCTATTTAAAAATTAACAGCTAGCGTTAATTTTTTAAAGGGGAAACATTGTTAGGTTTTGAAATTTCTAAGATAACATTAAACTTGAAAAACTTTCCAATATAACATTATTCCTCAACAAAAATTTTCAAGATAAATTTATATTCTAACCCAGAATAAAATTCAGGAAGCAACTGCCAACAGCAAATGTAAGAGGCTTGTCCCCAAATAACGTGTCGTTGTTAATTACAAACTCCAATCACATGATGGCTGATGTAAATCGCAACAGGTTTGATTTTGCCCAAAAAAAACAAGTGCAAGAAAGAGACCGACTTTCTAATCAAACCATTTGGGTTAGAATTTTGTATTCCATGCATACTATTCGTTCAATGTAAAATCCAGCCCTTTTGAGGCCATGGGATGAGAAATACGGCCTGAGAAAAGACGCCTGAATTTGTTGTGATTGGTGCCAAAACAAATAATCTGCAAATTCCTATTCACAAAGAGAACAATGTTTTAATTTCAACCCTATAACACCATTCATTTGGAGATGTTTTAATTCATCTTTCAAACCATAACACAAAAGATATACAAGAAGACACATTACATTGCAGTTTTGAAAGAGGGAGAAGTTGAAGATGCCTTCCAGTCCCTTCTTCCATTGATAAACCATACTATGGAAAACATGTCGGCTCGTCCACCAGACATCCTCTCAGCTTTTTCCCCACGCTCACCTGAAAACTTCCTATTTAGAAAACCCCACTACCAATGCCGACTTCACAAACTTTAACTTGATTTTTTACAATTTCAGCCATCAAAATGTTACCTGTACGAACTCTTATAACATCCGCCACTGGTATCACTGCACAATCAATGCTCTTCTATCTATGATCACAGCTCCAGGCTACCAAAATTCAAGTCACTTTCTGAATTGTAAGTTTTTTTAAATAAATTATTTCTTCATCTTCAAATTCTCTCAATTCACGGGAAATATGCATCAGGCAAACTTGCTTAGATTTTGTATATCCTTATAGTTCTGAGTTTATCATGCCTCTGAGTATTCAAATTGTGCAGATCTGATGCAAAATGATAAGGCACTCATAAGTCATAATACAGTGACTCGAAGTCTGATAATTGGGGAAGGGGAAATGTATGTTGAAGCCTTACAGAAAATTTTGCCGTCGCCGATCTCCCAAGTCCTCGCCCCCTCAATTATCTTGTCTACTACTATTTCGACCTATAGAAAATGTAAGATATCTAATCAAGGATAGGTAAATTTCTTCATCAAATTTCAATCTTCTAATATCACATAACTCTTCAACCCAAAATCATAGCAAATTTTTAATCGTAATATCTCAAAATTACTTCTCAGCGAACAAAAAAATCCCAACTTTAGAAATAGCGCTATTCCTTCATTAAAACTTATGCCATCACATTTTTTTTAAGAGTGAATAGTGTTAAGTGGGAACTCTTCCATTTTGCCTCGGTATTCACAAGATTAATCATCTTTAACAAGAGACGTGCTTGATCAATTAAAGTTGCACAATGCTACCTCCATACCTACCTGTTCCTTGCTCACTACTATTTCCATCTTAACCTTGGCAACAAAATTGTCCTCATAAAATTCAGAGCATGCGGAGAAATGAACAGAATGTCAATAAAGAATGATGATATAAGTCAGCAGTGAGCATATAAGCATGTGCCCAACCTTGAAATAAAGGTGCTTGTTGGCAGATCTAAAGTTTTTTTTTATAGTTTGTTTAGGTTGGTTAGTAAAAACTAAAGATACATTTTGGGTACAAGGATAAACAAACAAATCAAACCATCAGGAACTCTTTGACATTTCCACTTGGTCAACCTAATTAATGATGTTGGCGTGAAAGAAGGGATTACAATAATGCATGAGAAGGTATCTTCATTTCTAGAAAGGCTTGATCTTACCTCCCTGCCTCTCTTTTGAACCACCTTGAGCACCGAATCCCTTAATGTCAGATACTGTGATGCCACGGATTCCCATTTTCAACAAAGCCTTCAATTTAAGAAAAATAAAAAGTATTACTAACCTTAGTGATCAAGGAGTTTGTAAGCACTCGGTCCAAATCCTAAATAAGGAGTATATATTGACTAAACCGTCTGAGAAAAGGCGACATGAATTCATTCTATAGGCACTCGGTGAAAAATCACATTCATTCTAAAGCAGATACCCTTCGTCTAACCGCTCATTCTAGTAATGTCCTACTTGTCCAAATGCTAACAGTGACATCAGCATAGTAAGTACTATCATCGTAATAAAATAATCAATCACCCTGGAAGGGGCCAAAAAGAGCCCAAATTTTCCTCTAGCTGGCCTCTCATAACAGGCTGTTAACTGGGGCACGGAGGAGCAGGATAATGGGGGGTAACGCAGGGTGCTATTGTTGCAACAGCGAAGAAACTTTGCTGCATGTTCTCTGTGATTGCAGCAAAGCCTGGAATCTGTAGATGGATTTAAACTGTGTTACTGCTGTGTCTGATTTTCTGGCTTTGCAGGAAAATGAGTGGTTCAGGCGCAATCTATCTCATCCAGATGAACATTGGAGACTAATTTTTGGCTTCACCTGTTGGTTCCTGTGGTCATGGAGAAATAAAAGCTGTTTCCAGGAAGGATACAATGAACCAGAAGACAGAGGCCGAATTGTACACTGGTACATGAAGGAGACATTGAGAGCAGGCTGTGAGTTTGGCCAAAACAGGGCAAATAGGAAAGAAGTTGTGGTCAAGTGGGAAGCCCCCCAGAAGGGTGGTCCAAGCTAAATGTAGATGGTGCATCAAGAGGAGGAAGCAAATTGGGGGGGTGTGGAGGTGTGATTCGGGACTCAAATGGTAAGTGGGTTGCTGGTTTCTCAAGAAAGCTAGGCGAGTATTCTGCAATGAGGGCAGAGATCTGGGCAGCATTGTCTGGAATTGAATTAGCTTTACTTAACAAGTGTAGTAGACTAATAGTAGAGTTGGATTCTACTGCTGTTGTTAAAATGCTAAATGAGCTGCAGGCTACACACGAGGGTGACATGAAATTGCTGTTACAAATTAGGAAACTTGTGTATAGATTTACTGAGGTGGTGTTTGTGCATGTATTTAGGGAAGGAAACACTTGTCCTGATGCTCTTGCAGGCTATAGTTTTGTGCAAGAGGAAAATAGAGTTAGCTTTGATAGTCCTCCTTTATTTGTAACTAGATTACTCGAAAGTGACTGTATGGGTGTTGCTCACCCAAGACTTATTATCATACAGGAATAATAATGGGCTGAAGCCCCGTATTTCATCCAAACAAAAAAAATTCAATCACCCGTTAAGTCAGTCCTCTTGAGCCAAAAACAAAACCATTTCTTCATAATTAAGAGCGGAAAAGCAAGATAAGAGTTTGAACAGTGCTAAAGGTTAGGCTTTACCGAAGACACATGAGGGATTCGCCAAGGCCTATCAGAAGAAACACGAAGATGAAGTAAGGTAACTCCAAAAACACATTTCGACGAGTACAGTGTAACACTAGTCATCCCTGCCTGTCATAGGAAAAGGAAATAATAAAAGATAAAGCTTCAAACCTGAGAATCGCTTCCACTTTGTAAAAGTTGGAATCGGAAAAATAACCTGTAAGATCAGCAAGTGTTAGCAACAGAGAGGACTCTATTTAAGTAATGGTGGATAGAATGTTCATTCATACCGAGAGAATTCTGGGCTCTGATTTTGCGAAGAACCGAAGCATTTCCTTTGGTGGTTAGAGCCACATTGCGCTTACAATGAGAGAATCGAGAATATCCAAAATACCTGGGCATGTGCGATCAATGATCATAGCCATTGTTTTCCCCCTGAACCCAAGCAGCCTGACAAGTAGGGGTGGTAACAGCACATGTGAAGCTTCACCCTTAATAGGTTGCCTTGAGTTTGGTCTATGACATGTTACGCCTATTTTTTGGTTTTTGCCTGTATGTAAGTCTCGGTTCGTTAAGACGTGTTTTTTTTTAAAAAAAAAATTAATTTTTTTATTTAATTAAGTAACAGGCCATGAAAACAGACCTACTTTAAACAGGTTAAAAACAGGCTAAAATTACATAAATTAATATTAATAATATAAACAAGTCGGCCTGACAGGGCTAAAAGACCTCTTATCAGGCCTGAGCTGACCTGTTAAGAGAAAACAAGCCTCATAAAAAGCCTTGATTTGACCTTTTAGCTTGACAGGTTAAACCTGACTAAACTTTTAGCAGGCCGGGCCACAGAGCCCTGACAAGCTCCTCCTCTTTTTCCACCCTACCGACAAGCACCCTCAGGTTTTTTAGATTTTACTTTTCAATATTTAATTAAATAATTCACCTGCGCAGTCGTCCTCACCCCAGCCTCTAAACAGAGAGTACGTCATCAATCAGAACTGGGCTTCACGAAGCAAGTGAGTTGGGCCGGAAGCTTCGCTTTTTTGTAAAAGAGTGCTGAGCCCAATCTATTAAAGTCAATATAGCCTGGATAATGGGGATGAGGTGAAATGCGAGGCGGAAAAATCATTGAATATGGCTGAGAAGGTCAGCGTCTTCGTGTACAGAATCAGTAATGCAAGAGAGTGGGAGGAGTTTCAGAAGAATGAATCGACTTTCGGTGGAGAGCTTGATAAGTCTTCTGGTTTCATCCATCTCAGCAAGCTGGATCAGGTTCTCCTTTTCTCGTTTGTGTTTTGTTTGGTTTGTTAAAATCGATTTGTTTGATACTTAGATTTATGGGTGTACTATGCTTAATTGTGCTCTTTGAAGTTGTTGCTGATACTGGAATAAATGACTAAATCTTCAACGTGCACTTATCTGCAGGTTCAGTCAACACTGCAAAACTTCTTCTTAAACACCAAAGAGGAACCATACCTGCTCCAGATAGATGCTAAAAAGGTTTGCACATGCATCCTCTATGTTTATCCTTGTCTAGAAGTCTAGTAGCTTCTGTACGCTGTACCTGATGCATTTAAGTGATGATTAAATTCCCTTAAGTATTTTGTGGATTCCTTTTGTCAATATTTGGAAAACTGAGTTTGTAGGATGAGAATGAAATAACTTTCATAATTTAGCGACACATAATGAGACACGCTAGTAAAATTACACTCGGCTAAAGTTGTTTCCAAGAAGTTGAAGCTTCCTCCTTGCAAAATGCTTCAAGATGAAAATGCCCAATCGTGGGCACAAATTCTATAATTTGCTTTAACCACTTGAGCAGTAGGCAAACTGTGATTTGGCACACCCTTGTTGAGAGATTAGGAACAGTTTCAAATAATTATTTCATCACAAAATGTGTGGCATGAGGTCACAACCAAATTCTATAAATTTATTAGTCTAGCAGCAATTTTCTCTTGGTTATGACAGACAGACTACAGCGTAGTTGAACATTTTTGTGAACTCGTTGTTGCAGCTGGGAGATGGGTTGGTTTATGAAGTTGTGGTCCTTGTGGATGGTTCAAATAGCTTCCCTCATTTCTATGGGCCATCTTGAAGTTTTAGCCCTCTTCCTCTGGATGCGGTAACAAAAGCAGAGAAGCTGACTCTCTCCGATGGCCGTTTCAGCTGTAGTTTGCTAGACGACTAAAGTAAGGAGACAATTAGCTGCGATTTAATTGTTCCCTCGTACTGCTTTGTATTGCGTCAGCGTGGCGCGCCAGTCAGAATCTCTGCAAGTAATAGGAATGTTGTGTGGCTAAAAGGAAGAAGCTCCTGCCTGAGTGATGGTCTGGTAGGAAATCAGAGCCTCCTTTCAAAGGCAGCCTAGTTTGCATAAGCGAGCATGAGAATTATCTCAATCTTTGAGTGGATATTGGGAATTTTTCATATTTTTTCTCGAATAAAAGATAGGTTGCTTTTCACTTTGTTATTTGCAATCTGCATTTGATCACGCTGGCACGAGCTATAAGGCTCATGTTCTGGAGTGTATTTCCATTTCACTATCCTATTTTTTCTTCCTTCTTCAATGCCTTTGGTTTACATTAGTGACAAACAAGCCCTAAGGAACAGCAAGCTTTCCTAATTTGTTGGGCATAAAATCCCGAAGTAATGCCTCTTGTCAATGGGAAGAGTAATACGCTGCAGCTTTTGGACAGCTCAGGCCTCAGGGTCGATAAAACTAAGATTAAGATTAGTAGTTCGTATCTAAATTCGGGTCTGCGATTGCATGAGAAGCTGAAAATATAGCACTCATTAGCTGAACGATCACTATCCGTTTGTGATTCGCATGAAATGTTCTATGGAACTAACTGCTTCTGCACACCAGATAATTTAGGTATAATTCCTTTTTTGAGAAGAATCTGATTCCTCTTCCGCATATCATAATAATTGGCAAAAAGGATCATAGAAAATTTTTGTAGAAGTTACTCAACTCCTGCTGCTCAGTTTAATTGCCGGTGTTTTAAATACGAGTGTAGTTGAATTTGGAATTTTTTAATAATTAATTTTCCCTTTTGAAATTCAAACACTGTCAAAAGAATTCCAATTTTGAAGCAAAATCGCAACACAGGCTAGTTAATAAAGACAAGCATAACTTTAATGAGAAAATCTCAAAGGTTATCGTATCTGAAAATTTCGAGGAATAGGCTAATTAATAAAATTTCTCAAGGGTTACAAAAACTATCAGTTGCTTTAGAGTAGCAAGCGGGGATAGCTCAGTTGGGAGAGCGTCAGACTGAAGATCTGAAGGTCGCGTGTTCGATCCACGCTCACCGCACGTTGTGATGCTTTTTGTGTTCTCCTATGTATGCCTTGCCCTTTTTCCATCCCCCCACTTATCAATCCACTGCTAGAGGTCCCCATATTATATCAGTTAGGTTTTTCTCATTATCTTTTTTTCATTATTCTTCATAATTTTTAAATTATATTTGTACAATCAATTTACAAAATTACAATACATTTCTTTCTCATTCACAATCAAAAGCCCAAGTGAGACTATAAGGAATAATGAAAAGATTCCATTTGCTTTTACACCTATAACCCCAATATTTTTAATTTCACAACCTCCTAAAAACTTGTACTAGTCTGTTTTTATGTATTAAAAAAAAAAAAACCTTGTACTCTGTTCGCAGCCTTTTCTTTTTTACTTAGGCGATTTACCTAAACCTGCCCCACCTCAACAATCAACATCTAATCACCATTATCCCCTAATTAACTCCACTTTCTACTGATTCACCTACACACACACATATTCCCCATGTTTTAACGACTACTACATTGCGCGGGTTCTTGGGCTGGAGCCATGTGACTGCTTGCTTGTGCATCCATGCACTGAAATTGGAACATAGTGGATTTTCAGAAAGAATGCCATTTAAAATGAGACAAGAAACAGGTAACGTCGGGGACAATCGAATCAGTTGGGTAAGTGGGTGACCCTTGTGTTGTAGGGTAGCTATAGGGAAGGTCAAAAGAGAGAGATGTGAGCCAAATTAGGATTTGGGACAGGGTGACTGTCGTGTCACTGTATGCTTAACTTTCATTTTTTGTTTTTTTAAAAGAGGATATATATGCTCCTTCTAATTCCTCGCATGCGTTTGTTTGACACGGAAGATTCTTTCCTTGTACATCCTGATGCCGCAATCCTCCATCTCTCAATTGTCCTTCACATCTTATCTTTCTCCTCTGACATCTTATCCCTTAATGATTTTGATATTTCTTCCTTTTTCGGGCTTTTCTTTTTTGAGTGCATTCTAAGCCACCAACTGTTTCAAATCCAAATGATTACCCTACCGCCCTTCAATCTAATTAATTGCATCATTCTCATTAAGCACCACTTTGCCGAATCCCTTTTACCCTTTCTATTTCCTTTGTTGATAAGAAGTGAGAACAAACTAGCCAAAAACTTCAATGGACTAATCAATTACCAGAGCACTGATTAAAACCATGCGGAAGACACACTACGCAGGTCAATGGAGCGGGCAGCTAAAGAATTTATTGCTTGGAGTTTATTGTGAACAGACCTTAACCAGCTTCTCTGTAAAGAAGATGCGCAATAGGGTTTCAATTTGCAATCATGAGCTGATTAGTGTGGGTATGGAGGTCCACCAGAAAGTACAATTCATGTTTATTAAAGCAAGATTCAGCCAGCCTGGTTTGGCAAGAACGAAGCAGCCCAATCCATCAAATTTGTTTCAGTGAAGCTGCCAATCCTTCGGTGGCGGCTTCAATATTTAGTACCCATCCACTACTCTACCAACTGCCCAGCATTACTAGTCAAAGCTCCAAAACGTTGGTATATTCTAATCTATCAAAACATTTGTTGTTTATTTAGGATTATGAACACAAACTTAGTAGTAAACTAGCTTTGCTTGGACTAATTACAGGGGTCAATTTAATGGACTAAATGCACTTCCGCCACACATATAGTAGAAGTTCAAGCCCCGCCTGAGAACAGCAATTAGTTTCGTCCAAGACAGCATAATTAAGTGGAAGAAAACGAGTGGGACGAGGATTATATTGTGATAAAACAAAACAAAAAGTAATCTTAAACAGAGACGCAAACCAACGCACCATTGGCCTACCACTCTCATCAACAAAAGGTTGTGCGGTTCTCTTTAATGACGGATCGTTCTTTAGCTGCCTCAGAAATGCTGAATAATGAGAATGAATAAAGTTTAATGCTCGACAAAATCATTTCGAAGCTATGGCGAATAGCGATGGACATAATGGGACGAAAGCTACTTTAATTTTGCGAGTAAAGCTTCTGTACATGAGCCTTCCTCGGCTGGTTCGCTTCCCCGGGTTGGTTCGGTGGGAGCAATAATGACACGGGGGATTTATTCTTCTTTATTCCTTCGCTTGAGCTTTCTTCTTATATTTGTCTACACACTAAAGTGCATGGAACAGTATTGGTACCGATTATTTAATGCATTGACTTGAGCTTTTATAAATAAAAAACATTAAATAATGCATATTTTGTCGCGTATTGCTTTAATTACTCAGTCGTGGCTATGATTTCTTGGAGCATACTGCGTACCGGTATACTTAGTTGTTCATTAATGATGCTGGGTCAAGAATCTGTGGGAGTAGAATAATCATATTCCAAGTATCAGAACTATAATATGCAGTGATTGTTACCTTCAAAATTTTAAAGAGAAGAAACCACAAATAAACAAATTATTGATATTGATCAAGTTGCAGATTGTGGTGGCCAGAAAGAAAGAAAAATTGAAGAAGCTGCAAATAGTGGTCGGGAAAGCGAACTTTAATATGTTCAATAATTTATTAATTTTGTGCCTCAGCTTAGACGCATATAGAAAAATAATGTTTTGATGATGCGGAGTGTTCATAGTGGATACAAATAAAAATGTGGCCCTAGTGAAAACAAACTAAAAAAGGGTGAGGATAAATGATTGACGCAGATTATTTTAAGGTGAATATGCAAGGTCAGTAATAAACAGTTTCGTTATAAGCATTTATAAGATTTAATTATTCTCTAGTACAAAAGTAAACATAAATAATTTAGTTGGTAGCAGATAGAGCAACGCCATTAAGAAATTTAACTTCCATTATTTTTTACATTATGAGTTTAGTCAATCTTTTCTCTATTATTTTAATATTTTTAATGGAAAAATATTACTTACATTCCATTCCAAAGAGACAGTTTCATTTCAATGAACACTCAAAAGATTTTGAAATTTCACTAGAGCACCCCTTGTGTCAAAATAAAATTAAGTTGTATTAGTGTAAAGACAATAATACCATTGTTTTTTTTTCACATAAGCATTTATAAAATAGATATGGGTATTTTCAAGACAAACATTTGAGTGACCAAGGAGTTTATTTTATTGTTATTCACATGTGTTATAAATGCCTATATTTAATGTGTTAAAAAAATTTAAACTTCCTATATTCACTTAAATCCTTTTATTTGTTTTGTGAATACTCCTTCTTCTATTGTGAATGATCAAAGTGTTCTTGTTAACTCCTTGTTTCTCTTTAAATCTCTTTATCTGTGTTAAAAGTGCTTATATTTGTTTTGCAAATACTCTTATGAAAAAAATTAAGTAGGGGCATTATTGTCTTTTTATTGAAAAAATTAATTTCAATTTGACCCAAAGGGTACAGTAAAGTTATATAATCTTTTGGAATTAACTAAAATAGAATTGTTTTCATGGGATCTAAATGATATTTTTCTATTAAAAAATATTAAAATTTTATAGAGAAGATTGGTGGGATATACTATATAAAAAGTAACAGAAGTTAAATCTCGTTAATGTCATTGCTATATCTGATGCTAAATAAAATGTTTATGTAGATTTTGACATAAAAAAATAGTTAAGTTTTATTGTTGCCATACCGAAATTGTTTATGGTTAAATTTATACTTTGACCAGTATCCAATTATTCATACAAAAAAGCAGGCAATCATGTTATTCCCTTTGATTCTTATTATAAGGCACTTTATTAACAAGTGTATTTGATCTTTTTTATGATGCTTGTTTTTAAGTAGTATCAGTTATTTTTTTACCCGTGTACGTCCATAATTATTACGGTTAGTAGGTGAGAATAATAATTAATATGATATTATAATTTAGTAGGATGATATCAAAAATTATTTATATTTTTTGACAACTTCAATAATGTTAACTGTTTTTATTAGTTTGTTAGAATTATTAGTTGATACTTTAGAATTCTAAAGACCTATAGAGCCTGGGGTCGTGTTCTGACCTTGTTGGGGGACTGGTGTCGAACCCTCCAAAACTTTTATGTATTAAAAAAAAATAAAGAATTCTCAAGAGCTGAGAGAGTTCTTGCCAAGGCGCTGCTAATAATTAGCCAGAATCTTGAACAATACGAGGATTACAGTGACTTTACAGTGTGTATCTTAATTACGATGGGATCACTGCTTTTATCAAGGGCCGAATCAAAGTAATAAACAGACGAAACTGAAGGCCACGAAATCATACTCATCAAATTATTTTCATTTATATTTAAACAAGCACATCAAACAATATTCCGAAATAATACGGGCTGGCCAAAAAAAAAAAAAGGAAGAATACGATTAGGCGTGTATGAATATCTAATCTAATGCGTTCATTTTTGTCTGTCCAAAAACACTGCTTTCTTGTTTACTTTTAATCGTCATTTTTGGGGTGACTTGAAATTTTTTAATAAATTAAACAATATTATTTCAAGTTATATTTTTATCTTTATTATCAGATATAATTAAAAACGAGGAGTATTAATGCGCTAAAGCGAGAAAAACCCTTTCTATATTATTAGTAGACGGCTTTCCTTACTTGTTTAGTTGGTAAAGTTAAGCTTTTTCATTTTTATGGGAGGAGTATGTGCTTGCTGGGGTTGGCCATTCTTCACTGGACACTTTTTTTTTTTTGATATAAAAATTTTAGAAAAGGGGTTAGATTCACACACGATTCAAAGGCAGGGCGAAATCTTCATTCCTCTTAAGTGATACCAATGTTGGATAAGACGAGAGTCGTTTATTACTCTCAAACGTTTATTTAAGCACCTAGGAGCTAGAATGTTTCCCCTAATGCTTTGACCAACTCTAGGATCAAACACCCTTCCTTTGGTGAAAATGTTCAACCCTTTTACCAGTTGAGTTCAAAGACAACAGGTTTCCCTGGACACTAATCAGCTGTGACAAAGTCATCCGGCTACGACCGTGCTGGAGAAAACTGGGCCCAACTTCTAATACCCCGCCCGGTTCCATGCAACAATATCTCCGCAACGTAAGCTGGAGACTGAGCAGTCATATTATATCAAATTCCTCAATTAGTTTTGTTCCTTAGGATAGTTTGATTATACTTCATCAACAATTCACATCTCATTTTAGTCAGAAGTTATTAGTATATGATTTTCAAATTATGTAAGTATTTTTCTAAAAATTTCCCTCCATATTATTGGATCTTTGCAACAATCAAAAGTTGTTAATTACTTTATAGGCTAAAGTATACTTTTAGTCCTTTAAGTTTTATATAAGGTTTACTTTTAGTCCCTTAACTTTATAAAGTATATTTTTGCTCCTAAAATTCTAACACTGTTAATGTTGCTAACGGAAAATTCTGATGCAACGAATTCAAGTGATGCCTAATAACATTTAATTACACATATTTTATATATTCTTCAATTTACCTATATTTTTAATAGCATTTAATTACATAATCATCACTTAAATTTACACCATTATTTCTTGAATTTGCATTTTCCGTTGGCAAAATTAACGGTGTTAGAATTATAGAACTAAAAGTATACTTTATAAAGTTAAGGAAATAATATACTTCATGTAAACTTAAGAAACTAAAAATATACTTTAGCCTACTTTATATATCACTATCATCATGTAACTTGCACCCCTGGCCAAAAAATGATTGTGATTGCATGATTTGGCAAAAAAACTTATAATTTACATCCAACAAGTCTTGATTTTAGTAGAAGGAGTCTTGACCCATTAAGCATGATGTATCAAATTCAAGTTTGGGTGAATGCAGAAATCACCTTGAGATCAGTAAATGGTGATCGTTTTGACTTCAATAAGTGGCACTGGACTCTGCTCTCGCTAAAATTTCTCAGAACTAACCCACCGCTAATCAATGGAGCTTCAGTTGCTTGTGGGAGTTCTGGAGCTGGGAATGGCTGCTAATACGAGCGTGGATGGGTTCATCCCTTTTTTTATATATAGAAAAAGGGAAAATATTTTCTCATGTTGTAGAAAAACCATTTTCTCATGTTACACACATAAAATGGTGGGGCCCATATATACATATATTAATTAATATATGTATATGTGGGTCCCACCGTTTCATGTATGTGTAAAAAACTTTTTTTTTCCTCATGTAACATTAGAAAACCAAAGCCTATAGGAAAAAGGGAAAATGTTGTTAATCAAGTTTATGAAAACTTCTGAACATATAAGGAATTTGAGAATTAGAAGTTATCTGATGATTTTTGAGACTTTTTTATACATGAGAATATCATTTCTGCCTTTAAGGCAGAAAAAATTTTATGTCTTAAGCCAAAACTACGTCGTTTTAACTCTTTTTTAAATGAAAAGATGAAAGAAAAATAAAGAAAAGAAAAAAAAAACCAAAATGACGTAGTTTTGACTTAAGACAGAAATGATATTCCCTTTATATATATATATTTAGATTCTTTTCTTTAGAGTTGATAGTAACTTTCCCTTATTTTATTTGTCATCGCGTTTCAAGAGGACGTCCAAATTGCAGAGTAATGCCAGCATTTCTGGGTCAGAATATCCTAAAATCCGAGGACGAGGATGCCAGCCTCATCGCTTTTAATTTGATTTGTCAACTCAACAATGTTTTGACTTTTTTGGCGCAACCGGAGAATTTCTGTCACTTTTATTATACTCCCTAATTCCCAACTTTCTGATCTCAAGCCTCAACTTGCTGTTATTCCGAAATCTACCGTATTTATTATTTTAAAATACCCGTCCATTTCAGATTTAATAATCCACAATTTTTTTGTTTACTCTTATTCCACTATAGCTGCATATTCCCCCCCCTCCAAAAAAAAAAAATATTTCTGATTTTTTAATAATAATTTTATAAAATATCTGTTTGAATCTTACAATTTGAATCTTATCTAGTGTTTCATACAAAGAGTGTGGAGAAAAACAGGGAGCGAAGAAGGGAAGGGGAGATGAAGCGTATAAATGCCAGTTTCTAATGTATGGCTTGAGTGTTTTTCTTACAAAGTCTGTGACGTTGAAATGAAAGAAGCCATACATAAATATAATACGAGTTACAGAGGACATAGGATCATTTAATATTATTATTCCATGCACATTATTTTCATTATATTATTGAAATAAAGCCTGGCTCGTATTGGGACGCAAAATACGGGTTGGTGATCTCTACGTGAGCTGTCAATCTTGGAAGCACATGGCCTCTCGAGTTTCAGCTTTTATTTATTTTAATTTAGTCCTCGTCTCTCTGATCAAAATGCACACTATCTCAAGTTTCGGTTTGTTCTCCCCTACCAAACATTTCAGAAATGAATTCCCCAGAAATTTATAGATCGACTTGTTCACCGCCTTTTCCTGTGCATGAATTCTTACAAGTAACATGCATGTAGCGATTCTGTTTTTATTTGCGGTTGCTCTTTCCCTGTTCTAAGCAACGGCAACATGATATCAAAAATCAAAATGATAATAAATAATTGTACCAAAAAAAAAAATGATAATAAATAAGATATTCAAGTATGTGGATTGGCACTTAATCAACAAGGCTTTCATGGTAATTTGGCTTAATTCACTGACAAATGTCTCAGTGGTTCACAGTATCAGAGCATTCATTAATGTTATCGCTCTTGCAGTATATATATATATTTTGCCAACGTTCGTGCAGTATATATTAAATGGACAACAGAACACGGGTGTAAAGACATAACTTTTGTCTTATAGCTTTATTAAAAAGGCAAATGAAACAGTCTAAAAATTTTACTGCTACATTAATCCTGTGATTAATAATGGGTAGAACTAGAATGACACACACCCAACCCTGTATGTTACACAGAGAGCTGATATAGACTACACGAACTCTTCCAATGCCTTCGTTATTTGTCTAAAAAGTCTAAATTCTTGTGCTGAACTTTATTTTATGTTATTAAGAAGGGATTATCGAATTAGTGGGTCCAGAGGATTTGTGAGGCAGATCTCTTTGGAAAAGCAAATTAAAGTGGAGGGCCATGGTCAAGGATGAAGTGGCAAAGGTTGGAGTTATTCTATATTTCCTCCGGCCTAATTAATTAGGACCAATGTAATTTACACTACAGCTCCTATAATTAGGAACGGAGGTAGCATTAATATTGAACTGGAATTCATAGTCAGATTCACTGCTCTGCTGTCTTCATCAAAGGAGCCTTTTTCTTTCTCCTCTCCTTTATAAATGCTCTTCCTCTGCGTCCACATTGTTAAGAGCAAGCACTTGACAATCATATAAATACTGCTTTTGCCACAGCTGGCTTCTACGTAAATCCCCGCATCCAATCCTTCATTACCTTATGTTTCTTGAACCCACACTGCATCTTTCAGACTCCTTTCTTTTCTTTAATCTGTCTCCTTATTCCTCAGTCATCCTTCTTCGCCTCACTTCTCAATCGACTCTAGTCTAAAACAAATAGTAACGAGCCCATCATGTAAAACTACTCGATTGCTCTCTGGTCACTGATTATTCCAATGGCAGCGAAGTAATTAACTTTCAGCAGAAACTCCCCAGATTGGTTTCCTTGGAGTGTCAGTTCATCCCCTGAAGCTCATTCAACAAAACCTGAGCCATGGAAGAGACATTTGTACCTTTTGAAGGAATCAAGAATGACCTCAGAGGAAGGTTGATGTGCTACAAGCAAGACTGGACTGGCGGATTCAAAGCAGGCTTCAGGTATGTGCTCTTATTTGTTGGAATATTATAATTTCCCATTAGTTTCAACCATAGGCAGCTGGTTTAAATATCACACTTTTCTTCTCTTCACAGGATTTTGGCCCCCACCACCTACATATTTTTTGCTTCTGCGATTCCTGTCATTTCATTTGGCGAACAATTGGAGCGAAATACTGGTATAAACTATTGAATATTCATCGAACATGAACTACTTATCTTTTACCTGGGAAAAGGACTCATGATTTAATTTTTATCTGAAAGGATCATACCCTTTATGTTGCTTTCCAATGGTGGTCCTTTTTTCTAATCTTTTTTCACAAATCTGGTTTTACGAACAAAAAAGATGACGACAAGTACCTGTTGGTTGCAGAAGGAGTTCTGACAGCTGTTCAGACCTTGGCATCCACTTCAATATGCGGCATTATACACTCCATATTAGGGGGTCAACCCTTACTGATTCTAGGAGTTGCAGAGCCAACTGTGATCATGTACACATTCATGTTCAACTTTGCTAAAGAGAGACCAGATTTGGGTCGCAATCTGTTTCTAGCATGGAGTGGATGGTGATTTGTTTATTTCCTCTAACAAGATCCTTAATTATATGGTTTCTCGTTGGGGTGTCTGCTATGATGATTTGGTGGCTGAACGTCATCTTTTATTCTATTGTTTTGTGATTTAATACTGTAGGGTATGCGTGTGGACAGCGTTGTTGCTGTTCTTAATGTCCATCTTGGGGGCATGCTCTATAATCAATAGGTTTACCCGAGTTGCAGGGGAGCTGTTTGGCCTGCTCATTGCCATGCTCTTCATGCAGCAGGCCATCAAAGTAAGATTACCTATCAGAAAAAGAGACACTATATTTATAATAGATTATGAATTTATGATGCCAGTTTTAACGCTAAAGAGGCCAAATTTATTTTATTTTCTCACATAACTGGAACTATATTCTGTATGGTTTGTCATATATGAATCAAGGGACTTGTAGATGAGTTTCGCATACCACAGCGAGAAAATCCAAAATCAATAGAGTTTATACCTTCATGGAGGTTTGCCAATGGGATGTTTGCTTTAGTGCTTTCGTTTGGCCTTCTCCTCACTGCTTTAAGAAGCAGAAAGGCTAGGTCATGGCGTTATGGTTCTGGTAAGAGTTTTGTGCAATTCTAATGCATCCATCCATCTTTTATACTATTCAATGGAATTACCGAGAGATTAAACATGAGTGATTGTTGCAGGTTGGATTCGCAGCCTAATAGCAGACTATGGTGTGCCACTCATGGTGCTCGTCTGGACAGGCGTCTCGTACATGCCATCTGGAAATGTTCCTCATGGCATCCCAAGGCGTCTCTTCAGCCCAAATCCATGGTCACCTGGGGCTTATGAAAATTGGACTGTTATTAAGGCACGTATATTTTTATTGCATCACAATCTCTCTCACTGTCTTATTATTAGTCTCGTAACAAAATTATATGGTCCTCATCAATTGTTATGACAGGACATGGTCCATGTTCCTATTTTCTACATCATTGGAGCATTTATTCCGGCAACCATGATTGCTGTACTTTATTACTTTGACCATAGTGTGGCATCTCAACTTTCCCAGCAGAAAGAATTCAATTTGAGAAAGCCATCTTCTTACCATTACGACTTGCTCCTTTTGGGGTTCCTGGTATGCATTCCAGCTCTCATGCTCCCTTATACCCACTAAACTCGGTATTCAGCTGCTTCTTTATTCCTCTTATGATACCAATGTCCATGTTTCTGGATGCCAGACCTTAATGTGTGGCCTTATTGGGATCCCTCCCTCAAATGGTGTCATACCACAGTCACCAATGCATACCAAGAGTTTGGCTACTCTTAAACACCAGGTATAAAAATTAGAATACAGTTATGAGCCATGGGGTATAGGAAGAGAAAGTGACTCTTTCCTTTTAATATTATTATTTCTTTAAGGTGTTCTTACTTTAGTAAATACAACATCTGTGCCCCGCCTAAAATTTAGAATTTCTGGTACAGTTACTTCGTAACAGACTAGTTTCAACAGCACGAGAGAGTATTGGGAAGAATGCTAGTTTAGGACAATTATACGGCAATATGCAAGAAGCCTATAATCAAATGCAGACACCTCTAGTGTATCAAGACCCCTCAGCTCGAGTAAGTACAGTTCCTGATCAGATAGCTAGATTATCTACGCCGTTAGATGTTCAGTATTGGTAACATATAAAGTTATATGTATGATCAGGTACAAGGGCTAAAAGAATTAAAAGATTCTACCGTCCAAGCAGCCACAAGTATGGGAAATATGGATGCGCCAGTGGATGAGACAATTTTTGATGTTGAGAAAGAAATAGACGACCTATTGCCCGTTGAAGTGAAGGAACAACGCCTAAGTAACTTGCTTCAATCGATAATGGTGGGAGGCTGTGTTGCAGCTATGCCTTTTCTCAAGAAGATTCCAACCTCAGTCCTTTGGGGCTACTTTGCCTTCATGGCCATTGAGAGTCTTCCTGGTAATCAGTTCTGGGAGAGGATCCTGCTTCTCTTCACGGCTCCCAGCAGAAGATTCAAGTATATACAGACCCTACCATTTAAATATATATACCTACGTCCTATTCAAGTATTAAGTTCCTCTTTTCTTCTTATTGCAGGGTGCTTGAGGATTACCATGCTGCTTTTGTAGAAACTGTGCCCTTCAAGACAATTGCAACATTCACCATTTTCCAAACAGTTTATCTGCTTATATGTTTTGGACTGACATGGGTTCCTATTGCTGGGGTTATGTTTCCCATGATGATCATGTTGCTGGTTCCAGTAAGGCAATATTTCCTTCCCAGATTCTTCAAGGGAGCTCATCTTCAAGAATTGGATGCAGCAGCGTACGAGGAGCAACCTGCTTTACCATACAATCTTGCAACTGTAATACTTCTAATATGCCACTTTGAAACTTATCAATCAATGACTATCATATTTTATGCTTATATCACTCTTAAATTTCATCCTCCATTGTTGTGTCTTGTCCCAACAGCAATCAGAGTTTGGTGGAGGTGGTTCTGCTATTGATGAAAGTGAAATCCTAGATGAAGTTATCACCAGAAGCCGCGGGGAATTTAGGCACACAAGCAGTCCAAAGATAACAAGTTCCACACCCACACCAAATAAAGATCTGAGAATGCGTCAGAGTCCAAGGATTTCATTCGATTCTCGTATGGGTGAGGTTACAAGTGATTGTGGCCCTCGATCAGGTGCAAGAGGTCCCTACAGTCCAAAGAGCAGAGAAGTGAAGCCATCAACTCTGGGAAAAAGTCCTCTCAACCCAGAATCAAAACAGCAGGAGAAGCATTAAAAGGGAAGTTAAGATATCACAGCCTTTGATCCCCCACATAAAGAGGCTTCGGAAGGCTTATTTGCTGCTTCTTTTCCATTTTAGTTCGTTGTTTTGCTTGGAATGGTTGTAACTTGTAAAGTCTTTTCCGTATGGATCCCACCATATGAAACAGACTCAAGGAAATTTGTAATCTAAGTGTGATGTTATCTTTATGATATCTATATATATATACACTAATGGTTGTAATTCTATCTGTGCAATTGTATATCATCAAATGTTTATTTTAATAGATTCTGAATTGTTTGAGTCTCATAGTTGCTGCTGCAGTGTATATTGCATAAATTATATAACAGTTGATAGTTATTGAAGATATGACCATCATTTTAAGAGAGAATTAAGTATGAGATTGAAATCATAATCAAAATATGATATTTAAATTACACGGTTAGTTAAAAAATTGCTTTTGTTACAAAACTTAGTTGAAGGTCTCATGCCTTGAGCAACGTGACTTGTTAAAGTATTTACACTGATTGATATGATTATGACTTTAATTTGTCCAATAATAAATACTCTATCTGACTTATTTAAAAAATGCAGAAGTTGAGAGATGGATTTTTATGCATGGCGAGGTGGATATGGCAATTAGTGACTCCTTGTAAAAAGATTAGAGAATACGTGAGGGTAAGAAGATGGAACTTCCTTTCCTGCTGATGATCAACAATGCCATTGTTAAAAACATGAAAACAAGACCCCACTAAGTGACGGAGTAAGA
Source organism: Acacia confusa (assembly GCA_037074495.1). NCBI lineage: Eukaryota > Viridiplantae > Streptophyta > Magnoliopsida > Fabales > Fabaceae > Acacia > Acacia confusa. Next base: position 2,093,599 of record CM073507.1, on the reverse strand, counting down.
GTTTACTCAAAAAAGGGCCTTTTCAAAAAAAAAAAAAAAGAGTGAACATGGAATTTTTGTGACCGCGCACTTAAATGAAAAAGAAGAGATGGGGGGTCCCAAACTCCTACATTATAATTCACAGAAGTAAACGAAGAGGCTTGGCTTTTGTTCCATGGTGGGGTAGCCTGATTCATCATATTTGTTCGAAGAGGTCCTTTCTCTGTCGAATGATTCCGAAGGATCTCTGTCGTTTGAGTACAATTTAGCTGAAAGTGCAAAAAGTTAGAACTTAACATCAGATGTGAATTACAACTTCCAAAAGAGACAAAATCAGCTAATCGTCATACTTGATGAGGGCCTGGAAATTCTAGACTTGAGACGTTGTCAGGGATGATTCTAGATTTGACACTTCAGTTGACCTATGTGGCCATACATGATGCTAATGCACCACTACCAGCGGTTGTGAACAATTATTTGAGAGTGACCTTGTCCAAATTCAGGAACTCATAAAACACACTCAGAAAAAAAAAAAAAAAAAAAAACTTTAACGGAGATGGGCAAAATCCCTCCACTGTTGGTCACTGGTTATATAACGTGAAAACCAAGCTAAGTCACAAGTAAGAAAAAGGGTGGTAATGATGAAAAGCTAATAAGAATTCAAACCCGCTATGGATGAATTAATTCAGGCTGACAATTAACGCATGCTTGCTTTTCTCACACAGTAAAGGAACCACACATACTGCGGTGCAGTAATTGATCTCACCCACAAAACAAAAGCGCCATTAATAATTGTGCAAAGATGAGAAGGATAAAGCAAACACTTCTATGATCATTCATTTGTCTTTTGGCATATGATTTTGTCATTCACTGAGAGTAGATTACTGGTGGTAATGCGTAGGGGATTGATGATGTTTTAAGAATATAAAAACCACTTTCAAAGCTGCAGCTCCATGATGAGGTGATTGAAGGAGTGAACATTAGGGTTCACTTAAAACCGAAAAAGAACCGGCCTAATTTTGAAAACCAAACCAAAACTTAATAACTGAACTAACCAAAACTGAATTAACCCAAATATTTCAGTTCGGCTTAACCGAATTAACCGATTTTTAATTTATTATTTATAAAATAAAAGATATAAGATTATAAGAATAAATATTGTGTAATGAGTCCCACATCGGGGAGTTAAACTCTTGGAGTGGGGTTTATAAATCCATTGGGTTCTCCCTTCTCACAAACTAGCTTTTAAAGATTGGGCTAAGCTCTTGTGCTCATGGTAGAAACATTACTTTTTGTTTCCTCAAGCTTAAATTTAGGGGGAGATATGTTAAATAGATTTGAAATATCTATAAATTTTATCTAATATAATTCAAAAGATGAACCTATTTAATTATGAAAAATGAAATTATCAAATTGTATTTATTGAATATATATATTTCGATTTTTCAGTTTTAATTGAACTTTTTTTTTTTTAAGTAATCAAACCGAAAACCAAAACTGAAATTTTCAAAAAAAAAAAAAAAATCGAATTGAGTTCGGTTGGGTTTTCGCTTCTAAATTACTCACCCAAATTGGAACTTTATGTCAATGCCAGAACCAATATTAGCTGTAGCTGATGTTGGCCGGTGCTGTTTGGCGAATGTGATATTAACAAATTTCATTTAAATATGAAACAATTGTTTGTTCTTTATTCATTGGTTTCCTGTGAGTGTGAATGGTGCTGACGGGGCTAACAAAGCCAAGACCCTATTCTCGTCTCACGTAACATTTGTCTTTATAGAGAATGGATAATAATTAGCTACTCCCTCTAATTTTTATTATAAGACACTAACTAGTAAGTGTATTTGATTTTTCCTATAAGTAATTTACTTATTTCTAAAAAGTATTAATTATTTTTTTCTATGTATACCTATATTAATAAGGATAGTGGATGAGAGTAATAATTAACATGATATTAAAGTTTAGTATAACAGTAGGGGTAATATTGTAAATTATTTCTATTTTAACACAAATTAAATAAATTTAATTATTTTTATTGATTTGTGAAAATTATTAATTAGTGTTTTATAGTAAATATGAGGAGGAGTATTTTTAAAGTGAGGGAAGGGCACGTGCTTGTGTGAAGAATCTCACGCGGATAAGTCTTTTTATTTAGTTTTTCTAAAGAGGCCTGGACCATGGGCCTGATACGAGCCCAATACTTGGTTGACAGGCTCCAAGTTTAAAGTCCAGAGTGAATCCTTTTGTTCCATGGGCACAGGAAGAAGCCTACAACTGAACAATTTTTCTCTGAGATTATCAAGGCAACTGGATCTCTGGTTTTTAGTTACTTTATCAGAAATTTCAGTGCATTTGAAGCTGAGGAGTGGGCTATGTTTAAAGGGAAAACGGTTTTGGGGGCCTAACAGTGGAGAGTGATCATAAAAATGTTATTGACACTCTCACAAGTTCTACTACTTTATTGGTAATTCATGAGATGTTATCCTGGAGATGGAAAGTAAATCTCCAATTTGTGCCTAGAGCATGTAACAGAATCGTTGACGCATTAGCAAAGACGTCTGAGAGACACGGCTCCTCAATGCATGAGGGCCCTGGTGCAGAAAGTCAAGGCAATCCCCCCTCTGATTATTTTCTTCAGTATTTAGGCGTTTTAATTTCCTGCTCAACCAATCACTGCTTTCAAGAAGCTAGCTAGCTGATTTTGTATTCTAAGCAGCGCCACGTCGATTCTGATCAAAACATTCCAGTTCTAATTATCCTACTCTATGTTGGCCATGACTTTGAACAACAATTTCACTTGAGTGATAGTAGCATAGAGACTGTAGTGTATACATATACACTACAATGCTGATCATCAGAAGGGAAAAGGAAGCCTGATCAATTAAGTGAATCAAATATAATACAACAACGCTAAGCCATACACACATATAGGCATCATTAATTAATCGTAAAGGAGGCAAGGTATAATAAGAAGTGAATAATTAGACATCCCCGCCCCCAAACAGTCGAATAGAGATATATGGTACAGAGTAGTTGAAGATCACAAATGAGGATGCATGCAAATTACTAGTAATATAAAAGTTTAATCAGAGGGAGAGCTTTAGGTCTAAACCTTCCATTTTGTGGTCTTCTTGGGTCGCTTCTTTAGGAAACGGAACGGGGAAGGTCACAGCAGCGTTTTGGGTCAGAGCTTGGTCCTGCGCGAAGTCTTGAAGCTCAAACGTAGGAATCCAAACTCCGCCTCTATTTTCAACGTTGTTGGCCTTCTTTTTCATTTTGATCCATCGATCTCGACTCTCCCGAATGTCTTGTATGAGGGCGAAGAACTTCTGGATTTTGGCTTCTTCTTCTTCCTCCTCCTCTTCATGTTGTCGATGGTGGGGAAGTTTCCTCTTGCGGATGCTGCCAGCACTCTCCATGACGAATTGATTCCTGAAGCAATCAATATACTAAATTTTATGGCAAATGAAAAGAGAAGACAGTGCGGCGGAAAAGGATAAAATAAAAGGGATAGCGTGCAGTTTCTGGGTAACTTAATGGGTACTTGCGTTGCGTGAGGTTAAAGAAAGGGAGTGTGAGAGTCCATTGTTATACTTATACCACTACTCTCATTTACTCACTCAGGGTTGATTCCTTGGAGTGACGTCGTTGGGCCACGTCACGTACGTGAGGTTGCTTTTCTTGTGGATGCAGACTCTGTCCAATCTCGGAATGAGCGGCGCGCCCTTTGTTTTTGACTCAATGATGAAGCCACTCTCACAAAAATTAGATTCCTTAAACACTTTCTTACTCTATTATTGCCTTGTTTTATATACTCCCCATCCTCGTTCAAGCCTCTCAAAATTTATAATCCTGCTTTCTCTCTAAATATGGGGCTCTTTTTTTTTTTTTATATATAGAAAAATTTTAAAAAAGAGGTTGAGTTCACCCATAATCTAAGGGCAGGGCGAAATCTCCTTTCCTCCTAGGTGATACTCCCTCTAGTCTTTATTATAAGACACCAACTAACAATTCTCACATACCAATAAAAACAGTTAAAGTCAATAAAGTTGTCATAGAATTTAAGTAATTTCCAATATTGCCCCTACTAATTACACTAAATTCCAATATTCTATTAATTATTACTCTCACCCACTACCTTTATTAACTAGAGGCATATATGAAAAAATATAATTAATGCTCATTGGGAACAAACAAGTGCCTTGTAAAAAGGACCAAATAAACTTGCTAGTTGGTACATTATAATAAGAACCAGAGGGAGTATCAATGTTGGGCAGGGCGAGCCGTCTATTATAATAAGATGTCTTCCCAACGCTTTGACCAACTCTAAGATTAAACCCCCTCCCATTGGTGAGAGTGTCCGACCCCTTTGCCAGTTGAGCCTAAGGACGAGGGGTAAATATGGGGCTTCTTGAAAACATTTTTTTTTGTTACATAAATTTTAGGAAAAGAGTTGGGTTCACTCACAAACCAAAGGCAGGGCGAAATCTTCCTTCCTTAAAAACACTTTTTTATATATATAATTTTTTTAAGAAAGGGGTTGGCTCACCAATAGTCTAAGGGCAGAGCGCTTGGAACCCAGTTCATAGGAGATACTGGTCAGAAAGTACACATGTCTCCACCTCTACTAGCGTTACCACTACTTTCTAGACCGTTAGGATGCCTCCCCCAATGCTTTGATTAAGACAGGGATCGAACCCCCTCTCTAAAGATAAGGAAGACCGACCCCACGCCAGTTAAACCTAAGGACAAGGGGTTCCTTAAAAACACATTTGAAACACAAGAGAGGATAATAATCCCATTCATGGGCCCACGCCAAAATTCATGCCATTACCATGCTGCAATGTAACTTTGTTTTGTTGGAACAAAATATTTGAACCCACCTTTCAATTTAAAAATTAAAAAGAATAAAGAGATGTGTTAAGGCCTTAGGTTGTATCCTACTGTAGGGCTGTAGGCTCATGAATATCACTAGCGTCTCTCGGCTTTGGGCTCTTGGCCCGTTGTATCACAAATAAATATGGGTTTTTGTCATTTTATCAGACAGGCTTTTAAAGGAAGCCCACAGTATGGAAATTGTAAAAACAAAAAGCTTGTAAAAGTTAAAGAAACCACTAGATTGATGGAAAGTTGAGGCTGTTCCTGGAAAATGGAAGTCGCTGTAAATTTACAAAAGTGCCCAAGCTATCCCCAATTTCAATAATGCGCAAGCCAATGCAACACCTTGAATCCAGGCTTTATTGTTCAACCAACATCAACCTAGATTTAGTCCTTACAATAACAAACCAATGTTCAAACTGTTACTCATCAATCCTAATAACAAATGTAATGTAAAAAATGGTAAGTTTTAGAATAAGAAATGGTAACATCTTTCTTGTTATGGAAACTTCTTTATAATTTAGTTCTTTACTTGAGACCTTATTATAATTCAAACTATTTTCTATCTAACAAGATGGGTTTAAATATTGTGATGTTGTTATTAACATAAGACCTAGTTATTAAAAAGAGCAACAGGTAAACAGTTGGAAGTATAACGTTAAAGCCTAAGAGGGTCAGTTATTCCGCGCCACCAATTTTAAAGAATGCGATGGAGGAAAAGTATTTTGGGCTTATTATTAATATTCTGTAAATAGGCGCTAGGGTCAAAGAAGTGGCCTGGCGTGCATAAAGATCATCCAGGTCTGATTTTTGAGGACCGAGAAGGGAAGAAAAAGTAGAACAGAGGTACATGAGCAAACAAAAAGCTGAGATTTTTATATAAATAGCAAAGCTGCTCGCTCATTGGTGGGGAAGCCATGAGTGCTGGTTGGTTGTTTTTAAGCTGAGGAACAAAGGGGCGGTGACCAGAAACATCATAGGTAATGCCTAAACGGATAAAGAAAGTGCAAATTGCAAGGTTCAAATGTTATTTTATGAGGAACAAATGAGAATATCATTGTATATACGGAAAGGCAAGAAGGAAATTAAAGGGTACGTGCGTAGTGGATAGATGAGATGGCATTTAGTGGTCTAGATAGATAGATTCCATCGTCTCTTTTTATCGCCAAGTCTGTACATCAGTACTGCATGCCCCATCATTCTTCATGCGACAATCTTCCATTAACCATTTAGGAGCCTTTTGCTTTTTCTCAAGCCCCCAACAAACCAAAAGCAACCATTCACCCACCACTTCCCTCCAAACCTCCATTCCTTTTTAAATTACAGTGAAAGAAACCGTACCTTTCAATCACAACCTGTGTGGTTAAACATTAATTCAGAGTTCAGACACTGAGGCCATGAGGTGTAACACACATGTTTTGCGTCTTCATTCATTTTTATGTCTCCACAGTCTGACTCTGACCCTTCGTTTAAAAGTGGCCACACTGCGCGTGCAAACCCTCACATTAACAACTTGTGTCCCTCCACTAAGCTTCAAAACTCTCTCATCTCCTCTCATTATTATATCCCCTCCTTTCTGTTCCCAGCTAGTTTCCCGTCCCTTTTCTATTTACTACTAGTATATTCTACTTTATATTATCGTCATCATCTCATAATCTTTGAAGACTCGCACGCATGCCAAGGATATATTATGGAATCTCACAATGCAACTTTCTGGTGATTCTAACAAATCAACAATTTATCGTTATCTTTGCACGACAGACAAAATTTTTGTGCATTCTCCCAGCTTTATCTTCTATAAATAGACAGATGTAATCAAATTTAATTTGACCGAATACAGTTGGACTTGGTTTTGCTAAAACTGCGGGCCATCCCATCCACACACTGACACACACAGAATTAAACAACTCAATTTCAGTGTCGTTGCCTCTGGTATAAACCAACCCCCCCCCCCCCCCAAAAAAAAAAAAAACAAAAAATTCCGTGGGAAAGAAATGGTTAGGGGCCTAATGAGCTAGGTGTAAGTGATGTAATCAATTATTGACAACCATAGGTCCAAAATTTGGCTTAGTATTAAATTTTATCCCATCTAGTCATAAATACAAGATAGATAGAGTTTACTTTTTCTGAGAGATTAAGAAAATTAAATAAATTACTTAATCATATAATATTTTATATGTTTTTAAATTATTTATCAATTTATTAGTCAAACTAATTAATTTAGAGGAAAAAAATACTCTAAAATAATTTAATTGGCTTCCTTAATCTCTCCAAAAAAAATTAATTTTTCTATATTTAGAACGAGAAGAGTAATTAGATGTCCTTATTTTTTTAGCATATATGCCATAATCATGATCATTTACATCTTGTCTTGTATTTTCTTAGCAAAACGCTCCGAAGCCAAATTGGCTTCTAATTATGAACTATACTATAGTCTTAAAGGATGCATTGTTCTGCATTAACCATCTCCATACACAACTGATGTAAAGGATCGCCAAATATAATGTTACCAGTTATTTGGAGATACAATTGCCCTAGTCGCAGATAAAATTCAGTTTCGTGGATAAGATATGAACAAACCCAAATTAGAAGTTACATTTCAAACCTGGATAATTGTGGGATACACAGTTCACAATCAGGGAGGAGCATCTAAAACACAACTCCTCAACTATCACGACACAAGCTTCGCAATCATGCTACATCAATCCATGGATTACTTCCCTAGTGATTTATTATATACAAAACCAAACACACACATTTGCTTTGTGGAATCATTGGACATAGCAATGACCTATCTCACTGCCTTGCACGGACTGGGGAATTCCCTCCAGCAAGCAAGACATTGGGGGAATGGTTAGTGTCTGCAGATTCCCATAGGCATTCCAACAATAAGGATCCAGAACCATATCTCCCTCAGAAGGAAGAAGCTCAACATCTGAGAGCGTTAAGTTGGTACATGGCACAGAGTCACTGCAGGCAAAGTGCATAGGAGGGCTCCTTATGTCATAGGTTCCTTTTATGTTTGTGTAAACAATGTTTGATACAAACACTGCTGAGGTTTGGTTGGTGCATTCCTTAGCGAGGCAGTAGAACTGGTCTATTATGATGGGGTTTTTCACTCTGTCCATGTGAATATTACTGAAGCTCACTCCTGATACTGACCCTGATCCGCCTTGCCATGTCTTTATTCTCACTCCATTAGCTGTCATCTTTATCACCGAGTCTCTTACTGTTATGTTTGAAACACAGGCTTTGGAGTTGTGACTCCCCAGACTTCCAATGCTGATAAGTTAATTAACAGGGTGAAAACATGAATTAGCTTGAGAATTATGGATTAGTAGAAGTTAATTAAGTAGCACGTACATGAAAGTTAACTACTTACCTAATGCCATGGCCAGGTCCACATGTAATGTTCTTTATATCAACATCGTAGCTACCGGACCCTATGGACACACAATCATCACCTGGGGAAGAAAATGAGCAAGTTAACAGGATGTTGGAGGCGTTAGCTAGTGAATTGGTGAGCGAGAATTTGAGGTTGTAACTAACCATTCGAAATAACAGAGTTAAATATTTTGACGTCGTTGGTATTCTCTATGTGAATTCCGTCGGTATTGGGACTTAACGCTGGAGCTGTTATATAGATTGATTCTACCTGGACGTGTTTGCAGCCATCAAACCTGAAATGAAACTGGGGGCTATCCTTGATCCTGAGTCCTCGCACAGTTAAGTTGGAACTCATGAAAAACCTTATTGCCTGCATCGTATTTATGAACAATTAAATATGTTCAATCATAAAGCAGACAGTATAAAAACACAAAATGTAGGTGGAAAAAGAGATTTTGACGAACTTACAATTGGGCTATCACAAGGTTCAGGCAATGTAGACCCATGAGGTCCCTGCAGTACCATATTGATCATAGATATGAGCAGCTGTCCTATTTGGTTAAAATTGTCGTAATGTTTCTCATGTATTTTCAATTGAGGATGAGTACCTTGTGAGGCTTACAGGGGAGGTCCCACCATTTTTGTCCTCTGCCATCAATTAAACCAACTCCTTCCAGTGACATGCCGTCGATTCTGTAAAATACCAACCATTGCCGTCTACTGTTGTTCTTTGGCCACGAGTCCGGTCCATCGGGTGGCATAACGGAGCCATCAACCTTCACCATGTTATAATCAGTGAGCTTTATCCTACCCTTACATAATCAAAGTATAAATGCAGACTACAGAGTCAGCACAGTACCTTAAATACGATGCCACCTTGACAAGGACCTGGGAATATGGTAGATTGAATCATGAAGGAGAAGCCACTGGGAACGAGGATGACATTTTCTGGTCGATCACTTTGGCAGGCAGTGTCCCATGCCATCTTGAATGCCTCTGTATCATCTGATATCCCATCTCCAACAGCCCCAAATGTTCGCACATCAAAAAAACCAGGGGCATGATATGAAGGGCTAGGAGCATTATCATAAGGAGGGGTAGAAGAGGAGGGTGCTGAAGCAGGAGGTCTAGAAATTTCAGATGATTTATGAGAATGGGAATGCCAGTGTTTGGAGTGGCGGGAATGATGTCTGGCTTGGGCGCAAAGAAATATAATCAGTAAAAATACACACAGTGCTAGTAGTGAGATATGGGAATGCTTCATGTTGAGGACTTTTTAAAAAAAGAAAGAGGGGAGTAGTGTGTTAAATTGTGGCGCTAGAAATTAGAAAAAGTGATGATGCCAACTGACTCTGTCACTGTCAACAACAATGTGAAAAGAGTCTGTAATAAAACAAAGTGGCGCACCGAGTTGCAGGGAATGGGAGGGAAATAAGTGTGGCTCTATATAGCTGCTTTTTACAAAGAGAGCTAGTTAGCTTAGCTGAGTTTGGCAATGGGAGTACATGCAAAATGAGAAGGCCTGAGCAGGTGTATATATATACGGGTGGGAATGTGGGTAGGACAAGTTATAGTGGAAGGTCTGCTAAAGTTTTGTTGGGAATTAGGAATTGTTTAATGGGGTTAACAAGTGGGAACCGACCAATATACCACATAGGGAGAGAGCATGATTTGTCTAGAGAATAAGGAGGAGACTGTACAAGTGACTGTAATTGTGCTCTCTGAAAAAGAGAGAAAAGACGGAAGAACGAGAAATCAGTATATGAATGGTGGTGGCCAATTCGTAATCCTCCCATGTTCTTCCCATAACAGTCGTTCTTGGGATTCCAACACACACATGTATGTATGCATTGTTTGTTAATTGCTAACACCTGACCAAGCTGAACATTTGAGGATTGATTCTGAACTCTGAAGCAGAGGCCAAATTTATTGAGAATTTCACGCACATGAATAGAGTAGGTAGGCTTTGGCACTGCTGTATAAATCTCCATGCATTTATTTTGTCCCAATCTTTAATTTGCATGCAGTCTCCCGAGATCATGGCCAATCACCACACATGAAAAAAAGAAAGAAAGCTTTTTTTGATAAATCAGTCACAAGTGACTGTGCTTAAATAATTCAGCTGTGCTCAAGTGCGTATGATCCATTGGTCTGAATCTTGGAGATAAATGAAAGGCCACCCACCTTAATGTTAGTGGAAACCAATGCTAGCTCTTGAATTCAAATTATTTACTCCTTCAACAGACAAAATATTAGGACGTGGAAATTATTTTTGTATGTAAACGTTAACTACATAAATAATAAAAAAAAACAAGACGAATAAAACCCTCCAAAGGATATAAAAAATGAGAGATGAAGAACCGTCCATCCACTGAGTTGAGAATTGGGCTTTTGTGGGAGAAATTTGCCTCCGCCGCCCCATTTTGAGGTCGCCATGCTCCCTCGCTTCTCAGCCACTCATTTGGACTTATTCACTTCCCTCCTCCCACAGGTTTCTCTAACACCGTGAATGCCATCCTGCGACAATAGATTTATTTTGTCTTATTGAACGGATCAAATTTATTTTCTTATTTTTCATTTAAATAGCGACAATAGATTCTTATACATTTACACGACATTCAGAATAAATCTTATTGGTCATGGTTTCATTCTTTTAATATTTTATATTAATCTCAATAATTTTTTTAAAACAAATTTTAAAAAAAAATCAAGGCTGGGCCACCTGAATAACATTTCAAACAATTCAATCGTTTGCGTCATCCTTAAAATCAGCAATAATAAATCCAATTCCCGCTCAAGAGACCTGAACGCCGCAGCAAACCGTTGTTAAAATTGATATTTTACATAAAATCAAAAAGGGATGAAAAATCATAAAACGTAAAATTATATATAGTAAAATCGTAAAAAATTCATAAAAACGTTTAGAAAATTAGTAAAATCGTTTTAATGAGAAAAAAAATTATAAAAACGTAAAATCACAGTAATAAAACAAGTTTTTTAACTAACATGCAGCAAACATTCATCTATAATTAATTTAAATAACTGAAGTTTAAAATCCTTTAATATCATATGGCAGGGGAAAAATTGAGTTAATTGGGGGTTTATTGGGTGAGTTAGGCCTCAGGCCTCAGGATGTGGAAGTCAGCTTGGAAAGGATTGGATCAATTATTAATGAGGATGCTTTCGGCGTTCCTGCGCTATAGAATGTTTTCTTTTGGGCGTACGAAGTTGCCCCTTTGCTTTCACGCCATAAAAGAGATTTACCACTTGTTGCTTCATTTTACTGGAAAGGAAAATTCCAAACTGTTTAATAATGGAATTCATATCCCCAACTAGAGAAGAAAACTCCGCTCCCCAGAAAAAGCACAAGGCATGCTTTGCATCATTCCTTCCCTACTAAGATCTATAAAGCTTGCCATCATCATTTCATCCCTACACTAGTTGAAGATGGCAATGCAATTTTCTTCCTTATATATATATATATATATATGCCAGCTTCTTCAAAGTGAAGCGTAGACCACGCTGCAAAATTCAACAAATATTTCACGGGTAGGGCCAATATTATATATTGAGGAGGACAGGAACAAATGAACAAAATAGAGTGAACTACTATGTTTTTGTACAGATTGAGATATTAATAACAGATGCTGCATTATGCCCCAAACAAAGCGCACTGCTTTCTTGCATGTGGAGGAATAAGCTTCACCAGCATCTCTGCGGGCACTCCCTTGAGCTCTGCAACACATCAAAGCATTATTCAACTACCTCTACACACTAAAGTACAACAGAACAAAATTCATCTGGACATTCATTCTTTACCATTCGCCTTGAAGTTGAAGAGTGGGGGGAGGAAACGCCCATTTGGCAATCGAGTGTTTGGGTCGCGCAGCTCATCAAAGAACGGGTGACCAAGAGCCTCCAGCTGTATTCCATAAATCACAGACAAACATTCTCTTTTTAGTGCAATTTTAATAGCAGTGCCTAATGCCTATGTTGATATGATTTGTAAAATGTCCACCAGAAAAGAGAAGGATTAGGTGGTAATATACAAGCACTTTTTGGGTGTGTCATGTATGTGTATACTCACAGCTGTGATTCGAAGATTGGGAGAGTACTGCAGAAGTCTTGAGACGATATCCACAGCATCAGATGGCATGCGTTTGTGAAAGATCTGATGATGATGAAGGTTCACACGTGTTAATATTAGAAAATGAATTCCTTCTCGTGAATTGCTATGAATGAAACTTTCTGAATAGATCGAACAAAATAACATTACACTACCTTGTGCCAAGGATGAGCTTTAATTTGGGGGAATTTGAATTCTGTGTAATTAGGATTCATGCACTTGATTTCTTCCCTTGTTGGAGTGCCCAAAACCTACATGGGAATCCCACAGATCTTCGTAAGTTGTGGAAGGCTAAAGGCCTCAAGATGAAAGAATGAAATGAAATACTCCCTAATTATTAGGAAATAGGCAACATAGCACTATCATAAAGCCAGGACTTCACAGTTTAAAATAATAACAATTCTCATCTAACAAAACTTTTGATATCTTTTATTTTCTATAACTTAGCTAACCTTGATAATTTCAACAAGCTGATCTACTCCACTCTCGCCAGGAAAGAGAGGCTGCAAGAAATCACCAGTGTGCTGCTTAGTGTCTGTATAGATGTGAACAATCAAGTATCCAAATTAATCAGACATAAAGAAGCAAGATATATACCTGACCAAGCAATAGTTCACCAAGTACGCAACCAGCAGACCAGATGTCAATGGCTGTGGTGTACTCAGTAGCACCAAAGATGAGCTCAGGAGCTCTATAGTACCTAGAACAGATATATGATATGTTTGGTTCCCCTTTTACCTGTCAAATTGACGCCAAATTCAGTCATGAGAAAATATTAGAAAGCCAATGAGAACAAACAATATTGTTTTCGAATATAATATACGAACCAACACTTTTGCACTTCCAAAGTCGCATAGCTTCAGCTGATGTGTGTGAGGATTAACCTGTTATGAGAAAACACATGGAAGGAGGAGACATGCTCTTATTAATCTATCAGATAAGAAAGAAGTTTGATGGACACAACAAAGCAAAAGGCCAGCAAAAGAACACTAGAACTTCAGCATATAATTAAGTCAATGCAGATATCAGTTCGAAAATTTCAAAAGCTGAATCATTGCAGAAGTCAAAGTACACTTTTGCAGGTTCATAAAGCTTCAAGACAAAACTGTTAACTATGTTTAGGATTTGCGTCTTTCTACACTACATCGTATCTGATTACAAGAAATCATTTCAACATTCAGATATACCCTCCAAAATTTGTTTCATCTGATTGACATCATAAAAAATAAATGTCAATTTGTAATATTGATTTCTTCTATTGATAATATGGCAGTTATGCATCCTTGCAATTTTGAATATTCCCAGCTGAAATATTACATCCATCTCTACGTCCAAATACGCCTCTAAAGACGAAACATCAACAATCCAGAAAAACTGAGGTAGATGGTAAAGAACACTAATATGGGTTGCTCTGCACAGACATACCAGTAAATTTTGAGGTTTTATGTCCCTGTGACACACTCCAATACTGTTGTGAATGTAAGCAAGTGCTCTACATATCTGTAAATTTGAAAAATATAAAGGAGTTATCAGAACCACTACAATATATATATAGTTTGGCAAGAGCACGGAAAAGAAGAAATAAACACAATTTTATACATTTCAGCGAAATATACCTGGTAAAAATAAAGTTTGACATATATCAATGGCATTTTTTGATTCATTTTGTTATAGTGTCTGATCACCCGATGGAGAGTCTCAGGAACATACTCTAATACCAAGTTCAGGTAAAGCTCCTCTTTTTCAGTTGTTGAAAAGAAACAGTGCTTCAAAGATACAATGTTAAGGTGGTCAAGAAGACGCATGGTTTGCAGTTCTCGGTTCTTGTACCTCTTGTCTTGAAGAACCTTTTTTATAGCCACAGTTTCACCCGTCTCCAAGCACTTTGCCTTTATAAAAATGTCAAAACAGCAGTTTTAACAAAGTTCCAATGATAACCCCTTAAAAGCTGCCAAGCAACTGAGGAATTAAAAAGGACCAACCTGGAAAACTACTCCAAAAGATCCATGCCCAATAACATGCTCAGCCATGTAGCTTATTGTCTACAGTAAAATGATGGTAAGCAAATTTAAGCATTAAACATAATGAACGGAATATGGAGCATGTTTGGTATGGCTTATATCAAGCTTATTTACTATTTGAATCGGGCTTATAGATTTTTTTGTAAATTTTATGTTTGGTGGATAAAAAGTAGCAATCGAGCTTATGAACTTTTAACTCTAGCCATAAGTGCTTATTCAAAAGCTAGGATTTGTGGCTTAATTGGTCAGTTGCACTATGCACATATTTTGTAATATTTATTTGATTAAATTATGTATTTTAGTATTACCAAATTTTGTAATTTCACATTTTTCATATTTTTGGTAATTTTTATTTTAAGTTTTCTCTTATAATTATCTCAAAAATCACTTATCCATAAGTCATTTCAAACAAGTTTCACAATTTGACTTATACCCAAAAGCTACTTACACAACCATCAATCCAAACATAAATCACTTTTTACAATCTGACTTTTACCCAATCGGATTTTTCCATAAGTCATTTTGCCCACCGGTATCCCAAACAAGCCCATGATTTTCCTCACATTCGTTGAGGATTCAACGAAACCATGGAGCAGTCCAGTAGAACAGATCAAATGCCATAAATTTACCTGCTTTGGCCGGCCACTTTTACCACCAATGGTGGTGACAATTATATGTCCTGTTTCAGTCCCGTTTCCATCTACAACAGTTGCTTCCATTTCCTGAATATTTTGTTGATGTGAGTTTTAACATGAATATAATTAATTGTTGCAGGAAGATAATTGAACTGTTTAGTCACTTGTCTTTACCTTGTCGTCCCTAATTTTCATTTCATTCATCTCGGAAGGCAATTTATCAATGCCATTTGTATTAGCCTTTACATCCGTTAACTTAGAAGCATGTGTTACACCCTGTGACGCCATGAACTCGAGGAAGGAGATCAGGCAGATTCTCTTGCTGATTCAACCAACTAATGGATAGGTCATAGAGAACTCTGGAGGGCAAATGACTTGTGAGGAGCAACCCAAGGACTTAGCCGCAAACTTGACTAACAGAATAAACTTGACGTTTAACCTGTAAAACATTGGGGGGGGGGGGTGGGATCAGTAAAATTGAAAGAAAATGAAGCCGGTGACGAGTTGGTAAAACAGAGACATACTTAAAAGACTCAAATTCTTACTCAGCATGAAATTAAGGGACCATATAACCAATATCCAAGAATACAAACCTTATGTGGCTTAATTAGGGAAGAAAGTCATGACACGTTAAAATGTAATTTCATAAAGCAGTGACCAATTAGATTGATTGATATTGAGCTTTAAGTGAAAACATTCATTTACCCACTTAAGGAAGAAGAGAATCAGACTGCCCCTCACCCGCTGAACCAAAGAAAGGTTAGAGGTAAACAACCATCAATACTGAAGCTCAGAACCCAAGAACTTCTGAGCTGCCACTGCAGTTTCTATACAACCAACACAAGTTTTTCTGGCAAAAAATTATGAGTAAGGACCTAAAACAAAGACATGAGAAGGCTCAGAAGTAGCCAGAGCCCGAAACGACTTACTGGGAAACATGTTAAGGACACTTGGTTGATTGACCTGATTCTCAAAATAAAGACCACACACAACTGACGTTGAACGGAAAACATATGGAGCAACAGAAAGACAAAGAGCAGGAAAAACCTGTTGTGTGAAATGCACAGGAGAAGTCAGGAGATAAACTCACCAATGAAAGGGAAGATGCAGGGGAAGCCAGCAGAGATGGATCTAGGGTTAGTGAACCTAGTACTCCTCTGTGCTTGGGATTCAGAAAGAAGGGAAGAGAAGAAGGCAAATAATGCAGAGTGGCGGTGGTGTGTGTTGCTTCTTGTTTGGTTAATGGAAATGGTTTATATTTCGTATGGTGGAAGATTGTGTGTGAAAACTGTGAGGTGATGAGATGGCGGTCAACACAGAGGGCCCAAACCTCTATGTACTTCTTCTGTTCCTCCTCAATCATTCATTCCCTCTTTCTCTTTCACTTTCTACAGTCTCTACTTTTTGACCGTTCAAACCTCTTCCTTCCCTCCTTTACTGTGCTTTTGTTTTCCCTCTTGACTTCTTTATTTTAAATTTAAATAAAATAAATACCATCAATGTCAATTCATAATAACGAATCAAAGTCTAAATCAACCCGCTGCATATCCTCCATTTGATGTTATGCATTAACATGTTTCTCTGACCAGCTTAGTTATTCTCATGACATGATTAATGGCCCAGACGAAGTAAAATAAGAATGTGTTTATAAATTCTTGACCCACGTGCTTCTTAAAAAACAAACACGTATGAGTAAATAAGTGTTTGAAAGTATTGAATTAAAGCATGGGTAGTTCGCTAAAGAACAAAAATAAGTGGGTTCAGTCTAATTTTACGTTAGTACGTGATTTTTAACATTATACACCCAATAAAAAGACAATATAAGCCTCGTCCTCCGTTAAAATATGCTCCCACGTATGAGATTAATAATTTTCCATGCAGCAGATTAATATTGCAGGGGGCTGTTTTCATCGCCTGTGCAGAGGACAGCAAAATTTGGTAAAATAGATATAAGAACCATTGATAAAAGATAAAGTTGAATAAAAAAAGCAAGGTTAGAGAATTAAAATAGCATTTCAAGGTGTGTCTTTTGACCAACTTTTTCCTTTTCTTTATATGTTTTTTCTCAGCTTTACGAGGCCAAAGAGGTGTTGTTATATTTCAACTTTCTTCCTGTCGAATAAATACAAAACACAAATCCGAGAACACTCTAGCATTAACGATACCTTCCAAGGCTCTGGATTTGACACCTGTAGTGATTTTTTTTTTTTTTAAAAAAAATCATAATCATATTCTATTCAAAATCAATTGTTCTTCTTCAGGTTACTGGGCCGCGGCCTGATTCTTAGCCTTTTTTTTTTTTCCTCAAAGGACCTGGTTATTAGTCGTACCACTCTGGTATTATTTATAAATTCATTTTGATCAAAAAAATTGATCATATTTATAAATCCAGTTTTATGTAATAAATGAGATTATGACAATTTTACGCATATTGATTATACCCACAAAGATAGAGATAGAAGAAATAATTGAAAAACACCCAATCATAAATGAAGACAAAGTTGAAAATTCACACTCATAATTATTAAATTAACGACATTTATTTGACATGTGAGATTTGGTCAATGTGGACTTATAAATAGAATAAGAGTGGTAGCAGTTAGACATTCTTCACTTTTTGTTTTGTTTTTTCAAATCCTAGACATTCTTCGTTTATATTCTGCTAGAACTCAAAAGTATACAATTCTTCAATCTTATACAAGGTTTTATTTTTGTCTCACAATCTTAGAAGGTGTTTTTAAAATCTAACGCCGTCGTATAAGGGGGCAGCACAGTGGACCGTTCATTGCTCCTTTTAACACATAGAGAGAAGTTTTTTTTTTTTTACAAAAAAATAATAATAATAACACTACAAATGGGGCTGTGACGGTCCACTGCAGTGGACCGTAACTGCCCCCGTTGTATAAATGGTATGATTCCCCCCCTCATTACACATGACTAGAGTAAGTTTTGTAGATACCCATAAAATTCAAAATATGCTTTAACCAATCATTTCTTAAACTCAAATAATTAAGTACTCATGGTAAGTTAAGAAAGTTAATTAGAATTAATTGTTTATTATAAAACCTAAAAATCATTAATTAGTCTCGACAAGAATCATTAGATGGAGAAGTTTAGTTAATGATTTAAAAAAATCTTATACGAATAGTTAATTAGGCATTTTCTAAAACCCTTGGATCATTTTCTTTAATTTTTTCATTCACTTTTCTTCATGGTTACTGTTGAAGGGTATCGATATGGGCATATTGTGTGTGTGTGTTTGAGAGCGTAACAGGTGAGTAAATAATATTGTATTATAATTTTTGTAGACAATATTTTTGCTACTTTTATAGTTTTATATTAATTACAAAATTTTCCAAGCATGATATAATATCATCAAGGACAATTTACTAGATTTATTTTTCTAGTAAATAAATAAAAATAAATTGCCGGCGGCCGGTCTCCAGAAGCGAGCGGCCGCCGGCGTGGGGTGCCGGTAGTGGGGTCCACCAGCAAGGGGAGGTGGGGGTGGGGTATTTTTCTTTTTTCTTTTTAATTATTTTAAACTAAGGGTAAAAGGGTCATTTTATCATGGTTAATGGTCAACTAACGGAGAAAGGTATTTTTTCTCCTAAAATGTAACCACGTCGGTACTTTTGTTCCAAAAAAAACATATGGTACTAGACGCTCTTGAGGGCAAAGTTCAAAGACATTTTTGCACCTTTACCCCTATTAGATTAGAAGGTATTAGATGTACTAGAAAAATAATAATATAATGCTAAATTTATTATAAATAAGATTAAGATTGTGTGGGATATTATCCTCGACCAAGGCTTCCCCACAGTTTACTGCAATTTTGATATCTCCTGGCTTCCGCGTTAGAGCACCTGTTTTTTCTGGACATATGAACAACAAAAAACTCGGTCAACTCGGTCGGCTGCAAGCGAATTTCCCATATTACCATTGACTCAACAACAACCTCAGGCGAGAACAAAGCAAGTCAGACGGACAGCTCATGCATGGAAGATACATGAAGGGTGTTTACGTCCTTTCACCATTGCAACCTTCGGGTGGTGGAAAGATAGCTGCATCCCGCATCAACCTAAAAACTTTCACGTGCCGGTCGATCTCGTGTGGGCCGAACGCTCTTCAGATTCAGTATCCAAATCTATGGCGGGTAGAAGTGCACGTGGCCGTTACCATAACAACGTTACCGGTAGCTACTTGTCCGCTGTCCGCCCAAGCTGCCCCTATATAAGCGGTTCAACTCCAAGCTTTGACAAATCTTGATCCCTTTGCCGCCCCAGTTTGATCAGAAAGGTGCGAAAACAGAATCCCCTAGATATCTTGAGAAGGAACATCCCTGCTTCAAGTTCATATAATAATCTTTGCAACCCGATTTCGATTTTTCGATATTTGTTTGTGATCATTTCCAGAGAGAAGGAAGGCTGCAGCTATGGTGGCCGAAGCAGACCTTATGCTTCCACAGAGCACCCCTGCGTTTGATATTCAATGTTTTCCGAACGGAACAAATATATGTGAGATCGAAGATGCCCCCACCAAGCCTCCGAGTTTTGACCGAGTTCGTGCTTCTCCAATATCGTCTGCCCTGTTACTCTGTTCACAAGAAGTGAGATTACCCACGCCCTTGATTTCCTTATTTTTGTTTCTGCTTGTTTTTTCTTTTCTCGGTGATATCGAGGCTCATGGAAGATCCCCGCCCACTCGCTCCCCTGGGAACCCGTTTGTCTGGTCATAGGTTTCTCTAATCGGGGTAGGCTATAGAGTATATTCCTTCACGCGTCATGCGAACCCTTTGGTTAGGGTTCAGGCATCAGCTCATCTATTGAGCGGAACCTCGATGAAGATACCCAACTGTCATGATGCTTGTTTAGATTTGTCCCGGATTACGTCAGGAATGGCAACTCTCCCGTCAGGTGCTTATGTAGCTTGTTTAACGTTAGGATTGATATTCGATTCTACTGCGTAGTTATGTATATATTAAGTGTTAGCGGCAATTGGTGAATATCGGTACCTTTAAAAATAGATGCGTGAGTTGAAATTACTGTGAAGGCGTGACGTAGTTCCCGCCCGCTGCCATGGGCTTTCCCGCCGTTGTAGAGGTAGATTTCAGAGTGGTCGTGATTTTAACTAGTTCCTTGAATAGTTATTAATACTCATATCTTCTGCCTTAGTTTGGGACAAAACTTGGAACCTCTGACTTAGGGTAATTAATGATCCGTATGCGTTTATTAGTTTCCTCTGCACACCAAGCTGAGATTAAAGGGCGAAAGGAGTACTTAATTATGAAATGTTTATATCAAACATGAAATGCATCAAACTCATTTTATGAAGATGGATAAGAGGTTTACAGAGCATCATTAGTCTTATGAGATCGTAAATGCAAAATTTGCATCATTTCCTCAATATTCTTTATCACATTGTTTAATTTGCATGTAACTTTTATTTGGTAGGATATTGAAGCTGCAGACGGAATATCAAATGCTGCTCTTGATTCTGCTGTTATTCACTTTGTCCCTAGCATCCGTTCTGGTAGTTTTGCTGACATTGGCCCCCGGAGATACATGGAAGATGAACATATAAGGATAGATGATTTGTCTTCTCACATGGGATCACTATATACATTTCCTGAACCAAGTGCCTTCTACGGGGTATATATCTTTTCAACCTTCTGCGTTCATGGTCTTTAGATATTTGCATGTTAGACGTTAGTGTTGTTAATTTACTTGAGGCTTCATTAATAACTCAGGTATTTGATGGTCACGGAGGACCTGAAGCTGCAGCTTATATCCAGAAAAATGTAATGAGATTCTTCTTTGAAGATGTTAGCTTCCCTCAGACATCTGAAGTTGATAATGCTTTTTTACAAGAGGCAGAGAACTCTCTCAGAAAATCATTTCTTTTGGCTGACGTAGCTTTGGCTGATGATTGCAGTGTGAGCAACTCATCAGGGACAACGGCTCTTACTGCCTTGATATTTGGAAGGTATATATTAATGCATTACATAATAGGTTCCCCTTTCTACTTATAAAATGCGTTTGTTTCCTCTTTGATGTTTTTGTTCCCCATTCTGTTTTTTGGTTACATCAAGATGGTTTAAACTTTAGATGTCACGCATATTCCGCTGTACTTTTAGCATTTGAGCCAGCCATCTTTTGTGCAGTTTTATATTTCTTGCTCCCTTGATTTATGAAAGTTTCTCGAGCATGATAGTTCAATCTTTACAGTCCTTTTCCTTCTGTTGATTTCTGTTGCTCTTTCTGTTTACAGGATTCTAATGGTGGCTAATGCTGGTGATTGCCGAGCAGTTCTCTGTCGTAAAGGAGAGGCCATTGACATGTCCCAAGATCACAGGCCTATATATCCTTCAGAGCAGAGGCGGGTCAAGGAACTAGGCGGTCATGTAGATGATGGCTATCTTAATGGGGTTTTGTCAGTTTCTCGAGCCCTTGGGGACTGGGATATGAAGTTGCCTCGTGGTTCTCCCTCGCCTTTGATTGCAGAGCCTGAGTTTTGTCAAGTGCTTCTAACAGAGGATGATGAGTTCCTCATCATAGGCTGTGATGGAATTTGGGATGTCATGACAAGTCAGCAGGCAGTTAGTCTTGTTCGTAGAAGCCTCAGGCGGCATTATGACCCAGAGCGATGTGCCAGGGAGCTGGTCATGGAGGCACTGCGCCTTAATACGTCTGATAATCTTACAGTGATTGTTGTGTGCTTCTCTTCTAATTCTATTGATCACAGGGAGCCATCCCCTCGTCAGAGGAAATTGAGGTGCTGCAGCCTTTCTGCAGAGGCGCTTTGTAGCTTGAGGAACTTGCTGGAAGGCAGTGCAAGCAACTGAATGCGTTATATACGGCTTAATCTAATAAGTTATTTTTTTGGTAGAATATTCACACTGTTTTTGGCTGCTTCAGTTTTGAGAGCAGGAAAAGTAGCCTTAGAATTTTGTGGTTGGTTGGTTATTGTATATAGCCTGGTGGATGATAGTGGTGTAAATACATGTATTCTGGAACATGTTGTACCGATGGGTCGTCCTATTCATAGGATTATTCTTTTATGCAGTTATATATATTGAATAAAAGAATTGTTGAGAAAATTCTCTACCGTTGGGCCAATCTTGGCTCTTGTGCGTAACTTCTGTGCAGATAATAGGAGATGTATTTTTGACGACAACGTCGAGGGATGCCTAAGAAAAGAAGACAAGGATGTTGATTGTGTTATTAGAAATCAAAAGAGAAAAAAGGAGCGGAGAACAATATTCGAATTGAACAAGGTAGGGAGAACAGAATTACGACTCTTTTGTGTCAGGTTTTGTTTGAAAGGAACATTATAGCAAGCAGCTGCATGATTATCTTGGTTTCCACGTAAGCGTTATCCATAAGCCTTCTCGTTTTAGGCCCAGAGCGCGGCTCAAGAGGGATTGTGTTTGGGGGGTTTCAGAGCAGACTTTTAGCATAATTAGGGTCCAATTCTGCCTGCTTCTCCTGGTAGCATACCAATTACAGGAATTTTGCCATGAAAAGTGAGAAGAAGAATTGGAGTGATTTGTTGGAAGCGTTAGGAATATGATCCTCTAATGTTTGATGTAGGAGGCGGCAACAATTGATGGCAGCAGTAAGCACGGTGTAAATCAGAGGGTCCACTTTTCCGCATTTTATTCGCCAACTCACCTTCAATCGACGTCACGTCCCTTTTGCCCTTCACTATTTTCTGATCTTTCCCTGTAATGTTAATTAGTAATTAGTCAGCTAAGCATTGCCTTATTCCATTGCCCTAGGATGAACCTTATCTACTTCTCCCATTGGCAGTGCAGACCTGAGCTCTAGTACAGCCCAATTAATAACTACTGTTTGGTTAAGCTCCAATACCGGGCCCATTTATGCCCTACAAATCCCGCAAGCCTACCTGAGCTTCCGCAATTCAACTGAACCGAAAACTCATTCGCAACTTGTAATTCTTTTTCAATGGCTATAAGCTTGATAAGAACTATTGACCTACAAACTAAACTTTGTCGTATATTTAGAGTTAGAAGTAATAATTATTAAACACTAAGCAGGTGGGGCTGGGGAACAGAAGGCGTCCCCGTGCAGAGGCCTCGTGATCCGAAAAACCTGTAATGAATTGAACATGCCGCAGACCTAGTTTGATTTTTAGATTATAGTCTTTATATCATATGCAACAAAAATTTCTACACCCAGCTATTATATACTCATTCTAATCCTAATTACAACATATCAACTACCAATTATTTTTTTTTACCAACTATCTTTAACTCATTTATTACTATTTTTCTATTATGCTCTTATTTTAACAAACTTTTTTAAATCTATATCATTAAGGTAGGAGGTAAAATTGAAAACATTTATCAATTTTGAATCAATTTAATGACTTAACTTTCATTTCTCAGTTTATGAGAAATGATAGTTGATGCCTTTAAGTGTCTGATTGGATGACATTCAAAATTTAGATTTCACACAAGCCCTAAAATAAAACTTTTCTCGTACTCCATAAAAATTTAGATTTTAGATTGTTTTCTAACACTACCTAATAAGGTTATGCATTACTAGCTGACAACGAACTACGCTAAAATACTTTAATTTGTTGTTCTTGGTAGAATTTTCTTTTGTTCAACGTCTACTAGTCCTAATATCTTTTTAAACTTGGAGACTCCAGATAGGCAATATAAATGTCACATCGTGAGCTTTTTCTGCAGGTTTTGGGGAGCTCATGGATCAAGGAAGCAGCTCACTGCAGCAGATGCCGAAACAGAGGTAAAGCAATTCCATTACCGTCATCCCTCAATCAGATCCGCCTCCCGTATTCAATCTTTTCCATTTCTATGAACTCGTGTAGGTTGGAGGGTAAGGTGGCTCTCGTCACCGGAGCAGCCAGTGGAATCGGAGAAGAGACGGTGCGACTATTCGCTGAAAATGGCGCCTTCGTTGTAGCAGCAGACGTTCAGGACGAACTGGGTGTTCAAGTCGCCGCCTCCATAGGATCAAACAGAGTGAGTTACCATCACTGCGATGTTAGAGATGAACAGCAGGTAGAAGAAACAGTAAATTACACTCTGCAAAAATATGGAAGCCTAGATATCCTGTTCAGTAACGCTGGAATACTTGGTTCATTGTCCGGAATCCTGGATTTTGATCTGAATGAGTTCGACAACACCATGGCCACAAATGTTCGAGGTGTGGCCGTGACAATCAAGCATGCTGCTCGTACTATGGTAGCAAGGAACATCCGAGGATCCATCATTTGCACAGCCAGCGTGGCAGCCTGTGTCGGAGGATCGGGGCCTCATGCTTACACCGTTTCGAAGCATGCTCTTGTTGGGGTCGTACGGTCCGCGTGTAGTGAGCTTGGGGAATATGGGATTAGAGTGAACTGTGTGTCCCCTTTTGGAGTTGCCACGCCTCTTGCATGTTCGGGCTTCAATCTTGAACCTCATCAAGTTGAAGCTAATAGCTCTTCCAAGTCTAATCTCAAGGGGGTTGTGTTGAAGGCAAGGCATATTGCAGAAGCAGCCTCGTTTCTTGCTTCTGATGATTCTGCTTTCATCAGTGGACACAACTTGGTGGTTGATGGTGGCTTCTCTGTGGTTAAACATAGTTTTTCTCCCATCTGATGCGCCTACTTTTGCTATGGCTGTGGCTTTTCCAGAAGCCAGTAGTCTATTGATCAATGATCATCATTCAACTTCTTTCTATTCTCTTTCAAGTTGGGACCAAATTTATTACCATAATTTGGGTCTTATCAGTCACAGGCTCAGCTGCCACTGCCCATGTGCACTTTAGATCTCCTGGATATTAATGAACTACGCGATCGATGTCTCTCCTTTTCTATTTCCCTCTTCATGGATTTAACCGTCTTTTATGTTCGGTTTTGTTTCTTTATTCTTCTATGATCTAATTTGTCACTATCAACATTAAAATGGTGTTTGGATGGAGAAAACAGAGGTAAAATAGGGGAACGAGATACCACGAAAAAAATCTTTCGAATTTTTTTTTTAAAAATTATTATTATTATTTTTTAAAGTTTTTCCTCCTAATTTTCTCTCCAAGTCTCCAAAGCCATCCACTTGATGATTTGAAAAACCTGAATTGTTTTGGCATCCAAGGCTGCTAGCTATTGGCGGTAGATTAATTATTAAGTTAACATTGTAATTTGTTCACCTGAAAGAAGTTGGCCGCTGGAGATAATGAGTGGATATTTTGTTGAAAAATGAAATCAAGCTGCTCTAATATTCCAATAACTTAGAAGAAAAGGATTATCACATGCATATTTTTTCAATTTCACTGCTATGCCGCAGGCAGACCAGAAGGAGACCATAGTCATGTGATCCAATGTTATTTATCAGCAAAAACATTGGGAACACAAATATCACTACATGCTGCGAGGGAGATAAATCACGCAGTTCATAATATAATAATCCATGTGTCTTGTTCATTCAACCCTTCCAATCTTCCCGTTCCCAACTCTGAAATCATCCTGAGTTTGCCTTTGCTGAGAAATAAATCGTCATGACGAATCTTATACAACGTAATTCGAAACAGAAGATGAATATTCGGCACTAATTAATGAGGAAAAAGAACAAGAACTTACGCACACTGGCGTCATATGCGCTCAGAAATTAATAATGAGGCCACTGCAAGATCTAGCGGTGTTTATATATAGGGATTTAATAATGATCCCCACCATTTCATGTGAGTGTGACATGAAAAAACACTTCTCCTACAACATGAGAAGTGTTTTATATATATATATATATATTGAAGAGATTAAGAAAGCTAAATTAGTTACTTAATCATATCATATGTTGTGGATAATTAAATTATATATTAGTTTATAGAGAAAAAATGATAAATATAAATATTTTAAAGTAATTTAATTAGTTTCCTCAATATCTCTAAAAAAGTCAATTTCAACTTATATTTAAAATGGGATAAAGTATATAAGTGTGTATGTATATGTATATACTTAAATATGTGTGTGTTATTGATCCAATTGTCGTTCGTCAACCCATAACTTCAGGAAGAAACATGTGAGCTACTTCTAAAGTACAGCGAATTCGAGCTCTATATCTTCCTTCTCTCTTCCACACGCGATACTACTATTATATAAGCTTCCCTTGATTAATGCGCTGAACCCTCTTCAACTTCAACTACTCTCGTTTAAGTGGCTGAAACTGCTTAGAACATTAATAATAATATACTGTAATAATAATAAGCAAGCGCTCCAGTCTCCAGATACAAAAACGTTGGCGGCCAACTACAATGCAATGCGCGAAGTAGTTTCGTAAAGCTGGGTTTAAATATTACGTGGAAAATGTTCGTCAATATTTATGCATTGGATCTGAAACCCGACCCAGCTATTCCATTCAATGAAGAGAATATCACAGCTGTGGAATATGGTTGACTTTGTTCCCAACACAATCCAATGCACAACATACATATCTTTTGTAACCTTAATTTTTAAATATAATTTCACTGCTAAAAAGTTCAATGCGCGCCCGCTGCATTTTACTTCTTTAGTAAAAAATAAAATAAAAAATGTTCAAAATAAATTTAAACGGGTCAAAGAAGAATTCCGTGCAGTACACACCTCATGTTTACAAGATTCAATCTCAGAAGCTACGGTCTAATCCAAGAAGAAGAAGCTCTGGTATGGATATCGTCCAGTGAGTTGGATTATCTTGTCATATATTCCTGTAACTCTTGTACAGTAACTAAGTCTAATTAGGGCAAAAGAGGTTCAACTAAGTTTACGAGTTAGATTGATTGGAACTAACGACAGCATGAATTGACATAATATAGTGTGTAGCCAAACACCTGAAACTTCATCGTAGAAGTCTTGAAGCGTGCGTCAAACGGTTCTATAAAGCAATTGCTTCTGGTCAATGATCAACATTGTTACGATATGAAGCTTTTACTTCAGATGATCGTTGAGGCAGAGTCCCCCAAGATCAGACCTTGGATTCATCTACTTCAAGGCTCCACCCTTACCTGCAATTCTAGGACATCGGACGGAGGAAACAAAGCTTAGGAATGAAAAGGTGAAGCACGATGGTGATCATGGCGCAGATTAGGAGGATACACGGAATAAGGTATGTTAAACTAGGCTGGACCAATTTCAAACTGATAGATTGCTTCTTTTGCAGCTTTTAAAGGTTGAATACAGCAAATGATACATTTTAGGCTTTTCCATGAAATCGAGAGGGGAGAAGGAGGATAGGTGATGGATCAAGAGCCATGGCAAAATGAGCCACGTCAACTCTATCATGGTGCCAACTGCCAAGTAGACAATTTGCTGGCCATGTAGGCACGTGACATATGATGGGCAAAGCCCTGTTGGGAAATGGGAAACAAGGTTTTCCATGGTTATAGCAACCATTGATCCCTCTGAATATGTTGTACAGAGATAATGTTGCGGAAATTCGATTCAAAATCTGTTCACAGATGTCAGAGACCTATCCAAAGACTAGAATACTATCTTAGATCATGTATTATAAGAACAAGAACACTGATGAATATGCCTATTAGATCATCAGAACTACTCATGATAATGATAATAACTGTATTATACTCACAGATCCTGCTCCTTAGTGTATTGATTGAGCTTAAAATGAACAAAAGTATATTTCAATCTAATAATTAACAGACCTCATAGACGCTGATCCCTGAATTTTAACATCTCACGCAGTCAATGATCTGATTCCAAAAAACAAAACAAAAAAACCATGGCTTCACATAACTTTTGTTCGCAAGCAGGTTCAAAACACTGCTTGCTCCTCGAGGATTTGAATAGCACACGAGATGGGGAGAATGGAAATTTTGGTGGCTCAACCGAAGTCCAAGGAATATTGAAAAGAGTTAGTACTGACTAAAGCAGTGGTGCGGACCGCTATCTTGCAGTGCAGAATAGGATGGAATGATTTCCAAACCGCTTCCATACACTCCGCCTGACCTGATCTTAAACATCAAAACAGTGCCTAAGATGCTGCCCCGCCTCACTCGCAGTCAATCAACAAAGAAATGCAAACCACAGCACTAGAGGAAAAACATCAACGCTAGAGATAAAAATTCATTTTGCCCCCCTCGTCTTCTTATGGTTGGCCGTATCCTCTCCAGGCAGGTTAATAAATATGTGTAGGTCTAATAAATCACATTATAAATAACAGAGTCATCCAACAAGCGTAAAAAAGTACACATTTAGAGGCAAGTATGCCATTAATGTCAATGCGTGCAATTTAGAATCTGCTGACATCACCCCATCTTTCAAGATATTAAGCCAATTCATAACATGCCAGAAAACACCAAGCAATAACATAAAACCGTCGGAATGCTTCAACACAATTTTGGATGAAATACTAAAAGCAACACAATCGAATACGTTACTTCGTATGAGAAACTTTAACAGTCCAAGCATCTTATGTTGCTGGCACATCTCGGACTAAGTTATAAGTGTTTCCACATGCAAAATCTTCGATTAAATAAATCATTCTCGTAGTTTATGAAACTGAAACGACTAAAAGCAGGAAAATTCAGCGATTACACTATAACCATGGGAACTAAATGCAACATCAAAATCAGCTATGCCGCAACATATCACATGACTTCCGCCTGTAATGTTGTAAGCGTGACAAAAAGTCATAGTCCATCGAATGAAGATTATTCTAAGAAACATGGCATGCATAATCCACCATAATCGGATTCAAACTGAGTCATTATTTTTTGAGTAAATCCAATTGCATCATTTACATAAGAAAGAAAAACGGTCATGAGAAGGTAAGGGACTCATACTATAAGGTTCAATTGAAACTGAAAAACCAAAACAAAATAATAATAGCTCGGTAAACTGTTAATGGAGAAGTAAAATTGAAAACTACAATACCACAAATTTCGTAATTTATAGATGAATATCATCTCAAACATTCCGCAAAATTAAAAACAAAGTCTGAAAATAGGTCTACAGACAGATAGAAAATGTAATAGACGGGCGAGATTCGCTTCATAGTTTCCGTCAGTCGCCGCCGGCTTTCTGGTAAACATAGGTGAGACCGCACTTACCACAATAGTGCCTATCAAAGTGATTGGCCATAAAGGTGCCAGCCCCGCATTCAGCATTCGGGCACTCCTTCCTCAGCCTCTGAACCTTCCCAGAATCATCGACTTTGTAAAACTGAAGGACAGCGAGCTTCACCTTCTTCTTCTTGTGCTTTATCTTCTTGGGCTTTGTGTAAGTCTTCTTCTTACGCTTCTTGGCACCGCCACGGAGGCGAAGAACAAGGTGGAGGGTGGACTCCTTCTGGATGTTGTAGTCGGCAAGGGTTCTTCCATCCTCGAGTTGCTTGCCAGCGAAGATGAGGCGTTGTTGGTCAGGAGGGATGCCTTCCTTGTCTTGGATCTTGGCCTTCACATTATCGATTGTATCTGATGACTCAACCTCTAAGGTTATCGTCTTACCTGTAAGGGTCTTCACAAAGATCTGCATCTTCGGATGCAGATAGGGCAGTGACGATGCCTGTCAGATGTGGGGGATTTTGCTCTCAGTCTCAGGGCTCCAGCGAGGGTTAGAGGAAGGGATGGAGGGGTCTGCGATTTTTAGGGTTTAGTTTCGGGGTATGGGGCTATGGGCCGCGTGGGGCGTTTTCTGTGATGACGAAAAATTAGGGAAGAAAAAGAAGTCGGGTCAATATAGTTTTGGACTGCTCCCGTTTCTGTTTTATTAAGGGCCTGTGGTTGGCGGCAAGGGCAATCGCTTCTAAGCTATTTGATTTTTTAAAAAGACTTGATAGGAAAACACTTAAATTATAGATAATGATTTATGTTTGGATTAATGGTGGTAGAAGTGGTGGGATCCATGTCAAAAAACTGAAAGCTTTTAAGAAAAAAACTCTGGTGAAACTTTTTTTTTTAACAGGTTTTTTGAGTTTTAAGTTCAGTTAACTTAAAGCTCAACCCAAATGGACTCAAAATCAGCTAACAACGTTAATTGACTTGTTTTCAAAATTACAGCTCCTAATGCTGCACTTCAAACGAACCCTAGGTCAAATCTACTCTCTCGTCTCTAGTTTAACTAGGGTAAGATATTTTCACAAAAAAGAGAAGGTTTAATCTTAGAGTTATTTAAGGTATTGGAGTAGGCATCCTAATTCTTTAGGTTTATGCCAAAAGGTAATAGACAACTCAAAAAAGGTTGAATTTAAAAAAAGAAAAAAAAAGAGGTTGAATGTGCTATCATTTAAAATATTAGTTCTTATGATTTCAAAAAGATATTAGGTTTAAAAGGTTAGTTCTTCTAATTTCAAAAAGATATTAGGTTTATTAGAGTTAGCGTTATAAAAAAACATTTACATAAGTCAAAATATAATTTATCTTACAAACTTATTTTGTATAATGTAAATCATGTTGGAAAACCAGTTTTTCCACTGATCCAAATAGGCATTTCAACTTCCAACAAGCTATTAATGCTGGAATATAATAAGGTTGATTCAAACAACCGCAATTGATAAGAGATGTGGAAATCTTTTGATCTAATCAAGTAAAAAAGGTCTCACACTTATTAAGGTGCTGAATACATCACAAAATAATTTAGGATATTGCAATAAACTATTGTTGACTAGTTTTAAGGTGCTTGGTACATCACAAAAAATTTTAAGATATTGGGATAAAGTGTTGTTAGCTGATTTGGCTTAATCAATGGTCGTATATCTTAGTTGTAATTATTAGTTGGAGGTAGTGAGATTTGTGAGCCTATGTATATTCTCATAAATTGGACTAATAGATTGCTAGTAACACCAGATCTTAATAGATAACCCTAAACTTAAAGGGCCAAAACTTAGTTGAGGATACTTTTGAGACACTGATCAATCATTATATTAACCCTCATTTTGTACCCAAGAAAACCCAATTTTTTTTATAGCAAGCATCGTTATCAACCAACTGCGGCAGGGAGGTGGGTACTTTTTGACCTACCCTGTGGTGATGGAGAGGTAAAGGAGCATCGCTACTCACATTGAATCTACTGTGCTTTATTTTCCCTCCTCTGAGCATGGAGGAGCAAAACCATACGGAGCATGACTTAGTTCTCAAAGGCGAGAACGGGGCCGATATGGAGCAGCGCTGCAATTTCTGGCTCCCTAGAAAAAACAGATTTTGCGCAAACTCGCGTCTCAAAGACTCCTTGTAAGTTTGACCTCTCTGTTTTTGTTTTTCCGTTTCCGAAACTTCATTCGGCTTCTCAAATTCTTGGGCATTCCTGCTGAGTTAGATTCTGCGGCAATCACAACTCAAGGTCCGAAGGCCAGTGGATCCCCTGCCCCTTGGATCCTTCCCAGTAAGATATCTACAACTTCTTCCATATAACGTGCTGTAACAAACATCCGCCATATACGTAGTTGGGCTTTTGTGTCTCTATATCTGATTGTCGCTTCCTTGCTCCTTTTCTTATTTGATAGCTCAGTACTTAAGCAAAACGTGGAAGGACATGTGAAGCGATGCCCGATGCTGAAACAAGCTCAATCACTGTCTCTCCAACCTTTTTATCGAAAGGGCATTAACGCTGGCCGTGAAGATGAGGAAGCTTTAAGATTTCATGATTCCATATCGCCTAAGCCCGTCACAGTGCCTTTGGGTAATGTTTCTTCAGAAATGAAGAGAGATATTGTTCATAATATGAGTGTTCTTGAATTCTCGAATTTAGTTGGAAAGATAGAATCTGTTTATGAATCGTTCTCCAAGGATATTCAAGACTCATATCGGATTCCAGAGGTTTGCAGTCGATGGATTAAATGTGCAGTAGAGGAGAGGTAGTTATTGGCAAAGCGTATAATTTAATTTTATGGAGGTGATTCGATGTCCAACTTGGTTTGTTTGCAGGAAATTGCCATTTCAAGAGAAACATGTAATGCAACAAGCATCTATTCTGGGAAACTTGGAAATTTTTGGTGTGCTAAACAGTTCTCTGGGAAGGAAGCCGTTCGAGTGCGAGAAGGAGGAGGATGGTGTCCCTGCGGTGATTGAGTTTGGAGCTGGCAGAGGATACTTGACTCAAATGCTTGCAGATTGTTATGGAATTAAAAGAGTTTTCCTGGTTGAGAGAAAGTCTTATAAGCTGAAGGTTAGCCTTGGAAATGTTTTAATGAGTTGTAGGACAAGATATCTTAATTTGAAGAAGTTTCTGAGTGTCTGACTTCATAAAGACTTAAGAGTTTATTTATTTATTTTGTTGTGCTTAGCAATATTAATTTGTTTACTGTTCATATCACGCCACTATTATTTCTAGGCTGATCGATCCTTGCGACAGAATGAGGACTTGATGTTAGAGCGTTTGAGAATTGACAGTAAGGGTCATTGGAATCTCTTTTGCAGAAGATTTGCTGTAATTATGATTGTAGAGTTATGACGCTTTCTGTGAAAACTTTCATTTTTTGCTCATTTATTCCTTTTTATCTGTTGGCACTTTTGACTTTGAACTATAAAGCATGTCCTGAAAAGTGTTGATGCATCTCCCTGCCTTTCTGATGTAGTTTTTGGTAGCGCTATGCATCTTTTAGTAGTTATGAGAACAGTATTGGATTTGGAGCTGGATAGAAGGGATTGGGGCAGTAATGGAAATAGCACAAAGTAGCTTGTCGTGGTTACTTTGGTCGCAGGAGAAAGTTATGATGGAGTTAGTTCTCTACAACATAGGCATGAATTTTACCTCCCTCTTTCACCTTTTAATTTTCTCTTGCTTTACACCACAAAGCACAAGTTACTGAGTCTTTGTTGATGGATCTGTTCTATTTAGTGCTAGGTGCATTTAGACTAAGCTAAAGCTCCCATTGGTTTTGTCTTACCTCAAAATTATTTTAAAAAATTCACAATCTATGTATGCATTATTGAACTGTTTAGATGTTCTACGTCAATTTCCAAAATTATAGTACCATTCAGAATGTGTTGAATCTTGCAAGATTTCTTGTGCCTGATATGATTCTTTTATTCACATTTATTGTCATCTTTTTCATTTACAATTTGTATCACTGCCTGATTTATTTCTAGGCCAGGATGCTCCCATATTATATTTGGTTAAGCTGCAAATTTTGATGTTATATATCTTGCAACATTGTAAAAACCAACTTTTGCAGTTGAAGATTTAGATTTAAATGCTGTTGAGTCTTTGGAAGGAGCTCCTTTTCTGGCGATTGGTAAACATCTATGTGGGGCTGCAACAGGTTATGTTTTGCTATTTAGACAAATGTTCTAATGAATTAATGGCGAATGATTTATTGAGGCGAAGATCAATCATATGAATGCTGTCACATTAGTCTTTATCGTTGTTGTTGCAGACTTGGCTTTGAGATGTTGCTTTCCTGAAAAAAATGACCAGTATGATGCTAACAAGAACTTTGGAGGTTTGGCCATCGCAACATGCTGCCATCACCTTTGCCAGTGGAAACACTATACTAGTAACTTCCTGATCCTCCACTCCTCGCTAGTATCAGCTATAACGTTTATAGTTTTTTATATCTACCCCCCACTTTTGGGATGTGGGGTTAGGTTATAGTCGTGAGCCTTCTGTTTTCGTTGCTCTGCAGATAAGAAATATTTTTTGGACTTGGGGATAACAAAGGATCAATTCCATGCCATTACGTGGTTTACCAGCTGGGCAGTAGATGATAATCATGGTTCAGAAATTTCGAATATTACTGATTGTGCTTCAAATTTACTGTCGATGTAATAATTAATTTGAATCTTGAACTCTTTGGTCCTGGTGTACTTTTCTTATTTTGGGTTACTGGTGTATTTTCTGAATCCAGCTTTTGTGCAGTGACAGAGAAAATGGTGACCAGTCCGCAAGCGGAGTTGAAAAAATTCTTATCGACATGAAACCATCTGAAAGGGCAGCGCTGGGGTTTAAATGCAAGCGGATAATTGACATGGGGAGGTTGTTGTGGTTAAGGAAACGAGGCTTGAATACCCTGCTTGTCAGATATGTTCCCTCAACCATTTCTCCCGAGAATTATTTGCTAATTGCCAAGCCTCACAGTCGAATGTGATACATATCTAATTTAAATTCTTGGAAAGGATGTTTACTGTCCTTTTAGTAACACTAGTGTACTGAAATTATATTACGGATTGACGATGCTGAGATGGTGAATGACCATGCTTGTTTGAGATCAAGTTTGAATTCTCAAAAATATTTATTTACGTAAATTGAAACAAAAATCTTCTCATATATTTACTTGTATATCATAAATTACGATTAAAAACCTATTTTTAAATTGTTGTTCTTTTTCCAAAGAGGGCATTGCATGTCATTGTGCTGTATATATTATTGAAAAATCACCCTAATAATTGATATCTAATATCATATGTACTATATAATAAATACAATCGCCCTAATGATTGATATCCACGATATCCATTACAACATCTACTACTCCATCTAATTCTTATTATAAGACAACATCTACTACTCCATCTAATTCTTATTATAAGACATCAATTAGTAAGTGTATTTAGTCTTTTTTTATAAGGTATTTTGTTTGTTCCCAAGAAATATTAATTATTTTTTTTCATGTATGCTCATGATTAATAAGAGTAGTAAGTGAAAGTAATAATTAATATGATAAATATTAAAAATCACTTATATTTTATTACAATTTTAATAACTTTAACTGTTTTTATTAATTTGTGAGAATTGTTAGTTATTGTCTTATAATAAAAATCAAAAGGAGTATAGAAAAAACAAACATGTCCGGTGCATCGCCTGGGATGATTTTACTTGCATGCAAAGGCCTACTATAAACAAGCACCTCCCCGTGAGATAATTTTGCTTATATGAAGAGTTCTTAAATCATGCAACTTGTGTCACATCAATCGCATCCTCTCTAGGATGGAAAGAAAATTAGGAAAGAAAAGAAATTAAAAAGGAAAACTCCCAAAACTAGTAAATTTTTTTTCGTTTATGGAAGTTTTCCTTTCGATTATTCCTTCTCCCCTGTTTTTTCTCACTTTTATTTCTATTCAAACATTCAGAGTTTGCTGTCCCATCTAGCTCTACTCGGATTCAGGAAGTTTGATCGCATCCTCCTTAAATGGTCGATAAAGGAATGAAAGGTTTATGTGTCCATAGATTTGCATCTGATATAAAAGACACTTTAAAAATCCCATGCAGTCCAACTCAACTCGCACCGAAGTTCAGACCCCTGATCCGTTTCCCGAAAATTCCCCAATCTCTCGACCAACTCCATGCTTGGTTTATTCTCTACGTTTCCTTAGATTAGATAGATAAGTTTGAATAAATTATCATTTTTATGATCCGAAAAGATAATTTTTCATAGAATACAGTAGAGTTGGCAACAACAAAAAATGGGAAGAAAAGAATAGTTATAGTGAAGGTGTCTTTTTCGGTGAACAAAGGTGTTTATCTTTATCATTAATCATACAGTATTTGAGAGAATTCATGTTTAAGAAAGATCAGTGAGAGAAAAAAATGCTAGAATGGCAAAAGCCAGCCTCTTTTGGTAGTATGAGAAACTACCACACCAATATATATTCAGTAGAAACTTGAAGGTATATATTTTAAATTCACCAAGGTTTAAAACAAATAGGCCGGCCAACCGGTTAACAATAATACATTTACAGCGCAGTGATCGATGTGTAAGTCTAATGCACATGATGCACGCTATGTCAGTACAGTGATCAATGTAAGTTTAATGCGCAGAGTCTACAGGAATGATCCAAATGTTTTCTCTGTGGAATAATACATGTAAAGAAATCCATCCTCATCCTTGAATGATTCATAGACAGAGTTCAACAAACTAGCTGCAATACCAGAGATGCAGCAAATTAGAGCAGGATAAGGGGGAAAACAGATGGGATTTAATTGCGACTTTACCAGTTTGAGGTAATGTATTTTTCACAAACACAAAGAGAGCTTTTCCCTGGTTCAGATGAAGTCTGCAGCTCAAAACATGAATGAAATGCCCGATGGACATGTCTCGAGGAACAAGGAATCTATCTCGATGACAAAACGAGAAGAATTATCAGAGGTATGGGAAACAGGGTTGCAAAATCTGAACCACAGAATAATTTCCAATTCAACGCCAATCAATGCTATTTCTATCCTTCGTATTCTCCTTTCGTTTTTATTCAATTTTCATACAAGGTTAGTGCATCAGGGCATTCATAGAAAGAAGATAAGGTGCTATAAAAGAAGGTACTATGAGAATCATGCTCTTTTACATGTGTCCATTCTTAGCGTACCACAAATTCCTGCATTCTATGGGTAAAGGAGGAACATCAATCAACCTAAAACCAGCATTCACATATTGTGTGATAAGCGATCTAGTTGATATCTAAATATATGGTCATAGGTAACCAAAAAAAATCAACGTCTCTCTTGTCTGCTTTGCATACTGTTTGAAGGGCAATATGGCAAGCAGACTGGCTAAATCACAGAATATGTAAAGTCAACTGAACTCAATATTATAGCACAACAAAAATAGAATTAAAAATCAAAAGATGATGTCTTGCCCGTCGATTAATTTATGAATTCGTTTTTTTATTAACCATATTGCAATCACGGAGTCCACTGCCTTCCCAATATTTAGAGAGAATTTCACTAAAAGAATGGTCTTACTTTCTTTTTTCCAAATCAGGAAGGTCACTTTTCGAATATCTTTCGACGATCACCTGAAAAAAAAAACAGCATACAGTATAAATAAGCTGCAGTCAATGGTGATTATAATCCGAGCAAATATCACTTAGCACATTCATCTGTTATCAAACATGGATGATCAGCTCAGCTCTCAATAATCAAAAGTTGTCAAGCTCAAATAGGAAGCCCAAAAGAATTTATGAAAGATTAACTTGGGAGGTGAACCTGATTAGAAAATTTAGGAATAGCCTATATAGCGAATAATAAATTTGTTCAATTTTACGTCTTCCTTCTAGAAATCATCAGCGGAAGAAAGAAAATGAGGGCCTCACCGGTACTCGGTCGGGATATTTGGCTACAATATCCCTCGATTCTTCAAGTCTTTGCTCTGCATGTAAATCAAAGCGCATAGAGTCACACAAGGACAAATTAACCAACTTATATTTACACAAACGGTTAAGAACTGCTCTCACCAAAGGGAAACTCATCCTTAAACCTGTGGCTGCCTCCCATGTCTACCTGCTCCTGCAAGTTCCGGCGGACGCACGTACTCGAGGTGCGCCGGTGTATATATGGTACGCATAGTAAAAAATATATTAATTTATAATTTTAGATAGGGTTTTAGAGGCAACAAGCGGGGATAGCTCAGTTGGGAGAGCGTCAGACTGAAGATCTGAAGGTCGCGTGTTCGATCCACGCTCACCGCATTCAAGAATTTTCTTTCATATTTTTACTCGTTTTACTTAGAGCTCACCACTTTCTAAAATTTCCTTTCAGTTTTTAACTCTTTTTACTTAGAAATAGAAATGGAGAGGGGAGGAAAAAATATTGTTGTTGAAGGCATTGTAATATAAATATGATAAGCATCTCATTCTATTGAAGACAATT
This sequence comes from Acacia confusa, assembly GCA_037074495.1. Taxonomy (NCBI): domain Eukaryota; kingdom Viridiplantae; phylum Streptophyta; class Magnoliopsida; order Fabales; family Fabaceae; genus Acacia; species Acacia confusa. The sequence continues at coordinate 2,056,034 of CM073507.1, read as the reverse complement.
TCAACCAACATTAAATATCAACATTTTTTTTAACAAGGATTTAAACATCGATTCACTAATTATGAGGGAGTAGCCATTCCCACCCAACCCAAGCTTATTAGTGCCAGATATGTTATATGCTCGCCACATTTTTTCATTTTCACAGTCAAGAAAATAAAGGAGAAAATTCCTCTTAGGTCCTGGGGAGCCAACAAAATTTTAAAAAAGTCTCAAAAGAATTTGATATCAGAAAAGTCAGAACAACTTCATCTATGAGATTAATAACTTCTTTAAGACTTGTTTGAATGTTACTTTTTTCTGTGAGAATTTTTTAGAATTTTGTTGGTCCTTTGGATCTGACAGGATTTTCCCAAAATAATATTCCCCGCCAAATTTCTTGGATCTTAATGCCCATTTTTTGTATGGATTATTAGGTTCAGGTCCCGCCCTCAACCCCTTTTTTGGTTTGAGTCATTTGGTTCGGGTCGAATTCAGCTTCTGTTCGGGTCAGAGCCTGAAATTTGGCCTCCTCCATCTCAGGTCGAGAATCCAGCGTCAGGCGAACACAAAGGCCTCGGAAGTCAGCTCTGTGAAGGGGAAAGAAGAGTTGAATTCACTCTATTGCATACTGGAAAGTTAAGTAACAGCATACGAAGTGAATACTACATCATGGTTGATCAAAATTTAAGTGAATGGCGGATACGTCGTGGTCCATACCTTGGAGAAGTTTCAGCTCTCTGTTTTCTTCACCTTCCTTCTCATTTCTCTTCTCTTCCTCTCCTTCTTGCTGGTATTCCTTTCTTTCTCTTTGTAGTATACATGGTCACTTTATCTGAAGCTCCCGACTTTATACTTACTAGTTGCATAATAACAGGAATGGGTTCCGAAATTCTGACGTACAACTTGGAAGTGGAAAAGATGATGAGGTCGTTCACGGTGTTCGATGGCATTCGCGTGCATGGACTTGCATCTGGTGTCATGAGTAGTACACTAGAGACCGCTGCTATTAAGTATTCCACTAAAATTGCTGTTTATGGGGAACGAAGGGTTAAAGTATATAGCTTCTCTGTTGATACTGCCCCAGGATCCCGCCCACAACTGACTCTGGTTCATATGCTGCCTAAGTTTAATCACTGGGTTTTGGATGTTTGCTTCCTGAAGGTATCTGGTTTCCTTCCCTCCCCGATGTCTTGTACTAGTTTGGAGAATAATTACGTTTTCTTAAAAAACATATGTTTTGGTTTGCTGTGGCTGGTAGAGCTACTTAACTCATTCCAATGAGGAAAGCAATTTTCTTGCGGCCATAGGATGCAGCGATAATTCAGTTCATATCTGGGACGCCTTAAAGTCTGTCGCGGTTCTTAAAATTCAATCTCCAGGTTAGTGTCTGCAAACGACAAGGACTAGATCGTCTTAACTTCCATTTTGAAAAAAATTCTTCGAACGGATTGCTTCAAAAAGTTTAGGTGTTGGCTCGGTGGTGAACTTCCACAACCGCTACATGGTTGTTTGTAATCATGATAATGTGTTGGATTCCTAAACATAATTGCGTTTTTTTGGTTTAATATTGATCCCTTTGCTGATATCTGCCTTTATCATTCAAACGTAGTACGGTGCCTTTTGTATTCAATGCGATTGTGGGGCGACAATCTTGAAGTTCTCCGTATTGCATCCGGTACTATTTATAATGAGGTAAAAAATCTACAATGGTACTCATCATTCTTAACTCCTAAGAGTTGCAAATGCACTGATCTGTCATCTGTTTATATATCTAAACATATTTGAAATGGTATTTTCTTCGATTTCCTTAACATACCTGCTCTACTTTATTTGATTGGCTTGTCTATCTGTTAAAACTCCCTCTTTTATTTTTCCAAGAGTTATTTTAGTGCTATTAAACATTTGGTTTTCTCAGATAATTGTTTGGAAAGTGGACCCTAAGCATGGTGCTTCTTGTTTAAGAAGTGAAGTGGAAGACCAAGATCATGAGAGCATTTCATTTTCCCATTGCCGCCAGCTAAGTAATCAACAGTATGAGGCTGTTCTTGTATGTAAACTTGTTGGACATGAAGGTTCAATCTTTCGAATAGCGTGGTCTTCCTGTGGATCTAAACTGGTATCAGTCTCTGATGATCGCAGGTGTGTTAGTTTTTTAATCTTTGACTGTTCCAGCGATTTGATAGTTGTAATGATTTGAATTTTCTTTCATTACAGTGCACGTGTCTGGGCAGTTCCTATTAAAAGGGAAGAGTTGTCTGGCCATGATCCTGTTGCCCTTGTCTTATTTGGTCATAGTGCTCGAGTTTGGGACTGCTCCATTTTTGATTCTGTAAGCTTATTAGTTCTGACTACTCTTTCTAGAAGTTAAAAGGTTAAAAGATGCTATTTAGTGCTTCTATAAATTATTTAGGCTATTATCTTTTTTTATGGTATAATATATAGACAAAAAAGAGAAGTGAAGTATCGTGCTTGAGTAGTGATATTATGAACTTAAGTAATGCAACTGATGAAGTGATGATTATTATGACTTATGACTTGCTGATTATTATGTTTGATTTGTCAAATTATCTATCAAACGTTGTTGCATATTTACATTTATTTATTATTGGTTATATAGCATTTGTAAATCATTTCCCCTATTTTTAGCATTTTACTTTACTCCATCATGCAGTTTTCTTGCGCAAGGTAATTTAAAGGTTTAGGGTCTTAAGGGCACATTTCATCAGTTGTTAAAATTTCTTTTCTGATGAGTTTCTGCAGTTGATTGTCACTGCCAGTGAGGACTGTTCTTGTAGCATATGGGGAATGGATGGTGAACAACTTCAGATCATTAGGGAGCACATGTAAGTTGTTAGCATGAAATCTTGGCTTCTGAGAGATGAGTTTCTATATCTTGAATTTTTGGGATATTCTAATATCCTGAATAAATTAATCATAAATGGTCTTTGATGGTCCAGATTCTGTTTTTCTTTTTCTTTTTTTAAGAAATGAATTTCTAAATGGGATGATCATTGATAGTATGTTGTTATGGAATTCCTGGGGCTCCAACCTTCATTTTTGTCCTAAGGATCTCACTATATAAATTATCGGCCGTCCTTGATAAGTTTTTTTTTTTTGCTTGTTAATTGTGATCCACACCTGATGTTTGCAAAGGCCTGAGAAGTAGATTTGGTTTGTGCAGAGGAAGGGGTATATGGAGATGTTTGTACGATCCAAACAGTTCACTCATAATTACTGCTGGGTTTGATTCAGCTATCAAAGTGCATCAGCCTTATGCTTTGCTGTCTAGGGGCTTGACAGAAGCAAAAGAAAAACCTGATAGGACAGAGATATTCTCCATTTGTATCCCTAATGTGTTGGATCAAATTGGACTCATGGACAGGTAGTACTAGTGCATATGATTTGCTTGCCTAGATTTTTTGCAAACATTTTCAAACAGCTCTTGGGATGTTCTTATCCACACACACACACACACATTTGATGGCTTTGTTTCCTTTTTATCAATTGCAGTAAGAGTGAATATGTCCGCTGTCTGCGTTTTGCGTGTGAGGATAGTCTTTATGTTGCTACAAATCATGGCTATCTCTATAATGCTAAATTATGTGGCGCTGGAGATGCCCAGTGGACTCAACTTGTACAGGTCAGCAATGGGGCACCAATTATCTGTATGGATTTATTGTCTAAGGACTTTGTTGAACTTGACTGTGGTGCTGAGGATTGGCTTGCTGTTGGAGATGGTAAGGGGAATATGACGGTTATTGGGGTTACTAATGATGATTGTACTCCTACAGTGAAGTCAAGCTTTACCTGGCCTGCTGAATTGGAGAGACAGCTCTTGGGTACTCATTGGTGCAAATCTCTAGGGCATAGGTACTAACTTGCCAATATTCTTCAATAACATGTCTAGAATTAAATAAAAAAATGGGGACATATCCTGATGTCATAGTTGCATACACCTCACCTTATGTTAGAGAATCAAGCTACTTCCCAAGCTATTTTGTTTGACTGATACAGAAGGCTATATAATGGTGGTATTTGCATCTATCTAGAAAAACTCTTGACATGGGCTATTTGGCTGTTGAAAGCTCAAATGCAGAAGTTAAAGTATTATCATTCTCAGATGTTTAAAAAATTTTGTAGGTATATCTTCACAGCTGATCCTAGAGGAACTTTGAAACTCTGGAGGTTGCCTGTCAATTCACAATCTAATCTTCTGAGCCCCTTGAGGAGTTACCATGTGTCTCATATAATGACTTTCATGTCAAGTTATGGAATACGGATAATGTGTTTGGATGCATGCATAGAGGAAGAGGTATTGCTCTATCTTCGTCTGTTCTTTTCAACATTCTGGGGGTGGGTGGGCAGAGCTTCTTGTTTGATGGCTTAGCTACTCTTTTCCCTTTTCAAAATATTTAGTAATAGTTATATAGACTAATAAGCTACTTGGTAGAGTCTGACTTAATCTTAATCAAATTAGCATTTTAAACAATGTATTTTGTAAAGAGGTTGACCAAGATATGACATATTACAATAACTTTGTGGAAACAGTGATGGGATATCTTTCCGTTTAACTTTTAAATGATGTCATATGAATTTATGAATATAGCCGACTTATAAGATTCTTGAAATGGTAATCGTACTTTAAAGGTTTAAGTGAAGTTCTAAAGTGGAAATTGGAGTATGGATATCAACATTTCTGCAGGTCCTTGTGTGTGGAGATCTACGTGGTAATATGGTTCTGTTCCCTCTGGAGAAGAGGCTGGTACTGGACATGTCTGTTGCACATGAAGTGAAGACATCCCCAGTTAATCATTTCAAAGGAGTTCATGGAATTTCAAGTGTGTCCAGTGTTTCCGTGACTCTGCTCAGTTCTAATCAAATTGAAATATGCTCTGTAAGTTAAAAACTTAAAATATCCATCCTTGTTTCAGGTTTATACCATATTGTCAAATGATTAAATAAGAGAAGTGTTAATATTCAAAACCAGATATACAGAAACATGAATGCGTTCCACTTTCGTCCCCTTTTTTTAAACTTATCTGTTAGTATTCTTGTTCAGACAGGAGCGGATGGTTGTATATGCTATCTGGAATATGATAGAGGTCTGCAGAATTTGCAATTTACGGGGATGAAGCAAGTGAAAGAGTTGAGTTTAATTGAGTATGCCTCTGATAATAACTCTGCTCATACATTGTCAAAGAGCTATGCAGCAGGTTTTGCTTCAGTAGATTTCATAATATGGAATTTGATTAGTGAGACTAAGGTACTTTTCTTACTACCCTTAATCCTGCTTAAACTCTGCTGTTAGTTAATGTTTTTGTTGCTCTATTGCTACTTACCATCCATTATGACTGTGATGATTAAGTGCATGCTTTTAGCAGGTTGTGAAAATTCCATGCGGTGGATGGCGGCGCCCTCATTCTCATTTTATGGGTAATGTACCTGAGATGAAGAACTGCTTTGCCTTTGTAAAGGTATGCTTTCTGTTTTGAACTCTCAGCAATTCTTCAAATTTATTGAAAAAAGCAATTTACAAATGTTGCTGCTAAAAAATTGTAACCTTGTTAGAAATTTTGTCGAAGCTTCGAAATTAGCTTTTTATGGTTTGAATTAATGAGGTTGAGCAAAGTCCATCGTGATGGTCATCAAATTTTAGATTTCAACATTTTCCCAATTATTTTCATGGGAATCTGAAGTGAATATTTTGTCAGATTGTTTAACTTCCTCTTATTGTCTTGCTTCAACTTTACGAGTATTGGATCTTTATTTTGAATTATAACTCCATTCTCGTGATCTATCAGAACTGTGTTGGCTTGTCAAATTATTATATTATTATTATTATTTTTTTACTTTTGCACTACTTACTAGGACCTATGTTGTCTGTAGGTGAATCCAATCATTTCTGTGATCCCACGCTTATTTTTCTAAATATCCCAAATTAAATGCCAATTATTGCAGGATGAAATGATTTATATCCATAAACACTGGGTTAGTGATGAAGACAGGAAGATATACCCTCAGAATTTGCATATGCAATTCCATGGGAGAGAGATGCATTCCCTGTGCTTCATCTCTGGAAACATGCACCTTGGAAATAACTTTAAGCGCCACTTATATTCTAATTTTTGTTTGATCGCAACTGGTTGTGAAGATGGAACAGTGAGGTTGACTTGGTAAGACCTTTCTTATCTGATGTCTCGAGAACTGGCTGAAGTTCAACATCACCACATAGTGTACCAGATTTTGACGATGGTTTTGGTGCCTGCATGACTTTAGGTACTCTCCAGGAATTGACAACTGGTCCATATCAAAATTGCTTGGTGAACATGTTGGTGGTTCAGCTGTAAGGTCATTGTGCTTTGTGTCAAAACTCCACATTATTTCATCACGTGCAGCTAATTTGTGTGATGGGAGGGGTGAATCGAATGCTGCTATTGAGGACCAAGATAAGCCAGTTTTACTGATTTCAGTTGGTGCCAAGCGTGTGTTAACTTCTTGGATCCTAAAAAATAGGAGGCTAGACAACAAGGAAGACATTCCAGCTGATCAGCAATATAATTCAGTTGGAGATTATGATAAATTTTGGTCAGATTTCTCCTCATTGACATTCCAGTGGCTTTCCACTGATATGCCAGCCAAATATGCAAGTTCACGCAAAAATTTGGAAAGTGATGCAAAGAAAGTAGTTGAGAGTGAAGAAAATGCTTATAATGCAAAAAGTGATGTCAGACCTGGGTCACTGTTGCCTGAAAGGGCATTGGACGTTATCAGAGATAAGCATGAGGATGACTGGAGATATCTTGCAGTCACTGCTTTTCATGTTAAATGTGCTGGTTCCAAGTGAGATGAGATGCCTTATAATTATTCTGTCTTTGGATGTTCTTTTTTATTGCAAGCCTCAAACTTCAAACTTACCTCTGTTTTTGTGTTCATTTCAGGATATCAGTCTGTTTTGTTGTAGTTGCTTGTTCAGATGCTACACTTACATTGCGAGCTCTGATTTTGCCATTTCGCTTGTGGTATTGCTATCATACCTGTTTTATTGTAGTGATTTTTTCTTAGCTTTCTTATTGTGTCCTTGCTGTGTGCCTATGTCAAACATTTCCTTTTATGCAATGATAGGTTTGATGTTGCTATGCTTGCTCCTTTATCCGCACCAGTTTTGTCATTGCAGCACATAATCTTTCCTGCATACCAGCCTGCTCAAGGTTAGATTTCCCTTCCAGTCCTACATTGGTGGCAAAGACCACTAAATCATTTCCTTTCTCATGAGTGCAGAACTATTACTGTCTAGTCCTTCCCATTTGTAAGGGCGACTCTGACATTTTGCAGATTGTTGTTTGTTGGCTGGTAATTTTTGGCTATCGAAATAACTTGATGCATAGCTGACTAGCATCTAAGAAAGCGTTGGTTTATAGATCAATTTATCTTATTTCTTTAATATCCTTGTGAAATTTGATTTTTTGTTTTTGGATTACTTTTGATAAGTTATTTCTTGAGTTAACTTGAGTCTGAATTGATGGGAATTATTCTAGTTGTTAAGAAGCCTACTCTTTTCTTTGTTGATCCATATTGTATATACATGATCTTGTATAGATAGTACAGGTCTTATATTGAGTGTATAATTTTCTTGCTTGAGTGGCATTCATCTCCTTTATGTGTTTGTTCTGCAGATAATATCCAGGTTGGAAGTGTTTATATTGTGATCAGTGGATCTACGGATGGGAATCTTGCCTTCTGGGACCTAACTGACAGTATTGAAGCTTTTATGGAGCGGGTGTCAGTTCATAGCATAGAGAAGTTCTTCGATTGTCAAAAGCGTCCACGAACTGGAAGAGGAAGTCAAGGTGGTAGATGGTGGAGATCCTTAAGCAATAGCTTATCAAAGAAAAAACCAAATAATAATATTGTTAGCTCAAAAGTTAAAGATGAGTTTAATGACATCAGTTGCACCATGGATCGGACCTCTCCAACAACAAATGATAATCAAGACGACAAAACAGGTTGTTCTCAATCATTTCATTCGTCTTCCCTTGAGTCAGAAATCAACAATCATAACTCCTCATCGGAAATATGTGAAATACCGCCCATGCATGTTCTGAAGGAAATTCATCAGTCTGGCGTCAATTGTCTCCATGTTTCAGAGATAAAATGTGGCCAAAGCACTGATAGATGTAATGTGTACAGTATTGTTAGTGGCGGTGACGATCAGGCGCTAAACCATCTTTTACTTGAATTATCATCGAACTCAACAAATTCAAATAGAGAGACTACGAGTCAGGACATCAAAAACGTGGTGTCTGAATCTAGACATCAAAAGGACATTTACTATCCTCGTTGGAGCATGAAAGACAGGATTAGATTCTTATGTTGTGAAAAATACCCCTCAGCCCACAGCTCTGCTGTGAAAGGTAATTAGGCCCGACTTTGCCCCTCTCTCTCTCTCATTCTGTTTATAAAGAAGAGTCAATATTTCTGCGTCTTAGCCTGAACTCCACTTCACGGTTTTTTCTTCTTGTTCGTGAGAATACCTGGTTTGTTGCAAATTTGCCAAAAAGCTGTGCGTCTTTTGCTTTGAATGTTATATAGATGGTGAAAGCCATATCCGCCAGGATCATTCCAATACTTGTACTCTTTTCAGCATCAATTTTTTGAGAAATTTGACCATTATGAATAACAATTGTATTTTGTGAAGGTGTGTGGACGGACGGTTCTTGGGTGTTCTCCACTGGACTTGATCAGCGTATCAGATGTTGGTGTGTTGAGGATAGTAAATTAAGGGAGCATGCGCATATAGTAGTTAGTGTGCCAGAGCCAGAAGCATTAAGTGCTAGAGCTTGTGGAAGGTGAGCGTTTATACAAGAAAGCATGAACGAACAGGTTGGGTTATGGATGTATCTCATTTTTACTTGATTCTTGTTCGTGTCTTACACAGGAACCTGTATCAGATTGCTGTTGCTGGAAGAGGGATGCAAATGGTTGATTTTTCCGCAGTTTGACCCGACACTGATATTATTGTTTCCCCTTCCGATGGAGGTCCATTTTTTTTCAACCTCCGCATTATAATCATAGATGAGTGTGAAATGTGATTTTGGCGCTTGCTGGCGCTATCTTTTCCCAAGCGTGACTTAAGACTTCATAGATGAGTCTACTGAGAAAATTTAGGAATCGAACCAGAAATTTTTTGAGGGAGACGGGAGCAATTTGAGTTTTGTATGTACTCTCTCCCCACCCTACAAAATATATCCCTTATAGATGAGTGAGTGGCCAGTATAGGACACTTCAATTATGTTATATGAAACAAAATATGATAAGTCATTTAATATGTCTTAAACTATAATTTATTTATTTATTCAATTTTTATCCTTTTTGAGAAATATGTTTAATTGGATTGAGAATGTTATTTTAAAAAGAGAGGGGATATAATGAGTGAATAAAGTTGGAAAGTGAGTATTATTCATAAGGGCAAACCAGGAAAAGGAGAATTAATTAAATTGCAGGTGACTTGTTTTCTAATTCATGTTTTCTTTCTAGAAATGTCCTATATTATGAATTGGAGGGAGTATGCTACTCAAGTTCTATTTATGGAGTAACGAGAGAAGAAATTTTTTGTCCTCTTTGTTTAGAAGAAGCCTTATTAAATTTTTCATGTAAATGTATAATTTTTTTCTTTTATTTATCTTTGTAGTTTAATGTATTTAATAGAGATAAAGTTGATAGGTTGTTCAACTTTAATGTAAAGTTAATGCAATTTAAGTCTTTTTTTTTTCATTTATGCATATATGGGAAAGGGGTGTCTTTGTAAAGTTAGTCATTTAAAGAACCATTAATACTTAATTATCGATTTTACACATGTAATTAATGATTAAACTCCAAACATGACTTCTTGGCTTTTTCTCTCTCCTACAAAATTTCAGTTATCATTGATAAAGTTAGAATTTTCTTTTTTCAAGTTGAGATAAATTAAATTAGTTAACTGTTATATTTTTGTTCTTATGAATAAGTTGAAATGACTTGAACTATCTCCTATTCTTAATATAATATTTAATTAATTAATTTGAGGAAATAAAATAAATTACTTTATAAATAAGTATTTTAGAGAGATCATGAATCATACCCTATAATTAAATAATGAAGTGCAACTTCTTGTTGTCCACCCATTATAAAGTTTAACTTGTGGTACATCCATTATGGTGCTTCTCACACTCATCTCAATCCACTAACCTCTCCCCAATATTTTTTCTAACTACTATTCCTAATCAATTTTATTGGAACAAGTAAGATAATGAGTAGACTTTATTTTTCACATAGGTTTAAATAAATTGAATCGGAATATATTTTGCAATGGATGATACATACATCAATTTCTTTATATCAGGTTATAAAAGATCATGCGTCCTATTTTTTCATATGGTTTTATAATTAAATAATAATAATTTAAAAGTAGGACAAATAGTCACATATGATTAGAGTACTTGATGAAATGAATGTAAAGGACTTGAACTAAGTATTTTACTAATAAATGTTGTATAATCTGTAAATGATATTTAGAGAAGAAAGAAAAATGTATTGCATATTACATCTAAGACTGATTGACTGGATGAGTATACAGAATGCGCAACTTGTGTTACTCATAAGCTTAGCCATATTTTAAGATCCGCGCACGTTTGTGCATTTATGGTACTTACGTTACAAACAAAAGGCATGTGGCATCTGCTTTGCATGGATTGTTGTGGTAATTAAAGGCGTGGTATTTAAGTAATCATTGAATTCAAAAAAAAAAAAATTAAATTAAATAAAGAAAAAATCACTTTAAAATCTCAAAGAACCAAACAGATGTCAAAATAGTTGAAGGGAAAATTCTAATATCAAAAAGTTCTCATCTTCAATAAGGGATTAACAACTCTATATATAGGATTTAGTAACTCCTTAAAACCTTTTTTATATCAAAATTTTTTAAAATAATTTTTTGATATTTTCTTAATTAAAATCTTAAAGGAATTTTTCCAAAAATAAAACCATGGGTAACATTTTGTTTTATTTCAATGGACAAAACTTACATCCAGTTCTCCAATCAAAATGTGCCACCAGTCCTCACTAAACACCTCATCATTTAACCATGTTTCCCTTATTCACCTCCGTTAATTGCACGCTTTGAACCTGCAACCCAATTCCCCAATGTTTCCCCTCTCTCTCTTTCTCTCCCGCCAAACAGACTTTTAAAGTGAAAGGAAATTAATATATATATATATATATATATATATATATATAAGAATAATAAGAGTCTGATTAGGTTGAGTCCCTATAGGTAAAATTATAATAATAACAATACATTTGGTTATAAATGTAAGGTTTAGTATGTGGTGTAAGTTACTTAATTAAAAAGTGGGCCTTATGTTTATAAATGAACAAGTATTAAAATCGGACGCCCTTTCATGATACATTCACCTGTACATGGAGCTGAGACCGCAAGAGGTGGCCTTGAAGAATAAATAATTGGATTGTTCAGACTTGGGATTCATTATTTCGCTCGACCAGGAGAAGATCGAGACACTCGTTTCATTATTTGAAACAGCCTACAAGCACGCACCAATGTGCATCACATATATTTGTAACATGTTTTTGTTTTTAGACTCTGACCCCCTGTTTTGTTTTTGACCAAGACGAGTCAGTGGCCCTATAAGTATCATTTAAGGGTCGATATTATTATTAGTTCTTATAAATATATCGAATCATGAAAACTTGGTTTGCATTTAATAAAAAATCTCTTTACTTTGAATGGGTTTTAATTTTACTTCATAGACTTAAATTTAGATCAAGTCATTATAAAATTATGAAAGACCAGGCCAACAACACTTTGAAACAATAGAGATCAATACTAAACTTTGATCAAACTCAGAGCACTACAATGATACTTACCATTTTGCTAATTAAATTGACCTTTATCAAAAAATAAATAAAAATAAAGCGCCCTCCATGACTAGGCATGAAAATAGGCCAGACTTTGGTTAAATAGGCCTGAGCTTGTAATGAGGGCAGAAGACCTGAGCCTGAATTCATGCTTTTTTTTAGGCTCAAGCCTGAGCCTTTATAAGGCCTGGTCGGGCTTGAAAGTCTTTCTAAAAGCCTACTTACAATGTATGCCTTTAAAAATGTCTCATATTGTAGGCTTTGGAGGCCATAAATAGGCTTTATACACTTTTAACCTATCAAAACCTATATAAATATAATTTGAAATTAAAATATAAGAATGAAAAATAATAAACATTATATTATTTATATGATATAAATTCAATTATATTTATTTAATATGTAAACAGGCCAAGCCTGAAGGCCTAAAGGCCAGGCGTTAATAAAATAGGCCTGGCCTATTTACATATTTAGACTTTTAAATAGGCCTTGACGTGACCTTTTTGACAAGCAGGCCAGGTCTAACCAGACCCTAAATAAGCTAGGCTGTAGGCCGCTTGATAAGGGTATGGCCTGTTCCCACCCCTATCCATGACATTAAAAACGCAAGAGAGAAAAATGAGGAAAATGGGTGAAAGCCGCATAAGAAGGATGAAGATTATATATTTTTACTTTTAATTTCTCTTTCCTAATTCCTAGTAGTATTCTACCTAACTCCTAGTAGTATTCTATTTGGTCTTAAATATAAGATAGAGTTGAGTTTTTTTTTAGAAATTAAATAAGTTAAATAAATTACTTAATTATATCATGTGTTGTATATTCTAAAATTATATATCAATTTACTAATTAAACTAATTATTTTATAGAAAAATAAAAATATTTTAATTAATTTTCTTATCCTCTTGAAAATAAATCAGCTTTATCATATATTTAAACCAAGAGGAATTTTCATTGTAAGTAATACTGTTGGGCCTTTTGGTTGGTGAGGAAACAAAGAGGCAAGAAACAGGTGGGAATTATGGATGAACAAGAGGGGACCACACCGCCAACAACCGCGTACAACCGGCACGTGCCAGTCCACCCAAGCTGACCAATCCCAGTGTGATCGTGAGCCCTTTCAGGTTTGCTCACTGTTCATAGTCATACTCCTCAGACAAAACGCCTCCTCTTCACTTAGTGACTTTTAATGCATGTTTAGATAAAACTTAAAACTTAAATTTTGTGTAAACTGAGATAAAACTTCTCATATACTTATTTTGTATTACGTAAAATTTAGGTTTTGAAAGTTTTCCAAACATTATCTTAATCCCAGCAGAAAATTTATCCTCAATGCGCCATCCTTCAATTAATTAATCTCATATGGATTTTATTTTTCAGCTTGCCTATTATCAATAAATGCATCTGGATTTTATTTTTCTTCAGGTCGCCTATCATCAATAAATACTATTAACCAATATTTTTGTCAAAAAAGTAAAAAATCTAAAGTTCCATTTTAGTTTTGAGTGATATAGGATTAAAATCAAATAAGATTCCATCTCAAAGCTGCTCCCTCGTGCATTTATTATAAGATATTTTTTGAAAGTTGTATTTGATCTTAAATAGAAAATATCATTTTCAATTATGGTTGTAGATATATGATGTATTACCTCATTAATTTACTTAATGATAATCACATTTTATCTACACACAAAAATTTCATATATGTTATCATTTTCATAATTTATTGTTATTAACACTCCCTCAATGAAATTAAGGATGAAAGGGAATGAGAAATTTAATGACTGATTAGGATATTTTAAAAAATACATGTTATATTAATCAATTTAAATAACTTTCTTAATCTATATATATATATATATATATAATACTAAACATGGGAGATATATATTATTTACATATGAACAGGTGTACAGCACATATCACCCATTAGTAAAGCTTTCCTTTTCTTTTTTTTTTTTGCCAATTGTTAATAAACTAGCCAATTATATTTTGGGCTGGGTAGCAAATACATTCTAGAGGTATATCCCAAATAGTCATGTTGCTCTAAACGTTGTTTTGGTCTCAATGTCGCATTAGAAATCTAAAAATGTATCAATATTATCCGATATTATTAAAAAACTAAGGTTAATTGTTAAAAATTAAGAAATTGGTGTTGATTGTTATTTTTTAAATAAAAAAGAGCAATATTGCTATGATTTTAAACTTCCTATACAATATTAAAACAAAACAAACTTCAGCGGCAACATTATTTTTAAGCATATTTAAAGATGATTTACTACTTAATTCTTGTTTTTTTAATACCCAAAGCCATTGGACGGAGACCCCAAACGCTGAGCAATGACCGATTGGGGGTAGGTGAGCAACCGGTGGTCTCCAGTTATGCAGAATCCCAAATTGTGGGGGCGTGATTCTTACATTTTTACCCTCACCAATCCCGGCAAATCCCATCCCTTCATTTTTAGACGTCAAATCCACAACCGCCCGTTCTGATAGCCAATCACCTGGGCCCTTAAACAGTATAAATAGGGGGTGACTCGTTTGGAAGCTGTGTCCTTGACCAGCCATCCTTTTATCGAGCTCTGGTTTGAGCGAGTTGTGTACCCACCCAATCCTCGATTTCGGATTTCACTGCGCCTACTGGTTCCTCTCCAGGTTGGCATTTCCCTTTCCTTATCCTGCTTGCTTGCGCGTTCATTTCGTGTTATTTCTTTTATGTCCTCTTCATGTTTTGCATCGCATCTCGAGGATTTCTTTCACTGTTGATATGATCTTCTATGTTGGGGGCATTTCGTGTAAACAGTGGAAATTGTTTTGTTCCATACAACAATCATGTTTGGAATCTGAATGTTAACTTTTATTTTTGGATTACTGTGTAAGTTTTGGCTTAGTCTGCTCTCTACTTCTCTGATCCGTGGTTATGGAGGTGCTCGTCCTTTTCTAAAGGAGAATTTGAAATCCGTTCAATGAACCAGTGACTTTTCAGAATTTTTACTTTTATTTATAATTTTAATATGTGTACTGACATGCCAGGAAGGCAGGAAATGCTTTTGAGTTCTCAACGCCAACCTTCACTGGTCCACTACATGTTCCAGAAAGATCGCAGTCTTTTTTAACTATTATATATATCGCTCTTTACTGGTGATACTATTATTTTTGTCTGATTATATCTTTAATGTTTCTTGTGATACTGTTGGCAAAAAGAAATTGTTTCTAGCGCTATTATTTTTCATATGAGAGAGAAATCTAGCATTTATAAAGCGAAATGTGAACTTTAAAAAAATACGTTTTGCTTCAGATTTAACTATCTCAATTAACTTTTACTTGATTTTATTAGTTTGCGTAAGGTAAATTCGATGCTCTATGTTTGAAGATCAGAAATAGTATAATCTCAACCTTTTGTTTCCTTTTCTTTGTGTTCGAAGGGGAGAGAACTTGTTTTTTTTTTATATATATATTTTTTCCATAGTTTGTGTTCTGGTAGCATAAATTTTCAAGATTTCCATTTAATTTATTTTTGGAATGTAGGGGGGTTTATTCCTTTATATGGTAATCTCAAATCTCCATTACGTACTTTCAATTGATGATTGCTGAGCATGCTTACATAAGCTTTTATCCGTTTATTATTTTAAGCTATTGTGTGTTGTAGACTGATATTTTGTTTACTCGTTGTCCTGTGCAGCTTGAAAAATGAAGGAGACCTTTCTTTTCACATCTGAATCTGTCAATGAGGGTCACCCCGACAAGTTGTGCGACCAGATCTCTGATGCGGTGCTTGATGCCTGCCTTGAACAGGACCCCGACAGCAAGGTTGCCTGTGAGACATGCACCAAGACCAACATGGTCATGATCTTTGGAGAGATCACAACCAAGGCCAACGTAGATTATGAGAAGATTGTCCGCAATACGTGCCGCAACATCGGATTTGTCTCCGATGATGTGGGTCTTGATGCTGACAAATGCAACGTATTGGTGAACATTGAGCAGCAGAGCCCTGACATTGCTCAGGGCGTGCACGGCCACTTCACTAAGCGTCCAGAGGAGGTTGGTGCTGGTGATCAGGGTCACATGTTTGGGTACGCCACTGATGAAACCCCTGAATACATGCCCCTGAGCCACGTTCTTGCAACCAAATTAGGAGCTAAGCTTACGGAGGTTAGGAAGAATGGCACCTGCGCTTGGCTCAGACCAGATGGTAAAACACAAGTAACTGTTGAGTACTACAATGACAATGGTGCTATGGTTCCAGTTCGTGTCCACACTGTGCTTATCTCTACTCAGCATGATGAGACTGTCACTAACGATCAAATTGCTGCTGATCTTAAGGAGCATGTTATTAAGCCTGTCATCCCTGCGAAATACCTAGACGACAATACCATCTTTCACCTCAATCCCTCTGGCCGCTTTGTCATTGGTGGCCCTCATGGGGATGCTGGTCTCACCGGAAGAAAAATTATTATAGACACCTATGGTGGCTGGGGTGCCCACGGCGGTGGTGCTTTCTCAGGGAAGGACCCAACTAAGGTCGATAGAAGTGGTGCCTATATTGTCAGGCAGGCCGCAAAGAGTGTTGTGGCAAATGGGCTTGCCCGTCGGTGCCTTGTGCAGGTTTCTTATGCCATTGGTGTTCCTGAGCCCTTGTCGGTTTTTATTGACACCTACGGAACTGGAAAGATTCCAGACAAGGAGATCCTTCAACTTGTGAAGGAGAATTTTGACTTTAGGCCTGGAATGATCACCATCAACTTGGACCTTAAGAGGGGTGGCCATAGGTTCCTCAAGACAGCTGCTTATGGACACTTTGGAAGGGATGAACCAGACTTCACCTGGGAAACTGTGAAGCCACTCAAGTGGGAAAAGCCTCAAGCTTAAGAGTAGCGAATCTTAATCAGCGTTGGTCTTTATTGGTTTTGGATGAATAATCTCAAGTTTTTTCTTTTTCTTTTTTTTTTGGGGTGGGGGGGGGGGGGGGGAGCTGCAATAGTTAATAATCCCATCTAAATATCTAATACCCAAAATGATTTGTATTGTCCTTTAATTTCCTTACGATTTAATTATTGATCGCTCGTGCTGGTTCAATCATGTTTCAGAATCTGAATTAATTTTCCTGGGCTGTCAAACTGCAATGCAAGTGTCCAAATATGACCGTCATATGACTTATCGTGAATTCTTACCGCAGAACTATGTAGCTCTTTTGTTTTGATTTCGGCGCTCAAATCGAATATAAACAACATCAACAAAGTTTTGTTATTTGAAATGGTCAAATTTATCTGTTAAGAAAAATGATCAAACTTAGTGTGGGTCTTGTAGAGGAGTCGTGCACGGTTGAAGATTTTGAAGTACAAAGTGGAAACTATAAGGCGCCATGAATATGAACATTGAACACTCATCTGTTAGTCGGATGATTCAACGCGCCTTAGCTGCAACACCATCTACGTATTAAGGATCGAGGGAAACATTGAGGTGGAGTCAATCATTTTACTGTGTAAAAACAAAATAAATTCCTATATTTTACACACACAAAAATGAATTCCTATACCTTCATATATCAACGAGGAAATTAAAAATCCGGAAGGGAAGCGTAAAAAGAGAGAATACTCAAATATTAAAATTCTTTAATTTATTTCAACAGGCTTGACAAACTGAGGAAAAATAGTTCAGTTTATAGACCTCTAAATCTAATCATAACCATATGAATAATAAACAATCTAAACATATCATAATATAAAATAAATGTTGACTCTAGTAATACGAAAATTTCATTTAACATTTATTTAAACCATATGTGTGATTTGATTAGTTTTTTTAAAAAATAACTTTTACGACTTAAAAGGTAAATATATGAGAAACATTTTGTCTTAACTGTTTGAAATTATGCTATAAGAGTTAATAATTATATAATTAAAACTAATTAAGGTAACATATCTCAGATTTGATTTATGAAGATAAATCAATTATTTAATTAAATAGAGCTATTATATCTCAAATTTAATTTTCGAATTAAATATATCATATATCTTATTTAATTTAAAATTGAGATATAGTATCTCAGTTTTAATTTTATAGTATCTTTTTTCATATTTCATTTTTAGAGATAAATTAAATCAGAAAGCTTTTAATCCGGATTAAATAAATAGATTAGATTAGATCTATTAGATAGATTTAATTAATAAATTTTAATCCAGATTCAAAATTCAAATTTTGAAATTAATGAGGATTAATTTTGAATATAAAATACGCCTATTGGGTTTAGAAAAAAAAACCTACGGGAGTTTTGTCAAGCGTATTAAAAAGACGTAAGAAATCCTAGAGAAAAAGAGAGACGCAAGAATACTAAAGACGCTAGCACGCAGCTATCCGTGTTCGAGGTTATTTGTGTGAATACCGGTAGAGAAAGGCGATTCGAAGAGTTGACTTCTACTGATCCACCATTTCAAATCGAATAGATGCACACGAGCTTTTGAAATGTATGATTTCTTATAATGAATCTTAATTTAAACGCGGTTGAAGGATCTTCTTCAGAATTCGTAAAGTTTTTAATTCTGCTGTGTGTACGGATTAACTTGCAGAAAATAACTTTTAAAAACTAGGTTTCAAGGGTTTCTAAGAATCTGAGACATCAACAGTAATCAGGGAGCTTTAGAGCCCATTTGGATATAGTTTCTGGAAAATGATGTTGGGTAAAAATAGCTTTTGAAGAATTGATTTTGAAAAATAGATTTTGGGATTTACGAGGCAAAAATGATTTTTGGAAAATAGCTTTTGGAGAATAGATTTTGGAAAAAAATGATAGTATTTAGATAATTTCAAAACCTAGGTTTTGACAAAAGTTTGCCAAACACCCCAAAATTATCCAAAAACTATTATGCTTCAAAACCTAGGTTTAAGCAAAAGTTTGCCAAACACCTCTATTTTTTCCAAAGGCTATTCTTCATCAAAACCTAAGTTTTCTCATAAACTTATCAAACACCTCTACTTTTTTCAAAAGCTATTCTACATCAAAATCTAGGTTTTGAACCCCAAAACCTAGGTTTTGTTAAAAGCTACTTTTTTTTCATTTCCAAAACCTAGGTTTTGTCAAAAACTAGTTTTTTTAGCTTTTTCTTTCTCTCCTTTGCCATCATCAGTATTTTTTCAGTATTACTTAGTATTCTTAAGATATTTTTTTTAGTCCCTTTCAGTACTATGAAATATTTTTGTAAGAATAATTATCTTGAAATATATTTTTAATACCGTAGAATAATTTTTTAAGATCATGAAATATTTCAAGGTACTGACTTGTACTGAAAAAATACTAATGATCTTGAAAATTTATTTTACGATATTGAAAAAATATTTTAGGGTAATGACTGATCTTGAAAAAATATTTAGGGTACTGAAAGATATTAAAAAATATCTTAAGGATACTGACTAGTACAAAAAAAATACTAATGATGATAGAGGAGAGAGAAAAGGTTTAAAGAAATAGTTTTTGATAAAACCTAGGTTTTGGGTTTCAAAATCTAGATTTTAATGTAGAATAGATTCTGGAAAAAATAAAGGTGTTTGGTAAGCTTATGACAAAACCTAGATTTTGATGTAGAATAGCTTTTAAAAAAAAAAAGGTGTTTGGCAGACCTAATACACAACCTAGATTTTGTATTTAAACGGGCTCTTAGTTTCATGTCCCAGTTTAACTGACATAATAACAGTATAAGGAGGCTGTGTTATTTGTTGGGGGGGGGGGGGGGGGGGAGTTTTGTGGCGCGTTGATTACGTGACCTGGCGCCCTAGTTCGTGATAATTGATAGAGAACGGTTTCAGACTCATCGTCCACGATTTGGATTCCTTCCATCATCAATTATCAATATTGGCTGTACCTGCTGGCCAATTCTAAACCTCTAAATTCATCCATTTATGCTCAACTTGTGCCTTTCCTTTGTTCTATTATCTTATGCCTTGTTTGAAAAGTATATCTCGAGCCATTTTAGGCAAAACCAAAATGGAAAGAACTGGCTCAGCTGACGCGCAAAAATAGTGCAAGACTAGTTCTTCCAGCTGACTCCTCATCACTCACCAGAGCTTCCCTCCAACTTTAGTTGTTCCTCAATTAATTTTAATCATCTGCCCGTCTTTCTAGTTTCAATTGCCACATGGAGCCAGCGAAGCGAACTTATCACTTTTATTGGAATAATTGAAGGGGGATTCTAAAATGCGTACATATTTAAATCCTACCTACCGCAAAAACAGAAGTGCTACTATAATAATGAATCCATGCCTTGAATCCATGTGTGGGAGTTTTTGGCCGGGGGACTGATTCTTGAATGTAACCTGAAAAAAATATTCTTCGTATCTACTTAATTTGAATATTCCCAACGCGTACTTAATTATCTTTATGGAGATTCATATGCCATCGTTTAACAGCAAAACGAAGCCGACCATTCCTACTAAGATTATTTGGTTGACTCTTAACCTTTTTCCACGCGTCTATAAACTGATTAAACATATATAAATTGAATGTGAAAACGAACAATCAAACAAGTTCTTCTTAAATTTAATCCACGACTCTGTCATATTCCTTATCTTGGCATTTGGATTGATTCAGACCTTAAATATTCTGGTATTCATCGGAAAGTATATGCATACATACACTAGTCAAACGTAAGTTATTCACGACAAACTCGTTATTAGAATCAATGGCGAGCATGTAATAGGTGCTTTCCCAATTTAAATGGGCCAGAGCCAGATAATGTGGAAGCTTAAATAACGTAAAGTATAAGTCAGTGCCTCGTCGGTTTCAATGGTGACAGTTTAGAAATTTACGTATTGGGGCTCTGAAATTTCATGACTAGGAACCAACGCGGGGCACAAGTTATTTATTAGCATCTAGAGAGAAAAGAAACCATTTCCTTCTTTTTGGACTATGCATAAAGAGCGATTATATAAATGGAATATAAGTATGGGATTACTATCTTAGACCCACCCAGATCACCAACGCATTGCTATAAAAGAAAGAAATTAAGAAATACCAAGGCAGTAAAAAGTTCGAGGGGAAAGGAAGAAAATAAACTTTCTCTTTCCTGAGTCTGGAGTGACTGTTTCTAGTCAAGCCTGGTTGGTTAGCCAGGTCGGCGTGGAACCAGCTTAAGGGACAGAAAAGGGGTTTCGATTACATTTAATTAAAGCAGGAATTTTAAGAATTGAATATATTACGTAAGGTTGGTTGGACAAAAATCCCTGTAATAATTGAATCTTTCATTTCAAAGCAAGCCAGGAGGCTCAGGCGCTTTATCCTTAGCACTTCCCCTGCTTAACCTGCGCAAATTTCGCCGGTTTTGGAGCCGCGATCTTCATCTACACCTTCGCCCAGTTAGTTTCCAGCTCTCTGATCTCTCAACTCCGGTATATTGCCATTTGATTTTAGGTATCAGTCGATCTATTATATACTCAATCCTACCTTTGTTTTTACTCTCGCATTTTTTCCGTATAATTTCATTCTCACCGCAAGCGGCTATGTCAATCAGCATTTTTCTTGGAAGATTTGATCTCGATTTGTAATTATTGGTTATGTTTGGGACCGATCCCTAAGTATTTGTTAGAATTTTAATAACAGTGTCCTTTGATTGGCGGGGATTGCTCGGATCCACTTTCACTTAGCTTAGCTTACATGGATTGACATGCTTACTTTAGGAGCGCTTATAATGTTGCAAAATTTCAAGCATCACTTCCCATATTTTATCATTCAAGAAGGATGAGATGCAAATAGTTTTATAAAATATATTTTCCTACAAATATATGTTTTTTTAAAGCAGTTCTTATTGACATCAACCGAGGTATTGGCCAAGAAAAAGAATCTATCGGATCAGCATCATAGTGATCAAGTTTTCATGTTGAGATGACGTTAAATTTCTGATTCGACATTCGCTAATGATGAATTGATTGACCTTTCTCGCTGTTCTTCTCGGAAGCGCTGAAAGTTACATTGATCACCATAACCGTTCTTTCTTTCTTTCTTTCATTTTGGTTGCAATGAACATCCGGGGGAATTTATTGTGGTTTTTTTTCTTACTCCCTCTCTACTTTGACTTGTTATCCAAATCAGTGTCTTTATTAATATGAACTGATGTATGTATAAACTTTTATGTCAGACCGGATCATGAGTTGTTTCAGCTGTTGCGAAGAGGATGAACACCTCAAAGCTGCTGAGAGTGGCGGACCATACGTGGTAAAAAGCTCAACAGGTAATTTATCTCCTATTGCCTCGACGAGTGTGTGTGAGGGAGGCGGGGGAGTCTCAACTCTAAATCAAATTATGCATCTTAAGTGACATTTTCTTGTCATGGGATTTATGTGCGCCATTGGGAGTAGATTCTATTACTGGATTTCAACACTTTATCGTTTTAACTTGTTTTCTAATGTGTGATCTGACTCAAAGAAATTATTGTGAAAATTCTTCATGCAGGAAATGATGGAAATTATCATGCTTCCGAAGCTGCAAAGCAGGGTGCTCAGACTGTTAAAGTCCAGCCCATTGAAGTTCCTGCCATATCAGCAGATGAATTAAAAGAAGTTACAGAAAATTTTGGGACAAATTGTCTGATTGGGGAGGGGTCATATGGAAGAGTATATTATGGCGTTCTTAAAAATGGTCTGGCTGCAGCAATAAAGAAGTTAGATGCTAGTAAACAACCTGATGATGAATTTTTAGCCCAGGTATTCTTGATAGGCTTGGTTTACTATATATTCTCGGATGATTGCAGTGGTTTAGCCATTAGTCACTTGGATTTTAAACTTTCAGGTTTCCATGGTGTCAAGGCTGAAGCATGAAAATTTTGTTCAATTACTTGGCTATTGTGTTGATGGAAGTTCCCGTGTTCTTGCTTATGAGTTTGCATCTAATGGATCTCTTCACGATATTTTACATGGTATATAATTTTCCTTTTCAGTATTTTGAGTTAGCATACTAATTGGTTCTTTTGAAATTTTAACATTTGTTAATTTAGTTTTTTATATTAGAGAAAGTGGGAAAATTACTGGCATTTCTTAATGTGATATTGCTAACATTGGTGCCATATCAACATGAGAGATATGTTTGATGTAATATTTTACTATTGCCATTCTACATTCAGGTAGAAAAGGTGTTAAAGGCGCCCAACCTGGTCCTGTCCTGTCATGGGCACAGAGAGTAAAGATTGCTGTAGGAGCTGCAAAAGGGCTTGAGTACTTGCATGAGAAGGCCAATCCCCACATTATCCACCGAGACATCAAATCAAGCAATGTACTAATTTTTGATGATGATGTTGCTAAGATTGCAGATTTTGATTTGTCAAATCAGGCTCCTGATATGGCTGCACGTCTTCATTCCACTCGTGTCCTTGGAACCTTTGGTTATCATGCACCAGAGTAAGAAATGGGAAAGAAAAAACATGAATTTCTCGTCACTTTCTGTTCTATATCCTTAATTTTATGCCTTCAGTCATTGTGCACAACTAATTTTGAGCATGATTGCTGAATAATTTTTGGCACAAGAAAAGGGAAACCTAGCATAGTGTTTGCCAGAGTTCGTCAAAAAGCAGCATCAAATTCCATAATTCAAACGTTTTCATTGTTTTTGCTTTTTAACCAAATTTGATTGGATCAATTTGGACAGATAAATCTTTCTTTCAAATTAAGCACCCTGAAGAGTTTTTCCTGGACCGTTTGTAATATTATCTGGCTAATCTTGTGGATGCAGATATGCAATGACCGGACAACTGAATGCTAAGAGTGACGTGTACAGTTTTGGCGTTGTCCTTCTGGAACTTTTGACTGGAAGGAAGCCTGTTGATCATACACTACCTCGTGGACAGCAGAGTCTGGTTACTTGGGTAAAATCATAGAATCCAACCCCCTCTCACCCCCACTCCAAAATAAAAAAATGGCAGCAGCAAAAGGAAAAGAAAGAGATATTTGCTTCTTTCTTATGATTTGCTATTCAGAGTTTCAGACCCGTTAATTTGTGTTTCAGGCTACACCAAAACTCAGTGAAGATAAAGTTAGGCAGTGTGTTGATACAAGACTAGGAGGAGATTATCCACCCAAAGCTGTTGCTAAGGTGTTTGCCAGTTGTTTAGTATATTTTGATTTCTTCCTATTTTTATGTGGTACGGCATTTTCCTTGCTGAAGTTGTGTGGACTGTATGGTAGTTTATTAAATCAGAATAGGAACTTGAAGTTATCGAAGCCATGCATATTGAGCCATGTGATACTCTTTTCTTTTGGATCCTTTTAAGAGAGTATCCGTGCCCTAAAGACGTCTAAAGTAGAGAGTAACTAGTGTACATAAGTAATAGCTATATTGATTTATAACTATGTGATGCTTTGATCATTACAGATGGCTGCTGTTGCTGCGCTATGCGTGCAATATGAGGCTGACTTCAGACCAAACATGAGCATTGTAGTCAAAGCTCTTCAACCTTTGTTGAATGCACGCCCTGGCCCTGCTGGTGAAACTGCAAATTGATTCTCTGTATCTTTCTCCTTGTATCTGTGAGCATATGCACTATATGCATGCAAAATATAAGAGTTGGAACATGGTTATATATACCATTCATTTTGTTCATAATCCATGAGGTTGGTCGATGTTTCCTGCCTTATCATATTCTTTTACTGTCACTTGGTCTCACTGTTTACTCCGCGCCTCTCTGCTGATATATTTGCCGCCTCTACTTAATTGCTTGGGAGAAAAACGCTGCAAGAGAGTGATGTATCTACTCAGAGCGAAGATGATGTTAATGGACCGTTCTTTATCTGAAAGAAATGATCAAATACGTTTCTTGGTTGACTGAAACATAATTCATTAATGTGTCTGAAATATTTTGTACATTGATTATTTATTAAGATGAGTGTGATGCCGCTGCTTATCATGTTCTGCGTCCATTCTAAAGTTCGGAAAATGCAAAATTTTGCCAATGCCCAGTTCAAAGTTAAGCCTATTCTTCATATAATTTTATTATTATTATGTTCGTGGAGAGGTGGAAGCTCTGGAGCAGGAACTTTTGCCTCATTTGCTTGTCATCCTCGTATCATTCATGCATAAAAATTGAATCTAGATTTGGCTTGAGGAAATAGATGCAAAACCACTAGAACCAAGTTAACGCCTGGTTTTTAAAGTAATGTTTTTCTGCACTTTGATGACCACTTTGTGAATTTAGTTTTTTATAAGAAAAAATCGTTGAATTAAAATACTGCGAAGACTAATGGGCCATCGGCTCGTGCGCTACCGGACTCCCAAAGAGAATCAAGTCACCCTTTGCAGCCTGCCCTGTTATAGGCTGCGATGGTTCAAGCTTCATTTTTTCAATTAAACGAGCCTATACTTTCTCTTACGTTGACAGGTTGATAGTAATTCATCAGACACTAAAACATATTTTGCTTTTAAAGTGATGCAATTTTCTTATCTTTAAAAAATATTAAAACATCACCAATGAATACTACATATTATAAATGAAACCATATCTGCCATCGCTTTCCTAAAAAGACACTAAATCACTTACATGTAAGGGTTATTTAGAGTGCTAAAACAAAACAAACAAAAAGCTGAGGACAGTCTTTTAGCTACAAAAGATTATCAAACTTGGTGGTTCAACAAAGCAGCAATGTAGAAGAACAACAAATCTCAAGTAATACCTAAATCTGAATCTAATTGGAGGCAATAGTGTATAAAAAGGGTCATATCTCAATGTATAGTAAGATAAAAATAGTGACATTACAAACACATACTAAAATTTTACAACACAATTTTACATACTTTTTATAGGTAACACGTCAAAATTTATAGCTCATCAAGGCTTGTGCATTTGGTAATTAAAACTTTTGTTGCTTCTCTACTTTCATGAAGACTTCATCCTTGTTGTTTCATGAAGGCTTCATCCTTGTTGTTTTTACCAACCGGTAAGAAGAGATAATTAGAAAGACATGTTATGTTTTATTGTGTCTACTCTAAAGGCCACTTTCTAGTTGATCACCTTTTTTTAATAACCTTTGCACAACCTGGAATCCAGCATTTTTTCTAATTGGTCACTATGTGATGACCAAAAGGCTTAAAAAATCGTACCAAAAAAAAAACTTAAAATATTTAATCGAATTTTTTTTATCATTGATGCACATTTTTCAGGTGGTAGAAAAAGCAGGAGATGTAAATCTTTTGAAGTTGATAGGCTGTGTACATATAGACCTCAAATGTCCCCCAGTGAGGATGAATCAATTTTTCAAACGATTTATGGAAATTTGAAACTCTTTGAGCAAGTGAGTTTCTCTCGCCCCCTATCTCCCTATTGTATACAGGTTTTTTCAATTAAATGTTATTCTTGGGCGTGCAATCTATTGGTTTATGTTTGTGAGCCCCCGAATGTGCACAGAAGATGCCCGCGCCTCTGAGAAAATTAAGCGGTATTTATATACAGTGTGTTATATGATATATCAAAGAAATGAATCATATTCTTTATTGCTAGTTGTGAGTGTGGCTTGTTTAAAATTTATATTTTGTATCGATTTACTTACAAATATTTTACAGAAGAATTAGATGTGAGATTTCATATTTTCATAATAAAAAATTACAACTAAAATATAAAATTATTTAAATTTTCAGTAATAACTCATCAAATGTTTTTTTTTTTGCAGAGATAAATGTGCTTCTATTTTCAAATTAAAAAAATTATATATAGTTATCCTGCCATTGTTAAATAATAGTAATGTATTTTTTATATTAAAATTAAAAATAACAATCCCTGTACAATTTAAACTCGCCTATTATCCTTCTAGAAGGTAGCTTAAAAGCTATTGGAACCCCCAAAAACAAAAAATCCTGTGGTTATCACGTGACATAGGGTAACTCGAGAATGAGAGCCCAAAAACGGATCTCAACTAATTTTGAGCAAAATACTAGTATGAAAATTTAAGACAAAAACCGACAAAGACAACGAACCCTTATTATAGGTAGGACGAGGATTTTTTCAGGATATATGCGAGAGCGGAAATAGCAGTGCCCCTCAAAATCAGGAATGTACGATAATTACGTCCGCCCGTACGTGCCAGCAGTCATTCATGCAAAACGAAGATTTTTGTTTAATTTCCTAATTTTGGAAGCGGAAGCGTTATAAGAACACAAGAACTGCGTACTCCATGCATGCAGCACCCATCTATCAACTATCATCCTCCCCTCGAAACAATAAATCCTTAGGGGGCTGGGGAGGAACATAAAATATCTAGGAGAAGATCTCAAAACAAAAATAAATACAAAAAATGAAGGGGAAAATAATTGTATCTGCAGTTTCTCTCATCCTTGTGGTGGGGGTGGTGATCGGCGCCGTTGTGGTGTCTAACAACAAGAACAAAGACCCTCAGATCACTCAGCGTCAGAATGCGGTGAAGGCAATGTGCCAGAACACGGACGACCAAAAGCTTTGCCACGACACTCTGGGCAACGTGCTGAACAGCTCAGACCCAAAAGCATTCTTAGCCGCCGCCGTGGAGGCCTCCGCCAACAACGTCATCAAGGCCCTGAACATGAGCAATAAGCTCAGCGTCGAACACGCTGGCAACAGCACCCAAGGCATGGTCAAGATGGCCCTCGATGACTGCAAGGACTTTCTCGAATCCGCCATGGACAGCCTCCAGGCTTCCATTGACTTCCTAGGTAACAACACCGTCCAAAGCCTGATCGATCGATCCCCTGACTTCAAGAATTGGCTCGCCTCCGTCGTCTCCTACCAACAGGCTTGCATGGATGGGTACGATGACAAGGTGGACGGTGCCACACAGATCAGGACTCAGCTTCAGGAGAATGGTTTGGACGACATGGGGAAACTCACAGGCATAGCCCTTGATATTATGGCTGATTTGGAAAGCATCCTGAGTCAGTTTGGTCTGACGATTAAAATGAACCCTTCTTCTCGTCGTCTTCTTGAAGTGGACAGCGAAGGATATCCCACTTGGTTCTCGGCCTCTGACCGCAAGCTCATGGCCACCATGCGGAGGAGGGGAAGGGGACATCATATCAGGCCTAACGCTGTGGTGGCCCAAGATGGCAGTGGCCAGTTCAAGACCATCATGGATGCCATTAACTCTTATCCTAAGGGTTTCCGAGGAAGATATGCCATCTTCGTTAAGGCTGGTACATACCGAGAATACGTCGTCATTCCCAAGACAGCCGTAAATATCCTCATGTACGGTCAGGGCACTGATAAAACCATCGTCACCGGTAGCAGAAACAATGTTGATGGTTACACCACATCCGACACTGCTACCTTCGGTAACTTGCCAATCTGTCCCTTCCTTTCTTACTCCTCTCTCCTATTTATACATAATGCCAAAAATAAGTGAAGTGTTAATTAATTGCACATTCAACTTAAAATTTTAATGACTTGCCTAAGATGAAAAAATAACTTCTCTCTCTGTCCGATAAATAAATAGAACCAAATTGATACGTAAATCCTGCTATATATATATATATATATATATATCTTCAGACACCATTGATTGATTGATTATATATGCATGCATGCAGTGAATTTGGCAAATGGGTTCATCGCCAAGTACATGACATTTGTGAACACCGCTGGTCCTGAAAAGCACCAAGCAGTGGCATTCAGGAACCAGGGAGATATGTCGGCCTGTTTCGATTGTTCTTTTGTGGGATACCAAGACACGTTGTACGCTCAAACCAACCGTCAACTCTACAGGAACTGCGACATCTCCGGCACCGTTGACTTCATATTCGGAGTGTCCAGCACGTTGATCCAGAGCAGTCGAATCATCGTGAGGAAGCCCATGGACAACCAGTTCAACACAGTGACGGCAGACGGCAGAACCCAGAAGAACCTGCCCACAGGAACAGTGATCCAGAACTGCGACATAGTTCCAGAGGCTGCTCTGTTCCCCGTGAGGTTCAAGATAAGATCGTACCTGGGAAGGCCATGGAAGCAGTACGCAAGAACGGTGGTGATGGAATCAAGAATAGGTGACTTTATTCAGCCAGAAGGCTGGACTCCATGGGCAGGAAATGCCTATCTCAACACATTGTACTATGCAGAGTACAACAACGAAGGACCTGGTGCTAATGTGGCCAGGAGGGTTAGGTGGCCTGGTTACAAGGGCCTCATCAGTAGGAATGAAGCCGCTGGGTTCACCGCCGGCATATTCCTCAAGGGCGGGCCCACTTCCCGATCTGAAGACTGGATGAAGCCCCTTCACGTTCCTTTTGACATCGGCTTCACCAAGGCCTAATTCATCCACATATATCACTTGATGCCTCTCCCTGACGTTCAGCGACAGATATGTATAGATGATATATTATTTGTACAAGCAACACAGTCCAATTCTTTTTTTCATATATATAATCGATATTCTTTTGCGTCTAGATACTTTCATTCATCAACGTAACTTTTGTGCAGGCTTAGCTCGCGTAAATAAATTAAAAAAATTAAACTTCTCCTGATCCACAGCTTGCTGGAACTTTGA
Source organism: Acacia confusa (assembly GCA_037074495.1). Classification (NCBI taxonomy): domain Eukaryota; kingdom Viridiplantae; phylum Streptophyta; class Magnoliopsida; order Fabales; family Fabaceae; genus Acacia; species Acacia confusa. Next base: position 2,026,670 of record CM073507.1, on the reverse strand, counting down.
AAGTGATGATTTTCTTTCTTTTTTTTTTTTTCTAGAATATTATGCTCTATAAGATTTTATATCAAATTCTCAGGCAAGAAAAAAGCATTTTGTCAATTTTTATAAATATATTATTATAATTACACATGTTAATTATATACAAAAATAAATTAGTCATTCAACATTATTTTATACTACTTTTGATTATGAATATAAGTTGATTTTTTTGAAAAATTAAGGAAGCTAATTAAATTATTTTAAAGTATTTATATTATCGTTTTTTCTCTAAATTAATTTATTTGACTTATAAAATTATATATAATTTAGTGATACACAAATTAAATAAATCTAAAAATAAAAAAAAATTCAACTACATCATATTTATATTTAGCACTGAAGCTAGTAACTACACATATGTTCTTCCCGGGTACCCACATTTTGTTCCAATGCAATAATAACTTATTGTCTTTACGAAGCCAAAACCAAATCACTATGACTCGTTAACTGGACTGAGGAGAATGATCGAAGAGAGGGGGAGAGAGAGGAAAAGTGACAAACTCACTTTTATTTATTATTTGAATTATTGCTCAAAATGAAAAATATGCATGGGTGATTATACTCAGGGAATCAGTTTCCCTACCCATCCCAAGGATGGATAGAGAGAGCTAGCTTTTTCCATTTGGACCGTCTAGGTTTTATTTTTTTTTTTTTTACTTTTTATTTTCTTGAAAAAATTTTAATAGGTAGAGAATCTAAAATAAAGATAATCTTTTAACTAACCTGTTTTTAAAAAATAATTTTTTCATTTAAAAAATGACAATTAAAAAAAAATAAATTTGAATTATCCAGATTTAAAAAAAAAAAAAGATGGATAGGAAAACTGGTTCCTTATATTGACTTGGTTAGAAGAAGAACAGCCTGCCTCTCTGAGACCAACCAATATCGCATTCATATACATAAGCTGATCAGCATTTAGGAATATTGATATCACACACTTACTTCACTCATTTCTCTGTCTCTTTTTTTTTTTATACTTTAAAATATGCGTGCCTTTGTGATCTTTTGATAAAAAAAAAAAGCTATGTGTGCCTTGTTTTCAAACTCTGAACTCATAACTCGTGCTTAAGATCAGAGACGCACTGGACGAGAATGAGAAATCAAGAACGGCTGGAGAAATATTCAAGACGCTGAAAATTGAGAACGCGCAGAGAGCAGGGGCGACGGCTCGAGTGGCGGAACGCACAGTGGGAGAGTTCATATCTTCTTGCTTTTTCTTTTACTCCATTCTCAAAGCTAGGTTTTATTTATTTCATGGATTTTGATTTAGCCACGTTTGTGGTTAATTTGTTTTGCAACTTAGAAAACCTATGAAATTATTAATGGATTAAATTTAGTTATAATTAGTATTGATTTTGATTACTTAATTTTGTTTAGTTTTATCTCTTTAGTTATTGGTCATCATTGAATATGAATATGAGAATTAAGATTTACCTTGAAGAAGAGGATTTTAATTATTGGCCATCATTGAATATGAATCTGAGAATTAGGATTTATCTTGAGGAAGAGGATTTTAATTAGGCTCTCAGATTAAGTAATATGTGATTAGATAACGATTTAATTTGTGATTAGCCTTAATATCAATTTCATTAATCTCAAGTATAAAGTATAAATAGCTATAAGGCGACAACCCCCTCTTAAGAAGAAATTGTTATATCTAACAAATTTGATCAAGAGACAACATACTTCGGACACATTTTTCAAATGGGGCTATTAGGTATATGTCTATCCTAATCGTAAATTAAATCATTATCTAATCACGTATTACTTAATTAAAATCCTCTTCCTCAACATAAATCTTAATTCTCAAATTCATATTCAATGATGACTAATAACTAAAGAGATAAAACTAAACAAAATTAAATAACCAAAATCAATACTAATTATAACTAAATTTAATCCATTAATAATTTTATAGGTCCTCTAGGTTGCAAAACAAATTAACCACAAAACATGGCTAAATCAAAATCCATGAAATAAATAAAACCTAGCTTTGAGAATGGAGTAAAAGAAAAAGCAAAAAGATATGAACTCTCCCACTGTGCGTTCCGCCACTCGAGCCGTCGCCCCTGCTCTCTGCGCGTTCTCAATTTTCAGCGTCTTGAATATTTCTCCAGCCGTTCTTGATTTCTCATTCTCGTTCAGTGCGTCTCTCGGTGGCTGCCTCCGCTATTGCTTTTCTCTTTTAATAGATGGAGATTAGGTTTATTTGCGGGGTCCACACGTTTTTGGCATTCATCCGAAATCTTCTTCAAATCTTCATTGATTCTATCTAATATATTTGCTGCTGCGGTTTGTTATTCCTGTTGCTTCTTTTGCTTCTTTTCTCTCTCTCTCTCTCTCTATATAGTTTGCTTTGTTAATATCTCCTGCATTTATATTCAAATTCAGATATGAGATGTGCTATCTTTTGATTGACATGTCCTATAAATTAATAATAGAATATTGATAAATTTTATATTAAAATTTCTTTTATCCTATAATTAATTAAAGTATAGAAAAATATATAAATATAATTAAATAATTATAAAATAGTAACAAATTCAATCTGATATGTTTTAAAATCTATACTTATTTAATTATAAAATATATACTTATAATGTGTGCCTTTGTCTTTTGATAAAAAAAAGAGTTAAGATGCAAAAATACACATAACCTTTTCTCTCAGAAGCGCTCAGTACCATAACCTTTTCTTTTTGTGCAAAAGTACACACGACGTTACGTTTTGGGAGTAAAAATATCACGGGCCGTTAATTGATCAACGTTGACCGTTAAGTCTGACGGAAATGAACAGTAACTCTGCTGAAATTATTATTTTGCCCTTAGTTTTAAACTGAAATTATCATTTCGCCTCTAGTTTTAAATAATTTTTTTTAAAAAAAAAAACACTACAGCCCTCTGTTTCTTCGTTTTCAGTTCAGCATCAATCAATAAGCATGGCATCAGCTGATATATTTATATATACACACACACCTACATCAACGACATGCATCAGTCAATATATATATCCACTCGCAGAGTCACAAAAATGATGCTACAGCCCCCTATTTCTTCGTTTTCAGTTCAGCAGTTTAACATTTCATCACCTACATCTAAGACTCTTGATTTGCGTTGGAAAAATGATGAGAATAAGAAGGAAGAGAAGTTGGATGAGTTACCTCTGAAGATCAAGCTGAACAATGAGCAACGGGTGATTGGTTTTTCACCCCTGTTTCTATCGGATTGAGCAGGGGAAGAGTTCTTTGTTCAAAAGTCTCTTTCTTTCTTCAACTCTCCCTCTCATATTCCTTCTTGACTCTCTCTCTCTCTCTCTCTCTCTCTCTCTCTCTGAACTTACACTCAGCATTGATCACCCTTGTGAATGAATAACCAGAGAGCGTCGTATATTTATATATTAGGCTCAGGGTCCAGTCCGACGGCAAGAACCCAGAGGATATATGGTGTTGCGCTCGAGAGGGATGGAGGAGGTATGGTGCTATGGACTTTTCCCTATTCTTGCGCTGCTTTTGTGTTTGCGTGGATCATGTTGTGATCATTTCCTGATGCTTGCGTGCTGTTATGATCTCGACGGACTGGGAGAGAGAGAAAATGCGATGGGCTGATGCTTAGGTATTATGAGTTAGATTATGAGCTTGTGTTGCTGAGGCTATCGTCACGTGCTGGCTATTGGTGCATTTGCAATGAGCTTGGGGAATTAAGGAATGGCTGTATTAACTTGGTTGGGTGTGGCCGGTGAGCCCGTCGGTGGTGGGCTCACCCGCGGGGAGAGATTATTTTAGTTTTTATTTTTTTAAAAAAATTATTTTAAAAAAAAGCCGCCGAAGGAGGTCACCGGAGGTGGCATCCGGTCGTCGGAGGTGGCGGTCGGTGATGGGGAGGGAGGTCGCCACCGGTGGTGTGGCCCACTGGTGAGAGAGAAGTTATTTTAGTTTTTTGTTTTTTAAAAAAATTATTAAAAAAAAAGTCGCAGGAGGTGATCGCCGGTCGCCGGCGGCAGCCGGTGGTGGGAGGGTGGCGGTCGGCGGTGGTGGGGCCCACCGGCATGAAAAGTTTATTTTAGTGTTTTTTTTAAAATTATTTAAAACTAGGGGCAAAATGATAATTTCAACTTAAAACTAGGGGCAAAATGGTAATTTCAGCTGAGTTACTGTTCATTTCCGTCAGACTTAATGGTCAACGTCGGTCAACTAACGGCCCGTGGTATTTTTGCTCCAAAAACATAACGTCATGTGTACTTTTACACAAAAAAAAAAAGTTATGGTGCTGAGCACTCCTGAGAGAAAATGTTATATGCGTTTTTGCACCTTAACCCTAAAAAAAACTATGTGTGTCTTGTTTTCAAACTCTTAACTCATAACTCGTGCTTACGATCAGAGACGCTCAGAGGAAGGCCTGCATGTGTCATGGGGCCCTGAAACTCCCACAGATTAATACGTGTAATTTATACAATGGACATGTTTTTATATATAATATATTGTTTAATTTGAAGATTAAAGTAAGTTATTACGAGTACATTGTTTATAACGCGGGGACGTATATTTAATATAGATTTTATTATTTTTTTATATATATATATATATATATATATTATAAACTGATGACCAACCCAATACTTCATTAATTATATCTAACATCGGTGTATGTAATACGTGTTTCTGTTTTTTTATACACGGGAAAATAGTACATAATACATGTTTCTAGCTATTATAATCTGTTTGCTTTAAACGAAACTTTTAGCAATGAATTAATTAGAAGCCATGTAGTAAAATTGGCAACAGCCCGGCGGACCAAAGAAGCCAAGCTGGTAATTAATAGAAAATGAAGAAGATGAAAAAGGTCTAAAATAGAGGTTATTATATGACGAACTGATTAAATGACTCTCTAACATGAGGCAGTAAATTAATTATTCAACTGGTGAAGACGGAGAACCAGATGTTTTGAACTGCTAGCGAAATTTCATCCCAATACGAATTTGCTAATACAATATTAATCAACCTTGCTTAAATTACTCTATGAATTTGAAAACATATATAATTTTTTTTATTAATACAATCTTTGGACTCTCAAGTTTACTTTTGTAAGTGTACTTTTGTTTCAGTTTTAGTCTATTAAGTGTGTAATTATTAGTTAGTGTATATGTCTGTATGTGTTATATATTATTATTAGATGTTTGTTGTCGGGCCTGAGTTGTGAAGCTCATGATTCACTTAGATGGAAAGGCTAGTTGTTGTATAAATATGGATACAATGGTTCAATAACGATTGATGTTGGTTTTGCTTCTATGGTACAAGTCCATAGGTTTTCAAGGTATCAGAGATTGTGTGGGTGACTCGGATGTTGGGAGATTTGAGTGCAGATGGTGTATGGAGAAGAGGAGCCGAAAGCATCTCGATAAGTAAGATCCACTTCTCCAAGAGCCAACCACATACAGAAATTGGTAGGTAGATTTTCTTATCTCACTACTACTAGGCCCAGTATCTCTTTTGGTGTGCAGATCTTGAGCTAGTTCATGAGTGCTCCGAGGAAGTCCCATCTTAATGCTGCAAAACGGGTGGTGAGATATCTCAAACGGTGCCCCGGCTTGGGAGTTCTCCCTAGCGCCACAGAGAACCATAATTTAGAGAGCTACATGAATTATGGTTGGGCCACATGCCATGATACAAGGAGCTAGATTAGTGAGCGGCTACGTGCATCAAACTAGCTAGGATGATCACTAATCTGTTGGAAATCGAAAAAGCAACAAATGGTTTCAAAATCATCGGCAGAGTCTAGATTAGGAGCGCTAGGAAGTGCTATATTATATTAGAGATTGTGTGGGTGACTCGAATGTTGGAAGATTTGAGTGTAGATGGACTCCAGAAAGTACCAATTCATTGTGATAGCAAAGCAACTTTAAATCCGATCTTCCACAAAATGACCAAACATATTAAGATCTTGTTATGGTTATAATAGACAACGAGTAATATATAGTGCAGAATCGATGGAAAAAACAGATCTTATGCACGGATCACTAGTCACAATCATTACAAAGAGAATTGCAAAAAAGTTGCAGAAAAAGAAAGATACTGTAAGAGAAGAATAACAGGAAGGAGGGGACCACGAGAGAGAGGAGAATTCCGCAAATATATTCCACCTCTTTTTAGTCTTTTCTTTGTCTATTTATATCTGTAGCTTTGCTTACCTTAAGCCCAAAGTCATAAGCCCAATAATACTCTCTTTATAATCCAAACTCATCTTACTATGAGCCTGGTTCAATACATTATTCCCTCCTAGGAAATTGACCTTGTCCTCAAGGTCAAAGTATGGAAACATAGCAATAAAGTAGTCCAAGTAGTCTATGTAGGCCACAACTAGAATGCAAGCTAGCTTGGATGAATCATATATGATTTCAGGATACCATCCTTGCACTATAGCCCAGACAAAGACTTGCCATGTAAGAGGATCCAAACTATTCCATGCTGGTTTGAAAAGGTATGATGAAACCATAAAAGCATATATGGGTAACATCAATATAGGTTCGGCCATAAAAAGCAAAAGGTGGAAGTTTGCACCAACTAAACACCAATCTCCTGTAGCAGATCCATAATGCTAGAGCTCATCAATGAAAAATAGCCAATAATGGTTTTGAATGAATTCTAGTTCCCTGTTGCCTTCAATAACCAGATAGAAAGACCAACAAATTAAGGACATTGAGCCATGATAGTAGGGTCCCACCCATATAAAGTAATCTCGGAATGGTGCTAGTATTGTTACAGTAGTGAAGCCATGAATCATGATTATGTGAGGTGTCAACCAATTCATATAAGCAATGCAATCTTTAACATCCCCACTCATATAATTTCTTGGCACTTCAAATGAGTAATTGAAGCAAGGTAGTAAACAAGAATATAGCCAATCATGGGACACAACTGATGGCAGGCATTATATATCAATGGGAGTAAAGTAGACAAGGAAATTGGGACCAAGATCACAAGGCATTAAAAGATTCAAGTTTTTAGTAATTGGTTGCTTAACAACTTTTTGGATGTGCCACAAATCAAGTATTATTGTGACTGGCATAGCAACACCCAATGCCTCAACAACTACTCTAGGCAAGTTCTATTTATGTTTAGATTTTTCGTCAATCCTCAAAACCATTGGGAAGTTTACAATAAAATAGATGGCATAAAACAAAGATCCAACTTTGTACATAGCACCACAATCCACAAATTGTAGTAAAGGAAATTGGAAATAGTTAATATCTCTAGGTAGGCTATAAAATATGATATAGCAAGAACCCATGGAGCCTCAGTAGCCCTTTGAATTATAGCAGGAAAATTAGCTATCAAATTCCTCAATTTGTGTAGTGTCATGTTAGATGCAAATGATAAAATAAGAAGCAGACATGAGTGAACAAAAAAGTTGTGTGAGGTACATTATTCATTTTCCATGATGGGAAGGTATAAGATGCACCCAAAACTGAAGGGAAATAACGAGTCCAAGAATAAAAGTCCCATGAAGTGGTGATTGGGATATATTGGATTGCACTTTTCCATCTATAAGGCCATAGAGTTAAAATGTGTTGTAAATTGAAATTGTTCAAGCGACAACCAGAACCCAACATCCTTTGTAGTTTATATCTCACAATGAGTTGCCACCAGCTAGAGTTAATTGCATAACTAGTCTAAATGCTATAGGCGTATTTGTAATTAAAAACAAGCTATAATAGAGATGTGTTGCTCAAAGTTGGGGCACAAAGGCTAACATGCAATTCCAAACAGGGGCCAAAAACGCAGAGCAATAAGACTGGACAAAAGCACAATGTTAGGAACTTCATAGAAAATATAAATGAGAGGATATATTGTTTCAACCAATTCCAATTCCTCTTTGCTTCTAACGTCTCTAGGGTCATAAACTAAGATAAAATTTAGCCTATCCAATACTTGCAATAGAACCTTTCCCCAAAAATTCACAGACCAACAGACTGATCTAATAATCTTAGAACCATCGAAAATGATCACAACTAGAAAAGAAGTCAAATGCTTGGTACGAGAGTCATCCTCAATGACATAATCTAACAGAGCCAACTCGTTCTGAATTTGAGAGTTTATACCATATAAAATTTGACTAGTAGGAGGCTTACCAGTTGAAGTTGCTAAAAAGAAGCATAAGAGTTGAGCATTTTGCAAAGAAATGAATGATTGTTCGTGAATGATACTCATCGATGTTATCTCATCCATCCTCATCGCAGTCGGATATTGAGTCGAGCTGGAAGTCTTTGAAGATGGAGGTTCATCATTTAATCCAGATAGAACCACCAATAATTTTTCCAACTTCATGACTTGCAAATCAGAACCAGATTCCTGTAAGTTTGGTATCAACAAAACAGAATCAGGTTTCAGTACCAAACCATTCCCACGCAAGTCCAGTTTCAAACCTCCTGATCGTTGCGCATCTGGAATCTCCAAGTATTTAAAATGTTGTTCTGCCTCGAGGCTCTCTTGCAAAGCATCGGATCCGTCGAAGTGAGGAAAATCTAGCTTCACCTGTCTAGCGATCGGAATGGAATACGAACTTTGTTGATTAGCGGGTGTCGCCGGTGTAGATGAATCGATCTTCACGCTTGTGCTTGAGCTCTCAGTTCGTTTGTCAAGGTTTTCTAGTTTCAACCACACGACCTCTATTAGATTTTCCAGTTTAGTAAAGCGGCACTCAGCATCGGTAATAAACTCGTTGACCTTTGTTTGCTCAATTTGTAATTCCTTCAGTATAGTGTTCTCATCCATGTCTCTCAATGAAAGCACCAAAATGTTATGGTTATAATTGACAATGAGTAATATATAGTGCAGAATCGATGGAAAAAACATATAACACTGCTATACTGATATTGTATTACTCAAATGATCTTATACATGGATCACTAGTCACAATCATTACAAAGAGAATTGCAGAAAAGTTGCAAAAAAAGAAATACTGTAAGAGAAGAATAACAGGAAGGAGGGGACCACGAGAGAGAGAGGGGAGAATTCCACAACTATATTCCACCCCTTTCTAGTCTTTTCTTTATCTATTTATATTTATAGCTTTGATTACCCTAAGCCCAAAGTCATAAGCCCAATAATACTCTCCTTATAATCCAAACCCATCTTACTATGAGCCTGGTTCATTACAGATCTATTGTCACATTGTGCTTTAGAAATTGTAAGATGGTGTAATCGGTTTACATCATGTGAGCAGTAAAAATCAATTGGCAGACATCTTCATCACCAAAGCGCTTGGAAGGGAAGATTATGAAAGACTTTTGCACTAGTTAGGCACTATTGATGTGTATAGCCCCCAACATAAAAGGGGGTGTTAAGTGTATTATTAATAGTTTGTGTATATGTCTAAATGTATGTGTTATTATTATTAGGTGTTTAGGTTTTTTGGGCTGAGTTGTGAAGCCCATGACTCACTTGGATAAAAAGGTTAGTTGTTACGTTGTATAAATATGGACACATTGATTCAATAATAATGATTGATTATGGTTTTGCTTCTATATGGTATGACTCCATAGGTTTTCATTGTCCCTCAAATTTTATTCTATTTATAACATTAATCATTATTGTACAATTTTGTCCCTTGAAGAATCAAAGCTTGTGATTAAAACTTGAGAAATCAAACCTAAAATTAGAACAATTTTGAGAGGCCAAAAATTGTATTAACTATTTTCGTTTCTTATCTTCTCTCAAGTGATTGATTTTCCCACTTGAATAAGACTTCACTCGTCCTAATAATCTGATACTTTTCACTTTATTTCATTTTAGTTAGTGAGATATAAATCAACTTTAATTTAAATATTAGCCATCTTCTCCGCATAAAAAGGAGCTCACATCTAACTGTCACAAAAATAAATAATAGTTCATCAAAATCGCATATCTTAATTTGATTCAAATGAAACCAACATAATAGATATATAAAATTAACTAACTAAATTTTAATTTCTCCAAAAAGGGGTGATAACTTAAAAAAAGGTGAAACAAGCTGTTGATACTTCACTACATAGTCAATATATAGGAGGAGTTATTTCAAAAGGCATAATTAATGACAAAAGTTAATCGAAAATCAAAGGTTGCAAATTAATTTCTCTTCAGAATCATAAAGCTTGTAAGGGTCATTCTTTTGAAAAATAAATTAAACGATTTTCTATGCCGTTTTTGTAGAATGAACATAGAACCACACCACTCTTAATAGTATTCAATTGGCATTTTTAATCAAAGACAATTCGAAAATTACATGGAATCAGCTGATCTCATATATAGGTACGGTAATTGAAATGGCAGGTAACACTCATTGCAAATAGCATGGAGAGGAGAGGCGTTTGGTTCTACGTGGGAGGCGGCCGTGAAATTAATTAAAAGCCACACAGTTGTATTATTACAAGTGATCATATATACATGGTCATATCCCGACCGCTAAAAATGGTCAAAACACACGCATCATTCCCCAATAATAGCTTTCCTTTTCCTTTTTATAGAACGTAAAAACGTAATATAAAAACCCAAGTGCATGTGCATTAAGAAAATCGCGTCCTCTCTCGATCTCCTTTTTGCCTCCCCTGCTCAAGGATTACAAAGGTATTCAGTCTGAAAGGGGGAGGGGGGCAAGCAAAATAACTCTATCTTGAGGGCCTCTTTCATTAATAATAAAAAAACATGGGTGGAAAAGTTCTCATCTCCGCAGTTTCCCTCATCCTCGTGGTGGGGGTAGCCATCGGCACTGTGATAGTGGTTCATCACAAGCAGAACAATAATGGCGATTCCTCCGGTCAAATCTCTTCCCATCAGAATACGGTGGTGGCACAGATGTGTCAGAACACCGATGACCCAAAGTTCTGCCAACAAACACTGAGCCACGTCAATAACTCTGACCCAAAGGCATTCCTATCAGCCGTAGTGGAAGCAACCACCAACAGCGTCATCAAGGGCTTGAACATGAGCAACAGGCTCATTGTGGATCACAGCAACGGCGAGAAAGGCGTCAAGATGGCCCTTGGTGACTGCAAGGACTTACTCCAATTCGCCATGGACAGTCTTCAAATGTCCACTAACTTGTTGCGCAACGACATCAAAACCGTGACCAACCAAACCCCTGACTTCAGGAACTGGCTGGCCGCCGTCATCTCCTACCAACAGGCCTGCATGGACGGCTTTGACAACAACAACGACGGCGAGAAACAGGTCAAGTCACAGTTGCAAGAGCAAGCATTAGACGGCATCGGCAAGATCACCGGTATCGCTCTCGACATTGTGTCTAATCTCTCCAATCTCCTTGGAAAGTTTGGGCTGCAGTTGGATTTGAAACCTGCTTCCCGCCGACTTATGGAGGTGGACAGCGAAGGTTATCCGACGTGGTTCTCGGCATCTGACCGCAAGCTGTTGCAGAAGATGAAGAGGGGACATCATTTGAAAGCCAATGTGGTGGTGGCTAAGGATGGCAGTGGAAACTTCAAGACTGTCGCAGAGGCCATTGCCTCCTATCCCAAAAATGGTCTCGGCCCCAACGGTAGATACGTCATCTTCGTCAAGGCTGGCGTGTACCAGGAGTACATCATCGTTCCCAAAAATGCAGTGAACATCCTTATGTACGGTGAGGGCTCCAGTAAAACCATCATCACTGGAAACAAAAACTTTGTTGATGGGGTCAAGACCATGCAAACAGCTACCTTTGGTAAGTGATTCTCACCCAAGACCTGCTCTCCTTGTGAAGCAAAGTAGGCAGATCTTGGCCATCCAGATCTGGATGATTTTTTTTTTTTAAAACATGATAGTTAAGAAATTAGTCATCTTTATTTTTTATTCTGTACTGATTTAATAAAAATCAGATATGGACTTTAAATATTTATTGCATTAATTTCCTCAGATTGATATAAGGTACGTAATAACTATATTCATGATGATCATGTGTATATATGTGCAGCCAACACTGCTACCGGGTTCATCGCCAAGAAAATAGCATTTGTGAACAGCGCGGGAGCTGAAAAGCACCAAGCAGTGGCCCTGAGGAACCAGGGAGACATGTCGGCTTTCTTCAATTGCGCCATCCTGGGTAACCAAGATACCTTGTACGCTCAGACCAACCGTCAGTTCTACAAGAACTGCGACATCTCTGGTACGATTGACTTCATCTTTGGTGTGTCACCCACATTGATCCAGAGCTCTAGAATCATCTTGAGGAAGCCATTGGACAACCAATTCAACACAGTGACAGCAGACGGCACACCCCAGAAGAACATGCCCACCGGAATTGTGATCCAAAACTGCGATATCGTGCCCGAGCCAGCTCTGTTCCCCGTCAGGTTCCAATTGAAGTCATACTTGGGAAGGCCATGGAAGGCTTACTCAAAGACTGTGATCATGGAATCCAGAATCGGTGATGTTATTCATCCCGATGGATGGATTCCTTGGGAAGGAAACATGTACCTCGACACCTTGTACTATGCTGAGTACAACAACGAAGGACCCGGTGCTAATTTGCAGGCTAGGATCAAGTGGCCTGGTTACAAGGGCATGATCAGCAAGGCCGAAGCTCAGCAGTTCACCGCCGGCCAATTCCTCCGAGGTGGACCCGAATCCAACTCTGCCGTTTGGCTCAAGGCTCTCCACGTTCCTTATGACATTGGTTTCACCAAGGCTTGATTCATTCCAATGTATAGCGGTTATACTCACACACAGACAAGCACGTGTAATTTGTGATCACTCATGTGATGTTTGTGTTATTTGGCCCTTTAATGAGATTGAGAAGGGGCCTCATGTGGCTCGTTCTTATAGTTATAATACATTTTCTCCATTATTTGTGATTTAGCTCGTTTCTGTTATCATCCAACATGTTCAGTTAAAATAAACGTAACATTCAAAAGAAGCAACGCGTTCCAGCAATTCCAACTAAATCTTGTAATCATGATAGTTAAAATCTCATTTTATCATTGCGATATTGCGATTTTACGTTTTCACGATTTTTTTTCATTAAAACAATTTTATTAATTTTTCAAACACTTTTATGTTTTTATGATTTTTTTACGATTTTGCTATATTACGATTTTACATTTTATAATTTTTTCTTTTTCTTTCAATTTTATGTAAAATCTTGATTTTAACTACCTTGCTTGTAGAACTGGGAATCAGGGCCGGCCCTCCAAGGCCCGGAGTAAGAAAAACACATGTTTTTCAAAGCCTAGCCTGAGAACACCAGGGCCAGGGCCGACCCACAAGGCCTGTTAATTACTATTCTAAATTTTGACTATTTTTCCTCCACTTTTTTTTTTAAAAAATTATAATTAGTAAATTACAACACAAATTATTCAATAAATAAGCACAGTCACTAATTCATAATCAAAAGCAAACTATGTTCACAAATAACTCATATAAAACATAAAAAACATATCACTAAGTGACATTAGTACGATGACTATTATTGTCGTCATCTTCGTCACTATCATTAATTTTAACGACATTTGATTGTTCTTCACTTTGAGTAGTAGCCTCTAGCTCATGAGTAAGAATATCATGAAATTCTTCTCCTGCATAATGAACACATCCATAATCTTTATTTGCAACAAATAATAAATCAAATTATAAAATTAGAGTATAGTTATTATATATTTGTTGAATAAATAACTGTATAACAAATACAATATATATATAAATTAATAAATTTTTTTTTTAAAAAAAAAAAAGCTACAGTGGAAAGGGCCGGCCCAAGGCCTTCCAGGGCTAGCCCGTTTAAGCCCAAGGCCCATTAAGGCCGGTTCCCAAAGCTAATTTCAAATAACTCGTTCATTTTTCAAGCCCGATCCTTAAAGAGTCAGGACTTAAACGGGCCAGCCCGATGGGCTGGCCTGTTTTCTCAGCTCTACTTGCTTGTAATAATTTAGTAGTGAACAATTACACCATTAGCTTTCGCCCCGCATAATTTGGGTGGCAAATTCAATAAACGGTGACTTGCTGCAGAAATGAATCAGGGGCTTGAGTAGCAGTCCTACAAAAAATAAACGTATTATCCATGAAAAATTTCCGTCTTATAAAAAGACGTGACTTTTTTATCACTTTTTTTTGCGACGGAAATTTTCTACAATTTTTATTCTTTTTTTATGGGGTAAAAAGAGTAGACTAATAACAGAAATCAGCCTTCTCGATCTCCAGGATATTGAGTGTGAAGGATATAGAAACCTTCAATCAAATTACATCATCTGCTCTTTAATGGGAGAACTATTTTAATGAGAAAATTAAACTACATAATGAGTTCTGTACTAAATTTAAAGAGTAGGGATATAACTGTCATTATGTTATAAAAACTAGTATTCAAACTATCAACTACTCGTACTTCATTAATATATGAAAACAATTAAATATACTAAAGCGATGTCACTAGAACATATTTGTTTGAAAACGTACGTATCTTATAGTAGGCTTTGAATTAACCCGATGCCATTTTCTGGACATGTCAAATAAAAATTAAAAAGATCTAAATAGATATTTATTTATCACAAATTAAAACTAGTTTAAAAAATTTCCATGTAAGAATTTTCATTTGTTTTATTATGCATTTGGAATGACATTCCATAATCTAAATCGTGGATAGTTTAGAATCAAACACTCTTCGTGTATTTGAAAAAAAAAAAAAGAAGGTATCGAACGTCTTGTCTGCATTTCAATTTAATTCCATGAAATAATAACTGCAACCCTAGAATCATATTTTCATAAATTGAAGTAATAGGCCAACAACTCTCATCCAAAAAATAAATTATATAGTACTCCTTACTCCAATTCTTACTACAAGACTCACTTAACGTTTTTTTAGAAATTAAGAAAATCAAAATTTGTGTGTATCGTGTATAATTTGATTATATATTATTGGTTTATAAGTTAGGTAAATTATTTCGTCCATTTCTTTTTATAGAAAACAAGTACCTAACTTAGATCAAAGTGACATCTAAAGACTAAATATATAAAAGTTGTAACATTGTGACAAAACTACCCTTATTTATGAAGACATAAGGAATAAGAGAGAATATGGAAATTACTATAATAAAGAAGGTTGTATTAGAAAAAGAATGTGCGTTGGAGAGAGTGTGTGAGAAGTATAGGTAACTAAATATTTAAATATGAGCAAAATGAGAAATTAAAGTAATAGATACTCCCTCCATCCCCTATGTACAAAGTCATTTCAACCGAATCCCGAATCGGGGGATTATAATTTAAAAAGCAATTAAAATTAGTTAAAGTAATAAATATGTATGAAATATAAGTTGTTTTTAAAAAATATCATTATTTATAAATGAGTAAGAGAGAGGGTAATAATGAAAAAGGATAAAATAGAATGTATATGGGGAATAAATGAAAAGAGACCAATTGAAGACAAAATTGGTAAAAGTGTATGTATTATTAAGAGAAACTTAGACTTCTATAAAAAAGGGACAAGCCCATTCCCAAAAAAAAAAAATCTTGTAGAGATGGATGGTAAAAATTATGACATTCTCAAAAATTTTCCATATAATAGAAACAAAGAATAAAAAGAAACTAAGGGAATGGATTGAAATAAAAATGATATATATAAATAGTTTAAAATAATGTATTTAACTTTCTTAATTAATTTTAAAAAAATAATCAACCAGGTCTTAATATAAGATAGTTCTATATAATTGACACAAAATACTAACTATTAAAGAATGTATATTTTTATAAAAGAAACATACTATTAATAAGGAATATATATTAATTAAAAATGCATGACTTGTGTTTTGTCCAAATCAGTTAAATTAAATTAACAGAACTGATTGTTTTGAAACGAACCAAAGCATATATATATCGAACAATAGCTAAAGCAGTTTTTTTAAAAAAAGTGCTTAGGCCTACTATTAGCAAGTCTAAAGATTAGAGCTGGTTCGAAAGTTGAGCTGAGATGAAGGGTTTGTGGCGTTTATAGGCTAAATGATTCAGGTCATCAAGGGAGAGCAAAACAGAAGCGTTTCTATTTTTGGGCATAACACAGATCGATGAAACGTAGGTTTCTAAGAAAAGGGAATGAGACTATTTTAGGAACATGGCGGAGAGAGATATAAACACCACCCCCATGCATGGCTTCATCGCTCTCTTCATCACCCATTCATATATAACTATAGGAGGGCAATCTCCTCGTCCTCCTCCTTGTTTTTTTTTTAAAAATTTTCGCTCCGATTAACCCGATCTTCAGCGGTTTGCTCTTGTATGCTATAAGTAATTAATCGGAGAGGAAAGGCATTAACAATAAATTAGAGAGGAAAACGCAAAAATGATGAACAAGAAAGTGGTTGTGTCCGCTGTTTCTGTCATCCTCGTGGTGGGTGTGGCCCTGGGCGTCGTCGGCGTCCTCCACTACAGGAACAAGGGCAGCAGCAACAATGTGCAGCAAGAGACAAACACCCAGAACAAGGCCGTTGCCTCCCTGTGCCAAAACTCCGACGACCCCCAGCTCTGCCACGACACGCTCGACTCCGTAAACAGCACCGATCCTAAGGATTATATAAAGGCAGTGGTGGAGTCCGCCATGAAGACCGTTATATCGTCATTTAACTTGACGGACAGGATTGAAGTAGAGCACAGGAACGGGTCCACAAGAGGCATAAAGATGGCCGTCGAGGATTGCAAGGACTTGCTGCAATCTGCGATCGCGGAACTGCAGGCATCGGGTGTGCTGGTTCAAGAAAACAATGCCCGGAGCGTAACCGACCGGGAAGATGACCTCAAGAACTGGCTGAGCGCCGTCATCGCGTACCAGCAATCCTGTTTGGATGGGTTTGAGGCGGAGAACGAGGGCGAGAAAGCGGTTCAGCAGCAATTGCAAACGGGCGGTCTGGACAACGTGGAGAAGCTCACAGCGTTGGCGCTAGACGTTGTGTCCGGCGTTTCCCAGCTTCTCTCTGTCTTTGACTTGGACTTCGACGTCAAGCCTGCTTCCCGTCGCCTTCTGAATAACGTGGATTCTGAGGGCTATCCCACTTGGCTCTCGGGCCGCGACCGCAAGCTCATTGAGCAGCAGAACACTGGACATCCCACCGTTGGGCCAAACGCCGTGGTTGCCCAGGACGGAAGTGGCCAGTTCAAGACCATTCAAGAAGCCGTCAACTCGTACCCCAAGAAATTCGAAGGCAGATTCACCATCTACGTCAAGGCCGGTATCTACAATGAATACGTCCACATCACCAAGAAGCAGCCCAACATCTTCATGTACGGCGATGGCCCCAACAAGACCATTGTCACCGGCAACAGGAGCTACACCTCCGGCTGGAAAACAATCCAAACCGCCACCTTCAGTAATGAATCCATCCTTCTTCATCTATATATATAGTAAATTATTATGAATTAATGTATAATAATATGATATTCGTGCGTGCGTGCAGCTACCTTGGCTGATGGCTTCATTGCCAAGTCGATGGCCGTCGAGAACACCGCCGGGCCTGAAGGACACCAAGCAGTTGCACTGAGGGTGATGGGCGATCGCTCCGCTTTCTTCGACTGTGCCATCCGCGGCTACCAAGACACCCTGTACGCACACGCCAAACGTCAATTCTACCGCAACTGTGAGATCTCCGGCACAGTGGACTTCATCTTCGGATACGGAAGCACCTTGGTCCAGAACTCTAGGATCTTGATCAGGAAGCCCATGGACAACCAGCAAAACATCGTCGTCGCCGACGGCACTGCCAACAGGCAAATGCGCACTGGAATTGTCCTCCAGAACTGCCAGATCATGGCCGATGCCAGCCTCAACGCCGACAGGCTGATCATCAAGTCCTACCTGGCCAGGCCATGGAAGGCATTCTCCAGAGCCATCTTCATGGAAAATGAAATCGGCGATCTCATCCAGGCCGATGGTTATCTTCCATGGATGGGCAGCATGTACCTTGACACCTGCTACTTCGCCGAGTATGCAAACGCCGGTCCCGGTGCTGCCACAAACAAAAGGGTCAAGTGGGGCCACGGCGTCCTCACCAAGGATGAGGCCACTCAATACACCGCCGAATCTTGGCTCCAGGCCAGCACATGGCTCCCCGCCACCGGCATTGCCTTCGACAGCGCTTTCACCAAAGCTTAACTCATCCCTCTCCCTACCCATCCCCCACATTAAACCATCAACCAATTCATTTTCGACATTATTTCTGCAGGAGCTTTCACCACCCATTCGTTGCACCCTTGTTATTATTCCTATGATTTTATACTCTCCTGCATTTGTAATGGAGGGATGAGTTAAATATAATATATTATCATCCGACGCTTTCTTTTGTTTTTGTTCTTGTCATTCATTCAGATGTTAGAGATCCATTTTTAAATATGAATCCAAACTATTGGGAGCCCCCAAAGGCTTTCACCCTCTTCTTCGGCCCAAGTCTAAAGCAATTTAAATTGGTATAGCCCGCATCATATCTTATCTTATTTATTTCGGCCCTTGGGCTTATTCACTCATATATCAACACTGGGTCACTGACCTATAAAAGCGATTGATTAACTAATTGTTGGCACACAAAAATTAACTAATTATTAATTTACAAATAAAGAGGTCTTAATTAGTTTATAATAAAATAAAACATCTAAGTTCTTCTCATATCCGATCAAAATTAGGATGGTCTAGTATTAATCATTTTGACCTTCAATATTTAGGTTCCCAGGAATTGAATCTTCGGAAAAATCTTAACACTGTCCAATAATATTATTTTTTAAATACAGTTTTTTAAATTTCAGATAATATTTGTGGCCATTCTTCTTCTCATCATTCAACGTATGAATAAATAAGTCACCACCCACCTGATGCCGGCTCTAATGTTCTATCGCATCCTGACATGGATTGATAAAACAGAAAGAGTAAACAATTATTTGTTAAATAATAAAAACAGTACAACCTTGCAAGAAATGGATAATGAAGTCCTTTATTTTGTCCATTCTCTCACATACAGTTTCTTGTTTGGGCGCAAAATGATTAACGCTCATTATTACCCAAGTGATGTTTGCACTTTCACAATTTTCTTTGTTGAGGTGTAGACTTCAGGGCAAGAATGAGACAGATGAATAAAGAAAAAATGTATCCAACTACGCACATTTCAAATCTTTGGACACCATTGAACAGAGCTCTCGAGAGAATTCGCGCACTATAATCTTGTCGACGTCAGGATCCTTCTAAATTAATCAGTGAACAAAATTGGGCGGAAATACAAGTGAATTATTGGGGCATGGGTGATTGTGGTAAGGTTTTGAGGGGATGGAGCTGGGAGGAGAACAACTTGTTCGAGGTGGCTCTGGCGGTGGTAGACGAGCAATACCCAGATCGGTGGGAGGTGATTGCAGCCATGGTCGGAGGAAACAAGAAAGCAGGGGACGTTCAAGAGCACTATGTGATCCTTTTGGAGGATTTGCATCTCATAGAATCAGGAAAGCTCGACCATGACCTTCCACAGACCCAACCCTGTCTTCTGCTCCACTTTCCCCACTCCTTGTGATACCAAACTGTGTGGTTTTCCCTTTTTCTACTCTGCTCCTTTAGTGGCACTTGCGCATGATTTTTAACTTGTCGAGCTCTGGAAGTTGGATCCCGCAGCCTGCGTCTCACATAAACAACTGGCTGCATTTCCTTTCATCCCATAGAATTAAAGCGATGTACTTTCTTTTTATTTATGGTTCAGATGTATTAGATCACTCATGCAAATAAATACTTGATCATCCAAGCGTCCCTAGCGGAGGAAAAAACACTTCTCTCCTCTCTCTAAATTCAACTAAGTCAACGCATAAATCAATAAGAGATCAAAGAAAAATATGCCTGATTTCAGCCCCGCTGATTAATTCAGAAAGTCCATACCTCATACTCCTCTGCTTCACAAGGGCTGTTATATTCTGCACTGAATCATCTGGTGAATAAACCCTCAGCTTTCAAAAAGTTAAAGACACGGACGGTGTAACAAACAAATCATTAGGAGCAGACTAGCGAGCCTATGATACCCAA
Organism: Acacia confusa; assembly: GCA_037074495.1. Lineage (NCBI taxonomy): Eukaryota > Viridiplantae > Streptophyta > Magnoliopsida > Fabales > Fabaceae > Acacia > Acacia confusa. The sequence goes on along the minus strand of CM073507.1, from coordinate 2,006,648 downwards.
TATGAACAGGGCCTATTTTACTGTTATTTAAGGAAAGTCTAAAATTACATCAGATGAAATCACGATTAGGGGAAATGTCAGATGTAAAAATCATAACTCCTGAAGATGCAATTTCCTATCTAAGGGGTTTTGACAGATGGAGAAAAATTCAAGGGCAAAACAGAAATTGAAGGAATTGAGAAGAGAAGAGAAACAGAGCCAGGGAAGAGGCAGTGCATGAGCGAGGCCACAACAGATTTGTTGGCTCTCATTGTATCAATCTATTTCTGTTGATGGCTCCATCCATGCTCTGCCTGTTCCCAGCCTTTGTCCTGTCTCATAACTCCTCCACATTACCTCTGACTTGCCTCATCCACCGCCTAAATAAGCAGCTCCTCTGCAAAACAAAACCTGCCCAACCAATATCCCACTCTGCTGTTTAGTTTGAGCGTTCAAGCGCTCTTGAATGCATTTGAGGATGCAATCCCACTCTATATGTAATACTACGACTACTACATGAGGTGAGATTGGGTTGTAGTACACGCGTGTACTTTCATATTCCAGTTCAACGTTGGCCCCGTACTACTTTATTTCCCAAGTACTACACCCATCGCCTATCTGTACTGCCTTTCGTCTTGCAACTAAAGTCTAAATGCTTGCTCGGTCTCGCCGCTATACTACTAAGTACTTTATGTTTTGCTTGGCTTTTATTAGCAGATGTCGCCGGCTTGAGTTCTTGCACTGTCGCTGTAATTTAAATTAATTTGATTTCTGTGCGGAGAATAATGTTCTTACACGATGTTGTTAACTTGTTACGATTGTGATTGATGATTAGAATTGTTTTCCCCCTAGAATTAATTTTTTCACATGTTGCATATCGTTATGTGTCCTTAGCTATTCCCCCAAATATGAGTTCGATTCCGTTGATCAACAAATATACTCCCTCCTGTGTTTTTAATAAGGATAGTTGACTTTAAAAAAAAAATTAAGGAAGTTAAATAAATGATTTAATTATAATTTGCTCTCTCTTTAATCCTATGTCTCTTATCCTTAAGAGGTCTTCCTCCACTAGTAGGTTTTTTCGGAAAACTTCATTTATTCTGATGTGGATGGCAGGCAGGCCTATATTTCTTGGTTTCAATAAGACTCCTTATGATCGTTGTTTCTATCTACTACTCCCTCCGGTCTTAATTATAGGACAACATTTGGGAATTGGTTTTGGTTCTAATTATAGGACAAAATTTAAATTTTTGTCATTTTCTTTTTAAAATACCCCTATTTTATTTTTTCAAGTGTGTTTAGTTTTTGGTAAGTATATGCATTTAGACGTATAAAATTTTTCAGTCAAAAAACTCTTAAATTGTTAGATTTTAATTTGTTTATCAATGAATTAACGTTAATTTACCTCTATATATATATATAAACACACACATATATGCATAGACACACACATATAGACACACACATGCATTATATAAATATATATATGTGTGTGTTTATGTATATATGTATGTGTCAATATATGTGTGTACGCATACTCATACACTTGTGTGTGTGTGTTTGTTTGTGTGTTTGTGTGTTTATATATATGTGTCTGTGGATGTGTGTGTGTTGGGGGGTGGATGTGGGGTTTCTATTTGTGTGTGGATATATGTGTGTGTGTGTTTTTTTGGGGGGGTTGCAGATGTATATGTGTGTGTTCATACACATACATACATATGTGTGCGCACACACACACATATATGTATATATAGCAAGACTATTATTTCAATTAGAAAGTATAAAAATGAAGATTCTAAGTTGGGGAGGTATATTAATGTCATTAAAAATTTATATAAGGGCATTTTAGGAAAATAAGTGAAATTAACTAATTTAATTCCCCTTCTTAATCTCCCCAAAATCGGTTAAGTATGTCTTATAATTAGGACCGGATGGAGTAATATCTAAAAATAATCAAGTTATTAATGACTGGACGATACCAAGAAATAATAATTCCTCATGTGCGAAATTATAGAGGGTCCCCTTTAAGATCAAACAATTCCATCTGTTAAGTAGTCATGCATTGTGATAGGAACACTCAATTCTCAGGCAAATACAACTCTTTTGATCATTTCTTTGCATATACCTGCAGTAGCATTCAAGTAACACCCTTTGATTTCACCTGTTTTAGCCTGTGCTTTATAAATTGCTTCTGCATAAAAATAAGAAATGGTCTCTCTAACACATAAATGGTTGGGAATTCACATTCTCCATCAAATTTTATATTAGTTTGTAAGTCACAAAAATTATTTTGAAGAAAAAAATAATTTAAAATAATTTTTTTAAATTTCTTAATATTTAAAAAATAATAATAACGTTTTATATTTAGTTAAACTCATCAAGCTTGCTTGGAGACTTGAGATTTTTTTTTTTTTGGGTAAAATGGAGACTTGAGATTGCGGTGGCAGGAAATGGGAGTATTTGACGTGGGCCGACTGAAGTAGATTGTGGTGGATAGCCCATCAATATCAAGTTCCAAAATGCTTGCATCTCCAAGCCCAACCCACCCCCTTTTCAGCCCATATAAGCTGAGCAGGCAACTCAATTCTCTCTCTAGTCTCTTGTGACTTTGGAGGCATGAATTACTTTGAAGTTTTTTTTTTTTTTTTTATATAATTACTTTTGAAGTTTGAAAAAAGCTGTGTAATGAATTTCAGTCAAAACTCTAAACCATGGCCCAAAAAAACCATGGTTTTGGGCTTGATCCATATGTTTTAGTAACATTCAAACCATGGTTTTAAACCTTTTTTTTTTTTTAAACTGAAATAAAACTCTTCTCACATACTTATTTTAGAAATCATAAAAGTTATTCTCAAAAAAATTAATCCAAACATAATAATGTTTAGAAAAATAATAAAATCATAATTTAAGGAACTTTTTTTTCTTTAAATGAGACAAAATTCTTCTCACACGTTTATTTTGTAAATTGTAAAAGTAATTTTCTAAATTATTTTGGTCGATAGATAGATATTTGACTAACATGCATATGAAACTTTGATCCCACATAGTATCTCTGAGCATATTGATCGCGTGCACGCCTGGCACTCTACAAACCATCTAGCCATCCATTTGATTTACGCTCTAGGAAATGTTACGCGTGCTTATCAACTTACTAAACAGTATTGTCTCCGGTCATAATTATAAAACAAAGTTGATTTTTATTCTTAAGGAATTAAGAAAGTTAAATAAGTTACTTAATCATTTCATATGTTGTGTATTCTTATTTTATATATTAATTTATTAGTCAAACTAATTAGTTTAAAGAAAAAAATAAAAATACTCTAAAGTAATTTAATTAGATTCTTGAATTTCTCTAAAAAAAGTCAACTATGTCTTTTATAATTAGGATCGGAGAGATTATCATTTAGGACGTGCTTCTGAGCAAATCAAGTTCTAAAAACTGAGCATTCCGTTTCTCAAAGGACAGTGCTCTCAGTTGTCTTCTTCCTTTGACGCATGGCTATTAAAACGCTTTTATAATTAGGACCGGAGAGATTATCATTTAGGATGTGCTTCTGAGCAAATCAAGTTCTAAAAACTGAGCATTCCGTTTCTCAAAGGACAGTGCTCTCAGTTGTCTTCTTCCTTTGACGCATGGCTATTAAAACGCTTTACTGAACAAAACGCTTTTAAAACTGCATTATTTACTTTTGTATTTATACGAGTAGTTCGTAATTAATGTAGCTATTCTTGTCAATTCTTAACTGAAAAACGGTAAACATGATTTTTAAAGCTACAGTGAAAATTAAAGAAACTCCAAGTGACCAGTCTAGCTAGTAGCTTCCTAATAACCTGCCCACCCATTTATGATCCACAAGTGAGCAGCATAAATGAATTGAAACGAGAGACTATAAATTGCTTTGTAAACAATAGAACCAGGATGAGCATGCGATTGTTCAGTGATACGACGATAGATGTTGATGTTGGTGTTATGCTATGCAATGCAGCTGGCTACCCACTTTTGACTCTCAACTGCATAGAATTGGAGTCGAGTGAAGTTTTTTTTACCCAACCTTCCTTGACGTGTCAGTTGTTATCTAGGATAATTGGATTATGTGCTTATTTGGACTGACCTGCTATATTAAATTCAAAACCAGAGACACTGAAAATGACAAGGCAAGTGCCAACACAGCCACCCACACATTCACTAATTTGAACTTCCATTAATTAATAACGATAATGGGAGTAGTAAGTCTATACATATTGCGACACAGGCGGACCTGAATCGAATATTCCATCCAGAAAGATTCCCTCACGCGGGACATCTATCAATGGGCGGGCTTTCGAGGGGGAGGCCTGACCATCCATTTTCCATGATAAATTTCCAAAGGGGACTATTTTCTAGCTAGGCCGATCGAAACTCAAAGGTGGTTGTTAAAATTTGGTTTTAGCTTTGAAAAATGTCACGCCCGTGAGCACTAGAGGCTCAGAGTGCGCGGTGAAGATATGAGCATGATTCCAGCGGGCATATGGAAAGCAGGATGAGTGGGCTGCAGCTGACTTCTTTTGACTTTGCCATCAACCCCACCTGCGACTGTCACAAAATTACACTACATAGTTAAAATTCATTATTCATTATTATTTTAATTTACCTTTTCAATCATATATACATTTATCAGTCAAGTCACAGATTATTCTTTTTTAAAATAAATGTTGGTCCAATCATAAGGTGATTCTCACAAACTTGCAAGCCTCTTCACCTTCATTGGATCAAGATCAAATGGGAGCATGGTTCACTGTGCAATCATGATGAAGTATGAACTCATAACCTCCTGCTTAAATCATTATTTGAAGAGGTACCTGGTTAAGTTAAATAGCTTTGACATTTACAGATTTAATAATCCTTACATATAATTAATTCTTCTTGCCATATTACTTGGCGCGCTATAACGACTATCAAGTGATGAGAGCACTAAACCGCTTGTTGCATATACATATTATATCATGTCATGTACAAACTTATTAAATAGTCAAAATTATAGCAGATCAGGCATAATTATACCCAATTAAATTATCCTTATATTAATAATTAATAAGATACTTCGGAGCAATCACACTGACTTTATCTGTACTACGTACTACTATTTTTATCAACAAATACAAAATTAATTGATGCTTCATTAAAATGTAAAGCGACAATTTTTTTGAAACAGGAGCATAATCTTGATTTCAAAGAACCAAAAAAAAAGGGTTGCTAGCGCAGTTTAAAATGCACAGGGCATGAACGGAAGGCAATGGCGGCTCCGATTTGCTGGACCTATTTTTATATTTGATCGTTGACTATTTTATATTGCGCGGGGTTGAGTGAGGAGACTGCTTACCTGAGTTTTTGTTTGACTTGTCATCTCTGAGCGAAGACAATCCAGATGATTCATTCCGAATGTCATACATATTCAGAGATTACAGCATCTCAAATAGAATCTGTGCCAATAAAATAATTAGAAATTCACCCCTCTTGACTGAATTATTAATTACCATCCAGGTATATATATCTATCGCCCCGTTACAATCATAATGTTATTATTATATGCCACTGATTACTATTGAATATCCAAATATTTTTTAAAAGAGATTAGAAGTTAAATAAATTATTTTCAGTATTTATATTTATCATTTTTTTAAACTAATTAATTTTATTTATAAATTGATATATAACCTAATCACACACAACACATACTATAATTAAGTAGTATATTTAGCTTTCTAAACTTTTTTTTTTTTAAAAAAATAATCAATCCAGTAAGTTTTAGGACCGATGAAGCATATAAGTATCAAGCTGAGAAACTTCAACCATATAATATGGAAACCCAAAGCGATTACCAAGGGTCACTTTATATTAGTGTCTTTCATTTATGTGTTGTGATTGATTTTTGGAGAATATTTTTTACGATTTATAAATTAAACATATGAAAATAATTCTGTCCCAACTTTTTGGAAAAAGGTTTCTGAAACCCAAACACTCACGTGGAAGCGGCAACTTTTTCTGAAAGGAAAAAATCGATAAAGCAAGGTTAATTATAATATGGAAACAAATAACACAAAGCCGTGTATATTACGGAGCATTGTATTCCACATTTTATAGGATCTCTTCTTTCACACGGGAGTGCAGGTGTGTTTGCTGTGTTTCATTGTTGAGGTTAAAGTTGTGCGCGCGTGTCATGCGCGAATTTGGAGCAAACATTGAGATGCGTAAGGGAGCTTTTTCTACTGTAATTAATTTGCATTTGACCCACATCGTGTCCCTAATTATATGGTAGATAAACCTCATAACAAAGTTTTTCTATATTTACAAGGCTTGAATTCAAAACGTTGTTTAAGTGGCATTCTCCTTGAATTTTTAATATAAACATATTTATTTAATTTGATTAAATTTAAAAAATTGATTAAGTTAATTAATTTAACAAGTATTTTTCTTGACTAACTAGCTACCTTCCTCAATTCCCTCATCCAAACTTATTGGATCCAGGTGGCTCAAATTTATTTATTTTTATACTTTAATTTTTGTAAAACAGTAAAAAAAAAAAGGTGGGTGTAAATAAAAAACTAGGAAGGTTATTCGTGAATACATGTCAAACTGAATTAGGTGGATGGCTTAGTGCTTTTGTTTTTTTGGTCAAAAGGATGACTTAGTGCTGAGGGATGGAAAAAGTGGTAGTGGCGATATTATTTGAATTAAGGACAAGAGGCGGATCTGTGGATGTATCGTCAATTACTAATGAATGTCCCACCTGTGTTAGAATGCTGAATTGACTTAATTTATGCAGCTGGTTCAAAGGTTTTAGTGAAATTTGTCTGATTGTTTAGAGGCTAACGATTTGTCTGCGAGGGATTATATTGTGATTTAGCCACCTATTTGGATATATTGTAAATGACATCAGCTTATTATTACAGTACACAGAGGTCGGTAGGTTGTTATATTTGTCACAGCTGTTGGAAACTATTCACTTTATGACTTGTATAGCAAAACTGTTTCATATGAAGAAGAATAACTTGTGTATTTTTGATTAACCACCACTTACTATTGAGGTGGCGGAGCTTTTGACTAAAGATTCTAAATCTAAATGTGTTGTAAGTTTAGCCTTGTGAGGTAATATATTACTCAATATTTATTAAAAAAGATCAAGTGTGATGATAAGAGAGGTAAAGTTCATGTGTATTTTCGTTCCAAAAAAAGGTTATGGTGCTGAGCGCTCCTAGGGAAAAGGTTATGTGTATTTTTGCACCTTAACCCTAACATATTCTATCAATATAATAATTTTGATTTATGAAAATATATTTTTTTAAAAAATTTATTTCATAATAGATTCTTAAATATAAAATAATTTTTTATTTAAATCAATTTAATAATAATTTAATTTTTTATTTTAAATAATATTATTTAATTTAAATTTATAATAACATATGAGAGCACCACACAGGAGCTAGAAATTGAAGTGAGAAGAAACAGATTAAATAGGGATGTTATAAATTAAATAAAATAGCAATAACAATTTATTCATTTGTTATTAAAACCATGCATTCTCTATGTTGCGGATCGTGACCTTTGTTCCGTGAATGTGGCTATAGAAGCACCCAGATGTAAAGTGTTGGAACGGTTTGCGCAAATGCTGCTTTAACTCATTCATTATACATATTTATATATAAAGCCACGTACATAATTCCACCAGGTTAGTTAGAGGTCACTTTCTAAAGTCGAGGGAGCGTAAAATTACTTCTTCTTTTTTTTTTTAAAAAAAAAAACTAATTTATTTATTTATACCTTGGAAAATAATAACAACCTATAATTTATTGGAAAAATAGAAATCTATGAGAACTTGTTCTATTACGTGCTAAGGAAGTGATTTGCTGAGTAAAATCCATGTGGATTTTACTTTTAAATTTTTTTTATCAGTTTTCTATGTAAAAAAATATAATTAATGCAGGATTGATTATAAACAACCCCTGAATTTTGGAGCGGAGAGGCTTTCGAAAAAATGGAGTAGAGAAATTCAGAAATCGGCCACGACTTATTCTTCTGTCATTTGATGTTTTCGGAAGACTACCCCTTTTTGTTTTAGATTTTGTTTTATTTTCTTTGTCGCCATGGATAAATTAGATGGCATGTTACCAAAAATTAGTGTAAAACTATAAAAACATTTTTATGTTTTTGTTGGAGTGATATGATACATGTTAAAACGTAAGTATAGATGATCGTCAGTAAAAATGGGTATGTAATTAAGAAGGTTGGAAAGACAATTTAAATGTTGTGAGAAAAACTTTATTGAAGTTGACTTGAGGGAATTTCTTAATAGATTTGGACATTTCAAATTTTGTAAATGAACTTGTTATTGTTATAAGAGTAAGAGAAAAACATATTGAGGATATGTATCTGATATAAGATGATGTGTTTAGTTTGAATAAGTTGATATAATTTAAGAATTGTTAAAATTTATTCTTTTAATCTTTTAAAATTTAGTTGTGGGAGCCGTTAAACTTTTTTGGTGTTTTTTTACTTATATTTTATATAGTCATGTGACTTATATCTTTTAAATATGAAATTGTTCATTAAATTTTTAATAGTTATTTATATTTTTACACACAAATATATATATATATATATATATATATATATATATATATATATATATATATATATATATTAACTTTAAACAGGAGAAACGAACTTCACATTTTGTGTTGTTTCTACCATTTATTTTCTTATCACCATTTTCGTTTCTTCAAAGGAACTCAATTTTGATCATATTTGTAACCTGTTTGACGCAGCGGGAGTTGCAAATATTAAAGCTGTGGTGCATGAAAAACGTAGTTAACTCTCTCGAGCCCCAAAAAGAGGAAACATTTCTTCGTCCTTAACTGACTGTAGTGGTTAAATAAATTATAATAAATCCTCCATAATTAATGATATGCTATTAATGAAAAAAAATCAGTAACGCGTATTCCACAACATGTTGCGAAGATTACCCCCTTCTTATTTCCATGGCCATGCACGCATATATTACCAAAAAAACTTGTAATTAAAATTAAACAAATGAGACCAACAACTTATTGTATAATGTGGTAAATGACCTCACCCTCATTAAAATAAAAAAAAAAATTAAATATTAAGAAACATATTTATTGAAAAAAGAAAAAATTATAATTTATTCTAGAAGTCTAAACAGAGGAAACCCAGCCTTGATTAAATAAGAAAAACAAGTGAGTGTGGAGACCTTATAACCCCACTGACGCCTTCCTTGAAGCCTTTTCAAGTTTTAGAGATGAGGTTATAAATTCAAATTCTGTATAACGAGTAATATAATGTAAATATTGCCCGCAACAAATCTCGGCGTCTTTCTTTCTTCGTGGAAGACTAGACTCCAAGCTTGTTTGGTGGTTGAAGTGGCCTTCGAATTATCTTGTCCACCAAGGGGCAAAAAAAAAAAAAAAAAAAAAGGCCCCAAGAATTCCATTGCATACAGCTAACTAAGTCTAGAAATGATAAAACTCAAAAAGGCTATGAGAAGTCTAAAAAGGACTTTTATAAATAATTAGCTGATAAGGGGGACGAATCCCACTATTGGTGGTGCATCAAGTTCCCGTGCCAGGAAGATGCGTATGAGGAAATTATTAAATATATTGTCAACATCTAGAGGAGAAGAAAGATCGATGTTGATATGAACAACCAAACATACATGTACCGCCAATATATATAAATATAATATGGTATTCACACAACATTATTATATTATTTTGGGAATCAGCTCTATCGTGGCGTTTGAATGCGACAAGTAAGGGAAATTTACCTGATTAAAAAATATTTAAAAATAAAATACCAAAACAAGGCACTGTTCAAACATATTATATTGCCGGACTAATGCAGTTAATGGCTCCACTAAGTAGCGTCTCCATGTCCAACGCCACTTTGTCAGTGGCGCCAGATGATGTAGCGTCATGTTAGGTGACGTCACCAACTGCATTAGTCCGGAAAATATGTTTGAACAATGCTTTATTTTAGTATTTTATTTTTAAATATTTTTTAATTAGATAAATTTCCCCGAAGAGCATATAATATGTGTGAAGCGTGAATCCCTCCATACAGAAAGCATCCAACGCAGCATTATTTGTACGCAATAATTGAGCCCAAGAAACTGCAGATCCATTCACAATCTGATATTCAAAGCAAAGGCCTCACCACTGTTCATTCTCTCAGTAATTCCATAATCTCTCAATTAACTCTATTCAATCCATTCCTTCGCTCTTCCTTTCATTGCTTTCGCACATGGATTCTTTATGTATGTGACTGTTCACGGACGGCTGGTCTCGGCCTTTTATGCAGATTCTTTTGTTTTATTTTATACCTCCCACCTAATTGCTCCTACTAATCTCAGGATTATTGCTTTTTCCCTCTTTTTTATGATTTGCTTCTTGTCTATTTTTCCTGGAAACATTTTAAATTAGGACAGATATAATAATATTTGTTATCTTATTGGTTTGACAGCTATAAATATCTCACTCATCCAGTCCACAGTATTTACTTCTTTGTTTTGCCCTCCTATATATACATATAAATCTTTCTATATAATTAAAATTTTGTAAATTATTAATTTATTATAACTAACGTAGTATAGACTTTTGGTAAGGAGAATAACTTTTATACTGGTCCGGTTCTAGACATAGAAGTTATTTTGGAGTGTAAATTGCTTTTATATAAATTACTTCCTCAGTCTTAATTATAAGACATAGTTGATTTTTTTGGAGAAATTAAAGAAGCTAATTAAATTATTTTAGAATATTTTTTTAATTAATTAGTTTGACTAATAAACTAATATATAATCTAAAAATACATAACATATAAAATAATTACGTAACTTATTTAGCTTCCTCCAAAAAAAATCAATTTTATCTTATAATTACTTTCTAAATAATATTTATATTCACCCGAAGCGTCCCGCCATTATTATAGGTGGAGCGGAAGAGTATATGGATGGATAAAATAACGCCCATGTAAAAGTGTAGTCAATGAATCAGAGAGTTATAAAAATTAAGAACTTTGTGCGTTTCCATTTATTCTCGGGTCGAATAATATTCAACCCCTCCCCTTTTCTTCCTCCGTTATTCTTTTGTTTCAGTGTTCTAGTTCTTGGGTCTTTCTTTTCATACCGGTAGCCAAGTCACCGCCATAGCGTTATGTATTCTTGTAGAGATTCCCTTTTTTCATGGTTTCTGCTGCTGCTGCTGCTACAACTCTAAGGGCGAATTATTTTCCTCCGCCGTCTCGGTCCTTGATAGTTGATTCTTGGTAATCCCTTCTTTTTCTTTCTGTGAAGTTTGTGAGAATATGAAAAGTTATATATCGTCTTTACTTTCTTGTCCGGATCAGCTAGCGCGTGTGGTCGCATCTCTGCGAAATCGGTGATCTACGAAGTAATGTATTTTGCTAGAATTTAATAAGATGATGTATCTTTCACTGTATTTGATCCTCAGTTCATCAACCAGGTAGGATAAAAACAAGTGCCGACTTAAAAAGCTCGCCGGTTGGGGCTAGTTTTCTTATTTGCCAATTCTCAGATCCTACACGTTGTGATTTTTCCACTTGTTTTGTTTTTATTTTTGGTTTTTTTGGTTTTTATTTCTTTACGTTGACGTGCGTTAAAAGCTTCACATTTGCACGTTTAATGAACTAATGAAATGCCAACTGGGCCACGGAAGTTGATTTGCTTTGAAACAATCTTTACCAGTTCTATTATTTAATGCGAGCTCAATCCTTGCCAATTAGTGCTGGCTATTTTCTCCTTCTGATTCGATTCGATCTCTCGAGTTTGCTTCCTGAGTTGCTGATTTGCAAAGCGATTTTTCTTCCATAGGTGAAACATAGTAGACGCTCGTTCGCTGATCTGACATGGGTGAGAATGGCTTGGATGGCGATGCGACTGAGCATGATAAGGCAACCACATCAGAGAATCACGCAGAGACCAGCACAAACGAGGAAAACAGAGAGATGGCAAAGCAAAAAGGAAAAGCCGACACAGTTCCATTTCACAAGCTGTTCTCATTTGCGGATTCCACCGATATTCTGTTAATGATTGCTGGCACCATTGGGGGCATTGGAAACGGTATGGCTTTGCCTCTCATGACGTTACTGATGGGCAGAATGATCAATGCTTTTGGTCATAACCAGCATAGCAGCGACATCACTGCAATAGTTTCCAAGGTAAAAGCAGCAGTAGTTATCAGGTTCATCTCATATTTCTGGCTAGAAAGAGATGCATCTGAAATTTTGACTTTGGGTCAATAAATTCCCCAAGTAACCGAGTCAACATTGGGAATCTAGTACAAGTATGCGTTGGAACCTCTTGTCTTTCTTCTGTCATTTGAATTTTGGGCAAATTGCAGGTTTCTTTGAATTTTGTGTACTTGGCAGTAGGAAGTGGCGTGGCAGCATTCCTTCGTAAGTATATGGAACAATCAAAATTACTTGGAATTTCCTGGCCTTGATTGCTCATCTGAGTCCCTTTCCCTCGCTTTGATTTTATTTTGCAGAGGTGTCTTGCTGGATGATCACAGGTGAAAGACAGGCTGCGCGGATAAGGGGATTGTATCTGAAAACCATACTAAGACAAGACGTTACTTTCTTCGATAAGGAAACAAACACCGGAGAGGTGGTCGGGAGAATGTCCGGCGATACTGTTCTCATACAGGATGCCATGGGAGAGAAGGTATTAAAGACTTGAATCAGAATCAGGAACAAAGAGACACCGACGAATATTTTCTAAACGCCTTCTCGTTTTAACAGGTTGGGAAATTTCTGCAACTATTTTCAACATTCATCGGCGGCTTCGTGGTAGCATTTATTAAAGGATGGCTTCTTTCACTCGTCATGTTGACCATTATTCCATTGCTTGTGGTATCCGGGGGAGCCATGGCCTTCATTATAGGAAGGATGGCTTCCCGTGGTCAAACGGCTTATGGGAAAGCTGCAAATGTCGTTGAGCAAACTCTTGGCTCTATTAGAACTGTAAGTTGTAGCTAGAGCTGAATTGATATTTTGGGAAGTTCTATCGAGATCACATTAGAGAGGGCTGAATTAGATCTTACCTTTCGTTGCGCATACATGTCCAGGTTGCATCCTTCACAGGTGAAAAGGAAGCAGTGTCTAGATACAACAAATTTCTTGGGGATGCTTACAAATCAGGAGTCCGTGAAGGTTTTGTAGGCGGCCTTGGTTTCGGCACGGTTATGTGTGTGTTTTTCTGTGGTTATGCTTTGGCTGTATGGTTTGGCGCAAAGATGATATTGGAAAGAGGATACAACGGCGGAACGGTGATTAATGTAATTGTCGCTATATTAACCGCTTCCATGTAAGTATCGACACAACCATATACATGGCCAACGACATAAATGGATGCATCGCTCACTTCATTTTGCTGTATGGACAGGTCTCTTGGTCAGGCCACCCCTTGCTTGAGTGCTTTTGCTGCCGGTCAAGCTGCGGCTTATAAAATGTTCGTGACAATAGAGAGAAAGCCAGAGATAGACTCTTACAATCCAAACGGTAAAATATTAGAGGACATTAATGGCGACATAGAGTTGAAGGATGTTTACTTTAGTTATCCAACTAGACCCCAGGAGCTAATATTCAACGGGTTCTCTCTTCATATCCCAAGTGGCACCACTGCTGCCTTGGTTGGAGAGAGTGGAAGTGGGAAGTCAACAGTCATTAGCTTAATCGAAAGATTCTACGATCCACAGGCAGGTGAAGTTCTTATTGATGGCGTCAACTTGAGAGAACTTCAGCTTAGATGGATTAGGGGTAAAATCAGCCTCGTCAGCCAGGAGCCCGTGTTGTTTGGATCTAGCATTAAGGATAACATCTTATATGGAAAGGAGGGAGCAACACTTGAAGAAATAAGGGCTGCAGCTGAACTTGCAAATGCTGCTAAGTTCATCGACAAATTGCCACAGGTCCTAACTTACAACCAATTTTAGTACGATTTTAATTCAAATTACTTATATTTAAAGTCACGATGCTTAAATATATCACTAACCGTGGGCTAAACCCAGGGATACGATACAATGGTTGGTGAGCATGGAACTCAACTGTCTGGTGGACAGAAACAGCGTATTGCTATTGCAAGAGCAATTATAAAAGATCCAAGAATACTTCTTCTAGATGAAGCGACGAGTGCTCTAGATGCAGAGTCTGAAAGGATAGTTCAAGAGGCTCTGGATAGGGTCATGGTCAACCGAACTACTGTTATTGTGGCTCATCGGTTGAGCACAGTGAGGAATGCTGATATGATTGCTGTGATTCATAGGGGAAAGATGGTTGAAAAAGGTACTATATATACAATACTAATTAGCTCAGCCACTGTATTAGTCCTTTCCATCGATCCACAACTCACGAGAATCAAAATTCAAATAATCGCAGTTTCGTTTGTATGTCTTACTGTAGTTTTATGTGGCTGTTAATCAGGAACGCATTCAGAGTTGCTCGAGGATCCCGAGGGAGCTTACTCTCAGCTTGTACGCTTGCAAGAAGTTAAAAAAGAGTCAGGGGAACCTTCAGAGCGCCAAAATAAAAGTGAAATTTCCGTAGAATCATTCAGGCAATCGAGCCAAAGGAGGTCGCTTCGGAGATCCACAAGTCGTGGATCATCTGTCGGCAACAGTAGCAGGCACTCATTTTCAGTACCGTTTGGCATGCCCACTGTAGTTAACGTCCCTGAACCTGAACTTGAAAAATTAGACGCAAAAAAACAATTGCCCCCGGTTCCTCTTCATCGCCTTGCTTCCCTTAACAAGCCTGAAATTCCAGTGCTTCTGCTCGGATGTGTGTCTGCCGTTATAAATGGTGCAATACTTCCGGTGTTTGGTTTGTTGATTTCCTCTGTTATCAAAACATTCTTCGAGCCAGCTCATGAGATGAAAAAGGATTCCAAGTTTTGGGCTTTTATCTTTTTGTCCCTCGGCATTGCTTCTCTGCTTGCAGTTCCATCCCGAGGATACTTGTTTTCTGTAGCTGGATGTAAGTTAATCCAACGCATCAGACTGATGTGTTTTGAGAAGGTTGTAAACATGGAGGTTGGTTGGTTTGATGACCCAGAACACTCAAGTGGAGCAATAGGTGCAAGGCTTTCGGCAGATGCTTCGACAGTGCGAGCCCTTGTTGGTGATGCGCTGGGTCTTCTGATTCAAAATATAGCATCGTCGTTGACTGGTTTAGTTATTGCTTTCGTTGCAAGCTGGGAGTTAGCTTTAATTATTCTGGTCATTATTCCCCTGATTGGGGTGAATGGATATGTTCAAATGAAATTCATGAAAGGTTTTAGTGCAGACGCAAAGGTGAGCTTTCTACTTTCTTGTTGCTATACATTCCAATATATAATTCAAGTTTTGATAAACAAATTTCTCAACACGGCAATGCGAATTGCTACAGATGATGTACGAAGAAGCAAGCCAAGTAGCTAATGATGCAGTTGGAAGCATTAGAACAGTAGCTTCTTTCTGTGCCGAAGATAAGGTAATGGAACTGTACAGGAAGAAATGCGAAGGCCCCATGAAATCGGGGATGCGACTAGGCTTGATCAGTGGAATCGGATTTGGGTGTTCGTTTTTCTTACTTTTTAGTGTCTATGCAACAAGTTTCTATGCCGGAGCTAGACTTGTGGATGCTGGCAAAACTACGTTCTCAGCCGTTTTTCGGGTACTGGCCAGCTCTTGGAATAGATGTTGTTACATTATGCTTTCATCAGTTCCTTCTGACTAATTAGATACTCTAATGGTTGGTAGGTTTTCTTTGCTCTGACAATGGCGGCAATGGCAGTTTCCCAGTCGAGCTCAATGGCTCCAGATTCTAGCAAAGCCAAGTCAGCCGCTTCTTCCATATTTGAACTAATTGACAGGAAGTCCCAGATAGACCCCAGCGACGAGTCTGGTGCCACGTTGGACAACGTTAAGGGAGAAATTGAGCTTCGTCATGTGAGCTTCAAGTATCCATCCAGACCAGATATACAAATTTTCCGAGACCTCAGTTTGGCCATTCATTCGGGCAAGGTACGTAAGCGAAGTCTTTCTTCTCTTTCATATTTCCTTTTCCTGATGATTAAATCAAAATACATGCTTGTAAATTGAAACTAATAAATTCCATCCATTTAATTTGTTGTTGCAGACAGTGGCCCTAGTTGGAGAGAGTGGAAGCGGGAAATCAACAGTGATTGCGCTGCTGCAAAGATTTTATGACCCAGACTCAGGTGAGATCACGCTTGATGGAAGAGAACTTCGAACGTTGCAGATAAAGTGGTTGAGACAGCAGATGGGGCTGGTGAGCCAAGAGCCAGTGTTATTCAATGACACTATCCGTGCCAATATTGCTTATGGAAAAGGAGGCGACGCCACTGAAGCGGAAATCATAGCCGCAGCAGAACTAGCCAACGCTCATAAGTTCATAAGCGGCTTACACCAGGTAATGAGAAACAAACCCAACAACTAATAAGTCTCGATCATATAACCTTACTAAGTAATAATTTGTTTGGGAGGATTATTTAAGTGAGGTTTTGTTTGGTAACTACAGGGTTATGACGCGGTAGTGGGGGAGAGGGGGCTGCAGTTATCAGGGGGGCAGAAACAGAGAGTGGCCATAGCACGTGCCATAATAAAGAGTCCAAAGATATTACTGCTGGATGAGGCCACGAGTGCGTTAGATGCAGAGTCAGAGAGAGTAGTGCAAGAAGCATTAGACAAAGTGATGGTAAATAGGACTACGGTGGTTGTGGCGCACCGTCTGTCCACTATCAAGAATGCGGATGTGATTGCGGTGGTCAAGAACGGAGTCATTGTGGAGAAAGGAAGGCATGAGTCGTTGATTAACATTAAAGATGGCTTCTATGTGTCCCTTGTTCAGCTTCATACAAGTGCTTCTACAGTATGATTTTAAGCTACGTCCCTTCCTACATTATTTTATTTTCCTTCTTTTGGTATAAAGCAATGCATACACAAACACAATGAAGCTATATATATATGTAACCCCTCTCTCAATGTCTACTCTCATCTTAAATACTAATAGCAAGTTAGCAACGCCGTTCGGTGCCCCAAAAAAACAAAAGCCTTCTTTTGTGTTTGACTGGTGAGACGAAGCAGAGTTTATTCCGGTGGGAAGTGGACTGGCTAAAAAAAAAAGGCCGAAATTCTGCATCAGATTGATATTTTAATCTTTTGTAAATTATATTTTAATTCTGATTTTTTGGGGAAAAATACAAGGCCTCTGATAAACTGCTCTGCTTAATAATTTTTTATCAAGTTATCCACTTACCTAGTGGGCACGTTAACCTAAGGGATGGCATGTAGGGCAGTTTATGAAAGCTTAAAATATTCAAGCAAATTAGTATCCGCTTAACCATCTAATGAATTCCTTGAAGTGGACGACGTTAGCATCAATGAAAAACCTCAACAAGCGACTCGCGACTCGTTGTTTAAAGCTTGGAGGACGTGTGTAGCACAAACTTTGTAGTCAAATCTCGACAGTTATTTGATCTTCAAGATAAGTTTTTTATTAGAGTTTTTTTTTTTAATATTTCCGACTTAATTAATAACCAGCGGAATTGTTTGAGAACATGATGAGATGTTAAAAAACGATGGATATTAAGTTATGGTGTCATTTTTTACCCTGAAGTCCGAAGAAAGGATAAAACGGAAGTACAGATAAGTGCCAACGTCATGCATGACAGCTCATGACGTATACTATGAATAGGAAAGATAATAATATTCTACACCCTTTTATTTTTATTATAAGATACCAAATAATAATTTTCATAAATCCATAAAAACAGTTAAAATTAATAAAGTTATCCTAAAATTTAAATAATTTATAATATTACATCTACTAATTATACTAAATTTTAATATTATATTATTATTACTCTCATCTACTACCCTTATTAATTTTGAGCATACATAAAAAAAAATAAAACTTTTTGAAAATAAGTAAATGTCTTATAAAAAGGACTAAATATATTTATTAGTTAATGCCTTATAATAAAAACCAGAGGAAGAATATTTTTCTAACTCATTTATCTTCCTTAATCTTTTAAAAAAATCAAGTGACCTTTATATTAAGGACTATAAAGGGTATAACATTTGTGATTTGTCAATCAATTAGAGAAGGATTATGGGGCAATTTTGCCCAACCATTTTTCATTGGGGGATAATTTTACTTTGTAATTTTAAAAAATGGAGTCATTTTGCCTTGAATATTATCCCAGTTAGTTTTGATCGTTAATTGACCAAATGTATTGAGCTAACAGTTCACATGTTATCCATATCATTTTTATTAAGGTGTAAATTTGAGCAAAAACTTCATTTTTTCTTTCAAAGTTAGATTTTAAATTTTTGAGCTAGTTTTACACTTTAAAAAAAATGACGTGAATAACGTGTAAACTAGCTTAACATATTTAAGCAATTAACAGTTAAAATTAACTGAAATAATGATTAGGACAAATTTACTCCATTTTTAAAATTTCTGATAACAAAATTAACCCCTTAGCCTATAAAATAAAAGCAAAGAGGAGATAGAAATAGATATGATGCCAAACTCGTGGGTGGTTGTGTAACAAACAAACAAAGAAAGATGTCAGTGACGTCTTTGCTTGTTTGTGCATGCCGCTTGCATACTCTATAGTCCATGATAGCTACTCCTAAGTCCTAACAGATCAATTATAATCAAGCGGCCAATGGAGTTTCACCTAAAACACTAGTGCTCGTATTTAATAATAATAATACTCTCTCTCTCTCTCTATATATATATATATATTATAAAACAGTGGCGCAATTTCTAGAAGACGGTAACATGCCAGTAATGTTGCAATTGGATATTTTATTCCATTCATTCAATAATCCTTCAATAAAGTAAGTGGAAGCCTCACGGAGAAAATACAGCAATTTGAATCTCAGTTAAATGATCGAACGCCTCCAAAAGCAAAAGCTTATTGGTCATTCATATATATGATTGATTAATAGCCCCAAATGGTTCAACATGCATTTAAAAAAAGCCCAGAAATACTCGTACGTAATAATCCAAATATGCTTCGCCGGTTTGTCTCATAACAGTTACTGCACAGTACACATACAGTTTCTGTATCCGTTGACTTTTGAAAGCTGCCAACAATAGAATGCTCCGAACAGGATCCATCATGAATATGATGATGAAAATTACGACTTTTTATAATCATGGGAGTATAACTGAACCCACCTCCCATGCTCAATAAAGGTGGACACTGCGTGGTTTCTTTTTCTCCCGTTCAATCCTTCATTTGTTGATTATTTTCAACTTGTCTACAAATCTTGGCAACCAAAGAAAACAACTATAATCAAGGTTGTCTAAATGAATTATTGTGTCGATCTGAAAGTGCTTTTCAAAGGAACACAAGTTTACTCAAAACTAACTTCTCAACATAATTTAAATATTTTTAATTTAAAGTATGTTGATTGCTTACGAAAACATACATTAACGCCTAAGTTTTTTCTTTTTTTTTTTTAAAATAAAAAAAGTATTTCTTAGGAAAATATGTAATTCAAGTTCCTAATATTCGTTGTTAGGTTCCTTAATTACACTTGAA
This sequence comes from Acacia confusa, assembly GCA_037074495.1. NCBI lineage: Eukaryota > Viridiplantae > Streptophyta > Magnoliopsida > Fabales > Fabaceae > Acacia > Acacia confusa. The sequence continues at coordinate 1,987,041 of CM073507.1, read as the reverse complement.
CACATTTCAAAAATTGGATACACTGAGAATATGGCATAATGAATATGAGGAATTTAACTTCGATTTTGTTGTTCTTTTATAAAAAGTTTTTTTTTTTTTTTTTTTACAAAAGAATCCAAAATAAAATGACAGGAGAACCGCGATCCCAATAGCTAAAGGTTCTACCTATTGACCGAAAGAAAAAAAAAGTCAAAGATCTACTCAACATTGGAGTTTATTTATTTATTTAAAAGTTTACTTAATTCTTCTTATGATTTCATTTTTTGATAATTCAATTTTAGTTGCAATTAAAGTAAGATTTATGTCATTTGAAATTCAACGGTTGTTAGCTTCAGCAACTTATTTTTTTATTAATAATTTGGACAATAATTAAATACTCTCTTTATACATTATATGCAATTTAAAAACGAGTCATATCGATGATAAATAATAAATATTATTATAATTTTATACGTATATTAACCATTATACATACTATAAAAGTAAGCTATTGCACTTTATCTACCTTTTATATCACAATTTTACTCATGTTCAGGAAATTTTCATTTATAGTGACAGATTTAAAATTTGTAAATCTTTACTCTCTCCAGTTCTAATTATAGGACAACATGGAGTTGGTTTTAGTCCTAACTATAAAAGTAAACAATGCAAATTGTTCGTGTGTTTTTTTATTGTTTCTTCCTAATGTAGTAAATATAAATATTATTTTCCCTTTTTTTTTTAATCTCAGATACATTGTTTCTTCCTAACTAGTATATCATAAATCCTACATGTTGGCACAAAATTTGAGAAATGAAAGGTGAACCACGACATTCATAAATCATAATACATTTTACTGGAATTTTTAATTGTATAAATGTATTTAAAAATTGGATCCGCATTGAATTATAAAAAAAAAAAAAAAACTAAGCGTCTGTTCCAGTTTTTTTAAAGTGCTTCTACAGCGCATTCAAAGTAAATATATTCAAAGTAAATATATGACAGAAATTTTGTCTCAAATTGCAAAAAAATATTTAAAAAAACACCTTGTGTGCCTGTCAAACAAGCACTAAATTATATCATTAATAACATGTAAATAACAGGATTTATCATAAATTTTATTTCATGTAAATTCATATATAGATATTAATTGATACTACCATATAGGTACTCCGTGATATATTGATTGCTTTGCTTAGATTTTCCGCTATAAGTCATAACGGCTACTTCTCGCAATTTGAAATCTCGGAACGGTTTTCCTCAGCCTGAAGCGTGAAGGCGCGTTGGGATAATACAAGAAAAGGCATTTACAGGCCATATGAAAAAAAATTAGTCACAATAGGTTAATAACGTAACTACTTGGACACAAAAATAAAACTAGTCTGCGTTATCATCACTCTCATCACTATAGGAAACGAGCCCAGATAGGGCAACCTCACAGGACTTTGCAGCTTCACCATTTGAGGATTGCGCTGTCTCTGAAGATTCATGCTTATCAGTGCCTACTTTTGAAGCTTCTTCTGAATTGCCTGCATCCACCCGGGCTTTTTTAGGTTGGGGCTTCACTTTAATAATCATGCCTAATGGACGAGAAGCTGGATTTCTCTTTCCAGAAGGCTTTTCTTCCTGCAAGAGAAAACAGGTTGTCTTCCAGGTAAATGTTAATGAAGAACAAGCCATCAAGACTCAATATCCCAAGTGTACTCTTCGGTACTCAGGCTTGCCATAATATAGGAAACCTTCAATTTGTCTTGTCGTCAGCACCAGTACCAATTATAATGTGATATATGAATAAAAATAAACTTCTGGATTTCACAGAGGAAAGAAAGGTAAAGGAAACAGCATGGTAAACTTCCAGAGATGTCCAGAGGCTTCAGCACCAACATAAGACACAGGTCATAAGCTAATCATCCCAAGTGGCAAATAATTGGTTGGTAATAGCAGCCATTAGCATGAAGAATCAGGCAGAGCACAGAAGACCAGGAAGGAAAAATATGATATATGAATAAAAGAATTTTAGTTCAGTGCTATTAAAAAAGTGTATCATATGCCTTTTTTTGTGTTTTTTTTTTTTTGGGGGGGGGGGGGGAGTGGTGGGAACAGATGCGTCTCGTATTTTTTTTAATTTCAAAAGTGAGGTGGGGGTTGTCGAACACTCAATATCTCACAAGAACTTTGTGCTTGGTATCATACAGGCAAAACCCACAAATTCACACACGGCTGATTACACAGCAACCTCAAATTAATCTCAAGCATCTCATTTAAATATTTTTTGAGTTATATTTCGTCACACAGAATACATATCTCCCATCTCCTTTTATTACATAACTCTTACTGCATCCATTCACTCATTGATACATATGATAGTTATTAAGTGAAAAATATGAATATCAAGTTACAACTTCTGTTCCTTAGCTACACTCGTCATTTCAGGTTTTCAAAAAAGAACACATTGGTTATTTTAATATAAAATCTACAATCTTCATTGACACCATGTTATCCCTTCCCAAAAACTTCTCTTTCCATCCTTGAATAGAAATGGAGATTGTAAAAGACAGTCTTGGCCTGGGATATTTAGTTAACCACCTAGCTAGAACGACAATTTCAAAAACAAAACTTGAAGAAGGGGAATATACAATAGAGGTAAGTTTTGATAAATGGCAAACTAGAGATGAAGGACAAGCCCTTCAAAGTAAAACCAAAAGTCTTCCCTGTAGACACAAATTATTCCAAAATCTCATTCAACAGAGATTCCTCAGAGGTTGATTCATGACAGGAAAGAAAGGAAAAACAATAAGTTGTCAAAGAAGTCAGTAGAAACTAAGACACATTAGAGTATGTAGCTTAGCTGCAAACATGAATTCAAAGTAAAAGTAGAATCAAGAATTGTATTGCGCAGTTTAAAGGAGAACAACCAAAAAAAGACAACATACATAAAAAAATTCACCAAAACCAACCTGGAAAACAGGACGAGGCGCTTCTTCCTTAAGTTCATGTACAATGTTGGACTGTGCTGCCACTGCTGCCTTTAAGAGAAAAAAGTACAAGTAAAATACGTTTAGCAAAACCACGGATAAAATATTGGCACCCAAATATGACAAATTAACTTTTACAATAGCAAGAAAAGACAATATTCCAAGAGAAAATTGACTATTATAAACAAGAAATTGGTATACTATGACAACTTCAAGAGTTATTATCATCATCTCATAAATTGTCAGGACTTAACTTGAAAACTCAGAATTTGTTGGGCTTCATCATCTGCCACTTGTCGTTCATATTCTCTCCTAGTCTGGAAGGTTATAAACAAATAAAAAAATAAATATTACTCTCAACCCAAAAAAAAAGCATAACTGTTTGCAAATAATTCATTACGTAATAAATAAAATCTAAATGAAAACATTTCTAATGCTTCTAATCAAACCCACAATGAAACTTCCATCCATAAAACATTTCAAAACAATGGTTGGAGAAAAATGTGTTACCATTTCCAAATTATCAAGAAACTCAGTCTCATCTTCATCTAAAGCTTTAGGTGGTCCTGTAAGGAATGAAGAAGGATTAATCTTTTCTGGTAATGGCAACAAAATCAATCAGAAAAAGGAAGACCGGTAGGACATGCTTATAGCATAAAAAGCCTTCCTCCAAAAAGGGCAATTAAACACAACAATGTCAATATTGACCGGAAAAACATGGCAGCATTAACCAGAGCAGCATTGGTTCGTTATTGGGAAAGTCAAATGCAATATTGTTGAAAAATGTTTGAACTTTCAATAAGCAAGATGTTCACTACTCTACACCATCTTCCAAAAGCTAGTTGTCAGAACCCAAGCACTACATGAGAGAAAAAACCATAATGTACTAAGTACTACTCCAATACTCACTATGTTTGAACCGTTCATTAAATTCTGCATCCCGCTTGTCCTTATTCTCCTTTAGAATCTGCAAATTGGGGTAAAATTTAAATCTAATAGCAGCTGAGTAGAATCACTAACTCCATATAACCATTTGTAATGGGTTCATGACATGTAAGTATAAAGGTTTAAGAATACAGAACAAATCCATGCTGCAAAATTGACTCTTTTCTGGTTAATTCCCTTCATACATACTAAAGAATTCACTGGACAGTGTAGCCACCCGAGACCTTTCTATTTGGAGTTAGACAGATGTTAAACATAAACAGTGGATCAATTCTCGGCAAACCCCTTCAGTCATCCGAAAACATAGGCATCATAATGAATCAGAAGGGAACAATGAAAGCTGACCTCATAGAGGGGTCTGTCCCTTTGGGCAGTGCCGTCTTCAAGTCTTTCACCCCTTGTTCTTTTAGATTCAGCCAACTGTTCATAATACACACACCTATTACATTAGGAACCATCGATGTATATCACAAACTTAAAACAAATTCAAAAAGTCATCAAATAGAAAGTAAAAATTAAAAACTATAACTTTGAACTAGTGCACGTAGGGTTTGTTTCAGCTCCAGTGGGTTTAAGGGAAAAATTACTTGATCTTCGGAGACAAAGTTCATCAGCCTGATCGGACGCTGGGATTCTTCTTCAGCCATCGTGATCAATTCCCTCGATGAATTTGCGACTCGAAGGAAACCAACACCGAAAGATTATGCTTCTCGTCTAGTACGGAACCGCAAGCGGTCAACCTGCCTCCCGGCCAATGTGGCACCAAAATAAGTGCAATTTTACGCATTTAAGATAGTACATTTGAGAGGGGATTTATTTTGACTTTTTTTAAAATAGAGAGGTATCATAAAACAATTCTTTTTCCAACGTATTTTATAACATACATAATGATAAATATGTGAGAAGGATTTTATTTTAATATATATTTTTAACCAACAAACTCAAATTCGAGAGAAAAAAAACCACCAACTCAAATATATGTACAATAGATCTACCTACAAATTTTTGTGTGAAAACTGATCTGTCTTAAAAATGTTGTGTCAAAGAACAATGTCTATTTGGATTAAATTATTTTCCAGCGATTTTTTTTATTAAGTTATTTTAAGCATGCGGTAGCATGGAGAAAAACAGTTTTTTAGGGAAAAAATGATTATGGGGATGTCCCAAGCATTCACTTTTCTTCATACAAATGCAACTTTTATTAAACATCAAAGGTTACATTTGTGTCCCAACCGTGCACTTTGGTTTCTCATATTTTGTCCCAATTAAATTATTGACATTAATATATTATATAAAGTTTATAAAAAATCTTACTGTTTTATTAAATAATAACATAACTTTGGTTTTTTCTCTTGAACACGATTTTGTGTTTTTTTAATAAAATAAAAAATGATATTAATTAAAAGGTAAGTGCTTACATGTAATGAAAAGACAAAATGAGTTTGTGTTAAACAAGGCAAAAAAAAATTTAAAAGAATTCTCATTAAATTAAATTCAGTCCTTCATTTATTTGCGGAATATTCAAATAAAAAATGAAAAATCTCAGCAGAGAGAGCACAGTAATTCCTCTCAAGACTGACAGTTTACGCGCCTTTATTTTTTCCCCCCTCGCCCAAAAAGAGGCGCGATATCGTTTTTCGCAGGAAATAGCCTCCGAAAGCGGAAAGCCCTAATTTCTGCGCCATCCCAGTAGCTATCCAACAGGCGTTTCCTGCACCGCCGTCGGCTGTTCCTCCGGCATATTTATTATATGTGACTTAAATCAACCTTGCATTTCTGTTCAAAATTCACAAGTATAAGAGTGATTGTAACTTATATCTGCAATTCGTTGTTTCGTTCGGTCGGCTTTCCGGATGGCTGGGGTTGAAGATAAAAAGCCTTCTGCAAAACAATCTGGTGGTTAGCTATTGTGCCCTTTCCTCTTCCATTTTGTGTCGTTTCCACATTTTGGTATCTAAATTCGAAATATTTCAGGTGGGAAGAAGAAGGAGGTGAAGAAAGAGACCGGTCTAGGACTCTCTAATCGAAAGGCAGACAACTTTGGGGAGTGGTATTCTGAGGTAGATCTGTTAGCATTTCATTTGATAATGTTGAACTGTTTAGGCTAAGTAGCTCTGATCTGATGGTATTTCATTGAGGTGCTTTATCACAATCTAATAGTAATAGCAAGAGTATATGCATGAGACGCAGGGAATTTAACTCGACCTAGACTATCTTAGTGGAAAAGTAGTACACGTTATTAGTTCCTTTTCGATTAAATATGTTTCAGATATAAATTCCAAGAGTAATATTAGCTTTAGTTGATTTATTTTCTTTTAACGTGACAGGTGGTTGTCAATGGGGAAATGATCGAGTACTATGATTTTCTGGATGCTATATTCTAAGGCCATGGGCTATGTCAATATGGGAGGAAATGCAGGTAAGATCTAAACTTCTCTACGAGTCCATTCGTGGCATCTTATTCTTAACTTAGGCACACTGTAAAACACAATATGAAGATTTTTTAAACATAATTGATGTATACTAGTTATTTCCCCATTTCTGAAATTTCCCTCATTTTGTCCTTTTGTCACAGCATATTCAAACAATCCCGTTATTGGTTCAGCTATGAAAAACTCTCCTTTCTCGAACATGCCCATGGAAATGGATTTTCTTCTAGGCAGCCTTCTTCACAGCTTTCCTGAATTCTGAATTGCCTTCTTCCTAGCTTTCCTGAATTCTGAATTCTTAAATTATTTTGTCATGTAAAAAACTATGTGCAGGCATTCTTTGATGCGGAGTTAAAGAAAATGAAAGTCAAGAACTGCTACTTCCCTGTATTTGTGTCGCCTGCTGTTTTGCAGAAGGAAAAGGATCACGTCAAGGGCTTTGCACCGGAGGTGAGATTCTTTAAGTCGTCATTTGTCAGTTAATATAATCAGAGTATTTACTGCATGAGGTCAAGATTGCGATGCCCTTAGGTGTTTACTGGGAATATGAAAATTCTCTGTTTCTATCATGGAGATTGGTTTGCTTGGATGCTTGATGATCTGTTCTACAATACAATATTAAATTTAGCTGGTGAAGTTTGTGTCTGATTCAGCTAAAGGAAGCTCTTTGCTTAAAGATAAGTTTATATGAGTAATGAGAAGTTTCGAACTTTTGATTTGATTACTATTTGGAAGGATATGTTCATTTTCATTCACCATTCCTGTTACTCTTTCCCTTCCCCCTGATAACTATCATTGCTGCTCCTCTAATCTATTGGTCTTTTATTAGGTCGCTTGGGTAACAAAGTCTGGGGAAACCGATTTAGAAGTTCCTATTGCTATTCGCCCAACCAGTGAGACTGTAATGTATCCATACTACTCCAAGTGGATAAGGGGACATCGGGACTTGCCTTTGAAACTTAACCAATGGTGCAATGTTGTTAGATGGGAGTTCAGCAATCCCACACCTTTTATCAGGTATTAAATAAGATGCTTCAAAGATTGAATGTCAAGCATTCTTAAGTCTGTTATGTAATACTTTACGGTTGTTTTCTTTATGATTAGGGGAATTCCTGTAATGGTAATTTGGTTGTAACGCTTTTGCAAAATAATTTTTTGACGTGTGTGTGTGTGTTTAATTTATGTAACCAATAAAAGGTTTTTAGATAAGTTGTGTATAATGCTTTTAAATATGTTGTAATTTTAAAATATTGAATTTCAGATGCACTTACTAAAATTTGGATTTATTTTATTTGTCATGACACCATTTAGCATATTCTAATACATACTCTGAATACAGGAGTCGTGAGTTTCTTTGGCAGGAAGGACACACTGCTTTTGCAACAAAGGAGGAGGCGGATGGAGAGGTAAGATGTTTGTATAATGTCCTTGGCGTGAAATTTGATATGAAGTACCTTCTTGTATAGAATTCTCTTCTGGTATCATTTCTATAATGTGGCTCAACTTTTCCTTTTTATTGTGTCTCTGCTTGAGTGGTGTTACGTCTGACTTTTGCTTTCTTTCTTTGTCAGCAGTTTCCCTTTATTTTCTAACAAGAACTGTGTAACTTTATAGTTCTATTTGTCTTCTTTTTTTCGGCATTTCAAGGGAACTGTAGTTTTCTCTGAAGTTCTTTTAGTACTAACCCTTCATGAACTGTATAGCTTTATAGTTCTATTCTTCATATACTTTTTGTGCGTGATCTGCAGGTAGTATGCTGCAAACTAACTGACTTATTTTGTTAGATAATAAATTACAAACTAAATTGAGTTGAACGCATGGAAATGATGTTTTCTTGAGAATTTTTTTTTCTGAATGTAATGTTTTAAAAACAGTCCCAAACTAAATCTGTTTCAGGTCCTTGAGATACTGGAATTGTATAGGCGAATATATGAAGAATATTTGGCAATTCCTGTCATCAAGGGTAAGAAAAGTGAGCTAGAGAAGTTTGCTGGTGGACTTTACATCACTAGTGTTGAGGTAAATGTCTGATGTGCTTACATAGAAGTTGAGCCATTCGAATCATGGCTTAAGTTTATAAACTTGTGATGTAACTTGTGCTAGGCATTCATCCCAAATACTGGTCGTGGTATACAAGGTGCAACCTCATTGTCTGGGCCAAAATTTTGCTAAAATGTTCGAGATCAACTTTGAAAACGAGAAGGGAGAAAAAGCAATGGCCTGGCAGAACTCTTGGGCCTATAGTACTCGAACAGTTAAGTTTTGATTTCTAGAATATAAATGTATTTCAGGATTCTTTTTTATCAGACTGTGTTCATATTTTTGTTTTATTCCGTCAGATTGGTGTGATGGTGATGGTTCATGGGGATGACAAGGGATTGGTGCTGCCCCCTAAAGTAGCTTCAGTTCAAGTTATTGTGGTTCCAGTGCCATACAAAGATGCTGATACTCAAGGTATATTTAATGCCTCTTCTGCAACTGTGAATGCATTGTGTGAAGCTGGAATTCGTGCTGAGTCAGACTTTAGGGATAACTATTCTCCTGGTTGGAAGTATTCACATTGGGAAATGAAAGGTGTTCCTCTAAGGATTGAAATTGGGCCAAAGGACTTGGCAAATGAGAAGGTCTTAAGTTGTTCCTCTTACTAAATTAACTTTTGCTGTCACCCACTAGTCATCATTCTTGTTCATTTATTTAGTCAATTGACATCAGATGAGTATTTCTCTTTTGTATCATTCACAGGTCCGTGTGGTTCGACGTGATAATTCAGCAAAAATAGATATCCCTACCGCTGGTTTGGTTGAGCAAGTCAAAGATTTGCTTCAAAATATTCAACAGAACCTGTTTGACGAAGCAAAACGAAAGCGTGATGCTTGTGTTCAGGTTATACACACTTGGAATGAGTTTATGGAAGCATTGAGCCAAAGAAAAATGATCCTGGCTCCTTGGTGTGATGAGGAGGTATGAATTGTGTTAATTTCTGGGTGGGGGGATCCAATACTTCCTGACATCAAAATTTCTTGAATTTGCGTACTTTTAGTCAATTTATTGTTTTACAGGTCTGAACTTTGTCTATTTATACTACCTAACTTGTGTAGTTCGCTGAAATTGGAAAGTGTCTCATTAATCTATCTACAACTGTGCATCAATTCAATGATGTCACAAAGTTATAGATAAAATAATCACTCTTCACTTGTTGGAAAGCATAAACTGTTTCATAACATTTCTGATCTGGGTGCCTATGGCAGGCCTGTTATGGTTGATGTTATGAAATGAAACACTGCTTGGATAAAAGCTGTGTGGCAAATCCTTAAGAGTGGCGTACAACATTTTCATGCATCACCTCCAAGTTATGAAATCAGCCATCTTTCTTGGGAAAAAAATGAAGTAGTAATATTTTGTGGGAAAACTATACATATTTTTCTCATGAGCATCGCATCTGCTGTATGTATTTACTATCCAAAAAAGGGAAAGCTATCTCGTAATATTGTGTTCTAAATTTGCTTTGTTAGTAGTGTCTATAAAGATGTTATTTTCGGTCGGGAATAGTTGTGAACAATTTTGATATATAACGTTTTAGGAAGTGGGAGTAGACGTGAAAGCAAGGACGAAGGGTGAGATGGGAGCAGCGAAGACCCTGTGTAGCCCATTTGATCAGCCAGAACTCCCAGAAGGTACTTTTGTTTATTATTATCAATCGATTTAAATTGTAAAACACACAGACGGGTGGCATTGTTTGCAACTTCTAAACACTGCCATCTCCCTACATACTGAATAATCTTGCTCTATATTCTTGCATTTCCTCCCTACATCCGGAGTTGAATGTAGTACAGTTGCCTTACAAATAGATAAATTAGCGAACCACAATTTTGTGTTTTTAGACATAAAAGTTTATTGTTATCGAACTCTAGTGATTTTGTATGCATGAGCTTCGATGTGATGTTGCGGATGAAATTCTTTTCTCAAACCTCATGGTTGTTTTTCCTTAGGTACCAAATGCTTTGCATCAGGAAAACCTGCGAAGAAGTGGACATACTGGGGAAGAAGTTACTAGGTTATTGGCTCCTGGTTGTGGTTTTTACTCAACTTAAAGCTAGAAGTTAAATTTGCATTTTTTGACGCTTATGAGTGGACCCCAAGGAGGAAAAAACGGCAGTTTTTGTTTTGTTTTATTTGGGCATTTTTAAAGTGATAATTTTACGTTGACGTTGTATCTTATCACATGATTCAAAGATTTTTTGGGCCAGAATATGTCTTAAGATTGTGTTTGATTTGAGTGGAGGGAATGGGAGGGGAACACTTCTTTGGGAGGATTTTGCTTAAATTGTCATTAATGAGAAGAATATTTTTATTTTTGTTGAGAATACATTTTGGAAATATTGAAAATTTTTCATAGGTTATTTTATAAATATGAGAGAAAAAATTTCTCTCATCTTTCCCTCCCACTCTCTCCCTTCAAACCAAAAATAATGTAAATGCTTGTTTGGGACCACAGGACCCCTAAAAGTATTTATCTTCATAAATTGAGAACTTATCTCACATACTTACACTATATTGTAAATTATGATTGAAATGCTGTTTTTAAAGGTTTTAATTACTAACAAACAAATACTACTAATATTGTGTCCTTTTCATTGTGTTGGTTCTTAATGTGGTTGCCCCAGTACAACAGGGAGACAATTATTAGTGATTATCCTGGTAATATGGATACTTCATGTTCTAAGAATTGAGGAATAATGAAATAATAATTACAAAATATTTGTTTGGCGTGTTCTCAAAGAATTCTGGAATAAAATTCTTATTTTATCGAGAAAAAAAATTAAAAATAAATATGAAATGATATTCTTAACTCTATCAAGGCTAAAAATTAGGAGCGTAAATGTCTCATGTAGAAGCTGCTAAAGGTGACGTTCAATTTATTTTCTAAAAATTTGCTGACATGTATAATATTTTTACTGATACACGTATAATTAATTTTAAATAGTATTAATTTTAGTACTTAATATAAGAGCTAATTAACTAATTTGACATTATTAAGGGAGTCCCCCAATGGTTTGTTCAGGACAAGGAGAGGAGGGAAAGTAAGGGGGAAAAATTTGTGTTGAGTTGGATTTAAAATAAGGGAAAAACACTTCTCCATGGGAAAACTGTTTTCTCATATTATATTCACATGAAATGGTGGGACCCACACATATATATATATATGAATTATTCATATATATATGTGGGTCCTACCATTTCATGTGTGTAGGAATCTTCTTCTTCTCATACAACATAAGAAAATCAAATCCCTGAATGAGAGGAGTGAGGTTAACATTTTATAAATAGTTTTTCTTATTCTTTTATCTTCCATGTTTTTATTTTAATTTTATAGGCTAAAGTATACCTATAATTTTCCAAGTTTACATGAAGTATCAATTTAATTCTTTAAATTTATAAAGTATAATTTTAGTCTTTAAAATTTAACATCGTTAATGTTACTGATTAAAAATGATGACTAAGCAAAATTAAAGGGTAATTGTGCGATGCTAACAAATCAAATTTAAACATAGTAACAAACTCATATATACTCAATCCAATAAAAATGAATCACGTAAAATAATTTTAATCTACATGTCAGCCAACAAATTTTTATTAATTTACAGTTAGGAAAAAATAAAAATGCCTAGTTTCCCTCCCTCTGAATCTGTTTTGCTCTCGACTCAATCTCTCTTACATCCTCCCTTTATTTTCTTAAGTTCTTGACTATTCCTTTCAAAACCAGAAGCCCACCTACTTCAGCTTCATTTCTTCGTGCAATTTAACCACTCATGTTGATTGATAAACTACATACTTATTTTCTCCTACCAATCATACCCTTGTATACATATGGACACACAAATATTGAAACTGAAGAAAGCAATCTCCCCCAATCATGACCCTGGTATATGTGGACACACATAATGGAACCGAAGAGAGCAACCATTGGTGATCAACGATTAGGAAAAGAAATGTATCTTGTGACATGATCTATTTTTTGAAAAATAGAGTAGATGGGGGCTTACGGATCATGGCAAAGCCTAGCAAAACGTGAGATTGTAATGGGAGGAATATGGATTGAAACGGAGGGAAGAGGGGCGGTAAATAAAATTATCAAACTGTAGACATTTTTATTTTTTAAAAAACAATAAATCAATGAAAATTTGTTAGCTGTGTCATGTAAATTAAAATTATTTGACATGATTTATTTCTATTGGTTGATTATAAATGAGCTGCCACTATTGGGTATAAGTTTGCTTAGTCACCATTGCACTTCTCATACTTAATTTTGCTTAGTCAACATTTTCTATTAATAATATTAATGGTGTTAGTTTTCAGGATTAAAATTGTACTTTCTAAACTTGAGAGAATAAATGTAAACTTAAAGAATCAAAAGTATACTGTAGCCTATTTTATAATACCACTTCTCCAATTTTGTCAAATTCAACTTATAAAAATTTTCTCATCCCTCTGAATTCCTCATACCAAACAAACCTTAAAGTGATAATTTAATTAGAAAAAAATGATAAATATCAAAGATAGTGATTTTGGTCTTATATATACTATTTAGAACCAAATTTAATATTTTAATTTTTGATGCATTTTTTTGTTATTCTTTTCCGTTTATAAAATTTGTGCAATAGATTGGATAATGATTATGATGATGATTGATGGGCATTACTTAAAACAGTGGTGGAGCCACACTTGCCACACTTGCACCACTGTCCGCAAATAAAGACACAAAAGCAACGGCACTTTTTATTTTAGAACCTAATATAACACATTGTCCTGGTCGAAGATTACAAAATTAATGCTGCCAAACCTAAAACATTTGCCGGACTAAAAAGCCAAAATAATTTAAACAGCGTGTGTAGGACATAAACTAGGGAATCACATCTTAAGAAATTGGATCCATTGTCCTTCTCTTTGTATTGCTTCCATAGCATATTCATCAAAATGCATCATCTTCTTGAAATTCACTTGAGATTGGAGAACGTACGTCACCACCAAAATATATTATGCTGCAACTAGCAACTTGCATTTGCATTTTGGAGATTATATGAGCGTCATGAAATCTTTCTGCAGAATGAGACAATGACAAAGATGTTCAAATGATCTTTCTTTTTTGTTGGTTACGAGTAATAACATCACAAAGATACTTTATTAGTGGACAAGGAAGAAAAGAATGAGTTAATATGAGAGTGATTTTAGATCAGATAAGACACCTATTGGTCCCTAGCTGGGTTGTTCAAGCTTAGTGTAGGACCTTAGGGTTTTAGACCAAAAAATGCTTTTGGGGTTTCAGAGTGACTGATCATTAGAGACCAGTTTTACTCTATTAGCATTTCTTTTCTTTTCTTTCTAGAGATATTAAGATATGCATGATATGAATGTTAATCAATTCTATCATATAGTATGTCTATCCTATTATGTAAACTTTTCTTTTTTAGAGAGTGGCAAAAATTAAATCTAGTTTGCTTAACAAGAATTTTATTTTTCTTTCTTTCTTTTGTTGAATCATCTGTCATTCATGAATAATATATATTTTAAAATAGCATGGCGATTCTTCCTTTATTCATTTGAATCAATCTGCAAGCCACCTAAAAGCAACCAAATTAATATTTCTCTTTGCTCCTTGCTTAGCTTCAAACTTGTTGATTTTTTGAGAACTTTTTTGCTCAAGCTTAAAATATGTTCAAGCTTCTCCATTGATGAGGCTTCAATATCATACTTTTTCCGGCACATCAAATCTATATTTTCTCAACCTTGACATGATTTCCAGAAGATAGGTAACTACTCAAAATGATGTTGCACAATCGAGCATTAACACCAATAGCAATATCACTAACCATTTGGTTAAAGATATCTCCTCAGCCTTGTCAAGGTTGCTGACTTTTACCAAAGAATCCAAGTATATACTGTAAATGGCATGATTAGGATGGCATTTCTCTAGGCATTGATAAAATACTGTCTCTAACTTATCATGTAAGTCCACTATTGTTAATGATAAGTTATGCAATCGGATAAGTGATGATTGGTTTAACTTATGCATGTTAATTTATGTTAAACATGATATATTTGATAAGATTGATGATGGAGATGTAATGCAATATTTTCAAAAAATAAAGAATCGAATAATATTTTTGTAATCGTTCTTTTATATTAGCTTAATTGACTCTTGATTATTATTTTTCTATGTTAAGTTAAAATTTTCTTTTATTTATATTCTTTTGTTTTTTAATCCTTTTAAAACTTTCCTTAAAAAAATTTCTGGAGGTATTGCACCCGAACCCCTGGATCCCTGCTCCCACTAATTATGTAGAAACAAACAAAAAATCGTAACTCTACCATTGACTTAGAATATCGTATAATTAGAGAGTCATGACTCAATAGGAATAAGAAATATGTCGAGTTTTCCCTCTTCTTCAGAAGGCCCATATCATCAGTGTTTTATTTTTCCAAAGGACACACCAAGACAAATTATTTAAATTATATATTTATGTTGTTTACGAATTATAAGTAACGCAACTTTTAATCTTTTATTTTATTTAATCTGAGACTGATGTCTAGTTAGTAAGACAAAAGCAAATGGTTGACAAGATAGAATCCAAAAGCTAATTGGCCATTAATTTTTATTACAGATCGAATTTTCCCCACACAGGTCAATTATTTGAATATTAGATATACTCATATTTGCATCCTTTAAATCCCTAAGCAAAGTATTAGTTCCTCGTATATATTTTTATTTGTACATACAAGGAAAATGTTATCATTCCGGCAACTTTTAAAATCCTTTCCCATTCTCATTTTACACCAAATGAGCCCTGAATACCCGAGAGCGGTAGCTGGTGATGTGACCCATTTTTCAAAGGTTAGATCTTTGAACTTTTTAGAGAGAAACTCCAAAGGCCTTGGTTTAATTCCAAAAATATGTGCCCGTTTAATTAAGCTTGACCTCTCTAATATTTTGAAGGATGATTCATCGCCAACGGGATTGTAGTCTCCCCTTCATTTTGACAGGAAACTTGGTTGGAGGTAGGGATGAGGAATTTTCTTCTATTTTCTTTTAAATCCAGCAGCTACATTGTATTTTGTGCTAATTTCATATTTGAACGTTGTAATATTTAGACAGAGGTACTAGAGTAATTTTTCCATTCGCAAAGTTAAGGACATCAATGTTGGAAGCCCTTTGACATCAAACACTTTCTATACTTGACCAATAGTTGGTGAGTCATCGTATCTTGCATTTGCCTGCAGCTATTTGACACTCAGAAAAAAAAAAAGGAGACAAAAAACCAAGAATTGTCTGAATATGCTTTACTTTTCATAGCACAAAAGAGTTTGGTTGAAGCCATTTGTACATAGAGCCATGTCTTTATGGAAATTTTAATTAAAAAGGTCTTAACAACAAATTGATATCAAATGTTCTCTAACTAGAGAACCAAAGTCCGTGTACAAGAACAATATTCAAATGTGAGTAAACTTAAATTAATATGAAAAGTTTTACATCAGATAAAGTTGGGCATAATAAGTAATAACGTGAGAGAGAGAGAGAATGGGATGATCACTTAAGCCTTGAGATTTTAAGTTGAAATGTGGTGTCTTTCAAATACTCATATCGTTCGTGTATAATGCGAAACCGACAATGATGTACTAATGGTGGAAATTGGAAACATGAGATAGCATTTAAATCATCAAGTATAACATTTGTTGAACTAATTGCGGGTGCTCAACTATATGTTGCATTGGATGCGGCAAACATGAAAAAAAAATTATTAAGTTCTCAACAAGAGATATAGGGGAAAAAACCCAGAGGAGTGTAGTGTGATTATAAGTGCGAAATTCACACACAAAATCGATCTCGTTCTTTTTATGTCATTTTTTTTATTACTGCATAAATGAATTACCGCTGAGGATTAACGTTTTCTATGTTATTACCATTTATGCTATAGATCACTAATTTAACACAAACTAATTTATTATTGTCTATAATTCAATAAGAGATTTGACCTTAAATTAAAATAAATTTACGTGACTTTTTTCTAAAAAAAAAAATAACAATAGCATTGACCTACGTGAATGTTGAACATGAATTTGGGAACCAAGGTATTGGATTAAACATTATCTTCTTAACAATTGATATGATTCCTGTTTCCATCAGACTGGCCTGGAGACGATGTTCCAAAAGTTTATCAGTTATAATGTTCGCATACATTGTAAATTCACTTTAAGGAGAGTGGGACTTTCAAGTTAGAGAGGACCTTTTTTTTTTGGCCAAAAGAATTAGAGGACTACTGAAACTAAATATATGCTAAATGTTTCTTAATTATTTTTTAGAAATATATGGAATGGACCACCGTACACTACTGAAAAGCTTACCCTAGCTAGCTGCGTGAGAAGAGCTAGCTAGAAATCGGGGATCAAGCTGGATGCATTATAAAGGGGCACAGGCGAAGACTCATCCTGTAAATTGTAACTTCATAATTACTCAAAAACGGAAGAAAAAATTAAAACAACAACAGTGATAATAAATATATGGTCTTCTCTTGTCTATGGTTTCTGTATATGCAAAAACCAGTGGTGTGGACCAACTTTGAGAAACTAGTTGGTGGAGAGCGTAGTGCAAGAACGAGGAAGTTGCGGGGAGAGAGGAAGCACAGGAAGATTGGGTTTAAAGGCATTATTTGGAATATTTATAGCAGCGCCGGTAGGTGCCGCAACCGTATTATTACCTGCTGCTCCGCCGCCGCCGCCGCCCGATGCCCCTATGATGGATGAGATTGCAGCCGCCAATGCTGCAGTCAAATTGGGATCAGAAGCAATGGCTGCACTCACCGTCTCAACCATAGCCGACGAATTGGAAGGCAGCCTTTGCCCTAGTTGAAGCAAGTTCTGTGGGAACGTCATGGGATGTCCTGTTAGCTGTACCTGAGGAATCCCATGAAACATTACTGGCATTGATGATGAGGGATGTGCTCGTTGCTGCTGCATGCCGTTTGGGACTTGGGTCAAGTCCAAGGTGATAGTTGGAAATGGCGCAGACGCTGATAATGTGGCCATTGATGCGTACGGGTAGGCCATCGAACCCATGTATCCCGCGCAATGTGTTAAGCCTTCCTTTCTCGTACTTGATGATGAACCGGAAAGGAGCATTGCGGCCGCCGCCGATGTTGTATTCGCCATGGCGGTGGCCGCAGGAGGGAGAGGGTGGTTGTGATTTCCTTCGTAGGTAGTTATCAGCACTGTCTTGTCCTCCGCACACCTTTGCACCTGTTGAAATACAGTGTCAATTGGTATATAATTTGTTCCCCATAGGATGATGAAACAAAATAAGCTGGAATATTAATGAAACGTACCTGCTTGCGAACTGGGCATCCTAGGGTCATAGTGCAACGATAATAAGCACGAGGGCAAGGATTGCCCTTTGCCATTTTCTGACCATATTTTCTCCATTGACATCCATCGCTTATCTAACACAGGAGACATTAGTCATTTCCACATATATATTGGCTATCTATTTATGCCCAGAGATCAAATTAAGAGCGATGTATGTAGAATTAGGTACCAAAGGAGCTTCTGATCTTGCGCGTACGGAAACCCTGGCTTTCCTGAAGGGGGCCTGACCCGAAACTTGTTCGTCTGATCTCTTGGATTCTTGTAACCTGGTGCTCATGCATGACTCCCAACTTTGAGAGGAGCGGTCAAAACCATCTTCAGGACAAGCTCGCTTCCCAAGAAGCTTAGTCAAATGATCGCGTCGGTTTGACATTACCTCTGCATTGTTTGAGGGCGCCGAAACTGATTGAGTCTTATCATCGGAGATCGATGCATTATTGGTAGATGGCTGTGGGTCCCTCAACTGTTTTCCCGACCCTATGCCATTTGCTTCAACCTGTTTCGAATCCATAACCACTGGATTTGATCATTGCTTTGACATCGTGAACCGTAAATTTAGACACATGTATAGCTAATAGCTCGTAATTGCCATGCACTGACTGTAGTCTAGCTATATATACACACACACTAACTAACGCCACTTTTGACTATTGCGGCGAGAAACTGCGTACGTATATATGGCTTTCTTTCTCATCTAACAACTCTCCGTGTCATATCTACACAGACATAGACAGGTCAATTTGGTGATCACCTCGATCGATCTCTTGGTTCAACGCAAGTATTTTATTTTTGTACATACATAACAATAATAGTATAAATTTCTTGAAATTTGCAACTGTTTTAGTAATCAGGAGTGAGGAAAATTTGAAATACTGGTGAAGCACCTTAACGTTAGCGTTTTTTCTATAGATTAGTCAAAACAAATGATATTTGCTGCAGAAGATTTACCTCTGGAAATGCCCGATTATCAGGGTTGGGAAAAAAGGACGAAGATCCATGGTATATGCAATAGCTTAAGGATTACTTTAATTCGGATAATAATTCACCTTCAAAGGGTTTTGTTTTTGCAGAGCGATGAACTGCTGAGCTTGTAGTTGGCTATAGCTCTTGGTGATCTGGTCGAGCATAGTTCTCAACTTCCTGTTCTCTGCATGCAGCCTCCGTAATTCACCTTGGATTGCGCTCAGCTGAAAATATGAAACGAGAAAAGCCACTTGATCTCCGGTTTCAGCAAGAAAAATTAAAAAATTGACGGGATGATTATACACACCTCGTTGTTGGGATTCTCATCAGCCTCTACTGACGTTCCAGAACTTACTCGCGTTAGATTTAGGCCGGTCTGTCCAAATGCACGGAAAAAAAAATTAATTAATTCGACCGCACTGAACTTAAGTTTAATTGAAACCTTACGTTTACAGGCCGATCAGTGGGAGGAACCGATCCATTTCCGTCGCGGCGGTCGGTGTCATGATCTGGATCCTGATGATGAGGAGGGCTAGAATCACAGTTTTTGTCAACTGAGCGGGAGAAGAAATCCATTTCCTTGAGGGGAGGTTGGTGGCGGCCGGCTATTGGATCTGAAGTAAGGGGGAGAAAGTCGCCGGAGCTGAAGAAGGTCAATTCACGAGAGGGACGATGAGGACTGTGATCCATAATAGTGGAGAGAGGAGTGAGATGAAGAGTAACAAAGGAGGAAGCAAGTGGCGATCGAGTTGATTCAAACCGAAAGGTTTAAAGGTCGTAAGGGGCAGGGGTCCAAAATTAAAGAAAAGGTGGGAAAAGAAGAGTTAATGTAAAGAAAGAGAAGAGGAAAGGGTTTCGCGGGAAAATGACTCGAGGCTCTTTTTTTTTTTTTTTTCCCCGGTGCATGAGTGAGGGTGGCTGCTAAAATATCGGCATTAGGGAGGGGATGGGGGCAGTAAACCCACGTGGAGAAGGTCGCCTGAGGTCAACCCGTGGCTCTATGTGACGGTGGTTAGAGTAGAGGTGGGACCCACTTCAATTGCTAAACCTAATCTCACTGACTTTAAACACATCCTCATCAACGTCATAGCCATTATACTCCTCCGCCACGCCTCCGTCGTAATTCTGATTGCAAAACTACCTTGTCGACTTTACACCACCGCCCCGTATAGACAATATACCATTTTCTCTGATCTCTGCATAGGGTCATACCAATACGTTCCTTCGGAGTTCTCAACAAATTAAAATATAAACTCTTCATCGTCTTGTCCTTCACATGCACTGGTTTAATTTCCTGTATATATTCTCATCAATTATTTGTGCCTCTAGCTACTCACACCTATTCCCATATTTTACCTAGTCTTAGCTACCAATAGATCGTTTCGTTCAGTCTCCGTTCGTTTTCTAAACACATGTGAAATCTTGATTGACGTCATAAATTTTATATTAATAACAACCAAGTGTTTTGATCTACGTTCATAGAATAAATTTTTTATTGATGCTTTTGGAATATATGATTTTATATTCTTTGCTCTACAAAATTATGTATCTTCAATTTTGAGATATCTTTGACTTATTTTCAAGGAGACGACGGACTCTCTAATTTTGCACGGTACGAGTGATAAATTTTAAGTGGTGATCATTTATTATCTTTATAATTATAAAGTATGAATATTTAAATGTTATCGTTGTTCAAAAAAAAAAAATAAATGTTATTCTTTCTATCCGCATAACCTGCAAATTTTAGTTCATTCTATCAAGAACTTTGTTTCTTATTTACTGTCACATTTAATTTCGTAAGAATGTTTATATGTAATTACATGCCATTTTTAAATCGAGATGTTAGACTAATTGCTGTTTAATTTTCATACTTTTTTCTTTATCTTAATTTTTTTAATATTTCTTTATTTATATATGTGTTACTAAAACTTCAGTGATAAACAAAAGGGACGAAAAGCTCAACTTGTTCCATCATCTTCCTGCAGACTACGGAATGCTGTGAAATTTAATTTCCAAAATATCCTCGCTGACAAATTAAAGATGTCGTTTTGCATTTTTTTTTTTTAAAAAAATTCATTTTCAGGGGTTATATTTTTGTTTTTTGAACTTTATTTATCTCTCTTATTCATATTATCGTTCTTCTAAAAGTTTTTCATTATACCAAACAGATCTTAAAAAGTCCGTTTGACAAGAAAGATTGACCTTGATCACCGTGATTACACACATACTTGAATTAAACTGTTTATTAATTATGGCCCATCGAAATGATGCCGGCCGGTGCTTCCAATTCCACACATCATCCTCATAATTTCGACTTATAACTACTTTATTTTTTACTTGCACGCAATTAGTTATCATTTTCTGACCATTTCTTATGAAGTTACCGTTCTGCTTCCTCATTCAAATTCTGGAGTCTCTGACCAGTGACCACGTAAGCTGCACCAAGGCTAAATAATATTTCTGTCCAAAAAAATTGGTAAATATATATCGACAATGTCTGGCTATCAAAAAACCTCGCGCCATCGCTTGCTTCATATTTTGAAAATAACCTTTTTCTCAGCTGAGACGTCCCTGATGAATAACTTTTATTAATCAAGGTCAATCTGATAATGTATGTTAGAAATATCGCGAGAGAGTACTTAATTTGTATTTATTTAATCCACATATATGGATAAAATCAGTATCACCGTGCTCACGCCACATAAATGAACCTAGAAATATATAAATACTCTATACAGCAAATGTATTTGGAAATTTGGCAATTTTCTTTGTTTGTGTAAATTTTGACCAATGAGGATTGTTTCAGTTCAGCTGACGGCAACAGAATAATTAATGCCATTTTGTATAACTAGTGAATCAGACCAAACTTTATAACCCAGTTGGCCACGCCAAGTTCAAATATTAAATATATAACCTGGCACGATCGGAAACGTAAACAATCGATCTTTCAGGTTTTGGGATCCTCATAAGTAACCTTTTATTTAATTACATTATAACCCAGGCGCCACTGATTCTACGATCGCGTCATCCAGAAACCGATCTATTCTCTGCGTTAAATATATAGTGTAAAAATTAATTATATCAGAAATATCCATTAGATCACATTTATACGGGCAACGGTTTCAAAGAATGGCTTTTATTAGGCTTCCCTAAACCCAGCAAAGATCCATTTGTTTTTATCCATTAACGCTTTTGAAATATTTGTGATTGCAGCTCTCGCTATATTTGCAATTTTTCGACTTTCTTATGTCTCCGGAGGAGGAAAATTCCCGTTTTACCAAGCTATCCATCCTAATATGAATATATTAATTGTATTGCAATTTAATTAATCCCCCTTTATATTTTATAGGGTTTCTTGTATGGACCATCCGTCTTGGGATCCTATTTTATTCCAAAAAAATAGCCTTCTAGATCTTCCCTTCTTTCAGGGTCTATATTGCAAATCAGAGTTTACATAAAGGACAGCAGATCACTGAGCTTATGATGTTGTGCGTATCCCTAGGTTTGATTGTTATTTATACACTACATGCATAAAATCTTTTTTTTTTTTTTTTGGTAGAATTTAAGTGTTATTAGAGACTAGTCCTTTCGAAGCATAGAAGTCGCCAAAGTGAATCTTGCCTCTCTCAACATAATCTTTTCCATAGGCAAGTCCTAATTCGAACCCAAAACATACATTATGTTGAAGGATCAGCCATCTATCAACTGTGTGTGATACTTTTATTGGTCACGTACGTAAAATCTTTGTTTATTAATTAATCAGTCAAGGCGTGGAAAATGAGGTGGATGGTGTTCAGATACGTGCGAGCGCATCTGTGTTCATGTGTCTATAATACACATACAAAGAGTCCCCCCTTATTATAAGGAATAAATTTCTACTTTTTTAATATTAAAAAAATATTATTTTGATTAGAAACTTTCTTAAGAAAGTTGTATGGAGATATATGAGAGAATATTTTTCTGATAACCTCTAATGAGGATACAAGGAACAGGGAGAAAAGTGAAGGCTCCATTTTAAAGGAACTGTTTAATATAATAATAAAAATAAAAATTACATTACCCTAACCCTCCTATAAAAAAGGAACGGATGAATGATATGCTACGTACGGGGCTAAAATTAGACTTATTGAGGTGATATTTTGTAATAAGAAATAAAAAAATAGAAACAGGGATGGGCGAGGGTCCACTATTTACAGCTGCAAGTCAATGCCGAGTTGTTGAAGTTTCGCTGGTATTCTTGTTTTTGTGCGTAACTTTGACAACGATGGCACTTCCTTTATAGAATACAGGTTTTCAAATTCAACTCTTGATCATGTCTTGTCTAACCCTTGATGCCACCGCACTATTCCTTCCTACAATCAGTTTTTCAGATACCAGCAGTTGATCAATTCATTACGTACCATGAAATTCTTGATCCACACATATTTATATTTGTAACGACTACACAGAGCCCTCTTCAATACTCCCTCCGGTCCTAATTATAAGACATAGTTGATTTTTTTGGAGAGATTAAGGAAGCTAATTAAATTATTTTAGAGTATTTTTATTTTTATTTTTTTCTTCAAACTAATTAATTTGACTAATAAACTAATATATATGTAATCTAAGGATACACAACATATAAAATGATTAAGTAACCTATTTAACTTCCTTAATCTCTCCAAAAAAAGTCAACTATGTCTTATAATTAAAAGCGGAGTTAATATATACTAACCTCCACCATCCAATGCGATGTCCTTTGTCCTCCGTTTATTTTAAGGGCCCCAATGTGGGGGGGAAATTAAGAAGGTTAAAAAGATTGTGGTGGCGGTTGCGGCGCTGAAAATGAATAATAGTGGTGACCGCGATCGAGAGAGCCCAGCCTAGGGGTATGCCGGCACTTTCAATCCAAAGTCCAAACCCAACTCTCACGGGCATCCCCACCCTATTTCCCCCTCGCCTCTACCCTGTCTAATAGCTCTCTATCCTCCTCTCCCCGCCCCAATTATTAGCCTTTCGACTTCATCCTCTCGCACTTGTCTTCTGCCTAGCTTCCATTTTTGTTTCATCGATCTTTCACTCCACATACTATGATACATGATTGTTTACGCTCACTGACAACGTCCAATATGTCTTAGGTGTCGCCACTTGATTGCAATTAATATTGATGCCTAAGCTCATCACCAAATATCAAGTTGCATTGTCATATTGTTATGTATTATTCATCTCTCACTGGGTCAATTTACTGGCTTGTTCATCTTTCTTATTGTCGAATCTCGAGAACGACAATAAGAAAATACTAAATTAGGGCAACATGAAAATCAAAGCAAATCGAGATTCATGGATATACAGTACAAGAGGGGTTCGCACAGTTACGATCCGATTTCCTCGTTGAGTGGATCCCCTCAGGATTATTGAAACCGACAAAGGTGTGCTTTTCACATGTCTTAATAATACAAGAGCTCGATGAATTGTATTGTCATGGGTATTATTTGTAATAATTCTTTTTGTATTACTTGGCATAGCCAAAAAGGCGATGACTTTTCAGCCATAAAAGTCAAGGTTTTGAGTGGACCAAGCTGTGGAAGATAATGTTTCGAGAATTTGGAAAAGAGGACGACCTCATCTGCATGGAAAAAATCGCAGAGGATAGTGTTCGTTTGTGAACGCAACTTTGTCTTGTTGCTTTCCGGGACGTAATTGCTTCCAGAAAAGAGAGTGATATTGAATGACAATAAATTAAGTAAACGCTCATCACCCACCACACCCCCTCTCTCTAAGTGACACCTTCAAAGTCTTGAGCCTAATTAATCACTATATATATTATACGTTTAATTAGTCATGGCCACCATTCTTGGGTCTTAAGTCATCATGACGTGCACAAACGAATCGACTAGTGTCGTAAACCACGGCATGCAACTCTCTGTCTTCCTGCCCATAGTTTGACGAATTATTCAGCTAGCTAGGTGTTCTTTTGATTAGCAGAGAAAATTATGGTTCTTCTCGACATGTGTACCCGTAGCCGCGCTTGACAAGGACTAATGGCCATAATGACACAAGAAGACGTCATTAACCAGCTAATTGTGGCTATTAATAATATGGACACCAAGCTAAAACATGTGAAGTTAACTGTAAGAGGTCGGCCGATATATAAAGGCTATACAATATGAGCAGGCAAAGGAAAACACATTGAGCTAGAATTTAGGGTTTGGCCCTTAAAGTGGTTCGATTAGCTTTTTATTTCTTTATTTTGGAAACCGAGTCATCATAGCCATAGAAAATAACAGAAAAAAAGCCAAAAGATCACCGCAATAACTGACATATATGGCTTTCTTCTACACACAGATCTTATAATTCGTAACCTTTTTCTCCCTGCTTTACGTTGGGTCGTTTGGAGAGGAAGAGACCCAAAGAATCAAAATTATATTGGGAGTAGTCACCCGCTTTACTTTAATCCATGCAGTGAACCGTGGGAACACAAGTTTCTTTCTTTTCTTGAGAATTTTGTCGCGAAGGAGTATTTCTTCCACATTTCAATTACTTCAAAGTTTAGACTCTGTATTTTAATAATTAAAGACGATTTTTAAAGAAAATAATGACAAAATTAGGTATAAATGCAAGTAGTGTATATATGTGTGTGTGCGCGGCGGTCATTGAGGGGACGGTTGTGATTGGGCCCTTGGGCATTGTGAATTACGTCACTTCATCAATGCAACTTTCATCTTTCTTTTGACCTCCTTTTGGACGTGAACCGGTATTGGATCCAGCGAAACTTCCATACTTGACCCAAAAATGAACATTGAACCCCTTCCACGCCGTGCTCCTGGAAACAGTTCCCTACTCACCTAAAAAATGGTTCAGATTTAATTATTTTATTTTTCAAACAAATTATTTTAATAGGTCGTTAATCTCTAAACTAATATATTTTTTAAAAATATTTTTTCATTTAAAAATTGACAATTAAAAAAAATAATGAATCTGAACCACTAGATGAAAAGAGCTCCCCTTTGGAAGGATAGGAAAATTGATTCCCACCCTCCTGCTCCCCTTTCCCTTGCCTTGATTTTCTTTAACTTGCTTTGTACTTTAAGACCAAAGGTTTTGATCCACAAGACAATAAAAATGGTAAGGGCTGAAATCTCTATAAATTAGTCGTGTTTTCAAAGAGTTTGAAAAAATAAGTTGTGCAATTTTCAAAACAACGTAATTTATCATGAATTGTATTTTATATTGATTACTTCATAATGTCCAAATACACATGTGTATTTAGAGTACTAAAGAGAACATTTAATGAAATTATTAAGCATGACCTTGTGATCAACAATTTTTTAAAGGATTGAGTTGTTAGTAAAGCATAATAGCGTTACATGATTCATATAGCTAATCCCACATAATGAATAAGACCAAAATTATTAAACATGGACTGAATCAACCAGGTCAACCCATAAACTGACGACTCACACTATTACAAAAATGTCTTTTTAACTTCTGTTTTAATGTTTTTAAATCCTTTTTTTACATCTTTTCTTAAGGGAACACCTATGCGGGAAACGTAGTAGTAAAGTAGAGACTTACAATGTCTCAAAAAAAATTGGGATGTATTAAGGTTTTTTTAAAAATAAATAATAAAAAATCCCACACGCTTGCCTCCTCGTCTAGGACTCCTCACCATCATTTCACCCACAAGCCATGGCACAAAGTGGTGGCGCTCTTCCACGAGCAGATAGGTTTGGGTCTCGCTGGAGACAGTATTCCTGAATCTATAGTAACCAAAAAAAAAAAAAAACCAAAATAGCATGTTGGTTTTCAAATCTGAAGGAGTCTCGCCGGATCAAGCAACTGGTCTGGGTTTGGTGGAGCAGAGCGACAAAGCAAAGTGGCAAGTGGCGGCAAGAGGGAGAAGCAACCTCCTTTCAACTAAAGCAGAGCCATGGGAAGAGCTACAACAATGAGATTCAGCAATGGAGCATCGACGCAAAGATTTGATTTTAGGGGACGGGGAATCGAGCGAAAGGCAGAGGAAGGACGAGAGATCATCATGAGCAGGTGAAGAAAAGATGAAGAATGAAGATATTTATGACACTTTAGGCGTCCTAATTAATTTATTAGTGGGATGCCTAAAGTGACGCTTTTGGCATGTCTTTCTTAACTTAGGACATAATAAAGATGGTCAATCTATCAATCTTCTTTTGCTTGACATGTTATTTATGTGGTTTATGAGAAGAAATATATATTATAGAAATTGTGATTTGAAAATTTATGAATTATATTTCTAGTACTTTGTTATATAAAAATGTTTTATACTTGACACCTCATAAACACATAGTAACATTTATAATAAACTAAATTAATGGTTACAAATATTTTTTAGGTGATAATTATTACGTAGGTCTATTAGGGAAGGCTTCAAAAACTTACGCTACTTTTACTATCAGTAGTTCTTTCATCTTTTTAGTACATATTGAATTATTGTATGTTACCACATTATGGCTATCTTGGCATACTCTAGTATATTTTGGTTATTTTGATGAAAATCTTGAAGCAAGACACAATAAAAGAGTTTGGGCCTGTAAAATTCAAAACTTAACTGTGTGCATAAAATATCTTGATTGATGGTTAAATCAAATCATTAATTAATAATTATTTTTTAAAAATGAAGGATGTTACAATTTTTGTGTTAGTGTCTAATAGTTTAATGATTAATGGATTGTGGATAGGAATATTTTGTTATCATCTATCTATTTAATTTTGATAATTTGTTAAGAAGAATATTTATAATTATTGACTGTAGTTTTGTTGGATGGTTGATTGATATTATATGTCAATATATCAAAGAAATTGTAAAGAATTTTAGGAAAGTATATGATTATTTTGTTAGTAAGTTAAGATACTAATTTGATTTTGGATGACATGAGACTATGATGTGAATTTCAATTATTTTTGAATTTTTTATTCCCTGCCGATCTAGCCCCAAGTCGACTCTTAGTTGACCCATCGACCACTAATCCACTGTCTCGACCGATTAAGAGGCTAATCTGGGTTTGATAACCTTAGATAAGAATTTGTTGTTGTAAAATCATGTTTATTAAAATAGAATGGATTGGTCAATTCAACCACAAAAACCATCGAACCTTTCATTTAACCAGTTTGGTTTAGCCAGTTTGACTAGTTTTTTTTTATATTTAGAATTTTCTGACTTCAAAAATTCATATATTATTCTACATATTTTTTAAAAATTATAGATTAAGACCTATAAAAAGTTTGAAATGTCTGTCTTCTAATGTAAAAAAAAATTATTTAAAAAAATTATCATTTGATCCTAGAAAATTTTCAAATTCTAAAATTATTTTAAAAAAATATTATTTAAATTTACTTCCTCATCGGTCTCTGGCTTACCCAATTTGACTGACACTCCAACCCTTCAGTGCTTGAGTAAAAGTAATAAGCCTTCATAAATTATAAACACTATGTTGTCTATACTTTTAAATTTTATATTGATATTGAATATATTAATTGGATTTTAGATATTCAAAAGAGAAAAAGGTATACATTATCATTTTTTTTTTTTTTGATCCGATATACATTATCATTTACAAATGAAGCGGCATGAAACATCGGATGGGCTCAGGTTTGGGCCTGGGGTGCCAGCTTCGTGCCAACATTAACGTTCAAAATAATATGACGCAATCAGTGACTCTAACAATACGTATTCACAATCATAGGATGAAAATAGAAATGGAGACTACAGCAGAAAAGCAGGAGAAAAAGTGCTTCGCCTGAGCGGCCGATTATTATATATAATACACGCATCTAACACCCGATTGCGTCTACCCTGGCGATCCTCAATCTCCTGACAGTGGATAAGAACATCCTATACTCAGAAACAGGATCATATAATGCTCATTAGTCGTTAGTGGCCACAAGTCAAAATGATTGCCTACTTAGTCAACCCAAGTCAAAGATAACTTACTCCCAAGGGATATCTCCAACCATGATCAAGTCCCCTTCCTCATCTTCGTACGTCAGCACATGCCACCTCTCTGGTTGATGAAGTAGTACTTCCTCCATCTCAGAGCCCGCTGTTCACAAAACTAACTCGTCAGATACGTACATTGTCATATTGATCAATGTGAGAGAGCACTACTGGCACTAGAGACTTAACGTACAGGTAATGGTAGTGTCAAACATGTGCTCGAGCGTCTTTATTAACTCGTGGTAGCCATCTTGAGCTAATAAATCCAGTTTTCTGCCTATGGGAATCCCTTCCATGTACACCTTTACAAAGAGGCTGTGACCATTTACTTCAGCTTCATGTGAACCACTGCTTCCCAGCGTCCTCTTATCTGAAGGTTCCCTCCTTTTACCAAAAAAGAAAAAACAGTGTGATCATCATCATTAAGACGTGGTAGAGAACTAGAGGTTCAATGTTGGATTATATGTTGTTCAATTGCTGTTTTTGATTGTTGAATATACGACGTACCTTGAAATACAAGAGTGAAGATTTGGGGTGGGTGAAGTACTGAGCCCAAGCCTAAGATCTGTGGCAAGGTGTTCGAGAGAAGATGCGGTTGAGAAAGCGGCGTGGCCGTTGCTGTTACTGCTAAACGACGACGACGATGAACTAGAGGTTTTGCCCATTGTGTGGTGGGAACTTGACGGGTTACTCACAAAGCCGCCGCCTTTAATTGGACTCTTAAATAAACACCGCAACAACTCTTAAATAGACGGATTACTGACAAAGACGGTTAGGCCTCTTTTTCTTTCTTCCAGGAATTTGGCTGAAGCTCCAATGTTGTCATTGTAGCCGACAACTACACACTTGTCAACTGATTCATTGCCAACTTATTTAGCATAATTTTGTTTCATTAGAACTTGGATTCGAAGCGTCCCAAACCTTTTTATTTAGTGGGAACAGGGGACAATACTGTTGACACTAAGACAGTTGCAATGGCGACAAAACTATAGAGTATAGACCTCAAGGGAATGAATGGAAACTCTAGTCAATGTTCGAGGACAAGTTCAGGTGGACAAACGGGAATTAATGCACGGACCCGTTAATTTCTATATCAACGTTCAATGAATATTATCCTCGTGTGTTGAGCATGGGAGACCTTAGTTAATTGCACGGCCTCATAGGTATTAGCAACTTACTACTATTACAAACTCGCTTTCATTAAACCAAATTGGGCGAGAGAGACAGGTGTCCCTTTTGAATGGTCTTTAGGGAAAAGAATAATCTTAAACCTAGCTTATCATCATCTTTTTCCCTATTCCTCTACTTGATTGTGCGCGAGCATTAAAATCTTTAACGGATCAGATTAAAAAGTATAAAGCAAATTGATAGATATGATTAAGAGAGAAGGAAATGATGTAATCTCCAACCTGGAATAAATCGACAAGTGTAAAATACGGTAGTGATGTTTCAAATAAGAAGATGATATTGGAGCTTTAGGGGACATGCAATCAACTCCATTTGGTAGCAAAATCGGATAGGAGACCAACAGAGAAAAGACACACTGACATACTGCTGTATATAAATATTCTTCATTTGTTCTCCTTTCAACACCTCGCTCCCACGTGTACGTGTGTTTACGCGTCACATATTGGATTTAGTTTCTAGGTTCATTCACGTCTTAAAGAAAGGGAAGGAGAGGATGTTTGCTTCGAGGTAAAGACACGGCAAATGGTATAGTATTTGAGATTACATATTTACAAAAGAAGGGAAGAAAGGAACAAGAAAAATGTCCCCTACTAGCCCTACCACGAGGTTGCTTGGACAAGACAACAATTAATGTGCCGTTTGGTCTGTGTGTTGAACGGTGAAACAGAGAAAAGCAAGCAGAGAGTAACCCACATCCTTCTCTTTCTCCAATGACCCAAGTAGTTTATGGTATGCATGTCTCGACAGTTAAAGATCAGATCGTTTAATTTCTTCGCCATCCCTCTTATTATTATTACTCTCCCATTTTGACTTCACGACATTACGTGAAATTCTATGTTTGAAAAAGCTTTGTCCAATTTTTATCCTTTCTTTTTCAAATGCCAGTATAATAATTCTTTGGATGCTAAGTGCATGGGTCAGGTTTTAGCCCAATAAAATTTATGAATTAATTAAGAGCCTTATTTTTTAGCCTCAGAATGAGACTTTAACCCATTACCCACTTTGTCTCTTAAATTTATAATTATTTTTATAAATTATTCATATTGATTATACAGAAATTAGTTTCCATTGCAAACTATTAAAAAGCCAAGTTTTTTTTTGAAGAAAATCAATGCATACTTTTTAAATCCAATTAGCTAAACTAATTTTTTCAATAGCTGCAAATTAGCACATGTATTAAATACCATACTATGGTACTTGTTTGTTTTACCGTGAGGGGAAATAAGCAGCACTCATGTACCTTTCTCCTCAAACATGCTTCCACCAACTCTCATACCATTAAGATGCAAGTCCTCTACGTTAAGATTTTATTTTCTTAGTGCCTGTTTGTTTTTGGGCTTCTCTCAGACAAGGAAACCACGTGGGAGATAAAAGTCGATTTCACTGATACCTAGTGTTTGGACATCATTAAAGAAAGCTTTCGGCCCATTAGGAGAGGCCCTGAGCCTAATCCAAGCATAAAGCCCACAGCCACGGACCAGAGGAAAGTAGGGCCGGACCGAACCTTTATTTGGGGCATCTTTGCACTGACTTTTAATTTGATATTTCTTTATTTTTTTTATGCACATGGTAGGGGAGGGGGGCAGGGTTGGAACCTTGGACATAGAGGATGGGAGCCAAACTCCCATGTCATTGCGCTACTAAGGTACTGGCTTTAATTTGATATTTTTAAGATCAACTTTTACAAGATTTGTGAGTAATTAATTAAATCAAAAGCATCACATTTATGTTTAAATTTGAAACTAGGATATTATTATTTATCTTGTTTATATGGAGAGTGGATACATAGAATGCTGAGCTTTTATTTTTGTCAGTCAAAATTTTGATCCAAAAACCCATAAAATGAGAGTAAATTAAACCTTAGTCCTTTTGGTACAAGGAATTGGGAGGGAAGAAAAATTTGTTGTGAGTTGAATTTAAAAAAAATTATAGAATTGGAGTCGCAAAATTATAATGAATATAAAATATAAGATAAAAAATAAGAAAAAATTATTTTGAAAATTGTAACCCTATTTGTTAATTATTCTTAAATTCACCTAAAAAAATTGTCCCTCTTAATACTTTCTTCCTCCACTTGTGCCAAATAAGCCCTAGTCCGTAGCTAATTATACGATTATAATTTTCCCATTTCAGTCGTTACTTTTCGTTTTACTACTTTAAATTTTCGGATGTATTTATATATATCCCTCATCAAACAAAAGTTTGAAAAAGATTCAAATTCATGAGAAATTATTTTTTCTTCAATCAATAATCTTTGTAAAATTCAACGCCATTATATTTTTGGATGAATATGTAAATTTGTCACAGAATTTTTTTCTGATGAACAATGTTATTCTGAAAGTTTTTTTAAAATTTAATATTATTCTAAAAGTTTTAAAATGTAACAATGTTGACCATACAGTTAAAAGAATTTATGTTTATCGTTAACAAATTGATGTTGATCATTAACTTTTTAAAAGAAATTGATAATATTATTCTATTTTAATATTTATGGGGTAAATTTGCATTTCAATCCTTTTTCTTTTTTTATGCAAAGCATTATATTTGCTGTAAGTTTTTCTCTTTTTCAGATATATTTGCTGTAATCCATGGTGCGTATGAGCCGAATCTACAAGGATGCGACTTTAGTCCTTTACGGTTCCCATCTGTTGACGTCCTTTGCTTAAATGTGATATTTAGAAAAGATTTTGTTCTTTTGAAAAAAATTCTTTTTCTAAATTTTAATTCTTTTTTTAGGTTCTTTAAAAATGAGATCAAAAAACGAACGTCGCTTTAGGCAAGAAGAAGAAAAAAGAAGTTCTACTTTCCTTCTGAAAACTGTAAAAAAGAAGAAACAGCATCATTTTTGGCCAAATTGAGCTGGTTCCCCCTTCTTTCTTTTGAAAAAATATTTTAGGCACTAACTGTTACTTGAAAGATGCTAAAAACGTACTTTAGGGTATTGACCTGTGATGAAAAAAAATCATGATCTTGAAAAATTAGTTTAAAATCTTAAAAAATTTTATTTAGAGTATCAAGTGGTACTAAAAATATATTTTAAGATACTGAATAGTAATGAAAAAATACTTTACAATCTTGAAAAGATATTTTAGGATCTTGAAAAGATATTTTAGGTTCAGATTGATACTAAAAACATATCTGAGTGAGTGAGTGTGCTGACTGATATTTTTTTCAAGATCATGAAGTATTTCTTCAATACCACACTACCATTCAGTATCCTCAAATATTATTCAATACTCTAAAATATTTTTTCAATATCCTAAAATAAATTTTCATAATCATAGAGTATTTTTTTTCAATATCATTCAGTATTTTTAAATATCTTTTTAAGTACTAGTGTTTGAATTTTTTTTTTTTTTTTAAAAAGAAGAAACTAACTTAGTTTTACGCTAAAAATGGGGCCATTTTAAACAAAGGACAGTGAGGGAGGAACCGGATTTTTTCAATATTTCAATTCTCAGAATTCCTCAGTATCTTTCAATCTCAATCATTTATTTTCTTTACAATTAATCTCAACCATCCGTTCATTTTGACCTCACGAGGTCAAAATGAAATGAATGTTTGAGATTAACTTTTAAGGAGATTAATGGTCTAAAGGTACTTCTGAGGGATACTGAGAAGAGTTGCTTCTGAGGAAATCCGAATCCCAGTGAGGGATGGGTACCGTAAAGGACCAAAGCCGTGTCCAAATTGGTAATTAAGAAGTGAGTTTGGAACAAAGAAAGGACGACGTCGTTCTGAACGAGCTTGTTTGGCAAGAATAACAACAAAAACACTCCAAGATTGGGACTCTTCCATCAATGAATACAGTAACCAAAGAACCGAGCTATAATATTTTTAGTTTATTTTTGGTCCAAGGGAGCAGCATGCTCTAATATCATTTTAACAATAGCAATGGAGAAAACGAAGAATATTGTATTAACCGCATAAGAGTAACATGCTCATACAAATTATAACATACTTGGGTTTAATAATGATCTTTCCTTTCTTAAGGGTGATTAACAATTAACATTAACTCTAGAAATCTAAGAAGAGACTTCCCTTTTTTAGAAAGAAGCTCACATTAACATCTTTTTTAGTATATATGGTGCAGATACAGATCTCACTATCCTACACACCCAACACATCAATCATAATCCCTTATATAGACTAGAATCTCAAACAACTAACTCCTCATTTCATTTCAACTTAATATCTCCAACACCCACAATTCTCAGTAAATCAGAAGAGAGAGATGCTAGAAAGAAGCTTGGAAGGTAGTAAACTTCTCTACACTCGATGTTAGCTTGAAGAGTCCAAATGCAGCTATTTTAATTGTTTTTTTAATGAAAAATCGGGCTCCCATTTGAACTTTCCTTTGCAAATTCAAGTTGAAACATCCACGTACAGTCCAGATTACATTTGTTTCTTAATGCATCTACGTGCGCTTTGCATTCTCTCTATATTCTAAATAATGTGTCAAGAATTTAAAAGTGGCAGCAAACTTCGTATGTCGTTCCAGCTGCATAACAGTGCTTAAGTTTATAGGGTCCGCCCGCCAAGGCCCAAGCCCATGTGCCTAATACCGTACCCCCTCTTATTTTTAAAAATAGAATCTAATTTAATTAATGAGTTTATATTGTCATAAAATTAAAATTAGACATATTTTTTATATTTATCAATTTTTTAGTCTACCTTCAAGGATGGTCCCTTAACAATAACTATGTAAAAGGGAGATTAACAGAATTAAGATAGATGATTTTGATGTTTTAGAAAAAAATATATTATATTAACTAACTTCTTTAATATATTCAAATTAAGTAAATATGTTTTAGTGGAAAGCACTAATATATTCCGAAGTTATTAAATCTTTTGAATTATAATAGGTTATTTTAATTTTTGAATAAGAAACCGGGGGCACAATTTCATTCTATGTCTCTCCCCCTCAAGGCTCTCATATAATTTTTCTTTTGGCCCAATGCGTGAAATTTCTGATCTCCTTGTGACATGTACGTTTCTGCTGTGAAAATCAGAGTTGAGTGTAGATCGGTAATTTGACTCTTGCTGCGTGGGTGTCGGTGAAAAATCGTCTGAACACTACTGAAGGTAACTACTCGCATCTCTTGGGGTGGATGCTTATGAGATTAGGAGAATAACTATGCAGTACGTACGTAGTTTATAGTGGTCCTTGCGGTGCTTCAAGTGTGGAACTGGCCGAGTGGGGACACTAATCAATGGGACATAAATTAACTTCAAGTTCACTTTAGCTCGGTCAATGGGACATAAATTAACTTCAAGTTCACTTTAGCTCGGGACCAGTTAAATGCGAAGGAATGATTAAGTCTCTAACTCTTTTTATCATACGTTTAAGTCATATAATGATTGTTTATGATGCCGCCATGACTACACAGCAATAGACAGTGTCGTTTTTATTGCTTAAAGATTGTCTCAGTAGTTTGGTTACGTTCCTTTTCTTTCTGAATAAATTGAAATATGGGTTAAGCCATGTAGAGACTGAAACTTATTTTTAGGAGCAACATGTATTTACTAATATGTCAGCTATTGCGTAAAATTATGCTGCACCCACTGGTTGCATGGACAACAACCATACAGAACCCTGCATCTAGTGATGAGTAGTATAGCCTCTCTCATTTGGGCTGCAATATAACTATAGTGTGTTACGAATACGTCAAACACTATTAGTTATCCAGCAACGCATGCTTGCATGGCTTTTTTGTTTTTGGGTGGCATCATCATCAGTTTTATTACATTGTAATTGGGTTTGGGTCCCTGCAATTACGTTACTGTTCTTCCCTCCGTTTTTTTCCCTAGACTAGTCTGTCATTCCTCACCATAGTGAAAGCAGCTGTTAAAATTATTAATCCCGTGCGACTAATTTAATTATTATTTGTCCGCAGTTGGGAAAGATATAAGCTGCTGCAGTTGAAGCATGTAATCTATGCGTTTAAATGACGGCATGTTAAATTGATGGGATTTCCGTGGATCTTTGCTAGTTAGGAACTAGTAGGAGAAGATCAAAATTGACGTAGGGGTCGAGACATGCCAGTTTCCTTAGTAGTTCGATTTCGTATTCCTGTGTGTTACACTAGCATGTTATCCCCTTAGCAGCACGGAATTATGATCAACTTCATGCTATGACTATTGAAATACCCTTAAGTACCATCAATGGTGATAGTGAAAAAAGAAAGATTAAAAGCAAAATGGTGTGAAAATGAAGAGCGTAAACACATGTAACGAGGTTGTTGTCGAACGAAGGAGTAAGTGGGAAGTGAAGTGTAGATGAATCCAAATAGGAATGAAATAGAGTGTGAAGGTCGTGTCCACATTTTGGATCACAGAAAAGGGAGTGGGGGAGGAAAAGGGTCGGATGCCGATTCTCTCAGCGGCCTGCACCTCAGAATCCCTCAGAAGCCACATCCTGACCGTTGATTCCTCAGAATAAAATCTAGACCGTCCATTTTAACACCTCAAAACTCATTTAGAACCCGGAAAAATTATTTTAGGATCTTCTTTCAGGTACTGAATAGTACTAAAAATATACTTTAAGATACTCCTAGTAGTGAAAAAATATTTTACAATCTTGAAAAATTATTTTAGGATCTTGAAAAAATATTTTAGATACTGACTGGTACTAAAAAGATATTTTATGGTACTGAAAAAATACCTCATAATCTTGAAAAATTATTTTTATGATCTTAAAAAAATATTTTGGGGTCCTGAGTGTACTAAAAATATACTTGAAATTTTTTTTGAAGATCCTAAAATAATTTTTCAGGGTACTAAATGTGTTTTAAGGTGTAAAAATGGACGGTCAGATTTTATTCTGGGGAATCAACGATCAGGATGTGGCTTCTGAGGGATTCTGAGGTCTGAGAGAATCCGCATCCGAAAAGGGTCAGTATCAAAAGAAGAAATGGAGCTTCGTGGATCATTTCAGCGTCTGAATCGCCTGTTTCAAGGGTCCAGCTCGGCCTCATCCCCTGCAAAATTCAAAAACAGTGAATGCCGAAAGTACAGACAACATAAAGCTGGCGCACGTGAAGCCCGCGTGTAGATCACGTGAACCCACTGGCAAATTCACCGAAAACTGCGATATGATCCCTCACGTTCACTCACCCTCCCCAATCATAGTGCCGTTTGAGGGTCCTCTTTTGAAAACCACCAAATCCTTATGAGGGCCCACCCCTCCAGATTCCATCTCTCTCTCAGCCTTAACTTTAGTTTAATTGACAATGACTATCAACCCCTCAGATCTTATCCTTATCTTCGAATAAACTCCGACTGGAGAAATGGACGCCCACTATATATTGGACTATAACACTTACTTTCTGCTGCCCAGAAAAGATATTTCATAGGATTATGGACCTCTATCATGTTTTCGTTTTTCTGAAATTCTCATTTGTGTTGTTTAATTCATCGGAAAAATGAGGTGGTCCCCTGGTCCCACTTACTCCAACCCCCATTTCTTTGGTACGTACCTCTCATAATCTGACAGATACAAACTGCATGAGTTTTGTGGACACCTTTGGCCTGTACTAGGAATTGAATTGGGATATTTCTTTGGCATCCGGATCCACTTTCCCTACTTATACTTACTCTGCTTATTCAAAATATAGACAGGTGGTGGAGCTCGTCCATCTTTAACGATATTGATGTGATTGGGATGATTCAGATTTAAAATAATCTATCAACTATTTTTTTGTAAAATGATTTTTTTATTTTAAAATAAAAAGTAAAAAAATTAAATCTCAACCATGTAAACCTCGATGGACGAGCTCCATATGACTATAGTAGGGAGGGAAACTTCTGCTGAGAACCACATCTTTTGTTATTAATTTCTTGCGTTGTAGTTGCCACACCCTCATCGCGAGGAACCTAACATTTTTCTTGCGTACCCTCCCATCTGTGTTCAGCGATCTGGGAACTCTGTTTTTGCTTCCTCCAAGTGCCTTTTCCATCTCTGTTAATTTGGGTGTGCAATCTCATAGCCTTTCAAGAAGCAAAAGAGGGAGTTAGTAGAGGAGAATAGTCAGTAGTCACAATAATATAAAGTGCGTAAGTCGGGTGTCTACCAGAAACAGAACACAGGCTGCAGAAAGCAGCCACATGATATAGCTATCGGTTCGCGCATCTTCCGTCGTCTCCGTTGTTGTTCGATCTACTCTTCTGGAACTTCATATATCGAATGGCAGAGAAGCCGACTGAGTCCATCCTCCCAGGAATCACAGCCTCCCATCTTGCTTCCACGTATATTTCTGTTACTCTTGATCTCCTTTAATTTTCAAATATACGATCTTTTTTCCTTCTAGTTAAGTGAAAACAAAAATTCCATTTCATGTTAGTAGCTGGAATAATGGATCCGAATATATATGATATGTACCACAGGTTCGGCACTGATTTTGTTGAGCTGGTTTGGCAAAATGGCCAAATTCTGGTGCAAGGAGGGTCATCGAGTAGAACAATGAAGAGGCCTTCTTGCTTTGGTTATGAAGCTTACGACAAAGATCACTGCATAGCAAAACGGGCAAGGTTAAATACCTTACACTCGCTTTTGGACTCTTCCCATCAAAATCCCCGACAAACCAACGACCCATGTTCCTATCAGTTTGATTTTAGTAATAAGCATGGGGATGAATTTTCCAATTTGATAACAGAAAGAGAATCTAACTCCAAGCCCAATGGGGGGAGTACTCAGTTATGCCCAACTTCCTTGCAGACCCATAAGCATGGCTTGGGATCTGATGAAAGGGTTCAAAATATTAATTTCTCCAACTTCTTGAGACCTGCATTGCTTTTCAAATCTACTTATCAGGGAAACAGTGCAAGTCGACACTCAAGCAGATTGGAGGAGATCAAAGCAACTGATGGTGGTAGCAGTAAAGCGCTCGATCATTCCGTTGTGATTGACTCGGCTAAGGGATTACGTAGTCTCAAGTACGGAGTTCATCCTGGCCAAACAGCTTTTACTTCCAATAAAGCAAAGCCAACAACACCCTTGGATGGAAAAAAGGATCAGGATGCACTACTCCCTGATGAACAATCCGAAGCTGTTGGATGCGGTAGGGCCCTCAGGAGTCAGGGATCACATGGTCAACGTCATCATCAAACACACAGTAGAAAAGGAAAAATGACTGTTGAGTTTTCTCCTGCATCCTTGGTAGCATCTTCTTCTTTGTGCTCGCTTGGAGCCTCCAATGATCCTACTCTCCCTAGTAGGAAACACGAGGACACCGACGACTCAGCCTCTACAAGTGATGTAAGTGGAATTCCGGAACCCTAGCTGGATTACACTGACCCTTCTTCGACATGGTTTGGTTTCCGTGATTCTTAGCAAACCTGGCTATCGTGCAGAGTGACGAAGAAACAGAAGATACGACGCCAAAGGAAACGCCGGCTCAAGATGGTTCAAGAGGCAAGAGAATCAGAAACACGCAGATGTATAATTTATCGAAGAGGGTGAGAAAGGATTTTTTTTTTTTTTTTGCTAGAAATGATCATGACACCGTAGGACATTCTCCCCCAACGAAAATATTTCCTATATATATATATATATATATATAGGAAATATTTATATATAGCTAGGATACTGAAGATAATTCATTAATGTGTATTATTGATCATGGTAATTGGTTGTTTTGGATTTTTGCAGAAACAACGAGATAAGATTAACAAGAGGATGCGCGCATTAAAACAACTAATACCTAATTGCAGTAAGGTATATAGTTCTCGCCACGTACAAATTAAATTTGAATCCTTACATGTGGTACATACATGGAAAAAATACCGATAAATATCATTTAAACTTTAAAATTATGTTAACAACAATAATTAGATAAACAAAAATAGTAAAACAATTTATAATTCATTTTTTTTATTGAGATAGCATCTATTTAGGATTTTGAAATTCAAAATATTTTTTTCAAATTTTCCCATTAAACAATGGGATTTAAACTTCTCATGTTCTATGAGAAGAAGAAAATTTCTATACACACATGAAATGGTGGGACCCACATATATATAATTAATGTGTGTGTGGGTCCCATCATTTCATGTGTGTAACATAAGAAAACACTTCTCCTACAATATGAGAAGTGTTTTTCCCGAACACAATATACAATATATTGAAACCAAGCATTATACAATGTAAAATATTTGTGATGATTAATGAAGACCTTTGTCGTTACTTTAATTCCAGTACTTGATTGGAATTGTGTCTGTGTACGTGGATGTTAATTAATTAGGTGGACAAGGCTTCAATGCTGGACGATGCCATCGATTATCTGAAGGCCCTCAAGCTTCAGTTGCAGGTAATAAAGATAAAATATTTTCCACTAGTCAAACTGTTTAATGAGGAGCTTAATATGGATTTGGGCATGTTAAGTATGATATATTAAGGCATAATTAAGTAAGACATATCTATGTATATATACGTGCAGGTATTATCAATGGGAAGTGGGATTTGTATGCCTCCAATGATGTCGATGTTAGGCATAGGCATCCCTAGCAGCCTACCTCATCATCAGTTTCTTCCACAAATGATTCCAGCAGGTTTTCCCAATCACGTCCTTCCCAATATTCAATTCCCAATGATGTCTCAACAATCACCTTTCGTTTCCATGCCTCTCAAGCCTATCCAACCCTATCTCTTTTCCCATTTCTCCACTTTTGATCATCACGACTCTGATCTTAACGCGCAGCCGCCTGTTTCTGCAGCTATGCCAAAAGTTACTCAGGTTTGTTCCTTCTCCACTACCCTTTACTTAATTTAGAACTGACAAGTTTCAACACATGATGGCTCTCTATATATACTTCTCGTGGCTTGATTAAAACCACAATGGACCGATAACGTAAATGGCTGTTATTCCATTGTTTCTGAGCTCACTACATGCAGCCTTGTGTGTGTGTGTGTGCATCTTTTGTCAGTCCCCCCCCCCCCCTCTCTGTGATGTATTATTATTCGGCTGATTTTTACGCTTACCATTAGTACTCGTGCTATGCAGGGATCGAAGTGAAAATGTTGATGCACATAGCTTTTGGTGCAACGTTTATTTAGAAAATGAATGGAGTTTGAGCTTGCTGCTGAATCGTTTCAGAATAAAGCAGTCCGATCAGTTGTCCCAGCTACGATAGCAATAATCTTAATAGAATGATGATGGAGCTCTCTGAAGCTTTTATTAGGAGTAGGTGTAGTAGCGGCAAGCAATGATTCGTTCATACATTCTTCAGACATTTCATATTTAGCATCAACGTATCATCAAAGCTTCTTTCTTTTTTCCCACCCTTTTTTTGTGGGGAAACTCGATCCCTTCTTTTAATCAACTTTTAAGTTGCCTTACCGTCTCTTTAGTATGAAAGAGGGTGAGAGAGAATTTTGATGAATTCAATTTAAAAGAAACATACAAATGAGGTTATTAAATTTAAATAAAAAAATATTTGAGATTAAAGAGTAAAAAAATTAAGTAAAAGTATTTTTTTGGAATAAATTAAAAGTTTTTTACTACATACGGACAACCTCTTTTTAATTGAACTCATCAAAACTTTGAGAAAATATATATAAGAAAACACTACTTTGAATTTTAAATTATAAATCAATCTTCTTATTTATAAAAGTATTGTATTAATTACATTTAAATATCAACTGATAACTCATTATATTTTAAGAGAAAATTACTTATTTGAGATTTTGAAATAGAAGTAATATGTCTTATCTTTTTCCTTGAAACTTTTACTTCCTCCTCTTTCTTCCATTTCTCTCGTACCAAACAAACTGTTAATGTTCTGGGCTATTTTTCCTCCCTCAACCGAGTGATTCTGATGATGTTCGAATACCATTGCTTCTTCTTCGTTGTATTGTTCAACATGTATAAATTTCGCTATTCTAGGCAAGGAAATGTAGCCCTTTAAGACAATTGCCACTTGGATCTTCTCTCTTGTCCTCATAATTTGCAAAGGCGAAATTTTAAAAAAAAGAAAAAAAAAATTGAGCATTGTAGAATTCTAATGATATGTTTCTGTCCGGGAAAAAAAATATTATAATTATATGAGTAAATTTTTCTCTGTTACTTAATCTCGCACCATCAAATTCTAGATACGCTCTATCTTTTTTTTTTTTGGTAAAAAGATACGCTCTATCTTTATTACCTGAACAATGTTTTTCCAATTATTATTCTTTCTAGAGACATTAAAAAAAAAATCTCAATCGGTTTATATTCTGTTTTTAATTTTTTTTTTCCCATCTCGCACGATAATTTCTATCACCACGAACATAGATTTTAAGTTTAATCGTCAAGAAATTCAGTTTCTCAAAAGTAAATGTTAAAACAAAATGTTAAATATTTTAACCATTATTAAGGGATTTTTGCAAAATGCCCATTATTTAGGATGCAACTTCTCTTTAACGTTGTTAAATACATCAAGAGAGTTTGTACTCTCCCCAGTCCCCACGCCCAATCCACCACCCAGCCTTAACTTCTTGGTCACACGTGACCGTCACAGAACCGGCTCCCTCGCATTAACACCACAGCCGCTAGAAACACGCCGCACAAATAACCCTTTACAGACTCCAGGTCCAAAAACCAAGTGGACAAAAGAATCCGTACGAAAGATTATTCAAACGGGACCCACACAATTAATGACGCCAAATATCTCTTGTTTTCTTGAGTTTTAAAAAAGTAAGAATT
This sequence comes from Acacia confusa, assembly GCA_037074495.1. NCBI lineage: Eukaryota > Viridiplantae > Streptophyta > Magnoliopsida > Fabales > Fabaceae > Acacia > Acacia confusa. Next base: position 1,944,515 of record CM073507.1, on the reverse strand, counting down.
TCCCGATCGAAACGGAATTACGTATTTCCTTCGCAAAATAATAAATTCCGACTCAATCGGATGAAAAGTTGTGTCCCATGTGTCTGACGTCAATACATTTATATTTGTATCCCCAAAATGATAATAATTCTTAAGAAAATAATCAACATATAGACAGATGAGAGATACTAGACCGAGTAATTACACCGTTGGTCGTTTGGCCGCAAATAAAGCATAATAACCACAATCATTTCCAGGTTAGTGGAACTTTCAGGCTTACGCGGCTTCCATTTCAGGAATTTTTGATTCTTTCTCTAGCTTGGACTCCCTAAGATCGTCTGAGAGCTTCAGATTTGAGAAAGCATCGTTTATAAATTCAGAGGCTTCTGAAGTTTCTTTTTCTTCTCTATCAGTCAACGCGTTTCCAGGTTCAGGAACTCCAGTTTCATTGCCAACCGCCAGCTCTAAAGACTTGAACTCCTCTTCAATATCTTCTTCCTCAAAATCCGTGTATGGTAGACTTCGTTCTGAAATTGCCCAAAAGAAGTGTAGTTAGAAAACGAAGAATCTCCAAAAAAAAGGACATCATATGCAACTCCAGTCTCAAAACATAACCACTATCCTGAGAGATAATAAAGCCAATATATACCTAGCGCCTTTTCAACTCCCTTTTGTGAATCAATACTATCTTGGATATCTCTTAAACAAACATCCACTTCCTCTGCACTGATCTTGTTTCCTTTCATTGCTCGAGCTCCTAACTCCATGGCTTCAGAAACCTGCTAACAAAGACCAGCCAATCATCAAATGTAAGACTAGCCACAATTCAGTACAACCTTCACATTCTGAAATCAACCGATCTTATTACAAATGGATGATTCAAAATGCTCAGGTATTATATCCAAAGCTATACCTTTTTCGTGGATTCAGCATCGGCAATAACACCAAGTACTTCCTCTACTCTGTTCAAAAGTGATGAACATTTCTCTCTACTCTGGGTGGCCAGCTTCAGCTCCCTAGCATACCTGAGAGCCAAATTTCTATTTCCAGACTGTAATGAAGCTAGTGCTGATTTTCTTGACCTTCAAAGAAATATAATAAATCCATAAGACAACAGAATCTATTTTGAGCAAACATCATTACGTTGAAGCTGCAGCACTACAGCTGAAAACTAAGAAGACATTGTATTGTATACGAATGATCATAATCTACAGTGGTATGAAGATATAAAGCCAGTAAATGAGAGAAAAGTTTTCTTATTTTCCCTTGGAAGATTCTCTTCTTAGGAGTCACACGTACCTATAATAGTATATATAATCAAAAGGACTTACAATTCATAACTTTGGTCAATCACATCAAGCTGTTGCTGAAGCCTCTCAGTCGTCCAAATCAAGTGCAGAACATCATAATCTAAATTAGATATACTGGATAAAGCTGATGTCGAAAGAGAAATTTTGATACCCTGTAAACACAAACTTGAAATGAAAATGCCAGGTTTTCAGGCATAAAATTCAAATACATAGATTTACCCTCAGTAAATGAACAATCTTGGCCGGCATTAAGAATAGCCATATAAAGGACGAGGCCCAAATTTTTTTCCTTCATAAAATTAGTTTAAATTGCCAATGTCATTCTATCCCTGAATATGGATTCAACAATATCTAGTATCCACAATCTTCTAAATTATTTCTTCTTTTTGTAGAGAAGTTGTAATTTTTTACACCAATGAGCCAAGAATAACTTGGGCAATTTTTTGTTCCACAATGACATACTATACCTCTACAAGTTCTTTCTTACGGACTGAAATATACTGTGCTTTTCCACACCCTGCCAGATACCTCAAGATTGCAGATTTCTCTTCAGGCCCTCCACATACTTCTTGGAATTTCTTCATTGTTACGATACATGAAGAATTCCAGTGATTTTCAGATAGAAGTTTGATAACTTCAGCCGCCTTATCCTAAACATCAAGAAATAGAACTCTTAAGTAATAAAAGACTTAAAAGTAATGGCATGGCAGACTCCATCATAGCTCATTGACTAGCTTATACTGGCATCGCACTGAGACCAACTGATTAAAAAGATGCAGATGTCAAACGTCAATGTACTTCAGAAGTGAACCCGTTCATACAGTCTGTGTGCTGCGGAGTTACTACATTATATAATTTTAAATACACTACTTACTATGCTATCAGCAGTTCATAAGAAAAAACACTCAGGAAATTTTTTTCCATAGGCACTAAAGGATGCCGGAAACATGGAAAGAGTTCTAACATAAAGTTCAATGTATTCAAAAGTAACATTGGTAGTATATCAAATAATGGCGGTTGGCTCAAGCAAAAGAAACTCGATACACATTAAACAAGATCTTTGCTTTAAGCCTTGTAGATATTCACAGCAATAATGCTAAGAGAGCTATCCTCATCTGGGCATCAACAATATTTGAATCAAAATTAGTCATTAAAACAGAATACTGGATAATGTTCACGCAAAAAAAAAAAAAAAGAAAAGAAAAGAAAAAAACTTCTTAAATGACTACTTTGACATGTAATCATTTAATTGAAAAGATAGTATTTTGTGGACAAAACATGGCTATCTCTGGAAAAATTTTGTCAATCTTCCGGGCCAGTGCATATTAAACATCAGAATTGGACAGGTTCACAACAATTAATAAGGATAAAAGAAAAACTCCTGAAATAAAGGAATGGCTACCTTAAGCAGCGGGGTTAAGATGAAAGGTTCTTCAGATATAGTTTCCTGAGTGGTCGTTGGCCTCATTATGAGGTTGCTTACTTTTCTGAATAATTGGGAGAGTCTTCCACTAGTAGGATCCACAAGATCAGCAGTTCTTGTGATATCACCTTCACTATACATTAGAAACTGAAAAATGAAAATGTAAAAACGGAACTAAACATGAAAGCAAAGAAATGATTTTAGGTAGCAACTTTAGCTTCGGGGAGGGACCATCATGCGTCAGAGTTATAAGCATACATCTACATAAATGAAGTTTTCTACAACAAAAGACTATGCTAAAGAAGTTCCAATATAAGCTTATACTAACATCATTAGATCGTTTACTCGGAGAGAGAGTGCTTTGTTGCCCTAAACAGCTACTTTAGCAGGCTTAAACCAAGCTAACAGAAATCTAGCCCACCAGGCAGAAATGACAAGGCATTTGTGAGAATAAATTGTCACAAGGGGTTGTAATATTTTCATACGGGCATTTCTGGTACCTTAGGATTGTGAAACTTATCTAAGAGTCCCTGATGAGCATTTCTGGATACATCAACATTATTCTAACGATCTTTAATTTAAATTAAACGTAAAGTTATTTTCAAAAAAATGCAGCAGGCGGGGCTAGTTCGTTTATAACTTATAAGGCACTATGCCAGCCTGCCAGGCAGCTTGTATAAATTTATGAAGCATCTCAACCAACAGCATACAAGAAATAGTCTAAAAGTGGAGGATTTGTAACTAACATAACAGATGAATATAGTGCACAAAGCAAGTACTCACCAATACATGGTCGAGACATAAAGGGGTCAAGCCTCCTCGATTAAACCAATCATTCTTAACCTGCAATGAAGCGTTTTTCAGATAAGAGCAAACGACAACTGAAATAAAAGCCTTAATAGGTTAAAAGAAGACGAATTATCAATTATGCCAAAATTGAGAATAAACGGAAAAAAGAAATAAAACCTCGGAAGGATGAATAATAAGGAGCCCAAAATGTCGGGCGATTTTGATGATCAAATCCCTCCAGAAGAGGAATTTCGATTGCCAATCAGATCTTTGGCCGCTAAAGGCCTTGAAACGGGCCGAAGCAACCACTTCATCATCCCAATCAGGTACCTCCGATAAAATGAAATCCTTCACAGTCATGCAATTGGAATTCATCTTTGCATTTATTTCGCAGAGGCGCGATAATAATCGGCTCGCAGGCCCCTCAACTTTCACTTCCACCTCACTCTGTTAGGGTTTCCAACCCAGGAAATCCGAAGCAATACCCGGAACGCCAATCACGATTGACGCCGAGAGCGTGCAGAGCAAAGTGATCTGGTGAGCCTGGTTGAAGCCCGGCCAAATCGACTCGGATCAGATCAAAAGTGAACAGGGTCAGCGACTCAGCGGGTTGATTTTGTGCAACACTGCAGCGGTTAATTCACGCTTCAGTAGAAACGTACACTAGACTGAGGTGATGGAATGTGGATTCTCAGTCCATATTTTAGGAATCCATAACTTAGGGAGTAAAATCATAAAACCCTACCTTAATCTGTTGAACCAGCCCTCTCCTAAAATTTATTTAGGAAAAAAAAAAAAATCATACTTAGGTAAATATAAGGCACTAATAAGACAAGTCTCTTATTTGGTTTTTTTTTAAAAGATGGGGTATATACCAGTAACCCATTGGGGTCAGAATATACTTCCAAATTCAAAGAGCGCTTACAGAGATACTTACAGATCGGCCTACCAAAGAAATCCTCACATATCGACCCACAGGAATCGAACCTCCTCCTTTTTGAAGTAAAGGCCAATGTCTTAGCCAACTGTCTCCCTCCTCCTTTACTCTTCTTTGGTATTCTGGACTGGTATGTCGATTTTTAAACATGCTATAATGCCTGGGTTCGAGACTTGGTACATTCTTCCATCCTCCTCCTCGCTCTCAATAAAAAAATAAGACTAGTAAGCAGATATGGAGGCCCATATAAGGGTCATAAGTTGTTTGCGGGCCTTGTTAGAGGCCAGAACATGTATGGGGAGGATAAAATGGCCAGTTTGGCTGGGGTACGTGAAATTAAACTGAAGTTCGATAGGTTCAAAATCAGTGATGTAATGCATGATGTAAGTCGATAACCATAACACGCTGGGAACTGTGAGGTTGAGCTAGACTCTCCACCGAATTAATCAGAGGTTGCAGATTCTCGCTAGAAAATAAAGACAGGAAGCTAGTCTTTTCTGGTAGACTTTTCTTCCTTCAAATTGAGGTCAATTGGCCGGTAATGACCCACTCACGCTCTCAAGTCTCAACCCCATATCTGTCGATCACTTTCATCGTCTCTCAGCGCTCCCCTCCAATTTTAATTCCCACCCCTTTTCGTTGCGTCTTTATTATCATTGAATCATGCCTCTCGTCCTTTTTCCAATCATTCTAATTCATCCATTCAAATATTTGGCAACTCATAGGCCTAGTATATGTGGGCTTATCTTGTTTTTCAAGATTCATGTGATCTATTTGATGTTGAGTCATATATACTCTCGTCCCCCTTTTTTTACGAGAAAATTATAAATAACCCCCAAACCCCCCGGGGGGTTTGGTTAAACTTGAAATGTAATTATTACTATTTTTGTTCTTTTGTTCTCTTCGTCACATAGCTCCTCCACGTGAAGAACGCAAAAAAGATCCAAACCAATTCACGGAAATTACAACGATAATTGATTGAGTAATAATTAAGGTGTTAATTGATGGTGTGGGACTAGTGATTAATGAAAGCGAGGAATTCAGTTCATAGTTGCTAATTATGAGTTATTTCAGTCCTTAATATAAAATCCATTTAGAGAACTGACCTTGGTCTAAAATATAAAACAAAGCTTTCATATTTATCAATTTTTGTCTAATTGATATTTCCCAACAATAATTAAGGATGAGACAGAATTAAGGAATGAAATTAGGATATTTTAAAAAATACATGTCATATTACTTAATTTAATCAACTTTCTTAATCTAATTAGATAAATATATCTTACATGCTAAGGACCAGAGGAGTATAATGGCAAGCGGTGGAATGTAGAAGTACAGTGAGACATGAGCATGTGGCGGTGATGAAGTTGGATTTGAAGTGCGGATGATTTGACTGGCACGAACGTGGAGTGGTTCCCAGAATAAAATTAACATGTGACTCTGGTGATGTTGATCTCTTGGACTTTAACATGCAACAGCAGCCTGTGCCGATGTAAGATATCCGATAAAGCAATAGCACTCATTACAAAACCATGCCCTCTCCATTAATGACTACTCCAATACATATATGTCGTTCATCGATCATTTCATCTTTTCCTCCTCCCAAAGCTTCCAAAGACACAGAAAAATAAAAAATTATCGGGAGGACAGTAATCAATCATACTAGCTTCAGAGAGATATAGGGAATTATAGAAGGCCGCTTTCTTTGGTTCCAATTTCATCTCTGAGTCCACGTTATTTGATAAACATCAGTTTCTCTTTCAGACAAAAAAAAAAAGATCAGTTTCCAAAAGCTATAACAAAGATAAGGATATAACAAGGATATAAGGATAAGGATGGAATATGGACTTTTCCATCTCTACTTTATTTTTGTCGCATATTAGGGTCGGTCACTAATGAATTTGCCCCAGGTGATGGTTGGGGTTTCTTGTCATCTAGTTGTCATCCTTCTGGAAAAGGGATATCTGGTTAAACAACGGAACCCACCAAGCTAAGTAATTTAAAATGATTCTGTGGTTTTCATCAGATTCGCTATTTTTGTTGCTGCATCATACCTACCTTCCCAGTGGGAACAATTATTACGTTAACCTCCTCTTTTCACCATGCATATGATTGATTGAGTACGTACGGCAGGCTAAAGTGACGCAAAACGGACGTCCAAAGTCATCTTCATCCTTCTTCCTCTTTACGTACGCATTATTTATTTTTGAATCAATCCCAAAGTGCTGTGCGCATCTGCATAATATTACTTGGCTTGCCAGGTAGTTATAGTTGATTCACATTTTGGCATTTTTATGCGCTGAACTGCTGCTTGATTTGATCCTTCGGGGAAACCCATAGTAATATATATTGATGACGATGAAAGAATATTGTATTCTACATTGGCCAGTCATCAAAATTAAATTATGACTCATCTTGGGACCCCATACCATATCATATATCAGATCGACCTGAAACCTGAATAATTTACTTATAAATGTTGATAATTTTCAAGGGCGTTAAATACCAGTGGGGCAAGTGAAGGACTACATGGCATAGTAAGTTACTCGATATGGAAATTAAAAAGCTGTAAGTGCTTTGTTCGTCCAATCATCCTGTTATTATTATACACCCGGGCCAGGTAGGGCTCCCGACCCAGCTCTGAAACCTATAACAGTCTCAAAAACTGACACACACACAAAGTCGGAGAGAGAAGACGCTCGTGTGATGGGATCTGATTATTTAAGGTAATAAACGTGGACATTATTATTATAATGATGCGCTGCCACATCCATATATGTACGTCCCATCTGTACACCTCATTTTCTTCCCGTCTTCTTGCATGGTAGGGGTAGGGCCTGTCCTTATCTTCAATCCTCTCTATCCCTTAACTTTTATGTAGCTCTTAAATATATATAGAGAGAGCTTTCATATTTATTAATATTTTTTTAATATATTCTTTTTGATACTATGTTAATAATAACCCAACAGAAAGAGAAATAACGACAGAATTAAGAAATAAGGCTTTAATTTTTTAAAAGAGACATGTCATATTAATAAATTTAACATATTTTTTTAATCAAATCAATTTAGTTAAATAAATATATGTTATATTAATGATGGGAGGAAATAGTTTCCACGGGTGGATAAACCCTATCTACCTTACAAGTAAGGCAAATTGAAAGACGACAACATCACATGGATAAAGAAACAGAAAATTGGAGGAGATTAAATATTAGCATTAATTGTCATCAATAGCAAGGTTTAAATACAAGCGTGATATTGTAGATGACCAGGGTTGACCGCCGGAGACAGCTCATGTGCACGCACATGATGATGAGTTTATAATTATCTCTTCCCTTTTAGTTTCGTTTTTCTCTTTATTGTTTATTGAGGATTTCACACTCTCCATTGATTTATACATAATTGCTCAATCATTATATCCTTACAAATGCCAAATGCCACGTGTTATTGTTCATATAAGTCAAGCGTCCTTCATGATAGTGTTCCAACTCGCGAAAGAGATATCCCACCTGTTACACATATATTCCCCTTAATAAAAATTAAATTATTTTAATTATGAGAGCGCAGTTTTATTTGATACGTTATGAGAGCGCAAATTAATGTTTTTTAGCGTAAAATTAAAGACTTGTGCAGTATTCTTGTACCTATCGTACAACATTCTTTTCTTCGGAAAATAATTATGAGCAATAATCTTTTGATTATATAGGCACCTCTGCAGAAAATCTTTTGACATCTTTTAAATCTATACACTTATTTCTGATTGAAATACGAGTTAGTATGAATATATATATATATATGGGATAGGTTATTCTTACTACCATTTTTTGTTACTACCGCTTTTCCACCGTTAGATCAGAATCTTAATATCCTATCCCTATATATATATATATAGGGGAGGCTGCTGTTGTGTATAGAAAGGGTAACTCTCCTTTCATTCTCTTTCTCTCTATAAGATTCAAATTTGAGACATTGGTTGAAAGGGATCAAGTTCTTCCAATCCGAAATCGTTTGATCATAAATGGGATAAATGCTACGAATGTGCGCTGTCAGTTTTGTTTTTGGTCAGGCTTTCGTAAGTCTGATAATGTGTAATTTTTTTTTTTCCTATTTTGATAATGTGCCTATTTGGATTCAGTTTCTACAGTGAGATTTAGAGGAAAAAAACTCAGAGAGAAAAAAGCTAAGCGTTTGAATTGGCTTATTTTTCATTGGGTTTATATCCAAAAAGTAGGTTTTTTTCATAAGCTAGGGAGGGGAGCTTCTTGGTTGAACTTCTGACTTTTTGCTTTTTTTGCATCACACGTGACACGTGAGAGAGAAAATAAGAGAGGGGGTGAGGGAGGGAAGGACAATTTTTTTCCCCCTAAAAATATCCTTCTTTTATTAATTAAGGACTTTTATTATTTATTAATTTTTTAATAATAATTTATTTTAAAAAATTACAATTAAATTTTATCTTTAATTATTGCAGTATATATAATTAATATTAATATATGTAGTATTCATTAAGATTTATGTCATTTTTCATCTTCAATGACTTTTCAAATAATAATCCAAATAAGTCTTCATTTGTAACAAAGTCATTTTTGTTACTATCAATCTAAATATAAATTACGTTTGCAAACTGACTTTTTTTCTATCTGACTCCTATAAAATTCAGATAGAAAATAAACTATGGTGCCCACCACCAACCTAAGCAGGTCCAATGTTATATTAAAAAAAAATGTGCATGAGTTAATATTTTCAGCTTATTTTCTCTATAAAGAAAAGTTAATTTAATTTAAGCGATATGATTTATAGGTCAACTTTAATAATTTAATATTTATGAGTCGAGCTTTTATATTTACAAGAGTCAGGTGTATACCATTTGCAAGTTAGAATTGTCAACATTAAATCACTTGAGACCTACTGATGGTATTAAACTAAATAAAAATTGAGGAATCTATTTGATTTTCTTATTTGGAATTTATGAATATTTTGTTGTTGTCATATGTCTATTGATGATTGATTCCTAAAAAGACACTATGCTTATGATGAATTTATTTATATCCTCTCCCGGTCTTTTATATAAAACATATTTACCTAATCTAATTTGATTAGATTAAAAAATTAATTGAGATCGTTAACATAACATGTATTATTTTCTAAAATACCCTAGTCAATAGTTATCTTTCTTAATTCTCTTATTTTCTCTCCTCCTTGGCTATTGTATAAAAAGCATCAATAACGGTAAATTAGGAAAGGCTAATAAAAATAAAATTTATATCTTATATTTAAAATTAAGATAAATTCTATAAACATATTTTATATTAAAAACCGAGTATAACAGAATGCCAACGAGAATTCCCCGTTTGATATGACGTGGGTCACGGGTGCTGGTAGCTATAAATATAATGATCAATTATTGTAAAATGTAAACAAAATTACCGATCACAATAATGCCCTTTCAAAGGGAAAGAATGTACTTAATTAGATATACAAATTAAAGCATAGAGATACGCCAGCTGAGTCAATCAATGTGCTTTTATTCCACTTAAACACATATAAGTATTTGCTGTCAATGAGCCTGGCATGACTTTAAAAACTAAAAAAAAACCTACTAAAATTTTATTAAAATGAGAAATTAGAATATTTGGTATTTAGTATAGCTTCATATCCTAATAAGCTTCAGGATTTAAAGTTACTTTTTTCATGAAGCCATGTTTTTTGGCTAATTATCCCATTAAAAGCTATAGGAATTTAATTTTTTTCGAACCGTTGCCCAAAAAGCAAAAGAGTCGTGCCTTCTCCTTATTTCCTCTTCAAATTTCTAATAAGTAATTTTTTTAATAGTAATTTTATTATTTTATTTAGTAAATTTATATTTATTTTTAATATTTTATCTCAAATCATCACATTTTATACAATATATGTGTGTGTGAATTTGATTCACGCCCTTTTTTGTCATTTTTCATTTCATCTATTTTTTTAAAAGTTATGTCACATAAGTGCTCATTAAAAATAAAAGTCATTTATGCCACCGTCATCCCAAACATAAATCATATCCAAAAAAAATCTATAAAAAACCAAGTCCATTAAAAAAAGTCTATCTGAATCAAAAGCCAACTTCAATGAAAGTTATCCTGATCGGACCCTATTAATTTCAATACTGATTATTACTAGAGAATTGATTATACGATGACATCAACATCAATAACCACAGAACTGCCGCGCCTTATCTTTCCTCTTTTCTTCACCTTTTCTATACCGTTTTCCACGTTGATCCGGATAATCGAAAATAAATTAAACAGTGGCGAGCCACATTGTGGCCAGAGGCCTCCGGTCATTTTTTATCTTATATATTTATATATATGTACCATATAATATTTTATTTTGGCCAATAATTTGGTTACAACTAACTATTTTATTCTACGTATTTTACTCTTTCTAATGAGAATAATATTGTATTGATTAGAGAAAATTTTGGGACTATGATTTATGGAGAGTTTTGAGTTTTTATAATAGATGGCTATATATATATATATATATATATATATATATATATATATATATAGGATGATTAATGACTAATTTTAATTAGTTTAGATTTATTATTTAGTTTTTTTATGATTTTATAATGAAAATTTGGCCACGGACATCTTAATGTCTTCGAAACTTTTGATTTAGAATTTACAAACATTATTAAATTATTTTCTTAAAACATTAATTTGATGAATGAACGTGGAACTGGAGAGTCGTGATTACCAAACTTGCCGGTGGGATGGCTGTAGAAATAATGAGATTTTAATATAACCGTCACCGAATTATTAAGTGATAATATCGATCCCTGTATGTGTGTGTGTGTGTTTTTGGGGGCCGAGTTTTGCATCCCCTGGTTAGCGTATATTCCTTAATTAATAGCAAGCTACGCAGTAACATGCATGTTAAATATTCGGTCCAATTTTTAAATACAAGATATAATTAATGGACTTACATAGTTTTGGAAAAATGAGTCATTTTTATGCAAAAAATTGTGCATCTCTCTCTCTCTTTTTTCCCTTCTTCTTCTTCTTCTTAAAAAATACTCCTCCTTAACGAGGGTGTTAAACGTGGGAGATAAAAAAAATGTGATAGAGTAATGCAGGCAAAAATTAAAAAAAAAAAAAATTGAGGGGAGTTGAAGTGAATTGAAGACCTATATTTAAGAACAAATCACATCCTTCAATCACTTGACTAATTTGAAAAAAATAAAGAAGTTAAATATATTATTTAATTATAACATATATTACATTATCTCTTTAAAATATTTATGTATATCATTAAATTATATTGTATATATTACTTCTTAGGTCTTTAATATAATATATATTTAAGGAGTTGATATTGATTTTGAACATATAACATATTTGTTAATTTTGTTAATTTTTTTTCTTCTAATTTACCGTTCTTGATGCTATCTCAACTATAATCAAAGAGTATATGGAATTAAAGAAAATGTCTACAATGTTTAAAGAAATGTCATCATAAATAATTTGACTGACATTTTTAATTTAATTAAATCAGACGAATATGTCTTATGTGAAAGATGGGAGGCTGTTGTTCATAAACCAGATAAATTAATTTTGAGAAAAATAATAAATATAAATACATTTAAATAATTTATTTAGTTTTCTTAATCTTCTCAAATTAATTGACTTGATCTTATAATAAATACCAAATACCAAATTAGTTGATTTGATCTTATTCAACACGTGTTTACCCTAGCCGCCGCCCCTCTCCCTTCTCTCTTCTCTCTTACGCTCCCCTCAACATCTCACCCTCTTGCCGGTAGCTTGTGATGAACAAGCCACCCGCGAGCCTACTTTTGTGTCATAGACAAGTCAAAGGTGTAGCTTGAAGTCCAGATCTGACATCTACAGTCCTCTCACTTTTAGTTTTGTCGATTGTGGCCATCTCCCGTCCTTGTGGCGAGTCTTCTCCTCTCTTTCTCTAGATCTGATCTGTGGATGTGAGATTTATCTGTTTTTGGTTTCTTTTTTTGTGGTTCTGGGTTTTGTGGTGGTGTTTTTGTCTAAGGAAATAAACAGGTCTGTAAGATCTACGTTCAAATCCTCTTTGTTGGATGAATGTTTGAACGTTATTAGATCTGATTATCTCTTAATAGCTCGGATCTGCGTTCTTGAGGGAAGATTTAAAGAGGTGTTTTTTGGTGTGTGGTCAAGGTTATCGGATTTACTTGATCAGAGGAGCAGAAGTTTTATCCAAAACATTATGGGTCTTCTTCTTTCTGAGGTTAGGTTTTCTAGGTTCTTTACCCCAATATGGGGTGTCTGTATAGCTGCTCTAATTGCAGCTAATTAATGCTTATAAGGATGTGTGCCCTTCAGAGTGGGTTTTACGACCAACACTTCCTTTGTCATCACTTCTAACCTTGGATATCGAGGAGACCGCTATTGCCTATGAGTTTTCTTCTACTCTTAAATCTGTTATGTATTCTTGGTTGTTTTTGTATCTGGTTTATTTGGTTGTATTTAATTTTGTTTTGTTTGTATTTGTTTTCATCTACTGTATCAGTCTCCAATATTAATATATATTTAGTTTTCGATAAAAAAAAGCAAAGAAAAATACATGACTCTTTTTTTTTTTTGGCGTAGATCTAGCCTTAGATCATTCGGCCGGTAGCCTGATTTTACATATTTTTGTAGTTATTTGATAGTCATCCAAATTAAAGAGAGATAGATGCAAAATGGGTATAGGTCAAAACTTAAAACTTAAAAGGAGACACACATACTTGTCGCACATTTGAAGTTCAAATGATAATTTTGTCCTTTCATCTATATTTATGTCTTTTAAAAAAAACACATCCTATATTTCCAAAATTAATAAAAAATAATTAATACTATAGTCACATATAACGGCCATATGCATACCATATATATGATTTTGAGACAATTTGACCAGCACGGCTATAATTTCTTTTAGTACTCATTTCATTCCAGATCTAAATATAAGATATAGTTGATTTTTTTATAGAGACAAAAGAAATTAAATAACTTATTTAATTATATCATAGGTTGATATCGTTAAATTATATATTAGTTTATAAGTCAAACAAATTAATTTAGAAAACAAAAATAAAAATGTAAATACTTTAAAACAATTAAATTAACTTCTTTAATTTCTTTAAAAAAATTAACTCTATCTTATATTTAGAACCAAAAGGAGGTAGGCGAAGGGTAAATAGAGAGAACTCTGGGGTTGATAATGGAAAATCTGATGAGGAAGAGCTCATTGGCGACACTAGGTGGAATTCAAGAGGGAAATGATAACGTGCATTGAATTTTTAATTTTTATGGAAGAACATAAAAACATGGTTCTTTCCACGTAATGATAAAACTTTTCAAAGTGAATTGCACATAAAGCTCAAAGAGTAAAGAATTGGAAGAATCTCTCTCATTTCATCAATTTATTTTGTGAGACACAAGTTTTCCAGATCTAGGCCAAGCTAGTATAAAGGGTCCTTCATCTCGCCTTTCGCTGACTCGCTGGGACAGGCATCATTGTAATGCCTGTTAGGAATGCTGCGAGTTTCTTTTGTGTTATAATATACTACACGATTGTTTTATTTCGGCTGGGGATAATTCAATTTTATTTAACTTTAAATACTAACTCTCTGTACTTTGTATTAGATATATATTATCTCCCATATGATCTTTAATATATCTAACCTTATTGTAATCTTCAATACTATTGTTTTTGTTCGTTTCTGTTAACTGTTTCGACTTTCGAGTATCAAATTTGAAGCCTTGAATTACATTACAGGCATGGCTTAGTTAATTTCTGTTCAGATCATACGTGTGATTTGTTTTAATATGAATATTAACAAAATCATGGCAATTTCTGCAAGAGACATGAGTCCTCACACCTTCGATTAGACGCATGTATGCTGTTTACTAGCCCCAACTTCTCACCCGGCCAAACACCAGATTGACACTGACTTCTCTCTCACATGAGCGCTGGCTCTTAAATTATTTCAATCCCCTGTTGCGGAGCAGTCACTTCATTTTCTAGACTTCACATTCACTCAAATCAGCTAATAGCTATCTCTCTCTTCCGCCCTCGTATCATTTCTTATTCTCCTACAGGGCCTCCTACCACTCTTATAATTATTGGCATCTTTCCATAACTAAAAATGGGGAGGCACTCTTGCTGCTATAAGCAGAAGCTTCGCAAGGGTCTCTGGTCCCCCGACGAGGATGAAAAACTTTTGAGACATGTTACCGAGTTTGGCCATGGCAGCTGGAGCTCTGTTCCTAAGCTAGCCGGTATGTTAAGATTCCAATTCCATTCGAATTCATGTTATTATACAAGTTCTTTATTCATTTCTTCTGAGACATCGTGTGTGTACTGTCAGGCCTGCAGAGGTGTGGTAAGAGCTGTCGGCTGAGGTGGATCAATTACCTGCGGCCTGATTTGAAGAGAGGAACATTCTCCCAGGAAGAAGAAAACCTTATCATTGAACTTCACGCTGTGTTGGGAAATAGGTAATCTCTCTTCCTCATCATAATTTTATCATGATGTGGATTTGAGTCATCATTTTTAGTGCTGAGTTCGCCTTTTTCCCCCTTCTTTGCCTCACATGCCAGGTGGTCTCAAATTGCGGCGCAATTGCCCGGAAGAACTGATAATGAAATAAAGAATCTGTGGAATTCTTGCTTGAAGAAGAAACTGAAGCAGAGAGGCATCGACCCTGTTACCCACAAACCACTCTCTGAGGTTCAAAACGGAGACGACAAAGACAAAGAGGTCGATGAATTGCAACTCCTCAAATCAGAAAGCCCCAGTTCAGATGCCACAAAAGCCTATTCCAGTTTCAAGTACAACAATGGCACAAGTAACACCAATTTGCCAACCAACTGCAGCAGCAAAGAATTGCTCCCAGATGGGTTTACAACGAGCTACACCACTTCAGGGCTGATGGGTAATCTCCCACTTGAGATGAATTATGCATCCACTTCTGATACCTTCTCTTCTAATTCAAATCCTTCCCAATGGTTCACCCAAACAGAAAGACCAATATTCCATATGAACTCTGAATTTGCTTCTAATTCCATTTCTACTGCTCTTGCGCCTTCACAAACTTCATATCTTGGTGTTCCCTGCGACGATATTTGCGCACCTTCTTATGCTGAGAATGCATCTCAATCTCATTTCTGGGGATTGACAGATTCTGCAAAAGAGACCCAAATTCAAGTGCTGCAAAACCAAACAGAGGAAGCCAAGTGGGGCAATTACGTTCAAAACCCAATCTTAATGCTGCCCGCGACTCATCTGGTAACTGATAATTTTGGGGTCATGTTGCCCCCTAACAAGCAGCAAGAAGAACCTTCACAGACTAGTAATATGTTTTCCAAGGACATCCAGAAGCTCACGGCTGCGTTTGGACAGGTATAGAGACACTGATGGTTTTCATGGTACAGGTGTGTGCAACAGATTTTGATCATGTACATTCACACTTCTTTCACTCGCCCCCGACCCGAATCATTTGTTTTCAACCTTTTTGTCTTCTCAGGTGTGGGTACATTTGTAGAAACAAAGAATCCTCTGCTCTGTCTGCAATTGCATTACGTACAGTGGTGCATTTCTGTATTTTCATTCATGTCCGTTCTGTTTTTCTTACAAAAAATATATATAATGTATATTTGCAATGCCAGAGCCATATTTGATTACTTTACGTGTGGTATTATATTATCCCAAAAAAACCTTGAGGAAAAAAATATATTATCCGAATCTATTTTATACGCTTCCTTCTTTTCTGTTCCCACCTCTACCTTTCAGAGTTCAGACGCAACTCGAAAACAATATTAAAATGAAACCAACACTTTTACTAACCCAGGATTATAACGGGTTGTCCGTCGTTATCTCGAAGTCGAATAATTTATTCACTTTCACATCAATGGAAGTTTAAATTTACTTGCTCAGTGAATAGGTCCGTGTGCAGAACCTTCCAAAAACTGAAACTTTTTTCTGATTGACGCCATTTTCATTCTTTACTTACCAAGAAAAGGACGGGAGTCACCGAGTCAGCACCTGCACATGGGTAGAAGAAGATAAGAAAGACCCGTTTTTGCCTTATCAAGTATAAAATGAATATTATTACCGCACATAAATATCAAAGCCAGTCCCTTTATAGGTGTATGGTTAGATGGCAGTGAATAATCTTGAACACATGCCAGCTCACTGGGTTACTGAAGAATGAAGTCTTGAGTGTGTGGGAAGCCACTGACGAAGTAAAGGAATGGCATTGACGATGAATGAAGCGCGGGGTGTTTATTGGGTTATGGGTCCGTATTCCGTACATAGATACAAAGACTCACGAGCTAATAGGGCCGTGTGTGCGCTTCACGGTCTTGTAGCTCCATCAACACACCTTAACCATTATCCTATCAGACGCATTTCGAGAAAGCAGAAACTTCCAAGGCCAAGAGCAAACAAATGACTAGATAAATGGCTTGTTAATGATTTTATCAGCTTCGGCTTTATCGCTAGCGAATCCAAGTCACACGCGTGGCGGAATCTAGCACCACAATCTTGCTTATTCGCAATGCAGTTCACAGGCCTTTTGTTTTTAGCATTTAAAGTTTGCCAACATGTGCCTGTGAAGCTGTCACTCACTTCCTATGTTTATTTTATTATTATTATTTTTTTATATGAAAAAAGTTTTGGAAGGACATCAGTTCTTTACTAAGGCTAGGGCACGGTCCCGGGCTCAATGAGCATTTACTGGGGACTTACGAGATCGCCTACCAAAGGAGTCCCAGCGACGGCAGAGGGGATCGAACCTACAACCCAAGGGCCTAGTCCTGGATCCCTTACCATCTGTGCCAACTCTCATTGGCCACTTCTTATGTTTATGAAGCAATGGAATGGTGATTAGAACTGAGAATTAAGGCAAATCCGGTCCTATAGGGTTCGGGATTAAAAAAAACCTCTTTTTTAAAAGTCTGACTTGAAAGCACCAGGGTTAGGGCTGGTCCTACAGAGCTTGAAAATTACTATTATAAATTTTAACTATTTTTCTTTTTTTTTTTAAGAAATATAATAGATAAATTACAATAATTAAAGTTTTAATTTATCAAATAAATTTTGTCAACATTAATATCAAAATAATACGAATCATCTAACAAACAAATATATTAACTAATTTATAATTAAAAGCAAACTATTGTCTATAAATAATTCATATAAAACAAAATAAGCATACCACTGAGTAACATTAGTACAATGATTATTATTATCATCTTCCTTGTCACCATCATCAATTTCAAGGACATTTGATTATGCTTTATTTTAAGTAGTTGGCTCTGCTTTATGAGTAAAAATATTATGAAATTCTTCTCCTGTATTATGAATACATCCATTAAAAAGGTAAGCAGGGTTGGTCCAGCAAGGCTTGTTTTATTTTGTTCCTCTAATTTTCAAGCTTAACTCTTGAAGTGTCAGGCTTTAAAGGGTTAGCCCAACAAGTTTGGCTCGATTTCCCGGCTCCAATGGTGATTTGAGGTAAAAATTGACGTGAGTCATTTACTGTGCACAGTGGTCAACAATTCATTAGCGGACAAACTGTAAAATTTCTGGGTGCCCTGATATGGAAGCACTGAAAATATCCATATGCATCACTCCTTATTAACAACGGCCGAATCAAGCACAAGTGTATTGATTCAATCAGGAATCGATGAAGTTTTTTTTTTTTTTTTTGGTTAGACAAGAATCAAAAAAGCTGATTGACTTGTCATGTTGATTGATTCAACGAAACAACTGAAATCCTCGTTATGGCGAGCGTGAGGATTGCTGTAAGTGAAAGGTGCCGGCGAGCCAGAAGGTGTGGGGTGGAAGTGAAGCTTTTTGAGCAATAAGCAAGCTTCAACATGACTCATTGCTTATCGTAGTTGAAAGTCAAGTGACACGGTCCAAAGGCCCAAATCACTTATTCGGAGGCCCAAATTGGCTGGAATTGGGGCCTAACATTGAAGGTTCTGGGTCAAGTAAAGTTCCTTCATTAGCTCCGGATGCTATTGATTATCCTCATTTAGCACCAGCATGCTAAACACGTGATATAAAAAACAAAAAGAAAAAGAATATTCAGACGACCAGACAGCCAACACTGCTCGTCCAGAATTCAAAGGATTTTTAATGCTTTCCAGTTCACAGTGCCACGTTGAGAATTGGGTTTGAATTTTTAATGGTGAGGGTGGGGGCAGGTTTTAAAAAAATGTGGAGCCGGAATGAATATTTCCTCCAGAAAACGTGGACACGTGGACGCAGACCAATGCCGCTAGTCCATGAATAGCTGCCGACGATTCTTATTATATTCGTTAGGATGAGGTTCATAAATCTCAACCTAAACTTGAGGCTGCCCAGTCCTAATGGCTCGCACTTTCCATCACCGTCCCAAAATGTTTTTGTGCCCTTTAATAAGAGTTGAAAACCTCGCATTTCCATTTCTTAATGTTGAGTTCACATTAATCCTTATCTCCGGGTCATTAACCAAACATCTTAATCAACTTTCACATCGTCAACACTTACCTCACTGCTGGTTCAGTTGCGTGTCACTGTAACTTTCAGGAACCCGATGATGACGAGTGATTAACACCCATTATTTAATGTTGAAGAGGGAAAAATAAAACACAATTTCAAGGCAAAACTTCTAAAATCATCGTCATCCACCTTTTGGAATTACAATTTGTCACTAGGCGCAAAATGTTAATCACCCGCACGAACTGGCGCGTGTGAGTATTTGTCATGAAGTCGATGCAGATATAGACAAATAATGCTGGACTGTGTTAGTGAGATAGAATGTCTGTTTTTTGTCGAGAAAATAATTTGGGCTGAGTTGCAATATTTGATTTTTGAGGATGAATGAAAATGAAGTCGTGAGACTGAGTCGAACTCATGACGGCCTCACTTTCGCACAACCATCCCCACACCAGCCGCCGGGGCTTAGATTTTGCACCAAGTCGTCGCTTATTATTTATTTATTCGCGACGCGATTGATGAGAAAACTAGAGATTTATTTATTTATTTAAATTTGAGAAGCCCAGCTCCAAAATGATTAAAAAAAGACTTGGCATCGGATTGCTGTGGAAGCTTGAAGCCAGGCAGAGCGAGTGAGAAGGGGCCCACACTTTAATGCCCACAACAGCCAAAGTGAACCTCATTCCATGATTCGTTCAATAATGTTTTCATAATGCGTTGTCCGCATCCCCCAGGGGCCACGTGTTATGAGTTGCTTCGCAAGAAAACGCACCACAGCTTTATCTCCACGTTGAGTATATGAGTTTAACGCTTTTCCTATCCATCTGGTTTCCATACAGTCTTTTTTTTTTTTTTTTTTCCTGAACAAAAAAAAAAGGAGAATGGCGGTAGCTTTGAAAATAAAATTAAATAACATTCACATTTTTGATAGTTTTTTTTATTGAAATAACTACAAGTTCAAGAATGTAAGTTACAAATAAGAAATTTATATCAAATATAATATTCTATTTTTCTGTTACCAAACTGTGATCAATTCAATTATTTGATGTTTAAATGTGATTTTCTCTAAAACAAAAATATAGGAAATCAAAATAGATGGAAAAAAAAAAACTGGACAGGGGTCCTGGAGTTTGGAGGGGGAATTACAACCAGTAGGGTGTAAACAGGCCAGGCCAGGTCAGGCCTCATTCTTAGTAGGCTAGGCCTGTTCTATAACATACTGGCCTGAGCCTGGCCTGTGGCCTGTTACAGACCTATTTTTTAGCCTGGGCCTGGCCTGTATATAAGCCTAGCTTGGCTTGTGGCCTATTAAGGCCTGTTTTTTTATTATTTTTTTTAAAAAATAATTTTTTAAAAAAAATTAATTTTTTTTATTTAATTGAGCTAACAGGCCACAGGCCGAAAACAAGTCTACTTTAAACAGGCTAAAAACAGGCCAAAATTACATAAATTAATACTAATAATATAAATAACAGGCCACAAGCCGAAAACAAGCCTACTTTAAACAGGCTAAAAACAAGCCAAAATTATATAAATTAATATTAATAATATAAACAGACCAGTCTGACAGGCCTAAAAGGCCTCTTATCAGGCCTGAGTCTGGCCTGTTAAGGGAAAACATGCCTCATAAGAAATTTTGGCCTGACCTTTTAGCCTGACAAGCTAGGCCTGACCAGGCTTTTAACAGGTCAAGCCACATACCCCTGGCTTTTTTACATCCCTAATCACTAGGGAGGCACGTGGAAGCAGACAAAGGGGTTGCCCATAAGAAACCCCGCCAATGGCAATGGAAGGTACAGATCCCCACAAATCGAGTGTCTTTTTGTGTTAAAACCTTGAGTTCTTGAATGAAAGGGAATTGTACCTTTTGCTTTTATAAATTAAAAAGCTTATATTAAAATCATAAAATTTAAATTTTTGATTTGTCTGTTATCTACATCTAAAATAAAATAAGATGAGTGATTATATTTTAATTAGTAAGTATTAGTTAAATATTTCTCTTATATTGGACGAATGAGTAGAGCCCACGTCCAAGTTGTCACTATTCTTTCTGTTTTTATTTATTGAAGGCCGCCTTCTGTTTTTTTTTTTTTATTTATTTAACGACAAAAAAAGCACATCTTTGAAGGCCACCTCCAAAGCACATCTTTTACGAGGGTGATTGGGTTGCTACGTGTTCTCCCCCCTCCACAATTTCATTTAATTAGGCGTCTTAATTGTCAGTTTCATCCCTACTCTTCGCGTCAAATCAGCGTTTCGGCCAAACTTTTAAGACCCATAGGTGAGAACAGATAGCCTAGGTCAAGTCTCTTTTAAGACCCGTTTTACTTAACATGTCAGATATAGTTTTAATAAGAGTTTCCCTATTATAAAGATAAAATTATAATTTCTCCATCTATCTCCATTAAAAAGTATGACATGTACACCTATTTCGGCTGGTTTAAAATTAACCTTTTATGATATATTTTAGATCATTAGGAATAATTTATTTAGATATGTATGTTTTTTACCTGTTTGAAGTAGGTTCATTTTAAGGTGAAGTTTATGGTCTGTTAGACTACTTATAAAATTTTTAAAATTATGTCTCCTTAATAAGTCAGGTTTAGTAAAAAAAAAAAAAAACCTGTAAATAGGCTAGGTTTATGCCACTTTATTCTAAAATAAGTCTGGTCTTTTAAGGGTAAAATTTCCCTGTTCACACACATAGAGGAGAAAAAAGTAAAAACACATTTATTATTTTGAAAATGAAGTTTTAATAAAAATCATTTTTTTTAATCAAAATTGAATTTATAAAAAAAGGTCAGAGTGTCATCTCTTAAACCCCTAGGGCCGAGGCTTCTCGCCACACGCTCTTCCCCATTAAAATTTAAACCCATTCTTAATTTCATCCCTTGGTCCTAACTCCCCTAGTCCCGTGTTAATGAGCGACAAAACACGGGTGTAATACTATAATCAATTTTAATATGGGAAAAGAACTGCGAATTTTTTCGAATTAAAAAAACAAAAGGGCAATCCTGGAGGAGCGTATAAAGTTTCTGAATAAATAGAGTGGTTGATCGAAGAGGTCTCTCTGGAGTTCTTCTGTTCTCTGCCTTATCTTGACATGAGAAACGTATGATTCGCAGTTCGCTACGCTACTTTAATTTCTCTTCGTTTTCTGCTCTCTTTCACTCGCCCACACCATCTTAACCTCACTCTCTCTGCTTCTCTCGCTCGATCGCTTCTTATTTCCTTTTTCTTTGTTTCTTTTACTGAACAAAGTGATCCATGGCTTCCGATGAGACCGCGACCATCCATTCATCCCTGCCAGATGAAGATTTCGATTATGATATGGATGAGGGGTACGACCTCTATCGGCATCCCCATCCCCATAATATGTCAAGGCTTTCCGTCTGTACGAGCAGCACCTTGTGCGGCGTTGACGACGACGACGACGACGGCGAGGTCGATAGTGCCATGGCCATGTACGTGTCCCGTTTGTCCATGGAAAGTTTCGAAGAAGGCGATGGCGATGCAGATGGGGAACTATCTGACGGCAAACAGCCACCTACTGTCGGCTTGTCCTCGGACTCTGACAACGAATCAAGCGGCTGTTACTCTTTGCCGGCGACGCCTCCGCGACGACGCCACCGGGCGGGTGTTGCGGATAAAAGTCCAATCGTGGCGAAGGAGTACGCTAGTGAAAATGAGGCACTAAAGAGGAAGGAGGCAGATCCATGGAGGAGAAGGAGGAGGAGGAGGAAGAATATGTGGATGGTAATGGATAGAGGTGATAGCAGGAGGAGAGAAGAGGAGAGCGATGGAGTGAGGGTGATAACGAGGCCAAAAGGTGGGAGGAGGTCACTGTGGATGGACGTGGAAGAAATGAAAGCTTGCAGAGATCTAGGGTTTGAGTTGGAACAAGAAAGGACCCTGGAGATGCCTTCTCGTTTCTCTCTCTCCAATTCCACGCTCGACGCTAGCAGTGGTGGCAGCTCTCCCATCGCCAATTGGCGCATCTCCACTCCTGGTATGCCATTCCCTTCCATTTTTCTTTTTTACACATTCTCGCTATTACTTAATTCAGTAGTTACCTGGGCTAGTTCAATATCTGCAAGAATCTATGTGGTGGATCAGGTGATTCATGTTGTTTATATTGATCTTGTCTGAATAAGTTGTTTCTCAAAATTTAGGTGACGATCCGCGAGATGTGAAGGCTCGGCTCAGAGTATGGGCACAGGCGGTGGCTATGGCGTCTGCATCCAAATACGGCGCTTGACTGCCAGTTTCTCCTACCCTCTCTGGACTAGCTCTGTTTTTTACTCGTCATTCAGATTAATATCTATGAGCTTTTCTTTTTCATCGTACGTGATGATTACGCTAGTTTTTGACTTGTCCTAGTAAGACTTTTGGTTACCTTGTCCCTTCCGGAGTGTTGGGATTTTCGTGGTGAAATCCCCCTTTTTTGAGTGCTCGTCACTTTCCTCGGTACATCTCCAGGCGCTGTGTATATAAAGATAGTGGTTGAATATAAGACCATTATTTTGGAAGAGAGGAGGACAGAATACAGACCAGTGGAAGCAGTGTGTGACAAGATTGGAACATCTGGAGTGTTTTGAGCCGCTGATTGATTTCAGAACTCACTAAATCAGCATTTAGAATTTTCAGATTTCAGATCCTTCATTCTGAGTGAGACGTTCATTTTCCCCTGACGGGGCAGTAGAGAGAAACTCACCTCCTGATGGGGGCACTGTGTACGATGTCATATGAAAGTTTCGTTAGCGCAAATACGAAGAGTTATGTGTTGACTAAACGAGGATGTTCGGTACCCTCACTTCAGAGTTTAGGCTGCCGTGTGTGTAAATTGTAACCTTGCTTACATATTATATATATATGAGCATGTTAATATCCTCTTTTCATTTGGTAAAGAATATACAATTCCACGAAGACAGAATCAAGTTTTTTCACATAATTCCAGCCATTGATCCTTTTGACATTGATACATGGATGACCATAGCGCGCGTGCATGTCTCTGCAAGTTTATTTGAGAGAGAATCCTAACACTAGATTGCTAAATGAAAATAATTACGGAGCATCTGCAAACTAGAGTACGAAGAAATTATTAATATTAACGTAAAAGATAAAATTTATAGAGTTGTGAATACTGAATAGTGTACTTTGTTTCAAATTGTGTGATGGTTAAAAAAAGAAAGTGCCTTTAATGATTAAGTGAAAAGATAGCAAAGACATGATAATCAATAATGCATTCACTAGGCAAAGACGAGTGTGGGTCAGTTTGTGTGATGCTATTATGAATTTGTCTCCGACTCACCGAACTTTCCCATGGGAGGACCAAATGCCTAACGTGGGGTCGTATGTTGAACCTGAAACTGACGAGTGAACAAACGAAACCTGGAATATGCTTAGATGCTACTCTTCGGTGCAAGTGTCAATTAGGAATAGAAGCGTCAGAAAATTTGGATCACTAGAATGATCCGCCACAATCACGAAACTCAAATAATGCTGCTCAATAAGAGGGTATGGAACAGCAGATGTATGGAGTGGAGAAGCAGATTGGCCTGGTTCATTCATTTGATGGGACTTTCATTGATTTTGATGTCAACTAGTGTGTAATCTTCATGCAAATACTGTATTGTATAATGGAGTTAGACGAGCGTTTTGGTCAACGACCACAGCTGACGGTTGAAAATAACCACTAATCTGCCTTTAAAACACACAGAAGCCAACGCCTATTTCACATGACTTCCCTACTTCATTTCATCGCACGTTTTTATTGCCTGTTGAGGCTCACGTTAAAGTCAACATCTTACTTTTGGCCAAGCTTTTCCGCTTATGAGATGATTGATTTTCTCAAAGTTTACTAAAGTAAACATTTAATACTCTCATATTTTGTCGTGCATTTCTCTTGCAGTGTTCCCATAGCTCTGTTTGCAGCGAAAAAGTCATATTCCACAAAGATTTAAAACACTCTTTCCCTAATCAGACACATCAACAACCTCTCTGTTTTTTGAAGTCCAACAAATTACAAGATTTTAAATACTAGAATTAAATTCCTGATTAGGCAACTAAACATGTCACATTTACAATTTTTGCTCACCTAAAATGGACCTAGGATATCAAAACGCGTAAAAATTTTACAGCTTGTTCAATGTTATGTGGGTGGAACAAATTGAAGGGGAGATGGTACAAGGACAAAAAGAGGGTCTCCATTTTGCAACAGGAACATGAAAGCGAAAAGGAAATAGGCAGCCAGCAAATAGAGAGGGGTTATGGTCAACCTGGGAGAGTAGGAGAATACCATGGTGGCAGTTGTATCGTCACTGCAAATTAAAGGAGGAAGAATGAGAATTTCAGTCTAAAAAAGAAAATCCTACAGGGTTTTGACTTTCGAAACAAGGCAATCAGAATGGGATTAAGTAAACCTCGAGGACTGGGGATCTACTGAGGAAAATATACCATCACTGCAAAGGATGAAGATGGAAAATTCATCACAGTTTCAAAAGAATTCGAGAGAATGCATACAGAGGGGGAAAGATCAACCTTGTTGGCTGTGAGCCTACTGGGGTAGATACATCGTCACTGCAAAGCAGGATTTCAAATTTCAGTCTCGCAGGGGAGTTGGAAAAAGATAAAGTGCTCCTTATTTTTTGGTTTCAAGTCATGGCATCGGAGGACTGAGGATTTTCCCAGTCAATTTCTATACTGTCGCTGGAAATTTCTAGCATTGAATTATTACTAAGACGTTTAAAAGGTCTGTAACTAAAACCCCGGATGTTTTTTCCCCCCCAAGTGTAGGTTCCAGAGTCGTTTTAAGAGATCAAACTTCGTCTATACCAAATTGTGGGATTTACCCAAAAACCCCAATCACCACTTCTAAAAATTGCCACAGGAAAAAATGCAACATCTTCATATGAGACCTTTTGTGGGGCAAAAAAGTAGTAGACAAATGAAATTCATGGATAAATCTCATAGACGAGACTTATTGGTGAAAATAATGAGATTTAATTATTTGAATCCTTTGACAAAGAATGTTCTTTCCATAATAATTAATGGGTATTACATATAACCCAAATGGCAATCACAAGAATAATAGCATATGAACGATGTTATGATGTGAGGAGGCAGTAAGTTCTCACTCACTTGAAGACCAGATTATGGCAGGTCTTGTCACAGGGGTATGCACAGTCAATAGCTTTAACTACTTGTCGATCAAAATACCAATCTCCAACAGCTATTGCAATTGGCTGCATAACAAAATATATACAAAATTATTTTCTTAAAAATTTAAAATAAAAACGGGCCTACTTGATCTGAGGTTTTGGAATCAATTGTTCTTTTGTCAAGAAATTATTTGTAGTCTTTATATCCGTTGTCCATCTTTTGAATATGTTACCCCAACAAAAAGACAAATCGATTCAAGACCCCAGGAGTCTACATAGTTCTAATTTGATACTTCGCCTTACAATTTTTATGATTTTATCAATTGATATTTCTGTTTTAAGAGCAAAAAATCCACCAGGGACATACCTTGTTCTTAATCAGGGGAGAGTCATCAGCAAACCAAGTATCCTGTCTCTCAGATTGGCAATGAGCAAAACAAGAATTTATGTATAATCCAGTTTTAGATGACAGTGAGAAACCATCCAAAGCATTAAGCATTTTATTTCTGAAGTCTGATTGACCAAAGAAAAAACAAATATTAGGAGGAAATCAGACGAATTGAATGTATAAATCAATGATAGCGCATAGTTCATATTACAGAAATTAAAAATCACCTTGCAGGAACTGAATCTGAGATGAATTACAATTTGCATGGTTTGATTTGCAGCTATTCCAAGCGCCATGGGGGTCAGCTGAAGGCGGTGCTAAACTGGCTTGGAGCTGATCAAAACAATTGCAAGCGATTTAGTCTAGGTCATATAAATTTAGTAGAAGCCAGGTTTCTTTCTGTTCAGTTGCTTGGTCTGCCCTATAGATATCAACTAAAGCATAAGATGATAAAAGCATGGACAAACGAAACTTTGAAGTATTAATTACTCTTAGACAATTAGTTTGAGGTAGTGTGAAGTCCAGATTCTAATTTTTCTTGCACAAAAAAGAAAAAAAAAAAAGGAGCATGAAAACCAGTAAGGACGAGTGGTTCTTGAGGTTAATTTATAAATGGCACAGCATAAACACGCGAATAGAAGGTAATTTATTTTACCTGCCATGCATCATAGGCTGCATTGAGTATAAACAAAGGGGTCGCAACATGGCTGATCAAATTCTGAGGAAAGAAGCACTGAAAAGAGCCCATATGTCAAAAGTTGTGCATGTCTTGGTAATATCAAGTATTCAATAGTGACTCATTCAGAATAAGAGAATTACCGAAGTTGGATCCAGTTTGCTGAGACAACTTTCTGGCAGATTTTTCTGTACTCCCTACATTCCAAAATATATGAAATAACATATTTGCTCACATTTCCTTTTCAGATTCAAGCCTAGAATAACAAAAGTTCGGGAGAGAGATCAAATTCATTTAGAATCAATTTACCAAATGAAAATTACCTGTAATTTAACAACACCTCCAAATAGATTCCTCATTGTGCGTCCCCCAGATACATCAATTCTACATGATTGAACGTATCATCAGTGAAATCTAAGCCGAGGCAAGGCACACACTAGGTAACACATCAAAGCAAAAATTATCTTACGCATCAAGAAAAAGCCCTGCATCACTCAAACATTTCACTTTGGTAGATTTAGGAAACAAGCCCCGGAATTCATCACAATGTATAATGGATGCCAAGCCACCCGCAGAGCATCCAGAGAGAAGGGCCTGATATACAAATACCGAATCAGCATCCATAAATATAATGACTAAATCAGTATATTAAGAGAAAAGTCAAACCTGGTCAGCATTCTGCATTCCCTTGGACATTAACTCCTTCATAGCAGCCAGCCATATTTTTTGTCCTCTGAATTGAAGTTTTGCACCCTGAAAGGAGAACCAAAACCTTCTATTAATACATTAATAAACTTTAGAACCAAAGGTTAAGGTGCCGGCTTAATGAAAGCATTAGCAATAAACAAGCTTTTTTCTGAAACTATGCTTGGCGGGAAGCACAATTACAAAGTTAGGAGAAAAAAAGGGAAAGGGGTGCTCCACTGACCGTGTCCTCACCATCCCCACTGAACGATGCTCCATCACAGTACCGTACTTTGACTCTGTTCCAGTTGAAGAAATCTGTGCACAAGATGTTAAAGAAAATGAGAATGTGCAACTCACATATGTTAAATTCTGCATGTTTGGTACACGGAGAGTCCAATCGAACTTGCACCATTTGAAATGGACTTATAGGAAAATATATGTTTGGTTGAGAAGTTGTACACTTGTACTAATTGGACTTATGGACCAAAAGTAACTTATTTGAAAAGTTACTTTGAGGAGCTTTTGAACTTCTTTTCAGCTTTTAAGCTTCTTTTCAAGATCCTAAAATAATTTTTCAAAATTATGAGGTATTTTTTTAGTAACATTCAGTATCATGAAGTATATTTTTAATATCATTTAATATCCTAAAAAATATTTTAAGATATTGACTAGTACTAAAAATAATTTATTCAAAATCCTCAAATAATTTTTCAAGATCATTAGGTATTTATTTAGTATTGTTTAGTATCCTTGAGTATATTTTTAGTACCATTCAATACCCTAAAAAATATTTTAGGATATTGATTGGTACTAAAAATAATTTTTCAAGATCATGAAGTATTTTTTTTAGTACCGTTCAATATCCTGAAGTATTTTTTTAGTACTAGTCAGTACCCTAAAAAATATTTCAAATTGACTATAAGTTTAAACATCCAAAGCTACTTATGCTACCATCAATCCAAATATAAATCATATTTCACAATTTGACTTTTACCCAATTTGATTTTTCTATAAGTTAGATTGGCTATAAGTCATTTTTTCCATCGGTATCCCAAACAAAAATATGTAGCAATGTCCAAGACTGTAAATTAAACACTAAAAGTAAGTAATATCAGCATTAGGCTACGGTGTTTGGGAAAAAACCAGGGTTTTCTTCAGCTTTGTTGCTCAAAATTCCCGTGAATGGTATTTGCTTTTCCATGCGATCTGAGGAACCACGACGAGTTGTTTTTCTAAAAACACAACTCTTAATGGTATTACACCATCCTCCACCCTGCAGGGAGGCACAGCTAAGTAAGTGAGCTTCCCAACTAAGTCCAAATTAGCAGCATGACAAACAGTGACAACATCATTCAACGGCCGGAACACCATACACAGTGTTAAAATGTTAAACTTTAAAATTATGGTTATTGAATTTGAAACCCATGGTGAATAATACTTGAGATCTTTTTCACATACCTCCAGTTGAATGACCCAACTGTTAGCCCCAGATCCGAATCCACGATGCAAGTGGTAACCAGGCAGTGTTCCATCCAAACAGACTGGCATAACAGACAACCAAACAAATTTTAGGAATATATTTCAAAGTTGAAACCCAGTAAATTAGGGAGTCAGTCTCCACAGTTAATTAGGCCTTATTAGGATTAATTTTAACAATATGATTAAGCGAAGAAAACGTACTTATGCAGCAGTCCGACATATATAATCTGGAAACATACGTTGCCGCGGAACTATTTTAACCACGTACTGTCGGTAACCAGTCGAAAGAAAGTTCAATAAAAAAAAAATAAAAAAAATCGACTGGGTGACAAACATAGATTTTTTCATGTGAGGAATTATAGTTAACCGGGGATTCGGATTCAGTATTCAGTAAAGTCAGATTTGGTAAAGTTGAGTGAATTTGGCAGAGGTGACGGAAGTTTATCACCAAACTCCTCCAGCTTAGAGGATCCAGAAACTTGTCAAAGTCCAAAAATTTGAAGGGAAGAAGCATTTCACGTGAAAAATGTGGGAGTGAAATGGCGGGGATTCATTGATCAATGGGTTGCGAGCTCCGGCCCGAGTGGCTTACGGTTGAAGGCAACAATCAAACAATTAAAAGAATCCAGCTTTTCAGAAGAGAGATCAGAAAAGATAGTGACAGTATTAAGGGATAGAAATGGCCAAAGAAGAAAATAAAGCAGCAGAAGCAGAAATGGGGGGAAATAGATCTCATTTTTATTTTAAAGAAGAGAAGGTAGAGAGTGATACCAGCTCCCTTAGAAGCAGCTCCTTGAATGAGAGTGAGGGCGACCATGAGAGGTTGAGGCGTGGAGGACGAAGCTTTTGCTGCCACGAAATCATTCTCTAAGTGAGAAAATGCAGAGTGTATCTCAGATCCACCGGAGATAACCCCAGAAATGCAGCAAGCAAACCCAACGACTATTAGAATCAGCTTCATTGCCATGTTTCCTACTATACTCTGTGGCTTAGTCTTCTCTAAAGAACTTTGCAGCTCTCGATTTATTCCCACAGAATAGTAAAGATGGAGGCTCCAAGCTCAGGGTATCATTTGTTTTCGTGTCGTGATTTTCTTGAGTAAAGATCACTGTAGAACCTTTTGGCTTTTAGCTGAAACAGTTCACCTTTTAAGCTGATAAATAAGTTAACAACAGGCGCGACGCTTAGCCCAGCAGCGTGATAAAGGGACGAAATAATTTCGCTTTCATCTTAATTTATTTTAGGATTAGAGATAATTTTATATTTCCGTTAAGAAACACTTTCGAGTTTCGACGAAGGATAGCCAATACATAATAAAAAGAAGATAATATCCCAACGTCGAAACAAGGAGAATTGGCGGTTCAGTGAGCTAGGAAAGTGGGAAGAGAGGCTTCCCTCATGCTGTGAACAGCTGTTAGCATCAGTGATGATCGGTTCTTTGTAGAGCCAAAATGATTGCGTCGACTGATTGGAGTGACGCAACGTACCCACCATCAAGGTAGTAAATTGCAGTGCTTGCTTTTTATAAGCCACAAATACAAGTTTCCACAAAGTTGGCTACTGAGTGTTTCCTTTGTAATATAATTTCTAAGGTTTTTTTGAAATAATTGTTCATGATTCATAAATATAATATTTTTTTACAAATTATACACATATATAAATTTATAGATTGATTCAATATTAAATTTATATTTTGTATTACTTGAATACCCCTGGCATGGGTTCTGTCCTCCTGTGTTTTATCATGTCTGAAAAGAATAAGCTTCTTGCATTTTGCACAGGACAGACTAAGCAAGTTTATTGACCGGAGGTGAAAATAAAAAATACTATATTATAAATAAAAATATTTGAAATACAATATAAACTTAATATACAAAAAAATTAAAAAAAATATATTACAGAAATTAAGATTATTTCACTTAAATCTTACTCTATATGTATAAAAGTAGTATAATTAGAAAAATAAAATGTATAATAAATTTCATAAAAAAATAATTAAAAAAAAAGATTTTAAGTAATTTACTGATTCTTAAAATTTGTTATTAACTCTAAAACAAAAATCGCGGATGAGTCGCCAAAGACGAATGTGGTGGGATATTGTGATTGATGTTGATTTTTTGTGGTTGTCAAAGATTGATGTTGATATAAGATTAATATATATGAAAGCAAAAGCTTTCCTGGCCTTTTGGCTAAAATCACGTGTAGCCATAATATTGTTATCAATTTAATATTTGATAGATGGGTTATTGGCCCACATGATATTAAATGTAGGTGTTTAGGGGAGAGCCCGCTGCAGTAGATTGGTACTCTTGTTTGTAACTCATGCATTGCAAAATTACATGGGCCTCAAACTAAAGTTTATATATATGTTTTTAAAAAAAAATAGGGGCAGCCCCCCTGTATACTCACGTTACCAAATTCGGTCCTTCCTGTTTTCTGTAATTCCAGTTGTAAGCCACTAAAATTGGACCGCCGCGCCTCTACCATGGATAGGTAAAGTTAGTGTTGGAAAAACTTATTTACTAAATTTGAGATAAATTTTTTCACACAAAATTCATACTATCATAAATCATGTTTAAAAAATAATTTCTACCGTTAATTTAAATATTCACAATACACATTGACTTTGTTTTTTTCATCCAAAAAAGCCAACTGTCTGGTTGTTAAACCGTGTAAGTCTATAATTTACTTTTATTAATCTTTTTAGTTTATTGTTTGAAGCCTGTTTGGGATAGTTTATGAATGACTTTTTGTTTCAACTGTTTGACATAACTTCTTATAATAATGAACTTTTTAGAAAAAAAGTGGCTTGTGAGTGAAAAAAGTAGCTTCTAACTTTTTGTTGGCTCTATCCCTCCTCTTCTGAAAATCCACAAATGCCCTCGCTGAATTTTTTTTAAATAAATAATATACCATTGACATAAACTAACATATTCTTTTTATATTTCTTTGTTACATAAATAACTTGTTCAAATTTTTAAAATATTATATGCTCTTATTAAAAATTTATGGGGTAAGAATATTTTTTTTACTTTTCTTCTTTTTTTTAAAAAAATATTTATACTTTTCATACTTTTTCAATCTACATTTATATGTTTTACTGTTTTTTCGTAAATTTATATTTAAATTTAATTTTTTATTCTAAATCATCACATAATATATGTGATTTATGTGTGTGTATTATTCAATAAGATTCATGCATTTTTCAATTATTTTTCATTTAAACTGACTTTTCAAACGCTAAAGCAAACAAAAACATAGAAAAAAGTCACTATTGCCACTATCATCCTGAATATATATATGACTTTTAGAAAATAGTTCAACAAAAAAAAAGTTATTTTTACCACCGTTGTTCTAAACAGACTTACTAGTTTTTGTCTTGGTCGGAAAACTTAGTCCTCTTCTGACCCCACCTTCTTCGTCTTAGTCGGAAGGCCGAGACAATTATCCATCCTTCTCGCCATAGGCGGACCCACCTATTAGAGAAGTGGGCACGTGATCCCCTTGATTTTAGACTTCTATGTTTTTATTTTTTTAAAAAAAAATCCTCTTCTTTACCTTCCTCAACACGCACGCCTGACTTTGCTCCTTATTCTTTTATGACCTAACAAGATAGGGAAGTGCCCCCCTTGATTGCTTAGTACCTTATATTGAAAAAAATGTATTTGATAACATTGATAATGAGACAATTATGATAGAATTCCAAAAAATAAGACTTAAAAGAATAACATTGTAATTATTGTAATATACTTTTGTTATTATAATATATGTACTTGAATTTATTTAGTGCTCAACCTTACTATTTTTAACAAAACTTAGCTTTATTTTTTCCTTTATATTCTTTTGTTTTTTAATGTAATTAAGACTTTACTTTAAAAAAAAAATTTGGGTTGCTGCCCCCGAACTTCCAAATCCCCTCTGCTATCTTTTGAAGTTCGTTTTCTGCGTCCGCCCCTTGCTCCTCGCCTTCCTCTGTTTTCGCAGACACATTCATGAAAAGAAAACATTCCCGTTAAACCAACTTTCTACTCTCTTGCCTTTAACTTTTGACTCTACGACCACGAGGATATTGGCAATATCCCACTTTAACACTTGATCGAATTATTGGAGCATGTCTGGCTTCCGAAGGAGAAAAAAGGAGGAAGAAAAATTCCTGTAATTGTTATTTAACTTTTAACCCTAGGTATTTTAAAAAATAAGGGCATAAAAATAATCTCTTCATGAAAAATATCTTTCTTTTTTATCCTAATCGGATTCCATTAAATGTGGCATGTATGGCAAATGTATAACGGAAATCGGTGGAGTTTGGATCGGTAGGTTGGTAATTGTGGGTTTGAATTTAATAGAAGTGAAACGTAGAAAGGGCCACCTGATTTCAAACTATTGTGGGCCAGACCAGTTAGGTTCCTCTCATCATCATTATCTCATAATCTTTAAATCATATCCGTCTAATCAATATAATACTATTTTAATTTTTCTCCCTCATTTTCAATCAACGGCCTAAATGAGCTGATAAGAGAAAAAGAAAAAAAAAAACCAATAAGAGGAATCTTTTTCCGAGTAAGACAGGTATATGTCATCCGTGAAATAACGTAGGCGCGACAGAACAAGCTACGATTATTAGGCCTCCAAGCGACAAATGGCTCCCACCAAGTCCGCACAGTACCAGGTTAAGCTTAACGTAAGAGAATCTGTGGCTGGACAAGGTTGCGACGTGTGGAGGGGTCATTTGAGAATCGACAAGGCTATTTTAGTGTTTTCCAGTCCCTTATGACGGAATATGGGCGCCGCACGGTGGCGTATTCCGTGACTCAACAGGGGCAGCTACCCTGTTCACGCACCACCGCTATCTGATGTCATTCCCCCTTGGACATCAAGGAACTGCTTCCAAGGAATTGGAACTTGACTGTTAATCCTATTCTGTTTCTTGAGGTTGATCTTTATTATAAATATAATCAATCATATGTTCCCCCAAATCCACCTGGTAGAAACTCTAGCATTGGCTGAGCCACAAATGGGAATATTCTTTTTGGGGTCCCAAAAAATTACTCAAATCAAAATTAACATTCTTGGAAGGAGCCTGGATGCATATTAACATCCCGGGATGAATATTATTACCGGTCAGAAAAAATCAAATGGAGAGAAAAAATAATGCCTAGGAAGACGTCGAGACGCCTGAAGATATCTCACTGCCTTCATCACCGAACTGATGGTGCTCGTATACTTCTAATAATAGTTCCCGGCAAGGGACAACAGCTCCAGTCTTGATACAAGCTAAAAACGCACCCGAAAGCTTCCTGTGCAGACTATAGGCTGCATCAGGAGGTGGCGTCAGCCTGTGCTTCAGCATTGTTCCACCAAGGTGCGAAAGGCTGTGAGTGATGTTGCTTGCGCGGAAGTCGAAGCCGCCGAGTTTTGCAAAAGGCGTTCCAACCACAAACCCAGCTTGAACGTGGGCATCTAACATCACCTCTGATTCCATTCCGGTGATGAACCCAAGTCTCTTAGACATCTCAATTACTCCATCACTATCACGGTTAGCACATGCTAGAACCTAATCAAATTGCAACTAGTCAAGCACGAACAAATTTCACTTCCCAGAATTCAGCAACATAAGAAAAGAACAAACCCAAACAGAAGAATTCAAACTTGAGTTTAGTTACTAACAAAACAACAGATAAATAAAAAATCAGAAGCCCATTAAGCACAGATATCATAAAAGTTACCATTTTTAAATAATCATCAACAAATCTTTTTGGGTAATCACGTGATGCTCCAAAATCAATGAGATTGATCGACTTCGTGGCTTCATTATACAAGAAATTACCCCAATTAGGATCAGTCTGCATCAGAAAGGAGTAGAAAATCATCAAGACCTGTGAGTTAAAGGAAACTGACAAGAGAAGTTTTCCCCCCAGTAAATAACAATAGAAGCATACATAAAATGACGTCGCATGAAGAAACAAAGCAATCGACACTATCAGCTTTTAGATTAACATATGACATAAATATATTGTTACAGAAATTCACAAGCATATTATATATCAATCGGACTACAGCACTCGACAAAATGAGTGCAGCCACCAAGATCATAAATTGATTT
This sequence comes from Acacia confusa, assembly GCA_037074495.1. Lineage (NCBI taxonomy): Eukaryota > Viridiplantae > Streptophyta > Magnoliopsida > Fabales > Fabaceae > Acacia > Acacia confusa. Next base: position 1,909,067 of record CM073507.1, on the reverse strand, counting down.
ACCTTTTCCTTGCAGGATTTCATATTACAATAGCATACCAGTCAAATTTACGATTATATAATACACTCTCTACCAAGCATGCCCCTTACAGAATTACAGGTTAAATCGTGTAAATCACCAAGATTTCTCTCTCAAGTCTTAGCTAGGTCCCAAGTTCACAAATCGGAAGTTTAAAGTTCAGGATAATTGTGCCCTACTAAAAACCAAGATCTTGGCAAATTTCCATCAAGAATTTAATAGGAATATATGTTTACTTGTCTTGTAGAACACCTGAACTCAATAGCCAAATCAAAATTCATCAGAGATATAACAGCACATAAACATCAGATTTTCTATGCCTCGATCTATGAGCTCCAGGGACTAATGTCACAGTGCAGTTCATTTATTACTGTTAACCATGGCCTATGTATGCGTAAATATGAGATTTTTTTTTTTTTTTTGGGAGGGGGTTTGATACCTGCATGAATTGAAAAACAAATAACTCCAACAAAGTGAGTTCCAACAACTTTTTCCCAACATAATTACGGGTTTCTTGATCCAGTGATGCCACTTTGTCAATGGTAATTCCTGTAAGAAGGGAAAATTAACTCAAGTTCAAAGGCAAGCTAAGAGCATAAAACTTATAGATCAAATATCTTTTGCACATAAGCAGAGAGAAAGGTGAAATAATATGGAAGTAAAACCATCATCACTTGGTCAAGCAAAACTTGGGTTTGGGATGCATAAAAAGCGTATTTAGTACTTATTAAACCATCTCATCAAAACGAAAGAAAGAAATGACAGAGTGGCATGTTAAAAACATGTCATTCAACCAAGCGCTAGTGTAGCGTAGTGGTATGACGCTGGTTATCCAGCCTTTGTAATCAGGGTTTGAACTCTGCCCGGACCATTGGTCCCATATTTAAAAAAAAAAAAAATGTCATTCACACTCTAATATTAACATGTAGTAAGAAAAAATGCTGTTAAAATGAAATCAGGTTCACTATAATGTAATCCAACAAAGTGCAAGTTTCACAAGCAGAAACAATAAAATTATCACCAATGGTTGAAACAGCATGAGTTAAGCAGGTTTTAGTGTCTGATTCAGTAGCATATAACATATATACACGTTGGACCCACTTAAGAGTGTTAATATGCCATTGAAGCTTGAGTCCTACAAGGCTCCGCCAAAGAAAGGGAATGTCAAGAGTCCATTTCCCATGAACCAGTGATATCTAATAATTACCAGAAACAAGTTCTGTAGTTAAAACTCTTTTCCTTGAAATATCATCCACTACTAGCGGAACATAAAATCCTTCTCTGCCAGTAAGCATATCTCGGAATCGCCTCTGATTTTCTGCCTCCAACTCATAATCACATTCACGACACAATTCTTCTTTAGCCACCTTACAAATATTCAAGAGAACCATAAGCATGCAGCTTTTAACAAATATATTTGTCAAATGAGATAGAAAAGTCTTAATATATATGCCTACGATTGCAAGTCAACATCCACCATACATAAATATTATCCAGCATACTCAGCAAAAGGAGGATGGGAGACTTGGGGATTTCAAACAGTAATGGTGGGGCTTGGATTCCAAAAAAAGCTCATGCAACAGGATTCCGACAATAAATACGCACCTTCATAGCTCTGTCAAGATAAAGTCCTTCAGGAATTAGATTTGTATAATCTAAAAGTAGTTTCACATTCTCAATGTCACTCTCAATGCTATCTGCAACACCAGGGTACTGAATTTTTATGGCAACATGCATGCCATCCTTTGTAATAGCCCGATGCACCTAAATTTATATGAGGAATCATGTTAGGCCATAGTAAGCAGAAGTGTCAAAAGAAGAGGTTGCATGACAATGAATGAACTACAAACATGATTTGTTAGCACATATGCCTACTGCATACATTAGTCATGGCAATAGAAAATCTACTTTGCTTTAATTTATATATTAACTACAGTCAATCACAGAAGTTTTGGAAAGACTCATGTTTTTATGAGCTATGAATATAAATGGCATTAGATTACGTCAAATGGAACCTCTGTCAAACTTTATAGAAACATGGTGAGTGGAAAGTAGGAGTTTGAGTTCAAAGCTCACTATGGTTTATCAGCTAGTGATCAATCATGGTAATTACAAATAAGATAATCATACGCTGGGGTATTAAATTGATGTTTAAAAAGATGAATGCTAATTTGAATGATATTAAACACCGAATATTCAATTAAGAAAAAAATACATGAAGAAACCACAATGGTTAGGAATTAAAAATATGGCATGTCATGACTGAACATGTCATGACAGTGCACATTCTCACACATTAATTGTGATTCATGTTCATGAAAATATCAGAAATTATATACATGAACTGAAAAGCTGGATAGAAAGATGTGCTGATGATGGGATACAAACTTGAATACCTGACCAATACTTGCAGCAGCCATTGGTTCATAATCAAAACTAGTCAATTTTGAGGTCCAGTCAGGACCTAACTCAGCATTTAAAACTTGATTAAGCTGGCCCTTTGGCATAACATCTGCACCTTGACGGACAATTTCTAATGCAGTCAGGATCTACAGAAAAAGATTGAGACTATACTTCTTAGGTCACATAAAACCAAACAGATATGAAGTAATCAGCAATAAGAAATTCAATTACTAATTTCATCATGAAAATGCTGACATCAAAATAGGAGAGGAGTGTAAAATGGGCAGAAAGAAATCCCGACTAATTTTGCCCAATCATTTGGAGAATTACAAGAGACAATAGTAGTGAATCAGAAATAATTATCTACTCATGACCTAATTTGCGAATCAGAAAAAAGATAACAATGGAATAGACCTCTGATCAGCATAGAATTACAGCAAAGCATCAAGTAAGAGAACAGATATCCAATTGAAAAATCAGCCCTTATAACACTTCTCATCAGAGATACAGATGGCAATGGCTTATTCCAAATCTCATCAAAGTATTTGCCATGATAAAACTCAACCTCCCCTAACTCTAGTACAATGTACAAATACATGCACACAGTTATATCCAACTTGAACGTCTCAGTAATTCATCTCAAAATTTTGCACTGTCACACTCTGCTCAACCATGACTAATTTTATAGATATTTGACTTTGACCATCGATGATATTGAAATCAAAGTTCAAGAACACACACACACACACAAGGCTATTAACTAAACGGAAATAAATGTACGTTAGCTTTAACAAAGATTGAATCACCTCAGTTACCCCAAAACAAAATTGTATAATCTAAATTCCCCAAAAATAAAAACTTGCATCACCTTCAATTAACAACTCTCGACATCAACATCAATATGCCTCAATTGGATGCAGGTATGCATTAAACCAGCAATTATCATTGTTACATGCATATAGAAAGGTGAAAATACCGGAGCAGGAACAAGAGATTCATCCTGTATGCTCAACATCTGTCCAATTTTAAGTGCTGCTCCACGCATTCTGCACAATGCCAGAGCTAATCTCTCGGCATTCTTTTCAGACAAAAAGGGGGACAGTACAGATTGATTGTCCTGTGAACTAGGACTGCCATAAACGAGCCTCCTGGCAGATTCCTGAAGTGTTCCCCATGCAAGACCAGCTCCAAGTCCAGCAAACCTACAGTAGTGCTTGATTTTTGAGGTAGGGAATAACAAAATTTAGCATCACAATTGTGAGCATCATATTCTTCCTAAAAGCCATGTATTATGAGGTAAAAAATTTTAAAATTGAAATTTAGATTATATTAGGTGCAAAAGAGATAAAATATTTTCGTCATTGATAAAAGCTATGTTCGTCTATAACTGTACTAGAAAGCAACCAAAGGCCTTTTAACGTTTTAGGAGCGCTTGATGGGCTCTCAGGAGACCTACTCCCTTGGTAGAGCAACCAGAGCAATTTGGAGAGGAATGCCGATCAAGTGAAGGAAGCTAGTCAGTGATTTAGTGTCTCCGAAACAAGTGAAATGAAAGATGTACATAGGGGAATCAAATCTTTTTCATAACTCAATATAGTCTATAGAGAATGAAGACACATTTATTGAAAAACAGTGGTGACAGCGTCTAAATTGGCTTAATAGAAAAGCAAGAGGGTACAATGAATGGTCCCAGAAGAATTTCCTTGATTCGAATTCAATGTATCTCGGTGAAACTTACTAATCCTATTACTTAGTCGATCAATATCAAAAGATGAGCTTGATTTACAGCTTCTGTATGTAACAAATAAAAAAAAAAAAAAAAACAAGAAAAAAACTAACCCAAGGGCCCTGGAAAATGAAGTTGAAGGAACTTTCCTCTCCCTTGGCGTCCGTCTTGTCAGAGGCGGGGCAATCGCCACTTCCCCCCTCGCACCTTCATCGGCATTGGCTGTTTCACCCGAGCTATGGGCCTCACTTTCCTTCCCCGGGGGACAATGTCTACCCTCCTCGATAATTTTAGATGTCGAACAATCATCTGCATCAACGGGGGCATCAGAAGCTTCAAGAGGAGTCTTCACTTGGGGGCTAGTTACATTATCACCAACTAGGACCTTATCTTCGGCACGGAAATTGCCAGCATTATCACTGTTTGTTGCGGACGCATTAGAAAGGTCTGTGAAATAAACAACGGAGTCATTGGCGAGTTTGGAGTTAGAGGAGCGAGGGTTTGAGAATTGGCGAACCTTTCCCTTTGTGAGGCCGGAAAGGTCGGTGGCTGAAACCAGAGCTTTCTTGACTAGGGTTTCAAAATCTCCGGTTCTGGTAGACTCGACGGGTGGTGAGCGTTTAACGAATTCCTTGGCTATCAAAGAGAGGCCATCGAAGACCCTGCCCAGGTCCTTCCACGATTTCATTCTGCTATTCTCTGTTTCTCTGGGGAGTCCTGGCTTTAACAGGTGGATTTAACCCTTGGCACAGAATCATCTAACGTCTGTCTTCAATTGCCTTTGCCTAACATAAATTTAGTGGTTGATTCTTCTTAGTTGGTATCAAATAAATTTCGTGGTTGAGCCCATGATATAACATACGTGGGCGTTTTCATATCCATCAATCCCATGGGAAATCATCATCGGAAGTCTTTTTTGGGACCGGAATCATGGGACGGAATGGCGGCGGGCGGTGAAATGGATTGTTGCCCTTTTTCCTTGGAAGTCTTTTTTGGCGGTAAAACACGTAAAATATTCGGGACCCTCTTTCTGATTTATTTTCCCGAAAGTTCTAGTAAAATGTAAAATAATGGAATAATTTATTTATTTTAAAAAATTTTAAATGTTTTTCGTCATAAGTAAAATGTAAAATATATAATATATATAGAGTATGTTTGGGAAAGCATCGTAAGTTAAAAAAAGCCCATCAAAAACTTATCAAAAGTGAACTTGTTTTTTTAATGTTTGGTAAAGTTTCATTATGTGATGGGCTTCAAAGACTGAAGCAACTTAACTAAATTTATGATCCCATTACAATATTTTGGGCCGTTTATTTTTAATTTCTATCCCAAATAATCATATTATATATGTATGTGTGTGTGTATATGTATATATAATCCATACTCTTCAATTATTTTCCATCTCAACTATTTTTTTAAAAGTTATACCAAACAACTACCTATATAAAAAAAAAAAAGTCATATCTTTCAACGCTATTTCAAACACAAATCATATCAAGAAAACTTCAATAAAAAAAAAGTTTATCAAGAAAAACTCATCAGATATAAAAACCACTTCTACCACCGCGAACATAAACCACCCAATAATTGATTAAAATTAGTATCAATCTGCGTTATTGAATCAATAAATGTTATATATATTTATGTTGAGATAGGATATTTTTACTATCATTTTTTATTACTACCACTTTTTCACCGTTAGATTAGAATCTTATCTATCTTTATCATTTTTCTCTCCTATTGAGATCCTGATCTAACAGTGAAAAAGTGATAATAACATTGATAGTAACAAAAAAAAATAGTAATAATATCCTATTCCATTTATGTTATAAGTAATTACAATATCATAAACAATAATGTATATGAGATTCACAATATCAAATCGATATATATGTATCTATATAAAAAAAATGAATTCAGGTGACCCTCTTTTATAACTGTAGCTCATTGTTTAATGACAACGGTCTAAAACCAATTTTTTTGTACTTGAAAAATGTTCGAATTTCCAAATCATCATAGCTGGAGATGCAAGTCTTTTTTAATTTGTGACCTAATAAAATAGAACCAGGAACTGAGGACTATAATAAGCTTCCCTCTGGGAAGAAGGCGACGCCGAATTAAAGATGACTGGCTGGCAAGAAAAACACACACAAACACACACAGAGGGAAGGAAAAATATGGAGAGGAAGGCATCGTATTTAATTCGGCGTCGTATAATTCATCAGGAATCCATAAGAATTTCTCATACAAGTACATAATAATTTCGCGATCTATTCTCGTACCAGCGTCTAACTTCGTATATTTATGATATATTCATAGAAAGTTATGCTGACACCATCTTTTCAACTACTGGGAACTCACTGCACTGAGCTAGACGCCACTATCGATTTCTAGGAGTTTATCCTTTTGCATGTATCGCTCGTTCCTTTTCCTTTCTTCTTGAATCTGAACCTTTGATCTAAACACCAAATAGTAAATCTTCACCTAAAACAAGAAAACGAAATGGCTTAACAAAAAAACAAATTGCTTTGGAATCCCTAGGTGGTTGTGGGAACGTCGCGTATCATGGCCCCAATCCAATTACTTCCTAGCAGACGTAAACATTATTTCTACTAATCAGCCAATTCCGAATGAGATTAAATACTAGTTAGGTGTGATGGCTTCTGCTCATATATATTAAACACAACGGGAGTGTTGCATACATATGATAAACCCAGTTCATTCTTTTTTTTATCTGAAATCCAATTCATTCTTACGTGATACAATTGATCGATGTTTCATTAATCGATTCCCCGCCGACATGTCAATTAAATAACCCTCCATTTATTTACTGCTGGCGGCAAGTTCCTTTCGTCCACCAACCCTGGTCTCGAAGAAAAACGTCACAGTATTTTTGTCATTAACCAAAAAGATCGTTACAATATGAAACGGAAAAATTGACGGCCCTCAATCAAAAATTTCATAGTTGATGCCATATGTTGATATCCCAAACACCAATTTCGTTACTCCCTAAAAAATGTGGATTTATGCCGCAGGTTCTACAAATTTGGCGTTGCACCTAAACTATCATTATCTTTTTGTTGGGTAACAGAAAAATAAGGACCTAAGCTAGTGTATTAATTAATCACACTCTAGTAATACTCTTGCCACATTAACAAATGATTTCTTGTTTTCTAGCTATTCAGCGAGACCGAAGGAAAAATATGGAGAGGAAGGCCTCGTATTTTTTGCACAGTATAAATTATTGACTGCCTTTTTCTGATATGGACTTGTGTTGCAATCTTATACCAGTAAAGGAATACAACAAGATGCAGGAATGTAGGGGTGAAGTTCCTTTGAATTTAAGTTGAAGAAAGGACTCTTTAGGGTTCAACATCGCATCAATCTCACTCACTGTCGGTTTACTCACAGCGAATACCACTCCGTTTAGAAACGACGCATTGTCCTACATATATATAAACGACACTCCCATCTCCATTTTCCTCATCGACAAGATAGGACAAACATTCCAAAACCATGTCGCCAACAACCACCTTTGCAATTTTGCTCGTCCTCACCAATGCCATCTCTTTGGCTTTCGCTTATGATCCAGACTTCCTTCAGGACATATGCGTCGCTCTTCCCTCTTTAGGTAACTACACTACTCCCAATAACGGGCAGGGAAAGGCAAGTTAGGCAAACCCGCTCCCCAATAACACGTAGCTGTTTATAGGAAATGAATCAGAAAAATATGAACTGCGTAACTGTGTTTTATGTATATGAACTGTGCATACAGGCGTGAAGGTGAACGGGTATGCGTGCAAAGACGAGGCGAATGTGACGGCGGATGATTTCTTCTTCAGTGGGTTAGCAAAGCCATCGGTGATACTGGATAACAACACGGCCGGGGCGGCGGTGAAACTAGCGACGGTGGATGAATTTCCAGGGCTGAACACGTTAGGGATATCAATGGCGAGAGCAGATTATAGAGTAGGAGGGTTAACGCCACCTCATACTCACCCTCGAGCCACCGAGATTGTGTTTGTGTTGGAGGGAGTTATACAGGCTGGATTTATAATTACCAACAACAAGCATTTCACTAAGACTCTTAAAAAGGGCGAAGTAATTGTATTCCCAAAGGGTTCGCTTCACTATCTCAAGAATATTGGGAACACGCCTGCTTCTCATGTTGTAGCCTTCAATAGTCAAAATCCAGGAGCACTGTTTATAGAGCCTGCTTTGTTCAGTGCTACCCCAAGTGTGCCTGATGACGTGCTCGCCAAGACCTTCCAGATCAGCGTTAAAGAGGTTGAACAAATCAAGAACCCCAAGCCCATATAGAGCCTAGCTGATATTTGAGATATGTCGTTTGGCGTTATAATCCTGTTTTTGTTTTTCCTTTTTTTTGCTAAAGAGAGATGATCCTGAATTCGTGACGCTTCTGGGGCAATTCTTTTGGGCATATCGCGTTGTTGTGGATTATATATGATGATGACTATGAAATAATTGTGGGCCTTCAATATTTGGAAATGACACTTTTCGTACTTGAATTACTATTTCAGTTAACCCCATTTATATTAATACTCTTTAAATATAAAATATACTTCATCTTTTTTTTTAAGTTAAATAAGTTACATAATTATATAATAGGTTATGTATCTTTAAAAGATTTAATGTTTCTGCCTTTAGGGTCTGTTTAGTTCAAGGAGGGATGAGAAGGGGTGGATTTTAATGAAGGGGAGGGGGAGGGATGGGCAGGGAGAGATTTTAAAATTACCTTGTTTGGATTGATCTAAAAGACGCGGAGGGAAGGGATTTTAATGTTACCTTGTTTGGTTTAGGAGGGGAGGGGAGGGAGATTTTTTTTAACAATGACAACTTTACCCTTATATTGGAGGAGGGGTTTAATGTTACCTTATTTAATTTAGAAGGGGAGGGGAGGAAAATTATCTTCACACATACAACTTTACTTATATTATAAGTGATTTTTTTCCCTAAATTTTATTAATTGTATTGTAACGTTTAATTATAAATAACATTTTTATGCCTAAAATGAAAATTAACATTTAAAACACACACATATTTGTATTGAAAATCAAGACAATATTTTATCAAGCTATAGCATTACGAGGAACAAACTTGTGCCAGAACCAATGTGACTTCCACACTGAGTTCATCTCTTCAATGGGCACGCCCTTTGTCTCCGGAAGGAAGAAGGCAATGAAAATGGTCATTATGAGGACGAAAGCGGCGAAAAAGAAGAAGAGACCGAACTTCAAGTGGCAAAGCATGAGCAAGAAGATCTCAGCAATTATGAATGTGAAGGTCATATTCACTGCAACATTAACGGCTTGCCCAGTTGATCGAATCTCCAAAGAACACACTTCACTTGGCGCTAACCATCCCAATGGTCCCCAAGTCCAAGCAAATGCCGCAACATAAGCACATATCAAGAACAAAAGCAAGTCGGCTTCACCTTTGCTGAATGAACCTTGTCCATTAACTCCAAACTTCACAGCTATCATGATTCCCACAGCAATCTGAAACAAATATTGATGCCAATCGATGTGTCAGTATAACCAGAAAAATCTAATAGAGAGATCAATCTAAACATATACTCCCTGTGGTACGTACATATTAATTTGCATTAAATTAATAAAATTAGCAAAATCTTGTAATTTGCATATACGTAACCTGGCAAACAAGCATCTGGATGCCACCTTCAAGGAACAGAATCCTTCTTCCAAATTTATCCACAGAGAAGATAGACACCAATGTGTCTATGACATTAACGCGACCGGTAATAACTGCCGGCATGAGGGATGCTTGAGCACCGAAGCCAAGAGTCTTAAAGAGAACAGGAGCGTAAAACATGATAACATTAATTCTTGTTAGTTGTTGAAAGAATGGAATTAGAGAGCAGAAGGTGATTTGGGGCCTATATTTAGATTTCAAGATATTCCTCCATGGGTGTTCCACTTGTTTGGCTGCTTCACTTGTATTAATCAGATCTTGGAGCTCATCATCAACGTTCTCAATTCCCCGAATCTTTTGCAACATTTTCTTAGCTTCATCGCGTTTGCCTCTTTCAATCATGGAGTTGGGTGTGTCTCCCAAGAAAAGTGATCCAACGCACAACAAAAATGTAGGCACTGCTCCAACAAAAATGGAACTACTATATTCGACTTATTGCTTTCTTCCGCATGTTAGGAATGCTGACTTCTACGTTAGAGCCAATTATAGTGCTTCTGCTAACTGGTTTCTTATTTTTATTCCTAGCGTTTTTGTTTTCTCTTGTTTCTGCTTCTGCTTGACCATCGTTTTTTTTTCTTATGGGGGATGGGGATGGTTGGGTTTATATTAAAGAAACAGAGTGGAAGAGAAAAGGTTTCAGCAACTCAGGCGTAGAAAAAGAGAGTCGGAGTGTAGAAGCAGCGTCGTGTCCTGGGATGCATTGACTTAAAAAGGGCATAAGGGTATTTTAAGAATAATAGAAAATTTTTAAGGGCATTTTAGTCCACTGAAACACATATTCTAATAATCCCTCCAAATCCGTCCAATTTAAGAGGTGACGTTTTTATGGGGAGAGAGGGGAAAATTTTAAAAAATTTCCCTTCCCATCCTTAAAAATATCATCAGCCAAACGAGGGGAGGGGGCTAAAATCCCTCCATCCTCCCCCCTCCCCTCCGATCCCCTCAAACCAAATAGACCCTTAAGGCAGAAACATTTTATCTGTCTCACTCACATTAAAATAAGTGGGTCCCACTATCAAGAGAAGAGAGATAAAATAATAATGCGACCCATTCACTTTTATGTGAGTGGGGCAGATAAAATGTTTCTGCCTTAAAGGCAGAAACATTAAACCCATCTTGAAATTATCATTATGTAACAACATGAGTTATATTAATACTCCCTCCGCCCAGCCCACAATTACCCCTGAAAATGGTTAGAGTTTCTACCGACCAGGACTGAGCATCAGTTGCAAAATATAGCTTGTTCATCTTCTAAGTCGGGCATTGGGTAGGGGTTTTTTCCTGCCCAGCCACTATACCCACCCTTATTAGCAAACTGGCTAGATAGAGTGTTTCCTAATGCGTAACAACTTTATGGGTGGGCCCTACGAGAGCCGCAAAAACAAGAAAGCACATGACAGCTTAGAGGCGTTTAAGATCCGTCGCATATATGCATGTTTTTGCCCCCTAAGAGAGTGCCACATTTTGGATATAAAATACGGTACATTTTTTTTGCCCAAGATATAAAATATGTGTCCATACACAGCTACATAAATATCCACGTAGCCGCCGTGTAAGTAGTTTAGTTTTTGGTTTAATTTAAGGGTAAATTATAGATTTAACTACTCGATATCTTTCTTCATGCACGATAGAATTACAATAAAATTTTAAAGTGATTTGTTCATATAAAGATTAAATTAAAAGGAAAGCATATTCAAGAATAATTACAATTATATTTACAATTCACTCCCTATGAGCGAATACCATATACGATCACTCTCGCAAAAAAATTCAGATTCCTTTGTCTCAGACTCGTGCTAAGATATAACGTTGTACGGAACGACCTACAATATTGTGTGACTCATTCCCAGGAGCGGGTTTTATGGCGAAACAATGCCCCAAGGGAAGCAGGTTAGTCCTGCATGCCAAGTTGGAATTGATTTCATTTCTAAATACCAAGTCCCTAAAATCGATTTTGCCACCATTCATCTCTATCCAGATCACTGATAAAACATCGTTATTCTCCCACGCACGGTTCTCGTAATTAAATAATTCTTTATTTTTTAAGCATTGGCATCCTCTTATTGGAGACAATTTCATTTAAGGTATGTAAAAAAAAATTTTCCAGTGTGGAACTTCGAATACTGATTCGCCACTTATGAGGGATTAGCCCTTTTTGCTACATGCAACCCAGTTGGTAATTAAATAATTCTTAAAAAGAACTGTGTGGGTGTAGGGTGTCAGGCAGAGGCGATGCGGGCCAAGCTGAATCCGTGAACAAATGAGTCGAAGCCCACATAGAAGACACCGAGAAAGTAATAGGGAAGCCCATTCTTGTCAACGAGTTTGGTAAATCTTCAAGGTGCATGGATAAGAGGGACAGTTACTTCGAAAAGTTGTGTGGTTTAATTTCTTTCTTTCTGACAGATGGCTCTGGTACTCTCCAAGAAAAAACCCCCTATCTTTCCCTCCTTGTCTGAGGTGGAAGACGATCTACTGCTACGAAACTCTACAAAGCTTAAGAATGGAGCTATTACTGAATCCAATGTGGATGAGTGGCCTAAGCTAGGAGCGACAGGCAAAAGACAACGTCCTTCTGGACAATCATTTGCTGAGAAGCTTCAAGGTATTAATGACAATGACATGGAGGAAGACTCTCTTGATGAAATATTTGAAGACTCTCTTCCGGATGATGCGGCAGATAAGGATGACTGTAAGCCTCTATGTGAGATCATTAAAGACCCTGTCCGTAACTTTCTCACATTTGCCTTCTCAGAGGGGATGAACAAACGTTTATACAAGGCTATCATTGTTAAATTGTTAGGAAGAAATGTTGGTTATAAGCTTCTCTTATCAATTTTGCAAAAGCTATGGGCTAAGAGAGGTATCATAAACCTCATCAACATTGGTAATGGATTCTTTGTTGTAAAACTATCAAACAAAGAAGACTATGCTAATGCTCTAACTAATGGGCCATGGATGATTTTTGACCACTACCTAATTGTTAGGCCTTGGGAGCCAAGATTCCAACCCATGCAAGCATCCATCGATAAGGTAGCAGTGTGGGTTCATCTTCCAAGTGTCTTCCTCAAGTACTATGACAAAGAGGCCCTTACTTGGATTGGTAACCACATAGGCGGGAGAGATTGTTAAGATAGATATTAACACCTCTGGACAACTCAGGGGTCCTTACGCCAGAATTTGTGTCCTGGTGGATCTTACCCAGCAATTGATGGACGGATTTTCTCTTGATGGAACCGATTATTATCTTGAGTATGAGGGTCTTCATCTACTTTGCACCAACTGCGGAATGTATGGCCACAAGCTTGAGGAATGTAAAATAAGGGGCGGTAATCGAGAAACAAGGGATGTGCTTCTAGGTATCGTGGCTGATTCTACCAGCAAAGACGGTGCTTCCTCGGAAGCCCCACAGGTTCCAAACAAGCTATATATCCCTGATGTTTGGAAGGTGGTCCAAAAGCCAAGACGGTAAAAGAAGAAAGATTCTGATATCAACCAGGGTGTTCTCTAATGTAGTGACGACGACTCTAGATTTGGCGTTCTCCCCGAGGAAACTAATAAAGACATGAGCAATACAACGGACAACTATTCGCCAGTCGTACAAACTGCTGTCGAGAAACAAAAGAAATTTCAGCTGATACACCCTGCAACTACCTCGAAGACGAAAAAAAGTAGCATGAAAAAGAGAATTAACAAAAAACAAGGTCCAGAGGAGGATGTCAGTGTAAAGCCTCCCAGCAGACAAGACATTTTCGATGGGAAACAAACAAAAGAGATGCCCGACGAGGAATTGAAAAGTGACGAGGTTCAGAGATCTTCTGAGGGAAAACCGATTGACTTCAAACGTATGGTAATATACTTCTGTTGAATAATCCCGTTGACTTGAAAAAGAATAATCCCCATGACTTCAACCAGGAGGATTTGAACCTCATCTCGGCCCTACATGAGCCCGGCGAGACAAATAATATAGCTAGGCCTTCTGGAAAATTTTGGGCCGTATTCCCAAAGCAAATTTAGATGGAGACCAAGAAATGGACGATGATGGGCTTCTCCAAGAACCCTGTGACCCGGTGGACCAAAACTCCTGTGAGACAATGGTCCCAGAAACACAGTCTCCCCATTAAGTGGGCCCTTCTAAGCCCATTTGCTTATATCTGCTCCTTTACGTTGATCAACCCATGTCAAAAAACACCCTTTTCTGGAACATTCATGGAGCTTGCGATAGACAGCTCTACAGACATATTCGCTCGATTTGCAAGAATCCTCTTCCTAGCTTGATTATTCTTGCTGAAACTAAAAGTGAAAGCGAATCCAATCTGCATTGTTTATCAAAATTAGGCTTCGATGGATTGGCGTGTGTCCCGAGTGTTGGACGCTCAGGAGGAATTGTGGCAGTCTGGAGAAGCAATATAATGAGCATTGATGTGATTCAGAAGGATAGACAGTTCATTCACCTCCTTTGTGCCCCTGAAGGAACACAACCTTATTTATTAACGGCGGTGTATGCAACCCCCACTCCTACCAAAAAGCATCTTCTATGGCAAGCTTTGACTAATCTCTCCCTGACCATCACGACTCCTTGGATAGTTGTGGGTGATTTCAATGATATCCTCTCCTCAGATGAGCGAACGGGTGGCGTGGGAATTAATTTTCCTCGAATTAAGAAATTCCAAGACAGAGTTCAGGCTTGCCAGCTATCTGATCTGGGTTTCACTGGTCCAAAATTCACTTGGCGTGGCTCTCATATCAATCATCACCCTCAATTGTTTGAAAGACTGGACAAAGCATTGGCTAATACCTCCTGAAAAACCGGAGCAAATCACCAAGAGGAGGTGAATTGGGGATTTGAAAAATTCTTTTGCTCAATTCTGGAAATTAATCGCAGGAATAGGATAGTGCAGAGAATGTGAGAGAAGAATAAGACACAACAAGATTCATACTGGTTCGGTCTAACTCCTTAACCTACGTCCAGTCCCCAGACTCTCTGGGATTTCCACTATCACTCACAATCAGTTACACACTCTGTACTCGAAAGTTATCCTCTCACTAGGATACACTCCCCCTTACAAGTTGTACACTGATATTCCCAATCTCCAAGTCCCCTGACTTGAGATTCTAACAAACAAGTGATTTTACAGAAACAAACTCTCTCTAAGAGCAGATATTGATAGACACTGAAGCTCTAATCTCTCAAGAT
Organism: Acacia confusa; assembly: GCA_037074495.1. Lineage (NCBI taxonomy): Eukaryota > Viridiplantae > Streptophyta > Magnoliopsida > Fabales > Fabaceae > Acacia > Acacia confusa. The sequence continues at coordinate 1,893,990 of CM073507.1, read as the reverse complement.
ATTACAGAAAAAAGTAGTAATTTGTAAGCTTGTAAGTATCAGCTTCTGTTCTATTGTTCTGTGTATATTGTTCTTCGATTCTGAACATCATTTATAATTGAAGAAGATCTTTTTGAATGAAGAACATGACTGTTGAAAGAGCACTTTGAATTTGACTGTTGAAACTCCACTTCCATAAATGTAGCTGTTGAGAATCCACCAAAGATATTCTTGATGGGAGGATTCTGCCTTTGTCTAATCTGTTGAGTACATCCTTTTTATCTGGTGCTTATTTAATCTGAAGATAATGTTGATTGTCCTTGATGGAATGGGTTGTGCTGAAAGATGTATTTGTTTAATCCAAGTTGGAGCACTTTAAAAGACAACATATTCTCTCTCTCTTGCTTTACAGCTCATAATCTGAATCTTCACTGTTTCCTTCATTATATCATCTGAAACTTGCTAGCAAACTTGTTAAATAACTTTAGAAGCAGTAGCAATGAAAGATATGAAGTATTAACATCAAACATAAGGTTTTCACAATTTGGTGCCATCTGGTTTTACAAATCTGTGTGTCACAAACTCGAGTTTACAAATCCAGACTCGAGTTTGGAGTTCATCCAGAGAGCAAGGTATTTTGGAAAGCTTCTCAAACTCGAGTTGATAAGAAATTGACTCGAGTTTGGTTCTTACAGAGAAGAAAGTCGCGAGTTGCTCTTGGATGAAGTTTTGAATCCATGGCTAAAATCGAATCATTTAGTGACTGACTCGAGTTTGAAGCTTTTATGAAAATCTTAAGTTTAAGTTCACAGCTTCAAAACTGGAGTTTAAAAATGCAGACTGGAGTTTACAAAACCTGAAATATTGCATAGCTCTCTGTATGACTTAGACTCGAGTTTCTAATATGAAAACTCGAGTTTCAGTCTTAATTGAAACATTCAAATCTTTTTGTAAGTGTAAACTGGAGTTTCCATTTTTCAAATTGGAGTTTTCAAAATACTCATTAACTCGAGTGCTTTTTGTTTGAGCTAAACTCGAGTCTCCAAAACCCAGACTCGAGTTTCAGTAAAAACTGAAACTTTAGAATATCTTTGAAGACTCAAACTGGAGTTTTCATTTTCAAAACTAGAGTTTAGAAATCATGTAATAACTCGAGTGTTTTCAGTTTGTCCTAAACTCGAGTCTCCAGAATCCAGACTCGAGTTTCAGTGGAAACTGAAACTTTGAAATTTTTCTTTTAAATGAAAACTGGAGTTTCTGTTTTCTAAACTGGAGTTTACAAAATAAGCAACAGCTCAAGTGACTCTGTTTAACCCAGACTCGAGTCTTCAAAGTCCAGACTCGAGTTTCTAGTGAAAACTGAAACTTGAAGAATTTTGCATGTGGTAAAATTGGAGTTTGTAAATATGAAACTGGAGTTTTGAAATCTTGATAAAACGATAAAGCTTCTGTTTGATCCTAAACTCGAGTTTCCAAAATATAGACTCGAGTTTACAATTCTTAAAAACTTTGATTATTCTCTATATCTCTGCAAACTCGAGTTTGCCCAAGCAAAACTCGAGTTTGCTTTGAATAGTAAGTTTTACAACTTACCAAAGACAAACTTAAAATTAAGTTTACAATTGTCAGTTATCATTAAAACACATAGAGAACTAACACCTCCTTCCTCTCAGCTTTTTCAGACTGCACTATCAAGGTATGTACTCAAACTAAATATTCTGATCATAACCCTCTTCTCCTATGCATTGACAGCTAGTTAGCTCCTTGACTGGGTAGTCGCCCCTTCCGCTTTGAAGCTATGTGGACCAAGCACGAAAATTATGATCATTTTCTCTCTTTTAACTGGGAGAATGAAATGGACATCAATTCGGCTCTTTTTAAATTCCGTGAGGTCCTCACTGAATGGAACAAAGACGTCTTTGGATACGTGGAGAAAAAAAAGCATCATCTTCTTGCAAGGCTGTCTGGGATACAAAAGTCCAAAGACTACCCATACTCTAATTTCCTCTGTCAATTAGAATTGGATCTGTAAGATGAGCTTAACCGCCTCTTGAGGCTCGAAGAAATAAAATGGTTCCAAAAGTCTCGCTCAGAATGGATTTCAAATGGCGATCGAAACACCAGGTATTACCATTTAAAATCCAAAATGAGAAGACTTAGGAACAGGATTGTGGCACTCAAAAATGTTGAGGGTGTTTGGATTGATAATGTCGAAGAATTAAATAATCTAGTTGTAGGTTATTTTAAGACTCTATACACCGAAGATAATTCATGCTCTGATGCTCTTACACTACTGGATACTCGCACCAAATTTCTTGTTATTGATCCAATACATGTTAGGAGTCTATCTACTATACCTTTGGATGAGGAAGTTAAGAACGCAGTTTTCGCAATGGGAAATTTCAAAGCTCCGGGCATTGATGGCTTCCCTCCCTTATTCTACAAAAATAACTGGGATAAAGTCGATCCCTCTCTCTGTAATTTTGTCAAAGAGTTTTTCCAAGGGAACTCTTCTTTGCAGGACTCCAACAAGACCCTTATCTCCTTAATCCCCAAAAGGGACAACCCAGAGTTAGTTGTTCATTTCAGGCCCATTGCCCTATGCTCAGTTCATTACAAATGCGTTTCAAAAATTATAGCTTTACGCCTAAAAGCTATGATGAATGATCTAATCTCACCCTTTCAATCTAGTTTTATCAAGGGTCGGCATATCCAAGATAACATTATCATTGGACAGGAGCTTCTTCATATCATGAGCAAGAACAAAAGCAAGAAGGGTCTTATGGCTTTCAAGATAGATCTTGAGAAAGCTTTTGACAGAGTTAGATGGAGTTTCCTAAGACATATTCTGGAGGAGATTAGTTTTGACTCTGGTTTTATCAATCTAATCATGTCATGTGTCTCATCTGTAGCCTATAATGTCTTATGGAATGGTTCTTATACTGAATTCTTCTTTCCGCAAAGGGGCTTCGCCAAGGAGATCCTATTTCACCTTTGTTGTTTGTATTGTATATGGACAAACTCTCACATGTCATTTGTGATGAGGTAGATAGCGGTCGATGGAAGCCAATCCATACCTCAAGAATTGGCCCAAAAATCTCGCATTTGATGTTTGCAGACGACTTACTCTTATTCGGAGCTGCCATTGAATCTCAAGCCACTTGTATATTAAACTGCTTGGATAAATTCGCTGATGTCTTTGGAGCCAAAGTTAACCTGGGGAAATCTTCCATCTACTTTTCTCCAAAAGTCCCCAATCAATCTCGGCTGTCAATCAAGAACCTTACTCATATGAAGACCACTTGTGAAATTGGTAGATATTTGGGGTTCCCATTATCAAGAAGTAAGAAAACTTCAGAATCATTGAACTATATAATTGAGAGAGTGCATTCTAAACTATCTGCTTGGAAAATGAAGAGCTTATCCATGGCTGGTCGCATTAACTTGGCGAAATCCATTTTGAGTTCTATACCCCTATATCCAATGCAAGTAGCTAAGATCCCAATTAAAATCTGCCATGAAGTTGAAGGCTCCAAAGGAATTTCATTTGGGGTCATGAAGGGAACCAAAGAAAATCTCATAGCTGGAGCAATATCTCTAAACCAAAAGAATTTGGTGGTCTTGGATTCAAAAATCTAACCTCTTTCAACAGAGCTTGTGGTGCCAAATTAGCTTGGAATTTAGTTCTAGGTACCAAGTGCTTATGGACTGAGATTTTCCAACACAGATATCTAACCCGTGGAGACGAATCTCTTCTATCCTTCCGGCCAGGTGATTCAAAGGTGTGGCGTTTCATCACCTCGCAGGAAGACATAGTGAATCGGGGCGCTAAATGGAAGGTGAGAAATGGTCTGTCAGTCCATTTCTTCAATGACATCTGGTTGCCTGATGGGAAGAAAATTTGAGATTGGTGCAAGAGACAGCCTACTACCGAAGAAAATCTTTCCACAGTCGCTGATTGGAGTAGTGAGGGCTGCTGGGATCTTGATCGCCTTGCTAGCATTGTCCAACCAGCTGTCATTCAATCTCTAATCGCGTCTATCCCTCCAATATTGGAAGCGGGTGACGACTTCCTAACCTGGGGTCCATCAAATGATGGCATCTTCTCCATCAAAAGTACCTACTCCATCATTGATACCGCCCCTGCTGCCCCAAAATCCAAATTGTTTAAATGTATCTGGAGTTGGAAAGGCATGGAACGAATCAGAGTATTTCTATGGCAGGTAGCTTTAAATAAGCTTCCAACTAATGTTTGGCGAAGCTCTTGGCCCTCGGCGTCTCCTCTATGTGGCTTTCTGTAACAAATGCCCTGAGCATAGCATTCACATTTTTCGGGATTGCCCCTTTGCTGATAGAATGTGGAGGAAACTTCTGCCCCCCAATTATATTACCCAGTTTTTCTCAGCGAACCTTCAGGATTGGCTATCATTAAACCTCATGGGTAAACTTAATCAAGGTTTGGGCCCATACTGGACTCTTATCTTTGGAATGGCCCTATGGAGGTTATGGGAATGGAGAAATTCTTACATCTTTGACCCTGACTTCAAAAAGCCCGAGAGGCCAGAAATCCTTATCTTGCAATCCTGGAAAAACTATACTTGTTTTCAGGATATTTCTCCATCAGCTTCTGATCCTCACCGGGTAGCAACTAATCCGCAAGCTTGGCGCCCTCCTCCTGAAGGTTGGCCCAAAGAACTCATGCAGCAGGATGTGGGGGGGTGCTTCGTGATTGCCAAGGCTCCTGGATCGCTGGTTTTTCCAAGTCAATTGGCATATGCGACGCCAACACAGCAGAAGAATGGGGATCTTAGAAGGTTTGAATTTTTCCTGGGACCTAGGATTCAGGAAATTAATTGTAGAATTTGATGCTTATCACCTTGTTAAAAGGATAAATGATGACAACTTTAATTCAGGTAGTCTTTTATTTGTCCAAATCAAGGAGTTAATGCTAAGAGATTGGCTTGTAACTGTTGGCCATATTCCTAGGGATCTAAACAGAACTGCAGATGCCCTTGCAAAAGTGGGTCTAACCAAATCTGTTGTCTTCAGTAATTACCCTCCTTTTTTGAGGGAATGGGTAGATCAGGAGTCTTTGGGATTTATTCCCTCTATTATGTAATTTCTTTTTCATTCTAGGCTGTTTGCCTCTTTATATATATATATATATATATATATATAAAAGTGCGCCAGGGGTGGCGGGTCAGGTAGAGGTGGGCTGTTCTGACAGGCTATGGCCCTGGGAATGGAGGGCTTCAGAGATGGGTATGAAGTTAATCCTTGATGAGAGCCCTTCTTCAACCATCATCGTCATTGATCAACAATATCCTAAATCCTATAAATAAATCACCACGAGATGCTGCTGCTCATGCCCATGTAACGAGGAGCATGAGAGAGACTGATCATGTCGCCAAAGATTAAGGTGCAATAAAGTGCTGAACTCGTTTCTCATTAAAACCGACGTCGTCATCACATCACGTCTCATTTAGTCGACAGTGGTCAAGAATTCAGGAAAGTGTTCTTAAAAACTTCAATCGCTTTTTCTCAAGAAAACCTAACCAATTAATTAATATGATACAAATAACTACACTGGGATCCTAGTCTCAAATCCTATGATATAAGTTTACAGTAGAGAAAACAACAAATGAATTATATTACATATATCCCAGATACTACAATGAACACTATTTTCCTAATCCACACACCACCATCTTCACCAACTCTCAATCAAAGAGAGTAAAAATCACACCATAAATTACTGCTTCGAGCCTCGTAGCATAGTGTCGCACCCGGCTTCTCATTATAGGAGATTCTTCTACTGATGCTGATTGCATGCGTCAGCTGGAAAGGACATGAATTGACATGATCCTCTGAAGTGACTTCAATTAAAGTGAAGGAGAAAGGAATAGAGACGCGATCCCACATCCACCCGAGTAGAGGTAGGATCAATCTACCCCTCTGTTGTTAACTTCTCACCATCCACCTGTATCCAGGGTAAAAATGATAACAGCAAATATGAACTGTACATCGATGTATTTATGAGGAGAGCAACATTATTTATCAATTCTGAGATTGTTACACAGATGACCAAGCTCAGGTCTTGCGTTCATCCATGCGGCAAACTCCACTTCGTCAGGAGAGGTGCAGTGCAGATAGGATCTAAATGTAATGAGGAAAAAGTAGCGCCTGCAAAATGAGAGAGGAAGCAGAGAAGTGGTTACACAACAATGCACATGGGCTACACTTACTAGTACAATTCACATTTGCTACTGGCATCCGTAAGGAGTGGATTCATTGTTAAAATGGAAGTATTGTCGGAAATACACCTGAATTCAATTAACATATCTAAGCCAAAACGCTAATAGTAAAAAGGGTAGCCAAATTTTTACCTCAAAGCCTTGATGCACATGCCCATAAGATACGCACGCTCCTCATCATCAGCATCAACAAACTCCTCAAATTTTTTACTGTAGTAAAGAATATCATCTCGTAGATTCCCTGCGCCTGCACATCTGTTGAACAGAAGAAACAAGTTCAGCCTTAAATAGGAATTGCGGCAATGCTGCCTCATCAGAAATTCAGAATCCATATAGGGGGAAGAATGGTGCAGAAAGCCATTAATCTCATAACGACTAAAGTGAAAACAATGGCTAGGAATTACATCAGTCAAAGATCCCTCGAGGAAACTGTATTTCAACTACTCCCTCCTCTCCTAATTATACGACCAGTGGTGTACACCACAAACTTGGTCCTATAATTAGAACTGGAGGAGGGAGTAATATGCATTTCTTTACATCAGACATAATATACTTTATTCCCTATATAAGGGCATGTTTGGGAAACCCCCTAAACCATGGTTTCAAAAACAGTTTTTTTGTGAGCTAAAACAAAACTCCTTTCATATACTTACCTTGTAAATCATAAAAGCACTTCTAAAAAGGTAAAACAAACATGCACTCAAACAGGATTTTAAGTGTATGTTTGGATTAGTTTTTGAAGAATAGCTTTTATGATTTACGAGGTAAGCATATGAAAGGGGTTTTGTTTCGGTGTGTAGAAAAGAGCTTTTGAAACCATGGTTTCATAAATTACCAAACACTGTTTGGTTTAGCGTTGCAAAATTGATTTTGCAGATTAGGATCCAAAAGTATTTTGGTCAAAACGGCAAACTGATTTTCCAAACACAAAGGTCATAGCATATAGTAAAGTTTTAAACGCAAGCCTAAGTTAATCACCTTTCGATAATAATGTCCACGGCTGCTTTGCTTTGAGGACCATGAATAAGGACTCTTGTAAGGTTTAATATGTCCCTGTAGTCACCCATCCTGAGTGCTTCTTCGTTAGAAGCTCTAGAGGTCATATTCTCTACAGCCTCTGGGGATATGGCCAGCCCATGCAATGGTTGAAGAATTTCGGATGAGAAGTTTGCCTCTGCACCAATTTTAATACACATAATGGCCATTGCATATGCGACTCCACCAAAACCTGTGTGTGATATGAAAAGGTAACTTCCTGCAGAACTGTTACCATAAAAAAAAAAAAGAAAGAATTTAGAATTCAGCATGCCCACCAAGAAGAATTTAATTATTGGTTAGACACGTACAAAACATACTTTTTAGAAAGCATGTGCTCTTAAATAGCATATAGCACCAGGTGCTACAAATGCTTGTACTGGCCCCAATCCGTTAGCTAATGCATGTGGTGGTGTTAATTTTAAGTTATCAGAATTTAGAAGGGATGACTTATTGCGTTTAGTGGACCATGGAAGCCCTGGGGAAAAATACCAATTATAGTTCATGGCTTCATGCTCCTATATATTTTAACATCTGCAGGCTACTTGTCTCAAAGATGCTGGATAATTCTAAGAGAAACAGGTGGATATACTGCCAAGACACTTACTCATCTTTACAGTACTGGATTGCATCAACGTCAGAGGCCAAAGCATCTCTCTCCCTTGTTAGTGGTATCCTCCTATAGACAATATCATATCCCTCATCTTTCAGAGCAGAATAAACTTCTGCAGGTGTCTTCACATCACCTGCCAAAATGTTTTCCCAGTATCCAACAACATCAGACTGATTTGTTGAAGGGTTATATTCTTCAAGATGCAGTAGCATTCGTCTACCAGACCATCTAACCTCAGCAAGTATGTCTTCTTTTAGTCGTGCCTCCATGTGTTCCACCTGCATTGCAGTTAACATGAGTTGTGTAACACAAAGGATTTTGTTAAATGTTCCAAGAGACATAATATTGTTGATGAAGACACACCACAGGGCCAGTGATGCCCACATGCTTAAGGGTATCCACAGGTTTGTTTAACTCCCTCAAGACAAAAGGAGTTCCATTGATATAAACAACCGCTTCCTCTCTCAGATCAGTCAATATCACTTTCCTGGCAACTGAGTTGTCTTCTTTACACTTAGCTCCCAAATATGCCAGTATCTCCTTGGCACCAGAAATGGTAGGAGTTGCCATGCTATACACAGGGTATTCATCAACCTGAAGGATAGCAAGATTTTAGCAAAATGACATTTCAAAAGTTATATATCCAGCAATAATAATGTGAAACTTCAATTCACTTGCTGTAAAAAAAAGAAAAATAAGAACATACAAATGCATACATGTGAAAACATCACAAGAAAAAAGAAAAGAAATATAGCATAAAACTTAGGCCGTAAAACATATTAAAGATGCTAATTCTACCTACATTCGGATGATCCTGTAGGTCACCACTGGATGTGTGGCCTTACTGTCTGGCAACACAAATTTGATGATTGTTTCTTTAGCAATACATACATATATGCAGGCGTACCTTGTAAACATGACTTTCACCATGTATTAGCATGTGGCTGGAAGTTCTCTGACCGGGAAAGAAATACATTTTCAGTATGGAGCCTTTCCCCAGTACAGAACCATTTCGTGCCTTGACAACTTCCTCCATCACCATATCTCCATGCTGAGACTCTTCAGGTGCTCTCAATTCTTCCTGCATTCAAATTGAGCAATCCTACTTTTAGTGTTTTCTCCCTTTTTCAGAGGGAGGAGGATAATAACTAAAAAGGTAGAAAAGATTTACAGGGACGCTGAAAAATCGTCCTGGTCTCGATCTAATGCTCCGTTTCATGGCCTGCATCTCTGGCCTTTGACGCAACCAATTCTTAAATGTAATCTTTACTTCTCCTTGTCCACAAAATCCATCAAATGCCTCACTTCCAAGATATGCTGCAAAAGCAATCAGACGAAAATACCGCTCCAAATACTCAGCACCACGATTTAAAGCCACTCTCCTCACTCTATGCTCAACATGCTGTTGATTAAAAACTTTTCCATATTGTAGAACAGCTTGGCGTATGTTTTGAAGTGCAGAACATCTATCAATGACAGCATCTAAAGCCTCTCGGGATTCCACCCCATTATCAAATAACGCTGTTATCTTCCACAACAAGATGATGTTATTTATGCCAAAAACACGATTCTGTTTCTTATCTGTTTCAGAGGGTAACACAGTAGCATTGCCCCCAATTTCATCTCCACTTGAGGCATCACCATCCACTTCATGTGTCACATCACCCAGGATTTTTATGGGCCTCCTGTGATCAATTCGAAGTTTCACTAGACAAGCTATAACAGTGCCAGTGGTTGTCCTGCCCCTACCCATCTGGGTTTAGTGAGAATATTCGCAAATTATGAAAAAGAAAAAGAGAATTAGAAAAAACTAATACCGAAGTCAACATTGAGGGTACAACATATGGGAAAAAGGATTAAAAAGTTACCTGACAATTGAAAACAAAGGCAGTGTCCTTTGAAGCAGAAGCTATATTAGCAGCCATAGTATCAAAATCAGAACTTTTAGGAGCCTTTCCATCAGTGATGGGCACGCGAGCATACTTAATGGGAAATCCATCAGCCTCCATGCTTTTAAAAACTTCAAGTGGTGTTTGAATGGCATCAGAGGTGACATGTTCCCAAGCATCAAATATCTCCCCTTCATCTGTTTCATGAACAACCAGTATGGCACTTCCATACCTGTCTGCTTCCCTTAGAATGTCTTCTTTTAACCGAGCTTCCATTTTCTCAACTCGTTCACGACCAATTCCCTGAAAGTTAAAAAAAAAAAATTCAAATTACTGACACTTAGACAGGACATTTGGAGATAAGCATCCCTTGTCATGGAATTAAAAAGGCATCTTAAATTCAACATATTGAATCCGATACATGTATGATTTTGTAAAGTTTTAATAGCTCTGCAGTTTCTGCCTAAAAAAGTTAAGGGGCTTGGCTCCAGCCGATGTGAACCATCCTTGTACAATTTGACCTTATAAGCCAATGCACCAATCCCTACAATAGATACTACAAGGGAAAGGGGAAACAACGTATCAAAGCCATTAGATTATGCATTTTGTGACTTAACGAAATATTATCCCAGAAAGCAAAGACCTTCTTTTACTATTAGGCACAGCGGCCAAGTAGACATTATATGACCAATCATTGTCATCTGTAATAAGAACCCAAAAAAAAAAAAAAAGACATTTCATAAACTTGGAATCTCCACGTCTGTGGCATTTGAGACAAGGATTCCCGTGCCCTATAATAGATGTTAACTCACAGAAGTCATTAAGAGGATGCTATTTCTCAATAAGCCCACAAATAGTATCAGCCAACTGTAAGGATAATTGATATATACTTCCCTACTGACATACCAGGAGAAGTTAACATATTAAAAATCAAAACAGTATCTAGTGTTACTAGATGGCAAAGCAGATGAATGCGGAAAATTCAATATTTCAGCACCAAAGTCAAATTTGCCCTAGAACCAATTCCCCTAACTCAACTTTATATAAAAAACATGAAAAAATAATTTTTACCGTGTACTCCAGCATATTTTTGTATGGTCTTTCAACCTCACGGAGAACAAATGGTTTCCCATTGATGTAAATTACAGGTTCTTCTCTCATATTATGCCAAAGTACTGGGCGTCCACCTTTAGAGCTACCAGTCCTACGAATAACGGATCGGATACCGTCAATAGTTGGATTTGCCACTCCATAAACTGGAAGTCCTGGAACCTCCCTGAAATTAGGCGCTCCCTCCACTCTCTCGGGTAGACTTGGGTTTTGACAACCAGGACAGTGATCACTTTTTAGAACAGTTTGACTACCAAGAACCTCGCCAGTCCTTAATGCAGCAACCAGACCAATGTCAGAGGGGCGGCCATCAGTAGATTCAGCAATCTTCTTCAGAGATGGCATCAAACTGGAATATCCAAGCGCGCCCATTGGATCTCTCCTGAGCAACCTGCTATTCCAAAAGCAAGATTAAAAATGTGTTACCTGTCCAATTTTAACAGGCATGAGATTGAGCCAAGTTATCGATACAATTATAATTAGCAATCCAATTGATTTGCGAAAAACCCTGCTGTGAGAATAAATTATATTTGGCAGCTTTTGTCCACCATCAGCAAAGAGACTCCAATTCTAATCACAATTTGAAACAGAGAAATTCACTACAAGAAGCTTATGACAATATGGGAACCATGGTATCACATAAAAGACCAAGACTATAATATAAGCAACAATAACACCAATTAACCATTCACCTCCAGAACCAAGGTCCATGGGGCAGTTCCGTAGTTAGGACCTCAGCTTTTTAGGGAGAACCCCCAAAAAAGATCATGCCTGAAAGTACCAGCCAGCTCAGAGCAGTAATGCATTGCAACTAGTCATTGCTAGCTAAACTTGTGCTCAGTAGGTTTGAACCCCGGACTTAATGAAGGGAAAATCATAACAGGCCAAAAAACAAAAGACTTCACAATTTTTAATTGGTATACCTGCGAACAATACTGTATAGTTCTGGCCTAGCTCTCATCCAGTCAGCAAAGCTGCTGTGACCAGCAGAACTGGAACGGGATGCAGGCCTTTCTGAATGAATGTATACAGCAAAACATATTAGAAAGTAGTATCTCTCCAAGTACTCCACAAAGAAAGAGAGTGAGGCTTCCCTCTTCATTTCATCTGGCTGTCGCAGAATGTTATTGCGGTAGGTAGCAATAGCCTCACGCAAGTTCTGAAATACAATCAAAACAAGGATTTCATAAAAAAAGCAAAAAGAAAAGGGAAAACCACACCCTCAAGATAAATGGAAACAAAATTTATAAAATAAAACAGTACAAAGAAGAACCTAAAAATTATTTCTAAGAGATATAGTTTGAGTCATAAGGAACAGATACCTGCATTGAAGCACACTTGTCAATAACTTTGTCTACTTGTCTTTTCCCCTCAACACCACCCTGGAAGTATGTGAACCATTAGGAAACAAATGAATGCTGGATCTTTCACAAGTAATAAAGTTGATACCAATACCTCTAACACCCTACACAAGCTTCTTATAACTGCATATTCTCCCTTGCGAATTGCCTCCTCTGAGTTAGGCATATGGTCAGCAACATCAGTGGTGCATGAAGAAACTCTGCCAATTGAATTGCTTCGAGGAAAACCTATGACATTTAACATTTTGTCAGTGGCATGGCTTTTCAACCAGCACACCCTGTTGTTTAAGCTTAGATCAGATAGTTATGGCGTCTAGTATTGGCGTTATAGCATGTTGAGCATATGTTCAATTTTCCTTCCAAGCAATTGTGCCCACTGGACAAACAAGGGTTATTCAATGCAGACAATATCAATTCCCAATCAATGGCAAAGCAAAGACCTCTCTTTTATGAATAGAGTACCTGGTTTCTCTTTTTTGTTTGAAAGAAAAGAGTCAAAACCAGATTAAAATATGAAAGAACTCACTTTCTAGTGTTGACAATGCTTAGACGAATTATTGAAAAAAAAAATACAAAAAAAGGCAATAACGTCAGAAAAATTGGAGGAATTAAAGTAGGAAGGGGTACCAGAGTCTCCAATTCGGTTGAGGTAAATCAGAGTTGCAATGACCATTCCAGTTGTTGTCCGTCCACGCCCCATTTGACAATTAAAAATCATCTCTGTATTTACATCAGCCTGAGAAATTTTGTGCACCTGAAATCACAATGAAGAGGAGCTAAGACTCGTGAAAATGCCAGTTTCAAGAAAATGAGAATTAGTATTCTTTGTAAATGCTTTTTGTACTAGAAATAAGGTCTTAAGAATCCATGCTACATTTGGATGAATGGAAAGTAAACAAGAGAGGGAAGTCCAAAGAAATTTTTTTAAGAATTTAAGATGTAGAGAAAAAACAGAGAATGCTTTGAGAACTTTATTCATATTTTCTTTCTCACTTTACATTTTTGTTCATCCAAAAAGCGAAATCCTCAACTGTTACAAAATTTTCTTTCCCCTCTATTTTCTTTCCTTTGATCCAAACATCTGCCTAGAATTGTTTATCAGCAACTCTCTGGCAAAGTAACAAAAAAGTAGACTGCATCACTCAACCCTAGGATTGTACCAAATACTCAATTAACGATGTTAATATATGACAGAATAATAGATCCAATGAAAGAATCAGTCATAATTGTCTCACGGACAACTTGTGCAGAGGTTTTTACACAAACAAATAATTTCTGTAAGAAAACTCACCAAAGCATCAAAATCAATCTCTTCTGGTGATTTTTCATCTGTTATAGGAACACGTTCATAATCGACTAGGTATCCTTCCATTTGCAATGCCTTATAAACCTACAGCAAAGAAAACAAGTTTGATAAAACCCATTAAGACAAACTGACTGAGTAGCCTCAAGCACCCTTAGTAAACAAGGTCCAGCCATACCTCAAGCGGTGTCTTCACAGAATTACATGACACTGGTTCCCATTGGTCTACCATATGACCATCTGGCAGTTCATCAGTCACAAGGATCTTATTTCCATATCTAGCATGTCATGGTGCAGTTAAGTTTGGGTATCAAGCATGGAGGATTTGCTAATAATAAAGATGAATTCAGTGTGAAAGACAGGAAAACTACATACCTTGCAGCTTCCAACAGGATGTCCTCTTTCAAACGATCCTCCATTTGTTCAGCCCTTTCCCTATCGATGCCCTAATTCAGTAAAAAAACGAAACAAGTTAAAAGCATAGCCATTTCAGCTGTACATTTAGTGGACTGAATACAACCCAAGCAGTAAAAAGTCACATTAAGTAGACAGCTAACATAAAATCTAGACATTCCACAAACATGGACAATTAAGCAAAAAGAACAAAGTTAAAGCATTAAGATTTTTGAAACAGCACACCGTGTACTCAAGGTTGGTGAATGGTCTCTCCACATCGCGTAGAACAAAGGGGCGTCCATTAATGTACACAACCTGAGAGCAAGAAAAGGAGAAAGTAGTGAAATTTTAGAAAAGATGCCAGGAGCATTCTTTGGAGAATAGCCAAAGCAAACACTGGGAGTTTAATCAAATAGAACGTCTAATGTGTGCGCATTTAACACCTGAAGCAAAAAACCACAAGGAATAACATGGAAATGACGCAGAAAGGTTCTACTAGCCTCCTTCGTTGGGAAAAAAAAACATAAGGAAAATAAAAACTCAAAAACAAAGGGGGAAATAAAATACAATTAGCTACATTTTACTAGTACTAAATTGTCAGACCAAAAATCAACTAATGCATAAGAGCATAAGTACGACTATGTTAGACAAGACAAGCAAATTGAGCGGTCAAAGTCACCAGCAAATAGACATACTGGTTCCTCACGAAGGTTAAACCAAAGAACTTGTGCTCCCCTCCCTCCACTTTGGGCACCGATATGCTTGAGAACATTTTGTACACCGTCAATTGTTGGGATAGCAACACCGTGAACATGTAAGGAGTCGGCCTGGCAACAGTAATCATTAAAAGATAAAGATGTCAACAAGGTAAGAAAATGCAGCCCAATTTAACAAGACAATATGATCAAGCATCTCAAATTCGAGGGCGCCAACGATAAATGGATTCCACCACACAGATGGTGCTTCTTGGTGACGTAACTCGGAGGCCTAAAAATTATAAATTGAAGATTAGTTTTCCCTCGTACTAGAAATGCTGGCAACATGTGTTGAAACTCCGTTCTTAATAGGGTCGCAAATGACTCTTCACAGCAAGGAGAAAAAGAAACGAAGCTTGGGTTTCCAAGTAAGACAAGAGCACGTAAAATAATATTAACAAAATTTAATTGAAGACTTTCTTTACGGAGTTAAGCCTGCCAGGTCAAGTTAGTCCAGCTAATGCCAATGAGCACGCATGCAGTAAGCAGAGGCAAAACCAAGGTGAACAATATCAAATACCTGACGATAATTGGGAGCGCCTTCGATCTGGGGAGACAAGCGTTTGTTCTGGCAACCAGGAAAATGGTCACTCTTCAAAATAGTCTTCTTCCCAAGGACTGATCCACCTCTCCACTTCATTACCTGATCCAGCTCTTTCGGTGACGACATATTTTCAATCCTCTATACTTTCACAACTCTGCCGGCGCTCACTCTATTCCATACGCTTAGTCCAAACAGGCGCGCACTCGCACTAACTCCGTTAAAACCTTTTTTTTTGTGGGCTAAAATCTTTCGCAATTCAGTTTCGTTCCTAAAATCACAGGCAAAACGATATGAGCTCACTGCAACGGAAATGCAGAATGAAAGAAAATCTCAGAAATGGGCTAAAATGACTGGTCACATCACTCTAACCTACAGGTGATTTTTTTGGTTGCTCGCCTTCTCAAAATGCTGGGATAAGTGGATTTGCCCTTTCTCTTCTCCCCGTTGTTTTTCCCGGAAAACTCTTGATTTGTAATACTGATGTTTTCTTGGCAACTAATGGGTCGTCGTCTTTATACTTTTTTTGGATGCTCCCTCGTCCCTAAGGCCTGACAGTTCAACGTGAAATGCGTGCAGTGAGTGATAAAATGCGAATCTTTATTCGTTCCACAAGTCTGTTTACCTTTTGTGCTTTAAGATTAGTTTATAGTATTAGTTTATGCTTTGTAGCTATAACTGGTTTGCCTTTAATTTTAAACCGCGTACGCAGCGAATAGTAATTCTTCAAGGTGGCTTCGCCCGCGAGATGCACAACTGCCCATCAACAAGTCCCCACATAACATTTCTTTACTGGCAATTACCCTCTCCGACCGTTCTGTATGGTGCGGATTAAAATAATGCTCATCAGAGATCGATAGAATATATGAATAGTCCTACTTTCATCAGATTCAGGCCTGCACTTGTACGTAAAAGAAGAAGCAATAAAACTATGGTAGAGAAACTCTGACTGAAAAATGTATAAAAAAACAAAAAAGCAAACAGGAGCACCAAACGTGAAAAGCGACATACCAAACGTGAAAAATGCACGCGACATTCGGGTCTGTAAGGCTCGCACTGGGACCCGGATTAGTTCTTGATGCTTGGTCATTAGTTTTGGGGCCCAGCGGTTAAATTCCTCCCAGTCTTGTCATTGTGGTTATTATGTCTGCTACTGCAAATTGTTCCACAAAATGAGATTTGGAGGGAAACTCACTGTATAATTTTCTAGGCAGGACGTGGTGTTTTTACATTCTCCTGCCTTCAAAAAATGATATTTTTACCTCAATTGTAATTGTTTTTCAATGAACATCTCCCAATTTGTAATAAAATGAAAGTTCCGTTATCAAAATTACAAGGCTCGGTAAAAATATAAATGGTACGTTTGATAATTAGAGGGGGGACAGAAGAACAGAGCAAAAGTTGATGATGTACTGTCGTCGTCAGTCCCCACCAAGCATCAATGCTCTTTTCCCGCCTCAAAATTATGCTTATTAGATAGAACCAGGTGCGTTTCTGACCGAACTATATGACATTTTGCTTTTAATTTTTTCAAAAGTCTCAACCACGAGACGATGAGTCGATGATCACATGTGTTTGTGCGGCTGTGTCGGCGCAAGTCTGCGGAAGACACAGACTTCGTTTCACCACAAGGGAAGGTATCCTCTGAAGAGTATCAAATCTGGTTTGTTTGGTTGGAGGGATTTAGGGGGAGGGAAAATTTTTATTAAAATTAACAAAATTGGAGAAACGAGATTATAATTTTTTTTTAAAAAAAAGATGCAAAATAAAATAGTAAGATAAATTAATTAAAAAAATTTAACCCCACCCCTCTATTTTTTTAAAAAAAAAAATCAGACCCAAAAATCTTTTTGTTTAGCTCACTTTCCCTCTCATCTCCCAGCAAACAACCCCTTTGTTCTCAGTGGTTGTTGTGTTAGAATGCTCACAGGTTTGATCTTAATTTTTGTTTTTATTTTATTTGTGTTTGCTGACTCGGAATGCCGACGGAAAGGAGAAAGCTTCGTTGGATATATCATCCACCGTTTCTTAGTATGAGAAAGTGATGGATGCCTAAATGTATTTTATTTTAATGAATTTTTGTCTGAATTTTTGAAATAGGAGATATTTTTGCAATGAGGATAAAATCACAAGTTATGTGCAGGATCGTTGCGTGTGAATCCAGGAATTGAACCCTGACCCTCCACGCAATACAAAAGTGACGTTATTGTTATTACAAAAGTGCTAATTTTACGGAAATGTAGCACTGGCGTTGAGTCTTGAGAGGGCAGCGCCCTTTATCTGTCATGGGACCTTCCTCTTCATTTTTATGAGATGACAATTACTATCACCTTATAACTTGAAAATTGAAATCGCTATCATCAGATCACGTCTTTGGAATTATTCTGCCTACAACGAAACCGAGCTTGTATTGTAGGGGATCCGATCTCCATAAAGGCTGTTTCATTCACGTTATTTTTAACTCCTTTTTGTTTTTTCATTTTCTGAGCTGAACAATACTACTATCATTTATCAACCCATTCCCTTATTAACGTGAACCTTCCTTCCATTAGCCTCCAGGCCTCTAAATTAAGATAAGCAACCCAATTCAGGATTTAAGAATTAAGTGATTTCACCAAAATGTCCTCTTGCTCATTCTTGTCACTCGTCTCATTCTTCCTCGCCGTCTTCTTCAACCACATACTAGAGTTGCAATCAAAGTCCCAATCAAGACTCCCATCCAGCTCTGGCTCGCTAGCTTTCACGTCCTCACGCTGAAGCTAATCCTTCAGTCTTCCCTTTCCAAGAAGGTAAGTCGAATGATTATTCAAATAAAAAAAATCAGCTTCGTTCTATATTTCTATTATCACAAAAGGGGGCATAATTAGAAAGATGCCCCAAAGTATGACCTCCAGGCCACTGATTGTGTAATTAGCAAGATGCAAAAACGCTAACATTGCAGCAGATAGATTGAAATTACCTCCATAAATTAGCTCTCCCTCATGAAGATCTGTAGCCGACCACAGTAAATAACTTTCAAAAAGAAGCTAACATAGCCCCAAAGTATGACGACCATCCCCTCCCAGCTCTTAGTAGTCACCGCCCTTCATCCCCCACTTACAAATTTATAATGCAAAAATAGTTCATTATCATAATTTAAATTTTGGCACATTTTGCGCACGTTCTTACAATAGTAGCACAACATTCAAGGCAGGGTGTTTAATACACGTGCATAATCCAGTTGGCTTACATATTTACATTGAGAATGAAACATCGTTATTAGCATCGACATCAGCAACCTCTCTGACAAGGTTTTTCGTGGAAGGCAAACCAGCAACAACACCTTTTTCAATACCGCACTCATTTGTCCCTCTTCTGATCTTGAAATAACCATCCTGCACTTGGATTAAAATAGATGATTAAGAAAGGCATACATATAGACACAGTTAGTTCAATTCACGGGAGAGAAAAATGATTGAAGAAGCATACATCTCCCCAACTTCTATTCCACTGATTTGCGAGGAGCTGAAATGTTGAAGAAAAGAACAGGATCAACAAACATGGAATTCTGTTGATGCACGAGGCTTCAAAAAATTAAGGATCTATAATCAGGAATGGATTCACGTACCCAATAGTCTTCTCCATCATCGGTTGTTCCCCACCCAATTAGCTTTACAGCATGACCTCCCAGTGTGCCCCCAGTGATGTGTTTGTAAACTCCTGATTTGTAGTGAGCAAAATCCTGTAAAAGGTCAAATGAGTGACGATTATCCCAGCACTAACAGATTTGACATTGACTACTCCAACCACAAGAGAAGATTGAAAAATAATCTATTTGTTTGATGTCCTAAAATTGAAGTTTGCATTGTGCTTCAGGTCATTACGGGCATCCTAAAGTACATCATAGTTCTTTCTCGTACCATAAGCCTTACTTATCTTTTTGTAGCTAAATAGTTACTGTTTATGTAAATTTATATATATCCTAAAATTTGCAAGCACGAATTTCAGTATCTCGCGACAAACAACTTATATCCCACACTTAAATAATATAAAATCACTGAAGTTGCAGTAATTCAATAATAAAAACATACTTAACAGCGGTCATTTACCTCATAAACAGTGAACGAGACCTCAACCGGCCCATTCTTATAGACTTCTGCCATGATATCATAGGGATCTGAATTGATCCTGTACGCATTGGCACCATAATGCTTTGACTTTCTCCAGAACTGGTTCCGATTCACACACTTCCTGACACACTTGGGAGTAGGATATCCAGGCTCACAACCAGGATGAGAACAGCCAATATCATCAAAGTATGGGTCACACTGATACATTTAAACATATTTCCCAATAAGAGGGTGCAAAAGCAAGAACGAGGCTTGAATTAAACAGAAGATTCTCCAATAAAATTTTAGCAGTAAATAAAGGCAAGATGCAGTGGAGGACTCTTGAACTTCCATCTTCAACCACTTTATATGAGTTTTTACCAAGAGAAAATAGTAAGGGTGCCTTGGAAACTGCTTACCTCTTCAGTGACAACACCATGATGAACTAAGTATCGCCATGCAAAGAGAGGATAACCCCCATTACAGCCAGATCCACATAAAAATCCACAGCATGCAAGAAGGTCATTAACAGAGAGAGATATGTTCTGCAATTAAAACATATAGACTGTAAAATCTGGAGGGAGGGAGAATAGACTCAGTTTGAGAAGATAAACACCCAACACACAGTAACCAAGATAAAGTAAAACAAATGTCAGTTACCATGCCAAAATGAATGCAAAAACGATCTGACAATGATTCAACAGCACCAAATGCCCAACAAGAACCACAGTGACCCTGAACAATCAGCAAATAGACCTGCTAAGAATTTTTTTAACCTTCAATCTGTAAAAAGTTGTTACTGTAATAAATGAACAGAATTACCTGGTCTTTAATCAAGTAATTATTCACCATTCCATGCATTTGTTGAGGAAAGAGATGAGTGAGCACTTTGTTCCAAATTAATCAGCTATCTAAGAACAACATAAAATTAAGGAGAGGGGGCAAGTAGACAACCTAGAATTCTTCCAATAGTGCTACATTGCGACCAAGCTGTTCTTGCGTCAAACTCATTTGGCAATTTTAATGATTTTGAATGGGTTACAACAGGAGTGCTGCTCAGATCATTTTCAGGTGTTGGCTTGACTCCAAGAAGCTGCTTAAATTGTCCAACCTGTGAAATGAAGATAAGATCTTGGAAACTTGAAGCATATAGCAAAATCAAATATGCGCATGCAAGAAGCACATTAAACAGTGAAGAAATCAAAACAGGTTAGGGCAAGTCAAATGCTCACAGTATAATTGGAGAAACGAGGATTCATGGCAGCCTTCCATCCTGCCTCTGGATTTTCGTTAACCTGCTTAGTGATTGACTCCTGCATGGCAATGTCTAAAGTTTAAAACACCACTTGAACCAAAGACAAAATACTCACCCTAACAAGCAAAAGGCAATACTATCTCAGATGATAACACCATTCCCATATCAGGAATCTGATTGAGTACTTTTCTGATTGGTATTGGCGAGTTAGGAACAGTTTATCTCAGGGGTTGAGCAAAATAGGAGATTTGCTTGCATGGAATGGAAATTACCTGAAGAATATGAGAATTGAGCTTGAAACTAGAAATTTTTTCTGCTTCGGCCTCAACAATCTGTTAACAACATATGATTTATTTAGTTCATAATGCGATTCCATAGCATGGCTTGAACAATAATTCACACCTAATATAAGTTAAAGGCACTCGTAAATAATAATAAAAGAGAGCGCAGTAGTCGACGACCACAATCAAGCAAACAACGCTGCCATGGTCAAATTCAGCATCCCAGAGTCTGTCCCTGTAATTGTAACTCTCTCTTCCAAAACTATCACAGTCAAACATATAAACTTTCATATTGAATTAGACAAACAACCTTTTAGGCTTAGCTGCTTATAAGTTAAGGTTGTAGCATGCCACAAAGAATCTGAACTACACAAAAATAGAAAAGAAAGAAAAACCCAAGCGCGGGAATTTTGCTTTCATCAAATTTTTTATCTGTTTTGTTTTCATCAATTACACAAACGCTAGAGGAGAAAACACTTTATATGGAAATTTGATCAAAATAGCAAGTAATGATATCGAATAAATCAGGAACAAGGGAACGAAAATAAGAGATACCATGAAATAAGAGACAGAGAAGGCCGAAATCAAAGCGAGCAGAGGGAATAGAGCTGAAGCCATTTCCCCGCCTCTGGGTCAAGCCAGATGATGTTCGATTTGGAGACTGGAAGGTGGAAGCCTATATTCGCCAATTAGTTAGCTATTGGGTGCCGCCGACCAATAAACCAATTTTATTTCGTCTGATGCTAAAACAATCAATAAAATTAAATTAAAGTGGATCATGAATGATTGCGTAACGTCACGGCAAACTTTTTTATCCACGTAGAAAACTTTTGGGAAAATCCGGGAAACATTCATTTAAAATAGGAAAGAAATAAAAAGGCATGCACACCGGGTCTACCGGGTCTTTTTTTTTAAAGGTGTTTGTGTTTTTTTTAAAGTGTAAAAGTGACCAAAAAATTATAAAAGTAAAACAAAAGCCACATATCCTGTTAAAGTGACTATAAGACTCATCAACATAAAATAACAGAACATGTGATTTTAATTCTATTTGTATGACTACATAATCACTTATATACTAAAAAAACACTTGATATTTAGAACAGTCTTAGAATATTTACATGTATATTTTTACACTTTAAAATAAATTAAGGGGTTTAATATCTAAAATCTTAAATCAAACATAGGAAAAATTTTGAATTTGCAGATCTTTCCAAATGATGAATTTATCCTTCATAACATAACAGATTTTCCAATGGACGTGCGTGGAGTTGTTTTTCCCCTCAGATTTTTTAGTCCTCTTCCTCCTTTGGAATTGATAGTGCCGGCGCTGACATTGCCAGCTCCTAAGTTGCCTTCTACTTCGATAAATACAAATGGGAACGGGGACCTAACTGCACGGTCCAAAACACAGTTGCAAGCCATACAGACTAGTGATGATTGGGGATCTTGATCCGGCAAGATAGGGGTTAGATTTTTTTCATTATCCCTCATAATCTCTAAATTATATCCATCAATCAATATAAAAGGTCAAAATATTTTTTTTTTTATTTTCCTAATCAATGATCCAGATCAGCCCATGAGGGATAATAAAAAACAAAGATAATGAAATGATCTTCTTCCGCAAAACAGTCTATGCATGTTACTTTTTATTCTAACCGGATTCTTCGGATGTTTTTTATTTCTAGCATCCCCATTTCAAGCAACTGCCCTCTATATGAATTTCTGGTTTCAATGTTTGGGTTATGTTTTTATTAAGTTCTCAGAGGCTTTGTACAACCTACTGGTAACTACTGAAATTGTTGCGTGGCTTTACTTTGCTGCATGTCTAGTTCCATAAATGATGTGACTGCTGGTTTTAATTTTAAGAAAACATATAAAAGGATAGTGAAAAACATCAGATTGAGAAGGATATGGTGGTCCCAGAAGTCATCCTAAGGTTCCAATCGTCTTTCATAAAACTATTTAAAATCATATAAATGCATCCTATAACTATTTAGCATAAGTGAAAAATTGGAGTTTCACCATTTTAATTTAGATACATTAACTAGTGGTATCAAAGGTTTGAAATGAATGAAATATGCAATTAAGAAAACAGTGACAAAACACAAAAGAAAAGCATGCAAATATCGGTATGGACGGAGATGGGAATTTCCTCTTGACATTTTTGTCCATATTGCTGTGATTGTGTTTGCCATTATAAGCCAATTTAGAATAACGTGGAAGAAGTAACTTTTATTTCTAATAGAATTTTCTTAATGTGGTTTGTATTTAGGATAATGATGATAAGAATATATATATATATATATTGTGGGAACTTATTTGGCATAATTTTTTAAAAGATAATTGAATTATAAAATGACTACACATGACATGAATCATATATATATGTGTGTGAGAGAGAATATAGTATAAAATGTAATAGTTTAGGATAAAAAAATTTAAAATAAATATAAATTTATTAAATAAAATAATAAAATTATCATTAAAAAAATTACAATACAGTAAGTACTTAAATAAACCCATCGATGGTTTCTCATTTGACAATCTCTATCGTACGCCTGAATGATTGTAAAATTCAATATTCTCTGCACTACACATTGAACGAGCACACCTGACCTTCAAAATCCAGTCGGGCTCTTCACTTGCTTCTGACCATACTTTGCGCTAGTGGAGTTTTTTTGGAGGGGAGAGAAACTTTTCTTTCAACCTTCATAAATCTGCCCCTAGAACTTTTTGATTATTCCAGTGCTATCCTCCTGATTTAAAATTGTTTTTACTCCCTCAGATTTTCATTGTTTTTCCGTTTTGTTTCGTTCAATACTAATATATATTTCATACATGAAAGTTTACGTCTCTTTTTCTTTAGATCAATTTTAAATTTATCATTGTTTAAAGGTGAAATATTTTTAAATATATTAAAATTAATGAAATAGCATATAAAAATATTTTATCTAGTATACCTTTTCTTAATACAGAAAATAGTGACAAATGTGTAAACACTCCGGGTTTTGCAGCAGCAGCAAGGATGACCCTCTTAACAGTAGTAGCTCCATATAAGGCGGATTACGAGTGGTTTTACCGCAGTTCGAACCCTAGACCTTTTGAGGGAATCTAACGCCACGTTCCACTAGACCAACCACATGTGGGCATTTTATCTAGTATACTTGCCAACTTATAATTAGCTACCCACCTACACTCCTAAGCCAGGTAAGAAACCAAACCGAGGGTGAAAGTTTTTTGGGCCACTATTCTATGGGGTGAATGGTGGGCCTAAAGAACGATCCTTTCATTTTCACCAGTCCAGACTCCAGAGTCATCTTAATTTTACACCTGATAATCCCATGCCATCGCTCAACACGCGAGTAATATTTATATTTATGATTCGAGTACAGAAACGGGGCACTATGTATTTAGTTGTTTACCGTTAACGATTGCTTTAACAGTAGACATAATCCACGTTGATTTAACAATTTAATCAAAGAATGCAATGCATTACAAATATTTATAGATAATTAAAATTAGATGTATATTTCAAACTTTAAGCAACCAAATTACAAACATTGATCAACAACGATGCAACATGTTGAACAAATCATCATCTGCATTAAAATATCACGATGGAGAGTTATCCATTTTTTTATTTCTTAACCTTCACCTGCTTTAGCTCGCATTGTTCTTAACAGTCGAGAGTTATCGAACTAAACAGCGCCAAGCCATCTATTAATGGTGTCCTTGAATCCCCAAAAAAGCTAATCGCGCTATTTCGAGCTGACAGTTATTGAACATATGGATAAATGAGAATTGTGATTGAAAAAATCAAAAATAAAAATGGAATATAGAGCGGCTTCAAACTCGAGCGAATAATTACAAGCCACCCGATATTCGTTCTACTTCTTAACACTGGAGCAGAACAATTCGAGCAGACTCCGCCACTTAGAATTCGCGTCAAATATGCATAAACTTCGAAATCTGGTTTAGTTATTTTCCTGCATGGCCGAAAATTCTCTCACGCAGGACGCGGCTTTACTTGTATAATCTTCATATCTGTTTGTTTACTCGGAAAAGGGAAACAAAGGAAAGAAAAATCTACGATTGTTGACGAAGGAAGAGTTTTATAACTATACGGAGTTATTATACGTTCATCGCTAACATTTCTCAAATCTACAAGGAAAGTCTGAATCTCGAAACATATATACAGACTGATTTTGTTTAGTCGAATACGATCTCAAAAAACTTTTAGAACTCATTTTCGTAGACATCGCTTTAACTTGGTTCAACTGAAAAATCAGAAATAAACAAATGTTACGGTTGAAAGCATTTCGACCGACCAATGAAAAAATCGTTAAGCTACAATTGCATCCGACGCATCCATGGATGGTCACTGCCGACGCATCAGATCGAGTGTGTGTCTGGAACTGGGAACATCGCCAGGTACAATGTTGCATTGCCTCTTTTTTCTTCATCTCATCGTCTCTAAGTACGTCTTTCTTGTATTTAATTATTTCTTGTTACGTTGTGTTTCATATATATCTTATAAATATGATCACTATTATTTTGATTTAAAAACTCCTTCAGGTGATATACGAACTAAAAGCCGGTGGAGTAGACGAGCGGCGTTTGTTTGGGGCCAAGTTGGAGAAGCTAGCTGAGGGAGAAACAGGTAATATAATTATACCTTTGCAGCAACTGGCAACAAACTCTATTAACAGTCATACTTACGTAATTTACAGGCTCTGTACGTAAACAATCTGTTGTTTCTTTCTTTCTTTGTTTTTTTGCTTTATCACTTCTTAAGGGGGGAATATTGGCATTATAAATTTTTTGTTACATATTATTGATGATCATCGGCATTTCTTTACTGCTTTAGTAACTGAAGTCCGTATTCATATGTCTGGTTGAATAGATCATAAGGGGAAACCCACAGAAGCAATTCGTGGAGGGAGGTAAAAAATACCATTTTGCTTTTGATACGTTTTTCTCGGGTTTTTGGTTCATCTGTTTATCGTGACTTTCTCTTTCCTTAAAAGTGTCAAGCAGGTTAATTTTTTTGACGATGATGTACAATTTTGGAAACTCTGGCACTATCACTCTGCTGCTGCAGAGGCTCCTTCAGCAGTTCATAATCCCACATCATCAGCATTTAGTTCTCCTGCCCCTTCAACTAAAGGGAGGCATTTTCTAGTCATATGTTGCTTGAACAAAGCTATATTTTTGGACTTAGTGACAATGCGTGGCCGTGATGTGCCAAAGCAAGAGCTTGATAACAAGTCCCTTCTATGGTAGTTAGTGGTTATTTTATTTATTTCTTCCTTGCAGTCAGGCAGTTTAGTGGCAAGGCCCATTCAAGACATCCTTTCTTTATGCCTTTTTATTTACTTTTATAACGTGTTTCTGTTCTAGTTATTTTGTACATATATCAGCCCTCGACTCCAAAGATCATGGATCTTTTCATTTAAACAATACCGCACTTCAGCTTTATCCTTTGTTCTGATTCCTGATGTAACTTCAGCATCGTATTGGATTAGTTTGTGTCAAATGTATTGATCACCAATTGTTCATCCGGTTATGTGCTGTTTTCATTTTCATCTATATGTAACACAATAAAAGTTCTAACCTTTTCTTTCACTTGCTGTTACAGCATGGAGTTCCTTTATAGATCCGGTGTTAGTGACGGTTCTCTTGTTGCTTTTGGTGGGTCTGATGGCATCATCCGAGTTCTCTCAATGCTGACATGGAAGGTGAGTAGTATAAATTCTTCTGATTACAAAAGGTTAGCCTCTAATATGATGCTTTTGATCTTTGCAGCTTGTAAGGAGGTATAGTGGAGGTCATAAAGGATCAATCTCTTGCTTGATGTCCTTTGTCGCTGCTTCTGGTGAGGTAAATCTCAGACCCCTTTGAAGAACTTATACTATTGTCATTTGTTTTATTTAACTGGGTTGTTGTTGTATTTGTTCCGTTTGTCATCCATACTTCCTAAAACCAGGATTTTTCAACGGAAATATCACATACTCTCAGTTGGTTGAAGCTTGCAGAATGGACATTTGATCCTATGCTTTCTAGGCGTTGATGCTACATTTCTTCTAGAGGAGATAATTTCATTTAAAGGGGATACTAAACAAAATTTAACTATTTATTTTACCATAAAAGGAGTAAGGGAGATTAGGAATTCATCTAAATCAGGGATATTCTTCAAAGAAAGAAAATAAAAAATGCAAAACATCTTCTGCTTCTTCTTCTTTTCACAACAAACAAGAAAACCTAATTTTAAAAAATTACGTGAGATTATATTTGCAAATATGGTCTGTGTGTAGCATGAATATAAATATGTCTAACTCACTTAAAATTATTTTGAGGCAGCATTGCTAGATTAGACTATATGTTGATTTTGCATTGTGCATTAGCGTCGTTTCAATTGGAGTTTGTGCTGGCAAATTCATGTTGAATATTTGTGCATTCTTTGCATGCATTCTCATTTCTGTCTTGTATTAATTAGCTTTTATGGGTTCTGCTTGATTTCAAGGCTTTTCTGGTTTCGGGAGCTAGTGACGGATTGCTCATAATATGGAGTGAAGACCAAAGACACGAGTCACGAGAACTTGTCCCCAAGTTTAGTTTAAAAGTACTATTTTATTCCTCTCCCTATACATCACTTTGTTAGTTCAGTAATTGGTAAGAGACGGATCTGAGTTACTGCTTAGTCGTCATCAGTTGTGGCATGATTGGGGTTGTTATTTCCTTTATGGTTTTTAAGTTCATAAATTGGTTGAATTCAATACTGGTGATATGTTACATAATGATTTAATGAAATCGGAAAGACTGAAGTGAGGAGGAATGAAGTTAATTTATTTTTCTTTTTTTAATTGGTTTCTAGCTTATTTTTCCTTTTTATTTTCAACTGCTTTATTCTTTTCTGAAATGCTTGTGGTGTTTTGATGCATCTAGGCCCATGATGGTGGGGTTCTGTCGGTTGAACTTTCCAGGGTGAATGGAGGTGCTCCTCATCTAATTGCAATTGGCGCAGATAAGGCATTAACTATATGGGACACAGCTTCCTTTAAGGTGCCATAATATTACCAATATCATGAAATATTTAATTCATACCAAGTGCTTTTGGTGACTGCAAAGACTTGTCATAATATTATTGCTATTATATTATTGGTAGCATGAATGTATGATTATTTTATCTGCCTTTTAATTCCCAGGAGTTACGACGTTTAAAACCAGTACCAAAATTGGCTTGCCACAGCGTGGCATCTTGGTGCCATCCTCGAGCTCCAAACCTTGATATTCTAGTTTGTGCCAAAGATTCACACATATGGTATGTGTAGATGGCCTATTCCTTTGCTGGGTTTAAGTCTGCCATCATAATGTGACTGAAATATATCCTCTATCGCATACTAGATCAGACTTGTTTACTGCTAATTTACTATTTATCTGATATATTGATTTTACTTTTTGATATTATGAACTATTGTTACTTGTTAGGGCCATTGAACACCCTGCTTATTCTGCTCTCACAAGGCCATTGTGTGAACTAACCTCGGTTGTTCCTCCTCAAGCTCTTGCTCCTAATAAGAAATTGAGGGTTCGTGACTGCTGTTTCTCTTTTCTTAGGCTTGGTTTTGGTTTGTTGGCTCTTTCTTTGCTTTTATAACTTTTACTGAAGCTGTTTAACCAAGGGGGAATATGAATATAATACACAACTTCTACCTACTCTTAGATCAATTTAATTATTGTGACAAGATGAATCGGTAAATTAACATTGAATGATCTACGTCAGTGGACAGCTTTTGGATGGACAACGAGGGACACAAAGTTAACCTGTTAGAACCTATAAAATAGAAGTAGAAATAGGGCCTAGGGGAAGAGAAGGAAGGGAAGAGGGAAGAGGAACTCTAGAACCAAAATCTGTAATCCTAGAGAGGAAAGAAGAGAGAAGAGAAGAGGGAGAGAGTAGTACAATAACTTCATTCATTCATCTATATCCTTGACAAAGTACATGATATTTATAGTTCTACAACATAACTGAAAGTAACTACCAACACCTAAATACATAGAGTTGCCAGTAACTTGCAATAACCAACAATGGACACTTGTCAGTTGTCAGTATTAACTTAAGACACATAACAAAACATAAAACTCAAATAACTTCCTAGAATACACTAGAAAATGTCACTAGTTTCCAATCATAACCTCTGAAAGTTACTAATTTGCAGAATATCAGACTAAATTATGGGGCTAAAATCATGGCAAATTGATCATAATTAGGTGTACCAAACGTAAAAAGCTGTACTAATCATGATTCCTTGGTTTTAGGAATTTAGTCATACGTGTGATCATGCCTAACATTGCAACTGATTTGAGCTGCAGGTGTATTGTATGGTTGCACATACTTTGCAGCCACATCTTGTGGTCACGGGAACCAATATTGGTGTTATTGTCTGTGAGTTTGATGCTAGATCTCTTCCCTCGGTTGCTCCCCTACCAAAACTAACAGATGGCAGAGAAAATTCTGCTGTATATGTTGTTGGAAACGAACTACGACTATTAAATTTTCAGTTAAGCAACTCGGCAAATCTATCTATTGGAAACAGTAGCTCTTTATCAGAAACAGGGAGATCTAAGAGAGAATTTTTTGAGCCGTTGCTTGTAAAGCAAGAAAGGAAGCACATCAGAACACCTGTTCCACATGATTCATATTCAGTTCTTTCACTGAGTAGTTCTGGAAAGTAAGTGACCACTAATTGTGCAGCTCCCTTAATAATTAATATTATTTCCTTCGTTGCCTCCTTCTTCTTTTTTTTTTTTTTATAAAAAATTATTCTTTCTAACTCAAATTGAACTACACTACCTTAATTTTTACTTTAAAATTTAGGCATAAAAGGCTAACTTTCGGTCTTCATATATAATAGACACAATGTCAACAATGTAACCTTATCTATCGTTTTTGTGGTATATATGTTGTACTCCTTTTGCTTCAGACTTCAGTTACACTTGCTTCTATTCCAGTCTAAAATTTTTTGTTTTGGTTGTGAATATAAAAGTCAAACACCTTACAAATTATGTTAAATTAATTGCAGGTATCTTGCAATCAATTGGCCTGATTTTCCTTACTTCTCTATCTACAAGGTTGATGACTGGTCAGTTGTTGATTCCGGCATTGCAAGGATTCTTGCTTGGGATACATGTCGTGATAGATTTGCTATATTGGAATCTGCACTACCTGCTAGAGTTCCTATAATTCCTAAGGGTTCATCAAGAAAAGCAAAAGAAGCTGCTGCAGCACAGGCTGCGGCGGCGGCGGCTGCTTCTGTTGCTTCAACAGGTTCTGTTCAAGTCCGTATCTTGTTAGATGATGGTACTTCAAATATATTAATGAGGTCCGTAGGTGCACGCAGTGAACCAGTAAGAATCTTCATCATTCTGTAGCTTTTCTTATGTATAAAAAATTATACTTCTTTTAAGTTGGATGATTTCTTGCGTTCCTGGCAGCATACTTCAGGCACTTGTGAAACGAAAAAATAATTGAAAAAAAATGTTAATTACGATTATTGATATATTATAACTTGCACGTATCCTTAGCTACTGCAAATGTAATATCGGTTGTTTGGTCAGAAATTGAGTTGATATTAAACGAGATGAGGACTGAGACACTTTCGAACTGATTAGAAACCTTTTTTACCCCCCAAACATATTCTGTGAATTGGTTGATTGATAATGACCAGAACTAGTCCATAGGAGGGAAACTGTTTATGTGTACATGTAATTGCATTTCTGATGCCACAGAAGCTAACTTGTCAGATGTTTCAATAGTAGGGGGATTTTGTATTTACTGTCTAAACCAAGATGTCATTTTGAAGACCCCATCCATGAAATTAGTGGCA
The DNA here is from genome assembly GCA_037074495.1 of Acacia confusa. Classification (NCBI taxonomy): domain Eukaryota; kingdom Viridiplantae; phylum Streptophyta; class Magnoliopsida; order Fabales; family Fabaceae; genus Acacia; species Acacia confusa. The sequence goes on along the minus strand of CM073507.1, from coordinate 1,863,243 downwards.
GGAAGTATTTTCCTAGAATTAACAATTCTAAGTTTTTAGCAGTTTTAAGAACATATGCACCTTTGTATTGCCAGCCATAATTGTTTTTACACAGAAATGCCATATATATGCAAATTTTTTTCTTTTTTCCCCTCTATTTCCATAACATATAGTATACGAAGACTATTAGATATTTTATTCTTAAATAAGTTTTTCTTGATTTTAGGAGTGTAGGTTGATTTTTGAGGAATTTTTCTCTCATGTATCTGTTGTAGGTTATTGGTTTGCATGGAGGGGCACTTCTTGGAATTGGTTATCAAACATCCAGGAGAGTTAGGCCAGTTGCTGCTCCCGGTATTTCAACAATCCAGTCAACGCCTTTATCAGGTTATGGGGGCATTGGTGGTTCTTCTTTTGCTACTTTTGATGACGGATTTTCTTCCCATAGATCTTCAGCTGGGACCACATATCAAAACTTTCAGCTGTACAGGTGAAACTTATAACTATAAGTTTCCTTAGCATAGCTTCCTTAAGGCTTATATCCTTCATTTTTTCAAAGTCATGCACTCTGTTTGGCCTGATATGGAGAAGCAGTGGTTGACAGGCTGTGACGTCATACAAACTAATACAGTTTGATGGATGGGATTCTCTTATTAGAACAGCATAGTTATTCCAATTTATCAACCCCTTATCCTTTGGCCCTTTCAAAGAAAATTCAAATTGCAATACGTGTCCTCTTCTAACCAGCCTGAAACTTCCCGTTGTCCTCTTGGACGTCTTTTGAGAATATATGCTCATTTAAGGCAATTAATCTATAACTCCATATCATGTGAAGAAGTACTGGAAAATCCTTGATGTGTGAAATCTGGAATTCCCTTTCCATCAATTTTTACTTTACAAATCTTAAAACCTTGTCTTCTTGTCCCTGGCCTTCTATTGCCCTCTTCTTTTTGGATTTTGGTTGGTATAAGTTCTTATCTGGTCTGGACAGCTAAGATGCTGGATGCTGATAAGGTTCTAAATATATTATGTAGCTGAGAGTTTTATTACATTCATTGCATTGCTTTTTTGTCTTTAAACTCTTCGTTGAAATTAGATTAATATTGAGCTGAATGCTAGAGATGCTTCTAATTATCGCATATTGATGTTATCCATGTTGGTTTTACTGATAGGAATAATTTCATGTTTTATTCTGATTTGATGTTGCGTGCTTCTGATTCAGTTGGGAGACTTTCCAGCCTGTTGGTGACCTACTTCCTCAGCCACAATGGACTGCATGGGACCAAACTGTTGAGTTGTGTGCTTTTGCATACCATCAATACATAGTCATTTCTTGTTTGCGCCCTCAATTCAGATATCTGGGAGATGTTGCCATTCAGCAGGCTACTAGTGCTGTTTGGCACCGGAGTCAATTATTTGTGGCCACACCAACTACCATAGAGTATTAGATGTCTTTTGTCTACTATTTATTGTTACTTTTGATCAATTTTATTCTTCCTAGTATTTGTTTAATTGTTTGACTGGTCTTCATTTCCCATTAGATTGCATCAGTTGGTTAGAAGGTGGCAATAATGAACAGTTCCCTGAATTGTTAATTCCTTGGTTGTTTTCTCAAAAGCCAAAAATATAACCTATTTATCTACCTGTCCTTTCAATTTATTTTTCTATAAACTTGTCTTTGTATAGACTATATGATAATATGGTGTGATGCTTGTAGATTAAACAGAGCTTGAAGTTTCTGTGATAAGATAAACTATTATGCATAATATAACCACCTTTCTTTTACTACCTCAGCCTGAGGAACCAAAGTGGAATTTTTTTATGATTTATTATCACACCTTTACTTCCTTCGTGCTCAGAATTGTCTTTGTGGATGCTGGGGTAGTACAAAGTGATGTAGAAACTATGAAAAGGAAAGAAGAGCAAAAAGTAAGAGAGGCACAAGCCAGAGCAGTAGCTGAACATGGAGAATTGGCCTTAATTACTGTTGATGGTCCCCAAGCATCAAAAGAGGAAAGAATATCATTGAGGCTACCAATGCTACAGGTAAAAAGAGCTAGCAGCTTTTCTAATTTCTAATATTCATTGCAAATGTTCACTGTGTATTTTGTATTTCTTTCTTGAGTAATATCTTCTACTTAGATATGCTTGACAGAGACTTCCTGAAAACAATTCGAGTTTGATTGGAAGTTTTTCTTCTTGAATTTTTTCTCTGATAAGTTAAACTGTGGTGGACGTATGTGTGTAGTTGAAATTGTTATTTTCTGCAAAACCTGCAATTAATGGTTTTGGAAACAGTATTTTGGGAAATTTTTGTGAGTAATTGTAGTCTATTATGCATCTTGGATAAGCTATAAGGTTTGCGACAAACATATGAATTGTGGTTTATAATCACATTAGATGTAGACATTAAATTCAATTAAGGTTTATGATTCTGGTTTGATAATATTCAAATATCCTGTAATTCATCAACCTTAATGCCCTTTCTGAATTGGGTTTAATGTTGGTCTTATAGCTGGTGCCAGCTCTTTCCTCCTTCTTCCTCGAAAATAGCCATTTCTCTTTTTAATTCTCTATAACTGCTACATTTTTTTTACTCCCCAGCTCTCATGTTACGGTATAGGAAAAAATGTGCCACACTTATTTCACTCCACGGCTCTCATGTTACAGTATAGGAGAAAATGCTTATTTAATTAGCCTGTTCAGTAATCTTGGCTCAGTTTCCTGTTTGAACTGGTAGGTGTTAAAGTTCATTTCCATATCATCTATTGGAAAATTTTATGACATCATTGGTTTTGTCTATCTATCGTGTCCGGGTGATTCATCCATTTCGTCATTTAAATATATGTAAAAATATTTTGCAGGTGGTGCGATTGGCTTCATTTCAGCAAGCTCCTTCAGTGCCACCTTTCTTAATGTTGCCAAAACAATCTAAGCTTGATAGAAATGATTCTTGGATGACAAGAGCTGAAGAAAGAAAGGCCAGCGAGGTAGCTGTTGGCGGTGGGGGAGTGTCTGTGGCAGTTACTCGTTTCCCTGAGGAGCAGAAGCGTCCAGTTGGTCCTCTGCTTGTGGTTGGTGTCAGAGACGGAGTGCTTTGGCTAATTGACCGGTAACTTGAACGGCTAATTTCAACCCTTTTTTTTGTTTGGTAAAGATTCGACTTTCATTTTTATATCGAATGTGTTCGATATTTGTAAACGTGCAGTTATACATAATATTCTAATTTTGAAGTCGACATTAAACAGCTGAGTTCTCTAGATGTGCCGTTTGTGATATTTCTTCTCCACGCATAAACATATCTCTGTATGCACTTATCTTTGTTTCTATCCGTACATCTGCTCTTAGTGCGATTCATGCTCGAATGCTTTTACATTTGATTTACGTACAAATTTGTATGAACTGTATAGCCTGCAGTTGATTGGTGGATAGACGTTATTTCAATAATTAAAAAAAAAAAAGGATAAGTAGATATCTATTGATTCTATTGAGTATTGACTTTTGTTGTGCCGGCTCTGGCTACCTTTTTATTTGCATGGGAAACATGCAGGGCTATCTTTTTAGACGCCGTTTCATTTTCAATAGCTTTCCTGATGATTTCTGTATATGGCAGGTACATGTGTGCTCATGCCTTATCCCTTGGTCATCCTGGTATTCGGTGTAGATGTCTTGCTGCCTATGGTGATGCTGTTAGTGCAGTTAAATGGTATCGCCATGCTTTTCTCTTTTTTCACCCTTACAGAGTCAGTGGGGCATTTGTATATCTAACATTATAATTTAACCTTTCTACAGGGCAAGCAGGCTTGGGAGAGAACACCACGATGATCTGGCACAATTTTTGTTGGGAATGGGCTATGCTGCTGAAGCCCTTCACTTGCCTGGAATATCCAAGAGGTATGCTATATTCTTACAGCCGATTGCATGATTAGTTGCAAAACTTGATTATTCTGGATCAAGATGCTCCCACGTCCTCTACTGCAAAGGGTCGTTGTCAATAAGAAAAAAGTCCTGCTATGTATAAGCCATGAAAAATGTAACTTTGACTTAGGGTTGAATCAATATTATTATTCATACAACTTAAGTCAAGGTATGGTTAAATGTATTGCCCTTTGATGTTATGCAGGTTAGAGTTTGATCTGGCAATGAAAAGCAATGATTTGAAGAGAGCTCTTCAGTGCCTTCTTATCATGAGTGACAGCAAGGACATAGGACACGATAATCCCGGGCTCGGTTTGAGTGACATTCTTAATTTAAAGGATAAAAAAGAAGATATTGTTGAAGTTGTTCAGGGGATAGTTAAATTCGCAAAGGAGTTTTTGGATCTCATAGATGCTGCAGACGCCACTGCACAGACTGAAATTGCCCGTGAGGCACTTAAGAGGTTGGCTGCTGCTGGTTCAGTGAAAGGTGCTCTAAAAGGTCATGAATTGAGAGGATTATCGTTACGACTCGCAAATCACGGTGAATTGACCCGATTAAGTGTAGGCACTCTTAATCTAGCTTTTCAAATCAACTTGATTAGTTTTCCTGTTTGATGCCGGTCAAGTATAATTTTGTGTGTTCATGTATATAAATAGGCTAGAGAAAGTTGCCACTCGCATTACAAGATATATTTTAAGCTTTTAAAAAAATGAAAACAAAAAATGCATCGTGATGCAAAATAATATTTTACTCCCCTTGTCCTAAATTTGCACTACAAGTTCTAGAGGTAGTAAAAATAATATCTAAAATACCAAAGATCATAGCAAAGTGTGCGCAATATATTAAATCAAAGCTACTTTTCAATTATGTTTTCTCCATCATAAATAAGGAATTGCTCTATGATTTCAGGGTCTGGGGAATAATTTAGTCACCCTTGGCTTGGGGCGAGAAGCTGCATTTACTGCTAGTCTTTTGGGTGACAACGGTCTAATGGAGAAAGCATTGCAGGATACTGGGATGCTGGCGGAGGCTGTGCTTCATGCTCATGTAAGAATCGTTTCGTGCAACTAGTTGATCCCACCTTTAAGTACGTATATCATAACCTTGAAAATATTACCAGGCACATGGACGTCGAACTATGATGAGCATGGTTCAAGCTTGGAACCAGACGCTACAGAGAGAGGTTGAGCCTAGAAAATCGCACAAAACAGATGCTACAGCTGCATTTCTTGCCTCTCTCGAGGAACCTAAGCTTACCACGTTGGCAGAAGCAGGAAAACAGCCACCAATTGAAATCTTACCCCCAGGGATGATTTCTCTATCTGCTCCTTTCTCCACCGAGAAAAAACCACCATCTGCTGCACAAAATTCACAGCAGCCACAAGGCAAGCCATTGGCCCTGGAGGCACCTTCTAATACCACAACAATGTCAATGAATGCTTTGAAGCAATCCGCATCAACACCAATGCCAACACCTCCTGCTACTACAACAGCGCCCATGAATGCTCTGAAGCAAACTGAATCCACAACAACACTTCCTACAACCACAAAAGAGCCTGTGAAGGCTCTAAAGCAATCTAAATCAGCACCAACATTTCCTACAACCGCAACAGCGCCAGAGAAAGATTTAAAGCGTTCAGAATCAGCACCAACACTTCCCGTAATCACAACAGAGCCAATAATTGCAATAGAGCAATGTGGACTGACACCAAGACCTCCAACAACAGAAGTGCCAATGAGCGCTTTAAAGCAGTCTGGATCTACACTAACAACTCTTACTACTACAACAGAACCAATAAATGCTTTGAAGCAGTCTGAATTGCCACCAACACCTCCTCCAACTACGACAATGCCAATGAATCCTTTGAATCAGACTGCATCCACAATGAGATCCTCAATGACCATGGTGCCAATGAATGCATTGAAGCAGTCTGCACCAGTACCAACTTCTGCACTAGTTACTGACCTACTTCCATCACAGTCTACTTCAAACTCTACTCCGCCTGTCAATGATCCACTTCAACAGAAGTTTACCTATAACTCTATCTTGCATCTCCCCAAGTGAAATCAAGAGAAATCATTGCTGACAATGTTGCTCACTCTGCATCTGCAAGTGATATAATTCCAATTGGTAGAGGTGAAACTGTTGGAGCAGGATCTACAAGCAATTCCGTGCCACCAGATGTTCCTCTACAGGTAGCAGATTCTAAGGAGGGCAACATGCAAACTACAATACCACCAACTGTAGCATCTTTGAGAGACTTCCTCGCATGATTAGTATTCTTACTATACTTTAGATATTTGCACATGGGAGATGATTGTGTGGTTTAAGTTGTTTTTGTCTGTAAATAAAGCGTACCATTTAAAGTAATCTAGTATAGTAGCTTTCAACAAGCTTCTAGAGTATATAAATTTCTCCAAAGCAGATTCATTTTCCCCCTAATGGTAAGGACTCAGATTTATAGAGGCAGCATGTTCGCTGCAACTAGGATTTGAGTGCCCTAATCTGACAACAATATAGGCAGCACCAAAAATCAATAACCTGTGAATTTCTTGTGCTAAGAATCATCTTATGTATGGATTGACCACTAATCAATATGCCGCTTTTCATCATTTGAACAAATTTCTTGGATATAAATCTGTCACGAGTGAAAGTAGGATGCACTATATGCACCTTATATCATATAAAAATATAAAATAAATGAGATAGCTCGGGAGGCTAACAAATTAAGTCGAAATATCATTAACATTCCTTCTCTAATTACACAATGTAGATGACAACAAAAACTAGGAATTCAACATAAGACTTGATAGAAGTACGAAATGGATGATATGATACAAACATACATAGAACGCCATCTACTTACTACGAAGTATGGCGCTCATTGACAAACAAGGTTTCTATTCTGGGCCCATGGCAAGATCATGCCAAGAATCCGCATTAACTTGTTGAGTCTCCTGATCTGATTCATGGCAAAGTAATGTGAAGATGTTAAGTCAAGATGAAAATTAGATATGAATCTTCAATAAAAGGTTTACATTTATTATAATCTCAATCATTTGTCTTACATATGTCCAAAGATATGATTTCACAATCTGAACTCTTAAGCAATTTCATTCTTTTCTTTTTCTTTTTCCCCTCTTATGTCGTGTCACAAGATTTTATAGACTAATAAAGGGCTAAGTAGCAATTTTGCCTCGGAAGTATACGCTCAGGAGCAATATTGTTCTGAAATTTTTTTTGGGGTCAATGTTGCCTCAAAAGTTTAAAGACGTAGCAATGTTGCTTTCCACTAACGATGACCAAACGTTAACTGTTAAAATGACAACGTGGCAGTCAAAAAAGAACAAAGTGTAAGCCAAATTGGAAGACACGTGGACATTGGCGTGTGAAAACCTCACACTCGAGTGTGAGGTTTTCACACTAGAGTGTCCAAGGCAGTTGACCACATCCTGCCCTCGTGATTTTGTGGACACTAGAGTGTGAAAACCTCACACTTGAGTATACACTCAAGTGTGGGTTTTCACACTGGAGTATCCATGGAATTTAACAGCTAATGAGTTTTCTCCAAAAACCTGAAAGCTGAAAAGAAACTATACAAAACACAAGGATTTCAATGTCGTTCCTCCCATAAATTATCTCCCCCAATCTTCATAAATATCTGATAGTATAGTATGACTACAGATCTTAAGCTCCAACTTTTCGTATGTTGTTGTAGTGGGAGCACAATGAAGAAAACAAGGGATGTGGCAGATACATAAAAATGGGGTCAAAGTCTCAATTTATAGACATCTTTTTCAAGCCTAAAATCATTAAAATAAGGCAATGAAGAAAGAGGAAAATCCAAATAATATTCTAATGGAAATAATCAAATTACCAATAAATAAAAATGAGCCATTGGATATCTACACAATCCATTCTAATTCTTCATTTCCCATTCTAAGCTAACCAAGGAAGAACTTGAATATTTCACTCAGTGAAACAATGCCTTCTACCCACTAGCTCCCATATTCCACAACAACTAAACGCCTAATGCCTGAATCTCAAAGTTAACATAGTAGATATTTCTCAACTAAGTAATCCTAAAAATGAAGTAACTTGAATATAGAGAAATTATCATCATCAATACATTTTCTTTCTTCAAAATCATTACATACTCACTAAAGATGGATTCCGCACAATTTTTCAAGATTTTCTTTCTCAAATATGGAATGTGATAGGAATAGAAGAATTTAGGATAAGAAAGGGGAAAAGAGAGACAATCTAGAGTTAGAATCTAACTCTAGCCAACGCAATGATTGTCAAATATTATCTTCTTCATTCACAAAGATATCTGAACAGAAGTAACTACTAATAACTTACATTCAGATAGCAAACTATAACTTCTCTTAACTGAATAGATAAAAGGCAATAACTTCCTTAAACTAACAATAACCTTCCTAACTTCTAATAACTGCCTAAACCGGTGCCTTTCTTCTGGAATAAACCAGAAGAGGATGATGATGATTCCTATCAATACCCTCCCCTAGAAAATCAGCCTTGTCCTCAAGGCGGGAAGAAGGAAATTGCAGCCAATTTTGCGTTTGCAAGATGTTTCTTCAAAGCTTGAATTTCTGAATTCATCAAATTTGATTGTGTAAGAATTGCTGCTAAATGTTGTGGGTCTGGTTCAGATTGTGTTTGTGTAGGTTGCTGCACCAAAATGACCGTTGGATCATTATGAGGGTGTGAGGGAATTTCTGGGTTCTAGTTATGTTGTGATGGAGAGTTGTTCTCAAAAGATGAGTTCCTTGTATTCACCATGGCATCTGCAGGTCCCAAGACTAACCGCTCTGATACCAATTGATAGGATTAGAAGAATTTAGGATAAGAAAGGAGAAAAAAGAGACAATCTAGAGTCAGAATCTAACTCTAGCCAACACAAGAGACAATCTAGAGACAGAATCTAACTCTAGCCAACGCAATGATTCTCAAATATTATCTTCTTCATTCACAAAGATATCTGAACAGAAATACAAAATATTTAAAGTCTTCCTAAGTAACTGCTAATAACTTACATACAAATAGCAAACTATAACTTCTCTTAACTGAATAGATAATAAGCAATAACATCCTTAAACTAACAATAACCTTCCTAACTTCTAATAAATGCCTAAACTGGTGCCTTTCTTCTGGAATAAACCAGAAGAAGATGATGATGATTCCTATTAGAATGTCCCATTTTAACTAGAATTGAACAGATTCAAACTATCAATCCAACTTAATGTAGTAGCCTACTTCTTACACCTACTTCCATCTTTCAAACAACTTCAAATTTATTTTTTACATACCATAGTAAACATGTTAACTCAGATTTTTTTAAAAAAGTTACGAGATAGATTATCCAATGGCATCCCATCCATTTCATTAAAGAGCAAGGACACAAACCTACCTGGATATGTCTTTTTATAGCTTGCAAAACTTCTTTGTATTACTTTTCATAACATGGAAAATGTAGTATGAAATCTAAGAGAGACATTTGAGCCGAGACAGGTGGGAAACAACATCACACTAGAGTGTGTAGATGCCATGCCACACTCGAGTGTGCCATCTTCACACTCCAGTGTGGTGTGGTCAATGTGTTGTGGTGTTTTCACACTACAGTGTGAAGTTTTGTTGGATGCAAGACATGTGAGAAGACGAGTTCACTAGAGCATGTATCATTTTACTTGAGTGTAAAACATATTATGCACTCTCATTTTCAAAATCATTGAACAAGGGATGGGGGGGATTAAGTACATAACTTTAGAACTCTATATAAAAGGCATGTTAAATACAAGACATTGTCTGTTTAGCTCTGTTTCTACCTAAATTGAGTGTATCGTTGTCTCCTATCTACCTAAATTGAGTGTGCACATTCAATTTAGGTAGAAAGGAGACAACCATAAAGGCCTAGAGGTACAGAGGAAGAAAAAGAAAAGAGAAAGCTGCAAAAAAAAACAACTGTTCAACAACTTCTTTGTGGAAAAAAGGAGAGTTGGACGATTGGAAGGAGGGCTCTGTTCACTGTTCCGATCTTCTTCCCTAGCGACAAGAGTTCAAACTAAAGAGGGAGAAGCGCCACTGTTCACAAAAAATATCATCACCGTCTTTTCATTGGTTTCTTTCTCTATGATTTTTTTTGTTCTAGTTTTGAACCCTATGGAGATTTACACCCAAAATGATAAGAGATGATTTTTTACTAGATGATATAATCGATGACGGTTGATTTTCTACCTCCTGGGCCATTGTCACCGTTTTCAATCTCATTCTTGTCAGCGCCATCATCGTCCACACTGGATATGATTTTTGTGTGGCCGTCAATGGGAGGGAAGGTGATGGTGGGTGGGAGCGACATAGGCGACGGGGAAGAAAGAGGCTGACCTATAAATCAGATTTTAGAAAAAAAGTGAGGAAGATGACACGTAGACAATCCATGTCAGCATAATGAGGTCAACTAACGCTTGATTGTTAGAGTTGTTGACTGAAGGGCAACATTACTACGTTTTTAGACTTTCAGAGCAGCATTGAACCCAAAAAAATTCCCTTGGCAACATTGCTTCTAGGCGTATACTTCCAGAGCAAAATTGCTAACAAACAAGAAGTTACTGAACAATTGTAGAAAATTGATGCAAGCGTTAAATTTAAGAAGGTTTTTATTTTTAATGAAATCGAGGAGTGAGTTTATCCATAAACTACTATATAAATAAGAAAGCACGTGACTCAATTGGGATCTAGGACCTGACAAAAAAATTAGGATTTAGGATAACGTACTTGAGTCCTCAGTATCGTCGGTCCGAACTATCAGTGTTGGAGGTAGCGGAAGATCTGTAAGAACAATAGGTTAAGGCGCCTTAAAACAAGCTCAAAAGATATACGGGAGACATTCTTCGCCACGTTTGTAACCACATGAGCTTATATCCCAATAAAACAGGGTAAGAACATACCATCATCAGGGAGTGTATCTCTCATCCATTCCTCATCAACAATATCAATAAGAATACCCAAGCTCAGTTCTGCCATATCTAACCATTCAACAACCTATACCCTATTCGTAAAATGCATGAGATCGGGGATGAAAAGCAGGAGAATTGACAAGCAAATTTATCATAACAAGCTCGAAGCAAAACTGCAGTGTATAAGATATTTGCAAAAAAACAGAATGCTAATTCTCTTATGCAGCGTCATGCGTCAATTATGATATAAATCTATATTTTTAATTGCGATTTAAAATTAGAAGGGATGGAAAGATCATTTCTTAAACATGGTCAATGACGGCCGAACATCAGCGAGCTCGTAATTTTGAGTATTTGACATTAGAAATTCTCTTCAACGACACTCAATGCCGGTTACCGAGCAAGTGATGAAAAGGAAGAAAAGAAAAGAAAGCAGTCCACAGTGGTAGATTCGAAGTTAAAAGAAAATTAGAGAAAAATACCCGACAGTGTGAGAAGCCAAACCTAGAAGCTGGGGTAAATAATCGCCGCCGTAGTGGACGAAGCGGAGCGGGCGCAGAGTATAGAGCCACAAATGTGACCTCAATCTGAAAATTGAAACTGGCTTTTTTTCGGTCGGCCAATTTGAAAATGACCGAGAGAGGGTTTTGGCCAAGGTACACTTCACTTCCCCCCCATCCACTTCTCAATTGAGACTGGCTTTTTTTCGGTCGGCCAATTTGAAAATGACCGAGAGAGGGTTTTGGCCAAGGTACACTTCACCTCCCCCCCATCCACTTCTCAATTGAGACTGGCTTTTTTTCGGTCGGCCAATTTGAAAATGACCGAGAGAGGGTTTTGGCCAAGGTACACTTGTCATATCAACTTGTGAACGATTGACTCAGATCTAATAATTTATAAAATATTTTTTTAATAATTTAATATTTATTAATATTTTTATAAATTATTAAATTTAAACCGTTGAGATTTCAATCTAACCGTTAAAATGAAAGAGGAAAGAGGAAGGAAAGGGAAGTGGACCTTAACCAAACCCCCAAGAGAGACTGTCACTCTGTCAGGCTATTTATAGTCTGCATCGTATGACATGGTTGGGCCCTTACGCCCCTTTCCTTCTTTTTCTTCTTCTTCTTCTTTTTTTTTAATCATTGAATTAAGATTATCTAAAATATACGAAAATAATTTTTACCTTTCAATTTATTTTTTATCTTGTATAAAAAAATTAGTTTTCTATCATTTAAGTATAATTATAATAATATTTTTATAATATGTTAAATATTGAGCGTTAATATCTTAATCCAATAGTAGAAAATAAAAAAAAGATGGAAAGTGATCTAAGAGAGAATTCAAATCCATGTTATATTATTTCTATCACTATAGTTGACTTTTTTTATGAAAATTGAGCTTTATTGGTAAATATGTACTCTCTTTGGTCTTTATTATAATGTACTAATTGACAATTCTCACAAATAAATAAAAATAGTTAAAATCAATAAAATTGTCCTAAAATTTAAGTAATTTTCAATGTCATGCCTACTAACTGCACTAAATTATAATATGATATTAATTATCACTCTCACTCATTACTCTTATTAATTATAGACATACATTGAAAAAAAATATTTAATACTCCTTGGGAACAAATAAGTGCCTAATAAAAAGGACCAAATATAATTATTAGATAATACCTTATAATAAAAATCAGAGAAAATAAGTAATAAAGGTTTTGTCTCACTTACAAAAGGGGGTTTGAAACTGTGATTTTATTGCTTCTAGAACCATGTGTAGAATGTACTTGGATTTGCTTTTTGGATAATAGTTTCTGAAGGGGAAAAAAACGATTTCAAGGAATAGATTTTGAAAAAAGCCTTTGAAAAGGTAGAAAAAAATAGTTTCTAGGAAAATCACGGTTTCCACCCCCAAACCATGATTTTCAGGCAAAATATAGATTCTAGAGAAAAATAGAGTGTTTGGTTTACTTACAACAAAACCATAATTTTGGCAGAAAAATTAATTATGAAAAAAATGATATTCTTTAGGAAGCATGATTGTTGAGACAAAACCATAGTTTTGGCAGTCACTCAAATACACACTTATACTAAAAAAAAGTTAGATAAAATATTTAATTATAACATATATTATCTATTATTATATTATACTCTTTTCGAGCCTAAATATTAAACATAGTTGACTTTTGTTTGAAAAATTAACAAAACTAAATAAGTTACTTAATCATAAAATATTTTGTATATTATTTGATTATATATTAGTTTATAAGTTAGACAAATTAATTTGATATAAAAAAGATAAATATAGATACTTTAAAGAGACTTATTAAATTTCCCTAATCGTTTTAAAAACATTAATCAGATTTTATATTATGGACTAGTAGTATATTTTATATAAGTCAGACATATTAGTTTGAAATTAATTATAAATATAATAAAGTAAATTCTTTAGCTTTTTTAATATCTTTAAAAAATTTAATTGGTCTTATATTAAATATGAGAGTAAGAACTAAAAGAAAAATGGTGAACATGCGAGTTGTAAAAGGAAAGGGGAGAGACTAAGAAAAGGATAGAGTGGTGTAAAATTTGGGAGGAAATTGATACCAAGAGAAATTAGAAGGAAAGACCTTCAAGAGATCATCAAGGTTCGGAGTTGATGAATCTTGAAGTTGATTGCAAATCTATAATTGCCTTCAAATACCTTCAATACTTGGGGAATACTTATATAATCTTGGAACACCGCCTCGTCCGTGATCTATCCAATTAAAATGTAATAACATATCTTATTTTAATTCTATATGGTAAATAAGTCATTTGGAGAAATTCAAATTTTATGATTTTTCAAATTTTATGATTTTACAGATGATGGAAGGGGAATTGTGTTTTTCCTTCTCTAAATTAAGAAGTTCATGTTTTTTGAAAATCATAATATTTATATTTTTCCGTTGACTCATTTGCTATGTAGGCTTAAAATAAAATGAGTTGTTACATTAGTTAGAACACGGATGAGTTAGTGCTCCTGAAGTATATAAGCATCTCTCTTTATACTTTCTCTTGATTTTTTTGCCCATTTGATCTTTTCCTTTTTTTAAAAAAAAAAAAAAGAAATTGACAATTGAAACAGAAATGAATAAGAATTAGCGTAGAATGTATGTGTTCCATAAGGTTTTAAAATAAATTATATTGTTGATACCTTATTATAAACAAGGAGCCTATACTTCCCTGTCACGGGATGATAGTATTTTGCAGATTATTCAAACATATTTTGCTTTATAAGTGATGCAACTCTCTTACTTTTAAGGAACATTAAAACATCACTACCAATCAATGAATGATTATATATTAAAAACGAAACCCCACTAATGATAAACATCAAATATTCTCCAATATTCAATGTACTACAAATGATATAGTATTGAAATTAAGAAAAACTTGAGGATAAAAAAGAAAATCTTCTACTCTCTCACACACTCATAGATTGTAATACTATACTTTCAAATAAATCAAGAAAAACCTGAACCAGAAGAAAATGATATCCTTTCCCTCTCCTTTCTCGTGAGTCACAACCAAAAGACGTGGTATCAATTTATAAGGCCCACTTGTCTTCATACAAGCAAAAGACAATGACCGCTTGTTGAGTATGCTCCCATAAGTACTGTCTGTATTGATCTGCTTGCAAAGTTCTCTCATGACACATGCATGAGTAGCAACTGCTACCCGCTTCCCTGCAAATGAATACAGATTACACAAAACAATCACCACCAATTACTTGTTATGTCCACATTGAGAAACCCGATAGTGAAATTTAATTTGAGTTGCCTTACCTAAATGCTTCATGCCTATTTTCTGCACCACCCTGAATATTTTTGACATATGCATTGATGCCATGTATATGCGGTATTAAAGGCATTCATAATATTAAAAATATAGTGGCAAAGCAGAACACTAACCAAGAAAGTTAGTCTTTGATTGTGATATTAATAAAGGGTATTATATTAATATGTCAGGCAAGCGTAGAGAGGACGATCACAGTATAAATAAAGAGGGCACCTTGAGAACGAAATTGATGCCAAGCATAGTAATTAGATTTGGACTCCCTCATAAAGGATGGTTATAAAAGAACATGATGGCAATGAATGTTATTTTATGGAATGCAATGTAATTTACTAAAAGTGAGAATTTATGAAATAAAACGTAAAAGAATATTATGATGCAATGACTTTGCCTGCCACTCTACAATTAGTATTTTTTGTAGCTCATCATTACTGACAAAAAAAGCCTCCACCTTTATGATCACTTACCAAAAAGTAGACTCATTGCCTAAAAAAGAAATGGTGCAATGACTTTGCTTTTGTCCTGCAAATTGCTGCATTTGTGCAGTAGGCAGGTTTCATCTTATCAACCCATTCAAATATCTATCTTTGTGAACATGTACAACACAATCCAGAGTAGAAATGTCGGTTCACATTCATCCCTTAGCAAGGCACCCTTTTCTATGTAAAACCACTCATCCCTTGGCAAACTGGAAAAAATACATTGACCATTAAAGGACAACATCTTTGCACGGTCTACTAAGGATTCTGACAAGTTTTATTCAAATAAAAAAAACAGAATTCAGAAAAGCTGATAAAGATATAAAGGACCATGCCTATAGTTGAACTATGAAAGACCATACCATACATGAATGATCTGACACGTTATCATAACATGAAGAGTTTCAATAAATAAGAACCAAATTCAAACTACAAGATTAAGTTATTAGGTGCAGGAACAGGATAGATTTCTTATTTATTGAAACTCATGCAAGAGCCCTTAAGACATGAATCATTAAAAGGCTCAACTCCTCTCCACTCACACTTCATGCAGAGATCAGATATAATTATGAAAATTTTGGCAAGCAAGAATCAGCCTTTACTATCCTGAAAGCTTAAACATTATGTCGAGGACTGACATGCTTAAGATCGTAAGCTATTAGATGGAAGTCAGGAGTAACTTTTCCTTTCATCGTTCCAATAGTTTAATAAATGTATCAAAAGTTAAAAAGGGGTAGTTCTAACCAATGGGATAAGAAAATCAACCAGTAAACACTGAAAGAGAATGTGAAAAACAAATCTTTAAAGTTCAATGCATCATACAACCTTGCATAACTGCTAATTCAATACATAAACCTATGAAGATCTGAAACTGCTACAGAAAGTTGGGAATAAATTTGGGAATAAGAAAGTTGGAAAAAAAATTCAACAAGTCAGCATATATCCAGAAATTTAAAGGTGGTTCACCTTTATTGCCAGCTTCTGAGATATAGGCCATCCAAGTGTTGCAACTGCTTTTACAGAATACGGGCCAATGGTGTTAAACATGCAAAAAGACCAGTATTGAGAAATGCATGTTATTACAATTAGTTTGTATACTACAATTGAAACGTTGGGAATAAATTTGGGAATAATAAGCCAAGTAGAACCATTGAGCATCTTCTCAGTTCAAATTTTCTTGCAGTACCAATCATAGTACCATTTAAGCATCTATACCACAGGATTGAATTAGTCATAGTACCAGACATCAAAGGTGCACCCAGGATTCTTCATTATGAAGTGGAAAATGAAGAATGCAAAGAGAAGGATAGAGAGGCAGGGTAGAGAAATAAAAAGAATGAGAAAGTCAAGAAAGTGAAGGGTTTCCTGACTCTCATGTGTTTCCCTCATTTTTGAAGGCTTTATTTGCTATTTCAGTCATAGCCTTCCTTAAATTCTTCTGAATTTTCCATTTCTATCTATGATCTTCTCCAGGAAGGGGTAACAGTACTGTTAATCAATTTGAGCAATCAGACTAATTTCATTCTCAATATTAAAAACCCTGTGGCTGCAGAAGTGAAAAGCATACGCAGAGACAATTCTTTCACTTATCATCTCAAGAAGTCATTTTCATGGGTTGTGTTAGACACCAAAAGCATTAGTGCCAGGTTTCTTAATAAATCTTGTATGCTAGGATTACTAATTGTAAGCTCCCTGTAACTGTAAGTAGTGAGCTTTTGTCTTATTCATTGAGGAAAGAGAGACTTTTCAATAAATTGCTTTAGAAGAAACATGAGTTTGTATCATCAGATTTTATATATTGTTGATGCAAATAATTTAGGTTTCAATTCAAGTCTGCGAGATATTTGTCAATTCGTTTACATTTTGTAGTATGTAAACAAATTTAACCTTGATAATTATCTAAATCTTTTTATGATTTATTTCCAGTCTCAAAGGTCTAAAATTATTTGACCTTTTAACAGAATACTTGATGCTACCATTTTCCCCCACAAAAATATACTTATGTTTCGAAAACAGAAGCGCACACACTTGCACTTGTATGTAGGAGTTCTCTTCAAATATACCCCATATATATATATATTCCCTATGTCCTTTTTATAAAGATTTTTTAGGAAATTTGCTTTGTCCTCACTCCTCAATATAAGGTACTGTAAAAATTATTTATGTTTATTTTGATATGATAAAACTTAAAAGTGCATTGATTCATAGGAAGAAAAACGAAACGGCAAAAAGAAAAACCTGAACAATCATTAAGATTATATTACCTAGAGGAATATCCAAAGAAAGTACTCACCCATTGAGGAGTAGGCTCGCCAATGAGAATTGCTCACGACCGTTTTCAGAACAGAGAAACACCTTCCATTGAGGAGTAGGCTCGCCAATGAGAATTGCTTCATTTACAAATGCACTTCCGGGAGATATAAGCATGTCTGCAGTTACAGACTTCTCTTCTCCATTATGACCTGAAGAGTATCCAATAGATACAAAATCCCCAGTGCCAGAGAGTTTTATCCATCTATAATTCAGAACAAAATACAGGTATATAAGCAGCTTCAGAGACCATACTGATAAAACCCAGTATGAGCTTCAGAGACCATACTGATAAATGCTATCATTGTACCTCATTCATGTCTGCTGATTCTGCATGAGGTCATAGTTCTTATGCCCTTTGGATATGATCTCCCCTGGCCTCCTAGACAAACAGATAATAAGTAAGGGAAGAAGACCACAAACAATGGGTATATTTGTTATTCAATTTATTCTTATAACAGATAATAAAGAGGAGACATAATTATAGAAGAGGTTACAAAAAACTTCCCAGTTCAATGGCCACTATTAAAAACTTTCCAGAAACCTTATAGACAATTGAAATTGAAAAAACACTCTATTGGGCTTAAAAGATTGTAAAACTGAAGAGGAAAGCACTATCCTAACCGATATGGATTCAAACATCAATATATATATATATATATATATATATATATATAAAATCGACCATGAGAAACAGGGAAAAGCAAAAAAAGAAAAAGCAATGCTAAGTTCTTCCAAATCAATTAGAAAAAAGAACATAAATTAAATTTCCTCAAATCAAATCATTCTCTCAAATTCATGGTAGACCTCGTCCTTATCCCATGCCCCTTCTGTGCTGTCGGGAAAACATAGAAACCAGTTAGTTATTAGTAGTATAGGACTATTATACTTTGAATGAAAAGTGCATATATATATGACGAGATAAAAAAATTTGATGGAATAAGAAATAAGCACATATTTGTTTGGAAGTATTTATAATAACACCTTCTGTAACTAAATATAAAATTTTGTTCATAGTTAAATAAGATTTTATACTAAGGATTAGAGAGGTAATAAGTGACATTTATATTAATGAACGGAGCAAAATAAGTAAGATGTTATATCAAGCCTCGCTTTAAGAGGCTAAGAGCTGATACATCTTACCACTGTAACCTAGCAATCCCACCGCCACCGAACATGTAGAAGATGATTATAAATTAGATGGCCATTGATGAGATGAAAGCATCATCCACAGAGCACAGTGGGCAGCTAGCTATGTTTACTTTCAGTGATATATGAAATGTAGAAAAACAGAACAGAAACAGAGACGTGACCTCGCTAACCCACCGACAAATGCACAGATGCATGAAAGCGAAGCCTAACCAAATTCAAAAAGTTCAAACTTGGCAATAACCAACCTCCTCCTTTCCCCCCATAAAATCAAAATCCCCTCTTTCTTCCTTATTACTTGTCACTCTCTCTCCCCTTCTTCACCATGAAACCTTCTTCATGCCTTCTCTTCATTCCCATCTCTCTCCTCTTTCTCTCCCTCCCTCCCTCCTTTCTCTCCGATCCTTGAATCTCCCAGGCCAACCTCTTTTGCGGCACTTCCAAAGTCCCTCTCTCTTCCCATTACATCCCCATCTTCGTCCAAGAAATGCAGTCCCTCTCTCAAACCATCACCTCTCAGAATTGGGCTACTCACTCTCTCAACCTCTCTTCCCTCCCCATCTTCGGCTTCGCTCAGAAGGAAGAAGGAATTTGATGGCGATACATTTTGAATTTTGAATCTGAGACGAAAAAGGTGTGGGAAAGCAGCTTTTCAGAAAAAAAAGATGTGGGAAAGAGATGAAAAAGGTGCGAGGCAAGTGAACCCAGGAGATAAGTTTGACCAAGAAAAAGGCGAAGGAAGGACACGGCTGAAGAGAAGCCCGAGGCAGGACTAAAAGTGGGCAGATCGGCTTAGCTACAGTATTTTGTGAGAAGAGCCATTGATAAGCCGTGAAAGCATCAGCTTGAGGGCATGTGTTATTATATATATATATTGATATATTGATATTGATGATATTGATATTGATAATATATGCAGGAGTTTCAGAACAGATATAAGTTTTCTTTTATAATCAAGTGTTTCCTTGATTCAAGTAAAAGAAGGTTGAATAATTTGAATATATTTTAAAAATGTGTAAATTAATAAAACAAGAAATTATAAAATATAAGTAAAATAAGATTATATTATTAACACATCATCCAATAATAAAAAAATATTAAAATACCAGTATTTGCTGTTTTGTTTTTAAATGATATATTGATTAATCGACTTCATACATTTAAAATATATAAATTCCAATTTTTTAAATATGTATTGAGTGTCTGTTTGGATCCTCTTATTTTGGGCTTATCTTTTCCTTATAGGTAAAAGCTAGGTCAAACACTATTTTATAAAAACTCTTATAATAAAAAGAGTTTTTTTTTTACATGAAGAAAAAAGCTAAAAATAAAAAGCTCCCTAGAGGAGCTTATTTTTTAAGCTCTTATTTTTTAAGAGAACCCTAGTCTCTACGTTGCGACTACCACTGGTCACCCCAGCCGCTGCCGGCCGCCATTGCCGCCCCATGTCGGTGACTTTTTTTTTATATATAAAAAAAACACTAAGGGGAGGCCGGTCACCCCACGCCGGCGACTGCCACCAGCGACCGGCAACCGACGCCGCCCCTCCGACGACTCTTTTTTTTTTAATAAAAAAATCACTAAGGGGAGCCGGCCACCCCACGCCGACGGCCGCCACCGTCCCACCCTGGTGACTTTTTTTTTTTAAAAAAAAAACTATTTTTTAAAAAAAAAAACACTAAGGGGAGGCCGGCCACCACACATTGGCAACCTGCCGCCACTCGCCCCATTGCTGGCGACTGGCCGCTACCGTCTCACCGCCGGCGACTTTTTTTTAAAAAAAAAAACTTAAAAAAAGTGCTTATGACAAAAATTTTACTAAATAGCGTATTTTAAATTTCAGCTTATAAGTAATTTTTTAGCTAAAAAATTTATATTATTATCAAACAGCTTTTAACTTTTTTAAAAAAACTCTTTTTTTTAGCTTTAGCTTAAAAGTAGCTTTTAGTTTAAAAATAAGAGGATCCAAACAGGCTCTCTGAGAATCTCTGAGAATTCTCAGAGAATAGGATAAAAAGCATAGCACTATCCGAGCCAGGTTCTGACAAAACTAGAGCCTCTCCCCTTTCTCACATTGACATCAATCATCAACTTCCTCAACCTTTCAGCCTCTTCCCACTTCCGCCCCAAAACATACAAATCAGATATGAGAGTATACATCCCTCCATCGTTTTCTGGCTTTACCATCCTCAAGACTTGCCCAATTACTCTCTCAGCCATCTCAAACTGCCTGTGCTCCTTGCAAGCCGACAAGAAAGATCCCCATACAACAATGTTTGGTTCAAGCTTCATTGTTCTGATCATCTCGTAAGCTTCCTCTAGCTTCCCTGCTTTCCCAAGCAGATCAACCATGCATCCATAGTGTTGGATCCTTGGCTCTAGCCCGTACCTTTCGATCATCTTGAAATACTCACGTCCCTTCGTGACTAAACCAGCGTGAACACAAGCACTAAGCACACCTGTGAAAGTCAGTTCATTGGGCTTGATCCCCACTAGCAACATCTTCTGAAATATGGCTAATGCTTCTTCGCTGTACCCATGGTGGGCGAAGCCGCAGATCAGTGAAGTCCAAGATATGACATTTTTTTCTTGCATCAGCTCAAAAACTTGGGAAGCACATTTCAAAAACCCACATTTAGCGTACATATTAACTAGAACGGTACCTAACTCCACACTCAAGTCCCTCCAATTCTTCACTACGAAACCATGAACAGATTTTCCGGCTAATACTCCAAGAGAGCCGGTGTAGGCACAGACTGATAAAACTGAAGTGGCAGTGATTTCATCCGGTTTAACTCTCTCATCCCCCACCATACGTCGAAAGAGTGACATTCCTTGTTGATAATATCCATTGTTCGTGTAAGCAGCAATCATGGCAGACCACGAAGCTACGTCCCTGTGCGGCATTTCCTCGAAAATTGACCGTGCTCCTGGGATATCCCCTAACCTTGAATATCCGGTAATCATCGTGTTCCACGATACTATACTTTTCTCGGGCATTTCATCGAACAGCAGCCGAGCATCCGAAAAGGACGCGGCAACGTAGGTGTTCAGGAGGGATGTTGCTACATAGACGTGAGAGCTAAAGCCGAGCTTCACGATATGGGCATGAAGGTGACGAGTGATGGCGGTGCTCTGCAGAGGAGTAGAAGATTTTAAGGTGAAGAGAATGCAGAAGCTATCAACATGAACCCCGTCACGGTGCATTTGAGCGTATAAATGTAGTGCTTTTCGAGGAGAGGAGGCATTTCTCAAAGCTGTTGCCCATGAACTCATATTTCCAACAAACAACGACACAGGTTGCATTCCATATTTAGGCTGACAAAATCTCGCCAAATTCTGGAACAACAACCCAGGAGATTTTGCGGTAAGATATCATCTGGGGAAAACACCAGTACTAACGGAAATGAAGACAAAAATGCCACTCTTGAAGCTAAGTTAGGTTTGAATTGTAACCGCTGGCGGGCTCCGGCGAGGGAGCGGGTGAAGCTGAATGTTGAAGGACCATGCAGGAGTAAGATAAGGATTTGTGGCTAAAGACTTTTGAGCTCTTTGAGTGTTCACTTGGCATTAGTTTTTGAAGAATACTTTATGGAGAAAAAGTACTAAAACTATTTTTTTGAAAAATAGATTTTGGGCAACTTTTGATAAAATAATAGAGTTTGTTTATTGTTGTTTGAATAATTACTAAAAATAATAATTTTTTTTTTGTCAGAAAATTACTAAAAATAATATCATCTGTTGTAATAATTACAGATAAAGGTTAAGATTTTATTTTAAATATTTTTAACATTAAAATTAAAAATAGATCAAACACTGGAGTACAATATTTTGATAATGTCAATTTTAGTAATTTGAAGATAAAAAACTATTCTGAACTCTTCCTCAGTAACTTGAGTCAAATTAATAAACACTCAAAAATGGTGCTTGAGCTCTTCAAGCACAATTCCTAAGCTTTTGTGGCTCCCCTTTCCTAAAGGCTCGCCGACGAGAGGTGAGGAAGGTGGGCAATGATGATGATTAGAGGAGAAGGTAATGGTGATGTAAATTGAAGAACGAAGGTAAACGGTCTCTCCTTCTCATTTGCGGCTGTTTGGTGTGTCTTTGATTCAACTCACGGCGCTCTGCTTCTTTCTCGATCTAGTCTGAAGTTGTCGGCCAGTGGTGGGTGTGAGGATGGAGGGGCATTGAACGACGCTTGCTGGTGAGGAAGAAGGGTGAAAGTGGAGAGATTGAGATGAGGTTGTGGACTGAGGAAAGAGACCCTAACCAAAACATGGAAGAAACGCCTTGTGTGAGCTCTGAAGTGCAACCCACCAGTGTGTCAAGGTATAGGAGAGAGGAGAGAGGAAAAGTGGAAAATATCGGCTTTTCCAAAACTATGATTTTAGGATTTTATCCCAAAAAACACTTTTGGCTTTTTCTTAGGTGTTTGACAAATTTTTATCAAAATCAAGGATTTATCAAAAAAAAAACACTTTTTTTCCTTTAGCAAAACATCCCAGTGCGTGTTTCAATCAAACAATTTTTAAACGTAGCTTTTTTAATAAGAGTTTTGTTGAATAAACATTTTTTAAAACCTTAAATGTGATCGCAGACACGCACTCAGTATTCTTGAAACACTCTTATATTTTTTTTAGCAAATAAAAATTTTGAACTAATTTTAATTTCTCTAAATGATTGTTTGAGATCATGTTTGAAATCCTTAAAAGTGTTTATTTATGTAAATTGAGATAAATTTATCTCATATATTTACCTTATATATTATTAAAAAAACTGCTTTTGAAGGAGACCCTCATATTACTGATTAAGTATTAAAATCAACATAAATTATAATCCAATTAAATTAAAGGGAGCTGGTATACAGTGTAAATTACTCCCTCTGTTCTTTATTATAAAGCACCAACTACTAAAATTTTTTTTTCTTATTATAAGACATAAACTGTTTTTAACTAATTTATTTATTATTATTTTTCAATTATACCCTCATTTTTAACTAGCTCTTTAAATTCACATTATTAAAATAAGAGTAAGTTGGAAATATTTATAAATTTTAAACTAATTTTATGACTTAACTTATATTTTTAATCCATGAAAAATGGTAGTGGTTATCTTATAATAAAAAGATAAGGATGAGAATATTAATAAATTAGTTGTATTATTTAACAATCGGCGTCCGTGGGCGAACCTTCGAGAATCGACGCAGCATGAGAAGAGGAAGCACCTGACAGAGGCAAGTCAAGTGAGGTGAACACCAACGAGAGAGCAAATCAATGGCTTTCAGCGGAAGAGTCGCCGTCTCCGGTATACGTCGTGCTCTAACCTTCGCCAATAACCGTAGCAATATTTCCTTTGCCTCCTCTTTCTTCTGTAGGCGCCTTCCATGCAGATTTTCTATATTGCATTTGCCTTCCTCTGCATATCCTTTCCTCAAAATCGCGAACTTCAATAATACTAGTGCTAGGTTATTTTGTAGCTCTGAAGCAAATCCCGCCAAGGAGAAGGTCGACACTAAGGTCAATTTTTCTCTTTCCGATTCTGATTCTGAGGGTGAAAATGAGGACGATTCTAAAAATGCCCAGAAAGAAACTAACAGGAACAAGAAGCTGCCTCCGCCTTATGATCCCTTTAATAAGAAGCCGGCGATTGAAGAGCCGAAGGATCCAAAAGATTTGCAAGAGATCTTTCACAACATGAGAAGTGACGATGGACTGTTAAATCACGCAGTCAAGATGTTCGACGCTTTGTCCAAAGACGGTCTCACACACGAAGCTTTGGCGCTGTTCGGTCAGATAAAAGACAAAGGTCAAATGCCCGACGTGGTGGCTCACACGGCCATCATCGAGGCCTATGCCAATGCTGGTCAGCCCAAGGAGGCCCTCAAAGTATATATGCGCATGCTGGCCTCTGGGGTGTCTCCTAATGCTTATACTTACACTGTTCTTATCAAGGGACTTGCTTCTGATTCCAAGTTTTTGCGAGATGCCAAGAAGTATTTGTTGGAAATGATGGAAAAGGGCATGAAACCCAATGCTGCGACTTACACGGCTGTGTTTGAGGCATTGGCCAGGGATTACAAAGCGGAAGAGGCCACAGAGTTCTTGGAGCAAATGAAGGCCAAGGGATTTGTCGCAGACGAGAAGGCTGTGAGGGAAGTTCTGAGTAGCAAGAGGGGTCCCATTTTCAGAACCGTCTTGAGTATTCTTTTTGGCAGGTAACTAGTTAACGTCTCGGTGGGTAGCTTTTGGGTGAGACGAGCTTTGTGTCGTCTACAGTCTTGGTTTCTGGGTCCTTTGTTTTGTACGCATGGTTTTGTTGATTTACAATGGGCAACCTTGTTCAAATTACTTTCATTTAGTTTGATTCCATTTATTTAAAATTATTGAGAAAAGATTTATCTCACAAAACATAAAATTATGTTTTTAAATCTAAACCAAGCCGAGGTTATTTCAAGTCAAAACACATAATTACACGAACCCTGCAACTCATCCATTCATTGAAAGTTATTCCATCGTTTTCTGGACTACAGAGATTAAACATATTAGTAACAAATTAATTGGGGAGGTAGCATACGATCGTGCGGTAATTGCTGTAGCTAAATATCACAAAAACAATACAAATATAACTTTTACACCCCGCGTAAGAGGGAACGAACTCCCGAGGCCAAAACTGGGGACCCGTATAATGCCAATGACAGCAAATAAACGTTGATTCTGTACTTCTTTCAACGAAGCATCTTTTCATTTCCCCCATTAGGTTG
Organism: Acacia confusa; assembly: GCA_037074495.1. Classification (NCBI taxonomy): domain Eukaryota; kingdom Viridiplantae; phylum Streptophyta; class Magnoliopsida; order Fabales; family Fabaceae; genus Acacia; species Acacia confusa. The sequence continues at coordinate 1,837,831 of CM073507.1, read as the reverse complement.
CCGCCACCCGCAGCAGGTCAAGTCTGACAAACATGGTGACCTATAGATGGTGAAACTATCTGTTTTAGAAGCCAAGTTTGTTGGGACATTCAGATGCACGATGTCCAGATTGCCCACAGTTAAAACAAGCCCCTCCAAAGCTTCTGCAATGCAATCAAATATTAATTATTAGCCAAATATTGTCTTACTGGGATCCCACTTCCCATAACTTGCGCAAGAAGAATATTGCCGAGCGAAAGCAAAACTCTAAGCAAAGAAATAAGTATGCTATCTCCCTTCTCATACCATAATTCCCAAAACCAACCCCCAGTTTTTCCTATACACAGATGTCCAGACACGTTTTCCTTGTACGTTTTGAGGAGAAAACTTTTGTTGGACACAGAGTATGCCTTCGATGAGGGGTACAAATTAAACCATTCCTTCATAAGGGGCAGACTAACATGTCAGAAGTCGTACCTGTCTGACGATGAAGACCTGAATGGTCTTCTATTACTTGAGTTACTTCGACCACCTCTCCTATTTGTATCACCAAATTCATCAAAGCCTCCACTGTTTCTTGCCCTTTGAGACCAGCTATTGCCGAGTCTAAAACTTCGACCACCTCTTCTATATGAATGACCAAATTCATCACCAGAATCATTGCCCCCATCCCATCTCTGTGAGGTTTTAAAACCTCGCCGATCCCTAGAACCTCTACGATCTCTGTCAGAAAACCTCCCATAGAAATCACCGGGAGGTCCATCATCTTGTAAAGGAGGCAACTGCCGGCACAAAGTAATGCATTAGTCAGTAAGGCAGTGCGCTGATACCAAAATATTTATTTTGGTGGACAAGGGGGAACCAAAAGACAAATCCACAAAGGTTTATATAATGAATGAAGGTAGCAATTAATTATTACAATTTACCTTAGTGATCTTGGAAATAGTGTTGCCAGGTGGTATTTCCTTGTTCAATAACTCTCTAGCAATCTCCTCTGGCACATCGAAAACGGCCCCTTGAACCTGGTGGTCAAAAACATCAAATAAATTGAGCAGTTTAAATACACCTGGATGGACAGACACAAATTCCTAAGGACGCAAGCACCAAGAAGAACTCCAGATACAAACCCTTTCATCTGCAATTATATGTATTTTTCCAACTTCATCAGCAGCTGGAGGATAAACATCAGAAAGAAACCCAGTGACCGATCTTGCAGACAAAAACCTTCTAGCATCTCCTTCATCTCGAGTCAGTTGTAAAGTAACCCATCCCTGCAATACCGATGATAGTTTTAATAAGCTAAATAATTAATATACAAATATATGTAAGATAAACTGAGACTTTAGCACGCAACAGATTGGACTTTTTCAGACTAAAACCAGAGTACTTGCATCCATATGAAAGTCAAGTGCATTTTATACAAGATTCATATGAAATAGACAGCAGGAAATATCTTCAGGCCAAGCATTTATAACCACCATAGATTAATAGATGCCCCAAGATTAGTGTTCCGTGCATTCAAGAAGACATTGTTTATTATACTAGTTTTGGAAGATTCCACATTAAGTATGAAGGATATTAGACAGAAAGAATAAGAAGAAATAAGTCATTCTTGGCTAAATGAAAAAAATTGGAAACTGTTCACTTTAAACAAAGGTGCCAGCTAGAAAATTGTAGAACATTAACTTCAATGTAGACAAAAGTTTATCCACTACCTGCTCGTGGTTGATAAGAGACCGGGATGAGGGAGGTTTTGAAAATCCACTTAGTTGTGCCAATGCAGCTGCAAGGGCACTTGTTCCTTGTTCCTCAATCAATTTTTGTGCAGTAAGGGTGAAAAACGCAACAGATTCAGGATGCACTCTATTAAGTGTGGCAACCACTTGGTCAGCCGATGATTCCAATACATCATTTATAGCTGGCGGAGTAATAAATTCAAGTTTACAGCCTACATCACGCTCAAGAGACCTAACTGTTCTCCTCTGGTTACTGGTGTACATCAAAAGGGCAGTACCTTCCTTTCCAGCACGCCCAGTACGACCAGAGCGATGTACAAATGTCTCAGGGTCATTGGGAAGTTCATAGTGAATAACCTGAAGAAAAACGCCACAACAGCTTAGCACAAGCCAAAGGAAAATATAAGGGCCTTCTAATTCAAATTTAAATCTAAAACTTATCTGAAAGCAGATTAACTTGGTCAAAAAGAATAAAAGATATTTTTAGGATTAACTTCGAAGTCTAGACATAAACACATTATCAAATACAAAATCCTAATTCTTCAATCAAATAAAATAATCCCAGTGAAATTACAAATATGATTAAATTATAGAGGGCTGTGTGCACAATAATATAACATAAAGGTCAGATGTAGTGAAAATTCCCTCGATAGTAAAACATAGATAAGCCAGGAACAGAACAGAACACACTATATACCAAAAAATAAAACTATAGATCAACAGTGGTTGGGTTTATGGCCTGAGTTCAGACTAAGTTGGCACAAAATCTAAATCATGAAAAATTGGTAGAATTTAGAATAGACATCATGCAGAACCAGGACCAGAGATCAAATGTTTAAGAAATGAATGAACCACGAAGCATCCTGTTGAACTTACCAAATCAACATTAGGAATATCAAGTCCACGTGCTGCTACATCAGTGGCAACAAGAACTGTGAATTTCCCTTGCCGAAATCCATTCAATGTTCTCTCTCTCTGATGCTGAGATATATCGCCATGCAGTGCCTCAGAAGGTATGCTATTTGTTAATGCCAATGATACTTCATCGGCATCTCTTTTTGTCTGGGTAAAAACAATAGTCTTTCCACCCTTTGCATAAACCTAATATACATGATAAAATGACAACATAACAAACACTAGCATTTTAATTAAAAAGGAAAATAATTAATTTAGTTAATCTATTAAGGTGTTCAAGTTTGGCAACAATTTTTAAAAGGGAGATATGTAAAGGATTAGATATCCAGACGTTTAATTGAGAATGCCTTTGATATGTTTAAGAGAGAATACACTAACACATATAAAAGGGTCATATTAGATAATTGGAGTTTCATGATGCATATGTTGGGATGAGAATGATAATCCAAAGCTAACAGCATACATGATTGTACATCATGAAATGGAATCTCCTAAATGAGTGGATAATCTGCACTATTCAATTAACTCTTACAACATTACTGTCCAAGTTTCATACTCATTCTCATTTCAATAGATTTTGGTTTCAACAAATAGAAATAATAGTAAGTAGCATTCAACATTACTTGACATAACTAAATAATTCATCAGGGTAGTAAATTATAGTTGAACATCAAAGATTTAATTAAGAGGAAGAAAACAGCAGATCGCAGATCTTACCGTTATGAGATCAGAAAGCATTGTCCGCTTAGAAGTAGTGGTGGCTGATATTGCATAAAGTTTGATCCCTTCCGCAAGTTTTTCCTCTTTTTCCCCAACCTGTTGAGAAAAACATCAGTGTTACAATCATTATTCTTCTTTTCAGATAAAGGGCATCAAAATCTTGCTTTAACTTCCATTCCACAAAACTCAAACATAAGTATGCAGATATCAACCTTGAAACTACATAGGGTCAGGATTACTATGAGACATGGAGATGTTTTGAAACGGATGAAAAATAGGATAATAGTAAGTTGCACCACTATTACGAGTATATTTAAAATGGAGGAAAAAATAACAATACTTTACCAAATCAATTGTCAATGGATCGTCCAAATATTTCCTGGCAAGTTTCTTCACCCAGCCAGGCATGGTAGCAGAAAAAAGCATGCTCTGTCGTTCAGATGGTAGTTTCTGTAAAATTATTTCTACATCCTCCTCAAACCCAACAGCAAGCATCTGATCAGCCTCATCAAGGACCAAATACTTCACTTCACTCAGTTTAAGACTGTTCCCGTTTATCAGGTCAATTATTCTCCCAGGTGTTCCAACCACTACATCAACACCACGAGAAAGTGCATTTTGTTGGGTAACATAAGAAACGCCCCCATAAACACAAACTGTGCTCAAATAGGGTGCAGATTCTTTTATCTCTTTCTCCACTTGCCTTGCCAACTCCCTGGTAGGAGCAAGGACCAATACTCGGGGAAGACGACCAGATCGTCTGCAAGAAACCAAAGAGCGTATGATATGCATGAATTGAGTCTGAAATTACAGGCCTTTGCATGAATGATAGTGATGAGTACCTCTGGAAGGTTCTTTGTTCATCGTCGGTGAGTCCTCTGATAATTGGAATGCCAAATGCTAATGTCTTTCCAGTCCCAGTCTTTGCTCGGGCAATAAGATCTCGACCTTGGAGGGCCGGCACTAAAACAGCTCTCTGATAACAGATTGTAGGTTTCTCTTGTTAAAAAATTTACTTGAAGTGGAATAATTCTAATTCATTTATAAACTCATAGGAGTGGGTTTAGTTTAGAGGGGGAGGAGGAGGCTTCTGGGCTACAAAATTTACCAGAAACTATTAGATGTAATGAGCATGTTGAAGTGAACATAGTAAGCTACCAACATGCGAGATTCAACATATCTATAACACTAAAACTACAATGTCTGGATGACTTACAGCAACTCCGCTTCTTCGTGTAGAGAAGAATATTAACGATAAATAACGCTGCTATAGATAACTTTTCAAAAATCATGCGAGAAAAAAAGAGAGAACGATATAGTATAAGTGGCGAAGCGAAAAACGACACCTGAATGGGGAAAAGATGAGTAATCCCACGTTGCTGGAGTGATTCCACAAGGCGCGAAGGCAAGCCCAGCTTGGAAATGTCGAGCTCCTCCCCACTGTCGACAGCTGAAGAAGCCTCAGTTTCAGAGTCATAGCCATAGTCATCGTTTTCAGTAAGATCATCCAAAGGGTCTTCGTCGGAGAAACCCCCGCCTAAGCCCTTGAACGCTTCTTCACTCAGAACGGAAGAATTGGGCGAGGCAATGGAAGAAGGAACAAAGCTAGCTCTAGGTTTAGCCCCACTCTTCAAATTTCCACAGCCATTGTTACTGAGGTGGGCTCTCAGAAGAAAGTCGTTAAAGTGGGACTTGTTGCCAGAAAATTGGAACGAAAGGGAGGTGGTAGCACCTATTGATGTTGTAGCTCTTCTATAAAGTTCCAGAGACGGAGTCTGGTATATAGACGAAACGCCTATTACAGAAGACATTGTCTCCTGGAAACAAAAGCCTTGGTTACTTGAATATCTAAGAACCAGGAAGTGTTCACTCCAATTCTGAGAACAGGAGAAGGAAGGACTCAAGTGCGAATGAAGCTAGAAATGGAAGAAGCGGCGGGGACGGGAGTACGAGAACGTACTCCACTTCACAGGGGATAGGGCGCGAGAGTGTAAAGAGAGGATAAGGCCTTCCTGACCACCTCCCTCCGCTGGTGATGGATATTTATTAGATATTTGAATCGGGTCGTTGTCTCTTTTCGGGTCATAGCCCATTAAGCGCCCCATCTGGCTCGATGTTTATTCCCGACCGAAAAATCTTTTTTTTTTTTTTTTTTGTTTTAACCAGAAGGTGATGTTCCCTTGGCTTCAAAATATAGAAATATAAAATACAGTTATTTTTTTTTGAGTGACTAGGTTAAATAAGTTATTTAATTATATTATATAATTTTAGATTATATATTAATTTATTAGTTAAATCAAATAATTTAGAGAAAAAAATATGAACAAAAATATGGTAAAGTAATTTAATTAATCTCTTTAAAAAAATAAAATTCATCTTATATTTAAGAGCAGATGCACAACTTGAACCGCACATTGCCTAAATATCTATTCCCGTATTAAATTTAACTCAATGTTTGAATTGTATGTATTATTTTTTGCCAGCACGAGCGAAAAAGTGACACTTCGCAGCAATTGCGCTTTCATAGTAAGGAATTTCAATGGATGGTTGCTTGATAAAATGACCAGGCTAATCCAAGTGAACCCTCCCTTGAGGATTGAATTTGCGAAGTGTTATGAAGACGTGGTGCATGCGAAGGAATGAGCTTGAAAATGTTATCTTTAAATTAGATAACAATACCCAGTATAAGTTAAATTGAGTAAAAGTTAGATCGTGAGATGTGATTTATATTTAAATTGATAGTTATATAAATAGATTTTATTCCATAAATCAAGTTTAAATAAGGAGTTTTTACTCTATAAGCTATGAAAGTTGGCTTTTCAAATAAGGAGTTTTAACTCCATAAGACTGATTCGGAAATTTTTTCAATTTAAGAAAAAAAAAACCTATAAATCCGATTGAAATAATAAATAAGTCTGATTATTCTTCTTAAAAACTATATTAAACATGCACAATAAAACTCTCCATAGTGGATTTTAAATTCAAAGTGAAGATGTGAAATACTTCTTAACCACATTTTTGCTATTGGAAATACTATAAGGAACCATGTTATAGATGGATTTGTAGAGAAGCAAACATGGTTGCGGATTGAAGAACTAAGGTTTGATGAAGCTGTCATGCCCTTAAAAAGTTTCATATAATACTATGACGCTTTGATTAATGCACTACAGCTTTTCTAGCGAAGAAAAAGGCCACGTAAACGAAATTACGCATTGAATGACTTATGAACAGCATGATATTATAAATTCTGTTCTATGTTTGATGATATATTAATATCAGCATGACTCTATGGATACACTGTTTTTTTTTTTTTTTTTGACTAGTAAGGCAGGGTAGCAAAATCGTAAAAACTTAAAAATGATTGAAAAATTAGTAAAATCGATTTAATAAAGAAAAAAAATCATAAAACTGTAAAATTATAATAATAAAATGAGATTTTAACTATCATTTATAGATGTGCTGATTATTTGTATATTTACTATGTTATTACACAGTAAACATATGACAAATCTAATACCTATTTGCCTCTTTCTTGATCCTGTTTCTCTGCCGACCAGCAAAATTCTGCTAAATATTTCTTCCCGGAGGTCAAACATTTTCCTCACACAAGTTAGAATAAAGCAACAACTCCCTGCGCTGCCGTTGCAACATCTACCCCACTTTTAATAAATGGTGACTTTCAATTCATTAATCACATTCTAGAGAAATTAAACAAGCTTATTTTTGTTTACTGTTGAGTTGTTCTTTATTTTCTTGTGGGCTTTTGCTTCTTCTTCTTCTTCTTTTTTTTTTTAAAAAAAATTAAAAGTAGCGTGTTAAAATGAGTTTAAAGCACAACATCAAATTAACTAGAAAAAAGGGAAGAGGACAGAGGGAGACCTTTGCTCGTCACTGAGGTTTGCTAGACGAGGTCAGAAAACTGGGAAAGTGGAAAAAAGGAAAGACAAGGTCAGAAATTGGGAGGTATTTCTTTCGTATTTTTTCTAACCTTAAAATTATAATAAAAGATTTATAAGTGGTTAAAAATAGATTTTAAATTATCCAAGTTTTTTTTGCAGGGATAAAGTTCAAGGGGGCTGACTCGTGTCTAAGTTGTTAATTTACAGATTTACTGCCATTGACTCAGAATCAAATGCAGATTTTACGAGGAGAATCCAGCTGGTGTTTCTCAAGTTGTAGGCGCCGGATCATTTGGCCGCTCTTGGCTGGTGCTTTTGCGTTATCAGCCTCATTTTGCCCCGCTAAAAAATGAGTCCATATTTGGTGTTCATCTTTATGTCTATTATGCGCTCATCCTTCTATTAGAGAGATGATTTTTTTTATATATATATTGTATTTATTTATATTTAAATTATATGTTACTTTCTGAAATATTTTTTTATACCCAATATCTTAAATTAATTAGTTTTCAATCCTGAATTCAGTAATATTTATCTGTAACACCAGTATCAAGAAAACTAATTAATTTGAGATACTGAGTGCAAAAAATATTTCAAAAAATAACATATAATTTAAATATAAATAAATACAATATATAAAAAATTAAAAAAATATACTCATCACTCTAATAGAGGGATGAGCACATAAGAGGATAGACACCAAATGGACTCCTAGAAAATCTAGTTTCGCACCAATCTTCCATTTGACAACTTGGAAGTTCTCTTAGCCGACAACAATTGGGAACATGAAAATCCAATCATATTTTTATCATGCGAAAAAAATATATATAAAAACGACCAAGGTTCTCATGAGTCATGTCCGTTAGAACTTAGAAGTCATATATCTTTTTTTAAAAGAAAATAAAAAAATCATCCAATCCAGCACTAGTTGTATAAAAATGAAATAGAAAGTACAACGGACAAACAAGATGAATCTGTCTTCAATTTTATTTAAGCGTTTTTTAACTTCTATTTTGATGGATCTTTTAAGTTGTAATGCAATTTTACCGTTGACCATGTAACACCTGTATTTATTTTTCTGGGAAAAACAAATCATCCTCATTATGATATCTTCATTAAAAAAAAAAAAAAAAGCTCCTAAAATTTAAATGTGTTTGGTTTGAAGGGGATGGTGAGAGGGAATGGGAGAGGAGATAATATTTTTACCTAATTTTCATTAATAAAAAGAATATTTATTTTTATTGAGACTATATTTTTAAAATAAAAAATTTTATAGATAATTTGATCAATACAAAGTAACATATTTTCTTTTGTAATAAGTATATTTTAAAATATTAAAAAAAAATATGAACAATACGATGGATATGAAGTAAAAAATAAAAAAATGTATTCCCCCGGCGGCCAAATACGCCGAGGGTTTTGTTATTTTATTCTAATCTTCTTGTTCAATTTTTCCTTCCAGTCTCCCAGCTGTATATCCATTTCTTTCCCAGCAAACCAACTGCCGCCATTATTGGTGACAGTGGTGCATTCTTCCTCTCCCCTTCTGGAGTTGCACACTTCGTCTCTATCGAATATTTACAGACGCTCGGCAGATTCGTTCCATTTTCTTTCTCGATCCCACAATTTTGAGTAATTAATCATTGATCGGGTATCGGGCTAGGGTTTGCATATTTACTAAGGTGTGCAATTTCGTTCTGGGTGCTAATTCGCGTCCGTGCGAACTGCGAGGGCGTAAAATACATCTTCAGAAAGTAGTTATTGTTCGTTTTTGTGGGATAGTTTGCCCAAAATGGGGGAACTGATTCCAATTTACCTCAATATCGTCGCTTTCTTGTGCACAAGTGGAGCTATTGTTTTGGCTGCTCTGCACATTTACAGGCACCTCTTGAATTACACTGAGCCTACTTATCAACGGTTTATTGTTCGTATTATCTTTATGGTCCCGGTGAGTGGTTCTTTGATGTTGTCTTTTTAAGAATGTATGGTACTTGCTTTAAAAAAAAAAAAAAAATCTTATTTGTCATATGATAAGCTTTGAGAGCCGCGGAATATATGAAGATGGCGTTGTTTGTCTAAATGGGTATTAGCGTTAAGCATCAGTTTTTATCAGTGTTAATTTTATTTCGTTTGACAGGTCTATGCATTGATGTCTTTCTTGTCCCTCGTTCTACCTGGGAGTTCAATCTATTTCAATTCCATTCGGGAAGTGTAAGTTCATCTCAGTTTCTGTATTTGTTTTGGTTGCTGCTATCTTGCTCACATTGAATATGAATATCTTGCTATATTGTTTTCTTTATTCCTGTTTCGCATTTTATGTATTTGCTTCTCTGTCCTTGCTGGGAGATTAACTTACAGCTTGTAGTAATCTAGTACTTCCTAAATTGTATGGATATACGAAGTTGCTTACTTGTTATACTACCCTGGCATCTTGACAGAGCCCAAATGTCGTCAATAAATTTCAATTTGTAGGTTATTTTGGGTTTCACCATGTTGAATTATCTTTGTAGCACTTCAGCATGGCGTTTTATTTATTTATTTATATTTTTCTTTCGGTAAGCTGGTACAGCCAAATAGTGTTAGTGTAGCAGTGTTCATGTATACAGTCACAAGAGTGGAAAGGCACTGCCTTTTCTTCCAACTCCTGGTTCTCTGTCTTAGTTAATTCTATGAGTTAATATATTTTTCCCTTATGGGCAGTTTGTTTAGAGAGTTGATTTTTGGGAAATCCAATGGTTAACTAGGATCAGCTTATTTATTAATTTTTGTTTGCTACTGTTTCAGGTATGAAGCTTGGGTCATTTATAATTTCTTCTCATTGTGTCTAGCATGGGTCGGTGGTCCTGGAGCAGTGGTTGTTAGTTTGGGTGGTCGGGTTCTGAAGCCATCATGGTATCTGATGACTTGCTGCTTTTCACCTATTCCGCTGGATGGGTGGGTTTCTTTAACATGATGCTTATCTGTGGATATAAAATAATAAATATTTTATGCTTGAAATGGTTTTGATTTAATTTCCTCAAAACAACTCCCTTTAACTTTTCTTGGAGATTTTGAAGAATATCTAGATAATTGTTATGGTTCAACCATTGTGATATATATATTTTGCAAGATGAAAATTTTATCATATAGAGTTTTGGGAAATGTAAACCTGGGCATTCCTCAGAAGCAAAGGATTAGTCATCAACTTGTACCATGGTGGCATGATCATTACATCCTAGTTCTTGACGTCTCTTATCTTTGGAACTTTGTTGCAGGCGTTTTATACGGAAATGCAAGCAAGGTTGCCTACAGTTTGTGATCTTGAAGCCCATTTTAGTTGTTGTCACACTCGTGCTTTATGCTAAGGGGAAATATGAAGACGGAAATTTTAGTCCAATGCAATCATACTTGTATCTCACAATCATATATACAGTCTCATACTCAATGGCCCTCTATGCTCTTGCATTGTTCTATGTGGCATGCAAGGATCTTCTTCAGCCATTCAATCCTGTCCCGAAGTTTATCATTATAAAGTCTGTTGTGTTCCTGACTTATTGGCAGGTAAGTGAAAACCTTGTGAAGAAGGATGACTTAGCTGATCTTGAGATTGCCATTGTTAGTTTGTTTGGAGTAAGAGTTGCTGAACCTGACCCTTCCTGAACAAAAGGAAAAGGAAACAAAGAAAAAAAAAATTAACGTTTTTGCAGCTATATTCTAGGATTTAATAATTCTTCAAGAAGAGACACTGGATATATTCTGCAATCACATTTCTTGTTTTTAATTGTAAGAAATGATCAAGCATAGGTGCTGCATAATGTTTTTTTAAGTATTCATTTCAAAAGTTGAGTTTGCTGTCTGGGTGAGCATAAAACTTATAATGTGTGTTTCGTTATGAAAGTTATCTATAATAGTCATACTTGTATGTCACAGGTTTAGATTTTAAATTTGTCATATCTTCTTCTGTATGCCTCTTTCCTACTGGTCTGTTTTTTTTTCCTTTCTAATTTTAGTCAATAGTCAAGACTTGTGTACTAATTTACCATATACTGCATCATGTTTGTTTCCTATGTTGCCCAGAATTAATGTTATTTCTCTCTTTGGGCCATTCAATTTGATGTGGATTGGTACTTATTCTCTATTTATTCGATGGATTTGAACCAGCGTGGTGTTGTCTTGTCCACATTTTAGGCTGTTTTAGTTTTTCATTGCTGCCTAGTTGAGGTTTATTAATGTTTCTTGGTACCTACTCTCAATTTACTGATTGGTTTGAACCGTTTTGATTATCTTGTTCACGTTTTAGGGTGTTCTAGTTTTCCTTGCTGCAAAGTTGAGAGTTATTGAGGATGCGGAAGATGCTGCTCTACTTCAAAATTTTATCATTTGTGTTGAGATGCTCATTGCCGCTGTGGGTCATTTTTATGCATTTCCATACAAAGAGTATGCTGGTGCTAACATAGGTGTAACCCGTGGTTTCACAGCTAGTCTGGGGCATGCCTTAAAGTTGAATGATTTTTACCATGACACAGTTCACCAGGTGAGTCTCATGTTTTATGTATCTTGTCTATGGTTTTTTGCATTGGTGGCACCTGGCTGGCTATGCATCAGGGTCATTGTCTGGTTTAGCTACCACTTTAGCTGCAATTCTCTCTTGCTTGGCTTTTTCTGGGAAGAATATGCTGATTCTTCTAAAACTCATGGCAGTTTGCACCAACATATCATGAATATGTTCTCTACAATAACGGTGAAGGTGAAGATGGAACAAGGAAGTATCGATCACGTACTTTTGTTCCAACAGGTCCAGAGATGGATAGTGCTAGGAAAAATAAACCCATGGTTGGAAATAAGTTAGATGACATACAGCTCTCTTGTGTTGCTCCATTTAGCCCTAGCATTCCCATGAACTCTGGCTCTGCGTCTGATGCCCCTCATTCTGCTGCGATGGGCTCTTCCTTGCTTGTGGATATATCAAATTCTGTGCCTGTGCTTGTTCCATACGATATCACCCTTGTTGAGCTGGATCCATCTAGTTACCCTGAAAAAGTTCCTGCAGCTGATAAAGATAGTAATAGATGATTTTGGTAGGCCCTTGGGATATGTTGTTGTCAGTGGCAGAAGAATGTGTGGTGGGAATTGAACATTTCCGTCGTGCTGGAATAAATAAAGCTAATTGTTCTTTGCTTGTTCTTGTTAAGGATGAGAGCTCCCTGAGTCAAATATGTCGGTGTAACTATGTAACACTCAATCCGCCACAACTCTTTGTAAAAGTGCGAAACAGTCCTCGACTCAGATTGTAATTGTCTCCAATGAGTGCATGTTGTAGATAGAAAACTTTCGTGTCCATGATTCAAACATTATATACTGAGCGTGTTGTAACCAGCGTCAATTTATTCAATTCATTGATTGGTAGATTCTTTGCGCATTCAAGTCACTTATTCCTTATTACCATTGCAGCCTTAAACGCTACTCTGCATGCCGTTGTTTTTATTGTGTAAATAATTTAAATAAATTTTTTGGCGTTTAAAGAAAGAAAAACCACTTATGGTCTGCTTCGTTATTTTGTAAACCTGTTTTTCTGCCGCCAAATTTACGGACCTGGCTTAGGTCCTCTGCACAATTATATCCGCTGCGTCTGCTGCATCAAATGACACTGTTTTGATGCAATGCAGCACACACCTGGTCCCTCTATATAAAAAAAAAAAAAAAAGAAAAAAAAAATTAGGCACCACCGGATAGTAAAAAAGATAATCCGGATAGTAAAAAAGATAATTCAGAATATTGAATGGTACTAAAAAATTCTTCTTGATCATGAAAAATGATATTAGGATCTTGAAAAAATATTTTAGGGTACTGATTGCTACTAAAAGGATACTTCAGAATACTGACTTAGGTATTGACTGCTACTTAAATTATTCTTAAGGATATTGACTTATACTGAAAAAATAATTTATGATCATAAAAAATTATTTTAGAAGCTTGAAAAAGTAATTCATGTACTAACTACTACTAAAAATATATTTTAGAATATTTTTTCAACCTCCTAAAATAATTTTTTTAAGATAATAAATTATGTTTTTTGTATAAGTCAGTATTCTGAAACATCCTTTCAGTAGTAGTCAATATCCTAAAATATTTTTGTAAGATCAAGAAGAATTTTTTTAGTACTATTCAATATTTTGAATTATTTTTTTTACCATCCGATGGTGTTTTTTTTTTTTTTTTAATAGAGGGACCAAGTGTGTGCTGCAGTGCATCAAAACAAAACAGTGTCATTTGATGCAGCGGACGTAGCGGATATAATTGTGCAGAGGACCTAAGGCCTAAGCCACGTCCCAAATTTACATGATTGAGAATGAAAAAGGAAATTAGTCGATTAGTAATTTATATGTGATATATTACACATGAAACCATGATAAAGAATACGTTTTTTAATGCCTTGTTCCCATTTCCCCATGAAGGCAGAAGATGCAGAGGGGCTGGTCTGTCTTAACTCTTAAAAGGGAACACGGAAGGCACGTGACCATCATCCGTCGATGATCCATCATAAAGGGACTTGGATTGGAACTTATCTGAGTCGCCTCCCACGTGTTAAATTGCTCATGAAAAGACGGCTAAGAGTGGACAAGAGGGGAGTGGGCTTTAAAAGAAACGAAGTTGCGTTTAGCTTCTGCGGCGGCGCCCCAATCGGCTCGCTCGATGTGCTGACAAAGCGACCAAAATAAGGTACATGCAATGCAACTTGCAACTTTCACATGTAAACCTCTCTTTATTTACAATTTTGCTTCCTTCAGCAACTTTTGTGCCCACGCTTAGCACCACGGCTTCTTATTCAACATTTTCTAATTCTACTTCATGCGATGGATCTAGTCCCATTTCTGAACACCCTATCTAATTTTATACTCATCTTCTTTTAGTGGATAATTTTCTACTGATATTAGCTAAAATGAACTCAAATTTACTCTTTCAATATTTAGGAGATTTGATTTTGGTTTTAAATATAAAATAATTTTTTTATATTTATCAACACTTTTTTAATTTATTCTATTGATACTCCTTTAATAATAATTAAGGAGAAACAGGATAAGGAAATTGAAGTAGATGACTATGATATTTTAAAAAATGTATTTCATATTAACCCGTTCAGCTAACTTCTATAATATAATTAAATTAAGTAAATATATATATTTTTTTTGGCCATTAGCTTAGCTGTAATGAACCACTAGGTACGATGCAAAGGGGAATAATCAAGTTTCGAGTGAGAGCGTTAAAAAAAGGCTCACAAAGTAAAATATGCCTTCACATATATTCAGCATACAAGACCCGGTTATACAAAATGAAAATTATAACAGTCCCAATAAATGTAAATTAATTTTTATATATGTGATATGATTGACTTAAACAAATAGAATAAAAAAAAATACTAGTTCTATATAATAAAATAGATAATACCAGATGAATTTTTAATTACGTTAATGCCCATATTCTCCATACTAGTGTACGTATTTAACTAATGATTCTGGGTCTCTTTGAGGGCGCTTTGGCTTCTCCTCCCTCACCTTAAAGAAGGACCCAAGCGATTTGTGTTCTCAACAGTCAACAGGCACAGCGCAGGCTGTGTGTGCGTGTGACCACCATGATAAAGTATGGCGAGAGTCAAGTGATGAGTATGAAGGTGAACCCTGTATTCAGGAGCGACTCCTTCGGCTACTACTTGCCGGAGCAGAGCTACTCCATGATGGAGAAGAGGCAGCTATTCCTCCGAAGCTATCAGTTCTGTCGAAAGAAGAGCGTTGCAGAGAGAATCAAAGGGTCCTTGGTGCGTGCAAAGAAAGCTGTGTGGCGGAGGCTACGATCTGCTCTGGGCCTGAGGAAGCTGGTGTTTTCTAGGTTCAAATGCGGCTTCTATTGCCGCCGCAGAAGATTCTTCCGCCTCTTCAATGGCCACCCCTATCGCAGAAGTGACTCTTTCTTCTTCTAGATTATTCTTCCCTTTCCATTTCCTCCATTATTCATCATTTATACTACTCAGTCACTGTTATTCTTTCTTCTTTACAGTAGCGCCTCTGTTCCCTTTTCCTTTTGTCGTGTTACATTCTTACACCTGCTTTCTCATGATTCTTAGTCTGTAATTCACGTTCTTCTCTCTTCTTGGATTACCAGAAATTGATTCAGTTCAGGACTATGAGAGCAAAACTTTTCTTTTTCTTTTTCTGAATAGCCAAATGTTCACATGAACTGAGTTTTAGAAGCTCAATCCATGATTCTACCAGCAGAGGAAAACATTTTCCTGTTTCTTTTGTTTTTTTTTTTTTGGCCAGAGAGGAAAACTTTCTCCTACTTCCACGCAAAATAGTCATTTAATTACCTATAAATTTTGGAAAAACGAACAAGTTTAATGCTGTAGTAACTGCCAAAATTTGGCTGTGCTAAATTATAGTATAAAATTTCTTAAATTTTGGGTTAGTTGTAGATAATCCTCTAACCTTTCAAAATTTAAATTTAATCCCTTCTTTGAATTTTTATTTATTATAAATATCCTGCCGCTAACTTTGAAAGGTCAGGTTACCTGGAATTGATCTAAAATTGAAGGGATTTTGTATAATTTAATCTTCATTCTTTTAGTACACTTTCCATACTAACAATGAGTATGAACGAAGTTAAGATCCCAAAATGATATGACGATCTCTGGAATAGTGAGCGAAATAGATTGTCAAGAATAGTGAGAGACTCGCATTTGTTTTTAATATGGTAAAAAAGGAGCACGCTCTTGTGTCTTCCTTTCCCACGTGCCGTCACTGTAAATACTAGATTGTTCCTTAAAGTGACGATGAGTGACATGTATCCACGGCTTTTACAACGTGGAGGATCTCGAATCTTTCTTCTTTCCAATTTTTAATTTTTTTTCAAAGCTGCTATTGCTTTAATTAATAACAAGCTGTTTTAACCAAAAAAGAAAGAAAAAGGAACCGTGCTTTTTAGGGAAGTAAGAACCAGCGGGAAGCAAGCTGGAGTGGAAACTCAGGACCATTGAATAGCTGTTTCCGCGTGTAATATTCAATGAACTTAATGATTCACAAGCGACTCTGTGTTGAAGGTTGTTGCTGTTAGTTTGCTGCCATTAATTTTTATTTATGGTCCTCCCTCTCCAACTGCGACATCTAGTACACTGCCAGCTTTAATCCATTTCAGTTTTCACCAGCCATCAAATTATTCTTTTTCACAAATTTACTTTTATAGTTCATGAAATTAAATTAATAATTTAACTACGTCTCCTTGATTCTAATGAGGTGAATGTAAGTGTTTTCTAATAAACATGCCATGTGATACTGATAAGCTAAGATGAAGTGGGAGTGGCTTCTTCAATATCATTATTTTTAAATTGCTTTCTAACAACGAAAAGTGATTTAACCAAATATCATGACTTTTTTTCACCTTCAATATTTAAATTGTTAATTTTTTAAAGAGAATTAAGTCCCTTCCTATTTCCATGCAACGCAGTCAACGTTAGGATTTTTTAAAGGAAGCCATTTTTTGCAGTACTGCAGATAGAATTGGCAACGGTAATGATATATGCCAAGGAAAAAAAAATTGGCAACGGTAATATAGTACTTCATTGTGCTAAGTCAATGGAACATGCCATGCAATAAATAGTCGCTAATCCCTATACAAAACAGCTCGAACCGTGATTAACGGCGTTTGATTCAATAAATACATTATTTAATCCTCTTGACTCAATTTTCATGCAAGCATACTAAAAAAACAGGAGGAGGAATACAATTGTGAGCGTTAAAATGCTTAGAAGCAAAGGGAAAAAAAGCTATAGTATAGTACAAGCTTCATTTACCATATTAGCTTATTCGATCAACTCTTCACATTACGTATGGAACAGGGGCAGACACGTTCTAGTTTTTCCAACGTCAGAAAATTTGGAAAAAAATTATCCTAGAAACTGCTAAATGTAAGAATTAGAATTTTGAAACCAATCAAGAATTAAGCCGAACTTGTTTGCCTTTTGAATAATTTTTTTAAAATTCTTGCAATGGCATATTAAAAGTTTTGTTAAGCATATGAATTTTTTTATTAGATACAATCTTATTTGAAGCATTATCAGACAATAAATATAAGCACTTCCTAGAAATTCAAACTTTGGTTTGAATGGCATACTAAAAGTTGAAAAAGAATACACAAGACGCATGTTTTAGGCTAAAGATAAATTATGTGAACTGTGGGGACTTGTGGATAAGACATAATCAAGACCAATCTCAAACAAAAGTTAATGAGGTGAAAGCTAGATAGGCTGACCTTTTCCATTGAGATAATTGCTTAATTGGATCAGATACTCTGTTTGTTGGTCAAAACACTATTAAGGGTTACTACCTCAGGGCCATGAGCATTAATGAGACATACTGTAAAGTCATTGAAGACTGTGCGCCTCCAGTCCCCACCAGAAGGAATACGAATAATTAATCATCAGTGATTGATGATTAAGATGGTTAAGGAAGCCAGAGGCATAATGGATGAACCTAAAGAGCAAACAAGAGTAGTAGGTAGCATCTTGTTTGGGCTACAAAAGGACAAATTAGACCAACGGCTGATGGGCTTGATTTTTCCATTTAGCTTTTCTGGAAGGTAAGTGTTGAAGAACACGAGAACATATCTCTAGGCAGTTGAAGATCGCAGCCACATACATTCTAGTGCGAAGCAAATGAGAGGTTTTAAACTTATATCTTTCGCATGTTGATCAATAATTGCACATGTGTCCCCCCATTATTCCTTTCTTCACCAACTAATTTGGATTCATATATCTAACTAAGAACTCAGAACCAAAAAAAAAAAGCATTATATAGCCTCTGGAGTGGCAATGAAGAGTGATTGGTAGCCATGTGTTTGGAGTTGAAAATCTTGTCTTTTATCAGCTTCAGTGCTCAGAACTTATTGATTGGGTTCATGCATGAAGGCAGCCATTTGCAGTATAAATATAAAGGAATCTAGTAGTATGATCCATCTTCTTCTCATCATACTCCTAGCTTTTCCTTCTTCTCGGTCACAATGATGCGGGTGTGTTTACATTACTTTGGAAGAAGACGCGCGAAATGTGGGTATGAAAAGCTAACAAGTGAAGATCAAAAGCTGGGGAGGGCAAGAAAGCGATGGGTCAAATATGGAAGAGTAAGAGGCCTTCGGATATGGCGATCAAGAAAGATTTCTGTAAAGCTGTTTCGTTCTGCTCTGACGCCAGCCAGAATAGTGAGAATGTACAATGAGGTTGTGAGGCGAACGAACCTGGAAAGCATATGTGCCCTCATTATTCTACCCACTCACTTGGGTCTCCTTTTTTTTTTTCTCATCCTTCTCTTGTTCGTAGAAAAGAACTCTCATTCTAATCTATATATAACTGACATTTTGTTCTTCCTATTCTTTTCTCCCCCTTGCAATTTCAAAAAAGACGACGAAAAAGCTGTGCTTAACTATGTTATCGTCTTTCGAGCAAAAAAAAAAAAAACTATGTTATCGTCCTAAGTCACTCTGCTTCTGAGGGATTGCATAAGAAATCTGAATCGAACGAGTCCTTTCAACCATACTCTGCATGTGAAAACATCTTAATCTACGATACAAATTGCATAAATTTAAATGTTTTATTAAGGATAGGATTGTAGGAAAGCTCCACATCATGTTTTGTCACCCTTCCCGAAAAAGGGGGAAAATAAAAGCAAAGGCAAGTCATTGAGTTTTTTTTTTTTTTGGTAAAACAAGTCATTGAGTTGAAGGGTGTTCATAAAACTCAAATGCCTCTAATGCCTAGTTGAGCCTAACAAAAAAAAGGCTCAACCCAGCCCAAAAAAATCAGCTCATAAACATTTGAGTATTTTCGGCGGGGTCAAATATTGGATAAGGCAGTTAGGTAAGGGAGTCTGGTTTCTCTGCCCGGCGGATCCCTCTCCCCATTCCTCATAGTCATATCTCAACCGTCCAAATCTGGATCCAACGGCAGAGAATGGCATTTTTTTTAAAAAATAGATAATTATTTTTTATTTTTTTTAAAAGACCATTCTCAGCCGTCGGATCTAGATTTGGACAGCCGATATAGGACTGTGAGGGATGGGCAAAGGGGTCCGCCCGGCAAAGGATCGATTTCCTTAGGTAAGGTATGCTGGAAACTCATTTGACCCTATGCAAAGTGTACACACATATTCATTATTTGATTATATAAAAAAAAAAATTCATTATTTGATATAATTTAACAAGTATTTACCTATCATTCAATTACAATATGCTTGAAAACAAAATTCTATTTACTTAGAAAACATGCATAATTTTTCATAAACATGGTTAATTAAGAAATTGATAAATTGAGTTCTGGAGAAATAAATTATTATTAAATAATAAGAAAATAATATCTATCAGATTAATTTGTATCATTAGCCCATGAATTGAATATAAACAATAACATCTAAAAAGGATTATGAAAAATGACACAAAGATTCCAATTAAAAAAATAATATTAAAAAAATCTCATAACTTATTAATGATAGTTTTTTACTTGTGTCAGTGATTATTTTTTCATTTGACATTAATAAGCCATGGAGCTTTGTTGATATTTTTTTGTCTTATTTGGGACCTTAGCAATGATTTTCCTAAAGGACATTGTATAAAATAATTTTTTGAAATATCAAGCCATATATTTTTCTTTTTGAACGTTTCTTTATTTTTCAATTTTAAAGTGATTTTCAGATATGGAAGCCCGCCCCACCTAGAATTACTCTAACTTTCATGGGAGGGTCAAACACAAGCCGTAAAATGCCGCCTATTCATCTTTCAGGCTAGACATCAATCAAAGGCCATGCCCAGCGGAACCCTACCCAATTGAGCAAAACCAAATTAAAAAACCAGCTAAAAAGGGAGATTTACGCCCCACACACACACACAACAGGGAGAGAGAGAAAATAGCAACCAGCCGTGTGGGCTCCTCATATGTTACACGTGTCTGCTGTTAATTAAACTAGTGCATGCCGACTGCCGTTGTGAGGTTTTCGGGTCAAAGAACATGATTCCATCTCTTACTTCTGCGCGTGGAGTCTCAGCTTGGTTTATCTTGAAATCCCGTTTTCCGTATCTGTGAGACACTTTCGTGATCTTGAATTTCTATATCTGACAAGGGCGTCTCATATCATATGTGGGCAGTTATTTTGGAAAGAAGCAGCATTCATCTTCTTGTTGGATGGGAAAGCAAATGGGGAAGGCAAAGCGTCATTTCATGAAAGCCAAGAATAGAAGGTCTCCTGCGAATACCAATACAAGTTCAGGTACGACGATTCGAGGCAATTGTGGGAGAGTAGGACGCTACTTTTGTTTTGGCCGCCCTCAAGTCATGGAATCCTTTGATGGCTCTCCCACATGCCTCCACCCCAACGATTTCAATTTCAGAAATTTTATAGAAAATAATGATTTCTATTCCAAAGAATCTAATCCCCATGTTCATTAATTAGTTGTGTCAATGTTCACGCAAGGCACGGGGAAGTGTTCATGTTAACTGAATGGAAGCGAAAGGAGGTGATGGATAAGATGCTTTTAGGTAAAGTGTTTGGTACTCAGATGGTTTGTTGTCGTCTCAAGAATCAAGAAGCTTTTGTAAACTTTGGTATTGCACTTAATAAAGCCATGACTGGTTTGCAAGCGGAGAAAGCTGCTTTTGGTTTCTTTGCTCGGAATGGCAAGTTTGTAGAATGCCTGCTTTCTGTGAGTATGAAATTGGATTCAGGGCGAACAATTACGGGGGTCTTCTGCTTCATGCAGCTAGCAAGCCCAGAGCCGCTACAAGCATTACATATTCAGCGCCCTTTCTGAAAAAATTGCCATGAAGAGACTACAAGCTTTAACTTATATATGAAAAGGCAGATTTAGAATCCTTTATGCAGGGGTATGTTCTCCCGTAAAATGTTGGATGATGCTGAGTTAGGAACTGAACAGAAACAGCTTGTGCACATTAGTGCTCAGCGCCAGCTAAATCCTTGATGAGTCAAATCTTGACAGCATCGTTGATGTGTATGATATCTGTAAATGCCCTATTTGAGTGTGTGTGTGTGTGTGTGTGTGTTGAGGGGGAAGGGGCCTTTTTTCTTTGTTATTGCTTTTATTTGGTTTTAAGGCATTTTCTGATCAAGTATCTACTGAAGCATTGAAGTTCCCCACCTCATGCTTATTGTCACCAGAAAAAGAGAAACAAGGGGGATCCTTTTTTCGGTCCATTACATTTGTTACGATGTAGCTAGCCTCTGTATGTTGCTCTGGTAGGACAGACTGATAAAGTATGTCAGACAGTTAAGATCCTTGACATAAGTTGTACAAATCAGGATGCCAACTTTGCTTTCACTCAAATATTTCTCATTACCTATTGTAACAGTAGCACATTGCTTTAATTTATTCACTGTATGTTGACCAGGTACTTGTATTTGGAGACGGTAGAATTCACTCTGCTAGATGTATTGATTGCCTCCTTTAGTCAAGTGATGGCGAAGAGCGATGCAAAGGGTATCGGAATAGTGAATGAAGTTGAAGATCGCGTCAGGGCAGAAATCTTATATGGCGATAATCTTAGATTTCAGCAGATCCTGGCTGATTTCTTATCCATTTCCATCAGTTTCACACCATCTGGGGGTCAGGTTGTTCACTGAATTCTGGCCCTTTTTAAAATAAATTAATCAAAACCTTTCGGAAGAATGCTGTGACTTTAAAGCTCTTTTCTTCTATGACATGGGTACAGTCCCTATTTAAAATAATGATATGGATCAATTTCCAGATAATCTGCGTTTGCCCATGCTGGATGTATTAAAATATAGCAATGTTAGATTAATTTGATTGGACAGTCGTCAAGCATCCGTTTATTTTGTAATTTGAAGTGCCGTGGAGAGGACTGTTAGAAGGGATTAATTTATGCATGTAAGCAAGATCAGCCCATACTTGGATGACTTCTTTTGTTTAAAATTATATGATGTGCGCTTAGACAGCATCTTCCCAAAAGCGAACTTTCATCGAGACAGTATGTTACTGCTACCGTTACTTGACACGAATTAAATAGGCGAACGTAAATAAAATTAGATGAAATACTTTTGGGACAACTGGCAAGTCGTGGTGGGATCCATCTACCAGCAGAAAGGAGGTGACATTATATTCCCATGAAAAAAGCGTACCCTTACCCACCGTGATATACCAATTCCAAGGCTTTAACTGCCCTTCTTTTATCTCTTTTTGTAATGTAGCCTGGGGATGATATATAAAGCGGGGATGGGACTTTTTAATGCATTATGCTTTTGCGGAAAACGATGGTGAGTGATAACAGGGCATACATAACAAGCCAACAGAAGCACTGTGAATTACACAAACTTGTGAATCCCAAGCTAGAAAAAATTACAAAGCGACAAAGATTAGAAGGACAGATCAACAACCAGCCCGTCAGCTTCCACTTCTACTTCTTGGGTGCGAGTCTAGACTTGATTTTCTCGACCATCTTGGTACCAACCTGGAATGTCTGTGTCAATACATGGTCCGGAACCGGTGGGGAGGCGGCGAACAGGGTGACGGCGATGGACTGTGTGCCGGGCAATTGGCTGTTGAAGGCTGCGATGACAGAAGCAGGGACCTTGCCATTGTTCTTTTGGAAGTGAACTAAGCCTTTTGGGAACACAAATATCTCACCCTTCTTAATGCTCTTTGATATGAGCTTATTTGCTGTGGTTATGAACCCCACGTCCAATTGACCCTCAAGCACAAACACTATCTCTGTGGCGCGTGGGTGAGTGTGGGGAGGGTTGAGGCCACCGGGGGCGTAGTCAATACGAGACATGGAGACGCCTAGAGTGTTGAGTCCTGGGATTATTTGAACGTTGACTCCGGTTACCACTGAGCCAAACGTGTTGTTGGTGGCTTTTGGTTTGGCTGCAATATCGGAGAAGAAGTCCCAGGCATCTACCTTCGAAGAGTCCTTGCAGGTGAACCCGTTCACTTTCACCCCTGTTTTTCACGTCCAGCAGTTACAATTCCAAATCTTATAACAAAAGCTTCGGATGTCTTTCGCAAATAATGGCAGAAAATATGCAATAATCAGAGTTGTGTTTGAAAGAAAAATATTGAAAAGGATTAAAAAAAAAATACAACTTTTCTGTGCTTCTTCGTCTTTTAAATCCAAAGAAACTATGAAAGTTAGTGACCTCCGTTACACCGTGCAATGTTTAAAACGAGAGGGAGGCAGAGAGGTTGAACTGCAATAGAAGTAATACCGGAGGTAAGATCGGCAACACACAGATCTTGAAGAAGGTCGGGATCTGCTGCAATGGCAGTGGCTAACACCAGAGAGATAGTCAAGAGGAACCGCGTGAAGACTGAGAGTTTCATATTTTAGCTACTTAATAAGAAAAATGGACAAAGAGGCCAAAATGCCAACAAGCCAGACAGAATTTTCAAGTACACAGAGAAGAGGGGAACAGAATTGAGAACAAGAATGGGAGAATTTGCTTGTATGAGTTGGGAAGTACCGGTACGGGTAGTATTTATAGAACAACTGCTAGAGGGAGGAGGCAGACACTTGTTAGTTAGAACTTGGAAATGAATGCAGGGAATATAAACCACGAAACCTAGTTCTTGAACCAAAAGAAAAGCTTTAGGCCATAAAAAACCGAAAGCAAAGACACCCGGGGCAGAAGGCCCAGACTCTTAGCCTCTTATATTCTGGGCCCTCTTACATCTTAGACCATGAAATGGATTGCGTCGCTTGCGCGTCTAGCCGAGTTCCTTCGACTTGTTGATCTTTTTTTTTTTTTTTTGGTAAACTTGTTGATCTTGATCACCCCTGAAGTTCCGTTTGATAGACTGCGTCACTTGAATGGATTCCTTATTTTCATCTTAGTTCGTGTCTTCTACGGTATGACCCTGTGGATTGGTTCCATATGGGGTTGGTGTATTTCATTTTCACTTCAGCGAGTAAGCTGTTTTATTGTCGTTGATGACCCTGAAATTTCTGGGAATGCTATCTTGGCCTTAACATCTTAAATAATTTGGTTTCAGGTGTCTTGACACAAAATTTATTATGGTCCTAATTGCCTTGCCTTTGTCCTTCCCAGGAAACGCATTTCGAATTACCGCTGTAGGACGGCACGAGATCAATTGAGAAAAATACGCCAACTAAAAATCCACGACCACATTTGTGCAGAAAGAAAAAAGAAAAAATCCCCAACACTACGTTACAAGCAGAGTACCGATTAATGAAAACGTCAACCCCTGGTAGATGACACACATGGTCAACATGCAAATACCCCCGATCAGATTTTTTTTTTTTTTTTTCACAAGACGAAGCTAGTTCTTTCTTCTCCCGCCGCCACCAGACTTCGTCTCTTTGACAGTTTGTTCAGCAGCATCCACTGGTGTTTACTGTCAAAAGAAGAAATAAAGCTCCCGTCAAGACATGGACCACCGAATATAGAGAATTTGGGAGTTCGGAAAGAATATTGTTTTACTAACCACAGCCAAGCCAGATCGTTGCAAGGCTTGATGTAGTTATTAGAATTCCAATGCAAAATTGGTTAATTAGTTGATAATTCAATATTACTGTAAAGCCGGCGCAAAGTATGCATCGCTTAATATTTACCATTTCTCAAAGTCATCATAATACATAATAATAATTCTCTGTTGATTACTAAAAACAAATTTGCGTAAACGCACATAGGCTCTGAGGACCACCCGAGTTATTCAGTTCCAGGCACCGAAGCAGAAGCCTCTACATCATGACAGATAGCTTGAAACCTGCGGAGGCAATGCTCAGGTTGCCGAGAACCATGGGCCTTGACCAGTTATAAAGTTGTGGGGATAACATATTACACTTAGTCGCTGGTTTAAAGGATCTAAGCATGCACTTGCTCCCCTGTCATTCAGAGTAACCAGAAATTATGTAGCAAATTGGCTATTTGGATTTCATTTCTAGGGGAAAACTTTTGTTTTCTGGATTACTACTTTCTTCCTCATTTGGAAGGGAAGACAACCCATTCTAACAAGTTGGGGGCGAAGCAGGTGATAGGGTGCATATTTATCATGAAACACAAACCAACATGTTCAAATTGCTTACTCTGTGCCTAATGAAATGCGAGCTAATGAAAAAGGAACACATGGTAAAAGAAAACGGAAGAAAATATGTAATTAAATCTGATAATCAACAATAATCCATTTTTAAGTGATTGACTCTTACCCTCAGCGCTCTGATCATGGTCCCCTTGACGAGAGAGATAATGTTAAAATATGACGGAACAAACAATCCATTGTTTGATTTCACATAGATCAACACGCCAACAATTTTAAATACAGAGCCATAAGTGGCAATACCTCCCCAACTTTTTTTATGGGACAAACGTCCACAACTAAATTTTACATCCGCATATTCTAGCACAATGCTGTACAAATAAAAGATAATAAACTTAGAGGAAACATACCTTCCGTTTAATGGGTGTAGAATAGTTAGCCAATGGCTTAAAAGCAGATTCTGATCTGTTCTCCGAAAGAGGAATTAGGTGTCATTGACCCCAATAGAAGAGAAATGACAAAAAGAAAAAACATTAAAAACGAAATTTTCAGTTACATATTAATATTCTTAATTTATTAATATATTAAATATTCAAAGAAAAATTATTGAAATAAAAATTTTAAAAATTAAATTGGGATTTAAATTGGGATAAAGATTCACTTACTGGCCTTGTGATGACATGATCCTTGCAGCTTTAATTTTTTCCATCGCCTAACATGTACACAAATTTAGAGATAAAAACAAGGATATATTCTAGAGAAGCAATAAAAACTCCTTGAACCCTACTCACACTGATCAAGTAACGATAACATCTAAAGCTGCATACCTTTGTCACCCTATCTCTGTTGAATCCATTCTCATTTACCAGAAATGTCATTAAACCCTGTATTGAAGGCAACACAATGGAAATTACTTATCCGACCAAACAACTCAACAAAAAACCATGAGAATACAAAATGAAAATTTATGCACGCATAACAGAACAAAAGTGTGCATAGTTGATTGTATACAAGCGTAGCTAGTTTCTCAAGTTCTCAACAAGAGTGGTCAGTACTTCTTCATTGGGAGCAGTCCACTTGAGATCTGGTTGCTTTTCTTCAGCTAAGACTGTTGGTTCCTTAAAAAGCTGCCTAACCTCCTGATATGGCCAATCATCTGGTATAAGGTACCTGATAGAATGCACCGCATGCATTACTAAGAATGAATTATCAACAGCATAAGCTTACATCAATAAACAATGGTCGTGCATTTTAAAGTAAGAAGCACCCAGATAGCACACTTGTGTTTGCAAATAACACTAAGTTTTTCTAATAACAAGAAACAGCACGGATCCTATATTAATCAGCAGGGATTGCAGAAAAGCTTCATTGGATATAGTAGCCAATCTCCCAACAGATTTAGTTGACCTAATTGATGTAATCATTAAGCACAAATCAAGACAGGAACGCAATACAAAAGGCAAACAGATTTTTAATGGAAAATAACAAAAACCTCTCTTTATTTATGATCTTCAATATGTTCTCTATACAGCTATGCTGATGAATGAGCTTCAAAGCGGTCTTGCCACCAATACCTGCAGAGCACGGCAGTTATATATTAGAAGCATATGCATGATGAGCTTAAATGGAATTACAAAAAAAATTCTGAACTCAGCCTCTAGTCTCAAAACACAAATGGATATTTTGGGCACCTCGAATGCTTCCACAATAATCACACCCAGAAAGAATACACAAGTCAATAAACTGATCCATGGTCAGATTTAGCTCCTCCAATATCTGGGGGGAAAATCTCAGAAAGAACATATTAAACAGTGAAAATTGAATATTTTAGAAGCCACAGAACAATGACCTTTCAGGCCAAAAAAGGGGAAGCCACGATGACCTTGGCAACTTCAAATTCCATAACTGGAACTTTCTTTGGGCTAGAAACCATTAAATGGCGAAGAAATATAGGAGCTCCAAACGTTAATGAATCCATGTCTTCAGAAGCCACAGCATAAACCTAAAATATATACGTTCATAATAGATTCCAAAAAATTTTCATCATATTTTCCTTCAAGATTTGATTAAGTTTGCTCAAAAAAAAAAAAAAAAAAAGTTAAACGTGCCTTTCCAGATTTGCAAAGTGCAGCACACTGTGCTTCAGCTTCGGATGGCGCCTGTGTAAACCAAATTGAACATAATATGCTAAAATAACCAACAATGGTACATGGTACAAACATGCAAGAGTTAGGTAATGTCACCTCAATAACAGGCACCCCCATGAGTGACAAAAGTCTTTTACAACCTTCACTATGTTGTTCTGTCATCTGCAAGAATAAGGAACAGGTGACATTCTTCTGTATTTCTGATTGGTGCTCACAATTAGTGAAGCCTCTTGCATGACAAACAATGATCATTAAAACATGATAAAATGATAGGCTTCATCAAAGGTAAAAGGGAAATAACAATGGCCCACCTTGACTGTCCGTTTACTGAATTTTTCGATGTCTTCCTCATTGCCAGTCTGAAATGACAAGAAGCATTAGTGCAGTAAACATTTAGTTTTAAAAGGACAAAATAACTTCCCTTAATTTGGTTAATTTGAATTTGATAGCTCATTTAAACTCGAATTCCCTGTAATTTTTCTTCGACATGTATTTCTTCCAAAACAAAAATTACTTTCTATACGGGCCCATCAATAATAAATTCATTGTCTCACATTGTAGTATAACAGTAAGCAAACTTCCTTCACTATACATTAAAAATAAAAACAATCTCATATTGTCCAATTTGATTTTTTTTTTTTTTTGGGGGGGGGGGGTGATGGTGGTTAGAAGAGATTTCAATATCACGTTATCCAGAAAATTGGCCTTTGTTTCTTTTACAGGAAATAAATTAGAAAGCTTTATGAGCCAAGCGTAGATTTTAAAACTAAGAGTTACCCAAATCTCAATACTCGTCGATATAAATTACTCTGAAAAAATTAACACGAAAAGGAACACAAATTATGTATAAACCTCAATGGCCTCTGATAAATCCTCATAAGCTTCATCCCTCTTTGAATACCTAAAAAAAAATTAGCATACGTTACCAAGTAATCCACATTTTATATACGGCCAAGTCCCAAACTCTCAATTCAATAGTGCGCCACAAGAAAAATAACTTTCTAGATGTACCAAAGCATTGAACTCAGTACCGTTTAGCCATCTCCTGCCTCTTCAGATCAGGCGGCTTCCCATCAAAAACATATCTGAGAAGCATTGAGTAACAGAAAATGAGCTAGAACAAACAATTTATTGAATACTTTAGGACTACAAGAGAAAAAAAGGTATAGAACTATTCACACTGGCTCCATTCCGGCTTCTAGAAGTCTGACTGTCCGGGTAAACATGCCTAGCAAATGACTACAAAAAATTCGCCACCAAATTAATATAAACACTCAGATAACAGGATAAAGTACAAAAAGACTGAGCTTCCACAGTAGGACTAGTTAACAATACATGTGACCAGAAACTGATTCATTTCATTCAGAAGAGAAACTTTCAAAAGCCTAACCTAGTTACTTCACCAGCCTCGTTAGTGAGCATCTCAGTCCCACTTCTTCCCACGACAACCTGCATCGAATCAAAGGATCCGTTGATAAACAAAGGCTTTCCGAATTGTATAGACATAAGCAGTCGTGATAAGAGGGGAGCAGAGTGAAGACTGGAGAGTACGGACAAGGAACTGATAAATGCTCATGCTAGCGTCAATGGCAATCTTGCGGCCAGAATAGCTTTGGAAGCTACGCGCCTTTACAGCTTTTGGGGCATTATCCGTTAAAAGCTTTGTTAAACCCTAGAAAAACCTCAACCGAAATGGGAGTTGATTAAACTGGTAGAATAGACAGAAATTCGCATAGATTGAAAACGCTATAACGAAGGATTGCATACCTTTATCCCCATTCTTAGTATCGAACAGACTTTCAGCAGGGACGAACAAACTGCTTCCCGCCCACTTGAATGTTAAGGTAGTGCATCCCAGGAAAGTGACTCCCACAACCGTGTCGGTCCGTTTGGTAGGAGGGAATTTAAATTATTACTACTATTCATACATATCATCATTTATACGTAGTATGAACTTGGATTAGCAATAACATCTGCTTTTCCAAAGTGTTTGAAAATTTAAAAAAATTATTTGCATTATTTTGTATAATATACATTTATATAGTTAGATTAGTTTATTTATTCTATATAAAATTATTTGTAATTTTTTATTCAAAGTTTTCAAATTTAAACACTGTAAGAATGGAGTTATTTGTAAAAACCGGATTATTTTATCTGTAGTTTTTTTTAGAGTAACCTCTATTTTGAAATCAGGGCCTGTCTTGCGAGGAAAAAATGGCGCGGGAGCCCGGTAAAATGAACTCGTCCACGCTTCTTCGGGAGGTGGGTTGTTAAGGCTGGTCAAAATTGGTCATTTTATGCAACAAAACACGATTTCCCAGCAGGTCAAATGTCCGAAGGCTTTGTGATCT
Organism: Acacia confusa; assembly: GCA_037074495.1. Classification (NCBI taxonomy): domain Eukaryota; kingdom Viridiplantae; phylum Streptophyta; class Magnoliopsida; order Fabales; family Fabaceae; genus Acacia; species Acacia confusa. Next base: position 1,808,045 of record CM073507.1, on the reverse strand, counting down.
GGGATATCCATGTTACTTCGAATTAGCTAAGATTATCCATTATATAATTTGGGCTTGCAGTTACTGGCCCAAGATATAGGCCTTTGAGGCACTGCAAGTTTTAGAGAATATTAGTACTAGTAGTTCAGACCAACACGGAACGAAAGTAGGGTTTTTGACTTTTTACTGGGCCAGGGACGCGAGAAAGAGTGATGTACAGAAAGTGTAAATAGTTTCATAACGTAACGTGTTTCTTGTCACGGGATGGATGTCTGAAGAGTAGGAGAATTAGAGATTAAAAAAAAAAAACTAGTGCACAATATCTTCTAAAAAGTTGGAATTGACAGGCAAATTTTTTTTTTTAGAATATATAATGAAGTCCTTTAAGTATGAATTACACTCTAAACAGTTAAATTAGGGTAATAATAACTTGTACAAAGTGATAGTTTGGTTTTATTTTTGTGTACATTCAAAGACAAAGATGATAATTAAATTTGATCTCTTGCTATTAAATGATTTATTATGTTTGATCATATGTCACAAAAAAAATGATATTTATAAATCATGAAGTGACGTATTTTGAGACAACATTTTTTTAATTAAAATTCATAATCGTGTGTTATATATATTCATTTTTTTTCTTTTGACATATGTTAGATTCATGAATCATTACAACCAATATAATTTAAATAACCAATAATTATTTAAAATAACTCTTTGAATTCTACTTTTATAATATATATATATAGGACTTTCTTAAAAATCAATGCAATCTTCCACTACATAATAATTACTACACTTTTTATAGTAGTTTCTAGAAACTAAAAAGACATGACATCGATGACCTCCATAACTCGCCACACAACATTTTATATAAATTCATGGGTTTATATGGATATGAATTTTGAACAAACTTATGTCTTCACTTTAAAGTAAATGAGAGATGCAAAGCCGCGTAATGCATGGTTGGTGCCTGACGGTTCGGTGCATGACAGCTTTGAAATCTTCTTTCCTTCTTTATGCTTCTGCCCGCTATGGCTTCCTCTTCCTCCTAAGGCTGTCTTTTTTTTTTGTTCCTTTTAAGAATGCAACAAAAGTATTATAGGGTTATTATTAATATAAGGTTAAGATATAAAAATGCAGATATGCTTTATCCCAAGAAGCGTCCAACACACTGAGTGTTTTTTTCTGGGTGCAAAAGTGCACATGTGATTACAATTTAGGTGAAAATATACTATTTGAATCTGACCGGGCAATGACGTGACATTTTTTATACATATGTTGGATGCTCTTTTTACCAAACCATATGTGTATTATTTTTGCACCTTTGAAATGTCACGCCATCACCTAATCAATAAAAAAAGTAAAACTTGACGGTCAAGTAGTATTTTTGTGCCTAAGTTGTAACCACATGTGCATTTTTACACCTAAAAAAAAATACTTGGTGTTGGGGGTTCCTCGTGATAAAGCATATGTGCATTTTTCTACATTAACCCTTAAATATAAATTAAAAGTCGGGGCGTGATGAGATCTGAGAACAACAATATGGATATGAATGGTTAATGAGTGAGATAATAACGGGAGGGGAGAGAGAGGGATGTTTGATGAAGGGAGAAGGAGAACACCGACATCACATGCGCCCTCACGTGACCAAATCAAAATATAGAGATGATAGATCATAGATCTCTTGCCATAGCGTCTTGTGTAATGAACGTGGCCTGGATGGGTTTGGTAGGGAGTGGGGACCTGGGGGACACCAAGTGATGAAGACCAACCTCAGCTGCACACCGTTTGAATGGCTGGTGGAGGTAGAAATGACTTTTTTCATACGAGTTTTTATAACTGGAAGATAAAATAAAAGTCATATTATAGATATGATTTGTGTTCGAAATAGTGGTGGCGGAAGTGATTTTTTTTCTGGATGAGCTTCTGTTTAGAATAACATTTGAAAAATATATCCAAAAAAGAATAACATTTGAAAAGTTACCTAAGATAGAAAATGAATGAAAATAATATTATACTATGATGATTGAAGATATAAATTTTAAATTTAAATTTGATAAAAAAATATTATTAAATAAATTAAAAAATTAAAAAATACTTAATTAAATATGTTCTAGTGGATAAAATAGAATATATATAAATATATATTTAATAATATATTTTCATTGGATTAGCTATTTTGGAACCTTTTTTTTTTTTTGGAAGTTGAAAAAAGTGACTTTTATCATAAGTGGTTTTTTTTTTTTTGGTTACAAAAGCTTATCAACTCATGAAGTTATCTCAAATGGTATAGATTGGGTGTTTTTTTTTCCCTTTGGGTTTTGGAATGTTTTACGACATTGTTTCAAATCTGAGTTTGCCTTTACATCTTTAACACCTTCACTTGCCTCTGTCCTTCACTCAATTCCTGCCATTATCTGTACCACGTTGATTATATTCTGACTTTTACTACGTTATTAGATAGCAGCTTTAATTTCTGATTCTCTGGAAATTAAACTGGCTATGCTCTGGAGACACAGGAGATCAGATCAGGCATTGAATCAGCATGTGATCTTCCCGATAAATTATATATATCCCACCCTGCGGCTATACATCAACTTGCACAATACTAGTACAAGGCAATTATTAACTGCCGTGGCAGCAACATTATTATGATTATTGAAACAGGCTGGAGGCTCACTCTTTTCCCTTATTGTTTATGAATATATATATATATATATCCCAAGTAAAAATAGCCGTTCAAATTCATAACACAAGAATATGTACGCGTACGGCGGCTATTTTATTTACTGTGGGGGTTATGAACTCGATAAAACTTAAGTCGTCAGGGCTGCCGTGCTTTTCACCTGGAGTAAGGAAGAAGCACGGTAAATGGACCGGGGAAGGCTGGTTAATTTGAAGGAGTCTTATTTATTTACTAATTGGAGGAGTGTAAATTGGGGTAGAAAGTGAGCATCATATCGAATATCAGTATTCAGCGATGGGAGGATCGGAGAAGCTGTTGACTATGTATCAAGGGCCTGTTTGCTCACGAAACGATTCAAGAAGGGAAATGAAGGAAATAGAGGATTTTGAAAAGAAAAATAGATCTAAGAGGGATGAGTTGTTTAATAGAAAGGAAATAAAAGGGTGTAAGTGAAAAAGAATCAGAAAATATATATTTTATTATCAAAAGTAATTAATTCAAAATGCAAAGGAAAAATATTATTTTTTTTAATATAATTTGAATTTGTTTACATCAAATTCAAATTTTAGGATGAAACATTTATTTTTTTAATAAAAAAAATCAAATTTATGGATTAAATTCAAATTTTATGACTAAGCACTTATTTCACACACAAAAAAAAAAATTGAAATTGTCTAAAATATAATCTTATCAAATTTAAATTTATCTAAAATATTCTCTTATTAAATTTGAATTTGTCTCATAAATTCGAATATAATTATATTTCCTTGCCTTAGAAAAAATAAATATGTCATAAAAGGTAAATTTGTCTGAAAACTTCACTGTTTATAGAGGAAACTTCGACTCCTACCAAATTTAGTGGGATATTACCTTCTCACCCTTAAAAGTAAAATTGGTGGGCATGAAATCTTATGATATCGAAAAAATTAGAAGCTAAAACTCTAAAAATGCACCAAAGAGAACGTACCAATCTTCATTTTCCTTATCATATGTTCAATGTATCTAACGGGCCTTAGTTAAAGACAAAAAAGAGGGGTGGGGGGGCCCGCAAGTCTCTTGTCTCTTTCCTCAATTCTTAAAAACACAACCCTTGACGTTGGATCGGTCTTTCTCACCTTTAGGGAAGGAGTTTGATTCTTGCATTGTTCAAGGCACTGGGGGAGGCATCCTAGGGGTCTAGGAAGTAGTGGTAACGCTGGCAGAGGTGAAGACATGTGTACTCTTTAGCCAGTATCCCTGTAGACTAGGCTCTAAACGCTCTGCCTCTTAGACTGTGGGTGAGTTCGACCCCTTTCCTAAAAGATTGTTATAAAAAAAAAAAAGGAAAAGCAGCTGTGTTTTTTTTTTTTTTTTGAAATTCAATGCTATTATTAGCCAATGATATATAAATCTCTCCAGTCCTCTCCGATTTTTTTTTTTTTTTCTGTCAACAATTGAATTCTAGTGTCAAAGATAGTCATGCTTTTAAAGAGACTATTTTGATTGATAAAATGGTCGAAAAACTTCAAAAGTAAATCCCGTAGACATGACTATATGTCAAAATCTAGATCGAGTTTTGTTTTTTCAGTAACTTGAAAAATAATTCGGCGTTGTCTCCTAATAGACATCACTGCTTCTCTTTTATTATTATTATTATTATTATTATTATTATTAACAATTAAAACCCCCTCCCCATGGGATCATGGGGAAGGCAACTCATACCCCCGTTTTTTTACAGTTTTTATTCTATAATCTATAATTTCCGGATCAAACACTTATCAGAGTGGCTAGCTATTTCTTTTTAAAAAAATACAGTTCGAACTTTGTGTAATAAAACAGCAAAACACGTAACTTAATGGAATACGTTGGCTATGAACTAAATTAGCAACATCAGCTTTATAAAAAATTTGGATTATAAATATATATTTTTTTATTATCAGACCGAGCAAATAATTTTTTTCTTTGCATGCCGGACGAGCAGAGAAAATTTAGTTGATAATATTTGTTTCAAAGTTAGTAAATGCGAGTAATAATCATAATCACATGGCTCTTACCTCCCTAACCAATGCTGATTCGAAAAGAGCTCCCTCGGCGAAACAAAGCCGTGCAAACACTTGCATACCCTCAATCTCACAATCCATTTCTCTTCACCAATTTGCTCCAAAATTTACGAAGGGCTACGACTAATCGTCAAAAAAGGAAAATGGCTGACTAGGTCGTGCATTTCCAATCTGAAGTCCACTAGCTTCCTATAAATACGGACTCTGTCTTTTTCGTTTCTCAGATGCAAGGTGGCGGAGCAACCTTTGCAGAAAATAGCTAATGGCGAACCTTTTGTGGCTTGGCATTGTAATAGGATTCGCTTTTGGCCAGTGGGTCGATGGCTCTGTAGGCTATTACTTCAATGAAACAGAGCTGTCTTTGTTGGAGTCTCGTGAAGCATCCCTCATTGCGGCCACACCTCTGCTCGTGGGACTTACCCTTATTCAAAATGCTGCTGCTAAAGGAGCAGGTACAGTTTATTCCCAAGCTTTGCTTTATTGGGATCAGATTCAAATATCTTTGTCGTCCTGCGCCCGCTATTGAAGACTTCGAACATTGCTTATCTTTTAATTTTAATTGGTAATTGATTGATAGTTTTATTGCTTAGAATACACACTTCTTGTTATTTATTGCTTCTTAGTCTGTTTTCTTGAAGGTTTATTGTTTGTTATTTTATGAAGCACCGACATTTGTTTTGTGTATATACGTGTTGCATGCTTGACGCAAATCTGTTATTTTTTATGGTAATGGTGTGTTGTGAGAGATTTATGTTGATTGATTCAACCAATTTATTATATTAATGTGCTTCTATTGCGTCTTCCCCTTTCATCTTATTCCTTGTCCATCTTTCCGGTTCTCATTTGCTCTCAGCTGACTCCAGTACAGTATCTGTTCTTCAAGGCCACGCTCATCATGTATATGTACACAAATTGTTAATTAACTAAGAAAATATGAATTGCTGTAAGAAAAGGAATCTGACGTATGCCATGGTAATATTGCCTCGGAAGTTTTCAATTTTTTGGAAAAAAGAAAAACTATAATGCGAATAACTGTTCTGTGTGTCTTCTGTTCTGGCAGTCTGCTTGGATGGGTCATTGCCTGGTTATCATTTGGATAAAGGATATGGATCAGGGGCAAACAGCTGGCTTGTTAATTTAGAGGTCTCACTCCACTTTATCTTTCTAAATGTTTTATTATATCACATTACATTTTATCGGTTTTGATAGTATTGCAAATTAAGAAAAATGCATCGTGGTACCTCTTTCAAATTCAAAGAACAACATATTAAGATTGTCAATCTTTTATTTGTTGGCACCTCGGAAGTATATCTTCGAACTGTTATTGGATCCAATTTTTGTTATACCATTTGACTCTACAAGTAATCATAGCTGAAGTTTGCATCTCTCACAATGTCATGAAATCCTTTTTAGCTCATCATTCCTTGATCGAGCTAAATCAGATATACTGTCAAAAACTTATCTTGATGCTAAAGTGAAATCATGTGGCAGGGAGGTGGGTGGTGTAATAATGTTAAAACATGTGTTTACCGCAAGAAAACGCGTAGGGGATCATCATATTTCATGGAAAAGGAGATTCCTTTTACAGGAATACTTAGCAATGATGCTGCTCAAAATCCAGGTTTTTACACTATTGATCTACCTGCCTGGAGTAATCAAATGCCGCTTTTCTCTCTCCCCTTCTTTTTATAATTATGAAGATATGATTGGTCATTGGTAATTACTAATTATAATTATGAATTGACATGATTTGTATAATTTGGGGTAGTTTTTCAGTTATAAGTTTTGATAAAATACCTGTTTTTATTGTTTCACTCATGGTAATTATTCTGGAATAATCCTGTAGATCTTCCCCCTTTGCATATATACTCTCCCATTTCAAAGGAATAAACACAGAACATTTTACATTCTGTTCTACCTCTCTTTTTTGTCTCCTTTGTGCTTTTCTACCATATTATTTCCGAGCACATTTACTTCGTTCATTCATGTTTTAGTTCTTTGTGATTGCAGATTTTTACAACTGGAACAGAGTGAAGATTCGTTATTGTGATGGTGCCTCTTTTGCCGGGGATGGTGAAGATAAGGTTAAATTTTAAATCTTATCAATGACTAATTCTTTTAGATTTTTTTCCTTCCTCCTCCCAGTCATCTGAATCTTTGTTGTTTTAGGTGTTTCTTGTTGAATTTGGTTGCTGGTCATTGCATTAACCTTATAATTTCTGTCTCAACAAGGACCTTCTTCATTTTCATAATCTTCTGTTAGTGTTTGCTGTGGGTATTTTTTTTTTATATATTTTTATTTTTTTAATAACAAAATTATGAGAAGAACATTATGTAGAGAATGACTGACTTTTGTCCTTGTCTTTTCCATTCTGATGACAGTGTTGATGATATTTATAACGTGACTCTACACTAATGCAATTGATTGTCTTTTGAGATAGAATGCGCAACTGCAATTCAGAGGACAGCGTATTTGGCTGGCTGCAATAGCAGAATTGATGTCAAAGGGAATGAGATACGCCAACCAGGTAGTACACACGCATACACACACAAAATACTGCTCAAATGATTCTTCTTCTCATGATATATGATATGCATCAGGCTTTTCTTACTGGATGCTCGGCTGGTGGTTTGGCCTCCATTATTCACTGTGATGAATTTCGAAGTCTGTTTCCAATGACTACCAGAGTGAAGTGTCTTAGTGATGCTGGGTTATTTCTTGATGCGTAAGTAGCTAATACAGTATGTTATACTTCTGATTCTCAGTGACTTTTCACAGAACTGTAAGAATTTGTTCCTTCATGGTTATAGTAACTGTAAACTATTCTGGAATTATAGGGTTGATGTATCTGGTAGGCGTACTCTCAAGAAAATGTACAGTGGAGTTGTGGGGTTGCAGGTACCACTTTGGTTTCAGGCCGTAGTTTTATTGTAGTCTAACTGCAAAATACAATGTGATGTATCACAAATTAGTAGAGGCATTTCTTTCAAGGTCATCTTGAAAAGTGGCTAATAGTATGTGGTTCAGCAACTTTAGAACCAAAAGCTAATATGCAATTACAATATCAATTTTACTTTTGATTGTAAACATGTGTCGGATAAATCCTGTTTTGGTCATAGATACTGAACCTGATCGGAAACTCTGCGTCATGATTGAATTGAGTTCTTAAATGAGAAGCAGGACGTGCTGCATGCCAGATATCCTGTATCAACTGATGATTTGACCTGATAGATGTTATCTAAACATTGCAGGGGGTGAAGAAGAATCTGCCTCAAAGTTGTACTAACCATCTTGATCCCACTTCGGTAATCACTAACGATTGTTTCTCTTCTCTCCTGTTAAGAATTAAGATATACAAGTTTCGTTTGAATTTGAACAGATATACATAAAAATTATAATTCTCCTTTATTGCTGCTTGATCTTAGTCTGTTAATGTTGTTTTTTTGGTCCCCTTTCAGTGCTTTTTCCCGCAGAACTTGATTGGCAGTGTTAGAACCCCCCTATTCATTCTCAATGCAGCCTATGATTCATGGCAGGTAAATTATCTAATTCAATCATCTAGCGGCCTTTGGCTCTTCTACTAAAGCAAATTGTCATAGTATCTGGTAGAAGTGATGATACGTCAAACGAATTATTGAGAATTGTACCAAAAGAAAAATGAATTATTGAGAACAGACTAATCTAAGCGTATATCATTTCCTTGCTTGTCATCAGATTCAGTCCAGCTTGGCTCCTCCATCAGCAGATCCCCATGGCTATTGGGATCATTGCAGATTGAACTATGCTAAATGTACTGGACCGCAGCTGCGTTTTCTGCAAGGTGATTTGATATACGCTAAATTTGGATTCTGAAGCGCAGATATGTCTCAATTAAATCACTCAGGCAATTAAGGCACATCACTGGTTGCTTTATACAGGATTCAGGAATCAAATGCTAAATGCTGTTAGAGGCTTTTCCAGATCGAATCAGAATGGTTTGTTTATAAATTCATGTTTTTCGCACTGCCAAAGTGAGAGGCCGGATACATGGTTTGCCACCGATTCCCCTGCCATCAAGAACAAGGTATGCCTCTTCTAAGAATGTATATAATCCTGAACCAGTTGCTGATACACGTATATAGAAGATTCTAGTTACTGCAATGTTTAAAAATGAGGCTGAATGTTAGATTAGATGATTCTTATGTTTATGATATTCACTATAAAAGATCCACTTTGAGAAAAATTCTAGAAAACTTGCTGGCTTGCTTATGGATACATGCTCTTTGGTCTTCAATGGTGTGATTGCTTGCTGTTGCTGATATGACTTATTCTGCTTTGAAGGAGAAATTATGTTTGGTCATTGAATGGATATGTCCATGCGATAAGATGAAGTCTTGCATGATGTTTATCCTTTTGATATTAGTCTAAAGTCTTTAATTTTAAGATCTTCATAAAGTCCGTGTTTATGGTTTGAGAATATGCAGGCAATTGCTTCGGCTGTGGGAGACTGGTATTTCGACAGAAAAAGTGTGAGGGACATTGACTGTCCATTTCCATGCGATCAGACTTGCCACCATCTGGTTTTCAGATGACCGCAACTTCATCATTCGTCTCTATCTCATTCATCCTCCAATAACACAAAATAAAAGACAAAGGCCGCTGATTAGGTCAAATTCTCTTCCCAGAATTACGAGTAATCCGCCGGCAAAATCCATTTCTTTAAGTTCACATCAATTAGCTGTGAATGTGGAGCCCATTGCTCTCGTATATTTTCCCCCACAATCAGAAGCGTATGGTCATTGTTAGCCAAAAACACTGGCTTTGATTCAATGGAATGTCTCTCACATTTTACTGTTTGCGAGGAATCAACCGTTTATTCCGTTATCTACTAGACCACAAACACATTGTGGCTTGTATACAAAGTATATCTGCACAGACAAATTGTTCATCATCCATGTAACTTTCTCCATAAATTTAACGAGATACATTATTGATTAGATGAGATTGTCTGAAAGGTTCATGGGATTTAATTTAATATTACCACCCGGCACAGTCATTTTCACCGCGAATTGACGCGCTTCTAATCATCCGCCGCACCACACCGTGAGCTGATAATTACGGGACAGTCAACTTGTCACTTGTTCTCACTGGCCTCCCACTTTCTGATATAAAATTACTCATAGATTATCTGTCACCTTATACAAATTAATCTCCAGCCAACACTATTATATATATACCGCCCATCATCATCAGTTCAATCATTGTCCCCATCATTATATTCATATATTCATCGCCATCAACTATTTGTTTTCTGTTACTCGTACCTTCCTGTATATTTAATTGACATATAAAATAGCAGATGTTTTGTCCCTCACAATTATATGAACTTAATTAAAAACATTCAATGTCTACTGCTAAATTACTATTAATTGGGGAATCAAACTTGGGATGGAATAGCTACCACCTTATTTCTTCTTGTGTTTCTGTACGCTGATGATTGTGGGGCCCCAACAAATTTGACCCAATAATTTTCGGCACATGCCAGGTGGGTTTCAATACATACAATCGCTATCTTGTACGTATTAAATTATAAATAGACAACGACGGGATAGAGTTCTTGAAGGGGCATAGGGACTTTTAAACAGGGTTGGGAGCCAATTTTGTACGTATTGCTCCAGATTTTTGTCCTCAATTTCTGAATTGGCAATACTAATATCAGAATTGTTCACTTCTCTCCGTAAACTAACCCATTCAGCGTTAATTTCCTTCCACTAGGAAGACGACGTGCTTGTTTACGATTTTCGTATTTCCAATTTTTTTTAGCCCCGCAGGGAAAAGGATTGAAACTTGAAAGCGAAAACGCGTCACTGTCACGGAAGCTGCTTTGGCACTGTTTGACTTTAGTTACCTTGATGTGTGCTGATGCATTTATTTACTTTGACTCCACTTTACTTTTTCTTTTTCACCTTCGCTGGCCTGGTCCTCATCATACCATATTCACTGTCCGATAGGGTTTTACCGGTAGGTTTCAAATCCCGAGTCCCGACTATTTAGCCAAAACTGTTCAGCCTTACCACTCCGTAACGACAGAAAAGGCAACTGAAAAAGAAAAAAGGGAAAAACTTGTCAAGGTGCTTGCTTCTACACAAGAAGAAGAAGGACGGCTTGTAGCCATTTCAATTATTAATTTCCTTCTCTCTCTTAAATCTGGTGGCGTTTGAACATGGTTTGGCGGATGCCCACGGCCGCCGGGGGCCCATCCGCTGAAGAACCAGGCGGAGGAATTAGGCCCACTCTATGCCACATTGTCTATCATCTAAAAAGGGTACAAATCGTGTCACCTCCCAATCCACTCTTCCTCTAAAATATCTTCTTATCTTTTATTTCTTTTTCCTTTTTAATTGAGTCGATTGTCATTTCTTGTACATGTACCAAAGGAAGATAGAGTGTGTTAGATCCTGTATTATTCACTCTTGAGCCTTCGATGCAAGAAGCGAAAGTCATCTCCATCTTTAGGAGGCAATGATGGACATCCATTTTTTTCAACTGGAAAAAAAAAAAGATGGGATGGACTGGGTTACAACACTTCATAAAGAAAGAACAAATCCCGGACATCAAAGTTATTAGGATTTGAAACTATTTACTCCCACCTATATTGCTCCATGAACTTCATGTCACATAATAATATTGAAGCTTGAAATTAGACGAATGCAAAGAATGATGTCGCTTTTATACAGATTAACAAAAAAACAAAAAAAAACTATACACTACAGATCTATGATAAATTGATAATTCAGGAATATAATTAACTGGAGACGACCTAGAACAAGCCTTATTCTGCAGTGGTTCTGCTCTGTTTGACGAACAAAATGAAAAGAAGCCTTGAATCAATCCCAAATATTATATTGTGACATAATAATAATGCTGGAAGCTAGCTTTTGCTATCAAACACATTTACAAATTTCCAAAAATAAAAAAGAGGAAAAGAAAATTAATTTTATAGCACACACCTGAGGTCAGAAAGCAGAAGGCATATTTCTGACCCCAGCACATAATAAAAATGTCGGCACCTTTCTGTTTCATTGAACTGAAGCTAAAGCATTTGTCCAAAAGCCACTGAAAATCTCTGCGTATCCTTGCTATATATATCTGAAGCTTGGAAAACTTGTGGATGTTGCTGCTGACTACTATGGTGCCAACTAGTAGTCGCCTCATCTGTCATGAACCCCATTTCTGGTTTAACCTCACTGTAGAAAGATTGAGATGAGATTTGGTTGCCCAGAAAAACTGGGGTATTAAGATACTCAGACCATTTTATGTCTTCTTGTTCTGCTTGTAAGGGTACCACGTTAACATGGGAATCCTTTTCCCATGTTGAAGTGTTGTTCTCTATGAAGTTATTGCTGTACTTTTGTAATTGCATATCACTATCGCCCCCACTATTTTTGCCTCCATTGTTATTAAAGGCAGTGGCTTCCCATGCCTGAACACCATGAATATGGGCAGAGATATTGTTATCAGATTGGAGGCTAAGAGTGGGATTTGCATTTGTAGGCAAAATTGAATGGAGCAAAGTGGGAGTGACAGCTGAATTAAGGTCTGACATAACCTGAGAGGAAGTGGTAGAGCTAGGAATGAAGCAAAGAGAAGAACTGGTGTCAGGATTTGTTGCATAATTGTTGAAGGATTGGAAAGAGAAATAGCCTCCAACATCAGAAGAAGACCTATCCAGAAACAGATCATGGCAATTATTGTTGCTATTGTTGAAGTTGGAGGGTGATGAAACTTGAAGAGGAGGGTGTAGTTGTGCAGGTTTTGGTTTTGTTGACTCATGAACCAAAGAGTGTTGTTCATTGAATACTGAGGTTTTCTGATTAGTTCTGTCGGCGGAGGAAGGCTTATCCTTGTTGTTCTCGACCTCAGAGAGAGGCTTGTGAGTGTTTGGGTCAATGCCTCTTTGCCTGAGCTTCTTTTTCAGGCAGGAATTCCATAGATTCTTTATCTCGTTGTCGGTTCTTCCCGGCAACTGAGCTGCAATTTGAGACCACCTGGTAAATTCAGCAGCAAACCATTTAAACAAGAACAGCACATGAATTAATACTCTTATAATCCCATTGGCAAAATAAGCGAATTAAGAGAACGTACACTACAGTACATTATATACCTGTTTCCTAGTGCTGCGTGGAGCTCAATAATCAAATTTTCTTCCTGTTGGGAGAATGCTCCTCTCTTCAAATCAGGCCTCAGATAATTTATCCACCTTAATCTGCAGCTCTTCCCACATCTCTGCAAGCCTGCCATATTCATCAAAAGGATTAAACAAAGAGAACTTTTGTACACAGCACAGAATCAAGTGCAATATGAGAGAGACAAAAAGTACCAGCTAGTTTGGGGACAGAGCTCCAGCATCCATGGCCATGCTTGGTGATGTAATCGAGAAGCTTCTCGTCTTCCTCTGGTGACCAGAGGCCTTTTCTCAGCTTTTGCTTGTAGCAGCATGAGTGCCTTCCCATGTGCAGTTACTTTTTGAGAGTTCTCACACTCAGTGTATCTATCTATTGTACCTACGTGGATAGTGCAGCAGGAAGGAAGGAATTTTTATGTGAGTTCTAGGAAACAAGAAAGACAAAGAAAGGGAGGCTTCGGAGGGCTTTGACAAGCACGTTCCCAAAATAAAATGGCAGCTTAATAGGGAATCAAATAAATAGAAGGAGCCTTTCCACAAAGTTGAGTTCCAATGGGTTTTTCAATTCTTGTTTATATCCCTCCTCATGCTTCCTCTCCCTTTATTTATTCTTCATTTTCAAATTTATTTCTCATCAAAATAACAACAACAAAATTATATGACGATATATGAGTGAATTCAATCATGACATAATCATCTGGGTCCCACCAGGAGGGCTATTTTCTCAAGAGATCTCATGTTTTGACAGTAAAAAAAAAAAAAAAAAAAAAGCGCTTAACCAATAGCCTCTCGGAAGACTGTGAAAGAACCCATCCAGTTTAACTCCGTTGTTTTTAGAAGTAGCAGATCCAAAGCTAGGAAGTTTTTCACCGTCCTTTGTGACTGATTTAGGCAGCTATACGATGCATTCTACTTAGTCTTGGAAGTCATTATCGAGAATGACAAAAACGTCATAGTGTCACGCAATATAGTAAAATAATAATAAATTGTATGGAATTTGAAGGCAGAACAAGATAGGCCAAGGGTGAGCCGAAAGGGTAAGTTTGTGAAGAGCTAGTAAAGGGCTGAGATTAGTGAAGTGAACAAAGAAAGGATGCTGCATTAAAATCGATGATATATACGTTCTTAGTTCCCTTTGGTGATGATGCTTTGAAATTAAGGAAATGCTATATGTTTCTTTCTTTTTCCTGGAATAGGTTTTGTGCCGCGTACTCTTTAGTAGAAAGCTGAGCTTCTCAGAATTCTTGATCCTTTGGAAAAGTTTCGTCATTTGGGTACAAATGCTGATTTACCCTTTTCACATCTTTAGCAGGCTCATACTTTCTTCCCTTAGAAATACTGGAAAATTCAACCAACTCCTCCAAATGATTGTTTTTTCGGCAATTTGAAAATTACGTTACTTTGGCATTCAATTGGCTTTCTTAAATTTCAATACTCTGCCGCTATCCAAATTCTATGACTGTGTGGAAAGATAATAAAAGCAGAGCCTCTTTGTTGTAATATTTTTTTAAGATGTCAAGGGTCGGGCACTTCAATGATCGTTAATAATGGAAATAAACAAATGTACTTGTGTGTATAAATACGACAATCACAATAATGCAACTGTCCTTTGTTTATTGAGGCCTGCGATTCTTGAAATATATGAAAGCAGACAAATCTGGATCACCAATTATTACCATCTGCAGGTACTCTTAAATTGTCAGGACTTTCATTGCAGTTTGCATATATGTATGTATGTATGGTTTACAGTAACGGGAAAAATATACCAGATGATTATGAGGGTAAAAGGCCCAGGAATGTTTTGATAAAAAGTTGTTGACTTTCAATTGAAAAAGTCAAATTTTAAATGCTTGGAATGGTTTTGAACTGTGAGATCAGAGACGGAAGATTCCCGAATAGGTAATGATGAGGGATTGAATTGGAGCATGTTTGAATAGCAAATTCATCAATAACCTTGTTACTATGCGTCCTTTAAAGAAGGACAAGTTATTAACTTCCATAATTAAAACACCCAAATGAATAGTTTCAGAACAGGATAACTCACAAGACAGCAAAGTCCAACAACATGAGTGTGAGCAACTGTAAATTAAAAATTGGGTTGAAAAAAGGTGTGAACTTATTTGTTGTTTCTTTTTCTAAACAATAATTACATAACTTGGAATAGAAGTAATCAAAGAACATTTGCGGGCATAGATAAACTAATCACTTCATTTGTCTGTGTCTGTGTGAGATGGCCCAAATTGTACAATATTCGCTAAAATGATATAATTCATGGCAGAGAAACATCCAAACTGGTCACTTGTCCTATAAGTGCTTAACTTAAACAAGAACACGTTCATAATTTGAAAGAAGTATCTTCGCCTCCTTAATATTAATACATTAATATGGATAGCCTGTCTCTTGGTCCAGGCATTCTGAAAGTTTCCGTGGCGTAAACAATGACTCAATTATAAAAAGAAACTCCATGGAAGATGCTTTGTAATCTCCATACTCCATACCTCATCATGCGTTTAAAAGCTTATCTTCTTATTCCCATTCCCATATGAGCTGTTAAGTGAAGTCAAACTGGAACCTTTGTAAATTTGTCTCTGCCTCTGTACGTTAATAATATATGTCGGCTTCGTTGTCATTTGGAGTTTCACCGCAAATAATCAGTTTTGGTTCTTTAATAATCAAGTGATCAAATTGAAGTTGGTCAGCTTTATTATTGATCGTCTGTTTTTCTATAATCCCTTTCCTTTTCTTTCTTGTCTCCGGGGAAATGAATCATTGATGTTCGTGTTTGGAGAATCAATCTCTGATAACTAATGATTGGAAGCTATCAAATTGCAATATTTTAACCTCTTTTAAGTGGGAAAAAATCAAACTTGGCAACTCATTATCAATGAAGGAAGTGGGAAATATTCGCTGCCAGAACAGAGTAATCTGGAGGAGTTTCAGGCGAATATTAAAATGGTTTCCTCAAGAAAAAATGCATGCATGAAATCCTCCATAGCCGAATAAAGATAATATACAAGCATTTAAATAAACCAGACTATAAATCAGGGTAATAATAAATAATCCAGGCGAGAGGTAGTACAAAGGTCTACAGGTATTTTAAGTTTATACTTTATAGACACAGTAATTGTGAAGGGGAATGATAAAACAGAGGGAGACAAGAGTTGGGACGAATCTCATCCAAAATCACCTGTTCATTTTGCTGAGTGTTTGTCTCCCAAGTTGGTAAGCTGTGATTCCTTTGGGAAGGGTGAGTATGTAATTTTGGTGGGGTTGGTCCCACGTCAAGGCAAAACTTGATAATAAAAGGATTTTAATTTGTGTGTGGCATTATTGTGTGTTAGAATATGTGATAACAATCTTGGTAGGACCATGTTACGCCCTCTAATTCAGCTTATTATTTGTTTAGGTCCAAGTCCAATGCATGCTGCTACACACGCTTATTAAACAAACCCTTCCCCTTGTGCGTGTGTGTTTGTTTGTTCTCAGTTATGATTTAAAGTCTTTGGAAAAACCATTGATTACTATTGTTGAGATACAGCAGGAATTTTGTCCTCGCTTAGCTCAAATCACTATCTATCTCAAAACCAGAAGAACACAAGCGATACAGAGAAATTAGTAACGGTTTTCAATTAAGACCAGGAAATACATAAAGCTGAAACATGAATTGGTAGAACAGATCAACAGAACATCCACCAAGTTGAGATTTTGATGGGGTGGGGAGAATGAGATTTCCGCGTAAAGTGAACGGTATGATTTGAAAAGTGTTGAAGTGAGAGGAAGAACTATAATGGCGATGGGGAATTTATAAAGTGAAAGATAGGGAAGATCGTAATAATGAAGACAAGGCATTTGAAAAAAATGAGGGAGACACAATCCTTTTGCCCTTGAAACAAATTGGCGATAGATGCCTCTGCATTATCCTTAAATACATCTTTTCAGCAGCTAATTATAAATGTAACAAACAACTAATTGACAAGAAAGAGTCGCCCACACGCGCACACACATATATATTGTGCTTGTATTTTGATTTCGATTCATGACCTCTTTTTGCTTAGTGCAATGGAAAGTAATAGCTGTCAATTCCCAAATATTTGACATAAATTAATAAAATAAGCTGCTTGGAAACGTAGCAACATTTGCAACCATTGCCACTATGTTAACTTTTTTTTTAAAAAAAAAAAAAAAATTCAAACATTGATTTGCTCTCTCTCTCAAACCTTCCAACCCTGAAGTAATCATTAGTTAAGCTGCTGCAGTGAACTTAGCCCTTAAACAAACCCAGAGTAATTATTATCCCTCAGTTGTCTCAATAGCATTGTCACTTAAAGCAGAGAACACACTTTCAACATTTTTTTGAGTTAACTTCAATTTCCATAGCTTCTTCGGTTCTCCTTAACAAGATCAAAGTCTTATCGGTTCTCGTTAATATGACGATCCATTGGATACATTGGCACTGGTGTCAGTGGTGTGTATGAAAATTAATGAGACTATTTACTTATACTTTTTAGATTGATTGATACTATGCACTTCTTTCTTTTTCGCAGACATACAAGAAAATGAAACAGTAGAATGAAATGATGAAAAGTGGGGAAGAGTAATAAATTAATTAATATGGAGAAGGAAGGTTGATGGAGAAAAAGGGGTTGTAAGGTGAAGGGTTAGATTCTGAGAAGACATAAAATTATTAGTTAATGTTATGGAGGAGATAGATGGCTTCTTAATGGGGCCATCAAGGCCGATTGGAGTAGAAACACAGGCACATGCATCTTTGATTTTTCCATCTACACACACTCACGTCTCCGTCATGACGTCGTTGCTTTCCCTTTCTGGAAGATTAACATCTAACACTTTATTATTGTTTCCCTCGTCTGAATCTCCCTTCACTCTTCTTTAATTATCTCCTCTTTCCTTATTTTATTGTATTCTCAACCGGTTTGCCTCCATCTAACAGTGTTATCTATATATAATATATGCACACACCAAGCTTTCTTTCTTCTCTTGCTCCATGACATAGAATCACGTCGCAAAAGGCCTTAAACAATTATCAAAGGCTCTGTCTCCGGTTTCAATGTTACCCCATTGTTAGAATAATTACATCTTTATTGCTTTTGCTTTCTCTGTGAAACTAGCTAGTGCGAAATGATAATCAGATTTATCACCATATTTGCATCATTACTTGTAATTTTGGGAGAGAGAGCCTTGTGACTCTGAATCAACTGTTAAAGATTCTCCTTAGGCATTTGCTCTAGTGCCTGACTTTATTTTTACAAGCCTTGTGTCCATCTCTCGATGGAGAACCTAAACAGATGTTCATCATATCACAGGTCTTATCAAACTCGCCCCAAAGGAAGGAAAAAATAAAAGAGTTTTGAGGAGAAACAGTGCCAGACACGAGAAAGCCCTACCTCTTATCCATCATCCATGCACCTATATTTGGATGTTACTTTATAATAACAAATTGTTAATTGTAAGACAATCCGTAATGCTTGTCTCCTCTCCTCAACATGCCCGTGTGACCCCGACCCCTTTTCCACACCGTGTCGCTATCTTTTGTTTCCGCGGCTACCTCCCCTTCATATTCACTTAAAGTTAAAGACAAATGTCAAACTCTGTTAAAGTTAATGCAGAGATTCTCCTGCTTTTCTTGGTTACAGTCTGATTTGGCAAATACACTGGTGTTCATGGATTCTCTCTATGCATTGATGGTTCCTTGGGCTCTACTTTACTATGCCGTAGCCTATGTTTGAAAAGTGAAAACGAGGAGCTGCACCGTGAACTTTTCTTTTTTCCAGCTAAAATAATATGTATCTAGTATGCCTGCAAAAGTATGGAAGTAGATGTAACGAGTAATAGGATTGTTTGATATGAGATCAGTTGTGATAGGCCTGTTTATCAGAATTTTGGAAGCAAGCAATAATATACTAGAACTAAAGGCAAGGGACAAGGGTGAAGGAAATCAAGTGGCTAGCTTTAGAAGAAAGCCAGAAACATGGATTTGTAGTGTTAGGCCATATCTGGCATATCCAATTTACTTTTTTTTTGCCTGCCCTTAAACTGCCTCGGCCTTTATTGATCACGCAATCTTGATCCTATGACTCACCACTATCTCACTTCCTAATTTCGATAACATCTTTCATCCAAATTATATTCCACCCGCGTGACTTGACTATTCAGTTAAACATAATTCCATCTCTGTTTTTTTTTTCCCCTGAGAATTTATGAAGTTTCATGTTTGTACGTGATAAGGGGAAGCTGGAAACAGCGACCATATTTTGGGCCCAATAGGGTAATTGGGCTTCATATGTAGCCCAGACCATTAACAGAAACTTGCTGGACCGTCATGGTAATAGAAATAGAAACAAAAAAAAAAATAGAAATAGAAACCGCAACTTTGAGATTGCACGGTTTTGCGCGCCTTATGTGCTCGTTTGGAATAGCTTATGAAAAACTACTTATAGAAGTTTATGACTAATTCACATAAGTCAAGATAAAACTCCTCTCACATACTTTTCTTGTATTCCATAAACTCCAATTGAAAAGTTATTTATGGGGCTTCATAAGCCATCCCAAACGAACCCAAATCTCTCAAACAAGACCATATCCCCAGTCATTATTTTTCTACTACTGCAAAAAAAAAAAAAAAAGGAGCCACATTTCTATGGGTTTGTTAAAACTTAAAAAGTATGGCATAGCATCATTTATTACTTATTTCGTTGTCCAAGCGGGAATATCGCTCAGAACTAGACACCATATCGGGGTTCTGATATTAAAAAATAAAATGGTGGGGTTAATGAACCCAGCTATTTATAAGGTATGCTACATTTTGGACTTATTAGTAGCAAATGGTGATGATGTAAATTTGGAGTAAAACAACTTGGAATAGACGACTCAGGACGTTTGCTGCGGTTTTATTTACTTTGCCGCTTTCACAGTTCAAGCTAATTTTTTTTTATGATTAGTAGCTTGAAAAAGGTATGGGAATGGGAATCCCCTGTGATATACTTCTTAGCCGAACTTGCAGAGATGAGACACATACAGAAGATCTAAACTCAACATTTCCAGGGGAAACAACAACAACAACAACGACCAAAAAAAGAAAAAGAAAAATCTCCTTTCTATCTCCTTTCAATCAATGCCGAGCATCGTTCATGACCTGCAAGTCCAACCCAGCAGTCATTTTTTTCATTGGGTTATTAAGCTTATAAATTTGAATGTATATATGTGCGCGCGCGTGTTTGGGTACTTACACAGGTTTTACTCGTTACAAGATTATCCTCTCTGGCCAGGATTAACAAATTCCCTTATCATCACCATCCTGGGCATGACCGCTATAACGTGCAAAAGTTGATTCCTCTAATCCAACATTTGGTTCATCACACTAGCATCACAAGAAAGGAATAGTTCACCAACATCAACAGTTGTTTAGCAAAACTATCGCATTAGCAGGTAACTATCACCATCTTATTAACATATATATAAACTTCATCGTACTATTTGTAGTTTCTCATCAGCCCCGGCCTTTTAAGTAGTTTCTTATCAGCATTTGTCACAATAAATCAACTTGCAAGCATTTCTATGTAATAGTAAACATATATCCCAATACATATATATCTTTCAAACCTCAAGCATCTAGTCAAAGAACAGACCTGGGTAGAAATATCCCTTGTTGAGTTACTGCCGCCAGTGCCTTGTATAGGACCGTTCAAGCCAGAGGCTGAAGCAGAATCCATGTCGTTTGTGATTCCAGCTGTCCTACTGCCATTTAGTCCCAAAGTTGATGGGTTCATGAGAGGCGCTCCTGACAAAGGAAATCCCTGACCACATAACCCAAACATCTGAGGATTTGATCTTGCCATCCCATGCAAAGCAGTGGCCCCAAACATAGAGGGAACCGAAATGTAAGTTCCTTGCATTTGGGGCAACTGAATCATTGGAAATCTGGAACACCCACTACTCATATTAGGCATCCTCGTAGCATATCCCATTCCTAACCCCAATGGCATGCAACCACCCATAGGTGGAAATGTAGACATGGGTGAATGCATGTGCTGCATTCCATGGGGTAACATCATTGGAGGTACGTATAAACCAGCTCCCATTGACATCATCTGCATGAAGAGACAAGAAATGATATTATACTCTTGCTGAATCATCCAATAAGAAGTTTGAGATTTGATCATGAGTATAGGAGAGAGAGTACTTGAACTTGGAGCTGCAGTGTCTTCAGATACTCAATTGCTTCATCCAACATTGAAGCTTTGTCCACCTTATATTTCAAGTAAGAAGTCAGCTAAGTCTATGAAAAGCATGACGAATCACGTGTTTGTGTGTGCTTAATTGCTTATGTTTGGGGAATTGATCTCCTGCAATTTCAAGTATGAATTCACTCAATGAAACATCATATTTCATACATTAGCAGCTGAAATTCCACCCCCCCCCCCAAAAAAAAAAAAAAAACCACAACACACACACACACAAAAAGTGAGCTTCATTTAGAGCACTTGTAACCGAAACTATGAAAATCTTATCGTACTTTAACTTTGAACAAACTTGGATGAGCCTGTTTTTTTGTAGTTCAGAATCATGAAACAAGATCATTCCAGTATTTATGAAGCAATGCAAGTGAGCATAGCGAGGATGAGAAAAGAAATAGTCAAACCTTGTTGCAATTGGGTATGAGCTCTTGCAAAGCACGCATTTTCTCATTGAACTTGTCTCTTCGCCTCTGTGTACATAAGTCCAAAAAGAATAATACTCTTTAATCATATAAATGATAGACTACAGGACACAAACTCAGAAAAAAGTATGCTTTCTATATTTAGCAAAACATAATTAGAAAATGACGTGATCACCCTTTCAGATAGATTATGCACTTCAGCTGCCCGGCTTCTGTTGGAACCTGTACCTCCACGTGCAGGACCTGCCTTTCTGGTAAAGCCTGATTCTTCCTCGACATCCTGCACATAATTTTTTTCCAATGAAATATGGAAAAAATATTTGCATAATGTAATACACACCTAATGAATGTCTAGAAGTTTAGCAGTGTAAATCTAAAACAACTTACTTCACTATGACCCTCAGATCCCTCGGTGTCTCGATTTTTTCGTTTCAAATTTTGATTTGAGTTGTCTGAAAACATCTCCGCGCCATTGCCAGAGCAAACAGAGGAAGAGGCAACTGCCTGCTCTATGCTTTTTTCATGAGTTGTATGTCCTTTAGTGCTACTCTCAGCAAGAACTTGATCAGAAGTCTGATCGTCCTTGAAGGTATCTTTTTTGCGGGCTTGATTTAACTGTTCAGAAGTGGCGCCTTTCTGTTCCAGAGATTTCAATTCCAACGTTTCCAAATCATACTTGAAGGAACCCAACGCCTGTTGGCAGTGCATATTTGACTCCCCTGGATGTTCACTCTTGGGAATAACAAAGGCTGATTCAGGAGGATTGCCTCTAGTTGCGGCAGCACCTTTATTCACATGTAACATGCTTTCTGATCTTGCTAAAGATAAACCGGACTTCGTACTAATGCTCTGAAGATTGGCTTTCACGATAGCAGCAGGTCTTGCAAAGTGGGGGAAGTTGATTATGGTGGAAGCGGAATTAGTACAAGGTGTTATCGGGTCATTCTTATGCATCTTTAAGCTAGAGAAACCACCAGAGGGAGATGGAATCTCGGTGATTTCCCTGGAATGTGAATGCTGGGTGGCACTACAAGGATTATTATGACAGTCCCTGAATTCCCGATTACAGTTATGTTTTTTATCCCTTAGATAATGATTAACCGAGGGAGGGGTCTCATTTAGAGTGTCCCCAATCGGTTCATGAAAAAACCCAGAATTATAGTCATGTTGAAAGAAGTCATCTAGGGTATAATTCAACCAAGAAGTCGTGCTGTCATCTGGGCTCAAATCAACTTCACCAGTTGGTACTGACATCGGAATATCATTCAATCCTGAGTCTAAATCCCCGAACTTTCTCATCTGGATGTCGGTGGCATTTCCTACATCTTTGTCTCGAATCTTGGCACTGTGAGTGTGAGGTGGTAAACTCTTGGAAGTCGGGCTCCGTTTTGCTCTGCTGGATTGGCCTTGCGTTGAAATCTGACCATTTTCCTAAACCAGCTCAAGAAAATCATTCTAAGGTCTGCATTCAACGCCGCAAAACCAGAATTAATTAGAATTAGAAGGGAAATTGTATGAGAGTAATCAAGAGATTTTAACAGCAGATGGTATTGAACTTACGAGGAAGATTGATCAGTTGCACGTGGTTTTGCTCACGTCCTGGGAAACAAGGTTCTCTCTTGGCATCTGGTATAAGTCATACTGAGAAGCATTATATGTTGGATAGGAATACTATTAAACTCAAAAACGCTTCAAGCCATTGCACATTTTCCAGCATCCTATGTGGACACAGGAATTCAGGAAAAACATTGAAACTTCCCACTATGAGGCAACTGGCAAGCACTGTTGATTTTAAAAGGAGAAATGGTGTAGGAGTGGAGAAGTAACACAGCTCATGACTGTAATCAACAAAACAAAATCCTACTTTCTTATAGCAAAGTCATTATCAGGATAACATTAAAAACTAAAAAGACAACATAATTAATAGCAGAGCATCGGTCAAAGCAGGGAGAAGGCAATCGGGAAGACAGCGAATGGCTTGCAGCAGAATAGATTAATAGAAGGCAATCATGAGGTAGCAAAGCAGGGAAATACATGTAAGGGGGCGCAGGGAGCGAAAGATAGAGTTTGATTGAGGGTCAGGGGATTATTCTCTTTCCGAGCCATAATGGATTAGCTTCATTCTGCTTTGTGTGGGACCCATGGGAGACCAAATCCAACGGTAAACTTGGGCGAGCGAGTAGGCACACGCCATTGTTGGGCGGTGGTGTTGCCCATGAGGTGAGCTGACGAGGGAGAAGGAGGCGCTTGGCGTCCCTATTTTATGCACTCGGTTCGGAACAACGCACACAATTTTTTATATATGATGCTCACAAGTGTTACTCTGTTTTTGCTCAACACTAACCAGGGCGCGAGCGTTTTGTTTTGTGTGTGAATTATGCGACGATAGAAAATCTAACCCCTCCTTTCGAAAATGATCCTCTTCCTTAACTACTAATCATTTTCTAGCTTCGACTTTGATGATTAAGCGAAGCCACTAACTAATAAAAGAAAGGTTATCATCATCGTCATCACAATACCTGTGTTTTCTTAGTAACTGGATAATGGAAAGGCTTTCTTATTATGTGTTATATTACTACTGGTTTTTGTTCATGACACTGAAGGAGCGTCCTTTTCATGATCATAATGATTTTTAAGTTTGGTGTGGTTGAACTTTCCTAATGATTACTCTATTCCAAAAATATCAAAAACATGCATCAATGGTTTAAAGATAATTGTCTGAATTACAAAAACCATCAATAAATGAAAAAAAAAAGTCGCAACTGCTTTTGGAAAAAAGAAAACTTTACAACAAGGAGTAGATATTGGATTTGAAATAAGAGTGTTTGGGTAGTTTGAAATTTCAGAAGCCCTTTAATATAAGCCGAAACAAAATTTTGTTTACATTCTTATCTTGTAAATTATAAAAATAAGTTTTTAAAAAGTAATTCAAATACACACTTCAATGAAATGAAAAGGATGCAAGTCCGGGTGGACTGGTGGAGATTTGATGGGCGTACATAATTAAGGCACCAACTACTAATATTTTTTTATTTTTATTATAAGATAACAACTTATTTTAACTAATTCATTTATTATTATTTTTTTTTTTCCATTATGCCCTCATTTTTAACCAACTTATTTAAAGTTATATCATTAAAGTAGAGATGAAATTAGAAACATTTATTAATTTTAAACATAATTAATGAGTTAACTTTCATTCATTAGTTTATGAGAAAAAATAATTAGTATCTTATAAATAAGCATTGAAATGATTAGGTGGGATGGCGGGGCCCGTGGTATGGGTAATTCACACGGCCACTTGGATGCTTGTGAGACTGGTAAGGGGATTATGGCATACACGTGGACAAAAGGTAATAACTGGTGTCAAGGCGTGAAATTCCCGTGGTCCCACCTGACATATCCCAAATGGATAACGTTGTTCTGCAGCATCAGCCGCTAGAGTTGAGACTTAGGCCCTGTCTGGTTTGAGGGAGGGGAAGGGGAAGGGAATAATCTTTAGGGAGTGTATTAACCAAATTGTCATTAATGAAAAAAATATTTTATTTGTTGAGAA
This sequence comes from Acacia confusa, assembly GCA_037074495.1. Lineage (NCBI taxonomy): Eukaryota > Viridiplantae > Streptophyta > Magnoliopsida > Fabales > Fabaceae > Acacia > Acacia confusa. The sequence goes on along the minus strand of CM073507.1, from coordinate 1,782,940 downwards.
TATATTTTTGAAATATTAAAAATTTTCCATAGATAATTTAGTAAAGATGAGAGGAAAAATTTACCACTTCTCCTTCCCTCTCACTCCCTCTCCTCAAACCAAACACACTATTAACGTGGTCTTGATGGGTCAGGTCACAGCCTAGAAAGGGTCCGTTGTTTGGAAGTTAAGAAAACATCCATCTTTTAAAATTTGATATGAGAGCATACAAGGATGTAAGCTACGAGTATTTTTTAAAATTATAACTATTTTTTTAAAATTTTTTTTAAAAAGATAATTAATAAATTATAACAATTAGAATTTTAAATTTATAAATGTTGTCAACATTAAATAAATTATATTCATGTGAAATAAATTAAGTGAAACATTTTTATTTTTGCGTCATTAATTAAACATATATATATATATATATATATATATATATATATATATATATAAATAATAGTCTAGTCTAGCTTCAACATAAAGTTGTTTTAAGTACATAACCCTTCCATGATGTAAAAAAATTTAAACAAATTAGACAACAACAACTTCTTAAAAATAAAAACTTAGCAATAAAAAAAATATATAAATGGGCCAAACAGGCTTGCCTTGCAAACCCTTAGTCTTACATGATTGGCTCTTTTAGATGCAACTTCATTTCTAGTTTCATTTTAGAACCCCGACTTTTAAAGGGATCAAACTTAAACAGACTAATCCAATGGATTTAGCCTGATTTCTTTTTTTACTCTGCATGCCTGCATGTCCTCCCTCAAAAAACCAAACCCATTCTTGTTTAAATCTCCCCATCCATTCCGTAAATATGTTTAGTTTACACTTAAGCCTCCCATGTTGCTTTAATTTACCAGAGACGCCACTCATCACCCTCCACTTGGGGTGGTATACATCCATAGTTCCCATAAAAGAAGACGCGGGTTAGTGATGACCAGAGACATATATACAACGTCGAACTCATCTAAATTTCTTTCTGGACTCTCTCAAACTGATATTAATAAACAATATAATATTTGGATTGAAACATATCACCAACGTAACGATGTGTGGGCCATATCGAAGCCTATCCTTTGTGGGTGTGGGTATGAAATGGATGGATTTAGAAATGTGAAGGAAAGTGGGAGGTGATGACAGGTGTACGTGTACGTGGAAGGAAGAGGAGGGGGCAATGGGGATAATGATAATGAGAAAAAAGAGTGAAGGTGGAGATTCATGCATGCATGTGAGATCGATCAGGACAAATACAATTAAATTAAAGTAAAAGGAGATGGGGAAACGGACGCAGAGAAGACCGTGGATTGCATTATTAGCGTACTGCTCGCCATATTCTTGCCTCCGCTCGGTGTCTTCCTCAGGCTCAGACTCCAGGTATTTATTTATGATATATATATGCCTCTGTTTTTGTTTGGATTGGCGATAGAAACTCATTTTCTAATGTGATTTACAGAGTTTGTTTAACACTAACTCAAATAGGCTTTATGACGATGATAGGTGTTGTGATCGAGTGAGTAATGTTAATTAATGGAATATATAATGGATGAATATATTGCAGCTGGAGTTCTGGATTTGCCTCATCACCATCATTGCTTATCTTCCTGGAATTGTCTACACCGTCTACGTCCTCATGAAGTGGTTTAAACATTATCTCTCTCTCTTTGTATATATTCTTCATTTATTATTTTGACGTCAACTACTCATGCTTCTTCTCATTCCTTCATCCATATCTCGCCTACCCACAACAGATACCAACCCAACTTTTTAAACGCACAAGGCTAACACAGTTTCCGTCATCTCCTGTCCTTCGTTTTGGGATATTTCAATTTTCAATCTTACAAGTACATGAATGTTATATTTTCTGTTTGGAGGGGCTCCTCCATCTATTTTCTTGGTTGGGACCTAACCTCCTTGCATTTATTTAAATAACTTATTTTACACCGGTGATTTGAGAATACTGCCAAACTTCAGAATCCCCTGGGTTTCATCACTTGACGTGATGAGCTCAATGCCCCCCTTTAAAAAAAAAAAAATACTGAGAAACATTTACCAACAACTAAATGCTTGGTTGGAATTTTTAAGCGTACAATAGTAAAATTGTTGCTTGAGTTCAATCATTGAATGTAACTACGTACAATTTCGTTACCAAAAGAGTGGCTAGGATTTTCCTTTTTCTAAGTAACAAAACGAGCTAAATTAAGCCCAAAACCAGAATGATGGTGAATAATCAAGAATATCTTATGAGAGATATTTTCTTGGTACGTGGTGAATAAGAGATAATTAGTATCCAATATATTGATTAATGATCATGCATGAATTGAAACAGGAGGACAGAACGTCCCTATAAATCTCTCGTTGCAGTACGAGTGATGGAAGGGAGGAAGATATAAGAAGAAGAAAAAAAATCAGAGGCAGATAATTAAATTTGAATGCAGCGGAATAACAAATCTTTCTAACATGGAACCCATGCAATGAAGTGACCATGGAAGAAAAGGCGAAGTATTTTTGGAGGGTCTAAAATCAACAAAGGATGGGAAAGGAAGCCATACAAACCATCCAAAGGAAGTCACCTGGAGGTATATATCTTAGAAAAAGATGAACCTTTACGAATGTAGCCCACAACTATATATGGATGGTCAGGAATCGCCCGTGATTCCTGTGTAATATTATTTAAGCCCCGCAACAATCAATGTATCATTAATTAGCTTTTGGTCAAAAATGAAGGATGGAGATTATGCGAGGACACTGTAAACAAGACAACCCCCTTATTCTGTTTCCCTCAATGATTCTTCACCTTGTCTTTAGTCTTTACACACAGCATACCGTAAAGCAATATGGTTTACAGTAATGTGACAAATAAATATAAAACTTTGGGACGCTACACACAGGAGGCCGATTGGATCGCTCTGTAGTGTACAAATAAAGGGTATTGTTTTCATATTATTGCTGCTATATGTACGTACGTACGGAGTTTCTCAATGGGTGTATCTATAATTCGTTGTTGGGTAAGTAATTACGAGCTAGTTGAAGAGAATTTCTTGGGGTTAATTATTTTGGTCGGCTAGTTCGTCTTTAAGACCAAAACAGGCTCCTTTGAAAATTCTGCGTAGTGGAACGCTGCATTGGTAGCAGGCTATTGTATATTAATTAACAAGAGTTCTTAGTTTGTTTACCCCAAAAAACGAAGAATTGGTGGTAACTCATGATTAGGGAAGGAATAAAGGGAGGAAAAAATATTCATAAAGGCGGCTCCAAAAAGAAACTAGAGAATAGGACATTTTGGTCCGATCCAATTAAATAAGTTTATACATTGAGTATGTACATAATACAATTAGAAAAATAATGTGAAAGGGGAATTAAATAGAACATATTCGTCCCTCTGCAGCTCTTAATTTTCTTGATTCAGTGACTGTCATTAGTTGAAAAGTGAAACATACTTTCACTTTCAAGCCCTTTTAATTATATTAAACAAACGTAATTGTTTTGGTCTAAAGCGAAACAAATGAGGGGCTTTATGCGTTCAAAGTGGAAAACGATCACTTTCACAATTCACTGGCCACCAAACCAAACCATAACCATTGTTTCTTAATTTGCCACGCCAGCTTCATCTGTCCAGTCACGAGATTCTTCGCTGTTGGGAAGTTTTACGCAGCAAGCATGCACCCCTATAAATTCATTACCACACTGCCATACTTCAATTCAAAACCAAGAACAAGCTCTCGTATATCTCAGCTTTCTTCCTCATACAGAGACACAACAAAAACAAAAAGCCATGGGAGGCAGCAACAACAGGCCGAGGAAGTCATCTTCGGGGTTCATGTCAGTCTTCAGCATGTTCAAGTCCAACAAGAAGAACAGAGGAGGCTACTATGATTCCTACGACAACGGAACGAAGGCTCGTAAAGGCTGGCCCAGTGATGAAGACGAGGGTCGTTGGGGAGTGGCTGAGCCTGGGATTGACGTTAAAGCTGAAGCCTTCATCGGTCGCTACAAGCGACGTGTTTCTGAGTCTGAACGCTTTGAGATTGATCCTGCTTTAACTGACGCCTAATAAGAAGCTTCATATATGTATATTTGTTCGTTTACAGGTTGACTTTCCATTCTTACATCCATATTCCTTCTGGCTTGTACTTACAACTTGATCCTGCTTCAGCAGGCGCCCAATAAGAGACTCAATATGTAAATTTGTTTATTTCTATAGACTGCTATTTTCAGTTTCATATTAATTATAGTTTGTATCATAGCGTGTGCTTTATGTGAAGTGGATGTGTATATATTTGTCATTATGTCTCTGGATTGATTGAACATTAATCAACGACTGCGTAACTCTCTCCTCACGCCTTCACTTGTTGAAACCTATTATAAAACAGTGGGAGTTCAGAACATCGTTTGTTTAACTAAGATACTTTCATACATGACAAGATTGATTTCTTTTGAAATCTTAAAAAAGTTAATTAAATTGCTTTCAAATATTTATATTTATTATTATTTTTTTAAAACTATATATTTTGCTTAACTTATATATAGATATATAATATATGATATGATGAAGTAATTTATTTAACTTAAAATAATATATAAAAATAAAAAAAAAGCAAACTATGTTTTATATTTGGAAATGAAGGGAGGGAGTATTTCTTGGTGAGGAAGAATCAAGGTGAAAGTTCCGACACACGAATTCATTCACATCCATACAGTCCATTCACCGAGCTGTAGACGGTATATGGTACTGTAGTATCTAATTTCAACCGAGGCCAAAACAGCAATATTGAAACGGTCTGGGTTCTCATAATACCAGACTATATAGTGTTAAGAAATCTATGATCTGTTAACAAAGGAAAAACCTGTGTGAAAATATTTTCAATCGCGAAACGATCGACGACAGTTAAACTGCTCCTAATTAATTAAAGTAGACGCACAAACGACAACGTTAAAATGGTCTCAATCCTGAGAATTGATCATAGAAGATATTCTAATGATTGCTGGGGTTGAGATTGACAGTGAATTTCAGTCTCAGAGTCCTTTGATTCTAGCATATCAGGCAATAAAAGCAGCGGTTATGAGTGACGGATTTGATGCCTGGAATTGTTCAAAACATGGACAGTTGCGCGTGAGCGATGTCTGCTTGTAACTATAACCTATGACACGATTAGAGACCCTGCCATACATCGCTTAGAATTTCGTGATTTGAAAAAAAGGTGGTACTAAGGTTCTGGGAATCCCAGAAACTGCTAGGAAGGGTGGTCGTGGTTTCACTGGGAACCAAGTCGTACGTCGCACATGTTTCTCTGTCGCCCTTTCCTCTCCTTTAATTTATTCCTTACTTAATCACCACTGGTTACTACCAACCTCTTCACTTTAAAGGGTCTACCAGGCTAACAACTGGTGTTAAAGCCAAATAAAGTATCGTGCAAATGCATCCAATCAATGGCTTTCTAGCTACCGCGCGGAATTGGATTCCTGTGTTTGGTGACCACCTGTTGTAACCTCATTTGGTGGAAGGAGTAAATTATCGGTACTACTAAATGTACCGAGGGATGCAGATGCATTCTGAAAGTGAAAAGAACAAAGTGGGAAATGGGAATAACAGAGCATGAATTACCTGGCGCGCAAGCTTCCCTTTCCATACAACATGCGAGTGTTGGTAGGAGAAGAAACTAGAATAACGTGAGAGGCAACCAGCAGTACGTGGTGCATATTATTCTTGTACAAGTTTAATATATATTAATCAAAAAATTCTTTTATATTATTCCAAAAATATCTTCCACACTACTCAAAATGACTAAATCGATAGTTTAGTTTTTTTAAGAGATGTTTTGTGTAAATTCTGTATACTGAGCCTCTGGACCACTCTGGTTGTGAGGTGTTGAGGCACTCACGTCACCAATCTTCCATGTTGCTTCCAAGGCCAATAGGATTGTTTTTCTTCCATTATATTAATTAATGATCATGCATGAATTGAAACAGGAGGACAAAACGTCCCTAGAAATCTCTCGCTGCAGTACGAGTGATGGAGGGGAGGAAGATACAAGAAGAAGAAGAAAAATCAGAGGCAGATAATTAAATTTGAATGTGGCGGAATAACAAATCTTTCTAACATGGTGCCCATGCCATACAATGAAGTGACCATGGAAGAAAAGGCGAAGTATTATTGGAGTGTCTAAAATCAACAAAGGATGAGAAAGGAAGCCATAGAAACCATCCAAAGGAAGTCACCTGGAGGTATCTTAGAAAAAGCGGAACCTATACGAATGTAGCCCACAACTATGGATGGTCAGGAATCACCCGTGATTCCTGTGTAATATTCTTAAAGCCCTGCAACAATCAATGTATCATTCGCTTTTGGTAAAAAATGAAGGATGGAGTGTTAGAAAAACTAAACGATCTAATCATGCTTTAATCATCAAATAAGCAATCAGATCTAATGCAAAATAAAAAAAAGTAAAATGCAGAAATACCTCCAGCCATTGATTCATCGTGAAAGCAGAATACCACAATCCTTCTAAGTTCTCACTCTCACTCTCTTTAGATGGTGTTATGTTATCCGTCGTGTGAGTAGACTTAGGGGACCGGGTAAATAAATAGGAAAGGCACAGAGTAATTTCCACGTCTTCCCATCAAAGACGTGTCAGCCTTACGTGCTGAATTCATGGGCGGTTAAGATTTTGGTGAATCTGAACGTGGACCACTTCTTAATTTTATAATTAATAAATCCCAATATTAATTCAAATTAATATATATAATATTAATTCAAATTAATGTATAAATAATAATTATAAAATTCCAACATTCTCCCACTTGGTCCACACATTTCACCATATACCATAAGGAAAAACAAAATGCATGGATCATAGCGATAGGTCCTCTTAAAACAAGTATTATTTTCCATGTATCACATTGCATCATGTCTCCCAAGCCCGTGTTACTTAATGAATAAACCCCATGTTTATTCTCGGTCCAAACTTAATGATATTTCTCAAATTAAATAAACATATGAATATGTGCACAAGACTGAAATGAGAAAATATCCAAATAGGGTTTCATAGAACGACATCTATCTTACAACGAAAATTTCATAAAGGAATCAAGTCCCATTCTTTCTGCATGATCCTTTGATTTCAATGTAGGCATGCCTTTAGTTAAAGGATCAATAATCATCAATTCAATGCTCATGTGTTCAATAACCACTATTTTATTTTTAACACGCTCTCTTATGGCTAAACACTTAATGTCGATGTGCTAGATTCGACTACAACCTTTTGTTGTTCTTGGCTATAAGAGCAGCAACTGAATTGTCATAATATAACATTAGTGACCTAGAAATTGGATCCATGATTCTAAGCCCAAGAATGAAACCCCTCATCCATACATCATGTGAGGTGGCCTCAAAACAAAATACGAACTTAGCTTACATAGTGGAAGTAGCAATTAAAGACTACTTTTTACTATTCCATTATACAGCTCCATCGGCTAGCATAAAAATATATCCTGAAGCGGATTTTCTTAAGTAAATGCAGCCATCATAGTCTGAATCAAAGTAGCCAGTCACTTCCAGATTGTCAGTCCGTTTGTACTGAAGCATTAATCTTTTGTTCCTTGAAGGTATCTCAACACCTTCTTCACGGCTTTTCAGTGGTTTATACCTGGGTTACTCTGATATCTCCCTAATACTCCAACAGCAAATGCAATGTCAGGTCTAGTGCAGACCTGAGTATACATTAGGCTTCCTACAGCTGAAGCATAAGGGATGTGTCTCATTCTTTCCCACTAAAAATCACTCTTTGGGCACTGGTCCAGATTGAACCTGTCACCTTTCACAACAGGAGCTACACTAGGTGAACAATATTTGATCTGAAATCTTTCTAAAACTTTATTGATATAGGTTTCTTGAGACAAACTTATAATACCTTGATGTCTGTCTCTATGTATCTTAATGCCAATGACATAAGACACATTCCCCATATCCTTCATATCAAAGTTTTCATAAAGGAATTGTTTCACTTCATATAGTAAGCCATTATCATTAGATGCAAGCAGAATATCATTCTCATACAGAATAAGGAAACAAATCTTGCTCCCACTGACCTTCTGGTATATACATTCATTTACAATGTTCTCTACAAGACCAAATGAAGAGATAACATTATGAAACTTTAAATACCATTGTCGGGAAACTTGTTTCAATCCATATATGGATTTCCTGAGTTTGCACACCAAATGCTCACCATCACTAGAAGAAAATCCTTCTGGTTGCTTCTTGTAAACCTATTCCTCTAGTTCTTCATTGAGAAATGTCGTTTTCACATCCATTCGTTGCAACTCTAAGTCAAAATGTGCAACTAAAACTAGGATGATACGAAGTGAATCTTTCTTGGATACAGGAGAAAAAGTCTCCTTGTAGTCGATTCCTTCTCTTTGAGTGAATCCTTTAGCAATGAGTCTTGCTTTATGTCTGTTAAGGTTGCTCAATGAGCCTCTCTTTGTTTTGAAAACTCATTTATATTCAATAGCTTTTGCACCATCAAGCAACTCAACAAGATCTGAGACTCTGTTAGATGCCATAGAATTCATCTCATCCTTTATAGCTTCATACCATGATCTTGATTCTCTACAATTCATGGCTTGTGAAAACCTTTCATGATCATTCTCAGCTCCTACATTATAGTCAGATTCTTGCAAATACATAATATATTCACTAGGTATCGTTGATCTTCTTGTTCTAGTAGATCTCCTTAATGCTGTTTCATTATCTTCTTAAGGAACTTGTTGTTCAACTGATTGTTCAACAACTTCCAATTGTTCCTCATTAACAGCTTGATTTACTGGATCAATAAAAGCGGGTTGTGGATTTTGATTGACTAGTTGTACAACACTCAGTTGAACTGAAGGAGTATTGTTAACAACCAATCTCAAACTTGAAGCGGAAGTGGAAGGTTGATTATCTGAGTGATCCTTTTCAAAAACAGGGTCTCTGAATTGATCGCTTCCACTGATCAAGTCATATTCAAGAAATTTGGCATTTCTTGGTTCCACACTCTCTCCTATTTCCATTATCAGCCCTACCTCATTCTGAACACACATGATCAAAGATTCATTAATTGACCATTTATTTTTATGTGTGTTAAACGATATCTTGAAGGTTCCATATGACTATGGAAGAGTGTTCCGACTATAGTGTATAAGGAAAGAATCAGACATGTCAACCCCAAGTGTCTTTAGTTGAGCTGCTATGTCCCTCATCTGCATGATGTGCTCATGCACATATTTTAATGCAGTGAGTCTTAGGGATGAAGACTTCATTATTAGGGTACTGGCAAGTGCCTTATCTGAAGTCTGAAATTGATCATCAATCGCCTTCAGAAGTGGCCTAATCTTGTCATGTTGTTCGACAGAACCACAAATACCAGCAGGGATTGAGGTCTTTACGAACATAACTGAGAGGCGATTAGATCGCTCCCACTTTTCATAAAGATCAACCTCATCTGGAGTGCTGGTCTCCCTGATGGAAGGTGGTTCATCTTTCCTAATAGCATAGTCAATGTCCATCCACCCTAATTGGAGAAGAACTCTCTCTCTCTCTCTCCATACCTTATAGTTATCACCCCTTAGTTCGAGAACCTCACATTTCATATCAGAGAAATTTACAGGTCATTTAACTTTATAATAATGAACATACATGCTTAAGAACACTAAAATTTGAGACTAATAAATGTCATGTTTTACCAATGTAAATCATGCAAAATATGTAAATATAGTGACATACAACTTGCATGTGGGCTAAAGTTATAATTCAATTAGATTCACAATTCTATGATAAAACTATCAAATTATTTTTTTATTCTTAATTCATGTGGGCAAGTTAAGAATATAGTTTGATATTCTATTACAATTAATCGCATCATTATGAATTCGTATCACTAAAGTCTACCTGTGGGCAAAGACATTAGCATAGCATGAATTTATATCGAATCGATGAAACTAGAATGTAGTTATATCCCCTAATACCTGTGGGCTACTTAGAAAATATAATGTCATTCTATTTCACCCTAATTAAAACTATAGTTATAATCATCTGCATGTGGGCAAAGATTAATTATAACCACATATTTAATTACAATAGATGTCTTTAAATCTTTATGTGATGTATTTTGTTCATTAGAGCAAAATAAGGTGTATGTGCATAATGAGGATGTTTTGGCTACTCCTCAATTCTACATACTCATCACAAAAACATCACTCCATTGTGTATACTGATTGTACACATGATCATAATTTTGATATGGTATAACCTTATGTGATCAAATATGCATACAACATGTGCATAAGGATGTTGTGGCTATTCCTTAAACAAAACATATATGCTAGTCACTAATATCAAATGTGTACAATGTAGATACCATACACATACACACAATGTCAATAGGAATCTTAATTAATTTAATCAACTAAATCATTAATGTGAATAAATAAATATTTACTCACCATTTATTGATATTCTAAAATCCATATATGATTATCTATGCATGTTATAAGAGGGTGTGGTAGCCACTACTCTTGCACACAAGTTAATCATTAATATCAATAATGTGCATTTAAATTTTGTATATGCACAACTTCATGGAGGACTTAACCAATTAATTTAATCAACATAAGTGACTAAACACAATTTTCCCACTTTGATTAAATTAATACTCCTTAAGATGCATACTTATCACCAATATTAACTTTGTGCATTTAGATTCCAAATATGCACAAGTATTTAATGAGAATTTAATTGATTAATTTAATCAACAAAATGTGATTAAATAATCATCTTAGAAAAATTCTCCCACTATCTTGTGTATTCAAAATCAAATATAATATATGCACATCTTAATGGAGGGATTAATTGATTAATTTGATCAAAATAAAATGACCAAATAATCTAAGAAAAATCCTCTCACTGTTTAATGTATCTAAAATTGTTTAAATAATTAATATTAGCATAATTCAGCTGAAACTTGGCTTCAAAAATTTTGAACCAAATGTTTCAATCCTAATTAATCATACAAAACATATAATAAAAATTCCTGTGGGATAAGATTTATTATATTACATATGATTAATTACAACTAATGTTATAATCTGATCATACAACTAAATATATAATTTTAATTAATTAAAGATGCTGTAGCTACTCTCTCACTAATTAAAACATATAGATCACTCAACATTAATATTTAATATTGCAATAAACCATAAGCAATATTAAAATAAAATTAAATATTCATGTGTTATATTATTCAACTTAATATTGCATGTATTATAAAATAATAATTAATACATACAATTAATTAAAATAATCACATGAATCGAAAATAAATTAATTTTTAGATTTATTTTAAATCCAAAATTAACGCTATGGATATAAATTAAATCCACCAGAGACACCCAACTATCAGGTCTGAGGCTTCCAAATAAGACTTCGGTCTTAATCTGTGAGAGCATAGGTTCGAACCCTGCTTATGGCATTTTCAAAATTTTGGCAGTTAAGTAAGAAAACATTTAAATTTAGTAAAAGCTGATTCACTGCCACGCATGAGCACGTGGCTCAGTTGGCAAAGCGCCAGCCATCAGGCGCCCACGCGCCAGCCATCACCGGCTCGAATCCTGCTGGCTGGAGTTTTTCCAGAAACTTTGCTTATTAAATAAAAGCCTTATATAAATTAAATTAAAACCTGAATCATGGACAACAAAAGTTCACGGTCCAGCTGGTGAAGCGCTAGCTAATAGGAGCTATACACCAGCTGGTTGGGAGTTCGAATCCTTGTTGGTTCCTTTCTGCGTTCTTCATTCTCAATTTTTTTTTTGTTTTCAAAACGCAAACGAAATGGGCCCAACAAAAAACGCATCTAGCCCAAACAGCGTCTGGCCCATCTTCTTAATAAGTGAAACGCAGCGTTTCACCATGGCCCAAAACGACGCCGTCTGGGTCGTCTGCCCTGCCCGTTTGGAAACCCGACCCGACGCAACAACCCGAGGTGGCCCGGTTCCTGCAGCCGCAATTCGCGATTCTAGGTGACTTTTTCAGGCGATTGTAGAGGTCCTTCCAGGCGTTTTTGACGGTAAGAACCACAGAAAACATGATCGCAAACCATACAATCATGAAATCAGAGAGTTCAAACCAAATCAAAATAAATTCGAGACAAATTTAAACCATGAAAATTTCTCCAGTTTTCCGATGAAGGACCGATGGTTCTGAGCTTAAAAAAAATGATCTTTAATTTCAGTTTTCATCAGAAGGCAAGCATAATCTCAGGATAGTTACTAAAATTCGAAATAATCTTAATCGAAAAACTTCAAGCTTCCGACGGCAACAACCCATGGCTCCAGCCGAAGAAAGAAAAACCAGATCAATGTATATAAATCTAAAACCTAGGTTGGAAGCATATTCACAGCGAAAAAACATGATTAACTCTAGGTCTCAGTTCAAAATAACAGGATTGACAGGATTCTTCGAATGTATATAAAAGCCGTGGATATATATAAATATTCTCTGATGCTCTCATGATTCCATAATTCCAAAGATAACATAATAACCAAATTAATATCAGTCAAAATGAATTACGGGCAACAAGCAATCATTCAGATGTGAGAGCATGATCAAATAAGAATCAAGGCAGAGGCATATGTTTTGCTATGATACCAAATGTTTAGAAAAACTAAATGATCTAATCATGTTTTAATCATCAAATAAGCAATCAGATCTAATGCGGAATAAAAAAAGTAAAATGCAGAAGTACCTCCAGCCATTGATTCATCATGAAAGCAGAAGACTACAATACTTCTAAGTCCTCACTCTCACTCTCTTTAGATAGTGTTATGTTATCTATCGTGTGAATAGATTTAGGGGACCGGGTAAATAAATAGGAAAGGCACAGAGTAATTTCGCCACATCTTCCCATCAAAGACGTGCCAGCCTTACGTGCTAAATTCATGGGCGGTTAAGATTTTGGTGGATCTGAACGTGGACCACTTCTTAATTTTATAATTAATAAATCCCAATATTAATTCAAATTAATATATATAATATTAATTCAAATTAATGTATAAATAATAATTATAAAATTCCAACATGGAGATTATGCAAGGTCACTGTAAACAAGACAACCCCCTTATTTTGTTTCCCTCAATGTATCCTCACCTTTTCTTTAGTCTTTGCACTCAGCATACCGTAAAGCAATATGGTTTACAGTGTGACAGGTAAATATAAAACTTTGGGACACAACACACAGGAGGCCGATTGGTCGATCTGTAGCGTACAAAATAAAGGGTTTTGTTTTCAAATTTATGCTGCTATATGTACGTACATACGGATTTTCTCAATGGCTGTATCTATAATTCGTTGTCGGGCTAGTAATTGCGAGCTAGTTGCAGAGAATTTCTTGGGGTTAATTATTTTGGTCCGCTAGTTCGTTTTTAAGACCAAAACAGGCTCCTTTGAGAATTCTACGAAGTGGAACGTTGCATTGGCAGCAGGCTAGGCTTGTGGCCTTGTATATTTCTTAGTTTGTTTGCCCCAAAAAACGAAGAATTGGTAAGTAGGCGGTAACTCATGATTAGGGAAGGAATAAAGGGAGGAAAAAATATTCATAAAGGCGGCTCCGAAAGAAACAAGAGAATATATAGGATATTTTGGTCCGATCCAATTAAATAAGTTTATACATTGAGTATGTACATAATACAATTAGAAAAATAATGTGAAAGGGGAATTAAATAGAACATATTCGTCCCTCTGCAGCTCTTAATTTTCTTGATTCAGTGACTGTCATTAGTTGAAAAGTGAAACAGACTTTCACTTTCAAGCCCTTTTAATTATATTAAACAAACGTAATTGTTTTGGTCTAGAGCGAAACAAATGAGGGGCTTTATGCGGTCAAAGTGGAAAACGATCACTTTCACAATTCACTGGCCACCAAACCATAACCATTGTTTCTTAATTTGCCACGTCAGCTTCATCTGTCCAGTCATGAGATTCTTCGCTTTAGGGAAGGTTTACGCAGCAAGCATGCACCCCTATAAATTCATTACCACACTGCCATACTTCAATTCAAAACCAAGAACAAGCTCTCAAATATCTCAGCTTTCTTCCTCACACAGAGACACAGCAAAAGCAAAAAGCCATGGGAGGCAGCAACAACAGGCAGAGGAAGTCATCTTCGGGGTTCATGTCAGTCTTCAGCATGTTCAAGTCCAACAACAGGAACAGAGGAGGCTACTATGATTCCTACGACGACGGAACGAAGGCTCGTAAAGTGTGGCACAGTGATGAAGACAAGGGTCGTTGGGGAGTGGCTGAGCCTGGGATTGACGTTAAAGCTGAAGCCTTCATCGCTCGCTACAAACGACGTGTTTCAGAGTCTGAACGCTTTGAGATTGATCCTGCTTTAACTGACGCCTAATAAGAAGCTTCATATGTATATTTGTTCGTTTATATGTTGACTTTCCATTCTTACATCTATATTCCTTCTGGCTTGTACTTACAACTTGATCCTCCTTCAGCAGGAGCCCAATAAGAAACTCAGAATTTGTTTATTTCTATAGACTGTTATTTTCAGTTTCATATGACTTCTAGTTTGTATTATAGCGTGTGCTTTATGTGAAGTGGATATGTATACATTTGTCATTATGTCTCTGGATTAGTTGAACATTAATCAACGACTGCGTAAGTCTCTCCTCACGCCTTCACTTGTTGAAACCCATTATAAAACAGTTGGAGTTCAGAGTTTGTTTAACTAAGATACTTTCTTATAAGACAAGATTTACTTTTTTATAAATATTAGAAAATTTAATTAAATTGTTTTAAAATATTTATATTTATTATTTTTTTCCCAAAACTATATATTTTGCTTAACTTATATATAGATATATGATTGAGAAAATATCAATCAAGTCTCAAGGAAAAGAAAAAATATAAAAAAAGTTCCAACTCCAAATCCCTTATAAAAAAAGTCCTAAAAAAAATCACTTATTGGACTTTTTTTTATATTAATTATGGAATTCCAAAATAAAAAAAGTTTTATTATCAAAATGACTTTTCATGTTATTAAAATGGTTTTTCTTGTTGTTAAAATTTTCCTATAAAAACATTTTTGTTAAAATGGTTTTTAATATTGTTAAAATGACTTTTCCTGAGTTTTTACTCCGGTGTATAAAATCTTAGAAATCTAGAAAATTTTTAACAATAGGAAAAACCATTTTAACAACATAAAAATTCATTTTGACAATAATAATTTTATAAGAAAATTTTAACAATAAAAAAAAATAGGACTTCTTTGATATATGAATTCTGTAACTAATCTATGATATATATTAGCAAATTTATGATTAGGACTTTTTTGATATTTTTTTTCTTTCTTTAGACCTCAATGATATTTTTCCTATATAATTTAAAAATATTATATATATATATATATATATATATATATATATATGATTAAATAATTTATTTAACTTAAAATAATATCTTTAAAAAAGCTATATCTTATATTTAAAAACGAAGCGCTGGGTATTTCTTTGTGAGCAAGAATCAAGGTGAACGTTCCGACACAAGAATTCATTCACATCCATACAGTTAACTGCTATTCACCGAGCTTTAGACAGTATATGGTACGGTACTATCTAATTTCAACCGAGGCCAGAACAGCAATGTTGAAACGGTGTGGGTTCTCATAATACCAGACTAAAGTGTTAGGAAATCTATGATCTGTTAACAAAGGAAAAATCTGTGTGTGAAAATATTTTCAGTCGCGAAACGATCGACGACAGTTAAACTGCTCCTAATTAATTACAGCAGAGTCACAAACGACAACGTTAAAATGGTCTCAATCCTGAGAATTAATCATAGAAGATATTCTAATGATTGCTGGGGTTGAGATTGACAGTGAATTTCAGTCTCAGAGTCCTTTTATTCTAGCATATCAGGCAATAAAAGCAGCGGTTATGAGTGACGGATTTGATGCCAGGAATTGTTCAAAACATGGACAGTTGCGCGTGGGCGATGTCTGCTTGTAACTATAACCTATGACACGATTAGTGACGCTGCCATACATCGCTTAGAATTTCGTGATTTGAAAAAAAGGTGAGACTAATTGCATGACAAGAGTGTTAATGTTGAAGAGTTAAATGAACGTCGGCTCTGGGAATCCCAGAACTGCTAGGAAGGGTGGTTGTGGTTTCATTGGGAACCATGTCGTACGTCGAACATGTTTCTCTGTCGCCTTTTCCTCTCCTTTATTCCTTACTTAATCACCACTGGTTACTACCAACCTCTTCACTTTGAAGGGTCAACCAAGCTAACAACTCGTGTTAAAGCCAAATAATGTATCGTACGTGCAAATGCATCCAATCAATGGCTTTCTAGCTACGGCGCGGAATTGGATTCCTGTGTTTGGTGACCACCTGTTTTAACCTGATTTGGCTTCAAGGAGTAAATTATCGGTACAACTAAATGTACCGAGGATGCAGATTCATTCTGAAAGTGAAAAGAACAAAGTGGGAAATGGGAATAACAGAGCATGAATCACCTGGCGCGCGAGCTTCCCTTTCCATACAACATGCGAGTGTTGGTAGGAGAAAAAACTAGAATAACGTGAGAGGCAACCAGCAGTGGTGCATATTATTGTTGTACAAGTTTAATATATATTAATAGCAAAATTCTTTTATATTATTCAAGAATATCTTCCGCACAACTCAAAATGACTAAATCGTTTAGTTTTTTTAAGTGAGGTTTTGTGTAAATTCTGCACTGAGCCTCTGGAGTCTGGACCACTCTGGCTGTGAGGTGTTGAGGCATTCACATCACCAATCTTCCATATTGCTTCTCAGACCAATAGAATTGTCTTTCTTCCATTATATTAATTAATGATCATGCATGAATTGAAACAGGAGGACAAATCGTCCCTAGAAATTTCTCGTTAGTTGCAATACTAGTGATGGAGAGGTGGAAGATATAAGAAGAAGAAAAAAATCAGAGGCAGATAATTAAATTTGAATGCAGCGGAATAACAATCTTTCTAACATGGAACCCATGCAATGAAGTGACTATGGAAGAAAAGGCGAAGTATTTTGGAGGGTCTAAAATCAACAAAGGATGGGAAAGGAAGCCATACAAACCATCCAAAGGAAGTCACCTGGAGGACTAATTAATGTAACCCACAACGCAACTATGGATGGTCAGGAATCGCCCGTTGTTCCTGTGTAATATTATTAAAGCCCTGCAACAATCAATGTATCATTAGCTTTTGGTCAAAAATGAAGGACGATGGAGATTATACGAGGTCACTACTGTAAGCAAGACAACGCCCTTATTTTGTTTACCTCAATGTATCCTCACCTTTTCTTTAGTTTTTACACCCAGCAGCATGCCGTAAACCAATATGGTTTACTGTAATATGACAAATAAATATAAAACTTTGGGACACAACGCAGTGACACACAGGAGGCCGATTGGATCGATCTGTAGCGTATAAAATAAAGGGTTTTGTTTTCATATTTATTCTGCTATATGTACGTACGTATGGAGTTTCTCAACGGGTTTATCTATAATTCGTTGTTGGGTTAGAATTGCGAGCTAGTTGAAGAGAATTTCTTGGGGTAAAGACCAAAATAGGCTCCTTTGAAAATTCTGCGTAGTGGAACGCCGCATTGGCAGCAGGCTAGGCTTGTGTCCTTGTATATTTCTTAGTTTGTTTGCTTGGTAGTAGGTGATAACTCATGATTAGGGAAGGAATAAAGGGAGGAAAAAATGGGAAAATATCACTTAGGTTTTAAGAAAGTGAAAAAATATCAAAAAAGTTTTAGGGACTTTTTTTTATAATAATTACAGAAATTTTAACAATAGAAAATACCATTTTAATAATTGGAAATGTCATTTTAACAACAAGACTTTTTTTTATATTTTTTCTCTTCCTTAAGGCCTGAGTGATATTTCCCAAAAAGAAAAATATATTCATAGAGGCGGCTCCAAAAAGAAACAAGAGAATAGGACATTTTGGTCTGATCTAATTAAATAAGTTTACAAATTGATTATCACATAAAACAATCAGAAAAATAAAACCTTGCAAAATAATGTGAAAGGAGAATTAAATGGAACATATTCGTCCCTCTGCAGCTCTTAATTTTCTTGATTCACTAATAGTCATTAGTTGACAAGTGAAATAGACTTTCACTTTCAACCCCTTTTTAATTATAGGGTTTAATATTTCTATCTTTACTGTAAAAATATTTTTTTTTGTCTCACTTATATAAAAGTGTGTGGATCCCACTAATATTTTATTCCTCTCTTTTTTATAATAGGACCTACTTGAGACAGAAAAAATCAGAAAATGCAGAACATTAAACCCTTAATTATATTAAACAAACGTAATTGTTTTGGTCTAAAGCGAAACAAATGAGGGGCTTTATGCGTTCAAAGGGGCAAACGATCACTTTCACAATTGATTGGCCACCAAACCATAACCATCGTTTCTTAATTTGCCACGCCAGCTTCTTCTGTCCAGTCATGAGATTCTTCGCTGTTGGGAAGTTTTACGCAGCAAGCATGCACCCCTATAAATTCATTACCACACTGCCATACTTCAATTCAAAACCAAGAACAAGCTCTCGTATATCTCAGCTTTCTTCCTCATACAGAGACACAACAAAAACAAAAAGCCATGGGAGGCAGCAACAACAGGCCGAGGAAGTCATCTTCGGGGTTCATGTCAGTCTTCAGCATGTTCAAGTCCAACAAGAAGAACAGAGGAGGCTACTATGATTCCTACGACAACGGAACGAAGGCTCGTAAAGGCTGGCCCAGTGATGAAGACGAGGGTCGTTGGGGAGTGGCTGAGCCTGGGATTGACGTTAAAGCTGAAGCCTTCATCGCTAGTTACAAGCGACGTGTTTCTGAGTCTGAACGCTTTGAGATTGATCCTGCTGCAACTCACGCCTAATAAGAAGCTTCATATGTATATTTGTTCGTTTATAGGTCGACTTTCCATTCTTACATCCATATTCCTTCAGCTGGCATGTACTTAGAACTTGATCCTGCTTCAGCAGGTGCCCAATAAGAAACTCAATATATGTGAATTTGTTTATTCCTACAGACTGCTATTTTCAGTTTCATATGACTTTAATTATAGTTTGTATTATAGCGTGTGCTTTATGTGAAGTGGATTATATATATTTGTCATTATGTCTCTGGTTTAATTGAACATTAATCATCAACTGCGTAACCCTCTCCTCACGCCTTCACTTGTTGAAATCCATTATAAAACAATTGGAGTTCAGAACCTCATTTGTTTAACTGAGATACTCGTCTAGTCTTAAATATAACACATGATTGATTTTTTTTTATATATATATAGATATTACGAAAGTTAATTAAATTATTTTAAAATATTTATACTTATCATTTTTTCTCTTTGAACTATTTTGTTTAACTTATATAAAATATATAATTTAACAATGCATAAAAAAGTCCACTATATCTCATTTAAAATTGGAGGAGGGAGTATTTCTTTGTAAGCAAGAATCAAGGTGAAAGTTTCGACACACGTCTATACAGTTAATTTCTATTCACCGAGCTGTAGACAGTATATGGTACTGTACTATCTAATTTCAACCGAGGCCAGAACAGCACTGTTGAAACGGTTTGGGTTCTCATAATACCAGACTAAATGTCAAGAAATCTATGATCTGTTAACAAAGGAAAAACCTGTGTGAAAATATTTTCAGTCGCGAAAAGGTCGACGACTATTAAACTGCACCTAATTAATTACAGCAGAGGTACAAACGACAACGTTAAAATGGTCTCAATCCTGAGAATTAATCATAGAAGATATTCTAATGATTGCTGGGGTTGAGATTGACAGTGAATTTCAGTCTCAGAGTCCTTTTATTCTAGCATATCAGGAAATAAAAGCAGCGGTTATGAGTGACGGATTTGATGCCTGGAATTGTTCAAAACATGGACAGTTGCGCGTGGGCGATGTCTGCTTGTAACTATAACCTATGACACGATTAGTGACCCTGCCGTACATCGCTTAGAATTTCGTGATTTGAAAAAAAGGTGAGACTAATTGCATGACAAGAGTGTTAATGTTGAAGAGTTAAATGAACGTCGGCTCTGGGAATCCCAGAAACTACTAGGAAGGGTGGTCGTGGTTTCATTGGGAACTGTGTCGTACGTCGAACATGTTTCTCTGTCGCCTTTTCCTCTCCTTTATTCCTTACTTAATCACCACTGGTTACTACCAACCTCTTCACTTTGAAGGGTCAACCAAGCTAACAACTCGTGTTAAAGCCAAATAATGTATCGTGCAAATGCATCCAATCAATGGCTTTCTAGCTACCGCGCGGAATTGGATTCCTGTGTTTGGTGACCACCTGTTTTAACCTGATTTGGCTGCAAGGAGTAAATTATCGGTACTACTAAATGTACCGAGGGATGCAGATTCATTCTGAAAGTGAAAAGAACAAAGTGGGAAATGGGAATAACAGACCATGAATCACCTGGCGCGCAAGCTTCCCTTTCCATACAACATGCAAGTGTTGGTAGGAGAAGAAACCAGAATAACGTAAGAGGCAACCAGCAGTGGTGCATATTATTGTTGCACAAGTTTAATATATATCAATGACAAAATTCTTTTATATTATTCCGAAAATATCTTCCACACTACTCAAAATGACTTTATCGTTTAGCTTTTTTAACAGAGGTTTTGTGTAAATTCTGCACTGACGAGCCTCTGGACCACTCTGGTTGTGAGGTGTTGAGGCACTCAAAACACCAATCTTCTATATTGCTTCCCATACCAATAGAATTGTCTTTCTTCCATTTCAATCACAAAATTGTAGAGCTAAAATCCTCCTAATCTATTCCCCTGTTTGCAGATATTCGATCTCCCCATTATATGTTGTCTTATCTTCTTTATTTTCTCCCCCAGACATAATTTCCTCCCTTCATATATTATTATTATTATTATTGTGAGGATGCCTTTTTAAAAGTTGCGTATACACTTGAGTCATTTAGAGCTTTTTGCAAATTTGGATGGTGCTTGGTGATTGTGTACAGTTGCATGCTATATATATTAGTAAATGAAAGGTTCTACTTCTCCTAAGATACCCTCAGAATTGGATGGTTCCCATATGCATGCTGCCTACTTGATCCCTCCTTTTCCACTCCACCACAGTACTATCATTCCATCTCTTGATACTTACCCTTTCTCTTTTTGTCCTATCCAGCGCAGTATGCATCTATGGGAGTTAATTAATAGAACTTTACAGTTGGGTGTGTACCCCAAAACCATGGTTTTAACATCCACTTATCTCAACCATACCTTATTGTGATCCAGTTACATCATGGTTCTGGTTTTGTCAGTAATAAAATGATACAATTAATTATGTTTCTGTGTTCACTTGGATGCAAAGCCGTGAAGAGTGAATGTAAAGAAATATTGTTTATAGCTAATTGATTGCAATGATACTTCTCGGTAACATTTAGTTTGCCACTTCCAGCTAGCCCATGCATATATACTTTCAAGAATAATTATAATTTTCCTGTTTTTTTTTTTTTTTTTTGTGTGGAACTCATTATTTTTCAAAAGAAACCCCAACTTTTATGGTAACAAAATTGTACTTCATAAGAATAAGGGGAAAGTTGGATGGGTGGAGGAGGAGTTTATTACAGGAGTGGAAAAGATAACTTAGCTTTTTACGGAATAAGTTCTTCAGGCAACATTGGCAATATCTCATATCGGTCTAGAAGAATCAATTACAGGATATCATCAGTTCTAGACTCAACCCCGGCCTGGTTCACTAACATTCATCACAATCAATCAAAACTACTTTAGAAAAAGTTATACAGAAAAATCACTATAGAAAGCGGAGATGATGATGGGATCAAATGTGGATCGTGACCTGCGTAGGATCATGAGTCAAAAATTTTGCCCAAATATCAAGGTTTTTTTTACATCAGCTCAACAATCACTCATAGATTAAGAGAGAGTACTGAGTTAAAAACTTCTGCCTTCCCAGGCTCTCAGCCTAGCTATGACAAACATATACTCATGCACTAATTAAGATTATTTTGGCGCGTGCTCGGTCTAATAAAGATTTAACTTGTGTCAAACAAAAGTTAAAAGACCCTGAGACATGAGTGATGATGCTATTTTACCCTCTTTTTTTTTAAATCTTTTACTCGCTAGTTAGTTCTCACATCTCACGAGTTCCTTGTTTTAATTGTATTCAACGTTCATCTCTAGAGTACTCAAATCAAGGTCTGCAAAGAGGAAACCTCTTTTCTCTTTTTTAGTTTTTTAATAATCCTTTGTAGCGTAAATTTGATTTTAAAAAATATGTTTAAGATCGGAAAAAGACAGTATAAGAAAATATCACAAATTTCAAGTTAGACAAATAGGAAGAATTTAGGATTTAAAAATGTTTTCATATGATCAATTTGCTACTGACAACATTTAGGAGCTTAAGGTGTCAATATGTATATCGAAGTTGTCATTGTTAAGTTGTTATTCTTTATACTTAAATTGATTATGCATCACAATTAACAACTTTATATATATTGACATACAGTTTATAACTCATCAATAACCTTGTAGATAATATTTTAAAGCTACACATGTCATGCATTATTGATTATTTAAATATAGAGAATGATAACCTAAAAATCACAAATAATAAATTCAATATACATATTTGAGCTTCCGAAGTATTATTAGAAGTATACCGGTGATCATTTAGTCACATTTACAATTTGAGATATGTGATCTTAGACTCCCTATTCATCTTTTCCTCGTTTTAAATATATTTTTCTGAGATTTATCCTTGATTATTATGACCACCTTCATTTATATGCCACGCTTTCAAAAAGGCAGAACGAAAGATGGCAGCTATGCATGGAATAAAATAAACCTGACCGAAAAGACGAGACAGAAAAACGCATCTTCCAAACTCAAATCACTTTCCAGTTTCCAGGGGCTTCTGACAGAGACAAGCCCGCGGCGTTCATTTGTCTCTCATAAAATACAAAACCCACGTCCTGAAACCATCTGCGGCGAGCGAATCCAGGAACTGTTACCCAATAGTAACGTCTAAAAATTTTACATTCATCTGCTTTAGCAGCTGTTGAATGTTCAGTTAAACCCTATGGCCCGTCTACTTCACATAAAGCAAATTAAAAGCAGAGTGGGGTTGAATAAATACTTGAATTTATTAATATCTATGTTCACTCAACTAATTAATCATTGTTAGTACAAACTTGAAGGAATAGGGATCTAAAGATGGCAATACACAGAAATAAACATATACACATTATTAGGCATCAGTTGCAGCAGGATCAATTTCAAAGCGTTCAGACTCAGAAACACGGCTCTTGTAGCGAGCGATGAAAGCTTCAGCTTTAACGTCAATAGCAGGGTCAGCCACCCCCCAACGACCCTTGTCTTCATCACTTGGCCACACTCTAGTTCGCGCCTTCATTCCGTCGTCGTAGGAATCATAGTAGCCTCCTCTGTTCTTCTTGTTGGATTTGAACATGCTGAAGACTGACATGAAGCCTGAAGATGACTTCCTCTGCTTGTTGGTGTTGCCTCCCATGGCTGTTTATTTTGCTGTCTGTGTGTGAGGAAGAAAGCTGGGATATGAGAGAGCTAGCTTATTTGTTGGTTTTGAATTGAAGTGTGGTAATGAATTTATACTAGGAGGAGGCTAGCTTTATGCAACTGAGAAAAATGAAGAATCTGATAAAGGAAGTGTAAGAGCATAAAATTGGTTGAAGTGAAAATGACATGGCGGGTTAATAAACGACAGTTTTGGAGGCAAGAGAGCACATTTGTTGTGGTCCGCTGGTTCGTACTTAGACCAAGAAAAGCTTCTTGCAGGGTTCTCCCAATAATATAATGCACTCTTGTTGGCTCTCCTCCTTTTGTACTTTCTCCTCTTTTCTTCCCTGAAGATTCACTTCATTATTCCCACTTCTCTTCTTCTCACCTGAGAGCCCTCATTTTTTATTTCCGCAGGAGATCTTTTGGTTTTTTAACCTATGCGTCTTTATTTGAACTTTCACTTGGTTTAAAATCAGCATTAATCGCGAAGCTCTGTTGCTAACAGATTGTGTGTCAATTACGTGGTTGATCAGATTTATTAATATTTATGGGGCAAGATCATTTTGCCAAAAAATAAAGGTTAATGAAAAATTAAAAACCTTTACCGAGAGAAGAGCAGAAATGTAATATTACACCAAGCTGCAGATGACAAGTTTTCTTCCTTTCACACCCTCTTCTGGAAAATTCTGCAAAGTGGAAAGCCCTTGGGTGCATATGCACCAGACCTGGTTGGACAAGGGTTGTTTGGGCTGAAAAAGGTTGGCAGCAAGTAGTGATTAAGAAAGGAATATTATATAAGAGTTATGTTATTGTCGGTTCAGAAAAGTGAAATGCCCTTGTTTGTTTGAAATACCGATTAAAACTTTTAAAAATAACTTTTTAATTATGATTTACAATTAATTAGGTAGATATATGATGGGAGTTTTGTCTTGACGTACATAAATAAACATTTTTTATGGTTTCAAATATGATCCTAACCAAATAACTATAAAAAGAGGAGAGGAGGAGCTCGACAAGGTAACATAAACAACGTACGGTATTGTTTCTAATGATCTCTTCAATAATCATGTTTTCTTGTCAAACAATTTATCAAGATCATTTCAGGTCGGTTAAAAAAATGAGCTAGGGAGACGTAGCTAGGTATATGAAGACGTACAGAAGCATCACTATTATAAAAAGACACTTTTAATGTTTAATTTTAAGACCCTTACATGTTTGTTTCTAGAAAACCGTGTACATAAATATTATAAATATTATTGGGTGTTTTAAAATCGACGTTTGTTTTAAAATAATCATTGTAAGTCACTTATGATTATTGTTTTTTAAACTGTTTTCAAAAGAGTCATTGTAAACTTTTTATAACAATTGTTTTATAGAAAATAAATGTTCAAAGTCAATTTTTTTAAAAAACGTGTAATTTGTATTTATACCCACAACCTTTAAAAAACAACTAATTTCCAGAAAATATACATGTATATGACCAAAACAAAACACTACTAAGCAAGTATATATACTTTCAGCAGTTCATAAAAAAATCAAGTGCTACAAAACTAAACATGGATCAACTTAAACAAATATAATCAAGTGTCTAGAAGTTCTTTTAAAACACTATACTATATAAAATAAACTTTTTATCTCTACCCATCATTTATCCATTGTAAAAGATGTTATGCTAAAAGGTCTCAGATCAGATTAATGTTTTTGATTGTGTGGGCGTCCTCATTACCAAAAATTTGGGCACAGATTGAAAAATAAGTGAATATAAATCAATCAATTGAATGAAATAACTCACAATTCAATTACAAGAATAAAAATGAAAATCATTTGATAATCAAGAAATAATTATGTGTTTAAAATTTGTAGTAAGTTCACTAACAATGATGTTATACATATAAAGTAAAATATAGTATTTGCACTCAGTTTTCAATGGTTGTCGATGACACTATACATTAAAAGCAAATGGTAAAAATGGATAAAGGCATATATAAAGTGATTGACAATTAAAGAACTTGAATTTAAATAACTTACTTTCGGCTAAAACCACTTTTACCTTCACGTTTCCCACCTATTAAATAATACTTCCTCTAGTCCTTATTATGAGGAACCAATTGTTAACAATTTTTTGTCCTTATTATAAGGCATCAACTACCTTTAACTAACTGATTTATTAAGTTTTTCCTATTATGCCCTCATTTATTAGGCCGGTATTTTTTATTGACCATTGCATTTCCAATCCATTCAGCATATTTCTCTCTCTCTCCCTATTAAGTTTGTATATTTCCAATCCATTCAACAAGTTTCTCTCTCTTCCCCCATTAAATTTGTATTCCAATCCATTCAGCATGTTCCCCCCCCCCCCCAAAATAGAGTAAGGGTAAAAGTGGAAATATTTATCAACTAAACATTAATTTAATGACTTAACTGCCCTTCCTTGGTCTAAGAGAAATTACAATCGATGCCTTATAATAAGACCAGAGGGAGTATGTCTTGAGTGCACTATCATTAAAATGAAGATCAAAAGACATAAAAACAATTTATTCAAGTCAAAAACCAATAATTTACTAACAAATTAGCGTACATGTTAAAAATGATTTTTATCTCTTCGTCTGGTTTGCGACCCAAGGAATCAAAACAGAAGACGGCGTTGATGAAGGGGCAAGCAACACACAGACTCCAACGAGAACTATAATAACACACACACACTCTCACACTCACACTCACTCACTCACTCAAATTAGGCTAGATAACATGATACTTCTTAGCAAATCGGATACGTATAAATAGATAAAATGTAACTTGCCTTTCAACAATTGGTCTTAGATAACAAGGCAATTAAATGTCTCTGATTGTATAGTCCATATAGCTCATCCTATTTTCCAACTTACTATTACACACCTTGCCAAATTCGTAGGACATACGAATCCATACAAATTGTTTATCTCCATTTTGACACATATTTTGTGAAGCATCTACTATAGAGTTAAAATGAGAAATAACTTAGTGAGTATAGAATCCTAAAAATTAGCGCATTAATTAAAGTTAAAAATAAAAAATAAACTCACATGATTGCGAATGTAACCCATCTTATGTCCATCTCTTCCAAAGATAGGAACTCTTTAATATCTTTGCTATCAATTGCAAATGGATACAACATTCTATTACCCCACTATCCCACAAGGCATCTACAAGTCGATCAACCTTGTTGATTTTTGTATGGATATCTATCTTGTAGTTGTGACTAAGGGAAATTTGTCCCTTCTTCTTGATCTTAACAAAACATAAAATAAAAATTATAAGTAGGATGTAAAAAAAAAGTAATAGTAATGTGTTTCCTAACATTTGAGGTGTTGTCACCATGTGAACAAGATGTTAAGGCCAAATGATGAAATATCTTATCGCTTGACCTAGTTTGGCAACCTCGTCATCGAGGAACGGGACATCTACACCTTCCTCCACCTCTTGAACACATGTAACATAACCTTACATTGATCGTCTTGAATTTGCTTACAACATGTGTGTATACAACAACATCGGCATGTCGCGCAACCAATGTCGCCCCTTTGTGCACCTTCTCCCCTTCTTCCTTTTCGCCAATTGGATTCAAATCTGCATCAAATTATACGAGCAAGGTAGGCCTTTTTTCTTTCCGTGCTTAAGTTAATGGAAGTGTGTGCCTGCTTTACACATTAAACATGCTTTATGCCCTTTCATATTATACCTTAATAAGTCTTCGTATGAAGGAAAGTTGTGTTATTGAGGTGAAAGTCATTACATGTAGCTTAAAGGATTTCTGCTTCTATGCATCAAAAACATCTATGACATCCTCCCACAACTTCTTTCCAGTCCTCCATCAAAAGTGCAAAGTAGACATCAATATCGTTCCTTAGGTGTTTTGGTCTCGAAATCATCATAGAAAGCATCTTATAGTTGCGTTTCATACACGACCAATGAGGTAAGTTGTAAATCACCAGGAGAACTAGTCGTGCACTATGTGTACTACTAAGAGTACCATAAGGATTGATTCTATCTGTGCAAAACCCAAGCCAAGGATTTATTAGCTTGCTACCAAATTTTGGAAACATTTAATATATTTTCTTCCATCGTGGAGAGTCAGCCGAGTGTCGAAGGTATTTTCCATCACATATTCTCTCGTCATAATTCCATCTCAACTTCTTTGCTTCTTTCGCATTAGCAAACAGTGCTTAAACCACAATATAATTGGAAGATACCACAAACCGGCCCTGTCAAGGCTGCCTTTTAGTTGTCTCACCACCACAACCAACATAAACTTGTAAAGGTTGCTTTTTAGTTCTCTCACCACCTCAACCAACATCTTTCTTCACTTTACTAGGCACATTCATTTTAAAAAATTCAATAAACTCTTCCACCTCATTTTCATATTCTTCACTAGTAGTCAACGCATTCATAAAGTTCTTAGCTTGAACAAAATTCTAGCAGAGAGGAGATCTAGAGGATAGGACTGTGACAACTCTAGTAGAGAGGAGGATGAAGGTCGGATAAGAGGCCAGAGGTCATGTTTGGGGTTGAACGATGTGATTGCAGGTTGGAGAAGGAGAAAGAGGCAGAGGCGCGAGAGAGGACAAGAGGCGATAGCTAGGGCCGTGATAACTCTAGTGAAGAGGACGATGAAGGTTGGAGAAGAGGTCATAGGTCCGTCTGGGTCGAAGAGGGGGTCGAACGATGTGCTTACACATCGAATAATGATAAAGAGGCGGAGGTATAAGGGAGACCGAAGGAGAAAGAGGCAGAGGCGCAAGAGAGAATGAGATGCGCCTATCTAGTGTCAGATCAAAATAGAGGATACTGTGAATTTTTCAATGATTGTTTTTTGAAAAATAGCCACTGAAATTAAACTCACAATGACTGGTTATAAAAAATAGTTATAAAAAGGTAAACTTTTAACAACTGTTTATTTAGAAAACATCGTTGAAAGATAAGTCGAGATTTTAAAAATGTTATTGTTTCCTTATTAACTTCTATTTTCTTTTTAAAACAAACATTAATTAGTTTCGCTAAAAGAATTTTTGTAGCAGTGCATGGATGAACATTGTGCTTGTCCATGGGTTGAGGCATCAAACCCCTGCCACTAGCTATGAAGTATTCCGTTACCGTCCTTGAAAAGCCAAAAATAAGAGAACACCTACGTCCGTACGTAAAGCTATCGTTTCAAACGCCTAACCCCTTTTCTGCATGTGATTGTGACCGATCAAAGTTATTCAGTAACGTACCAAGAAATAATTTTTGTGACTATAACTTTGCCCGCGCCAGGTTCTTTGTGTTTGGAGCAAAATTTGTAACGTTGGCACGCAAATAGTGGACATTTTAAAGTCTTCTTGGTGGTTATGGTGTGAGCGCCATAAACAAGTGCAGCTAAACGAAAGCAAAAAGCGTAGAACAGAGACGAAGTTGTTCACTTTATTGCGATTGATCACAAACAGTACAATGAGTAACTAATTTCAATTCTCAGAAGACAAGATTCCCTATGTTGTACACTAACCCGCAAAACAAGACAAGTACTAGTACAAAATCTGATATCCATGTGAACAAACAAAGTTATTCATATAAACATCGATTTATTTATTACAATTCACAAACGATAAATCAATATCTAATTACAACAAACAAAGAAATATCTCATTATTACTGGGGTTGAGCACAGTGAACTTCAGACTCGGAAACCCTCTTCTTGTACTGGGCAATAAAAGCAGCGGCTCTCGTATCAATGCCAGGCTCAGCCACACCCCATCGGCCTCTGTCCTCATCGCTAGGCCACACTTTGCGAGCTCTCGTTCCTTCTTCATAATAAGCATCGTGATGCTGATGCCCTCCTCTGTGCCTGCTAGATTTGAATATGTTAAAAACTGACATGAAAGACGACGACTTCCTCTGCCTATTCCCTCCCATAATGCTTTTGAGCTAGAGATAGAGTGAGGAATCTTAATTAAAACAATGAAATGGACAGAGACTTGAAGGAACTGTGTTGGTTTGTGCTGCAACTGAGAGGGCCGGGACGTTTCAATTTATAGACGTAGGCCCTCCTCTGTGAAACAGAGACAAGGGTACGTATAGGAGCTAGAGAATCTGATTCATGGTCCTCATAAGCTGATATGGAACCCTCTTATTTGAACTCTACTTTAATTTCCACGAAGCCACCTTTGCTCTCCTCCGCTACTTTCTTCCTTTACTTGTGCATTCACATTTCCTCTTTCTTTCTGCTTCTCTTCACTCCTCACCCTTCCTTGTTGCTTCATAATGCGCGTTTCTTACTGCCTCTGACATATTCACTTTGTTGCACTATACTTACTTTTACATTATTGAGTTCATTAATTATATATATTCTCACTAGATTTACCTGACCACTTAATTAATTAGCTCTCTGTGCTACCTAGTTTACCAAACCTACATATTCTTTGTAAGGCCTTCTCTAGATTGATATATGGAATGTCATTAAGTAATTTCGCGGGACGCTTTTCTGTGATTGATCTCAGAAGAACATTCTTTTGTATCTTACAGATATCAAAGCATATATGGTATTGATTATATAGCAGATAGTACGCATCAATATGAATTCATTCAACAGTGGGACGAATTAAATATTCAAGAAGAATGGATTATAAATCATGTGAAACATGAAAAACTTTATTGATTTGTTTCGAGCACATCCAAGGACAGTAACGTTTTTGAGAGTTTTTTAACACAAAAAAGGTGGATTCTCTTGTTGTCTTCTAAGTCACTCTTTGAACGTTGAAAGTCCTAAGTGGAAGTGGCTAAACTATAGTGGGAGCCAGCTGCATCAGAAAATATTAATTTGGAAGAACCAACATTGCAGGTTTTAGCATACGGTGTACCGTAAACCATAATATATGAAATTAACAGTAAAAAAGTTGGGTTGCCGAAATATCCCAGAAATTAAATAAGCTTTCTGCTTTCCCTTTTCTTGTATATATGTATATCATTCATTGCTTACAGGCTGTCTAGCTTTTTGAAATGGTTTGGCACACCCAACTTGCAATATTCCTCTCCTTTTCAGAGCACTCATATTTTTAAGTCATTTTGGTCATGTTTCCTTGCTGTAATTATGTGAATATAGATTAATTTAATGGTATATATATTTAGTTATTGCGCATATTGCACAATTCTAAGAACATTATAAAGTAAAAATTTAGTCTCTGTAAATGGGCACAAAAAGAAGTGGTATACTAATCCATTGGCAAATTTATTGTGGATTTTATGGTTAGGTGGAATCTGCATATATAACACAGGGAAGCAGGCAAGAAAGTAATTCTGTGATGTATTTGTTTATATGGATAAAGCAGCCAGTGGGAAACGAAAGCGTGATTCTGTGAAAGCAATATATCTTCTAATTAATAAGCCAAATTCCTCCTTTTGCTATATGATATATACAGCTCGTACTTGGCTTCTCTAATCTTTAGCTTTGCACCATCAACAAAAGAGTAAAAGAATGAATTCTCTATCTTTCTTTCTGGGATGTTTCTGTATAAGAAAATATCTATATGCCTCGCCAGACATGGACAATAATGAAAGGGTGCTGAAAGTAAGTTATATCACTTTCTGCAGGAAATCCTGCTGCTGCTTGATTGTAAAACACTGATGTTTTAGTTTGTAGATAATTGTTAATCCCCCCTTGCTTTATACAGTCCCAAATAGATAGCACACAGAAATAAAGTTGAAAGCAAAATAATTGGGATCTAAGTTGCTTTTGGAAGCTACAATTTAATTTATTCTGCTCATTTTCTGCTTTTCTATCTATGGCACTGGCACATATCCAATAATAATATCTAAATTTGCAGGGATCTTTTCCCCAAAAATGAAAATAAAGCCATATAATTTAGTTAAAAGGATGATCTCTTTTCCTTGTTTGTTAAGTCGTGAGCGTGAAGCTCTGGCCTTTTTTTTTTCTTCCAAGATAACTGCGTTTCCCCCATTTTTTTTAATATAAAATTTTTTTTAGGAACAAAAATGAACAATAAAAAAATAAAGGCAAAGGGAGATCGAATAGTAGGTAATGAGTTGCGTCTTATCCACAGGATATGATATGGATTGTGAGAAACAGCCTTCACTCTTTTTAAGGTTTATTTTGTTATATAGCTCATCAGGAATATATGTATAAGGTTTGGCGCATCTTGTCCCTTATTGCCTTGTTAGATCTCAATACATACTGGACTATTGGTCCTCTTGGTGACTCATTTACATATTGTCGTTTTATATATTCTGTATATCAATTTATATGAATATTATTTTTTTTAGCAAACAATTGTTTATATGAATATTTATTAGATGAATTTTAAGGTTTTCTTGGTTGAAGTCCTTATTCATATAGGTTTGTCTATGTGAACCAAGCTATCACATAACAGTACACATAAAAATGGACCCTATATGTTTTAGAAGTTAAAACAAGGCTGATTGCTTAAAATAATAATTAATATTTTGATTAACCAATTAATGCCAATCCGCGTAATTTTAAATTTAAAAAATTTAGTCTCACAGTTTGAATCAATTGGTCCCCGTTGAACTCGTAATTTTGTTTTTGGCCAAGTGCTTGACATGTGTGGTTTTCACTATAATATACATTTTAGGATTAAGGTGCAAAAATACACATATTTTTTTCTTCTAGGAGCGCCCATCATCATATGTTTTTTTTTTTGTGCAAAAATACACACGCTGTTAGGTTTTAGGAGCAAAAATACCACTTCCGTTAACTGACCGTTAACCATGGTGAAATTACCTTTTTACCCTTAGTTTAAAATAATTAAAAAAGAAAAGAGTTAAGAGCAAAAGAGTAATTTCACCATGGTTAACGGTCAACTAACGGAAGTGGTATTTTTGCTCCTAAAACCTAACGGCGTGTGCATTTTTGCACAAAAAAAAAACATATGGTGCTGGGGCGCTCTTGGAGGAAAAACATATGTGTATTTTTGCACTTTAACCCTACATTTTATTACTAATGTTTAAAATATATACACTCTGTAATAATAAACACACAAGCACACGCACACTGATTCATGTTTTTTTTCCCTGCTTGTACTAACATTTGAACTCAGGACCTATACCGCAAGGATAAGATCTTCCCGTTACCCTATTTCGCTCTTCACTTCAATTATTCGCTAATTTTTGTTGGGATGAAACAATCAAATTCAAGGTCAAAAGAACAATCTAATTAAAATAAGAAATGATCAAATATAATTATTTTTTTGTTTCTGACAAAAAAATTATAATTCTTTTTTGGGACTAAAACGGGCCACATCGAGATGCTGGCTACTTTATTTTGAGGATTTCCCTTCCTTATGTATAATAATAAGGGCTGACAACGTCAAAATCTCTAAAGACTGTTTCATAGGCTGATACCCAAAAAAAAAATGCATTCGATCTGATACAATAATACAGCCTGGTCCGTCACTCATACTTACGCTAAATCCATTCATATCGTCTTAAAGGTCTATCATAGTAATATGGATTACCATGGTCATGGTAAAACCAAAAGCAAGATTACCGTGGTCGGGATCACGTACCCGCTCATCTGTTAACCAAGGTATTTGCTCTCCCAGATTACCGCTTTCGTTCTTTCATGCTCCAGTTTTAATTTAATTTCTAACTGCTCTGTATATGTTCCGGCGCTGCTGACCGTATATCTAGTATAGGATTTTCTGTTTCTAGTCAACTTTCTGATTGTCCCCTGAAACGATTTACTACACTGGGTTTTTGGGTTTGTTTTTTCCCCCTTAGAATTGGTGAAAAATCATATCTTTTGAGGTCTACTGCTGCGTTATTTTGTGACAGGCCGTGACTGTGAACTGATCATTCGCTTTTCTTATATCTTTGATTTTCATGATCTGGGTAGATACAAAATGGAATACTGGCGGACCAAGGATAGGCAGGAAACTGGTGCCCGTGACATGATGCAATTTGGAAATGAACAGGTAATAGATTAATGAACCAAATAGACTCCTTTTTGACTTTGCTCTTCTCTGGATGTTGTTAAAAGTTTCATCTTGCGACGCTGTTAAAAATGGTTCATATACAATGTCAATTGGCTTGTATTGTAAATACTTAACTATTATTGTGATTGTCTCTGCACTGAGCTGAAATGCTTTTACAGACACATGAAGCTAGACTCACTCCCTCGTTGACGATATATCTGAGGATTTCTGGCTGCCAATTAATCAAAGGCCTACAAAAAAATGTTGATCTGGATAATTTGGAGCAGGCATCATTAAACACTCAGTTAACATCGTCAAATATTGGATTCAAGCTTCTCCAAAAGATGGGATGGAAAGGAAAGTCTTGGAAAGGATGAGCAAGGTTATTGATTTCGTACGCGAGGGAATGTCTGCAATCCTTTTCTTCGTAAGAGATAAATCAAATGGAACTACCTATTAGTTGTGATACTTTGATCTGGGAATTTAATTACCCACATTTAATATGGCATTTTCTTTTTGCATTTCTTTTTCCTTACCCTTCTGGTTTTAATGAGAAGAACTGATATGTATAGGAACAAAAAAAGAATGACCCGTGCGTTGTGCGGATTATTGTATTCTACTTGAGTAGCTACTATACCACTTGAGGCAACGTTCAGAATGGTTCCACCATCATTTTTAACATAGTTGAAAAGTTGAGGTTTCAGATAAGTTGCACAGTAAGAATTATACAGAACAAATTATTGTATGACAAAGATAGTTGGATTATAAGAAAGACTATCTGTGTACTCTTCTTCCCTCTTCATCAACTAAAATCATACCAAACTTCCACATAGCATAAGGAGAGGAGCCTTATTTCTCACAACCCACTTCCTCATTAGCACCTTCGCATGAACTGATCATGAGTCCTTGCTGTCGTTCACTTGACTGAGCAGGACCTTCTTCATCATCTGTGAAATTAAGAGTTTAAGACACATCGATGGGTAAGAGGCGCATATAGGTAAGATCATGTGTACTAATGGTTTGCGACAACAGAAGACCAATGAGTTTAGATGTTCTTACTATTTTTATTTTTTATTTTCAGTGTGATAATAAAGATCCCTAAGTTAGACGGATGGGAGGACTTATGGCTGGAAGAGGGGGAATTTAGATGTTCACAATGGCGGTAATGCAACCTGTTTAGTAAGAAGACGATGTTGAATACACGTAACTTGGCAGGAGACAATGGATACGTGCATTGTTCAATCTATGTTTTATTAATGTATTACGTAACTAAAATGTTGAAGCTTACGGAAAAACTTAACGCATCAACTCCTTGGTGTTTTGTGGAATAACGATTGGCAATTTACTTGACGAATGTTATCACGTGTGTCAGACCTCCATCATAGTTGTGTGCGAACACAATAAGATCATAAGCACGTAGCAACCATGTGGAATGACTAATAGTATGGGAGGGTTTTCTTCAATGCTTGCCATTTGAAACTAACAAAAGAATATTATATTAGTTCTTCCCTGACAACTGCCATTATGTTATTCTTTATTATCAACTGCCACAATGTTTTTTCTCATAGTAAGTGATTCCAGCATTTAGCTGCCATAATTTAATACACACGGCAGCAGGAATGAAAATAGTACGCATTGTAATCACCCACAGCCTCATAATTCGGCTAATAACCAATAAAGGATAGAAATGCATAGAATTTTTTCCTACAAGTTCTCTAAGAGAGTCAATCGAAATCTACACTATATTCTGTAGACTACATAAAAACTGCATGTATGACAAGTAGAACAACTCCTATTTAATATGAAGCATTAAACCCTGGGCAGGATATGAATGGAGGGCATGCGCATGTCAGACATAAGTTAATTAAATGTTTACTATGTGGTTAGTATGCATATTCCAACCTCTAGCATGCGTACTAAATCATCAATATCGTTAGTACGCATACATTCTGTTGTCCTTAAGAATAATTTATTTCTTCATACTAATTCGTGGACATAATCTTGCAATTGTTACACCGAAAATTCTGATGACTTGGTAATTTAAAAACTAAATTTTATTTTGCTTATATGTTACATGATCATTAGCTATGCCAATATTTGAGAAGTGTTAACATATATACTATCATTCAGTTAAATTGGCCATATATAATAACTGTTTGTCACAGATAATCAACAAAATTGAATATAAATTACAGGAAAACGATGTACTCATTAACTTAAATAAGTGCACGTAACTCAAATGTTAAACATTTAAACATTGCTAGGATAATTGGATTGGAAATACAAATGCGTACGAAACATGAATACAAAAGAGTGAAAATGTCGTTAAATAGATATACTCATTAAATTGGTCACATATATTCTACAAACATGAAGAGGAATATAGGACTGAAAACAAAATCTAATATCACTGAAGTTTGCATTCAGACACCCACGACATCTCTCTTTGTAGCAGCCACCTCATCATAACAAGGATCCAAGTAAACACGAGTAGCATCCATATAAGTTGATAGCTCAACACCTAAATATCTGAGTAGACGGGAAAAAAACCATTTTAGTTAATAGCTTAACCCAAACCAAGGCAACAACAACGTCGTCCTTGTCCAACACAGGAGCATAGTTTATAGAAGCCCAGTAGGCTGGAGTACCTCAACAATAGTGGAATGGGTTGCCAATGAGACAAAAAGGAGAATCTTTTGTTCAATACATTTATAAAAAACCCTACTTTAAGCAACGCAATGTAAGAAAGGTAGAGATTTATTGTAAGGATAAAGGGTCATACCATGCATCCACTATTTCGAAGTTGAACTGGTTAATAGTCTCCCCATCAATTTGAACTTCACTTCAAACACACCAGACACAAGCCTAAGGGAGGTAACCAAAAGATAGCTTTAAACATCATATACAATGTAGTTGTTCACAAGCAGAAAAATGAGACAAAGATTAACACTAATCAGTGTTGGCTCAGTATAAGTGGTAGCTGCCATTGGCAAAAGGGATGGAAAACAATGGAAGGTGTTTTAATAACATTCCTCAGCAGCTCCAGCTCAGAAAAAGGTTTGATAACCATCTTCAGGTCTAGGTTGATTATATTAGGTCCGACGCCTCCACTGTGAATCTTCTGAGAACGAATGTGAAGCCGGGACAAGCACACCACACGACTTTCTGATCATGTCACGACGACGAACGATGGCCAATACAATGTAACCCTGTCTTGATAATGGGAGAAAAAATAACAACGATGTGATTAGGGAAGATTATTTACGGTAAAAAATGAAAAATTAGAGTTGTAGATCAACCTTAGCGTCAGTTAGAACCACATTGAACGATATTTGATGATGATGAAAAATCTGACAGAAAACGTCATTTGCAAAAAAATCGTAGTTGAAGACATTACCCACAAATTATCTGTGGAATTCCATAGGTAATTTCCGTCAATGATAATAATTACCCACAGAATTATATTGTAAATTCCGTCTTGATCCGAAGTTTTTTATAGTGAAAGAGGATACTTCCCTCGAAGCCTTTGTACTGTAAATCTTTATGTTAAGTGTGAAGAATATAAAAGGTTGGAAGATAACCGTGAATCTTTACATAGGTGACGAGCTTATTTAATGGGATAGTGATGGAGGAGGCTACTACTATGAGTCATCTATTCACATCTAACTGCAACAACTAATAGGAGTTAGTCATTTAAATTTTATTCCTTGTTGTTAGCTAGATTGGGTAGACGAATCTTTAGGAAAGCGATGGCGAGCATGAATTAGTGACTAGTAATTGCAGCTTGGTGAAATGAAATTTGCAGACCAATGAGATTTCACATATAGAGGACTTTTATACGCCATTGGAATGCATTAATTAGGGGATATAGATTGATGATTGTCATCGTCTATATGAACCAGTTTCTATTACTTGATCACGCCAATTAGGATGCTTAGCAGGACCAATGACTGATGATTAGTTACAATGTTTAGAAAGATATGGAGTACTCCCTCTGGTCCTTATTATAAGGTACCAACTATCTTTTCTCACAAACCAAGAAAATGGAAGTTAAGCCATTAATGAACCTAAAATTAATAAAAGTTTCCAACTTTATCTCTGCTTTAAAGAGATAGATTTAAAAAAGTTTGTTAAAGTAAGGGCATAATAGAAAATAGTAATAAATAAGTTAGTTAAATGTAGTTGGTGCCTTATAAAAAGGACCAAAAATTTTAGATAGTTGGTGCTTTATAATAAGGATTAGAAGGAGTATTTGATTTCCAATATCTTAAATATGTTTGAGCGCCTAAAAATTTGGGTGACATTGCTATATTTTGAAATTTTTGGAATAACATTAAAATCAAAAAACTTTAAAACAATATTATATTACTTTTAAGCATATATTTCTACAACGGATTTATTATCTAACCCTCAAATGAATAGAGGATTTTGGGTGGGAGAAACTTACACAGTACACATTTTCTTAAATATCTCTAACCCCTCTAATCTAAAGACCCATAGATATCTGGCTAACTCCGTTGTCCTTTTTTCCCTCTTCCTATGCTTAGAACTCATCTGGGGGATCTGCAGAGAAGCAAAAAGTTACCGTGTCCTCTATATTGAGCAGCGATAGCAATGACGAGTGGTGCAAAGATGCTACTGCAGCTAATTAAGGGTCAGCCATATTGTAACACATCTCCCCTGTGGTTTTGTTTTGTATATATTGGTCTTTACGAGTGGGCCCAGATTTTGAATGCTAGGATTTTCATCTCATAGGTGTGTCACTTTATAGACTCTAGTTAACACCTTAAATTTAGAGAAAATATCACTTAATATCAAAATGTTAAATATGTGGTTTTCCAGTTAAATGAATTTTTAATTCCATTATTATTTTTGTTAAACAAAATTTAAAAATTCAAATAGTATTTTTATGTCATTCTCTATTAAATTTAGGGTAAAGAAGCAAAAATATACGTGTTTTATCCTCAGAAGCGCCTAGCACCATATGCTTCTTTTGAAAGAAAAAATACATACGTAGTTACCATTTTGGAGTAAAAGTCACATCCCACCGTTATGTTACTGTTCACCGTGATAAGAGAGAAAGATATGAAGTGAATAATAACATAACGGTGAGATGTGACTTTTGCTCCAAAATTATAACCACGTATGTATTTTTGCTCCAAAATAAAACATATGGTGCTGGGCGCTCTCGGGGTAAAACTTATATGTATTTTTACTCCTTTACCCTTAAATTTATACAGTACTCCCCTTGATTTTTATTATAATTAAGGCACCAACTACCAAATATATTTAGTCCTTTTTATAAGGCGCTTGCTTGCTTCTAAGGAGTATTGATTTTTTTTCATGTATGTCCATAATTAATAGAGGTAGTAGGTGAGAGTAATAATAATATAATATTAGAGTTTAGTGTAAATAATAGGGGTAATATTGAAAATTTCTTAAATTATAGGACAATTTTATTGACTTTAACTGTTTTTAGTAGTTTATATGATTTGTTAGTTGATGTCTTATAATAAAGAACAGAAAAGTATTTTGTTAACCTTGTAATACAAGTCAATGTTGAAACATAAATAGCTGGGAGGGTTGAGCTCTGTCTTTATTCTCTGGGCACGGACTGGCTTTCCTCCTTTTCTCTTTACCGTCCTTTTTCCTCCTTTTCTTTTTTTCATCATTGGATCAAGATCTTAACGATCCAGATTTAACATATTATATATTTAAGGTAAAATTATAATAATAAGGTACAATTATAATAATATTTTTATAACATATTAAATTTGGACCGTTGAGATCTTGATCTAATGGTCAAAAAAAAAAGGAGGGAAAATGATAATAAAGGATATAAGAGGAAAGCCAAATCTCTTTTCTATGGTGTCGCTATAGATAAAAATGAGGTTTTTGTTTTTGTTTTTTTGTTGGGAGGGGGGCGTCATAGAGAGTAAAGGATGGATGTGAGAGTGGGAATCCTTTTCTAGGCTATTCTGACACTGTGGTCCCCACTACAACGACATGGCAATTACTACCGCTATAAATTATCTCCTATACCCACTTAGGAGCGAAGAAGGATCATTTATTTGAGCAAAAAAAAGAAAAAAGAAGGATCGTTTTTAATTGGAAAAATTTCATTCAGGCCCAAAGTAAGAAAATATTATAAAAAAAGGTTCCAAAAAAGTCAAATATAAAAAAAAAAAACCCTAAGGTCTTTTCTAGTATTATTTCAGAAAGTGTTAACAATTATATCAATAGCGGACTAGCGGTTAACAACTATATTAGTCCCCGTT
Source organism: Acacia confusa (assembly GCA_037074495.1). Lineage (NCBI taxonomy): Eukaryota > Viridiplantae > Streptophyta > Magnoliopsida > Fabales > Fabaceae > Acacia > Acacia confusa. The sequence continues at coordinate 1,743,076 of CM073507.1, read as the reverse complement.
AATAACTAAATTAGTATAATTAATAACTACATATTAACAACTTAATCAGTCTTATTAATAACTATATCAATAGTCATTAACAATTATATCCGGACAATTTTTTTTTTGAAATAATACTAGAAGGGTTTTTTTGACATTTGACTTTTTTTAGAGTCTTTTTGGACAATATTTTCTTACCTTAGGCCCTGAATGAAATTTTCCCTTTTTAATTTTTATACTAGTAAATTGGATTATAATTTTTCTTTATTATGAATAATGCCCCATCACTTTTTGAGGTTTTGTTTCGTTTTACTCGACATTATTATTTGATTTCATTTAATAATTTATATATGTAATTTCATTTACCTTACCTATCGTGTCTCGTTTCTTTTTACCTGAAAAATATCTAATTTCTATTATAGTACTAAGTTGAACGGATCTGGAAAAGGAAAAAAAAAAAGAAGAAGAAGTTGCACGGATGGATTTTATATTAAGATGATTGATATTGATAAATTGAATTATTTACGCGAAAGCATGGCGTGTAAATAATACCAGTAGAAAAAAAATTGTCAAAGTAACACCACAGTTCCAATTAAAAAAGTAGGATAACTGATTAATGATAATTCTTTTACTTATTCCTCTCTCACTAAACTTAGCTGATATTATCTTTTTTATCACTTGATTAAAAAAAAAATACTTCTAATATCACCAAGATGGATTGATGATCTACTTTTCAGGAGCCACTTGTCCATATTCCCCACTCATTTCCGTACCGTGACTCGTGACTCGGAAGCAATGGCCCTGTTCTTCTTTTCCTCAGGTCCAACACTCAGCACGGCAAAACCCTAGCCTTTCTGCCTCATCCTCTTTACCTTCCAATGGATTCTCACAACCACGGTCGTAATCACAAAAACGACGATAATCACCTCAACGGCGACAGTTCCGTTTCTCACGCTCCCAAAAGGCCCAAGCTTGGTCCCTTCATTACTGACTCCGAAATTCAATCCGAATTCGCTCACCATGACCCCGCCGTTGCTCGCATTAACAACGGTAGCTTCGGTTGCTGCCCCGCTTCTGTAATTTCCGCTCAGCAAAAATGGCAGCTGAAGTATCTCCGCCAGCCGGACCATTTCTACTTCAACGAGCTCAAGAAGGGGATTCTTCATTCCAGGACTCTTATCAGGGAAATTATTAATGCTGACCACGTCGATGAGATTTCTATAGTTGATAACGCCACCACGGCTGCTGCTATCGTCCTTCAGCAGACTGCCTGGGCCTTTCAAGAAGGAAAATTTCAAAATGGCGACGTCGTTGTTATGCTTCATTACGCTTACGGTAGCGTCAAGAAGTCAATGGAGGCCTATGTTACGCGCGCCGGAGGCAAAGTTATTGAGGTTCAGTTGCCTTTTCCGGTGAATTCTAATGAGGAGATTATTAGTGAATTTAGGAGAGCGCTGGAGAGAGGAAGAGCGGGCGGTAGCAGGGTGAGGCTAGCTGTGATTGATCACGTCACTTCAATGCCGAGCGTGGTGATTCCTGCTAGGGATCTGGTAAAGATTTGTAGGGAAGAAGGCGTTGACCAAGTTTTTGTGGACGCAGCTCATGCTATTGGGTGTATTGATATTGATGTGAAAGAGATCGGGGCAGACTTTTATACCAGCAATTTGCACAAATGGTTATTTTGCCCACCTTCAATTGCCTTTTTGCACAGCCGGAAGTCGCCCAGGTGCTCTGAATTGCATCATCCCGTGGTGTCTCATGAGTATGGTAATGGTTTGGCCATTGAAAGTGCTTGGATTGGCACAAGAGATTACAGTGCACAATTGGTGGTTCCTGAAGTTTTGGAATTTGTCAGTAGATTTGAAGGTGGTATTGAAGGAATCAAGAGAAGGAATCACGAAGCTGTGGTGGAGATGGGACGAATGTTGGCCACGGCATGGGGAACTCATCTTGGTACTCCTCCAGATATGTGTTCGAGCATGATTATGGTAGGATTACCTGCTTGCTTGGGTATATTGAGCGATTCTGATGCTATGAACCTAAGAGCACATTTGAGGGATGATTTTGGCGTTGAAGTGCCTATATATTATCGGCCACCAAAAGATGGGGAAATTGGAGTAGTGACTGGATATGCCCGAATTTCTTATCAAATTTACAACAGAGCTGATGATTATTACAAGTTCAGGGATGCAATTAATCAACTTGTGCGCAATAAGGTCACTTGTGCCCTTCTTTCTGTCTGAAGAGTGGTTCTCTGGACTCACTTGGATAATACGTCCGCCTTGTCCGAGGTAGTCTCTTATTTATTTATTTCATAATTAATATTTGCAAATATAGAGTTTCGATTGGATGTAATACAAGTCAGATCTGAAATTGTTTAATAAGGATCTCCTTGTTCTGAACGGAAGTAGTTGACTTTAGCAGATGCTGGAATCCACTTTTACGTACATGGCTTGACTTATCTTTGTCCGCCGCCAGGGGGATATGTTAGCATCAATTTGGGTTTTTCTTCCATTTCAAAAACTCTAGTGCTTATAATCTAGCTTTTTCCATGAACGCTTGGGAAATTACAGAGCTTTAGGGTGCAATCAATTATTATGTATCATTCCAATTTTGTCCGTCTAATCTTTTCAACTTCAGTATCATTTAACCCTTTTCTCATCATATATCCTTAATATTGAAAAGCGTGACTTCTACTTATGTCTTGTTTATTTCTATTGTGTGTGTCTTCTTCCTGCCAAAGATAGAGGAAAAATCGTTCGTATTATGAAAGACAAACTGTGAGTTTTGAATTTTTTTTTTTTTTTTTTATTAGATTTTTGTCATGGTTACCATCCCACGAGTCATGATGGAGCTTTGGTGTTCACCAGACTCCACCCCAGTTATATGCTTCCCATGTCTTCTTTGCAAACTCGTTTGTTAGATTTAAGCATGGAGAGTCCCGTAGCAGTGGTTGGAAAACCGGGCTACTTTATTATGAAATATCCTTTATATTTCTATTATTATTGTTGTTATCTTACTTTATCAGTTTATTTCTGTTTTTTTAGAACCCAAAAGGTCTTCTTCTTCTTTTTTCTATGGCGTCTTTTTTCCCTTTCCAAAATAAGTTGCATGACTTTGCAGCGGTCAGCGGATAAGATTCAGCGCTACCGAAGCTAATATTGCCTGCTTTTAGAAATTGAGATCCGTTTTTGTTTTTTCTGGTGACTGGGAGCATGCCTTTTTAGACTTGTTTTCTGCTCCTTTTATTTAAGCAGATCTAGTTTTCTCAATCCCGTCTTTTTCATATTTATTCTTGCCATTAAAAGTAGTATAATTATTTAAGATAGAAAAGGTAAAGCATCCTTGAAATTAGTTGCTTACTATGAAGTAGCCAGTGTGTCCATATCTTCCTTGGCCGATTTTATTCTCAGTCGCATCGGTCAGCTTTGTATGGCATGATCTTATTTATCACGGAATATGGATTATGAACTCCGTGAAGGATGACAATATGTTTTATATGCAGTGCAGGGGAAAGGGTGTAGGAATCTTTCAGATGAATAACGGCAATAATTCAGTAGCTTGGAATGGGGGACCAGTTATGATGGTTTTGGTACCATGGGAGTTTTAAAGCTCGCCGCTAGTACTGGAGTTAACCTGTTGAGCTGAATTGCTTTAGAAATTTACGTGGATATTGATATCATGGAGCTATCCTCGTAAAACTGTATTATAAGGATTATCAGGTTGTCTCATGCTTGTAACATCCATTGTGCTACTTCATAATGCTAATATTCACCTTCATCTCATTTTCAGTTTTGGAAATATGACATTGCCTTCTTGGTTTCTTAGCCCTTTCGCAATAATGAAGGGTCTTGTTGGACCATCCACCGTCTCCGCAGTACTACATTCGTCTCTTCTATTACCTGATCACCTTGCTTCTTTTTTGAATCCCTGATTCATCCATCGTCTCCTCTTCTATTTCGTGCTTGGTGGCCTCCCCCCCTCTTTTCCAAAAAAAAAAGTGATTGAGACAATTTTTGTGTTTGTATAATACAAAGAAATAAATGAATGCACAAGAGAAATCAAAGTCCTGGCATCCTCAACTAAATTAGGTTCATTCTTAGAGACAGATTCGACACTCCAAGAAACATATGTGTAATCAAAACCAAAAACTCACTGAAAACGGTATATACAAATAGCAGATGTTATTATCTTGGATAAGAAAGAAGGTGAATCTCCCACTAGAGTTAGGTGTGGTGAAAAGAACCGGTCCATAAGAATTTCAGGCCCGTGACTTTTCTCTCTCTCTTAGCAACTCTCCTTTCTCTTTGCGACCCATCTACTCCCTTCCTCATCGGCGGCATGTTTCCCCATCACATGCCGCTGGCAAGCATCATCTTCAACCACAGTTACGTCAGAAAGGTAGATCAGGGCTCCGATCATCTATCTGCAGCTTCCTTCTTCTTATCTTTGTTAATTGTGTTGTTCCCTCATCTCTAGGGCAAGATTTTCATCTTCCTCTCCAGATTTATCTCGAGGTGGTAAGATCTCTCTTCCTTACCTCTATGCAAGCTTTTGTTACAGGGTTTGCCTCCCCGGCAGTCTTCGTCCGGGAATGGGGTGGCTGTCCTTTCTTCTTTTGTTTGTGGTGTAGGTTTTTAGTAGTAGTGTTCCCGTTTTGTCAAGAAATAGTTAGATCTTTGAGATCTGATTATAAAGAGGTGGTGTTTGTTGTGTGCTCGTTGTCACCTGCTTTGTTTGAATGGTGGAGTAGAAGTGCTTTTCAAGATGTCATGGGTCTTCTTGCTGAGGTTGGGTTCTCTATGATCTTTCCCTCATGATGGGGCAACTGTGTAGCTGATTTAATTGCAGCTAATGTTTATAAGGTGTGTTCTATAGGGTGAGTTTTTCAACCAACACCTTTTTGCTTGTTTCTTTTAACCTTGAGTTTCCAGGAGGCTAGTGCAATAATTGATTCTACTTCTATTCCCAACTCTTAAATGGATGATGATTGGTTCAGTTTGTATCTGATTTGTAGTTTGTTCTGTCTCATTTGTATTTGTTTTGTCTCTGCTTGTGTTGTTTTTTCAGTTTGTTTTCATGTAGTGTATTGTTTACATTATTAATATAAATATCCTTTGAGCAAAAAAATAAAAAGAAAAAAGAAAAGGACCGGTCCCTCAAAAAGTGCCAAGGTTTGAATTTGAAATCTCATAGGGAGAGGTATTCACATTTTGTGTCCCGCGATACTTCAAACATAATCGTAAATAGCTAGAAGCGAGGAACGACAAGGGACAAAAATGAAGCCTCTTCGATAGAGATCTAGAGCGTTTGAATTTGGGCAAGGATTTCTCTTTGTTTTTTTTTTTTGGTATGAAGGACTTCTCAGTTATAGTTAAGCTTTTGATATTGAGGCCTATGTTTTTGTCTGACAAGCCCAATGTTGCGGAAGCGCGATATAGAGTGTAACCGATTATACTAGAAAATTACCCAACTAGAAAACAAAGTTTCTAGACGTAATTTAATAATATAATAAGCACCAACTACTATATTTAAATGCAACTAATAAATAATAAATTGGACAAATATAAGAGAAATATCATATCCTAAATTCACTCCAAATATTTTACAAGTGAAATACTACAAGAGAAGAAGATATACAAATGTCTTAAGAGACAATTGTGGGGGTGTTAAATAAGGGAGGGGGAGGCTCCCTTTTTATATCAAAACTTCCACCCCTCCCCTTATTAATTGAGCGATGTGGGACTTTGCCCTACTACCAACAAATCTCCACCTGGGCAAAATCCCCACATTCTCAATCTCTCCTATTTACAAATTCTAATTGTAACTCCTATTCAAAGTACAATGTTAAACAATGTTGATCAAATCCAAACAATGTTGAAATTTAATAGAAGTCACCACCTTTGTCAACATATCAGCAGGATTGTCATCTGTCCATATTTTCCGTATTGTGACTCCACTTTCTTCCAAAATTTCTCTTACAAAATGATATCGGACGTCAATGTGCTTCGTCCTTGCATGGTAAACTTGGTTCTTTGCTAACTGAATAGCACTCTGGCTATCACAAAATACTGTGATGCTTTCCTGACCAACACCAAGCTCTCCAAGCAAACCCTGAAGCCAAATTGCCTCCTTCACTGCCTCTGTAATTGCCATGTACTTTGCCTCTGTTGTAGACAAAGCTACCGTTGACTGTAAAGTTGACTTCCAACTAACTGGTGCACCTGCAAGAGTGAATACATAACCAGTAGTTGACCTTCGTTTGTCCAAATCACCTGCGAAATCTGAGTCACAGTACCCAACTAGACATTGATCAACACCCTGCTGAAAAACCAATCCAACATCTACAGTATTACAAATATACCGTAGAATCCATTTCACAGCTTGCCAATGCTCCATTCCGGGATCATGCATATACCTACTCATCACTCCAACTGCCTGTGAAATGTCTGGTCTCATACAAACCATAGCATACATCAAGCTACCAACAGCATTCACATATGGCACCCTTGACATATATGCTCGTTCATCTTCATCCTTCGGCGACATGTCAGCATCAAGCTTAAAATGCGGGGCAAGTGGGATGCTAACCGACCTGGTTTCTTCATTCATACCGAAACGATGTAGTACCTTCTTTAGATACTCCTTTTGAGATAAGAAGAGCTTCTTCGATTGTCTATCTCTTGTTATCTCCATGCCAAGTATCTTCCTTGCCTCGCCTAAGTCCTTCATCTCGAACTCCTTCTTCAGTTGATCCTTCAGCTTCTCAATCTCTGCTTGATTTCTTGAAGCAATCAACATATCATCAACATACAAAAGGAGATAGATAAAGGATCCATCTTCAAGCTTCCGCAAATACACACAGTGATCGTATTTGCTTCTCCTGTACTTGTGTCGCAACATAAACTTGTCAAACCGTTTATACCATTGCCTCGAAGACTGTTTCAATCTGTATAACGATTTTTCAAGTTTACACATCATATTCTCCTTTCCAGCAACTTTGAATCCTTCAGGCTGAGTCATATAGATTTCCTCCTCCAAGTCTCCATTTAGAAATGCAGTTTTTACATCCATTTGAACTAGTTCCAAATCTAACTGTGCCACCAAAGCCAATAAAATTCTAATGGATGAATGTTTTACAACTGGAGAAAATACCTCATTGTAATCAATTCCCTCCTTCTGTGCATAGCCTTTAGCTACCAGTCTTGCTTTGTAGCACACATCACCTTGGTTAGGAAATCCTTCTTTCTTCGCATACACCCATTTGCAACCAATTGCCTTCTTACCCTTTGGGAGTTTGGCCAATCTCCACGTTCCATTCTGATGAAGGGACTACATTTTTTCATTCATAACATTCATCCACTTATCCTTTTCTGAGCTCTGGATAGCCCATTTATAAATTGGAGGAATGCCATCAGTTGCAATTGAAGTTGCACAAGCCACTATATCCATAAAGCGAGTAGGTTTTCTTACTATTCGTCGTGGCCTGCCGGTTGCGATTGATTCTTGTTGCTGTTGAGGTTCCTGTGTTGAAACCTCCCTTTCAACTGGCTCATCTTCTACAGGAAAGTCTCCCCTCGTTTCCCTATTCGTTCTCTGTACAGGGAAAATCAACTCTCCTTCAAACTCCACCTGCTTTGAAGTACCATCCGTCTGTGTGGTATCTACAGATGTTACCGGCTTCATAATAGCAGTTTCATCAAAAGTAACGTCCCTGCTAAACACAACCTTCTCCGTCTCTGGACACCATAAACGATATCCTTTGACTCCAGAAGTGATCCCCAAGAAAATAGCTTTCTTTGCTCTAGGATCCAATTTTGATTCTTTCACATGATAGTATGCAGTTGAGCCAAACACATGTAAAAAATCATAATCATTAGCAAGCTTACCATACCATTTTTCCAATGGTGTTTTACCATCAATAGCAGCAAATGGTAGACAATTAATGAGATGGCTCGCATACGTTATTGCCTCAGCCCAAAATTCTTTGCCCAAGCCAACATTGGACAACATACACCGAACCTTCTCCAGCAAAGTCCGGTTCATGCGTTCTGCCACCCCATTCTGTTGTGGTGTATTTCTCACGGTAAAGTGTCTGACGATGCCATTATCTTCACAAACCTTCTGAAAAAGATCATTCCTGTACTCTCCACCATTGTCTGTGCGAAGACATTTGATCCTCCTGCCTGTTTGTGCTTCTATCATCGTCTTCCATTTGAGAAAAATTCCCAAAACTTCATCTTTGGTCTTCATCGTATACACTTAAACTCTTCGGGAAAAATCATCAACAAAGGTCACAAAATAATGTTTTCCTCCCAATGAAGCTATTTTGAAAGGACCCCAAACATCAGAATGTACATAATCCAAAATACCTTCAGTATTGTGAATAGCTGTACCGAACTTAACCCTTGTGTGTTTCCCTTTTACGCAATGCTCACAAAAGTCCATGATGTAATGCTTCAATCCTTTCAATAATCCTTGACTTGCTAAAGTTTTCAAGGATTTTCCTCCAGCATGTCCCAAGCGCATATGCCACAACCTGGTTGCTTCTGCATCCTTCTCACTACTGGATGTCACTGCAGCCGTCCCAATAACTGTACTACCATGATAGTGGTACGTGTTATTGTTCTTCCGAATACCCTTCATTACCACCAGTGCACCAGAAAATATCTTCATTACTTCATTTTCTGCAGTGATCTTGAACCCTTTTGAGTCTAGAGTCCCCACAGAAATGAGATTTTTCTTCAAGTCTGGTATGTACCGAACATCTGTTAATGTTCTGATCAATCCATCATGGTTCCTTAATTTGATTGAACCAATGCCATATGCGGTAAGAGAAGAGTTATCTGCTGTGTGAACAATTCCACACTCTGCTTCTTCAAAATCAGTGAACCAATCTCTGTTAGGACACATATGATGGCTGCAGGCTGAGTCTAATAACCATTCATCCGATGGTTTTGACGACGTTGTTGTAGCCAGCGAGAAATCTGAATTCTCATAATCACAATCAGCTACATTTGAGTCCATAGCGGCCTTCACATCTCCAGGTTTGGCTTTGTTCTTCAGCTTCGGACAGTCTTTCTTCCAGTGTCCTTTTTCCCGACAAAAGGCACACTCATCTTTGCTGGGTCTGGACCTCGACTTGGATCGCCCTTTCTTTGATCTCTTCTTCTCTTCAGTACGTCCTCTAACCACTAGAGCCTCTGCCTCTCCACCTTTTTGTTTCTCTTTCCTTCTCTGTTCATGGCTGTACAAAGAAGAACAAACTTCTTCCATAGAAACTTTCTGCTTACTGTGAAGTAGCGTAGTTTCCAGGTGCCCGTACTCATCGGGAAGTGATCCCAACAACATCAGGGCCAGATCTTCATCTTCAAAAGTCACGTCCAGATTCTGCAAATCTGTCACCAACTTGTTAAAGCTAGTGATATGCTCATTCATTGTGGTACCAGGAACGTAAGTGAAGTGAAACAACCTTTTCTTCATATAAAGTTTATTCTGACAGTTTTTCTTCAAGAACTTGTCCTCCAGTGCCTTCCACAGTCTACATGCAGAAGTTTCCTTTGTGTATGGATACTTCTGCTCTCTTGAAAAGTACGATCTAATAGTACCACAAGCAACACGATTCACAACCCTCCATTCTTCTTCCTCCATTTTATCTGGTTTTTTCTCTTCAAGGGCAAAGTCTAGTTCTTGCTGAAAAAGGACATCCAGAAACTAGCCTTGCCACATGCCAAAATGCCCAGATCCATCAAAAATTTCAACAGCAAACTTCGCATTTGACACTATTCTTGTCAATACGATGATGTGAACGACGAACTGTCGACATCTGCTGTGGATACATCACTCCTTTTGTCTGCCATTTCTGCTCCAAAAAATATTTAATAGTTGTCAAAACAAAAGCCCAAAAGTAATTCTTTTCTGATGTGGAAGCTCAGACTAAGCTGCAACCACAGAGCATACTCAGACAGAACCTCGGCTTTGACACCAATTGTTGCGGAAGCGTGATATAGAATATAACCGATTATACTAGAAAATTATCCAACTAGAAAACAAAGTTTCTAGACGTAATTTAATAATATAATAAGCACCAACTACTATATTTAAATGCAACTAATAAATAATAAATTGGACAAATATAAAATCCTAAATTCACTCCAAATATTTTACAAGTAAAATACTACAAAAAAAAAAAGATATACAAATGTTTTGAGAGACAATTGTGGGGGTGTTAAATAAGGGAGGGGAGGCTCCCTTTTTATATCAAAACTTCCGCCCCTCCCCTTATTAATTGAGCTGGGACTTTGCCCCACTACCAACACCCAATTCATAATCTGAGGTTCATTGTATATGCACGTGCTTCAAAATGATTGGCCAGGGCTAAAATTTGATTTTGCCGCGCTCATTCTCTGGTAATTGCCAGTGGACCCTAGTGGGCGCTTCGGAATTTGTCACGTCTTCCAAAACACCCGAACCTTCGTTGCCAAAATTAGCTTCCAATCCGAAGCTAGCCTCCGCTTACTCACCTTTCGTGATGATCATGGCATGTCGCTTCAAGCCAGCTTCTCTAGCTTACAGGTGACACAAGGAAATAAAATGAATGAAATGCTAAAATTGTTCAGAAAATACTTCCCTCGTGCCCTGAGGTCCGCGTGGTTTTTTTGTTACACATGCACAGCAGAGGGTTCGAGCTGAAGAATGCTGAAGATTGAAGACGGAGACTGGCCATAATTGGGATTTTCACCGAATATGGTATTTCCCCTTTCAAACCTTTATCTGCTAATCAATTTTAAGATTCTTTGCGAACCACGCCAGCTTTATGCTTCCAGGAACCTGTTCTTGACGTCTCTTTCTTCTCCGATGTTGAGGGTGAGAGTTACTGTTATTTTGCCAATTTCTTTTTGAATAAATACGGATTCTATTGCCTCTTCAAAAGGGCAAGAACAGAAGAATCAGTGAGCCTAGTTCCTCTCATCAACGACCGCTTCCTGATTAAGAGGTGGTTGTTGATCAAAGAAGCAAAAATATTATGCCAATTTCAGGTTGAACTTGGTCAGCCGGGGGAGGGGGTCTCTCGAAACCTGCATAGAGTTTATGAACTTTTGGATTCGAGTCTTTTTGAAACTTCTTCACAACCTCCAACTCATTAATTTTCATCCTCTCTCCCCCTCTCTCCCCCTCTCCTTCATTATTTATTTTTCGACGTTGACAAATGGACCCACGGTGGGACACTGTTTTTATGTCATTTTCTCGCCCTCTCGATGACATTGGAGTTGGAGGTGGATATTTGGCGCGCTGTGTGCCTATGAAAATTAGCAAATTTTTATTGGACTCAATTTTTTCAAAAACTATACAATATCTAGTACCGAAGACCGCTTTGATTTGTGTTCATATTTGAAACCTTTCATTTGAAAATACTACCATTTCCTTGCAAGTAGCCTCGTCCTAACTTATTTTTCCGTCAAACTAAACAGATATGTTTCTTGTTTAGGAGTCCATTCGAATTTGATGTCCAACTAACACATCTCCAGGCTATTTTTCCGTCAAACTGAACGGATATGTTTTTTGTCTTGGAGTCCATTCGAATTTGATGTCCAACTAACACATCTCCAGGCTATTTTTCCGTCAAACTGAACTGATATGTTTTTTGTCTTGGAGTCCATTCGAATTTGATGTTTAACCAACACGTCTCCAGGCAGGAACGGCGATAATGAGTTTCACATGATAGACCAGAAACTGCTGATCTCGTGTTCATAGCAGTTGATTCAGAGCATCCGCTTGTTGGATTTATTCCATTTTATTAAGCATGTCAGTCCTGGAGAAACCATCTTCGTCCCGATCTTTGCCGTTGTCATCAGTTGCGGCTCGAAATATTGATCCATTGTTAAAGGATTTAAATGAAAGGAAACAGAGTTTTAAGCGCAACGTGGTGTCATTAGCTGTAGAGTTGAAGGACGCGCGGAGCCGCCTTATATCACAAGAGCAATCATTTGCCAAAGAAACCCTAACAAGACAGGTACAAAACTTACTGTGGTGTGCGGGCTTCTGTTTAATTTCGTACAACTACTACGATCTTCGATTTTTAAATTTTTTTAAAAATCTTTTTCCCTGTAGATTATTATAATAGTATAATTATTATCTTGAAAGTTGAAAGTGTTTGTTCATGGAAAAACTCATCTTGTCGTTTACTGAGGACAAATTTTAATCCAGATATATCTTATGAATATTTTCTCGCAGGAAGCAGAAATTAAAGCCAGAAACATGGAAGATGAAATTGGTCGGTTGCAGAAGAGATTGGAGCAGAGAAACGAGCAACTTGAGGCTTCAACCTCTACTGCTGAGAAGGTTTTAATTTTGATAATGTTTTCCTTTTTTTTTGGGAACATTGCCTCCTTTTTTAAAAAAATCTATTTCTCGGTGTTAAATTTTGTTTGCGCATGGGAAATTTTAATGCGATTCTCTCTCTTGTGTGTTTCGTATTAATCTTTTCCTGGCCGTAAACAAACACAACCTATTCGATGCTCGTTTGAGCAAATGTGTTTTGACATTTGTATTTTGTTTATGGTGGAGCCCATGGGAAGAACAGGTGACTGAATGCTTTGATATGGTATTATCATGTTGTTACCTTTTAGCCTGACTTATTTTGTTGCCTATTATGTTTGTTCCTTGAAGGCAATTATTATAAACAGTGCAAGTAACATCATCAATAGTAGTAGCAAAAGATTTTAAAATTAAGCAACACTCTATCATTGCCTGTTTAAGTTGGCAGAGTAAATGTCTTTATTATTTTGCTTTTGACTTCTAACTACGACTCGATTTCAAATTTGTGGACTTTTCTATATCTATAGCTGGAAAGCATATTTCTTAGCGGTGACCGGATTCAAAATTGTTAGATTCTTTCACTGCGGTGTATTTTCTTGTATGCTTAAGTTCAACACTTTGTTGGGTGGACAGTGCTCCAGCCTATAGGCACTAGATCTACCCCGAATTAGGAATTCCTGTCATGTTCTTAGTTTCTTGACCTTTGTTTATCACATTCAATGATATACCGTACACGTTTTATTTTATTTATAATTTAATAAAACAAAAATGAATATTCGGTGGTGGATCTAAAATTACTTTTTCTTTTTTTTTTTATAAGAAAATTTACTTTTTCTTCCTCCGGCGATCTATAATATTGAATGCATTAGGACATCCGACATGCCGGTCAAAATTGTTGATCGAGTGTAGAAGAATCATGAGAGAGGCCTTAAGGTTCTGTGACGTCTATAACCAATCTTGAAATCAATTTATTGTTAACATCAAATGCTGTTGGTGAGTAGTCTCGTTTGATATCTTGTAATTTGTAGCACAACGTCATTATGGTAAAATCAGAATGAAGCATGTTTGATGGTTGTAGCCCAATAGCAATGTGCGTGTCATTTATTGGTTAGCTCATCTTGTAATTTTGATGCAGTTTCTGAATGAGTTGGATGATCTTAGAACACAGATCGCAGCAACTAGAGCAGTTGCCGAGGCAAGTTTTGCATCAGCTCAGTCAGCGGATCTCCACTATGCAGAACTTACAAAAGAATTAGATGAGAAAAATTGTTCACTGAGAGAGCATGAGGTTCGTGTCATTAGGATGGGGCAGCAACTAGATAATCTACAGAAGGATCTTCAGGCAAGGGAATCTTCACAGAAGCAACTGAAAGATGACGTCCTGCGGATTGAACACGATATCAAGGAAGCCTTTGAGAAAGATGGAGCAAACAAGAACTGTGAACTGAGGAAAATATTATATGAAGTTTCTTCTAGGAACTTCGAGAAGATACATGAGCTTCTAGTCGTTAAGGATGAAGAAATAGCAAGACTTAAGGATGAAATTCAGATTATGTCTTCTTGTTCGAAACTCAAGATTGAGGAATTAGAATCGCAGGTAAATCCAGCTTCTTCCTGCATGTGTAATTGCTCATTTATGTTCTTCAAGCACCATGGCTCATGTATTTATGAATATCCATATGTTTCAAAACACAGTTAGAGAAACAGCGGTGTGTTGATCAGGAGCTGAAGAAGAGGGTGCTGAAATTGGAATTTTGCCTGCAAGAAGCCCGTTCTCAGGCACGGAAACTTCACAAAGTAAGATTTTTTCTCTTAAAGCTGCGTAACATTTTTGTTGTACGATTCTGCACTCTATGCTGCTGCTGTTGCAATGTTCAGGATATACATTGAATAATGAAAGAATTGGTTTCATTCTCAACGAACAGGCTTAAAAATGAGTCCAAGCCCCAATCAAATGACATGTGTGTTTGTCTGGTTTTGTTTTTGTGCGCACAGATAGGAGAGGAACGGGACAGAGCTATAGAAGATCTGAGAGATCAATTAGCGGCAAAACAACGAAGTGAAGTGGGTGCAGAACAGCAAAACCAAAATTTCTGGGATTGCTCTGGATTCAAATTCGTGGCCTCCATGTCCATGCTGATCTTAGTGGTACTCTCGAAGCGGTGATTGGGCCCTCAATGTCCTTTCTGTCGTGAAATAATTCAAGATTTAGTCAGGGAAGTAGTGAAACCATTATGCCAATAGAAATACTGTTAGATATAGCTAATTAGCTTCGGCATACGCAGTTAGGGTCCCAACGAGTCCTTTTGCTGTTCATTGTAATAGTGGAATTTTGTGTGATTAGCTGGGCATGTGCTTTCACCCTACTACATGTTGGTTATTCAATGCATGCCAGACCCGGTGGACCCAGATGATTTATCTCTGGGACTGTTGTTTATTTTACTGGTAGATGAGCCATCTGCCTGTTTTGATAATTTTGAAAAGGTCTCAGCCTGTCTTTCCGAAAACCCGAGTAAGCGTATGTTCACAATTAGCAACCAACGGACTGACTCTCTTGGAACTTCAGCACATTTGCCGACAACATACATGAGTGAGTTCGTGATCATGTGATAGCTCAGTCGTTGTTCTTCTCTTAAAACTACTACTATCGAACATGTGACAAGCCCGTTCGAAATAGAACTTGCTTATTTGATCGTCTGATAATCAACAGGGCTTTCAAGCATATGGGCGGGCAATAGCGTGAGATGAATGTCAATCCCATATTAATGCAAATGAATTAGAAGTAGGTCTGTGACCATAACACCTCACACTAATGACTAATATACTATAGCTCTCACAAACCATGTACATTACCACAACCCGTGTAGCAGCACAACAGCCCAGAAGCCAGAATCCGCAGTTACTACTAGTACACTCAACTAAGCCATAATAAAAATAATAGAGCTACGCGATCGTCCTATTCTTCTAAGTGCACATGTTGAGTTTCGCAGTGACCAGCGATATCAGCAGAAGCGTGGAGGCAACCAAAGGTCTGAGGCCACTTGAATTTGACCATGACGTGGAAGGTGGGGGTTGCGATCCCACAAGTGGCATATAACCTGACGTTGGATTGCTCGAATTCAACGGCGCCGACGATGATGATGTCGGGTTACCGAAGCTGCAAACAATGACAACACCCAGAAGCCAGGTTAGCATCCATCTCTAAGGCTTAATGGTCAGCATTGAAGAACTGGAAAAGTCATGTAAGTATAACTCACCCAAAAGTACCTTCTCCTGGTGATGATGGTGTTGTCGGAGTTGGAGATTTTGTCGGTGATGAAACAGATTTCGGTGGCGACGGCGAAGAAGAAGACGATGGAGTAGTTGGGGATGATGGCGTCGGAGTTGTTGGCGGCGACGACGACGACGACGACGCTGGGTAAATGCAAGAACCCGTACCTATTTCAGGCAACAAAAAGATAAAATGGTCAGCAGGGGGAATCACATATACATGACAAGTAATTGAGTGGCCAAAGATGTAGTTTACTAGGGTTGGTGGTAACTAAGGAGGCAGCGCCTCCGAAGTCACAGCTGGTTGGAGCAGGTTTCTTTTGGTAGTAGGAGTTGAAGGCATAAGAGGCATGATTTTGCAGATTGTCGGGATTGTAGCAACTCCCACCCTGCTGTATCTGAGAGCAATCGGCGCCTCCCATTCCACAAGCATAGTCAAGTGCGGATTGAAGAACAGATTGTGAAACTCCAGATTTAGCAACACACCACTTCTGCCCTGAAACGGCGGGAGCAGCATTAGTTGGCGTTTGAGGAGTTTGAGGAGGTGGTGGTTGAGAATTGGTGGCCGGAACACCGGTGGATGACGGAGACGGGGGAGGGTAAGAGGAAACGGGTACGGGGGAATTGGAGGAAGGTACAGTAACGGGCACAGCAGATGGATTGGTGGGGTACACAGTAACAGGGCTGCTGGAAGGTACAGTGATGACAGTGGTGTCACCTAAAGTTCTTCTGGGGAGGATCTTGGCCAACATGGGAATGCGAGAGAGGAAGATGTCGGTGGCCGGTGGGGTTGTAGAGTGGAGATCGGAGAAGATGAGCAGCAGCATGAGTCCTGAAAAGAGGATGAGAATGGTGAGATTGCAGAAGAATATAAAGTAGTGATGCAGAGAGAAGAAACAAAGAATAAAAGAATGACTCACCGGAAGAGCAGAGAAGGAGGAGGAAGAAAGAAGGAGGAGGCTTCGCCATTGTGATGTGTGGAGAAGCAGAGGGGTCTGACAATTAACTAAACTTTAAAAAGACAGAAGAGGGAGAGTAAAAAGCGGAACGGTGATGATAAAGTAAAATATGTTACTTTAGCATTAAGGATCATGCCTTTGGAATTCTTGTCGTCTCATGTAATTGCCCTTCCTTTTCTTTAATTATCTTCTTTTTAAGCGCATCTCTTCAAATTTCATTTCCTCCTTTCACTCCCCTGTTTCTCTCTGCCTCGCATGTGATACCGCATTTTTTTTTCCTTTGCTTCAAAAGTATTCACTATATGACCCCCTATCAATGATTTTAAAGGGGAGAAAAGAAAGTGAAAAATCAGTGTGCTCTAACGTCGGCTACGCTTTTTTGCCATGCATTTACTGGAAGATTTAGTGTAGATTTAGTGTGCATAGTTGTTCTTAACACAAGTACACGAAAGACGAATACTTTTTCATTTTAGAAAATCTTAGAAAGAAATGAATTTCTTGTGTTGCTAGCTTGTGATCAATTTAGATATAGCCACCTGCCCATACCTTCTCGTGATGGCTCTGATGGATAAAACCGAAAGTAGGTCTGTGATTATTTAATGAATCATTGGGGAGAAAAACCCGCAGGGGACTTAACGGCTAATATCGTATCCACACACAGATGTCACCTTAAAAGTCCAAGATTTGTGGGGGGTGTCATGTCTGAGTGTCATTGTCTTCCTATTTCTTTTTCTTCTTCCCTCGACGAAGAATATCCAACGTCACAAAGTATAAGGGAGGGGAAAAAGACACCATATGTGGAACTACGTATTGCGATTTTCTCTTGAATTTTTATTTTATACCGAAGTTTTCTCTTGATTTCAAGTGGATCAAATCAGTGTGGGCCAGATGGTCCACCACAAAAGCAAGGCCAGAAAATTAAAGAGATCATTTATTGGTCACAGGCAACGTGTAAAAGGGACATGCCAGTACCAAAGCGCTCCTACCAACACACGATGTTTCCTTCCTACATTGGGCTCTCAATATATCAAGAGTTTATGTCCACAAAATCCCATACGTCCTACACCAAAACAAGACGATGACAAGTGATCATGTCTCTTAACAAAACTGATAGAGCAGGTCTTATGGATCGCTTTTGGAGCCCCTGTGCCTTTCCTGTAAATTCATTAGTGGCCAAGTAGCTTTAATTTAGCTTATCAAATTAAACTCAGCCTAATTTAACATGTAATCTCCCCATAGTAATGAACTGTCTTCATTTATGACACAGATATATAGGCCTCCCACTTTCTCAGTTCAGGAAATAATTGGCCATGTATGTCACCTGCGCGTGCGCTTCTGCTTGGACCAAAGAAGCAAGATCATGAAGACGCATTTCTGTATAATGAATTCAGGCCCCAAAAAAAAAAAGTTTTGCATATAATTAATAAACATAAACTTTGAATCATGTCGTAGTATACGTGATAACACCGTTCGATCTAATTATTTTATAATTCCTTCAATGGTTTTCCACATGCTAGCTAGCTACTTCATAACAAACATACACTCAGATGACTACGCCAATCTCACACTTAAAACTACACAAAGAAAACAAAGCTTACAGTGCTCACAAACTAGATGCCCTGGAAGACGAGCAGACACAATGTAGATACTGTCTAACTCAATCACTTACAAAAACAACCATACTGAACATGGTTATACAAGTACGTAGCTAGTAACGAGTTAGTTTGAGGTGGGTTGCTTTATGCATGCGGTGGCGATCCCACTCCCACTCCGACGCCTGGGTTAATGGGTAGGACTGGCGTACAGCTTCCTGGGAAAGTGCAGAAGAATCCGGCAAAGCCGCCGGGGCTCGGAAACGTTCCCCCGCCAGTCCCCGTGCCTCCTCCCAAGAAGCTCTGTGGCTCTTCATCCTTCAGCTTCCGTCCTCCTTCAACCTCCGAAACAAGCAGCACCACCGCCATCATAGCTAACACCACCAACACCTTAGGCTTGCTCACTCTCTCCATATTCTCAACTTGCTTCCCTCCTACTTCTTCTCTCTTTGTTTTTCAAAATGACATTCCCCTCCCTCCCAATTAATAGTAACCAGCTTTCAGCCTTAAATTAAAGGATTTAGTGGTATTGGTAGGGAATTTAAGACTGCCCCAACTACCCATCAGGAGGAACAGCCATGGGACCCTTAAAACCTTCGGACGATGCTGACACACTCATTAAATTACGTTTCCAAGTAATTGTTTAGTTTGTCACTATAACAACTTCATCTACTCCACTGTGTCATCATCTTTCTATAACAAGGCTTGGGAAAGTTAGCAGCGATCTGCTGCTCCGCCTAGCTGCCCTTGTCACAGTCCTATATATTGTGTTTGATCTCCTATAATACCACAGCTCTGAACTACTTTAAACTCGGATCCATTTACATATATTAGAGCTAAACTGCCAATACTTATGAACCCGAATTTTTCTTAACCCATCGTATCAACCGTCCGTTTATTCCCCCGTATATATAATATATGTACCGAACAGGGAGCCCCAAATTGAATTACCAACACTTGATTGCGCAGGACTTTATGGTTTTGCTTCTGGCATGGGAAAAAATTTTGTTTCGAGCATGTTGATACATGGCTAGCCGAGGATTCTACTTTCTTTAAGCACCTTTAATCTTAAGAAAAAGATGAAAACCGAAGGTCCCGTAGCTCAGTTGGTTAGAGCGTTGGTCTTATGAGCCGAAGGTCGCGGGTTCGAGCCCCGCCGGGACCATTTTTGCCACGTTTGACCTTCAAACCCATGACCGTTGTGATATTAGCTGGTTTTGGCCCATTCACTGGTTTGGGCTGCACGTATTTGTCGGCCTTTTTTGCCCTTTACCAATTACATGTACATGTTACTCCCAATTTGATATTCAAGTCTCTTTATCAAAGGTTAGCATAGTGTTAAGCAGTTTGTGTCACTTAACTAAGTTTTTGAGTTTGAGTTTTGTGAATATAGAAAAATTTTGTTGTTATACTCAAGTCACTTAACCACTATAACAACACAAAGCTTTGAATACCGAATGAGAAAAAAAAAAAAGATATTCAAGTTTCTTTTTGAAGAAGTGAGGCAGCAAAGACGTAGATAATAAATTCATCCTTACATGAATAATGGCATTCAGATGCGTGTTAAAAATGTTATTGGTCAGTATTAAAATTAAATTCCCGAGAAAATTAATCATAAAGTGCATCATAATCAAGAACTCGACTCCTTTTGAAAAAAATATTTTTTTACTACTTTTAGTTCCTAGTATAAGATCCAATTGACTTTTTGAGAAAGATTGAAAAAGTTAAATAAATTACTCTAAAATATTTATTTTTTTCTTTTTTATACAAAATTAATTTGTTTGATTTATAAAATGATATATAATCAAATAATATATAACATATGTCATAATTAACTAACTTATTTAGCTTTATTAACCTTTTAAAAAAATAACATAATTTTATATTAAAGATTAGAGGAAGTATAAAGAAATATGTAATGAAAACCTGAAAGGAAGAACTGAAAAAATTGACGAAATGGGTTCCTGTGGCCTCAAAATAAATGTGTATTTCGGCCTTTTATTCCCTTTCGGCCGACGTTTAGGCCATTTTGTTTAAGTATGTTGCGCCATCCTGAATCATAGATTTACGCTGTTGCTGCATTATTAAACAAAACGCCGGTTCAGAGCAAAACTTTCACTTCAGGAAAAGGCTCTACTGAATTTTTAATTCATAATTCATCAACAACCAGTCATAGGCCAAATATGAAACCTGAAACTCCTCGCAGGCCGGTCCTGGATAGAAAACCACATGAAGATCAACACACTTGAAAATGTCATCAACAAAAATTACATTTTTCACAAATTTCTCCCGAAAAAAGATGTGACGACAATAGAAGTTCCCATGGCCATGAAGGAAGGCACATAAAAAACAGCAGTCGGATCACACTGGAGGACGTGAATATAAGGAAGTACAATTTCAGCATCTACCCTGTTTTGGCTTCACCGAGTTTATGAAAACTACCCCCAAGTTAGGAAACACCTTATTAGTGGGGACAAATGATTGCGGCTTTATGCTTCAGACATGATGCAATCAATAGCCTGTTTGCAGATTATTGTCATCGTGGCCTCTGGCCCGTAAACCTGAAACCACAAGATTACCACAATCACACTACAGTCATGATTAATGGTTTTCGACCCTCTACAAAAAATAGATAAAAGGCATCATTATTTGAAGGAGAAATATCTGCAACTTCAGTGACAATAATGAATGCTCGTATGAGCATATTTTCCAATAAAGACAGCCACTGGTTCCTTTTGACCACAAATCAGAATACCACGCTAGCTGAGGCTGATGTTGGATCCAGACACAACTAGAAGTTCAGCAAATTCCTCCCATGATTAGTAAGCAGACGAGCACATATACAGCATACTTAAACGCAAATTTCAACAATGAAGATGGTCATTACCTGAATTGGCACTCCCAGTTCCTCACCCAGGGCACGCATCTTTGCCAAACCAATCTGATAGTTTGGACCACCTCTTCTAACATAAATGTGCATTCTTGCTGCTTTAAGCTTTGACTCCTGAAGGCAGATGGTGGAATCAATTAAATGGTAAACATTAACCTAACTTCAAGAAGTGAGATAAGGATACATTTAATAAAAGCATGCCTTCTCTTTCAGGGCCCGAATGATCCCACTGAATGTGGCAGCAACATCTGTGAAGTTTGCAATGCCACCTCCAATAAGAAGGGCTCTCTTACGACCATCAGGATCTGCAGTAGCACACTGCAATAAAAAGCACAATGTTCACATATAATACAATATGAAGGAGTCACTAACTGGAACAAAATACTGAAACTGAAGTTAAAAGGAAAAGAATTGAATTGCTTTACATCAATTACGACTCTTGCATACTGCAGCACCTCCTCCTCATTTGGAGCTCCACTATATTCAGCATAGTTGCCAAGCTCTGATGCATAACCTAAATCTCCAACCTAGTAAACAGAAGGTAAATTAACTCACCAAAATAGCTGCTGATCTTCCAACCCATCCTTAGGATACATCAGAATAAATCCATAAACTTGGTAACTTACAGTATCTGCATATATAACACTTGCACCTCCTCCAGCTACCATTGTCCAAATACGTCCTTTTGGGTTCAATACAGTAAATTTCAAGGATGCACTTGTCTGCAGTACGGAAACAAAACTATATTATAACAATATTGAAGGCAGAGGAAACCTGGCGAACTGCATCCCAGATTAATCAGAATTATGATGGAAAAAACTTCAAATTCTAATCACATGTTTTAAATTCTCAAAACTTGCTCCAACTCTAACTGTTCAAAAGAACACAGTATGACACATGGTTCTGGAGGTGATGTCTTAATGTAACTAATGGCAAATAAATTATACTAATAAATATAAAGAAAAAAACTTTTTAACAAACCGCATCAGAGGTTAGTGGGCAGGGAAAATATATTCCCATACCATGTATATTCAGGGTTAGAGAAAGAGGGGGGAGTAGGACCTTGAAAACCAGCCTTGCGCTAAAAACATGGAACCTCCTCAAAGAAAATAACTCATCCGGTTATTAATATAACTGTTTATGTGGCACATAATAGGAGCACAGTGGACACATGAGGAAATTATAAGAATGAAATTGGTAAATGTTGTTTAATTTCAACTTTTCACTTCTTAGGCTAGGAAAGTCTGCAGCATGCATACTAACTGAACATTTGTTTATCTCAGATGAGGATACTTTACATTAGTAAGATCATGAAAGGCAAATCAGATAATCATAGATATTGTCAAGAAGTCGTCTGATAAATAAAAAAACCTAGTTGCAAGGCCATCTTCTACAAGAGTGGGATTGCATATACTGATATAACGTTAACTATGATAAAAGTCAAAACAACCTTTTCATCCAGGGAATGAATGAAACTTTCTGTGGGGCTCAGAACTCTTCCAAAAGGCAATGGAAACTCTATATTACCCCACCTGAATTCATGACAATATAGTCACAGGATAACAGTCAGGTATATGCATTTACATCACAATCTCTTCAGATCAAATATTCTTAGCATCCATATCAAAAAAATTTACTTCTTGAAGTTCTTGAATGCAGCAGTGTCATCCAATTCCCCTCTCATATCCAATGGATATGGCTTCTCATCCACTAGTGTAAAGGGATTCATCTCTAGGAAACTGAAATCCAGATCTACAAAGGAAACGAGGGAAAAGATTAGACATGAAGATTGTGCGTATAAAAACATCAGTTATAGAATTATTTATTAGTGAGCAAAACAACATGTAGAGGAACCATGCCCTTCATGATAGTGATAAATCATATTTATTCCTACAGATTATAACTGGGAAAAGAATAATATTCATAACTCTCTTTACAAGCCCAGCATGATTTGTCAAGATAACTGACTAAATATTGAATATAAAAATGTCCCAAACCCTGCTCTTATTCCTAGGTCAATGTTAAGCCCAGTGACAGAGCCCAATAGTTTCCACAGAATTAAATCCATACCTTGAAAGACAGAAAATACACCCATTATGAAATCACCAATTTTGCCCCGGACCTGGGAAATCACGGGCAGAATAAGCAATTTCTAGATAACAAGTCAAGCAATGCTGAATAAAAAATGACAACACAAATGATATTTAGACTAAAAGTGCAGCAGTCTGAAATCTCTGATAAAAGATCCCTATCAGGCGGTGCATTGTGAACCTTTTACTGGTTTCCTTGTTTGTAAGAGAGAAATTGATGCAAATATCAGAAAAAGTACATCAATACTCACCTCCAGAGGAAGTGTGGCAATCAAAGGAGCACATGCCTCCAGTGTCAAAGGCTTCTCTGTTGGAAGGAAAATAGTCTTGACCTAGTTGAGATAGCAGTTATATATATGTCAGCCTAATGAAGTTGCGTTTGTAGAGCGTAGCACAAATGTAAGTGTAAATACTGGCGCCGCAAATGAAACAACTTCCCACGAGCGCATATACCTTATCCCAATTGTCTTCAATCTCTATGCCTCCGCATTCTGAGAAGCTGATGTTACAGCCCAACCTTTCAGAGACAATCGATAGGTAATACTCTTCGTCGTGAGGAACAAATGGTTCGACGATAAATGTGGTTACAGGTGCCTTGCAGCCACCCATTTCAACCTAAGGATTATCCAATACACAATTCAGGCAGACGAAATAAAAGAACCAACAATCAAGACTTCCCACAATATTCTTTTCAGCAATAACCTCAACACCAAGGCGCGCTTTAACAAATTCTGCCACTTGGGCAACATCAAGATTCAGAGCCACTAGGCCGCTCTTCCCCCGCTTACCGAACAACATATCGGGCTTCACAACCAATCTTGTGGATGAGAGCCATGGTTGTTGATTTGTCAGCTCAGCAAAGTCTGTTGATTGCGTCACCTGGATCACAACGTGGTTTAGTAGAGAGCAGAAAAGTGATGATTTCAAAACAGAGAGCTTCCAAGTGATCATATAAATTTCTCCAAATAAATCGACGGTTAACAGTTGTCTTTTGCATGCAAATAGGTGATGACGTATTAATTAAAGCAATCAAGATAAAAAAAAGAAGTCTGAGGATTTCAAAGATGCCCTGCGCTGTTAAACAGAGGGAAACGGTGGCGATTATGCGGACCTGAGCGGAACGAATATCGAGATCAATGGCAGCGAGTCTTTTCAGGTGTTCTTTGAGGAGCCTCTTAGAGTCGTACTCTCTGATCTTCTTCCTGGCCATGGCACGACCGTAGATGAGTGTGAACAACGATTTCAAGGGATAAAAGAAGGAAGTGGCGAGGGATAGACAGAGAGAGGGATGGCGAAGGGGAGGGAGGTAATGGGTTTTATTCTATTAGGTGACGTTAAGGCCGCCGATAGAGGGTCGACGGTGGTGGTGGTGGTTTCTGTTCAGAGTGAGGGGGTTGGTGGCGATCTTTTGTGTCGTGCCAATCCTTAATCTCAATCCACGATCACTCTGTGGTCTACCCCTCATCAAATGCAACGTCCAGCTCAGCATTGATACGACAACAGTTCTTGAAATGCTTATTGAGCTACTTCACGTCACGATTTAAAATTATAATTACTTATTCTTATTACCTCTTAATCTTTAATCTTAGTCTTAGTGACTATCATTTTTTCACCGTTAAATCTATATTTCATCTAATGATCCTAATTTACCCTACTTAAAACCCTTGGTATCACAGTTACTGCAACACCTTCGTTTCTCAATCTTCCCTCATCCTCCGTCTCGACTCCACGCCTTCGTCTCTCAATAGGTTTAAATACATGATTGCAGCAATAATAAGAAATCATCAGGGTTTCATAATAGGTTTTTGCGGGTCGATGCTTGGAAAACCATTATCTTCACGTAATCAATTGGATTATCCTCACCGCTCTTTTCCAGATTCTTACTTTGACGAAATCGTTATTAACTGTTAAATGTTGCTCTTCCTAGGAATTTCACTCGTGGGCCTATTTTCGTTTTGTGTTGAATTCATCTAGGGTTTTGATGAAGATCGAAGGCTAAGGCATAATAAACGGTGGGCTAAAGCATAATTCATCTAGGAGTCGAGATGGAGGGTGAGGGAAGATTGAGAGACGAAGGCGTTGCAGCAACTGTGATACTAAGGGTTTTAAGTAGGACAAATCAGTACCGTTGGATGAAATATAGATCTAATGATGAAAAAATGGTAGTTAAATGGTAATAAGATTAAGAGGTAGTAAGAATATCTTATCTCTTACTTTTTTTACTTAATAATTTTCCAGATTATTTTGAAAAGATTTAATTTGCTTCAGATTTCATAATTGCTAAAAAAAATCAAGGAAGAGTCTAAAAAAATGCCACCTAATTTTAAAATTCTAAAATTTATCCCAGTTTACAAATTCTCAAATTAGTACCCAGTCCCAAAATGAAATATTAAAATATTGGTGTGTTTACAATTCTATCAGTTATTGTTTCTTGTAAAAAAAAAAAACATCAGTCACCCTCCCAGACACATTGTCAACCGGTTGTTGGAACTGGGGAACCAGTGATTGGAATTTTTAGGGCCAAATCCCACCAAACCTCTTTGTTATATTGCCAAATAATCTTACCATCGGTTCTTTATTTAAGTTCTTGTTTGCAGTATGAATGACACCTTATGCTAAGGATCGATGTAGTATATGGTACAGAGAGGGTAATGTTTAAAATCATTCATTATGTATCGGTAACATGAATGATGACATCATTTACAACAGAGTTTACTATTTTAATGGTAATATTCACTACCACTTTTAATAAAATTTACACTTTAGGTAATCAGTTAATTGGTTGTGTGGGAAATTTATTATACTTGTAAGGTGGTTTACAACATATGTAAATGCATTTACATTCAAATAACGTTATTTATTACTGCTTTTAACAAGTTCCTCTCTTGAATCAAACAAAATATATAAAAATAACACCCTCCTTCCAACCAAACAAAAGCCATAACACCTGCTTCCCTCCCCTCCATTGAATCAAACACGGCCGAGATCTCCAGCCCAACACCTGCTCACAGGGTCAAGACAGCATGAATCCTGTATTGGGCATTCGAAAGAATTGTTCTTGTTTGGAAGGAGGTTTTAAACAGAAAAGTTAGGAGCGTCGGATTCCATGGTGGGGTAGGAATTTGTATGGTTAAGATTTGTGGAGCTAGGCGCATGAATATGGTGGAGTAGGTTCAAAATATTATGAAAATACTTGGAGGTTAGGAGCTTTTGCTGTCAGCCACAGCAACATTACATGAACTGTCATTTGAATATATATGTGATAGCCAGCTCCTCAAGTATGGATCATGATTCGAAGTATCATCTCATTCCTAACCTAGTCTCTTCAACCCGCCTAATTAACACCGTCACTCTTCTTTCAATCATGGCCCCCATCCTCCTAGCCACCTGCTAGTTTATAATTTAAACAGCATTTAAATGCTCTAATCATGCTCCACTAAACCACAATTCTAGGAAGATTCACATAATATATAATCAACCATTTTGAAGGTTTCTTCACAGGTTACCACATAAATGGACCCCAGGAGATGATCGGCAAATCCGATTCTGCATTGAGTTTTGGGTTGGTGACTAGGGGCCCTTAAGAACATTGCTGAGATCAACAGACCTATACAGGAATTTCCTGATGAAAATGGTAATTGGAAAAGGCCTATATTTAGCCACATCTTCCGAATGATGTTCTCGCTGCTATACTGGACAGCGGACACAACAGTCCACAGGGGACCGACAGAGCGCACATGCTTATGGAGTTTAACTAATGATGGAGATTTCACTACGAAATCAGCTCACAGAGCCATTGAATCTATAAACTGGAACAATACAGAGGCTAAATGGACTAGATTAATTCGGAAGCTTCCAATTGCACGGGAATACACACAGTTTCTTAGTTATTGTTGAAAGGAAAATTGCTCACAAATGGTGAACGGCATTGGAGAGGAATGGCAGATGATGCAAGATTCTCCCTTTGTCTCGGAGGCATAGAGGACGTTGATCATGTCTTTAACTATTGCCCGATAGCATCAGTGGTTTGGAAAAAGGTTCCCCCCACCGATACACGTACAGACTTTATGGCTAACAACCCTTCTAATGGTTCCCACGATGGATACATCTTGGAGAACTGGCTTCTGCATCACTTGTTGGTAGCTTTGGGAGGTCAGAAATCAGTGACTATACCACAGATAGCATACTGGGACATATTAGACCCAGAGTGAAACATACATCGAAAAGTTTTAATCTTGTTCGCCCTTAAGTTATGGAGCCCAATATTTTGTTCCTTGATACCCTTATAAGTTCGTATAGGATATAGTATCTGTATAGTTTACCTTGACATGATGTAATACTCCTTCTCACTCAACAAAAAAACAAAAAGGAGAGAGAGAAAAAGAAAAGAAAGATGTACGAGTGGTTTGAAGGGACGTGGAATTACCTTCTCAAGATTTTCTTGTCGGGCTGGCTATAGGAGCCTATTTAGGATATTGGTGATAAAAATGACATTTTTTATAATAAACCTTTTTATATAGCTTTTTTTCTTTAAAAGTTTAATTGTAGATATGATTTATATTTGTGATAACAGTGATAGTTTCAAAAACTACAAGTACTAACTTCTTTTGAGAAGTCACTTTATGGTTTAAAGCCTATTACAATCCAACGCTATCCTAAATACCAAATTTTCCTTCACCAAGCTTCATATTATGTCATTGGGTGTTTAAGTCATTTTAATGCTATGTCAAACATGCTCTATATCTATTTTATAATACTCTTTACATCCTTAATATAAAACATATTTATATAATTTGATTAAAATGAAAAAATTGATTAAATTAGTTAATATAGTATATATTTTCTAAAACACCCCGATCATTTTCCTTAATTCTTTCATTCCTCCTTCTTTTTGATTGATTATTGTTGAGATAGCATCAACAGGGATAAATTAGGAAAATATTAAAAAAAAATGAAAACTTTATATTATATTTAAGATTAAAATTAACTTCCTGAATATATGTTACAACTAGTATAGTTACATTTTTTTTCCTGTCCGGTTATAATTTAGGGAAAATTGACATGGAGGCCCAATTTACCAAGATATTTTCAGAAAAGGCCCTCCACACTTTCCCATACCAGAAAAGGCCCTGGGGCCTTTTCTGGTATTAACTTCCAAGGAAAATTACCAAAACGCCCCCTTGTGTTAAAAAAGGAAATGAAGATTGTTTTGGCGCTGAAATGAGGGAAAAAAACGACAGCTTTCTGGATGTTTATCTGCTGCCATGATCGTTCGTCTATCTCCTTCGTCTTGCTTCGTTTGATCATTGTCGTTCGGTATTTTCATCTCCTGGACTGAAAGTAGCTTATCCTGGTTGTATATTGTTGCCTCTTCTTGGTGGTTATTGCTGTTCATCAACATTTTTTCAGTCGAAAGTTTGGGTTAATGAAAGGTAGGAGTTTGAGCTCATTTATGTAATTATTTGGTAGAATATAGACAAGAAATGCTAAGTTTTTCATCAAGATAGCTTAATCACCATCCTTCCTCTTTTTTAATCTCTCTAGGGTGGGGTCCATAAAATGTTGCTCTGTTTTTTGTCACAGAAACAGAGGAAAATTTATGTATTTTAGTGGGAATGGGTGAAAGTGATCAAGGAATGAAGATTGTAAAATGCTGAATTTTGATAGTTGTTAATACCTACAGTGGAAGTTGTTAATACCATCTGTTTTTGTTGTTAATATGGCTGTTTAACTTGTTAATATGAGGTGAATTTGAAAACGTGGTAGGGGATCAAGGTTGCTCTGTTTTTTGGGTATTGAAACAGAGTGAGGTCTGTTAGTGGGAATGTTTGAATGTAAAAATACTTATACGGGATAGTTGCTAAAACCTACAGTTGAAGTTGTTAATTCCTTCGGTTTTAGTTGTTAATTAGACTGTTGAAGTTGCTAATACTAACTCTGTTGCATATTGTAATTACAGATGGCTAGTAGTTCAGGGAAGAATATATTATGTTTCTTTCACATGGGGGGAAGTTTGTACAAGATGCAAGTGATTATGTTGGAGGAACGGTAAGAACAAGATGCATAAAGGAAGGGACCACATATGAAGAGTTGCAAAGAACAATATCATCTTTAATTGGGAAAGAAAGTAATGAAATTTGCGTGAGATTCAAAGTTAGCATGGATACATCGACATTTATTGATCTTGTGGATGATGAAGGGGTGGATCACTTGATACAGTATAATGACGAATACGGTCATGTCTATGTTGAAGAAATTGAGAATAATGACAATAGACTTGCACGGGCGGAAGAAGAAGAAGTGTAAGTCTTGATGTGTTAAGAAATGCAATTTTTTCATATGTAAGTTGCAAATAAAGTCTAAACACATTGTCATTACAAGCACTAATACTTGTTGTTTGTCACAGGAGTTATGACGTTTATGGAGGTTCAGCCGGGTTGGCCATATCGCCCCCTGAAATATTCAATGAAACACAAGAGTTGCCCTCATTACCGTGTTCTTCTCAAACTGTGCCATTAACGAGGCCTGAAATGAATCATGGTAAATGGAAAGATTTGATCATGGGAGCAGGACAGATTATTGCAAATGCTGTGACCCTCCGTGAGATGCTGTACAAATATAGCATTGCACACAACTTTGCCTACAAATTTGTGAAGAACAAGCCACAAAAGATAATAGTGAAGTGCAAGGTTGATGGTTGTCCTTGGTACCTTGGTGCATATTCAGCTGGAGGAGAACATCAAGAGACCGAGTTTCTAATCATCAGGACATTTAGAGGTGAACACATACACCATGCACAAGATAGCCTTATTGTATCTCATACACCTAAGTGTACCCTAACATCATCGATTGTGTTGGATGGTTTGAGATGCAATATTGAAAAGACACCCCATGAAATCCGAACTGACTTATATAGAGAGTATGGGGTTCAGCTCAACTATCATCAAGCTTATAGGGCGAAAGAAAGAGCGGTGATGCAATTGCATGGTCGAGTACAAGACACTTACCGGGTTATTCCTTGGATGTGCCGCAGATTGGTAGAGAGTGATCCAGACACTGTCGCAACATGGGAAGGGTCACCTGATAATAGATTCCAGCGGCTATTCATTGCATATGGGTGCTCAATTAAAGGTTTCGTACACGGTTGTCGTTCAATACTTTACATAGACGGATGCCATCTTAGTGGCCCTTATAAAGGAACATTATTGTCAGCTTGTGCTTATGATGCAGACAATGACATGTTTCCCTTAGCGTATGCCATTGTGAGCGGTGAGACATATGATGATTGGGCTTGGTTCCTAAACAAAGTAAAAGACATTACAAGACCACTGGTGATAACAATTGTTTCTGACCGGAATAATTCCATCATTAGTGCTGTAAATGATGTATTTGGCACCGAGCGACATGCATTTTGTTATAGGCATTTGAAGGAAAATTATAGTGCGGCGTTCCTTAAAATAAATAGAGGGGTTACACGAACGTCTCGGAATTCTAAGGATACCGCATTGCATCTCCTTGATGGAATTGCATATGCGAGGCTGCATGAAGACTTCATTGTTGCAATGGGAAAATTACAAATGTTCAACCCACATTTGGCACAATGGCTTCAAACTCATGGGGACATTGATCGATGGGCTCTTAGCAAGTTTCCTTTCCAAAGGTGGGATAACATAACCACCAACCTTGCCGAGTCCTTTAACGCATGGATGTTGAAAGAGAGAAGGCACACCGTGACAGTTTTGATACATGAGCATAGGGAGAAGTTGGCTTCGAAGTTGCTAGCAAGCAAGATGGCTTTAGTTGATTGGAAAAATGGCATTGGACCTAATGTTGAGAAAAAACTGATGCAGCAAGTTTCCCTTGCTGAAAATATGCATGCTGCATATTACGGGGACTACCAGTTTTCGGTTGAAACTAGATGCGGCGATGCCATCATTCATGTTAATGTAGATCTTGCTGGAAAAAAGTGCTCGTGTTTGGAGTGGCAAATGAGTGGACTGCCTTGTCCACATGCATGTGCGGCAATCAAGGTTCTCAATGGTAGTGTATACTCACTTGTAGATGATTGCTTTAGAGTTTCAGCACAAGAGAAAAATTATGCACATAGCATGAGGCCCGTGGCAACACATGATTGTCCACGGGCTGATGCTCCAACAGTCACAGAAATGCTCACAGAGACCTTCTTGGATCCTCCAATCACGACAAGGCCTCCAGGTAGACCTAAAAGAAAAAGGCGTGAGTCTCAATTCCAAAACAAGAAGGTTTATCATTGTCGTATATGCCATGAGGCAGGACACACCATCAGGACTTGCAAGAATCCAAACCCAAGTTGATGGTTGTCGTTTCCTAATGTTGTTTATTTTTTGGGCATTGCGTGTCACACTCTTTTGTTGTAAATGGCCATAGATAGAAATCCCCACCATGTTATTTTTTGGAGGTGGTGGGTCAAGTTGTAATCCCTATTTTATTCGCATATTTTTTGATGTAAATGAAAGTTGGATATAACATACAATTGCCACAATTGTATCCAGGTTTCATTTATGTACACTTATTAATATTGTTACACATGGTGACAACTGATTGTTATTGTTTGCCTTAGTTGCTGTTAAAGTCGGCTGATGTAGGTGTTATTTTTTAGTGTTACTGATGTTAAAAGGTCCCATGTACTTGTTAATGGGTGGATGATTTTGTTGTTAGTTGTGGTGATACTGTTGTTAACGGGGGCCTGATGGTGTTGCTAAATCGACTGATTGTATTGTTAAAGAGTGCTGATGTTGCTGTTAAAAGTGATGGTGCTGCTGTCATATTTTTCTGAACTTGTCATTTGATGCTGATATTTTTTGTCAAAGTGGCTTATGTAATTATTAATTGGTCTGATGGTGTTGCTAAGTTGGACTGCTGGTGTAGCTAAATTGGACTGATGGTGTTGCTAAGGGTGACTGATGGTGTTGCCAAAGAGGGCTGATGGTGTTGCTAAGTTGTACTGATGGTGTTGCTAAAGAGGGCTGATGGTGTTGCTAAATTGTGCTGATGGTGTTGCTAAATTGTGCTGATGGTGTTGCTAATTTGGACTGACGGTATTGCTGAGGGTTACTGATAGTGTTGCTAAGGGTGACTGATGGTGTTGCTAAGGGTGACTGATGGTGTTGCTAAGGGTGACTGATGGTGTTGCTAAGGGTTACCGATGTGTAGCTAAATTGGACTGATGGTGTTGCTAAGGGTGACTGATGGTGTTGCCAAAGAGGGCTGATGGTGTTGCTAAGTTGTACTGATGGTGTTGCTAAAGAGGGCTGATGGTGTTGCTAAATTGTGCTGATGGTGTTGCTAAATTGTGCTGATGGTGTTGCTAATTTGGACTGACGGTGTTGCTGAGGGTTACTGATAGTGTTGCTAAGGGTGACTGATGGTGTTGCTAAGGGTGACTGATGGTGTTGCTAAGGGTGACTGATGGTGTTGCTAAGGGTGACTGATCGTGTTGCTAAGGGTTACCGATGGTGTTGCTAAATTGGACTGATGGTGTTGCTAAATTGGACTGATGGTGTTGCTAAATTGTACTGATGGTGTTGCTAAGTTGTACTATGGTGTTGCTAAAGAGGGCTGATGGTGTTGCTAAATCGTGCTGATGGTGTTGCTAATTTGGACTGACGGTGTTGCTAAGGGTGACTAATGGTGTTGCTGAGGGTTACTGATAGTGTTGCTAAGGGTGACTGATGGTGTTGCTAAGGGTGACTGATGGTGTTGCTAAGGGTTACTGATGGTGTTGCTAAGGGTGACT
The DNA here is from genome assembly GCA_037074495.1 of Acacia confusa. NCBI lineage: Eukaryota > Viridiplantae > Streptophyta > Magnoliopsida > Fabales > Fabaceae > Acacia > Acacia confusa. Next base: position 1,710,203 of record CM073507.1, on the reverse strand, counting down.
GATGGTGTTGCTAAGGGTGACTGATGGTGTTGCTAAGGGTGACTGATAGTGTTGCTAAGGGTTACCGATGGTGTTGCTAAATTGGACTGATGGTGTTGCTAAATTGGACTAATGGTGTTGCTAAATTTTACTGATGGTGTTGCTAAGGGTGACTGATGGTGTTCCTGAGGGTGACTGATGGTGTTGCTAAGAGTGACTGATGGTGTTGCTAAGGGTTACTGATAGTGTTGCTAAGGGTAACTGATGGTGTTGCTAAGGGTGACTGATAGTGTTGCTAAGGGTTACCGATGGTGTTGCTAAGAGTGACTGATGGTGTTGCTAAATTGGACTGATGGTGTTGCTAAATTGTACTGATGGTGTTGCTAAGTTGTACTGTGGTGTTGCTAAAGAGGGCTGATGGTGTTGCTAAATCGTCCTGATGATGTTGCTAATTTGGACTGACGGTGTTGCTAAGGGTGACTGATGGTGTTGCTGAGGGTTACTGATAGTGTTGCTAAGGGTGACTGATGGTGTTGCTAAGAGTGACTGATGGTGTTGCTAAATTGGACTGATGATGTTGCTAAATTGGACTGTTGGTGTTGCTAAATTTGACTGACGGTGTTGCTAAGGGTGACTGATGGTGTTGCTAAAGAGGGCTGATGGTGTTGCTAAATTATGCTGATGGTGTTGTTAATTTGGACTGACGGTGTTGCTAAGGGTGACTGATGGTGTTGCTAAGGGTTACTGATGGTGTTGCTAAGGGTTACTGATCGTGTTGCAAAGGGTTACTGATCGTGTTGCAAAGGGTTACTGATGGTGTTGCTAAATTGTGCTGATGGTGTTGCTAATTTGGCCTGATGGTGTTGCTAAGGGTTACTGATGGTGTTGCTAAGGGTTACTGATCGTGTTGCAAAGGGTTACTGATGGTGTTGCTAAATTGGACTGATGGTGTTGCTAAATTGGACTGATGGCGTTGCTAAATTTTACTGATGGTGTTGCTAAAGAGGGCTGATGGTGTTGCTAAATTTTACTGATGGTGTTGTTAAAGGTCACTGATGGTGTTGCTAAAGGTCACTGATGGTGTTGCTAAAAGAGGGTGATGGTTTTCACAAACGAGTACCTGATCATATTCCTTTGTTTCTGCTCATACATACACAAGAAATAGAGAAATATCTGCTGGAACCAACCGTGGTTGTCATTCATATTAAAATGTCAAGTCAACATAATTGACTACATCAGTACATTTACAAAACTAGCTCCTAACAATGAACTCAAGTGTTTTGTACAAGTTCTGTAATCTAATCTAACAGCAAGCCAACAAAATTCAGAAATTCAGATACAAAATTTAAACAAGTCAGACATAGACTATCGACTAATTTTCCGCGCTTGGGCTTCCTGGATCAATGACAGCACCTTGGCTCGATGTAGGTTGTTTGGGTGGTTTACCAACCACCACAACATGCCAATCTTAATTTCTCTCAGATCATCCATTTGATATGAAGGCATTGTGTAGCCATCCTCTTTCTCTGTGCCGTCCCATGACTGGAGCCAAGAAAGGACATGAACACCACACGAGTCCCTGCAAACAATAAATATATAAAGATGTTAAAAACACGCTTCATGTAACTTTAACACGATACTTATGAATTATAAACAACTTAATAGACACTTACACGTCACTTTGGACATGGACTTTAGCCCATGTCACCCCCTCCGGAATTCTGCCCTCGTTTTCGAACAATTGAGGCTTCACCCTTCGTAAAATGTCCATGAAGCACTTTCGCTGAAATCAAAGTTCAGGCAATTAGATATTAATTATGGCAAGCATTTTTAACGTAACCACATATTTAAATTCGCTTCAGATTACCACTTCATTTGCCATCTTTCCCTTGGCATCAAATGAGGATGGTTTGTTTGCCTTTTTTTTGGACTTGGTTTCCACTTTCTTTCCTTCTTTAAGTTCCCTCTGAATGCGCATATATGTGTGGGTTTCTACCAACGAATCTAGCGCGAAGAAGGTCATCGTTGTTGTATCTAGGGCATAACAGAACCAGTGGTTCAGCCAGAGCGTCGGCCCAAATATGAAGCGACAATCGCCGATGTTATAACCAATAAGCTCCGGCAAGATCTCCGCTGCATTGTCTTCCACTGACCATTTCCTTGGAGAGCGGATGATCTTCTGCATGAAATACGGGCTGAATATGTGTCGAGTGACAACCCCTCCGTCATTTCGCTGATCAGCAACCAATGTCCGTGCAACCATACTCATCAACTGAAATGCACAAATGGATTTATTACAAAAACAAGTAAAAGTAATAAAAATTTAAATTATTCATCATCATAAATGTTAAAAAGAGCAACATTGGAGATTTATGTTTCATATCACTGAATTGTTGCCGCACAGACTTTTTCCTTCTGCAAGGTGAGAATAAGTCCCCTTAAACATTGTGGATAACTGTTTTCTAACCATATTACAATAGACTAAACATTGAGGCCAGACACAATTATTCGAAAAGAGCAAGCATACCAAAGATGTAACACTGGAAACAATGGTAAAAAGAAAAGGGCAGCATAGTCTTTGTCGACCACATCATGCAATGGTACCTCAAACACACATGTATCGTGAATCTTTCTCATCTGATCAAGGATCAAGACTTATCCATTTGATCTGACACTGGAAAATTATTAAAGAAGAAAGAAAGAAGAAAAGGAGAATAGATTACAATCTCATCTTCATACCTAAAAGGAAATTTAAAACCAAGGATTCACTTTGAGCATTAATCATAATTGATTTCCAAAAAGAACCCCGAATCTATTTTGCTTTGATTATAGTATTATAATAAGAATTGCAAGATACTTTCCGAAATCAGTAAGCATCTGAGTATAGTTATTCTGCTCTTATATCTTGTATGCTATCACTTAGTTTAATGAAATCAATATATAACAGAGAGAGTAAATAACACAATTAACTACAATGATCATGCACAAAGATAACCAAGACACAAAAACTTGAATCAACATCTTGAGAATACGCCCATCTAGTTGAATGGACAATTAATTACTGATAGAAAACAAATCCTAACAAACTAGACTTTACACGTTCATAAAAACTACAAGCTCAATTGAATGATATATCTCAGCATAAGTACCTGGATTACAAAAACGAAAAGATAAATACAAAAACTTAGCATATGATCCCGCCAACGTGATCCTAGATATAAGGGTAACAAGGAATGAGTGACGGGAGAAGTTTACTTCTTAACATTGGTTTCCCGGAATTCTTTTATAAAATATTTAACAATCCAGCAACAGTAGAAACAAACAGAACCCCCACTAATAACTACACATGAATCGCAAAAAAGAATTGCACTGCCCATACCGTATCATTGATCCAGGCACGTGGTTTGAGACAAGCCAGCTCTTTCCTTTTCATGTAGAAACCGTGCATGTCAATAAAATCCCTAAATGCCAACAAATGACGTTGTTAATAATGACATGCATTTTTCCAAGCGTAATTTTAAATCCATGTGCACAGTATTAGATACACTTACTCATTAAGCTCCTCTGTCGTTGCTGAACTGGTTCTGGTACACAACTCATAGAGCTGGTCCTTCTCATCATAGTGCCTCTTGCCCTTGGACTTTCGGTTAGGATCAATCCAAGGGGATTTTAACACGCTGCTACGTGAAATCGCTCGCTTGGATCTTCTTATTTGTACGTCACTACCATCCCCCTCTTGGGGTTCAGTTTCAGGCACTTGTGATTCCACGATTTCAATGAAAATTGGGTCGATGTTAAGAGGTGCTTCGACAATAGCACTTGATTGTTGGTGGTGGTCGTCATCATCAGTGTCTTGAATATCTTCAGCCGCCGAGTCATCAGATTTCTCTTGGTCATCGTCTTTTTCAGACCCATGTTTATCTTTATCATCGTGTTGCTCAGAGTCCCCGGAAGTTGTAGGATTGTTGTGGGGGGATTCATCATCTTCGTCATCGTCTTTGTCAGCTCTTTGTTGTGGCCCTTCATTTTTATTACTGGCCGATGCTAGTCTTTCTTGAAGGGCTAACATCTCTTTCCCCACCATAGAGACAAGCCTATAATAGGTACTGCGAACTTCCTGGAAAGCAAAAAATGCGTTGTTAAATGATGAATGACGACAACATCAGCAGCCCTCAAAGAGCAGTCCTCAATCACAACATCAACATTCATATTAAAATGGCATAATGGTCAAATTTTTGAAATTTAAAGGAGTAATTCAGCAATAATAATTGTCATGAATGGTCGAATCACGATATAGATGGATAGTGAATAACTAGATAAATACCTAATTCAGTCAACATAAAGAAAAAAGAGCACACATTACAAGTGTTTCACCCAATACGATTTAGGAAAAAAATTAAAAACGATCAGAACAGGATACCATCACAGTTCACTATAGTATTGTACCATCAAACACATGAACAAAAGGTATACTTACACAAATAACGTTATATTAACAATATGTAATTGTCATGAATATTTGTAATCACACATTACCGGGTGAGTGAGCATCGTTTTAGGATCAAACGATGGTGACGCGGAGACCGATGGCTGTGAGTCGCTGCCTGGTCGCTGAGAACGAGAGTGACCAACCAGAAGGCCTTTTTGGCTTCGTTTCTCGAGCACCAGTCTGCTCTTAACGATGTCATCCGTCCAATAAGCCATGGCTGAATTGGGTGTAGGGGCTATGGCGTCAGCCAAAGGAAAATTCTGCAAACAAAACAGCTGAAAAAGAAAAAACAAATTCAAACCATTAATAACAACACCCAACAGCTGATGTATAATGTTTAATAACAAATTCAAGTAGACACAACTTACCATGAGGAAGTATACACATCCTCCAACAGTTTTGCTCTTTTTGCCTTTGGACTTGTGGGAGTTGTCCTTGAAATCAGCGATCTCATCGACAAGTTCATGAAGGACGAAGGAGCACCAATCGAATTGGCCAAGTGCATCCTTAGTAACCGTCATCAACTTCAGCATACGGCCACTAACATAGACGGATGCACTTGGTGCCAAGAGGGTACCAAGGGTGAATAGGACAAACAGGAACTCAAAGTTGTCATCAATGGTTCCTAACAACATGTCACCGATTATTTTATAATTCACTTTCTTGTATACAGTCCTAAAGTCCTTTAAAATAGGATTTTGGTCGCTCACGGTAACTTTGATCTCCCGCCCCCCCAAAGGTAGACCCAAAAGTTGATGGACATCTTCGGCCCTTAAAGGTCGGGTCTCCCCTCGAATGTAGACTTCCTTTGTAGGGGGGTCAAAACATTTCATATACTGAGCGCATAGGGACCGGTTGATCTTTCTGCAGCTTATTTCAAGTAACCTATCAAACCCTATCCTTTGAAGCCTTGCCATGGCTCCAGGTTTGTCCTTTAACTGCTCAGCCACTTGCATGAAAGTGTTGGGTGCACATCTTGTTAGGAATGGCGCGGTGTATTTGTCCACTTGGGCCTTGGCGGGGCCTCTTAATAGTTGGGCCCTCCTCTTGTATTCAGCTTTTTGATCGGCACTTAAACCCTTCCACACTGTTCTTAGTTCTACACCTAAGCCTTGATAGGTTTTTTGACCTCCTTCACCTTTCTTTCCCTTGCCCTTCAACTTTTGTTTTTGGTCGGGTCGCTTGAAGAACTCTTCAGTGAACAAGTTGTACCCAGAAAACCTAGCAGCCCTCTTTGAACTACTCATTCTTATCAACAGTGCAATATGAAAACAATAATCAGTGTTTTAGCAAATGACATTGTAAGTACTAAAGTAGGTTGTTTCTTCACCAAGTAATTCAATTAAGCTAACAACTTGCAGCCAAAACATTCAGCAGTGTATTCAGAAGTCAACAAAACTAATGATTCTGATGTTGAGGGAAATAGATAACATGCATTTAATTACAACAATGGGGCCAAAAAGACGAGGGAAAAGGAATGAAAATTGTCAATATATCTGGACATGAGCATCTCTCAATTGATTGCTAATTCTCAAAAGCATAGTACAGATATATTCCAGATCCCCCTCCCTCCTTAAGGAGAAACAAAAAGGACTAGAGCAAATTCAATTCAAAAACAGGCAAGAAGGCAAGATAATGAATCAGCTCAGAATCAGCTTGAATCAGCTCGAATCAGAAACAGAAGAAAAGTGTGCGCCCAAAGAAACAAAAATTCAATTCAGAAATAGGCACCGAATGAGCTTGGAATTTATATAATGGCAATCGAGTCACAGAAGAAACAAAAAGGACCAAAGCAAATTATTAAGCGGATAATGAATGCTAAACAGTGGGACAATGAATAGCAGCAGAAAGGATTTAATGTACCCAAAAGCTAAAGACACAAGTCATGACTTCTTTTATTAATTGAATAAAGAAACAGTCCTTATCAATGAAAACCACATTCCAATCATAAAATAAGTACGAAACTAATTTAAAGGAGGAAAAATCAGCCTTTTTGTTGCAACTCTGACAGTAAGGCATTGTAGAGGTGGAGAAAACCAAAAGAAGAAATTAGTGCAATCAAGAGCTAGAGGCAGAAGGGCAAGTAATCTTTATGAAGAGTCCCAACAATCAAACCAGAAAATAAGCACCAACTTTTTAAAAGGGGAAAAAGTAAAAAACATAATTCATTCAATGAAAAAAATCAACAATGAGCAGCTGCCACATAAATGTGCATATAAGAAGAAAGCCATATAATGTACCCAACATAGTGCTCGAAAGGTACAACACCATTAGAGTCAGAAATCTTCATGAATAGCACTTTCTGGTGCTGATCGGGTTAAAAAAGAGCTCAATAGAATGTGAAATAACACAGAGCAGATCAAACAATTAATCTTAGCCATTTTTCTGTAGACGGTTCGAAGAAAATCACAGACCTCATAACCCTGTTTATAATGAAGAAGTTAATCACTGATGAAGGGCATAATCCTCATTCCCGCAACTTGCTAATTTATGTGACAAGTCTTGCTTACAAGGCAAGAAGGCAAGATTAACAAAAAAGTGGGTGAATAAGAAGAAAACAAACCCATTTTGACCAAAATAAAAGCAATCCCCCACCTGTAATATAATGTACAAGATTCAATAGCCCCATTCATCATCAACAGAAATTCTTTTCAAAATATAACTTCTTGCTACAGTCTTATCAGCCAAAACCATGAAACTTAAAAAGCAGTTGCCATCTTCTTGGAACCATGATGGCATGATGACATTTACCTAATGCTGGAACATACTGATGCTACTATTCTCATAATATCCATCATGAGATTCATGAAGGCAAGAAAAAAAGTGCCGTGAAACCCTTCCTACCAAAGAGCCGTAAAGACCAGAAATCATCAAAATAATGTCTAAACTATGGCATTATCAGTAGGTTTCAAACTAATACATTCAAAAGTATCATGTAAATACATTTTAAACAAGATGCAGCATCGGATTGCACCCCAAATATAGCTTCTGAAGGAAAGAAAAGAAATAAATCAAGCACGACGTTTACTCAAACGCCACGAGTTTGGCATAAAACAATATCGTTCTGTCCAGATTATCATATGGATACAAGAACAAATGAAAAATCTCGTTTTTCTTACATTCTAACAGGAGCTTCAATATTTGATATTTTTCAATCCACCGTATTGAATTGATTAGTCAAGAAGGGAACAGTGGCTCCAACAAATCATTAAGTACACAATTGAGTGCAGAACAAACAAAACAGGATATCACAAAACCCGATATAGCATGTACATACAAATATAATTAAGAGTCGTCATATCAAGATGCAACATATATCACGTTTGGGAAATCGAAGATCAGAATAAATTAGATTCAAGAGGCCAGCAGCAAAATGAAATCGGGTCCCCTAAAATAGCTTTATACAAGGAGGAAATGCCGTTTTTTATTTCCCCGGAAGAGTGTAGAAAAGTCCATAATAGGTTCATGGAATTGAAGGATTATATCATCGGCAAAAAGTGTGCACCCAAAGAAACAAAAATTCAATTCAGAAACAGGCATCGAATCAGCTCGGAATATAAATAATGGCAATAGAGTCACAGAAGAAACAAAAAGGACCAGAGCAAATTATTAAGCGGATAATGAGTGCTAAAAAGTGGGACAATGAATAATGACCGGAGTAAAAGCGAGAGCCACTAGAAGCAGAGAGAAAATCCAAATCTCACATTGGGGAAAAACGCAGAGGTAGTAACATATTTGAAAATGGAAGCTCGAGCAATGAAGAGAAATTGGGTCTATTATCTGAAATTGAAATGCTTTCGGATTAATGTTAAAAAAACATTAAAATCAGAAATTAAGAGAAATCTAACGTACCTGGAGAGATAGAAGAACAGAAAGCCGTTTTTCCTCCTTCAGCAATCTACGCTCCATGAAAACAAAGGAACAAGGAAAAAATGATAAGCCAGGAAACTACAGTCAAGAAATACAGTGAATAAAATGGGACAGCTATAAATCGAAAATCAAAGAAAAGGAAAGCATTTCAGAGATTTGGGCCAAGAACGAAAAACCTAATCACTATAATGTTTACCTTTTGAAGATTTGGACAATGTGGATACGAGACGGCGAGACTTTGGACGATGACGCTTTTCACGGCGACACTTTGGACAATGTGGATACGCTTTTCACGGTGAGACTTTGGACGATGGAGCAGGTTTTTTCGAGGATGTCGGAGAGCAGAGACGAGTAACGAGAGTTAGAGGGGAGTGAGATTTAAGTTCTCTTGTCAGTTTATTCAGGGAGTTTTTGGTAATTTGTCTTGGAAGTTAATACCAGAAAAGGCCCTGGGGCCTTTTCTGGTATGGGAAAGTGTGGAGGGCCTTTTCTGAAAATATCTTAGTAAATTGGGCCTTCATGTCAATTTTCCCTATAATTTATACTCTGTAATATTCTTACTTTATTAATATTATTCTGCCTTATTATTTAAAAAATGTTAGATGAACCTACCTGCCACGTAGGTGGGGCTGGCAAGCTACTTATTTATTTTATTTTTTAAAAGATACAGTGACGACTCACGAGTCACAGCTCACAGGGAGGGCTCGCGAGGCTCAATATTTTAAAGGGCTAGTTTTGTAAATGTGGGAGAAAGCTAGGAGTACCTAGTTTCTGGATCGATGATTGATTGGCTCTGCCGCTCTGGCCTCACCCGCTGAGCCGCCCAAAATTTTATAATAATCGCATATTCGCCATGTACTAATAATGAGTCATGGCCTTCCTTTTCACAACAGGGGCGCCCCCTCTCAAAAAGACCATCATACCCTCTTCAAATAATTCCCTTTTTTATATTGTCTTTCGTCTCAGACAATAACCTCGATGAAACTAATAATTCGTACACATCGTGTTTTCCATTTTTCATTTAGTTCTTAAAGATGCACGTCAGATACTTCTAAATATTGAGATATAAACCTATAATAGTTAATTATTTGTGGTATTAGTAAATTCATAGTCAGAATTCATAATTTGAGTGAAGCGAGAACTGGATAAAAATAGGCAAATGGTTTGGGGTGGAAAGGAATGGGCAGGAGTGCGCCCACAGGAAGGCGCCAAAAGGACTTCTTTTTCCCTCCTTTTTTAAATAGCAGAGAAGAAAATTTTCTTAAAGCAAGTTTGAATGGTCAAAAAAGAAAGTCAGGCCTCCTACAGTGAGTTCTTCTTTTTAACGTTTATCAGCTGTAAATGCGATTTCTTTATTTTAAAAAATGCATAAAATAGTGCTCTTCTTCGATTGTCACCAGCGCATTATAGCACACCACCCCACACAAGAAAGTGGAAAACTGTTGCTCTTACGAATCCACAAGAGGAAGCCGTGGATCTAAACTTCTGATCTTCGCCTTCTCAGCCTTTCTTCCAAATAGTCTGCTTGATTTCCAGAGTTTTCTGTTTCGAACGGTACATTTTGTTATTTTCTCTTCTTATTTTCATCTTATACTGCCGTTATTTTTTCTGAATTTTCTTTTTTCGTCCCACAATCTGATTTAAGAATGACTGAGGCTTGGTTCAAGCGCCAGTTTTCGCCCATTGCTGCTCTTGGATACTTGGATCAGTTTCTTTTGCCTTTGACCTTCTCGGTTTAAGGAGATCTGCGTGTCGTTTCAGTTAGGTGTTTATTTTGAATTCTCCGGGATTGCTGCTTGCGACGATGATTTTCCGATGAATTCACCTTATTGGAAGGATGGATCTTTCATCTTTGATGGGAAAAAATTGCATTTATTTTGGTTGAATATGCTTGACTCAATTTTCCTATAGGGGCTTCATTTTCCATGTAAGAACTCCAGGGTTCCCGCTGATCTGATCCCATTTCAACTGTGTTTTTGCAGGTAAATGAGTAGTTTGCTCAAGTTGAAAGAAGCAGGAAGTCAGTGAAATTTATTGGCTCATGGCGTCGGTTGGTGTAGCACCAACGTCAGGGGTAAGAGAACCCACTGGTCATACAGCAGGTGTTGATAGACTGCCTGAGGAGATGAACGATATGAAAATTAGGGACGATAAAGTATGTCAGCCAGAGTCCCCCCAAACCCCCCCACCCCCCCCCCCCCCCAAAAAAAAAAAGTCTTGCTCTTATTTTCTATTATCTTTCGGTCTTCTTAATTACGAGCTCCAGACCCAGCTTCTCATAGCTTGTTTTTGTCTCAGGAAATGGAAGCCACATTTGTTGATGGTAATGGAACGGAGACGGGTCACATTATTGTCACAACCATCGGTGGTAGAAATGGTCAGCCAAAGCAGGTATGCCATTGTTTCTAATACCATACAATATGCTGCTGTATATCATTTGAAGATAATATGACTCCTGGCCTTGTCTCGACTGCTGTGATAGATTTTGTGATTTTGAGATGATGACTATTATTAAATGTCCGAATTCATTTGCCTAGTAACTCTATCCAGTGGCTTTTTTTTTCGGTGGATGCCTCTCCTAATGAACCTTCTTTATTTTTAGACGATAAGCTATATGGCAGAGCGAGTTGTTGGGCATGGATCGTTTGGAGTTGTCTTTCAGGTACTGCTTCATGTCAAATGACTGGATATTCTTGTCCTTGTGTTGATTTGGTCTTTTTCAAAGTTTATTTTGTTGTGTGCTTTTATGGGTATAACTTCAGGCAAAGTGCTTGGAGACTGGTGAAACTGTTGCTATCAAAAAGGTTCTTCAAGACAAAAGGTACAAGAACAGGGAGCTGCAAACAATGCGTCTGCTTGACCACCCAAATGTTGTCTCTTTGAAGCATTGTTTCTTTTCAACAACTGAAAAGGATGAACTATACCTTAATTTGGTACTTGAGTATGTTCCTGAAACTGTTCATCGTGTGATCAAACATTACAACAAGTTGAATCAGAGGATGCCATTGATTTATATTAAACTCTACACGTACCAGGTATATTATAAAAAAATAGTGTGAGCTTTGTCGAATGTAGGAATATTAGGGCTGGTCTTGTCTTGTTATATTTAAACTTTCATCTTGCGGAAGTCGTAATAAATTTCTTGATGTATTGCAGATCTTTAGGGCATTATCTTATATTCATCGTTGTATTGGAGTTTGTCATCGAGATATAAAACCCCAAAATCTGCTGGTATGTTATTTGATTTATATTGCATATATTCTCTAGACACGTTTCACATTACATTTATGGTTGAAGAGGCCAAAAGATGGTTATTTATTGGTTCAAACTGTTAAGGTTTCTTTTCTATGCAGGTCAATCCTCACACCCACCAGGTTAAATTATGTGATTTTGGGAGTGCCAAAGTGTTGGTATGTTCCTTGTACATTTGTGTATTTGTGTTGTTTCCTTCCTTCCTCTTGGGCTTTCAGTTTTCATTGGTTTGATGGGTGTTAACCTCAATGCTTTACATTATTTGGATTGACATTTGACAGGTAAAAGGGGAACCAAATATTTCATACATATGTTCTAGATATTATAGAGCTCCTGAGCTTATATTTGGAGCAACTGAGTATACTTCAGCTATTGACATCTGGTCTGCTGGCTGCGTTTTGGCTGAGTTGCTTCTTGGACAGGTTGGTATATGTTGATGTGAGCTCTTGTAATTTGTGACATATATAAGAGTGCCTATATATAACAGAAGATTGCGACTTAATTATATTTGGTTTCAGCCTTTATTTCCTGGTGAGAGCGGAGTTGATCAGCTTGTTGAGATCATCAAGGTAATCCATCACCGACAGTGGTATTGTTGGACTTACTTTTGCGCAATTAAGCAGTGCATATTGTACTTTTCTTTTACTATAACTTTCTTAAGACTGGAGTGGATGATTTGACGACGCTGAAGGCTGAAGCTATAGAAGATTGAGATGTATTGATGTTTTTCAATAATTCTTTTGGTAGACAGCCAAGGACTATATATATATATGGCTTTGCTTGATTACTAATTAGTCATAGCTTCTTTACGCAGTGGCAGGATCTTTTCTTTTAACATTTTTCGTGCTTGTTCGTTGTTTTGGTAGGTTTTGGGCACTCCAACAAGGGAAGAGATTAAGTGCATGAACCCTAACTATACAGAATTTAAATTCCCTCAGATAAAAGCTCATCCGTGGCACAAGGTATGTGTTTTGCTGATTTATCTAACGGCATTTCATTGTTATTTTTAAACATGCGATCGTATAGGATATTTGATTTTAAATTTTATTAATTATTAATTTGCTCTTTCCAGATTTTCCATAAGCGTATGCCTCCAGAAGCTGTTGATTTGGTTTCTAGACTACTACAATACTCCCCTAATCTACGATGCACCGCTGTGAGTATGACTTTTTATTTGACCCAATTTTTCCCCAAAAGCGGGTTTTCCTGCTTTATGTAACGTTGCTGCTACTATATGGGGGCAGCTCTTTGGTCTATAAATATTGATTTATTGTTTTGTTTTGTTTAGCCTAGAAGGTTCTATACACTCTATTTATGGTTTTTTTTTTCTTGATCCAGTTAGATGCCTTGACCCATCCTTTCTTTGATGAACTTCGTGATCCAAACAATCGGTTGCCAAATGGACGTTTCCTTCCGCCACTATTCAACTTTAGATCTCATGGTATGTGATACTGCAATTGTGCAATTGTGTTGATGCAACTCTTCGTTGTGGTCAATAATAATAACTGACCTTCTGGGATATCCTTGTTCCTTTGTATCAGAGCTGAAGGGAGTCCCGGCAGAGATACTCGTAAAGTTGATTCCAGAGCATGCGAGGAAGCAATGCCCGTTTCTTGGGTTGTGAAATGTAACAAGCCTGCAAGATGTTTCCATATGAAATCTACGTGTTTACTGATGATTTTTGTTCCACTTTTGTACTTTCTTGTACAACCTTGCCCTGTAAAGGCCAGATTTAGAGATACATGGTAATGTTACCCACCCCTCCATGGGTACTCCGAACACCCTGTTTCATGTATCACCAACAGATTGTAAGATTCGATAGAAGACAATCTCCGGAGTTGTCTATATGCTATATGGGATATGTGTATTACTGGTGACACAGATTGATGGATGACTAATTTAGGAATGCTCTGTAGGGTGGTTGGCGGCTGTCTTACAGTGTTTTATCTGGAATTGGGTGTGTCTGCGTGCGTTTGTTACTTATTTGCCTATGTATCTATTCGTTCAATTCAATCCTTCCCCCTTCTGATTGGAATTATTTGTTCCACAGCCGATCTCTTGTTCGTGTTCAGACGGTCTCGTATTGACGTCTTTGCTAAATGAACGTTATTGCTTATGATTCCACTCCCCATTCTACTGACCCTGTGTGTATTGACTGACTCATCATGCCACTTTCTCGCCTGCCTGCACCATCTATAACACTGCAATGGATGGTTTTTCCCGCGCCAGGTAGACTATTCCATTGAAGTGGAGAACTATCAATAAATTTGACACTTTCAAATTCATCTAACTATAAATATTTGTGTCATTAAAATAGTGAATGGGGAGATACTATGTGTTTGTATGATATACAAATTAAGTATGTAAGATAAATTTTATCTTGATTTATGTGAATAAATATTTTTGAGACTCTAAAAAGTGATGCCAAACATGCTATTGCTTATGATTTGACTATTAGATGGTGTAATATCATGCAATTGGCAACCAAAAGATTTTCCTTCCAACTTAGGGACGAATAAGCTTTCTATTAACCCTTATTTTTAAAGCATTTATAAAGTGTCTTTTTAGGTTAGCACTAGAAACTGCGTTTTTAACGGGATTTACGGATTGAGGTAAATGTATGAAAAAAAGTTTTATTTCGAGTTACGTAAACATATTTTTAAAATATAGTACAAAGGTTCCCGTGGTTAACATCATATAATTGGAAGCCGAAAGGTTTTCTTTTCAACCTCAGGCCAAATTTGCTTCTGATTATCTCCTCTCTCAACTTTTATAACATTACCCCACCCTAATTGGCTTCTAGTTCCACTCCACCATTCAGTAAAGGATATTATTCATTCATAAAGAAACGCAAACAATGCAACATGGGAACAACAGCTTTAAGGAAAATGAACACTTATTCACAATGTGGAACAGACTGGGACGGTCTAAACAAATTGTTGAAACCTAGAGAAACATTAGCCATGAAAGCAAATGCCTCTTTACATCTGCCATTTTCCTTAAACTGTTGACATATAAATATATAATAATGTCTTCAGTGGAGGTACATTCATCCCGCTTTCAGAATGTTGCTAACATACAGAAACGAGTTCCTCTAACAAGGAAGAAATAAATCGCATTTGAGTATCTTCATCTATTGCCAAGAAGAGAGGGACATGCACAAAGAGGGATTTGATGCCGTTCTGTTCTGCGAAGCACAGGGAATGGTAATAGACATAATTGCACACAAACCTGCCCGCGTCATCAGATGTCATAACATCATAACCTTTCTTTGCCAATTCCTTTGTGATCTCCTCTACTGGAAGGCAAGTCTGCATAAAGTTTAAACTCAAAATCATTTGGCAGTTTTCCATGTAAGAAAAATCATAAGTATTGCCAGGACAATTATGGAACAAGAGTATGAATTCATCCACACAAAGCGTAAGGAATATCATATTGTCCGATTTACCTGGCGTGTTTGTGAAATTCCACCATCTGATGGAACAATGGGGACTTTCTGCAACAGATAAAATGCAAAAAACTTTAGTGAATGACAACACAATCAGACAATATCGGTTTGAAAGGCTTTATGAGAGCCAATTAAACATGTGTCCCAAATGTTCCAAATTGACCTGGGGTTTCCATCCCATTTCATCCGGGCAACGGAAAGTAGCCTCATTGACAGCTTGGTGCTCTACAGCAAACCTTGTTGCACCACTGTTAACCCCTAAATGCAGCTGAATAACCAAAATCATATATAGTCAGACAATGAGACGCTAGGTTTTAGTAAAATTTCAAAGGTATTCACACGACAACAGATTCAAGGAAAGATCTCAGCCGACTGGGTATCTCCCCATTCTCTTCAAGGATTTTTATATCTAGGATATGATTATTTGATCCTCAAACTTTCACGGCTGTCTTCTTTACTCCGGCCAAACAAGTTTTTTACCAGAAGCACTAAAAATGGAAGTCTATACAAGTTTGTTATAGTTCTATACTTCAATTATTATTTTTTTTTAAAAAAAAAAGACTTTAGTAACAGAATTCAGTGAGCTTTAATCAAAGTCAAGTCATCAGCTAATTATCTCTTCTGGAAATGGTTGTACATTGCAAAAATCTGTGACGAGGTCAACCCCACTTAATCTAAAAGCAGTAAAAGGTTCATCTACTTCTATTGTGCTAGACTGATCTCTTTACCGTGTTACATGATTTCTTAGTCATGATTTTTCACCAGATAAAATAATTACCAGAACAAGATTCAATGGAAAACTTTATAGGTATAAATATGGATCAGACTGCATAAACTTAAGAAGAGTGAATCAACCAACATAACTGTAATTCTATAAAGTTATACGGACAACTCACCCAAACAACTCTTTTGGAAGGTGAAGATTCAGAGTTCTTGGCACTAATGGCAGATTGCAAGGTCTGGTAGAAGGCAACAAGTGCTCCTTGACCAGCAGTTTCAAGAATGCTACAGCTCCCAATATCTAAACCTTTTGGAAAACCATTCTTCTTCATATACTCAGTCAAATTATTGACAATTGTCTCTGTTGGGTTCTCTGAAACTCCATGGAATCTTTTAAAACCTGTTATATGAACCGTTACTTGTGCTGGAGGGCATTCCGACCCCATTTGCCAACTTCTGTGAAGATGTAATGTTTATTGCTCCAAATACAAAAGAGTTATCTGCACCAAATAATGAGTAATTTTCAGTTAGTAAGCCACAGAATTGAACTGCTTATCGTCGATCAGGTACCTAGAAATCACATCATAATGTACAAGAAGTTCTCCAAGTTGTGTGCCCTTCATCATTTTACAACGACACCTAGTAAACATTGATTAAGTCGGAAGGGTGAATATTATCCTTCATAGATCAAATCAGAGAAGGTGGTTTGAAGGGAAACTGCGACCGATTTATGGAAGGAAAAACCAAACTGACAGTTACGGAAGCACAAAGGAAAAAAGCAGGCCCTGTCTCGCAAACTGAACAAGTCGAAGGTCTGATTTCAATAACTATTGCAGAGAATCTTGTCTTACGAAATTGTGCAAAAAGGGACGATCGTATTTCAGAACATAGATACAGACACATTTGAGAAAATTCAAGAATTTTCAGGACAAAAAGGTGATAGAAAACACCAGCAATTAATGTATGCGGAATTATGCAGTTAGCCACGATATACCCAAAGTGGAGATAAAAAAGGCATCAGCCTTAAGCCGATCAGGCTCAGGAATGATCAAACATCCAGAAAAGTAACATAGAACGGGAAAAAAAGCTCATAAATAAATATAACTCAGTATGTTTTTTGAGAATAATAAAAACGGACTTGAGAGCTTTTTCTGCTTACCAGTAATCTTCAATAAATTTTTCTGCTTACCAGTAATCTTCAATAAAAGAGATGACACATCCCCCAGTCTTATCCACTAAAAGCTGATTAAGTGATGAAGATTCCGATCAGATGTAGAGGGAGAGAAAGGAAGACGATGGATAATAAAAATACCAATGCAGGTCACTTTCAAACAACAGGTACGACAGCACAGGGGACTGTTTTAATTGACTCTTTTTTTTTTTCCATTTCGAAAACATGACTAGTTATTCCTTATTGTGATTGCGGGCATTTAATAGTGAGTGACCTAATCCTTATAATTGACGGTAGATTTGCGTGTTGAAGGGGCTCATTCATCCAATTCTCATCTCTTTCAAGTTTCAGGGGACCCTCTTCATATAATAATTAGAAAAAACAAAAACGATGAACAGAGTAAAGGATTCCTTTTCTTGCCTTATAGCATTCCAACGGAGGACGCCATCATCACGAAATTAAGCTCAAGAATATAAAAATGTTGACTTTACCCTCCCCATGTATTGATTGCATTTTCGATGTGCAGGAGAGTCAACTTTTTCTAATACAGCGTCAAGAGTAGCCTTCCACCTGTGATAATCCAGAGCCACAAGAATTTGTAATTTTTTTCTTATTTTAATAATGTTTTGGTAGACCGTAGGATAACTTTTTAAAATATGAGAGTGCCGGGTCCTTACTCTTGCACTAAGTAACATCACAGTGAAAACAGAGGACTGTGTTATACGATTCAGTGAAGTTTTGAGGGCTTAGAGGGAATATTTTTCTAACTATCCAATATCATGTAAACCAGCACTAAAAAAAATGAAGTTTTCTGATGCGATTGAATATAGGTGAGAGTTCATTGTTGATACAAGAAAGCATGGCAATAAATCACCTTCAGCACCGGCCAGGGATTAGGGTGAGAGCAGCAATTTCATTATTGGGGTCTGGTAGTTGGTGGTGTGGGGATGGTTGTTGGTGTATGCTGATAACTTAATTAGCATTATTTAATTGCCCATTGCGTCCCTTCTCGGATTTGGATTTTCTCAGTATCCTCTCTTTCTCTTCCCTTAGTATCCTTTCATCCAGCCGTTCATTTCCCTCTCCTCTTCCATCTCATATGTACTTTTAGAGGAAATCCTCTTCCGTCCTTCCCCATCTGCCTCCACATCAGCCATGGTAGGCAAGGGGGACAAAATAGCATTGAGCCATCATCTGAACGTGGGAATATATTTCATGATCACGACAAATATTGGTGGCGGCGTGGCGCCCTTGGTCGGATGAGTCAAGTGCCTCACTTCCTGGGTTTGGTAATGGTGGGAAAAATGGTGAGACCGGTGGTTGTCATGAAGATCATTACCAGACAAGAATTTGCAAGTCTACAACAACCAAGAGCAGGCTCGTGTATTCATGGCAGGACAGTAGAAGGTGGCATTATTTATTGTGAAGTGGAAAAAGAGTGCCTTTGCTGCAAAGTTAGCAGAGAGTAGTTCAGTCATTTCAAGATTTGTAGAAGCAGAAGCCATACATCCAAGTCAAATTCAAGCAATAGCAGATCTAGAACATCAGTTTTGAAAAATAAGCTGACACTACATGTCATCAAATGTGCCGGTGCAGTTTTAATGCACAAGAGGTCATTTAAGCGAGTCGGGTTTCTGTTTTGAAAATGATGGTTACTGCGCGAATGATTTTCAGAGTTGCTAGAATGCCCAGCTGGTCTGGTTTTTTTTTTTTTTTTTTTGCTCAGAAGGTCTGGGCTTCAAAATAACGGAAAAAAGGTTTTGTTAGCCCGCGGGCCATAATTTGATACATGTGTTGTATGAAGAGGAAACCTTCCATCTCAATTTCTCATGATGCCTCGTAAACTTATATAAACCGTTAATTGGGAAGAGAAATGATTTTGGACCGTTGGTTAGAAAAAGAAAAAAAAAATTAAAGGAGTGATAACTTGATAATATAACTTATTTTTTATCTTTTAGATTTAACTGAATGAATATAATTTAAAAATTATAAAAATTAATAAAGAAAAGGACAAAAGTCGCATGTAAGCTAGGAGTATACAAAACTCCATTTCCCAAGAGCGGGCAAAATGGGCCACCATGAGCTGGCTTCCATCTTTACAGGCCGGCCTTTTGAGAATATCTACCCGAATGAATCTCAAATAAAATGAGGCCTCTGCAGCAAGCAGCCGCGGACAACAAAGAAGCAGGAGAGGAGAGACTGAGAGAGCGAGGACCGGCATGAATCCTATTATGACGGAATGGATTTTTTAAAAAAATCAAGAAAATCAAATAAACTGTTTGATGATGTTATATCTTATATATCATCAGATTATATAAGCTTGACAAAATAGTTTGGAGCAAAAACTACACATATAAATATTCTATTTTAAAATAATTTAATTATCTTTCTTAATATATCCACAACAATCAACGTTGTCTTATGTTTACGAAAGGGAGTAATATATCCATACCCAAAGGCGGATGTTCCTTGTGCCACCCCCAAAAAAAATCCAAATATTGAATGTAAATTAGATTTTTTTTATATACATTTGGCCCGAAAATATATATATTTGTCTCAAAAAATTTATATATTTGGCCCCCCATATATTTTTTCTTAATTAGTTAATAAGTATATATTTGACCCCTAAAATATTTATTCTAAGGTCTGCCATTGGACCATACCACATGTCTAAAAGATAAATGACATTCCAAATCACTAACTTCAAAGACCAAAAAGATAAAAGGAAAATCAAACAATGTCTCAACCAAAAAAATAATAATATGAGAAAAGTCCGAAATAACATCATTTACATTTGTTAATGATACCTCTTTCACTTGTTATTGGTCAGTTATGAAATTTTTTTAATATTATTTTTTTTAGTTTGGACCTTAGTGTGATTTTCCCTAAGATAAATGATGCCATAAAAGCATGTACTATTTATGAAAGTGAACCACAAAAGTTAATTAAATTAATTAATATAATATATTTTTTTCAAGAATATGTTACTTATCTTTCTTAATTTTCCTCATACATCTCATACTTGATTATGATTAAGGGAATATCAATAAAAATAATTTTAAAAAATGATAAATATAAAAATAAGTGTTATATTTAGAATTAAAATAACTAGAAAATTAGGACCTAACTAAGGAGTTTTAAAAAAGGGCTTAATATGTTCTGGAACAAGGGGAAGTGCTCACTGCTGAGGGTGATGTACTAACAAATAATTCCTCTAATTTTTATTATAAGGCATTAACCAAAAATTCATATAAGCCAATAAAAACAGTTAAAATTAATAAAATTATCATATAATTTAAGTAATCTATAATATTACTCATATTGGTTATATTAAACTTTAATATTATATTATTATTACTTTCACCCACTATATCTATTAATTATGAGCATACATAAAAAGAATTAATGCTCATTAAAAACAAGTAATGTCTTTTAAAAAGAACGAAATGCACTTACTAATTGATGCCTTATTATAAAAATAAGAGAGAGTAAGAAGAGGTTACTGAGAACCTGGTAACTCTAACAACGTCGTTATGACGATTAGTAGAAGCACTATGCTAATAGTAATAGAGGATCCCGGACACTTCTGTTAGTGCACCTGTATGGAGGATGGTTGTTCTAGAGCTGGCTTGTATCCTCTTCTTTTAAGGTTCGATGCTCTCATTTGCGGTAATGCGATGACAATGCGATGACGTTTTGGCACGTATAAGCTAGTGCCTTTTTTTTGAAAAATTATTTTAGTATACTAGCAGGTGTTAAAAAAATGTTTTAAAATATTGTACGGTACTGAAAAAATATTTTATAATCTTAAAAAATTATTTTAAAATTTTAAAAAAATATCCTACAATATATTTTTAGTATCATTAAGTAACTTAAAATATTTTTTTAATACCAGCAAATATCTTAAAGAATCTTTTTAATTGGTATCAAGAAATATTTTTTTAAAATTCTAAAATAATTTTTAAAGATTATAAGTCATTTTTTCAGTACCAGTTAGTATCCTAAAGTATCTTTTTAATATCAATTAGTACTCTAAAATTTTTTTTCAAGATCTTAAAATAATTTTTTTTTTCAGTATTTTAGAGCGTCTTTCTAATACCTATTTGTATTTTGAAATAAATTTTCAAAAAAAAAAAATCACCAGCTTATATGCGCCAAAACGTCACCGGATCACCGCAAAGGACCGCAGCGGATGATGTCAAGAGAAAAGGATACAAGCCGGATCCGGTTGTTCCTCCCACAGACCTCAGTGCAAGGTGAGGCGTGCTCCTGTCGCGCACAATCATGCTGCAAAATCCCCACTAAACGGCGCAACCCTACGATCAATAATCTACCTCTCCGAATAATGGTCAACGTTGTCACTCCGTTCCTGGGGCCAAGAACTCCGATTGTAACCTCCTTCCACTTCAGGTCTTATAATCGAGGTGCGAAGTCTTAAAGGAGAGGTTCCAAGTTCTCGAAAACTCATCGAAGAATGTCGGCCGTGTCCTTTTCTTCTACCTCGCAAACTTGCTCACAATCTTCAATATCAAGACCGAAACATATTTGCTCCGCTGGTCTCAGAATCACTGTTCGTGGCTGTCCGGTGAGTTGATTCATTGGCTACCTGTTCCTTGTCTTCTGATGTGGAATAGCCGAATAGGAAAACAAACGCTCTTGATAGTAATTTGGTTGGACTTGGAAGTCTGAAGCTCAATGTGAAAAAATGAAGTGATTCAAAAAATGGAAGATAGTTTTTCTTTATGCCTTTGTTTTTAAGTGTTGATGGTTTGTCAAATACTGGTGCTAGCAGTGAATTTCACTGTCCTTCCTCATTAGTTGCAGGCTGCAGCAAGCTGCCTTCGTCGTTGTGTCAGCCTCAATGGTGGAGACACGAACATCTGCCGAAGATTTCGTGGTTTAAAATTATGGATACTTGAGAGGTTGAATTTTCATCTGCACAGTGAAAAGTTTCTACCAGCTACAGAGTCTAAGAGATCGAGACTTCAAAATAGAAGTCAGTTAACTAATAACCTGGAAACAGGTTTTTCAAATGAAAAAAGACCAACTCCAGCTTCGTCCTCAAACCTTGATATTTCTGATGGTTAGCCTTTACTTTACCAATTTTGACAGTTCCTTAATTGTCTTTACGGCATTTTGCATCTCATAATCTTCTCGGAAACTTATTTTTTCATAATTGAAGTTTCAGATTGAGCGCAATTAATTAAATAGAATAAGGAAAAAAATGGTCATTCCTAAAACCACTTTTACAGCATCCATGCACATTGAAGTTTTTCAACCAACCTTCAGCATAATGTTTATCCAGATACGGTCACGTCCATTGAATCACGACATTTGCTACATACTAGTTCCCTCAGTTCCCCCACTGATGTTAGTAGAGCGCCCTCACTTTGCATTGCCGTTATAGGAGCTACTGGTGAGCTCGCAAGGGGGAAAATTTTTCCTGCTTTATTTGCTCTGTACTATAGTGGCTTCCTTCCTGAGGTGCAGCAACTTTCCTTTATTTTTAACTTGACAGTTCTTACTTCTTATACATGCTTGTTAAAAGCTCACTTTATAAATTGATACATGATAAATATGAATGCTTTACATTCAGTAGATTCACTTTCAGAACTATCGTCTTAGCATATTGATATGGTTATTGATATAGAATTGAGAAATAGAGAGAAGAAACCAGAAATAGGGTAGAAGAAGTAGAAGACAGAGATCAAACAGAAACAAAACAGAAGTGAGATTAATCCATCATCAATCATAATCTGAATTACAATAGGGATTAGGCCTTTATTTATAGGCTAGAGTGACTTAATGACCAAGCCAATCCTAAACTAACTAACTAACTTCCTAACAAATTTTGTTTTTAACAACTAACTCCTAACCTTTTATTATCTTTACATATCGATACCCCCTCCTCAAAACATCCTTGCCCTCAAGGATGCTGAACAACAAAATACAAATATGAAATCAACAAAATCATAGACTTGAAACTTTAAATTTTCTCCTAGTTATTGAAGAAAAATGATACTGTAGCCGCTGCACACTTCACTTCTTGTTGCTCTTTCCATATGACGAACCCCCAAACTATTGGCCACTGGATCTTGTAGAAAAGCAAAACACAGAAGCATTTTAATTAATTTTCCTTTGTACCACATCAGAATGAACAAATGGGTAGGTAGAAATTGAGTGATTGAGGCCCTGTTCAGAAATACGTTTGTAGGCCTCCTGATAATGACCAAAGGCAGCAGAAACTTTGGGTCATTTTCTTGAAAGAGAAAGCCCATGTACTCAAATAGGTCATGAAAATATCTCTCACAGTCAGAAATGGTGGTGGGAACCAGATTTGACTTTTCAAACTCTAATTTATTCATCCACGGGCAGTGATGATTAAGAGGACTTCATCACATGCCGGCTCTGTTCAGTTGTCACTATCGGTGCAAGTCAAGAGAGATCTCTGCGTTTCGGCTAAGAAGACGGACACTGATATGGTTATTGATATAGAATTGAGAAATAGAGAGAAGAAACCAGAAATAGGGTAGAAGAAGCAGAAGACAAAGATCAAACAAAAGCAGAACAGAAGTGAGATTATTTCATCATCAATCATAATCTGAATTACAATAGGGATTAGGCCTTTATTTATAGGCTAGAGTGACTTAATAACCGAGTCAATCCTAAACTAACTAACTAACTTCCTAACAAATTTAGTTTTTAACAACCCCTAACTAACTCTTAACCTTTTATTATCTTTACATATCACATATTTTGTTTTCCCACCTCGATTTCTTTAGTATAACTTGTCATGTTATGGGATTCTTGGCCTTCTGGAATTATGTATTTTCCAAATTAACGTTTTCCCCTATATTAACTGATAAGTTAGTTAGGATTTACCACAAAGACTGGTTGCTGGTGTTACACTTACTTACATCTTTACCTATCATAAAGTTTTCAAATATTTTGTTGGATTTGCAATCCTATGTCTGCAGAATGTTGCAATTTTTGGATACTCAAGGAAGAATATGACTGACGAAGATCTACAATCCATTATAGCTTCAACACTAACTTGTCGGGTTGATCATCAGTATGTCACCTTTATCACTTACCCAAATTATTCCCTTCTGTGCCCTGTTTCCAATTACAAGAAGAAATCAATTACATTTCATTTTAATCAATCAACTTGAAAACTAACTGCTTCCTCGTGATTTGTGGTTATTCACTCCCAGTTCAAAATCCTTGGAACGTTGACTTTTCTTGTGAAATTTTTATTTGTCTGATCAACCATTCCCAGTCACAATTTGGAAGAATGATGGCTATTTCCACTTGTGCATTTCTACATTATGGACCTAATCAATATTATGATCTTTCTGTTTATTTAAATACAAAAAAACAATTGACAGAGAGAATTGTGGGGACAAAATGGATGCTTTCCTTAGTAGAACATACTACATCAATGGAGGTTATGACAATAAAGATGGGATGTCCAAGTTGAATGCCCGTATGACGCAGATTGAGGTAATTTAGAATAAATCTCACTGGTGTGTGTGTGGGCAAGCATGTGTTTTGAAAAAGTGTATTTCTACTCGGATGTATTATTGTCTAGCTACTTGATGCCTTGTATGGTATATTCATTTTTGGCAACAGATTCTATAGCAGCATATTGTGTACCGCAGGGTAGGAACGATGCAAACAGGATCTTTTACCTTTCTGTGCCACAAGAAGCACTTCTGGATGTTGCATCGTGTCTTGCTAGCTGTGCTCAGACCCAAAAGGGCTGGAATCGTGTTATAATTGAAAAACCATTTGGATTTGATGCGCTCTCTTCTCATAGGCTGACACAATCTCTTCTTTCTAAGTTTCAGGAAAACCAATTATACAGGTGTTTATATCATGCACTCGTCCTTCTCCCTCTCTTTCTAACATATCAGCTCATCCACACTCAGAATTATTGATGAACGATTTATGAGTGAGATCAATTTGTTATCAGGATTGATCATCTTTTAGGGAGGAATCTTATTGAAAACCTCACAGTTCTAAGGTTTTCAAATCTAGTCTTTGAACCACTGTGGGGCCGTACATATATACATAATGTACAGGTAACTCTTTAAGTTCAATCTGATTAGTTCTTCGTGCAACACTCTGTTAGTGATATTAATTTGCTTTGATTAATTTTATTGCAGGTCATTTTATCAGAGGATTTGGCCACGCAGCCTGGAAGGTAAAGTTTGAGTAAATTCAAGTAGCTATCGTGGATACTAAAGATGCATAATGAACTTTTCCACCGCTGGAAAATTGCATATGTTTTACATAAACTAGATCCCCCATTCAGGTACTTTGGAAATTATGGGATTATCCGTGACATTATCCACAGTCATGTACTCCAAACAATAGCATTGCTTGCTATGGAACCACCTGTAAGCCTTGACGGAGAAGATATTCGAAATGAAAAGGTATGCACATTACTTTGACACTCAAAACCCTGAAACATTTAATGGTGTTGGTAACGAGGTACTTTGCAGGTCAAGGTTTTGAGATCTATTCGCAAATTAGAACCTAAGGATGTCATCCTTGGGCAGTACAAAGCTAGCAGCGAAAACCATGTCGATGTATCCTTAAACCATCTAACACCTACATATTTCGCCGCTGCATTTTAAATTGACAATGCACGATGGGACGGTGTGCCGTTTTTGGTCAGAACAGGCTTGGGACTCATAAAACACCAGTAAATATCATGATGTTTTTTTGTTTGAATTTGATTACATAATAGAAATATTATTTATTTCGGTTTCTCTGCTCGCCTGGGTTGGAAATTACAATGCAGAATGGAGATAAGAATCCAGTTTCGTCATGTTCCGGGAAATATTTACCGCGAATGTGTCGGGCATGACATTGAGCGTACCACAAATGAACTAATTCTTCGTGACGTGCCAGATGAAGCAATCCTAATTAGAGTAAACAACAAGATTCCTGGATTGGGGTTGAAACTGGACTCTTCCGAATTGAATTTACTTTACAAGGACAAGTAAGAACCTGTAAAATGATGCAGTAATTGTTGCTAGCCGCGCGATTATTATTAATATATAGGTGAATGTTTTGACAGGTATAAATCAATGGAAGTACCTGACAGATACGAGCATCTTCTCTAGACGTAATTGATGGGGATAACCACGTATTTATGAGAAGCGATGAGGTGGATGCAGCGTGGAACATTCTGAGTGAGATTCTGAACGAGATAGACAAAGAAAATATATCAGTGGAGTTGTACGAGGTGGGTGGTCGTGGTCCAGTTGGAGCATACTATCTGTGGGCAAACCACCGTGTGCCCTGGCCAGAGGAATAGCATATATGATTCGTCCCTTCAAAATCGATCCTATCTTCTTTATTCATCCTTGCCTCACTATTCTCCTTAGTACTTTCTATGTTATCAGTTGTGACTATTCACTGACTAACGAGGCTATGTGACTTCGGAGTTAAGATTGCTGCTAGTTTATTTTTGCAATAAGTTATTTGACTTTGTATTTAAAAGTTTTAATGTTTTGATATCTTGGAATGCATCAACATATCAATATATCTGGCATCTTTAACCACTCTCTTCACGCCTTGTTATTGATTTAGTCCCTGTGAAACTCTTTCACACATATCAATATAGTTTAAATGTTAGTAACAAATAAGTATAATTCTTAAGTAGCTTCTTACTAACTTTATTTTCAATAAATTTGAGATCAATCTTGATATATTTGGGAAGCTACAAATGCTGAATTAAAGAGGTTTTTTTTTTGAAATTTTAGAAGATATCAATTTGGTTTGTGGGATTTCAATTTTTTAAGTGCAAGAAAGAAACAATAATAAGAAAATAATAATTAAAAGTTTATAAAAAAACAAGAGTTTTAGTTTTTTATTATATTATAATAATGCTGTTTCCTTTTTTTTTATTTTATGGATTGATAGGAATTGCTTTTGGAATAAAAAGAAAGGAGGAAACTTAAGCCACAAGTTATCGTTGAAGTAAAAAGAGGAAGAGACAGCCGCCAATCACAAGAAAAGAGACAGAAAGCGGTTCGAGTTTCATTTTTCATCTTCTGCACAGGAAGACGAGAGGACTATGGAGAGGAGAAGAAATCAGAGTAGTCACTTGGACTAAGGAGCTACTGGAGCTTAAAGATGAGGCTTTGCATTAATACTTTATCCTTTTTCTTGAACTTCTTGTTGTTTTTCTTTAGTCATATTTAGTTAGTTTGTTGTACAACTTAGAGGACTTATAAACTTATAGGTGGATTAGATTTTGTTTTCATTGTTTAATTATAATTAATATTAATTTTGGTTATTTAATCTCATTTAGCTTTATTTATTTAGTGACTGATCATTATTGAATATGAATTTGAATATTAGAATTTACCTTGATGAATGGAATTTTAATTAGGCTATAAGATTAAGTTCTATTGAATTAGTTTACAATTTTATTTGTGATTAGGATAGATGTATATATCTATTGATCTCATATAGTTGCTAAAGAATGTGTTCAAGTTATCTTGTTTCTTGAATAATTATATTAGAGTTATATTTTAAAGAGGATTGTGGTGGACTGATAGACAATTATAGTTATTTATACTTTAGATTAACAACATTGACATTAAGACTAATTAAATTAGTGAAATTAAAGTTTATGAAGTTAATAAGGGATCAATAACTATGAGTTGCTCGTTTGATAATTGTGGTAATTAGTTTGTTTTATTTTTATTTTACTTTCTTTCACTTATTTGAATTGAACTTGAGTTACTAAATAAAAGTATAAAATAATTGCTCAACCATTTTATTAGTACTAAATCCTTATGAAAATGATACTTTATTCATTATTTATTAGTTGATATACCTCGTGAGTTGTAGACTACAAAAAAAATTTCCAATCACTTGATCCAATTATCTTACAAGTATCAAGCAATATAAATATATATAGTTGTAATAAGAAAATCACATACCACGCTCCCAAAAGATAAAAACATTATCTCCCATACGCGGCTTAGTATACTTCCCACTTCCCTGCTTCCACTAATTAATCATTTAACTTGATTGATTGTCACTTGTTTGAGTCATGTCGTCCCAATGCATATTAAAAAAAAATTTTAGGCTAATCTCTTTTTTTTAAAAAATAATTATCTACATTGACTTGGTTCGGTCGCACTTAGCCATATAATGGCCCCATGAGCAATGCAATAGGACGCTCCAGATTCTCAACGATTGCTCAAAATTTGTCGTTTTCTTAATCGTAATACAAGTGGTAAATAGAATTTTAAACTATAGTTACGGACTTTTTGTACAGATTTTTTTAAAAAATGTCCCGATTAACAGATCCATGTGAAATGTAGTTCAGACATTCAGAAAAAATATGCTCAACGAGACAAAGACATTCCCAAGTCGTTGAGCAACCACTATCTTTTCCTCTTGAGACAAATTATAAAGTTTGATTAATTAGTAGGTAAGGTATTCAATAATACGTTATTTGAAAATTTCACCAAGAAATAAAAAGAAAGTTCACTATTACTAATTTATGACATCATGTTTCTTACCAATTTTTATATGACCATATACTCCCTCTAGTCCTTATTATAAGGCATCAACTACCACAATATTTTGATCCTTATTATAAGACATTAACTACCTTTAACTAACTCACTTATTATTATTTTCTAATTATACCCTTATTTTTAACTAACTCTTTAAATTCATATCATTAAAGTAAGGGTAAAGTTGAAAATATTTATTATTTATGAACCAATTTAATAATTTAACTTTCATTTATTGGTTTATAAGAAATGGTGGTTGGCAACTTATAATAAAAATGAATTAGTAATTTTTTTTTTGATCTGGTTCTTAAATATGTAAATGATCTATGACCCTCATCGGTGAGGACGTGACACATATTGAAGTTGAGTGGAGACATGACGCCACGAGCTGACGTAGATATGATGCTTCCTTTTTTGATAACACAAATATAGTGGTTTCGCATCATTATACGGTGGACCCTCATTAAATTCAATTACAGTGATGCCCCTACCTTGGACGGTCCCTTTGGCTGTCAGCGATGTGCATTATTGTCAACCCAGGAATCTGGGCACTTAATAAAATCACGGGGTATTGACCCGTCGGGTGACTCAATTTAACACTAGTTCTGGTTCATTGCACTCACCAATTAATCAAGCAAGCAAGCATCGTATCCCCACTCACTCTCACTCTTGATATTAATTTTTCAGTTCTTCAGTTTCCGTCACATTCGCTTTTCAATTTCCATGATCCTTTCTCTGTCTCTTTTAACTTAACACTTCTTTCTATCTGTCTGTCTTCTTTCAAAATTTGCAGTGCCCAGGAAGCTGAATATATATAGTTATGGATGGAGAGAGGAGGAAAAGGAAGCTGGAGAATAATGAAGAAGAAAGTGAAGAGGAGAAGCTGGAGAAGTTTTATGCGCTGATAAGAAGTACGAAGGATGTACGTGATCGGCTGGCTAATAATAAAGACAAAGCAGATAAGAAGGATGGTTTTCAAGAGAAGGATAAGGGTATTTGGAGGCCTACGTTTCAACCAGAGGATTTCATTGATGATTATTACCAGCAAGGCTTTATCCGAAGCCAGCATGATTCTTCTTCAAATCCATCTGTTCGTCCTTCTCCTTCTACTCCTGCAAAGCACGATGACGTGGTGCAAGTAGCAGATGAACAACCACCTCAGGCAACAGCACCGGCACCGCCGCCAAAAACTGAAGATGATGAGAAAGCAAATGACCAATTGGACCTAAACCTTTCCTTATAATTATAGTCTGTGTGTGTGTATCTGATTCATTAACAAGGTTAATTTGCTTAATCAGCGTATTATAATTTGCTAATTAATTAGTATAAGAACACTTCAGGTTTGAGATTTGCAGTTCGATCGAGTTATTTATCTATTGTACTTAACTAGACTGTACTGGACCCGATTCATGAAGTACAAGTATGCAGCAAACTATGCAGTTCTGACTTGGTCGTCGTGCAAAAACAGTAAACAATAATTTCTCCGGATTGATGAAGTATAAGTATGCAGCAAATTATGCAGTTCTGACTCAGTCGTCGTGCAAAAATAGTAAACAATAATAACTATAAGTAACTTTCGGTAAATAGAGTGGATATATAACCTCATGAACAAACTTCAACTGCAATATTAACTTTTTTAGTCAACCACCCCCTTACCCATTTTCTGTCCTTTTTTGAAGCAGTGAAAATCTAGGTGTCTTCAGTTTTCATTGTCTTGTTTCTGTTTGTTTCACCGAGCGTACATGTATGGTATAAATAAGTACTTGAACCGAATGGTGCGATCGTTGGGAATAAGTTTCTATCGTTAACCTTCTCATCATCTCTCATGATTCTGAATTATACCCCTCAAATCAATATAAAAAGTCAAATTATTATTTTAATTTTTTTTTTTCTTTCCAACCCATAGTCTAAATAGAGTCGAGGAATATGAAAAAAAAACAGATGACGAGGAAATCCTCTTCTGTGCTGTGCGATTGCTGTTGCTGGAGTGTCTGGCCTGGGAATATTCGCAGTTCGTGGACAAGAAGATAGAGAGAGAATAAGGAAGACTTTTCTCTGAAAGTGGACGTTTCTGATAAATATGGAAAAGATGAGGGACCAATAAGGGTTTCCTGAAATGATGTGAGCAGCCTCGCTTTCACTTACATGTGCTGTCAATTGAAGACGGAATATGTCTTCTGTTGCATTATCTTTTCTTTGACTTTGAAATGTCTCTTCCTTTTCTCATATAATTCACTTGTAATTCTCGAAGTCTGCAGATAACTCCTCACTACTGTAAACTCTAAAGTCACTCTTGACTTTGATAAGGAATACTGATAAAATTTTCAAAGTATAGAGACATTAAATAAATGACAAATAATTTAAAAGAGATAACGGGTAAGGAAAGCGCCAGATTTAGAGGAGAAGTTAAACGACTTTGAACGTGACGCAGACGACGACGTCAAGAAGCAGCATATGGCTAGGTGGGAAAAACGAAAGGGATCGACAAGAGTGTTTAGTTGGGCATCACATGCCAAACAAAAGTTGACAATTCTGTATATTCTTGATTGATTCAGCAGGTATGCCATCACATTGATTATTGATTCCCTTGTGTTTTGCTTTCAAGTGATAATAAAATATGTCTACACGTCCATGATTTTAAATTGACGCGAGGAATCAATCATTGCCTTTAATTATGAGCTCTTGAGAGACAAAACTTGTGATATGGATTGAAGTAAACATGGGCTCCTCAAGTGTAGTATAAACCCGAAACCCAAAGCCATTCTAAGACGCATGCACTCGATAATTGGAACATAGGCAATTATGTTTTGTAAGCGATTGGAATACTCGCGACTTCTAGAGTCTTTAGAAATAGTTTTTTAATTATGATTTACGGTGGATCCGAGAATGCATCATTAGATAATGTTTGTTTGTGTGAAGCATGCATCATCAGATAATGTTTGTTGCTGCTGCTGCTGACGAAAGGGCATGTCCTCAAAATAATTGGTAGCTTAAAAACTCTGCCAAAAGTGGCAAATGCTTCAACACTAAAACCGAAACCTAAATCATTTATCTCTACCTAGTCCACGTAAACTCGCCCTATAACAATATACATGGATATACACACGCATGCCTTTTTGCTTCCTTCAGCAGGCAATATGGGGAGTGGTGATGTGATTCCACTATTGAGCATGCTCCTAGTGCAGCTAGGTTATGCACTTATGGCTGTTACCTCTCCAAGCCCTCTTGTTTATTACTGTCTGGCATAAGCTCTCTTGTTCTCGGCGCTTATCTCCAACGAACGTACTCTTCGCCACTGCTTTCATTGCTCCTTTTGCCTTTTGCTTCGAACGGTAATGAAGCTAGCTAGCTACCAAAAAGGGGAAGACATTGTTTCCTGCTCTTGTTGATTACACAATTATTATTTGTTTTCCATAAATTATATGTTTCTTTCACTCAATTTGCAGCAAAACGGTTTGCATTACCCATTGCGTTTCAGATGTTAATATGTTCCTTGACCGGGTAAGCGTGGTCCGTTTTCACCCCTCTTCGACCAACAGTATTCGTTTTCGATGGGAATTGATTCATCACACCCTTTTGACCAAACCTTATTCCTACAGGTTTTAACTTTAACTAACAGCCAAGTCAAGTCAAAACTGGCAAGGTAATAAAACTCACAAGTTCAACCAAATGATAACGTAAGCTTGAATCGTAAATTCATATTGTAAACTCGTTAGAGTTTACTTTTATCATTAAATAAGTATTTGATGTATAATTAAATAATTAAATTATAAAAAATGATAACAATTTGATTTAAATATGTTTTAAATGTAAATAATTAAAATTAAATCTATCAATATTTATAATTTATCATATTTAATAAATAATTTTTTATAAAATTCATATATAAAGACATTACTCATCACCAAATCAAAAAAATTTAATACAAGTGTAAGAGTGAACTAAACGACTTTATAAGTTAGAAACGTAAAAACGGAAAACTCAATATGTAAACTTATGAGTTTAACGAAGTTTATAACTGACACAAGTTTATTTGTGATTTGATTCGATTTAGTAAGGTAAGAATGTAAAAACAGTAAACTTGGAAGGCTAATTCGTCAGTTTGACAACAATGCTCACAGGTAGTGTTTAATTATAGGGTTAAGGTGCAAAAATACATATGTGCTTTATCCTGATGAGCACCTAATATCAAGTGTTTTTTTTAGATGCAAAAATGCATATGTGGTTATAAATTCGGTACAAAAATACCATTTGACCGTTAAATTTGACTTTTTTTACTGACCGGGGTTAACATGACATTTCAAAAGTGCAAAAATGTACACATGTAGTTTAGTAAAAAGAGCGCCAAAAACCAAGTTCTTTTTTTAATTTAATAATTTTATTTCAATTAAAGAAAAATTATATTTCTCTAGGTATAATTCTTAGAAGGCCATTTCTTTTTTTATTTATCATTTTGGGAAGGAGGATCTATTCAATGGTAAAAACGGAGAAAATTTTATTTCAATAATTTTTTTAAAAGTCCTTATTAAATTTTTTTAATTAATAATTGATAAATGAACATTTATGCATTTAAAATTTGATATTATAAATGATATATTTACTTAAAAATAATTTTATTTTTTAAAAAAATAAATAGTTAAAGAAATAATTCATTTATTCTATAAAAAAATAATTCATTCACTTTGAAAAAGTCAACCTTATAACTATAAGTTTATAACATTCCTTAATTCATTTTTTTAGATAAAAAAATTAAAATTATTTTTAATTAAATATAGTATTTATAATATCAAGTTTTAAATACATAAATACTCATTTATTAATTATTAGTTATAAAATTTAATAAGAATTTTAAAAAAATAAATTATAGAAATAAAAATTTTGGCCTTTTAAGAATTATACTTGAAGAAATAATAATTTTTCTTTAATTGAAATAAAATTATTAGATTAAAAAAAAAGAACTTAGTGTTGAACATTTTTCTTACTAAACCACATGTGTATTTTTATGAAATGTCACGTCATCGTACCATCAGTAAAAAAACGTCAAATCTAATAGTCAAACAATATTTTTTGATATAATTTATCACGTGTGCACTTTTGTACCGAAAAAAATACTTGGTGTTAGGCGCTCCTCAAATTAAAGCACATGTGTATTTTTACACCTTAACCCTTAATTATATGTATTATTTTTTGGAGAAGGCTTGATTTATTGTGCATATTACCTAGTATAATTATAAACTTACGTATATTACTTGTATTTCTTCCTATTTTCTCGGAATTTCTTTTTCCAGGTCACCTTTAATTTGGACTTCAAGCATTGATTCAGTAGACTTTTTTAAATTTGTTAGGGCAGACAAGAGTGTGTGAGGATCAAGAAGAGAAAGCTGGGCAATCCATGGTGTTAGGAACTGCTAGATAATGTTTCAAGATATTTCATATTATTTAGATTAATTATTATTTTATTATATATATGATTTTATATTTATTATGTCTTTGGATGATGAGATTTGAATATTATATCTTAATTATTTTGATTTATTTTTTTAATTGATTAGATTAAATTAGATTATAAGATTGACCTGTATAAAGATCCATACATACCTTTTTTGTTTAATGATTTTCTTATATTACTTCTTGCATCTATATAATCCTTCAAATTTTAATAACGATTGATGTGGTTGTTGGTGGAACAACTCTTTTTGTCATTTTACCACGGCAAAGCCATCATACTTATTTTAGTCAGGGATGAAAATGAGATCACAAGTTATAGTACTAGCTAACTTTGACATGTCAGATAGAGAACTGCTCAATAATTAGACAGTTGCAGATGGGAAGTTCATGATTTTTGTTGCCAAATGATAAAAAGCCGGGTTGAGTTTATTTGATAATCTGTTTTTTATAATTTTTGAATCATATTCATTTAATCACTCTAAAAAGTCACATTACTATTTTAATTTTTTTCTCTCCTTTCTAATCAACACTCAACAATCTAGATGGGGCTGATGAGAGATATGGAGAGAATCCTCTTCCACTCTCTGTTAGCTCCGAAAATACAACTGCATGACTTCTTGGATTATAATTTTTAAATGTTTTTAAATCATTATTTTTGGTTCGCATGCTTTTAATTATAACTGAAAACCCACAAAGATATAATGGTTTATCGCTCTGATATTGAGAAGCATGAGGTCCGATCACCTATCTAATTATTGTGTTGTATTTTGATTTAATCTTTGATATATTGGTGATTTCAATTCAATAATTATTTTCAAGTACTAGATTAGTTTCTCGTACAGAAATAAAAGGTTAAAGTATAATTTTGTAAATGATGTTTTCAGTGGGTATTTTTCTTAGATTAATGTTGTGTCTGGAGTCTTAAAATATTAGCAACGTCACCCAATTATTAAAAAACTAATATTGACAATTAAAAAACTAACATTGAGAATTAACATATTCTCAATGACCAAAGATGATATTACTTTGTCTTTAATATTCTTGAAGCAAAATTAATAAAAACATAGTAGGATTAAGGTGTAAATTTGTTTTGGAAGATTTCACCAAAGAACAATTTTGCTTTTAATTTTTTTTTTAAGTGTGATATTACCCCGTAAGTATGAAAATGAAGTAATATTACATCTTATCATTAAAAGGTTAACTGTAAATGTTAGTTTTTTAATGGTTGGAGTAAAATTTTTATGTTTTAAAATTTAGGTAATACTATTGAACATAAGAAAAAAAATTTGGAACAGTGTTACTCCTTAGTAAACTTTCTTGAACAAATTAGCCATTTAACCCTAAATTAAAACCCCCTGCCACTACGCGAATTCTATTTACATTAGTTTTGGGCTTTTGTTATTTTTAAACGTGTTTTTTCTTGCCATCATTTTCATCCCTTCCCAAAATTCAGTCCTATTTCCACGGGAAATGTAGCACACTGACTTATGGGATTCAACACCCTGAGCTTCGTTTTCTTTTGGGCCTAGCCCACTTTTGTAATAAAAAAAAAAACTTAAAAAACTATCATTTAAATTTCAAAATCTCAAGTAATTAGTTTTCTAATAAATTGGGTGGTGATTGGTGAATTACTTTACAATACTTATTAATATTATTATTATTATTATCAACCGGATTTTAAAGTTGAAATTGTATTCTTGTATCATTTTCTCAAAAATAAATCTCCGACTTCTAATTTAAATTTAAAATAGCCATTTTTAAAAATGAGACCATAACGCCGTCATCGGGAGTCAGGATTGTTCCTCCCGTTAATCAGTATTTCCGGGCCACTATAAAATTTATCGGACGAGATTGCTGGGTTCTCATACTTCTTTCACGGGTCGCCTTCGACTGCTCATTCTTTACCTGTCCTCTCCAATTCCATCGCGCGGTGTCCTCCATGTAAGTGCGCCTTCCTCTGAGTCTGTTTTTCAAATACGAGTAGTTGGTATCTGTCTTGATGTCTCGGAAGGGTATTCGTGGGACGATTGGATTTCTGTTGTGGATCTGAAATCTGAATTACTTGCACTCCATCCCTGTTGCTTGTATTCTCGTAAATATGAGCTTCTTCTCTTGAGATCTTACTGTCTGAAAAATTTATTGTTGCACGGATTACAAAAAAATATTGTTTGGATTTCTAGCAGATCTTTTGCAAGGACACATGCGCACGTCTACGTTTTTCGATCTATCCATCTCATTATTGCATGTGTCTGCAAAAGTTTACTGTTAAATGAAGGTCTTGTTTTCTTTTTCTATAACCATACAATGTTTCTGTGATGCCCTTTTTCTTGAAGCTAGAAATTGATCGATGAAGAAATGTGGCCATTTATGTATTTATTGATCCGTGTCTCTACTTGAAATCTGGATCCAGCTTAAGTAAAGAGATGGGGCTGTCTTTCACCAAACTGTTTAGTCGACTCTTTGCAAAGAAAGAGATGCGTATTCTCATGGTAGGTCTTGATGCTGCTGGTAAGACCACCATCTTGTACAAGCTCAAGCTAGGAGAAATTGTGACAACCATTCCCACGATCGGTATGGTAGTTTCAAATTTACTTTCTGTATGCTTGTACTTTTTGTCAAAAAGTATTTCATTTTCTGGAGTTGTAGGGCTTTGAGTGCATAACGGTTTTCTTGACCTGACCTCACCACCCAACTTGATTGTCGAACAGGATTTAATGTGGAGACTGTGGAATACAAAAATATTAGCTTCACGGTCTGGGATGTAGGAGGCCAAGACAAGGTGTGCGCTTAGTATAGTTTTGTTATGTGTTGCAGTTTGGAGAGATCACTTGCATTTTTGCAATAATCTTAAATTTTTTTCTGCAATAAATCATGCTTTTTCTACTTGTCTTCCTTTTCTTCATTAAGTGGTTTCATCGAGGAAAGAAGGATTTGAGAATATATATTCCTGCTGTCTTAAACGTGAGTGCACTAGAAACTAGGTGATACATTTAGGATCAGAGGTAGTGTGTGTATGTTTTGTTTTTAATTTCAAGTTTAACGTCTCTGAGATTTACCTTGTATTATTTGTGTTTTTTTTGCTGGCATATGTGCTTATGGACGGTCTTGTGCTAATTAAATATGTTGTCATTAGCACGCAACAAAAACATAAGCTACATAAATTGGAGCCATCTTGTCTTTCAAGTTTCTCCTTAACTATATAAGGGAAGGCTATCCCTGTGTTGGCTTACATGATAAAACATATAGTAGCCTTTGAAAGATTTGTTGCGGTTTAGTTTAAAAGTACAGCTATAATATGCTTACCTGTGATACTTGATTTTTAATTTAGGATCCAATATTATCCATTTTCGTTGGCATATGTGCTTGGGCATGGTCTCGTGTCATTTGCACACAGCACAAACTAAGCTGTGAAAAGTGAAGCCACTTGTCTTTCAAGCTTTTCCTCCTTTGTAATGGGAATGGCTAACCTTGCACTGTACTATCAGAGTACTCCTACGCACAGTTGTCATGCTTCATGTACTATTAAAATTTTTCCTATTTACCATTTGATTTGAGGGAGGGCAAGGCTATTTGCATATGGTTTACATGCGAGATATATAGGACAAAGACTACCTAAACATGAATTTTGTGTTGCAGGCATATTTTGTAGGATTAATATGTTGCTTATACACATTAAGTCCACTCCATTTCTTAATATTTATTAGGTGGCTGACATTTTACCTAGCTTCCTGTCTACTTATATGTAATTTTTAAGATGGTTTCTATGCTGTCTTGTAATCCAGTTTACTGAGTTACTGGCTAACTTTTTTTAACATTTTCTGAGGTTAACTTGGAATCCGTCTGATGAACCTGAACCATGTTTATTATAACATGTTACATGTACAAGCTTGTTCCATTAATTGTCTTCTGTATCCTTACTACAGATTCGTCCTCTATGGAGACACTACTTCCAAAATACCCAGGGGCTTATCTTTGTGGTTGATAGCAACGATCGTGATCGTGTTGTTGAGGCTAGAGATGAGCTCCACCGGATGTTGAATGAGGTGAATCAAAGTAATCTATATTCTGAAACTTATTAATAATGAAGTAAGCTTAACCCTTGATTCAAGTTTGTGATGTTGGATTTTGGTGGCTCACATGTGCGCTAAGTGCAGCAATTTGAATTATGATGGGGAAGCCTTTCGAGAGTAGTAATACTTTCATTCCTGTTAACTAGTACTGCCTTTTTTGTGGTTTACTGTATAGGATGAGTTGAGAGATGCGGTGCTGCTTGTATTTGCCAACAAGCAAGATCTTCCAAATGCCATGAATGCTGCAGAAATCACGGACAAACTTGGTCTTCATTCTCTTCGTCAACGGCACTGGTATATCCAAAGCACATGTGCCACTTCTGGGGAAGGACTCTACGAGGGACTGGATTGGCTTTCCAACAATATAGCCAACAAGGTATGCTTGAATGTTATAAGTCTCTTGAATAGATTATTTCTTTTAACTTTTTATTTAAATAATCATATTACTTTTTTTGCTGTGTATCAGGCTTGAAAACAATCACTTGTGGAACGCTGCATTGCAATCTTGCTTCGAAGTGTATTTGAGCTTGAATTACTACTATGCTCATTGGGTTTTTCTGTGGTCCTGCTTTATTACTGAGTACATTTTATTGTATTTTTTACTTATAAGAATTTTATTATATGAGAGCAATGGCTTATTGATGTAGATTCTGAATAATTAATGAATCAGACGTTAAAAGTGTCATGAACACAGTCATGTTAGAATTGGACATCGGTGAATTATCAAATACAATGTTGATTGTACGATGTTACTTCATACGAATTTCTTACAGGTTGTTCATTTATTTCTGATTTTTTTTTTGGGGGGGGTTAAAAATTACTGTTATAGAGTCACAAGTATTTTGATCCTGCTTAGGATCTCAGTTATTGTATAACCAAGAAAGCTTGGACTAAAAATCAGTTAAAATAAATCATGGAAAGAATAACAATTAGTTAGGTTCATTAAAAAAGGGGGAGGGGAAGAAGAAGTATAACGATTAGTTATTGAATATGTTACAATAGCTTTAATTGAAAAATCTACCAAAGAACAATTATAAAAGTTTCTTCTTATAACTAAAAGAAATTTGAATAATTTCTGGTAAATAAATAACCGAGGTGCATCTCTTGACTCTCACGGCGAATTTGAAGTTGCTTGCCTCTTGAAACAATGCTAACCAAAAACAACGCATTCCAAAATTTGTAAGTAATAATGGGTAGTAAATTGAATCTAATTTTACACAGCCTTCCCTCTCGTCTGAGTGCAAAATTATGAACAATTTATCTTTGACCCTCGGTGAAGCAAAATAACTGAAGAAAAAAGAAGACAACATTTTCCCCACCTGAAACAAAGCTGAGTGCGATTGGAGAGCTAGTAAAAAACAGAATCGGGATTCGAGAGTGGGGATAAACTGTCAAAATAAGAGGTAGAGGAAATTGTAATGGAGGTAAAAAAAGGAGAGATGGGCTGCTGTTAGCGATTAGCAGATCCCAATCACCTGACCAATGTAGCCCAGATACACAGCATTGCCTAAATTTGGCCCAACTATGAAATGCGGCCTGATACCCTGCGAAGCCCAAAAAAAGCTTAAAGGTGAAAAAATTTACAAAATGGCCCATGCAGGTCTCGAACCTGCGACCTTCGCGTTATTAGCACGACGCTCTAACCAACTGAGCTAATAGGCCATGTTAACGTTGGTTGCATAAATATGATTATGATCTATAATATTCTCTTTCACTTCAAACTTAAAAACGGAACTGACCTTACCACGGTCCCCGTGCTTCTGACTCATAATTCTCATACGTAAATTATTTATATTTACATATTATATTTGGTATTACACTAGAATACTTCCTGATAATTTAAGATTAATTTGTTGTAGTATATCCAGAATAGAATAGTAGAGATTTGCATAAGTCTGCCGCTGGAATTGCTCTCATACTCAGAAACGGCCTTCAAGTAAAGATATGAATTAATGATCATGGAAGCGTTGGATGAGGATGTTCGACAAAGTAATTAACGCGGGGATAGCGCAAAGTAAATAAACACATTAACTAAGCGTCTTTATATAATACAGTGGCCGGGTTCTAGTTTCTATGCAACCGGAAAGATTATTTCACCGGCAAACATGGTTCCTTTTTAATCCACCAATTTTTATTCAAAACCCCTATCCTTCACAGAAAATATAGCAGGCCTGTTAATGACGCCATGGATACGATTCCCCGGTCGCAGAGACTTATGTTAGTGCCGCAGAAGATGAAAGGAAATGGAGAACCACAAATACGAAAATAAATATATATTCATTTTCATCAAAATACAGATACCATAACAGCTCAACAGTACTGCACTACTGTGGCTGCATATTCTTCATTACAAAAATAGAAAGAGGAAATAAGAGAAAGCGGACTCTGATAATACGGTCCCCCTGAGTCCTAAGAATTTAAATCATTGACAAATTTGTGTGACTTCCGTTGTATATAGGAAGATCATCCAAATCAAAAAGAAAAACAAAAGCAAAATAAGATGACTCTGTGTGCTTCTTTAATTTACAGACTCTGATGTCCTTTGAGAAGGCTAAGCGGCAGATGGGGCGGGTACGAATGCAACCCGACCAGCCTCGGATAGTGCCTCCTGAATACGCCCCACATTCACTGGGTTCACATAGTCTAACGTCTCATCCTCGTATATGTCCCGCCACTTCTTCACCAGCATCTTTATGTCTTCCCTGTCCATGTTTTCCTCTTTCCCTGTGTATCTCCATGGCTTTGACCCCTGCCATCCACAAGTAAATGTATTCAGTACAAGTTATTAACATCACCATGATCCACAACTAATATTGACTACACAAGATACTCACAGCAGCACAATAGTGAACTACTTTCACTTTGTGAAGCTCAACGTTCTCGGGGTGACGCCATAGCATGGCCAGCACAAGGTTGTAAACGTTGGGTATGGGCTTATATATTTCCTTGAAGTACATGTTCAGGAAGTCCTGCGGCCAAAAAAAAAAAAAAAATCAATTCAATCAAAATACAACCCAAGAACAGGAACAAGGACATGGTCGATAGATCTAGAACAGAATTGTTTTGATGAAGTAACATATATACCTGCTCAGCGAAGGAAGTAGGCTCAGTGACTTGAAGGGTTTTGAGGAGGTCATGGTAGGTGGACAGATTAGGCTCGTAAACAAACATGCCAGCGTTGAAGTACAGTGGAGGCTTGGGTCCCAACTCAGCTTGCCACCGAACCTTATCAGGGCACTGCTGGCAGTAGCCGATCTTGTACTGTGGGGTGTGGCTCCAAGTTTTCTCGCAGAAACAGTCCATCACGGCGTAGAAGTAGCCGTTTGGCAGATCAAAAAGGTGGTCTATGTTGTCAAACACCTGGATGTCTCCATCAAGATAGATCATCTTCTTGTACTCCACGAACTGCATAAAAATTTTTCCATCCAAATGAGAAACGCCAAAATATATATTAACCAGCGAGTCCTAGCTAGAATACGTACAAGACATACAATGCAAAAACAGAAAGAAAAATAGGAACAGACCTCCCAGATACGAAGCTTGGAGTAATTGATGACATAATAAGCCATGGCGAACTGGGTTTGGTTCTCAGGCGGGTGGACCGGCTCGATCTGTCGGACGATGCAGCCTTGAGAGATTAGGATCTGACGGTGCTCCTGGGGAACATCTGGCAGAATAGCAACCACCAAAGGATACTTGCTCTTCACCTTTCTCAGACCCTTGGCCAGTCCCACCACTCCCTTCACGTAGTCACCATTGCCAGCGAGGAAAGTCACGAAGGCACGGTCCCCGGAGGCCTTTGCCTGGGTGGCGGTGGCGTTAGTTACGGCGGTGGTGATATCAGGAGCCATTATATTGTTGTTGCTTAGTGTGTTTGGGAGTTGATACTTGGAGAGATGGTGAGTGAGAAGGAAGAAAGTGTTCACTGAATGAAGAGAGAAGATGTGTATGAGAAGAGAGCGAGTTCGCTTGCAACAAAGGTAAGGTAAGGTTGAGTTGAGTGTGAGGGAAATGGAGCTGGGGAGGTGCAGTATATATAGAAATTTGGAGGGGGTCTTGGTCTTGTTCACTGTTAAAAAAGAAAAGAAATTATATTAAATGGAGAGTGGTGTCGGGATAATGTTACCTTTGAACTGTTGGAAGTTGAGAATTCAGATTTGAATCTGTGATAGGAACTTTTTTTTCTTCTAATGAGGTCTGGAGACTAAAATAATCCATTCTGAGTCAAGACTTATCGGTCTTTGGGTCCTACGTACTATTTTCTGAAGGTGGGGGTATGTGGTATCGCCATTTCAGCCCAAAATGAGCCACACATTTTACCACGCGCTGTCGGCAATTTGATCAAATGGTCAAGAGTGCACGTGTCCTATAATCAGACGGTGCCAGCTATCCTTCGTGAATCAACTTATTACGACGTTATCGTTTTAGTCCACTTTTAGCGTGGGACCCTGCTTAAATGCTAGAATTAATATAGTAGATATGGATATCATTCTACTATTATTTTTGACTGAGAATATCTGATAATTTCCCGTCCCGCCTTTTGAGGGAATTTTGCCAAAATAATTCCAAAAAAAAAGTCAAAATAGGCCACTATTCAAAGTATTTGCCAAAGTAGCTCATTTTATGACGTATAACACCACACGTGGCGCTACTATGTGTGTGGCATAGTGGCGCCACGCCATGTGGCATGCCACATAAATGGCGCCACTTTAACAAATTTTTTTAAATTTTTAATTATTATAATTATATATTATTATATTTAATATATATTAAATATAATATATATTATATTTTATATATAATATATATATTATATTTTAAAATGATGTGATATGTATCACATTCAAAACCAGGTCAACTAAGTATTCGTGATTTCAAAAATTTTATGAAATATTTATTTTAAAATAATGTTCTATTTTCGAAAAAATTTTCTCCCGGGATACTGCCCCCCGCACCCCCCGCAAGGGGCGCTGCCCCTTGACCTCGCCCGCTAACCGGCTAGCGGGACCACCGTAGGGTTCCAGCTGATATAATATATATTATATTTAATATATATTATATTATTTTATATATATATATATATTAAATATAATAATATATAATTATAATAATTATAATTTTTTAAAAAAAATTGTTAAAGTGGCGCCACTTGTGACGTGTCACATGGCAGCGCTACAGACATAGTGGCTCCACGTGTGACGCCATCTGACGTGACGTCATAAAATAGACTACTTTGGCAAATACTTTGAAAAATGACCTATTTTGACAATTTTTTTTTTTGGATTACTTTGGCAAATTTCCCTGCCTTTTGATGAATGGTTACCATTTTTTTTGTCCATGCCACAAAAAAAAACAATAAAATGAATAAATGGTTGCCATCTCAATTAGCCCACGTGAGAGGAGTTGATGGTTTTATGAAATAATATAAAGATCTTCTCTACTTAAATGCTAGAATTAATATAGTTGATATGTATATAATTCTATTATTATTTTTGACTGAGAAT
The DNA here is from genome assembly GCA_037074495.1 of Acacia confusa. Classification (NCBI taxonomy): domain Eukaryota; kingdom Viridiplantae; phylum Streptophyta; class Magnoliopsida; order Fabales; family Fabaceae; genus Acacia; species Acacia confusa. Next base: position 1,666,703 of record CM073507.1, on the reverse strand, counting down.
ATCTTATAATTTCACTTCCTGCCTTTTGATGCTCCATGCCACCAGAAAAAAAAAAAAAAAAACAAAAAATGAATAAATGGTTGCCATTTCAATTAGCACACCTACGTGACAGGAGTTCCTCTCGATGGTCTGATGAAATAATATAAAAATCATAAGATCTTTCTCACTGTGTTTTTATTGATTCATATTTATTAAAAAAAAAAATTATGTGAACTGGATTAGAGTGATTTATAAAACACGCATTTCTTTGAATTGAGAATCAAGGTTTAAGAGTACTATACATGTCTCGAAACAAGAGACAGAACGCTGCCAGATGTGCCCATCTTCACACTGTAGAGTTGATGACAGCAAAATCATGCAAACGAGAACTTCGGTTTTTATTTTATTCAGAGTGTTTTTTTTTTGCTCTGATTTGATTCTTTTTTTGCTCAGAAGCTCTGATTTTATTCAAAGTTTGAAACTAAAAGAAACGGGACAAGTGACCATGCGTTAATTTGAAATTCTATTTATTAAGAAGAATTAAAAATGGAGCGATGTAAAATACTGGTTGGGTGGGTTCTGGTTAACTTCCACCGGCCAAACATCACCAACTAACCCTACATAATTAAGTAATCAACAAAGGAACACGTGGCGTTTGGCAAAACGACGTTACTTCCTAGATCCATGTCTCGGGGAATAATTAATTCCGCTGATTCGTGATTTCCCACTCAAGGGCGGGTCCACTCAAATCGCGTAGTACAATTTTTAAATTATGCGGCACCCGAGTTTGTGGGACAAGTGTCCGATGCGGGCCCTTCAGTAAAGGCCTTGGAAGAGCCACGTGGCGATACGTGTTTGCTCCTTTGACCGTGTGAATAGCGCTAGACTCAGCGGGTAAAGTAAACCATTTGTGGTGAGAGGTTAGTTATGGTAGTTAAGATAATGAAAAGGAATATAACATATTATATTATAGTACGTTTCTTGAATGTTTGAGGATAATGCAGATGAACTTTAAGGAGTGTGCCGACCATATCACGAATGGTAAACGTATAACGATATTGACAGTTTGGGTGCTGAGACTGGGGGTAGAATATACTATAAGGTAAGATTGTCGAAGGAAGGGGGAAAGAATATTCTTCAATAATCCTCGGATACCTTAATGAACACGTTAATCCACTGACGAAGCTTCTCATGTAAACGCCAATAAAGAAGTCAGCGTTGGGCCAGCGGAGCAATTCAAGGGTCTTTCTTTTTGTTCCCAACAGAGTTTAATGGATTGTTTTGGTGTCCTGAAATTTAGGCCATGTACGAGAAGTTTCCCTGGTGAATAAAATCTTGCTCTGATACTAATAATATAACCAATGAATAAGGAAGGCCAAACCGACATTTTCTTTATTCCTTCTGTCTCTTGATACCCATGTCAACTAATTTATTCTTTCCTTTTTTCTTGGTTTGCTTTAGGTGTCACAATTTAAATTAGAAATTTATTTATTTTTTGGTGTTTTAAGTTTTCAAAATAAGATCGCCTGGGTCAGTTCATGGTCATTCTGAATATATTATTCAAAACAAGGAGCTAATGTTTCGGATGGAGCAAATAAAAAAGACAAGAGATCACAAAAAATATAACATATAATCAATTTATAGTGACATTAAAATAGAGGGAAAATTATATAAAAATCCTACTGTAAACAATATTTATCAAGAATGATCATAAAAACAATAATTATTCTAAAAGCTAGAATCAGAAATTAAAATATTAAAATAGAAAGACTAAATTGTTCGTGTATTATCTCCAAATTTTGTATTCTCTCTCCTGCTCACTATGTGATCAACCTAATCATCACTATGGTAGGAACATATTAGCCTGGCAACCCTCCTTTGTTCATTGTGAAAGCATTGAAGGAGAATACGAGGGTCTAAAATTATTCACCATTATCTTGAGTTCCTGGTGATTAGGCTACATCAGAGGGACATCAATCTTAAAGTCATAGATAGTTGCTTTGAGCTCATTTCTTAATCCCAAATCTTATAATTTTTATTCTTTTCGGCTACGATATAATCGACAGTAACGTTTCGGGGTTCTTGGAACTATTTTAAAAAATTATTCTTATCGTCATTGAATTAAACCTTTACTACTATTTTTGTTTTTCTACATCGTGTTCAATGTATAATTAATCTTTTCCATTGAAACTTTATGTTTTATTCAGCTTCACCCTGATAGTAAACAAAGGGCTACAGGAGAAAATATAGTTAAACGATTTCTCTTCGTGTTAATTAAAGATACCAGTTACAACAAGAAGCAAAAGACTTCCAATAAAATAGACGAAAATCAATAAGGTAGATTCAGAATCAAAGGAAGACACAAATCACATATGGAGATATGCTTCATATGAGGAGAGAGAATATAAGAGGACATGGAAATAACACAAGGACAATTTAATCTTTTTATTTGAATATTTTAATTTCTGGTATTTCAAAATAATTATTATTTTTATGATCTTTCTTAATAAATAATATTCATCTTTGGTCTTTCATTATAATTTTCCCTAAAATAAAGGGTTATGATGCAAAAATGCATATGTATTTTTTCCCGACAAACATAATTCAACACAAAATGCTTTTTTTAGGTATAAAAGTGACTATATGATAACAAATTAGGTGCAAAAATACCGTTTGAGTATTAAAGTTGACTTTTTTTTTTGTTGACTAGACAATGACGTAGCTTTTAAACCAATTGTGTAAAAAAGACCATTAAAATTGAATTGTCAAGAAAGTCAGCCGGAGCAAATACACATTAGATGACGTGTACCCGTCGTTGCCTCAAAAATAACCTCGTGAAACTTATATAGCTAAAGTAGCTGTGGAGGAAAAATACACCCACATCGGACATGTTGTGATTTTCTAATATAGTGTTGTCACATGACCAATTGGAGGGATATCGATGGTGATATTAATTATTTCCAACTTAGACTTGTGACCAGTTGGCATGTTTTCTCTCTCTCACACACAGTTACTTTGAAAGCCATGTCACCGTACATCCAGCAAAAAAAAAAAAAAAAACTGATGATCAAACTGTATTTTTGTCTAAATTACATGTATATTTTTATACCTTTAAAAACCACATCATCATCCAGTTAACCAAAAAAAAAATCAAATTTAATAGTCAAATAATATTTTTGTCAATAATTTATAACCATATAGTCACTTTTACATCTAAAAAAAAGCATTTCATATTAGACATTCCTTTAAAAAAAAATACACCTACTTTTATACCTTAATTTTAAAATAAACGTGTGGATTAGCCATCGCCATCCGCGAATAATCTCTCCAAACTTCAACTATCAATTCTCATGATAGTTTTCCCCCTAGAAGGGTATATCAGTCAATCAATCCATTTCTAGAATCTTGTTCAATTTGTTTTGAGTTTGACTGAAATGGTCATGGCTTTTGGAATGGAAGAATCCAACCAACCATATTACTTGTTAAGATGGAACTTTACATTTCTGATTAAACCAAACAAGACAGAGTGAATCGGAAAAGGACATGCGATGACTCTAAAATAGTGGGCTTTCCTGCACCGGTGATATGCCCAATGGGAAAGATAAAATTGGGCTCTATTGATTTTTTTTTTTGGTCCCAAGTAGCATCTCTTAATTTGGACCTGTTTGGGGCAGAACTAATAACAAGGGGATCAGGCAGTCACAAGAGTCTTGCCCAGAATCATATCATCAGTAGAGAAATCAGCTTCCTTTCGGTAAGTTCCTCTGCCAAAGTCGAGGTTGTAGGAGTCTGCAAGGCCTTCTACAAGCCCAAACTCTGGTTCCCACCCCAGCACGCTCTTGGCCTTCTCTACGGATGCAAAGAAATGCTGCGAATAGTTTGCAATTTGTCACCTATTAGTCAACACAATTCATCATAATTCAAAGTCCTTCCCAACTCATTTGTGACTACCCTTCTCACCTGGTCGCGAAAGGGAAATGCCTTCTTTTTCCCAAAATCATAGTCTTTGGGATTGTAGTGAATGATCTCTGGCTCTGGGAATCCCCCAGCCTGCACAATACCAAAAGAAGAAAAAAGGAAAAAGGCCATAATCTATGGTAGTAAAAAAGAAACGGCCGGATTAGGGAATCTGTATTAATTGAGTGACGTGAACTGTTTACCTTGGCACATGCTTTTGCTAGCCCATCGAATGTGACGTATTTATCACCTGAGATGTTGAATACTTGCCTGCTGGCCTTAGCATTCGCAAGAACCTTAACAAAGACTTTTGCCAAATCCTGTCATAATTGAACCTTACTTTATCAGTAACAAAAATGTCATGTCAAATTGATCGCCATTCCCAGTAGTGTGAAAACAAGAGTAGTATTTGATTTATGTGAGATGTTATAATGTTCGGATGCTGATACAGCCCGCAAAGACTACATTCGAATGAGTACCTTGACATGTCCGAGTTGAGTAACCTGGATGCCGGAGCTGGGAATGGGGATAGGGCGGCCGGCTTTCAAACGGTGGAAAAACCACTCTTCAACAGGGTTGTAGTTCAAGGGTCCATAGATATATACTGGCCTTATTGATGTCCAATTCACGCCCTTCGACTGCAGTAAGCTCTCTGTCTCTAGCTTCCCCTTGTGTCTGCTCTTTGGATCTACTGCATCAGTCTACCACCCCCACCAACCATGTTTACACTTAATTAATTTCACTTCTCAAATATTATCTTTCACTTAAATTTTTTGAACGAAATCTTTCACTAACATTAACTAGAATCACCGTGTCATGCTACAAAATCACAAGATCCTCTGCAGTTCTTATATTATTTTCTAGCATTACAATAGTTTCTCGAGAAAGAAAAAAATGACTGTAGCTGCCTTCGTCAAAATGCCATTGTTTCGTTCTATGGATTGCGTCTTACAAGTACTGTCTGAATAACACTGGAAGAAAGGTCAGCCAAAAAGGTTCTTACCTCACAGTGAGGTAATAAATCGGATTTGAGATAGACACCAGCTGAGGAGCAGTATATGTACCTAAAATTTAGATCCCAGATTTAATTATCATACAATCTATCCAAGCATCAACAATCATACAGATTTTGAATAACGCTACCCCTAAACTTACAAATTTATTTTTTAAAAAAAATAAAAAAATTCTTCTGCCGATTGAATTCAATCTTCGTATCTAATGTCCATCATGTTAACTCGGCGTTTTTATTCATTGATATCAAATTTCAATGTATATGCACGTGCATGAGCAAATGGAGGACAGAATATAACAGACATATCATAAATAGCTTTCATGTTAAAATGAACTGACTAGGGAACTGATTAATGAACAATACAGAAAAAAGACTAGTAGTGATTACTGCTCCATATTTGGCAAAGCATCGATTATGGGCTCTACTTCATTTGCCTCCCGTCCTGGAATATATGCCAATCAATCAATCGTTATTCGATACCACAGCGTGGGACATAAAAATTCAATAAAACAAAAATACGGTCGACTATATTGAAAAATGCGAAGAAAACTAAATGCAGAAGGCGAGAGGAAGTAAGACATTGCGCACCATTTATGTCATAAACAACATCGAACCCTTCTGCTGATAGGCTGGACTTAACGAACTCAAAGTCCTGTCTATCTCCTTTCAAGTGCAGGATCTAGGAAAACCAAATTATTAAAAACAATAAACGCTCCAGATATGAGATGAACCAGGGTTAAAAAGTGCATACCTTAGAAGAAAAATCAGCAAAATCACTGTCTGATTCACCAGGCAATTGTTGAGCAATAGGTGCTTTTCCTCTGGTAAACAAAGTCACCTGCCAAATTTATGAAGATGGACTCGCAGACTGTCAGCGTTAGGAAGCTAAAGAACATGGGAATGTAGTGGATAAGGATACCTGGTGACCCTCTTTGACAAGAAGCCTGGACAAAAACACACCAATAAAGCGAGTGCCTCCCATTATGAGGATTTTCTTGTTGCTTGACGCCGAGACGGAACAACCCCCTTTTGGCCGCCATACTTTCCTTTTCAACTGTTACAGAAAATAAGCATGGTGTGAGTTATAACAGGGAACCCATGAAGAAGGTTGATTGAAAGGTAAGGTAAGCAACCTGAATTTGGGAGTGAAGTCTGGTTCCACTGAAATCAGAAAGAGAAGAGGCCAATGGAGGGGCAGATAACTGGTTCTGCTGGAGGGTCACAAGCCTGGCCATTCTTTCGGGGCTCAAGTTCCGAATTGTGTTTCATAGCGCTGATTGGTCACCTCTTTTTGAGCACTTGGGATAAGGCAACGACCCATCCACAACCTCTCATCCATTTTCTGTTCGAACGCTCGTTATCATATCGTTAGCTAGCCTCTCTTGGAAGTTAAAAGGAGCTCCTCTGTTACGGCTGCATGCCAAAAAAAAAAAAAAACACCTCTCAAGAGGAAATAGTCTCCGTTTCAGTTGTTACCGGTATGTTCTTTCTTTCTTTTTTTTCTTTAATGAGGTAAGATGATATCAATAGAGTAAGAACACTAAAAATTACTAGTTAAACACGAAAACAACAAAAATTAACTACTCCCTCTTGCCTTTTTTTTTTAATAAAATTTTAAAATTGAAATTATCTTAATCTTTTTTATAAGAGCCTTAGAAGAGTTTTCTGAATATTTAAAAAAAATTTCCCCACTTTTGCTCCTCATTAATTATGTATTTTACATTAGTTAAAATGTTGATGATACTTTATTTACCATATTATTCTCTCTTACTTCCCTTTCTTAAATAAAGGTATGCTTTAAAACACTTATTTTAGATATATTTATTATTTTTAACTAATTTTAACTGTTTTCTCAAACCATGTTATCAAACTTTTATAAATAACACCAAAGGAAGTATGCTATGAAATAATACATGTGAAAGGTGTTGCAGCCTTTTTTGACATTATTTTATTTAATTGGGCCATAGGGAGGATTTTCCCTTATATTTATGTCTGTGACAGAAAATAGAAATAGAAACATTAAACTTAAAATATGCCAATGAGAGTTGACACAGATGGTAAAGGATTCCGGACTAGGCTTTTAGGTCGTGGGTTCGATCCCCTCTGCCGTCGCTGGGACTCCTTTACTAGGCGATCTCGTAAGTCCCCAGTAAGTGCTCATAGAGCCTGGGGCTGTGCCCTCCCCTTGGTAGGGGACTGATGTCGAACCCTTCCAAAACTTTTTTAGTATTAAAAAAAAAACATTAAACTTAAAATGTAAATATATATTGTCAACGATTCACCTAACATTTTAATTTGTAAGGGTGAAAAATAAATACATAATTCATGCGAAGTCAATTTTTTTTGGCCAACTATGAAGCCATTTAATACAGTGAGTTCAACATTTTTAAATTACAGAAAGAAATAATAAGACATACTAGTATTAAATATTAGCAGAAAATAATAATTGAACTAAGTTAAAACAACTTCATTTTACTAACTGTTTGGTTTGAGGGAGGGAAGGGGAGGGAAGAATCCTTAGGAAGTGTGTTGACCAAATTGCTATTAATGAAAGTAATATTCTTTTTTGTTGAGAATATATTTTTGAAATATTGAAAATTTTCCATGGACAATTTAGTAAAGATGAGAGGAAAGAATATAGCTACATCCTTCTTCTCTGGCCTCTTATCAAAAGACGTTTAGGACCAACCACCTCTTCAATGCTCTTTCTCCTACCCATGTGTTGAGGAGGATCTTATTAGAGGATGCCAAAGAGAAATCTCGGATCAAGAAATCAAAGCAGCAATGTTTAGTATGGGACCTCTTAAATCCCCAGGACCAGATGGATTCAATGCATTGTTCAACCAAAAACCAGTGGAGTATGGTATGTAATTCTGTGAATAATTATATTAAGTCTTTGTTTGCTAACCCGCAGGATATTCAGGAAGTTAATGGTACCCTTCTAGTCCTTATTCCCAAAAAGGACCACCCAGAGACTATGGGAGATATGAGACCAATAAGTCTTTGCAACGTCATATACAAAGTTGTCTCAAAAATCATTGTGAATCGGTTGAAGCCTATTCTTCCTAAGGTAATTGCCCCGAACCAATGTAGTTTTGTTTTAGGAAGGCATAGTAGTGACAACATAATTGTCACCTAGGAAGTCATTCATTCTAAGCGGAATATGAAAAGTAAACAGGGATTCTTGGCCATTAAAATTGACTTGGAAAAGGCTTATGATCGTGTCAACTGGAATTTCTTGTCAAATTGCCTCAAGGAGATCAATATTCCAAGCACCCTTACTAAAGTAATTGATCACTGCATCTCTTCCTCCAGCATGCAATTACTATGGAACGGAGATAAAGCTGACGTTTTTAAGCCTTCTAGGGGTGTGAGACAAGGCGACCCCCTATCACCCTATTTATTTGTCATTTGCATGGAGAAATTGGCTCGTCTTATACAAGCGGCTATTTCTAACGGCAAGTGGAAACCAATCCGGTTAACAAGAACAGAACCTCTTATTTCCCACTTATTTTTTGCAGATGACATTGTTTTATTTGCGGAGGCTACCATGGCCCAAGTAGAAACTATTAATACATGCCTCAATATGGTTTTGTGAGTGCTCTGGCTTGAAGATAAACCACCAGAAAACCAGGGTATATTTCTCCAAGAACATTAACCATGTGAAATGGAGCGAGTTGTGCAATTCCTTAGGATTTTCCATCACTAGTGACTTGGGCAAATACTTAGGGGTCCCCTTACATCATAAAAGGGTGACCAAAGAGTCCTACTAGTACGTGGTGGATAAAGTGAAAGTACGATTGTCAAAATGGAAAGCTAAATCACTCTCCTCTGTAGGGCGATCCACCCTTATCACATCGGTAACCTCTGTGATCCCTGGCTACGTCATGCAAACTTCCCTACTCCCAGCTAGCACAAATGAGACCCTAGATAAATGCAACCGCCAATTCTTATGGGACTTCACTGAAAAGCAAAGGAAAATTCCCCTGGTTGCCTGGGACACTATTTGCAAATCCAAAACTCGTGGGGGGCTGGGGATTCGGCATGCTAAACATCATAATCAGGCTTACCTAATGAAAGTTGGATGGAATCTAATTGCCAAAAAAGACGAGTTTTGGGTGAAGGTATTGAGAAACAAATATAGGTGTGGCTCCGACACTATCCCAACTATTGCGCGAGGCAGCCCCGGATCAAACTTATGGAATGGAATCAAGTACACATGGCACAAGATGCAAGAGGGGGTTGAAAACCTGGCAAATGGGCTGGTGTGGTGGAAAGAGACAGAGTGGTGATTTCTCGGTAAAGTCAGCGCACGAATTGATTACTGGTGGTGGACCTCAACCAGATCCAATTTGGGGTCGAATATGGAAGCTTAAGGTACCAAAGCGTCACAAGATATTCATGTGACTGGCAACGCATCAACGGCTTCTCACGAACGTATTTCGGCGCAAATGTGGGTTGGGTACTGATGCCCAATGTCCGATATGTCATAGTGATCCGAAAACAACAAGCCATGCTCTCCGTGATTGCTCAAATAATCCATAATTTTGGCATTAGATAGTCCCACGGCATGCATGGGAAAAATTCAGATCTCTGTCTTTTGACCATTTGGTACGCTGGAATATTGGTCAACATGGAACAAGCAAACAGGCCGATGAGTGGAAGAATATCTTTGTTATTGCATGTTGTTGGCTCTGGCGACGTAGAAACCTAGCCATTTTTGAAGAAAGGAGGATTGCAAACTCTTCTCTACAAAATAGCGTCATGGCTATGATGGGTAGTATTCGGGAGGCACGGGATAGATTCTACCCAGCGTCTAGAAGCAAGACTGACCAGGAGAGTACTCGAAACAACTGGTTGCCCCCTCCTGCAGTTTACAGATGGAGCCTTCACTTCGTCATCTCCGGGTGTAGCTAGCGGAGGATTGGTGTGAGATGAAAATGGCAAGTTCCTTGCTGCCTTCCGATTCAAAGGGGATGAGGGCGACTCTTTGACAGTTGAGCTATGGGGCTGCCTCCATGGCCTGAAGATTGCATGGGACATGGGCTATAGAAATATTATTCAAGAAGTGGATGCTACGGATGCAGTTGACCTCCTACAGAGACCGATGAATTCGAAGCATGAGGGCAGCGATCTGGTAATGGAGTTAAAGAGTATGATGAACAGGAGTTGGAACGTGGCTGTGAAATTGATAAGTCGATGGGCCAATAAAGCGGCTGACTATTTAGCTAAAGCGAGCCTTTCCGACATGCCTGGTGTTCAGATTTTACTGACATGGAACTGGAAAGGATTATTGCTGAAGATATTATGTAGACTTTGGCTGGTCTTTCTCAACTGTATCAAAAAAAAAAAAAGATAAGAGAAAAAATTTATCTCTCATTTTCCCCTCTCACTCTGTCTCCTCAAACCAAACATCCTATAACTCAACATGGAGGGGGAGGCAAAAAAAAAGGGTGCACATTAGGTGCCAAGCACCTTATGTGCCCCTTAGGTGCCCATCCCTCTATTAGAGGGATGGGCATATTTTTTTTAATTTTTTTTAATTTTTTTATATATTGTATTTATTTATATTGAAATTATATGTTGCTTTCTAGAAAAAAAATTTCACCTAGTATCTCAAATTAATTAGTTTTCAATCCTGCATTCAATAATATTTATCTGTAATACCAGTATAATGAAAACTAATTAATTTGAGATACTGGATGAAATTTTTTTTCCAGAAAGCAGCATATAATTTAAATATAAATAAATACAATATATAAAAAAATTAAAAAAAATTAAAAAAAATATGCCCATCCCTCTATTAGAGGGATGGGCACCTAAGGACACATAAGGTGCTTGGCACCTAATATGCACCAAAAAAAAAAAGTGCGTGAGCGAGGATAGAGGGGTGCTTTGATAATTTTGTGAAATGTCGAGGGCTTTCTTGCAAATATAGCCTTATTTGGGATCCCGGGGGTTCCATCCAACAAATGCAAGGAGAGTTGTAGTCTGAAACGAAAATCGAAGAGGGAGCAAACTATAGAATTCGCAAGATCTGTTATGCTCCTGACCGTGAGCTTCACCTCCATAACCGTTTAGAAGCTTTATTCCTTTTCATACAACATGGATCTCAACCAGGTGACGAAACTTGTTCCATTTCACTCTTCGATTTCGAGGTTTCTTGCTTGCATTTCTTTTTGGGGGTTCAGGAATGGGTTTATGCTGTATTCTCTTTCCCTCTCCTTTTCCATTTTTTCTTGGTTTGTGAGCCGCGATGTTTGTGAACAATAGGCTTTTGCCTATGATTAGATCTGGTTTGCCAATGTTAGCTAGACGTTGCTTGATTGAACTTTCGATGATCTATCTGCAATTAAAATTTTCTTCGATGTTATACCAAAAAAATAAAATAAGATTTTCTTCGATGTTGATGGAAATCGTTATGCATGTTAAGGTGAATGCAGAGTGTGTGTTCATAACTGAGGACTGATTGAATTAACAGATGTGGAACTCATGCCTTGGTTCAGTATTTGTTATATATTTGGCCTTCTTTGGTCAAAATTGAAGCTCTTCCGGAAGTCTTTTGTTTACTAAGAAATCTCATACTGTTGTTTCCCGATAGATACTTGATTAATTTTTCTTCTATGCGCAGCCTGTAGGTGAAAACTACGCCAATCCGAAGACTTGCTTCTTTCATGTTATATTCAAGGTTTAACTCAGTGTGTTCATCTTGTAACTTTCTATATTAATCATGTTGAGGTCATAGAAGTAACTCTTTTCTTATCTGGCAGGCTGCAGCCTTGGCATTTTACATTCTCTCTGCCCTTTTCATTGATAACTTTGTCATCATATTTGTGGTGACTGTCCTTCTTGCGGCTCTTGATTTTTGGGTTGTCAAGAATGTCAGTGGGCGTATTCTAGTTGGTTTGAGGTGGTGGAATGAAATAAATGATCTGGGTGAAAGTGTCTGGAAATTTGAATCTCTTGACCAAGAGGTAGGTGTTCTGTATATTTTTATGTGGTGTCATCTTCTTTGAAATAATATCTATTAACTTTTCATCATCTATTTGCCGGCTCAATTGCTATAGAATGTATTCCTAATGCTGCATAATACTTGCATCTTAGTCACATTTTCCCCCTCTTTCAGTCACTGGCCCGGATGAATAAGAAGGATTCATGGCTTTTCTGGTGGACCCTTTACCTTGCGGTAAGAAAATGTAGATTGAGTACAGCATTCAATGACACAAGTGTTTTATTCTTATATCATTTCAATAGGAATACAGTGCTTTGTAAGAATATACAGTATCAGGTAGAATATCCTGTTTTGATCTGGCTAAATGAGTGGGTTCATGTATTGCATGAGAGTTGACTTTGATTGATGGTTAAATTAGATATGTTATTGCCTCCGTCTGAACTGTGTCCTATTTATGTATATCATTTTTACCTGTAATTTAAGCATATGAATGCTATGAAGTGAACTCTGCTCAAAAAGTTAAGTTCATGTTTTATAGGCAGTTGCATGGATCGTGCTGGCAATATTCTCACTCATAAGGCTTCAAGCTGATTATCTCCTTGTCATTGGAGTTTGTTTGACCCTAAGCATTGCAAATATTGTGGGCTTCACCAAATGCCGAAAAGGTGTGCAAGTAGTTTATCGATTTGTTTAGAATTCATATGTTTTCCTCCCATAAATGGTATGGAGTACTTTATTTCCCCATCCCATGAGTGGTCGGCATCTGATGTTGATATCAGTTTACTACCGTTTTTCCAACATTACTTGTCATCATGCCATTAAAGAACATAAAATTGTGTCATCTTGTAGATAAGGCAACCGGTACTACAGCACCTCTTTCTCATTTTGAAAAAGTGGCAAATTATGTCACCGAATTCTGTCCAGTTCTTGTGGGGTTTTCCAATAAATATTATTGAATTTTGTCCAAGGTATTTTGTGTCAAACAACTTGGTGGTGCAGCCGCGCAGGCCTCTATTAGTCCTTTACATGACTTATTTAATCATAAAATTATTAGATTTTGATTGTTGGGGTCATGATATCCGAAATTGCAATATTTTTTTTTGGTAATGGCAACATTAGTTTTCTTCTTCTCCTTGAAAAGAAAAACTTGCTATGTCGATATTTATGGCAGTGCTTCCAGTTTATAGTGTGTTTGGTTTGAGAGAAGAGTGAGGAAAGAAGGGAATTGACCAAATTGCCATTAATGAAGGGAATATTCTTTTTTGTTTTTTGTTGAGAATATATTTAGGAATATTAAAAAGTTTCCATGGGCTTTTTTATAAAGAAGAGAGTAAAAGTTTTCTCTCTCCCCTCCCCCTCCCCCAAACCAAACACACCCTTAATGTCTCCCGTTCCCCTCCCCTCCCCACCCCACACAACCCCCCCCCCCCAAAAAAAAAAAAAAAAGTTTCCTGCATGTTAAGGAATCCTCTGCTTGTATTTTACCTCGAGCCTCATTATTTCATCTGGTGGTTCTCGGCGTGCTATCCTTGGGAAAATATTAGTGTTGATTATGCTGAACATGCTTATCTTGTTCTCAGACGCTAAGAAGCAGATTCAACAATTTGCCTCTCAGACCATTGCCTCGCAGTTCACATCTTCCATACAGTCAGCGTTCACAGGTGTCTGAGTTATCCATTCCCAAGGATGCTAATTGTAGCCGGACAAGTGCATTATAGGATACGCTTCGGTGGTTTGTAAAAAAACAGCTATTTCTGCCAGCATCGGATTGGGTTGCGTCTGAATTGAGCTCAGAGGTAGAGACGGGGATATTCTGAAATTTTGTACTTAATCATATGTAATGGATTGAGTGAGATTGATGAAATTACACAGCATATCCAAGATACAATTTTTCATTTCAGATGTAAATCATATTCGTCATTTGCATTTTTGCGCAAGAAGAATTTTACGTTAAGATTCTACAACGAGAACCAGACAAATACATGCAGCTTGCATCAAGATAGAACTCGTATCTGGAGATTCTGGATCGCTACATTTTTTTTTTTTTGAAAAAGGCTTTAGTTGAGTTGGGCCTCAGCTCATTTACATCTTTAGAAATAATTATAGATTGTCCAACATCAAAAGTCTCTTAGCCAAAAAAAAAAACATCAACTCGTTGAGATTCAAACCCACAACCTTATAATTATGAGTCAATTTTGTTATTAATTGGATTAACCTTATATTTATGTGTTAACTCTTTTATTAATTGAATTAACCTTTATTATTGGAATGCAACACTAACGGAAATTATCTCAACCTTATGTCCAGAAAATTACGAACACACTCATTCAACTTTTGACCTTCAAGATTTTTTAAACAAAAAAACTGTGACTTCATTTTAAGTTAATTTAAATCCTATTTTGGTATGAATTAGAATCTTTAGAATTTTTTTTGTCTTGAATCTTTAGATTATGACTATAGAAAAGTAAAATAAGAAGAATTAGGAAAAATTGTTTTGCAAGCAATTGTACTTTCTCTAAAATTTTTATTTGTACGTTCTATGCTTTTTTTCCTCTTTTTTAAATATTTTAATTTAGTTCTGTTAGCACCATTAACCTTGTAACTTTGTTCTGTTAACATTTTAAGCTCATGTAAAGGTTAATGGCGTTAATAAAAACAAAATTAAAGCATTTAATTAAGAGATAAAAGCATACATGTGCTAAATTAAAAATTGAGAGAAAATATAGGTATATGCATAATGGTTTTTCTCTTTGTTAATCACTGTGTATTTATGTACTTTATTTGCCTTTTGAAATTATGTAAATTGAAAAAATTAAAATCCTGTACAAATGAACGAGAGAAAGAATTGGAAAAAAAAATGGGAGAAAGAAACTATTCCTATTTGGAAATTTCTAAGTTCATCGTGTTATCTATTTTTTCAGTTTTGATAATGTTCTGGTGAAATTGCTATTACTTGAAAATTTTCGGATAACATTACTCTAATTATTTTTTTTTTTCAGAAGATTGGACATTAAACCTTTTTAAAACCATATGCATCTATTTCAAAGTGATATATATGGACATTAAACTATGCAAATTAACTTGTCTTGGTAGTGCTTGTCTGAGTAAGTATTCAAAAAACATATCTAAACAAGTGAAGATAAAACTAATTTTATATTTTTATTTCATATATTATAAATCACGGTGAAATTTATTTATTTATTTATTTTTATTTTATTTTTTTTACTTCGTATGGCTCTCTGCTTTTATCATGTTCGTAACAAAATCTTTTTTCGCTGTCTATCAGACACTAGTTTGTGTTTCATTTTTTTGGGGTAGTTTTTTTTTCTATCTTTTTATCATCTTGTTGATGAGTTTTTTGGGTGCAAAAAGATGTTTGTTTGTCACGTCCGCCCTTATTCCCGAGAAAAATGATTAATGTATCTTAGGACTCCATGGCCCTGCCTCGGCATCAGATTTGTTGGCTTCTTCAATTTGTAATTGCAGTAACTCCTCTCGATCACATAGAAGAGGGCGTAATTAGAGATGCTTCAGTGTATATTTCTTTTGTCCGATTCGGGGTGAGTTATTTTGTTGGATATATTTTGTGAAGAATAATGTCTTTATAGTTCTAGCCATTTAAATCGTTTTAGTTAATGCCAATGAGATACCTTTGCCTGGAACTTGGTTTCTGGGATTCAAAACTTTTAGCTTCTGAGATACTTTAACCGGTGATTCAATCTTATAAATTCAATCAATTTCGTTTTGTTTTCCGATGTTTGATGGCTGCTTCTGGTATTGATTGGTCGACTTCGTTGTTCAGGGAGGTCATGCTAGAGAAACAACTTACCGGGCACCGCGTAGATCGATCTATATGTGACTGGTTCTGGGAGCAGGCCATTTCACAAGGTGATTCCTTTAAGGTATTTTCTTCAGTCTGACAAAGTTGTATTCGCTTGTTCATCTGTTCTATTGAGTTTCCACGATGCGAAAGTTATATGGAGCTTACTTATCATTATTTAGCCATTCTGTTCAGAAATTTAATTTTTTTCGTTTATGTTTTATTTAACTTCTGTCTTACTGCTTTATGTGACTTTATCGAGGTTGTTCGGTGTCTTGCTTTAAACCTCTGACCTCTCGGCTCTCGGACCTGGCTTCTCGCTTCTCTCAGTATCTTTCTCTCCTCTTTCCTTATTATCCCTCATCCTAGCCGTTCATCTCTTCTCCTCTTCCACCTCAAACTAATTTTTAATTGAGATGAACTGCTAAGATGAGGGAAGAGGAAAGAAGAGGAGGGAAGGAAGAGGAGAAAATCTGCTTCCTCGGCTCTCATTATAACTGTGCTTATATGTAGCAAGTACCAGTGATTGCATCCCCTACACATTATCTTTTCCAAGTTTTTCGGGATGGAATTACTTTTTTGGCGTGCACCCAAGTGGAAATGTCACCATTGATGGGAATTGAGGTAGATGTGCTCTGTAACTCATAGTGTGGTGCTACATAAATCGTAGTAATTTTGTTTTTAACAATCTGATTTTTAGTTCCTTTGTAGGGTAGCTGATGTTCTCAATGATTATCTTGGAGGGTTGAACGAAGACTTGATAAAGGACAATTTCGTTATTGTATGCGAGGTACTTCTGTGATATTATGATGTTGGGAATTGACATCCTTGAATCAGTGCTTTAAATATATTCAGATAGGTTTTATTTATTTGTTATTTATGCACAGGTGTATGATTTTAATATACCAATTTAATAGTTGGCATCACTCCAGTATCTAATTTCTTTATGCAAACTCATGGATGTGACTTGTGAATTTAAATCACTGTAACCGGAAGAAATATACTTATGATTTACTTCTGCCAGAAAACAAATCCTCTATGTTCCCCTTTTATTACATTCCCATTTGAACATTTTTGTCGATTGTTGTAGACTTGTAGTTTTGTCCATTCCTTTGTATTGCATTGATGAAAAGCGTCACTTTGTTTTATTCTGGAAGCTGCTAGATGAGATGATAGACAATGGCTTCCCGCTAACTACTGAACCTAATATCCTTCAAGAAATGATAGCTCCCCCAAATATTGTCAGTAAAATGTTGAGCGTTGTGACTTTGGCAACAGTTCAAATGTGAGTGACACCCTTCCAGGTGCAACGGCATCTTGTGTTCCCTGGAGAACTGCTGACCCGAAGTATGCAAGTAATGAAGTTTATGTAGATCTTGTGGAGGAAATGGATGCTATAATAAGCAGGTCTCTGTGCTCAAATGTTCCCATACTCATTTTTCAGTTCCTAACGTTGATAATTATTTTGGGTAGAAAAAGATCCTAATGTTGATATTTAGAGTAGCTAGAAAACCTGAAATATTACAGTCGCTAAGCAATTGATTAGTTTTCCAATAACCCTGAAAAACATTGTGCAGATGTGCCTCTGTAAGCTGTAAAGTATGGAATTCCTATATTCTCATTAAAATTTCCTCCTGAATTTGTTAATTCATC
This sequence comes from Acacia confusa, assembly GCA_037074495.1. NCBI lineage: Eukaryota > Viridiplantae > Streptophyta > Magnoliopsida > Fabales > Fabaceae > Acacia > Acacia confusa. The sequence continues at coordinate 1,649,330 of CM073507.1, read as the reverse complement.
AAGGGGTGATTGATGATTATTTTTTTTAAGGACAACTACAATTTGCAAATTCCTGTTTCGGCTTGATGTAGACATCTGAGGGGTGATTGATGATTATTTTTTTTAAGGACATTTGCCCTGTGCTCCATGTCTTTCAGCTGCATGTTTTGTTCGTTACAAAGTTCTGTTCTTTCAGGGATGGTGTTCTGGTGAAATGTGAGATCAATGGTGAAGTTCAAGTAAATTCCCATATCACTGGTATTCCTTATTTGACTCTTTCATTTGCAAATACTTCTATTCTAGACAATGTGAGGTTCCATCACTGTGTTCGATTTCGGCCTTGGGAATCTCATCAAATCCTCTCATTTGTGCCTCCCGATGGATAGTTTAAGCTAACGAGTTCTAGGTAAATTACTCAGCTTGATGTCAATTTCTAAATCAGGATTTGAAACCACCATGATGATGGTTAATCTTTGTTTTTTTTTCCTCATCTTTTTGGATGTTCCATTTTATTCTGAGTGGCTTGCACTCTCAGATTATAGTTTTAAGCTTTTTCAGGGTCAGAAAATTGAACTATTGAAGAGCACCCCAATATATGTGAAACCACAGTTAACATCAGACGGGGAAACATGTCGTGTAAGTGTATTAGTTGGAATACGAAATGAGCCTGGAAAGACAATTGATTCAGTTCACTCTTCCTCCTTGCATCTTATCAGCTGATCCCACTTCAAATCACGGAACAGTAAATGTCCGTTCTGACAAGGTATCTACTTGTCAGGATTATCATATTTCTAGCAAATAACAGTCTTCCTGCTTATAGTTTGTCTAATGAGGATACCCTGAAGAATCAGAATGACGGATAATTTATGAACTTGAGAGCTGTATCATTTCAATGTATGTTCATACCGTGCCTTGTTTTCTCAGACATGCACTTGGTCTACTGGACGGATCCCAAAAGATAAAGCCCCATCAATGTCCGGAACACTTATGCTTGAGAGTTGAGAATGGATTGGAGCGCCTTCATGTTTTCCCAACATTTCGTGTGGGATTTAGGATTATGGGCATTGCCCTCTCTGGTCTACAAATAGATAAACTGGATCTCAAGAGCGTACCATGCCGTTTCTATAAAGGCTTCGGAGCTCTGACGCGGGCTGGTGAATTTGAAGTCAGGTCATAATTGAGTCATCTGAGAAGTGATAATTCAGGAAACGAAATTTTGTTGTATGTAACAAAAACCACAATGCAAGTAGAATTTCAGTTGGTTGGTTTTACTTGTCATTGTGAAATTGATCGATTGTGGTATGATTGTCTGAAAAAGGGTTGTGATGTTTCCCTCTGGTTTACAAATAGATGTAATGCACATTAATTCTGCAACTGTAATGTTTCCCTCTTGTTGTATATCACGTGCTGGAAAAAAAAAACACCTCTGGTTATAATCTTATGATAAAAATTAATTGCATTTAGACAACTTATTTCTCATAATTTTATACATCTCACATCTATTGCCCAATACATTTCACTTTACCAACACAGAAAAAGAAAAGTAATACTGTAATATAAACCATGTTGAGCTCTTTTTTTTTATTTTTTTTTTATGCACATAGTAGGGGAGGGGGGCAAGGTTCGAACCCTGGACATGGGGGAGAAACATGGGGGAGAAGAGTCAAGCTCCGTATATGCCACTATGCTACTAAGATGCTAGGCTAAACCATGTTGAGCTCTTGTTCCAATTGTTTCCGCGTAACTTTTCAACTTGTCTGGGGCCGAGGTCTTCACGTGAGGACAATGGTAGAACATGAGGTAAAAAATAAAAATGATGATAAATCTAAATAGGTTCAACCAAAAAAAAAAACATTTAAATATCATTTCAACTTCCAAAACTCTAAAAAGGGGACTGCCACAATGAAGTCATGTAAAGTTGAAATGAAGGTGATGAAGTAGGGAGTCGATACAGTTGCGATCTTGCTCATTAACTAATTTTTTTAAAAAAGTATTTGAGGGGCTAAATGTATAAATTTTTAGGATAAATATATACGGGTCAAATATGTAAAAGACAATTCAATTTCTATTAAAAATTTAGGACAGATTTTTCTTTTTTGAGGGGGCCATTGTCTTCATTAAGATCCGCCACTGCCGATCAAAGTCGAAGAAAAGAATGAAGTGTAAATAACATTTTGATAATCATGATCTTTTTTCAGATTAATCGGACCATAACCATCTTATTCTCATTGTTAATATTGGTGGGTTTTGTTCCATAGCATAAACATGACCACACCATTTGGCAGAGAAAGAATAAATATCATTCAAAATGTAAGATTTTGTTCCATTTAAAATCATACCAAGACGGACTTATACATCTCAAGACTCAGGTTAACAGTCACACAAACTCCAAAACAGGAAGGTTGAAGGGTGGATTTTAACCTTCCATGATTCAAAGCAACAGTAAATAAGGAAAAAGATGAAATAACAACCACACCATCCGTGCATCAAAAATTATAGTTGAACTAGGGTGATTGGGCTACAGCCATCGTGCGGGCGATTAGGTTTTTAGTCAATTACTTCACTGAAGCAATTAATAGTCATCACATCAATTAGCCCAAAACGCCATACAAACATTATTAAAATCAATAATTCAGCTTACCACACTCAATTGGCCTAAGACCGCGCACGACCTTGAAGCATAGGGGCATACGGACCTGCACTCGAACCTCTCCTTTAGGCGACTATACCAGCGTCATTTTTCCGACGGCACCCCCGATTGCTAATATGCGAAATTTGGGGATTTTCAGGTTGAGGGAGTTAGAGGAATAGATGAATCCCGGGTTCCAGCCTTCATGTTTTTTGACCCATTCTGAATCTTTCCTTCTCTTTACTGTAAGTGAGTTTTAAGGACATTTTGTTCTTTTGAACAAAACATGAAAAACTCATATTTCTATCTATTAATTCTCTGTTTTAACGGTCTTTTTTAAATTTTGGAAATATTTAAATGCCCTTTTTCCTAAATCCAAATATCTTAAAATTATTATTAAATCATGATTATTTCTTATCTCATACTCCACCTCTATTAAATTTATATAAAATGAATGGGAAAATCATGAAAAATACAAGACAATTCTCAAAATTCTTATGGGTCATGTAAGGAAGTAGTAATAAACATATTATTTTATAAGCCACACAAATTAATTTTAAAAAATGATAAATAAAAATATTTTAAAAAATTTATCTAGCTTTTTTAATTTTTGTATAAAAAAAATGTGTACTGTATCTTCTTTGAAATATGATATTCTTCCTACCATTTTTTTTGTTACTATCAATATTACTATCACTTTTTTATTTTAATAAAAAAGATAAATAATAAAGATAAATAAAAATATGATTAAAAATTGGTAATAAAAAAAAAAATCATACCACATCTTCTAATTACACACGTTGGCAGATATTTTCCTGGCCGAAAATCCCATCCCAGGCCATTTTCACGTTCATTTTGTCCTGAAAAAACTGTGGTGCCGGGAAAATATTGGTGGTTGGCAGCTTGCTTTCCAAGGCAGATTTTTCTCTTCTCGCAAACGCAAGAAGCACCGCCACAATATATTGTCACGCTTCTTCCACGCAAACTCTTTTGCTTTCCAATCTCTGAGGGCTTGAACGTCTCGGGCTCGCCGGTTATCGTTGGAGTCCTAATCTTGCTTTTTGGAAGGAACATTTTTAGTGTTCCTTCAATTTATAATACTTGCCTAACCTGTTCTTTGCGAATTACAGTCGCTCTTGGCGTACTTACCAGCGCTCAGATTTTGTTTTGGTTTTTAGTTTCCTCATTGCAATTGAACATAGTCGGCTTCATGAGCAATTTTATCATGAAGTCCTCCCGTAGGATTCTCCTTCATTACCGGTATTTTTCTCCTTACCGATTACTACCATCAAAGGGGCATCATACTGCGGTCAACAATTTGTCGAAGCTTCCTATCAATTTGGATCGCTGTAGTGACTACCCCTTTCGAATGTTGGGGATTCGACGCATGATTAATTATACCAAGAAAGCTTCTTGCTCACCACTTTTAATTTTTGGCCATTCGAGGGCAATTTCAGGGTTCTGGAATTTAAGTTCAACAGAGAAAAAGGGTGTTTCTGTCATTGCCAGAGTTGCATCCGAGGTTCGCGGTTTCTCAACTTCAATTAAAACCGGTGGGAATGAAAATAATATTGAGAGGATTTATGTACAGGGTGGTATAAATGTGAAACCATTAGTGGTGGAAATAACAGATAGAGATGAGAATATTGTAGAAGAGCAAGAATCCATCTTAAAAGGTGGTGGTGAAAATGAGATCATAGAGAAGCCAGGAGATTTGAATGTATCTGAGGATGCGAGTCCGAAGAGTAGAGTTGAGGAGACAGATACCGAAAAAGAGGCCTGGAAATTATTGCAGAATGCAGTTGTGACATATTGTGGCAATCCCGTGGGGACGGTGGCAGCGAATGACCCTAGTGACAAGCAACCGTTGAATTACGATCAGGTCTTTCTTCGGGACTTCATTCCTTCTGCACTTGCATTTTTGCTTCAGGGAGAAAAAGAAATTGTGAAGAACTTTCTCCTTCACACCTTGCAATTGCAGGTAATCTAGCCCGGTAATGTCACATGGTATTGGACAATATTTTATGAAACATTTCATGCTTAATTGACTTAAATTGTTAGTTTATTTAACAATCAGTTACTCTTTCTAGGGTTACTTTGCATTTTTGTGTAATTAATGAGTATAGCTATAATAATACATCTAACTAAATAGGCGAAGTATTGGTTTGAAATGTAATTATATATTAATATTATCATATTACATTTGAAATGGTTATCCAATTCGTCAGTTTTTGTTTGATTTTGCAATATCTCAAATGTTTCCATTCTTAGCTGTATTATGTTGTTTAATATTTCAGAGTTGACGGTTTTTCACCTATTTATTTTTATCAGAGTTGGGAGAAAACTGTGGATTGCTATAGTCCTGGGCAGGGCTTAATGCCTGCTAGTTTCAAAGTTAGAACTGTGCCTCTTGATGAAGGGAAGTATGAAGAAGTTTTAGATCCTGATTTTGGGGAATCAGCAATTGGTCGTGTTGCTCCTGTAGATTCAGGTTAGTGTTTCATGGTTTCTTGAATATTGAGTATAGAGTAGAAGAATGCTGTGCAAAAGTTACTAATGCATTGCAAAGAATATGTCCATTCTGAAGAATATTATTTGATAGTCATATAGTGAGTTTCATCTATTATTTCTATTGTGGCTTTATGATAGGCTTGTGGTGGATCATTTTGTTGCGGGCTTATGGGAAACTCACTGGTGACTACAGTTTGCAAGAAAGGGTGGATGTTCAAACAGGCTTGAAAATGATCCTTAACTTGTGTTTGACTGATGGTTTTGATATGTTTCCTTCTCTATTAGTCACAGATGGTTCTTGCATGATAGACAGGAGAATGGGTATTCATGGCCACCCCCTGGAGATTCAAGTGAGTGGTAACTTAGCTATGTTTTGGTTCTTCTGGGTCGTTTATTAGGTGCTGTATGAATTTAGAAATCTGCAGTTTCTTTATTTTGTTTTAGATGGGGTGTTGATGATGCTTTATGTTTGATCTGTTGCTATTGCCCTGGTTCTCCAGGCATATATACTTCTGACTTTTGAGTCCTGATGTTATTTGATGCCTATAGAATATTTAGTGGAAACAATTTATCGTTTCCATAACTAAGATGAAAAATTGGGTTCAAGTGGCATGGTTTCTGAGTAGTTCCTCCATTGTATCTCTTATTGTTTATTGTCTTATGATTTGCCATAATATGGTTTTACCCTTAGGCACTATTTTACTCAGCACTTCGCTGCTCCCGTGAGATGATTCCCATAGATGATGGATCTAAGAATTTGGTGAGAGCTATTAACAACAGACTGACAGCCCTGTCATTCCACATTAGAGAATACTATTGGGTGGATATGAAAAAGGTGAATGAGATATACAGGTATAAAACTGAAGAGTACTCCATGGATGCCATAAACAAGTTCAACATATATCCAGAACAAATCCCTTTGTGGCTAATGGATTGGATTCCAGAGGCAGGCGGGTATTTGATTGGCAACCTGCAGCCAGCTCACATGGATTTCAGGTTTTTCACGCTTGGCAATATTTGGTCTATTGTGTCATCTTTGGGCACCCCAAAACAGAATGAGGCTATTTTAAATCTGATAGAAACCAAATGGGATGATCTTGTGGGGCATATGCCTCTGAAGATATGTTATCCTGCCCTGGAGTATGAAGAATGGCGCATAATAACTGGTAGTGACCCAAAAAATACGTAAGTTCATTCTGTCAGTTTCTCATCTATTGTTTGCTCTTCTGTGATGTATCTATCTTGTTTTAGTCATAATTGCTTACATGTTACGAGTCTTAACTGAAACTCCTTGCTGAAATTGTACAGGCCTTGGTCATATCACAATGGTGGATCTTGGCCGACACTGCTCTGGCAGGTAACATTTTCCTGATTTTTTTGTATGCTGGTTACCCCATCTTGTGGTGTGTCACTGTGTCTTGGTGGCCTGAACTAGTGAGCCAACTATTACCATGACATTGGCCATAGGGTATAGGATGCATGGGAGTGGCTTTGCATCCGCCTTTTTTCCATCCTATTACCTGGCATGTTGAATGGGCATAAGCCAGTTTAATTGTTAAAAAAAGGAGAGTATTCTTACGGGTTGCTGACTGTAAGGGAGAATATCATTGCATTTAAATAGTTCATCTGGTTTACATTCTTATAATTTTCAGTTCACGCTGGCATGCATCAAGATGGGGAGGGTTAAACTAGCTGAGAAAGCAGTTGATTTGGCCGAAAAGAGACTGCCAACAGATTCTTGGCCTGAATATTATGACACCCGTACTGGAAAATTTATCGGAAAACAATCACGGCTTTATCAAACATGGACAGTAGCTGGGTTCCTTGCGTCCAAAATGCTTTTGAAGAATCCTGAAATGGCATCCTTATTATTCTGGGAGGAGGATTACGAAATTCTCGAGTTGTGTGCTTGTGCACTTAACAAGAGTCGCAGAAGAAAATGCTCCCGTGTTGCTGCCAAGTCTCAGATTCTTGTATGACTAGAATTTTTCGCATTTTTGAACCGTGAAGGCAGGATGCCTCGCGCATACTAACATAGTTTAGGTATACCAAGAGTTTCATAGGAAACAGTGTAAATTGAATTCTGCCATAAGCAACATATTCTACGTTGCTGTAATTGTGTTGGTTAAGGTTTTCTTTTTGGTAGGTGAGAGGTTTTTCCTTGTCTGTATGTAAACTAAATAAATCAATGTCCAAGTAAGTAATTCTCATTGGTTACCTCGATAGCTTTAACTGCATCTTCTTTGTGTCCATAGTTCACCTTTCCAACATTGACATTGCGATGGGATTAGGCCATTGTTTACTTGAGTCAACTTTAATCTTGTAATATATGATGAAGACCTTACACGGGATGGACAAGAAGATGAGCAAGGAGCGATTATCTTTAATCATTGAAAACTTATAAATTAAAATTACAAATTAAATTTAGACCATCTAGACCAAAGTTTGGACGTTGTAGATTTTATCACATGGATGAATACAGGGATAAAATAAATCCACTAATATGAATATGAGAAGGTGGCATTTTTGCTCACGAATAATCATTACGGCCATAAAGCTTGAGATCTTCATGTGTCAAACATTAGTTTTTAATTTCCCACACTTCACAGGAGTCCTCTTCTTCTCTTGTAGTCACTGATGGTTAATGTTAAAGCATGTTTCCTCCCATCGTTCTCGAGGACTTGGCGCCCAACCGTAGCTTCCACTTGTTGCTTCCTTGCCCAGAATCCATTCTTCCATCCCTCTGGTCCACCAAATTTCTGAAGCACAGCTAATGAAATTGGTAGCTCAAAATCATGCAGCATGTTAGTCTCTGTTCCACGATCCACCGGAGCTGCCGTATCAATTAGCTTCCCGGCGTCAGCAGCTGCTTGCAATGCTGCTTCCGTGGCTTTTACACCAACCTTCCTTGTCTCGCCTGCTTCCTGTTCTTCTTTTACCTCCTTACTACTCTCGCCCTTCTTAGTTTCATCCCTTTGTTCTTCACCTTCTTTAGCTTCATTACTTTCCCGTTGCTCTGCAGAGTAGTAATTTTTCGACCTCGTCCATCTTCTGGAAAAGGGATCATACCCATCCTCCCCTGCTTTCAAATTTCCACTCACTCGTTTAAGATCTGACAAATTTTTGAAATTTTCAACCTTATTCTTCTTGTTCATCTCAGCCACCCTTTTGGCCCTCACATCATTGTTTCGAGCCTGCCCAGTTGCTTGTAGTTCCTGCAGCCTTGTGTAGATCCTATCCACCTCTTCCTCATCAAGGTTACTTTTTGCTATTTCTAACTGGTTCTTCAAACGATCCTTTTCCACTGCAATGTTCAAGGGCCTAGTCTTTTTTTCCTCCAACATTTGCTTCACAGTGGCCGCTGAATATATGTAGGTCTTGGTCTTTCTAATAGCCTCCCTCTTTTCCGCTACATCCTGTTTGCTTGGCATCTGACTGCAAGTTCTGTCTATTTCTTTCATCAATTGTTCGTATTCTTTCTCTAATGGCGCTGAATCTGATACCACTGACATCGGAAACCTGGCTGCCGAGTTATCACTTCCCCACACACAAATCAAACGCTTATGAGTCACTCTGTTCTCTATCTTGTCCTGTCGATCAGGGCAACTCACATCAACACTCTGTATCATACAGAGCCTGTACACAGGTCCACGGTCTGATTCTCCAATCCCAATTCTCACAAAACAACCCACGATCAACTCATCAAAGAACGGCTCATTCAACCACTTGGCAAGTTTCGACCTCCTTAATGTAATCTCAAGAATGTCGTCAAATGTTGGGACCTCTGATCCTGTCACGTCTGTGTCATCGTCACTGTCCGCCAGACCATCGTGGTCCGATGATTCTCTGTCACTGTCGAACCTTATCATGCTCTCACTCTGACTGAAGCTACTTGAACTTGCTTTAACTCCAGGTTTTCGCTTGTCCAATGAAACTCCCTGGCCTGTTGGGTTTGTTCTTAAGGCTTTTGATTTGCTCGTATTATCATGAGCGTGGATGTTTTGCTGCCTCTTACGTTTTGCTTTCAGTTCACTTAAAGCTTCTCCTATGGAGGCTGTCTTCTCAGCATGTCTAGCAGAAGAACGTACCTTGGCAGAGGATGGAAGAGACGATGAAGTTTCTGATTTTCTTGATGACTGGCTGCTCTTTGCATAGTCCATCTTTCTCAATCTCAGTTGCTCTTTGAATTCCTTTTCTCCTTTCTTGGCCGCTCGATCAGACAAAATCATCTCCCTTTCAAGCTCTGTCATTTCGGCCAGCCTCTGTTTGTCGTCTTCATTCTTGTAGAGATCACTGCCAACGTCAGATTCGTCGCTGGATTCTGCATCATCACGACCAGACGCGCCACCGTCGTCGTCGTCGTGGTCATGTTGTTGGGGAGGTATTTTGGTGTGGTCCAACCTCTTTTTTAGGGGGACATTGGATTGAGGCACTGAGGGCGTCTTGGTTGAAGCGTGAGCGTCATCGTCATCAGGGTCGTCTTCGTTTCTGGATTCACTTCCGCCATCAGAATATGAGCCCTCGCCTTCAGACCTTGATTTTGGAAGCGTGGGCCGTTTTTTAACACGAGTACTGGTTCTTCCAGCTGCCTCCAGCAGCATGTTTTCCAAGTCTGCCTTTTTCTTGAACATATAGTAATCCCCTGTTGTTTTGAAGAAAAGATAAATGAGTAAACAATGAAGGTATAATCAATAAAAGTAAATATGTATATGCATGCATGTGAATGGACAAGCATCAAACCCAGATCTTCCCTGTTGGGGTTCCGAGAAATTTATAAAGGAAAACAAGGGAAAACAATTCTGCATGAAACATAAATAAATGTCTTGAATGCAAATTGCTCCATGGAAGAGTGAGAATGGTGCCACATTTTTTAACCATAAAAAAGAGAAGAACAGGGAAGGTTGATGAATAAGGTGAATCTGAAAAATTGAAATGAGAAGAAGGGGAACACCAAGTACCAATGAATTGTGGGGTTTGAGTTAAAACAGAGCAACAGTCATGTTAGAGGGAGATTTGTTCCTAATGCAGAGAGCGGTGTGGAATACGGCAGAGGCTTTCTGTTGAGTCCGTCCGATGAAAGCTCCATGATCGTAGCACCATACTCTCAAAATTCCTTATTACTAGCAATGCACTTTTGACTGCTTCAATCGACACTTTTATTTTGCATTCTCTTTATTTTTTCCCAAATGTAATCACTTGCGCATGATTTGTGTCGACATTCATTACTACTATTTTTCAATGTTTAACGTTTGAAGCGACTTGATGTCTTGAATCCTCTTCATATACTTATCCCTCCGCTTCTTATCCCACATGATCTCAAATTCTCAACTACCACTGGATTCAATTTTGAACCCTCTAAATTTAAATCAAAATTGCTAATCTTAATCACGAATTAGAATTACAATGAAAAAAATATTTACAATATGTATTGCAAAAGTAAATATTAAATTTAGACCGTTACATCTCAATCCAATATTTCATATGTGCAAAAAGGATGTGTAAATGACTAAATGGAGAAAAGACAAGCCATTAGCCATCAATAATTCAATGGAACTATGGAGAATATTAATGATGAATTTAATTAACAATGTTTAAGAACTACAAATAATAATTTCATTAATTATTCCTTATTATTTAATACACACGCATTACTTATTCATAATTAAAATCAATTCAATAATCAAATTAAATGAAGTACATGACATAGATTTTTAGAACAAACTTGCACCTTAAATAAAAATGAAGTTGATGAAATGTATACCATCAGCTCAACATATTTGATTAACTAAAAGTTAAAATTAACTATGATAATGGCAGGGCAAAATTGCCCATCAATCTTGATTGGAAAGTGTTAGTAATTGGTGTTGATGCAAGAAACGGAACTAATAAATATTAAATATAAAATAAAAATTTTTCATTACATAGAAGTCATGAATATTATGACACATTTTTATTACCATGAATTTCAGAGTGCTCTGCAATAAAATTGATGATATTCTAGACTTGGATTTTTTATTTTTTATTTTTTTGATGGGGAGAGGAGTGGAGGATTTTGAAGAGTTTTAAGATATCTTTGATTTGAGGGGATGGGAGAGTAGACGTAAAAAAATTTATTACTAATCTTTAACTTTAAACCCCCTCCCATCTCATCTCTTCCTCTCTACTCAAATCAAACACACCTTAGTTGCATTTTTCTTCTTTCTTGTCAATTGATATATTTATTGAAAGTTATTTCTTTTCATGCATTTAGCAAGAAGGACTGATGGTGAAGGAGAAAAAGTGCACTTATAAATTTTCAATGTAGTTTATTGTATATAAGTTTGTGAGAGAAATTGTGTGTCAACTTATATAAATATATTTTTTCAATACCAACTTTTTTGTTTTTTGATGGTGTTAAGTACTCAAAGACGGAGCCTTTAGGCTTTAGGGGCCCTTACACTTATCATATTTAATGTTAAGTAATTTCTTTTTATTAGTTAGTATCAATATTCATTGGCCAAAGATTTGAATATTTTCAAAATTTAAATAGCCATGACTACTGAATAGAGACCAACCATGAAATCTGGAGAGTGGAAGAACAACTACTCTCATCCTCTTTATGGAATATTTTGAATACTTCTTACTTTAATGAGAAATTAATTCTAAAGAGTTTGAAGAAAAATTGTAGTATATTTATATAGGAAATATGAATTCACTTTTCGACCGGATTTTAAACCCCTCAAGAGATATACTCTGCTAGTAAAAAAGGATCAGGGTATATAGGAACAGACGATTGAACTTGTCATCCCAGAAATTATTAGTAACAAAGCACTCAAACTGATCCAATGGACGAGAGATAGGTAACAAAGCCAAGTAATTAACCTCGTTTTGCAGGCTAGCATACATATGAAGCGGTCCCGCTGTTACTATTTTAGTAATTTCTAGCAATCAGCGAAGAATTGGCAAAGTAGCCACAACTATCAAAAGAAATACCGGATGAAATTCATTGCTTGGAACTCCGCAGCAGATTGGCCAGAAACAGGAAAAAAAACAAGCGAATAAAATTCCTTGAACCACTATAATAAGGACGATTATTCTCAAGGACGACGAAAGCTAGCTAGTTTTAGGAGAAAGAGCAAGAGAATAGGCAATAAGATACGCCTTATATAATATTACAGATTCAGACCTCTTTGACTTCCACCTCTTGAACCGGCTTGTCTTCCTTAGTGGCAGTCTCAGCACTGGTGGGTTCCTCCTTTCTCTCAATCATGAAGGCCGAAACCGGGAATGATCTGAACAGCCCTGCAGGTGTCTTGAATGTGATCTTACCCGTCGGCGGATCATCCACATATATGTCGCTGAGTGTCACCCAAATCAACAGCTCCTTGGTCTTCACGCCATTCAGCTTCTTGATCTTTCCTTGCTCCACGACGGCCGTCACCAGAGTCTCGTACGCAACAAGCTTCCCGATCTTCTCAAACTTGTGGATCATGCTCTTCTTCTGCTTCAGCCACACGAACCCAGTCTCCCTCACAATCCCACACTCCTCCATGTCTTTCAAAGGCAGAAGTCCGTTCGGCAGCCCTATTTCCTCCAGCAATTGCTTCGACTTCTCCTGGCACATATCGTCTCCATGATACATCTCTGCTTTCTCTCGGATCTCCTGTGTAATCTGAGACATCTTCGATCTGTCTAACTGACTGAGTAACTGAATTGAGTGAACAAGAACGAAATGGTAGGTGATGAGGGGAGGGAGGGAAAGGGGTATATAAATAGTTTTGAAGCAGTGAAATTGCCCTCCAAGATCTTACAAACTCATGAAAAGGTGGCGAGATGGGTAATAAAGAGGGGCAGAGTGGGGAAACTAGTAGCTTTCAATGTTCAACGCTCATGTATGGGTTCCAAAATTAATGCGACATTAAAGGAGGAAGCGGTGGGTTGAAATGAGCGGCCAGTGGAAAAGGATCACGCGTCGTGTAGTTGGGAAGGTGGCCTATTCATTGGCACGAACCATCCGCTACCAGAAACCGAGCACCTACATTCATCTAACTACCATTGTTATTTAACGCTTTTTCAAATCTTATTATAATCTTAAAAGTCCTTGCTTTTACTTGCCAACATAATCTTGCCTCCATTTGTCAGCGCATGGAGTATGGAGTATTAAGATTTTTAAGCAATTGGGGTCGAATCACAGCCGAAGACGTATCCTAATCAGCCTGAGAACAGCCACGCCCCTATGTCGCCATCCTTTTCAGAGAGTTTCTTGTCTTAGTCATCTCTTTACGTGCCCTTCTTAGGATGCTCAACTTCTAAATATAGAATAAAATTTATAATAAAAATTGTATTATAGATTTTATCCTATATTAAAAAACGGAGATACTATTTATTGTTGCTGTTGTTGCCGACATTTTGCACCTCTGTTATATACATCAAAGCACCCAAACAACAAAGATCATAAGGAGATATATATTGTAAAATCGCATTGTTAAGTTTGGGGAGCGAAAGACCTCCTCCTCTTTTGATGCGTTTTAAAGTTGTGAGGGACGATGACCCCAAACCGAACCAAAAGGAGGTGCTGAGATATTATATTATGCCTAACAACTTGCAGTAAAAAGAGTGCCTTCCTAATCATAGGATAATATTTGCATCCATGTCCAATAGAATTGTCGCCCAACCATGTGTCGGTGCTGACTTCTTTTTGTAGGTTTAGATTGCAGATTTTTGGCTACCAATCACACAATACCTGGATTCGGTTCTTACTCAAAAGTAAGTGACAATGAACCCAATCCACTCAAAAGTAAGGGCCCAAGGGGTCATACCACCGCAATAATCTCAAGAACAGAAACACCATACCCACCCGACAAAAAAAGGTGGGCCTCTAAGTTCATAGGTACAAAAGAGAAGTAAACTTGCAGAGCTTCAACTTAAAAACATGGCTGGTTACGGAGTGGTTTTATTTTGGGCTTCAAATATAAGCCCAGCCCATGTGCAGCCCAAATTACTGACTTGGCAACATATATTTTCTGAGTCGTAATTGTACAGGCGGACGAGATCACGGCTGTAGAGGGGCTGGAGAGGAACTGCATGCATCTACTCACTTCACTTGAGGTCGGAGACGGGGTTCTGACGGCTGCAGCGGTGCGCTTTCATCGAGTAATTGGTTGTTCAGAGGCTTTGCGAAGGATTGGGACCGGAAGGCAATATGGCGTGGACGCAGCGAATCATTGGGACAAATTTGGTGTCAACATTAGCCCCTTCTTCTACTTATTCATCTAGATTCTTCTCCAAATCAACTCCATACATCGGTGATGCCTCCTCCTCCCTTTCCCTTACCATTTTATCTCCGTGTTTCATTTTCATTCACATTTCGATATCCCCAAAACAAAGTATCAGATAACTTGGGTATTTGTGGAAGAGGCCCTAGGAATGCGTAGATTTTAGCTTCGTCATATCTGGCCTGTTCAAAAATATGATTTTCCCCCTTTGTTTTTATCTCTCGCAAGTCGCACCACTTGGCGCCAGTCTGCCAATCATCTCTAAAACTGGGGTTGACGGTTTCACTATTTTCTCGTTGTTGAGTTTGGAAAACTTGGAAAAATATCCTGTTTTAAGGTAGTGTTTGGAAGCCTCGGTCTTAAAGTGTACTCACATATGGATAAGTTTTCTTGTTTAATAAGTGGCAGACCAATGGATAGATAATGATCTTGTTTTGATGCTTGCTGCTGCAGCAAAGGTTGGAATCCCCGATTTTCTAAATGGAATAGGTAATGGAGTTGAATCCCATGTTGCTAAGATTGAAACAGAAATAGGTGACTTCCAGAAGCTTCTTGTCTGTCGTACCCTCAAGCTCAAGAAGCTGGGCATTCCTTGCAAACATGTAATTCCAACCACATCTCTACTTGCTTTCTATGCATGCATATACAAGAGCTTTCTATCATTTGCCAAAGCACCTACGCAGATGCCTCACTGTTCATGTATAAATGTCATGTCATTGACTGATTTCTTGTGTCTTTAAGATATTTCTTAAATTCTTGAGAATTTCTCTTATTATGTTTGTTGCGGAGTTTGCATTATTGTCTGTATTTTTTATACTAATTTATGGGTTTATCCTACACTCTGTTTCTGTTAGTTAAATCTTTTTTTTCTTTGGCCAGTGTCATTATTCAAATTTTAATGTTTTCGTTTTTCCACAAAATGCCCCTTAAGCTGGACATTATAGCTTCTTATGATCTTGATCTGTTATGCTCTGCTTCTTTTGATTTGGAATTTCTCTTAAAATCTGTTAGCTTGGTGTTTTTACTTTTTTTTTTTTTTTTTTTGCATAGAGTGGATGCTTACCCAATCTTTCCTAGAAAATATGTCACTGTCACCTTCTTAATGCCCCTTGACAAAATTTGTTATGCTGCAAATTTATTTCTCCAGTGTGGATACCAGTAAAATTATACTCTGGAGCTATGCTTCATTTATTTTTTTCTTCTTTTCTGCACTTTATTGGATTCTAGATGAGTAAGCAACTGGAATCTGGATTTACCTTTATTTAAGTCGGTGATAGATGCCGACTGTCTTATTTTGTCCCGTTGCCATAAATAGTTGTAAATCTCACTAGTGCGTATTTTGTATTGCATTCTGATGTTGCACGTCATTTACTTATTGGTGATTGGGAGGAAGTTCCTGATGTGTCCATTATGTGTAAGTTAAACTGGCTTGAGTTTTCAAGCAATTGTTTGTGCCTAGCACTTAGTGGCAGCAGCTCTTAGTGTTATATAAGTAAAAGGTGCTTCCTTAACGTACTATATAGCATTCTTCGTACCTCTTTGATTGACTCTGTCACTGATAGAATACTATGACTTATACAGAGTAGAAATAAGAGAAAATTTAGAGGGAATAGAAATGGTTCTGTCATAAAGAATAACTTCTCTTGTATGTTGTCTAATGTGGTGACAATCATCTGTGAGTTATTTCATTATGTGTCAATTTCCTCGTAATATATGTGAACTGTACTAATTATTAGGGAATCAATTTGAAGTAATACTCAGACCCTTCTATGGGAGATTAGATTCTCTTCATGACTTTTTTCTGTTAGATTATTCTGAAGAACAATAACTCCCTGGCTTGTTAGACAGGCTGCTGGGATATATGACCATTTTATCTTTGGTAGGAATGAGGGCTTTGTGATGTTTCCACTATCTTGTATTAAAACGCCTTTTAATTGATATTCTTTTTGGACCATGAAGCATTGATGTGCGTGTGGTCTACATCGAAAGTCTTTGTAACCTGTAGTTTCTGCTTTTGCAGAGGAAGTTAATATTGAAATATGCACACAAGTACAGGCTAGGATTATGGAGGCCACGAGCTGATCTGATCAAAACATGATGGGTTCCTTAATAGCTTTTATTTGTCACACTTAAAATCCCAGATGCGCCAATATGTGAATGTTGGATTTTGCGTGGAAAGAACAAGGCTGCTGCTTCTGATACTACCCAACTTCTTCATCCCTTTCAGATCTTGTGGATGATTGTTATTTGCGCTGTTGCTTACTTGCTTATGTACTGCCATCCTCAGTTATGTGATGTTTAATGGACAGGAATGTTGTTGGTTCTTCAGTCTCTTCAATTTTTGGGCCTAGTCCATTGGCTTGGGTTCGCTCAAGAGAGAACACAATCAGCCTAATAAAATGAAACTGACTTTCATATCAAAAATAAATGAAACTGACTTGTATTTTTTAGTTGTGACAGAATGAATAAATAAGCCGATTGGACAAGGTTGGGAAGTTTAAACTTCGTTGATGGAAAAAATAAATTGCTTTCAATTGAGTTGGACAATGCTTGGATATAATCAAGTGATGTTGAATTTGATATGATTAAGTTAAAAAGTAAAAAAATGGAAGCAGAGGTGCATCCCTTGATCCAAGCGATCATCCCCGCATGATATTATAGAAGTAATATATAATGTGTCTTTCAAAAATAAAATGTGGTCCAAAGTATAATGTGTTTTGGATAGAAAATTAAAGGATATATCATTAATAGGCCTATAATCATGAGGTTGCGCAAATTAGTAAGGGTACAATTGAAATATTTAGATATTATTATTTAACAAATAAAGCAAGATGTCTAAAACACATTACATAAAGGATTGTGTTGTGGAGTGTATCTGTATAGAGAGAGAGAGAGATTTGGGTGAGTTGAGGGTGCAATCACCCCAAATGATGATGCTTTTAGGGTCCTTAAGTCCTAAGATTGAGATTTGTTGAAAGAGTTTGAGTGGGCGTCATGTGCTTCAAAAGTGAACAAAACTCAACCCAACCCCAACTCAACTCAAAGCTCTCCGAACCATCACACCAATCATGACTATCACGTAAGCTCCCTTTTCTTTTTCTACCAACACACAGCTTCCTCTCCCAAACTTTCTCCTCTCCAATGATTTTCTTTCAAAAAGATAAAAAAGGTCCTCATAAATCAAAATAGCCATTGGATACTTATCCCAAGACGATTATATTATAATTTGTAGGTGTGCTCTCACAAATAACACCCCTCCCTCTAAGAGTTAATTAGAAGATTTACGTTGATCCTACATATAATAAGTAAGACTTCAATCCATCTTATCTAATAAAATTGTACTAATTTTTTCTCAAATTATCCCTATTAATTATACATATTAGGGAGATTTATCATTTATATCAAAGGGAATTTCCAATAAAAAATGATTAGATATATCTTAAGAAAATCAATACATATTTTTTACAAATAAATAACTAATTGAATTAATTTTTTTTAATTAGAAAATGATGGGGTATATTAAAAGAAGAAAAGAATGGTGGGGGTCAAACAAGCTTTGCCACGGGATCAAAATAATTTATTAGGGGCTTGAAGTGAAAATGCGAGGACATGTTTTCCCTTTTTAAGGGGAGTGAGGACACCTGTTATGAAGAGCCAGGGGCTCACCCTATGTGAATTGGTAGGGGCAGAGTGGTCTCTGTAATAATAACAAAATTTAAAGGACGGCACATGGATGCATGTGAAATGGCGTGACTGGGGAAATGGACAAAATTAAGAGGAAGAGCACAAATAATGTGATTTCTCCTTTCTCTCCCACTCCCCAACACAACCTAGTGATGGGATCGCCGCCTGCTCTGCTCATATGCTTGTCGCCTCCCCCACGTGTCCCTCTTTATTCCTCACTATCTTTTTTTTTTTATTCTCATCTACAAATATTTATCACCAAGTCTCCTTCCTTCCTATTTTTAAACTCAAATTTACCACCAATGTTCAAATCCCAGAGCACACGTATAGTTTGAAGCCAAATATACACTATTTAAAATGTTTTAGGGGCAGGCATGGTCTTATTTGTGTGTTGCAAGAACAATGAATGTGGAATGTGCGTCGAATGGAAGAGGTCGATGGTTCTGGAAATACGTGCGTCTGTGGAACAACTTTTGGTGGAGCTCACATTGTTGTCACATGCTCGCCAATGTGGGAACTGAGGGAGTGGGGTCCTTCAAGGGTTGGCTGCAATTGATAACGTAGGCCATCTGAGACACTTCGTGGCATCGTGAACCCCACAAATATCCCAAATTGATCCACCATGAATCTTTTTCCCGGCCACCTTTCAATCAATTCACCTTACTTTCTAACCTGTTTCACCACCTGCCTCAACTCTTCCTAGTTGTGTTTTGGGGGCATGCACCTCCACACTGGATCCAAAATACTCTCCTCATTTTGCTCCAAAAATATACCTCACATTGCGCCGTTAGATTCTCAATATATATATGGTTTAACAGTTTTGTTCATAACTATATATGATGTTCCATATGCGTAAGTATGCAGCACATGGAATTCTGAAGCGTAAGATCAAGCGGCCTCAGAATCCAAACAAGGTTACCAAACTTGGACGAGGCTCAGGGCCTCAAAAGCTGGAGGCTGAAGGCTGAGCTAAGTTAAAGTGAATCCCTGATGGACTCCAACACCAAAGTCCCGTAAATAACAATAAAAGTGGCGATAATAGCATTCCTAATTTTTTTTTAAATTCCTTTTGCTAACAGACCTGATATTGAGCGCATATTAAGCTCAAACTTGTAAGCATGATTTGATTTATAGGGAAATGTTTTGGAGTCTAGGGAGTAATTTTAAAGAACCTACCAAGTTTCTTTTTATTTGGAAAAAAAGTGTAAAGGAAAGGAATCTGGGTGGATGTTATACGTATGCTCAATGCTCATATCGAATTCAACAAAAGAATTCTAACAAAGAAATTAAAAGAAAGTGTGATGGTGGAGATCAGCTCTAATGGAGGAAAAGAAAACCATATACACATTAAAATGCATGAATTTAAATTTAAAATCCAATATATTTAAGGAAGGAAAAAACACCTAAGCCTGCGCTTAACAACGCAGTCGTCAAACTCGTCTCCGATGTTTTCACGGTCGAGGCTGCCCGAGCCGATTGGCCGGCGCGCCACCCCCGAGCAGCTCTGTGAGTGCTGTCATGGCTCGAACTTGCATTTCCAAGGCCGAAATATAATCAGTGGTTTCTTCCAGAAGGCTCGGAAACGAAACCTTCCGGCAGCCGGGAACTAACCGGCCGAGAACTCGCGCTTTCCTCTGCACGGCCGGCAGCCTCCTTCTCTCTCTTCTAACTTCTGGTTTCTTCAATCCGTTCGCCGCCCTCTTGACCTTCTTATGCTGCCTCTGGAACTTTCTCCGACTGAGCGGAGAGGCCAATATCGCCCGACTCCACCGAGTCCTGCCTTTCGCTGTCACGGCGAGAACCCTGTCGGCGACCTCACGAACATCGCGCCCGAGGCGAGGCTTGGCCGTGGAAGAAGAACCCCGGCGAAGAACGCGGCGGAGAGCGTCGACGAGTTTGGAGGAATAGATCCGCTGCTCTGTCTCGGATCTCCACGGAATCGCAGCGAGCGAATCCTGATCGTTGCCGGCATCGTGCCCGATTTTCCTTCGCTTTCTCTGACTGCCTTCTTGGTACGTCTCTGAACTTATAGGATCCACAATTGATTCCAAAGATGCCATATATAGAAAAAACAGATGAATCCTTTCTGTTCAAAATCTTGTACAGAGTCAGACTAGAATCGAGAACAAAAATCCAGAGAAAGAACACAAGAGAGAAATGGTGAAGCTTTTCAGACTAGACGCAGCGAGAAAGAAACAAGTGTGTCACGGAATGGAAAAAATGATCAATATAATGGTGCCTGTCGAACAGAGGATTTCAGGAAGGAAGGAGATAGAGAGAGAGAGAGAGAGAGGGAAGGCAACGAAGTGAAATGACTTATCTGGTTTTAAATTAGTATTTGTAACAAGGGAGGGAAGAGAGAGAGAGGGGATGGTGGGAAAAAAATTTCACTGACGGAGACAAGAAGTGAAATCTACATGCGGTTTAGGAAAACAGCGAGATTAGCCGTGGAGCATTTGTAAATAGAGGGGATGACAATGGAGGTTAAGGCCAGGAGGAAGTTTCGTTGAAGAAAAGAGAGAGTCTGACTAATCAACAAGTGCAAGAAAAGAGGGAGAGGTCACATGGGAGAAAAAGTCGAGGCTCATATATTTGTTTTGGACAACGTGGCTGGCTGCCTAGTGGACCACTTGCCCATTTTATTCATGTGCATTCCTAACTAATTCGCCTTATTTTTCTGCACTCACGCTCTCCGTATTCCCAATTTTCGGTTGAACCAACATTAAAATTCAAATTGCCATTTAATCAATCAAACACATGGGAAGTTAGTAATTGATTAATCAGCAATACTAGTATTCTCTCTGGTACTTTCGGATAAGATTAGATCTACAACCCCTGCTGGCTCAATCATCTTAACTTGCTTGCACAGATAGAAAGCCAAAGAAAGACAAGTTGGCTAACTTTCATTGGGCGCAACATAATATTATTGATTTTTTTTTTAATAATTCTGTTATTGTCACATGCACGTAACCCAGTGGGTGAAACTCGTCATTTCCGTCCTGGATCCTTGCAGTAAGTAACTGTTCAAGTAAATCTTAAAAAAACGTGTTGGTTTTAGGGCGAGGCATATGAAGGATGGGATGAAAATGGTGAGAATGGAGAAGGTCCCCTGTGACTTGTGAGTGCAACACAAATGGAGGGGAATGTTAAAACTGAGCCGTTGGCTTTTTTTTCCCCCCCTTTTTGGCTGGCCTTGAACGATCAAGTATTGGACTGGACTGGATAGAGTATGATGTAATTGCATTGATGAGAAAATTTAAAGTTGGGGGAGGAAGATGGGAAAAGGTGATTGGATAAGAACATGATGCGGGCAAATGGAAGGCATGTGGCTGTTTGGATGCCACTTCCCATCATCTCCCCACGTGGCCAGGTTTCATCCTCACTGCCTAATCTCCTGTTATTCTCTCCCACACTATTATTCAATTAATTAATTAATTAATTAATGTCCTCCTATTTGTAAGCTAACCACGCATTAGCCCTAAATTATGAACATCCCACTCTGCTTTGCCTCCTCCACACAGACACTCTCTTACTCTTGCATTTGCATTATGAAGTATAGATTTGAATTTAGTAATTAGGAAGGCTAATCCAAGTGACCGCATGCGACAAACAACAATCTCGACTCCTCTGTCCTCATGTTGCCTCCCTCCCCTACAAGGCTGCCCTTTCTTTATATACGCGCGCCTTTGTCGTTTCACCATTCATACCCCCGTCTCCACAAAATAACCATACCATTTCATTTATTAATCACAATTAAAATGTTTTTCCTACTATTATTTAAAATCCTTCTCACACAACTAGCACTGTTATTATACTTTTTCAGATTGCTCTGATTTTGTTTTGATCTGCGAATTTTGCTGATAGATCTACAAGCCTTGATCGTGCAGAGACAAAAACAAAGAGGGACGAGGACAATGCTGCCTGGAGATGTGAAATTGCTATTAGTGAATTTTAAGTGGAGACAAATATTTACAATGATGCATGTGAGGGATTATCGATTTCAATAACAGAGTAGATAGTTGAAATTAGTTGGTTCGGCTTGCAAACCAGTGAATTGGTCCGGTCCGTGTATTAACCCAGTTCACTATTTTTCTTAAATTTTAGAATTTCATACTAATAACTATAAAGTTTTCAATTTATTACTGATTTAGTTTTAGGTTAATTTCGACTTGACTCTGATGTAATCTATTTATCTTTGATTTAATATCCCAATTAATTTAATAGGTCCGCAAATGGGTTCCTTGTGGCCATAATATATCTAAATCAAAGTACTTAAAATTGCATCGGGTTATTGAAGTGATTGAAACAATAGATGAAAGGTCAAATGGAGAAATTGAGTCACATCGTCAGCGAGGACGTGTACTAGTACTAGGCTTAACAGATTCATGAATCAGCGATGCTTTCATCACAAATAATACTCTTGCCCTTCCTTTCCTTCTGGGCAAGAAATGTGTAATTCGTCAAAATGAATGGAGATGAATCCTAAGAATAAAGGCACCAACACATATTAAATGTCGTGGTTTGCACCAAACTAATAGACAAAAAAGGCAGCCACAAGTTATATTAACGTGGGATTTGGTGGAACTAACGCGTTTTAGTCTTGTCTTATTTCATTATTCAACCCCGTTTTCGATTAGAACTCGTACTCTCATGGGACCTCACATGATTAGCCACACCAGACTGCATATCAAAATATTGTTCCCATATGTACTAATCATTATTAAAACCCTTGTGCTAGGCATATAAAAATATATCTGTCTGTCTAATTAATTATTGAGCCTGATCTGCTATCTTTTTATTTATTTTTTCTTTTCTTTTTTGAATTAAAAACTCAGCGCACGAGTGTGTTCCTTGGCAACCAATTCATCCCATGCTTATCCACGAAACAACCGCTCTAAGCAAGCTTATTTAAATCATGATGACTAACTTAAGAACATTACTTAATATGATTCAATTCATGCAGTTTTATTTGCCAGCAGCTGCGGCCGGGACAATAACTCCTGATCACAAGTCACAGTACTCATAATCTAAGATGAAAAAAAGAACAGGAGCGAAACTGGAAATTAAGGAATGGAACAAAATATTGCAGTATCAAGGTGATACTCAAAAACTAATGGGCAAAATTGAACCCATGGATGGAAGCATAACGGAAGTTAGAATACCAAATTACCAAGTTGATGTGACTCTGTATATATGTCACTATCCTTTGGCCACTCAAACCCTATTCTCAACTCAACTAGTCGTAATTAAGCACAGAAATGTCTTAATTCTGTTCACAGTCTGCGTTATTCTGTGACATATCCACAGTTGATGATACCAAAAGTTGATCATCTAAGAGGCGCAAGATCAAAGGGGGAAATCATGCTGCTGCTGCAATCACTGTAGAAAGTTCCACGAGTAGTGAGAATGATGATGGTGATCAAAGTTGCAGAAGCCATATCTGGCAATCCTGGGACCCCCCAACAAGATGCCAGCCTGGTAAGGATTCTGTTGTTATGATTCTGTTACAGCTTTGGGATATCAGTCTCACTTATCGTACAGTTCCCATCAGTTAAACTGTATGGTTGAAGTACCACTGGCTTCTTCAACCCTTTAGTGTCATGAAATCATGGCCACAAATTAATTTTATAAAACATGATGAGTACGTAGCTTCCATCATGGCTCACCTTTTTTCTTATCCTTATCATCACTCATATTTCTAATGGACTAATTTCGTCACAGCTTCTTATATCTTTGTTATTGGACCTTTCAATCAAATTATCACTCAGGATGTTTTCCCCCTTCTCTGACGAGACTCAATTCTGTGTTATTATAAATAAACAAGATATATTCATCATATGTTTACCGGAGAACCGGACGGTAAATATGTAAAACTTGCAGTTCCGTCCATTTCTAATATATAGCAATATATATACACTCTGTTGCGCAAAATATGCCCCACTTATTTTTAGTTCACACTAGCTGTAATAATGAAGGGACGTGTGTACTTGAAATTGTCGCCATTTGGGCTCAATAAGCAGCACCGCATCTATCTAATAGCAACGTACCTTAGAAGTTAGAAATCTTACAGTTGTTACTAAAACTGGGATGGCATTGATAATGTAAACTTATCAGCTGAAGGGTTATCTAACTCCATATCAGCAACGACCATCCAAAATACGGCTAAAACCCTAAAGAAATAAGTTGCCATGTAATCTCATCAGTCATCGGTGTACAGTATTCAAGACGGGGAAATGCAAAATGCAATAAATACGTCTTCCTGGATCTACATTATTGCTCTGCTAAGGAAATAAACCTTACAAGTATTAACCATGCTCTTGATCCTATGTCAATAAAGCACAGTCAGCATTATTGCACTACTATTTTGGATTTGTTCTTTTATCAACTGATAAATTTCTCTCAAGCATCATAAATGAACCACTATTAACTTAACATGCATTGGCACATTCCACTTGTATACCTTACCAGAAGTCCTTGCACGAACAAACTCCCATTTATGAAATGATGATAGCGCACTTGGTCCGTCGTACCATCAAAAAGGTGAAAAAAAAATACACTGAATACAACTGTCCTTCATTTTCTTAAATCTAATTTAGGGCGAGATTATTTGATAGTGTCGATTTCAATCTCTCAATAACTAGCTGTGTGTGTATTTGTTTTAGGGTTTTGGTTTTCTCATGTTATATGAGAAAAAAAATATTCCTACACACACAAGAAATAATAGGACCCACATATACATATATATGAATTCATATATATATATATAGATCCCGCTATTTCATGTATTCATATATATATATATGTGTGTGTGTGTGTGGATCCCGCTATTTCATGTATGTATGGGATGAGAAAATGTTTTCCCTTTTTGTTTTAACGAATGAATATGATGATGAACCACTCAGTGACGGGGTTGATGATTGAAGTCATATTCATTTTTCAGTTTGGAAAAAATATTTGGAAAGGAGGCCCAAATCCCAATCCCAAAAGTACAATTCCTTCCAAGCTCATTTCATAGATTTTCTTATATACATCATGCTAGCAGCTTGGTTTGAGAAGCACATGTTTGTACAGAAAAGGTTTATACAAAAAACACACGTACAGGTACAGCAACTATACAGCTAGCTTCAAAAATATCAGCACATAACTTCACTTGATAGTTGATACATTACCAGATCCTAAAACAAAAAGGCATCCTAAGACATCCCCGGAACCCACATCAGTTACTCTCATGCTCTACCCGGTATGCATCCCATGTCAACAGTTAATGGCGCTTCAGATTCTGATTCTTCGCTCATTATAAGCTCTAAGCCATCACTGCAGTTCTCTGCATCAGTTTCTGCCTTAACATTCTGATCTTGAGCTTTCCTTCCTTCCATCAGCCTTTCCCTTTCCTTCCTGCTTTCTTCCACAAAAGGCTGCAATAAAATTAACAACGAGAGTTCTAGGTTCATTGACGATTCATTCCTTCTTTAATTCGTTTCTTGGTCTCCTTTCTTTTCTCTCGCATGAAGGCAAATTTTGATGGATATCTTTAATCAACTCTCAACCTCAATTTACCTGTTTCTCAGTCTCAGTCATATTCCTCCATGCATCAATGGCCGTGTAGAGAATATTTGAGCGATCAGATGCTTCCTTACAACTTCTCAGCCGAGCGCATTCCTGCTTGATGAATATCTGATATGCAGTTTTATGTCCCTGTGGAGCACCTCGGCGTTTCTTCACTTTCTTGTCATCTGGGGTTGTGTATACCACCATTTTCTGTTCTTCAAGCTCGCTCCCTGCTTTAAGTTGCAAAGCAATCCCAAATATTACACAAAAAATTTAAGTCCATGACTGATGTGATGTCCAAGTGTTACAGAATTGATATTCTGTATAGAAAGAAAGAGGGAAAGAGAGGAATAGAACAGAATAGAACAGAGACAGAAACAGCGAAAGTGGCGGAGGAACGAAACCTCTGATACCACTGTTACAGAATATCAATTCTGTAACACCAAGCTTATTATTCCAAGATAGATCACAGAATCAAACCTCTCATTTCCTTGCACGTGCCTATCTCCACCTCGCCATCTTCGTCGTCGACAAATTCAAACAATCTAACCTCATATTTACGCTTCCTCTCTGAGCTTATGGAATTTGTGAGCAGACCTACAGTGACGGTAAAAAAGAACTCTGAGGATAAAAATTACTACAGACGCAACTAAAATGAAAAAGAAGGCAGCGACACAAACATTGCGCGTATTCTTGTGCTAGTGGTGAATGTAGATCACATAGTACGTAATAAACTTTAAAGAAGCATTCCTATATACCAAACACATATGTGATGTACTAGACGTCATTCAAAAAATGCTGAAATCGGGGTGTTGGATCAACCTAAGGTGGGGTTAGTCGCAGCTTTATGTGTTGGATCCCTGTAGTGGTAGAGTTGCTCAAACTGGTAAAGAAGCAGAGCGTAGCACTTTTCAAGCTGAACAGGTAAGTTTGCCTCACTGCCTTCCAACTTTAAGGCAGAAACAAGTTCATCCCATTTCTTGTCTCCACTGACCTGAAAACAATTTCACATGACACGACGCATAGAGTCACACCATATTCAAACATCCCATACTTGTGCATATACCACAGTAGAAAAATCCCTTGAGTGGGCCAACGCGCTTAATTTAGAGACGGGCCAAAGGCTCATGTTCACACACATTAACCACAGAGTCAACGTCAGTTTTTAAGGCAGGGTATACCTGATGATAACCTCCTCTTCTGGTCACCTCCGAGTAGAAGAGGAACAAGTCCAGCGAAGTTTCTCGGGCATTTACACTGCCAAGTGGACGAGAAAAGACACGGGTTAATCAGGAAATTATGATAAAGCAAAGATTTTACAAAGCATTTCTAGAGATAAAACCCTCAAGAAGAGGAATAAACAATTCCCGCGCTAAGCTGAAA
Source organism: Acacia confusa (assembly GCA_037074495.1). Classification (NCBI taxonomy): domain Eukaryota; kingdom Viridiplantae; phylum Streptophyta; class Magnoliopsida; order Fabales; family Fabaceae; genus Acacia; species Acacia confusa. The sequence continues at coordinate 1,622,342 of CM073507.1, read as the reverse complement.
TTCCACCGATCAGATCACAGACAAATTGAGTAAATGGGGAAAAAAATGTACAAAACAAGCTTAGGACACTCACATTAGACCAAGTCCGTAGGAGTCCCACACTTGCTTGAGTTTGTGATAAAAAGTGTCGGAATCAATAGAGGGGCCCTGTTTTGGAGCACCAGCGGGTTCGATTTGAGGGGCCATGATGTTAGCCTTGGAACTCCTTCTCGTGTAGCCTCGCATGCTGGAGCAAATGTGAAGAAATCCGATCACCCTCTTGGCCTCCTTCTCTTTCTGGGTGTCTGGTTGGAGACTGAGCTCTATGCTCCTGTTACATGGAGAATGGCGACACTAGGGCACTTCCTCCTGCGTCCACGTAGCTCCTTCATTGGACGGTCCAGATTCTTTTTTCGTCATTTTTTATCTGTTCAAAATGAAAAATAATAGTATGAAGTTGAGAATAAAAACGAGATTATCGTAATGAGTCGGAGGCATAAGCAGCCGAGTTTGTTCACTGCTAATCTCCGAGTATGCAGGGGTCCGCATTCTCACATGAAGAAACAATATACTTTTTTTTTTCTTTGGGTAATAAAGCCAAGCCGAAACTTTAAATGATAGGTGAGGAGGTAGACTATGAAAATCTATCTCTTAATACATTAAAATAGAAACTAAACCAGTAGCTACTGTGGTATGTGCCATATGAAAGCATCCCCTGAGAATTGTTGGAATAAGAACTACCGTACCATCAACAACAGCACCGTGTCTTTCCTTAGCAATATAACCAGCGCAAGAGATGTTTTCTATTGTGTAACTCCACATTCCAGTCTTGGAAAAGCAGGTCTTTAGTTTCTCCAATAATGTCTCTTAGCATGTGATCTTTAGAGCAATCATGCATAAGAACATTGATGTCATCAAGAAAGTCAAGATAGAGAAGGATTTTTTGTAGCCCCATCTGTTGACCAAGTTTTAGTCCTAACATGATGGTACAAATCTCCACTTCAATAATACTATGAAGACTAAGGAATTTATAAAAACTCATCAACCATTCATCCTAGGCGTTTCTTATCACTCCTCCACAAGCTGTTTAGTGTTGGTGTCAAACAAAACCATCCACATCAATGTGGATTGCAAGACTTTTCCTCCATTTTGTGATGGAAAATCTGATGACTTAAATGGTCATTTGTAGTAGTTTCCATGAGAAGATAGTTGTACAAGTGTAACATCTTCCTCATAACAATATACAATAAGCATTAAGTTTGTACTTTCAATCCACGTAAAAATTAAAATAAAACTTATTTTATATATTTATTTCGTATAAGATAAATTATAATTAAAAAATTACTTTTAAAAACTCCAAACTTTATTCCAGGACAAGCACATCTAGTTGCGTCATTGTTGTTGTTGTTTTTTTTCATTTATACTTTTAATTTCTTTTCTTCAACGAGATAATAATCTCAATGTTTTTATAAATTATATCAAATATGACCACCATTAAAGAAAAATCATTCCATCTAAACATATCTGTAAATCATTTTATTTTATTTCCTATAAAAAAAATCGCCACATGCATAGCATGTACAATTGGTAAACATATATCAAAAACTGTTAAAGCTATGGTACCTGCAACGAAAAAACCACGTAATAATCTTATTCCCCAAAAAAAAAAGACAAGCGTTTTATTTTTATTTTTTTCTTGGAATATCATCGGAAGGACGAAGAAGGAACAACAAGCATCTTATTTTTTTAATGGTGTTTTCCTCGTTTTATTTTTGGACAACTGTGATTTCCTCGTCCAATGCATACATAATTTTGTTGTACTGTAACAGCCCAACAGAGCAACTTAGGATATTGAAGCCCAAAAGATATGAGGGCCGGTGAAGTCCAAAAGATCAGAATCTGAATTCAGACTCTCTGATTCCCTCAAGCTTCTAGAGGAGTCTTCCGTTTCCATTTCGTTACGCTACGATCCTGCATGCCACAAAAACGGATCTCTGGATTCCCTGCCTATCCCTCCTGCCTGCCACAAAAATGAATCTGGATTCCCTGTCTATCCTTAGGGTAAGCAGGGGAGCTCGTCCGTATGAACGAGTTCTTAGCCGTCCAAATTTAGATTTAGATGACTCTTTTTTTTTAAAAAAAATTTGTTTTTATTTTTTTTATATGAAAAAAATCATTTTTTTAGAAAAATGTTAGTATAAAAATTAATTTTATTTTAAGTTTCCTACCTATTAAAATTTTTTAAAAGAATTAAAAAAAATTGATCTCGATCGTCCAGATTAGATCTAGACAGCCCGGACCTTATCCGTACGGACAGGCTCCCCCTACCTTCCCAAAGGAAAGGCAAGGAAACGGTTCCCACAAAAACACCACGACTCCAACTCCATTTTGCCCCCTCCTAGCGCCAATAAGTTGGTTTTTTGGCCAATTAATTTTTTGATAAGGCCTAATAAGGTACTCTCTCGATTCTAATTATAAGACATAATTGACTTTTTTTAGAGAGATTAAGAAAGCTAATTAAATTACTTTAGAATATTTTTATTTTTATTTTTTTCCTTTAAATTAATTAGTTTGACTAGCAAACTAATATATAATCTAAGAATATATAACATATGAAAAAATTAAGTTACTTATTTAGCTTCCTTAATCCCTAAAAAAAAGTCAAATTTATTTTATAATTAGAACCGGAGGTAATATATTGAATTATAACTTCATTAGAATAGTTTTTTTTTTCCAGAAGATTTAAATAGCATTTAAAGAATATAACTATCAAATATACATATCTATGTAAATTTTGGAATTAATATATCTGATAACAAAAATATAAAACGTATGCCTAAATTCAATCTTAAACAAACTTTTGATTAGTCTTCACAAAAAGAAAAAGAATGTGATGAGATAGAATATCCCTGGCTTGAGAAGAGAAATTCCCAACGCAAAAACAAGGGTGTCACGTGGATCGTGACTGTGCGTAACACGTAAGGATAAGACACGAGTGCCACGTGGATCACTTATAGAAGATGAAGCCAAAAGGTGGATCCACTTTCAAGAATGGATAGGGAAAATTTTCCCATCTGTATTGTTTAGATTTAATTTTTTTTAATTGTCATTTTTTAAATAAAAAAATTATTTTTTAAAAATATATTAGTTGAAAGATTATCTTTATTTTAAATTTTCAATTTATTAAAATAATTTTTTTAATAAAATTAAAAAAAAAAAACTGAACCGTCCTGCGACAAGCTTCCCTACATAGGTAGGGAAAGTGGCAAGGGTTTGTTTACCAAACTAATGACCACACAAAGAAACCCCATTGAACTTTCCGCCTCGAGACACGACGGCAGCATAACAGCGGAATCAGTAAAGTAACTTTGCCAACCAAGTTCAGAGCAGGAAACTCTATCGCCAAGATAAGATTGCCTTGAAACGCTCGCTGCGCATTATCCATTTTCTTTGCTTCGGGGCCTTTGTTTTTCTTATCAACATCTTCTTCACTGAAATCCCAGCTCAAGTAGAATAGCCAACTAATATATGGTTGGCTTGTTGAGGAGTGAAATTTGACCCAAAGAAGCTTTCCTGTGGAGAGTACTGAAGGATTTTCGTAGATTTTCCTGGACTGCATGAGTGGGTTAAATCCCATAGGGTCCTTCAAGTTTAGGAGCTTGAAGTTTTACAAGCAGCAGAATCCATGGTTATTGCTACGGCCGCCCTCTCTAGCTATTCTTTCAATTTTTCGGTTCGCCAAGCTTCTCTATCGTCGCCGTCTTCCGCTCGAATTCGCCATCGCTTCCCTTCTAGCCGATGGCTGAACTTGAATCATCCCTGTGCCTCTCAGAGGTACGCCCTTTCTGCGGGATTAAAGCTCTTTCATCCTTTTCATTCTTCTTCAGATAAGATATCTATCGGCGAGCCGTTATTTTTCAGACTCGGGGTCGGGGGATGAAAAAAAATTGCCATTGATTTCTTTGAATTTTCTCGAAGGCTGGGTGGACAGAATAATCACTTTTTTTGGGGGCCTAAATATCATTATAGACATTATTTCTTCGTCATAGTAAGTCTACCATCGGGCCTGATTTTATTTTTCAATCCTCCCATTAGGATTTGTGTAAACTACGGATAATGAAATGAACGGGTAGCTGAATGAGGATAATTTGGACGTCATGAACATAGCTTATGTTGGGTATGTGACTTGAAAGATGAACGATATAGATGCCATTTCAAATTTGACTCTGAATTAATTGTTTCAAGTGTCAAACATCGTTAGAACCTCCCTCATTCCCCATTTCGGTTACAGGTTTGACTGTTTAAGTTCAAGATGTTCAATAACAAATACCGACATACAATTGGATCATGTCACAACGGATGAGGCTCGAGGAGAGTCATCAACTGTTGAACCTAATTGTCCGGTGCCAATAGTTAAACTCAACTCTGATGTACTTGAGACTGAGACCCTGAATCTACTGACGGAAGACACATATGTAGATAGTCTCTTGACAGCATTACCTGTATGCTATTTTCTTCATATATAGTATTCTTGAGTCTTGCCTTACTGTTTGTCATCTTAATCTGGTCTTCTCTACAGGTTTTGTCGGAAGAAGAGCAACATGTCCTTGCAGCTACACCAGCTCACCCAGGTGCATTATATGGTGAGACACTTCCTAAGTTTACAAACTCCAATCAAGTCGTTGTGATGCTTGCGTAGGTTGTGATATTTGTCATTGAGTTAAATCAAGTGAAGTTTCTTTGGTAAACTAAAACATGTTGATTTTTAACACTGTCCAAGAGATGGTTGACTGCCATTTGGATCTTGTTTGATAATCTTAATCTGAATCTTCTGTCCTAGAAATCTACTGATGATCTTGAAGTTGAATGCTTGAATTATCTAAAGCAGCTGTTTACTTGAAGGGTATATATTTTTCAGCTTTTTATGCAAATTGCATAGCTGGAAATTTTGTTGAGCAACTTTGGAATTTTGCTTGGCCTTCTGCTATTGCCTTGATTCATCCAAGCCTTTTACCTGTTGCGGTAATGGGTTTTTTTGCCAAAGTTGCTATAATTGTTGGAGGCCCCCTGGTTGGGAAATTTATGGACCATTTTCCCAGAGTATCTGCATATAACTGCTTGAATGTCATTCAGGTGAGCCTTTATAAGCAGTACAAAGTCAAGCAGGATATTAGAATTCCCAAAAAAATCATTTTTATCATTTTTGCTGTTGCCAGGCTGCTGCGCAGTTGCTTTCTGCGACAATGATCATTCATGCCCATTCTGTTCGTCCTACCTCTGTGACTTCCATGCTTCTATGTCCATGGTTTGTCGTCTTAGTTTTAGCTGGGGCTATCGAAAGGCTATGTGGTGTTGCAGTGGGAGTTGCAAATGAACGTGACTGGGTTGTATTGGTAATTTTATAGAACTTCACTCATTCCCTTTTTTCTGACTTGTTCTGTTTAGAAAATTGCTCTAATCCTTGTCATGGTTTCTTTTGACAGCTGGCAGGAGTGAATAGGCCAATTGCACTTGCACAGGCTAATGCAGTTCTAAATCGAATTGATCTCATTTGTGAGGTATTTGATAGCTATCCAAATGTTCATTCTAAGTTGATCAGCCAGTGTATATAATTACAAGCTCTCACTTCTCAGGGTATAGAATCAGTTTTACTGTGGAGAGACTTATGAAATGTAGATTTACAGATAGTTGGGGCATCACTTTTTGGAGCTCTCCTTTCTAAATTTCATCCAGTAACCTGCTTGAAGTTTGCTGCTGGCTTAATGATGGGATTACTTCCTGTTACGGTAATTGCTTTTCCTTATTTCTTCTATTGGTTGGAAGATGGATTTGTTTTCACCCTCCATTCTAAATTTACAGATTGCACTCACATGGTTAGCCAACAAGCTCTCCACTGGTGTTCTCGACCAGTCTAAATCTTCACAAACTTATTGCAAAGTATTCACTGAAGATTCTGGGCCACATGCTTACAATATAGGTATAATTTATGGTGATATTTTTTTTTTGTTCTATTACAAAACATAAAAGTAGAATTTCTTTGCTGGATCATCTCATCATCTGGTTTTATCAGATATTTTCAATTAATTGTCTCCTGGTTAACCAGTTGTTAAAGGTGTAGAAGCCATAAAGCTGGGCTGGAAGGAATATCTGGGACAGCCAGTTCTTCCGGCAAGTCTTGCGTGGGTGCTCCTATACTTCAATGTTGTTCTTGGACCAGGAAGTTTGATGACGGCATTTTTAACACAACACGGTATGTAAAATTACCTTTAACAAACTTTTTTTTTGGAGAATACTTTTTCATCTGACGGACCAAATCTTGTGGTGCAGAAAAGAGTGAAACATTGAAATTCAAGTTTTTAAAGAATTGATGTCTGTCTCTCATAAATGACAAAGGAATTACCTTTCTGAAAACTTGTGTGTTCAAACCCTAGAAAGAGTTATTGACACTTATTCGTTAAAACTAACAGAGTATATGCCCTATTTTTTTCATGTTCAATCTCTGATTATAAGATACATACCTTGTAGAGAGTTGTGAGAAGAACTAGCTCATCAAGTACATGAATGTTGCTGTTCCAAGTTTGTTTACCTCCACCCCCTCGTTGAAACCAATGCTAACCCCAACATATTACTTGGATTCTTCAACAGGATTACATCCCTCTATCATTGGAGGATTCAGTGGATTGTGTGCTTTTATGGGTGTTGCCGCAACATTTGTGTCTTCAACTCTGGTCAAACAATTTGGCATTTTAAAGGTTCCTTCTTCAGCTTCTTTTTACTAGACAATTGAGCGTGAGAACTTAAAATGCATGTGCTTTTTTTAAAAATAAAATGAAAGGAAGGCTTTCTCTAATCCAGGCTGGGGCAGTTGGATTGGTGTTTCAAGCTTTACTTCTCAGCATGGCTATAGCTGTATATTGGAGTGGATCGATTTCCCAACAAAGCCCTCTTCTTATCTTCTTGTCACTGATTGTAAGTCGTTTTAGTAATTTTATTATGCCACTATTCATTCACGTTAAACCCTATATACAGGGAGCCTTGCTGCAGCTCAAGAGCCTAAATCATGGCAAGTGGACATAATTGATAGAGATCCAAGTTCAGTTTATACTGAAATAGTTTTGTATACTATAAAATGGAAGTAGATAGTTCTAATGAAACCTTTAATCAGATTCTCTGAATTCTCAATTTGAAATTCTATGTGCAATTGGTGACAAGCAAGAATTGAACCCATGTCAAGTTGTCTGAAATTCCCTATTCAATGTTTTATTTTTCAAAAGAGGAGCTCTCTGCTATAAATGGCAACATTTTGTTCACCAAATGTTTTCTGTGCGCCTCTGCATGCAGATATTGTCACGGTTAGGACACATGTCGTATGATGTTGTTGGTGCTCAGATTATTCAGACAGGGATCCCATCATCCAAAGCAAATCTCATAGGGACGACAGAAGTTGCTGTTGCTAGTTTGGCAGAGTCTATAATGCTGGGAGTTGCCATAATTGCAAATGACCCTTCTCATTTTGGGTTTTTGGCAATATTGTCTCTTCTATCTGTGGTTGGTGCAGCATGGATGTTTTGCAGATGGCTGTTTAATCCAACAGATGAACAAAAAAACCTTTTTTCTTAGGATCCTCAATTTTGACATTTTTGTAAGTATCCATTTCATTTATTTTTAACTGATTTCCGACCCAACTTTCTATCCCTTGTGTTATATCCTTATTATAGGCATTGCCTCGTCTGTTTTTGCACTTGTTTGCTTCATTAGCTGCCCCCAGTTGATGCAAAGGTCTGCTGACATGGGCAAAAGCCAAAGCATATGTTAAGAAATGTATTGAAGGATGTGGATTATTTATGAGGTGGAAGAAGGCTGAGGCTTTTTTCTTCCACGTGATCACATACTATGGTATAGATAGATACACGGCTGTGACTGTAAATTTGTAAAATGCCCCGACAAAATCAGATTGGATATGAGATCTTAGTAGGTCCAGACATGTAACAAACATTTTGTAAAGCATTTGTCTATTCAATATTTTTGTGTGTCATTGCTTAATAGTAAACACTTCAATTAAAAAAAAAAAACACTTCAATTCAAAGAGCGGTATGAAAGAGCTGATGAAGCCATTGAGGAAGAGCACAGCAACAAACGAAATGAAAGATAATAGCCATTGGTGGGAAACCACTGATCAAGATTGGAGAAGAGGAGAATGTGACAAGTAATTGGGGTATACGCATGTGTTTTGCAGGTTGAGTGACCGGTGATGGTGCTGAGAAGAGTTGGATGCGTCTTGATCTGGCCTCGTTCAAAATCGTGGGAAACGTCGTGTTGATTTGGACACATCCACCATCCCTTGTTTTGTTATTCCATATCTTCCCTCACCCTCAACCTGAATAATATATGTACATCAATTATTTTAAATGAAACTGTTGATCATGCCACTAATTAGGAATTCAGTTACTAAAAAGTTCAAGTTCATGCACTTCGATAACAGGAATGGCTTTAAGCATTTAACAAGTATTTGAAACAAATATTTCCATATTAATTGTACGAAACATATCCTTTGTAATAAAGGTTCTATAAAGATTTTTAAATTTTATCTTCTAAAGTTGTATAACCTTGATGATAATTAAATTACAATATTACATAATCCAACTCAACCCTTCCTTCAGGTTGGTTTCTCTCATCATTTTTAAATCATACCTGTTAAATTAATATAAAAAATCACATTATAACTTTAACTTTTCTCTCATTTTCTTAATTAACAGCTATCTAGATGAGACTGATGAGGGATATGGAGAAAAAGGATAAAAGAGAAAATCCTCTTCCGTCCCCATTCCTTGCCAAAGACAGAGAGCTACGTACGGATCATGATTGCAGCATGTACATACTACGTATACGTAGTAGGTGTTTTCAGTTTTCTGCATCTTGCAAAACTGCTCTTCTATACGTAATACCAAAACATAAAGGTGAGTTTTTCCCTAGAATTGGGAAATTGAAAAGAAATAATATAGTGGTGAGTTCATAAAGAAATCTACGATCTTAGTAGCCTGAGAAGGTGGGGGGACGAGGGAGTTTGTCAAAAACGGCAAGCAGTGTTATTAAAGCAAATTTGGCCCACCGTGAGGGAGAAAGGAGCGTGATGCTAACATGGTAGACCCTTCTTGCTACTTCTATCTTCCATATACTCTAATCTAAACTCACTAGCTAGGATCAATCTTAGTTACTCTTCTTCCTTTTAGTAAGAATTCTAAATATTACTGAAGAGTTTAAAATACTATGTTAGGGTTCTATATGTCCTCTTTTGAAGAAAGATACATGTTAGGAGAAGTTATTAAATATTTAGGGAAGTTATTGTATTTTATCTATTGTGGTAGTTATTATATCTTATCTGTTTTAGGGAAGTTGTGATAGAAAGTTATAGTTTTCTTTATAAATATATTGTATTCTTTTCCAAAAAGGATTATGAAATATATGATATTCAGAATTATTGTATTGGTTAGAGTTTAGATTCTGCTCTAGATTATCTCTCTTTTCCTTTTCTTATCTTAAATTCTCTCCAATCCTATCAATTGGTATCAGAGCGGTTAATCTTTGGGGCCTGTTTGTCATCATGGTGAACACCAGAAATTCTTCTTATGAGAATGTGTCACCAATACAGCAAAACCAGAACACAGAACAATCGCCCATTCCCAATCCACAGAATGACCCTGCTGTGATTTTAGTTCAACAACCCACTCAAAACCGTCCAGACTCCAACCAACCTCAATTGGAAGCCATCCTTGCGCAATTACAATTGATGAACTCAGAGATTAACTTCTTGAAGAAAGCAAAAGGACCAAGGATATTTACTGGAGAAACGAGTTACAATTTTAGAAATCCATATGGTGAGCAAGATGAAACTGATATGGAGAACTACTCAGGAAATAGAAATTTTTCCAAGCGTCCATATTCAAAAGTTGAATTTCCCAACTATGAAGGAGGAGATCCAACACGATGGATTTTGAAAGCTAAGAAATATTTTAGGTATTATCAAACTCTTGAAGACTTAAAGGTGGACGTGGCAACAATTAATTTAGAGGGAGACACATTAGATACATTTACCTGGGTTTCTTCGGGAAGAACAATAAGATATTGGGATGAATTGGTTCAAGTATTTCAAGAACAATTCGGCCCTGCTGAATTTCAAAATCTTGACGTTCATCTCTGCGGAATAAAGCAAACAGTCACGGTGGGAGAATATAAACAAGAATTTGTAAGAAGTCAATCGCGTGTACAAGGTTGGCCAGAACATTGTCTTCTAGGCGTCTTTATTAATGGCTTAAAGGAAGAGTTGCAAGCGGACGTTAAGATCCAGAAACCCAGAATAGTATATAAGGCCGTGAGCCTGGCCATAGAATTTGAAGCAAAAATATTATCTCATCCGAACACGCAGTATACTCCACGATATCAATATTCTTGGGCACCAGATCAAATTTCACGGGGCGCTGAATATCCGAACAACAATTTCCAGAATAATAAAACACCTCTGCCACGTCAACAAGGGGACCTGCCACGTCAACAAGGAGAGTGTTTGACCAACGTTTATAACATCGGTATTGATCCCAGAGAGCAGTTACCGTTATCCTCGGGCACCTCCAACGCGTTGCAAACGTATTCTAACCGTTTCCCCTCATCCGCAATTCACGCACAGACTTCGGCCAGTGAAGATGCCGAGCAACAATACCGAAGAGAGAAGGGGCTTTGTTTTAGGTGTGGCAAACGATTTACTCCCGGGCATCGTTGCAAGGCTCCGACGCTGAAACTTATGGAAATAACCAATGACAACAACGCTCCAGGGACGTTTGCAGATGATGAGCATACCAATAATCCTGATAGGGGTGACGCTGGACTAGCCAAAATTTCCTTATTCCCGCCTTGAGGACAAGACTGATTTTCAAGGGGAGGGTATTGTTAGGGTTCCATGTGTCCTCTTTTGAAGAAAGATACATGTTAGGAGAAGTTATTAAATATTTAGAGAAGTTATTGTATTTTATTTATTGTGGTAGTTATTATATCTTATCTGTTTTAGGGAAGTTGTGATAGAAAGTTATAGTTTTCTTTATAAATATATTGTATTCTTTTCCCAAAAAGATTATGAAAGATATGATATTCAGAATTGTTGTATTGGCTAGAGTTCAGATTCTGCTATAGATTATCTCTCTTTTCCTTTTCTTATCTTAAATTCTCTCCAATCCTATCATACTAAGCAAAAGGAGCGTACATTTCCAAAGACTGATTTTCATGCAGCAGTGCCCGTTATGGACATTAAACTACGTTGCTCTCTGACATTTCTTTCCTTCATAATATATCTCCATATATGTCGTTCAGTTACGAATGCTGATATACAAAGTATATACTTCGATTCTAACCAAGTTTACTGATAGTGAGAGTAATAAGAGGATTAAAAGTGCTTCCTTTACGTTCAAATCAACCCTGCCTTGAAATCGTTTGATCGATAATTCAATATATATTTAGTTGTGATTATGCCTCATATGAGATTAACTCATCAACTGCAGCCAGATAGCGTACCAAACATGGTTAATTATGTGTGAAATACGGAAAGACAAGCTAATTAAGTAATTAGTTGAAAGCTACAGGATAAACACACGTTAATCATCCTCGGCTTCTCGTAATCGAACAATAACTAAACTGGATTCTTCATGATAACTGTCTCCATATAACTTGACAAGTTCATGATGAATTGTTCCAAGTCCCTCTCTCCTTTGAAATGTGAGGTAATTATGGGTCAGGAAATAAATTCAATAAATCACGAATCCGGACAATGTTAAGGTTACTTCGACTTCACAGGGAACCTGTTTCTCCAAGTAGTTTTATTGGTAATAACAGATCATGGCAAACTAACGTTATCGCCATCATTATTTTTATTGCTTGAAAGAAAAGTGGGTCAAATGTCGTCTTCTTCTTGCCTTTGGGTTGAAAGTTGAAACTGTCTGGCTGCAAGAGACGCCACCGCCAACTACTCACATATCCATACAAATATATAATGTTAACACTACATATTAAATATAATAATCTTCGACATTAGCACCCCTATAAGTGCTAATACAATCACATTAATCTGACTTTCACTTGTTATTCAAGTTACTTTACAGTTGAATATCCTTAATATATGTATACGTATATTAAATTTTGAGGGCGCGCGGGGACTGCGTCATGAACACGACGGTGAGATAGAACTTGTTCGTATTTGGTAGGTGGTGTACATAAATCGGTTGGCTGTAGGTATGAGACATTTAATTCCAGTATAGCAAACTTCATCTAGAGTTTATTCAGGGAGATGGGAAGGAAAAATGGTTTGATTGGATTAGGAAAATGATTGTCCAAATCAGATAGGAGATCAAGGTCCAATTAAATTGACTTTTACACCACTCCAATTGGGGTTAACTGGGTCCCCTAATACTTTTGTGAGACATACAGTTACCTAATCGACTCAACACTGCCTTTTGATTCAGTATAAGAAGCAAAGTTTTCGGCTCTGACGAGGCACTCCACTTTGAGTAATTAATCAACTTGGGAGTTATACTACTCCTGGTTCATTTCCGTATCGAGTGCTCAAAATACATACACACATGCGAGTCAAGGATATGGGTGCTTTGCTTTGTCCTTCAGCTGCATATTTAGCAGCTTTTCTTCTGGCTGTCACCTCCCTTAGCTTCTTCCCCGGTGTTGTGGCTGCAGCAAAGCATGGGCCAATAACAAGACACTATACTTTTGATGTATGCTTCTTAATCTGGAATAGTCATTATTAATACGATGATTTTGACATAGCCGCCATTTTTCTCGCAATTATGAGTAAGTTCATTTTGACAATATCTGGTGTTGGATTCTAACAGGTAAGGATGCAAAATGTGACACGCTTGTGCCACACCAAGAGCATGGTAACGGTGAATGGAAAGTTCCCTGGGCCTCCTATCGTTGCCAGAGAGGGAGACCGAGTTGTGGTTAAAGTGGTTAATCGTGTTCAATACAACGTTAGCATCCACTGGTAAGCATACATATAGTACAAACTTGAAATGATTCTGATCAACATATACATGCTTTAATTTGGCTACTGTTTCCATGCTGGTGACAGGCACGGGATTCGACAACTTCAAAGCCAATGGTCAGATGGACCAGCATACATAACTCAGTGCCCAATCCAAACGGGTCAGAGCTACATTTACAACTTCACTTTAATTGGCCAGAGGGGTACTTTGTTTTGGCACGCTCACATCTCATGGCTTAGAGCTACCCTTTATGGACCCATTATCATCCTTCCCAAGCCTGGAGTTTCTTACCCTTTTGCCAAGCCCCACAAGGAAATCCCCATCTTGTTTGGTACTCCCAACTAAACTTTATACTATACGCCTTTATTCACAGATACTGATTCGACCTTTTCCCCTTTCCGGATGCTAAGAGCCATTATTTTTTCATCGCAGGTGAGTGGTGGAATACAGATACAGAGGCAGTAGTAAGCCAAGCTCTTCAGAATGGTGGTGGCCCTAATGTATCTGATGCATACACCCTGAATGGACTTCCTGGCCCACAGTACAATTGCTCTCAGAAAGGTATGTACGAGTAATACTTACCACCAAAATTCTTACTTCAGCTGAAAATTAAAGACTATACGCTTGTGCTTTCTTTTTTTCTTACAGAAACCTTCAAGCTAAAGGTGAAGCCAGGGAAAACTTACCTCCTCCGTTTGATCAACGCTGCACTCAACGATGAGCTCTTTTTTAGCATAGCAAATCACAGCCTCACAACAGTGGAAGCCGATGCTCTGTACGTGAAACCATTTAAAGCCGACATACTTCTCATAGGGCCAGGGCAGACCACAAATGTCCTCTTCAAAGCTAAAAGAAACCCACCAAATGGCCGTTTCCTTATGGCAGCTAGACCTTATAACACTGGCCTCGGCACTTTCGACAATACCACCACCGCAGGTTTACTCGAGTACGAAGGCATTTCAAAATCCTCTCCTCTCATCAGACCAACCCTCCCTGCCATAAACGATACTTCTTATGCTGCCAATTTCAGTTCTAAATTCCGCAGCTTAAACAAGCCACAAGTCCCTCAAACTGTAGACAAAAGCTTTTTCTTCACTGTAGGACTCGGAAGCAGCCCCTGTCCTAAAAACCAGACTTGCCAAGGCCCTAATGGCACCAAGTTCGCTGCTTCCGTCAATAACATATCCTTCGCAATGCCTGCTACAGCAATCCTACAGTCCTATTATTCAAGGAAATCAAACGGGGTTTTCACCACTGATTTCCCAAGCCGTCCCTTGATTCCTTTTAATTACACGGGTACCCCTCCCAACAACACCATGGTCATGAATGGTACCAAAGTGGTGGTGCTTCCGTTCAACACGAGTGTGGAACTGATAATGCAGGACACAAGTATTCTTGGAGCAGAGAGTCACCCTCTCCATCTGCACGGATATAACTTCTATGTGGTTGGGCAGGGTTTTGGTAACTTCAACCCCAAGAAAGACCCAGCTAACTATAATCTTGTAGACCCAGTGGAAAGGAACACTGTGGCAGTGCCATCTGGTGGGTGGGTAGCTATTCGTTTCTTCGCTGATAATCCAGGTCAGTATATTACACTACTAATCATTCAACTCCAAAATTGGGTGACTACGGTTTCGTTAATTAATATTAATATTACGTTTTTGTGATGCAAATGAATATATAGGAGCGTGGTTTATGCACTGCCATTTCGAAGTGCATCTGAGCTGGGGGTTAAAGATGGTATGGATTGTGCTGGATGGAAAGCAACCGAACCAGAAGTTACCTCCTCCGCCGGCGGATCTCCCCAAGTGTTGATTCTTTAGCTTAACCGTTTCCCGATAACTGATGCATGTTTGCCTTTTCTTTTTCTTTTTCGTTGTTTATATATGCTGTTTTCCCTCCTCACTCACAATATATCTTCCAGAGTTTATTGATCGGTCGAAGAGATTGTTCGGAGTCGATTTTGCTTTTGTATTGAGTTTATAATTTGCGAGAAATAAAATTACGCAACCGTACGTTTGCTTCCATTTTCTGCCTATTTACCTTTATGTTTCTGGCAATACCAAAGACAATGTTTTATCGCTAGATTAATTAAAAGTCTGTTATAAAAAAAAAAGAATAATTAAAAGTCCATTGGTCCATCAATGTCCTAATTAATATAAATATAAATGAATAATTTACGCCATTTTTTTTTTATTGCTTGCATGCACCTTTAATTACTTTTGTTTCTTTTATAATTTGTAGCATATTTGGATAATATCACTCGTGGCGGTCTGGCAAAAAATGATTAGCTAATGGGGGAATTACTCGCAACTTTTTCTTGAAAAAATATCTTGAATGGGACATTTTATTTTGTGAAGATTTAGAAGGGTGTTTAGAAACTATCAAAACTTATGTTTTAAAAACTATTTTTCGTAAATTGAAATAAAACTTCCCTCATATATTTACCTTTTGCTATTCCTGGACAACTAGCTTCATTTAGAATAAAAAGAAAAGGGTTTAGTTTAGAACTGTTTATATATATATATACACATACACTAGTTTAGAACTGTTGATTTTTTTTTTGATATTAGAAAGTTTTGAAGGTTCCATCTAACCATTTGTAGAAATAGTGAATAGTAAAAAGGATGTAAAAGTCATTAAAAAAGTAAAAGGCCCAAGAACTTTTGAGGCCCAAATTGATTTCATGAGTTGGGCTCGATGAACAAAGAAGGGCTGGGTTGCCATAATTCTTTGGTTCGTAAAAATGGTCTGGTAAGGCCCACACGAAACTATCTTGAACTCAAGGTTTCTTTCCTACATTCTTAATTTTTAATTTTGTGTATCAATTTTTTTTTTAATTTTATGATAAACTTATTGGAAAAAAACAAGCTCACTCCGGACGACGGCGCCAGATGCTTCGAGTTCGAGAGTGGACGCCTCAGTTCCGTCATGGTAAAGTCTCGATTCACTGTCCGGCCTCTTTTCTCTCTCTGTCACAATAGTTTCTTAACTATCGTTTTATCAATGGATGCCTGTGGTTCGTCGATGCCATTGCCAAAGGCGTTATACTATTGCATCTCACTGTAGTATTTTCTTTTCTTCCTCCTTTTTTTTTCCTGTTGATTATCGACACTACCCGAGCATGGTATTAGAATTACCTCACTTCGCAATAGTTTGTTGATTATGCTGCGTTGCACTCGATTTCACTTTTCATTAAACATTCAACTATCTACGCCGTGATCAGGCGTCACTTTTCTTCTTATTACGTTTGCAGGATTTCCAGGGCTTCTTAAATGACTTGCAAGATTGGGAACTTTCTCGTAAGGACAAAGCGCGAAAAATGAAGTCACAAGCGCCGCAAAAGGAAAAAGTTGGTAATTTTTTTTCTTACCTCAGAGAAGTTGCGAGTTGTTCTCTGAATTTGTATGTGAACGAAATCCAGCCATCAGAGTATTTCCATACCGGACTGTACGATCATTCTGCTGCTAATCTGTTTTCAACCAAGTTAGGCCTGTGCTGTCAGAACCCGAGCAGAGTTGAACAGGCAATCAGATATTATGTTTTCAATGAACCTACTGCATTTTTTTTAGTCTCCTCTTTAAATTTTCAGTCTTTAGAGGCAGTTTTTTTAACTTGAATGAACTTTCTTCCATATGCCGACCCCATCTAGTACGATAAGTCTTTGCTGTTGTTGGTGTTGAACTTTCTTCCATATCATATGTTGAGAATCTGGTTTAATAGTTAGTTTAGGCTTCTGTGCCAGAATGTTTAGTTCAGAGAACGAGGCAGAAAACGGTTCACTTGTCGTATAGGCATATTACCAGCAACCAGTTAATTTATGGTGTACTCATTTGTTGAACGCGGGAATTATATTTCATTAATTGGTTTTGCTGTTGTTTCTAATGCTTCATATATTAGAACCTCTCATAAATGCTAAGAGGAAAAAAAAACGTGGGCTCGTTGGGTTTCATCTATATGTACTTCTTTTCGTAAGGATGCTTCCATGTTGTTGAGAAAAATGATGCTTGATATTCTGATGGGAACTTACGAAGTGTTTATCTTCTTAAAATACTGGATCAGTGGGTGTGGAGACAGGATCAAGAGGAGAAATTTCATCGTTTGATTTTATGAAAAGTACTTCAGGACAATATGATTTATCAAGAAATAAAGATCCTTTTGGTAATGTCCATAGTGGTCTCACCACTGAAGATGTTCCCAATGCTGCTTCGGAAAAAGAACTGGTAGTAGCACTATATACTAAGATCCTTTTTTTCCCTTCCAGTTTTACTGTTGTTATCATCCATATTGACGATCGTTTAATTACTTTTAATTTACAGGGTAATGAATACTTCAAGCAGAAGAAATTTAAGGAAGCTATTGACTGCTATTCAAGAAGTATTGCCTTCTCACCAACAGCCGTGGCATATGCAAATAAAGCAATGGCCTTTATCAAACTCAGAAGGCATGCTTTAATTGATGTGCATTTCATCCTTTTAGAACTCCTTTAGCTTAAACGTTGTTGAGATGGTTGATTTTGAAAAGGACAGGATTTTTAATTGCAAGACAGACTCATAATCATGTAGGTCACTGAAACATGATTCTTTTCCCCCCTGCATGTGTCTGCAGATTTCAACAGGCTGAGGATGACTGTACAGAGGCTTTAAATCTAGATGATCGTTACATAAAAGCATACTCACGCCGAGCAACAGCTAGAAAAGAACTTGGGAAACTTAAAGAAGCAATGGAGGGTATGTTAAAAGTCTAGCTTGATATTTTTGATTAGCAAAGACACCTCTGATTTATACTCGAGTTTGTTGACTCTGATTACTGCATAAACTGCAGATGCTGAATTTGCTCTGCGCTTGGAACCTGAAAATCAAGAAGTCAAGAAACAGTATGCTGATATCAAATCTTTGTATGAGAATGTAAGCACCTCAATGGATAGTTAATATAATTGCAGCACGTATGTCAATTACTCATCATTACATTTTTCAATTGTTATGTTGACCGTGAATTATACGCTAATGTGGTGCCCTATAAAACTTAGGGCAAGTGGGTTGTGCTGGAAAAATGTTGCCTGTTATGAAATGGTCAGCCCGCCAATGTATTGGGCCAATGTATATTCACAGTAGCCAAATCCTAAAATTGAAGATATGCTCAAAGACAGGAAGTCGTAGTTTTTTAAAATGCAATAAAATGGTGCAGGAAAGGAGTGTAAGGAGACCAGGAACGCCATCATTTTTAACTTATGATAAATATCTTTGCAAAAGACTGGTGGAGAGTGTAACCTAGTAATATGACTTTATTGCTCAAGTCAAATGAGGTGCAAGATTTTATATTGTCCCAGTCAAAGGGTTTAGTTGAGAGCTCCAAGCATATGGGATTAAGACTTGTTTTCTGAAATAATATGTCTTCTCGGTATCTATTACTTTGGTCACTCTCGCATCTCTGTTGGAGTGATTTATGACTCTTGAAGCTTTCTGGCTATTATCCAGGAAATTCTTCAGAAAGGATCTGGAGCTCTGAGAAGCTCTTTACAGGGAACTCAGAAGGTGGGAAAGTCAGAGGCAAATATTGACAGGACGACCATCCATCCTGTTCCAAACGGTACTGAAAAATCAAGGCCTGCTGATGTTCAAGATCACACGGAGGTACTGATAACTATAGCTTTTGGTGTTAAGAGCCTTGCAATTCCCCTGTACTCTAGTGTCAAAGGAAGTTCTTCTTGGGTTGCTCATTTCACACTCCAAATTCGTAAATTATTTCCTCTCGTTTGTTAAAAAAGAAAAAAGAAAGTTTATGTTTACGGCTAAAAACACACTGAAGACCAGCATTACCTAATTTGCAGTTTGCCCAGTAAAAATTGTATGGATACATGAAATAAGCATGCAACTAATGGGTATCTATTTTAATTAACTTCTTGTTTTACATCTCCAACAGAGACATAGCAGAATTAAAAAGCAAGAAATGAAGGCATCCGTTCAACATCTTGCTTCAAGGGTAGCTTCTCGAGTCATGGCTGAAGCTGCAAAAAATATAACATCGCCAAATTCAGCTTATCAGTTTGAGGTCTCATGGAGAGGGTTTTCAGGTGATCCTGCCCTGCAGACTCGTCTTTTAAAGGTAAATAGTGCGATGCACTGATGATTACTGCTTTAATTTTAGTGTCAACTACAACACCTTGTGTTCTTATTCTTGGTCCTCAGTAGTATCCTACTTTTTGCAATAAATGATGATGGTTTTCCTATGTCATATGTTAGGCCATATCTCCTCAAGATTTACCAAAGATATTCAAAAATGCCTTATCTTCTGCCCTACTAATGGACATCATTAAGTGTGTGGCGTCCTTTTTCATGTAAGCAATCATCTAATAAAATCTGTATCAGTTGTAGTGAACTGTGTTTGAGCTTTTACTAAGCCCACCATATGTGTGTGTGTGGGTGTCTTTGGCAGTGAAGACACAGCTCTGGCTGTTAGTTACTTGGAGCACTTGACCAAGGTTTCAAGATTTGACATGCTCATTTTGTGTCTTACAACAACAGATAAGCATGGTATGTTTATTACTCGGCCGTCAACTCCAAGCAGTTACTATTGCCGTATTTTAAGAATCTATTAAACTAGAACTGAAGTTACAGAAAAAATACACGCACACACACACACACATATTAAGGATGAGAAATAGGAGATGGCGAGAATTAGAATTGTATCGGGTGTCTCCCACAGGAATGAATACTCATTATATGAACTTGAACTTCATCTAAACTCCAACTTGTACACTTCCTTCCTTGAACATGAGTACTTCCTTTACAAGGCTAGACCTAGAAGTAGTCAAGTAAATGACCATGTCCAATTGACCAATTCCAAACCCATTTTTCTGTTGGCAATAGCAATTCCTTTCTTATAACTTTTTGCACTCCCAATGCAAACATGATTTAACTGAGTACCTGGCTTATTTACAGATCTGCGCAAGATCTGGGAGGAAGTTTTCTGCAGCGAGGCAACTCCAATGAAGTATGCAGAGATTCTTGACAACCTCCGATTCAAATACTGCATTGAACATTGACAGGAATGAATATTGCAGGATGTATCTTATCTTTTTTACTGTTGTTTTCACTTGTAAATTATTATGATATTAAAATGATTGAGCGTCATTGAATCTGAAACTGACAATTGCAATTAATTTATTAGTCAAAGAAAAGGATCCTTGTGCAATCCCATATATTGTTCCAACTTCTTAAATAAGAATTCAGATATAGGGACTGCTCAAATTTGATTGCGTTTCTTGTCAATTTTTCTCTAGAAGTTGAATTATAGGATTTAGATGACATGTGTTATGTCGAGTTTGCTGGATAAAAGTGGCAATTTTCAATCCAGCCATCCTCCATTGAAAGCGCCTAGATTTTCAGTACGAATCTAGAAGAAATTATGATTGGCTAACCTACTCAAAAAGCAAGGAAGGTATTCATTTAGCCCAACTTAGGGAATCACTATTTTACTTTCATATCCCACCCACTCCCAGGGGCCATGTGGCTGGCAGACATTAATGTATTTGCTACTGTTAATGATCAGGTGGGACATCCTCACTAAAGCTGCGGGACCACAAGGTCCCATTGCCTGTATTGATGCGTGTCATTTTGCGCACCATGAAGAGCACCGATAGATGGTGGGGCATTTGAGTATTTGAGTATATCAATGAAAGAGACTGGGGTTGTAGAAACGAGGAATTGAAAAAAAGGGGGGGGGGGTAAAATTCATTGATTTGATGGACGTTGAGTGACAGAAAAGTTGGGGCTGCTCAGGAGGAACTTAATTGAGACTCCCACAACGACAAGCAACATATTACCCGTAAAAAATTGTCGCCAAGGGGATGTCACTGAACTGTATCCATGATTGGCTTTGTGAACGTGGTGTATGTATAGGAATGATTTTGCCATGTGCACCGCTCGCAAGGCATCGCCTGGTTCGTGTGTTTATGAAATTGTCGTTGAAAATCATTTAAATTAGAATTTTCACAAGGATCATAATCTGTCTAATCAATATGCATAATCTGTAAACATATAAAACTTCTACATAAGAAGGAAAACAATAAAAATAAATTCACAAGACTGCCGAATATGGTTATGAACTATGCAGAAATCCGGGCCCAACTTTTGTTGTGTCTTTAAGACAATTTTGCTCCCTCAATATGGATGACGAAGGTTTCTGAGCAATTGTCTCCCAGGATAGAGCGGATTATTCGTCTCCAGAAAGATGGTTCTGTCTGTCTGAAGCCCAAGCGAATCCAATAAGTCTGCTTTCGGAACGCACAGAATGTAAATGCAGTATACAGACAAAATGTATGTAGAAAAACGTTATTCTATTCTGTGACTAGGGCACCCTATTTATAGACTTTGAAAAAGCACGATCAGATGGACTTGTCTCTTGTTGGTGAACCGGCACGACCGTGGCAAACTAACGCGACCGGTGGTGGCGAACTAGTAAGACTTCTTATTCATAACCCATAGGATTTAGTCATAAATTCCAACAATCTCCCACATGGATAAGAAGTTAGTCCATCATGACCAAATGCAAATGATCATGTATGCAAAGTGCGATTCCTCTACGAGAAACAACTGCATCGAGAAAGGTAGGGGTTGCCTTTGAACCTTCTCTAGTAAAAACCTATCGGATATATTGGTCAATCAGTGGACGTGCTGCCTTGAACTGTCGACCTTTTAGTGTATACCAAGACAATAGGAGTCACGCAGTTGCTCCTCTAGCATCGTTGGTTCTCATGCTGTGTCCATTTTGGCCCTGGACACCGCATGGTTCTGCGAGTGTTCTAGAGAATCGGTCGTTTTAAATTTTCATAGAAGCGGCCCACACTTCACACTCACATAGATGATTCCCTGTGATGTAAGTCAACATGCATCATCTAAACACATCAGATTAAGAAACCATTAAAAGTTTACCCTTATATATATGCACTGTCTTGTCTAGGAATGAGTATGAGTTTAAAACTCCACAGTGTTAACAGTCGATCATCACTTAGTTGTCTCTTTGAACCTAGTTTGTGGGATCTCCACTCTTCTAGGTAGAGTTACCGCAATAATCAACAATGGATCGGCCTTAAACCCATTCCTTTGGACAAATTTCTAACTAACTCTCTAGGAATCCCTTTAGTTAATGGATCCGCTATATTTTCTTTTGATTTCACATAATCAATTGAGATGATTTCATTCGAGAGTAGTTGTTTAACGGTATCATGTCTACGACGTATATGTCTAGACTTGTTGTTGTACATGACATTCTTGACCCTACCAATAATTGTTTGACTATCACAATGTATACACATTGCTGGTACCGGCTTTGGCCAACTAGGAATGTCTTCAAGAAAATTACGAAGTCACTCGGTTTCCTCACCAACTTTATCTAATGCAATGAATTCTGCTTTCATAGTTGATCTTACAATGCAAGTCTGCTTAGATGACTTCCAAGACATAACACCCCTACTAAGGGTAAATATATATCCACTTGTGGATCTTGTGTCATTAGAGCTGGTGATCCAATTTGCATCACAATACCCTTGTAGCACTGTGGGGGTACTTCTCATAATACAAAGTAAAGTTTTGAGTTTGCTTTAAGTAACCCAAAACTCTTATCATAGCTCCCCAATGAAGCTTGTTTGTAGCTTTTTACTACCAGTCTAGCTTTGTACTTATCAATAGTGTCATCTGCTTTCATCTTCTTTTTGAAGACTCACTTAGTTCTCAGAGGTTTATTACCAGTAGTAAGGTCAACTAATTTCCAAGTGTGGTTTGACATAATGAAGTCAACATCGCTATTGATAGCCTCTTCCAAGAAAGGTGCTTTAGGAGAACTCATAGTCTCTCCAAGTGTTCAAGGCTCATTTTCCAACAGATAAGTCAGAAAATCAGGTTCAAAGGATGTTGAAGTCCTTCGCTTAGTACTCCGTCTCAGTTCCTCCTCTCCAAGATTATCATTAGTCGCAATATCCTGAGATATCACTGCATTGTTATTATCATTAATTTTTTTTTTATTGTATAAAAATACATTCTCAAAGAACCTAACATTCCTTGACTCAATAATCGTATTCACCTGGATATCCGATACATTGGACTTATAAACCAAAAACGATATGCACTACTATTAAGTGCATAGCCAATAAACACATAGTCTACTATCTTAGGTCCGATTCTCAACCTTTTAACTTTAGGAATTGCAACATTTGCCAATCACCCCCACATTTTCAAATATTTCAAGGAAGATTTCTTTCCTTTCTATATTTCACATGGTATGCTTTGTGTCATTTTGTGGGGCACTCTTTAATAAAATTATCCATTAAAATGGCTTTCCCTCACAAATTCTGTGGTAACTCGGATATAATCAACATTGCATATAACATTTCTTTCAATGTCTTATTTTTCACTAATATGCAACATTCAACCATAGTGATGTTATAAAAATTTCACTGAATTTGGTAGTAATGCATATTCCAACTACAAATACTTATCATCTTTTGGAGTCTAAATAAAACTACCAACATTTATATTCAATAATTATAAAAACAAATAATCAACCTTTGGGTTGATCCATAAACACCTTATAATAACAAATTTCAATTCATAGCATCAAGGTTATGGATAATCACCATAATATATGGAGTTAAAACAATTTATAAAGAATTGATCACTTTGGTGACTAACAAATTAACCATACCTTTACCACAATATTTGGAATTAAAATAATTCTTAAAGAATTAACCACTTTGGTGACAAACAAATTCACCATACTTAATTCCAAAATTTAAATATTTAACTTCATACAATTGTTATTCACAATATTTTAAAAGTATAAAATAATAGCCACAAAATCATCCATAATTATAAAATTAAGGCTATAATCACATTTCTATCAATACATGAAATAAGCTCTATTTATCATATCAATTGGCCAGGTAAGTGCAAAACTAGTGGGAGTCTCTTCGTGTTATTGCAACGATGACTAATTAAATAACCACTAAATCAAGGCTTAGCTTTTAAACCACTTTTCTAGACACCAACCGTATGAATTAATTTTATCGGATTCTACCACCAATAATCCACATTAAATTAAATATTTCATGATATCATGCATGCTTATACCACAAGAGAAATAATAATACATGAAAAAATTAAAGCACATTTATCTCTACACTAGATAAATGATTAAATTTTCATATCCATGTCATATGCTTGTCACAAAAAATATTTAATAATTCACAAAATTTGCTTTCAATAGCAAATAACAAATTAATTAAATTTTCATTTAATTAATCATAGCACATGACAATTTCATAATTTTATTTATTAATCATGGTAACAAATCCTTCGTGATAAATTAAATAGTGGCTAAGATATTCATAAATATCATTAGATTTATTAAAACAAGATATTGTTTCAATTTCAGACTATTATCACGTTAAATGCAACAAATCTCCACTTTTATCCCGCCATATTAATTTTAAAAATATTCACAAGATTCTAGGAGAGATTTTAGGAGATTATGAAACAAATTAATATCTCCATTGATAACAAAGCTTTAAATGGGAATAAATTCCCCATTTATCCTAAATTTTAGGACTTTTTAATAAAAATCATCATTTAACTGTTAAATATATTTAATTTATACCACTAGAAATCAAATAATAAAATAACAAGAATGAATCTGATGATCTCGTTATCATATCTAAAAATCATCTGCCTATGATACCTAATATAATTCAAAATATTAATTAATAAAACCAATAATATCTCATGGTGAAACCAAGTCATAAGATATACATTATCTTCACTTTATTAATTTAATCCTCCTTTAAATAAGGAGAAACAATAGGAGATTAATCAACTACTTTATTAATCAAAATTAATACATTTATTAATGGTCTTAAATAGATATATGAATAAAAGATATTCAAACCACATATCTGTCTAATGCGTCTATGGTCCAGCTGAAAAGAAGTTGGCCCAGCATAAGAGCCCCATGCCAAATATAGTTTAAATTATATTCGGCCCATACCTTACCAAAGAGATGTTGGTGGCTTAGCAGTTAAGGTGTTTGCCTCTAAAGCCTCATGTTGCAGGTTCGATCCCTAGAGGCGCGTTATTTTTTTTCTTTCACTTTTCAAAATCGATTTGCACAAAATAGCGATTTGCGCAAAATAGCGCCCCAGCAGGTTCGAACAGCCTTAATGGCGGGGATTCAACTGTTGAGCTAGGCGCCTTTTTCAGCCTAGAGGAGACAATCTAAAAATAATATTTACCATATTGGCTGTCATCCCCCACCTTTTTTTATTTTAAAGAAGAAACCAGAAACACGTCTTTACTTCTCTTCTAGGCAGGCGTGTTGTTTTCAATCACGGATAAAAATAATAATAATTATCCCCCTTTCCAATCACGACATTATGCAATGAAACTTGTTTTTATTATTATTATTTAAATAATAATAATGAAACATCACGCCTTTCCAATCACTATAATGCTTCGAATATGCATTGAATAAACCAGAAATCAATGTATTTGCATATTTGATTGATGCACATCAAATATACAAATAAAAGTCACAAAAATTAACTCTTTGTGCAGCTTTTTTTTTTTTTTGTTTTTCTATATCCAATCTCAAAAGAATCTCAACAAACTGCACCCTAACATATTCTTTTCTTATCTCTTTTCAGTATCTATAAAATTTTATTTTCAATCTTTATCAATCATAACCAACATTCAAAACAATAAATTTTAAATATATTCTGACATGAAAATAATCACATAATCTTTATCCACGATTCATATATCAGTAATGAACTGGCAGATATATATCCATAAAAAATTTTGATTTTAGAAACTCTAATCTTTTAAAATCAAGAATCCATCAAAATACTAAATGCAGATTAAATAAAATCTACCAACAGATGAAATTAGTTTTTATAACTTATATCATTGGAAAATAATCTTATCTAATTTAAATTCCAAAAGCACAAACTAATATATAAATCAAAATTGTCTTAAGATTGTTGTTGAAAATCATTTAAATTAGAATTTTCACAAGGATCATAATCTATGTAATCAATATGCATAATCTGTAAACATATAAAACCTCTACATAAGAAGGAAAACAATAAAAACGAACTCACAAGACTGCCGAATATGGTTATAAACTATGCAGAAATCCGGGCCCAACTTTCGTTGTGTCTTTAAGACAATTTTGCTCCCTTAATACGGATGCCGAAGGTTTCTGAACAATTGTCTCCCAGGATAAAACAGATTATTCGTCTCCAGAAAGATGGCTCTGTCTGTCTGAAACCCAAGCGAATCCAATGAATTTGCTTTCGGAACACACAGAATGTAAATGCGGTATACAGAAAAAATGTATGCAGAAAAACGTTATTCTATTCTGTGACTAGGGCGCCCTATTTATAGACTTTGAAAAAGCACGATCAGATGGATTTGTCTTTTGTTGGTGAACCGACACGACCGTGGCAAACTAACGCGACTGGTGGTGGCGAACCAGTAAGACTTCTTATTCATAACCCATAGGATTTAGTCATAAATTTCAACAATAACTAGACTTTATAGATATCGGTTGTTCACACTAATAAAGACACAGATTGCAATTTGCAAGAGGCATAATTTTGGTGATAAGATATCCTTGTTTATCTTACTCTGTTTACCATTTTTAGCATTGAATCAACTAACTTCTAGTGCTTGGGATTTAATACATTATAACAATATCATATCATTATAGTATTAAATGACAAAAATAAATATAAGTGAATTTAACCTACGTAGACGCAGTCCAGACATGCAGACAGGAGAGGATAAAAAATAAAATATTTTAAGAAATTCTTGTGCAGTGTTGATATATTCCTATTAAATGTTAACAGTTTAAATGTATGCACCTAAGTACACAGGTACGTAGGTGTGCATGTACGTATGTAGATACAAATATTGATCCTGGTGAATTATCATCCGATATATTCTGATCCTTTTTATATACATCACTACCTCTAAATCTGAGTTTTTCCCATTTCACCTTCATTTTTGTTACTCCTGGGACATGGTGAATTATCATCCAATACACTCTAAATGTTTACTCCTAGTGGGCATGTTTCTCTCTCCTTCAAATGAGCATTAGAACCAGAGTTCTCAAACCCGGACTGGACTGGCTGAACTGGGAACTGGTGAACAAGTATGAGAGTCAGACCGGTTCACTTTTTTTTTTTTTTAAAAAAAACATTTTTAAAAAATATTCTCTAGAATTTCATTCTAATAATCCTAAAATCTTTCATTCTTCACCAATTTAGTCTCAGATTAGCTCTGAGTTGAATTTGTTTTGACTCACTGACCCTTGACCTAGTACCTTAACTGGTCTGATGACAGGTTTGGGTTTCAGAATTAACTTTTTCATTCCAATGGACATGTTTCTCTCTACCCCAAAATTAACTTTTCATTTCTCTAATGGTTTGCCTTCCAACATGTTTCTCTTCCCTTCCTCCCACCCAATAAGTTTCCATTTGTAGATGGTTTTGACTTTTGACTGTGTCTTGCCTTTCGTTTTTTCTCTTCTCAGCCATCTCTCTCCTTGTATTCATTTCTCATCTCAGCCATCTCTCTCTTTGTATTCATTTCTCATCTGATTTTTATTATGGAAAACGGTGAACTTGATGAAAGTACTGCTAAATCTCTCCTTTCTCAAAAAACATAGGAGAAAAAAAATGGCGCCACTGTCAATATCCCTTGAGAGAAAGAGAGTTTTAAAAAAAAATGGAGTACTCCAAAAATATGAAAGTTTGCAAAAAAATGCTGTGTAAAAATATGGCAATGACGCCACTATCAGTATTATTTGAGAGAAAGAGAGCTTCTAAAATATGGTGCCATTGTGACTATCATTTCGACTACCAACTGCTTGTTGCGTAGATCTGATAAATAACACTTTTAATATTTTTAAATTTATATCATTAAAGTAAAAGTAAACATAAAAATATTTATCACTGAACACTTTTTTAATGACTAAATTGCCTTTCTTTAATTTAGGAAAAATGACAATTAATACCTTATAAAAAAGATAAGAGGGAGCAGGAAGGTAGGGGTACTTATGTGTTATGATGTGTTATGATGCATGTATTTTTGTAATTTAGTATTTAGTATTATAATAATATTATTATAATGTGCTCCTTGTGTCTCTTATTACAAGTTTCAAATTTATAAATGGACCTGTCCCAATATATAAATTTTAATTTATGTTAGGTTAAGCATTTAATTCTATTAATTACATTTATTCTCTTTCAATTATCCTTTTTATAAAAGAAGTCATGGCTGAGAAAAAAAATGCATTTATTGGATTTAACTAATTTAAATTTTTTTATTGATCAACAAACTGATTATTTGAAGTTTATGGTAAGGTACTGAAGAAGAATTAAAGTTCAACTATTAAAAGTTGACTAATCTAGTGGCAATTCATAAATGAAAAGGAAATGAAAAGAAAAGTAATTTGAGACTTCGTCTTCCCATAATTTCTTCATACCTTTGACCTTTGTTGATGGCAGTTTTCATCTCTCTAACCAGTGTGTTTTTTAAATTTAAACATGTGTTTTCCTTATTAAGGGACGAGTGCGCTTACCAATATTCAATTTCAACGTATCCATAATTTTGTGTAAAAATACACGGGTCGGTCTTAGTTTATAGGTAATTTGGTTTCCAAAATGAAACGAGGATATCAAAAAATAATTTTTATATTTGCACAAATTTAAAACAAAAGAGTAGTATTTTCAACAAATGGTTCATGAATTGTTTATCACATTAAAAAGTGTACTACAGTTTTCTAGTTGGATGCATAATTTTTCTTTCAAGACTCGTGAGTGTGTGTCCAAGCGGTAAGTTTATCAACAACGGTCAACAATGCCGGATGATCAACTAAAAAATTCCGTGAAAGAAGAAGAAAAGAAGGAACAACGACTTGCTGTAATCGGTGAATTAGGGAGTTGGGGATGCTATAAAAACTGCACTGCGAGAGCGATGCAATTAAAGACGTTCATTAATTTATTGCTTGAAACGACTTGGACTTGGGACTTGGGAGGGACGAGAAGGAAGAGTATTGTAAACTTTCTCATTATTTACTTGGAGGGTTGAAAGTTTTTGAAACTTTATCCTCGCACAGAGAAAGTCTGAAACTTTCAAACTTGGGGTTCTATGTAGGATTTCTATTCCCCGCAGAAAAAGAAAGACAGAAGAAGACAAAAGATTCACATCAGTTCCCAAAAGCGGGCACAAGGCAGGCATCGTGAAAATAACCCCCATATCCTTATCTGTGTTTATTTATGCATGTCCAGCTTGTTTCCCAACCCAACAGTAGTTTCCCCTTCCTGTTCTGGTGACAGAGATTCCAACGCCACCTACAAAATAGGTTTAAGGTTTTCGAAAATTTGAGAAAATGTCTCTCCTTTCGCCTGCTCTTTGCATGCACCCAATTAAAAAGGCCCCTACTCTACTTTTTCAGTCAAATGGAGCAATAGAAAAGAAAAGACACTGACACCGATCACGTGATCTTGCTCGGAGTTTCTCTTCTTAATCCACACGCTTGTTTTTTTTTTTTTTTTTAAATCTTTCGAGTTTGGATGCCCGTTGGCTCTTTTCTGCTATTTGCAGTCGCTGGCTCACTCCACAGCTCATCTCCATTGCTCGCCCGCTTGCCGAAGTAAACTCTGGGGACGATCCACCACTCTCGCTTTCCAGATCTGCTTCCGCAGGGCTAGGTATACCTTGCAGGTTATTTCCGCGTTCCTTTTCTTTTCCAGAGATTTCAGAAATATCGTTGAATCGACTAGAGGCATCCTGGGGAGCCCCTGACCTGGAGTAGCAGCATTATTTTTCATTTACTCGTCTTCCGGTTCTCGTTGATATCTAGAACAATCTCGGTTCAGTGTGTGTTACTCCACATTTTTCTTTTCTACTTTTCTAGTTGTGCCTTGCTTTACTCATGTAGTAGCTGGTTTCCTCCGCATCTCCCATTTTGCGTTTCCGCTGCTACTGAGTCTGTACAGTGAACTCTGGATGGTTTGCATTTTGCTTTAGCGCTGTCTTGCCTGTCATCTGTTTTGCTGAAGCGTCAAAGTTATCCTTTTTCTGGTTCTGATTGTCCATCTTTCTTGTATTTTCCTTTGAAAATGTGCAGGAAATGGGTTTCATCTCTCAGAAGATCTTTCCAGCATGCGGAAACATGTGTGTCTGCTGTCCTGCTTTGAGGTCGAGATCACGCCAACCAGTTAAGCGCTACAGAAAACTGTTGGCTGATATGTTCCCGAAAACCCCAGTACGTACCGTACTGTTTCTTTTATATTGATGCTGCCCCTTTGAGTTTCTATCGGCTTGCCATTTGATAACCCACTATTGTAACTGATTTTGGCCTGCTAATGGCTCTATGGTTCTTACTTTACTTATTCGGGCGGTGAATGCGTTACTCGGGCACGTTCTTCTCTAAAATAAAACCTTGCTTTTCTTTATTACCTGTGTTTTTTTGACCTTTCATGAGGTATTTATCCATAGTTGGACATTTGTCTTGCCATTTACTATGCACTGGGTCCAAGGTATAGAACACAGTTGTTGCTTGTACATAGTATTTGGAAAAACATGTTTTTTGCAGCCCGCTCCCATTGCTTTGTACGAGCTAGAGCCTCTGGTGTCATTGACTTAATTATATGCTTTTCAGGATGGACCTCCAAGTGACAGGAAGATTGTGAAATTATGTGAATATGCTTCAAGAAACCCGGTTCGAATCCCTAAGGTATTTTACACTATAAATTCAGTTTTGCATCTTGTATATGTCAAAATTGAGGGCATTAGAAAAGCAAAAAATGGACATACTTGAATGAACTGAATTGATTGCTAAAGTTCATCTTGTCTCCCTATTCTGCTAGATTGCAAAATATCTTGAAGAAAGATGCTACAAAGAGCTCCGATCTGGGCACATTAAACTTGTAAATATTGTGACAGAAGCTTTCAACAAGTTGCTTTCCATGTGTAAGGTGCAGATGTAAGTTTCTCTGGATTAATGAGCTTATATCTCCACATTCTGATGGGGTACTGCCATTTTTTATATATAGGATTCTGCTATTTTGTTTAGCATGTGCTGTCCCATCATACGAGAGTAGCTCGTAAGTTTGTATGTGATTCTTCTTGTATTACATTTATGCCTTCTGCGCATTGCAGAGCTTACTTTGCTGTCAATGTTCTCAATGTAATTTCTGAGTTCTTGGGATCTTCGAAGCATGATGACATTAGGACCCTTGGGTGCCAAATCTTAACGACATTTATCTATAATCAGGTAAGTAACACAATCAGAAGTCTTGACCTTTGGGCTATGCTACTTGTGCATTGTCTACTTTGTTGAAATCAGTTTTTTACTTGGAATAATATATAATACTGCTAAGAAAAGGGGCATTTTAGCACTATAGTAATCTAACGAGAGTAAAAGCATATCTGTTATATTCATGGAACTGCAGATGATATCCACCAGTAGCTGGTCCTTCATTTTTCCTTATCATCTTGTATGGAAAGGAGAGGGGTAGATTAAGCATTTATTTAATGATGATAAATTGATTTGGCTATCATGCCTCTTTACATCTTTAATATGGACTAGGAAAGGGCATCTTAGATCTAAAGTAATCAAAAGTGAGTGAAAGCATATCTACAATATTCCTAATCCTGTAGGTTAAGTCAACTAGGAGCTGATCCTTCACTTTTCTTTGTACTCTTGTTGGGGAAGTCCAGGGGCAGATGAAGCATTTGTTAATGATTAATTGATCTGTGGGTCATGCCATTTTCTATATTCCATAATTATAGTTATAATTAAGTAGCTGGTATCATTTCTTTCATACACTGTTATTCTGTACATCTATTGACTTGATAATTGTACAGGTAGATGCCACTTATACCCATAACATTGAGAAATTGGTGAGGAAAGTATGCATCCTTTCACAGGAGCATAGTGAATCACAGGCAAAGTGCTGTTTGAGGGCAGCAAGCCTGCAATGCCTCTCAGCTATGGTAATTAATGGTTTATTAAATTTCCTTTTCATTTCTTTCTAATATCTCTGTTTCCATTGTTATGTTGATTTCCCCCCTTTTATCCTTTGGCAAGAGCAACCTCATATTTTCTCGTTTCTTCTTCCCGGCAGATATGGTTTATGGCTGAATTTTCGAACATCTTTGATGACTTTGATGAGGTGAGTTATTCAGTTGCTCAACCATGAAACAATTATAGCGGTTATGTACGCTTTCTGTTCATATTGCTTGAGGCATATCTTGCATGTTTCTTTTCCCCTTTGTCTTCAAACATTTAAATAGATAATTATGTCAGAAATGTGTACTTTTCTGGAAAACATGTAAGCTGCCATCGGAATCATAAAGCTCCTATATTATTATTATCGTAATTATTATTAGTTGATCAGTTGCTGTATTAAATTTTATGTAATAACCATGTTATGTTGGTTCATTCAAAATACAGATTGTCCATGCCACCTTAGATAATTATGGGAGAGCTAGTCACAGTGAAGGCACTGACATCAGGGCAGAGCCTCAACATAATTGGGTGGATGAGGTTGTCCGAGGTGAAGGTCGGGGTGCTGCGATCATTAGTAACGAGAATCGCTCTAGTTGCTTGATTCTCCAGCCCCGGCCAGAGATAAAGGATCCTTCCCATTTGAATAGGTAGATAGTGGTCATTCAAGATCCGTAAAGGAGTTTATTTTAATATTTTGTTATAAATATTAAGTTCTGCCGCTTGCTTCAGTCACTGTTTTTGTTTTTATCATGTCTATTACACAGTTTGTTCTTACTCCTTAGCTTTCTTCTATGTTTTGCTTTTTTTATTGTAGGGAAGAAATTGAAAACCCTGGAATTTGGGCTCAAATATGCATTCAAAGAATGGTTGAATTGGCAAAGGAAAGCACAACCATGCGCCGTGTACTCGATCCCATGTTTGTTTACTTTGACTCAGGACATCATTGGGCTCCTCAGCATGGGTTAGCAATGATGGTTCTATCTACCATGGCATATTTCACTGACAATTCAGGTATTAGTCTCCCAATCACTCCTGACAAAAAATAATGGCGGGAGATAAATTATAGTGGATTTGTTGTAATATTCTCCTAATATTCCCCTCTTTTTTATTGTTACCCCGTAGAGAATCAGCTGTTAATACTGGCTTCTGTAATTCGCCATTTGGACCACAAAAATGTTATACATGATCCCAGGCTTAAAACTAATGTCATTCAAGTTGCTTCGGGTTTAGCTATGCAAGTTAGGTCAGGTAGAGGGTTGGTGGAGATTGGTTTCGTTGGTGACCTTTGCTGGCATCTTAGGAAAAGCCTTCAAGCCTCCAGTGAATCAGTTGGAGAGCAAGAGCTAAACTTGAATATCATGCTTCAGAATTCCATTGAGGAGTGCCTACTAGAAATTGCCAAAGCGGTGGGTTTATAGTGAGCGGTTTTTTATTTTTTATTTTTTAATCAATTTCTTTTATCCAAAAATTCAACTTTTACAATAGATAGGGTCAGTGCTTTCTGCTACTAAAACACTCTTTTCCTGGGATGACTAGACTGTTGATGTTCGGCCACTCTTTGACTTGATGGCAATAACCCTGGAAAATTTGCCACCTGGCATTGCTGCCAGGGCAACCATTAGATCATTGATAATACTCTCTCGGATGATAGCTTTGGCTTTAGTCTCTTCACATGCGCAGCAGGTGGGATGAACTTCTCATAATCATTCTGTTTAAATAAAGAATGCATACTACAATTTGAAGCAGGGTTTACCTGATTATAACTCTTGCTACTGGTTTCTGTTTTGAAGAACCAGATTGAACCATACTTTTGTTAAATTCTTTATGCTTATGTTACCTTGGAATATGCCTATTGATCTTTTACGGTGAATTCATGCAGGCTTTCCCTGAAGTCCTTCTTATGCAACTCTTGACAGTGATGCTACATTCAGATGTTGAGTCACGTGTTGGAGCACACCAAATATTTTCCATACTTCTTTTTCCAAATTCCTATCATCCTCATGAATGTTCAGACCAACATCAAAAATGGCATACCCATACTTCCCCTGCATCTGTGTCTGCATCTGCTTCAGTTATAGCTTTACTTGACAAACTCCGCAGAGGTAGTGATGGAACGAAGACAGAGAATCATGGGCAAGCTGTTCATGATGATTATAAAGAGAGGGATGCTGTGGAAGATTGGAAGCTGGGTTGTAGCTTGAAGAATTCACCTAACTTTTACAGACTGAGCTCCATCATTGATAAGACTACAGGATCATCAAGTCTGACTGAGATAGTAAGCATCTGCAATTTGTTTTGATGAATAGATTTTGTTATTTGTCATTATACTTCAATATGGATTTTAAGCAAAATACAAGGTTTGGTGTTAAATTGGCTCAGGAACTAAATGTCTTGAAGCTTAGTGAAGATCAAATTGCACAGTTGCTTTCTTCCTTTTGGGTTCAAGCCAATCTTCCTGATAATACGCCTTCAAATATTCAAGCTATAGCTCACTCCTTCATGTTAACACTGACTGCTTTACACACTAAGGTAGATTTCATATACAGGCACATTGCTTGCTCTATTTCCAGTTGTAATTATTCTTGTGTACAATTTTTTCACGGTTACTCCTTTTGTGCTTTTGGTTAGATTATGTACCATAGATCGAATGGTTGTATTCTTGTATGCTCTACAGACCGAGCTCCGTCATTGTTTGATTGTCTAAATCTGTTGAAATTTAATGTTGCAGATCGTGAAAGATAAAGATAACTTGGTGGTCCGCTTCTTCCAGCTTCCTCTTTCCCTCTGGAATGTGTTATTGGAACCAAGCAATGGTGTGACCAGTAGAAAGTTTTTCCATTTCTGATGTCTGTATACTCCATTAAAGAAAATATGAAATTGATCAGTTCATGTTCTGGCAGGGATGTTACCTCCAGCTTGTCAGAGGTCTGTATTTGTACTGTCTACTAGCATGTTGATGTTTGCTAGCAAAACGTATCAGATTCATGAACTGAATGATTTGTTCAAGTCATTACCGTTATCTGAAGTGAGTGACTGAATTCTTGCTACTTTTGTGACATAGTAATGCATGTTAGTTGATTACTATATGGGTTTTTGTGGTAGAAAAGCCAATTTTTTTGGGCATATCTATAAAAATATCTCCTTTATGATTCATTACTTACCATAAAACAGATTGATCCATTCTTGGGCATCAGTGATGACTTTCAAGTTTATGCTAAGATGCATGTGGACGCAAGAGAATATGGTACTGATGCTGATAATCAGCTGGCCATGTCAACAATTTCTCAGTTACAGAACGAAATATGTGAATACAAGCAGTCCATAAAGGATATTTTGGTTCAAAATCTGGCAAGCAT
Organism: Acacia confusa; assembly: GCA_037074495.1. NCBI lineage: Eukaryota > Viridiplantae > Streptophyta > Magnoliopsida > Fabales > Fabaceae > Acacia > Acacia confusa. The sequence goes on along the minus strand of CM073507.1, from coordinate 1,586,896 downwards.
CACTAAGGTATTGCATTTCATTCAGAGACCTTACCTTGTGCTTTACCTACCACTCGCACTGTCTAATTTTCCCCTTTTATATATCTGTTAAGTTGGATGCTGATAGCCTTGCTGCACAACTGGAAGAAATGTTCCGGCCTGATGAAGAAATTATGTTTGGGCCAAAATCAATTCTTGATCAGAATCACAAGATTATGCATTCCAAGGAATCGTTGTCATTTGATGGGGTATATTCTCTTGGCTAATTGCATTGACAATTTGAAATTACATGGGAAACTAGTTATTTTCTCGTTGAAGCTTTTTGTAAATATCTGGAGTACAAGATTTGTTCAAAAATAGATTAAATATTGGAGACTTAACCTTGACCTTCAGTTGAATGATCAACCAGCTACCACAGATCACCATGGCCTGAGTATTTTTTTGGTGGAATGTTTAGTAGAAATTTCCATTTATTAGTGTCTTCTTTATGCAGGATTTTCTCTCAAATTCTATAGCTGAAGATGATGCAATCAGTGAAGCATCTGTCTCTGATGTCTCTAGGTTTGTTCCTAAGATGCCTGCACCCCCAGCTGTGCCCCCTCGTCTTATCAGCATTGGACAGCTTATGGAATCGGTATTAGTTTTTCTCCCATGCCTATGTAAATTTGATGAGAGTAATGCATACTGTACTTCACAAGTTTTGCGACATCTACCTTAATATGTTGGTAGAATCATTTGGGGAAAATGAGAGTGGTAATTTGAATGTGTTTACCAATTGGGTCAGTGTTTTGGTTTGCTGCTCCCGCGGGGGGGGGGGGGGGGGGGGGGGGAGGATCAGGTGGGGGTGAGCTTGTCTCTGCACGGCACTTTTGCCTCATAGAAACCGAACCCTGGTGCTGTCAAACATTAAACCCCTAAATGATACTGCAGCCAGAAAACACTTGCTTGATCTCCTGAATTTGTCTTGAGGCTGACTTTTCAACAATATGACGGGCATTAGACCACAGAATGTGTCTGTTATCATAAGATTCTTTATTCTTGCCTCTATGGGCTCAATAACCCGTACAATTGTTTTTACTTTTTAGGCTCTAGAGGTAGCTGGTCAAGTAGCAGGAACGGCTGTCTCCACTTCTCCTCTACCATACAATGCCATGGCTAGCCAGTGCGAAGCCCTTGGGACATGTGCTAGGAAAAGGCTCTCAAACTGGCTTGCCTACGAGAACCAATACAGTCATACAGATGATAAATCACTTTTGCCTTATAACGGAAATGAGATTTCAGCACTTGAGAAGGTCTGCCTCATTCTATGTTTACGAGACTTTTATGTTTCATTTAAGCATGTCCCTTATCTGGAGTTACTGTGTCGCAATTTCTCTCAGTTGCATTAAAAGTTTCATTCTTGCCGTAGTCAGTTATTGCTCAGAAACTATGAATAAATATACATCCAACTCTTAATTGTAGTGTTAACTTATCTCACCAACTTCACGCACGCAACTAATGATGGGTCCCCTATTCAGTTATTGCTCAGAAACTATGAATAAAATATACATCCAACTCTTAACTGTACTGTTAACTTATCTCACCAACTGCGTGCAGGCAACAAATGATGGTGGACATGCCCAAGTAACTGCATTGACAAGGGACCCGTGGCTGGCCATGAAGCTGCCTCCTGCAAGTCCATTCGACAATTTCCTCAAAGCTGCTAGGTGTTAGCTGATATGATATTCTTTCCAACAGTAGTTTCTCGGATCATTAGCATCACTTTCATCATGAAACACGCATATCACTTTAGGTGTTCCTACGCTCATGTTTATATTTTTTAGAACTAAACTAGTCTGACTAAATTGCCCCCGCATTATATAACATGTATACTTGTTTTAACCCAAGGAAATCTGTACTTACGCTTCTAGATTGGGGGAACTACATTTTGAGATCTGTAAAAGGATTTAAGGTGGGGCACAATGGTTTACTGACTCATGTAACAAAATTCCTAACTTGGTACCTACTTATGCAACCTTTAACCCTCCTGCGGGTTTGATGGGTCTGTTATGCATTATTCTCAGCTTTGGTAAGCAAGACCAAGTATTAATGGAACTCTGAAATAGGAGAATAACTTATCGTCTGTATTCTTAACAACCAACAGAGATATCTGGGTTTTGACGATCTCGTTGAAGATAAACGGGAACGGAAATGACTCCATGAAAAAGGAGGAGAAAACAGAGAAATGCTGTGACTTCAGGGGAGGGTGAAAGTGAGAGGGGGAACACTTTAAGCAGGTGGGTGCCTACCCAGTAGATCTCATAAACAAGAAATCTTGCTTTTCTTTTTGGCCTTTTAAACTAAAGATCAAATCAAAACAAAACGACGGAGAATTTGTCGATAAGGTACATGAATGAGGTCGAAGAATTGATCTTTTTGTGGTGAGCAATTGTCAAATCAGCTTCCTATCTTGTGTTTTTGAAGGGGTGGCCCCATTGTGGTTTGGCGTGACTACATCCTGTCTATCGCCGACTCTAGACTGATTGGCTGCGTCATTAGCTGAGCTCTGCTTTTGCTCATGAATATCTCCGAGGAGGTTTTGTTATAACATGGGAAAGGGAAGTTCTTTTCCATCATTGAGAAAGATGCGGCTCACCAAATATTCAATGAACCAGAAATCTGAATGATAAGAAGTGATATTAGACAACTCTTAAAAAGGGGGGGGGGGATTTCGTAGAAAGAAGACAAGCTGAAGTTTGCTTGCAAGCTACACTTGTACGGAGAGAAAGAGGGTTGCGGTGGAAAAGGGGAAGAAGTATTAATGAAGAGATGCATGATTGAATCAGAGTGCGACATGGAGATCCAATCATATTCCAAATGTGGGCATCTCGCTGTCTTCTCTTTTCTTTTTAGCTTTTTTTTATAAGGCGTCTTCTTTCTCTGCTTTGGACCCCACCCTTCTTTTGTATCTTTCCCAACCAAAATAACAACGATTAGTGAGTGTTCACATTTGTGTTTTAGCGCTTACTCCTTCTTCTTTTCATTCATTCCTTTTTAAGCTTTCATCACATTAATTAAAAATATAACTAATTAATATACTCCATTTGATCCTTAAATATGATAATTATTTGATTTTTTTTATAAGAATTAAGAAGGCTAAATAAAATGCATTAAAATGTTTATTTATTTTTTTTGTTTTTCATCAATGTAATTTGTTTGATTTATAAAATGATACACAATCTCAAAGTATAAATCATCTACTATTATCAAGTAATTTATAAAAATTACTTATTATTCTCTCTAATCTTTATTACAAGGCACCAACTAATAATTCTCACAAACTAATAAAAACAAAGAAAGTCAATAAAGTTGTCCTAAAATTTAAGCAATTTTCAATATTACCCCTACTAATTGCATTTAACTCTAATATTCATTATTATTACTCTTAAGTCTCACCCACTACCCTTATTAATTATGGATATATATAAAAAAAAAAATTAACGAACTTTAAAAATAAGCAAGTGTCTTATAAAAAGGACTAAACATATTTAATAGTTTGTGTCTTATAATAAGGACATGAGGGAGTATCTCTAAAAAATCTAGGGGCTCTTATACTAAAAACTGAAGATCCTATGACTTTTTTCCCAATCATGCCTCCAAACTCACGTCATGTATAAGATTTGAATTCATAATCTTATATTATAAGTTATAAGTTAACTCCTTAGCAGCGGGACATCCCTTGTTGCCGTCTCCTTGGAAAAAAATAATCAATGCTCCTTGAAAACAAACAAGTGCCTTATAAAAAAGATCGAATATATTTAATAGTTAGTGCTTTATAATAAAGACCAGAGGTAATATAAATTAATTTTAGACGTGATTTTGTCTTCTTTTTCTTTTACACGTTCGAGGAGATTAATAACATCACGTGGCAAAAAGCTTAATAATGGCGAAATCATGGACAGCCTGTGTTGAAAAGCATAATTATAACAATAATTTTCATACAAAGATCTTGCTTGCTCGACAAGCTTCTGCCCCTTTTCAGGATTTTTTTTTTTTTTTTTTGCTCGAATCCTTTTCAGGATAAGGCTAGCTACAGTAGTTAAGCAGAGATCAATTAGGGGCATGTAAAAGAATTATTAAGCCCCAACTGAAATCTCATCATTTTGCTCCTAAACTTTTGTTCTCTCTTTCTCAAACCTTAATGTGCCAGTTCAATGATGATGGAGTGAGTTTGCATATGTAGGCTGTGCATGAAAATAATATGCTTCCGTACTACACAAACAGCAGTCGTCCCCTTTACTTTTGGGCTATTTTCTACGTACGCCATTTTTATCTCACTTTTTGACTCCTTTATCTTCATCTTTTGTTGATTAAAGTTTCTCCCAATAACAATGAGTGGGCTTTCTAACATTAGAATTTGTGTTCTTTCCTTTCCATCTCAATCAATGACTTGAGCCTTATTTATCACATTAGGCTTATTTGGGTTGATGGTGAGAGTGATGACTTATTTTATATCTGACTTTTCTAGAAACCTAAAAGAAAAAAAAAATAGATTGTAAACATGATTTGTGTATTAATTGATGGTGATAAAAGTGGTAATGCTCACATCAGAAAGTTGAGAGTTTTTTCCCTAAAAACTAACCTATGAAGTTTCTAGTAAAAACAATTTTTTTTTAAAAAAAAAGGTTTAGTGAGATAAAAGTCAACTCAAACATCTCTTACTGAGTTTTTTGTTTTGTTTTTCCTACTACTACTTTTTTCTGATTATGTTTAACTTAAAATTCATCTAATGTTCTCTCCAAATAAGCCCATTATATGCATAAAGAGATATATCAAGTTATTTTTAAAAGAAAAACTAGGGATATCCCACGGTTACTTTTGGAATAAAATTGCGCGCTACTAGGGATATCCCACGGTTACTTTTAGAATAAAATTGCATGCTAACCCAAAACATTACCTGAACAACGATCCCTGGATTCTAATCTATAATCAATCAATTATACCACAGTAAATAATTTTTGGTTTTCTTTTGAAATAATATCAGAAAAAGGTCTTAGGACCTTTTTTGACATTTGACTTTTTTATGGCCTTTTTTGATAATATATTCCTACCTTGGGCCCTAAAAGAAATTTTCCCTTTAAATAAGTGCTTCTCTAATTGTGTGTGACAGAGAATGGAAGGGGTGAGTGTAAATATTTACTAATTCGTCTGGATGATAAGAAAAATAGAGAAAAGAATAAATAAGAGGGAGGGATAGGAGAGGCTGGTAGATGCAGGATGAATACGTAGAAAAGTAGCCAGAATCCGGAACGGGATTCTTTCATAATCTCTCTGCGCAGTATCTCTCAATATTTATTGATCTAATCATTTAATCATTTAGAGAGAAACACATCGTGTATTTTTTAAATTTTCATATTTACCGTATTAAGTAATTTTTATTACGTACGGTGATTTAAAATGAAGGAGATGTTTCTTTCTATATCATTAAATTAAGGGTTAAGGTACAATTTTATACATATATTTTTCTTTCAGGAGCGCCCAGCACTATATGTTTTTTTTTATCAAAAATACACACGCCGTTACGTTTTAGGAGCAAAAATACCACTTCCGTTAGTTGACCGTTAACTATGGTAAAATTATCCTTTTGCCCTTAAGTTAAAAAAGAAAAGGGTTAAGGGCAAAAGGGTAATTTCACCATGGTTAACGGTCAACTAACGGAAGTGGTATTTTTGTTCCTAAAACGTAACGGCGTGTGTACTTTTATTCCAAAAAAAACATATGGTACTGGGTACTCCTGGAGGAAAAACATATGTGTAAAATTGCACCTTAACCCTTAAATCAATTCGTGAACGGTCAGGCCAATAAGAGTTGGTATAGATGGTAAGGGATTCAGGACTAGGCTTTTGGGTCATGGGTTCGATCCCCTCTGCCATCGCTAGGATTCCTTTGGTAGGCGATCTCGTAAGTCCCTTCTAAGTACTCATAGAGCCCGAGGCCGTACCCTGACCGGGTTCGATCCCCTCTGCCATCGCTGGGACCCCTTTGGTAGGTGATCTCGTAAGTCCCCTCTAAGTACTCATAGAGCCTGAGGCTGTACCCTGACCTTGATAGAGGGACTGATATCCAAACCTCCCAAAACTTTCTTTTATCAAAAAAAAAAAATTGGCGAACGGTCAGAATTCATAATCATTCTAAATTCTAATAGATAATAAGAGAAGGAATTACGAGAGGATCCGAATGCGCCAGAATCCCACTGGCGTTTCTCAGAGGCAACTGAACCAAACTCATTTATCGCAAGGATTCAGCAACGTCACATCCCATTCCCCTCTCTCTCTCTCTCTCTCCTCTGCTCATGTAACTCCTCCTCCCTACTTCTTCTCCTCATCGTTATCGTCATCCTTCCTTTCACTGTACCCTCTTCCTCTCTCTCCCCTCCCTTCACCCTCTCACTCCTCTTCACTTCCCTTCCTTAATTAATTCCTCTCTCGCCCTCTTTCCATAATTTCCCTCTACTTTTTCTCTTCCACTTCATAACTCTCCCAGATCTTTCTCTTCTGCCATATATATATATATATGGATCATACTTACAGACCGAGTACCCATGGCCTCCCGCTCCAGGCGACCCGCCCGGATGATTCCGGATCAGATCGCTTCTTCAAGACCCAGATCGCCAATCACCCTCTTTATCCCAACTTACTCTCCGCCTACTTAGCCTGCCAAAAGGTTTCTTCCTTCGCTCATTGCTCTTTTTATATACAACGTTCTTCACTTTTATGAATATTCCTTACCAAGTGAAAAAGGTCTTTTTCTTGTGTTCCAAGGTCGGAGCTGACCCGGAAAGAGCTTCCCTTCTTGAAGAAATAGGTCACCAACGCCCCCTCCTCCATACTCCTCTCCACATAGGTCACGACCCTGAACTCGACAACTTCATGGTATTAACTCCTCATCATATTTATATGTAGTTACTCTACTATATATGCGTTTGTTCTTGCCCGCCCTCCTCGTTTCAATGGATCATTATGTAAGATTTATATCTCTGTGTGTCATTACTTCTGAGTGAAGATTTGAATTGTTGCTGCTGCTAGGAATCTTTCTGTGGACTTCTCCATAGATACAAAGAGGAACTCTCCAGGCCCTTCCACCAAGCCTCCTTGTTTCTCTGCACTATGGAATCAAAATTCACCAATCTTTGCAGCGGAACATTCGCAATTTCCTCATTTGCTCCTCTTTCTGGTAACCACTTGTGTTTCTCAAACATTCTTTCTTCTCAGAAATGAGCATCTATTGTTTTCTTTTTCTCTTTTTTTCTGTTGCTACTGTTGCTTGCTGAACATGAATGTCCCTTCCTTTACCTGTACGTCACAGATACAGACTATATATATTGTATTTTCAATCTCAACATTTATGACAATGTGGCCCATTTCGTCGTGCCTATAAAAAGGTCCAGATCCTTGCGATTCTATTGTTTGCTTTCACTTGTTATGAATTATTCCTCTCCTCATTTTTTATTAAAGTGCATGTAAGTGCCGCATAAGAAACTTTCCACTTGTGTATAATTGATCCAATTTCTCAGCACATGTGCAGGATACATACTTCGAGGAGTTCGATCCCGCTGATTGTAGTCGTAGTTACTTAATTCATTATCAACAGCCAATTATTAATCTCTCAAATTTTGGTGGCATCAGTTTCATCCTTCAAGTGTACAATGTGATCGTTTTAATTTGGGTGACAACTGTTGGTAATATTAATGTATCTACGAGTGACTAACATTATATTGTAGCTTATGCTTGAGTCTTTTTTTTTTTTTTTAAGTGATAAGAGATGCTACAACTATTAGCTTCCTTGTCATCAAGTTATCACTGAATTATGCTAATCTCACTTGTTGTATACTTTATATTTATCATTTTTCAAAAATTTCACTTGTCTTCTCTAACATATTTTGATATGTAGAAACTTCTATTTTAATTTTTTTTTTTGGAGAAGTTAACTTTTTCATGATATAAAGCTCTAATTAATTTGATTCTTATGTAAAAATAAATAAAATTAATTAGCATATCATCCAAAAAAAAAATAATAATTAGCGATTTTGTTTTAAGAAGAAACGAGTGTGTACTAATTGGTTAGGAAGATAAATTCATTGGAAGTAAATTTTTTTAGTTAATTTTTTGGAGTAAGTCCGAGTGTCTTTTTATTTTCTTCCCCGAAAAGGAGTATTTAATATAATTTGACCGAACTATTTAGAATGGTTTTGTGATAAGTACTCTAATTCTGTTTTTTAAAAAATGATGCACGTGTGTTTGAGTGAAAACTTGTTTCCCTGCATATGGGTACGACCGGTGATTATGATACATCTATTCTCTGCCACGAAGAAATGAGCGACTAATGCTGATAAGCCGTCGTGATATACTAGTTGGTATCTACTTTCAACTGTTACTAATTTCGAAATCTGAGATCAGCCCATTAACATAGGATATGAATTATTGATCACTGAGAAGAAAAAGCGGGCTTATCATGTTTATGGGAGAAAGCGTTCTCATTATTATTCCCCTTTTCTTTCTCATTTAGTGGCAAACAGCCCGTAAGACGTTGCCATGTGTATTTAATGCATAATAAGGGGGCAAGCTATTCAATGTCAAAACTACATTGATTGTGCATGTTCAATATTCATTATTCAACTTTGGCTATGTACAGTTTGCATGGCTGAAGTGATATATGTGCATGATTCTGAGATTTTTTTTTTTTGGGGGGGGGGGGGGGGGGGGAAGACCATCTCTTGCTTTTTTGAAACCGAAGTTGTCTCTTGAAGCCAAAAGAGGTAAGTAAGATCTTTGCCAGAAAAAGAAAGAACCAAAGTGGAATTTGCGCCATCGTCTGAGGGGGACCATTTCAGTTCTGTGTCGCGAAGATCATGAGGATATCAAATTCAAAAATGAGAACAAAAGTGTCAATTGGCATTAATTTCAAAAACAGGCCCTTAGTGTTCCCTGTTTTGTGAATGATTGCACACCAAGTTTTAACACCATCTTCTTCCTACTACTTTGTTCAATCATTGGCATTACAAACAACAATATCCTTCCACTCTGAAGTTTCGACATTTTTTTCCCTTCCTGTACATGGAGGAGCAAGGTTTAAAACAATGACCGCCAGTTAATTATTCAGATTCCCCACAACCCCTAAACCACGCATATTGGCTTAGGATCTGGCATATTTGCCAGCTCATGAAGCCCCAAGAAACTGAATGATCAAGACAGATTCAGTTGCTACTTGAATTTTATATGAAGTCTTGTTTCATCTGCTTTTGTATGCATGGATGCATGCATGCATGTGTAGGAATGGGGTCAGCCCATAGAGTTATCTAGAAAGAATAGATATAATTGCTCCAGATTGACATGTGCAGTTCTGTAACACAATGCATTCTTAATTTAATCAGAGCTCATGATTTATATGTGGTTGAATTCCTATCCGAAAGGCCTGATTTTGATAGTGTGGGCAATCTGTCATTTCAGATGAGGCAAGTGGTAGTAAAGAGAAGGGGCTAAGTTGTGGAGATGAAGAAGCAGGTGAAGGTGATGAATGTGAAGGGAGGCGTTTTGCAGGCGAACAAGAGGTAAGAGAAATGCTGCTTCGCAAGTACAGTGGCTACCTTAGCAGCTTGAGGGAGGAGTTGTTGAAGAAGAAGAAAAAGAATAAGCTTCCAAATGAAGCGAGGATGGCTCTCCTTCAATGGTGGAACAACCACTACAGATGGCCTTATCCTACGGTAAGATCAGCCATATGTGCTTGTGTGTGTGTTGAGGTATTCCATTTTGGCTTGAATTAATAAGGATACTGATTTATGAATAATGAGGTAGGAAGAGGAGAAATTGAAGCTATCAGAAATGACAGGACTGGATCAAAAGCAGATCAATAATTGGTTCATCAATCAGAGGAAACGACACTGGAAACCATCCGAAGATATGCGTGTCTCCATCATGGAAGGTCACAGTGATGGTGGCATAGGTTGAGAGCACTTCATGCATCAACGCCATGATTATACTATTACTGTCTGCAACTTGTATTGCCAAGTAGCTTTCTTTTTTTGTCTTACACGAGTGGTTTAAAAGCTGTAGCTGACAATATAATGCAGTTATTGTTCTGTGTTTCGACGCTAAAGTTTCAGGAGAAAAAAGTAGATAAAAAGAAGGAGACGCCATATGTCTGCTCCTCAGGAGGTTTCTTCGTTAGCACCATATATGATAGATAAGTAAAGATCGCGGGGCTTCCTTTCCATATGCGTAAATTGAAATATTTTTCCCAAAGGCTCCAATCATTAGAACGATCATCAAGTACAGACTTGACCCGTCTTTGTTTTAGATTTCAAGTTATATATTGTACGATGCCCAAAGCCTGTCTTTGCCTATTAAATGAAAAAGGCTTGGGACTAGTACGTTTAGAGTGGTGATTGAAGCGAGTGTGAAATAAGTATGTGAAGTAATTTTATCTTGGTTACGTGAATAAGTAAGTGAGAGTATGTGAACATGTTATGGGAGCAAGAATGATGGCTGATGGGTGATATGATATATTTGAGGCGTTGAAGGCTAAATTATTGGATGCGGACTTCACATAGTGGCAGGTATCATTTTAGTTGAATAGTACTTGTGATCAATGGCAGAGCCAGAATTATTCTTGATGAGGATGAAAATAAATCTTAACTTTATTCTTCTCAGATCAATCTTACTAGTTGTCTATTTCCCCTACTAATTGACAAACAAATAAGTAAAATCACCGTTGTATAAGATGACTGCGAATAAATCTTAGAGCTAAATTTAAAGGGGAAAATATAACATGAAAATATTTGAACCCTACGATTCATTAAGAATAAAACATAAGTAAAGCCCAACCTTATGACATTCTATGAGATTAAACCAAAACTCTGGGTAAATAACATTGAGATTGAAAGTAGGATTTATAAAGGGTAAATAACATTGAGATTGAAAGTAGGATTTTATAAAGAAGGCACCGCATGACCCTATACCCCTTTTCTTTTGGCAAATGACAATTGATAGCATGGGGTTAAATCCAAGACCTACAAACTACTCATTCCCCTGAACACTAGATTGCAATTTATGGCTTTTTGAATGTGTGAAGATGATGCTTTGCATATGCATCACAATTCCATGATAGCAAGTTTTACAGCTTACGAATCAATAATTATAATTTGTCAAAAAAGAGAATAAATATGAATCGGCGAAATTCGGTTCCAACTATAAAAGAAGAAAGCAACATGAAATGAACAATATAGAAAGATCAAGGGGGGAAAGCAACGGGCATATAAAGATGCATTAAGTTCTGAAAGGAACCTATACATAAGCAAAATCCAATAGTCAAGTTCATTGCATAACCACATTACAACAAAACCAAAATTTATGCATACCCTGTCCATTTTGAGAGGCAATGCAGCCTTGCCTTTCTTAGGCTTGGATTTAGTAATAGTTTTTGTGGTGGACCCATCATCCCTCAATTCCACCTCCGTTGCCAAAGAAGCAACAACGACATGGGAAGCCCTAGAATTAGCTTCCTTCTGCAATTTTACGTTGATCTATTTGCCAGAAATTCTTGCTTGAGTTTTTAAACGCAACGGGAAGGGAGAGAAATTTCTAGGCAAGGGTTTAGGAATGAAGGAGGGAAGTGAAGGAGTGAGGTCTTGTGGATTTACAGAGAAAGTGTGAGGAGTGGAGTTCACATTAGGTCCTTAGCTTTAGGTCTTGTTAGGTCTTTTTTTTAAAAAAATTGAGTGAGAAAGTTATACTTTTTTTTTTTTTTTAAAGTCTGAAAGATAAAGTGCCTATCAAACCATAGAAAAGGACCTAACAAACAAGGATGTAAAGCCAAGAACCTAATGTGGATTCGTGAGAAGTGAGTATAAGAGATAAATTCATTTACAGAGAGGGACACTTGCGCCATGCATTCATCCTCAGATTCTCCTTCCCTCTTCTTCTTTCATCAAATTTGAGGGGGTACTGGAGGCCACCCCTAGCCCCCCTAATTCCGCCTTGCTCGTGAGTTGTGATGTGTGTTCATTACATACAGAGCTTAATTCCTTTTAAAGAAATTGTGGTTTGTGGCATATCAGGCGGAGATGATAAGATGATAAATTGTTGGCAAGTGGCACGATGACTCTCTTGTAAGGTAGGATTCATTCACGTACTTATTACAACTTCAATAATTGACCTTTCGCCATCACTATGCTAGAAATAATTTATATGTAAGAAGGGCACATCTATTGATAAAATTTTGGGAGAATAATATATAGGTCTCAGAAATAATTCATTCACAAGTCTCATTAGTTGCTAATGGTAACTATTTTACTTGTTAATTCCTCCTATGATCACTTGTAAATGAGGACTCTTATGATATATTTTTTTTAATTGACTAATATTTTTGTGTCCTGGGCGCCCTTTGGGACACCTCCTAAAATGATGAGGCCCTGCGATATAGCCATATTTACCCAACAATAATGCGTGCCAGAAGCTATATAGCCCATCTTCTGAAGAGCAAATACCAATACGGAAAAATACAGGATAATGGGAAAATGACTGAACTGGAGACGATCTAAACACTTAATAATAATCTCTCTTTTTTATTTCTTGAAAAACCATAAACAACAGCACCAGAACATGTGTACCGGTCCCTAGCTAGATGATTCTTCACAAACAAGTAAGACATAACTGAAACTGTAAGTGAAACAAGTGCATAGCAAGGGCGACGCCAGAAGATCACATAATTAAATACGTACAAGTGATCGAGGAAAGGGATGAGGCTCAGTCCTCCTCCTCGTTAGCGTGCAATAATCCCTCTTTAATCATATCCCCGTTGCTGAAGAGCGTGACAGAGGTAAGGTTTTGTGTTGGCAAAGAACACTTACGAGCCACGAGTATTGAGTTGACAACATCATCGGTGGGGTGGAACACTGAGAGAACCTCAAAGCCAGCGAGGTCGCAAGGGTCAACCACAGGGTAAAGAAAAGCCCGAGCCCCATGCGCACTCCTCACCAACAAGAGCGCATCGGGGGCCATATACTTAGCCAAATGATCAATGATTTGAGTCTTTTCCTCTTTCCCCATCCCCACAAGAGCAGCCAGATAAACAACCTCATACTCCTTCAACTCCTCTGACACTTTGAGGATATCAGTCGTACGAAACACCATGCGCTTGGACAAGTCAACATGAGAAGAGACCAAGCGTGCTGCCTTGGAGTTGGCTAAAGGGTCGATGTCATAGTTGTGAAAAACGGTGGTGGGAAGGTGATTGGAGGCCAGAACAATGGAGGAGAGAGGAAGGGGGCCGGAGCCGACGAAGGCGATCTTGGAAGGGACATGAGACCAGTGTTGAGAGAGGATAGTGAACTCGAGGAGGCTGAGTTTGAGGTAATTGGAATAGTAAGGGAAGAGATGGAGGTGGCGGAGTGGGTGGTGGTAGGAGGCGAGGATGGAGGAGTAGTGGCTCTCCAAGAGGCCCTCAGCTTCGCCAGAGATTCTTATAAGTTTGGATCGGATGTGTTGGACACGAGGCCCGAGCTTGGTGACATCGATGGGAATAGGTGGCAAGCAAGTCAGGACGAGTTGGGTAAAAAGCATGTCGACATTTTTGCAGGGTTCCAGGCTCTGTAGCCTTGAAATTTGTTCGTACAGCTCACAGACTTTGTCAACCAACATGTCTTGCTCGCAAATCATGTCGACACTATTTCGACCAAAAAAAAGAAATCATGTGGACACTATGAGGTTATCCCCAACTTCCTGCACCTCTTTGGGTCAATATTTATGGCCACTCGCGGGGCACACGCCGTTCACAATCATCAATTGGTTTTTTGGCTCAAATCCAATCATCTATTAGCTTCTAATTATATACTACTATATTTCTCTGTCAAGGGCGTCGTGAACATTTTGGTTTGCCTTGTGAGTTACTGTGTGGTTCAAGTAAGGCATCCAAATTAATTTCGCAAAGCAGCATCTTTTATTTAAGACATTTTTTATTTTTTGAAGTTAAAAAAAAAAATGAACCCATATGCATGACGCTTGATAGGGTAGCTGCAGGCTTCATGCCGTATGTGCTTAATACAATATTGATATCTGTCATAGTTACTGGGTTCCCCTCAAGTATTTCAATTAATTAATACTACCTTGTAAGTAATATAATAAGCTTCTTTAATCTTAGTAAAACAAAAGTTAACTAGGTTTGGTATTTAAGACCGGAGGAGTATTTGTATGTGTATGCTTGGGACTTGAAGAAACAGAAAAGTGAATAACAACACAATGTTAAAGGACTAAACCAGGACGCCTACGTGCATGGAGCTTTCATTTTGAGGGAGATTGCACTCCCTTTCTATATATCTATATATATACATATAAAGACTGAGCTCTGAAGAATTACATGGGGCATAATGGTTAATGAAATATAGAAGTAGTAGTAATTTAATTGAGGCACGAAAACCTGTGTATGTGCAGCAACATTTTTGGATAATGGGAAACGGTGGGTGGTCCCAGAGGGAGTAAATAAGAAAGAGTAGATTCCCGGAGCTTTTGGTTTCACACCCGCTGTTTGAAAAACGTCAGGACATCACTGTCCAACATTTTTGAAAAGATCAGAAACTTAATTTATAGAAAGAAGCAAGACAATGTGTGATCCATCGCTTGCTTGCTTATGTCAGCATCAGACTCAGTTGACATTTGGGAAATGGATATGTGGGGTATTCAATATTGCTTCTACACACACACACATATAAAATTCATAATTCTTCAAATCATACATAAACGTTTATGGATAATATAGTCTATGATTCATATATAAAACATATTTATTTAATTTGATTAATTTAAGAAGTTAGTTGAGTTATTTAATATTACATGCTTTAATAATCTGATTCATTTTTTTCTTTTGATTATTGCTAAAGGAGTAACAACAAGGATAAATTAAGAAAATACAGAAAAGTATAAAAAAAATTTCTTATATTTAGGATGAAAATAAATTCTTTAACTATGTTTTATATTAAGAAGGGAGGAGTATTATTTTATAATTGCAATCCTTTTACTCTTTTATCCATATAAAAAATATTCCAAATGTTCACATTTGTTGTTAAGAACCTAACATATTAATCCTCACTCCGTTTTTCAAACTTGTGACCTACAATAAATATAGGTGGAATTGACAATTTAATTAAAGATTTAACTTGTTGACACAGCATAATGCCATCATGCATTTTCGCTATTGCTTACCACAAAATGTATCTTGTTATTCTGTTCCAAATACTCTTATGACCAAAAAAAAAAAACAATACATTCTAATACCTCCTATTGTTTCTAATATAAGAATTAGATAAAATATTAAGAAAAATTGTTAATAAATTAGTTATTTATAACAAATATGTGTTGGTTTCATTAAAATACCATGTCTAGCTAATCATGTGTATTATATTGAAACTATCTTTAATGAAATCCCCCAAACACGTGCAATTAATAAGATACTTTCATGAAACAAGTACAAATTTAAAAAAACATTAGAATTAATTAATTTATATAGGATAAAATAAACTTTTTTATCTAACTCTTGCATTAAGTTTTCCATTTTGCGTGCAGCAGCACCCCTCTCCTATTAACTTTTCCTAACCGGACCAAACCTGTTCTCTCTTACTTTAAAATAAATCAACAAGCGACAACTAAATCACCATGCCGTGCTAGAATAAATAAATTATAGAAAAATACAGCTACAATAACACCAAAGATATTTTAGGCAAATAAATTCATTTTGCTCCATTGAATTGATGATATATAAACAAGGTGTGCCAATATATTTTAACTTTGTTGCAAATAAATATATTAATAACTTGACATATATGCTATAAATGTAAATGAATTTTCTCTAAACATGCATCACGATTTATAATTATTTTTATAATTATAAATATCATTTTTGTAATATCGATGAGATTGTGATATGGAGTAAATGAAGTGTGTGTGTGTGTGTGTAGATATATACTGTGGATAGTGATAGTTATGTGTTAAAAAATAAATTTAATGGAGATCACGAATACGCCTTTGCGATATCTTAAGGGACGGTATACCTGATGAGGGAATCAGTTTTGGGATAGGCATGATTGGTGCATTCCATTTGAACTGTTGGGATTTGATTATTTTTTAATAAGAAAGCCTTTTTAAGAAAAAAAAAAATATATCAGTGAAGAAATTATTTTTATTTTAGATTTTCTATTTATTAAAATAATTTTTTTAAAAGGATAAAAAGTAAAAAAATTAAATATAAATCGTCCAAATTCCATCTTATAGGGGGTGGTTCATTAATCCGACACTATGTCACTTATTGAAGCCCTCTCCCCCCCCCACCCCCCTTCTCCCTCTCTTCCCTTCAACGACTCATATTATACTCTTCATAAATATAAGAAATGATTAACTTTTTAAAAAAATTTAAAAAAGTTAAATAAGTTGCTTAATCATGTTATATGCACAATAAATACATATAATAAATATACAACAATTATTTTGATTTTTTTTTTCTATATCACTCTTTTTTAATCTCTATAAGTGTTGTATTAGGACTAGAAGGAGTATTGGATAATCAGGTTAATTCAAGATCTCACGGTTTGTGATATCGTGATGCTATTTAAAATTAAAAGTCTGAACTGTAGTTAGCAACTTTGGATCATGTTTTAAGATTTCTTTTTGTATGAAACACCTAATTTTTTGAACCTAGACTCACTTCAATTGAAAATCTTTAATTATAGTTACACATGTAAAGTTCCTCATTTATAAACACTTTCAAAACCTTAATCTAATTGAAGTTTATTTAGATTTTTGGTAAGACAGTATTTAATGAAGTAAGTATTTTGGATACAATAATATGAATTACAAGTCAAATTCAACCGATAGCAACAAATGAAGTCATCCACTTTGCTTATCACAAGAAATTACGATTCCATTCACACCAGGATTTGCCCGAATATTTTATGAACAAGAAGTGCCAATTCAAAGTTTTACTAGGAAAATTAAAGATAAACTACGGCATTAAAGCTTTGTCCGATGTTACTTTTCAGGTTTGTATTATTCAATTAGTTTTGTTAGATTGCTTCTTTTGAAAGCGTTCAGAAACCTGAAAACTGAAAAGATAAAGAAATGATTTTTTTTTGGTCAAAAAGAAATGATTGAACTTCTAGAAGAAGAATAACTCCAAGTGCTTATGATAAAATTGTACTGATGCCATTAATGAAAATCGATCGTAATTTCTTACTGTTTTATTTTATTTCTTAAAAAATAGAAGCCTGGTATGTCTACAAGACATTTTTAATTTCTACAGTATTTTTATTTTTGTGTGTAGGAAAACTAGAATAAAAGACCATGTGCCAACACCTTGGCGGTGCAGTGATTTGACACTAGGTTTTGATGACTCTGGTCTAAGGTTCGATTATTGCCTGCAAGCCAATTTCAAAAATGGCGAAGTGGGGATTCTTATTTTTGATAAACCTTCCTTTGTTTCCTTTTGATAAACGGGAGGCCTCGAGACCTAAAATACTAAACATTTGTAAATTGGGGATTCTTATTCCCTACTCTAGAATGGAAAAGGCAAGGAACAAAAAGGTGAATAATTTTGTTTGAAATGGTATTGAGATTATTGAAGAGGAATTTATTTTCTGCTCTTATTGTTCATCCCCGCGCAGCCACCAAACACCATAGGCCAAGCGGCCGCCCCTGAGCGCCGTCGCAAGAACACAGCAAATCCAAGCTTTCCCTCAACGATCCCTCATTCACATCTCTATATTTAACTTTCTTACCTTGAAATTATACGTACTTTTTCTACATAAAAACTCCAACAAGTAATAAGCAAGTCTCTTGATCAATTATAAAAGATCAATAATTTCTTCTAACCTTTTATGTAATGTGTGGAATCCTTGATATTTATAGTGAAAGAAACTAGAATCAAGAAATACAAAATTATAAGCGTTTCTAAATTAAAGATGGGGTATATACTTGGATCATAAGTAAACCCAACCCCTTTCCAATCCTAAAATTTCTGTATATAAAAAAAAAAGATGGGGTATATATGTTACAAAACTTTGGAAGTTACACAATGGTCGAAGTAAATATACCAAAGGAACATACATACACTGATACACATCAATCATGCATCCAACTATTATTTGAGCAGAAGATGCCTTGCCCGCATCAGCTACAAAAATTCATCACAAATCGGAATTTTCATATGTTTCCGAGCTCTGATAGGCATGAGATTCATAGGCATTGGCTTCTTCAGCGGTAAAGGATTAAAAAACACTGGCCTCATCAGAACCTTCAGACTTGTCATAAACAGGAGTTTCCTCAAAATAGGAACTCTTGGGCGCTTCAGAACTCACATGATCCAAAGTATCTTCAACTTCACTGCCAACTGTCTGAACAAAATTAAACAAGAAATGCACTCCATTAACCACATCATATACCATTAGTCCTATTCTACCTCCAACCCAACTGCCCATGTGACTTCCCACAAGATAACCTAATCTTCCAAGCCTTGCCTCCCCCAGAAAACCTCCACCATAAGCACCGAACAAAGTACCAGTGCCCCTAAGGAAACCCTCCGTGATAGTTCCACCATAGTACATAGCTTCAAAAAAGTCCCATCCTGAAGAGATGATGGGGCCTATAATTCGCTTGGCTTGTCGTGAAGCCGATTTTGCAGCTTTTGCACCTTCTTTCTGAGCATATTTAGCTGAATCTTTTGCTGACATTCCTTGTGACATAGCATCGGCAAGAGCAGACTCGATTGCTAGATTCCTTGCTCTTTCAACATGAGCACCTCTTATGTTGTAAAAATAAAGCTTCACTCCTTCCTTGACAGCACATGCTAACGTTCCTGAGCCCATATCAAAGCAGTTTAAGAATGTAAACTTTCCACTTTGGGATGCCGCCTCCTCCCCAACCAGCAGCCTGCATTTTTCAGCTGAAAATAACAACAATTAATGAGCATAACGGACACTGATCCTAAATGATAGGGTAAATGGCAGGCTTCAGCAATCAAAGCAAAAATACCCAAAAAGGAAAAGAAAACAAGAGTGAACACTGATGAGCTGAAAATTGTTGGGGAGAACCAGAAGCTGCTTTAAAAATGCTCACGTAACAAGGAAAATTATCAGACTTTGAAATCATTCTTACAATTCATACTAGAGAGTAGAGAATAAATATATTTTCCCAAATCGTCCAATTATAGCTCACGATACACATAGCCAGGCATTGCGGCTCTGCCACCTGTAAGAGCTATCTTTTTCCCCAGTGGGAATTTGACTTAGATTTCCAAATTAGAGTTCCTCATTGAAAGTGAACCAGAATTCAGACCCCCCAAAAAAAAAATGCAAAACTGTTAGGGAGGGCAAAAAGAATGACTGAAAGTGAACTGCAACTGTCATATCCATTGCCACAAGCTAATTACAGTTCGGTGGCTCAAGTATAAAGCATGATAGTATGATTCTCCTCTGGCCCTAATAGTTTGCACGGAGGTAGTACTATGAGTACAAATAAACAATAGCTAACACTTTAAATGTTGGTAGCTTTTCTCTTTTAACATGACTTCAAGTTTAGATTACAATGGACATCGCGCAAACACCAGTCAGTAGATCCATTTTGAAAATTTGTGAACGCTATACAAAATTAAATTTTGTAGATGATGAAAACGGTACAGGAGTTGTGCGCCTTTAATCTTCAAAAAGGAAGTAAGATCAATCACATGTCATTAAACGCCTTCAACCTAGAAGTTAAACAAATAATAAAAAATGAAAAAGGAGCAGAGCGAGCGTTTAGATTGTATCATAAGGTCATAACAGAGACGAGAAGAATTTCTTGTCTCTTGATTTTTCTTTTCTTTATATAAAAGATTTTTTTTTTTTAAAAAAAAAGGCATGCGATCAATAAAGAACCACAAATTTATGTCATCAATTAACTACAGAAGTTCAAGAAAATAGGGCAAGATGGGGGAAAAACGACACTGTTCAATCAAGCCCGACGCAAGCAACAGAAACGTTGAGATATAAATTCATCGAACAGTACATGTAGCAGAATACGGTAAGGTTCCCAACCTTGGCAATTGGAGTTTGTGATTCTCATCCATGCTAACATAGGATAGGATAATATTAATGTCAAATATTCAAAAGACGGGAATGCAATCAACACTAATAATTAGCATATCTGAAACATAGATATAGAAATACACAGTGATTCTAGCGTACCTGTGATACTAAGAACAATAATGCCAGCGACGAAGAGGAGTAACTGAACCCTCCTCTTCTGGAAATCCATGGCTCTACCAATTAGCCCTAATCCTAAAAAGAAAATGAACAATCTCGCTGCTATATTCTTCAGAGGATCAGATAAACGACGTCAGTTTGCATACTTTAAATGGAGGGAAGAATCAAAAAACGTGTTGTCTACGGTCTCGATCCGAGGTTCCGTTTCTGAAAGGGGAAGAGAAGACATTTACGCGCTGCGACTTTCGACCGGGAAGAGACCAAAACAAAACGCACCGTAATGAGGGGAACGGATTACGAATGCACTGTGCAATCAAGCCCAACATTTGAGGCCCAAATGTTGTGTTCGGAATTCACAATGAATTGGGCTTGCTTCAGGCACCTCATTGAAGAAGATGATACAGGGCTTATCAAAAAAAAAAAAGATGATACAGGTTGTACGGAAAAAACAAAAAAGATACAAACAGGTTGGATTTAATAAAATGGGCTAGTTCCTCGTGACAAACCAATGTATGTTTGAATCTTTGCTGGGAGAGTACCTAATGTAATAAGATTACCTTAAAGAGAATACCTATAATTAGCGACCAAAAAAAAGAATATAATACAGGTAATACGGTGCTTGGAAGCATGTTGCTTAAAGTGGGAAAAAAGTGAGGTTATGATTCGGCTGGTTTAATGTTAGCTCTTTAAATTAAAGAAGGTTTTTTGGGTTAAGTAATTGGGTGTCTCCAGATCAAAGAGTGTCAAAGTAATTGAGATAACAAAGAATTAAATGACATCACAATCGCTAACATGGGGATGTAGCTCAGATGGTAGAGCGCTCGCCAATTTTTCTTTTTTAGCTGACTCTGCTGGAATTTCGTAGTTGTACAAGTTGAGAATGGAACTCTGAGTTGGTGACCAACGCATTGTGAAAGGGTTTGTCTGAGATTTCCATCACTCATATCATTGGTCCATTTGTCTCCAAAGTCCCACCTTGGCTTGCTATAAACTGCTGCTTTCCCTTTTAATTCTCTTCTTCGTGAGGTGACCTACTTTGTCACTTCCTTTTGCCATTTTGCCCCCCCCCCCCCCCCCTCCTCAGAAAAGACGAACTCGTCACCAAGCCATACCTTGCTATAAGTTGTATTCTTCCGTATTGTTCCCATGCATCTTTCTGTTCCCACCCCTCACAATCATGGGAGATTCATTCCTGCCAAAGAAGAGCTTATTCATAGCTTCCTTAATCTCCATAGTAATTTTATGCTGCTACTCAGGTTATCATTTTATTCTAACGATCACTTGTCATTCTTTATATGCCTTCCGTCTTTTGTCTAAGTTTTCACGTGGCATTCGTGTACTTCACTGTTCAACCTGAACAGGGGCTGCACAGGATCAACCTCAGGAGGAAAGCTTAGCCAAAGCCTTATCTTGCTTTGATAATGACCTCGTGAGTCAGTGTCTAGTATCTTCCTCCCCCTGGAAGCATACGCCTTCATGTTAACCTTCTGTTCTTGAAGTCTTGTTTGGTCATTCTTTTTTGTCCCTCAATAATGTTTCTTCCCTGATATATTCTTATTCTTATCCTGCTTTCTTTTTGTGGGTTGGCCATGAATAATTTGCAGATCTATGTGGGATGTGACGAGCCGTATAGACTAAATCCATCAGGGGATATTAACGTACCACCTGAGATCACTGATTTTTTCTGCAGTGGTCCATGCCTTAGAGAAACACAGCTCGTGCTTAATTGCATCAATAACATGCTATCCAATTTCCTATTCTACAATAAGGCCAGTGTGGAACAAATGAGATATGCATTGATTGCTGGTTGCAACTTTGCCAAAGGAGGTAAAAATAATATTCTGTTTCCGCCATTATTTCTGCCACCGCTTGCTTTCCCTTCTCTATTTTCTATTCGTTGTCTGAGTTAGAAAATAATGTGTTTGTGTAGGGAACTTCAACTTGGGAGATTACGTTGGTGCAGAAATAAGCATGGCCTGCAAGTTACCAATTTGGATTGGATCCTATCTCTTTGTCCTGGTGGCAGTAGCTGTTAATTTAATTTAAAGGTGACGCAATGAGCCTATGACTAGCCTTAAGAAACAGATAATCGTTATGCGAGTGCACTTCGAGGCCTGATTGATAGGTTCCTTGCAACCTTAATTGCTTTTGTACTTCATATAGTAAAATCTGAAGAAAAAACGTATATACAAGCATCTACATTATGCGAGTGCACTTCTGGACTACTCAACAAGTTCTGAGTTACAAACGAATTAAAGCAAAGAAATTCAGAATATAACTATCAAATTGTGTATGTATTACATGTACACCACAGAATGTAATATTGATAACAAATAATAAGCAAGATACAGAAGAAATTACATGAAGATGTTCTGCCCAAGGAGATGCAATAATAATGAATTAAGGGTTAAGTAGCAAATTTACACCAGAAATTTTCAGAGCATTGTCGCTATGAAAGTTTTTCTTATCTCAATATTGTCTCGAAAGTTTTAAAACATAATAATATTATCCATTTTCGTTAAAAAGTTAACGGTTAGTTAGTGTTAGTTTTATAACAAAATATTGAAACTTTCGGGTAACATTGAGACATAAAAAACTTTCAAGACAACTCCTAAGCCTATACTTCTAGAGCATATTTGTTTATTAACCCATGAATTGATGATGCAGACTAACACCTATAATTACATATCTAAGAATGATAAGCATCCAGTCCTCTTAGACCCCCTAAAATATAGAATCCTACAAATTTACATCCAATTTCGATACTGAAATCACTAGTTTATTCCTTAACCGCCGCACCCTTCTGGCCGGCCTTAGAAGATTAGTCCCATGCGAACATGACAGTCTCCCTAACATCCTCAAAGTTTCTTGGCAAGCAATGAGAGACGGTGCTCACTCCAAAACAGCATGTCTCCATCATTGGCTCATCCAACATTGTTCTTGGAAACTTGTGAAGCTGAATGCACTTTACCCGGTTTCTTGCACATGAATGCTTAGGCTAATGGTCAAGACAATGACAGTGCTCGAGCAACCTCTTCTATTTCCTTGGCGTGATCTTTATGCATGAAAAACGATAATTCACGTAGTTTGAGAAGACTAAGAAACACAGCCATTTCTCAGCTAAGTCAAACCTTGCAACTAACGAGTTGCAGTCTGTCCTGGAGTTTTCCTGATGCTGTTTTGTCGTATAAGTAATCTAACCTTTTCAACCTCATCCCATTTTCCTTCTTCTGCGTAAATATTTGACAAAAACACACAATTCCCAGAATTCCATGGTTCAAGATTGATAAGCTCTTTTACCGCAACTTCTGCGAGTTTCCTTTCACCGTAAGTGCGGCAAGCACAGAGCAAAGAACCCCTCAAGGCAGCTGTAGGCTTCATGGGAATGCTTCTGATCAAGTCATGAGCTTCCCATGCCTGTCCACAACGTCCAAGAAGATCTACAACGCAGCCATAATGCTCCAGTTTTGGCTGAAGTTGAAATTTTGTGGTTACCGAAGCAAAGAGTTCAAGTCCTCTATCTGCTAAACATGCATGAGCACAACAAGCTAAAAAGCTGGTAAAAGTCGAGATTAGCCCTTCTCTATCATCTCCTGTGTCATGGACTCAACCATAGTTGAAGAGCCCAATGCAGAGAGCACCCCACTCGGACCTGTTTCCCTGGGAGAGCTCGCATTAGGGTGAACAGGGAGAGCTCGTTTTGTGGATGAGGTTAGTTGATCCCTCCTTCATTACTAGTTTTTTCTCTCGGCCTGTTAAAAATTGGGCAATGGTGAATCTGTCGAAGGATCTTGGATATGTGAGATGGGAATTGGAGTTTATTGTGGGGTGTCACCATATGGAAACTTTGGAGTTGGAGGAATCTTTTTACGTTTCAGCAGGACTTTATTAAACCTGTTAATGCTGTGGATATAATTCGGAACTGTTGGTCCAGCTTTGTGCAAATGCAAGACTTGGATGGCCTATCTCTACCTGTATTTGTTTCTGTGAGGGTTTGGGAACCTCCGGAAAGAGGCTGGATAAAGTTGAATGTAGATGGGGCGGTCTCTAGGGTGTCTAAAAGAGCAGGATGTGGTGGGATATTAAGAGATCATGAGGCCAACTGGGTAGCAGGTTTTACTCACGCTATTGGGACGTGTGACGCGTTCGATGCGGAGGGGTGGGCTGTGATGAAGGGTTTGGAGATGGCTTGGGAGTTAGGGTGTAGAAGGGTGATAATCGAATCTGATGCTAAAACGCTGATAGATATGATTCAGAGCACTGATCGTCCTGCCAGGGGTAATATGGTTATTTGGAGGATTCATGAATTCATGAGGAAAGAGTGGAGTCTCAAATGGTGCTCTATTCATAGAGAATGTAACACGTTGGCGGATGTATTAGCCAAGGAAGGTTTGGTTGCGACTACTTTTTTGGATGGTTGCCCAGAGTTTGCTCGAGCTGCTTTTGAGCACGATGTTTTGGGAGTTAATTCCCCTTGTATTTCCTTTATTTAATTAATAGTATTTCTTTCAGATCCAAAAAAAAAAAGAAAAAAGGGAGAGCTCGTCTTTTAAGCGAGCATCTGGGTCATCTATCTAGATGAGATCTAAATGGTCTAAACTTTATTCTCTAGATGAGATCTGAATCGTCTAGATTTTATTTTATTTTATTTTTTATAAAAAAATATTTTAATTGGTAGAGAATGTAAAATAAAAATGATTTATGAACTAACATTTTTTTAAAAAGTTGTTTTTTTCATTTAAAAATTACCAGCTTAAAAAAATGAAATCTTGACCACCTAAAAGATTGCCCAAAGACAAGCTAGGCCGTGCTTACTGAGCAGGAGCAATAAAGCCTGAAAGAGAATGTGGAAGTTAGGAATCAATTTCCCTGCTCATTCTTTAGATACAAACGAGCTTTGGACCATTTAGATCTGATTTTTTTAATTGCATATAAAAAATAATTTTAATGAGTAGAGAATCTAAAATAAAGATAATATTGAAAAAATCATGTTTTTAAAAAATAATTTTCCATTTAAAATTAAACGGTTTAAAACTCTAATTTTTCACTTAAAATTAAACGGTTTAAAACTCATCCATGCTGCTCGTCCAAACCAATTCCGCGGAAGTTAGGAGAGACAGAGGGAACCGAAAGTATATAAACATGTATGGCTCATCATTTGAGGACGTGTACTATGTGTGGAATTTTTCTCTCCCTCTACGTGACTCTTCCCTGTAATATTCCTTCTTTCTCTTTTGCCAGTTGTGACTTACATTCTGTACTGCACTTTGTTATTTAAGGGTAGTTTAAATTCAGATCCCATCATTCATTTTCTCGTGTGAGAAAACTATCATTACTCATTACATCCTAGATAAGTCAACCCCGAGTTCACCCTTCCCATTATAAGCCAAACCAGATATCATTGCGTTCCAAAAAACAACATTTTTGTGAGGCATTTCATTAAAAATGCTCCACGCAGCTTCAAGATTTCCAGACTTGCAATAGAAATCCACAAGTGAATTTCCCACAGCAATGACATCTTGCTGAAACCCTCTGGAACAGGCATAAGAATAGATCCATTTCCAAGCATCTAAAGCTCCTAGGCGAGAGCAGGCAGGCAAAATTGTAACCAAGGTTGCGCCATCTGGTTCAAAGTCCTGCTCCAACATTTCATGAAGAAGTTCAAGGGCCTCCCCGTCCTTCTTATTTTCTGCTAGGCAAGAAATCATGGTATTCCAAGAGACAATACTGCGTTCCTTCATCTGTCTAAAAAGCTTAAAACCTGTTTCCAAAAAGCCTGTCTTACAAAATCCACGAATCATCAAATTGCAAATAATCACATCTTTATCAAACATTAGATCGAACACCTTCTCGGCATCTCCAATTCTCTCGCAAGTTGCATACAACTCCACCAACCAAATGCGAACGGAACCATGGCATTCAAATCCAGCTCGAATAACTTGGGTGTGAACGCACTGGCCGAGTTTGTAGTCACAGAGGTTTGAAGTGGACTTGAGCAAAGGCGCAAAAGTATACTCATCAAGCTAAATACCGCAGGTCTCCATAGAGGAGAAAAAGCCGAAGGATTGCTGGAAGGGGCCACAAAAAGAAAAGCCTTTGATCATGGAATTGAAGAGGGGAATATTGGGGTTGTGGGTTTGGTAAAAGATACGAGTGGCGTAAGACATTCGATCAAGAGCAGCGCAAACGGATACGAAGTGAGCAAGGATCTGGTTGGAATCAAGAAGGGCACGGCAAAGGAAATGGGCGTGAATTTGGGTGATTTTGGGGCGAGTATTGCGACCGTGAAGGAGATGAAGAACTTTTGGCTCAATCTCCTGGCAGCTTCTGCTCATTCTGTGTCAATATAATCAGTGTGCAAAGAGGACCTGCCTTTTTTTTTTTTTTTGATATCGTGAACCTGCATTTGTTGTTAAATGGGGTCAGGACGCGATTGGCGGGAAAAAGCTCAGGCCTAATATATAGGACTACCTCCAGTACCAATATAGGTTTTTTGAGAACTCAAGGTTACTTAATCATATGTTATATACGTTTAAGGTCCCGTTTTATTCAATCTCTTTACACCAGGCTGTGCAATGCGATGCAATGGTAATTACAGGGTTAATGTTTGATTTGATTTTCAAACAAAGTGCAATGAGTTATTATTTTAACAATTATCTAAAATTAATATATTACACAAAGTTTATTTTACCCTTAATATAATCATTGTAAAAAAAGTAGTTAAGAGTCATTGTGCTGCCTCATTATAATTGTTATGCTATCTCGTTGAGGATTGTCTGATGGCGATGGTTGTGGTGATGGAAGACAGGTACAGTGGTGGCGATGGAAGGTGGTTACAATAACAATAGTGGTGGTGGTGAAGGAGGTAGTGGTGGCAGCGGCAGTAAAGGATGAGGTCGTCGCTACGATGACAACAATGGAGGACGAGGCGGTGGTGGCGAGCAGTGGCAATGGTGGAGGTGTCGGCGATTGAGTTTGGTAGAGGAGGAGGATATCATAGTGGTGATCGAGGAGGAAGAGGCAGTGGCGGCATCGACAGGGTAGAGGAGGAAGAGGTAATAGTAGTAGCAATAGTGGGGTGGCAAGGGGCAATGGAAGAGGAAGATGTAGTGGTGACAACGGCAAGCAGCGACGGCGGAGATAGTGGTAGTGGCAGTTGTGGCATGATGCGGCAAGTAAAACAAATACACATGAAACTAAAAGGTAAATTTTTTTAGTCATGCAATTGGATGATAATAAATATTCATAGGTATAAACAAGGATTACCAATTTATTGTAATATCATTACCATAGTAAACCCAACAACTATGTTAAAAAACAATCAAACCCTCTTCTTTATGTCGTACAATCATGATTATCATTGCATACATGCAATGCAATGGCATCAAACTAAATAGGCTTTAAATTATACATTAGTTTATAAGTTGGATAATTAGTTAGGAAAAAAAAACCGATAATTAGTTGATGGAGTTGCAAAAACGGCTGAAGAAGGAGCTGCCTTCTTTTTCCCACAAGAAATAGGTTGTAATTATTTTTTGTCTTATAACAAACATGTTGTAAATCTTCCATTGAAGTTCCCTCACAAGAAATATACTATAGAAAAATTGAATTTCAATTTGATACCAACTATAGTGATGATGATAATGAAGTTCGAAATGTTCCCCTGATACATTTGAAGGTAAAGACCTTCACACACAACATTCCCTTATATCAATTTATATTATTTCTTTCTTAATATAATTGGTGATATTATTTATTTATGAAGCTACATGTGTTCTCCATGATCATTTCCCCTCAAATCATGTTGAGATCACTGAACTTACTGACGACATAGATGAATTTGAAGGTAACTAATACCCCTTTACAAAGTTCATCTAATCATACATATACATGTGTGTGTGATATGAAACTTCACTACAACTATATAATCGTTGTCAACATTGTCATAGGAAATATAGATGAAGGAGACCCTATATATGAATGCAAATTTTGTGGGGCATTGCTTTGGTTTAATGAACAAAGTGTAAAAGACAAGAAGCGAAGCACTGCCAGTTCACACTCTCTATGTTGTTTGAAAGGCAAGGTTGTCTTGCCAACTATGCAAAGGCCTCCTCCATTATTTGAGAGCTTATTTTTTGATAAAGAATCAACTCATTCAAGGAATTTCTATGAGAATATCAGGCAATACAACAACATGTTCTCGTTTACATCAATGGGAGGCAAGATAGATCATTCAAAAAATACTGGTGGCGGACCATACTCATTTGTCATGTTTGGAATGAATTATCATAGTATTGGTAGCTTGTTACCACTAGAAGGTTCAAGACTTGTGTATTTACAGCTATACATATTTGACACAGAGAATGAAGTGTCAAATAGAATTTCTACAGTTAGGTATGTCAACATAAGTCATACTTAACATTACATTCATTGCTATTTAATGTAGTAACATTTATTATTGTTACATTCTTGCAACAAATTCCAGCATCAATCAACAATTGATGCTATTATAGTTGACAAAATAAAACAACAATTGGATGAAGTCAATCTATTTGTTCAAAAATATCGTGTTGCGTCAACATTGCTTAATCATACTAACCCTCCCACATTGAAAATGTGTTTGATCAGCACAAGACAAAATGATGATCGAACTTATAATATGCTCAATGCTTCTGAAGTTGCAGCATTAGTTGTTGGGGATATAGATATGACATTCAATGTTAGGGACATCATTGTGGAGAAACATTCAGGCAAACTACAACGAATAAATGAATTACATGCATCTTACCTTCCACTTCAGTACCCTATACTTTTTCCCTTCGGTGAAGATGGCTATCGAGATGATATTGGGCACAGGGAAGTAACACTTAATGCCACGAAGACCAAAAAAGGCTAAGTATGCGAGAGTTTTTCAGCTATAGACTAATGACCAGATTACATGAAATATCTACACTATTGCATGCATCAAGGCTACTACAACAATTCATTGTCGATTGGTACACTATGATTGAATCTCAAAGATTACTTTGGGTTAGAACACACCAAAAGGAACTTAGGGTTGATTTATATCAAGGATTAACTGATGCAGTTCTAAGCGGAGAAACAAATGGTGCAACCATTGGTAAGAGGATTATTCTGCCGTCATTATTCACAAGAGGAGCAAGATATGTGATGCAAAATTACCAGGATGCTATGGCAATTTGTAGATCAGAAGGTTATCCAGATCTTTTCTTAACTTTCACATGTAATCCAGCTTGGCCTGAAATTCAAAGATTTTGTCGCAAGCATTCTCTAAAGCCATGTGATAGGCCTAACATGTTGGCTCGGATATTCAAAATCAAGTTAGATCACTTGATGAAAACTATAAGGAAGAAAAAAATTTTGGGGTCATCTGTGCAGGTTAGCTCAACTTTTTTTCATCAACATTAAATTGATATCAACGTAGGTTCTTCATACATTTCGATGAAGTCCATATATCTTCTATGAATTCTTTACAG
Organism: Acacia confusa; assembly: GCA_037074495.1. Lineage (NCBI taxonomy): Eukaryota > Viridiplantae > Streptophyta > Magnoliopsida > Fabales > Fabaceae > Acacia > Acacia confusa. Next base: position 1,557,166 of record CM073507.1, on the reverse strand, counting down.
TTCCTATTTTATAATTTCATTTATTATTTCTTTTGCACAGACATATACACTATAGAGTTTCAAAAGAGAGGACTTCCTCATGCCCACATACTATTGTTCCTTGATCCAAATGACAAGATAAAAGATCCAGAAGCAATCAACAAATTCATCTGTGCAGAAATACCCGACAAGAACAGTTCTCCTCTAATGTACAAGTTGGTTAAGCAATTTATGCTTCGCGGACCTTGTGGCAGAAGTAACATAAAGGCACCATGCATGAAGAATCAGAAGTGCAGGAAGTATTTTCCAAAGAAGTTTACTAAAAATACAACCATTGATGAATATGGGTATCCAACATACAGACACAGGGATAATAGCAGAACAATTAAAGTGACAGGTATCCCTTTGGATAATAAATATGTTGTCCCATATAATTCATTGTTGTTACAAAAGTTTCATGCACATATCAATATTGAGAAATGCAATCACTCAACTGCTATAAAGTATTTATTCAAGTATATTAACAAAAGTAACAATAGAGTCGTGGCTGCAATTTTCGATGGTGCCACTAAAGAGCATGGTGAAGCCATTGTTGACGAGATTAAACAATATTATAATTGTAGATACATATCTGCATGTGAGGGTTCATGGCGTATATTTGGATATAACATTCATCATAAGAATCCTTCTGTTGAAAGATTGAGTTTCCATATTCCAAATCAACAATATGTCATTTATTCTAATCATGATGATGTTGCTGAATTTTTGGATAAACCTAGAGTGAGTGAATCACAATTTCTTGCTTGGATGGAAAAGAATAAGACAGATGAATTTGCTAGGACTTTGACATATATTGAATTCCCAAAACACTATGTCTATCAAAGGAACAACAGGGCTTGGAAACGAAGAAAAAAAGGCTCTTCCGTTGGCAGAATAACACACGTGTCACCATCATCAAGGGAATTGTATTACCTACGTGTGTTGCTCACAAAAGTAAGAGGTCCGCGGTCATTTGACGAAATCAAAACAATTAATGGTTTTATCCACAATACTTTCAAAGATGCATGTTTTGCAAGGGGGTTGTTAGATGATGATGAAGAATACATTTCATCCATTAAAGAAGCATATATTTGGGCATCAGGTTATTCATTAAGGAAACTATTTGTTAGCATGTTACTTTCTTTCTCTCTACAAAGCCTTGATTTTGTGTGGAAGGAGATGTCAAAAATACTTTCAAAAGATGTACTATACATCCATCGTAATGATCCCATGTCTTCAAGTAAGTTTTTGTAATTGACCTTTTACTATAATCACTTTTCATAAAATATTTTGAATACTAATTTTTATTATCCAAACTACATGTGTCAATATATCTGAATATGATAAAGAACAGGTCGCATTAAAAGAAATAGATTCATTGTTGCGGCAAAATGGAAAGAGTCTTCTTGACTTTTCTACTATGTCATTACCTGAGGACTTACCTCCAATTGATGTCTCAAACCAACTTATATTACAAGAGTTGAACTATGACAAACATGCCTTACAAATAGAAGCAAACAACCTTCAAAACTCACTAAATTTGGAGCAGAAACAAATTTTCAACTATGTTATGTCATGTTTACAAAATGATAAAGGTGGTTTCTTATTTGTATATGGTTGTGGTGGAACTAGGAAGACATTCTTGTGGAATACATTGACGTCATTATTTCGTGCACAAGGACAAATCGTCCTCACAGTTACATCAAGTGGAATTGCTGCAACATTATTACTAGGAGGTAGAACAACACATTCCAGGTTTGCAATTCCCATTCAAATTAGTGACTCCTCAATGTGTTCAATAAAACAAAATTCCCCTTTAGCAAATCTCATCACATCTACTAAACTTATTATATGGGATGAGGCACCAATGGTGCAACGTTTTTGTGTTGAGGCATTTGATAGGACCTTAAGGGATATCATGCATTGTGATAGACCTTTTGGTGGCAAGTGTGTAATTATGGGAGGTGATTTTCATCAAATATTATCAATTATACCAAAAGGAACAAGAGGCACAATTGTTAATGCATGCATCAATGCTTCTTACTTATGGGATCACTGCATCATTTTCCAATTGACCAAGAATATGCGGTTGAATTCTTCTGCTTCAGGGACCAATCATGATAAGTTGGTGTAGTTCTCAAGATGGTTATTAGATGTTGGTGATGGGAAATTAGGGGACTCACATGACGGTGTTGAGGAAATTGAAATACCTAGTTATTTGTTAATTTCAAGCTATGAAGATCCAATTCATGCGATTGTGGAATCAACATACATGAACCTCTTAGAAAATCTTAACTCTAACAGATACTTTAATGATAGAGCAATCTTGGCTCCAACTATTGAAATGATTAATTGTATAAATGAGCACATGTGTTCCATGTTGCCTGGAGAGGCATATGAATTTCTTAGTTGTGACTCAGTTTGTAAGTCAAGTGAAGATAGTGATAGTTTTGATAACTTGTATACAATTGAATTTCTTAACACTATTAGTTGCTCTGGTATGCCTCCACATAAACTAACATTGAAAGTAGGAGCACCTATAATGTTGTTGAGGAATATTGATCAATCCTCTGGATTATGCAATGAAACACGACTCCGTATAACTCAGCTTGGGAAGACGTTCATTGAGGCGATCACATTAAATGGTTCACATCTAAATCAAAAGGTCCTCATCATGGGATGGACATGAATCCTTCTGAAAGCAGATGACCTTTTCGCATGAAACAGAGATAGTTCCCTATCACCCTTTCCTTTGCCATGACTATCAACAAAAGTCAAGGACAATCTCTTCGCCATGTTGGTTTATATCTTTGTAAGCTAGTTTTTACACATGGCCAATTGTATGTTGCATTATCTAGGGTTAAAAGCATGGATGGTCTAAAGATTGTTGTGGATGATAATGGTTGTGGCAACAAGAACACAACAAGGAATGTTGTGTACAAAGAGACATTTAGAAATGTTAATCGATTAGAAGACATTATTGTTTAACATTGTTGAGATTTCATACGTAATAGTACTCTGAATTGATAGGAGGATATTGTTGTTTACCATTGTCGATGTTTCATTTCTAATATGTAGTCATTCATTGGTTATGATGTTTTAATATTCCTTAAAAATAATAAAGTTACATAACTGAAGAAGTAAAATTATTTAAATAACCTATGAAATACTATCATCCCGTGCAACACATGGGAAATTATAGGATCGTTTATTATAATATCATTATGATAGAGTACCGGATTAGCGGGAGATAATGAAAGTTACAGAAAGTATAGAGATTTTAGGAATTAATATTTAATTAATTGAGTATGTTTTTATAATTATTTTATTATTATCTTTAGGAATTAGGAAATAAGAGGAATATCTTATTAGTTAAGATTTAGTTGTTAGGATTTATGATTGTTAGTTATCTAAATCTTAGATTTAGATATATTTTGTATTTATATTTTGAATAAAGTCTATCTTCTGTAAATCATTATAAATAGGCCTAGTGCCTCATCAATAAAGTGTCGAATATTCAAAAAGTAAATCAGTACAGGAGATTCTCTTTAGACTTTAATAGTCCAATGAGTTACAGATTCTGGGTCATCTACTATTAAGGATGTGGGCTGATTTAGAGAATAGATAAGATTCTAGCCTATTCTCTATCTCAGAGAAGCTGTTCCTAAAGAGTTAGTGAGATCCTTGCTTCTTTTTAGAAAGAGAGCAGATCTATTTTCCTTTTATTTCCCGAATTCTCTTTACATTCCCATTCACATTTAGCCTCCCCATAATCCATACCCTACCACGTTACCATAGTAAACCCAACAACTATGTTAAAAAACAGTCAAACACTCTTCTTTATTTCATACAATCATGATTATCATTTCATACATGCAATGCAATGGCATCAAACTAAACAGGCTTTAAATTATAAATTAATTTATAAGTTGGATAATTAGTTAGGTAAAAAAAACCGATAATCAGTTGATGGAGTTGCAAAAATGGCTCAAGAAGGAGCCGCCTTCTTTTTCCCGGCGTCATTTGAGCAGTCATGGTTAGAGAGAGTCGCCAGCCCCAGCTTTCAGAATTAACGGGGAAGGGCGAGAATAATTAACTGTGTTTTAAAGATTTCTTTAACAGAGTAAAGTCTGAAGATCCAATTAAAAGAAATGAAACTAGAAGGACCTAATTTAAAATGGGATGAAACTATAAGGACTACCTAATTAATCTTCCCATGATTTTTTCAGGTTTCTATTCTCTCTATTTTCTTTCCCCCTATTTTATAACTCATCCCAACTTCTCTCCCCTCCCAAACAGACCATAGGCAACAGAATCTGTCTAACGAAAAATTAATTAGCAAAATAGTTGTCACAGAGGTGTAAAGGCCAGGATCATTTTACATATCATACAGAACGGGTTAAATAAGAAATGTACAAGACCTAAACGAATAGCATGACTTGTATATTGAATCTATGACCTCTTTTGCTGTTAGATGCATCCTCTGTATCCTTTCACCATATGCTTGGGGAGGGCAACAGATACCAAATCTAGCTTAACATTACAAAACGGTTGTTAAAATTCCGTCATGAAGCACAAGCATGGCATCATTTCTTGGATGACCGAAAGCCACCGAACCCCATCATAGCTGCAACATCAGGATCTGTTTCAGGTGCTTCTTCAACTTCCTTCTCTCTCTGAACCCATAAACAAAACATAATTAAATATATTGTTTGGAAGAAAAAAATCAGTTATGACTAATTAAGATATGACTAAATTATTTACAAAACTCCTCTGAACTTTAGGTTAGTTACCCCAGGCCTAGGACTGCCAGGTTAAACTGAGCACAAGATATGAACACTTCCAACCCATCCCACCCACAAAGACTCGATAAGAAACACCAAACCGCTGCACTTACCTTCTTCTCTTTCTTCCTTTCCCGTCGCTGTCGCTTTCTTTCTTCCTCTTCTTGTTGCTGTTTTAAGATCCGGTCATCCAGATCTGTATAGTAATCATCAACGAAATATTTATTAAAAGGAATAATCACAACTATGAAACAAAGTATTGCTTCGATAGTACTGATTATTTTCCGAAAAAGGAAAAATTCATCCGCCCCCTTTCCAAAGCTTTACCTTGCTCTGTGAAGCTTCCAACATCTTTCCGCTTTTTAAGAACTTCGAATCGTTCCTGAACCTGTTTCATCAGAAAATTCAAAATTACTATCCAAGACATGTACAGACTACAGATACAGCTGACAAAAATTGACAAGCATACATGTGTATGCTCATACATACACTTCTAATGAAAAATTAATCTTAAACTATACCTGTGACAGAGAAGCACGTTCTACTCGCATAGACATTCCCAGAGCTCTTTGATCTTAAGGGACAAAGAAATCATAATCATCAGAATGGTGAAGACAATTAAATCAAGGCAAGGAAGTTAAGAAGACCACATACGTTTCTTTCCATTAATATGATCCAAGTAGTTTGCAGAATCCTTTACCACACACTCACAAACCGAGCAGTAGTATCCGGCCTGCAACAGAGGGGAATAATTCAAAGAACAACCACAATGAAATGTCAAACAAGTTACACCAGAATACAGAGTATCAAATAATAAACAATGAAGCAAGTAGCATATTCTGTAACATGAGGGTGTACAGATTAAATTACTTGTTATTTGTGCATATGTAAAAGAAAAAAAACTAACAGCCAATGCCTGGAACTAATAGCATCCAGCAAGCCATTCTCAGTTACTGTTCTTCACATATCTCATTATCTACATAATTTGCATCTTACTTGACCTCAAGCATTATTTGTATCAATTCTCAGATTTCAAAAGATAGCAGAAACTTCTGTTTTAAGGGAAAGTGCAAGGGCAGTGATGGATTATTTTACTCTTAACAGTTTCAATGCACCACATAGGGGGAAAAGGCGACAACAGTAAAAAAAAATGTCCGTTTCAAAAGCAGCTATGATATTTAGGAATCATGGTAACAAAAATGGTAAGCAAGTACCTGCTGGCTAAGAGGTGCAACTGGAGTAACAACCTGCAAAAGGGTTTATACTCTTAATTTTAGTAAAACTGAATAATCATGAAAGTTCAGTCAGAGACAAATAGCACACAACACGGAATTCTCAGGCATGTTTCTGACTTAAGGTGAAAATAGTTTTTTTTTTTTTTTTTTTGGGGGGGGGGTGTCTATAGTCTATATATTTCATATCATAGAAAAAAGACAAAAAAGCCAACGAAAGTTAAAGGATCAAAGAGAAGAAATGTGAAGACCCGATAATGTCTTTGCAAACCATGCAGCATAGAGACAAACCAGTTAAGCAAAGGGCACTTAATGAAATTAACTATCTGGTTGCAGATGTGAAGATATAACAAAATGCAACGCGGAAAATACTAGCTGTGCAAAAGCACATACGTTTCGAACTAGAATCAGGTCCTGGGCTGCTTACCTGAGTCTTGCCCAAGCGGGATTCAAGGTCCACCTCATAATCTCTATGTTTCAAGGGTTTCCTCTGTACTAGAGGACCTTTGGCTGCATAAAAACGATGATATTACTTAATGCCGCAAGCATTGCTCCAACTCGATGACGTACTGAGTTCAATCAAGAACAACCAAAAAAGCCCTAAATGTTCGAGTGCAAAATGCTAAATAAAAGCAAATGTAAGCGAAAGCAGGAACTGAATCACTTACATTTAGGTCTAGATCGAGTCTCCTCTTCCTGTTCACCAATGTCATGATTAAGCGAAACTATTCAAAATCCACCAGCAAAATATCGAAGGCGTTAGCACAGAAACAAAAAATGGAATAACTCACCTGCCTCTCACGCTCCCTAGCTCTTTCCAAATACTCCTCTCGGTCAAATTTTCTTCGGAATGTGTTGTCGATTCCAGCGACCTGTGAAGAGAATGCATGGATTGAAAATTTTACAACTCCAACATCCGATGAGCGTTCTAAAGCACAAGTTGGGAGAAAAAAATTTCTTGTGCAAAAGAAAAGTAGAGCTTACATTGTTACTGGTGTGAGCCATCGAGACTCGAAAATTCTGCCCTAGATATTAAATTGATGAGACGGAACACCAATTGATTCAATCAATAACCGAACAGAGAGGATCACCGCTGCAATAATACGACAGACAAACCTAGAAGGCCAGAACGCGCCCGGAGGTTAATTGGGGTTATGCACGCGAGCTGGGTAGATGTTTTTTTTTCCTCTGTTGCCCCAGAAGCAGCCAAGCTGTTCATATATGATTATGTGCCGGTGGCATTAAAATTCCTCACAAATAAAAAACTACTCACTCTGTTGTAATTATAAAATATAGTTAATTTTTTTTTAAAGATATTAAAAAAATTAATTAAATTATTTTAGAGAATTTTTTTTTTTAAAACTAATTAATTTGACTAATAAACTAATATATAATTTAAAAATACACAACATATGAAATGATTAAGTAATTTATATAGTTTCTTTAATTCTTGAAAAAAAAAATCAATTTTATCTTATAATTAAGATTGGAAATAGTAACTTTTACTGTTTATTCAAACAGACACTACATCAGCTGTGTTATTTATAATTTACAAATAACAAATTATAAAATAAAAATTTCAGAAAAATACAATTAAAAATATCAAAAAATTGGTGCTATGAATTTATCAAATTCCTGGTGAGAACTAAAGTAGGAATCTAGGATTTCAAATTTTAACCAAATAACCAAATTTCCTGAATAAAATTGTAAAACATAAAAATAAAGTCGTTAATATAAAATCTGATGTTGTTAATATAGATATAAATATTATTATTAACACCTAAAACTTGTGCCCTCAATTTAAAGCATTTTAGTCATTTGATGAGAATTGAAAATCTTAAATTTCTATTTAAGTTCTGATTTGAGACATCAATTTATAATTTTCTCATTTTTAATTATATTTCTCTAAAATTTTCCCTATCACAAATAATATTTCACCAAAAACGTACACACAATACAGTAATTTATTATTAACTGGTTATACGGATTTGTTATCTGTGTAAAATTGAAAATACAAAACACACAATCAAGGGTCTGCAAATGTCTCTCTGGACTGGTCCTGAGTGAGAGCCACAGAACCCAAGAGTCTGGGGTGTGGCATTACCATGCCAACTCTGCAAGGAGATTTTTTCCTGATTTTTTTTTTTCATTTTCTCTCATCAGTTTATTTTAGATCAATTATTGAGGAAAAAAAAGTTAAAATAGTATTGTATTAATTAGACATATATAATTTAAAAATTATGAGAGATAATGAAATAAAAAATAAGGAGAAACCCAACCCGCCAATTCCCCAAAAACCCAGGGGCCAATTTCCCCTTGACCTCCATTTGTTCCCCCTACTGCTTTATAATATAATGACTTATTTGTCATTTCCTCCAATTCTTAATATAAAATCAAGTTACATTTCCACGGTCCTCGTCTTATTTTTCCATCTTCCTCTTAACACTGTTTTCCAATTATTATTATATAATTTTTTAAAAACAAATCATGCTATTCATGACTTATGAATAAAATAACCTACCTGAACTTTTTTTATATAACCTACCTGAATTTATCCAATCGTGTATTACAAAATCTGAAAACGGAATGCATTAATTAATAATTTAATAAATAGCATATCAATTAATTTCACTGTTTATATAGTGGCCCACATCCTCCAGCTACTGTTCTTGGACCACGTTTCTTTGAGTGATTTTTTAGGCCAATATATTTTTTGTCCTGACCAAAACAGATTTCCTCACAAGATATTATATGAAAAACATGTATGCCTTGTATGGCAGAAAAAAGAGTTGTGGAGTCAGATTCCCAGCTGAAGGGGACAGAAATCGTTAGCTTGTCAATATTCAAGTCTTCCAACTGGAAGCAACAATATGCTAATATGCTTCTTACAACTACACCTTCTAACAATTAACCACAATATACTTACTATCCAATGAAAAGGCAGGCGTGTTGGGGTTGTTCATGGTGTCTCCACTTCTGTAGGTCACTTGGGCAACTTCTTCATCAATCTTTTTCTCCCAACAGAGATAGGCAAATACTACAAATTCTACTTGGGGATGTGTTCGCCCACATGCATCATAAGAAAATGGAAACCCCACAACACACCAGGAGTTAAACAAGCAACAAATCAGACACTATTTCTTCAATCAAACAAGTTGATATTTCCCACTCAATCTCTGAAGCCTTTTCAAAGGCCTCCATGTCAAAATCAAGCCATTTACCATAACCAGTGCTCATGTCCTTGCTTACTAGCTCGTCTATCATTTCCTCCTCCATGTTTTTATGACCCATAATTTCATTGTACAGTTCTTCTGCCAACCTTCCCTCCCTGTGATTCAATTCCATCCCTCTAAGCCATCCTTTGCAGCTTCCCACCAAAGCTTGCCTGCATCTCAATTCAAGGCACTCACTTACACAGTCAAACCAAACCTTTCTCTCAAGCTTGTAGTCCTCTTCTTGATAGTCATTGGCTGCACTAATCTGATTTTCCAACACATCAAACACACTAGGCATTACGACCTCATTGACTTGGCCTAGCACAAAGTCTTGTGTCATCAACTCTGCATTGCATAGTATATCTCTTACATATTCAAGTTCTGGGTTCCCTGATATTCTAAAATCTGAGAAATTCGGCATAATAGCTAATTGTCTACCAGTCATGTCCCCCTCTGCTGATAAGGAAGGCCTTTGCTCATACAAATTTGCCCCATTTTCAAGGGGTACAGGTTCATTTGCCGGAGAAAAATTAGACACATCTTCATCTTGCGTTGATGAATATACAGTGCTGCCTGAAGAAGGAAAGATTTATTATAAATAAATGTATCTGTGTAGAGTAAAAGCTACAGGATTTGTGTGATGAAGCCTTTAAATTTAGATTGAAAAAAATGCTCCTAAATAGTAGAAAGTAGCGATCAAAACATTACCACATGCACTTTCTTCACTATCCAAGTAACTTTCACTGGCACAGGGAGTTTCAAAAACTGCAACAGGTCTGGGATGCTGACAGCCTGGATAATTTCTAGTTTCCCGGTTGCTGCTATAGCTGGGCTCTTCCGTTGCTTCTGAGATCTGCACAAGTGAAAAGTGGCAGAGTTGAGGTGGATACATAAGCTCGGCTTAGTTCAAAAGAATAGGCATATCTCCAATAGCAATTCACTTGATAAAAGACTAATAACTTCATGCATATGCCATGTTAAGTAACCTGAATTCTAAAGAGTGATCTCATACCAAGAAAAGATAAAGTCTTAGACACCATTGTGAGCCCATACTCAACCACTGATTGCAAGGATCGACTCTTGTACACATAAGCAGGTGATCATAGTGTGATGGAGTACATGGCATATTTGTACTAACATTTTTCTAAATTGATTGCAAATATTCTAATCAGTCATATTCTGTTACAAGGAAGCTGCAGATATAAAACCTTAAGCATGTTCAAGAACAATTCTTTACTCAGACACAATACCAGGAGGATTCTTACATTATTCACAAGCTTTTTACACTGCGCATCTTATAAATTTATCTTCTGCATTGTGCCAATTACAACTCTATATATTCAATTCGAGGGTGTGAGCTATAAGACCTTAAGCATATTAAAATATTATTTTAGCTTCAGAAAGGTATACTGCAAGCTTAAGAAGTAAGGCTTAGCCCCACATCCCTTCTTCCCAACCTCAACTATCTTGACATTATTTTCTAGATTAATTGATGGTATAAAGTTACCAAGGATGCAATAGTATTAATTAGTACTCCTCCAGTCCTAAATATAGGACACCGGAGGTAGTAATTAATAAGTAAAAGAAAATCGATAGCTGATGAATCTGACTATAAAAAGGAAATGAAAGGGACCTGCAACTGCTGGTTCTTGTTATGCACCAGATCATCACTTGAAGAAAAGCCAAAGTCATGCGTGCTGATAAATGTATCACCAGGCATGTCCGGAAGAAAGCTTTTGTCTTGTTCCCTCAATATGGTACTCATCAAACTGGGTATTTTATCTTGAAAGCTACTCGGTAAACTAAAACACTCCTCTGTAGCCTGGGTATGCTGAGGTAAATTAATTCTAGAAGCCAATTCTCGCAGCTTTTTCTCCAACAGGACACTTAAAGCATCGCTATCTATTGTATGTAATCCAGAAGGAGCCAATGATAAATTTTCAGGATAAAGCAAATCACAGTGATCAAGAGAATTACCGTCAGTATTGTCTTTTGTTCCCATAAGTGGAATAGAGGACTGAGAGTCAGGCATATTTCTCCTCAAGGGAGATGTAAATGTGAATGAAATAACATCCTTGCTTTCTTTCATGTTAAATGTATCCTGATTCATACTCCCATCAGTTGTAATATTGCATTTTATAGGCTTGCTTTCATACTTAATTACTGCTTTATTAGAATCTCTTGCCTCGTCAAGAACATCCCTGCTGATATTACTTTTCTTTTGTACTGCACTCTTGGCTTTGGATTGTGAAAGCTCTCTTTGAGTATTAGTTCCCCTTCTACTTGACCTTTTGGGCCCATTATTTGCACTTATAGCTCCCTCATTAGTTGTCTTCCTTCCTCCAGTGGTACTTTCTGATGACCGAACTCGTGTAGCTGGCTTGTTATTGGAATCAATTCTTGAAGTTGAAGCACCTTTGTTGGCCACACTATTCTGCTTTTGATTATTCTGCCCAAGCACAGCTCTATTCCGGTTAGTACCAGCTCTCGGCTGCATGGATTGCTGCACTTTCAGTTTTTGGCTCCGGGAGAATTGGTTTGATTTCATCTCATTCTGTTCCTTATGCTTCACATATCCTCCATTGCTGTTTGAAGTCAACGTATCTCTTTTCTGAACATTGGCCTTGGATTCAATAGGAGGTGATAGTGATTTCCCTTTACTTCTCAAATGGCGAGAACTAATTTTTTCAGAATCTCTCAGAGCCTTGAATGCTGGAGCGTACTTATATGAATTATTGCTCCTGCCACTGGGCTTGCCTTTGACTGGGTTGGCAGTGCTCGAATCCACAGGCTTTTCAGGCATGGATGCACTTTGCGCAGCCTCCATTTTCTCTTTCAAACTAAGAATTCTCAAGGGAAGAGATGAAGGCCCAGCAGATGACATATTGTTCTTCCTATATGGCCAAGGGCTTGCTTCAATTATCTTAGCAGCTGCTTCCATTATATGGGCTGCATTCTTTGGGGGCATCAATCCTGGACTCTTGATAGGAGACAAGAGCTTATTGTGAGTAACAGGAATTGGTTTAGCTGACTTTGGAGGCAACATCTCAGTTTGAAATTTCTTGATTGGTCGATTCGCTACTTTCTGTGCCCTTGATTCTGTGGCATCCCTTGAAGGCTTCTCTGGCTTACGTGGCATGTTTATGTAGTCCACAGGTTGATAGCCATTCATTAAACCAAGAACATCCTCATGACAAGATCCAAAAGAGTCAGAGCCATATAATGCAGCGGATGAGAGTTCAGAGACAGTCGAATCAGGCAAAGAATCCAGACCCATCAGTCTTGCCACTAGTCCAGGGGCTTTACCACTACATTCTTCATCACTATTATTTGATAGAGCACCACTAAAATCATAATTTGTTGTATAACTTGGACCGGCGATATCCCCATCCCCATGCATCTGAAATAGTTGTAATAATTAACAACGAGAATTAATTTCAGACATTTTAAGGTCACAAATAACTAAGTGAAAAGTAGGAAGAACTTCGAACCCTATTGAGCTGTGACTTTGCCGTGCTCTCCACATTTTCCTTTCCTTGCTTTGATTCTTCTACAGTTGATGTAGCAAACATTTAAAATAGGTAAATCAAAACCGCAGAAGAGAATGATTTAAAGCTTAAACATTGAAAAAGATTCAACAGACAAGCATAATTACCAGGTATTTTAGGACTGTCAGTAAATAGCTTCTTTCGAGATTTTCCATTCCAATCGAACAAACTGAGGAAGCCTCCCTTGGAACGTCGCTTATCAGTCTCCATTTTGTTCAACAAAGCAAGAGCAAAGAGAGTAAGGTATGCTGAAATCCCTAAGCTATCTCATGGGCCCAAATCTGAGTGAGTACGGCAAGTTGAGAGCATCCCCAAGTACGGGAGAAAAATGAATCAACATTAAACCAAGCACCAGTAAGGCCACGAAGTGCAATGGGTAATGAGGAAACCAGCATCTAACTATAACAAACACAATATAAGCAGAATTCGATCCTAATCTTACCAGAAATCTTTCATACGAAGAAACCCCTTCTTGTGAAAACACAAGTTTCTCTCAATTTGTGCAACTATAAACCGAAAACGCAATACATTTCCAAAATCCAGCTTCTTTTCAAGATAGGTGCCCTTAAAATTGGATAAAGTTTCTGACTTGTTGTGGCATTTTCGTCAATCCCGCCAAACATCCAGTATCCAATGCCACCACTTCATCCATCGATCTCAGCCAAAACACTCTACGACTCTTCTCTTCAATCGTTAATTCGCCTCTCTTCCAACGGAGATATTCGAACCAAGAAATGAACAAGAGATCTAAGACAAAGCAAGGAGGCCCAGAACAAGACAAGGAAAAGAAAAACGAGAGAAGGGAGAAAAGAACAGCAGTCGGTTCGCAGTGAAGTTTGGAAGGGTCTATGAGGAGATCGAGGGTAAGTGGGGGGCAAAAAAATAAGAGAAAAATATAAGGACAAGTCAAAGAGATGAAGCGAGTAACAGGAGGGAAGGGAAGTAAAAGACAGAGAAATAAATAATAAATCTGAGAGTGAGACAGAGAAGAGACAGAGATGTGAGCTGTCCACTGTCCACTCTCTTTATCCTCTCTACTCCGTATTTAAGGAATCGGGCCTCTCTCCTGTGAGCGAGGAAATGTTCGACACGTGGATGCTTAATGTCGATGATTTGGGGCTGATCACAGATTATTGGTATGCTGCCACTGAGGAATTCATTGGAGAAGCGGTATTTAACGACGAATGAACAAAACAAAAACCAAAAGTTCCCTTTGATCAGAGCGCCAAGCGTTGGATGGTTCGTGTTCGTGGGGATCTTTTAGTGAGTTTTTAAAGGCTAAAAGCGTAGATCTTTCAGATGACGCGTCCATATCATGCCTTTGTCAATTCAATTTTTAAAATCCGGCCTTTGACACGGCCCATTTCTGGGCGTTTGAAACATTTTAAAATTAGGTGTTGGGCTATGATCATCATTAATCAACCATATACTTAAAAACTTGAAATACCTGTAAATGAAAGTAGGTCGGTTTAATCCAATTACAATAAATATACTTTGTTACTGATTATTTACTAATTTATTTATTTTTTTAATATTTTTTCATAACTAGTTGATTAAATAATCATATTTGAAAATGATTTAGTTATTTCTTGAATTTCCTTGATTTTATTTAGAAACAGTGACATCATTGTTCTATATTATAGATTACTATTTTCTAATTTCCTTTATTTATATGCCTTCATAATTGATTAAGAAATCATATGGGACAAAAATCTGATTATTTCTTCAACTTCCTATTTTTTGTTACTTATATTCATTCACGTTTGATGACTCATATTTCAATTCATAATAGTAACATTTAATTATTAAATTTTGTATTTTTAAACAATTAATTACGTAGAATTTTAATAAACAGTTGAGCAATTTTATACCCAAAAAAAAAAAGCAATTAAATCGGTGATGACAGTAACAGTTTATTTTAACTCTCATGATTAGTTGTTAAAGCATTTGAGCAATTAATCACGCATTCATATCCCTCAGTTTAGTGATGTAGTTTATTTTTATTTTTGACTATATTATTTTTATGTGATTTTTCTGAGGGGAAGGTTACAAAAATTTCTTTCAATTTTATATTATATTCATATTAAATGCTTGTTAAATTATAAAGTGTGGGCTGGTTCAACTTTTTTTATAAAAGCCCCGCTTGTCCAACACAACAACTTCTCATTAGCAACCTCTTGTCTTTGGGTTCAACTGGCGTGGGGTCGATTTTCCTCACTTTTAGGGAGGGGGTTCGATCCCTGTGTTGGTCAAGGCGCTAGGGGAGACATCCTAAGGGTCTGGGAACCAGTGGTAATACTAGTAGATCTAGCAAGTATCCCCTATGGACTGGGCTCCAAGCGCTCTGCCCTTAGATTGTGAGTAAGCCCGACTCCTTTCCTAAAATTTATATATTAAAAAAAAAAAACTTCCCATTAACATGTCTTACTCGTCTCGTCTCCAATTTTCTGTTGAAGTCCGAATCCACTAACCCAAGTAAATGCTGTTTTCAGAAGTCATTTTCTGTAAGGCTAAATAAAACTCATCTTATACATTTATCTTATAAATCATAAAAATATTTCTAAAAGGTTAAAACAGAGAGAGACTCATTTACTAGAGTACCTTGTTTTTATCAAATAAGACCAACATTATTTTTCATTCCCTCACACACACACATGCGTGTACGAGAGAGTAATAAGAAACAAAACATAGAGTGATCAAAATTAAACCTGGGACGCGTCAAAAATCATACGTAGAGATGGCAGAGGTAATGGCAAAATTTGTCTCTTTTGAGATTCCTTTTAAGGTGTGCCATTCCTTCATATAAATTTGTGGGCTAAACGGATAGGAGGTTAGGTTAAAACGTGGTCATCACAAATTTATTTTCGTTCAAAGCACGAGACAATAAGGTGTGAATATCATAAGAATATTGCATTGCACGTGATGCGAATTGGTTTATGTCGAGTTGTCGACATCTTAACAGTGTTACTTTTTTTCTAATCACGCATCTATCAATTATTATTCCCAAATCTTAATTTAGATTTAAAATGATTGTTGACTAGATCACCCACTAATGTGCTAGTATTGCTTATTGGTATATTTAGATTAGATTTATTTGTATATTCAATTGTACCCCTTTGTTTAAATCATATTCAGATCAGATTGTATAAATTAATGCAGCGATTAGGAATATGCTATCATCACGCTATGATTATAATTTATGATCTGACCTAACTGCCATTCTCACCTTGTGTGTGACATGCTCCTCTTTAATTTATTGTAATGATAAATTGTTTTTTAAACCATTGTTGTTGTATATTGTAATGACGAGTTCTTCATTAAAATGAGAATATTAACAAATTTTAAAACTCAAACCTGAAAATCAAATACTCATATTTGTTTCAGTAATATGTGAAACTTTCAAAATTTTTAAAAACAATCACATATAAGCATATATTGATTAGCCCTATAAAAATAAGTTACCTTTTAGCTAAGAAAAATACATACATAAAAAATATATAACATAACATACCTCAATTTAATTTATACAATAGAAGTGTAAAGTTCCGCAACAATACAATTCACTACCTATATATAAGTCACTTGTGATTCATTCTCATAAACTAAGAAAAACATTAAATAGATAATTTTTTTTATGTTTGCTCTTATTTATAAAATGGTGCACCCTCTCTCATCCCTTTATCACTTTGTATTTACACCTCCCTCTCTTCTCTCTTTCCCATGTGCCTAGCTAATAATCAACAGGCTAAAATTGACAAAACCCCCTCTAATACCGTGCAAGTGACTCATATTTTGAACAAAATTTTTTAGATACAAATAACTTATATAAAGGTATTAGGTGGTAAATATTAATATCTGAATTAATGAAATATAAGGTGTTTTTTTGTGCATATTTGGATTAATAAAAAATAGCTTTTAAGAATAGTTTATATAATTTGTTATATAAATATATATAAAAAAAATTATCACAACTTACGAAAAAATGACTTTAAAACCTTAGTTTTGTGGGGTGTAAATCATGCAATTTCATCACACATGATTGCTACATTTTATGACTATTTTGCTTTTGCCGTCTGCCGCACGGTCGGTAATATTTGAACAGTCAAAATTTCTGCCAATCTAATATGTGGAACAACGTTTCAATACAAGTCAAATTTCAATAGGAGATTGGATTCTTTTGTGGGCGAATGCAAGACGGGTCTGGCTTTCCTCCGGTGCTTTTAAAATCCGCTGCCCTCCTATACCTTGAAACGACGCCGTTTATTTCTTTTTTCCCCCACTCATTTTCCTCCTGAAACACACGTGGCTGCAGCCTCTCAAGACTTCTCCTCCAAGAGACACTCTCACTCCTCTAAGCACCTTGGAAACGAAGACGCTGATGACGAACCCCCCCTCCCTCTTCCCACTCCATCTCTCACATCCTCCATAACCATAACCATCATCAAAAGCCTGTACCTCTTGCCTCCAGGAGGAAGCTCCAGGCCCTTGCACTTTCTTGGCTCCGATCTGTTCTCACCGCCTTCCATAAGAACCGTTCCAACCCATCTTTCGCTATCGGCCCTCATGTCGTCAGCACACTCTTTTGGAATCGACGAGGTCACGTGCATCTCGCCTTCCAGAAGGACCCCACCTCGCGACCTGCCTTCCTAATCGAGCTCGCCACGCCCATCAGTGTCTTGGTTTGCAAAATGGCATCTGGCTTGGTTTGAATCACTCTAGAATGCAACAAATTGAAGGAAGAAACTTCCGTAAAACACAGTCATAGGCTTAATAGTCAAGCATTTGAATCATCAGGAATTTGTTTTCAAGAAATGCTTTATTGATTCAAAGTCTAAAAGCTTTTCCTACCTCCTTTGATTTCCTCTTCTCTAAAATATTTTCCCACCTCCTCAGATTTTCCCGTGCAACTTCAAGAAGAAGAATGGGATGCTGGCGCCAAAGATCGGGTGTGTCTGGTTGTTTCAAGGGAAAAATGCTAGAAAAAAAAAAAAAGAAAGACGCACATGTGTTTCAGGAGGAAAATGAGAAAGAAAAAAGAGAGGCATAAATGGCGTCGTTTCAAGGAATAAGAGGGCAGCGGATTTTAAAAGCACCGGAGGAAAGCCAGACCCATGCAAGACTGTCTTATTTGCAAAATTGCAATTATAAAGATATGTGTACATAATATATTTAAAGAAAAAATATAAATCATCACACATAATTACACTGTTGTATATGTTAATATTCTTAAAATATATTGCCGCATTGTGCAAGAATCCAATCTATCTATTAAATAAAAATAAAAAAAGCATTACTTTTTGCTTAATTATGAGTTATGATGATTGGACTGTAGTAAGTAAGTTTCCTATTCTGTATTGGTAATTAATCTGTAGCCAGATTTTATTTCCACGCCATATATGCTCATTATTGGGGATTGGGGATAGGGTAAACTTTTCTAGTTTTCTACCTTTAATTTTTTCAGAATCTCATTAACAATCCCAATATATGATGGAATAGTGAAACTTATATCAAAGAACAATGCTTTAGCTTACAAAATTCTTCGTGCTCTTGACGTCCTTTTGCAGATTCATATCGAAATGGCGAACTCTGTTCCGAGGGAGACTTCTCCTAATATCAGCGCTGGGCTACCCACTGAGGGTGACATACTCACAAGGAGATATGATCTCGTTGAACAAATGCAATTCTTGTATGTCAGACTTGTAAGGGCTAGAGATTTGCCTCCGCGCGATCCTTACGTCGAACTCAGACTTGGAAACTACAGAGGAACCACTGAACGCTTCCTTCAGAGGACGCCATCCCCTGTATGGAACCAAGTCTTCGCCTTCGAGAAAGACAGAATCCAGGACTTGAACCTCGAGGTCGTGGTGAAAGACAGAACCGTCATGCCCCATGCATTCGTGGGTCGGGTCCGGTTTCTCGTGCCCGATGCTCCAAAACGGGTGCCGCCGGAGAGTCCATTGGCGCCGCAATGGTATAAGCTCGAGGATCAGAACGGGACACTACTTGTAGCAGGAGATATCATGCTGGCTGTGTGGATGGGAACTCAAGCAGATGAGTTTTTTCCTCAAGCTTGGTTCTCAGACGCTACTTCGATCAGTGGCGATGCTGTTGCTCTTGCTCGTTCCAAGGTATATATTTTACCTGCATTGTGGTACCTCAGAGTCAATGTGATTCAAGCTCAGGATTTGCTCCTCAGATTTCATCCGGAGAGCTCAGATTTATTCGTCCAGGTTGATTTGGGGCGCGAACGTTTAAGAACAAGTTTTTCTAAGCAAAAGAACCCAAACCCATTTTGGAATGAGGACTTGATGTTTGTTGCACAAGAGCCATTCAACGAGTCCTTGGTAATCAGCGTAGAACAAGGGAATTTGGCTGAACAAGTAAGTCTAGGAAAGTGCGTGATTCCTCTGAAAAACGTGGACAAGAGATTAGATGGTGGAGGGGTGAGCAGTAAATGGTACAACCTTGACAGGCCAGGGCCTAGCCTTGTTGATCCTTCCCAGGAGGAGGTGTTTGCCAGCAAGTTCAACGCGAGGATCTCATTGGACGGTGCATATCACGTGCTGGACGAGCCTACTGAGTATTGCAGCGATTTGAGAGCATCGGCAAAGAAGCTTTGGAGACCAAGCATTGGGATTTTGGAGTTGGGAATGTTAAAGGCAAGTGGATTGGAGCCAATGAACATGGGGGCTCGAACCCATGCATATTGCGTGGCTAAGTATGGTCCCAAGTGGGTTCGCACGAGGACAGTGGTTGACACTCTTTCTCCAGTGTGGAACGAACAGTATATGTGGGAAGTTTATGATCCATTCACCGTCATTACTATTGCAGTGTTCAATAATAATCAGCTAGAGGCAGAGAACAGGGCCAGAAAAGCCATGGATACTTTAATGGGTAAGATACGAATTCGACTTTCGGCGCTTGAGGGCAGCAAAATATACACCCACTCTTATCCTCTCGTATGTTTGCAACCATCCGGAGTGAGAAAGATGGGAGAAATCCATTTGGCCCTCAGGTTCTCTTGGTCTTCCCTTAATGTGCATCAACTCTACATACTGCCTTTGTTTCCCAGACACCATTACATTTTCCCACTGTCTCCGACTCAGATTGATATTTTAAGAAACCAGGCTGCTCGTGTTACAGCGCTGAGATTGAGCGGTGCAGAACCGCCATTGCGAACAGAGGTGGTGTATAATATGTTGGACGTGAGATCAGACACGTGGAGCATGAGAAAAGGCTTGGCTAATTTTAAGAGGATCGAGAATGTTGTGGGTGGCTTTGTTTCCTGGTGGAAGTGGTTGGAGGATGTTAGATACTGGAAGAATCCTGTTACGACCTCCCTGTTTTACTTGTTCTGCATTATTGTGCTTCTCTTTCCGGAACCAATAGTGCCCTTGGGGATTTTCTACCTTGTTTTCCTTGGGTTGAAACGTTACTTTAAGAGGTCCAAGCATCCACCTTTCATAGATGCAGAGTTGTCTTGTCTTGATACAGCGAGTCCTGATGATTTAGAAGAAGAATTTGACTCGTTTCCGAGTCAATTTGGAGGGGGACGCTTGAGAAGGAGATATGACCGATTGAGAGCCATTGGAGGGACTGCACAAAGAATAGCAAATGAGGTGGCAACTATGGGAGAAAGACTTGAGTCTCTGAGAAGCTGGAGGGACCCCAGAGCCACAACTTTGTTTTTGATGTTCTGTATTGTTTCTTATTTTGTAACAATTATGTTTCCTGCTCGATTTATCATCTTCCTTTGGATAACATTTTGTCTCAGGCATCCCAGGTTCCGAAGTGTTTTGCCTTCAATTCCCCAGAACTTCCTCATGAGACTGCCATCCAAACGAGCTCTAATACTGTGACAGGAGAATTTTGTAGAAACGATTCTAGAGGCCATAATATTCTAGATCTGGTTTATTGATACCTGGATCTTATAAGATTAACCTGTTATGCCCTCGTTAAACTGACCGGACACATTATATAATTAAATGGCAGTCATGCCTTTTTTTGGTCACAATATCTGTCCAGATTCTGCAGAATGAATGAATTATTCCCAAAGCTTACTTTCTCGGAAAAGTCGTGTCTTCATCACCCCCGGGGTCCCTTTTTCCCAGCAAAACTTTTTGGGTAACCAATAAAAAACCATCTTTTTTTCGTTTAAGCTGCTCCTTGAAAGTGTGTTTACAATTTACAGAATATAGCGGAAACAATAAAGCTAAAATGAAAAATAGATAACAGAAAAGGCGTTGCTCCATAGAGATGGTTTGGAAGATCAGGCTTGCAATATACAGCAACTCACAGACCATTCTTGAGGCAGTTATCGCAGGGGTTAGATCCGTATTTGCAGGTTTTTCTGTCAAGAGATTCTCCAAAGTGTTTGAGTAAAGCTTGCCTCCGGCATTCATCCTATATATGAATGTATGTATGTATCAACTTCAATGTAAACTCTTGTAAATAAACTGTCTGCATTTGATGTGACAGCGAGATTAAAGGAGCTTACTTACCTTTAGTTCACAATATTGTTGCATTTTTTTGGCTCGAGCGATTGCCGACTTTAAACTTTCCCTTTTATAACCTTGGCCATTTCTTATCAAGCATACGACTCTACTAAAATCCTTCTTCTGGTAGAGAGCAATGCAAACTGAAGGTAGATTATCTCTTCCAGCCCTTCCTGATTCTTGATAATAGCTTTCAATTGATTTAGACAACGTATTGTGGATGACAAAGCGCTGAAAGATATTACAAAACGATAATCAAGTATTGAGAGACCCGCGTAAATCAGACCTACTTAAAAAAATGTTTAACTTCCACTGCCGTTAGGAGATCATGCAAGTTATCATAGATTCCCTTTAAAATTCTGGTCGTATCTACCATGTATACAATAACCAGCTTGAAAATAGAGTCCCATTTAAAGTTGATAAAAAAAAAAAAGAGTTGCAGATAAAAGTTCTGCAAAAATATAGACCATTCAATTTCTATAATATTAGAAATTGAAACATCGGGCTATCAAAATTCTTTTGAAGACAGAATTTCGCAAATTGAGAAGATAGCAGCATTATCGTAATAATTCAAATAAAACTAAAATTGAATTTTAAGGGGTTAACTCGACTTACAACATCAGGCTTGTCTATCCCCATTCCAAAAGCAATAGTTGCACAAACAATGTGGACCTCTCCGTCGTGCCATTTCTTTTGAACAGCAACTCTCTGGCGGGCAGCCAAGCCAGCATGGTAATACACTGTCTTTATGTTACATTTCTGGTTCAAATATTTTGAGACCTCAACACATTCACTTTTTGAAAGGCAGTAAACAATTCCACATTGATTCTTGAAGCGGTCCGTTACTAGGGTCCCAAGCTGCTTTAGCGGCTCTTTTGTCTTAACAATGACTTCATACTTCAAGTTTGGCCTATCAAAACTTCTCTCAAGGACAATGGCACGGGGGATTCTTAAAGCACTCAAGATGTCCTGAAGCAAATTTAAATTGTGAAGGCATAAAATAACTTGGAAGCAAAAGGAAAGGAAAGTTCATCGTAGCTATAAGATATTCCACTACCTCGCGGACAGAGTGGGTTGCAGTGGCAGTCAATGCCATGACAGGCACATCAGGAAAGTTCAGCTTAAGGCATCCTAGTCCCCGATAATCAGGCCGGAAGTCATGTCCCCATTGGCTGGGAAGCATAATTTTGAATTTGAAAGTCGTAAATACATAATGTTTCATACAAGTAGTTACACGATACAAAAAGAATTGTATTGCTTGAACAATACTGAAGTCAGTTTTCCAAAAAGTTTCAAATATTTGAAGTTACATATTGTCCAGAGAGCACGGGATATACCTAACGCAGTGCGCCTCATCAACAATGAAACCTGCTAGCTGTCCCTGTGGGAGCACCAACCACATTTATGTATTAAAATTCCATGCCCCAAAGCTCGTATGAAAAGTAAATAAGCATTCAGAATTCAGAGAAGCGCACCTTGTTGTGCATGCATTTTAGAACCTCGACAAATGATTGATTGCAAGCAATTCTCTCAGGCGTCACATACAAGAGCTTGCATGACGGTTTGTCTTTTCTAGATACAAGAAAATTGATGTAAGAAAATGCTAAAGAAGAGATTAATCAGCAATCTGAGCAGTCATTCAAATTACATAATGCAATTATTCAAATATAGTGAAATGGATTTATATATTTACAAAAAATATAAAATTTAAGATGAGTCAACTGATAAAGTATTTTATTTAATTTGATGTTGTATAAATAAATAAGATACGTGGAATGAAATGCCACATCATCAAACTCTGGGCCAATGAGATGAGTGAACGACTTATGCAATGGAATGAAAAGCAAAGTTCAAAGTTATGGGAAGCACGACCTACACACGCCAAGCACAAGCATTCTTTTACCTTATCCCAATTCCTAAATTACCCCTCAATAAATTATACTCTTTTTTATCTAATTTGATTAGATTAAAGAAGTTGGTTAAGTTAGTTAATATGTCATGTATTTTTTAAAACATCCTAATCACATTCCTTAATTTCCTTCTTCCCTCACTTCCTTGATTATTGTTGAGGAAGCATGGGGTAAATTACGAAAAAATTGACAAATATGAAAACTATGTCTTATATTATATCTTATATTAAGGACCGAGAGGAGTACAACAGATCATGATAAGTATAAAGGAACTAAATCTTGCCTCAGCTCTTGAAGGACAGCTGCTGCTTGTGAAGTAGTTTGCTGAGAATTCAAAAATGTAGCTGGTATTCCAAACTTGAGGTTCAACGTGACTATCTGGTCCTGAATGAGTGAGAGTAAAGGAGATACAACTACTGTAACACCTGATTGAAGAGTTGCTGGAAGCTGTAAGTACAAAATAAAGCATGTTAAATATAATGTAAGATTCCTTCATCCAACAAAATCTGGGTACCTAGAGAAACTTCAAAATAAACCATCACATTCTGAATACAAGAGAATATTATTCTGTGGTTCCATCTTTCCGAGATATTTCTGCAGATTACAAAGGAATATTATTCTATGGGAAGATATGAATATTGTAAGTATTTGATGTGAGAGAGTCATGGCCTGTAAAGTGAAAAATCAGCTTCCCCTACTTGGTTGGGAATTCAGTAATGGCCACTTCTGAATCTTTTCCAATGGTGGGAGTAAAACGAACAATGATTGAAATGGCGGCAACAATTTATAAACTGAAAAAGCTAGATTTTTTTTTTTTTTTGGAAAATTTAATTAGATACTGCTTCCACCTAAACTAAATAGAAATATTAACAAAATTAATGATTTCAACTTGTTGTGAAAAGTTTGTAAGAATATGCGCTCACCTTGAAAACTCACATAAACTTCAATGAAGAAAATGTATTCTTTTTACCCATTTTGAAAAAGAAGTTATAACATATCTAGTTGCTATAGCTAGATCTCAACAATTGATGAGGATAGATGTATAGAACAAATAATATGAAGAAGATTTATGTCAAATGGTAAGGAGAAAGAGAGGACCTGATAGCAAAGAGATTTACCACCCCCTGTTGGCATAAGAATAAAACAATCTTGCTTTGCCAAAGCTACTTTACAAGCTTGATGCTGCAATGGTCGAAATGTCCTATTACCAAATATAACAACATTTGCCATTTCAATGTTATCCAGATCCTGTAATTCTTCATAAGTGAGAGTACGGTTTTCATCCGTAGGTTCTGACAACCTTATTTTGCTGGCAGTTGAAGAAGTTGAGCCCTGAGTGATGCTACTTCTGCAGTCCTTCAAAATACTATAACCATTTTAGTAGATGATAACAAGTTATTCAGTTGGTGATCCAACAAGGAAGGGCAGGTAAGAGTCCTATCTAGATGCTTTGGAAACAATTCATGACTTCCAGTTTATCAGAAGCATTTTGAATTTTGATCACTGGCATATTGGATGAGTTACATTTTCAGTCCAATTTGTTTCTATTATTGAACCTTTTTTAATATTAAATTCCGTTCAATCATCATGCATGGTTTTAAAAAAGTATAACGTTTTAGAATATGTGTGTGCATGCTTGCAAATCCATGATAACTTTCCAACTATGTATGCATATGCGTCATTTGCATGTGTACTGATATTAACATCTTCATGAAACTACACATCAATCATATCGCACATTCTGATGTAGGTTTAGAAACATGACTATATGCCTTTTTTCCACATATCCCGCTTAGCATTTCCTCATCCATGGAGCTTTCCAATCCACTTCAATATTTTCACACCGTTTCAACCTATTTAGTTTTAAATCTCTAAGATGCAGCATTCACACTGTCCCAACAAGCTACTTTGTTTTTGTCTCTCAATCGCATTATATGTAAATAATCATGATTTAATGACTTATTATTGCTGTTTTGTTAAGGCCACCCTCCAATAGTTCTCACTGTGAAAACAAACAGAGAAAATTCTTGTTTGAATATAACAAGGCCAGGCCAACATTGAATGACGAAAAACTGTCTGACACACTCGGCTTTTAAATGAATACACAATGTAGTAACGTCAAATTAGCATGGGGCGATTCAGAGCATTTCGGACCATACATCAAATACTTCACCATCAAATTACTTCTTACCCCTGATCTTGGAGGCTGTTGGCGTGCAAATATATTATCAGTCAAATAAGACCCTGGAGGCGCACATTTTTCCCTTGAAATACTAAAGTCCATATCCTCGTCACTTGAAACCAACTCCACCACTTTCTGGTTTTTCTGAAGTTCCGGAGAATCCTCGATAATATTGATGCAACCTCCTAAAATGTCATTATCTTCATACTTACACTCGACAGCATTTTTATCAAGTAGGTTAGTCAAAGTTCCACAAGCTTCTGATTCTATTGCCTGTAAATCATCCCATTCCTCGTTATCTTGCATTGAATCAGCTAAAGCTGCTAGAAAATCTTCACCGCAGTGCTCCACAGTGATAAAATCTCGGCCATCCTCGCCTGAAAAAATAAGCGCAAAATGCATATAAACATGACAATGTTATTAATGGACAGAGAAGAACGATAGCTGGTTATGATAACTGCAATGGACAGAGAAGGGCAAAAGGTTATTAGGCATGGATATATCTTCAGGTACCAATGGGAACATTTGGCCTTTTATCATAAATATCGTCCTTTTTTCTCGAATTGTCCCCCGACTTATCCCCGCCCCCTTTCCTTTTCAAATACGTGAACAGTAGATTAAGACGAATGTATGCATAAGATTCAAACTACATATGCCACTGGTTTAAAAGGGTAAAAGATGAAGTCAGAAATTGAATTACAATACAAGTAAAGAAATCGAAAATTAGAAAAAGAAAAGAGGGCGTTGAAATGGCTGGGTGGAAAAATGAGTACCGTATAAGGCGACAAGCCCATCCAAACATTTTCCAGTGGAGTCTTCATCGAAGCCGAAATCAAGAGCCAAGCTCACCAAACGAGCTTTCTCAAGCTCCAGATCGTGTTTCTTCTTGCTTCCCATTCCGATTCCACAGTCAGTTCTCCCGCGCTTTGCTGCTTTGAAGTCTGAGACGCTGGATATGAAGTATGAACTCTTTTTTGGGCGGGTGAGAATAAGAGGGCTAAGCCCAAACAGACACAAAAAGTTACAAACCCAGGGATCGAATCCCCAGAGCCAGCAGGCCAGACCATCTTTCTTTTTTTTTTTTCTTTTTTTTATAAATATATATATAGGAATATATTTTAATGAACAGTCCCCAAAACATCATTAAGCAGCTAAATATGAACCTTATTATTACTTTATCTCCTTAATATAAGACTCAATTGATTTTTTTTATAAAGATTGAAAAAACTAAATAAATTACTTTAGAATATTTATATTTATCTTTTTATACTAAACTAATTTATTTGATTTATATATATCAAATAATATACATCATATATTATGATTATCTAACTCATTTAGCTTTATTTGCCTTCCCCAAAAAAATTAATTGAGTTTTATACTAAAGACTGATGAGAGAGGAGGTGTGATGAAACTCTTTTTCCCTCTCCCATAGCTTAATGCATATTTAGATTAACTTTTGAGAATAACTTTTACGTAAGGTTGTGAAAGAGGATTTGTCTGGCTTGCGAAAAAACTGAATGGATGCTCCATTATTCTATTTACTCAACTAGATTATTTTTTCGTTTGATGCATAGGAGATAAAATCATATGACTTTATTTCAAAAAATATGCTCATTTATTAACATGTAGTTCTTATTAAAATACGTAAAAATATGAAAAGAATAAAAAAATGCATGAAGCCTGGTGAAATCTGGGGAGATTAATTAAAAATAAAAATATAATATCATGAGAGATTGAAAATAATGAGGCAATGAGACATACTATTTATGACTTACTAATACTGTAATTTCTAGCTTTTTGTGATGAAAACTTAACCTGTTTCTAATGACACTGATGCTTGATATCGTAGGAAGCACGTGTGTAAAAACCCCGCATATTTTTCCCTTCTTTGTTATCATTGTCAATATTGTAATTGTGTTTTGTAAAAATACCAACCGAACAAAGGTTCAGAGCCTCTCTCCCCCAGCAAAACAATTCTCATTTTGTCACCATCATTATTGGAGAATCAGTGAGATTTCTTATTTAGTCGAAATTACAGTGTAGACTATAACAGAATGGCGGTTTGGTGCTTTTATTCTCGCTCTACTTAACTAGCACTCAACATGAATGTCTGAGAAATGAGTATGCCACTATATATAACCTCCTCTAATACATTGGCCAAAGAATAATCTTCATCTGATCTGATACAACATTCAGGTACAGTTCCACCTTCAACGGCCTTTTGCGGCTCAGACAAGGATTATTCAAACACACGTAGTTGATCAATGCATGTGATGGAGGTCCCGAGATTTAAAGTCGTCAATGATTGATTTAGACGAGAAGACCGCGCTAGCTAGTAATCCTAAATGTAAGAAACTCTTGCACAAGGCTGATCATAAAGGAAGAAGAAAATGAAGATGGATCGTGTTGGTGTTTACAAGGCGGTTATAACAGCGACGCATCTGATTTTAAGCCAGCGAAGACCCTTTTTGAAAGAAGTCTTGAGCTTACCTTGAGTTTGGTAGAGCTTGTACTTGGCTAATCTTCGCATTCTCTTGGTTTCAGGGTCATTAATCTTCCACTTCAACCAATTCCGACGGGATGAGCTTCGGTTATTTACCTCCATCCGTGAAGATGCGTCGTGGTGAGAGGGATAATAAGCGGTGTGTCCGCCGGAGTGGGGTCGAATCTCATCCATCTCCGATCACAGCCCTCCTCGAAGAAGGAGGAGGCGCTGAGAGGACGGGACAGGTTGTGGTGTGGACGGAGCCGGTACCTGAAAATGCGAGGAAGGTACGTTTTATTTGTTATATATAGTAAACTAACAACTCTGATCTATCAATCACCACCAATTACGTTACGTTGAAGATGGTGCGCGTCGTGTTTATGGGATTCGGCCCCTATTTAGCCGTGATGGCTGCCATCAATTTTTTATTCTTCCACTAAATATAGAAGTTCATGCTTAACCAGAGCCGCCTCCTTTATTTGGATTTCATCTGCTGCCATTGGGGAAGAAGATAGGCCGGTCTGTGTCTAAACTATATAGAAGTAAATAAATTAGTCTTAAGCTCAAGTCTGTATAGTTAGATAAACAGGTCAAACCTAGCTTACAAGCCTATAAGCTATAAGCTGACTTGTTGAACTTTTTGTAATCTAAATTATTATATAATATATATCACATCATCTAAATACTTTTATAAATTATTTATCAATTTAACTTTAATTCTAAATTTTAAAATGTTATTATACTCAACCCTTGATTTTACATCAACCATTTACCCCTACCTCTCTTCTCTTCGATCACTTAAAATAGTAGTGCTAACTCACTTTTTCTCCATTGTTTTGTGTCATCCACGAAAGCATAATAGTTGCTATTGCTATGAATTTATTTTAGTGTCAAGTGAAATATAATAATCATAGTAGAAGAAGGAGCATGTCCCAATGAGAAAAGTAAAAGATATAAAATCTAGTTTCACTTACAGTTTATGCTTGGTCAATTTTACAAAATATATCTCATTAGTAAGTATATTAGTTTTTCTTATTTATATTTATTCAAACAAGTGTTATCTCTAGACATTATTTTCTTTTCTTTACTAGGTCCCAATATTATAATTAAAAGTGAATGTTATACTTTTAAGACATAATATAAAATCATAAGTAAGCAAGAAAAGTAATATATAAATTAGGAGGCTTAGCTTTAAAAGCTATTTAAATGTTTGCATTTTTAGTAGACCTTTAAACCGATTTCATATCTTATCAAAACTTTTAAAAACTCAGTCAATCTCAAACCTAAAAATAAACTCACATAAAGGTTTAAACCCAAACTCTTACTTTGAATCTCTATTGCTATTGCAAGCTCAAACCTGCTTAAGTAAAGTATAACCTATTTTAGTCTATTTCCACCTTTAGCTGCCGTACAGTCAAACCGTAACCCACAGAGGTCGTATTAATTTGGCGGATTCGGCTTTACAAGATCATCCCACCCATCTCTACAAGCATGCCACGCGTATTTTCATTTTCATAATATTTTCAGTATATTTCAGAACGTTTTAAATGTTAAAAAGATGAATATTATCTTTAAATAAAATCCCAAAAAAAATTACTATTGGGTCCATCATTTATAATAATATCTCCAAGCCTCAGTCGTTTTCTGAGTACTCTTTTCATTATCTTCCAACCTTGGAGTATTTTCAATATTGGTTTTAAGACGCGAACCTCAAAATTTACTAAACTATATTTGTTTGGGATCATGTTTAAGATCTCCAAAAATACTTATTCACATAAGTCGAGAAAAACTCTTCTTATATATTTATATGGGTTAAAGTCCAAATTTACTATAGAAGTTTTGCGAAAGGAGCGTCCGGCATCCGGAAGTTTTTTTGGTACCAAATTTTACCCTAAAAGTATTAAAATTGTACCAAATATACCCAAAAACGACGTGGCACCGACCTGGCAAACAGACGTTTGACATTCCGTCAGTTTTGGGTATATTTGGTCCCTTTTTAATACTTCCGGGATAATTTTGGTACCATTAACAGACCCAGTAAAACAATGCCAAAAACATAGCTCACAAACAACCCTTTGTTTTAATTTCAGTTTTCAGCTTTGCTTTCGGATTCATTTTCAACGCCAAACAAATGGCACAGAGACAAGAGAGAGACCCCTTCAAATAGAAGTTCATCGGCCAAATAAAACACAAGGGTCCAGACGAATGAACTTTCAAATAAAGAGCACAGGGCTCGAGAGGTATGGCTCATCACAGATCAGCTGCTCTTACGTGTTTGGTTGGTTTGTGTTTCACCGTGATCTCCGCTGATTTAGTTATTGATACGCGATCTGCTCTGTTTCACATAATGGTGCTGGATCTGCTTCACGTAATAGCGCTGGATCTATTTTGTTTATGTAAAGCTGCTGGGTCAAAACGAGAGGGGATGCTTCACGTAATAGCGCTGGATCTATTTTGTTTATGTAAAGCTGCTGGGTCAAAACGAGAGGGAGTGGGGATGACAGAAGATCAGTAAGTATATGGGTTAGATGTATGGGCCGAGAAGAATGGTGCTTGGATCCAAAGAAAATGAAACTTGCTAAAAAAGACAAAAACAAAAATCTGACGTGTCTATATGTTGTGGCAAAAATCCGAAGTAAATTTGGTACTCAAAAAAACTTCCGGATGTTAGACACTCCATTCGCAAAACTTCCATGACAAATTTAGACTTTAACCCAAAAAAGACATTTCTGACGTGACCAACGAACGTTTAACGTTCTGTCAGTCTTGGGTATATTTGGTCCCTTTTTAATACTTTCAAGGTAATTTTGGTACCATTTTAATACTTATGAGGCAAATTTGGTACCAAAAAAATTTCCGTGTACTGGACGCTTCATTCGCAAAACTTCCGTAGCAAATTTAGACTTGAATCCTATTTATATTGTATACTGTAAATCATAATTGAAAAGTTATTTTTAAAAACTTCAAAGATTGCTAGTCTTTTTTTAAAAACACATTTATATTTCTCAGCTCTTTTGTAACTTTCAAAAATTACATTTTAATGTGAATACTTTTGTGCGTTAGATGATCGAATCTATCGAGGAGTTGGGAAGGTGGGAAAACAACATACAACCATTGGTCTCAACTTAAAGCCTCCAAGCTAAGAATCAATACTTGCTGGCCTCAGTTTAAATTCTGCTGCTTCTTGGATTTCTTGGTTGTTCTGGTATGGGACTCCTGCATGGCAAGAGAAAACAGTAAAGGTACTTAGCCACCGCAAACATAATGAAAATGCCTATGGCAAAGTTAAAATCAGGAGAAGGTGGTGAGGTGGCCAAATCATTTGCAAATCAAAATATGGGCAGTCACTTACGATATACGACTTCCACTCAAACTTGTCGTCTCCTTCACCAGAAACGTGGCTGAATATGCGAACAAGTACAGCAGCATCCAGGGCAGCATATTCTAGCTGCACATTTAGCACTGCTTTAGATTATTGAGATCCTCAATCCTATTGACGGGTGCGGTGCACAAATTATCATCACACACGTCTTTCTGCGCTCCGTGACCAGTTTCACAAAATTATGATGATCATCATTGTTTATAAATAGAAACCTTTCACTCTTTTATCAGATCAGGAAGAAGGCGTTAATGGAACTAAGAACTTGTTTTCCTCTCTTTAACTTTGTTGGCCCCTCTGGTGTATCAGAATAACAGAAATCTCATAGACGCAAAATTTCAAAGTTGTTAATCAATAAGAAAGGGGGCAAGAGATAATGACTAACTAGGCACTTATCTATGAAGAAAAAAAATATCAAAAATCTTAATCCTGTCCTAATTTCAATACTATTAATAAATAAAATCTCAAAATATTTGACTCAAGCCATATCTGATAACAAATAACATAGCTATCTCCTCATCGTGCATTGCACGTGTGTTTTTTTTTGGGGGGGGGGGGGGGGGGGGGGCATGGAATTAATAATCACGAACATATATGTTGGAGCAACGTGGAGAAAGTCAGAAAACCAGAAGTTAAATGTAATGCATCAAAAAAAAAACAAAACAAAAGAAATTAATTGTAATGAAACTTTAAGCAACCAAACCACAATATTGCATATGAAATGCGCTGATGAATAGTAATGAAACAAGGGAAGCAATTACTTGATATTGGCTTAAAGGTCGTTGCTCCCAATCACTATTCCGTCTTGTCTTGTTTAGACCAGCTCCCAGTATTTTCTGATTTATCAGTAAACACAAAAAATCAGCTAAGACAGGAAAACCAAGGGTTTTTGTCCAATTTATTATTCCCTTCGTTCCTATATATAAGAGCCTTTCGACCGAATCCTGAAATTCTAAAAAATTGTTAAAAATAGTTAAATGTAATAATTATGTAGGAAATTTAACTTTTTTCCAAGAATGCCCCTATTTATGAATGGGTGAGAGAGAGTAACAATGAGAAAATGATGAAAGAGAATGTATGTAATATAATAATTAATTGAGGGCAAAATGGAAAAAAGTCCATTTATTATTGAGAAAACTCAAAAGGGATCTTACATTTAGGGACAAGTCTGTTAAAAAAAAAGGCTCTTATATATAGGGATGGAGGGAGTACTAGTCTTAGTGGCACATGCCCTAGGACAACAGAGATGCAAAAAGGATGCAAGCGCATAAAATACCTCTGCAAGCCCAGACAAACCACCATGATGATTTTTAAAAACATTCTGCATGTCCACCAATGATTCAAAGTGCTTGAAACATTTTAATTCTTCATATGAATTAGCAAGCTGCTTCATATCACATTGGAAATTGTACCCTAAAAACACAAACCAGAAAGCAGTAATGATCACAAGTTTGCCTCATGAGATGCATCGAATGACCCTCTGTCCAATGACACTTCTCTAACATTCTTACAATGGAGGGCAAGAAGGTACTATATCTCAATATCGGCATTCTCGTTTCACAGTCAAGTTAGAACAGTCATCCCACAAAATATCCATATTTGCCTTTATTCACCATAAGTACTTTCCTGAACCTATCCACAGAACTTGAGAAAAATATGCTTGATGCATCTGACTCATTCATACCGAGTTTTAATATTATAGGTGACTGCAAAATGCGGGTCAGACAGTCGTCTAAAATGTCAGGCACCTCTTGGTGTAACTTTATTAGATCAAAGATGAAAACCACCTTCTCAGAAGCAATTTGCAAGATAGAAGCCTGAGACGTGGAAAAAGCTGTAGTCAATCAAATAATTAATTTGCAATTGCTGATATTGAATGACCAAAAAAAGTGTACGAATTAGACGACAAATGTAGTACACAAAGAAGTGCTTCAAAATCTTTGTATGGAATGAATTGTCATTCGGTCTGTTGATGTTAATATGTAGACGCATAACAGTTTTGATTTTCTCGTTGCTGTTGACTTTGATACAAGTGTATGTCATTTTATTATCCTACCTTCGTACTTTCTAATTTAGTATACTCATATCCATGCAACGCACTGGGTAGTTTATCTTGTTTAAACTTTTTTTTTTTGGGGGGGTTGTGTTACTAGTGTGACGAAAGGTTTGGGAAACAATAAAACTATGGCTTCAAAAGCCTTTTTTTGGCAAGCCAAGGCAAAACTCCTCACATATCTCCAAAAACTAATCCAAACATGTATTAAAAGGAGAATGAAGAGCTAAACTTCTGCTTAGAAAAATCGTACCATACAACTTCATACAAATAAAACCAACAGAGAAAAAATGGAATCATAAAAATTATTCTCTCAGGGGATTCATTGCACATTACCTTATTTGGTTTGCTGCCTTTAACATGATTCGGTTTCCACTCACTATCAACGCCTATGACTTCACAACCCTCAATATGGCTAGTTGCATCAAGCAAACCTTTATATTCATCAACCCAAATAATGTCTTTGACAAACAGTTCATCAAGATGCAAATAACGCCTGTGTTGAATACCTTCATCAGGTACTACAAGGCATATGAAAATTAGTCAGTTTGTCATAGAAGAATAATAGTGCAGACACTTTAACTTAACAATTGAGTAGACAAAGAAAAAAGATGATATCACCCCGATAAATAGCAACTTTTATGAAGGTTGAGCAACAATCAATCTTATGACATGAGATTCATAAGTCAGTCAGGGACCACAGTTTTTCCCCATCAATTAACTATAGGCATACCTTTCTGCAAAATCCCTTCGAGGGAGTACTGATCGCACAGTTCATCAATCTTCTCAGTGTATCCAGCTTCCATCGCCAAATAAACCTTAAACAAATACACATTAACAAAATCAACATATTAAAGCAAATCAAATACAGCTTTACAAGATTGTTAACATATTTACTATGAAGAAAATAGTTTAAAAAGCATAGCTCCACAAATATGCATGGTCTACAGCATTGTAATTTTAAGCATAGCTCCACAAATCTGCACAGAATTAAAGTCATCATGAACAAGAATCACATACCAAATATTCAACAAGCTGTCTATCACCGTTTGTTCTTGCCTCAGCCACATCCCAGCATCCTTTTTCCGCTAGCTTCTTTATTGAACTGCAAATCGATGAAGTAATCTAGTAGTTAAGAAATAGAGGAAGAATGAGAATGCACAAATCCACCCGGTATTGACAACTGGAATTGAATTGCCTTTCTTTACACTTTTGATATGTGTCTGGAAAATCTTGTTGTAGATTGTTCGTCTTTATAATCTCATAGGCATTCTTTAGCAAGTTCCTCTCACTGTACTCCTCAACAAGAGTGCATAACATTGGCTTCCCCATAAGCTTTGCCCATTTTTCTGCCGCTTTAAACTGATGGCTCTTTATCATACTAAGGAGAAAAGACTTCCCAAAACAAAAGATAGAGAAGCGCTCCATTAGAGTGACAGCGGTGGTATACAGTTGGGATTCTACCAATTCAAAAATATACTTTTGCATTAATTCTTGAGCTGTCACATGACTTGAGTCATCCTTTGCTTTCATTTGGAACATAACTTTCTCGATATCTTTTAGTTTAATATCAAAAGTTTCTAATATTTTGACAATAATCCTTTCATCATGAAAAACCTTCCCCCCAACAATGTCAATGAATAGACGGGTAGCTAAGTCTTTTGCTTCCAAGGAGCTTTCTGAAGTGGTTGCTTTTTTCAAGAAACGACCAAGGGCTGATATAATCAAATGACTAAAGCCGCTGCTACAATCATTGTATAGAGGTGACACATATAAGCACTGTACGACAAAAGCAGCTGGTGCAGGTTTCGGATCATTGTGCAACACAAGATATACTTGATGTTGAAGGGCTTGGAACTTTATTGTCGCCTTAAGTGTGCCTATGCAATGCCATTTTAACAAAACAGCATAAAAAGGAGTAAGAAAAAAGATGCATTATTGTGCGACCGAGCCACATGAACTATAGTAATTATTTTCAATTTATTTGCAGAAGTGCATCCGGAACACGGTGAAAAATGTAGCAAGAAATTATTCGTAGTAACTTGGAAATAAGTTTTTGAACTTATTAAAATAAAAGGAGGTTATTAACTTTGTCAAGGATTCCCATGTTTCCGAGGAAACGCTTAAATCAACAAAATCATCCATTACTAATTTATCAAAAATTTACCTAGGTGTCAAAGGTACAGTGCTAATCTCTCGAGTGCAAAGGTTGGCCAATGAAGGAGAAGAATGATAGTAATTGTTGACTATAAATCCATATTTTCATGTTAATCTCGTTAGCTTTAAGATTCTGAAAAAAGTGCGTCGAACCATTTCAGCAAACACTTGGCATTCATCTTTCTATCCTCTCGCATAAAAAAAGTATCAGCAGCGCAAGGAGGAGAAATAATACCACAGAAATAAGATTCTTTCAACAGGTACACGAATACCACCGGAGATACATGGGTTAAATCATTGAAAGCATGTACGCATAATGTCCAAGCATGGCCCCCGTCTTTGTCTATTTTGTCTATTTCTGCAACATTTTCATCCAAATCCATTCCAGGAGAAAACTGTAATTAGAGAAGATGCATGTTCATTATCAAATTTAAAGATGGATTAACAGTCAAACTAGCATTTTTTAGTTACTAACTCAAAATGTGAAAAGTGCTGCAGGAACGCCCTTGAAAGACAAAGTTAGAAAATCTTGCAGGCTTGTGACAAATAAGGAAAGAATAATGGAATATACCTTGTGAACAAAATAGACTAGAGAGAGTATGAAACTCGAGGTTCCGGGAATAAGAGCAAATTACCCGGTCGGAACCAATTTGATCGAGAAGTTTATAGGACCGCGTTTCTGACTTTCTGTCTCGGGCGGACCAAAAATCTCCCTCTCTATACTCTCTTGTTTCTGAAGCTGCAGTGAAAAGCTTATTGGGCCTCAGCGCGAACCTGATATTTTCCCTCCGTGCTGGTGGAACGGAATGCTTACCAGGGCCGATCCTCCTTTGGTCAACTCCGAGCACAGAGAATGGATTCGGGGGCTCGAACGTTACCGCCATAATATCAGGTGGAGCACCAGTACACGTGTTAAAAGTTAAAACGACGAGGATCTTTTTTTTCTTTTTTCCGAAAAAAGTTTTAGAAACGCTGGACACCAGTCCCTGTCAAGGTTAAGGCACAGCCCCTACTCTATGAACACTTAGTGTTACAGACGACTTACGAGGATATAATTTGGCGGGTCCCATCGATCGTACAAAAATTGCTTTTTATGAAGGCCCTCAGTGGATCTCCTTTTTTTTTTTTTTTTTGGCTACATTTCAGTGGATTTCCATTTCCCCTTTCAGAGCTAACTATATGGAAATCCAGAAGTAGTGGGCTAGCCCGATCAGATTAGTTGTGCCGAAGTATCATAGTTCCAGAATGGAATTTCAGTATTTTGAGGTCGGAATTATAGTTAAGGTAGTGTTTGGGAAATTGTTAAAATTTAAGTTTAATGCAAGTTGACACAAAATTTATCTTACATACTTACTTTATAAATATTAGAATTTAGGTTTTAAAAGGTTTTCAAATACCTGTCCGTAAATGTCATTTTACCTATTTTTAAAACAAACTCATAACTGTAGCGACCATTGTAATTCCTTGAGTCTTGGCTTCGTTGTTGTTTCGCTTTGATCCACTTGGGACTAAATCTAGTCAATGAACCCAAAAAAAAAAAAAAAAGTGGATTGAGAATAATACTTTTTTAATATTTTATCTTACATGCAGTTACTTTTTATCCATGGATTGAGAATTATACTCCAGAGTTTATTTCTAATTTCTCCATGGCTTTCACGGGTGGGATTAAAAAAGTATGAGATAACCACATTCAGGTCCCAAATAGCTGGAAAAAAAATACAAAAAGTCTTAAAGCAAATCCTCGAATAAAAAAATCCATATGGACTATATTGATATTAATTATGAATGTAAAATTACATTCATATTCAATACTTGATGAGATGTAGGACTGTAGGTACTTGTCAGTCACACTATATGCATCGATTAAAATATGTACAAGTACTTGTTAATGTGAGTCGATTTACCTAACATAAATTGGCACATATACTTGTCAAAATATGAACATAAACCCTTTTGTTGCCAAGTTTATGTAAGCTTATAAAATGACAAGTTTACACAACTAATATGATAAATTTATTGTAATAAGTTAATGTGATTAGTTTGACGAGTTTATATGTCTATTCTAGTAAGTTATAATTTTGCAAATCCATGACTACTTTGACAACTTATAAAATGATAAATGTATGTGCTTACTTTGATAAATTTATGTGTCTATTTTAATAAGTTTATGTGCATACTTTTAAAACTTGTAGAAAGGCAATTTTGCTTATTGTGACAAATTAACGCATGTAATTTGAGAAGTTTATGTGTTATATTGATAAGTTATAAATCAACAAGTGTGTAACTATTTTGACAAGTTTATGTGCTTACTTTGACAATTTATAAATAACAAGTGTATATGTTTATTTTGATAAGTTTATGTGCTTACTTTAACACCTTATAAAATTGCAAGTTTATTTACTTATTGTGATGAGCTAACGTACATGATTTAATGAATTTGATGTGATTATTTTGATAAGTTAATTTGTTTATTGTGACAAGTTAACATCTATAATGAAGTAGAAATAGTCCTAGTTTTGGATATATAGAAATAGTCCCATATCACCTTACAAGACTAAATAGTCTTGGGTGACCGATAATGAAGTAGTATCGTAAGGGAAGGGTGAAAAGAATCCCATTGGGGAGTGAAATGGAACATGAAACCGTAAGCTCCCAAGCATTTGGAGGAGCCCAGGCCCTAATTGCATGCCTGTTGAAGAATAAGTTGGTGACTTAGCTTGTAGGCAGTGGCTTGGTTAAGGGAACCCACTGGAGCTATAGCGAAAGCAGGTTTTCATAGGGCAATTGTCACTATTTATGAACTCAAACCAAACCTGGGTGATTTATCTCTAACTAGGGTGAAGTTTATTGGGTGAAACTAATAAGTTTATTTACTATATAAGTTTATTTGTCTATCTTGATAAGTATATATACCTATTTTAATAAGTATATGTTTATATTTTGACAAATGTATTTACCAATTTTTATCAAGTAAAACAGCTCCCATTAACAAATTCATATGCCTATTTTGAGAATGCCTAGAGTGACAGCTAACAAGTACTTGTATATAATCATATAACTTAATCAATGTTGGTAATAAGATAATTTCATATTTAAAATTATTATAATGAAGTCCCTTGATAATTTATTGACAGAAGAATATACTTTGAGATTTTTCTTAGTCTTGATATGTGAGCGTGATATTCAATAAAGTATTAGTTGTTTTTTATTTTTTATGCTACTGCAACCAAGGAAAGCTATCGGTGGTGATTGAAGGGCACAATCGACTCGACCCAGTAAGAAATGCTAGTTATTTTTCTCTGATGACTGGTCTTTCCAAACTAATTTGAGGGATATCATATAAGTCTTCATGGGGCCATATGTGGCAGTTTCACGTAACTTTCTCTGTTCCTTCTTCTCAATTGCATGTTACGTGGACGTACGTACTTGTGGAGGTAACATTTAGACGCGGCGTCAATGAAGCACTTGGGCACTCGTTTCACCCTTGCCGTATTCGAAACTCCTGGACTGTTGTGGTGGTTAATCATGGAAGGGATTTCAACTCGATTTTTTTTTTTCATACATATGGTAAGCATAGTTTGAAATGATACTCCCTCCAGTCCTAATTATATGACAACATTTGGTAGTTAGTTTTAATCCTAATTGTAGGACAAAATTTAAATTTTTGTCAATTTCTTCTTAAAACACTTCTATTTTATTCTTTCAAGTGTGTTTAGTTTTTGGTAAGTATATGTATTTAGATGTATAGAATTTTTCAGTCAATAAAACTCTTAAATTTTTAGATTTTAATATGTTTATCAATGAGTTAACGTTAATTTACCAATATATATATATATATATATATATATATATATAAACACATACATGCATAAACACACACATATATATTTATATATGTATATACACACACATTATATAAATATATGTGTGTGTACATACTCATACACTTATGTGTGTGTGGATGTGTGTTTACATGTGTGTGTTGGGAGGATGTGGGGGTTTGTATTTATGTGTAGATATGTGTGTGTATTTGTGGGTTTTTTTTTGGGAGGGGGTTGTAGATATATGTGCGTGTGCGCGTACACACATACATATATATGTGTACACACATATGTATATATAGTAAAATCATCATTTCAATTAGAAAGCATGGAAAGGAAGATTCTAGGTTGTGGAAGTATGTTAATGTCATTGAAAATTTATATAAGGGCATTTTAGGAAAATGAGTGAAATTAACTAATTTAACTCTCCTCCTTAATCTCTTCAAAATCGGTTAAATATGTCTTATAATTAGAACTGGAGAGTATTTTTTTAAACATACTAAACTAAACTGGACGTACAGTTCCCGTTATGTTATCCGCGCAGACTCAGCAATGAGGGAAATCTAATCTCTTGTTTATTAATTATCAACAATGTAATAATAATAGTTTTTCTTTAAAATTTATATTTTTAAATATAAGAGTTAAATTTGTGAGGATGCGGTTTTTTTTACAAGACCCACGCTGCTTTGCTTATATATTTAATACTTTTCTTCTAAACCATTCAAATTATATTTGAAAATTGTATAATAATAAACAGCTCTGGAGGCTTATCATCATGATGAGGTATTGAGGTTCGGCTCAACGGTACAGACGGTTGACTCCTCTGTCCTCCCCTCCCTTCTTCGGCACTTCTTGGGACATCCTAATTAACCTGAACTTTCCTATCACCAGCATCATCACTAGCTAGGTAGCTTCAATTCACAAGTGTAACATGCTATACTCCGTTGAATTTCTTTCCTTTTGTACGTGATATATCTGGGTTGGGTTGGGTGTCTCTCATAATCTTTTTCTCATTATCTCTTATAATTTCTAAATTATATCCGTCCAATTAATTACTATACTAATTTAACCATTCTCACTCTTTCTTAATCAATGACCCAAATGAGTTAATGAGGGAAAATGAGAAAAAAGATGAGGAGAGAATCCTCATCCTATATATCTTCGTTCTTCACATGTATATGTAACACACACAATGTTCGCAACTTACAATTTTCACCTTCCATACGCGTCTGCATTTTTTAATTGTCACATCTTAACTACTCTTATGGACCTGAAAGTGGTCTCTGTCCCTGTGTTAACATTTAGAAGAACTCAAAACGTCCATCAGCTCCATATCGTCGGAAATTTTGATGTCGTTTCCTTTTGCAAGATACCTTAATAGGAAAAAAAAAAAAAACTATAATTAAGCGTTGATCTTGACTTAAAGAACCACCGATCAAGGCTTCCCCGAAACTTCTCGGAATCTTCCCGGCCACCTGCATATATGTACATGTATTCCCCACCTCTCTCTGTATATACAGCAATCTTTTATTCCGGTGGCTTACTGCTAATCGAGTTTATTCAGAGAATTGTGTTTTTGAATGGCATCATCGGGAAGACAGTCCAACGGGGAGGAGGGTAATGACAAGAATCGTCAGGTTCCTGGTAAAGAGGGCTCAAAGCGAAGACATGGGAGCTTAAAACAAACAGATATCCGGTGGGTATCAATTGTCGTTTTGTGTGTTTGTTGATCGAAGAGTGTCCTGCGTTGATTTCATCAACAACTTACTCATGTTTGTACTGTGTGCCTGTGCAGTGCTATTAGGAATATTATGAGAGGAAGGACTGTGCATGACTTGGGGTTGTACCTTGAACCTTTATTTCGAAAAGTGGTATCTGCAACGATTCTTTAATTTCTTTCTTCTTTTTTATACTTTTTCAACATTGAATATAGGGTTGATTTGAAGAATATCGTTCTTTGCACTTTTATTCGTCTCATCCATCTGTCATCTTCCAACTTCATCAACAAATGCTCTTCTGGTACCTAGCTATTAGGTGTATCACTTTTTATTTTTCTTCATATTATAGGTACGAGAGGCTCTTCCACCTATACTTCAACGGCACCGCCATCTATTTCCTGGGTCAGTTTCCCTAGTCCAAAAAAATATTCCTAGCTAGCTACAACATAAATAACTTGTCTCGAATTCTAACATATCTGTACTTCGTCCAAAACAGCTGCGAAGAAACCCTTCATCAGGCGGAAACATCTGGAAGCAGAGTTTTACGTTTGTGTTTCACAAACAGGTTGCCTGCAAAAATATTCACACACACGAGAATAACCTCTGAGGATGGTGCTCCGATTGGAATTGCTCTGTGTGATGCTAGATCTCAGAACTGTATAGTGAGAGAAGGTCCTCTTTCGTGCAGCAAGATAAAGATGTATGCGCTCAAAGGCGAGTTTGGTTCCAACGGAAGCGAAGATTGGAGCGAAGGGGAATTCAATGCCAATATCTCACCTCGAAGAGAGAAGAAGGGCGAGTTACTGGATGGAGAAAGGTTAATCACATTAGAAAATGGAGTGGGTTTTGTCCCTTACATTCACTTTAGTGATAACTCGAGCTGGACAAGAGGCCGCAAGTTCAGGTTAGGAGCCAAAGCTGTGGAGAACGAAGCAGACATAAGAGAAGGGAGGAGTGAAGCTTTCGTCGTCAAGGATAAACGGGGACAGCGTAAGTACTGTTCTGTCTTTTGCTTTTGACTTTTACATACAGTATATACAGTATATACTTAATTTGAAGTATGGAACAGCAAATTAAGCTGACATGTCAGTGTGTGTGTGTGTATCTTTCAGCGTACGAGAAACACGACCGCCCATCACTGAATGACGAAATATGGCGTTTGAAAAAGATAGCAAAAAATGGTGAAATTCACAAGAGGCTGTCTTTGTATAAAGTAAAAACTGTTAGAGATCTGTTGCGGCTTTACGTGATGAACCCTTCTTCATTGCTAAAGGTAATTAAAAACATGCGGATTATGTATGATTTTCTAAATGTTTAGCCCTCAAAGCCAAGGTACTTGAATTGATATATATATATGGCATTTAATTATATATATATAGACCATGTGATGAGACTTTTTTTGGCTTCGGACAACTGTAGAATATGGGCAACGTTGCGAAGAAGTCGCGGGAAACAATCATTGAACACGCCAGGTCTTGTAACATAGACGATGGTGAGCGTTACATTTACGAGTACACCATAGCACAACAACCAATACGTCTTGTCTTCAATTCCATCTATGAGCTAGTAGAAGTGAGTTTTGATGGCCATAATAATCGTCCTTTAGAGGTGCTAAACTCGGAAGAGAAGGTATACGTATTCATTCATGTATCTCTATTATATTACTGTATACTGTAAATTAATTAATGCTGATTCGTCAATGAGAGCATGCCACATGATAAATCCTTGTTTCATAATTTCATTGGCAGCGTCTGGTGGAGATAGCTAAGCGGAATGTTTACGAGAACGTGGAGGCGTCACTATATGGGTCAACGAAAACGTTGGCAGGTAGATTGTATATCTGGGTTTCCATTCGTTTTATTGATGATCATATGCCTTTAATTTATTCGCATAAAATATTTAGCCAAAGACCTTGGTGTTATCAGATGCAGGCCAGTCTTCCAGGCCTAAATCGCTTGGTGAATTAATACTAGAGGATGAACAAGAAGGCACTGACCAAATGGCATGTGGAGGTGATTGGGATCTCATTGCATCATCGATATCAGGGTTTGAATTAGAGAAGTTCATGTCTCCTTTTCTGTTGTCGGGGGAGTTAGGAAGTACCTTTGGTTATTCTCATCATGAACTGAGCTCTCACTTTTTCTCGGATCTGGCTTCAACTTCACGCGGAGGGAAACGCAAAACTGTGTGGAATAAGATTCGGCATGCTTTGAAATTGGTGATGCCCTTTGTGGCTAGGAGGAAGGCCAAGCTTTCAATTCCCTGTTATTAGCTAGCAAGCTAATAGTAGATTTCTCTTTTTATCTTTGACGTAAGTGCATAGCTATCGTTAAGTTTCCCTCTATGTATATATGGTCCTCGCGTACGTCCATAAGTTATAGCGTCGGCTTCAATTTCAATACCTGTTTTAGCTACATCATGCTACTACGTTGTACCGAAAGCAATGTTAGAATGGATCTTGGTGGTTAATTCTATGTTACACTTAATTAATAGTTATGATCTTGCTCATTCATTCTGATATTTAATTATGCCATATTTGCTGAGGCCTGGCTAGTTCTTGGATGTGTGTATTCCGGGTAAAGTGTTAGATTGATGTCATTTACATATTCAGGAGGGATAATTAATTGGTATAAAGAGTGGGCTATATATATATATATATATATATATATATATATAGTTGAAAAGAAAGGAGCTTTCCCGGCAATTGCTTACACCATCGATCACACTAATTAATTTCCAAATTGCATAGCACTCTCGTGCTTTCGAAAAAGGAGGTAAATGAGGTAATTTTTTTCCTTAAAAAAAGCTATTTTATAACAAGAAACAAAACTGTAATGAAGATTTTTAAAATAAGTCAAAATGAGTGAAGCCGCCTAACTTGACTGGCAGGTGACAGCAACAGCATGTTATGATATAATGATATGATTGAAGCAAACAGCAAGTCT
The DNA here is from genome assembly GCA_037074495.1 of Acacia confusa. Classification (NCBI taxonomy): domain Eukaryota; kingdom Viridiplantae; phylum Streptophyta; class Magnoliopsida; order Fabales; family Fabaceae; genus Acacia; species Acacia confusa. The sequence continues at coordinate 1,513,221 of CM073507.1, read as the reverse complement.
AGGTCATTGTAATTAAGATTATATGATTGAAGCAATGCAAACAGCAAGTTTAGGTCAATGTAATTACGATTGTATGATTGAAGCAAACGTCAAGTCTAGGTCAATGCAATTAAGATTATATATATGATTGAAGCAAACGGCAAGTCTAGGTCAATGTGATTAAGATTATTTATACTATAAGCAAAGGCTGCCATTATTTATTAAATTAGACCTACGATTCTGCAATGTCGTCGAGATCTTGTTCTTCTCTTTTTTCCATTCAACGCATTAGCAAGCTTTGTAGAGGAATAGCCATGACGCAATCTGCTGATATTCATCCCAGTTCTTGGGAACTCAAAGTATTCTTATCTTCATTTATGCTCTCAATCGACTGAGAATAGATTTTCCTCCTGGTCAGTTGAGCTCTCTGCTTCTGCTACTCATCTTCTTCGTATTGTCGCAGCAGATCTTCAACTCCATATTTACATTTATTGCTTCCTAGTTTTGGATATGCAGAAATAGTCCCATATCACCTTACAAGACTAAATAGTCCTGGGTGACCGATAATGAAGTAGTATCATAAGTGAGGGGTGAAAAGAATCCCATTGGGGAGTGAAATGGAACATGAAACCGTAAGTTCCCAAGCATTTGGAGGAGCCCAGGCCCTAATCGCATGCCTGTTGAAGAATAAGTTGGTGACTTAGCTTGTAGGCAGTGGCTTGGTTAAAGGAACCCACTGGAGCTATAGCGAAAGCAAGTTTTCATAGGGCAATTGTCACTATTTATGAACCCAAACCTGGGTGATCTATCTCTAACTAGGGTGAAGTTTATTGGGTGAAACTAAGTGAAGGTTCAAATCGATTGATGTTGAAGAATTAGAAGATGGGTTCTAGTTACTGGTGAAACGCTACTTGAACCTAGAGCTAGTTGACTCTCCCCAAAATGTGTTGAGGTGTAGCAATTGATTAGATATCTAAGGGTAAAACAATGTTTCAGTGCAAGTAGCGAGAGTGATAAAAGATTTTGGGGTGAACTCTAAATACTAGATTTGACCTCAAAATGACAAGGGTTATGGTCTAACATGAAACGATGAGAGATAAGCTTCATCATCAAGAAGAAAATAACCTGGATCACCAGCAAAACCCTTAAATGACTGCTTAGTGAATTAGTGATAAAAGAAGTAGGGGTGTAGAGACAACTAGGAGGTTTGCCTAGAAGCAACCATCTTTGAAAAAATGCATAATGGCCCACTCATCAAGTGCTCTTATGCAGAAGATGAACAAGGCTAAGCGATCTACCGAACCTGTGTGATGTAAAAATGCATTAGTAGGGACATCATGCTCTCATAAAAACAATTACACCATGTTCAGTTCTGAAGATTATGTGTATTTTTAAAATTTTATTTTATTTTTTATTCTTATTTTAAAAAATCCAATTATACTAATCGGTACTAAATATAAGATATAGTTTAAAGTACAAATTGCATTACAAATTATATGCTATATGTATGATAGGAGGAAGTATAAGGTATATTGTAGTTGACTTTTTTTCGCTAAATATTTAATTAATTTGTTAGTTGATATATAAAGTAAAGTACGTAAAAAATCGATTTGTCCGTGGTAAAATAAATAAATATCTTCTTTGTTAGAGTTACAAAATTTTTAGACATCCCACTAATTACTAAATATTTTTCGCGCTGATTTTGCTCAGAATAACGTGTTTTAGAAGTGTTACGTTGGAGGATTGATTAGTTACATTTTGATGAAAAGTATACATAAGTGTGGACATTTTTTAACTCTATATCTATGGAGATTTTGAATTTGAATACCTAATCCCCTTTGACTTATTTTATTCCATTTTATGTACGATGTTGAAATGCTCCTCATATTACAATGGCCGAAAAAGAAAATATAGGTCCATTATATGACGCCGACCGATTATAATGACAATGTGCTCAGATAATTAAGAGCGAGACACATACACGCACATTAATACATGTAGGATCTGTAAAAAGTAAATGTAGGATCGACGGTATATACTAGGTAGATTCTGTCGGATGCAATTGCAAATGAGTTTTGGGTTTAGCTTAATTAAATATTGGAAATCTGAACGATTTATCAGGATGATAATTACTATAATATCCTCTTACGGGAACCGACGCTGTAGACTGTAGTCATTCACAACACAAAATAATTACAGCAACAGCCACAAAATTAAGGACAGAAATAATTAAACATCCACAAAAAAATCCCTCACCTGTATCAATCTGCGTTTTTGTGATCTGATGACTTCGCTCTAATTGGCAGTTCAAGAAGAAACTTTAGTAGAAATTAATGCAACCGCTCCTGGATACAGCAGCTGGGCTTCCTCGAGCCTCTTATCGACTAAGCGATCAATTTTCTCTCTTACTCCCAAATACAAGTTCTCTTATTTTACTGTTTTAATTTTCTTTTCATCAGGACACAAAAAAATAAAATTATTAATGTTCGATCGACTGAAAATCTCTAAATTTTTATTTTGGAACAAAAAATCTCTAAATGATTTAGGTTAAATCAAGTTCCTCGACCGTATAATATATGTCATATGCGTTGACAGAGATTGCTAAAATCTCTCGGGTTGATCTATTGATTGTCATAATAACGCGTACGGGTCACAAATCATGTCCCGGTTTGTGTTTATTGACGAGAGGGGATGTGGAGTCCACCTTAATTATCTATTAGTTCGTGTGGACTTGTTGTGCACGCCATGAACTAGAGTTCGTTTACGTATAATTTCCAGTAAATCTCCTTGCAACTTCTACGAAATATCGACGCGCCACAGCTCTCTATTTAAAGGCGGTTTTTGAAGGTGTGCACAACCATAAAGCTTAGAATTACACGTACCTTAGGGTACTCTCGTGCAGTGATAATGGGATCAAAAAGAAAAGCCAGTGATCCTGACATTCCAGCTGAAAAGAGGAGACACGAAGATACTGTTTTGTACTAATCTAATTTTCATGATCTGGTGAATGCTTTCAGATTTATGGAGTTATTTTATAAAAATATATATAAGGTCGGTGTTTCCTTGCAGGAAAGAAGGAGATTACTCACGCATTGAAGCTATAATACGACGAGTGGTAAGGCACACCACGTCTAGACTCGGTTACTCTGTTGCACTTTCAAATAGTTTTAATTTCGATCAGCTGCACTAAGTTATATATATTAGCTATTCTATGAGCTTATATACCGAACAGGAATACGCATGCATTTTCTATATGTATCACTAATAATTCTAACCAATTATCTCTCCTCTTTATCTTTATTAATGGACAGTGATAGATCGATTCTCTTATATCCTGATCTACTTCATCAACAATGTTCTTTTGGTACCTATTAGGTGTATCACTTTTTGTTTTTCTTCATATTATAGGTACGAGAGGAGCGTCCACCTATACTTCAAGGGCACCGTCATCTGTGTCCTGGGTCAGTTTCCCTGGTCCAAAAAATATTCCTAGCTAGCTACTACATACATAACTTGTCTCGAATTCTAACATATATGTATTTCGTCCAAAACAGCTGCGAAGAAACCCTTCATCAGTCGGAAACATCTGGAAGCAGAGCTTTACGTTTGTGTTTCACAAACAGATTGCCTGCAGAACTATATACACAAACTAGAATAACCTATAAGGATGGTGCTCGGATCAGAATTGTTCTGTATAATTCTCAGAACTGTATAGTGACAGAAGGTCCTCTTTCGTGCAGCAGGATAAAGATGTATGCGCTCAATGGAGAGTTTGGTTCCAACGGTAGCGAAGATTGGAGCGAAGTGGAATTCAACGCCAATATCTCACCTCGAAGAGAGAACAAGGGCGAGTTACTGTATGGAGAAAGGTTAATCACATTAGAAAATGGAGTGGGTTTTGTCCCTGACATTTACTTTAGTGATAACTCGAGCTGGACAAGAAGCCGCAAGTTCAGGTTAGGAGCCAAAGCTGTGGAAAACGAAGCAAGCATAAGAGAAGGGAGGAGTGAAGCTTTCGTCGTCAAGGATAAACGTGGACAGAGTAACTACTCTTCTGTCTTTCGCTTTTGACTTCTACATACAGTATATACTTAATTTGAAATATGGAACAGATAATTAATCTGACATGTCCATATATATATATATATATATATTTCAGAGTACGAGAAACGCGACCGCCCATCACTGAAAGACGAAATATGGCGTTTGAAAAAGATAGCCCAAAACGGTGAAATTCGCAAGCGGCTGTCTCGGTATAAAGTAGAAACTGTTAGAGATCTGTTGCGGCTTTACGTGATGAACCCTCCTTCATTGCTAGAGGTAAAAACATGCGGATTATGTATGATTTTCTAAATGTTTAGACCTCAAAGCCAAGGTACTTGAATTGATATATATATATATATATATATATATATATATATAGTCAACACAAACACACACACGCATAGAGAGAGAGACAGAGATTAGAGACCACGTGATGCGACTTTTTTTGTCTTCGGGGACAATTGTAGAATATGGGTAAAGTTGCGATGAAGTCGTGGGAGACAATCATTGAACACGCCAGGTCTTGTGAGATAGACGAAGGTGAGCGTTACGTTTACCAGTACCTCACCGCAGCACATCAACCAATACGTCTTCTCTTCAATATCATCTATGAGCTAGTAGAAGTGAGTTTTGATGCTGGCCATAATTATCGTCCTTCGGAGTTGTTGAACTCGGAAGAGAAGGTATACGTACTCATTCATGTATCTATTATATTACTATAAATTAAATAATGCTGATTCGTCGTCAATGAGGCATGCCGCATGATAAATCCTTGTTTCATAATTTCATTGCAGCGTCTGGTGGAGATAGCTAAGCGGAATGCTTACGACAACGTGGAGATGTGGTCAATTTATGAGTCGACGAAAACGTTGGCAGGTAGATTTTATATCTGGGTTTCCATTCGTTTTATTGAGATGCATGTGCCTTTAATTTATTCGCATCAAATATTTAGCCAAAGACCTTGGTTTTATCAGATGCAGGCCAGCCTTCCAGTTCTACATCGCTTGGTGAATTAATACTAGGGGATGAACAAGAAGGCACTGACCAAATGTCAACTCCACAAGTTGGTATCGCACCAAATGGAGGGGCTCCACAACAGGTTGATCAACAAGGTAACTAAGAACATCATTTCAATTTCAACGCACACAAATCAAAATCACACCGACATATCGCTGATTTAGTAATTTAACGAGTGCAGGGCAATCGTTAGACTGGTGGGTTGATTATCTGCTCGGTGATAGCGAATTGCATTACTCTCCGTCTTCATTTCTAGATGATTTCCAGCGTTGCCTTCATTCTGACGCGCCTCCTTCAACCCCCGCTGGACGCAAATGCAAAACGGTGTGGGTTAAGATCCGGGCTTATTTCAAATGGCTCATCTTACGCAGATCTCTCTGCCGCTAAATACGCTTTCATTTGTTGCTCTTGTTGTCTTTTAATTTTGATTAATTAAATTAAACTTATTTGGTTTGAGTCTGTAATATACTTGGGCTCTATAGACTATGGGCCTCCGCCTTATTAAAAAACCCATCTGGGCTTTTGTGTGATGACGATTGAGATCTTCTCTTTTTATTTTAAGGCCGTATTATTCAATCGATCAGTGTTTGGGCCGTAGAGGAGTGATGCCAGCTTAAACTTTAAAGGCATGAAGGGGGCGTTCTGCACCTTTTGTCCTTTTGGTTCAACTGTCAGAGGGAGGGTGGAGATTCGATACTAAAGTTGATTAAAATGCTCCTAACTTCTAAATGTTTTGAGAAACATCTAAAAGTAATAGATGACTTATCCTACCCATATTATTAGTATCACCGAGTAAGAAGGTTATCCTAGATCCATATACTAATTCCATTCATTTAAGGGTAAAGAAGCAACAATATGCATATGCATGTGCTTGACACCTGAAGCGTCCAGTACTATATGTGTTTTTTTGGAGTAAAAATACACATGTGGTTATCATTTTGGAGCAAAAGTCACATCCCACCGTTATGTTACTGTTCACCATGATGAGAAAGAAAGAGATGAAGTGAACAGTAACATAACGGTAGGGTGTGACTTTTGCTCCAAAATGATAACCGCGTATGTATTTTTACTCCAAAAAAAACATATGGTACTAGATGCTCAAGGGTAAAACACATATGTATTTTTACTCTCATCCTTCATTTAATATTCCTTTCTTTAGTGTCATTGAGATAAGAGATGTTGTATCTAATTTATCGGTCTCTATCTCTGTATATATGGAAAGTTTCCAAATTTTCATATAATAATCTAGAAATCACAATAGAATAGAAAAAAAAAGAATTTTCATATTCATAATAGAAAAGGAAAAAAATAAAAAAACCTTCCCTAAAATTTCTATAGCAAGGGTAAAAAAAAGTGGGCGTTCTGCTCCTTGCGGAGAAAATATCTGTCTTGCAAGGTGAGATGTCTGGAACTTTCTTCCTGAATATCTTCCTCCGGTCTAATCTGGCGGAGAAGATATTTTCTCTCTCTCCCTTTCTCAATTATCTTTCTCGCTCCTCCCTCCTTCTCTCCCCCAACCTCTTTCTCTTTCCCTGACATTTTACGCTTCTCTCCCGCATACTTTCTTCCTCTCTTTTTAAATTTTTTGGTTTCCTGATCGTAACTGCTGTGAGCCTCTTGATCTCCGGTTGTCTTCTGATCGAGCCCGTTGGTGCTGCATTGATCTGGCTCCGTCCTTCCATGGATCCGGAGGGAAGATCCAACGGCGGATCTAGCTACTACTCGATCCTCGGGATTCCTAGGGACGCTTCCTTCTCTGATGTCCGCACCGCCTATCGGAATCTCGCTCTGGTAATGATACGCCCGTCTTGCTGCTCTTCGCTCTTCTTCCTTATTCTCTTAACTGTTTTTCTTGTTCGTCAAATCATATAATTCGACCCCTGTTTTGTTTCTCAAGACTAGGAAATATTTTGTACATTAGTTTTTTGACAGAGTTTTGTAATTTCTTTAACCTTTCATTCGTTTTGCCATGTTTTTCATGCCTGGATTTCGCTATGAGTTTTACTTATAACGAACGTTAGAGAGAGTTTGAATTTTGAATCTTTTTAATTTCATCTTGTGTTGTGGTTGAGAAGAAGTGGCACCCGGACAGATGGGCCGGAAACATTGCAATCATAGGAGAAGCCAAACGGCGATTCCAGCAAATTCAAGAAGCCTACTCAGGTTACATAACACTAACGTAGCTTCGTTGTTGTGAACCCGGAGTTAACTTTGGATCAACAATAAAACTTACTCCTGTGTTCCTGTTGCAGTTCTTTCCGATCAGTCTAAAAGGTCAATGTACGACGCCGGATTCTACGATCCTTTAGAAGAAGAAGACGAAGTTCGTATAGTTTCCTTTGATATATAGCTCAGGCAAACGCTATACCGTAAACAGGGCGAGGTAAAAACTTGTGTCGTTTGGGCGTCTGCCGAAACGGCGATATCGTTTGTCTCGCCTTGTGCTCGGTAATAAATTCTTATTTTCCTTTTTTGTTGTTGTTGCGTTCGTTACACATCATGACCTCGGGTCCGATGCACTTAAGTGGGAAATAACAGGGCATACGTTTTAAATGCATAGTTGGAATCTTTGAGGTATTTGCATATGAATTAAAATGGAGTTTTAACTACTTATTTTGCGTGTTTAACCCCTTGATCAGGAATTCTGTGATTTCATGAACGAAATGATCTCCATGATGAACAATGTGAAGGACGAGGTACTGCTGTCTGAATGATTATAATGTTTTTTTTTAATATATATATAATTAGAAGAATGGCATGACAGAGGGAATTAGTGAAGGTAAGTGTAACGGGGATAATTTTTTTTTTTTTGGGATTATTATTATGTATAGGGGAACAGTTTGGAAGATCTACAAAGGATGTTCGTAGAAATGGTTGGTGGAGATGAAATGAGCTTCGAGTCGAAGAATAATCAGACGAGTGGCAAGAGAGGGCGTGTCAGTGCACCAAGGGGCAACGCAGCTAAGCGCAGCAACTCTCGCTTCTAGTTTTTGTTTTGTAATTTTTACTCTCTTTTTTTTAATGGTTAAATTTCCCCAGCGCAAATGTGAATTGTGGTGTATTTAATTGGAATGGGGGAGGTTGCGAGAAATTGGGTTGAGTTGTGGACCAATTAAAGCAAATAAACCTAAAGCCTCTTACTGTTTCTTTGCGTGTTGGTTGTGTTTAAAGCTTTTTATTTAACCGGTACATACGGACGAGGGCATCTTTATTCTTTTGAGAATTAGCGGAGGCCTTTTATGGGACCGCCGCGTGGATTGATCGACCACTTTTGAAGACATGTGTAACATGCATAAATTGTTGGGACAGAATATACCAAAGCAAATTGATATTCATAATTGGTAATTAAAAATGAGATAGAAGTTGAGGGGTTGAATCCAGTTGATGGGCCCCATCATAAGGATGAATTGTTTCCACACACAGAGAGTTAGCATAGATAGTAAAGGATTTGTTCAAGTCCTAAAGAAATGTATGTTCGATCCCTGTTGCCGTCGTTGGGATTCCTTTGGTAGGTAATTCTGTTGGGTTGTATCCTGACCTTAGTGGGGGACTGATGTCGAATTCCTTCAAAACTTTCTTTTATAAAAAAAAAAAACAGAGAGGGCCTAGCCGCCTAGCGGGTTTAGTGGCCCACCCGCGGCTTTCTCTTCCCCATTTGTTTGCTGATTTTTATTTCAACCAAAACTTCATCCGTGATTTTTTTGGACCTGATGACGTATGAGTTTGGGTTGTTGTTGGAATATCGCGTCGGTTCTCTGACTGTGTTTATCTATCATTACTTTATGGTTCATTCATTGGAGCTCTTGCCCGAATGTGCAAGGCATCTGAAAGTTGTGCGTTAACAATGAGGGGGGAAAACAAATTTAATTTAAAAGCGTCCCTTCCTATGACGACGGGTGCGACGTGACAGATTGAATACCAACAATTCCACAATTTTTCGATGCGGCCATGACATATGTGCATGTGCAATTATATATTTACCTGATTAACATGTGAAGAGATGAATAATATATGTAAATTCTACTATGGTGCTTGTGTATTTGATACCAAATGCGTAAGCTATCTCTAAATATCAGATTGAGTCATTGCACGTTAGTGTCCTGTGGAGAGGCATTTATGAATGTCTAATGTCTGGAGGAGTGTGGGCAGTCTAATGTCTGCGAAAGCTTTGCTCCATTGCCAGTGAATATGGTCAATAGAATAAACTTCTTACTTATTTAATGTTGATCTTTCAAAAGAGAGGTAAACAGATGTGACAAGGAGGAAAACGTTATAAAAATTGAAATTATACAGCTTAAATTCAACATTAAAACATTTCGACAGCCCGAGTATCTTTTAAACCAGGGGCTCAAACACTCAAAAGTAACAATCACATTTTAAATCCTCACTGTTTGTTATCAATAATCTGTAGAGCCCCAACACAATGCCTCATGCTACTACCAAGTCACTACTCCCCAGTTATAAAATAAAAGACTCTATAGCAAAAAAATAAAAATAAAAAGACTCGGATGCAGGTTTTTTGTTCTCAACACGTGAGATTGACGAAAACATTGCGACCTTCGGTGAGAAGGGTTCTAACTTTTTCATTGGCCTCCTCCCAAGTTAGCAAGTTGCTCCAGTTCGTTACTAAAGGCACATCCCCATGACTTCTTTAGCCCAAAAATGGGAGCTTCCTTTTTTAAATTCAAATTTGCAACGGTCATATGTTTGTTTTGACAACTATTTCTGTGCCGCAGAGAAATACTAACGACGGCTTCTGGCACATTTCCCCGTAAGATTTTTTTTTGGTAGGATCCCCGTACGATTTATCGTTATTAAAATGTTGATGTTGGTGAATATTCGGGGAGGGCGGGGATTTGGGCCTAACGTGTGGGCTGAAGCCCTAGCCCAATCCGAACACCTGACGGTGTTAACATGAGTAGGAGGACACTTTTCCAGTTGTCTCATCCAATCAGAGTGAGCTGTCCCCTCATCTTCAAATTCAAACCAGTGGCACTTCCGCAAATGTGAGCCGATTCAGGTCCTATTTCCTCGCCATCTGTCTTCCCCCACTCCCTATATAACTCCTTCTCGCCATTTCTGCGCTTCAAACCTTGCGAAAAATTAAACCCCCCCCCTCTCAAGTATTCCCATCCTTTTCAATATATCCGAAACCTTACGATTCCCAAACGTGCAAAATCGTTGATTACTGTCACTCGCTTCTACAATTATTGTTGATTGTTAATCGTTTCTTCTCAACTCCGTCAGTATGTCGTATCGCCCTACCGCTAACTCTAGGACTGAGGTCCGTCGGAATCGATACAAGGTGGCCGTAGATGCCGAGGAAGGTCGGAGACGGCGAGAGGATACCATGGTCGAGATCCGAAAGAACCGTAGAGAAGAGAGTTTGCAGAAGAAGAGGCGCGAGGGCCTTCAAGCTCAGCAGATGCCTGCTTCCCTCCACTCTACTGCCGTAGAGAAGAAGGTTCATTTCGTTGATCCATATTCATCTGTTTCGTTATTGGAAGACAACTGATTGGAATTACTTAGATGGAACTTGTTTGGTTCATGATTTTATATTCTATGGTTACTGATCATCATCGGAGTCACCGATGGTCTATGTTTAATTCAATAGTTACTTGTTCTATGTGAGCTGGGCGTAGCCGATGATCATCGAAGTTGGCTCTTTGCACCTTCTGCCAGCAGAGACGACATGATTATGTTGTTTTATATGCTTCTCTCTTTCATATTTATATTTAAATCAATTTCAGTGTGGTTTTAGCTTGACTTCAGTGGACATTCTTCAACCTAAATGAAATAGGTTATAGGTGAATTTTCCAATTAGAATTCTGGTTTTTGATATTATAAGTTACTTATGGACTATATTATAGTATCTTGTATGTATCTGAATCTATCTTACGTGTCCAAGTAGTTGTGAGTTTGTTTAGTCAGAGAGTAAAAAATTTACCCGTAGGCTTAGTTAAGTGTGCCTATGTATTCTCTGTACTTGGAACGTTTATTGACATAACAAGAGATTCAGAGATTCAATCATCTTTATACTGTTTCGTGGTAGACTATGCACTTCAGTCTTGGTCGTTGACAATATTTACGTAGGTTATTGGACTGTGATATTAGAGTTCTGGGCGTGGAATTTCATACCAATGGACACATACAATATTGCAACGGGCTAAAGAGTGTGGAATAATGTTACCTTTACTGTCTTCACAATTTGAAGTCTGTTGGTGTTCTCAGTATCTGTTGTCTTCTGGTTTAACTGTTATTATGTATTTATAAGAACTACGATCCAATGTCATTGATACTTGCTATCTTCCTGCAGTTGGAGTACCTGCCATCCATGGTTGCAGGCATTTCGACAGATGATCCCAACATGCAGCTTGAATCGACAACTCAGTTTCGAAAGTTGCTTTCAATTGGTTTGTTACTGTTTTATAAGATAGTTTTGACTGCCGTTTGATTTCAGATCAACTTTGATAAACTTAATTTATGTTTGCCAATTGCCAGAGCGCTGCCCACCAATTGAGGAGGTTATTCAAGCTGGTGTAGTTCCTCGTTTTGTTGAGTTTTTGATGAGAGAAGATTTTCCTCAATTGCAGGTTTGTCACTTACCATTATAAACTGACACCCTCCCCCCAATATTGGCATATGCATGACTTTGACACAATGAAATGTATACTGTAGTTTGAGGCAGCTTGGGCTTTGACGAATATAGCTTCTGGAACATCTGAAAACACTAAAGTGGTGGTTGATCATGGTGCTGTTCCGATTTTTGTCAAACTCCTTGGTTCTCCAAGTGACGATGTTCGGGAACAGGTGTATATTTTATATATCCTTATCTCCAAATATGAAGGAGAAATTAGGAGAAAATGGGAGGAATATGTTAATTTGCGACGCTGGCCTTGTTTAATTGATTTCATTTCATTTTGCTGGTTTGAAATCAAAAGAGTAGCTGTTGACTGGCAAGTATTTTAATTCATCATGAGTTTGTAATAGGAGAATGTGCTGTCTTTAGTTCTATCTGGGCTTAGTGCCTGGAACTCTGAGTGTTATTAAAGAGTAGTTGACAAATGGCATGAGAATATCTTGTGCCATCTTTGCATAACTTCAGTTAATTTGACCCCGCTCTATTCCCCTATTTGTTGTGGTCTTTCAGGCTGTGTGGGCATTAGGAAATATTGCTGGGGATTCTCCCAGGTGCCGTGATCTTGTTCTCGGTCATGGGGCCTTGGTTCCTCTGCTGGCACAGTTGAATGAGCAAGCTAAGCTTTCTATGCTTAGAAATGCTACATGGACGCTTTCAAATTTCTGCAGGGGCAAGCCACAACCTCCTTTTGAAACGGTACAAGAATATGGATTTCAGCCTCCCCCCTCTCCCTCTTTTTCTTTTTTCCCAGAAGTACTGATTGGCATAAACAGCCTAATGTAATAACTTTTACTTCTCCACTGAAGGCCGCATCACATTTATTTGTAATATTTTCACTGTCTAGCTGGTGTTTGATGTCTTTACATGTTTCTTGATGTGTGTGTGTGTTCTTTTTAGGGGGTTTCAATTTGTTGGCCGTGGTGTGTGGTGTGCAGGGCCAAGTTTTTGAGTGCTAACCAACATTGAAATTTGCTTTCTGTCTGTTCTGCAAGTGGGGGTAGATATTAGAGACTGTTACATTAGTTGGTTTTTCTTGATGAACATTATTGAGCATGCACTAGAGCACTGATGGTTTCACAAGTTTTTCTTTCATTAAATGCATCGATCCATTCGTCCATTCACGGGTTTCCACAGGTAAAACCTGCACTCCCTGCTCTTGCCCATCTTATCCACTCAAATGATGAAGAAGTCTTGACTGATGCTTGCTGGGCACTTTCATATCTTTCTGATGGTACAAATGACAAAATTCAAGCTGTAATTGAAGCCTCCATATGTGGTCGGCTTGTTGAGCTTTTGTTGTGAGTAATCTGGTTCTGTTTAATGATTGTCCAATAATGCATTACATTCTGGGTTGGCAAGAAATTTACAATCCTATGCTCTTATGTAGGCATTCATCCCCTTCTGTGCTTATTCCTGCTCTTCGTACAATTGGAAATATTGTCACTGGTGATGATATGCAGACTCAGGTATTGTTGAGAAATGTGTCTTCTTGTTCATAGTGCTCACTTATATTTTCATTTCAAGCTTTTAAGTGACAGCATACCTTACTCATATGCCTTTTTGTTGGAGAATTGTCTCTTAATTGTCGTTTCATTCTTGATCATATTTTCTTTATGATGTTTGTTAATGTCGAGCATATGGAAGAAATATTTTCAGCTGGTGTCTGAACCTTCTTTAGCTCTCCTTAGCTATGTTGATTCCAGTTCACGTTGAATGTTAATGACTTGTATGTCGGCTCATAGTGAATTCTTTCTTAGTTTGTTACTAGTTTGACCTACATCTTCCCAAAAGTAAAAAATATATATAATTTATTGGTGCTATAAAATATATTTATCACTTATTAGTGCCAAGTCATGTTAAGGCCTCTCTAATGTGTATTTTGATTGGTGGGTAACGTTGAAATTTATTCTTGACTAGTATAAGATAGATAAACTAACTTGATTCTTTGTCTAAAAACCCTTTTGAGATTTCCTTACTGGATCGATGTGTTATGTCTTGAAAGAAACTTGACCTTGTCCTCTTGTCAGGTTTTTGTTTGTATTTTGTCTGAATGTGCTTCTGTTAATGTATAGGTTATAATCAACCATCAAGCGCTTCCTTGTCTTTTGAATCTATTAACAAACAACTATAAGAAAAGCATAAAGAAGGAAGCCTGTTGGACCATATCAAATATCACAGCTGGGAATAAACAACAGATTCAGGTTTGTTTTTAAGTTTCTTGTGTTCAGTTTTGCTGTGATGAATTTTTGGGATGCTTGAAAATTGTAATTTTTCCGGTCTCATGTTGACAGAAAAAATACATTTTCCCTCTTAAATAGGCTGTAATCGAGGCTAATTTAATTGGTCCTCTCGTTCATCTTCTTCAAAATGCTGAGTTTGATATTAAGAAAGAGGCCGCTTGGGCTGTCTCTAATGCTACATCTGGTGGATCTCATGATCAAATCAAGTATGGGAAGAAGCTTCTTCTTGTAATTTTTTGTGGGATTTAGTGGTTTTACCATTTTGTAAGAGGTTATCAATTGTATTTCCTTGATTGACAGGCACCTGGTAAGTCAGGGGTGTATTAAGCCCTTGTGTGATCTTCTCATCTGCCCTGATCCTAGAATTGTGACTGTTTGCCTGGAGGGGCTTGAAAACATCTTGAAGGTTGGAGAAGCTGATAAAAATATGGGTAACTCTGGGGATGTGAATCCGTATGCCCAACTAATTGATGATGCCGAGGGTTTGGAGAAAATTGAGAATCTACAGAGTCATGATAACACTGAGATTTATGAGAAGGCAGTGAAAATTCTGGAGACATATTGGCTGGAGGAAGAAGATGAGACTATGCCTCCAGGGGACACTTCCCAGTCAGGGTTCAACTTTGATGGCCCTAATGTTCTTCTTCCGCCTACTAGTGGATTCAACTTTAACTGAAGGTATTTATTCGTTTCTTCAGTGTCATCTTTCATAAATTTGGCTTGGCATTGTTTAATTTAGTATCTAAATTCTTGTGCAGAAGTGATAGATTAAGTTTGCCACTTGCATGTTTTTTGTTTTGCCTTTATTGTATTGACATTATTTGGAACTCTGTTGACTGCAAGATTCTTGGCTGATGTACAGATGAATAGTCTTCCAGTAAGACGAGACAACAGTTTAGAATCAAGTTCATGTCATCATTGCGCGCTGGATCCTATAAAGATCCAGCCTTGGTAAATAGAAGGTTGCTGGGCCGGCTTGGGTTTTTGTAACAGCTGGTTTTACACACGTCATGGGGAGGTAGATGGGGTGGCTTGATTTCTCGCCGCTCCAGAATTGTACAATACTCGAGTTCTTTGCCAGGTCATCGTTCTCACTGTTCGGGCATTTATAATTTTAGTGGAGTCATGATTTTTTCTCCTGTTATTATACATTGAGTCGGTAAATTTTCCTTGTTAGTTTGGGTGTTCTTGTCAAATTCCAAAAGCTACTGTCTGGTCAGGATAGTGTTGTATTTTTTTCTTTCCTTTCCCCAATTCTCGTAAGCGATTTTGTGGACGAAGTTTATTCTGAAGTTTGTTATTCTTTTTTGGTCAACATGAAGTTTGTTATTCATTCCATTCCCTAGAGTCGTTTTAATTTGGCTTGTAAAATTTCTGTGCAAGAAATCTGTTGTATTCTCAAATGTTAGTTTCCCTGAAGGCTAAATCAATCACAACTCCATTCGCTTTTTGCATGCTTAGACTTGGCCCTCGACAGCGTCCTGCTGATTCAGTGGTTGTTAATTTACTGCTGGAGAAACATTCGGTGTTTAATTTTTTTTGGATTAATCTACTAGCATTTGAGTAGGCACTCAAACATTGTGTATTTAATTTTGATGAAGTGTTTTTTAGATGATTGAGATTTACAATTTTATAATAAATATAGGAAATTAAAATTGTTAAAGTTTAATTTAAATTTAACAAATAAATGTACACATAGTTTTAAAATTTGGATTGTCTCTTGCCTAGAAGCTGGCCTAAAAGGTTTAAATACAAAAAAATGTTTTTCATACATTTTGATGCTTTAGCTAAATGATTATCCAAGTTATTATCCTCCCTTACTGTGTGACAGATGGCTACCTGCTAATGCCTATAATAATCCTAAAGAGGTGATTTCTGTTAAAGCTCCTGGAAATTAAATTATAATCATAAAAAATGCAATATTCGTGAAACTTTTTAACCAGCATATAAGTTTAGGCCATTCAAGATGCTAAGCAGCTCTGCGATATTTGCAGTTTTGTCTACATATCCAACCATTATCCTAGTGGCGAATAACTCCGCCACAACCACTTCTGTCAGTTGTGAGAACAGAACCATCCACCTCCAGCCTAAAGCGTTATATCCTTGAAGGTTAATTGGAACGTGGTTTCAGTATAGAATGCACAATTTCCTACCAAATCTTGAAGAGACTAGAGTTGGCATTCCTCTGAATGTCGGGAATTGTGGTGGAGATTGCTTAGTATTAGTTCTTCATCACTGTCAACCGTAGATGGGTTTTATTACTGCTGGCGATTGAATGGCTTCTGCCGCCGTTAGCTATCCTTCACTAAAACTTCGTCACCCTCCTCTCTTTGCAGCTGTCCAAATCATCAACCAAGGAATTTTGTTTTCATTTTTCAAATGTGTCAATTCCTTGCACTCACCTTTCTCTTTATAACATTGGATTCATCTAAATGTGTTATTAACTTAAAATTAGTTAAAAAAGCTTGTTTTTTTTTTAAAATGTCCTTATTTACTAGTAGAAAGGAGAGAATATATTATGATGAGTGTTTTAGTTAAATATAAGAATTAAATACAATAATATTATCGTAATTTTTATAATTAAGTTCGTATAAAATAGAGATTTCATTAGAAAAAACTTCTTAGACATCCCTTTATCTTATTATTTTTATTATTATATAATATTTATTTCAGGACTCATATCTATCATTTCTAATACAAGTATCTCTTTTAATATTTGAATTCGAGATCTAAACATTCTAACAAGATTTTACATTGCTAGAACATTTATGTTGGTAATCTTATTTTTTATAAAAAGGAATCTAGTGAATATTCCTTCTAATTTTTATTATAAGGCGTTAATTATCAATTCTCACAAATCAATAAAAGAGGTTAAAAACATTTATTTGTTTTAAAACTCATATAATTTTCAATGTTATCATTATTAACTACACTAAACTCAAATACCTTATTAATTACTATTGTCTCCCACTATCCTTATCAAATATATATAGATATAAAAAAATAAATTAAATATACTTTAGGAAAAAAATGAAAAACATTTATTAATTAATGGCTTACAAACACAAGAGGAGTAGCTTCTACCATACGGGGCGCAGGGAACTTGGATTCGGGGGTTTGTAGAGGAGAGCCACGTCAAGGGAGGTCTCCTGAAATTTCCATATCTTTCGCGCGTAGACACCAGACGGCAGATGCACACGTGGCCGCGCCATTTCATGAAATATGGCGGGTTGCCCCTGTTTAATTTTGTGGAACAATGGGGGCGTTTTCGTCATTACGTTCCCCCGTGCTAGGGTTTTGCGTATTTTCACACTGTCGGTTCTTTCACTGCATCTCTTCCGTCAGTCCATCTTCACAGTCTGCAGCTGCGTTTTATTTAGCCGGCTAATGCGGCGACACCACCTCTCGCCAACCCATTATCGTTCTTCTTCTTCCATTCCCTGACTTCAGTTCTTACTTTGTCCATTGCCATTTTCAACCTTCCCCATCAATTGCTCGCTCTGCTTCTGGCTTCTCCTCGGCGTTTCCATTTCCCCCCCTCAGGCGATTGTAAGAGCTGTTTGATTTGAATTCTCACTGAAGTAGGTCGATGGTAAAATGGATCTAAATGTGAAGGTGCTCCTGAGCGAATTATGATTTTCCACTGTGGCTTTAATCGTGGTCCTGTCCTCTTTATATTTCTAATCCGTGTTGTTTATAATGCAGGAATCTTCGTCGGATGAATCGAGTGACATCAACAAGTGCTGCACCGATTGCAAAACCACTAAAACTCCACTCTGGAGAGGAGGGCCAGCTGGGCCCAAGGTGATGCCCACCACTGTAACTCATTATGATTTAATTCTCGCTTGACATTACTACCCCCACTTTCTAGTAGCTCATATGTTTTCCTTGTTTGTCTTGGAGTGATTTCTTGGCTATCATCTTTATTTTAATCCGGTCGGTCATGGGTCAATTTTAGGTTGGTGGTGTGTTATTATTCAGTTCGCCTTTGTTCGCTTTTGATTTTTCTTGGAAATACCCACGCCACCTCGTCCTCTCCTTTTTCCGGCTATTATTTGTACTATGCCTGCTTTGATGCTTACTAGTCGAGATTTATAACTTTTATTTATTCATTCATTTTGGCGTGGCTTTTGCGCAAACCGAACCTTGTTTGAGATAGTAATTTTTTTCTCGAGCCGTCAAGGCGTCAACTGTTCTTTTCACCTATTTTCATACTTCAATACAATCCACTTCTGTGGTCGCCCGTTCCTATATTTGTGCTTTTGTTATATGTTTATATTGATTTACGGGTCCCTGATTTAATACATTTTGTACTGAACCTCGTCTTCTCCCAGCGGCTGTGTCATACATGGCTTAAATTTTTCTTCCTGTATGTTGTATCTTGTCGTAATTATTGTGACGATAGGCTTGACTCTCGGAGTTTTGTTTTGGGAATGAGAATCTGAGAAACCAGTATTTTGTGATGCAGACGCTATGTAACGCTTGTGGGATTAGATACAGGAAGAGAAGGGCTTCTCCGGGGAAAAGAGATAGAACTCATAATTCAAGCGGCGGCGCAGTTGATGCCGTCACCGTCGCGGTCATATCCACATCTGCCGCAGCCACCACTGAAAATCAGTGGAGGGAATCGTTGGAAATGAACATGGTAGGATGGGATGAGGAGGTTTTGTTGCAGAGTGTGCCGGCTGTTTTGAAGAAACAGAGATGCCAGAGGAAAAGGAAGGTAGGGGAAGTGGAGGAAGCGGCTTTCTGTTTGATGGCATTATCCTGTGGCTTTGTTTTCGCTTAGAGGGAAGCCAATCTCACGGGAGGGAGCGGGGTTAACGATTTTAAGATGACCCCAATCAACGTGGCTCCTTTTGGTTTCATGTGGTGGCTAACATTTTACTTCCTTTAGTCTTGTATAGTTCTTTAGATTTATGAAGTTGAATCCCCTTAAGTTCATCTTACAGAGGGGTTTGAAACAAAGATGAGTCTGTTTGGGGATAAAAAGTCAAGGCAAATGAAAAGTAGGTCATAGGAATTAGGAATAGCGACTAGGTGGGGATAAGTTGGGTGAATATGCTCAGCTGATGTAAATATTTCAAGCGTAGATGTACATATCATATTAAAACGCCGATGTGTATGTTGCTGTTAATTCGAAGGAAGGACGGTGTTTCGGTTGCTCAGTCGGTGACCTTGAGGTGCTCATTAGAGTTATGGGCAAAGATGAAGAGAAGCATGTGTCCGTAGGGAGCAGCATTGGGGCAGTGAGTCATACCAATATTGATTGTGGGCTTTGGATACCGAAATTGTGAATATGGGTCCTAAATCGATTGGAGAGATTTTTGGTGTGCAGGTTAGATTGTAAGTTGGATCCATTTTGGGCCTCCGATTCTTCTTTTCCAAACTTTGAAGCCCACCCTAACTGTGGACACAAGCTCTGAATCTCATTTTCCAATTGCTGCCCCTCGTTCTTACTCTTACCATCCAGGGCATTTGCCACGTGCAGAGGTAAAGAAGCTTGGTATTAAATTTATATGTTGATTGACTGGCAAGAAAAATGCACTATCTTCTTTTTATGTTAATTTTGTGATATTCAGAGACACTTTTGTTGTATTCACTCTTCCTTGTATGGGACTACACTTACAACTAATCCCCCAAGACCTGTCCGCTTTGACTACTCGGCATAATCCCGTTCGATTTTTTTCCCATAAAAAAATAAAGCAAATCAAAACCCTGACTCCCGCCTAATTCTATGGGTAATATTTTATTCTTATTTTTTCTTTTTTTAAAGAAAGGTGCAATTTGTCGAGCATGTGCAATTCTTCCTTCCTTCCTTCTTTCTTTGTTTTCCCCACTTAAGCTCTTATAAACATGTAAGACAAAAAAATTAACAGTTTAACACTATTAAAACCACATTTGTAGCCCTGTTTGATACATCAACAAACGGAAATGTTAACTTTTTAACCTAAGGAAACTATAGGGAGTGATTCATAGAGAAACAAACTATAGGAATTTGTATCAAAATCAAAGAAAACGACTTGAAAACATTATTTTTCTAACATCCAAAAGACTTGAAACTAGAAAAAGTCGTGAAGCAAGAAACATCTATAACGTGGCCTACCATCTCAAGCAACGCATAATCGCACATGATCCTTTACTGCTTTCAACCACATTGTATATATAATAATAATAGCTGGCTTTCCCCGTGCTGGGTTAGCTGAGATTTGGACTCTCCCCCAACATCAAAACTGAACATGTGCTTGGGTAATTCAACTTGTTAATCCTAAATCTTAAAGTCAGACATCTATCAAATTATGAATCCCTCTGGGATAGTTGTATAAAATCTAAATCAACTTCCGGGTCAAAAAATCCCACTTGTTAGTCTTTCTTTTTCTAGTTTCCTTCATAGGAAAGTAGATTCAACTCATTCAAAGCGTGTGTTAAAAATAATTAATATTTTCCGAACCTAACGTATCTAAATATTTTATGAAGTGACAACTCGCAACGATAGTCTAATCCATGAGCAAAGATTGGGTAATTTGCCAAAACGGAAAACGGGGTTGAGTGGAGTAGAAAGGAACGCCCATCGAACAAGCGATCCGAAAGCTGCGTTGTCCTTGTTCCGATATTTCTTCTCGGCTTCTCGCTCCACATGGTCTCACGTTCCTTCTTCTTCTCCCTTCCTCTCTCCCGTCTATAAGTTAATGGACCTTCCTTCTCATTTCAAGCTTAAGCCTTTCTGTCTTTTGGACTCGTTGTCATCATCAGGCAAGCTTTCTTGTTCGCTCTCTACTTTCCATTTAATTGTGTTCTTTTCTGCCTGCTTCCGGGAAAGTTTTCAAAATGGGTGACTTCTGGCAGATTCGATGTTGAATCTGAGCTTATTATGAAATTATTTTTCTTTTGAAGGTTCTTTGTTTGAGAGAGAGAGAGAGACTCTTGGCATTGAAGTCGAGCTTCTGTCTGCTCATTCTTAGATAGGACTGAGTTATAGTTTTCCCAATCATATTCAATGGGTTTGAGTTCAATAAGAAAATGTCGTTTAGTACAAATTATAATGGATTTTCCTGTCTTAATTGCAACTAGTGGTTAAGGTCCTCGTTCTGGTTGAGCGACTTACCAAAAGCTTTTATAATATTGCGATATTATTTTCTTTTCTTCTTCGATCTATGAATCTTTTTATAGTGTTTATCTTAATATGCCTCTTAATATTGCTGATATAGATTTATGGAATTGCTTTTAATATATCTGCTTGTAAAATTCATGCCTTGATTGAAATCCTTGCCTTATCAATTAATTCGCCTTCTTGCTTTGAATATGTTCATGCTGCTATCACATTATCAATTGGCATAATGAACTCCGACAGATTTCTTCACTTTCTTGTTTGTTGGAGGATTTGTGGGATATTTTTATAAAAGTAATTCTGGTCTGTAATTGTTTGAAGTTACACAAGCAAATTGATGTAATTAGTATGACAAAACGCATCAACCTCTATTTAAAAGTTCGATTTAGTTGAATAATATGCTTTAATTGATTACGGAGCAAGTTTTGTTGCACAATCAACTCTATTGCAGCCACTATCATTTATATGATATATGAAATTGATTGTTGCCGACTTTCTATTTCCTGGGTCTGTTGAAAATTTGGTTCTGAACTTCTCCCATTACTTTTCCTCAAGTTTTTTTATGTTGGTCTAGCATGGCAAGATTCCACTTTCTCTTTCTTTAATTCAGAAATTACTTCATTATGAGTTCTTGGACAATTTGTCTTGCTTTATTTTACTTCAACGAAAGGACTTGAGGTTTGATACGTAAAGGGTTTGCACTAGATCTACTAATTTCAAAATTATTAAGATATGTCAGATAAAGCCATGTATTCAAAACCTTTGAACTATAAATGGTTCTTTTTTACGTGAAAACTTTCTTTTCTTCACGAATCTTATAAGTCAAATTTTATGTCTTGCTTTTGTGTTGGTTAGGCATATAATAGCGGGTAAGTATTGCACAATAATTTATGCCGGTGTGGTAATTTCTTACCCAGCCATTTCTAATTTTGCTTTGTTGCAGGTTGCAGTTGCTGGCTCATGAAGTGATGAATTATTGATCATATAATATTAATTAGTTTTATTGGTATTCGGATGAAGATAGGAACCATGTTTTATTCATTATTGCAAGTACCCAGATGCAGAATACACTGTATAGCTAATTATTGGGATGAAACCTTCCTCAGTTCAAGTAAGATTTACCGTAATAATTCCAGCGTTAGGCTACTTTGTTCTAGAATTCATGGGCAGGATGGAGGGCACAGTAAGAAGTGGAGTAGTAGAAGACCTGTAACGACAAAAACAGAAGGAAAAGGAAATAAAGAAGCCACTTGGAGCACCAGGTCAAGAATCATCAAGCCTGAAATTTCAAGTGCAACCGTATTAGCAAGTGATGCATTAAATGTAAATAAAACACAGCTAGTTCATTTCCAAGATTTTCAATACTGCGACATACGGCAGGAGATTGCTCAGAATAAAGATTTACCCAGCAAAGTCACTGTTATTGTTTTCGATATTGAGACTACTGGGCTTAGCAGAGAAAAAGGACGGATCATTGAGATTGCACTCCGAGATCTTCAAGGTGGTGAGAATAGCACCTTCCAAACTCTTGTAAATCCTGAACATGATGTTACTAATTCCTATATTCATGGCATTACCACTAAGATGGTCAACAGGCCTGATGTTCCAAGGTAATCTTCTGTGGATTTCACATTTTCTGGATTATGCTTAGAGGACCATAAATTTGCACTGATATACTGTCTTACTGTCTGTTACCTCTTCCAGTGTTCTATACTTAGAGCATAAATTTTACAAAAGACCATAAATTTGCACTGATATATTTCATATGAAAGATCAAAATTACTATGTTTACATCAACTAATTGACTACAAAAGAACAACTTAAAATGTATCACCAAAAAAAAAAGAACAACGTAAAATTGTGCTTGTTTAGACTGGATAAGCAGATCAAATCATCTCTCATTATATGGGTAGGAACCCAAAGTTTAGGTTGACATAGCACCTAAAAATTGGATTAAAGATGATTTTTCTGACATGGAACTCTCTTAGTGAAAGAGTGATAGAAACAGGAAAATCTATTGGTTTCAAATGTTCTCTATCATTTTAGTTTGAGAATTGATGATTGACAAAGCTTCAAGTATTATTATAGCGTTTCTCATTTGATTTTGTAGTTATAGTTGATTGATGTAATTTTGCAATGGAAACCATTGAGCGTTCATTTGCTTTTTTGGATTTTGTGTAGGATGGAGGACCTGATTCCCATCTTATTACAGTATATTCAAAGCCGTCAGAAGCCTGGTGGCTATGTCTTATTGGTTGGTCATAATGCTCGCTGTTTTGATGTACCCTTCATCATTAATGAATTTACACGTTGTTCTGTAGAAATTCCTCCTAACTGGCTATTTGCTGATACCCTTCCGCTGGCACGTGAATTAAAGAAGTCAATAGGTCTCTTTTTTGCTCTCTCCCTCTCTCTGACCTCCCCCCGCCCAACACATCACACATACGTAGCTTAGGTATGAAGTAACTGACACTGTTATTTCACAGGAACAAAACTTTCATCAACAACACTTGAGGCCCTTCGTGAGCTTTATAGCATTCAAGTGGATGGATCAGCTCATAGGGCCATGGTAGATGTGAATACTTTGTCAGGGATACTTCCTAGATTGACCTTTGATCTCAAGTTGACCTTATCTGGCCTTGTTGAAAGATCATTTACGGAATCAGATTTGGCCAACTCAAAGAAAAAGAAGAATTCAGGCTAGTTGCCTGACAATATTATCGCTGATATTGTTCATTGTATTCAAATAATGATTTGTGGAAAATGGATGGTAGTTGCATCAAGAGGACTGGCTCTTTGTAGTCCAGGAAAAAGAAATTAGGTCCTCAATGGTCTGAAACTACCCACAGATAGGTGACCAGATTCCATCAATTTATTTTTTTAAAAAAATAATTTGAGAGGTGATAATGCAGATGGTGTAGCGGTATGTTAGTAACTGAAGGAGAAAAAGAAACGCTGGATTTGTTAATCTATTCTCAGTAAGTTCAGACATTTATTTACTGAATGAATCATAAAGCCTTATCCTATGAGATTTGCAGTCCTGTCAGAATTGCCAAAACCTCCGCTGCTGTACAGGAATAATATCCTAAACTGCTTCATTTCCAGCCATATTGACATCCTTGCCACATCAGCTTCTTTTCATTTCTGTAGTTCCACTTGAGCAAATCCTGCGATGATAAACTAAAGAAAATGTGTATGAAGTTAGGTTTAACGAGAGCACATACCAGACTTGTCTCGCAATATGACACTTTCTAATGATATAAATGACATTTTCCGCACTTTCAGAAACTCCTCTCTTAGCTCTAAGTAGTTTGTCGGAAGTCTCTGGTTGGTTAAAAGGTGAGAGCGAAGAATAGAAAAATAATAAACCGTTTTTTACTTATGTTTGGGTTTGGGGTAATGGTCAGAAGACCCTGTCATGAAATGGGAGGAAGGAAAGGCTTTCCTTCCTCTAAAATTTGTTAAAACCAACTACTTCTGATTTTAAATATAAAACATATTTTATAATACAAATGTTTATATTTAGAATCAGAGGATACTATTTTAGGTTACTTTCAAAATTTGCTTCTTTATTTATTACCATAGCTTTGATAGCTTCTTGTAAAAGTTGAGGAGTTTTTAAAATGTGATCATTAGAGGGGAATTCCCTATGCCTGCAACGAAACCGATGGTTAGCATCCAAAAAAGAATCAGTAGACATTGAGCATTTGAACTTCGATTCACATAAAACTGAGTTCCCGCTCTTAGATGAATTCTGGTTGCTTTGTATGGTGAAAAGGAAAGGAAAACAAATGGGAAAGACATTTGCAGTTTTCTTTCGTTTGGTCTTTATCTTCGCAGTTGAAAGGAAGTTAAATTAACATAAACAAAAGATAAAAAGATAAGCAAATGGAGAGTTTATGCTAGTATTCAGATAAAAGACTATAAAATGATTAGACATAATAATCAATATTTACGTGTATTTTATTTTTAAATAGAACCAAACCCAGAAAAAAAAAAAAAATCCTTAAAACAAGTTAAGTCTTTCAAACTTCAAACCCTGGTGCCCCGTTTTCATTGCTGTTTATCAATTTATGTCCTCCCTCCGCACCAAATATATGCAACAACGCAACGATAGGGCCAGCAAACTTGTCCCTTCCAGAACGCAAATTTTTTGTTCTAGCTTAAACAAGTCATTTTATTGCATGAATATTTTGGTACAAACACAATTTCTCGTTCCATTGAGGCGCAAGCATGCGCGTGGAAGCCAAAAAGAACAGCCGAGGAAAATTAAAATATTGACAAAAAATAAGGAAAAGAATGGAATTCAGTACATGGTTGAAGAGCAATTACTTGTTCTGCTCAACAAAAAAGAATCAATACAGCCGCTGTATACATCTTTGGGTCACATGTACCCTCTCTCACTGAATCCCACCATCCTCAAGGTTAGCCTTAGAATGCGAAGGCGGTGCCACTTCCCACCCTCCGCTCCTCCCATCCGCAACAAAGGTAAATAATTGAATTAGTCTTCCGTTGTCTCCAAGACACTCTGCATAATCACTGTCTGATCAGGGCCCGGATAGCGTCGGTGGAGAGGATCGCACCAACGAGAAGTAATTAAATAATCAAGTCTCCTTAGATCACAAAAGTATTTCCTTAAGGATTAAGAGAACCAGCATTACGAAGCACATGATAACAAGCATCGTCGCACACATCACCATGCCCCCCTTTTTTTGTGTTCTCTCGGCCTGCATGTCCCATGACCATAAGATTACCAAACATATCAGGATAAAAAAGGCATAAAAGACAATGAGGGAGATAGAGAAAGAAGGAAGTCTGAAAAAAATGAAGTTCAGTCCAGCCAAAAAATGACAAAGGGAAGTCAGACCTTATGCAGCTCTTTCAGGCCATCCTCAACTGTTGATGCAACATTCTGAATGTTGTAGTCTATCCGATCAACAATGGTTCCCTGTATATAAAGTATGTCAATTAATCATCATGACTCCGATTTCAAGGTACTAAACTCCATAGAGAAAGAATCTCTGCTGACCTGGTCTATTACTAGTACAGACAAATCTTTCATTATTTGAGCAAGCTCGTTTACTGATTCCACAACCTATAAGATCATATAATGAATCATTTTTAGTCCATCAACATCATAGAAATTAGCACCAAGTCTACAAAGTTCAGCACAGAAAATAAGGAACTTTTACTTGCCTGTTGGATCTCCTTTTCTCTTTCAACGGTGAATGCCTCACTTTTTTTCAGCTTGGCCATCTGATGATCGTTAAATACCTACGTATATTTTTTGACAGTGCCAGCTCAACTTAGTTAATAATATTCAATCATGTACGAAAAATGTTGAAAATTGTAAAAAAAATGAAACAGCCGGTAGAATGGATCATAACATTTGTCAATTATTGTCCCACTGAATAAAATTAATGAGCAAGATAGTGATGAAATTCCTGATCATATCTTCCTTTCCTAAAAGAGAATGAAATGAACCAGTAAAAATAAAGGAAATACAGATCAGATACCATATTGTCCAAAGCATCATCTTCAAATCTGGATTTACTTCCATTTATGTTCATCTCTAGATCCACCCCATCTTGACCCTACATAATCACAAAATATTAGACAACAGCTATAAAACTTGATCTGCAAGTTAGTGCTCGTATGTCATAATAAGTCAGTAACCAAGATAAACTCCAGAGTCCAGACAAGAGATTAGAGAGCAAAGGTGGGCAATGCAATCTTTGGCAGTAGATTTATAATTTTTTTTTTTTCAGGACATAATACCAAATACATTTCATCTGTTCAACAACAGTTTAGAGTTAACTGATGATATGGAATTATAAAAGTTCAAACTAAGCATAGATTTACTGTGCTGATTTGTATTGAATTGAATCGCATGGATGATGCGATTGATTTGTTAAATTGTTGTTCTGCCAGCAAGTATGTGAAGAAAGAAAGTATCTTCCGATTTTTTCTTTCAAAAACTCACCACCTCTTTTTGCTGCCTAAGTCGCTTCAAATAATTTGATTGTTTCTTGCGGAGCTCTACAGAGAGGTTCTGAAGGTCAGTAGCTAGAGAACGCTGCATGAAATACACAGCAACATAAGAAAAAAATTCAAAGAATTGCAAAACCAATTGAAAGATCTTCTGAGAAGCTCGTGAAATGCGTTTGAACATAACAGCAGAAGGCATAGCCAAAGACTCAATTAAAAGAATAACACGCCATAGAAGAGTTGCACCCTTTGTTGATAAAGAGACGGTGAAGATTTTCACATGAATTTTTTTTATAAAAAAACTGGATTTCTTGTTGTTCTCAAAAAGGTCATCTTCTGAATGTGGTGTCCTGTAATAGTTCTGCAGTTATACCTGCACGTTCTTCCTCACAACGGAATCCTCAGAAGGCCCGGTAGCAGAAAGCCTCTGCAGTCGCCTCTCTGATCTCTTTATCAAGTCAGTTATCTCATGAGTTAGAGTTTCAATGACACGCTGTTCCTCCTTACCATCTCCAAATGATGGCATTAAAGCCTTTGCATGAGTTTTCGCCAACTCTGCCATTTTTGTGCGTGCCCGTTGCACATTTGCTGATATTTCTTCAGATACATCCACCCAAGCTGGAGGTAGTCCTACAGTAAGTGGACCCTTACTGAATCCATAAGAAGTTGTAAGTTTATATATATCTAAACATCCACGCAAGTCAAAAGCAAAGGATACATAATTGCATAACCAAATTACCCCCCAAAAAAATTGAAAAACGCAAAAAATTTATAAGCAAGTGTCCGTATTAGAAGAAGTACATCCGTCGACGAACAATAAATTTTCCATGGATAAACAAGACGGGCGAGCAAATGATTTATCTGTTAATCCACATTCTACGGACTTGGCGTTGATCAACAATTCTTTTTTTAAAAAAAAAAAAAATCACCAATAACAAGAGGAGTGAGATAAATCATTCAGCTATCAGTCCAAATTCTACAAGCTTCACGTACGAACTGAAGAAAAGAGAAGTCTTCAGTGCTATACGGCATATACAGTTCCTTCACTGATCTTCTCAGCCAACAACCCCTACCGCATATGGTTTCAACTTCAGAGAACATAACTAGTGCATTTACTGCTCAGCCACTAATCAAACGCGGCAGGAACCTTACAACACCTCCGGAAGAAGACACCGGCTTCGGTGTAGAAGCGATGTGCCACAACAAGGACCCAAAATAGATCATTCTACATAGATCGGATTCGTTATCGATGATCTTGAGTAATAAAGTGTCCTAAGCAACCGATCTCTGATCAGTTGTTAGCTTATGTCTTCTTTTTGGAACTGGAACGGATTTTTGAGCAGGCCAAACCTAAGTATCTCATTTTCGCACTCACGAATTATTGACGAAGAGAACATTCTGGATATAGGCATCTCCGCATTTGGTCCACGTCCAGGAAAACAACATTTAGATTATTAGTAGGATCCATATTTGTGAGGTAAAGGCATACCTTGAATTACCCGGATCCTCGGTACTAAGCGGAGCATAAGAACGATCCTGATTCAGAAGCGATGTGCTGACCAATTCAATCACCGGACCACCAGTACCGGCGGAACTCGACGGAACCCGAACGCTCTTCAATGCATCTCTGTACTTCCTGTAGAGCAAAGTGCGGTTCCTCGTCGCCATTAAGCTAAAAATTCAGATTCAATGTCAAAGCATAGATCTGAATTGCACGGAAATTAGGAAGTGAAGGATGAAGGCTCTGTCGCGGTCAAACGAGAAAGGTGGAAGAGGCACTATGGCATGCCCATTGCCCATTGTGGTGGGGGAGTCACGTGATCGAGTCTGTACGGACATAAAGTCACGTGACGGGCGAATAGGAAGGAGTCCCCGGCGCCATGCATTTGGGCCATCAGGCTTTCATGATGCGGCCGAATGAAGACGTGAAGTCATGACGGAGTATGGACCGTTGATGGGCTGCCCATCAACGCCTATAAACCCACCAGTATTATGTGGAATTAATATTAATAACTACATTCATATAAAAAATATATATATATTAATAACTACGTGAAATTATACAAAACCCCCCAACTTAGGGTCGTGTATAGCATTTTAAAATTTAAATTTAACCTCGAAACTTTTTATTTTTTAATTATTAAATTACTACCATTAAGTGACCTTTTTTTAACCAAAAATGCCACATCAAATTATTAGATAACACTTGATATTCTAAATAAATTACTGATTTTATAAAATTCCTAAACTTTGATCAGTTATACATAACTCCTAACGTTTCAAAATTTAAAAGTTTACTCCATTTAATTTTTAATTTATAATATTAAACCACGTGATGTTGCTTTTTATTATTTCAATAAATTTACTGAGATTTTTACTATAATTTGTCATGGCCAAAATTAGAAGAATAGTATTTAGAAAAATATAAAAATAAACATTGAACCTCTGATTCAAGAAAAAATATGTGATGCTAATAAAAATTAAATAAAGACAAAATTTATCCTCTAACACAGATGTAATATTTAAACTATTAACACTCAATCATTCTGATAATATATTCAACATAAATGATAACATTTTTATTTGAAAACATTTCAAATAAATACCATTTGAAATTGAAAACCGTAAAAAGTCGGTTAACATATGTAAAACAAATAGATCTCAAGGGACTAGTATAACATTTTTAAATGTTGTACTTTTACCAAAATACCCCTCAATTTTTTTTAAAAACAAAAAGAAAAGAAAAACCCTCGTTCACATCGGAGCTCTAGTGAACCTTAATTAATGAGATTGATTACTTAAGTTTTTAAACCCTATTAAGTGCTATTGATAAATTGAATAAAGACAATAACAACTTTAATATTAATAATGACAATTTGAGTAGAACCATTAATAAACTTGTGAGCATAATTTGTCAGTCACTATACTCAATTTGTTGTTGTCTTTATTCAACTTGTGTAATGATGTAGAATAGAATTTATGGAGCTCAAGTAGTCAATTCTTATAATAAGGTAATAAACCCCATTACTCAAGTTGTCACTGGAGTTTTGGCGCCTGTGAGTGTTTTTACCTTTTTTTTAAAAAAAAATTGATGAGCATTTTGTTAAAAGGTTAAGTGTAAAAATGCATATGTGCTTTATCTCGAGAAGCGTCCAACGCCAAATACTTTTTTGAGGTGCAAAAGTACACCATGTGGTTACATATTAGGTGCAAGAATCCCGTTTGACGGTTAAGTTTGACTTTTTTTACTTTCAAATATAAAAAAAATACATGTGGTTTGGTAAAAAGAGCGTAAACACCAAATATTTTTTTTTATTTAATAATTTTATTTTTTTGAATTAAAGGAAAAATATTATTTTTCTTAAATGCAATTCCTAGGAGGCCATATTTTTTTATTCTGATTTATCATTTTGGAAAAGAGGATTTATTTAATGGGTAAAAGCAGTAAAAAATTTATTTCCATAATTTAGTTTCTTGTTTTAAAAAAATCCTTATTAAATTTTCTAATTAATAATTGATAAATAAGTATTTATAAATCAACTTTATAACTATAACTCTATAATATTCCTTAATTTACTTTCATTTATCATATAAATAAAAATAACTCATTTAGAGGTGCAAACATTTATATTGCATATTTCTTAATGCCATAAAAATTAAATAATTTTTTTTAGTTTTGATTGAAAAATTATTTAAATAATTTTCAGCTCAATTTGTTAGATAAAAAAATTAAAATCATTTTTAATTAAATATAGTATTTATAATATCAAATTGTAAATGCATAAATACCCATTTATTAATCATTAAATGAAAAATTTAATAAGGATTTTAAAAAAATAAAGAAATTATGGAAATAAAAAAATTTACATTCCAAAAATTATACCTACAAAAATAATAATTTTATTTTATTGAAATAAAATTATTAATTTTTTAAAAAAAACTTAGTGTTGGGCACTCTTTATATCAAACCACATGTGTATTTTTGTATCTTTGAATACAAAAAAAGTTAAATTTAACGGTCAAACGATATTTTTGTATTTAATTTATATCTAAGTGTGTACTTTTTCACCTAAAAAAACTTGGTGTTAGGAGCTCCTTAGGGTAAAATAAATGTACATTTTTACACCTTAACCCTTTGTTAAAAGCACAAAATTTCAAAATTTTATATCAATCCCTTGAAACCTATTTATTATTTTCATGTGTTAACAAACTTTTTGAAATTTTCCAAATTTAAATAGTATTTATTTAAAATTTTTGTTTTTTTAATAGTTTTTAAGTACCATTCTTCTATTTTTTTAACCATATAAGAAAACTATTTTAAGTGACAGATGATAGTAAAAAATTTTATAAATTTTTTAAAATGATAAAACTAACAACATGAGGTTTAATATTATACAAAAAAAAAAAAGAAAAAAAAAAGAGGGTTAAATTTAAATTTTGCAATGCCAATGGATTATTTGTAATTAATCAAAGTTTGTGGGATCATTTGTTATTGATCAAAGTTTAGAGGATTATCTATAACGGTTCAAAGTTTAGGGGATTTATAAAATTACTAATTTATACAAGATGATATATAGAATGTCATATATCATTTCATTGTCCGACGTAATAGTTTTTGCTAAAATGATAATAGTTACGTAATAGCAATGGGTTAAGAGTAAAAAATGAAAGGTCCACATGGTTAAATTTAAACTTTCAAGATGTCAAGGGTTATAAACAATTGACAAAAAGTTCATGGGTTTTATATAATTTAGTCATATTATAAATTAAAATTTTTAGATAGTTAAATTTAAATTTTGAAATGTTAGGGGTTTATTTGTAATTGGTATGTTTAGAGTATTTTATGAAATTAATAATTTAAATAGAATATTTGTGTCATCTCATAATTTAATGTGGTATTTTCTTAAAAAAAATACAAGAATGACTTAATAACAGTAAATTAATAATTAAAACATAAAACGCAACTACCTCTAAATTAAATTAAAGGAGTTTTGTATATTGCAGGCTTTAGTTAAAAGCAATGAGTCAAAGTAAGTGTGTATAATTAAAAAAAAAAAAAAAAAATCGACAGTAAGTTCGTTGTTTTCTCATTTTCCTTCTTCTTTCGGTGAAATTCCGGAGAAGCACCTCATGTCCTCATCTCATCGACATCCTTCTTCTCACTCGCTCACTTCTTCAACCTAACGAAGCCTCCAAAGCTCTCCTGCTTCCGCAATTATTTCCTGGTTCGCTGAGTTTTTTTGTTCCTTCACACCCTGATCGACAGAGGAGCATCGCTTCATAAACATTTATACAAGAGCTATGGACGCCGATTCTTCTTGGGCTGCTCGTCTTTCATCTGCCTCTAAGCGTTATCAGTCCGCTCTTCAATCCCGATCAGGTTATTTGATTCACCTTTCCTGTCATAGCTTCTTTAATTTCTTACGAAATCGTCTCTGATTTATATTCTGGAAATTTAATTTTCCTCCTCTGTTATTACGTCAGAACAACCTTCGTTATCCCTAGGTTATGTGTATATGAGCCGAAAATGAGAAAGTAAGAGCTTCTCTTGAGAGACATTGGCATAGTTATTTTCTATTCTCTTGGGAGGGGAAAGGGGATTGAGAATGTTCTCATCAGATTACAAAAGGAAAGAGATATGAGTTAAACATCTGAAATTCTTTCCTCTGAGAACGATAACTGTTGCAGCTCCAAATCTTAAAAGAAGAAATTAAACTGCTATTCGGTTTCTTATTTCCAAATATAGTTATAATAATAAACAGAAGTGGGTTAATCATATGATCCTATCCGGCTTAACTAGTTATTATAATTCATCCATGCAACTTTTAATTGGCGTGGGAATACTGAAGGCAAGCTGTCGTTGAAGCTTGAAAGTTCTCTTTTCCTTTCTCCCTCATTTCTCGTCAGATTATTTTCAATTTCTGGTGCTGAAATGTAACTATCTCTTTCTCTTACTGCTTTGTTGATGTGAGATTCTGCTACTGTAGATATGTTCATGGTTTTTGACGAAAACGACGGAGATGATGATATAAGGGAGGAATTTCTGTGCCCTTTTTGTTCCGAATATTTTGATATTGTTGGATTATGCTGCCACATTGATGAAGAGCATCCCATGGAGGCACAAAATGGGGTATGAATAATTTCACTTAGCACTCTATGGTTTTTACCACAAAGTAACTGATGGTGTTTGTAGTGTTTATTGCCTACACATTGTTCAGTTAGTACATGTATAAATTCATCATATTTGTGTCAGGCATCTATTGGACTCTTTACAATTCTTTTCTTTTCTTCCTTTTTTTTTTTTTTTTGCCAGAAGAACTCTTAACAATAGAGGCTTTGATGAATTTTAGTTTATCCATGTGTTATTATTTTTTAGAGCTCAATTTAGAAAGTTAAAGTCAATGCTGAGCTAATGATTTCTCTCTTAAAATAAGTTATACATACCTTCCCAGCATCGTGAGAAAATCATTAGTGACTTTTGCTGATTTGAGTATCTTTATATGCAGGTATGTCCAGTTTGTGCATTGAGGGTGGGGTTTGATATGGTTGCACACATAACGCTACAGCATGGAAGTATATTCAAGATATCCTTTTCTTCTTAGTTTGTGCACCAACTGTTCAGTTTTCTTCAACATTGTTTTATTCATTTTGTTGCAAATTTATTTTTTGAGCATTCATAAGGTTTTAGTACATTGTGAGACATGTTGCAGAAGGTTCTAGTTATTTGAGTATATCTATATTTCTGTGATATTTAGCTGAAGATCATTCTTTAGTGAGGGTTACAGAAAGATATTACGAATGAACTCCTAAAGAACCTTTTTACTTGATAGTAAGGTGGTTTTCTAAATGGATTTTTGTTTTATTTCATGCTAAACCCAGTCACACACTAATAATCAGTAATTAGTAAATGCTTAGTGACAGTAGCCTTAATAAGGTTACATCTCAAAACTGATTTTGGAATCTTTCAATAGCTGGTTTTGTTCTTGGTGTGCGTGTGTCTAGGAGTAATCTCTTTATTGCATCCCACGCATCTTTATCAAGACCAGGATGTTGGTCTATAGCACACTGAATACCTTAACTAGTCACCACATGCAGCGCAAGAGGAAATCACGTAAATGTGGATCTTATTCAACACTATCTTTATTGAGGAAGGAGCTGCGAGAAGGAAATTTACAATCCCTTTTTGGTGGGTCCTCATGTACAGTGTCCTCTTCTAATGCTGTTGCCGATCCATTATTGTCATCATTTATACTGCCTGTAGCTGACGAATTGGCCAGTTCTCAGCCCCATTTTCCTACAGAATCAAAATCAAACAAGAAAATCTCAGACCAAACTGTTTCAAGACGGTATGTCTATAGAGTTCTTAATCGCACCTCCTTTTCTTGCAATTGTTTGTTTCCATGCTAATATTCCTTTCTGTGGTTACACCTAATATAATCCAGCTTATATTTAAATGTTTAAAGCTATGGCGCATGGGTATGGTAAAGATGGTGCCAGACCCTTGGTAAATTGTTATAGCCAGCAAGTAAAACAGAATATTATGGAACACATTCATTATGTATCCTCTTTAACATTGGGAAAATGAGAGAATACAACCCTTATACTTCCTTCTAACAAGAAAGCTCACACACAGAACAACTCAAGAATAACGAGAACTACGAAAAAGAAACCAGTTTGAGAGACCAGACACACTCTCCTCTCTAACCAACAATTGCCTTCCTCACACTCCTCCCTTTCCTCTGTATATCGCTCTCCCTCTACTTGACAATGTCAGTCAATTGTTACACAACATTATTCCCATTTTGCCCCCTCTCTCTAGAGCATTCTGATCAGAATTGGGCCCTGGACTTTCTTTAGCCCTTCTATTATACGTTCTATCCCAATACTTGTTAGGCCCAACATAAATATTTATGAAGCTTCTCTTATATCCATGTTTTTCTGGATGAATCTGGAGTATTCAGGTTATGGGAGATTGTAGAATACTCACTGTTTTTTTCAATAAACTTTTTTTCAACTATAACTTCTGTGATAGATGAGTAGCTTCCTGTTTCAGTAAACAGGCACACGTTGTCCTTTAGGTTAAAAAAAAAAAACAGGCATACGTTGTCCTTATGTTTGGAGAAACATATATAATCTTGAATGACTTTCCAGTGGCTTCTCCGATAGTGAAGGGTCAAAATTTTCTTTTGGTTTTTAGCATTAATTGTCTCTTTATCCTGAGAAATCAACAGTTATTTTGAGATCTTGCACTGTTTTAAAGTAAAAAAACAAGGGAAAACGATACCAAAGTCCCAATTAAGGGAAATAATATCAGAAAAGTCACATAGTTTGTCAATGACAAGTGAAAGAGCAACCATTAACAAGTGGAGGAGATGCTATTTACAAGTTTTGGGACTTTTTTAATATTAGTTTCTCTCATTGGACCTTAATGTCATTTGCCCAAAAAACAAAGCTATAATCTCGTCAAGATTACAAGAGCCATGTTGTTTGTAGGATTTACCATAATGTTGTTCCTAATTTTTTTACTCAGAGGGTATAAGTGCTTAGCATAACCTCTTCTTTTTTCGTTTTTTTAAAAAGGAAGTCCAGTAAAAAAAAAACCAAGAAAGGAAGAAAGGAAGGCGTCCTGTAGGAGTTAGCGCCAAGTAGACTTTGTGCGTGTGAAGGGTCTAAACTACCTCCGATGTATATAGCAATTGTGATGGATCTGGATTCTTTGCAGTGTTTAGGTTTGTAAAATGCTCAAATCCAATATGTTGGACAGAAAATATATATTATAATTTGTAACATGCTCTAACCAATCCAAATCTTAGGAGTGAATAGTGATACATCCAAAAGGCATTTCAAAATTTTATTTTTCTCCTGTTTATACCAATCATGTGACTTGGCGTCTTGTAAGTTGAGTTTTTTTAGCCTTTTCTCGTAGTATCAAAATATCTGATATTGTTGTTCAGGAATCTTGAGACATCTACCCTGTCAGTCAAGGATAAGGAAGAGAGGGCAAAAAGATGTGAGTTTGTTCAAGGGCTGCTGCTGTCCACCATATTGGATGACAATTTATGAGGTTCATCATGATGGCCGCTGCATCAACGCACTTTAAAATGCAGATGGCTTACCTGCAATCTATGGTTCGTCTAGTGACGTTGTCAGCGTATTTGATGAGAATGGAATAAGGTTGTGTGTAATTTATGCTGTATGTGTACAAGTTTTCTGTTCCTTCAGATCCTTTAATATTAGATCTTAAAAGCTTCAATGGAAAAGAAATTATTCCTTTCATTCTGACGAAGTAGACGTTTATGGAAACGAGAAATGACGGATGGACTTGTGGTTTACAGGGAACCAAAGTATAGGATCATATTTGTATATGTATTACCGCTTATATGACTAATGTTCTTAACATCTGACAAGAAAAACGACGTGCCTTTAGATCTTTTATTTTACATGTAATGGATTTACCTGAGCCTAAAGTCCTAAACGGCACCATTTAGTAATTCTTGTACCCATGATCATCTTCACCACGTCTCCGACAAAATGACAAAAGCAAGATGAGCAGCTTCTTTTAATCAGACCCGTTAGTCCATTATCCTCTTGTTAAAAAAGGGTACAGTACAAACCTCTCTCTTTCTGTGCTTAAGACCGCAAACAGCTAATATGGTGTGTGTAGAACTCTACAATGTCCTTGAAAGTACCATGCCTGAATCATCAAAACAAAAGTAATTCAAATCGGCAAGATGACCAAAAAAAAAATGCTGGAACCATAAGCCTCCCATATAACGCGGTTGAATTGGTTAAAAGAAAACGAATACAGAAAACACTAGCGCATAGAGAAAAAGCCACACTTTACCTACATCAATATCTTTGGACATGCTCTTTAGGTGGCTTTTAACCAGTAACTGCAAATAGTTCAGGCACAAATGCCCCATTCACAGCCACAGGTCTTTTAACTGGTGTTGCATGTTGAACAACTAAATCGATTTGAAAGCTATGCAAGTGGCTAGAAGTAAAATGACTTCTATGGTATGGAAGTAGTTGTTGAATTTGATGGTGTTATCCAGCTTCTCTCTGATAAAGTTGGTGCTCCCCCGCTAGATACCGGAGAAGTCCCTTCAACACTTCTGCCCGAAAATATAGATGAAACGTTGCCAAATCCTTGACTAAAAGGTGAAGACATCAAGTTAGGGTCTACGCGTTGTCGTACATATGCAACAGGTGACGGCCTATTAAGCAAACTCTGGTATGTCACCCTTGAGTCATCAACACGTTCTTGAACTTGGGAACATAAAGACCCCAAAGCATCTTGTGTACAGCCACCACGATATGTGTGGGCCGATGAATCACACAGTAATATCAGGCTATCATCTTTGCCGTGATGGTACTCTGAACAAGTAACGTACTCATACAGTGAAGGCAGCAATTTAGGACTCCCCATATATACTCTTCTTTAATCTTACTCAGACGGGCAAATTCCCCTCCTACATTACTTTTCAAATCCTTTATCCTGATGTGGGTCCCTATAGAATCCAAATCTTCGTTCAAACGTAATGAACCTCTCGAGTGAGTCCTCAAACCTCTACAGAATTCCTTTGCTTCCCTCTCTTCTTCTGAGATGACACAATACAAGAAGTTATCTGTAAATAAAATCACCATCACCGCCTCTTACTTTTCTCCTCAACCCCCCCAGCTTTCCTTCTTCTCTTTCTTAGTGGCTTCCTGGCAGCGCTAGAGATCCTCCTCCTTCTCTGACTTCTTGTAGGAATCACCTATTCTGCAACACCTTTGTGCCTGTTTTCACGCTATTCATTTTCTTCTTCCTCCCTTTCTATTTGTTGGCTTCGATCTGGCGAAAGTTTTCACTTCTTCAATTTCCTCATTCTTCTCCTCCATTAAACTACCAAAACTCTCCTCTGAACAATCAGATACATCTCTACCTTCATCTGAATACTCATAATCCTCATCCGAAGCATCCGAACACGCTTCCTTCGACAGAACCCTTTTTCTAAAATAAATAAACGAATGTGACTTTATAAGAACCCCAATGAAGGACATAAGCGCATATATTCACATGGAAGAGGAACGGCTGTATATTGTTGAGAAATGGAAGAATGGCGCCCGCTCTGGACTTTCAATGGCAGTTTCGAAGCGAATAACTTAACTGCAAATTGCTATCTGATGAGCCACAAATGCTATGTATTAAGGTAAAAATTGAGGATCAAATATAATTAAAATGTTTAAGGATAATAAGTTAAAAACATGGATTTGGTGTCAGATATATCCTCACAAGTATTCTCCGTGTGTTTTGCAGGTTTTATCCATAAGAAGAAGCTATTTGAAGATTACAAAAAAGGTCAAAAGAGAAGCCGATGAAGAAAAACAAAGTTGGCGCCCAAGGCGCCAAACCAGTGTAAAGTTGGCGCCTAGGGCGCCAACTTTCTGCCTCTTTGTAGAAAGTGGTGCCCAGGGCGCTAGAAGTGCGAAAATTCTTATTTTTAATTTTTGGAAAGTTTTTAAGGCCCAAAAAAGGAAGGAAAACTAAGG
Organism: Acacia confusa; assembly: GCA_037074495.1. Classification (NCBI taxonomy): domain Eukaryota; kingdom Viridiplantae; phylum Streptophyta; class Magnoliopsida; order Fabales; family Fabaceae; genus Acacia; species Acacia confusa. The sequence continues at coordinate 1,474,670 of CM073507.1, read as the reverse complement.
ATTTTTGATATTTGAAAACCCAATCGGACCTAATAGAAAAAGAGAGGCAACCCTAGCAATAAAAAGAGGAACTTTTGGCACAAGAAACTACTCTACGGCATTGGAGAGAAGGATCAAAGCAATTGTGAATCTCAACCTTCCCAAACCTCTGAAGAACCATTCTCTCTTTATCTTTTCTTCTTTATTTTGTTAATCTAGCCATGCTTGGCTAATTTCCTTTTTGTAGTTAGGACTAAGATGAACCCTATGCAACTTTGAGTATTTGGTTGAATTTTTGTATGAATCTTGATTTCTTTGATTGAATGAATTTTTTTGCTTAATGCTTTCTTGAAGATTGATCACCTTTAAAATTGACCATAGGTTGATGTATAACAATAGAGATGTTGGTGCATCTAACTAGAACTTGTTAATTCATCATAAAATTGCATGACCTAGACATAGACTTACGAATTTATACGATCACATGATTCTAGTTCAATATCTGATCTTTCTAGACAATATTAAGACATTATGTTGTTTTTAAAGATAAAATAGACTAAAGCAGTATCAAGACATTGGGACTTAGTCTAACCTTAGAGAATCGATCGTCAATCATGGGATTAATAATTAATTAAGGATTCAATTCAAATTCTTGAAGACGCATAAGGGGATTCTAAGTCCTAGCTGCGTTTTTCTTGACTGATTATCTTTTCTAAACATTCTCCTGTCAATCTTCATCTTGAATTCTTTTCTTTCTTTAATTCTTGAAATTCTTGTTTAGTTACAACTCATCTCTTTTTACTCATTCATCCAACTAAAGCGTAAATAGTAAATTAGTGATTGGAGTACTATTCCTCGTTGAACGATACTTTCTCACTACTTTATTACTTGTTACAACCGGTGCACTTGCCGAAGTCCCCCTATCACTGTCCAACTCCAAAGGACGCTACCAATCATCATCATCATCATCATCAACAACATCATATTAACCCTATGAAACTGTAAACAAGATTATGTTGAGTTAAAGTGGGATTTCATAGGGCCTTGCATGATTCACATTGAAAAGTATTGGTCAGCTACACATCCTCTAGCTACCTCAACGTTCTTGGAGCTGGACCCGCTTCACTTTACCCAACTGACTAGTTAGATCAGTGGACCCTCCAGCTTTGTACTTCCCACCTTCAAATTAAACCTTCTCGTGCAAAAGCAATTCCCCAAATTTCGGATTTGTTACTCTTTTGTGGGGCCACATATATTACACACAGAGAGAGACCAGAGTAGAGAGTAGGCGATGGGTTTTATTAGAGGAACTAAGAAAAGATTTGCTTTATATATATACATGTGATTAGATTCGAATAGAAGATGGGGGGTTAGGTTCTGAGGAGCGTCGACAATGAATATTGGAAGACCACACTGTTAGGAAGGAACAGTGACCATCCACATTGAGGCTTCTTGACTGGATTCAATCACTAAGATTTCACCATTAACACATGTATAGCCACGTAAAACTCTCCTATATGTGTGAGCATTTGAAAATTCGGTTACGAATCTGTTTATTTTCTTAGGTGGGACTACTGAGAGTAGATACATCGAGCAGAATGATTAGGTGTGAGGGCATTTATAATAATGCTCGTGCTTTATAACGTGTGCCGCTCATGCTCTTTTTTCTTAAAGCTCTGTTTTTGAGAGGTTGACAAGGGCTGAGGAGGGAGAAGGACCTACTCCCTCCTATCCTTATCGTTAGCTTCAATGAGCTTTTCATAAATCAATTATTTTTTTATAATTTTAAAAATATTAAATGGCCCAATTTAGAAATAAGGCTCCACCACGCATGTTGTTGGGGAGAAAGTCGTATGGCGTCTAAGCATTTATATAAGGGAGATATTTAAACCCAACTTTCAATTTGCCCAACATGTAGTGTTTCTCGTGCAAACAAAAGCTGCAATCGGTCACGTTTTATATGTCCTAGGTGGGTCGTTACGCTAGTACTGGCTTAGTACTTTCTTACTGCAAGTCTGGTTTTCTTAATTACAAGATCCCAATGACACGACATATGGATATATATTCGAGCAAAAAAAAAACATATAGATATATGGAACATCCATGACGAATCTATATCATGTACGTACGTGTCTTTTTTTTCCCCTCATAACAAGGAACATATATTGATACTAATAATAAAGGTTATATCAAACGATTACAACAACAAATTAAACAACAATAAACCTGATTAAGAAAACTAACAAAAACAATAACACCAAACCAAATGTAAGGAGAGATAGTCACCATAAAACAAAAAGGAATAAAAGCAACTTCAAAAACTTCATCGGTTTTCTAGACATCTGAGGTTAGAAAGGACATGAAAGAAGGTGTTGGTTATAAAACCTACTCGATCGGGCACACATTCTTATAAGCAAAAGCTGCAATTAGATCAGCTATATAATCACCCTTACTTGGGGTACAAGACAGAAAACACTCAACCTTAGAATAAAACAGACCAATAAAGTCTTGAAGAATACATTTACTCCTCCAATGAAACTAGCAATTTGGTGGCACCGATTAACCAACCAACAAATTTTGGCTAGCACTGGCAATGTGGATTTGCCACCATCGAACAATCTTACCAATGATCCTTACACATGTAAGGCACAAACTAGCATCAACCATCGAAAATACCCTTCCCCCAAAATTGCAAATCCAAATCACAACACAAAACACCACTATAAAACCCCAAATCCATAACCACATCAGAATAAACACACAAACGTACGACAACAAGCACAAAAGCACAAGAACATGAACAAAAACAGAATAGGATATCAGGAAAAAGGAGCAGGAAAAACATCCCCTCCGTCGGAGACCACCGTCACGCTGGAGACCATCGTCAAGGGAGATGTCCAGACAAAAGCTCCCGCCGCTAGGGGTGGGAGAGGACCACCGCAGCACCCAGAAAACAGAGGGAAGAGCCAACGCCGATGAAGAAGGACTGCCGCCGCTTTATGTCCCTGTTCCGACCTAAATCTTGCCTCCTCCTAACTCACCGAGGCCCGATCTGTACTTCTGCCGTGGTTGTGGTATGAGAGGAGGCTCGCCAGTGGCGAGACAGAGGCCAATTAGATTTGCGGAGAGGATATGAGCGCCGCTGCTAATAGGGTTCCGAGCGTCGAGAGAGCAAAAGTTTTCTCTATATATCTTTATAAGTATAAGTAAAATTGTAACAATCTCATTTGTGCCATATATTTTTTTTGATGGAAAGCTAAATATATATTAATACTGGAGACTAATACAATAGATGAAAACAAATACAAACAAAACAAACCCAAATACTACCAAATAAACCATATACAAAAACAGCCAAGAGTACATAACATATTTAAGAGTAGAAGAAAACTCATAGGCAATAGTGGTCTCCTTGATATCCAAGGTTAGAAGTGACGACAAAGTAAGTGTTGGTTGTGAAACCCACCCTGAAGGACACACATCCTTATAAGCATTAGCTGCAATTAGAGCAGCTGTATAGGCACCCCATATTGGGGTAAAGAACCTAGAAAACCCAACCTTGAAAAGAAGAAGACCCATAATGTTCTGAATAAAACTTTTACTCCTCTGATCAAGTAGATCCGATGACCTTGACCACACACCAAAAAACACCTCTTTAAATCTTCCCCCAAGAACGCAGATCCGAGCTACCAAGAGATAATCAGATCTAATAACATTCAAACAATCATCCAGCGAAGAGGATTTGAACGTAAATCTTACAGACTTGTTTATTTCCTTAGACAAAAACACCACCACAAAACCCAAAACCACAAAAAAAGGAACAAAAAATATATAAATCTCACATCCGTAGATCAAATCTGGAGAAGGAGAGGAGAAGACTCGCCACAAGGATGAAAGACGGCCACAACCGACAAAACTCAAGGTGAGAGGACCGCAGATGTCAGATCTTGACTCCAGGCTACACCTTTGACTTGTCTGTGACACAAAAGTAAGCTCACCGGTGGCTTGTTCATCACAAGCCATCGGCGAGAGAGTGAGATGTAGAGGGGAGGGCAGGAGAGAAGAGAGAAAAAGGGGGGGCTAGGGTTTTTTTTATCAGATCACGTACGTGCCATATATGATACTACATAAGCTCATTTAATTATTATTTTATTTTATTTTGCCCAAAAACATTTAATTAATTGAAGAGACATGGATATATGCATGAATTAAATCAAATCAAATTGGTGTGTATGTGTGTGTCTTGGCATTTTGTTTATGTATGCATGCGGTTAGTTATTATTAGTTAGTTACCAATAATCAAAATATTCAATCTCATTAATCTGGCACTGCCTTTTTAGCCTCACTTTGCTTTAGTGTCTATTTGTTTGAATTTTTTACAAGTGTTTTTATAATTTATAAAAAAAAATATAGGAAGAGTTTTGGTAAAAAAAAAAAGGTTTTCTCAAAAACCCTGACCAAACAGACACTTACAATTTTCCATATCGTGTCATTGTCGTTGTTGTGTGCTTTACTTCTACGTACATACCATCGACTCTCCTTTTGTGTGGCAACCATCTCCTACCTAATGTACGTACTGTCTAGTTGGCGGCCTATTCTACGCTCGACATGATAGCATATTTCCTCACTATATTTCCCTTTTCATCCCTCAGTATCCCTCATCAACACTATTGATCTCACCTAAAAGTTAATATGGTATGGAAGAGGAAAGGAGAATGAATGACTGGATAGAAGGATACTGAGAGAATCCAAATCCGCTTGACACCATGCTCTCCTCATTCTTAATTATCGCTGAATTCTGATATTTTTATTTTATAAACATTCTTTAATTTGATGTACTTTCATTATTACGCCTCAATGATTTTAATCTGTGTCACGGTTCTGCTAATCTTTCGCATGCATGACATATATAGTTCGTTTATGTAAAATTCAGTTTTTTGTGTGATTATATATCAATTAATGGTCGTTCTTGTTCAATCTTTAGATGGAGGAAAAATTAAAAGTGATAAGGAATGAGATCAATCTATTATGAATATCACTAAATTCGATTCTTAATATAAGAGTTAGTTTGATTTTTTAAAAAGATTAAGAAGGTTAAATGATACATTATATGAAAGTATTTATATTTATAGTTTTTTTTTAAAAAAAACTAACTTATAAACTGATATATGATTTAATTATATAAGACATATATTATTATTAAATAATTTATTTAGTTTATTCATTGTCTCCAGCTTTAGTTAGTTTTTTTTTTAAAAAAAACTAACTTATAAACTGATATATGATTTAATTATATAAGACATATATTATTATTAAATAATTTATTTAGTTTATTCATTGTCTCCAGCTTTAGTTAGTTTTTTTTTTAAAAAAACTAACTTATAAACTGATATATGATTTAATTATATAAGACATATATTATTATTAAATAATTTATTTAGTTTATTCAGTGTCTCCAGCTTTTGTAAAAAAGGACGGAGGTAGTATGTATATAATTTGTATGATGTAACAAATATTAGAGATCATTAGAGAATGTGAGGGAGAGAATGGCAATATATAAAAATGGAAGACTGGTTTTCAGTACCAAATTTGGCGTTTGAAAAGGAAAATTGTGAAATCGAGCAAAAAAAAAAGAAAAGGAAAATTGTGAAAACAATTACCGTTAAATATAGAATGCGGTTTACCCCATTATGCTATTTAACATGTTTACAATATATATATATATATATGTGTGTGTGGGGCTTTAGTTTTCTCATGTTATATGAGAAAAAAAAAAGTTTCCTACACACATAAAATGGTAGGACCCACATATATATATTATATATATGTAGGTTGAAATGGGTGTGTAACATGAGAAAATGGTTTTCCTACAAATTTTCCTATATATATATATATCACTCCATATGAAATCAGAAGCAGTTTTTCAAGCAGATATATATTCTGTTACTAATTAACATTAACTCCTCATACCATCCAATAGATCGACTTACACACTCTGAAACAAACAAACTACTAACCAAACTGAAATAGAACAGATTTCACCAATCATATTAAGTTTTGCATTTTCAAATATATTATTTGTTCCCAAGTAAAATATTAAGTGGGAAAGTTCAGTACAAACCGTTAAGCCAGACAACGCGAGGCTCGGAATCAGCTTCGGTGTTTGCTCTTGTACACTATTTAGGGAGACGAAATGAGAGGGAGAAAATCCAGAGAAGTGCGTTGATTTATTCTTGTTCTTCACAAGTCTAAATTCTAGAGACTCATTACAATGGCGGCGGAAAAAGCGAGGCACACTGTTGTTTGTGGGGTGGAAGATGATGTTCTTCAACGGCATGGGATACGACTGAACGACGTCAACTTTGCGTCGAGGAAGGCTGAAGAAGCTTGTATGCATTAATTTCCCATTGAATGAGAATGAATATCTGGTTTCTCTAGTGCACACACATATATGTATATTCAATTTCAAAAATAATGTGTCTCTTTATTTAATTTGTGGATGGCAGCATTAAGAAGGCATGAAGCAGCTGGGTGGCTGCGAAAGATGACCGAAGTGGTGGGAGGGAAAGAGTTGGCGGTTGAGCCGTCGGAAGATGAATTCAGGATTGGACTGCGCAGTGGGATCATACTTTGTAATGTACTCAACAAACTTCAACCAGGAGCCATCCCCAAGGTCTTTAACGCTGCTCATCATATAAATTGTTATCCGTACACTCTGGTTCTCTGGGTTTATTTACCAGAGAAGAAGCCACATTCATTCAAAATTATTCACTCATTATCTCTATGAACGTTGCTAGGTAGTTGAAGGTGCCGGCGATTCTGATGTGATCTCTGACGGGGCAGCTCTGTCGGCGTATCAGTACTTCGAGAATGTAAGGAATTTTCTGGTGGCTGCACAGGAGATGGGCCTTCCCACCTTCGAGGCTTCTGATTTGGGAGAGGTGAGTGAATGGATGAGTGAATATTTACACACGCACACTGACATTTAAATTAATGCAAATTCTCTTCGGTAGTGTGATGCAATAATTGGATTTCAAACCCATGCACGAGCACTATTCTTAATTGTTACTGTTATTGACAGGGAGGGAATTGTGGAAGGATAGTGAATTGTATTTTAGCATTGAAGTCATACAGTGAATGGATAGAAGGAGGCAAGTATGGATCATGGAAATACGGTGGAAATGCAATGCCACCTGCCTCTGGAAAATCATTTCTGCGCAAAAACTCAGAACAATCCAACAACTCTTTATCGCGGACCATTTCGTCTTCAAGTGCTACTGACCTCTCTGTATCCGATGATCTAGGGTGTGATTACAACCAAGGGGTTGGTGAAATTTCAAATTCGTCGTCCATGATTATTTACTCTTTTCTCTTTCTTAATATAGAAGTAAGCATGAGGATCTGTGTAAAGTTATTGGGTTGTTATCTGCAGGGTTCCTTGAATTCGTTACTCAGTGAGCATTTATATGGCAAGAAGCCAGAAGAAGTTCCCATTGTGAGGGTTCTTGTTTGCTTCTGCATGCACTTCATTTCTCCATTCCAAAGCCTTCTTCGCCAGAAGGATTGTTTTATTTTGGTTATATAACAGGTGGTGGAGTCCCTGCTTGGCAAATTCATGGAGCAGTTGGAAAGACGCATGGCAACCCGACAGGAAGCGGTCTCTGCAATCTGAACCTCTTTCTCTCTGATCAGATCATTTGAATCTGTGATTTTTCTGAGAATACTTTGAAATTCTTGCAGGTGAAAACAGGTTCAGGAGATGAGGCAGAATTTGAAACAGAGGATTCAATCCAAGAAGCTGCGTCTGAAGACGAAGAGGTAAATTTTGGATTCCAATTATAGAAACTTTGATCAGTATCATGTAAATATCTTAGTATCTCATATCTGAGCTTCTTGACCTTTTTGTGCTGCTAAATTATTTAAGATGGAAGAAATGGAAGATGTGAGGCCTCAAGAAGAAGAATGTGAGGTTGAAGAGTTCAAATTTAATGATAAGGAATCAAGCAGGCAGCAGCAGCTTTTGAAGCAACAAAGGTTGGTGGAACAACAAAAAAGAGAGATCCAGGTAAGATGATCCCCTGATATGACTAGAATTCAATGAAGACACAACAACATTATTGTCCAGGAAATAACAAATTTGATGTTGACAAATGTTTAGGAATTGAAAAATCTGATGCATCAAACGAAAACAGGAATGCACTTTTTGAAGGAACGTTACCATCAGGATCTCACCTATTTAAGTATGTATGCTGCTAAAACCCTCGGCAGAGAAATCAATCATTTATCTATCTAATTGATAGTTATCCTTGATGATAATGATAGGTCACGACCTTCAAGGCCTAACTTCTGCTGCGGCAGCATATCATAGAGTTGATGGAGAAAACCGCAAGTTATACAATCAATTGCAGGATCTGAAAGGTAAAACCAAGTGCTATCACGTTATTGGATGTGGGCCTAGCCTGTCAGATTCTCAACGGCAAAATTTTTATATGTGATCAGGAAATATCAGGGTATATTGCAGAGTTCGTCCCTGGCTGGGTGGCGAATCAAACCAAATTAGCGCAGTTAGTAACGTAGAAGAAGGAAGCGTCTCAGTTATTACGGCGCCTCCAAAAAAGGGGAAGAAAATATTTAGTTTCAACCGAGCTTTTGGACCTTCTGCGACACAAGGTCGGTCTTCGTTTTGTACCTTCATTAAATTGTTTTCCTCTGGGCATGTTTGTTCATTAATGGTGCTTCTTATTGCAGAGGAGGTTTTCTCAGACACCCAGCCACTTATCCGCTCGGTGCTTGATGGTTACAATGTCTGCATATTCGCATATGGCCAGACAGGATCAGGAAAAACATATACAATGGTGAGAGCGTGAGACGAAATTCAAAAAATGTTCCTAATCTTTTCCTCTGTGTTTTCTGGTCTCTAGCTCACTTCATTGGGGTTCATTGTATTGGATGCATGCAGTCTGGACCTGACATCCCAAAGGAGGAAAACGTGGGTGTTAACTACAGAGCACTCAGAGATCTTTTTCTTCTCGCAGGGCAGAGGAAGGATACATTTCGCTATGACATCTCTGTTCAGATGCTTGAAATTTACAATGATCAAGTCAGGGACTTGCTTGCCACTGATGTTGCTGCCACAAGATATCCTTCTCTAAACTCCCCTTGTTTTGTGGAAAAATCATGTTCATTTCTAAACAGAGGTTTCTATTAAAATCTTTTTATTTTGGCCCAAGCATATATAACCCGAATGTGGATTTCGATAATGATGTTGTCTCGTAGTAAGACAACAGTGAAGATATAATGACAACTAGACACTTGGAACAATTTTTTTCAACTTCCATGCGTCCTTAATAATGAGATACATTAGAAATTCGCAAAAGTGGACAAAATGGCATTAACGTGCCAGATGCAAACCTTGTTCCTGTGTCGTCAACCTCGGATGTCATATATTTGATGAATATGGGACAAAAGAATCGGGCCGTCGGTGTTTCTGCCATGGATGATCGGAGTAGTCGTTCTCACTGGTACTACAAATTAAACTAATGAATCTGGCGTATCATGTTATTAAGAATGTGTAATTTGTACGTACTTTGATAAGCCCATGAAAATTATGAATTGTATTTGCAGCTGCATAACAGTTTACGTTGAAGGAAGAGAAGTAACATCAGGAAGTACAGTTCGGGGGTGTATGCATTTAGTAGACCTCGCAGGAAGTGAGAGAGTAGATAAATCAGAAGCCACAGGAGACAGGCTCAAGGAGGCTCAGCATATCAACAAGTCACTTTCTGCCCTTGGAGATGTTATTTTTTCGCTGTCCCAAAGGAATTCTCATATTCCCTACCGGAACAGTAAACTTACTCAACTTCTACAGCATTCTCTTGGTAGCATTCCTGTATCAATTTTCTCCTAAATATTTCTTTGCCTACTCCTCTGTTGACTCTTGTGATATTTAAGGATGTTATGTTGTTTCTGTGCATATCAGGAGGACAAGCAAAGATACTCATGTTTGCTCATATTAGTCCAGAGCCTGAAGCTCTTGAAGAAACTATTAGCACGCTGAAATTTGCCGAACGTGTCTCCACTGTTAGACTTGGAGCTTTACGGGCTAACAAGGACAGCACTGACGTGAGAGAGCTCAAAGAGCAGGTTCTTTTGAAGTTCCTTCAACTTTAATGGGCAATTTTATTAGTGCTCTTATTGGCTACTGCCTTGTTTGTTAGGTTGCTGGTCTAAAGGCAGCCTTGTCGAGAAAGGAAAACGAAGCAGAACAGCTTCGACATTCTCAAATACCAAGACCCAGATCTTATGGGTCTTGTACTAAACAGGCAAGTTGGATCTTAGGAGGCCGTAAGAAACCAAGAGATGATCATGATTCTTGGAGCCTACTGGAGGTGAGCCATGCATTGATCCGAGTTCCATCAACAATTTAGTCAAGTGATATTTAATCGATACTTGAAACCTAAACATATGTCACCATTCTGAAAACTGACGTTTGTTGAATGTGGGATGATGATAGGGCCAGAAGAAGACTGTACCAAAGCTAAAAACACGGAGCCTCGAAATGATTATGAATTCAAATGGATGGCCACTTCTTGTTGGTGATCAAAGGGTGAATGGGAGGGAGGAAGATGGGGTATCAATTTGTGCGGATTGGTTTGATAACCTCACGTTGAAGAGGCAAGACAGCTTAAGCAGTGATGATAACCTGGTAGGACAATGGGAAGCAGAAAGCAAACAATTTTCTCAAATGTTTAAACATTCAAAAATATGCCCGGAACGTTCCATGAAGTTTGATGATTTACAAAGCAACTTGAATGAGCTGGCCGTGACAGATGATTGCCCTGAGTTAGAAGTTGTAACTAGTGATTCTTCGGAATCAGACTTGAATTGGCTTGTTGGAGAACCAAAAGCAACCAACATTTCCAATGGATCTGGGTCTAAAGCAAAGAAATTAACTCAACCAATACCCATAAAAAACCTTGACATCAGGTAATCATTTTCATGAATCTATCACAGTTGAATTTTAATCACTTGCAGGGTCATTATTGTTGCATGCATGACTGAATGATACTTTTTCCTCTCCATTGTTAAAACAAGAAATACAAAGGGAAGGATGACCCCGTCAGTGATTCCTTCGCCATCAGCAAGGAAAGAAGAAACTTCAAGTCGGTCAAAAAAACAGACATGTCCTACCAAGGCGAAGACAAGGGCTGGGCGAAGAATCTGATCAATACAACAATACTTTGTGTAAAACTTTAGATGTAGAAAGAGAAATTTTTTCCTTCTTTATTTTTGTTTTTTTTTTTTTCTTTTTTACTTTGTACATGGAAGAGGCAAAAGTTCAAGAACTTGCCCGCAGCAAATTCTTGATATTCACTATCCCACTAATCCCCATCTTTGCACTCTGTTGCGCTTCGAATGAAGAAATGAGAAAAGAAAAGAAAAGAAAAGAAACGTTGGCGTGCCCTTATGTTTTTGTTGCATTGTGTACGTATTCGATTCTTTGATTATTAATCGTTATACTGCAAATATAACATTTTCAGAAATTCTATCTTTATTCAAACAAGAACAATTAAGCTGAACAAAAAAGTCATCAAGGAACATGTATATATGCTGATTCACCTCCATCGCCACCTCAAACTCCCTACATATATACTGTTCAAAGAACAATTCAGAGGAGATACAAGTATTAAATGACAAGTACTCATCAAGTAATAACCCTCTTCAAGGAGATCAAAAGCGTAACATGTGCCTTCCAGAATCTGGTCAAAGGGTTAAAAATATCATGCAAGTCTCTGCAAATTTCTTAAATATGCGAGAGAGAGGATGGGAGGGAGGGAGGAAGATTAGGTGGAGGTGAGAAGAGGAAAGCAACACGAGCGGACGAAAGACTGAGCCAACAAGACGTGTCGCCCCCAGGTAACATAAGTATATTCATTGAATCTTTGGTGGACAAATGTTAAGGATTAGGTTCTTTTAGGAAGATATGGCGTACCAGCCCCACTATGGTGTGCCACTTTCCTCCTTAGTTGCTCTGCTTTCCTCAAGTAGCCCTTTCTTAATTGTTTTGCTTTTCAATTTCTTAATCTAAAGTTTCTGAAATGGCTGATGGATGGCCAGGCTTCCCAAGGCTTTATTGAATATTATTTTGGCATTCGCTTTAAGTCACATATGGTGGTGGCCTTCCCAAATTACTCTAATTAAGCTTTGATTAGTGCAGAATCTATTCCAACAAGGATTTTCAAATTCAATGATATTACGCACCCGGACTTTGTTTTATCATCTTTTGTACGTTCCATTATTACACTCGCTCCAATAGAAACTCGAAAAGTTTCAAAACAAATTATTCCATGTTAGTTAAATATTCCTTTCCTTTTCAACAACAAAAAGGCCGTCCAATAGATCGTTTTCCACAATTTTTTTAACGGTATTAGACGAGAGTTTATATATTAATTATTAGCTTCATGAAAAATTTCCAATTAATTCGATACACTTTCAAAAGCTTTGGATCGTATCGTTGATATTCTAAGGATAATAAATTATAAATGTTATATTTTATAGGGAAATTTTGATATATGATCATCCCAAACATGAATAAAGTATTAGTGTGATTTACTTTAAATGTTATGTTTGATATCACATATTAAGAACAGTCACCCACGATCAAACAGGCACTCGAAATAATGTACTCATTCGTATGCTCATCCGACTTGTGTAAATCCGTACAATTATAAAGGTGACAAAATTAAAAAGGGTGTAATAACCCTGGAAATTTAGACCAAACCAAACCAATCGGTTGAACTATAAAAGCCTTGAACCAATCATTAAATCGGTCCGGTCCGACTAGTTTAAACGGTTCAATGGTTATTATGAATTTCACCATTTCAAAAATTCATATATGATTTTATTTATTTCCAAAAATTACAAATTAAAACTCCATGAAAAGATTGAGATGTCTACTTTATAATGCAAAAAGGATAACTAACAAATATTATTATTTGATCCCCAAAAATATCAAATTTCAAAATCATTTTAAAAAATATTATCGTTTAAGTTTACTTCTTCACCGGTCAACCCCAAGTTAGCTTCGGTTTAACTTTGATCTAACCCATTGATTCTTAACTTACTATCCAAATTGATTCGGTAGCCGGTAGCCGGTCCAGATTGAATAACCTTAGTAATAACTAATATGTCTAGAATTGAAGTACTTAAGTAAAGCATCCATGAGTACATGAAATCAAAATCTCGCAATCAGTTATTTATACTTCCAACTCTATTAGACCATGTTTCCCTACCAGAGGATAGGCATGGAAAGCTCAATCAATCCGGACCGTGAGGTCTAAATGGTCCAAATTTATTTATTTTTATTTGGTGATTTTTAAATAAAAATCATTTAAAAAAATTTGTTAGTTTAGAGATTATCATTCTTTAACTATTAAAATAATTTTTTTAAAAAAATTAAATATGGACGGTATAAATCTCATCTAGACAGCTCAGATTAGCCAAGATAGGCCAGAAAACCAGATCTCAACTCTTCCACATTTGAAAAGTATAGATCGAAACTACATAAGGCGAAAAGATATAAAAGAATAACAAATAAATAACAACACAGAATATATATCTATCTAGCAATTGCCATGTATATATGCGCGCGGGTCTACACACACGTTGATTAACAGTAACTTAAGTTTGATTCCAGTATTTTTTACGTGAAAAAAAAAACATCGACTCGTTGGGAACAGTTGAAGAGACAAGCGGATTTAGGGTTTGTTATTAGTGAAATCAAAGAATAACTTTCGAATGAAGAAATGGAAAGAAATGAAAATAAAGTTCGGTGTGAACGTCTATTTTTGTGCAATTTTAGTATTTAATTCTCTTCAACATGAACCGTCTTATAACAATAAGAAGTATTAGAAAGAAATCTTTATTGAAACACAAACAAGTACAATACATAAAATCTCAACGGCAAAAGGAACATGCATGCATGGGGAAAAAAGAAACAAACAGCAGTAGTTTTGACAAGAAGAGACGAGTTAATAAGGAGGCGACCACTGAAGCTCGACGCCATAATTCCAAGAAGCAACAGAGTCACGAGGCTGGGAATCCACCAAACAAGTGTAAGCCGTACAGCCTCCAAACCTGGCTCTGATCCTATGAGAATTCATGGCTGAATCCTTCAAGAAATGGCAACAAAGTGTGTTCATGCATCCTCTTCCCTCTTCCACCACCTCCTCAAACTTCCTACATATGCTGTTCATAGAACAATTCAAAGGAGACCGAAGTATGTTATCAGAACAGTTAAACAACATTACAACATTTTGAGTAGAAATATTAAATGGCAACTTCTCATCAAGCATTAACCCCCCTTCTGGCAGATCTGAAGTGTAACACGTGTGTTTCAGAATAGCCGGTGGCTGAATCACCAGCTTACGAGCCCAAGGGTCAATCCTCAGAATGTTATAGTAAACCCCAGTAGCTGATAAGAACTCCAGATTCCCACTTTTGCAGTAGATTCTGTACCTAGAATCTCCACAGTCCTCATTAGTGCTCAGTGGGAACGGTACTCGAAGGCCACCACAGTCAGGGCAAGCACTAAAGAAAGCTGAGGCATTGTTTAGCAGACTAAGTAGGATAACTAAAATGAGAACCATCTTCATGGAAAGAGTACTAGGACTGGCTATGATCACCTTGGGTATTGAGAAATGCACGAGGGGTCTACCCTTTTTATACACCAAAAGGTCACTCACTTGACACTACTGCATGGAGAGAGTACTGGCTGTGATTATTAATTGGAATATGTAAATTTAAAACAAGATATCTAAAGATATGGGAATCTTGAATAGGGGAGGAGATGCTCTCATTGTCTCATAATCTCTCATAAGTTAATATAGACCGTTGATTAGGAAGATAAGCTAATCTGAACTATTGATTAGGAATATTAGAGAAAAGTCAAAGAAGTGATAACTAAATAATATAGCTCATTTTTTACATTTCAAAATTTAATTAGACAGACATGATTTAGAAATTATGAGGAATGGTGAGAAAATTGATAATGAAAGAAACTGCGTCCCTTGAATAGTTTATGTTTTATATTTATTGTATCATCTATTGATGAAATGTGTGCTATCATCAAATAACATATGATTACAGAGTTAGCTTCATTAAGAAAACACTCAACAGTAACTTGCGCTAACTCGACCAAGTCACCGCTAAGGCAGAAGCATATTGAACGAATCTTCGGTGGACAAGAGCAAACCAGTCTTAAGTTTGTTGCTGATCATTAAAACTACCTATGATTTAGAATTTTATAATTTAATCACATGAGATTATTTTTTTAAAAAAAATATAGCATACCAGCCCCATTACGGAATGCCACTTTCCCCCTTTATTGCTCTGGTTTCCTCAAGTGGTTTCGTCTCCTAACAATTGTTAAACTTTTCAACATCTTGATCATGGGAAGGAATGACTATCTAAATTAATGGACAAACAGCTTGCTACTAGGGGTTTCTAAAATGGGTGATGGGGCTTCCCAAAGCTTTAATTAAATATTATTAGTATCGGCATTCGCATGAATTCACTAGTATAGTGGCCATCCCAAGTCCCTCAGAGCTTTATTAATTATTGCATAATCAAAGTCCAACGGCTATCATTGCATTTTTCAATTATACTCTCACTTGACACTAATGCACATAGTTTATATATCTTGAATACTTCCATTACAATAACTACAAATAGAAACTTGACTTCAAAAGTTTTAGAATAAATTATTCAATATTTGATGCCCACATAATTTATAACATATCCTCCCTCTTATACTTTAAGGATCAACTATCAAAATCACATTGTTCAAAAAGTTAATTGAAAGTAATAAATGGGTAACTTTTATACTTTTCTTTTTAATTATACCCCTATTTAATTAGAAAGGGTGTTATCTTACAACAACAACAAAACATTTATTTATTGTGCTTTGTTGAAAACCAAATCTTTGGATATATTATTAACTAAAAGTCTTCGTTTTATAACTTTATTGAGTGTTCTCTTTGTTCTTCCTTAACCTCTTTTTACAGGATTTCATATTGCTTGATCAATCTTACTCATCAGTGCACTCAATGGCCTCCATTAAACATGTCTACATCACCTCAAACGATTTTCTATCATTTTCTCTATTATAGATACTACTCCAACTTGTTCATAAATATGATTATTACGAATCTTATCATTTCTTATATAACCACGCATCCTTCTCAACATCCTCATCTAGCTACCTCATTTTATTTCATGTTGTCCTTTTAAAACCCAGCATTCACTGCCATAAAGCATTTATGGTCTTATAGCAATGCACTAAAACTTTCAATTTACTTTATTAGGTATTTTTTTGTCACAAATATTTCCAGCAACTTTTCTTTATTTATATCATCCAACTTGAATTCTACGATTAACATTTCCATCAATTTCACTGTCTCGTTGAATAATTGATAAATGAGAGATACTGGGTGAAAAATTATTGTAGAGATATAATAAGTGATATATATTTAATAAAAGTAAAAATAGAATAACCAATTGATGAAAGTTTCAGACGAAGAAAATTTGTTCCTTATGTTTTCCCCATTGAGAGATAATGTTCATTGCAAAAGGAACCCGAGCAAGGATCTAATAGGAAAGGCGAAAATATAAAATATTGCTAGTACAATTTATTAGTCTGTGAACCATTAAAAAAAAAAAAAAATCATTCTTAACCCACCTGTTAGCAGTGACTTTATCCGCCAAAAGATTTACACGAATTCAAAATAAGATCTTTATTCATATAAAAAAGAAAAAAATATATCTTTATACTAAAAAAAATCAATCTGTTAATTAAACTTTAATTCGCAATCACCTGAAACTGGGTAAAAATACTTTTATTCATAGAAAATTATATAAATTCAGTATCCGGTCTGTTTATGCTATAAAATATAGGGTGTTCCGACAAAAAAAAAAATGATGGAGCAGTTACTAACTTACTATATTTTGTTCTCATTATATTTTAATTTAGGGAGAATTACCTACAAGTCCAAAAAAGAATAAATCACAAACATATCCCTTGTAATCATCATATTACCCTGAAGTTCCATATAACCCTAGTTAAATTAATTCCCTCCCTCAAGACATGTAGGTAATTGCCCCTTTAATTTATTGAATGTTTGATATGCAGAAAAATATATTTTAAAAAGAAAATGAGAAAAATATTTATCCCATTTCTTTTCTAGATACATTTCATAGTTTTTTCAGAAAACATTTTACCACAACAAAAACATTGTTGGGCTTGTTTAGATTAACTTATTTTAAGTGATTATAAAGCAAATATGTGCTTGAAGAAGCGGTACAAAATATGAACAAGATGTTAATAAGACTTGGTATAAATTCCATATTATACTATACATTAATAACAATAGACCAGAATACAATGTTCTCAAAGCAAAATGTACTTTTAGTAAACTCATTTGATTTTTGCAAAAACAATCGGAGAATGGAAAGGGTGTAATATGATCTAGAATCTATGTACTTCTAAGTAACCATTTGTCTCAGATCCAAATTTCAGAACTTGCCATCAGTTATGTACTTTTACAACTCTACGATACTTGAAAATGGGGAACGATATAGTTCGAAACTACAGAAGGCAAGAGGATATGCAAGGAATGATCATTAATAAATATAACATCGATCACGATCTTCGTAGTAAGTGCCGCTCCTGTGAGTCATTCTTCCGGATTTCTCTCTTCTAACGCAACACTTCTGTCACACAAACGCATTGGTCAACGTTATCTAAAAAGTTTGGCCCCAAAGGTATTTTCCCTGGAGTATAGAGCATGCTGAAAAGAAACACTGGATTAAACCATACCGACTCTTGCAGCTAAGGTTAAAGGGACTTGGCTAGATCGTCCAAGGAAATTTTGCTCAAGCTTTCTCCGCTTCTTATTAGCCGAATTTTACCTGAAGGAAAAAACGTTGAGAGCAGCTGAAGACAAACTCAGTTTGTTACGAGTCAAACAAAGATTAGAACATTGATGCTAGCTACATTAAAATTCAATGATTTTGCCAAGTTCAGGGAGTTCAGCATCCTCTGACCCCTTGAATTGTCCTACTTCAGGGGGTTACTGAAAGTGTATTTTATCATACACTAATTAAATGACTGACAAATGATGTATTACCTCTATGTATGAAGACGCTGATTGCTGCAATGGGATAACTTACAACAATCGATACAAGAGTAGATTCTTATTTCAGCAAAAATTCGGCTTGAACTTCAGTTCTGATCGTTTATTAGCCCAATTCCCAACTATCAGAGCCTCCTAAAGCTCTTATCTCAATCTTGGATAACAAGCCTGATATTTTCCATTTCTACATCTGATGCCCCTTACTTAGATTACTGAAACAGAGTTTGATAAAATCAATATTTCTTTTTGTTTCTTTCTTAAAGACTTAAACACATGTATTTTTTTATGCTTCGCTATTGCAGAAGCAAACCAGTGACATAGTGACACTTAAAAATGTGTATTCTAACCCAAGAAAAGTTTTTTTTTTTCCTTTTTGGGGGGTGGGAAGGCTGTATCCTAATGGAAGCAGCAAGGGCACAGATCAAATGGTGGGTGACAGCATAACATCGTCAAGTAATTTTTTTTGAATGTACAAGGAAAATTTAGAATATAGATTGCTTTACCATCATGTCGAACGCATATCTCTGGAATGCTTTTAATGTCACCATTGATGCTATCATTGTAAATTCTTGTCTCGATTTCACCCTCAACATAAACCGAAGAGCTGCATTAAATCTTAAAGCATGAGGAAAACTTGGAAAAAACCCACCAGAATTTATTTTTCATCCAAGATAATCTCAAGATATGATCCTCTAAATTTCTGTACTTACTTCTTTACAAGTTGTTGTACTGCATAAGCCCCAAGAACATCGTTATGCACTGCAATCCGATGCCATTGTGCAGGTTTTGGCAAATCCTTTGCACCCAGAGTTCTCTGGTCAAACATCCCACCTGTCCCAACTGTAAAGATTGTGACATTCTTCCCATTCCTCAGTATCTTTTGAACAGGAGCCTGTCCAACTTTTCCGCAAATAATGGCCTGCATCATATCACCACATGTAGGTTAAATAATCCCTCAAGTGAAATATGCAATAACATGATGGATCATTATTTTATGCTCAGGAAGAATGACATTTAATTTATACAGTTCTGATCACCGAGAATTTCTGTTTAATGGGCTACTGCATGATCATTTTCCAAAATCAACTCAGGACAGTTTGCTAAAACATCCAAGCTTCATAAAACATTTTATGATGACTAGAAAACTTGTTTTATATTCAAGTCATGCAGAAGAACGTACTTGATTAGACCAGCTCAATAACAAACCCGCAATGGGTCTGGCAGCACCAATAAAATAAACAAACTCGGTTTTTTGTGGTTACCTAAACCAAATGCATCCTTGTAGGTGTCTAATTGTAACAGTAGATTGCTAAATTTTGGAGTACTCAATACCTTGTGCACACCTCGGAAGTTCCAACCCCTCTTTGGATCCACACCCTGCAGCTGCATACCAGGCTGGTGGCCAAGAAAATCTTCTACTTCTTCATCAATGGCATTGCTCTTTAGATTATCATTATCATCTAAACGTTCATCATTATTACTTTCAGATGTTGTCGAGTACCATGACCTACCACTTATCTGCATAGCCACTGCAAAATCCAAGAATTAGATAACATTTAGTAACAGATGGGCTTGCTGGGCCAAATGATAATTCTGCCCAAAAGTCTTAATCCAAGAGAGGCATGATGAAGACTAAAGACATGAAGCAGTTAACAATTAACATTGACACGTGCGGAAGTCGCGAGAGAGTAGTGGTTGAGTGAAGGCCAAGGAAGTTGGTGAGAATCCCAAGCACTGAGGGAGAAGAGAGGGGCAGGGGGTATTAATTTGGAGTTTTGGAGTATGGCCCTTGATGGGGACTCTAGCCTCTCCAATGCTAGAACTAACTGTCTTCCGAGGTAGCCATCCTTTCAGTGCATAAAGCAAGCGACATTAATTTCGTAGGAGCTGCATAATGTTTGGATGATAGTGTATGTCTTGGTGTTCGCGTTCGTACGATCAAATGATCGTCAAAGTTCTCCCACTCATACATTATCGGCTAAACATATAACGGGAAAGAGAGAAAAAGGAAGCCCCCGGGTGGGAGGGGACACAAACTCGCAGGTTGCGGCGCGCAATAGTAGCTGAGTCCCATTTCACACCAGACATTGCTCCAACCATACCACGTAATTAGGTTCACATAAGTAGCATTGGTGGTATATACATAAGATATCCAACCAAACACAGTGTCATCCTAGCTCGGGAAATAAAGTATTATAGTCTATAGAAGTGCTTGACAAATCAATGACATCCATCATCCCAAATGCAAATGCAAACGTTCCGATGAAAATATTCAAAAAAGAAAGACCAGTAAATATAAAAGCATAAAAGAATTAAAAGGAAAAGAGAGCAGTGAGTGAAGAAAGAAAACCATAAGAAGAAGACGTCGAAGTAGAGCCTCTCAGATGCTTCGCAAGTCTCAGTGCCACTGAATTCATTGTTAGCACAAGACTGGAATACAGACGCGGGCGCAATGGCGAAATGCGCGGAGGGAAAAACCTGAAGAAGGAGGGTTTTAATCAGCTCCGTGAGGAGGTCCAGTAAAACCCAGAAATGTCCCGCTTCATATCTTGGACATTTAATTGGGCCTTGTCCGGTTAATGGGCTCAAAAACTCAAAGTTAGAGCATTCCTTTTTTTTTTCCGAGCAAAAAAAAAAAAGAGCATTCCTTTTTTTTAAGTCGAAATGTTATAGCAAAAAAAAAGTCGGAATACCCCTCGTCTTTGGGTTCAATTGGTTTGGGGGTCAGTCTTCCTCACCTTTAGGGAGGGGATTCGATCCCTACGTTGGTCAAGGCGATAGTGGAGACATCTTAGGGATCTAGGAAGCATGGTAACGCTGGTAGATGTGGAGGCATGTGTACTCTCTGGCCAGTATACCCTGTGGACTGGGCTCTAAGCGCCCTGCCCTTAGATTGTGGGTGAGCCCGACCCCTTTTCTAAAATTTTTATATCAAAAAAAAAAAATCGAAATGTCAAAGGGAAACTTGATCATTATAGGATAGAAATAAGTGAGGCCATCAAAGGAAGTTGGTATAATTGGTAAGGGATTTGGTTAAGTCCTAAAGGGATGTGTGTTTGATCTCCGCTACCGTTGCTGGGACTCCTTCGGTAGACGATCTCATAAATCCCCATTAAATACTCAAAGAGCCCGGGGTCATGCCCTGGACTTGGTAGGGGATTGATGTCGAACCCCTCCAAAACTTTCTAGTATAAAAAAAAAAAAGAGAGAGAGAGATAAATGAGGCCAGGAATGTGATTTTTTTTGGGGAAAATTCCCCTAAGGACTTAAGTTATCAAAATATTGTTAAAAAGAGGCCTAAAGAAAAGTTATATGTATTATTTCAACAAATGTTATACGGATATATTTATTAACGGGTACTGATTTAGTTGTTAATATATAATTATTAACGGTATTAATTAAGTTGTTAACGGATACTGATATACTTGTTAAGGATTTTTGAAATAATATTAGAAAAGATCCTAAAGCCTTTTTCAACATATGACTTTTCTTTAGGCATTTTCTGACAATATTTTGGTTAATTGGGCCCTAAGAAGAATTTTCCCATTTTTTTCCCACAAATCATGCACCAAATACTAATATAGTTAGAAAGTTTAATTGAGATAAAAAAATATTATTCTCTAAATTTATATCAAGTTTTAATTTAATCTTTTAAGTATTCCTATAAAAATTGTATTTTCATGCCCTTAGTGGTAATACTGTTAGTTTCATTAATACAAAATGATAAATCAGAAAAGTTAAATAGTGACTCTGATTAAATTGTGACAAATTAATTTGCTACTCAAAATTTACAAATTTAAAATAAAATGTAAAGATTTAGTATGATCTAAACTTTCCAAAAAATTTCTAGCTTCATCATTTTGCTACGAGTTGTTTGGGCATTTTGGCCCCGTCGACCAGCTGAAAAATAGTTCCGACACAACGTTTCACCATACATTGACCGCTAAACATTGCGTGTTTGGGATGGAGTCATGTGAAAAATGGATATTTTAACACACAAACCCAACAAATTAACACATTAGGATAGGGCATGTGTCACTTGAATGATGGCGGTATTGATGTTACGAGAGGGAGTGAGGGACCCCCACTTCCCGGCCCAATCGGAAACGGTACAAACGAGACGACATCCTCCCTTAACTCGCCACATCATGCATAGCATGCTCTACTCGCTGTGTGTTCCCCGTTTTAAAAGGCACAGGAAAAAATAAAATAAAATAAATAAAGACGGGCCTCGAGTCGTTTTTCTGAATCCCCCTTCAATTAAGACTTGCCATCTAATCTAATGCCCCTTGGGTCAAAATATATGTCACATTTTCAAATCACCACTGACACATTCAAATGGCCATATTTGACCACTCGTACTGCCTCCTCAATTGTTGGCAGTCTTCCCTCTCATTCTAGGACATTCTCACCCTCATCAAAGATTTAAAACCTCCCTCACTCACGCCAATGCTTTATCATTAACGTTGCTGTGTCATTATATTCCTGGCTTGCTTTCCCCATAGTTGAACAACGTTTTTCTTAATCTGAACTTTAGGAATCAATTCAATGATTAACGGAATCTACTGCATAAGCGAGAAATCCTGAGGCTGGTGAACAGTTTTAAACTTGCTCGTTGGTTTGCCTTAATTGGAACACCACCAAATTACATGAAACAGCTGCAGCTAAGCAGTAGAATTTACCCTTGGACGCAACTCTATTTACTGAGATGAAGGGGATGAGTGAAAAAAGAGACAGATAGCTGAAATGTCGTCGATGGCAATGCCTCGCCTCTTGCGTTTCCATGCATGCACCGCACACTCCACCAAACGTTTAGCTGATTTGGCTTTGTCTGCTGTTGAATTCACAATATGTACTGCTTCTTCGTTGGATATCACATCCCACACCTATTCCACAAAACCAAATATGTCGTTCTTCGTGTGTCAGGCGCCTGGAATTTTTTTTTTTTAAAAAAAAACATTAATTAATTGATAGGCTAAGAAATGTATACCCCATCGGTTGCTAGCACCACGAATTGATCTCTAGTGGTTAGATTCCTGTGTGTGACCTCCGGCACCGAAATTAGGCCGTACTCCTTCACGCAGTGGTCGCCAAATGCTCTAGACATGGCCAGTCCTGGTGTTTCTTCGTGTGGCAGCCACACCCTGTGAACCCCTGGTTCGTCCTCCAAGCAGAACACTCGCCCTTGACACTGCGTTATTCTCTCTGCTTCCTCTGAACACAATATTTTCAAGAGGCTTTTAGGATATCGAGACAATGTTGGAGAGGGGAGAGAGAGAGAGAGAGCGAGATGCTAACGAGGTAAATTGGGCTTGAAATCAACTGTCAGCTGAACTGGTACCAAGCTTCCATCTCCTGATGTTGTGCCAAGCACAGCACGAGAGTCCCCAACATTTGCTATCACTATGACTTCACCCTGCCCATATATCACCTCTGGCTTAGGAATATATATATATATAAAGATTCAGATATCACCAAAACATCTATGTATGGATGCATGCAGCATTGCATTAGCGGAACCGCTTTGAACAAAACGACAGAAAAATCGGATATCAGGTATTAAAAAAATAGAAGATCGAATATCCTCCATCAACGAAGTATTATCCGAAAAGATCTCCTCCAGCATTCAAACCAAAACTATCCCTCAACATTTTCTGCCTTCAAATTAATTAATTCTACATAGAGTATATTTCTAATGCTTTCCAAGGAAAATCCTTTTGCACTCTGAAAAATCCAACATTCTGTGGCAAGGAAATTATCGCAATGTGAAGCACAGTTTACAAACCAGTGGAAGCTTATTACACGACAATTCCGAAGTTGAAAGTTAAATGTCAGTCAATAGCGTCAACAGAAAGGGGCGTCATTAACTAAGTACCTGTCTAACGATGGAGAGGGCAGTGGTTCCGCTGTAGAAGGAATTGATCTTGCGATGCTGCTCAAGTTCACGATCAATGGCAGCACAAGTCTTCAAATAGGAGTGTTTCCATATATCAAATGTTTGTTGCCTTTTCTCAGCTTCTATATCGATATCATCCACATGAGGATCAGGCGAAGGAGTTTGGGTAATTAGTGTCTCCTGCCAATTACAAAGCAAAGAAGGGGGCATAGCCTCTCTCACTCTCTTGGCCACAAAGTGACCCCATGGTCCATGCCCATCAAATATCCCACAAAACATCAAGTCCTCTTGGCCTCCAAATTCCTGCCATTACCATCAGAGTTGTAATCATTTATGAAAGATTATTAAATCCAGGGGAATTTCTTACCATGTTTTTAGCTGCATACCTCCCACACTAGGCAGCAATCCTGGTTGATTCCCTTCTGGCCTCTTCTAGAGAAAACAGAGGCGAAGTTGTTTGAACCATCCGCATTTACAGTACCAGAGGAACACAGCATCAAGTCCCTTCTTTTAGCTTGCTTTGCCATCGCTTCCGCTGCTTCTCTGCCATCACAACTCCCAGAACTTGTTCCTTTCTTTGTTGTAATTGACCTTGCCAGTCCATTGAACATCGAGGATAGATGCTCCATCAATTTTCCTATTCCAGTCCCAAAACGGGACGCTTCTCGTGCTTCTTCCGTTTATGTGAGAGTTCACTTTATCCCACTGAACCTGAGGAGTGAAGATATAGGACCATCACCCCGCAATCACAATGGATGAGAAGCATGGATAACGAAAATTCTAAAACGTCGTATATTTATTTTTAATAAATTTGTTTCTATGGGATCCTTTTAAAACACTTTCCCGAGAATCAAGATCAAGGATAGGCGACAACACATGACTAGATGATCAGAACAAAAAATTTAAAAGTTAAATGCAGAGCATGTTTTGAGGGTATTCATTCTCACACGGAATTCCGGCAAAGCATTTAGAACTTTCTAGTTTCTACCAAGAGGAAAGTACAGTGCGCCGTTTATACATAACGAATGGATATATAAAGAAAACGGAAAACCATCTTTAATCAGTTCGGTGGGTAGATCACATCACAGGTTTAGAGGAGCCCGTCAAGCATATATAATCAGCTTTGCGGTCCTATAATCCACTGACATGTACACCATGAATATCTTTATATATCGACAATATTTACATTTCTGAGTCAGAGTCCATAAATGAGCAAAGTTTTTGGAACTTACAGATTGAAATGGATTTGGAGATATATGATGACGGGAGCAAGCAGGGCCAAAATGAAAAGAATTTTAGTTGAGAAGAAGAGGAGATAATGAAAGACAACGAGGGAAATATTCAGATCAGGAGGCCAATGAAGAAAGGAGCTGGAAAGAGAGAGGAAGGAGATTCTGGAAAGAGGAGGAGAAAGTGAATTTAAAGAGTAGAGGGAGGAGAATGGAAATCCAAGATTTGAAGTATGTCGGGTTGTGATGTCTGGTTTTGTTGGCTCCCTTTTTAACAACGAACGCCGACAAGCATGTTTGCTTTGCATGATACAAACAATACCTTCCCCCTCCAGCCGCATGCCATCACAGGTTTCTATATACCTTACCCTTCAACATGCCACAGTATATTATATTACAGAATAATGCAAAATATCTCAAACCTTCACTTGGCTTATAAAGATAGGTCTCCCATAGAAATGGAACTTCTAATCAGACAATGCAGAGACGAAGAGATGATGATTTCAGATTTAAGTAAACCAACTGTATTCATGTGTACAGAAATTCAAAATAAAAATATAGATAGATGTTTCAGAGGGGGGCAAAGGGCTGGTAGCCGGGGAAGAGAAGACGAGGAAGGAGGGACGAAGGGAAGAAAATGGGAAGAGGAGAGAGAAAGGTCCCACACTCACCTACAAGCTGAACAACAGTCTGAAACGAGTGGTTCAGGCGATACTCACAAGTCACAGCTGTGGAAAAACCCCCTGGATTGCACGGTCATGGCCTCCTAATATAAGTCCTAACTTCAAGTCAGTGGTGGCACCATTCATCATTCATGAGCTCTGGTTCAAACTTCAAACCAAGCCCCTCATGATCTTCAATGCTTGACGTTTTAAGGTTGACCAGAAAAAATACTGTAGGTCGTTTAATGTGTAGATCAAAACGTTTGTATTTCAAACAAATAGGATCGAGCAATTGATTTATTCCATGTGCCTAGCTCGTAGTGTAAGTTTACTCCTACTCCTGCAGGTGAATAATTTATGCAATTTTTACAATAAATATCTTTATGTACGTCTTCTGGGAAATTTACAGATAAAAAATACTATTCAAAATAACGATGCTATAATTGATTTATAATAGATGCCTGAGTTAGCTATCTAATTAATAGTAATATATATAATTTCAGCGAATTTGACTTTAATGAAAGAAATGGGGAAAATAATAGTTCCAACTTAGTAACTCATTTTTTTTCTTGAAGATTTTTTTTTTTCCTCAAATCTTCCTTACGTACTCCCTCACTTCATTTTGTTACGGGGAAAAATAAATAAATAAACAAACAAACATGCTCTTCCGGGACAAAACAAAAAGGCGTGCGGCACGTGTAACATGACGACTAATGATGGAGTAGTGGGTGGGGCCGAGGAGCACCAGCACAGGATTTTCAATCCAGTGAAAGCATGCCACGTAACCATAAGGTGGAGACAAGATACGAATGGGAGAATCTCAATCTTCAACGTGTGTCTCCTCCATTTTTTATCACCGACACTATTCCTATTAATTTACCACACCTCTGCCTAACTATCTAACAGCATTCATCGTTTACGCGCGTATAAAGTACTTCCTTTATTAAGGAGCGACCATATTCATGCCCCTATCAATTTAGGGATCGGTTTGACCGGTTTCTTAAAAAGTCATGTTATATTTATTTGAAGGTCTAATATATAAATTGGTCAGATATATTTTATTAAACTCTCATCCGTAGGCCTTCAAACCTGGAATATTTATACATTAAATAAATACAAAATATAAAATTTGTAGGTATCATGCTTTAAAGCTTACTAAAAGTCAGCATTTATATAGATTTGAATAGGTTTTAAAATGCATAAAGCTTATTTTATGACCTTAAATGCTTACAATTTGAGGTTTTTTTAAAGACTTACATTATGAGTAAGTTTTTAAAAAGGTTTCAAGCTTAATCAAACCTTATGAAAGCCTAAAAAAAAACATGCATACAGGTTCAAACCCAAGTTTAGGCCTTCTACCTCAATTACAGGCTTATAGCTGTTTAGTCAAAGCCTGGTCTAATATAACCTATTTTAATCCCTATGCTCTCCAATACTATATAGAAGATATAATTGATTTTAACAAAATTAAGGAAGTTAAATAAGTTATTTAATCATATAATATATTATATGTTGTGTATTTTTAAATTATATATCATTTATTAATTAAATTAATTAGCTTAAAAAATAAAATAAAAATATTCTAAAATAATTTAATTAATAACTTATAGGGAAAGCAATAAGTAAACAACTTCCGGAATATGTGATATGACTTCCTTTGATATATGGACCCAAAATGAATAGAAGCCATAAAATAAAACGTAGACATAAAGGTGTTGAAATATGAAGGGGAGGGCAACAACTATAGCTGACTCCAAATATCTCTCAGAATTCACGTCCTCATGCCAGCCTCCAAAAGTTGACGTGACTTTCTATTATTCTATATTATTTTCAGGATTTCGATCATTACTTAATTCATATAAAGCCTCCAAAAGTCATGATCGTTGCATAAATTAAAAAGAAACATTTGAATATCATACTAATTACGCTCATGTCCTGGCCCACATCTTTTCTATTTTTAATAATCTCTCCCTGTTCCATTCCCTTTTATCCACGTTCCTTCCCTCTGTCCACATCGTGTCTTGTGAATTTGGATTAATACAATACACATTTTACAAATACGCATATGCCCCTTCTAATGGTGGGTGTGTTTGGTTTAAGGGGAGGGAGTGGAAGAGAAGGAAGTGAAAAATAGGGAATTGACCAAATTGTCATTAATGAAGGGAATATTTTTTTTTGTTGAAAGTATATTTTAAAAATATAAAAAAATTTCTATGGGTTTTTTAATCAAAAGGGGTAAAAGATCTCTCCCTCTCTCCCCTTCCCTCAAACCAAATTAGCTGTAAGAGTTCAGAATAAAGGTTAAAAGATTAGTTTTCTTATGTCTAGGTGTAAGAAAATTATCCTTTTTTTTTTTAAAGTCCGATTCAAGAGCATGCAGTTTAGGCTTAGCCCTGCAATGTGAAACTACTGTTTAAACCTTTAACTATATTGTTTCAATTGTTTTTTAAAAAAATATAATTAATAAATTACAACAAATAAAATTCTAAATTATCAAATAAATATTGTCAACATTAAAATCTAAATAACACACACCATACAACAAATAAACATAGTAATAAAAAATAAACTACTGTCCATTAATAACTTATATAAAACATAAAAAAACTTAGTATAATAACATGTATGTGCGAACACAAATTCACGGCCAAGAAGAAGCACACTAGCACATGTATGTATGAAAACACTTCAACATCAATAGAGATACATCTGTCACCTGTACAAACCAGTAACCTTATCTTCCTATTTTGATAAAAAAAATTAACAGGGTGACTTTATTATTATTTATTATACCAAACATACACAACCTTGAGGAGCCTAAATCGTGAAAACGGGGTGTTAGGCAAAACAGTGGAGTGTAGTGTCGTGCTACTAGGCGAAGTGATGGAATGCTGCACTATAGATGGTTAGAGTTCAGTAACCGAAAACATCACTAACTCAGCTTATGTTCTAACCCGAGTAACATGGGGTACGTAGAATCCCATGTGAATGAACAAAAATCACCTTATAAGGCTAAACACTCTGAGTGATAGAAAGTGAAGTAGTACCGAGGGAAGGGAAAAGGATAGCTGGAATTCAATTATTATTAAACCTTGAGTGATATATGGGCCCGTCAATTAGAGGGGCGGGTGAAACTAATCATGGCACCTGCACTGAAGAATAACTGCCTTGCATCTCCGATCCAAATTGCCTCTTCCCTCTCCCCTCTTCATCCTATTTTCATTCCCTTTTCTATCTCGATATTTGAAATGAAATCTGAACGAGATATTCTCATAACCAATACTCCGTTCACGTTATTGATTACCAAAATGAATTGCAATTGACATGCGCGTGTGTCTGAATGGATGAAGATGGGAATTCGGCTGTTTCATTCTTACGTGGACAAATATCAGTCACCATTCATGGTGCCCATGCTATCAAATACTCCGCCCTGTCATTTTCAAGCCTAAAATAAATACAGAACATGGGTTAGCACCGACCTTCGGCCTTGGTTCACTTAACTCTAGTTTGCACTGGTGATTCACTTCAAATTTATTTATGCTGTATTAGATATAATAGTGTAAATTAAAGAAAATAAATAAATAGGTGTCACACCCTGAAAACCCAAAGGGTGACCAGCACAGAATATGAGAGAACTCACATCCCTTAAACTTTAAACTTATATACAAAACTAATTTAATAATCATAATATGATAATCTAAAATATTCGTGTGCTTCAAACAACAAAAGGAAGGTGTGAATCATACCTATAGACTATGTGGAGCATCTAGCATTAATTAATAATACAAAAAGTCTAAGTTTATAAATACATCAACTAGTAGCACTCCAAAATGAGACCACAAGCTTTAAGTCGTTATGCTGATCCTTCACCGCTCAGCAGGAGGTACAGGATCAGCGATGTCATCTGAACCAAAACAAATTTTCCGGTGCATAACGTCTCATTCTTATAAATTAAAATAATACAAAGAGGAAAAAAAATAATTTAAACAACTTTACCTTTTGACAATAACAATATAGCAATAAATTTCAATATATAAACCATACAATCATGAATAAAATAGAATTCTATATAAATATCGTTATTCAAATGTACGAAATAGAACCCTTGATTTAATATAATCAATTTAAAACATAATTATCAAGCCCTACCTTTCCCTATAACTTCTTACAAAACAGATAAGAAGCGTGGCCACAGTCCACGAGGGAAACTAATCAAGCATGGAAACATACCTATTCATGATTATTTTGTTGTAACATTATATAATATGGCAAACCAGAGGAAATTTATTTTCGGTGAAACCAAACAGTCACCATGCAATGACTGATTTTGCCTAAACGTACTTCCATTATCATCTATCTATCACCATATCCATTTGATCGTCTAATTAACACTTATATAAAACACTTCTAACTATTTATATTCCTTCTTATTTCTTAATTAGAGAACCATACACCATATATTTGACGAAAACAGGGAGTTTAGGATTGGAAATCATAAATACAAAACCAAATAACCCATGCAACCTCAAAGATCATTGTTTTTAGAATCAAGATTCAATTGCTCTTCTCACTCCCAAACTAACTGCAATAACAGAAACTAAAGATGGGAGGAGATTTAAGAGTCTCACCTATCTTAGTTTCAGGTATTGCATGCAGCCAAATCGACCAACTCTTCCTCTTCTCTGATGATCGCTCGCTCTCTCTCACTCTCGGATTTCTCTCTCGCACTGATTCTAGTTTCCAGCCAAAATGAAGAAGTAATGGAGGTGATGTATAAATATTAATTAGGGCGAATAAGAGTAATGAAAAATGGGGAGGTGAATCCCCGAAGTGATTAAAAATAAGGAATAGATAATTGGTTTAATCAGACAAATGAGGGAGCATGTGTGGCAAAGTGTAGGCACGTGGCTTGATAATCAAAATGGGAGGGGTGAGGTGTCATGTAAATTGGAAGATGAGGTGCTGAGGGTCCAACATCAATAAATTAATTTGATCCTTAATTCCATATAAGAATTTTTTTCTTCCTCCGTTAGCTTTTTATAGGACATAAATTATCAATTCTAAAATTTCTAGTCCACAATTTATCCTCTAATTATTTTTCTTTGAATTTTTAAGATCCAAAAATAACTTTAATACTATCTTAAGCCTTTCCTAATAATAAGTTTAAGATTTTTTTTCCCCATTACTAACTTGACAATCTACTTATCCCAGTCTTATTCCTAAACTTCTAGTCTCACAACTTGGGGTGTTACAATAGGTTAGGCCTGTAATCTTGTAATCTTGTGAACTTGACTCACCTTAATAAGTTTGACCTATTTATTTAAATTGGCATGAGTGGCCTGAACGTAAATATATATATTAGAATAGATTTGGAATAAGTTAACTTACTACATTATACGCCTTTTCATTTTTATCATAGGATATTAATCAATAATTTTTACAAACTAATAAAAATAGTTAAAGTTAAAATTTAAGTAATTTTTTATATTACCTCTACTAATTATATTAAACTCTAATATTATATTAATTATTACTCCCCCCATTATCTTTATTAATTATGACAATACATTAAAAATAATATTTAATGCTCTATGAAAACAAACAAGTGCTTTATAAAAAAAATAAATATATTTATTAGTTAGTATCTTATAATAAAAACACAAAAAGGAATACTAGTCTACTTCCATGGCCACTGATTTCTTCAAGTTTCCTGCAGTTACACGGAGCTCAAGTTGATAATAATTAGATATAAAATGCCAAACTAGTTCTTGCATATTCTAATTGAAGACAGTGACAAATAAATTAGGGAACGAGTTGCATGTTTTCTATACGCAAAACCAACCCTCTCTTTGTATTTTATTTCCCGCCACATATATTACATATGCTGTATCCGTCTTTAATCTACTACTAATTTAATATCACCGAATACAGAGTAGGCATTTCCTTCCTTCACCACAATTAGAACACGGAACTTGATGAACTAGTTGCATTTATATTCAAATGCCTGCTTTGTAAACGTACATTCCTACGCAGGGAGATTTCAGCTTGTTCCGCCATGGACGCATTGCCGGAAGACTGTGTTTCTGCTATCCTGTCACACACTTCTCCCGCAGAAGCTTCTAGATGCTCCGTCGTTTCCTCCACCTTCCGATCTGCTTCTGATTCTGACATGCTTTGGCAGAGCTTCTTGCCCTCCGATTACCAAGACATTGTGTCCAGAGCCCTCGTTCCCCTCCACTTCTCTTCCAACAAGGACCTCTTCTTCGCTCTCTCTCACCCCATTCTCATTGATGGCGGTAATAAGGTAAGGTCCGACGCTGTATTTCTTTTCCGCGTTTTCACTTTTCACCACTTGTAGATTTTCAATCTAGTGTCATCATCTTCTGAATGCAGAGCTTCAAGTTGGACAAGTCCTCTGGCAAGAAATCTTACATCCTGTCTGCGAGGGAGTTATCCATTAGCTGGAGCGACAGCCCTTTGTTATGGAGCTGGATACCCGTGCCTGAATCAAGGTAACTTTAAATTTGAGGCGACATTGATTAGAATGGATACGTAGTTTCTGATGAAATCTTAAATTCTGCAGATTTCCAGTGGTTGCAGTACTGAGAACAGTGAGCTGGCTGGAAATAGAAGGAAAAATCAGAACAGGAAGCTTATCGCCAAGCACATGGTATGGAGTATATATGATAATGAAGGTATCGGTGCGTGCATATGGGCTTGAATCTGCAGTGTCCAGAGTGAGTGTTGGAGTGGGAGAACAAGTGAAGAACGGAAGGGCATATTTGTGGCATGAACCTGAGAAGACGCAGAAGATGAAGAAGTTGTTTTACAGGGACGAGAGAGAAAGGGAAGAAGAAGAGAATGATGAAGAAAGGGTTGCAATTCCATGCAAAAGAGAAGATGGGTGGATGGAGATAAAGGTGGGGGAATTTTTCAGTGGAAAAAGTGATGAGGAGGTGAGGATAAGGGTAACAGAATTGGGTTATCAATTAAAAGGAGGGCTTATACTCGAAGGAATCGAAGTCAGGCCTAAACAAAATTAAGCTTTGCATTTCACTAATCCATTCCGCGGAGAAATGGCGAAGAACAGAGCAAAACAGAGTGGAAAGACAAGATCCCAAAATGAAAGTGGCGAATAAATTTGTGTTTTTTTCATCCCGAGATTGAGGATAAGAATATTTTCTTCATCAATACATGATGTAATTATGAATTTCTGATACATGTTTGTGACAGAACATCATTTTTGCCCCACTGTACCATATGCGTAAAAGCACATACACCCTGATGACCCTCATTGTGCCATAAAAACTCAACAGTTTCAAGGTCAATTCGTAAAAATACCAAGCTAGGAACACAAAATGAGCAACATGATGGAATAAAGGCAATTGATTCTGGAATAAAACAGAGAAATACAAATTGAGAGAAGGGATTCCCAGGGAACAAGGATGTGGTCATGTAGAGGCCTCATGTTGACACTGTATACGGGCTCAAAAGAACAAATGTCGTCATAATATCAATATCATCGTACAGTGTCTAACCCCAGTCTATATGTGTGTGTGTGTGTGTGTAGAACCAATCTCATGATAATGGAACAGAGCACTTGAATTCACAAGCGCAAATAGAGTATACAGTTATCTCACAAATTACGAAGTGATTCTATTCACACAGCGTCACCACTCACCAGCACTGCTTGAACTACGGTCACCAGGTGCGTTGCTCTGATTTTCTGGGCAGACCAAGGTACTTTACTATGAATGATTGCTCCTCCTCCTCGTACTATCATTGTTGTAGATTAACGTTATAAAATTCATGAATCTTATAAATAAAAATAACCTAAATTGCATGGTTGGAGTTGGAGGTATTATAATATAGAAGGCTCATAGCATGATTGGCCGCAATAGCCAATAGGTGGGGGATAATAAATTCTTTATGCAAGAGTTTATATATACCGATTCACCTAAAGCTTGTGCCCTTCTTATTTGCCTTCAAATGATGAAAACATGCATGGCCTGGGCACTGCACCTCTGTAGAAGAGTACATGTTTTTTCTTTCTTTCCTTTTTAAGTTAAGGTGTAAAAATACACATGATTTTTTTTTCCATGAGCGCCCAGCACCACATGCTTTTTTTGGGAGCAAAAATATACATGTGATTACCATTTTAGAGCAAAAATTACAACCCATTGCTAAGTCACTGTTTACCGCCGTTAAGTTACTGTTCACTTCATATCTTTCTCTATCATTACAGTAAACAATGACTTAACGGTGGAATATGACTTTTGTTTTAAAATTGTAACTACGTGTGTATTTTTGCTAAAAAAAACACATAGTGCAGGACGCTCCTTAAAAAAAACTCATATGTATTTTTGACTTTAACTTTTTTTTATATATATACTGGTGTTTTTTCTCTCTTTCTTCGAATTATCATGCCAGAACAAAAATGGGCCTACAAGAATTCAGTGGACTAAATGTTTTATTTTGGGCCTGAGCTTATTTTCAGGTTGATTCCAGTTGAGCTTTCACAAACATTCTCCTAAAATTTATACCCAAAAAAAAAACATTCTCCTAATTTGTTTTATTCTATCATGTTTTACAATATATCTAATTTAAATAATTATTTTGTTAGTAAATAGCTGGTTAATTTACTAACGGAAAAAATAATTATGTTAGATATATTCTCAACATGAGAGACAAAAATAAAAGGATTTCATCATATAAATTGAGAATGATCCATTTCTGAAAAAATAAATAAATAAATAAATAAAAGTTTGGCAGTGAATGAAAATGGTAAGATTATAAAACAACGAGGAGCCTATATACAAATAGTAGCAAGAGAGTAGCAGGTGGGTGAAGGTTGACTGCGCATGCACAGGCAGGGGAGCAAATATGAATTCTCTATATGTTCGTTAGCAGAATTCATATTTGCTCCACTGCTTGTGGATGCTCTTTTTGGCCTCATAGGATTGTAATTATGTGAATTAGACCACATGTTTATACTGTGGTTCTAATTTGGCAAATTTTCTAGACTAATATAAAAAAAAAAAATATCAGATTGGGGCACTGTACAAATATATTACCAAATTAGGGCAATTTGTGGCGCTACTGACAACGCGCCACAAGATGTGGCACCACTAAAGTGGTGCCATTAATTGGGGCCCCAATATACTATGTGTGTGTGTGTATATATAATATAATATATATTATTAATATAATATATTATTATATTATGATTCGTAACTAGTTATCAGAAGGAGAAGCTTTGTCTAAACTTTGGCAACCACTGGCAACATACAATACCCGAAGAAGCAACCCAGATTGAAGACGACGACGACGTACCTAGAATCAATGAAGCATATGAAATTATTTTACTGGTTAACTGATTTTACTGGTTTTACGCCTCTCTCGTGCTACAAGCCCTGCAGTACCTTGCTGGCTTTTTGTTCCTTCATTTTGCTCATCTCCATCATTGCTACTTGCAACATCATCTTCCTCGACAATCCTGTTGTTTTTAAAACCGTGGTGGTGCCATTGATAATTAAAACCAATAAAATAATTTCATTTGCATCATTGATTCTCGGTACGTCATCGTCGTCTTCAATCTAGGTTGCTTCGTCCTTAGGTATTGTATATTGCCAGTGGTTGCCAAAGCTTAGATAAAGCTTCTCTCTCTGGTAACTAATTATAAGTCATAATATAATAATATATTATATTAATAATATATGTTATATATTTCCTTTTCAAAATATATATATAATATAGTATATTAGGGCGCCAAAAGTGGCCCCCAATTAATGATGCCACTTTAGTGGCGACACATGGCGCCATGACGTGGCGCCATCTAATGTGACGTGGCGTCACAAATTACTCTAGTTTTACAATATGTTTGCATAGTACCTCAATTTAACAATTTTTTTGTCTTGTATTATTTTGGAAAATTTGCCCTCTAATTTACATAAACTAGGATGGATCTCAATGAAAGGTCGTTTATACGTACATCGGTACATACATATATATGTGTGTATGAGTGATTGAAGTTTCTGTCAGATTCATGTTTCGTGATGCAGAAAAACAAAATATGTAAATATGTTGAACCTTTTTCCTGACATAACAGCTTTTAGGAATATATGTGCTAAGTTTTTAAGTCCATTTTGAATACGCCGTCGTTGGATTGGACCACCTGTGATTCCATAAAGCTCAATATTCGGCTCCAACCATGCATGGAATACGCTTGGCGAGCACATGTGATGAGCTCCAATAAAGTTTTAGTCTTGCTTTACAAAGTAACACGCCCGATGCCCTAAATATCTGTCAATGGTTGCTCAATTCCTGGGCTTGGATCGGGTCTCAAAGCACGCAAACTGAAAGTAGCAAGCAAGCACCAAAGACCAAACAGAGAGTGTGAGCAGAATCAGAGGAGGCTCTCCACAAAAGAAAGCATTAGAATAACTTGACACTTTGAAAAAGCCAAAGCGAGCCGGAATATCAAGAAAACCCCTTAACTTGCTTTGGCGGCAAACAATATCCCATATTCCCACCTCGTGTATATATAAAAGTCGAGATCATGGAAAGTCCTTCACTTCAACTTATGACCCATCATCACTGCCTTTCTGCCACATATCCAAACATGGCCCATCCCCTTCATTTCCTTTTCATTCTCATCCTTTTACTTTCTTTCAACACTGAAGCTTTCTTAGACGAAATCCCCTCCGACACCAGCAACCAATTAGACCTGCACGCCATGATCGCCCAGGTCTGCATGGATGTCGAAGACCAGAACACGTGTCTAGCCAATATCCAGAACGAGATCGTCAAGCATGGCCCTCCGACGCCATCTTCCGTTGTGACCGCTGCACTCCGAGCCACACTCAACGAAGCCGTGGGAGCCATTGACAAAATCTCCAAGTTCAGCACCTTCTCCATTAGCTATCGCGAGCAAGTAGCCATCCAAGACTGCAAGGAGCTTCTTGATTTCTCGGTGTCCGAGCTGGCCTGGTCGCTGGGCGAGATGAGAACAATTCGTGCCGGTGATGGTAGCGTTGATTATGACGGAGACCTCCAAGCTTGGCTAAGTGCGGCACTCAGCAACCAGGACACGTGTCTCGAGGGCTTCGAGGGCACCGACCGTCGTCTTCAGGGTTACATCAGCGGCAGCCTCACACAAGTCACACAGCTTATCAGTAACGTTTTGGCTTTGTACACTCAGTTGCATAGCTTACCCTTCAGACCTCCGGCGAATAACACCAGATTAGCAAATGACCGGAGCTCCGAGTTTCCGGAATGGATGACGGAGAGTGATCAAGAGCTGCTGAGATCTCAGCCGCGAGGGGTGCATGCGGATGCTGTTGTGGCGTTGGATGGGAGCGGCCATTACCGTTCCATCTCAGAAGCTGTGGATGCGGCTCCAATCCTGAGCAAAAGGAGGTATGTTATTTACGTGAAAAGCGGGATTTATAAAGAGAACGTGGATATGAAGAGGAAGAAGATCAACATCATGCTAGTAGGAGAAGGTATTGGCAAGACCATCGTCACGGGCAACCGCAATTTCATGCAAGGATGGACTACTTTTCGAACCGCCACTGTTGGTACGTAATTAATGTAGTACTAGAGTGTAAGTAATATTAAATTATTTATATTTATTTTTTTTCAAACTAATTTTCTATAACATATAACACATATATTATGAGTAAGTAATTTATTTATTAAGGGGTTAATTTATAAGTACATGATTGGCTATATATATTGACTTGGAACGTACGTAATTTTATTTCTTATTGGGTGGCAATGTTGGGATTTGCAGCTGTGTCGGGGCAGGGATTCATAGCGAGGGACATGTCATTTAGAAACACAGCAGGACCAGAGAATCATCAGGCGGTGGCTCTGAGGGTGGATTCAGACCAATCAGCGTTCTTCAGGTGTAGCATAGAAGGTCACCAGGACACACTATATGCCCACTCACTCAGACAATTCTACCGTGAATGCGAAATCTACGGCACCATAGACTTCATATTCGGGAACGGAGCTGCCGTGCTGCAAAACTGCAAGTTATACACAAGAGTGCCGCTGCCATTGCAGAAGGTCACTATAACGGCGCAGGGCAGGAAAAGCCCACACCAGAGCACCGGGTTTATAATCCAGGACAGCTTTATTCTGGCCACTCAACCCACCTATTTGGGCAGGCCGTGGAAGCAGTTCTCCAGGACGGTGTACATGAACACGTACATGAGTGGCCTTGTGCAGCCTCCAGGCTGGCTCGAGTGGGCCGGCAACTTTGCATTGAACACCTTGTGGTACGGTGAGTATAAGAACTACGGACCCGGTTCGGGTCTGGCTCGAAGGGTCAGGTGGCCCGGTTATCATGTTATTAAAGATGCCGCCGTCGCCAACTACTTCACCGTTCAGCGCTTCATTGACGGCACCACGTGGTTGCCCTCCACGGGGGTAAAGTTCACGGCTGGCTTGACCAATTAAGTATTATTGACAGCGCATGCATGGACGTTATTATTAGTCTAGAGCTAGCATGTCCAATAATTACAACATTATATTGGAGGATGATGATGTTATTCTCCGTAGTATTAGTAAAGGCCCTCATTTGATATTATTTTTGATAGTGGCCTGAAATTAGGTGAGGGTAAAAATAAAATAGGATGAATTTTTATTGGAATTTTGTGATTCATCAGTGTTATTGTTTTGTTTTTAATATATATAATGTATTTTTTTTATTTGAAAAAATTGAACGTAGAGCCGGAGATCGATATTTTAATAATAAAATGCAACGTATAATTAAAACGATGGTTTATAATTTTTTCCGATGAGGATATGATGTTCAGAAGGGTATATATAGACATGAGTAAGAGGTACGTACTCCTAATTAAATATATATGTGCCCGTCTTGATATAATATCACTGCACCAATGCGGGGAATATGAACCACCGTCTTGGAATGGAGTACGTACCCTGCATCTACAATCGTTGTTGTATGTGAAGCAAGCATCTGTGGTATGTATTGCTGACCTTTCCGCGCGGGTTTCGAATCTCACTTTATGCTTTTGCATGCCGACGCTAGCTATCTCCTCTCTTATCACATACACCCCGCCTCAGTATCCTTCAATTATTTATATATATGGATTTTCTAAGCAATATTTTAGCCATGAAGAAACTAAGTTACAGTTTATCTTATATATATATAAATGTCATATCAGCCTCTTTAAGCGAAGAAAAACATGTTAGGGTCTCTGTATAATTACAATATCTATATCCTCTGACCCCATTAAAAATTATACGCTCCTACTTAATAATCAACACACGACCTTTCTTTTCCTGTCATTCTCAAACTACGTACGTACGCATGCGTGCAATAAGAAAGACAAATATAATGGAATCCTTTGTATAAAAGAGAAAAAGAGTTTAATTTCTTTCGTTGAATAATTATAAATAAAAGCTTGCCACCCAAGCACGTTATAAAATACTGTGGCTATTAATTAAATTAAAGAAGGAAAAGCAAGAAGCTAATTATCACCTGAAGTGGCCATGTGGTAGCAATGCAGGTAGTAAAATAGAGACGTCAAACAAGGTCTCCCCTCCCCTTCCCTTTGCTGTCGTCTGTGACATATATATTACGTGTGGTTCCCGTGTGTGTAATTGGGATTCATCTAATTTAGGATTACAACTATTCTGTGCCTTCAATTTTCTTCCGTTGCCCAACATTTTCGCACATCCAATACTCAAATTTAATTTCAACCCTGCTCTGGTATATATAAATATGTCCCTCTCGTTGCATCTCTGGGGAAACCTCAACATCGTACTTGCGCTTCATAGGGTTTTCTCATACGATTACGTACCCCCGCCTTCACAGCTTGGGCGGCTCCTTTTTCTCATTTTTCCCCGGCTAGACAGTACGCACAATTACATTACATACAGATCAACGAGAATGTGAATTAATATCCATTGTATTATATTATATTGCAGATTAATGATTAGTAATTGATTATTTATTAATTATGACCCGCTTTTTGTGTTTATTACTATGATATGATGTTAGGGAGGTGGTGGCCTTCAAACCTGCTGGGAGGAGCGGCGTAATATATCCAAGATGTCGGGGGACGGACGGAACAAAAGGAGATTAGCCATCATTGGCGTCTCTTCGGTGTTGCTGGTGGCACTGGTGGTGGCCGTGACGGTTGGCGTGACGTGGAGTAAATCGGAGTCGGACGAGGATGACAGGAGCTCCGACAAGATAGTCTCTAACAAGGTGAAAGCAGTACGGAGTCTGTGCTCGCCCACGGACTACAAGAAAGAATGCGAGGAGAGCCTGGTGGCGGAGGGCGGCAACAGCACCGACCCAAAACAACTCATCATGAGTGCCTTCAACATCACCATCAAGAAGATCGAGAAGGGTATTCATGAATCCGATCTCTTGCACGAGGCCGAGAAGGATCCACGATCCAAGGAGGCCCTCCAAACCTGCAAGCACCTCATGGATCTTTCCATCGGCGAGTTCAGGAAATCACTCGCCACCTTCCAGACCTTCGATTTCTACAGCCTCGACAAGATTCTCATGAACCTCAAGGTCTGGCTCAGCGGCGCCATCACCTACCAGGAAACCTGCATCGAAGGCTTCGAGGAAGTCAAAAGCGACGCCGGTCTCAAGATGAAGCAGGCCCTCACATCCGCCATGCACATGAGCAGCAACGGACTCGCCATCGTCAACGACATGGCCGAGGCTTTATCCAGCTTGCACATCACAAAACAAGGAAGGCGTCTCCTTAATGATCAAGAGGACGCCGCCAGACCCAATGTCGGTGACTTCGATCTCCCCTCGTGGATCGACGAGAATCCTGCCGCTCGGAGGCTGATGACG
Organism: Acacia confusa; assembly: GCA_037074495.1. Lineage (NCBI taxonomy): Eukaryota > Viridiplantae > Streptophyta > Magnoliopsida > Fabales > Fabaceae > Acacia > Acacia confusa. The sequence goes on along the minus strand of CM073507.1, from coordinate 1,433,859 downwards.
ACGAGCGAGCATAAGGGCAAACTGAAGCCTGATGTGGTGGTGGCCAAGGACGGGAGCGGGAAATACAAGAAAATCAAAGACGCGCTGAAGCGCGTGCCCAAGAAGAACAAGAAGCCGTTTGTGATCTACATCAAGGAAGGGGAGTACAAAGAGCAGGTGGAGGTGGAGAAGCACATGACGTACGTTGTGTTCGTTGGAGATGGCGGCAACAAGACCCGCATCACCGGCAAAAAGAACTTCGCCGATGGGGTCGGCACCTACAAGACCGCTACGGTGGCCGTAGAAGGGGACAACTTCATCGCCATCAACATGGGGTTCGAGAACTCAGCCGGTCCCGACGGACATCAGGCCGTGGCACTCAGGGTTCAGTCCGACTTCTCCATATTCTACAAATGCCAAATAGATGGGTACCAGGACACGCTTTACGTGCACACCATGCGTCAGTTCTACAGGGACTGCGTCATCACCGGCACCATAGACTTCATCTTCGGTGATGCCGCCGTCGTCATGCAGAACTGCACATTCGTGGTGAGGAAGCCGAACGAGAACCAGCAGTGCATAGTGACGGCACAGGGTAGGAAGGAGAGGCACCAGCCGTCGGCGCTGGTGATCCAGGGAGGGTCCATAGTGTCGGACCCAAAGTACTACAAAGTGAGGTTCGAGAACAAGGCTTACCTGGCGCGTCCATGGAAGAACTTCTCCAGGACTATCATAATGGAAACCTTCATAGACGACCTGATTCAACCAGAGGGATTTCTCAAGTGGGACGCCAACTCCACATCCGACAGGACATGCTGGTACGGTGAGTTCAACAACACAGGGCCAGGTGCCGACATGAGTAATCGCGCCAAGTGGAACGGGATCAAGAATCTGACGGCTCAGCATTCTCTGGATTTCACGCCCCTGAGGTACTTCAAGACAGATTACTGGATTAGGGACACTAGAATTCCTTACAATTCCGGCCCCATGTACCTCCCTGCCCTTAATTCCAAAAAGATCTCCTCTCACTGAACTCTTGTTTCATTTATACTTGGTTAGAAGGCTGGCTGGCTAATTAATCCCTAGATGCTTCTTCTTTAGTCTCTTTTTTCTTTTTAATTATTCTTTTCATCATTTTTTTGATATGTACGTTACGTACTGACTCTTTGCCCTACGTTCTTGTCATTACGTTTTACAATTCTACACACACCTTCAAAACAAGCCTTGTGTAATTTTTTCATTATTCAACATTTGCATATGCGTGTTTGTTTCCACGTGATATGGGCTAAAATGATTATGTCAATAAAAACGCACTTATTATTACACTAAGTTCTTGCCTTCAAGTTGTGGATTTAGATCCTCTCGATTTTTTACTTCTTCATACACAAGTCATTGTTCGATGGCTTTCTCTTGGGATTCCTTAAAATAAATAAAAAGGGCGTTCATTTTTTGCACCAACAATCAAATCATTTCCAAAGCATGGTGGCTGACCATTAGACGAGTGTTTGTTTGTGAGTATTTATTTACATAAATCGAAATAAAACTCTTTCTATATATTTATCACATATACACCAGTATTTTTTTTTTTACTGGAATCGCGGGAGGCAAGAAACGAAGAGAGGATTTTGCAACGTAAGAGATGCCACAAATAGGAATCTACCGTCGCTTGTTACTCAAAGCTAAGGATTCTCTTTGACCCAGAAAAAAAATTAAAAAAGGTCTAAGGATTCTCTCTCCACCAGCCTCGCCATGGTAGGGAAGGAGATCCTCTCCTTAGTTATTTTTTTCCTTTTCTCTCATCAGCTCATCTGGGTTATTGATTCGAAATGGGAGAAAAAAATTAATGTAGTATTATATTGATTAGATATATATGATTTAGAGATTATTAGAGAAGATGAGAAAAAGATAGTGAGAGAAAACCAACCCTACGGTAGAGATAAGCCAAATTGGGATCCCAAACAGGCACAAGTTAAAGCTGGAACTGATAGCTATGTTTTCACATTGCATTTACAATGACATCAAGTAATATCAAATTAATTACAAATTTCTAATGTAAATATAAATAAATAATTATAGTTATATTCTATCTCCATTCTAAATATAAAGTGTACCTGGTAATATAATGAAATGCAATGTGATATAATGGTGATAACATGAATTTGTTTAGTTTGTTATTAAGGAAAGATGATACATATGTGTAAAACAAAATTGTATTACATCGAACATGAGAATATAAGAGAATAATATAATGAGAGACAAAATTACCCCTAACTATTGACTACACATATATGTATAATGCACACGTTATGTTCCTAGTAATTTTTTCAATTTGTGTAATGGACATGTTGAGTTCATAGTAATTTTTTAATATTTAATGATAAAAATATTATGCAATGTACAGGGTGACTTCATGGTAATTTTTTAATATTTAATTGTAAGAATATTATTTAATGATATATTTTAAAATTTTTATCGGTGGAATATAATTTTTTTAATGGGGGAATTTGTAAAATTTTTATTTAATTTTTTAATATATTAATTGTGGTATATGTTTAATATTTAACTATATTTATGGGGTGGACACTTGGGTCAATTTAAAATATTATAATGGCATTATATATTCTTCACTTCATTACTGTGTCTGCATCTACATTCATCTATCTTAGTAGAGTAATTCCAATTACATCAAATGATGTAATTAGGATTATAAAATGCAATACCTTTTATATTATATAAGTCCAACCAAACATTGTAATCAATTTATTACATTAGAATTACACGTAATTACCTCCCATGGAATCGAACCAAACAGGTTAAAAGAGTCACTTAATTAAATTTGGTAGATTTGGGAAGCCAAATTAATTAATTATGTCAAATGTAGCATGATTTTTAAAAATACCTCTATAGTATTAAATTATATATCAACTTATAATTTAAATAAATTGATTTAGAAAAAAAAAAATGATAGATATAACCGATAAAATAATTTACGGTCTTGTACTTATGATCAAATTCAACCCAAATCTAATTCTTATAAGACTAGAGACAATGATATTCAATGTAGGAGTTAAATATCTCATTTATAGAGATTAATGAAATTAATTATTCATAAAAACTATATGTTTCTTTTTTAAAAGATATTGTATTTAATCATTATTTACATTAGAACTATGGAAATCTTTTTATTATCTGCATTTAATAAGGATAGTTTGAGGAAACTAATATAAATTTAGAACACAAAATTAACTTAAGCCTTATAAATCAACACACATTTTTTATAAATAATTAACTTAATCAATTTACTTTTTTTATAAATCATTTTATAGCTCAAATCTATCATTTTTACATAAACTAAGTTACCAAATTTATAAGTCGATGTAACCTAGCGCTACTTGAGAGTATTTTAAAGAAATCACGCTACATTTGCTATAATTAATTCATTTTACTTTCTAAATCTACCAAATTTATTTAACTGGCTCTTATAATTAGAACATGAGATAATATTTAACTATAATTATTTATACATATTTATATTATCAATTTTGAAATAATTTGATATTGCTTGATGTGATTGTAAATGTGACAACAAAGCGTTCCCTCAGTGTTACACGGAAACATGTCGTATGAGAGAAAAGGGCGGGCAGCGGAAGATAGCCATTGGCTTTCTTTCAAAGTCTCTAATTCCATCTTTTTTTTTTAACGATCTCAACGGTAGATTTATCGTCTCTTTTTACCATTATTTTCTCTCCTTTTCTCTTATAATAATATTTTAATCATATGATAAATCAGCAACATTGATATCTTAATCCAACAATACAAAAAAGAAAGCCAAGAAAAATAATGATAAGAGGTATAGAAGAAAAACCAAATCCGTTATTTACTACTTCTTTTTACTACTTCTTCGTGTGTAGTTCACTCTGGTTTTATAACCAGCTGTTGTACAATGTTCTTATTATGATATAAATGAATATTCCCTTTTCCCAAAAAAGGAAAACACTCGTTATTATCACCCAAAAACACATGAGCAGTTCCTAGCAGATTTGAAATTATCATCTCATAAAAATATGATCTCATCAATGTTGAATAAAGGCAAGTAAAGAGGCAAGCTTCTCAAACACAACAAAAACACCTGTTGAAATGGGAAAAGCAAAAGCAAATGCCAAGGCATAAAAGTATATCCAAACAGGAAATACAAAGAATTGTCTTCAGCTCTAGCAAAAAATTTTAATTCGGGATGAAATGGGGCTAGTATAACGAACATGAATTTATACCCTGAATCCTTTGCTGTTCCTCCTTCCTCTAGCACGCTCAAACTTCCTTCCCTTCGATCGCACATAAGGCTTGGTGTGGCTGTGTGGCACACCAGGAGCAGGACCAAAATGCTTCACAGCTTCACGAGAATTCTTTGGGCCTCTAAGAAGGACCTATTTCAAAGGGTTAAAAATAAGATGTTAACCGTTCAAAAGCTGGTTTTCTCGGCAATTCCAAATATACAACCCACCATATACACATACGTACCGTGTTCTGTCCCAGAGGAGCCCTGAGAGCCAGCTGATCAAAAGTCAAGCACTCGCCACCAGACTTCTCTATCCTTGCACGCGCTGTCTCTGTAAACCGGAGTGCAGCAACTTTCAAAGGCGGAACTTCATAAACTCGTATATCATCAGTCACTGTACCCACCAACACTGCAATCTTATCTTCCTATACAAACAGATTTCAGAAGCACAATTAATGGACACCACAATATTCAAACTAATATTTCAAAGAATACCAAAATTCAGATATAGAAGAACAAACCTTCCCCTTCATGAACTTTATCAATCTTGACAAAGAAAGCGGAGCCTTGTTGACTTTGCTCATGAAAAGACGCTTGAGTATCACAGCATTGAAACTGCTTTCAGTTCTCCGGACTAGAAAGCGATAAAGCTGACCATGTAACAAATAATCAGACTACTTCAAGGAATCGAAGGATTTTTTACTGTACTAGAAAGATTTTACTCGAAGCAATTCTTTGTGACAGTACAATAAGTCTACTTTTCTCAAAACTTTTAGAAACTTGAAAATTGAGAATTGAGGATAGAATTTGAAGCATAATAATGAGATGAAGTACTGGCTCCCTCAGCGATACAAATTAAAATTATTAATCATGCGTTTTCAGCATTAGCATGGATTTTAAAGGACATCATTGGGAACCTTATCTCGTAGCCAAGTATAAAAGGGGTATCGCCAGAAGAAAAAATCAATATAATGCTAAAAACAGAGCTAACATGAAGAGTAAGTGGCTGCCCTGTATTTAGCTACGATATAATTTATGTGCAAGTACAGAGTTCAAAAGGCAAATGAATGAACCTAAGTGCTTCTAGAATGGTTGGTAGAAAATTGTAACTTTTTAAACAAATCAAGAATGAAAACAAAAAACTGTCGGAAGAGAAAGGTGCTTCAAGCTCAGATAAATGTGGGTAAATCTATTCCCAGACCTTCAAATATTGAAGGTCTCATAATGAGCTGGGATCACATTTATCATCATCGGGAGAATACAACAATACAAGCATCAAATCGTAAGCGTAGTTCTTAAACCAGGCAGGGATTTACTGATTGGTTTCCGTTAGCAAATATAACAAAGTATGATTGTGAGTAACATATGAACCTTGACAAGAAGCTTGAGGTAGATATCATTGGACTTGGGTGCCGTTCTTTTGGTCTTCTTGCTCTTCCCACCAGCTTTGAGATCGATCCCCTGTGCATAGATGCAAAAAAAAAAAAAAATGGTCAAAGAGCGGCGAAGACCCAGCGAGCAAAAGAGCGGGGGAGAGGCGAAGACTCAGAGAGCCAAAGTGAGGGAGAACGCACCATTGTTGCCGGGCTGACAATCTCTCTCTGCCCTTCACGCTGGGAAGAAGAAGAAGAGAAGTTAGGGTTTTTGTGATTTTTAAAGCCGGATCTAGGCCGGATCAATCTCTATGCGCTTCGCTCTAAGAAGAAAATTTAGGGTTTTAAAGACGGATCTGGGCCGGATCAATCTCTTTGCCCTTCACGTTAAGAAGAAAATTAAAGGTTTTTGCAATTTTTAAAGCCGGATTTGGGCCAGAACAACCTTTTGGATCTGGGCTTCGTTTCATAAGTAGTCCAGTTATAAATATAACGTTAAGAGTGTCCATGTGGCCTGGTTGCCTGCAATGCCCACCCTTGCCTAAAAATAGTGGAGGATCTGTTACATATTCTCTGAGATTGTAGTTTTGCGCAAAAGGTATGGCAACAACTCTTTATCCCCATTTCTTTATTAAATTGGTCGGGACTGCCATTGCAACAATGGATAAGTCTGAATCTAAGTTATGATAAAGGAGTAGGCGAAGAGCAACGGTGGAATCTATTGTGGGGTGTAACAGTATGGCTTCTATGGAATTGGAGGAATGAGTGTATATTTAATGACAATATCCAGAGGCCTCATAATCCTAAATTTTGGATCCAGCGAGTTGGTCTCCACCACCAGAACAATGGATAAAAGTTAATGTGGATGGGGCTTTTCAAACGTCCAATAGAAATGCGGCTTGTGGGGGGATTATTAGAGATTCTAAAGGAAATTGGCTAGTGGGATTTTCGGAGAATCTGGGAAGTTGTGGAGTATATGAAGCTGAAGAATGGGCCATTTTATTGGGCCTCCGCCTTGCTTGGGGTGAAGGGTTTAAGAAGGTGCTGCTAGAATCAGACTCACTGGAAGTGGTTCAAGATCTGAAGAATGGAAAGGAAGGGGATGATGGTAGTTTGGTGCAGTTGCAGGTTAAACGTATGATGGATTTGCAGTGGGAGGTTCATATAACTCACACTTCTCGAGGGAAGAATTTGTTGGCAAACGCTTTAGCCAAGGAGGGATTCATCCATTCCCAAACTATGTTTGCTTGTCCAGAACATTTGAGATCGGTTTTTGTAGCCGAGTGTATGGGACTTGATCCCCTTCTTTAGATTATCGTTAATTATAAAGGCTTAGGCCTCTCCTTTTACCAAAAAAAAATAGTGGCCCGGGAGGATATTGGGCTTTCTCTTTTTAAGTAGGGTTGGGCATTGGATACAGTATGGCACACTGTTTAGAGAATATATATACTTCTATTTAAAAAATATCATATATGTGTATAAAAAACATACGTGGCACACACATTGTTATTTCATTATAGCCTTCTTGGTTGCTTTTGTTTTCTATGCATTATGGATGATTTGATGCTATTTATTTCTTGTTCGATGGAGGGTATGGTGTTAAAACCTATGGGTTTAATTATGAAATTATATGGACTACTAGTATTTATATTTATTATTTTATAATATTCCAACTTGTAAAATTTTAAAATATATTTGATGTTTAAAATATTGTTCATCAAAAGTCTTGATTGGAGTTTTTTCCATATATGTTCTTATGAGCATGGTATCGACATTTGAACAGGGAATCCCAAATTGCCCAACTCACCCTTAGCCAAAAGTTATTTGGGCATTTTCACAAGCAAAGTCTAATATTTCGCAGCATGTTCATTATTCGAGTTGGGCATCTAGTAGGGTCATGCCCTCATGCACATCCCTACATAACTTGCTACTGCTAAAAATCATATCTGATCCATTTTTATTCCGTAAAAAACATAATATATTATAAAGCACATTCATACTTAGTTAAAATAAGACATGTTTCATTCTTATACATGAATTGACCATGTTTAGAAAAATGTTACCATGCTTAAAAGTGTAGGAAACAAGATAGTTGGATGAGAAAATTATGTTTGGGCTGATAACAAAAACAAATTAGTTTTTGCACAAACAAAAACAATTTAAATACATTTTTTAACTACCAACACTTAGATCAAATGGTTTGAGTTACAGGTATCCAGCTTTGATAATTTGTTGGACCAAATGAAATAATCTTATTTTTGGGTCTCTCTCTCTCTCTATATATATATATATATATATATCCAGGAATTTTATTTATCTAGATTCTAAATGTAAGCTTACTTTATTTATAAGTGTATCTAACTATATTAATAAGTGAAGGAGTGTAATTGACAAGCTCATATATGTTAATTAAAACAATTACTCTTGACAAACGTATGTAATTATATTGACAGGTCAAAAAAAAATTTGACAAATTCATCTATTTTAACCAACAATTATCTCATTAAAAAATATGTGTCATTATATTGACAAATTATAATGTGGCTATTAATAAGCTCATTTATGTTAATTAAAATAAATTTTATTGATAAGTGTATTTAATTATATTGTCAAATCAGAGAAAAAGACAATTGACAAGTTCATCCATATTAGTAAAATAACTAGCGACTTATTTGATTAAAAAAATATAATCGTATTTTTTTAAAAGAATTTTTTGTCACCACAACTTGAACGAGATTCTCCCAATGATAAAAGTGGAGCCATGAGATGGAATGGATAGGCGGAAGGGTTCGTGATGCCGGCGGCCGGCGGGGAGACCTTTTCAAAGACGCGCCGCCGCCCTCAACTTGCCCCATTCCTATTCTCTCCCATGGTATCATCATTTTCTCTCCATTTCAATATTTCATTCAAAATCGAGGTTTTAAAAATCTTTTGATAAGTCGAAACAATTTTTTTATTTTATAACTTAACACAAACGTGCATTTATACATTTCCTGTTCATCACTTTAACAAGTATAAATGTACTCATCACTTACCTACACCGATAAATTGATTTTAGATGTTTGAGATTTAATTGAACTGTGTTTCTATATTCAAACAAAATTTTATTTCAATATATGTAAAAGACAAAATAAAGATAATTTTAAAACTATCACTTCTCATAAAAAAAAATTATTTATCGTTAAAATCGGACGTTCGGATTAGATCTAAAGGCTGAAATCTCATCACACAGATGAAAAATTAGGATTGAGATGAGCATCAAATGCTTGTTTTCCGCCTTTATTTTTTTTAGGAGGGTCAAACGAGTTAATCAAATAAATGCAGCGGCTTCCTTCATCACTGTGTGACCCTTTCGTAATCCCAGCACCACAACCAATTTTGACCCAGGCAGCTCGTACCAACCACCTCTTACCACGTGGAACATCTCCAGCTAGCACGCGCCTCTCTCTGCTTTGCTACAAGCCACTGAAGGATTATTATTTTTGGGGAGAATGAGCAAAAATGCACATCAAGTTTGCCCTCAGGAGCACCCAGTACCACGAAGATTTTTTTGGACCAAAAATGCCACGAAGTTACGTTTTGGGAGCGTCCAGCACCACGGACCGTTAGTCAACGGACATTGACCGTTAAGTCTCACGGAAATGAACAGTAACTCCCCAGAAATTATAATTTTGCCCCTAATTTTAAGCTAAAATTACCAGTTTGCCCTTAGTTTTAAATAATTCTTTTTAAAAAAAACAATAAAATAACCCCTCCCCCAGTGGCCCCACCACCTCCGGCCACCCACCCAACCGCCGGCCGCTGCCGCCAGCAACCTCCTCTAGCAACTTTTTTTTAAAAAAAAATTAAAGTTTTTTTTTAATTTTTAAAAAAAATTAAGGGGAGTCCGGTGGGCCCCACCACCACCGGTGGCCGCCCCTCCCTACCTTCGGCCGCCGGTGACGGCCACCTCCGACGACTTTTTTTTGAAAAAAAATAAGGTTTTTTTTTAAAAAAAAAACTAAGGGGAGTCCAGTGGACCCCACCACCGGCCACACCACCGCTGGCGGCTGCCCTCCCCACCGCCGTTTATCTCCGGTGACCGGCGGCCACCTCTTAGTTTTTTTTTAAAAAAAAGTCATCGGAGGAGGTCACTTAGTTTTTTTTTAAAAAAAAAAATCGTTGGAGGAGGTGGCCGTCGGCGGCGGCCGGCGGTTGGGAGGGCGGCCACCGGCGGTGGTGTGGCCGGTGGTGGGGCCCACCGGACTCTCTTTAGTTTTTTTGAAAAAAACCTTATTTTTAAAAAAAAAAAAGCCGCCGCTGGCCGGCCAGAGGTGGGGTGGGTGGCCGGAGGTGGTGGGGCCACCGGAGGGGTTATTTTATTGTTTTTTTTTAAAAAACAATATTTAAAACTAAGGGTAAAATGGTAATTTCAGCTTAAAATTAGGGGCAAAATTGTAATTTCTGCGAAGTTACTGTTCATTTCCGTTAGACTTAATGGTCAACGTCCATTGACTAACGGTCCGTGGTGCTGGACGCTTTCAAAACGTAACTTCGTAGCATTTTTGGTCCAAAAAAAATTTCTTGGTGCTGGGCACTCCTGAGGCAAATTTGATGTGTAAAATTGCTCATTCTCCCTTATTTTTTTCCTCAAAACATACTTATATTAATGCTTATATAAAAGGCATATCAAAGCAAGACAAGTACATGGAAGAAAAACAAACCAGAACGAGAATATTGACAAACAAAACAGAACAAAGCATATGTAAGGAAAAATAATGACCAAAACCACTGAAGAGGTATGAATTAAAGTAGTGTCAATGATTACACCGACTTCTTGAATATCTAAGGTTGTAAGTAATGTAAAAGAAGGTGTTAGTTATAAAACTCACCCTATAGGATATACCTTCTTATAAACATAAGTCGTACATTGATCAACTACATAATTGCTTCGATTTAGAGTAAGAAATAAAGAAAAACACAACTTTAAAACAAAGTAGATAAATAATGTCCTGAAGAATAAATCTTCTTCTGTAATCAACCATGTGACGTTGACCACCAACCAAACAAACTAGAGCTAACAATAGTGATTTGGATTTGTCACTATCAAACAATCTTATCAATAATTCTCTGAGAGGTAAAGCATATAGCAACAAAAACCATGAACACAATCTTCAACCCAAAACGCGAATCCAAACCACAACAGAAAACACTACCACAAAAGGCCCCAAAAAAAAACTTAGAAAAAGCAAACTCCTCTCTGCCAACGAAGAGCCCTAGGAAGGGAGACGACGTTACAACGTAGAACAGCTTGCATGGCGAGGAAGAAGACTCCAACTGCCTCAAAAAATATACGGAGAGTGAAAGGAAAAGCTCGCTCCAAAATCGAGAGAGAAATTGCATACAAAGATCAAAGGGCTGGTGTCGATGAAGACAGAGGACATAGGAGGGCTGGTGTCGATGAAGATCGAGGCTCACTGTTGTGCATCTATGTGCCGATCTAAGAATCATGGCTCCAACAATCTCCAGCACTACCTTCCTTTGGGTCTTTGAGATCCGATCTGCTACTCTATCGTGGTTGTGGCTTGGGATGGTACTTGCCCGCGGCAAGGTTGCTGTTAGCGAGAGAGAAATCCAAATGTTGGAAAACGAGCAAGAGTGTGGGGCCAGAGAGTCGTGAGAGAGAGAGAGAGATATGTAGCAAGCCCCGTTTGAAAGTGATATGCTATTCGGTTACTATATTTTAGTTCACTTGGCAGGTGGCCAGGGGTCTCACAAAATTGAGAATCTAGTCGGGTGGGGTGGAATGTCCCCACTGTTCCAATTTTCCTAAAACTTTATATCAACGCATTGCTTTCTTTCCCTCTGCATCCCTCCCTTCCCTTCCAATCCAACGTGCTCCTCCGTTTCTGTTCTGTGGCCCTCTTTTACTTTATTTATCTTCTGGCTTCAATATTTGTCCGCCCAAAACGCCTCACTTCGTTCCGCACACTTTAGGGTTGGGATTTCCTTATACGGCAACATGATGGTGATGACCATGCAGGGAATGATGGACAAGGGCGTCCTCGACGACGTTATTCGGAGGCTGCTCGCAGGTAGAGATGCAAAACAGGTCCAGCTTTCTGAGTCGGAGATCCGTCAAATCTGCGTCAACGCCCGCCAAATCTTCCTCTCCCAGCCTAATCTCCTCGAGCTCCATGCTCCTATCCGCATCTGTGGTCAGCTTCCTTTATCCCTCCTCCTCTATCTATAATTGCAGACCCTGTTCTCGGTGCTGTAATCAATCACGCGCTTGTTCTAATTCTGGCCAATCGAACAACTCGTTTTGCTTCCTCTTGCCTGCCAAGTAGACGTTTAGAAAAACTGAGCTCTGTTTCAGAATTTCGTGGAATAGATTTGATGTATCGCCATCTGAAGACCCGGGTCCATGTTAATGTTGTTTCATCATGGACCAGTTGGGGCATTCAATTGCTTTGCTAGACTAAATTTGGCACTTTAATTGCGAACAAAAATCAATTTTGCTTTTAACCAGGTGAGGATGGCGGTCCATGTTCAGAACCTGATGGAAAAAAACAGAGGGGGAGAGAGATATCTGAGAAATTCAAAATTGGCTTTTAGAATTGTCATCATGCTTTTTGGTTGGTAGAATTTTACCAGTTTAACACAATAACCCCTTGGTTACCAGTAGATAACAAAGAAGAGTTCAGAAAGAAATGGGGAATTATTTACTTAGCACTAGCCCTTTGGATGATGCGTTGCCGGGGTCTTAATATTCGTATATTTCTTCAGAAACCTCTTTTTATCCTACTCAAATGAAAGGAATCTTGTACGACTTTACGGCTCATTGATTTGATTAGGTAATGAAATTGCAATATGATGCGGAAAATCTGCAGTGGAAGCATCTCAATTTCCTTCTCAATTTCACCCTCTCCCCTTGTTCCTGAATTCTAAAATAGGGACTCTCTTGCAGGTGATATACACGGACAGTACCAAGACTTACTGAGGCTATTTGATTATGGCGGCTACCCTCCCACTGCAAACTACTTGTTTCTGGGGGACTACGTTGACAGAGGGAAGCAAAGCTTGGAGACTATATGTTTGCTATTGGCCTACAAAATAAGATTTCCCGACAAAATTCATCTCCTGAGAGGAAACCATGAAGAAGCTAAGATAAACCGGGTATATGGGTTCTACGATGAATGTAAAAGGAGGTTCAATCTTCGGTTGTGGAAGATATTTACTGACTGCTTTAACTGTTTGCCCGTAGCTGCACTCATCGATGACAAAATACTTTGTATGCACGGCGGTCTCTCTCCAGAACTGCAAACTTTGGATCAGATAAAGAATATTGAAAGACCGATCGAAGTTCCTGATAGTGGTCTCCTCTGTGATCTGCTTTGGTCTGATCCTAATCCCAAAATTGAGGGCTGGGGAGAAAGCGACCGAGGGGTGTCGTGTACTTTTGGGCCTGGTGCACTCAGAGAGTTTTTGGATAAGAATGACCTTGACCTTATTTGCAGAGGTCATCAGGTACACCTCCTTTATTCTTACGAGCGAACTCAACAAGTGAAACTCCAGTTTATATTTGTTCTTGTCTCAAATGTAGTTTATCCTTTTTCTGTTTCCTCTTTTAATGAACGAAGCTCAACACTCTCCAGGCCTCGACGCTAACGTTCTTACCATTTGTGCATCGGCTGACCTGTTCTGAAATAACTATTTCTCAAGTCTACCAAAACCGCTTCATAACTGGAAAAGCTGCCCGATATGTTTCGTAGAGTTATATTCATTCCAGTGATACCCATTGTGGAATTTGTTTATCGACTCTCGTGTTACTTATAGCGTAGATTAATAGTTGAACTCTGGACATTAAGAATCGCCAATATCATCTGCTATTTTCTTTCTTATAGGCTGGATTCTATACTGACATTCATTAGCTGACGTGCATATGGATCTTCTGTTGATTAGGCTCTCATTCTACTATTCACTAATTTATTTTGTAGGTGGTGGAGGATGGATACGAGTTTTTCGCAAAACGAAGTTTAGTCACAATATTTTCTGCTCCAAACTACGGGGAGTTTGATAACGCTGGTGCGTTGTTGAGCGTTGATGAATCTCTAGTATGTTCCTTTCGGATACTGAAACCCAGGCATAGAGCATCTGGAAGTGGTACATGATTGAATCTTAAGAAGGCATGTATATCGTGATCAATTGGCAGTTGTAATGTTTGAATTTATATATGATTTTATATATATATATTTTTTTTGGGTAAATCAGTGTATAATGGGTCTTTTTGAGCAGCCCTGAGAAAGGTATGGTCACTGGGCAAAAGCTTTGGGGTTCAAGCAGGAACGCAGCAAGCTCAACTTGTGTGGAATAGAAACATGTTCAAGTAGATGATATTTGCGAAAGGAGCCTTCAGCATTTATAAGTCGAGGATTGCCGATTATGTGATAGCTCTGAGATTTTATAAATCGAACCACTCAGGCATGCATTCTTTTGTGCAGGAACAGATATTTGCTTTATAGATTTATACACCTATAGATTTAGGTGTGTTTTTTTTCTTTTTCTTTTTTTGTTTTGGGGGGCGAATTAGAGTGTGCTTTTGTGAGTGCAAAAAGATATCAGATGTCATGTTTCTAGACAAGTAGAAGTTCTGAGCAAAAAAAAAAAAAGACACGTCGAAGTTCAATGTCTGCAAGTTAACGAGTGCTCGGCAGTTTCCTATTGCTTGCGGTTATGCAGGTGGAATCCCCGGGTTGTTGGGACGCTTATCAACATCACTGCTCCATGGTTATATTTATTTACCACTTTAATCTTATTTATAAGTTTACTTTTGACCAAATCTCACATATAAAGAAAGGTGGTTAACGTGTAAATTTGCAACTTTTCCCTCATTTATGATGGGTTATTTTTCGACTCTTTCTTATCTTTCTATCTTCATAGGTATAATTAATATGAGTAAAATTGTCATAATTTCATTTATTACATGAAAGTGGACTTATATATATGACCAAATTTTTTTGGTCAAAGTGAACTTATAAATAAGATCAGAATGATAGTTAATAAAAAAAGAACGTGGTTAGTTAACTTTTGTACAGAGGAATAATCCGTCCTAAGTGTCTCACCTTAAACAAAATTTTCAATTTTTATATTCATTAAATATATGTTAATTATTATATCTGCAATAAATTTTTAGCTATTATCTCTCATCTACACTCTTTTTAAATAGGTTTATTAATTAGAAAGAAATGTACAAAAATTATATATGTATTGTTTTTAACTAACATTTGAAATAACATGATTTTAGTAGTCGCTCTTTATTAAAAAAGGAAGGGAGGGATTATATAAAGAGGATTATTGCAAAGAAAGTATAAATTAAAGAGGATTATTACAGATCCATGAAGACAATGCAATCGTTTGTGGCCAATCGACTACAACATTAGGTCCGATATTGAAGTGATTTTACTTTGATTCTTATTATAATGCACTAACTATCAAATGTTTTTGATATTTTTTATAAGGCACTTGCAAGTTTTCAAAAGGTAATTAATTTATTTTTTCATGTCTGCCCATATTTAATAAAGGTAGTGTGAGATAATAGTTTAGGATAATTACTAGAGGTAATATTGGAAATCATTTGAATTTTATCACAATTTTAATGTTCTTAACTTACTTTATTGGTTTATGAAAATTGATAGTTGGTGCTTCATAAAAAGAATCGGAGTACTTATAGAATTAAGAATCATTGCTTTCCTTCATTTATAATTTATATCTTCAGTGGATCAGCGGCCATCCTTGAGGACAGATAATTTAAACTGTCACTGCCATGCTCATAGCTAGCCGGCCTCTCTTGCTCTCCATTATTATATATAGACCATTGACAATAGATTAAGGTCCACATGAACAGGAAGTAGTCGTGGGTTCTTATTCAAGCCACAAAACTTACAGAAAAAGAGAAAAGAAGACATAGAGAAACGTATGAGAGGTTCTATGTACACATTTATCATAAATACAATTCTACCCTTAATTACACCCTCAGTACTGATCCCACGCGCTCATACATATACTCAATGAAAAGGGAACAAAAGGACTCTTAGTACGTAATTGATCAGACATCGAAAGTAGAAGAAGAGCTTGATGATCTGTTCTGGCTCGGCTTCTCGTACGCATCTGAGGTCGACCTTCTACGAAACCGGAAGGGCTCTTTTGTTCCTAATATATAAATGAACATAAAAACACATTCATCAACATTTATATACCTTTTCTACTCTCCTTGCTCGTTTAACACATATCTGATCATCAAGCTTCCTGTATATATTCGGTGCTACTTGTGTTTGGAATAGAAAACGCATGTGGTTTCCAAGTTCCAACCATACCGAGATTGTGATTGACATTGTAAAAGCTACGTCTGGCATGGATTCACTCGCAAGCATAAGCATCTAGCTCCATGTAATGATGAGGCATAAATATACAGTTTAACCCTATATATTGAAGGCATTTGGATATTTTATACCTCAGACAAATGAAGTTATCCTAGTTGACTCTGACTAATTAATTAATGGATGCGTATGTACGTGTATAACGACACTGGACAGTGTGGACACCTCAATTTCACGTCGAGTGGCTAAAATGCAGACAAAAACGGCCATCCTCTCGCTTTTAATTTGGCGCATGCACCTAACACTACTTGTTATATCATCGACATCATCCTCTCAAGACGGAGGCTGCCGCAAAATGACTATACTATCCACACACGATAACGATTAATCTTGGGTGGGCATCTGCTAGCTAATTCAAGGTGTACTAACACACATCTTAGTCATAATTAGAATTAGATCAGCCAGGAAATATACAGCGACTACGTTACCCGAAAACGGAGACACCGGTGGAGTACTAGAACCGGCAGGTGAAACTGGAGGCGAAGCACTCTGGTACCCTGGTGGTTTTACGATCATGATGTGACGTGTCACTTTCAGCGCCTCCTCGGCCACCGATTCCTCGTCGTACGATCTCACGCTTCCCTCACATGATTCTGAATACACGGCAGGTCTCGTATTTAGCCAGCACTATTTTTTCTCAGGTTAGAAGAAAACAGAAATGTTGAGGAACTTTGCAGGTGTTAGGAGCTCCTTATATATTTATATAAACTTTGACTGGTAAGTTATTCCAATCTCGCATAATCTTGAGTAATATTTAGGTCGATAGGTCATTTCAAAATGTATAGTGATTAGTGAGCTAATAAAATGCTCTTGACGGTAAAAATGACCTGGACACACAGCTTGATATGCAATTATAGTGAATATGACTGTATGAGGCGTAAGGTTAGAATATGATTCCGTGGCTGATTCATGGTTAAAACTCAGATCTCATTGATTAAGATAAATTATGTGTTAAAATCCAGAGGCAGCTGAGGATAGCAAGAACTTGATCATACCCTTGCCGGACCCAGCTCGGACACTGAAGGTCTTGTGCTTTCGGAGCTTTCCGAGACCGTTCTCCGGCCGAGGGCCGGCGACGGTATCATCCCACAGTTGGTCGAGAAGGCCCATAGATTTGATAGGTTTTGTAGCAGATCTAGCGAATGGAAGAGACGTCGACGCCAGTGATGAGTGCCGGAAGCGGGATCTGAATTAGCGGAGTGGCATGCACGAGGATGAAATTTATGGAGGGCGAGGAGTTAAAGATCGAACAAGTTGTGGGGGTGAGGAGAGATGTGAACCGTCGATGGGAATCAAAGGGGAAGATATGACGTGGCGATTTGATCGGAGGCTGAAGTTAAAGGGATAAGGTTCCCGCTTGCGCATGGGCCAGGGCGCACAGAGATTCCAGTAACCACGATGAAAGGTGACACGTGACAGTACTTTGCAGTGCGGGCCTGCGAATCAGTGATAACAAACCATTTATTTTTGTAGGCAGAGGGGTCCACGGTCTGGATGACGGGGACTAGTCCCCTATCCTTCGAGAGTGATGAATAATTCACTCGCAGATAACAAGCCGCACGCGCCATGCGGATCCAGCTTCCCCGCCTGATTCTTTTTGGGCTTCTACAAAATGTCCCTACCTTACTCCCAATCACATGCACATGCCCTTCAATTTCTTCATAATTACGCACTGAACCACGTTGATTCCAGTTCGCTGGATCACCGCTGGGTGTGACACATACTATTTGATTGGATCATGAGTATAAGTAGTTTTTTCGCGCAATTTATAAGGTAAATGTATTTGAGGAATTTTATCGTGATTTATATAAATCTATTTTTTAAACGCTAACCCTAACAGACGCTCAGATGCTTCTTAACTGCTTCAATGCAATTCTTAATTTTTAACGGTGGTTTCTTCCCACACAAAAACAAAACAGTAGTAGTGAAATAAAATGGATAATTAATATGCAGGTCTTTATAGTTTCAATTATTTTTTAATTAAGTTTATATAGTCTGTTTTCTTTTTATTAAGTCCTTAAACTTTCTCCTGTTTTTAATTATGTCCTTATATATATTTTTATTTTTTTAATCAAGTCCTTGTATTGTTTCACCGGATTATTAAAAATTAGTTGAAACTATATCCACATACAAGTTAATTATCCCATAAATAAATTAAATGTGATTTTTCTCTCATTTTTAAAATAGAATGATTTATTGACAAATCATCCGAAATTCACAACGATGTTCCATCAGATGAACCGTGTGTCTCAAAAATATTCAAATATAATTGAGAAAATTATTTTTAGATGGATATATAAATGGAAGAGTTGAGAGTGGTGTCTACCTATTATGAAACCGGAATGCATAGTTTCTTAGAAAATGGAGACAGATAACATAAGCAGTGTCGCTGACAGGAACGGAATCAGAAAAGGGATAAAAATACGGAAAATTTTGTTCAAGTCCTAAGAAATAAAAAATATTAAACAAGTCTAAAAAAGAATTCAGATATCATTATAGTCCTATTAACAACTCTTTTTATATAATTAACAATTTTCATCTGTGAGATTAACAACTTCATTAATTAGATTAACAACTTTTTGAGATTTTTCTGATATCTAAATTTCCCTTAAAAAAATTTTGAGATTTTTTAAATTTCTTTACACCTAAACAAAATTTTCTCATAAAAATACTTGGTTTTATGTTGGTACTAATAATTCTGCTGGAGCTGTTCAATAATAAATTTCTTGTATGCGTGCATTACAACGTTACAAACCAAACCTAGTGCAGCTAACATATACTACTCCTTCTAGTTCTTATTATAAAGCATTAACTAAAGAATCACATAAACCAATAAAAACAATTAAAGTCAATAAAATTGTTCTATGATTTAAGCAATTTTCAATATTACTTTTACTATTTACCCTAAACTCTAATATTATATTATTATTACTCTCACTTACTACCCCTATTAATTATGGGCATGCATAAAAAAAATAATCAACACTTTTTAGAAATAAGCAAGTGACTTATAAAAAAAATTAAATATATTTAATAGTTGATATTTTATAATAAAAATAAAAAGAGAAATTAATTTTGAAGAGGCTCAACGATTGCAACTACCCGATGTCCAATCGCAAATCTGGAGAATTGGAGTGGAGATCCTCCATCTCCACAATGATGTCCACTCTCCAGTCCTTTTCATCGGTTGAAGGACCATCTTGGGGAATAAGACGATGCCACAGGTCACATCACCATGAGATAAATAATCGCTTTCTGTCTTATCCTCTTTCTATCTTATTGCATTATTCTATATTTTTTAAGGGTTAAGGTGTAAAAATACATATATATTTAAGGGTTAAGGCGCTCCTGAAGGAAAAACATATATGTATTTTTGCACATTAACCCATTTTTTTATCCCATCCTTCTTTTTTTAAAATATTGACAATAAATGAAGGGTTAAGGTGCAAAAATACACATGTGCTTTAGTCAGAGGAGCGTTCAGTGACAAGTGTTTTTTTGAGGTGTAAAAGTACACACGTGGTTACAAATTAGATGCAAAAATACCGTTTGACCGTTAAGTTTGACTTTGACCATTAAGTTTGACTTTTTTCACTTTTAAATGTGCAAAAATACACATGTGTTTTAACAAAAAGAGCACCTAACACCAAGTATTTTTTTATTTAATAATTTTATTTTAATTAAAGAAAAATTATTATTTCTCTAAGTATAATTCCTAGAAAATTAAATTTTTTATTTCCATAATTTTATTTCTTTTTTTAAAATCCTTATTAAATTTATGTAGTTCGGGAAAAAATAAAATAAAATATTTATATTTTTTGGATTTTAAAATTATCGGTTAGAAAATAATTTGTCAAAATGCTGTATAGACAAATTAAAATCGTTAACCCAGTATGGAAATTCTACAAATTGTTTCCTTTAGTTGAAGCTCAAAAACATAATCAATTAATTATGTAGTTAGGGCGCACAATTTGATATTACTGAGTGACGTAAAGCATTCATTAAATTCTAACGGTCCTACCCTTTTGTTAGAAATTGTATTTTTTGTGCTTCAAAAGCTTGGAAATTGTCTTTACTTAATGCGAAGTGATAATCATGTGGTTTTCAATATTTTGTAATAAATTTTATCATTTATATCTTGGCGCGTGTGCTATTAATTTCAAGCAAATACTTGCTCCCATACGATATACTCATTAGAGGACCTCTGCACTTTTCACTCTTTTATATTGGTTTAACTATTTAAATTTATTTTGCATTTTAGATACAGAATTCTCATTTAATTTTATTATTTTTTTACCACTATCTTGACTTCTTATGTGTTATTTAAACTTAAATTTAAAAGAAGCTTGATAACTTGCTTAAGAATTAGTTATATTTTTCATTGAATAATTATTCTTATTTATTTTTTATTTATTTTTTTGAATAATTTTATATTTGAAATTATTTTGGAAAAGGATAAAATATTAATACATGCAGGAGAAACTCGCTCAAATGATTTAAAAAAAATATTTTTTTTTAAAATGAAAATTGATCACCGAAGGGCAATTCTTGAAAATTGACATTGCAAAGGAAATTTAATAAAAAAATTTAATAAGGATTTAAAAAATAAATTAATTAAATTATGGAAATAAAAAATTTAACTTTCTAGGAATTATACTTAGAGAAATAATAATTTTTCTTTAATTAAAATAAAATTATTAAATTAAAAAAAAATACTTGGTGTTAAGTGCTCTTTTTGCTAAAGCACATGTGTATTTTTACACCTTTGAAAGTAAAAAAAGTCAAACTTAACGGTCAAAGTCAAACTTAACGGTCAAACGGTATTCTTGCACCTAATTTGTAACCACGTGTGTACTTTTACACATCAAAAAAGCACTTGTCACTGGATACTCCTCTGACCAAAGCACATGTGTATTTTTGCATCTTAGCCCATAAATGAATGAAATCTGCCGTATTTGGAAATAACTTTGGGAAAATTTCATTTAGGGCCCAAGGTAGGAAAATATTATAAAAAAATCCTAAAAAAGTCAAATGTCAAAAAAGGCCCTAGGGCATTTTCTAGTATTATTTCAAAAAGTGTTAATAACAATATCAGTACTCCGTTAAAAACAAAATCAGTATCCATTAACAACAAAATCAATATCCGTTAACAACTATCAGTACCCACTAATAACTACGTTTTTCTGAAATAATACCAAAAAAGGCCCAATATTTTCCTACCTTAGGCCTTGAATGGACTTTTCCCAATAACTTTCAAGAGATGGAAATCAAAGTCCTTTGTGCATTGGATTTCTCTTATCATCATTTTTTCATCAACCCTCATAATCTTTAAATCAAATCTGTCCAATCAATATAATACTACTTTAATTTTTCTCTCTCTTTCTCAATCAATGACCCATATAGGCTAATGAAAGAAGAGAAGAAAAAAGTCAATGAGAGGATCTCCTTCCCTTCCTTATCGTCCTATTGGAAAAGAGCTCATTAACCAACCAACTTGGAAGTTTCCTTGATTAGTATGGGTACCACTGATCTAGTGTAAGGAAGTTAGTGGGTCAAACCTAAATACAAGAGCTAGATTTCATTTTCCCCCCGGCTAGCTAATTCCCGCCGTTGAATTCATGATTGAGATTGCCAAAAAATAGTTGTAGAAGATAGTTTTTTTGGGTCAAAAATTATAGAAGACAATGAGAACAAAGGGGACGGTAGAAATATTGGAATTCAAGGAATTTAGATTGCAGACACAAAGCAATCAAGGAAAGATTCTGAAGCTAATTTTAGTCCAAACCGATGAATGAGGAATAAAAACCCACCAACGGTATGTACGAAGCTTTTGCGAGACGACCCATTTCCTAGAGATTCAAATTGGGCCTGGGAATCTTCCATCATAGCCTAGAGAGCTACTTTCAGAGAGAACGAAGGCTACGTTTATATTAATTACTAATAAATTCGTGTCAGTTTTAAAATTGATTAAACTTATAGGTTTACATGTCGAGTTTACTATTTTTATATTTATTCTCACTTTTAAACTCATTTTAAATTTCCAGATTTTGTCATCTTCAATGATTTTATATATGAATTTTATAGAATTTTTTATTAAATATAATAAATTATGAATGTTGATATATTTAATTTCAATTATTTGGATTTAAAATATATTTAAATCAATTGTTGACATTTTTATATTTTAATTATTTAATTATGCACTGTTAATGCTTATTTAATATTCAATTTTTGAAGTTTAGGTAAGTCTTTAAATCGTTTTACATCAGATTTCTAAGATTTTGCTGAAGATTTGAGTTTTGGGAATTTAAACTCATAGTTTTAGAGAAAATTATGTTTAGGTCCCGATAAGAGAAAATACGATAAAATAATTCCTTAAAATCTTAAAATTGTATTTAATTTTTTAAATGTTTTTTTACAATAAATTATAATAAAATATCTATAGATTTGTCAGTATGTCTCCCATAAATTTGTCGGTGTAGCGCTCATAAACTTATCAATGAACAACCCTTAGACTTAAGAGTGAAATTGGAATATATTGCAAAAAAGTCCCACAGAACTTAAAAGATAATATATTGCAAGAAATTCAAAAGATAATTTTTTTTTCATATTTTCTCTTATCTGAGATCTAAATATAATTTTTCTAATAAATTATTTGATTACATGATTATACAAGGAGATACGGTGTCTCTTCAAGAATGCTTCTATTTAAAATTAAATTATACATCAATTTATAAATTAAATAAATTATTTTAAAAAAATACAAGAGATAAAATGGAAAACATAGATTTTAAATCAAAATCCATCCCCAACTAGTCATACGATTTAGTGCCTTGGGAAACCTTCAATTAATGATTTTAGAAGCTTTTATTATATAAGTAAAGACAAAATTCTTTTTATATAGTTACTTTATAAATTGTAGAAGCACTTCTAAAAATTTAAAATAAATTGGTACTTAGTAGGAGGAGTAATACTTTATCCGATTCTAAATATGAGATATAATTTGACTTTTTTGGAGAGATTAAAAAAGCTAATTAAATTACTTTAATATATTTTTTTTTCCTCTAAATTAATTTGTTTGAATAATAAAATGATATATAATTTAAATATATAAAATATATAATATAATGAAATAAATTATTTAATTGTTTTAAGGGTTAAGGAGCAAAATGACCAACAAACTATTGGCCCAGGAGTGTCCTGACCAATAAACTCTTTAGTGGACCAAAACAACCAAAGAACTTTTAAAAATATAAAATTTGCACAATGCCGTTATATTAGAGCTGATGTCC
Source organism: Acacia confusa (assembly GCA_037074495.1). Lineage (NCBI taxonomy): Eukaryota > Viridiplantae > Streptophyta > Magnoliopsida > Fabales > Fabaceae > Acacia > Acacia confusa. The sequence goes on along the minus strand of CM073507.1, from coordinate 1,410,521 downwards.
GTTTTCTGCACTCTCGTAAAAATTACACAATAGAACCTAGATTTTTATGAAACTATATTTAAGCCTTAAAAAATTTCAAAATTTTTATTTTAGTCCCTCCACGTACTTTATATGGAGGGACTAAAGTGAAAATTATAAAAAAATTTTGGGGCTAAAAGATAATTTTGAAATTATCTTTCAAAATTATAGAAAAGAACCTAAAGTTTTAAAAAATTATCTTTTAACCCCAATTTTTTTAATAATTTTTAATTTAGTCCCTTCTTATATTGTACGTGGAGGGACTAAAATAAAAATTTTGAAATTTTTTAGGGCTTAAATATAGTTTCATAAACATCTAAGTTCTATTGTGTAATTTTTGCGAGAGTGCAGAAAACGGACGTTATCTCTAATATAACGGCATCGTGCAAATTTTACATTTTTAAAAGTTTATTAGTCGTTTTAGTCTACTAAAGAGTTTATTAGTCAGGACATTCCTAGGTCAATAGTTTATTGGTCATTTTACTCCTTAACCCTTTTTTTAATTTCTTTTAAAAAAGTGAACACGATAGAGCATTAATAATAAGAAGCTTTTAATTTGAGTTTTGTTTTTGGGCCGAGAATATTGATCTTGAGTAAATGGAGAAATCCAGACAATATAGTTGAAGGTTTGGGCGGCCCGCATTTGATGCCTCTGGAGGATCGTGCACGTGTAACCACGCCAATGGAACCTTGAAAAACGTCTCCATTTATAACCGGCAGCAGTCCAAGTTCAAGATAGGACTAGGCCCTTAGGTCATGGATTTGATCCCCTCTATCGTATTGGGAATTTTTTGGTAGACGATCTCGTAAGTCCTTAGGTCATGGATTTGATCCCCTCTATCGTATTGGGAATTTTTTGGTAGACGATCTCGTAAGTCCTTAATAAATAATCATAGAGCCGGTGTACCCTGGCTGACTTTAGTAGGGTGACTGGTTTCCAAAGCTTTTTTATATATATAAAAAAAAAAACTGGCAGCAAATAAGCTTTCCTTTCTCGCTGTTTCTCAGCTTCCAGAAGCGCCTAAACAGAAAATCAACCTCTTCACGTTAACAAGCTTCCAGATTCTCCTATTTCGCCTCTCAAGTCTCAAGCACCTACTGGCAACACCTGAACCTATCTGATCAGTCCTCACCCAGCACTCCTCTGCTTCTCGAGTTTCTGCTCAGGTATGCGCTCCGTTGCTCCCCATCACGCTCCAATTCTTGTTATATTTTCTTTTTATCGGTTTATTCCGTTATATATGTATATATATTTGAAACACTCGCGGATGGAAAGATTTTAATAGTTATTCAATTATCATAAGAATCTACATCAATCTATATACGCAAACTTATTAGTCGGAAGAATTTTATTATATAAACATATATTTATACTTCGTTCGTGGTAGAAATATGCAATTTTATTATCTGAATTGTTTCGCAGGAAGAATGAGTCGCCTGTCAAGTCGCACTATTTATGTTGGCAATCTTCCTGGTGATGTTCGTTTGAGAGAAGTTGAGGATCTTTTCTATAAGGTACGCTTGGTTATTGTTTTATGCAGTATTCCTCAGGCCGAAATACTTTGCCTAAAGATGCGTTGCTATATATTCTTTATGATGTACAAAGTGTTCTCTTCATAAGCATGCCATGTCATTCTCTATGATGTTGCTTTCAGTTAGCTTAGTTAGTATATAAGCCATGTCATAGGGTTGGAGACAAAAAAAAAATTATTCTTTAGTATTTTTTCCACTGGTATATTTTTTGTTCTTTCAATTATGGTTGTAGATCTAGGTTTACATTGTATCCGTTCACTAACTTCTGTCTTCACTTTCTGATCTTAGTATGGTCCTATTGTTGACATTGATTTGAAAATCCCTCCAAGACCACCTGGCTATGCTTTTGTGAAGGTATGTCCAGATGTCATGATATAATGAGGTATTTCTCACACTTTCCTTTCCATCTTATATCTTTTGAACGTGATATTTTGCAGTTTGAGGATCGTCGTGACGCTGAAGATGCTATTCACTATCGGGATGGTTATAATTTTGATGGTTTCCGATTGCGAGTCTGTAAAGTTTCTTTTATCAGTTTCAATTTTTCTGTTTTATGTGACAGTTTATGATGTCTTTCAAACATCTGTTTCTCTGACACCCATAGGTTGAATTTGCTCACGGTGGGCCGGGATATTCATCATCCGTTGACCGTTACAGTAGTTATAGTGGTGGTGGTGGTAGCCGTGGGGCTGCCAGGCGTTCAAACTATCGTGGTATGTATTTTCACTTGATATAAAGTTTGCAGTTTCATATATTATTTTAATTTCCCTTTCATTTTTGGTTTCAATTTATATATAAAAATGGAAAAAAAAAAAAGCTTGTAACGAGCTTTTTTGGTTCAATTTGCAGTTCTGGTCACTGGATTACCCCCTTCAGCTTCATGGCAAGACTTGAAGGTATGAATGGTTCTTTTTTCGTAAGATTGTTTGAACATTACCACATTAAGTGCTTGGAAAAGTTTGATGATATTTATTGTCAAAGTCTCAGAATTGGATGATAATTAATGTGAAACCTACACTAATACTGAGTGTTCAATGACTAGGATCACATGCGTAAAGCTGGTGATGTATGTTTCTCTGAAGTCTTTCGGGAGCGTGGTGGTAAGTGGAATGAAATTTAATGTACTCCTTATCCTATTTTGTCTACAAGAACAATTCGTAAGAATTGGGTATTCATCTTTCAAATATAGAGGGCAAGTCTAAAGCCAATATGTCATGGTTGGCAGACCCTTTACATTCTGGACTTGATGAGAAATGGTTAAGAATCGAGATAGATATTTGGATGAAATTTGCTGAATGCTGATGCAACGAAACAAGCAAAAGAATAAACATATCCGAAGTGACGTGTTTTCCTGAGGATTATCCTTTTTTTTTTATTTTTTTATTTTTTTTTATTTTTAAAATTTAATGAGTTTTAGATCCAAGACTGTAGGTAGATGACTTTATGTGTGGTACTGTAATATTTTTAGAAGATTTTTATTTCTTTTACTCCCTGCAACTCACTAAGAAGTGTGATTTTGCCCCTGTTAAATTCAATGTTTATGTAGGCATGACTGGGATCGTGGATTATACTAATTATGATGACATGAAGTATGCTGTGAGTATTCTGGTTTCATCTTTTAATTGGTTGACCCCCTTTGAGCTGAATTTTTAAGAGGACTATCATCTCTATCACTGGCAATGTGGTTCCTCTTCAATAATATGCCAATATTTGTATTTCCTTCTTTCGCAGATCAGGAAACTTGATGACTCCGAATTCCGGAATGCATTTTCTCGCGCATACATACGGGTATATGATTTTGCATTTTGGCTCCATACCGCTTCCTGCTTGTGTGATTATTTTCTTAATCATTTATTTCTTTGGTTGGTGATTGATCTAGGTGAGGGAATATGATCGACGAAGTTATTCTAGGAGTCCCAGCCGTGATTCAAGGAGGAGTTATTCTAGAAGCTATAGCCGCAGTCCTTATAGGTCACGAAGCCGAAGCCGAAGCCGCAGTTGGAGTCAGGACCATAGTTATAGAGGCAGGGGCAGAAGGTTGATTTGCTGCACTGTTCAAGCATGATTTTGTCTCTGTTGCAATTATGAATTGAAAAATTGACTGGCATTCATATGTTGCAGTTATTCACCCAAGGTAAAACGTTCAAGACGTTCTATATCTCTTTCAAGGTTAGTTTCTACTTTACCTCTTTTTCTGTGTTCTTGTTTTTCTGATTTTAGTTTATATGGTGATCACACATTTACATGATTCACGTATTTGACATGAAACCCCTTAAATTCTGCTGGATCGATCTAATATCATATCATGTACGGATTCTTTTTTTAGATGGATTGTGCTTTAATATTTGCCTTCATCTTTATATTCCTAGTAGGGTCTTACATACCTTTTTCGTTCAGTTGTGGAGTCTCATATTGGATGGGCTTCTCATTTCATGTGTGTCCTATTGGAGTTTAAAATCGTATTTCCAATATGAAAATGCTTTATTATGACATCTACTTAGTTCTCATTAAAACCTAATGCTGCTCCATAGATTTGTCAGCACAATTTTTAATATTTGGGAAGGTGGAGAGGGAATTGTTAAGTGGTTCATCAGGTTGGCCGCTAATCATACAATGTTCCCTTGGTTGACTTGTTTGTTATCTAAATGTGGCTTTTAGCATAACCTCTGGACTGCATGTTACGATCTTGATGGCATGTGGTACTCAAATGTCTGCAACTTTGTGATTGAGGTAATACAGTTTTATTGATGAGTGCCTATGGAACAACTTAATGCTCTGACAATTGATAAGAATGATTTATTGATGTTAGTCATGGTCTGCTGATGTTGTAGTCCGGATGACTGTATATGGATGAGTTGGAATCTAAAAGCTGGATTATCCAAGGAATCCTACAATTCCAGGAAATAGATTCTATAGCTTAATCAGACTTAGAATGAGATACCGGGTCCTATTGATTTTCCACTTGGCAGCTGCATTAGACTTGTGGTAGATTTGATTCTTCCTTTTGGTTGTGCCAACTTTGATGTGGAACTGATATTGGGCTTGTGGATCAAGCATTTTGATGGATCATTGTGGATATTTGATTTTGTCGTTTGTTTCTTCATAAATTTGCAGATCCCGCTCAAGATCCAGATCTCCATATTCATCTGTAAGTGCTATCTAACTTGCATGACCTGAGATTATTTAGAGTGGTAACAAAAAGAACGAAAATTCAATATTGTCTAATTTTCTTGACATTTGCCTAATCTTTGCCCTCTGCATTTTGCATGCCACACAAGAGTAGGAAATAGGATAAAGAAACGCCAGCCAAAAGAGGGTTTGGACGCAAACGGTATTTAATACGTACATGAATTTATTCCAGAACATAATTGTATGGTACTGTTCTTTGTGTGCTGAGCAGGCTTCACCTTATAGAAGTTACAGTCCTCGCCGTAAAAGCTTGTCGCGATCCCGTTCACCTTCGGTATGTTCTAATATTATCCTTAAAGGTTATTTCTGGAGTTGATTATGAATTTTCTCTCTCGAAAGTAATGGCTTGAGTTCCCTGACGTTCTGTATGATTGGTTGGCAGGTGAGATCTGACCGCAGCAGATCTGTTGACTCTGGATATCGCTATTGAGAGATGAGGGCTTTTTTGCGGGATTTGCTGAGACATTTCATGTGAAGCTTTAGGATGTACAAGAATCATATGTAGCTAACTAGTTTCCAATGGCGTTGACTTTGAGTTCTAAATAAAGGGCCAGATGATGCATTTAAAGTAGTTGATTTTTTATTTTTTTTTTGATAAAAGTAGTTGATTTAATCGGCCAACAAAAACAGTTTATATGAATTAGAACTAAATTATCTGTATGATTACAATAAACTCTCCTAGTTCTTGCTAACCAGCTTGCCATGCTGGTTGGGAAGTGGTTTGTCTTAATGGTCAGTCCCTGACATTTCATAATTAGTTTTGCTTGATGTCGTCGTGTGTTACGAGTCACGACTGTCTCCTGAGAGGAGGAGAAATATTTTGGTATGATTTTTCAATAGAGCTACAGACTGAATTGACTTCTATTATTATTTTTCCGATGGCCATGACATTGGGCAACAAAATTAATTTTTATAGGATTATGGAATTATCTTTAAACATACTATAACTAAATGTCAAATGTGTAAGCTTTTCATAATTTGACATCTCTCAATAAGGTGGTTGCGAGTTCGAATTTCCAGGCAGTGTGTATTTTTCTTATATTAAAGAAAGATGGATTTGAGTAGGTGTAAACACTAGATTCTGGTGAAAGGGGGGAAAAAAGAAGAAAAGAATAATGGTATGTCATTATTAATGTTCTAATCCTGAAGAAAATAGGCAACAAAATTAGATTTTTTAGAAGATTATGCAATTTTAAACATCACATACAAATTATATTACGATGTTATAATGTACTATCATCAATATTTATTTCTCCTGTAATGTTTCATAAAAAGCAAAAGGTTATAAAAATAATATAACAGTCTTAGAATAAATTTCAGGGGATTAGAGTGAAACTTGTTATCGAAAGTGAAATAGAGATCCGTTCCAGCAAAGGACCATTTTCATAGAGATTGTAATTAAACTCCAGCAATCCTCCATTGCAATGGTTACTTGCCCATTTCAATTGAAAAATCATTTTTACGGGATTCCATTCCATGGTATGAAAATCACGATAACTGTTCCTTGTCATGGGTTATACTTGTTACTAAAAAACATCCAAATATTAATTTTTTTTATCCAAGGATTAAATTCTTTTAACGCAACTGAGAACTTGACCATCATTCATGCAAACGAGATATAGCTCATGTAATTCCCATACACAGGGCCAGCTCTTGCACAACTGTCAACAATCACCCTCACCACGATATGCAGGTAAAGTTTCAGTACTTGAATTCTCAATAAAAGGGGCATTTGCACCACCGTCAGTCATTACAATCAATCCAGCGACAGCTGTCCTCGTCCGCTTAACGTAACGAGTCGTCTCAATGCCCCAAAGCTCTGCAAATACCTGATTTCTCCAATTAGACACCATCTTATTTTATGCCCCCGGAGGAGAAGAAACTAGAGCAAGAAGATAATGTCCATCAATCACACAACCACCTGTCTACCAGGTGAATTCCAGGGCCAGCCGGAGTTTGTAGTCAGCCATGACATGACAGACCTTGGAGGCCAAAGCATTACTTAAACATTTCTCAAGCATATATAAAATTTTGATATTCCCTAGTAGTGAAGTTTTCTTCGCAGGGAAACAAGCATGTCACCGATTTTGTGCAGGCGTCCTCTCTGACCCATGCCTTAATCGAAATCCTAATGATCTCATACTTGGGTCAGACCCGCCAAGAGCCTGGTGGTACGCTACCCAAATAGAATCTCTATCAACATGGTTTGACGACAAGGCAGGCAAGGGATCTCTTTCCCACGCATGGAAGTGACTTGGTAGGTGGCTTTCTTCTTGAAAATTGCGCCCTGATGAACCTGGAGGAACAAGAAAAAAGCCACCACCTTGGTCTGGCGATGAGGCCAGTGGTGCTAACTGTGCTGATCCTCTATGACTGCTAGATCTTCGGTTTCCAGAAGCAATAGGCGTCCGCATGGCTGAGTTATTAGGTTGATGCTGTTGATAGTATGCCTGAAGAGCCTGAACTCTATCTCGTGCCCGAGCATTGCTGCCTGGATAAGGAGGGATCATTGAGGAAGCAACTGAGCTCCCAGCTCTCGCAGCAGAGCTGCAGAAATTTACATGCATCAAATGTCAGCGGCCCATGGATTTTGTGCGTGCGTGTCTGTGTGTGGGTAACTATTATTTATGAGAGGCTACAATACAAAACTGAACACGAGTATATCAAATCACATTTGAGCGATTAAATCACGTGCAAAAACATTTTTTCTCTTCTAATCACAAAGGAGGTACCTGTGCCCAACAAGAAAAGGATGCATAAAAGGTCCCGATCTGGGTATTTCCAAACCACCCCTGGCCGGCCTTTGACTGGCAGGTGATATTGAAGGCTGATCAGCAGCACTAAGATGACTGCTGGCAGTAGAGAAAGGCGCAGAATGGTGTTCCCAACTATGATAATGGACATCCACAGCAGGAAAAGTGTAGGAAGCTGGCATGTCATTGGGCAAAGATGGCCCATTCCAGGGGTTGGTAAAGTTAGAAGGTTCGGAAACCGTTCCTCCAGAGTTGGACGAAGATGGATGTATTGGTCCAATGTATGCAATATATGGACAGTGATAACTAGCAGATGGTGTATGTTCGGCAAATATGGCTTGTTGTCCCACAATATCATGATCTGCATCCCAACATTCCAGTCAAGATAGCATATTCAGTCAAATGCAAGCTTCAACTACAACTAAAAGGAGATGCTGATACCCAGGAAGAAGGATCTTACATGCAGTTGATGGAAATTCCCCTTCCCTGGAAAAAGGAGCACAATATTAAAAAAGAGTTGCAAGGAGCTAATCATTTCCTAAAAGCAAGGATTTCAGGGCTTTAAATTATTTCATTTGTTTCCTTTTAAAGGAAGGCAAGGAAGAGCATCTGTATAACTGAAAGTGAAACACCCCCCCCCCAAAAAAAAAAAACCCAAAAAAAGAACAATGCAAAAGGCCATCTCAAATTTCTATACAACATCGTAGAATGTATATCTAAATCTAATAATTGCAAAGCTACTACAAAACACTGCCAGATACAACCAGAACTGATTCTTCCATATAAGTGAGCCGAGTAATTTATGCATTTTCGAAAGGACATGCAATTAAGCTATAAACTTTTTTCTCAATTAAAATCAACTATACTTTATGAAGCTTCTAAAGAACCACCTTTTCTATTTCTATCAATGTTGCAGGCTTCAAAATCATGATTGAATATTAGGATAGTCAACCACGAAAAGAGGAATACACAAACTTGAGAAAACGCCTGTGCACACCCGCTCACACAAATTAGCAAAAATGGCAGCACGGGCAATTACCCATAAAAACAATCACAAACACATACTAGTATACAAACTTACTCAAAAGGTGGAGGCAGTCGAGCCAAGCTACCAAACGGACACCAATGAACTCCGAAAGACTGCCAAGAAAGCAATAGAAGTCAAAATCATAAGCAGAAGACAGTCCACACACATATAAGCAAACCCAATCATTTCAACAACTCATGTTTAAAAAAAGGGAATAGCCGGAGAACACATGTACATTCTCTTTTACACACAATTTTTGAAAGAACTTAAAATTAGTTTACAAGTCAGAAGAAGTCAAGATGTAATCTGTACATAATCTGTACTGGCGAGGGCATTTATAGGCACAGATGACAAAGAACCAACTTAGGTTGCTCGAGAGAAAACATTGCTAGCAATTAGAAAGGCAGTATTTATATCAAATTCTGCAAGAGTAGGCATATGGGGAAAAACTTACAATATACAAAAAGAAAAATATATTCATATATGTAATGCTATTTTCATAACAACAAATAGCATGCACATGCCATTAGCATAATAGACCAAAAGAAGGAACTAAAAGAAATAATAATGTTGATAAAGTTTCTTTGGCAAGCATAAAATACATCGCAAGAGAAAATAATAGTACCATTAAAATTATAAGAATAAATGATGAACATGATAGAGACCATACCATTTCAGAGTAGCTAAGATCATAAAGGTCCTCATCATGCGCCCAATCATCCATGCTTAATTCAGGATATGACCGAGAGCCATTAGCATAAAGCCACTGGCCTTTCTCAATCTTCCGACAATTGGGACATTGCATTGCCCCTTTTACATTGAAAGCTGAACCAATGCAATCTGAACAATTCAAAACATATAATCATTGGCATGAGAATATGATGCAGGTATTATCATGTCAGGAATTTAATTCTAAGAAATTACATGCAATCTAGCGATACCACAGTGCTTTGATGCAAATAGTTACAACTTACAAGGAACTCTAATAACTGTCTCCATTAAAGCAACATACAAACTAATACATAGATGGAAAATACAAAACCAATGTTGGACCTGGAAGAGATTAAGGTTCAATTAAATTTATTTTTATGTTTTTGCAATTATTATACTGTTAGGTTTTCTTCAATTTATTCTGATTTCAGCTTTATCTCCACTGTCTAAATTAGTTTGAATTATTATTTTATTATTTATATCAAGGCTCTATAAATAACCATATGACTTCTCATTTGTATCATTATTATTTTATTATTTTGCTGTCACACACTCTACTTCACTTTCTTTGATCTTCCCTCAGAATCTGTTTGTATGAAGGATTAAAACTATGGAAAGAGATTGGGAAAAGACAATCCCTTGATTGGCGTGCCATAAATGCTTTTCTGAGCCTAGGTTGGGAATGTAACATCTCGATTTCATTAAGTAAATGGGGATTTAGGGCTCGTTTGGATATAACTTTTGGAGAATAATTTTTGAGATTTACGAGGTAAAAATGGCTTTTGGAAAATAGCTTTTGAGATTTACTAGGTATAAATGATTTTTAGAAAATAACTTTTAGATAAAAATGATAGTGGTTGTATAACTTTATAATCTAGGTTTTGACAAAAACTTGTGAAACACCCTAAAATTGTTCAGAAATTATTTTGCATTAAAACCTACGTTTTGGTGAAAGATTTCCAAACACCCATATTTTTTCTAGAAGATATTCTACATTAAAACCTAGGTTTTGTCATAAGTTTACTAAACACCCCTATTTTTTCCAAAAATTATTCTGCATCAAAACTAAGTTTTAGATCCCAAAACCTAAGTTATTTTTTCCAGCTTTTTCTCTCTCCTTTGCTATCATCAGTATTTTTTTTAGTATTAGTCAGTATTCTTAAGATATTTCTTTAGTACCTTTCAGTACCTTAAAATATTTTTTCAACATCCTGATTTTTTTTTTCAAGATTAGAAAGTATTTTTTTTTAGTACATACCATAAAATATTTTTTCAAGATTGTCAATACCCTGAATTATTTTTTCAAGATCCTAAAATAAATTTTTAAGACCATGAGAAGTATTTTTTCAGTATTAGTTAGTAATAAGTATTTTTTTAGTACCCGTCAATATCTTAAAATATTTTTTCAAGATCAGTTATTACCTTGAAATATCTTTTTAATAACCTAAAATAAATTTCTAAGATCATGAAATATTTTAGGGTACTGATTGGTACTAAAAAAATATTTCATGATCTTAAAAATTTATTTTAGGATAGTACAAAAATATTTCAAGATAATGATTGATCTTGAAAAAAATATTTCAGGGTGCTGACGTATACTAAAAAGATATTCTATTTAAGGATACTAAGAAAATACTTCATGGTTTTGAAAATTTATTTTATGATTTTGAACAAATATTTTAGGATAATGACTGATTTTGAAAAAATATTTCAGGATATTGAAAGATACTAAAAAATATCTTAAGGATACTAACTAGTACTGAAAAAACATTTCATGATTTTGAAAATTTTCTTTAGGATATTGAAAAACTATTTCAGGGTACTAAAAAAATAATTAAAGATATACTGAAAAAATACTGACGATGGCAAATGAGAGAGAAAAATCTGAAAAAATAGTTTTTTTTTTTTCCAAACCCTAGATTTTGATGCAAAATAGCTTCTGGAAAAAATTTGGATGTTTGGTAAACTTATAACAAAAGTTAGATTTTGATGCATAATAGCTTCTGGAAAAAATAGAGGTATTTGGCAAATTTGTGACAAAACCTAGGTTTTATTTCCAAAACCTAGATTTTGGAACCATCCAAACAGGCCAAATAGCTTAACTATGAGGTTTGGGTTATAAACTCCTAGGAGAGAGAAAGAATGGAATAGGATATGAAATAGTAGGAAAAGACAAAGAAATCTTCCACATATTTTTAGGTAACATTAGCTACTGGGCGCTCAAATCACAATTTTTTTTTTTTTTTTTGCCCCAAAAGAGGGGTGGTTGTTCAAAAAATAGAAGGAAGAGGGGGATAAACCCTAAGTTGAGGAATTTAGGAGTTTTGTGCAATTGGAGGATTCAATGGTCAATTGAGGTTTCTAATGGATCATTTGAGCTAAGCAATGATTGAACTTGAGAAGAGGAATTGGGATTTTAAAGTTACTATAAAGTTAGGAAATAAACTTGATATAGGCCATGTGTTTTCATACAAAAGGCATCATTGGCCTATGATACTGGGGAAGAGAGAAAGATTAAAAGGGTGCCATAACGTCTTTTGGCATTTTAAAACTTCCGTTCCATTTTTCAAACAAAAACCATCTTAGAATTCCATTGATTTTTTCTATTCCAGCAAACATACTTTTAAAACCTAGTTCAATTCTCTTTGTTGTTCTCATCCCCAACACCTTTCCTACCCCTCATTCCATAAAAAATCATTCCAGCATACCAAAAGACCTTTATTCTCTCTCCTTCTCCTTCCCCCCTTATTCCCATTTGGCTTCCATTAATTTGGTACTAGAGCTTAGTCCCTCTCGCTACTTGCACAATACCATCCTTGGAAATTCACCAAAAACCCCACCGGAAACTTAGAATTCAGGTCTGTCATACTAAACCCCATGGTTCCAGGCATCAAATCAACCAACGGACCACACCTTCAAGATAACTGCCTCAAACTTGACCAGACCCAAAAGTTCTGTTGTTGGCACCAGCTGCACATACCACACACCAAAAGAGCTCCCTATAGGTACTTTCACAAACCACATACGCCTATATGCCCCAACACTCAGACTTCCGTTTTATTTAGACTTTTCTCACACCTTCCCACTGCAGCCATTCAAAAAGCAGCACCATTATTACCGGGCTTTCTTGAATTCATTTCATGCATTAGTAATTATTTTATTGTTGGGTTTTCTTATGTTTATTTTGAATTAGGCTTTATCTCATCTCCTTTGGATTTAAATTAATTTGAGTTATTCTATTATTTCCATCTAATGACCTACAAATAGCCCTGAGAATTCACTGTTTATCATTTCTATCTCATCTTCAAGTCATTAATTGGATATCATTTCTAATGTTTGTTATCCGAGAAATTCTCTTCTTATGCTTCCTACTCACTGTTTACTCATGAAAACTTGTTCCTCAATGTTGTCAAGTTGGATAAGCACAAGTCTGCATACATTTCTAAAATCTGAACAGAAGTCTTTGCATATGTTTTAGCAACTTAGTTCAACATTCTAGTGTCAAAACCTGAGCAACTCAATCGAACAAGGCCCAGATTATTTCTGAATAACATACACATAGATACATTTATGCCGCCAGGATTTAAGTTCGAACCTTGAAATCCAACATGGATGTTTATAATCCATTCTAGAGTTAACTTCAACATGAAGAGACAATCAATCATGACATCAAATGACATGTACAACAAATAGAACAACAATGCCATACAAGTATCGTGCTTGGCTGACATGTACAACGAATAATGTAACCAAATGTCATGCAGATCTTATTTTTTTATTTAGTGAGAAATCCTAGACCCAACAAGGAACAAGTGTCACGCTTGGCTGACATTTTTATTTCTTATCTCCCGACCCGTAGTGAAAACTGAAATTAGATTTCAACAACTCCAGTTCAAATAATTCCAATTGGCACATTGATAGTTCCTCAATTTTACTCTGATGTCATTCATATTAAACAAGTAAAAAAGGCAATTTCTAATCAAATTGCGTACTCAAATTCCATCAAGCCAAACAACGTGCAATAGAATAATTCCCAGCTCCACCACAAATTAACTTACCCAGATGAAATTGATGCCCGCATTGAAGCTTGGCCCACGATCTATCTTCATTATCAGCAACAATCTCGAGGCAGATTGAACAAGACACTGAACCAAATGATTTGCCTCCAGCACCGGCATCCCCGTCGCCGTCATCAACCATCACATCGTCATCAACTCCAAGACCCATCACAAAACGGAAGCTTCAAAGCCCTAATTTTGCAGACAGAGATAACACGGTTTAATATTTGCCTTCTCTCCGTCTCGCTAGCGACGTACACCGGCAACAAGCAATCATGCCGGGAAAACGAGATAGTAGATAGGTGAAGCTGAGATCTAAATCGTTGCAGGGGCGGAGGAGGAGGAAGATCGTTCCTGGTGGGCAAATGCAATCCGATTGGAAAAAGGAAAAATCTGCTTTCTGGGTCCGTCTCTCTCAGTTGGACTCTTTATCTCTGCGTCTTCATTTGTTACCGTTGGATCATTCAGTGTCGGGGTAAGATAATAAACGCTGTCCAACCGAAACTCATCTACGGCTGGCGTTGATCTGGTGGGCATTTTTCAGCGTTTCACGTGTTCATAATAATTTTATTTTCCTTTTATACCCTTGAGCTAATTATAAGGAGGTCCCAAAAAAAGATTTAATTACTTTAGGGTTTAACGACGACTGAGGATTATTGACCCTTCTGAATAATTCAGTCCATCTTTGAGACCTGGTTTATATAATTTTTTGACCTATCAAACTTTGCATTATTCTTTTAATCTTTTTTATTTTTCTTAGCCAGCTTATCAAATTTAATATTATTTAAAATCTAACAACTATATATTATAAGAGTTTATATTATTTATACAATATTTAGTAAATTAATTTCATATAACAATTATATATTTTTAAAATGCTGTTATCATATATTGTTAAAGTAGTAGCTTTCAATTTATCAAATTCACCTTTGAAAAAATGCGAAATGTGCAGGAATGACATTTGGAAATGAGATGTCTTGTAGAGTACTTATATACCTAGCTAAGCGTGCTTTAAAGTAGAAGGAAAGCAAAAATACATTAAAAACACAATATAACAGCACCGTCCTGTGACAGTCATTGAATTAATCATTGAAGAAGGTATCAGTTGGTAGAACCATCATCATTCATTATACATAGAGAATGAATTATTGAATTAGGGGTTGGTGTGAGCAATAATAGCCTCCTTATGCATACTTATTATAAAATAATAAGCCTTTGTTTTAATTTGAGATAAATCATACTCTTCATTTTTTACTGGCAAATCATATTTTCCGAGGGAAATAAAATCTTAACATTATACGTGGATATAAAATTTGAATTATTGCAAAACTATTCAACTTTAGTCTCCGTTTTGGTCTTGTCGCAACACTCGTCCTCCTTTGGAAGCAAGGGAGAAACCGTCTTTTGATCAAAGAAATCAAAGTGATGAGTAATGACGCTAAATGAGATGCAGGTGGGTGCTAGATTTCGGTGGCTGCAATATAATAAGACTGTTGTTGCAGTGGAAGAAGAATAAAATTACGAAATAAAAGGATAAAAGAACAAAAATACACATATGCTTTACTTTTGGGAGTGTTCAGCACCATATGTTTTTTTTGGAAAAAAAAAAATACAAATGTGGTTGCAATATAATAAGAAATCAAAGTGATGAGTAATGACGCTAAATGAGATGCAGGTGGGTGCTAGATTTCGGTGGCTGCAATATAATAAGACTGTTGTTGCAGTGGAAGAAGAATAAAATTACGAAATAAAAGGATAAAAGAACAAAAATACACATATGCTTTACTTTTGGGAGTGTTCAGCACCATATGTTTTTTTTGGAAAAAAAAAATACAAATGTGGTTACCATTTTAGAGCAAAAATCACATCCCACCGTTATATTATTATTCACTGTAATGAGAGAGTAAAAGACGAAGTGAACAATATATAACGGCGATGAAAGTAACATAATGATGAGATGTGACTTTTACTTCAAAATGTTAATCACGTGTGTATTTTTATTCTAAAAAATTAGATACTCTCCAAAATAAATTATATTGTGTTGCTCATTTACCCTGAATAAAACTTATATTTCAGAAAAAGATGGCTGCTATTCAGATGGTCAACCGCATAAGTTCAGTGAATGAATCATTCGCTTTATTCCTGTTCCTATCTCACGTCACGCCATCTCTGAAAGTGTAAAGAATATGTCTAAAGCATATTCTGAAGCCACTGTGACTCCAAACCTGAAACCGCGCTTCCACTTACAACGAGTATCCACTAAATGAATATTAGCAAATCTTAAGTGCATCAGATTTTGTGAGATTTTCGATCACAAGACATTAAATGATTACAGTTTAACTTTAAAAAGTTAAAAAAAAATAAACCATGCATCAGATTTTGTCCTGCCTGTAATATGATAACTTGTTTATTATAAATTACGCCCTAAATATCAGCCTTAAATCTAATCTATCTTTCACCGACGTAAATAACCCAATATCTTTTTTTCCGGGATAAGCGGCATGAAAATATATTGTCCTGGAAAATTTAAAAAAACGATTTAATGATCGATTAGTAAAGGTGATAAGCGCAAATTTCGGGTTGTTTTATTACTATAAACGTCGATCTCCATCTAAATATAAGACTTAATTAGTTTTTTAAAAAAATTAAATAAGCTTTTTTAAACTAATTTATTTGACATCCAAGAAAAATCTAAGTAATATAAACATCTGCAATTCCACCGTCAACTTGACAACCTCTCTATAAAAAGCTCACCGCCTTTACCGTCCTGAAGCTCTCCGCGAGACAACGACAACAAGCAGAAGAAGAAGAACCAGGAGATCTCCAACCATGCTAGTTTATCAGGATATTCTTACTGGTACATAAATCGTTAATCTTTGATCGTCTTCTTTGGTTGATTAAGCAACTCGTTTGTCTTCTTTGGAATCTTGTAAGTCTGAAATCTGAATTTGATGTCCGCGTAAATAATAAGCTGTTGCCCGAAGCCGGCTTCATCGCATGTTCGTCTTTACATTTACATTTCGATTTCATAAAAGTTTATAGAATCCCTTTCCCTTGACATAATATAATCTTATGCGAGCTGAATGAAATCAAAGAACTTGACGATATTATCGCCGAACGGATTGGGTGAATACTATCGATTCTATAACAGTATGTAGATACTTGCGCTCATGTGATGAATTTTCAGGTGATGAGCTTCTCTCGGACTCATTCCCATACAAGGAGACTGAGAATGGAATGCTATGGGAGGTGGAGGGAAAGGTGGGGAATTATTTAGCATTTATTTGCATAATTTGTGTCCTCTGTTCTTCTCCCTTTTATATGGCTAACCAAGATGATGTTACTTCTGGCAGTGGGTTGTTAAGGGGGCAGTCAATGTAGATATAGGCGCTAATCCTTCAGCAGAAGGCGGTGAAGATGAAAGCGTTGATGATCAAGCTGTCAAAGTGGTTGATATTGTTGACACTTTCAGGCTTCAGGTAAGCAACATTTCTTATTCTGTTTTAGCCAACTTTTTGTCAGTGCTGTGTGTGTAAACGGAAAATTGCTTTTTCAGGAGCAACCTGCGTTTGATAAGAAGCAATTTGTTGGTTTTATGAAGAAATATATTAAGTTGCTGACGCCCAAATTAGAGCCGGAGAAGCAAGAATTGTTTAAGAAGCACATTGAGGGAGCAACCAAGTGTCTCCTGTCGAAGCTCAGTGATCTCCAATTGTAAGTTTCAACAGATTTCGTTTATCGTGTCCTTGGCTGATAGATAATACTTGATTGCCAGGGGCCATATTCTTTTCTCATGAACTATACTGACTGATTGAACTCGAATGTGGCAGTTTCGTGGGAGAAAGTATGCATGATGACGGCACCGTGGTGTTTGCATACTACAAGGAAGGTGCTACTGATCCAACTTTTATCTACCTTGCCTACGGATTGAAGGAAATCAAGTGTTAAGAGTTCATGGACTGACATAGCAACTTAAGCAGTTATTGTCTTTGGGGTGAGAACCTATATTTACTATCGTTTAGTGTATCTTCTTTTTTATTTGGACTGAATCATAATCTGTAGTCTAATTGTACGCTCTGGGTTTTGGAAGAATTCGGGTGTATAGTGTTCTCCCTCTCATATGTTGAGAAATGTGAGATTTGGCTGTGGACTTTTACGTGGTCTTTTTTTGTCCACAACCTTTTACGTGGTCTGATGATTAAATAACGTCATTTATTCTGGAGATGCTACTAATAAATAAATAGAAGCATGCCTTTTGCTCAAGGGTAATAAGCATTACCTAGCTAGACTGTGGTCTTATTTCATGGTGCATTAATATGAATTGATATTCAATCGCTGGGAGCATTCTCTCTACTGCGAAGATTTTACAGAATTTTTTTGCTCAGAAAAGATTTTACAGAATGATCTCACGTGTTTATATAATGAATACCAGTGCACCAATTAAATTAGGTGTCCCGAACGTCTGTACTTCCGGATGATAATTTCGCAATAAGCACAATTTCTTCTTCTATTATCTTTCCCCGGTTAAATTTCTTATAATTCTTGAACAATTTGTTTCCTCGACGCGTGCAAATCTGCCTTCAGGGCGATTCCTCAATTATCTCACTAATACGCATACCGTGTTTGTTTGGTCATTTTGTCTAAATGCGGTTACCTCGTACAAATCAAACTGAGTCAGCGCGCAAGTTCTGAAATAGCATGCATACAGTAATCGTACTTCTATAACTAAGAAGCTGACATCAAACTACATCTCTCTTTAATGAAGGCACGATGTTAATACATTCCACAAAGAAATATCGATAGTCAATGTTATCGTTTTTAAAGTAGTGTTTGGAAACCTTCTAAAACCTAAGTTTTGTGTAGTACGAGGTAAATATGTGAAGGGAGTTTTGTCTCGGCTTACTCAAAACCTAGATTTTGTGCATCTTCCAAACAGGCACTAAGGCTTACATCAGGGGAAGAGACATTCCATCTTATGCGTAATAATTCAAGCTTGCTTTCTTCTTTGCTTGGACCTGAATTATGCCTTCATTAAAGTCCTCGTGGTTCACCTGCAATTAGGGAAGAAACAGTTAGCATACCACAACCCAAAGTTTTTTTCCTGCCTTGCTTTCTGTGTATTACAACAACCGACAGGTTTAACATATTAATTTGGTGACAGGCTTCAGAATTGCGTAGATTCAACAAAATACTAAGCAACTCACTACAATGTTCTCAGTAAAAATTATAATTCGCTCAAAACTAATGAGTTATGGTAAAACCAGGTATTAATCCAGAAGCAAAGAAAACTTCAAACAGCAATGTGTACCTAGTAGCATGATTCATCACGACTATCGTATTTGCTTATATTAAAGAAAAAGAATAAAC
The DNA here is from genome assembly GCA_037074495.1 of Acacia confusa. Lineage (NCBI taxonomy): Eukaryota > Viridiplantae > Streptophyta > Magnoliopsida > Fabales > Fabaceae > Acacia > Acacia confusa. The sequence continues at coordinate 1,391,865 of CM073507.1, read as the reverse complement.
CTCTGTAGCATCTCGACGAAGAGCCAGCATGCCTGCCTCAACACAGACAGCTTTTAGTTGCGCTCCATTAAAATCATCCGTGGATCGGGCAAGTTCTTCGAAGTTGACATCCGGATGAACATTCATCTTACGAGAATGGATCTAAAAAATATCAATTAGAAGTCAATCAGTACAGATTTCACAAGAGTGCGCATATGAAGTTGTTAGATACAAAACCTGTAAAATTCGGGCCCTTGCTTCTTCAGTTGGATGAGGAAACTCAATTTTACGATCCAATCGACCAGAACGCATGAGAGCAGGGTCCAGGATATCCGCACGATTTGTTGCTGCTATCACCTACGATTTTGCAAGGTAAATTAAAATGGCTATTCAAGCTTGGAGATCAAAACTGAAAACAAAAATAAACTCTAAGGGGGCGACTACTAGTAGATTTTACAATTCAGAACAATATCAAAACGTGGTTAACTGCATTAGCTCCCAAACAAACAAAATAATAATATATTAAGGTGCTTAATCCAACAGCAGCAGATATCTTCAGAGCTTTTTAAATTGCTTCAATCAGATACAAAGGAAGGAAGGATAGCAAGTAACAAAGGCAAACCTTAATACGGTCATCACTACTAAAACCATCAAGCTGATTGAGTAATTCTAACATTGTTCGCTGTACCTCCCTATCTCCACTTACTTCACTGCAGTCAGACACTAATATTATGTCATAAGATTGTCAAACTGCTATAAATAATTCAACAATAAATCCCTCAGCCCACCAAAATATGGGGCAAATCTACGAAGATGTAGGTCTAAAATCCTGCTGTAAACCCAAAAAAGTAAAGATCTAAATTCCTGCCCGCTTATACCTATCAAAACGCTTTGTACCAATGGCGTCGATTTCATCTATAAATATAATGCATGGAGATTTCTCTTTTGCCAGTTGAAAGGCATCACGGACAAGTTTTGCCCCATCTCCAATGAACATCTGAAAAATATCCAGATTAGTAATCCCATTTTGAAGCTATAGAGGCATCATTACTAACACCAAAAACTTGTGCACATAAAAGCTTCAAGTACAGTACTTTTCGATAGAGAAATACATATTTATATCAAACATGGGACAGAGGAATAGGAAATAAATCCAAACATTATCACCAGAAATATGTAAAGGCTATATAAGACACCATCCTGATACTGTCTCTAAGAGTCAAATGTCAACTCAAATTACAATAATCAAAACAGGATTGGAGATTGGTATAATACCAAAAAAGCCTTGCTCAGGTGTATTGAAATCATCAAAATTCGGACAACTAACTATCCAAACTTACAGCAGTAACAAACAAGTAATAATGGATAATTGGATATACAAAATATCAGCCCTACCGAGAAATATGAAGTAGGAAAAAAAATCAGGAATTGTCATACCTGGACCAGCTGTGGGCCTGCCAGCTTCAGAAAAGTGGCATTTGTTTGTGCTGCACAAGCACGGGCCATTAATGTTTTCCCTGTACCAGGAGGACCATACAAGAGCACTCCCTTTGGAGGACGAATTCCTAACTTCTGGAAACGCTCTTTGTGGGTCATTGGCAAAACAATGGCTTCCACTAACTCTTGGATCTGTTAAAAACAACAAAGAACTTCTATTACCTCAACATAACTTAAAAAATGTATTTTTCATAGACCATTCCAACAATTAATCTCACCTGCTTCTCTAAACCACCAATATCATTGTAGTCCTCAGTAGGCTTCTCGTCAACTTCCATAGCCTTTACTCGAGAATCATACTCAGAAGGCAAGGTGTCCAAGATTAAATAACTGTCCTTGTTAACACCAACCAGATCTCCAGGTTTTAGCTTATCAGGGTCAACAAGCCCAACAACAGGAAGAAAAATTGTCTGCAGTCAGAAGAAACATCATTTACTTCAAGGTTGCTGTGACATGCATTAAGGAATTTTCTATTGTGGTTGATCCTAAATACATCGAGGAAGAAAACAATATGAAAATGAAGCAATAAAGACAATATATTATATTCTGAAGTTGAAATGAGTGTGTGTGAGATCCTTCCAATGAAGGAAAAAAAGAAGGAAATGATCAGCAGTCACCTGTCGAGTAGATGTCTTCAGCACAACACATTTGCCCTTCCTTTGTGAATCAAGATCAATATTGGCACCATCTTCCTCAGCTTCATCTTCCGGGTTCATTTCCAATATCTAAAGCAGAAAAATGTCAAATTAGAATTTAAGAAGACAGTGCAATATTACAAGAAACCTAATTTTGAACCTCCGCCAAGAAACTGCTTCTGTCACCAGCAAGGCAGCAACTTATGTTGAGTTTGGAAAGGCATTCACTATCCTTCTATACATTAGTAGATAAAGCAGCCAAGCAACTCAAGCTTGGACTAATAAAGATAAATATTATAACACAAATCATTAAGAACCACCCTCCTGAATAGCTGAAATCATGCGAGAAAAAGTACTGGATAGCTGAAATAATGATTTACATAACAAATGGTAGAAAAACTGCTTCAAGAAGACATTATGAAGAAATGAATCATATTGTAAGGCAACGTGTTTTTTAGTTCCTTCCTTGTCAAAGAAGGATATGCCTTTTGCAATATCTTATAAGGATTTTTTCATATTTATTTCGCATTCAAAATCCCTCAATTCTTGAATGAAGATTTATTTTTCATCACTCAAACGTAGGAGGCTGTAATATTGATTTTTCATAATTCTCCAGTCTACAATTCACAGCTCTATCAATTTTAATTTCTTAGAAACAGCGTTAGATAATATATGACCCCTGAATTATCTGTATTTATATTCAACAAAACTAGGACAGAAACACGGTTTAAAAATTTAAAAACCAAAAAACGAATAAAAGCAGTAAATTACCTCCACAATGTTGCCTACTAGGTATGGCAATTGCTTATTGAGCTTAATCTTCTCCTGATTCTCTTTTATCTTCTCCTTGAAAGATTCCAATTCTAGATTAGTTCTTTGCAACTCTTCCTTCAACACCATAAAACAAGCCAAGTTTAGAAACTTATAGAGATCGTAAAAACAAAAGTGAAATCAAAGAAATCCTCTCCGGTCTCCTCTCAGAAAATACAGACTCTTATAATAGACATCTCCGAAAGGAACAAAATTTATTTCCCCGAAAGTGGGGAGACGAGATGAACACAATCAACCCTATGTCAACCCTAAATGACAAGATCGAAGCAGCATAACTGGATGGATAAAGTTCAATGCACAAGCGAAAACTAGAAGTAAAAACTAATAGATTGAAAGAGAGGTCGAGCCTTGAGGATGCGAATCTCGTTGTCAAGAAGACGAGAAGCTCGGACGATATCGTCAGTTGTCATGGAAGCCAACTGATCATCTTCAAAGTTGGCATCCTCAACCATGGCGGTGGCGGTCGCCATTGATTAACAAATTTCACTTTTACAAAAGCACTTGGTGGGGGACGATCAAGCTAAGGGATTCAAAAGATAAATGCGAAGAGGAGCAAGAATGATTGAGAGAACAGAGAAGCTACTCGAGGGTATCTGTCTAGTAGATTTTTCGTAAAGTTATTTAACGATTACAGACGGGGAGGGGATTTTTTTTTTTTTTTTGATACAAGACGGAGAGTGGATTGTTAAGAGGGGATTGTTAGGGAAGAAATCAGAAATTCCCTTCTCTTCCCCTTTGGGTTATGGGCCAACCTCTAAAGCCTTATTGCTAGGTTAGGCCTTCATTTGTTGATCTACCTGCAATTTTCATATCCATGGACTTTTTCACTTTTTTAGGAAAATATAACTAATGTCCCAATTACCAAAAAAATATGAAAAAGTTTCAGTATAGATTTTGTTATGGAAAAAAAAAAATCTGAGGGCCTCAATAATATATATTTTAAATGTGAATTTATCTTATTGACAAATATATATGATTATGTATCAAAAAAGAAAATATGATTATATTGACAAGTTATAGAGTTGACATTAACAAATTCGTATATGTTAATTAAATTAACTTCATAGAAAAGTATATATGACTACATTGACAATTATATAATGGCTATTGCCAAGCTCATTTATGTTAATGAAACTAGCTTTTGTTTATAAGTGTGTGTACTATATTGATAAAATATAAACTGACCACAAAAAATATGTTAACTAGAACAGTTTCGGTAACAAATGTATATGACTATATTAATAAGTCATAAGGTGATCATTTACAAAGCCATCTATACCAATAAAATAAGTTTGTATTTGGAATCTATGTCATTATATATATATATATATATCCCTTGAACTGAGTAAGTCCCCCAAAACAAAAATTAACAGAAAAACTTCAAACTGTATCAAAGCTTATTACCCATTATCAACAATAATATTACATTTTTTTCCCCATATCGATTAGATTGGTAACTCAATAATTAACATTTTTTTTTATATATAAAAAAAGTTTTGGAAGGATTTAACACCAGTCTCCTACCAAGGAGAGGGCACGACCCCGGGCTCTATGAGTACTTATTGGGAACTTATGAGATCGTCTACCAAAAGAGTCCCAGCGACGGCAGAGGGGATCGAACCCACAACCCAAAGACCTAGTCCTGAATCCCTTACCGTGCCAACTCTCATTGGCTAATTCAATAATTAACATCAATATCAATATTTTGACTCGGGGTGGCTTTTCAGGCCTGTTGGATTGATGAAGAAATTTTCTAGTGCATACGAATGAAAATGAAAACATCGGTGAAACGTCTGGATGATAAAAATTTTTAAACAGAGACGCAGATTAATGAAAGTAAGTTTAAATATTTGTTTAATTAAATAAAAACAATGTCATAGTAGAATATCAGGGACTCTTCTTTATTGAAAAAAAAAGATATCGTGGACTCTTGATATATGGTAGCGATGTCTATTAAACTTTGAGAATTCTCCAGAGGGGCGTGCATTATGCAAAATGTCAGAACTAATCTGACCAACAAATTTAGCGGTACCGTTTGATCAGTTTTCAGATTTTAATTTAATTAAATAAACATTCACAGGGAAAGGCATATAATTTGACGCCAAAACAAAATTCTATTAAAGTTTGCATTCATTTTCCAACTCAATCATTTTAGTTTTCACTCACTAGAGGAATAAATAATCACACTGAAGTGTCACGACATGTATATTCTCTAAAGCAAAGTCCAGAAGGAACGAGTGTAATATGCTGTACGATACATGAGGGACTCACGGATCTATTGAATATACAACAAAAGCATTCCGAGTTAAAATGAAATCACGCCAACATAAAATTCAAAGCCTCCAATAAACGCCCAGTCGGTGCAAAATGCCAGCAACAACAGCCCAGAATAGAATCTCTGCAAAGATAACATAGAGCAAAATGCCTACTCTCGTAGAATGCCATACTTTGATGAAGACGTGCTTTTGGATCCAATATATCTGCTCACCAACACATCACAACACCCACAAGTTTGTAAGTGGCCAGTCATATTTTGATCTAACACACAAGTCCTTAAGAAGACTGAGTCAAACGTAAGAGGAATACTCAAAAAAAAGTAAGGCAGAGAAGTATTCATAGTTAAGTCAATAAATTTATCTGGATATTATCCACAACTAAACAGCAGATCCATAATTTGGATAAGCCTTCCCAGGAGTGTTGCAGGGGAAGACCTCCTAGTCCTAGATGAAGCAAGATCCGTAATTTGGGTGTTCACTAAATAACCTATGCAACATCTGTTCATCAAGGGCACAAGGACCCTAAATACAAAAGAATAATTCAGGATGTGGAGTTCAACACTTAATAGCTCAAGAACACCCAAAATTGTATACGGGAAAAATTGTGCAATAAGACTAAAGTGAACAGAGAATTAGATGAGATAAATATACCAATGTATTATGAGGATCATCATAATACCACCCATTAATAAATGCCGCAAAGATTCCTTCAGCCGCCATAACATAGACAAGCATGGCGTTCATGCCAATCCATTTGAAAGGCAAGAATGGGTATTTCAAACCCCAAATATCGACCTGGCGAGACGGATTGCAAAATTCTGTCAAGCAAAAAGATAAAATCCATGACAATAGATAGGCCGGAATAAGTGATCAGTGTTAATGAATAAAAACATACCATAATATAAAAGGCAGAGAAAACTAATGCTGCAGCTCCAGATGTTACACAAACATAACTGAGCGTGTATAGCTGTTTATTTAGAGGAATGGCTACAGAAGAAAGAAAAGATGGAAAGGGATGGGATCAGAATAAACCAGTTGGATCACAGGCATAGTCAGCTGCAGCACTAGAGAGTCGACAGTTCAAACCATGGGTGAAGTGAAGAATGACTCCAGAAATAAGGAGAGCTAAGCCCACAAGAAGCCAGTGCTTCAGCCTAGAAGAATGGTCCTAAAATGAAGGAAGAAAAATATGTATCAAGAAGTGATCAATTTGTTATGAAGCATTGATTATTTGGTTCAGAGGTTTGACCTGAAAGTGTACTAGTACATGTCCAAAATGCAACCCGATAACTGTGGAGAGAACAGCAGATATTGAGCTGCAGTTGCATATCATATTTCTTTAAGGATCAACAGAACAAGTAACCCAATATTACACAGCATTCTCGATGATCGTTAACAGGGGCCAAGCATTTCAGACAATACGCAAAATAGAAAAGAGTGGAAGCCCTCAAATTATCTTAGCCACAGAGGATAAACCAGTTTCTCTAATTTGATTACATTTATGATAAGCTATAGCATTTGCATAAACATAGTTATAACCTGGACCAAATCTAGACATAATACAGTCATTAAAAGTATAAGGACCATATGCAGACCTTAGAATTCCTTCTGGCTCAAAAGAAGCATAGCACCAAGAAGGAGCACTTCTCTTGAAAGGCCCTTCATATGGGGAAATCTCATTACAAGGCTGTAGCATGTTAATAAAAGATAGTAAATGTTGCAAATTGATTAAAAAAACGCGTTGCAAAGGAATGGCAGAAAAAAAATTCTGGGTGAAAGCGGCTACACACTTCAGACCTCCTCCAAGCTGGACGCTTGTACATGTGATTGATTCCGAGAACTTCTCTGTCAATATATCCCACAGCGTTGCAGGGAGGATCTAGTTTTCCTCTAACGCCACAGGCTACCTAAAATTACACAGAGAAAATATTGGAGGGGGAAAGAGAGTTTGAAAGGGGGGCAAAGTTAAAAGTATTTCAATCATACCTGCTGCTTCTTGCATCCTTTCAACTATAAAATATATTAAAGCTACTAGGAAGTTTTCCCGAAATACCCAAGAATACAAAATAAACTTTTCATAGTATGTCCTTCACACCATAACGAAGACGGAAGTCAACCACAATAAATAAAATAAAATAGAACTAGCAAGCAATAAGTAAAAACCAAATGCAGCCAAATGACATTGTCCCTCAGGCATTGAAGATTAGAAAAGATCTTAATGCAGTTACTTATGTCTTTATCATTTGATATTTGATTCCCTAATCGAAATATAACAAGTATATGATAATAATAAGATAGAAACATTAAATTATACACTTGTTATGTTTTGATGGCAAAACCATTCCTTGTTACTTTTTAACTGAGAAACATGATAGCAAAAAAGTTAGTTTAATCTCAAACGAGTACAGTTAGAAGAATAAGCAGCAGACAGCTGAAGGCTTACAGTTAAAGTTTTGCCGTAATAAATGCTGTCAGGGTTTTGGACAACGAATTTCCAGTCTGAGACATAAATTCCATAAAGTAAAGCCATGTACGCAATAAGAATGCATGCTGCCACCAACCTGAAATTTGAAAGGTTCATAAGATGTCAAAAGGAAAATGGCGTTCCCAATCAACTCGAAACCATAGTATCACACCAACCAATGCCAGTAGCACAATTTGAATAATGAAAGTTGGGTGGTTGCCTGATCTTCAGCTTGTTCACTCTTTGAATATATTTCCACCAGCGCTACAATCAAATATGCCAGGGCAATTCTCTACACAGGGCAAATCCCCGAGTTTACTCCAGTTATTTTCATTGCTTTTAGCTGAGATTTTCTGCACTAAACAAGAAGCGAAGAGGGACTAAGATCACCTGAAGAATGCCACACCACCTTATGTGTGCCATGTCAACTCCATATGATAGATGATCCGGAGCATGTGAGAAACCACCTTCATTGCATGTGAAGCTCAAGTTTATCATCACAATATAGCATAAAACGTGTTACCGTGAAATTCATTATCAACATCAGCTTTAAAGCCAGGGTGACTTCCACTTGATCCTCGAATTATTGAAAGATAGTAATAATTAACCGAACCTTGTAGGAGCAGACCCCAGAAGAGGAGTTTGAATGTCCTTATTAGCACCTTTTTCACAGCAAGAAGTCTCTTTGGTATTCTCTGAAAAAATAAAAAATAGAAGTGTGACGAATTAAAGTTAATTTGATTAAGACCGAAACAAGTGACTAACCTTGAGAGCCAGTGGAATGGCCATCCCCACAATGAACAAAAAGAAGGGCATTACGAAATCAGCAAGGTTGCACCCATTCCATGGCGCATGACCAATCACAGGCCATTGGCCGCCCGCGTCATCAACCAAGATCATTAGCTACACCACATATTACCATAAGACGTTAGAGCACAAATGATGTGTGAGATTTATAAAGAGGAAGTGAAATATATTTTATAAAGTAACCTTAAAAATGTCACCAGTTCGTTAGTTGACGTGTCGACTAAATTCAGGTGGTACTGTGATAGCAGTTTTTCCAGCAAATCATGATTCTTTCAGACTTGAAAAGAAAATTAAGTCAACTTTCTATAACACGATGCTTTTTAGCATTTTGGAGGATATCGATTCGCTTTATACTTCGAAAAGAAAGATAGTGGGTTTTCAGCACAGCGACTCACCCACTGTTCTCCTTTCTGCAATTTTAATGTAAATAATTATGAAAAGGATGAGAGAAAGAAGAAGCACCGCGACAGTAAGACCTCGGAAGATATCGAGCGAGGCGACACGCTTTGGCTTACGCGGCATCTCGTCGGAAACGCACGGCTCTGAAACAGGCAGAGTGTGCTGGAGAGTTGTATCGGCTTTGATTTCCGCCATTGCTGGATTCTCTCGGAGGCTGATGAGCTCAGAGGATTAGCGTTCGAAGAAAAAAGGAGTACAGAAAATCCGTGCGAGTCCAAATAATTTGGATTTTTGTGCTCCAACTGGGCCATAGGATGATTCCCGTATCGATTTCTATCTTATATTTTATTATGATAATTGATACGACTTGAACATGCCAAGTTGCCAACCCAACCCTCAGGATTAATAATACTGATACGTATGTCAAGCGAAAGAAGACAACTTCGAGACGCCATCGAGCTTGAAAGTTACAGAAAGGGAAAAAGATAACATATGACGCGAGTTACAAATCTACAAGGTAGGAAAAAGGGCTGGGAGAGAGACGAAAATTTTGAATAGGACGTCGTCGGTATGATTAGCAGGGAATCTGTCATCATTCTTACTTACTTACTTTCCTTCGGGCAAGCAATAATGGAAGCTCACTTCACTTAATACCAAATGGACCACAAACTCCGTCCTAGTTTGACTTCAAATCACTATTATCCAATGAATATTAAAATTACTGCTTTCCTAAATCCTACTCACTTGTTAATCCTGGTAGGCCACAATCACTTAAAAAGCGCAATAGTTGGCTGATCCCTCCGAATAATGTTTAAGAAATTGAAATATCAGAATCCGATATGATGCTTGGCTGGGAGAAGTATGGGGGAAACCATACGACTAAAATAACTTTGCAGCCATATTAAGGACATGGATGCTATAGGAAAGAGAAGACACTTCTAAAATCACATGGCTACTTATCTGGACCTAATAATATTGACATTCAAAATAATCAGCAGAACCAAATATTAGATTATTATTTAAAGAAAACAGAGCACAATTTGAATGATATCTTTTCGCAGACCTCATCACAAAGTATTTTTTGTCCTCCAATCTTTGGTGTCTTCTTTAATGCAAATGAACTTTTAGTCAGCGGGCAAAAACTCATTTTGGACTCTTGCTTGTTTGTGTTCTTGGTCCCAAGGGATGGTTGATTATCGTAGAGACGGAATCCCGTGAACCGTGAAGTTCAGTCTTCGAACTTCTTAGTCTTGGAGCCGGATAGCTATTATAAAATTTATTTTTTATATTATAAAATTTATTTTCTGCGACCATGTGTAACACATTCCGTTGTCGTCCAGCGGTTAGGATATCTGGCTTTCACCCAGGAGACCCGGGTTCGATTCCCGGCAACGGAACTTTTCTTTTTCGTATTTTTCCTTTAAAAGGAGCCCATTGCAATATAGCATGCACGGAAGCGAGTAAGCGACCTTATCCTCTGGTTCTGCGTTTTATTGATTTTCAAATCCTCAATCTAACACCCTTATTATATATTTACAATTTTAACTTTTAGAAGAACCTATTTCTGCTAAAAATAAGTTAATAACATATTAGAGTTATCCGACCATATAAAACAAATCCTCAACCTGTTACAGGTTTTCCTGCTAAAAATAAGTTAATAACGGGTACACATTTCATGCCAACCATGTTACATGTTTGTTATGTGTCCATCCTTCTATTAGAGGGATGAACATTTTTTTTATTTTTTATATATCGTATTTATTTATATTTAAATTATATGCTGCTTTCTGAATTTTTTTTTCACTCAACATCTCAAATTAATTAGTTTCCATAATACTGGTGTTATATATAAATATTATTGAATCGAAAACCAATTAATTTGAGATACTGCGTGAAAAAAAAATTCAGAAAGTAGCATATAATTTAAATATAAATAAATATAATATATAAAAAATAAAAAAAATATGCATATCCCTCTAATTAGAGGGATGAGCATAACAAGCATGTAACATGCTTGGTATAGAATATGCACCCGTTAACAACATAGCAGTCTTACCATACTCTATAAAACAAATCCTCAACCCGTGATAGATTATAATCTTATTAAAAATAGGGCTGACTTAGAAATTAGAGAAAGCGGGGAACATTTTGGGTTTGACTATGGTCCACCTCTCTTCTCATCCATTTATTTATCTCAATCATTGGATTGAAATTTCAACGGTTCAGATCTTTTTTAATTTTTTAATATTTTTATAAATCATTAGATTTGAACCGTTGATATTTCAATCCAATGGTTGAGATAAAGAAGAAGTGGATGAGAAGGAAAATAGACCATAAATAAACCCGAAGATTTTGCTCAAGTAATACCAGGTAAGTTCTGAACACAGCTTTGTTATCCTAGTGAGTTCGAGGACCTCTGCCTGCCCTCAGGGTATGAAGTTAGATGGCCATCAAATAAAGTGGTCAAAGTCGTAGTTATCTGATCGAACCTTGTTAAATGCTGAGCACAATAAATATTTTCTGGTTTTTATTATTAAAAAAAAAACGGACAGGGGGGCATGGCGTTATCACAGGGCTTCCTCATGGATTATATTATTCAATCACCCTATGGATTTCCTATAACGGCAAAAGTAACACTCTCAGAACGGCGCAAAATTCTCAATCGGGGCTGTTGATTAGCCTCAAATAGGAGCATTAATTTATTATTTCAAAGGTAATTGGCATGTCACGGAAAGAAGCAGTAATTTCGTTCTTTTTTGAAAGATTATCAGCATATGAAAATTTGATAATTTGGAGGTTCAGGTCCAACGTTCAAGCAGTTCACATCGACAGCAACATCCCCAAGATCATCTGCACCGAGGTAGCATCACACAGTCAATTAACCCGTCCTTCCAAAATCAAATTTCAAGCTATCCATCTCAATAAACAAGCAATGAAGAAAATAAATGAAAACAAAACCTTCATATATGGTCCGAGCAAAATTCACATAATCAGGTATTAGATCTCTGTATATGATTCCATCAGGCCGCGCATCCAGCACCACGAGAACACCTGTGCAATTTTTTTAATCAAAATATGTTATTAGTAGTATGATTATTATCCGTCTCAAAGCACAAGATCAAATCTAACATAGCCTGAAAAAGGAGAAAAAAATACAGCAAGACCCCCGGGGGGGGGGGTATCTTAGCCAGACACCTAACATCCAACAGCACTACCTGATCACTTTGGCTTCGCTTTTCAGAAGAATTAATTAAATAAACTCAATAATGGGGGAAATGGGTAAAAAAAAGATATTTACTTTTGAGCCAATGTTACTTGTGACGTTCACTAAATTGGCATCTAGTACTACTCGTAATGTGAACTTCTTAATATCAAATCCAGAGCCACATTAAACGTCCAAGCTCAACAGAAGTAGAGATATCGATGCTCATTTAATATATGAAGGTACAGCAAAGAAAAATATACATAGTTCGTGCTTGGACTTCAAAAATTTCTGCCACACTATTCCCTTGTAGTTTCTTCATTTAATCAGATCTATCCAAATAGTTAAGACAAGGATTTCTTTGTCTTCAGACTCCGAACATAAAATAAACCTCAAGATTTTTAAGTAACTGTAGGTGTTAAGACTATGCATGTTGCGGTAAAACAACAGGACTCAGCAAAGAGGCTCGAGTGTCCCATTTCTCTTTACCACCACAAAAAAAGTGAATAATATGAGTTTGACACAGGGAAGTGTATTTATTCTAGGTTATCATGAGCTCTGACATTAGTGACTTCAGAATAAAAACACAGAAAGCATAAATAAACTTTGAAGGTTAGCCACCATAGTTCAGGCTTATGCATATGTTTAAAACAAATTCAAAACTTGTAGAGTTAAGGCAGCTTGGCTATAGATTGTACCTGGTGCCACCCAAGATTTGGTGGAATTGTGAGGCAATGGAGCCAGCCAGAGAATATTTCGCAGGTTCATTGAATCATCATATTTCACTTTGGACCCTGAAAATACATTCTAACATTAGCAGAGCTCTCAGAAAAGCAAATGCTTTAAACTTAAAAGGTTTGAGCATTAGCAGATTGTCAATCAATAACGTGTTAGCACTTTAAATTTTTTTTGTACATTTTCATTTTAATCTGTTTAAGCATTTATAGGACTTGAAGACATGCAAAGAAGCTTAAATTTTTGGTTTTGCTAATGTACCTCGCTGACAAAATCCCATATTGTATGGGAAAACTTCATTATCACATTCTGGGTATTCCTTAGCGTGGAATCTGCCAAATGTGATGTTGCAAAATTAAGCTAAAAAATTTAATCATGTTTTTAGATACAGTGGATCAGCATAGAAGAGACGTGAACAGAATAAAAGAGCAGGAATACGGTGATAAATATATCAACTTACAAAATACCAAGTCTTCCAGAATCTACAGCTAGAAATAGGTGACCATGGAATAGATCATAACGGTTCAATGTTACATTCAATCCAATAGATGGGCCCCGATCAACAATGACATCAAACAGAAATTTTAGATACCAGTTCAATTCCTGCAATGCGTAAGTAAAATTCAGGATTGTTATTGTGAATATTAGTTTGTTCTTTGTCTTTTCCAAAAAGAAGTGACGGTTTTGTTGCACCAACCTCACTGATAAAGCGTCTGCCATATGGTGTTCTAGTGAGCTCACATCGACATTCTTTTGATCCTTCAATATCAGGAACCTAGCACATTCAAGCAACGTCCAACACGATAGAGGGAATAAAATAATAAATTTAAACAGAACCAGGAGTCATCTGTCATCTAACAGATGATCAAGGTTCTTGGTATGCTTAAATATAAGACTAAGTTATATGTATTGTATGCCTGTGCTTGGTATACGTTTATAACACAGCAAAGCCTTCATCCAAAATCCTCCTCCACCGGCATAGCATTCTCCAGATCGTAAGCGTCTCATCTCCAACCACCCCAAAAGGAGAAGAAAGCCCTTGCCAGTTAAAATGGAAATCTTGCATTTTTATGATTGAAACATTTTGCTCAGTTCTATAAATGCACACGTGAGTTGTAACGCATACTCTCAGTTGGCCAAGACAAATCACTCCAATGTTTTGTATCAAAACTCAAAAGGGCTTCTAATTGAGAAATTAAACCACCATCAACAAAGGTTAAAGAACAAGCAAACTCACAGTAATTATGGTTGGATCGAGAAGGCGTTGAATAGCAGCCGGGTCACCACCAGAATCGACGGCGATACGGGCGAGCTCTAAGACCGGCTCCGGAGGCCACCAAATTAGCTCGTTTTCCTCTCTCTGACTCCGGACAGTGGATTTTGTCAAAGCAAATAACCGTCGAGGAGAACGCTGACTATGCTCCAATTTGACACCATTTGGTGAAAAAGGAACGAGGAACTTGAAGCAGGACCTGAGCTCTTGCGCTACGACAGGGTTGACGGCTAAGGATTGAGACTTGGAACCCAACACAGAAAGCAAGTCCGAGGGGGTGGCTCTAGGGGGGGTGGGCGGTGAAGAAGGAGAAAAACGTTTGGAAAAGAAAAGAGGCGAAGACGACGAAGCTGTAAGGGAAAATGATAGGAAAAGTGCAAATCTGAAGGGGAGGGATGAATTATACATCACCATCTCTCCCCTGAAATAGAAAAATGGAATTGAAACGTGAAAGCCTAAATGCTGGTTCAGTATGCACACCAGTTGCCCTCCTATAAGGATGCGACATCTCAAACCAGCAAAGGATGCATTAATTTCAGATGGTAGTTCAACTGCTGAGGCCACATGAGGAGTTGACCAATTTATTCGCTTTTCCCTTTTCTCCGTTTTTCTGAGATTATTTTGAATCTTGTGTTACTGGAGCTGTTTTATCTGTTGGTTTATAGTACAGGTTCCCCGCCCGCGGCAACATTGCAAACCGCTTGCTTTGGCGCTTATCTATATAACTGAAAAAAGAGATTTTTGATGATTATTGGGTAGGGAGATAATAATTAATTTATCATTTTACCTTTCATATAAATTAATTTTCACCCTAATTCAACTGGTATAATCAATTGAAATTAGTTCTCATGACTATAAAAAAATGGTATAATGATATTTTTATTTATAATTAATATAAAATATATTTTAAAAATAGAATACCACAAAAATCATGAGGTAATATAGTTAAGAAATTTTTGTTTTAAATTAACCTCCCCCCTTTGTCTAAAACGCGAGGGGATTTTATTTTTATTTTTTCTTTAGACATTAATAAAATATTAAAAAAATTATGAGAGCAAAAAGTCAAAAAAGATATTATGATTTTAAATTAACTTACCCTCCGGAATGAAAGAGCAGTTTAATTTTATTTTTTTCTCATGTGCACTAACACATTAAGAGGATATTGTAAAAATCATAAGGGCAGTATAGTCAGAAAACTGGCTCCCTCAAAAGAGCCCAGACGAGGGGGCTCCAACATTTTCATCCAAACAAGAGGTCGAGGGAAGCATCTCCCTCCAACCAAACACCCATCAAGAGGGAGGATGCGTTCATAGTTCCTGCTAAGTTTGACTTTTTGTTTTCTTTGTCATCGAAATATATGATCAGAAGAGAAAGGGAGGATTGCTGAGCAAATTTATATAGAAACAACGGTTGCAAGAGAAAGCGAGGCCGAGGAATCACAGCCGGTATCTCTCATCAATCACTTCCTTGGAGACCCATTGATCTTCAAAGCAAGCATGTATTTTGAAGGCGAGGAATTAGTCAGAATTTATCAACGAGACTGTGTCCCAATCTATGCCTTCAAATCTACGAACATTATTTATGTCGAAGGTGTAAATGCAATATAGAGAGGGACGAACCTACGTGACTTCAATACATATTTTGAAAAATGCCTCGACATTTATAAAAATAAAAAATCACGCACTAGAAAAACGGGCGGATGTCCGATAGTTTCAATACATTTTTACCACAAGTCTCAAGCCACCCTGAAGCCCATGATTTAACAAGCTGCAAGAAGGGTGCCTTCTGCTCATGTCCAATCCATAACAATCACGGTGACAAGAACCCACAAGCAGCAAGCACCGGATTTGACAATCCCATCTACGAAAGCTGGTTGAGAAAAGAAACGTTAATTCTCTATCTCGCCTGAGAGGAGTAGGAAATGTCCTAAGCATGCATGTAAAGCAACAGAAAAACGTTAGCGATAAAATACCAAATATATCAAAACAATAATAAGCTCCGAGTAAGGAAGTCAAGGCAGATAATTGATCTCCATAATACATAAGCTTCAACAGACAAAATGTTCGATGGCTAAGTAATCTATGGCGAGATTTAATGGATATCTGACTCTCCTGACTGCGTTATGATTGACGGTTTACAGCTAAATGAAACAAGTAATGAATAGGTTTGATACGTTCTAACCTTGTTTGGTTTAAACTTCGATAATATTTATTCAATTTGTTCTTCATGGAATGACGATCATCAAAGACTATACTTGGGTTAAAAATGCTTCAAGCAACTAAGCCTGTTACAAGAATACTTACAGAGGAAAGAGAACAATTAAAAGAGTTCTCTCGATGTTATGATTCCTCATAGTATGGTGGTGTTGACTGAACATACAGCTCGTTTCCATCCCCATCATCATCGTCATCCTCTTCAGATTCTACCCAGTTGCTAGGGTGACGCTGAGAAAAGCCTTGACCATTACCTTGTTTCCCACCTGGATCTCTCTCGGTTGGATGGCAGCTATTTCATCAGTCAAGGTCCATTAAATTTGACAACTAGTCAAATGACAATGCATGTTTAAGCTGCCAACAATCCTAGTAACAGTCTAAAACACCTAAGTGAGAATAATGCAGTAAGGAATGGCATTAATGCAAACGTTTCAATGCATAAATCCAATAGAATAATGCACCGAAAAATTGCATTCAATGCAACCATTTCAATGCATAAAACCCAATAAAGTCATCTTAGGGTCTTCTTTGAGGTCCCTTTAAACTGCCCCTAATATATATTGAGTGAAACATTAAACAATGATCGTTAAGATATGAATGTATATAAACAGAGGCAACACTAGCATTGAGGATACAAATTGTTCTCAACAAAATGATTTCCAGCAACCGATGCTGCTCCTGAAATTTGCATTGTAACAATCCTCTGAATTTCCCTCTGTTCATCATCATTCAAATTTCTTTCTTTGTCCACCTGCCTTTCTTCTGTACCACTAGTATTTTTAGTAGCACTTCCTGCCCCAAAGAGAATCCATGGCAAATGAGAGTTGGAATTAGATTCCATGTTATTCAAATTATAACATTTAACATACCTGATAGGTCAGACCATAAACGGGTGTGATCAGATGGAAGCTCAGATACATTTGTTTTGCCATTCTCTTGCCGCACGTGAGATCCACCCTTTTCAGCTTGGGCATGAATTCTGGTAGATGCCTGTGGAACTTCTGAGGCACCTTCATGTAGCTGAGATATCAACATGGTTGCCAATACAAGTGTGACATCAAAATTTGAATCAGGCCCATCTTCCCAACCAAATTTAGGTGCCATTAGGACAGGCCTGCAACCCATATGCATTATTATCAATATAAAATATAAAAGCTTTGGTAAGCCACAATATTCATAGCCTGTATAAGTGTAACTCATTTCTCAAACTCTACGAAATGCATGAGACCCGACTCTAAATAGGTTTTCAAATTCTAGTATCTTAGCAAATAGTTGTTTAAAACATGAGAAACAAGATAAATAGGTTTATATATTATATCAATAGTGCCTATTCATTGGAACATTTAAGCTAGTTTGAAAGTTTAGAAGAGAGAATGAAATGGAAATGAAAGTAATTGCAAGGAGAGGAGATTACATCCTACTACTTGAAGGATACACGAGATAAAGAAGTGAATGGAAGTTTTAAGTTCTAGAACAATCCTTATAAAACTTTTCTAATCAATTCAGCTTATGATTAAGTTAAGTAATCTACACGTTTTTAAGAAAAAAGATAAAATCCTTCCCTTTTTATGCCTCACTCTGGAGTTAAAAAAATGAATATATTTGAGGGGAAAGGAAGTAAGACAGTTATTCTCCATAAGCTTAAAAATTTTCAAGTTTCAATCAAGGGAAACTATTCCATTTACATCCCTTCCTCTTTCGTCTCCACTGTTACCTAGTATAAAAAAACACTATAAGAAATGTCTGCACAAATTTTACTCCTCTTAATAATTCATGAATTGGGAAGATAATCCTAGAAGTGAACTGCACAGAGAGGATAACGGTAGGTTCAATTTAAAAATGCATCTTACTCTCCAGCTTTCTCAAAATATAATTGGATGTCAACTTCACAGCCTTCACAGAATGAAAGAAATGCCTGCACTATGACGAAAGAAAATCATGCCCATAAAAACAATTTACACTTTAAATATACAGTAAGGGAAGCGAGAAAGATTACCAGCAACAATAAAAAGACACTAATAATAAAAATCAACATGTCAAGTGACAGCAATCCCAACCCAACAGTAAGTAGACTTATTTGGACATGACCTATCAGCCTAATAAGACCGCTTCACATGCTTTACCTTCAGTTCTTTTACACTGAAAGTCACATCAACAGGGTCTCCATTATGAATATACTGTAAAAATTCCTCTTTAGGATCAATCCACAACTGGGTGTGTAGCAATGAGTCATTATCTGTCAAATAAAAGAAACTTATGAATACATGATAATATATTTCATAAAGTCGTCCACAGAACGTATTTACCTTTGGTTGGGTCCAAATAACTTCGAAGTTCAACAGCCTTTCCACCAATTTCACTTGTAGCATCAGAAGGTAACGAGGAAGGTTCTGTTGCAATGATGGTGATCTCTTGGAGAGATGACTGGAAATTGGCTAGTAACTTGTTAAGAATTTGAGGCCTCACAACAAAATTACTCGGAAATTTTTGCCGATCAAGGGATAAGTGCTGTATGTCAGATTCGGTATTGCAGGTAATCCAATAGGTTTTCCTCATACCTGCAGTCAATATAAAGGGAAACTTTTAAGCCCAGCTCCACTCCATTTGCGTGGAACATCAATAGGCACTCAAGTATGGTTTGGCTATTACACATATTGAAAACTATCAAATTCTAACATTCTTCAAAATTTCCTAATAGAACCAATGGCTTGTAGCCTAATGGTATGGATGCTCCCTGATAAGAAGGAGGTCGTAAGTTCGATCTCACTTGTAATCCTAGGCTATTAGTGCCCGCCCCTCTTACTTTTTTTTTAATAAAATATTCCAAATAGGAAGTATTGTCATGACTCCTAAAAGAACCCTAAGCTTGTGGCAAAGTGGAAGTGTTTAAAAAATAAATGGCACAGTTGAGGAGCTAGATAAGGTTGAGCCTACTTTAATGTCACAGTTAATCAGCTTAAAGGAAATCATGCAACCAGTATCAAGAAGCAGTTTACTTTCCACGATATTGGAGTTCAGCAAGATAACTTCAAATCTAAAAGTTAACCAGCAACGTTCCGAAACTTGTTATAGGGAGAGTTGCTGTTTGATGCCATAAATGTTTTCATCGTAGTCAGTTAAAATGACATAAGAAAGCATGCATACGCCAAGTGAATAGGGATTTTACCACTGCAGCATTCCAAGATCCACTGCACTTTGCAAGAATCAGGATCAGGCAGTTTCACAGTCAAGCGACCAATATTTGATATAGGGGTCCTGAAAACTGAACAAATAGCCTGGCCAAAGTATGTCAATGATATAAATTCCCAAACAAGTTGAAGTTAAGTGACGAGATACCATCTCTCTCCCACCTTCAAAAGTAAGCTAAATTGAGCCAGGTTTCCGGATACTGTATAGACATCAAAGAAGCCTGGTTTGAAGGTAATGGATTGATATGCTGATCGCGAAGAATTGAGAGCGTGGAAAACAAGCTGTAAGCAGGCAATAGAAGGGGCAAAAGGAAAAAGAAAAAGAAGCAGTCAGAATAAGTAATTATGGTCAGCAATCACACTTTCTGCTATTAAGACTAATGGGCCAATTGAAGGGTGGTGAGAGTAACCCAGAAGCTCATGATGCCTTGTAATCGAGAGAAACTCGTGAGTAAATGGGATGGTGTGCATTGGTGTGAGTTTATGCGAGAGCGAGTGATGAGAAGTAGAGATGAGTTACGGGGAGAAGGAGGAAGATATAGGGAAAGCAAGAGAAATTGAAGTACCTGAGAGGAAGAGGCTTGAATAGAAAGCTCATTTCCGATGCGGGCCAGACAAGTGATGCAGCGAGCAAAGGTTTTCAGAGCGTTGTCACTCAAAGCGAACTCCATTACCCACCCCTGGGACTCGCGGGAAGGATGATCGAAATTAGGGTTGGCTCCTTGGCGGGAAAGGTTAAAATACGGAAACCTCCTGCTCCGGGGCACGGATCCAGCTCGGTCTTATTCACCCGAGACTTCACGGCAAACCTCTTTTTTTTTTTTTTTTTTTTGTAAGATTCATGAGCATGTGTAATATTGTTGCTCTCTTTT
Organism: Acacia confusa; assembly: GCA_037074495.1. Taxonomy (NCBI): domain Eukaryota; kingdom Viridiplantae; phylum Streptophyta; class Magnoliopsida; order Fabales; family Fabaceae; genus Acacia; species Acacia confusa. The sequence goes on along the minus strand of CM073507.1, from coordinate 1,371,494 downwards.
TTCCCCCTTTCGGAATCAAAGCGCTACAAAACTCCAACATAATTGAGGTCAATATTTTTTGTGTTTTTAGTATTTTAACTGAAAACTAGTAAATCCAAATGCAAATTTTTAAAAATTGAGCAAGATCAAATAATAATGCACTCCCTTTTATTTTCAATATAAGTTTCAATTAGATTCTAAATAAATTATTTAATCATAAAATATATTATACATCATTAAATTACAAATTACTTTATAAATTAGATAAATTAATTTACAGAAAAATGATAAATATAAATACTTAAGAATAGTTCATTTAACTTCATTAATCTTTTTAAAAAAGTCAGTGTAGTCTTGTATTAAAGGTCATAGGGTAATTTTTATATAACTTAAATACTTATGCTATTAGGTTCATAAGATGATAGCCATTGATGTGGGAAAAAAAGGGAAAATCTATATGGGGGCCCTTGTAATAGAAAAAATTCAAAAAAGACTCCAAGATTATGAAAATATTAGAAAAAGCCTTAGGACCTTTTCTGATATAAATTCATTAAAAAGTTAACAATTATATTAGTCTCATTAACAACTATATCAGCTCCATTAACAACTAAATTTTTAGTGAATTTATATTAGAAAAGGCCCTAGGGCCTTTTTTGATATTTTCAAAATCTTAGGGCATTTTTTGAATTTTTTCTATTAAAAAGGCCCTCATATGAATTTTCCCAAAAAAAAAATAGATAGTGGCCCAGCAACACTTGCTCCAATACTAAATATATATGGGCTTATTCAGAGGTTTGTTTGGGTCATAAATTATGAAATTAATATATTTTGGGCATGTTTAAGTTGAAGCATATTCATACAACTCAAGACAAAACTCATTTCTTAAATATACTTTTTATATTGTAGATCATATTAGAAAAATAGCTCCTATTCCTAATCAAAACAGGCCCTTGTGTTTATAATATGTTCTCTAAATTATCTCTCCTAACTATATCTGTTAGGGAAGTTTCTACTGTGGAATAGTTTTCAATGTGTAGATCAAGAAGTTGTGTGAATTAATTACCTAACTCTTATAATCTTGAAGGGTATATTATGTTTTACTGGAGGGAAAAATTGTTGAGGGGTTGACAATTAAAGGCAAAGATATGATGGGGTGGGAAGTTTGGATAGGAATAGGAGGAATCAAGTTCCCTTGAGTGAAGTGAGAATATGCTTATTATTATACTGGGACATGCATGCTCGCTCACGATTGAAACCACACAACCCCCTGGAAAGCTTTCTACGATTCTTTTCTTTGTTGCTCCGCATTTTTTACCACACTGGCTTCTTCACCAATTCACATTTCATGCTCATTTTAAAGATGAGCACTTAGTGCTTATCTCTAAATAAAAGGAGCTTTTTATTTTATTTTATTTTTTAAAAAAAACACCCCATATACTAAAAATTTATTAACTTAAAATATTAGGTGTTGGAAAAATATTTCATAAATTAAGCACTACTGGAAAAATATTTTAGGATATATATTGATGTTAAAAGAAAAATATTTTTGAATGCAGGACTAGAAATTTATTAAATTAAGATACTCAGTGTAAAAAATATTTCAATATATAGTATACATTTTAACATAAATAAATAAAAATTTTAAAAAAAATTGTCGCCACCTAAAAACTAGAGGGATAAGCACTACATGCTCATCCAAATGCCGGGCGTGAGATGTGAACCACTTCCACACTTTCAAAAGGCATCAGTAGTCAGCTTTGCATGCTATATGCACCCCAAGCTTCAAACGCATTTACGCCTCTCAACTTGCCTTTTTATGCTCACGACGGCCCATTTTTATTAATTGTTCCATCTCTCAACGGATTGGTCAGATGATCAACTTGAGCTATATTTTATTCACACTCTTCTTTTACAAATACTCCTCTTCACTTTTTATCGTGCCCTGCCCCATCAGCATCTAAAAAGCTGCATAAATCAAAATGGCATATAGGGAATATGAATGAAGCATCATCTGATAGTGATCCCTGAGATTTACTGATGCAAAACACAAATACATACCCCATACTCAATAAAACTATACAGAAAAATTAAACCACTAGTTTAACTAAATTATACTCCGGCCACGTTAAACTATGCATCTACTCGTCACTACAAAATCATCCCTCACGCTCGTTGATCACACTCACATTACTGCGCATCCATTTGGATCCTCGTCGCTCAGGAACGCAAAAGAATCTGACGGCTGCAATTTATATGGTTCGGAATAGTACAGCGGAGGCTCCATTCCCTTCTCGTCGCTTGGATGCATATGGGCGTACGAATACGATCCTTTGGAGTTATAATACGCTGTGCTGTAGCTGTTGGGATATGCTGTGTGATGATCATTCACCCCATACGCTAGTGGAGCAGAGTGGTAATGTGGCGGGTATTGATGGCCTGTAGGATTTTGATTGGCTTGGCTTGGAATATTTGAAACTGGTTCCAGTACTTGAACCCGTGCCTGGTTCGCCGCTGCGTCACCGGAACGTTCACCGCCCTCGGCTCCACTGTTATTACTTTTTTGTCCCTTTTTCTTCTTCTTCTTCTTCTTCTTACTTCCACCGCCACTTCTCTCGTTGCGTGCTTCGTTTTCGTTGCGCCCTGGCGTTGGCTGCTGGTTACCGGCGGATATGGTCACGGCTTGCTTCAGCTCTGGCCTTGTTGCTTGAAACTGCACACCGCTTTTTCCAGCGGCACAACCACTTCCTTCGCTGTTTTTATTGGGAATACCACGTTCGCCATTTTTGGCCGTGTCTTGGACTACAACTTTAACACCTTCTTTTTCGTCTTCGTCAGAGACTTGGCTGCTATCTTCTCCGCTCTCGGGGTCTCTCTGTTTCTGTTTCGCTCTGTTCTCAGATTTCCCCTGCTTTTTCTTTTTTGAATCAGACTTTTCTGGCCACAACTCTGCATGCTTCCCTGCTTTTGTTAGCTTCTTTATCAGTGTCTTGCTGTCTACGTTCCCCATTACCATGACCTTCTGCTTCCTCAAATCGATGTTTATGCGGTAAACACCTGAATTTCAGGGCAGTGTTAACGTGAAACTTGAGATATCATGTAAAACGAGAATTGTCCACACAAAAAAGAAAGGATAGAGACAAGTGAAATCAATTAAAAAGAGTTGAGACTTTATAGATTATTAGTAATACCATCTATACTCTGTAGTATTTTCTTGACTTTCCTTTTGCAGCCTTCGCAGTGAATGGAGACTTTCAGCGCGTAGGACTGTGAACACACATAAGGAAAAAGTTCAGAGACTGATACACTCGAGAACTACTGATTAAACAGATGAATGAATCCTAATGTGTTAACAGAACAGTGCCTTGCATATGAGGGGCTCTATCTGTTCTTCCACTTCTTTCACTTCCACTTTTGTCTCTGTTGCAGCCATTTCAATTTCCGATATATGATCTAGAATTCTGCTTGGGGGAAGGGTTGTCTGAAATTTATGTGACGAGCATGCTTAAAAAGGCTTTAGATATTGGCCTCAAACCAAAAACCCCAAAGGAAGGCGGTTAATGAAAAGAAGGTGACAAGGGGGAGGAAAACCATGTGGACCAGAGGGTTCTATCTCAAGCAAGAGAGGGATATGTACCTGAACGACGACATTAAATTTTATTGCAAGTTTTTTTGTAGTGGACACCTGTCTTTATCAATTTAGCATTTATGCCTCGCCACACTTTTTTCTTCTTTTACTGATCAGTGTTTGATTCTCTTATATTGGATTTTTTGGATTACATTCTACCACAGTACCATTTGTCACGGAAAACAGTGTTAAATAAGGAGTCTAGAAATTTCTATTATCTTCATGCAACGCAAGAATCTCAAGCTTTTTGAGTTGCTTACAATTTCGTAATGTGTTGTTAGTCAGTATTTAAATATCAGTAGTAATCTTGAGTAAGGAAGAAGTTTTCTATACTGCAACGGGTACTTGATTCTTTGATCGTATGAAAGCTTACAACAGCATCACTTCACGTCATATATTCCATGGAAGTGAATGCAATTACTAGTTGAAAAATCTATATATGTTTGAAATACAGCTTTTAATTTGGTCAACCTATAACAAACATGCATCAACAATCCTCCCGCGAAAAAATATAGAAAGAAAAAGGAAAAATTACACTAGCTATATATAATACAGTTGATAAAAAATATGGAACAACCAGAAGAGAATCTAAAAGTTCTCTTTATGAAAATCAAACTTGGTGGAGGTTTTCCTGGAAAAGTCCTGAGAAAGCCTTCTCAGATCCCCAACCAATCCATGCGCCCCACAGTAAAAAACACCTGAGAATGTATGCATGAAAATATATATTGGAAATCAGTCGAGAAGAAGAGTAGTGATTAATTACAGAATATGGGTTTCAGAAATCAAAAGGTAGAATCAATAATACTCACCGACTCGTTGGTCAGGGTGCTTGAGGGCCACATGTTTAAAGACATTACGCCAATTTGGTCTAGCAAAGTGGGTTTTCACCCTTGTTCCTGAAACTATGTCAACTCCATTTTTAGCATGGTGGAGGGATTGAAGCATTGTGATTAGCGCTGATCGAGCATCGCCTTCTTCATAGACGCTGGTGCAATAGTTATGAAGCTCGATCACACCATCACTGTCGTTCTCTGTAATCTCATTCATCACGCCCTTAAACCACTCGAAGGAACCTTGCTCACGAGTTACCCAATAGAAATAGGCTCTCTTGGTCACGAAAGGCTTCCTCTTGTGGCTCTTAGACCCATTCTCTACCGTTCCTTCTTCCGTATCATGTTCCTGCTTAATGTTGTTTAGCACGTCTTTGAGTATGCTGATCAAAGGGGTGGCTCCAATCCCAAGGCCCACAAGAAGGATCACTTCATAGTTTTTGTAGTCTTGTGCCGGAGCTCCGTAAGGGCCATCAATCAAGAGCCTTGGCATCCTGCAATTGAGAAGTGAAGAATAAGCCAATTTCTATAAGCACTTCATAGTTTATGTTTATATCTTTGAAACGACATTGAAAGATTACTGACCTGGGTTTGTTGTTGCCCTGCAACATGTCGGCACGTAGGAGACCACTTTGGCCATCATTTGCAGGTTGGCATGCCTGCATCAATCATTCGGAGAGCGCGAATTTACGTCATTAAAGATATTTGAGGAAACATATGCCCATCTCTTATAACACCAAATTAAATTCTGTTTCGAGAACCTGTAGTACGTGCAGGTTAAGGTTTATACCTTGGCGAAAATTGCTCTGAGCTGTGATGTCCAGTCACCCAAAGTGCGAATGTGAATGCTAATGTAGTCATCTCCTGGAGCTGATGTTATAGAAAAGGGGTGCCTGCAAATGCCACGTAAATTAAACTTAGCCATTATGATCCTCATAATGAGACGATTTTAAACTTAAATAAATATGTGGTATATTACTAACATACCATTGAAATGGGGAGATATCTGAACAGTTGACGTTGATGTACTGGCCACTGGTGTACTTAAATCCCTGTGGTTTAGACATGTGCAACGCCAATACATTTCCTGGGTAAACTGCAACCTGAGTTTTCAGAGAAGGATGAAATCATTAAAAACGCCTCTAGAAAACCGGAACCAATCAAAACCCACAGGGATTTTTTTTTTTTTTTTTTTAAAGACTAACTGTACCTTCAAAATCCTCACAGTTTCGTAGCCCGACCTAAAAGCACGAATTAGTCGTTCGCATGCGTACAGTAACATTGGAACGGCGAGATACATCCACGTCTGCGCCAATAAAGTTTGCATCATCAGCAAAACCAACAACGAATTGAAAGAAGATTATTTAAAGCAAAACACGAAGGGAAGATTCGTGACCCTTACCGTTCTCTTGTACCACTTCTTGGAGAGGTAGAGGAAGTATCCATGAATGATGAAAAGCACGTAAACAATGACGAAGAGGTGGTGGGAGTACCAAAAAGCATTGAAACCAGTGAGCCTTTTGATAGTTGTGGGGAGGTTAAGCCTATTCCGACGAAACCAGGGCTGGGCCAAAATGTAGGCTATGGCCATAAGCACAAGCATGACCAAACCGGTCCAACCCTCCGTCCCTTTAACGAACCACCAATAATTGTTGGGCCTCTTGTCCCCAAAAAATGGCTTCATGGGCACATACTCAGCGTCCGTGGCATGCAATAACCTCGGAAAGTCGCACGTGAGATGTGGTATCACGTGCAGCCCCACCCCAATGGCAACACCGAATGCTATCACCTACATAAACACAGAGACGCTGCAAGTTAATTATTAATGATAATTGAATTATTATGTAATATATGAGATTATGGTTAGGTAGTACCTTGTGAAAATTGATGTTGTCGTCAAAGGGAATGAGGGCGCCTAGGTTGGGCCTGCTTCGAAGCCAAGTAATGGTGTTACGGCAAACAGGCAAGAGGATGAGGGCCATGTTGAATTTGAGAGTCTCGGCGCCACCTTTGGCTGTGCAAACGCAGTAGCCCATGACGTGGAACACAGCGCGGTTCCTGTACTGCACGAATTTCCACGCAAAAAGGGCTGCGCATATGGATACCCACAACGCTATCACCCATATACGTTTCCAATTGTCCTCCACCAAGTACCTCAGCCCCCGAAGCCACCTCTTTACCGGGTTGTTCTCTTTCGTCGGCACCAGCTTCTGGCTCAGCATTTGGCTCATCACTCTGCTTCCAGATGTTAAGTGCGCTGACTTTGCAGGCCCTTGCAGTAGCAGCGTTTCCAAGTTGTACACCTGCATGCCTCAACCTCCACTTAATTCTGTTGGGCCTCTACTTCACCCATCTCAAAATAATAATATTCAGTCATTATATATTGCATTAATTAAAACAAACATCTCTATATATACCTCGATGTATCCCAGGTTGTTGGGGTCCAGTTCCTCCATGATTAGTGCAGCGTATTCTTCCGCACGATCTTGTATTTTTGACAGCTTATTCGCTGAAGCGCTTAAGCCGATAATCTGCACCGTGTACATTCAATCAATCAATAATATTACTTTCTGGATCGAAAATCAGCTGTTGAACTTATAATTTGTAATTTTTCTGTATTATCTTTTCTCATGATAATTAAATGTCACCTCTTTCACTTCGTCCTCCGTTATTCGTCCGTCGGCATTCTTGTCCACCCTGGCAATCGTCGTATTATTGAGTTAGTGAAGTAACGAATGATGCTGCACGTGTTCCGCATTTGACACACTTCTCACTTATCTTTTTTACCTATTTGTTTTGACTTTGGGATTCTGTCGTGTAGTTTCTTTTTTAAAAGTTGTCGCTATCTAGCTCCATAAATTATCAACACGGATTAGTATAGCTTTCCAATCACCGCATTATATATATAATAACCTCCCTTCATATGGACCTTAATTTATATACAGGCAATAGAATATAAAATTTAGCAGTTCACAGAAAAAAAAAAGGAAAAAATCAACAACTGCAGTCTCTGAAGACGTAAGGCTTCACATGCCGTGTCATTGTCCAACACGCGGAGTCTAGCTTTTCTGCCTTTGCGAGGGCAAAATAAAACCTAAAAAATTCCAGGCTAAATAATATTCTTGAACATTGCATCTGTAGACAACATTATTAAGAGCGCGCTATTTTGTCGGTTTTTGGGTCTATATAGTATACATATTTTGACTACTGTTCTTTTCGCTCAAGGAAGATCCCCAGTCGGCCAGACAAAAAATCTCTCTCCCTTGTCCAATTTAAGCCCTAATAATAATAATAATATCCTGCCTCGATATATTATATGCAGTAAGGAATAAGAATAGGGTAAAAATAAAAAAGCTTACATGTCGAAAAAGGTCTGTAGCCTTGAGTCAAAGTTCTGGTCCGTGATTTGTTCCCAAAATTCACGTAACTCATCCTTGGTTATGGAAGCTGAGGTAATGCCTCTCCGACGAGCCAATGAATCGAATAGTTCACCAGCAAACTCACTCGACTCCATTCCTGATCGATCATAAGTTCACATTTAATTTAGCCAATAAGAAAAGTAAGTAATTAAGCATTATACTATATATAGGTGCTTTATCAAGTGAGTGAGGGTAAATGAGAAATAGGAGTATATATATATGATATATCTATTTAACCATACCTATGCACTGGCTAAAACGGGTTTTGGGAAGTTTTCCGTCAAGGGCTAACTCGTCAAAGCGCTGCTCCACCGGTGACCAGGCGTCGGATCCGATGTTCTTAGAAATGAACTTGAGACCCTGTAAGGCACGAGCAGCTCCAGATTTTGTCCTGTCCATCTTGTCGAACCTATTGGAAGAGGCCATCCGCTTGAGCTCCTGCGAGACCTGTCTCAATTTGAAGGACAGCTGAGAGCCCAGAGAGGAAGAAGGCCTCTTCTCGAGACGGCTGGCCAGCATGGCCGTCTCAGGATCTCCACCTCGTATGTTTTGGACCGAAACAGAGTCATCGCGCACGTCCAGCGTTATTTCCACGTACTCTTGTTCCTCCTTATTCTTTGACCTCTTATTCTTCTTCCTCTTGGTGGATACTAAGGGCCCGCTGAAGCCTGCCGGAGTGCTTCTGCCTCCCGTGCTCGTCTCCGTCTCCGACCAACACTCCTGCTGGTTTTCTTGAATCTCCGCCATTACTAGTACTGTTACGTTGGCGGTGGTGATCCTGATTCTGTGACTGTCCTGTCTGTATATATATGCAGTATATATACAATCCAATATAATGTTCAAACCGAGGAGGGGTTGGTGTGTTGAGGCTTTGAAGTGAATGACTGTGGGGTGTGAAGCTGATAAATTGGAGAGAGAATTCAGAGTTTGTGTATTTATAGAGAGAGAGAGAGAGTAGGAAAAGTAAGTTAAAAAAAAAAAAAAGAAGGAGAAATTAAAGAGAGACAAGTCAGAAAAAAGGGGAGGGTAATCCAGGGGCGGGTATGTGGTTTTGATGATGCGAGTTGGGTTTGTGGATATGATTTGATTTTTTAATGCTTGTTTGTTATTTGACGGGTGGAGTTGTTGGGGGTGCAGCTTCTGAATTTCTTTCCTCCCAATTAATCGATAGAAATTGCTCTGAATTTTCATTCACCTTTGCTTTCTCTCATTCTTTTTGATCATTTCATTCGTTTGTTATTTGGTTTGAGATTTATGGCTGATCATCTCAACATAAATGTATTTTTTAAGATTTAAATTTGAGACTTATTTAGAGGAATCGACTAGATCAACTCTACTTTGTATTGGTACTTCTATATTTCTTATATTCTCATACTATAATATACTAGTATAGTTGAAAAAACAATCTTTTTGTACTTTACTAAAGAGAGACCATAAATTGCAATTACTCCACCATGCTTTTTTTTTTTTTTTTAATTAGAGGCTGAATATTACAAATTGAATTTTAACTAATATAACTCCAACATTCATACTTTCATGTAGAAGTCGCAGAAAGAATTAAGTAGAGCGCATTCTAAATTTTAGGTGGTAGAAATATAATATTTTTAAAGACACCGAAACAGTTTATGGTATGCAAGTTGGACTTGGACGCCTCAGTCTAATTAACGACAAATTATTTATGACCCCGTAATATAAGAATCGATCAAATCCGTGATTTGTGGCCCAGTTGCAATAATCATCCGTCGTTCCACTAATCAATTAATCAGGTGATAGTATCAACAACTAACGTAATTTTATTTTTATCTTCTCTTCGATTCAGAACTCACTATCCGGCCACCACGAGCGATAAAAGGAGAGGGCAAGAACAGGACTTTTCGCATGTTCTGGTAGGGAAAGAAGCACGAGCAACAGAGACGCATAGATCAATCCCACTATAATAACGTAAGATCATATATATACAATTTATAAGTTATGTTGCCGTACAAAATATATTATTCATAGTCTACTGTTTTTTTATAAAGTAAGAGAACTTGAAAATAAACATGGGCGTATTTTTTCTTTTCTTTTTTATACCACCTCGAATTCAGAAAACGGTGTGACGTTACTTTATCAGCATATGATTATAAAGCCTAGTTGTCTGATGTCTCTTCAAGTCAATTGAGTCGATGGCTTCTTAATCTTATCTCGTATATTGATTAAGATCTACGTAACTAATAAGTGTAAAGGACAAAAGAAAATTCTTATATTTTAATTTACAGGCGTCTTTTGGAACTGCAAAATAATTAAACGTAGTTTGGTTACGTTGTACGACTGCGGCGAGTTGCGGGAACATTAATACTATATATTAATATTTATAATAATGTACTCCTACTATCATGCACATGTAAGTTTTTTATAATTAGCACATCAACTTTAATTTTGGAAACACTATGATGAAAAAATCAAATGCTTGTGATCACAAACAACAGTAATTTACACGTACGTAGCATGCTAGAGTCTGGCAAAACACACCCACACAGAGATGAGCTATATATATAGTGAGAACACTCCTACGTACGTACAGTGGGGTAAAATATTGGTACTCCTGTGCTACGGGGAAATAAAGGCCAAGATGTTTTTGTCCGAAATTATGAAGTTTTTTCATGAAATCATTCTCTAATGGAGTGATATTTATTATAACAAGGATTGATAACTCTTAAGATCAAGTTGTGAGGTGACTCAATACACAACGAGATATTTTAGGACGCTAGATAAACCATATGCATGTGAACGAGCATGTGATTAGATGAAGAACTCATAAATTCCATATAATTAATCAAAGGCTAATTACTCTTAATGGTCCACGCACAATTGATTGAAGAGTCAATGTTCAAACGGTGGCTAGTGGCATGTTCTAATTTTTTAACTGGATGTGAAAATTACTCAGTTCTATTGAAATAGTCCGTTCCCGTGAGATCGAATTGCGCCAGCAACTCATTGTGGGCACAATCTATAACAAGGGAGAAAAGTCAAGATTCGTGTTGATATTTTCGCGTCTGTTTACTGACATTTGGAATTAATTAATAGTGGATGTCTGGTTTATTAATGGAGGACAAGAATTAAAAAGAATACGATGAAGATGGAAAATTCCACGGTTGAAGAAACAACTAGGTAAATGCATGCAGGCTATTAGTTTCAAGTGAAACCACCATCGTCCATAGTCTAAGTTCTGCTAACACATAAATTAATTAAAGGGCATGAGAATATTATTGGAAGTGGTCAAAAGTGGGTGAATGATTATGTGTCAACTTTGGATATGGATTGTCCAGATTCGATGGAAGATATGGAACATATATGTTTGGTACTACGCACATCATTCTTATCGTGGAAATGAGTTCATAAATCATCATTTCCAACCTCATCAGCTTTTTCTGTTTTCACTGACTCCCTCATACAAATGGAATCATTAAAATTTTTTTGGTGATGATCCCATTCAGGAAATTAAAAAGAAGAGAGCAATTTCAAAGAGTGAAAACGACGGGTGGGAGATGATATCATTGATATGTATCAAAAGCGCGTAACGACGTCAGTGTGTCGCGGACATATTTGGTTTAAGTCATTATATAAACATGGAAAAGGATAACAGCTGTCCTTAACCTAATCCTCTTCAAAAATCTTGTGTGGGTCTTCAACTCCACTAGACCCTTTCATGATGGAAAGCAGTAAATTCATACATATTCAAAACTCTATCGCTCTCTCAATCTCTTTTTCATATTACTTTTCATTTATAACAGTAAGAGAGTTCAGTTTTTGATCGTTTTTCTTAATCAAGACTACCATGATCATTTTTTTCCCATTCTGTTACGTGCATGGTTCACAATTTATCAACAGTGCGGGGGTTCATGATGGAAAGCAGTAAATTCATACATATTCAAAACTCTATCGCTCTCTCAATCTCTTTTTCATATTACTTTTCATTTATAACAGTAAGAGAGTTCAGTTTTTGATCGTTTTTCTTAATCAAGACTACCATGATCATTTTTTTCGCATTCTGTTACGTGCATGGTTCACAATTTATCAACAGTGCGGGGGTTCATTCAATGAAACATAAAAGCACTCGGCATAGTCAATCTATGAAGATAATAAATGTAAGCTGCAGGAAATCTCATTGTTCAAACTAACAGATGACAATAGATAGATATGGCCACTCATCTCAGTTTCGGCGTATCTGGGGGTAGTCCGCTCTAAATAAGTAGAATATTCATTGGTCAATGGTATTCATGTCAAATGTTTAAGGATTTATAGTTAAATTTAATTATTATTAGTACCCTGAATCTATAGCCCTTAAGAGTTTGTTTGATTTAAGGGGTGGGGATGAATTTTTCTTTCTTCCACTTATTTAGAAAATAAAAATTTAAGGAGGGGAGGGAAATTCTTTTGAAATTTCCCATCCCTCCCCTAAAAAATGGGAGATATATATGGAGGAGGGTTAATATTTTGACATGATGTGATTATTCTACTCGTGACAGTTTTTAATATTTCTATAACACACTGACTTTTTTTTTTATCGTCATCCTTGCTTTAATATTTTGGTATGATGTGACTATTATACCATAAAAGTTATAATTATTCAATTTAATAATTATAAAATTATAATTTTATATAATTATTAAATATTCTAACAAGTACAAAAAATGTCTTAAATAAAATAAGGATAAAGTTGTTTATATGAAAATATTTTACCTCCCCTCCTAATTTTATTAATTAAGTAAGATAACATTAAAATCTCTTCCCCATCAAACAAAATAATATAATATTAAAATCCCTCTACCCCTTTTTCCCCTCCTCTCCATTAAAATCATCCCCTTACCCTACCCTACCCGTTGAAACCCGGGGGGTTGAAATTACTACCAAGTTTTTTGATATTAAATCACTACCAAGTTGGATGGCTGGCTTGGCTACTATATATGGTTTTTTTAGACAAAGGCTACTCATGAGTTTGATCACGTGAAAATATATATATATATTTTTGGGTTAAGGTGCAAAAATACACATATGTTTTTCCTCCAGGAGCACCCACCACCATATTTTTTTTTTTGTAAAAATACACACGTCGTTAGGTTTTTGGAGCAAAAATACCACTTCCGTTAGCTGATCGTTAGTTGACCGTTAACCATAGTGAAATTATCTTTTTACCCTTAAGCCCTTAACCCTCAACCCTCAACCCTTTTCTTTTTTAATTATTTTAAACTAAGGGCAAAAAGGTAATTTTACCATGGTTAACGATCGATTAATGGTCAGTTAACGGTCAACAAACAGTCAATTAACGGAAGTGGTGTTTTTGCTCCTAAAACCTAACGGCGTGTGTATTTTTGCACAAAAAAAAATATGGTGCTGAGCGCTCCTGAAGAAAAAACATATGTGTATTTTTGCACCTTAACCCTTTTTAGATAAATAGAACGATGTAGTTTTAAAGGCCTGAAGATAAAAACTGCGATTTCTACTATCATATTCATTCTAATTATCTTCTTAATGGATTTGAAGCAGATATTCATTTGGGCTAGCCCGTCTAGTACTCATACCCCTAAGACTCTAGGCTCATATCCTACGTCAAATCTTGAGTCTACACCATATTTGCAGTGAAAGCCCAACTATGCACGGTGAAGAAGGATTTTTAAGCACTCTCTAATATGAGGTTGTTGGTTCAAATAATTTGATGGGAGGATTTTGTTGGTAGGTGATTTATAAATATATTTGTAAGTCTTCTTTGAGTCAGAAGATATGCCATAACCATGAAGAGCCTCGGGACCCAACTCACCCAAACGTATTATTTTTTACGAAAAAAATAAAAAGCATGCTTTAGCCACAAGGCTTGAAATGAATAAACAATGGCCTGAAGTATATGAAAATTTCCATGCTGATAAGACACTGTTGGATACTAACATATACATTTTAATTTCTAAAATGATGACGATTGTTACAAAACATAATCATCTGTCACACTAAAACTACTTCAGTCCTTAGTATAAGATATGTTTGAGGAGTTAGTCTTTATCCTAAATATAAGACATAGTTTTATGTATGTTAATCTTTTCCTAATTTATCTCTATTAATACTCCATCGACAATTATCAAAGAGGAGGAAAAATGAGATAATTAAAAAAGATAACTAGGCTGGTTTAAAAAATATATGTTATATTAACTAATTTTCTTAGTCTAATTAAATTATGTAAATATATTTTATATTAAATACCATAGGAATATATTTTCATAGTTAATGGATCAAACTCAAATTTTGTATAAAGCTAAAGGATGAAATGTATAGTTGGAACATATGAAATTGGCTCCTCTGTTTGTACCATTACAAGATAAATATAAATGAATATTTATAGATAATATTCCAAGTACACAAACGCACATATTCAAATGAGAATACGAATATTTACTCACCCCAAACTTGAGACAAGTCACTGTTCATATTCATACTCACATGCTGATATGATTTGGACTATGAATCACGGATCTATGGCCTGAGCCTCTTTAGACGCGTTGAGCAATATCCAAACATGCGCGAGTCCCTCTCGTGTTGGCGGCAGAATACACAGTATGTAATAGTTTAAACACATCATCCTTTTGCAGAAATAAGAGAAATAAATATGCATTGGATTCCTTTACCTTTTTCTCAAGCTTCGTCTCTTTTGTTTCTAGTCCCACATGCCCTCCTACACACACATACCATATTCTTTAAGGGTTTTAGTTTTCTCATGTTGCATGAAAAAAAAAAAAGTTTCTTACACACATATGAAATGGTAGGACCCACACATACATATATATATAGATATGTGTGTGTGGGTCCCATCATTACATGTGTGTATGACATGAGAAAATGGTTTTCCTACAATATAAGAAAATATTTTCCCATTCTTTAATGTTGCCTTACTTATATGTTATTTGAAAAATCTTCACCTCAGTCTTCCTTTCATTCTATCTACTACACAATAAGTGAGGTAATCTATCAGAATATAATGCCATTAATACTATAAAATGGTCCAACAAAGTGGATACTTTCTGCCGGCCTTCAGATTTGTACTAGTTCCCTCCAAACATGGCTAACTAAAACATATTTCTCATCCCATTGTTTGATTTCAGCTTAAGGGCATATCTAAGAGTAAATAAAACCATAGTTTTAGAAGCCATTTTTTACATGTTGAGATAAAACTCTTTTTATATATTTACTTTGTAAATCGTAAAAGTTATTGTTCGAAAGCTAATCCAGTTTATATTTAGATAAAGGATAGATTGATCGTAGGAGAAAAGGCTTATTGAAGTGCTTATAGATTGGTCATAAATAAGGTATTGTTATGTGACAAATGAATCTTTAAAAGAGGCCTCAATATTAAAAAATTTTATATTGCCTCACTTCACCAGTGTTATCAGATTCAGACCGATCATCGACCTGGTCGGGATACTGGGTCAATGGGTCACTGGTTGAATCACATTACTATGACCTGATCTCGAAAACCATATTATATTTATAAGTATTATAAATTATACAACCATACTTATAAATATATATATAGAAAATGAGTTTACAAAATAAAAGTACCTAAAACATTTTTACAAGTTTAAAACATAAATAACCCAATTAATTAGAAGCAAAATTAAAGAAGATAGTTTTTTTTTTTGCTCGAAGAAAGAAGATGGGTCTACAAAATAACCTCCAAACACAATAAAATCATGGCAAAAAATCCAAAGGTGGTGTATCAATGAAAGACTCTCTATCATCATCAAAATAATATGGATGATCAACAATATCTTCAGCAAAGTTAAAAAAAAAAAAAAGCACCACCCGGCTGATTTGTCGGTTTTCTCCAAACTCAGCGGTCGGACCGGTTCAAAACCGGTTTTGACGCATTTCCGATCCAATTACCGGCTCAAACCGGTCGGGTTGACCCGGGCTAGTTTTGATAACAGTGCACTTGACAACCTCACACTCCTTCCGTCTAATTTATGAAATTATATATTTATATACATGGTTAAATATTAAATATCACGAAATCGGCGGATGGAATCTCCTGCTAAAAGAAGAAAGAACACGTCACTCTTGATTTTCTCAAATCAATGAACTCGATTAAGGTAATGAAATTTGTAATGTGGCCATGCCACTTTTCTCTCTCTATTTTAGGTGTGTGTCAGCGTCTTTGGGTGGGTTAGGCGTGTGGACAGAGGAAGAGAGACAATCTTTCCCCTGAGGGCCAAAAAATCAACATCGCTCCTACCAAACTGTGGATGCCATACTTCGGACCACAAAAAACAACAAAAGAACAAGCAATCGAAAGTAAAAAACCATTTTAACCAAATGTTGGAAAAAGACTAAAACCTTTTTAGGCCTTCATATAATAACACAATCAAGATACTGCAGCTGCCTCTGAGACATGTTAATGTCAAACTTTTTTAGTTGCACTGCAAAACAGGGTCACATGAGAGGGTGGTGCACTGTTTTGTTCCCTCCCCCATCGCCATCTTCCCTTCGTTGTGGGGTTGGCTATATCTCTGTGCAATCACCCGTCGATGGTTGGGATGGCCCCAACAAAACAGGGCCCACTGTCTTTCTCTCTCCACCCCCCAGATCAATATTATATCACTTTTAGCTTCCGTAAGTGTAAGATTCAATGGCAAAGATCATGACTCAAATCTAATGTAATAGAAACTTTTGAATCCTCAACTCAACACTAAAAAGAAAAGTATGTGTTGGGGGCATTGTAAATTTGATCATGATGAGCGGGAGAAGGAGCCTAACTTTGGATCTGACAAGTGGCCCAAAACCGCATATAAGACAAATGAATCAAGTGAAACAGAAGGAGGGAAATGTTTTCCAAATCTGTGTTACGCACTAACAGTGTTTTGCAGGGAAAAAAGAATTTATGAGCAGGTAAAGTAAAGAAGACCCTGCACAACTACAACTGCCAAATTCAGGGATTCCTTGGAGTAGCATTAAAGACAGTGTTCTGGATCTCCCTCACACACCACCGGCTGCCAGCACCACCCTTGAAAATCTGATGCAACAAAAGGGAAATCAGATTTCATGAACACAAAAGTTGCGTTCATGTCTTGATGACTTCTGCGTGCACCAAAATGTGTTCCATCTTCTTCGTCATCCTTTTCATCTTGATGCTCCTATCTTTTCAGAAAACCCACATTTTATCTGTGGATGCTCTGTTTCACCCAGCTGGAAACTTCCATATCCATGTCCTATCAGAGAACGGACAAGAAAATGAAAACGAGGTTATGAAAATCTCTGGGCTAGATGAGAATGATGGAAAGGGGCTTCTGATAGTGGAGAAGTTCAGAGTTTTGCTTGGACTCTACAGTTTCCAAACCAGAAGGTCCTCCAATGTCGATTCTGAGTTTCTCTCTCCATCACCTTCTCCTTCACCAAACATTGAACTTGAGGCTCCTTCTCCATCGCCATCGCCATCTCCATCTCTTCTTCCGTTACCACATGTATATGCTCACCCCTTTCCTCCACGACATCGTTCCCATTTTAATCCATCAACTCGCAAGTCTCAACATAAAGATAGAGGCAGAGCTCAAGCAATACTAGTTGGTGTTCTTGTGTCTGTGGGGGTTGCTACAGTGATGTGTGCTCTTGGGCTCTTCTGGTATTTCAGAAAATGCAGAAAGCATGCCAGGAGACCCAAAAGGACAATGCCACTCTGTAGCACGAACGGAGGAAGTGGAGGTGCTTATTCGTCAAGTCAGGTGGGTTTGAACTCTGACCCAGATCTATTTTATCTGAATGCTTTATGCGACGATATAGAGCAACACGCCTGCAGCTTGAAACAAACTTCTGAAACAGTAATCACAAGTCCAAATCATAGCTCCATCCCAAAATGTGCAATTTATGAGAAGGTGGAATTAAATCAAGAAGTGATCAGTTCAGGATATGATAATGCTAGCACTTCTTCCACGAAGGAAATTCTATCTATTCACGAGGATGCTGAATCAGTGAAACATGAATCCGAATCTGACGATCGTGGAGATAAAATTACTACCATGGAACGCCAATCATCAGAGACTGAAAGTTTTCATTCATTCGCCGATTCCCAATCATCAAATGTCAGACTTTCCGATGCTTCGGCGGCCAGTGTGACCGAGACAGTGTCTCCATCGCCTCGAGCATCTCAGTCTAATTCTATCAGTTCGCCAATTCCATTCACAGAGGAAATTACTCATTCGCCTCAAACTTCAAAGATAGAATCTCCTCAATCACCATGTATAACAAAGCAGGAAGAGCAAAAGATTGAATCTTGTTCACGACGTCCTCAAGCCACCACACGTCCGCCGCCACCCCCGATTCTGCAAACGCCTTTGTTTTCTTTGCATTCTCTTACTTCTTCATCAAGAATTCCCTCCGACTCTCCACTTTCTTTATCATCTCCAAGAAGCTCGGATTCTAACTCAGCATTGAATCGAAGTGGAGAAAATCAGTCGCCTTGTCCTCTTCGATCGCCACCTACCGTTCCCCCACCACCATGTCCACCACCGCCCTTCAAAGGTAATAACAACAATGTGAAAACTCCACCTCCTCCGCCATCTCAGCTTCCCCAGTTTACGCCGCTGGGAAAAGATGGAGCTCCACTACCAAAACTTAAACCACTTCACTGGGACAAAGTAAGAGCTGCCCCGGATCGCACAATGGTTTGGGACAAGCTGCGAACAAACTCATTTGAGTAAGTTGGTCATTCGTTGATAATGGTTATTGTTATTGTTATTTTATTATTTTGTTCTTTTTTAATCCACAGTTTCATCAAATGATGAATTTTGACCAGGTTTGATGAGGAAATGATTGAGTCACTTTTTGGCTACAATTTGCAAAATTCAATGAAGAACGATGAGACAAAGAACAAAAGTCCTTCTCCAAGCAAACACCTACTAGAGCCAAAGAGGCTGCAGAACATTACAATTCTCTCAAAAGCTCTGAATGTGACAGCCGAACAATTATGTGAAACCCTAATACAAGGTAATAATGCTAGTGTGCTGTTGCTAACTTGTAATCATTTGCCATAATAAAAGAGGTTCTTTTCTTTATATGTTCCAAATTCCAAAATCCTTAAGTCGCTGCCGGCAATGGGGAACACAAATACTAAAGTGATAATTTCCTCCATACCGGGAGTTGAAGGATATGACGCTCTATATTATTGAATAATCATTAATGGTCTGAATCTTCTGACTAATAAGTAAATTCCCCCACCCACTTTTGATTTAGATTATAATAACACGCATGTGGATGCACAACATTTACTGATGACTATCAAATATATATCAAATTAATGCTTCTGAAATTGAAGATCATGTCAACTGATTAAAATAATAGGTAAGGGCCTCGCTTTACAACAATTGGAGGCCCTGGTGAAGATGGTACCCACCAAGGAAGAAGTGGAAAAGATCTCGAATTACAAAGGAGACATCAATGACTTGGGATCGGCAGAAAAGTTTGTAAGAGCAATGCTGAGCATACCTTTTGCCTTTCAACGTGTTGAAGCCATGCTTTACAGAGAAACCTTTGAGGATGAGATTGTCCACCTCAGGAACTCTTTTTCAATGCTCGAGGTGATTATTAAAATTAACAAGACTAGATTTTATAACTTGCATTAAACGGTTGCTGACCTCTGATTTATCTCTTGCTCATATCCAAACAGGAGGCGTGCAAGGAACTAAGATCAAGCAGGCTTTTCTTGAAGTTGCTTGAAGCTGTGCTGAAAACAGGAAACCGTATGAACGTTGGGACAATAAGAGGAGGTGCCCGAGCATTCAAGCTCGATGCCCTTCTCAAGCTAGCTGATGTTAAGGGAACCGATGGAAAGACTACGTTACTCCATTTTGTAGTTCAGGAGATTGTCAGATCAGAAGGAATCAGAGTTTCGGATAGCATTATGGGGAAAATCAGCCAGAAAAGTAAGAACAGAACAGAAGAAGAGAAGGAAGATGATTACAGAAGAATGGGATTAGAACTTGTTTCTGGTTTGAGTACTGAGTTATACAACGTAAAGAAGACGGCGACAATCGACTTGGACGTTCTTGCCAGCTCTGTCTCGAACCTCAAAGACGGAATGGCTAAGCTGCAATATGTCGTACAGGAGTTACATGCGGATGAAAGAAGTGAGAACTTTGTGAATTCTATGAAGGCTTTCCTAAATTATGCAGAGAGAAATGTAAGGGAGCTGCAAGGAGATGAAGATAGAGTGCTAGCTCGTGTGAAAGAAATCACAGAGTATTTTCACGGGTATGTGAGCAAAGAAGATGCAAATCCACTTCGGATATTTGTGATTGTAAGAGACTTTATGGGCATGTTGGATAATGTATGTAAAGAACTCAGAAAGTCCAAAGCCCCCCGCACCCCAAATCCTCTTGCTCCGTTCAGGTAGATTCATTAAAGTGTACGGTGTGTTCATACTTCATAGGATAAAATTATCCCTGATTTGAGTGTAACTTTATTTTGATTTTGTTGGAGTTTTGGAATTTGGAGATTTGAACCTCCCATTCTAAGTGTTTCACAATCTTGTGAGACTGTGACTAATAGTAATACTATTCTCCATTATGGTATAATTTCAATTTCAATTTGTTTATTTTTACAAAAAATTCATTTATTTTATTAGTGACAAATTTACTCATCAACCAAAATAATGAAACCTTACCCATGAAAGATGAAAAAGTTCCTACTTCCCACATACACGGCATAAATGTCCTTGAGAGATTGCAAATTTGTCATTTAGCGCGTCCCTTAACAGTAAGTTTTATATGTCACTATACAAGTCACTAAATATTTCAAAGATTTTTCTGTTTTTAAAGAAAAAATGAATTAAAAGAACAAATTAAAATCGAGACAAATTTCCCGGCATCAATATGACAACTGGAGGATTAATTTACCACATTATCAGTAGAATCGGTGACCATACACATGAATCTGAACAAATTTCTCATTCTTAACAAAATGCAGATCAGGATGGTTAACTCGACTTAAAAATCAATATAAACAAATCTTGAAATCACGTACGTTTGGAGAGTTTTGCATCTAGTCTCCCACGACAAGTCCTCAGATCAGGCTTCACCTTAACAAATTTCCTCTTGTGGGATTTTCTAGGACTTGGCAGCTTAGGTGGCTTCCTATTGAGTTGCATTCTTTGAAGCCTCTGGTGACGAATCTCAGGATCAGCCCAACCTTTTCCCCAATCTGAGAATGAGGAGAATGGCTTGCTACGGTTGCTCTTCGCTGCAAGCAGCATATCTGCCTCAGGGTAAACATAGAAAGCTTGCTCACTATTTGACTTGACAAATTTCAATCCCACTTTTGTCGGTTCCGGGAACTTAATCTGCACATGGCTCTGCCATCGTATAGTGAGATACATTTAATCCTTCATCACAACTAAATAACCAGGATTTAAATTATATATACTGAAAGCTTCAGAGTAATGATACAGATCATTCTCCAATTTTCTCAGTTTCTGCGACATGGTATAAATGAGGAGAATTGCTTCCACTCTGTGTCAATCAGTAGTACTCAAAGCACATTTAAGAAAATAACACTTTTGTTTCTATTATTTTAAAATCCTTTTCATTCCTTTTAATTTGATTTGTAGCCATCCGCTAAGAAGTTGACGAACACGATTCAGTATTATGAATGGGGAAGGCATTTTTCCAGCTCGAACTAGTTACCTTGTAATCTCCCTCCCTGATGTATCCTTTCTGTTCCATAATTCGAGCAAGACCTCTCCACCATAACATATCAGTCGTCAAGAATTTTTGAGACTAGAAATGAAACAATTAAAACTCTGTTACATGCTTTTACAACCAAATGAAACAAGATTATAACAAGGAGGGAGGGAGAGAGACCTGCTCCCTTATCTTCCTAACAACCATATTAAGACTAAGCCTCCCTTTAATTCTTCTTTCTTCAGGATCAAAATGTATATCGTCATCATATAAGCCATCCACATCAGAGCTCTGTCCCTGGAAAAGGAAGATTATTAGTTCCGCTCCTCAAAGAAAGTAGAGCACTCGGGTTTTGGAAGCAAAGAAATTTTTTTCACAAAATTCAAATCTTAGCAGCGTCTTGAGAAACTACACAATACAAGGCTATTCGTCAATTAGTCCAATTGGAATTTAACCTAAGGTAAAAACACAGATAAAGAAGGCTGAGGCATGCGTGGCTGATAAAAATGTTAAGTTACCAGTACGACCATAATGCAATTTCCTGTGTAAGACAAATGATTAGTCATAAGTGTAATGGGTATAAAAATTAAATTAATGTTCATACATAATTTTCAGCTATAGCTTGTAGCAAAGTACATGCCTCCTCTCTCAGATTTTGCATTTGAGGTGGTCCATCAACACACACATCACATCTGTATGGCAGCATGTTCGTTAGAAAATGCCAAAATATAACGATTTAAATGGATTGGTAAAGTAATATCACCACAAGACCATCAAAGCAACAGCGTTAAGAAAAAAGTAGATTAGGCATATAGCCCTTATCTACAAAGCCACATGAATTGGTAGCTTTAATGTACAGACAGGATTTCCACTAATATATTCCATAAAATACCAATATTTTAATTAAATTCAGAAACATTCCATATCGGTGGAGACGATGTGGGCTTACATGAGACACTTTTCATTATGGAAGTCCTCTCCAAAGTACTTCACAAGAGTCTCTGCCCTACAAGATGAAGTATTCATTCCATATCTGCATATGCAATGAAATATTCTTTGGTAAATGCTAATACAAACAAGACATCTGTAACAAGATTTGTTCACCGATTAAAACCTGAAACAATCAGACAACATGACATAGGCATGTTTTAACTGATCTTCACTTCTACGACAGGGCAAAAGTGACGGTTCCCTTGATAGGTTTGCATAAAGAACTGGTTGTGAAACAATAGAGACAAAGTGAATTGCCAAAACTACAGAGAACAAAGAATAGCATAGTAAATCTGCATCCAAGTTGATGAGGAATATTAATATAGGAGCTATACTTGAACTTACTGCAATCTGCTAATTTACCATCTCGTCCAGCCCGACCAGCTTCTTGGTAATAGGCTTCTAAACTCTGATCATGTCAAATTAAACCAATGATATAGGAGTGAATTAAAATAAAATGAAGATTCAGGGAGTGAAAACATTAAACATACTTAATTTGACAGGAACACTCTAAATACAAGTTCAAACGAAAAAAACTAGGAACGTGTTACATACCAGTGATACCACATAGGCTAGGTTAAGGTGTACTAATACCCAAGGAAATATTAGATAAGACAGAGACAGACCTGTGGCCAACCGTAATGGATGATTCTTCTGACATTCAATTTGTCAATCCCCATTCCAAAAGCCACTGTCGCAACAACAACCTGAAAATGATAAAGCATGTGTATTTCGTCACTTTATAAACATCAATACAGTTCTGGGGAATGAAGAGAATGATTTAAACTTTGATGAGTTCATATACAACACGGGGACACATGTAAAAACAAGTTAGAGCCATGTCTCAATAAATACCATCACAGCCCTTCGGTAAAAGAGCAGATTTTTTCTTAAATATTTAAGAAACAATGGATGGCAAAATGAAGAACACACACAATGAATATGTGAAAATGGGGTCCACATTTTATAATTGGACAACTCAAGCAATGATAACAAAACAATTACAAAGAAACAAGAGATACTCATGTCATATATCCATACCTCTAATGTGTCTTCATGAAAATCCTTGTGTACTCTTCTTAGATGTGATTTGGGCAGCTGAAGAAAGAAATTGAGCTCACGAATCAATTTAATATTGAACAAGAGCTATAACTTCACAAGTGAAATGTGCTCATTTAGAATCCATGATAACGTATAATAAGATTTTCATAATCAAAACCAGGCTAACAGTACAATTTAAACTTGTCTGCTTTAGACAATCCATTGAAAAAATATATATAATTCATGGTGTTGACTGTTAAGCACATAGGAGGCCAAAAGATTTCACTAAACCTTCCGCTTTGACTTTCTATCCAACAGCCAGTGGGCACCAAGAGGGGACTTGGTCAATTCTCACCATCTTACTCTTGGATTTTACGAGTGTTAGACTAATTAGTTTGTCTTTCTCCATTGATTAGTTAGATTACAGCAACTTATTGGTTGTACCTCAAGCTACAAAACCTTTTCTCTACTATAAATATGTGTAACACAAGGTCATCTATTGGCTGCTTTTTGCATCAAGAGTGAACATGAAGCTCATAGATGTTTGCCATCAAAGAGATTTTACTATAAATATCACTCCACCAGTCCTTAATATAAGACATATTTGAGGAGTTGATTTTGATCTTAAATATAACACATAACTTTTATATTTGTCAATGTTTTACTAATTTACCTCTATTGATGCTCCCTCAATCATAATCAAGGAGGACCAGGAATGAGGGAATTAAGGAAAATGATGACTAGAATGTTTTAAAAAATACATACCATACCAACTAACTTAACCAACTTGTTTAATCTAATTAAATTTGGTAAATACGTCTTATATTAAAGACCGAAGGAGTAATTGGGTTCTCTTGGTTGACTTTCACTCTACAATTTCTATAAAAGTTCTTTCAATTTCAAGGGTAGCATATTTTGTAACAAGCTAGGTGCTTTAGTTTTAAATGCCTCAACCTAGGGGGGAGTTTGTCTTCTATCTTTTGTTAAATCAGACAACATAAGTCTCACATTGGATGTATTCAAGCTATACAACCTTTTCTATACTACTAACTATAAGTACATGCAATGCATGCCTCCCTTAATATCAAGGCTTTCCAAAATCCTCTCTCTCTCTCTCTCACAACACACACACATTTTCTTTTCAAAAATAGGCAAAACAACAACTGCTTATCTAACCTGAAAAGTTCCTTTAATCAAACAAGTTGTATGTAACATGTATAACCCATACCGATGCATTATAAGCAGCAGCCTTCACACCACATTCACATAGATACTTTGCAATGTTCAGCGTTTCTTTTCTGGTGGGTACATATATGATAGTTGGTCCTCGCTCTAAAGGCTCTTTCAGAAGTCTAAGCCTTTCTTCTGATTTATTGGGTGGATCAACAATCTCAGATAACTTCCATTCCTTTTGAGAAGGATGTCCACAGAATTCACCACAAGCAACTGCAAGCGCACAAGTGATCAATTCAAGAGAGAATCAATGATCACTATTACTATTCAATAAAGATTGATATCTTATACACTTCCGCACAGAAATTGCCATAAGTTTCTACCCTACTAGTATAGACCATAATGCTTTTTTAAGTAAAGAAAAGCAGATAGATTGGTACCATCCCAGTCATCCACACTTTGAAAGACATCAATGTCGTTTTCCAGGTACTCAACTGACAATTCTTTTCCATTTATAGAACCACTAGAGCTTCTTGAATGCAATACACTGTTATCTCCTTCACTGTAATCATCTTGGTCACCATCCAAGTCATAAGGAGAAAGACTGTCAACCTCACAGATTCTACTGGCATCAGAGCTATTGAAAACATCATGTGATTCCTCTGATATAAATTCTTTTTTCTTGTCAGCTGACTTTTGCGTTTTACCATATAGTTCAACTAACTCATGAAAATCTTTCCCATAAGAAGATGAAGATGTCTTGCTATGCCTTACCTGTACGTAGCCACAAAGACTGAGAAATATCATGGAGTAACAAGAAGCTACAAGCAAACTTCTATCTTTCTCTTTTTCTTTTTTGGACCATGATAAGTAGGGATAAATGTATGTGTTATAGACAGTAAACTCACAATGAACCGTAAATTAGGCCGGAAAAAGGAAGTGAGAACAATCTTTGTTTCTTTTGACATATGTAGTGACTTTAAAACATCCTCTCGAACTAGGTTGGTAGCTGTAGCAGTCAAAGCCATCAGAGGTATATCAAATTTCAGGAATTCTAGCTTGCTAGCACTGAAATTTTCCCTTAATGCAGACAGTCGCCTGAAACAGGAGAATACTTGATTAAAAGAATTGAAGTACATGTCATCGCAGAGACAATAAAAGTATCACAAAATATACTTCAGATGAGGAACATAAACCATATCTTATTACCAAATACAATTAACAGAATGATCAATCATATGGGTGATGAAATCACAAAAGCTCTTAATGCATTCATTACACAAACCAATAAAAGTAATAATTATTGAACAATAAGGAATAGAAAGGAAAATACAGACCTGTAGTCTGGCCGGAAATCATGGCCCCATTTAGAAACACAATGCACTTCATCAATTGCAAATAAAGCAATACCATGACTTTTTGCAAGCTTCTGTAGTGGTTCAATCAATCTACATGTGATTAAATTGCAGTTATCACACATTTAGAGAAGAATGATTTTTTTATCCACGAAGAAAAATGACAATTCATTTAAGTTTAAAATATAATCAATAAAGTATAAATCCCTAACCTTACCTCAGAACTGTCTCTGGGCATACATATACTATGCTATACATGCCTCTCATTGCTTTCTGTTCAACAGTATTGTCAGGTTGCCCAGACCCAAGAAAGCAAGCACTGATCCCATGTCTTGCTAGCTTTAAGCATTGATCATGCATCAGGCTTATTAAGGGTGAAATCACAACCACCACTTTCCCAGACAGCAATGCAGGAATCTGAAAGCACAAGGATTTTCCTGCCAAAATGTAATTATGAATAGAAGCACAGTAGCAATGGAGTTACAACAAGTGAGGCCAAAGAGTGATACCAGATCCCGTTGCAGCCAGGACAAGACAGTCTTTATGAGTTACCCAAGCAATCAGGGCTTCCTTTTGAAAATTCTTCAAGCATGAAAAGCCAAAATGCTCTTGCAAGAGATTGCTAGCTTTCTGCTCCCAATATGATGAACTATCCAATTCATCCAGAGAATCAACCTTACAATTTCCTGACATGATATTGGAATCAACATCCATATCAGACAAAGGCTCCTTCGACTCTTGCACATTGCCTGAAGGAACTTCCAACCTTCTAAATGGTACACCAATTACAGTATCTGTCTTTCTTTTTGTGGATTCATTAGTGGCTTGGAGACGGTTCAGGATGCTAGACTGTCGAACATAACTCACGGAATGGGATGAGGCCAAGTCCCTTTTTCTGAGACCATATGTTTTACCGCTACTTCTACCAGCATTTTTCAGGATAAACTCCACTGCACTATGAGTAGATGGACCGACTGCTTTCAAAGCTTGCACAACACTGGCATATTCAAACCCCATTTCTAGCATTTCTGCAATGACTTGATCGGAAGATGCGTCCTTACCATCCATGACATCCCCTGGAGACAAGCTCGTGAGACTAGTAAAATGTTAATGGAAACAAAGCTAAGTAGAACTACGTAAAAAGGGCATAGTGTCAAATACTATACTAAGATTAAAAATAAGAGAAAAAGCGTCTCCTGTGAAAATGAAAGCATCTTCAGGAGTTTCTAGCCGGGATTCAGACAAAAAGGTTCAAATTGAAACGAACAATATAGCTATTCTCCAAAATTCATATGGACCATCAATGAAGGGCTACCACACAAATCAAGAAGGCATATTTAACAACCACTTGAGAGAATTTCATAGAGAACTTTCATTTCTCAACAATAATTAAGCACAGGAAGTGTCACCCGACCCTGTAGCAGAGACCAAAAGAATAAAAGGCAAGATTGTAAAACGAATAGTAGGACCCAAGATCAAACAGCCTCTGATTTGCAACCCCTTCCCGCATCCACCAGCAAACCAAAGTGGAGATTCATCCCAAAATTTTCTAGGCCTGGAAAATAGAAACTTCTCGTCCAAAGCGGGCAAGCGGCAAGATCAAAGCGGGCAAGTTCTAGTTCTAGGTTCTCGCGGGACAGCTAAAAAGGAAAAACGGCGCGTCGCATTAAGTTAGAAACGGTGCGTTTTGACCTCTCTTCTTTGCGCATGCGAGAGCATCCGAACGCGGGGTTGGCCCGAGGTTTTATTCCACTAGACGATATTCGTTAGCTTGCTCGATGCGCTGAGCCGCTGAAGACTGGGGAAGTTTCAGTTCGTCGCCCGTCATGAGCTATTTCTTGGTACTCCTGTCGTTCTTCAGCTCATTTTCTTGCAATGCATTAGCTCGAATAACCTTTGGTTCTTAGTCTTGACCTGTTATTGTCCTTTTTCTTTTCTTGATTCGGACCGTACTTGTGTTTCAGAGGAGGCTTACTCGTTCTGGCTGTGGGAGAAGCTCTCTCATTCGGGCCATAGCGATAGCCGCTACTGGTTCGGGTCTCTTGTACTCCTATGGCGATGCTAATTTGAGTGAGCACGTTAACCTCTTTTGTCGACTATGAGTTGAGCATTCCCGAGAAACGTTGTGTTTTGATTACATTGTTCAAATTTGGATGTTTCTCTTTGAGTTCGTTCACACTTAACGATTCAGTATATGCCTACTTTGACGATTAACCAGCGGTTCTGCATTTCTTGGCTTCCAAAACTAGCAGATATCAATTAACTGTCATATCCATGTCTTCTTGCCTTGGTTTCAAATTTAGGAGCGTCGGCGACGGTGCACATCCCCGAACGGTTGCGAGATTGGCGGTTGCTGCATGAATTGTATCCTCGAAATTCTCCTTTCTCCTTGGATCATGGTCTCTCTGGTATGTCCTCGTTTCGCTAGAACTTGGAGTTTAACTTGTTCCTTGTCAATGCATAGAGGTTTGTATAACATCAGTGTCTAAAATTTTTAGGAATCATTCCGATTTATTTTTATAAAGTCAGTCCTGCTCCATCATCTGACCTACCAAAGGAAGCTTCTGGGGTTGTAGATGATGGCGCAAAGCCTTGTGATTGTTTGGGCAGAGATACCATTGCAAATGCAGCTGCTAAGGTTGGTCCAGCTGTTGTAAATCTTTCAGTTTCACAAGGTATGTGTTTCTGAAATTGGGATCTCTTCACGGGCATTATTTGTAATTTGGATGCTACGGCATTTACCTTGAGATTATGCATCGACCTTGTAGGGGTTTATGGTATGACTACTGGAAAGAGTATTGGCTCTGGAACTATAATTGACAAGGATGGTACAATATTGACTTGTGCACATGTTGTGGTTGATTTTCAAGGCCTGAGAAGTTCATCCAAAGGGAAGGTTTGTGTTCATGATGGAGCATGTCACTCAAGCATATGTTTGCAACAATGCTAAACTATAAGTGTTGTAGATTTATATGAGCACTTGTGAGAGCTTGAATGAGCTCAACATGATAGGGCTTAACTCAAATCCAACTGCCGATTAGATTAAAGGCATTTTGTATAAATTCTTATTCTGGATAATTGTCAAATTATTGTTAGTCCCTGATCTGTTTATTCTTGGTTTTAGATTATGGAGTTGCTTAAATATAAGCATTATATCTTATATCTTGCTCACCCAAGTAAGATATATCATGATGCTATGTTCTCTCTTTTATTTGTTTTAAATAATCAGTCCTTCGAAATTGAATGGAAATGGGTGTTTGGCTAGCATACCTTGGGATTGCACACGGAGGCAAAAATTATGACAATATGTTAGTGGGACTGGGTGTAATAGAATGGCCTTGTGTTTCGGTTGTTGGGCTTGATCTCATGATTCCCCCCCCCCCCAGAGTGAAGGTGCAAGGACGTTGACTAGTCCACAAATCATGGCATGCATTAGACATGCTATAATGGCTTAACTTACTAAACCCCTTGTTACGACATATGTTAAACATGCTTAATCTTGTGATATTTCATCGTATGATTATTTCTTCAAATCTTCACTTGAAAGTATCATGTAGCGTGTGAGATTGAATATGATAGTATTCTTTGTTATTTTGTTAGTTTGACCAGGTTAAGACATCATGTCACAAATTAAGAACTTATGCCTATGAAAATTGTTTTCTGGCACATAAAGTTAATGGCTGATCTGAAACTATGAACAACTTTACAGGTTGATGTGACTTTACAAGATGGAAGGACATTTGAGGGTAGAGTGCTGAATGCTGATCTTCATTCCGACATCGCTTTAGTTAAAATCAACTCCAAAACCCCGCTACCAGCAGCAAAACTTGGTTCTTCTAGCAAGCTTCGTCCTGGGGAGTGGGTATTGGCAATGGGCTGTCCACTTTCCCTTCAGAATACTGTTACAGCTGGTATTGTAAGGTGTGTAGAATAAATTCTGACAATGACAGATGTAACCGTGGTTTTAGTTATTCTTTTATTTTTCAATTCATCATTCTCATCTAAAGCCATTGTTGTTAAGATTTAAGAACAGTAACCGATTATGAGACCTTGAAGGTTACTGTGGTTAAGTAAAAAGAAGCTTGGTTCTGTGATTTAAACTGATGCAATTCTAATGGTCTTGATCTTTCTTTCCTTTCTGAAAATAGTTGTGTGGACCGTAAAAGTAGCGATCTGGGTCTTGGTGGCATAAGAAGAGAGTATTTACAGACAGATTGTGCAGTTAATATGGTATGTTTACGTCTCTTCTTCCTTACAAGCTACCACCATGCATGTGGCATGCAAAGTAACTGAGAACTTCACAAATGTTCATTCTACCTGTACGTTTCTTCTGCTTTGGTATAGGGAAATTCTGGTGGGCCTCTTGTTAACATTGATGGAGAAGTTGTTGGTGTCAATATCATGAAATTGTTAGCCGCTGATGGATTGAGTTTCGCTGTACCAATTGACTCAGTGTGTAAAATTATAGAGCACTTCAAGAAAAGTGGGTATGTGGTTATATCTAAACTATCTCACTGCCTTGGCTTTGAAAGGCTGGCTGATGTTTTGTTTTGTAAATTGATGTTAGTTTTCCGTTTGTGTTATTTACAACATTTAGATTTGTTGCTCTCATTTCTGATAATTTATTTTTATTTTTCCATTTTTAGAAGTACTGTAAAAAAAATTTAAAAAGTGCTATAAAAATTGTTCAGCTAGCATTGTGGATAAATGGTTTTCATGTCAAGCTCCTAGTTGTAGATTTATTCTTGCATACTACCATGTTGAAGGACAAACAAGATCATTGTGTTGTACAGGAGAGTTGTACGGCCATGGCTTGGGCTCAAAATGATTGATCTTAATGAGATGATTATAGCTCAGCTAAAAGAGCGAGATCCTTCATTCCCTAATGTCAGCAAGGGCATTCTTGTACCTATGGTAAGTCCCTAATTGAACATTTACGTTAATGGTAAATGTTATTGCTGTAAACGTCCTAAGATGATTAGCAAGTGACTTGGCAATTCTTATTTTTGTAATTAATGAAAGGATATATTTAGAGGTCAGAATCCTTGTACTTTCAATAGTTTACGAGATTAATCGTTGGAATGGATGTTAACCCTTAGTTTGGTAAGTCAAGGATTTGAATACGTTAAGTTACTTGTCCGTCAGCTCTAATCTTCCACCTTTTTAACTAGGTAACTCCGGGTTCCCCTGGTGATCGAGCTGGTTTTCGTCCGGGTGATGTTGTCATTCAATTCGATGGGAAGCCCGTAGAAAGGATCAAGGAGGTATCGACATTTTTGTGTGTTATTGCTAATAATTTAGTTGATTATAAACCAGTGTCCATATTTGATATGCTCTGAGACAATTATACAATTATTTCAGGTGGTTGAAATAATGGAGGACAGAGTTGGCGTGCCCATTGAGGTATTAGTGAAAAGAGCAAGGGATAAAGTGACAAAGTTGACTGTTATTCCAGAGGAGTCCAATCCCGATTTGTGAGAGGCAGTTAAGAATGTTCCATTTTGCATTTCCAAGTAGTTGCTATGACTGACTATGCGTCCATTAGACAAGTCAACATTCATTTGCATAATTGTATTGATGATAACGATAACCTCGGGTCGACAAGAGAAGGTTGGAAAAGGCTAAGCCTTGTACATAATTACGTATATATACAACCTCTACTACGTTCCGCACAAAGGGGTGACGGGAAAATAATTATATTCACAATGGCCGCCAGATTCACCCAATTCTAGAATATTTCTCCTGGCTTCAAGAAGTTATGATATTCAACTTGGCTCATCTCTCCACCATTGACCGGATCAAACTGGCATCGATAAAAGCTGCATTGTAAATCCAATAAATTAAATCAAACTTCATTCCACAACATGATATAAAAAGTTTGACATTACGTAATTCAAATAAGATAACCCATTTGAGTCTACAAGTCTTGCGAGATTGAAATCAGACACTACATTTTAGTCGTCTTCCTAAGAAATTGAGGATATAATTCATTATGCTTTCTAGTTAATAATGCTGACTTTGAACAACATGCCCAAAATGACACGATAAAATCAGTGGTCACACAATGCCCCTTCACCCTAGCCGACATTGTATAACAAGTCAAAGCTTTTTTCTGTCGTCAGCGATACCCTTTGGCAAAATACTTTAAAGCATAAGCATTGATCGATCTGAACGGGGAATGTGCAGCGGTAGAAGAGAAGCAAATTTAAAAGTTTTACGTCAACCCGTATTTTCAGTATGATATTCCAGTCAATGAGTCTAATATACCCAAGAAACAAAATTCATATCTCAATTACCTTCCATCCATCCCAAGTATTACAATTGTGTTCTTCAGATGGCCAAAGGCAATAATATGTTGCAAACCTTCATGCAAGCGAAACTGAGCCACAGACCATTCTGAGCTAAAATACTTGGGCAGAACACCTGTTAACTCATAATTGAGATTATCTATGCATAATCACTTTTACGACATTTGTCAATTGTAATTATAAAAAATGGACCCAATTTCATCCTGGCAAAAGCATAATTATTCATTGTGTATAAGTGAACAAACCTTTTATAAATGAAAGAGATGACGCGGCTGATGGGTTAGCAGGATTAGATTCAGTTGCACTCTGTACTCTCTCAATCCCCAATAGTCCTGAATCAACCTTCAAGTTGAAGACATGAACAGTTCCTTTATCACTCGAGACAGCTAGCCACTGTGCAGTAGCAGAAAAGGCCAGGCTGTATATCTCTGCTCGGTCTGCACCTCTCCTTACCTGAAAGTATCATCCAACTAATTTACTCATTTAAACGCTCAACAGTTAACCAATCAATATATATATATATCAGCGACATGCATAAAATCATTTCCCTTTCAAAGACATGCATGGTGGAGATTGCATGGAACCCGAGACAACAGTAGGAGTTAATGCTCGGTTCAATATGATGAAAACGCACATGTTAGGCATGGTGCAACCCTAAATACACTTTTAAGTTACACATGATATCTAATCTAAAGTATCATCACAGCATTGTGCCTATATCAGCGTTTCTACTTCCTAGGTACTCCCTCTCTCTGGTCTTTACTATAAAACACCAACCAGTAAGTGCATTTGGTTCTTTTTATAAGGCACTTATTTGTTTTTAAGGAGTATTAATTATTTTTTTCCATGTATACTTATAATTAATAGGGGTAGTGGACTAGTGGGTGAGGGTAAAAATAGTATAATATTAGAGTTTAGTGCAACTGGTAAGGGTAATATTGGAAATAACTTAAATTTTATAACAACTTTATTAACTTTAGTTGTTTTTATTAATTTGTGTGAATTGTTAGTTTGGTGCCTTATAATAAGGACGAGAGGACTGCAAATTAAAGATTTTAATAGACCAAGCAAAAGCATGTAGATATATATGGTTACAGGCTCTTAGAATCGTCCAAAGAGATATAAATTTCAAATCCAGTGTACTGTTTTTTGTTTTAGATGAAATCCCAGTGGCCTGCATTTATTTTCGAAGCCACACAGAATCTACTTTCAGAAAAATTAGAGGGTGTCTAGTGCATTTCCTATTATACATTAACATCTGGGAACCCGAGAACTTCTTGGGATAATATTCAACTCGCTCGCGCATGTATGACTCATTAGCTCTAAACAAAAATGGTGAGTTCCAACACATGTTGTAAGCAGCACATGTTAGGCATGGTGCAACTCTAAATACACTTTTAAGTTACACATGATGTCTAATCTAAAGTATCGTGACAGCATTGAGCATTGTCCCTATATCACTGCTTCTGCTTCCTAGGTACTTCCGTTCTTATTATAAAGGACTAACTAGTAAATGCATTTGGTTCTATAAGGCACTTATTTGTTTTTAAGAAGCATTAATTGTTTTTTTTCCCATGTATAATCATAATTAATAGGGATAGTGGGCGAGGGTAATAATAATATAATATTAGAGTTTAGTGCAACTAACTTAAATTTTATGATAACTTTATTAACTTTAGTTGTTTTTATTGGTGTGTGTGAATTGTTAGTTGGCGCTTTATAATAAGAATCAGATGCCTGCAAATTAACGATTTTAATAGACCAAGCAAAAGCATGTAGATATGGTTACAGGCTCTTAGAATCATCCAAAGAGATATAAATTTCAAATCCAGTGTACTGGCTTTTGTTTTAGATGAAATCCCAGTGGCCTGCATTTGTTTTCAAAGCCACACGGTATCTAATTTCAGCAAAATTAGGTGTCTAGTGCATTTCCTATTATACATTAACATCTGGGAAGCCGAGAACTTCTTGGGAAAATATTCAACTCACTCGCGCATGTATGACTCATTAGCTCTAAACAAAAAGCAGTGTGTAATTTTTTTCACAACTTCGTAGCATAATGACACATGCACATCAATAAAAGTAGGATAACAGGCTTCAGATCATCCAATAAAACTACCTCTTGGAGCAATGAACCATCCAATGTATTGAAAATCCTGACCAGAGTCCCCTTGCTGCTGGCTGTGGCTAGCAACCGCCCATCCTGCGTAAGCGCGAAGCAAGCTATTCTAGAATCGTGCGCCATTATAAACTTGGTCCGCTTTGAGGCGTAATGTTCGACCCTCACCTGACCCTTCTGCAACCCTGGACAGACCAACACCATTGTCCCTGAAACGTGCGAAACCTCACAAAGTCCCTTTGGGTTGGCCGTTGTCTCAATTTGGTGCAACAACTTAAGATCTGCGAAATTATATACGAATATCTTATGCACCAGAACCACCACAATTCGGTCCCTTCTAAGACGAACCCCTTTGACCTCGGATCGAAACGATAGCTCGCCGATACACCGGGACTGATGATCATCCCAAATCATTACTTTGTTACTTGGGTAAATAGGGTCAGTTCCGCCACCAACAAAGGCGAGTATGTTGCAACGAAACAACATCTGAACTAAACCGATTCCACCACCTGCACCAAAGTCCCGTCGAAAGATCTCGCGGAACGGATCGCAATTGTAGATCCGGAAACCATGGTCCGTGCCCACGGCGAAGCAGCCAGAATCCTGATTGAAGGAAATATGGAGGAGGGTCGGGATTCGGGTGGAATCTGGATTCATCAAGCCTTCAGGAGAAGTAGGGTTTGGGGAGTGAGGAGAAAGAGGGCCTGGAGGAGGAGGAGGCTCATCGAGCTCTGATTCGGTGGCCACAAGGGTTTGCGGAGCGTGTGCCATCAGGGTGAGAAGTATTCCTAATTCTAGGATTAAGTATGGAGATAAGAAGGACGGAGCTGCACGAGATAAAGTAGCATGGACTGGGAGGAAGAAGATGATGGCAAGTCGGTTCCCGCCAGATGGATGCTCCAGTATGACCAAGCCACGCCACTATAGCCCAGAAATATTTACCCCTGACCCGTCCTATTTGCCCTTTAAAACGGTTTGTCGTTTTCTCCAACGACAGTCATTACTCACCAGATGGGAGAATAATCAGAACAACGAAGGAAGGAGGAAAACGAATGCCAAAAGCGCAATTATGTGGGGACAGATTACCTTTGTTTCATTGCGTAGAAGGAATGCCACCGTAATATAACTCTCTTCGAATATGAAACGAAAAGGAATGTACTTTGTGACTTGGAAGGGTGTCTCTAGTGGCTCCTAAAGCAACCAAACGTGGTATTGGAGGGCTTGGCACTAGAATTGCCCCTTTATGTGATGTCTTGTACAAGATACCAATGATAGCCTGGAATTTGGAATACTACGTGTGTGGGATTACTGGAAACCCACCTAATCTTTGATGTTAGTGAAGCAACACTGGGTTGGAAAATTTTAAAACAAAATTGTCGTTTCCCTTCGGTGACGACAGGGGAACTCATCTCCCTCAACGGCCTCCATGGTTCGTTTCCCTCTCATCTTCATCTCCCTCCCTCAATGTCTTTATCAAACACCATTGGCTAACTCCTATTTAATGATGAGAAGATAGATTAGGAAAAAAATCCCTTTAATTTTCTTGAATTTTCGCTCCTCTCCCTCTTCAAATTTTTCCTAGCCATAAATTTTGGGGGCAGCTACAGTCCATTGCAGCGGATCGTTCACTGCCCCCCTTTACAGTGAGAGAGAGTTTTTTTCTTTAGGAAAAAAAAACCTTACACTGTAAAAGGGGTAGTGAGCGGTCCACTGCAGTGGACCGTAACTGCCCCCATAAATTTTGATGGCTCAGAATTGCTAAAATTTGGAAACGGTCTTGACAGTGAAAAATTTGAAACAGTGAAAAATTTGAACCAAACCGAACTTTCCCCTCCTGGTATCTGTTATACTTAGCCCACACTGACATAATTTAAATATAAAGCCCAAATCCAAATATATTAGCCCCAAACTTCGTGAGAAAATTTTCGGAAGTTGGTTTTCATAAAGCACAATAACATTCCCTCAAAAAGATTAATAAGATAATTTTTGGAAGTTGGTTTTCCGAAGAATGTTTGAAAAAACCTCTCGTAGACTCGCACCAAACACCACAGCGGATTCTGTTGCTTGCTTCTTTCCATTTTAATGAACTATTACGAAACGGGAAATATGACCATTACCACTGGAAAAACTATCGTACCATGTCGTCCTCAGGTGTAGCGCATCAGGATACAGCCATGGCGAAGGGAGGGCCCCAAATATCATCGGGTAATGCAAGAAAACTAAGCAGGGCAAAAAGAAAAGCATCAGAAAGCAAGCAAGATTTCACTGTCATTCTGAGTACATTTACATTGTTGAGCCCAAAAGGCTTAAATAGGCCACACTCTCGAACAGCTCACCCTTGGCCCCATATATAGGACCCTCGCAACCTTAGCCATCGATGTGTTTGTTGCTTTCCCATCGGCAGGGCAATTGATCCACAACCAAAATTTATCTTCAATTAGGTGTATCCGTTGAATATAGTGCCATTTTATCAAAGTGGATGATAAGGCACATAGCCCAATAAACCCGTCAAGTTGGTCACAACATCGTTGCACCTAGTCAAGAGGCTTATCATCTGCTGTGATATATCAACTGTATTTGCAGTATCTGATGCACTTGTGTTTATAATATTGGAAGAATTTCTGGGTGCCATTTCAGAATTAAGCAAATTATGTTGGGGGACTTTCGTATACTGGGTAGGAAAGGGAGGAATAGGCAACGGTGGTTGAGTAACGACCTTTTGAACGTTCTTACTATTAAAATCCATTGCAACAGACGAAGGAGCACCACCATCAGCCAAACTAGCACTGTTGAAGTTGTTCCTATCACCCAACGTTAATTGCTCTCCCCTACTACTTTCCTCCCCGCCTAACATAAATTTTACACGTGGAGTCCCTTTATTACTACCTCCATTACCAGTTACCTGGCCTGATTCATCACCAGAGGCTTTCTTCAGACAAGATTTAAGCTGAATCGTTGGCTGTGGAAGAGGTTGCTGAGATGACACTGCCGTTTGCCTCTGAACCACTGCCGGATCCTTGGTACGAGAAGTCAAAGTAGTGCTATCATCTCCCCTCACTTTGGCAGCTTCAGAGTCTTCAGCTGCAGAATCCCCTAATTTCCGGAGGTGGCACCTCACAACAACATTGCCAAATAAGGAATTGTTGCCTAAAGCATATTTGTAAGCAGCTTGAGCATCATTCTTGCGCAAGAACACAACACGACATGTCGAAGTTGTCCAAAAAACACGGAGACCAGATTGATCTATGGGCCCAAAACGAGCAAACCTTGCCTTCAGCTCTGCAACAGATGGAAGTGAAGTTTGGGGAGGAAACTTAATCACCAGCATGGTGGGTTCATTTGCCTTAGGCGGAGATTCCACTTTCTTCTTTATTGCATCTGGTTTCACTAACTTGGGTGCAGTAGACACCAAAGACTCTTTTCCTTCTCCACGCCTTGCTTCAGATGTTTTCTGACTGACCACCTTTTTCTCTGCTGCCAGAGCCTTAATATCCTTGATTTTCTTTAACCTCTTCGCAGCAATTTCTTCTTGACGATCAGATGGGGTCCTTTTCCGCCCAGCTTTTGTTGGATCATCTGGCCGAACAATGTGTTTTGCGGGTTTTACAAGTGGTGAAGCTCTGACACGGTCATCAAGAGGACCATCAGATTTTACAAGTGGTGAAGCATGGCGAATGTCAAGAGGTTCATTATCTGCTGGAGGAGCCGAAACCAAGCTTTTCTGGTAAACAAGAGATCTGAACCGCAGAAAAAACTGTCTAACAACTGCAGGGGTCTTTCTTTCAACACCATGAAAAGGATCTAATGCGAGAGCTTGCAAATCACTCAAAAGTTGTGGTAATTCATAATTAACTTCACCTGTGCCATCCGAACAACGCAAATTATTGGCATTAACATCCATTTGTGCTTGTCCTGCCTGAACTTCCTCTCTAGGAGCCAGCTCAACAGAAACTGGCTTTCCCATCAATTTTCCAGACAGAGGTACAACCTTTCCAGACATTGCGTGTTTCTCCAGATGGTCAGAGGTTGTTCCTGAACTTGGGTCTTTTTTCTTTTTCTTCTTCTTTTTCTCCCCAGTAGCAGAATGCTCAGAGTGCAAGTCACCTGCAGGTCGTTTACGGACTTTTACCTTCTTCAACACATCATCATCATTGACTGAGGCATGCTTTGCTTCAATTGGGGGAGTCCCCTTAACTTGACTCGGGCTGTTCCCAGCTTCAGCTGCAGTCTTAATCCCTTGATCTGATGGCTGAAATCCGTCAGGTGGTCTTGAAAGCTTAGCATTTCCTTCATGTTTGACATGAAGAGAAGTTTCAGCATCCAAATGAGAAGGCTGAGATAGCTCCCTAATGAGGCTTGGCACTACAGTCTCTCTAGATAAATCCAACACACCCATGCCTTTACTTGAAACATCCTTTTCAAAACTTCTGGCCATTTCTTGAGAAAGTTCCTCCTTTCCTTTCTCAACGCTTGGCTTCACATCTGACCGTACAGATTGGGATGTCAGATCATTGCCAAGTTGAGCCTGGCCTGTCATGGCCTCTTTAAGATCTGAAGTTGGATTTGTACCACCCTGGCAAATGAACCCTGTGTTTTCATGTTTGTCTGAAATTTGAGGTGCCACAGACACAGATGGAGTCCTTTTCTGGAATACATAACGGCCAGCAGCATCAGGTGTCTCCTCTTTGTGAGCTAACTGAACAGAATTCGCGGGCTCATCCCTCCGCTTAAAAAGGTACCTATCCTTCTTTGAACTGTCCTTAACTTTTCCGTATTTTGCAGAATTCTTTCCCCCACCCAAAGTTTCAGCCATCACCAATGGGCCACTCAAAGGGGCTGGAGAATACAACAAAAAACAATTAAAGGAAAGAAAAGAATAATCTTAAGGAGTTAAAATAACTAGATTAAACAATGATTGTTACTGAATTGACCAATGCATGCTAACACCATGTAAGAAAAAATTTCAAATACAACCGTCAGTTGTTAAACATAACTCACGATTATAAAAACTTGCATATTGTTAATTACTCTACTGCATATCTACACAAATTAACTAACTTTGCAGTGCGAAATATGTCTGGTAGTAAAAGTTATTGAAATACAATATTATTTAGAGACACAGCTAGAGCAAAGCATGAGACTGGGAGAGAGAGATTCCATTTGACTTCTATTGTCAGTAAAATATTCTTTTCACTGATGTATATCCTTCATTTGATGCGACAGTAGTAGTCACAGAAGCTTGTTCTATGTTCCAGAAAAAGTTGTAGCCAATGAGGTGATACTCACTTCAGCCTCTCCCATGGCATTAGTTAACTGCATTCGTTCAGCAAAAGCCTGAGGGAAGAATTTAAATATCAGCAATATTTTGCACCTCGATTCTTCCTCAGCTACAGCACAAGATCCCTATTCTAAACCTAGGTGGCTTCAGCCATATCCTGATTGCATTCGTCTTCCTAGTTCACTGATTATAATGTAAGGTAAATTTCAGAGGAACAAAAACTCTTCTGCCATGCAATGAAAAAGTCAAAATGCACCACGCTTTAGCTGAGAAACGAATGCAGCATGCAAGGACGGTGCCACCCACTCAAGGGTTGGTCGCCGAAAGTCCCCTTGCCCTGGTTCTTCTATAATGCCTTAGTCTTTCAAATCAAACAGGGTATCTTCCATACTAAAATAATTGCTATAAATGCCATCGTTAACACTCAAAGTAAGAAAAAATGCCAAAAAACAGAGCATCACCTCGTAATTCAGCTCTCCAAAATCACTAAATGTTAAACAAAGACTAGGTATAACATGTGGTATCAAATAAAAATGGAAAACAAGAAAGAGCATATACCTTTAGGACGCTCCCTCCCAGGTTGATTGAGTGGATTAACCTGAGAATGAGAAGTCCGCTTTGGCTGCACTCCAAAAGCCTGCGCATATGTTTCATCATATTGCTCAAACACAGCCCTTCGATAGGCAAAAGCTGTAGCCCTGTTCTTAATAAAGCTAATGCTTCTCTGGTCAAAACCAAGGGGAGCCAAGGCCAGCTGCTTTATAAAAGCAAGAGTTTCAACAGGCTTAAAACAATTTCTTGCCCTCCTGATCTGACTATCAGAATAAACACCCCCCGGTTCATAGTCCTGCACATCGACAGAAAAGTACCCTTGAACATTCGTGAGACGGAAATTGTTAGCGTCCCTGCATTTACAAGCCAAGGCCAGGCCACATCTCCTGCTTGCTTCATCAACTGACTCTTCCACGGCCTTTAAAAATGTTCTCGAATGTATCTGCTGTGATTTCTCAGCAAAATTAGAATCAAATGGGATAAGCTCAGCTGGCTCAAACCAACCGTAACTGCTATCACCAAAGAAAGCCACCAATACATGGCCTTCTCTCTTCGATCGACGTACTAAAGGAGACGCGAAAGCTTCATTATATATGTGTCCCGGCCACCAAGGGTGAGATTTCACCTTCCCCCACACCATATCACCCACTTCAAAACCATATCCTAGACCCCTTGATACTCCAGCTCTCACTCCGCCATTCCTTTCAGCAGCGACGTAATCATCAAACTCAGATAACAGAGATTTGCTCTCAGAACCAATAAACCTCCCTACATCTGCTTGTCTGCCATTCATATGCTCTTCTCGATCATGTCGAGCATGAGACAAATCCGTATGATCCTTAAATTGCTCATTCTGAGCCTCGCGTCGAGTAAGAGAATCCTCACCCCGATCAACGGTTGGTGCCTCATGCTTAACCGCAGACGCCATAGATCCCCCATCATCACCATCGGAACGAACCCTAACCCTGAACTCTTCCATCGAACTCACTGCCGACTTCTCAGATTTCACATTTCGGGAAAGCTTGTTATCACCATCGCTAGCCGAAGTTTCCGAGCCAGGCTCAGACGAAGAGTTCCGATCTTGGTCGGTCACTTGAATGTTCGAAGACTTCTCGTTGGGATTACCAGCACCGATTTCAGGAACCCCGTCATTCTTTACAGATTCTTCTAACGCACCTGATGTTCTCTCCAGTTTATCATTATCGTTCATCACTGACACCAGATACAAAAAACCCGAAACCCTACCAACTTAAAATATGCGTCAGACCACAGAAAAGCATGCCTTTTTATGGCTTTCACGCCATACTCCAAATCCCCCGAAGAGACAGCATGTGCGGAGTTATGTCAATTGATTTCAAACCCTAATTCACTAAAATCACCTGAAGATGAGAAAAGAAGAGGATAAAACGACGCCTTTGGACTTGGAAAATGAAAGAAAAGCCGGATTCCTCCAGTCCTGTTATTAATTTTCATGCTCATTTTTCCCTAGGCCTCCCTTGGTGTAATAAAGGGATTTTAATAAACGAAATTACAATTCAAATACAAAAATGAAATTACAATTGATATTGAATTTGAGTTTTAATTTTTTTTTCCATGGTTGATTTTAAAAATATATTTAATATGACAGGAGAAGGGATAAAGTCTTTGTATATTTTTAATTTTTAATTTAGTAAGCGTATTTATATAATGTTTGCAAAGGAGTTAAAAAAAATTACCCAAGTCCTAATTATAAGAATGGGTTAACTTATTTTTAAAAATATTAAGAAATTTAAATAAGTTAATTAATTATATCATATATTATATATTATTAGAATATATATTAGTTTATTAA
Source organism: Acacia confusa (assembly GCA_037074495.1). Taxonomy (NCBI): domain Eukaryota; kingdom Viridiplantae; phylum Streptophyta; class Magnoliopsida; order Fabales; family Fabaceae; genus Acacia; species Acacia confusa. The sequence goes on along the minus strand of CM073507.1, from coordinate 1,329,303 downwards.
GTAAAATAATTAATATTAAAATAAAATAAAAACAGTCAAAAATAATTAATTTCTTTAGAGTGTGTTTGCTTTGAGAGGACTAGAGAAGCAATCTTTAGAGAAGAAATTAACTAAATTGTTATTAATGAAAAAAAATATTCTCTTTTATTAAGAATATATTTTAAGAATATTAAAAAAATTTCATAGGCTATTTTATAAAAACGAGAGAAAATATTCATCTCTCTATTTTCTCTCCTACTCCCTCCCTTCAAATCAAACATACTTAAAAAAAAAAAAAAAACCAATTTAACCGTGTGTGTAACTAAAACCGGAAGTATAATGTTCGCAGAAAACATAGACTGTTTAGGGAAGATTTCAGTTGAGGACCGCCGCAAAAAATTAATTTTGGTTAGCCTCCAAAAGAATGTGAAACCTCACTGCAGTACCCAGGGGCTAAAGTGAAATTAAGTCATGTGTTAAAAAGATGAATTTGCCCCTTGCTCTTGAAAACAAAGGGATCCGATGTAAAAGATGAATATCGTATCTGGAAACCTAGGTTGCTCAATCCCTCCTCAAGCTCTGATGCGTGTTTATTCGTCGTTGTTTTGCTGAGCTTGTCACTATTGGACCTTTCAAATCACTCCCTCCTCCAGCTCCGGGGCCTGTTCAATCGTCTTCACCGCCGTTTTCCTGAGCTCAGCACCGTCAGACCTTTCAAATCCCCAACCCATCTTCACCTGTTGAACAATTTATTGGAAAGCGGAAACACGAGAAGTAATATACTCTATTTTCACTCTTTCATTTAAACCACACTGAGAAGGGACATTCATATTTGCTCTTTGATTTAATTCTCAGGTCGCCATTATCAGGTGTGTCGATTGTATGCTTATGTTTTTACCTTTTTGCTTTGGCTTTTTTTGAATAAGATGGAATCTGAGCTTTATCAGAAATGTTTCATGGTTACCCAATTCATACTTGAAATACAGTGCATTATCTTGCATAATACTACTTGCCTGGAACAAAAAACAGTTCATCAAATGCTATAAAAACCATCACACTCCTTAATCCACAAGACACTTACAAACAAAATGAGTAATTAATAAATTAATTTATCTTGTTTATAACTTGCAAATTTAATCTTGTTAAGAAATTAATTCATGTTGCTAAAAAAATATTCGACTTGTTTAAGACACGTACAAATGATTAATTGTTAAGAAATTGATTTATCTATTTATGAAACTAATCCACTTGTTCGTAGGCCATGTCACTAGATCCCAATTGCATGCAAAATAGAATTCTTTCTGGTATGGAGTAATTTCTGTTGCAGATTTTGATGCAATGGTTTGTAGAGCTGCAGGGATAAAGTGGGAGGAAGTGGACGCTGATTTGATGGTGAGGAATGTCCAATGGATATGTCACTTTTGCATCGTTATCAGAACTGGACTGGACCGGATCGGCCCGGTTCTGACTGGAAACCGGTGAACCGGACCTGGAACCGGTCCAGTCCAGATCAGAAACCAGGGTTAAGACCTTGAACCGGGACTGAACCGGTAAACCCGGTGTGACCCAGTCAAACCGGTCTTAACCCGCCAGTTGACTCAGTCGAACCGTTAGAATATATATATATATTTTTTTTGATATTTTTTTATGATGAATATTTTGCATTCCATCACAAATTCAGGTGTCATTGGATGATATATGATACTTTAATATCAATCTGTAAAGAAAATTGTAAAGAGTACTTGACAAATATATAATTATTTGACTAGTGATTTAAAGTCTTGAAATAATATATAATATTTGAAATTATGAATTGTGTAATAAGAAATTAAATTATTTATCAATTTTTTATTCCTCACCAGTCTGGTCTTGGTTTGGTCCCAAGTTGACTCCGGTCTGACCTACTGACCCTTAACCCAGTACCTAGGCCGGTTCACTGACCGGTCCGGGTTTAATTACCTTGCATTTTTGAATTGTAATTGCACGTTTGGATGAAATTGTCCCATACTTTAATGTTCATGGGCTGATGTGTGTTGGAATTTTGGCGAATTCATATTCCATGTTTTTCCTGATATGTTTGTTAAGTGTTTTCCCTCGGATGAAAATATATACAAAACAAAATAAAAATTTTAAAAAAACTCTCATCTTTTTAATTAGAGGGAAAAATACTTAACAAGCATATAAGGAAAAACATGTAATATACACCCAATTTTGGCTGTTAGAGCTCAGGATGCTCCTAGAATAAGAGAGTAGTTGGCAACTATAGATACTTGAAGTAAATACTGCTACAGCACCTGGGTGCAGAGATGAAAAAGAAAATGATAATATCTCATTCTAAATGATATTTTCTTGAGATTTTCCCGATTGAATATATAATTGTATGAACTCTGGTTTTTTTGTTGTAATGAATTGTTGTTCTACTACTTGTTCCTGATACAGAGGTTAAATGACAAGTTGATTATCCTAATTAAAAATGAAATTAATAAGTGTTATTTAGTAATGTCTTACACTTCATGAACAAAATGGAATAATCATAGTAACAAGATAAATTAATTTCTTAACAATTACTTATTTACAAGTGTCTTACATTTTATCAACAAAATAATCTATAGACTAGAGAAATTATAATAACACATTTGTAAGTGTTTTATATATCATGAAAAGGTCATATAGTCATATAAACAAGTGCAGTAGTCCAATAAACAAGTGGCAAATTCATCTTTTTAATACATAACTTAATTTCACTTTAGCTCTTAATACTACAATGGGGTTTCAAATCTTTTTGGGGGCCAATCCAATTGAAATGAGGTAGAGCTGTTGGAGTGAAGAACTAGAACATGTGGTTTAAATTTAATTTCATTTAAGTAGACGTGTCAGAATAATGAATTATGTCATAAAATTTTAATATGCATGTTGCAAATACTAAAATAATCCATGTAATAATAAAGCATGTTGTTGAATTTGTTCTTTGTGCCTGAGCAATTTTTTTTTTTTTTTATAAGAAAAAAAGTTTTAAAGGGGTTCGACATCAGTCCCCCACCAAGGCTAGAGCACAGCCCCGGGCTCTATGAGCATTTACTAGGGACTTACGAGATCGCCTATCAAATGAGTCCCAGCGACGGCAGAGGGGATCGAACCCACGACCCCAAAACCTAGTCCTAGATCCCTTACCTTCTGTACCAACTCGTGCCTGAGCATTTAAGTATAATTGAAATTGACAAAATTTTAAACCCAAACCCTTTCAAGTCTCCCCGTTTCCTCCATTCTCCTCCGACCTAATAGTGATTCACACAGTAAAATATAGTTAATAAAAAAGTATATATTCCATTGAAATTGATCACAAGAAGATGAAATTAACACGTATTTCATTCAAAATGACTACATAAATTTATTTATTTTTTATATTGAAAAGTTTTGGAAGGGTTCGACATCAGTCCCCCATCAAGGCCAAAACACGGCCCCGAACTCTTTGAGCACTTAATAGGAACTTACGAGATCGCCTACTGAAGGAGTCCCAACGATGACAGCGGAGATTGAACACATATTCCTTTAGAATTTGACCAAATCTCTTACCATTTATACCAACTTCGTTCGGCCATAAATTTATTTCTGACCAAACATGAATTTTACATCTTTATTCTGGGCTGACAGTTGGCGGTGTTTTTCTTTTTTTTGATGCAATGGTGTTTTTTTAATACAAATGCCAGAGACAAAAAATGAATTAAACTCTGGAGCCCGGCGGCGATGGGCCGTCCGTGATAGTGTGATCCGTGTCACTAGAGAAATTTTTTTAAAAAAAAATTACAAAAAACGCAAACGGGAAAAAACAGGCTGTCGCCCCTGTTGCGCGGGTACCTCCATTGATGCTTTGCTGCAAATATTTTCAGTCACACCAAGACTTTCTGACTCGATTTCCCAGCACACCGAACGACGGCGCTCCCAATTTTGGCGGCTTCACAGGTCGATTCCACTCATTACTGCAGCTCCGAATTCTCCTTCCACTGCGCGGTTATTTTTATAGTCTTTATGCTAGTAGGAATTGGTTTTAATATCCTTAATTTCCCCTGATAAAAGTTGGAATTGCCCCACCCAGCAGCCGAAGAGCTGCGATCCCCTTTAGTTATCCGCCTTTTCTTTTCTTTTTTTTTTTGGGTCTTTCATTTTCTTGCGGGAGGTTTCCTAATTAGCAAAGGGACATATTTTCTCCCAAAAAAGGGGGGAAAAAAAGCAAAGGGACATACTGACTTACTACCAAATACACATAGAAGGCAGGGAATTCAACAAGGCTGAATGCTGGGTGATGCATGTTGTATGCCCGTAGAATAGTGTTGTTTCATTTGTATGTTTTCTAATTTGACGCTTTTAGATTTGACCGAAAAAATTTAACCCTTTTAGGGTGTGCCCCTAATTAACATTTGCTGATTATGCTTTCCGATGATTATTCTTTCCCAACTGGCTCATTTTTTTTTTTTGTTGGCAATGACACCAGATGTACTTTCGTGCGTCGACAGTGCTGGCACCTTGCTGTATATGAACACTACTGCTTAAAATGGACCATGCTCGATCGACCTCGGGGAATGCCGAGGATAGCATAGGGATTCCAGATGACTTGCGATGTAAGAGGTCGGATGGGAAACAGTGGAGATGTACTGCAATGTCCATGCCAGATAAAACTGTCTGTGAGAAGCATTATATCCAGGCAAAGAAGAGGGCAGCTAATTCTGCCATGAGAGCTAGTCTTAAGAAGGCTAAGAGAAAGTCATTAGGTGAGAGTGACATTTATCTAGAGAGCAAGAGTGAGGATGTTGACATGCCACTCGCAAGCATGAAAGTCGAACAGCATTCGGGCTCTGGAAAGAACAAGGCATCAAAAAATCAGTTCCGATATACAGCAGAGACACCAACCACAAGGACCCCCTCTGGACGCAATGCCCCAAAGCTAAATGACGATTCACAAGATGATATTCCCCAGTATGAAGAAAATTGGACGTCTTATGAGTCACCACCTGCTTCTCGAATGGACTTGTCGAGGAAAAGATCTCAAAGAAATTTAGATGCCAATGCTGCTACAGTGAGTTGATATTAAAAAATTTGCTGCTTATTCTTCTTCTTTTAGTTTTTTAAGCCAATTCTTGTTCTTTTCTTTTTATGTTAAATAGATCCCCATTAGAATGAAGCAGTATAATACTATGATAATATCCTTAATATAATGAAAGACTCCCCAGATATTGCTATTAGGGCCATCTTATAGTCCTATTAACGGCTTGCAGAAGAGTAGTTCCTTATGGTGATCAGGACAACATTTTTCTCACTGACACAAGAGCTGCGCCACCATATTTTCTAGTACTTGATAGTTGATACAATACTTCTGAAAATTCTTAACTAACCATTCGATCAAGGTAAAATATGAAGTCAGTGTCTTTATGCAGCTGTCTTGTCTATATTGTCAAAAGTCTTCAGTATTTTGAAATCTTGCTTACTTGTCTTAACCAATCAATGTTATCCCTCTGTTTGCCAGCGGGTTGGTTCTATATCTAGGCCTCACTACATGTAAGAAACTTCAATTAAATTTGGGACCTTAAATCTCTGAGAAGCACTGACAGCGAACCTTGTCCTAAAAATCTGATTGCCTTGAAAAGATGAGGTTTAATTGCAATGAATATAATTATCAACATATTTCGGGGATGTTGAAGGGATCTGTAACCTGACTTGTAGTTCCTTTTCTCTGTACCGCCAATAATTCGCTGCTATTTTTTTTTCTCTTTTCTGGATATTGATTTGAAAGGTCATTTTCCAGGAATACTCGGACGGACGGACAGATTCGTCTGATGACACTGGTGGGCAAACTTGCCATCAATGTCGAAGGAATGACAGAGACAGAGTTATTTGTTGTTTAAGATGTGATAAGAGAGGATACTGTGAGAGCTGTATATTAACATGGTGGGCATATAATATTGGTGAAGGCACCCCGTTTGTTAGTTGTAAATGTTGTTTTATATGTATGGTGAGTATTTACTGTTATGACTTCCTTAATTTTAGGTATTCAGACATGTCATTGGACGAAATTCAGATGACTTGTCCTGCCTGTCGTGGCACCTGTAATTGCAAAATTTGCTTACGCGATGATAATTCAATCAAGGTATTTTAACTGCTCTATTATACCATCCTGTCAAGTATGCCTCTGAAATTCTTAGTACACAGTTCCTTTGCCATTTGGTTCTTAGCTTTTTTCCTTTGGAGATTTAGGTTCGGATTCGGGAGATACCTGTTCTAGACAAGTTACAATATCTTCACGTGCTGCTGTCATCAGTACTTCCTGTGGTAAAGCAGATCCATCATGAGCAGTGTTATGAAGTTGAACTTGAAAAGAAGTTGCGTGGTAAGATGCATTATATGTCTTCATGTTTGCTTGAAACTTTAGTGGTTTTTGCCAATTTTGCAATAATTTTATCTTCTCCAGGGATTGAAATAGATCTTCCCAGGACAAAACTGAATGCAGATGAGCAAATGTGCTGGTAAATTGAAAACCTATCAAGTTTTTCTGTACATATATGTTTTGTGAAATTTTGTTTCCTATAATTTGTGGATTTAATTGCGCTGAGCATCATGTATATTTCCTTATATAGAGTTAATACATATCATATTTTTTATTTGATTTGTTGTCATGCAGTAATTTCTGTCGGATACCCATTACTGATTATCACCGACACTGCCCAAATTGTACATATGATTTATGCCTTAATTGCTGTCAAGATCTTCGAGAGGCAAATGTAAATCCAGAAAAAATAAACCCAACAGATGAAGCAAAACTTTCAAATCAAAATTTGCTATATAAGTTGCCTGAGTGGAGATCCAATAGTGATGGTAGCATTCCATGCCCCCCAAAGAAATATGGTGGCTGTGGTTATTCACCGTTGATTTTAAGCCGCATCTTCAAGATGAATTGGGTTGCAAAATTGGTGAAAAATGCGGAGGAGATGGTTAGTGGCTGCCAGATTAATGAAGTTGGAGGATCGGAAACCAATATGAATGATCTCAAACTTTACCAATATTCTCACAGGGAGGCCAGTGATGATAATTGTCTGTACTGTCCAGCATCTGAAGATCTCAAAACTGATGGGATAGTAAATTTCAGAAAGCACTGGAAAAATGGTGAACCCATAATTGTCAAGCAAGTATTTGATAGGTCATCAAGCTGGGATCCAATGGCCATATGGAGAGGAGTTCGAGAGACAGCAGATGAGAAAATGAAAGAAGCTGAGAACAGAGTGGTTAAGGCTCTGGATTGTTTAACCTGGTCAGAGGTACACATTTATTTGATGGTGGAGAATGTATGGGTTGTTTCTTGTTTTTTTTTTTATTTTTTATTTATTGGTTAATCAGTTTTGTTAATAATGCTCATTTCTGCTTTTCTTGCCCTTTTCAGATAGATATCGAACTCAATGAATTCATGAAAGGGTACTTTGAGGGGCGTACCCATGAGAATGGTTTGCCACAATTATTGAAGTTGAAGGATTGGCCTTCACCTAGTGCATCTGAAGAATTTTTATTGCATCAAAGACCTGAATTTATCCGCAAGCTGCCTTTACTAGAATATATTCACTCAAAGTGGGGCCTTCTTAATGTTGCCGCTAAATTGCCTCATTACTCCTTACAAAATGACGTAGGACCCAATATTTATATATCATATGGGGCCAATGAGCAACTTGGTATTGGTGACTCAGTGACCAATCTCCACTTCAATATGCGTGACATGGTATGTTCTTTGCTGTATATCGGATAAATAAGAACCTGTCATTAATCACTATTTTCTTTATTTTCCATTATTAAGTTGGAGTGGAAAACAAATTAAATTGCTATAAATTATGATAATCCAGGGCCTGAGGCCTGCAGACCATCATTTTGTGTTTCTAATCTTGAATGCTTTAGAAATCTAAATTATTAATCTACGTTTGATGTGTTTCTGTCACAGTTTATGCATATATCATTTGTGGCTTAACAATTTATACTGTGCTATTTGAATTTAAAGCCCCCAGACTTGGGCAAAGTATACCTAAACTCCAATAAATGATGTAACAATTTATATCTCTGTTTTTTCAAATGTCTTTTCCAGAGTGAAATAATGGATTTTTTATTTTAATGAGAGAGAGAGAGAGAGAGAGAGATAAATGGGCTACAGGCGAAGTGACTGATAATCATATGACATTTGCTGAGTTTGATCAGGTCTATCTTTTGGTCCATACAAGTGAAGTGAAGCCGAAGAACTTGCAGGGAACAAAAAGTGAAAAGATACAGAAATCATCTGATGAAAATGAATTGCCTGTGGATCCACAAATATGTTCAGTGGGGAGTCCAGCTGATTCATCACTGGGCACAGAAAAAAAGGGACTGGATTCGGATTCAAATGAGAAAACATCAATTATAAATAAAGGGTTTGAAAATTATTCTAGTGCACAAGGGCATATGATCAATTCTGAGTTTCCGGTCAAGGATGGAGATGTCGGGGAGAAAACAGATCCTGGAGTTCTTTGGGATGTCTTTCGTCGGCATGATGTTCCAAAGCTAACTGAATTTCTAAAAGCACATTGGGAAGAATTTACGCAGCCAGATGATATAGTAAATAAATTTGTAAGCTGCATTAAAACCTTGTATTTCTTTCTTCCATAGTGGTTTTATTTGTCAGCTACCCTTATCGTTAGATATAGTTCTTTTTATAATATTTCTCACTGTATTCTTTGGATTGAAGGATGCAAGGCCTCTTTATGATGGAGTTATTTTTCTTAACAGACGCCATAAAAGGAAGTTGAAGGAAGAATTTGGTATGATAGTACTCTCTCTCTTTATGAACTATTATTAAGAGGTAGATAGGGAAGTGCTATGCTGACAAATATTGCATTCGGAGAATGACAGGGAATCACTAGTGTATGTGCTAGACTAGATTGAGGTGATTTAAGTGATATCTGAATGTTAGCTGTCTATAGTTAAAATCTTAGTAGTTAATAGTGATGTTGTTGGCTAAAAGAAAAAAAAAACTTAATAGTGATGTTGCCTGTACCGCCAATCCCAAGCATGCATATAAATTTCTGAAGAAATGTAATTTTCCTTTTTCCCTCTTCATTTTAATGTGCTGGGTATCTTCCTTCATAGGAGTGGAGCCATGGTCATTTGAACAGTATGTGGGGGAAGCCGTATTTGTTCCTGCAGGGTGCCCTTTTCAAGCAAGGAATGTTCAGGTGGAGTCGTTTTTCATTATGTTTTTTTTTTTTATTGCTGCCCTGCAGTTTTTTCCCATCTACTAGAATCAAGTATGCTGTCTAATTGTAAAAAGGGAAACAATAAAAAAATGAGTTATTGTTTGGTTGGCCTTGTCCAATGGACTTCTATGATTAACGGATCTAGTACATTGTAAAGTTTTTGATAACCAATAAGGGCAAATGATTCTTTTAACGAATTATTTGTTTTTCTAGAATTCATCTTCTAGAAAAATCGAGTTCACTTCCTCTTGTCAAGTGTCAACAGAGATTATACTTTGGTTTGTATTACCTTTTTGAATAAATTGACTTAAATTTACTTGAAGTGAACAATTATCTCATCACAAGGTACCTCTTTGAGGAACCAAAATGGAAACTTGTTTGTTTAAAAGATTCTTCCTTACTATATTTGTCATAAATCATAACACCTGTGGACATTTTCCACATTATGTAAATTTCAGTCCACTGTTCAGCTGGGCCTTGATTTCTTATCACCGGAAAGCCTGGGGGAGGCTGTGAGATTGGCTGAGGATGTCCGCTGTCTGCCAAATGAACATGAAGCCAAGCATCAAGTATTGGAGGTCAGAAAAGAGAAAATGCTACGATATTTTTTAATCTAGTCCCCTTTCTTAGCCTTTGTTTTGGGGTAAAATTTAGTCCCCTCTCTTTTCATTACCGACCCTTGCTGTCTCCACTGAATTGCTTGAGGTCAATTTAAATTTTTGCGGCTCCCCTGAGTGTAGTTCGTTGCCCTTCTCTTGGGCATTAATGCAGGTTGGGAAGATTTCGCTTTATGCCGCTAGTTCAGCTATCAAAGAAGTTCAGAAACTCGTTCTTGACCCAAAGTATGCAAATTTGACATGGTTTTTTGCTTTTGCTCAATTTCTCTCTCAACACACCTACCCCTTTCCCCCCTTTGAATTCTTTCTTTCTCATAAAAATTTGATTCCTTGAGATAGGAAATGGACTCGTTACTGATTTCTAGACAGAAATGTTAGATTGGTTTGTTCTTATTCATTGATTCATTATGAAATTTATCCTGGCCCAACATCTCCACCTCCCTTTCCTTGTGCTTTTAAATGGAATAGTATAGGAGCTTAACTGTTGTCCTGCCTCAGACTTGGCGCAGAGATTGGATTTGGGGACCCTAAGTTGACTGCAATGGTTGCTGAGAACTACGAGAAGATGATTAAGCGAAGTCAGATTTCTTGTGCTTGAGCATACACGCCGTTGGGCAATTGAATCAGTAAAGGATTGTGTGTTGTAAATAATTATGTTTAAGGTATATTACAGAGCACGATGATATTTCGGAGTGTATTTCAATATGTATCCGGTCTTCTAATGTTAGGTAAAAAAATATCTCATCTGCATAATGGTACATGCTACAGACAAGTGAAAGGTGCATATCAACAATCGCAAACTGTACTTCTTCCTGGTTTGACAATCGTTGTCGGTTGTACTCAGAAAAATCATCTCCCATATAAGCATACTACCATATAATCTTAGGAATTATAGTTTTACTAGAATGTCAGCTTACGGGGATGGATTTTATTGGGGGTAATCTTTTGAAGGTCTTAAAGGATTAAAAAAATATCGAAAATGATTCAGAGAAAATTCTGATATATAGAAGATCCTAATAAATTGTTAAAACTATGGAGTTGTCAATAGGACCTTTTTTATATTATAATTTTCTCTAGAACTTTTTTGATATTTTTTTGGTCTTTTAGCATCTTAAAGGAATTTTCCCATTTTATTTCTTGTATAAATTATTTACAAAGATGAGGACAGCTAAAAGAGTAAATAGTTGTAATGAGAAGAAGCTTTGCCTTGCTGTTGTTTCTAAGTTTTCCAATTTCATGAGACAGTAGAGTAAATGTTACTCCGTACTTCTTTGTGAATGAAGTAAACGCTTCTGGTTTTGAAGCCCTAAGCCGTAAGGGTGAATGAATGAGCAATTCTATAGAAATGCGATTGAAAAGCTGGCCAGGCCGATTCAGGTACTTGAGCATTTAGAGTGAAGAGCCTACCAGCAGCAGCGCAACACACAGCTACATTGTGCCGCCGAAACGAAGGACCCTCCACTCCAAACTCCAGTTCGTAGTATTTTGCTTTTCTTGCAAAATCCTCTCTCACGCTTGCTTTTATCAATCTTCCTTTTACATCTGGGCGCTGCGACGATCCCGTTATGCTCCGGATCACGGCTTCACCTACCTCCTCTGGCCCTCCAAATGCTTCAATCCTTGTTTATAATGAGCAAACAGTGAAATAATTATTAGTTTTTATCACTGTCAATTAGCACAAGTTCGCTTATTTAGTCACTCATCGATATTAGATGATGATTACTCACGAGAAGTCTTGAGTAACTGGCGACACAATGACACTGACATTGAGTTCGCCGGTTGAGCCTGGGGGACCAAATGCAACAAGCGGTTCATTGATATTAGGACGGCGCCGGCCATTGAGAGGAAGCGGATCCAATGATCGTTCCAATTCTTTTTTCTTGGCTGCCCGATATAGTAGCGTCTGATCTCCCACCCAGTTTGCTGGGTATATGAATTCTGTCATTCGCATCGAAAATTCGAAATCACCAACCCAATCACGATATCCTCCTCCTCTTCTAATGATATACTTATTGTTTAATGGAAATGCAATGTCAGTAGAAGAAACTAATTACCGACCAAATCCTTCGTTTGCGTCAATACAACGATTGTAGCCTCCGATGGGATAAACCACGTCGAGCTTAAGATTCCGGCCAATCTCCGGCGACAACCCCAGAAGAAAACTGGTAATTCCACCGAAGTTGGCGCCCACAGCCACGAGTGAAGCCGATCCAAAGCCCACGAGAAGCCGCCGCCGAAAGGTCGTCGCTAATGGTGCAAATTGCTCCGCCGGAGACCGCTCTTTTAAACTCTCTTCTCGATCACCCGAACATTTTGCCACGTAAAGTCGAGTGCATGCGTGGAAGCTGGCATGCAATGCCATGATTTGAACGATTATGTTTTTGATTACTTAGAGGGCACTCGCAACTAGCAAGTATCATCAATATTGTCGGACGCAACGTTTACTCCTCAGCTCATTTCACTAGGGAGCCAAAATAGAAACTTTTTAAAATAACTTCTGACCTCATACAAGGAGGCCCCGAAGCTTCCAATTCGAGGGCATCTCACGACAGAGAGAAATACTAATTCACAATGAAGTGGCAGATTCTGATTGTGTGTGTGGTTGTGACTCTGGGATAGCGCTTATCTGGTTTGTCTGGTCATCATTGTTTGCCGTCTGTAAGTTGATGATAAGGGGCTGTACTATCTTGGAAAGCCTTTTTTTTTTTTAAAGTGCCAGAATAATGTTGATCACATATAAAACTGGTGAGCCAGGCGTCCATTTTGAACTTCTTGTTTCAACTCTGTTCTCTACTCATCACTGCCTTCCACGATTCATATTCTAAAGGGGAAGGCTTTTTTTTTTTTTTTTAAGAAAAACAAAAGACAAAGTGAATTAAAAAGTGAATTCAAATAAAAGGGCAAAATTAAATTATCCAAAGGCTGCGTTATTTTTTGTTGCCGTGGCCTTGCAGCCTTTTCAGCATGCTTAGCGCCACAGAAAAGCATCATGAGCACCACCACCAACTCCTCCTCCTCCTCCAATTCCCAACAAGTCCAGTGTCGTTACATCGCCACTTCCTTTACCATGCAAAACTTCACTGTTATTCATATTATTATTGCTTCTGCTGTTCTGCTCTATCATCTTCGACAATGCCTTGCTTTGGTCCATTATAGCATTGAACATATCCACACTATTCATCCCGAAGCTATTATTATTATTTGCGCTGAAATACTGAGACGATGACATATCAGATTGGCCACTGTTCATGAAGTAGTGGTTGTTGTTATTATTGTGTCCCAATGATGAGGGTGCCATGCACGAGCTGTTAGTACTGTCATTCATGGTTGCTCCCATTTGAGCTGCTTTCTGCAACAATGCCGTGGCTGACATGTGGGCTGATCCGCCTGGCTGGTGCTCGTTTTCTTCCAACATGCTCAGGGAACTAGTTGAACCCAGTTGAAGTGATGAACAGGAACTGTTTGACGAAGGGCTTCTTGCGAACATGCTTCCAGTCATGTAGTTAAATGGTTTTGCTGGAAATTCCAAGAGCTCCCGATGAAGGTGCGATAGCGGATGCTTAATTTCATCACAACGGTTATAGTGGGGCGTCCCATTTTGTGGGCTGATGAAGTTGGAGTTGAGTGGCAATGAAGAAACAGGATTACTTGGGATTTGAAGTTGAGCTAGTGAGTTTGAATTTGGACCCGTTAATTTTGGCCCTAGTGGTCCTTCATTGTTGGCTTTATTATTCTCCTCGGCCAACGCGTCGCAGAAAGCTCGATGGGTGATAAAGCTATCTCGCCTGCACCAAATGAATGCACAATGAATCAGTGAGTACGTGAAAAAGTAATTTACCATATAAGAGTTAAGACGCAAATGCGTGCCGGAAATCTTTTTTCCGCTCAATGTTATTCAAAAGTATTAAAAAAAAGAAGTAACGAATACTAACCACTAAAAAATTGATATTGATGATTACATTTTTAACAGTAAGAAGCAATATTACTTTTTTTTTTAATAGTTATGTGTCAATGTTCAAACCTAAAAAGCTTTTGAATAATAATTTATACCTTAACCCCATATACTTATATATATAACTAAAAGGTGGAATTTTCAAGTTGGATGGAGTAAAAAGGAATCTGAAAGTGTCTAGATGAACCTGGAGAATACGGTGCCACAGTCACATTTGTATTCCCTAGTACCGCAGATCTTGGAATGGGCTTTCCAGTCGGACTGGACTGCGTATCTCTTGGAGCATTTTTCGCACTTCCATTTCTTCTCGCCGTGTTTTCTTGAGAAGTGCTTTTTGATGCCTGTGAGGTCACCCAGTGCTCGACTTGGGTTATGGTGGACGCACGAAGGCTCTGGACAAACAAAAACACGCTTTCGAACTTCTGTGGTGGGCCTTTGCTTGAGCTTCCATGGAAGGTTATGGCCTCGCCGGTGCAATTGCAGATTCTGATCCCTTTGGAATCCTTTGTTGCAGATTTCACATACGAATCGGTTTCTCGCCATCAAAGTGCTTGGTGATAGAGCAATCACTTCAGCACTAGGATCTGTACGCCAAAGCGAGCATACGCAAACCCATGCACCATTAAACAAAGTAGCATACAGAATAATTTTTATGTTTGATCACAATATCCGATACGTTATGAATAAAGAGACAAAAAAGCTGATCATGTGGTGAGACCCATCTTCTGTGAAGATAGCTATAAAGACGAAGAAATTAAGTTAAATGCGATATGTATATCTGAATCTCATCAGTCTATCTGTACTTACAAACCAGACACATAAGGATAAGAGTAGAAGATATAAAGTCCAAAGTCTCTCTCTCTCTCTCTCTCTCTCGGTCTCCCCTACTGCCCTTTGATTTGACCCACCCACCTACGGGACAAGGAAATGCAATACACACAGGCAAGAACATTCACACGAGCGTAGAGAGAGAGGTGAGAAACTTTATTTTCAAATTAAAGGCGTCTACAAATACATACATACATAGATAGATATAGATGTGTGTGTGTGTGTGTGTGTGGTGCTTTCTGAAACTGTGGTGAAACAAAAAGAGAAGCAAAAAAGGAAGAGATGAACAGTGAGGAGCAATGATTGTGAATTCCAGACAATAATTGAGCTTCTTCGACTGCTAACTAATAAGGCACCAATAATTCAACACGAAATAGTTTCTCTATGCATTTTTGGCTAAAAACATCCGACCACATCCTTCTTATTAATATATTCCGGTACCAAGGGTAGGAATTCAGCAAACACTGTATATATTATATACAGAGAAATTATACATGACTGCATTCAGAATCATGGATTGTTATAACTTAGAGAATGTCATTTATTTATTCAGGTCATCACTCATCAGCGGCAGTTCATGATGTATTAAAATTGATTCAAGGGGGAATTAAAAGTCAAAACCAACATCGGGAAACGCTAGATATATATAGTTTAAAGCAAAACAAACAAAAGGAAGGATATTGAAAAGGAAGCAAGAGAGCCCATAGCCATGAAGCAAAGCTCTGATGTAAGTGGAAAGTTGTAGATTGGATCTTGCTTGTAACACCGTTAATACCTGTTGGTCTGATTCAAAAAAAAAAAAGGAAGGGAAAGATGGTGGGTGGTAGCAGAATTACCTGGGTTTCCTGGGAGGCTTCTTTTTTTCTTAACAGGAGGAGGAGGCAGTTGGGAATTGGCGTTAGAACCGTTACTGTTAGTGGTAGTTGAAGTAAGAGAAGTTGGACTATGAAACTCGTGATGATGATGATGATGAGCAGAAGAATGTTGAGGATGATGCTGTTTAACAATAGTTCCATCTTCTCTGCTAATCTCTGTGCAGAAACTCCCACCACTGTCACAGCTCGTTATGTTTGACATTGAAGCTACCTAATAATATTCCTATTAAATCCAACCAAAATCTAATTTCCCTTCCTGATCCCTTAATCTCTCTCCCCCTCCCCTCTAAACAAAATATTTACTTGAAAAGAACTCAAAAGATGGGATTTGTGCGAATAGAGGAAGACAAATGCCAGGAAACTCTCCTCCATTTATGGCGTGCACGCGATAGCTCTTGCTGCCACAAGAATACAAGAACCAGGCTTTAGAATTGCACGATGTTATAAAAAACAATAATAATAAATATTCCCCTGGGGCACACCTTTTTCTGGCCATATACATATATGCCCCTGCTTTCTTCGATATTACCTCCTCATGACATTTTTGGCCTAGTGAATTTAGACAGCATCCATTCAATAGCAAATTAATTGCAAGAGGTCCACCCAATGGACTCGGACTCGGTTGTATAAAACAATTTTATTTGTATCAGCTCAAGGGTGAAAGAAAGTGAGTTCCCGTGCCTCCTAATGTTTGGAACAGATCTCAGCTCTCTTTTTTTATTTATCGATCAGCTGAGTTAATCATTTTCTAAATTTATGTTGTTTTTTTTTTTAAAAAAAAATGTCATTTAATTTCATCGTCAAGCTCGTAGGTGGCTCAGCAAATAGAGACAAACAAGCAGGTTTTTTAATAATCAAGTTATATAAACGACATGACTTATTTTTCAGACAACAACGTCATATATTGATATTATTGAGATGAAGGATCAGAGTAACTGAATTTTTTATTTAGGGGATCAGTTTGAATGCTTGGAAGAAGACGATGTTTGTAGAAAAAGAGGCTGAGGACGACGCGAGCAAAGCCTAGGAATGAAAATATATATGGGGGAGGGTGATATGGGTAATCCACACAGTAGATGTTTGTGAAGACTTGTTTATTTGAGGGAGGGAGGGAGGCAACTGGTTAGAGACTTTGTCAGCATTTGAAGCGATATTTTAACGAGAGGCGTTGTTCCAAGTTTGCCCTCGTCCAGTAACGACAAGCACAAGAATGCCACCGAGATGAGAGGGAAGCCGCCTAGAGAGTGAAGTTACGAAATTAACCTCACCCGTTGCTGACAACCAACCTCAGATCGTATCGTTCTCGAAGTGACCAAACAATGATCCAAAAATTATTCTGTTCACGTGTTGCTTCCGGGTAATTTCACCGCAAGTTACAACACAACCCTCGACCACCTCCCTCTTTAATTTTTCACCTTTTTCGTAGCCACCCCGTACGGCGTTTTTGTCATTTCGCCTCACTTCACTATCATCCCATCTCGTGATCCCTCCCCTTTCTTTTCTCTTTTCCCCTATATTTTTCACTTTTCACTTTCTTTCTGCATGTGCTAGCTGCTCAATTATTGTGCATGTGATCACATAAAACTCTTACAAAAATAAATGGACACTCAAGCACATCAATACTTGATTGGCTCGTTAATTTATTGCATATATATATTAAGCTGGTGCAAATGCAGCTCGCGCGAGCTTGAATCTGATTATTATTTAAATACACACGCGCGCATATTATTAATAGATCGAGTATTTGTGAGTGCTGAACGGATCAATAAGGATCCTTTTCATAGTGTTTTTAGTTATACTACGTCTATGGACACAATGCAAAGGCAGTTGAGTGTTGACAAGGTTGTCGGTGAGCTATTAGTTTATTGTTCATAATTACATTATCGTTTGACGACCATCCAATTTTTGTCCCATCTCCATATATATATGTCGCTACAGTCTAACAAGAGTAGAATATAATGTCCTTTAATCTTTTATATGACTGCTGCCTCGATTGGTTATGATCGATAGTATATATGAAGCTATATATCAAGATGCAGTTTTGGTGTTGTGCATGCATGCATGGTCCGGTGACATAAAAGTATTTACAAGAGGTATGTAATGGTCTGGTTCCACTTGTACTGTCAAACAAATTTATATTTAATTTTGTGTAAGACGTAGGACGTGGAATTTAAAGTGCATTATTGTCATCACTTCAATGCATTGTTTTTTATTCATGTGTATAATGTGCGTGAGTGAAATATGTATATATGTCGGTGGAGGGTGAATTAAATTACAGGAACATGAAGCGTGTGTATGAGTGACGGGCAGCTGTAGTAAAAATAGAAGGCGAAAAACGTAATTAATGAATATCAAACCACGGGTCGATCAATTAATATTCAGAAAACGGCGTAGTAGCTAGAGAGTAATTAATTACAGTGAGGGGGTATATATTTGGTTATTTCAGGTGGGACTTAGGAACCGCTCGTCACCACCCATAATATTACCGTCCCTCCCAACATTATCAACAAACCCACAGAGGATGTAAGATAAGCGATGTTGTTTTAATTATTTGATTCAATTTTTAAGAAATATTGGAAATAACGTTTAATTAAAATCCATCGACAAAAACCAATTAAAAATAAACTCTGGCAAAGTGGATGCATGCACACGTTTATATGAGTAAACTTGAGATTGACGTTGAAGCTGACACATGCACCGGCGAGCTAAATAATGCTTCTTATATATTCAGCTCGACTATAAAATGTTAATCAGGATAAGAAATGGAGTAGTGTTGTTTTTAATTATGATTATACAAGATAATTAACAATAACTGGATCATGTGGGAATACTATTATTCCTTTCCCAAGCAATCTAAAGGAGATCACACGTACCGTACGTGCATATCTATTATATATATTGATGTTAGGCAAAATGGCCATCCGTAAAATCTTATAATTGCATCTCTAAGCATTGCTTTCTTAACTTATATTTCAACCTCCATGATTACACCTTTTTGCTCTCCTTGGGTAAATTTCTCTCGTTACCAGAACACCGGCCACGTGAAAACCAATGGTGGGGGCAATCTTAACAACTCCGTTAGGTGGGTGCAGACGGCGTTAGCTCAGTCAATGTGGGGCCCACACAGTGTACAGTGTCATTTTTTCGCCCTCTCTTCCTCCTTCCCGTCGACTTCTCTTGTCATCAGTTTTTCTTCTCTCTCTTTCTCTCCCTGGGATTTTCCGGCAGGGAGGTGGAGGAGGGGGATGAAACAGCGGAGATTAGCAGCGAGGCTGCGGCTGTTTTTCCTCTCTCTCTCTCTCTCTCTCTATATATATATATATATATATCGAAGAGAAAAGTGCGAGGGGGCTACAACGTCCATGCATGGAGCTAATGAAAGGCAACAAAGCGCAGAAGGCATCCTACTTTGCGACACAAAACAGGGGCCTTAGTGTAGTACCTTTCATAAATAAATTGAAGCATATCCTGTAGCTCATGAAAAGTGTAGTGACCGGTTCATCTTTGAGCCTCTACTTCATCAGCTAAAAGCTTCAGGTCTGTGAAATAACTATTGGTCACACCTTGAGAGGGAGCAGGGCCGTCAAGATCAGGTTTCGACGATTGATATTTAATATTTAACTATTGGTCAAAAAATATATTTTTTACTTTAGGTTATCCCAGGGAGAGGACGATGATGGCGAGAAAGAGAGAGAGAAAACTGAGAAGAGTAGTTGACGCGAAGGAAAAAAAGGAGAGCGGGGGAAAAAATGACACTGTACCACATCGACTGAGTTGACGCCGCCTGCGCTACCTAACAGATATGTTAAAATTCCTCATTTTATAAAATTTATCTACATTTTAACACCTAAAAGTGGTTAAGCATCGTTTATCATTCTAGTTTTATTTATAAATTTATTTTGGTCAAAAAAATTTGGTTCTATTTATAAATCCAGTTTCATGAAGTAAATGAGGTTGTGATAATTTTACCTATAAAGATAAAGAGAGATTAATGAGTTGAAAAGTGTTCAATCATAAATGAGGGTAAAGTAGAAAGTTTACCCTTATAATCATTAAGTTAACTACTTATATTGTGATATATGAGATTTAGTTAAAACGTACTCCCTCTAGTCTTTATTATAAGACATCAACTATCAAGTCTCACAATTCAATAAAATTAATTAAAAGCATTAAAGTTGTCATAAAATTCAAATGATTTCTAATATTACCCCTACTAACCATCTTAAATTCAAATATAATACTCTCTCACACTACCTTTATTAAATATAGGCAGATATAGAAAAATAAATTAATTACATTTTAAAAACCTATAAGTACCTTATAAAAAATATTTGTTAATTGATACCTTATCAAAAATATTTATTGTTAAGAATGCACCTGCTATTATTAGTAGTAAATTTATGGATGGGAGTTTGTTAAGTCTATAGCAGTATGGGATCACATCAAACATCTCTATCAATCAACAAAAAAGGTAAGGGATTGTTTTCCCACTTAGTCCTTCCCATGTGTTGAAAGAATCGAAATCCCCACCCCTCCCCAAAGCAGTCACTTGTTAATTAATTTCTGCTATTTACATGCCATAAAACTACTTGTGTGTGTGTAGTCGATTGCGTCACGTAATGGGTCAAAATAATCATTTTATCATTATGTGTGTGTTTGTGTGTGAGGGGAATTCGACAGCTTCTTTCTTTTACATCTCGTTAACGACGGGAACCAGAGGATTCAATGAATTTATTAAGTGTGAACAGGCCTAGGGTTAAATTTAGACTCCTGTATCATATAACATGTACAGTGACTTTTTCATGTTTTTCTTCGAACAAAAAAGCTACAGTATATGATTTAATTTGTTTAATTCTTCCTTTTCAGTATTTCGTTTAAAAAAACCCAGGAATTATAGCTCCATAAAGGGGGTCAGATATGCTGGAACAGCTAGCTTTTGAGTATTGTGGAGGCTATGGGCATGGTCCCCTCCATTCACAAATAGGCCCCCAACACTTTTTTTCCATAAGCTTGGAGATTGGAGAACATGTACACACACAGATCAGACACTCCTCTGTGAACCAGGGTGAAGCCTTAGCTACCTGGTATGCAACAATTTTTATTAATTATATGCGAAGAAACGAACATATTTATTATCGTTTGTGTATTCCGTATTCCGTTGAATTTTTCAAGCCGTTACAGTCTAGAACGTGATTGGCATAAGAGGAGAGTGAGGATAGGGTAAGCTAATTAAAAAGGCTGAGATGATGAAGCCAGAGGACGCTAGCTAAACGCCATTGCAGTCTGGGTGCTCGCATACTTTGTCGTCGTCGTCGTCGTTTACGTATCTTGACTTTGTGATTATCGATCCCATGTCTTCACCCCTGCTAAAATAACTGCCCAACTATAATGTATGAGTATATACATAATACAAAATCTCAAGAACCGCCAAACAGAAACTTCTGATGATGCAATTCATGCGACTCTACGAATCAAATTAAATAAGGTCATCCCCTCTCACTGTCCTCCCAGTGACAATTGCGTCTTTCGTTTGTATCATTTTATATATATATATATATATATATATTCCATTTCATATACAGATATCGTCTATTTATCCTCTGAATTGTTTTCTTGCATATATTTTGTTATCCTTCACTGATTGACCGCTATATTTATCTACCCGCGTAATTAATAATATAGTGAGAATATTCTCATCATCAGTCTTCCACCCAATAATACTTCAGCCTTTTGGCACCAACTCTCACTTAAACTTGTGATCATAATATTAGTGATTTCATTGATTGTTATCACATCTTTGGTCAACAAGAGGCCGAGTACGTATATGAAATGCCAGGGAGACTCTGGCTCTCAAGAATTCAAGAGAGTCTAAACTAATTTCTTGTTTCTTTTGATTTTCTGCTTATAGCATATTCTGCATGTCACGGTGAAAAACATAATATAAAAGGGGAACCACCTTGGGGTTTCACAGATATATATGACTCAATTACTAAGAAGTCTAAATAATAAGTAATGTTGTTGTCGATCATTTCTCACGTTGAAACGTATCATTGCATGTTACTCGGTAATTGAGTTCCTTAACTAAGACCTTATGATAATTCTCATAATTAAGAAGAACACATGCCTTTCAATTGATTAATCACTTAGATACAGTAAAAGTTTTGGCCACGAATATGATTTAATTTAATCCTAAGTAATAAAGTTTGCACATGTGTGGGGCATCATATCGTTGGGCGACACTTAATTAATTACCCATGTATAGCTGAGTGCAAACTGGCCATATCTCGTTTTGGTAACTGAATTAAACATTCCTATTAATTTCTAATTCAAAAGACACACATTGCATTAATTATATTATTCCTCTCTTCTATTCCTTCCTGTTCAACTCTGCCCGTAATTTGACTTTAATATAATAGCATCATACACATATAGGTAGTGAATCATGAGTGAAAGATTCCTGTGATGTAGCTAGATTACTTAATCTATCCCTCCTACTGTAAAAAGGAAAATGGTGCCTTCAATTTTCAGCAGTGTCATAATTTAATTTGCATATATATATATATATATATGAAAGTCCAAGGGACAAGCATGGAATGATTGAGATGATATAAAGATAAGAAAATAGGTAATTAAAATGGACTTTTGCATGCATCTTAATAAGAAAGAGAAATTAAAGTGATTATATATCAATCATGCATGTGGGTTACAGCCTTTATATAATTATTACCCTGTCCATCTTTTTTCTTTTCCCCCCTTTCTTTTTGAAAAAATCTTGCTCCCCATCAACACTAGAAAAGCAAAAGTCATGATATAAAAGAATTTTCAATATCGATATGATCTTACTCACATTTTTATATTATATATATAGAGAGAGATCTTCCAGAATATACATCAAAGTCCCTCCACGTGGCAGTAAGAATTTCAACTACTACTTACCTGAATGTTTTCTAAACTATACATATCAGTAACATATATACGTACGAGTAAACCACAACAATTCGATTTACGATTTAATTCTATTTTTAAACGATATTTGCAATGAAAATTGCAATGCATTTCTCTCTCCGGCGTCGTTATATACATATATTGAGATATGGCTCGTGAGTTGTTATTGTTGGCGTCTGGTTAATAGTGATAAAAAGAAACCCCAGATGATGATGAATTGATGATGATGAGTGCGTTGGATCGATGAGTAACAATAATTAATGATGATTTTGAGAGCTTTTTATAAACCTCCAAGCTCTTTCTTTTTTATATTTTAAAATTTGAAAAGTGTTGTCTTTCCTGCCTTCGTCATCGATGCTCCAATTATAAAGTGAAAAGGAGAAGGGATGAGAACATGATGATATATGCATCTGGACACAGAACCAAAGTTTCCACTGCCTCCTCTCATTGGAATGATCTAGGTCTAAAAGCTACACGTACGTACTCGCTTTGAAATCATTATACATATTACCACGCTTCCAGAGAGAAATACTGAACTCATTTCCCTGCCTATTCAATGGGTTAGATTTCTCTCATCATCTTTATCTCATTATTCCTCTTAATCTCTAAATCTTATCTCTCCAATCAATATAATACTACTTTTACTTTTCTTTTATTTTTTCAATTGGCTCAAATTTGGCCAATGAGAGAAAATGAGAAAAAAAATAAGGAGAAAATCTCCTTCCCTATCCAAACCTTTGGATAGGCAGGGAGAGCCCAGCAGATTTGGGCGGTCTAAATCTCATCTAGATGGTCCAGGTTTAATTTTTTTATTTAGTTATTTTCAAATAAAAAATTATTTTTTTAAAAAAATGTTTTTTAAGAGATTATCTTTATTTTAGATTATCTACCAATTAAAATAATTTTTTAAAAAAATTAAATCTAGACCATCCAAATTAGATTTATGAAAAGATACAGGAAAATGAGTTTCAAGAAACACTTGCCTATTTCAAAATTGCTATGTCCTTTTAGTTTTACTCAATGAGAATATAATAATTCTAGTTGGTTAATAATTCAAAAAATTCACATTTCATTTTATGAGTGAAGGTGAAAAAGATGAAATGGGGGAGTTTTGGAGGAGCAAGAAAGGAAGTGCATTATTCAGTCCGTACCCAAGTAGAGCGATGTTTCGCCCTCACACCCGTGATGGTCTGTGACTCTTTGTAGGACCCTAGCTGGGCCCCTCGCGAAATTGCCTCATGGACCCCACGGCCTCTATATGGCGGGAACACTCATTTCCCCAGCATTACTCTTCTTCCGTTGCCTGGCCCACAAGTGTTTTGTTCGAATTTATTCAATTTCATTTCACAGATGCTTTCTAAATTTACATCAACCCTTACCAATTGGTACACACTTATTTGGTTCAATTCAAAAATGCTATTTTGGCACCGAAATAAGTGCGGACACCCTCTTTATGACGCAAGATTATTAATTAAATTTTAAAAAGAATACTGAAAATTATCAGTGTTAAATGATAGAAAAAAAAAATGTGATAATGAACCTGTTTAGGTTAGCGGTAGAGAAATAATTTATTTTCTATATGACTTTTGTAGAAGTAAAATAGGGGGAAAAAATTAGATTGTAAACTTAATTTGTATTTGAATTGACAATAGTAAAAGTGACATTTTTCCAAACAGAGATGTAAGTAGCAGTTGAAAAGTGAGTTGAGATGGAAAATGATTAAAAAGACATGAATCTTATTAAATGCTACGTACATATATTAATATTAATGGTATGTATTGCGATAATTAAATACCAAAATTTAAATGTAAATTTAAATTTGACAAAAAAAGTTCAATTATTATTTAAAAAATTAATAAACAATAAAATCATTAAGTAAATATATTTAATGGCTAAAATTGCAAATGAATTAGAATGAATACAAATGTTTTTTTATAAGTTGATATTAAACAATAATACATTGTTAATTGGAGTGTTTATGCCTAACAAAGTTCGTCTCTGATTCTATTATGAGTATGATTTATATATTATCATTAAGCTCACCATTATTATCTTCATTTCTCAATCTCAAGTCAATTGATGATGAAACACAATAGACAATAGATAGCTAGTAGGCATATGAGGGGGAGGTGGGTGACGAAGTAACGGTGACATGCTTGCTGGGTTCAGGACAATGCTTCTCAGCCTTTCTAGCGGCTGGAGGGAGTATTTATCTTTAGACAAATGGGCCCCAGAAAGGTGGGCGAGTCCAGTTCCAGTCCACTGCGTGTAACGACTTCTGGGCCTAATAGTGGTTGATTTTGGGTTTTCCAGGGGCCATTGTCTAAAATATAAATATGATGATTTTTTTAAAAAAAAAAAAATCACCCCTCCATTTTTTTTCCTGGCTATATCTACTTTATACGCTCCCATGGAAAAAAGTCTTGCCTGCTTTAATTTCAGCTCTGTCGAAGGAAACACTTGGTCAAGTCTCGTGGAAATGTGTTGGGCTCGAAATTAATCACGGGCGAGAGGTGCAAAGCAGGCTCTTTGCTTGTATGTAAATAATAAATAAATAATGTGATAATGGGAACTCTTTTAATTTTTTGAACTACATAATGGGAACTCATTTGACAGTCCATCATTGCAAAGGGAACATTAGAGTGATGGCAAATCACGTGTGGTTGGTAGTGCGGTTTGTTATAA
Organism: Acacia confusa; assembly: GCA_037074495.1. Lineage (NCBI taxonomy): Eukaryota > Viridiplantae > Streptophyta > Magnoliopsida > Fabales > Fabaceae > Acacia > Acacia confusa. The sequence goes on along the minus strand of CM073507.1, from coordinate 1,304,168 downwards.
TTTTTTGAAAGTATTTTTACAATTTATGAGTTAAGCATGTAAGATGAGTTTTATCTCAAATAACCAAAAATGATTTTTGAAATTATTATTTAAGAGCTTATCAAACGAGTACTTGGTTACAGTGATACAGAGTGAGTATGGAATTAAATACTTTAACCATCAGCTGCTTTATATTGGCTTAAGCTATTACTATAATTTAGATTTTAGTTGAGTGGTTTATTTAGCTTATTGAAATATTTTAACCATCGGCCTATTATGAGGCCCTCTGCATTGGTTTGGAATGGATTAAAAATCCAAATAAACCCTGCTGTAGTTCATTTCTAATTAATGTAGAAAATATATCCAATAAAAGAAAAGAACCCGCGGTTAATATATCATATGACTATTCAGCTCTTAAACGAAGCGAATCATATAGGGCAACTATGGAGCAATGAAAAAGAGTACAGACGATGACACTCAAATATTTTATTAATTATTTTAATCTAACCCTTGATGAAACGAGTAAATTTGAGTAAACATTCTATAAAAATTATATATAAAAAAGGAGGGTTAAAATAGTGGTCACACAAAAAGCTTTAAAATCTTATGAGGTGGGTCGCCACACAGAGAAAGACATTGCCTTATCAAGATCCCATCTCAAGAATAACCACTCTAGAAGAAATTAGAAAGTTATAGAATGAGATGGTTGAGCTTTGTGGTGGGGTTGTACTAGCTACTGTTCTTATTGCTTGAAATAGTAGTCTCTTGTTTAATTATTTATTTTTATTTATGGATGGTTCATACTTATATTCACAAAATTGTTATAATCACATAAAACATGACCATCATAATACTTAAACAACCATATTTCCATACTAAAAAATTTATTCATTACTTCATTCACTTATGGGAATGAAGTCAAATCAATTTGGTGAAATTCATGATCATTTTAACAAAAACTAATTGTTTTGTTCGGTCAAGGCAAACATTTAACTCAAAATATTTCTGGACTCTTTCACAATATTGCTACCACACATGAGCAAATTGAATACTCCCATTGATAATAAACTTTTCTTAGAAGAATAACCATATTTTGGTGGTCGTACAATCCCATTAATTTATTCTAAAGAATAGAAGAATCTTTAATGCTAAACATCCAATTTTGAAACCTTCATACAAATGATCACATACAAAAAACATGGATCAAGTCTTGTCTCATAATTTATCTCTTGGCTTCAGGCCAACTTGTCTCATAGCTTCAAGCTAATTTATCTCTTAACTTCAAGCTAATTTATGTCTCCTCATGGTTTCAAGCTAATTTTTGTCTCCTCATGGTTTCAAGCTAATTTTTGTCTCATTTCTTCATGGCCATTTAATCTCATGATGAGAAATTAAATCTATATGGCCTCCAATAGTTTATCTTCAGGATAAACATGAATTATATATATGACTTCTAGCCATTATATATGATTTCTGATCATATAGACAAAGAAATATTGATATAAAATATCAACATAGTAATATAAATAAGTGGAGGCCACTAATATATATACGAGCGTCCACCGCCAAGAATGATAAAAGGGGGGGATATATTATAATATATGATTAAATACATATATTATATATAAAAATTGTCAAAATTAAACATGCAAAAAGATAACAAAAGAAATAAACTAAGAAAGGAGGTAGTCCTCACTAGACTTAGTTCATCACTAGGAGGGGAATATGATAATGCAAGACATAAATAAAATGAACCAGTATATATAAATATATGAATAAAATAATATAATTTTATCAAGGTTAGTAACAATAATAAAATGTCAAATTGAATTAAAATAATTAAAAGAAAGATTAACTCTAGACTTACAAGATGAAGTTGAAATAATAATAAAAGATCATATAAGATGCAAATAGGAAAGTTGAAAAACCCACTCACCTTGGATTGTCGGTAGTCATAACTCATAACTTCTTCTTGAATAATATATGAATAAAATAATAGCTTGCAGTTGAACAATTTGCCTGGGTCCTTCCGCTTTTGAACTTTCACTGATCTCCTCTGTTGTATCTTCACCAACACCAGTCTCGTTCTCATATTCTGACTTTGTTGGGTTTACTAGAAGGGTTTCTTCCTCGTCTAGAGTATTGGGTTTTGAGAAGAAAACTAAGTAAATGGGAACTATAATGGGGAGTAATATGAGAGTAATAAGAAATTATTTGATGTAATTTGATGGTGATAAGAATATATAATTCCAAATAATTTGATGGTGCTCTGGTTCAGGTTCATCTTATTCATGAGAGGGTCTTGTAGCTTGTTGGTGATGACCATGAATGGGGCTGATGATGAAGGAGAGAGATAGAGGCATAGCATCATCACCGGAAAATGAAAAGAAGCCATCGTCATGTTATAAAACTAATAACAATATGAACAAAGAAGAGCATAGAACACATGAGAAAGAAAGAAAGGAGGAGTGATCATTTTTATTCATTGGTATGTCTAGTTTACATGGCCTCTATAGATGGAAAAATTAATGGGTTGTTTGTGTAATTTCCATCTCTGAGCCATTCATTGTAATTTTCTCCTTAGCCTATTACTATTTGTACATGGGACCACCATCAATAATTTCCTTACCCTCAGCTGCCCAGATTGAAATATACAATGTGTAAATAGTAAATTACTATACATAGACCCCATATCGTACTAAATAATATTTGATGGTAAGAGTTAATGAATACCCACATTATTGATTCATTCATAATACAGGTGTCCTTATTTTTAGACTTCTCATACTTAAAAATTATCAAGTTAAAATGAAAATTATTTATCCATCTTGTTGTAAAAAGAGACTGGAAAAATGATATTTTTGAAAATAAACTATACATATTGCGTTAAATTTTATAAAATGTATTGTATTAAAATTGAAAATTATAAGGAAACTGGAGGGAACACCGGCCTTAAAGGTAATAACCAATTCATAAATTTGCAAAATTCAGAGATAAGAACATTCATCACAATATTTGTAAAGGGCTGTTATTCACTATTTGCAATCTGGTCATCTTTCTATCAACTAGCTTATAGATTTTCCTAATTTCTCCATTATATTTTTGGGTTTTTTAATATAATTATCTTATTCGATCAGATTTGCGCTCCAATCGATTTAATTGAGGGTTTTTTTTTTTGGAAAATATTGTTTGGATTCCAAACAAAAGAAATAATATATTGACAAGTCTCATAACTCTTCTATGGTAGCTTTTTCATTTGTTAATGGAGACTTTTCTAATATTATTTTTTATGACTGTGATGTTAATAACACTTCCCTTATTTTTTTTAATATGTATTCTTGCACTCATACAAAATTAAATTTGAGCCGTGCATTTAAGCAGCAAGCCATTGCACTCCTTTTTTTTTTTTTATATATATATATATATAACAATTTTAGGATAGGGGTTAAGTTCACTCACAATTTAAGGGCAGGGCGAAATTTCCTTTCCTCCTAAGTAATATCAATGTTGGGTAAGAAGAGCCGTCTATTACCCTTAGGCGTTTACCTAGGCACCCAGGAGCTAGGATGCCTCCCCCAGCGTCTTGACCAACTCCAGGATCGAACCGTTTCCTTTTAATGAGAGTGTCCAACCCCTTTACCAGTTGAGCCCAAGAATGAGTGGTAAGCCATTGCCATTAGACTAACGCCTGTAAACATATTTTTGTGTTCTTAGCCCACCAGTGCACAAAGTTTTCCTGGAGAAAATCATTTATTTATTAAGGGGCTGTTTGGAATGGGAGGGAAATTGTTTTTGAGTTGGATTTAAGAAAATCAAAGAAATAGAGTTAAAAAAATTTCAATTATTTTTTTTATCTTACATCTTTCATTTATTAAAATTTTATAACCTAATTTCTTATTCTCCTCCCCTCCTCTCTCTTCCAAATCCATCATATCAAATAGGTCTAAATTTTTTTTTTTAAAAAATACCCTTAAAACATAAAAATTCCAAATTTTAATATTAAAATGAATGGTGAATTGTTAATTAAGTGTAACCAATACCAGTAGGAAACAAAACTGGTTTAAAATTTTAAAGATATTTTTCTGAATTCTTTCTATTTATTATCTGTTTATGCACTCAACATAGGAGATCAACATGAATTGTAAAAAAAAACTTTAGATTAGACAAAGTGAGTCGATGGGGACGTGTTACGCAGTGACACCTGCCAAAACTCCAAAAAGTCGCACATTTTGGGCTATTAAAGTTGGGGGCCCACGACAAGATCCCATGTTGCTTTTAGTTTCTATTTCCTTTTCGCTGGCAAGACTACAGACAAACAAAATAAGAGATTCTCGTGTTGGTTTCTGTCTTCTTTAGATTAACCAAATCCCTGCTCATTAATTAAAACGAGTACGTATTCCTGACCTTACTCAAAATATTCCGATCACAAAACCCTTGATTTCGTAATTTGATTGACGTATTAAACTAAATCACAAAACAAGTACGTAATCCTGCTCTTACACTCAAAATATTTCCATCAGAAAACCCTTGATTTCGTAATTTGATGAGCGTATTAAATTAAATCCCGCCGAGGCATTGCACGTATCATAACGTTTAAATTATCAAAGTAACAAATTTGACCAGAACGGATTTCTGTATTTGCGTATAATCGAGAGGAATAAACTATGGATGGCCTTTTTTGACAATGGTATTTTCATTTGCCTGAATTAGGTCTCTTCTCTCGCCTCATCATCACATATTCACTGCTCGCTGTTTTTTTCACCCCTTTGCTTGTTTCCCGCTAATCTCCTTTATTCTCTCCTTGTTTCGTGTTAGCGGTATCTGCCATTGTAATTTATTTAATGCGTCATCTTGTTTTCCCCTCTTCCCCTGCTCGCTTGTTTCTCCTTCGATTATTTAGCTATAATTCACATTGCAACATACTTTCTGAGTTTTATCGACAAAATTTTTAATCTCTCGAGGTACGGCTTCTGACCTAAAATCACCTGAACGAATTAAGCACAGTCACGCTATTTGCTACCTTTCTTTCCCTGCAATTCGAGGGCTTTCGACTTCGAAACTCCCGGTAAAAGTTTCGTACTGTGTGACGGGTTGGATCGGAATTCTACGTAGCTTTAGAGACTGTATCGGTAGAACTCCGAATCTTTTTTGACGGCAGTATAATTCATTGATTTCAGGTGCCCAATTATTGATCAGCGCGGTTGATTACTAGGCTTTTGTATTTAGTGGGCGTTGAATAGTGGTTAAATTTCGGTGATTGCATTTAGAGGGTGGGATTTTCTTGCGATAATTGTAAAGGTCCACTGCATGTGTGAGTCTTAAGGGGTCCTCTGCTCTGCTGTGGAGGATCCCGTGGGAAAGACTTTCCATGAATTGTTCAAGTTGTTGAGATTTCTGGCTTTTATCGGGTATACAAGTTGTAAAGTTGCTCCAAATTGTGGGTCTTTCTTTGCGTATCAAATTCCGGGGAAATGTTTACTTCAGTAGCGGATACAGGACATCAAAGTAGTGGAGCGTCAGGATCCATTTTGATTCCAAAGCGGTTCGTCTGGCCTTACGGGGGAAGAAGGGTGTTTCTTATTGGCTCCTTCACAAGGTAGAAGTCAAGTTATCGAATTATTCATTGCAACTGTAGTTACTTTGTAGATCATCCTTATTTGTTTCTTCTTTTTTGTTTTGATATTGGTCGCATTAATATAATTTATATAGCCTTCATATGTCCAGGTGGTCTGAACATATACCTATGTCTCCTATGGAGGGATGTCCTACTGCATTCCAAGTTATTTGCAGCTTAACGCCGGGATATCATCAGGTTCTTTGGCCCCCTTGCTCTGGCAGACCTTAAGATATATAAATACTAGTGATTGAAACTTTTACGTCATCTGCTTATATAGGACCAATGGACCATTTGGTTTGAATGCGCTTCCCCTGGAAGATAAAAATAGGGGATGAGTTGATGGTTCCAAAACTCCATTCTTAACTGCTTGCAAAAGTTGCCAGGAAAGAAAATGTAGGAATGTGCTTGCAAACTAGTTACTTTAAAACATTATTTTTCTTCACATCAAGTCATATTTATGCATTGTTAGATTTTGGCGAGTAATTTTCAGTTATTTAGATTTTCCACAGAACCTTTTTCAGTCGCCTACTTTTTGGTTTTATATATAATTGAGTAGACAATATTATTTGATGTGAAGAGGTATTTTGTTGTTAACTAGACACATGACTATAGGTGGAATATGGGAATTTTGATAAGTTCTACTAAGTCTCATTGTGTTGTTTAACTTTTTTTTTTTTTTCCTGCCAGTCATATCCACCTCCTTTCTTGGTATTTTCCTCTTTGGTGTGATGTTGAATTGATAACTATTTGGCAGGCTGGGTATTTGTTCTGTTCTATCTTGTCACAACCTGTTGAGTATGGATATGTCAGTGTTCGTTGGTATACTCATTATGATGATATAAAGAGACTGTAGGTCAACAAATAGATAAACTTTTGTCGCTGATAATTTGGAAGGGAATTTTGCTATAATTATTTTTCATTCTGGCCTTTCTCATTACCAAATATAGTGGTGCGGTTTTATTATAATTTCTTTCTGCTTGAAATAATTTATGATAAATTTGAAATATAAAAATATAGTCTGGAAAGGGTAATCAATTCAAGCTGATGAAATTTTATCCTCTCCAATAATGTGCAGTACAAATTTAATGTGGATGGTGAGTGGCAGCATGATGAGCAACAGCCATTTGTAAGTGGGAGCTATGGAGTAGTGAATACTATTTTTTTGACAAGAGAACCAGATGCTTTGCCTTCCATCTCTATTCCTGAAATACCTGGCAGATCCCACATGGAGGTTGATAGTGATGTGTTCGGGCTTGTGGTAGGCTGTTTTCCTTCCCTCTCATACCCTCAGTGCTTCTGATCAGATTGAATCTTATCCATGTGTTTTTTTGTGGAGCAATCTTGCGTGGCAATGAAAATTTTGTAATCTTATATTTTTTATGATTCCTTTTATTCCTTTTTCTTCTATATTTTCTCCTTTACTTTCGGATATCAAACTGTAATCTCTGTAGGCTTAAAGTTTTTGCTTCATTTTAGCTCCCTTGACTGCATATTTCCAGGAAGCTAATCTAAGGATGTCAGAGTCTGATCTGGAGGTCTCTCGTCACCGTATAGCTGTATTCTTGTCTACATATACTGCATACGAGTTGCTTCCTGAGTCAGGCAAGGTTTGAATATTACTCCTCTTCATTTTTTACAACCTGCCATTGAATAGGGATTTGACCCTGATCTGATGTTGTTTATTTGCTTCTGGTTTGATTGTTTCAATGACAGGTCATTGCCTTTGATATCAACTTACCAGTTAAGCAAGCATTCCATGTTCTTTATGAACAGGTAGAATTGTTTTCTCATTACACTGATAAGAAAACATATGTTTTGACCTCCATAATCGTAAAGCACATATGTGGAGTGGCCCATGCAATGCATGAGCTTCTCTTGGTTGATATTTACCTTATATGAGTAGATTATAACTTAATCTGCTTACAGGGTGTACCAGTGGCTCCTTTATGGGATTTTCGCAAGAGCCAATTTGTGGGAGTGCTTAGTGCTATGGACTTCATTCTAATATTGAAAGAGGTTTGTCGGGATCAAAATTTTTATGTGACACTGCTGTGCTAACTTCTGAGAGATGTCTTAAGCAAAATTTCTGTAGAACTGGTCAAAGTAAGATTTTATGCCATTATTCAGATTGTTCTAAAAATAATTATGTTAGGGGAAGAATCTTGAAAATGCGTACATTCTTGAATTTCCTAATCTGTTGGAAAACCCCCTTCTAGTTTTTCCATTGTTACATTGTGAATATGCACGCTCATACCTTTTATGAAGAATCATTTCTGCCTTTCAGTTTCTAAGCTTACTCTTACCGAGAATGCATAGTGCATTCTTGTGTTTTCCCAACCATTTTTTTGCAATGGTAGACATTGAATAGCAAGGAAGTATATTATGAGTGATGTGAAGAAGTTTATAGCTAAGGCATTTGCAGTAAATTCTGTCAGTAATTTAACCTGCATAATTTCAGCTGGGTAATCGTGACTCAAGTTTGACTGAAGAGCAACTTGAGAATCATACTATTGCTGCATGGAAAGAGGTGAAGTTACAGCAACGCAGAACAGTGGACAATGGGATATCACATCCTCAGCACTTTGTTCATGTATGTGCTTGTGTATTCAGCCTTTGGTGTATTTTGAGTTGTTCTTTATCCATTCTTTTCAATAAAAGCAAGAATTAGTTCGTGGTTCTTGTGCTTTTCTGTATAATTCTCCGTAAGAAAAAAGGAGCATGAGTTGTATGATAAATTGACTGAAAGTAATGTTAATAACTGTTTGTATTTTTTCTTTCTTTTGTTGACTTTTTGGAGGGTTTTGGGTGCATTTTTTGGTAATTGAATGAAGGTAATGAGTTGAATGCTGAGCACAAAAATAGTTACTAGGCCAACGATGGTTGGTCAAATTAGTCAAGATGCAACTCATTTAAATCCCATTACTGATTTGAGATGTTTGTTGGTGGGTAATTTGAAAGCAGCTCTATAAGCCCTTTTTTAACAGTGAGGCTTTGTTAGAACCTGGAAAATAGAAGTAGAAATAGGGGAAGGGAAGAGAGAGAATAGGAAGAATAGAGAAGAAGAAAAAATCTAGAACCAGAATCTGTCATTCTAGATGAATAGGAAGTTAGAAGAGAAAAAAAGGAAAGGAGGGAAGAGAGAAGAAGAGAGAGGCTAGAACCAGAATCTAGTTCTAGGGGAAAAGAGGAGAAAATTATTTCAACAATAACTTCACTCATCCATGATCTTGGAAGAATACATATATGATATTTATAGGCTAACACGTAAACTGAAAATAACTACCTTATCCTGTCTATATAAAATTGATAGTAATTAACACTAGACACAACACTAGACACTTGTAACATTTTACATGAGAGACATAATAAAACTTAAAGGTTGGTTCCTATCAGGCTTGCTCTAGCCTTGGACCCTGTACGCTAAATCTTTCTTGCTGGAAGAAATGGTTAATATACTTTCCATGTTTTTTTTTTTCTATTTGTTTTTTATCCTTAAACTACTGAAGTCATTACATTGAAAATGCCTATGTCTTCGATGGCATATATAATGTTCTCAGCGATTTGAACTCAGGAATAGAAGACATTGCTTGTTAGTTTCCATCTCCGAAATAATAATAATACTGTATCTGAGGTATTATATCTCATGCGCTTGTTCTTTATGCTGGGTTTATGTTTAATCTGCAGGCTGGGCCTCATGAGTGCCTAAAAGATGTGGCTTTGAAAATTTTGCAAAATAATGTGGCATCTGTTCCTATCATTCACTCTGCTTCACAGGACGGTTCATTTCCTCAGCTGCTAAACCTTGCTTCCTTATCAGAAATACTAAAATGTAAGCTTCTAGATCTTTTTGTTTTGGGAAAATGGTTTAAAACTAATGCATGAACTTAATTTCAGGTATCTGCAGGCACTTTAAGCATTCCTCTAGTTCCTTGCCCATTCTTCATCTACCAATTGGTTCGATACCTTTGGGTACATGGGTGCCAAAAGTTGGCGAACCAAATAGACAGTCATTTGCAATGCTTAGGCCAAATGCATCTCTTGGTGCTGCCCTGTCTCTGTTAATTCAAGGTGATTATTCTTCTGTTCCTTGGAGATCAATGTGTTTTTCATGTAATATTCTGATGGAACTCAGATAGCTTTGATATTATTTTATGTAAAACATACTAGAATTCCAAGTCCAAGCTGAAAGCAGGGATTAATACAGTAACGTGCTGTGGAAATAACTGCTGAAGTGTGGGAAAGAAAAGAATAGCAAATAGATTTATCTTGCTTTGAGAGGCTAGAGTTTCTACCAAACCGTACTGATTTCTTGCTTGTCCCCTTTCTGAGCCACTACTTCATATATTTCCCACCAAGAGCCTAAACCCTTTTCCCTCTTCCTCTTGTCCCATGTGATGGTCAGTCAAAAGCATTTAGCTCTGTTATCTCTCTTGCTGGCCACCTCATAAGCAGATAGTGCCGCCCTGGGCTCCCTTGCACTGTCTTTTATCTTCTCTCTTTTCTCACAAGTCTTCAGCACTCTTGGGTCTGTGGTCACCGGTCCATCATATTGCTGCTTTTGTTTTATAAAATTTTCCATCAAGTATGTGATAGGATTATCAGTAAGATCCAAAAGGAAGAGGACACATGTCTAGTTATTGTATTAGGAGAAGTTAATATCTGTTTATAGAAGTTATACTATCCTATCTGTTTGTAAAGAAGTTATTAAGGGCAGTTATGTATTTAGGAAGTTATTAGGGACTGTTATGTATCTGTTTGTAGGGAAGTTATAGGCAATTATATGTAACTGTTTGTAGGGAAGTTATAGGCAGTTATAGCATAATGATTGAACCTCATATATATGTATTGTGTTTTATGAAAAGTTATGAATGAATATACACAGATTTGAATTTGTTTAATTGGTCAAGAATTCAGATTCTGGTTCTTAAAAATACTAAAGTTTCAGATTCTGGCTCTAGTTTCCCCTTTTTCTCTCTTAATTCCCTTAAACTCTATCAGTATGTTAAAACATTTCAATTTTAAAATGGATTGAAAAATTGAAGCAGCCTTTTCTCCATCAAATGTCTAGTTATTTTTTGAGATCTTGGATTTTATTTATTTATTATTATGTTATGTTGGTAGTGTGGTTCAGATCATGACAGTTGCATTTGAATTATTGCTAGTGTTTGGCCTTGTATGTGAAATTACCTACCCTTTGCAGCTGAAGTTAGTTCAGTACCAGTTGTGGATGATAATGGCTCGTTGCTTGACATATATTCAAGAAGGTAATGTCTCACTCGCTCATTGTGCCCATGGGGATCCGATTTTCTTGTTTATACCATGGAAAAGGGAGATCATGTTCTTCAAGCATTGTGATACGTGCCTGTTGTTTTTCTTCTCAGTGATATTACTGCGTTGGCGAAAGATAAAGCTTATGCACGGATATCCCTTCTTGAAATTAGCATCCATCAGGTAATATTTTAATGATACTTAACGTGCCTCTCTATGTTAGTATGAATTATAATTATGGACCTTCTTTGTAACATGATATTTTCAGTGAGGAAAAACCTAATTCAGTCAAACTACTAGTGGAAAGTGCCTAACCCTAAATGAAAAATGCTAACAATATCAAGAATATTTGAATTTAGGCAATGGCTGAGATTAATAGAATTCTTACGTGGTTTCATTTTGCTAATTTTGATTTGCACCTCATGGACGCAGGCATTGCTTTTAGGACAAGATGCAAATTCACCTTATGGTTCTTACAATGGCCAGAGATGTCATATGTGTTTGAGATCTGATTCACTGCATAAAGTGATGGAGCGGTTAGCTAATCCTGGTATGTTCTTTACAAACACGCCCTTGCTCCTTATATTGTTCAAGAAAAGGAATGTATTTTCTCAAGTCACCAGTTCTGGTCACTTGTGTTACACAGGGGTTAGAAGACTTGTGATTGTGGAGCCAGGCAGCAAGCGTGTGGAGGGGATTATTTCGTTGAGGGATGTCTTCAGATTCTTGTTAGGATAGTTTGGTGGATATATGGACTGCCATATACAGAGAAGGAAAGTCCGCTGGATGGCAATGATTTTAGTTCAAGTTATCCCTGAGCTTTGCCCTGGCCGCCTGATCTGCTTATTTTTCAGTGTTTATTTGGATGGGCATCTCGGCCGAGGCCCACTCTAGTTTTCAGTATAGAGTTTGAAGAGAGAGAGTGTGTTCCGTAAAATGAGGTTTTATTTTTCTTATTTAAACACAACAGAACCAAAACATTTCTCCTTTGTGCCGGCACATCTGCAATGCCTGTGTCCTGTGCTAACAATTTCGAGGAGAAAAGGGGAATAAAATTAAAGTAATGGATGAAAATTTAAGTTGCCTGCGGTACCTCGTGTCATTCGTTCTTTGTAGAATGTTCATGATGACTAGTTTCAGTTTGTTTTGCTTTTCCTCGTACAGATACTGCATTTCTCTTAACGCGTGACTTGCAAACGCGCAAGTTGGCCTCAAAACGAGATGATATTTTCCCATCGACGACTGTGTATGGTCAGGAGGAAAAAGGATGATGAGCAGGATTTGTTTCCATCAAGTCTTAGCTTGTGTCATTAAGAATCCGATTAAATGAAACCTTAACGTCTAATATTTGATCAAATAGCGAAGTGCCAACAGGTTTGATTTTTATGGTCCATAGTTGCCAAATGTAATTGCATTTTATAGTGACTCGTCGTATTGTCGTTGAGTCCACGGTAAACGTGCTTGAAGTTCATATTAGCGAGCTAGTTTCTTTAACAAGTCTTCAAGTAAAATATTAGGATACCAAATGAAACAGATGGAAATTTTTTTTATCATTGTCCTCTTAGTAATGTAAAAAAATGGGAGATGGACAGCAGTAATCATGAGTTGTGACCTGATTTGTGAGCCTAGGATTCCAATGTAACAAACAAAAGGAATGATTCATTACATATTATATGACTTTTGCTAACATACAATCTAGTTATACATGTAATCACGTTGAAATTGTACGCCATAGTTAAAATAACGGACAAATGCACCTGTAGTTTAAACATTGAAATAAAATCAACTACATGATTTCTTAGAAATACAACAATGCAGAAAATTACAATGGGGATCATATTCATTGAAGACTAATCTAAACTGCAGATGCTAACAAACAGCATCAAGACCGTTAACTTCGACCCCTTAATTATGCATCGAAGCTGTTCCACCCAAGCGCACATTTATTAGAAGATACGAAAAGGAAAGTAGACCAGGGTGGTCAAATATATTTTCACCTGGCATCGAAATGAACATGATTTTACATGGGGGCGAGGAACTCAATTGAATTTTCCAGAATCATATGTACAACTTAACAACAAAAGAGAGGATATACGTCAAGTTGGGATGAGAGCTAAAATCTGGGTCTTAATTCGTCCCATGCACATCTTAATTTCCCTGTATATAGGAAGATTTTGAGGACAGCAAGGATGCAGGCTGTTAACGGCCGAATCTAATATCTGAGCAACATCAGCTGGTGGGTATTGCCGTTCAGTACAAGTCTGTTGAATGGTAATATAAAGGTTAGAAAGAACCGCAATGCCGCATTAATTTAGAGTTACTTCTATGTTAGCATTTAATTACCTGGATCATGATCAAAGTAGCAACACAGGATGTAATGAGCTCAGAAGGAATTTGAATATCAACTTTGTGGGAATCATTCGCCAATTTCAGACCTGATGTATCACTCTGTAGAGTTTCTGATGCGCAGCAAGTTGACTGATCATGGTGACCAAAACTGCCAGTCACTTTAGAGTTGGAGGCCAACTGCTGATAGTCAATGGAATCCAATGCTTGCCCTATCTTAATGAAAGCATCTTCACCTTCTTTTGTTGAAGATAATGTCTGAAGCATCAGGAGATTTATTTAGAGAAAACTTTTCAAGTGCTTTGAACTTAAAGAGTCCTAGGACAATGTTTCAAATTTTAATTCGATTGCCTGGTTACTCAGCCTTGCAATATTGCATCCTCTTTGGATTATGGTCAAGACAAACTGACAAAGTGCTTAAAACAAATCATGGATGAAAAAACAGTAAGAATAAATTGTAAAGACAGAAATACTAGGCAGGGTCTTACGTTGCCAAGGCATGCAGCCAGAATCTGAGTGTTCAAAATCATTTTACATATAATTCATAATGACCATGAAAGTAGAGCCAAGCCCACCAACCTGAATTGCAGCATCTACCATGGCATGCGCTCTTAGCCTGGATCCTTTGATAATTTCAATAACACTTGATGCTAACTCTTGCGTCAGGGAACCATCTAGCGCACATGGAAGATCACCTTGAACACTGAAACTTGCTGGGGCCTTCACCCATGGTGATGGAGAGTTTCCCATGTAAGTATTTCGTTGCCTCAAATTAAGCAGGGCAGAAGAAACCTGAAAATAAAATGACCAGTCAATTGATATATTTTGAGGTCCCAGTCAGAATGTTTATACTGAAAGAAATAATAATTCACGGAAGCCACATGCCTGCCCACTGGCTTCCTTTAGCTGTACAAGTACCGTGGCGTAATGCTTCTTGAAAGACTCTGAATCTTTAAAGTAGTCTACGTCATTTTGGTTTTCCAATATGTCATTATTTGCATTTCTAAGCTCCATTAACAATTTTTCCTGTAACACTCCACCAACCCGAACAAACAAAAATCAGCAAAACTCAAATAACTAAGCAAAATGAATCCGCCTAAACACTGACACCTAAAGGAATTGATTGCAAGATCAGTAACATACAACAGGTTCTGAATGAACTGCAAAAAACATTTGTTCATGTTCATTCAAACCTTTTTATCTAGAGCACGAGTCAGTTCAGAAAGGGCACGTATATCAGCTTCTCTAGCTTGATGATGCGGCTGAGCATATGCTTCTTGTAGTGTATTAACGTTATCAATGGTTCCAACCTTTGTTTGGGCAACAGCATGATTAACATCCTCCTGTAAGGTTTTAGGCAAACTAATTATCGAATTCTAAAATTAAAAAATCAACATCACATTACAGCTAACCTATATGAGTAAAGCACAGAAAATTCAACAAAACTACTACTAGTGGTTTAGTGTATAACTATAGCTGAGCTTAAGGAGAAGAGAAAAATGGAATTCACCATTGAATTAAAGCAGCGTGAAACATTTTCATTAGATGGAGGCAAATTCATCAGTCAAACATTGTAAGAGTAGTCTCAATATCTCATGATGAATGGAAACTGATGAAAAATAAATACAAGCAGAACACACGCACTCACACAGTAAGCACCAAAAAGTTTTTTCGGGGAAAGATGGAAAGGGAAAGGATTTGAAACTCTAAATACAGAAACCTGAGATTTCATATATCTAACCGTTCCCACCTTTAACAAAGTACTTGAAGGGGTGGGTAGCTTCTCCAGGGGTACACTTGAACCACATGTCACCCCACCCTCAAAATTAGAAGTTTCATTTATCTGAAGCTGTTTGCCCACGTAAGAAACTCTGCCAGCACCAATCTGTCCTCTCAGAGCTTCTGGCATATTATCCACGGGATTCATAGGCATGCAATCAATATCCTGCACCATAAGTAGCATTCATCAGGAAAGAGAAAACATGTACAACTTATTTTCTGACTTCACAGCTTTTTTATCTTAAATTTAAAACTACATACTCATAAATGCCCATAATTTTTTATTTTTTTGGAAAATGGCATGATAATAAGAGATCATATTACCATGACAAATTCAACCCCTAATTCAGGACGGTCAAATTGAACCCTGCATTTGTCATGGTCAACTGTAAGAACACTCCCATCATGAACCTCCCTTGATTTGGGGTGAATAGCAATTACTCGTTGTCCAACAAATAAAGGTCTTGCTAAATCTGTTGGGAGTCCATCCCTGATACCAGTGCGTAGTTCAGTGTAATGTGTCCTCACAGATTCCCTATACTGTTCAAGCTTTTGTATTTCTTCACGAAGAAAGTGCTCAGAAAACCTGCGAGGTTTGCCCAGGGAACTGCCAAATAAGCAAAATTGATGTCAAATATGTCCAGTGGTATACATATACACACGTATATATTTATGTAAAAGTCTACAAGAAATAATGATAAGTCAGGCCAGCCAAAACTAAATTTCACACCTTTTTATAACGCTCCACTCAACATGAGTCAGCCTTGGGATATTCCCTAGACCAACATGGTTTAAATACTCCATGAATTCCCGTTTGGCAAACCATGGATAATCAATAGCACTATAAAACCACTCAAAAGTACACCACCTGCGAACCATGTATGATGACAAGCAACCAGAAAGCGTTCCCTGAAAATTACACTATTAGTCATAAAAAGAACAAAGCATACCTTTGAACTTCAGAGAGCTCAATCCATATTTAAATTAACATAAAAGCTTTTACCTTTAAATATGAAGCCCTGTCTTGAAGGCCAGAAGAATACTTACTAGGTTGCTTTTTCAATATGTTCTCAGAAGATTTATCTCTCATATTGAATGTCTTCGGTAGACTCATCTTACGTCTCCTTTTTTTATTTGGTAAACTAACTTCACTTGCTAGCTGAATTTCTGCAGTTGACACTGTTAAATCTTTTGGATCACTGCACAAGGAGCTCTCAGATGATTTGACCGGTTTCACTTGTTTGGGGAGAGCAAAAACCTGACCACTCTGTTTTCCTTCAATCATTGTTTTATTCTCTCCATCAGATACAGCCTACAAGGCAACGCCGGCATCTTTAATGAGTACATCATAAACAAATGGGAAGCCCCATTTAAAGATGATAAGCTTATCTTAATTTCCTTCACTCACACACACACTCTCTATGATATGTCCCAAAAAAAAGACAGACATCTAGCTTTATATTATTGTCATTACACAGACACAACACACATTCCATTATTTACAGACAAATTTACTATGATATCTTTGTGCCTATGGACAGATATAGACAAAGGGAGTGCATCAGAAAAGGATGGTGACCTGTTATGACAGAAATAAGCTCTTATGTCATCCATATTGCCTATCATTAAGTATGATCTGAAGTCCCCTTTCATTGTTGCCTAGCAATAAACTAACCACTTAATTGTGCTTTTAACTAATAAGCAACATGCTTACCTTTGAGGCCACAGACTTGCGCTTTCTTTTCCCTGTTCTATCAGGAGTTATATGTTCTTTTGATTCAGCTGAAGCATTTATTTCGTTTTCTAACGACCGTCCAAGTTTAGATTTTCTCGAGTTTGAAGCCTCAATTCCTGGAACTGCATGAAGTACCTTTTGTTTTGAACCTAGTGGTTTAAGTTTATCTCTGTTTTGACTCGTAAACATAGATTCAGGCAAAGCAGACTTGTCATCTTTATCAACAGTCATTCTTTCTTCCTTCAACTGGACCGATGACTCTGTTGGTGCAAGGGAGGATGAGGGAATATATAAATGAATTTAAATCAAACAGACAGAAATTTCTAGTAAAATCCCAATCATAGCAACTACAGCAACAACAATACTAGTTTTTTTAGGCCAACTAAAAGATGAGTTTAGTTTTAAAGGATTCAAGTAGAATATGATCTCAATGGACATAATGCGTTGTTCTGATTCAGAAATAGCAAGCCATTAATTTTTGCATTACCAGAAATGACATCCATTTGAAGTACATTATTTGGAACTTTAACTGAATATTGCATATATCCTCAGAATTTGGAACATGATTTTATGACTGACTTCTGACTATTTGAAGCTTCAGAAAAAATTATGGCAAGATCATTCTATGCTGCCTTTCGGTGCCCACTGATGAAAACAAATGTTCGTCTTTCGACCAAACTCTTACCAGAATTCATTGTAGACACAGGCATCATTAAAGAAAGATCAGCCAAAGTTTGTAAAGCATCCAAGCCAGAGCTTTCATCTACAGGATAGAACAATTAAAATTGTCACAGAAAAGAGAAAGGAAGAAATAGATAAAATAAATTTTACAATGGTCCGAACATCCACCCTGTCCCAGGACATAGGAGGAAAAGGAACTGAAAGACATAATTTTCAGAGATACTCAGCGATACAGTTACCTCCAAAGAAAAGTTTTTTGCTTCGTTTCCTCTGATCTTGAGGAGAGAATTGCTCAGGTTTGGCATTAGTGACCTCACTATCAACCTTTTCCTTCAACGAATTAAAATAAAGTCCTTCTTCAGTGCCACTACATGCCTCCCCACCATCATCAAGCTGATAACTTCGAACATTTTCTGCTCTCTCTTTCTTTCTGTAAATTTTCTTCCCCTTCTGATGTACTTCAACTGTGCCAAAACCTTCCATGTCCATCAATGGACTAGTATCTCTAGCATATTCTCCATTTTCAGCCTCCCCACTCTCTACACTACCTTCCAAGCACTCTTCACCCGCAGATGCATCATGAAACTTGGAACGAGCTGTCTTTGACTGTTGGTGCAAGTTGACAAGTTAGAAAATATCTAATTCAAAACTTTAAAATGATAGCTTATCAGACACAAGCAAGTCAATCACAAAGGTTGGCATGAGGTTTAATTTATTTGCCATGCTAGTTCCAAATTCGAAAAACAACTAACTCTTTAAGCGGTGATCTTGTTAATATGAACAAGTTGATGGCAGAAAATGCATGCGAACATTCTAATACCATTTTTTCCCAGCTTTGAACAGGAGAGGATTTCTGCTCAGCTCTTCTGCACTGAGTTTGAGAAATATGAGGTGAGCCTCCTCTTTGTGAGGCCTCAGTTAAAGCCAGAGCTGCAACATGAGCAACTTCATCATCATTAGCATTACTCTCTGACTTCAGGCTTCTTTTAATTGGTGAAACAAAATCCCGATCAAATTTTTTATGAGAGTGGGAAACTGGGACGCGAGGTGTTCGTTTTCCAACCGCACGAGGCTGGCTACCTGATTAATTAACAACAATCAGGAAAAAAATCTACAGCGAAGAGTCATAATATAAAAAAAAACAAAAACAAAAGAAAAATCATTCCAAATAAATGAGCAACAATTCTTTGATAAAATTCATATTACTCCACAGATTTCGGTGGTTCAATTTTAAATATGGCTAGAGCTATGTGCTCAGCTATTCTAGAATAAAATCCAGAGTGAAATGTTATCTTTTTTAAAAGTTTGCATTTGTTCTCTTGTGAGGGGAAATGAGGGATTGAAGGGGCAAGATTCACTGATCCAGCAAGTCTTCCTGTCACATATGAAAGCTTTACTGATCTGACTTCCTGTTCCCATGCGACAACTACATTCTATCACAAACAGGATCTTTTGAGAAACTGCAAAAGTAATTACCATCAAAGTGTCTTTTCTTCAATAAAGAGAGACAACCATCGTTAGAAGCAACCGAATGACTTTGAACAGAATCTTTAGAAAAAATAAGCTGAACTTTCCCACGCTTCCGTTTCAAATGTTTTTGAGATTCAGGTGCATCACTGCTCTCCTTATCACTATCACTTCCTTCCTGTCAATTTCCAG
Organism: Acacia confusa; assembly: GCA_037074495.1. Taxonomy (NCBI): domain Eukaryota; kingdom Viridiplantae; phylum Streptophyta; class Magnoliopsida; order Fabales; family Fabaceae; genus Acacia; species Acacia confusa. The sequence goes on along the minus strand of CM073507.1, from coordinate 1,285,104 downwards.
TGAGCAAATATGCAATCAGAACACATACTCAAAGTTAAAGCAAATTATGGGTGAAAATGGCAAATCCAAACCGAATTCAGATGTTAAAAAAAAAACTCTGAAATGATCATGCTGTAATGATAATTGAGCTGTCATGATTTTTTTTTGAGGGGTTTTTTTTGAGGGGGGGGGTGGGGGGCGGTACTGAATATTTACTTTCAGATAGCTTCTTTTTCGGAAACCAAGAATATTGATTTTCATAAAAAGATCCGTGAGGTAGTATGGAATGCCTAAATCCCAAACTAAATAGCATAGGTTGCTCTATGGGGCACTTAAGCATGTTGGCTGTCCCACCCCAAGAGCTTACTTTTTAAGGAATGGTTCCCCACCAAACTTGGGTTTCAACAATCCTCCACAACAGTAACTGTTTTCAGCCCCTCCTGGCCAGCCAGCCCCCTACGGCCCTACCCCACCACAAAGGAAAACCCACCTTTGAACAGGAGTAAACAACTAATTCAGAGTATATTATGGAGGAAATTAGCTTCATACTACAGTTGTAAATGTAGCTGACAGCAAAAACAATACAGGCGCATCAGAATCTGAACTTGGACAATACCAGCACATTATAATGATCTGTCATCATTGCTATGAGACCAACAACAGAAGCTGTCCCCTCAGGAAGAGATAAATACGCCTGCAAATTAAAGGCATTCAAGCAGAAAAAGTGTAGTTAATTACACTTGAAACAAATGAACCACACGACATTAGTGAGCCATTTCATGATAGCTATAACTAAAAAAAGAAACTTGTAATTAATGACAGACTGAAATATTCAAAATTGTTGAGACTTCAAGAGAAACATGTTGCTTGAGGAGGGCCTAATCATTACAAGTTGATGAACGGACAACCATGGCAAGGTATCCAATAACTCATCAACTTCTGAAACCCCCCACCCCTCCAGGGTTAAATAGTCTCAGCTTCCAGAGACAGAAGCAAATATCAAATTAGTTCCTAATCAGTTCACCAATTTCTAAAAAAGTCATCTAAAAATGTAGATACAGTAAACAAGGCTGGCATCTATATACCCTATTCATATTATAAAGAGCCTCCACCATTTCAGTGGATCTGTTCCGTACAGAAGCAGATACCTGAAAACAAATGAACCAATAAGAACTGAGTACAAATAATTGTAATGAAAATAAGACAAAAAATAATAAAAATAAAGGCATACCTTCTTCCAATCTTTCCCATGCTTCCGGTATGCTTCATAAAAACGCTCCAGTTCCTCCTTGCTCCATTGAGATCCCAATTTGTCAGACAACTTTTTCTTCTGCACAAAGTATACATTCACAGCATACAAAATTATGGCCAGGAATCAACAAGTTATATGTGTATGACTTTAAATACTTTATCACATGATAGTTCATTTATTCTTTTAAGTAAAAAACCAAGAATTGCCATTCAATCAGTTATAGCTGATCTGACATAGTAACTTATCAAGAAGGTCAGAGAGCTGTATCTGCAGCCGCCCCTCCCTTTCTCTAGCTACAGAACAGGAATGCTATCTAACCATCACATACCCGATTCTTATTTTTATTTGAGTTAATTCCATCCTTATCAGGAGAGGCCTCATTTAAACCTGAAAACCGTTTATTCACACTTCTCGATTTCCTGGTTGGTGCCATCAACCTTTATTTACCTGAACCAGGAAAAGAAAGTCAGGGACAATTTTGACCATTCATAACTCATAGCAAAATTCATCGATAGTGTAAATTAGAGGATTAGCACACAATTTCTCTCTGAAAATGTTTCATGAACATTGGGAGTACAAGACCCTCAGCCTTCCCATTTTCTCCACAAGTTAAGTATCACCATCAATGTTACATTGCTGGCCACATAGTATTCTAACATGATACATAACTTGAATATACATCTGAACGGTGAAAAATAAAGCATGCTCTAGAATCAGATGACTGCAAATCATCAGGGTAAAGGGGTTCGCGTGCATAATAGCAGGAATTCTATTTCATGAGATGAGCGCACATCTGGAAGTGGGATTTCTTAACAACAGAAATATTAATTACAGTAATAGATTATCTTACAGTCATATTTATTCCCTACAAATTTAAATGTGAATTTATCCAAGAAAAATAAATTAATAAATAATAGTTGAACAACCGATGGGGTTCATGCATGAAATTTCTTTGATTAAGTTTCGACACCAGGTCAGAATAAATCAAATCTAGAAAACAAGGCCGAACAGGACGGATACTCAGCAGCCCCAGAGGTGGGGACGCCACCCCACACCAAATGAAAAAAATAAACAAAACCGGTACTTGTGATACAGTACTGTCAGTTTGAATTAACAGATAAGCAGAAAATTCTAAATACCGAGAGATAAATCCAGCCAATCAGTGCTCAAGCTCTTCGCCGTCCAGGCAGAAGTTCTACGTTGTATTTTGCAACTCACCTCGAGCTTCACATCATAAAATGGAAGAAAACGCAGATTCGACTACAGTAGAACAAATTACAGCATCAGTCAGGTGACAACATTGGTTACCGAACAGGTTTTGAATTTATTAAAAAACAATAACAAGATAACAACACCTACCCATAGACAATAAACGAACTGATTTTGTACTAATTCAATAACTTTCAATAGGTCACATAAAATCCTCTTCTTCACATTGAAACCCTAAATTGCAGATCGGGTACTGAAATGAGTTATGGGGATGCTATCGTTTATAGGGTTTAACCGAATCCCGCTGAAGAAAGAGAGAAACAAGAAAGAAGGGTGGAAGAAAGAATTCTGAGAGGTACCGCGGTAAGGGTGAATGAGAAAAAATAAAAAACAAACAAAAAAAAGAAAGGAATTATTGCCGCGAAACTTGAATAAAAAGGCCTACAGGCCAATGAAATATTTTTGTTTGTTTAAACGCTGTGTGGGAAGGAAGAAGATCGTCGGGAGGGAGAATACGATTTGTATTACGTTATGATCCACCCTACACGTCTTTTTGTGAGTTATGTAAACGGCGTAGATCATAGACCTATATGGAAAATGAACGCGTGACTACATGAGATTATGTTTGAAATTTTAGGAAACTATATCTTAATTGCCTCCCAAAGTTTTCCAGAATTACGAAATTAAACCCCGAGAAATTTAAAATATTGCACTTACATCACCCAATGACATGCACCTGAATAAGTGATGAGCTTTTGAAAAAAACAAGGAAAAAAAAAATTAAGGGGTAAAATACTATTTTTGTCATAAAAGTTTACCTTAAAGAACATTAGTCACTTGTAAGTTTTTTTTTTAATCTTATTTTTACCCTAAAAGTTTAAAAACAATGCAAATATGCTCTGAAGTTTTTTTAGAAACAATTTCATCCTTTGAAAGTTTACAAAAAAGAGCACCAATTCAATGATCAAAATCAACGGATACACAAATTGCTACGTTTTTAAACTTTTAGGGTAAAAATAAAATAAAAAAAATTTCCGGGTGGCCAGTACTACTCAGGATAAAATTTTATGGTAAAAATGGTATTTAACCCAAAAATTAAGTGATCAGCCAATTAATTTTTATATTAAAAAATATAACCCAGACGTTTCATCCTACCAAATTTATACCGATGACTAGGTTATTACAAATAACAATTTAATGAGGAGGACATATCTATAACGAAGAGCTAGCAAAAAATATTATCTAAAGAAACCTAGGAACAAAATTTTTGAATTTGACACCAAGCGAGCAAGAAATATCGACCACTATATTGGGCGTGTTTGGGTATGTTGTTAACTCAACTTTTTCTATAAAAAAAAAGCCCAAAATGCCACTTTTTGTGAAAAATAAAAACGCACTCTTTTTGGAGGAAGAGATACGTTCGCTGGATTGAGAGCCAAAGCGTCAAATTATCTTACTTTTTTAAAAGCTTTAAATCCTAGCTTTTTGCTGCGTTTTTTGTCCTGCGTTTTCTCTGTACCGTTGAGTCTCACGCCTCTCATGCTTCTCGCCTTCGTCCGTGCTCCTAATGATCTGGACTCAGCGTTTTTATCGGAAAACCAGATACAGCAAGATCACGTATTAAGGAAGAAAGCTCAGAAGGATCAGATGAAACCATTCCTCTCGAGCTTGTGTTGAATACCCAACGTGTTTCATCTGTGACTACTGGACTTTCAGCTAGCTATAAGCCAATCCATTTTCTGCTTTCACCATGAGTTCGAGAGAGTGTTAGAGAAAGAGAGTGAGAGATGAAAGAGAGAGAGAGACTAAATCTCATCTTTGTCTGTTGAAACGCCGAGAGACAGAGGAAAAAGAGAGAAGATGCAAAGAGAGTGAGTGAGGGAGAGACCGAGAATATAAGAGTACAACAAGGTCAGCATTTTCCCTGTTTTATCATCAAAAAACAGAGGAGTCCAGCAGCAAATCTCTTCGGTCATTCAAGCTCAATCTGCATAGGTGAGCTTTCAAGCCTCTCTCTTCTTGTTTCCTTTATTTCTCAACGTTAGAAAGAAGTTTTAAACCAGCTGAAACTAATGTTGAAAACTGAAAATGGATTGGGGGGGCTGTCATCGGTACCATGGTTTTGAGGAGTGAGTATCCTTTTCTGCAGCTTTAGAGGATGAAGACGTGAACTTACTGATAGATAAGAGAAAGAGAAAAGCCTAGTGTACCTGAAGGAGTAAATATATGTGTGTATCGGTGTGTGGCAAAAGAAAGAAGAAGGATATTAGAAATAACAAAAAAGAAAACGATATATATATTGTATTTGCTGTGTCTGAAATATACATCTGCTACAAAAAAAAGAAAAGAAAAGAAAAAAAGATGATGATGAGTTCGTTTTATAGCATGTGTGAAGATATATGTGGAAGAGCTTGAAGTATATATTTGCAAATGAGACCTAATATTTAATTTTTTTTAAATAATATTTATTTTTTTTTCAAATTAAAATTAAAATTTCTATTAATTCAATATATACAACTAATATGTATATGTAGTTTCAATATGATTCAAGTCATTTTCAGTCATTTTTCATCTCAACTGACTTTTTAAATAATAATCCAGATACACCTCAGTTAGAAAAAAAAGTCACTTTTGTAAAAAGTCAAACGGGCAATCCAAACACATATCGGTTAACTTAACCTGACTTTTTTCCTATCTAGCTTTTATAAAAGTCAGATAGCTTTTAAATTACCGCTCCTACCGCCAACCCAAACAGACCCATTGAGGTGTGTGTTTCTTGTCAAGCCAATAAATTTCAATTGGGCGACTTCAAGTGATTTTAACTAATTAATACAAAAGCTCAAGTAGGCATAGACTTGTTTAGCATTGAATTAATAATTTATGACTATGGTACCTGTAACTGGGTTTACTTGTTAAATCATTTAATAATGCCGGGGAATATGCATTCAAAATCATCAAATTAACTATAAAATATCATATCAAAATGTAGTTTCATCATTCTTGTTTGTGTTTTTTTTTTTCTTTTTAAGTTTTTACCTTAATTTTAAGATATACTAACTTATATTGTAATTGGATATCATCCATGTTATTTAAAGCCATATTTCTTAATAAAAAAGCTAATCATTAGATCCGTCATGTTCTTAAAAAGGTTATAAGACAGTATTTTTTAGGCGGAAAATCTTAAACCAGTTCCCATGTTTACTGCTTTTGGACTTGACCCACCCAGTCCGATTTTCATTTCATTGCTTCCAAACAAATGAAATAATCAATTATTGATAAAAAATGATATAAATACTAAAATAAAATTCTAACATAAAAAACGATGTTAACAAAATAATAATAATTAAAAATAACCACGCCAAGATATTGTAATCATAGAATTATAATCAAAGATTTTGACGTTCCACGACTGCAGGTGCGCTAGAAAGCAAATATTTTCCCCGGTTCAAGCCTCGCCGATCATATTCATGAAATCTCGATTTTTAAAATAATTTTATTGATGTTTCATTGTAACATATTTTCTAGAATATATATTAGAATTAGAATGCTACTCTAAATGAAACTTGCCTTTGGTGATCCACGGTGAGTTGCGCCCGAGAGCAACAAACCGTGTAAGAATATGTGTTTTATGCAATCTATCGTTCAATCACACGTCTGCTATTTTTAAATTCACCAAAATCCTTCTCATCATCCATACGATATTTGTTCAACCGTCCTTGTTTTTCAGATTGTTCTCTGCGAGATCTGTTCGAGTGTCGCGTGCCTCGCTCCCTGCCTTCATACTTCTGCCAATTACGGCCATTTCCTTCAGACTCTCTTCCTTTACCATAAGACCGTCGGGGCGATTCGTCAAAGTCATCACTGAACATGTTTGCTCGGTATGAACCATTAGATTTAGGATGCCTGTCTCTATCGAAGTTTCTTCTTCCTGAAGCATGCTTATTCAATGACCGTCGGGACGGATCGTCAAAGTCATCGCGGAACAAGTTATTAGATTTAGGATGCCTGTCTCTATCGAAGTTTCTCCTTCCTGAAGCATGCTTGCTCCCATTATTTCGTCTTGAAGTATATACCTCATCCTCATCAGAGTAGAGGCCGCCTGCAAAGTCTTCATCAGAATCTGAACCAAAGCTTAACTTCTTGGACGGACCTTTGCCTTTGCCTTTTCGTGCAGCACCAGAAACATGTCTTGATTTAAATTTAGAATGAATGGACCGTTGTTCTTCCATTTCAAAATTGAGATCATCATCGTCAGAATCAAAGCTTAATTTCTTGGTTGGAACTCTGCCTTTGCCTTTCTGTTCAGGACCATTAAAGCGACCAGACTTGAAATTAGAATGAACAGGCCGCAGTTCATCTGAAGTCTCCTCAAATTCAGAAAAATCACCTTCTGAAGCTCTCACTCTAGCACTATTATTGCGTGTCTCTAGCTCATAACTATCTATATCATCTTCATCCTCAAAATCATCAAACCCTAGTCCAGGTCTATTAAGACTGGGATTAGAATATTCCCCATCATGGGATCCTTGCACTCCATCAGTTGTCTCAAATTCACCTTCCCGCCGTCCAAAATTCCCATGCTGAGCCAGGGTGTCTGAAGGGAAATCTTCATCTATTGCATGAGCATCTGCATACTCAAAAGCCGCAACATCTGCACCATCTGACTCAGCATCATCAAAATCGAAATTCCAAGCATTGGAAACCCCTTGCAAGCTGGACATCCTATCCACCCTTGGTTTGGAAGTATGCTGTTTGTCTGGAACTTTACTAGCCAGAAATTCATCAGGTGGGCGTTTACACTCACAATGAAAGCATACCATGTTCCTCCGGTAATTCAAGAAGTTGCACCTGCCAGAGAAAAATAAAAAGGCAAGTAATGCTCAATATTTCAGTAAATGATGCTTAAAGAGGATATGAACAACTGTTTCAAGGGATTCCACTTCAATGACAAACGTGCTAAGAGTTAACAGTTCTCAAGATGGACGTGAATGACTTGGTAATGGACAAAAAGTAACTATAAGGAACTAGGAATTCGATCCCATGGGATTCGACAATAGTAAATAAGCAATTTCCTTGGAGGTAAACAATGGGCGCACTGGGAAACCAGTACATGGGTTGCATTAATGGTGATCACATTTTATCAAATTGAGGACCAGCATCACTGCAGTAATATCACCGGATAATGACCCTTAATCATATAAAAAGTAGCATCACAATGAGGTGTAAGCATCATAGAAAATAAATGCATTCATAATTACTTAGTCTATTTGCCTTGTGCATGTGAGATTGTGGATGTGACAAAGGGAGAAAGAGGAGGGGATAGGAGTTCGAAAGAGGGGATGAAGCCTTTATTTTAGAAATAATGGACTTGTCACTTACTCGGGACATTCCCATTCTCCTGGCAGCAACTGTCTTTTCGGACGTTTGGCATCACACTGTAGGCAAACAGTATTCTTTGCAAAATTCATGAAATCACACCTGTAAAGTTAATGATCATGTTAACTTGACAAAAGGGCATATCAACAATTGAATATACAACATATCACACAAGACAGTGCCCCTATTTATATCCAGGACAAGTCTGAAATTAGGGAAATCCTGTACAAATTATAATGCTAATCACATCCCAATGATTGTGTACACTAAGTACAGAGATATTATTCATAAAAAACTTTCCTATTCAATAACAAAGACCATCCTCACGACTTTGTCCACAAATACCATAATAATACTATCAAGTATTTATTTCTGCAAGTCATGAGGAGATTTAAAACATACTTTGGACAAAGCCAGTCTCCTTTTTTCATTTCAACGTCATCTCGTCCAACACGTTTCTTTGGAGGAGGAGGAGGCTGCTTCACTTTAGGTGGAGGCTTTTTTATGACAGGAGGGGGTAGATTTGGATCTATAGGAACTGAACTCAACTTAACAACCTCATGCAGCAACTTACGAACTACAGTTTTCACAGACTTTTGCTTTAGAAGTGATTTAGGGATGGATGATCCATTCACAGGATCAAAGCCAAATGTTGATAAGACCCGCATGACATCAATAGTCCTTGCCTCATCCTCTTTGTTAGTAAGCAGATACGCCCTTTCGCAAGAGGTCCTCAAACTGCAGGAACTGCAAACCTGATAAGAATGAATTATTCATCATAAACATACAAACAGTTCGTTAAAACTATGAATAACATAAACTAGGTATTGGGGAATGTGAATTGGATCTACATTCATGCATCATTGCATCCAGAAAGAAAGAGTAATTCATAAAAATATGACAGTGTGTGGGGTCCACATTCCATCTTTATAATCATCATTATCATCTCTCTCTCTCATTTCTAATATTCTATATGCATCATCATTATCATCTCTCTCTCTCTCATTTCTAATATTCTTGTTATAGACCCATTTATGAGGCCCATTTATAGTATGGCCCAACAAGGGGCAATTCGTATCAAAATCCGCCTATAATGAAGGGAAATCTTAACCAACCTATAATCAAGGAAGATCCTAATCAAGGATCTCGACCTTGTTGTGGCGGCACAATATTTGGGCTATAAGGCGCATAGGGCCCATGAGTCCAAACCCTATAGGTAAAACTCTATAAATAAGAGATAAACCCTAAAGTATGATCATTCTCTCTCAAGTTAATATTCAGCCATCATTATGCACACACACTACCCTCTTTGGCGAAAGTCTTATTCGTGCACAGATCCATCATTCTCCTGGGTATCTACCTCATAGATATCTTGGAGTAGGTATTCGATCTAATATCAACACACTAACTCAACAGGGCTAGACATCTATTGTTCTTATACAGAACAATTCTATATGCACTCATTTTTTGTGAACATAATAGCTTTCAAGATCAAACAATATCCCCTTTCTCTTACTTGAATACATGCAGTATTGGCAGTGTACAAAACAGACAATGATATTATCAAAATTCACCGTGGACAAATGGACAAACAATGAATCAAGACGCAGCTAAAAAGTTAAAAGTTGTGGGGCAGCAGAAGTCAAGCATAACGTAACATATTGTGTTAAATACAAAACTAAAGGTTCTATCCTTACATCTCCTTCATCGAGGTGGACATGCTTCCTTAGAAGTTTAGCAGAGAAAACTACTTTTTTGTCTGCAGTTGGGCATCCGAAACCAACCAGAATTTGAATATCCTGCCTCGACAATGACCTGGAATCAATCTCTTCTAATTCAGCAATTATGATACAGAGTAGCATTTTGAAAGACATAATCACACCAACAACATCCCCAAAGATAACAAAATAATGCATTTTCGGTTTTAACATTATTCTCTCATGGTTTAAATACACATTTTTGCCCTCAATACATTTTCTTTTTCTTTGTATAATGTTTGCATATTCTTTTATTTAAGAGAGAGGGTGCAGGAGCTGGCTGGGTTTTGAACCCGACTGAAGAACAATCACAGTTATGCAGGATTAAAACATCTGAAAATCGAAAGTTACCAGTACCGTCTCGGCAATTCAAAGATCAATTCACATAATACACGTCAGTTAACCCATATTACCCTACCTATATCACGAATCCCTCGATAAAAATACAAGGGACATAGAAATGCAAGAACAGTGCCATCCCCAGAAGATCCGAAGCCAGACCGAATCAAATGGCTCCTTTGAAGAAGTTACTAAGTTATGCTGAAGTGTTTGGATCAGCCCTTGGAGGAAGTTTTTACTAGAGATAAACAGGTAAGAGGAGGTTTGTCTAGACTTGCAGAAAAAGGCTTCCGAACCATGGTTTGAAGGTTTCCAACACTCACTAAAAATCATCGGAAAAAAAACCCATTCTCCTTGCTATCTAGAAAGCGCATAAATGGATAAACAAACCTTAATATATCAAAACGATCTTTCCCAAAATTGACGCAGGCCGTTTGCACGCTCTTGAAATCCTTAGTGAAATCAAAACCCGCGTCATCTGCCACTTCGGCAGGATCGAACCCCAAATCCTGAACCAATTTGTCCTCGTCTCTCCTCCGGTGATCAAAATAATTCTGCTGAACCAACCTCTCCATCAATTCGATCCACTCCGGCCAAGGGTGCACAACCTCCACATCATTCTTCGCCAATTCTTCACGCTTCTCTTCCTCTCTCGTCGCCTCCAACTTCGACTCAGGTAAACTGGCATCGGTTGGGTTGATGTTGACATTTGCTGCAGATACTATTTCTGATTGCGTTCCATTAGTATCATTGGGCGGCAACTGCGTCTTCTTAGACTCTCGCCAGGCTCGAATTCGTTGAAGAGTTTGGTGCTTTTGGTCGCGCTCTTTCTCAATGGCATCGATTTGATCAAAGACGAAGCTAAGACGGGCAGAAAGGCTAGAGGGCTTGGGTTCAGTGACAGGGTCTTGAGAAGTTGAGTAGGGTTTAGAAGTCAGATGCTGAGAAAGGTAGAAGGAACTAGTAGTTGCACCAGGCTTAGGGTTTGATGAAAGGAGAGAGATACGCCTGAGAAGCAGAACAGAGAAAGGACGGTAAGCCATTAAGATTGAAATGCCGGCCACCAGGCATCACCTGGGACAGATAATTCGTCATAAACCTTGAGGCTTAAACCCTACGGGGTATTTGCACATAGGAGGTTCGAAGCACTACTCTCGAATATTATTTGTTTTTTTTAAAAAAATTATAAATTGAGGTTGGCCTTTCCTTTCTTACTGCTATAACCTTTTTTATTTTTCGAAAGTTAACCAAAGAAATAAGAAACAGTAATCTACTTATTATTATAAATAAATATGTATTAGTTCTCATACATTAATTAACCATTCTCACAAATCAGTAAAATAAAACAGTTAGATTTATTAAATTTATCTTAAAATTTAAGTGATTTTCAATCTAATTAGTCATCCCTACTAATAAAAAAGAAGTTCAATTTTATTCATGCAAAATGTATTACATTATTTATAATTAGATATAAATGGTTTGTATGTGTTGTTCATAATGTCTCATTTTATTGAAGATGCTTTTTGTGATGTAGGTGGCACTTTCACCACATTTAATGTTTATCTTGCATGCATTGGAAACAACTCATGTGGAGGGAACTTGAGATTAGATATACTTCCTCTAGTCTTTATTATAATGCACCAACTACCAAATGTATTTGGTCTTTTTTATAAGACACTTGCTTATTTCCAAGGAGCAGTAATTTTTTTTTTTTTCATTTATGCTCATAATTAATAGGGGTAGTAGGTGAGAGTAATAATAATATAATATGAGAGTTTAGTATAAATAGTAGGGGTAATATTGAAAATTACTTAAATTATAGGATAACTTTATTGACTTTAACTATTTTTATTGGTTTGTGTGATTTGTTAGTTGGTGCTTTATAATAAGGACAAGAGAGTATAATAAGGAGAAGAGAGTATTAGGAATATTTATTACACTTTAAGCTAATTCATTCATCCCGCGTATTGCCCCGGGGGAGTCAATTCTTGTTTTTAATACCAAAGAAATCCCGTCTCAACTGTCAGCTCTCTGGACAACCGAATCAGGAAAAAAATTGCAAATAGTGTTTAAGATTTTGAGATGGTCAGATACTGAGATCTCGAACCAAGAAAAAGGAGCGTTGATTTTGTCCGGCTGACACTTCTGGTTGGCTACTATTTTGTATCTTCAGAATCAAAATATGCCCGCCATTCAATTTTGAATTAGCTTCACGAACTCAGGTTAGCTTTGGCTTTGTGTCCTTTCTGTTTATTAGCAGAAGCAAGATAACCTCAAATATTTCATCAATTAACTAGAGTGAGGTGGAATAAGTGTATCATTTTAATTATAGTTCATGATCATTGGGCAGCTCATACAGGATGTTCTAGTCACTACCTTGACATTGCACACGGCTGAATTCTTCTTTTTCTTGGCGATATTGATTTCATAGCAGAAAATGGCAATTTATTTCTATCAACATTATAGGATAGGAACACATGCAGAGCAAACTCCGTGTCCATCTTTTAGTTTTCAGAAAGAAAGAGAACTGAGACTAAACATAAAAGAACAATTACACGGAGACTAAATCAGATAATTCAAAAGTGACTACAGACGAGGCTCGACGGCCCATTCAAATCAAATAGAGACACTGTTGGGAATTCCCATGCCAGTAAGTCCACTCTCACTGGAAGGATAAAGTAAAGTATATGGCATCTTTACTGGCCCAGCTCTGTTTTTAAGAGTCTCATCGCTATTCCGCCTCATGATTCCTCCTTCAATTTCTCTCAGTCTCTTTCCAAACTTCTCAAAGTCTTCCAACGGATCTGCATCAGATGTCCAATCAGGAGTGTCTCTCTGTCCAAGGTAGACCTCATCAGAAGTATGCCTAGACAATACTTCTATAAGAGAAATTCCAACAACAGTCTGCAACTGTGATGTAATTGTTTTCAAGAAAGCCTTTTCAGGATTTGCCACGAGCTCATCATATTCTGGACTTCCCTTCTTAGGCATAAATCGCCGGCTTATAGAAGGCCGATTAAGAGGGTATCCTCCAAAAGGGTACTGTCCAAAGTTTATTGCAGCATGAAGAGCTGAGGCAATCCATATGATGGTAGTGCATGACTCTATCAGCTCTTCGCGAGTCTGCATCTTAGGCCACCAAGGCTCATTTTTCTTGTCACCGTGGCCTTTCTCTCTCAATTCCTTCCACCAAGCTTGGAGTTCAGAGTCTTGCCTGACGACTTCATCTGTCCTGTAGTAATATGAACAATAGTCACGGACCCATGCCTTGATAGCATACCAAATCTCCAGTCCATCAACAGCATAAGGGTAATCCTCAATCAATAGCCGAAGGGCATTTGGGGAAGACGGATCCTCAACTGCCATTCCTCTGAAAGAAGCAGACAGCAACTCATTAAACCAAAAGTTCTATCACTCTTATTCCAATACAATATCATCTAAGTCGGTTCGTTTATGCTTTCTTAATAAAAAAGTAGAATGCGACGAACACTACGGGAGATTAAATAAACAGATTTTTTACTATTGTCATGTGCTTGTGAAATTTACCTCTTGACAAGGTCAGCAGGAAGTGCTTGCTCGGGGAAAACCCAATCTTTATACATGTGAGATGACATCTCCATACAGTACTTGGCAGGAAAAACTGTTAACTCTAAAGCTCCTCCTGCGTTGATGAGGATCTGCCGCGCGAGTGCATTTATATTCATGGTATCACGAAAGTGAGGGTGCAATAGTTTGTGAATTGGATGAAGCACACTGAGCTGCCTGTTTGTTGCGATAATAAATGGCTCAATTGCCGCATGAGTATGCAACCTGTGACACACGTAAAAGTGTCGAAAAGTTGATTCTTAAAAACATGTGAAACTAAGTATACAAGTTTGGTTTATTCAATAGAGTTATATACCAGTGGCTGATAAGCTGATGAAAGCCTGAGTCAACTACTGCTACATAAGCTTTGGCTAATTCCCAGATGGAACTTTCAACGCCTTGTTTGGCAGGAAAGTAGACTTCACTTATGGCACCAAATTGATCTCCCTCAGGATGTGGCAGACTCAATTCAATGGCCAATGGCTTTAAAGTTCCATCATTTTGCAAGAATAGAACTGTCCTGCTAGCATAAGCCTTTGTAGAAGTGGAGTTTATCCTCCTCAAGAATGGCATTAATGTATCATGGTGATCTAATATGAATAACTTCCTTTTGCTGATGGCCTAGACAACCCAAAACAAATAAATACATGACTCAGAACGCCATATACTTAAAAATTGATTCTGACTATAAAACGAAGTTGTGACAAGATATTTCTTGTCAACTGATTTTGAAACACAAGATCATGACATTCTTGAAACGTTACCTCATCTACGGTGAGCCCATCCAGGTTTGACTCTATTTGCCCTTTGGCTATCTTGCTTGTTTGATCACCATACACTTTAGGATCTAGTTTGCTAGCTGGTGGAAATTCCTGCACGTTGTTTAGGATTATTGTACGGGGGAAAACATATATAACTCTCCATTGGGCTATTGAGCCTATTAGACAAATCTTACATTTAGACCAAGATCATGTATTCTTCTCTAATCTAAATTCAAATAATCACAATAAATTAAGCGTTCAAGCATACCTGGAGACAGCGAATTATGACAGGATTTACACCAGCTAGCATCTCTCTTGCAAATTCTTCGTCGGTCCTCCATGCAGACTTATCCTCTGCTCCAAATTATTGAGAACGTTAAAATATCAAACAAGAATGGTTCACAAAAATATGTAACATGTAAAGTAAACCAGGGGGTTATGTACAACACCTTTAATCACTTGAGGTGTTGGAAATTTGAGGAACTTTTCACCATCAGTTCGGAAAATTTCCTTGATTAATTCTGCCGGAATGCTATCCCTAATATCCTTAAATATACCTTCAGGCAACTCAATCCCACCTTCATAAAGTTTAAGTATATCTTGAAAGCAATCAAACTCATTGGGAGTTCTGTCAAAAAGAGATTCCAGCTCAGGTTTCAAAACTTGAACAATGAGCTTTAGTGCATAGCCAAGAGCATCCGACATTTTCACATGACTGAATCTTTCATCCCTTGGAACATAGATATTGAAACTCAATGGAAGGCTCAGCCTAGTCTCAAAATGAGGATCTGCCGAGATATATCAATAAATTAAAACAAAATTACCACGTGAATTAGTCAAAGAAGATAACTTTGGTTTTAATTGGCATTTTAAGAGCCTAACCTGACTTTTTAGGCGGTCTACCAGTTCTACCCCTTCGAGGGTAGGGATATTGGCTAGATCCTCCCAGAATAGGACGAACAAGCTGAGGCTTGTCTGGGTTGCACAAATCATTATAAAATGCATAATCATAAACTCTATCCCATTCTTTAAGCTCCCCTTGTCCATCTCCTCTCAGATTCTTCAATTCTTCTTCTCTGTATTTGAGTAGAGCCTGTGGTGTGTCACTTGGAAGGAATGTCTGCAACACATTAGCAATAAGCATATTGTTCAAAAGCTCCTTCTTGTGATGAATTTTACTAATAGTTCATTTAATGTACCTTGTTGGCAAAGAAAATGCGGTCCGTTTTGTATTTATCAGCATTGTAGACCCAAGAGTTGCAAACAAAGTGGATAACACCATGACCAGGAACATTTTCAAGAGTGAGAGTTCTGAGAAATAACTCACTAGGATGGTTATTCCTTATTAAAAATGCTCCTGGAGTTCCTATCTCTGCTTCCCACTCAAATGAAACCTTAAATGCAACCTCGTCCGCCGTCAAGGGTGTGATTGTTGTAAACCAATCTTCCAGATATGCCGGCGTCCCGAGCTTCCCTTTCAACCCATTTCCTGCAGTTGATCGGAAGGCGAGTAATTAATGTAAATATATGGATAATTTTTTACATCGTCGTAAATTCCTAATTCCAAGAATTAAAAAGGACAGCCCCAAGTACATGGACTCGTCGTTGAGAGAGTAGAAGTCACACGCTAGACAGTGGATCCTGACTTGGATTTCGCAACAGGACAATGAGAAGGCACAACACTATCATACGCAATCAAACTGGGGCATCAGATCAGATCAAATTGTCGTACATCATTATTAAAAGTAAAATCATTCCCGACACAGGTGGCGTCATGGTTTGGGAAAAAAAAAACACGTGATTTAGAAAAAAAAGAAACAGGGAAGATAAGAACTAGAGTTAGAAAGTGGACTGTTGAAACTGCAGAAAATTACTGGGTGTGAAACCAGGGAAGGGAGGTGCGATTTCTCGAGAACCGACGGACCGGAGAAACCCCCATGTCTCTCTTATTATTTCCGACCTAGCTGTTTTTTAAAGGGGTCAAGGCTTGTTTTGTCGGACTTGGTAAATACTATTAATGGTTTTACTTTATTTCGTGCATGGCCCAGGAGAACGCATCATGGCTTGGAACAGATGCACGTGCCTTCTGTTTCAGTATGGTTGTGAGCTTTTCATTTTTTATTTTACACAGGTAGCAAAAACTTTATTAGAAAATAAGATTAATATTAATAATTCATAAAGGCGCACACACATATAAAATGAAATAAATATGTGTGTGTGTAACTATATATACACGGGTACATCAGCGGTCATCCCACCACAGGATGATTTGGTCCTTTGCCTGACAAGAGTCCAAAGAAACATAAAAAGAAACTTGCATATAATTTTGTAGAGTGAAGGATAAGCAGGTGAATTATGGCAGCTAAACTAATGAAAACTCGAGAGGAGATATTTTTATATAAATGCCAGAAAAATTGACTTCAACAACAAAACTAAACAGTCAACGTAAACTACTCTGATCGAAGCCTCTAGCCGCCTCTAAAATTTACCCAAACGAGCTATAAACCGTAGTACGAGGAATAATTTTTCTCCCATACCATAATACAGATAAAACACCCACACTCCACAATTGTTTAAAATAATTTTTTTTTATTAATTTAATTATAGAATTAAAAATCGCCAAGCCCAGACAAGTGGTTCAGAATACTGGATGGAAGAAATAAAACAGGACACTCTGTTTCAAGAGCGCGAGATCGAGTTAGCAAGGAAGAAAGCTTAGCAACAAAACAGTATTAAATTAGAGGTCAAGATTCATTATATTAGCGTCTAATTCGATCCGCTTGTCTGTTCATCACTTGATTTTGGTTTCTTCCACCAAGGGCGAATTAAGCTCCTTAAGCAAACCATCAGAAACACTGAAACAGAACAAGAGCTGAGAGAGAGAGAGAGAGAGAGAGAGAGAGGTAGGTGAACTGACCAGGGTCAACGTTGACGCAACTAATCAACTGCAGAGAAACCTTGTTACCCACTAACTCATGAAAACGATCCATGACGGAGGCACCCAAGTCGTTCAAGTCCAACACATTCTTCTTCATCAACACCACCGTCCCTTTGATGGTGGAACGGTGGCCGTTGCCGTCGGCGTCGGAGTTGCCGTTGAGAGCGTTGAGAATGTTATGCAACATCTCTTTCTTCGGAGAACAGCTACGTATCGGACGAAGAAAAGTTTCCAAAAAAAAGGAGAAGGTGACTTAATTAGCGGCTGGAATTAGCAGGGGCTCTATGAGGAAGGGATGTGTGCATTTATAGAGAGAGATGAAAGGGATAAATTGGCATCTGCCAATAGGAAGGCTCCACTTGTCAGCCACTGTGGATCTCAATATTGCGTCTTTCGTCTCTTTTTCTGGGAAGTGAACGAGGTTCTGCGGGGTATTTCCTATTTTATGAAAATAAACAAAATTTAAAAAAAGGAAAGAAGAAAAAAAAGAAAGTTTTTACCGATTATTTTATATGAGAAAGAATATTCTCTTATAATCTATTTGGCAGGAGGGAAATGGAGGAGAAAGAAAAATTTTATGAATTGATTTAAAAAAAATTAGAGAAGTGTGGGTATAAAATTTTAATCAAGATAAAATGTAAAATAAAAAGAATTAATTAAACTTTTGAACCTTACTTCTCTACTTTTTTAAAAAATTCTATGGGTTAAATAGTAAATTCGTTTTGGAAGTATACATCGAGGAACAATATTGCCTTGAAAGTTTTTCAGGCTTAATTTCATCTCAGAAGTCTAAAAGTAAAGTAATGTTGTATTTTTCCGTTAAAAAATTAACATTGACAATTAACTTTTTAATAAAAAAGAGCAATATTGTTACATATTTAAACTTTTCAGACAACATTATGCTTAAAAAAAACAACATTACTTTTGAGTATGTACTTCTAAGACGGATTTACTACTTAACCCAAATTCTGTTCATAAGAATTTTTCCTTCCCTCCAAATTTTTCATACCAAACAAACCCTCAGAGTTCTAAATTTGAGGTTCATTGTATCTCACCCATTTTTGTGAGGCACACCCACGTGGGAGAAAAGAAGAGGAAAAAAACAGACGTGCGTTCATAATTCAGAAGGGAGCTTTTGTAAGTAAATTAACGTTTTGGCATTGATTAACTGTTGATCGGAATGGAATTTGAACAGGAAGTTCACAATTCAGAACCCGCAATGCGTCATTCTGAACAGTTGGATTGTTGTCGTGTTAATACGTGGCCTAGTGTGAGAGATATTGAGTGCGCTCTGAGCTGGTTTTTCTGGGTATTTTTGGCTTTTTTATTCTCCATTGTTTGGCTGGGTGATTATTAATTACATACTCATGCATCTGATTAATAAGACTCTCTTATGCCCTGTTCTAATCACAGTGAATATGATTTTCTTGGGTCAGGATGACCCCATGTTTTTTATCTTTAAATTAGAAGTTTTCACATTTATAAATGTTACTGCATTATAAATTATGTGTTATATTTAAGATAGATGCAATATTTAATTTCTGTATGTATTTATTTATTTTCGTATGGCCTCTTACACATTCAATGCACGTGACGGTGTGCCCTTTAGACAATTTCTTTATCGACGTATTTCTCTGCTCGATTTGCAATTTTGTCAGCTGGTATATATATATTTTAACACCGATTGCCACTGATTTAATTCTTATACATTCTTTATTATGTCTATGACATTATCATAGATCACTGTCGTCTTCTACGCTTGTCTCTAGTCCCTGAATTATTTATTCTATCAGCAGTTTTCACCAAGGTTCTTAAACCTGGACCGATCATTAAATCGGTCGGGATATTGGGTTGAGGGTTAGTGGGTCAGACCGGAGTTAAATCGGAGTGAACCGGTGAGAAATTAAATCTTTTTCCGTGCATCCTCCATATTCCATGTATAAAAAAATTAAAAAAACAGTCAGCTCTTACCTACTTCTTGACACAAGTATTACGTTTGATGAGACAACACCTACCATCCACTTCTTTTGATTTTTTTCTCTCTCTCATTGTTATCATCATTCATCCACAAAGCTTCCGTATGGTTTTCTCTTTCATAAAAAAGCAAGTGTTTGTGGTGTTTTTTCTTTCTTTCATTGTTATCATCTTGGAGAGACATGGCTCATAGTCACAACACCTTCGTGTTTAAGTTGAAATGGCGGAGATGCACCATGAATCTTGCTTGTTGCTTCCTTCCTCCTAAATAGGGTTCAGTTCATTGCTTTCTTTAACTTTTCAAATATGTTGTTGTTGTGAAATTTGCTATGAAACCTCACCGTTGAGGTTTGCCTCCGTCATGGCTGGAGTTCACGGTTTTACTTCAGATCTCTCTCTATCTCACACCCTCTTCAAATTTCAGTTTTTTAGATCTCTTTGTCGTCATGATCTCCGAACCTTCACCTTCTTCTTTCTCCATGTGCCAGTTGATTTTTTTTTTTAAAAAAAAATGTTTTAGTTTGACTCGGCCGGTTTTATCCCCAACCTGGACCGGTTCGCTGGTTTCCGGTCGGAACCGGCCGGTCCGGTTTGGGTTTGAGAACATTGGCTTTCACAGTGTCCTCTCAAAGTTTAGACTCTAGAAACCTAAAACATGACTGAGTAGGGGAAGAGATTCTGAATCCACATTAGGTGCCAAACTCTTATGTATCTATTAGGTGTCCATCTCTCTGTTAAAGGGATATGCATATTTTTTTAATTTTTTTTATATATTGTATTTACTTCTATTTAAATTATATGATGTTTTCTGAAAAAAAAAATCCATCCAGTATCTCAAATTGTATGTGGACTCAGAGATTTTGTTCTCATTCACTTTCTCATGAGTTCATTTGAACTATTAATTGAAAATATGAGAAAAAAATTTAAAGAGTGTAACTTGATAATATGCCCTTTTAGATTAATTAATTAAAAGTATATGATTTAAAAATTATAAAGGATGATGAGATAAATTTAACCCTAAGTAGTTTCCAAAAAACTGGTCGAGTTGAATACCTAGTGAGAGAATTGCATTGGGTGTGAAATAATGGGATGAAATATAACATAATATGATGATGATTATAGAGCATTTGTTTTGTGTGTCATTAAGAATTGTTGGCTGAAATCGATATTTTATTTTTAAAGATATAAATAAATATGAAGTGATATTTCTACCTTATAAATGTAAAAAATTAATGTCAAGATGTTGATCCATCATAGATGTCTAGACATTAATTTATGATGATATGAATCATGCTACACACTTAGATCAGTAATGCAATGGGAGAATAGATGTATTAAATGTACTCTATAGATATAAAAGCAATAAATAAATATACTATATTTTATATTGAAGATTGAACATAATAATTAATATTATATTTTTTGAGATAATAGAATTACTTACTGAGAAAATCAGTGAAATAACTCTACCCAATGATGGCAAAAATAAAAAAACAAAAATTCCGATTTAGAGATACTAGTAATAAAAAAGGCTTGAATTATGTCTATCCACAAAATATACGGCACTCTTTGACCAAAAAGAAAAATACAAAAGGGAAAATCCTCCCCAGGACCTAATTAAGTAAAAAAATCTCAAAAAAGGCCCCAACAACTTTCACATGTTAAAAAAGGCTCTAAGGTCTTTTCTGGTATTATTTCAGAAAAACGTAGTTGTTAATAGATATTGATATTGTTGTTAATGGAATTATTGTTAACAGGTACTGATATTATTGTTAACGGCTACTGATATTGTTGTTAACGATTTCTAAAATAATACCAGAAAAAGGCCCTAGAGCCTTTTTTGACATGTAAAAGTTGTTAGAGCCTTTTTGATATTTTTTTGTTTAATTGGGCTTGGGGAGGATTTTTCCAAAACAAAACAACGGTACTTTCCATTATCGCAGATAGGAAATACTCATACTCAAATTCAAATTCTCTTGATTTAATAAAACATGTAAACATGGACTTTTCAGTTTTCACTGTTTTTTCCTTATTTTCAGAGTATTGCAATTAGGTTGATTTCTTTCAATACAAGGATTTATCGGGGTAAAGGAAGCCTTTGACTGCATTTTTTTTATTTGCCGTTTCCCTCACTTAAATACACTCCTTTTATTTTAAATATAACACATAATATGTAGTGCAAATTATACTGTAAACTGTATTTTATAGTTAAGATTTAAGATCGAAGGTGGTATTTTATTTTAAGTTGAGTTTAGTCAGCGATTTGATTATTTTTGGTCAGGTCGTGTCAGATTATTTAAAGTTGAGAGATGAACACCAACAGCAGATGCATTTGTGTGAAATGGGTCCGGTACCCTTTCAAATAAAAAATTTAATTCAAATGCTGCTAATGGTTTGACAGCATTTAAAAAAGAACCAGTTAATATAATATCAAGTTGCAAAACTTGGAAATATCTATAAACACAAAATCAGCGACTGTGGGGCACCTGATTGAGATGCTATCGATCAAATGGAACAAAACAAAAACAAAAAAATAATGGGCAGATGTATGTATAAATGTAATGTTACTATCAATGCGAGCCTTTTCAACAGTTCAATATCAAGTGTCTACACTGTGAAGTGAATATTAAATTAGCTGATAGGAGCAACAAAAATAAAGTAAATTACAAGAATGTCGGATAATTTAATATATTTTCTACCCTGCTCGGTAAAATAGAATAGAATCATTTTTTCCCGGAAGAATATGGAACTGAGTGAATTGATATTCCAAAATGTTCACATTACTACATCTGTTAAATGGGAACTCAATTAACGGGTGAAAAAGAAGCACTTAATGAACAAGAAGAATATAAGAGAGCATCCATAAAAAGAAAAGAAAAGCTAAAGCAGAGTCTTGGGAATTAAAGTATGTGTTAAAATAGGTGGCTTCAAGTGGAAGGAATTGATTAGTGAGTGATGACTGGGAATGAATCAAAGGAACATGGTTGAAGTCAGATATGGGCGTGGAAGTAAACGAGAACAGGTCAAGGCAACGTACGTCGTCTGAGTCACTTGTTCGTGTGAAAACGATTGTATTCTATTCACAGCTTTGCCAATTAAAAATAATGGTGATGTTAAAAAAGGACAATCTTCACAGCATTTCTAATTGAGAAGACCGAAGTGTTCACATTACGTGCATCTCCAGGAAATTAAAGAAAACGCGCAAGTGAAGCTAGGCCTGGCATTATTATAATTATTGTATTCAACTACTCACGTATACATATATACAATTCTACGTGCATACGACATTGCTTTGTTGGAGAACTAAAAGTTATAAACCGAAGATAAGAAATCTCTCGGAAGGTGAGAATAGAATATAAACAAATGTTTTACTTTTTGATCAGCACTTTGTGTGAAGCAAATCTACATGCACCAATGGACTCGTCCCCATCAGCGATCAAATCCCAAAGGGTAAGACTCAATCGCTTCTAAATATACAAACTAAATCATTAATTTGTAAGAATCTGGAAGAAAAAAAACGTTAATGTCCCATGTATTTTTTTTCTACCATTTTAATCATTTGTTTTTAAAACTACTCCGTTAATTAAAAAAAACCCCATTAATACATGCAATTAATAGGAGGAGTTTAGAAACAAAATCATAAATTTAGAAAACAAAATAGGTGAAAATCAAAACAAACACTTTTGTTGACTTTAATATTAAGACTGTTTATATTAGTTTTAGGAAAATAGCTTTTGGAGAAAAAATGATTTCAAATAAACCGTGGTTTTGAGAGTTGATCAGTGCTTGGGTAGGTTAATTCAAACCATAGTCTTGAGGACTAAAAACTATTTTAAGTTTCGAATGGGCGTTTGGTTACTCCACTTTTAAAAAATATGGTTTGGGCCAAAACCATAGTTTTAAAAGTGTTCCCACACACTAACGATTGGAAACAGTACCCAGAGAACCGACTCACCGCATCCTGTTATAATGGAGCCACTTCGTGCATCCCATTATTTTTCTGACATGAATTGATCGGCAGTTCTTAACCAAATCCAAGAAAGTCTATGCAATCCTACTACTATACAACAGTATGAATCACAATACTATTTAACTACATGAATTCTTCATCTCATCCGCTCATGCCCACAATTACAGGACATGCATTGCTTAGCACATCGAATAGTACAATTACACACTAGACAAACCACATTGCATTTGATTTTACAATGCAGGCCAAGTTTGATAGGCAGTATTTTTTTACCATCAATACTGGCCTCCCAATTTAATTCCCTAAAAAATTCACCCAGCAAAAGAAGATTCTTCTATTAAGCAAATTTCCTCATATCAACATAGGAGAGCCCACATGACTCATGACTCGCACCTCATGACTTGAACCTTGCCCAAGAGTACTTCTAAAAAACGACGCCATTTCGGCTATCAATTACACAAAATCAGATCAGGTCACGAGTTAACCCAGACTTGAGCTCCTATTTACTCACGGGGCAGCTTGCATGGTAATGGAAACATTTCGACTGAGTAAGAATGTTTGAAGCAACTGAATTGTACCGTCTCTGAAAAGTTGAATTAAGAAGAGGATGATATGATGAGAACTAGCTCATTAATTTACTGGGAGAGCAATCAAAGCCAGCCCTTGCTAGATACCCAACCTTTATTATGCTTTCCAACAACTAGGAAAGACCTACCTGCCTCTCCCATTGAAGGTCCTCAGTAAAATCAGAAAGAGCGGCCCGAGGATTACCATTTGAAAGATACCAGTAGTATTTTGCAGTTTCATCATCAACTTGCATGCTTCTCCTTAAGGAATCAATTATTCTTTTGTTGCCCTCTGAGGACATTCTATTAGATAAATAGCTTGGTCTTCTGTCTGGCACGTCATCTGGATACAACACTGCTACTTCTCTTTTTGCGTACACATCCAGCTCAATATAGCATGTTCTGTTTATAAGAATATCAGGATTGTTTATGGGGATCAACAAGCTTTCCCTTGAGTATATACCATGATCACTCATCATGTTGTTCAGACGTTTTATGTCCATAACCTGTCAAAACATGAAAGTATCATAAGGTCAATGCAAAGCGATTTCTCTTCTTTGCCAAGTCTTTTTTACCCAGGAAGACGATTTCTCTTCTTTGCCAAGTCTTTTTACCCAGGAAGAAACAGAATATAATGGAGCAAAAGAGACTGCAGTTGACAAGACAGTGGTTAGAAAAGAATCTTGAAATATCTGTACACTCTAGTATGGGCCACGTCCCATTTTGATTGATAATGAGCAGGAAGGATAACAACCATACCATTGAATGCATTCTACTCATGTGATACTACTATGTTAATGACGTGGGACTTTGATTATCAATTTCTCACTGGTCTGAGCAACACTAACAAAGACAAATCTAGTAGTCATGGACTCATAATACAAGCTTTGCCAAGCAAATATATATCAATTCTTTTGATGAAAATGCACACTTTCAAAGAACTAGTAAATCATTTGCTTCTCATTCCTTCTAGACTAAATATTGAAATATGCTATTATAATTTGAAACATCCACCCTAATCAATCGAGTTTCTTCCGTGAAAAATCCATCACGGCGAAATCACAAATCAGACATACCTGAACCGAGTATTTGACGGCAAGGCTGGCAACACTATCCCCACGACCAATCCGATGGGAGAGAGCAAACTTTCCCAAACCATTGTCCCTCCAGAAGCTTCCAGAGAGTGGAGTTCCAACTATATTCTTCAAATTCCAAGGAGCAAGAAAGGCCCGAGTCACAATATCCCTTTCCGAGGCAACGGAGTTCCAGAGTCGGGAAACGCAGCTGGCGCGAGCAAGGTCAGGGATGGGAAGTTTGAGAAAGATGAGTCGGAGAGTGTCCCTGCAGGCTAGGGCAGAGAAATGAGAATTGAGAGGAGAAATAACAGCGGAAGAGGAAAAGGAGGGGGGAGTAGGGCGTGGGGATTCGACGGAGGAGGAGGGGAAATTGGAATTCATAAGATGTTTGAGGATGTCGCCGTCGTCTTCATCGCAACAGCAACCCATTGCCTCAAAATGAAGGCCTTTTTCCACCAAACCGTTCACCGGTTGGTTGGACTGGTGGATATCACCATTTCACTGGACGGGTCGATATCACCATTTCACTCTCACCGAGTTACTTGTCTGGTGGATATCGGTGGGGAAGAGACGTCTCGATTGTCTGTTAGATAGCGGCGGGGAAAAGACGTTCGCGACGTGATTTATATAAATTTAAGGTAATTATTATATAATATAATTTATATTTAAATTGAAAATAATACAAGTAATACAAGAGACTTTCCTCACACGAAATTTGTTTGATGATTATTTCAAAAAAAAAAATTTACATGAAAAATAATTGAAAACAATGTGAATTTTATTAAATGAAATTATACATATATGTTATGTGTGTGTGTGTATATTTTGATAATTATAATATCACATGATTAAAAATAAAATTATAAAAACATCCAAAAATACAATACAAAAGGAATATTAAATAGTTTTATTCTTCATGACTTCATATATATCTATTCAAACTCATTTGGGTCGTTCTTATTTCCACACCTCATGCATATAGAGGAGAAGAATATTCAAGTTTATTTTTTTCCTTCTATTTTCTTTTTTTGGAAAAAAAACCGCAGAGTCTTTTACAATAATATATGGCATACAAAATCAGATTTACTAGATTATATAACGAAACGAGATGTCTATAATTGATTAGAAACAGTTGGGGTCAGTATCAAAAAAAAAACAAGAAAGAAACAGTTGGGGAAAGAGAAGACAATACAAATAAAGTATACAAGTGCTACCAAGTTATGAAGAAAGAAATGTAGAGAAGAAATATTCTCATTAACATCATTTAAGTTCACAGTGCCAAATTTCTCCACTCCGCACACGTATCCTCTAAATCCAACTAAAGACAGATTAGGTCTCACAGTCACCCGTGTAGGAAATATCAGCTAACCAAACAAGTTACAAAAATTGTGCCAAAATATTTCAGTCCAAGAACACAACAAAAAGAAATGGCCTCACCACGGTCATACCTAATCAATTTGGTCACTATTTCAGAGTTCGTAACAGTGTCAAACACTCAAAAAAACAAAGCACACGACATGAAGCTGCAGATAAGATCAATATGGTACGGGCAAGACCCCCAGCATCTATATCTATAATCAATAATACCAGAAAGAAATATCAATTTTCACCAACCACCGCCAAGCCCAAATGCGTCCATATAGCCATCTCCTTGGCCACCATAGTGTTCATGACCATGATGATGATGGTGTTGATCATGATCATGACCATGGTCACTGCTTTTTGCTTCATCAAACATCTTCTGAATGTGTGCTGGGATGAGCTCTTCCTCAACTTTTCTTACAGTCTTGGGTAAGGATGACACAAATTGAGAGATTTTATCCGCTAACTCATCTGCTACATCCTCCTGAGGTCACCAAATTAAACAGTTGCTTTGACTAAGTAGTCCATGGAAAAGAACAAATGTTTCAGGATCATAAGTATGTAAACACACATGAGTAATCAGAATGTGAGGGCAAGAATAGATTGTTCCCGTTTCATTGCTTGAAATTTTAAAATCCTTGTGCAAAAACAAAAGTTCACTTGTTCTTCCCATTTTAAGAAGAATCACCTTCCTCAGAAAGAATACAGGCAGGTCTTCAAAGCAGATAGAATTCTGCAATTCACTCTCTTTGATAACTAATTCCATATGATACAAAACTTTACTAATTAATCAGATAGAAGTGAAAATTGTGAGAGAAGTTCCAGAGTCTGTATCTGATGCAACTCTGGGTAGGACTTCATATGTACCCATATAGTTTCAATGCATTTGCATTTCCATTAAAAACCCCACAAGGAACAATAGAAGACAAATCATGACAAGTTAATATCTGATAACCGAAATACTTTGACCAAAAAAAAAAAAAAAACAAAACCGAAATACAGCCTTTTCAGAATCTCTAATAGAAAGCCCGAGAAAGATGTAGCTGTGCAAGAGTTTGCCATATTTTAAAGCTGAGTTTCTGTAATTAGTTATGCTTTGAGGAAACTAGTTCAAATGGAGGAAAATGTAAGGGCACAACCTGAAAAAATAGAATAGAGGCAAATTGCGTTCCACCACTTAAGCAATTCCAATTTTTCAATGCTTTATTCAGAGTAAACTACATTGGATCCAAGAGAATTTTTTACCGGGGCAGCTTGCCATGACCCAGCAAATCTCAGAGGTTAAGGTGCCCTAAAACAATAACCTTAGGACCATCACTCATGGTTCCCTTTGTGGAACGCTAGATCGAGGACTTCTACCCTAAGACTTATTTAAGATGGTAAACAAATTTCTCGGGTTGACGGAAATTGACAGTGCAAAATTAAAACACACCAGCTCAAATGAACGTCCAAGTGATATGGTAGCAGATGCTACAGAGGTAAAATGGGATCAGCAATAAAGTTTGAGCTTACCTGAGCCCAACGGCCTCCAGAATGGGTAACAAAACTCGCACGCGGAAGAGCTTGAGCAATCCGATTTCCTTCTTCTGTCCATTCTTGAGACCATCCAGCAGACCAAAGCACTTGCATTGGCATATGTTTCAATCCATCGGAACCACCCCATTCTGCAATATCAAAGCTACTATTCACATTCTTTCCCATCGCCACTACCGCTCTTCTTCCACCTCTGCCTTTCAAGAGTACCCTTTGAGCATCTGCATCCACCATTCCAAGTTGCTTTGAGCAACACAAGTTTACCATCTTCGCATACACAAACGAAGACCCCAACACTATCTCTCTAATCACTGGAATATCCAGGACCCAAAAGGGCAAGGCCCCTGAGGTTTTCGTTGATGTATCTATTAACGTCACGCTTCTGACCAATTCTGAGTTCTCTGAAATCCAATTCGCGCTCAATCCTAAGGCAGAATCGTGCAGAACCAAGTGAACAGGAGCCAGTCTCATAGTATCAATCATTTGTCCTAACACTCTGCCTATCCTTTCAGGCCCTAATTCAATAGGCATGAGGATCTTCCTCTTGGCCATCCGAGCTAGTATTTCTTCATATGGAATCTGACCAGTTTCGACTATTTGATCAAACGCCCAGAAAAACCCCTTTTCCTGAATCTCACTGTACACATACCTAAACCTCCCCAAAATCCCCACTGGCCCCTCCACAATCTCTTCCGTATATTTGTCGGAGAACCCATTCCCGGGAAGATCTAATGCGACCACATGAACTCCCTTACCACCTAGAGATTTAATAAGTTGGCGATAAGAGTACGAACTAAGCCCAAACCCGTGTACAATGATCACGTTCTCCGACGTTATTGGACCCTCTTCGACGGTGAAAACTTCAGTGGGTGCTTGATTAAGACGTGTCTGCACCTTAATGCTGCGGCCTTTTGAATAATGCTGGCGGAGAGTGACGGGTAGGCCGAGAAACCAACTCTTGGTATCTTGCGGGGAGAGAGAAGAGATGGAGAGTAAAAGGAGAGTGATGAGAGAGACAGAAAGAGTAAAGTAGAACCAGAAAGAGAATGGATTTATTCCAGAAGATTGTTGTTCATTTGTTCTCGAGCTAACGGATGGTTTGGTTTTGTTGGGGTTGGCAGGTCGCTTCTGTGATTGTTGGGGTTTAGATTCTTGTTGATCGTGTTCTTCCGTTATGATCGCCATTGCTCGACCCCGAAGCGAAGCCTTAAACTTTAACCTAAGCGAAAGTTTTTCTCTTTGAGCTTCCAAGGCTAGATCCACGCGGGTACCGGAATCCAGACCCCACGGCACGGCAATGCACGACAACTCGGGGATGTATACGGTCGTCCCCTCATCATGACTCGAAAGGGCCTGTTTGGCTGATTGGATTTGAAAAACTAAAAAAGTATACGCGCTAGTAAATTGTAGATGCAAATGGCAAAGCAAGTTTAGTTACTCATTCACGAATTGTTTTTGAAGTATGTGATTTAAGAAATTAAAAGTTTACTCTATAAGAAAGGGTACACAAATTTAAATATTGCATTTGTTGGCAACCTCTTCACATCCTAAGCGTACAATAAACCCTTCATCAAACGAAAAAATTGGTTATTAACATCAAACAGTGTAAAATTGAAAAACTGAATTGTCAACTTATTCTTGTAACAATAATTAGCCCATTCATTAACTAGAAATATATACATATTGGCAAAAATCAACTTAACAAAAAGGTACTGCTATTAATGTTTTTTAAATTAAAATACCATTAATTTTGCAGCAAATAGAACGCATGATTAACAGGTTTTTCAAAAAAAAGAAAAAGAAAAAGGAAGAACATGCTTTTCTTTACATTCATGCACAATCAAAAGATTAGTTGCATAGGATCTTACGGTGGTGAGGGTGCTATTGGAAAGGGACTAGATAACAAAGATCACTTGAGGGTGCTATTGGAAAGAGACTATATAATAAAGATCATTTGTGTGCTTTGTTTGTATAATAATGCCGCGGATTACTTAGCAAAGACATGTCTGGCAAGGGAATAGGGGTACCATAAAATCTATCAGACTTTAGAGGATCTTCATGTGTTAATATGCCAAGATTGTAAGGGGTGTATGCGTCGAGGTTAGCCAAGGTGTTTCATTTGTGTTAAAAAAAAAGTTAGTTACATATGATTCAAGGGCTCATTTTTTTTTTGTCACGATTACGTCAAGGATTTAGTCATATAATCACCATGTTGCAATGTCATGTAAACTTTTTTTAAAAATGTCATTTAAACACGATATGAAATTATAACATATTAATTCGTCTGGTAGAAAATTAAAAGGGTACATAGGTAATTGGGAGGAATATGAGATTTTGAATTTTAAATAATTTTACTAAAACACCCTCAAGATATCTTTTTCTCTCCTCACATTCTCTTCCTCTCCGACCTCTTCTCTCTCTCTATGAAGCAAGGGCAACAACAATGGTAGAGTGAAGGTGGAGGTAGAGTAAAGTAAATAGTGGAAGAAACCCGTTTCCACGAACCTTCCGGTAAAGTTCTACGGTTTCCGGCAAGTTTATGAGTTTTACGACAAGATTAAGAATTTTCTAGCATTTGACAAAAACATGTGTTGATAAAAATATACAAGTCATGATTATTGCTTTTATAAAAGTCACTATGAATCTTGTCAAACTTATTATTAATCTTGTGAATTTCACAACAAACTTTTGTGAAATGCCACAAATATTGGAAAATTTATAAACTTGCGAAAAACTCATAAACTTGTAAAATATTGTAGAATTTAGTGGGAAGCTAAAAAATCTCAATAAAAACTAGTTTCTTCCACCATTTACAATTTGCTTTACCCCTACCTTTGCTCTATCATTATCATTGTCTTTGCTTCAGAGAGAGAGAGAGAGAAGATGGTTAGGAGAGAGGAAGATATGACATAATGGGAATTTTAAAATCTCTAGGAGTTTTAATACTCATTTTCACGCTACTCATTTTCATTTTCTATGGCCATTTACGCAACCAGCGAAGCGAGCAAGAAGCGAAAAATTTGCGATCCGATAGTGTGGCGCGAAGGATGTTATCGTGAACTTAGGAGAGCTTTTGTCATTTTGGCCCACCTATTTTAATCTATTGTTCTACAAGACGTTATTCTTTCCGCCTCCGACCTGCGATGCAGCGACTGCTGTTACCATCAACCTTCAGGCACCTCTGCCTTCTTCCTCTCTTGGATCCACTTCTCTGTAGATTTAATGCCACCCCCAAGTTTGTTAGAGAATCCCGCAAGTCCTCTTTCTTTACCGCGAGGAATTGCAGCTCCATCAGGGTTAAGTCTTCTTCTGAAATTAGAAAGGCCCGTGCTGTTTCCCAGTCCGACGACAAGCTTCGGGCTCTCCGAGAACTTTTCTCCAAGCCTGGAGTTGGCATTGACGCCTATATCATCCCTTCCCAGGATGCTCACCAGGTTTCACTATTCATTTTGACTTCTACGCTTTGTTTTGACTTTTGAGAGCATATACGAGAGAGTTTCAGTGATATATATAGAGAATTTGACACAACACTGACATTCCCCCTCCTTTCTTTCTTCCATGCTAATTAAAGCTTAGCTTTTTGTACGGTTTGTTTACTTTATGTAGCCAATCTGCATTTTTTAACTTCTCTGACCTCAGTTGATTATTCTTGACTGAATTTCAGTAAACTTGATATTTGGAAATAAAGTAGTATTCTCAATCTTTGACATTGTTATTCATAACCCTCAATTCACTTTGGTTGTTGGTTTGTATTCTTCAAAAGTTCTCCTTGAAATCTGCCTAGATGATCTAATATAACCTTGATTCTCACCGTTTTAGTTTGAGCTTAAGAATTTCATCTTTCTTTCTTTTCTCTTTCTCTCTCTCTCTCTCACATGGCATATGCCCAAAAAAATAGGCTTAGCAAACTGATGTTAATTTTTAATTTCGCTTTAGAGTGAATTCATTGCTGAATGTTACATGAGGAGGGCCTACATATCAGGGTTTACCGGTAGTGCTGGTACTGCTGTTGTTACCAAGGACAAGGCTGCTCTTTGGACGGATGGGCGATATTTTCTCCAGGTTTGAAGTAGGAATAACTTTTAATTTGCTGATCCGAATCATTATCTGCTTCGCCAGACTGTACTAGGACTTTTACTAGGTTATCTGTATTGTGAATTTTGCTAGATTGTATTATTATTATGTACTTGCAGTGTATCTATATGATTGATACTCTCTTTCCTCATTCTAGGCTGAGAAGCAACTGGGCTCCAATTGGGTTCTCATGCGAGCAGGCAATCCTGGAGTTCCATCTACTGGTGAATGGCTAAATGATGTTTTGGCTCCTGGGGGTAGAGTTGGCATTGATCCTGTGAGTAATTCGCACCTTTTGAAAAGCGTTCTACATTTGTTGTTATAATGAAGCTTTCCTGTCACTATTGTTTGTGTAGTTTTACTTCAAAGTATATGATTTAAAACCTTTCCAATCCAATATTTAGATGTTAAGCCTTATGAACAATGTTGAAAGCATAGCTCATTAAATTGTACAGTTACCCTTTTCGATTGGTAAGCTAAATATCCTTCTAACTTTCCTTTTAAATTCTTTTGCTCATATTTTTTTCTCCTTTTCTTGGCTTTCTGTATATATAATTTAATCAAAATTCTTTATTTTTCTTTTTAATTTAGTCATATAGCAGATCCTTCTTTTCATTTATCTTGTGCCTGATTCAACATTCACTCCATATTATGAAGGATGCAGTTTCTTTTTACTTCGGATGCTGCCGAAGAAATTAAGGATGTGATTTCTCAGAAAAATCATGAGCTGGTCTACTTGAGCAATATAAATCTCGTGGATGAAATATGGAAAGCATCTAGGCCAAAGCCTGCAAATAAACCGGTTAGAGTACATGACCTGAAGTATGCTGGTTTAGATGTAGCATCAAAACTATCATCTTTGAGGTCAGAACTTGGCAATGCTGGTTCATCAGCAATCATCATATCCATGCTTGATGAAATTGCATGGTTGTTGAACCTGGTAAATTATATTTCACATGATCCTCTTTAACTTGATGCACTGATATTTATTTGGCGTAAAATCAGATATCATCGTAAACATTCTTCCAAAATCCTTTTCCAGCTTCTCGGGCTCATTCTAGATTTACATGGTTATTTTAAGGAGCATTTGGTTCTATTTCCAGTGTACAAAAGATGAGATGTATACTAAAACGTATATGATATCCCTGTTGATATTACTTAACAGTAACTGCACTTTTCTGTTTTAAATTTTTTATTCAGTGCACAGAGCACATTTTAAAACTACAAAATTTCCTTTTTTTAAAAAACTTAAACAATTTCTTTGTTCATTACATTACATTTTATGCACCAAATTGTTTTCTCTATTCCTATCATTCTCTTTGTTTTAACCAATAAGAGTTATATTTTATGTCATATTTTACAGCGAGGAAGTGAGGTTCCACATTCACCTGTCATGTATGCATATTTGATTGTGGAGATCGACAGAGCGAAACTATTTATAGATCATTCAAAAATCACAGAAGAGGTGAGTGATCACTTGAAGAAGGCTGGCATAGAGTTGAGGCAATATGATTCAGTTCTATCTGAAATTGAAAGGTAATTTTTGGGAAGCTGTGATTTTTGCATCTTTTAATGGAAATATCTAGCAGAATTTTTTGCAAAAAAGGCTGGATTAGCTTCTAAATTGAACATCA
Organism: Acacia confusa; assembly: GCA_037074495.1. Classification (NCBI taxonomy): domain Eukaryota; kingdom Viridiplantae; phylum Streptophyta; class Magnoliopsida; order Fabales; family Fabaceae; genus Acacia; species Acacia confusa. Next base: position 1,251,719 of record CM073507.1, on the reverse strand, counting down.
CATTCAAACGTAGCATATTTTTCCTTTTCAGTTTGGCAGCAAAAGGTGCTTCCCTTTGGTTGGATACTTCATCTGTGAATGCTGCTATTGTAAACACCTACAAAGCTGCTTGTGATAAGTATTATCATATCCAAGGGACTAAACAGAAGCCCAGGACTGATGGATCCAGTGAGAACTTGAATGGACCCACTGCAGTGCGCAAATTCTCCCCTGTATCTCTGGCAAAGGCCATAAAAAATGAATCAGAGTTAGAAGGGATGAGGAACTGTCATTTAAGGTTGGCATATATGTCTGTATTTTTGCATGTTGATGTTTGGTTTCCATGCTTGGATGATCTTCTGATAATTAGTATTGTTATACACATCACTTAAATGATACGTAACCATTTTGATTTCCATATTTTCACGGTTGAATCCTTAATTGTTTCAATTTCCCTCTCTTCCATCTTCTCACACACATCCATTTGTTGATTTAAAGAATTTAGGGTGTACAGAATGACCGGTACAAATCAAATTGAAATAGTCAATTTCAAAGATTGAAATCACGGGAAAATTATGTATCTTTGAGGACCCAAAGAGTAATTTGCTATTATATTCATTTGGGCTATCCTCTGTTGGATACTCCCAATTGTTTGTGAAGTTTTAATGTAAAAAGTTGCAGATATAAATTATATTCAGCATGTAACTAATTGGGCTATTTTTCTATCCAGGGATGCTGCTGCCCTTGCTGAGTTCTGGGACTGGTTAGAGAAAGAAATTAGTAAAGATAGGGCTTTAACAGAAGTAGAGGTTTCTGACAAACTTCTTGAGTTTCGCTCAAAACAAGCTGGTTTCTTGGGTACAAGCTTTGAGACCATAAGTGGTATGTCAACAGCTTCCTCTCATTCCTTATTTTGTTATTCATTTGGATGCTTATAGAAAAGTATAAAGTCATACACCTGCTATGTCTCCATGTATGCAGAATCCAATGTTATGATTGTATTTTGGTTCCCTTTGACTGAATCTGATAGGTTTGTACGGTGTCCTTCTAGTATTTTCACATGTGCTTCTGGTGACCTTGTACATATAAAACAAACTGTTATTTTGGCTCCTCATGGCAGTGAGCTGTAATCTGTTTATTTCTTGCACAATTGTGACTTGCCTTTCTAAACCTTAATTGTTGCAATTTTATTATTCCCCAGCTTCTGGTGCAAATGGTGCTGTCATACATTACAAACCAGAACCAGAAAGTTGTAGCGTTGTGGATGCCAATAAACTATTCTTACTGGACAGCGGAGCTCAATATGTTGATGGCACAACTGACATAACACGAACAGTTCATTTTGGCACACCTACAGCAAGAGAAAGAGAATGCTTCACCCGAGTATTACAGGTACCACTGTTTAATAGCTTGTATGTTTTGCTTGAGTTTGTTTGAGCACTTTGACCAAAAGACTGCACATCACCATTCACATTGCATTGGTGAATGTGTTAGTTGAGAGGCATGCTTTTAATCGATTAAGTACATATATAATGGCAAAAATTAAATTTTAACTTTGAAAATCCTACTATAAGGAATGGGGGCATCCTGACGCTATGTTTTGTCCTTCTGATAATTTCCAATTGCAGGGCCATATAGCTCTTGATTTGTCAGTATTCCCTGAAAATACCCCTGGTTTTGTGCTGGATGCATTTGCCCGTTCATTTCTTTGGAAAGTTGGACTTGACTACAGGCATGGTATATTCTGACTTCAAGGCGCCCCCCCTCTCACGGGGGTGTTTGGGGGGGGGGGGGTTGTTCATGCCAATTGACATAATAATTCATTTATTTCTGTGCTTAATTATTGTTTATTTAGGTACTGGGCATGGCGTGGGTGCTGCATTGAATGTTCACGAGGGCCCACAAAGTATCAGTTATCGTTATGGAAATTTGACCTCTTTGCAGGAAGGCATGGTTGTTAGCAATGAGCCTGGCTATTATGAGGACTATTCCTTTGGAATTCGGATTGAGGTTATATCCTCTTGGCCTCTTTCTAGTTACAAGATTTTTTTTGGATTAGTTATATGGTTACTTATGTTAGACATTGTTTATGCATCTTGTTTGACTCTTTATTTAAACAGTATTCAATTCCCAAAAAGTTGGAGTATGAGAATAATTAAGTAGTTGTCAGACGCAAGAGTTAAAGTCATTGAAATCTGTGAAAGCTTGGGTTTTAAACCTTGCACGACTGTCATAAGAGGCTTGCAGTGAATGAACTTTGTCGTTACTTGAAGCAAGATTTTCATCTTGTTTAGTATTTTTAGCGCCATTAAATTGCAGCAAACTATGATGCCCTCTTACTCGCACCGAAAGTGCACATTTTGTAGCTGTTTTTCTCTGTTGAAATGTTAAAATGACGTGTCTGAACTGCTCTTGTATTCTGCTCACTATTCTTGGGTGGTGATGAGGCTCTTTTAACTTGCAGAATCTCCTTTACGTGAGAGACATAGAGACACCAAACCGTTATGGAGGGATTCAATATCTGGGATTTGAGAAACTCACATTCGTGCCTATTCAGGCAAGCTATTTGTAGTCTCCTTCCTGAAGCGTTGCTTTCAAATTAATTTCAGTTTCTTTCCATATTCTTGTGATTAACTCCGTGATATCTTGCAGATTAAGTTGGTTGACTTATCTCTGCTATCAGCTGCAGAGGTTGATTGGCTTAACAGCTACCACTCGCAGGTCTGGGAAAAGGTAATTAAATTAGCTCTTTTAGATGTATCACATTTAACTAGCCTTCTTTCTTCTTTTTGACCTTGGGTAATCCATCATCCGGTAGCATTTTTAAACATTGGATCATGTTGTAACTGAATTTATGCCCAACGCTGCAGGTATCACCGTTGCTGGATGGTTATGCTCGCCAATGGCTTTGGAACAACACTCGGCCTGTGCTCCTCGACAAAATCTGATTTTGTCTTTCACATTCTTTTGTGCTGTATTGCTCTTATAAAAGTGGTATTGATATTAAATTATAGTTTATTATTGCAGTATCTATGCAATTAAATTGCTTAAATTCATTGGAAAATACTGCCTTTCATCTTTATTTTAGGCATAGTTGAGTTGCTAAAAGGGAAACGGTATGCCCTAAAAAACCAACCTCGTGGCCGATGTACCAAAAAAGGATGTAACCTCAATTAGCATGCACTGTGTAATAAATAATAAGAGTTTGAAATATCGTTGACTAGAAAAAAAATTAAAACGAGGGGCAGAAAAAAAAACACGAAACTGATCAAATACAAGTGTTTATCAAGCTGAATAGCGCACAAACTGTTCTAGGTATTTAAATACTAATAGTACGTGGGGAATGAAATAATAATAATAATGATAGGTTCTAAATAGCTGAAATTGATGATGAAATTTGATTAGTGTTTCAGCAGATGCCATCCCTCCAACACGAATGACTTTTTAAGATTCAAGTATAATTAAGGTTGGGACCAATTCGTCAAATGGGGCTCTCCGCATCTTTTTCTTTCTTCCTTTGTCCAATGATTTCCTTCCTTTCAGGAAGTCCCGTGATAAAATATAACAAAAATACCACCAATGTGTAACACTCCTCTCAGTCTTTAATATAAGATAATTAAATTAGTTTATATGATACTCCCTCCTATCCTAATTATAAGATATAGTTGACTTTTTTAGAGAAATTAAGGAAACTAATTAAATTACTTTACAGTATTTTTTTTTCTTTTAAATTAACTAGTTTGACTAATAAACTAATATATAATCTAAGAATACACAACATATGAAATGATTACGTAACTTATTTAGCTTCCTTAATTCCTCTAAAGAAAGTCAATTTTGTTTTATAATTAGGACCAGAGGTGGTATTTATTTTTTTAAAACAACTTAGTAACATCTCTCAAATCTTTTTTTTTTTCCTTTAATTATTATTGAAAGAGAAAAAGGTAAATCTGAGAGTACTTATATGGGACACGATTGCTTCTTCCGAGTTTAGTAAATTTTTTACCTTCCTATTTTCTCTACCCGATTTATCGGGACTTGTTAATTTTCGTTTATGACCATATATCAATATACAGAAAATTGAATTGAATTATGAAACTCTATTTTACAGTTTGAGGTAAATTGTTTTTGGGATATGATATTTTTATTATCATTTTTTGTTACTATCACTTTTTCACTGTCAAATCAAAATCTTAATGGAAGAGAGAAATGATAAAAATAAATAAGATTCTGATCTAACGGTGAAAAAGTGACAGTAACAAAAATTAGTAGTAAGAATATCCTATCCCATTGTTTTGTTCATAAATTATGTATAAATTTATAGAAAGTCATGCCTTTAACAAGTCTTGTACACTCATTTATTAGTTTTTAGGCAATACAAAAATTCACGTAGTTCTTTTAGTTTTGCCGCTATATATTTTAATAACGTTTAAATCATTAGAAATGAGTATATTTTAGTTGAAAACTTTTAAATGGCTATTCCCATCATCTTCGATTTTTTTTTTTAAAAAAATATAGTTAAGTTATAAGGTAGTTAAACATATTTTGTATGAATTATATGAAGTGAGGTCTTAAATAATTAAGTCTCTTTTTTTGTACAAAAATAAGTGTCTCTCAGAAAATAGTAATATATACGTTTCATTCTTACAACTCATTTGACTTGTAATAAATTTCATTTCATAAATTTTATATTTTATAAATTAAGATATTGATATTGATTAGTGATTAGAGTATCGGGCATGAAGTGAATAATATTTTATGGGATAAGATATTTTTATTATTTTCTTTTTACTGGTAATGTTATTACTACTTTTTCACTATTAGATCAGAATCTTAATAGGAGAGAGAAATGATAAAGATAGATAAGATTTTAATCTAATGGTGAAAAAGTAGTAACATTGTGTAATAAAAAATGGTAGTAAAAATATTCTATCCTATATTTTATACTATTTGATAAATAATATTTCTTCCTATTAACAAAAGGCCCCCCGAAGTTCAGGTAATTGTGTTAGCATGCCCCGATTTTTGAAAAGTGAGATCCCGACCCCTTTTCCCTCCGCGGACACTCCCTCTTCTGTTTTTGACCGACGCAGTATATGGTTCCTCACTACTCTCACTCAAGACAACACAGACACCAATGCAAATGCAAGACATTTTTGGATCAGTTCGCAGATCGCTGGTGTTTCGTACTACGCCGGAGAACGAAGAAGCCTCACTTGGAGGAACCCTAGTTGATAAGATCAATTCTTGCATTCGCAAGTCCAGAGTCTTCTCTAAACCTTCTCCCGCGTCTCCGCCAATGCCACCCGTCACAAAGGAACCTTCGCCGATGATCCGATGGCGCAAGGGCGAGTTGATCGGATGCGGTGCCTTTGGCCGAGTTTACATGGGCATGAATCTTGATTCTGGAGAGCTTCTAGCAGTTAAACAGGTAAGTTCTTCTCTTCACGCCCATTTCGATTGGCTGTTAATTTCGGCTGTGCGAATTTTGTCTTCCAGTTATTTTCGTGTTGATCTTGGAATGTAATCAGTTTTCTTTTGTCTTTGTTTCTGTAGATTTTGGTTAAGTTTTAATGTTGTAGTTGGAGTTTAGCTCTTTCTATCTTGTTCTCTAATTCGCTTGAAATTTGAGGATCGACTCTTGGGATTTTTGCATCCTCTTCTCTAGTATTTAGGTCAACTTTTTCCCCTGTGTTTACCTTTAGTTTTAAAGCAAAACAAAATGATATTTAATAAAACAAATTTAGTTACTGGTCTAAGACCATAACGGGAGCCATGATCTTCTTTATAGTAAGGGGGATTGGCTAAAAGAACATTACAATTAGAAAAGAAACTAAGAAGATGAGAAATATCCTTCCAAATGATGTTGCTCCCAAATGACGCTGTGTTTTTTTTTGCCTATAGTATATTTATAATATACCACAAAAGTTGGCATTTATTTTGTTTTTTTGTTTTGTCTGATTTTATAGGTTCTGATCGCGGCTAGCAGTGCTTCGAAGGAGAAGGCTCAGGTTCAAATTTATTTTTCCAGTTTATTTGCTTAGTATTTTAGCTATTTTCTACATTGAACTCATCCAAGTGACTATGGTATCACGCGTGCTGCTCTTTCTGATCAATTTAGATATTTATGCCTTTTTTTTTTATAACATGTACATGTCTCTGCGCAGGGACTTATTATTGCATTAATTTAGGAGATTAAATGCTAGTGAATTGATCGTTAGTCTTTGATAAACGGCTTCGATGATTTGAGGGAAAAATTGAAAAATTATAGTTTTTGGATTTTGATTGAATGTCTTGCATATCTAAAGTGTTCCTAATATAAGGCTTTAATTTTAACCAAAAAAATTGCTGAAATATCAAAGGCAGGGAAAATTTTCAAAATGACAAAACTTGTCACACGTCTTCCTTTTGAAGACGCCTTTTTATCAAAACGCTGGACGCAAAAGACATTGTTTTTTCTTCATTCTCAGTTTCTCACCCTTTGCATGATTCTTCTTGATTGAATGACATTATGATGGTATTTGACTGACATTTGGTATTGTGGGTGCCATTTTAATACAATTAACAGGCTCAAATAAAGGAGCTTGAGGAAGAAGTTAAGCTTCTTAAAGATCTTTCTCATTCCAATATTGTTGTGAGTATGATGTTCAAGTAGTGAATGACATGGACAAAGCGAATTACTTTAAAGAAACTCTCTCACTAATACATGTTATTTTTCGCGTGTAGAGATATTTAGGTACAGTTAGGGAGGAGGACACCTTAAATATTCTTCTGGAGTTTGTACCAGGTGGATCCATATCATCACTTTTGGGGAAGTTTGGAGCTTTCCCTGAGGCTGTAAGTTTAGCTATTTAATGCATGTACTACGTAATTCTATCAAACATTATATAATCATTATTTCATAGAGCAGGTTATTAGAACTTTCACGAAGCAGTTACTGCTGGGACTTGAGTACTTGCACAAAAATGGAATTATGCACAGGGACATTAAGGTGTTTATTCTTCAAGTTCATTTATATGCTATTAGGGCTTAATCTTTTTAAGTGATTAATATTGAAGTATAAATTATTTTCAGGGGGCAAATATCCTTGTGGATAATAAAGGGTGCATTAAACTTGCAGATTTTGGGGCGTCCAAACAGGTCGTTGAGCTGGTATGGTCAATCTTATATGTCACTCTACTATTATGTATTCTGTCTGTATGCTGTGAAGGCTCTTCCCCTTGAACATTGGTTTAAGACGTGCATTGCTCCAGGCTACCATTTCCGGTGCCAAGTCTATGAAGGGCACTCCATATTGGATGGCTCCTGAAGTTATTCTCCAGACTGGGCATAGCTTGTAAGGAAATTGGCCTTCCTAACATTTTTATGACAAGCTGCTTTATTTTCTACGCCCTTGTAAATGAATTTCTCGCTCTTTTCTTAATCTCCCTTGCTCCTCTCCTTCTCAACTAAATCTTGCTGCTTTTAGGGTCTACAAATAAGCAACCATTGGCATTGGATTGAACTTTGGAGTTAAATATCTCTGCCACTCTCTTAAAACAGGGATTAAATTTTTAATTTTAAAATTGCCTTTTCTCATAAGGAAATAGGATTCTTTGTTTTAGGTACAGAAAAGGACAACTGTAATTGTAGTTTTCTGGTAATATGCAATATGAAGCAGAGCTGTCATTTTAAGCACAGTAAGTTGCCTAAAAGTGGTCGCACTTATTAGTTATCAACAAATTTTTGGTAAAAGTTTCTACCTTTGGAAGCTATATCGGGGTAACCTTTTGGGTCTTGCCTCTTTTTCCATTACATTAACTTTCAAAATATTCATATTTTTATAAATTCCTTGTATAATTCTGCATGCTTTGAAATTCTCAAGAAGTGGATTAATATGATTATGTTTTTTCAGCTCGGCTGATATATGGAGTGTTGGCTGTACTGTGATTGAAATGGCCACTGGAAAACCTCCCTGGAGCCAGCAGTACCAAGAGGTATCTTTAAATATTACTTCTATTTTGTTTTGAGGTGATCTATGATCTTCTAATAAAAGATTGGACCTTTAGGTTGCCGCTATCTTCCACATAGGAACAACAAAGTCTCATCCACCAATTCCGGATCATCTCTCTGTTGGAGCAAAAGATTTTCTATTAAAATGTTTGCAGAAGTATGTTGTTTTACACTCTATCTTCCTTACTTTTGTCTTGTTAGTTTCAGTTCAGAATTACAAGTGTTTTAGATTTCTTAAACCTGAATCTTCAAATTCTTATCTATTAAATTATATTCAGGAAATAGGGTATGTGAAGCTACACATTATGGAGTTCTTATTTCCGGGCTTCATAATTTATTGTCATTTGTCAATGAAAGAATTTAAATTCAAATTTTGATTGAGTAAATGGAACTATATATGTGTTTAGATTACTAGTGTTACCCATTATCTTTATGTAGGGAACCAGTATTAAGGCCATCAGCATCAGAACTGCTGCAGGTGATCCTAAATTCCTAATATCATTTCTTTTATTGGATGCGCAGAGAAGCCCTACAGCAGCTTGAGTGGTCATTCTAGTGTCTTGAATTCTTATGACAGTATTCTACCATTGATGATTGTGTTTCCCATAATATCAAGTTTTCTAATTGATGCAGCATCCTTTTGTTACTGGTGAACAATTGGGTTCATTTCCTGGGTCATATACCCCAATGGTTTGTATAGTCGAATTGATATTTAAGATGCCGTTGTGTTTGTTTATGATATAAACCAATTTTGAGCGCCAATAACTTTTGTTTTCAGCAGGGAAAATTTGAAGCTTCTTCAACAACTTGGTCCTCAAACATCGAACCTACGTAAGTATTGAGATCTTATATTTGGCAGTTGCTTTTTTGTTATGCTAACAAAATCTTAATCTGCTGTTCTGAGTTTTGACTACATTTTCATAATTTGTGCAATCTTTGCAGCTCAACTATACCTCCTGAGGAAGAAAATAAAGACTATTGGGGAATGGGCAATGATGACGACATGTGTGAGATTGATGACAAAGATGAGTTATCTAAGGGGGCTGTTAAATTTAGATCCTTGATGTCAGAAGAAATTACGGTGATCGCACTTTGGTCCTCATGCATTGTTGTATCCATAACATAATAAAGACTTTTCAGGAATTATCTTTTCTAATATGCAGAGTTTCAACCCACTGTCTGATCCCTCTGATGATTGGAGTTGCAAATTTGTTGTGAGTCCAGAACTGGATCGTAGTGGAGTTAGTATTAGCACTGACGAAATGTTCAAGCCTTCTGACCACCTGGAGGCTTCCCATGAGGAACACACAGATTTTTCCTTTTCAGGTGAACAATCAGTGTCTGAGGATGATGATGAGCTCACGGAGTCAAAAATACAAGCTTTTTTGGATGAGAAGGTATCAGTCCATCTGCGATCAAGTTTTTCATTAATCGTTTTTTCCCACTAAATTGTCATAAATCGATGCCTTATGGCAGGCTCTAGGACTGAAAAAACTGCAGACCCCTTTATATGAAGAGTTCTTCAACAGTTTAAATACATGTTGTTCTCCCAATGCGATTGAAAACACAAATGATGAAACTACTCCAAAGTTCTTGAAATTACCTCCGAAAAGCAGGTCCCCGAGTCGGGCACCAATTGGCACCCCACCAAAAGCAGTTGACCATACTGAAAGTCCTGGAAGTACTGGCAGGTCCTCCCCAAATGTAGGGAATGCACCTGATCATAATTCACAGAACAAACCATCACCGCCCCTCGATGAATGGAAAGGATTGCCAGTTGATTCCCAGCAGGAGCCTTGTAGCCCAAGGTTGTTGATCGTCTAATACTTTGTTTTGCCTGTCTTCAAATGTTTGGAGTAATCTGAACGTTTGACGTTCTGCTCGCAGTTTAAGCTTTTCTGAGAGACAGAGGAAGTGGAAAGAAGAACTTGATCAGGAACTCGAGAGAAAGCGCGGTTAGAACCTGTTCTCTTTATTTTTATAATTTTGCACAAATTTTGTCTATCAGTTTTCCTTCTTTCTTGTTTTGTCCCTACCGCGTACGGGACTATATATGAACTATACTACACACATATTTTTACATGGGATACGTGGGTAACTTTGCAGAAATGATGCGTCATGCTGGCATAGGCGGGAAAACATCATCACCAAAGGATCGAGCCTTAAACCGGCAGAGAGAACGGACAAGATTTGCATCACCCAGCAAATGAATACTGCCAAGATTGGCCACCCTTCCGCGTGGCCCACTTATTAGCCGCTGGGGATTGCAAACACGAGTTTCACTGCAGGGTGTTAATATTTTTTCTTCATACCCGAGTCGGTCGTTTTGCCAGTCTGACACCACATTGTATTGTTCAATGTGGTGCCATCCAGCCTCATAAAGCTTCATTGCTATGTTCTTCCAAGTGTTGTGCTGCGTAAAGCATTAAGCACATATGCAGGTGTTGCTTGAAAATCATTCTTTTTTGCCTTTTGGGTTGTGAGAAATGGTTGCACGTCTTAAGTATGTGTGCCCCGATTGTATTATGAAATTAGAAAATAATCAGTATTGTGTGGCTTCAGATTACTTATGGAATGAGTTGCCACTACGCTTCTTTGCTTTCTTATTTAATCATTTTTCAAATTTTCGATGATAATTAACAGGAGTATTTCGGATTTATTATGGTATTCGTAAGAAAAGCAAATTTACAAGTCATCGTAACAAGGGCAATTGACGTTAAATTCGCGATAAGTATTGGTAATAAAAATGTCGAAGGGAAGAAAATTTATTGACATAACAAGAGAAAAGGATACACACCGCCAATTAACAAACATAAAAGGAAAGAATATGTAGAGCTATGGACATGAAGAATTCCTTCACTTAGGTACGGAATAAAACCAGGACAGTTGAACATGATCAAATTCTTCGAGCTGGGAATTGCACTGTTGAAGGTGGACGCTGTTTCAGTCCACTCACTAACGCGTCACTTTTCTGTACGCTTGCACTTCTCTTGCTCTTCAATGGAGAAAGTGAAGCTAATCTGGTTGCCAGCCTAGATGGAGAGAAAGATCGACGCAATTTGGATACAGCTGATCTCTTGGGAGAAGTCTTTCTCATGACACTCATGGGTCTGGTGGGTGAAGAAATCGACAAAACTGGTGGGCTTTTAATCTTCACTCGGAATTTGGATGGAGGGCTTTTGTTCTGCGCATGGAACCTGGACGGTGGACTTCTAACCTTGACCTGGAATTTAGATGGTGGGCTCTTGTTCTTGGATTGGAATTTAGAAGCAGAAGGTGGGGACTTAATCAAGAACTTGTGTGGAGCTCCTCTGTTTCTTGATATAACCGGAGATCTTGTCTTACAAAATTTATGCTGCTGTGAAGAAGGCGTAGACAGGAACAAAGGGTTGGGGAATAGTACAGTCTTCTTAGCCCAAGGCTTGTTCCTCGGTGACACCCTGTTTGCCATATACCTGTTATTTTCTTTATCAAGTTCTCTAACTTTCTGGGGAGAAATCTTAAAATGGATTCTCGAACGAGCCCTTCCAAGTGAAGGAGACGTTGGTTCTGATCGAGCCGATTCTAGCTTGGTTTGCTTCTCTCTCTTCCTTCTAGCCTTGAGTTGGGTGTTTTCTGGGTGTTGTACTGTCTGGTTTGTCCGTTGTGGTGGTACTGGAGTCTTGGGGACTTCTGTATCAGTTTTCCTAGCAACTGCTGAAACAATTTCTCTGGCAAATTGACTTGCCTGTAGAATTTCTCCAAGAGTTTCACCCACAAGCATTGCTGGCAATGACATTCGCTTCCATTCACCTGCATTAATGAGTTGTCCTTCAATTATTTGCTTCAAACCCCAAAGAATGAAGATAAAAATTAGAGAATTTGGTTTTGGACTAAGAATTGGGTTAGGCAGAGACCTCCTGTATTTGCTGGAAACTTTCCTTTTGGAGATCTGGAACGGGCGCCATTCATGATCCTTCAAAATGGCGAGAACACAGATCACAATTTTAACTAATGACTGGGATTAAAACTTTTTAACTCAGGTCATTATCATAACAATCTAAAGACAAACCTGAGTGATTCTTGCTTGCACCTCAGACTGGTTCTTAGATAGCCTCTGGTACTGCGAGGGCTGAGATTCACCCCTGACAACACCTTCGTCCCACCGGCCACAGTACACTGAAGTTCCTGAAGCCGAGCCATGCACTGGTCCATCTTCAAACATCCACAAATATGAAATTAATTTGAAGTTTTCTGTGATTGAGATCTACAATCGGAATATTGAATTTCATGAGGGAATGTGTAGGTTACCTTGTTTAATGTTTCTCTGATGAGGAGAGGATTGAGTGCGGCCAACATTTTCTTGGACTTTGGTGGGGTTCTCGCAACCATCTCTGCGCTATCCGAAGGAAACACGAGGGTCGATCTCGAATTTTCAATCTCAAACTCCGACCCCGAACCTTTTTCTCTCCAGCAAAGTACCCAACTAAAGATTGGGAATGTATTTTTGTTCTCTTCTCTCTCTCTCTCTGTGACACGGACCCAAAACCTTTTTTCCTTCAGTTCGGCACCGAAGTGGAAAGTCAAAACATGTTTCAGTGGGTTCCAACGGTCGAGTCCATCATCGCGAAACAAGCGTAACGGCTATATTGAACCCCCTTTTCTCAAAAGGGAGATATTAATGAAAATAAAATAATTAAATCGCCGTTTCAATTTTACGTCTTTTTCAGTTTTTTGCCAATGATCTTGCTCTGTCTTTAGAACCCTTAAACGACTAATTTATGGTTGGACCACCCATTTCACAAAGGCTCGACTTCAAATTACTTTGGAGGTAAAAAGAATTCAAGTTACTGTTGTTGTTATTATTATTATTATCATCATTTGAAAAATTTTAGTGTAATTTTTATAGTTCTGTTTATGATTTTTTGCTAATTTTTTTAAAGATCTTAATTTTTTACTATATTTTGATTAAAATTATAAATTTATATGAAAAAATTACATGTTAAATTTTAATAAAAAGACATAAGGATGTTTGGATACAAATACCCTTCAAACCAATTGTGCTTAATAAATTATATAAATTTATATACAAATGCCCTTCAAACCAATTGTGCTTATAGAAAAGTAACAATGTTTAGATTTGGCTCTGGATAAATAAATTGTGCTTATAGAAGAGTAACATCCCGAACCTATACCGCATTAAGGATGTTTGAGTTTGGGTTCAAACCAATTGAGCTTTTTATGTATACCGAGATTCATAGAATTGATAGAAAAGTAAAGGTAACTAGCAGACAAAGTACTGGAATGTACTAATGCAGCTGAACTTAAAAGAGAGCATTATCTACGGTGTTGGCAAAGACTAAATGAACATTCCAGCTTCTCATCTCAGCATATTATTTGCCTCGCGGATGGTATCGTTATATGGTTGGTCCTCTGTTGCTAACAGTCAATTGATATAACATCAATTTTCTTCAAAAGAAAAAAGGGTCCAGAAACTACCATTTCGTCACTTGGCTTTGTAAAAATTTGTCATATCCATTCAAACAGATGAGTTACATTTTCCCTCAAATATGAAGCGGCTAGGCTAGTAATCAAACTGTTACAAAAGAAATCTGTATGTCTTTCAAGACACTCTTCGCCCCTCTTTTATGAATAGAAGGGAAGACAGGGCTCATTCCAGATAACAGGCCGAGATGGCAGCAAAAGGGACAAGTGTCGGCTATATTTGACAGACAAACCAACCTCAATCAATCTCATTGCATTTCAGAGGAAGGCCGAGATGGCAACAGTGATGACTTTCTGCTATTTCTCAAGCTTCTCAGCTTCAGAGGACTCCACACAAAAGATTTTCGTTGCAGAGCAACCACAGCGGGATTTCTAACGGCCCCTATGGGACTGCCCATGAACTTGCTACTGCTCCTCATGATACTTGGTGTTGTCTCAACTGATGCTCTCATTTCTGGCAATGGAGCAAACAGTCTTGAATACCGAGCTTTCCTCTGGCTTCTTATCGATGAGTGCTGACCACTGGTGAATCCACAGGCAGAGCCACGAAGTGGAGTTGTCAAGTCAGAACTAGCATCAGGGCGGAATGTAGCGATTGAGACCCGCCTCCTGGGCTGAAAAACTTGACTTGTTGATGGTGCCGCCGCCTGGGGTCTCATCGCAATGGACGCCCTTCTCGGCTTCACAAGGTCTTCTGCGTTTCTCATCATTAAGCTCTTTCTAGCAGTGTTTTCCTTTCCATTTTTCCTTGGGGGCATAGGAGATGGTTGGGGCAAGATGTTTGTCGTAATCCTCCGCAGTGGTATCCTCAACTTCGAAGGATTCAGTGGCGGCTTTTTCTCTGCTAAAGGTTTCCGAGTTGGTGCTTCTTTCACCGATGCGAGTCTTGAGGGTTGAGCTGAAATTGCAACCGCTCTGCTTTCTTGCTTCAATCTGGTTTTTCTCTCCTCTGCTATCTGGTTCTCAAGGTCCCGGACCTGTCAAATTACGACCACAGAGTTGATGGTAAATTTCAATGTCCTAAATAGATAGCGGTGATAGGAATGAACAAGGGAAAATTTTATAATGCCGCCTCCGCACTCAAGTCATGACTTACCCTTTCCTGAAGATTCCTGCACATATGTTCTCTGGCAGCAAGCCTTAGTTGTAAGGCATGCTGGCTATCCTGTAATTTCTTTGTTTCCTTCTCATCGTGCTTAAGCTTTTCTGCCTGTAAATGAAATTTCAGATTTTAGATGCCAAAAATCACGTTTCATTCCTTGTGTGAAAAATAATTGCACTCCAGCATACCATCTGCTTGTACTTAAACAGCTCAGTTAGGTCCACTTGTTTGCGAGCTGGGCCACTTTCAATTCCTCGGACACGGGTGGCAAAATTCAGTGAACAAAGTGTCTCTCCTAGGTCTGCCGCACTTGGACTTATCTGGACAAACATCAGAGTTTTACAATCCCCTCCTGCATTTCAATCCCAGTTCAATATCACAAATAAGAAATAATGCACACGCAAAGAATGCAACATCAATTGAATACTTTGCCTTTTGATCCAAGAAATTTATCTGCAATATAAAGCATGGGATTCAGATGTGAACCCCAACCATAAAGAAGCTATTTCCAAATGAGCATAACGCTGAATTGAAACCTCACCTAGTGAGCTCTGCAGTATATGTGTGAGTTTTGAGTTCCTATCTCAAGCAAAAGAATACGAATATCAATAAAATAACAAAGCATTCAACGGGAATGTGTCTAAGAGAGAAAATGGCAATTACCTGTAAGGGATGTGAGCTGATTTGGATGCAAGTGCAGAAACAACATCACCAAGTGCTGATAGAGACTTGTTTATAAATTGAGATTCCTTCAATCTATCTCCTTCAGCTTCAGTTTTTCCCACACGTTCGCTCCCTGCTAAGTCTACCAGCCAGAGGTGACTTCTTGTTCTCTGGCCATTGATAAGATTCTCCCCCACAACAGTAACCCGTAACAAGCTGCATTGAAACCACTTCTGGATCAAAAATTATGAACAAGTATGCAATTGCACATCAATCATTGGTAGAAATAACGTTTCCGGTGCCAACTATAAATCTGTGACAGTAATGGAGGAACTCTGCTATTTATTTGACAACAGTATAATATTTTGGGTGCTGAGCAAATTTTGAAAATTAAGTACTTAGTAAAATCGAGATATACCAATGAGAACGACTGCTAAGCTCATTAGCATTGGTTGAGCCAACAGATCTGGTTCTGTTTCCAGACTTGAGCATTTCCCACACGTCCTCGATTCCATAAACACTAGCTTCAACTAGTCCTGGAACTTCTTGGGTTCCCTCTGCTGCTTGCTTAACCTCCAACCTTCATTTAATCAAGTAAAGTTGAGAACATGTTCTCCACTGCTAAATCTATCTAGGACTGAAAATCTTTATAAATAATGGTTGCACCAATACACTTGCTATTCAAGTCAGTGGAAATCCCTTAAAATTTGATTAAACGTCTATATGCTAAAAAAAACTAAAAATGATTGAGCTAAGTAGACGTAAAATACTAGAATGAATGCTCACTTCTTGGTAGGTTGATCAGAATTTTCCGCCAAGAGGTCCCTTATCTTCTCATTGTAAACTTCCAGCATACTAACAACCAATTTATATTTCATTACGCTACGTCTCTCTTCAGATATACGAAATAATTCGTCCAGTGTTCTGTAGTTAACTCCCCTATGTTCCGGTGTTCCTTCCATGGTGAAGGTCTTACCAGTTCCAGTTTGGCCGTAGGCAAAAATGCAAACGTTAAACCCATCCAACACTGATGTAACAATAGATTTTGTTTGTGCAAAAACAGCCTCTGCATGATGAATAATAAAGCCACAAGAAAGCGTTTACCAAAATGAAAGAAATTTCTTCAATGCAACATAACATACAAAAACAAAACTAAATGTTCAGGTACCTTGATTATCATCAGGTCGAAAGACACAGTCAAATCTAAATTGCTTTTTAGAAGAATCAGAGCAAATGACTTGAAGCTCATTGTCGGTAGATGATTCAAAGTTGATGACAGATGCATGTCCTTTAGCAGTTTCACTATCATTTAGAGGTCTGCATCTGCAGAAAACTCGGATGTTTCCCTTCATTTCAATTACTTCATTGTAAAGCCGTCTCCGCTCTGCGAACTCCTCAAGGTACTTTCTTTTCAGTAGTTCGTACTCAGTGCCTAGTACCAGACAAAAGGAAGAAAATAAATTTTAACTAACCGAAAAGAAATAGGTGGATAGCTCGTTTCAATTTTGGGTTTACTCAGGAACTTTACCTAGACTCTGAACAGAATTTACTACAAGGCCTGGAAAGGAATCAGTTGTGAGTTTCACATGATCAATTAGGGCTACATGTTGCTTCTTCAACTCCTGATGCGTCAAGAATAAAAACCAGGTAAATCAATAGGAAAATGAGTTTCCTACGTTTTAGGAAAATCCTATCTTTCTTTTATAGTAGCAAATCAGAAAAATACAATAAAAAACGTATCATTTAATACCCACAAAGAAAGGGAGGAAAAAAGAGGGGGCAGAAGAAGAACTGAGAAGCCACAGATTCATAAGTAAAAAAAAAAAACAGTCAAAAGAAACTGTGAAAAGGTTTAAACTCTCAAATTACCTGAATTTTGGAACTCAAATCAAGTATTTTCTTCAATATTGGAAGTGTATGACCCTTATCAGGAGAAATTTCATTCGTCCCATTGGACAGACTATTTTCATCCAGGCAGACAGAATGCTCTTTCACTTGTGGTGAAATGTTGCCTAACAACAATTCCAGAAATCAATGAACAACGCATATAAACACCTCGTTTTTTCAATCAATGAGAGCGAAAAGGGACTCTATTAAGACGAAATAAGGAGTGGGAGAAAAAATAAAGGCACGAAACGGGATCATGAAGACAAACGTACATTACTAGCTCTATCCACTTTATATTCTGGGCCCAAACAAAACGAATGATCCGACAATCAATATTATCTTTCAAATATTTTTTTTGTTTCAAAACTTTAAGAAATCAAACAAAACAAAATCTAGAGAAAACGGAGTGGATGCAAGATCTGGAAGGATGAAAACCTGAAACGCGACTAGATGATTTCAAATTGCAGTCAATCACAAATTGATTAAACTTCTCAGCAAGTATTTCCATAGTTAATTCTGCAAGAAATACAAGACCCGTTAAATTTCCTCAGATATTTGCCAAGAAACAGTGTCACGGGAGATCTCTCATTTCGGTAATCTCTAATAGTTTACAAGAAAAGCAGGGAAGAAAGTATAAGTACCGTCCATAGGATCGGTAATGGAGATAATCGGGAAGAAAGATGAGAACTGCCACACAGAAAAGGAAAATTAAGACGAGCTATCGCCAGGAAGAAAGAGAGCGAGAGGGGAGCCAAGGAAATTTCAAATTTGAACAGTGTATCGGCCGATTAGTGGGCCCAGCACAACGGGAGGATTTGCTTCTAGGAGGGATCACACTCGTTTTGTTTTGTCGCAAGGGGATCGTATCCCTTCATTTTTTTTTCAAACGCATCAAAATATTTTTATCAGACTCAAAAATGTTTTAATTACTAAATTAAGAATATAAATATAAATCTCACTATATTTTCTTACCATCAAATTTTACTATATTTTAAATCTTAAATTATAATAAAATTAAAATTAAAGACCTAGAGAAAATAATATTTTCTTATAAATGACCATAAAAGTTGTAATTATTTAAAAAGATCAAACATCATAATAGAAATTCAAAATTACTAAATTAAAACTAAAACTGCCCATATAATATGATCATGTCTTTTTTTTTTCCAATATATTATTTAATTAACAACTTTTGAACACATATTTTTTTAATTTTTAATTTTTATCAATTTCTGTCTCAAGTTGCCCGATTTTTATTGTCAACATTGATATCAACTAAATTTTTTTTATAAAAATAAAAATAAACTCATTTCATATTTTTCAGGATATAATAGGTTAATTAAATGTCTTAATTTAATTAATATTAGATGAATTTTTTAACCCACATAAATTGATTCTTAAAAAAATCGTACAAAATTTCTTGGTTTAACATATATGATAAATTATAAAATAACTTGAATTTTATAAAAATTGTATAATTCCATTTTTAATTAAATTTTTTGTTGATTTTAAAAATTTACAAATTGAAGAATGCATACTTTTTTCATAAATATATAATTAAGTTGTAAAAAATGAAAATTGAGAAAACTATTGTTTAATTTAACGAAACTTTAAATTTTATATTAGTTTTAAAAATAGAATGTGAAAGAGAATGAAGAAGATTTTGATAAGAGTATTTTAGTCCTTATAATTTTATATTTAGTCTTTCTGAATAATTATAATTTTTATGATCCTTATACATAATTATATTTTTCTCTAGATCCTTCATTCTAATTTTTCTAAATTTAAAATATCACAATTCTATGGCCAAAAGGGAAATCAAGATTCATACAGATAACATGCATTGTCGTAAAGAAGCTCAAGATCGTTGTTCCGACCATAGCTAAGATGAAGCGAGTTTGGTTAACAAAATTAATGCCCATGTAACTCAAATAAAACAGTGCACTAATTTTCAGACGATGTGCTTTCTGGTTTAGCATGTTTAGATTTTTCTTTTTTAAATTTAAAAAAAGAATGTTTAGATTTTGCGTAGAAAAAATTAATTACCCTGACGCTTTGCAGAAATCTTAGCCGGCTTCTATGTTTTTGATACGCTAAATAAACTTGCCAACGCAAAACCAAAAAACAAAAGCCTTAAATCCATTTTAAATGATATTACACGCGCGATGACCATATCATGAATTCGCCCCTACCCCTTCCCAGACAAATATAGAAGGGATGGGATAAAATGCAGATCTTCTTGTATGTTTCAAAGAGCAGAGAAATAAAGCTCTTATATGGGCTAAGAACTGCCACGCCCTTATCTCTATTTACAGGATGGCTTGTTGATACGCCACAGCCCCCATGTTAAAACCAATCAACATGCTGGCTTGAAGTTTTCGGTTGCTTCTTCGGCCTCTGGTATCTGTTATTCTCATATTTGGCTTTCGTTATAAGTGAGTAGAGCAATTCTGCCTCAGTTGACGTATCGCAAAAGGGTGTATTCAGTATGCTGCAACATAAGATCAATGGAAGAATTAGACAAGCTCCAATCCTTCAAGAACATAGTGCGCAAAACAGGAGAGTTGACTTCCTGAATTGTTTCGCAGCCTACCTAGAAAACTTTTGAGGGACATCTAAGATTAGTTCAATCGTACCTGTCAAGTAGCTCCTCCAAGATAATTCTCTGTGATGGGGTAACATAATGAATGCAGCTTCTTGGGCACTGACCAACAGCAAGTTGAACTTGGTAATCTTCACCATGACCTAAAACAGTTTCCCAGGATGAAGGCATTAAACAAGATCATGAATTTATGGGTGAGGGGAATCGGCATAACATTTTTTAAATATAAAAACATTGAAACATGATCACAAATGTATGACGGAACAATATCTGCATAGCATTGTTTTGATACAAACAATCAAAATGGAAGAAGTTCTTATCCATTCTTCACATTTCTTCTTATTAGAATAAAGTTGTGGGGTTACACAAGAGCAAACCTTGAGAAGCTGCGCGTGCAGTTCCAGTTGAATAGACATGTTTGAAAGCATGAGGCGCTCTGTTCACACATGAACTTGGACATGCTGCAGAATATATAGTTGTCATTGTGACGAGAAAATAAAGGCATGCAAGATACTTTAGTTTCTATAAATTTCAGTCCACATTCCACGAGCTTAAGGCGGAGATAGCTGAAAAGCGTGTTAAGCTTGTCAATTAAGAAGAATCTTTGCACAAATTAGAGTCGTCACCTTGATTCTATTACCGATAAACTTTCCTAATTTCCAATCAAAATTCTAGTGAAAAGTAGCATATGCTATAAATATTGGTACCTTTCCCGACACAAAGCACCTCGTTGACAAAAATATCAACAGCTTCACATTCTGGTTTGTCAAATGGATCTAGGCATTCCCTACAAATGCAGCTTGTCAGCATTGCATTAAGAATACATAAAAAGTAGCAATGGTCAAGGACCAAGGGGTTAAAGTCAGAAAAATTCCAAGAACTTTGAACAATTCCAGAGTGTAGTCACAGGTCAGCAAAATCAACTAAAAAAAATACACGGGCAAAAGAACAATGACATAGACACCTGTTGAAATTTGAAAGTTTTACCTTTCAATTATCTCTGACCGGCTGTAACTGGATAGCATCTACCCAAAGCACCAAGTTAGAAAAATTATTAATTTAATTAGAGTGCCAAGTTACGGGGCACTGAAAGGAGAAGTAGACTTAAAATATTGATCAGAAATCCCGTACTGAAGAGAGAAAAATGGCAGCACCTCGTATGCCTGTATTACAAGGCGAATCATAGTATCTGAATTTGTTCCATCTTTAATTACATCGGGATGGAACTGCTTCACCTGAATAAGAAATATTTTTAATGGATCAGGTTTCAGTGCTCGTTTACAGAGAGTCGTTATTCACAAAAATAACTGTTAAGATGAGTGTTAGTCGTCCAAAGTGCCTCTACGAAAGCTAAGAAAGAAATAAGGAAGGGGCTGAAGGATTTCCGTCTAATTTGGACAATTCAGTTGAGTTAGTGCACAATAAGTAAAGAAGATGCATTTGGTGGCGGTACCTTGGCTCGAAAAGCAGCTTTCAATTCGAGAGCAGAGCAATCGGGGTGTACTCCGAGGACAGAGTAAGCCGAATCAACGGAGAGAGGAGTATCGTCATGTGCCGGCTCTCTGCAATTCACTCTAAATCCAGAACAACCTAGACTTGGGCGCTTTACAGTGAATGGACGAAAACTCCGACGACTGAGATTAGTCAGGGTATTTTGAAATGCAAGAGTCGTCGTCGCGGGGCTTAAGCCGCTCGAGCTGCACCACTCCATTCTGACATGCCTAAGCTTGTGGCTACAATGGCGCCTGCTATTAGCGTAAACTAGCTTCGCCCAAATTCGACGTTTGCCTTTTCTCCTATCTTTGTCTGGAGAAGACTTGGTTGGTTGACAGTCAACACTGGTACTTACGTTATTTATTGGGGAAAATACAATTAAATATTTTTGTTCTTATTAATTTATTTATTATTTGTAAAATTAATGAAAAATATCAGGTGGATAAATTTAAATTAGTAGATGTATTAAAATACAAATTGGTAAAAAAAAAAAAAGAACAGGTATATTATAACTATAAATACGAACTAACACTTAACACACTATTGTAAAAAGAATATTGAAATAAAAAATAAAAATCAAGTTAATAATTTAAATTTTGATGTTAGTATAAGTATGATTAACCAAAATAGTTATTATCTAATAAAAATTAAAAAAAAATATTAAATTTTAATAACAGGTTAATTAAGAATATTTTAAAAGTAAAAGTTATAGTTATAAAAATGAGATGAGATGGCTTGTGAAGAAACGTATTTCTTCCCATATAAACATGGTGAGGCGAACATAAAAAAGAGGAAAAGTATATATTGACCCACTCACTATATATACTAGAAGCGTCAATTTATTTGAATTTGGAGAGATACACCTTTGATTATGTGGCATTAGGCGTACATACTATACAAAAAGAGATACTAGTCTATATTTTATGAAACCCTGGATAAGTTTAAGCTGAGAAGCAATTCAGAGTAGGTGACCGTGCGTGGTAATTCTTTATAGGATGGAGGATGCCATGTTTTCCATTTCTTTTTCCTTCTTTACACACAGTTGCCTCCTTTTCTGCAGCAGCTGGGCTCTGCAAGTTTAAGATAAACATCATCTCGCCTGTTATATAACTATTTGAGTTTTAATTATTCATTCAAATACATCATTTGGAGATTAGAAATAAAGTATAAGATGCTTACAGGTGGTTGCAAGGGAGGTGGGTCATAACTTGGAGGGGCCTCATTGAGGTTGATGAGAGGAGGGAGAAAAGAAGGGAAGGACATAGTGACGTGGGTTAGGGTGGCAGGGCTGATAGGGCGCTTCTCTGCTAGTGGCTTAACCAGGGAGGAAGCAGAGGATGGGGTTGGGACCACTATATGATCATCTGGCCATATGAAGCTCCCCTGAGGCTGCCATATTCTGAATCCACTTTTCAGCCTTTCAATTTTTGCTGCCCTTTCCTCGCCATCTGATCCCTCTTGTTCACCTGTTACAGCTTTCTCCTCACTATTTGCATGCCCTTCTCCCTCTTTTGTTTCTTCCCCATCTCCGACCACTGCTATTGGCGCTGTTGTTGCTGCTGCCAATAACGCTGGAGGCATCACCGATTCTGATGTCGGCTCCTCTCTTGATTTTAACATCATCATCTGTTCCTGCGTCATCGTGTTCTTTCTTTGTAAGACCGCGGAATGACTATGTTAGGATGATCAAACATGAGTAACATTAAAACATATTTCGCACACCCACAAATATGGAACTTGTTTGAGCTTATATGCTCGCGGCAGCACTACTGCAACATTTGAGGGCTCTAATGAATTAAATACTACTACAAAGCTTCATCCCAAGTCTACTTATCAAAGACACAATCCATATATATATAGGAACTACATATTAAAGAATTAAAAATATATACTGGCCAAGAAAATTTAAAATATACAAGGACTTCGCATAAAAAAAAAAAAAAATCTAACTTTAAATATCAAGACTCAAAACTTGCTCGATCTAGCTAACAGTATCCATCAATATGAGGTTTCGAGAAAATTAAAACAAGCTTAGTTTCAGGGGGACGGGGGACTATTCTACAAACATCAATTACCTCCATATCAATTAAAGCTATGGAAATTTCTTTCAGCTGTTCCTCAATTTTAGACTTCTTATTAATCAACCATGTATGCATCTCCTGCAATATAACAATTATTATATAAATAGTCATTATAACATGGTTCAACAAGTCATGGGAACGTTCCATTCCAAAAACTAACACACAAGCACACTTTAGATTCAACTTTTTATGAATACCACCTGCATTGAAGCCAAGGAACCACCTCTTTCCAAATTGGAATTATCTGACAGACAAGAATCAGTCGTAGTCACAATAGCCAATTGCTCCTCTCTCTTCTGGGAAACCAATTGCTGCATTTCTCTGTTTGAAATAAACACAAAGGAGATGGCTTATTAGTTAATATGTGAGTAATATCTGCGAACAAAGTTGAATCCGAAGTATATCTTTATAACATAGACAGGGAACATGACTACATACTCACAAGTCACATCACAACCAACATGAAATGATCAAATAATTAAGAACTAGGGCTTACTGTTTAATTTTAGACATTTCTTCCTTTATCTCTCGAAGTTGCCTAGCACAAATGGGATGCTGGGAAGGGTTATCCCCAGGTTTCCATCCAGGGGGTGGGATCCAATAGGGATCTTGAACCCCTGCTTCCTCTCTCACTTTAACCAGATCGGCACTCTCCAACCAATATTCCATCGCTCCCTCAGCATTGTGTCGTCGTCGAAATCTCTCAGTTCCGCCGGGAGCCACTTTTCCGGCCATGTGCTTTAGCAAATGATCTAGTAACCCTGTATCGCCTATCAGCTTTCGAGCCTCCGATCTCAACGCTGGCCTCAATAGTGGTTTTTCAAAAACTGCTCCTTTAGCTTTCATCACCTTTAACACGTTCTCCTCTGCTAACTTATACCTTCAAATAAACAAGGTACTATTATAAATTGCAGCCACTGTGCATAATGACAAAGAAGCTTCTGAATGATCAAACCACCATTTAAGTTACAGAATTATTATTTATTAACATTTTTGGAATATTACCATCTGCTAAATAACAATAATCAAATATTTCTTACCTCTCGGCAGACCATCTGTCAATTGAAACTTTATGCTTCTTTTTGCTGTATACTACGAGTTGATTCTGTCTGCCATGCTGTGCTTTCTTCAATCTTTGAACCTCGCTACATTCATTTTGATTTCTCTTATTTTTACGAGTCACCCTGATTTCATTCGACACTTCCATTGTAAGCTCATTTTCTTCACATTTCTTTCTCTTTCTGTCAGTCATTTCCCTTCTCTCGTTTTGTTCCTTTACATCTAACCCAGTGTCTTTCACAGATCCTGAAAAAGATTCTAAATTGTTCTTCTCATGCTGGCCTAAGGATCGAACTGATCGACGCTTACCCCACTGAACCATCCCGGAATACTTGAGCTGAGACCAGCACGAACCCTTCTTGGAAACAAGATCAGTTTCCTCATCAATGAACAGTGTGCTTTTACCCGTTTGATCTTCTTCAGTGGTTTTAATCCAGAAACTCCGTGAGTTTCCTCTTTCTGCTAACTCCTCTGTCGAGACTCTCCTGTATAGCGCATCACTAGCAAATCCTGATGCCATCACATACTTTTCGTCGAGCGGAGGAATCGTCTTTTTTTCTGATTTCCCAGAGCCTGCGTCTTTGAACTGCGTGCGAAGAGACTGCATGCTAGGGTACCTAACCGACACTTGTAGCTCTCTCATGTCACTGAGCTGATTCCACTCGTCCAGAAAAGTAAACGACGTAAAGATTTGATTTTTATATATATAGTAGAACATTTACAGAGAAAGGTTAACGAGGCAAGAAGTCATACCACGACAACACGGACAAACTTCAAATGATCTGGGCATTTAAGTGGAAGCTTTGAATGATCGATTTCATAAAATCGGCCCACTGTTAAACACTCACGAGCCCCTAAAATAAAGGACAGAGTGATAGAATCAACATACATGTGTCATCAGTGAATGGATGAAAGAGGAAGCAAATGGGTGTGTAAAACAGAAGAGAGGATCAAAGACTAGCAAAGGGTGATAAGAAAAAGAGGGTGCACGATTTCGCTCCTACCTTGGGTACTAGCTGGTACAGAGGTGAGTGGAGATAGCAGAATATGTTTGTCCAAACATTGGTTTTGTCTGCCATGGACGTCGCCCTGATCCTTCTTTTTCAAGTACACTCTTTTCTGCAAAAGTATCCCATAATCTTATTCAATTAACTGTTTCTATTTGGCTATAACATGATCAATTGTCTTAAATGCACCGTTCTCTCGGTATAATAATTCATTTTTAATTTTAATTATAACAAAAAATACTACAACATATCATTATCAATATGATAATTTTCTCTTTTCACCAAAAAAATAATACAATATTCTCTGGAGTATATATGATATGCATGGCTACTCAGGACAAGAAACAGAATGAAACTGATTTCTTTGTTGGAGGTTCATGAAAGTTAAAACTGTGAAATGTACACGCAATGAAAAGTGTGTGAAATTACCCCAAGTATATATCCTCCTACTAAAAGTTCATAGCACGTGACAAGAAGACAGGCATTATTCTACTAGCTAGAGGAAGATGGGGAGTGAGAAATAACAAATAAATTCATAATTCTAGTATAGAGAAACGCAAGATAATGACACATGTAGGGAGGAAAAGAGAGAGGAAAACCATATATTTAGCGGCACCGTCGTCCAATCGCTCCATCAACTGCAGAAATGCGCAGCATTTGTATTCAATTTGAATGAGAAAACAGAAAACGCCAAAAGTTATTTTGATACTGTAACTTTAATTTCAAAATAATGAGCAATATAAGCTTCGCTACATATAAACACAGCATGTATCTACATACAAGCATCGCTGCATATACATAAACATAGTATATATAATCACAATTACAGAGTGGACGTACAAGAACCTGAGCCATATCAGAAGGAAAAGCTCACAACTGGATAAAAACAAAATAAAACCCCAAAAGAAAAAAATAAATAGCAAAACTGCAACTCCAAGTTTGGGAAACAGTGAAAGCATGAATAAAAAGTATTAGTTCTTAATATGGTATTGTATTAAATATTGCGGCTCTGTAAGAAAAAGCTACATGATGATACATAGTAATGGCTGCAGACCTGAACTCAGAGAAGGCAAAACATGGCAGATCTTGGGTTAGAATGCGGGAGACAAACGGTGCTAAGAAATTAATGTAAAGTTGAAGGTTCTCAGTGTTTGACTA
The DNA here is from genome assembly GCA_037074495.1 of Acacia confusa. NCBI lineage: Eukaryota > Viridiplantae > Streptophyta > Magnoliopsida > Fabales > Fabaceae > Acacia > Acacia confusa. The sequence continues at coordinate 1,225,211 of CM073507.1, read as the reverse complement.
GCTATCAACAATCTGTTTGCCTCTACGCAGGGTGTGATCGATTCCTAAAACTAGCAAGAAAACTACTGCAGAAATCTGTAAATGTAGTACTTTTAAGTTTCAGGCATAATGTCTTCCATCTCTGATTCTCGTACCAAATGCAAATGCATAACATTAAATATGTCCGAAACAACAAATTTCTAATCAAAGAAAATTAGATTAACTAACATTGAATTGCTCGTTTCTCTCCATAAGTCTACTGAGCTTGGAAATATACCAGATAGAACTACTACCAATTTATTCTCTGCAAGGATGGCTGAATGACATACCTGATAGCTGAATCTGAGCTCAAAACAGATTCTTTTTAATGCTCTGGTGTATGTTTCCCTAGAATGAAAGCAAGAAACTTATCAAAAAGAAAGTGTGGAGTAAATCCGTTATGCCCGGGACAAGTGGAGCAATGAAAGCATTTTAATGTCAGAAAACAGAGAACTTGATATATAAACCTGAAAACGGTAGGAAAAAACGATCAAGTATAGAGATAAACCTGTAAATGATAGCACAAGAATCAGTTTACGGGTTAAAGCAACTCAGGATTAAATAATGCAAGCAAGATGATTTCATGTCGATGGGCTCTTCATGTCATTATGGTGCACGAGAAAGACCTGATAGTTGAATCAGCCCTCAAAACAGGATTTTTTTTTAAGCCCTGGTGCTTGTTTACAGAGAAGAAAAAGCGAGAAAATTCCAGGAAAGAAAATGGGGAGCAAATCTGTTATGGCAGAGCAAACGGAGCAGCCAAAGCTTTCCTCTGCACTCACGTAGTGAAGACTGAAGAGAGAGAGGAGGGATCAAATAATCAGTGACGACGCCCAAGTGTTGCCGCTCACGTGCCATATCGTTGGCGGTTCAATGATTCTCTGCTGTAGAGTGTTGTGGAATCCAGTATAGCCCATGTTCTGACCAGTATATTAATGACGCGTGGATACATTACTTAGAGACCATTTGAATTGTCATGTTCTGATTGGTGCAAGAACTACACACTCCCTTGAGGAGGAGGAGGATATAATTTTTTGGGATCTTTTCTGTTTGTTACGTTTTTCTGCTCGTGTAACGAATCTCCAAAACCAAAAGGATGTCACATCTCACCACCCCTCACGCGTTGAGTTGAGGTCCTTCCTTGCAAATTATATAATTATAATATATTCATAAATTATAAATACAGTTAAATTATACAGAGATATGTTAAAATTTAAACTTGAAAAATAATATTTTATTCTTAAATAATGAAATTTTGTATAATTTTAAAGTTATTAAAAAAAATTTTGGTCTAAAAAATTTAACACAAACTGACTTATATTGTTAATTTGCATACAGCATACTATTATTTCAATAATAAAAACGTGATAGAATTTATTTATACGGTTACTCAAAATTTTATAATCTTTTTTATATTTTTGATTCACATAAAAGTATAAGTAAATTGAAGCTTAAAAACGTGTAATTATTGAATTATCATTTAATAAATTGCTGGTCGAACAATATTAATGTGGTTATTATTTATTAAAAAAAATTAAATTTTTAAAAAATTTACGTTAAGGTTTTCAAGGAAATGAAATCGTTTACGCGCAGTTGAGTTTGATGTTATATAATGTGTAATTTAACTTATAAACGCATACACTATTCTAAATATTAGAGTAAAGAAATTTATTAATCACCATTTTCAGACATTTTGAAATGAGACATATTTATATGAAAATATAATAGTACTAACACAGTAACACTAGACTTTAATTTCACAAGTCAAACAGTATAACCCTTCCCCGGCAAGGGGGTGAATTGGATAGTTTATAAAAAGCTCAAATTTAAGACAAGTAAAATAAGTAATTTATAAATTGTTAATTTATATACAATATGAAGCCTAAAAACATTTTAATGTTATTATTGAATTATCATTTGATAAACTGCTAATTGAACAATAATAGGGTTATTAACACGATTCAGGTTATGAGGGATAAGAAATTGTGTACACACAATTGAAAATTGACGTCATGTGATGTGTAATTTAACTTATAAACGCACTCACTATTTTTATTATTGGAGTAAAGAAATTTATCGACCACCGTTTCAAACATTTTGAGATGAATTATATTTATATATATATAAAAAATATATATATACTAACATGATAGGAGTATAAAATATAAGAGTTTCACAAATCATAAGCAGTAGTGAAGTGCATGCATGCATGCTAGAATCGAAATTGAACAAATACTACGTGCTATTTATCACGGGCCATTAAGATATACTCATACCTTCAGATAAAACACGTTATAAAAACAGTTTCCATCGTTAACCCAAAACAACATAGAAATTTTCTCATAGTTATGTATTGTGGGTATTTAAATTGAACACTTAAAGAAATATTAGGATCTGCACTTTTTGATTGAAACTCTGAAAAGTTAGGATTTATCGTCTTTTTGCCAATAACAAGTATACATTAAATAGTATTTTTACTATATATACGGGTAGGTGTTATAATTGATCACATTTTAAAGAATTCCTCACTTTTTATATTAATCTTTATAGATTCACTTTTACAACAACCTATTATATCTTTGTAATTCTTTAGATGGTTAAGCAATCTAAAATATTTTATCAATTCTAAAGTATTTTATAATATAATACATTGAAGTTTTTTAGGTGTATTTAACGTTATAAAGTATTTTTATTGTCTTAGTGCTAAATGCACAAAAAAATATTTTAGAGTGCTATATATACACACATAAAATAAGATATGTAAAGGTGTGGATAAAAAAATATTTTAAAATGCTAGGTTGTAGACGCCACTGAAAAAATAAATAAAAAATCATACTGCTTGTGAAAATTAACCCTTTTATTAAAGGAAATACGAGTATCACCTATTGCTCACGCATATGAAATCTACCCATCAATACTGTGACATGAAAGAAACAACAATTTTTTTTTTTTTAAAAAAAAGACATAAACAACAACTAAAAAAATATTAGATTTTGGATAGTAGCTTCCTATATAATTATAATAATAATAATAATAATAAAAAGCTTTCAGAAAATCATTATTTTCAACATCTAAATTATGATTTTCAGTCAAAATTATAATTTTATAAAATTTGAAAGTGTTTGAATAGCTTGTCCAAAGTATATTATAATTTTAACGGTTAAAACCTATTTTGTATTTTCCGTGTATTTGGCAGCTTTACTTTTAAGCTAAAACCATCGTTTCCGAAGTGAAACCACGGAACCCAAATCCCTAGGAATTCATATTACATGTTTCTTAGGTACTTGTCCCTCTAATTAGAGGGTTGAAACATTTTTTAAAATTTTTTATATATTCTATTTATTTAAATTAAAAACTATATGTTACATTCTGAATTTTTTTTAACACCCAATATCTCAAATTAATTAATTTTCATAATACTGGTGTGTTAGAAGGAAAATATTTCTGAATACAGGATTAAAAATTAATTAATTTGAGATATTAGGTGTAAAAAAATTTTAGGATATAACATATAGTTTAATCTAAATAAATAGAATATATAAAAGAATAAAAAAAAAATATTTCAACCCTCAAATTTAGAAGGACAAGCACCTATAAAAATAAGGGAGAAGGATGCAATGGAATGTGAGGTGCTGGGATGGTCCCCCACCTGAGAGTTGTGGTGGTGGAGGAACGGAGGCGCAGCAAGAAGCAGAACGACAAGCCACAGAGGAGGCGTCGCAGCTTTTTAACCTTTGCTCTCGTAATTAAGGAGCACTCGTTTTGTACTCACTGGTTGGTTCAGCCTTGGTCGTCCAAAGTGTCTCCCCCAAAATCTGAGCAACCAACTATTTCCACATTTCATTGAGCAAAGAATTTGCAAATTAATGCAGCTTCGAATCGGAGAGCAGAGCAATCGGGTCGTACTCTGAGCGCAGTGTTCTTTTTTTCAAGAGAGGAGTATCGTCATCATGTGCAGCTCTCGCCATAACAAACATAACAGTAGCTCTCTCTCTCTCTCTCAGCGCGCGCGCTCACACACTATCTTAATGGATTATCAATTTATACCAAAAAAATAATTATTGATTATCAAAGAAATAGAGATATCCATATTCATGAATGATGAATATTTCCTATTCTTTTGATTTTATTTTATTTTTCTTCTCTCGAGACTTATAGGCTTTTAGCTATTTCCATTTATCAATCACAGGTTTCATTATTGTTGATATTAATGATTAAAATGTAATTAAAATCCAACATGGGGCTTCCCTAATTTCATTCTAGGATCCTCAATCTCTATGTTCCAATGCATATCAGAGAAATTAGCATCTCTGGCTCTTCTTCTCCACTTGAGTATGTTTTTTTCCATTCTCTGGCTAAGCCCACAATATGATTGCAGCTCTTGTGGCATTTCCTCATATACGTCCCACCACAACCGGTGAGCTGAGTCACTCGCAAACACACGACGATCCTCTATGTTCCAATTACAATCATAATCCTTATAACACATCCATGGCTTCACCCCCAAATAATGCATCCCGTACACTTCATCTTCTTTTATGTCCCCTGTATCCTTCAGACGATTTAGCCTGCTTGGCAGCCTGTGCCACCATGTGAACACCTCGTTCACAAAGCCTTGATCACCTTTATTATAAGACTCTGTTCGTGAAACTCTCCTCATTAGCTCCTTAAACATGCACTTGGATGGCTCTATTATCATCAACCCAGAATTGAAGAACACGAAGTCATTAGGCGCGGCTGATAACTGAGGGTAGGCGAAGAAATCGTCCATGTTTTTAAGGACTAGGAAATCAGAGTCGATGAAGATGACTTTGTCGTACTCTGTGAGCTGCCATATCCGAAGCTTACTGTAGTTCCACTCATTATAGGAACCTTTCTGGGCAAAAGGATTTTTTATGCGTTGAATGAGCTTGATCTTCCATCCTGCGGCTTCAAGGCCGTTCATGGAGTTGGGACTGATTGAATTGTCTGCGAGGAGGATGAGGTCTCTGGTGTAGTTATAGAACTGAATGACGCTCTCTGGAGTTTGAAGAATGCTCTGGGCTAAAGCAATTGCTCCACACACATAATCTTCTGAGGAGTGAAGCACTGTGACATAGGCCAGTTTTGGCCTTGGGTCTTGCTTCAACACCTTCAATTCTGACAGATAAGCTCTCCACACCTCTTTCCCTGTCAATTTATTCCAGGAAATAAATAAATTCTCAATAAAAAATGGACATAGATTACTGGATAGGTTGTCATTATTGCCTTGTAATGTGAAGATAGTAAGGAATCAGGGTGGCATTATGACCTTCCTTATTAGTCAAGATACTGTTTTTAATGCTAATGAATCAGTTTGGAAAAGCAATATACAATGAATCTAAAACATACCCGATTGTGCATAAGCAGGAGCAATCTGGCATGATCCAGGAGGCATGAGAGTTTTCTGCTTAAGCCTTGTTAATTCAGGCTTGTAAACCCAATACTCACCTTGATGCATCAAAAGATCATCACATCTGAAAATCTCGATCATGGGACCACAATTTCCTATGAACACGACATACACTTTTCTGAGACTATCGCCTTCTAACTGCATCCACCCACCTTCCACTACCAAATTAGCCACCACCAAATTCACTTGTAACCTAAACAAGTCCCTAAGCCCTCTCTTCTCTGTTCTGTCACTATTCCCACATGGAGCTCTGGCCACCACCACATTCACGTCTTGGTAATTTTCCAACGTTGGCATAGGCATGTCTGGGCACTTTGGGACACCCCATTTATGATCTTCATCGATCCACGCAGGAAAAAAATCTTTCCATTTCATATTCTTATCGACACGATCAAATTTGACAGATACCGTTTGTGATACTTGTGGATACAATTTACGCAATTTCTCGTTCAGAGTATCATGCTCTGTTTCATCTATATTAACCAGACCCACCTTCATCTTTTTGGTGTTAACATCTCTTGCTATGACATCAAACCAGGCGAGTTCGGTGCTCTGTTCCTGAAGTAATGATCTTTGGGATTTCAATGGAGGTGTGTAGAGCAGCAGCGGGGGAGAGACAAGCAAGAGACAAAAGACGAAAGCTTTTTGGTGGAAAGACAAACGACAAAGGAGAGACTTAGAGGCCATTTGGTTCGGCCTCTCACTATTTTTGTTAAAGTTAATGAAAGACATTAATTTGATTTATATTCGATGAAATGGAAAACGGCTGATTTGCGTGTGAGGTGTACCTAGGTATCATTTTATTGTCACCCGATTAGATGCATGAATTTGATTAAGATCATTGGACCTCATTTTGTTTGCCATTTTTGGTTTATTATTGTCGTAATTAAGGGCTTATTTAGTTAGGAATTCCATTGCAGCTTTACAATAGTAATAGTTATTGCATTATTACTCCTAGTTGTAATTAACCATTCTAACAAACTAATAAAAACAGTTAAAATCAATAAAGTTATTCTATAATTTAAGTAATTTTTAATATTACTCTTACTAATTGCCTTAAACTCTAATATTATATTAATTATTATTATCACCTTCTACCTTATTAATTATAGGCATATATAGAAAAAAAAAACAATTAATGCTTTTTTAGATACAAGCAGATACTTTATAAAAATAACTAAATACACTTATTAAGTTGATGTTTTGTAATAAAGAAAATAAGGAGTATAAATCATTCGTCATGGCCATAATATACAAAAGGACAAAATTTAATAGATATTTAAACTGGGTCTTTAATTCTTCAAATGATTTGTCATCCGATAATATCAAAAGAAAGGGGCTAACATTCTTTTTGGTGAATTGAAGATATTTTTGTTAAACTTGTGAGTTGACTCTCCAAATAAAATCATCCTCATAATTTATTTTTTTTATGTTTCTAGTTTACAAAAACAAGTTGAGTCATCAATAAACTCATATAAGTTATAAACTTAGTTGAATTCACAAATTTGTATGTTGAGTTTACTATTTTTAAGCTTCTAACTTATAAAACTATGTTAATTTATTCTTAAATTCGTGTTAACTTTGTTGATTTGATCATGCTCAACAGCTTTATAAATAAATTTTATAGAAATCTCTTTGTTAAATATGATAAATGATTAATGTTGATGGTTTTAATTTTAATTATTTGAATTCAAAATATTTTTAAATAAAATTATTGTGATTTTAATATTTTAATTATTTAATTACACACTAGTAATACCTATTTAATAATAAAAGGAAAGTCTTAGGAATTTACGATTTGAATTCATAAAATAGGTTTACTCATTATCACAAGTTTACTTAAACTCGTGAGTTTAAGAATCTTCATCAAATTAACATTTATTAATTTATTGATATTTAAAATAGTCAAAATATTGTTGTTTAGTGCCAAATTAATTAATTACTTTATCTAATCTTTATTTTAAGGCACCAACTACCTTTAACTAATTCATCTATTACTATTTTCCTGCTATGTTATCATTAAAATACTTTCTTTTGGATCTACATCATCATTAGTGTAACATCCCGGATTTCTAAAGTTCGAATAACATAAATATTCCAATGGTTTTCATAAATAATAATAGAAATCCAAAATAATCATTATCCAGAAGGTGTCACCTCCACACTTGTATGGAACAAGTGCAAGGCTTCTTATTTCAGGAAATAAGTCTAAACTTAAACAGAATGTTTATTTCGAAAAAAAAAATTAAAGAGAATAAATGAAAGTAGATAACTAGAGTTTATTATCCGTCATCCTCACTTCTCACTGCTAGCCCCAATCTTTGAAACCTATTCACTGAAACTCTTCTCCCCCGAAGGATCATCGCAGCCCAAAAATACACACATCAGCAAACGCTGGTAATCCTAATTAAATAAAGGTAAAATAAAATAAAACAGAAATAAATAAATAGGTAAATAATTTGATATGAATTGAAATAAAAAAAAATCATAAAATGAAATAAAGTAATTGTAAAATAAAATAAAATAATTCCAAAATAAAATTAATTAATTACAGAATAAAATTAAGTAATTGTAAAATAAATTAATTCCAACATAAAATAAAATAAAAAATAAATTAATTACCAAATAAAATAAGATGAGGGCATCATAACTGTATATGTATAAATAAAAAGATGTCATTATTTTTAGAATTTACTAGTGGGAAGAGAACCATGGTAGACCCGGGAAACCCTGCCAGTCTATTCGGGAAACCTGCCAGTCACAAATAATCAAAATTGGCCATATCGTAATTTCTTCCTAGTGTGCACACCTCTTCCCAAAGTTGCTACTAGTGTCCCGGGAAACCCTGCCAGACACCACTTTGGGAAGAAGTGATATATCGGTTCACATCAAAAAAATTCTCGAAAGCATAAAGCCTTAAAAGTGTGTTCATCACTTTAGGAGGTATCATCTCAAAGCTATCCTCCCACAATTAAAATATTTTAATCACACAAAATAAAATAAAATAAAATAGGACCGAAGCACATAAATGATTTGAAATAATCATTATCAATAAACAAAAAGATGACTAAGCCAACAATATTGTACGTAGGTGCAAAGGCATTCCAAAATATCTAAAATAGTGGCTATATAATAACCTAGCCCGAGCTGCTTGAAGAATTTCAAATTGATTCATTGTTGTACGATTCGACCATCAATGCCTTATGGATCTCATGCTTTTGAAGTTCACCATCTCTCTCTCTCTCTCTCTCTCTCTATAAAGTGGACCACGTTTCTTCAGATATACAAATAACCATACATATATATGTTGATTAAAAAGGAAGAGACAAATGATTAAAAATAAATAAAGACGATGGACCCACGGCAAAAAGAAGAAGAAGACCAATAAAGTATATCGATTAAAAGTTGCAGTAGGATTTTAAATTAATTAAATAAGAAAATATGAAAAAGATTTTCAGATGAAGTAAAAAAAAACAACAAAATAATAGAACTTAAAGTTGAAGATTTGTAAAACAATCAAGTAAAAAAAATAAAAATAAAAATTGAACGGAGTTTAAAAAGTAAAACAAAGTATGAAACAAAAAAATAAGAAATATTTATTAATTAACAATCAAAATTTATTTTCAAATCAAATTTAAAAAAAGTAAGATGGGGTTTTCAAAAATACATATTTTTAAATCAATCAAATAAGAAAATAAGAAAAGGATTCTCAAATGAAATTTTGAAACAAGAAAGTAGTAGAACTCAAATTTAAAGATTTTAAAAAAAATCAAATCATAAAAACTATAAGAACAACAAAACAAAAGTAAATAAGAATTGAAGAGTGTTTAAAAGTAATTACAAAGAATGAACAAAAATTAGAGACATTTAAAAAAAAAAATTATTTTTGAATCAAATTTTTAAAAAATAAGATTGGGTTTTTCAAAAATACAGATTTTTAAGTCAATCGATGAAAAAAAAAATTTCAAATGAAATTTCGAAACAACAAAATAATAGAAATTAATGTTGAAGTTTTTTTTTAAACAATCAAATAAAAAAAACAAGAAGAACAATAAAAAAAATTTAAAAGTAATTACAAAGTATGAAATAAAAGTAGAATTATTTATTAACAATCAAAATATATTTTCAAACCAAATTTTAAAAAAGTAAGATAGAGTTTTCCAAATTTCAAATTTTTAAATCAATCAAATAATAAAATATGAAGAAGAAAAAAGTTGCAGCAGGAAGGGATGCCCAGAAGGAGAAGCCATGACTCACGCAAACCAAGGAAGGAGATATAAGGGTATAGAAGAAATCATAATCAACCTATGTTCATTCGAAAAGAGGAAAAAAAAATTGTTCTAGTAGGGGGTTAGGATTACCTGGTCTCTGTGTTTGTTAAGCTCCTAGAAGGGAAACTCTGCCGCAAAGGATGTTTCAAAGAGAGAGCTAATGAACGATGACTAAAGTTAGGCGGCTAAACCTAACTTATAATTAGGTTCTTAGGGTTTAGTCATTAGCTGGGCTTTGTGGGTTGGGCTTTTAATTATTGCTAGACTAATAAAATAGTGACAAATCATTTATTAGATTCTAATTTAATTTAATTTTTATCTATCCATTTATTACTATTATATATTTTTTTATTACTACATTATTAAATTTAAATTTTTAATATTAGTATTATTACTAGTATTATTAGTATTCATTATTATTATTATTAAAATAATAATCAAATCTAGGATATTACATTGTTGATCTAATAAATGATAAAATAATACAAACGTTATTAAATTCTATTAAATCATTCAATAAATCTATACTTAATAAAATTAAATATATCTAAACTAACAACTAATCAAATTAATCTAAACTAAAAAAATTAAACTAATACTATATTATTACTATTATTACTTTTACTTTTAATAATAATAATAATAATAATAATCTGGGGTATTACAATTAGAGTAAAGGTAAAATTAGAAATTTTTATCGATTTTAAATCAATTTAATGATTTTCGATTCGTGAGAAATGATAATTAGAATGGATTACTATTTGATAAGAGGATCTATTGCATCAATCGAGGAATTCGAACTGAATAAGACGTTCTATGACATCATATTTCAGTGCGTGACTTACTAACTGATCCGCTACACAATCACCTTCTGGAAAAGTATGCTCAATCCCAAAATTATAATCCAATCTCAAGATAATAACCCGGATAGCGAATACTTTTACTTTTAATATAGATGATGGTCAAGTGTGATTTTCATTTTCACTCAATGAAATCCATGGCAACCCATTTGCGCTATTGCTTCAAATGGCTACCATTGCAAATTGGTAAAATCTCCCTGAATCACAGATTCTAGATCCTTTCTTAAAAATAGCTTTTCTCTCCCAAATTTTACAATCTTTCCTAACATACTGTGTTCCAGAGTATGGCTTTTGGTGTCTTTCCCAATACACCACTGAAGAATTCGAATGTCATGAAACATGAGAGGCTGGCTTGGGGTCTGAGCCTATCCTTAATATTCTTGTACACCTGATTTTTTTTTAATCAATACCTGGCTTTCACACTTCTCACTCCCCACTAATATTCGGTTGGTCAATTTGTTACTTCTCTTGTCCTTGAAGGGAAGCTCTGCTGATTATGCCCAGATGGCCCCACACAGATGTTAAAGCTTTGGTTTTAATTTAATTGGAACATGCATATTCTTTGGTAAGTTGTGTGAGTATCTGAAAGCGAAAGAAAAGAATGATAATTTTGGCAAGATATCAAGATTTTTCTAATTTCTTGCGTATTATCATCATCTTTCCACAGCATAACAGAGATCTGGAAACAGCCCTCAATATCAAATACAGATAACATTCGACTTCAAAGGTATGGGTATGGGCACCGAGGCTTATAAATCACTAGAATTGGATGCATATGAGAGCTGTTACAACTCAAACACTCCGCGAGTTGTTCATAACTCGTCCTCTGTTTTGGAGAGATGGATTCAGAGGAACGAGAAACATCGGAGATCAACGAAGAGGGAGAGCATCACCATGTTTCACGGGACGAAAGCACCAAACATGAGCGTGAGACAGTACATGGAGAGGATTTACAAGCACGCAAGGTGCAGCCCTTGTTGTTTTGTGATAGCACAGATATACATGGACAGGTATTTTGAACGAAAGGGTGGCTATCTCACGTCTTTCAATGTCCATCGCCTCCTCATCACCACCGTTATGGTGGCAGCCAAATTTGTTGATGGCGGGTAAGTTGTACAAATATTGCAGAAACTGGAGAAGAGGATGGGTGGTTGGTAATTTATTGATTGATTGAATGAATGAAAGCAGGTGTTACAGCAATGGGCACTATGCGAGAGTGGGAGGAGTGAGCACGGCAGAGATGAACAGAATGGAGTTGGAATTGTTGTTCAGTCTGGATTTTAGGCTCTTCGTTACCACTGAACTCTTCTGCAGCTACTGTGAGCGCCTTCATCAACCGGTGCTTCAAAATTATCACACTCGCCCTATCGCCAAGAAAGGACCACTCTAAGGCAAGTAAGGTCTTGTATTAGAGATTCAATTCCGCAGTGCAGTGTTTTACCTTGATATATCAAACTTACAAACATGTATAAAATTAAGCCGTTACAGGACTACATTTTGAATTCACCCTTGATCTAGTTAAATCTATTTATTAATCTTGCCTCCTTTAATGGCGGTAAGTTATCCCCATGACTTCAACTCTTTAAAAAAAAAAAAAAAAACACTTTATTGGGATTAATTTTGAGTGACGAAAAAAATAGTTACTCATTTTTTTAAAAGTTTTGACATCATCAAATTTCACTTCTTAACAATCCTTGAATTAGTTAATTTTAATTAAAAAGGCTAAGATGCAAAAATGTATATATACTTAAATATCCAACACCCATAAATATTTTTTGGTGAAAGAGTGTCCATGAACTTTTGAAAAGGGCATTTTTGCTAAAATAGATCAAAAAAAAAAATTGTCAAAATATACCGGTAGGGAAACATTTTTCAAAACTAACCTAATTAGTAACGCCACTGTACAAGTGGCGCTGCCACCTAGGTGGCGTCCCATGTGGCGATGCCACCTATTTTTTTTAAAAAAAATAATTTTTTTTTTTGGGTAGCTGGCGCAGGCAACAAAGCTGCCTGCACCAGCTTTCCCCCTATCAGATTTTTTTAAAAATATTTTTTTATATAATATAATATATAATATATATTAATAATATATATTAATTTATAATTATTATATTATTTATAATATATATTATATATTATATTATATAAAAAATATTTTTAAAAAAATTTGACAAAGGGTTAATCAATTTAATTTTTAATTTACTATAGCGACAAAGTCATCGTACGGAGCTAGATGTGTTAATTAATTGGAACCCTTATTCGCATAACTTTCCCGAGTCTAATTCAAGAGCGAAGTCCAAAATCTTATAAATAAAATATTTATAATGTGATAAAAAATATAAAAAGAAAGTTGGAAAGTAATCAACTGTACATTTTGATGGGAAGAAAATTAAGGGGAACAAAAGAATACAATGAGAAAAAACTCTCTAAAATATAGTAGAAAAATTAGGGCTGGTTTGTTTTCTTATTTAAAAACAATTTTTTACTCTTAGAAAAAATTAAGAAAAAAACTTGTTTAGTAATTTAGTTTTAGTTAGGTTTTATTTAAAACAAAAAATAATAACCTATTTTTTTTTAAAAAAAAACAAAAACCCAAAACAATTTTAAAGATGTTTTCTTGTTTTTGTTTTTTATTTCTTACTTTTCATATAATATATATTATTAATAATATATATATTATATGAAAAAATATATTAATATATAATTATTATATTATTTATAATATATATTATATATTATAATATATAAAAAATATTTTAAAAAAATCTGATAGGGGGCGTCAGAAAGCTGGCGCACGCAGCTTTGCTGCCTGCGCCAGCTACCCCAAAAAAAAAAAAAAGGTGGCGTCCCACTTATATAGTGGCGCCACATCATGTGTGGCACCTGTTGACGTGACGCTATCAACTAGGTTAGTTTTGAAAAATGTTTCCCTACCACTTTATTTTGACAAATTTTTTTTTTTAGTCTATTTTAGCAAAAATGCCTTTGAAAAGGGAGCAAAAAAACCCTTCTCGGTCAACCCCCCAACTCTCTCTCTCTGCCCCCTCAACTCCATTGCCCTCACTCGCCAACTTGATTTTCTGCCGGAGAGGTCCATTGAGAGAGAGAGAGAGAGAGAGAGAGCGCCTTCTAGCAGGACGATGTCATTGCCATAGTAGGCAAACTTGAGAAGGTGGTCGTAACATTTCATTGTGCAGCCTCTCATTTTCAAGTAAAAATGCCTCTTGATAGAGAAAAGTGACAGTTAATCTCAGATGGTGATGCTCGCATCAGCTTGAATTACAGGGAGGTAACAATGGAGGCCTATATGCTTTCCTCACCTTCTTCTTCCTTTCCTCCTTCCCACTCTCAACCGGACAAGGAATACAGGGACTGCTCATCACTATCCCCTTCTGGTCAGATAAAAGTTGACCCAAACATACACATGACTGCCCATCCGCACACTGATGCCACCATATGTTTAAAAGAGAGAGAGGGAGGAGGAGGGTGAGGAAGGGAGATGGTGTGGGGTTTTTTTTTTAAAAAAAAATAATCATTAAAAAACAAGCATGTGGCGCCTGGAAGTAACGGACATCTACCAACACCAGCATCGACATCGACAGAGGTGTATTTTTAGTTTTTTATTCTCTCTTTTTCTAAGTTTACACTTTTACACCTTATGGATTTAATGTTTCTGCCTTTAAAGCAGAAACATTTTATTTGTCTCATTTACATAAAAGTGAGTGTGTCCATTATTATTTTCTCTCTTTTCTCTTGATAATGAGGCTCACTTACTTTTATGTGAATGAGGCAGATAAAATATTTCTACCTTCAAGGTAGAAACATTAAACCCTAAAAATAATTTATGGTACTAAATGCTCTTCTAAGAAAATAAAAACATTTTTACACCTTAACTCTAATTATAAACAAAGGAAGTATATCAAAACTCAGATTTCAAAGTTCAGGTTCAGGGGATGGGAGGAGGGAGGCAAGTCCAAAACACAAAATGGCTAGCCAGTTTAGCAAATCTTGTTGGCTGATCCCTATTTCAATTCTAATATATTAAACGTTCATATTGACGTCCCATACTCTTGACGGCAAATATTCTACAGGGAACAAAATGACAGAACGATAACAGAAGTGAATTCTAGAAATCAAGCTAAGTTACCCTAAATCACAAAAACAAAAAAACAAAAACCTCACTTCCAAGTGTTTTATCAAGTCTTCCAGAAAATCAGATAAATACTGCAACGTGCCTCTCAAACCATATATTTATTTTTTTGCCGACACCTCATAAATCATTCACTATTGCTAATTTTGACAAAATAAACATAAAAAAGCAAAACATTTTAACACGCCTCAGCTGCGTATTATTACTTGCATGACGTGAAAGCCTCGAACTAGCAAAAACCAACAAACATGGCAAAAAAGCTTAAATGTATAATTTTTCTAACTGCAACCTTAACCTGAAGAATCAAAATTAAAGGAAAAAAAATTATATAATCAGAACAAGCAAAAAAGAACTAGTAGAGACGGCATAAACAGAGCCAAATAGGAAGCTGGCTAAGCATGCCAGGAACCTCAGGATGAAGATTGGCTCGCTCGCTACAAAATGTCTTCAACCAGATGCATTCTTCCTAGCAGAATAGACGCGATATGCTGCCAGCCCAACGACAATAACGGCAGCTCCAACTGCAATTTTGAGATAATGAAATGTATAAAGATATAATGTATATCAAAAACAGAACACCATAAGCATAAAACATAGCTCTTCCCAAACAAAAATTGAAGCAACATTCTAAACAGAATGCCCAATTAATTCGAGGCAGAGCCCTCAAATAGAAATGAACTACTACTGCAAAGCTGAAGAACCTAGAATCCCAAACAAATCTAGACTCCCTTCGATTGTATTTCAGACAAGGCTTGTTGATTTAAATTGTATTCCAGATCAAGCAACCCAAGAAACCAGATGTAGCGAGTAAATGATTCAAACATACCAGAAACACACATAAGAGAACGATTTATAAGGCGGTGGTACTGCTTGCGACTTCTCCCAGCATCAGTTTCTGGAATGCTCAAATGTGGCTGCTCTGCAGCAGTTACAATTCGGTGAAACACATTAATGAAATCACCTAACTTTACACTGATTGGTATAGGAGCCTCGATTCCCATATCCTGACTAACCTACAAAGCACAAAAACAAACAAAAGCAAGTCATTAATGTAATTTCAACTGGTCTAAGAAAGAGATGTGGATTGAAACGATCACAGAAGCCACCGCATTGCTAGTATATATGGGGCAGAAATAATTCTAAACTGCAAAGATTGCTGACTCCAAATATTTCATCCGTCAGTCATCATCCTCACAAAATATTATCAAACATCAGGAATAAAAAATATACAAAAACTAGCTCAATTAACCTTGTTTACAGGTCTAGGAATATCAGGTTCCCAACCCCAATCAAAAGATGACATAAATTAAACATCTGGGTAGATTTCCTCAAAAGCATAGGTACAGACTACAGCTTACTATATATGAACTTGCTCAATTATGCACACGACCATGAGAATGGTTAAGTCATTTGAACATACCCTCGTTGACTCTTGGATGGCCATTGAAAATGAATCCAAATCGTCCTTGGCAGCAACAATGAGGCAAGGCACCTCAAAGCCAGTATCCTCACCATGACTAGCAATATCTACAAGGAGTTCAGATGCTGCCTTCCATGAGGACTCATCAGACCTGGAATGAAACTTAGGCCAGCATTACTGTCTATAAGAGAATGAACTTAGACCAGATGATCATCATTGCATAATCTCAGCTTAGTTAAAAAAACTGCTGAGATAATTAGCTTATCTTGAAACTGTTCGAACAAAGATCATTTAAATACACAATTCATTGTATTGAAAGTATATTGTTCAATAGCATATACTTATCCAATGGTGATGTTAAGTATCATAGAATATTTAGTAATGGGTCATTTGAGGAAAAAATCAAGATCCTTTCTCCAAAGAGATCGAAATAATGGCCAACTATTATTCATTAGTAACATAATATCTATCATGTCAATGGTCACCTGTCATGAACAAAAACAGCTATGTCACAAGCAGCCAAAGACTCCTTGTTGACCAACAGCTTCTGAACCCCATCTTCAGGAATCTCTCTTAGTATAAGATATTTTTTGTTCCCCTGGAAAAAGAAATTGGAAATATAATGATTTACTAAGCCTACTTATTGAACTGAACTCTTCAAGACAACAATATTTAAAAGCATCACCAGTTAAACAGTATGTCATGATCATTTGCTACAAATCATTTTATTGAAAGATGTTGACCAAAAGCAAATCATCGACAACTCATCCATAAACAAGTTAGAAACATAGTAGTTAATTCCAGATAGCGGCGCGTAGTGTCAAGCCCAAAAAACGCTATAGCGGTATAGCACATTGCGGGATGGCCGCTACATTGAAGATACACATATAAATGCTAAGGAATAAAAATATACTCAAAATGTAAGGCATATTCATCATTAAACAATAAATTATTTAAGTCTATAAAAACCGTTAATAAAACATTAACATATAAGAAAACATTTAAAATTAAATTAGTCTTTAAAGGCCATAAATATAAGAAAAAATTCTCCTTAGTCTTCATCGAAAAAAATTCTCTGTAGGATTTTTTTTTTTATTGTAGCAGGTAGTCACGAACTGAAAAGGCATGAAGTCAGATTTCAGCCAAAAAAAAGAAAAAAACTAAGTAAGAACTGACGCGTTAAGCTTGCTGTTACAGTAGCAACTTTAACTTTTTCTGTGTGGTAGAAAATATAATGAACGAAATCAATACTGTGGCAACTTTTTGTGTGCGTTGAAAATCGATACTGTAGGAACTTTTTCTGTGCATTGAAAATCGATACTGTAGCAACTTTATTGATCTGTACTGGAGAAATAGAAATAACCATCGAACTGAAAAAAGGAACCGAGCTCTCGCCTTTGAACTCACGAATCAGAGGTGCTGAAATCGAAAATCACGCGAGGGGTTGAAAACGGAAATCAGAGATTAGATATCGCTCTCGCGGCGCCGACTGTTCTGGATTCTTTCAGACTTTCAGGAATGAACCGGGTAATAAGTATGGGTTTTCGGGTTGGGCTTTCTTTACTGTTCCAGCCTAACCTAATGGAGCGACGCACCGTGACTGGCGCTACAAGCGCGACCTTGAAACACTCCGCAATGGAGCTTCTGTTGCGTCAAGGCCCTGTTCTGCGCCGCTCCAGCTCTATCGCAACGCTATAGCGCGCAATTGACTACCCTGGTTAGAAATATAAATAATTTATAGTGCCACAACCACAAGCATGACAAGAGTTAAAATCTAAATGACAACATGCATGAGAAGAGAAGCCATTTACCATGAAAGTGTCAACGACATTCACTGCATAACGATCCTCAGAAGTTGGATTGTAAATATCAGAATATGGCCTGCATTTTCAATTCAGCAACACTAAGATTATAATATGCTCGATTATTAAAGTTCACACGAGTTGCCTTTGAAATAAAAATACCTTCCAATAAAGGAATTCAACAGAGCAGATTTGCCAGCCTTCCTGGGCCCAAAAACAAAGCACTGCAAAATGTTTCTGTCTGACTTTTGCTTCTTGCGATCAAGGCGCCGCTTCCTTGTCAAACGTATAGCAGATGATGGATCCCCAGTGTAGCCAATATATATCAGATTCTCAACACTAAATCTCGGATTCAAACGTGTCATAAGCGCCCACTGTCCCAAAAAAAAGAAAAAGAAAGAAACAACACCCCAGTCAAAACAGGTGGAAATAAAATGATCAAGTACGTTGCAACTAATGTGAGAAATGAATAAAATAAAAAAAAATGCATATATACGTGGAGAAAGATTTATAGCAACTAATGTGGGTCCTGCACATCGCCCGAAATCTGAGAAATGAATCACTCTATTCAATACTCATTAATACTGAGGCTTGACAGAGTTTTTACATGATATACAGATATATAGATTTTGAACCCTTATATCAGTTTCAATTATAAGAAAAGATAAACCTAGTTTCTCAGAACAGCCGAGAGTTATATTACAATTGGAAAGAAGACCAGGGGGAGTTGAGATAAAATGGGAGATCTGCACACCTCTGAAAAAAACGCATCAAGTGAAAGCCCTCCAAATGCATTTTTCTCTGCTGCATCCTCATATGGTGTTCCAGTCCAAGGACTACAATATACCCCAAGGGAAAAAAGGCAAAATAAATTAAGCAAGCAACATTGCATGAGTCATTATTTGATATTAGGATTTGGATTCTCAAATGGCATACATATATCAAAGCGTTAACAAAGAATAAACAACCAAATACTAATAGCAGTTCACAAGCATAAGTTCAAGGGGAGCACAAGTACAGAGAAACTTATAACACAACATTGCCCCAGCCTAAGTGCAATTTAAAGCAGCAGGAAACACATACTCTCTCCGGACCTAAATATAGGATCCTTTTAAATAATTCATGGAATTCAAAAAAGATAGTTAGTATGGTTATTTGTAACAAATATGTAAAGAATCTGTGTAATTTTCAAACAATAATCTTACCATTTAATGATTAGAATTAAATGAGTAGAGATAAAACTCCAAGAAATAGGGATATTACGAGAAAGAAACAATTAATATAGGAAACAATAGGGGATTGGACCTTATATTTAGGACCAGAGGAAGTGCTTCTTCCTATAATTCTACCTAAGCCTAAATTAGCATAAGCATCAGAGTCATGAGATATGATATATATGTAAAGGCTCCCTAAATCAGGAGAATATTAGTCAATTAAGCACTAAAAGAATACCACATAATAAGCACCGATGAGTGGTTTACCATCAATGAGCACTAAAAGAATTCCACATAATGAGCACTGTTCAGCAGTTCACCACCAGAGGCAGATAAATCATGATAGAGAAACAATTAAGACAATAGAATGAAATTCAACTAAAGGAATTGGTGTTGCTTATCATCACAATAGAGAACATCGGATTGTGCATGTAAAAGTAAACCAAATTACCTTTCTGGGGCGGTTGAGAATAATTCTTCAATCTCTCGAGGCTTAAGTACCCCATCCTGTAGGATAAAAGGTGGCAGTCAAATTTTAAGCATAGTCAGGTACACTACCCCTCGTAAATGCCATATCAAAGTGAAACTTCAGAGAAGATAGATGACCACTTGACAAGTTGAGAGCAACAAAATAAATGAACAGGAAAAGAATTATTCAAGATTGTGTGCACAAATGACATACACCATCCCCATCAAATGCATCAAAGATTCCCTTCAAAAAGTCGATTGCCTCAGTTGTCAGCTCCACGCTCTGCAGACATCATTTCAGCCAGTCTAGATCAGGCATTATATATATACATATGAATTCAGTAAATGATGGCTTTTGATATAAGTTTGCACAATATGAAATAGCTACAGGATTAGAGATTTTCCATCTCCAACCAAATCAGACATTATCTGTGTACTTCAAACAGACATAATCTAGACTCAATTAAACAGGAGTATTTGAAATAGTTGCACAATTCCATTTCCACAATCCTATAGCCTCTTTTTCCTTGTTATTTGTAAGTAAGAAGCATCAAGCACAAACTCAAGAAAGGATTATTCAAGTCAAAATAAATAAGCAAGACAACATAAAGTTTCATTATCATGATCAATGCCTAACAGAACAGTCACAATCTTCTGCAAGAAGATATACCTGATCAGGAGCCTGTTTCAAGGATGGAATCAGCTCATCAGCAAGCTTGATATCATCATTATATCCAAACTTCCTGAGGACAGTCCATGTTGTCTCAAGCCGCCCTTTTTCTATAAAAAGGGCATGAAGAAATAGGAAACCTGTCAACGTAAGACCTCGTTCATTCACACCTTCAGCTATTTTTTCTTCTACTACCTTCTTAACACCCACAATTTCAGATGGTTGCAAGGGAGCATTGAAACATTTAACCTGTTTATAATTTGTTAGATGTTTCACAAATCTCACAGGCAAATTGCGTCGCCAAGACATAATAAAAAAAAGTTCTTATTCTTATCATAGTCAAGCTTCCAATTCAATATATTAAGAAGAATATTAAATTCTGAAACCTGAAAATCATTTAGCTCAGCATCACTAAGGGCACCATCTCTGTCATGGTCACATAGGATGAAAATACGCTTCAAGGCCCGTACACATCGAGGCTTTAGAGTTTGTGACTCCTGATCAAATAATGGAGCTGTTGGATGTAGAACGGCCTTCTGGGCATAGTAGAAAACTTCAGGTACCTGTCAGAAAAGATAATCATGTCAACAACAGTGTTCCAACTCACCAAACTAATAATGATATTGATGCATTAAACAGATAATTTATTAGCACCTTAATGATATGATTCCAATATGAGATAAAAATTTACAACGGCATAATTCATAGATACCTGGATATGCCTGAGTGCTGAACACTCGATGCAAGTTTCAATTTCCCGAAACTGTTGCATTATTGGTGACATCACTTGTTCCAAGCTGACTTGCTGATTATCATCTCTCAAATCAAGCTTACAGCCAACCACTATAACTGGGACTTTTACCTGCTCATTAGTATTTCCTTATTCTCAGTCATGTATACAGTTTGAAATGTAATATATTAGAAAAAAAGGAAAAGTCAAAACCTCCAATTTACGGAGATGTGGGAGCCAAAATGTACTC
This sequence comes from Acacia confusa, assembly GCA_037074495.1. Taxonomy (NCBI): domain Eukaryota; kingdom Viridiplantae; phylum Streptophyta; class Magnoliopsida; order Fabales; family Fabaceae; genus Acacia; species Acacia confusa. The sequence goes on along the minus strand of CM073507.1, from coordinate 1,203,927 downwards.
AGTCTATCAAGTGTCTCAGGCCTATCACATGCATAGGTAAGTACAACTGCATCGGCCTGTTTCAACTCTTCAGCAACTCTATTACTATCCTCAGCACTGGAATAATGCGACAGAAACTTAATACGGGTGCAGACAAAAATAAACAAAACTAACAAAAACAATGGCATTATCTCTTCTGAGTTCAAAGAGATGAAATCTTTGAATTGATCAAGCTAACAAATGACAAGGCAAGTGAAAAAGCAAACAGTCACTTTTTCACAGAGTAAATAGCAAGACAAAAATAAAGTAAAAACAATCTCCTTATCAACTAGGACGTTAAACAGTCAACAACAACCACGAAATAAAGGAATAAATTTGAAGCAGATTATATCCCTTGACAAGGGAATCGAAGATCAACCATATCTAAATTAGTCAAAATCACCAAATTCATGCTGCCACTTCAAAATTCCATTCATCCTTCATCAAAGGGTATTACAGAGCTGAAAAAGTCTACATTTTGTGGTTTGAAACAACTGAAAATTTTATCTTTCGTTATCTTTCCAAACCATTGGATGGATTCTTCATTAGTTTTCTTGTTCAATTCAGAATCCAGGAAAAAATAGAAGGACTTCTCTTTGAAACATCCACAAAACAAAAGGCCGTCTTATAGCGATTAGATTATATATCATAACTGAAAAACTGCTTGGCCCAGGTTAATGAAGGCTGCATTGGAAGATTTTTTCCTCGTTGCATTATAAAATTGTCCCTAGGACCGAAAAGAATTCTAACAGAAATACGAATCATCAAAATTTCAGAATTCATACCGGGAAGGTGTATCAATGATTGTGATGGGTACGCGATCAGGATACAGGTCTTCGGGCAACCTCGTTGGAGGCAACAACGGGGGCACATTTGGTGGAAAAGTTTCAGCCGCAGCAGTAATAATCAGGGTTGATTTTCCGGTGCCCCGGTCTCCAGCAACAACAATTCGAACTCCACTCCGGCCACATGGATTCACAGTTTCCGCAAAAGCTCTTGCCATCCGTGCTATTAGCGAAACCCTAAAACCTCATTTTCAAAGTCAGACTGAGCGCATGGACAAATTTTTCCGAGAAGGGCATAAACATTAAAAAAAAAAAAAAAAAACTTTCAAGTATGCAGATAAAATTTATGGCGTTTGTTTTACGCAATGGCCAGATGAAAAAGAAGAAAATGGCGAACAAGTAAAGCCTTGCAAGCTAGGGAGCAGAAAGTGAAAACTAAAATTGAAGTGAGTACAGCCAGAAAGCTTGCACCGAACAGAAATTACGTTGGCGTGAAAGTTAAGCGAGCCTGACTGATGATGATGAGATAAAGGAGTAAGAACAGCTTCTTGTGGGCAATAAGAGAGGAGCAAGAACCCTAGCCGAAGTCCCCGTTGTTGCTGGCGCGTTCTTATCAGGAAAGAGAAAGCCCAGAAGGTGCGTTGTCTCCGGAAATTCCCCCAGAACTTTTCTTTCCCTGAGAAAATTCACCCAGAACTTGTCACGAAAGAAATGTCAAATAATCTACCATTAAATTTTAAAGTTTAAAATCTAATAGATAGGTACGATGGACCAAAAAAACAAAAACAAACAAACAAATGGAGTCAGGTGCCGTCATAGGAGATCTGGGCTCTCCTTCCCCTGGCTTTTTTCCTTCACTATAACAAAAGATTAGGGATAAAAAAATATCACTTAAATTTTAAATCTTGTTAATAAAAAAGAGTTATGGATTAAAAATTCATTTATTATAAAATCACTTATTTTTCATTTTAAATGAGATTTTTTCTAAAAATTACAATTATACTATGTAAATTATTTGATTTATTTCTTAGGATGAGTGGGCTCTTTTGCCCTTAACTTTGTCAAGTAAAGTTAATTTTGTTTTGAAAGTTTTGGGGAAAAATTGTATCTGGGTTGTTAAATTTTGAGTAATTTTACTCCGACCGTTATCTTAATTAAATTTAGCTTTTGATTTATCACATATGTTGAATTAGTAGTTTACATGCCATTTGTGTTTTTAGTCTAGGTAAAAATTTATTCTAGAAGTTTTCACTCAAGAGCAATGTTATTTTGAAAGTTTAAAATTGTAGTAATTTTACCCTAAATGTTGTTTATGTTAAATTTACCCGTTAGTTGACTAAATATGCTTATTTATATTTAAAAATAAATATTTTTTTAGTAAAAAAAATGCATCCATTCAAAGGATTATAAACAATCAAAGAGATTAAAACATTTTGTGGAGGTAATTAAAAGGGTACTTGCCTATCTTAACGTATTTGGTAGGGTGATATAGAGTTTTTTATGGCTTTATTCTTAGTAGTACTCCTTAGTCTATTATACATCTAATGAATAGATATTTTTCCTCACCACTCTTTGATAAATGTGGGTTCTTTCTCTACATGTAACTTCTTCTTCAATGTTATTCATACTACTAGCTTAACATATTCGACAAACTATAGTCAAACTTAACTTACTTAACTATTAGGGCGACATTGTTACAATTTAAAAACTTGTGAGGCAACACTGCTTCTAAGTGAAAACTTCTATAACAAATTTACACTTTAACAAAAATAATATGGACGATGAATGCACTGTCAGTTTAGCATGTTCGGTAACTAATGATCAACCTTAACTAGGATAATGGCCAGCCAAAATTGCTCCAGATTTGACAGTAAAATAGCCCTTTAATCTTAATTTTTATGAGTAATAGTGGAATGATGGCCGGGGCATATTCATTATCTCTAGAGCCAGGAAATCGGGCAAGCCTGTTTAAACCTTGGCCTTTTAAGGACCGAGTTTATAAATTGGACCTTCTAAATGAAGTTGGCCCTGGAAAGTCGATAGTCTAAAAGAGCAAGCTCGCTAAGCTCTTTAAATATTTTTTTGAATTTTGTTAACTTGACTTGACCATTTAATTTACTAATTTATATGGATTTCTGTATTTGTTATAAAATTATTTATCTATTTAATTACAAATACATAATTATTATACTTCAATTTTATGATTTGGTTTAATATTCTTTGTAGGTGGATGCATTCGCGATGTGAGAGAAGATATTCTTGATATTTTTACCCATGAAGTAGAGCCTACTACTCAAAGTGAAGCATAATCAAATGTTTTTGAAATTAATGATAGTGGTGAAGAAAATGAAAATGAAAGTCATCATACTCGTATTACTTAATGGTAAGTTTGTTATGTTTTGTGTGAATTAGTTGTGGACAATAAGTTTTTCCTTGATTATGAATCGACGACTATGTTTGTTTATTGCATTAAATGTGTTATATAGACATTAATGTTGACAACATTTATTTGATAAGTTATAACTTTAATGGTTGTATTTTACTAATTATATTTATTTGAAAAAAATTAATTCATAATAATATCTTATGACCTTGGCTCGCATGCTCTCGGGCGAGGCATTGAAAACAAACATTTTTTTTACTTCAAGCCTAAAAAGGCTGATCTTTTAAGGCCCTGACCCTTTAAGAATCGACTATCATTCCCAACTCTAATTGTCCCATTAGCCCAAAAAAAAAAAAGTATGACCAAAAGAAAATATCTTACATAGGAGTATACGATCGTATGGGGTAACCGGCGTTGGATGTGTATATTGCTACACAAAAAGCGGTTGCAAAAATTGCTACAGTTTGCAACACTGATCTCTCCAGGGGATTAATTAGTATTATGAGAATGGTTTTCCTATGTTCTTCCTACAAAAGAAATATAATCCCTTTCTTGTTACTTTTAACAAATTGTCAATCAATTAAATCTATTTGGATTAGCAGTAAAACTTACTTTTCTGATGTGATTTATGAAGTATAAATATGTTAGAATAGTTTTATTTTGACTTGCGTGTACATACTTTTGCAATACTGATGCCAATGTCCTTTGTTGAAACCCAAAAAAATCATCAGAAATACATAATTTTATAAGTAAAGATGATCGATGGTGAGCGATTGTGTGAAGACGATATGAGTCCTAAATAAAGATTGAGAGGGTTATTTTTGTATAAAAAATATTATAAACAATGACATTTTTAAACAAGGATATTTATGTGTCTAAAATTTACAATCCTGTGATTGAAAACGCAATATTAGGGTGGGTTCACAGCAATCCCACTTCCGTGGTAGTTTCATTCTCAGGTTATCGTTAGTCCCTCGTAACAAGCAATACAGATTGGCCCAATCCCAACCCGATGCTAATGTTTCGAAACAAACAGGGCTAACGAGTGGGCAAATAGAAAATGAACAATAATTTTAAGGACAAAACTAAATAATAAACATTAGTTATTTTATAACTGATTAAATTTTTTTGATCAAACTCGTGTAAGAACGTCACACCTGCGATAAAAAAGAGTGTGGTCAAATGGAATGTCTGGTTTTAAATCCTAGGTATTTTTAGGGAAAAAAAATGAAACATAAAAGCCTGCCCTCTCCTTCTTTGCATCTGATTATTATTAAGGAAAAATTAAAAAAAGACCACGTTTTTTGCATCAAAGACTAGATCATGGTACCAACACGCGCACCAAATCGTGATTGAGTTCAACTGGTAAAGCGTGGAAACATTCTCACTAAATGGAGAGAGTTCGATCTTAGAGTCGATCAAAACGTTAGGGAGACATCCTAACTTCTGAGTGATTAGATAAACAGTTGAGAGTAATAGATGATTCACCTTGTACAACATTGACATCACTTAAGAGAAAGAGAAACTCTATTATACTTTTGAATTGTGAGTGAAGCTAACTCATTTCCTAAAATTTGTATATAAAACAAAAAAAACAGCTGGGCCCACATTATTGGGCCAGATAGGACACCTATTGGATATTTTCAGTCAACAGGTTGAGATCCAATGACCAAGACATTTGGATTAAAACGCGGCTGCGCCCGAGGTTTCCCAGTGGCAACAACCAAGTTCGATAGGTATTCCGTTCCGTAGATGAGCGGCACACCGCATGAGGGTCCGTTAATTAACGCCGTTAACAGCAATGGACGGAGCATGAGACTCACGTTCGAAATAGTCCCCAGTCTCCATCGCATATAAATTAGCTATACTATAAATCAATTTTTGGAACTCGCACCTAATTTCTTTCATTGTTCCGCTCTCCTAACTATCAAGGCCTTTCCCACCAGGCTCCTTCCTTTGACACCGCTTTGATCTTCTCTCTCCTTTTCCAGTTCAACGCCTCCGGCCGACCCTAGGACCTGAATCCCGATTATGGGTGTTGATCTGGAATCGTTGGCGGAGGCGACCTCTGGCGCCATAGGATCACTCTTGAGCACGACCATTTTGTACCCGCTTGACACCTGTAAGACAAAGTACCAAGCCGAGGCTCGGGCTCATGGCCACCAAAAATACAGGTTTTTGATCTAGCTCACCAGTCATCACTCCATCATTTCTTTGTTATTTTCTTTGTTTGGTTCTCTCTCTTTTTTGTTGGGCACTATTCGTGATCGTCTTTTCAAATCTACACAGTTCCCTTGATTGGAGTTCGTCTCCGATGAGTTGACAAAATTAACGCACGCTTTTTTTTGTTCTTTTTTTAATGGGAATCATTCTCATAGTAAAATATAGACGCCTGGTCTTGACATGTTAAATATCACTGCACATAGCTGAACTCTGAACATGATGGAATCATGGAGTAAAAGTAGCTTCTTTGTTTGTCAACTCTTGTATATTAATTCTCTGCTGACCAGAGGTTCATCCATTTCATTTGCATAATTGCCTTTCAAGCACTTGGTTTTTTAGTATTGAAGACCTCGTTTTCCCTCGCCACCAATTTAAGCAGTCCGTAATTGTTTCAGGCTAATCTAATTTCTCGATCAAATATCTCTTTCGGTGCCTGAAAGATACATCCTGTCTAAACTTGTTCCTTCTACTTATAATATCTCGATCAAATCAAATTTTCTAATGATGTAGCCTATGAAAAAACTGGGGAGTATACTACTTGTGCCCCAATGCCATGAAAATATCGTGTCCTTTTTATTGCAAGTTGCCTTTTTAATCATGTAGTTATATGAATCTTAATCCTAGACTGTTGTGTAAGCTTGCAATCTGTTGCAAGTAGTTATCTTTTGGGCATAGTTAAGTTCATTCTACTTGCTTTGAATTTACAGGAACCTCTCTGATGTGTTATGGGAAGCAATATCTTCCCGTCAGGTGCTTTCCCTTTATCAGGGTCTGGGAACAAAAAACCTTCAATCCTTCATTTCACAGTTTGTCTACTTCTATGGCTACAGCTACTTCAAAAGAATGTATCTGCGGAAGAGCGGTTCTAAAAGTATTGGAACCAAAGAAAACTTGGTCATTGCTGCTGCTGCTGGGGCCTGCACTGCGATTGTGACTCAGGTGAGGCAAAATTATTGTAATCTTTTGCTTTTGGTATTTAACTAATCCAAGCGTCCAAAGTTTGTCTTAACATTTTATTTGTGATGATCGAATTTGAACAATGTGGCGTCATTTGTGGCAAAAATCTTTAATTTGGTATCTTCATTTTGGTTAAGTTAAAATCATGATGGTAGAGGAATAAGAAAAAACAACGACTGTAGTTCATTGTCTCACATATTTGTTGGTGTGATGTATTTTTTATCATTACCCGTTGAAATATGAAAAGCTAGGGAATGAATTTGTTACGTTTTGGGTTATAAACACGTGTTGTCATTGTACATCAATTCCTGTGTATAACACATGGGTGTCAATAGTATGTAGTCTCACTCTTTATTCAATGTTTCATGTTTCTCTTTTATCATTCATTCCATCTGAAATAAGATGTCTTATCAAATTAAAATAATTTAATACTAGAGTATCTCGTTGATGACCGTGTAGCCCCTGGATACAGCCTCTTCAAGGATGCAGACTAGTGATTTTGGAAAATCTAAAGGTCTTCTGAAGACCCTTACAGAGGGCACTTGGAGTGATGCCTTTGATGGTCTTGGAATTTCCTTACTGCTGACCTCAAACCCTGCAATTCAGGTATTCAATGTCAGGCTGTAAATTTAGGACGAGATGTATTCTGTAGTGGATTTGATCATTACCTGTTATATTATTTTCCATTTAGAACGCTTAATTTGTGAGTAGAAGCTTAATCTGGAGCAACTGTGTGGTGCAGTATACAGTTTTTGATCAGCTGAAACAACGAGCCCTGAAGAATCAACAAAACAGTGTAGACAGAGGATCAGCATCCCTTTCTGCATTTATGGCCTTTTTCTTGGGAGCTGTTTCAAAGAGTGTTGCTACTGTCTTAACGTATCCCGCTATCAGGTGTGTAATTGCTCCTTCCAACTTGTTTTTACTTGTGAACTTAATATCCAGGACCAATTTTGGGTCTTTCCTTGTATAGGTGCAAGGTGATGATTCAAGCTGCAGACAATGAGCAAAAACCAGCCTCAAAATCACAGAAAAAGTCAGGGAAAACAATTTGTGGAGTTTTCTGTTCTATATGGCAAAGGGAGGGCTTACTGGGTTACTTCAAAGGATTGCATGCTCAAATCTTAAAGACTGTTTTGAGTTCAGCATTGCTTTTGATGATAAAGGAGAAGATCTCAGCCACTACTTGGGTGCTTATACTTGCAATTAGAAGGTTACTGTTTCTCCCAAGGGGTAGAGTAAAAAACCAATAAAATGGGAACAAGTGAATGAAATTACTTAAATCTTGTATGGATAGCGTAGTTTAGTTAATTTCTCCGTGTCAGACGCCTGTTATGATGCGTAGCAGATGAAGTGATTTCAAATAAATTTCATTTTGCAATGATACATGTGTGATTTCAAGTTGTATTTTTGTGGATATACGATGCGGTTAATAAAATATTTCCTGATGTGGAAAGCGATGGGGAAGTTGCTACTGTATCTCTCCAAGTTTCGATATCATCGATTGTCATATGCTCCTTTTAACATATTATATTGACATGCTATTGTCAGCTAATGCACTCTGTTCTTGGCCACTGTTAGCTTATGTCCTTAGTGCATCTTTTTCTGAATCTCGTTGTCTCCTGAATGTATTGCCATAGCTTTTGTTTGGTTGGGATTTTAACGAGGAAAGAGGGTGTGAGATCTTAATGCTCCCATATCAACATTTATGTAAAACATATTTATCTATTGTGGAGAGATTAAAATAATAAAAAAATTATTTAATTATATCATATGTGACTTGGTATCCTTAAACTATTCTTATGTAGCCTCTAATATAAAATCTCAAAAATCTCATTTATAGTACAATTTAATCAATCGACAAAAATTTATGTGAAAGATATGAAGTAATACAAAACGAATAAGTTTTAAAAAAATAATAAATAAGAGATAAAATGAACATATGTCTTATATTTAGATTAAATATATCCTTTTGTCCTTCTTTCAAAAAAAATAGGACTATTTCATTCTTTTTTGCCAAGTTATAGTATTTCATTCTTATTTTGCAAATGTCAATATTCTTACTTGCATAAATCTTATATCTTATTTAAAATATATAATATTAATATCTTTTTAAAAAAATATTAGATTAATTTATGGTCATTACAATACTTACTATTATCTCTGATCATAAATATATGCCATATTTTGTTGTGTTGGAGGTTGAGTTATTACCCAGTTACATAATCGGGAATAGGGGTGTTTATGGGTAGGGCTGGGTAGGGCGAGACCCTTGCCCGATGCCTAGCCTGAAAGATCAATGGGCAGCAAAATGAGGCCTAGTGTCCGGCCCTGCCCGATAAAAGCCCTAACATTTTTGGGCAGGGTGATAATGGGCAGAGCAGGGCGGGCCTCTCATGCCCAAGTGGTCTTACCCTATCATATCTTATATAAAAAAAAACTTCAATCATACCTAATAAATAATATTACAAACTACAAATAAAATCCATAATTCTACAACTTGGGTCTTGAAATTAAAAAGACAATCATATGTCTTAACAAATAGTCAATATTTATAAGTGAACAATTAAATAACATCTATAATACAATAATACAAGACATCAAAAAATTGTAATCAAAGCCTTGTAGTTATCCAAAATTCCAAGAGGTTGCATTAATGCCCTAAATTGTCAAAAGAAAGAAGCATATGGAATCAAAAAATTGAAAATAATATATTATAAAGTAAATATATATATATTATATAGTACCGGGCAGGGCCAAATGGACAGGGCGGCATACCTTGTCCGATGCCCGGCCCTGCCCGCAAAATGCTCAGCCCATTTATGTCCAAATTTTTTTGGACCTCTTTTTTTCAGGTTGGACAGGGTGATTTTTTCATGGACATGGGAGGGCGCACCAGGCCTTGGGCATTGTGAACATCCCTAATCGCGAAAGAACAATTCAGCCTCGTCTAGTCGACTTCACGGGCATCATCGCTGGCGCAACAATTTTTTATTACTGCCATCCCAGTCCTCATTAGCGAATAGCGAATACAGAAGGCAGAAACATGCCTGCATCTGAACATAGCTTCCCATACCTTACAAGAATATGTTACCGTTAGTTAATATAGATATTAATAATGATTTAAGTTGTTCCCAGTGTCTATCTAACATGATTCTCCTTGAACATATTATTTTATATTTTTTTTTGAAAAAAATATTTTAAAGGATAGAGAATCTAAGTGCTAGTTTGATTCACGGAATCAAAGGTAATGTAATGGAATATTGCCATTAATAAAAGATGATGTATATGCACAAAAACATTTTGTTGGATAATATAAAGAATAAGAATATATGAGAATAATATAGCAAAAGATAAAATTACTTTATCTACACATATTTATATAATATACTCTTTAGGTTCCGAGTAACTGTTTTCAATTTATGTAGTGTTTGAGTTGGGTTTATGATAATTTTTTAATATTTAAAGGTGGAAATTATGAAGGGTTCATGTTAATTTTTTAATATTTATTGGTGGGAATGCTATTTAATGGCATATTTTAATATTTTTAATGATGGAATATAATTTTTTATTTTTTATTGGGCAATTTTTTCTATATTTTTATAAAATTATTTTATTTTTTAAAAATATTTAACGGTGGTAATTATTTAATATTTAACAACATTTATGAGAAGGCACTCTGGTCAAATTTAAAAATTATACTATTGGCAATAGGATCTTTTTCACACTAGTATAGAATGTATATATCCTCATTCATTAGTCCTAGGCCTAGCAAATGTAATCAGGATTACAAAATGTGATCATCTTTATATTACATAAAACCAACCAAACACTGCAATCGATCTGTTGCTTCAGGATTACATGTAATTGTCTTCCATGAAAACAAACCAAACTAGCTATAAATAAAAATAATCTCTTATTGTTATGAATATACTTATTATGTGGATGTCCATTGACTCACAATTTCCAAATATTACAAGATGACATGGGACCCACGCATAGTACCATGCATAGTATTTACTATTACGTGGGGCCCGCAGCCAATATTTCCCTCCCCTTCCTTTCGGCGTTCCGCGTTGATAACGCGTTTAATTATTATGGCCTAAGGGAAATTACACCAAATGACCCAGAGTAGAAATTACACTTAAGTCCCATTTTCCTTCTATAAATAGAGGACTTCTGTAACTATTCAAGTACAGTGAAATGAGAACTTCTCTCTACTTTATCTCTCTAGAATTTTCTCTTCTTCTTATTCATTTTATTAGTTTTATAACACGTTATCAGCACGATGGCTTCTCCTTCGGCTGATAGCTTTCTTCGTTTTTTTTTCTTCTCCGGTGAAGCATATCATCTTTCATCTGGCCTTCCATATTTATCCAGAACCTGTGTTCTTCTTCTTTAGATGCGCCACTGTATTCGGTGTAGTTTCCAAGCTCTATCTCCAATTGTGTCGACATAGATGACACTAGCACCTCCCCCAACTACTATTGTCTAGATTCGGCCAGATCTGATGATGAACACGGTGAGGATGGTAACTTCACACAACCACTTCTCATCAATGAACCTCACCAAATAATTCATTATCACCATCTCCATCGAGCTTCATTCTTCATTCTCTGGCTCTCTTTTTCTCTTTATGCTTTTCTCATTCAAGCCGTACTTGACCTCTTCATCGCCAAAATCCTATCTCTGTCTCTCTCTGCTCTGCTGTTACAGATGAGTTTGTGGGTGCATTTTTTCCTCCTGTGCATCGCAATGCCCCCAACTTTATTAATTATTTTCAAAGAGGCTCCATCATTGTTTTCGGTCAGAAGGGGAAGGAAGAAATAATAGACTTATCATGTTGTTGGAGATGTGGGTGGAGTAGGTAAGTTTTTATTTTAAAACAATATTATAATATAATATATTTTTATATCATATTAGAGCAATACAATCTGTGCATGAATCTTTGCTTTTGCGAAATGGATGATTCAATGAATTTAAGTGGGCTCCACACGGTATACACATATGATATGTTTTTGAAAAAGAGATACAGTACAGAATTAAAAAATAAAATTTGCGGACACTCCTGGGAAGAAGAAGTTAAGGCTATTGAAGGTTTTTCAACTTTCCTATTTACATTTTACATAATCTTTATTATTATTAATTTGACTCCACCACGTTGGAAGTTTAGATTTCGTCTTTTATTTTAAGTTGTTTTTAATTTGATATTTTATTATTGTTATTAACATTTAATGTTATGTTATTATGGCCAGAAGCCATATACTTATATTTTCTTATTTTGATATTATATGACCAGAAGTCATATTGTCTTTATGACCAGAAGTCATGTTATTTTTATAGCCAGAAGCCATATAAATTTTAATTTTCTCATTATGAGATATAAATGGCCTAAAGCCGTAATGCTTTAATTATAATTATTGTCTACTAATATTTATTTAGCATTTATGGTAGCAACACTATATATCAGTGGGCTCCATTTGTTTAATTTAATTTGACATTTATTTATTTTTCATGGCGGCACACTAATATCTATTAGTGAACTCTATTTATTTATTTTATTTAGTGTTTATTTATCTTTTATGGTGGTGACACTTTGTGGGCCCCATTTATTTTATTTCAATTCTGTACTGCTCTATTTATTTTTCATGGTGGTGACATTAGTATAGTGGACTTCATATATTTATTATTTATTTACTGTTTTATATCCCCCTTCCCTTTTATTTTCATTTATTTATTTATTGTTTTATATATCCCCTTCCCATTTTATTATTTATGGCAACCACACTATTAGTGGGTTCCATCTATTTATTTTATTATGTTTATATTTTATTTATCCTGAAGATAAATTGTTAAAAGGCCATGAAGATATGATGCATAAATTGGCCTGAGACCATGAGGAGGCATAAATTGGCAAAAAGTCAAGTGATAAATTAGTCTGAAGCTAATGAGACAAGTTGGCCTAAAGCCAAGAGACAAGTTATGATACAAGTTTTGATCCATAAATTTTGTATGTCATCATTTGTATAAGGCCTCAAAATTGTATATTTGGCATTTAATACTCCCTTAAATTATGAGACAAGGGATTGTATGATCATGGTTGATTGTAAATAAATATATCCAATTTGCTCTTGCAGTAGCAAAATTGTGATTAAATCAAGAAATATTATAGATTAATTTCTTGTCATGATCAAACAAATTAGTAAGTTATGGATCATGAATTTTATCCAACTTCATTCCCAGAAGTGAATGAAGCAAATTTATTATTATGATTGTTTTGTGTTTTCTATGATAATTGTTGTGAATATAAAAGAAGAATATTCATAAACAAAATGATTAAATAAAAGACAATATTATTTCAACAAAGTTTAATAGCGAGTGGCTCAACTCCATTACAAACCTTAATCATCTCATTCTGAAGATATTTAATGTCTTCTTCTTTTGCTTCTCTTGAGATGGGATCCAGATGAGGCAAAGCTCTTCGTAATATCGAGATTTGCATCATAAGTTTCTTAAGCTTTTTGTATGGCCACTCAGTTAACCCTCCTTTTTGATAGATCTTTTGTATGGTGTGAGTAGACATATTTAATTGTTTACTCGCATCATCGAGGATTAAGTGAAAATAATCACTTAAATCATGGTGCGTTGTTTTCTTTATTCTTTCCCGTTGCTCCATTGTTAATCTATATAATTCACCCTGATTAAGGGATGAAATATCATATGGAATATTAACCGTGGGTTGTTTTCCTTTATCTAATAGATTTTCGATGTTGGTTTGAAATGAACTCCTGCGGGGTTCATTTGGATTTTCCGTCCATTCCGAACCAACACAAAGGATCTAATAAAAGGTTAATACAGGATCACGCATCAAGTTATATCTTGATACTTGTAAATCTATACAATACTGTGTCAGAAAATATTTGATTTCTCCAAAATTTTTATTACTAAAATCAAACATTGGAAGCCTGTCAGTATTGTAAGATTTATCCTGTACATTTTCAAATAAAACAGCGTGGGAAAGCATACCTGTTCTCCTTCCGTGAACTTCTAGTTTATGACACTGAAGTCCGTTGGTATGTATAATCTCCCGTAAAACATCACAACAACTACAATTCAATAGGCTAGTAGTTGCTAATTGGTCGGTAGTCACTAGTTGACTAGTTGTAGCTGGCTGGCTGGTTATTGTTAGTTTGATGGTTGTTGCTAGCTGGCTAGTCATTGCTGGCTGATTGATTGTTGTCACTATTGGCTGAACTGGATTGGTAGACTCCATCAGTTTGGCCATAGTTCTACACCTTTTAACCGGCCTCCTTGATGAACCTGCTTCAGTTGTACCTTCAATCCTTGTAGATTGAGTAAGAACAGTTGTTCTAGGGGGAGAAGTAGGTATATTTGAAGCAGAAGGAGGAATAGTAGAAGGCGGAATAAACATGTCTAGAGGTTCAGAAAAGAGTAAAGAAGAAAATGACATGTTTGTCTGATCATCATACAATAAAGCATCAAGTAATGCTGTGTCAGATGTATCTAAAACTGGGATAAAATTGCTAGGTCCTGCCATGGCAATAGAATTTAGAGAAATATGTGAGTATCTAGTAATTAATATTAGATGCTTGTGTGTTTGTGAGGCATGTTCGTTTGCCTTCTTCTATTTATAGCTGAATTAAATCCTATTGAATCTCTGCAGATTTGCACAGTCCTGTTAAATCTCTGCAGATCTGCTCCTTATAAAGCACGAACTTAGAACCTTTTTGACTTTATATGCATACGACAATCCGAGTTGTTACGCTTGTGATCCCACAGTGATGCATGATGCATCGGTGATTCCACAGTACTGCGCTCGTGAATATTTTTATTAGATCGATGATTTTGATAATCCCGATGATTTTGTATTGCTATGTATTTGATTGCACATTCTGGATGAAAATTTTGTTACCAGAAGTAACAAAATTGTGCATTGATAATGCATTAAGAAATCTGTGAAATTTTATTGATATCTGTAGAAATAGATATCATATATGAAATATTATATGGAAGTTACATGTATTGATGGACTCACACTTGAGGGGGAGAATGATATTGATCAAGTGTGAGTGTTTGTATTCTCCATGAATATTTGTATTAATTCCTCCGAAATATTATGAGAATATTATTGATTATAACTGGAAATGGATCTCTGGAAATGTATCAAATTGAATGATATAGGATACATGTGATATTATAAATCACATAAGTTTGCAGTGATGTTTGCAACCAGAAGTTTGCAACAGATTATGCGCGCAATTTCCAGATTGAATGATCTAGAAATTATATGAGATTATAAGAACAATGTTTATTATATTAGTCAACAAAATTTTCCCCGTAAAATTGGCTTTTGGTCAGGAACCAGATTAATTCCATCTTAAAAGTTTTGAAATGTGCAATGATTATTTATCTAATATAATACACACAGATGGATACACACTACATGATTAGATGAGGGGGAGTAAAATAAGCAGATTGGGTAAAAGAGATAAAGTGGAATGGATTATCATTGGCTCATATTGATCCTCGTACAAGGAAATGTACACTAAGAGTTCAAAATGATAATTCAGTTGCAGATTTTAGTTAATCGAATGCCAGAAGCATTTACCGACCTTAAGAATTTGACAAAGTCACATGTCCCAACTACAAATGCTCCTATATGAATTGTTATAAAGCACGCCTGAAGCGTTACAGGTCCATCGGTTTTAAAGATAAAAATCCTTGAGGAGCTACAGGAATATAGATGATCAAGTAGAGGATAATTAAGAAAAGCTCCAGAAGAGCCATCTCCTAAAGAGATGAAGAAAAGCTCCAAAAGAGCTATCTCCTGAAGAGATGTTATCTCCAGAAGAGATGTAATTACCAGAATTGAATATTATGGTCCTAGAAGAGACCCAGGTACCTAATATATGTGAATAAAAAGAAATCTCAATAAATGAAATCCGATGGGACTAAAAATGATGTCGACGTTGATGATATTTAAATGATAGCATATGTTGTAATAAATGATGATGAGGATCATGAGCCACAATATATTAGTGTGCTAAAAGCACATGTCCTTAAAGGACGTAAGGCGCCAGAAACATATGTCCTTGAAGGATTAAATATGCCAGAAGCATAAGTCTCTGAAGGACTCAAGATGCTAGAAGCATAAAATTTTTGAGAATGATGATAAGTTCATATATTGCCAGAAGCAATTAGAGTGTGCATTTATATGCATATGTATATTTATGAAAAGATTATTATGATTTTACTTGAAAGATTTTGTAGGTATACAATGAATAATCAAATTGGATGTTTCTATAATTGTTCTACAAGTGAACAACAGTATACTTGATGACAGAAAGAGAGTTATGCTCAGAAGACATTGAAAATTATGTAATCATCAGGGGGAGCAAATCTGATGTAATCAAGAGGGGGAGACGATACACGCTGTACTCTTTTTCCCTTATCTAGGTTTTGTCCCACTGGGTTTTCCTAGAAAGGTTTTTAATGAGGCAGCACTTGACAGTGTATCGATGAATGATGTACTCTTTTTTTTGGCTAGGTTTTTATCCCACTGGGTTTTTCTTAGTTAAAGTTTTTAACGAGGCACATTCATAAATGAACATCCAAGGGGGAGTGTTATGAATATACTTATTATGTGGATGTCCATTGACTCAAGGTTTCCAAATATTACAAGATGACATGGGACCCACGCATAGTACCATGCATAGTATTTACTATTACGTGGGGCCCGCAGCCAATATTTTCCTCCCCTTCCTTTCGGCGTTCCGCGTTGATAACGCGTTTAATTATTATGGCCTAGGGGAAATTACACCAAATGACCCAGAGTAGAAATTACACTTAAGTCCCATTTTCCTTCTATAAATAGAGGACTTTTGTAACTATTCAAGTACAGTGAAATGAGAACTTTTCTCTACTTTATCTCTCTAGAATTTTCTCTTCTTCTTATTCATTTTATTAGTTTTATAACACTTATCATTTTTTCATAAAAATTTGACTTTTTAAAATTTAAATCCATTAGTTTAAAATTTTAAATAAGGACAATTGAAACTATATTTGGATGATGGACATCTCATCACAGTGATGAGTCGTAGAAACCGGGTCCATAATTCGTGAAAAAAGCAAGGACCGGAAACCTCGTGTGTTTTTTTCTCTCTCCAAAATCTGTGAAGGTGACCTGAAATTAACAATGGCCATTTTCTGAACGCAATGTGAATTACTAACGAATTAGAGATTGCAATTCGCAGAAACATTCATGCACAGACGCATCAAATGTATGAAAAGCATCTTCCTGTTACTCGTCCTTCGTCACTTCCTCACTATTTCTTGCCAGAGGTTGCTTGCCAACGTTAAATATTTTGGTCCTCAATTCGTTGAACTCTTTTGAAGGATTGTTCACTAAAAAACTTTGCTGAAAATCGTAGCACCTATTTTCCAGACCGGATTCCTCTTTTCAATAAATTTCGTTATAGATGTCAGTATAGGCTTAGCTCCTTTATAATGAACTCGCTTCGATGCCCTGCAATACACAAAGCAATATTGACTTCAGAACTTGACTCCAAACGGCAGAATTTCATAAGCTTTGGGCTAAGCTCAAGTTTGAGATTCTCTGGCCATTCATTCACTCTCTCAAAAATGCACTCCGCTGACTCACCATACCTATACGAGCTACATATCCACATATTTGAAAGAAATCGCTAAATTGCAATTTGACACGTTCAGACCGCTAATTTTGTGCTGTAAACAATAAAACATAATGCCCCTTTCCCTTTCCATGTCAAGTCTGCTAAACTTAACATTTAGATGGAAACTAGCACATTGCAAACCAGAACCAACTTAACAATGTGTAATCCCAAAACAGTAAAGAAGTAACAAAGTTGGTGGATAAGTGGATTAATGTAAGTTACAGAATCTGCCAATATGAAGCCATAAACTAGGATTCTATTTAAAAAAATCTTTTCATAAATATCAGGCCCAAAAGAAGGGGGAAATGATAATGAAGGCCGAGGTTATGATAGGAAATAACACAGGGATAAAGTCAAACTAATTTTAAATGAACTCTTTTCATGAACATCAGACAAAAAAGATTATGCAATCAGGCCCTCGATTTATTCCCTTTGAAAGGAAGAAAAGTCTTTCCACCCATGAATGGTCTGAGAACTTCTGGTATCTCCACACCATCCTCCTTCTGGTAGTTCTCTAGTATGCAGCAAATAGTCCTCTCAGTAGCGGTGAGAGTAGAGTTCAACAAGTGAACATATTGCTTACTCTGCTCATTACTCTGTAACAGCCAAAACAGATGCAACAGCACGACTGTTAAATCCCAACCACACCTTTTGACCAACCAATTTTCATTGCTGCATATCTTAGGTCTCATTTTTATAATTAAAAACCATAACCACTTCCATTATTTCCAAAAACAAGTTAAAATTGAATCACATTCACTTGCAATTATAATCTGAATGGACATTCAATGTTGAGATTTGCAACAAATTCTATGACTAGCAATGCAAGAACTTTTGCTATTAGAAATGAAGCATTTTATAGTGTTCGTTCAAAAGTTATTGAAGAAAGAAAATGCCATTACAATGTATAATGACATGGCATAACTGACCTTCTTCTGACCATATCGAATTTCTAATCTTCTGGCCTGATAATCAGTACAGTTTGAACAGGACACTAGCTCTCTATAAGCTTGAGACGCTGGGAACCATGCTTCTAGATCATACTTCTTTGCCGCAGCATCATTCAAAGCGCCAGATACAATGGAAACTATTTGATAAGGAAGGTTTAGCTGCAAACAATAATGTTTAGACCAAGGGGGAACATAATAAAGTTAATTTGCGTAGGACACAACCATTGCAGCAATTATCCAAGTAATAACATCTATACACAGGCAATCGCATATTTATACGCACTTTATATTTTTCATTAATATCATTGTGGGATAAATTAAACAATACCCTTGACGGGCATCTTTAGCATGTCAACTTAAAAAATGAGCGTTCCCATCATATACAGTTGACTAGGATCAAATAATCATTTCCATTTGAATATCAATAATATAATAAAATTTATAACAAATTATAATATTCACAAGTCATGTACAATATAAATTTATCAAGCCAAGTGTGCACTCCACGAAGTAAACTAATAATATACATCATATTCCGATTGCTTGATCAGCGAAAAAACTTACAGCTTTGTAAAAATCCTCAGAGTTTTTAATCATTTCCTCGTGCATATCCCACGAATCATTGCCATTTGGGCTAGTGAGGCAAAACTGCTCCACTTTCTCAAACTGATGAACTCTAAATATTCCGAGAGTATCGCGACCATGAGATCCAGCTTCCTTACGGAAGCATGATGAAAATCCAGCATATCTGGCAAGGGCATATTTTTTAATCAAAAGCTAAAGCAGTCCTTCAAGTTTAATCTACTTCCCTATAAAATATTACCTTATAGGAAGTTGAGAAGGGTGGATCCAATCATTCAAATGATATGCACATAATGGCTGCTCAGCAGTTGCAATAAGATATTTGTCTTCTCCTTCTCCTGTAACCTGCATAACAACTCAGATATGATCGGAGGAAAAGACTACATTTTGCATTGAAAAACCAAAAGTGTACCATATCGGCACAATGTTATCAGGCATACTAAGTAGTCATGCTGATGGACTAGACAAGAAAACTATTGGATCAACTTATCAATTTTACCTTGTATAGTTCTTCATCGAATTGGGCTAACTGAGCACACTTCGACATTGTATCTTTTCTCATGAAGAAAGGGGTTTGCAACGCAGTATATCCTCTTTTCTCCAAAAAATCAAGTCCAAAGTTAATCAAAGCTTGATTGAGACGAACACCATCTCCTTTGAGATAGAAACCTCTACCTCCAGCTATTTCAGCTCCTATTAAGTATCAAGCAACATCACATGAAACAATAAGATATTAAAAAGAAATAATAGCACCAGAAATGCATGCAATTGTGACTTCATGGCCGGAAGGGTCCAAATGCAAGTATGTTCTTCACAACACAAATACAGCATCAAATAATACCAATTTAAACATTGGAATAACAAAACCTGAACCAGAATTGCATTCCAATATGTCATATGGAATGGTAAAGTACATGAAAAAAAGTCATTTGTAAAAGACGTATCCCAAGCCAAGAAAAAGATCACTACTTCAGCACCCCGGATGAGTAAATTTATACCTTTCTTTGTATCTGCTATTTCAAGGAGCTCAACTAGATCCACATGATTCTTCAGTTTAGGCTCCATCCTTTTCTCCCCCCATGATCTAATCACCGCATTGTTGGCCTAAGAAATATTAAACACAAATGATGTTATGATGGGTTTGAGAAAGAATTAAAAGCGACAAATTCAACCAAACGAAACATAAAAACCTCATTATCGCTGATTGGAACTGAATCGTGCACAAGGTTTCCAATTGTTTCCAGCTTTGAGTTCAGCTGTTTAGAGCTTTCCTGAACTTCACCCTCTTTATCTGCTATCTGTTTCTTTACCCCCTCCGATTCACTGATGAGCTTGGTCGCATCTTCACCTGCCTATCAAACAGAAAAGGGCAGACAGGGACATAAACCATATTTGGTCAGCTAGATTTCAGCAGTTAGAAATGTCGATTGATGATAAGCTTCCAATAGATACGAGTTATGGGCTTCTAACTTCTCATAAGAGACTATTAAGAATGACCTCCTGATTAATACATTTCAAGAGATTATAAATCTTTGTGAATGTGGATAGCTATGTAAGCAGACAAAGTCCCCAAAAAGGGGCACATACCGCATTATATATCATGAGAAGTTTTTATTATTCCTGGTTTCTTATCTACAAAGCCTACTAAAATAAAAAAAGTTCAGAGTCGCGGTGCAGAACTACTGAAATCAGAAAGGAGAAAAGATATTGAATAAACTCACACGCTTGAGTTTAGATACTTCCTTACTGATCCTGTTGGCCTCTTTCCGGAGACTCTCAAGCTCAAATTGTCCTGAAAGCCATAACGAGGGATTGATTTTTTTTCCTATTTTCTAAAGCAAAGCATAGCGCTTGATGGGTAGAAATAGAGGTTAAAGGGTTGAAGAAAGACGATTACGCTTTCGCCATTCTTTGTCGAGATGGATGACTTCGTCAACTTGTTCGACGCTGGCGAAACGACGGCGCTGAGATTCGCGGATGAGTTCAGGGTTGTGACCTTTTTCTTCTCTGAAGAGATTAACGTCCAACATTTCTGCCAAAGCACTGGGATCTAGTTGGCGGCGGCACTGCTGCTCTTTAGGGAGTGAGAGGAGGCAGAGGAGAGGGTTAGGCAATTCAGAAGATCAAGGGGCAAAAATCGATAAGGTGGAAAACGGATTTAGTAAAGTAACGCGTACAAATAAGGGAACTTTTTTTTTTTTTAAAGTAATTTTTTATGATCACGGGATGAATTTTAATTAATGGGTTTCTCAAGTAATTAAGGAATTCGATGAAAGAAAATAAATGTGAAAAACATAAAAGAGTAAGCTCTTATGGTTGACTATTATGTTCTAGGCCACCATTGTTTAGGAAACTGTTTTATTTTAATTTTGATTATTTACTATTTATGGTAATTACATTCTAGTTCTATCATCAATTCTCATCTATTATGAATACATTTTATTCCTCTATTAATTTTTAAGTTAGATCGAGGCTTATAAATAACACCTCCATTCTCTTCCTAGCAAAACAATTTACTAGATTGACAATGAAATAAATAGATATGAAATTTTAGAGACTTAATACATAGGAGTAATTATTAAATTTTAGGAACTAAATATTTTTTTATAAAAAAATAATTATTATTTTTTTTATAATAAGTCAAAATAATATTATGAAATAAAAGATCACAAGACAATTAAAATATGTAAAAGGGAAAAGCACAAATACAACCAGGTGAGAAAGAAAAGAGAAGAAGAGGGACGGGCTGTGAAAAACTTCTCGTCATAAAAGGATATTGGTATCTTGTTGCATCCAATCCCCAATTTTCCCAACACTATATTGCCTTGACCCCCAGCAGAAATTTCATTATTAAATTTGATTTAATTTAAAATCGAGGACAAGAAGAGAGTGTGATTCATTAATATATAAAACTCATTATTGTTAGATTTAAATGGAAAAATTGGACTGCATCCTCATAGTCATCCTCTGCATTGGAGCACATACACAGAGCATGTGCTCCTTGCAGCACCGAAACAAGGAGAAAAAAAAGAAGGAAAGATGGATTACAAGTCTTTTTTTATTTTTATTTTTTATGCCGATAAGAGGTGATTACAAGTCTAAACGCAATCCAGAAAACTATACAGTGACACTGACACGGGAATTCCCCTTTGCGATTACAAGATAGACATCATTTATGTCTTCCTTAAATTACAAACGACAAAGTACTACATACAGCACTTGTTATATCCAATGATCATCATCCATCCAGATTCCACATAAAGAATGTTTGCCTATTCAACAAAGAATATCTTAACCCGAGGATTTGCCCTGATCCCACAAGCAGTCATGCAAGTAAAGATCGTGAGGACTTCAAAAATTGACTCTGCAAAAATTTCACCCCATACAATCAATCATTCCACTCCAGCAACAAAGCTGTGAGAACTACAGATGGCTTCATCCGGGGAGAAAGGCTGGTTCCTGCCACAATTTTGCTCACTCTATTCTTTCCACAAGAAAGCTTCAATAGCACCGGCAAAGTTTGATGGAAGAGCCCACTCATTATATACTACAAGAGTTGCAAGGGGTCGCCCACTCAAAATTAAGGAAAATCTGAATTCACTAGATTCATCCACAAGTTTGCGAGTGTCACAAAATACTGCTTCCCATTCCAGGTTACCATTTTCAAACCTGACAAAAATCAAGAGGAAAAAGAAAACATGCTAAGATTGCCCAGATCGATTAATCATCCAGATTCTTTCTTTTTCATTTTTAAAGAGCATATAATGCAGAAAGACCCTAAACAACTAAGATCTTGTGACACATATTTCACTTCAGTTCTTTTGCCCGTCCCCATGTATTTCAGTGGGTATGAAAGATTGACCTGACAGGCTTACTCTAATCACCGGAGCAGATCAGTGAAGGTTCCATGCAACTGCATCTTTTAGACTAGCATGGAAAAATTTGGCTGGAGAGGATGTGCATGTAAAAAATTGGCCAAAGGGCAAGGGACCGAAGGGAAAACCAGAGTTTTAAAAAACAAGAGAAAATGTTTATGGTGATGCACATTCACAAGCTAGTGATTGGTTTCCTAATCTCTAAAAATGGGAAATTGAAAATGTTGAGACGTCACCACTCACCACCAATTAAACACACAATGTATGGGATCGCACACTGTGAGATCTACCATTCAGGTTAGACACACTTGACGCACACTATATATCTCTCTCACTTAAACAACACTATCACGTGGTCCCTCCCATATAAAACCCTGATAATGAAAATATTTTAAGCCAAATTTCGGTGTTTGCATTTTGAAGACAGTTAAAACTATTGAACACATACCTGGTATAAAACCAACAGGCAAGGCTGACAATTGGCAAGTGGTTTCATCTCCAGTGAAGATACAACTATGAAGTTCTTGCTCATCAAGCTCGTGAATATACTTGATGGATTCAAGTAATTCCCTTGAAATGCCAGCTCGCTCGACATTATTTTGATTTGACACACAGAGAAGGGCTTCTTCAAGTCCTGAATCAGACCACATGGTATAACACTCATTCAAAAGAGCAAACAATCTTGCAGGATCTACAGAACCAGATAGCATCCATGGCTTGTGAAGTTTGGCTGAAAGTCCAACAATTTCTGCCACTCTACAAATTTCTCCAAGTGCAAGAATATACTGATAGCCTGTGTCAACCAACCATCCCACAAACAGGTAGCGTTTCTTTAGGACTAAATATAAATTCTTTGAACATTATTCACAATAGTCAGTAGCTTACCTTTTGCGTTAGATAATATTTGATCATGGACATTCCTCTGTACCGACTGCTTCCAAATGAAGGCACCGTGTTTCATCTCCTCAGAACAAACTAAGGCCATTTTGGACCACGCAGTTAGATAATTAGATTGTTCCTCTCTTGACCCCAACTTGAGAACTTTCAATGTTGATAGCGCATCTTTTAGGAGTTCAATAGCAGATCTTATATTTGTCTCCGCCTATTCAAAATAAAGTATGCAGTGACAGGTATTAATAAAGGTAATCAACCTGTGCAAAAGATTATCAATAAATTAAAAATATCAATAAGTAATTGCCGTCCATATTCATCAAATTAATCTCAAAGGGAACTGATAAAATTACTACCTCTGGCAGAACCTAAAGCAATTATAAAATCAAGCAAACTGCTAAAAGTCTATCAAACTCCACTGACAGTTCAAAATACCATTTGCACATGCAAAGGCATGGATCTTAAAACATAAAATACTCAATATTTTAGGAACTTCACGTACCATTGACAACCTTGATGTTAGCCTGTAATCTGATTCAAGAGGTTGAAACCTAGGTTCCTTCAAAACATCAATAAGCTTGTCAAGACACACATTTCGTGTCGATTGATTCTCTGAAATATGTTCATTTGGTAGGACATTACACTGATGTAGCATGTCAGAGAATTCCTAAAACAGGAAACAAGTGGACACAGGAGTGAGTTTTTATATAAATCCAACAACAGAGGTAATAGCCATAAAAAGCAGGGCGACACGAGCAAATGGCAAACAGCAAAAAATATAAATGTAAACAAAAAAGTTATATTTCTCATAGATATTCTGATGGCCTACTGCGAGTTCATCAAAATAGGGATTCTATCTAGAAATCATGGATGCATTCACATGATTATGTAGAGGATTTCAAAATAATATTCCACAGAAAAGCGAGGTACACCCCTGCCTACAAAAGGTGCACTTCCTTCTAGTCTAGCATCAGAGTTCAAAAACCTCAGAACTTTTTCCAAGGAGGTATCTCATCCCATATCAATTCATTGTTTATTTTCACACATCTAATCACACAAAATCAATCAGATTACTGGGATGATCAGTCTGTCCCCCAGAACCTCCTGGGGAAAAGGTGCTGAGATTATGAGAAGAATTTGAAAATAACATACTGTCATACAGGATACATCATAACAAACATGCATGACTACACAGTGATAATATTGTCTGAGCACATAAACTAACCTGAATTTCTTCCTGAAGAGCCTTTGCTTTCGCTTCTTCACCATTAAGTGCAGCAGCACTTTGACCATTCTAAGTATTTCACATAAGAAATAAATTTTAGAATCACTAATGACTAACATTTTCTATAAAAGAATGCAAGCCAGCAAATAGTTACCAACCTTGAGATTCTGGAGATGGAACAGAACAGCATTGCACAATTCATCTGTCAATTTGCAATAGAAATCTACACAATCAGATGGTTCTAATTTCGCTGATGACTGAAGAGGTAAATCCTTGTGATCTATAACAGACCCCTGATATTTGCTCTTTTCTTCACAGAAGGCATCCTTAAATTCCCATGATACATTCTCACTACCATCACCACCATTAATCAAATCAGATTTCAAAATCGTTGTTAAAGGTTGTAGCTTGTTTTCACTGACTTGCGGTTCATGACTAGAATGAGTCTTCTCCACAGATTCAAGGCTTCTAGCTCCATGAGAAGCATCCTTAAATTCCCAGGAGTCGCCATTAAAATCATCATCACCAGTGACCAAATTGGAGTCCAACACTGCCTGCCCATTTTCACTCACTTTTGGTGTATCGTGAGAAGTTTTTTGTTCAGCTTGACCATATAAATTCCATATCAAATCATTGATAGATAAGCTGGAACCAGGGCTATTAAAGCCATTCCTTCTGGAGGATGCTGGTGCATAAGAAGAAAAACCTTCAGAGACAGAATGCTCATCAGTATCTGGCATCTCATCACCAAATATTGATAGGGACAAGGCTTCCCTATGATTCTCTGAGCTTACTTGGCTCTTCTGGAAATTTAAAAGAATAGTAACAATAAGATTATTGCTACAAGAATAACAAAGACAAAATTGATGGCTAAATAAAACAACAATTCTTCCGTGAAACTTAGCGTCAAAATTAAGAATTTAGCATTTAATATCCTTTTTGAACCTTGATAGTACATGATATATAAAACATGATATCAAAATGATTCAATACCTTCTGGTCCGTTCCAACTTCTGAAACTGCATCCTTAGATTCAAACAACTTTACATCAAAGTCAACATTAGAATATGAAGGGAAAGCATTGAAATTTTTGTTGTCATCATCCTGCTCTATTTTAGAATCTGACTCTGGTTTAAGATGGACTTCACCCAGTAAACTAGGATAGAAATTAGAGCCAAAATTCAAGTCATCCGACCGATGAGATTCTGCGGCAACATATTGATCATCAGGATTACCTGGACCTTTATCATCAATTTTGAGTACATTCTCACCAATCATATCTACAGCAGCCAACTTTGGAGCTTCCTAAATACCAAATCCAAAGCATGTAAATGAATGTTCCTTTGAAATCTGAACACGGTCATGCAAAATGAGATGATTATGTTAAAGTGACCTACCAAATTACGATTTGCTCCTGATTCCAACAGTTGAATATGATTTTGCACTGCAGAACTAGGATTGAACTCAAATCCCAGGTTCCATTGATCAGCTTTGTGGGAAATCCTATTGGATGAGTCCAACATGTCACTGACTCCAAACATAGCATTATCGAAAGTGAATGCATATTCATCTGCACCGGTTGTTTCATGCTTTGTCTGTTCTACCTTGACAGCAGAATGCAAACACGTTAACTAAATTAAATCCTTTCAAATCAGCATAAGAATGAGTACATTAACAGACAAGTTAAAGAGAAAATATATTCATGTGATGAAATCAATCTCCTAATTAAGAGCATTGGAATCAGTCAATTAAGGCATATAAAGAAATAACATCCAGACTCAAATTACAGCAGCACAAAATCAAGCCTGTAAAATACGAGAAAATACCAACTCGCATTTCCTTAGTAAAGTTCTTTTCATTTTTCTATTCTGAAATCTGAATAATCTAAAAGCCCTTGCTCCTGCTCTAGGATGCTAAGGATAAGAATTGCATAGATCCATGCTCGATTAAACGGACTAGGCAATACAGCTAACGTTTTGGAAACTAATATGGAAACAAAACATAGGCATGCTTGTGATAGATATCATCTAAAGTCCATCGCTTACTTAAGCATAAGCAGCATCTCATCAATTTAAAACCTTGGTTATCAATGCAATCATGTCAATTTTCCTTCATTACCTTCATATCACTGCTCTCAGTTTGGATTTCAGATTCTGCACACTTGAATTCCCATCCACCATCGTCATCACCGGTCTCCTCTAATTCATCAACAGAATCAGAATTCAAATTGTTAGGAATGGAGTTTAGTCCATTCGCGTCTGCATTGGAAGCAGCCACAGTCGTAATCGAGCCGACGTCGTTAGAGCTTGCTCCGGGCAAATTCGAATCAGACACACTTAATACTGAAATCGATCCGTTGTCATGATTAATCTGCGGGCGTTGATAATACAAATTGGCAATTAAATCATTGATTTTAATGGCACCGTTCGAATCGGACTCCTTCTTTACGGAATCGCCGTTCTTTTTAAAGAATACATTGGCATCATCTCCAAAAGGAAGATTGCCTGCGGTGGGTTCCTCTTCCACCTCCTCCTCGCCAAAGATTGACAGCGGCAAAGCACCCCGGGGCTTATCCCACCGGGGCATTTCTGGCTCTGCCGGGGTCGATGCCTGCTCAACCCGATTGATCTCTTTTACAGGGGAGCTCTTATTATGTGTTAGATCTTGGGAAACCTGAGGCGGGTCAAAGAAATTATAAGTATCGGAGGGGTTAGAGGGAAAGTTGGGAGAGAAGAGTCCATTAGGCGTATGGGCTGATCCGCCATTGATCTGATTGGAATAGTTCATGAAATCGCTCCAGTCGTCATCGTCGGCGGGGAGGTCTTTCCCATTGTTCTGAACAGGCTGATTTGGAAAAGAAACAAACTTGAAGTCACCAAAACTCTCGTCATCGTCGTCGTCTGCCAGATTATCAGCCATGGCAGAGAGACTTGACACGCGCCTTTACCTTTCTGTCGGTGCCTTGTCTCTCTTCCTAATGCCGTTTATGGTGCGAGGCACATCCCCTGCGTTTGCCCGGGCAGCTATCTAACGCTTACTAGTCTAGACTACTGGCGATCTCCCTCAAAAAATTGATTTTTACTCGCATTTTCTTGAAAAGCAAAGTTTATTGTTACCGCTAGGGGTGTAAAAAGGCCATGGGCTTGTCATGGGCCTGTGGCCTAGCCTGTTAAAAGCCTGGTCAGGCCTAGCCTGTTAGGCTAAAAGGTCAGGCCAAGGCCTTTTATGAGGCCTGTTTTCCCTTAACAGGCCAAGCCCAGGCCTGATAAGAGGCCTTTTAGGTCTGTCAGGCCGGCCTGTTTATATTATTAATATTAATTTATGTAATTTTGGCCTGTTTTTAGCCTGTTTAAAGTAGGTCTGTTTTCGGCCTGTGGCTTGTTATTTATATTATTAGTATTAATTTATGTAATTTTGGCCTGTTGTTAGCTTGTTTAAAGTAGGCATGTTTTCGGCCTGTGGCATGTTAGCTTAATTAAATAAAAAAAAATTAAAAAAAAAATTTTTTTAATTTTTTTTTTTTTAAAAAAAAAACACAGGCCTTAACAGGCCACAGGCCAGGCCAGGCCCAGGCCGAAAAGTAGGCCTGTAACAGGCCACAGGCCAGGCTCAGGCCAGTATGTTACAGAACAGGTCTGACCTGTTAAGGGCAAGGCCTGGCCTGGCCTGGCCTGTTTACACCCCTAGTTACCGCCTTAGTTTTAATTAGGGGTGGAACGGTTAAGCTAGACTTTAATTAAATAGGCTCAATTAAATACGCTGAGCCTACGATAGAAATTTAAAGCCTGAGCTTAGGTCTGAGCCTGTGAGTAGACTTTTTTTTAGGCTTGAGCCTGGGCCTTTTGCAGGCCTGAAGCCTATTTAAAATGTAGGTCTTTATATAGTCTTAAAGCATATGCATCTTAGTCCATATATAATCCATCAAGCATATTTAAATGCTTACGTTATGTCTAAAAAGTTTAAGGATTCATTTTCATAAGAAATAAAATAGTTAGTAAGTGAAAGAAAATAACCCTAGTACCAGCAATTATTTGAGCAGGGAATAAGAAAAATCAATCATTTATTAACTAAAAAGATATATATTTTAAAATCAATCAGGCACGACAAGTGTCATATAAAACTAGATTTTACCTCTCATTTTTCTTGTAGAAAATGAGACAAACTTTTCCTATTTGGATAATTTTTATTTGGGCATCACTAAAAATTAACTTACTACAATTTCTATGTTACATTAAATGATATAAATCAAGGGAGGAGTAGTGAGCTAGCGTTGATACCTCGAGCGATCAAAAAGAAGTGAAGTAGATGTGATCAATTGATGAATAAAAATATTAAACTTATTGATAAATGGAGAAATGTAAAATTTAAAGTTAAGAATAAGTTATTAATTTTATAAATAATATATAAAGTTAATTTAGATTAAATTATATGTGACTATGCATAATAAAATATATTTTTTAAAAAAACTAAATAGGCCAAGCCTGTAAGCCTGAAGGCTAGGCTTTATGAAAATAGGCCTGACCTGTTTACCTAAATAGGTCTAACGATAGGCCTAAGCCTAAGCCTGACCTATTTACAGGCTAGGCTTAAAATAGATTAGGCCGTAGGCCCCTGATAGGGGTCTGGCCTATTTCCACCCTAGTTTTAATGGTATTCAATTATCCATTTTAAGTGATGTTAATACGTTATTAATATGGTACTGATTTTTTAAAGACCAGATTGCTTGACGAGAGTATTTTATCACAATAACTAAAGGAGCCGTTTTAATTTTAAACTATTAAACGTTAGCTACAAAAAAATTTACTTTCAATTATGTTTTGGGCACCCTCTTCTTTTTTTAAAAAATACTCTCTCTCATTCTTAATATAAAGTATAATATAATTAAATTTTAAAACTTATTTTAGCTAACTAATGACATGTATTTTCTATCATTATTCTTAATTCTCTCATTTTCTATAATAATTAGCTGGTTGAAGGTAAATACTAAAGTTCAAACTCAATATATGTTGTATATTATATACAGATGTGGACTGTAAGTTTAAATAGATCTTATATATATGTTGAACTATATATAACAGAGTCAAAGTAAGTCATGCGCCGTTTTAATTTTAAACTGTTAAATATTAACTACAAAGAATTTCAATGATGCTTTTATGAACCCTTTTTTAAAGAAAAGAAAAGAAAAAAAGATATGGTATAAACCCGGAACCAAGATGAAATAGCCAGTTGAAAGTAGATACTAAGGTTTAAAGTTTAAACTCTTGTAGGATAATTTTTTTTTTTTCTAAAAAAAAAGGACTAGGACTGTTAACTCAAGAGTATATCATATATACGTTAATCTGTATACAATAAAATCAAACTAACTCAGCCGTGCGCCGTATGGAGATCCATTGGTTATAAGATGTAAATAGAAGAGAATCGTATCCTCTCTGGTTAGATTAGTAATATGGTGCATAAAATTTATAGATTTTGTTTTAATTAACTAATTAAGGTGGCATGTAGATTAATTAATTAAGGTCCTTTAATTCTTGCCTGGACTCAGACAAGTATATATCTACGTAACAAGTAATTAATGAACAAGTGGCTTGCAAGTTGCAAATCCAACCAAAGGCAGGGCAGCAGATAAAATATCAATCCATTCTAGAGTTGGATCACAACCACATTCACAAGGAAAACACAGAAAGTGGGATTAAACTAAGTGTTAAGGTGCAACAAAACACATGAGTTTTTTCTCTAAGAGCAAAAATACACATATGGTTACTATTTTGATGCAAAAGTCATATCTCACCATTAAGTCACTGTTCACCGTGAGCCGTTAAGTTACTGTGCACCTCATCTCTTTCTCTCTCATTACGGTGAACAGTAACTTAACGGTAAGATGTGACTTTTGCATCAAAATGATAATCACGTATGTATTTTTACTCATTAAAAAAAAACATTATTTTTGCTCATGAGGAAAAAAAAGTATTTTTGTATTTTAACTCTTAAACTAAAGTCTATTGTTCCAAATGATCCAAGCATATATATATATATATATATATATATATATATATATATATATATATATAACGAAATGTAATTAACTAGCGTTGTCCAAATGATCCGAGCATATATATATATAACAAAATGTAATTAACTAGCGTGCGTGCATCATCATCAGAGGCAGAAGCGTGGGGATGAAGGCGAAAAGGAAAGCAGGAGAAGGAGAAAGGAGAGAAGCAGAAGCAGAAGAGAAAGAACCGGTGGGAGTGTTAGTGGTGAGAACGAGGACCATCCAGTCGTCTTCGGAACCAAGTCCGACGCCGGTGTACAATGAGTTGTTGAGATAAGAAGCGTAGGGATTGTTGTGAGTGAAGTTAGAGAGGAGGACGGTGGGTTCCAACTTGGCGACGCAGGCAGGCAGAATAACGCCGTTGCTGGTAGAGTTGATGTTGATTCCACATTTGTCGACGTGCTTCTCAAAGTTTGGGAATTTTTGGATCCCAGAAGCCGCAGTTGGATAGTACTGCCTCACATTTTCGCACGGCACGTCCTCCAGTTCATCTGCTATCTCGTTCGCCAGGCACGATGCTCTGTCCACTTTCGCCAGCACCGGCAACTTCTGACTCTGCCTGTAGCTGTTTATACCCTTCAGTACACTATCCTTCTCATCTGCATGCGCCGGAGTGAAAAGCAAGAGGAAGGCAAGAACAGGGACAAGAAGGAAGGAGGCCATGGTGGTGGGTTTGAGACTTCCCAGAATGGGAATAAACATGGGCAAATTGGTTGATATATAGTGACAGGTATCGCCTCATCGATCTTCCACGTGGCTACCATGCAAAGCATTTAAAACCATGTCTTCCAGGTCATTCATTCATTTAAATCTTATTACATTTTAATAACTCTCTCAGATTTTTTGGTACTTGTTAGGCTATTATCCTTTCACAAGTAATATACACAATAAGAAACCATATAATCCTATTCGATTGGTTTGATTCAATTCAGGCACAAATGTTCCACAATGGAGATCGTTACATCTATTGTATCGAATTTGGAGCAGGTGATTGGAACCAATTCAAAATAGATCCGTTTCTTTTGCCTTTGAACAAATGCAATATGCATATCCGAGGGACACAGTTCAAACCAAGTTCTGGTCCGTGGACGTGTCCGATGCATGCGATTAACACAGACACGTTAACAGAGTCCTTCGGCCATTCGTCGGCGCGTGGCATATTCAAACTCTCCATGGCAATCACACGTGCAGCCATCTGAGATAGCCTGCCTCACTATTTGTTCCAGATCCACAACAAGCAGAAACCCACCCTCTCAATCGACTCCGGAAATACCCTCTGTTCACAAAATCTTGTCGTACCAACAGAATGGCTTCCGGTGACCGACAATTTCCTCCACAGAAACAAGACCAACTTCCTGGGAAAGAGCATGCTATGAATCCCATACCTCAATTCACCAGTCCCGACTACAAGCCCTCCAATAAGCTTCAAGTACATAAATACATGAAGAGTCCTCGTGTATTCATAACCTTCCTTTTCCTGATGGCAAGGCCATAATTGAAAATACTAATTAACTTGTTTGGATGTTTCAGGGGAAGATAGCACTAATTACGGGCGGTGACTCTGGGATAGGACGAGCCGTATGCAATTTGTTTGCGCTGGAGGGAGCCACCGTAGCCTTCACATATGTGAAGGGACATGAAGACAAGGACGCCAAGGACACTCTTGAGATGATCAACAAGGCCAAAACTGGGGATGCCAAGGACCCCATAGCCATACCGACCGACTTGGGATTTGATGACAACTGCAAGAAAGTAGTGGACGAGGTGGTCAAAGCGTTTGGCCGCATTGACATTCTCATCAACAATGCAGCCGAGCAGTATGAGGCTGGATCCGTGGAAGAGATCGACGAGAAAAGGCTTGACAGGGTGTTCAGAACCAATATCTACTCCTATTTCATGGTCACCAGGTAAACTAAATGAACAACTGATCAGATATAATTCAGAATTTCTCAGGAGATCATCGAATTTCATTCGCGCACAGGCATGCGCTGAAGCACATGAAGGAAGGAAGCAGCATCATCAACACGACATCAGTGAATGCGTACAAAGGACATGCGAAGCTACTGGACTACACGGCGACGAAGGGTGCGATTGTGGCATTTACGAGGGCTCTGTCTCTTCAATTGGCCAGCAAGGGAATAAGAGTGAACGGGGTTGCCCCGGGACCCATCTGGACTCCCCTAATACCAGCTTCTTTCGAGGAGGAGGAAGTGGCTCAATTTGGAGCAGAGGTGCCCATGAAGAGAGCTGGCCAGCCTATTGAGGTTGCTCCCTCCTATGTGTTTCTTGCATGCAATCAGTGCTCCTCTTATATTACAGGCCAAGTCCTTCACCCCAATGGTAATATCCTTCTATTCCTATGTGTCCTTATTTACGCTTTTATCTGGGTTTTCTAACACAGACGTCGTTTTTTGCAGGTGGAACTGTTGTAAATGGCTGAAGGATAAGTGACATCCTCTGAATCTGAATATTCAGTTTCGTTGGTTTCTGCTCCATGTAAAAACCTCTTTCGTCAGCAAGGAAAATGAGTTTGTAATTTAGCTCGTCCGTACATGTTAAGCTTAAGAAAATAAACCTCTGTTTTTGTCTACGTAGAAACGCAAGAGCAAAACTATCTATACTTGTTATATGTGTGTGTATAGAGTATAATGTGTGTGTAACAAAGATCAATGGGAATAAATATCAAAATCCAGCTTTACAAGTTTGTATTGATACTGTAATATAGCTTCTTCTTCAGTCGGTTTTAACATAATTACGACGCATATTGTATTGCCTGAGATGCAAATTCTCCTCTTACTCCCTCCGCCAAAATTCAAAAGTGTGGAGCGGGGAAACGTCATATCATATGGGAACCTCAAACCTGAAAACTTGACACTAAAATTTACAGTTAAACGAATAGAATCCAGTAGCAGAATCATTGACATCGTGATTAATCAGCAATCAGCAAATAGCTTGTCAGGCCAAATTAAAATAGCAGAGTCATTTTTAGATGGCAGTCATATTTGGCCTCCCTTCAACTTGACGTTAGAGGAGGAGGCTCTGCCGGCATTGGAGAAGATGGCAATTGTGATTTGAGAAGAAGCCCTGGTGAAGGTAGACTATTAGGAGTCTATCGTCCACGTGGGCGTCGATATCTATGGTGATGGTGATCGATGTTTTGGCGTGGGTGAGACCGTGAGAGAGGTTATACGTAGTAATGAATAAAATTATTCAGGCTTAAGTGGCATTAACACTTGGAGCCTATATGATAATCTCAATATGGTCTAGTCCACCAATTCCGTCGGGGTAGTATATATTATGATTTTCTGTAATGCTGGGTTGCAAGGACGATTCTCCTGAAAAACTATCTCAGAAGAGAATGCAACAGTAGAGGGAAATGCTGATTCCTTTATAAAAGCTCTCAGTTTAATTCAAATGAAAAATCCATATACAGTATATTACGCCAAATCTTGTGCTATCAGACGTTATAAGCGACATAATAAAGAAGCATTTTAGAGGGAAGATGGTACGATGTCTTGTTTAAGGAGGTCATAAAGACGCTCAACAAGATTAAGCAAGAACCCATCTGCACCGTGTGCGGCCACCAGAGAAATCGATACGGGAAGGTCTTCGTGCATCCCCATCGGTACGTTAACCTGTAAGCGTAACAAAATACAAAGATACAGCATCAACGCAGTAAAGGATTGCAAGTTTAACAAAATTACAGTTTGTGTCATTCAAAAATAAACCGAACCTGGCACAACCCCGAAACGCCAGCTATGGATAACAAAGAAAAAGCCTTTGCACGAAAAATTTCCAGTTCAGGCGCATTTGTTTTAAGTTTTGGAGGAGGCCCTGGAACAGTGGGTATGATAAGCACACCAAAATCCTGAATTTTTCAAAGACAAAAGGCCATTTTCAATTAAAATAATGTGCATGCTTATAATTCGCCACAAAGGACCCATCCATCAGAAATCCAAAAGAATAAGAATAGAAACTATCAGCGAGCTATGGGATCTCCAGATGTAATGTCAAGAGAAAGAGTACCCCAAGAAGAGAAGAAAGAGCATCACGCATTTCCTCTTTTACTGACTGACACAGATCAATGTTCTCCCCTGTTGTCCTCAGGGCATCTGATACACGTTCTGATATTCCTGGGCCTATGTCA
The DNA here is from genome assembly GCA_037074495.1 of Acacia confusa. NCBI lineage: Eukaryota > Viridiplantae > Streptophyta > Magnoliopsida > Fabales > Fabaceae > Acacia > Acacia confusa. Next base: position 1,169,127 of record CM073507.1, on the reverse strand, counting down.
GGTTTCACTGTACTAACCCATTGACCATGGTTACTATTGAATTCGTACCTATATGTGGTGCGGTATAAAAGCAAGAAAACAGATTTCAATTTAAGGCAGTCCACAAAGCACAAAAAAGGCACAGGCATAGATGAGACCAAGGATTAACAGAAGAACTACACCTCTGAAGTAACCGCATGGCACTTGAAAGGGCCGCCAGAGATGGAATGTTATATACTTGGTTTGATTGACTATTACCCGTCATGAAATACCTTAGACTTGGAACCGTGACCTTTACATAGTCGCCCAATATTTCATGCTTCAATACATCATCTACGTAGGGGAAAAATGAATAACATTTCACTTAGCGAAAGAGAACACAGATATATATACGAGTTTTCATAAACAATTATAACTAGTATCCATATAGCAAATCATCTACACGTAATTTATACACTCACCTCCGTATAACTTCTCAACCGCTTTAATGAAAATTTCCGCAACTAGATTGTGTGGAATGCTTGACAGCTGAAAACAATCGTCTGCAATAATAATGCGAGTAGGTCTGATAGGTGTTACTTCAGGCAATTGTAGAAGTACACGTCCAACTTTGCTCAAAATCACAGGATCCCTAGCAAACCATCCTGGATACAAAGTTGGAATGAAAAGGATGACGTTCCAAGAAAAGAGCTCAACAATTAGTCAAGATACTATTATAAAAGCAATGCATGCTCACGGTACAGTTAAGGGTAAGAAACGGGCAGACTGAAAATTCAGACCAATGATTTTAAAGAGAAAGAAAAGCCCCATCCTTCTCACTTCTTCTTGTTCAAGACCATGATTTTTCCCAGATTTCTAGGGGAAATATGTACTCCTATTTTCATAAGCTGTGTATTTGGTGTGTATCTGATTATGAACAAACGCATGAACTGAGGACATTAAAACCATTCAGAACCATGCATGTTAAAGAAACCAAATAATAACTTTTTTATATGTTCCCCAAATCAATCACCCCAATCACTCATCAGTTCTATTACCATCGGCCTTCAAAATTTTTTGGTCACCACATTCCATGTTGCAGTCACTATAAACTGAATATTTAAGAAAGCTTCCAGATTTTCGGTTCCTTACCCACAGTGTCAAAACTCTGTGCCATGGGAACAACTCCTGATGCTGAAATAGATCCATGAGAAGGACGAAATCCGAAAATCCCACAATATGAAGAAGGCACTCTCACACTTCCTCCGGTGTCAGTTCCTATCGTACCAAGGATTTTGGGTTCAAACAAATGAGCCAAGAGCTGCCAGAAATTATGCAAAGAATAGGTTACCTATGGAGAAATCTACAAGCTTTGCACCAACTGCAACAGCAGAGCCGCTAGATGAACCCCCAGGCACCCTATCGGCTGCACAAGGATTCCTGGGTGTGCCATAGTGCACATTCTCTCCATTTATACTGCCACATAAAAATACTCAGCTATATGTTTCAACAGATGTTGTCACATGCCTGATCAGCAAAGATACAATTACTCACATGCCAGTTTCTTCACTGAAGTTTCTGACTCAGAAATCTTAGTTTAGTTACATAAACTTCGACATTCAAATATGTTATAAATCACAGACTTTTTGAAACTAATGGCCATGATGAAAGATAAACCGGAATGGAAATGCTCACTAGAAAAAAGAACACTGTTCTTACTGACTAGAAAGCATAGATAATTGAGGGAATTGGAACCTGTAAGCCATTTCGTCCATGACAGTTGTACCGACACAAGTGGCACCTGCATTTAGGAGAGCTGATATAGCTGGAGCAGTGGATGAAGCCACCGGATGAGTTCTCGCCCAGTCAGGATTCCCAAATCCAGTCACATGCCCCTCCACATCAAATCTGTTTCAGAAGTAAAATTTCAAGAAGAAGTTAATGAAACAAATGACTTACGCACTTAGAACTTGAGATGGCATGGAAATCAGTAAAGATGAAGTTTAATCATTTGAATATTCTATTAATCAAAAGAGAGAGACAGAACTTACAGTTCTTTGACTGCAAAAGTTAGAGAACTTAACGGAAGACCGGGGGATGAAGAACTTGGTGGGAGAATGAATTTCTCCATGAAAGCTCCGTAGTCTGAGTCTGTTGCCATGTCTGTTGCAGCGTCGGAAAATTGCTCAGTTAAGCCAAGCCAGTGGCTCGAAATTTACGCTCTTGCTCCGCGAGGGTGACGATGGTAACCAGTGGATAAAAAGCAAAGGTCCTTCTCCGCCTCTCAACTCTCAACTCTGAAACTGAAACTACTCTAGATCCATTATATGCGTTCTTCTTTTTCTCCCCTCTAGTTCTTGATAAGGACGTGAACAACTGCAACTCCAGAGTTTCGCCGACCAATCCCAAGGGGCGTCAGGGTGAGCCAGGAATGTCTTACAAAATAACCTTAAATAACTGTCCATGCACAGTAAAGCTGTAACATATTGATGAACTTTAATAAGATTATTTATATTAATGATAAATTGGTATCAATTTCATATTGTTCTGTTGGATCCGTGGAGACTTGAGACGACTACAGCCAAAAGATAAAAGCCATGAGGATATTAAAATGTTTGCAAGTGACTTTGCTAAGCCACTGAGCCAGGAATGTCTTACAAAATAACCTTAAAATCTCACTCAAGTACCAACGATCATAAAAAATATTAAAAAGGTATCAATGCAGATTGATCTATAAAAAAAAGTTCTTAAAAACCTTAATGATATAGATTCAAAATGTGAATCTATCTTATTGACATATATGAACCTATTAATGACCACTTTATGATTTATCAATTTAGTCACATATATTTATTAATGGTAACTATTTTAGTTGAAATAGATTTAGGTTGTCCATGGTTACTCTATTACATACACTTGTTAATTAGAACTGATTTAGTTAACATATATAGGCTTGTCAATAATCACTTTATAACTTGTCAATATAATACACTTGTCAACAAAAACTTCTTTAATTAATATATATGAGTTTGACAATAGTTACCATATAACTTGTTAATATAGTCACGTACATTTACAATATAGTCATATACACCTACTAAGTTCATATTTTAAATTTATATCATTGATGTCCTTAGAAATTTTTCTGACAAAAAAATCTACACGGAGACTTTTTTTATATTTTTTCTAGTCCGGACTTGAATGAGATTTCCCCATTTCTTTTTTATTTTAGAATTTTATCACTATTTGTAAATTGTAATAGTTTGCGGTCGCTTCTGATACGCTGAAGTAATCAAGAATATAAATATTTTTGGCCCGTAAAAATGTTGAAGAATCACGCTCTTGCTAATGGATATGTTTAACAGGACTCTGACTATATGCAAAAAAATTTAAACTTCTAGAAGTACTACAGAGGCTGCTACAACTATTAAAAATTAAAAACAAAGTATCTTATCTATTCATTTCCATCACAGTCAGCATCAAATATATACAAGAATGAAGTCACCGTATTGCGATCAACAAGTTCAGTCTGAGACGCCTGGGTGCTAATCCCGGGCGCACCCCAACCCAATCGTTGCATATAAACTGCATCATAAGCTTCAATATTCAATCCTGAAGCAAGAAACAGTTGCACCTCGTATACAAATCTGCTGGTCCTTGAAGCCAAGAAGGGCCTTGCTGCTTCTGAAACTACCATCTTGAACTCCTCCTGCTTCTTTTCAGGCGCCAGAACGTGACACTTTTGCTCTCTCCTGGATAGTAATGGTTGTCAACTCTCCACACTAAGCCCATGCCATTCTAATTTTCAGACGACACAAATTCTTACCATGACAGTGATGCACTTGTTACTCCCAGGATATGGTGTACGATGATGTCAACGTCTTCCTCCTATAGATAAAGGAAATTCCACAAGCAGGAATGAAAAAAAATCAGCAAAATGAGAATGGTAGAGTCATCTAGAAAAACACAGACAAAAAAGGCAACCAACTGATAAACTTTCTGACCTGGATAAGGGCTTGAATTTCCCTTTTGAGCCAAGTTTGGATCCAACAGTTTGGCTGACGATACTTCTGAGACTTCCAATACCGTGTTATATCGAATATGTCCTCTAAGATACCTAAACAAAAAGATAACTGAGCATAAGAGAATTTGGCTGGAAAAAACAAGTGACTGACAGGCTGCAATTGACTAGTAGGTAGGAAACAAGGTGACTAATGACAAGCAGTAGTAGACCTGGTTCAGTGTAATAGCATTGTAATCTATATCTCTGCGCTCTTGACAAGGTAAAACTGCACAGATAATTCAAAGGATAAAATTATATAATGTATCTCAGCTAAAAATTTTAACTTGAAGACAACAACTATCAGAGACAGACTGACAAACCTATCCCCAGAATCCTCATTCACATATTGCCGTTGAAAATAACTTCCGTCAAATCCATAAATTATCGAAAAATTTTCTGTCTGCATTTCAAACATCAACCATAACATAAGATGTTCGTTCAATTGAAAATTCCCTCGGAAGGGGCTCGTCATGGAATCAGAACATAAGAGATATCCGCTTTGCTGTGTCCATTGCCAAAGAAAATTCAGATATGGCCCACTAAAGTTGAAATGTAATGGACTAAACCAAACCTTGCAAAGGGGACATTTTACAGAGGAAGGTGGAGAATGGAGCTTGCCAGCAACAACCTTGGACCAGCGTGAAATGCAATTGAAGCAAAACTTGTCTGCATCACAAAGCTATTGTGAATTAGAACAATTCCATCCACTTTCTTGGATCCAAAAATACTCTTTTCCGATGTAAAAAACACTGTAAATTATCAGACCAAAAGCCAACATAATATAAAGCTTTCAAAGCCTGTCAGAAGCAGGGCCATACTATCCAGAATAAACAGGCACCCGCATCTCAAAAACAAAGCTCTATACAATAATTCAAATAAGCTTGTATACTCCCCCGCAAGTACCCAACACTGCCACATGCCTTACACAGAGATCCTAGATTAGTATGCAAGCATAGGATTATAATAGCGGCATCTCATGTCGCGCCGAAGTTGTGGGATTCTGAAAGCCCGAAGTTGAAGTTCTTATTTTTTTTCCACCTTCACCGGGAACCTCCATGAAAAAATAGACTCTTGATCAATAAATACTCTCTTTCTACCTCAATCTCTCCAATGGGTAAATGGTCAATAAAACAATTCCTATCGGCAACGCTTTCTATTTTATCAAATTAAAGTCTAACAATAATTCCATATTTCAATCTTCCAAGAAATTAAAGAGAGAAGGAGATGGAGGAGCGTACGAAAACATTTGTCGAGGTAGGATTCCTGAAGCACGGGTCCCAAGCAGATGGGGCAGCAATCGGAGTCCTGCGAATCGGAGGATAATACACAAGTCATCGCCCTTACTTCGTTCTCTTCCATTCTATTGTAATCTGCTCCCCTCTGTTTCCATTTTTCCTTTTTTTTTTTTTTTTTTGCCGAATCTCTATTTCCATATTTCATCCTCTATTACCAACCCCCAATTATTACTGGAATCTTTTCCAAAATTTATTTTATGCTTTGAAGTTTTTTTTTTTTTTTTTGTGAACACATGCTTTTAAAGTTTGAACAAATATTTGTTTTTTTTCTTAATTTTTTGAAATAATATAAAAATCCTTTTTTTTTTTTTTGCCAACCATTACAAAAACCTACTTTTTGGCCATTCAGCATTGAGGGTAAACTTATATACGGTTTTTTATATGTAGATATATATAATATTGAATTACTTCCTCTGGTAAGAGTTGTAAAGTCAATGAAGCAAATTAATATAGGCTTATTTTTTGAACACTTTCTAGTTAGCAATTTTTTCGGTGATATTTGTTTCGCACCGGGAGACCCCATCTTTGAGCCTTGGATGGGATTTGGGGTTTAATGCCTGCGGACACGCGGTTCGCAGAAATCTCTGCTCCAATTCCTACTGCTCCCAATCAAAGGTGGCTTCGCCATCTCCACATTTGAGTTTTCCATGTTTTGCTTTCTATTCTATTACTATAAAGTTAAAAGCTTTGAAATAGAGCTTGGTCTGTGCGGGCACGTAATTATATTTTATTCCAAACAAGGGCACCTACAACTCTTAGCTCTCTGTCAATAGTCGTATTTCCAAAAAAAAAAAAAAAAATATATATATATATATATATATATATATATATCATCGTGGTGACAGTTCAGAATTGACATGCATTGGTTCTGTCTTGCGCCACTAGTTTTCCCCATTTCTATCTGTAACAAGTGTTTACATGAACTACTTCGGGTCATCGAAACAATTGGCTTTTCATGGATTTGAGTTGATATTGGCATATTGCATTGATGTTTGGTACTGTTCACTCTGTTTTGAGCTGACCAATTGTCTTGATAGTTTGTGCATTATCCCTGTATTTTTTTGGGTGGAAAAAGAGTAAACTTGGGTGAATTTGAGACCGTAGACATTCCGACTGTAGTGATGGGGTTGTTAACCATCGTATTTAGGCTATATGATTGTAACTTTAGTATAAATAAATTGATAAATTGATTTTCCAGTTAACTTGGTTGAATATGGAACTTCGCTTCATTGTCTAATTTCTAAGAAAGTAAAATTTAACTTTGCAATATAGCCTATTAAATGTTATGAAATCTTCTTTCAGCTCTAAAACTTCAAGGAACTGAAAGGCAAACACTACATGAAGGAATAAGGATCAGGTGATCAAGTGTTTTCTTGATGCTTAGTCTTCAAACATCTGATGCAGATAGCAGTACTGGCAACAGATCTGTCACCAACTAATTCTTACCTGGATAAGCCAATTCTTATCGGCTAAAGATTTTGATGGGACGTTTCAACGGGCGGTGGCTAAAATTAGATGTGTTGCTTTCGCAGTCCCTCTTTTCCAGCAGCTTGATCTCATTTACTGTTGTTCCTTCGTAATACCCTTTAGGTATGCTTATTTTTTCCTCTTCATGGCAGGGGTATTGTGCCTGTATTCAGCTTCTTTTGCTCTCTAATTTTCCTTTTATATTTCCATAATTTAATAAAAGGTCTTTTTTCTTTCTATTTTACTTTTATTAGGGATGACGTTTTAAACGATGAAAAAAGTTGTGATTTGCAAATGGTTTCTGGCTATAAGACAAAGAACCCCTTAAGGAATAAAATTTGTTGGAAAATCTTAGATTTTAAGCCTGGAAGGTATCATCCTCGACAAGCAATGAAATATTTTGTTTCTTTTGGTGGTAATGGTAAACGTGTGATGGTGATTTTGGGTGATAATGGCAAGTATTGGTAGTTTTGACAGAGATGATGTGTATGAGTCGGTGATGAGAAGGGGATAGAGCTGGCAGATTTGCGGATTTTCTCTCAAATCAAAGTATAAGGGCCAGTTTTTTCAAAATTAAAACAAAAAAAAAAGGTTATTTTAGTTGGGGGAATAAGGAGTTCGGGGAAAACTTTGAGGTAAATAATCTATTTATAGCATATATCGATAGGTTTGGATTTTTGCCTCTGGCCAGTAGCTTTCAGAAGCTGTGAGTCATTTTTTTCATTAGCTGTTGTATTTCCCTGCAGAATCTGGCTTTCTGTGACTCTGTGTGATATAGTATGGCTCCAATGGATGGCTCATCGCAAGCTACAGAAGAATCTCCTGCTACTGTAGGATCGAGATCGACAGAGTTAAAAGGAGGAAAAATTAATGATGATCAGTGTTTTCTCTTGTACTTTATTATGGGCACCTACTTTGGTCCTGATATTAAAGGGGAGAGGAACCAAAAATCTGTATTGCAAAGAGTAGCTGAAGGACTTCCCCCATACACGTCTGATCAACTAACTAATTCTTTCATGAGAATAGTGGAATTAGGGCATATCTACCACTATGTGCTTAAAGAGGCTGATAAATCAGTTATTGTCAAGTTAACCTTATTGCGTCAATTCTTTCAAGGTAATATTTCTTGTCTAGTTCACGATAGAGCTGCCAGGTACCCACAGTTTGCCGATTTGTTTCCTCCTGAACTGCATCCTCAATCTCTGTCAAAAAATCGATGCAAAATCATTGAGAACATTGTATTTATTAACAACCCAGAAACCTCTTACATCAACCCTGATGATATTGAAAGGTTCAGGAGGCTAAGTGGACTTGAGGATTTCCATCTGAGCGGTTGTCCTGTAAGATCGCTTGCTTCTCTTGATGGCAGTGCTGAATATAATGTACAAGAGGCAGAGCCTAATGGAAAAACGCCACCTATCCAGCCTAGTTGCAATTCTCGAAAAGCAAGAAGCAGTGAAAGAAATTACTTTAACTTGGATCCTTTGCCTCATGTCCATGCTCCATTACCACCCGAAGAAGACTCTGACCCTGAGAGAGTTGGTCCAGCAATGATATTTCTTCCTTCTCACCCAACTAAAAAGGAATTGTCTGAAATTGTGGCCGCTACAAAGAGTGGGTTTGCGTTGACTGGAAGTGCAGCTATGAGGCAGGTGGGACCGATCATAGGACTTATGGACATTGGAGAATGTGAAGACTCATATCTGTTCCGTGTATCTCTCCCTGGAGTGAAGAGGGATGAAAGTAAGTTCCTTGTGAGACATCAATGATTTTTTCTGACATAACTGGCATTTTGGTTATAAGATTATCTGCATTCCAGGAATTTCTTTTTCATGTTTTATGTTTCAACTTTTGCTCCTTAAGGATGGATTAGGAGCATGATTTTGTCAAATTAATTTAAATTATTAAATTCTTGATGCCTGGTATAAAGGCATTTAAAAAGATTGTTTTGGCAGTGGCACTTAAAATGAGAGCTCTTTTGAATCTGTCATCAGCTATTAATGCTGATCACTTTCACATGTGGCAATCCAGCCCGATCCCCATAATAGGGAAGAAGGATACTGAAAGGAAAAGATTGTGTAACCTGTTGTAATTTTGTTCTTTAATTTGGCGCGATAGCCGTGGCTTCATCAATTTTTGGGTGACCAACTGGGTAGTAGCAAATGCATGGGGGGAAATAGCTCTTATATTTAGGGACTCCTGGTGAAAACAATTCTAGATTAGAGACATCCACTGAATCAGTGGTTGATGAGGTTCTAATATTGCTTAATGTGCTAAGCTTATGCAGATGTATTTGGAAATGTGTCTTAGTTCTTACGTTGTTAAAGTTACAGCCTCAGATCCCACTATAGATCATTGATGAGAATGGATTCTGTCATGACTACAGGTGACTTCAGTTGTGAAGTTGACACAGATGGTAAAGTATTGATACGGGGAGTAACCACAACAGGGGAGAAGACAGTATGCAGGTACTCTCAGGTGTTTGAGATGCAAAGTCAGAACCTTTGTCCACCTGGCCATTTTTCCATCTCATTTCAGCTGCCTGGCCCTGTTGATCCCTATCAGTTTTCTGGTAACTTTGGCACTGATGGGATCCTTGAAGGAGTTGTTATGAAAGGGGGGAATACAAACTGACAAGTTTTTGCCTTGTTAGAATCTACTAGCTATGCAGGTTACTGCAAATTTGCTCCAGTTGATGCAAAGATCATGAGGTTTAGAATGACACAATTTAATAAATCCTCCATCTTTTTAATATTTTTAGACAACTTCATAGTAATTAGTTCTCTGGCTTACGTGATCTCTGACCTTGATGTTGAAGTAGTGGCCTTAGTATGATTTAATCCATCCCTGGTTCAGTTACTGACCCATCTTCATAAGTCGTCATCATTGTAGATTTCATTACTTGCTCATTCTGAGCCTGCGCATTTCAGGAGAGGCATGTGCATCGTCCACATTTCATATCTATCATCCAGAAAGAGTTGGACGGTTCAGAATTTTCTTGTTCTATTTTTGTAGTTTCAAATCAAAATATGATTTATTATGTAAATTAGAAGTTGTTAAGTTGATATTAACCTGTATTTTGCATGATCAAAAATAAAAGATCATTAAAGTAATATTTTAAGAAAGAACAAGAAAATTAGGCCACTTAAATCCTCGTCTAGACGATCAATACACCATTCTATGACAGAATCTACCCTCTCCCTCTCCCCATCGATGGAAGTCTGTGGCTTCCGCCATTCTGATGGGGTCAAGCTTCCTTGGAAGCACTGAACAAGCATAAGCCGCTACATGAATTCTGCTTTTATTTTCACCTTCACACATCGCCGCGTTAGAGGGCATGAAGTCACGGTTAAACTCAGGCTTTGGGCAGAGCTTTGTTATTGCTAAAATAAAGAATTTCACGCACCCTTCCTCCAGTTCTAAAAATAGCTGAGTATATGACTTGCGTGTAGTATGCGACATTTTGGTGTTACGGACAAGCAAAATATGCTGATAACAAAATTGAAAGCGGAATCGTGAAATTGCGTACAACGTTCCGTCAACAAAGAAGCTAAATTTCAAGCAGACAATCTACTATACAGCTGTGGAAAACCTGTTACCATCTTAGGGAGCGCAAGTTAAACCAAAACAATAAAAAAACACCAACCTTATCAAAGTAAGGTAAAATTCCCCAGGCATATTATCTACATACAAGTAAGGCTTATTTTGTTTGTAAGCTAATACGCTATAGTTACTGAGTGCCGAGGGCTTTCTCAACCTCCCTCTCAATTTGATGTTCTCAGCTCATCGCACTGCACCGATAATCTGCAAGCTCGAAATCAGGCGCAAAATCAGCACAAAAAGATTTGTAGTTGTTAATGTTAGGAAATAAAAGGAGTACAGATAAGTGTAACGGGTCAAATGAAACAAACTCCTGGAAGAAACTGTAAAAGAGCACACGATAAGGGGAGATTCAAATATTGTGAATCTTACAGGACAAATAATGATGGCATTACGATAATGTCAGACATAGCCACCGACATTAGGGGGGAAAAGACGATATATATTATATATTGCTTTCAAAAGTCAGGGCGCAATTACTATAATAGATTTGTGATAGAACCAACACCAGCAACATAAACAAACCATGCATCTTGTGCAACAGAAACAGAAGGGAATTAATATTCATGAACTGCAGAACCAACCTTAATTTGCATGACAAAGCATTTAACGATCAGGAGTTGGTTGCCGTTGCTGATCTGGGGGCTGTGGCCACATCTGCTGCGGCAAGTAGGGATGAGACTGTTGGGCATACATGGTCGGGTCCATCACAGGCTTACCCATTATGACGCCAGACGCGCCTGCTTGTGGTGCATGCTGAGGTGGCATGTAACAGTAAGGAAGAGCATCAGCAGGCCCTGCCACAGGCATTGTCCCTCTTGGTATAGATGCAAGCACTTCATCTTTCAAATCCTCTCGCGGCACGATATCAACCAAGAAATCAAATATATCAGTCCTCGTGATTGCAGCAGCGATGTCATTCTTCTGAAGTGTTCTCCTTTTGTTCTCTTCAGTGTGATTCCAAGAACGCAGAGTTAGCTCTAGTATAAACATCTCACATGCCCTTGCAAATATGACTGGCGCCTCAGCTGATATCATTCGAACATCTTCATCAGCTTTCATAATCTTCTTGATCCTCGCCAAGGGAAGGCTGTGATTTTTGAAATCAGTCACCTTCTCGATTTCTTGGTACTGATTAGCCCAAAAGGTTTGGAGTTGTTGCTGAAGTTGCTGCTGCTGTTGCTGGTGAATGTGCTGATAAGCAAGTTGGTGTTGTCCAAGCTGAGCTCCGGCAGGCTGACCACTGTACTGAATGTTCCCAACTGATGTCACAGCTGATCCCGGTGTTGCAGTTATGTGGGTCGCCTGGTATGGATTTGAAGCATACGGCAGTTGATGATGATCCATGGATTGGTTCTGGTTATGCCCTTGATGGTCCATCCTGTTACAAGTTACAACTGAAGTCAATGTCGTCTCATCTCAAACCAAATTTGAATCTGTGTTAGTTATAAATATATGTGGGTCACATTTCTTGATTCAAAAGTGGAATCACCAAAAGAACAGAAGCGGAACAAGAGCAAGAAAAAATGGGACTCTTGTGATCCTGATCATGATTCTCGTGAAACATATAGACAGCTTTCCCAGTTCAAAATTACATCTGAAACGTAAAACCTAAGAAATTGTTTTGACAAGACTAAGTAAACTGAAATAATACACGAATCCTTTCCTAAAGCACAAAAGCTTCAGATCATTTCAAGAAATCCAGGGACAATCAAGCAAATGAATTGCATATATTAATGGAGCTAAATTTCTTTTGGGGGGGGGGGGGGGGGGGAGGGGGGGATTTCACGATCACCTCATCTTTTTGTTGCTGAAAAAACTTACAGGAGTCTTTAAAACAACAATATTTAATGCCCATGAAAATTGAAAACAGGATGCGTCTCTGGTTTTCAAATAATAAGAGCGATGATGGATTGGAACTTTTTACAGTATGCTTGTTATTAACGAGCATACATAAAGCTCTCACAGTAGAGAAAGTTCTAAACACACAACATAGCTAATAGAATTACAGATGCCCAATTAAAAGTCACAGAAAAGATTAATGAGTTAGACAGAATCATTAAAAAAGTTCTCAAGACAACGTTGCACTAGGCGTGACTGCGTAAAAATAGACAAATGTTGGTACCTTCTTGTACAGGTGATGCTCTGCTTGCAGGATCGAGGACCTGAAACGGAAAAGGAGAAGGGAAAGTGAAAAAAGATTAGAAGTTCGTTATGTTATTTCTAGTAGAAAGATCTACGCCGTGAGGATCGGGGTTAGTCGAAGGCAAGAAGTTCTCTATATAGAGAAGTATTCCGTAGTGTGAAAGATCCCAAATCTTATAGGGGACAAAAATTTAGGGTTTCAGAGGAAGCATGTGAAAACAGAAATTTCGTGACGATTAATGATGTTTTCTTGGAACGAACCTACGATAGGCAGGCAGGTGTTATCGATTCTTTGACTAATAATTGTCAAAACCTAACTCTTCTGGTTTTTTATTTGGCCTTTTATTTTACTTACAACCAGAAGACATTACACTTCCTAAAATGTTGAAGATTTTGTTATGCGGACGAATTCACCCTTTCAAACCTAAACTAAACGATGACTCTTAGGTTGACGTTTGAAAAATACATTTACGTAAATTAACATAACATTTATCTCACATATTTATATTATAAATCATAAATCATGTTAAAAAAGTAGTTTCTATCACTAATTTAAGACAACACAAATCCAGAATACTAAACATTTTCTTATTAAATTTAAATGTACAAATAATTTTTTTAAAATAAAATATGGCCAGCCAGAACTAGAACCTAGACACTAAAATATCACTCATAATCCAAGATACTTGGAAGATTTTATAGTACAATTAAAGAAACACTACAAAGTGTTCATAGAGAATTTATTCATCACCTACTAATAAATTATCACACCTTGATAGAATATAGATTACGAGTCTTGCCTCTTACCAATTGATCTAATTTTTATTGGTTACCAACACACGATTTATTTAGGGGGAAAATGCTCAAAATGCACATAGTCCTTGAAAGACTTCGCCGTGAATTGTAACGGCATATGCTTCCGTTTTCATAGGAAAAATATGGGCAAACGAATATACTTTCTTACTTCTGAATTGACTGATTCAGGACAGAAATTAAAAAAAGGGAATAATTCATCAAAATAAAAAACATACGAGGGTTTAACTATTGGTGAGAGGATTAAAGTTAGCATAAAGTCAAGTGGTGGCCCCTTGAGCAGAAAGAAAAACCTACCCACGTATGAATGAATGATTGCACGAGACCACGGGTAATGCTTTCAAAACCGAAAGGGCAAAAGGACCGAAACAGAGGAAGCCCTTGGGACATGGTAAACGAGCAAGCTAAATGAAGCTACTAGGGGCATAAAGTGATTGAGGGATTTATTTACTGCTAACGAACAAATAATCATTTGACCCTCGTTCCCAGTGGCTAATAGTGCGTCTAATAGCCATTTTGGTGGAAAGCTTGTGACTTTTATATCTTGTCTCCGAGGATGTGCCGTAACAGAAATACCGGTAATCCCAAAAGAAATTGATGTTTCAGTTTAGAAGTATAATACAAAAACTAAATAGCGGCGATAATTACTTGCTTCGATTTACCCATGGTTTTAGTGTGTTTCCGCGAGACACCAGAGTATGAAACTTGCGACGCTTGTGGAAGGAAGATCAGGAATGTCCTCTGGAACGTTTGTCAGCGTATGCACGAAGTGGCTAATAATATCTAAATAAGATGTGAAAACTGAAAAGGACAGCGTACGAACATAAGGAAACCACCCAACATGAACTGCCTCTGCGTTTAAAAAGGCGCCGGCCAAGGATAAGACATCGCAAGGATCGAATCAGAATTGACTGAACGAGCATGATGATTCAACGTACTTCGTGCAGTAAAGAATCAACCGAAGGAACATGTTCTGTAATTATTAGTGTTTTATTGATCGACTCCGATTTCACATATGAGCCTTAACCGATGTGAGGTTTTCTAACATGGTAAAATCAGTCACCCAGATCATCAATTCGTTTTCCTCGGAGCATATAAAGAAAAATGTGCACTTTTACAAGGGAGTCCTGACCATCAAAGTCATGTTAACCTTATCTGAGGCAGTATTGAAGTAAAGCCCTCCTGCTGTAGTGCCTATTCGGATTAACGGCATAAATTGTTGTCATTGAATGCACATAGGGGCGTTTCATACAATCGGCAATGCTAAACGGACTTGTACTCATTACAGCTAGCCATTAAGCAACATAATCTTGCAGACATTGAAAATGAAGGAATAATAATCTCATCTATATGGCTATCATCAATTTTACTATACCCTTCCGCTAGATTGTTCTCTCTAACAATTACAATGCCCCACTTTGGATAGCCCGAGCAATAGCACCGGCAAAAGTAGAGGCGGCTGCTGACTGGCTTTTGGGTTAAGCGTCAGTATAACAAATTAACAATTAAAAATAAATGCATCTCAGAAGAGAAGACCGATCACCCTCAAAACATGGCTACCAACACGCTCACTGCCGTAAAAGCAACATACAGACCAACCAGACAGAATCCCCAAAACCTAGGAACTCGAAATCTGCACCAAGTAATCACCAGAAGGGACCCCATAAGGCTCAAGAGCAGGAATGCAAAGGCTATAACAATACCCACGTGAAATTTAAGCACATAAGCACTGGGATAGAGCTTGGCAGTCTGCATCACCAACGCACTCCCCAGTCCCACAAGCATATTGAACATTGGCCCAGCAAAGCATCCAGCCATTGCCATGGCTGGATGGCCAGCTTTGGCAACTGCAACATCAGCAACAAGATCCCCCACCGAATTTCCCCATGCCAACACTGTAAGACCCAGCAGTGCCGGTGGCAGTTTGAGAAGCGTACCCAATACTGCAAGGCAGTTTAGCAGTTCTCCAGCCACAGTCGATATCCAAAACACACTCATAACAAATGCTACAAGCACCACAGGTGTTTCCTCAGCTTTTGGGGGTTCTTTTACAATTATATAGTGAAGAAGCGCTAGAGAGCAGCTTGCCATGAACACTATCAACCAGAGGGGGAAATGAGTGTTGGGAAGGAGGAAAACTATTGGGTCATTAAATGGAATCAATGAGTTGCAGGCATACAAAATCGCTAGGGGGCAAAGAGCAATATTGGATGATGCATAAAATCCGTTCCATTCAGTTGGTCCGGACTGAGGTATTGTCAATTTTAGGAGAATTGAGACTGGACGCTCCCATATAACTGAAATCTGTAAACACAAAGAAATTACTTCAGACAATGTCAAGTCTTTACTAAGATTAAGATTAATCTCAGTAAGGACACAATCGACTAAAGCTAAAATACATGAGCTTCACGACATGTGATTGTCTGATGGCAGGATAAGTCAAAATGCAGATCCTAGTCACTAGTATCTTTTACAGATAAATTTCTTATGCCGCAAGGAACTTAGAAAAGTAGAAAAGGTTGAAGGAAAGAAGGATGAATATATAATATGTGTGTAGTTATCATTTATTGCCAAAAAGAGTTTATTGAAAACTTTCAAGCCTTCTGCATAGCAAGTCCTTGATTTTGTCAACTAGCTATCCATAGTCCCTCGAGAAGAAGGCGTGAGACAAAATAAACTTCAAAAGAACCAAAAATCGGAATATCTATAAATAATCTGAAATGTCAACAAAAATGCAATCAATACTTACATTAAGAGCATTTATTTTAGCTAAATAAAGGCATTCATACAAAAGTTCAAGGTTATATCCCAAAACAGAAAATTTTTAGGCATTTAGACTCTCCTCTCTTTGAGATTTTTAAATAGTGGTTGTCTCTTTGATTATAAAACGAACCACCCCCCCCCCCCCCCCCCAAAAAAAAAAAAAAAAGGATGAAGTCACAGAAACTGGGGATATTTACTCTAATGAAGCTGAGCATGGTGAAAAGCTGTCATCATCTTATAGAAATGAAAGACATGTTAGCTTCAAAGTTAACTGCATAGCCAGTATCCATTGCTTACCATATTCAACATGAAAATTAGAATTAAAAAGTTCCTTTCGTCCATCAGAGACCCAGAAAAGGTTAAATTATGGCATCCGGTCGTTGGTATATTGACAGGCAAGTTATCAACAGATCACGATTCACATATACAGAGATAACAATAAAAGAACAAAAAACATTTCTTGGCTAACAAAACGTGTGTATTAAAACCTAAATTCTGACGGGCTACTTTAACCATACCATTTCAAAACTGCGACGAAATCCAGAACTGCGCTTCTTTTCCTGTAGACTTCCTGAAGTTTTGACGTCCCTGGTGGCTGTAATTGGTTCCTTTTGTCCCTCTAGATCTCCAGCAAAACTCCCCACACTCCCACCCTTATCCCTACGACTTCCCAATCCCAAATCCATGTAAAACACAAAACCAACAAAGAACAAATAAAAACCCACAAAGCCAACTGCTTGCCATAAAGAAATCTCGGCACTAAGATAGACATAGAAGAAGAACAAGACGGAGATCAAGTAAAATAAGACATCCCTCACAAAAGGAGCGGGATCAACAGAAAAGGGTGCGGCGTAGATTGCCACAAACCCCACCACAAAGGCTGAGACGAAGGTTCCGGCAGAGAGGATCGCAGCCAGGCCAGTTCGGTACTGCCCACCGCGAAGAGCGGCGGCGGAAGCGAAAACATCGGGCGCACCATTACCCAAGGCTAAGAGGGTTACAGCGCCCATGCTGGGAGACAGGTTAAGGTGAAGTGCGAGCTTGGTGGTGACGATAGAGAAATGATCTTGGGCAGTTTTGATGAGGATATAGAAATGTAAAAGGAGGAGTAGAGAAAGAAAAGGGATGGAATGGAAGGAGTTGTGTTGGAAAAGACAACGGTGGATGGAGAAGTAGTCGATGAGGCCATTGGAGTAGGATCCAGAGGAGAAGCAAGAGGAAGTGGGAGTGGTAGAATTAGGGGTGGCGAGAAGAGACCTGCGCGTAGAGGGAGAGGTAGAGAAAGAGGGAGGGTTGAGGAGGAGGAAGAAAAAGATGAGAACAAGCGAGAGTGAAAGAGAAGAGGCTTTCCAGGAGGGAAGAGCGAAGGCCATGCCATTACCTCCTCCCTACTCTCTCATCAACATTCAACACTCTCTCAAACCGCACTTTCCCCGTGAGGATCCTCTCCAGAGAAACAGAACTGAGATTTCATTTGTGCATCACAGATTTCTATTAAAAAGAAAGAATCAATCAACCCACCAACTAAATGCAGGAGGCAAGGCACCACAGAAAATAAAAGGGTTAAGCCATGAGTTTTCAGATTTAACTAAAAATTTTAAAACGTAGTAAAATTAATTGTTAAAAATTAATGTTGACTTTTAATTTTATAAAAAAAAATTATATATATATATATATATATATATATATATATATATATATATATATATTACTTGGTTTTAATACTTTTAGGATAATATTGAATCTTAAAAGAAACTTTGATCTTCTGTAAAAACTTTCATAATAAATTTGAACCTTGATCCAAAATAAAATATTTATTTTATCAAACTTCTTGTTAGATGTTTAAATAGTTTATCTAAATGTGAAAAATATTTTCATTTCATTTATTCTCTTAAGAAATTTTATTAACTTATTTTATTTTAAGAATAACAATAAAAAAATAATTAATTGATTTTTCTGTCATTAGTTACATTGATTTAAAGAAATTGAAATTCAAGATTAAATAATGTCCTTTATTTACGTAGTAACTAGTTAATTCAGGCCAAAAAAAGTAGTTATTAGTTAATTAATTAACTATATAAAACAAAGGGAAAATCTCTTTCAGGTTCCAAAGGATAAAAAAAAATGGCAAACAAGTCCCAAAAAAATTTTGATATCACAAAAGTCCCAAAAAATTTTTAAAACCCACTGATAGAGTTGTTAATGAAATTTTCGTAACATCAAAATTTTTTATAGATTTTTTTTGACATTTTTTTAGCTCCCTAAGACTTTAGAAGAATTTTCCCTAAAACAAAAGGGAGATTACAATAAACAATTATAACTGATATTTACCGGGAGTATTAAGAAAATTATAATACCCTCTTATCTTTGATACAAAACATATTTATTTAATTTAATTAGATTAATAAAATTAGTCAATATGATATATATTTTCTATAACATTATAATAATTTTTCTTAATTCCTTCAATCCCCTTTCTTCTCTTGTTGAGTGGCATCAATATGAAAAAATTACATCCTATCGTATCCTATTTTAAGGATGCAAGGAGTAATAATTATAAATGTTTCAACAAATATTTCTGTTTTCATTATGTTTCCTGAAATAAATTTCTTGATATAATCTCCTCATCATCGGACCACCACGGGCAGGGACCAGTCGATTCGTTCTTTCCTTATTTTTTTCCCCCTAGTCGCTTTATTCTAATGCCTCCTATCCTCAGAACTCTATAAAATATTTTTAGAGTTAATCTTGAAACTAAATATAATCCATAATTTTTTTTATATTTATCAATCTTTTCTTAATTTAAATTAATGATCCTTCAATAAAATTAAGAAGGGAAAAAAATACAAAATAGAACTACGGTGTTTTCATTTTGTTTTCAAGAAATATTGGTCGCAAGAAATCTTCAAAAAATCCTCTTAGAAAACAGCATGATTCTATTTTTTTTAATAAGAAAAACAGCATGATTCTACTTGACTCAAATAAGAAAACACTTGCAATGAACATGGCAATTGGGCTCAGGGATTCTGCAAGAAGCTAGGTGAATATCCTTTCACCATAGCTGAGATGCTAGGAACTGAATTAATGCCCTTTTGGGATGATGGAAGAGGGTTAGACAGAAGATCGCCCCTTTAAACTTGGGCCATCGAAAAATGTCAAAGTGAAAACTTTTAAAACTATTTTAGCAGACCCAGCATCATTCGGCCTGAACAGCTCTTAAAATGTTGAGGCCGACGCAAGAGACAAATGAAGAAGACAGCAAGACTTTATGATGTCTCAAGTATTCAAGCGCCATGGGATTTCACTTCCCGAACAAGAATTCGTTTCCCAGATACTAGTTCCTTTAAAGCAGACCTTCTATACCCTTTATAGTCTGAAGTTACAGCAACCACATTAACAATACTCATCTATATTCCTCAGGCAATCGATAACCTGGCATTACTATTTTGTCCGCAAACATTTTTCCTGTTTTTGGCATGACATGCCAGTGCATCGTCAAGTTGAATTCTTTTCCCCGTAAATTGCTTCCCTGCTCCATGAAAATTCCAATAATTAAATTGAATTCTCAAGTAATCCATGCTAGCCATACTCACACCTGCCTATACAACACATGATTGCGTACCTGGTCAATGAAGCGGTACTTATTTGAAGTATGTATCCAAAACTTTGCATGATCTTTAGAAGGAATGATTCCATCCCACAGGGATATCTGCAATATGACACCCCAGAAGCTTAAGCCACGTATGTATAGATCATGTGACAAAGTATGATGATTTAAGAGAAGTCAATTATGCAGCGCCAGATGATTTCACATGGCTATATGAGCGACAAATACTACACAGCCATACTGATCATCTCTTACCTGATTCAAGGAATTCTTTGGGGTTTCATACTCGGCAGCTACAAATACAAAAACCTACAAGCATATCAAAAGAGGCAAAAGTAAGTTCCAAAACATCTCAGGACTCCTTAAGCTGCCAAATTGTTTTGGAATAATTAATCAGAAACTGGGATCTTGTGTGTCATATGCAAAGTATTCTAAAGAAAATCTTCAAAACTAACGTAATTTTGCACAGAACATGAAAATGCAAAGCATGGCGTCAATAGATCATTGTCTCTATAAACTGAAAGTCTAAATGCAGACATAAGGCACCCTAATTTTTAAAGACGGAAAGAAATGAAGCAGAAAGTATTGAAAGTGCAGTAATTCTACATTGCAACCAATACAACATTATTAAATTCCAACTAAATGCATCCGTGCTTTTAAGAAATGGAGACAAAAGACTTACAGAATCAAATATTAAACACAATGAATTTTGCAAATTCAAATTATAAACCTGTTTCGTGTTCCATGTGAAGAGAGTTTGTAAATCTGCTGATATATTCAGTGTCATGCTGACCTGCAATAATAGAAAGCCTTTTCACTATGAATACCAGAGCGAAGGCCTCTAATGAGGTGGTTCTTGACACAGTACGATGTGGATTATAACTTTATAAGCACAACTGCACAAATGCACAATAAGAGAAAATGCAATTAACTACATCAATTTCCTATTGCCTTCCAAGGGCTAGAATCCTCTCAAGTGTTCCTGGTTCGTTACTTTTATTTTTTGAGATTATGGATCAGGAAAAATCATCACTACAAATACAAACATAAGATTTGAGCAGAGCTGTCTCTGAAAACATTCAGAGTTGTCCAAGGAGCAAGGACCAAGATTTTTTAGTTTCAAGCATGCAAGAGTATCACTCTCACTTTTATTTTCATGTAAAAAATCTAGGCATTCAGCAAATATCAGAAGCAAACTCTTGAGAAAATCAATAAATAAGAAAGAATGCTTGGTGCCTTCAAGGCTTCATGAAGTATACCTATACATGAGAACACATAAATGGCAAGTCAAACGGCCAGCATCCCATATATAAATTGAACACTGATAAGGAGCACAAGTATCTAATCCTTACTCTTTCATATGGGTATCATTAGAATTAGAAATAGTACAAGACCTCATCAAATCTAGAATCTAGTCATTTCACAGTCCCACAAGAGAATATTAAGATTCCTTTCCAGCCACAAGTTCTATTACTAAGTTTTGCAGTCCATAACATATAGCCAATTGGGTTTGATCTAAACCTACGAAGATGTAATGTATAAGAAATTCAACCAATAATGCCCCTTGGCCATCATGTTAACAGTAGCTTGATAAAATAGGGACTAAGAGAACCACATATAAGAATAAGCAATCCTTGTAACATAGAAAGCTCACTCAATTTTGTGAAGCCTAATTATTGAAATCGCAGCAATAGTGAATCCACCCTATGTATGATGCTGAAACCTAACAGGCCAAGAGTACGTATCTTCTTCACTTCCACATTGCTATAATTTTTTCCCAATTATTCCATTCTATCTCTATCATACCCAACTCATAATGCATTAAATTCCCTAACTCGTCCTAACAGATCAGTAAGATCACTGCTTGCAATTACAGTTGAGTAGTTGACAGTCTAGGAAGTTGAAACAGGCAAACAACATCTTCAATATGTCAAACATGTAGCCCCTCGTATTTTCAATCCAATTTGTTGTGTCATGTAAGTGATGTTTTAACCTTGTATCCTCGCAATGAGAGAGCCCCAAAAGATTAGAAAATAAGTGGTATCAATATACTCGAGCTCTTCTATATTATTTGCATCCGAACCTCTTCCATCCAATGCCCAAAAATCTAACTTGCTCATTTTTAAGTACATGGGGCTGAAGTAGGTCGATTTTTCCTTCCTCAGAAGCTTGAACAGGCAACTAATTGTTGCTTGATTTCAAAGAAAATTACCTCACAACTAGTACAAGGGTGAACTACTAAAGCTCTTATCTCTATATCAACTTTGCAAATATGGATTAAGTTGCAGAAAGTTAAAACATAAATGACTATGATCAGATGACATTCATCAGGATGCTATGTTCTATCTCAAACAAACCCCAACCCTAAATCTGGAAAAAGAAGTCCAGGAAGCCGAGATAAATATAGTCCTAAAGACCCTATCCAGCAGAGTAGCAATCACAGGGCAAATCATCAGGCGCGCAAAACACAAAAAAGAAAAAAATTACCTCGTCATTCCCGTTTGGCTGCTTCTGAAACCAGTTAATGTTCAAAACCTAAAACCCCAAATAAAAACAAACACCAATCAAAAATCACACTGGGATAACGGAATCGGTAGCAGACGAAACGCAGTAAGATAAAGATCTACAGAAGACAAATTAGCAAAACAAAATGGAAGAGAAAGAAAGAGACCTTCACTTGGGCGGTTGGAGAGGGGGAGTTGAAATTATCAGAGAAAGAGGCGAGGGCGCACATAAAGGCGAGAATGGTGACAGCAAAGGTGAGCAGGGCGTTGGCTCTATAGCCGAAAGAATGCATTTTGGGTTGTGGGATGGAACGAAGCGCAGAAAAATAGAGAAATTAAGGAGAACCAAAGTAAAACCAATACTCAGCGGAGAAAAGGAAAAGTTTTAACATTTGCTTCGTGCTTTCCTGCATTCTCATTGGCTCGGACACGTTGTATGTGGGGTCAGTCGCGCCAACTCTGCTTCCGCTCCCCCCTTGTTTGCCCTGGCCTCCACTCTTCCGCTAAATTTTTGTTTTTCGGCCGCGACTTTGTTGGTGCATGTTTTGTTTTAGGTTTTTTTTCTTAAAAATTATTTTAATGATTTAAGAACATAATATGTAAGAAGAGTTATATTTGGACTTAAAAAACAGATTTCCAAAACCATGATTTTATTATTTCTCAGACAAACACTTAGTTTCTTTTGCTATTTCTATTTGTTTCCTTGGCAGAGACCTGCTTTAGCTATTTCACAACAAAGTTCTTTATACTTTGTTTAGATTTTTTAATATTGAGAGGTTAGAACATGAAAGATTATAATTTTTAAAATATAATCTATATCTACTAATTGCATTTAAAATAGAAGTATATTTTTTATTTTTAACAATAGTGTAAACTATTGCATGCAAACACTCATGACTTGAATGTTCATGAGGAGTACAAATCCTTTTGGTGCATTTAATTGGAGAAAAATCTTACCGGCTTGTTAAATAACAAAAACAAGGTCTTACCTCATAAGGTTGATATATTGATCGCACGGAACGGGGCTATTGTGCTCCACCAAGAACCACTTATCATCCTAAAATGAACGCAATGAACATACAAACTTTTTTTTTGGATAAAAGAAATTTTAGGGAAGGGGTTGGACTTATCCATAGTCCAAGGGCGCCCAATTCACTGGGGATACTGGTCAAAGAGTACACATGTCTCCACCTCTATCAGCGTTACCACTGTTTCCTAGACCGCTAAGATGCCTCCCCCAACGCCTTGACTAACACAGGAATCAAACCTCCTCCCTAAAGGTGAAGAAGACCGACCCCCACACTAATTGAACCCAAATACGAGGGGTTGAACATACAAACTTTGACAAAGGTTGAATGACAAAAAAGAAAGTGAATAGTCATGCGGCAGCTGGCTGCGACCTTTTTTTTTTTTTTATACATAGGTGATAGGGGATAGAGGGGATCGAACCCAGTACAAGAAGGTGGGGAGACTACTCCCAATACCACTACACTACTATGCTGCGACCTTATAAGCCTGTGATTCTAGGGAAACCGAAACAGCTTCGGGCCCATATTTATTGGGTTATTATAAGCCCACTTAACCATTGGGCCCATTACTTGACCCGAGACCACATGCTCCTTGAAACTCGAGGTCAGTCAAAGTGTGGCCCGTTCGTTATACTCGTATTATTTTAATGTTGTTTAAATTACTGTTTTTAGATTCTCTTTGTCATGAGACATCATCAGAATTCTGAACAGCCAGGCAAACCCCTGTTTATAATGGATTATTGTCTTTCTCTTTCGGTCGTTCTTTTCTCTTTTGCTCACTGTTTTTTTTGGGTTTTAACGAGAAAGCCAATACTTTACGTGCTCCATGGATCATTGCTCTGTGCTTTTTTACTTAATCATATCTTGAATGATGGCTCTAAATCATATGATGTTTCCATCATCTTTGTTCTTCCGACGCCAAAAAATGACTTATGGCGCCCGCGGCTCGCTGAGTTATGAGAGTAGCTTACACTCTTGTATATGTATTGCTTTCTTGATGCTATTTACCAGACATGGAGGATTATGGACCACACAGCCTGATGAATTTTAAGTGCAGTGGAAAGGTTTTTAAGAGAATGAGAAAACAGAGAACAATAACTGAGGTTTTAAAAGGAAATAAGTCATGTGCATGCTTGGTATGAGTTAAAAATATATGCAGCTAAAAAATTGGGTGCATACAAATTTGTTCATAATAAAATGATGCGTGCTCGCTATTCCAGAATTAAAATTGAGAGGCTCACAGATCTGAAAGACAGCTGAGATGTTGACTCAGTATTTTAATGGAAGTCTCTTATCAGTAAGTGAAACCAGAATTTTTAACCCCAGCCAATAAATCGCAGAAGATCCCAACTGTTACTGTTCTATTTTATTAGAGGAAGAAAATATAATCGCAGAAGTCAAATTGCTGGGAGAGCAGATTTCTTCAGTATCCTTTATCTACACCATTAATATCAACTAAAAGTTAATCTGAGATGAAAGAATAGAGGAAATTGAACGGCTTGATAGAAAAATATTGAAGAAAGAGAAAGGGAGAATACCGAGATAATCCAAATCTTATTGGCATTCTTATTCATAAACCCTGACAAAGGGTCATCATGAGAAAGATCGCTATTTACTCATTTACCTTGGCAATTTACAATACATCAAGGACAAAAGCTTCTCATCTCATGATTCATAATTGATGGTGGGTCAAAAGAGCACAAACAACTCTATTTAATACGGGGTCCTACACGCTGTGAGGGCATCAGAAAATCATTCATATAAATCTTTAATGTTTACATAAATTTTACCCATCACCGTCACAACAACTTGTAAGTATAAAAATTTACTTGTAAATATAAATAATTATATATGGGAATATCATTTTTGTCTTAAGTTAAAACTACACCATTTTGACTTTGTTTTTGTTTTTTTTTGTTTTTTTCCTTTCATTTTCATCTCTTCATTTAAAAAAAAAAAAAAACTAAAACGGCATACTTTTAGCTTAAGGCGGAAAACTTTTTCTGCCTTAAAGACAGAAATGATATTCCCATTATAAATATAGAACTACTCTGATTTTATAAGTCTACTTTAGTCAAATCTCACATACTAAGGAAAAATGGTTAACTCAATGATTATAAAGATAAATTTTCAACTTTACCCTCATTTATGATTGACTATTTTTTAACTCTTTCTTCTTTCTCTATCTTCATGGGTATAATTAATATAAATAAAATTATTACAATCTCATTTATTATATAAAAGTGGACTTATAAGTACTACCAATTTTTTTTAATCAAAGTGAATTATAAATAGAAACAAACAAAGTGGTATAGGATTTGTAAATATGAATTAATTTTAAAATATTTTATATTTAATATTCTTAATACAAAATATGAGTCCTTTGGCCTATGGGTCCCTAGAATTATATCACTACCAGCGTAACTGAAGAGCATTCAATTCATTATTTGGGTCGCCTCACTCCAGTTTCAGGATTTCAGGAAAGCCATGTGAGAGTCGAGTTGGGACTCTGCCTGGCAATCCCATTACAACTGGTTTTCAACCCAAAACAATACACAATGTCTTATGCTCCAATCACTTCTTACTAAATAATCCTAAATATTTGCACATTTCTAATTCTACCAACAAAATTTTACGACTTGAGCAAATAAAAACAGTGAATTAAAAAATCCAACACAGACTGGATCATTCACATGATGGCGCAGCTCTCGGTGTTCTCGTCGCTGAAAACGTGCGTCATCGGATCCGCAATGGGATGCGACGGCATGGGCGGCGGCGGCATGTAGCCCATCGGCCCCTGCGGCCTCCCATACATCATCGCCGGGTACATATGGTTCATATTCTGCTGCTGCTGCTGATTCATCATCATCATAGCCATGTACTGCTGCTGTTGGGGGTTGTAGGGAAGAGGACGAGGAGGCTGCATTTGCATCCCCTGGTAAAAGCCACCGTTCATGGCTGCCGCTGCCGGCATACCCTGAACCGCCGTCATCGGGATATTTCTCATCTGATCCATTGGGCCCATCTGACCCGGTGGAGGAGCCATATGGCCCATCCTTGCTGGCATTCCATGCCCGTTACCTTTGACTCCCTTGCCAGGCTTATTAGACTTCATTGGAATATCAAAATCCTGGAAGCCATCATCATCATCATCAAGTTTTTTAAAATTGTGACCCTCGAATCTGGCTCCACTTTTTTTTGCTTCCTTACTATTAGCTTTGTTGGTGGGAGCACCGTTCTTCTTAAATCTGGGGGCGTCTGCTTTCTTGCTTTTCTTCCCCAACCCCAGCAAGCGACCCAAGAAACCGCCACTGCTTTTGCCATTTTTCTTGTCGCCACCTGCTTTCCGTTTTCCTCCTTTGTCTTTTTTGATTCCACCCCGTTCCTCGTTCTTCTTCCCTCCTCCTTTCCCATTTTTATTTCCACCTTTGCCCTTCATCTGTACGGCCAAATCGATCGCGTTACCTTTCTTACCATTCACACCACCGTTTGCTTTATGAAAATTCATGGCTGGCCCAGCATGTGGTCCGCGTCCCATCATCATGTTGGCCTTGTTTGGCATCAGAGGATGCGCGTGCCCGACCTCTTCCTCATCGTCCTCGTAGTCGTCAAACTCGTCCTCGTCCTCGTCTAATTCGTCGAGGTCTTCGTCGCCGTCGTCACTTACATCGAAATAATCGTCCTCTGGTAAGTTGAACTTGACGGATTTCTGATCTTTAAAGGGCACCATGAGATTCTTGGCTCCTTTGTTTTGGAAGTGTGGTTGATGACCACCACCCCATTCCTGCTGGCTTATCCCAGTCACCTTGTGAGACTCATTGTGCTTTCCCATTTTGGCGGGATCAATTTTCATGTTTTTGAACTGGTTGACGGGAGGGTAGTTTTGATTATACATGTTGCCTCTCTGGCCACCCCATAGCTCAGCGTGTTTCCCAGACCTCTTGAGCTTCTTTATGAGCTTAGCTGGATCCATGCTGCCTGCAACTAACACCTTTCCTGAATCTGCATCTATGTTGACGGAATAAACCCCTGAAATGAAAGTACCACACAAAAATTATATACATTGAAGGCGAATTCAGGGGACAAGAAAAGAGAAGGGGGCGGTTAGTTATGGGCATATATACCATCAGTTTTCTGGAGGAGTTTCCTGACTTTGTGCTCACAGCCCTCACAGTGGATATTCACCTTGAGAATACAACTCTACATGGGAAAACAAATCAGTTACGGTCAGCTCATATGGATTGAGACAAAACTAAGAACAAGACTCAAGGAAATCAGTCGGTGACATGGATCTAAACTCCAGTCTAGTGTGAGCGGTGAAGATGAGGAGTAAAGAAGTAAGTTGTACCTGATACTTAGGCAAGTCTTGCTTACCCATTGTTGAAGGTTGAGAGAGAGAGAGGTGGGGTGAGTTTGATAGTGAGGGAGGAGCGAGTGAGAGAACTGTGTAAAGGGTCCTTGAGATTTTAATTTATAAAGGAGCTCAAGGGCGGTTCTTAAGCCAGCAGCATTGGGCACTCATCTCCAAATTTATTAGTTTTAACTTTTAACTTTATTGTTCCTCAAATATCCGTACTGTTTTCACGCCTCACTGACTTACTCAGGCGCTCCTGATCGTAATTCATTTTATTTCGAAAAATACCATTACAGTACTGACTAATGAATAGCTTAAGCGTATTATATTTGGATAATAAAAATAAATTTACCTTATAATAATAGGAAATTAAATTCATTCCCACCAAAAACGTAATGGGGGGAACGTTGGAATTTTTTTTTTTTAAGACCAAAAAAAAAAACGTTGGAGTTTTTGACTGCGCTTTCTTGCTCTGCAAGTGCTTGTTTGGGAAGCACTAACTAGTGTTTCTTTTTTATATATAAAAAAAACTAGTGTTTCTTTTCTCTTTTTTTGTCAAACTAATAAAAAATGATTTTTTAAATAAGTTTTTATAAATTAAAATAAGACTCTTTTTATATATTTAATTCCTTCAAACGTGGTAAAAGCATTTTTTAAAAAAACTCTAAACCAAATTGGCACTAACTCACGTTTAAGATTCAATGGGGTAAAAATTGTTTGACCGTTGACTCTGATTCTTGAAACTGGATTTTTTTGTGCAATAATCCCGTCTGCACTCATTTTGCTCATTTTTTTGATTAAATTTTCACTTATGAAAAGTGAGATAAGAAAATTTATAATCAGAATATGACCACATGTGTTAATGCCCTGTGATTTGATTGTAATAGATATGATTCTTTTACTGGGACTTTCCTTTTTTTTTATGGTGTATGGCGATAATTTCCTATTTTATTTGCGACTGATATGATATCATTAATGTGGTTATCAACTTATTATAATTTTCTTTTATGCTAACGGTTATTATAATTATCTATTGCAAATTTTCCATGTTTGGCGATTATTAAGATTGCACAGGTTTTGCATATTTACGACATTTAATACGTAGTGATTATAGTTAATAAACATGTTATATGCCGAGGAGGAGATTTTGCTATAAGGTAGAATTTGCAAAAATATAAGAATAATAGTTGTAGTGAATAACCATTATTTTTTTAATGACAATAGTGATAATTCTTTTGAAATAACCGTCATGTAACATTTACAAACGATTCGTCTTTCAACCTTACTTAAATGAAAACACAAACATAACAATTATATCTATTGACAGTGAAGTATAAACGACACAAACGACATTTTGTGATAAACAACTGTCGTGTAATGAGCAAATCTATAAAGCACCTTTTTAAAACCCTGTTCGATCCAACACCAAGTATCAGTTATTTTAAGTTAAATACTATCTTTATTCATAATTATAAGATTGTGTTGACGTTTTTTTAAAGAGATTAAAGAAGGTAAATAAGTTATTTAATTATATCAGATATTGTGTATTATTAAATTATATATTAATTATTACAAAAAAATTATATATTAATTTATTAGTCAAATTAATTAGTTTAAAAAAACAAATAAAAATACTCTAGAGTAATTTTACTAGCTTCTTTAGTTTCTCCAAAAAAATTAATTTGGTCTCAAATATAATTAAGATCAGAGAAAGTACTTCATAACGATTTACCCATTTCTTTTGTCCATGATACTTTTCTAAATAGAACATTTTATAAACTCGTCATCTATCCCTCATCATGTTCAGGCATCATAAAGTTATTTCCATTTGCTTCCCTCCTCCTCCCCCCACCATCATCATCACCCACCTCCTCCACAAAAAGCCCATCCTCTTCCACCACCTTCACCTCCACCATTACCCCCGGGGGCGCCCCCAAGTGGAGGCTATGCTATAGTTGTTGGTCATCCTTACCCACTCCACAAAGGCATCTTGCTAGACACGTTGACAGTTTAAACGGGAAGTTAGATCTCATTCTTCATTACAATCAGGTTATATATAATAACCTTCATTTAGACCCTTCATCTCCTTTCTTATGCGTTGATGAATCACCAAGCGAGGGGAAGGGCAGGAGGAGGAAGACGGCAGTAGTAGTGATAACTAAAAATCACTATTGTTTTTTTAAAATATTTTTATATTAAAAATAATTAATCGTTATAATAAAATAGACTAAAAATATTTTTTTTAAGAAAAAAATTTGACTCTTCGCGGTTATTAATAAACAACCGTTACTAATTTAGACATTTTATAAAGGATGTTCGTGATTATTAGTAAATAAAAGTTATGATAGGTTTAGAATAAATAACAATTTGGAGCCGTAATATATTTGCACTAAGCTTTTAAAACGCCTATATATATAGGTTAAAGTGCAAAAATATACATAAACTTTTTCTCCAGGAGTGTCTAGTACCACGTGTTTTTTTTTAGCAAAAATACACACGTAGTTACCATTGTAGAACAAAAGTCACATTCCACCGTTAAATCACCGTTCATTGTGATGAAAGAAAAAGAGATGAAGTGAACAGTAATATAACAGCGGTGAACAATGTGAAGATGCAATTCTAACATCTACTTATTATTGCGCATATTGTTATTTCCTTAGTAAATGGATTGTTATTAAATAGGGATAAAGATGAGAAGTTTTTAATCTTTAAAGTGGAGTTAATGAAATTAAAAGATTTTTGGATTTATATGAAATATATTAGGAGTGTCTTATAAATAAGGCTATAACAGTATTTCGTATTTATAGTCTAATTCTATATGGGACATGAAACACTGCTCGGGGGGAAAAAAAAAAGAGGGATGACCAGTTCTGAGGTGCCTTTTCCTTTTTAAGCAAAACAGAGCGTCGGAAACTTAATTAGAACAAATATCTCACATTATTTTTATATTAGGGTGTCAGATCCATTTCATCCAATTACCAAATTGAAATAAATAAATATTCAGTGTTTATTTTATGATGCGGTTATGCCAGGATACCGTATCGTTTCATCACAGTTTCATTCTCATCCCCTTTCTTTTTTTTAAAAAAAAAAAGATTATTTCGGTAAAAAAAAAAAAAAAAAGAAGAAGAAGAGTCAGATAGGGCCTTATCCATATGTGAGGTCGAGGATTCATTATTGCGAATGAACCACATAATTCTCCACTGGGAAAAATGGCATGATTGCTGACTTTTAAAAACTCATTTTTAATGGATGCATTATATTCATAGTATAGTAGTATATGCTTTTATAGTACCACTCCTACTCCTATTTATAAGTCTCTTTTAACTAAATCATACATATCAAGGAAAGATAGTTAGCTCAATGATTATGAGGTAAATTTTCAATTTTATCCTTATTTATGAATGAGTATCTTTCAACATTTTCTTCTCTCTCTATTTTCATTAGTACAGTTAATATGGGTAAAATTGTCAAAATCTCATTTATTATTTGAAAGAGGACTTATAAATAGGGCTAAAATTTTTGATCAAAAAAACTTATAAATAAGACCAGAGTGGTATTTAGTAATGTTTCATGGAAAAAAGTACTTGTATTTAGTATCTAATGATTAAACAAAGTATTTATGATTTCGCAATTGATGACGCGGCGTTGAAAAATAACACAACATATGAATCAAAAGCAAAATATATATATATAAAAAGCGAGCACGCATTATAGTTATTGAAACTGGTGGCAATATTGTTCAAAGAAGATTTGTGGAACTGAAACGAAACTGCTAGTAATAGGCGATAGTTGAATGAAGAATTGCGTGAAGAAATTAAAGAGAGAAGAAGGGGCAGGGGAGAAGTAATAAATGTACAAGT
The DNA here is from genome assembly GCA_037074495.1 of Acacia confusa. NCBI lineage: Eukaryota > Viridiplantae > Streptophyta > Magnoliopsida > Fabales > Fabaceae > Acacia > Acacia confusa. The sequence goes on along the minus strand of CM073507.1, from coordinate 1,137,667 downwards.
TATTGGGTTATATTTTTCTTATAATTATTTCTCATTATCTTTCATGATTTTTAAATCGCATTCGTCCAATGAATTTTAAAAAATATTTTATCATTTCTCTCATATTTTCAATTATTAATTTAAATGTATTGGTAAGGGAAAATGGGAAAAAAAAAATGAAAAGAATATTCTCTTCCCAAGTTATCACTTGGAAATGTGTGAGGAATGAAATGCAAGGCTGGGGTCAAGAATTCAAGTAAGATTCACAAAAATAAATGGCAAGTATGTATCATAACATGAGAGTGGCTTTTGCATGCCAGGTTCAGTTAATTACACTGAAATAATGGCAACACCAAGTCCGAGCATCCATATCACCCACTCTCTCACATCTCTACAACACTCACCAATTCACCGCAACAAAAATACATTTCAAAACACATCCCCTCTTTGTTGTTTCTTTTTTTTCTAACTTGTCAAGAATTGAGATTGGGCAGTGGCTTAATATACGACAGCAAGTGCGTGTTTGGAATTATGTTTGGACAACAGTGCTTATTTACGTAAATTGAGATGATTATCATTTCAAATCCTTACCTCATATACTATAAATTATAATTGAAAAACTGTTTTTGAAGATTTAAATCTTTATTCCTAAAAAACATGAAGTCAGTCAAAATGAACGGGTTTATACAGCATATAGGTTTTGACAGATGAAACCAAGTCAGTCAGATTGAGAAGGACATCAATGTCCGCTCTCCATTATCCTCCAAAGCTCACACTACTCATTCACATGATACCATTTACTTTTTCGTATTTTAATGCAATAATGTTTCGTTGGTCAGGTCTCTCACGAGGGAGTTGTGTACAAACTTTTAATGCAAGACTCTGTTGAATCAAATGAACTCGTACTCTTGCATCAAGTGGAACCATTTCTTGCATATAATCAAAAGAAAATCGAGATTGAATTCGACTAATGTCACTTAACAGAAAGACGGGCAATCCGATCTGATCTGAGATAGAGCTATTCCTGGGGATCCAAAGCAAGGTCATTGGAGAAACGCGTGTCAAGTTAAAAGTGGGTAGGCGTGAGTGTCAGAGTGAAGACTTAATTACCTGTGGGTATGTGAATGTGTCGGGGGCGACACAAGCTTCAGTCTTTAACTGCCTTGTTCGCTCCCTGATTTGACCACGCCTCACTCGCTGTCTCTCTTAAATTATCACTCACTTCACCCACACCCACCTTGCTCCTTTATTTCTCTCTGGCATTTACCATCTCTTCAATTCGCTGCGCATGCCCTCCTTGTGGGTCGGATACTCGGATTGTTGGCCCGACATATGTACAAGGCCCTCTTTCTTTCTAGTAACATTGCTGTTTGTGACAGTAAGATCAGAGTTGGAGGCATTGAATGACAGTGCACCGCATCAATCTGCACTGGATTCGAAACTCAAACACAAGCAGCCCGCTTTTGGACTAGAACCTTGGCTTTTCTGACTAAATATTCCCAAATAATGCTGACGGGATTCGTTCCTCATACTCTAACTTCACATCCCCATGTCCCCTGTCTGTCTTGCTCCTTTCGCTTTCTCGGACTCTGTGACTGTGTGGGCGACACCATGGTTCACTTACCCTTCAACTCTCATGTTTAAGAGTACCAACACAACAACAGCACCTACATTAATTAATGCTCCTGCTCCCTCTATGTTTGACTCTTGCTTTTCTTCTCTCCACTCTTGCTTTCTCTAACCACGATGCCACCTCGGGCATCTCAACTTCACCTTTTACTGTTCTTGTCTTTCTTTTTCGCCCGAAAACTGTCCTGGTTTCCTAACATAACCTATCCTGCATCTCTTTTTTAAAATCCCCGACCGATGGATTCATTCACGTTTCTATCCCATTTTTTTAATGGGGCACTATAAAGTTAAAGGTTGCCACTACATACATGGCCCGGCATATATAACGTCCACCGACAAATTAGGATAGGCAAATCTAGTAAAACTCGCTTTGTTCCGTTCGACTCTCCGATCAAGGTTCTGAGTTTCGGTTTCCCATTACGTTGACTCGGCAAAAAATGCGCACCCCGACATGATTAGTTTATCCAGTGCCATCATGTTCCCGTTCAGCGCTTAATTAATCGATGATTTTCATTTGTACATGACTTGGGCCCTCTACCCTGGGCATCTATTCTTTTAGTCCCGATCAGAGTGTGTGTCTAATTTTCAGAGTAGCCCCGAGCTCTAGGGTAAAGTAATGACTAGTTTGGGTAACCTGAGGCTTAACCCATAATCCGCTTATTTAATTTTAAATGGGTATGAGTTAGCTCATACCCATACCTCAACCCATCTTTAAAGATAAGGAACTCCTAAAAGAATCTAGTATCCAACCCCAGTACTAAAAGCTAATTCTGAAGATATTGCAGATACTGGTATAACCAATAAATCACGTGCCAATAGATTTAGAACTTGATACTTTCAAGTATTCACTTTTCACCCCACCAAAAAATCAAATTTTGGATCTCGAAGGCCTATTAATTTATTTTGAAGATATTCATCACTCTACATTACACGTAGAACTAGTAGCGACTCATAAGTTCAAATAAATAGAGCCACAGAGAGAGTGAGAATGAGATTGAGTTGATGGCCACTATGGTTAGGGATTAGAGGTGATCAAATACTCAAAATCTCAAATAGTGTGGGAAGTAAGGAATGCCTTTATTTTATAGCAGAATACTAAATGAGATACGTAGTTAATAAAAAAAATTACACTAATGGGTGAGTATGGGCAGCCTATAGGTATGCCCATAGCCCGCCCATTTAAATCTTAAATGAGCGGGTTCCAACCAGCCCCATTATAAATCTTTTTGGGTGGGTTCAAAATGACCCAATTAAACTGGGTTATATGCGGGCTCATAGATTATGGGTTCCATGCTCAGCCCTACCGAGCTCTTGGACCCCATTTAAGCTTGGTGGTGAATATTGAATCAAACAGTTATAAGAATTATGTTTTTAATGTAAATGCCTTGTTTGGGATTAAAATTCCCGAATATAACTCGATTTATATTTCACAACATGGTCTGAGCTTGGGATTTCCGTTGCTCCTCCATCATCTGCAAATAACATGCCCTGGGTAGAGGTGGGAAATCATGTGTACGTAATCTTTTTAAGGGAGAAGGAGCAAAAATGCACATCAAGTTTGCCCTCAGGAGCGCCCAGCATCACGAAGTTTTTTTTTGACCAAAAATGCCACGAAGTTACGTTTTGGGAGTGTCCAGCAGCACGGACCGTTAGTCAACGGATGTTGACCGTTAAGTCTCACGGAAATGAACAATAATTTCACAGAAATTACAATTTTGCCCTAATTTTAAATAATTTTTTTTTAAAAAACAATAAAATAACCCCTCCCCCCAGTGGCCCCACCACCTCCGGCCACCCACCCAACCGCCGGCCGCCGCCGCCCTCCTCCGGCGACTTTTTTTTAAAAAAAAATTAAAGTTTTTTTTAAATCTTTCAAAAAAACTAAGGGGAGTCCGGTGGGCCCCACCACCAGCCACACCCCCGTCGGTGGCCGCCCCTCCCCACCTCCGACCGTCGGTGACTGCCACCTCCGGCCACCTCCTCCGGCGACTTTTTTTTGAAAAAATAAATAAGGTTTTTTTTTTAAAAAAAACTAAGAGGAGTTCAGTGGACCCCACTACTGGCCACACCACTGCCGGCGGCTACCCTCCCCACCGCTGTCTATCTCTAGTGACCGGCGGCCACTTCTTAGTTTTTTTTTAAAAAAAAAAGTCACCGGAGGAGGTCACTTTTGTTTTTTTTAAAAAAAAATATTCGCTGGAGGAGGTGGCCGTTGCCGGCTACCGGCGGTGGGGAGGGCGGCCACCGGTGGTGGGGCCCACCGGACTCCCCTTAGTTTTTTTGAAAAAAACCTTATTTAAAAAAAAAATAAAGCCGCCGGCCTGTCGGCCGCGGGGCCGGAGGTGGGGTGGGTGGCCAGAGGTGGTGGGGCCACTGGGAGAGGGGTTATTTTATTTTTTTTAAAAAAAACATTATTTAAAATTAAGGGTAAAATGGTAATTTCAGCTTAAAATTAAGGGCAAAATTGTAATTTCTGCGAAATTACTGTTCATTTCCGTCAGACTTAACGGTCAATGTCCTTTGACTAACGGTCTGTGGTGATGGACGCTCTCAAAACGTAACTTCGTGGCATTTTTGGTCAAAAAAAATTTCGTGGTGCTGAGCGTTCTTGAAGACAAACTTGATATGTAAAATTGCTCCTTCTCCCTTTTTTTTAATCAACAAAAACAATTAAGGGGGAAGGACAAAAAGAGAAAGGCAGGGGAATTAAGATTGGAGGTCGAATCCAGAGTAATCAATATTTCTGGATAATTTGTCAATTGTCAGTGACCCTGTACCCAGACACCCAGAGTCACAGTGGATTCAGGTACAGAAACATATCCTGTGAATATTAAGATTATGTTGCTTTGTCATGAAACACCGAAATTGCATTTTGGTTTGGTCAAATGCTTGGGTGTTCCCCACTATTATCTTATGCTCGCTACCCACAGAGCTAGCCATGATAAAACAGGGACTCAAAATGGACACGAAAAATCATACTAACGAGCTGCCTATACACATAACATCCATTGATGTTCAATTCATCTTTAGTTTTACATTAGTAACACCCGCATGCTCTTATACACATACACCCCGTCGAATTGACAGGCGGCAATACAAAATATATCAGAAATATTCTTGTGCTGGTGCAATTGTCACCGTATAGAAATGAACAACACTAGAGTCTTGGTGGATTCAATACCAGAAACATACCTCTCTCTTTTTCAGGATGGCCCCTAGTCCCGTCAAAAGCCTCGATTATAGCGCAAATCAACAGATCCAGAATAGGGCCATCCAAAATCCTAAACGAATAACTGGGACACATGGAAACGAGTAGAAGGCAGCAGACCAAGGCTGATCAAGGAAGGCCACTCAACTATATATAATTAGAACGAGGAAGAAACACATCAAACAAGTTTCGCCATGGCAAGAAAATGCCTGCATGCAATTAATTTCAGGAGTCAGCTTCAAAATATAAAAGCTATAAGGATATACGGGTATAACCCAAATTTAATTTGATGCTTGGCTAGACCAAAGTTCTTTTGTTGGCTGAGAATAGAAGTGACCAGCAAACAGAGGTGGAAGTAGTAGGGCCAAATAGAACTCAACATCACATGATTTATATCATACTACAAACGCAGCGTACAAATGAAGTGATCCTGCAAATCAGATGAGAAATCGTTTGCAACCGGGTACTGTGTTTATGAACAAGTGTAGTGCCGACAAAGACTTATCAAGGAAGCCCAATGATGAAAGAATCCCGCGATAAAAGGGAAAAGGAGCATAAAGAAGAAATGAGCACTGGCCCCTCCGAAGAAAAGAAAATAATTTGTGATTTAAGTAATATCCGTGGCGCACTGATCGATGGTACTTTTGTCGTTAAAGTGATCAATTAAACTAGGTCCTAATTAATTATGCAGTTTAGGGTCAACCTAGGTCATTCTCCCAAGGAGCAAGCTGTGGGTTTTCTTTAGGACTAATTTTTAAGTGATAAAAGATGCAGTAGAATATAAATGGACCTAAACTAGAATGCAAAATACTACTACCTATATGCAATTAACTCTAAAACCCTATATGAAAATGAAACTAATCTATATGAAATTGAATGCAATTTTTGGGGGTTTTTCTTATGAGAGAAGAATTAAAATCCTAATAAAAATGTCGATTAAATGTAAATAAAATAATAAAGGTCTAGTTCAGTTATGATGACAAAGGGGACAACTTAGGAATTGCATGGAGTAAACTTTCTTAGCCCAAATTAATTAATTAGACCCAAGGGAGGTTAACAAGATATTGAAATTAATGAATTCAATTACCTAATTTAAACTTGGGAAACTCTCAAGTTCAATAACACATATTCCACTAGAAAACTCATAATGGAATAGGTGGTGGCTAGTTAAACTCATTAAAATCCAACACCTTTGATTCCAAAATAATTTAGAAATCTTGTTTACAATTATCCAATTGAACAACAGATAATTTGTCAACTCAATTAAACAATTAAGGTGCTAAACTAAATTAACAACTAAATCAATAACGAAAACTCAATTACTAATTTAATTGACAATCCAAAGGTTGCAAATAAGAGTTCAACAATAAGCATAAAACTTCAAATTATCAGTCTAATCCAGAAGAAATAAATTTACAATCTAAAACTAGATTGTTATCAATTAACACAACTCGAAATCATTTAAAACTAAATAATCTCAAGTTTGAATTAGAAAGATAAAAAGAACAACACTCCCTTGATCTTCATGTGTAAGCCCTAGGCCTTAGCTTCCTCCATGCTCTTCCCAAGTTGCCTCCCCACAAAAGTTTAAGCTTCCATGAAAATCATTCCTCCTCCAAGAGCCAAACACTTCCCTTGCATCAAGAATAAGCCACGAAATCAACAATTGTGCGTGAAGTCTCTATGCGTGAAAGTGGATTAATTAAATGGATGGTGGGGTCCACGGGATTTAATAGATAAAAGGAGATGGGTGATGACGTGAAGTGGGAATGGAATGAGGAATTGAAAAATCAATTCCTGCAGCCCCTCTGCGTCTTCGTTCTCGTGGCTTCCGATCTGTACCTTGCGGCGTCAGCGTGATTCTGCGTCTCCAATTCTCACGGCTTCCTTCAATCTCAGCGTGTCTCGGCTCTTCTCTCCCCCGCGTGCGTGGCGGCTGTAGCTTCTTTTAAAGGAGAGGAAGAGAAGTCTTTTAGGGTATCAACTTGAGCCCAATAAAATTCAAGTAGTCCCATAAAATTTCACCATTGGATTTCCTTTTAGCTATCCTGAAAAATCCTGCACCATAGGATCTTATAAAATCACTATCCATCATATATCAAGAGATATTATTTAATCAGAATATTAATAATTTAAGCTCAATATCTTATAATTAATTCATATTTATATTATTTCTTAAAATAGGTCAACAATTTAAATATTATCTAATAATTTCAAATTAGCCTAAAATAATTCCCAAAATAAATAAATAAGGTGGGATAAAAATATGAAAATTGGGATTTATCACACACTCCATTTTTAAGATTTAAAAGATCGATCCCTCTTCAATTTTCAATCGCCAAACCATTTAGCCAGGTGGGCTCATTCTTTGGAGGTTTTGAAAGCGAGCCTTTGTCACATGAGGTTGGGCAGTTTAGTTATCCGAGTTGCACCCACGGAAAAAATATCAAATTGCATTGGAACAGGGTGAGTCCGAAACTACGATGCATCACAGTGGCTGGGCTTGCATTACAAGAACAAGATAGCAGTGTCTTCATTGAAAGTCAAGTTTAATTCTGACATTGATTATTACACATCATAAGGCATCCACTATTCTGTTGACCTGGTCCTTCCCCAATTAAATGCTTGTTCCCATTTATCTACCAACTCACACTCATGTGACTCGTGTGACCAACAGCTTACTTTATTTGATGCTGACTTCACAGTTCTAGCTGTTTTCGATTCTAGTCCAACTCTTGCGCGCGTGATGAATTATACTCTCTTCTTCTCTGTTCTAATCTGTCTTCAGAATAATATATCATTTTCACGCTGCCATTATCTGTATTGTCTTTTACAAGTTATTCCACCCCAAATTAATTTGTTGAATGCATGCGACAACAAATGTGGCCGCGGAGTTAGTTAACGCTTACTTGACATGAATTTGTTTAATTAGTACGTGGAAGCTAGTTAATTTGTCCCCAGTTCAGATTACGGAAGCAAATAAATGTGTGGTATGAAAATAGAAGTGGGAGAGAAGTGAATCAATCAACTTAGGCAAAGCCTTTGCCTTTGGGTTAAGGCCGATATATATGTCTTGTTGTGAGATGTCACATGGTGCCAGACCTTTAGCATTACAACGATCTTAATCTTGAAGAGCAAAAATGGGAAAAACGACACGAATGATATTTATATGGATACGCCTTGCAGGGCGGGCTTAGTAGATCATCTAATAATCAGGAAATGATTAGATGGGAGCGCATCATGATGGAAATCCAGTGGCCCCAGAAGCTAACAAGATACTGAAACAGAAAGAGACGTTTCGAAAACAAGGGACGCATGTGTAGCGCACAAATTACAAAACCACTGGACCAAATTATTCACGGGACAGAGATAAAGAAATGACCTCATCAATCAGAGGAAGGCAAAGGAGAAGATCATAAATCAACTAGTAATTAAATTAAATGCTTCCCCGTTGTTTTACTTATACCAAACCCGCATCACTCTCTCTCACGTATATCTCCACTACTTCAACCTATACAACCTCACATCTTACCTCCTGGTTTCCTCTGTGTGTGTGTGTGTGGTTATGGAAGCCAATACTACAGTGGATACCATGCAGCCTCATACCCGCCACATAAGTCCACAAAAACAGAACCATAATGCCCATTTCTCATCCGAAACCATTCTCATCATCATCGTGGCTCTGGCCTCCGGATTAGTGCTCATGTTTATCATTTTCTTCATCATGTTCATGTTTCGTCGGCAGAAATGCTCATCCAAGAATGATAACAGAAACAGCGCGGCACTTGATGACATGAGTTGCAGGTTCATGGCTGCGGCCACAATGAACTTTGGCTCTAGTCCAGGTTATTTACTTGTGTGTGTGTATATGTTATCATTTGATTTTTAATTGATTAGAACATTAAAATGAAGGGTTAAATTGCAGGTGTGAAGGGAGGTTGTCTTAGTGGGGGCAGCGTGAGCATGAGCAGGGTAGGAGGGTCCAATAAAGTAAGAGGAGTGCAAGTGTTTACGTACAGGGAGCTACAAGAGGCTACACAAGGATTCAATGAAGCAAATGTGATTGGAAAAGGAGGTTCTGGTTCGATTTACAGAGGAGTCTTGAGTGACGGCACTCTTGCTGCAATCAAGCTGCTGCTAAAGCAAGGTAGGCAGGGGGAGCGTGCCTTCCGAATTCAGGTATTTAATCATGTCAACTTCTTTTTCATTCTTCTATTAATGTTCTTGTTCTTTCTTGCTTTCTCTCTGTCTATAAATATATTGCTCTCTTTTCCCGGCACTTGATTCTTCAAAAAAATATCATTTTTATCTTTCTTAAGCGAATCATATTAATTCTGTCTGTTCTTCAAAAATATCCTTTTTATTCGTCTCTCTTAAGCGAAGTCTGCTGATTGATCAAGATGAGAACATGAGGCGTCAAAAGTCAAAACCGAAGTTATTTTAAAGTGAGAAAGGACTTGTACATTGTATAACCTTCTCATATATTCATCACGAGAATCTCGTTCTTCTTTAGATATTAAAAAATACAATGTAGGAGTAGACAAATGAATTATGGAGTTTTGGGCACCTAGAGATAATGTGGATATGGGAGTCCCTATTCCCTAATGTGTTCACGTTGTAAGCTGACAAATTTCTTGTTTCTTGTTACCTGTGATTGGAGGTGGATATGCAGAGCCGCCTGCACTGTCCATATTTGGTGGAGTTGCTTGGGTATAGTGCAGACCAGCAACACAGGTTACTCGTATTCGAATTCATTCCCAATGGAACTCTGCATCAGCATCTCCACTCAACTAAGCCCTTGAATTGGTGGACCCGCTTGAGGATAGCCCTTGATTGTGCCAGAGCTCTTGAATTCCTCCATGAACACGCTGTCCCACCGGTAATCCATCGTGACTTCAATTCCCACAACGTTCTACTGGATCACAACCTTCGAGCCAAGATCAACGCTCAGATTTCCACCCCCGCCCTGGGGACCACAGGATATATTGCTCCAGAGTGAGTCTGTGAATGTGACTCTCATGTTATACATGCACCTTTCCTTATCTTCTCCACTTAAGTCTGTGTCAAGAGAAAAGAACCACTGCCAATGCACACCCACACCCACACCAACAAGTCCCTATCAAACAACCTGTAATTAATTGAATTTCTTCACCGTAAAGTTCTCTAAAATGTTGGTTCGTTGATGAATGGACTTAGGTATGCACGTTCAGGGAAGCTTACCACCAAATCAGATGTATACAGCTACGGGGTGGTTCTCTTGGAGTCGCTCACTGGACGTGTGCCGGTTGATATCAAAAGACCTCCTGGAGAACATGTTCTTGTCTCTTGGGTTAGTCAAATCGGAATAATAAAAAATTAAAATGGTGTTATACAATATATGTGCACGTATGGACATATTAATTTGTCGATGGATCTTCAGCTATTTGTATCTAACCTTTTAAGTTTAATAATGTGTTGATATTACTAGGCACTTCCGAGGTTAACGAACAGAGAAAAGTTGTTGGAAATGGTTGACCCAGTTCTGCGAGGACACTGTTCGAAGAAGGATCTAATTCAGGTCAGCTTAATTTGGTTACCACTTATGATCACCATTATCATAGAAAAACTTAGACTAATATATATTTCATCATCAACTAACTAGCTAGTAGCTTAGTGTGATGCTGGTTTTGGTGAATAGATAGGTGCAATTGCAGCCATGTGCATACAGCCAGAAGCAGACTACAGGCCGCTTATGACGGATGTGGTGCAGTCGCTAATACCACTTGTGAGGAACAGAAATGCAGCTTCATTTACTTCCCCAAATTAAAACTTCAGGGACAGCCATCAAGTCCAGTCCATTAGTGAAGCGCCAGCAGCAGATGCATGTGCTTGTTCTTGTTCCTGGCTGCAATAATATATGGAAAGATGATTCAAATATATGTGTGTAAATCACAATCGTTTGCATTCTTCAAGTGCGCTTTCTCGATTCCAGAACCCTTATTATTATTATTATTATTTTTAATGAACTGTTCCATTGTCTCGCGCGTGCGCATATATATATATATAGAGAGAGAGAGAGAGAGAGAGTCTATGAATACCACGGTAAAATTGCTTAATTTGTTATAAGGAATTAACTCGGCTGCGAGGTAACAAAACAATGAAGTGTAGGAGATGAGTTGATCTGTTGATGCAAATCAGTTTTAACGGAGATGAAAGAAGGAAGTGAGAGTTGAGTCCAACCAACCTATTTGTGTCTGGTGGTATATGAAAGGTGATATGTAGCGGAATCACTTTTGAATTAAAGACAAGTGAAGGGGACAAAGGAATATATATAGTTGAGGGTTTTGGATCCCTCTTGTATGGGACTGACGGTGAATGGTGATCCAAAAAGCAGAAAAGCACAAGGAGATCAATTCCATTAAGTCATATCAACATGGCTGTTACGTTTTCGTGATAAAAAGTTTGGAGCAGGAGAATCTCAGAGGTGTGTGAATGAGAGAGTGTGTTTAAATATCAAGCAAAGAAAACAAAACTCAAGGAATGGCATCAAACAACTAGAAACGCGGAGGAATAAAGTGTGCTTTGACGTTATGGCGTCCACCAAATCATTATCACAAGGACACTTGTAATGATATGCCATTGTCAAGAAGGGGCATTCATCATATCATAATAGGAACCGTTAAGAAAATAAAGTTGGTGCTTAATTTCAATGGTGGTGAGGGCAACAAAAAATGGAAGGATCCAAATTCCAGGAAATGAGGCCTAACACGAAGAGAAACCAGGTCAAAGGGTGACGGATGTGGTCAATATATAGATGTAGACACCCAAAGTGCAGCTAAGCAAAACTGTTGTAATCACTATATGAATATTAACTATTTCCTTTGATTTTAAATATGCATGAGAGATAGTTGATTTGAGAGATTAAAAAAATTAAATAAGCTACTTAATAATATTATATATAAATTTATACGTTATGTAAAATAATTTAGAAAAAATAATAAATATAAATATTTTATAGTTTCTTAATATTTTTTAAAAAAATTTGAGAGTATAACGTAGCATGTTTGGCTACATTGAGGTGTGGGGTTAACTTGTTGAGGGAAGCTTCGTGCGGGAAAGGAGACTGCATGAAGGGCAAAGGCTTCATCGCAAATTGGTTGGGAGCCAGGGACACCATAAAGCTCCTTTGTCCTTACGCTATTCCGTTTTTTCTCGAATCTACGATTCCATCCTATGATTCCCAATAATACAAACGTTAATTTTGTTTTCTTAACTTTCTGAAAAATATCCCCTTTTAATTTTTCTCCCCACTTACTATTCAATTCCCACAATTTTAATTTAAACTAATTAAAATTTGATATAAACACTTCAAAAGTCCAAGGGATATATAAAACTGATTTAACAATATTAAAATAAAAAAGTAAAGTCTACCAAGATTTTTAGATTATCACATGCATTCTTGCCTTGTTGCTCAACCTTTCGAGACACTCATTTTTTTCTCTGGATTTGAATGAATGGTTTCTTCAGTCCACTTCTTCAGCTAATTTGAAATCTAGTACTTATCCGGCATTCTTAAATTAATTTATCTAATTTATAAATCCATGTATAATACAGAGTTCATGTCACAGATGTTTTGGAAAGCTTTTCAAGAGTCCAATGGAGCCAGACATGCATTAAAAAAAGGATAGAAAAAAAACTACTTCTATGCTTTATTACTATAATCGGGCCAACACGCCAAATTAAAAATTAATATTATGGTGCCAATTTCTAAATTATCATGGTGCCCTGTTCGTGCCTTGCTTCAAAGGTCAATGCCCATACATCAGAGGCCACTAACTCTTCAGATTAATTACATTATTCCGATCAAATGAGCCCAGCGATATGCAGAAGTGAATGGGAATCGTGATCGTGGCTGAGAATAAAATTAGGTGAATTCCCGACATGTTCTTGCAGGAGGCAGGTCTCCATCTTTTGCACTACTGCACCCGTGTAATAAATCTAAACTCATTGCCATAGGAATTACTAAACCGGAGGCCGGGACGAGCGCCCCGCCGATGGTGGCGTGATGGGGTTGGAGGAGGTCTCTTCAACGGCGGCACTGTTACTTGCAACCTTCGGAGACCTGAGCGACGACGCCCTCACTAAGAAGGGCGGCGCCATAGTAAAGACCCATCGGTCTGATTTAAAGCCGCGGCTCAGTCGCCTTGAAAACCTTCCACCGCCACTACCCTCACCTCCGGTTCGATACCCCCTCCTCGAACTACTCTCCCTGGGCAAAACTACCAAGCTTGTGGACCTATGAAATTTCTGATTTAGCAGCTGATTCCTGACGTCAGCCGGCAGCCTCAGAGTGTACCTGTCGGTGTTTTCCCCCGGCTGAACCAGCGAGTGCCCAGTGGAGTGAGACCTCGCCCACCTTACCGTCTGACTACGGCTTCGGTTCAGCTTCTGGTTGAAACCCGCGACGTCCGGCTGGGCGGCCTCACTTTCGGGAGCGTCATTTTGGGATTCGATATCAGCGCGAGAGTCCGGGACAGGAAGTGGATGAACAGAGCCGGCAGGCTGAGGGGTGAGGTCGGCTCTGCAAACGGGGCAGGTGGTGTGGGAGGCCAGCCACTCGTCAATGCAGTCGGAATGGAAGACGTGGTCGCACTTGGGGATGAGACGGAGCGTTTCGGAGTCGTCGAACTCGTTCAAGCAGACGGCGCATTCCAGGGCACCTTTTCCAATCTTGTGAATCTTAACGGCGGAGTAGTCAAGTGTGGGAAAAGAGTTGATGACGGCATCATCAAGACCCCGAGGCTGACGTCCGGGGCGAGCGGTGAGGTTGGGGACGGAAGTGCTAGAGGATCGGCCGCAGTGGCGGATATAGATGGAGAAGACGCCGGCGAGGAAGAGGCCGACGATTAAAATGACGATAATGAAGGCGAGGGAGGGGCTGTAGGAGTTGTAGTAAGAGCCGTTGGGACCAGTGTTGCCGACCTGGGCGCAGGCCAGAGGGAATGGAGGAGGAAGGAGGAGGAGGAGGAGGAAGAGGAGGGGAGACATGACGACGACGGTGGTTGAAGAGAAGAAGGTGGAGAGACGGTGAGAAGTGGTGTTGGGCTGTATATATGGCCTCTCACAGTGACAGAATCGGAATGTATGGACGGACGGAGCAGACTAGAGAGAGGGTGGGCCCCCCTCTTCATTGATATCTCCTTCTTCCAATCTCCCATTCCATTGCACCACTTTATTATTCATTTCAACCGCTCCTTTTTTTGGGATTAGTATGCCCAGTTTACAAGTTGAGAATTGCAATTTATAAATAAAAAAATACTTAATTATCTACAGTCGTCGCCCATTTAATTGTCAACTCATTTTTATCAGATTTTTTGCACTTTGATCCCTTCAAATGCAACATGATCCTACGACTCTGAAATGAAAGTGACGGCCAGATAAAAAATCAAAAAATAAAAATAAATTCTTTCTTTTTTGCTAAACATAATTATCATATACTATCAGACACTAAGTGTGTGTCCTTTTTTTGAGCGAGAATTTAAACTTTCGTTCATTATAATACCCAACCTCATTGGTTTTTTTTTTTAAAAAAAAATCATTTACATATATAGACCCGCTGATTCCGCTGTTGAGGATAATCATTTAATGGTTATCAAGGCTTGAGTGCTTGACCGCTTCCTCCCTCATCACGTCGAAATTCTTTGATGGTATAATGAAGTCATGGCTTACGCGGATATTAATTACTAGGCTTTATTACTATGTAATTAAATATTTAAAATACTGTACATGATTATGTGCAGAAATGTTGGACTTATTCTAAGTAGCAATGGCCTTAAATAGTGAATTCCCGAGATACTCAGGCACAGGAATCGCAATAATTATGTATATATGAGCCATCGAGCTAAACTAAGTCTAGGCATCTACTTAGAATTTGGGGCAGAATAAATGATAAATGTATATGTGGGGGCGGGTGACGTCATGACGTGAGCCTCAAGTTCAAACGCTGAGTGTGAATGAATGAAGATTCGAATAAGATTCTCATTTAATTTCTCACACGCACATCATCTATATATACTCCATCAGAAATGGAATATTGGTGTCGAAATAGCAGCCCTGAGCTAAACCCTAGTCGATGTACACTTCATATATATATATGTATATATAGTCGTACACCTCCTTTCAGCTCCGACCAATCTGGATTTTGCTTCTCGTTGAGCTCATGGTCATAAGAAAAGAGCTCTCGGCCGGCCAATACAATTTTCTCTATTCCATGTCTCGAATCGAAGATCTGATGAAGAAGAGTAAATTTTTCTCATTTGCTCTCGATGAATGTTTTTACTACATATATCACGATTGAACCGTCCTTGTACGTACGTGATCAGGATTTGCTTACGAAAATTACCAACATATAAAGTTTAAATATTAGTTATGACCAAATCACTGTCCCCCATAGTAGTATGTATTCAGATTTTACAACAATCGGTTGCTATATAACTCACTTAACTTGGTTCGATACCAACAACAGCAAGTCAATTTAATCTTTATTAAAACATTATTTAAGAAAAACATGTGCCCCGGCCCCAGAGAGATACAGAATTTTTGAATATCTACTGCAAGACTTGGTGTATCGTCACTACCTCTCCAAGAGCCCAACAATATTTTGTTACAAAAAGTCACCTGCAAGACTTGGTGTATCGTCACTACCTCTCCAAGAGCCCAACAATATTTTGTTACAAAAAGTCACCTGTTTAATGACAGCACAAACAAGAGAAATTGTATTAGAACTTGTAGCTAAAATATAAAATCCGTAAAATACGTGCGTGTTTTGTTATCCAGGTGAGTTAATTATAAGGAAAAATTCCTAATAAATAACTTTACAAATCCTAAAAGGTAAATTAAAAAGTATTTTGAATATTCATTATTCAAGAGAGAAGTACGTTAGTACCCAATTCGTCTTTTTTAAAATTTAAAGGACATAACACAAACGCCATCGTTAAATCTCATTTTTATTTTCTTTTGTCCTCCTTTTCTCTCTTCTTTGGATTCCATGTTGAGTGTTGAGCAAAAACCAAAAAATAAAAATAAAAACAATTTACAAGTTATGGTAAAGGGTTCACAAATTTGGATAAAGTTTTAACATATTCTTATAAAATTTTTTTAACTTGCAAATCAAAATTCAATTCTGAAAAGGTTTTACGAGTTTGGATGAGGCTTTCATAGGTTTATGTAAGACTTTTACAAGTTCTCAAAAAAATTTCACAAGCCTACGGAAAAGTGTTTCCAACCACAGCCACACACAATGAGGCAAAAATCCTGAGAAATTAAAAGGTATTGGAGGTGGATGGGGTTGAATAAACATGGTAGGTTTTGAAGACCTCATCATGTTCCAGTTGCCCCTTACATGTTTTTTTCAAAAGAATACTACACACCAACCCAAGCTCGTTGATAATATGGATATTTCGTCCGACTTAGGTAAGATCCCAATTTGATAATGCGGCAGATATTACTATATTGTAGGCCACAAATGAGCCAAGATGATCCATTCTTGATTTATACCTAGTAATCCTTGGGTGCTCGGCCGAATCACCAAATTGTAGACAATATTTACTATGGTGCTACCTCCAAATAAAAATACTTTATTGACATCGGCATGATAGTTGAGTAAGTCGTCGTATCTGTTATTGTTGGAATGGGGCAACGACCCATTTGAGTGATGTCTAAGAGTCTTTGAAGGCAATAACAACAAGGTGTTACAAGACTCTTATGTAATGGATGGAGATGACGGCAACATTGGCTGCCGACACAAGCAAGTTGATGTGGTTGTGGTAGCTTATAGTAAAAGGAGTTTCGATGACAAAGCCTATGGTGTGGAAGTAGAGGAGGGGGAAGGCAAATAGAGGATGAAAATATGAAAGTAGAAGAAGGAGGAAGAATAGAGAGTAAGTAACAATAATATGGTGAGGTTGAGGCGATAGCAATTGCTGTGCAAGGTGAGAAAGAAAGGGAAGGGGTGAGGGTATACAGATTGAGGACAATTATGTATTTTCATTTTAATTTCTAAGAGGATTTTCGAGCACTAACACCTATTTAGAAATAGGCATACTCATTAGATCTCTCTGACTTTTCATATTTTTGAAGTTCTTTTTTAGGGATTTTCCCTAATTATAATATGGTGACACTAACCCTATATTTATATAAAGAGAAAATTAAGGGATCAATGAAATTAGGAGAGGAAACTCTTAAGAATAGTAATTTTGTTATTATTTATGGAAGTTTTCCTTCATAATATTATCTTTCTTTATTTTCTCCTCACTTTTCTTTTAATCCAGCTTTGGGATAAGAGTGTAATCCCCATTCTTTCACATACTATTATAGAAGGCCTTTAATTTCCTATAAGATTTTTGTCATCATTGTACTATATCATAAGACTTTCTATGAAGTATGAAATGTCTAAAATATTAATCACTTCTTCTAGATATATCCTTGCTTGTGAAACTCGTCATCCACAATACGGGCAAAGAGGGGCACGTTAAGTGGATAACAATCACGTCTTGCCTAAAAATACTAAATGGTACCATTAATTATGGAATCGCACAAAAACATAAAAGAAGGGTGTGAAATGGAGAGGAGGTGGTTGTGGAAGGTCGGAGGAGTCATAAGTGGGAGAATATTGAGGGCAGGTTTAATTAATTAAATAAGGGAATGCATGTCAAATTAAAAGGAAAATGGTCACTTTGCAAAATTCACTAATCTCATTATGACCGCCACCGCAATACTATCCAATGCAGCGCATTAGCCAATAAAATACATGTGAATTATTGTTCTCTGACTGAGACCCTTAATTAATTTAATATGATAATCACAATAAACTTGAAGTTTAAAGTGACTTCATGTGGTTTGGGATACTAGGAAATAATTTTGAGATTGGATGTTGAACGGGTCCTGAAACACGATCAGATCTTTCTTGAAAGATCCAGCATTGACTTGTGTTCATTTTCAAAATTAAAGACCGATGAAATGGTCTCCGTTGACCTTGATTCCTTCTTTTCTCGCCTTCCAGAAGCCCTGTATGCCGTGTTACTCAAGGCCCCGTGTTTTTGGGTCAAAAGGTTGACCCATTCGAAGCCCACTTGAGATCAATGGGCCCAATCAACAGCGGGCCTCACTTCCATAAGAGTTTTGGGCCACTTCTTGGAGTAAGAGTAGTGTTTTGTTCTGGGCCTGGACCACAGCCATGGGGACTGCTTCCCTTTCTTTCTCCAGCGAGCCTTGTGCCCTAACAAGTAACAAGTTGCAATCAAAGTTTTACAAAATTCAATTTTCAATTTTTATTAGCTTCCTTCTCCCACCACCCCACCTCTCTTTTATTAGCTTATGATGACCCCAATTTAATTAATCCATCAAACTCTCTCTTGTTGGCATAATATAGGCCAAAAATATGAAGCTACTATATAATATGCTCGATTGCACATGTTTAATAAATCAAATTGGCCACATTTAGAATGGTGGAGTTCAACACGTCACAGGCAATTAATTTGGTAATTGAGGGGTTTGTTCAGGTAGTTCTCTTTGGCTGCGTACAGTCTGGTTTTATATATAAAGCATACAGAAAATATTAAGGAGTTGGCTTCTTACCGCTGCCAACTCCTCCTTTATGATGCCATTTTGGATGAAGAAACTAAAGATGGTGATTTTTTTAAAAAATTAAAGTATTAAGTACTGTTTAGTACTAAAAAGATATTTTAGGATATTGAAAAATATTTTTAATGCTAGTCGCCAATATAAAATATTTTTTTTCAATATCCTCAAATAATTTTTTAATATCATAAAATATTTTTTTCAGTATTGTTCAGTATTCTGAAATATTATTTTAATATCAGTTAGTACCCTAAAATATGTTTTTTTTTAAAGAAAAAAAAAACAAAAAAGGCACCACCACCTTCAATTTTTTGTGCCAAAACGGCGCCTTTTTATGGTAAAGGATGGCAGCTGAGCGAGTTGGCACAGAGAGAAGCCAAGTCCAAATATTAAGCACTAATTCAAGCCATAAGTAGTGGTGTTTTATAATCATACGCCCCGGGCAATCACACACTTATATACCTTTTGACTATTAGGAATACTGATATAAAGAAAGAGAGGGAGAGAAAAAAGGGGTTTAGGGGAAAAAATTGTATATAAGAACAAGGAAAAACACAAGTTGGGAATGTCAACTTCAGAATGGACCCCAAGAAAATAGCAAAATGAAATGGAGGGCGGACATGAAAATCCGAAAATGCTTCGTCTAGGTCTGCCTTTAATTAGGCCTATGTCCTTTGGAATTTTGTTTAGGTTCAAAGCAACCATTATGCACCATCATTATCATGATGACCAGTTTCCAAATTACTAATTCAACCCTTCCTCTATATTTTATTCCTTTTCTTCACACTTGCACCCGCCAGCGCAGCTGATATATATATATGATCCTGTGATTCATTAAAACCTCCAAGATTCATTATAACAAGCTACTGACTTATTAACTGCCACAGATTGCAGGACAATTAGAGTGACAGGGACTTGACAGTTAAGCTAGCTTCTTAATTAATTGACATAATTATGGGAGAAGCAGTAATAATTATAATAATCGTAACTTGATGGAAGTTGTGCGAGTTTTATAACCCAGGTGTCATGATCCATATCAGTCATCACCACCTCAGATCATCCAACCTCCTCCAAACTGGGATGGTCCTTCACTTGATATCCCTATTAATTAATCTCACTCACAAATCACATTGCAACTGGATTTCGAATTAAGCCAAATGAATTCCATCACACATGCACCGTGAAGAAATTTTTTATAAAAAAAATTGCATTCTTAGATCTGATGGATTTTATATGTATGTAGGGATGATCGGAGTTTAATGCCCATTTAAATAGTTGAAAGTAAAATGTAAAATAATTAATGGAAGCATATTATATGCTAATAATTGTATAGTTGTTTGTCTTTGTGCATGCATTCATGCGTGTTTGTAGAATATATAGGTAAGGTCTGCATTTAGGAAGCTATATATTTGAGGGATTTAATTGAAATACTCCTGAAAATGTGCAAGTGAAATGAGGATTTCTTAATAGATATTAAATTATCAAGTGTTGCAATATGGAATCCAACATGTTTGTGTGAATGAAGATAATTTTAAAACTCTATTCAACATTGACTTGTACGTGCGTGCGGGCGTGTATATGTGGTGGAGTACTGCTCATGACTCATGAGCTATATATATATATATATATATATATATATATATATATAAGTGATAATGTGTGTTAGACAGGGAGTTGCATTCTATTAATGGGTAATTATTAGCTATTAAATAAAGAAAGCAAGGTACATCAATCGAGATAGCTAATTGGATCATGTTTTTTTGTGCAATATTATCTTGTTATAAGCCACCAGCTTTGTTAAATAAATAAATAAATGGGGAATGCTTGCCATATTCATCATTCAGGAGGGAAACGAAAGTTTCTTTTTTTTTTTTGCTACTAAGAAAAGTTTTAGTGAGTTCGACACCAGTTCCCCACCAAGGCCAGGACACGGCCCCGGGTTCTATGAGCACTTACTGAGGACTTACGAGATCGCCTACAAAAGGAGTCCCAACGACAGCAGAAGGGATCGAACCCACGACCCAAAGGCCTAGTCCTGGATCCCTTACCATCTGTGCAGAAACGAAAGTTGTAAGTAAGGGATACGAGTACGCAGGATACGGATTAAGAGAAATGTAAAAGAAATTAAGTAAGTACAGGGATAATAAGGGAATAAAAATGCGGTTGTATATATATTTTGATTGGTTTATGAATGAGATGGATGAGTTTTGGAGTAAAAATGAGGTACATGTTGATATATTGAGGAGTGAGGGGAAAGAGTAAAGAGTGAAAAGGAAGCAATGCAAGTTAGGATGTGGCTGTGGCTAGGCAGAAGCAAACTGTTGCGCTCATGACTTTGGTTGGTGGCTGCCCCTCTTTCCCTCATTCATGTTTCATTAATTTGTTTGTTTTGATGTATATTGTAATATCCACCATTTTTTGGACGTACCATGAAATAACAGCAAAACTTTAATTTATATTTGGTAAAAGGATATATAATATATATGTGTTTGTGTACTGTGTGGTGTGTTACCCCAACTGCCTCCCTGACTCGCTACAACATGTTTGATGGATCTGGAGAGGTGCTTTTCCAAACACGTTACGACAAATCCCCCTCCCTTTATGTCCAATCCCACAGTCCACCCGTCACAAAATACGTAATGCATGCATTTTAATTTGTAATCATCATGCATCTCAATTCCTTATACATACTTAGCCCCGGTATCTACGTACTTAACTGGAGTGTGTGCGTGTGTGTGTGTAATTAATCAGGCCTTTTACATTTATGTTCTGTATTGCTCCCGACACATGACTGGTCAGCAAGGGGGTTGTCATCAGTTGTCACCCCCCTATCCTCAAAAATCAAACATGCCTCTGTTTTTTTAAAATGCTCTCCTTTCTTTCATCCCACACAACGTATACACCATTAGACATCCCGTTTCCACATCACATCTCTTCTATTTCAATTTTCAAATTAACCTTCATTACACACACACATATCATACACACACACACACACACACCAACTAACTCTTTTTATTTATACATATTTACCCCCTTCACCTTCATAGCTCTTCTTCTCTTTCCTCTGTCATTTTTCAACCTTCTAACTCACACGCACGCACAGTTATGTTACTTTAATTACTCATTCAATCGACGGTTGTTGGGACGTGACAGAACCAAACCAGCATAACTCAAGCATATGCCAACTGAGCTTTTGGTTTCTAACAGTAACAACGTGTGCTCACAGTGTGTGATCGACCATATGCATGATGATACAGCTTTAGAGAGTCTCATAATAAATTGCCAATTGCGTCTAACATAATGATACCTTGGAAAATTGGGGGGAAGCCTTGTTCGCACCTGGAGACACCAAAAGCCTTGAGAAGAATCTGATTGGGGGTCACTCAACTTTTCACCTTAATAAATAATTATCACACTAATTAATTAATTAATAATCATAACCAAGCAAAAGGTATTTGGGACAGTGACGTAAAGATGGTAGGTAAGGATATATGTTGTGGGCGGTCCAACCATTTCACCATACAAGCTTCGCTTTTTCAATCAAAATGATTTCGCCTGTACCTGAGGATATACATCCGTGGAATTAACAACGTTTCTCTCTACCTTTTGCGATTAATTTCTCTTTGCTGGATTGGCTTCGAAAACTGACCTGCGTGGGTCAGGTTCATTGGCAACGCTTGATTTTTCAATTCGCATTACTTTCTCTGTGGCGCAGACATATATACATTATCTGTACTAGATCTTGCTCTTTTTCCAAGTTTAAAGAATAAAGCACACTATATTGATTATGAGGACCCACGAGAGGCATGGTTTCACATGATCAAAGATTTTAAAGTGATAAGGTTTTTTGTCACCCAGCGCCATCCCTGTCAAACTCATTAAGTGCTTTTTATGCTTCCACAGTTCACAGTGAAGTGAGAATAAAGCAAGGACTTTTCTTCCTTCTTTTCTCGTGGGCAGCTAAACCAACAAGCTAGCTATATATCAGTCATAGGACAAAGCGAGTTTGCCTTCTCCGCTCTTCATACATCAATTTCCTGGCCGGTACGGTCTTCATATAATGGATCCACAGTTCGGCGCGCGCACACTTTTTTTTTTTTTTTTTTTTATGATTGTAATTCCTCTGGGGATTAACATGTCTGTGAGATTATACTCACGCGTACACTACTTCTCATCTATCTCTGCACCATTCTATAGTAAGATGACACTGAAAGGAAACAGTACATGTTACGCTTAACAATTCATTCAAGTGGGCCAGCTAATCGATGGTGTTTATTTATATCGATCAGAAACCAAATTAGAGTTATTATAGAGCTAGATGGGTAATGCAGATTTTAGATCTAATTTTGGAATTTGAAACTAAATCATATATATGATGGTCCCTCACATACAATATTATTAATTATGTGTGTGCGTGTACACACACACTTAAATATATATATAGGTATACTATCCTGTAATCTTGGAACACTGCCCTAAACTTTATCAGTATGGTCCCTCACAGGCAATATAATTGGGGATTGGGGTTAACCCTACATGAATATATATTTTGGGTTTGGTGGAATTTTATATTGATACAGTGCTTAAAAGGTTAAATAATTAGGGCATACTATCTTAGCATTTATAGGGTGATGAGCTGTGTTCTGTACACCAGAATGGGAGTGATAATAATATAACGATAAGCCTCATGTAGTTATTAATTTTGCGTAAGGGACAAAGCGAAAGAGTAGACCACTGGGTTTTATTTCGTTGTTCGAGGGCAACAACAAAATCTGAATCTTGAAATTAAACCTCACCTGTTTCCGTCTATGCATATATGTACGCTGTTTAACCACGTAAGAATACAGACAAGATTAGTTCCTGTATTTTTGTCGACAGACAAATGAACCTAACCTCTTCAACCCCAACTTGCATGGCAACGCCGCAAATCAGTTAGGCCATTTCACATATAATAACTCATTAGCAGATTAAAAAATTAATCAAATTTAGTAACCGTAATTTGCTAATAAAATTGTGAATTGACGGCAACATGAGAGATTAAATGCATGTAGTCCTGCTAAGTCCTTCGTTTATATATATATATATATATATGTTTGTTTGTTTGTTTGTTTTAGCTAATATCTTGACTTGTGGTGTAATGAAGGCTATGGCTTTGAGATATTGAACTGGCCGGCCTAGCTAATACCTAAATAATGCCCATAGCCCTAACCACATCCACTAATTACCGATTATATTGTAGTTTAGCGTGTATCTAGCTACCAACTCTGTCGTCTTCTATCTCTGATACTCTATCGGATTGAATTTCTAAGGGACGGTGCTCACTCTGATCTTGATCACGACGCTGCTAATCACACTTTTAAAATTTCTTTGATAATTAATTAATTTGACCCGCCTGGTCAAAAAACTCATCCCTGGCTAGCTGATGATTAATTCATACCCCACATTTATGGCTTATGATGATGAGTGCCTGGATTTTCGTGTCCTCGTATTCCATGTACGTATATATACGTAACATACCTCTCAGCTGGAGCGCATGTTTTAATCACGAGCTTCGCACTTTAGTATTAACATCACTAGTTTCATATCTAGAATACTAAAAATGTATTCAATAAGGTTGTCGGTAAGGATGATAGATAATATAATTGTTATATTATTATTTAATATAACGTTCATCGTGTATGATAAAATTTGTGAATCAATCACTTGTTATTTTAAATACAGAAATACTAGAGGAACATTATTTCTAATAACACAGTTTCCTTGGGCAGGCTGTCTTCAGAAATATATTAACTGCAATCACATCCATGCCTCCAAGAACAAAGTTAATAAAATATCATCAAATCAATATATGTGTGTGTGTGTGTGTGTGGCACATAAAATATGATATATTCTTGGGTAATAAGTTAATATTAGCAGGATTTCTTTATTATAACAACATGTGCACCTTAGTACGTTGTGTGTATATTAATAATAACTGGAGACAACTCTTCCCAGTTCAGGTGATGTATATATTACATAATATCATCCCCAAATTAAAGGCCACAACAGCACAGTCTACTAATTAATGCCTATTATATTCACTAATAGCAGCGTTTTAATATATAAGGCTACACTATAATGAAGGGTAAGAGGGGGGCCACTTATAAAAGGACAAAGGTGACAAGAATTGCGCAATTTCTCATTCGCTACAGCACCTTTTTGTTTGAAGCATCTTAACCTAAAAAATTAGTAATTGTGACGACCACTGATGAGAAGATGCTGTCTTCTGTGCATGAATATATTATTCTTTGTTTGTTCGCAAGAGGTATTAAAAGGGCTCATCTAACGGGGGACTAATTGTCTTCAATACACTTCATTTTCAAGGTATCTATTATAACGTAACAATATTTTTTACTCGTTCAATGATCAAGCGCCAGTTAAGTCTAATGTTTATTTGATCAGTTCTTTAATTAGGCTGCCAAAACTTTTGGTAACAACCATAAAACTATTAGCTAAATGCATGCACTTAATCAGTTGGATGCCACATACGATGGCATTATTTTATCCAGCTTCAAGAAGAATTTGGGGCACTCATCAACGAACTCAGCGTGTATTATTATATGTGTGTGTGTGCGTAGCGCTTGGCATGATGATGCTTATATTTGTTCACTCTCTTTCTATATTATTAATGCCTGATATAATACTTGGCGTCTATTTACGTTCCTGAATATATCCTTTTACAAGAAGTTTCAGAAAATTCACAAATCCGTGACAATTGGATAGCTTGCATGGAGGCTAATTAATTATATTAACAATTAAAATACAGAGAAACCAGGAAGCCACGATGATGGAAAACAAGTTGTAATTTTAAAGAGGGATAGATGGTAATTAATTGGTGGGAGTTAGGGACATAGGGTTTGCCTGTAATGGAAGGATTGGCAGCTAGTGTTTGTTTTGAAGCACATGGATTCTCTGCAAATTTCTGACTGCTTCTGCTTCTGGTGCTGCTTACTCTCTTTTATCTCAACGGACAAAGTTCATTAGCTTTTTTTTCTGAGGAATCTCTGATCTCTGAATACATGAATCTCTCGCTGTGTGTATTGTATTGTGTGTCTGTACTGTGTCAGCCTTTTTAATTATATTTTCGAGTCTTTCATCCGTTCATTTTTCCTTCTATCAATATTATTTGCCCTAATCGATCCTCCAACATTATTCTTCACTCTCTTTTCCTCCCCACGCTCCTTCATACTACTCGTTCAAACAAGGCTTTCACGTGCACGCGCAGCCTCACAACGCAAACTCTACGTCTTGTTTACTGTGCGTGTATTTTTTTACTTGGTCTTGTACTACGACAGATGAAAACTGATATGGCAGAAAAGCTGTTCCCTAGTTGGTGATTCACATGCTATGCAATGTCGTCTTCAGTTTCTATATATGTGGAAAAGATATTGAGAATGCAAAAGAAAGTTTGGAGGCATATCCATATATAAATATAAATAGTGTGTATGAGAGTAGAGAAAAACAGTGGTCATTTCTGAAGGAGGGGGCGCAGAGAGAGAGAGAATGAGATGACTCACGAGAGCAACTTAAGAATGGGCAGCATGGGACACGACAGGGGAACAAGATGCAACTCTATGTGACCACAATCATTAGCCACTCCTATGCCCTTTTTCTATTGTTCAATTATTTCCCATATTTTTCGTTAAATCCTCACTTAAATCGTCTACTTGTACTGGTTAAGAGTTGAAATTTGGAGTACTACTAAATTCTACGAGTTTATTATTATCTTACATGCCACACTCCGGGCACAGTAGTCCTTAATTTTCTCAGTTTTTTTCCCCCTCAATAAAAAAATTCACGTGCAGGAGAGGGGCACTGTCCAATGTGGGTGAAGTGAGGGGTTTGGCTTTATATAGCAGGCCAGAGATGTGGTGCCGATGAAGGAGAATCGCATCTCGCTCTGCTTTTTTGCATAACTTGTATTTCTGAAATCACACCTTGACGACGTCGTCAAAATCTTTGAGTGTCGTGTAAATCTATATGTGTCTCCCGGAGGGAGAGGGAGACAGCCAGACGTCGATGGCGCTGGAAGCCTTTGTTTTCCCTCAGGAGCACTCCTTTGGCTATGGCGCTTCCAAAGACTTCTATCCTCTCTGGCCCTTTCACGAGGATTTCAACCTTCCCAAACACCAAGACCACCTCAATTTCCTCCACTGCCAAACAGAACCTTATGGCTTCGGAGACTGGAGCTCCTCTGTGTTGCCCCACTCCAGCGAACTCGTACATGATGTACAGAATCATCACGCCGCCTCTGACACCAGTAACAACCCAACACCCTCGTCTGAAGCCTCCCATTCTCGTCCCAAGAGACGCAGGGCCAGGACCCGCAAGAACACGCAGGACATCGAGAACCAGAGAATGACTCACATTGCCGTGGAGCGCAATCGGAGAAAGCAGATGAACGACTATCTCTCTGTTCTTCGCTCTCTCATGCCCGATTCCTATGTCCAAAGAGTAATTATATTCTTCATTTCCTTATTCCTTACATATTTCCGGCCTGATACTCTGAGTATTGATTTCGTTATCACTTGATTATGCAGGGGGATCAGGCTTCCATAATTGGAGGGGCAATCAACTTTGTGAAGGAGCTGGAGCAGAGGCTTCAGTTTCTGGGCGGCCAGAAAGTAACAGGGGCCGAATCTCAGAGCATGCCCTTCTCCGAGTTCTTCTCGTTTCCTCAGTATTCGACGAGCTCCAGCGGTGAGTGTTCGGCGGCCAAAGTTGGGGAGGTCTCGTCGGAGGCGAGTATCGCAGATATAGAAGTGACGGTGGTGGAGAGCCACGCGAATCTGAAAATAAGGACGAGGAAGAGGCCAAAGCAGCTGTTGAAGATGGTGTCCGCGTTGTACAACATGCGTCTCACAATCTTGCATCTCAATGTGACGACCACTGCCGATATTGTGCTCTACTGCATCAGCGTCAAGGTATATTATATATATGTATATTGAATCAAAACTGTAGGCTTGTTGTCTGGGGAATTAATATTGATCATTAATAATTAATCAGTTGGAAGAAGAGTGCAAGCTGGGATCAGTGGAGGACATAGCCGGGGCTGTGCACCACGCGTTGGAGATGATCGAACAAGTGAGTGCACAGAATGAAGATCCTAACACCAGCTAGCTAACTTACTGCCTCATCAGAATCTTGGTTGGTTTGAAGCTTGAGGGAGCATGATGTAAGTGAGAAACTAGTTGTGAATGGGACAACAGTATTAATTAGGAGGTGAATGAATCATGAATGATAATTATTGAGAGTAGTGGAGGAGCCTTGAATAGGGAGGAAGTTGTGTTTTTTTTATTGGTGATTCCTTCTGTTGGCTCTCAAAAGTCTCAATAATGAAGTGAATTATAAGA
Source organism: Acacia confusa (assembly GCA_037074495.1). Classification (NCBI taxonomy): domain Eukaryota; kingdom Viridiplantae; phylum Streptophyta; class Magnoliopsida; order Fabales; family Fabaceae; genus Acacia; species Acacia confusa. The sequence continues at coordinate 1,109,839 of CM073507.1, read as the reverse complement.
GTATTTTTGTTTTGGGGAGGGGGGGATGTAGGAAAAGAATGGGGGTTTGAAGGAGACACAGAAAGTGAGGGTGGGTCAGTTCATGGTGGTGGTGGTGGCCCCCACCCCCCATTCCCTTTCTTCAATAAATTCCTGCCAAATATTTCTCTCTTTTCTTCCATTTCTTCTACTGTGCTTTTGTTTTTTTACTGGATATTCAAAATAACGTGCAACCAGTGAATAATTTACTTTTTCAATATTGTTATTTTATTGTATTGATAACATAATATCAATCACTGATAATAACTAGAGGATTTTGAGGTGTTCAATTATTTACTTTTAAATTTAGAAATAAAAGCATGCATTTTTTTGCACAAGAATAAATTTTATTTTAGGTTAGTGTAATTTTACTAATAAAGTTTTATCTAGAGGCTTCTGACACAGATAATTTTGAAAGAGACAAAAAATACTAATAAATAATTAAAAAGAGTACAAAATCACTAAAATTGTTAAATTTCACTCAACAACGTTAGAAGTTTTTATTATTATAATCCAAGTTATGAAACCCAAACTGGCGACTAGTCAATAAATTGGTCCAATTTAAGAATCAATATGGTTCGGTAATTTTCTTAAAATCAATTTTTAATTTTTTTTATGTTTTCATATTAATTATTTTAAAATCTTTAATTTCTCATTGATTTGGTCTTGAGTTAGCTAAAATTCGACTCTAGTCTAACCCAACGACCCTTTACTCAATACTCTATCAACTTAGTTGCAATCTGAGTTTTACAACCTTGCTTGTAATTTAACAACTGTTAGATTAAATCTAACGATTTTGGTAATTTGACACCATGTTAAATCAATTACGAATATTTTTACCTGATCGAAAAATTATTTGTGTCATACATTTGAAAAAACTTTACAGCTAAGAATACAACAAAACCCTTCTCTTTTTAAGGGTATGGGCTGGCTGTATGACTTGGCGAGGGTAAAAAGTAAAAACAGGGAAAGAACCAGAAGTGAGTGATCGACATTTGATGGTGAGGAGGGAAGCATGCATGCGTAGGCAGATGAACACAAATGCCGAGGTTGGATAATGGTTTCTACTAGAGGTGTTCATGCGCAGGGTTGGGTAGGGTGAGACCCTTACCCAATGCCATGCCCGAAAGATCATTGGGCAGGAAGCTGGAACCCAGTGCCCGGCCCTGCCTGTCAGAAGCCCTAACAATTCTGGGCAGGGCGATAATGGGCTGGGCAGGGCTGACCTTCTTTGTTCAAGTAGCAATACCCTATTACACTCTATGTGGAAAAGAAAAACTTCAATCACACCTAATAAACAATATTTGTAAGCTTCAAATGAAATCTATAATTCTATACTTTGAAATATTTTAAAATAAGTCTATAACTTGAGTCTTACAATTAAAAAAACAATCATATGTCTTAATAAATAGTCAAATACTCATAAGTGAAAATAAAAAAATATGTAATACTATGGTATAAAACAATAAAAAATATATAATACTATATATACTACTGGGCAGGGCGACATACCATGCCCGATGCCCAGCCCAGCCCAATTATGCCCAATTTTTCTTGGGCGGCTATTTTTTGGACTGGGTAGGGCGATTTTTCTACGGACTCGGGTGGGCGTTCAGGGCTGTGGGCATCATGAACACCCCTAGTTTCTACGGAAATATCTAGGGTTAAGGTGCAAAAACACACATAACCTTTTCCCCTTTGAGCGTTCAACACCATAACCTTTTTTTTTTGTGCAAAAGTACACATAACGTTATGCTTTGGGAGCAAAAATACCATGGGTCATTAGTTGACCGACGTTGACCGTTAATTTGGACGGAAATGAACAGTAAATCTGCTAAAATTATCATTTTGCCCTTAATTTTAAGCTAAAATTATCATTTTGTTCCAAGTTTTAAATAATTTTTTTTAAAAAAACAATAAAATAAAATCTCCTCGCCGGTGGGCCCCACAACAGCCGGTGGCGGAGACTTTTTTTTTTTTTTTAAAAAAAAAGTACGGCTTTTTTTACATAAAACTAAGGGGAGGCTAGTGGGCCCCACCACTGACTACACCGCCGCCGCCTGCCACCCTCCCCACTTTCGGGCACCACCGGTGACCAGCGGCCACCTCCGACGACTTTTTTCTTTTAAAAAAAGGTAAGGTTTTTTTTAAAAACAAACTAAGGGGAGGCCGGTGGGCCCCACCATCGGCCACACCACCGCCGGCGGCCACCCTCATCAATGCCGGCCGCTGTCGGTGACCGGCGACCACCTCCGGCGACTTTTTTTTAAAAAAAACTAATTGTAAAAATCCTTAGGTTTTGTTTCAAAAAAAAAAAAGATCGTCGGAGGTGGCCACTGGTAGCGGCCGGAAGTGGAGAGGGCGGCCGTGGCGGTGGTGTGGCCCACCGGCCTCCCCTTAGTTTTTGTAAAAAAAAACCTTAGTTTTTTTTTTAAAAAAGAATCGCCTCTGCCGGTTGCCGGAGGTGGCCGGCGGCGACGGGGAGGGTGGCATCCGGAGGTGTTGGGGCCCATCAGCCTTCCCTTAGTTTTTTGTAAAAAAAACCTTAGTTTTTTTATAAAAAAAAAGTCGCCGCCGTTGGTCGCCGGCAGCGTGGAGGGTGACCGCCAACAGTGTTGTGGCCCACCGACGGAGAGGGTTTATTTTTGTATTTTTTTTAAAAAAAATATTTAAAACTAGGGGCAAAATGGTAATTTTAGAGGATTTATTATTCATTTCCGTCCAAGTTAACGGTCAACGTCGGTTAACTAACGGCCCGTGGTATTTTTGCTCCTAAAGCGTAACATTATGTGTACTTTTGCAAAAAAAAAGGTTATGGTGCTGGACGCTCCTATGAGAAAAGGTTATATGTATTTTTGCACCTTAACCCAAATATCTACCCTTTAGTCCTTATTATAAGATACTACCTTTGGTCCTAATTATAAGACAAAGTTGATTTTTTTTAGAGGAATTAAGGAAGTTAAATAAATTACTTAATCATTTTATATGTTGTGTATCTTTAGATTATATATTAGTTTATTAATCAAACTAATTAATTTGAAGAAAAAAATAAAAATAAAAGTATTCTAAAGTGATATAATTAGCTTTCTTAATTTCTTCAAAAAAGTCAACTATGTCTTATAATTAGGACCGGAAGGAGTATTAACTAACAATTATCATATATGAATGAAAAAAGTTACAGTCAATAAAATTATTCTATAATTTAAGTAATTTTTAATATTATCCCTATGAGTTACACTAAACTCTAATATTATATTAATTATTACTTTCACCCATTACCCTTATTAATTAAGAATATATATATATATATAATTGATACTTTTTAAGAATAAGTAAGTACACTCCTCCTTGTTTTATTATAAGACACCAATTACTATTTCTCACAAACCAAAGAATGGAAGTTAACTAATTAATTAAGTCCAAAATTAATAAATGTTTCCAACTTCACCCTTACTTTAATGATGTAGATTTAAATGAGTTAGTTAGAAATGGGGTATAATAGGAAAATAGTAATAAATGAGTTAGTTAAAGTAAGTTGGTGACTTATAATAATGACAAAAAAATAATGATAGTTGGTGCTTTATAATAAAGATAAGAGGAAATACCTTATAAAAAAAACCAAATATCTCTTACTCTAGTTACTACCTAAAGATTCGAGGGATTATCTATGGATAATTAAATCTTACGTATTCCCTCTTATCTATATTCTAAGGCACCAACTACCAAATGTATTTCGTCCTTTTTATAAGGCACTTACTTGTTTCCAATGAGCATTGATTATTTTTTTCCATGTATATCCCTAATTAATAGGGGTAGTAGGTGAGAGTAATAATAAAATAATATTAGAGTTTAGTGTAAATAGTAGGGGTAATATTGAAAATTACTTAAATTATAGGATAATTTTATTAACTTTAACTATTTTTATTGGTTTGTGTGATTTGTTAGTTGGTGTTTTCTTGTTATTAGTGTGAAAATGGAAGATGATTCGATGACCTTTACTAAAATCAGCTTTTATGGGATCATCTATCATGATTTGACTCCATCAATCACACAAATCGAAAAAGTTGACAGAGTTGCCTTATATCCCTCTCCGGGGGATAAGAGTTTTCCCACAAAAAAAAAAAAAAATAGATAAACGGTTTTCACGTCTCTTATTAGTAAATACGTTTTTTAACACCGAAAATTCATCTTTTTGTCATGTAGTTTTCACCACAACCTTGAAACGACACCCCCCCTTTTTTTTTTTTCATAATGTAGTTTTCCTCATTGCCCATAATTTGGCCAATCATATATGCCTTCAACTTTATGATTTCGCATTGCTTCATCCCTAGCTACCTCACTGCCCCTGCACCGGACACTGTTAAATCTGCACTCGGCATGTTTTGAAAGAGTGGACTATGGCAGATTGTGTCGGAGATGCAGAAAATAACGGATCTGGATTTAGTCTGATGCAAAGACCCTTCTTTTACAAATTTACAATGTAAATTTGTAATATTACAAAAAAAAAAATAAATAACATTACAAAAAAAGAAATTAAGTGTAAATTTTGTAAAGGAGGGTCCTTCCCATCAGACCAAATTCAGATCCGAAAATAACAACTTCAGGCAACAAATAAATGGGGATATAAGAATTTATCTAAAAGGAAAATCTATCTAAATCAAACAACTAATAAAATAAATAATCTATAAAACTGAATATATATATATATATAGATCTAGAGAGAGAGAGAGACCCCGTGGGGTCCATGCAAGCAAGAATTTTTCATAAACAAAGGCTCATTTATTCATAAAAGCAAATAACGAATGATGATGATATTGAAATAAAGGAGCAAGGTAACTTCTGCGAAGCTGGCCATTTCTTAATTTCTCACGAGTTCCATGCCAATTGGCCTCCTTCGAGACTACTACTTTGAAACGCTACCAATATTGTTCCTCATACTCATCATACCAGGACATGTCGGAGACCCTTTCATTGAAAATTAGGATCATGGTTGGTTGCTTTGACTTTTGACCCCCGAATACCAGTTACCCTGCACACACGCACACATCATTAATTACTTAATTACTTGTCATTTGTGTGCATCGTGTTGGGGTGTTTAGAGGGCCATCCATCATCATTTACATATGCAAGTGGAGTAAATCCTAGAAGTAACCATAACCATTTCAGAACGGAAAATTAAAGCTAAGGTTTAATAGGATGTAGATATGGACCACTTAATTAAATACAATATAAATAGGTGTGGTAGAGTAAAAGCGTGAAGAAAGGGTCAAAGAAGACTAGTTGAATACCTGAAATTACAAGGTAGGTATGAGACTACCAACAACTGCTTTCCAGCACCTAACCCGGCCCTTTTATCTGCATCTACCTCATATACTCACAAACTTCACTCCTCTTTCGCATTCACGTACACAAAAGAAAAGCTCAGCAAATATTGAATATCTCTGATATAAGTCCACATGAGTTACCTTCATTCTTTTAATCTGCTTGCATAAACTTCACCACGTAAAATCATGTTTATAATAAACCCCGAATAATCATCTTCATATATATAATCATATGGCACGGACGTATGCTATTATTTATAACTACTTTTCTTAAAAACATGGCATGATAAAGTTTTGAGGAACTTGGAAGTGAGGAGAGGTGAATCAATTGAATGGTGTGCTTGCTGAGCTATTAGTGTCATGAACGTACCAGTACCAGACTACAAGTCACTGAAAGAAAAAAAGTTACGATGAATTGATAAACTGTATTTGAAAAAGCAAGAATCAAAATTATAAACGAGGGGGATAATAATCAAAGCAAAGAACATGGTCACACAAGGGAGTGAGTCAGCACTCAGCACTCAGCAGCGAGCGGGCCTCCCCTAACATCGATTTGCGCGATGGCTCATTAGTCCCACCACTTTCACCACGCAATAATTTATTTATATAATCATTCCCCGATCGATCTCTCACTGAATTGAAGATGGGTCATTAATCAATGTGCTCCTAAGTCCTATCAAATCACCTCACAACAATAAAAGTCGGCCATTTAACTCATTAACCTTATCTCATAATAAATTATATATACCAGTATTCTTATCTTAAGTTTACCCTTTTTAAGACCAAAGTATATAGAGATTTACTATATTAATTAGACCTTTTTAACCTCACCATATGAATTAGACTTCAAACTTGTACCTAATAAATTGTAAGACGGGTAATACTTGAAAAATTAATTAATAATAAACTTACCCAGTAACTTATATTTAGGTTCATTCATTCCTTGAAAACGTCATCGATTAGAGACGTGAGGGCTAGTGACATTGAAAGGAAGGTGAATTAAAGAGCAAAAGTGAATGGGGCCATGAAGTTCCAGGACAGTTTTGGCGGAATGCACGAATGGCTGGTGTTAAAAATGAAGTTTGACTATAGCAAAAAAAAAAAAATAATAATAATAAAAAAAATTGAAGTTTGATTATTTCTGGTGGCGCACACATACATATGGTGTCCAAGTTAAATTAACGAACAAATCTTGTTAGTCATGTTAAAAATTGTGGTACTTCTTGTCAAACTCGTGAATTAATTCTCTAAATATACTGTTTTTACGTTTATATCTTTTAAAATCAAGCTAGTTAATTCACTGATAAATTCGTGTCAATTATAAACTTGGTATTGTAAACTCAGCTAAACTTATATATAAAGTAAAAATGTGTTAACTTATTTTTAAATTTGTGCTAATTTTCTCAATTTGATCGTACTCAATAACATTATATATGAATTTTATAGAAATTTCTTTGTCAAATATAATAAATTATGAATGATGATAAATTTAATTTTAATTATTTAGATTTAAAGTAAATTTAAATAAAATTATTTTTATTTTTAATATTTTAATTATACACTATTAATACTTATTTAAAAATAAAAATAAGATCTTATGAATTTATGTCACTATCACAGATTTATTTAGAATTATGAGTTTAACGATCTTAAATTTATATACGAGTTTGATTAGACAATCTTAATTGTGGCTACTCACATACAGTACTTGTAAAATAATTAAAAGAGGAACTCTTTTTGTGTCAGGCCTTTTCAATCTCTTGCTGAGTTTTGTTTTCTCTTGCAGCAAAGGCGACACGTAAATGAGAAAGGAAATCGAAAAAAGATATGGAATCTGCGATGATATCGCAGTCACATCACGCAAAGTACGTAGCGTCAAAACCAAGGACAAGTAGCTTCTGTCAGTGTCCCCCTTTCACAGAGTGTAACTGTACGTGAATATTTCTTATTTTGCATTACAACAGAAAGAAGCCATTAGTATTAATGGGGAAAACAAGAAGGTGATTATAATCACAGTCTGTTTATTATATAAGTGGCATGCATGATTCATGGAATATACAATATGTGAAGCGCCTCTGATGAAGTATACTCGCTCGGCCAGCGGGATAATATATATAGTGTTTAGTGTATAAATTTTTCAACAAGAAATTAAAGGGAATAATATATAATTAGCTAGTAATTAATTGATGGGGTAAATTCACATACGTAAATGTTGAATTATCTACGTTGTAGTTGTCTTCTAAAAATACGTTTTTCTTCAAGATTGATAAAATTTGTAATTCCATTATTATAAATGATGTTTTAATTTTCTGCTAAATATCTTACAGGTCATGTTAACGTACAATAAAAAAATATATACTTTTACCCCTATAGTGATGAGGTAATCGTACAAGTTAAAGAGATAAATATTACTTATATTTTTGTGATTAATAAGGAGAAAGTTAAAATCTGGAGAAATTTTAACAAATAGAATAATCTAACAATTTTGTTCGTCTACAATATGTAAAATATGTATGAATAAAAAAACATGGCCGGACATAGAGAGTGAGATTGAAGAAGATTGATGATTGCGTGATGATGTGCCTTCTTTGTTGGTATTTGACGCTTTGAACAGTCCTTTTGGGGCCTGGGACGCACATCCTTTCTTTCTTAATCTTCTTTTTTTAAAATAAAAAAAATTAGTATTGATGTATAGTAAACCAGGCTGCAATATGATACAATGTCAGGATTCTAATGAACCACAAACAGTCGATAAGAGTTGGCACAGATGGTAAGGGATCCAAGACTAGGCTCTTGGATCGTGGGTTCGATCCCCTCTCTTGTCGCTAGGACTCCTTTGGTAGGCGATCTTGTAAGTCCCCAGTAAGTGCTCAGAGAGCCCGGGGCTATACCTGGTCTTCGTAGGGGACTGGTATCGAACCCCTCCAAAACTTTTCAATATTAAAAAAAAAAAAAACATGAACCACAGAGAAACATGAGAAGGGTTCGGGTTCGGGTTCTTAACGTTACGGACATTGTGCATCATAGGTGGTTACTATTTACAGAGAAGCTGGGCTGTTTTTGTTTTAGAAGATTCCGACTCGTACACTTCACCCACCCTCCTCTTTTTGTTTTTATCTTCTTGTTCTCTTCACTTTCCAGATATTCCAATCTCTCTCTCTCATTATTCCAAGCCTGAAAGACCAACAGGTTTAGATTAAAGCAAAGAGCGTATTATATGAGAGTGTATGTGTGTGTTATACTTGCGCCAAGACATAGGGATGAATGGAGGTTGTGGCTAAAATCCTAAGAAGAAACAAAGAACAGATCAACTACAGAAGTAGCTGTAGAAAGATACGAATCAATCAATCAGAGTAAAGCAAGGGGAGAGGAATAAGTGTCTGACGCTGCAAAAAAGAAAAGATATAATAGCCCCCAAAACAGCAAAATACAGTGTGAAAATGAAAGAAAAAGAAGCCAATAATTGCACCAAACAAAGTGAATATTAATGTTGAATATACAATCTCTTTATACACACACACACGTCCATTTGTGTTACGTTGTGTTGGTCCACAAGTGATCGCATTATTCTACTTCTTTTGAGATAGTTCCACTTGATGATGCGCTTTTTCTTGTTCTCAGCATGATCATCGACGACTTGGATAATTTTATTCCCTTTTTGTCTGTAAAATCGAAAGAAAGGATGATGGATGATATTGGAAAAAGACGACCAAAGCATACGAAATTCCTTATCTCCCCCTCTCTCTGCAACTTTACCACTTTCTCTTAATAACGCAGCCCATAGATGATTGGGCCCAACGAACAAAACTTTACCCCCAAATTATCACTCAATTAATTATTTCAGAAAGTAAAATGCAGCCACTTGATGAGAATTACATATGCAATCTGTATCATCCTCATGCCAAGAAAAAAGTTACATGCATCTCTGAGCATATCCATGTCACACAAGTTGACAAAAGTTCACTGTAGGTGGCAGCTTTTTAATGTAAAAAGTGGTCATCATAGCATAGCAGGCGAGTCTCTGTGTCCTACTTAGTTTGTTGGGTCCATGAGTCATTGGGCCTATCCTAGCAAGTAGCGACGCCTTCACGCACCCTCTTTCAGAAATCATCACCCTATCATTATTCGGTTCCACATTTTTTTTGGGTAATAAAAAAAGCTTACATTGTAAATATTCTTTATTATAAAATACTAACCATTAGAATTTTTTGGTCCTTCTTATTATATATGACACCAACTACTTTAACCAACTTATCAATTATTATTTTTTAATTATACTCTCATTTTTAATTAACTCTTTAAATTCACATCGTTAAAGTAGAGATAAAGTTAAAAATATTTATCAATTTTTGATCAATTTAATAACTTAACTTCTATTCCTTGATCTGTAAAAAATGGTGTGTTCTGTATGAAGAACATAGATGTCTAATTCAAATGAGCTAGTAGTTGTTTATATAGGATCGATGGGGTTCTAATTAGTATTCAAGTGTGAACACTCGGAAGAAGAACGCATCTCAGCAATATCTATGGAAACTGATATCATGGAGCGTAGCTCAAATCACTATGCATGCACGATGGTGGCAACGACCACAAAAGGGGTGGTGTGTGTGCACAGTGAGACTGAATGTAAAAGAGTGAATGTAGAGAGAGTACTTGAGGAATAACCTCTCTATTTATAGAAGTTACCTCTAGGGTTTGCCTCCTTAGGCAGTGCGTGCACGTCTTATGCCACGTACGCCTCTGCATATTGCTCATGGCACACACACTCTGATATTTATGCTCCATTACCTATTCATGCCTGCTCCACTACCTATACGGGTCAGGATTAGTGCCACGGTTAGTGGGTGATTAGTGTTTTACTTGTCAACAGGCCGATTCCTGCGCAGGGCTTCTTATTGGGCCATGAGATCCTCTAGGCCCAAAGCATAGGGTCGTAACATGGTGGTTGATGTCTTATAATAAAGATCAGAGGAGGCAATCCTCCTTTATAGGGTAACATTAACAACTTCCCTACACAATGCCTGTAATCAAACCGCAATCATGGCTATTTTGCCGTTTCTAGAAGATACTTTATACTCTTGGTCTTTATTACAAACCATTAATTAGTAAGTGTATTTAATCATTTTTATAAGACATTTATTTGTTTCCAAGGAGTATTAATTATTTTTTTTCCCTATGTATGTAGTATGCTCATAACTAATAGAGGTAGTGTGTGAGAGTAATAATTAATACAATATGATTAGATTGGTGCAATTAGTAAGGGTAATATTGAAAATTACTTAAATTTTATGATAACGTTATCGACTTTAACTATTTTTATTGATACATGAGAATTATTAGTTGGTACCTATATTGAGGACTAGAAGGAGTATAAGGGATCAAGGGGAATACTTTAATTGAATTAAGATAATTACTGCACTTTTATGTAGTTTGACAGTTCATAGTATTAAATATGAGATAATCATACATTTTAAAAAGTTTTGTTTTTTGCTAGGTTATTCCTCCATCAGTGGAAGATCTTCGCTACCATTACAGTTTGTGAGAAGGCAAGGCAAGGGTTTTGGTTCCCGAATATAAGTTTTTTTTTTTTTTTTCACTTTTCAGATTTAGAAAGACAATTTACAACACCAATGTATTTTATAGCAATTTTTTTTTTTTTAAAACGATACACATCTTTTTCGCTAATTTACTCAAACGAATGAACTTCATAACTGCTGAGAGGAAAAGAAAAAGATTGCACACAGTTCCCTTTACAGGTCCAGTAGTAGTACATTATGATTGAACACAACAATGATTATTCACGAGAAAGAACACATGTTTATTCTTTGATCACATAAATTTAAAGGCCTGCTCCTTTACTTGCACGAAATGGCATGGCAGCGACTTTGCCCTCACTCGTAAGTCGTAACAGAAGCAGGCTCGAAGATAACACTTGCAGTAGAAAATTGAAGAAGCACCTCTCAAGAGTGGAGTTAGGTGGGTATAGGCACACCGGAATGCTCAGTCAACTTTTTAAAAGCAGCTTGCAATCTCTTAGTCACTGGCCCCACTTCTCCATCTCCAATTATGCGACCATCAACCTTCACAACCTGGACCATGTATCCAAAAAAATTGGTGCCAATCATCAGATTTCTGTGCTCATGGTGTGATGAATGAAAACAGCAAATGGCATGAACCCCAGGTAGCCAAATGGGTTACTGATAGGCACTTTTATCATGTCTTATAGCAAACTTCATTCAGGCAAATTTTAGTCGAACAAGTACAAGGCACTTACTGGGCTAAGTTCTCCCATTGTTCCTGTTGTCCATATCTGCAAGGAAGGATCCCAGTTATAACTCAGCTCAAATTTAATTGAAGCCAAGAAGAGGAAAAGGATCTTAATTCCTATCATGTTCGCAGGTCTTTAGAGAGTACCAGGACTATCTTGTTTAACCTATCCTCGTATAATCAAGAAATGGTTTTAAACCAACTGAAGCTAAGTACTGCATTCGAGCAAATTTTTTATTTTGCCAGTTATGAGTACTAGCTAGGCCACCAAATTTACAGTGAGCAATTAAGATAACTACGAAGTTCATTTTCATATTTGAACCCCAAACATTGGCTGTATATCATAACCACAAAAAGAAATAATTAGCAGTGGACATATCAAAAGAGAAAAGAAGATTTAGCAGATATTCTGAAGTAGAAGATGTTGGACAAGAACCTCATCAGCAGTATGAACTTCAGAAAGACTAATTCTCCGCTCTTCCAATACTAAGTTCTCCATCACCACAAGATCCATCACCTGAAATCAGTAAACAGCTCAATCTCATCATTATAATTAAAATCTCCCTTTTCATTCATCAAGTTCAATTTATGCCCACAAAAGATATCCCTGCTAGTATTGTATGAGGGTTGTATTGCCACAATTGGCCTTTGTTCTCATAGCTCCCCTGCTTATATGCTAAATATCTAATTATCCTGGCATTTGAAAGAAAAATATCTAATTTTTTATCCAATCCCCAATGCCAATCATATAATTGCATACAATATTTATTTATCTCCTTTATTGTGTTCCCCTTCCAAGACGAAATAGTTTAGGCCTTTTTAAACCTCCAACTTGAAATTGTTATGATAATAAATGAGCATTTCCACAACTTACAGTTGCTCGTGTAATGCCAGGCAGACAGTAATCAGCATGTGGTGTCAAAACACGGCCCTTTTTAACTATGAACTGCATAAAGACCAATATTAGCCCAACTGTTGCTAATCAATCTTGCAATCTGTTTTAGTCCGTTCTAGAAATCCCTGCCACAGAAGGGAAAATAGAAGACAACATCATATGATCCTTAGATTAAAATAACCGGATTTTTCACCTTTGTGACAGCGAGTTCAAGATTAACCTACAATATATTTACTATTTTGCTATCATGTAGGAGGATTCTCTGTTCTAAAAAAATCTGCCAGTTAGAACAAAGTTGAGGACATACAATGTTAGTTGCATTGGTTTCAGATACATAACCGTCTTTGTCGAGCATGATTGCATCATTTGCATTTGCATTATTTCCTTCAACCTGCACCAACATTTTTGAGAATTGTGGCATCTATCAGAAATACCCATAAGAATGATACTAAAGCCTGACACGGCTCTGAAACAGTGCGTTCTATCATGCTAGCATTCGTGAATTAAATTATCCAACAAGGCAGCAAATCATCAACGTGTCTTTTGCATATGCTAAATCACACAATTCCCTATTAGAAGCGAACGAGGATAACTAACAAAATATTAGCTCAGCAAACATCCTTGTTCCAGTAGTAGATAATCCAGAAACAACAATAATAGGATATTTTGGGATAATAACAAAATAAGAAATATTTCCAAGGTGAAAAGGAAATACCTTTGCTAGTATGTTGTTAAGGAGGTTATTGTGATGAATCTTTGAATCCAGATTCTGATAAGAAAACAAAGAAGGGAGAGAAGACAAAGTCAATTGGAAACGGTAAAGCAGTATGCCAGTCACACAGAAATTATTGCCATCGAATGGTGCACATTCTATAACAATATCACTATGTAGTACAAGAAATAACTTCAAAAGAATTCTGTTCAATCACACATGGCGTTTAAAACAACAGTGACTAATCCCGTCTATTCCAATTGAAATAATACCAATTACTGTCTTGGTCTATTAAAGGAAAGCCGAAAATAAGTTTTGACCTGAATACCCTACAACAATCAAAAGGATTTCTACAACAGTACAGCTTATGACACTCTTCTTCCGTTTTTCCTTTCTCCATTAAGATGGGGATAAGATGAGATGATTTGTCTGATGGTGACACACTCAAACTAGATTTATGTTTTGTGGGAGCCAAGGCAGAAATGAAGAAAAGCTCTCGGAAACCAAGACAAAAATGAAGGGAACGGCTACAATAGTTATTATAAATGTGTCTGGCAAGGTATCAACTGGAGTAAGAGTGTTGCCTTAGTTGTGGCAAATCACAGCACAGAACACACAAGTCACACTGAAAGGGAAATGGAAAAGAAACACAGAAGAAAGACATGCAGTAGCATTTGAAAGGCCAGCACTCCGCATTAATAGTTCCTTCCTGCTCCTACACACTCCCTCCCACACTGAATTTGTCATAGTTTGTTGCAAATTTGCCCCACCCTCTGCCAGCACATCCTTCTCACTCGTCTTTTTTCTTATCCTTTGGGTCTGCGGGGCTATCACAAGCCCATCAGGTTTACAAATACATAATGGCCAGACACAACTTTTATTAAGGAGATCTGGATGAAAAACAATTTTACTTCATTTGCCAAGATACAGAAGGTATTTTCTAATGTTCACAAACTCAAACAAAAAACTAAAGATGATAAAAATTAGAAGCTCACATTTGGTGAATTTCGACGAGTTGTAGCAGTCACAAGTACTATACCATGGGTATTATCATAAACAGGGGGCTTCCATTCAGCAAGCACTGCACAAATGAAAAATATAAGTGGCAACATAAAATAGCCCATCCATTTGAAGTGTAAATTGTCATTTCACAACAAAGAAGAAGAGGTTTTAGTAGAGAGAATAAAAATACAATTTGTTTGGAGAAGAGGAAATTCTCAAATGAGAATTAGCAAAGAAAGAAAGAGCAAAGGCATGACCAACTCAAATGCAATAAAGTTGACAATTTCATTGCATGATAGAACAAACAGACACTCCAATAAAATATCCACATATAGCATAAAACAGAAGCAATATAAACTTTTCAAGTCATAAAATAAATTAAGGAAAAACATTTATGAACATAAAAAGTAAACAATGAAATCATTGCCAAAGTGCAACTTTGTAAACAATTGAGGCAATACTTCTAAATTTAATTAGGTCTTAAAGCTCAAAGTGGTGCTCTCATAAACATGTCAAGTCTAACGAATAGCTAAATCAAAGACCATATACATGAAGATAAAACCCTAGCAAAGCAAATCACTTCTAACTGTATCACATTATTCCATGAAAGAATTCACTCCTCAAACTTCCATGAAAATCCACAATGCCATGCTATTCAAATAAAATAGGGCCCAGAGATGGCTGTTATGGAGCCAAAACTTGGGCACAAGTACATTCTTAGAGTATCTCCTTGTATTAAAGCCTTCATCAACGCAGTGCTCCAGTTAGGTTGTTTCTTTCTATGATCTCCGTGAACACCAAATTCCAAGTCGTGTATGCAGTCAGTACTTCAATAACATATGACATATCCATGAAGATTTGGCATATGGAATGAAAATAATCTTATCATGTCCACTGAAAAACTTCAAATTGATGCAGAAAATCTCTTTCCATATTGTAAAGGTAATGATAGAATATCATGGCTATACAGTGTAAGGAAAGGAATTTACCAATTAATGTGCATCCATAGAGATTGAATTCTGGGCTCATCCCAGATGTAACCTAGAGAAAAAAATAATACAATTTAGCATCAGTTGAAAGAAAGGTTAGACCTAATATTTACGTAAGATTAGTGGCTTTACAAATTGGGTCACCAATTAAATAAACAAAGCCTATCGTTCAGCTTATGGCACCAGCTTCATTCATAAACCATTGAATCATTAAAAATAAAAGAACACTTGAAGCACAGGGTTAAAGGTGTCCTCAGTCTTGTCCATATTTCATCCAGATCCTAACGGGCCTTTGGAAATTAATTTCACGAAAGAGTAAGTAGAACCTTTTTTCCTCGTGTCAAGGAAAGCCGAATGTGTGAGTTGTCAAACATCCCGTTCCTAATTAGTGTTCTGAAGATTGCTTCCTTAATCTGCAATTTATTTTTGCAACCACACACATTACTGTGACCTAAACAAGATCTAGTACCACAACACAGCATAGTAAGATAAAGGTGAGGCCACAATGCAAGATATATTTAAAAGATTGCTGAACAAACTCACCTCATCTCGAGTTGGAACGTTTTCAAAAGCCAAAGATTTAGCGGAATCAAACATCCTGATGTTTATCATGGCATGTCAGATCAACAACAGTGATGGAGACCAAATGTTTTCAAATAAATACAGTTTCACTGTTAAAATATAACTTAGTGAGCACGGAATATAGGATCTTCAACTAAGAAACATCCACACTCAAAATTGAGAATTGATGAGAAAGCATAAAAAAGAACATTTCCCCATAAATATTTTCAGTATTTTGTGATAATTATATCTTCTACTAGCAAACCTATTTAATTAAGAATGGAAACAGACCGGAGTAGTATTTTAACATATCATGAGCACATTCTTTCAAATTATTCTTATGCCATAAATCTTCTAAAATGGCAGCAAGCAAAAACTGCTCTATCCCGTGCTACAAGGTATTTGAGGGCCGGTTAATGAGTCTAAAAGTCATTGTTTCATCATCACCAAAAAAAGTCATTGTTTCATCACTTCAGAAAGAGATAAAAATATAATCTCGATGGTGTAAGATAAAAACAGCTGTTTCTGTTCAGCAGATCCCATAGTGTATCCACTGAATGAGAGTTAAATGCAGGTTTTTTCATGAAATGATGAGAAAAGTAGAAAGATTAAAAAAGAAAAAACAAGAGCAAGCTTGTCTATATAGAATCTTGAAGCTCCATAAGTGTGAAAATAAATTCTTTAACCTGCCTGTCTGACCAAATAGATTTTCAATGTAAACCATCTTAAAATGCCAGTGCTAGCAAATAGCACAAGTACTAATAACTTTCTTGCAGTCATTGATTTAAATGTTCATTCCACAAATAATGTTATACTATTTCAATTTTTGCAAATTTAAATAATCACTTAACCAGAAATTGAAACATGAATGAATTAAATGTCAACAACAGGAATCAACTTACTAGTTTATCAGTAACACTACCTGTCTAGGTGTTCCTCAAGCTTAAAGATCTTTCCATTGTACACCCGAAGGCCCTCCCAAACTGAATCACCTCCTTGAACAACTGAATCAAAAACAGAGACCTGATAGATAACCAGGTAAATATTAAAATCATTAGAATGTGTGCACAAATCATACAAATTAGATCCTTTATTTATTTGTTGGGTGTCAATCAAACCTTTGCACTCTCACGTGGCACGATCTCATCACCAACCCAAGCAAGAAGCTTCTCATTTGCAGGAACTGGAAGATCAGGTGGAGGTAAAGGAGGACTCAGGAGGGATGACTTCTTCTTCACATGGCGCCGAAGCATATTGTAGAGCGGTAGACTTTGCTCCAGCAAATGATAAAAAGAAAAGGGAAATGGCTACAAAGAAGATCAAGTATACAGAATTTCTGTCAAAATACCTTATTCTATGTAAGAAAAATTGTCTTGTCTTCTTCAAATGTAGAGGCCAGGACACCTTACAACAGAAGCTAAACTACAACAACAAACCACATACCTGAGGATACTTCCTTGCTTGCTCAAAACCAGTAGACTTGTGTAAATTCTTATACCACCAAGGAGCCCACAAGCCATCTACTGGTTTTGGACCTGCTTCCCACCTGGCATGCTTAAAATGTCAACTTGTGATGCATGAGTGTAAAGTAACAGTAGCAGGAGACTAGTTATAAATAAACATTATGCAGAAACAATAAATTGTCATTGAAAGAATGGCATCGCATAAACAATGATTAATCAAGAGATGAAAACAAATAAAAATGGACAAAGGAAGGCAACAAATGAGCAGAAAAAGGTTTGAACTGGAAAATATCCACATGATAAGATGGTGCAATCAGAGATAGTCACCATATTCCATGTTGAGTTTTGAGTCACTAATATTAATAGCACCTTTAAGAAGTAGAGGAAGAATATAAGTTTTAATTATTCACATAGATCATCCAGCCACCACTAGCAACCTTTCGTTTTCTAGGTGGATGTATTTTTATCAATAAAATTCTTCATCGGGGGAGGATGGAGATAACAAATGTAATGCTGACTTTCCTAAGAGATAAAAAAGAAGTTCTACATACTTCAGCATTTCAGGTTGGAAAGGAATATCCAAATCATCACAAAGACCACGTAGTGTAGCCTGCAAAGCAACAAAATTATGATATGCATGCACAATATAGGTAAAAGTTAAGATCTCAAAATATATCTGGTCCACTTTATAATGGTAAACATGTGAAATCAAAATAGTAAAAGAAGACTCATTCATTAAAAAGAATGGTAATGCACCAGCACAGAAGGACAACAATTTTTTCCATTAGTAACGAGCTAAGCATTGCAGGCAATCTAGCACAAAAATATTCAGGCTAAAATTCATCAAACACCCTTGAACTTTTAATCTTTGTGAAGATAATCCTCCTAACCTTTGGAACATGACAATGGACCCTCCAAAACCTGAGATTGTGTGCATCTAACTCCTTGTTGTTAGTGAATTTGTTATGGAAGTGAGAACATTAGAAGGTTATTTGCACATAACTCAAAATTTAAAAAGTTATCCACACGTAAATGGAGCTTTGAGGGTCCATTTAATCAAACTCTTACACACAAACTTGGATGTTTGAGGACTCCATCGTCTAATTTTAAAGACTATGAGGTTATCAGCACATGGCCTGGAATGTGGTGGATTCTAGCCTAAAATTAAACTAGAAAAACCATTAATTGGATAGAGTACGTTGTATTTTAATATTATTCACACAAGAATTGTCCCTAATCTAAATTGATTTGACAATAAAATTAGAGAACAAAGTATTGAAACTAAGCAATTATAGATCAATGGGTAGCATGAAATTATATCCATGCAGTCATGCATTATTTAATGACAACACTTGAGCATATTCATAGAGCTTGAATACCTCAGGATCTTCTTGAAGTTCTGCAGCATCAACAACAGGTGGTGGTTTTCCCCTTTCACAAAGATCATTGTATATACAAACAAGCTCTGCCAAACCCAACTCATAAAATGATGGAGGCACAACTTTGTCAAAGGATGGCTGAACACACAATAAGGCCAATAATACAAAAAAATCAGCCAGTGACTGTAGATAACTACTTGAGCCTACAATCATTGCTAAGACACATACTTTTAATATCTCTTAAGCATCACTTAAACGTGAAACTTGGTAGTAGCTAGCAATATGCTGCAATAGCTTATGGACTTATATAAATAAACAAGAAATAAATGGAAAAATATTTTTCAAAAGGTATATCTTACCAAAATGTCAAGAGGATTTCTTATCAGAATAAAGTGCTTTCCTTTATTCAGCAGATCATCTGTCAAGCCTGGTACCCGTTGCTTTGCAATATGCTGGAGGCAACAGGTAAGGGTAAAACTTGGAGATAAGTTAGAGATTGAATTATTTGTCAACCATTATAGTCTTTCTGAAAAACTATTCACATGTGGAGCAACAGATAAAGGGATAAGAAATTTTACAATATAGAGTAATTTGATGATTTAGTCCTTGAACTATTTAGAGGATTCATATTTGAAGAGCCAGCTAGATAGGTTACTCTTTTAGGGACTGAATCATTAACTAACCCTACCATATAAAGTAAAGCTAGAGAAGATTTTAGACAAGATTAAATTGGGTATAAAATGGCCCTCATAGTATATACTGAACCAAGAATTTTAGTTCTGGCTATTAATAAAGAAGATTCAAGATTTATATAACTAGCATAATAAATTACTTCCATAATAAGTAACAACTCCAAACCAGCCAAAATAGTTGTCCAAGAAACTGCTCCGCTTCTGTATCTATAATAAAGTAAGTGTCATTTGTTAATTGCATGCCTTGAAAGAGAAGTTCTTTACCTTACAGAATTTATACTTCCTACTTCCTGGACCATAAATGATATTCTTTATAACTTTATTTCCATCAGATTCCTGTTACAATTGGAACATCAATATTTCAGTGAAAAGTGCAGAGAATACAAGAATTTTAGGCTTAAATATGTAGACATTTCTTCAGAGTAAAATGAGTGAGCCTGACAAATTATGAAAATCAAGTTGCTCTTAATTACAGAAAATTAACAATTAAATTTGCAAAACCATATTGGCTCCACGCTCTTCAAAGAATAAACCACGACAGAATCATCTTAATTTTTTTCATCAAGAGTTAGGAGGTGAGGAGGAAAAAATTTGATGAAAAAATTGCAGACGTACCTTGGACAGTAGCTCTTCCCTGTAAGGTCTGTCGAGAGCTGTTACTCTTAGGAAATTTGCATAAAGGGGCTCATCAAGCACTTCCATATCATCCCTCTGTGTCAATCATGGTATGACAACCAGATAAGCACTATATCAAAAGGCTAGGAAGCTACACATTTTTATCAGCTTTGAAGCAAAGCAAAAAGTATTGAAATTTTTTATGTTCGGACTTTGGACCCAAAAGAACAGAACTGTATATCTTTTTTTCTGCGAAGAAGATGAACCAACTTGAGTAACTATAAACTACTTACGGATGAATTCCTATTGGCTATTGCATCGGTATTTATTTAATGCTGAAGTGATACTTGCGCAGTCAAACAGGGACGGATGCCGACAGATCATAAACGTAACTTAGCATTAAAAAGTCATATATACAATCCCACTGATTTAACAGAAAGGGGAAACAACAAAGTAACCCATGACCAAGCCTGGGCAAGGCAAGCACGGACTAAGAGATGCTGTGAAGAGTTACAGATACCCAAAATAGACCAATCTCAAATAAGCAAAGGACAAATCTATAAATTAAAAGGTAGAAAAATAAAAATTACCTGAGCAAAAGAGTACATGAGACTAGTACTGAGCGACCTTGGAGTACACCACGAGTGAATCACCTCCACTGGATGCTCATTTTTCGCCATCTTGTTGCCGATGGTCTTCACTCACTCTGATCACAAACGGATTATGGTGACGATGGAAGCTGAACCAGAAAGGTAAGAGAATGAGCAGTAGATTGAAGGAGGCCAGTCTGCTGACAATGACACATACATACGAATCATTTACGCATACATCGGAGCCGCAAAATTAATAAAGGGAAAATTTCACTTATGGGCCACGAAAAATAGAAAATACTATAACATGAACTCTTAAAATTTTATTTAAATCTTTTGAGATTTTTTTACAATACATTTTAATTAATCTCCATGTACATTCACAGACAAGTTCAAAGATGAGTGTCAATTAATAAGTCTATGAACATTTGATAATTAAAATTTATTAAAAAAAAAAAAGTTTTACTAGATTTAAATGTAATTTTAAGATTTTAAAGAACTATTATATCATATTTTCTCTCAACATGTAAATACAATTTTTCCCATTAATAAAAGATTAGGAATTAGCACGTGTCCACGTGGATCCACGCCACATCCCTTCCAGGAAATCCAGTCAAGACTCGAGTAGATATATAATTACTCACTTATGTTCAGAGGAAATCTCGATGTTCCGGGGCATAACGATCTTCAATGGCGAGAGAAGGACAGCAACAACCTATAGTAAATGATTTTGGGAAAGTTTTTGTCTTGAGCCGTCCCCGGACGACGAATTTGATCTGCGTTAAGGCCCTGGCACGCAGTTTCGCGGTTAACTCAGCACAGTGCTTCGCTACGTTTGGTACGTCAATTCGATAGTGTAACTAAGAACTAACAGTGCTTGTTAGCATGAAGCGCAGGGGATCCATAGAAAGGATTTCTTTCTTTTTTTAATTAAAAGAACATGGCTTTGAATTTTTTAAGATGCTGTCTAACGGCTATATGGCTGTTTCATCAACTTACGATATTTTTTCATAAATTCTTAGTTCTTAATTAAGCAAATTACCATAAAATAAAAACCGTAAAAAAGAATTGTTATAGTATTAAGTCCCTAGCTGCGCAACTGAAAAAGTATGGCGCCATGAAGATAGGCTTTGCGCCTTTACATGGAACAATACATAACACCAAACCAGATAATTAAAAATACATCAAAATTAGACATCCAATAAATTTTGGGCAGCCAAGATACATGCAAAAACAATAGTAATGATCTTATACAAGCCTGATTCTAAGGATTGAAAGTAATCCGCAACAGTCTAATACTAGCTTGATTGTATGAATGCATGTAAGGAAGAAGATTCACGGGCTTTAGCGAATCAGTAAGGTCCACGATATCAAATTTGGCCTGATAAGCCAGAGAAAGAAAATGGTTAAACGTTTCAACGTTCCGTACAACACCAGCTATATAAGCCAATGGAGCTTCCTTTGAACCTTCACCACCACTACCATAATTATCAATTGCCGTTCCTGCAATTGCAGATCCGTCACCAAGATCTTCACAATTACGTTGATTCGTATAATGAAGTTCACCATTTTCATATTTACTGCTTGGTCCAACACCCTCACAACTTGCAACCTGTCTGCAAGAATATGATTTCTTGTGGCTTAACAAAATGCCAATAACTCGAACAAGATGTGGAAGACAGCCCGGATCATAAATCACATCTGCACCCAAACTGAAACAACAACAAGAATAATAACACGATAAGAATGGCATTTTAACAATTTCATTGCTCCAGTACTAAGTATAGAACCTAGTTTGTAGTGTAAGGTCGTGTCAGTTGCTTTAATTGTACAATATATATTGATAGGAAGTGAGGTACAACACTCACACAATCTCCGGCATGACATCTTGGAGCTGACTTTCTGATGCAGATTCCCATGGAAGATGCATGCACTTTACCTGAGATAGGTGAAAAGATTCAGATCATGCAACTGCAAAGCCTTGATACACATGATCCAGTTTTCAAAAAATAAATTTATTCCTTTTAAGGAGTCTTTGAGCGAATGGGAATACAACCAAAAACAAAGAAAATGAAACCATTCCCTTCCTTGAGTTTTAACATCATAAGAAGGAAACAGTGAAAGAAGGAAAAAACATTAATTTTTGTTCTCTCTCAAACTAAGGGTAAAAGGCTGGGAGCACCAAACGTTTATTAATTATTACCATTGGACAGTTCTATTCAAATTTTATAATCTAATTACCATCTTCCATCCCCATTTCAGTTTCAATTTTGCTTCAGATCTGTTGAACTGTCGAACATGTTGGCTCTTTAGGTAACTCTAACTCCATTTCTTCCCAGACTGAATTATTATCTTCAAATTTAAATTTTCATATGAAATTCTTTAATCCTTCTTTGATTTTAGAGCCTTGTCTTACATTTCCCTTCGCCTCTTTTGTTCAGATAACATCCATCATAGATATGTTACTAGTTAGAGTATATTATGACCAGAGAAAACTGGATTAACTCAAGTAATCAATCTAATATATAAAAAAACATGTTAGGATGAAAGAAAATTCCAAGTAGCAGTAATACTCACCATGTTAAGGTTTTTGTTTCTTTCTGGCATTTCAAGCTCAACATTCAAGTGGTTTAACTCCAAGTTGGTCTTCATGTTGGTTAAAGTTGACAAGTCACCATCACTCAATGTCACCTGTTGATACACACAACGTTAGGACTTTAAACTGATTGGAGTAGTGGTATCACCCAATAGCCAATGCTACCCTTATAAAATCCTTGAAACTTTTTGCTTGCTAACATAAATTACTAAAATGAAGAATAGAAGTTTCATTGATTGAAGCTATACACACATGGAATTTTAATTTTGTTTAAGTATACCTTAGAAGCTTTCACATGAGCAAGACATATTCCAACTAAGCCAACTCCTGAACCAATCTGTCTCAAATGTTATGCATGCATAACAGAGGAGAATATAATAATAATATTAGCCAAAATATCCTGATACAGCATATGAAATGACATTTATATACAGAACGAGGAAATTCAACCAAAGCGAAAGTTTATCTCCTTAAGCAAACTCAAATGGACACATTCATGAACTATATATGATTAGTTAATATTAACTATTGGGTCTACAATAGTCAATAAACTCACGAATATAAAACTGACCTCAAAACAAGATTTATTAGAAAATAATTCAGGATAAGAAAGTATTAACTCAGACAAAAATAGACTTGATGGCCATATTGAGCACCTGCAATATAATAAAAGACTTCAGTAAAACTTGTGTCTGAAACATAAAAAATTGCTGGCCAAAAATTAAGGATACAGACAAAAAATTCAAATGACATGAAGAATTTGGGGAAAGAAAAGTTAGTAAGTGCAGATAGATAGATACCATCAATGCCAACAATATGTTTTAGTTTAATTCTGCAAAAAATTCTTTCCCACAGGAGGTACAGCAGACAACCATTTTAAACAAGTGACTTCTAAAAGCTTAACTCAAAAAGCCATATTAGTCGATGGGGTTTAAAAACAGAAAAATATCAACCAGGACGTCATAAGCAAAAATGCGCTCACACAGGGCAAGGAGGAAATACACCCATTCTAAACCAAATGAGTTTCAAGTTTCAATACCAAAGAATAACTGTGAAAATCAAAATCACAAGTTTGACATATCAAATGCCACACAATATTAAGATATCAAGGATGAAGCTTACCCGGTATCACCTTCAAGCATATTCAAAGAGCACTGCAATGGGAATACCAGGACCCTTGAATGGGGGCAACTTTGTAGTTGAGAATAACCTAGTGAAGAGTGGTGCCAATTACCAACCAAAGATGATTGAATGACATAATATCATGATAATGCCCAAGCAACGTGGATTATTTTTTATTTACCATCAGGAAAAAGAAATGAGATTCTTTTCTGGATTTTTGCATCCCTTTGGACCAAACTATTGTCCTAACCAAATAAATAAATATATCACCAAAAACGTCTAAATAGACCCAGATAATACACAAACCCAATCTGGCCTCCAAGAAAAAAACGAAAATAAATCTCAAATTCCCAACCATAGAAAACCACAAGGCCTAAAGTATTGCACCTTTATTGATGTCATGTAGTGGGCATACAATTCGTATAAGTTGTCCAATACACAGCCATGTTCCAACTCAACTTTGGTGATAAGTTTCTTCACAAAATTCTTCAAGTATGGAGCATAAAATCCAGCCTGCATTGATCATTCACGCCATTCAACTTTCAAGCTTTACATTCAACAAAGAACACACAAAAAAATAATAATAAAATGGGTGTAGCATACAGCGTGACAATGGAAACGTATAGCGATAAGTTTTCAAGGTTAAACTAAGGTGTAGAAAAGATTTCAGGTCCATATATTGAGTCTGAGCAGAGAAGGAACTCATATTGCATAACTGAAGTAGAACGTATATGCTAAAATGAAGTTGGGAGTCACAATATGTAAGGAGTTCAGAACTTACAGCTTTGCTCAGGCAGTGATCCCAGATGAATTCTTGCACTTGCTCTGTGATTAAGCCTCCACCACATACCCTGCAAACACTGACAATACGTTACTCATTCCAATTTGCTAACAGCGAAAGGATGGGAAAGTAATCAGTATCTACCTGGCATGGGTGATCAAGGAGTCAGAAGGTTCCATAGCCATGAAAGCAGAAATCAAATGGATAGAGGAATCATCGAACCCGTGCCCCTCCATGGCCCGATTACAACGCCACTCTGCAAATTTACGGCTCCATAGCCCCGACTACAATTTTCTTCCGACGGTGGTCCCTGAAATTTTGGGCTTGGGGAATTTAGTCCGACAATGAAAAAAGTAGGCCTTGCTCAAATTTATTATATTGAGGGCTGGTCTGGTCCAGACATAAAATTGCCGAAGCATTTTTTTTTTGACAGTTTTTATTAGGTTCTTTTTTTATAAAAAAAAAACAGTTTGTATTAGTAATTCTTGTTTTATTACTATCACCATCATCATCATATCTTTGAATTATTTTAATTTTTTTAACTTTTCAAAACAAGATATCATTTCTTAAATAATTATCTTGTTGTAACGCATGTGGAAAAATAATTGGGAAATTACATTGTGGTCTCAAGGACCAAAAAAAATTACAAAAAAGTCCTAAACCAAAATCTCATGATAAAAAAGTCCCTGAAATTTTTATGTAATTAATTGAAAATGCAAAATGACTCTTCTACACAATTTTTCAGTTATTAATGTGACATTTCAAGTTATTAATATGACTTTTCAAGTTGTGAGAATTTTTATTGTTAACATAATATTTCCAGTTATTAATATATGACATTTCATGTTATTAAAGACCTCTATCATCTATCATCTTGGGCATAAGAGTCATTTGACATTTTCAATTAATTACCAAAAAGTCTCAAAAACTTTTTTTGAGGCTTTTTTATATGTCATTTTGATTTGAGACTTTTTTATAAATTTTTCTAATCCTTGAAACCACAGTATAATTTTCCCAAAATAATTACATTTTTTTACAAGAATCCTCATATTATCCTATTAGGATGCCCAACAAATATCTAGCTCCAACAAAAATCAGTTCATCCAGTTAAGCATGGCCCGGGTTTGCGAGCCACCTGCCATGTCTCTTCCCTTCATGGGATCAATTCTTAAGTAATGTGGAAGTAGCCAATAAAAGCCGGCCACAACCAACCTAGGTGATGCGATTTTCATTTGTAGAGGTGACTCCCAGTTGGCTCTTCTTGCTTTCCTGCCTTATCATTTGCGACACAATCTTTCAATCTGAAAATATCTATTTAGCTTTAATATTTAGGAAGTCGTAAATATAACTTTTTATCAAGATCATACATTAAGAAAAAAGGTATCTGAATTTTCGTAGTTTACATTCTATAAATACTGCATGCGCCTTAATTCTCTATGGAAATGCATAATTCCTATTGTCACAACTCACAGGACAACTTTCGTATGTATTTGTCTTGCAATTGACAGCTATAATACATATCAATACGAACTTATTCTAGAAAAACTGAATCCCACAGACTACAGTGCACTAATTTTTGCAAGTCACACTCTTACTGACATGAAAATAGTGGGACTTCATATACATTGTATTTCTATATTACTGTCTTTAATACAAGATCTTATTTGTATTTGTATGTAGTATAAATTATAATATCGAAGACATACACGTTTTGTAGTATCAAATCCACAATCATATGAGGCTGAAGAAATTCATACGTAGCGCTCTTAATAAAGACCGTTCATTTAAAGTATAAATAATTATTCAATGTCTGGAGCTGGAGCTGGAGCTGGAGCTTCGTCCCGCGATCGATTAGACTCAGAAGGTGAAACAGGAGCAACGGGGACAAAACCCCTCCCGCCAAATATTGGTCTCATATATTTATCGTCAAACTTCCTCCAATAGTAGTGAACTGTTGACGTCGGATGACATATCAGTAAACTTAGGTTGCTTCTCCTGACTGACTGATTGTTGCCCTGGTCATTGGGACCACCACTTTCAAGGAGCAAGAATCTAAAATCCTCTGCATTTTCAGTAGATTCAGAAATCGGTGGTTTTGAATGCCTCAGCTGCACCGCCTGAATCAAGGGCTTTGTTATGGGACCAAACACCTTCATTGGCAATGGGAGGTTTCATGTTAATACAATCTATATTTAATCATGCCGTGATGCGGTTCATGTTATTTACAGAAAATGAAACCCACCATAGTAGTGAATAATACGACGATTATGGTGGAGGTGATCACCGCTGCACATTCTTGAGCTGACTCTCTCTCTCTTCCAAACTACAATTCGAAGTAGCCCAAGTAAATGTCCTTCTTACAGGTGGGGCTTAAAAACACATTTAGTCTTTAAGAAGAATGAACTTGACATAACACCAACTAACCTGGTAGTAACACAAGGCAATAGTCACTGCACCTCTCAATAGGCCTGCCCACCATATTATAAACTGGCATTTTTGAACATTTAATCAGAAATCAGATGAGGTCAACTGACCTAACAACACGGAGAACTAGTGAGCTTGTAGTCCTAAATTATCACCTGTGATCGGAACTCGATTTTGGAACTCTCTTGCGTCTTGATGCAGTTTTTAATGTTTGAAATAGGAAACACAAAAGCCGCCCTGCCAACCAATACTAACGCCAAGAAAGTTGAACTGACAGCAAGTGAAGTCCCTACGCTGCTCCCAATAACAAGGTTAATTTGACAATAAGAAAACTCATAGTGCACTGGTATCCCACTATCCCCCATTAAAGTTACAGGAACAAAAGATTTGTGAAATCAATCAATGGTTACATAAAAGGAAATGCAGATTAACGAACCACTTTAATCAAAAGCCATGTTGATCCCTCTAACCAACTCCTAATTAACCTATCCTCTAATAGAGTGAAGTCGAAAAGCTGCTATTTCCCGTGCTTTGCTGTTTTTTTGCATAATTCAATATCTATGAAATAGGAAGTTCTTGGTTACCTTGCGTTGCTGGTTTTCCATTTTGCGATATCCAAAGCATCCATGCCAACATATACAAATATAAAAGTTTCTGCAATGAACGAGATAGTTGCAAAAGCATGCCTGCAATCATGGAAGTAGTTCAATAAGGCGCATTCTCTAATGAAAGGCGTCCTTTTTCTTTTTCCTATTCTAATTCTAGGCAAATATTTATGTCAAAATAAAGTTTGAAATAGTCACCGGAACATGACAAAAAAGGAAACAAGGGAAGAACAGGCTGTAGTAGAATGGTGTGATTTCACATAACTTAGCAACCAAACTTTTAATCTGATCCTTTCCTTAACTGGTCAACGATTAACGTTAGTAGCAGTATGCCATAACTAAAGGGGAGTTAAGGATCATTTCCTTACTTGGTAGTTATCCTTGAGCTTTCTGTAACGTTGTGCCACGTGTAATGTGACATGACAATGCCACAAAAGAAAATCGTCAAAATGCCACTGAGACTCAAAAGCTGCAAAAGTCAGATCTTTTAATAGCTTAGAATTATAAGCTAAATTTTAACCCAAAAAAGAAGAATTTGATAAAACCCAACCCCCTACCACCACAAGAACATATAGAGAGGGGCATGGGGGAGTGGCAAAACGGCAGAAAATGGGGAACTATTGGTCCAAACGAAAACATAGGGGTTAGAACCCAGGTAAAGCAGAGAATAGAGGAGCAGAATAAGGGAGTCATGATGAATGGATGGATGTCAGTGGGGTATACAGAGAAGAAGAGCAGGGAAGGTTGGGGGAGGAGAGAAGAACTTTGAGTCAGACTTAGGCTTTGAGTGGAGAGAGCGAGTCCCCTTGAAAGAGTGGAAAACATGTTTAAAGATTCTGTAGTGTCTGAGCGTGTGGTCTGTACCTTTTGTTATGCGTTATCTGCTGCGTCAGTAATATGAAACTGTATTTGTTATCCTTCCTTTATTAATGTCATTTGCTTCCGTAGCACCGTAGCACGAATATCTAAGTGGCTTGTGTGTGATTATTATATAACCAGTGTGTACTGCGGTGCAAATCTGTGCTATGGTTATCCAAGGGTGATTAGTTGGAAGCATTTGTTAAGGGTTCTATTCTATCAGAATTAGAAAGAAAATAATTTCACTGTCATGCTCTCAACTGCTTCCATTCAGTAGGGAAAAGCTATCTCTATATCCTATTGCACTTGTGCCAGTAAATTCTCTGATTTTGAATTTCTACTGTCAATGTTGTCTTACATTCATAAATTCAACACAGTTCTGCCACTCTCTATTGAAGATCTTAGAGTAAATATGAAGAATTTTTATGTAACCTAAACACATAAAAATACTTCGTTTTCTTTTCAAAGAAGACAAGATTTTATAACCGCATTTTTATAGAGCAGATGGTTGAGGTACCTCGGCAATCATGTATGATAAATAAGCCATAAGCATCATGAGTGCAACTTCACGATCAGTCGAATGCCTGTTAAAAAAAGGAACATTAAGTGTAGCAGGCTTACAAGTCATATTTAATTAGCTAATTCAAGTTATTGCCTGAGCTAATAATAAATCTAAACTGGCATTTCATAAAATCAGGTTGCTCTTACTTGCCAGTGTTTTCTGTCCTTTCTTTTTTTTTTTTTTTTTGAATAGGAAGGTGTATACTTTCATTAATGAAAAAAACTTTACGAACACAAGAGCTACGATGAAGGGCGGTTTACATGACTAATCATAAAACAGAAAAACTCTTAACAGTATGCCTAACTATAGCAATAATCTGTGCTAAAATACTCCCTGTAGTGTAAGTGTCATTTCTGAAGAGACGGTGATTTCTGAATTCCCAGAGTTTCCAACAAATAGTGCACAAGCCAATTTTCCAAGCGTCATCTAGGCTAGGATTTCTTAGTGGGCTAGTTAACAAAGAGTCAACATCATTCCCCAAAAAGTCTATGCACTTATCATTTGGGAGAATTTTCTTCCAGACTGTTGAAGCTAAGGGACAATCTTTGAATGTTTTCTGTTGTCTTTTGATATTGAAAGTAAATAGCTTAACATGATTTTATATTCTTTCAGAGCAGAATGAGTGCGGAGATCAGATTCCATTGCCACATGCTAGTGCTGTTTACATTACAATTAACGAAATGTTTTAAGCTTAAACAAACATTTTCGTAATTGCTGAACAGTTAAATGTATTTGTGTAAGGTTATACATGAAGATTTATATAAGAGCAATATGAATATTCATACCTTCCAAAGTAAAGTGTTTTGATAGTAAAAGCACTCAAAAGGCCAACCTGAAAAAAGCATGATGTAGCAAGTAAGAAAAAAAATGGTACTCTGTTTTAAAAGACCAAACCTAATGTTTAGTTTGCAGGGCCTTTGTGACTCATTGGGGAACAGTCAACCTAAAGACCCAAGCAGGCATGAATGAACTAGATTACAATTCTGAAATCAATACACACCCTACAAGGCTTTCAGAGAGCATACAATGTGCTAGTTAAACAATGAGTTCAGATTGTATATTAAATAACACCTAATGAGATGAATAACCTCATGTGGAAGACAAGTGACTTCTGAAGGAGAAAATACAATGCTACTTTGCATCCAGTATACACAATTACGCAGCACATCCACATCCACATCCACTTAGGTGGCAGTGTGGCACATAATTAGCAGACATCCCACTTAATTTCCGAACTAATACTTGGAAGCCCGGTTGTTATAAATTTATGTAGAAAATTCCATGGGAAAAAAATTATCGCACATGGTATGCCATAATCAGCACGCTTGAGTTTTCTAAATATGGTTTTCAAATACTAAGAATCCTCGCTTAGCAAACAGCACATTCAGTTATACTTACTGATATACCAAGGACAGTGCTAGTGAGGAAGAGGTAAAGGAATGTCCCCAACAAGTTCAGGGCTGTAGTAGCACTGATGCTGCTGAAGTCAAGGAACCGGACTGAATTAAAAAGGACAATAGAGGTTGCATCATTCACAACTCCCTCCCCAAATACAATGCCGTATAGGAGGGGTGTTTCATCTTGACTGAGAACCTTAACCAAAGAAAGAAAAGAAAGCATGAAATTCATGTACAAATTTCTTTCAAAAACAACATTTGGGTTCAAGCTGAGAGGATATACCTGCAATGTACAAACTGAATCAGTTGCTGAGAATATGGCACCAATGGCTTCACATGTATGGGTTCATGAACAATCAGAATAGAAAGATAAATGATGACCAATTTAAAAAAAGAGGGAGAATTATAAACAAGCATGGCAATCAACTCTCTTGCACTTAACAACCAACTACAAGATGTAGTTATCCCGTTAAACTTCTAAACTTAATAGTCATTTGTATTTGGTTCCTAAATATAAAAAGTTCATCAGAGGGTATTTACTAATAATTCTCCAGAAAATACAAACTTGTGTTAAGCAATAATCTTGCTTACCTAGGTAATCTTGCGTCTTCAAGGCTAGACCTATCTTCCTGAGCAGAAAAAAGGCACCTGGAGAAATTGCAGAAATAAAAACAGAGAATTTTCGTTTCTTGCACTATATGGAAACATATACTATATAGATTGAGAAATTGATAGCAACATGTAAAAAGCCCATCGAAAGTTTGGAGCTGATAAATAGGTGTTTGGGATAGCATCATTATTATTTGATGGACTTTTGGGATTGATGGGGTTTTTTTTGTTGAAACTCATTGATGGGGCTTCTAGTGGCTTCACAGTGGCTTCAAACTCCTCTCCCCAAAAAGACCATTGCCCCCCCTCCCCATCGATGGAGCTGATATATGTATATAGCATTCATTTCTCAAGGAATCATTGGAGACATATATTGAGGTTACGTGTGATGAAGGATAAAATGGATTCTCTCTAGCTAGACAAATAAAGGAAACTTACAGGGAAAATCATCTTAAAAAATCATACTCCTTTATAAATGTGTAGAATTTATTTTCATTCAAACAAGGTAATACATGTAGGACATGTTGTGTAGTATATATTAATTTCAAAGATAAATTAAAATTATGTTTACGATTGAATGGGATTTTTACCAACGATTTTTTTTTAAAAAAAAATAATATTATTTAAGCACTTGATGATCCACTTAACAAAGCATCCTCACCATTATCTTCAACACAAATAAATCGTGTTCGTGATCAAATTAGAAACCAACTTGTAGAAGATAGGTTTATTTAAGCATTTCATTGTGTTGTAATTTTTTTTATGGTAATTTTACTATATTATTTAGAAAATTTATATTTAATTTAAATTTTTATCCCAAATTATCACATTTTATATAATATATATGATTCATGTCTTTTTCAGTCATTTTTCAACTCAACTATCTTTTTAAAAGCTATGCCAAACTAGTGTCTATCAAGAAAAAAGTCATTTCTGCCACCACTATCCCAAACACAAATCACATCAGGAAAAGTCTAGCGAAAAAAAAGCCCATAAGGAAAAGTTCATAAAAAACAAAAGTCATTTCTTCTACCGCTATCCCAAACGGGCCATAAGTCTCTGAATAAAATTCTTCACTACGAAACCCAAAGTAATTAAAATTTATCACCAAAAAAAAAGTAACTAAAATTTAGGAGAACATAGATCTTACCAAACGATATGAAGCAGAATGAAACAACAGTTCCAATTACTCCAAACAGCAGAATAGTTGTAAAATTCTTGAAGAATTGCTTCTTCTTCACTTGGAAACTAGCATATTGTTAGAGGTGAATTAAACCAAGAAGTAAGACACCACCAAAACCTTATTAGGAAGAAAGCACTGAAGACTTTAATACTTCGTAATTCCCTAGCCTGACTAGCTTCTACCTTTACAAGGTGGAATATGACACTTATCAGGCGACAAAACACTTAAAATTGGATTTAAAACATGTCCCGGTGGTCCATTCACCTGTTGGTATACATGCTTATAGGTAATGTTTTTAAATTTCAGTCCTATATAGTTGTGATCTAGAACCTCTGAATGCAGAGCACTCGCGGGTCACTCTAGAGATCTATAATCATCCCCAGTCCACTTCCCAAAATAATTAGAATTAATAAAACGCTGAAATAATGTGAAAATTTAACTACCAAGACAGACAAATATTTTTCCCAAAATTAAGCTCAGAACTTCTTTAGCCGTTGGATTATTATTAAATTATTATACTTCTTGGGATCCTGTGGCACCAAACAGAGTAGTTATGAGAGAGAAACCATACCCGGCATTAAAAATGATAGGAGGAAGCAAGTAAAGAAAGAACAAGTCTTCGCTGAATTTCAAAAGTTCAGTATTACTGAACTTGGTCACCAGCAAGACCACCACTCCAGAACACAGCCCCTGCACCAAAACCAAATCCAAGCTCCAAAACAATTAAAAACAAAGAAATAACGGAACATTGTGAGTAAATCAAGAACAATAGAATAAGCCGAGTAAGCAGCACCAGAAAGAGGGCAGTGATGGATTCATTGGCCCAGCGTCTCTCTTCGAGAAGGTGACCGATAATGATGCAAGCGCAGAGAAGGCCGAAGAAGACGCAGAGAGTGATAACGGTGCTGGTGTTGAGATATGATGTAGAACGTAGAAGTGGTAAGGAAGTAAGAGTGGCTTCAAGTAAAGCCATTCGGACGAGTGTGTTATGGCAAGAGCCGGCATTCGCAGGGGAGAAATCGCGGTGCCAAAAAATGGGGTTTGAAGCTCGACGAGGCACGTTGTTTTGCTTGACATTTCAAGCAGTGGATGTGATGACTGATGGGAAGAACGTTAGTTGGAAGGAGATAAGTGGTGGATCGGGTGGGGGAGACATTGAAGAACTAAGAAGGGGGTTGGCTACGTAACTGATAAATATAATTTTTTTTTTTGGTCAAAGATAAATATAAAATAAGACTCTAATAGAAAGAAAATAGATGAATGAAATCGGGTGATTTTATGCATAAGATGACTCTATAGATAACCTGATACATTATAAATTAAATAATAGAATAATAACCCACTAATAAAATAAATATAACACTATTAACATTAATCAATAAAACTGAATAATATTCTTAAAAGTGAGGGAGAAAAAATCAAGCCAAAAGGATAAAAGAATTTCAAAATTCAAACTGAAATTATTTTAGGTAATTGATTAGAATTGGTACTAAGACAACCCCGTGGCATCATTAGAATTTTTTCAACAATCCCTCCCTTAAATTAATGTTTGCAAAATTAAATTTAAGAATATAAAGATTTGAGTTAGGCCCTCTCATAAATAACATTTTCCACATAACATACTTGAAGTATTTGTCTAAACTTCATGAACAAAGTTTGCTTGAGCGGTTTAATCATAATGTTAACCACTTGATCGTCACTTTGCCAAAATACCAAATCAATAACACCATCATTGCAAAGGTCGTGTAGAAAATGACATCCCATATCAATATATTTACTTCGCTTGTGCAAAGTTGATTTTTTGAAATTTTTAATTACTGAAATATTGTCATGATAAATTGTTGTTCCATCTTTTTCTTGACTCTGAAGTGCTTAAAACAATCTTCTTAACCATATAGAGTAGCTTGACAAAAATAGGTTGCAACAACTACAAGTTTAGATTATATAGCTAACAAAGTAACAATTGGTTGTTTCTTTGGAAACCAAGAAATAACTCATTCACTCCTCATATAAACAAAGCTTGATGTGATTTTTATTTCATCCATGTCTCTTGCATACTCACTACCCAAAAAGCCATGAAACTTTCCTTTTGGATTAGCCTTATAAAAATTTCAAAATCAATGGTACCTTTCAAATGATGAAAAATTCTCTTTGTGGTAGCCTTATGAGATGTGTCTCAATTGGATTTTTCATGTACTGACTTATAAGACTAATACCATGCATGATGTAAAGACCTGTAGAAGTGAGACATATTAAACTTTCAACCACTTGCTAGAAAAAAAGCATAATTCACTTTCTTTTCTTCATCATCCTTCACCAATTTGTAACCACATTCTCTTGGAGTATGAACAAGATTGCAATCGTTCATTTTAAACCTATCCAAAATCTTAAAAACATATTTCTTTTGTGAAATACAAATTTCAAATGGTGATTGCATAACTTCAATACCAAGAAAATATCACATTAATCTCATTTCAAATATATCAAATTCTTTTATCATGCTCTCATCAAGCATGTCATATCATTTCCAACATAAATCAAATCATCAGCCTAGAGATTCACACCAAGAATTTTCTATCTTTTCCAAATTTTGCAAAGAGAGGATATTCATTAGGGCATTTTTGAAAACCTTCTTTAGAAAAATAGGCAAATATACTATTATATTAAGCTTGTGAGTCTATATAAAGCCTTTTTCAATTTATATACATTTTCTTCACTCCCTTTTTTCACATACCCAAGTGTCTGATCAATATAAACTTCTTCTTACAGCTCACCATGTAAAAAGGCAAATTTGACATCCTATTGATAAACTTGCTAAGAATTGTGGGGAGTCATGGCTAATACTGATTGAATAGTGTCAAGCCTAGCAACTAGAGCAAAAACTTATGTATAATCAACCCCATATTCTTGTCTATAACCTTTTACAAAAAAGTGTGTTTTGTATTTATCAACTCCACCATATTTGTTCAGCTTTGTTTTGTAAACTCATTTGGCTCCAATGGATTTTTGCCCCTTCAGGGGCTCCACCAATTCCCACGTATTATTTTTCTCTATAGATTTGATTTCCTCATCTATGACTATTTGCCATTTCTTTCTTTATCTGCTTCTTCAAATGTGAGGGATCACAATCTGCAAACAAAGCAATGTGAGCTACAGAATCACCATCAAACAAATCATCTCCACTTACATAATCTAGAATCTAAGATGGTCTCTTTTGAGATCGAGTAGCCCGAGGTTCCTAAACTATTGCAGTGGTTGGCACTTCTACATCTTTTGGAGAATTTTCAAGAGTAGTAGTGGTAGTATTTTAGGGAGGAGCAATTGCTCCTTTCCTTTTTCAATGTCATAGTCACATTAAATTGGAAAAGGCTACTGCCTATTCCAATTCCAAGTGTTTTCTTCATAAAAAATAACATTTCTATTAATCACAGTTTTATTGATTATGGGATTAAATAATTTATAAGTTTTAGATTGCTCACTTACACCCAAAAAAGCACATTTTTTACTCTTCTCATCAAGCTTCTTTTTTTTTTTCCTAATTTGGAACGTGAGCATATGCAATGCAATTGGAAATTTTGGAGTAGTCGACTTTCATCTACTCCAAACCTCTTTTGGAGTAATGTTTTGAACTGCAAAAGTAGGACTTCTATCCAAGACATAAATGCTCCAATTCACTGGTTTTGGCGAAAATTCTTTGGAACTTTTCCTTTTGCTAGCAAGCTTCTCACCATGTTGAGGATGGTTCTGTTCTTCCTCTCTGATACACCATTTTGTTGTGGTGTATAAGAAGCTTTAAGTTCTCTTAAAATACCATATTGCTCATAAAAAAAATACAAATTATTTTAAGC
Organism: Acacia confusa; assembly: GCA_037074495.1. NCBI lineage: Eukaryota > Viridiplantae > Streptophyta > Magnoliopsida > Fabales > Fabaceae > Acacia > Acacia confusa. The sequence continues at coordinate 1,073,347 of CM073507.1, read as the reverse complement.
AATATTCTCCACCACGATTTATACAGGAGAGTTTTGATTATCTTTCCTACTTCATTTTCAACTTGAGCATTGAAGCTTTTAAATAATTAAAAGCTTCATTTTTCTCTTGTAAAAAGTAAACCCAAGTTTTTCTAGTAAAATCATTAATAAATGTGATAAAACATTTTTTACCACCATTGGAAGTTGGAATGATTAGCCCACATATGTCAAAGTGAATAAGCTCCACTCCTTATTTTGCTCTCCATGGTTTTCCTTAAGGAAATTGAGAATGTAGTTGTTTGCCAGGAACACACTTTTCACAAACTTGGAAAGGAGAAGATATTTGAGGAAGACCTGTTAGCCTGTTACCATATTTTTTCTAATGAAAAGTTTTTAACCCACCAAAATTCAAATGGTCGTCTAGATAATGCTAAAGCTATGAGACATCCTTGTTAGTAGCCATCAAGCAATATTGAGCACTTATAATCTCCAACGGGAATAACCTATTTGACATCATTGGAATAACAACAATAGCACCCTGTGAAGAATTATATATCTCACAAATCCATTTATGAATAGTAATTATATAACATTTTTCTTGCAATTAACCACCACTCAACAAATAGCTTTTCAAATCAAGGACATAGTAAACATCATAAATTGTTTCAGTAAAACCATTTTTGTTTTTATTTTGATGTTACATTTTCCCAACAATTTAATTGCGCAACAATCACCAAAACTTATAGTGGAATTAAGATCTTTATTTAAGGAAGAATACAAATATTTTCTTCCACGCATGTGGTTGTTGCAGCTACTATCCATATACCACATATCTGTTTGTGTTGCTTTTATAACTTTGCAAGCCATCAATAAAGTATCTTCCACCTTATTTTATGTAAAAATAGACTTCTCTCATTTTTCTTTTTTTGTTAGGTAGCTAGCATAACACTTAGGATGGTAATGACCAAATTTATGACATGTAAAGCGTTATACCTTAGATTTTTCGAATTGTAATTTTCATTCTTCATGCTTGCTATGAAATTTATCCTCTTTCTCCTTGATATCTCTATGGCCACGGTCTCCTCTTCTTCTACCACAGCCTCAACCTCTACATATTCCTCTAGAATTTGAGGAACGGGTAACAATGAAAGCTTTTAAAGCTCGCGTCTGAATTGTGATTCATTTTCTACTAATGAAACTAATAAAGAACTCTGTAATTCATTAAGTGAAAGTGCATCTATATCTTTTGACTCATCAATTAAACAAACAACATAATCAAATTTTGGAGTTAAATAATGCAATATTTTCTCAACAATAGTAACATGTTGCCCTTTTTCACCACACAAACTCACTTTGTTAATTATCTCTAAAGCTTTGCCACAATAGCTAGTAATGGATTCACCATCTTTCATTTGTAGAGTCTTAAAAACTCTTCTCACAACTTGATGTCGTACATGTTTTACTCTTGTAGTGCCTAAATATTTCCTCTTTATAGAATCTCATATGTCTTTGGATGTATCTTTGTAAAGAATAGCTTTCAAGATGAAACAATCAATTGCCTGAAACAAACAATTCTTCGCCTTTAGATCTTTTAGCTTCAACGCTTCTATTTTCTTATGATTGTGCATTCCCAGGTGCTATTATATCTTTCTCTACAACTTGCTCTATAAAATAATATAATAGAGAGAAAATATGATGATGAAATCCGATGATTTTATTCACTAAGAGGGAGCCTATAAATTGACAAATACATTACAAATTAAATAATAAAATAATAAGCCACTACTAAAATAAATAGGACACTATTGACATTAATCAACAGAACTACATAACGTTTTTGAAAGTGGGGAGAGAAAATCAAGTGAAAATCAAGCCAAAATTAAAAAAAAAAACATAGGATGATGGAATTTCAAAATTCAAACCAGAAATATTTTAAGTAATTAGGATAATGGAATTTCAAAATTCAAACAATAGATATTTTAGGTGATTGATTGGAGTGGGCCCTAAGGCAGCTCGTGGCATTATGTGGACGTAATTCATTCATACGGAATCGCTTTCAATTTGATCAAAGTGGTTATACAGACAAATCAAACCATAAAGCGCCATTCTACTATTTGCCAGCGACTATGAGTTTATTCCCCACCTTCCCGGGAGTTTTTTTTCCCTCTCCTTTCTCGTGGTGGTTTATTAAAGCGCCACTTGTCTTGTACAAGATGGAAGATTAATTATATGTTTGTAATAACTTTTACCATTTACAAAGAAGAGTTTTGTTTATACTTACTAAAATAGATTTCTGAAACCATAAGTTTATAGTTGTTTACCGAACATGCACTAAATCCATTATTTATACGTTAAAAAAGGGGGCCACCCAAAAAAAGGAATTACTATTACAATTTACAAATAAGTCATTTTATGGGCCCCTGAAAAGGGAAAAAAGAGAGAACAGATCATTTTTGGGCCTACATCATCAATGTGGAAATTAAGATATCCAATCCCTACCATCTTCTTCGAATTGACAAAATGGGACCTTCGTCTTTGGGTTCAACTGACATGGGGTTGGTTTTATTCACCTTTAGGGAGGGGGTTTGATCTCTGCGTTGGTCAAGGCGCTGGGAGAGGCATCCTACGGGTCTAGAAAGCAGTGATAACGCTGGTAGAGGTGGAGACGTGTGTACTCTCTGGCCAGTATCCCCTGTGAAATGGGCCCCAAGCGCCCTGCCCTTGGACTGTGGGTGAGCCCGACTCCTTTCCTAAAATTTTTGTATCAAATTAAAAAAAAAGAATTGACAAAATGGGCCTAACCTGACGTTGAAGAATATCCTCACAAGAACAAAATTTAATGAATGAACAGCTTTATTTATAATTAAATAATTTTTTGCAACCCGTCATCCTTAGATTTAACTGGTAAAGAGGTTGACATTTTCACCAAAGGGAGGGGGTTCGATCTTGGAGTTGGTCAAAGCCCTAGGGGAAGCATCCTAAATCCTAGGTGCTTAGGTAAACGCTTGAAGGTAATAGACCGTTCGCCCTGCCCAACATTGGTATCACCTAGGAGGAAAGGAGATTTTACACTCCTAGGCGCCTAGGTAAACGCCTAAGGGTAATAAACAGCTCGCCCTGCCCAACATTGGTATCATCTAGGAGGAAGAGAGATTTCACCCTGCTCTTGGATTGTGAGTGAATCCAACCTCTTTCCTAAAGTTTTTGTATAAAATAATAATAATAATAATAATAATTTTTTACATTAGATGGATCGTGGATGGGTATGTTTTCTTACCAGATAAATAACAAATATTAGGTTTATATTTAAATCCTATTAATATATGTATATAAATATTGAAAGAATCAAAATAAAATTGCAAAAAGTATAATAAAATATGTGAATAAAGTTGAGGGAATTGACAAAAGAAAAAAACTTCTGAGTTCTAAAAATGTGTTGAATTATTCATACTTTGTAGATAATGTAGTCCTTATAATTTTTTTTTTATCATACATATGGCTAGATTTTGGGGGGGGGGGGGACTGTGCCTATTCATAACCGATCCATGGATAGATAGTATGAAAGATTGCGCATATTTTTTTAACATTTAAATCATGTTGAAATGTGTAACAAAATATTGCACAAGCTACAAAATGTGCTCAAAGGTTAGAGTCATCACACTATTCACAGCTTGTAATTTTCGATAAGCCCGTTAGATATGCTGCACCAGCAGGTTGTGATCCTTATTTCAGCCGAGATTTTAATTGTCATTTGTTTGTCAAAGGATTTCAAAATTACCAATGTGTTCGATCCACAAACCATTATCCAACATGATCGATGGATTTTAGGTGGTAGTCGTCTTATCGTAATTAAATAAGTAGTAGATCCCGAGTGCCACCGATATATGCTCTTGGAGGGCTAGTTGAAGTTGTTCACTCGGTTTGAATCAGAGGACCGCAATAGAGGCCTTCAAACTTACACGATGTTGGGGGATAAAAGATAGAGGATAAGACTTCTAACGATCCATTTAAGATACATAGATTATCCTACATGCCCATAGCTATAGCTACAGGAGCTAATAGAAAGAGTGTTTGAAATCTTCTTCGATACCAGCCTCAAGCTAGAAGACTGAGCCGGTGCAGCTGATGGAAAAGGATTGGGAAGAGAACATGGATGCAGGGGACTGATAATTCCTTTTTTCCGCTCTAGACAATATTGGATGCAGCAGGAGCATGTTCACGGCGTTAAACAGAGTACCAATGGAATGCCTGTCAGGCGTCAGCCTTCACATATTGCAGGATAAGGATAAACTAGGACTTGTTATGATTGTCAAAATCATGCGTGCTGGCCTTGTGTTGTGTAGCGCACTGCTTCAAACCTTGGAACTGATTTAAATTAAAACGAATTTCAACAATTATCTTTGAATTAGATCACTTATTCCAGCAAAAAACAATACCGACGATCTCCTATGAAGTTTTCATAGAAGTCCAGCCTCAAACATGTAAACAAAATTACTCAACATCATGTGAAAACATTACGGATTGAAGCACTGAAGGCGTCATCTGACCTAACAAGTTAACAAATTTGAGCAAATGGCTAAAGAATTGTCAATGATATAGCAGCGGAACGAAGTTTTACACCATCACTTTCCCACTTGGACTGTGGCGCAGAAGCTCCAGCAATAATTGCCTACAAAATATAATGTTAACTAAATTTCAGAGAAGAACATAAATGTGCCGGTTTTGCAGTGTATTGAGCTAAGTGGGTTAGAGAGTCATGCTGGTAAAATGAACGTGGTACAAACCTTTCCGCTGCTAACACCTGCCATCAATGCTACGTGCTCTTCGTATCTACCAAATTCATAGAAATAGTACGTCCTGAAATATTAAAAAAAAGCCACTATTGCATCGGAACATCATTTCACTGAAAATGTATGCAAAACATGCAGATAACACCGGAACCGCTTGAAAGATTATTCAGCCACTCAGAGTTTTTACTAATCAGTTCCATGTGTCAAACAAACCATTTAGAGAGAGTATTTCTTTCAACGGCTGAGAACACCAAGAAGGAATTAATATTTGGCGTCATGCCTTAATTCTATTCAATGTCGTTGATGTTTACAGCATTGGATCTCCTTTTTTCCAAGAGGGTCAAAAGAGGATCCTGACACTAAATTAATTTCGTTCACGACTCGTGTCTGTCCCACCCCACAAGTGCTTTTCTGTAGGCACTAATCCTTGACATTGCAGAATTCCCTCGACTGTTAGATAGTTCTATTCTGATCCTCTTGAAATCAGATTTACCTGAAACCATCCTCTTCCTTGATTTTTATTGTTCGAGCAGAGTAGAGTGTTGCCCCTCCTGCAAGACAATGGGCAGACTTAGATACCAAAAGCAAGGGATAAAATTTATTTTGACGAGGAGAATATTGGTGCTGAGGATTTCTTCTTCAGAACTTTACAAGGGATGAGGGAATATAATCAGCATGCAATTCTGTACTTGACTCAGTTAATCAAGAGGAAGTATTGGTGGGGTGGCAATTTCATGTTTGGAATTGCATGAAGTTTTGGGCTTGATGAAAATGTTGGTGGGTAGTATATTTTGGAGGCTGAATTGACAGGTTACTAACTGGTGTGGAAATGGCAATAAGAAGCTTTGGGTTCAGCTGACTCTCGGGTTGCTGCTACTTTAATCAGAATAGTGGCGGATTGTTTGGTTGATGCTATGCTGGAAAGGGTCAACCTAGAACATAAAGGCAAAGTAAAGACAAAACAATCTTCTTGCAGAACCAAGCAAACAGAATTTAAATAAAAATTTAAACCTGGAACAAATATTCTTGCTGCGTTCTTCAAGGAGCCTAAATCAGATATATCCTGTGCCTGCTCTAATTAATGAAGAATGCGTAAGCTCCTAAAAAGTTTACATGAAAAACCAAGACTAGAACTGGATCTAACATCAATCACAGTAACTAGTAATAATGTTAATAAAGCTGCATTGACTGTCTAGTTACCTCTAAGAAGGTGATTTTTAGTTGATTGGTTGGGCGAGTAACAACACTCAGAACCTCAGATCTGTTTCAACAAAAGAAACAACCAGAAGTACAAGATGTAGTTAAGGACTGCTTTAGAAATTTATTTGAACCTTGGACAGAGTGACTTCAAATTTTCTCCCTCTCGATACAAAGTAATCTAATATACGAGCAAAGCATATGTATGCAAGTAATGTCTGTGGCTTACAGCTATCAGGAGTCACTGTTCAGCTTCTCTTGCAAAATTTAATGTCAAAATTTAAAGTGTTACAATGCTTTCAATTTATTACCTAGTACGAGTAGTTCACAGCGAAATCAATGATATGATAAAAAAGCACATGTTCTTTAAGTCTCCTCAAGACACCAAACAAAAGCGTAACAAGAAAATAAGTAGGGAATTAAATAATAAAAATACCCATCGGGTGAGGCAAACCGAGCTGCAAAAGTCTTTGGCTTTGCCTTGTCCCCATAAAGAGAAAGTCCCGCATTATAATCCTACAAACCATGGATGGGAAATTCAGCCATTCGCCCATTCGAAAGAAGCTCACAAGGCATAATCGTTGCCACATCAGGAAAATGCCACAATTAAATTACTAAAGTTCTCGTGATCAAATGGCAAGAAAAGAAAATTTTCAACAGTAAGAAAATGTTGCAACATCGCTATCATAATGAGAAAAAGAAAACATAACAGCAAACTTTCGTCATCAGTTGGTCAGAGAATTTACCTCGGGTTCATTAATGTCCTGGAACTCAGGCGGGACGCGAATGGCAAACCCATCGCCGTAGAATTGAAACCAGGATTTCGTATTCTCAATGCTAGAAAGGAGCGATTTGGAAGGCAGAGTTTCAGCTGAAGATTGCGCAAGAGGGAGTTGAGGAATTAGGGTGAGGCAAAGCAAAGAAGTTTTGAGTAGCAAGTGCCTCTTGGATGTTGTGTTGGAGTTGGGCTTAGAATTTAAGGGTTTGGTGATGAAGGAGAAGGACTTGATGCTGGGACTAGGGTTGTGGATAGGATTTACAGGATTCGGAAAGGGTGAGAGAGGAATGGCCATGAAAGAGAATAAGGACAGTTATCATGGCCGTTACTAATGGAGGTAGACTCTGCTAGGCGCCTTTTGGTGGGTAAAGTAGCTCTTTGGCATTCGGCGGCATAAGGGGTAGTTGAAAGTCATTTCAACTAGTAGTTAAATTAAATATTAAAAAAATACAGAAAAATCGTATTTTCTCCCAAGATTCATTTATAAAATTATGTTATAAAACTGATAAAAATAATAAGAAGAAGAGCAGAGGTTCTAGAGAGATAAAGTAGAGAGAGAGATTCTCATTTCATTCAATACATGAACAGTTACAGAAAACCTCTATTTATAGAAGAAAAATGGGACTTTAGTGTAATTTCCACCTCTGGGTCATTTGGTGTAGTTTTCCCCAAAAACCTAAACTGTTCACTCACGGATTTCCTTCCCGTGAGTGATTGTATAATTGTGTGCGGGTCCCACCAAATAGTAAACTACTATGCGTGGTACTATGCAAATAGTAAATCACTATGCGTGGGTCCCATATCATCTTTTAATATTTGGAAACCGGGAGTCAATGGACATCCACATAATAAGTATATTCATAACACTCCCCCTTGGATGTCCATTTATGAATGTGCCTCGTTAAAAACTTTAACTAGGAAAAACCCAGTGGGATAAAAACCTAGCCAAAGAAAAGAGTACATCATCCATTGATACACTTTCTAGTGCTGCCTCATTAAAAACCTTTCTAGGAAAAACCCAGTGGGATAAAACCCAGATAAGGGAAAAAGAGTACAGCGTGTATCGTCTCCCCCTCTTGATTACATCAGTGTTGCTCCCCCTGATGACTATATTGCTTCAATGTCTTTCTGAGCATATTATACTTTCTGTCATCAAATATTCTGTTAGAAACACCCAATCTGATTGTTCATTATATACCTGCAAGATCTAAATCTGTCAAGTAAAGTCATAATAATCTTTTCATAAATATATATGTGCATATAGAAATTCAATAAATTTTTATTCAGATAATGATGCTATATGCACTATCATCTTGAGTCCTTTTGGGACATATGTGTTTTTGGCGCCTTATGTGCTTCTAGCACATACAAATATAGTATGACTCATGATCCTCATTATCATCATTACAGCATATGCTATCTTATAAACATAAATATCATCAATGTCAACTTTATTTTTCGGTCCCATCGGATTTCATTCATAATTTATCGAGATCTCATTATATTCACATATATTAGGTACTTTGGTCTCTTTTTAGACCACAATACACTCTTCTTGTAATATCTCTTCTGGAGATAACATCTCTTCAGGAGATGGCTCTTCTGGAGCTTTTCTTACTTATCCTCAACATGATCATCTATATTCTTATAGCTCCTTTTCTCTTTTGAGGATTTTTAACTTTAAAATCAATGGACTTGCAACACTTCTGGTGTGCTTTATAACAATTCATATAGGAGCATTTGCAGTTGGCACATGTGACTTTGTCACTTTCTTTAGGTCAGTAAATGCTTCTGGCATTCGATTAACTAAACTCAGCAACTGAATTATCATTTTGAATTTTTAGTGCACATTTCTTTGTACGAGGATCAATAAGAGCCAATGATAATTCATTTCACTTTATCTTTACCCAATCTGCTTATTTTTCTCCCCCTCATCAAATCATCAATTTTCTTTGTATATCCATCTATGTGCATTGTAATAGATTAATAATCATTACACATTTAAAACATTTCAAGATGGAATTAATCTGGCTCCTGACCAAAAACCAATTATACGGGGAGAATTCTGTTGGCTTATATAATTGCTGCAAATATACACAACATATAAATTCTGTTCTCATAATCATTGATCTATCCATTCATGGATACTTTAATACATTATTTCTGGATCATTCAATCTGGAAATTGCGCGCATAATATATTGCAAACTTCTAGTTGCAAACATCACTGCAAACTTTGCAGATTTATAATCTCATATGTAAACTTTCAATTTGATATATTTCCAGAGATCCATTTCCAATAATTATGTCTATCTGAGAACAAGCAGCACATAATATATGACTCGGATGATCAAACAAGTCATGCCATATGATTTATCATCAAATCTAATATTCATTTTGGGGGAATCAACATAGAAACATTCACAAAGAATTATCACATAAATATTCACACTTGATATATATATCATTCTCCCCCTCAAGTGTGAGACCTTAAAAATTAATTCATGGAATTTCCATACAATATTCCATGATAATAGCATATATGATAATTAATGCATTATCAATGCATAATTTTGTTACTTCTGGTAACAAAATTTCCATTTTCCAGAATCAACAAACAAATATATATTAAATACAAAATCATCAGGTGTATAATTGCAGATTCACGAGCGCAATACTGTGTAATCACAGGCGCATCACTGTGGAATCACAGGCGCAACAACTCAGATTGTCGTATGCATATAAAGTCAAAAAGATTCCAGGCTCGTGCTTTATAGGGAGCAGATCTGCAGAGATTTAACAGGACTACGCAAATCTGCAGAGATTCAATAGGATTTAATTCGACTATAAATAAAGGAAGGCAAACGAACATGCCTCACAAACACTCAAGCATCTGATAATACCAACTACCAGATACTCACACATATTTCTCTAAATTCTATTACCATGGCAGGACCAAGCAGTTTTATCCCAGTTTCTGATACATCCGAAACAGCATTACTTGATGCTTTGTTGTATGATGATCAGCATAACATGTCATTTACTTCTTTGTTATCTCCTAATCCCTTTGAAATGTTTATTCCTCCTTCTACTATTCCTCCTTCTGCTTCAAATGTACCTACTTCTCCCCCTAGAACAAGTGTTCTTCCTCAATCTACAAGGATTGAAGGTACAACTGAAGCAGGTTCATCAAGGAGGCCTGTTAAGAGGTGTAGAACTATGGCAGAACTAATGGAGTCTACCAATCCAGTTCAGCCAATAGTGTCGGCAGTTAATCAACCAGCATTCACTAGCCAGCAAACTATCATCAGTTTGCCAGCAACAACCAGCCCGACAACAACAATCAGCCAACCAACAACCACTAGCCAGCCAGCAACAATTAGCCAGCCAACAGCTACAAGCCAATTAGCAACTACTAGCTTATTGGAATGTAGTTGCTGTCATGTTTTACGGGAAATTATTCATACCAACGGACTTCAGTACCATAAACTTGAAGTTCACGGAAGAAGAACAGGTATGATTACCCATGCTGTTTTATTTGAAAAAGTACAGGATAAATCTTATAATACTGACAGGCTTCCAATGTTTGATTTCACAAAGAAAAATTTTGAAGAAATCAAACAATTTCTGACACAGTATTGTATAGATTTACAAGCATCAGGATATATCTTGATGCGTGATCCTGTATTAGCCTATCATGAGGTTCTCTGTGTTGGTTCGGAATGGGCTATAAATCCAAATGACCTCCATGGAAGTTCATTTCAAACCAATATTGAACACTCATTAGGCAAAGGAAAACAACCTGCAGTAAGTATACCCTATGATACTTCATCCCTTAACCAGGGTGAATTATATAGGTTATCTATGGAGCAACGAGAAAGAATAAAGAAAACGACGCTCCATGATTTAAGAAATTATTTTCACTTAACTCTTGATGAAGCGAGTAAACAATTAAATATGTCTACTCACACCATACAAAAAATCTATCAAAAAGGAGGGTTAACTGAGTGGCCACACAAGAAGCTCAAGAAACTTATGACGCAAATCTCGATATTACGAAGAGCTTTGCCTCATCTGGATCCCATCTCAAGAGAAGCAAAAGAAGAAGACATTAAATATCTTCAGAATGAGATGATTAAAGTTTGTAATGATGTTGAGCCACTCGCAATTAAACTTTGTTGAAATAATATTTCCTTTTGCTTAATTATTTTGTTTATGAATATTCTTTTCTCGTATTTATAAAAATTGTTATAATCATAGAAATCACATAACAACTATAATAATATATTTGCTTCATTCACTTCTGGGAATGAAGTTGGATAAAAATTCATGATCCATAATTCACAGATTTGTTTGATCATGACAATAAATTAATCCACAATATTTCTTGACTTTACCACAATATTGCTACTGCAATAGCAAATTGAATATATTTATTTATAATATCAATCATGATCATACGATCCCTTGTCTCATAATTTAAGGGAATATTTAATGCCAAATATACAATTTTGAGACCTTTATACAACTGATGGCATACAAAATTTATGGATCAAATATTGTTTCATAATTTGTCACTTGTCATCAGGCTAACTTGCCTCTTGGCTTCAGGCTATCTTGCCTCTGAAATTAAGGCTATCTTGCCTTTTGGTCTCAAGCCAATTTATGTCTCATCTCTCTATGGCATTTTGATCTCATAATATATATGGCCTTTTAACAGTTTATCTTCAGGATAAATAAAATATAAACATAATAAAATAAATAGATGGAACCCACTAATATGTATATATTAGTGTCGTTGCCATAAATAATAAGAAGGGAGAGGGATATATATATATAGCAATAAATAAATAAAATAAAATAAATGACTGGAAATAAACATGCTAAATAAATAAAAAGAAGATGAGATAGGAATGGTAGTAAACTCACAGCGAGACCTATCTCATCCAAAGATAAGAAAGAAGATGCATATGCAAATGTAAATATATATATATATAATATATAGAAAACGGTAAAATAAAAAGGGAAAGGGATTTAAAGCAGTAAATAAATAATAAATAAATGGAGTCCACTATACAAGTGTTACCACCATGAAAAATAAAGCAGTAAATAATAAATGGTGCCCACTATACTAGTGTTGCTACCATGAAAGATAAATAAAGCAGTAAAGAATTAAAATAAAATAAATGGGGCCCACAAAATGTCACCACCATAAAAGATAAATAAACTCTAAATAAAATAAATAAATAGAGCCCACTAATAGATACTAGTGTGCCTCCATGAAGAATAAATAAATGTAAAATAAAATAAATAAATGGAGCCCACTAATAAATAATGTTGCCACCATAAAAGATAAATAAATGCTAAAAATAAATAGAACCCACTAGTAAATATACTAATGTGCTATCATAAAAGATAAATAAATGTTAGTAATAATAAAATAAATGTTAGTGACATAAAACTAAATATTAGTAAAGTCAGTATGGAGCTTAGTATAGCCACCATGAGATAAATAAATAAAGCAGTAAGTAAAGAATTACAAATGGAGCTTAATGACGCCACCATGAAATAAATGAATAGGAAGTGGGAAGAATATATAAACATAAATAAATTACTGTAAATAATAAAATATAAATTTACCGTGAATAGTAAAATTACTATTCACTATAAATAGTGAATAAAGTAAAATTACAGAAAGATTAATCTAGACTTCCATATAGGAGTCAAATGAATAAAATGTAAAAATTACTGAAAAAGGGGTAAATTTACTGTGAATAGTAAATTACTATTTACCGTAGTAAAATAGTAAATAATCTTAAATCTTAACCATGGAACCCGATGTTAAAATAATCGGTAAGAATAGATATTTAATTCCATATAATGGTTAAGATCATCCTAGATAAATAAAATTGAAATATGAAATAGATGGTGAGAAAATCTTACCTTGGTAGAGTCTTCGTGCTGATAACGTGTTATAAAACTGATAAAAATAATAAGAAGAAGAGCAGAGGTTCTAGAGAGATAAAGTAGAGAGAGAGATTCTCATTTCATTCAATACATGAACAGTTACAGAAAACCTCTATTTATAGAAGAAAAATGGGACTTTAGTGTAATTTCCACCTCTGGGTCATTTGGTGTAGTTTTCCCCAAAAACCTAAACTGTTCACTCACGGATTTCCTTCCCGTGAGTGATTGTATAATTGTGTGCGGGTCCCACCAAATAGTAAACTACTATGCGTGGTACTATGCAAATAGTAAATCACTATGCGTGGGTCCCATATCATCTTTTAATATTTGGAAACCGGGAGTCAATGGACATCCACATAATAAGTATATTCATAACAAATTAGTCTTTTTCTTTTTTGGCCAAATACAAATAAGTCTCACCACTGGCCAAAAAAAAAAAAACATGTAAGTCTCACTATTCATTTTTTTAGAGAGTGGAATCATAAGTTTTGGTAACGCTTTTTGTCATCATAAGTTTTATAAATATACATACTCATTGAAAATATAGTAAGATTTCACTAGAAAAAACATAAGTAACATTTTCATTCACTTTTGATTTAAAATGATCAGTAGTTTATCATAAATTTGATTGTTTACGGAAAACTAATAATCAAATTTATAGCTTAAACATTCACAAAATTTAAGGAGCAGTGTTCTGACCAAAATAAAAAATAAAAAATTAAGGAGCAGTGTATATAAAACACACATATATGCGAGTTAATACTAATAAAAAAATATATGGGAAAAGGGATGAAGAAAACTTGGGGGGCGCATGGACCAAAAGACCCTCGTGGGTCATAGACGTTATCCAAATACAGCCAGCCAATGGATGCCACCAAAAATCTGAAGCATACAGAAGACTGAGAAAGATGTGGTAGGCAAGAGATCTCAAACTTTGTTTTGATGAATCCTTTCTTTTCCGTCAATCTGATTCTCTGATTCGTTAATCATCCTCATGGCAACCATTTTTTCTCCTCACTCGCTCTCTGCTTCGAAATTCAAAGCTTCGTCCTCCAAAATCCTTTCGTCTTCTCCCTCTATTCCACCCAAGTCGAATTCCCTCCTTTGCTTTAAACCTTTTACTTCCAGTCACAAAAAGCTTCAATCATCATCTCTCAAACTATCTTTGCCTAAATGCGCCAGCTGGTTGACCCAAGCTCAGCAGGGACTTGCAGCTTTGGCTATTTCCTTGGCACTCAACTTTAGCCCTCTATTGCACAGTGACATTGCGCTGGCATCTGAATTCGATGTGCTCAACGAGGGGCCACCGAAAGATTCGTACATCTTTGACGATGCAGGAGTGCTTAGTCGAGTGACAAGGTCGGATTTGAAGCAGTTGATGTCGGATTTGGAATCCAGGAAGAATCTTCGCATCAATTTTATCACAGTTCGAAAGCTTACGGTTAGTCGTACGAATTTTAAAACTAACCTATCTGTTATGCCCATACTCTTTCTTTCCCGAGCTTCCATAGTCATGAGAATGTGTAAGACAAGCAATTCCTGTCAAAATGTGCTGTTTCTAGTTCTATAATTTTTTGGTTAACTGATATACGGGTCGTGAAAAAGACTAATTTTGTAACGATTTTATTAACTTTCAGAACAAGCTCGTGCATTTACTGGTTTGGAAAGTAAAGATGAAATGACATAATAATTTGGGAACTAAATTTGTAAGGTTTTTCTATAATTGGGTTTACCCTGCCTTTATATGTCAACTGTAACTGCTGATTAAATGTTTTTGGAATTATGGGTGGCTACAGAGCAAAGCTGATGCTTTTGAATATGCTGACCAAGTTTTGGAGCGTTGGTATCCCACTGTGGAAAAGGGAAACAATAAGGGTATTGTGGTTCTTGTGACTAGTCAGAAAGAAGGAGCGGTCACAGGAGGCCCAGCTTTTGTCCAAGCTGTAGGAGAAAAGGTCCTTGATGCAACCGTATCCGAGAACCTTCCTGGTACTTCTTACCTCTCATTTTTTGTTGCTTCACTATGCAAACACTGTCACCAGTGAGTGCTGATATGCCCAGATAGATGAAGTTTGATCAATGAGCTTAAATATGTGATTATTATTCATAAACATATCTACCTGACTAGCTATATTTTTTTGGGATCCAGTTTGTGGTTCAAAAGATAAAATAATGAATCCAGACTAAATAATATCTATGACATACCTTGTGCTCAATAAAAGGTGGTCGCAGATTTTGATTGGAAGACCCTTTCAGAGCCGATGTAGATTTGCATTATCTTGATTTTCAGTTTAGTGGGAAGGGTGAACTGTTGGATTTTTATACCTACAAGGTTTTTTAACCTGCTTAAGGGTTTGCACCTCTATGTTTCTGTTTAAATTATGCATCCTCATTCATTTTACCAAGTTTCCCCAAAGATTTAAAAAGCGCTCTATTTGAATGGACATCATGAGTAGTTGACTCCTGTTATTGGAATTGACAGAGATTATTCTTTTCCGTGAAAATTCCATAATGATTCTTCATTGTTGGAATAAAAAATCGTCAATCTTGATTTTGTTTGAAAGCTGCGTTATCAGAGAGCGGCTTGAATATATTTTTTGGTTTTCAAGGGTTAGTAACAAGCAACAACCTGATCAAGGTAATCTGGTTTATATATGCAGTTTTGGCCACAGATGAGAAGTACAATGAAGCTATTTATAGTACGGCCAAACGGCTAGTTGCAGCCATTGATGGGCTTCCAGATCCTGGGGGGCCAACATTCAAAGACAACAAACGAGAGTCTAACTTCAAATCCAGGGAAGAGACAGAAGAGAAACGGGGTCAATTCTCTCTTGTGGTTGGAGGCTTGTTGGTCATTGCCTTCGTTGTTCCCATGGCACAATACTATGCTTATGTATCCAAAAAATAAGAAATAGTCATGTACATTAGAAGTTTTTCAAATTCTCACTCTTAACGGCAAAGTAGTATGCATTATTCTAACTGCCAGAATATGTATGATCGGATAAATCACAAGATGTGTCCTGTGGTCATTGGCTCGGGTCATTTCCAAAATGCTCAAGGTTTACACTTAAACCACAGCAGATTGTGATGGAGACTTTATAGTTTAGAATACTAAAGTCGATATGGAATGCTCCATGAGGAATTAAACCATTTTTTTTTTTTTTTTTTTTGCGAAAGATGAAAAGACAGATAGATTAAAGAAGTCCAAATTTCCCGCCTTACGCAGTGAAACGACTGAGCTTTTATGCTTTCAACGTTTCTTTTGGGCTTCTGGTAAACCTATTGAGCTACTCCCAATTCTCATTTTTACTTAATTTGATTAAATTAATGAAATTAGTTAATATAAAATATAGTTTTTACAATACCCCTGTTATCTTTATTAATTCTCACATTTCTTTTCTTCCACTATTGTTAAGATAATATCAATATGAGTAAAATAAGAAAATATTGATAAATAAGAAATTATGTCTTATATTTAGGATTAAAACCAATTTTTCAAATATATCTTATATTAATAACAGCCGGAGGAGTAATATGCTAGGCCAGCTACATGCAATGAATTAACAATCAAGAAATCATCATGATCTTATGGCTATGGATAAAAATATTCAGAGAACAACCTAATCATTCGTATTAAAATAAAATAATAATCATATGGACATTATGCCATAATTTAAGTGACTAACTTTTTTTCTTTTCTTTTTTCGTTCACTCTCATCCTTTACCTCTTTCATAACCATTTCATAACCATTAGATTAAGATCTAATGGTCCACATTTAATACCTTCTTTCCATGGTAATAATATTTTTATAAAATATTAAATGTGGACTATTAAATCTTGATCCAATAATCATCTGGGGGTAAAGGATGAGAGTAAACAGGAAAATAAAACGAGAAAAGTCAAGTTCGTAATGCAATGGGTTTGACCACTGCGAGTCAATTTTTTTTTACATGAAATCATGCGCCCGCTTCAGGAATTGGACCGGCCAATGGCCATCAGGCGCTTAGACAACCTTTGTTGAGTAACTGCAGAAGTCAAACAGTGATATTGACATAGTAATTTTGATATTATTCACAAGTCAACAATATTAAGCATTTTGTTTTTCCTTTCGACAAAAAAAAAAAAAAAAAAAGCATTTTGTTTTTCCTGGTCTGGCCAGCTAACAACACATGATTAATGTCCACAACTTGAAGGGCCAGTGTGAACCAACCAGCTATTGAAAAAGGTCAGGATTCCTGAAATCATATTTGTAAAGACAGAATTTTTTACTTCCTTGCAGTGATCAGACTTGGTGGTAGCATCAAGTTTCGCCTTGAGAATGCTATTCTCCTTTTTAAGCTGTAAAATTTCAAAATCAACACTCGAGTGAGCAACAAAATGCCAGTCATACCTACATACGCTGAAAATCTCATTTTAGCTTACGCTGTGGTTTCTATGTACAAGATTCTGAAAGGACGCTAAAGTTTAAATTGACTACAATGATCAGAGAAACTTTTTGAAAAAGAGAAAGCTTTCGGCACTTTCTTCCTTGTACCTCGTCAACAGTAGACATACATTGTTCCAAGGCTGCCTGCAGTGAGGATATAGTCTGTAAAGTAAGATCTTCATAATCTGACTCCAATTCTTCAACTGATTGAGGATCAAATACAATGCCCTCCAGTTTGAATAATTCCTCCAGTAACTTCACGTCATCAACATTCATTCTTTCCCTCAACTGTATCAAGAGAGATTTACGAATTCAGATCATAATGAGGTACTAGGAAATCAGTTACAGTATTCTCACCGTGCTCAGAATCCTAGCGCACGACTCATCAACAAGCGGAAGGGAGGCACAGGAATCTTTGGTGCACTTTTCTTCATTGCAATCGAAACGCGGGAAGGTTTTTACATGTTTCGCCCTGCTCCCAACACCATGTCCCACAATGAGATAAGGATCATTAGTAGAATCTCCCATCCCTAACTTGGTAAATATCTTCCCTTGATCTGAAAAAACTACTAAAAATTCGATCTCATTTTTCACATTTAGAGTTGCTACCCATGTCATGTCAGTAAAATCAGTTAGACTTCGTTCATTGGTAAACAAGCTAGTTGTGTTATTGCATTCAACCCTGTGAATATCTATATTTTCAATCACATGAGACTGTGCTTAGATATATATATATATAGCATACCTTGCACCAAATCGAAGAGTAGATAGAGTCTCGGATGCATTTAGAGAACTGGGGGAGCAGCAACAGAGCAATGCAGTCCTCGAATTCCCTCCCTGTGAACAAGTAACAGCATATCTTTAATTATATATAAAAAGGGGTACGATCTGATCAATCCGAGGGAGAGAAACTAACAAGCGCATCCTGAAGAATTCGAGTGAGCTTGGAATCACGATAAGGGATGTGGTTTGCTTTTCCTGGCAAACCACAAGTGAGAGCATTTATTACATTCCCAAGAGCAGAAAGGGATTTATTTATGGACTTCGCTTCTTCTAGAACTCTGCCCTCAGCTCCTGTTTTCTCCACTTTTTCAGACCCCGCCAAGTCTACAAGGATTACTTTTCCAGACTTCGACCTTTTATGTTTGGTAGATTCTTGCAGGATTGTGAATATATAAACACAATGGCTTCTGCTGCTAGCCATGTTCATTTCTATGTTTTTCAAGTTTAGGATGGTTGAAGAAAGTAGGTAATATTCCTCAATATATGCATTGTTTGATCGTAAAACGAAAACGATTGAGGAAAAATTAAAAGGAGGATACGGGTCTCTCCAACTGCTCGGTTAGCTATCCCCCTCTGCAAATTTAATATCAGAATTAGAGGTCAATGCACTTTGTCTGAAACCGTAAATGGCTTCTAAAGCTGTTATTTACTTACAGATAGGCTTTGTAATGCTTCGGCAGGATTCTGTATAGTTTTCTGAAGTGGGGGGAAATGAAATTATTGTTAGTACTATACACTATCAAGGTTTTCTCAATAGCAACAAAATAACTATTTGTCTTATTTTAATCAAATATATCATGTTAGACTCTTAGTTAGACATATTCATAAAATACGTACGGAATGTTTAAATCAATTATCATATAAAACTTATTCTAAATCAATTATCATATAAAACTTATTCATTTCAAAATGTGTCTAACTTTATATAAAATGAAGCGGGTTCTTGTTCTTGGGAAAAAAAATAGAGCGAGGGAGAACATTATGTAATCTAAGACGTAACCATGACTAAGACTGTTAGTGGAGGATAATTAACAATAGGATTTTCCTCTAAGTTTGTGCACGTATGATAAAAATAACAATATTTCTTATTAAAAAGAACTAATGACTTCAATTTATTTTCCCTGATTCATCTCATATTGTCGGAATTTAATTTAGCTACATGGCACTGTGCTAACAGAAGTTGTTATATCTACGTCTTCTCTATTAGGAGGAAGCGAGCTAGGACATATATCAAATTGTAGAAAGGAAAGTAGCTTTTGAACCAGAGAAAAAAGAAAAAGAGCCAATTAGCGAATACATAATTCCCGCTAAAATTGCTCACCTCTGCTACACCAGGTAATATTATTCCTTGTGTTTTGCTCTCCTTAATCTGTATATTGTCATTTGATAAATTGAATAGGTCCCTACGTATAAGAGCAGAAAGAGTTATTCTGAAGCTAAAAAGATCGGCTTTTAAAACACCAATGCAAATAAAATTTCCAATCAGACACTACCGCAATAAACGATGGCCATGAGAAAAATAATTGCTTTTACAATGCTTACCTTACTTTCTCCATGTAGATTTCAGCCTGAACAAGCCCCCAAAAAAATCAGAAAAATTACAAAGTTTAAACAAATGTTTTTTCATTTACTGCAGAGTCTTAGTACCATTGACAGCTTAATTGAATACTTTATGTCTTCTCCATCTGAACGATTTAGGGTATCAAAAAGTCCAACCACAACTCTGGGAAGCAGCCCCTTCTTCGGTTCGTCGCAGTCTAAGATGCCAGGTCCCTGCTTCAGAAAAGTCGCACTAACTTGGTATTGCTGACTTTTTTGTTCTATAAAATCATTATGAGGACAACTAAAGTGAAAATACCTCACCTCCATGCTATATGTCTTCCCAGCCCCAGTCTGCAATTGATTGCAGAAAAAAAAAAAATCCCGATTAAAGCTAATTAAAATCTGAATTCATTAATTGAGCTGATAGAATTTTTTTAAATAAAAACACTCAGCTATAGCAGAGTCTTTCCTGATGGAAAACCAGATATGGCCTTTCAGACCAATGGTTAAGTATAAAATATTAATTCTATAGAGGTTTGAGCTTTGAGGGATATCCTTAACTCTTCGTATCGTTAGTAGGAATGCAAGAAAAGTTCAAACGAAATTAATACTTTGCGTGTTTTCTTGTCTTGTAGGACAACATATGTTTTCTCATAAGTTTTGGCATGGACTAGAATTCCATTATAGTGCGGAAGAACAAATTAGTTATGTACATGCTCGTCACACAAGCATAATTGGTAACTGTCTGTGATACTAGGAGACTGGTACGTACTGAAAAATATTAGCTGTGTAATGACATCTTACCTGACCATAAGTGATAATTGTCCCATTAATAGCATTAACGGCATCTGCTTCGTTGACGGAGACACATAAAATCAAACGGCATTATATTATATCCTCGGGAAAAAATAGCAACACAAATAGGTCAAACTTATAAGGAAATATAGCCATATTCACAGGATTCCCATCTCATAATTGTATTTATCCACACTTTTTGCTTTATCACTCCCATGATATACCTTATTCATTCACTTTTATTTGCATTTTAAATCTCTGTCAGTGTAGGAAACTCAATCTCTGTGAGACTTTAGCTAAGGTCCGTGGCATTGCCATTCACTCATACTCCATCTCTAAAAACCATTCTGCCCTACATTTAGAAGATATATGCAAACAAGAAAACTGAACGAGATAAAATTCTAACTGAAGTTGATATCTGGTCTATTTTTTGGGGATTAAGATCTGCTGGAACGGCTAATGGCCTTGTAGCCCAGTGATATGCAAGTTTCGAGAGAGAGAGAGAGAGAGATCTGCTGGAATGAAGGACTAAAGGAAATAGCGTTGTATAGTGATTTTGTAGAAGCCTTGAAATATAATGCTGCGCAGGTGGAGCCTAAATTATTCTGATGTTGATTTAGCTATGAAGATTAAGGAATTGGTGACAAGAGATTCAAAGGTTTCTGCGTCGAAGCCACAAAGAGAGGCTATAAGGTGTGCAGGCCATGTGCACGCCTCGTCTATATATGATCTTCCAATAGGGGATCGGGTGAGGTCCCAGGAAGCTAGTTCTTCCTCAGTGGTGTAAATGGAGTAATTGCCTCCTCTGATTCCAACCATGGAAAAAAGTTGATGCCGTATTTGGCCAATATGAGTTTCTTATATATATAATTTAAAGGAAAGAAACTGAAATCAAGGAAGAGTTTAGGTATTTAGATTGAAAACATGTGTACCTCGAACTATGGGAAGAGCTAGGAATTCGTAGACATCAGCCTGCTCTGATTTATCATAGAACACTCTATCAAAGCTAAACGTAAAATCCTCTTCCTTCTCGTCCTAAAAAATATCATTTCAAATCCACAACGCAATGCAGTCAATATTTGAGTGGTCAATTTCATAGTCATAATGGAAAAAAAGCGACGAAGTGTGGTCTGGCGTATTAAACCTTGAAAACAAAAGTTTCGGTGTCTATACGTCCAATGCAGACAGAACTATCGTCAATTCGTTCCTCCTTCGAGGACAAAGGTCTGAAGCGTGCACAAACAGTAATATTTGACATTCTGCTTAGCTGTAAATAGTGTTCTTACTGAAATTCTTGATTCACGGTTAAGCAGCCGGTGAAGGATAATACGGAGCATATGTCTGCTAATAGATCTTCGTCGATTTTCCGCTGGCTTCGAATGTCTGATTTCTCAGGAAGCTAATGCTAGTTAGAGAAGATAATAATTCCGGAAGCTTAGGAATTGCGAATTGCGAGAGCTGCGATGGCGGGAACTGAATAAACATATAATTCGAAAAGCGCTTTGTCTTATTTCCGTGGGCCGGAGATTGGGGTGCAAGCGGAAGAGAATTATGAATTGGACCAGGGGTGAGCCCAGCTATAGACGATGTGGGCCGCTGATAAAAAGCGAGATTTTTCCAGTTGAGAGTAGAAGAAGCGTCCTGCACTCCTGCCTGGGTTAAACAGTTAAGGGTTCGGATACTCTCAGCGTTCGATTCCTATCCCCGTCGTGATGCTAGAGAAGGCAGCATATGTAAAGTGAAGTGTTGTTGAGGTTGAGGTATGCATATATTCCTATAAATGAAAGTCTTATCCTTAAACGGTAGAAGAGCCACACCTATCTCCTAGAATTATTTGTATCAAAAAACAAAAACAAAGTGTCCCGACGTTATGGATTTTTTTTTTTTTTTTTTTTTGGGGGCACTGAGTTAGGGTAATAAGATTATCTTGATGTGACGAGGCTTCTCAATTGGAGACTTATAACATGGTCACCCCCTTTAAGAGATGTCAACTTCACACCACGACACTTATAATATCGTCACATCCCCTTTAAGAGATATTAATGTCAACTCCACACCAAGACACTTTACTTCCTGATAATGTGGGACTTATACATAGTGACCCCCTTCAAGGGACATTAACTCCACACCACGATACACACTTTATTTGACCTCCTGATGGTAAGAACCCTCCGTAAATAGCCCTTTATGTGAATATTCTTGATCTCTTGCCAATCAAAACCCTCTATGGATAACCTTTTCTGTGAACGTTAGAGTTGGCAATACAACACCATGACATTTCACTCGGCCTCCTGCTGCAAATCATGAACATCAATTTATTAATGAAAACATCAATATGATGATCATAGACCCAAAGAGAAAACTCAACTTAAAAGACTAGCCTATTAGGAGGGATAATCTTTTCACTTACCAACTACACTACATTTGTGAGGAGGCTAGTAGATGTGGGACTCAAAACATTTGATTGTGGAGATTTTAGTGGGAAAATTCCCGATGGACTATCTGACTCACAAGCACAACACTGTTTTAGACATAACAAGTTGGGTGAACAAAATGATCATAGAGAAACGTACAAGTGACGTGTTTGATGTTGAAATGGAAGGATCGATAATAGTTGGAGCAAATTGCTGAACCTTTTGAGACTTGGGCTAAGCCGTTGTGAGGAAAATGTGGAGAGAAGACGGGAAACGAAAGAGCTTTTGACAATATTGAAGAGTGGAAGGATGAGAGGCGATGGAGATTTTTCTTTCATTGTCACTAACGAACAGGATGCTTTTCATGTTATAAGATTAACGTTGGACTACAATCTTCGGATTTCTTGAGGTTGAGAATGTAAATTATGGTAAAATTCAACTCTCTAACTTACTTGGGAGTCGGGAGAGGAGAAAAGACGGAAGGTTGAAGATTTCCGTGGAGGGAAGATTCATTTTTAAGAGCTCGGTGGTGTAGCGCTCTAAGTTTTTAGACTACATAAGTGGACAATATTTTAGAATCATGAGTATTGCTGAAAAAAAGAAAGAAAGTGAAACTAGGAGAATTCCCAAAATTGAAAACAGCCTCATTGAGTTACTTCCAGATCCAAATATCATGGACAAACAATGAAAGCAAATTATGGAAAATGGTGGGAGGAGATTTCCAAAATTGAAAATTTATCAGCCTTTATTTGAGTTCACACAAAGTTGAATGCTCTTAAGCATTTTTTTGAACAGTAATGCTCTTAAGCATTTAAGTGCAACTTCTAAATTCTTAACGACATATTTTTACACAATTTAAATGGTTATAAAGGGACGACTGGACGAGTCACGTCTGTGTTTGACTCTTTGAGAAACAAGTTTACAAGTCATCAATGATAATGTGATCGTAGTATAAGAAAACAGATTGCACAAAAAGTATTAAAATATTGGATTTATATTTAGCATTATTTCAAATGACAAGTATTAAATGACCATTTTTAAAATAAGACCTAGTTTGTCTAAAATCTAACTGCAAAAATATATGATATTTAATTCTTGATTGTTTTAACGGACCACCAAGTTTTTAAAAAGAACATCGGTTATGAAATTATTTTATTCCAAAATCCAGGCCATCGAATTTTAATAGACGGCCCAGATTTCCACCCGGATCCGCCCCCCACCTTAAACCCTCCAAAAGCCTTCCGGAAACGAGAAACTCGGACGAATTCATGATCTGAGAGGAGGTTTTAGAACGACAACGACTCATTGTTTTTGAATTGAAGATGGCCTCTAGACGCTTACAGTTAATTCGCGCGCTGCATCGTGTATCTGGGCTTCGAGAATCATCTCACCTGTGAGTAACAGTTATTGTCTGTGGTGATTGATTCCTGTTAATATGTCGAACAAGGAAGCTCTTCATGTCTTTGAATCTATATTCTTTCCAACTTTGCTTGCAACAAGTCACGTGCTGGACTTACTTTTATGCTTAGTTAACTACCTAACCGAAAGCTTCACTTGATACTCATAGATTGAACGACGTTCTGAAAATTTTACTCACTAAGACGATAGTGTATCTTTGAACTCCAGGATTCGAAGCTCCAGCAACTATGCCAGTGGTACACCAAATGGTAATCTGTTTTGAAATAATTTTACGGTGGTTCCTTTCTTTCTCAATTCATCGGAACCTGCGGTCTGATTTCAATTTTATACTTCTCTGTATCTCCAATGCCTTCAGATTTTTCAAAATTCAAGTGATTTCTGCTTGGTCAGGTCTTAAATGTAGTGTCAACATCAAGAACTTCTCTTCTAACTTGTATAATGGCCACAATGCCTTCCACTGGACAAGTGGTAAGACTATGACAGTCCGGTCTGCCATGGTAATACACCAAAGTCACTGTCTACTCCAGTTCCTGATCACATTAAAAAGAAAAGAAAATCTCCACTGGCTCCCTAATTTTCTATTTACTTTCTTAGGCTGCTGAGCTGACCATCTTTAGGAATGAGAGGAGGTTGGCAACTACACAAGCTAATGCCCCTGCACAAGCACGAAAAATGGTGCGATCTCTAATCACTGTTCATCTTCTTTTCATAATGAAGAATTTTTGTGCCTTTTTTGTATTTATATACCACTTAATTATTGGATTGATTGAATTTGTGGAAGCTCTGCTGTTGGGAAGGAATTGGGAACTTTTCACTTGAGAGTTCTGCCGATCCTTCTGTTGGAATTGAATTGAGACTCTACTTATTTTAGCTCTCAGAGTTCATTTAGTTCACTGGAGTGAGGATTATACTCCTGCCTCCACTACTGGCGAATGAATGGATATGCATCCTTATCATTTCTAATTTTATTTGCATATATGTATAATTATTTCTATGTATTAATAGAGGGTGGTTTGTGCCTTCATCCCATCTTGTTCTGCAGTTAATGAAGGATTTAGTAGCCCAGAATGAGTGAGGCTGGCCAAATTTGTCCTCTACGCAATGGCATCCTGCCTATGACTGCAGAATGCAGTGTGTATAATTATCCCCATTTTTTTACAACCTCAACTGCAAATTGAACTATATGCACTATATTCCCATTCCAAATGATCATTTGAAACATGAATGTAAGAAATGCAGCATACGATTCATTATTGAGACATACCAAGAAGTTTGTTTTAGCATTCACTCATTCTTGACAATTTTAATAGTATGTGTAGCAAATGATCATTTACTTTGGTAAGTTGCACAGGAAGCTTTTTAACAATTTTGACCTTGGTACTCCTCATGTAGGCACCCATGCTGTACATGCCTTCTCTAAAATAAATGACCAAGGGATTATATGGAGTTTATGCAGTTCCTTTATTTAACTCTTGGAAATTATCTGTGTGTCTAATAGTTTTGCTTTCCTGGTATTTTTAGTGAATAAGAAAAGATCTGTTGTAGCTGTGTTTTGTCTCTTTTTCAAATTACTAGTAATTTTGATGGTTGGGTAATATATCTTTGATGCAGGGAGCACTTAAAGTTTCCATGTCTAGTCCTGGATTTGTTTATGAACCATATGCACCTCGTGAACCAATCTCATTTTTGCAGAGGTTAGGCCTCATCGGTTCAATTTTTTATTGGTTTTCCCTTGAATGAGCTGTTGTCAAAACTTACACGAAGCCTTTATAACTGAATAAGTTTTGTACGTTGCAATTAAAATTCAGGATAGCAATTGTTTCTCCCACTTTTAATCAACATCTAACATACAATCTCATCAGTTTAATGAGAAACTAGTTTTCTTTCACCTCATGATGATGACTCCCTACTCTAGTATAGTCTGCATTGTTTATTTCTCTTATTATTACGTAGCATTTACACTTTTGACATTCCATGAATCAGGTGGTTCACAAGAAGTGGTTGGAGAAGAACCAAAGATGATATAATTTTGGAGGTGCTGTTGCATGCCAACTATCTTAAATTTCCAAGCTTTTTTGTTTTTCACTTTTACAAATGTTAGCTTAATGCTATAAATATGTCTGTCAATCCAAGTTTTTATTCAAATTCCTTCTTCAGTTTTGCTTTGACTTCAAAGAAATCTGTCAGGTCATTGCTTTCTTCTTTTCCGATAAAGTACTAAAGCTACCTTTGAAGACATTGAGCCCTAGGCCCTTTTGTCTTTCTTAATGCAGGCTAAATTAACTTTCAAAGCTAATATAAAATTTTCTTCCTTTTCTTCGGCAGCTCAAAAGTGCCTATGCTATAGCCAAGTTGAGAAAATTTGGATACTCAAAAACGCAATTTTACAATGAGGCCGTCACTATGTACAAGGAGGTTAGTAGCCATTATGTTCTTAAGTCTTACCAATGATTACAAATTTTGAAGGCATGGTGCCGTTTCACTGTAATCTTCTATTCATTTCCTGTAAGTAGCTTGAGTAATGGAAGCCGTGAAAAGATTTTATAATCTATTTTTGGGTATATGGAGGAAATATTGTTGAAGAGAAAGATCATGAAGCAGAACAAGGTTCATTGATTATCATGAGTTGATAATAGTTTCCTTCTTTTGCCTTGTAGCACGCATCTTTATATATATATATATATTCTGACTGTTCTCTTAGTAATTTCTGTGTTTTTATTTTCTCTGGCTCAATGCTGATTTTTTTTTTTTTAATATCATTTTTCTCCACAGATAAACACACTAACGGCTACTGGAGACAAAAATTCACTAAGGAAAGCGGTTACTGAGAACATGTTTTCTGTATGCCACAGTTCCTGTTAGCTGCCATTTGGCTACAATCCTTTTGTGAAATTATTTACTTTTGATGACGGGACTCTTTTATGTTACATAGTTTCTAAAGAAAATGTACCTTGACTTATGAGATTTTATATTTGATTTTCTCATCAATAGGCGCTTAAGAATGAAATTAAACAAAGAGAAACTGTATGGACCAAGGTGCACTGGGAATTGGTCGAACCAATTGTTAAAGTCCGAACTTTACGTGCTCGTCTGGTTAGAGCTCCTTTTCCTTTCTTCTCTTCTCCTTGGTTTAACCTGTATGACAGTTTTTTCTTTCATGTGTTTATAGTGCCAGCTAGAGAATGGGATGCTTCGCTGCGGAATAGTAGATCATATAAGATGTTAAATTGCTTTCTTCTCTCAATAAAGTGGAAAAAAAACTTTTTTTTCTTCCTCATTTAATGACTTTTACACTTTATCACTTGCAGATCGGGGTTGATCGAAACGACCTCAGTAAATTGTTCATTCAGCTCACTCTTGAATTTTTGGCTAAGCATGTATGCTTTACACTCACACTCAAACCTTGATCATATTTTAGAATCCAGAAACCACTTGGTTTCATGACCTTTAAAACTTCTGGTACTTAAACCAATGAAATTTATGTTACATTCCTTGTAGAAATTTGAAGCATATGACTCAAAAGGCACTGTTGTTGCTGGCAATAAAGACAAGGAGGTAATATTTCTGTATTTTAAAACTTTCTTGCATGTGATGTTACCAGATATTCATCCCCTGTTAATTTCTGTCAATGAGGATAATGCTTTGAATCACAAGAGGGAAAAGATGGTTAATTCATTCTTCTGTTTAGTTGCATATTTGTTGGATGGAAGGGAACTCTTCAGATTTTTCCCCCTCCGTGTCATTGCCGTGAATCATTATAATTGAAGCAGAATTCGGCTTTTAATATTCCCTCTGCTCTTTAATACATGACATATTTACCTAATTTAATTTAATTAGATTAATGAAGTTAGTTAATTTAGCATGTGTTCTCTAAAACATCATAGTTATCTTCCTTCATTCCTTCTTCTCTTTGATTAATATGGAAGGAACATCAATAGGAAGTAAATTAGGAAAAGATTGACAAATATGAAAACTATGCTTTTTATTTAAAATCAATATCATCTCCCTAAATATATCTTATATTAAAGACCGGAGGGAATATAAAAAGAATCTGCAAGATAGGAACTTCGTGCCATATCAAAGTTGCGCACAACACGCTTCTTATCTTCCAATTAATTCGCTTGCGTTCTATGATTTCCAGGTTCTTGTCCGTGATATCTGGGTATTTGAGAAGTCTCTATTCCACCCTGGAGCATACTGGCGCTTGTGTGGACGCATATCGGCTTAGCTCTCTGTTTGGAAGAAGCTGAGTTTGTACTATAGACGGGAGTTCTAGCCAAACTCATAAAATAACTTATATGCTGATTTATTACATTATTTTGTCGCTGAGATCGAGCAATAAAAGCGAATATAGTTGTAAACCTCCCCCAATTTTGTTCGTTGAGTAAAATTAGTTACTTTAGTTTTAAAATGTTATGATTCAAATCATGTCCAATATTCTATCGGGGCAAACTGGAATTTAACATCGGATTTACCCAAAACACTGTTTTGTTTCCTTGGTTGTTTATCCGATTTAGCGGTGTCTATTGGGCCTCTTCTGCCTCCTAAATAGATTTTCTTATTATCAGATTTTACATAAAATTAGTGATATTATATGATATATTATGGAAGAAATGGTGTAGTTTTTAATGTTTTATATTTTCTTAAACACTCTAAATAAACAAATTATACAATTTTAAGTGTATTTTTTGGTTAAGAAATTGTGATTTTTTGTTTGAAAATTGTGAATTTTTTGTCCATAAAACATTATAAAGTCATTCATTTTACATGGAATCTAACTATGGAAGGAGGGGTAACAAATATCCAAAATACTTATTTATAATAGGTGATACTCCCTCTAGTCCTAAATATAAGATAAAGATGATTTTTTTAAAAAAGATTAAGGAATAAGTTTATCCATCCTTATTTATAATAGATGATTTATCCATCATTCCATATATAAAATCGTAAGGGATAAGTTTCGAGTAGTTGGTTGGATTTGGATCTGTTTAGCTGAATAGCCCAAAGTGTCAGTTGTAGCGGAGTTTGTTTTCTGGTTCTTGCTCTTCTCGATTCATATTGACAGCAGAAGAGAATTCTTGCGCTCCACCTTCACGATTAGCATGCCCCACTTATAAGGACAATTTACGGGCAAACAATATAACGTCCCTTCCAAGAAAAGCAATGAATCTCTTCCAAAGAGATTCAACTATTCACCGACTTGCAAGCTTTATATTCTATATCTCGGCACCAGGGCGAGATTTTTATTGAAATCTTTCCCTTCCCCTGTGATACCATATCCCATTTTTCTCATCTTTATCTTCGGATTCATTTGAACCCATCAGATGGACCAAAGAGAACTGGATGTCCAATCTTTGGGCATCTGTTACAGGATATATCGTTTCATCATGAAAACCTTTGCGTCCCAAGCATTGAAGACGGTGACCTTAGGGCGTTCAATGCGGTTCGGCTCAACCAAGGTTCAGACCAGTAGAGAAGAAGAGGTAGTGATCAAGCCAGAGACAAAGGAGCAGAAAGCCCAAGAGAACAGCAGCCCAGGCACGAACATGAACGGAGAAGCAAAAATGGTACCTCCAGGGAAAGCTCCGAAGAAAACGGTTAGCATTAATGACAAAGTGGAGGAGATTGACGACAGAAAGAATAGGAAGAAGAGGAGCAAATCTTTCCAGAAGTCGAATTCACTAGAGAAGCAACAAGAAGAAAAGGAAAACATTAAGCCTCTGCGACCAATTCTGAAAGTCAAATCTAATCTGGACGAGAAATCAATTTCGTAATGTTGATGTCGTTCGTGATGTTATGAAATAGGCCGTAGGTCAGTGTCGTCAGTCACGGCATTACGATCAAATAGTACTTGCTATGATTTCATGCGAATCTGTTTCTCCATTGAAAAAATGTACAGCAGTAATTTGCAAGAATCTCCCTCCCTCTGATCTTCATCTCTCTGTTGTTTCTTTTTATTAGTGTAAACTCTTTCCGATTGTTCGGATTTCAGCGAAAGGCTGATATAAAGAAAAAGCGAATAGAACGCGTGTTTGCAGAGTCCCGGCTTTTTTATTTATTTTTTTTTTCACCCAAGAAAATCGATGCCTTTCCGCGGAAAGAATTGATTAATATTACGAGTCCTCATATAAATGGATCTCAGTTATGTGTGATGACTTATGACCTGAGCTTGCTTCCAATAAACTAGTGAGCGAAAAGATGATGGATCATTTATTAATTACATTCACTTTTGTTTTTGCCGGAATTAGAATTACTCATCACATTTAACTAGTGAGTGGATAAATTAGGAAAAAATAAAAATAAAAAATATATTCTTTTATCCTTTAAATATAATATAAAATCGATTTTTTTAAAAATTATTTAGTTATATCATATATCTTTAAATAAAAATATTTTGAAATGATTTAATTAAATCATATTTTTAGTACGGTAAGGGCAGGGATTAGTTTATTTCGGCGGCGGCTGATATCGATGCCGCGAGTTTGCGGTCCTTGTCAGCTTAGTTGTTGCTGCCCACCTTTTGCCTCCAGCGACTCCACCCACTCCATTTCCATATTATTACTATTTTCTGCGACAGATCACACTCAAAAACACCATCTTTTCTCAGTTCGTTCATACCCTTCCCTATTCGCTTTCGCAGACCCATCAGGATCATGTCTCAGCAATCGGCTTCTTCTTCTCTCCTACCAACTCTGCCTCTGAGGCGTGGCGATCTTGAAGGAACTGCCGCCCTTCCCCTTTCGGAGTATCATGCTATTAATCAGCAGTTACTTCACAAGATTGCTTATGACGCTCTTGTATGGAGCTCGCTTCATGGCCTTGTTACTGGTGACAAATCTGTTGAGGTCCGTTTCCATTCTTGCCTTTGCTTCTCTCTCCTTAATACTCGTCCGGTAGTATAGAAGACAATGACTTTCTTTTTTTTTTCTTTTTTTTTAAGATTAAGGATGATATATATATATATATATATATATATATATATATATATATATATATTATTTATTATATGCCGATTTAGTTTGATGAAAAAAATTAAAATATAAATATTCTAAAATAATTTAATTGGATTCATAATCTTTCCGGGGGGGAAAAATCCACCTATATTTTATATAACCGAGTAGTCTGTCACCATAAGCGATCATATTTTTCTGCTACTTTGTCCGGTGATACACCAAGTCACTGACTATATAATGTTCTTGAGAAAATTTGAATTCTATACTCTCGAAAGCATTGACTTTCTGATAAGAAATCATAGCTCACTGGCGAGGCTTGTTGACTGTCATATGAAAATGAAGAGTTTTTTCACGTTTGTTGGATCATTAAACAGTGCTTTATTTGGCTGCCCCGTGTATTAGTCTCATCTTGTTAGCTAGAACTTGAATTTGACGTCAACTTGTTTAGAATTATAGAGGTCAGGAAGTGGTCCTGGCGTGGGTTTGGTACATGCGCCGTTCACCTTGTTGCCTGCATCATTCCCCCAAAGTCATTGGAAGCAAGCGTGTGAGTTAGCCCCAATATTTAATGAACTAGTTGACAGAGTGAGTCAAGATGGAGAATTTCTACAGGAATCTCTGTCCAGGTATGCTTTTTACCCCTCCTTACCTATTTAGAGACATGTGATGTGCTATGTTATTATTCTTTTACAACTTGCATGTTCACCTAGTCTTGGGATCAACTTAAGATTTTGCTGCCCGAGAGATTGCTTTCAACGGGCGTTTTACTATATTTACTGATTCTTGCATTTTTTGTTTTCCGCCTTTCAAATTCTGAAGAACAATTTGCATTAGATGTCTGTGAGCATATACATTCACTTGTTGTCTGTTTACCTTGCTCAATTCTGCCATGTTTACTTCTTGTCAATTTGGTCCGTCATCATATATTTTTCATTCTAGCTTACCAAAAAATATGGTCTTTTTACTCTACCTTCTCTCTTTTGGTTATGCCTTTTCATCTGATATTATTTGTCTGTTTACCACCCCACAGAACCAAGAAAGTGGATGAATTTACCTCCAGACTTTTAGATATTCACTCCAAGATGCTAGAGCTTAATAAAAAAGAGGTGAGTGCATTTTTGTATTTAATATAAAAAAGAGTTGAGCGTAGATTAACAGTGCATTGGAACAACAATAATTATGAGTTTATCTCTTTTATTACTAGTCTGTAAATTTAAGCTAGTTATACTTTGACTTTGTCTTAGAGATTATTATTTTTTTCTTCAGTTATGCCGTTACAGTCGTTTTAAATATTATGTCATAGGAACATGTATAGGCTCAAGAGAGAAAAAACTGAATTATTTTATTATTTGTGTATTTCTCATACTATCTAGTTTATGATAACATTACTTTTAATATAGAAAAAGATGGGATAAAGGTGCAGGCAGATTACTCTCCATCAGTAAGTCAGAGTTATAACCAATATTTCCCCCCTTCCTTTCGCAATAATTTCTTAGGAAATATGCTTCGGGTTACATCGTTCAGATTATATGCTCGATGAACAATCCAAATCGCTTCTGCAAATTGAACTGAACACCATCTCATCTTCATTTGCTGGTCTTGGTGGACTTGTGACCGAGCTTCATAAGTAAGTAGTGTACGTGTATGGTTTCTGATTTAGAATCTTTTAATAATGTTTTTGAGATTTTTTCTTTTTTTGTTTTAATGCAGCTGTTGGTCCTTATAAGTTAAACATACTAGTATGATATTTTCATGGTAAATAACAAATACGATTCAATTCTTATTTAGCGATACATTAGAAATTTGTAACGTGATTTCAAACTAAAATTATTTCAAGATTTCATAAATGATACACAGATATGAATTAATAATGTCCAATGCCCGTTCATGCAAGTTCTAAAGTGTTGTCATTTAAGTAACGGGAATTTATTATGAGAAGGCGTCATCATATTGGTTGGTTTTTCCTCAGGAACATACTTTCTCACTATGGAGAATTGCTTGGTCTAAATTCTGAAAGAATTCCTACCAATACTGCTTGCAATCAGTTTGCAGAAGCACTGGCTAAAGCATGGTGTGAATATAATGACTCCAGGTATTTTCCTTGTTTGCTTCTTCTGATACCTTTCTTTTTATGCTGTTTTATAATTTATGCAGGATAAATTTCCATTGGATTTGTGCAGGGCTGTAATAATGTTTGTGGTTCAGGCTGAAGAACGGAACATGTATGACCAGCATATGCTTTCTTTAGCCCTGAGAGAGAGATATCCTTTTCTTAGTGGTTTTCTCTTACTTACTGCATCAACCCTGTTCAGCAAAGCACATTCATTTTTTTTGGCAAGAAAAAAAACAATGCACATTCATTACAAATTTCAAAAATTCATTCAAACAATTTTATTTTTAAAGCCTATTTTCTTAAACTTTTCTGGGAGTTATTTTCCTCAGCTTTTTAATACACATCATATTACATCTGTGCGGAAAACATTGGCCCAAATTGATCAAGAGGCAGAACTTCTTCCTGATGGAAAACTTTACGTGTATGTAGCCTTTGACATTGGAAAAGTGACTTTGCTGCTCTGGATTTGAGACATGATTGCATTCCGACTGTTGAAAAATCTAATGTCCTGACATGTACAGGGATGGGCAAGCTATTGCAGTCATTTACTTCAGGGCTGGGTATACACCACTTGACTACCCTTCAGAATCAGTGAGCAACTATACTGCAGTTGTCCGCTGCTCATGATAACTGTTCTATTCTAACTTCAAAACATCTGTTCTTTAACTTAAGGCAATGTTAGTCCACCTGACACCATTACACCATGACAATAGTGGCCAAAATATAGTGAATTTACTAGCTTGACTTAGGAGTTGCAATTATCATTTAATACTTTTTTTGGGGTAAAATCTGTGCAATTATATAACTAACAAAAAAAAAAAACACGCAATGGGCCACCTTCTATGGAGAAGCTGAGTTTTTATGTTTGCATATCTTGCTCAATTTGTAGGAATGGAGAGCTAGACTACTAATGGAAAAATCTTCTGCCATCAAATGCCCATCGATATCTTACCATTTGGCTGGCACAAAGAAGATTCAACAGGAACTTGCAAAACCCAATGTTCTAGAGAGGTAGCCAATTATACTCCCATTCTCCAATCAAGATTTTACTATTCATAATTGATTGCATATGAGCAGTACACAGATATTGTAAGCAAAAGGAAGATTTATTATAATGATAGGAGACTGTCTATGTAAAGCTGGGAATGTTGAGTTAATGCCTTAGAAAAGGGAAGCTGTAGGATGGAGTTATCCTCATCATTTTACTTCATAGCAAAAAGTATAAGACGAGTGTATTTGTTTTCAATGAATGTCAAGTAAATCATATATAATGCATGTTAAGAAGCAAAAGAAACGATCCCCCCCCCCCCCCTCTTCTCAATTTCTGTCTTAGCGAGTGAGCAGTAGCTCATTGATTAATTTGGACTTTTTGCCGTACAGAGTTTGCTTAACCAGTTGATATCTCATCCCTAATTTTTGAGTCAAAACTGCAAGCAGGTACCTTGAAAACGAAGATGACATTGTCAAACTGCGTAAATGCTTTGCAGGATTGTGGAGTTTGGATGAATCGGATATTATTGAAAGAGCAATAGAAAGGCCAGAGTTATTTGTGATGAAGCCCCAACGAGAAGGAGGAGGTCTTATTTCTTTTTAAAGTTTGCTTCATCCTTCGGTTTTGTCACCTCTTTGACTTTGTTGCAAGAAATGAAAAAGTGAGACAGGGAATTCGCCTAATGGGCTGTAATTATGTTTCAGGAAACAATATCTATGGCGATGCAGTGAGGGAAACCCTCCAAAAATTGCAGAAAGCAGGGTCTCAAGAAGACGCAGCTTACATCCTTATGCAGAGGATATTTCCTACTAGCTTTGCAACAATTTTTATGCGTGATGGCTGTTGTCATAAGAATCATGCCATTTCAGAACTTGGAATATTTGGCACTTATTTGAGGTATATAGCTCGGCTCTGCATGAATCACAGCTTCATACCTTCTTAATTTTGTGTAATACTTGACGTTGAATGAACTGGAATTTGCAGGAATAGGGATAAAGTCATCGTGAATGAACAAAGTGGTTATTTGATACGTACAAAAATATCTTCATCTGATGAAGGTGGAGTTGCAGCTGGTTTTGCTGCTTTAGATAGCGTATATCTGACATGATGTAGTAATCCTGTTAGTTATCAAGGTAATCGAAAACATCTTGTAATTGATGAATTACTTATATCATGTCTGATGGGTCAGGGGCTTTTTTTTTTTTTGGGTCGACCACTCAAAACATGAAGGGGGTGGTAGATCCAGCTTGTCTGATAGAGCCAATAAGTCTGATGAATTGTTTAAATATCAAAAGGCACTCCTTGTATTTGATGCTTTAAGGGAGAATAATACTTGAGACAGATAATGTTATTAATGGTCACAAGAGGCTCACAATTGTACAAAATTAATACATTTGCCAAAATTATTGTATTCGATCAAAATTCAAATTAACACACAAGTTATGCATACCGTACAACGTCTCACCCTTTTAAGTCGGGCACTTCTTGTCGACGGTAATTTTATTTTTACGGATATACCTTGACGCATTTTTACAGGGCTATTTTATTTGACATCAACTGCACTGTCACAAGCTGTTTGAATGAAGAAAGTATTTTATATAATCTTTAGAACTTCAGTGCAGGAACGTGGAATGTTATTAATGTTAATAACTCCATACACATAAGACTACATATATGCCTCTATTTTGATGGGAAGTAATGATCAAAGCCTAAGCAACCAAGAATTACAAGAACTTGAATGGAAATCTGTATTTTAACATAGAAAGAGGCTCTTATAATATTATATATTTTTAAAATTCATTTAATTTGAATAAAAATAAATCTATTTATTATTAATAAAATTTTTAATTATTTTAATTAAATTAATTTATATTTGCTAATTAATAATTAACGTACATAATACGAATTCCCTTTCGGCCTCAGATTATTATGATAAATTGCAATTCACGTCCTTAGCCCAAAATGCAGCAGGCCTAAAAACAAGCCTTTTGAAACATTCTTAAGACCTCATAGTTGGTCCAAGAAGGAAATCCAACAAGACAAAAGAACATCCAAAAAGTCTTGGAGACGCGGGGAATCGAACCCCGTGCCTCTCGCATGCGAAGCGAGCGCTCTACCATATGAGCTACGTCCCCATGTTGATAAGGTGACGTTCTAAATATATACTATATATTATTTACCTAAATATAAAAGGCAATTAAACATAAAGCCGAGTAGCAAATCCGCCGGAAGTATATAATTGTTGAGGTCCAGCTTTTTCCTATCCCTTGTAAGCTCTACCCTTGGTTCTTGCTGTCTGCTTTAGAGGGTATCATCGTTGAAACTCTGAGCAAGTTCAGCATTTTGGGAATTTATATTACCTTCGTGCTTGCGGTTGGACGTTTTATCAGATTGCAATGTGCCGACCTGCGAATGAGAATTGCTTTTGAGGACCTTCCATGTTGCGACAGGTGGTTCCTTAAGCAACACGCATCTGCTTCATATTGCTATGTGATGACTGTTTCTGTTTGGGTTTGCGCTTTCCTTCTGTCTTAATCTGTCAGAACTCTTGGAACTTAGTCATGTCTTGTTTATGGATGCAGATTGTTGGCAATATGTGAAGATATTTATGCTGCACGAGCAGCTTGGGAGCTTGAAGTGGAGGAGAATCTATATTGGACGCTTGTCGTCCCACATGCTGCTCGAGTATACTCGGCCCGACTAAAATCCTCCACAGTTAAACAAATATTCATCCTCTTGCAGCTTCACGTAGAGGTCACACACAGATTTCATTGCTGATTTATTTATTGGTGTGATAGGCAATCGCATCCTTCTATCATAAGGATAACCTGCCGCCCCCGCACATGATGTTAATATTAATAACAGAATTGGTACTGGGAAAGAGTTTTGTTCGAATCACTACATTGTTAGATTTATCGCTATAATAAACTGAATTATTTCGATTGGATAGAAAATATAACTAATCTATATCTGTTTACGATGTTGAGTCTGCGATTTTGTGCTGAACAACAGTATATATCCCACAAGCATTAGTTAAATTCGTCGACAGATGTTGGATTGGCACATTTAAACTCACTTAAATGACAAATCACTTTTCCCTGCTAATTTTGTTCTGGAAACCATGGAATGTCGTTACTTTTGCCCAACTATAGAATATCCAAATGATAGATAATGGGTGAAACAACAATAGAATAGCGGGATTTACTTGAGGGGAGATGAAGCTCCACGATTCCTTTCATATTGCGTATAGATATCATATTATTTTTATGTAGCAATTAAAATCTTAATTTGATCAAAACAATGAAACAATGTCGATATGTCCGAGTGGTTAAGGAGACAGACTTGAAATCTGTTGGGCTACGCCCGCGCAGGTTCGAACCCTGCTGTCGACGATCCGTTATTTTTGTATTTTCAGTTAAGTATACTGAATACTCATATTAGGCTTCGCTGCCCAGGAGAAGCTACCTCTTGAATGTTGCGGGTTCTTATTTCTTAAGCTAAAGGCTGCTTAGCCAAACAATTGCAGAAATTTGTTGGTTAGTTCTGATTCCTAATGTATTCAAACTATTGTGAAAAGCACTGATCTTTTTAATTATATACACATGAATGACCTCTGATCCATTAAATAAAATCCCAACAGTTCAACAATCTTCGTTGGAGATGGTGTTATTAAAATGAAAGTTCTTTAATGTGTCGTATCCAGAATGGATCACGTGAATGTTCATGCCCTTTAAATTTAAGGTAAAAGGTTACGCTGTTATTTCTTGCAATTCTTCACATTGAAAACAATAAATAAATAAAAAAAAAAAAACAGGTTTTGGTGGATACAGAACAGAGTACAACAAAAACTCAGAATCTCGATCCTTCACATCATTAACTGTCTTCTTCCTCGCTTTCCGTTGGGGGAAGAAGGAATGTGGATCATCTTAAGATCTCCGGGTTGCCATGTCCGATATCAGCCAACCCCAAAACGAGGTTGCGATGCTTGGCTATCGAGAGAGATGCGTTTGATGGCCTCTGCAGCTGAGGCAAAAATGGCAGTGAAGTCTCTACACCGAACGCCAAGCGAAACACGAAAGGCCTGATCTGCATCTCGCCTGTACTGTCGTCCTTAGTTTGAATTCTGGAATCCCAAATTCCGTATTTGGTCCTCTACATTACGCAATTCCCACTCCAGGCATTTGCAGTTTCAGAGGGTGCTTGCCCTGGTGACACCTCCTCAACCCTTCGTTACCAAATTTCCAATCCCCTAATCTAAACTCTTCATCCTCGTCTCTTATTGCTTTCGCTATTTCTTCCTGTTCTTCTTCTTGTTCTTCCTCCTCTTCTTCCCCGTCGTCTTCTTCGAAATCATCCTCCGGTATGAGATGTAATGTGAGACGTCCATCGTGTCGCCAGGCGCGGAGAATCTCGGGCCGATGTATTCTGACTTCGGTCAGCGTTAACGTGCCGTCCTTCCTTTCCGATCGGAGAAAGAAACTCGGCTGACCATTCAAGTTCAGCGAAGAAAGCGGGGGCGGAAACGATCTCGCCTCCTTTCTCACACGATGACTCGTCCTTCTACAAATTTCCGCGGCCGTGCCCGTCAAACAAGAAGAATCTTCGGCGGGACGATTCTCAAGTTGGTCCATCAACCAGCTCTCGTCGAAGCACTCAAAAGCCAGCCTCTCAGTGCAAGACGCCGACCCGTCAGCCACGATGCCGCGCGGGGCGTCTTTGATAACGGAATGGGGTGGCTTCTTGATCATGACAAGGGCGATGGCAGTGACGAGACAGAGGACGCCGGAGAAACCAAGAAAAAAACGAAGGAGGAGGTGGTGATGGTGGAGAGAGGGAAGAATGAAAGAGAAAAAGAACGAGAAAGACAGAGCGAAGAAGAGAATGGATGAGGGGTATGGAGGGAAAAGAGACATTTTTGTTGATGAAATAGCTTCAACACACAGATGAGGTTGCAAAGAAGAAGTTTATTAATAGGATGGGATAATTAAGGTGAGGATATAAATAACTAATTCCCGGATTTTTGCAAGAAATATATACTGTTGGTTAATATTTCGATTAATGCAAATAACTCTGTCCAATTGCATAGGTGCAAAATCTTCTTATGACAATTTTTTCTATTTACAGATTTTTTTTTTAAGTTTTTTACTTTAATTAATACAGTCAGTGTTAAGCTGGTTAAACTTGTTATTGATTTAAATACTATGATTGATATTTTGTTTGGAAAAACACACTGGTCTCAAATATCTCTGATTATTTTCTATTATATATTCACTACACACACTTAGATCATGTAAACAGCTCTTCGTTTGACATGGATTATATCAATAATGAATGACTAAGGAATATTACACAATTTATTGATATAAATGTTTTCACCGTAAAAAAAAAAAAAGGAAAAAAACACTTCTCATGTTGTAGGAGAGGTGTTTTCCCATATCACACACACATGAAATGGTGGAATCCACATATATATATATATGAATTCATATATATATTTATGTGCGTGGGAGTCTCATCATTTCATATGTGTGTAGGAGTCTTATTTTTCTCATGCAATATGAGAAAAACAATTCCAAAAAAAAAAATGCATTTGATGCTTTCATTGTAGCATATCTCTTACCTGGCTACTGCATTCCTTCCGTTTGAAGTGAAGGGTAGCTTGCCTTCGTTTAAAAGACTTTAGCCTTTTAAATTTGTTTTCCTTTTGCCCTTGGGATCATTTGGTTAAAGATATTATCGGTTAAGCTCGTTTTTTTTGCTAATTGTCTGTAGCTATGCTAACGGCATAGCTAATAAGAATGACTGGTTATCCGCGCATTTTGTTCAATATATATGTATAGATTGTGAATTAGAAATCTCTCTCTAGGACTAGATTTTATAACCATTTATTTTAAGAGATAATATTGAGTTAAAATATCTCACAACTAAAATTTCCAGTGCCAAACACTAGCCGAGTTTGTAAGGGAATATGGTGCAATTGTGCAAACAGTACTAAACCGTAGAACCATCTTGTTTGGAGTATAAAAACATCCATATTTTTCGGAGACAAAAAGGGGATGCGCCACTATCTCCGAAATTTTAGGGGACACCGTCCATTACTCCGTTCTTATTCTTCTTCTTGTTTTTTTGTTTTTTAAAAAAAAATTATATTTAAGACTCTACTGACCGCCTTATTTCTATATTGGGCCCCAAACCCATCAAGCTAGGTGGCCCTCTTTATGATATCCTCAAAAAAGAAAACAAAGATATCCAATTATTACACATAATTAATGCACCAATATTTGTTAGGAGTAAATGTAAAGTAACTCGATATTCCTTAACCTTGTCATTGGTCTGAGGCATGGGAATGAAGAAAATACTGTTGAGAGTTTTTTCCCCACGACTATGGGCCAACATCATTTAAATGGAATATGTTGATGATTTCAGCTCCGGTGAACTGGGTGGGCAACAAAAAAAAAAGTGATTAATGCCCCTGACAAATGAAATCAATGAAGTTGGAATAATTCAACCCCATTTAAGTGGAGTATGTTCATAGTGGAAGACTATGATAAAAAAAAAATAGTGGAAGAAAAAAAAAAATGTTATAAAACTGATAAAAATAATAAGAAGAAAAGCAGAGGTTCTAGAGAGATAAAGTAGAGAGAGAGATTCTCATTTCATTCAATAGATGAACAGTTACAGAAAACCTCTATTTATAGAAGAAAAATGGGACTTTAGTGTAATTTCTACCTCTGGGTCATTTGGTGTAGTTTTCCCCAAAAACCTAAACTATTCACTCACGGATTTCCTTCCCGTGAGTGAATGTATAATTGTGTGCGGGTCCCACCAAATAGTAAACTACTATGCGTGGTACTATGCAAATAGTAAATCACTATGCGTGGGTCCCATATCATCTTTTAATATTTAGAAACCGGGAGTCAATGGACATCCACATAATAAGTATATTCATAACACTCCCCCTTGGATGTCCATTTATGAATGTGCCTCGTTAAAAACTTTAACTAGGAAAAACCCAGTGGGATAAAAACCTAGCCAAAGAAAATAGTACATCATCCATTGATACACTTTCTAGTGCTGCCTCATTAAAAACCTTTCTAGGAAAAACCCAGTGGGATAAAACCCAGATAAGGGAAAAAGAGTACAGCGTGTATCGTCTCCCCCTCTTGATTACATCAGTGTTGCTCCCCCTGATGACTATATTGCTTCAATGTCTTTCTGAGCATATTATACTTTCTGTCATCAAATATTCTGTTAGAAACACCCAATCTGATTGTTCATTATATACCTGCAAGATCTAAATCTGTCAAGTAA
This sequence comes from Acacia confusa, assembly GCA_037074495.1. NCBI lineage: Eukaryota > Viridiplantae > Streptophyta > Magnoliopsida > Fabales > Fabaceae > Acacia > Acacia confusa. The sequence goes on along the minus strand of CM073507.1, from coordinate 1,031,889 downwards.
AGTCATAATAATCTTTTCATAAATATATATGTGCATATAGAAATTCAATAAATGTTTATTCAGATAATGATGCTATATGCACTATCATCTTGAGTCCTTTTGGGACATATGTGTTTTTGGCGCCTTATGTGCTTCTAGCACATACAAATATATTGTGGCTCATGATCCTCATTATCATTCATTGCAGCATATGCTATCATAGATATTATTAACGTCGACTTCATTTTCAGTCCCATCGGATTTCATTCATAATTTATTGAGATCTCATTATATTCACATATATTAGGTACCTAGGTCTCTCTTGGACCACAATACACTTTTCTTGTAATATTTCTTCTGGAGATAACATCTCATCAAAAGATAATTCTTCTGGAGCTTTACTTAATTATCCTCGACTTAATCATCTATATTTTATAGCTCCTTTTCTCTTTTGAGGATTTTTATCTTTATAACCGATGGACCAGCAACGCTTCATGCGTGCTTTATAACAATTCATATAGGAGCATTTGCAGTTGGGACATGTGACATTGTCACTTTAGGTCAATAAATGCTTTTAGCATTTGATTAGCTAAAATCTGCAAATGAATTATCTTTTAAACTTTTAGTGCACATTTCTTTGTATGAGGACCAATATGAGCCAATGATAATTCATTTCACTTTATCTTTACCCAATCGGCTTATTTTTCTCCCCCTCATCAAATCATCAATTTTCTTTGTATATCCATCTATATGCATTGTAATAGATTAATAATCATTACACATTTAAAACATTTCAAGATGGAATTAATCTGGCTCCTGACCAAAAACCAATTATACGGGGAGAATTCTGTTGGCTTATATAATTGCTGCAAATATACACAACATATAAATTTTGTTCTCATAATCATTGATCTATCCATTCATGGATACTTTAATACATTATTTCTGGATCATTCAATCTGGAAATTGCGCGCATAATATATTGCAAACTTCTGGTTGTAAACATCACTGCTAACTTTGCAAATTTATAATCTCATATGTAAACTTTCAATTTGATATATTTCCAGAGATCCATTTCCAATAATTAATTCTATCTGAAAACATGCAGCACATAATATATGACTCGGATGATCAAACAAGTCATGCCAACATTTCATATGATTTATCATCAAATCTAATATTCATTTTGGGGGAATCAACATAGAAACATTCACAAAGAATTATCACATAAATATTCACACTTGATATATATCATTATCATTCTCCCCCTCAAGTGTGAGACCTTAAAAATTAATTTATGGAATTTCCATACAATATTCCATGATAATAGCATATATGATATCTATTTCATTAAAATTCCACAGATTTCTAAATGCATTATCAATGCATAATTTTGTTACTTCTGGTAACAAAATTTCCATTTTCCAGAATCAACAAACAAATATATATTAAATACAAAATCATCAGGTGTATAATTGCAGATTCACGAGCGCAATACTGTGTAATCACAGGCGCATCACTGTGGAATCACAGGCGCGACAACTCAGATTGTCGTATACATATAAAGTCAAAAAGATTCCAGGCTCGTGCTTTATAGGGAGCAAATCTGTAGAGATTTAACAGGACTACGCAAATCTGCAGAGATTCAATAGGATTTAATTCAACTATAAATAGAGGAAGGCAAACGAACATGCCTCACAAACACTCAAGCATCTGATAATATCAACTACCAAATACTCACACATATTTCTCTAAATTCTATTGCCATGGCAGGACCAAGCAGTTTTATCCCAGTTTCTGATACATCCGAAACAGCATTACTTGATGCTTTGTTGTATGATGATCAGCATAACATGTCATTTACTTCTTTGTTATCTCCTAATCCCTTTGAAATGTTTATTCCTCCTTCTACTATTCCTCCTTCTGCTTCAAATGTACCTACTTCTCCCCCTAGAACAAGTGTTCTTCCTCAATCTACAAGGATTGAAGGTACAACTGAAGCAGGTTCATCAAGGAGGCCTGTTAAGAGGTGTAGAACTATGGCAGAACTAATGGAGTCTACCAATCCAGTTCAGCCAATAGTGTCGACAGTTAATCAACCAGCATTCACTAGCCAGCAAACTATCATCAGTTTGCCAGCAACAACCAGCCCGACAACAACAATCAGCCAACCAACAACCACTAGCCAGCCAGCAACAATTAGCCAGCCAACAGCTACAAGCCAATTAGCAACTACTAGCTTATTGGAATGTAGTTGCTGTCATGTTTTACGGGAAATTATTCATACCAACGGACTTCAGTACCATAAACTTGAAGTTCACGGAAGAAGAACAGGTATGATTACCCATGCTGTTTTATTTGAAAAAGTACAGGATAAATCTTATAATACTGACAGGCTTCCAATGTTTGATTTCACAAAGAAAAATTTTGAAGAAATCAAACAATTTCTGACACAGTATTGTATAGATTTACAAGCATCAGGATATATCTTGATGCGTGATCCTGTATTAGCCTATCATGAGGTTCTCTGTGTTGGTTCGGAATGGGCTATAAATCCAAATGACCTCCATGGAAGTTCATTTCAAACCAATATTGAACACTCATTAGGCAAAGGAAAACAACCTGCAGTAAGTATACCCTATGATACTTCATCCCTTAACCAGGGTGAATTATATAGGTTATCTATGGAGCAAAGAGAAAGAATAAAGAAAACAACGCTCCATGATTTAAGAAATTATTTTCACTTAACCCTTGATGAAGCGAGTAAACAATTAAATATGTCTACTCACACCATACAAAAAATCTATCAAAAAGGAGGGTTAACTGAGTGGCCACACAAGAAGCTCAAGAAACTTATGACGCAAATCTCGATATTACGAAGAGCTTTGCCTCATCTGGATCCCATCTCAAGAGAAGCAAAAGAAGAAGACATTAAATATCTTCAGAATGAGATGATTAAAGTTTGTAATGATGTTGAGCCACTCGCAATTAAACTTTGTTGAAATAATATTTCCTTTTGCTTAATTATTTTGTTTATGAATATTCTTTTCTCGTATTTATAAAAATTGTTATAATCATAGAAATCACATAACAACTATAATAATATATTTGCTTCATTCACTTCTGGGAATGAAGTTGGATAAAAATTCATGATCCATAACTCACTGATTTGTTTGATCATGGCAAGAAATTAATCCACAATATTGCTACTACAATAGCAAATTGAATATATTTATTTATAATATCAATCATGATCATACAATCCCTTGTCTCATAATTTAAGGGAATATTTAATGCCAAATATACAATTTTGAGGCCTTTATACAACTGATAACATACAAAATTTATGGATCAAATATTGTTTCATAATTTATCTCTTGTTATCAGGCTAACTTGCCTCTTGGCTTCAGGCTATCTTGCCTCTGAAATTAAGGCTATCTTGCCTCTTGGTCTCAAGCCAATTTATGCCACATCTCTCTATGACATTTTGATCTCATAATATATATGGCCTTTTAACAGTTTATCTTCAGGATAAATAAAATATAAACATAATAAAATAAATAGATGGAACCCACTAATATGTATATATTAGTGTCGTTGCCATAAATAATAAGAAGGGAGAGGTATATATATATATAGCAATAAATAAATAAAATAAAATAAATGACTGGAAATAAACATGCTAGATAAATAAAAAGAAGATGAGATAGGAATGGTAGTAAACTCACAGCGAGACCTATCTCATCCAAAGATAAGAAAGAAGATGCATATGCAAATGTAAATATATATATATAATATATAGAAAGCGGTAAAATAAAAAGGGAAGGGGATTTAAAGCAGTAAATAAATAATAAATAAATGGAGTCCACTATACAAGTGTTACCACCATGAAAAATAAAGCAGTAAATAATAAATGGTGCCCACTATACTAGTGTTGCTACCATGAAAGATGAATAAAGCAGTAAAGAATTAAAATAAAATAAATGGGGCCCACAAAATGTCACCACCATAAAAGATAAATAAACTCTAAATAAAATAAATAAATAGAGCCCACTAATAGAGACTAGTGTGCCTCCATGAAGAATAAATAAATGTAAAATAAAATAAATAAATGGAGCCCACTAATAAATATTGTTGCCGCCATAAAAAATAAATAAATGTTAAAATAAATAAATAGAACCCACTAGTAAATATACTAATGTGCTATCATAAAAGATAAATAAATGTTAGTAACAATAAAATAAATGTTAGTGACATAAAACGAAATATTAGTAAAGTCAGTATGGAGCTTAGTATAGCCACCATGAGATAAATAAATAAAGCAGTAAGTAAAGAATTACAAATGGAGCTTAATGACGCCACCATGAAATAAATGAATAGGAAGTGGAAAGAATATATAAACATAAATAAATTACTGTAAATAATAAAATATAAATTTACCGTGAATAGTAAAATTACTATTCACTATAAATAGTGAATAAAGTAAAATTACAGAAAGATTAATCTAGACTTCCATGTAGGAGTCAAATGAATAAAATGTAAAAATTACTGAAAAAGGGGTAAATTTACTGTGAATAGTAAATTACTATTTACCGTAGTAAAATAGTAAATAATCTCAAATCTTAACCATGGAACCCGATGTTAAAATAATCGGTAAGAATAGATATTTAATTCCATATAATGGTTAAGATCATCCCAGATAAATAAAATGGAAATATGAAATAGATGGTGAGAAAATCTTACCTTGGTAGAGTCTTCGTGCTGATAACGTGTTATAAAACTGATAAAAATAATAAGAAGAAAAGCAGAGGTTCTAGAGAGATAAAGTAGAGAGAGAGATTCTCATTTCATTCAATAGATGAACAGTTACAGAAAACCTCTATTTATAGAAGAAAAATGGGACTTTAGTGTAATTTCTACCTCTGGGTCATTTGGTGTAGTTTTCCCCAAAAACCTAAACTATTCACTCACGGATTTCCTTCCCGTGAGTGAATGTATAATTGTGTGCGGGTCTCACCAAATAGTAAACTACTATGCGTGGTACTATGCAAATAGTAAATCACTATGCGTGGGTCCCATATCATCTTTTAATATTTAGAAACCGGGAGTCAATGGACATCCACATAATAAGTATATTCATAACAAAAAACATTTAATGCCCCTGGCAAATGATATCAATTAAGTGGGAATAGCTCAACACCATTTTATAAGTAGAATATGTTCGTGATTTTAAATATCATTAATAGAAATATATTCTTTACTAGAAAGTTTCCTCCCATTTAAAACGTTCCAGATCAGCAAATTTTACTGATTGTTGACTGATTTTTAAAGAATCACACTCAACTTTACTGTAAATTATTCCATTACGTTGTCACAGAAAAATAGGAAAAGTAAACTTGTACATATGGTTCCCTAGTCCATAACACACGTGTATATATAGTTTACTCACGTTTTTTCTGTGAGACCCCAACACTATGATCTGATATTTAAAAGAAGCACACGATTCAGCAATAGATGTTACAGTAAGTTAGGCAGCAGCTCCTATGTTTTTACGTTGAGTTCAAGGCTGCCATAGCATTTTCTATAGTGTTATATATTGTGGTATATGTAAACGTGGATAAACAGATGTTGAGTGAAAGTAACTAAATAAATAATACTCCTGTAATGTGCATGCACATCACATGAAGTTGTGGATGGAGCTAATCAACGACGTACATGGAGGAGTATCCGATGACTCATCTGGTGGTCGGAAAGACGGTGAACAGAAAGGTGGATAAAAGCCCAGCTACTAATTAAGGGCAAGTATATATTTGATAAAGGCACTTTCATAGGGTCCCACACGAGGCATCAAATAGCTATGAACATTAGTGTTGGTGATGGCGAATATCAGAAACACCACCAGCGACAAGAACGCATGTACGAAGTCTATAGTCAAAATCTTGTACCTGTCCGATTCTGCGACCTCTTCAAATTCTTTGTGGTTGACGAAGATGTAGAGACCTTTGAACGTGGCAATGCCGTAGTAGAGCTTGCCTTCTCTGGCCATGAAGCTATCGGTGAAGGAGGAGGAGAAGCAGACCACTGCACAGAAAAGTATGGCGGACAGGGTAAGGATCTGGTTGGAGAGATGGCAGCTGCCATTGTTGGAGAATGAAGGAATGAGGGCGTTGAAAGCAACTACGGTGCTGGTAGTCTTATGAACAGGATGGTTTGAGCCACTGTCTTGGATCAGATATGATGGAGACATTTTTACTTATTGGTGCTTGATTATGATTTAATTTATGGGCTTAATTAGTCTTCATATAGATATAGATGTAGAGGTTAATTAGTAGATCACGTGGTTGATTAATAATAATGGAAACACTGCCGTCTGAATAACATATATAATATCATGACATTATGTTATATGATTTCTTGTAGGTTTGGGAGAATGAAAAACCTGCAATATGCAAAGCACACACACGGACGTAGAGGAGTGTGAGTTGCAAATAAGGTGCGCTTGACTTGCACCCAAAAAAAAAAAAGCACTTGACCCTTTCCTGTTTCCTTCCAGCGGACTTGTCATTCTAGATTTTTGGATCAAATTCTATATCATCGCCTGTGTCATTAGATCTGCTGTTATACTAATAGTTGGCAGCAAAACATGGGCTGCTGCATTTGTGTTACTAATTAATGCAGCTTTTGAGTAATACGTCAACGGATTTAGATTTTTTAATATATTTTGTTGGGTAAATAGGTATTTTGTTTCTGTGTCTGTATTGTTTGGTTCACGTTGTTTCTGTTATCCCTGTTATGTTTTCATCTATGTAACTGTTATCTCTTTGATTAGCAATATATGATCTTTCTGAGCAAAAAATAGGTATTTTGTTTTGTTTTTTAATTTTCTGTGAAGTTTTTGGCTTAAGATGAAGAAACTGATGGGCCTTTTTTCCCCCCAATTTGGTCCCTTGTGTCCTTGTGATCGATCCCGAATTGTTGATACCGTCCTTTTGATGGTAGGAATCTATTCAGAACATAGGCAACTGTAAAGATCAGCATATTTTTCTATGCGGGTCTTTCAAATAAAGATTAGGTTATCATGGTAAATACATTCAACCAACCCGATCCTTTTTAACATGTTAGAAAATATTTCGCAAAACCCTTGTCACTTAGTTGCCTGACATTTTGGAAATATATTAGCTGATGCTTCTAATTAAGAACAAGTTTCTCTCCTTGTGTGGCTCCCTTCAATGAAATTAAAAACGAAAAGAAATGTCCCGGTGATTCAATTAATTGAAAAATTTAGAATGTGTTTGGTTTAAAGGGAGGCTGAAGAAGGAAGAGAAAATTTTTACTTTGTTTTGACTAAATTGTTTGTGGAAATTTTTCAATATTCCATAATTACACTCTCAACAATAATACTTTTTTTTCTCTACAATTTGATAAAAGCGGTCCCTTCCTTCAAACCGAAGACATTGTTACTTGTTAGGATCATGGTGCTTTCGCCCTTCAACTCATTTTAAAGATCTATTTGTTGCAGGAGTGGTTATAATATAACTAGCATCAACAATTGTGTAGGCTCTAAACAAGGCTTCCACATTCAGTTTGTATTCTGACGCGTAAAATTTATTCATGCTGAAAGCCAGTCTTTCAGTTTGTCATTAACAACCATAATATTTGTACCATCTGGCTGGCTTTCAAGTTAAGTGAAAATCCTGTTTTAATTCTTCTTTGGAGAGACAAAGCTAATTAAGCTCATGTCTGTGTTATATGCGAATTCATGGATGACTGAATTTCTTCAAGTGTACGGCCCTTGGTCTCTGGGACAAGTTTTGCCACGAACACAACAGTGAGGCCACATATGGCAGAAAATATGAAGAAAGTTCCTGCCCATATACATATATATAACATAACATGAGTCTCCTTTCACTAACATGCAACAATATTAAGGCCAAGGATCTACCTGTTGAGTTCCAACCCATAAGGAAGTTGAAGGCATACGATACTATCCATGAACCTAACCAGCTAACTAACGTCACAAGGCTTCCTGCTGACCCCTTTACATTAATGGGAAATATCTGAAAATACCCGCAGCTTCATTCAAATATTCATCTAACTTGGCATTTATCACAGTATACTACATAGCATTATGAATTTAAGCATGACCAGTAACATAGACGAAGCTATACCTCAGACATGATAACCCAAGGAATTGCTCCCATGCCTAACGAGAAAGATCCTGTATACACCTGTCCATTATTTCTTCCAATCATAAATTGTGTGGATCACCTTTATCTTTCTATATAACTTGGATTGAAAACCCCATGATAAATTTCTAACTTGTATAATATGAGTCCTCATTATAAAAGCTTTCAACTCAAGAGTCATCGTGTTAATCTCAAACCTTTTCTCACGAAAGCAAAGTAAGAATGAAACTACTTCATTAGCTATATATCTACCACTAGTTTATGGTGAATGAGCTACGTTTTACTCTCATATGCACAAAAAGAACAATCATTATTAGACTAATTGTCAATACCAGGACACCAACAAGAGCCAAAATGGGAGAAACTTCCTTCCATTTCTGAAGGTCCTGTATTCAACAAACTTATCCATATAAATTAGAGATGAAAATAGAGGTGAAGAAGAAAACAAAGAAGAGCAGAGTTTGTTCATAAATGAACCTGCAATAAGAATGATAAGCCCGCAAGAAAGCATCCTAAACATGTACCCCCAGCAGAAACCTGCACGGTAAAGGAAATTAACATTGTATAGCTTCACAACTCTATTTGATCGAACCCAGAAAATTAAGACCAAGCTCAATCTCCTCACCAATAGAAGTGGTCGCCGTCCAGATTTATCCATCAAAAGTACGCCCAAAGCAGTCATTGGGACCTAGAAGGAGACATCTATCAAAGTCAAATTGATTGTTCAATGTTAAGCAGAAAGCAAAAGGCAAAACTAGGTTAAGAGGTTCAAGAACCTGAACTGCAACCATGGCTATTGTTCCCACACTGTCTGAGAAACCTGCCAAATATCAAAGGTTTCGCTTCTTATGTATGCATATATGAACATATATATAAAAGAAGCATCAACACATACTTCCCACTTACCAGCAGAGATGAATATAGAACTTGCATAAAACGCAATGCCATTAACCCCTCCAAATTGTTGTAGTATCATCAATCCAAGTCCAACCTAATCAAGGAATTAATTAGCCAAAAAACTATGCCATCAAGTTACACGAATGAGACTGACTTAGGAAGCTTACAGTAAGTGATTTAAAATACTGCCGCTGAAACAAGTCAGCCATGCTGCCTTCTGATTCCTTCTGAACGTTTTCTGTATAGTCCTACAGAAAAATAAGTGGGAAGTAAGTATTTAATATTCCACTATAAATTATGGCCTTTTGCTTCTTAATGTATCGAAACACATACTCTGATTTCATTGGCTTCATCAGAAACGTCAGCACTCTGTCCCCTAAGGCGTTGTAAGGTAGATTCACTCTCTTCCATGCGACCACCCTTCGCCTGCACAAGTTTTCCACCACACCACTTATTTGGAGATGTTTGCCTAATTACTTATCTTAGCTCAATCCATTTGGAAAAGTGATAAAGAATTTCAGTAAATTGTATCTTCTATACACAAGCTAAAAATAAACCAGCGTAGCAGAAACGATGGACTCACAAGCCACCTAGGAGACTCAGGAATGAAGGGTAGGCCTACCAGCTGTACCAAACATGGAATAATTCCTGAAATGAACACCAAGAAGCTGAGCCAAACAAAGATTATGTTTTTTGTTTTTTTAAATTTAATGGGATGAACAGCAGCAAAAGAACATTACCAAGTAATGACAAAACCCGCCAATTCACAAATTCTCCGATGAGATAAGTCAAAGATACTCCACAGCAGATCAAAAACTGTCACGTCAAACGGGAATGTAACAAAAATGATTCTATGCATGGAATATGTAAGAAGTTGTTGACATCCAAAGAGAGTTATACGATAACCTTCGGAGGGGAATCAGGGGATGCGTTATTAATTTACCTGATGAACTGCTGTAAATCCCCCTCGAAGATTCTTGGGCGTTATTTCTGCTATATAAACTGGCACCTTTGATGGAAAATAAACTAGCTCTTAGTGCCCAACTTGTGAGAAAACAAGTCAATAAGCATCATACAAGATGCAATTAGAGAAATCACAACAATTACCACATAAGACAGTAGACCCATCCCACATCCCACCAACAGTCTTCCAATGTAAAGCCACCAAGAAACCTTCAAATACGCTCCGAGCATTCAGCAAAAACAATTGAGTTTTTAATTCCTCTCTGACTCCTCAGTGTTGAGATTAAGTAACTAACAAGTAACAAAGCAGCATAGAGAAATATGGGAATAAAATGGGGGAAAGATTATAGTGGACCTTTGTGATCGCTATGGCAAGCCATCCCAAGATGCAAAATATCTCTGAGAAGCACATGGCCTGGTTTGGAGAAATAACCAGACGACCACAATTAAAAGAGGGGTCGAGCCCTGACCTCAGAACTTGAGTAAAAGATTACGGATAAGTGGGAGAAACTTACACCTCGACGACCTCCATAATCTGCTATTCTACCACTCAGTATGGCGCCAATCATTGCTCCAATTGTCAATATCGAGCCAAATGCTGAATACTGCACAATGAGAACTGAATTAGAGATTACTATCTAATACAAATGGCTTAGAGCCAAAGGAAAACGAAAATTTTGATTCAAAGCCTCAAACCTCTGCCACACGAAGACCGATGTCCTGCATGATTCCAGATTGAGCAGGTGATGAGTAACCAACCTGTGAAAATCAAGCATATATACTCAAGTCAGTTTTGAAACCTCGTAATCAGACTTGGTAATTGGAAGATAGGTGGCAGAAATTTACAGCAGATCCAAAAACGTAAGAACCAGATACAGCGACAATGGTGCTAAGTATGAGAATTGGTGTTGCCGGATAAGCTTTACTGGGCTGATTTTCATGGTGGTCAGTGAGATCATTATTGCAGATGCTTCCCCCATCTGAGTTTCGGTGTAAGAGAAGAGGACTTGAAAATTCGGCTGCCTCTGTACTGTTCTTGTCCATGAGTGTGTTTTTAGACAAAGTCCACAGCAAGCTAGCTGTGAGCCAAATAGTATATGGGCTTAAGGTACAGAATTAAGCTCCTAGAAGAGAAAACGCATGTGATGACATGAACAAGACGACAGAGGACTGCAAAATCAGGGAGTTGGTAAGATAGTAAAATGGATGAAGTTTGACGTGGCGCTGAGGCTGATGTATGATCTACAGCGTTAAGTTCATTGAACAACTTGACATTCATGGGTGCATGCAGGAGAGGACAACTTAAATATTCATCGAGTGAAAAGCTAATTTTTTTTTTAATTTCAATAATATTATTTTCCATAAAACTGAGGAGAATATAAGCAACTAAATAAAAGCAACAAGAGAATTTTACAGTGGAGAAATTAATGAGGGAATACTTTCCGTCCATTTTTTTTTAAAAAAAAATCATTTACATTTACTATATTTAATGTAATGTCCATTTATATGCCTCTAATTATTAAATACTAGTTAATGGATATATCACACGGCGTATAAACTAATATTATGGTGAATATTCTGCGAGATCAATTTTTTTAGAATGCTCAGGTTCATTCGCTGTATACGGATGTCTTCTGTACTTAATACGGATTCACGAATGGTAAATGAAAACGAGACAGGATAATTTATAAAAGCCATGATTAGGTCCTTTGAATCTAGTGAATGTGGTTCGAGCAAAAAAAAATCTAGTGAATGTGGGGACACGTATCTTTATTGTTGTGAAACTCGTGAGTTGACTTTTCAAGTTTAACATTTTTACGTTTCTAACTTACTAAATCGAGTCGAGTCATTGGTAATCTCGTGACCATTATAAACTCGGTTAAAATCATGAGTTTATATATTGAGTTTATCGTTTTTATGTTTCTAGTTTATAAAATCATGTTAAATCACTCTTAAACTCTTGTTAAAATTTTATATTTAATCATACTTAGCAGCTTTATATATGAGTTTTACATAAATTTATTTGTTAAATATGGTAAAATTTGAATGTTGATAGATTTAATTTCAATTATTTAGATTTAAAATATACTTAAATCAAATTATTGTTATTTTTTTATATCTTAATTTTTATTATATACTATTAATATATATTTAATAATAAAAGTAAATTCTTATGAGTTTACAATACGAGTTCACGACTTATGGTGAGTTTATTTAAACTCGTTAGTTTGATAACCTTAATAGTGATAGCGAGGATGATCAAGTCACTTAAATATTATGTAAATGCATATGGAAAAAGTTATTCCATATCTTATAAACCAAATAGTCGTAGCCTTTTTTTTTTTGGATAAGATGATCAATCATAGTAATTGAAAAAAGATAAGAACGAGAGACATTGAGAAGGAAATATTAGCAATAAATATACCAAAGATGAAGATGATTTACAATATAAAATATGATAAGAATACCAGGGAGAAATTCTCAGAACTTAGAATAGAATCTCCTCAATTTGATATATTTATATGCACTTCGACAAAGAGAAAAGGATTATATGAACAACATATAAATATTTGTCCATCCATAGTAAAAGCACACAATTTAAGTGCAAAGAGTTTCCCATACCCTATATCCTCAACTCCAAAGATATTAGCGAATCCCACGAGAAGAACCCAAGCAGGGGAAAAATTCCCACGAACAAGAGAAGAATCCGGAGTCTTGAGAAAATTGCAGTCCTCGCGCCAATCGTAACTGCAATGCCGGAGTTTTGCACGAGCACTGGCAAGAGCGCGGCAGGACCTCCGTATATCAGTTAAGGACTTTAGGATTCACAATTTGGCACAACCTCTAGGCCACGTTTGGCACCCTGTGGAGGATTTTAAAGGAACTAGTCCGATGCAACACCCATCAGGATCAGAAAGGAAGAAGGAATCCAAGAAAAATACGACGTAGAAGAAAATTTTGAGGGAGGGGTGGGGAGAGGAAAACCTAATGAATCTATAAATCTATTAAATTCGGAAAGAAAATTACCATTTCTCTCAAGAGCTGCAAAATGAAGGTGAACAGTGGAAGGCAAAGAGAAGAAAGATGGTGAGTTGTTTCTCCATGAATTGAGGGCAAGCTGTTGCTTGCGACACTTACTCCACTCTCCAAGTGTTTTGTTCTGATCTCTTAGATCAATTGGACGGCTGAGATTAAAGATAATGAGAGACATTGAGAGAAAAGCTTGTGAAAAGCTTGTGAGGAAATCCGAGCCCCTATAAATAGAATAGAGGATGGCAGCTTTCAGAGCACAGCACAGATCAAATTGCATGCAAACATCGTCAACTCCATAACTTTACTTCGTCCATTTCTGCCTCCGGTGACCTCCGCCTCTCCTCCTCCCTCTCCAAATCTGCTCTGCTTCATCATGGAGCTCTCCTTCTGATCCATGAAGGTAATTAACCTCTCTCTCTCACACACACATGTAATGTAACGTCCCTATTTGTGTTGGGAGGTCTCAATTTTCAGGCCTAAAATGCTTCTTTTTCTTGTCTGTCTCTTTTGCAGACAAACTGACATCACCAGACAATAGTTCTGCCTTCCCGGTCTTTACCAGATTCCTCAGCCATCACCAGATTCTTCATCCAGGTTACTTCTGCCTCTTCATCCCCACCCCCGACCGCCTGGTTTTTTCCCCTTGCCCCCTTGTTTTTTGAGGGGATGCATAAGCTTACGAAGGTGTGAAGACGAGAAAGATTGAGGATTATTTTTTGGTGACGAATATTTCATGTGGACTGACCTTTTTCTTTACTTGCCTTTAGCGCCGTTTTGTTGCATTCATAACCTCCCTCATTTATGTACAGGCTTCAAATCAACACTTCTGCCATGGCAGGCATGTTTGGTTTTCAGGTAGTTTCAATTATTGCCCAATTTACTGTTTTATTGTTCCACCCCAGCGATTTCCCCCGAATTATTTTACTATATGTATATCAAAATGAGAATGGTGTGTTTTCTTTAATAATCATAATTAGAGTTGCAGTGTGGGATTTTGGGGGAGAGGGCGTGAGGCGAAGGTGATGCCTGGGGGAGGGGGCCCACAGAGTGAGATCTAAAAAGGAAGGCACAAACTCAGACAGAGCACGACGGGGTGAGGGCAAGGTTCGAGAATGTTTGGCGAGGTGGCGACGACAGGCTCCATCCTGACCCTGTGTTCACTTTTCTACTTTTTTGCCTGCACCAAAATCTGTAAAAGTCAAAGATATTCCCTACTCCAGGTGCTGGCGTTACATCCCAACCCAGTGGGCCCCATCACTGAGATTATGTCTATTATATTTTCTTCCTTTTTTAAAAAAACTTTCTGTAATTGGGGAAGCGTTTACGTGGGGAAACAAGAAAAGAGTAAATGAGTTTGGTAGGAGTATATGAGTAAGAGACAAATGAAAGAGCTAATAGGTGCGGGAAATGTGATGAACATGAAACAGAACATGGAGGTATCGATGGAGCTGGAGAGCCTTGAATGCGGCCTTGAATTTGATGAAGTCAACCTCCTCGACGGTCTTCCTTCGCCTCCCCACATGGACAACTTCCATTTTGAAGCACTCGCCGCCTCTCATTTGCCCCTCCTCGTAATTCCTTACTCTCTCTCTCTCTCTCTCCCCTCTCCTGCTCATTTTGTCACCCTTCATTCTTCATATTTCTTACTGCTGTTGTAACGAAGCACCTTGCATGGGTTGAGTTATATGTGTAGGAGCAGCAGCAATACGGAGGAGCAGAGGTGGAATCCTTTGACGTCACCCACAGTGCACCTTCCTTGCCAACCAATAATCATCAAGTAACTGCCATTCCTTCCTCCAACGTTGTTAGCTGTTATGAGACCGTCGTGCTTCTGTGTTGGTGACGACGCTGACCGGCACATATAGTAGTACTTGTTTTTATTATTAATTAATATAATTGGGGGATGTTCAGGATGTGGAGCTGGCAGGAGCCGTTGCGGGAGACTGGGAGGTCCTAATCCAAGCAAGTACTGCAGATTCTAACACCCTCGCTACTGTCATCACTGGCTCCCATGTCCCCATGGCGCCCACAACTGACGTTACCGCTCCAGCGCCTTCCCCTTGGCTGCTTCCCTCAACCTCACCCCTGGTATATTCTACCCACCCCCTTTCCCTCCACTCTCGTTTGTTTCATCTCATTCATTTTAAGTATTTTCCTTCCTAAAACATAAAAATCATTTTGAGACAAAGTGGGGGACTCCCAGACAATCTATAACTATCCCATTCCTAACAATTCTGCATGTTGTTCTATCAACTAAAAATATCTTCTACTTCTTTTCTTTTTTTTTTTTATAGAAGATAAATGCATTACTTCCTTTTATGTTTATTATAAGGCACCAATTAACGATTCTCACAACTTAATAAAAACAGTTAAAGTTATTAAAATTTTCCTAAAATATAAGTAATTTTTACTATTACCTTTATTAATTGCACTAAACTCTAACAATATACTCCCTTTCGTTTTTATTATAAAATTTACCAACTAACAATTCTCTCAAACCAATAAAAACAATTAAAATCAATAAAGTTAAAGTTGTTATAAAATTTAAGTAATTTCCAATATTACTTCTATTAATTACACTAAATTTTAATAATAATAAAAGAGAGTGCTCATTGAAAGGCCTTTACGTCATGCAGAATTATAAAATTGATTTCAATAAATCATGACTCTTATTATAAAATTAATTCTTTATCTTAAGAATTCATTGAGAACTATTCGGGACCTTATGATCTAACTGACACCAAAAATATCTTTTAATTTTAATTTTTTTTTTTTTGTAAATATGAGATTGCAAGTTCAAACCCCTAATAGAAGATATAATAAGTTCGTGGGTCATAAAAAATATTGGGAACTGATATAAACAATGCAATTAATTAATATTTTCATACGGATAATGCATTAGTTAAAGTATTTTTAATAATGACAAAATAATATAATTGCTCAGAGATTAGTTAAATCAGTATTTTCAAATATAAAATCCTCAATTAACACAAACATTTTTACTTTTGTTTGTCTACGCATTTGCCTTACGCGAGCCATACTATCGAAACATTTTAAACTATCACTATTGATATTGATTCTAACATTTTTCCTTGCTATGGCACCGTCCTTCATATTGTTTCTAGCAACCTTATTACTACATTTAGTCCTTAATATAAGTGCTGAGCCCTTAAAGAGTGGAGGTGAGATACTCTATAATGTTTTGTCCAAGAGAAAAATTGCCCTCTGTTACTGGCCACTAGTTCTCCTTCACCCATTATTTCTTCCCCTAGTTCACCAATATTGATCGGCTTTACGGTTAAGTGTGTTCTGAAATTAGTGTAAATCACAGTTATTACCTATCACCAATCACGCCGTACACTTATTCACGTAAAATCCAGCATGGATCCAAATTACGTCAGAATTAAAAGAAACTTGGGGCAATGTAAGATTCGGGATTCAATAGGGAGAGGGTAAAATCCAGCTTCTAAGTCATGTCATACACTTTCTCTTAAAGGATTAAAGAAATTATTGTACCTCTCCAACACTAGCAAACGTCTGTTTTGTGTGCCTCTGCGGGCATGGCTTCAATACGACGACGATTCACCATATCGTGCCATTTTAAATTAGTATTTTCCCGATTCAAAATTTCAAATTTTTCTCAACTAAAAAATTTGTAAGCTTAATGGGCTCCAATTGATACACAAATTTACGAAACACATATATATTACCTTCTTTACATATAAATATTATTATTATAATTACCATCCATATATGCACATACTTTGAGAAATAAGTCGGAGGGCTTATGACTCACTGTGATAATTTGTAAGTTTTTATATTTTTATAAATAGTTTCGATACTAAAAGTAAATGATTGCCTAAATCAAATGGTGCTGAGAATTTGATATAATTATACATACTCAGGATTGATTTTTAGTGTATGGCGCGTTGAATAGCGCATGTACGCAGTATCACGATATTCTTATATAATGTCATAATCAGAATACCAAGAATACCTATAATTATGATTACTGACCATATCTACAATTTTATGTGATCACATAATTATTATTGTGATAGGAGGAATGGTTCGGGCGAGGAATATCTACGTCGTTTGATCAGGCCCCGCCGAACCACCTTGCTGATTTACTCTCTTGTCAGCATGAGAACATACAAAGGTAGCCTCCGTTGATCATTTGACCAACATTAAGATTCCTGGTCCTTTGTTTTGCCCCATTAATTTGTTTGTTGGCATTGCATGCTTGTCTTGCATTTTTCTACGTCGTTAGGCTTCAAGCCATGGATATAAGTGAGGAGCAAGAGACAAACAATGAGACGATGCTGGGCAAAAATATGGCTGCACCCAATGCTTCACGTGGAATCATCAATTACCAAAAGCATCCCTCTCAACCATCCTCAACCCACAGAAACCTAGTAAGTACTATATATATATATATATAATCCAAACAGGCAACTTTGAACACTAAGGTTGTCCTTGCTTTGTTAATCTTGCTGATATATGACACTCGTTTTTTCTATCATAAGCAGGAAGAAAGAGGGGTGGGAATTACAGGCTCTGGAACATTAAGCCAAGGACAACTGCTATCTAACAAACAACCTCAAATGACGTCGTGGAACTCAAGATGGTATATATATCAAGCTTGTTATTCTCCTTCTCATGTTATTCTCTAGTTGCTTAAATGTCTCTAGTTATGAAAATACTTTCTCAACATTAGGGCTCAATATCTCAAAAGCCCTCCGCGCAGTGCCCTTGATTTACGATTTGCCCCCTATGACACCACTGCTATTCATAGGTACGTATATATAACAATGTATTATTGTTAACTTAGCATTTACTTGCATTCACTCGATTCACAAAGCTACTAGTAATATTTTCGAAGGCATTCATTCACTGACATTTTACTACGTAGGCCCCAACAGTTCCATCCTCTGACGTCACAAGGTGGCCATGTCCCTACAATGCAACATATTTTTGACTCGCCCAACTCCATGAAGCCTCCCAGCCCAACCTCTTCCAGGTATTTGCTCTATATTTATACTCTCTAGCTTCATAATATATGCAGTTTAACTAATTTATGAAAAACAAAAAGTGACATTTAACTCATTAAATATGTCATAATTTTTTTTTTCATTTTTATCCTTATTAAAAAATGTATTTAAAAATTTAATGAGTGAACAAATTGAAAATGAACATTAATTATAAGGACAAAACTAAAAAATGAGCATCAGTGATTTATATTTTAAATCAAACTATTTTTCTAGAAATACCTCGTATTGTGGCCCAGACACAAGGAATACGATGAAGTGGACATATATCAATAATCAAATTTAGAGAATGGACAATTCAACATAAAACCAGTGACGGAATTAGAGGGGCTAGGAGTGGCCCCAGTCCCCCCTAAAATTTTTTTAAAAAAAAAACTTAAAATTTTAGAAAATTATCTTTCCACCATATAAAAATCTTATGATTTTCATTGTAGTCTTTATGTAAAATTACGTAGAGAAATTAGAATGAAAATATTGAAATGTTTATGGGCTAAAATATATTTTCGTGAAAATTTGGGTTTATTCAATAATTTGCACCCTCTTATTTGCAATTCCTGATAAAACGCTTATATTTTGTTATTGAAGGTCGGAGTCTTCCTCAAATTGTCAGTCTCCTACTGCTCCTGTGCCTCCAAACACTTATGAACATCAGCCTGCTGTTCCCAGACTCATGCTGCCTGAACCTGCTGTTTCTACCAGGTAATTTAATATTTTCAATCTTGTGAATCTAAAGCTGACTTCCCTCATCAAGTTGATCATCATTTAATTAAGCCATCGGTTGAATTTTTATTTTTCTTTTGTTTTGGACGAAGGCCAACAGCTACAATGTTGTCCCCTAATCATCATCCACAACCAACTGGGTCATCTGTACTTTCGTCCTTCATCAATTCCTTTGGAGCTGGACCTTCCGTGCCTCAAAGGTATAATGTCTCTTACTTCATATTTGCCACTTGATTGCACCCTCTTGTCGAACATGGACACACTATTCATATATATATATATATATATATATATTGCACATTATATAGGTATCCCGATATTCGTGATTATGAAAGGAATTTTCTCCATTCCCAACAAACGATGTCTCATGACGGCTTTGCTCATCAAACCCTTGGCTTTTCCCCACTTTCAGGGTAAGTAGCCTCCTTAATCCGTTAAAGAAGTGCTCTCACTCATCATTTATGTATAATGCTTTTCTGCTTTAAGGTAATTAGATCAAAGCAAATTAACTTTTTTCTCTGTTATTGTAATATACGTATTCATTTGTATAAATACCTCGGATAAGATGTAATAAAACAAGCCATAGCCCTTTCCTTTTCAATCTCTCTTCTTTCTCTATCTCTCTCGGCTCTGATGCTTCATTTTATTTTAAAATTTAGGTCACCGTTAGTGTCAGATAAGAGTAATGAACGCGGCCAACTGCGGAGTAGACCCAGCAGTGTACTGGGGAGCTCCCCAATTCATGGACTTTCGATTCTTCCGCAGATCTCACTTCCAATGATGTCTGCACCTTCCCAGCCTATCACTATTGCACCAGAAGGGTCTAATCCATCATCATTTCTTAGATTTAAGCCTCGTGAGCCCTCTAGGCTTCAATGGTATATATATATCTGCCTTTTTTTTTTCATCTGGAATATATATGTGGCTGTGATTACTTTAATGCTTGCTATTAATAATCTTTGAATTAATCCTCGATTTAGGTATCCATACAGATCAGGTAATCACCTGGCGCCTGCTTCTACAGATATATTCAAGTCAAATCTGTATAGTGGAAATTTTTTGACTCCTTCGTCATCGGCTGGGTAAAATACTTGAAAATTGTAGCTACTTGTGATCTTTTGAGCGTTTCACATACACTGGTATTTATTTGGCTGAAATTAATGTTGAATAGGCCACCAATTAGCAATCGGGTTCGCAGAATACTGAACTTGGGTACTACACCCCCCAAACCAAAGGCCGCCTCCTCTTCTGGTAAAAAGACTGCAACTTCTAAAAGATCTACTCCCCAAACTAATGCCGACCCGCTTCAAAGTTCTCAGTTCCAAGATCCTGTGGTAAGAATCTCCCTCATCTTGATTATTATTATTATTCCTTCGCTCCTTATAATGTAAAGCCTAATTAACTAATTTGATTTGAGTAGATTAAAGATGTTCATTAAGTTAGTTAATATGATATAAGTATTTTTTTTTCTAAAACATTATATTCATTTTCCTTAATTCCCTTACCCATTCTCCTACTCCTACTTGATTATTGTCCAGGGAATATTATTAGGGTTAATTTGAGACCGAAGGAGTATTATTTTTTGTCTACTCCTTGCTTTTAGAATGAGATTAGATTTATCAATAACACCATGGCTGGCAGGAGAGATGGATCAAAGAGCTGGAGACGGTACTGAACAACGACTGGAATGATGATTATGATGAATCACAGCCCACCAAGGTACACTTTAACTTCACGTAATCAAAGACACCCCCAAAAGGAGAGAGGAATAAAGGAAGGTTTGTTGTAAGATTAATTTATGAAATTGTGGTGGCTTGTAGAAAAAATCAGCGTCACGATCTGCTCGTGGTCCCGCCGTACGACGTGAAAAAGGAGGATCATCTTCATCTAAACGTCGGAAGGTATATATGGTAATTTGGATTAGAATTGTCCTTCATCAACTTTAAATCTGAATCATACATTTAATATAATTGTCCACATCAACAACCTCATTAAATCAAATCATGGTTTGGATTGGATGACGAGACATAACGAGAAAAGTTAGACAAATGAGAAAATCTTATTCCAATTTGTCATGGTCTGAGATTCGTGTGTCTATATGAACCTATAATGAGATTCCCCGATTCGTCTGGGTGGTCGCAGAGTAACTCAGCCGACAAAGGAAAAGAAGAAGCACGCCCTATTCCCGAGGAAGCTCCAAAAACTGATGAACATGAAGTGAACGTGTTACAGAGCCCCAAGGCCTTGCAAATGTACCAGCTAAGGTTGTTTTCTCGAGATTTAGGAAAATGCATAGAAAAAAGAAAAAAGAATCAGAAGCTGGCTGCTATTACTTTTTGTTGGGGTGCATTTAACTAAAGGGTTTGTTGTTTTGGTATTTCAGAGAAGTTGACAACACTGCCTATGACATGCATTATCAGAGTACGGCTGTTCTTATGGACCCACATATTAGGTTTTTCAGAACCGCAAGTATTTAGTAGTTACAGTTTATAGCATGTTCATGCGACTGATCATATATATATGAGTATGAATATATTTAGTTCATATTTTCCAGTTAGAATTTTGCTGATAATTTTGTTGTCATTTTCAGTGTGGGGAAACCGAGTACAGAAACAAGTGACCAAGTAGCCGGATCTTCAGGAGTCAGGAGCAAGTACTTATGCTGATATTATATATATATATATAAAGTCAATAACATAAATAGTTTTTTAGACTTGTTAAGAACCAAAAGAGATCCTCTCTTCATCTTTTTTCCCATCTTCTCTCATCATTCAATCTAAACCGTTGATTAGAAAAATGGAAGAAAGGTTAAAGTTGTATTGTGATTGATTGGACGGACATTATTTAAAGATCATAAAGGATAATGAGAAAAGGATTATGAGATAAGTTTAACCTGTTACAAAACATCTTTTTATGGGAAGGTCTTTCTGATCCGACACGGATATGAATTTTTTGAAGTATTGGAGGTTAAGGGTGCGTTTGGTTTGAGTAGAGGGGAGGAGAGAATTTTTTTTAACTTCATATTGACTAAATTGACCATAATTTTTTTTATTCTTAAAATACGCCCTCAATAAAAATAAATATTTTTTAATCAGTGACAATTTGATAAAAGTTTTTCATTCCTTTCCATCAAAACCAAGTGTAACAAATTTCTTGAAAAATGTGGGTAGATGATAAAATATTAGGAATTATATATGTATATGTGTGTGTATTGGTAAAGGGAAAAACACTTCTCATATTGTAGGAGAAGTGTTTTTTCATGTCACAAACACATGAAATGGTGGAATCCACATAAAGATATGAATTATTCATATTTATATGTGGGTTTCATTATTTCATGTGTATGTAAGAATCTTCTTCTTCTCATGCAACATAAGAAAATCAAATCCCATTGGTAAATGTGATGGAGAGAGGAAAATGAAAATGAAGGGAAAAATGAGTTGGAAAAATTGAAATATTTGTACTTTGCCAGATCTCATAGCCTTTATGACATTTTGGTTTGGGCTGTGAATAGATGTTCGGATTTCCTCGTAAGCTTTTCTCTCAGCATCTCTTAGTGTCTTTAATCTCAGCCGTCCGATTGATCTAAGAGATCAAAAAAAAACACGTGGAGAGTGGAGTCAGGTGCCACAAGCAACGGCTTGCGCCCTCAATTCGTGGAGAAACAACTCACCACCATGGCCTCTACTTTCTTCTCTTTGCCTTCCACTGTTCATCTTCATTTTGCAGCTCTTGAGAGAAATGGTAATTTTCTGGTGAGCAGCCGAGCACCGAGCAGAGAGGACAACGAGCCCTGGTGAGGAGACGACGAGGGTGAAGCTTCGACTGACTATTCAAGCTCTATGGCTGTCGAGCAAGCAACGAGGAAAAGTCGGAGGAAGGGGCAAAGATTTTTCAAAATAGAAAACCAGAAAACAAAAACAAAAAACAGATCCCAAAACATCTTAGAATTGTTTTCCATTTTTTATTTTTAAAAACAAATTCCTATGTTTTTGTTTTTGAAAACAACTAAGTAAGAATGGATTGCGAAACAAGTTTTTTTGTTTTTAAAAACAAAACAACAGTTTTTTAAAAGGGAATAAAACAATTTGCAAGTAACTTATTTTAAAGGAGTATTTTGCTTTTGCATTTTTCTATCTATCCGAGGATTTTTCCTACTCATGCATGCATGCCAAATTCCCCCATTGTTCTGGAAGCTGAATTACATGTAAGTGGAGTGAAACTGTACACTTGAAAATATCTAAAAACCTGCTTTGTTATCCTAGACTACTGCACCGAAAATCTCCTACACGAAAATCCTAAATTCTACCTGATCAGACAACATTTCAGATCAAACGCTAAAACTAGCTCAAGAGACCGGTGGCCAAGTATTCAATGCTCCAGAACTTTGATCTTTTCAAGATAGTTATGCATGCGCTGGGCATCATTAGTTGTGAGACGATCTCCCACCATAAGTTTGTACTGCTCAAACTTCAATTCCTCACACTTCAAAGCAGCTAGTTCTACAGGCCTTCATACTACCTGAAGCAAAAGTCAATGCGTCATGTAGTCTTCTCTACAGGAAATCAGCAATAGGAGAAATTACAAATGTAGATAGCTAGAAACTTCGGTCATCACATAGTATTATTTTGTCAAACTAAGCTAGTCAAAAGCAATAGGAATACGCTACACAATTACAATGCCCACTTACCAGACAGGTCCAACGTGTTAAGAGTCACCCGGTAGCTCCCAATACTTCTGGCCATCGTCATAGCAGACCAACCTTTTTGGTATTCCTCTCGAGACTCTAATAATGCATGTATTGGTGATTGGATTAACATATTTGACTGCAAACAACAAAAAGTATAATTATCATTTCAAAAAATGACGTGCTAAATGTACAGGTAGAAGGCAAATCTGTCAAGAACTAAAAACAAAGAAATGATATGTTACTAACCCAGTAACCCATGAATTATCCCACGGACGAAGCCAAACCACACTCCCCAGAGTTAAGCAGGATGCTGTCTTTTATTGTATTTGACAAGTTAAATTGGGTAATTATAATAGAATCATTTCCCATGGATTTAAAATATATTTAAATTAAATTGTTGTCATTTTCATATTTTTATTACTTAATTATACACTAGTAATATCTATCTAATTAAAAAAAATAAACTCTTATGAGTTTACGATTCGAGTTTACGTCACCGTCACGAATTTGCTTAAACTTGTGAGTTTGACAACCTTGTATATACAACATATGATGATATTCATGAAAGGAAATATTTTGATATTATCAGTTAAACAATTATTTCCTTTGCCATTATTGAAAAAAAAATCATGATTAAATTATAAAAATTGATTTCATTGAACAATAGTAAAATAACATCTTTAAAAATTTACCATGTAATAATGGGTTTTAGAAAAGATAAAGAGTAATTTAAGATTTACTTTATTTCTCCAAACACATTAATTATTCTATTTTTATGGCATTATCATACATAAGTTGCAATAATTTAGGGCCTATTTGGTATGAGGAAGATTTGAGGAGGAAAATGAGCTTAGAGAAGGGAAAAGAAGGGACGAGAGCATTTTGAGAGATGATGGAAAATGACTTGAGGGAATATAAGTTATTTGATAGGAAGAAAATGAAAGGGTAATAATTGGTAAAGAATCAAGAAATACTTTTTTTACCACAAAAAGTAATTAATTCAAAATGAAAAGGAAAAATAATTTTTTTTGCTAAAATATATTTCAAAAAAAAAAATCCCCTTATGAGTTCAAATTTGTCTAAAATATTCTTCCGCCAAGTTTGAATTTCTCTAAAAAAATTTCCCACCTAGTTTGAACTTATCGCATAAATTTGAATTTAATCCTATTTAATTGTATTATAGAAAAATATATCTTATAAAGGATAAATATGTCCAAAAGTGTCATTGTTACTTAAGATGCCACTAATTTTGGTGGGATCTTATCTTTCCACATATAAAGAAAGATTTGTGGGCTCAAAAACTTGAGTTCCCAGGAAGATTTAACATAAAGCATACCACTCTGATCCTATTTAATTTACAAGTCCCTTCTAACCAAAAAAAAAATTTGGTTCTATTTATAAATCCTCTTTTAGGTAAGAAATAATGTTGTGATAATTTTGCTCATATTAATTGTACGAATGAAAATAGAGAGAGAATAAAGAGTTGAAATATACTATTCATAGATAAGAGCAAAATAGAAAATTTGCTCCATAATCATTGAGCTAACTACTTTTCCTTGTTACATGTGATTTAGTTAAAAGGAACTTATAAATAGGACTAAAGTGGTATTAAACAAGGAAACTTGCTAATTTTCATTTTCCTTTCCACCAAAAAATATCATCCACCTTCTTTTCTTAACATATGACCTAACTTGGTAATTGATCTTGGCCATAAGGTAAGGTCTATTTCTCATATTTGTCAATTTTTTTTAATTAACCTTATTAATACTCCTTCAACAATCGTCAAGTAAGAAAAATAAATAAATTAAAGAAGATAATTATTATTTTTTTAAATGTCAAGTCAACTAGCTTTCCCAATCAAATTCAATTAGCCAAAGATGTCTTAATTCACATTAAGATGGGAGTGTTTCACGTTTCACTAACCGGCTGTCTCTTTTGTCTCTTCTTCTTTTTGTTTTTTTTTTTTGCACGTGATCGTCACGCTGCATTCATCACCTTCGTTGTTTGAAAGACTCTGTTTTGTTATTTAGCTGGGGCTTGCGTCTCCTGTTATCCAATGTTGGAGTGTTGAATACTTTTAATTACTCCCCCGTTTTAAGATCCTACGCCTCCTCAACAATTTAAAACATTTTTCTCATAAATAAGTTGATAAAAAAAACAATTCATAACATCTGTACGTAATGACTAATTCGCCAAAAAAAAAAGGACTAGTGCATTTTCTAAAATTCAGAGATATTATTAATCAAACAATGAAAGTAACAAAATAGTAGAATAAGGCGCGTACGTACGTGAGAGGAAAAGGATAAATTTTATTTATATTTAAAGCAGCAACACACAGTTTATCCAACCAGCAAAAGCCGTGACACATTGAAAACAAATAGTATTAACTTAATTTGATTAGTAAACAATTATTGCTCAACGACTTGCTGGGAGAAGATTTGATAACTACGTATTTGCCTATTTGGGGCCTGCATGCGCATATATATCAAGAGATGTGCTGGAGACTTGGAATAAAGTACTATATAAGTTCATGATCATGTGAAAATGTTGGTCAATATAATTAAATTTAAATGGATATATATATAATAAGCAAAAAATTATATCAAGGTTTAAATCCTTTTAACACGAATAGTAGAACGAACGATGATGATCTTTTTACATTCGCACCAAACAAATTAATTAGGAAAACCTTACCAACAATAATAAAAAAAAAAGATATATAGACGGATCTTATTACAAAAAAAAAAAAAAAAGAACTGAAAATACTGAATTTTCTTCCGGGTCCGCATCTGGATTGAGATATTCTCATCGCTTGTCGTGGCGTGATCAATATATATCCTATTCGGGTTTCTAAATTCCATGACTTCTATTCGGATGCGCGTTACCCAAACTTTCTCATAATTTCATTTGGTACCCTAATTTATTCAATAATCCCATATGAACCCCGCATATCTACTTATGCCCAAGGTGTTAAATGTCAAATTCACCCCAACTTTTCAATAATAATAATAGGAAGGGCGGATATTGCTGGAAATTTAATGTTCTGTCAAGGGCGTTTTAGAGATTTGATGACTTTGCAATTGGCAAAAACAAGCAGAGTCTGGTGAGTGCAAAGTCCAAAAGGAAGCAGGGACGGAAGAGAAAGGAACCGTGTTGCCAAGTCAAAATTGCTCAACCACCTCCAGTTGAAACCGAACTCCGTGATTCTACGAAGCTGTTCCTGGTGATTTCCGACGTCTAAAACTCTTATGCTATATCCGATCGATAACGGTCCGCGACTCTTGTCGGCGGTGGCAGAATTCCCGGTGAATCACCGGTGGCCGGTCATAGAGACCTTCCCTGACTATGAAGAATCACGCCAAAGAAAATAATAGCAAGAGCAATGGCTTCTTCCCCTCTTCGTTTAAGTTTATATCTTCCTGCATTAAAACTGCCTCCTCTGGGGTCCTTTCTGCCAGCACCTCCGTCGCTGCCTCCATTTCTGCCGATGGGCATGACCGTAAAGATCAGGTTCTTTTGACGGACACGCTTTGACCTTTTGATTTTAGCTTCTGTATGCCCTATATTGGTGGATAAATTGAGTTCCTGGCATTTTATGTAATGCCTGGTTGCCTTGTTAGCTGGAGGGCGAAAAACAAAATTAGGGAGGATCATAAATGCGTTTACTAGAGATGTTGGTCTGATTGCTTAGATACTGAACCTCATCCAAGGAAATGCTTTCACAATTATTATTTCTTTTTGTTTTGCCCCAAACGCTTATTTAATGTCTTTACCTTTTCTACTGAAAATCTTTGGATCCACGATGTAAATTCTAGGGCTTTTTCTACTTTAAAATGTTTTTATTTCTCCACGTGCATTTTGATTCCATTTTTGTTTTACTTATTTTGGTTACGGCCAGAGGTATTGGAATGTTCTGATTGAAATTATTTATTTGAGTAATAAAATCATTTGAAACCAGAATAAATGTGTTGTTTTGCTTGATGACGGAATTGTATGATTACAGAAACCGTCATGTAGAGCAGGTTAGTACATGCATGCCGCTTGGCTTTGTTGGTGCTAGCTGCAAACTAAGCAGTACTAATCGTGCCTCAATGTGTACGGACAGGTCTTGGTCAGTACTTTATAATTCTTATAAGTTTCTTTCTTAGAAAGTGGGATGGCATGTTTGGATTTTGTGTGGGAAATCTGTCGTATGGACGTTAAAATTAGTACTGCCTTTTCACTTTTATTTGTTCAGAATGACATATAAAGTGATTTGTTCCAGAACGTCCTGGTAAACAGTAGTCTCTTATCTATCACTTAAAAACAAAGTCCTTTATTGTAGAAACTACATAAGCATGGCACGTATGTATAAATATCTATGCTTTTCAAATAGAAAATCAATACAATGAGTATGAGATTGGCATGTATGTCACTAAGGATTATATCTTCTTGCAAATGAGTCGATGTGTATTGTGAAGCAGGTGCTTTGGGCTTGCTTTGACAGGCTAGAACTTGGCTCATCTTCTTTCAAAAATGTTCTCTTGCTCGGATACTCCAATGGCTTTCAAGTTCTTGACGTGGATGATGCCTCTAATGTCTGTGAACTTGTCTCCAAACGGGATGATCCAGTTTCATTTTTACAGATGCAGCCTATCCCCACTAAGTCTGAGGGGTGTAAAGGATTTAGTGCTTCACATCCATTACTCTTGGTCGTTGCATGTGATAAATCGAAGATCCCAGGTACAATGCAAAATGGAAGAGATGGATATATTGAACCTCAAGCTGAAAACATTGCCAGCTCAGCTACTGCTGTTCGATTTTACTCACTTAGGGTCCGTAGTTATGTTCATGCCTTGAGATTTCGATCAACTGTGTATATGGTTAGATGCAGTCCCCAAATAGTCGCTGTGGGTCTTGCTGCACAAGTAAGGTTCTGATTTAAGTACCTTTCTTAATTGCTCTTGCAGTTCTCCTTGGAAACAGATATGTTGCCTGGTCAGAAAATATTATAGTTTTTGTCATAAGCACTGATTAGATTTCACCAATTTCCTCCAGCATTTTCAAATTTTAGATTGTTCTGTGGCACTGATAGTTTTTCAGGTTACTTAAATGAAATGGCTAAAACTTGGATATGAACCTGAATGAAATATAACATGACTTGGTTTTCGGATGGCCAATGAGATGTGGCTAATTTTTTTCTTTTTTCCATTTTCCATTTTCATCATGTTGGCAGGTATACTGTTTTGATGCTCTTACTCTTGAGAATAAATTCAGTGTCCTCACTTATCCTGTACCTCAATTGGGAGTCCAAGGAATGGTTGGGGTCAATATTGGCTATGGTCCTATGGCTGTGGGGCCCCGTTGGTTAGCTTATGCTTCTAACAACCCATTACCATCAAATACAGGTCGTCTAAGTCCTCAGAGTCTTACGCCTCCGACTGTCAGCCCATCAACATCACCTGGCAATGGAAACCTGGTAGCTCGATATGCAATGGAATCTAGCAAGCATCTGGCTGCTGGTCTGATAAACCTCGGTGACATGGGATACAAGACATTGTCTAAATACTATCAAGACCTTGTACCAGATGGGTCTAGTTCTCCTGTATCATCAAATTCAAGCTGGAAAGTCGGTCGGTATACACCACATTCTACCGAAGCAGATACAGCTGGCGTGGTGAGCCTTTTGGCATTTTGACTTCTTGACAGTTTAAGATTTATAATATCTTTTTCTTCTGCAGTGTGATGACTGCTGACTAGATTAATTTAGAAGTATGTTGGAATCAGCATCACAGTTTGGATGAGATCATCTATTGGTTCAGCTTGTTGATGTCTCTTTCCTTTTCTTGCCCCCATCCTTTTTTTGGTTTTGTCTTATGTCAGCTGAAAGTCATCAATATATACACTGACTGACTTTTATTACTGTCTATGATTTTATTACAGGTTATTATTAAGGACTTTGTTTCTAGAGCTGTTGTGGCGCAATTTAGAGCCCATACTAGTTCCATCTCTGCTTTGTCTTTTGACCCTAGTGGGACACTTCTAGTTACTGCATCGATTCACGGTAACAACATTAATATATTTCGAATTATGCCATCCTACTCAAAGAATGGATCAGGTTCCCATAGCAGTGATTGGGGTTATTCTCATGCACATCTATACAAGCTACACCGTGGCATGACATCAGCAGTATGCACCTATTGTCTATATTTCTCTAAGACTTTTTTTCTTTTGGTCTGCTAACCGAGGATTTCTGCTTGTGCATACAGGTCATACAAGATATATGTTTTAGTCATTACAGTCAGTGGGTTGCAATTATTTCTTCCAAGGGTACTTGTCATATATTTGCTCTTGCCCCATTTGGTGGCGAAACAGTTCTTCAGATACAGAATCCTGACACAGAGGGACCGACCCTTGTGCCAGTTTTGTCTCTGCCGTGGTGGTTCAGTCCTCATTTCACAGTAAACCAGCAACAGTTTTCCCTCGCACCCCCACCTCCTGTCACTCTCTCTGTGGTTAGCAGAATAAAAAATAGTAATGCTGGATGGCTTAATACTGTTAGTAATGCTGCATCTTTTGCAGCAGGGAAAGTCTCAGTGCCATCTGGTGCTGTTTCAGCCGTCTTTCATAGTTCCGTGCCTTGTGATGCACAGAGTGCACACTTGAAGGTTCAGGCTCTGGAATACTTGTTAGTTTATACTCCCTCTGGTCATTTGGTTCAGTATAAACTACATCCTTCAATGGCAGCAGAGACAAGTGAAACTCCCCCAGGATCTGTTCCAGTTCCTTCAACACAGATACAAGAAGAGGGTTTGCGAGTGAAAGTTGAACCCATTCGATGGTGGGATGCCTGTAGGAGAAGTAATTGGCCAGAAAGAGAAGAATATATTTCAGAAAATCCCGGTGGACAAGAAGCTGCAGAAATAAGCTTGGAGAATTCAGGTTATGAATATTATGATCTTGCCAATCATAATTCAATAAAATGCTATGAGCAATGCCACTTCTCAAATGCGGAGGTGCAGATAAACTCAGGAAGGATACCAATCTGGCAGAAGTCTGAGGTATCCATTGTGCTTTCATTCATAGACATTTCTGCCATTCCCTTTCATGCATATATTTATTCAATCAACCGCCCCTCCCTCTCTTTTTCTCCTCTTCAATTTTCAGGTGTCCTTCTTTGTTATTAGTAATTTGGAGGTGAAGGAGCAGAATTTCCGTGATGGTCACCAAACAAACGGAGAGATTGAAATTGAGAAGATTCCTGTTATAGAGGTTGAAATAAGACAGAAGCATTTGTTGCCTGTCTTTAATCATTTTCATGGAATTCATTCGACTTCGGATGACAGGTAGATAACTTATCTGCTTTTTTTTTTTATTAGTGTTTTTTCTAGGGTTGCACTGGAGAGGCCCTTATTATAATTATTCCATCGTAGATAATACTCCACCCAGGTCATCTGGTTCTGGATATGGAGTCTGGTTCCCATTAAAGCATTAGATTCTTAATTCATATAGGCCCAGTTCACACTTGGACCTTGCAAGAGTTGAGGAATCTTATATATATATTATTTTTAAATGTATTTGTAACCTTGTTTTTGTATGACTTTGTACATGGTTTTTTGTTGAGGAATCTTTTTTTAATTTACCTTTCTGACCAGTTTACCTTCTTGTTTCTGGTTTAATTCGTCTATGAGCACAGTTTTACTACTAAAATCGTCCTGTGTTTGAGATGCTCAATCTGGATGGATGTGGTTCCTTCTGCTTGAATTTATATTCCCTTATGAGAGAAACAAGTTTTCAGTTTGGCTGTTATGGTTCCTTCTATTATCTGTTATTCTCTTTTTCTGATGTTTTTAAATTCTTGGCAGAGGTGTTATTATGGGTAGATTCTCAAGTTCTTCATGCGATTCACATGGGGTTGAAGAGAAGTTGTCAGAAGATGCTGTAATAAACCATTCAAAGTCAATGATTCCCAGCTCGTCTGAAATGACTGATGGTGGTAAGATGAGCAACTTACTATAATATTGTTACATGTATCAGTGACATGTATAACTCTTTGTTCTCAACAATTATCTTAGGCTTGTCAGCATGTTTCGCTTCATCAAATGACTTGTCTAGTAATGAGACTGATTACAAGAGCAGAGAGGATGCTACGCTGGAAATAGTTCTCGGGGAAGATGTTTCAATTGGTGCCTCACATTTTGCTGATAGTGTAAAAACAGTAGCCAAACTCTCAGAGAGCACCAGAACCAGTGATGATTTGAATTCGAGTTTAGATGGTTATAATTTTAACTCGAACGTTGTTGATGGGGAGCCGGTACACGACTCACCTGACTTTCCGCAATTTTTTCAAGAGGGATATTGTAAAGCTGAAAATGAGTGTCACAAACACGAAACAACGGTTGTTAATGATGCTGATTGTAGCAGCCCTAAGCCTGAGGACGACAATGATGATGACATGCTTGGTTGTGTATTTGACTTCTCCGAAGAAGGTATGAATTTGAAGGTTTTGCTTGGCGATTTCATTGAGTTTTAGCGTTGTGATTGTTGCTTTTTCTTTTTTCGTTGTTCCTGTTGGACTCATGAAATATGTGCTTGGTGTTGCAGGTTGATGACTGCTTGCTTTACTATTGTCTCCCAATTAAAATTATTGTAAATTGTTTGGTGTAAAGAATTTATTTGACAAGTGCAGGTGATTGATTTTCAGCAAGCTAAGTGCTACTGAGTACTGACTGACCATTGATTCAAGGAATTTAATGTTCTTCGCTCACAATATTCCTTGCTGGGCAAATTATTCTTTCACGTCTTCTAATTTTCATGTAAATGCTGTATATTGGAATTTATAATTATAAATGATCTGTGTGAGCCCGTTCTTTACATCTTTGTCATACATATATGCTCCCTCCTCCTATATAAAACAAATGTAAATGCTGTATATTGGAATTTATAATTATAAATGATCTGTGTGAGCCGGTTCTTTACATCTTTGTAATACAAATATGTCTTCAATATAAGACATATTTGGAAATCTAATTTTATCCTATATAAAAGATAAAATTTTAATATTTATCAATATTTTCTTAATTTACCCTTATTGATATTTACTCAAAAAATAATCAAAGACAAGAGAGAGTAAGGAAATTAAGGAAGATGACTAAAATGTTTTAAAAAATTTATATCATATTAACTAATTTAATTAATTTTCTCAATTTAATATTAAATATATTATATAATAAGGAGTGGAGGGAATAGATAAAGTTTTCTTCAGCATTAGCTTGTTACACTGTCTTAATACTGAATACCCTTCAGGTTTCTCGCAGATGAAGTTTCTTGTAGTGATGTTAAAGGATTATTAAGAGTTATGAAATTCCATAAATTTTATTTTATCGAGAGAAAGTAAATAAATTTATAAATTCTTAATTCATATCTATGTCACTACAACATCCTGACCTTTAAAATTATGAAATCCTTTTTACTTATTTTTTGGTGATCGCTCCTTTTTTCAAGCCTATTTATAAATTCTTAATTCATATCTATGTCACCGGCCTTAGAAACTTCCCGACTTCTAAAATTATAAAATCCTCTTTATTTATTGATCGCTCATTTTCTTCAACCCAGCACCAAAACTCTTCAATTTTCTTCTTTTATTTTTAATTAAAAGGGCAGACACTATTAATATGAGTTATAAGAGAAATGGAACCCGCTACCTCTCATATATAGAAGAATTCTCATGCCTCTAAATAGGCCATTCACAAACTCTTCAATCTTCTAATCATTCAATTATATTACACACATGTCCCTCTCCTTAGTACTTATCCAACCTCTTTCCTTTTCTTTTACTTTTCTGTATAATGTGATCTCTTCTCCCTGTTTTAAAGTTGAAGTCGCATTCTAACCCAAAAACAAGTGTCTTTTTTTTGTTTTGCTTTTAAAGTTGGAGTTTCATTCTAACCCAGAAACAAGTGTCTTTTTTGTTTTGAGCAGGATGCACAGTTGTAAATGTCATAGAGTTGGAAGTATGTGTATTCTTTGGCTAGTATCCCCTGTGGACTGGGCTCTAAGCACTCTGCCCTTGGACTGTGGGTGAGGCCGACCCCTTTTCTAAAATTTCAGTATAAAAAAAAATGTCATTATAATGATAGCTGGATTGCAACTTGTTGGAATAATAGAATATAAATATTAGACATTTGACATGCGAATGCAACTATAGTGACTCATTTGGTGAGGCTGAGCGTCCCCCTTCTGATGGTGGAGGCGACAGCTCGTGCTTGATGCCCAACACTTGTCCTCTGTTTTGGCATTTCGACCCAGGCCCCTCCCCTGCTCCAATTGGCACGTCTCCCTCACTCAAATTTCACAAGCCTCCTTCATTTTACCCTCTCAATAAATTCTTCCTAAAACAGAACTTAACTGGGCTTGAAGATTTGAATCTCCAACAAATGCAATGTGGGAGTGACTCTATGGCGATGGAAAAAAGAAAGAAAGAAAAGGATAGTAATAGGGATTAGAAAAGGAAAGAAAGAAAAGGATATAGCTTTTTTCTCTGTCTTTCCTTTAAACCTGTCATTTATCTTTTAGAAGGGACAAAATCAACCAAAAATATCCCAAGATGCCCGATGTAACAATAGTTCATGTCGTTTTGAGTATGTCTCTCTTTGAAGTTTATCTTCAAACTGTTGGTTGGCCTTCTCTGTGTGAAGCAAGTTGATCACATCAGGAGGAGTAATAGTTAACTGACGTCTCCAATATGTTACCCGAAGACTTAGGCTTATGTTTGTCTTAATTAAATATCAATTTCAACAATTAGTCTCCTTGCCTCTTGAGGCTCTGGCTCTTGTCTTATTCCCTGTTCTTGTGCAGGCTTCAAACTGTTTGATGCAAAGTTTTATTTGGCTTGAATAAATTTCACCCCTTTCCGCAAAAAAAAAAAAAAAAAAAAAAAATCCATTTCAACAAGGAAATGAATACGTGAGAAGAGAGATGCAGAAACTTTTGAAGAAGCCATTGCTCCCACAGACAAGTCACAATGCCTTGGGATGCCTTGGGATGTGGGTTAAGTTTAAAAAAAAAATTCCACGCGGAAAATATTAATGGGACGTGGCATCAAGTTTTGGATCTTGTGCTTGCTCCTCTATTAAACTAGAGAGATTAAATTCCACTTATTTGCGGGGGAAACCAAGAGCACAAACCAACAAGTAAGGATCTTTTAAATACTGTATCCCCTATAAAACTTAAGACGAGAGTCTCCTCTAAAATGAGAGCTTCCCGCAGACTTTGACCCTCGACAAATTTTTCTATCCAGTAATTAGTCACTGCCAGTTCAGAGCAAAAGTTACATTATATAATCTCTTCGACCACCGAACAAAGCCGAAATGAATTTCGAAGATAGTGAATAGTGAGTTGGTGGTTAAAACATCAGGGGCCAACAATGGATGGTGTGGTTCATTTGAGGAAGCAATTGGTTGATTATAGTGCGTCTCTGTTTCAGGAGGTATGTATGCTCAAAACTTGTTATTATGCAGTGTAGTGAAGCAAAAAGGAACATCTTGTGGTTCATGTTTACTTGTAATACTGCATCTGTTATACTTTTGTCTGCATCTCCTCTTTGTGGTCGAGTGTGAGCCTGAATCAGGGGGCTAGTTTTGGTGATGTTTCTTTGTTGTGTGTGAAAAGGGTTTTCTAGATGATCAATTTACCCAGCTTCAGCAACTTCAAGATGAAAGCAACCCAGACTTTGTGGTTGAAGTGGTGACTCTCTTTTTTGAAGACGCAGAGAGGCTTCTTAATGAGCTTGCAAAAGCACTGTATGAGCACCAGGCCCTTGTTTTGTGTCTGAGTCAGAGTCTGTATTTATGATTCTCTTTACAAACTCGTGATGTTAATTTCATGGTGGTGATTAACCTGAAACAGAGGCCAGGGAAGTACTGACTTTAAAAGAGTGGATACCCATGTTCACCAGTTGAAGGGTAGTAGTTCCAGGTAACTCCATCCCTTAAAACCCCACTATAGTATATTCACCAGTTGAAAGCTTTTGTTCATATGGAACGATTGCAAATGTGGGGAATGCTTGAAGGACCTTTTTCTCAGACAAAATGGAGTAGATATAAAATCTGTTTATTTCGCACTTTTAACTTATTCTAGCCAAAAGATTAATAGTGCTTCTTTGTTTCTACAACTACAATTTCTACAGCATTGGAGCACAGAGAGTTCAGAAAGTCTGCATTGCCTTCCGCAGCTATTGTGAGGAGCAGAATGTTGAAGGGTAAGCTTCTTCACAATCCCACATTGAAATTGAAATCCTGTCTTGTGTGAAAAAAATATGATAAAGAGTTGGGGCTTGGTGTTCGTACTTTTTAGGTGTCTTAAAAGCTTGCAACAATTAAAAGAAGAGTATTGGTTGGTGAAAAACAAGCTAGAAACTCTGTTCAAGGTAAGGGCTAACTATATCATGAGAAGATGTTTAAAACTAACCGATATCTTATTCTTATGGCTTTACTAAAATGGGGATGGGCACAGATGGAGCAACAGCTTTTGGCCGCCGGGGGTTCGGTTGCCACGTAGAGAGATGAGACACAGATTGTTGCTGAAAAACCCTACTCCTCAGAATCAGAGAGCATACAAAAGCAGCCATTTCTTCTGTATTATTTTGTTCTGAGTTTTCCTTTGTTTATGATTTTGTCCATCCTAGATGGATTCTTCATTAGTCCACTTTCAATCACAGAAGCATCGGGAATAACCCCTTCACCTTATGGTTTTGAGAAAGAAAGCAAAACCAATGAACTAATACTGTCTACTGGTAAGTTAGAAGCTGGACCTCTCAGCTGGGCAACATTAATGTGTTTTCAATTCCTTCCCCAATGAATCGAAGAGAGATGACTATAATAATTACAGTAATGTTCCTTTCGTTGACGAGTAAATTCACGAGAGTATGACCATACTTCCTTGAAGTTCCTAGTACTATTGTATTGCCTCAGTGCGGCAAATAGTTACCATATACCTGCGAAATCATAGTACAATACTGCCATTCGCTTCGATATCCTCTCCTGATAGCTAATTACAATTGCTGCACGGTGTGTTATTGGGCAATACGGATTTCGGACAAGTGAGAACACATGCAAAACGTGAGGTTAAGGCTTAGATAACAGATATATTTGCAAAATACTGTACCGACCATTCGCTGAGACCTAGAATCCAACATCCTGGTTATAGTATTCTCTTTATTTATTTGTGGATTGTGGACACCATTCGATGAACAGGTTTAAGGTCAACTTCTAGTGGGGTGAGCTGTCTTCAGCGTTCTCTTGCAGCGAATTTTGCTGACAGCATCAAATATACAAGCTGTAATCACATTATGACAGACAGACAGATAAAGCCAAACTACCCTTGTTTTGTTTTTACGTATAAACATCATGTCATACCAAAATGAATAAAAAAAGTCGCGAGTTTACCTTATTAGTCTGTAGTATATTACATTGGTAGGCGCTTTCTGAAATCTCGAAACATATCCTGACTACTTAAACTTTTCTTATTAAAAAAATAGTGCTTGCAGGTTTTATTCCCAAAAAAAGATTCCTTCAAAGCTAGCTTCTGATCTTTACCTAATTCAAAGTCATCATAGCTTTTGAATCATTACAGATCCACAGCCTCGTTTGGCTTGTTCTATAATTTACTTATTGAATGTGGTGGGCATACTTATCAATTAAACAAAAGTTGATTCTAAATGGTTCGGCCTCAACGTCATGACAATGACAGCCGATGAGGAATCTGAGAGGACTTAAAAAAGGGGAGGCAATTGGATTAAACAATGGAGTGAATATATTTATTGGGGCAAGTCATGATATGATCTAATTTAATAAGGTTGGGGCAGAGGTGTCTTCAAGAAACAGGTTCCAGCACAGCAGATTCTACATTATCTAAAAGATGATCACATCAATCAATCGGGTTGAGTTTGTGCCTGCCCTGACTCTCCATTTTTCAAGTAATTAAATCAAAAAATCATATACTATAACGTCTCAGTGCTTATCTTAAAAACAAATAGTACTATAACTAGGTGCATGCATTGTTTACGTTACGTACAATAGCCCCGAGGCTACAGCGCCCGAGGCCCTTTTCGTTCTAATCATGAGAGTGAGCTAAATTACAACTTGATCCCTCTCTAAGTCTCTCTCACGGCTTTTTCAGGGCTGGAATCCGTGCCCTGCGTTTACTGGGCTGGGCTTAAAGTTAAGAAAAGTCCTCCACTACCAAAAGCAAATTGATCCAAGCCCATCAAAAAAGAGTTATTGGAGACTCATAATTCGAGTTTTCTATAATTAATAAAAAATGTAATATACTCCGAGAAAAAAAAAACAAAAATAAATATTTCCCGGTTATGTAATGTCACTTGCAAAAAATTCATACTATGTTTGGATAAAGAGAAAATTAGGAGAAAAATAAGGGAAAAGTGAAAGAGGAGCTAAATCACCAAAACGGGGGGTGAATTAGGGATTCTGAAAAAATTTCGCAAGTTCGGCTCTAATAGTGATCGATAAGAGAAAATCAGTGAGCAAGGAAGAATAGCGATACAAGAAAGTTTATACTGGTTCGGCCTAACTTCTTGGCCTATATCCATTCCTCAGGCACTCTGAGTTTTCCACTAAATCACTTGATTACACACTCTCTAACTCTGAAGCAATTCTCTCACTAAAACTTGCTCCCCCTTACAAGTTGTAAACAATTAATCCCAAATCTCCAAGTCCCCTGACTTGAGATTACTTACAATAAAATGATGATACAAATGATATACTTTCTTAAAGAGCAGATAAGATAATCACTGAAGCTCAAATAGTATCAACTGATACTCTGTACAGAAAACACTAAGAGTAGATGAACAAAATTAATGCTTAGTCGATTTTCAGCTCAAAATATTGTTGAGAGAATTAAACGCTGCTCTATTTATACTTAGCGTATAATTAATGATCATTGCAGGTATTCATTTGACCGTTGGTGAAGATGTTTATCAGTTAGAAGCACTTTGGTCTCTTTTCTCTCTACTCTATTGCTTGTTCTTTTATTTTTAGGATAGAGAGTGACTTCTAGTCGTTTATATCCGTTGGAATTCTCAGTACTTGAGTAGGTGAGTGTCTCTTTATCCTTTTTGCTTCGTGTACGCCTTGGTAGATTGAGTTACAGCATGTTAGGTGGTCTTGCCTTTAATGTTTCTGACAAAACTTTGCTTTGTATAATAACAGCTCTTTTAATCTCCTTGAATCATCTGTAAACTAGCTGAAATATACTAGCAAACACATTAAACATATATGGTAATGATTATAATTAATAATATAAATCATTTGGATTATTACATAAACATTGCACAGATTTCATAGATTTGAATTATCAGAAGACGCAACCCGTACTCGAGTTTTGTGGATCAATACTCGAGTATGTCACTATACACTTAAGTCTATACTCGAGTATCTGTGTCTATACTCGAGTATTCTCCTTACAGAGACGAAACTCGCGATTTGATCTTTGGAGTTTCAGTTGAGCTTAAATCAATACTCGAGTATTCAACCAATACTCGAGTTTTAGACTCTTGATGAATATTTGTCCAAAACATCAAAACTGGAGTATTCATGCTATACCGGAGTATTGAAAGCTTAGAGACCTCAGTAGTTCTCTGTATGACTTGATACTCGAGTTTCAATTCCTTCACTCGAGTATTCTCTTTAGTTTTGAAACTCAGAGATCATTTTAGAAAGTGCTAAACTGGAGTTTCTAAAACTGGAGTTTTCAAGTGATAAAAAGTTTTAAAACATCTTTACTTGGCAAAATACTCGAGTTTTCATTTGAAAATGAAAACATTTGATTTCTGAAGCCAAGTTGGAAAATTGTCTTTTCAAATTCGAAAACTTGAGTTTTTGAAATTGGAGTTTTCCAAACTAAAGTTTCTATTTCTTTTGAAATTGTTGAAGAGTCACATAGGCCTAAACTCAAGTATGCCTATTAATATTCGAGTTTTCCTTGATGGAAAACTTGCAATGCTCTCTGTAAGGTCCAATACTCGAGTATTCATTTGAATACTGCGGTATTGCTCTTAGTCATTCGCATTAGGCAAATTTTTGAAATTCCAATACTCGAGTTTTGATACTGAAAACTTGAGTATTGCCTCCTTCAACAAGTTTTAGCTTTCTTGAGACAATTTTTCAACCTTGGTTTTACAATTGATTGTTATTATCAAAACCCATAGAGAACTAACAAGAAGAAATACTGGCTTTTAAAACTTTCATAAATAATAAAAAAATTTAGTATTTTTGGAAGTTTTTTCTCACAATTTTCTTTCTATCCAAATATGAGGTTAGTGTATGGAACGATGTTACGCGTGCCCCATGTGAAATAATTTCATACATAAGAAACCCATCCATTGTCCCAATTTATTTCTAAAGACATGAAAGTTTGGCGCTGGCTGTTAAATAAACAAGGAGAATTCATTGATTAATTATACTTTGAAAACACTGGCACTTATGAGAGCAGCATATGAAAAGGCTTGCAATTTTATAAGTAGACATTAGAGTAAATGGGTAATAAAAATGGAACGGTCGTGGTAAACTGAAGGCAATTGAATGGTGAAAATAAAAATGAGAGCAAATGAGTGAGAATTTTTCCTAGACGGAAAATTTTGCATTGTTTCTCAAGCCTTGGCTTGCCGGTCTGTACGGGGAAAAAATGAATTGTATGTGAAATTTTGCTGTATGTGACTGTAAAGATATAGTGAATGAAATTTTATGATTTTTGTTATTAGCTGAGTGGATTAGTGTATTCTTTGCTATTTTTATATATGATTTTAATATAATTGTTTTTAATGATGTTGGAGCTTCATATGATGCTGCCTTTTCTTTAGATGAACCAGAGTTGGTGGGAAATGTTATTAGTGGAGATGTAACTGATATATACTAATGATTTTTTTTTTATTATATTTTGTTAATATAAATATACTATTTATATTAAAAATATTATTTAATGTTAAGACAAATCAGAACATATTTAAATATTAGTATTTTTAGAGTAATCTATTGTATTGGAACATATCAAAAATATCATGTTCGAATCGGTGCTTTATACTGATAAGTTACTGATATCTACCTCATCTAAACTTTTGTTATACTTTTAAAAAAAAAAAAACGTGGCAAGTTGAAGCCGGGGTGTGTATCTAACCCCCTTTTGTGGCACTGTGGCTAAAAAAAAAAAAAAAAAAACTCCGGTGCTAACAGAAAACACGTGACGGTCATTCATACTCTTGATTTCTAGGCGGCCAACCACTCAAATTCCCAAAATTTGAAATTTGAGAAGATGGAAAGCCAAAAGCCTAAAAACCTATCCACCACACACACACACTCACTCACGCTCAACCCAAGCCTCTGCCTCTTTATCTTTCTTATCATCGCCCCTCCCGTATCCACCATAAAACCCTAAAAAAGCCCTAACCATCTTCCTAGTCTTTCTCCAAGTATGGCCAAAAAGAAGGTGTCCCACCCTCAATCCCATGACCACGATTTGCATGAACACCATGCCCCTAATCCTCACCTTCACACCCAACGCTCCCATTCCCACCAGCCTACTAATATGGATGATCCTTCTGATCAGCTTGAGAAACTCAAGAACCTCAACTCTATTCTTGTCAAGGAGACCGCTGAACGCCGCCAACAGGTCGACTCTCTCACTCAGGACAAAGAGGCCTTGGAATCCGCCTTCAACCGTTCCGCCATGGAGAAGAGAGAACTCGAGTTTCAGGTCTCTGAGGCGGAAGACGGTAATGTAAGCCTGCATTTGAACACAGCTGTGGTTCTTGTTTATGTGCAGACCCAGGTGAGGGAAATGGGTTTTCACTTCCATCGACTTGTTGCTCAGAGAAATGAGATTGAGTCTGCTAAATCTGAGAGGGATGCCGAGGTTGCTATGTTGAAAGGAGAACTGAGTAAGCTCACGGTTCGTCTTGAAAGCGAGAGGGGCCAGTTAAGTAGGCTGAGCCGCGAGAGGGACGATTTGAGAGTTGATTACGACGGCCTGGTTGATGAGGTAAATCGTTTGAAGGAGAGAGTTGTTGAAGCGGAGAAAGCAGAGAGCAAGCATAGGAACGATCTTGAGAAGTTAAGGATGGAAGACGATAAGTTGAGGGAAGAAAAAGTTGAGAAAGAAGGAGCAATAAGAGAATTGACGACAGGAAGAGATTTGGCCCTGAAGAAGTCGGTAGAGTCTACCAAGTTGATTGATGAGTTAAGGGGAGAGATTACCGCAATTAAGAGGGATAAATCCAAGACCGAGGAGCAAAAACATGCACTAGAACTGAAAGTTAATGGCCTGGGGTTAGAGTTGAAGAAACTCAACGAGTCTCTGAAGAAAAGTCGGGAGGAAGAGACGTTTATGCGTGATAGCATTAACAAATATGAGAAGAATCTTGAGCAGGCATTTGAAAATGTGAAGAGTATGGAAATGGAGATCGATGCCTTGCGGAAGGGTGTCGAGGGGAAGGAACAGAGCATTAAGATGTTAACGGAGCAAAAAGATGGCTTACAGAAGGTTCTGGATATGGGTCAAAAAGAATTGGAGGAGAAGCAGCACATTATTGATGATGCACTTAGAGGGAAAAACGAGACTGAGCAGGCCAAAGTTGGCCTGGAGAATGAAATTGTTGAGCTCAACAGAGATATGGATCGACTGAAAGCTGATATGCACAAATTAGAAGAGTTATGCAGAGGCTTAGAAAAGAAGAACAAACAATTGCTTTCTGAAGTTGAACGCTATAGAAATACCGCTGACGAAGCCATCATTGAGAGGGATAACGTCAAGAAGGGATTTGAGGAGGAGAAAGATAAAGTGAAGAACTTAATTTTGGAGGTTGCTGAAATGAAGGACAAAATAGAACAAACTGCAGCAGAGTTAGGAGAGGTGAGAAGTGAGAAGGAAAAGCTGATTCAGAGGAATGAGATGATGGAAGGCCGTGTGAACACTTTAACGAAGGAGAAGGATGTACTGCAGGAGAGCCTTTCGGATGCTCAACGAAACTCTGAAGCTCTAAGAGCTAGGATTGAACGTTCAAGTCAGGCGCTGACACTGTTGAAGAAAACTGCTGTGCTCGTGTGCCACCCCATAAAGGATGAGAATGTAGAAGACGTGGTTTTGATTGAGAAGGTTGATGAAGAATTTGTGCAATATGCTGAAGAACTGGATGCGATAAAAAATGCTTTCAAGAACAAGAATAAGATGGTGGAAGACATGAAGCAACAACTGGTATCACTTCAAAACTGTGCAGCTGAGGCACAGAAAAGAAAGGGCTTGTGGGCCTTGATCTCTTCTGTGACTACAATTTTCGCTGCGGCATTAGCCGCTTATGCTGCAAGAGCACGCTGAATTTTCTTCACTTTTGGTTTTTCACACAAGTTGCTCTATGTGATAGTTTAGGGGTTACCTGTTTTCTTATGATGTAGTTGAACTTATCTCTGATCTTCCTACCCTAGAAAAATAATCATATCATCAAATGGACAACTTGCTATTCTGTGTTCGCTTACTGGATAGCGCCCACTAATTTGCGTATGCTCGCTTTCAAACTCCGTAACTTATTACATTACGCTCACGACTTGACGGTAAAGAAAATTCTAGGTATTACCCATGAAAAAAATGAGCCAATAAAAAAGAACCAAAGAATAAGCCTTTGTACATAGTAACAATTTTTGTATTATATTATATATTGTTATAAAACTGAAAGAATTCTAGAGAGAAGTCAGAGGAAATTCTAGAGAGATGAATTGAATTCTCATTCAAGTGTAATGAATAGTTACAGGAGACCTCTATTTATAGAAGGATGCAAATAGTAGATTACTATGCGTATATACCATGTCATCCTGTATTTGGAGATTATGGGTCAATGGACATCCACATAATAAGAATATTCATAACACTTCCCCTTGGATGTCCATTTATGAATGTGCCTCGTTAAAAACTTTAACTAGGAAAAACCCAGTGGGATAAAAACCTAGCCAAAGAAAAGAGTACATCATCCATTAATACACTATCCAGTGCTGCCTTATTAAAAACCTTTCTAGGAAAAACCCAGTGGGATAAAACCCAGATAAGGGAAAAAGAGTACAGCGTGTATCGTCTCCTCCTCTTGATTACATCAGTGTTGCTCCCCCTAATGACTGCATTGCTTCAATGTCTTTCTGAGCATATTATACTTTCTGTCATCAAATATTCTGTTAAAAACGCCCAATTTGATTGTTCATTATATACCTGCAAGATCTAAATCTGTCAAGTAAAGTCATAATAATCTTTTCATAAATATATATGTGCATATAGAAATTCAATAAATGTTTATTCAAATAATGATGCTATATGCACTATCATCTTGAGTCCTTTTGGGACATATGTGTTTCTGGCGCCTTATGTGCTTCTAGCACATACAAATATGTTGTGGCTCATGATCCTCATTATCATTCATTGCAGCATATGCTATCATAGATATTATTAACGTCGACTTCATTTTCAGTCCCATCGGATTTCATTCATAATTTATTGAGATCTCATTATATTTACATATATTAGGTACCTAGGTCTCTCTTGGACCACAATACACTTTTCTTGTAATATCTCTTCTGGAGATAACATTTCATCAAAAGATAACTCTTTTGGAGCTTTACTTAATTATCCTCGACTTGATCATCTATATTTTATAGCTCCTTTTCTCTTTCGAGGATTTTTATCTTTATAACCGATGGACCAGCAACACTTCAGGCGTGCTTTATAACAATTCATATAGGAGCATTTGCAGTTGGGACATGTGACTTTGTCACTTTAGGTCAGTAAATGCTTTTAGCATTTGATTAGCTAAAATCTGCAAATGAATTATCTTTTAAACTTTTAGTGCACATTTCTTTGTATGAGGACCAATATGAGCCAATGATAATTCATTTCACTTTATCTTTACCCAATTTGCTTATTTTTCTCCCCCTCATCAAATCATCAATTTTCTTTGTATAT
The DNA here is from genome assembly GCA_037074495.1 of Acacia confusa. Taxonomy (NCBI): domain Eukaryota; kingdom Viridiplantae; phylum Streptophyta; class Magnoliopsida; order Fabales; family Fabaceae; genus Acacia; species Acacia confusa. The sequence continues at coordinate 987,385 of CM073507.1, read as the reverse complement.
CCATCTATGTGCATTGTAATAGATTAATAATCATTACACATTTAAAACATTTCAAGATGGAATTAATCTGGCTCCTGACCAAAAACCAATTATACGGGGAGAATTCTGTTGGCTTATATAATTGCTGCAAATATACACAACATATAAATTTTGTTCTCATAATCATTGATCTATCCATTCATGGATACTTTAATACATTATTTCTGGATCATTCAATCTGGAAATTGCGCGCATAATATATTGCAAACTTCTAGTTGCAAACATCACTGCAAACTTTGCAGATTTATAATCTCATATGTAAACTTTCAATTTGATATATTTCCAGAGATCCATTTCCAATAATTATGTCTATCTGAGAACAAGCAGCACATAATATATGACTCGGATGATCAAACAAGTCATGCCAACTTTCCATATGATTTATCATCAAATCTAATATTCATTTTGGGGGAATCAATATAGAAACATTCACAAAGAATTATCACATAAATATTCACACTTGATATATATTATTCTCCCCCTCAAGTGTGAGACCTTAAAAATTAATTCATGAAATTTCCATACAATATTCCATGATAATAGCATATATGATATCTATTTCATTAAAATTCCACAGATTTCTAAATGCATTATCAATGCATAATTTTGTTACTTCTGGTAACAAAATTTCCATTTTCCAGAATCAACAAACAAATATATATTAAATACAAAATCATCAGGTGTATAATTGCAGATTCACGAGCGCAATACTGTGTAATCACAGGCGCATCACTGTGGAATCACAGGCGCGACAACTCAGATTGTCGTATACATATAAAGTCAAAAAGATTCCAGGCTCGTGCTTTATAGGGAGCAAATCTGTAGAGATTTAACAGGACTACGCAAATCTGCAGAGATTCAATAGGATTTAATTCAACTATAAATAGAGGAAGGCAAACGAACATGCCTCACAAACACTCAAGCATCTGATAATATCAACTACCAGATACTCACACATATTTCTCTAAATTCTATTGCCATGGCAGGACCAAGCAGTTTTATCCCAGTTTCTGATACATTTGAAACAGCATTACTTGATGCTTTGTTGTATGATGATCAGCATAACATGTCATTTACTTCTTTGTTATCTCCTAATCCCTTTGAAATGTTTATTCCTCCTTCTACTATTCCTCCTTCTGCTTCAAATGTACCTACTTCTCCCCCTAGAACAAGTGTTCTTCCTCAATCTACAAGGATTGAAGGTACAACTGAAGCAGGTTCATCAAGGAGGCCTGTTAAGAGGTGTAGAACTATGGCAGAACTAATGGAGTCTACCAATCCAGTTCAGCCAATAGTGTCGGCAGTTAATCAACCAGCATTCACTAGCCAGCAAACTATCATCAGTTTGCCAGCAACAACTAGCCCGACAACAACAATCAGCCAACCAACAACCAATAGCCAGCCAGCAACAATTAGCCAGCCAACAGCTACAAGCCAATTAGCAACTACTAGCTTATTGGAATGTAGTTGCTGTCATGTTTTACGGGAAATTATTCATACCAACGGACTTCAGTACCATAAACTTGAAGTTCATGGAAGAAGAACAGGTATGATTACCCATGCTGTTTTATTTGAAAAAGTACAGGATAAATCTTATAATACTGACAGGCTTCCAATGTTTGATTTCACAAAGAAAAATTTTGAAGAAATCAAACAATTTTTGACACAGTATTGTATAGATTTACAAGCATCAGGATATATCTTGATGCGTGATCCTGTATTAGCCTATCATGAGGTTCTCTGTGTTGGTTCGGAATGGGCTATAAATCCAAATGACCTCCATGGAAGTTCATTTCAAACCAATATTGAACACTCATTAGGCAAAGGAAAACAACCTGCAGTAAGTATACCCTATGATACTTCATCCCTTAACCAGGGTGAATTATATAGGTTATCTATGGAGCAAAGAGAAAGAATAAAGAAAACAACGCTCCATGATTTAAGAAATTATTTTCACTTAACCCTTGATGAAGCGAGTAAACAATTAAATATGTCTACTCACACCATACAAAAAATCTATCAAAAAGGAGGGTTAACGGAGTGGCCACACAAGAAGCTCAAGAAACTTATGACGCAAATCTCGATATTACGAAGAGCTTTGCCTCATCTGGATCCCATCTCAAGAGAAGCAAAAGAAGAAGACATTAAATATCTTCAGAATGAGATGATTAAAGTTTGTAATGATGTTGAGCCACTCGCAATTAAACTTTGTTGAAATAATATTTCCTTTTGCTTAATTATTTTGTTTATGAATATTCTTTTCTCGTATTTATAAAAATTGTTATAATCATAGAAATCACATAACAACTATAATAATATATTTGCTTCATTCACTTCTGGGAATGAAGTTGGATAAAAATTCATGATCCATAACTCACTGATTTGTTTGATCATGGCAAGAAATTAATCCACAATATTGCTACTACAATAGCAAATTGAATATATTTATTTATAATATCAATCATGATCATACAATCCCTTGTCTCATAATTTAAGGGAATATTTAATGCCAAATATACAATTTTGAGGCCTTTATACAACTGATAACATACAAAATTTATGGATCAAATATTGTTTCATAATTTGTCTCTTGTTATCAGGCTAACTTGCCTCTTGGCTTCAGGCAATCTTGCCTCTGAAATTAAGGCTATCTTGCCTCTTAGACTCAAGCCAATTTATGCCTCATCTCTCAAGCCAATCTATGCCTCATCTCTCTATGGCATTTTGATCTCATAATAATATATATGATCTTTTAACAGTTTATCTTCAGGATAAATAAAGTATAAGCATAATAAAATAAATAGATGGAACCCACTAATAGTGTGGTTGCCATAAATAATAAAAGGAAGGGGAATATATAAATTGTAAATAAATAAATAAAAATAAAAGGGAAAAGGGGGATATAATGTAATAAATAAATAAATAAAATAAAATAAAAGACTGGAAATAAACGTGCTAAATAAATAAAAAGAAGATGAAATAGGAATAAATAAATAAAAAGAAGATGAAATAGGAATGGGAGTAAACTCACAGCGAGACCTATTTCATCCAAAAGTAAGAAAGAAGATGCATATGTAAATGTAAATATAAATATAATATATAGAAAGCAGTAAATAAATAAAAATGAAAGGAAGGGGGATATAAAGCAGTAAATAAATAAATAAATGGAGTCCACTAAAATAGTGTCACTACCATGAAAAATAAATAAAGCGGTAAAAAAAAAATATTATAAATAAATGGAGCCCACTATACTAGTGTTGCTTCCATAAAAATAAATAAAGCAATAAAGAATTAAATTAAACAAATGGTGCCCACTAATATATAGTGTTGCAACCATGGAAAATAAATAAAGCGGTAAATAATAAAATAAATGGAGCCCACTAATATTAGTGTTGCTACCATAAAAGATAAATAAAAAAAAAATAACATAAAAGTAAATTCGTAAAAGTAAATATTAGTTACATAAAAATAAATGTTAGTAAAGTTAGTAACAATAGTAAAATATCAAATTAAAACAATTTAAAAAAAAAAATAATAAATCTAGATTTCCAATATGAAGTCAAATTAATAACAATAATAATAAAAATAAAGTTTAAAAATTTACTTAGCTCCCTTTTAAAATAAAATTATTATTATTATTATTTTTTTTTTAAACACTATTTTGTCGGCTAAACAGTGGCTCACAATAATACAACCCAGATCCTCTTCTGCTTGCCAGGTCCGAGCAAACAAGGGAGAAAACATTATAATATATTTTTTTTTTATTAATTTGTTGACATATACAAACAAAGAAGACCAAATGTCAATTATTATAACCTTAGAGCCCACCGTTTTTTTTTTCTTTAAGTAATATTATAATCAAATAAAGATAAACAATAGAAAAGGAACAACTAAATATAATGCCCCATGACTTACCTTCCACAAAACCGTCGGTGGTTTTGAAGATTTAGCAGTTTCTCCATCCGTGAAACACATGGGCCCACTGAAAAATTTTCAATCTTCACGTGCTTTCTCTGGTCCTTCTTTTTCTTTCACCCTTTTTTTTTTTTATTTTCTCTTTCTCTCCTGTCGGCAGCCTACTCTTTTTTTTTTTTCATAATATTCTATTCTTTTCTCTCTCTCCACACTTTCATCAAGCTTCTTGCTCCTTTTCTTCATTAGAGGCGTGAAGGAACTATTAAAAGATGAATTAAAAGAAAAGAGAAGGAAGAGGTGGCCAGTGATGGCTAAAGGGACCGAATGAATTGATGGAGAGAATGAGAGATGTGAAGAAGGAAGAGGAGGAGAAAAAAAAAAAAATAGAAGGCTAATTCTATGGAGATATAAAAAAGGGAATCGCATGACCAAATTGATTTAGAAGCAGATCTGAAGATATCAGAGTTTTTCAAGGAGTATGAAACACACTCAGAGGATTGAAGGCGATGAGGAGCATGAAAAATAATTCCCATTAGGAGAGAGAAAAAGAAGATGCAGTGAATGTAGGAGGAAGGGAGCGATTTGAGAAAATCAATGATGATGGCAGCTGAAGAGGTAAGATTAAAGGGGGAGCAAACGATGTTAGAGATCTAAGAAAATTTTTTTAGAAGAAGGCTCAGATCGTCAGCATTCGTGTTGATAACGTGTTATAAAACTGAAAGAATTCTAGAGAGAAGTCAGAGGAAATTCTAGAGAGATGAATTGAATTCTCATTCAAGTGTAATGAATAGTTACAGGAGACCTCTATTTATAGAAGGATGCAAATAGTAGATTACTATGCGTATATACCATGTCATCCTGTATTTGGAGATTATGGGTCAATGGACATCCACATAATAAGAATATTCATAACATATATTTTATATTCTTTTAGATGTTTCTGTAGCTAGAAAACTAGTATATTCTCTTTGAAATGTATTCAAATCATGGGACCATGGGCGTGATAATTATATTTATTTTATTGAAGCATTTTCATGCATACAATTTCTTTAGCGTAATTAATAGAGTATATGTTTTAATTAAAATAAAAAGACTTTTTGGAATAATTCCTTTTAACAGAAAACTTTGACAAAAAGTACTCCGTCTGACAAGTTGATTTTTTTTTTAAGAAAAATTAAAGAAGTTAATTAATTTTTTTTTTCCAAACTAATTATTTGACTGATAAACTAATAAATAATATAAAGATACATAATATATAATATGATTAACTAACATATTTTGATTCTTTAATCTCTAAAAAAAATTAATTTTATTTTACATTTTGGACAGGAGGGAGTCAATATCTATTGCAACAGAGTACTACATAGTTTCAGAAAAATGTCATGGTTTCAACATAAAAGAGAATTTATGGATTACCATAAACATAAAGGGAAAAGTGGAAAAAGTTGGTCACATTAGATCAAATTATATTCATAAGATTAACATGTGAATGATTTCTCCCAAAACTGTCGAGTTTGCAGAAGCAAGCCATCAGAACCGATAAACCCCACTATTTCTTCACAGGCATATATCGCACACACACTGGAGTTGAACATTCACTGAAGTAGTATATTCCAATTATATTTGCAAAGGCTGCCGAACGTTGAACAAGAGCAATCAATCCATTGACCCCAGAAAGTAGAATTAGCTATATACGGAAGAGGCATTAACCAAACACTTACATGAAGATAGCATAGACGTGTAAAAATACAGGGACTTGATATCATTAAAACTTGACCTATTCGTGTTCCAAAACTAGCAAATACTACATATATATATATATATATATATATATATAACACTGGGAAGGCGACAAGCCCCACAGGTTGGGCATCGAGGTCACGCCCAAGATAACTGTCTCCTCTCTTTTTTGGCTGGAAGTCAGATGGGTTAAATCATAACACCCTAACGGTTCCTTCCAACGAACCAGGAAATAGCTTTCACCGATCTACATCATCGCCCAATTCCAGACGATGTGCACCGGAAAACATACAGCGATATGCTGGTTACACTGCCACATACGCCAATCCCAGAACATTAAATACCAGAACAGCAAGTCCGGGTGCAGGGTACTATAGAAACCACGATACACAAAAAAAGTAGGAAGTGTACCTACACATTCTTCTAAACTCCGTTTGTTTTGGCAACAGTCTAGCCTACGAACGGTCAGAGCTCACAAAATTTCTTATCTCATCCATGACCGGAGAGAAATGCTCATTATTTGGCAACAAGTAAAACCCAACTGTGGCCTGCTCCAGGAATAGCAACTTCACATCTTGCCCTGCTTTCTCAAGCCCTCTGGCGTAAGCCAACTGCCAGTCCTGAACCAGATCCAAACCAGCTACCACAACAAGGCTCTTTGGGAAGGCAATCCCTTCAAGATTTTTGCCCTTAGGACCAAACGGGTTACATGCTGGATGGTTTCTATCTTCCCCTTCTGGCAGAAAAGCTCTCCAATACCAGTCCCGGTCTTTGATTGTAACAAAATATTTCCCATCCAGACGCTTTTCAGACTCAGATCTTCCTTCCCCACCAAACAATGGATTGAGCAGTATATTTCCCCATACTTCAATTCCAGATTCTGCGGCTCTCGTGGCAACATGGTGGACGATGTTCCCACCTGAGCTATCTCCCACCATGTAAATGTGAACTTTCTGATCCTTCCTACTCTGAAGCCATGATCTAGAACTAATCCATTTGAGAGCTGCCCACCCATCATCGTATGCACAAGGGTACCTGTTTTCAGGTGCACGCCTATAGTTCACTGATACGACTACAGCCTTGCAAATGCCCACCAGTCGGCGACATAGAGTATCATATATAGCGCTATTGGCAGAGGAATGTGCAAAGCTTCCACCGTGAAAGAATATAATGACGGGCATAACCTCAGCTGTTACTGGCTTCTCAAGGTCAACAATAGTCACATGCGTCTCTTCTCCTTCAGCAGGTCGATAAATTCGACATAGGAGATTGATTTCACGGTCAACAATAACATCAAAGGAGAAAACCCCATCAACAGGGTTAGCATTGGCTGGAACCTTCCGATCTAGAAACTCCGCCAAGTGCCGGTTGAAAGTTCCATCAGGACGACGGAGAAGATTGTAGGCCAACTTAAAATTGGAGATAAGAACCCACATATTTAGCGGCACTACCATCTACAGGAAATCAAAACAGAAGATTACCTCAAAAAGAAAACTAGGTATAATCGCAATTTTGGGGGCAAAAAAAAAATTTTAAAAAAAATAAATAAATAAAAAAGTTGCTTTCAACATGGTAATTTACAAGCCCTAGAAACATCAGAAATCAGCAAAAGACGCTCCACAGGGTGCTTAACCCAAAATCAGAAAATAATGACGAACAGGGACCCTGAATTGAATAGATCAAGGGTAAATCCGTAGTGTCTATGATGGACCAAGGAGAAGAACACTAAACATTAGATAGGTCTTCAAACTATTTCGATCAAGACCCTCCATTAGGTTTAGAACTATTACATAAAAAGACCACCCACGTACCTCCACCTCCTGAACCCCTTGAAAACATAGATAAATATATAGGCGCGCGCGCGCAGCCCGATGGATCCTCTCATCAATTCAAACATAATAATCAAGAAAACAAGGCACAAATGCGAAAGTGATATTTGTATGTAATCCAAAAAAAAAAATCCCTTGTGAAATAATAAGAATCGGAACCAAAAGAGGAAAAAGCCCAAGTAACAAAGGTAAAATACAAAATTCCCCCGAAGGCGGCGTACAAGCTACCGATATACAGTTGGCAATCAAAATAATAATCCATGAGAAGGCACCCTTTCCCTTCCCCTGGGAAGCCAGACTCTCCGATACACTTTTTATCAACAAACAAAAGGCCTGAAACCGATGAAAAGCCACAACGCTTAACGAACAAGGGAGAGAGAGAGAGTTGAAGAGCAAAAGGTGATGAAAGGAATAGGGACGGAAATGCAAAGGAGAGAAAGATAATGGAGCATACCTTGGACTCTTTGATGTCAACCTCATCACTCCGAGCCATGAGAGGATACGGCGGAGGATCAGCGGCAACAGATCGTGGAAGGGATAACAGGAGTCACAGAGCTTCAGTTACTGGGAAAGGAAAGAATCCCATAAAAAATCGCAATTGGGCAGCGTGTTTGGGAGTAAGATCCCAAGGCTTCATCAACCAATGGCGTGGAGAGAAGAGAGACCCAAATAGGTTGGAGATGACTCAAATGTCAGGGATCAGGGGCATGGAAACAGGAGTGGCCGAGAGAGCGGACAAGCGAAGGAAAAGAAGAAGTGCGCACTGTAGAAAATGCGTGGAGACAAATGCTAAAGTGCAACATGAGTGAAGGAGGGCCAGGGAGGGAGACGACAGAGCGGGCGACAGAAAAAGAACTGTTGCGAGGGACCCACCACGCGCCCACCCAGACAAATTGATTTTTTTTCTAATTTTCCATATTTGTATTCGTTGCGAACGTTATATTTTGTATTTGCTTCCAAAAAAACAAAACGGAAGATTGTCGACTCCCCCTCCGGACCCAACGGAACGGAGGCGACAGAAGGCATCCGTTCCGTCGTCCGTCCGTGCGTGCGGGCCGGCAGTTGCACGTGACGGCACCTCCAAATAAAGCCATCATTTTTGGGAATTAATCAATTCCACATCCTCCCTTGTGATATTAATTTCGTCTCCATTTAACACGAGAAGACGATGGAGAATAAATAAAAACAATAATAATTTGGTGGGGATAAATAGAAATTGTTACTGGTAGTAGTGAGTTGGTGGGCCATGGAGGAGGAGAGGGGGTGAATGAAGGTGACAACAATGGGGGGCCTTCCTATAATTATTATGGAACCCACATCCACATTTGGAAGTATTAACGTGTGGCCCCTCCTTTTGTATTTTTCTGATTTACTCCTTCCTTTCCTTTCTGTTTATCGAAATCAGTTTCCTACTATAGGTAAGAGGTAAGGGAGAGCTCATCTGTATCCGTATGTGTGAACGAGCTTCTCACTATTTAGATTTAGATATGAACAGTTTAAATTTTTTTTTTTTGAAATAATGTTTATTTAAAGATTAATTTTATTTTAAATTCTTTATCTATTAATTTTTTTAAAAATAAATAGAAAGTTAAACAAAATTTGAACTATCAAGATCTAGATCTAGATAGTTAGAAGGAACTCGTCCATACCCCTACCTATCCTACCTATCTAGAGGAGGATAGACAGGAAAACTAGTTGCTCCCTTCACTTGTCTTGCCGTTACTTTTGACACCCCATCTTTTTTAAAAATAAAAAATAAAAAGATCAATGATTAATTCACTCCATGTTTGAATGGAGTGTGATGTGGATGGGTGTGTCACCCCGTTTTAATAAATGAAAGGCCATATTTTAAATTGTTGTCATTTACTACTATTTTTTGCTATACTTGTCTTCCTGCACCCCTCGCCATCACTCATCACTCACTTCAATTGTTGTTCGTTGTTTGTTGTGTGGATAATAATTCACCACATCCCCTCCCATTATTCCCTCACTCCTCTTTTATTTTATTATCGTCATTTCGTTGAAAGTGGGATAAAAAAAATATCTTCTTCCTTTTTCTCCCTCTGCGGCCCTCGCTTCCCCACTTCCAAATCGTACCCAATCTCAACCATTCATTTCATTATTGCTATTACCACACAATAAAAACTAAATATAACGCTCCTACTGAATTCCTTTTCTGCCCCTGTTTTTAAAATAACTTCCATTTAAATTATTCAAAATATTCCTCCATTACCTTCATATAAGATATAGGAAACTTAGTTAATATGATATCTATTTTTTAAAACATTTTAGTCATTTTTCTTAATTCTCTCATCTCTCATCTTCCATGTTTATAGTTGAGAGCATTAATAGAAGCAAATTAAGAAAATATTGACAAATATAAAAATTATATCTTATATAAGATCAATTATATTAAGAATTAGAGGGAGTAATAAACTTTAACAACATTTAACTATAAAGCTCGTGTGTGTGTATCTCTGTCTGTATGTGATCAACAGTTGTTTGATGTCAATAACTATAAAAATTATAGATCTTTTATAGTATTATTATTCTTTATTCATTTCGGAGTTTGTGACCGTCCCTTTCAGTACATATATCTCCTTTAACACTTGAATCCTAAAATGACCTAGCAGAGCCTTACATCACTAAACCAACTTTATGTTGATAGTATTAAAAATTAATCCCTGATTCTCTTTATAAGGTGGAGAAAGAAATTTTTCCCACCTCATTAATTTTTTGAAGTGAGGGTACAATTTAACCTTTCACTTATTATGGTGTTAATTTTATTTTTGTGTGGTATTATATATATTAAGAAGGTCTTATTTGGTCTGCGTAAAAAATATTAAAAATATTATATAAATAAGATTAGAAGAGTATACACCCACGTCCCAGGGGACGAAATACTTTATTGGTAGTATTATCTCGTTAAATATTTGGACTGAGCCCAACGCCTCCAATGTCACGGAACGTAACTATTGTTATCCAAAGGCATCGCCACTTACCAGCCAACAACTCGTGATAACGCGTAAACTCCATTCCTATTTATGGCAGTACGTAGAAGTTCATTTTCTAACGTATTTTATGGTATACGTGATAACATATGAGATGACTTTTATCTCAACTTTCATAAACTTACTTCTAATGATTACTCAAACATGCCCGCCTCATAGTTCATCTTGTTTGTATTCATGTCCAATCTATTCCAAATAAAAAAAAAAAAAAAAAAACCTTCAACGTAGATTCAGGTTATGTACCTTCATTCAACTCAAAAATACTTTCATGAATGTTAAGTAATTAAAGTTTTTATTTAACATATTTCTAAGTCACTTGTAAATTCTAATATGTTTGAATTCAACCAAGAAAAATGTTAAATCTCATTTACTCCGCTTCCCCCTTTTGAAGCATATTTTCAAGCCCTTTTTTGTTTTGATCATTTTTCTTAAAACACCAACAATTGTTATCATAATTAAGGATGCATATGACCTGAAAGTAAGGGTCTCCATGTTTCATAGGAGTAACGTGCTACTCCCTCTGGTTCTTATTATAAGGCACTAACTATCAACATTTTTTTGTCTTTATTATAAGGCACCAACTAATTACCTTTAACTAACTTATTTATTACTATTTTCCCATTATATCCTTAGTTTTAACTAACTATTTAACTTTATATCATTAAAGTATGAGTAAAGTTGAAAACATTTATTAATTTTGCATCAATTTAATGACTTAACTTTCATTCCTTGGTCTGTGTGAAAAAATAGTTAGTGTTTTGTAATAAAGACCAGAGGAAGTATATACTAAGATATTTTGAATCTCATTTAGTTTGCATATAAACATACTTATCATTGGGTTGGTCAGTGTGGAAGAAAAACTCGGTAAGGGTCTTGCATTCTGAATCTTATATGCTGAATTTGAGTGGCAGTCACGATGTTGGATGACAGTGAGGATTGAAATAACTATATCTCATCTCCCTCCTCTGACAAAATTAAATAAATTTGTTCGATCCTAGGACGTAGTGCTATGATATTATTCTCAGTAAGTCCTATTTCTTAAGATTTCCCTTGAAGAAATCATTTCTTTGCTATTTTGTTAGTTATCTCAACATATTTCTTTTAATCACAGATCATATATCTTGTGATAATCAGCATAACATATTATATTATTTAATGGCAAAGTTTTCATTTCCCTATATTCCTAGCTACTATTTAAGTGGAATTCACAGGTATTGTGTCACAGCTGATAAATGTCCACTTTTACTGCTCTATGATTTTCTTTCTTAGCATCATTTTATTATGAATTTTGCTAGACGATATATGCTCTTTTAGGTACACAGCTTGGTGGCAGTTGCTGTTGGAGTTCTGCTCTTTCTATTGACCAGCTTTTCTGATCCGGGAACAATAACGGCTGGCAATGTTTCTCAGTATCTTTCTGCTTATCCATATGATAACATCATTTATTCAGAGAAAGTGTCCAACGGGCAAAATTCCAAAGTCAGTTTGTCACCAGTGTAACTTTTTTAGTCAAATTATCAATTTCAGTTTATTTGTAAACTTATCTTTATGCAGACCTGCTAGGTCCAAGCACTGCAGCATTTGTGACCGACGTGTTTGGCACGCTTTGACCGTCACTATGGATCGATAGTCATTATTTGACGACGATGCTCTCCTATTTTATTTGATTGTTATGTGGCTTTTCATTTAGAATGTCACCTTTTTTTCTTTGCGTGCATGTGCTGATGAGAATAATTTTCTTTTCGGAACAATTGCATTAGGGAGAGAAATAATCGATATTTCATGTCTTTTCTTTTCTGGTCAGTGCTTTTTTGGTCCATCTGTTTGTTGTGGTCAACAATGCATACCCTTGTATGAGTGTGATCCTATATGTGGTTTAACCCCTGTGCGGCGTAACATGTGTATATATTGATCTGTCTTTCGATCTTCCTATATCTATGTGGACTTTGATACTCATTGAAGACATCAAAAATTGTGGACAAAGAATTCTTTGCAATAATATTTGCAAGGTGAAAAAATATATAAATATCCCAAGTAAAGGTAGGATATCACTCGTACCATTCTTATCCCAAAACCACCTAAAACGGCAAATCGAAATAGCTATAAATAATCATAAAGTGTAATATAAATTAGTAGAAGAATCATATATACATGATTACTGTTGACCTCCCATGAGGTCTCTACACCCAATATGTGCACTTCTTTCCCACAGGAAACCTATAAGAGAAATCGATATAAGAAGATAATTGAACTAAGGTCCCCCTTAAATTTGTTTCAGGTGTACCAGTCAGCATATATATAACCTTCTGTGCCTTAATACAGCCTCTTTTGTGATTCAACTGTAAGGTATGGAGAAGCTAGCCAGAGAAATCCATCAAATCCCTAACTTTTCTTTCAACAAAAGGATTTTGATTGACATTCAATCTTTATGTCAATTCCTCACTGTTTCTGGATCAAAGTACTATACCTGAAAATACTTGTTTGTTTCAAAATGTCTTAACCCCAAGCCTTTTCATATACTGATTTTGATGGTGACTTAATATTATCATCACCACCGAGAAAGCCGAGGTACTAATTAAAATATCTAAGCTCATTCTATTCTCTTTACCCCATTATCAGTTAATAGTACATTTTATCTGACTTTACTGAGGCAGGCAGGCAGGCTAGTTTATGCTTTTGAATGACTAACCCTAAAAATTTTTGAACCGCCAAGTTAAAATTTGTAGGAAAAACACTTACACACCCCTCCCTTGGTTGATTTCTGTTTCACATTCGGTGTGCAACAAGTCATCTCTTTTCTTTCTCCTATTCAGTTTTATCACGTGATTCTTCAATTATCTTGTAGGCATTTCCTACTATGCCTGTATGCAACAGTTGCCGTTGGTCTGATCATATCTATCATTGTTGGAAAACTACAATAACTGATAATTGTACATATTCTAACGTACAGGTAATATTGGTTCAGTTGTAAGATTGATCTGAATTCTAAGTTGTTTTGTTATACTAATGCTGAGATGTCTCTCACCTCATTCGTCTAGTTTATTATGGAGTAGTAGAGAATTCTTTTATGGGTTTAGCTATTGCACAGGTGAGGGATTTGTTCTTCTATCTTTTTTTATGCTTCCTATCGTTGCTTCTTGTTAGAGTGGAAGTCTTCGCCTTATCTTGATCTTGTAATTTACTGGAATGCTATTGGCTGGTTGAATACCTTGGTTTGGAATTGGGTTGGAATGGACTGGGAATAATGATAGCCGTCACGTCGTGATGAACGATGCTTTTAATTTTGTTTTTTTTTTGGGGTAATGGATGCCTGATGCAGTTTTGATAAACACGTCGACCCTACCATTTCATTGAACATTCACGATTTTTATGCTACTTTAGCAAATTGGGTTGCGTCATGTCTCAGACAAAATGATCTAACACTAGGTTACACGTTTAAAATCGGCGTATATCTTCTGAAAACTATAAATAGAAGCTTTTGGTCAGCTTACTGGCTTGTTTAACCGAGAATATAAAAGTTTATTAGTGTAGAACCTACAACCTATATAGATATGTGTGAAATGGTTGTCAGGACAGTCTGATTTGATTCTTTCGTAGTATCTTCTCATTGTGTACGTTTTTCTTGTTCTTTATACCCGTCCCCTTTATCCCATGTAATATCCTAGTATATATTTCCGATGTTAAAGAAGTAATTTTACACATAATCTTTACTTTTAGGAATGTTTAATATCACAATTTTTTTTAGACTAAAAATACATACGATATTACGTTTTGGGAGCAAAAATATCACGGGCCGTTAGTTGACCAGACGTTGACCGTTAAGTCTAACGGAATAAATAGTAACTCTGTTGAAATTATCATTTTGTCCTTAATTTCAAGCTGAAATTACCATTTTACCCCAGTTTTAAATATATTTTTTTAAAAAAACTAAAATAACCTCTCCCCGCCACTGGACCCCACCATCGGCGGCCACCTCCGACAACTTCTTCCGGCCGCCTCCCCTTAGTTTTAAATAATTTAAAAAAAAAAAACTAAAATAACCCCTCTCTGTCGGTGGGCCCCACCATCGGCGGCCACCGCCGGCGATTGACGGCCACCTTCGGAGACCTCCTCTGACAGTCTCCCCTTAATTTTAAATATTTTTTTTAAAAAATAAAATAAAATAATCTCTCTCCGCCGGTGAACCCACCACCGGCGCCGGCCACTTTTAAAATATCAGGCTGTTCTGTCCTGTTGATACGTGATAGGGTTCAATCATTATATTTGCAAAATGCTTACACTAACGAATATGCCCAGGCTTGATACGAATTTAAAAATATAGCTGAGATTGGGCCACATTTACTGTTTGTTTTTTGAACCTAAAAAAGCTGCAACTGCAATTTTGACTTGAATGAAATTAATTTATTGGTTTTCTCTGTTGGATTCCAGACCTGTAAATGGGAAGAGTACATTAGCTGTCAGAGGAAACTGAATGAAGAAGAGTTCTGTGATGCAGTCCCAAGAGCAAGTATGAGTGGTGCGAGCAAATAAATGGAAAGCCTTTTTCCATAGACCATCTCCTGATAAAGTGGATGCATGCTCTGAAGAATAATATTTATCATAGAGGATTCATTCACAATGTGCAGGAGATTATTTTGCCCCATTCTACAAGACGATCATTTATTGGAACCAAATCTAAGCCTAGCGGAGACGTGATTGTTCTTACTCTGTATCTTGTAAGAAATGAAATTATTAAAATTTTTGTTCGCTTGAAGTTATAGATTTATAGTTGGAAAACACTGGTAGGAGTTTCACTCAACTTACCTAAACTTATGATTATAGAAAAAGTAAAGAAAGGACAATACGTGAATAGAAAATTATTTTTTTATGGTCGATGAGGTGACGTGATTTATTCATTCATTTATCATTATTCAATATTTTTATGGGTTAAAGTATACATGAGATTTTATTATACGCCTAACATGAAAAATATCTACCAACTAAAAAGAAAAGAAATATAATGTAACACCTCCGGATTTATAGAGTTCAAATAACATAAAAATTCTAATAATTTTCATAACTAATAATAGAAATACAAAATAATCAACTTCCAGAAGGTGTCATCGCCGCACTTATATGGAACAAGGCTTCTTATTACAGGAAATAAATCTAAACTTAAGCAGAAAGTTTATTTCAAAAAATAAAATAAATAACTAGATGAAATCCTAATTAGAATTCGACGTCTTCCTCACTTCTCACTGCTAACCCCAATCTCTGAAACCTGTTCATTGAAATTCTGCTCCCCCGAAGAA
This sequence comes from Acacia confusa, assembly GCA_037074495.1. NCBI lineage: Eukaryota > Viridiplantae > Streptophyta > Magnoliopsida > Fabales > Fabaceae > Acacia > Acacia confusa. The sequence continues at coordinate 971,560 of CM073507.1, read as the reverse complement.
TCATCGTAGCCCAAGGATACAAACATCAGCAAACGCTGATAATCCTAATTAGGTAAAGGTAATATAAAATAAAATAAAATGAATAAGTAAATAAATAAATTTAAATAAATTGAAATAAATGAAATAATTATAAACTATATGTAATCATGCGGTGATTTCAATCAAATTAATCATTATCTTTTTAAATTCATTTAGACCTGGGAAATCCTGCTAGTCACAAATCATTAAAATTGGTCATATCATAATTTTCTTCTTAGTATGCACACCTCTTCCCAAAGCTACTAGTGTCCCGGGAAACTCTGCCAGACATCACTTTTGGAAGAACGGATATATCGGTTCACATCAAATAAATTCTTGAAGACATAAAGCCTTAAAAGTCTGTTCATCACTTTAGGAGGTATCACCTCAAAGCGATCCTCCCACTTGTTAATTCATTATAAGTAGTTTAGACCCATAAAATTCCTAAATTATTTTTATTAGGTGTATGCAGATATTTGTAACAAAATAATAATAAAATCCTTTACTCTTACAAGAAAGGGTTGATCTTAATTTCACAATTATAACTCTTTATGGGAGCTCGTGAGTTTTCTCAAATACAATCATTAAAATGTTGTCTCTATTTTATTATAAGATTTCCTAGTTTGGAAGTAAATACTCATGGGTTTTTATGGGAAATTCACAGGACTATCATTTAATTTCAATTTTTACTCATCATCCCTTTTTGAACTATAAAATAAATACTCATGGGTTTTCGGACGAAATTCTCAAAACTATCATTTAATCTCAACTTCTATTCATCTTTTTGAACTATAAAGTAAATACTCATGGTTTATAAGATGTTCATAGGAATTCCCAGCTCTCTCATTTAAACCCTACACACACACACATATATACACAAACACAAACCGAATATATATACATTAATGAACACAAGAGACATTCATTCAATCAGTTCATGTACGTTGTAAAGAGAAAAGGGCAAAACAAGGAATTATATATATGTGTGTGTGTGTGTGTGTGTTTGGGATGCTATATATATCCAAAGTCTAAACCTTTAAAGGCATGAAAGAAACACGCAGCAGCAAAATGGAGGGAAATTCGCAGAAATAACCCTGAAAAAAAAAAATTGTGAAAATGGACGACCGTACAAAGTATTTGTGGAAGTAACCCAGTTGGTGGCGCCACGTCAGCGGGCGCCACACGTGGCGCCACGTGGCGTGGCGCCATGTGGCGCCATTCTTTTGATATTTTGTATTTATCTAGCTTTAAAATTAATAAAAATAAAGAAAAATAATTTTTTAAGATATGTCCACGTACACTCATAATTTCGTGTATGCTGGTAATTGAAACATGGAATTCTGTTCATTTTTTATATCTAATGGACGGAAACATTCCATTGTTTAATTAATGTTTCGAATATACAGGAGGAGAGATTTCGGTGGTACAAGCTCTCCTGGAAGAACTACCGCAGCAATTTTTGACTTTCATGAGAAGTAGGGACATCCAGCCCACAAGGCCCCATCTTTCTCATGCATCTCCTAGTCACTAGTTCACCGCCTGCAACAAAAACTATTTCTTTTTCTAATGCTTGTAAATGCCTTTATGGTTAGTTCTCTTGAAGATATTTTATTATTAAAATAAAAGTATGAATTTTCTTAGACAAATTGTATAGGTCCTGTTATTAAATTGATCTTTTAAATATAAGAATTGTTCTATCCAAAAAAAAAAATCTTAGTAAAAGCAAAGTGAAAAAGGTTAAAGTGTAAAGACAGACATGATATTTTATTTAAAAAACATCTAATATCAATTTTTTTTTTCTTTGAGATTATGCAAAACTGCAAAAGTTATGTTAACCATATGAGAGAGTGATCCCTCCTCTCTTTTTCTGGGCGGGAGGTTATAATTAAAGTGGTGATTCAAGCTATTCCCATCTTCCCAATGAACTGTTTTAAATTTCCTGCTAAGACATGTAAAGAAATTCAGAGTCTCATTGCTAACTTTTGGTGGGAGGGCAAGGCATTTGGTAACCGAACACATTGGAAAGCTTGGGACTCACTCACTATGGGAAAGAGTCAAGGAGGTATGGGGTTTAGGGATTTGACAATTATGAATGATGCTCTCTTGGCCAAGACGGCGTGGAGATTGATGATGAGACCTAATGATTTATGGGCCAAAGTTTTGAAAAGTGTCTATTTCCCAAAAGCTGAATTTGTCGATGTGGGGAAAGGGTGTAGAGCTTCATGGTGCTAGTCAAGTATTATTGCTGGGAGAGATTTCCTGAGGTCTAACCTTTGCTGGGATGTGGGGACAAGCAGGGATATTAGAATTTGGGGTGATAAATGGGTGCCGGGGGTTCCTTTTCCTGAAAAGCCACAGAACAGCGACGACATTCTGGTTGCACGGGGTAAAGTAAGTGATCTCATTGTAAATGGTGTGTGGAATCTGACGCCTATTGATCAATATATTTCCCTGGAGGTTAAGGAGGCCATTTATGGAATAACAATACCAGATAATAACCTAAAAGACAGATTAGTTTGGACTGGCGCACTGAATGGAGCCTACACAGTCAAGCTGGGCTATCATAATAAGAAAGAGTCTATGGATTCTGTTGCTGATAGAGCTGGGCCATCCACCGTCCTTCCTAGCTCGGTTTGGAAATCGGTGTGGAAAATTAAGATTATCCCTAGGGTCCAATAATTTATCTGGAGGCTTCTGAATAATGCCTTGGCTACTAATGAGGCCCTCTTTAGGAGGAGAAGATCGAGAGTGAAGATTTGTCCTATCTGTGAGACTCTAAAGGAGAGCATCGAGCACCTCTTCTTCCACTGCCCATGGACTCGCTGTGTCTGGTTTGGAATTTGTTTGGGAGGTCGTTTTGATTATGGTAATATTAAAAATGTCAATGATTGGTGGCTTTGGTTGGTTAATTTTAAATTGCTCAGTCCCTGTAATCTCTCACTGATTTGTTGGGTATTATGGTACATCTGGAAGCAGAGAAATAATTGTGTATTTCAGCAGGTTGAGCCCAATCCTCTTGCTGTGATGGAGTGTGCGAGAAAGAGTAATGCTGATTATTGGGGAAACCTGGATCTGTTAAATTCTGATACGCATGCTCAGGGCGCTGTTGATATTCAGAATTCTTGCTGGTCGCTACCCCTTGCTGGTTGTTTGAAAATAAATTCAGATGGAGCTTTTCGGTCTGCTCAAGAATCTGCTGGCATTGGTGTTGTCTGCCGGGACTGGTTTGGGGTTTTTCAATGGGGTTTTGTGGAGAAGATTAAGTCATTATCTGCATTTATGACCGAGGCTTTGGCTCTTAAAAAAGCCTTGTTGCTAGCTTTGGATTTAGGAGTAGATAAAGTTATTTTTGAGTCTGATTGTCTAGCCTTAATTTCCTGTGTTAATGCTAAATCTCCTGAATTAGTTGATTGGAAGTGTAGGAGTATTATCCATGATATCTTTTGCCTCTTATCTAACAGGGTGGGTTCTCTTTTTCTTTTACCCCAAGACGGGGTAATAGAGTTGCTGATCTTCTTGCAGCAAATGCCTATAAGAAGGTGTACCCGGTAGGGTGGGTGTTTCAACCATCACCTTCTTTGTGTTCTTTGCTAACCTTGGATGCTCATGAGGCCAACTATGCCATGGATGCTCCCTCAATTCTGAGACCTGATCCGGAGGAGATTTAATTATATTTGTCTCTGGCTTTTGTCCCCTGTTGGGGTTCTTTGTATCTGTTGTTTTCTTTTGTAATTTCCTGTATTGTCTGGTTTTATCTTCACATGTGTTGTACACTTGATACTGGGTTGGTTTTCGTATGGTAATGCAACGTGATATTTGAGCAAAAAAAACCATATGAGAGAGCGAGAGATAGAGATGACAAGTTATAAACTCCATCAATATTAATTAATTTATTATTTGAAAGGAAAAGCTACCCACCATTCGACCCATCCTCGTCTCCAGCCGCAACCTCACGATCCTTCTCTCCGATCTCGATCCCAGCGACCGTCTGGCCTTCGCATACCCGTCACACTTTGTCTAGCCGTCGCCATCTGTCTTCTCCTTCAGTTCTTGAGGGAGTCGAGACAACTATAGAGGTGGCTTCCCTCATCTTCTTTGGCTGCTGGGGTCGGAGAAAGAGAATGAAGGGAAGACTGAGTTCGTCGCTGCTGCCCACAGCGATTTGCTGAGTCCGCTGCCGTCGTAGGATGCGACGGTTCAGATGAACCAAGAGAACTCATCATCGGCGAGTTCGTCTTTTGCGGATAAATTTGCACCGAGATTTGACAGTTTTGCGATTCATTGAGTCATTGGTCTCTGCCCACAGATAAATGAAAGCTTTGTTTCATCACAAGGCTTGTTCTTGATTTTCTTTTCCGCCCTCCTTCTCTTACTTCATCTTCTGGGTCTTGGGTTGTCTGGGAATTTCCTCTTGGGGGAAAATTTCAGTCTTTTACTCGTATTTTTCCCGTTGGGATTATTACTAAAAATTAGTTAAAAGAGATACACTGTATTATACGGGTTATTGCGGGCTTTTAGTACTCTTCTGACAAACTTGTGACTCCTCGTTTCTGATGTGAACTGAAAATTTTACTGGCTAGTTACTAAAAATATAGGTTTTGTCCTCTCTTTTTTGCCTTCATCTTGTTAATTTTGATTCAAGATTTCAAAAACCAATCATCCGGTGGGAAAAGTTCTATTTATGAAAGCGATTCTATTGCTTTTAAGGCGAGAAATATTAATTGAGTCTGGGTAGGGAGGCAACGGTCAGCCAGAATAAGTTGATATCCATTTGCAGGTTGCAATACGTTGTGTGCATGATGTTTGTTATAGCTTTTTAGTAGGGGTTAATTTAATTGACCTTACGATTTTTTTTTGGATGAAAATTTTTTCCAATCATACTTATCGATAAAAGCTTTTTATTTAAAAAACTTGTTTTCCTGACTTATAGAATTAAAGCCCCTTATTTAAATTTTGCTTATAAAGTAAAAATTAATTATGCATCCATTAATTCAAATATAAATCATATTTTAATAACGGAATTTTTTATAAGTTATTTTTTTCACCGATACCTCAAAAAAAAACCCAATGTTATTGGTTAATGGAGTATAGACTTTGATTGATGATCTTGTTTGATTGTTTTCCTCTTTGTTTATTTTTTGGGTTCCGATGAATGATCTATACTTCTGTAGAATTCAGAAAAGAGGGAGTGAAGGGGTTGAAGGTGATGTGGATGTGGATTTTTTTATATGTAATACCCTAGATAATAATAATAATAATAGTAGTAATAATATAGATATTAAAATTAAAATTAAAATCAATAATATAGTAATAATTATAAATTAATTAATTAAAAAATAAATAAATTTAAATTAGAATTTAATAAGTGACTTATTATTTTTCTTCATTAGATTAGTAATAGTAGGGGAAAAAAAGAGAAAAAGAGAAAAATAAAAACAAAACGGCCCAACCCACAAAGCCCAGCTCATAACTAAACCCTAAGAGTCTAATTATAAGTTAGGTTTAGCCGCCTAACTTTAGTCATCGTTCATTAGCTCTCTCTTTGAAAAATTCTTTGCGGCGGAGTTTTCCTTCTAGGAGCTTAGCAAATACGGAGGCCAAGTAATCCTAATCCCTAGAACAACATGATTTGACTCATACATATATTCCTATATCTTCAGTTTGCAATTGCTCCACACATGATTTGATAGGTTGATTATCTCATAGGGTTATATATATAAAGATTACCTTTTTGTTTTGTTTGAATTTGTTGCAATCTGTACAAAACTATTTAGAATGTATATTCATTAAACCTCTTCGAATCGCGTGCATGATTACCTTCCATTTTGTGGGAAATTCGCAGAAATAACCCTAAAAAAAAAATTGTGAAAATGGACGACCGTACAAAGTATTTGTGGAAGTAACCCAGTTGGTGGCGCCACGTCAGCGGGCGCCACACGTGTGCCACTTTGTGTGTGGCGTGCCACGTGGGCACGCCACAAAGTGGCGCCGCCACGTGGGGCGCCACACAAAAGGCGCCAGCATAGCTGGCGCCTCTTTGAAAAAAATAAAATAAAATAAAATAATGCAGGGCGCGTCAGCGCCCTGCAAAAGCTGCCTCGGGGGCAGCTTTTCGCTGCCCCCGAGGCAGCAGAAATGCTGTGGGGGGTTCACGCCCCCCACAGTAATTAACAAAAAAAAAAATCTGGTTATTTAAACCAGATGCATGCATTCGAGAGTTTAGAGAGGGAGCTGAAGATTATTTAAGGTATGTTATTTATTGTATAAGATTATTTACGTAGCTAAATTAGGATCTTTTAACAAATGTTCTTCATAAAATGTGTTGTATCTCTACTTGTCTCTACAATGATGGTAATATTCTGTGGGGTAGAACAAATGTTAGAGTTAGAATTTTTTAGAGGTTCTAAGTTCTGACAATAGAAGACTTTATTTATGTAGTAAATGATTAATAATAAATTTTAGACGATTTATATGTATCTTTTGTTTGTTTTAAAAATTTAAAACTAATTTTTAAATTCAAGAAGTTTAAGATTGTTGTATTATAGGATATTTGGCCCGATTAAATGTTGTGCAAATGGTATATTTGGGTTCATAGAGATATTATGGAAATTTTAATCGGTTTAGTTTTCAAATTATTTAGTAGTACATTAGAGAAAATACCAAGGTAGGATGAGAAACTTAAATTAAAAATAATTATTTGCACATATTATGAATTTTATTTATTATTTTAATTTTTGTTCTTATTTGTTGATTTTTATTTATTTTAAGTAAATGAATCTGTATTTGTTGAATAATTTTCATTATGATAATATGCTATTTATTATTTGTGTTATTATTATATGTCATGAATTTTAATATTTAAATTAATTTTTTGTTCTTACCATTATATTATTTTAGGCATTAATAAGTAACTTTGAATAATTTTACTAATTATGAGATTTGATTTTTTTTACCATTTTTTATTATTATTAAATAAATTTCGTTTTTTAATTACTTTATTTAATGAATTTTAATTATTTCATTAATTTTTGTTAGATTATGTTAAATATGTTATTTTGAATATTATTATTACATATTATTATTAGTTTCATTTGATTATTAACTCTTGTTATTATTAAATAATATTTAATAGTCTTCCATATTATGAATTTTGATTTTTCATGAAGTTTAATTATTATCATTATATAAACTTTGTTATTTTTATTAAAATATACTAAGAATTGTAATGTTTAAATTAATTTTTGTTAGATCATATTATATATGTTATTTTCATTAGAATTGTTATATATTATGAGTTTTCAATTTTTTTATTATTTTTTGTTGATATCAAATAATTTTTAATAATCTCACAGATTATGAATTTTTATTTTATTTCCAAAGTTTTATTATGATTATATAAACTTTGTTATCTCTATTATTAAAATATACTAAGAATTGTAATGTTTAGATTCATTTTTGTTGGATTATATAATTTTGAATACTTGTACTTATCAAGAATTTTGAATTTTTTTCAATTTGTTTTCATTATTGTTACATAAATTTTGCAAATGTTACTATTATTATTAAATATTATGAATTTTAATATTTAAATTAATTTTGTGTTCTTAGCATTATATTATTTTCGGCATCAATAAATAGCTTTGAATAATTTTATTAATTATGAAATTTGATTTTTTTTGCCAATTTTTATTATTATTAAATAAATTTCATTTTTTTAAATTATCATATAAACTTTGTTAATTTTATTATTTAGATTAATTTTTGTTAGATTATATTATATATGTTATTTTGATTAAAATTATTGTATATTATGAGTTTTCTAATGTTTTCTCTAATTTTCGTTCATATTAAATAATTTATATTTAAATTTTTATTTACACATTATGAATTTTGAGTTTTTATTTTATTTTCTTCATTATTATATACATTTCTTTAAATTTATTAGTATAATATATTATATATTTTAATTTTGAGATTAATTTTTGTCACATTATATATAATATATTTTGTTTATTATTTTCTCATATTATGAGTTTTCATTTTTTTATTAATTTTATTTATTATTATAAAATTCTGAATAATTGAGCTTATGAATAATTCTGAAATTTTTTAATTTATTTTCATTGTTATTATATAAATTTCGTTAATATAATTATCACTACTAAAGATTACGAATTTTGATTTTGTCATTAATTTTTTTCACATTATATGATATATGTTTTTTTATTACTTTTTCTTATTTTGAATTTTGAATTCTTTGTTTCCATTATTGTTGCATAAATTTTTCAAATGTTGCTATTATTATTAAATATTATAATTTTTTGTGATTAATTTTCGTTACCTTATAATAAATAATTAGTAACTTAATAATGTGTTATATGTGAGGTAAATTTGTGTTAGTCAAATGGCTTATCAACCCGACCCCACAATTCATCCCGGCCCTAAAGAGTGGGGAGTTCTTGATGAGGAGGTGCAGCGGTCACACCGATCACAAGTTGTGTGGAACGAAGGAGATTGTGCTCCCTTGAGGGTGAGGCAAGCTGCACAAGGACCGGGAGATGTCCATGACCCAGACGAACTCCCACATGAGTTGCAGCAGCACCTTCACCGGGCAGGGTTTTGGCACGTGTCTCGCATGAAGAGACTCAATGTATGATTCATTCTTAATGTAATTAATTATATTCTTCTAGTTGTCTGTACATGTTACGGATAATGAATACGATTACATATTTGATCTCTACTTTTATGTTGGTGCAGATTGACAAAGACCTTATTACTGCTTTGGTTGAGAGGTGGAGGCCGGAGACTCACACCTTCCATATGCCAATTGGTGAGATGACCATTACTCTACAAGATGTAGAGGCCATTTTAGGTCTGTCCACTGAGGGTCGAGTAGTTTCCGGTAGGACGCATGCCAACTGGGGAGCAGTCATGCATCAATACATGGGTCTTACTCCAAGCGAAGAGTACTTGAACGGCGGAAACATCAAGATGAGGTGGTTTGCTGCCCATTGGGGCCGATGGGATGAGCACTCAGATACTATACAGGGTCAACTCTTGTACACACGTACCTACCTCATGCGCCTATTCGGTGGATTTTTGTTGTGTGACAAGTCTAGCCACGAGGTAGCTTGCCGATATATACAATTACTGGGCGGTGACCTCTCGGATACTGCAGGCTACAGCTGGGGGTCTGCTGTACTTGCTACACTATTTCGCGAGATCTGCCAGGCCACGGCAGCTGAAGCGCACGACATTGAAGGTTGTTTGTTATTGTTGCAGATATGGGCTTGGTCCAGATTTCCTCCCATATCATTTCCCATTCCAGAGCCCAGTCTCGATGGTGGTTATTATGGACGCAGGTTCAATGGTGTACATGTGCGGTCGGTGCGCCGTGAGCTAAAGACATACCGCATAGAGCTTGACCAGATGGGGCGCGACAATGTATGTATAATAAATTTGAGCTCACGAAATGGCATAAAGATTAAACTAATTCGTGCTATATACGTTACCACCTGTTTACATGTGCAGGTTACATGGGAGCCATATTTAGATGTCGGGTATGAGTTCATGGGTGCAGATGTTGACACACAGGACATGTGGAGGGCGGTGACACCCATAATTGCCTTCCACATTGTCGAGATGCACCAGCCCGATCGGTGCATGCGGCAATTTGGCATGCAGCAACCCATCCCCGACGCGGCCGCACAGCTTAGAGGTGCTCACGATCTAACCTTACGTGGTAAGTCCACTGAAGATTGAGAGGTGAAGCTGGACTGCTACATTCAGTATTGGAACACACGTCATGAGCACATCTGCACTACAGATCCACAGGAGGGGCCGATGTCCCCAAACGCGGAGTACATGACATGGTACTTCACCCGTACCCGCAGGTTTATGACGAGGCAGGTGGCGAAGCTCGGGCATGTGGTATGTAATTATGTTGCTTCCTTATTTTTTTTTCTTTCCACATGTTTCATATAAAATTCATGTCATTTACGTTATTATGCAACTACAGGTACAAAGTGTGGAGTGGATTTGGTGGATGTGTTCCCCGCAGTTTGAGGCTGAATTCAACAAAAGGGATGTGCAGAAGATCTGCCAACAGTTGCTCGCTGCGTTTAGAGAGTTTGGACGGGTAGCCGAGCCTGGTCCTAGTGCACCGATGGGGTTGTTAACTGGTGTACCCGATGCTGTTATAGAGGTCCCGCCTCGTGCGAGGGAGGGACATGGAATTGCCAGACGAAGAGTACAGCACCCTGCACAGCCATATAAGATACCACAGCCAAGGCCGCGCGGTGGAGGTGTATACAGGCCACCATTAGGTTTCAATATGGCATATACGCCTGTTACGTGGGACCCAGATCACAGTTCATGGGTGGAGACGTCGTCGTATGAGCATCCAGAGACTACTGCACACTCCCCTACAGAGATGCCATCCCATGTGTCTCCGTGTATGCCTTCGGACCCACGTGTGCCACCGCCGATGCATCCACCCCCTCCATATATCCCACCGGTGGCGCCAGTGATGTACGCGCCCACGCCGGGTTACGGGTCGGTGCCAAAGATGATGTTTGGGGGCCAGACACAAATTCATCACACTTATCCGTGGCCATCGTACAGCCCACCGACCGACTTCTCTGGTTTCAGTGCATACCAGCGGCCATATGACCATGCTTTCACGGGCGCCCGTGGGTTCCAGCCATACGAGCATGGGCAGAGCAGTAGTGACGTGGCTAGCGCGGGGTTGAGCCATAGTCCATATCAGTCCGGACTGCACGTGATCACACCGGTTGGTGCACCAGGCCCGAGCCAAAGTCTGCACCAGGCAGGTCACCAGACAGGCGATGACTCCGTGGACACCTCAGACGACTTCATGCAGGTGGCTGTAGAGGATTTCCGCCATCGCCACAATGATAACGCCCCTCGGAGGAACCCCGATCGTGATGCGCGATCAAGACAGTGGCCTGCTTATACTCCCCCATGATGACCTTTCGCTACATTATGTTAAATTTGAGCCAACGATGTTATTGGCATGTTCCTAACTCCCCGGAAAACCTTATTGATTGATTCAGATATGTTGGTTGTCATATGACCATATCTTCGCCCTTCCTCATCATAACTCCGACACCATTGCTCTTTTGGGATTCTCCCGATCCATTCGGCCACTTCAGGGCTATGACCGCAAAACTGAGTATACGATTCATCAAAGTGGATTTTGCTTGGCATATATGCTGTAAAGAAGACAGAAAGACATAACGTTAGTCGTGACATACGGTAAAGGTTAAAAAATAAGTCAATCAACATCACCATGAACATATTACCCAGGTGCTTTAAGGTTTTCTGCAACTGCTTGTCCTTGAAGCGGGTAGCGAAATTGCTCGCAACATGACGTATGCAAAACATATGGTACGCATAAGGAGGCTGCCAACCAAGTGCTGGATTCCTGACCGCTGATATTATGCTTTTGTGTCGATCAGAAATGAGGCACAAACCCACCTTATTGGTCACATGCTATCGTATATTATACAAAAAATACTCCCATGCTTCTTTTGATTCACCTTCAACAATTGCAAAAGCGATGGGCAGGATCTCGTTATTTCCATCTTGGAAGGTGGCGATCAGTAATGTCCCCTTGTACTTACCGTATAGATGTGTACCGTCCACCTGTATGACCGGTTTGCACCAGTCGAACGCCGCACGACACTGACCAAAAGACCAAAAGGTTCGGTGGAAAACACCAACCCCATTGACAACCCTCCGGTCAGCAATATACGGACCATGTTGAATATGGCAAGAGGATCCCGGGGAAAAAAAACACATGTATGCGAACCAACTAGGAAGGAATGCATATGACTCTTCCCAATCACCGTAAATTTTAGCCATTGCCTTTTGTTTTGCCATCCATGCCTTTGTGTAAGAAACATGATAACTAAACATTCCAGTCACCCTTTCTTGTATCAGTGACACAGGAACCGAAGGTGATTCCCTGACCATGTCTGCAAAACCAATCATAAGCATTGCAAAGCATGAATGTTATTTATGCTCACTAAAAAACAATAATAAATTCACAAGAGCATAAATGGATTTGTGCACCGTACCGGTTATAACCTCAGATATATATGTAGAATCAAGTTGTGTGTGATACTGGGAGAGAGTCGTGCTCACACACGTATGGTTCCCACCCCATTTAGTCACCATCCAAGCGTTGCCATTCTTCGGCTTTACTGCTCTAACCCTCCAAGGGCAACCTTGTTCATGATTCCGACATTTCATTGAGAATAGCGTTGTAGTACTCTTATCCACGGTTCCTTCGTGATGAACCTTCATGCAATAATGTTTTATTGCGGCCTGAACGTCACTCTTGGACTCGAATTCTTGTTTCACATATAATGCGTCCCCTCTCGCCCACGGTCCCCGGCCCAAGCCTTCAACAACAAATATATCCTCATGCGGGTACTCATCATGAATAGCGTCATAATGCGGAATCTGGCTCCAACGCGGTGTAATATCTGAAAATTCACAAATAACACCGTTTATGTGAAAACATGTTAACTAATAAAAAATTATAATATAAATTATAATATAAATTAATACAGCTTCATAACTAACCTGGTGATGGCAACATGCTAGTATGTTGTGGCATGGCACTACCATGGTCTTCATCATCCGTATCACTACATTTCCATCAACGTCATTTGCCAATAATGTGTCTTCATCTTCTTCTTCTCCATCGTCCTCGTTGTCAGATTCATCTACCAGATACTCATTTTCTGCTCCGTGCACATTGGTAGAATGTGTTGGATAATGTGTACCAGAATAAGTCAGGTGATATGACTCATTACCGGGGTGAAGTCTATCAAACGGTATTGGTGCACCCTCCTCTGACGTATTGATATCCACATAGAACTCAGCAAATTTATTTGTAGGACTTTCCGTAAATGTTTCACAAAACATGTCGAAGTCCTCATCATCGGCCAACTCAACCCCGGTATATTTGCCGTCCGCAACGAGAACTTTAGCCATCACACAGGATATCACCTGCTCCTATTGCAGTTTTAGCTTCTGACGGATCTTTTTAGTAAAATCTTCAAATGACATACTTCGAACAATATATATTGCTCGTTTTTCACCTTCAAAGTTCAACCCGTTTGAGCTGATATTTTTTGAACCATTATAATATACAAGTGCACGAATCTTGTTCATTTTTTTCTCTACAAAATACATGAATAAGAACAAATCAAAATTGTGTAATAATAACAGAAACTAATGGAAAGTGCACATTCAAAATAACATATATAATATAATCTAACAAAAATTAATCTAAATAATAAAATTAACAAAGTTTATATGATAATTTAAAAAAAATGAAATTTATTTAATAATAATAAAAATTGGCAAAAAAAATCAAATTTCATAATTAGTAAAATTATTCAAAGCTATTTATTGATGCCGAAAATAATATAATGCTAAGAACACAAAATTAATTTAAATATTAAAATTCATAATATTTAATAATAATAGTAAAATTTGCAAAATTTATGTAACAATAATGAAAACAAATTGAAAAAAATTCAAAATTCTTGATAAGTACAAGTATTCAAAATTATATAATCCAACAAAAATGAATCTAAACATTACAATTCTTAGTATATTTTAATAATAGAGATAACAAAGTTTATATAATCATAATAAAACTTTGGAAATAAAATAAAAATTCATAATCTGTGAGATTATTAAAAATTATTTGATATCAACAAAAAATAATAAAAAAATTGAAAACTCATAATATATAACAATTCTAATGAAAATAACATATATAATATGATCTAACAAAAATTAATTTAAACATTACAATTCTTAGTATATTTTAATAAAAATAACAAAGTTTATATAATGATAATAATTAAACTTCATGAAAAATCAAAATTCATAATATGGAAGACTATTAAATATTATTTAATAATAACAAGAGTTAATAATCAAATGAAACTAATAATAATATGTAATAATAATATTCAAAATAACATATTTAACATAATCTAACAAAAATTAATGAAATAATTAAAATTCATTAAATAAAGTAATTAAAAAACGAAATTTATTTAATAATAATAAAAAATGGTAAAAAAAATCAAATCTCATAATTAGTAAAATTATTCAAAGTTACTTATTAATGCCTAAAATAATATAATGGTAAGAACAAAAAATTAATTTAAATATTAAAATTCATGACATATAATAATAACACAAATAATAAATAGCATATTATCATAATGAAAATTATTCAACAAATACAGATTCATTTACTTAAAATAAATAAAAATCAACAAATAAGAACAAAAATTAAAATAATAAATAAAATTCATAATATGTGCAAATAATTATTTTTAATTTAAGTTTCTCATCCTACCTTGGTATTTTCTCTAATGTACTACTAAATAATTTGAAAACTAAACCGATTAAAATTTCCATAATATCTCTATGAACCCAAATATACCATTTGCACAACATTTAATCGGGCCAAATATCCTATAATACAACAATCTTAAACTTCTTGAATTTAAAAATTAGTTTTAAATTTTTAAAACAAACAAAAGATACATATAAATCGTCTAAAATTTATTATTAATCATTTACTACATAAATAAAGTCTTCTATTGTCAGAACTTAGAACCTCTAAAAAATTCTAACTCTAACATTTGTTCTACCCCACAGAATATTACCATCATTGTAGAGACAAGTAGAGATACAACACATTTTATGAAGAACATTTGTTAAAAGATCCTAATTTAGCTACGTAAATAATCTTATACAATAAATAACATACCTTAAATAATCTTCAGCTCCCTCTCTAAACTCTCGAATGCATGCATCTGGTTTAAATAACCAGATTTTTTTTTTTGTTAATTACTGTGGGGGGCGTGAACCCCCCACAGCATTTCTGCTGCCTCGGGGGCAGCGAAAAGCTGCCCCCGAGGCAGCTTTTGCAGGGCGCTGACGCGCCCTGCATTATTTTATTTTATTTTATTTTTTTCAAAGAGGCGCCAGCTATGCTGGCGCCTTTTGTGTGGCGCCCCACGTGGCGGCGCCACTTTGTGGCGTGCCCACGTGGCACGCCACACACAAAGTGGCACACGTGTGGCGCCCGCTGACGTGGCGCCACCAACTGGGTTACTTCCACAAATACTTTGTACGGTCGTCCATTTTCACAATTTTTTTTTTAGGGTTATTTCTGCGAATTTCCCACAAAATGGAAGGTAATCATGCACGCGATTCGAAGAGGTTTAATGAATATACATTCTAAATAGTTTTGTACAGATTGCAACAAATTCAAACAAAACAAAAAGGTAATCTTTATATATATAACCCTATGAGATAATCAACCTATCAAATCATGTGTGGAGCAATTGCAAACTGAAGATATAGGAATATATGTATGAGTCAAATCATGTTGTTCTAGGGATTAGGATTACTTGGCCTCCGTATTTGCTAAGCTCCTAGAAGGAAAACTCCGCCGCAAAGAATTTTTCAAAGAGAGAGCTAATGAACGATGACTAAAGTTAGGCGGCTAAACCTAACTTATAATTAGACTCTTAGGGTTTAGTTATGAGCTGGGCTTTGTGGGTTGGGCCGTTTTGTTTTTATTTTTCTCTTTTTCTCTTTTTTTCCCCTACTATTACTAATCTAATGAAGAAAAATAATAAGTCACTTATTAAATTCTAATTTAAATTTATTTATTTTTTAATTAATTAATTTATAATTATTACTATATTATTGATTTTAATTTTAATTTTAATATCTATATTATTACTACTATTATTATTATTATTATCTAGGGTATTACATATAAAAAAATCCACATCCACATCACCTTCAACCCCTTCACTCCCTCTTTTCTGAATTCTACAGAAGTATAGATCATTCATCGGAACCCAAAAAATAAACAAAGAGGAAAACAATCAAACAAGATCATCAATCAAAGTCTATACTCCATTAACCAATAACATTGGGTTTTTTTTTGAGGTATCGGTGAAAAAAATAACTTATAAAAAATTCCGTTATTAAAATATGATTTATATTTGAATTAATGGATGCATAATTAATTTTTACTTTATAAGCAAAATTTAAATAAGGGGCTTTAATTCTATAAGTCAGGAAAACAAGTTTTTTAAATAAAAAGCTTTTATCGATAAGTATGATTGGAAAAAATTTTCATCCAAAAAAAAATCGTAAGGTCAATTAAATTAACCCCTACTAAAAAGCTATAACAAACATCATGCACACAACGTATTGCAACCTGCAAATGGATATCAACTTATTCTGGCTGACCGTTGCCTCCCTACCCAGACTCAATTAATATTTCTCGCCTTAAAAGCAATAGAATCGCTTTCATAAATAGAACTTTTCCCACCGGATGATTGGTTTTTGAAATCTTGAATCAAAATTAACAAGATGAAGGCAAAAAAGAGAGGACAAAACCTATATTTTTAGTAACTAGCCAGTAAAATTTTCAGTTCACATCAGAAACGAGGAGTCACAAGTTTGTCAGAAGAGTACTAAAAGCCCGCAATAACCCGTATAATACAGTGTATCTCTTTTAACTAATTTTTAGTAATAATCCCAACGGGAAAAATACGAGTAAAAGACTGAAATTTTCCCCCAAGAGGAAATTCCCAGACAACCCAAGACCCAGAAGATGAAGTAAGAGAAGGAGGGCGGAAAAGAAAATCAAGAACAAGCCTTGTGATGAAACAAAGCTTTCATTTATCTGTGGGCAGAGACCAATGACTCAATGAATCGCAAAACTGTCAAATCTCGGTGCAAATTTATCCGCAAAAGACGAACTCGCCGATGATGAGTTCTCTTGGTTCATCTGAACCGTCGCATCCTACGACGGCAGCGGACTCAGCAAATCGCTGTGGGCAGCAGCGACGAACTCAGTCTTCCCTTCATTCTCTTTCTCCGACCCCAGCAGCCAAAGAAGATGAGGGAAGCCACCTCTATAGTTGTCTCGACTCCCTCAAGAACTGAAGGAGAAGACAGATGGCGACGGCTAGACAAAGTGTGACGGGTATGCGAAGGCCAGACGGTCGCTGGGATCGAGATCGGAGAGAAGGATCGTGAGGTTGCGGCTGGAGACGAGGATGGGTCGAATGGTGGGTAGCTTTTCCTTTCAAATAATAAATTAATTAATATTGATGGAGTTTATAACTTGTCATCTCTATCTCTCGCTCTCTCATATGGTTTTTTTTGCTCAAATATCACGTTGCATTACCATACGAAAACCAACCCAGTATCAAGTGTACAACACATGTGAAGATAAAACCAGACAATACAGGAAATTACAAAAGAAAACAACAGATACAAAGAACCCCAACAGGGGACAAAAGCCAGAGACAAATATAATTAAATCTCCTCCGGATCAGGTCTCAGAATTGAGGGAGCATCCATGGCATAGTTGGCCTCATGAGCATCCAAGGTTAGCAAAGAACACAAAGAAGGTGATGGTTGAAACACCCACCCTACCGGGTACACCTTCTTATAGGCATTTGCTGCAAGAAGATCAGCAACTCTATTACCCCGTCTTGGGGTAAAAGAAAAAGAGAACCCACCCTGTTAGATAAGAGGCAAAAGATATCATGGATAATACTCCTACACTTCCAATCAACTAATTCAGGAGATTTAGCATTAACACAGGAAATTAAGGCTAGACAATCAGACTCAAAAATAACTTTATCTACTCCTAAATCCAAAGCTAGCAACAAGGCTTTTTTAAGAGCCAAAGCCTCGGTCATAAATGCAGATAATGACTTAATCTTCTCCACAAAACCCCATTGAAAAACCCCAAACCAGTCCCGGCAGACAACACCAATGCCAGCAGATTCTTGAGCAGACCGAAAAGCTCCATCTGAATTTATTTTCAAACAACCAGCAAGGGGTAGCGACCAGCAAGAATTCTGAATATCAACAGCGCCCTGAGCATGCGTATCAGAATTTAACAGATCCAGGTTTCCCCAATAATCAGCATTACTCTTTCTCGCACACTCCATCACAGCAAGAGGATTGGGCTCAACCTGCTGAAATACACAATTATTTCTCTGCTTCCAGATGTACCATAATACCCAACAAATCAGTGAGAGATTACAGGGACTGAGCAATTTAAAATTAACCAACCAAAGCCACCAATCATTGACATTTTTAATATTACCATAATCAAAACGACCTCCCAAACAAATTCCAAACCAGACACAGCGAGTCCATGGGCAGTGGAAGAAGAGGTGCTCGATGCTCTCCTTTAGAGTCTCACAGATAGGACAAATCTTCACTCTCGATCTTCTCCTCCTAAAGAGGGCCTCATTAGTAGCCAAGGCATTATTCAGAAGCCTCCAGATAAATTATTGGACCCTAGGGATAATCTTAATTTTCCACACCGATTTCCAAACCGAGCTAGGAAGGACGGTGGATGGCCCAGCTCTATCAGCAACAGAATCCATAGACTCTTTCTTATTATGATAGCCCAGCTTGACTGTGTAGGCTCCATTCAGTGCGCCAGTCCAAACTAATCTGTCTTTTAGGTTATTATCTGGTATTGTTATTCCATAAATGGCCTCCTTAACCTCCAGGGAAATATATTGATCAATAGGCGTCAGATTCCACACACCATTTACAATGAGATCACTTACTTTACCCTGTGCAACCAGAATGTCGTCGCTGTTCTGTGGCTTTTCAGGAAAAGGAACCCCCGGCACCCATTTATCACCCCAAATTCTAATATCCCTGCTTGTCCCCACATCCCAGCAAAGGTTAGACCTCAGGAAATCTCTCCCAGCAATAATACTTGACTAGCACCATGAAGCTCTACACCCTTTCCCCACATCGACAATTTCAGCTTTAGGGAAATAGACACTTTTCAAAACTTTGGCCCATAAATCATTAGGTCTCATCATCAATCTCCACGCCGTCTTGGCCAAGAGAGCATCATTCATAATTGTCAAATCCCTAAACCCCATACCTCCTTGACTCTTTCCCATAGTGAGTGAGTCCCAAGCTTTCCAATGTGTTCGGTTACCAAATGCCTTGCCCTCCCACCAAAAGTTAGCAATGAGACTCTGAATTTCTTTACATGTCTTAGCAGGAAATTTAAAACAGTTCATTGGGAAGATGGGAATAGCTTGAATCACCACTTTAATTATAACCTCCCGCCCAGAAAAAGAGAGGAGGGATCACTCTCTCATATGGTTAACATAACTTTTGCAGTTTTGCATAATCTCAAAGAAAAAAAAAATTGATATTGGATGTTTTTTAAATAAAATATCATGTCTGTCTTTACACTTTAACCTTTTTCACTTTGCTTTTACTAAGATTTTTTTTTTGGATAGAACAATTCTTATATTTAAAAGATCAATTTAATAACAGGACCTATACAATTTGTCTAAGAAAATTCATACTTTTATTTTAATAATAAAATATCTTCAAGAGAACTAACCATAAAGGCATTTACAAGCATTAGAAAAAGAAATAGTTTTTGTTGCAGGCGGTGAACTAGTGACTAGGAGATGCATGAGAAAGATGGGGCCTTGTGGGCTGGATGTCCCTACTTCTCATGAAAGTCAAAAATTGCTGCGGTAGTTCTTCCAGGAGAGCTTGTACCACCGAAATCTCTCCTCCTGTATATTCGAAACATTAATTAAACAATGGAATGTTTCCGTCCATTAGATATAAAAAATGAACAGAATTCCATGTTTCAATTACCAGCATACACGAAATTATGAGTGTACGTGGACATATCTTAAAAAATTATTTTTCTTTATTTTTATTAATTTTAAAGCTAGATAAATACAAAATATCAAAAGAAAATAAAAGAAACCACTTGAATACTAAAAATTGCATTTATGTCCCCGAAATGAACAAATAATATTTTGGTGGGGTAGGAATAATTAACAAAAAATGCTATTCAGTACTCACTCTGCACTTCTCGCATTGGAACAAACTGCACGATATCCCTTGTAGCAATACGACCAGAAGAACTTTCTAACCTACGTCCATTATCAGCATCCAAAACCTGCCCAGGAATGCACTTCTTAGTCGATACAATTTTTTATTAAGAAAATTAATGATAGCACTAGTAGAGGCAGTTCCTTGCTAATAACAACATTAATGAGTTTAATGGATTATTAAAAAAAAAAACAGGACAGAAACTAATCTTGCCTCCATTCTCGTGAAATCAGCTGCTCCAACTCCAACTATAAGGATCGACAAGGGCAGGTCAGAAGCTTTGACAAGAGCATTAATTGTCTCTTGGAGGTCTGTGACAACTCCATCCTAAGGGAAGGATATCATTTCATTGGGTTATTCATTCTGTCTGATAGAGACGTGCATAACAAAACAGCGTGCCAAATATCTTGAGTTCTCACCGTGATAATAAGCAATATATAGTACTTGGAGTTATCATGCGAAAGGGAATAAGCAGCTATTTGCGCAGCCATGTTTATAACGGGTCCAAACAGAGTGGGTCCTGCTAGAGTGACATTGTGTAAAGCTCTTGCATAAGCAGCCATTATGCCTTCCACTCCTTCAACCTAAAGAAATGGCCGGAAACCAACTGTTGATAAGAATTAAGAAATGGGCGACCAATAGAAGGAATGTAAGTTTCAAAACAGATATATTATGGAAGTCGAACATTGCTGCATCATAGCAACTGCAGACAAGCTAAAAAAAGGCTGAACTATCAAGTGTTGGAAATTGTCTGTGCAGTATTTTAAACCATATACAATATGTGTTGCGGCATTTTCAATCATCTCCAAAATAGAGAAGCATCATACTATACGATTGTCTAGAATACTTGAGGAGAATAATTAAAAAAACTCTTACCTCAGAGGCACCTGGATTGCCATCCAAGTTAAAACAGTGGGAAATGCTACCATCATGTGTCCTTCCTCCAAAGCCCCAAGCAGGGAAGCGTCTATTGGAATCGTAGAACTGAATAACCTCCCCAACCTCCATTATGGCCTACAAAAATTACTCCATTAATTAGAGAAGTTTACTGCACATCAGGTTATGTCACACTATTCTTCTTAATGCTGATTCTCATCGCCAAGAAATTAAACAAGTTCACTATGTTAATCGTCACATGAATTACCCATAATAATATGCCAATAATACCAAAGTAGAAAGAATTTTTTTATCGTATTTTGCCAGTGAATAATTTGAAAGACTGAAACAAATGAACGATAAGATTTGTTGCTTACTTTCTGGTATGCATTAAACTGGCCAGGTGAACTTATGTAGTGCAATGAATCTGGACGTCGAGGATCTCCATTTGAAGCTGGACAAATTTTGAGGCACTTAGCTAGCCAAGTTCGATTTTAAGATTAAATTAAAAGGTGAACACCCTTCAATGCAGCAAATTTTACCTACCCGTGAAATCCACCGCAACCATAAAGTTGAGTTCAAATCCAGAAGATATGTAATCAATAAAGCTGAACTGCTCCTTTTCGAGATATTGATCCACATACAGTTGCCCCTTCAGAACCTATATACTCAAAAGTTAATAAGCAATGCAAGACTAAGCAGATGAGCAGCTGTAAGAATTAATTTTGTAGCTAACGATAACAAACACCTTCTCATGTGTCCTGTGTTTAGATGGTGCAACAAAATTTTCTCCGGCTCTCACTTTGTAGAGCTTTTCAAGGTCTGCAACTGACTTCTGCATTTTACTGGTACGGTCATGAAATTTTTATATTAATACCTATTTCGTCAGGATTCAAGAAAAATGATAACTGAATGAAGCGACTTGGGAGAAACACAATATTATCGTGTGAGAACTGAGAAACAAGCATTCAATAGGTTCAGTTACCCGATCAGTCCGTGATCGCCACTGCTATTGAAATCAAAACACTCTATAAGTAATGGGTTATCCTGCACACAACGTACCCCAGAAGCAAAATGAATATCTCGGAACTCCCATTTATCATCAAAATTCAAGCCCTAATTAATTAGGATGACGGACTTACTTTACTTCCAAACTGCTGAAACCCAAGGCAAATTGGTTTCCATATTGGATTTAAATCGTTGTTGATTACTTCAGTTTTGCAAATTGGAATAGAACCTCCGCCCTCAACTAATTTTGATATTCTTAAGAAAGGATCCTGTAAGAAAAATGAGATGAAGAATCTTAATTGGCAAAAGCAGAAGGTTATGATAAGGGGCACAAAATTACATACACTTTTAGAAAAGACGTCTTTGTTATCCAAGCGGGAACAACGTAACGAGATCTCAACAGAAGTCCTTGAATTAAAGGTCTCCTCAGCATGAATAGTAAGTGTACCAAGGTTTCTTCTCCCATCACGCCCGCTTTTGTTTAGGAGCCTCAGGGTTAAGCTGCGGCTTTGTTTAGTCACTATCTGCCAAAGAGGAAGAAAGAAGATTTTAGTATCAAACAAAGAATGGCATTTTCAAGCTTTTGTGGATAGCTTGGTGTCTAGAAAAAAGTTTAAAGATTATGGATATATTACACCACGTTAAGATGGAGTTGGGTTTCTCTCATCATTATTTTCTCAGCATCCCTCATAATCTTTAAATCACATTCATCCAATCAATACATACAATACTATTTTAACTTTTCTTTTATTTTTATAATCAATGGCCCGGATGAGGCCAATGAGAAAAAAAGAGAAAAAGATAATGAGAAAATCTCTTTTCCGTTAAGATGGCTATACTTCCAAAGAAGAAATGTCTTGATCTTGTGCCCGAGAACTTACCTCAGATAAAGCGCAACTTGCCATGCCAAGAAAATCTTGATCCTTCAGATTTAGTGTCTGCAATTAAAAAAAACATTGGATATGGTAATTTAAGGTTAAGCAATTCAAAACTACACAAGGAAGGCGTTGAGATTAATGTAAGAATAATATGTAATGTCTATTATTAGTTTCAGAATTGTTTGGTTTTTATTTCTGTGGATTGTGTAATTGGACTGTGTATATTGAGTCAGTATTGGAGTAGCTGTTAGTGTCTAGTCTATAAATATAGAATCCAATTGTAGTGTATTTTTAGTTGATTCAAATAGAGAATATTGTTCAGCTTAACATGCGGGCATTGAATGCTAGGCTACGAGTCAAAGTAAATGCCTCAAGCTTCAACTTTAGAGTCCCAAAAGCAAGAACTAGCCCAACAACCCAGCTACCATATGAAGATCTGGTGCCCAAATACACTTGGATCCTCATGAAAACCAAACATGCTAGAAGCTTCAGGAACACGATCTAGTAACCAAACACACTCAGATCCCCAAGAAACTAAAAGCTAAAAGCTTTGGGAACCAGAGGAGATTCAAGAACAAAGCTAGTGATTCGGAAACCATAATCGCTCAAAACTTCAAGAAATTCCAGAATCGCTTCAAACTTCAAGATGGAAACAGAAACGCTCAGATTTAAGCTCATATTTTCAAGAAAATGACAACCCGAGATTCGGTAATCAGAGGTGATTCAAGAAAGATTTGGAAACCAGAGGTGATTCAAGAATGAAACTAGCAATTTGGAAGGCAGAATTGCCCATTTAAGAAAGATTCAACAACAAGAGGTGATTCAAGAATGAAGCTAACAAAGTAAATGTTTGTATCCCATTGACAAATATGGATCTTATCGCCATATTTCTAGTTCACATGTGTTTCTTATGTAATATAGATTTGGTTGTTGAGCCTACTTATTATGAAGCAATGAAAGATAAAAAATGGGTTCATGCGATGAATCTAGAAATTGTAACCTTGGAGCCTAACAAAACATGGGACATTATATTGTTGCTCTTTTAGAGGGGAGAAGAAGGCCTATTGGTTGCAAATGGTTCAATAATGAGAAGTATAACTCTAACGGCATTAAGCACAAGTATAAATCTAGTCTAGTTGCTAAAGATTTCACTCAAAAAGAAGGGATTGATTATCATGAAATCTTCTCACCTGTGGTAAAAATGGTTATAGTTAGAATTATTTTCAAATTAACTGTTATATATGGTTGGAATTTATTTCAAATGAATGTGGATATCGCGTTTTTGCAGAGCGATCTTAACAAGAAAGTGTAACATGTCCATTCCCTAAGGTTTTGAAAGCTAAGGGGGGATAATGGTGTGTAAACTTAATAAGTCACTTTATACTTTTAAACAAGCTTCCAAACAATGGAATGATAAATTGTGTGCTGCAATGGTTTGTGGTGGTTTTAAACGTAACAAGCATGCATAATTTTTCTTTAAAAAATTTGGTATTGACATTGTGTTAGTTCTAGTGTATGTATGTAGATGATATGATAATTACTGGTAGTTTAGAAAAGCGAGTTCAAGAAGTAAAGGACTTGTTGCATAACAACTTCAAGATCAAGGCTTTGGAAACAATGACATATTTCCTTGGTATTGAAATAGCATAACAACTTCAAGATCAAGGCTTTGGAAACAATGACATATTTCCTTGGTATTGAAATAGCTAGGTCAGCAAAGGGTATAGTGCTTTTATAATGAAAATATATTTTGGATTTGTTTGCAAAGATGAGTATGAGTAGTTGCAAACCAATATTAATACCTATGGCCACTACACTCAAACTATCAACATATGAAGAAGGGAAACACAAGAATGAGGACCTATTTAGTGATCTGAAAAGATATCAAAGACTAGTCGATAAGTTAATCTATTTGATTACTACCAAACCTGATATTTGCTTCTCTATGTAGTGTCATGTGATGACGGTTTAACACATGTTGCGATACCTAAAATAAAGTCATGGGGTAGGAGTGCTTATCAGTCGAGAAAGCACCACTATGTTAGAATGTTTCTGTGATGCTGGGTGGGGAGTGTGTGAAACAACAAGAAGATCAATTACAAGATATCTTATAAAGCTTGGTGGTTTGCTTGTAGTATGGAAGACATAGAAGGAGCATACTGTTTCAATGTCTTCAGCTAAAGTGAAGTACTGGGCATTGGGTTCTACAGTAACAAAAGTTGTATGGGGAATTAGACTACTCAAATAAATTGACTATGAACACTTAACCCTTGTTAATGCATATTGTGATAATAAAGTTGTCTTGCACATGGCTTCTAATATGGTCTTCCACGAGAGAATAAAACACATTGAGATAGATTTTCATTTTGTTCGAGAAAAGTTTTTAGACAAAGTGATTGCCTTGTAGCATGTTTGATCTTATAGTCAAGAGGCAGATATCCAGACAAAGACTGTAGGTAAAAAGATATAGGGTAAAATATTGAACAAGTTAGGAGCTATACATGGATTTGTTTAGCCCCCAACTTAAAGGGAGTGTTGAGATTAATGTAAGAATAGTGTGTAATGTCTATTATTAAGGTTCAATATTGTTTGATTTGTATTTCTGTGGACGGGGTAATTGGGCTAGTATTGGTGTGATTGTTAGTGTCTAGTCTATAAATACAGAACCCAATACTGTAGTGTATATTTTAATTGATTCAATAAAAGAATATTGCTCAGCTGAACAGAAGCCTTGGAAGTCAATCAATGCATTGAAGCCTAAATTCCCCTCAATTTTTTCTCTTCGAAAATGGACACAT
The DNA here is from genome assembly GCA_037074495.1 of Acacia confusa. Taxonomy (NCBI): domain Eukaryota; kingdom Viridiplantae; phylum Streptophyta; class Magnoliopsida; order Fabales; family Fabaceae; genus Acacia; species Acacia confusa. Next base: position 945,984 of record CM073507.1, on the reverse strand, counting down.
TATTAGCTACAGACCGGTTAAACAGAAAGTACATGATGTACAGATTACTTAATCTCAATATGTAAGTAATTAAAAACTTCTAATGCAATATATACCCCAACAGATTTTCCTTCTTGATTGGACCAGCGAGTTATAAGGCTTGCTGCTTAGGTTTGCTTAATTGAAATCACTATAAAATCCTGATTGAGCGATAATATATATATAGAGGCAGAACTCGTGCTTCAGTTATATAAAGGTTGTGAGAAAAAGTTATACTGCAAACCTTAGTGGGGACGTTATGGTAGTTGGTATCAATGTCATACACATGAAACCTATATGAAAGAGAGGCAAAATAGAGTAAAACATATAAAAAAAGAGTCTCACAGTATACATATAAAGAACACATTCTATATATCTACATACTGGCAAAGAGAGACCGAGGATAATAACTTACACCAGTGTTTGCACAATCTCGAACTGAAACGCAACACTGATTTTCTCGATCCACTCAGGATTCAAAGAGTTCATTATGACTTCCGTGCGACCCAATTCTTCAAGTCTTCCATCTTGTTTCTTTAAAAATGCAACAACCATTGGATCACTCTGAAAAGAAATAAATAAATTAGAGTGAGTAAGCAAATGTTTCGTGGTGTTTATTAAAATTACATGCACCTCTTTTAAATTAAAAAAAAAAAAGATTGTATTTTAATGTATTAACTATTGATAAGAATAATACTAAAGTATACATCTTAAAATTGAAAAATCTACATAATTTGCGATAAAGTTTTATGAAAATTCGAGTAACTTAATTTTTATTACAGATATACTATGTTAACATTGGTCAATCATAGAGATCGAGCAAGTGACATGCATGCAATATCCTTTCATGTAGACAGCACATGCAGCCTCAAAATTAAAGCAATACCTTTGATGCAATGTCCAGATCACGTAAGTCGTTTGCAGATAGAGATAGCTGTAACACAAGGTTGCAAATCCATCAATACTCTTTCAACTCTACAAAGTTACAAGGAAAACAAGTGCACATATATATTTGGTTCAAAACAATAACCCCGAGATGACGGGGGGTTATAATGTGGAAACATAACATTTGGCAAATGACATCTAAGAGAGCCAGCGAGAGAAAAATCAAACACTTCCCTTACGAGATGGTTTGTAAGTTCAATGTTCATACTCATCTGTAATTATTTGCTTCAAGTATTATTCGATTAAGTAATTAAAATATAACGAATATGATATATTTTTTATATTTGTGAAGAAGAATTCCCTATTATTCGATTAAGCAATTAAAATATAACGAATATGAATATCAAACGGAAATCATGATAGGTAATTACATAAATTTTAGGTTTCTGATTATATATCGTATGAACGATAGATCTCTCTTGTTCTGAAATACATTGTCATTCAAACTTGACAGCAAATTCTGAGTTCCGACTGGTGAATTTTTTTTTTGGTCAAAAGTTCCGACTAGTTAATCACTTGCCTTGTCTTGGAGTAGAAAGGGTAGGCTAGCACAGGAACTTATGATTACAAGTGTAAGATGTTGGCTTGTTTCGGCATATTGTGATTTCCGCCGTACAATTACAATATAACATCAGTCCACTGGATAATGACATGCAATAAGTTGGATTTGACAAGAAGAATATAATGATACAGGGACGAGGGTCAAAGGAAAGTACATAATTCAAAGAAAAAATATGCAAAGGCCTCGAATCATGAAAGCGAAATTAAAGATATATACCTCGAGTTGAGTGAAGATCGGTTGAAATCCTTGAGACCTGTAAAAGAAATCGACGGCATCGTTGTGAGCCGGGGGAGGCGTGGGGCCGCCTAGGGCTGGAGAATGGCGGACCCCTCCCACTGCTTGCTTCCCTCCTTTCAAATCCGAGACGCAGCTTCCCATTCAATTTCACTTCTTCCTTAAACCCTAACAAAAATCAATGTTCCGTTCCCTCTATCCAATCTCCCTTTTATAACACGCTCAAACTTGAATTATTCACTGCAAATTGCAAATGCGCGTTTAACAGGCTCTCCGATGAAAAAAATGAGAAGCAAACACGAAGCAGCAGGACGCGGTTTTTTGTTTTTTGTTGCTTTACGGTGGGAGTTGGCGGCAATAACAATGTAGAGACCTCTTTCCTTTCTAGGCAATCCTTCTCCTGATTATTTTTCAAATGAAATACTCTGTTTCTGCCATGGGGCTGGGGATAACTTGTCCCTCTTTTTAAGCGCCATTAATCATGAAATTCGTAGGGAAGTAGATCAGCAACTTCGAACCAATATCCAGGGACTAACAAATTTGGTATTTTCTCATTGGTTGGTACACGGGTTACCATTCCATTCCATAGTAATGAATCATGATTGAAAATTTCCAGCTTTGGGCTCTGTACGTATCATGACATTAGGAAATGTTCGCCCAAAAATTGTTTGAATTTTGAATTCAACGCGCGCTTTTACGCGAAAATTCACATACGCGTTAGTCGCTGCTATGCTACTAATGGATTGTACAGTTTTCTTCAAGAAAATGAGAATGCCAATGGAAGTGGACGGAAATTCCGAACTTGTGAATTCAAAATACGCACAATTGAGGCATGCGCTCAGCTTAGTTATTTTAAAAATGACTTATTATTATTAAAACTATACGAAAATTCCGAATCTCTGACTCATTCTCTTTTTCTACGAAGAATTGGTCTTATTAATTAAGCATTCGTGGAAGGATGTGGATAAATTAAAGTAGTGCTTTTCGTATCAGAACGAAAATTTAGACTATTCAGTTTTAATTAGTTCAAACATAAAACGTGTTGCAAACCTTTAAGCCAAGCACGCTAGAGATACACTAAAAAACTTAACCCAGTAATCAATCCGAAATACATGTTTGTTAAAAAATATAGGGTAATTAAAATACTCTAACAACGTTTTATCTTAATTACATACATTTCTTCTCTAATTTGAAAACATACATATTAGTTCAAATCCTTAACACTGTTAAAGTATATTCTAAAAGATTCTTTAAGTATATTTTTAAATTAAAACATATTTTGTTTACTAATTTACCCTCCATTATACCAAATCCCTAATTTATCTTTTAATATTAATGTTCATTAATAATATTTTTACTAAATCTATATTTAGAATTAGTTTCAGTAACCTGTTTATGTAGTAAATATTTATAACTTTTTTAAAATTTGATTAAAAATTAAGAATATATATTTAATGAAATATTCTTAAAAATTTTAAATCATAAGATATTAATATGAGAATCTCGTAGTAATATCATTTTATAATTATATAAACTTAATGAGTGTGTATATTATTGCAAAACGTCGTCAAAAATCACATGATAAGTTTTTTAAAAAATAAAAGAGATTAAACATTTAAATTTATTAAAAATAAAAATTTAAAGTGATAAAATTAATTAAATTTATAATATGATCAATTTAAAAGTATGACAAAAATTTTAAAATATATACTAATTTTTTCTTAAACTTTGAATTTCATATGTGATTAAATGATTTTTTTTTTATCAAAGATTACATTGTTATTAAGTAATATTTATTTTAAGGAAGGGTATTTTAGTCAAAATAATGAGTCAATATTGTGATTTAACTGTCAACTAACGGTTAAATAGATAAAAGTTTAATCTCAAATTTAGAAGGAAGGTTTATGCAATAGGGGTTCATATAGGTTTTTAAAATAAAAGAAATGTCTATGTAATTAAGAGTAAATAGAGTAGAGGTTGATGTATTTTACTCAATAATATAAAAATAATTTTTTAACAGATTTTTATTATAAGATTACTTTCTTTTAATAACTCATGTCAAACTTAACTACAATTATTTTGTTTTCAATTTCAAACAAAGTGATCCTAACTTGCCCCGAAATTTCTGAACGTTTGACCCATTCATTCAAACTTTTATGGTTACCTCAGGCAAGTCAACACATTATGATTTATTGTTTTAAAAAATTATGGTAGGTTCACAAAAGTTGATTCGGTAACTTAAAACATCAATCGATGCGAGGACTGAGAAGCTATTTAATTTCTGGGGACATCTGCGTATATAATTTTCTTAATTGGGACAATGGGTAAATTTTTGAAAAATTATTACTACATTACAAGAAAAGGCCAGCAAGTTGGGGCGAAGGCAATGAAATGACCAAAGCTGCAGCAACGTAACGTAGTACAAATTAAAGATGCTCCTTCTCATGTATTTCTCGCAAGCAACTCCCTTATGAATTGCTTTGGCGCTGTAACAGTAAGACCGAGAATCAAGAAAATAGTACAGACGGGAGTCCCCAGAGGATTGCAGAAATTAAACAGAGTGATAATTATAAATATTACCTGGTAAACCGGTGAAGTTCTCGAATTGGACGAATGCTTGGTTGATGAACATCTCTGTACCGTAGACGACGGCAGCTCCTGCTTCTTGAGACTCTCGGAGGAGCCTGGTGAGTTTGGGAGTGTAAATGGCATCAAACACCAGCGAGTAGTGCTTCAGGGCTTCCTGCACTCAACTCCAATGCATCACTCAACATAAACGTACGTACATACCAATTAAATTCTGAAATATAATCTAAATGAATGATAACCTTTGGTATGGGAGTGAGATGGGTGTTGGGTTTCATTCCCACAGAAGTAGCATTGGCGAGAACCATGCCTTGTTCAGGGTGGAAATCCTTTAGATCCGAAAGAGCAAGAGCTTCTCCTCCCACGTTACGAGCAAGTTCTCTGCCTTTCTCTGCTCCGTCCGTGTTCATTCATTAGTAATATACACAAAACAGAGTATGAATTATATGCATGTGAAGTCGCAAAAGTTAGTTTCTGACCATAAGTACGATTGGCAACAACGACTCTGGCTCCCTTTTCTTTTGCGCCATAAGCAAGTGCTTTTCCTGCGCCGCCAGCTCCCATAACCACGAACAGTTTCCCAGCTAAAGGCGACCCACTTCCCGACCAACCCGTTGATTCTGCCAGTTAATTAAACCCACTTGTAAATACAATAACGCTCTGATGTGTCAAACTCGTGAAAGAGAGCTATATATATCAACCTCGTAGTCCTTCTTCGATAGCTGTAATAGCTCCAAGATAGTCAACGTTATAACCTTTGAGTTTGCCATCTGGATTCTTGATCATACAACTAATAGCCCCTATTGCCTGCAACAGAGTTGGTGAGAGAGATGGGTTACAATACCAAACTTGCAGGAAGGATAATAAGAATTAAGAAAGGGGTTTTGGGATGAAATCCACCTTGGCAACGGGATCCACCTCATCACAGCATCTAAGTCCATCCACCTTGTGGGGAATCGTGTAACTGTTGTGTATGTGAAGATAAATGAATAAGACAAGATCGACGCATTATCATTTGTAACAACAAATGGAGGACTATATACATCTATCTAAACCTGTATCCAACAAAATCAGGGGAAGAGAAAGTGCTGAGGAAATTGGAGACGCTATCAACCAAGAGAGGCAGGTAAATGCCGTTAAATCCCACAGACTTGAAAGCCGGATTGTAAAGATGAGGACTTTTGCTGTGACCAATGGGGTTTCCAATAACACCATGCACTTTAGTGTCATCCCCAATATGCCTGAAATTATATAGCTCCAACAAGTCTTTCACAGTTGGTTGTCCAGGGGCTGATTCAGCTCCTGTCTCTGCCGAACCAAATGTAAGAAATCCTCCAAACTTGGCCGACAGAATCCTTGACATCAGACCCTTTTCCCCCATCGCAAGCCCGATGATTGGCACCTATATATATAATTGACATTATATTTGGGCAATAATTAATGATTTGGAAGAAATTAAAGTTGAAAGATGTGAAGGACGATACATACTTGAGAACGGGCAAGTACTTGGAAAATTCGAGCATTGTCTACGATGTCCAAGGCGGTTGTTGCAATTTTCACAACGTCACACCCAGAAGCCTGTATTCTTGCGACAAGATTGCCCAATTCCTCGACGGAGGGTGTGTTCTCATAGTTATGTGAGGAAACAATAATCTTGACGTTCTCTGGCTTCTTTTCTCGGACGGAATTGAGAAAATCATTAGCAACCTTCAAGCAAACCAATTTAATCAGTACCACGTTTAAATGCTGGCTAATTCTTCAAGTCAAAACCAAAAGTAGTAGCTAGTGGGTAAGTTTTAACAACCTTAAGCTCAACGTCAACGAACTCAGACCCCAATTCAACAGCTAAGCGCAGAGCTGCCTGTCTCTTGCTTTCATCACCATTATACTTTCCTCCTTCCCATTCGGGTCTGAAAAAAAATGATGATGATTCGCATCATACACACACACATAAGTTTATAACATGTACTCCCTTCCTCCCCTTAGTGCTAGTTATAAGCTACTACCTCCGGTCTTAATTATAAGATAAAATTAACTTTTTTTTAAGGGATGAAATAAGTTAAAGGGAATATCATTTCTGCTTTAAGTCAAAACTAAGTCATTTTGACTCTTTTTTAAATGAAGAGATGAAAGGAAAAAAAAGGACAGAAAAAAAAGAGCCAAAACGACGTAGTTTTAACTTAAGTCAGAAATGATATTCCCTAAGTTATTTAATCATTTCATATGTTGTGTATTCTTAGATTATATATTAGTTTATTAGTCAAATTAATTAGTTTGAAGAAAAAAATAAAAATACTCTCAAGTAATTTAATTAGCTTCCTTAATTTCTCCAAAAAAATCAACTATGTTTTATAATTAGGACTCGAGGGAGTGCCAACTGTAAAATACTTGATTGTTTTTAATGAGTATTAAGTATTTTTTCTATGTTTGCTCATAATTAATAGGGGTAATGTGTGAGAGTAATAATAATATAATATTAAAGTTTAGTATGATTAATAAGGGTATAAAAATTACTTAAGTTAATAATTTTATTGACTTTAATTGTTTTTATTGGTTTGTAAGAATTGGTGATTGATGTCTTATAATCACGACTAAAGAGAGTACGATAGTAACAGAGCATAGAACCCATAATCCATGAGTCTGCCCACAACCCAGTGTAACTGGGTTGTTTTGAGCCCGTCCAAAAAGACCCATAATGGGGCAGGTAAGAACTCGCCTATTAAATATTTAAATAGGTGGGCTATGGGCACACTTATGGCCTGCCCATTTAGTTTTATTTATTTTTTAATTAACTACTCATCCCATTTCTTATTCCACTATAAAATAAAATCATACCCTAACTCCCTCCCTTTTTGAGATTTTAAGTAAATCTGAAGATGATATTTTGATTAACTACTTATCACATTCCTTATTCAATAGAAGCATGCCATTTTGTTAATCTATAAACTTATAGAGTTATAGTTTTAATGTTTTGATTTAAAAGTTAGAATTTGAACATCAAAATTATATTATAATGATACTTGTCTAAATTTATGTTGTTTTGGATAAATTGTGATTATTGAATGTTGAAGATTCAAATTTTAGAAATTATAATTATGAATTTGGATAGATACTTAATATTTATGTCTATTTTTTTTAAATAAAAAAAATAAGTCAAATTAAATGGGTTACCCAAAATCTGATTAGTCCGTCCATTATGTGCTAGTCCATTTACATAAGTTTAAATTGGTTGAGGTATTCAAAGTTAAATGGGTAGGTTATGGATTTGGCCTCGTGTTGCCTAACCCACCCATTGCTCTTCCGTATAGCAGAATTTAATAATGATTAATTGGCAAGACCTGTAAGAGATGAGAGTGGGCAAGGGACGGTGTTTGATGAGAGATTGGAGATGTTGGGGAGGATTGAAGTCGTTGAGGGAATCCAAACGGAGCTCGACGAGATCAGCACCGATGCCTTTGGCGTTTCTCATCTGAATCAGCATTTCATCAACTGAGTGGCTCGATATGGGAACACATATCAGCGTTGAATTTCTCCTCACTTCACGCCCCATTTGAACTTCCCTTGCAGTCAACTGTGATATGTATATTCACACACATGTCACAAACTTTTTTTTTTTTTGACCTTTGTTGTTAAGAAAGTAATTGAAAGCGTAAGAAGAAGCATCAAAGGAAATTGAAACAACAATTTCGGAGTTAATATTGACTACTCTTATTTTTTATTTTAATTCGATAATAAGAAACAAGTTACCAATCATACCTATAATAAGAAGAAACATGACTGAATTTTTTTAACATAAAATCATTTATTTATTTATATATAAGCCAGAAAACTAGATTATCCATTATTTTTATGAAATCAAGAGGAACAAAAGAATCTTGTCAGCTTTTTTACATTATCTCACACAAACTATTTCTTATGCATACACGCACACGCAAATGTTAACGTTTTCTATTTTTTTATTTAAAAGATCACCAGATCCCAGAAGAAGAAAAATTGAACCCTGATCTGATTCGTGCCAGAGGGAATATATATAATGGAGATAAAATCTAATTGATAGCTAGCGTGCAGCTAGAGTTCCACAAAACGAAACGCAGGAAAAGAAAAAAACCTTAAATTAAAGCTTCCACGTACATGATATAAAATAAACATATATATATATAGAGAGAGAGAGAGATTGGTACCGAAAGGCTTCCCATGGCGGAAGTGGAATGGCAATATGTGGAAGGTTGAGGAGGTTTCAAGTGATGAGGATGGATGACAGACACACTAAATGCAAAAACACACACACACACACACATATATATATATTGATGATGTGTATCTATATTTATATTTGTATTATTATACTATTCACTCTAGGCTCTTGCTAGCTCACTGCTGCCTGCATCGTCTCAGAAAGTACGTTGGCATGCATTTATTATAAGTAGTATTCATCTAACAGCCTCTTCTCCAACGAGAATAGCTGGTGGCCTGCATGAACACTTAACCCTCTCTCCATAGATATCATTCCTGCTAGCTCATTCACTTATTATTTAATTTCCTTGTAAATAATATTCCCTTCAATCTTAAATATAGGACAAAATTTATAGTAAGAATTGCACTACAAATTTGATAGTACTACTATAAGAAACAAAACATGCAGCAGCCAACTCACGTTAACTTTATGCGCTCTCCATTATTCCTTCACCAATCCATTGTTTGATCAATTACAAATATATTCACAAGTGGACCTGCATGTCCCTATCATACAAGAAGGTTAGGTGACCTGTGTGTGTGTGTTCATTATGATAGTTACACTTATCTAAAAGATTAGATTAAATTATTTCAATTACATTAAATTGAATATATTAGTTGAGAACAAAAAATATATCTATATGAGCAGCCAAGACAAACAAATAATTAGCCAGATAAATCTTGACGGGTAAAAAGGAAAGAAGACGGCAATGAGAGAGATGAAAGAAGGGAGATTTATTGATTAATATGGCAGAGGCAGGTCAGAGAGATATATGATCGATAGAGGTTTAATTAATTTCCATTTGAAATAAATTAACTTAAGAAAACACAGAAGAAACAGAAAATGGGTTTGGTTGGTAAGGTGAAGGTGTACGACGTAGAATGTTAAGTAGTGCGAATTGAAGCCACGCATCCGTGTATGCATTCTTTATTGTTGACCATATATATAACATGTGCGCTACAGTCAAACCACTCCTTCAGAACCTTTTCTAATTTTGTATTTCCAGACCTTCATATACATATATTATAGATATATAGATATAGTACTACGATTTTGTTTTCTCTTTTTTCCCCATGTACTATGACGTTTGATTATAACAAATATATTTTTGTTAATTTTAATATGTTGTTTTTAAACAATGTTATATATATATTCAATACTTGTTCTATCACAACTAAGAAAACATGATACTTTAAAAATATCAAGCACTTGAAATCCAACATACGTTAATCCCTCCCCAATATGGTTACGTCGAAACTTAAAGAGTTCATGGAAATATTGATTTGACAGGGACTGTTTAAGGCTTCGTTTGAATAACAAGGGGGAAAAAAAGAACTAAGAGAATACTAAGAAAAAGAATATGTAAAATAATAATTTTTTCTGTTATATGATTTTTTAAAATTTTTCTCTTAATATTTGCTCCTCCTTATTTTTTCTCTGTAAAAAAATAATAAAAAAAGAAGGCAAAGCCGTGATGTGAAATAGTCAAGCTTCACCCTCTGACTGGGTAAAGCGAGCACGTGCATTGGATAAAAAAACTGAAACGGCAAAATCAAAAAGCGAAGGGAGGATGGGTGGGCCCGGTAAAGTTTGTTGGGGTTCCATCACTTAATATTCATCAAATTTATGACCTGAAAATCGTAACCCTGCTCTGATCTTGACCCTCCAAGAGGGGAAAAAAATTACTCTACAGTTTTAAATATGAAACAGGGTTATTTTTTTAAAAAAATATAATTAAATTACTTTGATATATGTTTATTTATCATTTTTTTTCTAAATCATTTTTCCGAATTATAAACTGATATATAATATGATGATATATAACATATTATATGATTAAGTAATTTATTTAGCTTTCTTAATCTCTTTAAAACAAGTCAAATCATATCTTATGTTTAGGATCGAGTAAAACTTGGAATTAAATCTAAAAATATTTGATATTATAACACATCATTATTTTTTTAAAAAAATACATCTATTGCATTTTATTAAAAATCTTGACGATACAGATGCGAAACCTTATACTTCAAGTTGCTGTTAGGGACAAAATATATACAAATGTAATTATTATTATTATTTTTTTAAAAAAAGAAATGTTCCCGGAGCCGAAGCACCTCAACAATTTGTCTCCTAACTTTAGCATATTTTCTTTGGAAAGTGACAGTTCTCGATTCCGAAGGTTAAGGTTTCCATAGTTTTCAATTAAATAATCAATTTTTGGTGTTGTAATTAACTTGGGTCAAAAAATTACGAACATGAGTGGCCGCTTAGCTTCGTATAAAATGACAAGTACCTGGGCAAGATTTTTCTCACGCCTGTTGAACGTTTTCCATCGTTATTTTTTTCAGCTCTCAAAACCACCGACTATATGTCGTCATTGTCCAAGGGAATTGTTTCATTTTGTGCTCGTTTTTCACAGACAAGGAATCTTAAGCAAATATTTTTGGGAAAATCTATATATAGGCCTAAGTAACAGAAAAAAATTTAAAAAAGGCTCCGAAATTATGAAAATATCAGAAAAAGCCCTAGAACCTTTTCTAGTATAAATTCATTAAAACTTTTAGTTGTTAACAGGGCTGATGTAGTTGTTAATAAGGCCAACTAATTAAACTTCTATCTATTTAAGCTTATCCGGTCTATTCTAATATATTCTATAAAAAATAATATGCAACATATTTCTCAAAATATTTTTATTGATTCACTTATAATTATTCTCAAAAATTTCTTTAATTAAATTTAGCTAATAATAATATATAATTTATATATTAAATTATTAATATACAAAATATTAAATAATTAAACATCTATCTTAATCTTATGTTTTATAATAATTCCACTAATTAAACAATTTACTAATTAGTTTTGTATCCTAAGATTAAAATATATTTTAATTTTCTTAATTACTAATTAAAATTATTATTTATAATTAAATATAATAATTATTTATAATATAATTATAAAATAAAAAAAAATGAGGCCCCAGGGCGTCAAAATTGACGCCCTCGGCGTCAATTACTGACGCCATAGTGGTGTCTACTGTACTGATGCCACTGGTGTGGTGGCTTTAGACAGTCTAGTGGCGTCAGTATTGTTGACGCCACCAACTACCATATTTTAGGAAATAGTTTCTTATTGGCTCTAATTTGACACTTTTTTAAAAAAGAAAAAGAAAAAATAATTTTGACAAATTTCTCCATCTTCAATTGTCACTATTAGTAGACACGTTGTCAATATCAACTACTCCCTCTAGTCCTTATTATAAGGCACCAACTAACAAATCACACAAACCAATAAAAACAGTTAAAGTCAATAAAGTTATCCTATAATTTAAATAATTTTCAATATCACTCCTACTATTTAAACAAAACTCTAATATTATATTATTATTACTCTCACCTACTACCTTTATTAATTATGGGCATACATAGAAAAAAATAATCAATGCTTCTTGGAAACAAGCAAGTGCCTTATAAAAAGGACCAAATACATTTGGTGGTTGGTGCCTTTATAATAAGGACCAGAGGGAGTACCAGTTAATTTTGCAACATAGCTAACAAAAACTAAGACTTTTTTACACCGAAGGATTATAAGAGTTAATGGTTTTGGATTAGCTTAAAATGAGTGTTTTTCAATTTGTTCAGTGCAAAATCACTTAAAAAAAGCTAACCCAAACATTTACATGAGATAAACCATGAGGCATCCCTATCCTTGTCCTTACTGGTTCAGTCCTATGGTAAAAGTAAAGAGACCTAAGTGGGGGGGAAAGAATCAAGGCAGCTACGCAAATTCAAGACTTACCATAAAGGATTAGGAGTCTTGAGTTCCAAGCACGAAACTTGTCCTGACCATATATATAGCATGGCCTCACAACGTCCATATCTGGGTCACCTAGAAGGGGCATAGCTAGGAGTGACAGAAGTAGTTTCTTCCGTGATTTCCATACTGTTCTGCACCCATAGAGTATCAACACTAAAGTTGTTAGGGGCGGATCAACCAGCGCCAGCGTTCCATCTTGTGTCAGTTCGTGGACGTTTGTTGCTGTTGTTACAAGGTTGTGCTTGATGTTTCTTGGTGAGTACGTCATTAATACGTTTCCTTTGTGTCGGCTGTTGCACTTCAACTATGGAAGAAAGCCGTGGCGTAGTACCAAACCTGTTTTCCTTCAGCCTTCTCAGCTCATGAATGCGGTTATGAATCTCCAGAACAAGATTCGGACACTCAAGATTGTTGTCTGAAATGCAATTTAGGATAGTTCGCAGACAAGCTAATTCCTCATCTCTAACCTTATCCTGAGAGTTCAAATTAAACATCTCGTGAATGAGCATTTATATCAAATTGATAATTTGATGAAAACGAATTTAAATAAAACTAAATAACCTTAGTTTTGTATGGGCTTCTCCTGCAACGCCTCTTGGAAACCATTTTTGCATTCTGCACATATTCTCTCAAGAGATCAACTGGTGCGATCTTGTCAGCCAACTCATATGCACATATAAATGTGACAGCTTCAACGGGCTTCTCCTTCTTGATAAGATTAAGAACAAAATCTGCCAGACATGACAAAACTTCATCTATCAAATTGGACAAGTACACTGGGACATTAATTTAACAGAAACAGTTTTAAAACTAAAACGAGAAAATTACAAGAAGAGATCACTGCCAGAAAATCAGTTCAAGTTATGAACACAATCGAAAGGGACTAAAATTTCCATATTCGTAGTTGGGAAGGGGAAAAGAGAGAAACAAGCATTTGAAGACAGATAGAAAATGCATGAAAGGGAAACACAAAGGGAACATGAAGTCTAAACATACAAGCAAATTAACAATGAACATGTACTTTCTTCACTGAAGATGACCGAGTGCAAGCAGGATAAAACTGGTGTCAAGCCAGTACAGCAATATAATCAACTTAATTTTGGCCCAAACACATCACATTATTATGCATGTGCTGACTATGCAAATGTTATCTTGGATGCGTAGAGTAATTGATGTTATGACATAATGGTGTTAATGCCCTATATTAATCACAAGGACTAAATCTATAAGCGTTTGAAGCTTTAAGGACAGGTTTGATACTAACTAAAACACACGGACTAAATTGTAAATTGGATGAAAGCTTGAGGACCACAAACTTTTGTATTTCCTTACATTTATTGATTTTCTAGTCCAAATTATATATCATATATTTTCTTGCTTTGGCCTCAATTCACTTGGATGTCCAATGCCTAAGGCGTTTTAAAGGTCTAACGCCCTTTGCCTACGCCCGTACCCTTGGTTTAGGGTATGCTTCAGTTTGTAGGATTTTGTGATATGGATTACTTAGAATTCCACTCTTCCTTTCTTGGGGTGTGACGTCTTTTGTGTTAGCCTTACAATTGTCTTTTTTTTGTCATTTCTTTGTTTGTAGAAGATCTCCTATCATTCCTTTGTTTGAGGCCTAACAAGGCTCAAGTTTAAATTATTTAGCAATACCAAGAATCAGAAAAGTGCTCAACTTGTTATCAAAAAAAGAAAAGAAAAGTTCTCAACAAAAAGATCTCTTGCATGTGTTTTGAAGAACTCTTCCTTCTCTTCCCCACAATGAACTTTTTAAATATAAAAAGCAACACAACTATGGAGAAATATTCAATTAAAAGGTAACCCTCAGGTCAATAGCAAGGGGCGAATGTAAAAAATGTAAGGGTACAAAAGTATAAATGAAGGTTCCAAAATAGTGCGAAAATGTAACCACTCACCACTGTTAATATGACTCAATGTTCGTTACTTTTTTAAACTTGGACAATAGCATGGGCCCAGATAAAAAGCAAAAGATGTTAACATTTGTGGCATTTTTGCACCGCTTTCAAACCTTCATGAGTATTTTGCACCCAAGAAAACTGTGTAGTGTCAAGTGTGTATTTGCCTATATTTCATGGATAGATTAACACCTTAACCAAAAATTTAAAAGTTCTACCTTTTGTCAAGAGAGTAACACATCTAATATTTCCTGATCGGAATTAAGAATGACATCAAAATAAGCACATTTAATAGACATGTGGAAACCTGATCTTCACGATAAAAAGAATTTTGGTCCCAAAAGAAATGAAAACAATAAAAAAATGGTTCTAAATGGGAGGAAAAAATGTAGAGAGATGGCGACAACAAAATTTTCAGAAAACATACCAGAAACTCTACTGGCAAAACCAAGTGTCCGGAACAGCTCTACAGCTTGTTTGTCGTGAGCAGCAATTCAAAGATCTTTAAAATCTCACCATCCTCAAATGAAGACACTAAATCATAAGTGGACAAAAGCAGTAGAAATGCCAGAACCTCCTGAGAATTTTCTCTCATCTCAGCCTTCAACTCGTGTGCTAGCTTCATTGCTTCTTCTCTTACTTGCGGTTTAATATCTGGTGAGATTCTCATAAGCCACTTTAGCAATAAAATGTGACATCCAGCAATGGTCGCACTATTCTCTTCCTTTGCGCTTTGGGGAACAACAGGGTTCCGTATCATATTTAAAATAAGTTTCGCTGGATCCAATGTTTGGGGATCAACTAAAATGTCACTGCCCATCAAACCGTTTGCATTTGCTTGTTGATTTACAACCAAATGCAAATTTCTTCCATCGGGGGTAGCACCAAACTGATTATCTGCACACAACTTTACCACCAAAATTAACTGCAAGGCCTTCAAGCTCTTAGCTCACATGGCCCTTTTGCATTAATACTTACAAAAATGATCATTATAGTGCCATAACCAAAATCATATGAGATCACTGAGAGGATGCAAGGAGAAAAAGGATGCATTAGTGGTATAAGAATACCTTCAAAACAGGGTAGATAAAATTAAAACAAATAAACAATGGAAAAAAAGGTCATCTGCTGATTATCCATGGAAGGTAACGAATTATTTTATTTCATTAAAAGCTTCGAGAGGTGATTCATTTTAATTCATAAACAGGAGGACATAGTATGTATGATCACCGTACCCCTAAGGAATTATTAAGATTGAAGTGAACCACACTGAAGTAATATTTTTTGTTATATCTTCATGATGTAGAATGTAGAATATAAATTAGCTTCCGAGAAGAAACTTTGCTGATAAGTCAGAGACTCCAAATATTATTTCATTTTCCTCTGCACATTATTATTCCTTTAATTTCTTCTCTTTGATCTTGCAGAACTATTAACCTTCTCATGACCAGATTAGGAAATTCAATCAATGTATCAGCTCATAAGCCTTAAGCCACTGGCAATGCACTTTCAAAATATGAAACTACATAATTATATTGCTTGAGGTACCATAATAAATTCCCGTTTGCTAAAGAATGCTAAAAAGTTAGAAGTACAGCCGTAATCCTTTAACAAAAAAATATCAAATTCATTTCCCCCATCATTTCCTGCCACCCCCAAATGGAAAAACCATTTGCAAATTAGAAAAAGGATAATTAAGTAAATTGATGGAACCCATTAAAACTGATAAAGATCTACAGCATAAAACTGCTTATGAAGATAAATGCTTATAAATCATACGTAAGAGAAGAATCAGGATGACCACATGAATTTAGAATAAAAAAACAATTTATTAAAACCTGGTATGGCTAAGCTAGAGAAGGAAGCACATGTTTACCAGGTACAGTCTTGAAAATACCTAGGGCTTGTTGTAATTCAGAAGTCTGACAATGCCGGGAAATAATATCTAGAAGCATATGAAGTTCACTTGTATCAAATGATGATCCTAGATCATATGTAGCCACAAGCTTCAAAAACCCCAGGACCTCCAAACAATCCTTATTACCTACAGACAAATTCTCCTTCCACTCACTTGCCAACTCCTTTGATTTTTCTTTCACATCAGAACTAATTACCGATGAAGATTTCTTCAATTCATCTAGCAAAAGAATACAGCTCCTCCTTATAATATTTGCATCGTATTCAATGTCTTCTTGGCTTGAATTTGAAGGATAAAAACCCTGCATTGAATCTAGCACCAATCTAGCAGGGTCCACTGATGCTTGGAGAGCATTTGATACCTCATGGCACACCAATTCATAATTTTTTAGGAGCTTGTTAAAGAGCGCTTGCAAATTCCTGCTATTCTTTAAACTTTTGGTATCTACAGAATCCAGTCCCTCGGTCTTTACATGTGGCAGGAAGATATTGCCCTTCTCTATCAATGCTTTTTCGTCTTCAAATGATTTTCTTAATAATTCAACTTGCTTTTGTTTGGACTCAAACTCCTTCACCCGTTCTTCAAACTGCTTCTCTTTTAGCTCGAGCTTCTTCACTTGTCCATTAAATTGGTTCTCCTTTGACATAAGGTTCTTCACTCGTTCTTCACATTGTTTCTGTTTCAATTCAAGTTCTGTGAACCGTTCTTTTGTCTTAAGTTCGATGGAATCTAAATCTTTCTTGTTTTGTTCAAGCTCTCCAACCTGATGATCAATTTTCTTCTGCAAAGACTTAAGTTCTTCCTCTTTTGCTACAAGGTCATCATATTTTTTCCTTTTTGATTCTAGTTCCCCTGCAAGTTCAAAAATTAACTTCTGTTTTGAATCAAGTGCCTTCTCTTTTGTCTTGAGTTCCTCATCACACCAAGCAATTTCCTTTTGCATAGACTTGAGTTCCCCCTCCCTCTTCTCATAATCCTTCGAAAGTGCCTGAAATTCAGCATCTTTTAGACTCATATGTTTCTCCAAAGAAATACGTCGTTCTTCCTTTTTTCCAAGATTCCAGCTGCATTCTTCAATGTTACTCTGTATTGACTTCAGCACCTCTTCACCTTCAATGATCAAATCCGTGATCATTTTGAGATTCCTATTACACTCTTTCTCTTTTGACCGCAGCTGCTTCTCACTGTCGCTTATCAATTTCTGGATAGATTTCAGTTCTTCTCCCCCTACACGCAACTCCCTGCTACGTTCTTCAATACTTCTTTCAATGGCACCATATTCTCTCTCTTTCAATTCAATGTCTTGGCAACATAATTTCAGTTGTCGTTGAACATTACTAAGGTCTTCTTTCGTCTTTTCAAGCTCTTTGGTTCTCTCTTCAATATCTTTCTCCATCAAGGGCAATCTCTTCTGTTTTACTCTTGCTTTTATCGTGTGCTCACCAATTGATTTTTGAACTGAGTCAAGTTGAGCAGAGGATTCGGCGATTGATTTCTGAATCTCTTTCCAGTCATTCTCCTTCTTTTCAAGCTCTTCAACATATTCTCGAATCAAAAGGTCGAGAGAAGCATGATGTTTCTCCTTCCGTTCGAAATCGAAGGAAGCTTGTTGACTCAAGCCTATGATTTCTTCCAGTTTCTTGCCTTGTGAGTCAACTTTCTCGTCACATTCATCTAAGGTCTTCTGGACAAGACGCAATCTTTCCTCTTTCTCGTGAACCAGTTTGGAGCACTCGTCCAAGCGCTTCTGGATCACGCTCAATTGATTCTCCTTCAACTCAACCTCTTTTTCACGGACATTAAGACTTTCCAAGCGATCTCCAATCATTTTGCTTACGGAATCAAAATGTTCCTGCAAATCTTTCCACTGGAGAGAGAACAAAAGGAAAGAGGAAGCTTGAGATTGCAACTGCTCGTATGCTCTTCCCAAGTTATTTAGTTTCACCCCAGACACTCGCAAATTAGATGCAATTTCTTCCATTGCAAACGTAGAAACAACGTCGTCCCTTGCAATATGTATTTCAAACGAGAGGGACAAAGGGAGTTCAAACTTGAAACCCTAAAATCTTGAAGTTAAAAAGCAGAAAGAGGGGTATGCGCCAAAGCTTGGAGTTTTCGACAGTGTTTGCAAAGTTGCATGGGAATGGATAGCCGTCAGACAGTTACATCAAAAGCGCTGACATTGCTTGAGGGCGAAGAAACGCCGCTCCAGGCACAAACAGATAAACGATGAATTTAGTTTCGACTCTCGCCAAAAACATCGTAAGAGATCTGAGCAAAAGAATTAAGAGGTCTGAGCAAAAGAATAAATAAATCGTGAGAGTGATTTTCTTCTTCAGATATATAATTATCCGTTTTTTTTTTCCGGACTTCAGATATGATATTATCATAGGGATTCGGTGATCATTTTATTTTGATATAACGATCATGGATTGACGGTAGAGATTTTATTATATTTTAAGTAATTCTGACATCATGATTCATGAGAGTATACCGTTTAAATTCAAAAAAGTTCAAATCAGAAAACAATTAAAAACCTCAAATAATCCTCTCTGTTTTTATCATTTGTATCGATATTCATGTATCTTGTTCCCAAGCGAATACCATTAAATAAATCATAAATTCTTGAACATAACTCGAAGACAAATTAATGGGCAAGTCCAGCAATTTATATATATATATTTCCAGCAATTTAATTCAAAGTATTAATGCATAAATGAGGGAACCCAACTTGAACTTTTGGGTTCCCTCTTCTGTATGTTGGCACGTGTTTATACCCTAAAAGTGCATGCATTTTTTTTTTCCGGGTAGAATCTATATCACAATTCTTATTTATAAATAATAATGTGAATCATACGATTTACTTTTCAAATTTCATTGTGCATAAATCCACATTAGTTATGCAGAAAAATTCAAATGAAGATATCGATTACTTCCCTACCTAACGGTCTCATGCATATCCTGATCTTGTATATTTTTCGATACACATATCTTGATCATATATGACTTGTTTATTCCTTTACAATTTTCTTTGTTCCTCCCAGCAGCAAGCAACAGCATGGCAGTTGTGATCTAGATAGGTCAAAATGAACATCCCTAACTCAAACCATGACATCTGTAGATATTCTCATTCAAGTATTTACGCAGAAACTCAGCTATTAATAAAACCATAAACAACTCTAAACGTTAGCCACTTCATAGATACAGATGATGCACGCAAGTTTTAAGGCTCAGGAGTGCAAGCGGCATCCAAGGAATACACAGATTAGCGCCACCATGCAGACAAAGAGAAAAGGGAACCCAACTTGAACTTTTCTTGCATCTCTCCTACTCAGATCGGCCTGCACGCCACCAACAATGATAAGAGTATAAGACAAAGTGCGCTTCCTATACTGGTATTGGTAAAAGACTAGAAAGTATGCTATTTTTGGCCAAAAAAGAAATAGTCTTGCACTTACTAGTTTTTCTTGCAAGATCTCAGTCTCTAGACTGCTTGCCTTCCTTTCCTCTCTTAGCTTCGATATTGTTGCACCAGCCTGCACGGGAAGCCAGAAACTTGAATATGTCTGTGTTTGGATCACATGGATTAAGATTGAACTCAAGAACCACCATCACAATCATCCATCCAATTCAACACAAAAGATAATTCAGGATTAAATGACTGACCTCATTTAACTTGGACTCAAATTCATCTAGTTTTAACTTCATCTCTTCTATAGATGCCATTAATTTCAACTCCTCTACGCCCTCTAATTTTGCTTCTCTTTCCGACATCAGTTCCTCTACATTCATAGCAGCGTTAAAGTTCAGCTCCTCTACACCCTTTGAAATCTTTAACTCTGCTGCTTTCTCTGACTTCAGTTCATCTGCATCCTCTGCAATGTTCAGCTCCAAATCTTTTGACACTCCCGGCACTGCTTTATCTGGTTTCTGTTCCTCCGCATCCTTCACAGCCTCAAACACCCTATCTTTTGCTGGCTTCAATTTCATATCCTTTTCATGCTTTGACTTGTCATTATATATCTTATTCTCTGCATTCTTAACAACCTGACAATGACATATTCCACGAACAGCTTGTGATGCATTAGTTTAAGCAAGTATGAATTGAACTAGCGGAATTACTAACCAGGAGAGTAACAACACTGCCACTTGTGACAACAAACAAAACCTAAAGGAACTAATAACAGGTTCCTAAAACATGACTATGATCAAAAGTTTACGAAACAGCCTTAAGGAAGTCTGACTTTTGAAAACAAATTTCCATCAAAATTTGCAAACATTCCAAGGATTTGAAATATTGAGATGAAGAAGACAGAGATTAACGAAGGAAAGGAGCTTTAAACCAAGCATCAAAGGATTTTCTCTAACCATGTGTTCTGGGGATACGATTTCATCTTTACTGAACATCTTATCATTTCCATGAGCAAGCTCCTTTTTAATGTCTCCATTAACAGGAGATGCTTCGGCTGAATGAAATGGGCTAATCAGGGCCACTTTCATTTTCTCTTCTTCAATGCATCTGCTGGAATCTTTGACAAACTATGATTTACAAACAAAGTAATAAATATTCAAAAAACAATAATAAAAACAACCAACACAATAATCTGTAAATCATGGCCACATCCATACCAAGCTAGAAGTGATGTCATCACTAGTCGTTCCAACAGGAACAATGGTGCTTTGAATTAAGAATTTGTCGTTGCACATCAGATCTACCAGTGCTGTTCTTTGAGCTTGCATTGTGACTAGGTTGATGCAAACAAAAAAATGCATATCATGTAAGTGAACCAATAAATCACAAGCCTATTCCACTTACTGTCTTCCGACTCAGTCATATTTGCACTCATCTGACATTAGTAAATAATAACTGACAAAAGGTAGAAATAACATGGTTCACAAGAAAATTATACCTACGAATGAAAAAGAAGATTTTGGCATGAGAACTCCTACATGTGGCCGAACTGAGTATTTCTTAGGCGAAGTTGTCTTGATCTGGCAATATCAGAACTAAATGATTTAGCTGCCCAGTATAATGCATTACTAATACCGATTCCCATGTCAATAAATAAATATCAGTTGCTCATGAAAGTAAGAAAGATGTTCGGAGTTTCAGACCTTGAAAGCAACATAGTGGTGCGTGATATTAGTCAACTGAACTGAGCATGAACTTTGCTTCTTTTGTTCAACTGTAAATGCCAAAAATTGAACATGTCAGTGATTTCGTTGTATATTCAGAGATAACGAATGAATGACTAAAAATTAAAACAGTGAATGTGCCTGACCACTGAGGTCAAGGATTAGCTAGGAACTAACAACATTTGATAACAGTATGCATAAATCTCTAAGCAATTTGTTTTGTCAATCCATCCATCAGTTTTAAGTTTACCGATGGATCCAGTTGCACAGATGAACGGGAAACATGTTACGTAAAGTTATAACAGTTCTCAAGCAAAAATATTTTAATTTCCCAGTGAACAAAAATAAATATTATTTCTAGGTAATATATTAATTTTTGAATTCAAACATAAAAAGGAAAATATATAACACTTGCATAGTCACAACGGTCACAGCCCAAGAAGAAAGAATCAGTGAACATTTTAATTAACAGGTGAGGAGCTTCTAAAAAGAAAGACCATAGGCAAATATTCAAATGTTAACGCACATGTAAACTTAAGTTCCTTGGGCTCAATTTGTAGAAGTCCTTTGCTCATGACTAATACTCTGAGTATTGTAATCCAAATTCAAGCTAATCGAGCCAGCATCCAAAACCAACAGGCTTTATTCCACGCCTTACAGACTGCAATCCTGCATTTCATTACAAGTGAACATAGTGAAAACTGAACTTGCAAATTCTCAGACGCTGCCTAATTAAAATAAGAGAGAGTATAATCACATAAGGCATCAAAAACTCATCCCCATTCCTTTTACTTCTGTTTCCTTTAACAAACACATACGCGAGGGAAGCAAAACTATCAAAAAAAGAAGAAGATGTGAGAGGGGGAGAGAGCAGAGTCGTTTCAGAAGGTGAAGATCAACATCTAAAAACGACAGAGATCCCACTCGTTCCGAGGAAAGCGAGAATTTCAAACCAGATAGGAACAAACAGACTTTGGGCAGAGAAGAAAAGGCAAGAAACGAGCCATCTAGTGTGACTTGTGCCCCGGAAAAAGGAAGTAAAAGCCCCTAAAACTTACCGAAAGTTCACGATGAACCCAGAAGCTCAGGAAAAGACGAACTAGCCAGATATGAAATGGAACTTGCGAGTTGGTAAATACAAAATAAGCAGTGGAATTAAGCAGTATGTTGTTCATGCACGATCAGCGAAGCTGGAAATGGGAAGAAACTAAGAGGCTTTGTTTAGGATTATAAGCATCAGCAAGGGCAGGAAAAAAGGGAAACGATCAAGGGATAGCAGAAAGGGTGAACAAAAAAGAAGGGAATCACTATGAAGATCGCAGTAAAAGTGGAAACAGAGGATTCTGTTTTTGTTTTGGGATCATAATAGAGGATAGTGTGGAAAACTGGAAACGGTGAACGGCTTTGGCTTTTAATTACCAGTGCGGTCTAAGATAGTAAGAGATTAACTTTACTCTTAAATTTAAATATGTTGATCCTCTCTTTAATTTATATATTAAAAAAGTTACTATCCTTCTGACCCAAAAAAAAAGTTACTATCCTGAAGTAATTTGTATGTATTTTTTCGAGCAAAAAAAAATTGTATGTATTTTAAGAAAAATAACATACTTTTTTAATGAGTAACTAATTTAATTAATTTACTAAATTTATACCTTGGCCAAAAAGAAAACCTTACTAAATTTATATTATTGTATTCAATTTTAAATATAGAATAAAAGTTGATAGTCAAATTATATCACCACTTTACTTTTATTTGTAAGTTTTTTATTAAAAATTTTGATTTTTATAAGTATAGTTTTGTAGCCATGAATGAGATTGTGAAATTTTACTCATATTAATTGTAATTAAAAAATAAAGAAAGAAATAAAAAATACCTCAAAATAAATGATGTCAAAATTAAAAATTTAATTTATAATTATTGAGTGAACTTAATATGTGCTATTTATCAATTTATGGGAGTATATAAAAGATACAAGTTACTCTCGTCTCTAATTATAAGATATGGTTAACTTTTTTAAAAAGATTAAAGAAACTAATTAAATTATTTTAGAGTATTTTTATTTTTATTTTTTTCTTCAAACTAATTAGTTTGACTAATAAATTACTATATAATCTAAGAATACATAACATATAACATATGAAATGATTAAGTAACTTATTTAATTTTTATAATCTCTCTTAAAAAAAAAGTCATCTTATATTAAAAAGTGACGCAGAGGTCAGCACGAGAAGCGAGGAAGGAAAAGTGAAAAAGATGTGAGGAACGCGTTGATTGTTTGTACCGACACGACACGAAGGCGGCTTTATTTCGTGGCTCCAAAGTGCTGGGCCCGCCCCTCTGTTACGTTACCCCCTTTCCACGCTCTTCAATTTAAAATCTGCTTCAAAGTAGCTTTTTCTGCTGCCCACTTCGTGTTCCTGGTGAAATCCGAACACGAGTTCATTTTTTTTTTTTTTTTTAAGTAAACCGAAAATCCATTAACTCAAAATAAAATAGCACTTTGATTTGGAGGGAATTTTTTTTAAAAAAAAAAAGAAGTCGGCTTTATGAATGCTACATGAGAGTCCAGATTTGTAGCTTTAGAAGCTGAGCCGCTTGATATCGTGATGGGACTCGGGGAAATTAGTAACCATTTGCTTTCACTGGGAACTGTTCTAGTTTGTTCTATTATTCTGTATATAAATAAAAATGTAAACATACATTATAATTTGTTTTGTAGATGTATTTGCAAGGGATCTCAAAAGCAAAACCATCCATTTTCTTTTTTTAAAAAGATAGCTTCAATAAATTACAATTGTTTCCTAACAATCTTATTTATGTTAGGTATATATAACTGGAAACAACTGTTATATATGTTAGAAGATATATAACGGTTATTAAATTAAAATTGTTATGTATTATGTAAGTATTACAGTATATTATGATGATGGTTTATATGTACCAATTAATTACATCAACAAGCATACCAGGGTTTCATTGATTGATTCTATATAACAGCTATAATAGTATAATTATTATAATATGTCTGTAATAAATATCAATCTAGAACAGTAATATATTTGTCCAGAACTTTTATAATATCCACATATATAATAATTTGAAAGTATGGTAGTTAATAACTGTCGTGATATTCTCCGAGGGATGTTCTTCCCCGCAGCAATAGCTTTGAAGAACCATCCTGAAAACATTGTGAAAGAACAGAAACAATAAAATAAAAGAGCGCCAGCAAGAAAACGAAGAAGCAAGAAAGAACAAACACCCAGATGTTGAAGTCCAAAGCCATTCAGCAACACAAAAACTGCTTTGCCATTTTCTTTGAGGATGTTGAAGACAGGGAACTTGTGCTTAGCCAAAACACTTGGCTTCTTCAAGGTGCATGTCACAGTACACTAGCTGTCTTTGAATGGGAACCTGATAGGCCTATTACTTCAGTTTCTTTCTCCTGCATCCATGTTTGGATTCAGATATTTGGCCTTCCATTAGATTATTATACGGAGTCGGTAGCTTAGTTATTGAGCAACCTAGCTTTTAGGAACGTTTTTGGATTTTGATCGTTCTTGTTCATCCACGTAAGGCGGTCTTCGTATTTTGATTGCTTTGCCAGGTTTTCTCAATGTTTTTTTTTTTTTATTAGTACAGACAGACAAGCAATAGCTTGAAATGGAAATAGACACTAGACTATAGATATCTAGCTTTAAATACAACACAAAAAAAGATAACTACAACCGGCAAGCCAACTGATCTTTTAGCACCATATCATTGTACTCTATTGGAACTGTCGGAATAAGAATCACATCCGCATCAACAGGAGCATTATGTCCTTCCTTGGCTAGATAGTCAGCACATGCAATGTTGTCCCTTGGTGTATGGTACATCTTCACACTCCAGTCTCGGAAAAAGAGATCTCTAATGTCTCTCAGTGGATGATCATCATAACAACAGTCTCTCATGATAATATTAATCTCATCAATGGAATTCGAGTAGATTAGCATCTTTTGAAAGCCCAATTGTTGAGCCATTCTCAGCCCTAGCATGATAGCATGAAGCTCCACCTCAATAACTTTTTTAATTCCTAGAGATTTGTAGAACCCCATTAGCCATTATCCACTGGAATCCAAATAAGAGTTTTTCTCAATGTTTCTAGATAGGTGAAAATGTCTAGCCTTCCATTAGATTGTCGACATTGAGGTCGGTTTGGACACTCACATGGTTGTTGCTCAACGTCGGTACTTTATTGTGGACAATTGAGAGTAAAGTTCTTCGGTCTTAGTCGGCACAAATAGCTCTAACTAGGTCTGGATATCGTTTCTCTCGTGAAATTGGGCTTTTTATATGGACTGAGCATCATGAGTTGGGCTCATCTCCTAAACCTGCGGGCCCTACTTCAACATTTGAATTTCAAGCCCAAGGCCCAACTACTACTAAAAATATGTTTGGGTTGACAAGAGGGAGAAAAAATGAACTCCACCCCTCGTCCTTGGGTTCAACTGACAAAGGGGTTGGACACTCT
This sequence comes from Acacia confusa, assembly GCA_037074495.1. Classification (NCBI taxonomy): domain Eukaryota; kingdom Viridiplantae; phylum Streptophyta; class Magnoliopsida; order Fabales; family Fabaceae; genus Acacia; species Acacia confusa. The sequence goes on along the minus strand of CM073507.1, from coordinate 920,105 downwards.
CATCAAAGGGAGAGGGTTCGATCCTGGAGTTGGTCAAGGCATTGGGGGAGACATTCTAACTCCCAGGTGCCTAGGTAAACACCTGAGGGTAATAGACGGCTCGCCCTGCCAACATTGGTATCACCTAGAAGGAAGGGAGATTTCGCCCTGCCCTTGGATTGTGGGTAAACCCAACCCCTTTCCTAAAATTTTATTATAAAAAAAAAATAAAAATGAACTCCTCCCCTCATTTGGTTTAAAATTTTAGAGGGAAGGAGAGCAAAAAATTGCTTCTTCCTCCTCTTATTTTGGTTCCCTCCAAATTGGGGGCCTTTTGGAGGGAAGCCAAAATTCTTAACTAGTTTACCTCATTAATTTTGTGAAATTCTATTAAGTACCCTCATTGAAAAAATAAAACCCAAGCCGATTTCAACACGTAACAGTCGACTTCTTCTTATTCATCACACGCATCTTCGTCAATAGCAAATTAATTACTCTTCATATTATTTTTTCACATTGAGCTTTCTCTAAACCTCCAAATGGAGCAACATTGCAATATGATTGAGTGGTGAATTACTGATCCAAGCTTTTTTACTGAACCACCAAATGGAGCAACTCAATTGTTACGCAAGGATGGTCCTTCGGTTCTACCCTAAGATGACTTGTTTTTAGGTTCTTAGTTTTGGTTTGATTCCATGTGTTTTATATACACACACATATATAAATTTCCAAGTATAAATAAAATGGGATTTTGAGTATTTAGAATTTAGGAAAAAGGAAAAAAAAATGAACAATTTTACTAATGTCACAAAAAAAAAAAAAATATATCAAATTGATTATTGAAATCATATTATCATATTAATAAGAGATAAAAATATAATTATATAAGTTTTTATATACATATTAATTTAGTATTTTTAAAATATTTATTATACTAGCTAATTACAATATTAATGTAATAATCCAATTTAAATCTAAATGTAAATTAATTTAAACAATCCATAATTATAAAAGCATATGGTAACATGTAAAGGTAAAATGGTCCATTAGTTATTATCACCCTCCCCTCCCTTATTCCCCCCTCACATTCTCTCTAACAAATCGAAGGTAACATAACCTCCCTGCCTCACCCCACAAGCCAATCCTCAGGTTCTGATGGGACTTCATTTGTCGATCGTGGGTTTAATCATGTGGATTCTGCTAACTCCTTCTCCTTAACTGAGGCTAAACTTGAAGACTCAAGCTTGAAGGTGCCTGTGAGTGCCTCCTCTGAGGTGTCGTTAGGAATGGTGCCACAGAAGCGAGGGAGGGTTGTTGCCGAGAAGCCTACTCATGATGCAAAAAGATTTAAACTTGAGTGTCACATTGATAATGGGCCAACACCTTTCCGCGGCTCTAATCACTATCAAACTAAAAATCATGTCTTCTTTGACTTAAAGAGCTTGAGTTGGCTGCTATTTCTTTACACGAAATCTCTAAATCTCGGGTATAACATAATGGAGCATTGTCGCTTTGCCTGCTGTAAGGAGATGGACCTCTGTTCATCCCTTCGTCGCTGGAGAGTCCCTGGAAGATTACTTCTATGCACCATGGCAAGTAACAAACGTCGTCGTGCTCAGACTCAACTTGTCAAAGAACATGGATGGGTTACCTTAGATGTTGAAGCTTCTCTCTCTCTGTGGTTTTGCGAGCCTTTGGCCAAAACGGCTCGCCTGGAGGAATGATGAACTGGTTCTTCAGCTACGGTAGAATGGGTAGTTCTACAGTAGCTTCGACGCTTTGAGTTTTTGTTTATGGCATGTCTGCTCTTTGGTTTTTTGTCTTTGTGATATCAGGTCAGCTACTTATTTTATCTCAGCTTCGTTTTGCCCTAATGCACCCCTTTCATGTGGCTTTCTCGCCACCTGCTTCTTGTCAACAAGTAGATGCTGAGATTATTTTCAATAGCATTATTGTTATAGACGTCGTGGATTACTGCTCTTTGGCTGTGGTCCGTAGTGCGTGTGCAAAAGTCCCCTGTTCCTTCAACATAGTCGAGCTTACGCTCTTTCTACTTATTGGTGCTTGCCTCAATGCAGCTGCAGTTGGGATGAGAAGACACCTCAGCTATGGCTGGTGGTCATCCTGTTCCTTGCTTGGGCTTCTTCTAAACCTTTTCTTGGTTTTGTTGTTGGTGTTTTTTGTTCTTTGTTAAGCTACTTGTTTCCATTCTCAATTGGGCTCTGATCTAGACCCACTTGAGAAGCTTTTTATGTAACATTTTATCTTTTCCTTATATATTGTCGTTTTATCAACCACAAAAAAAAAAAAAAAGAACTATTCAGCATGAACGCCGTTAAACTTCGGCTATTATGTTCAGTTACTATGGAACCAGATAGGCACTAAGAGTTCGTCTAATCTGGACGGTTCAGATTTTATTTTTTTTACTTTCTATTTTTTGAAAAAAAAAATATTTTAATGGGTAAAAAACCTAAAATAAAGATAATCTCTTAACTATTTTTTTTTAAAAAAATGATTTTTTATTCAAAAATCATTTATTTAAAAAATAAAATCTGGACCATCCAAATTCGATCTGGACAATCCAGAGGCACCGAGATGGGTTCCGTTACCATGAGTCTTTCATTTGCATTTTACCATTTTGTGTCAAAAGTAAGATAATGTTTTTTTTTTGGTGACATTCTTTTCCCCTCAAATATGGTTAACAGACCAAAGTGAATTTATAGTGGCGTCTTCTTCGGAGCAATTTGCCAACGTGCCTTTCATTCGAGGGTTGTGCTGTCAAGTAACGTTCGTCCTTTTCTAAATGACAATGCGATACAAAACACCAGATACGTACAGTTATCTACATATTTCTGTAAACCGGATGTTCTGCAATTAGATATTGAGATCATATCCTGCTCTATATCACATCACTCCCAACCAGCATCGAAGAAACCAGCATCTTTCATCTCAGAGTAATACATGTTCTCAAAATGCATATCTTCCTCCTAAAATTTAAGACAAGTTATAACAATCAGTCAGCACAACACAAGACTATCCATAACCATAAATACGACACAAGTCAGAGGATCAAATGAGGAGGCATTCTAACCTGGAAAAAGTCTGCCAGAAATGTTATATACAGAAGAGGAAGATAAAAGGCATGGTAACAGACAACGGTGGCAATATATAGCCTGTGAAAACAAACAAATAGAGAGCCTCAGAAAAAGACGCTGGGGTTTTTTTTTTTAAAAAAAACAAGGCTATAAAATATGCCATGGAAAGCCACTAACCAAAAACCAAGAGCGGCACCATTTCCCGTGAGGCCGCATGAAAAGAGTGCAATTGCATTCAAGATGAACATGATCACAATATACTTGTAAAACGTAGGTCTAGCTGCAGAAAGGTAATAAAATTTAGCAATCATGAAAGATTATAGAAAGAAATGACATGCTGATCCACAAAAGTAACTCACCAGGCAGCCTTTCTCTCCACCTGGAATGGTACATAAACAATATGAAGCCATAAACGGCAGTGAGCAATAGCTTGTGGACAACCCACAAGTTCCACTTCACATGATGGCTAGTTTCACTGTTGTCGATGAATAACGGGACCCCAAATCCAAACAGATATATGGCCTAAAAACAGGCAAAATGATTCATCTATTAAATATTGGAACTCACAATCTCTTTTCTTTTTTCTGGAAAGTAGATAGAAATGCAAAACCTTTTCACATTCATATTCACTACAAAAAAATAGATGGCTAGGTTTACTCCTAAACAAAACCTGCTAAAAAGAAAAGTGTTCATTTTCCTTCAAGTGCTGATCACATTTTGAACACAATCAAAAGAACCATAAGGCGTATTATAGTGAGTATCAAAGAAATACCTTCAATGATATATCCAAACCAACGATAAGCCCTGAGATACCAAAAGTCCGGGTCAATGCTTCTGGGTCACTCGCTATATTTCCCTGAAGTAAAAAAGCCAACAAGCTAACTTCCAGAAACAGCATTCCAGATGTAGTAAACAATGATAGTAGGTTCCATGCCAACTCTTTCCCAGGAGTGCACTCCCACACCTGAGTCAACAGAAGAGTCAAGACACGGTGTATAATAGTACACAAAAATGCAGCATTATAACAACTCTAGGTCTGCCACATGTAGGATTCACCACAATATATGAACTGAAAAGCGTCTCTAACTCTCTATGTCAACTAAAGTGACATAAACACTCTACAGATCATGACAGCAACAGAGAAAAACTAATACAGCTTCTTTTGACAAAGTTATATATGCTAACAAGAAATTGATCAAATCGTTGAAACAACATAACAAACACATCGCCACCATATCATACAGAAATATTGATGCAATCTGTATAAGCATTTAAAGAATAGTTCTTTAGGAGAATGACAACTATTGACCTCATGACAAAGAGTGGAAATTTTAAAAAATTGAGTACCAAAATATGAGAAATTGAACACTAGATTTGGGAATTTAAGTTGTGTGAGGTCTTTATATGAGGGTTTTAAATTGTCATTCTCCATAGTTCTTTACAATAGTATTTGCTATGAAGGACGTGAATTTCCAATTTGCTTTCAACACTCCTATTTTAAAAAGACTAAGCAGAGAGAGCAAAAATAAATAGAACACTAGCCAAATGTGCGTGCATTTATTGGTAAAAAACGGGATGGTGTTAGGTGTTAACGCTTATGTGCAGCATAAGAGAACCCGGCGAGAAATAGACTCAATTCCATGAAAGCGTTATCCAGATTTAAGCGAACATAATTGTGATCACCTCATATTCATTCTAGACGATTTACACCGAAACTTGTAGGGCTTGATGCTTAGAAAGTGTATCAATTATTCAAGTGAACCTTCACAGCTCACAAGAAACCAAATAACGAACAAACCATGGGGACATTAAAATTACAAGAACGAACCTGCAGAAGACACCAAACAAGATTGAGGACGCTAACAAGCCAAAGGCATCCATAATATGATATTATAATGTTGGAACGACCATGTGAAAACTTCACGAAGCTCTTCTTGGATTGGGTTGCCAAGTAAAAGACGAAAAGAAATGAGGCAACGATCAAAGCCGCATTATGCCAGAACCCATGACACTCCAGAAACCAATCAGAAAATCTGGGGGCGGGAGCATCGGATTGTACTGGATTAAAATTAGAGGCTTGCGTTATCATCGTCACAGAAAACATTTCTCTGTAAGCTCGCCCCAAGATTACAAGCAAATCAGTTTGATTGAAATCACACAATAAACCCTAATCCGAATTCGATTGAACTGTGGTAGAGAAAGGGAAATTCGGGGAGAAAACACAGGAAGATTAAAGTATCTTAAGTTAGCCCGATCGGTCGCGTTTTATCGTTTGATTAGCTTTCGAAGTCATGGTTAGTTTTAGCGTCTATTACCCGTATTTGGGTTAACAGTGGCTGCTTTTTCATTGATTCGGGTTTTATTTCGATTTATTTATGTAAATATACTTTTTTTTTAATACTAAGTCAAACAAGCTCATGGTAGGGTTAAGTTGCAGTTTTAATAGCAAAATTTTTTCAAAAAAAAAAAAATTGAAAAAGGACCAATTTTAATAATTTTGTTAGCTTTGTCCAAACTGTGTTTTTTTAACGTGGAATCCACTTATTCTTCATCAAGTTTAGTTGTTGACTTTGAGTCAATTTAAGGGGATGTTTGGTATGAGGGGTGGTGTGATTTGTGGTCACATCTCTGTTTTATCACTGTTCAATATGATCTTGAAAAATCAAGCCACTTTTTGTAATTAGTTTAGAGTAGATTCTTTTTCGTTGAATATCAGGATATAGAATCATAGGAGACAAGTTGGAGGAGTTTATGACCATCCTTTTGGGAGTTGGTATATTGCTTTAGCTTTATAGTATAACTACGTTATATAATTATCATCTGCATCAAAATCATGTACTACCTCTTGTCTTTAATATAACAACTAGTTAGAGATTAGATTTGATCCTAAATATAAATATAAGACCCCAATCCACTATTTTCTACATTCATAATTCCCCTCAAGTATTCATATTGATTATAAATATTCATGTGTTTCTATCCAATAATAATTATGATGAAAGACAACGTTTTAAGAAAACAATTTATAGTTATTACAAATAAATAACTTCCTCAATCAACTCAAATCAGTTCTCTTATCTCTTATATTGAAAACATGAAGAAATATAATTTATTATTATTATTTTTTTATAAGAATATAATTTAATTTAGCTTGGGATTTAGGTGCGCACCCAGTTTGGTTTGGTGCTTTTATGCGTGAAGCCTTATCGTCTTTGGAGGGGGCAAAAAAAAAAAAAAAATCATTGCACTCCCCTCCCCGGCCGGGATATCTGATCCCTCATCACTCCGTGAACATGTCCAGCGCAGACTTGACCCACTGAATACAGCAGCTGCTTGTACCGTGTTGATTTTGATAGGGAAAAACTCATTTCATTTCAACTCTCAAAACTTAATGCAACGTGATAACCATAGTGTGCCAGAGAACCTGATTTACAATATTCTGGCTTTTCAAGGAGATGATGCCTGTGGTACACGGTCTTGTCGCTACAGAGGTGCTTACAAAAATAAACAAATACATAAAATACATGATCAGCATAAAATTTACACAGCACGCGATATATTATACAAGTTACTTGGCTTTATTCTCATTGCCACTGGAGACCGTTTGGTTCAGTAGGTGAGCCAGGCTCCACAGGAACAAAACCCCTGCCTCCAAAAACTGGGCGCATGACTGCGTTATCAAACTTACGCCAGTAGCGATGAACTGTGTGGGTAGGAGTGGTGAGTAATAAACGAATGCTACTTGGACGAATAAGTGAATTTCCATCAATATCAGCTTCGGAATCTTGGGAAGCCCCAAGAAGTGGCACGGTACAAGATTTTGGAGTATTTGATTCCGTGGTTACCACGCTGCTTGTGTGTTTAACATTAGGCAGCAAATACCTTATGAGCGGCTTAGTCATTAAACCAAAGACCTGAGGGATTAATATTCGACTACGTCAGTACCATTTCTAAGGAAATTTATTTCATTAATCCACACATCTGACTCAGGGAAGAGCTGAATTGTGGTTAGTAATGAAAAATGAGCTAAGGCCCAACGATACATAAAGAACTGGCAGGATGAACTCAAAAAATGAACACAAACCAAGAGGATATCTTACCACTGTGCTGCAGAGTACAACTGTGATTGTGCTAGTGATCATCATTGCATGGGATCGCAATTGAGTATGGCCTGACATGGTGAACTGCATTTAGTAGTATTTGTCAACACATCAACTTCTCCATGTAAGAGCCTTTCTTCAGGGATCATTCATTCAATGTTAGCAGAAAATAATCCCCTAATTTAGTGGACTTGTTCCTACCTGATTATATGCAAGTGCCATTGAAACAGAACCTCTCATCAGACCAGCCCACCATATGATCACCTAGAATAAAGAAAGAATAAGAAACTTGTAAGCATAATTTGTTATCCATGAATATCTGGAAATAAAATATTTATTGATCTATAGAAATACAGCCATACTTGCTGCCTGAAGTTGATTCTCTCATTTGGCGACTTTTTAGCCAAGTTGGATAGGAATGATAGGGGGAAAACAAAAGCTGCTCTTCCAACAAGTACTAGACCCAACAACACCGAACTCACTGCTATTGATTTTCCAGGTCTACAGAAACAAGTGTGCATATGAGCTGTTTTGTACCAAAAATGGTTATTATTTTGAGAAAAGATTAAAAATTTGAGGCTGAGATGGCCGAAAGAAAAGCAGAAAACTTGAAGCAAAGGTGTCAATGGGCTATTCCCGTGAAGCAGCCATATCAATGAAATTATTGACTCCCTTAAATGACCATCAGTGAATTAGTATACTAAGTGAATGAGGTGCAGACATATGCATATGCCAGTTAGCCCACTCCTAAAATGCGCTCATGTTTGCCTGCACCTAAATTTAGTAAATTAGGAGACTTAATATCTAAAAGAAAAAATTCTCACTATACCATATACCATTTGTTGAGGTAGATGGTGACATTAAACTTCTCATGAGAGCACATAAGTCCAAAGTCTTGATGAATATAGGTAGTCAAAGAGAAACATGGACGCACCTATCACTTACAAACCTCCATTTATCAATGTCCAGGGCATCTATACCAACATAAAGGAAGATAAATGTCTCAGCAACAAACGACAAGGTTGCAAAAGCATGCCTGCGATTAGAGGAACAAATATAGTGAGATATTTATAGAATTGATTAGTGCTAGGGTTTTGCTACCTCGTAAACAAAAATACATAACAAGAGAATTTTGCTTTAAAGCATACTTCGTAGTGACTCTGGAACTCTCAGTCACGTTATGCCAAGTATAATGAGACATTAAAATCCCACAGAAGAATACAGTGAGGATACCACTCAGATAACATAACTGCAGAAGATGCAGATGTGTCATTGTCATACATATACCTAACTTAAATGAACATGACGCACAAAGAGGATAGTTTACATGAAAACACTTAAATGACGCTTTAATCTTACTTCAGCCAGCATGTAGGAAAGGTATGCCATCAGCATCATTAGAGCTACTTCACGATCCGTGGAGTGCCTGAAATTTGTTAAGTCTCAGTAAATAAATTCACACAACGCTGATACCAAGTCAGAAAATTCCTCCCCAAGATGACATCCATGCATGTGGCAAGGAATTAAAAGATCCCAAGGAACCAATGTAATGATAAAAAAAACTTGACTGAAGAAATTTGATGAGTATTTTATACATTTAAATAGATATAATTGTTATGTAGGAAATTATTATTATTAGTTATTGATAGAAATATTAATCATAGAATTCAAGCAGAGTGGTTTAAACGGGACAAAACTACCGGAGTTATTTGTAATTGAAAAGTACCTTGTATAAGAAGATAAAGGGGAAGTTTTATCGCACTGCTATAAAACCAGCAATGCTATATAGTAGTGAATGATGGGCTTTAAAGGGACAACATGAGCATAAAGTGGGAGAGTTGAGATGAGGATACTTGGATAGATGTGTGGTCATACAAGAAAAGATAAGATTTGTAAGAACGTATGTGCAAAAGAGTTGGAGTGGCATCTATTGCAGAGAAAATGGTAGAAAATCGTTTAAGGTAGTTTTAACATGTTCAAAGACAACTATTAAATGTGCCCATGAGGAGGGTTGATCAACCCGTATAGAGTCCTCTAAATAAAGGTAAAGGAAGACAAAAAAGAACATTCAATGAAGTTATTGAGCAAGATCTTTCAGTTAACAATTTATCCAAAGATTTGGTGATTAATAGAGTACATTAGTACAATGGCTTTATGCGTTCCATGTAGATAACCCCAACTAATGGAAAAAGGCTTTGTTGTTATTGTTGTTGTAAACTCCAACACCACACAAATCCATGGTCTTTTCATTTTTACAGATTATCGTCACCCAAATCGGGTGGAAAACCCTTTCTCAAAAGTCTACCATAGAGTTATGAGAACCACCCAAGTATCATATCATATTAATATTATTCAATGTGGAAGACACATTACTACCTTAATCTCGAAGAAAAGAATAATTTTTCACAGGATAGGACAATAGATCACCATCATAGGTACTAATAACTGTGAAACAGAAATAGTAAAGATAGTTCTGTTAAGAAAATACCTGCCAATATATAGCTTTTTAATAATATAAGCACTAAGCAGACCAGTCTGCACGATGATACAGATAAGTTAGGTCAGAGCCTAAAGCAACATAAACAAGTATATGCGTGCCAATAGTTGATACAGATCTTGTCATTCAGTGTTTGCATGCATGTGTTCATGAGACAATTAGAAGGAGCAAGACTGTTACCAATACACCGAGCAATGTGCTTGCAATAAACAAGTACAGAAAGTTTCCAAGAAATTTTAAAGCAATTCCAGAGTCTAGTTTGTTGAGGTCAAAGCTTTGGATTGCATTGAAAAGCACAACAGACGTAGCATCATTCACAACGCCCTCGCCAAACACTAGGCTGTACAGTAAAGGTGTCTCGTCTTGATTTAACACCTACACAATCATTTATAAGTTAGGTACTGAACAATGCCATCTTAGTCGCCAGGAAGACTTCAAAACATACATTGATCCATACCTGTAATGTGCACACAGAATCCGTTGCAGCAAATATTGCACCAATTGCTGAAAATTTTGGAAGTTAGTAACTAACAGAATGACAGTTTGGCTTATGCATAAAAATGACAAATTAAATAATTACCCAGATAATCCCCAATATCAAGTGAACCAATGCCCAACTGTTTGAAACTTTGTGAAACACCTGAAACAATACATCTAATATTAGTCATAAGTCATAACTAGACAATTGTTGCATGGCACCATGGCCAATTCGATAAATTATTTCTACTTTTTGCATAGGTTTTAAATTAATTTTAAAACCAGCCCAGCTACAAGCTAGAAATCAGTTATGCCAAATTATTTTTGGGGTGAATGTCTATCTCCACCACTTTGGGGTATTCAGGTTATACAAATCCTCGCTTCTATTTTAAAGTCTACAGTCTACACTCCTCTCGAGAGATCAAAAGGTGTTCTATATTCCCTCCCCTGCAACAAAATATAAGCTACAGTTGTAACTACTTTGACCGAAATACCTCTATCCTATTATCCATGTCATATAATGAGTGTTAAACATGCATTTGATCAATATAAAAATAGTCAAATTTAGGATAGAGTATACTTTTAATCCTTGAAGTTTACATGAGGAATACTTTTAGTTTCTTAACTTTATAAAGTATATTTTTAGTCCTATACTTCTAACACCATTAATATTGCTAAAGGAAATGCTGATGCAATAAACTCAAGTGATGATTGTGTAAATTAACTTAAGTGATGACTATGTAATTAAATGCTATTAATCTTAAATTTAAATATGTGTAAATTGAAAAATATCTAAAAATCTAATGAAGCAGTCAATATCAAAACCTTGATAACCTTGATTGTATTTAAAAATTTTAGTTTGATAATCTAAATATCAAAATCTCAATTTCATTTATAGTGATTAGTCGATTTATTTTATTTTAATAATCTAAATATATAATATTAAAAAATTAAAACTTAAATATGCTTTGTCAGTACCACAATTATCACTTGAGTTTGTTGTGTCAACATTTTCTATTAGCAACATTAATGGTATTAGAAATATAGGACAAAAAACATACTTTATAAAGCTAAAGGACCAAGAGTATATGTAAAACTTAAAAGACTAAAAGTATAATTTAGCTTCAAGTTTATACTCTTCAACACAAATATATTAACACCAAAATAAAAGCTAAAACATAACTTCAAAAAGAAAATAGATACGAATGTTTGTCACGGGAGGAGAAAGTAATTTCCTCATTCTTTTATTCTGTCAGGTTCATGTAAAGAAACAAGGCATACATACCAAAAGTAATGATGGCGCAAGATATTAATGTACCAACAGCACCAAACAACATAATAGTGATGAAATTTACAAAAAACTGCTTCTTTTTCACCTGAAACCTGAATTACATTACAGAAAAGAATTAAGTAAAAAAAATAACAGGAATCTGCCATACACACGATTATGTTAACAAAAAACTAGACAAAAATTAAAAGTTCAAGGGGAAGACAGAGTGCCGCAGTGGATTTTTCAAGCGGGAAAACCATTTGAATCTGGAGTATTTCACAACACAAATATGATCCAAATTTACGAGTTAGGTAAAACGCAAGCAGATTATCTGTTTTGTAACTATTACCTTACACAGAAACAACAACAACAACAACAAGGAGTCTTATTATACCAAATGGAATAGGTTACATTAATCACACAATGCCATTGAGCTCTATTACCATATCAACAAAACTAAATTAAAAACGATGATGTTTCAACCCCAAAAAAATCAGAAACGGTGATGATCAAGTAAATTAAGATTCAATATTTTTCAACATTATTGAGAGGGTAAAAAGCGTGCACGCCATAATTGTAATCCAAATTCCTAAGCCATTGGCATAAAAGCTGATAACTAAAAACAAGTGAACAGAGTACTACAACAAGCCACATTAGCATTTAGCTCCTAAAGTTTCTACACCATTAATTATTTAACAAGAACTAAAAAAATGTATCTTTTCATTAGCGAAAGAAAGTGAAAGGTTTATCAGTTCCATGTAGATAATGACACATACAGCTTCAAATAATGATAACCCATCAGATAAACAGATAGTGGATAAAGTTTACCCGGCATTAAATATTATAGGTGGCAGAAGGTATATAAAGAAAAGATCTTCGCTGAAAACAAGAAGATGAGAGCTTCGACCACGCCTTATCAGCAAAATGACTACGCCAGTGCAAAGACCCTACCAACAATTGATATAAATATCAGTCATTATATTGCAAGCGGGTAAAAAAGTAACAATACTAATAAAAACGATTAACGAAGAATTCATTCATCCACAACATAACAGTTATATACATATAGCTATTTTCGATTGAAAGCCAACACTTACAATCAAAAGGGCGGTGATGGACTCATTCACCCATCGATTCTCTTCGAGAAGATGGCCAATGACAATACAAGCACACAGGAGTGCCACAAATAGGTTCATGGAGACCACGGAAGCATGATCAGAAGTCATTACCAATTGCAATTTCGGAAAAACGGAACTTAAATCAAAAGCCATTTCGTCAGGCCTCTACAATGGACAATCAAAGAAACAGGCAGCTCGAAGCCTTCAAATTATTGTTGAGTTACAAAGTTTTGTATTCACTTAGTACTTGGAATCTCCAAATCTATGTTTCCGAGCTGTCCATCTTAATAAACTTCGGATTTTATCAAAGGAAGCATCTGCAATTAAAAAAACATGCAAGGTAAATATCCGATGTTAAAAGAGAAGATCTTACAACCAAGACCTACTTCAAAATACGATATGCAAGTACTAGTGCAAATAAGCTTCTGTAAGATTGGCAAAAATTAATGTTCATGACAATGCCACTAGAACATGCGTAGAAATCAACAAAGAAATCGAGGAAATCGCAATGTGCAGCATAGTAAGAGTCCTAATTAGGCATCTGGTAAGTTTCGACATACAAGATCAAAGTCCGGTGAAATTCTTAAACAACGAATGGTGAACGCGATTTAAACGAATAATTCGTCAGCATGGCTGCGTAGCATACAAGCAAATTGCTCACCAAATCGTTTTCTAGGAGCGTGCTAATACATTGTGAGAAGCTTTACAGGCTTCGAATCTCTTCATCAAATAGGATAGAAAGACGCGGTCCCAGACTTCGAACAGAGAAAGCTAGGGGATCTATCTCTATCCGAACTCAAGAGAACGTTGGATTATCTTCAACTCTCTAAGGTGATTCGAGAGAAAACGCCAGGACGACGAAAGCTTTGGAAATGGACAACATAAAAAAAGGAAGTAACAGCTGCGAGAATAAAATATAACCACAAGCACGATAAAGGTAATCGGAAAAAGGAGACAATAATTGAGAGAGAATTTTGATGGTGCTTTTCAGATATCTCGTATGCAGGGAAGGTCTAACAGAGAATACCAGGGCGATGAAAGCTCTGAAAATGGAGAGATAATGGAAGGCAATCGTGAGCTGAAGCAGAGAGAGAAATCAAGAGAACCGTGTGACATGTATTGAGGAGAACACAGACGGATACAGGAGAGGGAAAGTCATGAGCCATAATTGAAACAGATCCCGCTAAACTGTAAACGCATTCCCAGCCGTTCATTACGTAAATAGAAGCTGAGATTTTAAAATCGGACGGTGCGTAGGTGGATAGAATTTCGGAACGACGATTCCGGATATTTTAGGAATTCTATTCTATATTCTAAACAAAGAATAGGATAGAATTCATGTACAGTGAGAATCTATCTGATTTATGGGGATATTGGTCATAAATATTAAAATTACACTATTTTTTTTATAATAAAGGCAAGCCTAAGTTTGATAGTTAAGACAAAAGGTTAGAGGATGGAAATCTATGTCTTAATACATCGAAAACAAAAAAAAAAGCATCAAAATAAACTAATAATGATAGGATCATTGGTCACTCAAAATAGGTGAAAGCATCCCCTAGGTATCATTGGAATAAGAATCATCCCATCATCAGTAGTAGCGTCGTGACCTTTTTTGGCCATATAATCCACGCAAGATATGTTTTTTCTTGATGTATGATGTAACTCCACATTCAAATCTTTGACTAAAAGGTCTCTAATCTTCTCAATAATGTCTCAAAGTGGATGGTCTATAGAGTAATCACGCATAAGAATGTTGATAGCATCAAGAGAGTCAGAATAGAAAAGGATTCTCTATAGCCCCATATGATGCCCAAGTTTTAAGCCTAGCATGATGGCATAAATCTCCACTTCAATGACTAAATGAAGGCTAAGGGATTTATAGGATCCCATCAACCATTTCCCCTAGTAATTTCTTATTACTCCTTCGCAAGTTGCTTGATGTTGGTGACCAATGAAACCATCCACATCAATGTAGACTGCATGCGCATGAGGGGGCGTCCAAGGGTAATATACAAAAATCAGATGTTAATTGAAACACGCCTGTTTGAACCAAAAATTTTTTTTAAAAAAAACCCGGACTTATAAATAAATTGCATTATTGTATATTATAATTTATGAATAGTATGTAGTGTTTAATTGTTTATAATTTATGAATTGTAAATGTAAATGACATATATTAGAGGGGCATAGGTTGCAAAAATCCACGTGAGCGGGGCCCGTGTCAGCGTCTATTCTATGGTCTTGTCAAGCAAAGAAGATAATAATGTATTTATTGACGTGGGTATCGAAACATGACAAGTCATATTCATGAATGTTGCAGTAGTTGTTTTCATATTTAATGCGGAAACTCAACTAAGTTTGCCTATATAAGTAGTCTTCTGTATCATTACACGTACACTGTAATGAACGTGGCAGAGGGTCTATGATATCTTATCATTCATCATAAAACATTTATGATTTATTTCTATATTTTTTATATATATATATATATATATATATATATATATTGGCTAAATTGTTGTTTTGAAATTTGATAGAATGAAAATAAGGTTGCATGGAGCCCATCAAAATGTGTAGAAATTAAAAAAAATGAAAAACTACCCACAATATCGGCCACATGAAATAAAAAGTTATTTGGAGTATATTAAATATTGGGAAAAAACACTTTTTATGTTGTGGGAGAAGTGTTTTCTCATATCACACACACATGAAATGATGGGACCCACACACACACACACACACATATATATATATATGTGTGTGTGTGGGTCCCATCATTTCATGTGTGTGTAAGAATCTTCTTCTTTTCATGCAACATGAGAAAATCAAATCCCTTAAATATTAATTGAGTTTAGTGTTTCTGTTTTTACTGCAGAAACATTTTTTCTGCCTCACTCACAAATATAAGTGAGTCCTACTAATATTTTCTCTCTCTTCTCTTTATAATAGAACCCATGTACTTTTATTCTGTGAGTGAGGTTTCTGCAGCAGAAGTAGAAACATTAAACCTATATTAATTAAATATTTATTTATATAAACGAGAAAACTAGGGAAAAAAATCAATATCAAATTTTATTGGTGAGTTTTGAATAGGAGATTGTATTCTCTATTTTCCTCATACAATATAACAATACATGGGTGGACAGATAATAATTTAAAAGTTCACTGAATTTTTTGACCGGGAAAGTTTTCTGAATTTGAAATAACAGCTATAATATAAAACTGTTTCAAATGAAGAAATTCTAAATCAGATTGTTAAACTCAAAAATTTCTTAAGTTATGGACCTAATTCAGAATTTCAAAATATGGCTAAATTGACTTTATTGTACTCTCATCTTAAAAGAGTTTGATTGCTCTTTAACTTAATTTGTTAATATTTGTGTATATATTAACATTAATATATAATAAAATAAATTATGAATAATTTAAAATATATCATTATTTATTTTCTAACATAAGAATTATATGACTTATAAAAAAACACTGCTCTTTATGAGTTTCACATTTTTAACAACATCAGTAATTTAACTTAATCAGGAAAGAAATTTAAGGTTCAAATTATCGTAAAATATCAGTTCAAAATAATTGATATTGATGGCCATTGGTCAACATTTAAGCTATAAGAACATAACACTTAGAGCCTGTTTGGGTAAAAATAAAATCTAGGTTTTGTACTAAGTCTGCCAAACACATTTTTTTATTTAAAAAAGCTATTTTGGATCAAAATCTAGGTTTTGTCATAAGTTTACCAAACACCCTTATTTTTTCAGAATCTATTCTGCATCAAAATCTAGATTTTCAAAATCAATTCTCCAAAATCTATTTTTACCCAAAATCATTTTCAAGATCAGTCATTAAAGTAAAATATTTTTTTAATATAGTAAAATAAATTTTCAAGATCATTAGTATTTTTTCAGTACAAGTTAGTACCTTGAAATATTTTATGATCTTAAAAAATTATTCTACGGTATTATAAAGATATTTCAGGATAATTATTCTTACAAAAATATTTCATAGTACTGAAAGGGACCAAAAAAATATTTTAAGGATACTAACTAATACTGAAAAAATACTGATGATGGCAAAGGAGAGAAAGAAAAAGCTACAAAAATAGTTTTTGACAAAACCTAGGTTTTGAAAATGGAAAAAAAAGTAGGTTTTGACAAAACCTAAGTTTTGGGGTTCAAAACTTAGATTTTGATATAGAATAGCTTTTGGGAAAAGTAAATGTGTTTGGTAAGTTTATGAGAATAGCTTTTGGAAAAAGTAGAGGTGTTTGGTAAGTTTATGAGAAAACTTAGGTTTTGATGAAGAATAACTTTTAGAAAAAATATAAGTGTTTGGCAAACTTATGTTTAAACCTAAGTTTTGATGCATAATAGTTTTTGGATAATTTTCGGGTGTTTGACAAACTTTTGTCAACACTTAGGTTTTGAAATTATCCAAACACTACCATTTTTTTCCAAAATCTATTCTCCAAAAGCTATTTTCCAAAAATCATTTTTGTCACGTAAATCCCAAAATCTATTTTTCAAAATCAATTCTCTAAAAGTTATTTTCACCCAAAATCATTTTCCAGAAGCTATATCCAAACGGACTCTTAGAATAGCCTGCTACAAAAACACCGAATTGGATAATAAATATGACGATAATGTTATTATCACAAAAAAAAAAAAAAAAAAAACAAAAACAAAAACAAAGAGCGTGTTGCCCTTGGACCTGTGTTTGGACCTTGATTCTTATCTTAGTAGATATCCGATGTCATCATCATTGTCACTCATACAAATCAGAACAGATGAGTTCCTTATCATGTTCTTGTTTCATTTTTTGTTTTTTTGTTCCCCGGTGAAAATGACTCGGGATTGTACATCATCAATGTGGCCCACTAGGATCTTTCCCTCAGGTTATCCTATTGTCCTCAAAGAAAACTCTATAATGATGAAATACTATATCAGGACACTTTTACCCTCAAATCATTAATCGCAAAATATTACAAATCAATTGATGTTTCTCTGTTTACATAATATGCACTCCCATCTCTATTTTACGAAGTAAAAGAATAATATTTTGACTAGTTAAAATATGTAATAGCATTTCAATATTTTAGACTTTAGTGGAGCTCACTTTCGTAGGTAACAAAGTAATTTTTTAACAGTTTTTTCCCCCATAAACCATCATACATTCTTATCAAGAGTAATATGACCATTCGTTTCCTTTTCATTTCCCACCCAGACAAAAATAAAAACAATGATAAAAAAAAATAAAATAACTTTTTTTATCTTATTCTTTTCTTTTTACAAGACGGTTTAACGCCCATCCTCATTCATATATTTTTTTTTTATTACTTTACCAATCATGAAGTTGTACCATTATCATTATTAGATCAATTTTTTTTTTTTTACCAACATATCGCTTTGACTTAAATTTTTTCGTGGGTCAGAAACTAAACCCGCCCACAGAATAAAATATTTATTTATTTTCATAATATATCAAGCACAATTATTTTGCTCCATAAAAAACTGGATGAATATTTCAACAAGCAGACGCAACATTAGTTTTCAAGGTCAGAAGCTCCCCCTTGGAGACCGGATCAGTTGCTGTGGAATTATTCTGTCCACCTCAACATATATTCTGCATATTCTGCTAATGCTATAAAGAAACCATGAAAAGAAAAAGGAATCATAATCATAGAATTCTAGCAAAATTTAGGACAAGGGTACACTCGAAAATATTATATAAAATTTATTAATTAGACCACACTGCCAATTACTGTTCCAGTATGAGAAATATACTATACATATTACAAATAAAGAATTAACCTGCTTTTTATGTTTCTATTGGCCAAGAGAGGAAGGACACAAAATCTCGTACTTCCACCCAAAAATTTCATGCTTTAGGTTAGAGGGGTTTGTAGCCTCCAAAGTTTAGCAAAGAAACCCCACACTCAGCATGAGCCCGTTTCTGTACACACCTTGTCATAAGCTCAGATTAATATTACAAGATAGCTGCCAGTCCCACACGATCCTCATCACCAACTTTGGATTCAGAAGCATTAGATGAGCTGCGAGGCCTCACTGAATGACAGGTAAAAGAGGTTAAAAGCCAGTAAAAGTAGATACTCTACAATATAAACCGCTTCTAGAAGAGTAGTTTGATCCAAAATACAAGTCACTTTAAGATAATTAATGCTTATTTTCTAGTTTTGTATCTGTAATTAATGCTCAATGTCCAGTTTCCCCATTCATAATTTTCAGATACATTTTTTAACAAGGGCAAAAGTGGGGGGGAAAAATCAATTTAGGACATAATTAATAAGTTAACTGCCACTACTTGTTTCCCGTTAATTAGTTAAAAAGCCCTATATGGACCAGAGGGAGTATCGCAGATCCTAGACTCAGACAAACTTGATCAATCTTTTAAAGAAGCTTAGTCTCAATACTTTGTTGCAAATTGAGAGACTTTATAGAGTGAATATTTAAGGATAAATCATTAGATTGAGGTCGATGACTCAAATCTAAACTACACCAGCAAACAATTACTACCAAGATATAGGATTAACAGAAACTGCAGCAATTTATCAAATGCCAAACTCTAGTATCCAGAGGTCAAAAGAAGTAATTTATCAAATGCCAAACTCTAATATCCAAGGGTCAAAAGAAGTAATTTGTCAAATGCCACACTCTAATATCCAGAGGTCAAAAGAAGTAATTTCTCAAATGCCAAACTCTACTTTCCAGAAGTACAAAGACATGTAATCACTTTGTTGGCTCTAAAAAAAGTAATCACTTACTTGAAACATTTGTGATGACGTTCACACTTTTCTGAGCCGCAAGAGCTTTCAATTGGTTTCCAGCTGCTAACAGAAGCAAGCTTTTCATATGCTGCTTCTGTTCCTTTGGACTGGCCGTTTTTGTTAAAGCTTCTTCAAAAGCAAGTAAATCGTGGGGGGTGATAGAGGGGAGAGACAACAAAACCTGAAAAGAGTAAGGAAATATTTTAGATGTCCCTTCTCGGCAAATATATACTAAATCCCATAGGCAGCATGAGATATAGAACAAACTAACCTGTCTGGGAGCTGGGTGTCTATCACAGAGATGCACAAATATTTCACGACAGAGGCTAACTAACTCAGAACTGATTATAGCATTTGACTCCAGGGTTAAACCCTTAATGATGGAAGTAAAAAGATCTCTAGCAACAAATTCTACAAGTTCTGTACAATTCGTCCATATTGATATAACTATCAGCACAGAACAATATGAGGAAACTTTAGTCACAGCTTCACTATCAGTCCATGTAAAAGCTTCTAGGCATATATGCAGCATTGGCAGTGCTAACCCTTTATGCTTCAGAAGGAAACTGTCATATACAAGACTTGTGAGAGAAAAAAAAGCCAGAATGCTAAAGTTGCAAAATGCAAATGCAAAAAGTTCCATAAATAGATAACATACCCAACCATAGAGCTTGATGCAACTGAATCCAAGGTTTTCAGAGAAGAGGTGTCTAAACGATTAACATGCCCAGACTGGTCTAAAGAAGGGAGTCCAACGTTAAGTGGTGGAGAAGCAACAACAGAAAGGAGCGAACAGATCTCACGAGTGAGATCCCTGAGAAGTTTTTCCTCCATCACTTCTACTTTCAAGTCTGATCCGGTGAGAATGCCATGAACATCTGGAACCTTTGCTCTACCATCTTGTAGAATACTAGACCATGAACAGCTGAGAGCCTGCTGAGCATAGATAAATAATGGGTGCAACAGCTTTTCGAGCCAAATCTCCCACATATCCAGAGGACAATGTTTAACTAAGGGAATCAAAATAGAATGAACAAGCTGCCTTATATGCCTGAACTCCATTGACTGTATATTCTCCATCAAGGCAACAGCAACAGAGTGCACATCAGAAATTTTGAAAAAATAAGCCCCAATGGTTGTCGACAAGCCCAGCACATTATATCTATCAATAAATAAGCCAAGGATTTAGTACAGCAAAATAAATGTACATAATGAACAACAGATAAATAATTTTCTTCTCATGCGTGCTTACCCACTGTCTCTGATTCCTTTCAACCAATTTCGTATATTAGATTCATTTGGTTCTGCATGTCCTTCCTTACTCATATTGACCTGAGATCCATTGATGATAGTCAAAGCACCTTTTGACAATTTTGGGTTTCCTTCTCCAAGAAGACTGAATCTCTCGATATCACTCATGCTCATTGCAGTTTTGACTTCCACAGGTAACGTTTGGTATACAGATGGAGACCAAAGAGAATGTATAGCACGGAGAAGCTGGGAAAATCAAATATGCTACAATTATTAATACTTAATACCAAAAAAAAATAGATAAGATCAAAACCAAATGTGATCCTTTTTCTTCCAACTAAATAAATTTAATATGACCAGTGTCTTAAGGGCTGTACACATACTTTTAAGAGAGGAGGCAGCATCCATGACATATGAGAAGTCATCGGGTTTGAAGAAGTGGAATTTGGTGTTGAGCTGTTTTCTGAATTCCAATAAGCTTTCTTTATGCCGCTCCTCTTAAGTGCCTTCTCAAAGAATGTCACGGTATGAAAAACTGACCACATAACTGGTGCTTCTGAGCACAAGCGAATTAACCCATGTGGATCAGACAAATATTTCTCCTGCCATTCCAATTGTGTCCACTGTTGGCTCAAAGGTTCTAATAACCAGGCTAAAACCTCCTGCTGTTGTTGAATCCTGCGCCCAATTAGGAAATAACTAGTAAGGGAAGGTACAACAGATATATTATACAGAGTTATCGTTGGATGAATACCCAGCAGCAGAAGCCATAACAAGAAAAGCTTCACCCAGAAGATTATGCTCTCCCTGAAGCAAACGGCCCTCCTTTTGCAAACAGGCCATGGTATCAGCAATGCCCTACAGAAAAATGTAAGACTTAAAAAAAATATTGTAATTTCACAAACTATACCCCAGGCCTTCGGCATATTAACTTGAGAATATCGTAAGGGTATAAAAAAGATCTCAAGTGTATGAAGTGAAACCCAATGTGATGACTGGTGAGAAACAAAGCTATGCTAATTGTAAAAGCAGTTAAGTTCAACAAATTAATCTTGACGGAATGCCTTCTGCCAACATAGAGGGGCCAAAATTAATTAGCACATTGACATTTTCAGACAGGCAATATAACAACAGGCTGATAATAAAATGACACACTGTGAAAGATGTTCATGGAAAACACATTTAGAAAGATGAACCTTCTGGACATCTAAGATAAAATAGTTTGGAGTTAATAAAATGTATTTTACATATTTTACATTAGAAATGAAAAGGAAGAAAACAGAAAATGAAACAGATGAAGGATAAGTGAAGTATAATAGATCTAATCGACTTCAGAATCAATCTCATTGTGAAGGATGAGACATTACATTTTCAATTTTAATATATAAATTACCAAAAAGACGCTTTTGCCCGCTTCAAATTAACTAACCACATAAAATATACTCCAGCTAATTCAGCAATGCTGCTGAAGGCACTGGTCTCTCATCACGACTTAGTCTTAGAAGAGATTTATTCAAAAGTTTATCAAGATTAATAAATTTCCATAACAACCTTTTTCCTCCTCTTTTTAAATTTAGTTTCAGTGCCAGGTGGACAAAAGCCAGTTCCATTCATTTAGCATTTCACCGCCATGCTTAGTAAACATCTTAACAAATAAACAATGTACCTTCATGTGAGGCAGAATGCTTTTGTCAGCAGCTTTTGCTATCCGAATAAATGACGTACATATCTGTAGCCTTGCATGACGTGCACTAAATGTCGAAGTATCCTACCAAGAGAAATATAGTCTTAACCAGCAAACCTAAGTAGTTTATCAGTAATAAAATTAAAAGATAGTTGGAAAGGAGATTGTTCAAGGAACCTTGATAACAAAAGGAAGGGAAGTAAGAAGCTCAAATAGTTTATTGATAACACTCCCAACTGCATCTGGAAAATACTTCAAAAATGGACCCATAGCATCCAGATAGTGACCAAGTAATTCTACAAGGGCCGGCTCCGTCCATTTTATAGAAAGAAGTTGCTGAAGTAAGCCTTCAAGGAAAATAAACAGAATTATTAAAGAATTAACACTAAAGCAAAACTGATATACAGCAATAGCTTATGGAAAATTCAAAGAAAAACCTTCAAATATTCTACAAACTGCAAGCTGAACTTCAGCATTCGCCTTGGCAAATTCATTGGAACCATCAAAAACTGCATTAACAACATTCTCCAAAGACAACTGCATGCTTTCCATCACAGCTAAGTTCTGATGTAAGAAAAGCAGAACCCATGATCAGCAATTATAACATATGCATGAAATGAAGCTGCTAGAAATTAAATTATTAACAACCATTTAATTGAGAAGTTGAATAACAGTCATTTAACCTGAGCTGGCGCCGATGAATGCAACTGGTTCATAATAATTGCATTAATTTTTTCCGAAACTTTAGTAGCAGCCATCAGAGGTTTGTAAGATGAAATAAACCTAATCAGCTCCAACTGTTATGAAGAAATATTCAACAGTAGTAGATATTTAGAAGTTGAACTAAAGAGAATCGGATGGTAACAAGAAAAGACCATGAGAGTAAACATATTCACAGTAATAATGTTTATAGTAATACCTACATTAACCAGAATCTGAATCATTTGCATTACATTTATCCATAAAATGATTTCTCCTTTATTGTGTACACACCTCCTTTACTAAAATGTACTGGATTGAATGTCTAAAATTAAAAATCAATTTCAATTTCAATCCTACAATTTACTCTACCTTATTTTCTGCCCTTTTAAAGTTTTTATGACATATTTAAGAAACTGTGAACTTTCTTATAACTCATGAACTAGGAATCTCCTTTAAATCTACACTAGGTCAAACATTGCAAGCAGAGAGGCATCAAGATGTAAATCCCAAATATAGCAAAAAAAAAAAAAAAAAAGATGTAAATCCCAAATGTGTAGCGTGAGTGTGAAAGCAAGCCCAAGCCACCAATACCCCAGCCTCTCATCACCAAACCACACTTAGTGGCTTTAAGCCTTTCACTAGTTTCTACTATAATAAGTAAAGAATAATCTACCAATCCGCATGCTATACAGAAGAGGTGGCATCATCAACGATGCTTTCAATATTTAAAGACAAAACATCTTACTCCACCAAAACAAAGTCTCAAACAATTGATCACTGCATTCACATAATCCATCATCTCCCTGGAACTACATTAGAATGTTCATATTAACATATAGGCCTGTAAAACATACCAGCTTAGGTCGATATTGACTGAATGCACCCTTCCCTTCAAAATCATCACGCCACAACTCCAATACACCTAAAGAAACAGCAGTTTCAGGAAGAAGCTTTTCTTTCTTGAGCATGCGAGGGAAAGACGTATCCAAAATTGCCCCACAAATATTGTCATTCACCAAACTTAGAATCTTTTTCTTCACATTTTCGCCCTCTCCAGAGCTAGAGCCACCAGTAGCTGAACTATCCGCAGCTGAGTTTGCAGAGTTTTTTGGCTTTGACATTAAATCTCTCATCAGCACCTATAAGTAAACATTCAAGGGAAGAAAAGGAAGAGATAATCACTTGATATGCAGCCTTGACTATTAAACAATTTCAGAAATTGCTTTTGTAGATATATTTAAACTTACCAGCCAAAAGTGCAGGGATTGAAAATGAATTGCAAACTTGAAATGTCGAAAATATCCCAGCATCTGGTGGGAAGAAGGGGGGAAAAGCAAAACATGGCTTAAACAGCATTTCAACACCTCAAATATTAGTTTAACAAGGAAAACGCAGAGAACTGTAACTAAAAGTTTCACATTCCCAGAAATGCACATGACAAAATTGCCAAAAATACATAAGACAAAAGCCCACTGACTTGCATTATGCATGTTCAGACCCACAGAGAAAAGTCACTGCATACACCACACATAGATCACAGATATCATATAAAAAGCCCATGTAGGTAGAAGGGTAGGAAGAGGGAGAGAAACAGGGAAGAGAGGAAACAGAGGAGAATAAGAGAAATAGATTTAATTAACTGTCTGTATGAAACAAAATAAGATAATCAGAGTCTTAGGCCCCTTTATTTATACAATCTAAAGCCTAACAGTCAAGTCACACATATCTAAATCATAACTAACAAACTAACTACTACCCCATTTATATCCACATAACAAAGCCAAATTATGTACTCATCAACACATTACTCTTCATATCACTCAGTGGTCAAAGTGATATAAAGACCAGAGCATGGATTGGAAGGGAAAGCTAACATGTGAACAATAATCATGACAAGGCAGAACCAAGCCCAGTGTGTTTTCAATAGTTTTTTTTTTTTTTTTGGGGGGGGGGTGTTTCCCTCTATAGGCATTTGGTCGAGGAATTTCAAGGAGATATCATAATGAGAAACCAGTAACTTATGATGCAGGTCAAAGCATGACCAGGACGAATTTGGATGATATACAATATTAGGGTTTCAAGATGATTTGAACAAATTATGTTTTCAAAGTCCAGCAGTTGAAGCCTTCCTTTTTTCACCTGAGAAGTCTTCTATTATCCGAACTGCTAAAATAAACGTTGTTATAATGCCTAATTACCTGTTCTAGGTAAAGAGGAAGTATGGTGCCATCTCCAGCAATACTCTGCAAGTTTGACGAACCCAATGACACCATACTTTCACAAATATATTCAGCAAATTCATAGTCATCCTCATCTATGGCCCCAGGACTTGATGCAGATCTGTACAAAAATTCTCTTGATATGTTCATCAAAATCTGAAAGATGCTTTTAATAGCGTAGTCAAACTCAGAAGCAGATGTGTCAGCAGGTCTCCTCCTACAATCACAAATGAAAGTAATTCATTGAAACATAGATCAATGGTAAATAAAATAAAACCATTAGCACGCATCAATAAACTAGAGAACTATGCTGCATACCTTGGGCAAACTAGTTTGAAAAACTCACAAGCATGAAGACGAAAATCTCGGGCAGATAGAAGGAAGCCGCAACTGTTTAGCAGTTGACAGGTATACAAATTATTTACCAAGAGCAATGAATTAAGTCAGATACTAGGGAAAAGAAAGATTCATACCCATTAATGATGCCATGTTTAGCCAGATCGGGTAGTGGAGCCCACTCAGCATAAGCATTTATAGCATTCAGAGTAGCTGTTACTGTAGCAGCATGCTGTTTTGCAATGTCCATCTGTTGTCTGCCTGCTTCTTCAATAGCAGCTCCAAAGTGCCTTTCTAATAACTGCAAAAAGCATGTCAACGTAAAAAAATAATGCTACACAAGATAATATGTTACGAGGTTTAGGGCTGAGATGTACAGTGTACAACAGAGGCAAAATTTCAGGCAGAGATTGTGTTAACCCACGCAGGAGTAGCCTTCGCCGGTCACCTGAATACAACAAAATGCATGTGAGCAGGGGACACAACATTTCACATACGGAGAAGTATTCTAAGAATAAAATTTAACACTGTAGAGGTAGGGGCATATGCCAGACACATGGAGAGCACTTCCACCCATCAAAATATTGCGTCCTCTCATTTTGTAGCAATCAGGAACTTACTAATATTGGGCCTCCAAGTTTTTCACTAGAAAACTCAGTTCACTCCATTATGCGAGTCAATCAAATTCACAAAGTTGGAAATGTCCAAATATTACAACCATTATGCAATTACCAAAGGCACACCAACATCTACAAAAGCAAACTAAATGAAGTCCTGTACAGACCTTCCAAGTCTTCATTGTGAACCGTTATGTCTTCAGGGAGCCACCGCAGCATCATTGAAACCAACTCAGCCTGACGCATGATAAAAAAAATTGAGAAAACTGTTAGTACAAGAAGAAATAAAGTCAAGCTCAACAATACTAAACGCTGCAAGCAAGGTAACATGGGATGTACTTGGATAGGACCCTTGCCAGATAGGGAAACCAGTAATGGAAACAATTCTTGCCATAGATTGAGACCCTCCCTTCTAATTATCTGTAAAACAATCACCAAATGTAGTTTTTTGACAGCATAACTAGAAATTATGATAAAATAAGTAGCAACACAAATGAAATCGAGAGCATCAAGATGAAAACCTCAGCAATAAGGGCAGCTGTCTGGCTTTTAAGAGGCCATTCTTCACAAGGATCTGCAATCTCAGACATCAAATCAACAGAAAGATTTGCAAAGTTCTTACGCTCAGAAGGGCTTAATTCATCCCACCTTAATCGCACCAAATGCTGTAAATGGATATAGTTCAAACACCAACAAAGGGATAAGTGATAAAAATAGAGCTTAAAAATATCAAGCAAAATAAATTCCCCACAACAAAGAAGGGGCAGAGGCATGTGAGCATGAACCTGCAGCATTTTGAAAGCATGCAGACGAATTTCAGATGACCAGTCCTTTTTTACCAAAAGAAATGAAGTGTTTGCCAAAACCCGTAAGTCACCTGCTTTGATCTAAAGAAATTGAAGATATGTTAATGACTGAACAGTAAATTGACAAAAGTATGATTATTCAAAAACTCAAACTGCTACTAGCACTAGGTTCCCCACTAGCGCCAAGAAAATAAAAAGCATTAAGTAATTAAACTATACGACCTTCTTCTAAAATACTCAATCAAGAAAAATTCGGGACAAACTGGATTAGTTCTTTTACTAAGATCTGTTGCATGCAAAATCTCCTCCTTTATCCATATTCTTCTGTTTTTTTAATAACATTATAATATGTTATTCATCAACGTCCAAAATTTTATACGTTTCTTTTAACAGAAACAAAGAAATTATGTATTGTAGTACATTGAGAGAGAATTAAAAAAGATCGTATATTCTCTTAAGGTGAATAAAAACTGATTACATAAAAAGACACCACTAATCCTGGAAAAAATGTCAAGAAACCTAATAACTAAATAGGAATTTATACAGAAAAGCTTGAGAAGCTGATTGATACTCCTCAAATTGGAGAGGATAATTCCTTTGGCACAGCTTATTGAGTTATAGGTTTAAAGTTATGAGGCATATCTGCGAGCTGTTACCCATCATGTTCAATTGGAACAGCGCAATCTAATATAAGACTGCCAATAAGATAAGTCCATGCAACAAAAAATACACCGTTGTAATCTTATAGCAAGCCAGAAAATGATATTGTGGAAGAATTTATGCCTATGAACTCAGTCAAAGCTAACTGGTATACTAAACCTTTTCTTTGTTGCGGTCTGTCATTCACTGAACAAGCATGATTGCCATATGCTAATTAGGGTTTCTTGTGCTTTGGGTATCCAATAATATGCGTCAAAATTTAATAAAGCAGCCAAAAAATGTAAAATTCCGTGCTCTTTAACCAACAGAAACCGCAGAATGAGAGTTAAAAACTTGAGAGATCGTGTAAAAGTTCTGAAGTTGTCAAACACAATCACAAATTTTACAAGTGCTTATGCGAGCTATTTATGAATGGATGCTTCATTTTAAGATCTCCCATAAAACCATGGGGTGTGTTTCCATTTTTTAACCAGAAATTTTTAACTAATAAAAATAAAAAAACTTGCCCTACGCATGCAGAGAAGAACGGATGCAGAAGGAGAAGGGAAAGTAAAGTACAGATTCGAGAAAAGAGACAGCGGCTTTTCGAGCGTCGGGAGTGGAGCTCCAGTCGAGGGCAGTTGCTATTGCGCGAGCCACATTGTTAGCAGACATGGTGTTCGTGTCTTCCATTGGAAACAACTGTGTTTGATAAAATTGCCCGCCTTGTCTCTGAATCTAAGTTTTGTTGTCAAAAAAATTCTGGAGAGAGAAAGACACTGAGAGTCTGAGACATAAAGATACTCGCTTTGGACTATAATCGGTTGAGTGTTGAGGTTGTGTTCAAGTTCGTGCCTTGGCGGAGCGAGAATGATCCTGCCCTGCCTTTTATACTGTTTATCACATCCGACACATCGTATTCATGACTTCTTCTCGACGCCACTTATTTCCTAAACTCAAATTTAAACAATTAAATTTAAATTCTATCTAATAAATTAGGAGTTGTTTGGTTTCACTTCAAAAAAAAATTAATTGTTGGAAGAGCTAAGATGGGTGGGGAAGCGATTGGAGTTAAGGATTGGTTGACTTATGGTTCAAGTTGATGGAGCTTTTTCTCGTAGGTGTGGTTTTGTGAAGGAGTGATTAAAGATCATTGAGGTACTATTTTTTTAAGCTTCCATGCTTAGCTTCTCTAATGGAGATCCTCTTGTAACAGAATTGTGGGCATGTCTCATCGTACTTCAATAGATTTGGGATGGCGGACACCGACAACTTTATAATGATTGTTTGGATGTGATAAACCTAACTAAAAATGGCGCCAATGATACGCATGCTAGCAGCAACATGATCTTAGAAAGCCACGATATGCTCCAGCGTAGCGTGAGTGAATTGTTGACTCTGGACAGTTAAATGAGAGAAGAACGTTGAAGCAGATATTCATTCCAAAAGTGCTTCTCAAAGAAAAAAAAAAAAAATCACCGTGATTATCTATTCTTATCTTACATTTTATCCAAATATCTATGTTGTATATTATTTAGAAACCCTTTTAAAGAATTATTTATTTTTAATTTTCTGGTCACTTTTCATTCTTTGATATTATGTAATCATAATTTTTATTTGACAGACTTAACACTCGTATGAACTAAAGTGTGTGTGTTGTATCATGAACTAATAAAGTTCAAAGCACTTGAATTCTCATTGCTTCTCGAAAGTCAAACCTTGTATTGCTTTTTTTAAAAAAAGTACTTTTAGATGGGTTTTTAAAAAATAACTTTTTTATATCGCTTTTTTTTTAAAAAAATATATTTTAATCAAAAGTTGAAGTTATTTTGCGTTTGGATATACCATTTAAAAAATACTTTTAAATAAAAAATTGTTTGAGTGTTAAATTAGAGAAGTGTTTTTTTATCAGTAGAATTATTAAAATAAGCATATAAGAAGGTGTAGGGATATGAGTTGTCATTTAGTTGAAAATAAAAAATAATTGGTATAAAAATAAATCACTAAAGAATAGTCAGTTATTTGTTTTTTATTCTTTCTCTTCTTACGCATTTGCTTTTTTTTTTTAAGCTACAAATTGTAACTAAAAAAAAAGAAGAATTTTGTTTTTTTTTTTGTTAACTTTTCCTTTTTTTTTCTTTTAAAGCTCTTATCCAAATATATAAATTGATACAAAAAAACTTTATTTTTGAAAAAAAAAGGATCTTTTTCTAAAAAAAAAATCCAATTGCATTAGAAATGGGGGAAGCAATGAGAATTTAATAGAACCAAGTAAATGCCTCAATCCATTGATGGTGCGTATCAATAAACATAATCTAAGAAGGAGAGGAGTTATGATTAAGAGCTTTATCTAGTGGTTGTAACATTTAGAACCAACTTTTTAATTATATATAATATGTTCAGGTTAGCAGTAGAAATTACTTTTCTAATGTAATTTATAATAGGGTTAAGGTGCTAAATTGCCAACAAACTATTGGCTCGGAGCAATTTCGCCAATAAACTCTCTAGTGGATCAAAATTACCAACAAACTGTTAAAACAGGAGCAATTTCGCCAACGTCGTTAATTGAGTTTGACGCCATTAATCTGTCTTCATGCAAAAATTACAGAATAGGATCTAGATGTTTATGAAACTATATTTAAGCCCCAAAAAATTTAAAAATTTTTATTTTAGTCCCTCCACATATTTTATATGAAGGGACTAAAGTAAAAATTATAAAAAAATTTTGGGGCGGCAAGATAATTTTCTAGAATTTTGGGTTCTTTTCTGTAATTTTTGCGAAGCCACCGCTGGTTATAGGCCTTTTTTTTCGGCTTTAGCCTGACCTATGGCCTATTAACGAGACCTGTAATTTTAAAAATTTTGTAAGTAGCCTAACAAACCACAAGTCTCACCTCAAAACAAGCCTACTTCAAACAGGATGAAAACAGACCTACTTTAAATAAGCCGAAAACATACCTACATCTAACAGTCTGTTTAAAATAGGTCTATTTTTGGCGTGTTTAAAGTAATTATGTTTTCGCCCTGTTTAAAGTAGGCTTGTTTTGAGGTGAGGCTTATGGTTTTGTTAGGCTGGTTACAAAATTTTTAAATTACAGACCTTCTTAATAATCCACGGGCCACGTCAGGCTAAGGTTCAAAAAAAGGCCTGTAATCAAGGGTGGATTTTTGGGGGTAGGGATGGCCCCACAAAAATTACATAAAAAAACCCAAAATTTTAGAAAATTATCTTCCGGCTCATAAGTTTTTTATAATTTTCACTTTAGCCCCTCCATATAAAGTACGTGGAGGGACTAAAATAAAATTTTTTGATTTTTTGGGGTTTAAATATAGTTTCATAAACATCTGGGTCCTATTCTGTAATTTTTGCATGAAGGCAGATTAACGGTGTCAAGTTTAATTAACGGCGTTGGCGAAATTGCTCTTGATCCAAGAGTTTGTTGGTAATTTTGGTCCACTAAAGAGTTTATTGGCGAAATTGCTCCTGAGCCAATAATTCGTTGGCAATTTTGCATCTTAACCCTTTATAATATGCAAAATAGGTATGTGATAGGAGTTTTACATGCTTCTTGAACACTAACTCAATGAGACAAAATAAGCACAGCATCATCATTTATGTTGGTGCACATGTATCAAAGAAACATCATCAAAAACAATTGAGCTCTTAGAAAATATCTTCTCTTTCTCAATTTATCCAATCACCCCCGAGGAAAATGTAAATTTAAAAGTGATTTAACAGTCCAGTATTTATCTCAAGGGAATTTTTTTTTAAAAAAAAAAGTTACATATTTATAGGACTCATAATCGTGCTGTATTAGAATAATAAGATTTTTTTTTTCAAATTATGTTTTATACTCCCAACAAAAATACATCCAAAAATCAGGTTTTATATTTAGAACAAAAATATAATTCTAATTATTTACTCAAATATCATGTACATTTTAAATATTTAAAATGATTGGAAAAAGGAAATGGGATTAACCTCCTGAGGGATTGATAAGGAGAGCACCGTAAACACAAAATCAATATCAACATATCATTAATCAACTTATCATATATAACAAGTTGGATAACTATACAGTTGAGAATCCAGGTCAGGCCTAAAAGACCTGGCTTTTTTAGGTTCAAGGTAAGAAAAATGTATGTTTTTCAAGATCCGAACTGAGAGTATGTCTGTAGGGCTGACCCTACAGGGTCGGAAGCTATTTTTCTAAATTTGGGAGTAAAAAAAAAGTTTGTTTTTCAAGGTCCGGATTGAGAGTATGCGAGCAGGGCCTACCCTACAAGGTCGGAAGCTAATTTTTTAAATTTTAACTATTTTTTTTGTGTTTTTTTAAAGAAATATAAATAGTAAATTACAACAATTAAAATTTTAATTTATCAAATAGCTGGTGTCAATATTAAAATATAAATAACATACATCATACAACAAAGAAACATAGTCACTAATTTATAATTAAAAGTAAACTATTATCGGTTGAAACAATGAGATTGGGGCGAGAGTGAAGACAAAAATGAGTCTTAAACAATGAGATTGAGGTGAGAGGCATGAAGTGAAGACAAAAATGAGTAAGACTCTAAGAGTGAATTAGTACTAGGCAATAGGCTAGACAAGTAGCTTTCTTCGCGGTCAATTCAGTCAGCATGACTAGTAAGCAACTTCTAAAGGGACAAGATAAAAAAAAGTTAACAGGTCGAGCTCTTACAGGATTCCGAGCTCTTACAGAACTGACTCTTTTAAACCAAGTTTTATTTGGAAACTTGATTTATAAGCTCGACCCTTCCGGACTTAAACGAGCCAGTCTGACAAGCTCAATCTAATTTTCTGACTCTTGATCATAGATATAAACAATTCACTGTTATTACCCCTTCAAATAAAAAAAAAAAAAAAAAAAAAACTGTTCACTAATATGATTGTTATTATTTTTTCTTCCTATTTTTTGAACAACTAATATAAATATTCAACCTAAACATCA
This sequence comes from Acacia confusa, assembly GCA_037074495.1. NCBI lineage: Eukaryota > Viridiplantae > Streptophyta > Magnoliopsida > Fabales > Fabaceae > Acacia > Acacia confusa. The sequence goes on along the minus strand of CM073507.1, from coordinate 887,543 downwards.
TCAGACCATACACAACGAGGAAACAAATTAGTATAAACACCACTGCTCTTCATCTTCTTCCTCAGCACTCCAACCAACTATACCCAGGTCAGTTCAAGTTTCGGCAGCAGATACGGTTCCTAGTTCAACGCAGCTTCCGAAGCTGCTATACTGAGAATATCTTCATCACGCACGCTCCACAATGCAAATAGGATTTCGAGTTGTTTGGGGCGCGTTGTACATGTAGAGGACATAATCTCTCTCTCAAAAACTGGAAGTCTAGAACCATGGGCCATTTGGTGAAGCTAAAGCTACATGAGACAAATACGAACCCTACCCGAACATTATACTGATATTTTCTGGGATGACATAATCGTCCTCAAGGATTTTGGGTATGGGTTTTGAAGATAGCCTACCCATATTTCAGAGTGTTCATCTCTACCCCCAGAGCGCTACCTATCTCACGGACTGAATAGGACAAAAATATATCTCAAGGATTCTATCTTCAACTTCTTTAACATGAACTCAGATATTAACACGTGGAACTCAATAGACATGATATGATCGCCATGTACATCATATAGGAATTTGTTCACTCTATCAACAAATTGAACATAGAAAAGAGGGTATAAATCCATATAAAGCAATATACAAAAAAGAAGATAAATAGAAGAAAGAGGAGGGAGTGATTGGAAAAATGATTTTACCCTTGCACTTGAGTTAAAGCAATACTTCAAATCAACGGGCCTGATGACAATTCAGATTTGGCGGCTTTTGGACTCCAACCCCAATATGACAGTAAAGCCGATGAAATTTCTCGGCTTGATTCTATAGAACGGAATGAATATATCTAAGCTATGAATTTCTTTCCTTTAACGTTTATCCTCGAGGGCACTTGTACGTTGTTTGGACAAATCAACTGCATCACCGGAAGCATGTTTCTTCTGCTTGGGCGCAGCAATGGGACCTGACCAAGCTTGGAATGGTTCTTTTGAATAGGTAAATGTGGTTGAACTAAAAGAGACATCGGGAGGAACGATATCTGGATCAATATGATGTGAAGATCCCAAAGGAAAGCCAAGTTGCCCATCTTGATGCGGTGGTGGGAACTTCTCACTCTTGCTCTTTGCATTTGCACGGGTTATTAGACGCCTTCTCTGTTACACACAAAAATTGTAGCAACAAATATAATCAGTGTATTTTTCACTGAAAGTTATAAGCATAAGCTTTTCTCGCACATACAAAATGAACCAGTCAAAATAACTCCAAAATGACAACAGACATGATTAATGAGAAACAGATGAATAGGGATAATGTATTTGTTATCAAGGCCTACATAAAGCAATATGATAATTTCAATCTCTAAATATATCCAGCCTGGTGCTAATTCAAAAACTTGAACAATTATCTATAGCAGTAATGGTTTTGAACATACATCAATATTGGATTGACGCTCAGCGTTGGCTTCAGGAGCAGGATTAGGTTTAGCTCGATTGCGTGTTCGGTGTTTCTTTGCACCATCAACCTGAGCTTTGCCTGCAGCTCGTTGTCTGGAATCCATATTGACAAATTATCTCATATTCAGTCAAATATTACGATATGCCAAAATCATAACTAGAAAATATTAAACAAACAAATAAAAAGGCACAGCTCTCTATATAACTATGTTTGTGAATGTCAATGCATGTGTGGTGAAGATTTAGGTAGCATGGGAGGTCTAAGTTTCACATTATTAGTATGAGATATTCTGTGGATATTCTGTGGAGATATTTAAATGAGGTGCTCAACCAGCCAAAGAAACTCAGAAACGGAGTAGTTTCCATCTATCTACTCACCTTAAGTGATGCCCAGTCACAAAGCTTAGAGATTGCAAGAGAAAAACATAACTTATATGCAGGAAGATAACGTAAGAGCACAAATACCTCCTTGCTTCATCATCTCGGCGTTTAGCATCCATTTCCTTGCTTGGCGGATATTTGGGAAGACTAGAAGGATCACAGGCATAAGGTTCCGTGGTGAAGAACTGCAAAAATGATAGAAAAACCAAGCAAAGGGGATATGAATTTGGCTTATTGAAGATCATCCATGCTTATTATGGATACCATCCGCATCAGATTTAAGGCAAGTTTCAGTTCATAGTTTCATGCACTTATTACCATAGCGATATGAACCAAGTCATCAAGAAACTAAATTTACTTCTATCTAATTCTAATTTGCAGTAAAACACCACAGAGTAAAGTAACTTCCACGGAAATCCACATAACAAGAATTCTGCAGTGTCTGCATGCTTTACCATAATAGACAAAGCCCAGGAAAGGCACGGAATCAAGCTCATAAAGAATAAAAGTAATTTTCCTCTAAGACTTTCAGGATTTCCAGCCCATTGCTTAAGATACATTCAAGGCATTGAAACTCAAGAATCAGACCCCTAGAAGATTGTTGTTATCATCACAAGCATGTAAAGGAAAATAGTTAATAATGACATAATTGGTCAAATCCCACCTCACTTCTCAGGGCATCTGATGCAGTCCTCCGTTCTGCTGGATCAAGGGCAAGAAGGGTATCCATAAGTGTAAGTGCAGAAGGTGGAAAATCTTTAAATGTCTCTCGTATAGATCTCTTGTAAGGCTCTCGAGGTTTAAACAAGGTAGCATTAGGCAACTTTGACTTCTTCCAGTATTCATCTGAGGGTGAACCACATAGTTTGTATATCTTATGCAGTTGCTCCACCTATATAAGCATTTAAGATATAAGAAAAGGTGGCGTTCCCGCATTGAAATCTAATGGAGTTACCAAAAACTCAGCAGATAGAATGCAGATATTTGGAGAGAATGAAATTGTTCTAGCATCACACCGGTTATAAGATAGAGAATTCCATAATTACATTAGAAACTCACAATTATGGCAAAGCATCAGTTAAATGATAAATTGTATTAGTCAAAAACAAGGTATTTAATTTTTACCTCTGTGCGACCAGGCATAATTGGCTTTCCTGCCAGTAACTCTCCCAAAATGCAACCTGCACTCCAAAGGTCCACTCCCACACCATATTCTATGGCACCAAGAAGCAACTCAGGAGGTCGATACCAAAGTGTGACTACACGATTAGTCATCATCAGCTTCCGGTTAGGGTCAAAGAAAGATGCCAGTCCAAAGTCAGCTATCTTAAGTATTCCTTCATTGTCAATAAGAAGATTTGATCCTTTAATATCACGGTGAAGTACTTGAAGGTTATGACAGTGCTCAAGTCCAGATAACAGTTGGTGCATATAACATTTGACCTGCAATAGGAAAAAAAGTACTTGCAAACATCAGAGACTCTCGTGTGAAATGAAAGTGTACGGAAGTTTATTTAAATATTTCATAAATTTTCTAGGCAAACCTGTTCTAACCTGAGGCTCAGTGAACTTGATTCCTGGGCTCGCAGCAAGTCCAGCCAAATCATGATCCATGTAATTAAACACCAAATACAAACTACAGGACATTCTTGATGTAACTAAACCTTCCAACTTTACAACATTGGGATGATCCAATCTTCGCAAAATAAGAATCTCTCTGGCCATGAACTTCACACTCTCAGGCTCCAAATTGTCAAATCGAACCTTCTTCAATGCAACAATTTTACCAGTCAACATGTCTTTAGCTTTGTACACATTGCTATACGTTCCTTGCCCAATCTAATGTAAAAACGAAGAGAAAGTTTATACAAAGAAATCAATCAATAATGCATCGTGGGTATTGACAATATTACTGTTGCAAGGTTCTTAAGTTGCAGCTTGGGCTTTAAATTAGATGGCCCAGATACAGCATGATCAAGCATGCCCCACAAGGTTAACATTAAATGTCTCCTGATTTTGCATGATGCAATGCATGCCACAAATAATAGAAACAGAGTTTTTCCCAGCAAACACAAACACACCTTATCAATTTTCTCAAATGAGTCAGCCTTCCGCGGAATCCACCCACTGAGTGCTTCTCCACACACTGCCGTAAGCCAGGGGGGCCAGCCAGCTGCTGCTTGCTCCCCCTGCAAATGCTTTGGAGGGTTACTTAGCCTTGGGTTTGGCTTTGACCTTCTCCTTCTGCTTCGGGGCTGCTGAACCTGGGTCCCATCATCACCATCTCTCTCTTCCTTTTGGTTGCCAACGTTCTGAACCTCAACCACTTCCCCCTCGGCTGTCCCTGTGGAGTTTTCATCTATCTTCCCGTTCGATTCAGCGCTCAAATTCCTCTCCTCCTTCACCTCTGAGGTTATCTCAGATGAGACTTCTCGACTAATCACGCACCCCATGTCTTGAATCTAAACTTCGTTCCTTGACATGGTCCTGGTATAGGCTTCAATTAATCAAGCAATCACTGAAATCTAATGAAAGTCACAAACATCCTTAACTAGGTAGGTCATCAATTAATAAACAAAACTCGAAAATATATGCATGATGTGATGAAAATAATTTTGAAGTCATTGATAAAGGAAACTTCCACTTCTCAATGGTGAATGACCCGCAAAGCTCAAGAAGCACGAGCGCAAATAGAATCAGCAAATTATAGAATTTTTAGTAGAGTAAAAGCGAGCAAGATTCGGTGGGTGACAGAGTGGTAGAAATAGAAGGAGGGTGAAAACGAAAGATCTATATGAATAGAACATTTGATGAATTTAGAAAGAAAGGACAAGATTAAGCCGAATCAAAGATAAGAGAGTCTTACAGTAATCGATGCTGAATTTGCCAGTTTAGTTGTTGTGGGTCAAGCGAGAGAGTGGGAAAATGAGCTGTGTTTGTTTGATCCTGCTCCGGCACTGTTTGGTCTTTTTTGCGCTCTTTCTAGCTCAGACAAGCGAGGGAATGTAGAGACGAACGGATCTTCTCGTTCCGCACAAGTCAAAGGCCGCGACCTCCCCGTCGAAGTAAATTTTGGACTAATAAATAGGAAAAGGGGAAATGAGTCATTATAACGAGCTGAAAAATAGAACTAGAATACGGTTTTATAAGGATCCATGAATATTCTTTTTGAATTTTAGCCTTATCTTGCGAAGAATTGTAGCGCCCTTTTTTTCGCCGGGAATAAAAAAAAAAGACAAGTACCAATTTTTTTTAATTTTTTGCCAGAACGATTGAACGAGTATTATTTTCTAATCAGTAATGAAAAACCATAATGGCAAATAACAAAATTGCAGAAAAAATATATGGCCCCCTATGCCTCATTAGATCTAAGCCTCTTTATGTAACTCGTTTTATCTTGTTTTAATGAATCTCTCTTATCAAAAAATAGAAAGACATGTATGGGCCTTATTCACATCACAGAAGTTGAAGCCTTTTTTTTTTTTTTTTTTTATACATAGGTGATAAGGGATGGGGGAATCGAACCCGTACAAGGGGTGAGGAGACTACTCCTAATACCACTACACTACTAGCGGTGTTGGTAGAAGTTGAAGGCTTCTGAGAATACCATAAATCTCATTTCTTATACAGAGTTCAACCTAAACTTGTGAATAGATTATAAATGTGTGTGTAGAATTATTGATGCACTATGGGGTTAAAAGAAGTATGGATTGAAACGGACTCAACTTGATTCTCTATAAACACGGTTCGTCTCACATGAATGCTGACCTCCTTAACAAAATCAAAAGGTTGCTGGAAAGGGATTGCACAACGAAGATCATGCAGCGAACTATTTAATGAAGATCGGGCTAAACAGACAAGGGTTACATAAAATATATCAGTTTTCGGAAGATTTAGAGTTGCTATTATGTAAGGATTGGAATGGGTGGAATCCTCCACAAAGAATTAGCTGAGGTGTTTCACTTGTATAAAAAAAAAAAAGAATTATTTATGCATTGATTACTTATATCGTTTAATTTTTTATTTTAACCATTCATTCTATTATTTTCACATAGTAAATGAGACACATGATCTTTAACACAAATAAATGATATCAAAATATAAAGTTTAAATATTCTTACGATAACTTCTATTATAATTACAAATTTATATTAATTTTTGACATATAGCAAAAGATAGAAGCATGTAATTCTAGATTTTTCAAAAGAGAAAATAATATTTCTCATGCTCGAGAAAATTCATAATCCGTGAGCATTTCACTTCCTGCTTAAACCTTTAAAAAGAGCCAAGGTAAAATGCCTTTCTACGTAACCCCTCTTGAAGTTCCTCTCTTTTATATGTGCATGTACGTCACTCAAGTAATAACGTGTTTATTTTCTTTTCTGGGTTCATATTTCATCTACTGGGATTGGTTCAAGTGGCCGCGATGTGGAGAAACAAGCTTTCCATTCTTCAACGTTAATGTTAATTCTCGTTTTTCTGGTGCAATTTTATATATAACTTTTACCCAGAGGAGCACCCAGCACCATAATCTTTTTTTGGGAGCAAAAATACACATAACGTTACATGTTGGGAGAGTCTAGTATCATGGGCTGTTAGCCAACCAACGTTGACCGTTAAGTCTAACGGAAATAAACAGTAACTCCACTAAAATTACAATTTTGCCCCAAGTTTAAAGCTGAAATTACCATTTTGCTCCTACTTTTAAATAATCTTTTTTTAAAAAAAAACACTAAAATAACTCCTCCCCACCAGTGGGCCCCACCACTGACCACACCGCCGGCGGCGGCCGCCCTCCCCCCACCGCCGGTGACTGGCGGCCACCTCCGGCGGCTTTTTTTTTTAAAATATCTTTTTAAAAAAAACAAAAAAATTATGACTTGATCAGTTGATTGTAAACTAGATATTCTCAATCACTATGACTTTTCATTCCTTTTCTTTATACCCGACACACACATATATATTATTCATTTATCCTTTACCTTCTCCTTTCCTTTTCTTTATCCTCGGCAAATACATGCACAGTATTTTTTTTTTTTTTTTGCAAACAGAACCCATGCACTGAAAAACGCATACACTATGAATGAAGAAAAACGCAGCACTTTATACAACCTTATACAGTCATGTATCTTCCAGTAAGCTCATGAATGTGTCTTTATTAAGCATGGCAGCAACCATACTTCATTTATACTTAAATACCCACACACAGCGATCATGCATGCTTCTAGTTGATAGACATATATATATATATATAGGTTATCTTAGTTCCCTTTTCTTTTCTCATTCGAACACAGAACGCATTTATATATATATATATATATATATATATATAACTCTACGTCGCTGTTTTATATTTCCATGTTCAACAACAAAAAAGATAACCAGAAGCAAAAACACGTACACCCCGATATCAGTCCCTGTTTTTCTGGTTTTACATGTTCAACGACTCTAGTTTTAATCTCCTATTCTTATACTCTCTAGATCAATGACGGAAAACTAAAGGAAAATAGTTACCATAGTTACCTATGAATCTCTAATCGCAAAGATGAGGGAAGTCACTGAAAGCTTCCCCTGTTCCGACGGCAAGATGCAGAGAAGACTCTAGCTTTGTTTCTCTCACTCTCTCTCTCTCACGTCTCCCTTTCCTCCTTCGATTCTCACCATCTCTACTCTCCTTCTTTCTCTGTTTTCAAGACTCAAAAACATAGCAAAGTTTCAGCTCCCTCTCACTCTCGGTTTCTCTCTTCGTTTTCTGTTTCTGGTTTCTTGCCGAAAGTGGACTTAAAGGATGAAGGGGAACAAATATATATATTGGAGGGAGGGAAGTTTATGTGTAAAATTGCCCATTTACCTTTTTACTTAAAAAAAAATTTTAAAAAAAAGCCGCCGAAGGATGTTGTCAGAGGTGGCCGTCGGTTGCCGACGGCGGCTGGCATTGGGGGAAGGGCGACCGCTGTCGGTGGTGTGGCTGGTGGTGGGGCCCACTGGCGAGGGAGGGGTTATTTTACTTTTTTAAAAAAAAATTACTTTTTTTTTAAAAAGCCGCCGGAGGTGGCCGCCGGTGGTGGGGGGAGGGCGGCCGCCGCAGGTGGTGGGGCCCACCGGCGGGAGGAGTTATTTTAGTGTTTTTTTTAAAAAAAATTATCTAAAATTAGGGGCAAAATGGTAATTTCAACTTAAAACTTGGAGTAAAATTGTAATTTTAGCGGAGTTACTGTTCATTTCCGTCAAACTTAACGGTCAACGTTGGTTAATTAACGGCCCGTGGTACTGAACGCTCCCAAAACGTAACGTTATGTGTACTTTTGCTCCCAAAAAAAAATTATAGTGCTGGGCGCTCCTATAGGTAAAGGTTATGTGTAAAATTACACCTTTACCCTTCTTTAAAAAGGTCTCACTTCTAGTTGAGAAGGCTATTTTTCTTTCGTAACAAGTTAATAATATCAATCGCTTTCATATACACCGGGCAAATAGTAAGTGCTTGAATTTCATTAAATCCCTCCAAATGAATAAATGACGAAATACCTTTCGATTTTGGTCACACGTCTCTTTTAACAATCATGTCGATCATTTTCATAAAGCAACGTCAACTACCGCTCAAATTCGTATCGTCATAAATGAATAATTAACACACTTATCTGTCAATACTACTGATTGGTAAGCCTAAAATCTAGAATCTCCTAACAAATTTCACGCTTGACCGTGGAGTCAAGCTTCAAACCACGAGAACTCGAACTTCTTGACCACTGAATGATATGAACAAGATGCAACAGAAAATTAGTTGCAAGTATTTCCTCGTGCTCCAGGAACAAATGAGAGATTTACCAGAATTTCACTTGTTCTTTACAGGATTGCATCAGGGGATGCAGATTTATCCGAATAGGCATGAAAAATAATCAAAGACCAATCGAAAAGCACATACCCGTTATTAAGCATGCTAGCTTTTGAATATAACACCTGTAGCAGATATCTACATTCATATTTTAATATTGCACCCCAGAGCAACTTGTTTACATATTTTGTCAGCGTGATCCAGTTCTCATTTTTCCTTGTTTGTACTTTTAGACATTTCGTCAACAGCTTTCCGAGGTGGAGCTGAACAGACAGGCACAACTGATCTGATTCGTACAGGCGATGCCATGGATAGAGGAGGAGGAGGTGCACGCACCATATCAAACCTTGCAGACATGGGTACGGCTGCTGGACTTCCTCGGACCCCAGTTCTCATGCTTGAGGAAACTGCCAGAGGAAGTTCTCTTTGATGTGGCCTGGACCCTGCAGAAGAAGCATCACCCATGGTTCTGATGACTGAAGATGCAGATGCGGAAGGTCTAAAACTTCTACTTGCGTTTGTTTTCGGATAGGCTCTAGGCTTGGGACAAAAATTGTCAACCTTAGGAGGGTTTGGTAGCTCAATATTTTTACTTCTGCTTTCAGGCACACCTCGCTTTTGTCTCTCATCCTCAAGGGCTAGTCTAAGGGCTCTTGTTTTATTACTTGACTCGCAAATTGGTAAATTTGGAACTTCAGATTGAGAAAACTCTTCTGAATTTTCTGGCTTTTCCTCATGAATCTCTCTAATGATTACTGTTGACCTGTTTAGATCAGAAGCACTGTGGTTTGGAAAGTAAAATGAAGGGCTTGATGCAGAAATGGAGAATCTTGGTCCGATGGGGACTGACACTGTCCCCGTGGCTGGAATATAAAGGCAGTAGTTTGACTGGAGAACCGATTGCATGAAGGGGAAAATTTGTGGTGCAGATGGAATAGGTGGTGCAATGGCTAGGGCCAAGAGGTGATTTTGCTGTTGTAGCATGTGTTCTTGCTGCCAAATGTGATTCATTGACACAGCAGGACAAACGCCAGAGAGGCCACAACTTTGGAATTGCACAGGGTACGTGCTTGGCATTGGCAACTCCAGAGATGCAGTGTAGCTTTGCTGTCTATGTTGGTGACCGCCTTCTGCAAAGTTCTTTGACTCCCACAGTTTTAAACTTGCAAGAACTCGAGCAATGATGACCTGTTCCTGTTCTTCATCACGTTTAGACTCTGAAGGAAATGAAGTTGGAGGAGACAAGTGATGCTGTGACACTAAGCAGGGAGAGGCAAATAGTTAGCACTAGAAATGTTTGTGGAAGCTGAAATAAAATGATGCAAGTAATTTTTGTTTTTTAAAAAGATTGCATTGAAATGAATAAAAATTCTTGATCACACAGAATGTTTGAGAGCAGATGTATAAACATCTTAGGCACTAAGGAAGAGAGATACAATAAAAGCAGCAAAAGACTAACATTTTCTCAATGAAGTCCAAGCAATCATTGCAGCATTCTTTTGAGCCTGTTTCTTGGTCCTAGCTGGCTCGCCAGAAAAATTCATTCCAGCAATCTCAACTGTACTTGAGAAGAAAGGAACATGACCTGGTCCAGACCGGAAAGTAGTATAAACCGGAAGATTCAATCCAGCTCTGTGAGCAGTTTCCTGGAGTAAATTCTTGTACATTCCTGTTTTGTCCTGTTAATATGTAAATACCAACTATTATTATAGAGAAAAAGAAACTGTTTGGGCGCGTGTCTATTTATCTGTCTACGCACACACACACACACAAAGAGGCTTTCTATGTTCCATGAGTACAATTCAAAGATAGAGAAAAACATAGTTAATCCTACTTCACCTTCTCCCCAACCAAAACTTAAACATAAAAAGAGAGAATAAGAAAAGGGAGAAACATAAGGTTTTTTTTTTAAGAACCAGAGATTTTGCAAGGAAGAAAGTATTAAACACACACAAAAAAGGGTATCAGAATCGGAATACATTCATATCACTCATAAAACAACATGTATAAAACTGAGCATAGCTCTCCAGGCTGATGTATTCTGATATTCGAATGTTGAAAAGACTTACTAGTACTCTTGCTACCAAAGATGTAGAAGGACCTCTTTTTGCAAAGCTGTTTAGAGCTACCTCAGCTGCTGCATGTTCAGCTTGTCTAAGAGTAGAGAAGAACGTTGGGCTCTCAAATGTTTCTCCATCGAAGTTTACAGTTGCTTTGAATCGAGGAGCATGATCTGGTCCTTCACGTATGCATGAGTAGGCTGGAAAATTAAAACAGCTTCTTTGAGCCAACTCTTGCAACTGGTTCTTATACATCTCTGCGCACGAGGGAGCCAAATTGAAAATTAATATATTTGTCAGAATTATGGCCGTGCTTAAAATATTTGAAGAGAAGCGGATTGAGTTAGAAAGATCTAGCACCCTCTTGTTCGAATGATTAATGAGAGAAGAAATGGGAATATAAGTTGAAAATTGCAAAATGATTATCATAAACTTCCCTTACTAAGCATGAGGTATAACGGTAAACTACAAGTCTTTAAAATAAAAGGATGATCATTCTCCCTCTTTATTGCCATCCTCTTCAGAGGGGACCAAGTTGAAGATATTTAAAGGAAAAGGAGCGGGAACTATTCTCCTTCTATTTCTTTCCTTTCCTTAAATTTAGATGTTTCAAACAATGAAAACTGATCCTTTTTCATTACTTCACCTCCCACCCCCTCATTCCCAGGGTAATAGAGAAGGGTAGAGGGTAGGGATCAAGAAACATGGGTTATTTTAAGCAAAGGTTTTAAGAATGAATCTTTTGAGGAGTCTTCACCCCACATGCAAATATATGATGCTTAAAAGAATAAAATTCTATGCCAGAGGAACGTATACTGAAGTGCAGGAGAGGAACATGATAGGAAATTTATCAACCACCACATAGTAAAAATGAGCAACATATTTATGTTCCTTATATATCTCTCTTTCAATAATGAAACTCATACCAGCTTGACATTCTATGTTTACATCTCATTGCATTCTAAACGGCATAAAGGAACAAATCAGAAAGCATAGAATAGAGGAAAACTCTCCAACTACGCAGGCTACAAATATTTCCATTCAGACATTTATGGGAGAAAGCCATAACAAACCTATCAAATCCGCCAAATTTGTCCTACAATATTGAGAAGATCAAAATTCAAAATGACCAAATATATTCTTCACCCACGAAACACCAGTGCATCCATCATAAACAGTTTGTGTATGCATGTGAACATGCTTGCGTCTGTATTCTTTTAAGATTAATTCTGCAGACCAACAGAAATTAGTGTAAAACTTGTAAACTGGCGGTAAATTCAGCAGCGAATCGTTCTTGAGCCTTCAAAGAGTGTCAAATACTTAACATATATATTCCCTTGAACTTGTAGAGACACCTAAAATGAAGCAGCTATAACTGGACAGTTCAAGAAATAAACAGAGCTTATTTGCAGCTGCAAATCCTTGTCTTAAATTAACTCACCATCTCAAAAAACTATTTCCCAAACTACCTATTCGTATGCAGTACCATCCAACAATCCCCTCAACCAGACACCATATTGAAATCACTCGGAAATTCCTCGATAAAACCAAAAAAGAATAGTCATAAATAAGTGAGAAAACGTCAAGCATCGAATCAAACCTTCTCAAAGAATCACGCGAAGTTTAATGCTCAAGGATCTGGATGTGGGTGAAATGGTTGCCAGAGTGGAAGAGATATTTAGTATAGCACAGAGCTCAAACCGTCGGCCATTAGGGGAGTTTTTTTGTTAGAAAGAGATGGAAACCCGAGGGAAACTGGAATTTCATGCCGCGGAAATTTTCCTTGCTTGTCACTTTTCTGCTGATAAAAGCGAAACATTACAAATTTTGTAATTAGGTTGCCTTTTGTGGTTGAAAATGATGATCTATTCTGCATGTTGCACGAGGAAAAATGGAAGGAAAATTAAAACCGACCATTTACACCGAAGTAAAAAAAAAATTGTAAAGCTGTAATCCAAATAAACTCTGTAGACTCTATTTATAATTCAACTCTCTTGAAGCTTTGTAATAAACTTAAAGCTCTAGTCTGGCCAAAATAAAAAAGTTCAGTTCTAGATCTGACTTCATAAGTCTAAATTAAAGAAGTTCTACTATCTCTAGTAGACAAAGTTAATTTTTTAAGATTAAAAAAATTAATTAAATTATTTTAGACAAAATTCTAGATTTGACCTTTTTCTGGAGCGGAGGAAAAAAAAAACACACACACACGCATATTCTAAAGCATTTTGTCATATTTTGCAAGTGGATTAATACAGATAAACAAAATAATCTTACAAGAATTAAAATAGAATATAGTGCATTAGAGGATGCCCATTTTGCCCTCCGCATTTGTTATAGAAGAAATCCTCCATTTTCAAGTTGTGAAATATATATATATATATTTTTAATAATATTGGAATCAGATTGTTAATAAAGACATCACAACATTTTTTTGTAAAGACTCATCCTTTTCATCAACATCCACCTCTTCAGTAAAAGGAGGAGGTTAATCAAATAAACAAAAATTCTTAACTAAATATTATAGTGTCTATAACTAACTGGGAGTGACCAGAGAAGACTCTGAGGACAAGGAAATCAACATAACCGCTGTTTTTTTTTTTTTGGGTGGTGATCCTTCTTCCCTTCGCATTTAAGTTTCTGTATCGTGAAGTGAATATGATGTAATCCAGGTCCAGCAATTGCATCCGCCTATCCGGCGTCCTTCGAAATGGTAGTGGGTCTACAATGTACATATTAGATATCATAATTAATAAGACAGATTCCGGGACCCAGATCAGACTTCCCAGAATATGTCAAAGATTTCCATTTAAAAGGAGAAAGCCCCGCATCTACACAAATGTATTCTAACCTTAATTATTGCATCTTACATTACAAGACGACCCATGACTTCTTTTTTGGCTCAAAACCCATGACTTTTCACACCTACAGCTACAAGCACCAGCTCGGTAAAAAGTAAAAACATAAATATTCATTCAGTACTAGTTAATATAGTAAATTGGAGAGAATTAGCATTCATCTCAGACCCTCTGGCCGTTGTACCTCCTCTCAGCTTCCCAGCAGTCTATGGCTACAGAGCGCCTGCGAGCGTCGACGGGACTGCCAGGGCCATGATTACTTTGGGAAGTTGGATTTGGAAAAGGGTTCTTTGCACTAGGTTTGGGGGCTCTTTGTTCGCCTTTTGAAGCATGGGCAAACCTTGCGTTTTGAATGAACATCTCAGCAGCCTTGTTAATATCATCTAAGGTCTCACTGAGTTTGGTCCCCTTTCTGGGTGATGAACTCCACTCTTCTTGACTAATTATCGGCTTGCCGCTTTTGTTGGTACTCTCAGAGGCCCTGGGCTCTTCTTCGCTACCATTATATGCATCTGAACGTTGAGGTCGACGCCACCCTGGCCAGATGACCGGTTTTCTAGTTTGGGCATTCTGTGCGCCCTGCCATTTGTCATCAATATCATATCTCGGTGGATCAGTCCGTGCCGGCCGAGAGCTACGTTCGTATTCGAGGCCATTAGGTCTGGTACCAATCGGCACCGCTGTTCGTCTGGGAGGCACTTGTCGGGGTTTTCCATCGTCTCTTGCAGGATTAGCCTTCTTGGGAGACCCACGTCGATATTCATCCACGCCGAATGGTCTCGAAGCAACTGGTATTGGTACCCTTGCTTTTTCTATAAGCAACTCATCATCTCTGTGTCTGCGATACCGCTCGTCGTCGTCGCCGTCGCCGGCGTGGTACGGCTTTGTCGGAGAGCTGTTTGGGTATTCATGGCCACCGTAAGGTCTGGTAGCTACCGGAATCATCGTTCCATGAACCGGGTGAGTCTGGCTTTGCAATTCATCATCATATCCGGCGGCGTAAGCCATTGTTGAAGAGCCATGTTCATAGTCATCGTCACAAGGTTTTGTAGCAACAGCAACAGGGACTAATATTTTTCTGGGAGCACGACCGCCGTTGAAGTAGTCCTCTAAGCTGACGGTTGAGTTGGGAAAAAGTGTAACGGGTTCAAATATTTCACTTGTCCTTGACCCCGTAGTAGCGGAGGCCGTGTAGCCCTGGAACCCGTAATCACATCCTCCCATCCCTCTTATTCAGAGTCTCTCTGTTATTTCCTCGTGTTGTTGTTCTGCCAACTCTTTCAATCTACAAAGCTGTAACAACTTCTCCCTATATAGAAGAAAGATTATGAGGATTTACATTCCACCTCAGTCCACTTGAAGAGGACAGATTCAAACTTATCAAGCATTGGAGAACCATATGCTACCTTTATGTGAGATATGCCTCGATATGGATTCTATCCCTGTTTTCTTGGTGCGACAAAATAGCATATTATTGAAACAGAATCTTATTCTGCGACACAAACCTATCTCCTCCATTGCTTCGGGTTCTTCAGAGGTTGAAAACAACCCTTCCGAAGTGATGGTGTCGGCCGCATCCCACAAGAGATCAACTTCTGAGTAAACCACAAGCCTTGGATCGCTTACACCGCTGTGCTTTGCCCCAACTTCAAGAGCCTCATGAAGTTGAATGGAAGCCCAAAAGATAATGGAAATAAAAGAAAAGTATTTTTCTCCAGTACATGTAATGATACTCGTGATCGTGATGGTTAGAAATTTAAATTTAAAATACACTTTAATCCTTTAAATCTTAAATCTGTACGAGTTATAATTTTAGCCTCTTAATTTTATAAAATATACTTTTAGTCATATGATTTTAACACCATTAATATTATTAATGGGAAAATATTAACTCAATAAACTCAATTGATAATTATGTGAGGTTAAATATTGATTGCATAATTAAAATTTATTAATTTAAAATATGCATAAATTAAAAAATATCTAAATCCCTAATAAAATAGTTATTATCAAAACCTGATCATATTAAAGAAAATCTCGATTTTATTTACAATTATTTGTCAATTTATTTTAGTTTAATAATCTAAATATATTATATTTAAAAAAAAATTATACTCAAATATGCTCTATCAACTGCACAATCATCAATTAAGTTTACAACGTTAATATTTTTCATTAACAACATTAACAGTATTAAAAATATATAACCACAAAAAGTATATTTTATATGAGACTTAAAAAGTTAAAGGTATACTTTAACCTAAATTTAAAGGAAAATGCGGAAATATTAAGAGAGACCGCGGAGCTGGAGAATGAACTGATGATCATTAGAGTTACAATAATAGAGTACAAGGCAATACACCCAAGAATAATAACTTATAATCTTGACTGTGACTACATATTTCCCTTTCCCCACCTTATGGAATCTTGAAATAATATATTTTATTCCTCTAATTCAATGTTCGCCAAATAGAAATTGAATGACTTGACTAAACATCAAAAGGACCGGTAACATTTTTTTTTAATCTTGCCAGAGTGCTAACCGCACCATCTCCACCACCGACTCTTCGCTTCTCAACAATCCTTTGTAAATTGTAATCATATGCTTCACCACCGGGTAGCATTTACTGTTGAATTGCAAATATGTGCAAGGCTGTTTCAATAAGAATAAGAGGAGTGAATATAACAGACTAAGCGTAGCATACTAAAAATTGCTGATCAAGACTTGGATTGTATCTCCTCCAAAGTAATAATGATGAAAATATACCTATACTTGAACATTATTTAGGGCTTGAATGCTGGAGTATCAGAAGAATAAATAGCACGATACATTATTCTGTCAACGATATTCCTATAGGGATCCTCCTCACGCTTCTTGATCAAGTAATTTATATTGTGCTGAACTTGAGATTTAATTTGCAGGTACAGCTGGCTGGCATTGTGTTTGTCTCGCAGCATCTTCTCCTTGCCTTTCGTTCTCACTGGCTTCCCGAATAGATAGTATAACCGACCTGGTATCTTGGGCAATAGCCCTGGAAGGAAGAGCTTTTGGTTTGCTACCTCCCCACTCGTCTCGTCCCTAGAATTTGAGGAAGGAAAAGATAAGTTTGATAACTAAATGAAAAGGAATCCGCAACGCAATAATTATTTTTCAAAGAAAAATGCTATATATGCCTAAATAATCCTCAGTTGTATTTTTTTGGCTAGAGTCCTCAGATGTGATTTAATTGGAAAAATCAGTGAAAAGGAAACATATCAACAAGAAGAATTATTACCTTATCTTAATAGCATCACGATTAGAATCTCTGATGCGATCGTTAATAATGGGGATCTTAAGTAGATCGTTGTAGTCGAGTACCAACTGTTTAACACAGAGCAACAACGGTCAAACCATAGGGGAAGTATAATTTATCTTCTTTTTTTTTTTGGTCAAAAGGGCAAGTACAATTCATCACGAACTCAACTTCACAAGAATAGGCAAGTCAGCGACTATTCTCCTCATGTTCAAAAGTTGAAAACTCACAACACAACAAAGTTGTCACTGTCACCTACAAGCTACAACTACACAATACTAACAGTTTGAACTAATAAATATAATTCCAAATTCTATTGAGGAGTAAAGCAAAAGTTAGCCATCACTTGGTACATTAGAGGAAGAAAATGAGGAGCTGGGGCTTCAAAGTAAAGAAAAAGTTTAGAGGGAAAGGAAAACTTACTTCAACCATATCATCTTCACCCACAACTCCAAATGGCACAATTGTGGCTCCAAACCGTGCTGCCATTCTCACAAATTCCTGATTTCGAGGCCATATTAACTTGTACTCCTCTCCCTGGAAACTAGGGGAGCAAATGAGTACGGATTTTAAAATATTGGCAAGCATGAACAATAAGACCAAATAACTGAGTTACTGCAAACAAATCTGTATCCTTGGCTTCATGATACAGGTAAAAACCGATGATCCCCGCTTAATTATGACAGTGAAATGTAGATATGCACTAGAGCATCAGTTTTTCCCCAGTTGAAAAAGAAAAAAGCCCAAATAAAACGAAGGAACTTGATGCACCTTGAAATGGAGAGCCTCACGTGCTCCACCAGGATATAGGAGAACGTGGGATTTTTCCGAAAGCAATTTATAAAGATAGGTTGCTGAAACAGGTACTCCGCCGAATATATTTACCCAATCATACATAGAAAACTCAGCAGAAGAACTGTCCTTGTTTTCCACGAACAGCACCGGATGGGCCATACCACGGAGCAAAATACCCTCCTGCCTTAAAAATTCATAAACAAGGGGAATAAGCTCTAATCCCATGAGCATGTGATAACCAACCAAGATGACAGGACCTTCATTTGGAACACCAGCGAGACCTTTCACGATCTTCCCATCCTCCAAAGTTGAGAACATCACAGAACCAGTAGCAATACGAAATGACCTGCCGCTCATGTGATTAGCTTATCAGCTTTAGACCAATGATTCTTATTTCTTTGGGAGTAAAATACAGCTAATACAAATTGACTGCAAGAATTACGCTGCAAGCACAGAAAGTTCATAAAAAAAAAAAAAAGATTCTGATTCTTGTTTAATCAAATTACCCAAATACTTGATCCATCGCATAATTGAATTCTGTTCCACTGGGAGGAATAAAATTCGTGACCACATCACGTCTCCTTGAACGGCGGTACATGGAAGTCCCCCTTATTATTGTCAACAAACCAATGCCATCTTCCTACACTACCACGCAGAAAATACAATTAATTATTCAAGTTCATTGCATAAGCCTGAGCATTGTATAACTTACAAATTAGCACATCCTTTAATTTGCATGTCGTTTCATGGTGAGGGCTGTAAAAGAACGTATCATTAAAAAAGACTGCATATCCTAAAAAAGTTCTAGAATACTAAAGATATTGTGGCATATATCACATATATAAGCGTAGCTAAGAAAAAGAACAAAACTATCTTTAAAAGGAGAAAGTACACGCTAAAGAAGTTACGGTTATATGGATGGATTTTTTTTTTTTGGGGGGGGGGGGGGGTGTGGAGGTTACGGTTGTATTATATCAAGGTAAGCACAAAACAGAAGGACCATATTCAAAAGCACCAGAAGACACAGGAAAGATGGTTGCAAATATATAGTCATTTCACGTACCAAAAGAAGGGTATGTCCGCTGTCCTTAAAGTTACGTACTTTGCAGTGCTGCAATGAGCTCTTTAGTCTTTTAGCTTCATCTTCACTGGGAAGCATTTTATCGTTGCCACTAGAATTTAAAATTCTGTCAATGTACTTTAAAGAACTCCATACATATTTTATATTACACAGACAGTATTGAAAATGGAGCGAAGAAGTGATCTCAGTAATAACCTAGCTAACACGAGTACTTCAGCTTTCACAGCATGAAGACGTGAATTAGCATATGCAGCAGCATATTTAAGAAGCTTAAGCTTCCAAAGAAGGGTGTCCTTTGGTATAATATCGGCCAACTCCTGGTAAGATATCAGACAAAATAAATAAAGTACATCCTGATGAATAGTAGGAACTTTCAAGTTGTCAGAAAGTAGAGCCAAAAGATCATAGAATAAATACAAAATCACACTTCTTAGAAACACAGATGAATATTAAACACTTCTTACAGGCAGACATGGCAGCAATGCAGTAAGGTTGTAGGACAACTGTTCGATTTTTTCCATAGGAGGAAGTCTATTTTCAATGTTGACAGCTGCCATCTTTGTTGGATCGCCTGATATCATGATAATAAAGCAATGGAGCAAGAACCCAGGAAGTCAAAGTAAAATTCTATTAAAGCCGAAGTAAGAGATTTGAGCACTCTCCGTAAAGAAGCAATTCCAATGTTCACAACCTTAAGACTAAATTTTTAAAATATAAGCCACCTATTTTTTTTAATGTTGTACTTGTGTTATTGAGTCTGGCATGAGATTTCCGTTAATCTCATGATAGCTCTTCAAGCAAAAGGAACTGGATTGTGATTACTAGAATTAGAACCTAGAATTCATAAGAAACAAGAATCTTTAAAAGCGTGATTTAATCCTTCACATGCTCTTCAAGCAGGAGAAAATGCTACTAGACCTAAAATTCGTTGCAGTCTTTAACATCAATTTGAGAACACGACACCTTCTGAGAAAATATAAATATCAAAGAACATGCCTCATAAGAATTGTTGAACATGTTACTTGATCATAGCCGCGATGTGAGCACAAATAATTTGATATTTAATCTCGCATTTGCTCATAACAAAGCAACCACGTATGGAATATACATGGACTTATTCCCATCCACAAGATATACAGAATGAAAGGAGGAGAAGAAGGACATGCACCATTTGAGAATGAATTACATAGACTAAGTGAAAAAAAATTGAATCTAAAAGTCCGATAAGTAGAAAACAGATCACTTACCCATGACAAAACTAAGAAGAAATGGAACAGCGGCATGCAGTTCATTGGGCATAGCCTCCAAGATAGGAAACAAAGGCTGCAATTGAGATCTGCCAAATGATGTAGCTAGTGTGGAAAGCCATAATGTAAAATTTCAGTGGAGGATTGACCTAAGATAAGAACAAATTTTACAAAATATGTAGAGTATCCTCAGATTCACCAGGATTAGCTAATATCAGTACTAGGTCAACTGTTGGATGACGAGAAGCAACAGCAAGTGCTAAGCATCCTCCAAAAGAATCTCCCACCAAATAAATTGGTTTATTTGGAAATGTGGCATGCTCAAGCTTTACAGCTTCTTCAACAATTTTCACCAGTCCTTCATATTTGTGAAATTCAAGAAAATAAGTTTCAGTTAAGTACTGATAAAAACAACACCTACAACTGCAAAACACAGATGATCATAACAACAACTATATGACACAACACAGATAGATCAGTAACTTCCAAGAAAATCGACAAAACAATACTTAAAGCCACTAAAACCTTCGAATGAAGTTCGGTCATGAACAGGAACATGCAGGCAGCGAACTTCGAAAGCCCTGCATGGGAGGAAGAAAAGGTAAAAAGAAAAGAATAAAAGAAAAATCATATGAAAATTGACAGAATAATCCATGCGAACCAGACAATAAAATGGCGAACTTGGAATTTGTACATGACTATAAAAACGTTGCAGGATGTTTACAAATGCAAACACTTAATGGGGACATTTCTTTTAAACTCAAGGAAAAGGGGTGTGAGCCTATAGAATATATCCTGTTTAAACTGTTGGTTCTAATGCTGCAAACTCGGGATTTTAAGTATTTTATTAATCTGAATAACACAACATACTTCCCAAGAGCTTTATGGTGCAAAACCAGGCCCATTCCAGTACCATCTAGCCCTGCATGCATTGAATTCAAGCAATTGTAAAAATGTTAGATATTCCGATTATAATATTCGAAAATAAACAACCATGATTGACAGTTGAATACAATTAGCTTGCACTTCTTGAAAAGAATGAAAAGGAAAAACATTATCTGAACCATTTTACTCACACAAGCCTCATAAGTATCCCAAACAACTTGACTCAGAATGACACCCCCGGAAATTTAAAATTAAGCAACTAAATAAATTTTTTGTGACTTCAATGCGGGAAAAAATGTTTACCGGGTAGAAAAAGAAGAGTGGGAGGGTCTTCGAAAGCAGGAGAACACTCAAGTGGGCAAAACCACCGTGGGGGCCCGCCGTCATCAACTTTATTCAATTCCTTGACTGCAATGAAGTAATCTTCCACAGTCTGAGTCCCATAACCATCGTCCCAAAGTGGAGGTAACTCTTTCAAAACGGCATTCCTTATCTTCTCTTCATCTCTAATAACCCGTAGCCGCCCATTCCCTTCTTCAACGACAGAATCATTTAGCTTTCTATCGACAGGCGGAGAAGGTGGGCTAACGGCGACTGAATCTGATGACAATACAGACGAGCTTCCACTATCGAAGCTTCGAGGAGCTTCAAGTCGGCACCGATGCCTGAACCCTGGATTAATTCCAGGAAACGGTGAAACCCGGAAACTCATCCTCAATGCCATGATTTCCGCAAGCAGCGCCTCAGCGGCTAAAGCCTTCCTCTGAGAAGGCTGTAAATGAACTACTTAACTCTCAAGAGTCAAGAAAACCTTTATTTTGCCCCCAATAAAATGGTTATCTGAAATACACAGCTGAACCATGCATAAAATAATACATCTATATGTTTACCGGAAAGTAGAGAGGAAAAGATTCGAAAGTAAGAATGAACCAGAGAAGTGAAATTACAGGAAAAAATAAAATCAGGGAAGACCGGTTTCCAAATATTAAAAGATGATATGGGACCCACGCATAGTGATTTACTATTTGCATAGTACCACGCATAGTAGTTTACTATTTGGTGGGACCCGCACACAATTATACAATCACTCACGGGAAGGAAATCCGTGAGTGAATAGTTTAGGTTTTTGGGGAAAACTACACCAAATGACCCAGAGGTAGAAATTACACTAAAGTCCCATTTTTCTTCTATAAATAGAGGTTTTCTGTAACTGTTCATCGATTGAATGAAATGAGAATCTCTCTCTCTACTTTATCTCTCTAGAACCTCTACTTTTCTTCTTATTATTTTTATCAGTTTTATAACACGTTATCAGCACGAAGACTCTACCAAGGTAAGATTTTCTCACCATCTATTTCATATTTCCATTTTATTTATCTGGGATGATCTTAACCATTATATGGAATTAAATATCTATTCTTACCGATTATTTTAACATCGGGCTCCATGGTTAAGATTTGAGATTATTTACTATTTTACTACGGTAAATAGTAATTTACTATTCACAGTAAATTTACCCCTTTTTCAGTAATTTTTACATTTTATTCATTTGACTCCTACATGGAAGTCTAGATTAATCTTTCTGTAATTTTACTTTATTCACTATTTATAGTGAATAGTAATTTTACTATTCACGGTAAATTTATATTTTATTATTTACAGTAATTTATTTATGTTTATATATTCTTCCCACTTCCTCTTCATTTATTTCATGGTGGCGTCATTAAGCTCCATTTGTAATTCTTTACTTACTGCTTTATTTATTTATCTCATGGTGGCTATACTAAGCTCCATACTGACTTTACTAATATTTAGTTTTATGTCACTAACATTTATTTTATTGTTACTAACATTTATTTATCTTTTATGATAACACATTAGTATATTTACTAGTGGGTTCTATTTATTTATTTTAACATTTATTTATTTTTTATGGCGGCAACATTATTTATTAGTGGGCTCCATTTATTTATTTTATTTTACATTTATTTATTCTTCATGGAGGCACACTAGTATCTATCAGTGGGCTCTATTTATTTATTTTATTTAAAGTTTATTTATCTTTTATGGTGGTGACATTTTGTGGGCCCCATTTATTTTAATTCTTTACTGCTTTATTTATCTTTCATGGTAGCAACACTAGTATAGTGGGCACCATTTATTATTTACTGCTTTATTTTTCATGGTGGTAACACTTGTATAGTGGACTCCATTTATTTATTATTTATTTACTGCTTTAAATCCCCTTCCCTTTTTATTTTACCGTTTTCTATATATTATATATATATATTTACATTTGCATATGCATCTTCTTTCTTATCTTTGGATGAGATAGGTCTCGCTGTGAGTTTACTACCATTCCTATCTCATCTTCTTTTTATTTATCTAGCATGTTTATTTCCAGTCATTTATTTTATTTTATTTATTTATTGCTATATATATATATCCCTCTCCCTTCTTATTATTTATGGCAACGACACTAATATATACATATTAGTGGGTTCCATCTATTTATTTTATTATGTTTATATTTTATTTATTCTGAAGATAAACTGTTAAAAGGCCATATATATTATGAGATCAAAACGCCATAGAGAGATGAGGCATAAATTGGCTTGAGACCAAGAGGCAAGATAGCCTTAATTTCAGAGGCAAGATAGCCTGAAGCCAAGAGGCAAGTTAGCCTGATAACAAGTGACAAATTATGAAACAATATTTGATCCATAAATTTTGTATGCCATCAGTTGTATAAAGGTCTCAAAATTATATATTTGGCATTAAATATTCCCTTAAATTATGAGACAAGGGATTGTATGATCATGATTGATATTATAAATAAATATATTCAATTTGCTATTGTAGTAGCAATATTGTGGATTAATTTCTTGCCATGATCAAACAAATCAGTGAGTTATGGATCATGAATTTTTATCCAACTTCATTCCCAGAAGTGAATGAAGCAAATATATTATTATAGTTGTTATGTGATTTCTATGATTATAACAATTTTTATAAATACGAGAAAAGAATATTCATAAACAAAATAATTAAGCAAAAGGAAATATTATTTCAACAAAGTTTAATTGCGAGTGGCTCAACATCATTACAAACTTTAATCATCTCATTCTGAAGATATTTAATGTCTTCTTCTTTTGCTTCTCTTGAGATGGGATCCAGATGAGGCAAAGCTCTTCGTAATATCGAGATTTGCGTCATAAGTTTCTTGAGCTTCTTGTGTGGCCACTCCGTTAACCCTCCTTTTTGATAGATTTTTTGTATGGTGTGAGTAGACATATTTAATTGTTTACTCGCTTCATCAAGGGTTAAGTGAAAATAATTTCTTAAATCATGGAGCGTTGTTTTCTTTATTCTTTCTCGTTGCTCCATAGATAACCTATATAATTCACCCTGGTTAAGGGATGAAGTATCATAGGGTATACTTACTGCAGGTTGTTTTCCTTTGCCTAATGAGTGTTCAATATTGGTTTGAAATGAACTTCCATGGAGGTCATTTGGATTTATAGCCCATTCCGAACCAACACAGAGAACCTCATGATAGGCTAATACAGGATCACGCATCAAGATATATCCTGATGCTTGTAAATCTATACAATACTGTGTCAGAAATTGTTTGATTTCTTCAAAATTTTTCTTTGTGAAATCAAACATTGGAAGCCTGTCAGTATTATAAGATTTATCCTGTACTTTTTCAAATAAAACAGCATGGGTAATCATACCTGTTCTTCTTCCGTGAACTTCAAGTTTATGGTACTGGAGTTCGTTGGTATGTATGATCTCTCGTAAAACATGACAACAACTACATTCCAATAAGCTAGTTGTTGCTAATTGACTTGTAGTTGATGGCTGGCTAGTGGTTGTTGGTTGGCTAATTGTTATTGGCTGGCTAATGGTTGTCGGTTGGCTGATTGTTGCTAGCTGGATCGTGGTTGATGGCTGGCTGGTGGTTGTTTGCTGGCTAGTGAATGCTGGTTGATTAACTGCCGATACTATTGGCTGAACTGGATTGGTAGACTCCATTAGTTCTGCCATAGTTCTACACCTCTTAACAGGCCTCCTTGATGAACCTGTTTCAGTTGTACCTTCAATCCTTGTAGATTGTGGAAGAACACTTGTTCTTGGGGGAGAAGTAGGTACATTTGAAGCAGAAGGAGGAATAGTAGAAGGAGGAATAAACATTTCAAAGGGATTAGGAGATAACAAAGAAGTAAATGACATGTTGGGCTGATCATCATACAACAAAGCATCAAGTAATGCTGTTTCGGATGTATCAGAAACTGGGATAAAACTGCTTGGTCCTGCCATGGTAATAGAATTTAGAGAAATATGTGTGAGTATCTGGTAGTTGGTATTATCAGATGCTTGAGTGTTTGTGAGGCATGTTCGTTTGCCTTCCTTTATTTATAGTCGAATTAAATCCTATTGAATCTCTGCAGATTTGCGTAGTCCTGTTAAATCTCTACAGATCTGCTCCCTATAAAGCACGAGCCTGGAATCTTTTTGACTTTATATGCATACGACAATCTGAGTTGTTGCGCCTGTGATTCCACAGTGATGCGCCTGTGATTACACAGTATTGCGCTCGTGAATCTGCAATTATACACCTGATGATTTTGTATTTAATATATATTTGTTTGTTGATTCTGGAAAATGGAAATTTTGTTACCAGAAGTAACAAAATTATGCATTGATAATGCATTAATTATCATATATGCTATTATCATGGAATATTGTATGGAAATTCCATGAATTAATTTTTAAGGTCTCACACTTGAGGGGGAGAATGATATATATATCAAGTGTGAATATTTATGTGATAATTCTTTGTGAATGTTTCTATGTTGATTCCCCCAAAATGAATATTAGATTTGATAATAAATCATATGGCATGACTTGTTTGATCATCCGAGTCATATATTATGTGCTGCTTGTTCTCAGATAGACATAATTATTGGAAATGGATCTCTGGAAATATATCAAATTGAAAGTTTACATATGAGATTATAAATCTGCAAAGTTTGCAGTGATGTTTGCAACTAGAAGTTTGCAATATATTATGCGCGCAATTTCCAGATTGAATGATCCAGAAATAATGTATTAAAGTATCCATGAATGGATAGATCAATGATTATGAGAACAGAATTTATATGTTGTGTATATTTGCAGCAATTATATAAGCCAACAAAATTCTCCCCGTATAATTGGTTTTTGGTCAGGAGCCAGATTAATTCCATCTTGAAATGTTTTAAATGTGTAATGATTATTAATCTATTACAATGCACATAGATGGATATACAAAGAAAATTGATGATTTGATGAGGGGGAGAAAAATAAGCAGATTGGGTAAAGATAAAGTGAAATGAATTATCATTGGCTCTTATTGATCCTCGTACAAAGAAATGTGCACTAAAAATTCAAAATGATAATTCAGTTGCTGAGTTTAGTTAATCGAATGCCAGAAGCATTTACTGACCTAAAGAAAGTGACAAAGTCACATGTGCCAACTGCAAATGCTCCTATATGAATTGTTATAAAGCACACCAGAAGTGTTGCAAGTCCATTGATTTTAAAGATAAAAATCCTCAAAAGAGAAAAGGAGCTATAAGAATATAGATGATCATGTTGAGGATAATTAAGAAAAGCTCTAGAAGAGCCATCTCCTGAAGAGATGTTATCTCTAGAAGAGATATTACAAGTAAAGTGTATTGTGGTCCAAGAAGAGACCCAGGTATTTACATTATGAGATCTCAATAAATTATGAATGAAATCCAATGGGATTGAAAATGAAGTCGACGTTAATAATATCTATGATAGCATATGCTACAATGAATGATAATGAGGATCATGAGCCACAATAGGCGCCAAAAACACATATGTCCCAAAAGGACTCAAGATGATAGTGCATATAGCATCATTATCTGAATAAACATTTATTGAATTTCTATATGCACATATATATTTATGAAAAGATTATTATGACTTTACTTGACAGATTTAGATCTTGCAGGTATATAATGAACAATCAGATTGGGTGTTTCTAACAGAATATTTGATGACAGAAAGTATAATATGCTCAGAAAGACATTGAAGCAATATAGTCATCAGGGGGAGCAACACTGATGTAATCAAGAGGGGGAGACGATACACGCTGTACTCTTTTTCCCTTATCTGGGTTTTATCCCACTGGGTTTTTCCTAGAAAGGTTTTTAATGAGGCAGCACTAGAAAGTGTATCAATGGATGATGTACTCTTTTCTTTGGCTAGGTTTTTATCCCACCGGGTTTTTCCTAGTTAAAGTTTTTAACGAGGCACATTCATAAATGGACATCCAAGGGGGAGTGTTATGAATATACTTATTATGTGGATGTCCATTGACTCCCGGTTTCCAAATATTAAAAGATGATATGGGACCCACGCATAGTGATTTACTATTTGCATAGTACCACGCATAGTAGTTTACTATTTGGTGGGACCCGCACACAATTATACAATCACTCACGGGAAGGAAATCCGTGAGTGAATAGTTTAGGTTTTTGGGGAAAACTACACCAAATGACCCAGAGGTAGAAATTACACTAAAGTCCCATTTTTCTTCTATAAATAGAGGTTTTCTGTAACTGTTCATCGATTGAATGAAATGAGAATCTCTCTCTCTACTTTATCTCTCTAGAACCTCTACTTTTCTTCTTATTATTTTTATCAGTTTTATAACAGGTAGAACAATTATTGGTAGGGAAGTAATGGAGGATAAATTCAAGAAGACACCAATCAAAAAGGAAGAAGATGACAAACGAAACAGTTGAAACAGTGAGCGTGACTTTGGGAGAACGGGAGAAGGGTGATGGTAAGGGAATAATGTAACAGAATTCTCAATTCTGACTGGCTGAGTGACTGTTCATTGGTCTGTAAAAGCAAAGGTCACTCTCCTTTCCATTCCTTGGCTGTCATTTGGCCACGACGCGCTTTGGGAATTCCAGCATTTGCATGGCCGTTTCCACTGGGCGCGAAAGTTTGATTGCTATTTGCTCAACTATTTTAAGCTTTGCATTTTGGCTGATTTAATGATGGTCTAGCGACAAAGTACCCCTTTTAGTTTTTTTTTTTTTTTATATATATTCTTCGTTTGAAAGATGATAATTAAAATTTGATAAATGCAATCTAATTTAAAAAGTATACTCAAAATCATATTTTTTATTTTTAAAAAATTATAAATATATGTAATTATTATGTAAGATTTTTTAAATTAATATCATTAATCCTATAATACCTGAGAAAATGACGATGAAGGACCAAAAATTAATTTTATCCCCTTTTTTATAAAATAGATTAGAGAAAAAAAATCCAGACTTTTTCAAGCATAACTTTTCTTTTATAATAAAAGGGATCACCCATAAAAGGGTAGAGTGATTCGAATTAAAGTATAAATTCAACAAACTTTTGTCTTTTGTGATAACCAAGTCAACAAACTCAATTGTATTATCGAGCCAAAAAAAAAAAAAACTCAATTGTATTAAAAGTCAATTAATTTTTTTTGAAAAAATTTAAAAATATTTAATCTCATTTAATTATATATCGGTTTAGATATATATAGATTAGTTTTAAAATAAATGATAAATATAAATTTTTAATAATATATAATTTATTTAATTACTTCTTTAATTGATAAATCTACAGGCGCTGCGTGGGCTTTCAATGTTCGGACATTGTTTGTCATTATTTCTGAGAATCCCATGCATAACCGCTGACCACGTCCCTCTATAAAAGAAGGCCATATGCTCCCATCTCTAGTTCTTTCTCACAGATTTTGACCACAAGTTCACCTGCTTGGCCTAATTTATGACATTATTATGTTCACAAATGATTCTACCTCCGCTGACCACGTCCTCTAAAGTAGTATAAGACATAATTGACTTTTTTTATATGGATTAAAAAAGTTAAATAAGTTACTTAATCATTTCATATATTGGGTTAAGAAGTAAATTTACCAATGAACTATTTATTCAGGAGCATCTAGTATAATAAACTATTAAGTGGATCAAAACTACTAACAAACTTTTAAAAATGTAAAATCCACACAATGTCGTTAGTTTGAAGGTAACGTCGTTAGTTTGCGGTTCGGAAAAAATTACAGAATGGGACCCATATGTTTATGAAACCATACTTAAGCCACAAAAACATTTCAAAATTTTTATTTTAATCCCTCCACGTTAGAGCCAGAAAAACGGGCCAGCCCGTTTAAGCCTTGACCCTTTAAGGGTCGAGTTTACAAAATGGACGAATTATTTGAAATTAGCCTTTGCGGGCCTCAGGCTTAAACGGGCCAGCCCTTCAGACCCTTTTTACTGTAACTTTTTCTTTTTTTCCTTTTGAAATTTATTAATTTATATATATTTTGTATTTGTTATAGAGTTATTTATCGATTTAACTATAAATATATAATAACTATATTCTAATTTTATGATTTGATTTATTATTTGTTGCAAATAAAGATTATGGATGTGTTCATCATGCGGGAGAAGAATTTCATGTTATTCTTACTCATGAGCTAGAGGCTACTACTCAAAATGATGAACAATCAAATGTCGTTAAAATTGATGGTAGTGACAAATATGACGACAATAATAGTCTTTCGTACTAATGTCACTTAGTGATATGTTTTTTATGTTTTATATGAGTTATTTGTGAACATAGTTTGTTTTTGATTATGAATTAGTGATTGTGCTTATTTATTGAATGATTCGTGTTGCAATTTACCAATTATATTTTTTAAAAAAAAAAGTGGAGGAAAAATAATTAAAATTTGGAATAGTAATTTCCGAGCCCTGTGGGCCGGCTCTAGCCCTAGTGCTCTCGGGCCGGGCTTTGAAAAACATGTGTTTTTCTCACTTCGGGCCCTGGAGGGTCAGCCCTGATTCCCAGCTCTACTCCACGTACTTTATATGGAGGGATTAAAGTGAAAATTATAAAAAAATTTGGAGCTGCAAAAATATTTTCTAAAACTTTGGATTCTTTTCTGTAATTTTTGTGGGGTCATCCCTACCCTTCAAAATCGGCCGCTGGTTATCGGCCTTTTTTTTTCCGGCTTTAGCCTGGCCTATGGCCTATTAAGGAGGCTTGTAATTCTAAAAATATTGTAAATAGCCTAATAAACCACAGACCCCACCTCAAAACAAATCTACTTCATTCAGAGTGAAAATAGATATACTTTAAACAGGCTAAAAACAGACATACATCTAACAACCAATTTAAAGTAGGTTTAAAGTAGATTTGTTTTTTGTCTGTTTAAAGTAATTATATTTTCGTCTTGTTTGAAGTAGGCTTGTTTTGAAATGAGGCTTGTAGTTTGTTAGATTGTTTACAAAATTTTTAAAATTACAGGCCTTTTTAATAGGTCACAGATTAGGTCAGACTAAGGATCAAAAAAGGCCTTTAACCAAGGGTATATTTATGCCCCACAAAAATTACAGAAAAAATCTCAAAATTTTAAAAAATTATCTTGGTTTAAGGTACAAAAATACACATGAGCTTTTTCTCCAGGAGAAAAAATACACATGCTTTTTTGAGGAGCAAGAATACATATGTGGTTACTATTTTGGTGCAAAAATCACATTCCACCGTTAAGTTACAGTTCACCGTGATGAGAGAGAAAGAGATTAGGTGAACAGTAACTTAACGGTGACGGTGGTGGTGAAGAGGAAAGACGAAAGAGGATGATTAATGAGGACGACCAAGAACGTATATTAATAAGTGCCTAATTGGAAACAAATGAAAAAAATAGTTTTTGCACTAACTAAAACAAAAAATATAAATAAATATGAATATAAAATACAAGAAAAAAAGGGATGTGACCTGTGACGATACACTTTGAGAATAATTTCTATGGCTAGATATATAATTCACATTTGAAATGTACAATGCTTTCCATGTCACATCTATAAATAACTACCTAAAGCCTGGAAAACATCCCAATAGTCCGGGCATAATCACCATTAATTCTCAACAGAGTCAAAAACTCTTCATTTTGCAAGAAGCAGGGCACTCATGACTCCGTCGAGCCCAACGAAGCTAGAGGAACACTTTCCCAAATAAAAACACTAACCCAAGCAGGTCTGGAGAATGCCGCTATTTGGTGATCAGTGAGATTCAGAATATACCAATTTCTAATAACACCACTTATCAACACAGGCACTTCCAGAAAAATCAATGCTCTGTAGTATTTTACACAATCAAAGATGACCTGCAAATATTTAATACAACATTAAAAGTCTGTGGCATCACACAGACAAAATAGATCCAGTTATTATCTTTACACCCAGAAAGAAATAGAAAGAGTAATCTCATTTCCTAGACTTTAATTTTTTTATTTAAAAAAATAAAGTACTCCCTCCAGTCCTAATTATAAGACATAGTTAACTTTCTTGGAAAAATTAAGGAAGTTAATTAAATTACTTTAGAGTATTTCTATTTTTATTTTTTTCTTCAAACTAATTAGTTTGACTAATAAATTAATATATAATCTAAGAATACACAACATATGAAATGATTAAGTAACTTATTTAGCTTCCTTAATCCCTCCAAAAAAAGTCAACTTTGTCTTATAATTAGGACCGGAGGTAGTAGAAGCTTAAAACAAGGAGTTAATATTCTAGTATCCTAACATATTCATGTTGAACTGGATATCTTTCCATGGGCAATGTAAATGACAAATAATAACTAGAAAATTTTTGGAAAATTGTACCC
Organism: Acacia confusa; assembly: GCA_037074495.1. NCBI lineage: Eukaryota > Viridiplantae > Streptophyta > Magnoliopsida > Fabales > Fabaceae > Acacia > Acacia confusa. The sequence goes on along the minus strand of CM073507.1, from coordinate 855,920 downwards.
GTATTAAATTTTAAAACAGTCAAACCCTTCTGAAGCATTTTTATGCTGTAAAAACACTTTCCGAGACAGACGAGCTGCAATAAACTGGCCCATGTTAAAGGACTAAAGCATTCTCTATTTCTCTATTTGCTACAACCCCTCCTCTCCTATTTGACAGTAAAATGAAGTTTTGAGAAGTGCACAAATTAAGCCATACAAACATCAACACCATTCTGTAACCTAGAAAAGCTGAGCAAAACTCAACGCACTATACCCACCTCTGATGCACTTGCAGCACGCAGTCACCTTCCTTGAAGCACTTTATAATTTAGAACCAGGTCATCAGTTTTCTTCCATACATAAGCGCGTACTGTGGCTAAACTCATCTCAGGAGACAAGACCTGAAGCATACAAAACAGTTGGCCAAATTAGCACACAACCGTGATCTGGTGAGTCCGGGATCCAAGTCGTTTAAACTTTTTTGTTATTAAAAAGGGGGCTGGGGGGCTTCTAGAGCTAGGATGGCATTTGATGTTGCAGAGGCCTTGCAAAATATGAAACCAAAACATTCATTTTTTAATAGAAAAGTAGTTCAATTATAGCTTTAAAACATTAGATTTGCTCAATCTCATCGTTCAGTTAGCTGTTATATATATCAAAAGACAACATTGGAGACATCTTAAAAGCTTGCCTGATTGTTGCACAATATTTCAATAGAAGGCCTAAGCTTTTGCAAAGGCTTCAATCCAGATCGGAAAGATCCATCCCCAATTGTTTGTTGTAGTAAATTACCATCAGCATTTAAGCTATCCAATGGTTTGTCAAGGACCATCTTTTCTAGTACATAATTAATAACCTGGACAGAAATAATAAATATAAAAAGATTAGTTGATCACTTTGGAATACAATGTCCACCTGGGAGAAACTGTCAGCAAAACGGAAATGATCAACAGTATCAATCGAACAACATATTTATGACTATTAATTCTGCAAACTAACCATGAAATGCATCTAGAACACAATACGATCGAGAAAGAAGCAAAACTGGAAGAAATTTATCATAATCCCCCCGAAAAAAAACTAAACATCCTTTTCTATGGTTCACCCACAGCAATCTCCAGATGAGTGTGTCAAATTACTGCTCCCCGCAGCCCCCGCCGGGGGGGAGTAAAGAGTTTCAATAAGAAGTATACTATATATATGGGCACAAACAACAGTTTTGCTTCTCAGAAATATTGGTTGACCATTGGAGCTAAATATAATGGCAATAGAATGCATTCATATAGCACCAGAAAGCAAGAACATCCACTGACTTAGCTGTTTATCACAATATTTCAAATTGGAGCATAATTCATTTGAAAGAGTAAACATTTAAAAGGACTACCCGTACTCAAACAAAGGAGAAAATATTAGCACCCCTAGAGGAAAGAAACATTGTTGCAAATAGTGCTTACTAGCTTTTCACAACAGATGGAATGGGTTACTAAGAGAGTCATCCAGCTACTTAATGGCAGTGTACCAATCCATTGATCAATGATAAAGACATAGCACATTGCTCTTTTCCTACATAGATTGTCATTTTGATATGGAGAGCATCTTCTCCTCTAAATCAAAGAAAATTATTATATTCCCAATTGTAAATTGCTGTGACTAAAGAAACTTACTTTGTGAATTCTTAGTATACGTGGAGCACTTAACTTTCCTTGCGTGAGGATCTGAACGCTAGAACCTTCACAGGGATGCAAATAGAAACTGCATCTGCAGAGTTAACACAAAATAATGTCTTGTATGAAAAAACTAGTATTAAACAAGATTTTCAAATCGAAAAAACTGCCATAAAAAGTTCAGACTTCTGACACTTGAATTCATAATATTCAGTTTGTTTTCTAAATATATTAAAATAAGAATACGAATTCAATCATTTCATGACAATAACTTCCAGAAGTACAGAAAAATAAAAGATCAATACAAGAAACAATTAGTAAACACCACTAGATCATAAAGTAGTAAGCCATCTTTAACTTCTTAAGCATATGGTGTGCTGATTAATGTTTTGCAAGCCATTTAAAGCTCCATCGCCAAACTCTCGAGAGTCAATTTATCATTTTAGAACAAGAAAAACAACTTTCAATCATCAAAAGTTGGAAAATAAAATTTGAGCTATATATATAAAAATATATGCACAAATATGAGTAAGTGCAACCAATTTGAGAGGGAGGAAAGTCATAAGGCAAGAAGTTACTTGGTATTTTCTCTGGGAGGCAAACGATTATGCAATATACAGTCCAAGCACCAGGAGGGGAAGTCTTTATCATCCTCCGTTCCATCTAGGTTGGTGATTTTTTTCCTCCATGGACCCCCTTGACTGCCCTCAGTAATAATGGAAGGAGGGAATGCCGTAGAAAAATCAAAAGGAGGATAAACCACAGCATCATGCTCAGTACTACCATCAACCTCACTTCTTGAATGGGAAAGACTTCTGGCTGACATTTCTTTTCCCAACAGCAATTCACCATTAGCAGGAGCATGTGATCCCATTCTTTGCTTCCGTTTCATCACCCAATGTGCCAAGAGCCCTTTAAGGGTTTCACGAGCCAAATTGACCTGCAGATTTATAGAAAGACTTCGTTAATTTTTTTCAGTAAGTTTATTGGAATAGACATTATTTTGGATAGTTGACAGTAAACTACTGCAAGCTTCCTCGTAATTCCACTTAATTTGTGCACTAAAGGATTGCAAAAAAAGGACAAAATGCTCCAAGGGGGCTTCCAACTTCTGGATTGATGCCTGTCATGATGCTGATCCCTTTCCAAAAAAACTTGAGAACAGGCTACAATTTTGCCGATGGCAGCTTAAGAGAAATACAATTTCCATAAAAATATCCAGCATCTTGACGCTACCACCGTGCATCATTCCAGAATAAACAAACAGCAAATAGTAAAATGGAAATTTGGTTACATGCCATTGGATCTTAAATGTATGCATACATGAAGGTAAAAAATGGCAATTATGAGAAGAATCTATATAGTAACTATGGTAAACAGAACATCCATGTAATCCCAAGAAACATAGATGAGGAAATCAAGATCATATAGTTCAGGGATGCCCAGTATTTTCTTCCCAAGAAATGTCAATTTACATGTTCTCATTAAAATAAATCGCCAACAGTTTATTACAGTATTTAGATGGATTTAATGATAAAAAGGCGTTATCTAACCATGCTAGAATGATAACCTGGTGCCACATGGGAATTAAGACAGGAAAGTTTGCAATTGAAATGATGTCAATAAGTTAAATTTTGTTTTACGATGCTCAAACTTTAAATTTTCTATTGATTGAAGGTACTTTAAGAAGACAGACCAAGATTCCAAAGAGTTTTCATTTCGGACCAACATTCTAATAAAACATTTTTGGTAAGTTTGATAGCATGTCTTAAGACAAAGCTCCCAGGAATACAAATATTCCATACCATTAATTTAACATCAGACAGATAAAGGCAGTTGAGTTGCTTATGGTTATATGTTCATTTACCTTATCATCTTCAGCCTTGCCAACAATGTTTAGATCGGCCGAATACATCTCTGCAGAGAAACATTGGGGTGTGTCCAAATGAACAGATAAACATCCAAGCCTGGTGTCCACTGTGAACCAAGTGGGAATGCTAACCTGAAACCACGTGGAAAAATATTAAAACCATCCCGCACAAACAAACTGCAATAAAATGTTACAAGAAAAAATTTATGCTACCAAAAAAGTTATGATGCTAATACAGATCAGTAACCATACCATCTCAAACAGCTCTTGCTTTTTCTCCTCAAACGAAATCTAAATAGTGAAATTCCTCATTAGCCACCATTGAATATTTTTTGAAAAAAAAAAAAAGGTACAAAAGCCAAGCTCCTTCCAAAACAGAACAGCTTGACATACCATTATTCTAACCAAGAACTGTTGAAAAATACAACCAAATTTTACCTTCCCATAATCTTCAATCACAGCACCTCTAGTAATCTCCCACAACTTCACTGAACCAGCAGTATCCTACAAAGAATCCATATATCAGATCACAAAATCACGGAAACAAAGACTAGGAACTTAGCAGCAGAAAATCAAAACAGCATTAACATAAACATGCCGATAAAGTAACATGACCAAGAACTTATCAACATTACCTTTGTCAGAACATGCCTCTTATTATTTAGAATTTCATGCTGTACTATTCCTGGGGAGCCAGCAATGGTTAAGGTTGGTTCTTTATAAACAGGAACCTGATAACATGAGGATTTCAGTCACAAAATGGAAAATCATCAGTACCACATCCCAATACGGAAAGAAACTCTTCTTGGGAAGACAAATACTATCATCCCCTTATCGTACAAACTAATATGGAATAAATAAAATATGCCGCTTCTTCAAAAGCATACACGCAATGGGTATAACAAGTTACCAAAAAAATGTGCCACTTGATAGACAATATAACGTGGTCTTAATAATTATAAGACAGCAATAAGAAAATAAAGGCAACTTACAGGGGTAGATCCTTCAAGCGACACCCTTGCCCTAGAAAAGGACAAATTTCCAGCTAAAAATGAATTGCCTCTTTGGAAAATCTTTTGAGGGTTACATCCTTCAGCAGGCCATCTGTGAACTGCCGAGTCTGTTGAGGCAACCCATACAGAATCATCATGCATAGCCAGTTGCAAAATGGGGTGTTCACCAGTAAAAAGCAAAACGCTCTCTCTTGTTTGCAAATCTGTCAAGTATAACTTAAGGTATAAAAGAATAGGGCGTCAAGAATTTGATCTTCACAAGTGAAACAGAACAGGGATGTCACATATATTCACTAGGTAATGGAATTTTCAAGGAAACTGTACTCACTGAAAAGTCTCTCCCACCGCTATAAACATGACTAAAGGTTGGGGTGCTGGCAAGTGCCCAAACAGAATCTGTATGAACTGCATAAGAATGCACACAACGCTGCTGACCAAGATCCCAAAGTCTACGAGGAGGATGGTGAGAATAATTAGCCAAGCAATTCCTAATAAAAATGTTTTTCATAGAGTATGCCTTTTCACTAGAAATACTTTACCTTATCATAGAGTCAGAAGACCCTGACAAACAAAACCTGCAATAGCAGATATTAAAAGTATCTCAGTTTACTTCCAAGAAACAGTATGCCTTAGTTTTATCCAACAAATGCATCCAAAGAAAAACTGCACAGGTATGTGCAATAGTATAGATAACCCCATCCACATGACAAATATTATCCTCAATAATACTGACATCTGAATTGCAATCATTTGTGGATGGTGATGAAGCCAATGAAAATAATGTCGCATGATATGAGCATGTAGTCATCTATGTGCCATTAGAAATTACAAAAATGTCTTACGAAAAAGATGGAAGTAGAAAAAGATTGGGGAAAATTTTATGACAGTAAAGAAGTTTGCAAGTGAATAGGATACAAGCAAGTTCCTGATAAAATTTAGATATAATTGTCACCAGAAAATTTTCCCTTAAGAGTTACATGTCTATTCAACAAACCTGCCAGTTGAATCTAGAAGCAGGGCTCTTATGTTATCTGTATGCCCTCTCAATTTCATAGTCTTTGATCCAGACCTTGGATCCCAAACACGGACGACCTACAGAAGCAACGAGATCAGACAACCATGCAACCTGCCTAATGAATCTTAAGCTCATATAGCTTAAAACAGAACACTTCTTAAAGTTTGAAAGCAGTAACGGAAGCCTCACAGATGTCACCAAGTCATAACATAAACAGGAACATCAATGCTCCACTTTACCTTTTCTGTTCCACCTGAGACAAGAAGGGTTCCGCCTTCATTCATTGCTAATGCATAAACAGACTCCTTGTGGCCTTTGGCAGTGATTGGAATGTACCCATGAGACTGAGCAGTGTGCATGGTAGTGGTGTTACTAGAGATGATACTATTGTTGGCAGAGCTAATATTACGTAAGCTTGTCAATGGTAAGGAGTTTCCAGGTCCATGGATACCATTTGAACAACCCTCGTCCAAAATATCATTGCCCTGTGAGGCCAACGCCAGGGCAGCTTCAAGATCCCATATGAAAACCTCCCCACCAAGTCCACCAGAGGCAACAATATTGCTCTAAAATGCATGACACTATAAAAGGATCAGAAAATGGATTTGATAAAGATACAAACTTATCATTCAATCAATACAATCAATCGAGTTAAATGGGGAACAAATAAAGCATAAAGATAACCCTTTTCTCTTGATGTGCAAAAAAAAAAAAAGCATGGAAAGTTCAAATTACATTACATTTTTTTCAGCTGCTGCAAGGCAAGTAACATAATCAGAGTGTTGGCGGAGAGTCCTAGTACAAGTTCCATCAGACAAGGGATTCCATATCTGGAAAAAAACAGATAGAAGACCAGAAAGTGAAAAAAGAGTGAAGATAATTAACTAATAACGGTACAGTGATATAAGAACAAGGATTCATTGGACCAATTATGTAGTAGAAATTAACAAACCTTAAGGGTTGTATCTGAGGAACAAGAAACAAGTTTATTATCACCCACAAGAACAGAGTCATTAACCTGCAGTGAGCAAAAATAATTAAGAATTGAACTTAGGTACATTCAAAGGCTAAGAATTTATGCATCTGTATTTTGTTTTGTGAGTATGAGAGCATCCCTATTTCCCATATCCTAGTAATGTAGCCGCCATTAGAATCCGATGCTAATAGTTTTAGAAATCTAAAAGGGAAGTCTTTGATACCAGTACACACTTCAAGGGGTTAAGAAATGAAGTGCAGTTCGGAGTTTATCAAGAGAAATTAATGGGTCCTCAATACCTTTTCCTTCTAATATTTGACTAATTTTTCATAACTTTTCCTAAGAAAAACTATGTACATAAGTAAAATTAAGGATTTCCCTGAAATACTCTACAAGGTAAAACAAGAGTGCCCGTTTAATTTTGCAAGTTCTGAACTCCGTCGTAGATAAAGACTAGAATAATCACCATCATTGGGCAAATTATAAAGATGATAGAAATTACATTCTAGATATCCCAGAACAAGATATGAACCAAACCTTAAGAAGAAAGCGTCAATCATTGTGCCAAAAGATTAAGCTACTAGCAAAGGTGTACCCCAATTTCTTTAACCCAAATCAAACACGAGTCCACCAATGTCCTATGACTTTATGGTCCACTAGACCAAACATGGCACGTATTTTTCCCTAAGTTTCATTCTCGAAACTTCACATGGAAATAGGTCTAGCACAAGTTCAAGTCCCACTTTCATCAAAAGGTTCTAGGATGAACCTCCTTTGAGAGGGGGTAATACGTCATGGGCCTAGGATGGTGGGTGCGAATTGGATTCAGCCTGGTGGACTACAAAGTCATAACAGACAAATGAACCAGAATTGGGGTGCGGCTCTGCAACTAACTTCAACTTTTGACACAATGATCGGAGTTTCATCCCTAAAGTTTGGCATAGTTAACAGCTTTTAGCTAATGCAAAGGCATCATGAACTATAATTGAGATTGTGCACTTGAGTGAGGTGTGCAAGAATAATTAAGATGAACCCATTTAACTACTTGTCTTAGGAAGAAACACAAGTTCATGGAGAGCATCATCAAGTAACAAGGTAAGAAAAAAAAAATAACAGGATTACCCAGTCCACATGAGATTCAAAAGTAGCTGAGCACATCGCAGCATCCTCAGCCAACGCCCACCGTTTTAGTGTGCCATCACGGCTTCCAGTGAAGAGAAAATCAGACCCATCAGATACTGATGACTTGAGAAAAGCCAGACAATTTATGCCTGCAAAATGCTGTAGAGAACGAAAAAATTAAACAAAGATGAGCATAGCAACAAAAACAAGTCTCAAATTTTAAAACACTTTCCAACCAAAATATGTGGTGCTACATTTTGAAGAAAGTGCTAATTAGTAAACACCTAGTAGAAGGAAGTCAGTTAAATCAAGTGCACAATCAACAACTAGGGGAGTAGGGGACTAACATCTAATATAGAAAATAATATCGATAAAAACTTAAACTTTATCCTAATCCAGGATCCAACTCAGTGGAAATCATGCATATTTATAACCTTTAAGTAATCAGTCGATAACTAATTAGACTCAATCAAGTAGTTGAATTTAACAGCTTCAGATACGCAACGGTAAAAACAACGCATTAGAAGTTTGGATCTGTGAATTTCAAGAAACAGCTATGAAACTGTGTTTTGCTTGAAGAACTAAAATAATATATTAATAAATCACCTTGGTGTCATCACAGTCATTCAACACATATGTAAGTCTCTTCTCCTTTCGTGGTCGATTAGAATTGTTTGTGTTACCGGCACTACCCACACGGTGCATGGTGGAAACTAGAAAAGTACATAAATTACATAGCATAAATGGTATGTCCAGAAAAAAATTATAGAAAATATATAAAAAAGCGTACTCAGTTGAATGATTTGCGGCAACCATAAATAAACCTCAAGTCATACATATTCAATAATAGTAAATTAGCCAAATGCAAATGTCATGATCTCAATCTGATAATCCCTCGTAGAATCAAATCCTTTTCAGCCACCTTCCAGATATCATACAATTCACCTTAAGAATATGTGTATCCCAATATCTGTCCAAAACCCAGTTACAGAAAATTTTATCGGTCTGAATTAAAAATGTATTGCTTTTTAGAATAGAGGGTAAAAATAAATTCTAATTCTGAAAAAGCACTTTAGGCATTGATTCTTGTATCCCTTTAGAAGGGGACTTTCGGAACTGTAAGATAACAGAGTGACCTCAAACAAGATCATCACTTTACGAATTTACGTACTAGTCAGGAGGCGTAACAGGAAAATTAAACGACTAATATGAAACCTCGAATTGACAAAACGAAGGCCCAAACAACATTTTGAAAGCTTCTGATTAATGTTTTGTAATAACCTTCAGTCAGTTTACTGCTCAGATTTGAAAGTGAAATTTTTCGACACTATATCAGGTTAACCTTACTATTCTCAGCGGCTCGGCTAATTGATTAAATAATCCATAGCTCACAACTTCAACCCGACCATGCTATGGTAAACTCGGCATCCAGCCAGAGTTCGAACTCATTCTTTCCACAAAAACAGAATTGTTTATCAATTATCAGGACTCAATGTAAATTCAAACCCAAATCCAGAGTTCCATGATCAACCACCGAAGCAAAACCTAGGAAAAATAACAGATTGAATTCGCTGAAACTATCGAATACCCCTAACCATTCCTAACGCACAAAAGTAGACATAAAAAAGAGAAAAATAACAATAAAAATAAACTGCCCCCAAGTTTTTTGACCCGATCATGACGTGACGCATTTCAACGCGCTCAAAAACTACATCCAACTTAAACTGCGATGCAGAAGAATTTCTTGAATTCAGAAAAAAGTAAAAATATAGTGATTGAAACCAACTTGGGAGGAGGAGAATATGAAACAGTGTAGAATCAGAGTGAACCCCCAGCCCTGATCAGTGATAAATTCCGAGCTGTTGGCTGCCTGTTTCGTTCTGCTGCCGAATTTTCAAGTTTAGACAGTCCAGTATTCCCGATAGAGGATGAGGGAGAAATAGGTGCAATTTTGCAAATGGGCTCTTGATTTTATTGCGGCAGATCATTTGACTCGGTTGTGTTTTTTTAATAGACCTACATGAATAATAAAACAATACCCCCTGATTATAACACCTAGTTTTTTTTTTTTTTGAGGTTAAGGAAATTAATTAAATTAATTTAGAATATTTTTATTTTTATTTTTTTCTTTAAACTAATTAGTTTGACTAATAAATTAATATATAATCTAAGAATACACAATATATGAAATGATTAAATAATTTATTTAGCTTTCTTAACCCTTCTGAAAAAAAGTCAACTATGTCTTATAATTAAGACCGGAGTTAGTAATATCTTAGGAAGAAAATATTAAAATACCCTGTAAACTTCTAAAATTTAGAAAAGAACATTAAAAGTTATTAAAGCCAGATAACTAATAGGGTGAGAATCCGTATTTTTAATGTTTTGGCTTAAAAACTAAAATACTCCTTTCACATATTTTTTCAATATCTAATGATTTGTTGAATCAATTATAGTTTTTGTCAGGGTCATTATTATTTTAGTCAATCACGTTACTTAATTGACTATAGTCAACAAAAATCATAATGGAAAAGGGCATTTTGGACATTAATCCTAAACATGAAAACTCATTAGATTCTATTGTCAAAAAAAAAAAATCAGATTCTCACCCCATTTATTCTCTATCTTCTGCAAATTTTAATGGTCCTTTTTAAATTTTTAAAGTTGAAATAGTATTTAAATATTTTTTTTCAATGTTTTAAATCTAAATCTTAAATCAAATCATAATCTTAAAACAACAAAGGTAATTACAGAATAATCGATCTCAAAGATGTTATACATATATTAAAAGATAAATAAATAAATCCTAATGGATAAATATCTTTATGAAATATCACTGGTAATCTGTATATCTTAATTAAATCATAATCTCATATATCATCACAAAGGTTTTGAAATATTGTTTTGAGATTTACGAGTTGACTTTCTGAATTTATTGTTTTTACGTTTATAGCTTATAAAATAGTTTTGAGTCACTTTTAAACGTGTGCTAGTTTTAAACTCAGTAACTTATGAGTTTACACATTGAGTTTATCATTTTTATGTTTAAAGCATACAAAATTATATTAACTCACCCTTAAACTTATGTTAATTTTCTCAATTTGATCACATTCAGTGGCTTTATATTTAAATTTTAAAGATATTTTTTTGTTTGGTAAGATAAATTATGGATTTTGATGGATTTTCTTTCAACTATTTATATTTTAATCAAATTTTTATCATTTTTAATTATTTAATCATGCATTGTTAATATCTATTTATTGATTAACAAAATTTATGATTCGAACTCATCATATGAGTTTATATCAGTGTTATGAATTTACTTAAACTCATGATTTTGACATTCATCACTTTCACCAAGTCAATTTTTTTTACTTATTAATTTGAATAATACCCTTCAGGTCCTTAATGTTGAACCTCGAAAGTTAACGGAGTCCTAAATATCATGAATATTCTCATGTTTATCATTTTTTCTTAAATTAATCTTATTGATATTCACACAACAATAATCAAATAAGATATGGAAGAAGATAATTATTATATTTTAGAAAAAATATATCATATTACCTAAATTAACGAATATTACTAATCGACTCAAATTAATTGATTAGATCTTATATTAAATATTAGATAAATGTGTGTTTCCATTGTGTTAAGATGTGATGGAAGCTTTATCTAGTAAAATGCAGAGTGATTATTTTGAGAGGTTTCATGGCACTCCCTGGATTGTCACTCCTCTTATCTTTAATATAAGAATAATTGCTACTCCTCTTATCTTTAATATAAGAGTGTTTAATCATGGTTATTAAAACCGGACCGGTTAATAAACCGGTCGGGATACTGGGTCAAGGGTCAGTGGGTCAAACCGGAGTCAAACCGGAACTAAACCAGGATCAAACCGGTGAGAAAGTTAAAATTTCAAAATTATTAATATGAAGTTATAAAAAAATAATATTAATTTAATCTATTTAAAATTTTCTATTATGATTTCAGATTTTTTTTAACATTATTTTGTCATTTCCAAAAGTTTGTCATTCCCAAGTCGGCTCCTGCTGCTCTATTGTCTATTCCCAAGTCACAAGTCATTATTGATCTATTTCCCCTCTCTTTCTTAGTTCAGACCACTTGCCCCTTCTTTCTTCAAAGTTCAAATTTTTCTTCTCTCTTCTCTCTTCAAAGGCCATTTCTTCTTTCTCTACTTCGTCATTCACTCTTCCTCATTTTTCTGTTTCTTCTCTCATTCTGTAGCCATCGCCACTCCCCCCCCCGACTTCCGCTCTTCTCTGTCGTGTCCACCGCCCCAACGTACCCTTTCAGAACATCATTGATGCAAGTGAAGTCATGCTCAATCTTCAGATCTGGAAAAAAATAGAGCTTCATAGCGTATCAAATGGATAAATTTTGGATCTGTTTCTTGTTGGCTTCACCGGATCTGTTTCTCATCTTGTCGGTTTCTCTCCATCTCTCTTTGTAAGACGTTTTTGGGGGGATCCTACTCTAACCCGATTTCTGTGACTAACCGGACCAGTTACACGGCCGGTTCACTAGTTTCCGGTCTGAACCAGCCGATCCGGTCCGAGTTTAATAACCTTGTGCTTAACCAATTTAATTATATTAAGGGTGTCAGTTGTTAATATAACTAAAACACCATGATCATCATCTTTCTTGTTGGTTATGATGTTTAACCAATTGTTCATCTTCTATCTAATTATTGTTAAAATATATCAATAAGAATAAATTTAAAAAAAGTTTAATAAATATAAGAAGTAAACTAATATGATCGAAACATCATGATCATCTTTCCTGTTAGTTATGATGTTTAACTAATTGTTTATCTTCTATATGATTATTGTTAAAATATATCAATAAAAAAAAAAATTAAATTTTTTTAATAAATATAAGAAGTAAACCTTACATTTAGGATAACAACCAACTCTTAGGTTGGCTAGTACATTAAGGACCAAGTGAGTAAATTATTAGTTGTTTAGTTTTTGCCACTTTATATTTTCAGGTAAGAAGATTCTAAGCATATTTTTATACCGTTGATTGGATTATATTCAGATATTGTTCAGTATTATTGCTTTCCAGGCAGGAAAAACAAAAAAATTAATTGGAAGTAAATCTTCTATGTATCCACAGGATCAGGTTTAACTTCATTACTTCCATTGTTTAGTTCTTGTTGCTGGTTTCTTATCGACACTTTGGCATTTTTTAGGTGTTGTGTGATGAGTCCTTGTAGGTTATGATTTTATAATTCATAAATGCATGGATTTTCGTTGTTGCCTTCATAAACGCATGGAATTATGTCTCCGAGAGAATGAGCTGCTTGTGATAGATAAATTATCTATTAATATTCTGAGCATAAATATGATAATAAATTTAGAGGGCCAAATCGCTAGTCCACTAAAAAAAAAAATTAAAAAAAAAATGAGTGTGCCCCTAATTTTCATTAGTATTCTCACATTAACGATCGATCAAAGTGCTTAAAGTAGTATTCATGATTTTTAATAATAACCATGGAAACAATACAATACAAACGCAATGTTTACATTTAAATAATAAACACAAGGCAAAATTATAATCATTTAACACTGATCTAAACCAAATATTGTAGAATTCACACATATGCCGCGCAGGTATACATATTATGTACTATATTATATATATAATATATAGATATTGTAGCATTCACACATATTATACAATATATTATACTCGTATGTGTTTATCATTGAACGAGTCCTGTGAAGAAATGTTGGATGTACAGCACCAGTCCCATTTTAGCTAGTAAGAAAATTTAATGGCGTTTTATTTTTTTTAAATCCCTAGATGCATATATAGCTTGTTCATTCTCTCTTATTTTTGGATGTAGTGATTCGGTTTCGGCGGGTTTAATGAAAAAGTAACAATACTAATATTCATGATGCAATACAAATATAGTGCAATAAAAAAAATTAAAAAAAAAAAGAAGGATTAGGTGGACTGAAATATAAGATGATCGGATGAATAGATAAGGATGAATCTTTGAAAAAATGCCCGTTGGGATAAGACAGAGAACAAAATTGAAGATATACTCTAATCCTTTTTTAAATGATTTTTTTATTGAATTTTTGTTTCTATAATAGTCTGTGAGATAAACAAATCACCTCAATTATTAAATACGACAGCAATATAATTTTTTTTTTTTTTTAAGGAGGACAGAAACAAAAGATGTCGTTTCGATTCGGAATGGGTCAAATTGTTTATGAATTATTTGAACTCTATGACTCCATCTCTAAAATCAAAATCGTATACGTTTATATTCGACTCGATTTTTAAGGCCAGTAAAACAACTTGTTAATTTTATATAAACTGTCATGAATAATTAACTATGTAAGCTGGTTTTAAAAAGCAATCACCATAAATAGTCAAATATTTATATAAATTTTATATTAAGACCGACATTAATAAGTTATATATTCAACATTGGTTTTTTTTTTTTTTTTTGGCCTTCGATTCAACATTGGTTTCATTTACAGCTGATGCAGAATATTTGATTTTTTTAGTACATTGTTTCCGAATGTTGGGAAGACAGAAAACCTTTGCACTAAACTCCACTCTTGATCAAATAACAAACAACTTCAAAATCCGAAACCAACGGCATTGATTAAAGCATTTATTTATACAATCAGGTTTTTTTGCCCAATCAGTTTGAAAATCAAAATCAGATTCATTTTATATAGTTACAACTACAATAATATATTGTAATGCAACTCTAGCTAATTTTTTTACCTATAAATGTTAATATTACTGATATTTAATATTGATATCAATGTAAATAAAAGTTTTTACTCCTTTCGGTCTTAAAACATCCTACCCATCTTCTTTAATTCTCTTATTTCTCTTCTTTTTAATTTTTTTTAAAGAAAGTATCAATATGGGCAAATTATGAAAATATTGCCTTATATTTATGATCAATATCAAAGTTATAAATATATATTATATTAAGAATCAAATCAATATCTCATTATCTTGTTTCCATGAGATTAGCCATGCTCACAGCACACTAGCATTTATAATTCCAAGTTTTAGGTCGTCAACATCACATAAATAAAGTTATAGCACGCCACAGTTCTTACCAAATTAATAATTCAATATACCTAGAAATCGTAATTACTCCTCTGATATTTTAATATAAGATATATTTAGTGAGTTAATTTTGATATTAGATATATATCTCATATTTGTCATTCACTTTTTTAATTAACCTCTATTGATACTCCATCAACAATAATCAAGAAGGAGAGAGAATGGGGAGATAATGAAAGAGGACTATAATATTTTAGAAAATGCACATAATATTTACTAACTTAACTGATTTACTTAATATAGTTAAACTAAGTGAATATGTCTTATATTAAAGAGTAGAGGGTGTATTAATCATTAAATTTAGGGAAAATTTAAGCTAGTCTCTCAGTAGCAAATTAATTTCTGCCAACCTCAACTTTGTGAAACTTCACGCATTCCAGGGTCAAATTGAAATTAATTTTATAGATTTAAAGACAATGATTCCCTTTTTTTATTTATTTCAGAAAAATATTTATAAGATAAATAAAAATATTCAAAAATAAATAAAGAAATTTAAAAGAACCTCGAGAGTTAATAATATTTTGGCCATTTACAAGAAAAATATGAAAATTCACAAGACAAATAAAGAGATTCAAAAGAAATTAGGGAATTAAAAATATTTTAGCAATTTACAAGACGAATATAAGTATCTACAAAACAAATAAAACTATTTATAAGATAAGTAAAATAAGTACGTTATTGTCTTTTTACCTACAAAAATTGATTTTATTTTGACCATGAGTTATAATAAAATTTAATAGTGTTTTTTTAATAAAAAAAAAAAAAAAAAAAACAGTACACCTCAACTAATACCTATGGGCTTATTACACTCATTACAATCTTGATAGAGAATGCTCTCTAGATCCTTGGAAGATTGATAAACTTCATGAAACACCTAACCCATCTGAAGGTCTCTCTTTCCTAGGTAATCTGTCGCAAAGTAACAAGATCAAGGCGCATAAGTAATCTTCATCACCCAATCAGTATGAATCAACTTCTTAGCTTCAGGAAGGATGCCATAGTTGCGATGGTTAGCACTATGGTCATGTGTAAGTAACTCAAGACACTCAGTATAATCCGTTTCCAGCCACACTCTTCTGACCCCATCACCCATGCTATTTTAAACCCCAAAAAACAAGCCTAGATTTTCGCGAACAACTTATCCCCATGTTCAATTGGATTTAATAAAGTTTTTCAGTTGACTGAAACTAATTTATTAGCAAGGAGCCAATTGAAAATTTTCCTTTGGGTGTGTTTGGTTTGAGTGGAGAGGATGGGAGGGTTGGGGAAAGGAACAAGGATATTGACCCAATTGCCATCAATGAAAGAGATATTCTTTTCTGTTGAAGGTGTGTTTTTGAAATATTGAAAATTTTTTATAAACAATTTAGCAAAAATGAGAGAAAAAAAATTTATCTCTCTTCTTACCCTCTTTTAAAACCAAACATACTTGGGTAAGGGAGCAAAAATACATATGTGCTTTATCTCCAGGAGTGTCTAACACCATATGTTCTTTTTTGGAGCAAAAATACACACATGATTACTATTTTGGAGCAAAAATCACATCCCATCGTTATGTTACTGTTCACTTCATCTCTTTCTCTCTCATTATGGTGAACAGTAATATAACGGTAAGATGTGACTTTTGCTCCAAAATGATAACCACATGT
Organism: Acacia confusa; assembly: GCA_037074495.1. NCBI lineage: Eukaryota > Viridiplantae > Streptophyta > Magnoliopsida > Fabales > Fabaceae > Acacia > Acacia confusa. Next base: position 839,504 of record CM073507.1, on the reverse strand, counting down.
ACATTTTTGTTAAAAAAAAAAAGATATAGTGTTGGGCGCTCCTGAGATCGAAGATAAAGTATATGTGTATTTTTACTTTTTTACCAAACATATTTTTAAATTTAAAAGTTTCGACTTTTAATAACCACGTCCCCAGTCCCCACCACGTCCGACTCAAAAGCAGACCAGCAGGAGCATGCTTTAAAAATATTCCATCCCGATGAAAAACAAAAGAACGCAATAATAAAAATTTATCTATAGCTATTATAATTATTTCTTATAAAAAATTGCAGCTACCTACCATTTAAACTTAAAAAATTTAAAAAAATTTGCTAACATACGAAAATGATAAATGTGTTTTAAGGAACTAATATGAGATTTTAAATATTATGTTTTTACCAAAATAATCTTCAATTTTTTTAAAGAAAAAGAACTCTTGTTGGCGTCAGCACTCTAGTGATAATTTGAGTAATGAGATTAACTCCTTGAGCCCCATAAGCTCTATTTGGCGTCATTGACAAGATCAATAAAGGCCTTGACAATTTGAGTATAGTGGTTGGCAACTTGCACTCTTGAGGTTGTTAATGATTACATTTAAGTTGTTGTTGTTAATATCTAAATTGTCATTGTCTTCATTCAACATGTCAATGACACTTGATAGAATTGAAGAAGTTTAAGTAGTCTATCTATATACTTAGTTAATCAATCTTATCACTCACGTTGTTACTGGAGCTTTGACTGTTGTCTATTGGCGGGGTGATGTTGGCTGACAGAACTCAAGTGGCAACATCTGAGCTCTAATGCCAACAAGGGTTCTTTTTTTTTTTTTTTAAGGGGAAAAAAAACTTCGAGGGACATTTTGGTATAAGCACAACTTTTCAAAATCTCATTATTGTCTCTTGAAACCTATTTATCCTTTTCATATGTTAACAAATATTTCAAAGTTTTCCTAGTTCTTATATGTCTTTTCTTCATTATTTTTTCCAACGATTGTATTAAAATTATTTTTATTTTTTATCATTTATAATTATTAATACTCAGTCTCTATAAAAAATGCACATAATAATTTTTTTTATCTACTACTATTTATATTAAAATTATTTTTTTTGCTAGCGATTGTATTAGATTTATTTTTATTTTTTATAATTATTTTTTTATTTTTCCTTTCATAAAATAATCATAGAATTCAAGTTGAGTGGTATAAATAGATAAAAGTTACCTAAGTTATTTCTGATCAGAAATTATTTCATAAAGTGAAAGGGAAGTTTTATCGTACTACTAAAAAACTAACAATGTTTTATGCTAGTGAATACTAGGTTTAAAGATACAACATGAACACAAAGTGGGGTAGCCAGGATGGATATGTAGTTATATCAAAAAAGATAAGATTCATAATATTCACATAATAAATGAGTTGAAATGATATCTATTGAGAAGAATACGATAGAAAATCGTTTAAGGTAATTTAAATATGTTCAAAGAAGACAATTGACTGAAGGGTGTGTTATATAATGCTCACAAATAAAATAGAGGAAGATTAAAGTGCACACTTGGAATTTTTTGATAAGTAATTTATCCAAATATGTAATTTTCAATAAAAATAATGATGTCAGTGATGTGTGTAATTTATATAACCCACGTGGGATAATGGTTTATTTTTGCAAAAATATCACTGATGTCTTAAGGAAGAGAAAAAATATATAAAAAAAGTCCAAACCAAATTTCCAGTCATAAAGGTTTTTAAGGATTTTTTTTTATATTAATTACGGAATTCCTATATAATAAAAGTCTAGTTGTCAAAATAATTTTTCTTATTGTCAAAATGGATTTTTCTATTATTAAAATTCTCATGAAAATATTGTTGCCAAAATGGATTTTTATGTTGTCAAAATAATTTTTCCGCAAAAAATTTTCTAGGTCTTTAAGATTCTACAAGCTAGAGAAAAAACTCAGAAAATTCTTGACAATAGAAAAAACTATTTTAACAACATAAAAATCATTTTGACAATAATATATTTTTTTTCTTTTCTTTAAAACCTCAGTATTTTCGATTTATTTTTTGCGGCAGATTTGTTGCTGCTGCTGCCATTCCCCTTCATTTAATGCGTTTAATAATTAAAAATTGAAAAAGAAAAAGAGAGAAAAAACGGAAAAGGAACAGTTTCAATACGGCATTCCAGGAATCCTGTCCCCTGTCCCCTGGCCGAGCGAGAGAACTTCAGATGGTCCAGTTGAAGATCTGGACCAACCACAACGCTTCCTACATCCCCCTTTTCTTTTCTTTTCTTTTATTATATTTCTAGCGCGCCTCCCCATATACTTTCACCTCCTAATCAGAGTCGTTGAGATTTTTCAATCATTGAAACTAACTCCGAGGCTTTTTCTTCTTCCGTGATTCCCATAATTTCAAGCTTCTTTGAAAATCTGTGCTCCAGTTTTTGACCCCGGGTTCTTATTTGCACGACTCCCCAACACTGCTTTTTTGGGCATATGAATCATGACTTTTGTTTCTCCGATGTAGCTTCATTACAACGCTATCTTTCATATCGTACGAGGACGAGCTATATTTCTTCATTTCCCCTAATTTCTCTCAGGTTTCAAAATTCGTGCTCGGTTCTCGTTCTTGCAGCCGTTCAGTATTTTCATATTCTGCAATCTGCGCGAGTCGTGGGCTCAATTCATGGTACCTAGACGTTCTGGGTACTTTCTACTACTGTGACTTTGCTTCTTTTTTATTGGTTTAGTTGTTTTCCATTCTTATTCATTTTTCCTTTTTGGTAGAATCATTGATCGCTGCTTCCCGCGAGTCTTTGTGGATAGGACAAGTCAGATCTCTACTTAGAAGCAGTGATGACTTCCACTGCTCCTCATTTTGATCTTTCTTCAACCTTTCTTATTTGATCCCTTACAGAATATAGCGTGGATTTTGGGTGTACAGAACGAATCTACTATTTCATTTTCTGCGTTATTGTTTGAGATATCAGCGATCCAGCGGAATAAGGCTTGAGTAAAGTGTGATCGTGGCCTATACGCTCAGCTTTGTCTGGGAAGATGTTCATTTCTAGTGAAGAGCAGATTCAGTTCCATTCAGAGCATGCATCAGAAAATGTCATTGAGGCTTTCAAATCAACTTCCTCGAATTTAAATCCAGATTCGGTTAATGGGTCCCTAACAGCTGCTGAATTCCCCGATTCGCCTCCAGTTTCCACTATTTACACTGATGTCGGCGTCATTCCCGAACACGAAAAGAATGAGCAAGAACAATTGATATCAAAGCTAGCAAGTATAGTGTCTCGTCGTTTTCCTTTATTGCGAATTTAATTTGGGAACGAGAAGCTTTATTCAACAGCAATGGAACTGATTTTTAGAACTGAGTTGGTTGTGTAGGAGAAGTAAAGCGTCTGAGGAACGAGCAGTGCGTATTTGATAAAAAGCGGAGAGAAGCTCTGAGCAAGATATTGGACATTAAAGGTAGTGAGCATATGCTGTTCAAATAGAAGCTCTGCTTGCAGGAATCTACTGTGTACTACTACCATACTTTCCGGTGCTAAGAGTTGCATTTTGCAATCCAGGCAGCATTCGAGTATTCTGTAGAGTTCGACCCTTTTTATTAGTGGAGAAGAGAAGAAATTCCGAGCCAGTTTCAGCTGCATCAGAAAGGATTCGGGTTAAATTGGGAGGAACGACGAAAGACTTTGAATTTGATAAGGTCTTCCCTCAAGAAGCAAACCAAGGCTAGTATTTAATGCTGCTGCTTAATTATCCTTACTTTCGGAAATAAAAAATTTTCTCACGTAGTACTCTATTTCCCTTTTGAATCTCTGCAGAAAGTGTTTTCGTAGAGGTAGAACCAGTTCTCCGATCTGCAATGGACGGACATAATGTGTGCGTTTTAGCTTATGGACAAACAGGCACTGGCAAGACATTCACAATGGTGAGTTGGAGTATCATTATTGCGTTCCCATGCATGTAGTATATTTATTGTCTTAGTGCAGCAGCACCAGATATCAGCGGTAAGTCTAAATTCTGAAATAATTCTGTAGAATGGTACAAACGAGCATCCAGGAATTATTCCCCGTGCTCTTGAAGAGTTATTTCGTCAAGCCTCTCTAGAGAATGCATCATCATTTACATTTTCAATGAGCATGTTAGAAGTTTACATGGGTAGTCTGAGAGATCTGCTGGCTCCGAGACCATGCGGGAGAGCCTATGAACCTGTGACAAGATGGTGAGCTTTAATTTTTGTTCAAGACTAAGTTTCAATAGCACCCCATTCCTCTGATGTTCTTAGGCTACCCTCTTTCCAGCAATCTCAACATTCAAACAGATCCAAAGGGATTGATCGAAGTTGATGGTCTCTCAGAAGTGCAAATCTCAGATTCTGCTACAGCTAGATGGTGGTGCAACAAAGGTAGGAGGGCAAGATCCACTTCATGGACTGTTGTGAATGAGGCATCAAGCAGGTCACACTGGTGGGTTATAGGTCTAATCAGATACTTCAAACCTTTTCCATGGATTTCTTAGCTTGATAATTACGTTATCTGTTTAGCTTCATATATCTAGCTTGACAAGGATCACCATATTCCGTCGTGGATATGCATTGGAAGGCAAAAGTGAAATAAGCAAATTGTGGATGATTGATCTCGGAGGAAGCGAGCGGTTACTGAAAACTGGAGCCGTAGGACTCACGCTTGATGAGGGCAGGGCCATTAATCTTTCTCTTTCAGCTTTAGCTGATGTCATTGCAGCTTTGAGGAGGAAGAGGAGTCATGTGCCTTACAGGTAGGTACTCTGCCCCTTTCTTAATTAAAATACTTTTAAGTTTAATTATGCCCTTCTAGCTGTTGGATGTGAAAGTGTGCCTGAAAAAGCTAATAACTGCAGACATGGGCCATACCGTTGGCTGCTGTTATCTTGCCATCTCAACTGTTGTACCTTTTCTCACAATGAAAGCATCATCGAACTGATTTTTGTCTTCCTTGTTTGCAGAAATAGCAAGCTAACTCAGATACTCAAAGATTCTTTAGGTATGATACTGTACCGTTTGCTATTTTGCATGATCCATACAGCACCAACTTCTGCTCACATAAAATGAGGATAATTTTCTGGAGTAAGTTCATTGGACTTCATGATTCAATTAATTTGGTTTACTTAGCAGAATATAATAGGCTAGAATATGAACAATGGGATATTTGCTGAAAGGTCAACAACGGTTTGAACCATGTATGGTCACGCGAAGGTCTTGATGCTTACTGAATTTATCAAAACCAAAAATGTCTAATTTTTATTAGTTATCCAGGTAATGGTTCGAAGGTCTTGATGCTTGCGCACATAAGCCCTTACGAAGAAGATGTTTGTGAGACAATGTGTTCTTTAAACTTTGCAAAGAGGGCAAGAGCAACCGAATCCAACAAAGAAATACCAGAGGTAAAATTGCTGATAGTTGTCCCAAGGTGAGTTCCTGAGCAGAATCTGTTTGAAGGTGGCTAACTATCTATACACTCATGTACGGTAGGAATTGAGAAAGAAAAAGGAGAAGAAGATCATGGAGCTCGAGGAAGAGATGAGGGAAGCTGAAAAGGAACACCAGAAACTACGGGATCAAATACAGAAGGCTGAGTTCAAGCTAGACGAACAGAAAAAAGTCCTCTCAACTACATATAAGCTTCAGGAAAACGATGACAGTTTCCCTATAAGCCCTAAAAATATTGTGAAAGAGGTAACTGAAACCCCAAAAGCATCTAAGAAATATGTCAAAAGCAATATATCGAATTCTATGCCTCGGTTCATGACTTCCACGGTTGCCAGTCGCCAAAGGCAAAGTGCTTCGGAAAGAGAGATAGTTGGAAGATCAAGAAGTTTAAGATCAGCGATTACTAGAGGTTCCCTCCAGTTTTCAGGCTCCCAATCACTGAACTGCTCGGATCTCCGATTGAAAGCAATAATACAAAACTCAACAGGAAAATCTCGGCTTGGTGAAACCACTAAGAGTCCTAAATGCAATGGTTTGGAATCAAAAAACACCAATCCTGGAAGCAGGATGATCAATTCATCGGAGCCTAACGTGGCAGTTACATTACGTCGTCATAGAAGAAGAATGTCCAATCTGATCTGACGGGGAAAATGAAGACGTGTCGCATCTTGATTGCCTATGATTTTGTGAGATGGTTGCGTGCTAAACTGGTTTTTTTTTTTTTTTTTTTGGTGTGTAACATAACAAATACGAGCGAGTGGTGGATGGTGTGTTAATGCTAATGGGCGAGCCGCGTTGAACTTGGTTGCCAGTTCGGATCTGTCAACTAATTGTTTAACTGTATCTTTTTTTTTTCTTTTTCCTTTTGGGAGCTTCCTGGGTCCCATTAATATTCATTCTGTACTGAAAAAGCATCAATTGAAAAAATTGCCCTTCTGTTATGAATATTCTTATTATGTGGATGTCCATTGACCCATAATCTCCAAATACAGGATGACATGGTATATACGCATAGTAATCTACTATTTGCATCCTTCTATAAATAGAGGTCTCCTGTAACTATTCATGACACTTGAATGAGAATCCATTTCATCTCTCTAGAATTTCCTCTGACTTCTCTCTAGAATTCCTTTAGTTTTATAACACGTTATCAGCACGATAGCTTCTTCTTCGGTCGGCTGATAGATTCATTTAAGCATGATTGCTTCTTCTTATTCATTCCTCCTTCATCATGTTTTCTTCAAATTTTTCTAATCTCAACGTTTTCTCCTTCTGCTTTCACTGAACTTTGTTCTGTATCTCTTACTCTTCACTATCATCACCCTCTTTCGTTTTCATGTCTTTTTAACATCTTTCATCGGCTTTAAGCCTTCTGTTTTCTTCTTCCTTCTCCCTTCCTCTATCACATGAAGGTGGCTCCTCACCAATTCCCCACGGCCTCATCGTGATCCATCGCCCGTTTCCACAGCTTCCGGTGTCTCTGCTTCTTTTCTTTGACAAATCCAGTGATGTAGTCATTGTTGGAGCTGCAGACAAGCCAGCAGCAGATCTGACTCCTCCTTCCACTTCTTGTTTTGGTTCCTTTTTCTTTCCTTCTCAATCCATTTCTATTTCTTTTTCTTCTTCTTGTTTCGAGGACATGATTATAAAGATCAAGATCTGTCTGTGTCTTATTTCTTTGTTCTTGTTACCGCTTGTTCACTGCCTTTTTAGCTCACCATCTTTATTTCTCAAACTGCTTCCGTTAAAAAAAAAAAAAAACTTGCTGCACCGTGCCGGAGGGTCGCTATGGGGAGTGGTAGTCTTGCTTGTTCTGTATAAAAAAAAAATAAAAAATAATAATAAAAGTCACGGGTTGAGAGGGGAGAGAGAGAAGAAAAAGTGAGAAAGAGAGAATGAAAAACGTAGGGAATCATGTGAAGGTTGAGATTTTTTTTTTTTTTTTTTTTTTTATGTGGGTGTTATGTGTTTCAGCCGCCCCTCTCTTTCATTTTCTCTCTTTCTTTCGTTTCTTCATTTCCTTCATATTTTCGTCTTTTTCTTCAATTATGCAGCCGCCCCCACAATTTCGTCTCTTTTTTCAATAATTGCCCAGCCTCCCTTGATCCAAAAAAAAAAAAAAAAAGTTTGTGCCGACAGTTCCAAACCAAAAAAAAAAAAAAAAAAACAAAATAAAAAATCAAACTTTGTCTTTATTACTATTATTATTAATTTGACTCCAAATTGAAAGTCTAGATTTAATTCTTTCTTATAAATTGTTTTAATTTGATATTTTATTATTGTTACCAACTTAACTCACATTTACTTTTATACATTTATTATTTTTTTTTTTTTAATGCTACTAACTTTAGTAACATTTATTTTTACATATTTAATTTTATTCTTTACTACTTTATTTATCTTTCATGGGGACACACTAGTATGTATTAGTGGGCTCCATTTATTTATTTTATTTTACATTTATTTATTCTTCATGATGGCACACTAGTATCTATTAGTGGGCTCTATTTATTTATTTTATTATGCTTTATTTATTCATGGTAGCAACACTATAGTGGGCTCCATTTATTTATTTACTGCTTTCTATATATTATATATATATATTTACATTTGCATATGCATCTTCTTTCTTATCTTTGGATGAGATAGGTCTCGCTGTGAGTTTACTACCATTCCTATCTCATCTTCTTTTTATTAATCTAGCATGTTTATTTCCAGTCATTTATTTTATTTTATTTATTTATTGCTATATATATATATATCCCTCTCCCTTCTTATTATTTATGGCAACCACACTATTAGTGGGTTCCATCTATTTATTTTATTATGCTTATATTTTATTTATCTTGAAGATAAATTGTTAAAAGATCATATATATTCTTATGAGATCAAAATGCCATAGAGATATGAGGCATAGCTTGGCTTGAGAGATGAGGCATAAATTGGCTTGAGCCTAAGAGGCAAGATAGCCTTAATTTCAGAGGCAAGATTGCCTGAAGCCAAGAGGCAAGTTAGCCTGAGAACAAGAGACAAATTATGAAACAATATTTGATCCATAAATTTTGTATGTTATCAGTTGTATAAAGGCCTCAAAATTGTATATTTGGCATTAAATATTCCCTTAAATTATGAGACAAGGGATTGTATGATCATGATTGATATTATAAATAAATATATTCAATTTGTTATTGTAGTAGCAATATTGTGGATTAATTTCTTGCCATGATCAAACAAATCAGTGAGTTATGGATCATGAATTTTTATCCAACTTCATTCCCAGAAGTGAATGAAGCAAATATATTATTATAGTTGTTATGTGATTTCTATGATTATAACAATTTTTATAAATACGAGAAAAGAATATTCATAAACAAAATAATTAAGCAAAAGGAAATATTATTTCAACAAAGTTTAATTGCGAGTGGCTCAACATCATTACAAACTTTAATCATCTCATTCTGAAGATATTTAATGTCTTCTTCTTTTGCTTCTCTTGAGATGGGATCCAGATGAGGCAAAGCTCTTCGTAATATCGAGATTTGCGTCATAAGTTTCTTGAGCTTCTTGTGTGGCCACTCAGTTAACCCTCCTTTTTGATAGATTTTTTGTATGGTGTGAGTAGACATATTTAATTGTTTACTCGCTTCATCAAGGGTTAAGTGAAAATAATTTCTTAAATCATGGAGCGTTGTTTTCTTTATTCTTTCTCTTTGCTCCATAGATAACCTATATAATTCACCCTGGTTAAGGGATGAAGTATCATAGGGTATACTTACTGCAGGTTGTTTTCCTTTGCCTAATGAGTGTTCAATATTGGTTTGAAATGAACTTCCATGGAAGTCATTTGGATTTATAGCCCATTCCGAACCAACACAGAGAACCTCATGATAGGCTAATACAGGATCACGCATCAAGATATATCCTGATGCTTGTAAATCTATACAATACTGTGTCAGAAATTGTTTGATTTCTTCAAAATTTTTCTTTGTGAAATCAAACATTGGAAGCCTGTCAGTATTATAAGATTTATCCTGTACTTTTTCAAATAAAACAGCATGGGTAATCATACCTGTTCTTCTTCCGTGAACTTCAAGTTTATGGTACTGAAGTCCATTGGTATGAATAATTTCCCGTAAAACATGACAGCAACTACATTCCAATAAGCTAGTAGTTGCTAATTGGCTTGTAGCTGTTGGCTGGCTAATTGTTGCTGGCTGGCTAGTGGTTGTTGGTTGGCTGATTGTTGTTGTCGGGCTGGTTGTTGCTGGCAAACTGATGATAGTTTGCTGGCTAGTGAATGCTGGTTGATTAACTGCCGACACTATTGGCTGAACTGGATTGGTAGACTCCATTAGTTCTGCCATAGTTCTACACCTCTTAACAGGCCTCCTTGATGAACCTGCTTCAGTTGTACCTTCAATCCTTGTAGATTGAGGAAGAACACTTGTTCTAGGGGGAGAAGTAGGTACATTTGAAGCAGAAGGAGGAATAGTAGAAGGAGGAATAAACATTTCAAAGGGATTAGGAGATAACAAAGAAGTAAATGACATGTTATGCTGATCATCATACAACAAAGCATCAAGTAATGCTGTTTCGGATGTATCAGAAACTGGGATAAAACTGCTTGGTCCTGCCATGGCAATAGAATTTAGAGAAATATGTGTGAGTATCTGGTAGTTGATATTATCAGATGCTTGAGTGTTTGTGAGGCATGTTCGTTTGCCTTCCTCTATTTATAGTTGAATTAAATCCTATTGAATCTCTGCAGATTTGCGTAGTCCTGTTAAATCTCTACAGATTTGCTCCCTATAAAGCACGAGCCTGGAATCTTTTTGACTTTATATGTATACGACAATCTGAGTTGTCGCGCCTGTGATTACACAGTGATGCGCCTGTGATTACACAGTATTGCGCTCGTGAATCTGCAATTATACACCTGATGATTTTGTATTTAATATATATTTGTTTGTTGATTCTGGAAAATGGAAATTTTGTTACTAGAAGTAACAAAATTATGCATTGATAATGCATTTAGAAATCTGTGGAATTTTAATGAAATAGATATCATATATGCTATTATCATGGAATATTGTATGAAATTCCATGAATTAATTTTTAAGGTCTCACACTTGAGGGGGAGAATAATATATATCAAGTGTGAATATTTATGTGATAATTCTTTGTGAATGTTTCTATATTGATTCCCCCAAAATGAATATTATATTTGATGATAAATCATATGGAAAGTTGGCATGACTTGTTTGATCATCCGAGTCATATATTATATGCTGCTTGTTCTCAGATAGAAATAATTATTGGAAATGGATCTCTGGAAATATATCAAATTGAAAGTTTACATATGAGATTATAAATCTGCAAAGTTTGTAGTGATGATTGCAACCAGATGTTTGCAATATATTATGCGCGCAATTTCCAGATTGAATGATCCAGAAATAATGTATTAAAGTATCCATGAATGGATAGATCAATGATTATGAGAACAAAATTTATATGTTGTGTATATTTGCAGCAATTATATAATCCAACAGAATTCTCCCCGTATAATTGGCTTTTGGTCAGGAGCCAGATTAATTCCATCTTGAAATGTTTTAAATTTGTAATGATTATTAATCTATTACAATGCACATAGATGGATATACAAAGAAAATTGATGATTTGATGAGGGGAAGAAAAATAAGCAGATTGGGTAAAGATAAAGTGAAATGAATTATCATTGGCTCATATTGGTCCTCATACAAAGAAATGTGCACTAAAAGTTTAAAAGATAATTCATTTGCAGATTTTAGCTAATCAAATGCTAAAAGCATTTACTGACCTAAAGTGACAAAGTCACATGTCCCAACTGCAAATGCTTCTATATGAATTGTTATAAAGCACGCCTGAAGCGTTGCTGGTCCATCGGTTATAAAGATAAAAATCATCGAAAGAGAAAAGGAGCTATAAAATATAGATGATCAAGTCGAGGATAATTAAGTAAAGCTCCAGAAGAGTTATCTTTTGATGAGATGTTATCTCCAGAAGAGATATTACAAGAAAAGTGTATTGTGGTCCAAGAGAGACCTAGGTATCTAATATATGTAAATATAATGAGATCTCAATAAATTATGAATGAAATCCGATGGGACCGAAAAATAAAGTCGACATTGATGATATTTATTTTTATAAGATAACATATGCTGTAATGATGATAATGAGGATCATGAGTCATACTATATTAGTGTGTGCCAGAAGCACATGTTCCTGAAGAACATAAGGCGCTAGAATAAGTCCCTGAATGACTCAAGATGCTAGGAGCATCAAATTCTCGAGAATAATTAATTAAGTGAATTCATATGTAGCATAAAGCATTTATCGTGCATGTGATATTATTATCTGAATAAATATGCACATGTATATTTATGATTTTACTTGAAAGATTTAGATCTTGCAGGTATACAAGGAATACTTGATGATAGAAAGACAATGAAGCAATGTGGTCATCAGGGGGAGCAAGTTTGATGTAATCAAGAGGTGGAGACGATACACGCTGTACTCTTTTTCCCTTATCTAGGTTTTGTCCCACTGGGTTTTTCCTAGAAAGGTTTTTAATGAGGCAGTACTGGATAGTGTATTAATGGATGTTGTACTCTTTTCTTTGGCTAGGTTTTTATCCCACTGGGTTTTTCCTAGTTAAAGTTTTTAACGAGGCACATTCATAAATGGACATCCAAGGGGGAGTGTTATGAATATTCTTATTATGTGGATGTCCATTGACCCATAATCTCCAAATACAGGATGACATGGTATATACGCATAGTAATCTACTATTTGCATCCTTCTATAAATAGAGGTCTCCTGTAACTATTCATGACACTTGAATGAGAATCCATTTCATCTCTCTAGAATTTCCTCTGACTTCTCTCTAGAATTCCTTTAGTTTTATAACACCTTCGTTATTAATTAATACGTTCTGTTCTGATACCAGCCCAGCAATTTTCTCATTCCTTCTTTTTTGAAAGGTGCCAGTACAAGTTTTTTCTCTGGACTGATGATGAAATAGCAGTCAAGAAGAGGGCGAGATTTTGTAGTTGATTGTTTCAAAACTCCAAATATGTAGCCAAATATGCGAACAGTTCTCCCCGCGCACCCGCGTGGGAGTAAGGTTCTCTCCGTTTTAGCGTGAGAGGGTTACAAAAGAGAGGTACGATAGGAGTCCAAGACGGTGAACGGAGGTGCGACGACGGTCCAACCTGGCTGTATTGGCTTGGTAGTGTAGTCGATCGGTGTTGTCTCTGATAAGATCGCTTTTCTTCCCCTCTGTAATGGAGGAAACTTTAATTTCAGATCCGATTGTATGGAAGACAATTGGTGTGGAATGTATTCTTGTTGGCAAAATCATATCAAACAGGACGTATACTCGGACGGTGGTACTGTCGATTTTACAGAAAGCTTGGAATCTACAAACAGGTCTTGAGGTAATTGAAATTAGCGGAAACGCTTACATGTTTAGATTTGAAAAGGAGGAAGAGTATAATAGGATTCTGAGAGGACAGCTATGGTCAATCAATGGCAACCTATTGAATCTAATGGAACGTGGAAGCTACAGATCTTGTGAAGAACTCGAGTATAGTCGATGCCTTATCTGGATACAGATTCATAACGTACCGCTGGAAGCGCTATGTCTCGAAAATGCAATTATGATCGGAGGATATATAGGAGATGTTATGATGGCTGAGGATCCGCAGTATAATGGTAGATATTTGCGTAACTTCCTGCGAGTCAGAGTGGTGTTTGATCTGCGAAAATCCTTGGCGTATGGCTTCTGGATGCCAAGACCTGATGGAGGTAGAACATGGTTATCGATCTGTTATGAAAAACTACTTGATTACTACTACCATTGCGGCAAGCTCAGGCATGACAACCGTAATTGCAAATCGGAGCAGTTAATGTCGGTAGTCAATACAGACGAGCCACGGTTTGGTCCTTGGCTATCCACGAATGCGTGTTGAACATGGGAGGAGGTAACAGTGGTAGTACGGAAGGATTGGAAGGAAGCTAGATTAATCCTGAAAAAGCAAGAAGAAGCCGCAATGAGAAAGGAAAAAGAAGAGAGGCAAGCAAAGAATATGAAGAAAATGGCGGATGAGGAAGATATTTTTACCATTCGGTTACACAAACCTGTCATGGAAAGAAAAGAACACATGACTCATAGTAGCATAGACAAAGGGAACTCGTCAGGGGAGGAGGCTGGTGAGGAAAATAATGATTCTCCAAAAATGTAGAGAGGAAAAATTATTGATGATATGGAAAAAGCAATTAGGAAAGGAGTTAAGGACAGAGCAGAAGAACATGGACCTGGTGACGTAACGACAACGGAAAATACTGATGGTAACATAATCGGTAAGACTGTTCATGGAATACACATCCTGGAGGATAATCCTAAATCTTCAGTTGATATGAAAGAAGAAAATCCTCTAGCTATTATTCCATTCAAAGGAAAAATATTGACCGATGTCATTAATGTTCTAAATAATTTCAACTTGAAGAGGAGTGTTGAGGAGGAGGTAAACCCCCCAGAGGCTAAAAGGAGAAGAATAAGCAGGTTGCTAGGCGAGCCTGAATCAGCAATTTCTGTGTATGCCAGAAATTTAAAGAAATCCAAGGCAAGGGCATACAAGGAGGCTAAAAGGAGGAGACAGGGGACGAAGGAGAATGTACTTGAAGAAGAAACAGACCATGATGTTTTGATGGATGAACCAGAAATGACCAACTCAATAGAGGCTACTTTTGTATTCAAAGCAAAAAGAGGAAGGAAGAAGAAAGAAGTTGCTGATGGTGATGGTGGCTGGCCTAAATCAGCCACCAAAGCACCATGAAAATGATATCATGGAACTGTCAAGGCCTAGGAAGAGCCTTGACAGTGAGGAATCTGAGGGATATGGTGAGAAAGTATCATCCTTCAATAATCTTCCTAATGGAAACAAAGACAAAAGCAGAGAAAGGTTAGCATATTAGAAGGAGATGTGGTTTTGATAGAGAAATATTTGTGAATCCGAGTGGGTTGTCAGGTGGACTTTCTGTTTGGTGGAAAGATAACATCGCTTTAACTATTCTTTACAAATCAAAGAATATTATTCACGTGGTTAGTGATACTAATATGCCTGGTTTACCTAAGTATATTTCCTTTGTATACGGCCCGCCAAAGGAAGGTGAAAGAAGGGTTGTTTGGGATATTTTGAGAGGACTGGCTTCAAATGTGGATGGTTCATGGTTAGTGGTAGGTGACTTCAATGATCTCCTGGCACAAAATGAAAAGGAAGGGGGAAATCTGAGGTCTCTAAGGAAGATCCTGAATTTTCAAAAGTTGGTGTCGGATTGTGAGCTAATAGATCTTGGTTTTAAAGGCTCAAGATTCACATGGTGCAATAACAAATATGATGCCATTATACGGGAAAGGATTGACCGGGCCTTTGGCAATGAGGATTTTAGGAACTCTTTTGACCATGCTACTGTTATTCACGTGGAGCCTGTAGGATCAAACCACCATGCACTAGTAGTGGACAATTGTTTCTGTGAGGAAAAATCTCCAAAGGTCTTCAGATTTGAAGCCAACTGGACCCAACATGAAAGCTACAACCTGATTGTTGAGCAAGGTTGGAATGACGTTGACTGGGCACATGAAAACAAAGTACAAGACCTAATTCAGAGATTAAACACATGTAATACCCGGATAATTACTATCTGGACTATTATATTACCATAATAAAAATGTCCATTTATGATGATTATGGTCTCAAAATAGAGCATAATTAGTCTATTTTCAAAGGAAAGTACTAAGAAAAAAATTATGGAAAATTCAAGAAGGCATAGAATAATTATTAAAAATTTAGGAAATATATTATTCTTAATTTAGACAATTTAATAAAATATTTCCTATGAAAATAAAAAGAAGGAAAATTAAAAAGTATTTTAGAATCAAAATTGATTCTATGACTTTTAATATTTTGCATAGGGCTTAAATCATTAATGTTAATGAAATTGTTGTGAGAAAATAATTAATTCTAATTAAGATATTATTAGGAATTATTAAAGGATTAATTAAGTAATTTTCAGGAATTTTATAAGATTAGAGAAATTTAGGAAACATAAAAAATAAAATAAATATAAATAATAATTATTAAAGACCAAAATTTTTGGCTAAGTAAATAAATAATAATGGTTAAGATATAGTCTTAAAAAGTAAAGATCAATGGTTTAGGATTTTTCAAGAATTTATGAAAGCCTAAATCCAAATAATTAGTTATGAACCAATAGGAAAATGTTGGGAAAATGAATATCAGAGAATTGAGTATTATGATAAATGAAATATATATATATATATATATATATATATATATATATATATAGTGGCCGAAATTTTTTAGGCCAAAAAGAAAAAAAAAAAATATATATATATATATATATAATAGATAATAATAAGGATGAAGGGATAAGGATGAAGGGAGATTTTTTTTTAGCAAATAATAATAAAATAAGATTTAAGACATGTGGCAATTAATTAAATAATAATAAAAGAGGACAGGATAAACGAGAATGGATGGAAATAAAATTCTACATAGAAAACCATGGACTAGGTTTCTAAAGTCAGGGTATATTGTGAACGAGGGAATTTTTATCTCGAGATGGCCGGTCTCCGAAGTCATTTCTGTAACCGACGGAGTGATTTGGAGATCCGAATAGGAAGATATTTTGTATAATTAAAGCAGATAGCCAAAAGGAGAACCGATAGAAAATAATTCCGTTGTGGGAATCTGGGGATAAGTGGGGAAAAACCAGAGTATAATGTTAATCAATGAATTTTTGTCTCGAAGTTGGCACTGGACAACGTTATTTCTGTAGCCGGGCACGAATACCGAGGATTTTCAGTTGATAACGGAATGTCCTCAGCGGGATCAGAAACTGAGTTAAATTAGATAATTTGAAAGAGGAAGAAAAGATTTTCAGAGTGTTGTTCCCAGAATTTTAAGTTTCTACGGAATCTCGTGATCAGGGCACCGAACCGGGAATTCATCAGATAAAGCAAGAAGATAAGGCTTGATGATGCAGCTAGGATGAGATCAGCTATTTTGTCTTCTTTTAGAGGGGGAGGTCGGCCAAAGAGAAGGAAAGGCCAAGATCATGCCACCTCAGAAAAGTGCGATCCGACGGTCCAGATTTCGTCTGACAAGGCATGAATAGTAACCAAATTTTCCCTATAAATACCCCTTGCTCCTTTCATAACTTCCACACCAAATCCACTTGAGATTTTCGAAATTTGAGAGAGAAGGAAGAAGGAGGAGTCCGAAGAAAAATCCTAGCGAAGCTCTGAGTAAGTTTTCGGTCCCTAGTCTTTAGTTAGGTAGTTCTTTCAGTAGTTATAGTAGAAATGCTAGAGTAGTCTTTAATTTTTCAAGTTAGTTTAAATATCATGTTTTAGGAATAAATGTGATATTTATCTTAGAAATATGTTAGAGGAAAAATTATAGCAAAAATTTTGAAAGCGTAAAGTCAAAACAGCGAAGCCTTGGCAAAATTCCGCCAAAAAGTCAAACTAGGGGCAAAATGGTAATTTGTACTTAAAATGCCTGTTATGGTCTTAGATATTCATACTGGTGATATTATCCTTATAGGATACCCAGAATCACGAACCAATGTTTCCGCTGTCACCGTTGTCAAATCACCGTCGTACCACCGTCAAACGTACCACAACGCTATCGAAGTGCCCGAAATCGTCAACAGAGGTACAGACGCGTATTGTAACTTTAACACTTATGCTACTTATAGACATATATGTGGTAGACATATTGCTATACTGAGACTCTGTCTAGGGTTGTCAGTCATACATACAGTTTATTACGGGTTATAGTCTTGATAATGCCGTTGGGTTTTCCTAGCGCTGAGGACACGATGGGAGATCGAGGCACTGGTTTATGTGCAGACATAGTATGGGGCTTTACATATTGCTGTGTGCTTATGTTCTGTCCATTGTTGATCATGCATCTGCTGTGTGCTTATGTATTGATGTGCTGTTATGTTGTTATGACTATTTGTTGCCTATATATGACTTATTTGAGCATAAGGTTAACCGTTACCTGAGATCCAATTGGGAATTGGATCTCAGCTGTAGCTTCAGGTTCAGGAGGATCCAGGGTGGAGGAGAGCGGCAAGTAGCCGATGTAGGTGGATTGGAAGAGCTTATATGTTTTAGTTTTTGAACTATTTAGATATTTTCTTTTTGGAATCAACAGATGACTGTATAAGGATGATTACACTATGGTTATGTACTTCTAAATATTCAGTTACTCGTTTAATCGAAATGCTCGACTCTGATCACGGTTCATTTTAAAAGAAAAAAAAATTTCGGCATTTTCAATTGGGATGTTACAACACATGCAGAAGGAGGTTGATTATTTGGAGCCGTAGGGAATTTCCAAACTTCTGAAGAGTCATAGATCAGCTACGCACAAAATTAAAAATCTGTTATAAGCACCGATTTAGTGAGGGGAACCTGGAGGAAGCTGAAACTTTGATTCAACAAATGGAGGAGACTTGGGAAAAAGAGGAAATGTATTGGTGGCAACGGTCTAGAATCTCGTGGCTGAACCATGGTGACAGAAACACCAGATTTTTCCACAGTAGTGTCATTCAAAGAAGGTAGAGGAACAAAATTTTGAGGCTAAAAAACTTGGAGGGTGATTGGCTGGAAGATAAAAAGGAAATTCATATGATTTCCAATGATTTTTACAAGAAACTATTTAGCTCTGAAGGCCCCAGACTGTTACATCAGTCCCTAGCTTATGTCAAGAAGGTAGTGTCGGTTGAGGATAACACAGAGTTAACTAGACCAGTAACAAACATGGAGATTGAAGAGGCGGTTTTTCAAATTGGAGCTACCAAAGCACCAGGTCCAGACGGGTATTCTGCTCTGTTTTATCAATCATCATGGCAAACGGTTAACAAGGAGATCTATGGAATGGTTGCTGATTTCTTTGAGGGCAAGGCTGACATTGGAAATCTCAATGAAACTAACATAGTCTTGTTGCCAATGATAGATAAACCAGAGGGTGTGCAACATTTTCGTCCAATAGGTCTTTGCAATGTCTCATACAAAATCATTGCCAAGATATTAACTAGGAGATTGAGGAATTTGATGGACAAATTTATATCCCCAAATCAAAGGGCCTTCATAGTTGGTTGGATGATACAAGATAACATAATCTTAGCCCATGAGGCCTTCCATTACTTGAAGCACAAGAAGAAAGGTAAAAAGTGGGAGTTTGCCTTAAAAATTGATATGAATAAAGCTTATGATAGAGTGGAATGGGACTTTCTTACTGCTGTGATGTTGAGCATGGGTTTTTGTCATAAATGGGTCAGCTGGATAATGGAATGTATTACCTCAGTGGGCTTTCATTTGAAGGTGGATGGCCATCATGTGAGTTCCTTTAATCCTGAAAGAGGGGTAATAGGCAAGGTGATCCCCTTTCTCCATTCATGTTTATCATCATGTCTGAAGTTTTATCACTGATGATCCAGCAACACATCGATAGGGCTGATCTAAAAGGCATCAAATTGGCAAGGAAAGCACCCACTCTTTCCCATTGTTTTTTTTTGCTGATGATGCACTTCTATTTATAAGGGCAGACGAGATGAATTGTAAGGTGATACACATGATTCTTGATACATATTGCAAGGCATCAGGTCAGAAGATTAATCTGGACAAATCAAGTCTCTTTTTCTCTGCAAACACTCCAAGGAGGGTGAAAGAAAACATAGCTGCTTGCTTAGGTGTCAAATACACAGAACAACCTGGGAAATACCTAGGTCTTCCAACTATTTGGGGGCGGTCAAAGGCTGGTGCACTGGCTTTAGTAAGGGATAAGATAGGGATAAAATTAATGGGCTGGAAGCAGAAAATGCTGACTTTTGTTGGCAGAGAAACATTAATTAAAGCGGTAGCTAACTCCATTCCTGTTTACCCAATGACATGCTTCCTTTTCCCCAAGAAAACATGTGTTGAGATTAATCGGTTGATTTCTGGCTTCTGGTGGGGTCAAGGTGATGAATCTGATTTAATTCACTGGAGGAACTGGAGGTATATGACAGAAAAGAAGATTGATGGAGGGATGGGATTTAGAGATCTTTTATGTTTCAACAAAGCTTTATTGGCCAAAACCGCTTGGAAGATCTTACAGCAACCAAATGAGCCTTGGTGCAAAATTCTCAAAGGGATCTACTTCCCAAATGACCATTTCCTGAGAGCAAGAAAAGGTAGAAGGGCATCATGGGGCTGGAGTAGCATTTTAGAAGGAAGGGAGAACTTGGAAGGATATGTTGGAAAGTTGGGAATGGGAGATTGATACTTACTTGGAAGGATCCATGGGTACTTGGTTTAAATGGATCCAGCCTACAATACGAAGGAGAGGAAGCGGTAACAGATGACAATAAAGTAGCAGACATTATTGTGAATGGAAAATGGGATTTAAGCATGATTAATGATGTAATGCCCTAGATTTTATTATTATTTTAATGATAATAATAATAATAAATACTAATAATACTAATCTGAAAATTTCAAATTTATAATAAAGTAAATAAAAAAAATATATAATAGTAATAATAATAAATGGATAGATAAAGATAAAATTTAAATTAGAATATAATAAGTGAATTGCCATTATTTTATTAAACTAGCAATAGTCAAAAAGCCCAACCCACAAAGCCCAGCTATTAACTAAACCCTAGGAGCCTAATTATAAGTTAGGTTTAGCCGTATAACTTTAGTCATCGTTCAGTAGCTCTCTTTCTCTGAAAATTCCTTGCGGTAGAGTTTCCCTTCTAGGAGCTTAGCAACCACGGAGATCAGGTAATCATAACCCCAAAACGAATTCTTTTTCCCTTTTCCTTTTCCTTTTCGATTGAGCATGGATCATGATTCTTGTATACACATATCTGTTCCCTCGTTTTGCGTGAATCTAGACTGCTTTTCTGTGCGTCATGCTGTTGCCCTTCTTTTGTTTTCCTTTTTATTTTCCTCTTTTCGGCGGGGTCCACGCGACTTGGCTGCATCCTTTCTTTTTTTCTGTTTGTGTCTCTTTTGATTTAACCTTTCTGTGTCTCCGATTCCTTCATGCTTCATTCCCCGTACAATAGTAGATGTAGGCTTATATTGATGTATTATTATATAATTGTACACATTGACTCAAGTGCAAATTTTTGCCTAGGTTAACGTGTTGAATCCCTCTGTTGCAATTACTCCTTCACGCAAGCAAAGATGGCATATTTCAATATACTTTAATATATTTTAACATAAATGCAAAAAAAACCGTTCTGGATGCTATCTCATTCGGATTTATTTATTTTTATTTTATTTTTCTCTTTTCTTTTACTTGTCTCTTTATCTATATAAGGTCACTGTACAATAAGATAGGTATGAGTCTCAGATCATTCATTTACCCGAGTATAAGAATATCAATAAATCCAGTTGGGACAACTAGGGTGCATGAAAACCATTGAGAAATTTTATCCTAAGAGCAATTAAAATAATTTAGCAGTGGGAAGATATCTTTGAGACAGTACCCCCAAAGTGACGAACACACACTTTTAAGGCTTTATGCCTTCGAAAAACTTTGATGTGAACCGATATATCCGTTTTTCCCAAAGTGGTGCCTGGCAGGATATCCGGGGTACTAGTAGCAACTTTGGGAAGAGGTGTGCACACTAGGAAGAAAGTGATCTATGGCCAATTTGATGATGATTTGTGACTGGTAGGTTTCCGGGTCACAGGGTAGACTGGCAGGATATCCGGGTCTACCATGGTTCTCTTCTCACTAGAAAACTCTAAAAACAATGACACCTTTTTAATCTATACATAAACACATATGACGCATTTATTTTATTTTATTTGGTAATTAATTTATTTTATTTTATAATCCCTTATTTTATTTTGAGATTATTTTATTTTTTTATTTTGTAATCATTTTATTTATGTTGGAATTAATTTATTTTACAATTGTTGAATTTTATTTTGCTAATTAATTTATCTTATTTTATCTATCAAAAAGGAGGGTTAACTGAGTGGCCACACAAGAAGCTCAAGAAACTTATGACGCAAATCTCGATATTACGAAGAGCTTTGCCTCATCTGGATCCCATCTCAAGAGAAGCAAAAGAAGAAGACATTAAATATCTTCAGAATGAGATGATTAAAGTTTGTAATGATGTTGAGCCACTCGCAATTAAACTTTGTTGAAATAATATTTCCTTTTGCTTAATTATTTTGTTTATGAATATTCTTTTCTCGTATTTATAAAAATTGTTATAATCATAGAAATCACATAACAACTATAATAATATATTTGCTTCATTCACTTCTGGGAATGAAGTTGGATAAAAATTCATGATCCATAACTCACTGATTTGTTTGATCATGGCAAGAAATTAATCCACAATATTGCTACTACAATAACAAATTGAATATATTTATTTATAATATCAATCATGATCATACAATCCCTTGTCTCATAATTTAAGGGAATATTTAATGCCAAATATACAATTTTGAGGCCTTTATACAACTGATAACATACAAAATTTATGGATCAAATATTGTTTCATAATTTGTCTCTTGTTCTCAGGCTAACTTGCCTCTTGGCTTCAGGCAATCTTGCCTCTGAAATTAAGGCTATCTTGCCTCTTAGGCTCAAGCCAATTTATGCCTCATCTCTCAAGCCAAGCTATGCCTCATATCTCTATGGCATTTTGATCTCATAAGAATATATATGATCTTTTAACAATTTATCTTCAAGATAAATAAAATATAAGCATAATAAAATAAATAGATGGAACCCACTAATAGTGTGGTTGCCATAAATAATAAGAAGGGAGAGGGATATATATATATATAGCAATAAATAAATAAAATAAAATAAATGACTGGAAATAAACATGCTAGATTAATAAAAAGAAGATGAGATAGGAATGGTAGTAAACTCACAGCGAGACCTATCTCATCCAAAGATAAGAAAGAAGATGCATATGCAAATGTAAATATATATATATAATATATAGAAAGCAGTAAATAAATAAATGGAGCCCACTATAGTGTTGCTACCATGAATAAATAAAGCATAATAAAATAAATAAATAGAGCCCACTAATAGATACTAGTGTGCCATCATGAAGAATAAATAAATGTAAAATAAAATAAATAAATGGAGCCCACTAATACATACTAGTGTGTCCCCATGAAAGATAAATAAAGTAGTAAAGAATAAAATTAAATATGTAAAAATAAATGTTACTAAAGTTAGTAGCATTAAAAAAAAAAAATAATAAATGTATAAAAGTAAATGTGAGTTAAGTTGGTAACAATAATAAAATATCAAATTAAAACAATTTATAAGAAAGAATTAAATCTAGACTTTCAATTTGGAGTCAAATTAATAATAATAGTATTTATCATGGGGTCATTACCTGCGCTGCGGGCGAAGAAGGAAGTCGTCCTACTACTAATAATAATAATAATAATAATAATGAATAAAGGGTTAAGGTGTAAAAATATATATTAATTTTTTTAGGAGTAAAAATATAGATATATATTTTTGAGGAGCAAAAATATATATGTGGTTACTGTTTTTGTGCGAAAGTCACATTCCACCGTTAAGTCACTATTCACTATGATAAGAGGGAAAGAGATGAAATAAACAGTAATTGCGGTGAAGAGTTATTTAACGGTGAGATATGATTTTTACACCAAAATGGTAACTACATGTGTATTTTTGTTCTTAAAAAAAACACATGTGTATTTTTCCTTTTAGAAAAAGCTTATCTGTATTTTCCCAACCATGAATAAACAATAATGGATCTCATTGGAGGGCACTTTTAAATCGGCGATGATGAGGAAGGGGCAATTAGCAACAGATTTGAGCAATTCCATTATTCAGCGACTAACATGGCGGTGGACTTGTCAAGAATCACCTTACGGCCATTCAAGCTAAGCGACGTTGATGGGAGATGATCAAGTGACTCGGAATACTGGATCGAAGACAATCAGAAGCAGAGAGGGGGGGCTTTGACTTTCATAAGAGATGCTTGCATACCTCATCCATGGCGTCGATCTATATGTATTGACGATCGCTGCATCGGCATGATTTTCGTGAGTCCTGGCTGGCTCAGGAGATGAGAGATGCAGAGCAGAACTTGGATATGCTCTTGCTGCTCCCTTCTGGGGCCAAGGCGTCACTACTAAAGTCGTGAAAATGGCTGTCCCCCAAGCCTTCAGCCATTTCCCAGATTTGCTCAGATTAGAGGCTTTAGTCGATTCTCACAACAAGGCTTCACAGAGGGTACTGGAGAAGTCCGGCTTCCTCCGGGAGGCTCTCTTTAGAAATTATATAATCGTGAAAGGCACCGTCAGGGATGTTGTCGTCTACAGCTTTCTGAAATCAAATACTAGTCGTCCTCCCCAC
Source organism: Acacia confusa (assembly GCA_037074495.1). Lineage (NCBI taxonomy): Eukaryota > Viridiplantae > Streptophyta > Magnoliopsida > Fabales > Fabaceae > Acacia > Acacia confusa. Next base: position 815,543 of record CM073507.1, on the reverse strand, counting down.
CCCACTCTGTGCTAGTCATGCTTATTTGGTTTGGATTGGGAAACTTTGCTCTTGCCCATTGGCCCCTAAATTAAGTCATTATTATGGAAAGCAATCAGCTTACATCAGTATTGTTCTGAACGTCTATTAGTGGATTGTATCATCTTTCCTTAATATCTCATCATGTTGAATTCCTTAATTTTATTAAGAGCCTTACACAAGTGTCACCACATCCCACACCATAAAATACATATTTACATAGTACCTTGTTCGTAATAGGTGCATTAAATTTGAGACTGGGTAGTAATTAGATTATATATTGACATTTATTGGTTACTCATTCGAGTTATGGACACAAGTGATTTTACATTTACAAAATGGCTCTGCAGCCTGCTGCAGCAGCCGCAGCAATCGATGAGCGATGAAATTCTTCCTTTTTTACTTTGCATAAAGTCTCCTTAGTGGCATTGCTCTATGGGGTGGAATTCACAGAAATCTCCTGTGGCAGAGGCGAAGCCATCTGGTCTTGATAAGATGGGATAACTAAACGCTGCAGGGACTTTAAAACCACAGTGAGCTGCGCAAATGAGGGGCGCAGATTTGGATCCCTGCATAAACAAAAGTGGAATCAGGATTGAAAGGAAAGGAGAGAAAAAGGTCATCGCATAACTTGAACATCCCAGTGAAAGGAAATCCCAAAAATAAATAAATAAATATATATATATATATATATATATATATATATATATATATATATCTCACTAGGAAGCTGTGCTGTATGTAAGTTATGAATAGTATGAGACGAGGGCCACATCTAGCTTTAAGTTAACAAGTTAATGAGGCTTACTGTTGCCAACATTCCCAAATTATTCTTGCAACAACGGGGTCAATTTCCTTGGGGATTTCTGGGCGACGGTTTTGGAAACCAACTGCACCAACAACCTGCATAGGGTTCATTCCACTCCATGGCAACCTTAAAGTGGCAAGCTCCCACAGGATGACTCCAAAACTATAAACGTCACACCTGTTCATATAACAAGATAGATATTATTAAAAATACTGTCAATAGATTTGGTTGCTGCTGCAAATAACATATATATTGAATTTATATAAACATAAATGTTAAATGGACAAATTCAAATATAGTGAATAAAAGATTTTTTTCGACTTAACTCACTTCTCATTTGAGGGCTCGTTGCGGAGAACTTCAGGAGCCATCCATTCAGGCTAGCATGCAGAGGAAATTTAACTCAGTAAAGCGAAGGTATATTAATACACAGGATGCATGTTCTTAAATATAACATCAACCAGATAATTGCACAGTCTTCTTAAATTCTCACCGTTCCAGCAGTTGACTTGGATGACAAAAATGTGCTGTGCTTCAAGCGTGATAACCCAAAATCACAAACCTGAGAAGGAAAAAGGTATGTCAGAGTCTTTATCACTGGCCAGCTATTCACCATGTGATTCTTCCGCTTCCCCCCCATTCCCCAGCAAAATATATGAGATGCTTAGCTTTTGAAAACTAATTGAGAACTTCATACAAATTATACAGCCATTACAGTTTGTAAGGGTGCATTATAGTTCTAGAAATATGTTCGGAAAATAAACCAACAAGGCAAAACGCCATCATTTACACATTTGTTGTATCATATTTAGAAAAGCTAAACAGTGCACTTGCAGCCATAGATGACATTTTCCACTTTACTACACATGGCGAGATAATTGATTTAGATAATCAAAGTTTAACCAATTTAACATTTTCCACATTACTGCAGAGACAAAACACATATGCCAAACCACATCAGATTTGATTATGCTCAAAAGTATAATGTTCTGCACTAAAACCAGTAGTTGAGAACATACTTTCCACTTTCCAGGTTATCAACCAACTTCACTAAACTAAAAAAAAAAATGAAATTAATGGCAAACTAAGCAATGTGAATATACATGAATCTTCCACTGTGTACCTTGACATTCCAGTTATTATCAACCAAAAGATTTGGCGACTTCAGATCTCGGTGAACAATTGTAGGTGTGCTGGTATGCAAGCAGTTCATGCCTCTTGCCTGCAAATCAGAGGGCAATAAGAATGAAATCTCATAGACAAAAATAATTTTATAAAAAAAAAGGATAATGATTTAGTTATTTTATCATTCATACCACATCCAAAGCCATTTTTATTCTACGCTTCTCGTCAATCTGACAATTAGGACGATGAAGAATTTTGTACAAGCTTCCTCTGTGAATTATTCAATCAACAACACTATTGGAGCACAAGAAATAAATAAAGTGCGACTAATTGCTCATCACATTACGCAAAGAGTGCCTAACTTGTGCAGACCTATACAGATAGTGAATGTTACATTACTTCGCCAGGGATCAGATGGTAAACCAAATGACCTCAGGCTAATAAAAAATGATAATGAATTAACAATCAAAGTGAAGAAATTTACCTTGGAAGAAACTCTGAAATGATTGAGAGATTGGGAGGACGAGTAACAGCACCCATAAAAAGAACAATATTTGGATGATGTAATCGACGCATGATCCGTACCTAGCCAAGAGAAAGGGCATAAATTAGTTGTTTCCCCTTAGAAAAAAATCATAGGCAATCCTTGCCCATGAAATCACTGCTTTTCATGTTAACCCCGCGCACCTTAATTTTAAGAAAAGATGACTTGATCTGTCATTTATCCAGTTCACTTTTTCAGAAGAGAAAATTTAGGCTAAGATATCATAATTGGTTGTTTGACCAACATCAAAAAGAAAAATACTTCCTGGAGCCAGAATTTTCAACCTCCAAAGTAATTTATGACAATGTAATGCTTCTAACATTTTGGTTCTATTGGGGGAAATTAACAAAGGTGAAAAACAAGACGAATAAATATTATCACCATCACGAGTATCATAACTGATGAGCTGTTTTTTTCCCATGGATGACATTCTCTATAAAAGCAACAACAGCATTATGACTATGAATTTATTTTCCACAAATACACTTCATTTGTGAATTAATTCATTACTCAATTCTTCCAAGTGGCTTATCATATACAGTAATGAAATGGCATTCTTAATGTCCATTTACTTTCCCCAATCCCATTTCTGTTAAGCAAATAAGTGTATGTTAACTTAATGCTTACTTCTCTCTTGAATTCAGCGAGTGCAGCGCCTGAAAAGTCTTGATCCAGAAACTTCTTAACAGCAACCTCCTGATATTTCATAAATCACCAGCCACAAATAAAAAAAGGATACTTGAGCACATTATCTTTTGAGGAAGTTCTTTTTGGTAAAAAGGTGAATCAGTTCTAGAACTAAGCAAACTAAGACAATTTATCAGCCAAGCAAGATATATCAACTTCATAATCATAATTTCTTTCCTCTGGACCTAAATGGAATTTCAACACTCCATTTCATGAAAGACCCAGAAGATTCTAGGTGCTGGTAGTTAGAATCAGTTAAGAAGTTAATATAGTTGACACTAGTATTGGTAAGTTGTGTTAGCTAGAAGTTTGTGATACTCTATAAATGCTCAGTACCCTCTTGATTAAATGCAAGAGTGAGAATTCTGTTGCCTATCATTCTGTGTTCAGCTTCATCTGAAGTTTTTGTTAAACATTTGTTGCCTATCATTCAACAATTAATCTAAAGTCTTGCAAAACATATTGATTAAAGAAAACTTCTATTGAATCTTGTGTAAGAAAAGAAAAAAGAAAGTAGAATAACAGCCAAATAATATTCAAGTCAACAAGAGCTGGTTGTCATTGGACCATAAGGATAGATCTGTAAGACTAAAAAATTGCTAATACTGAGGAGACGACCATAAAAACTTCTTCCTTTCAATATGGATAATCTTCCTAGTCAACCATATAAAGAAATCATGATACTCACAGTGCCATTCCAGTCAGCACGGAATACCTCACCATATGAACCTAATAGCAACAAAGCAGAAACTTAAAACAGTTACTCATGGAAAACCAATATATAGACAAAAAATCACACCACAAGCCTTAATAATGACTAGTTCTTGAGACACACTTTTGAATCCTTGCAAGAGTATGTCAGGTGTCAAAATAGGGGAGTTCAAGAGGTTAAACCATGCTTGCATAAATAGTACAGAACTGAATTGACGCTTTCAAAGTAATGACTCATGATCAATTTAAAAGTCAGGTAATTTTGTAAGTCTGGGTTATCAATTGGTTCGTTTGCTACCCTGCTGACCTCTTCTCACTGAATAGTGAACCGATACCAAATCAACACTCCAGCAAATAGCGAAATTCAAGCAGGAAATTAAGGACGAGCAGAGTGCATTACCTAGACCTATTCTTTCACCAATAATCAAATCCTCCCATGGAATTTCACAATCACCCACATCTACATCATCCAATATTTGATCACCCCCTATACCAATGGAATCAATTGGTGAGCTTGGGCGCTCTGAGGCCCCTAATTTCAAATTGCTCCCCATGAATCTGTCATGCGTGCACTTTCTCCAGTCATGAAACTCAAGTACATTGTTCTCATGTTCTTTAGCCACACCTACGATGTCATTTTCAAAACCTACTCCATTTCTTTTGTTACAGTCCTCCTTGAGATCCTCAACCCTGTTTACCTCACCTGCACCAGGTGCCAATGCTGAACCAGTGACTTCCATCAAATTGAGAGTATTTCTATTTTTATTTATATCAGAATCATGTGACGATTGGGAACTATATTCACTAGGATCACGATTGATTTGTTTGGGAGTCTCATTATAAGCATAACGATTCTTCCACATCAATGGTACTGGGGGTTGGCCAGAGACAGAATTATCTCTCATAATTTGAAGCTCAGGAGACTTGTTTTCCACAGGTTTGTTGTGTACAGAGGTCTTGCCAGTTCCTTTTATCTGGAATGGGTTAAGATCTGCAAAAAGGATCCTCGAGTTGTCTGGGCTATCCTGACTATATGGTACAATATTGGCATTCAACCTTGCTCCATCACCAATTGCATTCATTCCGAGAGTCCCCTTGTACATCAAAGTCCCAGCTGATGGGGGCAATTTTTCTGATTGGCTGGAAGTTCCTCTGTTGGGCATTTTGGAAGCAATAGCACCGTTGTCTTTGCTTGAGCTCATTTTTGAAGACATCTCTGATTCCTCAAAAGATAATTTTCCAGTCAATGGTGATGAACCACCTCTTTTCACAGAAAAATGATTACTTCCTTCACCATCAGATGATATTTCTCCTGAGTAAGAAAATCCATTTTCTTTACTGGATTGTAAACTTTGCAAAATCTTGGGGTTGTATGGCTTAAAGGCAGTATCCTTTGCACTTAAGTCAGCTGGGATAAGTGTTCCAGGAGCAGCCATGAGATCAACCAAAAACTCCCTGCAAATACTTAACAGATATCAGTACCAGAAAGTACCTGAACAGCTGCCAAGAATTTTTTGGAGCGAGATTTTGATGTTTGCATCATAAAAAATACCAATACTTGAAAAATAATGAAAATGACAGCAGACAATGAAGAACAATGCATACTTTCAACCGCACAAAACATGCATATGCTTAGGTGCATGGTCACACAGATCAATAACCATAAGTTGAGAAAAAATGAATGAAAAATTAAAGGATAACAAAATTCTATAACCTTTCATCATCCAACTTTATTATGTTCACAGCATCATCCTCAACACCAGTGTAATGACTGCCTTTTACCAGTCTACAAGGCATCTTGATATTGTCAGCTAATACCTAAACCCAGACAAACAAAAATTATTTGAAACAGCCAACAATTTGACAGGCGAGACAAATATGTAATGATAACATCTAAACATAACCTTAGTAGACAATTCAAGCTAAATTTAATCCAATTTAAGACTTCACTTAATTAGCATGAAAAAATTTCTGCGTGAATGCTGGTGCTCTGAAAAAACTTCATCCAACTTATATTACCTTTTTTATTCCAAGTTACAATTACTTTCTCCAACAAATTTTTTTAACAAACTATAAGGTTAATTCATGTCCCATTCACTGGATTTCAATTATATGCAATTTTTTTCCTAGCATTTTGCCTGTTTTCCCTGATGAGGGCGAGATTAAATAGTGTTAACATCAAATTATGGCCAACAAGGTGCCAACCAACAAGTGATGCTGACCTTGAAAAGCAAAGCCCGATGCCTGGATAGCCCAATATTTATGGACCCAAGAGGCAATACGCTTGTGTGAAGGGATGTTCTTAGCTCCGTACTTCCTTCCATCCATTTCGCCAATGCAATATTAGCATCCTTTACAGGACCACCCATATGCCCCGTCACAAGTTCAGCAAGCCTTTGTACCAAAACACCGACCTTGGTGACTGGGCAGTCTAATGCAATACAATGGGCAATTTGCAACAGCTCTTCCAAGACGGGGTCAATCTTTCTATTAACCACGACAATTTCAAAATTAGAACTTCCAGGATTTCCTTCAAGATCTGCCAGAGATGGCATTTTCTTCTGCATTGCAGCATCATTACAGAGGCTATATACATCATAAAAACCATCTGCCACTCTCTCCTCATAGTCAAGAACATTGTATTCCTGATCATTCAAAAAGCAAGATGAAAGACGAGTCATGCCAGAATAATTTTAAGAATGGAGACAAGACAATCGACAACAGAGTTAATTATTTCTGTCTTGAAGCTCAACCAATACGAAACAGGAGAAAGAGCACATGATCACTAGTTGGCTTGGTGCAAAAATCATGCATGAGACTTTTTTTTAGTGGAATCATGCATGAGACTTGAAAACGACAAAAAACCATATCACTGCAAAATTTAAGCTTCGGTTATTGACTGAACTCACCCAGTACTGCCTAGATAGTGCCTCCGCTTCGTGATCCTTATTCGTTGCGCAATGAGTTCGATGACCTCCTAAGCTCAGTAATGTTGCTGCTCGGATCTGATCCTTCTCAGGATCATCCCGGAACTCCGAATTGGATGCGCTGATGGCTAGAGCTAACTGAACCTGGAACTCTTCCTCCGAAGAGAAATAGTCTTGAAGATTGGACTGGGCAGGTTGGGGAGTGGAAGTGCTGCCAGCTGGTGGAGGAGCAGGGGAAGGCGATGGTGAAGAAGAAGGGGGGCTAGGCAAAGAAGTACCAGAATTTTGAACAGGAGGAGTGATACGGAGATCGGAGACGCCAGATTGTGGGTTTACTGCGGAGGAGGAGGAAGGAGGAGCTTCATGGGATCGATTAGGATCGTGATTGCTGCCAATGTGAAGCCTCTTGAAAATGTTCTTCATTTCGGTTCTGACTTTCTTCCGCTGCATCTTGAATTCATCAATTCAACTGATATTCTCTGTGAGCTCCTGGGAGGGCCAAGACTCGTCGTTGCAGAGGAAGGAGTTGGGAGGGAAAAAAGAAAATGAATCGCCCACCAGATTCAGCGATGGCTGGTCACAAAATGGGCACAGCGTTGGCCTGAAATTACGAGGATGGCATGCACACTTGTATACGCTAGCACTTTTACGCGGAAATAAAGAGCCAATTGGATATCGACATGGCAACTTACGTGTCAAATCATCGTGGCTTGGTGGACGTCTCGTGCCTTTACAATTATGGCTGTTTGGGTTGACGGTGGTAATAATGATGACTTAAAAGTTATATGATTTTTATAAAAATTAGATTAAACTAACTGATGTGTGTGTTTGGATTGCCCGTTTGACTTTTTGTAGAAGTGATATTTTTTTTTTTTAACTGAGGTGTGTTTAGATTATTATTTAAAAAGTTAATTGAGATGAAAAATGACTGAAAAAAACATGAATCATATTGAAACTACATATACATATTATTTGTATATATTGAGTTAATAGAAATTTTAATTTGAAAAAAATTAAATAGTATTAAAAACTTAATCCTTTCAATTAATTTTAACAATAAATAAATCATCAAATATTTGAGTATAATGCTAAAATATAAATATAAATATAATTACCAAAAAAAAAGCTTTGGATATTATTTTTAAAAAAAAAGAACATACGGTAACTGATTTCCATTGTAGGTTACTTTTAATCGATTTTGATTTTTCCCCCAGTTCTGCGAGATGTTCGAACCAGATGATATCCTCGAGAAAAAAAAAAAAGATCACATCCTAAGATCAAAAAATAAAAAACCAGGCCATATCTGTTTAGAGTCAGACTAGTCAGGTTCTGAAAATCGTGGAAAAAACTGACCAAGAAAACACAAAACACTAATAGATTCAGTGAGGCAGAGATCTGGACAAAAACGTGAGTTAAATTGCCAAAAAAGTAACTTTGGTATGCTTTTTTTTAAGCCCAGTTTAATTGCGTTTTTTAAAAAAGCCCAGCAAACGTGATGGGTTACCCAAACAGATATGTCCAACGTTTTTGGAGATAACCAACGTTTTGGGCTTTTTTTTAGAAAAATCTAAATAAGTTGGCTCTCCAAACACACCCATTATCATTTATATTGCGCCCCCACTTTTCTCTTTATTCGTGTCTTTTTTATCAGGGAAAATATCATTAAGTCCTAATTAAATAGTAACTTTTTTACTGGTTAATTATTGCTCTTTCACTTATCATGAATAGCTAATTAAGAAACTTTTCTAAAATTATTTTTCTTATTTGGAACCTTAATATCATTTTTCTTTTGGTTATTCATTGGATAATCAATGGTGAGTGCCTTATAATCTCTGGCTCATGATCATCGCTGGAATGTTTAAAATTAAAATAAACGAATGTCAACGTGAAAAATGTTAAAATAAGTTAATGGACAAAATTTGAATGTAGTTTGTTTACAGGTTATATTATTCTTATCTGAATATGTTTTCCCGTACATGCATCATCTTATATACATTCACTTGTAATTAAGGAAACCACTTCGTTCTCTCTGTGTTTCTAAATAGAAGACCGACTTAAATTGCCATAGAATCCTTCAGTTTACCGTAACAACGTGATCGAGCACCTATGCATCTGTCTTATTAGAAGATAACATAAAAGCTTATATTTTTGCCCAATAAGTTCAAGGATTGAGTATAATTAAGCTTGAAATCGTGCATCTCACAATAGCTTATATGTTTGTTTGGATTCTGATTTATATGTTTGTTTGGATTCTGATTGAGCACCTAAAAAATGTTGATTTATGTAAATTGAAATAAAATTTATTTCACATATTTATTTCGTATATAAAAAATCACAATTAAAAAGTTATTTTTAAATGTTTCTATGTTTTGACATACAGAAACCTATAAAAAGAGTGGGGAGCTAGGGAGGGAGTTAGAGATACAGTTGCACCATGCACCCTAAATTTAAGAAATTAAAGGTACGTAATTGAGAAGACCAATTAAATATAAGAGTTATTAGTTTAATTTATGTCTGTTTGAGTGAACATTCAAGAAGTACGTTGACAAAAATTAAAATAAAATCCTTCTCATACAATGATCTCATACATCATAATTAAGTTTTAAGTTAGAAAAGCAGTTTCTATCACTAAGTGAGACACTTATGTGCCTTCTTTCTACCTTTAAGCTTAATGCAACTACAAGTCTCAATTCCTCAACTGTCATGATCAGGAGGACTCTCACGTCGTAGTCACGATGCCCATGACACAACGCAAATATATATATTATGTGTTTTTTGTCGGCCAATTCACACGCACCATATCCACGTAAGTTTTAAAGACAAGATATATTATCCTAGAAACTCTAATGAACCTTGCATCTGCATACTGGATGGGAGAATGCACCATGTTACATCAGGATGCGTAAACCCATATTCAAGTTCATTAAGTATGTAAACCTCCCAAGAATAAGCTTCTCCTTCCAGTTACTCCTCTCTCATGCCCGTCAAGTTCAAATCATAGAAAAATAGACCTTGTCGATCGTTATGAAGTACATGTCAAAATGATGATCGTAAATAGCAAAACCAAATGATGGTTTATATTAATCAGCAAACACAGCCTCATTTGCGGCCAAATTTTTGTGGCGTGCTCCTCATGTATGGCGTATTTTCAATTCATTGATTCACACGTGTCCCACCCATTTGCCATGCATATATATATAGATGCACGTAAATTAAGAATCCTTTCGCTCCCACTGTGCAAACCCTAGTTGCTGAAAAAGAAACAAAGATGAGCAAAGAGAAACTTCCTAAGGAAGAAGAGCAAGAAGCCATAAAAGTATGACGATATATTCGTGGTGGAAGGGGAGCTGGCCCACAAGGTGGTGGCTCCGGTGGATGCAGCCGAGAATGCCATACTGGGAGGCGTTCAAAAGGACGGCATGGCAGAGGCCATGCATTCGGTGGCCAAGGAAAACCAAGAGGCAGGGCATGTGTCACACGGCGGTGTTACTAGTGCCGTCCAAGATCATGGCATTAGCATCACACAAACTGAATTCTAGGGGAAACGCGTCGTATCTCACTGAGTAGCCGTTTGGATTTAACTTTGGGAAATAGTTTTTAGACTCTATGAAGTAAGTTGTGAGAATAGTTTTGTGTCGGCTTCCAGAAAATAGCTTTTGAAATCTAAGTTTGAGGTTTCCCAAATAAGTAATTCCCATCTTTTTATTTGGATTATTCTTGGTTGGTTTGATCTGCTTGCGTTTCTTTAATATGAGACAAGACACAGAACTTATTAATATTAAACTCTTAAAGTAAGTGCGATATTATGGTAAAGTTAACATCTTTGTTTCGTTCTTAAATCAAGGGATCTGATTATATTTTTTTGGTTATAAAAGTAGAATTGGAGGACCAAATTAATTTTTTTCGTTATGAAAACAGGGCGTGAATTGCATCTAAGCAAATTTCTTCTAGATAATGCTTTTATCTAGTCTCATTGATCCCATGAGAATGTGTGCTGACTTTTCATCTCAGTTGATTGTATCGATTCCGTAGCTTCAGCAAGTAGATGAAAATTGATGAATTAGTTGAGAAGGCATATGAGAAATGATCCAAACCTCGAAACTCATCCTGCCGGAGTGGCAGCGTCAGTGGCCGCGGCAGCCACGCTTAATCAAACTAAAAAATTAAAAATTAAATATGCCATTTCTTGATTGCATATACATAGAGATAGATTTAGTTACCTTTCTCCTACTATGTGCAACAATATTTTTCTTGTGCTCTCAAAATCAGGCACCCAAATGTTTTGCCTGACAAGTGCATTTGGTTGCTAAGTTTCCATATCAATAAAATTTTGCATTCTAACACAATTATTGAGTTTTAGTTACTTTATATACCATCCTTGTAATCACTATAGAATAGACAGGAAATCTTTAAGTAACATAACTCGCAATAGTTTCCTATGCAATTTCGGCAATTTTTTTTCTCTATTCTTTGGTTCAGATCTCAGGTGAAAATATAGATGCATTGAAAAAAAAGGCAATAAGCCTTCGCCTCCCCGGACACTGACACTATCTTAATTCTAACCAGATTAATTTGCTGTTTAGGTCAGGAGTCCCATATACACGGCCAGATATCCATAACTCGCTTACTCCTCAGTTGATTTGATCACAATTCTTGAGTTCAATTCGTTAGGAATTCGAAAAAGAAAAAAAAGTAATTTTCTTAGGACTAAGATGCAATTTCGTCAACGAACTATTGGCTCAGGAGTAATTTCACCAATAAACTCTCTAGTGGATCAAAAATACTAATAAACTTTTAAAAACGTAAAATTTGCACAACACCGTTAATTGAGGCTAACGCCGTTAATTTTTGTCTTCATGCAAAAATTACAGAATATGACCAAGATGTTTATAAAACTATATTTAAGACCCAAAAAATAAATTTTTTTATTTTAGTCCCTCCAAGTACTTTATATGGAGGGACTAAAGTGAAAATTATAAAAAAAAAATTTGGGGCAGCAAGATAGTTTTCTAAAATTTTGGGTTTTTTCTGTAATTTTTGTGGAACCATCCCTACCCATCAAAATTCGTCGCTAGTTACAATCATTTTTTTTTTTTGACGTTTGCCTGGCTTATAGCCTATTAAGGAGGCCTGTAATTTTAAAAATTTTGTAAGTAGTCTAACAAACTACAGGCTTTACCTCAAAACAAGTTTACTTCAAATAGGGTGAAAACAGATTGACTTTAAACAGATCGAAAACAGACTTGCATCTAATAGCCTAATTGAAGTGGGTCTATTTTTGGCCTGTTTAAAGTAATTATATTTTCACCTTATTTGAAGTAGGTTTGTTTTGAGGTAAGACTTGTGATTTGTTAAGCTGGTTGCAAAATCTTTAAAATTACAGGTCTCCTTAATAGGCCACAGGCCAGATCAGGCTAAGGTATAAAAAAAGGCCTATAACCAGGGGCGGATTTAGAAGGTAGGGATGGCCCCACAAAAATTACATAAAGGAACCCAAAATTTTAGAAAATTATCTTCTGGCCCAAATTTTTTTTTATAATTTTCACTTTAATCCCTCTATATAAAGTACGTAGATGGACTAAAATAAATTTTTTTAGATTTTTTGACACTTAAATATAGTTTCATAAACATTTAGGTCATATTCTGTAATTTTTGCATGAAGGAGAAAACTCAATTAACAACGTTGTGCAGATTTTATGTTTTTAAAAATTTGTTAGTATTTTTAGTTCACTGGAGAGTTTATTAGCGAAATTGTTCCTGAGCCAATACTTCGTTGGCGAAATTACACCTTAATTCAAAATTAAAACATAAAAGCAAATAACAAACTTTAAGAAAAGTAAATTCTTGTACTTTAGTATGTCATACTACAATATTTTCAAACAAAGTGAGTAATTGGTGAAAGTAATACAGCATAAGCATCTTGGATACGCTTAATACTAATAATAATAATAAAAAAGGATATGCTATATGTAGTATATGAATTAAATCTAAATCTAAGTATAAATATCAGATATTAAGAAGTATTAAAGACTGAATGAAGAAGGCAACATATCAAATGTATTCACTTGTTCTTCAATCGGTTGCAAAATATGTGTTTTTCTTTTAAAGTTTTAAATAATTCATATGCACTAGAGAGTGAAAAAGTACATTTTTTTATATTAAAATTAAATAGATAGTTGTGCCAAGTGCCAACGAATAACAACTTGGTCAACCCATTACAAAGAAGCCCAAGTCAGCAGAAGGATATTCCCGGCCTCCGTGGCATTACATCGAACAGGTATTAACACATTTTACAGAAGCATCAGCTTCCTTCTAATCCAGCCAGGTACGGTGCGCCAAATTTAACAAGGACAAACAAGGAGCATCCTCGCCCATCTGATACTTATGCTCGACTCCTTTGTTCTGGGTTATAAATTTTCCTTCGGGCTTTATAGCTATTGAGTGTTTATATATAAAAGATACTATATCAAGTTGGTTATTACCAGAAACGACCGGGAGTAGATCCTCTACCCATCCTCTTTCTCCTCATCTCTTATAAATACCTCAAATGTTAGAAAAAGAAAAAGAAAAAAGGTATCAATATTTGGAGGAGGGATTTACAAGGGATAAGGAGAAAGTGAGAAAGTGGATGGGTAGAGGATCCACTCCCGAAAGACCCATGACTAGAAGAGCCAAAAAGCGGATTGCCTAGGAGTTGGGAATCGGGAAAACCAAAATGCTTCAAAACATCAGATCAAGAAATTGGACAGAAATAACTGTCCATATTATTAATGCAGCCGAGGACAAATAAAAGTGAATATAAAAAAACCTTTATCTGATGAAGGAAACAAGAGTACAAATTCAATAATGCTCTTTTTAAAGAACGTTTGCCTCAATGGTAATATGAATAACATGAGACATCTATCTTGCGCCGCCCCCCCCCAAACACACACACAAAAAGGAAGATCTTTGACCATCCAGTGTGACAAGAACATATTAGGGTTCAGTGTCAGATACATACTCACAAATTCACAATGCTATAGAATACGAAAAAACAAAAAGAATGGCAAGGCGAATGTAGATCTTTTCACTATAACATTCCATCATGAGGTCTCCTTGTCCACTGACCCTGTAAGCGGTCCTTTTTGCTGTATACACTACATATATTTATCTCAACCGCTCAACTAATTATCCCAAGCTCATGGGTCTCCAAGTCTGACCCCAACGACGTGGTGATTAAGTTCAAGAGGCTAATAGATATGAGAAGTTATGGTTGACACCTTACACTGGGCCATAATGCAGGACCGATGAACAGTGTGAGGAGAAAGGGCAAACATCCTATCAAGGGTGGGCCAAGTCTACTCTACACAAAAATATACAACATGATACTATTGAATAGGTGGGGGGAAGAAGAAAAAAGCTTATAAGCCAAAAACTTTGATTAAATGACATAAGAAGATCTTATCTGGAAGAATTCTTTTCATTTGTTAGGCAGAGCTTTTCCAGAGACAACTCCTTGCTGACTAATCGAAGTAATGCTACCACTAGTTCCCGTATTCTTAGTTCTCTGTCCATCAAAAGAACAGAACTTTCAAAAACCAAATGAGGGAGACAAACAGAAGACAGAAAGAAATAAATAAAGAAAAATGGTGGCCAGTGTTATCTTCAATACTTTTGGAAGGTGAAGGCTTCCTCCAAGGTTAAAGTCTAAAAAGGATTACAGCGTGATCTGTCAAAGGCATGTGATCCACATTAAGCTAGCATTCAGACACGGGTTTCAGCAAATGTATCAACTGCAGGAAGATTTTCCTTCTTAGCTTCCTTGTCATTTATATTCGTGACATTCTTTTAAGAGACTTCATCGCTAAATCAATCAGTTATGCTCTTTCTTTTTCTTGCCTCACTTATTTATATTAGTGAATCACACACCTTTCCTATAACAGACGTCTGAATTCACACCCCCCCTCTCTATTTTGAAAACCACACCATCTTCTCTTGAAATTAAAAATACGGGCTACCTTAATCTCCCTCGTAAGCTGTAAAAGATGAGCTGTGTGTTACCCATTTAGACCAAATAACATAACGTCCATTCTACAACAAGTATTCAATGCGTATTTGATTAAAATAAAAATATTCAAGTTTATAAATTTTGAATAAATTAAAGTTATAGTTTTGAACATGAAATAAATATCACTGAATCTAAAACATGTCTTCTAATATTTTATTTTTTTCAATATATTTTAGAAGTATCTTGGTCATATCTAATAGATATCGCCTTACTTATCAAAGGCACAAGAAGCAATCTGCGGCTCTGCGCATTAATCAGTCCACGTCTTGCTGTTGAATTAATCAACTTCAGATTTATTTTATTATTTATTTAATGTTTGAAAGTCTGTTTGTTAGCAAAATGATAGGATCACTAGTTAGTGGTGAGTCCTCTGAGTCATTTCTTTATGCATCTAATTTCCAGAGAATGTAGGGAGAGTCCGTTATTTCAATTGTAATTTATTTTCTATAAATATCTTAGTTATTCCCAAAACTAGGATATGAGTTAATAAATATTATTCCTGATATTTGGAGATTCTCCTGAACTTCTTATTCTTTTAATCGTGAGATTCTTACTGTTAGAGGAGTAGAAGAGAGTTACTTTTTTATTTTAATTTCCTCTAAATACATTTTCATTCTCATACTTGGTTTCCATCAATATCTTGGCTTAAAAAAAAAATTGTATTACTGTGTTGTTCAAAATGAAGAGAAGGCTGTGTAATTTAAGCACTTTGTGGGAGGGAGGATAGTAATTTACTGCACATACTTTTTTGGACTTCAGCTATTTATGTAAGATTATCTTATTCTACCTCCTTCTACTCTCTTTTCCTGATTCTTCATATTTTGTCTATCCACAAGACGACTAGTTTACATGTCATCTGCTTAAATTCATATTTGTGTGCTCATGTCAAAGATTCAGAGTTGGTTTACTTTTTTTACCATGATTAAGAGTTATATTACACTAAATATAGTTACTTTACCTCGATAAAACAAGCTCACTAAAGGAAGGAAGGAGCACAAACAGGTGGGGACGCCTGTGATGCTTCGCCTTGTCATCTGCTAATCCACTTCTCAGATATGAGTGTAAAGGAAGCGATGAAGCTGTGTCACGATGTATTATGAGATGGGCCAATTCTTGGAGAACACACATAATTTCCTCGAGTCTTGCTTTTGGTAATGGATGCTCACCTGCAGGAAAATCACACACATTAAACATGGGAAAACAGTGGGAGATCTAAAGTTAGGAGTATCCACATTCATTATTATAGAACATATTGTTCATTAAAAAAAGCTCACCTAACTCATTCTCATCCGTCTGAAACCTGCTCAAGATGTATTCACATCTGGTCATGAGCATAGTAATTGAGATTTTGCTGACTTCAGATCTTGTCAAATTCCAATCGGCTTCCTTGGGACAACTAGAAACAGGATACAGCATTGGAAAATAATCAGATTATAAGCTATATGAATGAATAACTAGAGAGAGAGAAAAGCCCATCAAAGACACACATTGATAAGCATTTTACAGAGAACAGGGAAACAGCCAGAGTAGATGATGTAAAAAAATAAAAGAGAGAGCGCATCAAAAGGCCTCAATAAAAGTTTATCACAATCCCAATCAAGCAAAAGATACTTAATCTACCAAGAAATTGAAATATCAATTTAAAAGAATTGTATAAGCACTCAGGTACAGCACCTGCTCAAAGAAAACAACTTCTGTAAACATGTCAATGAAAATCTACTGCAGTGTGAAGGCATAAGCTCTACAGTCTCCACAGGTAATGAGCATGTGCGTGATGCACAACGGTCTAGGGTGCTGACTAGCCGCCACAGAATCTGAGAACATGTACAGTATTAGGGAGAAAGAAAGAACAAGCAAAATGTAGCTTTGAAACCTCAAGCTAGTGAGACCATTTCTGGAAAATATAATACTGCAAGAAAAGCTTGAAGTAAGCACATAGAGTGAAGTTCAGGTTGAACAAGCAAGCATCTTTTGGTGGCAATAAGAAACTACCATAGCAAAACTTACTCCATAATAGTTTGTCAGCACTTGAGAAAGCTCCTCCAAAAAATCCAGGTATCAGCACTTTATTTGAGAAATAGAATTTTTTTCTTTCTTTTTTTTTGGGGGGGGGGGGGGGGGGGGGCCGTGTTGGAGGCAATACATAAGTGAGAGAAAAGTTATAGTTTTAGAAGACTAGTTTCTTTTGTATCACCGACAACACAATAACCAAAGCCACCCTTCTTTCTCCTTTAAATAAGACAAAAATTTGATATTGGAGTAACATATAACATATACAATTATCGCACAGCAAACACCCTTCAAAGCCTAATTCCTATTATAAACCCATCGAAAAATACATATGGGCAATCAATTGGCAAATAAAGGACAGTGCCATCAAGACCAAGTATTCATATAGTGATTGGTGAGAAACTCACATCTGTCGGAGCATCAATTGGCAACTTCAGGACAGTGTCACCAAGAACCTTTAACATTGACATCTCAAGGGACTCGTCAGCCTCTAATACCAATGCCGAGAGAGAATTTGAAGGAAGAGCTCGCCCACAATATCCAACTAGGAATATTTCATAAACATCTGCAATTTCTTTCCATATACGAGTTCTAGCAGGTTTGCTAAAGCTAGAATCCGGACTGCTGTAGATTAATTTGCTAACATAGTCAATAAGGATTTGGTTGAATGCTTCAACAGCTAACCTCCAAAGTGCACTGTCCGGGTTGTCTCTTCTGGTTGTCAAGCATCTGAATTTTGACATGATAGCATTATTGTAAATATTTCTAATTGATTTTTAAAAAGAATATATAAATATTTAAAGGATATATAATTTTGAATCCATTAGACAACAATTGAGTTTGAAGAACTTGCAGTTGCCGAGTAAAGGTTTGACTTTGAGATGAGCTGTATCAAAGGTTCTCGCAGAGAAGGTTGGATAAATTGTTTTAGATTTCTCTAAGGGCCTGTATGATATCTCTACATTTTAACACATTGAAATTGCACAAGGAGCTGATCTTTTTGCACATATATAGATAAAAAAAACTATTGTTCAAAACTTGAATTGCAATTACTACCTTCCGAGGCTTTGAATAATTTCAGGGTATATAATATACTTTTCAACTACTGGAGCCTGCAGAAAAAGATCTACCAGCACAGGAACAAGCTTTTCTGCAAAAATATAACTAGGAAGGTCTGCATTGACAGCTGCAGTTGATACAGTTCCTGAAGACGTTACTTTATCAGGTGATACTGAAGCAGTTCCATTAGGTGCTTTGAACTTCTGAGAGTCTACAAGAATAAGTGTACATTTCATATAAGCTTTTGCGCAAAGGTAAACTGAAAAACTGGCTGAGGTACAATGATATTCCTCTATACCTGGGACAATGTTATAACTTCTTGCATGATCACTTTTATCATCTTCACTCTGTAAATGAGAATCTTCCCCAGGAAGATACTGCAGGAACTCTCGAAGAAGAATAAGCCACATAGAAGAAATGTGCTCAGTTGGACGTAACAGTGGTATAATTTCCAGAATTGTCCGTAGCACAGGTGGGACATTTCCCTATAAGGGAAAATAAAAATAAAAAAACAACTTCCAAGAAAATATTTCAACCCAACAGTTCAAATTGTAACCGTACTACTGCTACCCAAACAGATTCTTCGTATTACTGCAGGAATCAAAGAACAAGAGGAAGACAAGGCTATTTACTGCAAGACTGTGTATAGTACATAAGACCGCACCAAGCCAACATGAGTACATCTAGGAAAACGGCATTTTAAACAACCCAATAATACTTCTCAAGAATAATTGTCATACAAGATTAACAAAGTGTAATTCCAATTTCTGCTGCATATGCTCCCAAATGCCCAAACTATTTCCACACAGATTACGTTGTAACTTGTAAACAGTTATGAATACATTCTCTCATATGGTGCAAGAATCATGGAATTAAGAAATCAAGCAATCTTATAGTCAGTTTTAAAATTTAGATATGATACTTTTTCCAAGTATTGATAGAATAAGGGAGCTAAAGATGAAAAAAAATTCAAAATTATGAATGACGGTCTCAACTTCCAAAAGAATGAGTCAAAATACAGAAAAACACAAACATTAAAGAAACTGAATACATCAGACTTACAAATTCTACTTCAAAGTTATCATTAATTAACATGGCTTGCTTCACAGCTATGCTTATGATTGCAATAAATCGTGTGTACATTTCATCATTGAACATCCCTTGAGCTTGCACATATAGTTCTCCTGATGGACAAATAACATATCAGAATATTGTCAGTCCAGCGTGACTATTTGTATCTGAAGAGTAGACTTAGCTACGATGCAAATAAATAAATTAAAATAATTAATGCAACATTTTATTTGATGATGTTATTAACTTACACAATATGAAGAGAAGAAACAAATTAAACAGAGGCCCAAAGGCTGGCCTGCTCCAGTAGAGAAGGAAATAAAATAGTAAATGCCAACAGAATAAACTAAGAAATCAAATCCTGGGGAGCCATTGCAAGAAATTTGGGGAATCCTAGAAATGAGGGATCAATGAGCTGATTTGATCAGCTCCCTTGATCACACCATATCTAGAATTAGACAAATTTGAAATCAATAAACCATAATCGCCTTTATGATCACACTTACTACTAACAATATTACACTGTCCCTCATCTCTCTGATAAAGAAAAATTAAGTCCATATATTACCAAGACCATGCAAAACCTCCTGCTTCACCTTGGTGGCAGCATTGGAGCTGTAACTGGGTGGCTTTTCCAGAATAAGCTCATAAATATCAAGTACTGATACGAGGTAAGGCATTGGCATGTTTCCCTGATTCATGGAATTGCGTTAATAGACTCAATACTAAGATGGGTGTCCTAAACTAGTTTAGCTTCCTCATATATGATAAATTAAAATCCAAAATGTCTAATTTTAGGGATACAAGAGGCCCCATCTCTTCAGTTGCAAGCAAAAGACAAACTAGAGTTCAGACAATAATAGTTACCTTTGATGAGTGGGAAATCACAGTTGTCTGCAAGCAGTTAATGGCAGCAAGTGCTACCTCTTTACTACCATTTAAGTAGCTATTTTCAACAAAATGCAGCAACAACTCCCATCCTGCATAGAGTCAAATTGAAACAGAATTGTTTGTGAATTCATTAAACAAACTATTAGCCAAATGAAAAATTTAATGATGAACCTACCAGACCAGAATTTATCGAGGCTCTTCAAAAATGGAAAGAATAGTCGTAATATACGAGCTATTCCACCAAGAACTAGCACAAGTGTCTCATCCCACTGTTTCTGAGCTGTGTTACGACTGCAAATTCATTTCAACAAAAATGTTAGAGGAAATCAGGAAAGGGCCATGAGATTAATAAAGCAGCTAATTGTAAAGCATTCAAAGTATAGTCAGTTTCACTATATAGTCATCTTATCAGTATAACAAGCAAAGAGGTCAATACTATGCGCACTGTTTCAGAGTCTCTTCAGTGAATACATTTGTTGATAACAAGTTTTTTAAAATCATTGTCATTTTATGGTTTGGGTGTCCCATATTTCTGTTAGGTCACACGACTATGTTGATGTTGTACGAGTATGTAAATAAGAGTGGGTATGTGATAAGAACCGAACTAGGTAACTGATTCAACGAACTCTGAACTTATGGAATTAGGCGATGGATTTTACCAATTCAATAAGAACAGCCAAATACTTCAGTAACTAAGCAAGCCAGGATCTGAAACCTACTTAAATACTCAAGCCCAGGAGAATTACTCCGATAATTTACTCTCTTAAACTCTTCGATGATTTTATTGATAGGCTTAGAGGCTAATAAATAGGACTAGGGTTACAAGAGAGTGACTCTAATTATGAAATTCAAATAGATAATAAATCTAGATCCTAACAACCAAATCTATCTAGTTATGATAGATATTTATTTCCTAAGATAATCAATAAATCTAAATCCTAATAGCTAAATCTATCTAATTGTGATAGATATCTATTTCCTAAAGATAATAAAAATAATCAAAAAGACTCAATAAAAATAATAACAAAAGATAATTAAAACAGATAAAATAAATTAAATCCTAAGACGCTTATTCTTCCTAGCGTAAACTAATCCATAGTGATTCGGGTTGCTATCAGTATGTATGCAGGTTAGGGTTGGCATTGGAATTAGCAGTGTTCAGTCACAGTAGTGGCACTGTGTTGTTGTCGTATAAGTGGGTGTATTCTAGGAAGAAGATTCTTTTCACAGTAACGAACCTGGGCATCATTAGGGGCATGATATAAGAATGAGGCTTGCGCTCATTTTGTAAGGCAGATTTTGAGAAATAGAAAAGAAATTCAGGAGGTCTTCATAACCTGGTATTAGTGCCATTTTACCACTCACCATCAATAGTTCTAAAATAAATCCTATACTCTCAGAGGAGGCCACGCAACATTGTTCTATACATATTGTTTTAAGTGAAATATGCACATACCGAGTCAAAAGTCAAATTGTATCTAATCTCCGCTGTACTAAACATGGTTTATTCTAGCAGGCTAGCTGTAGATTATAGGTTTTCCTGGTTCATACCAACCAGAGCAACAGCTTTCACTGGCAAGTTCCCCTTTTTCCTCAAAGTCCAGATTACAGGCTCTAGTTGTTTGAATTCAGATAGTATCTAGAGAGGCAAATTGTCGTTATTCAGATCTATGTTTAGAAGTCTCTCCAGCTCAGTTTCTGACAAGCACAACGTTAGACCAAAAATTCATAGATAAGCTCAGGCCCCAGGATATTCACACCATCATAGCACCTGTTATAATCGGTGATCTTTGGTCCGACCACCAGTTGTCCCTTTCAATTTGCATAATAGCAATACAAACAAGCTCAAGGTCTGTCAACATCTCCATAATTTCTCTTTATGATCATGATTGGTCTCCTCAAATGTTTCATTTGCTTTTGTAACAATTTGTATCATTAAAGTTGAATTTTTTTCTGAACAAAGTTAAATGTATTTGACAAAGTTAATATAATGTCCTTTCCATTTCAATGTATTGAGCACAATGTCATATGCTATGCACCCCATAGTTTTAGTGGTGCACAAGGCAAAGCTGCCAGAGTGCCATACACAAGTAACAAATATGATATGAACCAACATTTAAATATAGCTT
The DNA here is from genome assembly GCA_037074495.1 of Acacia confusa. NCBI lineage: Eukaryota > Viridiplantae > Streptophyta > Magnoliopsida > Fabales > Fabaceae > Acacia > Acacia confusa. The sequence goes on along the minus strand of CM073507.1, from coordinate 793,516 downwards.
GTACAAAAGCCAAGGGCGATGTGCAATAGCATTTGAGATGATGATTATGATATCATCATTATCTTCAATATGATTATTTTCCATTTAATGAGATACAAAAACACTTATATAAGCTTCAGCATGAGAGCAAATTTTAAGGAATTTATGACATTATTTTTACATGTTTGTCTTTTCACTTGGCCCACTCCATATGTTTCAGTCTCCCTTACTTTCTTAACAGAAGATAACAACAAGGACATCGATAAACTGGAGGAAAACAAGATTGATCAACTTTATATACCTATGATGTATGAGCATATGAACTGCCTTTCCCCCTCTAGTTCCAAGTTCTTTCCCTTGCCGTTCATCTTTTGAAGAAGTGGCAGCCTATATGTGAACAAAAATTTTCATGCCGCTTTATGATTGAAGCAGACTATAAATTCTCAATTAATAATGGTTTCAGCTTACCATGTGAGAAGCACGCTCCAATGTTGGGAATATATAATTCCAAAGACAATTTTCCCACATTCCTTTCGTAAGCTTTTGTCCATGAGTTCCTAGAGTTTGAAAAAGTGTTCTAACAGCAGAATTCCTGACCTGAAATACAGAACTTTAAGGAACAGAACATTTATAGCCACAATGAAGCTAATTGCTAATGAAATTCATATAAACAAAGTTATACATACAAAAAAAAAAACCAGCAAGATGATGTGCTTCATTCAAAAGACTACGGAGGGAGATAGGAAGGCTATGATATATAATATTTCACTGTGAACATCCAAGGGAAAGAAATAAATTTAAGAATGTCAATGCCTCAACAGCAGTGTGCGTGATGCAAATGATACTTGTTAAAGTATTCATATCCTCAGACAGTCCCAGTCTTCACATTTGCTTAACACTTCACAATAGCGCATACAGAAGAAAAAACCATAAAATGCCAAACATGCTGCTTGAGAAGATTAATGGATCGGGCTAACAAATATGAGTATAAACTTTCCCACATCATAGCATTCAATTTTAAGCAAGCTTTATTATTTTTTTATGGTTGAATAATTATGCTCTCAACAGTTGACAAAAGATAGGAAACAACCAAACAAGATTTTTCAAAACAATATCAGGCTGGAAAAGACAATCTTATTGTTTCTTTCATGTAATGAAGCTCAATCTTCCCCATAAATACACTTGTTCTCTTTCAAACACTTCCAAATCCTGGGTACATCCAATATAACAAAATGAGGAGACAAGGAAAGAGGAGATTTGGAAAGTAAAAAGAATAAAAAAAATTCATCATACCTCTGGTCTCTCATCAGCCCCAAGGTTTTGAAGTAATGAGAAAACTGAGAACAAAAGCTCATCACAATCAACATCATACAAATAGGTAGCATGTTCTCTGATATCCTTGGAAACACCAAGTGTCTGTTCCTCCATCTTTTCACTGTCTATCTGCTTCAATATAGAACCAACACCTGAAATTCCTCAAGACAGCAGCATAGTGACAATGTAGTGCAGTTCAGACTAATAACTATCAGCAAATTGATAGACAAACAAACTTGAACCTGTTTCATTTTCTTCCAAGGATTTATTAAGAAGGCCCTTGGCAATGAAATCAGTCATAGTCCATAGGAGGCCAATTGCAGTCAGGCTTATGTTTAACTCTGTCTTTTGGGCACTATATGTGGCAGTCACATCTACACACCTGCAATTTATATAACTACACACATGAGACAACAGAAGGAGCACACCTATGCATGCATTTATGTATTGAGTAACCCACGAATTGACTAGGTATGCATGATCAGCAAGTTGTAAAACTAATATGTAAAAGCATCCTCCCAATCAATGGACGGGAAGGAGCAAAGCACCTCAGGAGAGCAAAACAGGCAACTCAAGCAGACAAGGTCCCACAGCAAGTTAATTCCAAGGAAGTGAGAACTCTTACAATACAACTGACGAAGATTAAAAGAGCTCTTGTTGGGTGTCCAAAAGCTTTAGGGTTCTTTGCGATAGACACTGATATTGTTATAATTGAGTCAATGCATGAGAGTATAATAGAGCTGGAGATTCACAAAGGGTTTACAGCTATTTCCTAGGACCTGAAGCAGAAGCTAAAGTAAAGGAAATGATGTAAAAAGCAACAACAGCAGCAGTAAAGGAGATGGAGTAAAGAAGGGGTGATTAAGTAGGTTTTAGATGCAGCTAGAGTGTAGGTAGTGTTGTTGCAGCTTTTTGGTCTTTAAACCCTCCATTTCTACCAGAGAGAGGAGAGTTCAGTCTTTTGGATAGTAAAAGTGTGTTTGGGAGTGTAGAAGAATACTCTGAATTCCTTACCTATTCATGTACATATTGTGTGTATTTATACAAGAGGAGAGAGCCTTAGTATTAATGGCTCTTAATGATAATTGATCCCTAATTCTTGATTTCCTCAAATCTCTAATTATCCTTAAATCCCTGATTGTTAGGGATACTAACTACATTGATTGTTTCCTAATACTATTATTTCCTAACACTCCCCCTCAAGTTGGAGCATATCATGCCCAACTTGTTACAAAGATAAACCCAACTTGTTACAAAGATAAAAAACTGATAAAAAACTTATTTCATACACTCCCCCTCAAGCTGAACACAGCTTGAACGTGAGCAACTTTCAAAGTGAACAATTCACCAGCTTCACCAAGAGCCCGATCAACACAGAGTACCAAACTAGAGTTGAAGCTGCAGGAAACGATCTCACAAGAGACCAAACAATTAACCAAAAAAAATCACCTCACTAGAGGCAAAGAACAGACGGGTCAAACAAAGACCACCAAACAGCAAATAATTACCCAGAAATAACCAACTGAATCCAAGAAGTAGAACCAAACTCACAATCTGGAATGGTGAACTTAGATCCTAAAACCCAAATGGAAGTAAGCAAAACCACAGACTCCAACCACAAGTACGGCGCCAAAGACAAAAGAGCACTTCACAAACGTGCTGGAAAACGTCACAAAGCAAGCATCCAGCCACTATAAACAACTGAACGTGCACTAAACGAAATGTCGGTTGTGCTGAAAAAAGTGGAAACGAAACAACTGAACTAAGCCTCACAACGCAACCTTCGAAGCAAAGAACCGGCCTATTCACACCGGGAATGAAGATTCGACGTCAGAGAACATAGCACAGCACCTGGGCGATTAAAAAGGCAATCCCAGCAGTCAAAACAGATGCACAAGGTAGGTGAAAAACGCACCATAGTTCTCAAACTAGAAAGTAATCTTTGTCTAACGAGGTCGACTCATGGAAAGTGACATCTGTAGACACAAGGTAACGCCGAAGAGTGAAAGAATAGCACCGATAACCCTTCTGAACCCTAGAATACCCAAGGAAGACACACTTAAGAGATTTAGGATCAAGTTTGGTAACAGTGGGATGAACATCACGAACAAAACAGACACAACCAAAGATTTTAGGGTCAACAGGAAACAAGGGTTTGGAAGGGAATAAGGTGGTGTATGGAGAAGTACCATTGAGAACAGGAGATGGCATACGATTTATAAGAAAGCACACAGTAGACACAGCGTCAGCCCACAAGGGTTTAGGAACATTCATTTGAAACATTAGAGCCTAAGCAACTTCTAATAAGTGTTGGTTCTTGCGTTCTGCAACACCATTTTGAGCCGGTGTATCTGGACAGGAGGACTGATGAAGCATGCCATGTTGGAGCATATAGGTTTGAAATTGGGCAGAAAAATATTCTTTAGCATTGTTACTCCGCAAGGTTTTGACAGACACACCAAACTGAGTTTTGACTTCAGCACAAAAATTGCAAAAGTGAGAGAACAACTCGGAACGACTTTTCATTAAGTAGAGCCAGGTGGTACGAGAGAAATCATCAACAAAAGTAACAAAGTACCTAAAACCAGGCTTCGACTCAACATGACATGGGCCCCAAACATTAGAATGTACTAAATCAAAAGGAGACGCAACTCGTTTATTAACGCGAGGTGCCAAATGAACGCGATGATGTTTAGCAAACTGGCATGACTCACATTCTAAAGACGACAAATGATGGAATTGAGGATACATCCTCTTCAAAGAAGACAAAGACACATGACTTAAACGACAATGCATGTCAAAAGGAGACGAACCACCAGAGCAAGCAACTGAACGCGATACCTGATCCTCAAGAAAGTAATGACCTCTAGATTCATAGCCCCGACCAATGACTTGCTTCGTTGTGAGATCCTGAATGAAACAATGGTTAGGAAAGAGTGTGATAAAACAGTTTAATTGGCGAGTAAGCTTGCTAGGAGACAAAAGGTTAAATGCAAGATCAGGGACATTAAAGACATGTGATAAGGAAACGGACGGAGTAGGTTGAACAGTGCCAGAACCAAGAACACGAGAGTAATAACCATTGGCAATTGTTATACTAGAGGGGGTGGCATATGGCGTGTATGAAGAGAACAAATGATGGTTACCTGTCATATGATCAGTAGCATTGGAATCGATGATCCACTTCGAAGAAGAAGTAGCAAGACTAGAGGCAATATTACCTGTAGCAAGAGCAATGGAAGGCCTAGACGTAGATACAGCCATTAAGCTTCACCAGAAGCAAGTGGAGCACCACAACAACCAGTAGAGGAAGTTCCAAACCCTAAATAATCAAGAGTGCAACAAACAGAACCTCTCCAAGCAAAATTACAAAGAGACAATGAACTCAAATGAACCAACAAACGACCTACTAGAGGTAAACCAAGGTGAGATAACCACCAAGAAGCAAAATCCAGCCATCACACCAACAACCAAACCGTAGAAACACGGTCAAATAATCAAAAAACTCAGCACCAAATGGTCACACAAGGACCAACAAAACAGATCAAAGACGAAATAAGCCAAATCAACTCTAGAAAGCCCACAAAGAGACCATAAACGAGCAAAAATGAATAGGGCAGAGGAGCAAACCACACGGTATGAGGATGAAACCACCTGGGTCAAGACGGGAATGAAGAGTCGATCCCAGAAAAGCAAACGGCGACGGTCAACTCGCCGGAGAATGGGCTCACGCACCGGCGCGTGGCTTGGACGACGGAACTCCGGTAGGCGCATGAACCGATTCACGCACAGGCGAAATGGACGGCGGTCGGTGGGGTTCCGCCGATCGGCACCGTCTGAGCACGATGGGGCGGCGTGTGGAGGCTGAAACTCGCCGGAACTTGAAACCCTAATCTCCTCTCGCTCACTCGTTTCACTGGACAGAACGCACAAAGATGGAAAAAAACTGAAAAAAATATTTCAGGAATCAGAACCTAATTGCTCTGATACCATGTAGAAGAATACTCTGAATTCCTTATCTATTCATGTACATAAGGTGTGTATTTATACAAGAGAAGAGAGCCTTAGTATTAATGGCTCTTAATGATAATTGATCCCTAATTCCTAATTTCCTCAAATCTCTAATTATCCTTAAATCTCTGATTGTTAAGGATACTAATTACATTGATTATTTCCTAATACTATTATTTCCTAACAGGAAGAGTTCTGGCCTCTCGAAGTCCAGAGTTTCTGTCTTATGTATTCCTAGGTTTCTATTTTGAGACTGGAACTGAGTTATAAATGCTGTAATTTGCTTTGGGTGTAAGAGGGATCAGGGTTTTATCTGGAATCAGATATATCTCTTGTAATTCTGATTCAGTTATTATCAAAAAAAATAAATTTCAAAACCCCAGTTATCTAAAATGTTTTGCTGTCTTTTGTTCCTGCCATGTATTATATGCCTTGTTAGAGTGCAGGCTCTAACAATTTTGATAGAGCTGGAGACTCAAAGTCTTGAGTTTCCAGCTCTCTCAGAATACTCATCTAAAAGAGAGCTCGTCTGAAGGCAAAGTAAATCCACCATCAGATTTGAAGATGGATAATCTCTAACCTAAGCAAGAACTACAAGTTTCTATTTACATCATTAATGAGTTTGCTCAAAAATTGAGGCATGTCAGCTATCTGGAAGAAAGAAGAATCAGAAGAGGAAGAGAGGAAACACATTATTATGCACAGTCCATAATGCCCTTGTTATTATTTCTCCACAGCATAAATTCCTTTTTATTACTTATTTCATTATTTTGAAGTAGTGGCACAAGTGTCATTTTCATTTCATTCAATTCACTTTATTTTCTTTTTTCATCACATTACTTTTCATTCTTTTACGCCAATTGTATCATTAATGCTTAAAAAAAAAATCTCCATGACATCCCACAAGGAATTAAATGCCAAGTCGGTTGGGAAATTTACCAAAATAAGAATTTATAACAAAAAATTTCCCAAAATAAGGCACTGTGCAAAAGTTATACCAAACTAAGGCAATTGGTGGTGCCATGTCAGGCGACGCCACTAGTGGCGTCAAATCACCTAACACCATTGCCCTCCACGTCAGCCAAACGAGTCAGTGGCGACATGTCAGAAGACGCCACTACTGGCATCTTGGTAACTGACGCCACTAGTGGCGTCTGTTACTATAATGCCACTAATGTGGCGTCACATTTAAGTTATTAAAAAAAAATAAAAAATAATTGTTGCAATTGCAGCGTGTCTGTGACGCTGCAATTGCAGTGCATAGAGTAGGGGCATGTTTGACACACCCTTGCTTTATGTTATATAAAAAAAATGTGTATTCTTCATTTATTTCTTCAATGAACTACACCAATCAAATGGCAATTTTGAAAAGTTGTTCAAGTTTTTGGACGTTCAACTACTTCGAACTATTTTATTTAATCCCATAAAAATTGTTAGTGGAGTCTTAAAAATACAGTGGAAGTATGACAATGGACCAAACATAAGTGACGATACAATTTTTGCTAATTTTTATATTACATAATAAATATGTTTTTATTTAAGTATTATAAAGGATAATTTGGTAAATTATTAAAGTTGGAAATATAGTAAAAAATTATATTCAGTTCACTTTTCCCCTTTTTGTTCATGATTTATTTTTTTTCCCCACACAGGACATAACTTTTAATACCCCATTCTTAATGTATTCAAATATAACATACTCTAAAAGGATAGACTTCGTTGACAAGGAATTACTGGAAATGACTTATATAATTATTCAAAGAAATTATCTAGTGATAAAATATTTAAGTTGATGTATGTGATGAGAACCGTGCAATTAAAGGGCCACCTTCCAATCATAGATCCAAATTGAAAGAATAACGAATATTCATATAATATTATTATTGACTTGTATATCAGCAATTTTTTTTTTTTTTTATAACAGAAAGCAGGGGCGTGTCTATATGCTGCAATTGCAGCAATAATTTTTTATTTTTATTTTTTTTTAACATAGAGCAAGGGTGTGTCTCACGCCCCTGCTTTGATGTGACGCCACTTAGACACGCCCTTGCTCTGATGTGACGCCACTAGTGGCGACAGTCTATATGACGCCACTAGTGGCGTCTTCTAACATGAAGCCACTAGTGGCGTCATACGTGGCAACGCCATTGATCCCACTAGCTGACGTGGGGGGCAATGGGACGTGGGGGGCAGTGGCGTTGCCTAACACGACACCACTAATTACCTTATTTGAGTAAAACTTTTGCACAGTGCCTTATTCTAGGAATTTTTTTGTTAAAAGTTCTTATTTTGGTAACTTTCCCCAAGTGGGTTAGTAAACTTGCCAGGCACATGTATTATTGTAAATGCAATGGAGAGTAAACAATTATGAAAAACTGGGATCTTACACATGAAGGCAGTCTGCAGGTATCGTGGACAGTCCATTGTTCATTATCACTTGAAGGTTCTGTAAAAGAAATAATAAAATAGTAGGGATGAAAATCAGCATAGATGACACCTTCATACAACTCACAGCGCATGAAAACTAACAAACTTTAGAATCACACTAATATATATAAATCACAATAATGAAAGTAAGCATGCATTAAGACTGAAAATATGTGCAATAATTTTAGAATTTGATGAGTGAATAACAAAACAAAAGGCAAGACAGCAATTGATGAAAATGTTAACGAGAACTTTCAGTGCCGCTTATGTAGGAGTATAACAAGAGATAAATCAGTGACCTCAGGTCCTCATTGCTGACCTGAAAACCAAGAGTGACAAGATCCTTCTCCGACACATCAGCTACAGACCTTTGGGCAAGGCATGAAAACAGAGGTCAACCAAAGAGTTAGAAATACATATTGATGCAGTAGAGGAATAGTAACAAGGCCAACCTTAACATTTCGAGTATATTAGGCCAACTGAAATGAAGTTTTTCTCCATGTCTCTGAAAGTTAAACAACATAATGAAAAGAAGATAGGAATAAAAAAACAAAAAATGACAGCAAAAGTTGATCAAACTGCAGCAACATTACCTCTAAAACATGAAGAAGAATCTTCAATGATCCAACACGAACATCAACACTTTGAGTAGAAAAATAAAGAACCTTCAACGCAGAGATGACAGAGCATTCAAGTGACCTCAACTCTGAGATGCTCCCTTCAATCTACAAATAAATGCATACACGCATAAAATCTTATTTTCTTGTTGGAAATTGATTTCCCAGTCACCAAAAAGGGTAGAAGTTTCTTACTTCTTGAGAAGTTTTAGGCATCGTGAATTGTTTGAAATCTAGAAATTGATCTGAATCTAAGACAGCAGATATGGATCTATCCAGTGCATCAAGTGCCATGTTCCTCAAATGTGGATTAGAATGATCAGCAAGCTGCAAAATTAAATCATATCAGCAAGAATCAAAATGACACTAGAATTGCACATATCAAAGAGGAAAGATTGCGGAAAATAAAACCTCAAGAAAGTGACCCACAACTTGATCCCAAAATGGCTCCACTCCTACAGTGAAAAGAAAATCATTTGGCGATAATATTTTCACCCTTAAATTTTTTAAAAAATAAATATAATATAAAATCAAAAGTATCTCTGGGTAAAAGGTAAGAGGGCTGGAGCAATTAATCAACTTCTGACATAAATATAGAATGATCGGAGTGTTGTGGTAGTGTAAGGTGCATACTGTGAACATTATTCACAAGGATGGAAATCATTCTCTCCACAGAAAAACTGATGCTTCCCATTTTTTGACTGGCTGGTGCCAAGCTACTTGAAGTACTGGACATGCACTGATGTGAAAGCTGGCATAATGCAGAGAGAAGTGACTTCACTGCAGATATATTCATTAGAGCAGAGCTCTCAAATAGCTGCAAATGGATAGTACTGGGTTAGAGAAATGACCTATAAATTCCCTGAGACAAAATAATGCTAGGGAGAAAACAGAAGATTATAATTACCAATGAAAAGCATAACTCACAACAACAAAAGGAAATTTAAGTTACAGAAATTAAAATAATAAGCAGGGACTATATGTTTTGGCAGGAGCTTTTCAGATTACAAGCCTACAGCCATGGAAAGAAGAGCATCAAGAAATTTTTTCAGCTGACACTCAAACCCATAGTCAACTTACCAGTTTCAAGTCAAATTTCACATGTGCTGACAACCAAGATTGAATTTGGTCAACCTACCTGAGAATTCAAGGAAGAGAGGATATTGAAGTCGCTGTATTGGCTAGATGACTCCCTTGTGAACTTTGGGACTAGGGTAGAGACCTCCTACAGAATTAATTGCCATGGACCTCTATAAGCTTCATTTGCAGACATACCAGACAGAATTTTTTAATGAAAATACGCAACATATACAATGTACTTGGAAAAATCACACATGACATCTTGAGGAACTGTAAATGCAATTGACACATGACGGTTGTACTATGCAATCATACATCATCAAATCATATCACAGCTGTTGACATTTGTGGTCAAACAAAACAAGTGGTGAATAGGAAGGCTGACTCACTTGTATATTTACACACACAGTGGAAGCCCTCTCCATATTATATATACTAAACATGACAAACGTGAAAACAAAGGGTAAGCCTCAAAGACAACAAGCTCTTAAGATAATGAAATCAGAAAACTCCAGGACTCCTTGATGATAAAATCGAAAAGAGGCTTGAAATAAAATCATCCATAGAATTAAATTGACACCTAAAGGCAGTAGTGCACATAATGCTTTTCCTATAATTCATGTACAAGGATTAAATTGACACCTAAATTTTGTTTGATGGGAATCAAAATGGAACTGCGCTATAATGGTGCAGATTGACAGCAAAAAAATAGAATTCATTTCATTATTTATGATTTAACTATTATTATTGCATGGATAAAGGGATTTATCAATATCTAAAGTTTTGCAATATTGTTTTCCCACATTTATGTTCCTACGTTGGTCTCCTCCTATGTATATAAATACCATGCAAAATCTAATACAATCATCGGAAAATATTCAGACATTTGTCACTCTTTTACTTTACTTCGTATCCTCTACAATAAAGTCCAACTTCAATCTTCTTGTACCGTCATTGTGCCCAGAATTTAACTGTTATTTCAACCTAGGTATTGTACACTTCATAATTTTCTACTCAAGGTAATATGAACAACAAAAATAACTAGGCATTTAGCTAGATTTTTATAACTACATTAGATGGAGATCTTGCTCTTTTGCAGCAAGACATCGTTCATGCTAATATAACTCCAGAAATGTTTCACACTTGCTCTCAAATTAATAGGTGAAAATCAGCTTTTACTGGATACCAACCATAAAAAAATATAGGCAAGTTATATTAAGGCATGAATCTAACTTTTCAAATGTCCCAGCAAATCCATAAAATCAATTAAGCCACTAGATAAAAGCCCAAAATGGTTTAGCTTTATATTTTTTAACGCCCTAAAACTGCATAGACTCACTACTGTTAGCACTGAAATAGAACTCCTCACCACTTATCATGGAACAATGTATCCCAAAAGTTTCACGTTTTTGTATAAGACCCTAACATGGGTTAGATTTATATTTCCAACAAGTAATTACATTAGGGTTAATAAGTTATATCTATATTTAAATTTTCCTCTCTTTTATTTAAGCGACAGAACGCCAACAGACAAGACTGTTCATTCAAGTAGTTATCTATAAATGAATGAGCACATTGTCCACCTAGCTAGTGTATGGCTTGACTCTGAGTTTCACTAAAAACTAGCATTGCAATTCTAGCCCATTTCACTAAAGAATAATAAATAAAATTAAAAATTTACCTGAGTAGTGGCATGTGGGGAATGAATTGCTCGATCTAAAGCTGCTAAAGTTTCTAAAACCTGCAGTTGTTCAATGTAATCATTTACGAAAAGAACTCAATCTACTAACAAATAACATGGAAAAGTTTAACTACGTACCAAAACCCAAGAAGGGCCCAAAACATTATGTAACCTATGAGCAATGTTGAATAAGGTTCGCAAGGCCTAGTTCCAAGATCAGTCAGAGTCAAATGCAAACGTATAATAGCAACCAAGTGTTATAAATCCACGAAATAGAAAAAAAACTGCAGCGGGGATGAATACAAATGAAAAGGGGAGTTGCAAACTGCATATAACAGCATCATCAAACCAGAAGCGCTACCTGTACATTCTTGGGGGTAAGCACAATGCTATCCCTCAAATCAACTGATAATTCAGACCGCTTTGGTCCAGGAGACTGCAAAGCACTGCTCAAAATCTCAAATTTTAGCCAAAATACCAGCACTGCAGTTTGAATTATTGAATGCTACACTAATAATCATTAAGAAGAGTATCATGACCCACTGATTACAACTCCATACCTCTTTTTTTCTATTTCAACGGGAAAATTAATCGTAAATTTGCAAAGGGATGCCAGAAATGAATTTAGAGGTTCCACTGCTCGGAGAATCCCACATGCCTGTTATTCAATGTGTCAAGTGTCAAAAAATAAAAATCTAACGTTGATAATTCATCATTCATATAATCACTAAATAAGAATGTAGAACCACAATTGGGTTACCTGAGTGAATGCCTGATATCCCTTGAGTATTTCCAATACAATGGCTTCTCCTTGTGACCTTCAAATCATCCATTAGTAAGGCATGAAGGAATTTCTTAAGACGATTGTAGACTATAAATTGATAACAACAATTGACACTCATATAAAACATAATAAATCATGCTGAAATATTTTTTGGCAATGTAAAAAAAATAATAGATAGAAAAATTCATATCTAGTGAAAATACAAAGATAAAGCTCAAAACATAACAAAATCCTTATCAGACTCAATATTGTAAAGGAGCATTCTACAATCCACCAAATCATATGGAGGAATTCTAACAAAATCCATCATCCACCATATAATTAAAAGCTACCATCATGCTGATCACGCTTAAAAATTGAATCAAGTTTGTCCTGTATCAGTATATCTTAATAATAATGTACCACATTAGTTTCGTTTATGACCATACTTTTGTTGACCTAGGGCTACCTTTTTAAAAAAAAAAAAAAAATCCTAAGGTCACAGACACTTCAAAAATTTCCATAAGATTATTTAGAGCTAATTCCAAACAAACATTCAGAAATTTAGAAGTGATAATGGCAAGGAATTTGAAGCACTAGATAATTTAACATCCACTCCCCAACTTAAGGGCGAGTGTCAGAGATCTTATTGTCTGTGATCTGCTAGAGCATATCGCCAATTATCTTATGATTTTATTTAGATATATTTGTTCTTATTTTTCTGTTATCCATCTGTTATCTGTTGCCCACAGTTTTGAATATTCAGATTAGATCGTTATGCCAATTCTCTCAACCATTGTATCTAAGGGCATCAAAATAAAATACATGATGATCTCTACTTAGGTACTTTTTTGCATTAACAGAGAAATTACAGAAATCCAGAGGCATTGGTTTTTGGCCTTCATTTCCACACAATCCGTATCAACTATATATACACATAATGCAAGTATAAAACCAACCTTGATAGCATAAGGGATAATGCATCAAGTATTGTCAACCACACAGAGTCAACCATTGAATAGCAAAGAACTGCAATTTTCCCAGTCCACTTCACTGGGGGGTCGTTATCACATCTAGGGGATTCAAGCTGATTGAACAAGACAAAGCAAGCCATTAAACAGGATGACTTAAAGAAGTTGGGGGGGGGGGGGGGGGGGGGGGGTCATAAAGAATTATAAAATTACCTCCCCAATATCCACGGCTTCGTCTGTTAAAGTTGCTACAGTGAAGACGACCCCTAACAGACCTTCAACTGCCAAAGTTATGGCGTGCGCTTCACTGGCAACTAAGACTGCAGCATTTGAAGCATCATTATCCAGACTCCATTCAATACCTACAATGGAAACAGAATCTTATATGTTACACACAAAATCATAGTGTGCGAAAGGGAGAGCATGTTGTCAAATTTATTCTTCATCTTAACAAGAGTTCACGTTTATACAATTACAGTGTGTTTTGCACATGTAAGATGATGTTCCTTTAAGCCATATTTACTTTGGACTTTTTTCTTCAATGATTAAGTGGTTCAGAAAGTTTTTAAGATCTTGAACACTTGAAATAGTTCTAATTTCTCTCTGGAAGAACATAACACTCTTGTTCATGCCTATTTGTCCACATTCCCAATTTCTAACTTCCCCTATTATAACTTGCAGTTTGGGTGGCTCAGATGATTGACAAAACAGTGAAGGACTTTCTTGGGTCTAAAGATGGGACCTGGAGGAGAGTAGACAGAATCTTATCAGTTATACTTATAAGGATTGTTGCAGAACTAAAGAGAAATTGGTAGTTAATTCATGTTTTTAACAACTAAATGAAGCAGAAAAAGATGACAAAAAAATTAGGTTACAAGTTGTCAAATTATACAGAATAGACAGAACAAAACGTTGGCCCAAAAAAAACAACAGAAACGCCCCTTTAGGATATTGCCAAACTTATCACTCCCATCCTAACATAAAGTTGATTTTTTTTTGGGAAGAACTGTTTAATATTTATCAAAGAGATTAAGACATCACAAAGGTAATTGTTCAACCTCAACACAGTTGTTTCATCCAAGGGAAGGTCAGAGCCCAAATTCAACTAGTATTAGAGGGAACCGAAGTCCCAGTTACATCATGGTTCACCAAGGATCATATACAATCAGGTATAGTCGCATACAACATCATTTGCACTGATGACAGCACACCAAGTTTTGCAATGAAAATCAATACCTTTGGCTTTGCTACTAAACATCCCTGCAACAGCTGCCAGGCTCTCCTCACTTGTTTCTTGAACCTATAGAACAGAGTCTCCACTAAGCATAAAAATATTTCAAATCTAGGCAAAGAAGTGACTGCCAGATCTTCAAGATATTATATGCATGATAACTACAAGCCTCTTTAGAAAATGTGTTGACAGTTGTGAACGAATCTTCATATACATGTTAGAGGCAGGAAGAAGCAAGGCAATCTGATTAAATTCAGGTCAAGATAGTACGCCATATTCAGAGGCAATACAAGGACAACACAATATGATGATACCATTACAAATTCTATTCCATAACACGTCAACAAATCCACAAAGTATGACTGAAAAATGAGTTGAAAGATATGTTGAAAATATCTACCTGTACATTTGAAACAATTCTAGCAAGAGCTTTGACCATACCCTCCACAACATTTGTGTTCTTGGGGTGCCTACATTTCAAATAATCGCGGAAGTAAATATGTATGATATGAATGTCGTACCAGTTCATTTTATCAACACCTTTACACCAGAAAATTGTCAAAATATGCAATTGTCTGATGAGAAATTGATGAGGAAAAACACTAGATATTGTCCTAAATTTCAACAAATAAGCAATGCATCAAGAGACCATTCTTGAGAAATGATGTTTCAAAACTCCACTTTAAAGCCAAAGAAAAATTAAACATACATCTCAATTTTTCATACTCAACCAGAAAATGCCAAGATCCATCCAATGCGCACTTTAAAAACATAAATGCATCATAATATTCAACATAGTCAATTAAAAGTCAGATTTTGATACAACTTCATTGAACACATGTACGTTTCAGAAAAATAATCTGCTTATTTTGGCAAATAGAAAATGTTAAACAGGATACAAAGAATCCTTTATGCAATGTTCTACAAGGAATCCTCAAAAACATTGCGGGGTAACTTTCAGCAAAATTATAATGTCACAGCTAAAATAAGGATATGGATCAGACTCATAAATAGTCCTGACACAGCCAAGCTTCTTAACAACCAGAAGTTCCCAAAAGCTAGAAAAGGAATTACATACCACAATCTGAAATACTACAGAAGAGTATTATTGCTATTTTGGCAAACGTCAGCAAGTTTCAGGATATGCATATCGTTAACTATTATTTACTTCCATCAACACATTTTCTTTTCAAAATATGATTTTCAAAATTCAATATAACGCCCTTAATTATGAAATGGAGACAATAAGAAACAAAATATGCTGATACGGTAAAGGTGAAGGCATGCTATTTGGACAGACTGAGCAAATACTCAACAGGAGTACAAATAACCCATCCCCATTTTTCTTCCATCAGGTAGTGCGCATAAGCATGAAATAAGACAGGAATTGAACAGCATTATACATAATACCACACTAAATAAGAAGATATTTAGCTCACATGTCAAAATTTTGGAAAAGAACCTGCAGTGTACGTGCCTCCACACAGAAACCCTACACATATCTCTGGTCGTTATTTTAAATATTTACAGAGGAGATTAATGTCTCAAGTGAAATAAATTCAATGAGTAATTTACTGTACATATTACCCTCAAGATTTCAAGAACAAGAATGCGATGCCATAATGGCAAGTCAAGAAAAGTGACCTTCAATAACATACTGAGAAACACCTACACAGAGAGTTAATAGTTTTGATATGTCTGAATTTGCAACCAATCCAATTGCAAAACTATTCAAAAGGGTTGTTGTTGAATGATGTAATAATAACCAGAAATAATTTGGAATAAGAAGCAGCTAGAAGAGCATGGAAACTGAAAATTTACCTCACATTCAGTGATAAGGGATGAACTGTAAAGCCTAATTATATGAGCAACCGACCGCAAGACCAAACGACGAAAGCTAGGTTCACCAGCTTCTCCTTCAAGCTGATCAAATATTACAGGATTATGGCAAAGAAAACTCCTTAACCAAAGGTATTCAATATTTCAATTATAAAATAGTCACAAGGGGACCAACTACCTCAGTATTGGTACGAAGTGAAGTCATCAAAAGTGAACATATCTGTCGTCGTAAAACCTGTCAAATTTTTTACAATTATATCAAAAATAACAGAACCATGAATATGCTGGCAGTAAGAACTCTCTTAATTGAGATAACAATAATCACCTGTTCATAAGGTAGCAATGTTCTGAAAACAGCCACATAATTGGACAAAATGAACCTATAAAGGGTTTGCCAATTTATTATAGTGAAGCATTAGAAACTGATATAGTGACTCAAGAACAATTGATCATCATTGGCCAACTTGGTGATGACAGTTCAGAAGCATTATTTACAGTGACATGATCTGTTGGCGGACCTAGGGCCTATATTGGATCCAATATAGTTGCTTTACAAGTTTACGTATTTCCACCTTAAAACAAGATAGTATTGTAGGGCATGATGTGAAAAGAAAATAATAGAAAGTACAAAGATAGGGTACAAGAATCCACCTTAAACATGAGAAAAAGCTAAATATAAATAAATATAAATATAAAAAATTAAAAATTAAAAAAAAAAAACCAAAGGCAATAACTCAGATTCATTTTGCCTAGATGACTTCAGCAATGAGCTGTTTCATACTATTATTATGCTTGAACAGTTGATCTATACGTCAAATGTCATCAAAATAAATCTTTTTTTTTTTTCTGTTTGTCTAGCATAGTTTCAGCTTCTTTCTTATTTTGGCACCTTCCTTCACTCAAGCGAGCTCATTTCTAGCACCTCTTGAAATAGTTTTTTAATACATGGCATTAGTGGAACAAGTGAAACAAATTCTAGGTAGCCAATCAAAGATCATATTGCGCAAAGTCTCATGAATTAAAAACCACAAGTTACCAAAACATTTCTTACTCAAGTATATCAAGTGCAAATGCCCTCTGAAGAATATTAGCACGTAACCAGATTGCCTGCAGAATCATTACCAAGTTAATGTTGTAGGAAATAGCATAAAATAAATATCAATCTATTTCACTGGCTACTTGAAAAAGACAAACATGAACGCCTAAATTAGTTTCTAAGTACCTACGGACAAGAGAGACAAAAAAACTAGAGCTAGCTTTAAAACAAATAAGTAGTTTCAAATAAGCACATACAGATCCACCTGCGGCAAGAGATGTTAGGTCTTCAAGCAACCGAAGCCCAAGTTTTCCAGTTTCAGTTAAAGTCTCCTTCTTAAATGGAAGCCCTCCAAAAACAGATTCATGATATAATGAGCTGTAAACAATTATCTTCACCGCATAAGTTTGGATCTCAAAATCAATTTGATACAGTAAGGCAAAAAAAGTCTATAAATATCCAGTACAATAAAGAGCAAAAATGATGCTGCATACCCCTCTGGTCTAGGAAAACAGAAATACGAGTGATCTGGATTGCATTCATAAAAGGGTTGGGGGAACATACTCTGACAAATTGATGCTGCGGTTAACATCACCAGTGACAGAACTCGTACGAGAAAGCTGACTTCCAAAACCATATTTGCCAGCAGGAAGAGACTCGGCCAAAGCCACTCGATCAAAAATTAAGGCCACGGCTTGCCTGAAGGTAGCAGCAGCAGTACTGCAAAACAATTGCAAAAAAAACATGTATAGACACACAAGATATTAGTAAGTAAAGGAATGCAAGGCAACTGATGAAGAATGCCATATTAATAGACAGATGGCTACACTAAGAAAAGTTAGTTGATGCTCAATATAGTATTATCTTACTTCCGCACACTATCAGAAGACCGAGAGTTTTCAAGAAGCCTAAGACAGATACCAAGAGCTTGGGCCATTGTATCCTGAAATTAATAAGATGCCAAGGATAAAATGTTTCTCATAAAAAATAACAGTAAGTTGGAAAAAGCTAAGTAATACAATAAAGAGACTAGTCTTTAACACAAATGGACGTAAAAGGGCTGCTCAAGGGGAAATAAAATTGTATTGAGCAGACTGCTTTGACTGGAAACAAGTCGACCACATATTGATAGGTGATTCCAAACATATTTCAGATATATCTTCCAAATCAGTTATCAACAAAGTCGAAAAAATTAAGTGATCATGTGACGTTATGATATCAGATCCATATCCTCCTTTCATCAATCTGTTCACCGACCACTCAATGATCCAGGTGTTTTCTCAAACTGCTCGACATCTTAGACATGATCTGTCCAATATTTCATTTCCCGAATACTCATGACTGAGAACAAATTCATTCTAAGAATACCAACAAAAATATATTATCAACCGCTGAAGGCAAAGTATGCATCTTTTGATAGTGACAGTGTTATCAACCCTATAATCTTGACAGGTTTGATAGTAAAGAATGTAGGAAGAAGGAGAGAAGTTGAGTAGAAGAGAACTGAGATAGAAGGGAGAGAGAAACGAGAGAAGAGATAAGAGAGACAAGGAGTTGCTGAATATGCATTCATTCAATAGGCAAAACAACAACTAGTTACAAATGAGGGGCAATTCTGTAATTCTGCACTAATCCCCCTAATTAGTTAAGGAGCTCAACTAAAGTTGCTATTGGCTAATGCTATTTTATTAATAGCTACGCCATTCTCAACTAACATTGCTCTCTCCACAACTTTAATACTTACAACCTAGGATAGTGATTAAGATAAAGATTACAAATTCATATCACACTGCAGATACATAAGACAGATTATACAGAAGGCATTGTATGCATCAGAAGATTTAAGTAGCATTCAAATGAGTATAATGCAGAATAGTCAAAATGCATAATATCAATTATACGTGAAAATAGACAGAGGAGTCAATCAACAGTGTCAAGATACATAATCCTCATTTAGCATATTACATTTAACTGAGTCCATTCTGCTTATAAGTCAGCTTCCAGCTATCATATAGCTTCTACTTTCTATATAGCAAATGCACAATGTTCACTAGCTTAAGATTACCTCATTTTCAGGAAGTAAACGTGACTGGAATATTATTGATATAGTCTGCAGGGTCTTAAGCTGAACGCCCTCATCTACCATTTCAGCATGCTGCAGGGGCGTACAATTTTTTGCAGACCACGAAGGCACAAGTTAGCTTCACCACAATGGTGGAAAGTGTAATCATGTATTGGATTATGCATAAATCGATAATAATGAAACTCATAATCAAAGTAACAGGAGTAACAAAAGTACCAAGGGTCAACGTTCAAGCAAACACAGCTAGGCAATAAAATGGTCGTGACAGCATAGATGGTAAGGCAAGAGAGTACAAGAAAATGCAAGATCCAACTGAAGTATTGAAAATTTGAAACCATATACTTATCTAGACTTACGTCTTTCAGTGTGGATAATATCTCTTCAAGGGCAGATGGAGAAACTGCATCATGAGATATGAGTTTCTGCAGACATGAAAGTCCAATTATGCTGAGCTTAACTGTTCTCACGTCACATGCCATCAAAAATATCCTCAATATGTCCTCATTTTGTGCAATTTCACTGGGATTTGACAAAGAACGAAGCTGCGAGTAGATGATAATAAGAAATGTAAGCAAAGCATACTTGAGTCCTCTTATTTTTTTAGAAAATGATGTATTGTGCCAAAAAAATAAATAGTCCCTTTGAGAACTTCAGCTTTGTACTACGCATCTGAAACTAACAAAATATATACATGATGCTGTCAAACAATAATTCGTACGCCAAGCACTTTAAGTCTGCATTCTTTTCGCGTGCTTAGTTATTTATCTGAGCGTCATTGGAATTTTTGCATGAATGGCAATCACATTAAAGTTTCTTCAATTCTTGAGCAACAAAACATCGAGCATTAAGGTCACTTCAAACTAAATCGTGCAGTTCAATAACGCCATTTTAGTAAAGGTGATGCTCCCAACGAGTGAAAACAAGTACTCCCTCCCACCATGGCGCTGATTATAAAACATCAGAAACATAAACATAGTTAGACTTTTTTTTTTCAAGATAGATTAAGGAAACTAATTAAATTAGGATTTTTATTCTTATTTATTTCTTTCAACTACTTTTACTAATAAACTAATATATAATTTAAGAATATAACATCAAAAAATCACTAAGTAATTTATTTAGCTTCCTTAATTTTTTTTTTTTTAAAAAAAGAAGTCTGTCTTATAATTAGAGTAGAGCTGTATCTAAATTGTCACATTTTTCTTTCTTTTATTTCAATCTCCAGATGATCAAAACTGCGGGACAACCTTCCTTTCGGAAAAACTAAATCGAAACACAGAAAATTGGATGCTACAACGGCTACTTGTAGATGCATTCAGGAGCACATATTGAGATTTTAAGAATATCCCGCAAATTGATGAATAGCATTGAACGAGGTAACCTTAAGAATCGCATGCTCAGCGCCGCCTTTAACGGCAGGATACCGACGGCGAGCTTCTGCAGAAAGAGCGCGAAGGTCAGATTCCAAGACCGCCATGAAAGCCATCTCGGAAATTCTCACTTCCTAAGTTCGCCGATGGTGAGTACAGCGCTATGCCGTCGAACAAATTACGAGGAGCAGTGATCGGTTTGTTTGAAACATCACAGCGGAGATGAGTATGGGACAGGGAAGTGATCGTGGATCTGGAGTGCGGGAAACAGACAGAGATCCGCTGAAAGTCGCGCGTTTAGACTGTCGAGGAGGTGGATCGATGACAGACACCGCAATTTTGGGCTTCTGTTATTGAATTGATGGTATAAGCCCGCCCACAAGCCTTGGGTCTGGGCGAACATGCAAGTTAAATCTTGGGGAGGAGATCTTCTCATTCTCCTTCACTTTTTTTTCTTTTTCTGTCAGCGGGAGAAAAAAAATTAAAATAGTATCATATTGATTAGAGAGATATGATTTAGAAATAATGAAAAAAACCTAACCCTTAAATTTAGTGTCATGCAAAGTGTAAACTAAGTACGGATCTCTGACCCCAACTTTAGTTATTTTTCGAGGCGGACCAACAACAACAAAGATGCAAAAATTCAATTGTGTTTTCTTCGCCGCGAATTTGTAATTACGAAATTCAAACAAATTATATTATTCTTAAATCATGAACAATAATTTTTTTTTACTGCCGCATCCCTCTTTTCCATATTTTTATTTATATTTTGATCCCTTCTGTTTCTTATTATTTAAATTTAAAATTTTTACTTACAATATTTCTCAAATCAATAATATATCATTCCATCGAAAAATAATAAGTCCCCCTGATCACAAAAATAAGCGAAGGTAACTTTTTTTTAGAGATATTAAGGAAGTTGAATAAGCTACTTTAATTATATCATATAATATGTATTATTAAATTATATATTAGTTTACGTATGAGCAAAATAGTTTTAAGAAAAAAGATAAATATAAATATTTTAAATAAATTTAATTATTTTCTTAACATGTTTAAAAAATTTAATTTTGTCTTATATTTAAAACCAATAAAAAAATATAAGGCGAGTTGCCTATGGCAATGAAGGATGATGATCTCTTGTTGCAAGTTTGCTCCTTTTGCACTACCTTTAACGGAATCATTTATAAAAATAGTCGTTACTTCAAGTTTACAAGATATAAAGGAGATGGATAGATCTATTTATGATAGAGTAATAAAAAATGTTAAATATACAAAATTCATCAAATAATTTTTCATTTGCTGCTTTGAGATGAAGAAATATAATACTTTTTGTGGTCTTAAATATAATGTTTGAATTTTTTTTAAAGAGATTAAAAAAACTAAATAAGTTACTTCATCATATCATACATATTGTATTGTATATTTTTAGTTTATATATCAATTTATTAGTCAAATTAATTAAATTGAAAAAAAAATTAAAAATATTCTAAAGTAATTTAATTATTATTTAATCTCTAAAAAAAAAGTTGAATTTGTGTTTTATTCAAGACGAATATATGTATAATACAGAGGTAGCTAGCAGTGGTGTTTATTGATCATCTTCTAATACGGCAGTTTCTGACTCACACACACAAACAAATAAGCAAGCAAGGTTAAATGCTCCCATGACAAACTTCCCCCCGGCCCCGGGGGGGAGGGGGGGACTCAAAGTTATAAAACATACCAGGGCTCTAATCTGACCGCCCATGATTTTGCCAGTTACTACAAGTGAGACATCATAATCCTGGAATCTTGACTATTCATGTAACTGCCAAGCATGTTATCCAACTCTTTGGCAAACCTCTTCATAGATTCGGGCGGCAAGCACATAAGCACAACTCTGCCCTCCTCTCCCTTATCATTGGTGGATGCAACCGAGAAACTCACTCCAGGAAGTGGGCCAAGCCCAGCCTTAGCGAGACCAGCATACACAGCCTTGCCCCACCCAAAACCGACATCTCCAAAGCCAACACGCGACAGATCTGATATCATCCACGATCTCACTGATGTAAAACAAGGTCGTCCTCTGGTCACCAAAAGATCAGCAGTGGAATGCACATATTCTTCATCCACTTCAGCCTTGGCTTTTTTCACTAACTCCAACGCATATCCTAGTGGACTCTCACAGAGTTTTCCCGCAGTAGTAACTGCAGCTGGATACACAAAAGCATTGCCATAATAACCAGCAGGTATCGGAGGGTCAAACCTCCCTCGGCCAAAACGTGTATTTACGATCAGCAACGTGCGAACGTCGTCGTTTGGATCTAGTTGTAAAGCCTTGGTGCGGCAACGCCAGAGACATGCTGTGAGGACCTCAAACGTTGTAGATTGCCTAAGGTGACGAGGGATTAGCCGACGGATGGCAGATATCTCAGTTGGCCCAAAGAAGAAAGATTGTTGGACTGTGTCTTTTAATGGAATGGCGGCACCAGCCACTTGTTCAAACTCATGATGGGCGCAAGTGACACGTGGCGGGTTCCTTGCACTTAGGATCTCTCTGTGCCAGACAGGAAGAATGGAGGGCTCACTTGCCCCGTTAGCGATTTCAGCTACAGCATTCATGAACTGCACAATACCTGGTCCGTCGGTCATGGTGTGATTCATGCGCGTAGCAAACACGAAACCTCCACACTTGAGACGTGTGACCTACAATTTATAAACTTCCCTTAGCATGTGAAAGAAAAGTCTCAGCTTAATTAGGTAAAGGAAATAGTGTAGTAGCTAGAATACCTGGATAAGTAAGAGGGGGCAATGAAGGACGCCTTCAGAACCAGGAACGTTGTAAAGGAGGCCATCGAAGCATGGAAATGGAGGTTTAAGATTGTCACCAAACTGAGCTAGGGTTACATCTGCGTCAGCTTCAATAAAGAGAACGCCTTTTCCATTACATTCAACTAAAAGTTTGCGGCCAACACCTTCCCTGAGCCTGCCAGCAAGTGGATAGTAGAATACTAGTGTTTTAGCTAACGCCTCTCTGATGACTTTGATTGGATCCTTCCCCGCCATTGAAGCCTCGTGGCGGTAGAATTGTACCAGTGGAACATGAGCTCGTAAGCTATCTTGGTCGTCCAAGTCAGACAGTAGTTTTAACTCACGAGGAGTAGGCCGTGCTGGAGCTATAAGCTCTGGTTGGTGCCTCCTCACAGTAAAATTGAGATGAGAGGAAGTCAGTAAAACCATAGTTTTTATACTTGGAAGAAATGGAGAATTCAACGAAAATAAAAGATGATGACCGAAAGTACGTAGTCCCGTGTCTTAATCTGACGTGATTTGAGTTTTCGTTTGTGGCTTGTATTTATAGTGGGACGAGTGATAATCAGCTGCCAGTTGAGCAGTGGTGAGGTTCCTCAGGATTTGAAAGATTCTGTGCGCCCCAAATTTTCAGCCGCAGAAATCAGTAAAAACAATACCCTAACAGTACCACGTTCTGTAAAAGACAAAATCAAATTTGACTAGCCCTTCCTATTTAACTTTTTAATACAAGTGCGTGTACAAAATCAATTTCGACTTGGGCTTTTCGAAACAGGAGGATTTTGATACATATATAATGTCATACTTACGGAGTTTTTTGCTGCGGATCGATCGATGTGGACAACTTTTCTGGCCCTCTTAATAGGACGAATATAATTTTGACTGTGACTCTGCCTGATAAGACACGATTACCTGTTGGGTTTGTTCTTTGTTCGGCCTGGTTTCAGAATTGTGGTGATCTGCGAGCAGTAATATAGAATTAATTAGATAGTGGATTAACAATATAAAGTACGGTAAAAAGTACAGAAAAAAACCTTAATTAATTAATTAATTATCAAAATGTCTTATTTGAAAATTATTAATCCATCTACCTCTCTTTAATTAATTACATGTCATTTTTATTCGATTACATGACAGACATGTAATCTATTAAATCATGCAGATTTTTTTTTTCGTATGTAATCGATTAAGCTACATAGCTTAATCGATTACATCACGCCAGATCAGTTTTTTAATTCTCAAAAGTTTAAATATTAAATTTAGATTTTGAAAAATAAAAAATATATAAAATAAAATATTTTCAAAATAAGTAAATGAAAAATAAGGAGGGATTATAGGAAAGTTGTTACAAAGAATTTGAAACTATGCTATTAGTACGTCAAGATATCAGGAAGAAATCTGGAATTAAATATTCCGTAATATTAAATTCTTTGGAAATCTAATATATATATATATATATATATAATATTTTTATAAAAAATAAAATAAAACTTTATTGTGAGGATTATAATGCACCCAGGTATATGAAATATTTTCAAAATAAGTATATGAAAAAGCAAATGGATCACAAAGAATTTAATATTTAAAATTTTTGAAAATTAAAAAACTGATCTGGCGTGATGTAATCGATTAAGCTATGTAGTAGCTTAATTGATTACATACACAAAAACAAGAAGAAGAAAAACAAATCCATCTTACATGCCTGTCATGTAATCGATTAAACTGTGTAATCAATTAAAAATGGCATGTAATCGATTAAAGAGGGGTAGATGGATTAATAGTTTCTAAATAGGATATTTTAGTAATTGATTAATTAATTAAGATTTTTTCCATATTTTTACCATGAAATACTATAAAATTTACTTAGGATCATCATTTCTCAATCTGCCTGGCCTAGATGAGCCTTCGCTGAATCTAATATCATCGTAGATATGCCGCGAGGACTCCTAGCAAGAAATGGAGTGTACTGTTTACATTTCTTTTGTGGGGACCTCGGAGTAGACAGTGAGACGTACGTTTTCATACCTCACAAAGTTTCTAATACGCATGTTGTGACCCTTACGTTTGAATAATGTATATCTTGATTGTGACTAATCTGCCAGGTAAAACAGGAATAATTTACTGGATGCTCGTTCCTTCCTTGGACCAGTTTTTAAAATTGCTGAGACAAGCGAGGCACAGTTTCGTACTTTCATATACATCATTGCTGGTTAGAGATTTTAGTTTATTAAATCATGATTTATATGATTTTATTATCGATATCATATTTTTACAGTTTTCGTTGTTATAAATTATATTATATATATATATTAAGTAGAAAGTGATTATAGATATTAACAAAAATTGACTGACGCGCATAACAAATTAAAATACTAGCTGTATTGTATCATATAAATATGAATAAAATTTGTGCTACATGACATGCATGCCAGTAATTTTCCTTAAGGTGACAATAGAGCCGGAAAAAGAGTCTAAGCCCGTCGGGTCGGCCCGTTTAAGCCTTGACCCTTCAAGGGCCGAACTTAAAAAATGGACGAGTTATTTAAAATTAGCCCTGGAAGGCCAGTCCTAACGGGCCTCGGGCTTAAACGGGCCGACCCTGGAGGGCCTTACGTTAGCCTTACAGGCCACTTTCACTGTAACTTTTTCTTTTTTTCCTTTTTGAATTTATTAATATATATATATATATATATATATATATATATATATATATATATATATATTGCATTTGTTATACAATTATTTATCTATTTAACTACAAATACATAATAATTATACTCTAATTTTATGATTTGATTTATTATTTATTACAAATAAAGATTATGGATGTGTTCATGATGCGAGAGAAGAAATTCATGATATTCTTACTCATGAGCTAAAGGCTACTATTTAAAGTGAAGAATAATCAAATGTCATTAAAATCGATGATAGTGACGAAAATGACGACAATAATAGTCATCGTACCAATATCATTTGGTGATATGTTTTTTATGTTTTATGTGAGTTATTTGTGATTATAGTTTGCTTTTGATTATGAATTAATGACTGTGCTTATTTATTGAATGATTCGTGTTGTAATTTACTAATTATTTTTTTGAAAAAAGAGTGGAAGAAAAATAGTTAAAATTTAGAATAATAATTTCTAGGCCCTGCGAGCCGGCCTTAGTCCTAGTGCTCTCGAATCGGGCTTTGAAAAACAAGCAATCCTTTGGATAGATGTCAATTCAAATGGGATTTAGTTGGTCCATATTTAATTTTTTTTATTAAACTTTTCAATAAAAAATTATTATTTTTAAATATATTGTTTAAAATATTATATTTATTTTATATTATCTATTTATTAAAATATATTCTTAAAGAAATAAAAATAAAATAATTAGATGTTCAAATTTATATGGTCAGAAGCACATGGGTAGTACCTATTTTGCACAGGCACGTAACTTTTTAATTACGTACTAACCAATTTGTGTGGTTGTGCGTCGGCCGTAACAGGTGTATGGTGGGGGCTTCTCTGCTGACTGGACCATGTCACCATGGGAAAAACCTTTTTTTTTTTTCCCTCGGGTGTTGAATAAGAAGAAGAAATAGGAAATTTGTTAAAATAATACCTATTTTAAAAAATTTATTAAATTGAGATACTGTACAAACTATTTATTAAAACATGACAGTTAATGATTGCCACGTCGAACAAGATGTCACTTAGGTGGCGTCACCCACCTGTATTTTAAAAAAAACAATTGTTTTTGTTCAAAAGGAAGAATTGGGCACGATAATAAAAACTTTTCTCCACACTTAGTAAATGCTCTGTTCTGGTACATGACAGTGGCTTGAGCTTTAATTTATTGCAGCAGAGTCCTATGAGCCATCCCTAGTTTGGGAAAATCCTCCCAGGGCTCAATTAAGCAAAAGAATTTTTAAAAACACTTCAATAACTTTCACATGTCAAAAATGTCATAGGGCCTTTTTCAGTATTATTCCATAAAAATGTAGTTGTTAACGGGTACTGATTTTGTTTTTAACGGATACTGATTTTGTTGTTAACAATACTGATTTTGTTGTTAATGGGATACGGATATTGTTGTTTACGCTTTCAAAATAATACCAAATAGGGCCTTTTCTGACATGTGAAAGTTATTGGGGTATTTTTTGAAATTTTTTTCTTAATTGGGCCCTGGGAAGGATTTTCCCCACTTTTTTTTTTGTCAAAAGCAGGGGACACTTACACAATCTCCAATTAAAATAAGGGTTTTAGTTTTCTAATGTTGTATGAGAAAGTTAAACTTCCTACACATATATCAAATGGTGAGACTCACATATACATATATTAATTTATATATGTATATGTGGGTTCCACTATTTCATGTATGTATGACATAAGATAATTTTTTTTCCTATAACATGAAAAACATTAATCCCTTGAAATAACTCATCAACGTTACAGGAAAAAGTTAAAAACTATCCAAGAAGATCCCTATCTTTTCTAAGAGCCTGTTTGGCAAACTACAAAATCTAGGTTTTAGAGACAAAATCTAGGTTTTGTACTAGATCTGCCAAACACCTCTTTTTTTAAAAAAGCTATTCTGCATCAAAATCTAGGTTTTGTAATAAGCTTACCAAACACCTTTATTTTTTCCAGAATCTATTCTGCATCAAAATCTAGATTTTGAAACCAAAAACCTACGTTTTGTCAAAAGCTATTTCTTTAAGCTTTTTCTCTCTCCTCTATCATCATCAGTATTTTTTCAGTACCAGTCAGTATCCTTAAGATATTTTTTAATATCTTTCAGTACCGTAAATATTTTTTCAAGATCAGTCATCACCCTAAAATATTTTTTCAATATCGTAAAATAAATTTTCAAGATCGTTGGTAATTTTTCAGTACAAGTCAGTACCTTGAAATATTTCATGATCTTAAAAAATTATTTTACGGTATTAAAAAGATATTTCAGGATAATTATTCTTACAAAAATATTCCATAGTACTAAAAGGGACTAAAAAAATATCTTAAGGATACTAACTAATACTAAAAAAATATTGATGATGGCAAAGGAGAGAAAGAAAAAGCTTAAAAAAATAGTTTTTGACAAAACCTAGATTTTGGAAATGAAAAAAAAATAGCTTTTGACAAAACCTAGGTTTTGGGATTCAAAACCTAGATTTTGATGTAGAATAGCTTTTGGAAAAAGTAGAGGTGTTTGATAAGTTTATGAGAATAGCTTTTAGAAAAAGTAGAGGTGTTTGGTAAGTTTATGAGAAAACTTAGGTTTTGAAGAAGAGTAGCTTTTGGAAAAAATAGAGGTGTTTGACAAACTTTTGCTTAAACCTAAGTTTTCATACATAATAGTTTTTGGATAATTTTGAGATGTTTAACAAACTTTTGTTAAAACCTAGGTTTTGAAATTATCCAAACGCTATCATTTTTTTCTAAAATCTATTCTCCAAAAGTTATTTTCCAAAAATTATTTTTACCTTGTAAATCCTAAAATCTATTTTTTAAAATCAATTCTCTAAAAGCTATTTTTAGCCAAAATCATTTTCCTGAAAGCTATATCTAAACAAGGGGCTAAATGAGGAATGTGAATTTGAGCTTGCTTGCTGATTTAGGCTAGGCTACTAGGGATGCCACATAGGACTGCTGCAACAAATTAAAGCTCAAGTCCCTGTCATGTACCAGAACAGAGCAATTACTGAGTGTGGAGAAAAGTACTTATCATCGTGCCCAACTCTTCCTTTTGAACAAAAACAATTTTTAAAAATTACAAAAAAAAAACACAGATGGCATTGCCAAGTGACATCCCATATGACGACGCTAGTTACACAGTGACGCCACGTCACAAGTGATACTGTTTGACGTGGTGTCACCTACCTTATTTTAGCAAATTGTTTTCACGTTATCTCAATTTGATAAATTTTTTTAAAATAAATATTATTTTAACAAATTTCCCAACAAGAAACACATTTGTGATTGTGATTAGAGAGGAATTGAAGTCGAATGACAAGGTGCATGCATGAACGGTGGGGTCAAGGTATTCGGGTGAGCTTTCACGTTTCTTCTTTTTGGAGCTTGCAAAACAGTTACATTTGTGGTCAAGATATGTTTTTAAAAAAATCTTGTCATTACGTTTATTAAGTTTTATAAAAAAATCTTGTGTTAAGATTTTTAAAAATTAAAATATTATAAAAAATATTTCATATTTCATTAGTATTTTTACTAATTTTATATTTATGACTTATTTTTTAGTGATTGTTTTGTTCATATCTTATATTGTTTATTTTATTAACTATTTATACTTTTCAAGACATATTTATAAGAATTATTTTTAATTTTTTAAACCTTCTTATTAATTATTTGTAATTATGACATGTGAACAATAATTTATTTTTGATTATAACTTAATGACTATTTTTATTTGTTTTATGATGCATTTCTTTTACATCTTACTTTTAACAGCATTTATATGTTAAATCAACACTTTCATTGTCCTAATTTCATTTCATTAAAAAAAAAGTTGAAAAAATAGTTTTTTTTGTTTTGAGACAAGGCGAGGGGGGATTGAAGTTAGGACCTAAGGGAGGAAATGAATTCTAATACCACTGCACTACAAATAGTGCTGGTAATAGTAAAAAGTTATTAAAACAGTTTTTACACTCTACAAAGGGCCTAACCCTTATGTTCAAGGCCCGACCCTCAAAAAATCGCTTCGGCCCAGGAAATTGCTGCCGCTAGTATTTAGCCCTTTAGACCCTGGCCCATGAATTCACTGGAAGGAGATTATTTATTCAAATTCATCACTTTAACGATCTCTTTCTCAATGTTATAGACAGGCTTAACTGACAACCATTAGAAAAGCAAATAGAGACTATATAATTTAGTTGGATACTCGTTTAAATTTATTTCTTTTGCTCTATTTAAATTCTATTTTCAGGGCATAATATTCGCATAGAGGTATGTGTGATTAGGCAGACTCTTCTACGATCACGATACAACAAAATTTTGGATAACATTATTTGTTATAAACTTTATTTCATATTAATATTGATGATAACATCACATTGGTAATGTTTTGAATATTAGTGACGACTGGGAGTTAGTACCAGGGGCCGCAGTACACCTGCAGGTCGATGACTGTATATTTAAAAAAGGGTTAAATATCAAATTTACTATGGAAGTTTTGCAAATGGAGCGTTCAACACCCGAAAGTATTCGAGGTACTAAATTTATCCTGGAAGTATTAAAATGGTACCAAATATACCCAAAACTGACGTGGCACCGACGTGGCAAACAGATGTTTGACATTCCGTCAGTTTTTGGTATATTTGGTCCCTTTTTAATACTTCCGAGATAATTTTGGTACAATTTTAATACTTTCTGGGCAATTTTGGTACCATTAACAGACCCAGCAAACCAATGCCAAAAACATAGCTCACAAATAGAGTCGAGAAATCGGGCCGAACCCGTCGGGCCGGTCCGTTTAGGCCCTGGCCCTTCAAGGGCTAGGCCTAAAAATTTGAAGAGATAAATGAAATAGGCCCTGGAGGGCCAGCCCTGACAGGCCTCGGGCTTAAACGGGTCGGCCCTGCAGGCCCTTTTTACTGTAATTTTTTCTTTTTTTCCTTTTTAAATTTATTAATTTATATATATATTGTATTTATTATAGAGTTATTTATCTTTTTAACTACAAATACATAATAACTATACTGAAATTTTATAATTTGATTTATTATTTGTTGCAAATAAAGATTATAGATGTGTTCATGATGCGAGAGAAGAATTTTATGATATTCTTACTTATAAGTTAGAGGCTATTACTCAAAGTAAAAAACAATCAAATGTTGTTAAAATCGATGATAGTAACGAAAATGACGACAATAATAATCATCGCACTAATGTCGCTTAGTGATATTACTTGTAAAGATAGTTTGCTTTTAATTATGAATTAGTGACTGTACTTATTTATTGGATGATTCGTATCATAATTTACTAATTATATTTTTTAAAAAAAAGTGAAGGAAAAATAGTTAAAATTTGGAATAGTAATTTTCAGGCCCTGCGGGCTGGCCCTGACCCTGGTGCTCTCGGGCCGGGCTTTGAAAAACATGTGTTTTTCTTACTCCGGGCCCTGGAGGGCCGGCCCTGATTCCCAGCTCTACTCACAAACAGCCTTCTATTTTAGTTTTAGTTTTCAGCTTTGCTTTCGAATTCATTTTCAACGCCTAACAAATAGCACAGAGACGAGAGAAAGACCTTTTTAAATAGAAGTTCATCGGTCAGATAAAACACAAGGGTCGAGATGCATGAACTTTCAAATAAAGAGCACAGGGCTCGAGAAGTATGGCTTATTGCAGATCAGCTGCTCTTGCGCGTTTGGTTGGTTTGTGTTTCACCGCGATCTCCGCTGATTTGGTTACTGATACGCAATCTGCTCTGCTTCACATAATGGCGTTAGATCTGCTTCACGTAATAGCACTGGGTCTGTTTTGTTTACATAAAGCTGCTGGGTCAAAACGAGAGGGAGTGAGGATGACAGAAGATCAGTACGTATATGGGTTAGATGTATGGGCCAAGAAGAATGGCGTTGGGATCCAGAGAAAATGAAGCTTGTTAAAACAAAAAACAAAAATCTGACGTGTCTATATGATGTGGCAAAAATCTGGGGTAAATTTGGTACCCAAGAAAAACTTCCAGGTGCTGGACGCTCCATTTGAAAAACTTCTGTAGCAAATTTGGACTTTAATCCAAAAAAAACATTTCCGACGTGGCCAACGGACGTTTGACGTTCCATCAGTTTTGGGTATATTTGGTCCATTTTGAAAACTTCCGGGGTAATTTTGGTATAATGTTAATACTTCCAGGATAAATTTGATACCCCGAATACTTCCGGGTGCTGAATGCTCCATTAGCAAAACTTCCGTGGCAAATTTGATATTTAACCCTTTAAAAAATTCAAACACTCCAACCTACAAGTTTCTCACAAGAGAGGCAAGCACGGCCGTGGAGGATTGATAGATATAGATGTAAGATTGAGCAATGAACTTGCAACTCAACTCAGTGAGTCTATCCACAATTTTATATAATTGGGTCATTTTGAACCCGTCCAAAAAAACCCATGAACCCACTCACTTAAGATTTAAATGGATAGACTATGAACACACCTTTGGGCTGTCCATACCCTCTCATTTAATTAGTTTTTTATTTACTATATAGACAATAATGCCCATCCTATTATTTGAAGGATTGCTACAAAATTTATTTAGAAGAAACAAAATGTCTAAGAAGTTCACTATTCATATTATTGACGCAATCCTTTTTTTC
Organism: Acacia confusa; assembly: GCA_037074495.1. Classification (NCBI taxonomy): domain Eukaryota; kingdom Viridiplantae; phylum Streptophyta; class Magnoliopsida; order Fabales; family Fabaceae; genus Acacia; species Acacia confusa. Next base: position 761,008 of record CM073507.1, on the reverse strand, counting down.
GTTTCCTGTGTCCATTTTCGATGAAATCTTAGATGAACCTACAATCGGATTGCCACTAGATTATAAGTGTAAAATGCATTATGAGACTACTACATATTAAGATTCGAGACTCCTCAATAAATTAAACCATGCTTTTTTTAGCTTGGTTTGGATTTCTGAACCTAAAAACATTTATCAGGGCAACCAACTCTTAATCTCGTGCATGACTGTTTGGTTTTGCTATCAGATTTTGAAAAATCTCTTACGAGTATTAACATTTTTTTTTTCATATTACTCATTTCTCCAAACAATTTTTTGGTACCGAACTTTTTATTAAATTAAAACAATGACCCGACGAAAACAGGCACGCGATGGTTCCAGCTGGAGGAGACGAGGGCCGAGATAGAGAGGAATCTCTGCGGGACTGGAGGAAGGGATAAAAGCTGAGGCACGATCAGTTTCAGCTGAGGACGGAGGAAACGAGTGAAAAGGTTGAGGACGGTAAGGACGAAGGGGACGAATCTGTAAGAAAAATCAGTGGATGGACACTTGATGGTTTGCTCAACGAGGCACTCGATGGTGTGAGCTTTTTCTCAGTGTGTCAATGTGTCGTGAGATAAACTCCACCTTCAAGCGTCTAATTAAGCACAATAGCGTTGAGCTTTTTTAACAAGTCCATTAGACGTAACAGGCAATCTAAACAATTCACATCAACGTTTTTTATAGTGGTCATTTTTTCTAGCTTTTTTTCTTTTTTTTTACTTAAAGATTTAAAATTGATTCCAAACAAACCCATCGTGAATTGTTTGCCACGGATTTCGTCTGGTTCCTTTAAAATTCATGCACTTATATATATATTGTGAAATATAAATATTGACGAGAATTGGAATATGTCCATCATGTCTAACACGTCTCATTACAATATTTCAAACATAAACTAGACACGGCATAACGCACGGGTAGTCTCGCGACTTACAGAAACGTCAACATAAAAATGAAACCAAATATATATATATATAAAACAACGACTGAGATGATCGTTAAAAGGTACACAAAGTTACTAATATAGCCCAAAAATCAACAAAGATCTAAACCCAAGCTAAAAACATTCCATGCACAGAGATACTCGCGCTGGTCCGATTGACCATAGTTTGGTAACTAGAGGCAAGACTTGATAAATGGAGGCCCTCCAAAAACAGATTCATGATAAAATGAGCTGTACACAATTATCTTCACAGCATAAGTTTGGATCTCAAAATCAATTTGATACAGTAAGGCATAAAATGTCTATAAACTTCCAGTACAATAAAGAGCAAAAATGATGCTGCATACCCCTCTGGTCTAGGAAAACAGAAATACGAGTGATCTGGATTGCATTCATAAAAGGGTTGGGGGAACATACTCTGACAAATTGCTGCGGTTAACATCACCAGTGACAGAACTCGTACGAGAAAGCTGACTTCCAAAACCATATTTGCCAGCAGGAAGAGACTCGGCCAAAGCCACTCGATCAAAAATTAAGGCCACGGCTTGCCTGAAGGTAGCAGCAGCAGTACTGCAAAACAATTGCAAAAAAACATGTATAGACACACAAGATATTAGCATCTAAAGGAATGCAAGGCAACTGATGAAGAATGCCATATTAATAGACAGATGGCTACACTAAGAAAAATTAGTTGATGCTCAATGTAGTATTATCTTTCTTCCGCACACTATCAGAAGACACAGAGCTTTCAAGAAGCCTAAGACAGATACCAAGAGCTTGGGCCATTGTATCCTGAAATTAATAAGATGCCAAGGATAATTTGTTTCTCATAAAAAATAACAGTAAGTTGGAAACAGCTAAGTAATACAATAAAGAGACTAGTCTTTAACACAATTGGACGTAAAAGGGCTGCTCAAGGGGAAATAAAATTGTATTGAGCAGACTGCTTTGAGTGGAAACAAGTCGACCACATATTGATAGGTGATTCCAAACATATTTCAGATATATCTTCCAAACCAGTTATCAACAAAGCCGAAAAAATCAAGTGATGATGTGACGTTATGATATCAGATCCATATCCTCCTTTCATCAATCTGTTCAGCGACCACTCAATGATTCAGGTGTTTTCTCAAACTGCTTGACATCTTAGACATGATCTGTCCAATATTTCATTTCCCGAATACTCATGACTGAGAACAAATTCATTCTAAGAATACCAACAAAAATATATTATCAACCGCTGAAGGCAAAGTATGCATCTTTTGATAGTGACACTGTGTTATCAACCCTATAATCTTGACAGGTTTGATTGTATAGAATGTAGGAAGAAGGAGATTGATAAATCCTAACTTTTATATATTTTATCCCATCTTATTTCATTCATTTTGTGGATTATTTTTAGGTTAATTTGGATATATTAGATAATATTTAGATTGTTAGCCAATTTTAGGAAATAATATAAATCTGAATTAATTATAAGATATTAAGTTTAAATTATTAATGTTTTGATTGATATCTTACGATTAAATGATATCTCTTGATATATGATATATTGTGATTTTATAACATCCTATGGTACAGAATTTTTCAGGATAGCTAAAAGAAAATCCAATGGTAAAATTTTATAGGGCTGCTGAATTTTATTGAACTCAAGTTGGTACCCAAAAGCCCTCATCTCCTCCCTTTTAATTAACCTAACTTTGCTTATAAAAGAAGATGAACACGCCACAAGCAAAGGGGGCCGCCAGATGATGAAAAGCTGAATCACGACACAAAAATTGAGAGGCTGAAGATGAGACGCCGCGCGAATTGAAGACCAGAGACGCAGCTACAAAATCAAAATCGACAATTCTTCAATTCATCTCTCTCACGGCCCCACACTTCCAATAACCATTGATTTATTCTTCTCATCACGCAGAGAGCCACGTACAGCCAAGGGTGTGTTGATTAATTATTCAACCCACACAATTACTCTTACAATGGTGACGTTTTTGGAGTTTGGAGGGTGGAAAATTTCCATGGAAGCTTAAATCTTTGGGAGGTAACTTGGGAGGAAGCTAAAGCCTAGGTCTTACACTTAAAGACCACAAGGGAGTGTTGTTCTTTTTATCTTTTTAATTCAAACTTGAGATTATTTAATTTTAAAGGATTTCGAGTTATATTAATTGAGGACAATCTAGTTTTAGATTGTAAACTTATTTCTTTTGGATTAGACTGATAATTTGGAGTTTTATGCTTATTGTTGGACTCTTGTTTGCAACCTTTGGATTGTCAATTAAATTAGTAATTGAGTTTTCGTTATTGATTTAATTGTTAATTTGGTTTATCATCTTAATTGTTTAATTGAGTTGATAAATTATCTGGTTGTTTTATTAGATAGTTGTAAACAAGATTTCCAAGATTATTTTGTGTTTGGTTTTTAACGGGTTTAATTAGCCACCGCTTATTTCATTATGAGTTTTCTAGTGGAATAGGTGTTATTGAGCTAGAGGGTTTCCCATGTTCAATTAGATAATTAAGTTCATTAATCTCCCATTGGTCTAATTAATTGGTTCAGGCTAAGAAAGTTAACTCCATGAAATTTCTAAGTTGTCCCCTTCATCATTATAACTGAATTAGATCTTTGTTATTTTACTTACTTTTAATTAATATTCTTCTTAGGATTGTAATTCTTTTCTCATAAGAAAAACCCCACAAAAATTGCATTCAAATTCATATAGATTAGTTTCATTTTCATATAGGTTTTAGAGCCAATTGCATTAGTACATTTAGTTAAGTTAATTGCATATAGGTAGTAGTGTTTGAATTCTAGTTTAGGTCCATTTATATTCCATTGTATCTTTTCATCACCTAAATTTAACCTAAGCTTGCTCCTTGAGAGAATGACCTAGGTTGACCCTAAACTACATAATTAATTAGGAACTAGTTTAATTGATCGCTTTAACGACAAAAATAGCCCGATCAGAGATAAATTGAGTAGAAGAGAACTGAGATAGAAGGGAGAGAGAAACGAGAGGAGAAGAGATAAGAGAGACACGGAGTTGCTGAATATGCATTCATTCAATAGGCAAAACAACAACTAGTTACAAATGAGAGAGGGATAGCTCTTATATAGAGAGCTTAGAGGGGAGTCTCGTGAGTTACAAGAACCAGCTATGGTGTGATCTCGTGGCTTACAGAAACGTCAGCATAAAAATGGAACAAAAAAAAGAAAATATAACAACAACGACTGAGATGATAGTTAAAAAGTATACAGAGTTGCTAACAGTAGAGCCCAAAAATCAACAAAGATCTAAACCCAAACTAAAAACATTCCATGCACACAGATACTGGCGCTGGTCCGATTGGCCATAGTTTGGTAACTATAGACAAGACTTGATAAATTTAGAATATTGACCAGTATTGTTATAGTTGCTAAGCATGTTATCAATCTCTCTGGCGAAAATCTTCATAGCTTTCGGCGGCAAGCAAATTGGTACTATCACACCGTCTCCTTTTGCACTCCCACATGCCCAGCTTACTCCAGGAAACGAGCCAGCCCCAGCCATTGCGGGCCCAGCGTACATTGCTTTGCCCCATCCAAAATCTATATCTCTAAACCCAGAACGTATTATATTGGACACAACCCATGACCTCACCGGCGTGAAGCAAGGCCGTCCTCTGATCACCATAAGATCTGCCACGGATTGCATATACTCCGCCGTGGCCTCACCTTTCGCCTCTTTGATCAACTTCAAGGCATAACCAAGTGGATTTCTAGAAAGCTCCCCTGCGGTGGTGACAGCGGCGGGGTACACAAAGCCATTACCGTAATAGCCATGTGGCAACAATGGAGGGTCTGTTTTGCCCCTCAGATTGCTGACACACAATAGGCGAACCTCCTGGTGTGGTTCTAGCTCTGATGATATGGTGCGACAACGCCAGAGGAACGCGGTCAACATTTCGAACGTAGTGTGTTGACCATGGTACTGAGAAAACAGTTGACGGATGACCTTTAACTCGTCAGGCCCGAAGAAGAAAGAGTTTTGGGACATAGCTTCTACCATCTCTGTTTTTGTATCATCATCAGGCACTTCCACGTACTCATTATGGGTGCATGTGATGCGAGGTGGGTCCCTTGCATTCAATAGCTCTCTGCTCCAAACTGGGGCAGTTGAAGGCTCATTAGCACCCCTGGCAATCTCCACTAAGGCTCCTAAGAATTGAGCTAAACCAGGACCATCACACATAGAGTGGTTGAGGAAGTAGCCTAAAATGAAACCACCGCACTTGAGACGGGTAACCTATGAAAGAAAAATGCTACATTAGCAAGCACATCAATATATAAGAAACAGACTGTTCTCTCTCTCTCTATATATATAGACCTGAAAAGCTAAGAGGGGACAGTCAATAATTCCTTCTGTGCCAGGAACAGTATAAAGGAGCTCTTCGAAGCATGGAAATGGAGGTTGAATAGGGTCGCCAAACTGGTGAATAGTGACATCTGCGTCGGCTTCAATGAAGAGGACACCTTGCTCGTTACAATCTACCGTAAGTTTGCGACCAGGGCCTTCCCTGAGACGACCGGCGAGGGGATAGTAAAAGACCAGGGCTTGAGCAAGTGCGTGTCTGATAAGTTGAGCAGGGTCGTTTCCTTGCATGGATGGGTGGTAAGGATAAAAGTGAGCCATCGGAATTCGAAACCGGAGACCATCTTGGTCATCTATATCGGAGAGCGGCTTAACTTCATGAGGGGTGGGCTTAGCTGGATGAATTAGTTCTGGTTGGCGTCTCCTCACAGTAAACACGAGATCCAAAGTAGATGGTTGAGCCATGTTGTGAGGAAAATATCGAATCGCAGAGAGTGGGAATAGCAAGGGGGTTGATTACTAGCTCTCTGGTCACTTTGGATTGGGGGTGTAAATGTTCAGAGACCGCGTATTTATATTTCATAATGGTGATGGGGAAGTAAATGATAACCAAGAAACCATGCACCATGCATTAGGACTACGTTTTCATTCATCCCTTTGGATAAGTGTCAATTCAAATGGGATTTAGTTGGTGCATATTTAATTTTTTATTATAATTTTTCAATAAAAAAATATTATTTTTAAATAATTATTTAAAATATTATAATTATTTTATATTATTTATTTATTAAAATATTTTGTTTAGAAATAAAAATAAAATAATTAGACCATTCAAATTAATATGGTCAGAAGAACAGGGCTAGTGCCTATTTTGCACAGGCACGGAACGTGATTGTGTCCTTGGTAGGCCCCACCACTTTAATTACATACTACAGTAACTAATTTATGTGGTTGTGCGTCGGCGGTAACAGGTGTATGGTGGCCGGTGGGGGCTTCTCTGCTGACTGGAACATGTCACCATGGGAAAAACGTTTTTTTTTCCCCTCGGGTGTTGAACAGGAAGAAGAAACACATTTGTGATTGTGATTAGCCAGGAATTGATGTCGAATGGCAAGGTGCATGCATGAACGGTGGGGTCAAGGTATTCGGGTGAGATTTCTCTGAGCCCAAAAAAAAAAAGGTGAGCTTTCACGTTTCTTCTTTTTGGAGCTTGTAAAACAGTGCGAACCCTGCCTGCCGGCCCATTCAGACATTACATTTACAAGGAGTTGAGTTTAAAATTTTTGTTTTTAAAATAAAAGGGGATTTAAAAAGACCCATCCTTAAGGCCACCGACGGACCCAAAAAATAATTGAAGAAGGGTATATAATAGGCAGGGAGATTTTGAAAAAAAAAAAATAAGCAAAGTTTTAAATGCATTAAAAAACATAAAAATAAAAAGGGAAAAATAATACTAAGTGCTATTAGAAATAGTAAGACTGAGCACTAAATAAATTCAAGTATATATATTGTAATAATAAAAGTATATTATAATAATGTTTCTACCGAACAACACGATCAAATCATAATACTCTAAGTCAATATAAAGTAAAAAAGCTGGAGTATAAGTGATCTATTTTGAAAAGTTTAACAGTACAATAAATCAATTTTTAAAAACATCCACGAACCAAAGGATGTCAATAGCTAATTATCATCGCTGGGACTCAGACTCCAAAAGAAGTAATTGAACTAAAAAAACTAATGTAGAAATATTTACATCAACAATTACTATAAACAAAGAACTGAAAATATGACTAATAATTGTTATATGAACAAGAAGCTACATTTTAATGCGCCATATTACACAAATAAAGCAGAACATAATCACAGAAAAACTGAAGGTGCATTACCTATTCCATCAGCGAAGTTAACAAATTGGCATATTTATTCCAATTCCATCAAAGAAGCATGGAAGGTGCATTACCTATTCCATCAAAGAAGCATGAAAAAAAAATTAATATATATATATATATATATATATATATATATATATATGAGCATTGCCCCCACAACTTAAAGTGTGGGTTCGACACTGCTTAAGGCCAGGGTTTAAAAAGGCAGCCTTTTTAAACCCATGTATTTTCTTTAAAAATTATTTATATGGGCCTTTTTAGGCCTATTTGTTTTTTAATTATTTCTATGATAACAATATTATTGATTTTTTATACTTTGTTTATGAGGTTACAAATATTTAGTTGTTACTTCTTTTTTAGAATTAATTTTTATAAAAAAAATCTTGTATTAAGAGTTTTAAAAATTAAAATATTATAAAAAATATTTCATATTTCATAAGTATTCTTATTAATTTTATAATTTTTACTTATTTTTTAGTGATTGTTTTGTTCACATCTTATGTTGTTTATTTTATTGACTATTTACACTTTTCAAGACATATTTATAAGAAGTATTTTTAATTTTTTTAAGTCTTTTCATTAATTATTTGTAATTATGATATGTGAACCATAATTTACTTTTAATTATGATTTAGTAACTGTGTTTGTTTGTTGTATGATACATATAGTTTACATTTTAATTTTAACAGCATTTATATGTTAAATTAATACTTACATTGTCCTGATTTCATTTCATTAAAAAAAAATTGAAAAAAATCATTAAAACAATTTTGCCACTCTACAAAGGGCCCTAACCTTATATTCAAGGGCTGACCCTCAAAAAATCGCTTAGGCCCAGGAAATTGCTGCGGCCAGTATTTAGCCCTTTAGACCCTGGCCCATGAATTCGCTGGAAATCGCCGCTGCCAGTATTTGGTTCAACTGCATGGAAGGAGATTAGTTATTCATCACGCGGGAAAGGAACAGAGTGGCCGACGCTTTGGCCAAAGGAGGCTTTCACTCTAGTGCTTTTATAGATGTATGTCCGGAATATCTAAGGACGATGGTCTGTAACGAGAAAACGGGATTCATTTACCCTGTGTAACCTGGTTTTATGTTGTAGTACTTTATTTTCCTTCTCATGTATCAAAAAAAAAAAAGATTAGTTATTCAAATACTAATGAGAGTTGGCGTAGATGGTAAGGGATTCAGAACTAGACCCTTGAATCGTGGGTTCGATCCCCTCTGCTGTCGTCGGGATTCCTTTGGTAGGCGATCTCATAAATTTCCAGTAAGTGTTCATAGAGCCGGAGGACTGGTGTCGAACCCTTCAAAAACTTTTTTTAATAAAAAAAAAAGAAAAAAAAGATTAGTTATTCAAATTCATCACTTTAACGATTTCTTTCTCATTGTTATAAACAGGCTTGACTGACAACCATTTGAAAAGCAAATAGAGACTACATAATTTAGAAGCAAGAGTGTCACTCAAGAACAACAAGGAGAAGGCAAGAATGCCTTATGGGGGGTGTCGATGAATACTCGTTTAAATTTATTTCTTTTGCTCTATTTAAATTATATTTTCAGGGCATAATATTCGCGTAGAGGCATGTGCGATTAGGCAGACTCTTCTACGATCACGATACAATAAAATTGCGGATAGCATTATTTGTTATAAATTTTATTTCATATTAATATTGATGATAACATCACATTGGTAATAATTTGAATATTAATGAAGACTAGGGGTTAGTACCAGGGGCCGCAGTACATCTGCAGGTCGATGACTGTATATTTAAAAAATTCAAACACTCCAACCTACAAGTTTCTCACAAAAGAGGCAGGCACGGCCGCTGAGGATTGATAGATATGTTTGGGATCACGTTTGATTTGATGTAGGATTGAGCAATGAATCCGCCACTCAGTGAGTCAATCCACAATTCGATGTAATTGGGTCATTTTAAGTTCATCCAAAAAAACACATAACCCTGCTCACTTAAGATTTAAATGGGCAAACTATAGACACACCTTTTGGCTGCCCATATCATCTCATTTAATTATTTTTTTATTGACTATATGGACAGTAATACACATCCTATTACCTGAAGGGATTGTTACAAAATTTATTTAGAAGAAACAAAATGTTTGAGAAAATATTTCAAGCGATCTTAATTCTGCGTGTCTCTTACTATAGATTGTTGGACTTCAATTCAAAATTCAAACATTATATGAGTCATCAATTCAAAATTTTGTCCATTTATATTCTTTTGTGTGAATTGTGATTGTTGAACTTTAAAGATTCAGATTTCAGAATATATAATGATGAATTTGGATGCATTTGTAATACTTATGTTTTTTATTTTCAAAAAAATAAATAGGCCAAGTATAAATGGATTACCTAAAACCTAGTTAGCATGCCTATTTATGTATTAGCCCTTTTACATAGGTTTAAATGGGTTGAGGTATCGGTATTGACTAACTCATACCCGTTTTAAGTTAAATGGGTAGACTATGGGTTTGGGCATGGGCTGCCCAACCAACCTATTGCTCTGCCATAGTTTGAGGTTTTAAAAATGTTTATTCACATAGATTGTAACATCACTATTCTTATATACTTATCTCATATATTGTAAAACTATTTTTAGATGTTTCAATTGAAACAAGCTTACCATCAAATCTTTTGAAGTAAGTATTATCTATTTTAGGGCTAAGTATGAAATTCATAACCCATAAGCCAAACCACAACCTAGTGTAATTAGATCATTTTAAGCCTGCTCAAAAAGAGCCTTAATGGGGTGGGTAGATTTAAATAGGCAGGCTATGAGTATACATATGGGTTGCCCATACCAACCCATCTAATGTAATTTTATTACTAACTACTCATTCTATTCCATATTTAGCCATAATGTAAAGGCATTTCTAAACTCCCTCCTTATTTGAGATTTCGAGTATTTAGTGGCTTATAATCCCTAACCATAATGGCCATCGACTCTCTCTCTCTCTCTCTCTCTCTCTCTCTATATTTATTTGAACTTATGAATTACTCCTAACCTTACATGTAATGTAGAGAAGATTTCAAAAGTGGATGAATATTTTCAAATTGAATTAGGTGGCTTTTGTGATCCAAAATTGATGTTTTGGCATGGTAGAGATTGTTGTTACTAGTATTTTCAATATCATTCTCAATTTTGTATTGTTTCATTTTTTTTTATTTCATATTATATTATTAATGATAGAGTTTAAACATCAAAATTATGTAATGATGGCGATGACATAAATTTATGTTGTTTTGTGTGAATTGTAATTATTGGACTTTGAAGATTAGATTTCCAAAAATAGAATGATGAAGTTGAGTGGATTCTTAATGCTTATGTATGTTTTTTTTTAAAAATAAATAAATAAACAAGTGACCATTTATGCATTAGCTTATTTACACGGGTTTAAATGAGTTGAGGTGTGGGTTTGTGCTTGCCCGTACTCGTTTAAAGTTAAATGTTCAGGTTATGAGTTTTGTAACACCCCCGAATTTCTAGCAGTTATAATAACATAAAATTTAAATGATTTTTTTATAAATAATAACCAAAAATCCAAAATAGCCAAATTCGGGGAGTGTCACCGCCGCACTTGTACTGGGACAAGTGCAAGGCTACTAATTACATTAAATAAATCTAAACCTAAACAGAAAGTTTTATTCAGGATCTGAACTAAAAGAAAAATAAATAACGAGAATTTATTGAATGTCTTCCTTACTTTTCATTGCTAGCCCAACCCTTAGAACTTATTTCACTGAAATTCTGCTCTCTCGAAGAATCATCGCAGCCCAAGATCACAAATGTAACACCCCCGAATTTCTAGAATTTAAATAATATAAAATGTAGATGGTTTTCATAAATAATAATAAAATCCAAAATAAACTACTTCGGGAAAGTGTCACCGCCGCACTTGTGTGGAACAAGTGCAAGGCTTCTTTTTACAGGAAATAAATCTAAACTTAATCAGAATGTTTATTTTGAAAAATAAAATAAAAGAAAATAAATGAAAAGAAAGTAAATAACACAAATTCATTGTCGTCATCCTCACTTCTCACCGCTAGCCCAGTCTTTGAAACCTGTTCACTGAAATTCTGCTCCCCCGAAGGATCATCGCAACCCAAGAATACACACATCAGCAAACGCTGGTAATCCTAATTAAGAACAGATAATATAACATAAACTAAAATAATTAAGTAAATAAATAAATAATTTTAAAATAAATTGAAATAAAATAAAACAATTATAAAATTAAAATAAAATAATTACAAGATAAAATATCGTATATTTGTATAATCATAAGGTGTCTGGCACAAATTTATTAATCAAAGCAAATGTATATATATATCATCTGATATTTGCATCAAACTTTAATCATTATCATTTTAAATTTTGTTTAGACCCGGAAATCCTGCCAGTCTATTTAGTGGAAAGAGAACCATGGTAGACCTGGATATCCTGCCAGTCTACCCTGTGACCCGGAAACCTTCTAGTCACAAACCATGGTAGACCCGGATATCCTGCCAGTCTAACCTTATGATTATACAAATATACGATATTTTATCTTGTAAATATTTTATTTTAATTTTATAATTGTTTTATTTTATTTCAATTTATTTTAAAATTATTTATTTATTTACTTAATTATTTTAGTTTATGTTATATTAGCTCTTCTTAATTAGGATTATCAGCGTTTGCTGATGTGTGTATTCTTGGGCTGCGATGATCCTTCGGGGGAGCAGAATTTCAGTGAACAGGTTTCAAAGACTTGGCTAGCGATAAGAAGTGAGGATGACGACAATGAATTTGTGTTATTTACTTTCTTTTCATTTATTTTCATTTATTTTATTTTTCGAAATAAACATTCTGATTAAGTTTAGATTTATTTTCTGTAATAAAAATCCTTGCACTTGTTCCAAACAAGTGCGACGGTGACACCTTCCTGAAGTAGTTTATTTTGGATTTTTTTATTATTTATGAAAACTATCGACATTTTATGTTATTTAAATTCTAGAAATTCGGGAGTGTTACAACAAACATCAGCAAAAGTTGGTAATCCTAATTAAGTAAAGATAATATAAAATAAAATAATTAAGTAGATAAATAAATAAATAAATTTAAAATAAATTGCAATAAAATAAAATAATTATACAAGAAAATGAAATAATTCCAAAATAAAACAAAATAAAAGTATCATATATATATAATTTAAAGTTATCAATGTTTATAAAATTGCATCAAACATTAATCATTATCTTTTTGAATTTGTTTAGACCCAGGAAACCCTACTAGTCTATTTAGTGGGAAGAGAACCCTGCCAGTCACAAATCATCAAAATTGGTCATATCATCATTTCTTCCTAGTGTGCACACCTCTTCCTAAAGTTACTACTAGTGTCCCAGGAAACCCTGCCAGATACCACTTTGGGAAGAACGGATATATCGGTTCATATCAAATAAATTTTCGAAGGCATAAAGCCTTAAAAGTGTGTTCATCACTTTAGGAGATACCGTCCCAAAGTTATCCTCCCACAATTAAGTTATTCAATCACACACAAAATGGTTTTTTCAATATATATATTGATAAGTATATATTTCTAATTAAATAAGTATAGATTCTGAAATATTTTAGATTGAATTTATTAATACTTTATACTTATTCAATTATATTTTATATAATTATCTATCCGTTAATTAATTTTAGGATAAAAAGACATTTTTGAAATAAAACCTACTCATATCCTTACTTATTGTGCAGGGGATATTATCATGCTTTATATATAATAATTAACCCTGTTTGAGTCATTGTACACAAGATATATATATATATATATATATATATATATATATATATATATATATTCTAAGAGTTTATGAACTTAGGAATATTATGCAAGATTTTATATAATTATTATTATATATATTATATATATCATAGCATAGACCCCACAACAATTAAAAAAAACCTAAAGAAATATCCATTAAAATGCTGGACGAATGGAATAAAGGGAATGGGGGAGTTGGCAATTAAAAGAAATCTAATAGAACAGGAAGAATGCTATCTTGTTGTGGTTAAAGAGAAGAAGGAAATAAAATAGAGGTTGTGTCTATCATATAATTTCGTAGTAGGCTCTTTTGCAACTGAAAATTCAAAACGGGAATAAATTTTATACTATAAAAATTTAAGAAACTGATTTTGCGGGCCCCACCTCCAATTCAATTAATTCACATAAGAATATTCATATCTATTTACCTTGCAATATGAAAAGCATAGAGTAATATATGTATATCAAATATAATTCAAACATAAGAAAACCCACAAAGAAAAAAAAGACCGAGGATGCATCGATATTAAAAGTGTGATACAGGGTATTCATTAATCAGGCAGGTCGAGAATGACGCACAACCAAGGGATCCTAAGGAATATGTATATATGTTGCGAGAAGGTGAATAATTCCATAATTTATTTCTCAAATCAAGACTGGCATAACACCTTAAAATCCTTTTATTCTAGGGATTAAGATTACAATCAACTAATATCAATTAATTCCAATCAATGTTCTAACATTACCATCAATTAGTTCCTATGGTCTTAAGGATTAGAATTACCTGGTCTCTGTGTTTGCTAAGCTCCTAGTAGAGAAATTCTGCCGCAAAGAATTTTCAGAGAGAAAACTAATGAGTGGTGGCTAGGGTTAGGTGACTAGACCTAAACTTATAATTAGACTTTAGAATTTAGTTATGGGCTGGGCTTTTTAACTATTGGTAATCTAATGAAAAATAATAATAATAAATCATTTATTATATTCTAAATTTGACAATGAGAGTTAGTACAAATGATAAGGGATTCAGGACTAGGTTTTTGGGTCGTGGGTTTGATCCCCTTTGCAGTTGCTGCGACTCCTTTGATAAGCGATCTCGTAAGTCCAAAGTAAGTGCTCATAGGACTAGGTTCTTGGGTCGTGGGTTCGATCCCCTTTGCAGTTGCTGCGACTCCTTTGATAAGCGATCTCGTAAGTCCAAAGTAAGTGCTCATAGAGTTCGAGGCCGTGCCTTGGCCTTGGTAGGGGATTGGTGTCGAACCTTTCCAAAATTTTTTAATATAAAAAAAAAATCTAAATTTTTATTATAAAAATAATAATAAATCATTTATTAGATTCTAAATTTTTTAAACTATATTATTAATTTTATTAATTATTATTATTATTATTAACAATAATAATAATAATAATCTAAGGTGTTATACGTTTGGTCTCGGGCTGCCCAACTAGCTCCCTACTCTGCCCTAATCTGTTTCAACAGCTCCTTCACTTGCTCCCTGCGAACCTGACAGACTTGGCTTACATCCGTGGCACGTATAGTCCCATTGGCCTCCTTTTCGTTGAAATTGTGCACTTTTGGCCAAAAGTTGGTCCTTTTTTTTTAAATAATATTTCATAGTACTAATGGATTCTGAAACATATTTCAGGTTAGTAATTGATATTGAAAAATTACTTTATGATTTTGAAAAATTATTTCATAATACTGATTAATACTAAAAAGACATTGAAAAAATACTTTATAATCTTGACACATTATTTTAAGATCTTGAAAAAAATATCCTGAGGTATATTTTTAGTATCAGTCAGTATCTGAAATATTTTTCAAAATTATAAAATATCTTTTCAGCACAGTATCCAATATCCTTTTAGCATTTATCAATATCCTAAAATATTAATTAAAAAAAAAAGGGACCAACTTTTGTGCCAAAACGGCGCAGATTAAGTGAAAAGGATGGCAGCAGACAGCATGCGCAGCCAGTTCCAAAGCTGACTGGCACTTAGTAACACTGCTATATACGCCCAACAAAAGATGAAGTACTATCAAAGTACCAATGAGCTCCTTTAATCTGCTTCACTTAGAGGGAATGAATATAGATTGCATCCTCAATATAACAAAAAGAAAAGAGATTTCTTGTTCTAATTTCTAAAACACAATGCAAAAAATAGAAAATAAAAAAATTGTGCGCCCTGTTGGAGTAACCTCATCGAGTGAGCTTAAATCTCACATCCAAGTGCGAAGAACCTTGGGCATTTTTGCATCAACGCGCATGCATTTGCCTGAGAGATATAAGGGGTTCCTATTGCATTTGATGAATCCCATTCAAGCTCTATGTTTGATCAAATCTCACGACAGAAACGCATAAAAAGTCAAGACGACTCCTTCGGGGTCCATAGTATTGGACTTCCGAGATGCCTAAGGATAGAAAAAACAAAAAGAAGTATCTAGTTGAACCTCAGACTAGGTTCCACTTGAGAAAAGCAAATTCCATTGAAACACAGATTTAACAGTATAATCAGGAGAATTCGAATCTTATATAAGTACCCAGCGCTTCTGTTGCTATGGTTTTCTCTTGCCAAGGCATTTTTTTTTAACATAATTAGGAGGGCAGGGAATTACGCTGAAGATTAAAGTCTAACTGGAAAATTAGAGATGAGTAACATGTTCTTTAGCTCTGGGGAAGTACTTGGCTTCTGAATACGCACGCACGTTACTGACATGGCTGGGGGAAAGTCTATGATACATTATTTTTCAAAAAGAAAAAAAAGAAAGAAAAATCGCAACTTGTACTAAACAATGACCCGAATATACTAGGCGCGGCAGTAATAAGCGTCCAGGATTTAAAAACAAACAATCTGGGCGATCAAACTATTGGATAAAGTAGCCACTGAGAAAGAGAACAAAGAAGAAGAACAAACTGCCATATATGAGCACAGCCTTCTGTCCAGAAGTGAGAGAATTGCCACCAAATCCAAACTGCTGATTCTGAGCAAAACCAGCAATCTCAACGCTTTTACTCTCGAAGAAACTCTTGGCAGCCCCGCAGGTGGGACAACGCCAATCATCGGGAAGCTTCTCGAACTGAAATCCAGGTGGAATGGGATAGGAGGGATCACCAACGGCCTCGTCGTATTTGTACCCACAGGATCGGCATTCATATATTCCGGTATTCAACACCGCGAATTTCTCCTCCAGGCGACGCTTATCGAAATTGTCAGAATCCGGCGAAGGGGAGGAGGAGGAGGGCGAATCGAGCTGCTCAGAGCCAGAAGTAGGAGTATCTTCTTTGGAAACATCAATGGAAAAAGAGAGGAATGGAGAAGGATCAGAGCGTTTATGGGAGAGGGGATTGAGAAGGGATTTGGAAGGAGAGAGGTGAAGCTTGGACTTGGGAGGGTGAAGTTGAGGTAAAGAGGAAGAAAGGTGAAAGGAGAAAGCCGGTCTCGGGGCGGCACAAGAAGCCATGAATTAGGCGCTGGAATGCAGGGTGGGAAAGAGAGAGAATGGCGGAGAAGGGAAGAGCGCGACGGTGAGAGGAAGTGGGTGGAGGAGAAATGAAATGAAGGGGATCCATGGGAAGGCACAGCATATGCTGTTCGGAAGGGTCTTGGATAAGGTAGGGGTACTTTTTTTTTTTTGATATAAAGGTAGGGGTACTTGTGTGTTCATCTCCTCACACCAAACTCTTTTCCTCATTGCTGGGTTTGTTTGGACTTTGGGCTCATTTCAAATAAATTGGGCTTTTGGCCTCCCTCCTGCAAGTAAGATACAAATTTATCATATTTTTCCTGATTTATTATTCATACCCACTCAATAATAATATAAAAAGAGAGGGAAAACGAGGATTAAAGAAAATAATAATGATATTTTAAAAGATACATACCAAATTAATGAATTTCTTTAAGAGTTTAATGTTTCTGTTTTTACTGCAAAAACACTTTTTTTGATCTACTCCCATTATAAAGAAAAGAGAGAAAATATTAGTGACATATACTTACTTTTATGTGAATGAGACAGAAAAAATACTTTTACAATAAAGACAAAAACATTAAACCATTTTTTAATCTAACCAATTTAAATAAATAATTTTATATTAAAAACTTGATTGAAGTATTTGGTATTGCCACAATTTTGAGCGGCAAACCAATCCTCTTTCTGAGAATTCATTTACACCTCAATCCTTCCTTAATTTGATGGAATAAATTGGATATTTGGCACTGCAGCATATGAAGTAACCAATATCCATTAACTTTCGTTTAATGATGAAGTTAAAATAAGAACCATCAGATGGACTGACAAATAGAGATGAAAACTAGCCTAAATACATGCACGATTTTCTTGACAACATCCAAGAAGATTGCTATATTCTCATCGTTTAAATTCGAACTTCGATTGATGTTGGCCGATTCTTATTGAATATCAATAATAATAAAAGATTATTTAATCGACTTTCATTTCCTTAAATGGAATTTCCTTTCTCTTCGCTTCGCGGGTAATGTTTTTAATGTACGGGGATTAAAAAAAAAACAGAATATGCATATCCTATTCTGGGTAAATGCACAAAGGCCATCAACGAGTAGCGTCAGGCTTCTGTTCAAATAATCGAGCAAGTCCACTCCGCGAAGAATTCTGAACTATTCATCGGAAATGCTTTCGCCGTTGGTTTCTTGGATCTTGGCGTCCTCTCCGTCCTCCTCATCCTCTTCGGGGGAAGAAGATGACTTTGTGGACGATGGAGATCATTACGAGAACGTCGGCGAGAACGAGCATTTCCTCCCCGAAGCCGAGGAGCTTCCTTCAACATCATGCGCTGGTGATACTGAAACCACTCCCGTTGCCCTCGCCACTCCTGGCGCCGGCGTTTCTTGCGTTCCCGATACCGACACCAGCTCTAGAAAACGACGGCGTATCAGCCAATCTTATACCCCGAGACAGAGGCTGTGGACGAAGCAAGACGAGATCGAACTCTTGAGCGGAT
This sequence comes from Acacia confusa, assembly GCA_037074495.1. NCBI lineage: Eukaryota > Viridiplantae > Streptophyta > Magnoliopsida > Fabales > Fabaceae > Acacia > Acacia confusa. Next base: position 743,001 of record CM073507.1, on the reverse strand, counting down.
ATCTGGGTTACATCAAGCTCAACAGATGGGGCACCACATCTCTCCAAAACGACGTAACGTTCTTCTACGATCAAACCAGGCCTAAATTGAATAAGGATTTCAACAAGAATCAAGTGGTCCAGAAGCTTCGAGCATTAAAGAGAAAACACCAGATCTTTTTAGACAAAATCAACTCCGGCAGGGAAGTTTCGCACAAGAGCCCCCAGGAGGAGGCGATTTTTGAGATTTCCCAAAGGATCTGGGGCAAGAATCGAGACCATGAATCAAGCCCTGAACCTGATGACGATGATAAAAATAGCGAGGAAGACAATGGGGAGGAATTAGGGCGTTTGAACGAGGAGAACAAGGATATAAAGAAGTTGATAGAGGAAACGATGATGTCGTGTTTGTCACCATTGAACAATATTAATGAGGTGGAAGGATCAGGATTGAAGCTTGTGGAACAATACGGAAGTGGTGAAGAAGGCGATGAGAAAGAGAGAAAGCAAAGGATTTTGGAACTGGAAGCTTATTTGAAGCAGTTGGAATTGCTGCAGGATCAAATTAAGGCTAGAATAGAGGAGTTGCAAACCCAAGGTGAATGAAGAATTCAAGTTATTAGAAGCGAAAACTGCTGATAACGTTTTTCTTTTTTCTTATTTTTTTCCCCTAATAGGGGCATGCTTCCAGCAAACAGGTCATGTTTTCTTAAACTGTAGGCGTCTGATGTTGTAAGTATTTTTATTTTGTATGCAAATGCGAAAAATAGCATGAAGGATCATGCAATGATAAAGAAATCAAAATAAATTGTTCAGGCTTTGCACGTGATTTAATTTAATGTATGTAAATAGTTGATTAATTATATGAATGATTAGCACAATAATTTGGGTTGCTGTTTCCTAACTAGACAAGGAAAAAATAAATAAATTGGTGAAAGATATCATTTGAAGATACGGGTCACGTACAAATGTTTCATATCGGGTAAGAAATTGTCAAACCTTCTAAAATAACACAGCCAAATCAACTTAAAATTGACAGGGACACTCAAACAAAGGCTCACATTTGGTAAAAACTACGAAGCTTGGATCACCATTATTAATTTGAAAAAGGACTCTGAGAAAGAGAGACAGATCCTAATTTGCAGGACGAAACATAAATCTGGTCTTCTCAAATACCTCTTCTGCCAGTACAGCAAGAGCTCCATCTGCCTTTTTAATTTCCAAGTGGGCCTTCTCATAAAAGCCAGTGCCCCTCAGTGAATCTGAAATAAAGCCGACAGATACAAATGACGAGGCAGCATCTGCTCTTGCTCCATAAACCAGTCTCTGTTTCAACGTTAGTCACCGACAAAAGAAAAATTTAGCAAGAGAGGAGAGAAAGTGTGGGCACTTGCAGGTTATAGGCTACCTTTACTCTTGAACGCTGAATTGCTCCGAAACACATGGGACAAGGCTCACACGACGCATACATTTCACAATCAGATAGATCAATTTGATTTAGCTTTTTACATGCCTGCACATTAATTAACAACAATCACAATTTACGACGAGCATACGATAGATAAGATTGACGCGTATGGGACGATTCCAAAGACAAAAAAGCTTATCAAAGCAGAGTAACCAATCCCTGCAAGATCACTAAGATAACATTTCCAGGACGGGACCATCCTACTTCGATCAGCCATCAGATCTAGAACTACAAGACCCACAGATTTCACAAAGCAACAAGAAATTAAACTAACGAGGAAGAAAATTAAAGCGATACTTATTAATCTAACCTCTCGTATTGCAGTAACCTCCGCGTGGGCAGTGGGATCGGTGTTTCTTAAAACCATGTTATGACAGCTCACGACTACTTCATCGTTACGAACGATCACCGCGCCAAAAGGGCGGCCATCGCCACATTCAGCCCCTTTATATGCTTCTTCGATTGCTTTTGTTAGGAACTTGTGATCTCTGTCCTCCACTGCTGGTACAACAAGACACAGTAACACCGATAACCATGGAACAACTTGGCTATTAGTAATCAACCACTCACGCTTGATGAGCAAACAGAACGTAGAGAGGAGCAAAATTCAGCTGAACCCAGATAAAACAAATGGAGAAAATTTATCAAGCATGTTACCGTTAGCAGCAGAAACGTCCCCCATGATAGAGTCAGTCCGATGAGGAGCAGGAAGTTATTTGACAAACAGAGCGATGAAAACCCCGGAAATCGAAAAGGAGAGGCAGTGATATGTTATGAAATAGAGAATTTGACCATGGATTTGAATAGGAAGAAAGAAAAGGCTATTAGTGACAAAGAGACTGAGCCAGGAAGAAAGAAACAGGTCAATTCCTGTCTCTTTGTGAGGCCCCAAAAAAATGTCGCTTTCCGTTCACCAAAAAAAAAAAAAAAAGTCACTTTCCTGTTTCCCTTTCTCTTCTGGTTTTTACAGGAAATATTACGGCCATCAATATGATTAGGTAGCCATGTTTCCCATCTGACGAATGGTGCGCGGCACGAAAAGAAAGTCGCAGATTATTATTACAATCTTTAGTCCTTTATCCTACTTTTTAAAAGACAGCTGAGAATATCGTGAAAAAAAGTATCAATTAAAAGTTTTGGGAGGATTTCATTGCAGAAATATAGAATTGAAGAGCTTGGAAGTTATTATAGGGTTGAAACTAATAAAAGGACCTAGTCTCTCATAACAAATACTGACTCAATATAATGCCTCAAGCGAACCTCCAAAGAAAGGATATTTATGGGAAATTGCGATTTAGTATTAATCGTCCATAAGATCTACCATTGTCATTCAGTTTTTCTTCTGGTTTTCGTATCTTCTCCATTTCATGCGGTTGGTCCACTTTCCATCCGGATATACCAAACCAATAATATCTCAAATATCAAATCACAAGGGATCTCCCAGAGAAAGGACGCGCTCACACAAACATAGTTTATGTCTCCGCTGACATACGACTCCTGAATGACAGGAAAGTCATCCACTGTGGTCAAATCAATAGAGAACGTACTGGGAAACGGATTCACTCCGCGGCGTCGTCTTCTTTTTTATTTCGTTAGAAGACGTATGCAACGCCAAACCAACCGAAACATGAACAGACTGTAAAGAACCGGGGGTAAACAAAACTTGCAAGAAAAATCATTCTGGCACCACCAGACGACTTCTGATGCCATGGGACATCTCCCAATGTCAAAACAATACAAAGCATCAAACTCTAAACAAGCAGTTTCAAACACCGGCAAGAGTCATGCTGACATCATCAAGCATTGCCAATTCACAAACAATCATCCTTCCACTATAAACCATACTAAGATCATTGGCCTTATAACCTGCAGCATGCCAACGATTGCTTTTCGAGACCCCTACAGAAAAAAATGCGTCTGAAGTATGCTATGTATTATTTATAAAATGAAAAAATTGTATATATATTAACATTCATTTGTCTGTATCCAAGTCAAGCAACATAGTCGGCTAAGCACGAAAAGAAATAGTTGAAAATTGGGAAGCATGTTTTCCATAATTTCTCAAAAAGTAGACTTCCGGTGCTCAAAATCTAAAATAGCAAGCAAAGAATAATAATATCAAAATATCCAAAATAATAACTAATGAGGAACACTGATTCTAAAGAGGACTTAACATTATAATCATTACAAGCATTTTAAGACCTCATTTCTTCTTGGCAGCTTCAGATGCCTTAGTCTGCACAACAAATGACACAAGTTAAAAATATATCACAGTACAAAGACAACAAGAATTATAAGCTACAATATTAACCTTCTTTACTCCACGGATTTTCTTGGCACGATTCTTGCGCTCTTTAAGCTGTTTCCTTGACTTCTCGACCTTGGTGGAGAGTCCATTCTGCCACAACAGAAAAAGATTCCGATTGTATTTAAACAACAAAGCACGCAGACCAGAAAGAAATAAATATAACAAGATTCGCTAACAAAAAGATCTGTAAGCAAATTCAACAACTAATTCCAAAGAAGACCAAATATTAACAATGCAGGTAGCCAACACCATTGAAATGACAAACAGAAATCACTAGAGAATACTACATTACTAGGCTATATACCACTGATACTAAAAAAGATACACTTAGCACCGCAAGAATAGTGAAGATGACCAAGATAGACTAAATCCCAGGTCATAAAGGAGTATATGGTTTGATGAGCAGTGAGCAATAATATAATAATTCGAGTCAGTTGTCTGGAACTAAGGAAAGCTTCTACTGAATTCCAATGTTGTCCATAATACAAGAAACAACTCATTACCCAGTACCCACTGATCCACTATAGAACTATAGATCATGAAAATGATGATAATTTCCAGTACACCGTGTCAACTTACCCTGATAAGGCGATACTTGGGCTCAAACTTCTTTGCATTTTCAACGGAATCATAAATTAAACCAAAGCCAATTGATTTCCCGCCTCCAAAGTGAGTTCTAAACTTGAAGACAAAAATCGCATTAGGGTCTTTGGCATCATACATCCTTACTAGCTTCTCCTTAAGCTCCGCCTGTATGCCACACACAAAAATTATTGGTCATGAAAAATAACTGCACTGTAACGCTTAAACGTATATTACCAATTGCCAAAGCTACGTACGAGTTCTGCATAATCTACCCAAAACAACTCCTCATAAAGATGATTAAGAATTAAAGTACCTTGGATACATTTGACCTCCCCGGATGAAGTACATCAATGACCTGCACAACAAAACAACATGGAAAAAAGATTAGTTCAACCTAATCTAATTAGAAAAATTAGGCACAAAACACAACAAATTCGATATGCTCCCAGAAAATAACTCGTAAAAAGAAGCCATGGATACCAGAAGTAATCTTCAGATCCCAAGCATTGCACTTATTACTTACTCATGACAACTACAACCAGAAAATCATTATTCTATGTGAGCTACTGATTCTACATTATTCTTCGCAAAATTCAAATCAAAATCAGCAATGGGCATTGAGAGACTCACAAATTGTTTTCTTGATAACAGACGGTTGGTCATGAACTTTCGTGTTCTCACCGTCACCGCCTTATCCGCCATATTGACCTTTGAATTGCAGCGGAGCACAGACGCGCGGGAGCACAGTCGAAAGCAAGACGTCTGCGGATGAGTGAAATCGGAATTGCTTTGTAATATATAGGGTTAGGGTTTGCGCTGTGATGGGCCAGAAGTAACATCACAAGACGGCAAAGGCTTAATGGTCTGTATTACAGGCCTTCACTTGTGGCTGAACTGCTGACTGTACCGACCTGTCACTGACTTTTCATCCTAGAGGAAAGGCCCATTAAACTCTTTTTTTTTTAATATATATATATGAAAGGCCCAATAAACTCTGGATACACCAGTCACCAGCAAAGGCTCAATAAACGTTTTTCCTATTTTTTCAGCAACAACAGCCAATCATCTTTATATCAAAAAAAAAAAAGCCAATCGTCTTAAAATTATGGTAAAGCTAATAAAAATTTATAGTGTGATAATTATATGCGGTAATTTAAAAACATATATAGGATAAGATTTTAAAAAATTGTTCACATGTTTCAATAGTATTATTTTATTTTATAAAATTTTGGTAAATTTATATATATTGAAACGAATTTCCCCCCTTTTCCTTAACTTTTTAATGTATTTTAACAAATTTATAGTTTTTCCAACTTTAAAAATTTTAGATTTATATCATGCTTCTTGTGCATTTTTATTAGATCATTAGATTCTTTTGCCATCTTAGTATATATAAAAAAAAGATTATTTAGCCATCCTTCATACATGACCTTTTGAGGCCTGTTGAGAGATATTCATACGCATGTGCATGGGGGATGGGGGATGGGGCACGTGCATCATGGTCTGATCCTGAGATGAAATAAGGTCCACATTCTTGCCAAGCTACAGGGGCCTCAATGGGCACGACTGGCCTATTTCGAAGATTACCAGATCGTCACAAAATCCAAAGCGTAGTGTTGCTTGCTCATCTCTATTTTTTCTTAACCGGAATTTGCTCATCTCTAATTGCTAATTGGCAAATTGCTAATGATGCTAATCGGATCATTGTCATTTTTAAGAACATTCTCTTCTTGACCAAAACTCTTCGACCACTCCCACCTCCTCCATGGCCACGATCTCCTTATCTGAAGTTAACTCCTTGAAATGGAACCAAACCTTCCCTCTGCAATTATTCCCTCGCCGCATCCCTTACACCAATCGCTCGTTCGTTCAACCACCTAAATTCTTCTCAATACTGCGCGTGAAAGCTTTACCGAGGCATAATTGTATCAAATGCTTATTCTCGCAAAAGCCCGCTGTACAGATGAGTTCTGAGTCCCTTGATGGAGAATACTCTAAAAATCCGTTCGATGTTATCGCGAATACAATATTGAATGCGCTAAAGGCCTTGAGGAAACCGGCGATAGCTGCGGTTTTGCTAGGGCTTTTATTGATGTATGATCCCGACTCGGCAGTAGCCGCATCTGGAGGTCGAATGGGTGGAAGGTCCTTCTCTTCACATTCTTCGTCTTCCTCGTCTTCGAGGAGTTATTCTGTACCTAGGTCATCCAGCTCGGGCTTTTCGTACTCGGTGCCGTATTATGCGCCCTCTCCTTTTGGGTTTGGTGGGGGCGGTGGCGGGTTCTACGTTGGAGTGGGTGCTGGGTCCAGTTTTTTCCTCATCTTGATGGGTTTCACGGCGTTTATTTTGGTTTCTGGGTTTCTTTCAGATCGGTCTGAGGGTAGTGTACTTACTGCCACCGAGAAAACTAGTGTGCTCAAGCTTCAGGTGCAATGAATTTTTGCTTTTAAAACTACCTAAAACCAATATTTGCGCTTACAATTTAGTTTGGTTGTTACTTGTTCATTGTGCTGCTACAATCTATTTTGCCCTGTTTCCAGTCAAATGCCCCTGGCTGGTGAATGAGGTGGCCAGGTGGTATTTAACTTGACTTGAGAAAGTGAATTTTCAATATGTTTATCAGTTATTGTGTTGAATTCTTATATGTCGATGCTACAGTTTCAATGATAAAGTGGGTCTGAGTTTCAAACATCGTTGTATATTGAAGGTTGGGTTGTTGGGGATGGGGCGCTCGCTTCAAAGGGATTTGAATAGGATTGCAGAAGTTGCAGATACATCATCTCCTGAAGGTTTGAGCTATGTATTGACAGGTGAAACTTCTAAGTATGGGGATTATTCTTCACATTTTGCTTGTTTTGTTTTCCAATTTGTTACATATGACATGGGATACCATTAAATTTATGTAAGATTTATTGAACCTGTGCGCATAGATACTGTGTTCTGCGTGTGAAATATCACTGGATATTGACGGACAGCGTATCCTTGGAAATATCAGTGATTTGTGATGTTATTGGTCTTCGTGGTATTATCTATGGATGGTGCCAAATCTTTTTGAAGTAGTTTTTTTTGGAGGTCATCTTGTCCTCTGTTCTAGTTGAACACCTGAACTTATATTTTTATAATAAACTTGAACTTCTATTTGATGGAAACAAATTCTGAAAAAAATGTGAGGTGCGTCCCATTAATTTGATTCATGTGAATTGAATAAAATCCGTCAAATAACTAATGTTTAAAACAATCAAATTCAAACGAAAATAAGAACAAAGGTTCTATTTGTAAATTAGCATTTATTCTTTGGCTCATGATTACTATCTAGAAATGATACGGGGTTTTAAATTTACCTGTATCATATGGAAATAAACTATTTTAAGACTGAAGTTAATATAAAAACCGGTGTCAGGTATGTTTGTTGAGTGTAATGATTTAGTTCATAGTCACATTCTTATACATACTTTCTATTTTGATTTACCTTTTCTTATCTTACATTTTGTTACAGAGACAACACTAGCTTTGCTTCGACATCCGGATTACTGCATCTCAGCATATTCATCCGTAAGTGAATTTTTTCACCTAAAAGCATTGTTGATCTTCTCACATTAGAGCATACAGATACATGCCATGGTACTTTCAATGGCTTGTTAACGTACATGTTTGGATTAGCGGTAGAAGCTATTTTCCTACGTGACTTATGGTATATGGGGTAAGTTTGTAAAATGAGTTTTGTCTCGATTTGCATGAACATGCTTCTCCACCACCAACCCAAACATGCCGGTCATTAATCATGACACTACTATTGTTGATAATTCCCAAAATCTTGTAACAAGTTTCATTTATGTTTAGTGTTCACTTCTCTTTATTAGTTGAAGCATTAAAACGGATAATAGACTTTCAAGTTCTATTAGCTGTATCTTTCTGTAAGATGTGTATTTTTAGATTTTTAGTGGATATGTTAGAGATTATGGAAAATGTGAATGTTTATAAGATGTTTCTTCTCCTTTCATTAAAGGAAGAAAATGAAATTTGAGCATTTGATATGTTGATGAATTTATTCTACTTCCTTTAATCCTTGTTTTAAGGCACCAACCACCATTTCTCGCAGATCAAGAAATGAAAGTTAAGTCATTAAATTGGTCCAAAATTGATAAATATTTCCAACTTTACCCCTACTTCAATAATGTGAATTTACAAAATTAGTTAAAAATGATGGTATAATTGGAAAATAGTAATAAATGAGTTGGTTAAAGGTAGTTGGTGCCTTATTTCACCAAAAATTTTTGGTAGTTGGTACCTTATAATAAGGACCAAAGGAGGTATTACTGTTCCATAAAGAAGAGTCTGCCTGAGTGAAAGTCTTTGTATATGGCTACAAAAACATGGAAAATGAAGGGAAAACAGCACAGCAGTTCAGAGCCTGCAATCTTATCTATTCCCGAGGCTACACTCTCCAGCATAATGCACATATTTCTTGACCTGTGACCCACACATAGCTAATATTCCACTTGCTCCCTGTTCCTCTCTCTCCTTTAACAGCCCTGTCACTACAGGGTTGTGTGTTGCTTCTTTTTTATTTTCTTGTTAATATACTGGCCGTTAAGGCCCTAATCTTTTTCTGATTCTTCCTACGTAAGTTATCAAAGGCCTGGTGGTTGGTTTCTTGCCTCTTCTTGCATAAGAATGAAATAAAAGACTATTTCTATCTGTGCAACATCTGCAACTGCAACATAGAAATATTAGTTATCATCTCTAGTGGTGGAACAAACCAGAACTCCATATGAGGAAAGTTGACAGTGTGTAATGATATTACTTAACACTATCGCAGGTTGACTTGAAGCGGAGTGTTGAGGATGGTGAGAAACGCTTCAATCAACTTTCAATTGAAGAGCGTGGAAAATTTGATGAAGAGACACTTGTCAATGTGAACAACATAAAAAGGCAAAGCACAAGAAGCCAAAGAGCAAATGGATTTAGCAATGAGTACATTGTGGTATGGTCTGATTTGATTTCTGAGTAACTATCATGATTTCAGTTTTGATGTGCTGTATTCCAGCATGCAAAATGCTTATTCTGATGCGTTATTGGTAATATCTCTATTGGCATTTGAAATTGGTATTTAGTGATTAAGACATGGATATGATTTGTTGTCCTGCGGTTGGCATTATTCTTGACTTGAGCTTAGATCATTTGTGGTAGATTCTTTTACCTTTCCGATAGTAAAGTTTTGAAGCAAGATTCAAATATATAATTCATCGAGGTGCTTGAAATTGTGTGAACAAGCAAGATGGGTCTTTTAATTAGTTTTAAAGCATTGGTAGAAGGAGGAGGAGGAGGAAGCAACTGGAAATGGAGGAAAAGATGATATATAATTTAATTGAACATATTGAAAGTCTTTGCTCATAGGTTTTGCTCTTCATAAATCTCTAGACTTGAAGTGGTGGATGTCAGAACAATAGAGCAATGAGTTCGCCTTCGCAGAAACTTGCTGCATATGTAGCCTGCTGTTTTAAATTTCAGTTGCTCAAGTAAACTGAGATGCCAAGAATGTCGCAAGATAGTAATTTACATTCAAAGAATCAGTTTGACCGCCTCTCTATTGATAGTGAACTGAGATGTCAAGAATGTCTCTGGATTTTGTTGTTTTTGGCTTGAAAACTCTGTTTAATTCCTGTAAAAATTTTCAAAGGAAAAGGGAAAAGATAAAATTCTATAGTATACATGAAGAAGATAGACATAATTTGCTCTCAACTTCCTCCCGTCACACATTTTAAAAAGGGAAAAGTAGGTGAGCGAGGTTCGTATTTTTTCTTCTTCTGACATTACTTGTTTTCCAAAATATTAGATTACAATCTTGGCAGCAGCCGAAGGTGTACATAAGCTTCCCGCCATCAATGGGAGTAGAGATTTGAAGGAAGCCTTACAAAAGCTGGGATCCATTTCTTCGAACAAATTATTAGTAAGGATTAGTGATATTCTGGCAATCGTTTTATTAATGTTAAATTAGTAATAGTATGTCCTTGAAGCCATATCACTCCATGCTAATATTTATTGCAGGCGGTTGAGGTTTTATGGACTCCACAGAATGAAAACGACACTCTCTCAGAACGAGAACTCCTTGAAGATTACGCACTCTTGCGGCCTTTGTGATGAGCTACTTGCGTGCTAGCATGAAGTGAGAGAACTGTGGTTGTATTTTGTAGATCATTTGTATAGTTATAGTAAAACAAAAATGATGACTTCGATGTTGTTATACCTCTTATGCAAGATTAGAATTTGTACGGCACTCGCGAGTTGGTGGCCCAAGTTCACCAGCTTTTTGGTTGCGACACTATTTCAATAACAAGGGTATCATGAGCCTTTTTGGGTTGGCGGTGAGAGGAATGACATATTTTCTATCTGACTTTTTCAAAAGACTGATAAGAAAAAAATTAGGTTGTAAATGTGATTTGTTTTTTGATTAATGGTTGCATAAATGATTTTTTTTTCTAAATTGAAGAACTCTCACTGTGAACCCAAAAAAGTCGGATTGTAAATATCATTTGTTTTGAGATTGAGGGTGAGAAAAATGAATTTTTTCTATACAATAATTGAAGATAAAAAATTAAATCTGATAAAAAGGTTAATTTATTGCTCCCTCTGCCCTAAATATTAAACAAATTTGACTTTTTTTAGAGAGGTTAAGAGAATCAATTCAAATTATTTTAGAGTATTTTTCTTTTTATTTTCCCCCAAATAATAAGTTTGACCAATTATGTATATTATTTTTTGCCACATTTTCCCCCCTTTTTTTTTCCTTCTCTCTCCAAGAAATTTTTTTGGAGCAATTACATGAAAAGAGTTTTTTTTTTTTTTGTGGTGAGCTGATTGAAGCCTGAGGAGGTAGTGTTTATAGGAGTTACAGCGATGTACTTCATTTCCAAATGTGTACGAAGGTTATGGGTGATGGTGTGTTATGCACCGAACGGTGGAGAAACTCTGACCAAGAGATGATATTGAGAGACACATTATCAAAGTGCACATGTGGGGGTGATCCTGAACCGAAGGATTGATGATCACAAGGGCCAACAGTTCTTCTTCGTCTTTTACAAACTTGGCATGGTTGTATCAAAAAAAAAAAAAAAACTTGGCATGGCTCCACCTCTGTTCTATCTCTCCTCATTGCGATGCTGCCAACACTCTTAGGGTTGACTTTCGCGACACCGGACTTCTATGGGAAAAGCTTAGTCTCCCAAACGTGAACCCAAACCACACCTCACTGCGTTTTTTAACATGCTGAGCATTTCCGCCGCTGCCACTCACCCACCACTCGATCCAAACAAGCTCATCATAAAAGGTTGAATTTTACCAACATGTGTGGTGTGAAGTAAGAAAACTTTTCTTAAGTGCATGTTTGGATTAGCTTTTATGATTTATGAGATATGTATACACGAAAAATTTTATCATGACTTATGAAAAATAGTTTTTGAAACTATAATCTTATGGTTTGTCAAACATGCACATAGTATAATTTTCAAATCCCGGCAATGGTAGTTCCATCAATATATTATGGTAAGTGTATTATTCAGAGACTGATAATTTTTAAAGAGGATCTGATGCTTAAAAAATGATGCAAGTAATTAATATATTATGCAAAATGAAGTCAGCAGGTGGACCAGTCTGATGAACAACAGTTGTTCTGGTATTGCGAACAGGGACAAGAAAAGCATGCATGCAATTGCAATACGATTCTTTGGGTGGGCCATGGAGATTGATTCTTTCTTGTTTTTTCCTGATTAATTGATGATCTTTCCAACGCAACACGTTGCTTCATGATTGAGAGGAAAAAGAGAAGGGGTCAGCGTAGAGCACAGCCATGCGTTCAGAAAACAATCGTATTGGCCGAGCCACTGAGGCCCCACCAGAATTGATGGCCCTGGCACCGTACGGCTCCATCTCTTATAACGCAAAACATGGCATAAGGATTATTAACATGGAGATTTCCTATTAATGCCACCGACCCATCTCGCCAACATAACAACACTTCTCAGCTCAGTTATTAGTAGAGTCATGTAAATTAATATAGTTGGGGGCTGTTCTATTTCTAAATTTTTACGAGTTCGGAGTTACGGGTTAGGACATCTTCGTACTTGGAGGGTCAAAGGTTGAATCGTCACGCACATTATTTGGGTCCCTCCCGCCGGAGTCCGTATACGTAAATTTTGACCAATCTGTCGCCCTCAATCATTGAAACTGAGCACGTTGCGTCATGTTCCTGCCACCAAGGCTGTTGATTCTTTCCATTTGCCAAAATTGGGATTAAGAACTTGTTAGCAAACATATTCGGTAAAAAGAATCTGGATTGCAAAATATATGAGCGACGGAAAAAAAAATGCAGAATATAGAAGATAACTGTACATTTTTGCCCCGTGCTTTTTCCTAAATGTGCTTTCCGATCGGTTCTTAATCCCATTTTTTGCATACGCTTTAAAGTCGTTGGTTCATACAGTCCCTCAATTCCTATATGGATTCCCCATTCACCGCCCATCGTCACTAAAGTCTAATTTCTATGAACACAAAACGCACAGTATTGATGCGTTTGGAGGAGTACCCTAAGCTTGGCATATCGAAATTCATAGGAGGCCGAAGAAAAGGGATGCGAGCTGAAAATCAAAAGCCTCTAAGAATGTATTATGAAATCTACAAAAGAATCATCAAGTGCCTCGTAATTTACATATCAACCGCATCAACTGGGAGGGAAACAGTTCTATGTAGGGAGTGGGGAAGCAATGAACCTGTGCAAATACTCTTGGCAGCAAGCTCACCTTTAGGGGAATCCATCGCCTCACAATTTCGGGCCCTTTGGGTGTCCGAATTGGGGCTGCTCATTTTGAAGTGAGAGTGGCCACTGGAACCACGATTAGCAAAGGGTTTCAAACTGTTTCCTTTTTCAAAAGTGTCTGTTTGTGAAGGTTTTACTGATTTGTGCTTACTGTCATGCGGAGATTTTACTGTTTGCCCAAGCTGTCGATCCCTGAGTTCCCGTAACTCCATTTGGTACTTTGCTTTGAGCCATCTTAGCTCCTGCTGGGTCTCTTTCTCGCATTCTTCCTCAAGATCACAATAAAACGAACTCATTGGGGTAAAATAATGCTTTCCTGACAAGTTCCGCTGGGAATTTCCTACATTGTGTGCGAACTTGAAATCCCAAGCATAGTATCCCTCATTTTCAGCTGATACTGATTTATCCAATGGTTCAATTTGTTCATCAGAGTGGCTTCTTTCAGATTCCACTGGACTAAGTTCACGACTTTCATGCTGATTCCATAATTCCCGATACTGCAGGCAGTCTGATTGACTGGATATATTAGGTGCATCAGCATTCTCTCTAACATGATGATTGTCATACTCGTCAGAGTCAAATGTAATCTCCTCAAACCGTCCATGCATTGAAGCACATTTATGCCTACAGCACTGAAGAAATTGCACGTTATTGGTGCCGGAATCATGTGACAGAAAATCCGTAAGGGAACCACTGGAAGTATGATTAGATGTGCAGTTGTGGCAGAAACTTTGAATTGGTGAGCGGGGAGTGTCCTCAATTCCTGGCCCTGGCCTCCATTCAGGTACCAAGGAAGCAATTTCCCCATCTATCATATCTGCTATTCTGGTTACATCCTGGTCAGTCATGTCAAGTTCTGCAACCATTTCAGTTGCCACACTTAATGCTGTGTCGGTCTCAATGTCAAATGGGAAATAAATATTTCGAATATGCCCTGCAATATAAATTAATCACGGGTTAATCAGCGATCAATTTCAGAGCAGAACTTACAAGTCATGGGTATAAAGTACCAATTACAAAATAGTGATAACCCAACCTTCTTTATCTGCAATTCTTAGTCTCAAAAAGATGCCCCCATCATCTTTCCTCTTGCCTTTGATGCTTATATCAACATCTTCAGAGGGTTCATCATTATGGTATTGAAAGAGTTCAATTCCAGTGAATTCAATCTCAGTCGGATTAGGATACCAGTCTCCATCATAGCCAAATCCGTTAGAGTATTCAGTACTGATATTACTATAACTTTGATCAAAACCATATAATGGGTGGCGGATGAGAGGAACCATGTCATCAGATTCACTGCTGTCAGCTGGCCTTAATAATGATTCGTAATCATCAATTTGGAGGAAAGGGTCCTCTAGAAGCTCTCTTGCTGAGAGCCTCAGAGACACGGTTGCTAAGCATTTCTCAACAAACTGTCTCACTTCTGGATCCTTGACTTTATATAAAGCATCTGGCTTTTTACCCTGGAGGCATAAAGTGTCAGTTGTATCTGATTACTGAGAAAAATCCATCTCATGCGGACACACACACACAGAGGCACACATAGACAGAGAGCAATCTTACAGAAATGACTTTCTTGTAGATTTGCGCTGGATGAGTACATTCACTATAAGGATATTCAAATGTAACCATTTCAAGTAAGCACATGCCAAAGGAATATATATCAACTAATTCATTATATGCTTCTTCATAGACTTCTGGGGCCATGAACTCAGGCGTTCCTGCAAATATAACACTGTAGCAGATGAAACTATGAAGTAACAAGCCATAACAACTGGCCCTTGTTTTAATCAATCCTCCAATTTTCTAAAAAACATGGACAGCAGGAGAATTTTGTGTGTTTTTTCTCAAGTTTTTGCCAAATCATTTCCAAAACAAGGCATCAACTAGCTGTCATTCCCATTGGAGATGACAAAATAATTTCTTGATATCTTCGAATACGATAGCGACATAAGGTAAACATACCGACACAATGTGCAGCGTGAGATTTTCGGAGAATTGCTGCTAGACCAAGATCACCAATCTTCACTTCGCCTTGGTGTCCATTGACAAAAATATTATCACATTTGAGATCTCTATGAATCACAGGTGGATCATGGCTATGGAGATAAAGAAGTCCTCTCAGAATCTGTCTACACCAATGCTTCACCGCTCTGATGTTTACTCTTTTGTGCTTTAGCCTATACCTTTTCGATGATAACAATAGATGAGTTTCAAAAAGAAGAAACAAAACCGATCTCAAAGTAGAAGATCAACAGAAGTAACGGAAAAAGAGCAAATAGTTTGAGCACCATCGAACAAACTTACTGTCTAAGAGTACCAGAAGTGAACATCTCAGTCACGAAATTGATATTCCTATTAGCAGTATCGACCCAAGATGTATAAAATTTCATGATGTTTTTGTGCTTCAATGTTTTCAGTAGATGAATTTCACAGTAGAGCCTCTCAAGATCTTCAGGGCTTTGCAAGAAATCATAAAGCTTGACTTGGTTCCAGGCAACTTCAATTCCTTGATACTCGTCGAATGCTCTATATCTGCATCAGTTCAGAAGTAAACAGAAAGATCACGAATTGTTGATTTCTACAGACTCCCAGGAAAACATAAATGAGCTCAGATTACGAGAAAACCAGGCACGGCCAACAAAATCATCAACAGAAAAACCAAAAGACCTTAAAATTTTCGATGAAAAGTGGATCAAGAACAGGTGCCACAATAATTATAAGGGATATGATGAATCTAAATTCATACACTGTCTTTGAAGCTCCCTTGCCGAGAACTTCATCGTACTGAAACAAAGACCAAAACAACATCATCAGTGCGGGCGAGGGCGGGGGGTGGGGGGGGGGATGGAGAGAGAAGAAAGCTATACTCTGCCATATCTGCCAGTGGGATCAACTTCGACAAATTCGGAGCAATCTGGTTCGAGGTGTGCGACACCATTCATTCTCCAATTCCAGTCTATATCTTCTAAATTTCTTCTCTATAATGATATGATCAGATTCCAGCTTAATCCTTACGGATCTCCGCTTCTGTAGTGACAACGGAGCAGGGAAGGAAGTAGAGATGGGGGAGAAAACAGAGAATGATATATATAATTCACTTAAATTGAATCTTAGGAAAACCTTTCGACACTAATCAAAAAGATAAAAGTGAGAAAATGATGTAATAATAATTCACCAAAGGAAGAAGGGGAGAGAGTTGATATAACTGAGAGGGCAAAACAATATTACCAGAGGGAGCCAGCCACCCACCCCGCGACGGAACGTGACAATTAGAAAAAGAGAGAGAGATTCCTCTTCCCCTTCTAAAAGCTCGTAGCTGAGCTGGCGACATGACCTAGGCCATGCCATTACCAGCTGTGATACAATAAGATGAGATTTCTTGTTATCTTAATTTCTCATAATTAAGGCAGAATGGGCGATTAAAGAATCCAAAGCAAAATTTATAACCCGTCAATTTAATTTTAAATAGGTACGAATTAGCCCATATCCTATCTTAATCTATTTAAATCTATGTAAACTAGCATTTATATAAATGAGTAGGTTAACCAGATTTTGAGTAACTTATTTATATTTGACTTATTTATTTTTTTGAAAAAAAATATATATATAAGCATTAAACATCCATCCAAATTCATTATTTTAATTTTTAAAATCTGAATCTTCAAAGTCCAATAATCACAATTCACGAAAGCCAACTAATTCAATTTAAAGATATTCATCCATTTTTGAAATCTTTTCTACATTATATGTAATGTAGAATCAGTAGCAACTCACAATCTCAAATAAGCATTGAGAGCGATATTGAGAGTTGATAGCCTTTAGGGTGAGGGATTAGAGACAGTTGAATACTCAAAATCTTAAATAGGAAGAAGTTATGTATGCCTTTACCTTATTGGTGGTATGCGAAATAAAATGGGTAGTTAAATAAAAAAAATACATTAAATGGGTGAGTATAGGCAGTTTGTAGGTATGCTCATAGCCTATCCATTTAAGTTTTAAACAAACAGGTTCTAACTCTTCCCATTATAGGTCTTTTGAACGGGCTCAAAATAACTCATTTATATTGGGTTGTATGCAAGGGCGGAGCCAGAAATTGCAGTTAGGGGGGGCGAAAATTATAAAATAGAATTCGAATGTTCATGAAATTTTATTTCAAGGGGCGAAAATTATAGAATAGGACCTATATATTCTTTAAATTATATTTTAGCCCTATAAATATTTTAATAGTTTCATTTTAATCCCTCCATATAACTTGACATAGACGGACTAAAGTGAAAATTATAAACTTTTTATGGGCTGAAAGATAATTTACTAAAAATGTTGGGTATATTTCTGTAATTTTAGGAGGGGCGGGGGCTACCCCTAGCCCCTCCCTGATTCTGTCGCTGGTTGTATGCGGGTTTATGGGTTATGGGTTTCATGTTCAACCTTATATAGGTTGTTAATTGAGTTAATTGGAAAGAGGAGCTAATCTAAATTATTGATTGAGAATGTAAGAGAGAAGTTAAGGAAGTGATAACTTGGGTGACTAATTTTTTATCTTTTATATTTAATTGGACGAATAAAATTTAAACATTAGCACAGATGATGATAAAATGGACAGTGAAAGATACCAAACCTACAATATTAATATGTAATGATAAATCGTTTTAAAAATTACTTCTCCTTTCTTCATTAACTTTTAATCAATAAATATAAAATTATGGATTCATTTTTAACTAATTTAATATATTTAATAATTAAAATTATATTCTTAGTAATTTAATTATCTATTAAAAATAATTATATATTATATAAAACATATTGTTATTTTATTGATAAAGCATGACATGATGTTGACTATTTAATTTTTGAAATTAAAATTTTTATATGAATAACCGCCAAACTTTGAGTTATATACATAGATATAAATCACTTATCATGTTACTCGTATATATTTTTAGTGAAGTAATAATTGATAATATATATATATATATATATATATATATATATATATATATATATATTATTGTCAATAATTAATAGCGTGTGAGCAAGAGTATTTGTTGCCCGATGCCCATCCTACAGGCACACTTGCATGCGGCGACCTCTTCCCACTTAACATTCGCAAAATTTAATTTATGTGTCCCCGTGCTTTCTATTTATGTTTCAATTTGATCCCCCTACTCTCCTTTCTCAAAAACCATCCCTCTAATCATCACATTTTTATAAGTTAGTCCCCATATTTATTCTATTTATAAAGTTGCCCTCATGGTGGAATCTTGCCATTAAAATGTTCTCAGGTGCCTTCATATTTGTGAACATGAAGAAAAAACCCACCAATATAGTTTTCCTAGCATTTGACAATTTCCGGAAAGGAAAAAAATATTACATTCAATCTTTAATATAAAAATTAGTTAATTCTTTTTTTAGATTAAAAAATTTAAATCAATTACATTAAACTATTTTAATGGATCATTTTCTTCTAAAAACAAACTTGTCTCGCCTATAAATTGATATATAATTTAATGATACATAAATATGTAAAATATATTGTAGTTAATTAATTTATCTAACTTCATTAACATCTTGAAACAAAATCAAATACTTCTTATATTAAATATCAGAGATAATTTATATTAAATATATGGGAGATGGTTGTCGTTGAGATGCATAGACCTGAAGCTCACTATAAAAAAACTTCAAATTACCCACGAAATTCCGTGGGTAATTCCGTCGGTAAAAAAAAATTCCGTTGGAAAAAATAGCGTGGAAAAATTTTGTCACGCTTTTTTTCTGACAAAATTTTTTTTAACCAATGGAATTACCACGGAACTCCGTCGATAAATTCAATTACCGACGGAATTTTGTGGGTAATTTTTGATGAAATTTTTTTCGTCGAAAATTCCGTGAATAATTGCAAGTTTTTTTTGTAGTGGCTTGCTCGGCTTTTTTACTATTAATCCCCACAAACAATGACACAAAATATTAACTCAACGTTTGGATGGAAAGAATTAAAAGTGAGGAGAAAAGTAAGAGCTCCTCGACATTATGGGCACTAATGTTGATAAAATTGGATCGGACATCAAACTTGCTGAAACAATGGTTCTCATTTCAATAGTTGTATTATGATTTTATTTTAAATAACATGTGCTTAAAATAAAAATACAAAACATATATAGCTAGTAAAAAAATAAATATCTAAATCCATCAACTCACGATAGATATATGTATAATTAAAAAGATATGGTTCTCATTTCGATAGCCGTGTTATGATTTTTATTTTAAATAACATGTGCTTAAAAGGAAAAAATATTTATGGTAAAGAAAATAAATATTTAAATTCATGAACACTTGATACAAATATGTATTATTAAAAAGATAATATAATTTACCAATTGAACTGCGAGTGTATAATTTATAAAAGCAATCATTCTCTTTTTTAATCGGAGTTCATCTTGTTCAAGTGTGATGTTTGATAAGATTCTCATGCATATAAGTGCGTTGCATGCAAAAACACGGTAAAATAAAAATATCAACGCAGGACTTACATTTATCATTTTTGGTTAAACTAATTGAGTGAACACATGAACATATAAATCGATGTGTGATCTAATATTATATATAAATATTTTAAAGAGACCAATTAGTCACGTATTTAACTTCTTAAATTTTTTAAAATTAAATAAATATGTTTTGTATTAAATATTGCAAGAGTACTTCGTCAAAGACAGCCTTGCGGGAGTAAAGCGGAAGCCACTTACTAATAATAGTTTTTATAGTTTCTTTCAAATAATCAAATCCTCTCATCATGACATCTACTTAAATTAAATAATTGACGCAGTAACACTACTAGAAAATAATCAATTTACGACGGAATTTGTGACGGAAAATATTCCGTCGCAAAATTGAGACTTTTTGCAACAGAATTTGAATTCCGTCACAAAAAGGTGAAATTTTGCAACAGAAAAAAAATTCCGTCGCAAAATTTTGCGACGGAAAAAAAATTTCTTCACAAGAAAAAATAATTTAAAAAAAATTGCGATGGAAAATAAATTCTGTCGCAAAACCCATGAGGATTTGTGACGGAAAAAAATTTTCCGTCACAAATCCTCAAGGGTTTTACAACGGAAAAATTTTCCGTCGCAAATCCTCATGGGTTTTGTGATGGAAAATTTTTCCGTCGCAAATCCTCATGGGTTTTGCAACGAAAAATTTTCCCTCGCAATTTTTTTTTTGCGACGGAATTTTTTTTCCGTCGCAAAATTTTGTCAGAAAAATAATTAAAAAAAAAGAAATTTGTGACGGAAAATAAATTCCGACGCAAAATTTCTCCTTTTCGCGACGGAATTATTTTCCATCGCAAACTCTTCTTAAAGCCCCCCTCCCTTTTCATTTTCTTTATCGCATGTTCATTCTTTCTTTCTCACTCGTCTGTGCTCTCCCACGTCGTTCGTCACCATCCATGCTCTAACTTGAGTTCCCAGGCGACCGTACTGCCATCCTCTCCCACCGTTGTTGCTGGTCGAACCCAGTGAAGAGAAGACTCTCCCTTGCTTCGATTATTTACTCCTTCTTCGTCAGGTAAGTCCGTCCCCCACTTTTCTTCATCTATTTTCTTCATCGATTTGTTTCTCCTTATACGATTTGTCCTAGCTGAGTATATTCTGTTCAAGACTGAACTGTAGCCTATATGAATCATTTCTTGTAATTTCCATTTAATCAATTCCCAAATAAATCTGTGGTTTTTGATGGAAGAAGTAGTAGATCACATGGCTTACATACTGGTTCTATATTTGACTTCCTACGGCTCTTTCGTCTTACTACAAGAAACTTTTCATAATATAGCATTTTTCATTTTACCTAATATCCTAACGAACCATACAACTTTTTAACTAATTGATCAAATTCCTCCAACTAATGAGGATAATTTTGATATTTTATAAATAACTTGTCTTTTAATCTAATTAACTTTGTCTTTTGCATGAAAAATAAAAATAAAAATTCAATGTGACTATTTGTGCCTCAAATATTCTATGTCACTTGCTAATTTTATCATTAATCCCACCATGTATTCTTTATTATTCTTATATGCCTTTTTGGTAAGAAATATAAGACCAGCTAAGTTCTTATAGATAATAATATAAATTGGTTTACTCTAATTCTTAGTCATTAATTTTCTCTCTTTTTTAAATTGTCTATTCCGTTTATGTTAAAGCTTAAACGTTTTGTTGATGTCCTACTGGATATTTATTCCTCCTTGTTAGCTCAACTACGGGTATTTTTTATTAATTTAAAACATATTTAATAACTTAATTGTTACTCCCTCTTATTTCTTTATAAAAATTTCAAAATTTTAATTTTTTTTGATCTATTTTTTATTATCTCATTTAGAATTGTCTGAGCATTGAATGATTTTTATATTTTGACTTTCTTATTGCAAAAAATTTTGTATGATTGTTATTTTATATTTTTATCATATGTAAAGTTTATCTTGAAATTTATTTACAATTTTAATGATTTTTATATTTTTTATGCAATTTTATATATTTTTTAATAATTTTATTTTTTTTATATATAATATATAAATATTTTTCTGATTTTTTTAATTTAACTTTATTTTTTAAAATTTTAATTATTTTTTAAAATTTTTTATTCTTTACGACGGAATTCAATTCCGTTACAATTGCGACGCAATTTAATTCCGTCACAATTGCGAGGCCTTTTTTGCGACGGACGAATTCCGTCCAAATTCCGACGCAATCCTATTTTGCGACGGAATTTTTCTGTCGCAAAAAACCAATTTTTTTTAGTGTAAATTGATCTATATTTCATTTTAAAATTCTTTCAAATAATCGAATCTTCTCATTTGATTATTGAATTTGTCAACTTTATTTACATTTTCAATATTCTAAGTAGTTTATATGAGATTTTCCCTAAAAAGACATATAAATTAGAGACACGAACCTCTCTATTCAAAATGTATAAATTAACTCTTGTAGTCTACCCATTTGATCTTATGATTTGATTATTTGACTATAAGTCTCCCATAATAATGAATTATTGCAATAAAACGATATTTTTTTAGCAGGTCTCCTGCCGCTATATTTAAGGTCATGTTTTTTTTAATGGCCATATCCTTTTTTATAGGGTCTCAATTTAGTTAGTCTAAATAATTAAACGCATTTCACCTCAATTAATTTCAGACATTGCATTAATTAAAATGTTAACTCATTTTTTGTTCTATCTCACATCATCTTTCATCATTTTTTCAATATTACTCTCTCTTATTCATTCATAAAAAGGGCATTCTTTAAAATAAAATTATATTTCTTAATTTTAACTGTTGTTTAAAACCTCACAGTTTGGTTAGAAGGAGCTTATTGAGAAGAAAATATATTACAAACTATATATTATTATAAAGATTGGAGAAAACATTAATTTGTCATTGCTTGATGAATGATCCGGTGATTTTCGATCAATCAATAATTAAAGGGGGGAAATTAAAAGGTGGGAAATGGAAGTCTTTTCTTACAATGCATGCCCACTTTATTTAATGACGTTTTCTTTGGGGTTTGTGGACTTGGGATGTTCTTTTCATGACTTATAAGTAAAAAAATGATTATGATAATTTACAAACATGAAATGAGATATTAGAGTACTATTGCGAGTTTGGAACTTTGACCGGCCGTTGATTCCGTAAAGGCCGTACCATGGCGCTTAAAATAAAATAAAAGCAAATTGCATGACCCGATATCGAGGAAGGAGTGAAGGACGAACATGATGAAAGGAAAAAGACACTTAAATGTTATTTAAACTTATAAAGCTTTAAAAAATTTAGTAACACATCAAAATGACATATATATGTGATCGGGGAGAAATCTGAGTTTTTGAAGTTTGTATTTTTTTACCAAAATATCCCCTCTTTCTTTACTTCTTCATGCCTTATCCTCACTCCCATCTCTCTCCTCTTTCTCTCCCTCCCATTTGTCTCCTTTGCCATGATGAAGCCGATCTCTTCAGCGACTTCACCAATGTCCCTCTGTTTCTACTCTCTTTCTCTGCCAGCATTTACCTCTAGGCTCTCTCTCATTACCACATCTTGTTTTAAAAGGATAATTATGTGTGTATTTTTGTTCTAAAAAAAATATGTGGTGTTGAACACTGGAGTATAACTTTTGCTCTAAAATAATAATCACGTGTGTATTTTTGCTAAAAAAAAATAAGTGGTGTTGTGCGTTCCTGGAAAAAAAGCTCATGTGTATTTTTATACCTCAACCTTTTAAAAAGCCGAGAAGAGTTTTGAGACTTAAAAAAATAAAAAAGATAAAAAATTTGTTCTTAATAGAGGGTGAGCTTTAAAGCAACTATAAAAATAGGATTCTTGTGTGCCGGCCTGCTCTTATCTTAATTTAATGATAATCATTAAAAAGTAAATGGTTTATATTTTTGCATCAAGTAAAAATATTGAGTTGTTACATACTCTTTTAATGCTTGACATACAAGTTAAACAACTACTTTGTAGATAAAACAAAATGAAATATGACCTTTAGTATCAAAATAAACCCTATCTAACTTCTATATTTGAAATGGGAAATAATCAATTAGTTATTAAAGGGGGAAGTAAATAGATCCAGAAAAAGAAAAGGAAAATTCTAAATAAATACCGTCTAAATTTGTAAAACCTCCAGAAGTTTTTCAAATTTGTAAATATATTTATAGGTATCAAAAATCTATGAGAGATATGCAAATTCGGGTGAAATTATCTTTTTGCTCTTAGTTTTAAAATAAATTTTAAAAAAAGAAATACCCCCACGCACCGCCTGGTGGCGGGGAATAGCGGTCAGCTGGGGAGGACCACAGCTCTTTGACGTGGAGGTATTTCTTTTCTTTTTTAAAAAAAATTTAAAACTAAGGACAAAAAATTAATTTCACCCGAATTTACATATTCCTCATAGGTCTTTGGTACCTCTAAGTCTTTTTAGATATTCGGAAGACTTTTGAGGGTTTTACAAATTTATACAGTATTTATTTAAAATTTTTCCAAAAAGAAATGGTCCATCTACCCACCAATTGACCACGGGCTTTGTCTTTTACCGATTGGTGTGTCCTAGTTTTTGTCTGTGTTTTGTTTTTCAAAATTGGAACCGAATTTATCCGTGTTGTGACGATAATTGAAGGTACACCACATGCCAAACAATCACTACACTTCTAAAAAATGATTTTGATGAGAAGATAAACATTAATTGAGGATTGATTCCTCCAAATCCGCAAACGAATTAGAATTATATGAGAAATTGTGTAAAAGGGGCATGTGAGGTGTTTGAAGGTTAGGGCACATTAGTGCCATTTAGGATCCTATGCATTCATTAAATCTAATCCCATTATGATCTTATTTATTATTGGGTAAAGAAGTAAAAGTTTTACTTCAGGAGCGCCTAACACCATATGCTTTTTTTGGGAGAAAAAATAATACAATTTTGAAGCAAAAGTCACATCTCACCACTATGTTACTGTTCATTTCATCTATTTATCTATCATCACAGTGAGCAGTAACATAACGGTGAAATGTGACTTTTATTCCAAAATGGTAACCACGTGTTTATTTTTGCTCAAAAAAAAAAAAACATATGGTGTTAGGCGCTTCCGAGAATAAAACACACGTGTATTTTTGCTCCTTTATCCTTTATTATTCCCTAACCCTCGATTCTAAATTTAAGACATGGTTAATTTTTATGAGAGATTAAAAAAACTAAATAAATTAGTTAATTATATATATCATATATTATGTATCCTTAAATTATATTTCAGTTTATTAGTCAAACTAATTAGTTTAAAGAAAAATATATAAATATAAATACTCTAAAGTAATTTAATTAACTTTCTTAATCTATTTAAAAAGTCAACTTTATTTTATATTTAAGACCAAATGGAGTATTTTAGTACCAATCTTCTACCCTTCAATTTTCCCTCGTGATTCCACAAAGACCATGCTTTCAAATTTTAATATCAACTATTTGGAAACACATACTCTCATTAACTTTTTCCCTCATGAGGCTATCTAAATCGTTGATTAAAAAGATGAGAGAAAAATTAAAGTTGTATTGTAACATTTTAGATTAATTGTGTTGAAAATAAATGTTTTTAATTATTTCTAATTTAAAGTTTGAATTTTAAATTATGGTCAGATCTAGTCTTTTTAGGAGTTTTAAACAAATATCAAGTTTTTAGGTTTATTTCCTAATTTCCTACTTAGTTTGTTTTCTACTTTCCTGCTTTCAGTTGTGAGTTTCCATTTGTATAAATAAAGCTCATTCAAGAGGAATTAAGTACGAATGAATGAAAAAGTGAAATACTTATCGAGACTGAATTTTTAACATGGTATCAGAGCATGGTTTGGTCCAGAAAACCTAAAGTCCTATCTTCTTTTTCTTGTTACCCAACCAAATCCTTCTTTTCCCAAATTTCCAATGGCACCTTCCAATATCATTATCTAGCAAGATAACTCATCTTTTCCCATCACCGTAGTTCTAGATGACTCAAACTATCCTCTTTGGTCTCAATTAATGGACATGCATATCGGTGCTCGTAACAAATCTGGATATCTTACTAGCTCGACACCAAAACCCTCTCTTGCAGATCCAACCTATGATACCTGGGTCACTGAAAACAAAAGGGTGAAAAGCTGGCTTATCGACTCAATGAGCCAACCCTTGATGCAACGGTTCATTCGCCTTGAATTGGCCCATGAAATTTGGGATGCCGCTCGCCATACCTTCTATGATGCATCTGATGAGACCTATCTCTTTGAACTCCACCAACAATCCTTCACCACCAAGCAGCATGGTCGTCCTCTCTCGATCTATCACAATGAACTTGTTTCTATTTTTCAGGATATTGATCATCGTCAGCTGTCCCCTGCAACCACTGTCCATGGTGTCACCCAGATGCACTCCTCCATGGCCCGTCTTCGAGTTTACATCTTTCTCAGTGGCTTAGACTCTAATTTTGAACAAGTTCGTGGGGAAATACTACGGAAGGACCCTAAACTTGATCTCGATGTAAGTGTCAACAACGACTCACCATGAATAAGCCTTGAATCTACCCATGAACGAATTTTTCTCCTTGAAATCTACCCACGAAATCTTCTCCTTGAATCGACCCACGAAATCTTCTCCTTGAAATCTGCCCCACGAAATCTTCTCCTTGAATCCACCCACGAACGAAATATTCTCTTTGAAATCTACCCACGAAATCTTCTCCTTGAATCCACCCACGAACAAAATCTGGGCCTTGAATCTGCCCACGAAATCCAGGATGCAAAACTCCGTCCTCAACGGAAGCTTGAAACTTTCTTCTCTATGCCTCATGTTCCAACGTCTTTCCGGAAAAAGTGTTTGAAGCAATGATTGGCAAGTTGGGAATGAACGACATTCATGCCCCAACTTGAGGGGAGTGTTGAAAATAAATGTTTTTAATTATTTCTAATTTAAAGTTTGAATTTTAAATTATGGTTAGATCTAGTCTTTTTAGGAGTTTTAAACAAATAGCAAGTTTTTAGGTTTGTTTCCTAATTTCCTGCTTAGTTTGTTTTCTACTTTCTTGCTTTCAGTTGTGAGTTTCCATTTGTATAAATAAACCTCATTCAAGAGGAATTAAGTACAAATGAATGAAAAGGCGAAATACTTTTCGAGACTGAATTTTTAACAAATTGGACGGTTATGATTAAAAGATTATGAAAGATGATGAACAAATGACGATGAGAGAAACTAAACCCAATCAATCCCCCATCACACTTGGCACCACCCCATTATTTTCTCAGGAAGGGACCAAATATCAATTAATTCATACAGTGAAAAGGTAAGGTGGAATAATACGGATTATACATGAATTATAAGCATAAAAAACCAACCCCTTCTATATAAAGTATGAACAATTAATTTATACAGATATTTTAGGGCCCCATCCATTTGATACATGCCGGCAAGAAGACAAGTGAGAGAGAACACAGACACAAACGTACGCATTCAACATTTTGTTACGTGACCACTGTACTGTATTAATTAGTTGTGGACAATTTTACTATCCTAAGTTACAACTTTGGATTTTCTTAGTATCATTTCTTCCTCTTCTCTTAGTATCATTCTATCCAACTGTTCATTCTCCTCTCCTCTTCCATCTCAGATTGACTTTTAGTTGAGATTAATGATGCAGATGAAGGATACTGAGGAATGAAAAGGGAAGAATACTGAGAAATTCTGCTCCCCAACCAAACAACTAATGCCCATTATTATAAATTTATTTCAAGCGTGTGAGCCCTCAAATGTTACGTTATAGACAGCACTTTAATTTATTTGTTAGGAAGAAAAAGTAACGAACTCCGCTGAATTTAAACTTGATAGGTTCCTCATCTCCCTTTTCTATTGTCCTTCAGACACAAACCAGAAAGCAACGTGATGATGATAGGTCTGTTTACTGGAGATAATCTTGAAGTTTCCAAAGCAAATGATTAGAGCAACCTACGTTTGACATAAAAGGTTTACAGTTGGCAGGGGTTGTCCCAGAAAACAGATCATGAGAGGGAAAGAGTCACATGTTTAGCCAAAGGTTTAGGGCACATTGGCATGTTCAAAGGAAGAGGAGGCACTGTCTGGTGGATGCTTAATAATAACAAGTCGTCAGGCAAGGACCACCACATCTAAATCATGAACTTATCCAAACACCCACCTAAGCTCCAACTTCTTCCCATTTCATGTTCATGCATGCCCAAAAACATTGCACTGACTCCAATTAATTTCCTTTTCAATGTGAGTTGTTAGCTTGCTTAATTTTGTTTAATTTCAAAAATATAAATACTTCCTCCAATTTTACATATAAGATAAAGTTGATTTATTTTGGAGAGATCAAGAAAGTTAAATAAATTACTTAATTTTATTCAATTTTAACATGATTTTTTTTTTTTTTTTTGTGGGAGAAAAGTTCCCAACATCATTTATTACATTCTCACAACTTAAACCGAAGACATGGTTAAGGAAGAGCAGGTCTCTTTTCACTTACTTCTAATAATGTTGGTTCATGTTAACATTTTATTTCATTTTATTATATTCATATTGGCTCGTTGATGGTTACTGGGGCAAACCAAAATACTTGCGTACCCCTAGCATGCACTTTGCACCAGCTGCCACCCAGAATCAACAAACCACCTCTTCATTCGGGCTTGGGCCCTTTAATTATTTTTGGGCCTAATTTTTCCGCGGAGGGCCTCAAAAACTGGACCACTTAGCCCAATATGTATGTTTTTTTTTGCTCGGAGCCCAATATGTATGATTACCATACCTGAGCGCGGAATAAGAGTTTACGGGAATAACCATTTATTTTTAACCCAAAAAAAATTAGGTAAAGCATGCAAACCTTAGTAATAGCAGAGTGTCACTAATAAGCTTTTAGTTAAGATAGTAAGTTGTTTCATTAATCAAATAGAAAAAACGCTTGTTTAAGAGAGTTTTTTTTTTTAAAAAAATTAAGAAAATTGTATCAAACGTTATTTTCATGCAGTTGGTGCTAATGCTGGACAAGAGCCATGAATTGGGCAATCCGCGCAGACACACATAAAGTTTAAAACTGGAAAACTCGAAAGAAGTAGGTATAAGGCCCCCATAGGCCAGGTGCAAAAAGCAGCGAATTAGCAGCTGACACGTAGCGCATATTCAGAGCACCGTTAAAAATGGAAGGAAAAAGATAAGCTGGATGAGAAAGTGTGATAGTGCTCATGTCCACTCTTCGAAACAAGACAAACAAGCAACCGGCTTGTGCCATTTTTCGGTTCTAGTCTCCACCATCTCTTCAATTCTTTCCTTATATAATTTCTCTTCCAATAACCGCTTGGACCCTCTGACCTAACCTCCTTACCTCTCCGTTCTTCAACTACGTGACAAACTCTTCAATTTCGGTATCTCCTCCACACTCGCATGTGCAGATGCTCTATTTCCGCCTTCCTTTTATTCCGCATTGCCTCAGTTTGATCCCTCTATTCGCCCTCAAATTCATGGCCTTTCTTTAATTTACTTCAAACACAATCTTCATTTTTTGCTTTGTTTCTCAACTCTAATTATGGCTTCTTCAATTCTTTACCCGGCGACCTCCATCCCTGGAACTCGAGGACACCCTGCTTGGTTCTGGGTCCCCCATAGCCGCTTGGTTAAGACCACCCACAAGAGTCGGGTTAGCTGCTCTTTGGATACCAGTGTTTCCGACATGAGTGTCAACGGTTAGTAATCCTTTATCCAGCCATCGGTTTTGCTGCTCATGCTTTATGGTCTTTTAGGAGATGAAATTTTGACTGTATTTGGGGATTTAGTCAATTCTTTGGAAATTCACTTCACTTTGAGTTAAACATGGTTACACATACTATTATTTCTTTGTTTTCCTTGGGACGAAAAGAGGAGATGGGGGGAATGAAATTACCACAGCAATAGGAGATTATTACTGTGCATGATTTCTCTTTCTCTCTCTTTTTTTTCCTATGTTGGTTTAATTTTAATTCATTTTCTATTTTTCTTGAGCTTTGTGCTGTTCTTCACTGCAATCCTCGCGCATCGTTTCTGATTTATGTCGCCGGATCACTGGAGACTGAGTTTAGTAAATGTTTTTATGAAGTGATATTGAGGGTCCTTGTTACTTTAGGACCTGAAATTATAAGAAATTGTTTAATTAACTAAACTTTGAAGTTTGATAAAATAATTGGTTTACATCCAGCGCCAAAAGGGCTGTTTCCTCCAGAACCTGAACATTATCGAGGACCAAAGCTAAAAGTTGCCATTATAGGAGCTGGGCTTGCGGGTATGTCAACTGCAGTGGAGCTCTTGGATCAAGGACACGAGGTTTAACTCCTGCTTTTTTTTTTTTTTTTTGGTTTGTTTGTGGTACAGAATGCACTAGGATTTTCTAGCTAATGTCAACTCGCGTTGTTATTCCTTAAAATTCTCTCATTCAGGTGGATATATATGAGTCCAGATCTTTCATCGGAGGAAAAGTTGGTTCCTTTGTTGATAAACAAGGAAATCACATTGAGATGGGATTGCATGTTTTCTTCGGTTGCTACAACAATCTTTTCCGTTTGATGAAAAAGGTTAACAGAGTTTGCCAAGAGTCACTCGGCTTGTCTATCATCTTTCTTACGTGCATTCTTTCTGTCTCTATTTTTGGCCATGAAACCTGTTTTCTGATTGCCCCCCTTTTCCTGGCATCTGATTGGTTTTCGTGATTTCATGATCAGGTGGGCGCAGATAAAAATCTTCTGGTGAAGGAGCACACACACACTTTTGTAAACAAAGGAGGACAAATTGGAGGTATGGTTTAGGGCTGAACTTTTGTATCTGATTTTTCCTTGCTATGTTCAATAGTTATTTCACTCATATTTTTTTCCCATTTCCATGAGTGTGCCACATCCGAAAATTTCATGATATGTTGTTCATAACTTAATTTGCCTGTGCAGAACTAGATTTCCGCTTTCCTATTGGGGCACCACTTCATGGGATAAATGCATTTTTGTCCACAAATCAACTCAAGGTAACGTCATAATAAATTCTGTGTTTATCTTGATTGCATCTCTTGATCATATTTACCGTTAAGAAACATGGTTCCACTTTATAATAACTCACAGCATTACTTTCTTCAAAACTCTGCTTGACTTCAGAGAGAGAAAAGTCACCATTCGCTTAACTTGGCATACTTTTTAATTTATTAAAATATTATATTTATTCAATGTCATCAATTTGACTAACTTCAGACTTAATTGCTATTTGCAGACTTATGATAAAGCTAGAAACGCTG
The DNA here is from genome assembly GCA_037074495.1 of Acacia confusa. Taxonomy (NCBI): domain Eukaryota; kingdom Viridiplantae; phylum Streptophyta; class Magnoliopsida; order Fabales; family Fabaceae; genus Acacia; species Acacia confusa. Next base: position 712,032 of record CM073507.1, on the reverse strand, counting down.
TTGCTCTTGCACTGAGTCCAGTTGTCAAGGCTCTTATTGATCCTGATGGTGCATTGAAGGATATACGGGATTTAGATAGTGTAAGAGGGTTTTACCCCGTTATTATTCATCCCTTCTTGACGGAGTTTCTTTGTCACCCCACATACATGCATATCCATAACAAGCTCACAAAATTATGAAAAGGGAGCAAGTGGGAGGAGTGTTCATTGGCCTTAGTACCTATACTTGATGAAATAACCATACTGATGCTTTCCCTCTGTTTTAACTTTCATTCCTCATTTACATGTATGTTGTACAGGTTAGCTTTTCAGATTGGTTTTTGTCCAAAGGTGGCTCACGTCTGAGTATACAGAGAATGTGGGATCCAGTTGCATATGCCCTTGGATTTATTGACTGTGATAACATCAGTGCTCGTTGTATGCTCACCATATTTGCTTTGTTTGCCACGAAAACTGAGGCTTCCCTTCTGAGAATGCTGAAAGGTTCACCAGATGTTTATTTGAGTGGCCCTATACGAAAGTACATCACAGACAGAGGGGGCAGGTATAATTTTAATATGGAATGTTGCCTAGAGCCCTAGACTATAAAAATTCCTCCCTAGTTAGAATCTCATACATTGCTTGAACAGGTTTCATCTTAGGTGGGGATGCAGAGGGATACTTTATGATAAATCTGCTGATGGGAGTATATATGCTGCAGGACTTTCTATGTCAAAGGTGATATATTTTGTGTTCTTTTCTGAAGTTTTTACATCATTCTTTTAAGTGACATTCCCAAGATAAAACTGTTGAAACTGTGGAAGTATTGGGCCTTTGCACTAGAACAATGATGGTAATACTTCAGATGAACAAGTAATCCAAACTTAGCTTTTATATTTAGAAACAAACTTTGACATTAACTGTTATCATGCCATTAAGCTCACAAGTCAAACCTTATTAATACTAACTGTTAGATCCGTGCCTAGTATCTTATCCTGCATCCTGCCTTGGGATAGCTACAATCCTGAGCATGATGCACTGAATTTTTTTGCCAAACCTGCCCAGCATTGATCACTTGTAACATTTCAACATAAGATCTCTTGTATTTTGGTTTGTGAAAATTGGTATACCAAACATAAATTGACAAACTTATCTTGGTGAGACTCTAAGAAATTGCTGGTACTCGTAGATTGAACTGTTGGTTTATTTTTTCTTTAGAAAAACAATATTTTTCCTTCGTTCTTCCATGAGGAATGTGTGCTTCTTACGATAATATCTTCTTGAAGTTAACATCTCTTACTTTATTGTTTGTCAGGCTACTAACAAAAAAATTGTGAAAGCTGACGCTTATGTTGCAGGTTAGAAACAGTAATCCATAGTTATTTTTTGTATTATATTCCCATACTGCGGAAATAATTTCCAAGGCCTTGGAATGTCACTGACATGATGGCAGCTTGTGATGTCCCTGGGATTAAAAGACTCATTCCATCAGAGTGGAAGGAACAGGAATTTTTCAAAAACATATATGAACTAGTAGGTGTTCCTGTGGTCACAGTGCAACTCAGATACAATGGCTGGGTCACGGAGTTGCAGGATCTAGAAAAGTCAAGGTGATTTTCTTGATTTTAAGGTTCATAGAGAAACTAGAACACATGCTTTCGTTTAATGAGTGATATCTTACCTTTTAAACATTTGAATTGTGGAATTTCTTTATGAATCCTTCCTTTTTGACTGACAGGCAACTGAGGAAAGCTGTTGGGCTAGATAATCTCCTTTATACTCCAGATGCAGATTTTTCTTGCTTTGCAGATCTTGCACTCACATCTCCAGAAGATTATTACATTGAGGGACAAGGATCGTTGCTCCAGTAAGGATTTTACTTCCATACAACATTATGTGGACAAGCCTCTAATTCTAAAACTTCGTCACTAACTCTAAGTACATAATGATATTTCCATTTTTCAGATGTGTTCTGACACCCGGTGATCCATACATGCCCTTACCAAATGAAGAAATTATTTCAAGAGTAGCAAAACAGGTAGGACTGCGGGGTAAAACCCTCTCCCATCAACTACGACAATCACCTTAAAGATGTATTATTGACACCGAAATGTTGTCCACAAGGAGCTGTGTGTTTTGAGTTGCTTTGTTAGATCTGGATGTCCTTTAATGTGGTCACTTGTATTTCTGGGATTGCATCAGCTCGGCATTTTCTGTGGTTAAGCGTAATTGATTCTTCACTGTTCCGCTTTACAAAAACTGTCAGGTTTTGGCTCTGTTCCCATCATCTCAAGGTTTAGAAGTGACATGGTCATCTGTGGTTAAGATTGGGCAATCTCTGTACCGTGAAGGACCTGGTAAAGATCCATTTAGACCCGATCAGAAGACCCCAGTGAAGAATTTCTTCCTTTCTGGCTCTTATACAAAGCAGGTTAGTTTTAATCACCCTGAATTTCCTTAATTTGTGGCATAGTTGTGCCTTGGCCTAAGCACATATGACAACCATGATAGAAGCATGCCAAAATATTTTAATCTGAAATTTATGGATCCTACAAAGGTATTCTATCATGTTTAAATTCCTTACTAGGTTCCTGGATTTCTTAATACGATTTATTATAGTGAACTGGCTCCATCGGTTGGAGAAAGAATTTCCTGGTTGCCCTTTATAGTCAGCTTATGCACATCCAATTATGAACTCAAGGAGTAAATCACTACTATGCCGACTTCTGTACCTAATTCATTTGAGCTTTTGTCAAACTTTTAATTGTTCTTCAGTTTCAAGAAGTTTCTGAGCAGTTCTAAGATTTAAGTTACATTGGGCATAGGTGACTCTTATAGTTCATTGGTGCATTTATTAGTTGTATGTGCATGTTAAATACTGGAAAGGCTAAAAGATAATTTGGGCAGGACTACATAGACAGCATGGAAGGTGCAACGTTGTCTGGCAGGCAAGCTTCAGCGTACATATGCGATGCAGGGGAAGAACTGCTGGCATTGCGAAAGAAGATTGCTACTGAGTTTCAAGACCTCCTTCAAACTGCAAATACCAACGATGAATTGAGTCTTGTTTGAGAGACTATCATCCTTACACAAACCACACAAAATTACACTTCATATTTGCCGATTAGGGAATTATAATCATGAGTGTTCAGCTCACCCTACGTGCAATCCTCGTGATGAAATGTAAGAATGAATTGAGAAAATAATCAAAAAATTTGATTATTCATGGGGTAACCGTTCGATATGTGCAACAAGCGATGCTTATGACGATGCGTTATTAAATTTACTCAGCTGGTTGCTTAAAGTTACACAATGGCCACCAAGACGCTTCGTAGAATATCAGATTGCCGAATCTTCTTTTTCGCGGTCGCAACAATGAATTGAGATTTGTATCTGCTTCAACTCCGTCAGTTCCAGAATATATCATGTATTCTGGCATCCCAGACAACTCTGATTAAAAACAGGGAGGGGTAGCCTCAAAGCAACGATGAAACAAACTTTTATTATTTCGATTACAAAGAGGAGAAGGAAACACAACACACGACTAATATGACACAACATACTTAGAAAGGATAACCAGCACGATCAGAAGAAAATGTCATTAACTTGTATCTGGGTGGTCACAGGCAAACTCCTTGTCATTGATTTTGATTAGAATTGCGGGGGCTTATCGGCGATCTCCTTGTCAATGGCGTTTCTTGCGGTGTCAAGATCCTCGTCAAAGAACATATCCCAATGGCCATCCCACGTGATGAAAAATTCAGTGTCCTCGTAGTATTTCACTCTGTGCACATCCCCTGGCGGAGTGAACAAGTAATCCCCCACAGTCAAATCGTATCTCTCCTTCTTACTCAAATTCCAAACGCTTTTCTTGCCTTCCATCACCACCAAATCATGACCAAACGTGTGGTGATGCGCCGGCTCCACGCTCCCCGCCTTGAACCTCACAAAAGCCGACGTTGGGGTTTCTCTCAGAATCTTCATCGACCCACCTGGAATCATATCAATCGGATTCAGTTCTCGGTTCTTCACCAAACAACAAACCGCGCAGGTATCCACCGCAGGAGATGCTCCAATCTTGGGCATCTCCACCAACGCATCATCCAGAAACGATTGAATTTCATCGGGCCAGGGCTTGTTGTCAGATGCAGGGCATGGGGATTTGAAAGGAGTTTTAAGCCAGGTATCCAGAATTTCAATGGCCGATTCAGGGGAGGTGTACTTGCCGGAGACAGCGAGAACATTGGAATTGTTGATGGAGCGAGCATTTACGGCGTCAGAGGGGCTGAAGCAAGCGGCGGCGAAGACGCCTGGGAATTTGTTGGCGAAGATCGAGACACCGGCGCCGGTGCCACAGGCAACAAGGCCGCGAATCTCAGGGGAGGAGGAAGACGATGACGAAGACTCGGAAACTCGTCGGCCGACCTCGGCTGCTATCGAGTAGTAAGAGGAAGTTCCGAGATCTTCGACGTCAATGTTAAGGGAACGTAAATGGGAGACTAAAGCATCTTTGAGAGGACAGCCAAAGGCGTCGGCACCCGTGATAATTTCGATAGGGCGATTGGCGGCGGCGTTGGCATCTGCCATGGTGGTGGCTTCAGTGGCTCGCCGGAGATAAAAGGGATTAGAGGCCAGACCGATGGATGAGTGACACACTCACTGTCTGCACTGTCGATAGTGGATGCTATAAGCTATATGACGAGAAATCTAGAAGTGTACCAACAAACGTCAAACAAATGTCAAACGAGCCAAAAATGAACCCGGCCTGGATCTGGGACTAATTAATTTTTTTCCCCAAAACAAGACAAATAGTCCAAATACTTAATCATAACTTTCATAAATAATTTCATTTAATCTTTTTCACTAATGCATGAATCTATCTAGTTACTAAGGGCACAAATAATTCATCTTATCTTCCCCATTCGTCCCAAGTAAAAGTTAACCATTCATATCATCATATGTATTGAATATATGAATAGTTTGTCAAATTTTACAAAGGGTTTTGGTTTTCTCATGTTACATGAGAAAAAAAAAGTTTCTCACACACATATAAAATGGTGGGACCCACATAGACATATATGTTCATATGTGTACGACATGAGAAAATAATTTTCCTACAATATGAGAAAATGTTTTGCCTTTTACAAATACTCCATATATAATATTGATAAATAGAAGCATGCCTTAAAGTTTTATAGTAATTCATACACACATTTAAATAAAAATGAAATCCTCCCTCGTTTTCTCTCTAATTATTTTGTTGTAATCAAAATTTTTAGGGTTTTAGTTTTCTCATGTTGCATAAGAAAACTAAACTTTCTACACACACATGAAATGGTGGGACCCACATATACATATATAAATTAATATATGTATATGTGGGTCCCACTATTTCATGTATATATGACATGAGATAATTTTTTTCCTATAACATGAGAAATATTAATCCCAAATTTTTATACTTCTATTAGTTTTACTTTGATAAAAAAAAAAGTTTCTATTAGTTTTACTGCAAAACAAAAAAAAAAATGTTTATTCTTCTACCCATATTTTAATTTTATCATCCATGTATTATATAATAATTTAGGAAAAATAACAGGAAATAAACTTTAAAGTTGCAAAATTTCAAACCGTTACTGCTACTAAGAACCGATCAGATAATGATGAGACTTAATTAACAATTTACAACCTATTTTATAAGAAATATATGATTTCGAATTTAACAATTTTAAAGTTTTTTCTGTCTTTTTTCCTATAATTTATATTCTTGCATTATGTTATAATTTATATTCATATTTTATTTAAAGTTAAGTAGCAAATCCGCCCTAAAAATATACATCGAGGAGCAACTTGCCCGGAAAGTTTTTTCAGTCTTAATTTTGTTCCGAAAGTTTAAAAATGTAATAATAATTACCCTTTTCCGTTAAAAACTAATATTGACCGTTAACTTTTTAATAGAAAAAGGCAATATCGCTATGTCTTTAGACTTCTAGAGCAGTATTAAACCTAAAAAAAAATTCAGGACAACATTACTCTTAGATATATACTTTCAGGAGGGATTTACTAGTTAACCCATTTATTTAATATACACAATGAAGTTGTCGTTTGAGTGGTCATTAGTCATTACTAACTCCATGAGGTCCCCGCCACATATTTGATTTATGTTATGGATGATGTTTAATTTGACCACACATTTTTTTTCAAAAAAAAAAAACGACAGCCAGCAGAGATTTGTCATGAGAGAATGAAGGAAAAGGAAAATACAGAATAGGGTTACAGAGGCAGAAAGAAAGAAAGAAAGAGAGAAATGGCAAAAGTTTTATGGAGGGCTGGGCCTCCGGTGATAAGCTTCTACTCCCAGGTATCGCGGGAAGAGAGGTTTTGGTCTTAAATTATAAATTTATAAATTGACTTTTGTTTCCAATTTTGATTCGATGCTTTAGTTGCAGAGAATCCATGGCGTCAGATGCTGCTCAACAAAGAGAACCAATTATGCTTCTCTCAACCCACAAACGCCTCCCCCTTTGAGAATAGCAGTAAGTGCAGTCACTGAGCTTTTGCGCCTTTTCTCTCCCACAAGGTGCCTTCTATTAACTCCTCCACTCTCCTTCTTATCATCCTTATTATTTCTTCCTGCCTTGCTCTCATTTTCTGCATTTTGCTAATCAGTGTCACGGAGGAACAAGCGGATGACTCCCCTCTTTCAAGTGTGGATGATGTTCTAAACATCATTCAATCTGATTACGTGGATGCTTATTTTGTTACAGGTTTAATTCACCACTCTTGTTGCTTTATTTCATTTCAGTAGTAAGTGCGATCTCTTACTGATACTGCTTGCATTGATTCCACTATAGGGAATTTCACGCCTTCTATATATGCTGAAGATTGCATCTTTGAAGATCCAACTATTAGCTTTCGGGGTAAGTTGAATCATGGGGTACAAATAAAGTAGCTTGAGAGTGGAAATTTGGCCAGTAACTAAAACCAATGTATGGTTCAGGTAGGGATTTGTATGGGCGCAACTTGAAATTGCTTGTTCCTTTCTTTGACTCTGCATCCATTACACTTCAAAAGATTGAAAAGGTTGCTGCTGCTGACACGAATTTTATTGCGGCAACCTGGAAACTAAGGTGCTCAAACTGATTTTTTGTTTTTTTAAAAAAATTGTTAGCTTGACGTTAAAGTTACCTTGTTTATGGACTTTGTAATTCGTATATACCCTCAAATCAAGTTAAATTAACATCATTAGTAAAATCTTTGCCTTCGTCTTTGTTTGACATGCAGGACTGAATTGAAGCTCCCTTGGAGACCACTGATTTGTGTTGATGGAAGCACTCTTTATGAATTGGACGAAAATTTCAAAGTTAGAACAAATTAATACAACCTTATCTTGCTGCCACATGCATTTAAACTGATTTTTTCTGCCCTTCGAGTTATATTACATATTTACTAACTGGTGCATGCAACCTTTTTTTTCCCTTTGTTTTGGAGACAGATTGTGAAGCATGCTGAGAGTTGGGATGTTTCTGCACTCGAAGCAATTGGCCAGATTTTCAACTTCAACTCCAGAAATTCTGTCGGCTGAATTCCTATTCTGCACTCACGTCCATCGATTCATTGGGTGCTGCCTTCAATTTAGATGTGAACTGGCATACTTCAACAAAACAATCAATGGCTACTAGTTCCTCAGGAATTGGGGCAAAAAGCAGTGAACTTTGAGTTTACATGAATAATCTGCTTATTTCAAACTCAATTTTTGAGTTGCGTGATAACCTGTTAGGTATAAAATGGTAGGGCAATTATACGTACTTGACAGTTGCTACTTAAAATTTATCTGGGTCGCTTTAATATTAATAAAGAAAAGGAAAAAATAAACAGGGACTAGGGGCGCCATTTCTTTTTCTTTTTTGAATAAAAGAATGTGGAAAGAACATTAAAGAGAGAGAGAGGACCCCAACGGCCATTTGTAAAGGGCAAGAAGAGAGCAGCTTTCTATCTGGATTACGTACTCTACACAATGATTCCACCGTGGAATTGCAATGTCGCTTTGCTTTCAAGTATTCAGTATTCAATCTCAAGGTAAACGGTCTTCTGACCTTTGTGTTTCTTCCTCATCACTTTTCAATAAACTGTCTTCTGATTCTGATCACAGCTCACGGGTCAGCCAGCCGCTCCTGAGGATATGACTCGAGAATATTTGAAGTTAAAAAAGAAAATTCTTTAACACAAGGCGCGTTTTATCATCATGGTCATAATAAAACGCGAAAACGACTGAAACTTAGGAAGTCGTTTATTTATCTTTTTGGTATAAACTTTTAGTAATTATTTTGAGATGATGGCAGAGGTGCAACTAGTTATCAAGAAAGTAATTACTACCTCATCTGTTCACTTCAGAATGCCTTGTAGTTTCACATTTTGTTCTTGGTTCATATTGGAAGAAATAGATTTTGATAAGTGTGTTATCCAAGATTCTTGAACTCTCATTACACAAGCAAAGGCTTATTATACCTTGTTCATTTATATTCTTATTGGACAAATCAAGATGAGAATAAAATGGAAAAAATAAAAATAGAATGAACCGTTATGGCCAGAGAGAAGAAACTTGCAACATGGTGTATAGAAGATGAACAAAAATTGTATCAAAAAAAGATGAACAAAAAAAATTACACTCCTGAACAGAGCCATTAAAATTTGAAAAAGGCATGCAAAGAATCGAGAAACATTTGCTCCATAATTAAGCCTTGCAATGAACTGTGTGGTTTGTTTCCATTTCGGATTCTAATCCCTGCTCCAAGCATACAGCAATAGAGAGAATCCACCATTACTCCCGCTCGACCTCGTCGATGAAGAGCACGAGCTCCTCCCTCCGTCACTGCTTTCCTCCGTCCACTGCAACACACTAGAGTTTGACGGTGACGCCGACAACGATATCATCGATGGCGCCGTCGTTTGTCCCGACGACAAGCTCTTTTTCATAAACTTCTTCTCTGGACCCACCATTTCCGGCAGCACACCGCCGTCTCCCACTTGAAATACGAAAACACCATGGCCGTTGCTATTACTGTTCACCCAACTGAATACATCCCAAAAGAACTCGACTTCAATCCCACCGATAAAGATTCTCTCATTCCCTCTGAATTTCCAGGACAGCCTTTTCACAACCAAGCTAATCTGGCCATCCACTTTCACTTTGAGCACGCCCTCATCGCATTCAATCTCTATTTCGTGTTTGGACCCCAAAAATTGAGCTCGCGATTTGTAACTCCTGCTTCCGAACACGTGTTCTCTCCTGGACAGCAGAACCAGTTCAGGGGGCTGCCGGGTCGCGATCAATCTGTTGAAACGCCTTGTCAAATCGTCGAAAAGATCACCCAGAAAGAATTCGAGCTTGCCATCTCTGACAATTGCCAAGTAGAAGCACGAATCTGGCTCAGCAGAGTTATGACTGTAATGTGCTCGAGAAAAGTCCCAGTAGAGCTTGATTTTCCGGACACGTTGGTGGGTGTGAGTGAGATAGATGGATTTTGATGCCGGTCGAGTTTTGAAGAGTGAAAACGAAGGGTGGAGAGAAATAGTGATAGAGAAGATATCTGCAGAACATATGAGCAAGGAACGAGAGAAAAGTGTGCTGGACCAACTGAGGGTGAGATAGGTCGGTGAATTGCATAGTTGAGTTTGGTATATACAGGTTACCAGGTTCTGAGGCACTTGAGAGATGCTTGATGGTGAACCCGGTTGGCTGAAACAACCTTGGATCATCTTGTCTCTCAAATCATGTGTGATGGAGGGATTGAGGTGTGTTTTCTTGCCTTCGCCTTGTGGAATAATAATTCCGAGAAGCGGGTGGATAAATTTTGGCTTTTATAGTATACTTATGAGCATGGAGTGTTTATATATTTTCTTTTGGGGTTTTCAAAAGGACATATATTTTTCTTTTTTAGATAAGATGTGGGCAAAAGTGAATGGAGTGCTTTTGAAACTTTATAATGATGAGAACACAAGGGTTGTGTCAACCTCAATCATCAAGTCCAGTTGCTGTGCTTTGCCCATACAGTTCATTGGTCCCAACTTTCCTTTCCTTAATTTGCGCCTTTGAAGAGGCTCTGATGATGCCTTCTCTTTTATGCTAATGAGCTGGTTTGCATTTGTCACTTTCCAAGTCATCATAATCAATCAATGCCTGTGACTAGGTGATTTTCTAACATTCTCTAAAGAACTCTTCTTTTTTGCTACTCCCCCCCCCCCCCCCCACCCTCCTTATGTTTTTTATTCCCTAGGATAAGAGATGTGCTCCTAAAAAGAATATAGAATCACATTAGAAAATCAACAAGAAACTTGCTGGCAGAACCAATTCTGAAGCTGCTGAATTCAATTTAGAAAATGTTGAAAAACGGTTTAAGTGGACCAGCAGCCGATGCTAAAATTCCTGTTAGGTTCAAATTCAGAACAGAATTAGGCCCCCTTTTCAAAGTTCACAAATTTTTGTGCAATATTCCAGTATGACTTGGTATTTCTTTTGCCGCGTTTTAATTGTCTGATGCATTTAAAAATTCAAAAGCTTAAATGGGTAGAGTCAATTGTTTAGTTGGTATAGTAGTATTCAAATTGAGGAGCGTAACCCACGTTGTACGTTCCCCCTTTTCCACTTTACTCGAGTTTTTTAATGCAGATTTCACTTCTATCTGAAAATGAATTTTTATGTGAACAAGAAGTGTTTGAAATTAATCTAGTGACATTCCCTGTGAAGAAAGAAAAACTCAACAAAATGATTGATCAGGCAAACTGCTTCTGAAACTTATAAGTAGGGATGTTTGTACGTTCCCACAAATTAAAACACTTCTGTTTCTGTAATTCAAAATGCAGTCCATGTCCAATCACCTGTCTGTTACAAATTAATTTTTTTATTTGGTGATTTTTCAAAAGAAATTATTTTAATGGGTAAAAATTTTAAAATAAAAATAATCTCACAACTATCATTATTTTATTATTTTTTTTAAATTTAAAAATCACAAAATTAAGAAATTAAATCTAAACCACTTAGATTAGTTGAGTTTTTCTTGCCTATCTAAAGGAGAGGCGGGGGAACTTCCCAAAATATATTATTGCATGTAATTGTTATGAATATACTTATTATGTGGATGTCCATTGACTCCCGGTTTCCAAATATTAAAAGATGATATGGGACCCACGCATAGTGATTTACTATTTGCATAGTACCACGCATAGTAGTTTACTATTTGGTGGGACCCGCACACAATTATACAATCACTCACGGGAAGGAAATCCGTGAGTGAACAGTTTAGGTTTTTGGGGAAAACTACACCAAATGACCCAGAGGTGGAAATTACACTAAAGTCCCATTTTTCTTCTATAAATAGAGGTTTTCTGTAACTGTTCATGTATTGAATGAAATGAGAATCTCTCTCTCTACTTTATCTCTCTAGAACCTCTGCTCTTCTTCTTATTATTTTTATCAGTTTTATAACACGTTATCAGCACGAAGACTCTACCAAGGTAAGATTTTCTCACCATCTATTTCATATTTCAATTTTATTTATCTAGGATGATCTTAACCATTATATGGAATTAAATATCTATTCTTACCGATTATTTTAACATCGGGTTCCATGGTTAAGATTTAAGATTATTTACTATTTTACTACGGTAAATAGTAATTTACTATTCACAGTAAATTTACCCCTTTTTCAGTAATTTTTACATTTTATTCATTTGACTCCTATATGGAAGTCTAGATTAATCTTTCTGTAATTTTACTTTATTCACTATTTATAGTGAATAGTAATTTTACTATTCACGGTAAATTTATATTTTATTATTTACAGTAATTTATTTATGTTTATATATTCTTCCCACTTCCTATTCATTTATTTCATGGTGGCGTCATTAAGCTCCATTTGTAATTCTTTACTTACTGCTTTATTTATTTATCTCATGGTGGCTATACTAAGCTCCATACTGACTTTACTAATATTTAGTTTTATGTCACTAACATTTATTTTATTATTACTAACATTTATTTATCTTTTATGATAGCACATTAGTATATTTACTAGTGGGTTCTATTTATTTTTAGCATTTATTTATCTTTTATGGTGGCAACATTATTTATTAGTGGGCTCCATTTATTTATTTTATTTTACATTTATTTATTCTTCATGGAGGCACACTAGTATCTATTAGTGGGCTCTATTTATTTATTTTATTTAGAGTTTATTTATCTTTTATGGTGGTGACATTTTGTGGGCCCCATTTATTTTATTTTAATTCTTTACTGCTTTATTTATCTTTCATGGTAGCAACACTAGTATAGTGGGCACCATTTATTATTTACTGCTTTATTTTTCATGGTGGTAACACTTGTATAGTGGACTCCATTTATTTATTATTTATTTACTGCTTTAAATCCCTTTCCCTTTTTATTTTACCGTTTTCTATATATTATATATATATATATTTACATTTGCATATGCATCTTCTTTCTTATCTTTGGATGAGATAGGTCTCGCTGTGAGTTTACTACCATTCCTATCTCATCTTCTTTTTATTTATTTAGCATGTTTATTTCCAGTCATTTATTTTATTTTATTTATTTATTGCTATATATATATATCCCTCTCCCTTCTTATTATTTATGGCAACGACACTAATATATACATATTAGTGGGTTCCATCTATTTATTTTATTATGTTTATATTTTATTTATCCTGAAGATAAACTGTTAAAAGGCCATATATATTATGAGATCAAAATGCCATAGAGAGATGAGACATAAATTGGCTTGAGACCAAAAGGCAAGATAGCCTTAATTTCAGAGGCAAGATAGCCTGAAGCCAAGAGGCAAGTTAGCCTGATGACAAGTGACAAATTATGAAACAATATTTGATCCATAAATTTTGTATGCCATCAGTTGTATAAAGGTCTCAAAATTGTATATTTGGCATTAAATATTCCCTTAAATTATGAGACAAGGGATCGTATGATCATGATTGATATTATAAATAAATATATTCAATTTGCTATTGCAGTAGCAATATTGTGGTAAAGTCAAGAAATATTGTGGATTAATTTATTGTCATGATCAAACAAATCTGTGAATTATGGATCATGAATTTTTATCCAACTTCATTCCCAGAAGTGAATGAAGCAAATATATTATTATAGTTGTTATGTGATTTCTATGATTATAACAATTTTTATAAATACGAGAAAAGAATATTCATAAACAAAATAATTAAGCAAAAGGAAATATTATTTCAACAAAGTTTAATTGCGAGTGGCTCAACATCATTACAAACTTTAATCATCTCATTCTGAAGATATTTAATGTCTTCTTCTTTTGCTTCTCTTGAGATGGGATCCAGATGAGGCAAAGCTCTTCGTAATATCGAGATTTGCGTCATAAGTTTCTTGAGCTTCTTGTGTGGCCACTCAGTTAACCCTCCTTTTTGATAGATTTTTTGTATAGTGTGAGTAGACATATTTAATTGTTTACTCGCTTCATCAAGAGTTAAGTGAAAATAATTTCTTAAATCATGGAGCGTTGTTTTCTTTATTCTTTCTCGTTGCTCCATAGATAACCTATATAATTCACCCTGGTTAAGGGATGAAGTATCATAGGGTATACTTACTGCAGGTTGTTTTCCTTTGCCTAATGAGTGTTCAATATTGGTTTGAAATGAACTTCCATGGAGGTCATTTGGATTTATAGCCCATTCCGAACCAACACAGAGAACCTCATGATAGGCTAATACAGGATCACGCATCAAGATATATCCTGATGCTTGTAAATCTATACAATACTGTGTCAGAAATTGTTTGATTTCTTCAAAATTTTTCTTTGTGAAATCAAACATTGGAAGCCTGTCAGTATTATAAGATTTATCCTGTACTTTTTCAAATAAAACAGCATGGGTAATCATACCTGTTCTTCTTCCGTGAACTTCAAGTTTATGGTACTGAAGTCCGTTGGTATGAATAATTTCCCGTAAAACATGACAGCAACTACATTCCAATAAGCTAGTAGTTGCTAATTGGCTTGTAGCTGTTGGCTGGCTAATTGTTGCTGGCTGGCTAGTGGTTGTTGGTTGGCTGATTGTTGTTGTCGGGCTGGTTGTTGCTGGCAAACTGATGATAGTTTGCTGGCTAGTGAATGCTGGTTGATTAACTGCCGACACTATTGGCTGAACTGGATTGGTAGACTCCATTAGTTCTGCCATAGTTCTACACCTCTTAACAGGCCTCCTTGATGAACCTGCTTCAGTTGTACCTTCAATTCTTGTAGATTGAGGAAGAACACTTGTTCTAGGGGGAGAAGTAGGTACATTTGAAGCAGAAGGAGGAATAGTAGAAGGAGGAATAAACATTTCAAAGGGATTAGGAGATAACAAAGAAGTAAATGACATGTTATGCTGATCATCATACAACAAAGCATCAAGTAATGCTGTTTCGGATGTATCAGAAACTGGGATAAAACTGCTTGGTCCTGCCATGGTAATAGAATTTAGAGAAATATGTGTGAGTATCTGGTAGTTGGTATTATCAGATGCTTGAGTGTTTGTGAGGCATGTTCGTTTGCCTTCCTTTATTTATAGTCGAATTAAATCCTATTGAATCTCTGCAGATTTGCGTAGTCCTGTTAAATCTCTACAGATCTGCTCCCTATAAAGCACGAGCCTGGAATCTTTTTGACTTTATATGCATACGACAATCTGAGTTGTTGCGCCTGTGATTCCACAGTGATGCGCCTGTGATTACACAGTATTGCGCTCGTGAATCTGCAATTATACACCTGATGATTTTGTATTTAATATATATTTGTTTGTTGATTCTGGAAAATGGAAATTTTGTTACCAGAAGTAACAAAATTATGCATTGATAATGCATTAATTATCATATATGCTATTATCATGGAATATTGTATGGAAATTCCATGAATTAATTTTTAAGGTCTCACACTTGAGGGGGAGAATGATATATATATCAAGTGTGAATATTTATGTGATAATTCTTTGTGAATGTTTCTATGTTGATTCCCCCAAAATGAATATTAGATTTGATAATAAATCATATGGCATGACTTGTTTGATCATCCGAGTCATATATTATGTGCTGCTTGTTCTCAGATAGACATAATTATTGGAAATGGATCTCTGGAAATATATCAAATTGAAAGTTTACATATGAGATTATAAATCTGCAAAGTTTGCAGTGATGTTTGCAACTAGAAGTTTGCAATATATTATGCGCGCAATTTCCAGATTGAATGATCCAGAAATAATGTATTAAAGTATCCATGAATGGATAGATCAATGATTATGAGAACAGAATTTATATGTTGTGTATATTTGCAGCAATTATATAAGCCAACAGAATTCTCCCCGTATAATTGGTTTTTGGTCAGGAGCCAGATTAATTCCATCTTGAAATGTTTTAAATGTGTAATGATTATTAATCTATTACAATGCACATAGATGGATATACAAAGAAAATTGATGATTTGATGAGGGGGAGAAAAATAAGCAGATTGGGTAAAGATAAAGTGAAATGAATTATCATTGGCTCTTATTGATCCTCGTACAAAGAAATGTGCACTAAAAATTCAAAATGATAATTCAGTTGCTGAGTTTAGTTAATCGAATGCCAGAAGCATTTACTGACCTAAAGAAAGTGACAAAGTCACATGTGCCAACTGCAAATGCTCCTATATGAATTGTTATAAAGCACACCAGAAGTGTTGCAAGTCCATTGATTTTAAAGTTAAAAATCCTCAAAAGAGAAAAGGAGCTATAAGAATATAGATGATCATGTTGAGGATAAGTAAGAAAAGCTCCAGAAGAGCCATCTCCTGAAGAGATGTTATCTCCAGAAGAGATATTACAAGAAGAGTGTATTGTGGTCTAAAAAGAGACCAAAGTACCTAATATATGTGAATATAATGAGATCTCAATAAATTATGAATGAAATCCGATGGGACCGAAAAATAAAGTTGACATTGATGATATTTATGTTTATAAGATAGCATATGCTGTAATGATGATAATGAGGATCATGAGTCATACTATATTTGTATGTGCTAGAAGCACATAAGGCGCCAAAAACACATATGTCCCAAAAGGACTCAAGATGATAGTGCATATAGCATCATTATCTGAATAAAAATTTATTGAATTTCTATATGCACATATATATTTATGAAAAGATTATTATGACTTTACTTGACAGATTTAGATCTTGCAGGTATATAATGAACAATCAGATTGGGTGTTTCTAACAGAATATTTGATGACAGAAAGTATAATATGCTCAGAAAGACATTGAAGCAATATAGTCATCAGGGGGAGCAACACTGATGTAATCAAGAGGGGGAGATGATACACGCTGTACTCTTTTTCCCTTATCTGGGTTTTATCCCACTGGGTTTTTCCTAGAAAGGTTTTTAATGAGGCAGCACTAGAAAGTGTATCAATGGATGATGTACTCTTTTCTTTGGCTAGGTTTTTATCCCACTGGGTTTTTCCTAGTTAAAGTTTTTAACGAGGCACATTCATAAATGGACATCCAAGGGGGAGTGTTATGAATATACTTATTATGTGGATGTCCATTGACTCCCGGTTTCCAAATATTAAAAGATGATATGGGACCCACGCATAGTGATTTACTATTTGCATAGTACCACGCATAGTAGTTTACTATTTGGTGGGACCCGCACACAATTATACAATCACTCACGGGAAGGAAATCCGTGAGTGAACAGTTTAGGTTTTTGGGGAAAACTACACCAAATGACCCAGAGGTGGAAATTACACTAAAGTCCCATTTTTCTTCTATAAATAGAGGTTTTCTGTAACTGTTCATGTATTGAATGAAATGAGAATCTCTCTCTCTACTTTATCTCTCTAGAACCTCTGCTCTTCTTCTTATTATTTTTATCAGTTTTATAACAGTAATTTATTTATTCTCATGGGAATTATCTCTTTTTTTTTTTGGCCAATTCTTGGGAATTATATTCTCTCTAGCATCCCAGATTTCCATTTGTAGTCTAATTCATGCAGTTTCTTTATCGTGTGCAGACCTTTTTTTTTTTTTTTCTTTTTTTTGCTCAAAGTATCGGGTGCAGACTGAGAAATCTAGTTTTTGCTTTGAATGAGCAAGGAAAATATGACCTTTGACATAACTTTGAAAGCATTTTTTTGCTGAGTCCACGTTTCATGTTTTCTTTATGTGGTTCTGAAGAAGCACATAAAAAAAATATTAATACTATTCTTTTATTTTGTATATATTTTATTTATTTAGATTAAATTATATGTTGTTTCCTAAAACATTTTTTTACACACAATATCTCTCATTAATTAATTTTCAGTCCTGCATTCAAAAATATTTTTCCTATAACGCTATTATCCTTAAAATTAATTAATTAGAAATACTGGATGCAAAAAAAAAAAATCAAAATGTGACATGTAATTTAGTATAAATAAATAAATTAAATTAAAAAAATGCCACCAATATTTCTTTATATAAGAAGTACAGAAAGAAAAGCTTGGAATGTGCTTTGCTAAAGCAAAATCTGAACTTGTTTATACAATAGGGGGCATAGATCAGATATGTCCATAGGCATGGCATCGTCATATGAGATGTTATACTCCCTCCGATCTTAATTATAAAATTAAGTTGACTCTTTTTGAAAGATTAAAGAAATTAATTAAATTATTTTAGAATATTTTAATTTTTAATTTTTTTCTATAAACTAATTAGTTTAACTAATAAATTAATATATAATTTAGAGATACACAATATATAATATAATTAAACAACTTATTTAACTTCCTTAATTTTTTTTTAAAAAAAAATCAACCTGATCTCATAATTAGGATGAAGGGAGCATTTGGTTTCAATGTGTGACGTTAGTGAGATACAGGGGGCATTAGACCATACTGATGAGGCAGGCTTGAACTACAAGTACGTGAAGTCAATGCATGGATCAAACAAAATTGCACAGTGAAACCATTGGCTCCATTGAATCCGCCAGAAGGAAGCCCAACCAACGCCGAACATTGAAACTGTAAGAGCCCAAAAAAAAAAAAAAAAGCCGAACAAACTTCTGCCTGTTTCATCTGACTGTCACGAAAACTATTGCGACACAAGCATGTTACCTACATAGAAACCTTAAAAATTGCATGGCATAGTTTTCTTAAGCACAAGACCTTGCAAGAGGTTTCATTAACTCCCCGGCCATGATCTGAAAGCACGGCTTGCTGATTTGAAGATGTCCATGAGCAACAACTGAATCAAATATCGTAACCAAAGAAACAAGGCCTGGCCTACTTGCATGGGATTGAGTTTTCTTGTAAAAGAGCAAATTACCCATAGGTCCCTCGTAAGAGAGTTAATGTATCTAAGTCCAGAAAATTTAATATTCACATGTTAAATTAGTAAAAAAACTGAATTTTTATGATCCCTTGCCTGAAATCCAAAGCTGAGAATTAAGGCTGCCCTGGCCTTATGAGGCCAGTCCTTTTAAACCCAAGATAAGAAAAATATATATTTTTCAAAGTTCGATTCAAGAGTATGAGAGTTAGAGTTAGGGTTGGCCCTACAGGAGCGGAGGTTATTATTTCAAATTTAATTGTTTTTTTAAAAGAAATATAATTAATAAATTACAATAATTAAAGTTCTAACTTATTGTCAATATTAATATTCAAACAATACGTATCATGTAACAAACAAGTGTCAGTTGGCCTCGTCTTCGAAACGTGAGTCGTGATACTGATTCATGAATGAGTGAGGGACTAAGATTGAGAGCTAAGACACTGGTAGAGAATGATAGAAGAGTTGGAGAGGGTGAGGAAAATGGGGGTTAAATTTTTAGGGTTTCTTCACCTCCAATACTCTCAATCTCGTTCAAATTAATTAAACAAAAAAAAATTAAAGGCCTAATGGGCTAGCCTTTGGCCAACTTCATTTAAAAACTTCAATTTTCAGGTTTGGCCTTTGAAAGGCTAGAGTTTTTAAATGGGTCGATCTGACCTAATTTTCTGATTCTAGTGAGATGTATGGATATTTTTCCAAAAATAAAATGACTGAATTCTGGAGAAGCCCCACCACGCCAGATCGGCAAAGCTTTAGCCAGAGTGAGTTTATAGACGAGATCATATAAATAAATAAATGTAGATATAAACCATGGGAATTGTGGATGCTCCTTTTTTCTTTTTTCCTTTTTAAGAGAGGCATAGCCTTTATATTAAAATTGAAGAAGAGGGGGAATAGGATCCCATACAATTTTGATGCACTAAAGTCCTTAAATAAATAAGACAACTATCTAAAGAAATAGTAGCATAAAATCCTTCCTTAGCCAAGCGGTCAGCCACCTGGTTTTGGGATCTCAGTATATGTCTGATCTTTACGGTCCATTGCAGCTGTAATAGGCACTTAATCTGCACAATTACCATGCTATGAGTAGTCTGATGACCATCGGTGCGTAATAAATCCACTACGTTCTTAGAATCAGTCTCACAAATGATCTGATTGAAACCCATGTTCCTTAAGAATTGAAGACCTCTAAGGACTGCCCATTCCTCAGCTTCATGAGAATTACAGCTGCCTATTGGCGACGCAAAACCAGCAATCCAGTTGCCCCAGATGAGTCTCTCACAACTCCAGCGCAGCTTGCCCTGTTTGCGGAGGAATATATGGCACCATCTACATTCAGTTTGATCCATCCATGCGGAGGAGCTTGCCAACCTTTTTCCTCGCTTAAGTTCGGGGGAGTAGCATCCTTCTGATGGCTTCCCGAGACAAAAAATTTCCAGCTACGAAGAATACACCATAAGGCTATGGAGATGACCGTGCGTTTGTGGAGAGGGCTTCTTTTGGGCCTACACGTGTTGTCCAAGTTAGGAATTGGATCAGAGAAGCTTGTTTAGATGTGATGGAGACAATCGTTAGGCTAATTAAGACGAGTGGTATATGTCTTGATTAAATAGGAAGAAATAAAGGTCACTTTCGCTATTGTGGATTACGTTTATGTGGCTGAAGCAAAGTGTGCAAGGACATACCTAGAAACTGGTCGCACATTAATTTTTCTTTTGACCATTTTATCTTCTTTTTTGCGTCTGAAATACCATTCGAAGATAGGCAATATATATGATAGCAACTGGGCAATATAAAAGAGCAAAGTAAATATCGAATCGCCAAAAAAAAAAAAAGGCCACTCCATTATTCACAGTTGCCACTTTTCCTCCTTTTTCCTTCATTAGTCTCTTTTCGACTGTCTCATTTCTTACTTTGCTCTCTGCTGTGACAATGACACCTGATCAACAAATCGATTATAATTAAGTTCGTTAGGAGAGAAACGCGCGTCCCAATCAAATTTCCAGAGAATTGATATCGTCTAGATTTGATACAAAAAGTGAATATCAGTAACGAGCACTGTATAACACCTGAATAAGAAGAGAAAGGAACATTAACGGGCCATTTTGAACTTGTTACGTGAGATATAAGATATACTCACACGTACACGTACATCTTAATCTTAATGATAATATTTTTAGTGCGTCAGCTTGCATTGATAAATAGAAAATATTACTCGTACACGTAGTATATTGGGAACTTTTAATGGTGTATATATGAGACGTTATTAACAACAAAAATATTCGACACGAAATTAAAACAGTACGCAAATTTGATGGAATGTTGGCTTATATATGTGATCCGTACTCTTTTTTGATACACCCAAAGTGTAGGAGAGGTGTTGGCTTGTTGCTATATATACGCAAGGCTCATGGAACAAAGAGATCGATCTTCCCCTTTATTAGTTTGTATTGGTTTATCTGTACACACGTACGTAGAATTTGAAGGGATCGGACCAGTCTCATAATGAACACCGAGAGCTATTTATTATTGGAGATCGTTCAGATCTAATTTAAATGGCTTAAATTGAATTTCTTAACTTTCAATTTTT
Source organism: Acacia confusa (assembly GCA_037074495.1). Taxonomy (NCBI): domain Eukaryota; kingdom Viridiplantae; phylum Streptophyta; class Magnoliopsida; order Fabales; family Fabaceae; genus Acacia; species Acacia confusa. Next base: position 691,076 of record CM073507.1, on the reverse strand, counting down.
TTAAAAAAAATTATTTTAACATAAAATCTAAACTACGGGTAATCTCTTCTTACCTGTCAATTTTTTAGGAAATAAATATTTGATTCAAAAATCATTTGTTGAAAATCTTAGTGCATTATTATAATTAATAAATAGCTCTCAACGTTGAAAGTGGTTCCGAATCTGAAGGGGAAAAGGGTATATACATAGAATTTGCTAACCACGTTCCTTTTTTTTTGTTCCTTGCCAACTCGCTAATCACGTTCATCAAAAGTCAAGGCCATTTCATTTCTTAGAGCCCCATTTCTTTTAATTTTGGTAATCTTAATATCTTGCTTATAAAAAAAACCTATATTACTTAATTACGACTCTGTGGTCCATTATTATTGTGTATATTTGCCATTCTTTTCTCTCTTACAGAACTTCCGTGATTACCTTACAAATCATGGATAATATATATAAATGGGCATTAAATTCTTATTGATCTGGCTAACAACCCTGTGTTTAGGCAAGAAATTAAAAACAGGAAGGGACGACATTTTCGCGTAAAAGAAAGTTAAGAGGAAATGAATGGTCTGGCTTGGAGAACAAGGAGGAGACACGTAGACATAACGCATAGGATGCTCCACAGTAATGGATGAAAATTGCGTTTAGTAAATTTGTTTTTTTTTTTTTTTTCTGTTTCCGGGTTGGACTGGTTTATTTTTTGTAATGAGAAATAAAAAAAAGTAGTAGTAAATTTCTGTTTTTCTACTTTTGAGCACAAAATCAGAATCATTTTTTTCCCAACAACTCTCTCCCCTCTGTCACTTTTCATTACCTCAACGCCTCACCCTCAACTCCGCCATCCCCGTCACTGCTTTTGCTCTCTGCAAAAGCACAACCCAAACGACCAGATCCGTCTCGGATCGTGAAGGCAACCACAAACACAACCCAGTTGATGATCAAGAACAAAAACGTCTTTGCTGCTCTCGATACTCTAAAAAAGAAGAAGAAATCCGATAAGGAGCACAAGAGCAAAGGGTATTGACTGAGGACATTACTGCCTTTTGATTTGTTCCAACAGATAAAGAAACAATTCGTAAATTAATCAAGTTTTATTTTCCGCATATCATATGCACCTAGTTAATTAATTAATCAAATATTTAAAATTAACTCAAATTCGAAAAAATATTTTAATTTGTTATCCTCGATCTGTCCGATTGATATTAATTGTGAATATATAAATGTAGTGATAACTGATATGTTCCCCTGACTGCGTTGCGTCGGTCCAATTATGGAACGCAAACTACAAAAGGTTCAATTTATTTAATATATTTGGGCAAACAACATGACGATGGCCCCTGCCCCCACGTTGCGCCTTCAATAATGCTTCTCCGGTCCTTAACATGAATATAAAAGATAGTTGACTGTAAAAGATTAAAAAAAAACTAAATAAATTATTTTAAAATATTGATGTTTAATTTTTTTATCTAAGTTATGAACTGATATATAACATATAATATGATTATTTAATTTACTCAGTTTTTTTAATCTCTTAAAAAAAAGTCTACTAATTAGTATGATCTCATATTGAGGACTAGAAGAGCACTGCTATTATTATAGTTTCATGCTCCTCTTCTCCAGCGCAGCATTACAATAATTTTTTCAAATCATCGAAGGCCATTTCTTTGAGAGAATTAACTTATTCATAAAATACTTCATCCAATCTTTGATATAATACATATTTAAAGAGTTGATTTTGGTCTTAAATATAAAGGTAAATATCATTTTTGCCATAGAAGTTTACCTTGAAGAGCACTGGTCATCCGGAAGTTTTTTTAGTATTATTTTTGCCCTAAAAGTTTAAAAACATAGCCATCTTGCCTATTCTTGATCTTAACCGTTGAATTGCTACTCTTTTTTGTAAACTTTCAGAGGTAAAATTACTTCTAGAAAAAACTTTTAGGACAGATTTGCTCCGTTTTTAAACTTATGGGGCAAAGATGAAACAAAAAAAACTTACAGGTGACTAGTGTTCCTCAAGGTATATTTCCATAGCAAAAATGGTATTTAAATCTAAATATAATACATAGTTTTCATGTTTTTCAATGTTTTCCTAATTTACCTTTATTGATACTCTCTCAACCCTAATCAATGAGGAGAGAGAATTAAGGAGGATAATAAAGGTGTTTTAGAAAATATATATTATATTAACTAACTTAACCAACTTACTTAATCTAATATAATTATATAAATATATCTATTTTGTATAAGAACACAAATGTTTAGCCAATGAACTAGTAGGTTGATACTGGATCAGTACAACTCTCTCTCAGATATTTATAGATCAAATACTAATGAGTGTCATAGATCACTGAGCAAATAAGATGACTTTCGTCTTAGGGGGTGGTGTATGTGCACAATGATAGTAGAATAATAATTGAGAGAGAATCTCCACACCTTTAGGATTTACCTTTTATTTGTATAGTTACCTGGGTGTTGGATCCATGGACCTTGTGTACCTTATATCTCAAGTTTAGTGCCGCCACTTCTAGGTCGAGATCTTTGATTATAACCAATTAGTTAGAATTTCCTTTGATTTCAGATTGGTTAAGATCTATCGCAGATTATAATATAGATTGCCCTTTGTTGAGTTATGCCATAAGTGGGAATAAGGATCCGTAACAATATCTTATATTAAGAATATGTAGGAGTATTAGAACTAATCCAAATGGAATAAGCCACGTCGCTAGAGTTCATTTGCATTTACAGCTTTGGATAATTAATCTTTGAGATTTGAAATAATAAATCTGAGCTTAATTAACTACTGATTCAAGTTGAGAAGCTTTTAGAGGGATTCCTCCTTTCTTTCGTTTTTTTTATTTTTTTTGTTATTAATAATAAGAAATCCGAGGAAGATAGTTCAAACAAAAAGGAATAAGGGTAAAAATCAAAATGGATTAGATCCAGCAAAAAGAATTAAGATGGTGAATCAAGATTTCAATTCCTCTCAAGGGAGGCATCTTTAATTAATAACCAACACTATTCAAACATTAAAAGTCAATTTTTGAATTAGGTGAAGAGAAAATGGAATGAGAGATTAATAAAAATGCTCTTACTCGAACTATTCTTTTTTTTTTTTATATATACACTTACTCGAACTATTCTATTACTTGCATTAAGTAAAAAGTGGTTTAGTTCTTTGACAAAATGTCTGTTGGGAATGAATTTAATTCTTCATGTTAATGGTGTATATTTTGAATTTTAAGGTTATGCTTACCACTCATCGGGAAAAAGAAAAGTGGTGAAAATAGAGAAAGAGGGGTTTTCTTTTTCTTTTTTTTGGTGGAGAAAAAAGGGTTTGGGAGAAAAAGAGGGAAACGCGTGGCATTGCCAAGTAAAGGATGGGCAGCCACACGTGAAGACCACACATCCTACTTTCCCACGCTTCCGCAATCGCGCGTGTCCACACATCCTCCTCTTCAACGGTTCAACCTCACAATCCAAGTTTTGCTCCCAACCAAATCAAGGGAAAGGGGAAAAAAAAAACCAGGGAGAGAGTGATAGAATTCACAGCTCAAATCTTACTCCCTCCAGTCTTAATTATAAGACATAGTTAACATTTTTGAAAAGGTTAAAGAAGCTAATTAAATTATTTTAGAGTATTTTATTTTTATTTTTTTCTTCAAACTAATTAGTTTGACTAATAAACTAATATATACTCCAAGAATATATAATATATGAAATAATTACGTAACTTATTTAGCTTCTTTAATCCCTTAAAAAAAGTCAATTTTGTCTTATAATTAGAACCGAAGGTAGTATTTGTTAGATTAGTTTTTAGAAGATAACTTTTACCATTTATGAAGTATGTAACAAAAATTTTGTCTCGATTTACCAAAAAAGTTTAGGGTCAAGTAGCAATTTTACCTCGAAAGTATACGTTCAGGAGCAATGTTGCCCTTGAAGTTTTTTCGAGCTCAATGTTGCCCCGAAAGTATGAAAATATAGCAATGTTGCCCTCCGCTAACGGTGAGACCAATAGACGTTTGCCACGTAGGATAACACGTGGACCGCCATGTGGAGAGCCACGTTGGAGTTCATCACACCTCATCATCTTCTTCCTTCCCTTCCTTTCTTCCTTTTCCTCATCGTTGGACCTCGCCCCACCACCACCACCACGTACCGGAGCACCACTATTCTTCAACCGGCGACTTTGCGCCGGAATCCACCACCTCTGCCGTTGGCTTTCACCTGGACTGCAACTCTCCAAAAGGCATTAACTTCCTCAACTTCTCTAATAATTTTCAGAGTTGTATTATAAGTAACAAGAAGCACAATGATAAGTAATTCCATAGAAATTGAATCATTTGGCAGCTTGTTTGTAATGGAATCAGCAGTCAAGATTGGATAGTTGACTGAACCTGATGTTAAGTCTCAAGGCAACAAAGGATCAAAGAAAAAAATGATTGAAGTCACCGAAAAAAGCGAAAAGGATGTAAAAAAGGATGAAGAAACTAAAACATCTACTATCAGTCTAAACATGCCTGTGTCGCAGCAACAAATATGAAGACTTGTGCAATCTGCATAATCTGCATGCCTGTGCAGCAGCAGCAAACAGCTGAGAAATGGTCAGAAACTTACAGGAATCCAAAATGGATAGATCTACGTCCCACAAACAGTGACAAGCCGAGCACTCCAAACTGCAAAACTGGATGGGATCAAGCTGTTGCATGATTACCGCCAAAACATGTTCTCTTACACCAAGCCACCAACCTCACGAAAATTCAATGTTCAACGTATTCTGAACCATGTATAAAGATCAGGTGTTCATCCTCGAGGCCCTTCATCGAATCCTCACCAATGTACCACTTCAAGGTCCCTGCTTTATAAAAAGAAATCTTTATTAAAGAACAAATATGGTGAAAACTGAAAAGATTCAAGGCCGTATATCAGCCTATGAACTATCAGCAAATGAATGGATAACAGAAATGCGTCTGTTCTCAAGGTGTTGCTAAAACTATACCTTGCATGTTAGATTGTTCTTGGTCTCTTGTTGCATGCAATATGATTGTTCCTGAAAGAACGGTGATGAAGCCACATACCTCAAATGCTATGCTGTTTGCATTCTGACCTGACCAATCCTACAACAAAAAATAGAAGAAGGCATAAAGTCAAGATAATCTGCCACAAGGAAAACTTTGGCATATAACTAATTGAATCCAAGAATATGAATCTGAAATTGTACCTTAAACATTATTGCACTTGCAATAATAGTCAGAATTGTGAATTTGACACTATACCGGAGAAGATGGTTTTCTCGATGGTAGAATAGCATGTAATAAATAGCACTAGAGTGTGATAAACATCACACTCTAGTGTACATTGGAGTGTGATGTTTATCACACTCCAGTGTGATTTCATTTTTTTTCACCCCTAAATTTTAATAAAATTTTAAAAAATTTATAACTGATGACCTACATTACTTCTAAATTTTTGGGACTATTTAATATTTTTTATTATTATAATGTTTAAAATTTTTATTATTAATTTCAATAATACTAAAAAAATTCATTAAATAATTTTGAAAGAATAGAAAATAATATTTTTTTAAAAAAAATTTGTTGCGTGAGAGTAAAATCTTAGTTGACATATGATGACACTTGAGTGTGATAACCTCACACTTCACACTCGAGTGTGAGGTTATCACACTCAAGTGTCATCGTATCCACTGAAAAAAAAAATTACAATAGCATTCAACCATGCTTAGTTAATGATCACAGAGTGTAATAACCTAATACACTTGAGTGTGAGGTTATCACACTTGAGTTGAGTGTGATTGTATCCCATGAAAAAAAAAAATTACATTCAACTATGCTTAGTTAATGATCACACGTGATAACTTGACACTTGAGTGTGATCATATCCACTGAAAAAAAAAATCACACTCACATTCTACCATACTCAAGTGTGCCAGTGTGATGTTATAGCGTGATAGCTATTACATATCCCACCTCCAAAAGTTATCACATTCCAGTGTAAAGTTACCACATAACAACATTTTAAAGCATTTTTTCTCAGATTCTCAGAGATTTCCACTATGGCACTCGAGTGTGACATATATGAAAGTAGCCTTTGTTTAGCTCTGTTTCAAGAATAGGGGATGACAGAGGAACAACAAATCATGTGGATAACTTTAACATCTTCAAATTAAATTAAAGGTGGTTAAATACAAAGAGGTTAATCCTAAACTGACAAGTACTAGACAATAATTTATCCGATAGCAATATGTTACAATATAAACTGAAACACGCCACATGAAGTGACAGTGAAAGAAAGAAATGACAAGAACTCCAATTAGCCACCTCCCCTTCCTCTTCTTACAGTGGTCTTCTTCCTAGTTGCCAAAGTGTTCGCTCAAGTGTGATGTTATCGGTAAGGAAAAACATCAAAGGAGTTTAAGTTGAGTGAAACACATCTGCATATGAGAGCCTGATGTTTTGTTTGATAGAGTTTTTTTTTTTTTTTTTTGTGTGAGCTTTCCATTCAATGCCTACTTGAATCAATATGTGCATATAACTCGTTCGAACAAAGTTTGTATTTATAAAATTACTTGTGGAGAGTCGCAGTCCAGGTGAAAGCCAACGGCGGAGGTGGTGGATTCTGGTGCAAAGTCGCCGGTTGAAGAATAGTGGTGCTCCAGTACGTGGTGGTGGTGGGGCGAGGTCCAACAATGAGGAAAAGGAAGAAAGGAAGGGAAGGAAGAAGATGATGAGGTGTGATGAACTCCAACGTGGCTCTCCACATGGCGATCCACGTGTCATCTGGCAAACGTCTGTTAGTCTCATCGTTAGCGGAGGGCAACATTGCTACGTTTTCATACTTCCGGGATAACATTGAGCCCAAAAAACTTCCAAGGCAACATTGCTTCTGGGTGTGTACTTCCGGGGCAAAATTGCTACTTAACCCAAAAGTTTATGAAATCGTGCTTTAAAACCTACGAACATCTAATCTAAGAATCTTCATTTTAAGTTTTTGTGTGTATTGAAATTGGTACAATACATATATACATACCTAATGTAATGTGTACACACTCACATTGTTACAAAAGTTTATAAAAAGGGTTGGGCTCACCTATGGTGCATAGACTAGACTTTACTCAAATAGCCTGAGCCTCCAATAGATATTTAAAATCTGAGTTTGTATATAGGCCTTTTTTTAGGTTTAAGTCTGGCCTTCAAATAGCCGAACAATGTCTAAAGCTGGTTTAAATATATACTTAAAATGTAGGCCTTTAAAACCTATGTCTCTATACTCATATAGAACATTTCACACTTATTTATAGTCTTGCATCATGTCTTAAAAATTTAACATTCATTTTCATCATAATATAAAGGCTTAATAAGGAGGAAAAAAAGAATGTATAGTGACTATAATTGCTTGAGTAGATAGAAATAAGAAAAATTAATCGTTTGTTGATTAATGAAACATATTTTTTAAAATCGATCAAGTATAACAAATAACATATGAAATTAGATTTTACCTCTTTCATTGCTCCCAAATAAATTGAGACAAAATCCCTTCTACTAAAATTATAATATTTCATTTATCATTAAAATAATCCCATAATAATTATTGCGCTTCAGTGATGGCACAAATTAGGGGATAGGGGGTGAGTTATCATTATTATCTAAAAATTAAAAAGAATTATGCTTATAATATGCTTGAGCTTAAATCTAGCTTATTTACTAAATATGTTAGGTTAGATTTTATATACGCTAGCTTTTGTTAGAGGCATAGCTTATTTTCATCCATAATTGCACAAGTTTAAGGATACATATGCCTTTGCCTCCCTTGGCCTAAGGCCCTACTCCACTTAGTTACAAGATGTCTCCCAACCGTGTCAAGATTCCAACCCTCTCATTTTCATGAGATTGTTCAAACCATAGAACGCTTCCATGGCCAAGCGGCATAGCGTTTATTTTTATGATAAATACAAATTGCGGCCCCATCACATGCTCTTGTCTTACCACGGGAGCCGAGAAATGTCTACTCCTCCCTGCGAGCAGCCGAGGATGTTACCATCGTTCGGGGGCTGAGACAAGAAAATATGTGTTGCGACAAAAAATGGAAAGCAATAAAGAAAGAGAGTAGTGGAAAATTGATGCAGCAATGAAAGCTTTCAATAATAGGAAGTTGACTCCCATGCTTTCATTTAACTTGAGGCAAGAGAAATCGCGTATAATATTGTTGGTTATCATCACATTTTTTTTTTTTTTGGTTTGAAAAAAGAATCAAAGTGAAAACGTGGGACTGACAATACCAAATACGTGTGTGAAGGTCAAACAGATGTTGGGAATAAAATCCACGAAACGCAGGGCCCATTCTGTAGATAACGACCTCTGTATTGCCTTGCCTCTCTCACCCGCGGCGGCGTAAGATTAGGCGACTCGGAGGAACCAAGTACATTGTATATTACACTACTCTCTAATTAATCTCTAATAAGGATGTTTTTTTTTAGAAGAAGAAAAAACCAGAAAAAAAAACAGGTTGTTTGATGACAATGACTATGTTTGTCAGGCAAGAACCACGAATGAATATGATTCTGGGTCTCTGAGATCGTGTTTGAATTCACTCCCCCTAGTGGTGCTGGTGGGGTTCCATTTCGTTGCAACCGTCTCTCAATTTCTCATCTTAATTTTTTTCTCCTCTTTTTAATTACAAAATTTAATTAGTTTTCTTACAAGTAGAAATTTAATTAATATTATTTATACACTCCCAAAACCAATATTATGAGAATAAATAACAATTCTTGATTTTTCTCGGAAGTACTAGTATATCATTACTGGCCAGGTGGAGGACTGTTCTTGGGTGATTTTTTCGAGTTATAGGTTCTCTTCCTCCATCCTTCATTTGGATTTGTCGGGTTAAAGGAAGTCCACACAGTGCGAAACTACGAATACGAGAGAGATAAAAGAAAAGATGCTTTTTCTCCCTTCTTTTATCAATGTAAAGTAGTAGTAATATTCACGCCTCATACTTCCAACATATTTTCCATTTTCTCAGAGACTGTCCCCACCGGAAAAAAAAAAAAGCCTTCTCCTGATCTCCATTGTTTTTATTCGCCCTTTCACCGTCTCCAGCTCAATTCTCATTTTATTTCTCAGAAAATAGTAACATTTTCATTGGGTATTTCTCTTACTGCCCCTTGTCCTGTTTTGTTTTCGAATTTTTTATTCGTTAGCTGGGGCCTTGACAGTGAAGCAAGTTTGCTTTTTGTCTGCTTCTCCCTGCGCTATTTTTCACCCCTTCAATTCTCCCATTTTGCCTTTTGTTCTTCACGCGCCTCTCTCTGGTCTTCCCTGAATTTATACTCATGGGTTTCTCCGGCAATGTATCTGCCCCGCACATCTGTTATTAATCAGACCATCGTCCTAAGCATGTATCGCAAACCTTGTCTGATGCGTCGTACTGTTTCTCTGATCAATTAAGGTATGAGCCCATCTTAACTTTGATTCTTGCTTGTCTGCAACTCCTGTCTATTCCTCAGTACTTTTGTCCATTCTTTGTTCTGGCTGTAAAAGGTACACCATCTGTTCGACGAAAAGCCCAAACGAAAGCTTGGAAAGTGAATTGAACTTCCTCTTTCGAAAATGAGGGATTTCCCTTCTTGCTTTGGTGAAAACGGAGTCCAAGTTGCAGATTCATCGTCGTCCAACTCCGGTAAAACTGCTCAGAATCTGGTTTCTTGTGTTTATCAATGCCGAATACGGGGCCGGTCTTGCCTGATTACCATCACGTGGAGCAAGAACTTGATGGGGCAGGGCCTTAGCGTTGGGATCGATGATTCTTCAAATCAATGCCTCTGTAAGGTCGATATCAAACCATGGCTATTCTCTAAGAGAAGAGGCTGCAAGAGTCTAGAAGCTTATTCCAGCAAAATTGACGTATACTGGGACCTCTCTTCGGCTAAATTTGCGACGGGCCCTGAGCCATTGGAGAAATTTTATGTAGGCGTAGTTGTGGATCGGCAAATGATTCTCCTTCTTGGTGATTTGACCAAAGAAGCTTTCAAAAAGACCAATGCTATACCGTTGCCTTCAAATGCAGTTTGTGTAGCCAAGAGAGAACACATTTTTGGCAAGAAACTGTTTGGTACCAGGGCGTTATTCTGTGACAATGGTCAAGTTCACGATCTGGTGATTGAATGTGACACTATCAGTGTGAGCGATCCGCGTCTCATAATTCGCATAGACGGCAAAACTGTGTTGCAGGTGAAGCGACTGAGATGGAAGTTTCGTGGAAACCATACTATTTTGGTAGATGGTGTAGCGGTAGAAGTTTTGTGGGATGTCCACAATTGGCTATTCGGTTCATCTCTTGGAAATGCTGTGTTTTTATTCAGAACATGCGTTGCTGCTGATAAATTGTGTCCTAGCCAACCCGTTTCTGATGCAAACATGTTGCAGTGGTCTTTCTCTCAGAGATTTTCAGAGACCAAATTGCCGAGTCTAGATTTCTCCCTCGTTTTGTATGCCTGGAAGAACGACTAGAGACGCGCGATTTCATCATCCATTCATTACTAACAAACCATTCAGTGATTTGCGATTTATTAGCCATGTGTTTGAATTTGAATTACACATTGTTTAAACCGAATCAGTTATATGAGCTTAGTTGAACAGATCAGAAACATTTTTTTCCCAATCGGCTGTATATTCTTCTTCAAGTGTTACTTTAATGATCATTATTAGACCAATTATACGGTGCGGAGTCCTCTTGTTTATGTTCAACATGCTTTTGTTCTTTCTTAATTAATAATATTTCTTTCTGTTTCTTATTCATTGAGGGCTTATATAATAAAAAACATAAGGCTGGTACAGCAAACTTGCATTGGAAAATTTCTGGCTAACCTGATGAGATACTATGAACTCATGTTAACCTCTGATGCAAGTTAAAACTAGCTATATCAGAAGTCTGCCGTTCTGGGATGATATTTTCAGATATCTGATGGATTTTGTGTACGTTGTATAATTCTGTGATCCAAATTACGCAATAGGTGTAAAAGTCCTGATTACTAGCAATGATGTTATTATTTTTCAAGACTATGCAACTGCTACTTCAGCTGCAGACCTTATTGAGAAGAATTCTTGACTGTGTAGACTCATTAGAAGTTGCGCAGTATTTTCTTTTACTCTACTGGATCGTTCTTTTTGTAGTTATATTTGTGACAAAATTAACAGTAATATGCTGCTGGTAGTGAGTTCCTCTTACTGCGCTGACACTTGCCTCAAATGTATAATGTATTGCATATTCTATTTTTTTGGCAGAGTCGATAACGTGGTAGAATTGTAGATCGTGGAAAGAAGATATAGTCATGTTTCTCTTGTAAAGGTGAGGAGGAAATGCATATTCAATAACCGTGTCAAGAAAGCTTGTCTACTCTGCAATGCGTGGTTGGTTATGCCGTCTTGTTACATATAACAACCCTTGTATCTGCTATACTTTAGTTTTACTATGGTCACAAGTCTCCATCACAGTTTATGATATTTACATCCTTGTTGATCCTTCATGGTCAAGTAAAAATCTTGTGGATGCTTAGAACTACCTCTCATGGAATTCTATCTATTGTCTAAAACCACAGGTGTTCCCGGCTAAATTCCTCGATCATTATGAAGTGAAGGTCAAATTCATGGCCTGTGGTAAGCATGCTTTTGATGTCTACACATTTCTATTATCATTCTGTCATTCTCTTTCTTGAAGATTCATTGCACAGATAATTAATTTCAAGTTCATATCCCTAGTCTTAGCTGTGCAATCAGCCAGTAAACTTGAGGGGTTTTTGTAATGGCAACAGAAAAGCGCCTGTCTAGAGGAATAGTCACTAATGTCTTACAAGCTGTGAGGATGCCTGTGAAAAGCCAAAAAGAATTAGGGTGATTTTGCGGGTCATTTGAAATGGGACCCGGCCTTGAGGTAAAAATGAGGCGATATAGTTATCTCACTGACATAGTAAGACCGAATTCTCAACCTCCCTCTTGCTAGAGAGAATTATGACACTCTGATAGTGCTAGTTCTGTGCAAGAACAAATGCAGTTTGCTGTGGAAGGGAAAGCGTGTAAAGAGTTAGAAATTGCCGCAGGGAAGAGGGAATGTGAACAGTTACTAGTCCAGTCATTATCAGTGGAATTGAGAGGACAAATGGAAGAGGTAGGGGAATCTTGTTGAAAGGGAGGGTATGTGTCGGTCTACCAGCCACTCAAGGGTCCGATGATGACCTTCCATCAATGTTTCTATATGACACGAAAGCCAATTTCCTCGAGAATGAATATGGAAAGATTGAAAGCGTTAAATGCGACGCCAATTATTAATGTCCCCTGCGTCGCTAGTGTCTCCGACAATTCCCTCTTCCAGCTACAACGTAAGGATGAAACCAATCGCATCCACTCATTCCTAAGCGTCAACTCTCACTCCTCTGCTTCTAAAGATTCTCTCCTTTTCTTTTCTTTGGAGGTCCTCGTCCATTGCCAATCATCCCCCACTCAAATTTAACCCCAGCTTCGTCATCCAATTCAAGCAATTTTTTGTTTGTTTGTGGTATTCAATCCACCACTCTCGTTTCCAGGCCGAGGCTGTGCTACACATGGCTAACTACCCACTTGACCAACGTTAAATCAACCACCTCTGCACCGGCCTTTCATTCGCAAAACGCCACATCGCCCAGTCAGCACCGGGAGGAGGAGAACATGGAGATGTCATCCAAAGAAAGCCAGGGCCCCTTCATAGTAGCAGGATTCTAGATGACTCACCCATCTGAGAAAAGCCTATGCCGCGGTTACTCCAAAACCTCATTCATAAAACAAGCGCATAGTATATGACTATAGGATTTTTGACCAAAATACCCCTAAAAAAATTATTTACCAAAATGTTCTTACCTGGAAACTATTAACATGTCATATGTAATCAACTAAACAGTAATTTTTTTCCCCCCAAAATTTACGTTATGTAATTAACTAAGTATTGTAACTTAGTCGATTACATGGTTTAATTGATTACACCCGTAGTAAACAGCGGTAGATTGGTTAGTAGTTTCCAGGCAGGAGCATTTTGATAAATAATTTTTTAAGGAGTATTTTGGTCAAAAACCCTATGACTATATGCCATTATAAATATACCATGTATTGCCAAGCCAACACATGAACAACATGGAGGATGCCACCAGAATAATCCCAAGGCTCCTTCACAGTATTGGGATTCCAGATAATTCAAGCATCTTAAATTCAACAAAAGCCTAAGGGCGTGAATTAACAGTGCAAAAGTATATTTACACCAATTAGGACAATTTTTCTCACATTCTTATCTTATACACCATAAATCATATTGAAAAATCAAATTTTACCGCTAATCCAAACAAACACAAGTCACAAAATTCATTGATAGTTGTCTTACATTATCTAGGCAGTCAAAAGGTTGCCCTGCCGCGTTTTCAAATTTATATAGGGAACCAAGAATCCTGGATGTATGTGCTGCATGAAAAAGATGAGAAGAGATACAGGATGTTGGGGCTTGGGAATCCATCCGCGACGAAGAAACAAAGGCCTTGAACCGATCATGAACTAAGAATTCATATTAGTAGGGCCCTTTCATACAGTACTCGCACATAATTGAAGGGTCGGTATTCTCTGTCAAACATTATTACCACCAAAAAATCACGGGCGCAAGACACTAGAAGGACACGGAAATAAATAGAATCGGACCTCAACGTCTTTCAATGAAGGTCCACATTTTTAGTATCATTAGGAACCGAAAAATAAATCATTTTAACATAGACAAGCCCAATGACAGGTACTTTCCAGATATGAGTTCAAGAGGCTGCTAATAATCACTGTCAACGTAAAAAAGTGGGCTAAAGAACAAGAGCTTTCAAGAAAAAGGCTTGCATCAGGAAGACAACGTTAGACCCTTCAAGGCGGTTGTAACCTGAGGAAGCTTGTCAGGAGCTCTCTGCTTATAATCCTTCTCCAACACTTTCGCTGCAAGAGATTGTACTTGTGATTTATCCTTGTCTTCCTTGCTCTTCCCTTTTGTAAGCTGAGCAATAGCAGAGGTACACTGGAAAACAAAAGCAAGCTATAAGATTCAGGCATAGAAATAAAAGGCTTTGAAGAGAAGAAACAGAAATCTCAAGTTCATATGTAGATTTTAGTACACTATCATGTCGACATGGTATCCTCGATGTCAGCCAACATCCAGAATGCTTATGCTTAGTATCATAGTGTTTAAGAAGCTTAATGCCACCCAATATAAAAGATAGCATGCAATAACACTATTTTGAGTAGTATCTCATACTAAAAAAATCATAAGAATCTCACATCAAACCAACTTCTGGAACTGTTAACTTCCATAAAATATCAAATGTGTTCTCTTTCTTGACAACTTTCAATTGCCTTACCAAATACAAGCACTGGAATACAGGGTTATCTCATACCTTGCTATCCAAGATATATGCAAGACAGTAGTTAATCACAAACCTTTATATTTTCTTGGCGCGAATTAACTACTGATCATATTGAAAGTATGAATTCTAGCAACGACAAACTGAATGGTAACTTCAATTATAACTAGGATACAATGAATATCAGATAGAAAGAAAAATAAGAAAGGGAGCAGGAACTCACCAAGCAAAGACCAAAGAGTGCCCTGGTATTCTTGCCTCCGGTCAAGTCTATAGTAGATACATAGTATTTCTTAGCAGTCTGGAGGTTTTCTAACCCACCAAGCGTATATAGTACCTATCAATACCATAGGTCAAGATCATGCTGTAGTTTAATAATCAAGTTGGACTCTTGCTCTCATTCATCTTCAGTAAGCAATACCCTTTTCTTAAAAACAGAGAGGGAGAAAGGAGAATGAAATGGAGTAGAATTTAATCAAAATAAAATGATGATTATTTGAGAAAAAATTGCTTACATCAGCATAGGCTAGGTGGAAGAGTGGAACAGTAGGTTGGGATATAATTAATTCTTCATAGCAAAATGCTGCTTGTTTGTACCTAACAACAATAAGACAAAAATTAGAACATAGATCCATAGGGCACATGGAAAACTCCTTCAAAGCCCTTTTTGAGTAAGTAGAACACAAATCCTACATTTGCAGGGAGACGTATAATTCTGCAAGTTCTCTCCATGCATCATGATCCGCCATGAATCTGTTAAAACGAGGAAAGAAATTCAGATCATTTTTTTGGGATGTATATTGGGTGGGGGGGGGGGGGGGGGGGATTCTCCCTATCACCCTCAATTTCAGTGAAAAAAAATCAGCATGTCTCCCACATTTCTAGATATTTATTAAGCGATTCGATAGCCCCAGAAATGTTGCCCTGTGCCTTTGCCATAGCCACCCTCCTCTTATGGATGATCTGTTCCCAAAAAAAAAAAACAAAAAAACAAAGTTTAGGTTTTCTTCCCAAAGATATTTAAAAATGAAAGTGCAAATACTCATGCATCGAAACAATGATAAAAGTCACTTTTTTAAAGGTATTATCACGCAGAATAATCAGAAGTAATTGGTTGATCCCTTTCGTTTAGTATGTTTTTTTCTTCTGCTTATAAGGTTAAGTGAATTACTTGATCGAGAGGACTATCCTCTAAAAAGCTTGTGTAAGCCTTTTCCGCCTCATCCCACAATCCTTTTGCTTCAAGCAACATTGCCTCCAGCCTGCCTGCACTTTGACCAAAAGTAATAAGGCACCAAAAGTCATAAATCATAATAATTTACAGGTAGTATATACCAGCACATTCAAAGACAAGCTTATGCGAGCAACTTATATGACCAAAAGAAAGTCTAGATGCAGTGTAGATCTGCATAATTCACTTCATGCACAGGAGGCAAGATTTGGTTGTTGCAGTGCAGAATTTCAAGTGGGACTAGTTCCGATCATATGCAGTCATCTAGGACAGTAAAAACTAATGCACCATAGGTGCTGTGTATACATTATAATTCATAAAATCATGGTGTTGCTCCATCAACATGGAGTTTTTAGCCTACTGGCTACCCATGGGTAGAACCAAAGGAAGTATAGGTAAACTGCTGAATGATTAGTAGGTATCATTTCACCCAAAGCAACATTCAATTAAGAGTCATATTATTCTTGCTTTCACATCTGTTCAAGTATGTCCATCCGGGTTCAGGTGGTCCACATATATGTTTGCCTGTAAAACTAACTACTCATCACTATAAAGTATAAAATCTACAGAAAATTACGCTATTCATAAGTTGTAGACTATGCATCTCTCAGGCTCTGTGCCATTTCTTTTTATTCTTTCAATCTATTTTTACATATTTCGTTGGCTCCATGCAACCTTTCTTTCCTTCAATCTTTTTCCACACATTTTAGTTGGGTTTAAATTTCAGTGTTTTTAAAATAAATACAGTCTTCCGAATGCTTTCAAAGTATTACTATTATCTATTCCATGCATCAAATGGGAAAAGGTATCTTCTTAGCCACATCTACCTAGTGGTGGTGAAAGTAAGGATTGTACAGGTAGCATTATTTATTTTAAGTATCTCTTTTTCATACAAAGCCAGACACAGAAAGATGTATCATTGACGCATAACTCCAACTTACCAACCCGTTTACTCTCAGGGAATCTCTTCTGGAGAACTTTTATACAGTCCTGAAAAAGGAGTTACTTTTTGTCAACTGACAGGCATAACATCTCAAACATAGTTCCTCATCACGTATGTAGTAACATAATGCAGAAGAATTAGTATTTCGAGCCACAAAAACAGTGAACAGGTAAACATTTGACAACAGTCCGCTTTCCAGGTTCAGAAATTATACCATTACAGCAATTATAACAATATAATTAAAAGCAAACTTATACAAGAATCATGATACATTAACATAGAAGCCCTCAACCAAGTGTATAATTCCTTGTAGAATTCATAAGACACATCTTACACGCACCAGCAGAACTCCAGTATAGAAATGAAAAGAGGGCAGAGCTGGAATCAGATAAGAAACAAGATTTCTAGAATTCATACTCGCGTGATATTCCTAAACTAGCATTATACAATAGGGAAATTTGTACCAAAATATACATCTGAACATAAAAGGGTTAGGATTTGACAATTTATTGAAAACATTATGACTTACAAAAATATCAAATCAAAATTAAAACTATGATAAAGTCTTCACTACCTTGGCAACATCAAGATGTTGGCAATCCATAGCTGCAACCGCAACCTGCTCATACAAAGTCCATTCTGCATCAAGGAGCAATTATTTATTTGCTAAAAGTTACATTTGATAAAATGAGGGTTGTGAGTGAAGGAATCATTCAATTAATCGACCATCAGAAAATGCAATATGTAGCTCTACAAATTGTCATGATCAATGCAATGAAACAAGTTCAGACATAGCTCTAGTATATTTGAAGATGGCTCACTTCTCAAGAATGTTCATACAACTATTTGGAGGGTGATGTCATAGAATCAGCTAAGTCAGTTTCTCCTCACAAAAAAGTTACAAGAGAGGACAAAATAGCTAAATTGCTGGAGTATAAAAAACAATAAAAATTCTTCAATGCTCTTAATTCATCATTATTATCCCAGCAAAAAAATTAAAACCAATCTGGCACTAATCTTAAAGCTTTAGGAAAGTCTTGATTTGTCCCTTTGACTTTCATTATGTTGGAAGCAAAATTAGTATAGTGGAGAGACAATTCATTTTCCTCTTTTGATAACCGACTGAAATAACAATTATCCAATTGGTAGCATGCAACTCTTTCCACATAAGACATAACTTGTCAGTTTTAAGACAAATTCTTGAATAGAAATATCTTTTCAGCAAGACTACTTGGAGATATCCCCATGTTTTTTTACTGGAAATAACTTCTATAACACTATTTTTACTCTCCTGGCTTACAATTAATCACTAAAACAAAAATTAGAAACTCAATTTCTACATTCCAACAGAGGAAATCAGGAAAGCAAGGTGATTGTATACAAACGATACCCAAACACATTATCAAACAACTTCAGAATGAAAACTGAACCAATAGCAAGTGAAATAGGTCTGTGCAAACCTAAATCACAGACCCAGATAGGAAAAGGAGAAAAACTAGATTACACTCACCATCGGGGCCAAGACTGGATCGCTTTTTGGGGTCGTTCAATATGGACAAGCCATGCCTCAACACTTTTTCTGAACGCCGAAGCTTGAGTTTCCTAACTAGGCACAGGTACTCCCAGGCTCCTCCGCCTTCATTATCGACCTGGTTTTCGAGCCTGTTCAACTGAGCATCGTCTGTTTTGGTGACCATCTTGATCAGATCAAAGATGCAAACTTGGAACCGTATAATTCAGTCTTTCCCGTCCTGGGTTTGTGGGTGAGGTCAGGTTTCGGATCTTCCGATTGACTCTATAAAACATAAACGCACTTGTCTCGTTGGTTCGGGTCACACAGTAACTAAAGCCAGCGTCAGCGCGACTAGAATAAAAAAGGGACACAACATATCTAAAAAGCCTAACGAATAGAGATTCAACCCCGAGTTCTAGGGAGACTGATATGTGATATCAACAAATAAATAAAGCCCATCTTTAACAGCCCATTGATTATATAGAACCTCAGGCCGATTTATGATAAAAAGATGTTGAATTAAGTATCAATTTTACTTCAGAAGTACGCGCCCAGGAGCAATTTTACCTTATAAGTTTTCGGCGTAGCAATGTTACCCCTAAAGTATTAAAACGTAGCAATGTTACCTCTTCATTATAAATCCTAATTCGCAAAAAAAAAAAAAAAACAGAGTCAGGAATTCTTTGATTCTCTCGACTTTAACGTGTTTAATATTTGAAATCAATTAGGAGAGGCGGAAAACGTGATTTATACACAAAATAGTTTGAATATAAAGAGGCAAAATGATGGACAAATTATTTTTAAATATTTAATTAAGAAAGTAGGGGATAAAACAAACACATTTTTAAAAAATTTAATTAAAAAAGTAGAGGATAAAACAAAGACGTTTTTTAAAGTAGTGTCCAAAAAAAATTCTAGATATAAAGTAAGATAAAAGGAAAGTTGTTAGTGAATATTTCAAATTAAGGAAGTTATGAATTTTTTTTATTCTAAGAAATTGCATGCATAAATTAAAAATTAAGAATGTAAAAATAAATATTAAGGAGCAATTAGTCAAACAAACGTAGATTCATGTTTAAAGTGCAAAGAAATTGAATGCATGAATTATAACATTTGAAATTAATTAAATAATAAATAAAAGGAGTTACTTTTGCAGTTATTAAAATAGTGTTAAGAAAAGAGCCGATTACTTACTGCTCTATTGATAAAAGGAAAATTGTTACAGAATATTTCAAATTAAGGGAGTTTGATTTTTTTTATTCTAAGAAATTGTATGCATAAATTATAAATTAAGAATTTAAAATTAATTAATAAGGAGCCATTAGTAAAAAAAACATGGATTCATGTTTAAAATGCAAAGAAATTGAATCCATGAATCATAAAAGCTAAAATTAATTAAATAATAAATAAAGGGAGTTACTTCTTTAGTTACTAAAATAAAGCGGACAAGGAATTTAAAAATAATTAATAAGAAGCAATTAGTTAGATAAACGTGGATTCATGTTTAAAGTGTAAAGAAATTGAATCATGAATTATAAAAAAATAAAATTAATTAAATAATAAATAAAGGAAGTTACTTCAATTACTAAAATAAAACAGACAGATGTCAAGCAAAGAGCCACTTACTGCTCTGCTTTTATATAGGTAAGATATTATAAATTAAAATATAAAAGTTAAATAGGCCAAGTTTGTAGACTTGTGAATTAATAAAAAATGATCTATTTACCCAAATAGACTTGATAATGAGTTTAAGTCTTGGCTTGATCTATTTATTAAACAGACCATGTTAGGCTTAATATAGGCTAGGTCATAGAAACCTAATAAGGGACTGACCTATTTACATTCTTAGAACTAATTCCTTTATCAACTAAATTAACTTTTATTGGCACTCAGTCAGACTTTCGTCAAAAAATAAAAAGAAAAAAAATGCCTTATTGAAAATGTAAGACAGTGTGTTAGGGAAGGAATTCGTGGCAATTGGCCACAGAAATGGGTACAGCTACCGTCTTCTCCTACCGGGTTCTCTTCTTCTCCTCTTCCCTTCTTTTATAAGCATTTAGATTGAAATTTGAACGGTTTATATTTAATAAAAATATTAATCAAATATTAAGTTATTAAAAAAATTCAAAAATGCTAAATTTTAATTATGATGATTTAAAATTATATAAGAAAAAAATATAAAAAGGATGTTTTAATATGACATTAAATCTGATTATTCGCATTTCAATCTAAAAGCTGACACGCATAGCATGAAGAAAGAGAGGAGAGGAAGAGGTCGGGATGCTGGATAATCCGAGAGAAATACGGCGGCGTATAGTGGCAAGGAGCGTAACGTCCATCTTGCTAACCATAAAACCGTAAAACCCTACTTATTTGGGACCAACACGCCAGTCACTGAGACAACGGTCATCAAATTTCAGACACTGTGATGGCCGTGAAAGCCCTGGACGAGTCCGATGTTGGCATCTCCTGCTACATTTCCACCCTTCCTGGTTTCCGTGGAATTTTAAAGCAAAGGTCTTCTATTTTTTCGGTCCTTCTCACTGTCCATGCTCTGTTTTTAACTTAGAGTCTCAGATTATGCCAGAACAAAATGATTTCGGATATAATATTCTTCATGAAGTGCATACTTGCCTTTCCAACCTTAGCGCTTTGTCCCACTTGACTCAAACAGCTCGAATCATGTGGGGTTCTCCATATTTCTGGGTGAAGAAAACAACTGCACTTGAAGTTGAGACGTCTTTTAGTTACAGTAAACATTAAAATCATAACCTGTTTACATTACAAACGTTAAGGGATCCCAACGCATAAAAAATTGATACTAAGAGTCTTTGATATTGGCTATATGGATTTGACCTCTGAGGGAGCATATATAATGAAACAAACCATCTAAGTTCTGATAAAGAAAACAATGAAATGGTTTTACGTTTATCTTGGTTGAATTATTTATCTTCCAAAGTGATCTAGACGTTCCACAAAATTAGTTTGTGAGAATTTTCTTTCTTCTTTTCTATTTCTTTCCCCGATTTTTGTGGCCAACATCCCAATTAATCATTACGCGCAAGTAACGTTGAATCATATAACAGTTCCGCGTTAGGAGTCCAGGTATTAGTATTGTTTTTGCTGTTGTTACTTCAAATTTCTTGTCTATGCTGTATTAATTGTGTTCTTGTCGGAATTAATTCAGGTATTCTGATTTTATTGTAAACGAAGTAGACAAAGAAGGAAATGTTGTTCATTTGTCCTCGCTCAATGTCCCTGAGGAGGTACCTACGTTTTGAACACGTAATTATTCTGGATAACTTATAAATTTAAGTTTCATATATTTAAGTTTTGACTTTTTGTACCCTTTTCAGAGTGTTGAAGAAAACCGAGAGCAGGCATCTGATGCAACAAATATAAGTTATGAGTCTCAAATTGAGTCATTTAAATCTCTTGCTGGTGACGCTGATGTAGAGCGTTTGGAAGAGTTTTTGAATCAACTGAGTTCCAGTTGTGGAGAGAGTGTTTCTCCCCTTGTTCTATCCCCAGATTCTGATAAATCTCATAGAACGGTGGGTTTAAGTTTTGTCTCATTACTTTCATCTTACAGCGTTCTCAGTATTTTTTGATTCATTTATTGATTATCTCTTTGCTCCAAAAAAGAATTAGGGCATTCTCACCCTATTTTACATGTGGGATACTTTTGACAAGATACTAAAAAAATATAGTGCTTTGGTCATGGCTGGGCCTTTAGGATCTGAAGTGATGTCATTGCAATGGATATTAAAATTTAATACAAAAAGTTGTTGTTTTCTTTGGGTTTGAAAAAAACTGGTTACTTAACTGAATCCTCTTAATTCCTGCCTCAGTTGTTTAATTTATCCTTTTATTCTGTGATTATATCCTTAGATTAACTTGAGTTCAGTCTGTAGTTCGTACTTAATTTTCAAAAGACATCGTTAATTTGTACTTCTCAAAATTTTCAGGCAATGCATAATTTTTTTAGAGAGAGATTCAAGTTTCTTGTCACCGACACTATTGATGGACCAGATGCTTCATCAAAATGCATCCGTGTGAGAGTGGATTCAGATGGACCTAAGAACAAAGGTAGAAACTCCAAGAAACGCAAAGAAAGAGATTACAAGCCTTTTGATAGTAGAGGTTCGGAAAATTGGCCTGCACATGCTGGCAAATTCCTCAGGTAAGCTGTCCATCCGTTTATGATTTAACTTATTCTTGCTGTCTTCCATTTGATTATTATTTTTACGTCTATTTTTATCCTTAAATGAATTAATGCATTCACAATATCACTTTCTCTTAGAATGATAACAGTTTCTCATTAAATATTGATTATATGGAAATTACATGATATACAATGAATTGGTTTAAAAAAACAGAGATGATAAGCAGTGAACATGATCGATCATGTATTTTGAAGGGGGAATGCATGTTGCAGAAGGACACAGGGACATAGATTTATTAATGTTAGCTAAGTTAAGCAGGATTTCTGGATGCGATTCATATATTTCTATCCTTGTCTTTAGGTTATCTGTTAATGTCTCTCGTTGAATTGAAACTTGGAGTGTATAGGGGCCAGAAAGGTGTCTGATAGTTGATGCAAGGGGCCAAGGTGTTAACTCATAATTATCTGAATGATAAGATGGGTTGACCTTTCTAATGGTTACTTATTCTCCGTGCATGCTCATTTTTAATTTCTTCAACTCCAACACCTATTGGTGTAGTTACACAAGTAGTCCTTGAGCACTGTGGGTGTGGTGGGGCTTCAATCTATTACAGCCTGGTTATTTAGTAGGTGCATTCATTTATTAGCACAGATAGTTGAGTTTAGTCAACAGGTTCTTTTTGGTGGGTGCTATATTGTATTGAGCAGACGACAGCAACCACTTCTGGAGGATAGAGATGTCAGCAAGTATGGGACATTATAGAGTATTTGTCAAATTTGTTTATGATATTATGAAACTGATAATCATTCATCATTGCTTTTGATCTTTGGTCATAATCTTATCCCCCCCTTCACTATTAACTTCTGTTGTTTTAAGAGATGTTCGTGGCTGCAAGCTGAATGTTTTCATCAATATGATCACTAGGTTTCATCTTTATAAGGAGAATAAAGATACACAGGAAGCTCTGGGGGTGATTGGAAAGATGCTTGGCATACAGGTGAGTATTGCTTGTACTGTGACGTATCTTTGTTTGCTGATAATTTATTTGGTTAATGTGACTTCTTCATTCAGAAATGACACATGGAACATGTTTGTAATTGATCCTGCATTTTCACAAGCATTGATTTGCGTACTTTTGATGTGCACTTTCAATCTTCTCCTTTTCTTTCTTTAGAGTTTTCACTATAAGTTGTACCGGCTGATGCTAATTATTAAGGAAATTGTTTTTTCTTAATGTCTTGCTTGCTGCTTCCATCTCTTATAAATGGTTTTCACCTTAACTGATTGATATTTTTGCTGACAGCCAAAATCATTTGGATTTGCTGGTACAAAAGATAAACGCGCTGTTTCAAGTCAAAGGGTAATTTATTCTCAGATTCTTGCCTATTTTTGCGTTAGCGAATGATTTCTTAATTTATCTATATTCATGCTCATATCTTCTGCAAGTCTGGACAGTAATGCATGTGGTGTTAAGGAAATTCAAAAAGAAATCTTATTGTTCTTTTGTGGATGGATTCTCTGTTGGTTTAATTATTGTTTTGTTTGCAGGTCACTGTTTTTAAGCAGCGGGCAAGTAGGCTAGCTTCCCTTAATGAGAGGTTGATTGGCATCAAAGTGGGTGACTTCTGGTAAGCTGAATAAACTTTTTGTATTTAATGTTCCATTTTGGTTGTTCTTCAAGTCATGATCATGTTATAAATGAATTGTTGCCCAGCTATGTTAAGGAAGGACTTCTTCTTGGCCAGCTATATGGGAACCGATTTACGATCACATTACGGTGAGTATGTTTTCTGAGTGTGAAATCCATTTTTTAGTGTTTGATATTATCTTTCGTGCTTAGTGTTATATAATGGTTAACTGATCAGCTGTTATATTTGCACCATTTCTCTGACTTGTTCTCAGAGGAATTGTTGCAGATTCTGAAGATACCATAAAAGCATCTTCAGATGCTTTAGGAAAGCATGGCTTCATCAACTATTTTGGTCTACAAGTACTTCTTCAGCCACCCTCTCTTTTCTTGCTTCCTTATTCTTTGGATTAGTTTTTTGGGAAAGCCTTTTTGCAGTTACCTATATTTTCTTACAATTTTTGATTCGGTGCCAATGTGTTATTCTCTTAACTAAATCATTTAATTTTGCTCTATTAGAACTATAACCCCTATAACTTTGCTCTGCTAGCATTTTTAGTCCCTGGATGGGAGCTAATTACGCCAACAGAGCAAAGGTAAGGATTTAATTAAGAGAGAAAAATGCATAGGTATTAAATTAAAAATTGTTTATGTACTTGCAAAATCATTTTCCCTAGTTTTTCTTTTAAAAATTTATTCAAAACTTTGAAGTGTTCTAGTATGAGATTAAATTCTCTAAATTACTATTCAGAAAAAAAATTGTCCATAGTCATAATGGTTAGCCTTTGACAAAGTTTTGAAAGATTCCCTGGCCGAATGATTGAATAAAGTTTATTTAGTATTATTTGTTGAAATTCTTCCGTTTTCCACTGTTTGAACTTGTGTGCATAGTGCAGGTAAACTGATTGTTTAGTTTATTCACCAACAAGATCTGTTTTGAGAAACTATTCATTTTTGCTTTATCAAGATACTCATTCGCATACATTTGAATTCAATCAGCGTTTTGGCAGTGGTTCTGTTCCAACTCACCTTATTGGGGCTGCATTACTTAGAGGGGAATGGAAGCTTGCTGTAGACATGATTCTTGATCCACGAGATGGAGATATCCTTTTCTGATTGAATCAAAATTATCTTATCTTTTTTTTTTCTTCCAAATTTATAATGGATGATATCTGTAGTTATTTTGTTGTGTTCTGATACGCAACATCAGCATACAGATTTTCTTTGTTTTTTCATAACTTTTTTTAATACAAAGAAATGCAATAACCAAGGCACGTGAGTATTATAAGAACAGTAATGATGTTGAAGGGACACTGAGGCAGTTACCTCGACATATGGTTGCTGAAAGGGCAGTGGTGAGCTTTAGTGAAAATTACTCCTGCATGAGTTTATTTCTGCTGGACTGTCAGTATCTGAATGTGATTACTTAAATTTTAATTTAGACTAAACTTTATTATTTTTTATTTTACTATATTTTTGGCTTGCAAATTATAGTAATCATGTGCTATTCGCCGAATCTGTTGCAGCTGCAAAGTTTGAAGAAGGCACCTGGAAATTATTTGCAGGCTTTGAAAGCCATACCACGGACATTGAGAATGATGTGAGCCATTTATATCAAAATATGTTTGAAGTAGTAAATTTTAAATTACACTACATTATCTATATACAGATACGCTAAAGTGTTTGTATAGGTACACCAGAGAATTTCTGTTGTCCATTAATTTGTGGCATCTTCTGGTGTCGTACAAGTCAATCTATTCATTTTTTTGGATACTGAACAGTGTGGTATAGTTGAATGTAACATCTTCAAGGTTGTAGAAGGGTTTGTTGTCAGTTACAAATAAAATTTATGCCTATGCCAATGTTAATGTCCCTTATATTGTGAAGTTCAATATCAAACTTATAATAACCGGGAGGTTAATGCCCCATAATTAATGGTCCAAGGCCTCACATAGTTTGTGAGGTTTGAAATGTGACATTGTAAGAGAGTGATGGTTATGCCCTAGGTAAGGAATACATTTGGGGGGGGGGGGGTCAGTGAGAGGGAAGCAAGAATTTGGCTGTTGTGAGGAGAGTTCTCTAGTGTGCAAATCCTATTGCTCCTTTGATGTTCTTTTTTGTGTTGTCCTTATTATTTTTTTCCATTTTAATTGTTTGTTGTAGCTTTATTCATTAGACTTACACTCCAAATAATTTTCTGTATTTGAATATCAATTCTGAATTGGTTTGCTTCAGAGGTTTATCCTTTAATTTCTGCTAGTTTAGTTTCCATATTCAACTTTGTTCTTGTATTTGCTTTTCAAACACCCTGTTTTGTTGGTAACCCGTTAAATTTGATTGAATTAGTTCTGTCATGGAGAGTGGTGGAAATGCGCATGCTAAAGAGTTTATGAGTTCAGTATCCTTTTATCCTGTGGGTTTTCTGCACCTGTGGCATGCAGAAGTTTAAGGAAATCAATATTTTGGTGGCAATTTTGGAGGCATGGTAATATTAGTGTTTTCGGTTCTACAATCGAAATCTTTTTTCTACTGAAATAGAAAAGTCAACACGAATGCTAACTGATCTTAATCTGAAAGTAAGATAAATACAAACAGAACTGCATGTTGGGGCTTCAAAATTGGGCTATTTGGTCAGTCCATTCACATACGTCACATGCGCTCTCTTCTATGTGCTTTGTACAAACATGTACTTTAATAATGCAGATGAAAGGTGTATGGAACGAGAAATTGTGTATTCTAAACTTGTTGATTATGGGGGAAGTTGTTTATCAATTATTTAGATTTTGATTGCTCCATGCTTGCATTTTCAGGTACGTACATAGTTACCAAAGCTATTTGTGGAATCACACTGCAAGTATGAGGGTGCAAAAATATGGTGAGTTATGAACTGTGGCAACTGCTTGTTATCTCCATATTCAACATTGTCATAAAGTTGAAATCCCCCGGGTTAAGATTTTTCAATATTTGTGGTTTTCTGTTTGGCAGGTACTGAGCAAGTTGTATTAGGAGACTTGGTATATCGCAAAGATAATGCTGCAAAAAATGGCACAGGGTTTGTCAGTCCCGACTGTTCTGATAGCTTTGACAATGGAGACAATTCCTCTAATGAAGATGAAGAATTGGATGTTCATGAAAAAAATAGCCATGTCAAGGTTAGTGAAGCGGAAGAACCCTCTTAAATACCTTATAGAGTATTCCATATCACTCAAGTCTCCATTATGATCATTGATCAATTTTTTTTCAACTCTTAAGATCTAAATGGTTTGGTGAGTCCTGAACCTTGTAATTGATGAGTTAATTGAGAAGGAAACTTACTAAGGACTAAGGAGTTGTATTTATATTGTCTCATGGTAGGCTGACAATTGCATTGACATTTCGTGGCAGGTTATAACTGCTGAAGACATTAAGGCAGGGTGTTATACTATTGATGATGTCATCCTTCCAATGCCTGGGTAAGTTAGAACAATGAAACTGGGTAGCTACTTCTGTTTTCATTCAACTTAGGCCCTCAATCAAATTTAAGTTTCTTGTTCTCTAATTTAATTTGACTCACATTTCTGTATTGATGATTCTTCAGTTCACGGGTAGTTTATCCAACAAATGATGTTGCCCAAGTTTATCATGATTTGGCAAAGAAGGTATCTACATGTTGCCTACGCTTATATGTAGGGAAGAAACGATTATGCTATCAACTCATTTTTTCAAAGCATTGTTAAATGTTGAAACAAACATAGAAGTATTCACAGTCAAAATCTGCATGCATAAATTTTGTCCTGTGGAAGTCTAGAATAGAGAGATTCATAAGTGCGATTGATTCTGATTGTTGAACTTGCTGCTTTGTTGAGCCACAGGCGCACAAAGACCACAGTGTGTGTGTGTGGGTTATTCTTTTTGCGGAAGCATCTCTCTTAGTACTCTACAAATTTATATATTAATTAATTAATAGGCATTTTACTCATACTTGTCAGGATGCAATCAGTTTAACAGCCAGCGTCCACAATGTCAAGTAAGATACAAATTATCTCAACTGTAATAATCTTTTTTTTCCTGTTGCTTGTCTCACTTCTATTTATTTCTTCTTTTTGGGGGTAGGGAATTCTCAATAACCAGCATGACTGGAAGCTACAGGAAGGTTTTTCAGAAACCAATAAATTTTGAATGGTACATAAGCTGACCCTCCATCAAATATGCATTCTTTCTACCCGCTAGTCTACCCACTGTGTTTCCAGACTAGTTCGCTTCTTGAATTGTGTCTTTGAATATTTGCTTCTGCAGGGAATTACTTACCTACAATGATAGTGACAAGCCATTGGCAGAGACAGATTTGGACAAAATGGGGAAGACCCAGCCTATACTAGACAACTTCAAACCTGTGCATTCCCCCAGTGGGCAAAAGGAAGAAAACCTTGATTGCATTAGACAATCAGAAAGTTCTGATGATGGTGCCAAGCTTGAGATTGCAAATGATGAGACGCCTGGTGATGTAGAGTTATTGCAAGATGAATCCTTATGCACCTCTAATTCGCAGGATTCCCAGATTGCTCTCAAATTAAGCTTTACTCTTCCTTCTTCTTGTTATGCGACTATGGCCATAAGAGAGCTGCTGAAGACTTCAACATCTGTGAGTACTCAATTTGAATGTCTCGCATATGTAAATGTTTTTAGTTGCAAGATTCTAGAAGATCTCCATGTTGTTTATTCTGTGGTTATTTATTTTGTGAAAGATTCTCAATAACAGCTGTTCCTCAATGATAGAGGATTTGCTCAAACATACAAGTGAAAGCAAATTTGTTTCCAATACTGATGCTGATTATTATTTTCTGAACCTTTGTGACAGTTGAAACTCGCTGGTTCATTTATGTTAGATAAGAATCTGTGGCAGAGAGAGAGAGAGATGCTAGACCCTAGGGATATTTGACGACTCCCTAAACACGTCTTTCAATAACAGTTGTATGCGGTTTACTTTAGTGTGAATATTTTTCTGTTGTTTCAGGTTGCATATCACAAAACATTAAACCAGTAAGCATCGTATAGGGGGATGGCTTTCTGCTGAAGAAAGTAGCCATTCCTAAAGTAGAATGGGAGAGAACGCCGGTAAGTGGAGGTTCAACCACGGGTCAAAAGGTGCAACTGTAGCTTTTCGGAAGAAATCTATTAAATTCTCTCACATGAACAAAATTTGAAAATACACGTTGGGGTATGTATTCTCACCATTGAAATTAAATGCTTGTTTGGTTGCGTTGTGAGAGATAAATATGTTACAGGAATTGTATCGTAAAGTTCTGAAGTGAATATTTTAAGCTCTTCCAAATTGGTTCTTAAGTTTATTGAAATGTCTGTATGCATACAATTAAGCTTACGTTATGCTGGTCAAGAAAAAGGAATCGGAAGAGCAAAATACATCAGTTACTTGGCAAACGGGAAGGAAAGGAAAACAGGGTTTTGGTTTGCTTGAACCGGCCACCGAACCGCGTTGCCTTCATGAATGCTTTTGTATAATTTATTTATGACCATTGAACGGGTCTGGTTTTGTTCATTCACAAAAAAGCAACCCGGCAACGCTGATGGATTTGAAACATCGGCCACCATTTTCAACCATTTACAAGAACACGGATCTATACATCAGCCCTAATAAGAGGCCGCTACCTTCATTATACGACAACCTCATCGTGGGACCACCCTCACCGACAACATGTTCACAAACCATCGAAGACCTCGAATAGAAATGTTTGGGAGCAACTCTTGTTTTCTCTCAGTGGAGGCCTCCATTGAATGCGTGGACCACTTTGGCAAAGAAGGCATGGAGGCGGCTGCCACCGGAGCGATATGTGGCCAAAATGGTCGCAACAATGGATTTTGGAAAGCATTTTAGTTCAATCGGGGCTTAGCAACTTGGGATTAGTGGATTTCAAATGCCATCTGTGTTGAGGAATTTTATCTTTCAACGCTTAGTTTAAAAAAGAAAGTACGTATTTCACAGATTTGCAAAGCAGTTTTATGATCAGCTAACTTGAAAATTATTACATTTTAATAATTATCTAAATTTACATGAAGAGAGAAACCAATATTATTGTTTGACGTGTTTTGGAAAGCCTTTTTTTATAACCATAGGTATCCTCTTACAAGAGACAATAATCTCGAATACTAAATGCGGATGCATCTCCTAATGGAGATTCGAACATTTCTTCATTACATCGTTGAGGGATTGACTTCCTCCATTAGACTCGATTCTCATTGCTGTTCAGATGAGGTCTTAGTTGGAGGATAAGTATAAAATTGTTAAATAGATGTGAATTGAAGGAAAAGGGGAGGGATGAGCCTGAGGTATATATATGGGAAGGCCTAGGTACGAAAATGCTGAAATTCTGGATGAAACATGTCTTTCCACAAAACTAAATGCAAGGTGCTTCAAAAATGAAAGTTTGTTGTACCATTAACAACCATACCCTACCATTTCTTTCAGTCCGGCATAACCCAACTGTGTGCCTGTCTTATTATTATCATTTCCCTTAAACACATCCAATTAACCTTCCCATTACATGATGGATGGCTGGAGGGAAGGGGAGGAAAAAATGAGCCCCTCCCCTCGTTTGGTTTTGAAATTTTTGACTGAGGGGTACCCCAAAATTTCCATCTCTTCTGCTCCAACACCCATATTTTGGCTCCTCTCGAAATTGTGGGTTTTCTTAGAGAGCCAAAATTTTAAACCACTTTACCTTTATAATTTATCTGATGTTTCAATAATGCCCTTGATAAAAAGTATTGTAATAAATACAAATATATTGTTATACAAAAATTATTATAATTAAAAATATATTTTAAAAAATCATTTAATATAAAAAAAATTATTTATTAATAAAAATTTATTATAATTATAAGACACGCTCATAAAAATTTAAATAATTAAAATATTATTTAATTTATATTTAATAAAAAATACTTTTATTATTAAAAAATAATATAATGAAATAAAACGAAAAAATATTTTAAAAAATAAAAAAACATTATAATTAAAGAATATGTTAATATAATTTTAAATAAAAATATTATTATAAATAAAATATATTATTTAAATAAAATTTAAAAAAATAATATATTTTAAAAAATAAAAAACGATAAAAAAATACGACTTAAACTTCAAAATCTTTTTTACAACAACAGTTATTGAATGAACAAAAATAATAAAGTAATTGACAACTCATTTTGGATTTAAATCACCTATATTAGATTTTGAAATTAAAATGATATTTTTTTGAGATTTTATTTCTTAAAAAAGCATCTTATATTTATATTGAAAATATATCATTCTAAAATTTATTTAAAATGAAAATGTGTTTTTATAAATGATAAATTACTATTATAGTTAAAAAAATTATTTTATTATAAAATTAATTTAAGAAAATATATATATATTATGTTAATTATACATAAAAATATTGTTTTGTAAATCAGATAAAAGATAAATTAATTTGTATAAGATATTTAAAAAAAAAAAAAAAGAATCCATCTTAAGGACGCTAACGGGAGGATGGCGGAGGGAAGATGAGGCGAGGCTGTACCATACTACTGTATTTCACTGTACCATCTGAAGATTCCCTTCGTTAAATAATTCGGCCCCATCCTCTGCACGTTTTCAGTTTTCACGTGTCCTGCCATTCCCCAGTGCCCTTAATTACACCATCGCCCCTCTACGTTGGATTCATTCTACAGCCAGCTGAGCTGAGCTGAGCTCTCACACCCCCACGCGCGTCCTCTGCCCAACCGTCTTGTCTTGTCCTCACTGGATAAGACAAACACCGTTAATTTTGGTACCGTTTCATTTGGGAAACCAGGGACATGGCTTCTTAATATACTTAATTCGTTTTTCTTGAATGCAACGTGGTTGGACGGAGCTGTTTGGCGATGACCACGTTTGCGCTCTGCACAATTACCTTATTTGGATCACTATGGAACATTTAAAAAAAAAATGTTTATTTACATAAATCTGAAACAAACCTCCTCTCATAAATTTGTATTTATATAATATGAATTACAGTTAAGAGACTGTTTTTAAAAAAAAAAAAAAATCTTCCATTTTTATTGCAAGCAATCACATTATCTCATTGGGCAGTGAATTCACCTTCTCCTAAAAGGGTGTGGTGGGCTATCTTTTCTGAGTTACAAGCAAGGACAAATTCCTTGATAAATGTGTTTGTCTGTGTGAGAGAGAGAGAGAGAGAGAGAGAGAGGGGTTTTGGTTTGTAATACTGCCGTCTGCATTTAGCCCGATTTACAGTAAGAGTAGATCAGAGAGCTGAAGGGGGTAGAGACCAGAGAGGAGAGAGCTGAGGCTCACACAGAAAGATAGAATCATAGAAACATGTTCGATAGAGTGCCAGAACAGTTCCACCAATTCATAGCCCCAAGAACCTCACTTCCTCTTCACCCATCCCTCCCTCCCTTCGATGCTTACAACCCTTCTCATCATCACTTGCCCCTCCCGCCGCTGCCGCCGCTTCGGCAGCCGAATCTCCTGTCCCCATTGCACCTCAAAGACGAACAACACGAGCAGCAGCAAACTAGCATGAACTTCGAGATTAATGAAAGAGAACCACGATTGGGCGAGCATGAGCTGATTGATTCCACCAGCTGGACCGACGATGAGGTGCTTGCTCTTTTGAGGATCAGATCTGACCTCGACTCTTGGTTCCCTGAACTCACTTGGGAACATGTTTCAAGGTATAGCAAGACTTACCAGATTAATTAATTAAATCCTACTGAACTCCTTGACTAGCTTTCAATTCATCATCCAGCTGATCATTGCACTGAAAAATTCGTTAGCGGAAAATCAATGAGACGTCTAGCTAGACTTACACTTGCGTTTACCTTCATTTGGTAGACCCTGGCACACGTGTGTAATTCGATCACCTCAGTGAGCTCGTATACTGACACACACACCCCGAGAGAGAAAGAGGGCCGAGGTTGCAGGCGATATATCGAGGGAAGGCGACGAATTATTTTCTTCTTCTTTTGAATGAAAAGAAGAAACCATTCTATCTGTATATCACGAGTTTTAATTTGGTACAGTGTATATCTACCGTATATGGCACTAATAAATTAACAGGACTCAAGAATCAATGCTTCAATGATTATTATCCGATTTAATGAGTGATGGTGGGCTGCAGGAAGCTTGCAGAGCTTGGATTTAAAAGGTGTGCAGAGAAGTGCAAGGAGAAGTTCGAAGAAGAAACCAGTTACTTGAACAACATTCATTACACCAAGAACAACGGTTACCGCTTTATTAGCGAGCTCGAACAGCTTTACCAACAACAAGAAGCACATCAAATCGCTGGGGAGGAGATGGAGGTTGAGGTTGGGTCTCAAGAGAGTAAGCAGCTGCCGGAAAAGCCGGCTGAGGAACAACAAGGGAAGATGGATCACGCATTAGAAGATGGCTCAGCAAATGACGACGACGACGCATCATTGACCAAAAAATGTGAGGAAACTGTGAAGATGGCGGGGACGTCGTCAAAGCGCAAGAAACGAAAGAGGAACGATAAGTTTGAGATTTTGAAGGGTTTTTGCGAGAACATGGTGAACAAAATGATGGCAAAGCAAGAACAGATGCACAATAAGTTGCTGGAGGACATGATTAAAAGAGACCAAGAGATATTCGCGAGACAGGAGGCTTGGAAGAAACAGGAGATGGATGGCATGAACTGGGAGCTCGAAATGATGGCGAAAGAGCAGGCTGTTGCGGGCCAAAGGCAAGCCGCCATTGTTGATTTGTTGAAGAAAATTTCAGACCAGAGCCAGTATTATTGTACCAAAAGGGTATCAGACGATCCCATCAATCCAAATTCTCTGCAAGCTGCTTCCCCATCGAACTCACAAAACCCTAATCCATGTTGTAATTATACCGGGGAGAACAATCCCGAGCCGCCGTCACGCGTGGTCCTTAATTATACAAGCGAAGGCACATCGGATAAAAAACCTGATAGTTCAAGCGAAGTTCCTAATCCCTCTCCAAATGATTGCAATCCAGCCGCAGCAGTTACCCGTAACCCTAATTCTGTGAGTGCACAGTCAGATGGAGGGCCCGGAAAAACAGGTACGACGCAGAAAGGCGGGTCAGAGAAGTGTATGAGGAGAGAGAAAGAAGAGGTGGGAAGAAGATGGCCAAGAGAGGAAGTGGTGGCACTGATAAACCTGAGAAGCAGTGCGAACGAAGAGAGAGAAGGAGGAGGGAGCAGCAGCAGGGTTCCTCTGTGGGAGAAAATATCGGAAGGGATGAGGGAAATGGGGTACAACAGGAGCGCCAAGAGGTGCAAAGAGAAATGGGAGAACATAAACAAGTACTTCAGGAAGACAAAGCATCTGAGTAAGAAAAGGTCCCTGGAGTCTAGAACCTGCCCATACTTCCATCAACTCACTTCTTTGTATTCTCAATGAGTGCTTCCTCCACTACCTCCTTCCCATCTTCATCATATACTGTGTTCATTCCTCCAGAGGATCTCCTCCCTCCTGCTCTCTCCAGTCTCCGCTGACACACACACGTACGTACGCATCACCTTTAAATCATGGATTCATTTTAGGGAGGGCATTGAATCATTTTTAGTGAGCCTTATATATATAGCTGGATCTATTATTACTATTCTCATTTACAGTCGTGTGGTTCTGTAATAATACGTACATGCATATTTTATCTTCAATAAATTCATTCAATTATACATCATAACCAACACGCGCGCGCGCGCATGTTATGCTTCTATATGTGTAATTTTAGTTGAGAAGTTCATGCGTAGTACGTAGATCAAGTTATAGAAATCTGGGAAATTTTATATACCGGCGGGCTAAATGGATTTTTGTTTTTGTGGGCATATGGGTTACGGGGCTTTTAAATAGCTTATGGGTGTTGATTAACCCGACCCGTAAAAATTGAAATGGCGCGCGAAAAAGGGAAAAGGAGAGGATGTGGGGGAAAACATTCTCTGGGACATTCCATGCTTTACACGTAGAACCAATTAGCTAGCTAGTGAAAGGAATATGTATGGAGATCGTACTCTTTATGTTTTTTTCTTTTTGCGCAGCCTTTCGAAGCTAATGAAGTTCAGCTTTTATTTTTGATGATATATAAGCATGTCTCTATGGTCAGTGCGACAGTGCTTTTGTTTTTTGGCCTTT
This sequence comes from Acacia confusa, assembly GCA_037074495.1. Taxonomy (NCBI): domain Eukaryota; kingdom Viridiplantae; phylum Streptophyta; class Magnoliopsida; order Fabales; family Fabaceae; genus Acacia; species Acacia confusa. The sequence continues at coordinate 656,020 of CM073507.1, read as the reverse complement.
GCTGAAAAATTTCTTCACTTTGCCGGATTTAAGATCTCCATGTTAATTATACGGATGAACTTATAGCTCATTCACGTTAATTTAAAGTTCAACATTTAAAATTCTGCGTTGGTCTCGTGGTTGTTGATATATTAAAATTATGGATTGTCACTGGACAAATATTGGTAAAGCGGCGCTATTCAATTAATAGCTACTACCTCTGTCTACTTAATTCTCTATCTAACCTAAATATAAGACATATAGTTTATAATGTAAATTGTATTATAAATCTTGTTATGTATTTAAGACCGAATGTAGTATAAAAGTTAATTGTGGATTGAATTTGATTTTTTTTTTCCTGCTATAAAAATTTTAGGGGAGGGGTTGGATTGATCCCCAAGGTATACAAAATTGAAAGTACATATGTTTCCATTTCAGCTTGCGTTTCCACAAGTTCACATCACCTAAGATGTCTTCCCTAGTATCTTGACCAATTTGATTATAAATATGAGACATAATCTACTATGTCTTCTAAAATTGTAATTTTTTTATATAGTAGTATCCATATTAATTACATGCATTAAATAATTTGTATATTAGTGGTGATAAGAGATGATATTTTAGGAAACCAACATATACTTATTATAAATAATATAACTAACCTTTTAGTTTACTCAAATTAGTCAAATTTATAATAAAAAGCAAAGGTAGTATATTATATTCATTTATCCAACCAACAAAGCTTGGCAGAGTTAGATGGCTTTATGCCTTAGACATAATGTCATGAGTTCAAATTAAGTCATGTATATGAAAAATGAATTGTCGAGAGAGAGAAAACTCAATTTGGCGATGATCTCTCTACAATCCTATTTATAAGCCACTTAAAGCATAAAATAAGTAAAAATGAGTTGATACCGTGGTTTACGATGATAACTTTAGTGACCGTACGTATACTTTACCGGGAAGAAGGTTTTTTTTTTTTTTTTTTCCAAAACAATTTAAGAGCATTTTAGTAAATACATACTGAATTTATTTATAATTAAAAGATATGAAATCTATAAATACTTGTATGATTTTAAGGATTTTCTTACTATGTTGTTGCATGGGAATTGAGTGATTTTATCTTTGATTAATTAATACTTATGCACAGAAAGAATGGGATAGAGGTGGCAAAGGTAGCGTTGGGTCCGCATTCAGTACTTATCGTAACGATGAGCATTTGATTCTTCAACACTCGATGGGATATTAACGGTTTAAATTTAAGATTCTAAATTTATTATTTTTAAATGATAAATTCATTTTTAATGAGAAGTTATTGTTATATATCTTTATTTTAAATTATATATATATTAAAATAAAAATCTATTGAAAATAGAAAAATGAAATCTGAATCATCCAATATCAATCTAATTGTGTTGGTGAGCTGATGAGAAAAGTGATAGGCACAAAATGTGCTTTAGTGTGGGAGTGATGGCCCGTCTGCTGAGTGCCGAAATGACCGCCCTAGCTACTTTGCCTTCATTGTATTATTCACAATCATCACTTTCTTAGCTTATATATATCAATCAAGCCCATCATTATATACAACAATTGAATCCTCTCCGATCCTTCCTCCTAGTTTCATAGTTTCCTATATACTCAACATTTCACTTGCCAACAACAGTAATCACTGCACTTGTAAAATAAACACAGATCAGAGAGGCCATGAAATGGCCGAATAGCTAGCTCCAGTGGAAATAGGAGATGACATTCGATCACATTTCTTTTTTCTCTTTTTAAAATGAGAAGATAAATTGAAGGGCCATGGGGGCATTTGACCAAGGCACAGAGAATCAAACCCTGTTGAGACAATAACATAATGACCAGTATTTGAAATCCAGGTTATTGACTCGGATTAAACTGTTCATGATTAAAATAATATTTAAATGAAAAAGTATTAATTAGATAGCACATAAACTATTTATAGATGAAACATCCGTAATAATCTAACAAGACAAAATTACAAAAGCGTAAGTTTGATCAAATGTGGATGTGGGGTTTTTTAATGTTATTATTTCAGATTCGATAAGAGAAAATATAAAATCTCGAATGATCGAAAATGAACAAATCAAGAGAGTGAGAGGAGTTGATTTTTTATTAGGACGGGCGAGACAGCTGCCATGTAGCGACGAAGTGACAGCGGAGAGGAAGGCTCACAGCCAAATGCTTGTGTTGGGAGAGAAGGCGGGTCCCACTTTTGTCTGTTTTCAATTTTTAATCGTACCATCACTTCTTTAGGCCCCACACTCCGCTCTCTCTAAAACCCACGCACCTGCCACCTTCTACGTCACTCGTATTGTCAAGAATGTTTAAATGTCCCCACTATTAAATTAAATTTTAATAGTCTAAATATTAATATAATATTAAATATCACCCATTAAAATTTAATTAAAAAATGAAAACAGTCAACAAAAAGAAAATTAAAAGAGAAATCAATGGAGTTTCCCACTTTGCCACATCCGTCATGCATGCATAGCACAAACATAAGCATATAATGCCTCCTCAGGTACTCAAACTTAAGAATCAGAGAAATATTACGAGTCTTATAAGTTATATCGTTAAATCAACTTTATTTATATTAGTACAAATACATATTTTTGTATAAATGTTTTGAATGATATCCAGACGCAAATAAAGAATACTCTTCCATTAACCCCGCATATCTCATGTATAAAAAAAAAACCATTCCCTTATATTTTTAAATGTAAGAGAAAACTTATTTTTTTATGGAGAGATTAAGAAAGTTAAATAAGTTATTTAATTATAGGATATGTTTTGTATCCTTATGTATTAGTTTATAAGTAATATAAAATAATTTAAAGAAAAAAATTACAAATATAAATATTTTAAAATAATCTAATTAGCTTTATTAATACCTCAAGAAAAAAATCAATTTTATTTTATATTTAGGATGGGATGAAGTACCATATATCTCAACTTAAACTTAACTTTTACACTATCATTAAATTTTAGAATAATTTTGCATTAAAACCTTATTTTTCTCAAATTTTGAACCATTTAAAAACTTAAAAAATTGTCTTACAGAATGAAAATGGGAAAGTATGTAAAATAAAATAAATAGTAAGTACTCCTATTAAATAATCACTATTTAAATAAGGGAATATCATTTCTACCTTAAGCTAAAACTACGTTGTTTTGATTCTTTTTTAAATAAAAAAATGAAGAGATGAAAGGAAAAGAAGAGAAAGAAAAAAAAAATAAAACAAAAAAAAGAGCAAATAAAAATTAAAAAAGAATCAAAACTACGTAGTTTTAACTTAAGACAAAAATGATATTTTTTTAAAGAACGTCTTATTCTTAATTAAATAAAAATAATGATACGGTACCTTTTTTTTTTAGCTCGATAATAGATACGGTACTTGAGTACTTAGGATCAGCTGATATTAAGTTATTAACAATGTAGAGTGATGAATATTTAATAGTTTAGTGCAATAAAAAATGCATTTTCGGTCCAATCATTAAGGAACCGGCTGCAAAGCACCCCTCCCCCCAACCAAATAAAAAAAAGAGAGAGAAATAAATTTATTAGTGTCAGAAATTATTAAATTTTAACCCTTGCACCGCACGTGCGTTAGCGGGTCCCATCATGTCAGACTCTGGAAGAACAAGTCAACTGTGTCAGGCCCATCCATGGACGACATAATCCAAGCCCAGCCTCAACGACCCATGGGCCTTATTCAAATCCCAAACACCACTGCCTCCAAAAGTCTCACCCAGAAAAAATGCGTTTAATTTTAAAGCAGTGAAAGTTTTGCATCCAAATGCAATCATTATCATTAAGAAGGTAAAGATAAGTGAAGTTTGAGCTGCGCAGGTACCAAAAACGTGGGCATTTTAGGGGAAAGATCGCTGTTGGAGTTTGGTGTGAGAGGTGGGAGAGTTGGCCGATGATTCAACCCTGCCTCATTTCCATGCCTTTTGTATTTGCTTGTTGCTACTTCTTTTGATCCTTATTATAAAGCACCAACTAATAAGTGTATTTATTCATTTTTATAAGACACTTGTTTGTTCCTAAGAAATATTAATTACTTTTTTTTCCATATATGCCAATTAGGGTAGAGAGTGAGAGTAATCATTAATCTAATATTAAAGTTTAGTATAATTAGTAGGGATAATATTAAAATTTGCTTAAATTTTATGATAACTTTATTAACTTTAATTATTTTTATTAGTATGTGAAAATTGTTAATTGGTATCTTATAATAAGAATAAGAATAGTATATATCTATGTTTTGCAATAAATTTACTATAATAGTCCTCCCCTACACTCTGCGTCCTCAGTTTCTTCGCATAACAATATAATGTCTAATCATCCTCATCCTCATCCTCAGATTCCTCGCATATAACCATTCACTATGTAATGTCTAATCATTTAACGAGTAGTCGATAAGTATTTCGTCCAAAAAAAAAAAGTAGTCGACAAGTATGACAAGTTAGACACGTGCTCTTCCGCTGCGAACGGAGCAATTTTTTTTGTCTTCACTTCGTGCCCTGTCTCCATCCGTCCATTCTGAATCATCACTTCATATCTGAGGCGGACCCGCCTTATCGCTTGTGGGGCCAGTTGCCCCGCCTTGTATAAAATGTCGGTTTCACCCCTCATCCCCAAGCTTTTCTTTTGTTTTTTTGGGAATTATAATGACATTTCATATAAAAAACTTAATTATGGAGAAGTTTTAATAACAAGTAAGATGTTATTATTTATTACTCTAAAGTTTGTCATTAACTTAATCCCTTTTTGAAACCTATGTAATTCCCCCTGTTTTTTTCCCTTTCACCTATATTATAGCTTTTCCCTTATGCCCCCATAAATAATTCCATTTTTTCTTTATGGCTTTCAATATAGATATTACTTATATTGAGACGATATCTCTCTCTCTTTAGGCACTATATCTTAGAATTGTTTCTTTAATATTTAATTAATTAGGTTTAATATTTCTACTTTTACTATAATTTTTTTAACCACATTTATATAAAAGTAGGTAGGTCATATTAATATTTTATCTCTATTCTCTTTACAATAAGACTCACTCATTTTTATGTGAGTGTGACAAAAAAAAACTTTCTGCTTTTAAAAATAAAAACATTAAACCCTAATTAATTTTAATAAGTTTTATCATCATTCCAATTTAATGTGTATTTATATAATTATATTTTTATAAAAGATAATATTTAGGATTAAGTAACAAATCCGTCTCGGAAATACACGTTCAAGAGTAATGTTGCCCTGAAAGTTTTTTCGGGCTCAATGTTGCCCCAGAAGTCTAAAGATGTAGTAATATTACTATTTTCCGTTAAAAATTTAACAGTCAACGTCAATTTTTTAACTGTCAATGTTAGTTTTTTAACGAAAAAAGGACAACATTGCTATGTTTTTATACTTTTGGGCGAAATTGAGCCTAAAAAAACTTTCAAGGCAACATTATTCCTTAATGTATACTTTCAGAGTGGATTTGCTACCGAAACTTAATATTTATATCATGCACGAATTTTGCCCCCCAAACTAAATATTTTTTTTTTGGAGAATCCCGCCTAAAGAATGAATGTAATTATAACAAAATATAAGTGAGCAATTCATGATAAGGTTCAAATGGATGAAAATGCACATATCTATACTGTTCACTTTTTGACGATTTTTTATATGTGAATTTTTTGGGTCAGCCACTCTTTCATATGGTGTCTATAGCCGCATAGCCTTTCGGCATGTTTCTCAGAATAAACGGTATTTTCAGATCCTATTTAAATATTTGTTGGTTTAAGTTACCTAATAAAGCATGGTTTACTTGGTCTGGGAAAGCAACAGATGGCTACGGACGCAAGGAGTTTATTTGGTTTCACTTTTATAATGAGGAGAGGAATAGTTTTTTTTTTCCTTTGAATCATGGACAAAATGATATTAAAATGAATAATGCTAAGCTACATAACATATGAATTATTGGGGATAGGGAAGTGTGTAGTAATCCTAGAGTAACTATTTGTATCTATTACGAGACAGTAAATTTTCCTAAAAGGCTCAAGAAAATGAATAATGTCAGCATGTAAAGTGAGCTGATGAAGGGATGATCGAATGTGTTGAGGGTTGATCATTTTCTTGTTGACACAGAAAATTGTCAAGTTCTCTTGGTTCACCGGTAGTTTTGAGTGAGAGATCTAGCACAAAATTGTTGTGAGGCTCTTAATGAACAAGTTGTTACTGCTGTGACCCTTCTGCCATAAGAAACTATGAAGGGCCTGTTTATTACATAAGATTAGGCCTTGGCATTGTGTGATTCTGTGGTGATTTTTCCTGCAAAGAAAGATATTCCACGAGCAGTCAATATTTAAGCTCGAAATTCTATTGCCATCATTTATTGCCTTTGTAATTCTGGGAATTTTGAAGGCCAATGAAGAAAGGGAGAGCAACCCCTTGATTTCCTGTATCACCGAAGTAGGATCGCTGACATTCCCCTGATGTAAAGCAATGTTCCTTTTATGGCAAATTGTATTTCGAAGAACAATGATTGTTTTAATTGGTGAATCATCTCCATCAGAATTCTGCAACAGTAGGATCCTTTTCAACCATTTAAGATCTTGATCTATAGTAGAACCCGAGGGAATGATAGACATTAATCCAAACCATAACATCTGCAAATAGCTACATTCAAACCTAACATGATGAAGCGTCTCTTCTTTCATACAACCTAACACACAATTACCACTCAGAGGAAGATGATGGTATCTCAGGATATCAGTAGCTGGTAGTTCTTTATGAAACAGCTTCCAGATCAACAATAAGTGCTTTTGGGGTAAAGAAATGGACCATAAAAATTTCCAAAAGGGATCTGTAGATACTTGTCCATTCCCAGTGGCTGCTAAATAATGCTTATATCCCTCTTTGACTGTATACTGTCCAGAGAAATGCCCATCCCATATAATTTTGTCTGGTTGATTATAAAAGGATAAAGAAGATGCCATATTTCATTCACGATAGCAGTTGGATAAATATCTCTCGGTAAAGAATGATTCCATTGGATGAGATTTATGAGAATGCAGTAACAGATAATTTACTAGCTCGATGTCAGGGCTAGGTTGATGACCTTCTTGCACTGGCAACCATAAAGGGTAGTGAATAGGAACTTGAGAGCCATTTCCAATTTTCCATTTCAGCTTTGAAGTAATTAATGAAGCACTATCCATTATACCTTTCCAAACCCAAGATGAATTATAGGGGGGTTTTAGGAAATTTTCTTTCCCCCAATCTATATATTTAACTCGGAGTTCCTATCAAGCAAAAATTGTTCAGGAGCTGATATGATTCGCCAGACTTAGATAGGAGGGGCATATTAACTTCTTCTGATCTTCTGATGCCCAGGCCTCCTTGATAAACAGGTAAAAATAGTGTGGTTCTATCCTTTAAGTGCATCATGTTTGAGCCTTCCAACGATCCCTAGAAAAAGTTTATGCACTTGCTATCAATCTTGTGATAGACATGATTAGGCATCTTAATACAAGACAACACATCTATATTTATTGAAGATAGAACTGATTTGACCAGGGTAAGATGACTTGCTTGCAAGAGAAGCTTAGATTTCCATGAGCAAGTTCTCCGATCAATGGATGACAGAACTTGATCATAAATAGGGGTCTTATTTTTTCTAGGACAATCCAAGTGCCCGAGTACTTGCCAAGTCTAAATGAGAAAGATATTCCTAATTGCCTTGAGAACCTTAATTTATCTTGATGGTTAGATGTTAGGGCTGAAAATAAGAGAGGATTTGGATTTATTTACCTCTTGCAATAACCATTAGCAATATGTGTGCAATACATTTTGAAGAGATAAGAGGCAATGATCGGTACACTGCAGAAGGAAAATTGAGTCATCTGCATATAGTAGATGAGAGATTGCTTGAGCTTCTCTACAAATTTTGATACCCTCCCAATTGTTCAAGATTTCTTCCTAACAGATGAGACTTGAGAGTACATTGGCTGCAATAAAATATAGATAAGGAGATAAAGAGTCTCCCTGTTTAATTCCTCTGTTTGGAGTGATGGAGCATGCCAAAAGGTGGGATTGTGGCATTGCTGTCAGAATATACGAGCCTTTGAGGACTACTAAACAATTACGTCTTGTTACTAAAATCACACATTGAATAATTTTGTTTTTCTTTCCTTACCGTATTAAGCATGCTACTGTTTCATATACTTATTACATCCATGTTTAAGCCTTTAAAGCTTTTTATTGCGAAGGTGAAGGACATGCTCAAAAGTAGTTAGCAACCGAAAGGAGAGAGTAGGGGAAGAGGTAAGGTGCCCCATCATACTCCAATTCAATCCTTCAGAGTTCAGATCTGTGTTGTGACCACTTCATTGGATGCCTCAGTCTTAGATATCTGTTTTAAAATAATTGTCCTTCCCTCTCAAAGGGAGTTTCAAAATAGTTTTGAATGACGCTAAGTTTCATGCATGGACTAAAGTTGAATATGTCCATGTTCTTATAATCTGGTGTTTGTATTGGGAAAGAAAGGTAACACACTATTGCTTCCAACTCTCGTCCTAATTATAAGATAAAGTTTGCAGTGTATTTGTCTTATAATTAAAACAAGAGGGAGTATTACCTAACGTGATCTTATTGAAGGAACAGCAGGTAATATATCATGATCCAGAGATACAAAAGTTCTTATACAAGTTGGATCCGCTGGACGTTAGTCAACGTCGAGGCGCGGGGCTTGAAAACGGGGGCAATGGAACCACCACAACCGCGTATCCCTTTTGCCCTTCAACGCAACAATGCACCTCCACTCTCCCCGTTTCATTATTTTATTTATTCATCATATATATATATATATATATATATATATATATATATATATGAGAACCCTGTTCGAGCATTGAACCACCGACTCAGCGCCAAAGAATCGGTTGCGTCCCACTCTGCTTTTTCTTGTCTCCCCGCCTCTCTTGTTAAATACTCTATAGTTGATTGATTCTTGTTTATTTTTCCTATTTTCAAATCTCCTCCTCTTGTATTATCTTCTTCCAATTACTTATCGCATCCACTCTCAATTCATTAACACGGGTTTGACCATCACAGGGCCTTCAAAGCTAGGCTAGGCAACCCCTCTAATATTCCTCCTCTTTCTAAATGCTAACCATGACCCATAAACTTAATTATCAAGTCTGGTTTTCGAATTCCCCCCATAATTCATGGGAGAGTGCACATTAGATTTTAAAATAGTCAACGATAACTACAAGTATTGTTTTAAATAACTGTAAATTTGCACTTGAATGTCATTCTTGCGTAACTTAAATAACGGCAGGAGAACAAAGGTAGGCAGTGGACGAGTAAAATCGAAGTAAAAAAAATAAAAATCACGACAGCGATTACTAAAGTTTCTTGGGATCAAAACGTGATATGTGAGCCTCACTGCTCACACACGGACAGTCTCTCTCCAACACTCATGGCTCGCTTGCTTTAATTAACTGCAATCTAAATCTTCCCCTCCTTCATTTGTCCTCTTCTTACTCTCCACGGGAATGGCGAGAGAGCTCCTGCAACTTTATCTGCTGCTTCTCCTTCTTCTCCCCCCTCTGCAACAGACTCCTTCTGCTCTTCCTCCGCTCATGTCCAAGCCTGCTTTCCCACGTCCGTCTTTCCCAACCGCATTTTAAATCCCTTCGATCTGTTTAATTCCTTATATTAAGGTGCTTTCCCTTTCCCTTACTCTTGCTCTATCTCTCTCTGTTATTTTGCTTTTCTCTCTGCTTTCTATGATGTCTCATTTCACTTCATTTTCTGTGCCTTCGCCTTTCAAAGTTGCAGTTCGTTTTTCTGCTTCGAATTTACTCATTCTTTTTGTGTTTGACTTGCGACTACTTGATTCTTTCTTTGTTACTATAACTTTTGAGAGTTTCGGCGGCGTCAGGTTGTTTCCAGAAAATGCAGTGAAGGAAACAAGTCATGCTTCTTGATCTCAGTCATCCATTAATTCTTCTAACTGGCAGCTCCTCGTTCTATGGCGTCCCGCCTATTCCGGTTGTATGGTGGAACGGTTTTCGACCGACATCCTCTACCATGACTGTTTATTTCCTCTTAGGAGTATATCGGTCCCTTTTATAATTAGGAAAATAATGCAGTTGTACTTGAAGTGTGGAATTGATAAACGAAGTAATTAAACTCGATTCTTCAACTTTCATAAACAAATAAGTAGGAGTGAATGGCGCATAATCTTATTTTACTGGATACTTGATTGTTAAAAGATTGGCTAAACTAGCTTCATGATTGCACATTAAGTTGCTTCTTCTTCTTCTTCTTCTTCTTCTTTTTTTTTTTTTTTTTTTTGCCGAAACACATTTAGTTGCTTCTGTCTTTTATTTTTCCCATTCAAATGTTATTTTGGTCATACAGTACTTTTGCGAATTTCTTTATTGTGAATAGTTACAATGATATCGCCTTTCACTTTTATTCTTATATCTTGAGTATGGAGCAAATTGTCGAAGATTCACATATGTGCATATCGAATTGTTTAGCAAATATTGCATATGGTATAGGCTTCCTTCTTAGATACTTAGCACTTACCCTTTGTCTGGGAACAAGTTCGGGAAGAAAGAAAATTGTGGATGAGAAATTTGGAGGAATAAAAGTGACGAAGACACAATCTAATTCTTATTTCTCTTTGACTGTCGTGTGTATGAAGAGGAAGAAATTGAGGCGAATTGGCGAAATAACCACCCGACCGGAATGAAAAAAACTTTAGCGACCTTACATTTTAACAATGATGTTCATATAATTTAAAGTAACACAACATGTTTTTGTATCGCCTTCAATTTATCTCCAGTATTCCAGATTCATTCTAGGGTAATTTTATTATTTTTTTCTTCTGACAATATTCTGGATTTGGACTTTACACAGTCGAGGAAAATTTTATTATTGATCACATGGAGCAGTATGAAGTACTGGAGCAAATTGGAAAAGGTGCTTTTGGCTCCGCTCTTCTTGTGCGGCATAAGCATGAGAAAAAGAAGTGAGAATGGAATAAAACTTGCACCACTTTCTTTCTTTTACATACTTAATAATGACTTTTCAACGATGCTTTCTAGCTGAATCATGGAAATGCTTTTTTTAACATTGTCTTTGAATCATATAGATATGTGCTGAAGAAAATTCGCCTTGCTCGCCAAACTGAGCGGTCTCGTAGATCTGCACATCAGGAGGTTAGTGCTTAATAATGTTTCAACAAGTGAACTAACTGAACATTTCTAGGTCATCTTCTGTTTGATTGATCCTCGCCATCTTTGCTTGCTTTGTGATGCTAGTTTGTGGTGTATTTTGCATGAGCTCCAGACTCTAGATGAATATCATTTACTAGCTGGACTAAAGAGCAGTTGCACCAACTAGCACTTTCTGTTAATTTGGATGTTTGTTGTGAAACTTTGTACTGAAATTGTTATGATATGGGATCTCGCTGACATTTCTTTTTATCCTGTATAGATGGAGCTAATCTCTAAATTAAGAAATCCATTTATTGTTGAGTATAAAGATTCCTGGGTAGAAAAGGTAATACTTTCGTCTCCTGTGTTAATTAGTAGAAAGGCTTACCCTAATAAGCTTGTATTGGAAAAAATGGTAATTACATCATACTAATATTGTTTAGGAGGTTTAACTCTTGGCCTTATCTGACACTATCCCTGACGGCCTGACTACAGTATTTGTTCACTTCTTGTTATTACTTGCTGTAATGTTGCTTACACAATAATTTTCTCGTCTATGCCATAATAAATGATTTCGTTGTTTTCTTCTATTATGACACTTTTGTTTCTGATTGCCAATTGCATAAAACTAATTGTAATTGCTTTATGTTTGCCAAAATTGCGCCTTCCTCTTAGGGGTGCTATGTGTGCATTATTATAGGTTATTGTGAGGGCGGAGATATGTAAGTTTCTTTCTGAAATACCTTTAGTTTACATAACTTGTCTGTCATAAATTGTGGCATTATCTTTTAATAAATACATTATTGATTTTAAACAGGGCAGAAGCTATAAAGAAGGCTAATGGTGTTTTTTTTCCTGAGGAGGTATGTCTATTTCTTTTGTCCTAGCACTAGCAGACATTAGAATGTTCTGATATGTAATCAAATTTCTGAGTGAGAATTTGTCTGAGTACATTAGATTACATCTTGTTATTTGCACTTCAAACCTAAGGGTCCTTTATCTGCAGAAACTTTGTAAGTGGCTTGTTCAACTTCTCATGGCCCTCGACTACTTACACCTTAACCATATTCTTCATCGTGATGTCAAGGTAAGCAGCGAATTCTCTTTGCACTTAACAATGGTATTTCTGTTTCCACATAAATTTTCTTAGCTCTATGTTAGTAAGAATATTGCATGATTCTTTCAGTGTTCAAATATATTTTTGACAAAAGATCAAGATATACGCCTTGGTAAGTTATTCTGCCATTTTCATTTAAACATGTCATTTGAGGGTTGAAATTTACTAACAAGTGGTTGATGGTGAAGCAGGTGATTTTGGACTTGCCAAAATATTGACTTCAGATGATCTTGCTTCCTCTGTAAGAAACACGCGATCTATAATTTGGATTGATGTTCCAATTTATAACTAAATTTTGGCCTATTGTCATCATAAAAAGAAAACAAATGAGTAGTTGTCTTTTGGTCTTGTAACTTAGGTTGTCGGAACTCCTAGTTACATGTGCCCTGAGCTCTTGGCTGATATTCCTTATGGTTCTAAATCAGATATTTGGTCCTTGGGTAAGTATTCTTGTGTTATGATTTTCAGTCCATTATAAGTGCTTTGCTATCTGGCTAAACATGTATTTATTATTTCTTATATTCGCTGTCTAGGATGCTGTATATATGAAATGGCAGCTCACAAGCCCGCTTTTAAAGCATTTGTAAGTTTCTTACCTTTTTCTCATCTACTTGACTATGTTAAAATGACTTATTCTTTTCAATTTTTTGTTTTTAAAGTTATCTTGTCCTTAGACTTTGTTTCTCTCTTGGACGCCATATTCAATACGCTATGCATACATTTTGGTCAAATAAAATGGTTTAGCGGTCACAGTTAACGTTTTTCAATGATAGGGGCAACATGCCCTGTTGTGAAACATTTAAAGGCGATATTGCACCATTTTAGAGTTTAGGATACCAGATGTAATGAGCAAAAATAGTTGAAGGGCAAAAAAAGCCCTCTAGTCCTTTGGGGAAATTCATCAACTATTTAGCTTTTCTTCTCATTTAATTGTTAACATGCTGATAGGAATCATCATCATCCTCTTCTGGTTTATTCCAGAAGAAAAGGCACCAGTTTAGGCAGTTATTAGAAGTTAGGAAGGTTATTGTTAGTTTAAGGAAGTTATTGCTTATTATCCATTCAGTTAAGAGAAGTTATAGTTTGCTATCTGTATATGTAAGTTATTAGCAGTTACTTAGGAAGACTATAAATATTTTGTATTTCTGTTCAGATATCTTTATGAATGAAGAAGATAATATTTGAGAATCATTGTGTTGGCTAGAGTTAGATTCTGACTCTAGATTGTCTCTTGTGTTGGCTAGAGTTAGATTCTGACTCTAGATTGTCTCTTTTTTCCCCTTTCTTATGCTAAATTCTTCTAATCCTATCACATGCATTGGGTTGCTTGCTTTAGTATCTCTAAAAGACTCAAAAAGTTCCTGTATCCATTGTTCTTTCTATCTTTTTCTGCAAATTTTACTTTAAGGAGGTTTCAAAATATCTTTCAATTTCATTGAACAGGATATACAGGCACTAATCAACAAGATTAACAAGTCTATAGTGGCTCCACTGCCAACAACGTATTCTGGTGCATTGTACGTCTTCGTCTTTTCATCATTTTGTTATTTTGTCTGTCCTATCTGTTGCAAACAGCATGTATATGTTTTGCATTATTGAAACTAACATTTCCACAATTTCAGTGCCTAAAGTTGTGCTTAGCATGTTAAAGATCATTAAGAATGGGTTTCCTTGTAAAATTATTGTGAATAATGATGAGTTGGTTCTAATACTACAACAACAACAACAAGCCTTATCCCACTAGGCGGGGTTGGCTATACGGATGGCACGGCGCCATTATTATGCTCTATCAACAGCCAAATCTTTAGATATATTGTTAACAAAAAGTTCATATTCAATGACATTACTGAGCGTTCTCTTCGGTCTTCCTCTCCTCATTTTTAGAGGACTCCGTATTGTCTAATCTACTCTATTCATTGGCATTTCCAACAGCTTTCTTTGTACATGTCTAAACCACCTTAAATTATTTTCTACTATTTTCTCCTCAATAGGCGTCACTCATACTCTTCCTCTAATATTATCATTTTGAATCTTATCTTTTCTTATATAACCATACATTCGTCTCAACATCCTCATCTCTATTACTTCAACTTTATGCTCTTGTTGTCCCTTGAGAGGCCAACATTCACTATCTTATAACATTTTTGGTCTTATAGCAATTCGATAAAACTTTCCTTCAAGCTTTATTAAGTAGTTTCATATCAGTTGGTTTTAATATGAATGATGTATTGGTTCTAATCCTATTTGTTTTCTCTTTATGCAGTCGGAGTCTTGTTAAAAGCATGCTGCGGAAAAATCCTGAGCTTAGACCTAGTGTATGTATTACTCTCTTCTGACATAGATAATGCAATCCAATATATGGAGTTTCAATGCTCCATATTACACCAGATTTTGTTAGCTTGGTGATTGATCCATTGTAGACATAAATATAATTATTTGTGCTGTTCACAACAATGCAATTCAAGCATACTTCGCTCAAAATTTAGCCTGTGCTTGCAAAAACGAGTTTCCTGATCTCTTTCCAGCACTTCGTTAGGTTTGTGTTCACGAGAGGATGTCCTTTTTGTTCTTCTTGTACGTGGGAAATAATTTGAGTTGATGATACATTACAGATGATTGTAAGCACTTGGGAATTTGGTTGGCATAGCTGAGATGGAGAATCACTTTCTTTGATATATTTGCATATGATTTTTAAAATTAGGCTGGCTTCAGCTGAGTGACTAAATTGCTTCCTTCTCTACATCACTTACCTTTAGCTGCTATACATTGTGCTGTGCTTGTAGGCCCTACATAAACTTGAAAGTTTAATCATACTGACCGCTACATATAATTTCCATTGCTCCCTGTCACACCCTGTATGACTCTTGTGATTCTCACTCTTGTGCAGTCCGATTCTTTTTGGTTGAATGACACTGTTGAGCTGTTAAATCCTGTGTCTTTTGACACTTTTGTTTTTGTCTGAAATCTTCTGTTGAATTACTCCAAACTAATTGCAGGCAGATATGATGCCTGTTTGCTATCCCATACCCATAACATCTGATCTATCACATGGTTCCATATTCTAATCTGAAGTAAATTTCTGGTGGCAGGCTGCGGAGCTGCTTGGACACCGGCATCTTCAACCTTATATTCACAAGATCCATCTAAAACTTAATAGCCCCAGGCGAAGTACCCTGCCAGTTCACTGGTCAGAATCCAACTACATGAGGAAAACTAGATTTCTGGAGTCAGAAGATGATCCTGTTTCAGTATACAGAGATAAGCTACGTTCTCTTGGCTATGATCTGACTCCTAATCCTAGCATATCTGGTGCTGAGCAAGATTCTGTTTGCTCTACCCTAGAAATAGATTGTACTCCAGATCATTTGAATAAAAGGTTGGCAGAGCATTGTATTGGAGACGGCCTCGAGGTGAAGTCAATCTGCAAGCCTATTGTTTCAAGGACATCTAGTTTCACTAAGACTCCAAGACATACCTCCATAAAAGCTTCTGCCACCTCTAAGACATCAAAGGAGCCCACAAAAAAGCGTGTGTCGGTAAGACGCACTGAAAGTTAGTCATTGTGTTGTTTTTTGCTCTTTTATTTTATTCTTCTTCCTAACCCCCCCCCCCCCCCGAATCCAAAAAAAAAAAAAAAGTGGAAGCAGCATAGTTGTTTGGCTTCTAAAGTACTTGGTTGTTGCAGATTACTACTCCAAGCAAAGCCAGACAATCAGTCTATAGAACTCGCAGAGTATCATTTCCATTGCATACAAGAAGTTCTGATCAACACTCTGGTCATGGGCCTGGTACTCTTAGCCATATAAAGTCGCCAGACATTTCAGTAAACTCTCCTAGAATTGATAAGATAGCTGAATTCCCACTAGCGTCATATGAAGATCCACTTTTTCCCGTCTATAGAACTCCAACCTCAGCCCAGGGTTCCTCAGGCTCTGCAACTTGTGGTGATCGTTCAATCATGAAGGATAAATGCACGGTTCAAACATGTGATAGAGCCTCTGTGAAGCATCAGCTGACAGATTCATGGCAGGGAATCAAGCTAAACACGTTTCGGGAAAATGCCAAGGATAAAAGTGGCTCCTCTGATCGAAATGCAACCGCTGGAGCATCAAGCCGTGCCTCTTCAGACATGTGCCGCCGGCAGTTTGACACTTCATCATTCCAACAAAGGGCTGAAGCCTTGGAAGGGTTGCTTGAATTTAGTGCAAGATTGCTACAACATGAAAGGTATGAAGAACTAGGGGTTTTATTGAAACCATTTGGGCCAGGGAAGGTTTCTCCAAGGGAAACTGCTATCTGGTTGAGTAAGAGCTTCAAAGAGAACACACTCAACAGTGAAGAACCCCTATAATCTGGCGTTTTATGTGCTTTAGTAATAGACGTAACAATTTGGAGTGTTCGTTTTTCTCAACCTCCGACACCATGTAGCATTTAAACAACTGATTTTTTAGGTTATCATTAACAGGTTTCTTCATTCAGTTCTCTTGCTGAATCATGTTCATTCAAGTTTGCAATCTGACAAAACGAACAATTCCTGTCTGGCAATTGTTTATGTGGCCATATTCTGCCCTTTCCCTTTTCTCAAACCTTATCCTGACCGGAAAAGGACGAAGAGTTAAGGTTCTAGTCTTGACTTCAATGCATCGATTGATTACATGAGTAGTGTTTTCTTGCACGGACAGAGAAAAATGTACAAGCAGCAATTATCGTTAACCAATTTATATCTATCGACGCTCTAGTTGAATACAATTTCAAAAACCTTCATCCAAGCCACTATGCTTTGCTGCTTCTGATGCCTGGACTGCCCATCTAGAATCCCGCGCAACAACACTCTACGGCTCCAAAGATGTTCAGAAAGGTAATTCACGGTATTCAGGTAAAATTCAAAAAGTCTATAATTATTGTAATCGATGCACTGAGCATATCCACTCTTCCGGGATCCCATTAATTGTGGAAATTGGATTTCTTGCTTTTTGTTGGGAGCAATGTAGTTTCACTTTCAATAATAAGAATCATTAGTCGCCATGCCCAAGCTGGTGTTGAAGGACTTATTTTTGCTGTCCGTGGATGACTCGTAATGGTTCATAACCCAATGATCCAGGTTTCCGTGGTGGATAAAGCGTGAGGAGTTTGATGACATAGACTGCCTTCGACCATCCAAATCCAAAGCAAAAATCAAGTCCTTTGTGGATTCTATGGACTTGCTTTTGCGCCTCGTACCTTGTGCGGGTCGTTGTTTTGGTTCACTGCCAGACCTAGCTTTAGCCCTCGAAGATTCTGCCCTGGTGAGGTCATCGGGTGCCCATGACATTGAATGGCGCTGGCTACATGATAAGTTGTTTCCCGAGCTGCTTTGTTCTGCGGTAAAAGCATTATCCTTGTATTGATATTTTTGCTTTGAATAGAATGACATGGCAACATGCTCTGCATATGGAGGATCTAGAGGGCCGCTTCTGCTTTCCATAATTTCCAGGTTGTCTTCTAGGTACATAGCCTTTGAGTCCTGTGAAGACAAGTGACCACGTGATAATTTTGTGCTATGGATTTAGTTTTCTTAACTAGAATAATCATATAGTGCATATCTTTCAGCAAAAATATGTGGGGATGAGTGGATTTGACAGGAACCTACTTTAGGAATTCGTGGATGTCGGGATGAGTGTTTTGTAAGCAGCAGGTTAGCTTCTTGCGCGGCCTGAAGTCTGTGAATTCTGGCTCTTACTTGAATAGCCATCAAGGCATGCAAGCCTCGCAATGTGGCACTTGTTTGTTTCCTTACAAGATGGCCTCTCACTAGTGCCTGTATCTTCACTAGTCCCTTCAAAGCTTGCAACGCTTTCCTCGCCTAATAAAGTTGAAGTTTCCGAATTCAAAAGAGAAGGGGCATAAAAATTAAATGCGAGGAAGATGAAGAAAAGGACTTTACCAAATAGGAGCGAAAAGCGGCCTGAATCTGGGTAGCAGCAGCGCTTTGAATGTCTCTGGGAGCCTTTGGCAGTAGAGAAGTTGAAAAACTATATGGAAATTCACTACGCATGAGCGATTGTATTTGGAGGTTAGCAGAGTGGCTTGAATCAAAAGAAGCAGAACATCTACGCATAGATGTGTTTCCTGTTATTCTGGCGCTTGACCTTCTTCCAAAGCTCCATCTGCTCTTTGTTCTGGAATTGTCGGCAATGTTGTTCTCTATGCACGACCTCTCCACCTTATGTTTTTCTTCCTTTTTCCACATAAGATGGCTTCTTATCCATTTGCTCGCCCTCTCCATTTCTTCTTCCCTGCTTTTGCTAACCGCGACCCAGAAAGTTAGTGATTACTAGCTAACAAAATTCCAGGATTAAAACACACACCCCCCGACAGATGTTTCTATATATATATAGTGAGGACCAAGTCTTGTGATTTGTGGTCCATATTATAGTTGTTGGTCTCCTTAGATTTGTGTTATTAAATACTGCAGTCTTCAATGAGGTCAGGGTAGGATTTCTTATAAATTGGGTGATTTTCCTGTCATCAATTACTAAAAAGGCTTGGCCTGCAAAGCTTTCGCTCATAAAGCCACTTGCCAGCCTTGTGGGGATTATTGAATATATAATTCGAGGTAGCTTTCCATTCTACCATTGCCTCAGCCGGGTGCTGAATAGCCGCGTATTGTATCAACGGAGCTCATGAAACAACCGCTCCTTCTTTAATTGGGTTCATGATGCTAAATTTAAATGATCTTGTTTTCTTCCTCATGCAAGAAAGGACGACTACAACTGATGACGGTGCTGTTATTTAAAATTGAGAATTTACAACTGTCACTGTTCTGTTCCTTTTTTTTTTTGGAGTCTCTCTTAGGTGTGAATATGGGACCGGGACTCAATGGCCGTCACGGCAAGCACTCATCAGCTGCTTCAACAAATCACTAGGTCCACTGCATCTTATGGATAAAGGCTATGTCCTCCAACAACTTCATACACACCCGAAACCCTTTTTATCAAAGTACCACATGGCAACATTTTACTTCAATTTCAAAATCTGATCAATTTCTTAGTCTTCTCTCTGGGCTGAGACGAGAAATCCGTTTTTCTTCTCCTTGGCGGTTTGGCCTGTCTACATCATATAACAGACGCGCTTTTCAGCTTCCATTTTCCAGGCGCAGCTTGTCCATGACGTCGTTTCTCCTAATTCAACGCATTTTTTTCCCATTATCATGAAGACTGTCCCTTAGTAGGGCGTTACAACTGATGCTAATGATTTCTGCATTGATTTCACCATGTCCGTGAGAAAAGGAGGAGTAGGAGAAAAATGATCTGATGGTATTAATTTCTTTATCTCAGCGTCCAGAAACCATTCCCAACATGATTCAAACAACGTGGCTGTCCTGTCATCTCCTGTTGGAAAACGCTTCTGGCGCTAACGTTTGTTTGGGAAGTACTAAAAAGTGTTTTTTAAGCACTTTTTCCCAAGACAATATAAAAGTCCTTTCACATATTATTTCAAAAATTTGTGAAGACCAGAAGGATTTGAAGCTTTGAGTAAAAAGGGGAAGAGAAGGAAATGATCTCAAATGGACGATCATGCCACTGGTTTGTTCAGACCTCAAATTTTGGCCGCAGTTTCCCTTGCGTGCTTTTCAGCTTATACTATTTGTTTGATCAAGCAAACCAATTCTCAGCCGTCTTTTATCTCTTTCCTGTTAATTAGTCGTGAAAACTGAAAACAAGATGTGTTGCCGCAGTTCTGGCCGTGCTTCTCTTCTTTCTACCACGTGTGAAAGCCTTAGGGAACATATTCTTTATAAGATATATTCGGGCACTTCAATATTCCAATGCATGGATAAGACCACAAGTACTGATAAGTGCATATAGCTTAACTGTTTCAGATAAGGCTGAATGTGGAAAGAGGAACTTGCGTTGTCTCGTACAGTGTTAGTATGTTACTTCCATCAACGTTATATTTATTGATCTCAAGGGGTTCATCAGAATACATCCAATAAGGTACAAGACGGAAAAAAGAAAAGCCAGATTTGAAACAAGGACCCACTTCACCCGTCTGAGATTTGATTGCAAGAAGCTCGAAATCATCAGTAAATAGGGAACGAGAGACAAATAAAAATCCAAGCTACAGAGGAGTTATGAAGTCCTCACCACGTCTAGGACGTAACCAATCACTTGTTCTTCACTTCAACTCCACTCTTCCCAGCAATTATCACAGAGGTGGCCATATTCAAAAACAGTCCATGCTCCACAACGCCTTCCAACGCCGATATTTCAGCACCGGCAGCCAGCCCATCCCTGATCGGAGTCTTGAAGTACAAATCTACTATGTAGTTCGAATTATCGGTCACATAGGGTTTTCCATCCGCATCTAATCTCAATTTCGCATCGCATCCTTCTTCCTTGAACAACTCTTGAAGCCTGATCAAGTTGTACTTCCAACAGAATTGAACCACTTCAACCGGCATTGCCAATCCACTCCCACCAAGACCGGTCACTAATTTCGTGTCGTCAACAACCACGACGAATTTGTCGGAGGCGGCCTCCACCATTTTCTCTCTCAATAGAGCTCCACCGCGGCCTTTGACCAGATTAAGGTCAGGGTCAACCTCATCGGCGCCGTCGATGGCCAAATCAAGACGGGGATTGTCATCGAGGACGGAAAGAGGGATGCCAAGAGAGCGGGCTTGCTCTTCGGTGCGCTTGGAGGTGGGGACTCCAACTATGTCCTGCAATTGACCGGACTTAAGGAGCTCGCCGAGCTTGGCGACGACGAAGGCAGCAGTAGAACCGGTGCCGAGACCGAGGACCATGCCGCTGCGAACGTAGTCGACAGCTTTATCGGCGGCGATCTTCTTAAGGCCATCTTGGGTGAGGACGGGGGCGGAGAGGGCTTTGACGGAGACGGCGGCTCTGTGGTGAAAAGTGCGGAATTTGATGGAATTAGGTGTGCGCAGGAGAAGGTGGGTAGAGGCAATATGGTGTGAGGAAGATAGAGAAGGAGGCGATGAGAGGGATAAGGAGGCCATTGATTGTGTGGAGACGAATGTCAGCACCAGCGCTCACAACAGCCGATGTTATTCTATGAAGCAGGGAAATTTCAAGCAGAGAAAAATTTAGCCAATTACGCCTTTTTGTCTCTTCGCCTCACTGGCTAATCATATCTCCTTTCTTTGGTGGTGGAGCCACCAGACCAGATACAAAGGCTGGTTGGCACCTCCGGTTCTCCGGTTACTTTCCAGTCTTCACCAACTCTTGTCCTCACAATCTTTGATTTTATTATTGTTTATGCGTGTTTAAATCTTTCACCTCTAATCACATTTCACTCTCATTATTCATATTCGACGTTATTAGCACCCACTAGTCTGATTTGCATAAATGTAAAATAATATATAGTTATAATGAGACTATTTATAAAATGGAAAAATCCCACCAAAAAATTTTTTAAAATAGAAATAAAATAGTGTTTCAACTACTCATAATCAGAGAGACGTTAATACCTAATTCATTTATTTTTAAAATTTAAAGAAAATAACACAACCACCCTTATATATTTTGTCATTTGCATTCAGTCATCTACACAGCTCAGCGTCTGCTTCTTCTTCTGCTCAGTTTTGCATCTGAGCAACAAGAGGCAGGCGCCTTACCTTCTAGTTCACCAATTCAACTCTTCGGCCTCATTCAAATTTTGTTGCAACCATATCAATCCTTTCTGTGCATTCAGCTGCGGCATTGGAGGAAAGCAATAAAGGAGCATGGGTCACTGTCAACGTGTAAACCATCGATTTACCCCGTGATTTTCAAGTGACATGCCCGTATAGTAAAACAAAAAATGGAAAGTAAAATAGAGAAGATGAGAGTGATTTCTGAGAAAGCGCTTTTCTCTATTTCTCTGCAATTGTAACAGTCTACGTTTTATAGTGTACAGCCATTGACTTGTCTCCCACAATTCTCTCTAACTGCACTTGCACTTCCATTATCCACTCAACGGACTGACACAGAAAAATAGGAACTGACTTAAGTGAACAAGCCTCACTTATTTTGACTCAGTAAAACAAGCACCACAAAAAGAAAATACATAAAAAAGATTTTTAAGTCACATGCTTTTCAATCTGCAAGGTTTGAGCTAATTTTTGATATATAGCGGAATATGACTAAATATTTAAAGACATTTGTGTTATTTCATTCAAATTTCAAAAAGAACAAAACGTACTAACATCTTTCCATAATATAAATATTTAAAGGGTTTAATATTTCTATCTTTAAAGCAGAAATATTTTATCTGCCTCACTCACATAAAAGTAAGTGAGTTTCATCCCATTATTATTTTCTCTCTCTTCTCTTGATTGTTTCTACCTTCAGGCAGAAACATTAAACCCACATTTAAAACATCATTTTCATTCTCCACTATATTTAAAGTTCTTTTTGTCTCCCTTATAAAATTTATGAAGCATATATTGATTTTTTTTCTTTTTTTTTTATTCCAAACAATTTATTGATTCTTTTAGATTACTTCACACATAATGCTTTAGCAGTATGCAGCAAATTTTGAATTCACACTAAAAAATCTTATACAATAAAGTTAGATTGATACAAATAAGCCACTTGCCATGCAATTTTCTGCATTGCTCCTTCTTGGGGAAGAACTAGGAAAGGTACACCATCCAATTCAGCTGGTAACTTTTTTATGCTTTACGTTGTTGTTGCATAAAGGTCAATGCTACCAACTTGCAGCCGAGAAGTAGATTGAACATCCCTAGTTGCCAGAAACTTCAACCTGCTAATCCATACTTTCTGAGTCCGGAAGCAAAAATATAAAACAGGGCCAAGAGATGCGAAGGTTAATACCTGAAAACATTAGATGGCAAACTCACGGAGGAAATTGTGTATGTTCTACGCTGGAAACGATCTTCAAAGACCTGAGAGGTTTGCTTATCCAGAACCTGCCAGCTGTTCCCATCATCATCGCTCCCTTCAAGGACCCTGAGGACAAATGCTAAAAAACGTCATCCATAGAACGCCTTAACTGAAGCAACCACCGGAATATTCATGACAAAGCAAAGAAACGATCGCCACAGCTTTCTACGAGAAAATGATCAACAGAAAAGAGTCCCTTGCAGGAGCATCGATTCCAATTTATTTAAAAAAAGTAAGTAAACTAAAGCATCATTTGGTCCTGAAAACATCTTTGCATGCTATTCTTTTTTTCTTTGATAGGAATCAAATGAAGAGCACAGACATATATTATCACACACAAACCCACCCACACACTACACAGGATCGAGCCTGTGACCTCTACCCCAAAGGAAGCAGTTTGTTACCTTTGCATGCTATTCGGATTACAGTAAAGCTTAAGAGGTAAGGGATAAACTGGTCAAACCTAACTATACTATTGAATTCTCTTAGCTTTCCATGCAGATTTGAATTGTTTGGAACGCTAAACATGAAGCAAGCAAGATGAGAATTTAACTTGGTTGAATCCGGATTTTTGCTCAAGCTAGCTGGTTGAGTTGGAAAGCAAGATTTCTTCAAATTCTCAAGACATGGATGACAATGGGTCTCCTCCTAAGGTCAACTGGGTCCATTTTTGGATGTAGACAGGTCAGTAAATCAAAAAGGGAAGGCTAGTTGTAGGTGTCTAGTATGAGACTCACAGGGAAAACATATCTGATGTTTCATGAAAAAGCTAGGATTAAGAAGCAGCCCAGAGGCTGAGTTGTTCCTAGTGACTTGGCAGAAGCAGCAAATAA
Organism: Acacia confusa; assembly: GCA_037074495.1. Lineage (NCBI taxonomy): Eukaryota > Viridiplantae > Streptophyta > Magnoliopsida > Fabales > Fabaceae > Acacia > Acacia confusa. The sequence continues at coordinate 631,952 of CM073507.1, read as the reverse complement.
GATTATCATAAATAATGTTGTGAGCTTGCCTATGGTTGATATGATTGAGGATATTAGGAATCTCCTTGATAAGGAAAGGAACATTACGTTTTATCATGCCTACTGTGAGGCCAATGAGTACGTTCATTGACTTGCCAGATTGACTCACAATCTTCATTTTCCTTGCTTATTATTATTACTGATCCTTCTTTAGGTTGCAGGGCGTTAATTTGATGTACATAAGCAGAGCATTCATGGTACCAGCTTTTGCTTTTTGTCTTTGTTGGAATATTCCTCCCTCTGATCCTTAATATAAGAACTACTTTGTTTATGTGATTTGATCTCCCTAAAATACCCATATACAAAATTAAATTATTATATAAGTTTATACGTAAGGTAAATTAGCTTGACATAAAATGGGTTGAGATATTGTATTTAGGACTGAATCCAACCCTCCAACTAGCTCTTATAATTAGAAACTGGAGGTAGAATTTATTTAGATTGCATTAGTAGTAGATGGTAGCAATTATTAACAAAGTGTTTATTAATAGCTCAGGCTTTTAATCTTCCTCATCTTTAAGTCAACATAGAAACTCTTCTTTCTCTACTTTTCAGAGTCTTGTCATTTGGTTTTCCCGTAGCCTATTATTTAAAAAAGGAAAAAAAGGTAAAACATCATTTGACCAAATGTTCTAAGGATCGTACCAATCCATTGGATCCCTTTCTGGTGCATCATTGGCTGACATCAACTCATATGCTGCAAGTTCATACTTCTTCTTATCAAGTGTCCTATACTCGATCCAACAACCTAGGAGATCAGTCAAAAAATAATCTATTAATACCAGAATATGCGAAGTAACATTTGAAGCTTTTAACCTCCTGAAAACGGAAGAGAAGGTTGGGGAAAAAGTAGGATAACACCTTAATGCTGGCATTTAACCTGTATTCAACATATACTTTGGTTGTATGTCAGAAGTAGAGGTATAATCTAATTACAATAAGAAAAAATATTTCATCAGAAAAGAATTAGCTGGGGATTTAAACTTCAGGGTGATCAGTATTTAGTATAGCAGGATGGTTGATGAAACACAGTGCAAGCTATTAGCAGAGCTTTTGAAAGCATGGTCAACCTTGTCCAGATGATAATTCTTAGAAAGTAAAGCACCATCTTGGTTAGTAAGTTCTACAGAACTAAATTTAAGCTTTTGTGACATTCTCTACTACATTAAATAAATTATTTCATTTGGTCAACTGTACCTCTAGCACCATCTGGTTCTTCCCATTTTGACACTCGGTTTCCATCAAATGCTGATGTTACCTGAAAGACGATTGTAATAATTATATATCCCCAAATATACAAGTAACAAGAAACCTAAACTAAGCTGGCTGTATACACACTTACAATCCCAAAAGGCAACTCTTCTGCACTAGCAACAACCAAACCAGAGTGTATTCTGTTCAACTTCAGCATTGGCAATGCAAGGGAATCTCTACTAAACTTTTCACATTTTTCAAGATTGGATATCATATCACCCAGGGCATCCAGCAAAACAGGCAATGCCAAAGAAGTTCTAACAGGGTCACCAGCCAAGTAAATTTCAACCATTCCATCTGTGTTCACCTTCTTTTCCAGTGAAAGAGCATCGAGTAGCTCATCAAAAGATGGAAACAACTTCTGAAATATTGAATTATTTAGAGCAGAATCAGATAAGGTCCTTCTTGTTTTGAAGGGGGAATCTCGAAGGTTTAAGATTATTCCCTGCATAATCCTAAGTACTTCAACAACTTCAGATGTTGTTAGTTTTTCATCAACAAATCGATAAAGGATGGGACGAAATGCATTATATATTCTTGTCACATGCTCATCTACACACAAACGAACAGGACATGAAGAAGAACTTAGGGTGGAATTCTTGTTGGAACCTAGTTCCATTCTTGATTTACGCCATTCCTCATCCCCACTTCTCCTTCCAGGTAATGAGACTGAGACATCATCTTCAGAATGTAAGCATCTCTCAAGAAGTTGTTTTTCCTCCCGATCACGGGTTTCAATGATTGAAAGTTGTTGAGATGCGAAGCCTCTTCGACATTCTTTTGTTATATTAGTGACTACAGATGACAAAGCAGGCTCTGTGATAATGTTTCGTCGTGATAGAACCTATGATTTTAATTTGATAGGAAAAATGCTAACAATAGTTAACCACTTTAGAAATATTAGGCATGTCTCAAAATCATTATTCATAAGGTAGACTTTTTTTTTAAAAAAAAAGATAATTGCAAAATCTACCTCATGCCACTTCCTTGTATACCGTTTGGTGACATCATAAACTCCATCTTTGGCCACCGCAATACAGTAGTTTAATTCCTTATTCCACCTATGGCATGAATGAGAAAATGACATAACGCTGAGCAAGGCAAAAATTTCTCTGTACTAATACCAAAAAAATTTATCAAGGCACTACAAAAGTGAATATACCCCTTTTCATATAATAATGGCTTGTCATATACTCCTTCACATGGGTCAAGATGCATCCACCTGTAAGATCACAAAACCTCAGAGACAAGTAACGCCCCAGCAGAATATAAAAGCCAGCAGATTTTGGGTCAATTCTACCTTCCCAGGAATTGTGAGAAGCATTCTGTCCAAGCATGATCTGTAAAGTCCACAACCTGCAGATAAACTAAAACCAGCATTGGAAAACTTCCACAGGAAATTTACTGACATACATATTCCCTAGCTAGATGATGACAGCTTCTTCAAAGTTTACAGGACTTAAAGTTGATCTTTAAATAAATGTTGTGCAAACAAATTGGTGGGAACAAACCAGGCGTGAATCATAGCCAAAAGCTCGGCAATAGAGTGTAAAGCAATTAGTCCATTCCCCACAACGGCCCTCTCTTGTCTCCACTAACTGCAAATCAAAAGCACAAGCAAAGAACGAGAATAACCATTTACACATGCCACACTTTGCCCTTAGTTTTTTCCATTTTGCCAATAACATATTATAAACTAACATTTTATCACAAGTTGAATACCTTTATTGGATCATTGTAGCGAGGGAAACGAGTGGATTTGGAACAGATGGTACATCTGTGTTGTGAAAATAAATGAAGATAACAAAGGAAGAATAAAGCCAGTCAGGTAGAGAATGGAAGCAGGACATTAGCCAACCCAAACAGGACTTGAAAGAAAAGCTTTATAAGCAAAAGACCAGAACTTAAGTAACAATGGTCAATCAAGTTAAACAAATCATCAGTATCACCAGGTCTCCCAAACTTGAATTGGAACGTCATGAAGGAGCTTATACCAAGATAAATTTTGCAACTATTAAACTTAGGCAAAATATTGTTCAAATTTCAAACAGGAAAGATAATAAGAACTTAACGCACATGTTCTTTCGTTTTCTGCTCTGTTTCTCCCCCACCTCAATGAGTTAGAATAAGTTAAAATCAATCTATTGATAGTCAATATCAAACCAAGCATATCATTTAAAAGAAGAAAAAAAAAATAATCAGAAAGGTCACCACGGAATGGCAATAAAATATTACCACAATTACAAGTAAAACCTCGAGTTAATTAACAAGAAAGAGCTTGTTGATCCTGAAGCACTAAAATGGTCTTAACTATATAGAAACCACTTAGCTGATTCTTAAAATAAAAGTTGAAGATTAATTGAATCATAATGGATGTGCGCAATTAGTTCATCCAACATGTTACCAGATAATTCAGAGATTTAAATTTGGTAATTAAAGAAGTTGCATGCCATGAAGATTGCACTAGGAAAATAGGAAAAGAAACACACACACCAAAATTTAAGTCATAGATTTTATGGCCATACCTATAAAGTTCAACCACGGATGCCCTATAAAGAGTCTCAGAAGGAAGAGCTTTAGCCCTGCCCTGGCCTACAGTTTCGTTGCCACAATCATGGCAAGGTGGTGAATTAACCCATCTATTGGAAGAGGGCATAATTCGCCCCAAAACAAAAGGAAAAAGAATGATCAGATGCAATGGAAAACAATAAAAATGAAACTTGAAGAGGAGAACACACATAAAAATTACTGGTGTATAAAATATCTCAGCAACAATGAATTATGGTTAAATGAAAAAAAAAAAATCCACAAATTAATGAACAGGAGAATTTTGCTCTATCCAATCTCAAGGGAAAGATTAGCCATCAACATATTCTATATAGGGAAGTTCACGCCCAAGGCAAGGGTCAAAATCACGTTGTCACCTCATTCAAAGTGCATCATTCAATCTTGTGGCTTGTGCCCATACCATATAACCACTCTACGGTACTTTTAGTCTTTAACAGAAATGATCACATGGATGCTAAAACCATAAAAACTTTCATAATTGAAAGCATGTTTCATCACTAATACTTTGAACAATTCCATAGTCTTCTAAGGCTATCATTGGAAACAAGGCAGAATTTGGAAATTGAAATTACTTGCTTAATGCCAGCAGATCTGCCCATTGTTTCAACATTCACAAGTTTATCTCAAGTTTAAGAATTACAGAGTGGTCAAATTCTAGTGTTACAAAAGCTCAAGGGTTGAATGCCACACTTTAAACCACAAGGGACAAACCAACCTTGAGCCAAACCAAAAGGGGTAAAGTATGATTTACCCTTCATTTTATATTAAGCGTTAACAGCAAATGTAATGAATAATGATCTATACCTGAAGAAGGATTGTTTAAACCAGAAAAGAAGCTGCAGTAGAAAAGCATGATCTTTTTCAGATTTTGATGGATTGAAGTTCCCTTCCTGAAAAATGTTCATTAGATTGACGAATCACGATATAGCAGCATTAAACAAGCTATGACATGGAGAATAAGAAGAGAACATTATGGTACATAAATCAGTGAAAGACTTACTCTAGGTGAAGAAAATCTAGGATTATTTATTTCATTTCAGAACTCAATCTATTATCTGTCTTCTTATTTTATTTTAATTTACTGTTATGAGCTCCCTATAGATCAGTAATTGTACGTTGTTTTTTTCATGCCAAATTGAATTGTTCTCCTTCCAACCTTCTTCCCTTCCTCTCTCAAACCATGTCCCTTTTCCTCCCTCCTCTCTGCTTTTCCCTTGACCGATCTAAATCACTGCGCTCATAACATGGAAACAAAATCTCAACTCTCAAGCTCAATACTAAAACAAAACCAAGACTAAAATGAAAGATATCCAAGGTTACCTGAGAAATCCAGAATAAAGTAATTTCCAAAAGAATTCAACAGTATGTGAATTTTAGATCTCCATTTTCAATTGAGGCTAGGCAGTGAATATCTGGTGATCTTAAAGAGTTTTGTTATATTTGTTAATTATCCTTCCGTTTTATGGTCTTTCATTATATACATTATCAGCATTCCTGTAAATCGTCCTCATAGCGGAGGCCATTATTACATTAGATGCCAATGCTGAAACCAATTAATAATTCAAAAGATTCATAAACACGTAAACCATGACCAGACTTGCTTAGTGAAGACCTTCGTTTCCAAACTGGAAAAGGTTTCTTGAATGAGCTTTTATTATTATAATTTCATATAACAATTTCTACCGCCAATCAATTTGGCATTAAATTCCTAAAATGATAAATAAAAGCAACTCTATCAAACGAATTGACGTCAAGTTGTAGTCCTCCACTCCTCCCCATTAATACGCTCATATGGCATGCCTCCTTTTAAAGAGACAAAGAAACTCACTAACCTTGGCCAAAGAAACCAACGCTTTCTCCTCGAGTTCTTCCACAGGAACGGTTTTCCTAGCAGCTTCCTGGCGTCTTGAATCCTCGTACTGTAGGAATCAGGGTATAAGGCTTAAAAAGATGGCACCATTGGAGATTTGGAGTTGCAAACATCATTAGGAAAAGGAATCCGAATTATTCTACTCCGTGGACTATGGCATAGTTTTAGTTTTACAGGCAGCTTCATGAACTTAAATGTCGCGTATTCATCTCTATCAGCTACCAAACATATGGAATTACCATTTGGACTTGATCAACGTAAGACCGTATTCTATTCCCAAATTGTCCATTATCTGGGCTCGCAAGATACTGCTGCAACATCAGTGCTTCCTCCTCCGCCTGTACACACAAGCAGAAAAATAGATAAAAGAGAAAGATAATGAGTTTCAAATACATATGATATGCACTTCGAAATTTGCATCCAATTCCAAAACCTCTAAAAAAAAGACCCCAAATTCTCGCAGAAAAGGGGAGGGGGGAGCACCTGCAAGAGTCTGGCCAACTCCTCGTCTGATTTCAGCAATTCGGTATTCTGAGTGCTTGATTCTGCCTGCTGTTCATGTTCGTCGATGGAAACCAATCGCAGCTTCTCGGAAATTGTGATGAGATCGGAGTCACTTGCCACGGGGCGATCATCTTCACAACCATAAATCTGTACTGAAAGTTATCGATGAACAACAGAAAGCATAGCGCACATAAGGACAAGCAAGTATAAGACAGAATAGATGAAGAAGAACTGAGACCTTTTGCTCATCGGGTGGGATAGAGGTGAGGGAGAAGAGCTGGATTTTGAAAACCTGCAGAAGATAACGAAGTCGCGTTACTGGAGCAGTGGAAAGGGGGAACAGAGGAAATGATTTAGAGAGGAACGCAGGCATACTTCGAAGCCATGGTCGGGATCGTATTCGACATCGAAGTCGGAGTCGTTGTGGAGCACTTGAAACTTTCGGGCCACCATTTTTTTATTTCTTCAGCAACGCTGATTTCGCAGTTCCGAGGCTGAATTGTCCGTGGTGTCGGGGGAGAATCTAGTGAGGGTTTGCTGTCTGCTATTTTTCTTTCTTTCGATCTTTTTCTTCTGCCCTTTCGGCGCCATAGACTGGAACTGTGAATTTGCATCACAATATATATAATAAATGTTATCTCTCAAGCCACTCTTTCAAACAGCTTTAAGCATTGGCATCCCTCAAGCCACTCTTTCAAACGGCTTAAGCATGGCTCTTCACACATAACACTAACACTGTTCATAAGCCATCCTTCATATCATTGTAGACATAAATATAAAATATTTGTGCTGTTCACAACAATGCAATTCAAGCATACTTCGCTCAAAATTTAGCCTGTGCTTGCAAAAACGAGTTTCCTGGTCTCTTTCCAGCACTTCGTTAGGTTTGTGTTCACGAGAGGATGTCCTTTTTGTTCTTCTTGTAAGACGGAAATAATTTGAGTTGATGATACATTACAGATTATTGTAAGCACTTGGGAATTTGGTTGGCATTGTGAGATGGAGAATCACTATCTTTGATATATTTGTATATGAATTTTACAATTGGGCTGGCTTCAGCTGAGTAACTAAATCGCTTCCTTCTATACATCTCTTACCTTTAGCTGCTATACATTGTGCTGTGCTTGTAGGCCCTACATAAATTTGAAAGTCTAATCACACCGACCACTACATATAATTTCCTTTGCACCCTGTCACACCCTGCATGACTCTTGTGATTCTCACTCTTGTGCAGTCCGATTCTTTTTGGTTGAATGACACTGTTGAGCTGTTAAATCCTGTGTCTTTTGACACTTTCGTTTTTGTCTGAAATCTTCTGTTGAATTACTCCAAACTAATTGCAGGCAGATATGATGCCTGTTTGCTATCCCATACATAACATCTGATGTGTCACATGGTTCCATATTCTGATCTGAAGTAAATTTCTGGTGGCAGGCTGCGGGGCTGCTTGGACACCGGCATCTTCAACCTTATATTCACAAGATCCATTAAAACTTAATAGCCCCAGGCGAAGTACCCTACCAGTTCACTGGTCAGAATCCAACTACATGAGGAAAACAAGATTTCAGGATCAGGAGTCAGAAGATGATCCTGTTTCAGTATACAGAGATAAGCTACATTCTTTTGGCTATGATCTGACTCCTAATCCTAGCATATCTGGTGCAGAGCAAGATTCTGTTTGCTCTACCCTAGAAATAGATTGTACTCCAGATCATTTGAATAAAGGGTTGGCAGAGTATTGGAGACAGCCTCGAGGTGAAGTCAATCTGCAAGCCTATTGTTTCAAGGACATCTAGTTTCACAAAAACTCCAAGACATACATCCATAAAGGCTTCTGCCACCCTAAGACATCAAAGGAGCCCACAAAAAAGCGTGTATCAGTATGATGCACCGAAAGTTAGCCATTGTGTTGTTTTTTGCTCCTTTATCTTATTCTTCTTCCCCCCTCCCCAATCAAGTGGAAGCAGCATACTTGTTTGGTTTCTAAAGTACTTGGTTGTTGCATCAGTTATATACAACTCGCAGAGCGTCATTTCCATTGCATACAAGAAGTTCTGATCAACACTCTGGTCATGGGCCTGGTACTCTTAGCCATATAAAGTCGCCAGACATTTCAGTAAACTCTCCTAGAATTGATAAGATAGCTGAATTCCCACTAGCGTCATATGAAGATCCACTTTTTCCCGTCTATAGAACTCCAACCTCAGCCCAGGGTTCCTCAGGCTCTGCAACTTGTGGTGATCGTTCAATCATGAAGGATAAATGCACGGTTCAAACATGTGATAGAGCCTCTGTGAAGCATCAGCTGACAGATTCATGGCAGGGAATCAAGCTAAACACGTTTCGGGAAAATGCCAAGGATAAAAGTGGCTCCTCTGATCGAAATGCAACCGCTGGAGCATCAAGCCGTGCCTCTTCAGACATGTGCCGCCGGCAGTTTGACACTTCATCATTCCAACAAAGGGCTGAAGCCTTGGAAGGGTTGCTTGAATTTAGTGCAAGATTGCTACAACATGAAAGGTATGAAGAACTAGGGGTTTTATTGAAACCATTTGGGCCAGGGAAGGTTTCTCCAAGGGAAACTGCTATCTGGTTGAGTAAGAGCTTCAAAGAGAACACACTCAACAGTGAAGAACCCCTATAATCTGGCGTTTTATGTGCTTTAGTAATAGATGTAACAATTTGGAGTGTTCGTTTTTCTCAACCTCCGACACCATGTAGCATTTAAACAACAACTGATTTTGTAGGTTATCATTAACAGGTTTCTTCATTCAGTTTTCTTGCTGAATCATGTTCATTCAAGTTTGCAATCTGACAAAACGAACAATTCCTGTCCGTCAATTGTTTATGTGGCCATATTCTGCCCTTTCCCTTTTCTCAAACCTTATCCTGACCGGAAAAGGACGAAGAGTTAAGGTTCTAGTCTTGACTTCAATGCATCGATTGATTACATTAGTAGTGTTTTCTTGCAGGGACACAGAAAAATGTACAAGCAGCAATTATCGTTAACCAATTTATATCTATCGACGCTCTAGTTGAATACAATTTCAAAAATCTTCATCCAAGCCACTATGCTTTGCTGCTTCTGATGCCTGGACTGCCCATCTAGAATCCCGCGCAACAACACTCTACGGCTCCAAAATGTTCAGAAAGGTAATTCACGGTATTCAGGTAAAATTCAAAAAGGCTATAATTATTATAATCGGTGCACCGAGCATATCCACTCTTCCGGGATCCCATTATTGTGGAAATTGGATTTCTTGCTTTTTGTTGGGAGCAATATAGTTTCACTTTCAATAATACGAATCATTGGTCGCCTTGCCCAAGCTGGTGTTGAAGGACTCATTTGTGCTGTCAGTGGATGACTCGTAATGGTTCATAACCAAATGATCCAGGTTTCCGTGGTGGACAAAGCGTGAGGAGTTTGATGACAGAGACTGCCTTCGACCATCCAAATCTAAAGAAAAAATCATGATTCAGTTAAGGTACAAAAATACACATGTGCAAAAAATACTTTTTTACTATTAAGTTTGACTTTTTTATGCGTTGTTGTCTCTTCACTCACTAGCTAATCATATCTCCTTTCTTTGGTTGGTGGAGCCACCAGATACAAAGGCTTGGCACCTTCGGTTCTAGCAAATTTTCCAAAATAACACAAAAAAAAAAAATGTCAGATTGGACCACTGTGCAAACATATTACCAAAATAACTCATTTTACGTAGCGCCACACTGCCACACGTGGCATGGCGCCATTGCGCATGTGGCGCTGCCACGTGGCATGCCACAAAGTGGCACCACTTGGCATGCCACATAAGTGGTGCCCTTTAACAAATTTTTTTTTAATTATTATAATTATATATTATTATATTTAATATATATTAAATATAATATATATTATATTTTATATATAATATATATATCATATTTTAAAATGCTGTGATATATATCACATTCAAAGCCAAGTCAACCAAGTGTTCACGATTTCAAAAATTTTATGAAATATTCCTTTTAAAATGATGTCTTATTTTCGAAAAAATTTTCTGAATGGGACACTACCTCGCACCCCGCAAGGGGCACTGCCCCTTGACCCTGCCAGCTAACCGGCTAGCGGGGCCGTCATAGGGTTCCGGCTGATTGTTCATAGCGCGAGAAATAAAATCATGATATATTATATATGCATTATATATGTATTATATAATATTTTTTTTTCAAGAAAAAAATATATAATATATTATATTAATAAATTACATATTAAATTATATATATATATATATATATATATATATATATATATATATATTATAATATATATTTTATATAAAATATAATATATATTATTAATACAATATATTATTATATTATGACTCATAATTGGTCATTAGAGAGAAGCAAAAAAACATAAAGGCAACAGGATTGTCGAGGACGATGATGTTGCAGGCAGCAATGAAAAGTAAGGGGGTACGATTGTTGAGAGGGCAATTGTGGCTCCAATGACTAGCTTGACTGCATTGGAGCAAATATCGAACGGACGGTGAGTTCTCTGGACCGATCGGTGATCTTGTTGAATAGGAGTGTTAGGCAAAGGGACTGGAAAAAGGGGAGACGATGAGAAATAGTAAGAAGAGACGCAGTTTTTAATGGGTATTGCGAGGTTCGAACGACCAAGAATAATTGTCAGTGGCGTCAGCATGGTTTAATGGGTATTGCGAGGTTCGAACGACCAAGAATAATTGTCAGTGGCGTCAGCATGGTTTTAAAAACAACAGGATTGTCGAGGAAGATGATGTTGCAAGCAGCAATGATGGGGATGAGCAAAATGATAAAAGTGAGATTGATTGGCAAAATGCAGAATTACCTGTTGGTTGTGGTAACATGGGCAAACATGGGCAATATTTAACGACTGGTGATGAAAGAGATGGTGTTCCTTGTGGATCTTTTGAACTTGATCTGCTGGTTTGCTTGTTGATCTTTTTGGAGTATATTATATTAAATATATATGAAGATTTAATTCATATAATATCAAGATTAAAAAAGTAATAATTAAATCGCGCTACGAAAAGCTACGATTTAATCGCGCGATACTATATCACTACGATTTAATCGCGCTACGAACAGCTAGCACGGCAGTCCCGTTAGAACATTTGGTTGCCCTGGCTTTGAATGTGATATATATCACATCATTTAAAAATATGATACATATATTATATATAAAATATAATATATATTATATAAAATAATATATATTATATTTAATATATATTAAATATAATAATATATAATTATAATAATTAAAAATAAAAAAATATTTGTTAAAGTGGCGCCACGACTTTGTGGCAGTGCCACACGTGGCGCCACGAAATGGATTATTTTGGCAATATGTTTGCACAGTAATTCAATCTGACAATTTTTTTTTTTATTTATTTTGGAAAATTTGCCTCCGATTCTCAAGTTACTTTCCTGTTTTCACCAACTCCTGTCCTCACAATATTTGATTTTATTATCGTTTTTGCATATTTAAATCTTTCACCTGTAATCACATTTCCCTCTCATTATTCATATTCGACGATATTAAGAATCTACTAGTCTAGTTTGCAAAAATGTAAAAGAATATATAATTACAAGGGTTAAATGGCAAATTTGCCCCAAAAGTATACATTGAAGAACAAAGTTGCCCCAGAAGTTTTTTCAGGCTAAATTTCACCCTAAAAGTCTAAAAACGTAGAAATGTCGCCATTTTTTCATTAAAAGCTAATGTTGATTATTGAAAAATTGACGTTAATAGTTAACTTTTTAACGAAAAAAGACAACATTACTACGTCTTTAGACTTCCGAGACAACTTTGAGCCAAAAAGACTTTCAGAGTAACATTGTTCTTAAGCATGTATTTCTAAGACACATTTACTACTTAACCCTAATTATAATGAGACTACTTATAAAATGGAAAAATTCCACCAAAAGAACTTTGAAAATATAAATAAAATAGTGTTTTGAATAATCATTATATCAGAAAAATGTTAATACCTTCTTTTTTTCAAAATTTAAAGAAAATGACACAAATACCCTTATATATTTTGTCATTTGCTTTTTGTCATTTGCATTCAGCCGTCTGCACAGCTCAGCGTCTGCTGCTTCTTCTACTCAGTTTTGCATCTGAGCAACAAGAGGCGGGCGCCGTACCTTCTAGTTCACCCATTCAACTCTTTGGCCTCATTCAAATAATATTGCCATCATATCAATCCTTTCTGCGCATTCAGCTGCAGCATCGGAGGAAAACAATAATGGAGTATGGGTCACATTCAACGTGTAAACCATCGATTTACTCAGTGATTTTCAAGTCGACATGCCCGTATAGTAAAACAAAAAATGGAAAGTAAAATGGAGAAGACGAGAGTGATTTCTGAGAAAGTGCTTTCAGTATTTCTCTGCAATTGTAACAATCTCAATATGACGCTTTGTATGGTAAAGCCATTGACTTGCCTCCCACAATTCTCTCTAACTGCCCTAGCACTTCCATTATTCACTCAACGGACTGAAACAGAAAAATGGGAACCTGAACAAGCCTCACTTATTTTGAGTTTTTGACTCAGTAAAACAAGCACCAGAAAAATAAAATAAAAAAAACAAATAAGATTTTTAAGTCACATGCTTTCGGTCTGCAAGGTTTAAGCTAATTTTTAATATATAGCTGAATAAACGACACGTCGATAGTGAAGTGCAAATGACTAAATATGTAAACGCATTTGTGTCATTTCATTCAAATTTCAAAAAGAACATAACGTACTAACATCTTTCGGTACTATACATATTTAAAACATCATTTTCATTCTCCACTATATTTAGAGTTCTTTTTGTCTCCCTTGTAAAATTTATGAAGCATATATTGATTCCCCCCCCCCCCCCCCCGCCCTCCTTCTTCTCCAACAATTTATTGATTCTTTTAGATTACTTCGCACATAATGCTTCAGCAGTATGCAGTAAATTTTGAATTCACACTATAAAAACTTTAAGTTAGATTGATACAAATAAGCCACTGACCATGCAATTTTCTGCATTGCTCCTCCTTGGGGAAGTACTAGGAAATGCACACCATCCAATTCAGCTGGTAACTTTTTCATACTTTACGTTGTTGTTGCATAAAGGTCAATGCTACCAACTTGCAGCCGAGTAGTTGATTGAACATCCCTAGATGCCAGAAACTTCAACCTGCTAATCCACACTTTCTGAGTCCGGAACCAAAAATATAAAACAGGGCCAAGAGATGCGTAGGTTAATACCTGAAAACATTAGATGGCAAACTCAAGGAGGAAATTGTGTATGTTCTACGCTGGAAACGATCTTCAAAGACCTGAGAGGTTTGCTTATCCAGAACCTGCCAGCTGTTCCCATTATCATCGCTCCCTTCAAGGACCCTGAGGACAAATGCAAAAAAAGGTCATCCATAGAACACTTGCCTTAGCTGAAGCATCCACCGGAACATTCTTGACAAAGCAAAGAAAGGGTCCCACGGCTTTCTAAGAGAAAATAACCAACAGAAAAGAGTCCCTTGCAGGAGCATCAATCCCAATTTATTTAAAAAGAGTAAGTAAACCAAAGCATCGTTTGGTTCTAAAAACAACTTTGCATGCCATTCTTTTTTTCACAGACAAACACACACACTACACAGGATCAAACCTGTGACCTCTAACCCAAAGGGAGCGGTTTGTTACCTTTGCATGCTATTCGGATTACATTAAAGCTTAAGAGGTAAGGTATAAACTGGTCAAACCTAACTATACTATTGAATTCTTTTAGCTTTCCATGCAGAATTGAATTGTTTGGAACGCTCAACATGAAGCAAACAAGATGAGAATTTAACTTGGCTGAATCCGGATTTCCACTCAAGCTTGCTGGTTGATTTGGAAAGCAAGATTTCTTCAAATTCTCCAAGACATGGATGACAATTGGTCCCCTCCTAAGATCAATTGGGTCCATTTTTGGATGTGGACTGATCAGTAATTCAAAAGGGGAAGGCTAGTTGTAGGTGTCTAGTATGAGACTCACAGGAAAACCATATCAGATGTTTCATGAAAAAGCTAGGATTAAGAAGCAGCGCAGGGGCTGAGTTGTTCCTAGTGACTCGGCAGAAGCAGCAAATAAGATTATCATAGATAATGGTGTGAGCTTGCCTACGGTTGATATGATTGAGGATATTAGGAATCTCCTTGATAAGGAAAGGAACATTACGTTTTATCATGTCTACTGCAAGGCCAGTATGTTGCTTGACTTGCCAGATTGACTCACAATCTTCATTTTCCTTGCTTATTATTATTATTATTATTACTGATCCTTCTTTAGGTTGCAAGGCGTTAATTTGATGTAGATAAGCAGAGCATCCATGGTACCTGCTTTTGCTTTTTGTCTTTGTTGGAATATTACTCCCTCTGCTCCTTAATATAAGAACTACTTTGTTAATGTGATTTGATCTTCCTAAAATACCCATATGCAATATTAAATCATATATAAGTTAGGCAAATTAGCTTTAAAATAAAATGGGTTGAAATATCGTATTTAGGACCGAATCCAACCCTCCAACTAGCTCTTGTATTAGAAAATGGAGGTAGAATTTATTTAGATTGCATTAGTAGTAGATGGTAGCAATTATTAACAAAGTGTTTATTAATAGCTCAGGCTTTTAATCTTCCTCATCTTTAAGTCAACATAGAAACTCTTCTTTCTCTACCTTTCAGAGTCTTCTCATTTGGTTTTCCCGTAGCCTATTATTTAAAAAAGGAAAAAATGGTAAAACATCAGTTGACCAAATGTTCCACGGATCGTACCAATCCATAGGATCCCTTTCTGGTGCATCATTGGCTGACATCAACTCATATGCGGCAAGTTCATACTTCTTCTTATCAAATGTTCTATACTCGATCCAACAACCTAGGAGATCAGTCAAAAAATAATCTATTAATATCAGAATATGCGAAGTAACATTTGTAGCTTTTAACCTCATGAAAACGGAAGAGAAGGTTGGGAATAAAGTAGGATAACACCTTAATGCTGGCATTTAACCTGTATTCAACATATATACTTTGGTTGTATGTAAGAAGTAGAGGTATTATCTAATTACAATAAGAAAAAATATTTCATTAGAAAAGAATTAGTTGGGGGTATAAAATTCAGGGTGATCAGTATTTAGTATAGCAGGATGAATAGTGAAACACAGCGCAAGCTATAGTAGAGCGGAAAGCACGGCCAACCCAGTCTAGATAATCCTTAGAAACTAAAGCACTATCTTGGTTAGTAAGCTCTACAGAACTAAATTTAAGCTTTTGCGACATTCTCTACTACATTAAATAAATTATTTCATTTGGTCAACTGTACCTCTAGCACCACTTGGTTCTTCCCATTTTGTCACTCGGTTTCCATCAAATGCTGATGTTACCTGAAAGACGATTGTTATAATTATATATCCCCAAATATACAAGTAACAAGAAACCTAAACTAAGCTGGCTGTATATACACTTACAATCCCAAAAGGCAACTCTTCTGCACTAGCAACAACCAAACCAGAGTGTATTCTGTTCAACTTCAGCATTGGCAATGCAAGGGAATCTCTACTAAGCGTTTCACATTTTTCAAGATTGGATATCATATCACCCAGGGCATCCAGCAAAACAGGCAATGCCAAAGAAGTTCTAACAGGGTCACCAGCCAAGTAAATTTCAACCATTCCATCTGTGTTCACCTTTTCCAGTGAAAGAGCATCGAGTAGCTCATCAAAAGATGGAAACAACTTCTGAAATATTGCATTATTTAGAGCAGAATCAGATGAGGTCCTTCTTGTTTTGAAGGGGGAATCTCGAAGCTTTATGACTATTCCCCGCATAATCCTAAGTACTTCAACAGCTTCAGATCTTGTTAGTTTTTCGTCAACTAATCGATAAAGAATGGGACCAAATGCATTATAAATTCTTGTCACATGCTCATCTACACACAAACAAACAGGACGTGAAGAACTTAGTGTGGAATTCTTGTTGGAACCAAGTTCCATTCTTGATTTACGCCATTCCTCATCCCCACTTCTCCTTCCAGATAATGAGACTGAGACATCATCTTCAGAATGTAAACATCTCTCAAGAAGTTGTTTTTCCTCCAGATCACGGGCTTCAATGATTGAAAGTTGTTGAGATGCAAAGCCTCTTCGACATTCTTTTGTTATATTAGTGAGTACAGATGACAAAGCACGCTCTGTGATAATGTCACGTCGAGATAGAACCTATGATTTTAATTTAATAGCAAAAATACTAACAATAGTTAAACACTTTAAAAATATTATGTATGTTTCAAAATCATTACTGATAAGGTAGGTTTTTTTTTTGGAAGGAAAAAAAAAACATAGTTGCAAAATCTACCTCATGCCACTTCCTAGTGTACCGGTTGGTGACATCATAAACTCCATCTTTGGCCACCGCAATGCAGTAGTTTAATTCCTTATTCCACCTATGGCATAAATGAGAAAATGACACAACACTGAGCAAGGCAAAAATTTCTCTGTACTAATACCAAAAAAATTTATGAAGGCACTTCAAAAAGTGAATATACCCCTTTTCGTATAATAATGGCTTGTCATATACTCCTTCGCATGGGTCAAGATGCATCCACCTGTAAGATCGTGAAACCTCAGAGACAAGTAACGCCCCAGCAGAATATAAAAGCCAGCAGATTTTGGGTCAATTCTACCTTCCCAGGAATTGTGAGAAGCATTCTGTCCAAACATGATCTGTAAAGTCCACAACCTGGAGATAAACTAAAACCAGCATTGGAAAACTTCCTCAGGAAGTTTACTGACATACATATTCCCTAGCTAGATGATGATAGCTTCTTCAAAGTTTACAGGACTTAAAGTTGATCTTTAAATGCATGTTGTGCAAACAAATTGGTGGGGACAAACCAGGCGTGAATCATAGCCAAAAGCTCGGCAACAGAGTGTAAAGCAATTAGCCCATTCCCCACAACGGCCCTTTTCTGTCTCCAGTAACTGCAAATCAAAAGCAAAAGCAAAGAACGAGAATAACCATTTACACATGCCACACTTAGCCCTTAGTTTTGCCATTTTGCCAATAACATATTATAAAACTAAATTTTATCACAAGTTGAATACCTTTATTGGATCATTGTAGCGAGGAAAACGAGTGAGTTCGGAGCAGATGGTACATCTGTGTTGTTGTGAATATAAATGAAGATAACAAAGGAAGAATGAAGCCAGTCAGGTAGAGAATGGAAGCAGAACATTAGCCAACCCAAACAGGACTTGAAAGAAAGCTTTATAAGCAAAAGACCAGAACTAAAGTAACAATGGTCAATCAAGTTAAACGGTGGTAAAATCATCAGTATCACCAGGTCTCCCAAACTTGCATAGGAATGTCATGAAGGAGCTTATACCAAGATACATTTTGCAACTACTAAACTTTGGCTAAATATTGTTCAAATTTCAAACAGGAAAGATAATTGGAACTTAACGCATGTGTTCTTTCTTTTCCCCCCACCTCAATGAGTTAGAATGAGTTAAAATCTATCTACTGACGGTCAAGATCAAACCAAGCATATCATTTAAAAGAAGAAAAAATTAATCAGAAAGGTCACCACGGAATGGCAATAAAATATTACCACAATTACAAGTAAAACCTCTAGTTAATTAACAAGAAAGAGCCTGTTGATCCTGAAGCACTAAAATGGTCTTAACTATATAGAAACCACTTAGCTGATTCTTCAAATAAAAGTTGAAGATTAATTGAATCATAATGGATGTGCGCAATTAGTTCATCCAACATGTTACCAGATAATTCAGATATTTAAATTTGGTAATTAAAGAAGTTGCATGCCATGAAGATTGCACAAGGAAAATAGGAAAAGAAACACACACATCAAAATTTAAGTCATATATCTTATGGCCATACCTATGAAGTTCAACCCTGGATGCCCTATAGTCAGTCTCAGAAGGAAGAAGAACATCAGCCATGCCCTGGCGTACAGTTTCGTTGCCACAAACATGGCAAGGTAGTAAATCAACCCATCTATTGAAAGAAGCCATAATCCGCCCCAAAACAAAAAGAAAAAGAATGATCAGATGCAACAAGTACAGGAAAACAATAAAAAAGAAACCTGCAGAAGAGAACACAGATGTAAATTTACTGGTGTATAAAATATATCTCAGCAACGATGAATTATGGTTAGATGAAAAAAAATCCACAAATTAATGAACAGGAGAATTCTGCTCTATCCAATCTCAAGGGAAAGATTAGCCATCAACGTATTATATATAGGGAAGTTCACGCCCAAGGCAAGGGTCAAAATGACGTTGTCTCCTCATTCAAAGTGCATCATTCAATCTTGCGGCTTGTGGCCATACCATATAACCACTCTACGGTACTTTTAGTCTTTAGTAGAAATGATCACATGGATGTTAAAACAATGAAAATTTTCGCAATTGAAAGCATGTTTCATCACTTGTATTTTGAACAATTCCGCAGTCTTCTAAGGCTATTATTGGGAACAAGGCAGAATTTGGAAACTGAAATTACTTGCTTAATGCCAGCAGATCTGCCCATTGTTTCAACATTCACAAGTTTATCTCAAGTTTAAGAATTACAGAGTGGTTAGATCCTAGTGTTACAAAAGCCAAAGGGTTGAATGCCACACTTTAAACCACAAGGGACAAACTAACCTTGAGCCAAACCAAAAGAAGTTAAGTATGAATTACCCCTCATTTTAAATTAAGAGTTAACAGAAAATGTAATGAATAATGATCTATACCTGAAGAATTGTTTAAACCAGAAAAGCAGCTGCAGTAGAAAAGCATGATCTTTTTCAGATTTTGATGGATTGAAGTTCCCTTCCTGAAAAATGTTCATTAGATTTACAAATCACCATATAGCAATATCAAACAAGCTATGCGATGGAGAATAAGAAGAGAACATTAGGGTACATAAATCAGTGAAAGAATTACTCTGGGTGAAGAAAATCTAGGATTATTTATTTCATTTCAGAACTCAATCTATTATCTGTCTTCTTATTTTATTTTATTTTATTCTCTGGCTTCTTATTTTATTTTAATTTACTGTTATGAGCTTCCTATAGATCAGTAATTGTATGTTGTTTTTTTCATGCCAAATTGAATTGTTAGTTATCTCCTTCCAACCTTCTTCCCTTCCTCTCTCGAATTACGTCCCTCTTCCTCCTTCCTCTCTGCTTTTCCCTTGACTGATCTAAATCACCGTGCTCATAACATAGAAACAAAATCTCAACTCTCAAGCTCAATACTATAACAGAACCAAGACTAAAATGAAAGATATCCGGAGTACTTGAGAAATCTAGAATAAAGTAATTTCCAAAAGAATTCAGCAGTATATGAATTTTAGATCTTCATTTTCAATTGGGGCTAGGCAGTCAATATCTGGTCTTTAAGAGTTACGTTATATTTGGTAATGATCCTGCCGTTTTATGGTCTTTCATTATATACATTATCAGCATTCCTGTAAATCGTCCTCATAGCGGTGCCCATTATTTCATTAGATGCCAAATACAATGCTGAAACCAGTTAGTAATTCAAAAAATTCACAAAAACGTAAACCATGACCAGACTTGCTTAGTGAAGACCTTCGTTTCCAAACTGGAAAAGGTTTCTTGAATAAGCTTTTATAATTATAATTTCATATAGCAATTTCGACCGCCAATCAATTTGGCATTAAATTCCTAAAATGACAAGTAAAAGCAACTCTATCAAACGATTTGACGTCAAGTTGTAGTCCTCCCCATTATAACGCTCATATGCCATGCCTCCTTTTAAAGAGACAAAAAAACTCACTAACCTTGGCCAAAGAAACCAACGCTTTCTCCTCGAGTTCTTCTATAGGAACCTTTTCCCGAGCAGCTTCCTGGCGTCTCGAATCCTCGTACTGTAGGAATCAGGGTATAAGACTAAAAAAGATGGCACCATTGGAGATTTGGAGTTGCAAATATCATTAGGAAAAGGAATCCGAATAATGCTACTCCGTGGACTATGGCATAGTTTCATTTTTACAGGCAGCTTCATGAACTTAAATGTCGCGTATTCATCTCTATCAGCTACCAAACATATGAAATTACCATTTGGACTCTATCAACGTAAGACCGTATTCTATTCCCAAATTGTCTATCTTCCTCCTCCGCCTGTACACAGGCAGAAAAATAGATAAAAGAGAAAGATGATGAGTTTCAAATACATATGATATGCACTTCGAAATTTGCATCCAATTCCAAAACCTCTAAAAAAAAGACCCCAAATTCTCGCAGAAAAGGGGAGGGGGGAGCACCTGCAAGAGTCTGGCCAACTCCTCGTCTGATTTCAGCAATTCGGTATTCTGAGTGCTTGATTCTGCCTGCTGTTCATGTTCGTCGATGGAAACCAATCGCAGCTTCTCGGAAATTGTGATGAGATCGGAGTCACTTGCCACGGGGCGATCATCTTCACAACCATAAATCTGTACTGAAAGTTATCGATGAACAAAAGAAAGCATAGCGCACATAAGGACAAGCAAGTATAAGACAGAATAGATGAAGAAGAACTGAGACCTTTTGCTCATCGGGAGGGATAGAGGTGAGGGAGAAGAGCTGGGTTTTGAAAACCTGCAGAAGATAACGAAGTCGCGTTACAGGAGCAGTGGAAAGGGGGGAACAGAGGAAATGATTTAGAGAGGAACGCAGGCATACTTCGAAGCCATGGTCGGGATCGTATTCGACATCGAAGTCGGAGTCGTTGTGGAGCACTTGAAACTTTCGGGCCACCATTTTTTATTTCTTCAGCAACGCTGATTTCGCAGTTCCGAGGCTGAATTGTCCGTGGTATCGGTGGGGTGACGAGTCTAGTGAGGGTTTGTTGTCTGCTATTTTTCTTCCTTTCGATCTCTTTCTTCCACCCTTTTGGCGCCAGGGGGAAAAAAAAAGAAGGAAAAAATCAGATGGTCAATGGAAAGAAGAACCCGGCTTTCGTGCGGTGCTTTTAGCGTCGTTGCGCTCCAATACTCCGTACTATGTCGTTTTAACCCTAAAAAGCTGCAGCTGCCTCTTTTTTCTTTTCTTTTAATATTTTAGGGTACTAACATGTGCTAAAAAGATACTTCATGATATTAACCGATACTGAAAAAATATTTTATAATCTTAAAAAATACTTCATGATCTTAAAAAATTATTTTAGCATCTTGAAAAAAATCCTAAAATGATACTAATAATTGCTAAAAAATTACTTTAAAATACTGACTGATACTAAAAAAATACTTCATAATATTAAAAACAGTATTTCAAAATACTGAATAGTACTAAAAGAATACTTCCGAATACTAAATAGTACTAAAAAAATACTTCATGATCATCAAAAGTTATATTCCCTCTAGTCGTTATTATAAGGCACCAACCACTATTTCTCACAAACCAAGAAATAGAAGTTAGGTCATTAATTGGGTCCAAAATTAATAAATGTTTTCAATTTTACCCCTACTTTAATGATACTTTAATTATGTAGATTTAAATAAGTTAGTTAAAAATGAGGGCATAATAGGAAAGTAGCAATAAATGAGTTAGTTAAAGTAAGTTGGTGCCTTATATTAATGACCAAAAAATGCCGATAGTTGATGCCTTATAATAAGGACCAGAGGGAGTATTAGGATAGTGAAAAAAATTTTAAGATACTGATTGATACTAAAAATATACTTCAGGATCTTTTCTTAAGATCATGAAATGTTTTTTAAGATTATGAAGTATTTTTTCAGTATCGTTCAATATCCTGAAGTATCTTTTTAGCACCTGTTAGTACCTTAAAATATTAATAAATAAATAAAAATAAAAAAAGAGGCACCTGCAACTTTTTAGGGTCAAAACGACGCAGTATGAAGTATTAGAGCGCAGCGGACGCTAAAAGCACCGCACCAAAGCCGGGTCCTGGAAAAAAACATAAGGAACAATGCCCATAACCCGGACGTGAGAAAAAATTATTACGGGAAAAAGACAGAAATATAACCTGGGTAAAACTGTAAAAGAAAAATAAATACATTGAATTTTAATAATTTTAAAGGGATTGATTTAAAATTTTAAAATTTTATAAAATTTAAAAAATTATCTAACTACTCTTAGTTTTCTTAAATTAAAAAATTATCAACCCTTTGTTGGCCACCATGACCTTGTTGTTGTTGGCTGCCTAATATTTTTTTTGTTTCAATTTGTCAATCAAAAGTTGTCGATATAAGTATTTAAATTCTTAATAGTGATAATAAAGTTGTTAATGGTGACCTAATGTAGTTTTTTAAATTTCTCACGTTGAATTTGTCGATATGGATATGTGAGTTATTAATAACGATACTAACATTATAAATATGATATTAATACATGTTTACAACTTTAGTATTGTTATTAACAACATCTACAATTTTAGTATTGCTATTAACAATGCCTCAATTATAATTTTAGTATCATTATTAACAATTGTAGTATCAAAATTAACAACTTTTATCTGAAAAATTTAAAACAAATATATTAGGCTGTCTTTTACAACTTTAGTATTGATTTTAACTACTCAAGTATTTATATTGACAATTTTTATTTGAGAATTTTTTTTTAAAAAAAAAAACATAATCATACCACTAGAGCTTTGGTCACATGTCGATGAGGTTGGAACTCGAACGGTCCACAAAGGGGTTGGGTTTTTTAATTAAAAGAAAAAGTGGTAGTTAGGTCATTTTTTAAATTGTGCAGCATTTGAAAAATCCAAATTAGTCGTATTATTGAATTTTAACACACTTATTTATCTTTTACCAATTTTGATAGTTTTTTTTTCCTGTTTTTCCCCAAAATTATTAGCAGCAACCAATTCCTAATTCATGCTCAAGTGGTTTAAACAAATGAAGGCCTTATACTTTGTCCGCTATTTAATAATATTGGCCCAAAACAAAACAGTTATTCCCTTTTAAATATAACACAAATTACAAATATTTCGCAAACATCTTAATATAATGTTTAAACCAATAACTCATCACCGTTGTTACGCCTTAGATTAAATTTTTTATTTTCAATTTTTTTAAAAAAATCTTTTCATGTGTATAAAATAAAAAATAAAGAAATCTCTTGACTATCAAATTTCTTAAAAACTATTTTCTGTTTAAAATCATTAGTTCACTTATAAGAGATTATAGTTGAAAAGTGCATATCTCATCTCAGTGATACTCTTCAGTCATTTTTATAAAAGCTTGATAATTGAATTAATGAAAGGCAAAAATGAAAAAAACAACAAAAAAACTCTTATAAAAAAGGCTAATGTGAAATAAATTTTGAATTTTTATAAATGAGAGTGAAGAAGTAAGTAATAAGGATGGTCCAGTACTTGTTATTGGAATAAGCATTGAAGTAAGCAAGGGAGCCGAGTAACCTAATTATTTCACTTTTTCAAGAAAAGAAAAGTGGTCGTCCATAGGTAAGAGTATAAGACATTCGACGCGTGCGTGAGCTGTCCCTCACTCCGTTGATCCGAGGCCATCTTTGTGAAAATAACGCATGCCTTATAAAAGAGGCATCAAAAGTCTTCAGTTATAAAAGCAATAGCTTTGCACCGTGGCATAAAAGCTTTCCTATAGAGTTAACTTTATGAGATTCTATAATTCCGTTGGATTTTGTTCGGTCATTGAAGCTCATTGAAGCTGAGATCCATGCCATCTTACTTGGGTTTCAGATTGGCCTCCAGATGAATCTTCATCTACTCTAACTCTCTTGATGTTGTCAATATCCTAATGAGGGATTCGCCTTCAGATTATCCCCATAAGGATATCATTGGGGAAATTAGAAACCTTTTGTTTCAGAACTAGGAGGCGGTGTTTCATCATACTTCAAGAGACAACATTCCATGTATTGATTTCATGGCCAAAAAGGGCCACAGTGTTGCAATCGATGCCAGAGTGGTTATGGCTCCATCAATCCCCAATGAGTGCCTCCATATAGTTTTGAAGGATCGGCAATCTTGTCTTTCCTGATTTCTTTTGCTTGTTGTATTAAGGGCTAGAGTCCTATAATATAATCCATGTTCTCCTTATCAAGCTTCGGCTTGCCTATTTTATCCAAAAAAAAGAGTTAACTTTAGGGGTTTTTTTTTATATAAAAATTTTAGGAAAGGGGTCGAGCTCACCTACAGTTCAAGGACAAGACGCTTGGAGCCCAGTCTACAGGAGATACTAGCCAGAGAGTACACATGCCTCCACTTCTACCAACGTTACCACTACTTCCTAAATCTCTAGGATACCTCTCCCAACGCCTTGACTAAGATAAGGATCGAACCCCCTCCCTAAAAGTGAGGAAGACCGACCCCCACGTCAGCTAAACCTAAGGACGAGGATTGAGTTAACTTTAGGTTGTTTATGCCTAAAAACAACGAAGTTCAACAGGCCGATCATCTTGGGCTTGGGCTGGGTTTGCTAGCTTCCTCATATGATCGTGGGTCCATCTCTCAAAACTTATGTCCACATATATATATATATCCAATGGTTGTATCCAAAATATATATATATATATATATATATATATATATATATATATATCCAATGGTTTCAAAAAATCTTCATAAATAAATATATAACCTCATCAATTAATGGATATCCTATATGCTGAGCAGCTAAAATTTAAGGCTAGCTGTCAGCTTAATTATTCCGGGCCATGACTTTTCTATATCATACCCTCTAATTCATATATATGCTCATGAATTGAATTTTACCACTTTGCCGGGCAATAATCCCATATATCCTTTAATCTTTAATGTAATTATTCATCCTTATAATTTGTATAGAGTGTTCTCTCAAATGATTGGTCTAACATTAAATTTCTTCTCACTTGGCGCTGTGTCTAATCATTTTTATCCCTTGCGCGCGATTTATGATCTGTAGAGAGTTGCTTTCTTCGTTATATTCCCTACTATTTGTCTCGGCGGGAGTAAATATCCATCCCGCATATATAAAACAAGGCTTTTAGACCATCACATTTAGATTAGATATAGAAGATTAAGTCTAAAAAGTATGATCGATGACATCTTCATAAATATAAAGAACTTTTTAAACCGATTCCTTTGATATGAAGCATAAAAGATATTATTTAGACCAGTTGGTTAAACAACCAGTATAAAAATCTAGGCTTTTTAAAAATTAAAATGTAGATTAGTTTTAAGACATTATCTTGTTTAATTGGTATAAAAGATGAAACTCTTAAAACTACTGGTTAATAATAATCGGTTTAAAAGATAAAGAATAAAAAATAATACATTTATTAAATTTGAGACCAGTTATTAAAAATAACAGGTCTAAAAAGATGAATTTTAAAATTGGTTGTTAAGAATAGCCAGTCTAAAAATATAAATTTCTCTTTTATCATATTGAAAATTTAATTTCAATCACCTCTAAAGCTACAAACCTACTTGCTGCGCTTTAGCTTTCCCCATCTCCATTCATGAGCAACCGTGAAGAGACAAGGGCAGTCACATCACAGAGATGAATAATGACATTTCTCAGTTTTTTTAATCTGATAAATATAATAGTAAGGTTGGTGGTTCTCTCATATGTCCCTTTTTCGTGGTTTTCTCCATGTCTTTGTTTTGTTCCAAAATTTCAAAGGGCAAATACAATAGACCGTGTTGTTCCAGTATATCAAAATTTCAGTTTTCAAAAGTTTATTGTCCTTCCAATCTTACTTCACCTTCGATCCACGCATTCTTCAACTCTTCTTCATCACAACTACTTTACTGAACAATTGTTACCCATCTCGCGTCTTAACTCATACGCTTCCAACTCCAGACCAAAACTCAGATGATGGAACTCACCAATTCCGGCGACGAACTCAGGGACCACAAGCTGCCTCAAGATTCACACTCTGGACTCGAAATTGACCTCAATGAGATCCCTCTCCTTCTTTGGTTGCAACCCTACCGGACTCCATCGACATCATGTGTGCGTACCGCAAGAAACCGGCCCCTTCGCCCGACAGACTGACGAGGATTCCCGATGATGTCCACGGCTCCATTTATAGCGCCTGTGGTAAGCTTGAGGTGTAGGGTCATGTTGTAGTTTGCGAGGAGTGCAAGCGTGGCTACTCTTTTCATTATTTTAAAATACTTTTAAGATGGGTTGTTTTGCACAACCAATCTTAAAGGTCTTATAATTTTCACTTTTAAGAATAATTATTTTACATATCTTAATTTATCTAAAAAGTTTTTTTTAAGACTTGTTTCTCAACCAACTTAAAAGTAATAGATTTTTTAGACTAATTGTATTGACAGGAGCCAAAACCAGTCTAAAAAATAATTTTCACTTAGTCTAAAAAGCGGTTTTTACAGTAGACTTTTAGGGATTAGCCAGAAAGACACAATTAGCTACATTATGTAAGGCCAAAATATTTTCTAGTGAATAATGTCCCATTAAGGAAAATAAATAATATATTAGAAGAAATAAGATATACAAACTTAACCTTGATTGCTAAAACATTCAACTCTTTTGTATATATTGGTAAATCTTGTCTAGATACTCCACATTATCTATAGGTAGGATCCTCACTTTCTTTATTCGTGTCATTTGCATGTATCTATATATGTATATTGAACTAGTGTGCTATGGTAGGAATTTCGAAAAGCTAAGACTATACCGAAATCTCTACAAATTATTTATTATTAGATTGAAGGAAATATGTTATATATAAGTTAGAAGTAATGTATTTATATTCAATATAATGTTTTTGTAATTAGCAGTTGAGACATTTATTTATACATATTTTAAGACTTAAGAAATGTGAGTCTTTTAACACTCTATTCTGTGCTGGTCATCCTAAATTTTTTAGGGCGTAGTGTTCAATCCTTGTGAAGGGAAGGAGTGCACAAATTATTTGACAACCTAGACTTCACAGTGGATACCAAAGTTTGGTGAAGGCACGGGTCGAGTGACCCTTATATTTGTCCTTGTCATAGATACATTTGTTTTTATTATACATATAGTTTGAATAATTAATTATATATATATATTTATTAACAGCTATGATCAGCAATGCAATTAATCATCGCAAAGTTGATTATATCTATCCGTCGGCAATTTCATTATCTCTGGAGTCTTTGATCAGCAAAGTCCACTCGTTTAAATTATACACTCGGATCTGGTAGAGCTAAAATAAATTGATTATTTGATCTCGACAGCCTCTGTTCAGCTTTTGGAACTGACATTTTAGATGAACTCTTTTTATGCACCAAAAGTCCCTCTGTGCCTCGCATCAAATCAAGCCACGTCCAACCTACTCACCTCTTTGTTTTTTCTTATATTAAAAAAATGGCCGTATGGCTTAACTTCAAATGTATATACTTTAATTAATGAAGTCGAAGGGGGTCCAGCGCCGTCCAGAGGAAGCTTAATTAGGTTAAACTCCAAAAGGTTCAAACTTAATTAATTGGTTGGCTGTTCTTAGTCTACTGTGAAAGAGATACATGTCCCTAACGTGCCTTCGAAACATCAAATCTACATCGCTTCACTCTGCTCTTTTTCTTCCTTTAAATTATTCCGAAACACACCCACATATAATTAATATATAATTTTAAGCACCACAGAGTACACTTATGCGTTACATAAGCTTGAAGAAATATATATACTGATATATATTAGCCAGATTGAGCATGTTTTATTTGGTTCGCGCGTGTTCGTGTGACTGCATGAAATTAAAAGACTCAGTTCTGTTGTCTGTGTATTATCAATAGCATATCAATAAAAACAAAGAAAAAAAGTGAGTAAAAAGTAACATTAACAAAGCCTGAAAAGGGCTAGCTAGTGTTGACAAGGGGTAATAGAGAAAATTTATGTGGATTGATAAAGCACGCTTTAATTTATATATCCGTTGTGGCCATGGGTTGGCAGCTAGGTAGGTATAACTATAGGCGATGAGTTGTTTTGTCAAGTAAAGTGAATTAAATTATAGTGTTATATATAGCTGTAGGGGTAACATGGAGGGGTGGGGTGATGCAAATTGCAAAATGGTCCCCTATATGCATGTATATATATACACTCAAATATATATGTGTTGGATACTCTATTTGGGTTGTTCTAGTTGATGCCTACCTTACATACAACACAGAGACAATAAGATAATAAAAGTAAAGGAGAGATCGAGAGTGTGAAATGGGGATGCAAGTAAAGTTAGGATTAAGGACCTTAGAGTGTGTGTACACAAACCATCACTGGCCAAACACTGTCTGCATGTGGTGGCGTGAGCGTGATGTTTTTAAATTCTTCCCCACCGGGACCACTCCTCCACGCATCTTCCTCTCTTTAATTTGTTTTTACTTTTCATCTCTCCTATCCTAACACACACCCATGGATTCTCCCTTGCAAAGTACCTATATATATATATGTCCACCCCGTGACTGATCATTTTCTCTCTCTCATTTTTTTCCACCAAGCCCCTCTACGTGTTGTGCATTTTCTTCTTTTATATATACGTGTTCAAGTAAAAAAGCAGGGTTGAATCAGCTATTATCCTTAAATCCAAGTAAGTATGGTTCTGCAAAGACACGCAAGGGAAATTAAAGAGGGAGGGGGAGAGAGAAAGAGAGATTAACATCGCACGGGACAAAAAAGATGACACCGAAAAACCACAAGACTGGCTCCATGGCAGTGCAGAGATGGTCCAAATCTACCCTAATAAAAAAAAAATGGTGGAAAAAGAGGGTCCAGAATAAAAGGGAGGGAGGTCGAGGTGGGGAACTACATGGATCTAGTTCTATATATATATATATATATATATATATATGCCTTTTGCTGGCAATATATATATACACGCTGTATCCCAAGTTTTGTAGTGAGAAAGAGAGATGGAGGCTGCAGGTATACATAAAGCTGCGATAATCTTATGGTGCACCCTCCGGCAGTTGAAGCTGCCAGCATGATCTGAGCCTACCTTCTTATTATGCGGCAGCTACAGATCATGCGGCAGTTTCACCTGTTGAATGGGAGCATGCATCGATTTCAACCCTAATTTGCTTCCTCCGATCGCACAAACCCTAGAAAAGGTTCGGTCTCTTCTTTTTCATTCCACATGCTTTTCTGCACAATCCCTGCTAGTATTTCACACATACACGCTTCTGTTTCCTTGATTATACATATTTCGGGCTAATTATTGAACAGAAATCTAAATTTTGAGAAACTAGGGGCCGGCACGCGATTTTGGTCAAGCCTCGGGGATGGTGTGCTTCTCAACTGTATTGGTGTATATATATATATATGTTCGTCATATATATACTGTTTGTTTGTATTTCTCCTGTTCTTTTCATTTGTGGCTGAAGAGTCACAGTCCACTTCCAATTTCCAGATCTCTAAGCAATACTATTGTGTGTGTATACCCCTTTGAATCGAATTGTCCCGCTACTCCTACCCACTTTCCATCATAATTCATCATCAATAGCAGGCCTTCATCATCTACGACATTATATTCTTTGGGTAATTCAGTTTGTTTTCCAGATCCATTAGTAACGCGGAACTAATAAATAAGTTGTATTCTTTTATGTCGTTTATGTTGTTTGTTTTTTATGGAGGTATATGCGCGTTGCAATTTACAAAGCACAATATTAATCATGAATGAATAATAATTAGTAAATGATAGATATGATGAGCAGCGCTTGCTGTATATCTGTTGCCCGGCCCGGGGAGATTAAAATGAGTAGATCCGATATATTTATGACGCAGGATGGATTGGACGGCTTAGACTAGCAATTATAGACATGATTTTTTATCTGTCTGTTGGAAGAATAAAGGGGCTGATCAGCCATTCCTTTTTGATGAAAATATAGAATTCTACAGGCTTCTGCAGGTTGCGTGCCAGAAACTCCCATTTCTTTCTTTGGGGTGATTGGGGCATAAAATTGTAACTTAGGAGGCAAACAATTTAATTATAAACTGAAATAATATTAGTAATTCTTTTCATTTATCCATAGTCACATGGCGGAAACATGAAATTTTAATTTGAACAAGATAGATAGATCAGGGGAAAAGGGAAGGAAGGAAGGAAGGGGATACATAAAGAAAAAGAAAACGTCTAATTCATTAAGCTGTCTATATATTCGATCAGACCAGACAAAATTAAGCGGTCCATGTGTGTGTGTCGTCTAGGTGGGCACAACAGCCTCTATAACGCCCACAAGATTCCTAGTGGTTCATGATCATTTAGTTTGAAATTAATGGTTCATTTGAGCTTTCCTTTAATTAATCCGGATAGGGGAGGAGTATATAGAGAGAATAAAATTTTAAAAATAATAAGAAAAATTACTAGTAATATTTTTAAAAGCTTTCCCTCCTGAAGTTTCTCGTTTGGGTTGAGATGGAGTATATGGACTTTTCTTTAACCTCGATCACCTATATGTCCCTAATGAACCAAGGCAGGAGGAGCGATATTAAGCTTAGTAGAAGCTTTCCATCTATGAGTAAAAAACCTGGTGGTCCACATAGCCCGGTCCAACTCGACCTGGTCTGGTAAGCAAAAAATCAACCCAAAACAATATTGGGCAAACTAACCCAAATTGGTTTGTTCGGGTGGGGCGAGACTTCAGGTCAAGGGCTCAGACCCCTTGGTTTGGTCCAATCTAACCCAAATATATATTAACACAAACTCGCAGTCACAGCTATGGAAGCATATCCTCTCAAAGCTCTTATAAGGACCCGTCACAGTCAAACACTCACAGTCTCACTCACACACACACCGACACAAAACAACTCATCGCTCTCTCTCCCTCTTCAACCCAATGTCGAAGAGAATGGGTCGATGGTGGTCATCATTAGATTTGATGAGCACAACCTAACCTTGCTACTTTGAAGAGATCCTATTGTTGAGTTGATTGGAGACCAAGCACATAAAAATGCATGAAATAATTTTTGAATTAAAGGATCATAGCTAAGAATCATATAGCCGATCAGAAATCAGAACCGAAGGGCTAAAAAGAATAGAGGAAACATAAACCTAATGACAAATGCTCACCCTCTATATGACTTGAAGAACTCGAAATTTGAGGAAGAAAATTTTCAAGAAAAAGGAGGAAAACAAAAAAGGCAAGTCTAGTTAAGAAAACTAAATATAGCTCGATGAAATTACACAGAAAAAAAATCAGTGATGAACATAACCTACACTCAAACTTAGAATCCCAATACATGTAGAAGAAAACCAAGAAAATTAGACAAAGAGGCTATAATGAATTAAGGAAAAGATTATGCATACAAGGGAAAATGAGACTTGGAGAAAACAAAATGGGATTTTTTGATAGAGAAGAAATGAGAAAGGTTTTTCTTCATTGGACTAAAAACGAAAAATGCAACCTTTTCAGATCTAATGATGACCACCATCGACAACCCAACTTTTTTAGATATGGGGATGTAGTTGGCAATGAGGCAAAGAGGAAGGGTATGGTGGTCGAAAGACAAAGGGGGTGGGTGGAGTGAGCCAATGAAGAAGTAAGGCGACGTGGGTATTGTAGCTTAGACTAACATACCAAAGGAGAAGGCGCCGCCAAGGAAGTCTCAAACTTTAGGGCAGCTCTGGTGAAGACGAAGACTCAAAGAGTTGGTTGTTGGTTGAACCACCACCTTCTACGGCCACATCTGGCAAGGCATCGAGGGTTGAGAAAGAAAGATAGAGATGAGACTCTGAGAGCAAGGAAACAAAGAGAAAGGGAAAAAGTGTGAAAGAAAAAAATAAATGAGAGAGAGTGGTCGAGGGGTCACAAAAGTCATTCTCTCATAAAAAAAAGTCCTAGATTGCCTTGACCGGTCCAGCCAGTCCACTAGATCGATATGGCCCAGCCTGAGTTCGGGTTGTGCTAGACCAAACCATAACTTAGTCTGGCTTGTCTAGCTAGAGGTCCTATTAGGATCAAACTTTGGATTAAGGCCAAACCCATTCATGTTTGGTCCATGATCAACCCTACCATCTAGGAACCTAAGCTACGCCTACATGCCTTGTAATTTACTTAATGCCAAAGAAATGTACATATGGAATATATAATAAGTAAGGTTGTTGGATTGAGGCCTGTAGAAGTGGAAACAATCTCATGATTAGGAGTACTGCAAAACATAAATTTAACAACACTAATTAACATATGTTTTTAGAAAACAAAAGTTAAAAAGGAGGTGATGACATTTTTAAAATTTTGACTTAACTTTAAATGATTGTTTCTGGATATTCCGGTTTCCAGCCCTACACGCAGAATATTCTAACTTGAGCTTCGACCGCCCGTTGAAGCTTTGGCGACGATGACTGGTTGGGGTAATTTTTTAAAATAAAAAATATCTAAGGGAAAATTGATCTTTTCCTTTTAATTTCGATCAAGGCATTGAGCCTAACATCTCTATGGGATTGTGTATATTCAAAACACCTTTTTGTCTTTTATCATTTTTAAAGTTCTTTATTAGGGATTTTCCCTAATACATTTGCATAAGTCACATTATAAATATCAATCATTATCAATCAATCAATCATCAACTTTATATTAGAGATCTTGTAATACTCGCTTAGTAACTCGTTTAACTTACAAACGAGTTAGATACTCACACCATTGAAATTACTCATATGTTTTTATTGGGATTTGATTGTAAGAAATGAAGCAAATTGAATTTAAAATTATAAGTTAAATCATGAATTATAACTATATAAGTGTGGTCCAAGCATGCATACCAAGGAGTATCAAATTCCATGATTGTAGGGATTTCTATAACTAGGTTATTAGAGCAATGAATTATATTAAAATTTTTATTAATGGGATCAAATTTAGGTTAAACGGTTTACTTCCTATTTGGTTGACATAACGGATAATCACATCGTCGAAATTGTCCATGTGCAAGTATTGGGGTTTGAATATAAAGAAGAAAGTAAATTAAATTTGAAATTATACGTTAAATTGGCAATCATAATTATATAAATGTGATCCAAGCATGCCAAGGAACTTCACCATCCATGATTGTAGGGATCTCCATGAATTATATTAATAATTAGGTTATTAGTGCAATAATTTTTAAAAAGTATATCCTAATGATTATGATTTGATTTTGAAATAGTGATTCCTTGTTTTTATTATTGGCGAACAAAAATTATATCTCCATCAATGATATTAATATCGCAAGGATGAAAAATGAAGTTTTGGAATATTGATCAATAATCGATATATTAATACCGCAATAATTATAATTAGGGTATTAATCAAGAAATTAAAAGTATTTGAAGGTAATTTTGTTGACTTTAAAAATAAATTGGCTTTAAAATTTCATGAATGATAATAATTATTGCATGAGCAACCAATTAGACCTCATAAAAAGAAAATCATTATTTTTCAGATGCATTATAAATTTTTGGAAATATATAAAAAGAAGTTTATGAAATTCATTATTTCAACTTTTGATGATAATTAGATATTAATTGAGATACTGATAACTTTTTTTTAAAAAAGAATGATAGTAATTAACTTCAAAAGCAAGTGATCAAATTTCTAAAGAATAAATTTATAATTTTTTAAATGAATAGATATTCTTACATAATTTTGTTCTTATTATATGTCTAAATCAAACAAATAATATTTTGGCATGTCTCACTTCAAGCAACACTCCTTGTGCAATGCATGGGGAGGTATAGCTTAATATTAAACTTTTCGCAAAACCTATGTAGTCTTTTTTTTGTTTTCGCTATGTTCGCCCCTTATTATATATATAACCAAAGGAGTCACGGGGAAGAGAAGGATTAAGAAAAATATAACGATAAATGAGTTACAATTTAATAAGAGTGATATTTGTAAAGTATTGGTAATTTTTGAAATTACCAAGAACTCTAATAACCCATTTGATTCGATTCGATTTCATGGGAAATGATTAGATGTAATATCCTGATACAACAAACCAATTATATTATTTAGTTGAGCTTATATAATGTAAAAAAGATTATATTTTGTAATTTTGATTTCATCATTTGATGTAATCAGAATCATATTGTTATGACTAATAAAATGATGATGTGCAGACATCATGTAATTAAATGAAAAAGATGCCATTATAATTTTTTAATTTAACTAAAGTGGCCACCCATAAATGATGTTAAATATTAAATAATTACCACATTAGATATTAAAAAATTTAATTAATTATATAAAAATATATAAAAAAATACTTTCCTATTAAAAAAGTTATATTCTACCATTAAAATATACCATTAAATAACATTCCTAGCTACCATTAAATATTAAAAAATTATCATGAAACTAAGATGTACACTACATAATATTTCTACAATTAAATATTAAAATATTATTACAAACCCAAATGTATCCAACGTGTACATTGCACAAATTGAAAAAATTACCTTAAATCCGCGGATGTGTATATTATACATACATGGTGAAAGATATGATCATGGATCAAACAGCCAACATCATAGCGGCAAACTCTTGGTAATCAAAGGAGACCATCGCCGTCCAAATCAGCAACTCTCATCATCTGCTCGAGTTCCTCCTCCGTCACCCTCTCCCCCACAGTTATCATAACATGCCTCAACTACAAGTTTTGAATTCGCCAAATTATATTAATTAATAAAATGGACATATATACTATAGCTAGAAGAGTGAATTATTAATTGCATGTACGTACCTCTTAGGTTAGGGTGGGAATAAGTCAGACCTTTATCAGGAGCCTACGGCCTAGTCTACTTTAAGCTTAGCCTAGCCAATTTAGTAAATAGATCAGACTTAGGCTTAGGCCTATTGTTATGTCTATTTAGGTAAACACGCCAAGCCTATTTTCATAAGGCCTAGCCTTCAGGCCTACAGGCCTGGCTTATTTAGTTTTTTTTTAAATGTTTTATTATGCATAATTATATATGATTTAATCTAAATTAATTTTGTAGATTATTTATATAATTAATAATTTATTCTTAATCTTAAATTTCACATTTCTCCATTTATCAATGAGCTTAACCTTTTCACTTATCAATTGGTCACAACTACTTTTCTTTCTTTCTTTCTTTCTTTTTTAATCACCCAAGGTGGCAATGCTAGCTCACTACTCCTCTCTTGGTTTTATGTTATTTGATGTAACATAAAAATTGCAATAAGTTTATTCTAGTGATGTGCAAATGAAAATGATCCAAATAGGAGGAGTTTGTCTTATTTTCTATAAGAAAAATAAGAGGTAAAATCTAGTTTTACATGCCACTTGTCGTGGTTGGTTGATTTTAAGAAATATATCTCATTAGTTAATAAATGATTGATTTTTCTTATTCCTATTTGCTCAAACAATTATTGTTATAAGGTGTTCTTTTCTTTCACCTACTAACTCTTTTACTTCATATGAGAATGAATCCTTAAACTTCTTAAGCATAACGTAAGTATTTAAATAGGTTTGATGAATTATATATGAATTTAAATGCATATGTTTTAAGACTATATAAAAACTTACATTTTAAGTAGGCCTTTAAATAGGCTTCAGGCTTTTTAAAGGCCCAGACTCAGGCCTAAAAAAAGGCCTATAGACATACTCAGACTTTAGATTTTTGTTGCAGGCTAAGGCCTACTTAGCTAAAGCCTAGCCTATCTTAGTCTATTTCCATCCCTAAGTACCTCCGAGGGAGATATGTAACCATCTTGATCTTTGTCGAAGGCCTTGAAAGCTTCTTGGAATTCTTCTTCTGCTTCGGCTTCCTTCATTATGGCAGCCATGAGATTCAAGAACTCTCCAAAATCAATGGTTTCATTGCCATCTGTATCCACTTGACTAATCATATATCGCAACTCTTCCTGGGTTGGATTCTGACCCAAAGATGTCATGACTGTCCCTAATTCTTCAACGGTGATACACCCTTTTTATTTTACAACAAGAAATCAAACAGAGATTGATGAAGAACTAACGTGATATATATAGAAAATAAATCACTAAGGGAGACTAGTGTAAAAGATAGATACCATCTCCATCTTTGTCGAAAAGACGGAAGGCTTCCAGAAACTCAGCGATCTGGTCTTGAGTCAGAGCGTCCTTCATGTTTGACAGCTCAACGTGCGTAACACAGAATTGATCCAAGAGCAAGAGAGAGCGTTAATAATATATTTACATATGCTGGTTACTTTGAGAAAGCAAAGGATTTCCAATAATATATATATCGAGAGGAGTGTGTACGTAGGAAATTACCAATGAAGGTGTTGCCCCATTGACCAGCTACTATAATATTCCACTGCATTCAATGCGGAACCATTTCGGTCTTTTCTGTCCATCTTACACTCACCCCCTCGTACGGACTAATTAAATCCTTGTGCTTCTCATTTTTGTCAACCTCACACTGCTGCTTGTTTATTACTACTCCATTATTATTATTATTATTGTTATTGATTTAAACAAAAATCGCAACAATATAATAAAGTCTTCCGCTGACAAATTCAACACCTGTATCTGTATGAACACTGGAAATTTGGCCAACGTCGTAATTTTCATGGTTATTAATCACAAACAGTGTATTGAGGAGACCACAGAGGATACGGAGGACTTGCAGGCAGGGCATTTTCCTTTATAAAATATCAAAATGTGCCACCTTGTATCATTGCATTGTAGCCCACCATTTGGGGTTGATTATCATTACATGCTGGCAGATGCCGTAATTCAAGCGATACTGATCAATTATATTTCTCAGTTCCAATGCGTGCCCTCTATGTACAAGTGTATGTACTTGCCTGTATCATATGACGTACTTTGAGAGAGGCCTTCATGAATAAAGATGGTCTTCTACGAGAAAATGCTCGGGAGTTCAGGGGCTTCCAAAATATCGATTTTTTTTTTGGTTCCTTTTGTGATTGTGATTTGTGGGCCAAGATCAAAGTCTACCCTTTGTTTGAGATTCAAACTTGATTATATTCAACGTCAATGCAAAACAGAAGAAATGACACGCTATTGAGTTTGGAATTAATGGTGAAAATTAATTAGTTAACTTGTTGGACCAAGCATATATGCATGCGGAAGACTTTTTCCCTCTCTAGGACTTATATATTAAAGATATAAGAGGATGTATCGAACTTAATGGTTTGAATTTGTTAAGCGCGGATTTGTCACGCACATGGGTGGGGTTATGATTGATACGGACGGCTTGTATTTTTGGGATTACTATAAATTGCAATATTTGAGTGCAGCATATATATATAGTTGTACAAGATAGATCTGCATACAAAACTAAATTCAAATACAAGGTTGGTGTGAATTCGCGGTGTCTCTTTCCGACAGATATTAACGTTAATGAGTTTCTAATAAAGAATTATGGACAGAAGAGTGGGTCAAAGGAATATGTGTACTACTCCAAAGTGGAACTGGAGATCGGAGGAGCCATAATCCTAGGCATGTGCGTTGATCCACCGCCACGACCTTGCTCCTCCCACGTATATATCACAGAAATTGCTTTCCTGGGCCTCCACTGAATTCCTCATTTAGTCTCCGTTTCGCCGCTTATTTTCACCCACAATGCCCAAACAAATATAGCTTCGTGAATGAGCTGAATTAAACACATCAATCAATCTCTCTCTCTCTCTCTAAATTAGAGGGACATATAACTTTCATGTCATTAGGCCTTTACACGTAGATATAGCTCAATGCACGTGCTGAATCAAACACACAAATTTCAAAATAAACATGCTCTGCTTTTATAAACGTTCATTTTCTTGATTTTTTGGTAGCGTCATCTTTGAATTGTAGCCTTTGAGGTGGTTCCATTATCTTAATCCATATCTCACTAATTTAATTCATTTATTTCCCTTACATGCTCGTGAAAAGATTTCGTTTTTTTTAAGGCACAAATTAAATGTTCTCCCACCGGAGGCAAGTATGTTTAAAATATTGTTGGAAATATAATTCTCGCCGGCAAAGATTTAATTTCATCATCTCAATCTCTCACCCTGCTCCCAAATTGAAATATATATACTGCTATATGATCTTTAACTTGGTCGACACACCAAATTATTAGTCAATGGATAGTAGCTTCAACTTTCAAGATGACAAGGTCGAAGAAGCAATTTGCGAGATTTAAAAATAAAGAAAGAGAATAATTAAAGAAGAAAAGAGGTTTGGTATAAAAGCTGGGGTCCGGCCGTGATTGGTGTGAGAGTTGAAAAGCGAAGAGGTAAAGGAGGGTCCATTTCCGCTCCATCATGAGTCCCTAGTCCTCCCCACACCACAAACTGAAATTGATGTCCGTTTGGATTAAAGAAAATATTGGAAATGAATGGAATAAATAGAAAAAGAATGGAAATAAATAAAAAAATATTTCGCTTCCAACACAGTTTGGTCCGCACTAGAAAAAGAAATGGATTGATAGGAAAAATTTTATTTGTTTTCAAGAAAATAAGATAGAAAAATGGAACAAAAGACCATGGTGACCTTATTACTATTCATCTTTTTCATTAATATCTCCCACCCCAAAATCTTGCACAAACGCCGCATATCGCTCAACCTCATCTCAAAATCACAGCTAATGACCCTCATCACCAACTCCATTGTCGACTTCACCACATTCCTCTCCACCATCATCTTCCACCCTCCACTCTTCCAACTTCACCGTCGATTTGGTCGACTTGGAATAGAGAAAAAAGTCTAGAATGAAGGAGAGATGAGAGACGAGACCATCATCTAACTCTCACCGATGAGAATAACAGACCTAACAAGGAGGAATTGAAGAGTAGAGCACTGTCGTTGGAACCCATGTTGGAGCAAATTGGACCCCACTTTGCTCCTACACTCTCATCTTCAACCTTCAAACTCACGTTGGTTGTGGGGGTGTTTTGAGGGACAACAATGGTGTGTGGCTGCTGGGCTTTTAAAAAATAACCTTCAAACTCACATTGATTGTGGGGTTGTTTTGAGGGATAACAATGGTGTGTGGCTGCTGGGCTTTTCAAAAATGCTAGGCATTTGTACCATTAAGGATGCGGAGGTTTGGGCAATGGTGGAAGGTTTAAGTTTAGCTTGGGATTTTGGTGTTGGGCACATAGTACTTGAATCTGATGCTGCTGAAATTGTCCAAAGTTTTTCGGGTGACTGTGGTCCTAATGAGTCCCTATTGTTCTCACATGTCAGATCATTGATCACAAGAAATTGGCTTGTGGTTTTACGGTCCATTCCAAGGCAATTTAATCGGGTGGCTCATGCATTAGCAAAGCAAGGCTTATCTAAGTCTAGCATGTTGAGTGATTGTCCTTTCTCCTTATAGACATGGGTGGACCCAGTGGCGGATCCAGTATTTTAGGTTTATGGGTGCATAATTAGTGGTGGAATTCAGGGGTTCGAGGGCAGCGCCCCCGAAATTTTTTTTTAAAGAAAGTTTTAAATGCATTAAAAAACAAAAAAAAATATAAACAATAAAAGAAAAGAAAACTTTAATTTAACATAGAAAAATAATAATTAAGAGTCAACTAACCTTTACATCAGAATGATTACAAAAGCATTCTCGATTCTTCATTCCTTGAAAATATTACATTATATCTTCACCATCAATTGTATTAAATATATCACGTTCAACATAAGTTAGTATGCATGGGTTAAACTAATCATCACTTATCCGATTACGCAACTTATTTTTAACAAAAGTCATTACAGAAAAAACTCGTTCAACACTAGCAGTTGCTACCGGTAGAACGAGTGCCAACTTTCGCATCAAAATAGTTGTGATGTAACATGAG
This sequence comes from Acacia confusa, assembly GCA_037074495.1. Classification (NCBI taxonomy): domain Eukaryota; kingdom Viridiplantae; phylum Streptophyta; class Magnoliopsida; order Fabales; family Fabaceae; genus Acacia; species Acacia confusa. The sequence continues at coordinate 591,978 of CM073507.1, read as the reverse complement.
ACATTTTTGTCTTCTTTAGCCAAAATTGTTAGCAAAAATGGATATTATCATTTTTCAAAAGTTTAGGGGAAAACAAAATTAAATATAAATAAAATTCATGCCCACACTGATTAATCGCATAAGAAATGAGAAATATTTTTTTTTCATGAATTAACTCATTAACTAATAACATGATTACACGTGACTTTAGGAGGAGCACACACGTAAATAACAAGAAATATCCAAGGGCTCTTGACACAAGAAATATCGCTCTCTCTCTCTCTCCTTCCGGCAAATTCTACAATCCTTGTCATTCTCCGTCTTCGTCGTCGTCTTCCTCAGCTTTCGCATCTTCATCGCCGGCTGCTCCTCCATTCAGGTAATGATTAAAATCCTTTCATTCTTGTTCTTCTGCTTATTGCTTTATTCGGTCCTTCTAGTGTGTACTAAGAATCTTGGAGTTTTTTGTGGTCTATCGAAGTTTATTGGTCCAGTTTGTGCTCCTTATTTCATTCACCACTCCCTATTTCTTCATTGTTAGAGGAACTTTGTGACTCCCCAAAGTTCCTATTTTCTTCATCTACCCTGTTTCTACTGCAATTTCCATGGCTGTCACTTATCTTCTTCTGTATCTCTCACAATATGCAACACTTTTTCATAAAAAGAAAAGAACTTTGCTATACCCATATATGGCGAAGTAAAAAAAAAAAAAGAAGGGGTCCAAAGTTTATGTCTGCACTTGCAGGCACTTGCCCCAGTGTAGGTCCGCCACTAGGTGGACCAGGAGTCTTTGGGAATTGTTTCCCTTGTTAGCTTTATTTCCTAGTTTCTTGGCTTCTAGCCATCTTCTTTTATCAAAAAGAAAAAAAAAAAACCTTCAAACTCATTGATGACACTGCAAATCTATGTCCGTTGTCAAGTTCTCTTCCACCTCCACCGCTTGGTTTCTTATTCAAAACTTTCCGATGCATTTTTGGCACTATGGAGGGATAAATGGCCGGTGTTGAAGAGGGGTGAGCTAGCCTTTTTTCATTTTCTTAGCACGTTGGAAAATGGGTTCCCACCAAAATAGGTGGGAACCAATTTCCCCATGTATAAGGGAAAATGCCCCGCCGTCAGAATTTATTTTCTTAGGAAAATGATAAACTAGACAGTTGTCTTAGACGAAAAATCCCATTTTCAATTTCCCTCCTTTTATTTGCACTGAACTAAACAAACCTTAAAGGAAAGTATTTGTAGGAATTTGAAACAAGAAGATTCCCTGATACCGTGAGGTCCACCATGCTTATATTATGTTAATCTGTCAGTGTCATTGCCCTCGCCTGTCTCCTTCCCTTATCAAACAAAAGAAATCACCGCCCTCATCATCATCATTTCTTGTTACTTCATATTTAGATTCTTTCTTTTAATCTTTCACTCTCCGCTTTCTATCTTTGCTATTACTCCCTTCAATTTTAAATATAAGATGGCGCCAATTGGATTGGATTACTAAAGCTTTATTAGATTAGTCTTACCCTCTAGATTGGGCACCTCCATCTTAGTTGTAGGATTTATCAGTAAAGGATGTTTTTAAAGTTTATGCTTTGAAGACTTTTTAGTTGCTAGTTATTCTGATTCAATTCTGTTCTTTATGGTTTGAGTTTGGTTGTACTTTTATTTTGTGGGTTGTTCCATTTATTGTACCTGAGACCTTGCGGCTTCTCTTTGTTAGTAATATAATATGTTTCTTTGTTGGAAAAGATAGGCTAATTAAATTATTTTAAAATATTTATATTTATAATTTCTTTAAACTATTTTATCTAATTTATAAACTAATATATAATATAATGATACATAACATATGATAAGATTAAGTAATTAATTTAAACTTTTTAATCTTTAAAAAAAAAACCTCTATTTTATATTTAGTCCGGAGTACACTAAAATTTGAACAATAAAGACGTAAAGCTTTATAAAATGAATTTTTAAATGCTTTTTTTTTATTAATGACTAAGTTTTAGTAGTTTGAATTTATTTGTTTGTTTTTTCTTAATAATTTAACATTTTATTAATAAATTTTTAATAATTTATCCTTCCTAACGCATCCAGACACAAACCGCATAATTCCAACTTCCGAGACTGATTCCATTTTCCATCTACTCAGAACCAAAATATATCTCCCGCAACTCGCATATAATTATTACAAAAAATAAAATAAAATTCAGTATCTTAAAAGATACTAATGGATGATTTAGCCCCGGCAACCATCCAAGTCCAACCGCCTTGTCTACTCTGTGATACGCGAGCCCTCGCCTCACCGAAGCCAAAAGTCAAAGTCCACACACTTCGTTATATATATATATATATAGTTTAAGGGTTAATTTTACTCTAGAAGTTTTTACTTAAAAACAATTTTGTCTTTTTGAGAGTAACTTTATTCTGACTGTTATTTCAATTAATTTTTACTATTAGTTGACTAAATATGTTGGACTACCAGTTTATATATCATCTACATTATTTTTGTTAACATTTTGTTTCCGAAATCTATGTGTCATCTACTTTATTTTTTTTTCAAGTTAGATATCAAACATCTAGTGTAAATTGTCACCTTAACAAAAATAACGTAGATAACATGTAAACTATCAATTCAACATATTTGATAAATTAATTATCAAAATTAATTGAAATAATAGCCATGACAAAATTACTACATTTTTTAAACTTTTAGAGCAAAATTGATTCACGAAAAACTAATAGGACAATTGCCTTTCAGTAAAAATTTTTGGTGTAAAATTGACACTAAACCTTTTTTCAATTTCCTTTTTGAGCTTAGACTATAAAAGGGTGAGCCACCTCTTTCAACAAGTGATTTCCTGGGATTCATTGAATATGTGATATTCTCTTGATGAGAGTGAGGCCGCCTATCACTTCAACCAAAATTATGCCCTCTTATTTACAGAGCAGCTCTATTATAAGCCTCCAAATTGTGCCTTGCTCATAACTTCATAAGATAGAAGGTACTCTTACTATTATTCTTATTCAACCAATAAAATAACTTACATGTCAGCCACAAGTATCATGTAGCTTCCACCACAGCAGAAACAACTTGGGAAGCAAAAAGTGGCTTAACCAATCATAAAATACAACAGAAACATTCCCATACACATCACAATATCACATCCACAGCAAATCACATTGCTCATAAATCTAAACCACAGACTCTGAGCCAAAAAAAAAACCACAGACCTCTATTATATATCAATACAGGAGCCTACTCTCCACATAAAATACCCGGGAAACTACCTTATTCTTTGTCATCTGCTGCCCGGAGCGAGCCTAGTTGAACTGGGGCTTGGGTTTGCACCACTTTGGATGACCCATAAACTGATGTATCAGCGCCTTGAGCCTTCTCTTTCTCAATCTGTTCCTTAATCCAGAAGTATGTAATTCGGAGCCCATCCTGCGATCACATTTGAGATTCAGTGAGTGCGCAGAACTCAATTGGTGCTCACCAGTTTAGAAGAATTTACACGGGATCAGGTCACTGTGAGGGAGTTAGCCACTGAGATTAAAAATATCAGGTTCGCGAATCTCATTTCATTACATTACTATTTACCTTGGAAAAGATTAAAGATCAAAATTGGCAGGAAAAAACTGAACTGAAGTGAATAGAGAATCCTTGATTTTACCCACGCCCAAAACAACCATGATATAGGAAATAATTTCATTGGAAGGTCACCTTCAACTTCATAGTTGGAGCCCATCCAAGTTTCTCTTTAATCAGTGTGTTGTCTGAGTTACGACCACGAACACCCTCTGGCCCAGGAATGTGATGTATAGGAATATTCTTGTTCTCAAAGCTAAGAACAATCTCGGCCATCTCATTCATGCTGACCATCTCATCGCTGCCAATGTTCACTGGCTCGCGGAAGTCTGATTTTGTCAATCTAAATTCCGAAGTAGACCAAAAAAGAAGAGCTGATGCGTAAAAATACATATGGAATGCATGGACATATGCTTGATGAAAACAATATACTTAGTCCTCCTGAGTCCTGTCCTTAATTAAGCAATTCAATCCTCAGTTTTGAAAAGGTAGAAAATTCTCCTGTGTCCCTTCAGTTCAATAGCTGTTGACTGAACTAATCACGTCTAATTTCTTTTAAAATGCTCCAATTTTTGAACTTGTTAAAATCATGTTTCTTTTGAAAACTTGATAGGCCGTTCTACATTACACACACACACACACACACTCAACAATAGATGGATGAATGTGAAGATAAGGATTAATCAGCAGGGAATTTACCTGAGTACACCTTCAACACACTCGTCTATGAAGGTGAAAGATCGTGTTTGACATCCATCCCCCCACATCTCAAATTTATTGGTGGAAGTGATTGCCTTACGACAAAAGGCAGCAGGAGCCTTCTCCCTTCCACCTGTACGACATAGCAACAAAGGAACAAATTTATACATTGAAAGGTTACAAAATCAAACAAGTCCAGTGAAATACTCATGAATGAGATCAAAGCACAAAATGTGCAATTTGGTTCAGGACATACCCTTCCATGTCCCAAAGGGACCATAAATGTTGTGGAACCGGCCAACACGACACTCAATTCCAAAATCCTTGTTATAATGCTTGCATAATTCCTCCGTTGCAAGCTTCTCTAGCCCATAAGCATCTTGCGGCTAAACCCAATAAAACAATTAAACATATTATGAGCAACCTTCATATGCAACAGAAGAACCATGACAATCAACAATTGAAATATCACCAACGGACCTCAGCCGGCCAAGCATCAGACTCCTTCAAGCTCACATTAGTTTCCAACTGTTTAAATTCAGGGTAGATACAGGCACTAGAGGCATAAAAAAACCTGGGGTAGAAAAAAGTGATACATGCACACCGTATATTAATGTTAACACTGGCGTATTTGTTATTCAGTAATTATCCAAATAGATAAATTCAAGTGCCTATATCCAGGACGGCTAACCTCTTAACGTTGTTAATCCTGGCAGCCTCGAGCATGTTGAAACTAATCATTGTGTTGTTGTACATAATGACAGAGTGGTTGGACTGGATAAAGCCCATCCCACCCATATCAGCAGCAAGGTTAAAAACATGGTCAACTCCCGCAGTGACCTTGAGACAGTTATCCATAACCCTTAGATCAACAAGATGGAATTCATGGCAGAACATGTCTTCAGTCATGTGCTCATTTTTCTTCCAGTCAGAAGCAATGATATAATGCCCCTCGGTCTTCAAGCGCCTTGCTATGTGAGAGGCAATAAAACCACCAGCTCCGGTGATGCAAATTCGAAGCTTCTCTGATGGCCAGTAAGGTTGTCTCTCAAGGTTCTCATAGGTGTATTCACCATACTTAGTTCTTCCAGTACTTCCCATTCTGCAGCACTCGAATAGGTCGGATAAGCAGAACTTTTTGACAATTAGCTTAAAATCATGGGTTCACGCGATAATATAGAGAAGCAGACACAAGCGAAGATGAAATCCACATTTCACAAATATTTGAAGTTTTTCACTAAAAGAAGGGAGGAGGAGAACCTCGTAAGGAAGGTCGGCAAAAGTCCAAAAAGGAAAAAGAACTTTAAATGCAAAATTACAATAGAAACATACAGCACATGCCCACATGAAAGATAATAATCAAATACAATAATATAAGGCACGCACATTTAAACCGTTTACAAGTTTAAGGGGGTGAAGTTTTCGTAAAAACGAAAAGCATGCACCCGAAATCAGTTCCGGCAACGAAAAGGAAAGGATAAAAAATTTGAAGACCCCTTATTTGGTCTTGCTAGACTGCGGAAGAAGAGCATATCAGTCATAATGAGGAATATATTTGGGGGGAGGGTGGAGGGGAAAGAATGGTATGCAACAGCATGAAGACGATCTATAACTAGAGGCAAAAAAGGCACTGTGAGAGCGAAGAGAAACCGAGGAACAGTTAAGCCCTAGATTAGAAGAATGATGCCATGTCAGCTGTGAGGAAATGCAAAAGATAGCTCAAAATCACAACAATACGTGAGGGGAAGGAAACAAATTGAGAGGAGGAGCAGAAAACGGATTATGGCGCGCACCTGAAAGAAGAGAAATCGGAGAGTCGGATGAGGGGCGGGATGAAGGAGAAGACAATTTTATGCAGTAAATAGTAGGAAGCAGAGGAGTAATTGCAAGCCACAAAGCAAGAGATGATTTAAGGACCATGAGTGGCCCTGCTATATATAGAGTGGAGAGGCAGACAGCATCAGAGGAAAGCCACCCATTGTTTAACCTCGTAGTTCATACTCAGCGGTGTGTTAATTATTAGATAAATTTTAAAAAAGTTAATTAAATTATTTAACAGTATTTATATATTTTTTAAAATTAATTAGTTCAACTAATACATTGATATAAAATTTAAGGATACAATATATGATATATTAAATAACTTATTTAACTTTTTTAGAACTCATTTAGATGAGATTTTTCATTAAAGAAAGTTCTTTTTAAAAAATAATTTTTTTAATTAATTTATATGTTTGGATTAGAATTTTAGAAAAAAAATAAAAATAACAATGAAAAAAGATAAATTTTTTTTTTTTTTAAAGCTTGGATTTAAAATTTAAAAGAAAAAACAGATAAAATAAAGAGAATATAAAAAATTAAAGAAAAACTGAGCGGCCGTGATGTGATTTGTTTTGAACGGGAGTAATAATTGGATGAGAGAGAGAGCGAGTGCACGTGATAAAGTGATGGGATCACTGATTTCCTCTTGAAAAAAAAAAAAAAAAACACGTTGCAAATGCAATGCGGCTCCTAATAATAAACATGAAATTGATCTTACAAATCCAATAAAGGTGGGGATGAGGTGGAAGGGAAATTACCAGGAAATTGCTTCGATTTGTAGCCACCACTGAGCTCCAATTTTGCGGCATGGGGGCAAAGGTGGGAAAATTATCACCATTCTCCATTCACGGGTTTAATTAATTAATTAATTATTAATATAAGGAGTGGGAATGAATAATGATGAGGCGGCTTTCTTTTTTTCTTTTTAGGAATACAAGCAAGCATTAGCTTGAGATGAAAATAAAAGCTAGACTATGAATAGCTAGCTCAAATACAACACAAAAATATAAGTCTATGACAAACAAACCAACTGATCCTTTAGCACCATATCACTGCACACCACTGGAACTGTTAAGATAAGCGTCACATCTTCATCAACAGGAGCATTATGTCCTTCCTTGGCCAGATAGTCAGCGCACGCAATGTTGTCTCTTGATGTATGATAGATTTTTACACTCCAACCTCGGAAAAGCAGATTCCTAATATCTCCAATAATGTCTCTCAGCGGATGATCAGAATAATAACAATCTCTCATGATGATATTAACCACATCAAGAGAATCCAAATAGAGTCGGATTTGTTGGAAACCCGACTGAAGAGCCATTCTCAGCCCTAGCAAAATGGCATGCAACTCCGCCTCAATAAACGTTTTAAGGCCTAGGGACTTGTAGAACCTCATCAGCCAATGTCCCCGGGAATCCCTAATCACCCCTCCGCATGCTGCTTGGAACTGCTGCCGAGCTGATTCATCAACATTCATGCGAACTTCATTACCAGAAAGAGGAGTCCACGACTTTTCCTCAAACCTGTCAAGTTGAAAAATTTAGTAAGATAAGTTATAATTGCCACTGCTTTCCATCAAAAGGTACATACACAAATGAGGCGGCTTTCATTTGAGCATGGAACAGGGGAGTAAGTGGGAGGGATGGGACCCAACGTGTGGAGTGGTAAACTAGACTTGGGTATGGGTAGGGTGATCCAATAAAAAACGTGAAAGGAATGTTAGAGGGTATTGGATTTTAATATTTTTATTCGTTTCATTTGATTTTATTTTATGTATTTGTAGTAGAATAATTACTTAATTTAATGAACACACCTGATTAAGTATTTTTTAGTATTTACAATAATTTTTTGTTTATAAAAACCACACTAACTTTTTTCAATTTTTATTATTTTAATTTCAAGACTTTTTAAAATTTATCAAATTAGAGATGCATATAAGATCTATATTTTATAAAAATCCATATTATTTTAGTCATTTTACAAACACATATTTATATATAAATTACATTGCAGTAATTAATGTCCAACTTGAAAGTTAATGTGAACAAAAAATCACCTCTGCGGAAGCTGGTCTTAGCATTGAGGGGAGGAATAGAATGGGACTCGGGGCAATTTTTTTGATTTCAAAAAAGTTTTGGGGCTCGGGGCAATGAAGAGCCTACTCGGTTGCAAATTGCAAACGGACTTCTCTCATCGGCCTTTCCATGATCTCAAAGTCAACCTCCCATTATCTTTATTTCATTAAAATTAAAGTCTAAAGGCCATGGGTTCCTGGGCCCAAAAAAAAAAAAGAAAAGACATTTGTATACTTTTACCATCAATCAAAGGAAGTTAGCATAGGTGGTAAAGGATTTATTCAAGTTCTAAAGGGATGTATATTCGATCCCTGCTACCGTCACTGAGACTTCTTTGGTAGGCGATCTCGTAAGTCTCCATTAAGTGTTCAAAGAGCTCGGGGCTGTGCCCTAATCTTGGTGAGGGACTGATGTCGAACCCTTCCAAAACTTTTTTTTACCAAAAAAAAACAAAAATTTGCCATCAACTTACCCCTTGTCCTTGGGTTCAACTGGCAAAGGGTTGGATATTCTCACCAAAGGGAGAGGGTTCGATCCTGGAGTTGATCAAGGCGTTAGGGGAGACATTTTAGCTCCTAGGTGCTTAGGTAAACGCTTGAGAGTAATAGATGGCTAACCCTGCCCAACATTGATATCACCTAGGAGAAAGGGAGATTTCACACTACCCTTAGATTATGGATGAACCCAACCTTTTTTCTAAAATTTTGATATAAAAAAATAATAATAATTCTGCCGTCAACTTGTTGACTAGGATTGATATAGTTAGCTAAGATATTGGCTTTTACTTTAAAAAGGGAGGAGATTCGTGCACATTGGTCGATGCTAGGGCCTCGTTGATAGACGATCTGTAAATATCTATATAAATACTTTTTGAGCTTGGAGGCATCTTTTAACCCTGGTGAGTTATAATTGTTTACCTTCACCTAAAATTTTTTAATATAAAAAAGAAAAATCGGCATCAACTTTCATTATATAATGCATCAAATCATCAATCAGACAAAAATATCAAATTTGCTAGCAACAAAAAGATAAAAATATCAAATTCATAATTGGGTTACTAAATTTAGCTGAGATAGAAAGTATGATCTCGGATGAAAGGGAAAGCTTAAAGTGTTTATTTTGGTTGGAGGAAAATAACCTTAATAGAATGAAAAATGAATCAAATGAAAGATCAATAGAGAAAAAATACGGGAAAGAAGAAAATAAAATATCACTTTAAACCCGAAAATTCAAATCAATCTTATTATATACAAAAGTTCAGGTAAACAAAAGAAAATTACAAAAGTGTAGCAACTGATCTGTACATACCTGAATGCCTCATTAGTTTTGTAATTTTAAATGTTTTTATATGAATTTTAACTTTTTCAAAACCTAAATATTACATGTCACGTCTTAAATATAAGATTCGATTGACTTTTTTTAAAAGATTAAAGATGCTAAATAAATTATTTTAATATATTAATATTGATTATTTTATTATGATTTATAACTTAATATATAATTTAATATATTTAACTTTTTTAACCTCAACCTTATTTCCAAGGGTAGAATATTCTGTGCCCACGCTAATTCTTCCTTTGACCGGTATGTTCCCATATAAAACGAATGTCGAGTTCTCACCATCGCGACAAAAAAGCAGCATAGCCGGTGCACAGTAGAAAGAGAATTCCAAAGGGCAAGGTGGGGAATAATATGGATAGGGTGTTTTCAGTGGATGAAATCTCCGACCAGTTCTGGTCATCGCCGATGTCCACCGGAACCCATGAACCCTCCAAGATGAACCGTAGCGCCTCCGAGTGGGCCTTCCAGCGATTCCTTCAGGAAGTTTCTGTACCCTCCCCGACCTCTCCGGCTTCTTCCTCCCATCCTCCTCACCCTAGCGATGGCCGTCCGCTTCACGTCAAGGATCAACCCAAAGGGGATCCCGCTCCGAATATGGGGGTCACGCCGCTTCAGAATAACGGTCCCGTCCAGGCCAATGTTCCTTCCCCCCCTCCTTCTATTCCCAACACTTCTGTTAATTCCGATGACTATCAGGCTTACCTCAAGAGCAAACTCAATCTCGCCTGTGCCGCGGTCGCATTGTCTCGGGTAGTTATTCCCCCTCCCTCTCATGTAACCGTGTGTAGATCGCAGGAAGCATTCGGGAAACGAATTGGAAAATCTGTGGCGGCAGAAAATAAGACGATTTTATTGGATCTGACTTGTTTGATTACTTTTTACCCATTGTCTTCCCTGTGTCTGTGTGTTAGTTTAAACGTTAAATCCAAAAATCGGATGAAAATATTTCTTACTCTAACTTATTTGGGCGATTTTAAAACGGCTGACCATCTCGCTACTGTTTATTTTTGGGTAGGTTGCCATTAGTGTTTTTATTGTATTGGTTCATTGGACAATGGGAATGACTATCTTTTAGTCCAGTCATAGGTTTTTGGTATCTTGAGTTTCATTTTAGAATCAAAGTTCTTGAACTGGGGAGATTAGTGGACTTGCGTACAGCAATACTACTTTAAGTTCGCACCCATTTATGGTTATCATGATTTTTCCATAAATCAATAAAAAGTATACTTTTCCTTTCCAGTTGGTGTACTTCGATGACATAGTCAGACTCTAATCTCTTCTTCTACTCATAGCAGCATGGGTCTTTAATCAAAGCACAAGATTCAGCCACTTTTGTTGACAGTGGATCGCAGGCTTCTAATTCTTCCAAAGTTGGAGCTCAGGCTACTTTTAAAGGTTTGATTTGGTAAATGTATGTGGATGTGTTTATGAAAGTTTATATGTATATGAATGAATTATTGAAGATTTATTAAGTAGATTACATTCATAAAATAACTTCATCTCAATGCCGGTTGAGTAGAGAAGAGTAGGGAAATACATAATTTAAAAGAGATCATTGGTTATATGAATGCTACATGAGTAGTGTAAACGCATTACTCAGCAATAGTTTTATGCTCATTCCTTTTTTATTGATCTTCCTGGTTTTTGTATGAGCGGCCTTAGAGGTTGAAGTTTGTTTCTCTGAAGTCCAAACGTGGGCAACATTGTTTTAATTATGCCTTTGCTGTCTATCTTTCTATTCAGGATCTGGCGTATCTGGTCCATCTGGAAGTGATCCATCTAAATTACTAGATAAAGATACCAAAGCACCAGTTGGAATTCCTTCCTTACCTGTGATTCAAAAGAAGCCTGCTGTTGCAAACAAGCCAACAACAAGCGGATCATCAAGGGACCTGTCAGATGATGATGACATTGAGGGAGAAACTGAGATGACTGAAAATATGGACCCTGCTGATGCAAAACGAGTGAGGAGGTAATGGTGCTTTTGGAATTTACTGAGAGCTAAGTATAGGAAATGTCATGCATGTTGCATGTATGTGCACCCAGGTGTTAAATGGTCTGACTTCATTTTTTTGGGGGTAAAACGTTCATAGGGACATTAGCAGTTTGTGAAAAGTTATGAAAGTATTGTCACTCTTAAAATGATTATGCCCCCAGGAAATTATCTCGTAATTGGACAAAATACCTTCTTATATTGGAGGTTAAGCTTCAAGGATCTGGAAATATCCTTAAGAATAGATTCTTTTCTATCTCTGTTAATTGTAAGTCAGTGTCCAACTCAAACAACTTCTGCTTTGTTTAATCAATTACTTAGTGACATGTATCTTTCAGGATGCTTTCCAATAGGGAATCTGCTAGACGTTCAAGAAGAAGAAAGCAGGCTCATGTAACCGAGCTTGAGACACAGGTGCAAATATTCTTGTTTGGATCTGACCTCTGCAACCCCTCTTTCTGTTAGTTCTCCCAAAGATCTATTATACTTACTAAATTAATATTTTATCTGTAGGTTTCTCAATTAAGAGTTGAAAATTCATCCTTGTTAAAGCGTCTTACTGATGTAAGCCATAAGTACAATGAATCTGGTGTTGACAACAGAGTTCTAAAAGCTGATATTGAAACACTAAGAGCAAAGGTAAAAGCCTTGCTTTCTATTTAAAATTAATTCCACTGATAGCAAAGCCTACTAGTTCTTGTTAATTAAGTACCCGTGTTATGGTTGGCCTGGCAAGCTGAGATTGGAGTCAGTTAGGGTGTTTTCCTTCATAGGAGGGAGAGACTTGGTTAAAAGAAAGGGAAACTGGTTCTTGTCTATATTTCACATGGATATGTCGTGTTTCATTTCCTTCAATGCCCTCCTCCTTTTATCAGGTGAAGATGGCTGAAGAGACTGTCAAAAGAATTACTGGATTGAACCCAATGTTTCATGCCATGTCCGAGATATCATCAATGGGAATCTCTTCATTTGATGGAAGCCCTCCAGACACGTCAGCGGATGCAGCTGTTCCCATGCAAGATGATCCAATCCATCACTTTTATCAACCGACAAATACTCCTTTGTCCAGTCATGATCTGAGAGTGAACAATGGATTGGGGGATGTTGGTCCAAATGAAAATGTTCAGCAGAGCAGGGCAACTGTGGTAGCTGGAAACAAGATGGGACAGGCAGTTCCCCTTCAGAGGGTGGCTAGCTTGGAACATCTGCAGAAGAGAATTTGTGGTGGTGCAGATTCCTCTGGACCTTCTTCCAGTGGAGATCATTAGTCAATTATTGTTCGAGAAATTATTAACAACTTATATTTTGGAGGTAGACTCGTTCCTCTTTTGCCCACACCAGCTTGTTTTTCTGGACATAGTCCAGTGTGTTCCCAACCATATATACAGCTGATAGATGCTTTTATTTTGGGCTGCATGCAAATATGATGTAGTTAAATTTGATGGAGTCAAATAAGGCATAGTGGTAGATTAATGGGGATATTGGTTGCTCATATCTTCTGGTGATTTGAGGTCTTATTATTGCAGTCGGCAACCAAGGCTGCAGGGAGTAGTTGGCACTATAAGCACCAATGACTTATAATCACCTGTTTCATAGGGAACGCATCAATGATCTCTATCCTGTTTATATGTGGCTTGTCCTTCAATACGTATCCTAGACCCATGAGAAAAAAGCAGTTAGTTCTATATTTTCGCATAGTAAGATCTAAATAGAAAAATTTCAGATTAGCTGCCTTTTTATTTAGGTACCATCCACCCTGTAGTCATTATTTGATTAAATTAAATTTGACAAAACTTAAGCTTGCCTCATTGTTGTTAAGATGATAATTATTCTTCCGATCTTGAATGTCTGATGTAGTTTGAGGGTGAAGTATGGTTTTAAATTTAAAACTTTTTTCATTCTGTTTTTTATATTAATTATTTTTTTCAAACTAATTTATCTAATGAGAAACTGATATATAATTTAATGTTACACAAAAATATTAAAGAAAGATCATATCAATTGGGTAAATTTTGGATATTTAAGAAATTAATTGGGGAATACGACCCATGACTTTGAGGACCTTATGGTTTCACTTTCTTAAGTCTTATTCCACAATTGATTTTTTTTATTGGGATTTATCATCAATTTTCCGCTTTTTATCTTTTCAAATTAGATAAATGGATCTAACATAAAAAAAACCACATGAGAAGTACTTTCCGACGGAAGAGAATATACTTTTTGGACTGCCTCTTTTAGCATGTTACTTGGGAAATACTACAATTGTAGGCTTTTTGAGTCGAGATTGCTGTTTTACATCTATTGGCTTTTCCAACGTGTCACCCGCCAGGTGCCCAAATTTCAATCTATTATCTATGAAGAAAAGAAAATAATTAAGTTTCTCATATCCATTTTATTAAATTCTCCAACTATACATGGCTCTGAGTAATTTAAGAATTTAATGGAAGTATTGTCCATAAAGCAATTAGCAAACTTCATTACCACAGAATAAGAGAATATTTATATCTTTAAAGTAAAAAATAATATACAGATTTTTTTTAAAAAAAAAAAATAATTGAACAACCATGATGAATTAGAGATGAATTATTTGAAAATTAATTACTACTAAACAACGATCACAAAGCGAACCTAGAGACATCAAATAAGCAATTCGGTGACATTTTCAGAATCAATTCACCTTTTCTTTTCCTCAAGGTTTTCAACACTTCTTTGGTTAAAATGCCTTATTTTTAGACCAGGGATATTCATCACTGATAGCAGTAGCTAAATCCCTCGCACGGTAAACTTTCTGTAGAGACTTTAATGCTGACCACGACCCTCACCATACACCCTGTGATGAATCAAACCTTTTAACACAACTAAGTGTCAACTGTTTATAACACTGAGTTGCTTTCTTTAACCATATGGATTTAGAAGTTTGTGAGACATGAGAAGAACAGGCTTGGCTTTATGCGCGCCGCTGGGTACTGTAAAAATGCACCGGAGGCGGGGGAGTGAAGAAGTTAAAATTTAAAACTAAAACACTTGACCACCTTGCAGGTGTCAAATTGGGGGTATAGAATTCGTGCACCACAAATTTCCTTTACAAATCTTAACACTATGTTATATGTACAAGTACCAAAGCCATCACCCAAAATGTCACAAGATATAAAAACACTACTGGAGAGATATTGAACAACTAATTCTAAATCTTCTGAATCAGACAAAAGCCGATACTCATTATTAGTCTTGGTTAGAATCCTAAGATGGACGAAACAAAATCTCAGCATGAATCTACGTAAACTTCTCATCCACGCTACCTGCCTCACCAAAATCATTTCTTACCACCAATCTCAATTCCTCCATAATGTGCAAATGTCCATCGGAACAGCCTCCGAGCAGAGGATAAGCTTTCCAAGACAGAGACCAGCTTTAGCATAGGACTCCTACAGATAATGGTAGACAAAAATGCCATGTTGCTAGACTACCCCAACAAATAAAATTTATATACCATCGTTGCCCACACCAAAACAATCACGTTGCTCCAGAGCTCACGGTAGCGCCACCTTCTCTTAACCCCTGAAGGCATAGATGCAGAGTTCTCTGCACACCGTCTGCAACTAGTTTCAACCTGCCTTGACTTATATCTGCTGTTGAGCCCCCATTCAGCTCGACTGTTCGTACCACCCTCTGTTTACATTTTTCCCAATCATCAGCATGCAACCAGCAAGCCCTACCTCCATGGCTTCCATCCATGCCAAGAAAAGTAACATTAGAACTTTCACCAAATGAATATCTCAACCTCACTGAAACACAGTATGGCAACCAAGCAGCTCCGCCAGCAGCATTGATGCGAGGGATGTGAGCAGGATCAAGCACAACAGTCAGGGCAAAATCAACAGAATTATGAGGTCGATTATAGTGGATGTTGCTTCTGAATGCGAAAGAGTTTTCAGAGTTCTCGTCCATATTCAGCCCAGCATGGTTTTCAAGACATAATTCAATCCGCGGTTTTTGAGCAGGGGTCGCATCTCCAACTTGTGCTTGGGTTAATCCCTTTTTCCAAGCTATTAACTTCAAAAATTCTCTGAGAACTGATACAGGTAGAGTGAGAAGAGTTATGAATGAAGCAACGCGAGAGGCATCATAAGGCTCTGATGCAACGCGACGGCTGAAGTAGTCACATATCTCACTTATTTCAGATTGACTCAATTCCTCTTGTGCGGTGTTTGAGTTTTGCTGTTGTTGCTGCTGTTGATGATGGAAGCGCTTCACACTCAAGACCTGAAGAAGCAGCTGAACACGATGGACACTAACAGCAAACACATAACCCCTGCCAAAGCAACATGCAATAGAAGGTTTGTTTTAAGTCCCAAATTTCAGAAGGAAGATAAAATAGAGCCGTGAATTATAAGTAGCTAATAAGGCATGATACGTAAATACGCAGGCTGTTCACTAACATAGAAAATCAATTTTAATCATCATTTTGCCAGAAAGGTTAAATAAAAGTAACATTGAAAAAAGGCATTTTACATTTACTCAATCTTTTAATTTAAAATATACTATGGCCCTAGAAAAATAAGGCTAAATCACACGAGCAGAACACAAAAAAGCATTATTTTGAAAACAGTAAGAAAAAGCACATGAATAAAGAATTAGAAAACAAAAAGGCATTAACCATATGTTTCATTCACCCCCCCCCCCAAAAAAAAAAAAAGTACGAAAGGGGCCTAGGTGACGAATCTTGCACCCAGCAAGAAATAAGTGCAGTCAAAATAAGAGCTGTGATCAAGACTTACCCAACAAAAAAGCGCAATGCAGGCTGCTCTGGATCCAAGTTCAAAAGTGCTCCTTCATTTTCCTTCAAAATGGATCCCAGAATCTCCTTCAGAAGATCTGGTAACTGAGCAAAAAGCCATAGAACCCCAAGATACTTGAGAATACCTCTCAGAACCTTCTTAAGAGCAACAAGTGGAACCCAACCACCGCCATATCCTCCATCATCACCAAGGCCAATTATGGCTGTGTTTAGTTCACCTCTGACATGTGAAGGGACAGCTGTTCCTGGTGACCTACGTAAAGAGACTGCCGATGTCATCATAGCTAAGTTTGAAGATCCTGCTAAAGCATTTCCCATACGATTTAAACCAGCTGCTTGATTTCCCGCTCTAGACATCGCAGCAGAATTAGGAAGGTTAATTCTACTTCCATTTCCTGCAGCAGATAATTGGGACCCAGAACTTGAGTTTGGATTATTAGAGCTTGCCAACCCACCTGCATGTTGTCCAGCAAAACTAGGGTCTAAACCATTCAATTCTTGGGCAACATGTTCCATGATGAAAGGCCGAAACTGAGGACATGGTAATGATCCACCAGATGGGCGTCCCTCTTTTGGTGGTGTTGCAGGCTGTAGCCAGACCTGATCTCCAGCAAAACAACGCATATCAACCGCAAACTGTTTCCGATATATAATTCGTATCCAGTAAGGACCACGTAACACAACAGAGACATCAATGGGCAACAGTGAACTAGGAGCAATGCCTGGACCACCACGCCCTGCAGCAGCTAGCATAGCAAGGCTTTGATTATTGAGAGATCCACTAGCAGCAGATGCGATAGTGTTTCCTCCAGCAGCAGGAGTGGCCTGGACAACATTAGTAGATGAACTACCAAGCAGAAGTCCATGCGGTGGTAAATAACCAGTCTGTTTAGGAATAGAAGATAGGGCTGCCGCAATCCCAGGAACCCCTGGAACTGGACCAGCTCGTGCTGGCCTGGTTGCTGCTGTCAAGGCATGTAAGGGCCCCGCAGTAAGCCGAATGCAATCCAAAAGAGAAGAAACTTCAGCTCCATTTATAAAATCTTCCAGAAACTGCATGACAATAACATCAGATATCATAAATGTATATTCCAAGGAGAGTAAGGATAGGTCAAGAAGAAGCAAGCATCCTTGATGTATATGGGCAAAAAACAGCTTCACATTATGATAACCGGTATCTTTGCATGACAAAAATATCAGATAAGGGAACTACCACAAAACATTACCGTTTAACATAGGTAAAAAATTATCATTATATTATATTGCAGCACTCAAGTTCTGAGAAGGTTTGACCTATTGGCCATCAACAATTTTCTACAGACAGAAACTCACAATAAACTCAATCCAAAGCATTTTATGGTTTTCAGAGCACAAAAACTGATAGAGCAAAAGAAAGTTATTCCAACAACTTAATTGGTATAAAACAGTTCCACTTCAGTCAAGGATAACAAATCCTTTTGAATATTCAAATGCATTAATTCCCGTTACAGGGAACTAGACAGCAATAGATTAAAATAAAACAGACCCACTTCAGTCAAGGATAACAAATACATTTGCATATCCATATGCATTAATTCCCTTTTTTTTTTTTGGGGGGGGGGACACACACACACACAAAACACAGCAATAGATTAAACCAAAAAATACAAAAAACAATGATCCAAACCACAGAACATGACAAGGTAGCTGATATATAAATAAGCATAGCATGTACCTAGGGACCTAATTGTAAACCTGAATAATTAGTGGGATAAGTGTTATAATATCCTACTAACCATTAGATTAGGATTAGAGGGAGGCTACCTCATTATAAATAGCCCAATCCTCATAATTGTACAATCATGTTAGTCATGACCTTGCAGAATTCAGTTGTGTGAGAACGGAGAACCATTGGAGTTCTCTTCTCTATCTTTCTACTAGTCTCTTCTTCTTGATCTCTAATCTCTTCTTCTCCTAATTCTAAACCTAAACATCTAAAACCATAACAGTGGTATCAGAGGTTACGATTTTCCGCCTTCTTCTGCTGTTCTGTTCTGTGTTCTCTTCTGTTCTATTATGTTCTGTTTCCCTGTTCCAGCGTCTGGTTCTGTTTGTCTCTGTTTGGTTGGGACAAACGCAAGAAACTCAAAAAAAGAAGAATTGGATTCAGGGGGTCATTACCCAGTATTCCTATTCATTGGTAAAGACCCAGAAATATGTGGGGTAATGTGAATTCGATAAAAGAATTCAAGAAAGAAGATAAAGAAAGGTGAAAAACAGAGGAATTTCTTCTGTTTCTGGATTTTCGGTGACTTGTCCAATTATACCCAGCGCCAAGACAGTCAAGAACGCAAAGAATTAGTAAGAACTTGGGATACCTCATTGGTGCTTGATTGTGGGATCATAATTCGATTTGCAAGACTCCAAGGTAATGGCTCAAACTCGATCCAGCAACATGGAAACTAGAGTTACAGCCATCGAAGAACAACTACAGCGGCTGGATAAACTAGATGAGATCGAAGGAAGACTCAATCAAGTTGACGAACTTCAGCGGACAGTGACAGGCTTTCGGCAGGAATTCAGAGAGGAATTGAGGAATCTTGTTCAAACGATGCAAACCCATAATGAAGACCATCAGCGAAGACATCGAGCGAATGAGAGAACCAACGTGCATGGCGATACGCATCACAGGCCAACCCAATTCACCAAGATGGAATTTCCGAAGTTCCAGGGCAGAGATGTCGACAGCTGGATATCCAAATGCGAAAGATTCTTTCGGCTGGACGGCACTCCCGAGGTAGAGAAGGTCACCATGGCGTCGATGGGGTTGGATGAGACGAGCTACGCTTGGCATGTGGCGTCTGAACGTCGATGGAGACGGCCGATGGGTTGGAACGAGTATGTGGTGGTTCTGCTTCGAGACACATTCGGACTTCCAATAGATAAACCAATGGGCGAATTATCAAGATTGCGCCAGACGGGTTCATTAGCGGAATACAACACCAGATTCGATTTACTATCCGCCAAGGTCGATCTGAATGAAGCATACTTAATCGAAATATACCTATCGGGCTTGAGAGACGACATCTCGGACTTAGTGCAGATGTTCGACTCAAGAACTTTGGGAGAGGCGCGACGCTTAGCGAAGATTCAAGAGATGTCGAATGTGAGGAAGGAATCGAAGACGTCCAGTGCCAAAAATGTATCGAGCTCCATCTGGGTGTCTTCGAAGGGGCAAGCCACGAATACTTCGGGTTATTCTAAGTCTTCCAGTCAATTAGGTGGGGCCCAACAAAAGGATAAAGCAGTAATTCCACAGCACACGGGGACCTCAGTGGGTTTGGCAAACCAAAATACGTCAAATACAGATTAAAATGCACCAAAAACCTGGAAAAAATCCAAGATTCTTTCTGCTGAAGATGAAGCCAATCACAGAGCCCGAAATCTGTGCTTTTATTGCCACGAACCCTTTACAAGAAATCATTCTTGTCCCCAAAGACAAAGAATGAGATTGCAATTCATGGAATTAGTGGAAGAAGCTGAGGAAGCCCCAGAAACCGAAACTGAACCAGAACTTGATAAAGAGGATGAGTTTGCTCCTCTTATATCCCTACATGCTATAAATGGAATTGATACACATGATTCTATGAGAATACAATTGCATGTGGGCAAGAAAACGATCCAAGTGTTGATTGATAATGGGAGTACCCATGATTTTATGGATTATGACTTTGCTGTAAAAATGGGGTGGAAGGGTTCAGACCCTTGCTGCCGTTCAGGTTGCTGGAGGTCAAAAACTTGAAGTTTTAGGAGTTTGGCATCATTTTAGATGGAAGATGCAAGGTCTGGATTTTGTTTGTGACCTTAGAATCATCAAGTTACAAACTTTCGACATTGTTCTGGGCTTAACATGGTTGAAGACCATCAAAAGTGCTTTATGGGATTATGAAAAACTCTCCATGCAATTTTGGTACAAGGGAAAATTGTGTAAATTGCAAGCAAGCCCTACAAATTCCTTAAGGGTGGTTTCATCTACAAAACTAGGGGGTAACAAGCACCTTGGTCCACAAATGTATTTGGTACAACTCTTGCAACCTTTACCTAAACTTTCAGATTGTTTTGCTATTGGTAATGCTGATGTTGCAGGAAGTCCAGATCTGCCTACTGAAATTCAGAGGGTGCTTGGAAGATTTGAAGGCCTATTTGATGAGCCAAGAGGCCTTCCTCCTCTAAGGGCTGGTCATAATCACCCAATTGTGCTCCAAGAGGGTACTAATCCCATAAGTCTCAAGCCATATCGATATTCAGCAGCCCAGAAGGATGTAATTGAGAAGCAAGTGACTGAATTGCTTCAAACTGGTGTGATTCAGGAGAGTTCATCCCCTTTTTCAGCTCCTATTGTGCTAGTCAAGAAGAAGGATGGGTCATGGAGGATGTGTATTGACTTTCGGGAACTCAACAAGAGAACGGTAAAGAATCAATACCCTATTCCTCTAGTTGAAGATCTATTGGATGAGCTACATGCAGCTAGGTGTTTTACTAAACTTGATTTGAGGGCTGGTTACCATCAAATCAGAATGAAGCCGGATGATTGTTACAAAACGGCCTTTAAAACACACTCAGGACACTTTGAATGGTTAGTGATGCCTTTTGGCTTGACCAATGCCCCGGCTACATTTCGAGGTGCAATGAATGACATCTTCCGACCTCTACTAAGGAAGTTCGTTCTTGTTTTCTTTGATGATATATTGATATATAGTGCTGATTTACAAGAACATGTTAAGCATCTTGAAGAAGTGTTACAGATTTTGCAAAAGCACCATTACTTTGTTAAGAAGAGTAAGTGCACTTTTGCTGCCACAAGTGTGGAGTGTTTGGGGCATATAATCAGCAAAGGTACAGTAGCTACGGATCCCAAGAAGATTCAAGCAGTTGTTGATTGGCCTGAACCAAAATCAGCAAAGCAACTAAGGGCTTTCCTAGGCTTGGCGGGGTACTACCGGAGATTCATCAAAGGGTATGGTTCAATAGCTAAGCCTCTAACCCTTTTATTACGAAAAGAGGGGTTTAAATGGGGGGAGGCAGCTGCTGCATCCTTCAAGGAATTGCAATCAGCTCTTATTTCAACACCTGTTTTAGCCTCACCTGACTTTTCTAAGGACTTTGTGGTGGAGGCTGATGCATGTGGAGGGGGAATAGGTGCTGTTTTGATGCAACAAGGTCAGCCCTTAGCTTATTTCAGTAAGGCTTTGGCTCCTAAACATGTGAGCCTCTCTGTCTATGAGAAAGAATTACTAGCTGTGGTGCAAGCGGTGGAGCATTGACACCAATATCTTGAGAGAGGTAAATTTGTGATTAAAACTGACCAACAAAGCCTACAATATCTCTTGGGACAGAAATTGAAAACTCCCTTTCAAATGTATTGGATAGCAAAACTTTTAGGGTATGACTATGAGATTCAATACAAGAAGGGAAATGAGAATGTTGTTGCTGATGCATTGTCTAGATTGCATGGTTCTCAGATTTTGCAGATTTCTTTGGATACTTCCTTACCTGAATTAACGGAGGAAATAAAGCAAAGTTGGGAATTAGATCAAGACATAGCTGCTATACTAGTGCAAGTAAAGGAAAATGATGGCATCTTTCATTCCTATACATGGGATGGCACTTGTTTGCGGAAGAATAATCGTTTGGTGGTTGGTAATGTTGCTGAATTAAAAATGAAGTTGCTGGAATGGTTGCATTCAAGCCCTCAAGGGGGCCATTCAGGGGTTCAAGCTACTTATTACAAGGTAAAAGGCCTCTTTTGGTGGAAACACCTACATAGAGATGTTGAAGAATTCATTTGGGGATGTGATACCTGTGCTAGATGCAAGTATGAAACGGTGGCTACACTAGGATTACTTCAACCCCTTCCTATTCCTAGCAAGGTTTGGGAGAGTATTTCCATGGATTTCATTGAAGGATTGCCTAAATCAGGAGGTAAAGAGGTAATATGGGTAATTGTGGATAGATTGACTAAATATGCCCATTTTATCCCTCTTTCCCACCCTTATTCAGCTTCTACTTTGGCACAAGTGTTTTTAGATCAGATTTATAAATTGCATGGTGCACCAGCTGAAATCATAAGTGATAGAGATCCTTTGTCTTTAAGCAACTTTTGGAAGGAGTTTTTGAAGATTTTGAAGGTGAAGCAAAATCTATCTTCAGCCACCATCCTCAAAATGATGGCCAAACGGAGGTACTTAATAGGTGCCTAGAATCATATTTAAGGTGCATGTGTTGGGAGGTTCCCAAGGAGTGGAGTCACTGGTTAGCACTAGCTGAATGGTGGTATAATACAAGTTTTCATACAGCCACCAAAGCTACTCCACATGAGCTTCTATATGGGCAAAAACCAGCTGTTTACACTCCCTATATACCTAGGACAGCAATGGTTGAAGCGGTTGATCAAAGTTTTACAACGAGAAAAGATGTTAGCTGTTTTGAAACACTATCTCCATAGATCAGCAAACACAATGAAGCAAAAGGCTGATGAAAAACGCTTGGATAGGCATTTTGAGGTGGGGCAATGGGTGTTTTTGAAGTTGCAACCCTACCGACAAGTTTCAGCTGCTACTAGAAGCAATCAAAAGCTTGCTCCTCGCTTCTATGGTCCATACAAGGTGTTACAAAAGGTGGGACCAGTTGCATACAAGCTAGAGTTACCTCTTGAAACAAGGATTCACTCTACTTTTCATGTATCCTTGTTGAAATTGTGCCCAGATCCGAGTGTTAAACAACGGCACCCTCCTATTGATTGGCCGGTTGTTCTGAGTTCACTGTATCCCCAACAAATATTATCTCAAAGAGTTGGGAGGAAACAAAAGAGGATAATTACCGAAGTGCTAGTTCAATGGCAAGGTTACCCGGAAGAGGAAGCTACATGGGTGTCCTTGTTCAACTTAAAGCATCAATTTCTAGAGTTTCAGGTGCCAAACCCTTGAGGACAAGGGTTGTTTCAGAGGGGGGGCATTGATATATAAATAAGCATAGCATGTATCTAGGGACCTAATTGTAAACATTCTATAGGGACCTAATTGTAAACCTGAATAATTAGTGGGATAAGTGTTATAATATCCTACTAACCATTAGATTAGGATTAGAGGGAGGCTATCTCATTATAAATAGCCCAATCCTCATAATTGTACAATCATGTTAGTCATGATCTTGCAGAATTCAGTTGTGTGAGAACCATTGGAGTTCTCTTCTCTCTCTCTCTTCTAGTCTCTTCTTTTTGATCTCTAATCTGTTCTTCTCCTAATTCTAAACCTAAACATCTAAAACCATAAAAGTAGCATAGCAATAAAGCAATCATATATTGTTCTTAGCATCCAATATACACAGCTATAACCAGCACGATGTAGAACAAGAGGAGTGAGAGGAAGAACAGAGGAGAATAACTGGTAGAGAGAGAAGAGAAAACTTAGAGAAAGGGAGGAGATGTTGAACATAAAGGTAGTAATGACATATGGGGTGCAAGCCACACTCACATGGTTTGCAGCCCATATTTCAATATTACCCTTATGTTCAACACAATTTCAACTGACATTCTTATTCAATATCAATGGCATACGATGAAAATAATTCTTGCTCTATTTACAGAGCTCTAAGCAATCGAACCCTAACTTAATCTTCAAGCAAAAAATTAAGAAAATAGAAAACCTGACTAAATAGGAAATAATCTCAAATCTAAACCTAATCCAAATCGTTTATTTAAAAGATAATATAAATTCCAATTAAAATCCTAATAAAGATAATCAAATAATGATAAATCTTCCCTGATCTATGGCAGATATCAATTACCCCTCATCAATATCATATTCCATCCCAGCACTAGAAAAGTACATTAGAAAGAACAAACAAAAATCAGTTCAAGAGAAAACAAAAAACCTTGGTATGAGGCCAAAGTTGATCAGGGGATACATGCATTGTGCAACCCTCTTTACTAGATTCCCACTCAACAACAAAACGAGCAAGAACACCTGAACCAAAGCTAAACCATAAGCTCATTAATCCCACTGCCTCAATTCTAAACGTCCTTTTCATCTGTTCCAATAGCTTATCGGCAGCATCTGAAGCAACTTTGGCACCAAATGCTTTGGCATCAGAACTTGTAATGCCTTCTTCTGGTTTCTCATCTGCTCTTACACCTAGCAATTTCCTCATGCCAAGTGCAAACGTTCTTGCATTGGCAAGCCTTTGGATATCAGCCACTAATTTCTTTATACTATCTTCCTCCACAGTTTGATAACTCAAAACAACACCATCTGGATCATAGTGTATATGTGAATCTATGTCAGATGTATTAGCTATCCGAACACCTGATCCCCAAGGTGTGTTACTACTCCCTTTTTGAAGCTCCCACAAATCCCTAAAGTGCTGATCACTTATTTTAACATCCCAATTCATGCAACCTGGTCTGCCAAGTCGCAAGCATATATGTTGCCATGGATCACCTCTAGAAGATGGAAGTCGGAACCATATGTTAGATGAAGCGCTCCTCAAACCAACCTCTTCAACATATGGAATGTCTAATGCTTCCATCTGGCTGGTTAGTCTAGCATGCTTGATGCAAAGTGAACAGTGCCTGACCACATGAAGAAGGGCTGCCATATAAATGCTAGATGGAGCACTCCCTTTATTTGCTTCCATGATTAGATTTCCATAACTGTATACTTCAGTTTTAGGTATCATTTCAGAGGATATAAGTGCTTGACGCAAAGATAATTGAGAACAAGGTGAGTCTGAAATCTTTCTTCTCTTGCAGATTACAGAGCTATTTTCAAGACCTTGAAGTGATGGAATCAAACTCAGCATATCTGAAGCAGTTCTCTTTCGAGATCTTTTATCATTTTTGGAGAAAATGTCAAGATTGGTGCAATCGTTCACCATGGATTCCATTGCTTGAGCTGCAAGGATGCACTAATCAAATCAAATATGGCCAAAAACAAACACATGATAAGAACGAACACACAAAGAAAGTGTCTTACATACGGGAGTGGCTGCACATGAACCAGATCCAGTAACCCTGAGTGATCCTACTGGAGGCCCATTGGGTGAAAAACGAGGTCCATCAGGCTTGGAATTAGGTGTGGAGATTCGAGAGTTATCGCTCAGCACTCTTAGTTGCTCTTCATCCATAGCAGTACATGAACCATTATCAACTGAAGGTGGCGATCTAAGAGAAGCTAGATTCTGTTCAGACTTTGAAGCAGATAGCTTTCTCCCAGTTGTGCTCCACCCCTGACCAGTGGAAAGCATGCCCATAGAACTAGACTGAACTGGGCCCTTGGCATTACTAGATGAGTTCATGGAACCATAAAAATGGGAGGCAACTCCAGAAGCATTTGCAACATTATTAATCTGTGACATATGCAAACCACCTTCCCACTTTGGAGAGGAGGTTCCACCTTTTATACCAAGGAGATTACCATAATGAGTGGCAGATGTGTTCAAGGATGAGGAAAAATTTTGAACAGGGTGTGGAAGCGCAAAAGACCCTTTCTCCTGTCCGAACACTTCATCAACAAGTGATGCAAAACCTGATGATAACTGGCATCCTGCATTCTGCATTGAACTCTCAAGACCAATATCCATAAGAAACTCATGCTCAGAGGTTTGATTTGGGCCAGCAGCATTCGGCAAGAAGGGGCAATATTTTCCCCTTTCGACCAGGTTTAAATTCATTTCATCTTCCAGTATCTGCATCTGTCCTATATCAATATTCTTAATCCTCAGCGCCTGAGACAAGTCACCAGATGAAGCATCTTTCCCAGATAAGTCTAGCTGGGTCCCTAGCAACTTAAACAGGGGTTTAAAATCCTTATCGAGTTGCATAACCAGAAAGTAAGAGCTTC
This sequence comes from Acacia confusa, assembly GCA_037074495.1. NCBI lineage: Eukaryota > Viridiplantae > Streptophyta > Magnoliopsida > Fabales > Fabaceae > Acacia > Acacia confusa. The sequence continues at coordinate 565,808 of CM073507.1, read as the reverse complement.
CAGAGTCAGGAAATCCCATCAGTAGCATAGCTGAACCATTTATAACGCTCTTGGGTATTTTCACTGTACTCAAACCATGCTCATACACCTGCAAGTATGTCCCATAAGCCACAGGAAAGCCATGTTATGAACACTCAACTAAAACACAGTCCAAATTGATTATATACGTCTTGGTTCTTCATTATTTAAGGAGAGAGAAGTAGAAAGTATACCTCTAGACATAAAATTCTTCCAATAGATGCGTACAAGTGCAACATACTTTTGCTTCTCAAGCTAATGAAGACCTCAGCTGCAGTCATGGTTCCCTGATTTAACACCTCTTCACATTCTGACAGAGCCGAAGGAGCAACTATATTCCATGATGATTGAAGAAGGAAGCGACCATTCCTAAATAACAAAACAAAGGAAAGTGAAATGCATATAGGATTTGTTTCCTTGGGAATCGAAACTAAGATTCACAGTAAGCATTATCAAAAGCCATAGACATATTTATCCATCAGTTATCCTTAGAACAACAATCATGCCTCATATTTTGAAAAAGATGACTAAATAGGAAAATAAATATGAATGGAGGGAGAATACAAAACGTACCTGATATTAATTCCAAGAGTAAAAAATGATGAGCCATATGCACGCACACGCAATACCTCCTGCCCCACCGAGTCCTTACCGCTCTTATCATCTTTCTGCAGGAAGAAACAAATCTAACTCTTAAAAGCCCTCATGAAATTGAGCATCTGATTGGAACTGATACAATGTCTTTTATTATAACTTATTAAGAAAATCCTTTATCCAAAATTGATATCTTCATGGAAAAGTTACGTGTAGCATATCAGAAATTTCACATAAACATCAATGTCAAAGATCTTATATTCAAACATAAGATATTCCCTATATGAGCTACTGCAAAGCATAGCAAATGACAGGTCAAAATCAGAGTTTAAAAGAAGCTGCAAATGCAGGATTAAGACCACAATGCTAACTAGAAGCACGATCTAGATAGCAATATGACATGACAAACAAAATTGGAACCAAACCTATGAAAGAAATAAAGGAGTGTTTATTATAAGAAGCCGACAAGTAAGTGTAAACTAACCAGTTTATATTTAGTATCAAGTTCGCCCATACAAGACTGAAGCACAACATCGTCTGCAGTTCGGCAGACCTGAACATTTTTAGCAAGCTCTTTTTTAATTTCCAGAAGACGTGTGTATCTGTTGCAGCATATGGCTCTTAACAACAACTTCTCAACATCAATACAACCCTGGTCCAATAAAAACTCTGCCTCCTTGCCTGTTGATGGATCTATGACAAAGCTGCTGTGTGTGCACTTTATATGGAGATCTGATCCAGGTTCAATTTTTATAAAAGGGCATGCTCCTGAGTCTAGTGCAGCATTTTTATCAAAATCTAACCAATATATTATTTTTAGCCCTGGAGTTCGCAGGCTAGATGAATCAGATTCCACATCAAGATTCTGCACAGAACTGGTACTTGCTCCATGGCCAACACCACTCTCAGATATGAGTTCAAACCGAATTGCATCTTTCCATCGTCCTTGTCGAAGAGCTTGCACTTGCCTTATGACAGTATCCATAACAAGTGCAACACATAGCTCATGAAGAACTGAGTACAATATTAGAAAAGGATTTTCTGCCGAAGCCATTCTTCGCTCTAAATCATCTCCAAGTGCGTGACGCCGCAATGCTTCCAATTTCACAGGTCTGCCTTTTTCACCAACAAGCAGCTCCAAATGCAATATCCTCCACATTGAGAGGTGCCCTCTATAGCCCAGAGTTACTAAAACCTTAAACTCTCCATCCACCCTAAGCAATGCTGTACCATCAGAAACATTAATCTTAGAAATTTCTTTTGGAAGTGAAACTTCAAGCAATTTTGAGCGTACAAGCATGTCCAGCTTCTTCAAAGCAGGTTTTTGCTGGTTTTCAGTTAAGGAGTTCTGGGTGCCCACATCTTCTATACATTTTGGTAATCGCTCATAATTTCCCGTCAGAAGAACCTCAATTGCTGATGGAACATCATAAACAGGAGCACGGGCTTGCTGAAGCCCCTCATGCATGAAAAACAATGAATCTGCGGCTTGAGTAAAACATGTATCATGATTTGATACGGTAGATGTCAGTTGCTGACAATACTGGATCAAAGGAACCTGCATGTCAGACAAATACCGATTAAACACAAGCAGCAAGCCTAAGGTGATCAGATGAGACTCCCAAACTTGTCCAGTATTCACTAGATCATAAGTAATTGTTTAAGAAACCTCTCCCTCTATACTGAAATGTAATGAAAGAAAGCAAGAATTAACTTGGTACTAGTGTGTGTCTGTATATTTCCTCATTGAATACAGTAAATAAGGAATCCTCCCAGATTCTAATTATGTTTTAAATTCAATAATCCATCCTAAAGTTGCCCAGCCCATTATTCAACCCCAGTTAAAATTCATCCGATAAACCAAAGGAATACTGATCAAGCAGTTTCAATGACAGAAACTCCCACTACTCGCGTAAATGACTCACTTTCATCCCGAAACTCCATGAACTAGCAAAAACATGTATAAACTAAAGTGAATTCAGTTGAAGAAAATAAATCAACAGTCATGTCTCTGGAACTAACCAAAACACAGACTCTGTTCAATCAATAAATACAATTTCTATCTATCTCGATTTAGCATTTCGAAGGTACAACGAGGTAAACACTGAATCTGCAATTATGAACTAAAACGACATGAGGAGCAGTTGGAATTCAACCAAGACCAAACCCCACTCAACTGTGATAACTAGATAAAAAGAAATCCAAGACTTTCAATTTTCTACCCCATTTCCCTTCAAGCAATTTGAAAAACAACAGAATAAAATTGCGATGCAGGCATCACCAGAAGGGGAGAAAATGAACAGCCATTCACGAGGTAGTGGAGAGGAAGATAATAGAGAATTGAGAGGACTAAAAAGATATGAGAGACCTGTTGACACCATTTCGAAATAACATTAAGGCGGATCATACGCTGCTGAGTCTTGTTCAGAAACTTGAGAATGTTAATCTTCTTTTCAGAATCAGATATTTCAGTAGACCCGCATTTGTCAATTAGTTCTTTGAGGGATGAGTATGAATCGTGAGCAGCTCCACTCACGAGGGTGGATAATTCCACCGTCTGTTGCCCTAAATCGGCAGCCATTGAGATTTGAAGGTGGTTATGGATTGTTAGGGATCTATAGTGTTAGAAACATGGAAAATAGGGTTTCGGCACAAGGAAGCCTAGAGAATTTACAATTACATGAAATGAGGAGGGAAATGGAGGGGGGTAAAGAGCGGGAGGGAGAGAGCGCGCAAGAACAAAGGCAAAGTGCCTAAGTCTATTAGTTAACGCTCTTTAAGCTTCGCCCCTCTCTCTCTCTCTCTCTCGTTGCTTCTTAAAACTTCATGCGCTTGCTCCCTGGATTCCAGAGACGCCAATGGCCCGAGGCGGAAATGAGGAGGATCTTCGAGGTTTCGGGAGCGGGTATTATAACACCACGTGATTGAAGCCTCGCCTTCTCAAACCTTCTGTTGCGTTGTACTTTTGACCCTGCCTTTATCTCCAGTCACCCACCAGCACTTCAAGCCTTTTTTTAAAAAAACCTGAAACCACGGGAATTATATACATTTTTTCCTCATACAAGGGGGTAATATTATGCTACTACATGAACACGTTATCTTACAGATTAAGCACAAGAATAAAGCCCTAGCTAGTTAAATTAAAAGTAAAAGTACCATTAGTTTGGTTTCTCTTTTCTTTTTTTTGACAGCAGTTCAGGTTCAAGATTATGTTAATTTATTTCTTATTAATGTAGAACTTGATTTAAAGATAGGATTAAAATTTGAAAGACATTGTTATTTATAAATTATTCTTCTAAAAGTAAGCGCTGTTAAGTTTGACTAAAAAATATTATGGGGCAAAAAATGTTTGACTGGAAATATTACTATATACTTTTGTAGTTAACACAATTTCTGAGACTGATTGTCAGCCCCTAGTGTCGTGCAACTTGAAAGGTCAACCTGGTATAGGTGAATGAACTTGCAGGAGTATTCTTGGCAATATCTTACATCCAATGTCACGCACATTGGGTTATCTCTTTCCTTCGTTTGCCAGAAAGGAAATAATGCAGCTCGTCGTCTTGCTGTTAGTGCTTGTAAGGGGAGTATTCTTGCGGCTGATGCGTTGAATGCAAGTTGGTCCTCTGACTGAGCATAACTCCGCAAACTACTCAAATCATGGAGCAGGCTGATTTCTGAGAATCTTCTTGCTGTCTTTGTCATTTACATTCCTGAACTTTGTTGTGTTTGCTGTTTTCCCTTTATGCTCACATACTTTTTATTTCAAACTCTCTGCTTGTATCGTTGGTCTTTTCAGCATGATTAATGTGCCTTTGGGCCTTGGCCCATAAAATAAATTAAAAGGCATTATTATTTACTCATTTAGTTAATTTATCAAAATCAATAAATGATAATGAAGTTATTACTCCCTTTGGTTCTTATTATAAGGCACCAACTACTTTTTCTCACAAACCAAGAAATGGAAGTTAACTCATTAATTAGATCCAAAATTAATAAATGTAAATTTAAATAAGTTAGTTAAAAATGAGGTCATAATAGGAAAATAATAATAAATGAGATAGTTAAAGAAGTTGGTGACTTATAATAAGGGCAAAAAAATATTGATAGTTAGTGACTTATAATAAGGACTAGAGGAAGTAAATCTACTTTGATTTTTTTTAAAAAAAAAATCAACTTTATCTATATTAAATGAGGGTTTAAAAGAAAGAAAAAATACAATAAACCATGATTAAACATTAACTAGGTAAATAAAAGTGACAAATAACATTAATTTTTTTTAAAATGATTTATATTATAAACCAAATCATCTTCTAAATGCTACATGTCACTCACAAGTCACAATGCTCAGAAGTACTGAAGGGCGTAATATCGCTACCGTGTCCGAGATGTCACGGGATTATTGATGCCTGCTTCGATATATAAATACCATACGAAGTCGAGCAACCAAGATCCGCTTGACCATCGGACCATCGGAGAAGGCGTAAGGCATAAAAATGCAGCAGGTAATTCAAAACCCTAATTGAAAGCTCTCTCTGGCCTTTTGAATGTCTTCACTGATCTCTCTGATGAAATCCGTTACGACCAGGGCGGAGCATCTGACACGGAAGTGACATGGGAGGACCAGCAGAATATCAACAAATTCGGAAGGTTGAATAATCGCTTTCACGAGCTTGAGGATGAGATCAAAGTCGCTAAGGTCGTAATCCCTAATTTCATCTTCATACATACTTTCTCGTCTTTTGCGTTACTTTCTTGATTCTGGCTTCCTATATTTGTCTTGCTTTAACTTTCATCAGATGTCATGAGAAAAGTAACCTAGCTTTTGTTTACACAAACTCTGTTTTTTTCCCGTGAGAAAGCCTCCTTCATAAAGGATTTTACCATGCTAGTACTGGACAAGGAAGAATTCCGAAGGGAATGCTTGTTCCAGAAAAGCCGTTATACCTGTTAGCCATCCTCACTGTGACGATTGACTGTTGGTTTTGTTCTCTCATGTTTAGAGCGCTTGCCGATCTCACTTTATGCCTAAATCCCTATAGAGGCTCTCCCATTCAATTCATAAATGTTATCAATGTTTATCCTTGGCTGTATCTGTATCCATTGCGTGGTGGCAGGACATAAAGTCGATTGCTTTACGGTGCTTGATCTGACCCTGGATCTACTAGATAGATTATGAACGACGTACAGCGGGGAATGGGACGACTGGTGCCGGATTACGTGTATGATCTAGCACCCGCATTAGCTGTTTTATATTTCTATACTTGGTGAGCGAAGAAAGGGAACCGAATCTTCTGCTGAGCAGAGATGGAAAGAGAGGGAATAAAAGTTGGTCCAAGGAAGTACCTACTACAATTGTTTCCAGTGCTGACTGCTTGTGTGATTCTAATTTGGCTTTGATATCAAACAATATTAATTCATTTATCTTGTGGATTCATTGTATGATTTGGTGATATTCGGGCACTGATGATGTATCAGTCTTGTAGCTTCTTTTGACTGATATCTGTTTTTCAGGAGACTTGCGACAACTTGGAGGACGCCATCAATGAGTTGATTCTCACAGACGAGGAGGTGGTACGATTTCAGATAGGAGAGGTGTTCGCTCATGTGCCAAAAGATGAAGTTGAGAGCAGGATTGAGGAGATGAAGGCTGTGACAAATGAGAAACTGGAAAACCTAAAGGAGGAGAAGGAATCCGTGCTTGGAGAGATGGCTGAATTAAAGAAAATTTTGTACGGAAAATTCAAGGACTCGATTAACCTTGAGGAGGATTAATGGAGTTCTTTTCCTCTGGCAGATTTGTAGATCATGTTTGATGTGGTTTCAATACCTGTTGGACCTTAGGGTTTTCAATCAGATGGCATCATATTTTTCCTGTGCCACTAATTGGCCTCCTATTTAACCTTGGGCGTCATGCGTGTTTGTTTATTTCTCTCTGGTTTCAGGATGTGAGGTGAATGGGTTGAGCAATGATCAAGGGCTCTCTAGAAGTGAAGGGAATATTGATGAAAGAGATTTACTTGTACTAGGAATCACCCTATAGTACTCGATTTTCAATTTTTTATTACTAGTTGAACCACTTCATTTCGTGTGTTGAGAATGAAAACTTTGAAATCATGTAGGATAGATAACCAAGGTTGTCAAAAAGATCAAAATGGAACTTTTGACGATATGGCCAACAAATGAAGAAATCAGCTTCGACTCAGTAGCAATAAGAAACACCGCATACAGAACAAATTTATTGTTCTTTCTGACGTGGCATTTGAAATCTTTCTATCCCACGAACACGCAATTTATAAGGCGCTCGTTTAACAACTGTGTGGCGAACCATTGGTCCGATGAAGAACCTTGTGCGAGCAGAAATGCTTGATTCTGGAACACCGATGCGGTGTTCTTTGAACGGAGAGATGGTTGGCATCTCTCCTATGGGAATGATTCGAACGCATCCTGACGCAAGATCTGCTTAGCAGTTAAGATAGATGGTAAACTGCCACACTAATCTGACGAGGGAGCAAGATGCCGCTGGAATCAAACAAGTGACAGATAATTCACTGTCGCCTCAACTGATAATGTGAAACATAAGATTGACTTGGATGACACGTAAGGCCATGCTGGGAGTTAATAAAGAAATGGTGTGTCACGGCTTCTATGGTTGGCAGGTTGGGTAATCAAGAATAGGCACTGTGAACCATGCAGGATTGACACGGAATGCCTCCTCGACCATGTTCTGGATTGTACTCAACTACTCGAGCCAAGCCACAGAAGCAATCTATGGATCGAAAGTTATGAATCGCAGTGTTCAAGTTATGACTGAACGCGCTGCTCAGATAGGGGTGTAAAGAGGCCAGGCCTTGCCCTTAACAAGCCAGGCCTGTTCTGTAACATACTGGCCTGTTACAGGCCTACTTTTCGGCCTGGGCCTGGCCTGTATATAGGCCTGGCTTGGCCTGTGGCCTGTTAAGGCCTGTGTTTTTTTTAAAAAAAAAAAAATTAAAAAAAAAATTTTTTTAATTTTTTTTTATTTAATTAAGCTAACAGGCCACAGGCCGAAAACAGGCCTACTTTAAACAGGCTAACAACAGGCCAAAATTACATAAATTAATACTAATAATATAAATAACAGGCCACAGGCCGAAAACATGCCTACTTTAAACAGGCTAAAAACAGGCCAAAATTACATAAATTAATATTAATAATATAAATAGGCCGGCCTGACAGGCCTAAAAGACCTCTTATCAGGCCTGGGTCTGGCCTGTTAAGGGAAAACAGGCCTCATAAGAGGCCTTGGCCTGGCCTTTTAGCCTGACAGGCCAGGCCTGACTAGGCTTTTAACAGGCCAGGCCACAGGCCCCTGGCCTTTTTACATCCCTATGCTCAGATCATTTAAGTATCGATATTTACATCATCCTGGCATCACACCTTCCTTGTTCCTTATTACCTACTCAGTGTCACACTTCTATCGATTCTAAATATAAGATGGAGTTGATATTTTTTAAAAAACATTAAAGAAATTAAATAAGTTACTTAATCATATTATATGTTATGTATCCTTAATTTATATATCATTTTATAAGTTATGCAAAATATTTTAGGGAAAAAAATGAAGAATTTAAATATTTTAAAATAATTTAATTAATCTTTTTAATATTTATTAAAAAAAATCAACTTTATTTTGTATTTAAAATTGAAGGGGGAAGTTCTTTGGCTTGTCTTTTTTACTATTAAAAAGGCTTATAACCATCACGGTACCCTAGGTGCACTTTTTTTTTTTTTTTTTAATGAACCGCTCTACACCCAAAAAGACGAAAAGAATAGGAAAGGAAAGGATGCTCAGATGTATCATGGGATCCGGATGCTCACTCAAGCCACCTTGGTGGGACGACGCCTTTATACAGCGTAAAGACTAAAGACAACAACAACGATCTCACTAAATCGTCAGATTTAGTGAAAGAGGGCTCGTCTTAGCTAAACTATCAAAAAATCCATAACAAAAGAGGTACAAACAGATGTTTTCCCGCCAGGGGATGAGTCCGGCTTCCAGATCAATACCATAGTAAAGCTGAACAAGCACGAAGTAAGGTGACTGTAGCATCAAAATCTTGCCTGAAAACTGCGAAATAAGCAAAAACAAGAAGCAACATCATCATCATGACCGTGGTGCAATAGCCACCAGCTACAATATTAACCGCAAGTAAAATCATGAATAACCAGTAACATGCGTAGAGCACGGGGGGAAAGCTATTAGACAACCAGAACTACTATTGAAAGCTCCACTGCGAAGTTGATGAAAACGCCAGATGCAGTGTATCAACTTATAACAAGATAGTCTCTCTTTTCCCCGAGAAAAATGTCCCATCATTTTAAATCATAATTTTAACTTGCTATCAGGTCAAATATAATGCAGCATTCAGGCTCTCTTGCATAAAACATGAAGAAACGAAGAAAAAGCGAAAAAGCAAAGCTGAATCCAATCCTTGAAGACCTGTGCACAAGTAATTATGGATTATCACATTTCGTCCCCAAAAGTCCGGCATCCAAAATCCTTGAATCTCTTACCCTCCTTCCATTTTAATTCTTCTCTCCACCCACACTAATCACTAACTTACAATCATCCTCCACATTTTCATTAGATCCCTCTAGAAAAGCTTCATTAACATATTCTGAAAATTTCTTCCTATATTCCCTTCTGCATTCTGTGTGTTCTCATATCTTTCTAATCAACATGAGTAATAGCAAAAGGATTCAACCTTCTTCAGCTAAAAACATCAAGGGAAATACAGAAAATGCAAAATACTAGTGTACATGATAAGAAAATTGGAGCATATTTATGAGGCATATCAAATTAAGTATGTAGTATAGCAGAGAGCCCTAAAACAAGCTCCAGGAAATGAACAGTTATATGGAACAAATTAGATAGATACAATTACCCTGATGACGTCAAGGTTAGACAAATAGTGAAAAAATGAAGTCAGCACAGTATAGCAGTCCCACTTCAAAAATTTACAACTGCAGGTGAACGATGAGATTGTAAAGAAGACACAAGATTAACAGGTTAAATTCAGACATCAAACTGATAAAGAACACCAATTTTGAACTAGCCAGACAGATTCATCCCTATTTTCTTTCATTTGCTCTTGCTCGAACATAATGCAGGTAATTTCCTATAATATTAACAGAGTACACCAAATTCCAATTCAATGTAGAAAAATGCTTTACCACCCATTATGACGATTCCGGGCACAGAAGATAATATAAGGTCGCAGCAGCTTGAATGCAAGATACAAGTCAGACTCAGATAAAGGATACCCAAAATCCAACAGCAATTATCATCGTTTTCAGCACTTCTCGAAAACGGAGTCAAATTGAATATCTCCATAGGATTTAAATCTGAGTATAAGTTGGTTTCAGAGGCTGATTTCCCACAACTGACAACAAACCGCCTCCGGCGGCGGTTTCCTCGTCAACAAATAAGTCCTCGGTAAGTCGAAAAGCGGCGTGCAAACAAACAATCGACAGTCCTACTATGAGAGAGATTAATACATTCAGCCCCACATGAGTTAATGCGAGCGCAGCCACAGTGATCAAACTGAGAACACATAGCACTATTCGATCATCAACGGTTCGGTGGAAACAAACAAGGGGAGTATCACGGAAGAAGTAGAGGAAGAACCAGGCAACAAAAACGATAAGGAAAACGATCATGGAAACGGGATGCCACAAGAGGCTAAGGAAGAGAACGGTGAGAACTACGAGAGCGTAATTGAATCGGAAGTAAGAAAGGTTTCGTCTGAGGCGCACCATGGCGTCAGCATACGAGTAAGGACGAGAGAAGGCAGAGAAGTCAAGGAGAACGCGCCACGGATGGAGAGTGGCAACATTACGGCGGGATCCGAAGGAGAGACCCGAAGAGCCGGAGGTGGAATTGGGTTGATCGGCGGCGGTAGAGGTGAGCGTACCGTATCCATAGGTGGTTATGGCGGACATAGGACTGGGGAGAATTACTACGCCGTGAGTAACAGAAATCGGAAATGAAGGGAAAGCAAAATTAGGGTTTGATTATGGTTCCGGGATGAGATCGAGGGTACAGGCGTTTGTCGTCTGGCTTCCATGCTTTGCACGCTCCAGGCCACATGACACTGTTTTGGTTAAAGTTTATGACTTTTTTTGGAAAAATTCTATCTAAATTTAGGTTTACGTTTTCAATAAATTTTTAATCACGTCAAGAATACTCTCTAATTAAATTGATGAGTTAACATCCCCCTCATATCCATAATCAGTCTTATATGCTTACGTATCTAACTCATTGAATCGCAAATCCTAACATAACAAACAGATTCAGCTATTCAAATAACCATTTATATATATATATTATGGGCTTTGGTTTTCTCATGTTACATGAGGAAAAAAAGTTTTCTATATACACATGAGATGGTGGAACCCACATATACATATATGAATTAATATATGTATATGTGGGTCCCATCATTTTATATGTGTATAACATGAGAAAATGGTTTTCCTACAACATGAGAAAATGTTTTCCCATGTTCTATATGCAGAGGCCAATCAGGAGAATCTATTCACACGCAAAAGCTGTAAAATTCTAAGTATCAAACGCAATTTTCAAATAGTGCACAAAGAATGTACAGAGATCTCGAGGTTCTGTGCAAGCTATGAAAAAGTACAACGTGATATGGAAGTTTTTTGGGAAAATTGACTTGGAGGCCCAAATTACCAAGATAAATGCAAAAAATGTCCTACTAACTTACCCATAGAGCCTTTTCTGGTATTAAGTTCCAAGGCAAATTACCAAAAACGCCCCTCTTGTTGAAAAAGAAAGATCGGTCTCTGCTCTCACCGGTCTTTGCTCTCTCCCCCTCTCTCGTGATTGTCTCTTCCCTCTCTGGTCCCTGCTCCTACACCACCTGCTCGATGCTCACTCTCATCTCATCGTCGAAAGTCTTGTCATCGCCGTCGGAAACTGAAAGTTTCACAGTCGCCATCACCGGTTCTCCAAAGGTAGGAAACATTTAAGTGATTAGGTTTTTCGTTCCTCGCCGAAATGTTTCTTCCTTTTCTTTGATTTTCGTTCTGTTCTTGGTCTGACTTTGGAATGGTTTGGGAGTAGTTATTCTTATCCTTCCTTTCCTCCATGTTGCTCTGTTCCATTATTTCGCTATGTTAAAGGGGGGCTAGTTTGATTTGGTTTATCTGGAATAATGATCGAACATTGTGTGACTTGGCAAGAAACATGGGGGAACTTGATTGGAACTAAACTAGATGAATTGCTAAGACACTTGATTTTTGTTCTCTAGCTCGAGGATTCCAGTAAATAAAGGCATCGTTATTTAACTTGGGTAATTACATTGTTGTTGCGTCTGGTTTTATGTTTACTAATTTAATGTTATATCTTGCACATTTTATTTGTATGGTAGGTGTTGCTTTTTTTAATCTCTATTTCCTTGCAATGTAGAATGTTTTGGTGATTTTCTTTTAGCTACATTTTGCAAATGTCATCATTGAAAAATCCAATGCAATTAACTATACAATAAAAGGAACTGACTCTGAAAGTAGTTAGTTTTCTAGAAGGGTAGTAACTTACAACACTACCAATTGGCTCCAAATCTAAAGACTGCAATCCCTCAGGAAGTTCCCTTATGATCCTTATGTCAGGAGTTAAGTATTTTTAAAATAAATGTGACCATTTTAAAATTGGCAATTCTAGTTAAAAATAAGAATAAATACAATGACCAATTATCCAAGTATTGATGAAAAAGTATTGATGAAGCTGGAAAGCAATTGGCTGATGAAGTGAGTCCTGATACGTATCTAGATCAAGGACCTCCAAGTTTGGCTTTGATAACTTGAAGTATATTTTCACTACTTCAGGTTGTATAGTAATTCTATTATCATTGCAGGTCATGCAAATTGTAGGGAAGACAAAGAGCTTAAAAAAGATATCCTTTCTAGCCCATTCTCTTGGTGGCCTATTTGCTAGAATTCATGCGTGAGCTCCATTATTTTCTGAATGGACTATCTCTCAGTTTTTCCTCTAGAAAAATTTCCCCTTCTTTATTTTTTTGTTGCTTTCATCAATTCTGAGTTGAGATATGACATAACTTTTATATTTCTCAATGCCTTCCATGAAAATAGGCCTTTCGTGATTGCCTAGCTTTCTTCTTTTTGTGCATGTGACATGTGATTGCTCTGGATTCAATCAACAATGACAAACATTAGCTTTATATGAAAACCATAAGTCTGTGGACATCTTACGCAAATGTGTTTTGAGTTATTGCATTTGCTGAAAGATTATCATTGTTGCATTATTATTATGAGTCTTTTGGTTGCAAGTTGTAAGCTTAATTGATTATAGTTTTCATATTACAGATTTGATAAGAATGAGTACTTCAAAGACTTCAAAGAGGGCAGCAAGGTTCTCTGGCTATAATTTGTTCACTGAAGAGTTCTTTAAGAGCTATGACGAAAAACAAAAGATGAAAGACAAGGGAAAGAAAAGTCAAGACAGTAAAAAGACATATGAAGACTTAAGTGCAGAAATGAGGGAAGTATGGAAGGGGTTCAGTGCATTTGAGAAGACTGAATACAAAAGGAGGGCTCAACTACTAAGAGGCCTGGGCAAAGCGAAAGTGGACAAATACAATGTGCTATTTCTAACAAGATGCGCACCCAACACTTTCATGCAAGTGGCTGAACAGTTAAAGGACAAAACCGAAGCCAAGGCAAGGCTTAAAAAGATAGGGTTTGATAGGTTTGTTGAAATAAGCTGTTGAAAGATAAACCAATCCCTATGTGCTCAGTATATGATATGTTTTGACCCCCCAACAAAGGAAGTGTGTATTAGAGGGGAGACCCGAGCGTTAAGGGCTGAAGATGTCCATCAACTTATGGGTCTACTTATGGGGGGGCGGGACATCAAAGTTAAAGTGAGCGACTAAAATCCTATTTTGGTGGACTTTAGGTTTGTATACAAGAAATTGAATTATAAAACAATCGGTGACTTGTTGTTAGGAACCATTGATGACAACTTTGAGTTTCTGTTTGTCCTATTCACCCTTGGTACCCTCTTGACACCAAGTGCAACCATCAACCTTGCACTTCACTATTATCTTTTGTGGCTTGTTCTTCACAAATTTGTAGGCAAAGTTGTGTGCAATGCTATATTTGTACAACATCTCACGGAGGGTCATAGCATTTGCAATAATCTGTCCTACTCCCATGATCAAATCTTTCCATTTACCATGATTCACTTCAGGCCTCGTTAATGGCACGGTGTGAGAACAACACGACAACGAGGGCAAACTCTTGTGTTTCATTGAATATTTCAGGGGGCGATACGGACAACCCAGCTGCACCTCCATAAACTTCATCACTCCTGTGACAAACAACAAGTATTGGTGCTTGTAATGACAATGTTTTAGACTTCATTGACAACTTACATATGAAAAAATTGCATTTATTAACACAACAAGACTTACACTTCTTCCTCTTCCACCCCATCAAGTCTATTGTCATTATTCCCAATTTCTTCAATATACACATGACCATATTCGTCATTATACAGTATTAAGTGATCCACCCCTTCATCATCCACAAGATCAATAAATGTTGATGTATCCATGCTAACTTTGACTCTCACGCAAATTTGATTACTTTTTTTTCCAATTAAAGATGATATTGTTCTTTGCAACTCCTCATATGTGATCCCTTCTTTGATGCATCTTGTTCTTACCGTTCTTCCAACATAATCACTTTCATCCCCTCCACCTTGTAGAAACTCCCCCCTCCCACATGAAAGAAACATAATATATTCTTCCCTGAACTACTAGCTATCTGTAATTACAATATGTAACAAAGTTAATATTAACAACTTTAACAGTCGAATTAACAACTAAAACTGAAGGTATTAACAATTTAAACTGTAGGTATTAACAACTATCCCATATAAGTATTTTTACATTCGAACATTTCCACTAACAGACCTCCCTCTGTTTCAATGCCCAAAAAACAGAGCAACCTTCCTCCCCTGCAACGTTTTGAAATTCACCTCATATTAACAAGTTGAACAACCATATTAACAACAAAAACAGATGGTATTAACAACTTCCACTGTAGGAATTAACAACTATCAAAATTTAGCGTTTTTCAATCTTCATTCCTTGATCACTTTCACCAATTCCCACTCAAATACATAAATTTTCCTCTGTTTCTGTGACAAAAAACAGAGCAACATTTTATTGACCCCACCCTAGAGAGATTAAAAACGAGGAAGGATGGTGATTCAACTATCTTGATGAAAAACTTAGCATTTCTTGCCTATATTCTACTAGATAATAACATAAATGAGCTCAAGCATCAACCTTTCAGTAACCCAAACTTCCGATTGAAAAAAACGTTGATGAACAGCAATAACCACCACGTTCAGTCAGCAATATACAACCACGATGAGTTGCTTTCAGTCCAGCAGAGGAAAAAAAATGAAAGATAATGATCAAATGAAGCAAGACGAAGGAGATAGAAAAAGGATCATGGCAACAAAGTTTCTTTCGAAGAGCTCACTTTCTTTTTCTGTTTTCAGCGCCAAAACACTCTGCTCTTTCTTTTTTTAACACCAGGGGTGTTTTTGGTAATTTTTCTTTGAAGTTAATATCAGAAAAGGCCCTAGGGCCTTTTAGTATGAGAAAGTTTATAGGGCCTTTTTTGCATTTATCTTGGTAATTTGGGCTTCTAGGTCAATTTTCCCAAGTTTTTTTGACATAAAGGAATATGGAAATTACAAATTTTAGATATGATTATTCATAATTTGTTAGATCTTTCCAAAGGAGACACTTGGACTTAATTACCATAATGATGGACTTTCGCATCCTTAAGATTTCAAATTCCTCCAAATCTCATCTATTTGATAAACAAATTAGACATTATACATCATTTCAATTAGAGGGTCTTTAAACAATATTCAGAAATCTATAACTACGAGACCTAATTCTTGATTTGTTAAAAGTGGAATCTTACATCTAAATTTTGTTATTTTAACATGTTTTAAATGAGTCCTCTGTTTTTTTTTAACCTAAAGGTTGAGGCGTTTTTTTTTAAATAAGTATGAGCAGTTGTTAAAGAACAGGAGAGACGCCTCTCCCAGATTAAGTAGCTACCACCTTGTGGAACTGAGCATACAATTTTTTTTCTAGAGAACTGTAAAGCATATGAGGCAAAAAATTTATGTATATTATATTTAATTTAACACCTAGCGCAATGATCTATCATTTTATATTATGAGATACATGTCGTTCTTGTGAGTATTTTTACATACAATGTAAAATTAAAAATTATGTACGAGAAAGAAAAGTTTTTACCTGATCTTTCCCAAACTATTCTTAAGCTGAGCCATTCGTTTTTTTCCCCATACATAAGAAGGCTTAGAGCCTGAACGGAAAATACACATTAAAGGGGACTAAATCCCATAGTCTCGTTTGTCATCATGGTCCTTATGGGGGAGGGACACGTATCAAATATGGAGGATCTGGAAATACCCTCATTTGCTAGAACATCAGCAATCCTGTTTTCCTCCCTTGTTGCACCGTTAACCTGCAAATCCCATGAGTAACACGTACAGGAAGTTTTTAATCCTCAGGAGTCAGGAACAACAAGCTACATCGATCATCATCGTTCCTCTCAAGTAGCATCTCCACTAGGTTTCTACCATCATTCTCCGAAATCCTATGTCTCAAGCCAATTGCAACCCTTTGAGCAGATCCCATTCCTTTGCTTCAAAGACACTGCAAGAGTCCACATAGTAGGAAAAAAACCACAATACATTTTCCTTCATGATCTCTCAAAACACCCCCATACCTTGCCCTGCTCAGACTCGCAGTAACAACACCATCAACATTCGAAATAATCCAGGGGTGGTGTCTCCCATCTATCAAGTCTAGGTTGATATATGCTTTCAACCATAGGATCCATTTGTAACTGAACATAGCTCATCCAAATATTTAAAATAACAGCAGCCGGGTCTAATGGTTTGGTATAACTATCATTGAAAACCAAATTATTCCTCTAAAGCCACAATATCCATATCAAAGCCACCCAAATTTGTTGCCATTTACCTACTATCAGCTTCACCAATTCTCTTTTTAAATTTAGAGCAGACCAGTCATGCAAAAAAGCAGAGAAAAATTGGGAGTAGTACCTAGGTTCAAGCAAATGCCTCCAAAGATCCTTGGCGTATAAACAGTCGCGAAGAATGACATGTCTTCACTTCAATCATCACAGTAGGAGCATATTAGAGATGTTTGAGACTATTGACACCTCCAAGCATTAGTAGGGAGCCGGTTTTGAACAACTACCACATAAAAACTCAAATGCATTCAACTCCCTACCACTTCCATATAGCCTTGAAAATATTGCTACCTGCACTATCTGGATGCTTTAATCATCAAGTAAGCACTTTTAATTGAGAACAATCCATTATTGGTAGCATTCCAAGAGATAACATCATATCCCGCCTTAGGCATTGAGGGCATAACATTTATTAATCTCTGTACTGATTGACTAGGCAATAATGATAATAATCTAGTGTGAAATCCCCTGAGCCATGCACTACCCACCACCCCACCACTTTACTAGCTTCCTCTTCGCTTGAGAGAGGTTGAGCACATAAATCCTTCAACGAATGGTCTAGAAAGTGCAGATGGTTTGTAAAGAAATGAACTTCCATACCATCTCTAATATGCCACTTGGATCCTCTGTCAATTAATTCTTTCTGTTGGGAAATAAATTTCCAAAGAGAGGAATCCCTAGGTCGTGCTGTGTCAAAAGATTTTCCTCATCGCGAATCATATACTTGCTAAACAACACGTTTGCCCATAGGCCATTCAATCCTAGGATTAATTTCCAATCAAACTTTACACCACAACGGACTATTAAGAGAAGAGAAATTCTTGAAACCAAGTCTTCCAAGATGCTTGGGTAGAATAATTTGTTACCAGCGATGAAATCTATGCACACTAATACTGTGCTCCCATATGAAATTTCACTGAATTCTTTCCGCTTCTTGACAAATAAAAGTTGGGATTTTAGCTATTAGCATTGGGTAAAAAATGGCGCTAATAACATATTTAACAAGAGTAATACAGCCAACAATGGCTTAACTCGTACCCTCAACTATATAATGAAAGTTTCTTTTATTACTTCAACTTCCTCGACAATGAAAAGCCTAAATATTTTCCAATCTCAATAGATATGGAGAAACCAAAGAGGTCACAAATTCTATTCTTCACATCATTAGGCATTTTGAGAGAGAAAAAAAATAGTACAATTACCCTTGTTGATTTTTTCCCCTGACGCCAAACAAAATTTATCAAGGCAAGCTATCATGGTCTTGGACAAATTAACACGATACTCAAGAGGAGTTCGGCACCATAGAGTCGTCACTTTGGATCAAACCCAAACACTTGTTTACCCTCATAATTAGCATCTAGAGGGTTAATTTCCCATTTAAGTTATGGGCAGCATTAAAGTCTACCCATGAATTATTGTCCTATTCCACCATACGGCCCCTACTAGGTTTATTTTCTCCATTTCTTTCCTCATTACTTTCTTCAGCAGTGATCATAAGTATCTTGCCGCTCTTCAACTCGTTTCCTATCGCCCTTAAGCGTTTCTCAGCTCGTTTTCTCAAGACCTGCTCTTTCAAATTCTCAAGCTCAATAGTATTCTCCACGTTATCCACTAGCACAGTATTCCACCCTTGATTTCTTGAAACCACTACTTTGCCAGACTGTTTTGTTGTTATCCTCGTTTTCCTCTCGTTCAAGGATCGTACACTCTAGTGTGTTGGGATTGAAGTTGCTGCTCTGCATTATCCTATACGGCCAAACCTCATACTTCCACAACGTTTTCTTCATCCTGTTGTACTTCCACGTCAGCTAGTATTTGACCCATTGTCGCCTTGCCGTGAAGTTTCACCTTTGCCGTCTTTGTCTTTCCTTGCCCGGGGTCTTCTCCGGACTACCCGCCACTGATCACGGTTAACATAGCTTGCTCCAACTACATTAATATCCATTCAAAAGTGTGCTAGCTGTTTGGCTCCTTTAATTTGGCCTTCTGCTTCATTGCTCTCTGTAGTCTTAGCCTTCTTCGGGCAGGATTCTGATATGTGGCGATAGATGCCTCAGTGCACAACATATAGAGTCCTTCATACTCCAAAAACATTCTTCATTGTCAAGATTAAAGCTGGACATTAGCTGTTTGCTGAGATCCACCAGAACACAAATTCTGGCGTAGTGTCCCCTTAACTGTCATGAAGTATTGAAATCAATCTTTTTCAGCATTCTTACCCACGTTGTCACCTTGTTAATAGTAGCTTTCACCAGAACAAACCTCGATTCCCATGGCCTAATACTGTTAGGCAGTGATCATAAATCATCCACCGCCCCCTTGTTTAAGGCTTTAAAATAATCCTCCCGGTTAGGATCTTAACAATGTAAAATCCATGTCCAATATTAACAAGGTTAATAACTCCCTTTAATTTTTTGCCAAAAGTCTGCAACCGAGAATGAAGAGTTTGTAACCGACGTGCCTATCCAATAGCTTGACAATCACAGCTTTGCGCCAAGCTTTGTAAAGTTTCTTCCTCATTATTCCATAAAATGAGAACGTAGTAAAGTTCCTGTGCCTGGATCTTCGATAGTTTTGCAAAGAGGTTCATGTTGATTCTGCTCTGTGGAGGTTTCTGAAATATCGTCGTCAGAAAGAAGATCGTCATCCTTTTCCATTTCTTCATCAGAACTATCATCGTTGTTATTTGTGCCTTTCAATTTCTCAACGAACGACGGTCCTCTCTTGCTATATTCCACGCCTCGAGAGCCCAGTCCCTTGTGTTGTTAGCTGTAACTGCTTTGTTCCTATTATTGATTTTCTTTGAGCTTCGCAATAGTAGGTCATTTTGTTGTTTCTAATGTATGGAGTAGGTAGAAATTGAATATGCAGTAAAAAAAACAGTATAACAACAATCTGTGTTTAACAAAGTATAACATACAGAGAGCATACAACAAGTCTGTATCATATGAAAAAGCTATAAATGAACTCACAAGACTGCCGAATATGGTTATGAACTATGCAGAAATCCGGGCCCAACTTTCGTTGTCTCCTTAAGACAATTTTGCTCCCTCTACAGATGCCACAGGTTTCTGAGCAATTGCCTCCCAGGATAGAGCGGATTGTTCGTCTCCAGAAAGGTGGCTCTGTCTGTCTGAAGCCCAAGTGAATCCAACGAGTCTGTTTTCGGAACGCACAAAATGTGTATGCAGAGAGAAAAGAACGTGTATATGCAGAGAGAGAAGAATATATTTAATTCTGTGACTAGGGGCCCCTATTTATAGACTCCGGAAAAACACGATCAGATGGACTCGTCCGTTGCTGCGAACTGGTACGTTGCGAATAGACACACCAGAACGGAACGAACAGAGGCGACCCACGTCTGTTGTCGGCGAACTGGTGCGTCTCACGAACAGACGCACTAGACGGAGCCAAACGGGTCGATGGGTCGTACGAACAGACACGACCAGACGGAGCTGAACGAGTCGTACATAGCTGCTAGTGGAAAAAACGGAGAGGCACAACGGAAATAAAAATAAAAAGATTATTATTATTATTATTATTTTTTATTCAAAAAATAATTTGATAAAAAAATTATTATTTTATTTCACACGTGTGAACCGGACCGGACGGTGCGCGCGTGTGGTAGACCAAGGGTTGCCTAAGTCCTCACCCCTCCACAAAAGTGGGTAGGCCAAAGGGCCCAACTAGTAGGAGCCAAGTTGGGGCTTATATACCCTCCAACTTTCCTTCACCTAACTAATGTGGGATTTAGTACCACACACACAATCCTTCTTATTTTTCCTCTTCTTTTCCATTCTTCTTCTTATTCATAAACTATAGGATTTCTTCCTAAATTCCAACACATCTTCCTCCGGTGAAGAAGGAACCAGAACAGTTTTCCTTTTTGAGAGCATGATGATAGCCATCTTCTTTGCTCTGACTCTGATTTAGAAGGGAAGGAAACTGACTTTCATAGCTGAGTCACTCGTTGGCATACTAATGATTAAATATTAATGGAACTGGGCAATCCCCAAAGAATGCAGTTACGCAGGTGAAATCCAAACACCAAGAATAAAAACGTTTTTTAGAAAATCGGGTGGATTTTAGGTTTGATGGAAAATGCCGAGAAAATAATATTTTTTTAAAAAAAAAACTATGAAGAATAAATTAAAAACAATTGGCCCTCCCAAAAATTTCAATATATTTTCATGCCACCTGTAGCCCCGCTATGTCACTTCATTAAAATTTCATATATTGTACTATTCACAATTAGACATATCAAAGATTTATTTATTTTTTGATGTATTATTATAAGTGCATGCAAGTGATTAGTTTTATTAAAAAAATTGTATTTAATTTACACATCATCGTCAATTCAAACACAGGTCTAACTAGTAACTAACTGACTCGTGAAATCAAGATTTACCAGTCTTTCTAATTTGATATGCCATCCAACTTGTTAAATATTAGAGTTTATATGAGCCTCTTTCAATAAATTTAAAATAATACGAACTAACAATGGATGTAGGTTAGTTTTTTCCATGGATGCATGGGTTCTTGCAGAGCTTTTGTCAAAATGCTCTGCAAATGTTTATTATGGGACCTTTAAGTTCATTAGGGGTCACTTAGAGGTTCATATATATTGCAATGTTGCATTTTTTCCCCTGAGTTTTCCTTTATTTTCTGATTGTCATGTTTTATTAATAATTTGCTTTGGCCATATATACATTTACTGCTGGCTGGCTTACTCTTATTCTCCCCTCATTCATGGTGATCCGTGAATTTCCTTATCATATATAGTGGCATAGTTCGAAGACTAGAGCTATACTTCTTTTAAATTGCTTCAGATGCTCAAGTGGTCTTCATCTTCCATATATATATGCCACATCCGTGGCATGACTAAATAGTGGTTTTTGCATGGTGCTTGTTTGTGCGTTTGGCCTTCATGCTTCTTGATTTTGATAGTTTTCTTGTAGCTGTTTAATGATGGGCTTTCTATTTTCTTTTGCCCTTTGCTTGTTATTTGTGTTCTTGAGCTTCACATAATTAACTAGTTATCGATCTTAATATGTTAGCAGTTGAAAACATTTTTTATACACCGTCTGAATTACTTGTTAAAAAACGGAAGAGCAAGAGAAACTAAATGTGGGTATACAAATTAGTTGTTGGTCGGTAATGTTTACAAGGCAAAACAAAAGATGCGAGGATGAGATGCATGGCTAGAAAACCACGTATGGGCAAAAAAAAGAAAAAGAAAAATGCTAAATACCCCCTAGAGATGGTGGGCTTCATGGTGTCAAGTTAGAGCTAAGAGTTGAACCATCCACACTACACATTTAGGAGAAGCTACGTGACCCTATGAGGCGGCACTGATATATATATATATATATCCTCCTGTGACTTGCAATCACGAAGTGATCGCAGTCCTTGCCACCGTAACGTTGTGATCTTGTTCTGCCTCCAACACCAAAATTAGAGCTAACGGTTTCACCTCCAAAAGAGGCCACCAGCCTCAGTTATAATATCACACGCATGCATTTATTATAATGCCACAGTCAACTTTATATTTCCGGGAATGTACGTGATGATGAGTCTGTGGAGCAGCGATCCTCACTCTGCGCCTAGCCTTTTCATTCAGGTGGATTATATTGCATGACAGAACAAGCAACGGCTTGAGCCCAAAGCCTGAGCTTCGTCTTGACTTGCTCGGGGTCCTCCCCTGCACCGAATTAAACCGCACAAGCGTCTATAAATCACTGGCACAAGAAATAATGAATAACGAATTGAAGCGCCTTCAGTTCCATACCTGGGTTGCAAATCCTCCACGAGTCAGAGTCGCTTTTCGTGCTCCCGAAGGAAGAAGAACGATCGCCTAGGCTTTTAGGGGTGGAGGAGCCGGGGCTGGAAACTTGTCGATTGACGGCGAAATAAAGGTCGAGAGCCGGCAAGGTTTGGGTCAGTGATTGTCCCTCTTCCTCGGTGAATCCAAACCCCAGATCTATGCTGCCCCTGAGCTCGCTTAAATCCTCGTCCGTCAGATCGTGACGACGTAGGCCATCCCTGCTGCTGCGCTCTTGCTCCAGAATCTGGCGTCGCCTCTTCTCCCACGCCATGTTCCGGCGCCTATCGCACATGGACAGCTGCTTGGAGAGTCGCTTGCCCTTGTGCCAGGGTGGCGGCTCCAGCGACATGTGGCGGAACTCATCCCCCGAGTCCTGCACAGAAGAAGTACAGGAGGAGTGGCGGAAATGGCGTGGAGCTTCTTCGGCCATTGGAATCAAGGAACGTGAATGAAAGTGGCAACGGTGGCGGAGGCGGAGGCAGCAACAAGAGCCGCCTCGCCGAGGGATTAGTGTAGGAGGAGGAGTGATATATGCTGAACAAGAAACAAATGGAGGTAGGAGAGGCCATGATTTAAAGGTGGCGAGGTTATTTACTCTCCTGTATTGCTGCTGCTTCCTATTCCACCATCCATTCCTAACGGCACCTTCTTTATTTTTAGGACGAAATATGGTTAATGTTTATTATTATTGCCTCAATTATCATTTGCCAGTGAGCGCCATTCCCCTAATTTAGAGCTGCCTCTAATTAACCTCTTGCACTCCATACTCTCATGCACCCCTCTGCTGGATCCAGCATCTGCTGTTTAATTTGCATTACTCCAACTTTCTTGCACATTTCACAATATAATATATTTTTCTCTTATTTACTATACAACTTTCTCTCTAATTAATTAAACTTCTCCAACCATGACTCTTATTAAGGAGTTGATTAGTGACTCTGCTATAGCTATTTGCTTTGTTTCCATGTACAGCTTCCTTGTTGTTCTTTAGGATTAGTGGAAGAGAATTCTCTCATTAGCTAACTTTCTCCTAATCTCTCTCATCTTCCAATCCAAACCATTGATCTTCAAGCTATAAAAGAGAGGTTGTTGATGTGAACAATTATATCAAATGTATGGTCTAGATTTAAAGATGATGAGGAATAGTGAGAAAAGACTAATGAGAGGATCCAGACCCAGACCAGGATTAGTGTGTTAGGTTGAATTGATTGGAGTTTTTTTAGTGTTATTTGGTTTGTGTAATATTTGTTCTTTGGTAATATAATAAAACTGTCATTTTCCCAAAAAAAAAAAAAACCATGACTCGTATAATTGAAGATAATTTCAAGATTTTATTTAAAAAAAATAAGCCACTTTATTAACTCACCTAAAGTATAGTTAATTAACGGGAAAATCCCTTTAAAATCTAAAGGATGAAGAAAATGTCAAAAAAAATCTTATAAAAAATTTTAATGTCACAAAAATCTCAATAACAATTTTATTTATAGGGTATTAATAACTCAATCTGTGGATTCTAACAACTCTTAAGGATTCTAACAATTTTAATGTCACAGAAATTTTTTTAACATTTTCTTAATTCTTTGAGATTTAAAGGGATTTTCCCTTGACTAATTGAAACATACATGTGCGTGGCGGCTGCCTAAGCAACTTGTTCGTAACAAGTTTTGAATGAATACCCACGCTTCTGCTGGTCGAAACTAATTAACGGTTGATACATTTCCTGGCTACTCTGTCGCGAAACTTTCCATATAATTAATCATCCATTAATATTTCAGTTTGTGAATACTTCACTCACTTTAATTTCCTTTATATCCAAAAGGCTGGGCCGCTTTGCTTCCACCTTTCCCATCAAAATTAAACTACTGTTTTTAAATGAAGCCATTCTCACTCCGGCAATACCAGGCCCCTTTTTCAGATCGACCTTGTATAGTTGTATGTACCTACAGGGACAAGTTTCGCTTTCCCCCCTTCTTTTCCTTTCCATTATATTAACCAAAGATGCGAATATCAAGATTTTTATCATCGTAACTGTATGTTAGAAGCGATGTTATAAAAGAGTCAAAAACTGCTTGTGAATATCTCTTGTTCGCGTGTACCAATGGCGGGAGTAATTAAGCTTGATATTCGCATATAGTAATAAGTAATAGCAACAAATGATTTCGTATAATTCGTACCTCTGATTAAAATAAGAATTTGGTCAGACCGTCAGAGTGATCATCCTCCACTCTTCCAATACAGTGGCATAATATCATGCACGTACGTAATTAATAACAAAATTGTAGGGAATGACTGAATGAATGCTAAATTTAGCGCAATTATGATGGATTCGTTCAATAGCAGCGATTGGGGCTCTTCAACATCGGTTCCCAACTTCCGCCCATCATATTCTCAGACAATAAAAGCCAAACGAGGACCCAAATTTAGGATTTGAGATCCCAGCAAGCAGCAGAACAAAAGAAGATTCCTCGTCCTCCATAACTAACAGAAGCATATAATAAAATGCAGCGCCATGTTTCTTAACCTGGTCTGGTCCGTCCAATCCAGGTAGGTTACTAGATGGTTTCAAACCACTCCAAACACAAACAAGGCCG
Source organism: Acacia confusa (assembly GCA_037074495.1). Lineage (NCBI taxonomy): Eukaryota > Viridiplantae > Streptophyta > Magnoliopsida > Fabales > Fabaceae > Acacia > Acacia confusa. The sequence continues at coordinate 540,647 of CM073507.1, read as the reverse complement.
TTTTCTGGCTTACTCGGCGTACGGGAAAAATCTCTCCTCCCTCCCTTTTTTCCCTGTACGCCTCCCAACATCTCTCGAATCGTCATGACCCACAACATACGCCTCCATGTCTTGCTCTCTGTCCTCTGTCTCTCCCATGTCTTCAATGCCCTTCTGGCAAGAAGCCAAAACCCGTCGTCGTCGTTGATGCTGGGATGTGGCTTGGCCGACGGCGGAGGCAAAGACTCAGACAGAAGGCGATGGAACCCCGATGACAAGTACCTATCGGGAGGCGATTCCAACGCATTCAGAGCCTCCTACCAAGATCCTTCACTCTTGTCCGAGGTTCCATACATGACAGCTCGTGTTTTCACGTCCGAGGCCACCTACAATTTTCCCATCAGTCCCGATAAACGTTATTGGCTGAGGCTACACTTTTACCCCTCCGTCTATTCAAATTTCGATCCTGCCAATTCATATTTCTCGGTCACCGCAAATGGGCTCACCCTCTTGAGCAATTTCAGCGCCTCTATTACCTGCCAAGCCCTCTCCCAGGCTTACATCGACAGAGAATATTCCCTCGCCCCTCTCACCTCAGATTCTCTCACCCTTACCTTCAAGCCTTCCCACGAGTATAACGGCTCTTTCGCTTTTGTGAATGGCATCCAACTTATGGAAATGCCAAACTTGTTCGATTCTTCGGCCACGCTGGTGGGTTTCGACCAACTTATGGTCGCCACAAGCCTGCATTCACAGACAATGTTCAGACTCAATGTTGGAGGACAATACATATCGCCAACCCAAGACTCTAATCTCAGCAGAACGTGGTACGACGACACGCCGTATCTTTACGGCGCATCCACGGGTGTGACCACCGAAGCAAACAAGACCGTCCAAATCACCTACCAAAGCATGCCACAATACATTGCTCCTCCTACTGTCTACTCCACGTCGAGATCCATGGGAAGCGACAAGGATGTGACATTGGCGTATAACCTCACGTGGATTTTCCAAGTGGATCCTAATTCCATGTATCTCACAAGGTTACACTTCTGTGATTACACATTTGACAAAAGCAACGAAATAGCCTTCAACATATATTTGAACAATCAAACGGCGCAGCCAGGGGCGGATGTGATTGGATGGACGAGTGGGAGAGGCGTGCCCACTTACAAGGACTACGTAGTATATGCTCAGGATGGACCCGGCGCCGACCAACTCTGGCTTGCTCTCCACCCTGCTACTGAGACGAAGCCTGAATACTATGATGCAATTCTGAACGGGATTGAGATATTCAAGCTCAACGATACAACGTTGGCGGGACCCAATCCTCAGCCTTCGGACATGCTAATGAAGGCAGAGGAGCAGCAGCAAAAATCTTTCCAAAACAAGGATCAACAGAGAACTCATCCGGCTATAATTGGAGGGGCTGCAGGAGGGGCTGCTTTACTAGCTGCACTGTGCATTGCAGTGTACCAGAGGCAAAAGAGAGTCCCGGGATCAGAGCCACACACTTCAAGCTGGCTTCCACTTTATGGGAATACCCAAAGTTCCGGTAAATCCACGTTTTCTGGGAGGAGCGCCGGTGGTGTTACCTTGTCTGCCTCGGCACAAGGCCTTTGCAGGTACTTCTCTTTGCCGGAGATAAAGCACGCGACCAAGAACTTCGATGAGTCCAATGTTATTGGGGTTGGAGGATTCGGTAAGGTGTATAAAGCTGTGATTGATAATGGGCTTAAAGTGGCTATCAAGAGGTCCAATCCTGAATCGGAACAAGGTGTCAGTGAGTTCCAGACTGAGATTGAGATGCTTTCCAAGCTCAGGCACAAGCATTTGGTCTCGTTGATTGGGTTTTGCGAGGAAGACGATGAAATGTGTCTGGTTTATGACTACATGGCTCGTGGCACTCTAAGGGAACATATTTACAAGGGAAACAAGTCTGTGAACGCCCTGTCATGGAAGCAAAGGTTGGAGATTTGCATTGGAGCTGCCAGAGGACTTCACTACCTTCACACCGGAGCTAGGTACACCATTATTCATAGGGATGTGAAAACAACTAACATTCTTCTAGATGAAAACTGGGTCGCCAAGGTTTCAGACTTCGGCCTCTCCAAAACTGGTCCCAACATGACTAACGGCCACGTCAGCACGGTGGTCAAGGGCAGCTTTGGATACTTGGATCCTGAATATTTCAGGAGACAACAACTGACCGAGAAATCTGATGTGTACTCGTTTGGGGTTGTCCTGTTTGAGGCACTCTGTGCGAGGCCTGCTCTGAATCCTGGCCTCTCCAAGGAACAGGTGAGTCTGGCGGATTGGGCTCTAATCAACAAAAGAAGAGGAACCCTAGAGGACATTATAGACCCGAATCTCAAAGGAAAGATCCGCCCAGAAAGCTTGAGAAAGTTTGCAGATACTGCTGAAAAGTGCCTGTCAGATCATGGAGTGCATCGTCCCACAATGAATGATCTGCTGTGGAATCTTGAACTTGCCCTGCAGCTGCAGGAAAATCCTGATGGATCAATTAATTCATCTTCTTCGCCTATGGATGATGCTGAGTTCGAAGAGATTAGCTTGAAGGGTAACGATGTAGCAACACATTATAAGAATCTAAGCCTCGGGGGTGAGCAGGAGACGGATGATAATTCAAACGCCATCTTCTCACAAATGGTCAGTCCCAAGGGACGATGAAGGCAATGGTACTGCTGATATAATCGCCGTGTTGTATGAAATATAGCTTCATGGTTTAAGATTCCAAGCAAAGATCAGCTCAGAAAATATATGCAACTTTGATTATTTCTGTATTTTCATAATTTCTTTGGCCTCTTCGTGTTCTTTCCCGGTTCAACAGCCTATAACGTCTGTAGTAAGTTATCTGCATAGGGAGTCAGCAGAATGAAGTTCATTTTCTCGTTATTTATCCATGACTATATATGTATCCATATTCCTAAATGGTTTGCGATTCTGTCTGTCTACCAAACAGTCGAGTCCATAAATAGAATTAATTTATTATAAGGCACCAACTACCATTTTTCACAAATCAAAAAATAGAAATTAAGTTATTAAATTGGTCCAAAAATAATAAATATTTCCAACTTTATTCATACTTTAATGATGTAAATTTAAAGAGTTGGCTAAAAATGATAGTATAATTAGAAAATAGTAATAAATGGGTTGGTTAAAAGTAGTTAGTGCTTTATAATAAAGACCAAAATATTTTGGTGGTTGGTGTCTTATAATAAGAATAAGAGGGAGAGGGAGTACCTCAGACAGTAGCAAATTAATCAATGGCGCAACTTCAGTTTCTACTCTCTAATTAATTTTTGAATAGAATGGAAATAATTTTCTCAATACTTTTCACCGTAACTCTCTTACTACACAATTTGATTCATTGTCTATTTATGAGTCCACATTACATGCCCCGTCTCTTATGTATCCATTCCTTTATTGGGATGATCATTTTATATATATATATATATATATATATATATATATATATATATATATTATTTATATTTAAATTATATGTTACTTTCTGAATTTTTTTTTACTAGTGTCTCAAATTAATTAGTTTCCAGTCCTACATTCAGTAATATTTATCTATAACACCAATAGACTTAAAACTAATTAATTTGAGATACTAGGTGAAAAAAAAATATTTCAGAAAGTAGTACATAATTTAAATATAAATAAATACAATACATAAAAAAATTAAAAAAAATATGCTCATCCTTCTAATAGAGGGATGGACACATAAAAGATGGGCATGTAATGTGGACTCGTCTATTTACTATGATTAATTGAGTCCTCTTAAAAACAATATGATAATAATTGCCAGTAATTGTAATATTTTACATCGGATTAAAATAATAATTAAATAAATAAAAGGGATTGTGTTTGAAAAAGCATAAGAAGGAAACCATTGAGAAAAGATGTTACTTAGCAATATTCATAATCAAATCGTGTGTGTGTGTGTGTATAATATAATCAAATATGGACAACGATTCGTTAATAATTGTAAGCTATTTAGCTCAGTTCGTTAATGATTTTGTCACTTGTTTTCTTTTATTTGACACAAAATAAAAAGGAAAAAATAAAAAGGAAAAGAAATAACCTAAGATTCCCACAAATTGCGGTCAAAGATGATTGAAGCGCCATTTCGCGTATGGAATTATCCCTGTATGTGTTATTTGATCCACAGGGGCCTTCATCCGATAACCTACAATTTCATACTAATTACGTTTTGTTTTTTTTAATACTACTATTGGAATATTTTGTTTGTGTTTGTCATATCCCAGGTCAATCATTACCATTACTAAAAACAACAATAAATCAAAATACGTCCCCATCATGTTCTTTTTTTTTTTCATACAAAAAAAAAGTTTTGGAGGGGTTTAACACCAGTCCCCCACCAAGGCCAGGGCACAACCCCGAGCTCTATGAGCACTTACGAAATCACCTACTAAAGGAGTCCCAGTAACGACAGAGGAGATTGAACCCACGTCTTAAAGGACTAATCCTGGATCCCTTACCATCTGTGCCAACTCTTTTTGGCATCATGTTAAAATATCCGAACTCATACAACTCTGGAACAAGCCGGCCGGGGGGGAAAAACCAACACATGTTAACAATCCGATCCAGCTCCTATTTAGAGATGGTCAAGTTTCTGACATGGAGAAAAACACAGCGTAGACTAGTTCTTGAACTCAGACAACATTATAGCATCCGGAATAATTTCATACTACGTAATCTTTACTTACCAGATGCCGGGCTAGTATTCGGAATATCACATGTAGTGAATATTAGATCATAACTCTATCTTCATATATAACAAGATGTCTCCCAATATAACTTACAAAACATATACAATTCAACACAATCCATTTAATCAGTCAGTCCGGATGAAATGAAAATGAAGGCTATTTTCGTCTCAAAGGGGGTCAGCTAATCCGTGAATGCTCATTCGTCAGTGGACTGATATGTCTGCATTTGTTTGTTGGGTGATCTTAGGAGGTGCTGATTTTGCTTCCTTGCCCACTTTTGACTTCTCGCAACTGCCATTGCTCTTCCGTCCAAGAACATGCTCCTTAGTTTTTGGAGTGACAGGGCTTTTGGATGCCTCTTTCCGACTACCAAGGCTGTGACGTTGTTGCCGGGGACAAACTTCCGAGGAGGAGCTGATAGCATCACCAGAGCTCTTTCTCCTTGTTAATTTCGGTGACTTGGGCCGAGTCGGTGGCAGCTGCCATAAAGACAGTACAACAATAGTGAACTCAAGAATTAGCAGCACCATTGGTTTGCATGCTGTAATGTAATGTATCACCTAAGCCTCTCCAGGCTCTTATTATTACATCCTACTCGGGGAAGACATGGGGAAAATAGGAGAGTACCTTCTTAAGTTCAACCTTGGGAGGAGGTCCTTCATAGTAGAAACTTGGTACTGGCTTTGCTCTGATTACCAAATTCTTCCTCAACTGCTTGATAGTTGCTTCTTCCTCTTCCTAAAAAAAGTGGTTTGATCAATGTAAACTTGTAAAGTGTAAAAACTAAAAAGCAATATGAGGGGAGAAACAGAAAACAATACACCCTTATCAATATGCTTCGGCTAAGGAAATTTAAAGGAAATGGAAAGAGCCAAACACTGTACCTTCTGCCTTGCTTGGTATTGGTTTCTTTCTTCTTCAAGAGCTCGATGCTTCTCCTCTAGCTTCAGATAAAACTGGATGGAAAAACCAAAGTGAAGATGACAACAACAGCTCAAAAGCAGTCTGCCTCACAGAAATATATCAAATTTACTTGAGGAAAAGAATACCTCCTTCCGTTTCTCTGCACGGCTCGAGCATCTAAATGTAGGGGCTGAACCTACAGTCACCCTAGATCTAGCTGTACGAGCAGATGCAGCACTACTGTGTGGTTAAAGGAACAAATAGCAAAGAATTTTCGTGTTATTTAGATGAGAATCTGCCAATTGCAACAGTATCTAGAGTTATAAAACAGTTATAATCAAAAGTTCAAAACCCATATGATATATCAGATAAGTGTACGGCAGCTGCTTAGGTCCTTCCAGCATATCTAGAGCTCGCTGTTCAAATAGGTACATCAGAATATTATAAAGTTTGAAGGATACGAGGAAGCAAGAGACCAATTATCATCATCATCATGGAGCAAGGATTTTCTTGACGAAAAAGGCGAGTTTGTCTGAAAATAAAGAAAAAGATTTTGCACATCACTAATCTTGTTAAAACAACAATGAACAATACATATAAAATACCATTTTTAACCGAAAGAGCAGGTAGATTCAATATTCTGAACAGTTCTTTCTTTGGACAGTTGCTTTTAGTAAGTGATGATTATTTCAAGAATTCCTTCGAAAAAATCCATAGTGTATTCACTGCCACATAAACAAAGTCTTATCTATTATTTCTACTTGCATTATGACATGTTTCTTGAATTAGAATCACTAGTTTAACGATGGCAGGAGGGAAAAACAAATCCTCAGTTATACTTACTCATGAAATGTCAACAAACATACATAAAAAAGAATATAATATCTTAGCCCCACTATTCAATAAGCCAGCAACAACCCCACCTTCTAAATTTCTCAATCACAAACAGCCTTATATAGAAATGCAACTCCATTTTTTCACTAAAGCAGAAAAGCAGTTTCTTAATAAAATTTTTTTGAAGGGAAAAAAACGATGGCATAACATCAAGTAAGCCGTTGAAACTTCCAATTACCTGCAAATGCTTTGTTGAATTCGGTGAATGTGTGTTGTTAGCATTCAAGGACATGTTCAAACCAGTCATAACACCTTCAGTACCAACACTGAGCGTGTCAGAGCCATTCTTTTCAGCAGCCATATCAGATGAGAGTGGAACAGAGTGGCTTGTAGGTTTCAATTCCACAACCGTGGATCTTGCAGCAGGAGAGCTTAGCTTTTTACTGTCACCCTCCGTCTGTGCTTCTGATTTCTCAATATACGAATTAACTTCAGCACATTCCATTACCTCATGATCCTTTGTTTCGAGCTTAACTCCAGCAATTCTGGGAGAAACATGTACTTTACCACTGGAACTGCCATTTAAAGTCGCTACAATACTATTTGGCCTCCTGTCCACAACATGTATGCCAGTAACTTCCCTCCCCATGACACTGCATGATTCAGGTTACAGGGTAAGCAGCATAATAGTTTGAAGATGTTCCTCTTGATTGAAAAAAAATCTATCACTTTGACCTAAGAATAAAACTTCTAGATGTGCATTCATTCTTGAACAACAATGAAGAGAAGAACAATAGAACATTATTCCACTTCGGCTCAAAATTCACGATAGATAAAACTACAAGTCCGGAGTGCCCAAAACTCCAACCCAAGAGAGAGAGAGAGAGAGAGATGGCAAGGAGAGACTTAAAAAATAAAAGTTAAAAGGGTGGAAGTATGGCATGACATAGATTCCCCTGCACATAAAATTTAACAGAAAAGATAACAACCGCTCAATTCAAAAGGAAAATGTTCTTCTAGCAGAACCTACGTTCATCAGAAAAGATATTTTGATAGGATTGTGAAACTTCATAGCATCATAAAACAAGCATTTCACGATCCTTAGGCCGAGTTTTAAAATGAAAGGCCCTTCTTTGGTAGCCAAATTATTCAAAAAAAAAAAAAAAAAAAAAGCCTCGGCTTGAACCCAAGACGCCGAGAAAACAACAGAAGAACGAATAAATGGACATCTGGAACGCATTAAAGATTAAATATCAAGAGTATGTAAACGCCCTGGAGAATAAAACCTCTGGTTTGGGGCCAATACGAGGTTTCAAAAGGAAAGAGGTAATATTTGCCGTTTCAATCCATGAATTAGGCACCCATTAAAGAAGATGAGGTACAGATAATCTTGAAATCCTTTTACCCAAAACCAGGAGCTAGCACTGCAATGGGTGATAACGAGATGAGAGGTGAAAAGAAAATATACAGTTTCTGTTTCGCAGAAGAGTTGTGAAAGACACCCCCACCCACACCCACAGACGGAAACAGGGGTGAGAGAGAAAGATCCCCAAAGCAGCATATGAGGGAGCTCAAATCTCATGGCAGCAACACCAGAGATCGACACCCACATTGCAGAGATTGAAAAAATTAGAGACTTGAAGAGGGGAAACTCACCACGGTGAGCTGAGAATGTGAAGATTTCGGTCACGATCTGGCAAGATCCCTCCTCCTCCTCCTCCTCCTCGCCGCTCTTCCTCTCTCTCTCTCTCTCTCTCTCCCCCTCCCTGTACGTGCAAAATAGAACAAATAAATTTGTAAACAATATTCCTTTTCTCGAGGGAGGTTCACAGAAACTTTTTTTTAGGGGCCAATTATGAAATACATTTTTGTTTTTTTTTTCCTGGGGAGGGTAATAATGGATATATATAGAGCGAGGGGTTCACTTGGAGGTTGGGAAACATTGGTACTTTCGTTGTCAAAGGCGAAGGATTGACGGTGATAATGGACAGTGAAATTTGAACAGACTTGACGTTGAATCCCCCCGCGAAATTTGTCTGACCCACTTCCCTCCAAAAACGGACAAATTGATTGACAAGCCCCGCAAATCCACTTCGCCTCCGCTGCTGATCTGGACGCCACCCTCCCTCCCTCACTGTAAGTTGAAATATTGTACAGAACCAAATTTGTCATTAACCTCTTTCTTTGGATCGGGAAATGGATGTTCTTAATGGATATGGATGGAGCTTGTGAGAGAAGCTGAGCACTTTGTTACTGGTCTTTTACTTGGTAAATACGTATAGTTGGTAGAAGTGGGGGAGTAAATAGAGGGAGCATGTGGGGACAAAAGAAGTGGAGTGGGGAGTGCAACATTAATATCAATAAGGTTGTTTGGACATGTGTCACGTGACGCGTGGTGCAGTGACAGTGAGCAATGAATACTGTATTTGGGAAGAGGAAGGTGAGTAGTAGTGAGTGGAATGGTCGGTGCTGTATTTATAGAGAGCACATCAAATCCTGACATCTCCCTCCTCTCTCATAAATTGAATTCTCTCACCCTCTAATTATGATTATAATGTATGTTAGCAATACTTTCCCACATCGATCTACAGGCCTCAACTGATCAACTCAATCCTTAGTAATCTCATAATCAATCCCTTCCCAATCCTTACCTTGCCCCCAATTCGTGCCTCATCAACTCTTTACAGTTCAAACATCACCCATTATTCACTGCTATATGAATTATATTTTTAGTATTTTACTATGCATATACATGATCTATCTTTCTCTCTCTCTTTTTTTTTAACAAAAATAGTAATCCAAATGTGCTTTTGTTCTTAATTCAAATAAGGTCACATGCAAGATTTTTTCCCCCTGTTTATAAACCAAAGTTCAAGTTTGAATTGTTTACGGAAATAAGGGTGTCAAACATTGTTTTAAGGAAAAGGAATATAATATCTCCACTCTAGTTTCTCTTTGTTTTCTCTTCACTGAATGTCTATTTGGTAGGATTAAGTTTCAATGGTTGAGATTTAATTATATTCAGTGTTATATTTCATATTATAATAATATTTTTATATAGCATTAAATAAAAAAAAAATTGATATAATGCAAAAAGACAATCAATGAAAAGAAAGATTAAGGGAGAGCAATTATAAACTTGTAATATGCACAAAGAGTCAATTGAAAAAGAATAGAAGATGAATGTGAAACTATACATCACTGTGATTTATTTCTAAAATGAAATTAATTAAAGATGGAAGTTTAAGTCAAGATGGGTGAATAAATTGATTGGAAATTGTTGGAGGTAAGGCAGCACTTAACTTGATTATAATATCGATCACGGAGAGTAGCAGTTTAATTACTTGCAAGCTAAACTGCTACTCCTTCATTATCAGCGGAATCAGCCGTCCCATCACATGAATGAAACATGGGACAAAATAGAGTAGCCAGAGGGGTTGATGAGTGCACTAGCTAAATAGGTTATACGAGTATATATAAAGTGTACGCCGGGTGTATTACTCCTTTTAGTTGGATGTTAATTTATGAGGGAATAAGAGCCGACATGTATTAATTAAAGAAAAGAAAAAGAATGCAAGAGGAGGAAAAAGTAGAGTCAAATACTAGTGCAGGGGTGGTCACTTTGTAGCTTTTGTGTCGCTTTGTATACACGCTTTTGAATTCGAAGGTCACTTGGAGGGAGGGATTGAATTTCCTTCTCAATTCAAACTTTTCATTCATTCATTTAACTTCCCCAATTCCCGCCCGTGTATGTATGTGTTGAAATCAAAGCCGTCTCTGTGTCTCATCACTGCTCCTTCATTACCTGCCTACCTCTCATTTTCCCAAGTCTCATTCCACTGCTGATATGATCGACCCCAATACTCACGTCCACTCCATCTCCATTAATTATACCCACTCCACCCCAAACACACCATTTCTTGCCTTCCACATTAAGTGAAATATTATTTTATTTATCAGTTACTGACGTCATCGAGATGTATGTGTTCTGATCAACAAGATTCCATATTGAAAAAAGGAGGACATACATACGTGTATCTGAAAAAAGAAAAGGACGTGATGAGGTTGGTTGGTTTGAAACCATTAACGGGAGCATCTAGGGGTTGGAACTTCCAAATCTAATAATGCTATCCACATTCCAGTGTCAGCCACCCAATTCACGGACCAGCTGCTGTTAATTAATTAACTATTTTGATGTTTTACTGTACGAGCGAGTAACTTTTAGTTAGAGTATATATAATATACCTAACGCCGTCGTACGTCAACAATAGGAACCTCCCGCAATCGGTGGAATAATTCCTCCGCCTGTTGCGTTATATTTAATCCTTCTTATTAACAGTTCCAATTTTTGAGTTCCTTGTTCTTTACTACACTCACCCCAAATCATTCGCATTAACCCTGCCCTTCTTCATTAATTAATGAAACCCCGCCTTCAGCGTTCGACTGAACTATCCAATTGGCCACCCACTCTTTATTCTTTATTTACAGAGAGCACACACACACATCATCATAGTGCGCAGCAAGGTGCCTGCAGAATCATTTCATTCCCTGCATGTATATGAATGAACCCACGTACGTACATTTATACGACATGCATATACATACGCTATCCAAACATTGGACGTGCCAATAACCTTTCCCTTCAGTAATAACGACTTGCCCATCTCATCAACCCACACTTTGTTGATTAATCACCATACCTGACATCTACATCTCACCCAACGTATGCCTCTCGCCGTTTCCTTTCCTTTCCTTAACTGCTTCTACGTTCTTCTGATTCCTTCGCCAACAGTAATAACTACCCATGCACTTTTGGAGCACGTAACCGATCAAATAAACGTTTTTAATTAATCTGGGATGCGCTCAACATCCCCATACATACCACTTTATTAATTAATCGTGGACCCCGGCGCTTGCATGCCCTTCACATTCCTAACCATCTCTTGTTTTTTTTGTTTTTTTGCTTTTGTCCTGAAACTTCAACTCGGTGGTGGGGTCATCATAATCCATGATGGCAATTTGACAGCACTTAACGGAACCACTCATACGAATATCGTCATCACCATTTTCTAATGAGACAGACGTAAATGTGAGGCCACACATTTCTTAACTTTCTAACTAAAATAAAAGGAACAGACATAATTAATGTACCTGTAACAATCTTTGCAAGCAAACTATACCAAACTAATATCATAGTACGTACCACCAAATTATAATGTTAAAGATAACCAGATTATTGTTATATGACACCTTTATCCAACACCAACTTAGTAGTATCATTTCTACATCTAGCTGTCACAAATTCTCTAATTTGCAATCTTCTTCTTCTTCTTTTTTTAATTCATACATCAAGGAACCAACCAGCTCTGTATTTGGTAAAAAAAAAAAAAAATTAAAACAGCTCTGTAAACTCCAATTGAAAGGAATAATATTTTGCATTAACAAAAGCTTAGTTTTTTTTTTTCCTCGGTGAAACAAAAGCTTAGTTAACAAGGTAAGAGCGATGCCTTTCTTTTGGCGCAGGAATAAATGCTCACAAAGCAGCAGGCATCATTGAACGGACCCCCTATAGTCGCCTTTACGATTCGATATAATGTTGTTGCGTGTTTTTTGCCATAAATAATTTGACATGTTCGAGTTTATGGGCCACCGAGGGATGTATGTGGGGGCGGGTGGGCCCGAGTATTAGTAAAAAGAAAACGAAGAGGCACAGAAAGCCCAATAAAAAAGGCCCATGTGATTAACAAAACAAAAACGTCATCGACAGACCATTGTACCTATGTGGTTTTCAGGGGAAGATGTTAGCTAGCAAGTTGCAACGACCCCGTTTTTCACAGGAGCCACGTGTGATCCTATAGTTGCTCAAAACCAATATATAAACCTTCGTCTAACGAATGCCCCTACTTTTCCGATCCAGCTCATGCTTCTCACCGTGGCATCTCCCACTCCCGCCACCGCCGATCCCCAGAAGAAGAACAGAATCCAAGTTTCCAACACTGAGAAGCCTCTTTTCTTTTACGTTAATCTCGCCAAGGTACATATTCAATGGACACATCACAGTCGTTTGGGGTTTGGTTGAATTTAATGAAAACACGTCATGTTTAAAAGATGTGACGTGTCGTTTCTTTGGTGCAGACTGCAGAGGTACATGCAGCAACATAATGAGGTTGAGCTTTCTGAACTGGGAATGGGTGTACTTGTTTCTCTTAAACCTACCTGTTCATCTACCTTTTTATTTTTTCTTCTAATTCCTTACACGCATTTCTAAGTAATCTCCTTGAGAAAAAGTGTATAAAAGCTGGGTGGAATGCTATGGTCCTTATCTTTTATGTTCACTTGCATGTACAAATTATTCTTCATTTTCTTTCTGATTAGTTTTTGGGTTTTCCCCCTTCATGATATACTCTGGAAATTGAAATGTCTCTGGTCGTAAATTTAACATGTATGTTAGTGAAGTCCAAAAAGGCTATTAAAAACTGAGTTGCTGGATTTCTTTGTACGTCAGAGTCATGTGTTTTAATATGCTTAATTAATCAACGAGGGTAAGCAGGCATATAATGTTACTGTTGTGTACGCAGAGTTGTGACAGTTGCTGGGATCTTGAAGAACAATGGACTGGCCACTGAGAAGAGTATGTGTGATTTCTTTCTTGCACGTGTGTTAGCAAAACGGGGCTTGTAACTGATATAATCATCAATCAAATATATGTGTGTGTGGAATGGAACAGAGGTTTTGACGTCTACAATATGGATGAAAGGTGAGAATCAAGGGCGCCTGGTACAGAAGGCCAAGGTGGTTTCCAAATGAATGGAAGAATATGTAATTTTCTATTTATAGATTGAGAGGGTTAGCTTGTGGACATACTCGTTGTTAGTTGCAGAGGGTGATTTGATTTATATGATTGTATGTTGGTTGGCGTTATAGATTGAGATAGTGCTGGGCAAATTGGACGAGTTTGACAATCTGGTGGTGGCTCGTGCTGCAGTCAAGACTAAGTCAAAACCAGCTGCCTGTGATCGATGATCAGAAAAAATGACAAAGCTAAAAGCTTTTGAGAAGAATCAATGATGTTGCATTGTTGTACAAGAGGCCACTTGAAGAGCTCATATTTGTATCTGTTCACGCCACGTGTACTGTACACCCATTAGCCATTCATCCAAATTTGGAGTTGTTGTGTGCGGTCAACGCTTCAAATACTCCCACCACTTGTCCTTACATCATCAAACGACTTCCAGATTCATGTTTTTATGAAATCTCAATTAAATTAACACTGCTATTTTATATTTACATTTAATTTAATTACCATCTTTTCTTTTCTTTTCTTGTTATTTAATTGTTTTGTATAAATAAATAAATAAATTTTAAAAGGCCAATATCTGACAATAGCTAGTTTACTGCGGTGATATTAAAAAGGAAGGGAAAGAAGTTAAGTTATATAATATACTTTAAAACATTAAATCTAGACAATTCGATGATAAAGATTGAATTTCGGGAGAAAAGGAGATGTTGGGAATATCGAACTGGATGCTATTGTACTGTAATCAGGCAAAAACTACAAATTCATAAATGATCGAGGTTAATTGAAAAAACCATGATTTTTTTACTCAAAGTGAAGAATTATAAGTTAAAACAATTCATGACCAACATTCGCATTTAGACATGCCAAAAAAACACAGAGAACCATCCTATGAAATAATATCAAAATACGATTGGCCAAAAAGAAATAAAATCGTAGCACACATTTACTGAAACTAATCTCTATCGAGAATAGAATGAAAAAAAGGAATAAGTTGCAACTTATTAAGAATTTAATATTGAATATTTCCTTTAAACAAAGTGAATAACTTAATATATCTTTTTTTTTTAAAAAAAAGTTGAATTCTCTTGAACATACACGAATAATTAGTTGTAATTTGAAATATATAATTTTTTAAGAATAAAAATTTATAGGGCCTACACTCCTCCCTTGAGCTGGAGAGGACTTAGCTTTGGTCCTTTGCGCGCAATCCGCTGTGTTTCGATACAAAAATCGTTTTGTACAAAAATACTGAGCATCTGTTTGTTTGTTTTTTTTCTTTACTATTTCAGAATCACTATTAGTAAAAAGATATTTGAAGAAATCGTATTGAAAAAATATTTCATAATTTTAAAAAATTAATTTAGAATCTTAAAAAAATATTTTAGCATTCTAACAGATATTAAAAAAATATTTCAGGTTACTAAACGGTACTTAAAAAATATCTCATCATCTACAAAATTATTTTTGGATCTTAAAACAATATTTCAAAATACAGAATATTACTAAAAAAACACTTCAAGAAATCTTTTTAAGATCCTAAAATAATTTTTTAAAATCATGAGTTATTTTCTAAGTATTGTTTAGTATCGCGAAATATCTTTTTAATACCTTGAAATATTTTTTTAAGATCTTAAATTAATTTTTTAAAATCATGTAGTATTTCTTGAGTACCTCTTGAAATATTTTTTTACCAAAGTATTCTGAAATAGTAAAAAAAAAAAAACAGATGCTCAGTATTTTGGCGCAAAACGGCGCCGTTTTCTGTATCGGAGCGCAGCGAACGATTGCGCGGAAAGGACCAAAGCGAGGTCCAGCCGGAGAACTGCGTATAGTTTACTTGCGAACAAATTCCCCTCCCGCTTGGAGTGTTATAAGCTCAGTCCGAGAGTTGGGAAGCGGAAGACGGAAGACACATAGAGACTTGGGAGAGCGGCGAGCGAAAGTGAAGTTTGGGCATGCTTCACAGTACGCGCCCGGTGTTGTCTCCTCACAACACCTTCTTCACTCCATCTTTTTATTCCCTAAAGACTTCGTCTTTTTTACTGAGGGGTCGTCTCCCTTCTTTATGTTCTTTTAAGATAAAAGAGCATCACTCCCCGCTCTTAGTGAATCGCCCTCCACACGCATCACCTGATGATCTTTCTATCAGGTCTGCTAGTCACCTATTTTGCTTTTGTTTTTTCCCTCAGTCTTTTGCATTGTTTTTATTTTTTAATTCCTATACATCTTCATTCCCATTTGTTATTCTGATGGCCTGATTGATATTGTCATATGGCCACCGTAATCATAACCCTTTTCTGTTTTATAACACCATTTTTCTAGAATGAACTTTCTGAAACTGAAACATCCACGGGTAAAAATCTCACGAATTACTACCATGATTTCTGTGTATGCAGTACTGATGAATTCCCTGTCCATGGAATCTCTGAAATCATTGTTGGGGTTCTGGGAGGAGGTCAGCTTGGTCGAATGCTATGCCAAGCTGCTTCTCAGATGGCCATTAAAGTCATGGTTTTGGATCCACAAGAGAACTGCCCGGCAAGTTCACTTTCTTTTGATCATATGGTTGGAAGCTTTGATGACAGTGAAACAGTTGAGGAATTTGCAAAGAGGTTAGATTCTCTATACAATATATACATCTTAAATTTGTGTTTTTCCAAGTCATTTTATGAAAATATTTTGTGTATTCTGATCTGACATGGATATTCAGATGTGGAGTATTGACCGTTGAAATTGAACATGTTGATGTTGCTACATTGGAGAAGCTTGAACAACATGGAGTTGACTGCCAACCCAAAGCCTCTACTGTACGAATCATTCAGGTATTTTCTGGCGTGTTGGTGCTAATTTGTCAATCAGATATCTCCTAATTCTTATAGGAGCCCCCATTTTAAGTTAAGGATGTGTTGAGTGTTTCTATCTTCTATTTGTTCTTGGCCCTAACAACATCTAAGGTCCTGTTGATTTGCATATCTTGTAACTCTAAGAAGCAGGCAATTTTGTCAGTGGTTTTCCTGATATTACTTGTTCAACATATAACAGGATAAATATCTGCAAAAGGTTCACTTTTCCAAGCAGGACATTCCACTGCCCGAGTTTATGCAGGTTGGTACTGTTTATAAGCTCCTAATTGAACTTTATGAATATTTTGAATAATGTTGGAGAACATGCGAATGATATATGAACAGATAGAGGATCTTGAAGGTGCTAAGAGAGCAGGAGAGATCTTTGGCTATCCTCTTATGATTAAGAGTAGGAAATTAGCTTATGATGGGCGTGGAAATGCCGTCGCTAAAAGTGAAGAGGATCTCCCTTCAGCTATAAATGGTTATTATCTGTTTAATAGGTCTATTCTTTTTCTTTTTATTATGCTGATAGGTGAATTTTATTTTCCTTTATTTTCTTTGAGGAGAAAGAGAGTAAAGGAAAAGTTATCTTTGAGCTCATGCTTTAGTCAATTATAGACAAAAATCCCACCTGTTTGATAATTTTCTCCCTGCTTTGCAGCTCTTGGTGGTTCTGTTCGTGGTTTATATGTGGAGAAATGGGCACCTTTTGTTAAGGTGAATATCTGAACTGATAGTTGATGATGAATTTATTTCTAAATTTTTCCAATCAATAATCCAATAGTTGACCTACACCTCTTCTTAAGACAGAAACAAGATCAATTCCATTGAGTCTGCTAAGTGGGGTTTAGTGACATACCAATAAATTAGTAATTCTTATTATTAATCTTTACATGATGCACTCATGTACACTATTTCTTTCATCAAATCTGAAATGCTTGATATGGAACCCAGTCCAATATTATAAATCTTGCAAAATGCTCTTATTGTATGAAAGAATTCTCATTGAACTTCCAAGAGAATTTATTCAATTTACCCTTACAAATTATATGCTCTTCGTTCCTAGCTAAAGGATTAAATAAATCTGGCTGGTCATTTTCCTTTGTTATGGATTCTCTAATGTTTTTGCTTCTGAAAAAATGGCAGGAGTTAGCTGTCATTGTGGCAAGAGGAAGAGACAATTCTATTTCCTGCTACCCGGTTGTCGAAACCATTCACAGGTAACATGTGATATACATAACTAAGGTCTACGGAAGATATTAATTGAAAATTCTGCCACGCATTGCACTGATATCCCACTGTTACCAATCTGCTAAAGGATTTGTGGTTTGTTGTAGGGACAACATATGTCACATAGTTAAGGCTCCTGCTAATGTGAAATGGTCGATTAGTGAACGTGCGACTGAAGTTGCTCGCAAGGCTGTTAACTCTTTGGAAGGTGCTGGTGTGTTTGCAGTTGAATTGTTCTTGACAAGTGACGGACTGGTTGGGAATTTAATTCAACTTTAGATACACCTTCATATTTTTTTCCTTACCTTTTAAATATCTTGTGTCTTCCTCTTATTTAGTAAATTTTATATTGTCACACATGCATCACATTTGTTTCTTCCCATCTCTTGGTATTGTGACTGCATCTGTACTCATTTCTTGGCAGATTTTATTAAATGAAGTGGCACCTAGACCTCACAATAGTGGGCATCACACAATTGAGTCTTGCTACACCTCACAATTTGAGCAGCATTTACGGGCTGTTGTTGGTCTTCCTCTTGGCGACGCATCAATGAAAACTCCAGCTGCTGTTATGTATAATATTCTTGGTGAAGAGGAGGTAATCTTTTGCTTGTATTGACTAGAAGTTCAAGGAGAGGCTTGTTTCCCTGGCCTCTCCTTGCTAGAGTGACGTAGTTAAATCTACTTGTGGTTATGACTAAAAAAACACTAGTGGTAAAAGTGTGATAGAGATGAATTTGTCTAAAATTCATTGGTGGAGAGAAGGGATGGAAGTGCAAGTTAGATGTAACAGTTTCTTGTCGTCATGGAATCATGGTTTGGATTTTAAATGTTGCCTCATATTTAGAATACTGTATACTCTTAAACTTTTGAAGCATTATTGAGTGCTTGGTTAATGATTGATTATAGGGGGAGCATGGTTTCCGTTTAGCTCATCAATTGATTGAAAGGGCACTTACCATTCCTGGAGCTACTGTTCATTGGTATGATAAGCCAGGTGAACTTTCTGCTAATGTATTTGATGTTATGTTGGTTCCTTGGTCTCTAATTTTAATGTTGGACTTGGATCACTCGTGCTCTGTACATGAATATTTATACCATACAAATAAACATTGCTATGACGATAATGATAGAAATGAGAAGGCAAAGAAAGATGGGGCATATGACCATTGTGGGACCTACCCTCTGCAATATTGAAAGAAATCTTGCTGCTATGGTTGAAGGAAAGAGATTAGATGACAAAACTGCTGGTTAGTGGCTCAAATTTATCTTTTTATATGCTTCTTGTCTGTGTACATCTTTCCGTATGTGGCTATATATAGAATATGGTTTTGCCAGTCTTGTTTTTCCTTTTTCATCTCATGCATTAATTTAATAGCTAGAATAAGTACTTAATACATATATAATATACTTAGTATCCTTTTCTCATTTTAATTTTTAAGTAAACATTGTATGTCCCATGCATTATCCAATTCGTATGTTGTTCGTTGAAAATTAGTAATTAACTTTTTACTTAACATTTCATCCCTTTTTAGTCTTGTTCAAAGAGAATTCAGTCTTTACCCAAGCTTTGAAATTTTGTTTTTCCCTCATCAAACTTCTTTTTCTTTTTGAGTCAATTGAGAAAATTTTTGACCATGTTCCGCCATCTTAAATTTTCTTGAGGAATTTCTTATCATCTAAATGTATGCAGCATTTTTTATGATTCTGCCAAAACGGGACAACTTTCTATATTCTGAAAATTTTAGCGCTTATTGAGAGGAAGAATAAAACATAAAATCTAAACAATAGAAAGTTACTCCCATGCTGATTCTTATATTGCTTTTAATCAGCCCCTATTTTGCATTCAACTATTTAACAATCAGAGTACGTTTCTTGTGCTTATATCTGCCCTTTTGCACTGCTTGTTGTATATAGTTGCTCCACTTGTGGGGATCATAATGGGCTCTGATTCAGATCTACCTGTCATGAAAAGTGCTGCTGAAATACTGAAAACTTATGGTGTGCCTTATGAGGTCAGATCAAGCTTTTGGTTTAGTTAGTTAATATTCATTTTATTGAGGAATTCCTGTACAACGTTGATTTGTTCTTAGCTATTCACGTTAGTTTGTAGGTAAGAATTGTTTCGGCCCATCGAACCCCTGAAATGATGTTTTCATACGCGTCTTCTGCACACGAGAGAGGCATAAAGGTTATTATTGCTGGCGCTGGTGGTGCGGCTCACTTGCCAGGTGAAGTTAATATGTGCTGTTTATATAGTTCTTAAAGGTTAACCGTCTTAACGGCACTTACTTTTTGATATCTCAGGAATGGTAGCTGCTCTTACTCCCTTGCCTGTCATTGGTGTTCCTGTTCGCGCTTCTTCCCTTGATGGGCTTGATTCCCTCTTGTCCATTGTTCAGGTATATATTTTTTCAACTTATTGTTATGATGGTTAAAGACTCGATACCACATTTCCTCTTGCTTGATACGCCTCTCATCAAAACGTCAGCAACTGCTAGCTTCTTCTTTGTTTATCGTATGTTAGTTGTTTTTCTTGTTTGACACTTTTTATGAGCTAGCGTTGGGCTTGACATTTTGAATCTAGAGTTGGCAAGGCCAGGTAGTTTCTTTTACTTCCCCCCTCTCCTCTATATTATCAAGAGGAAAAAGGGGAAATGAAGGGTAACAAAATGATAATGATGCAGCCTAATTGGGTGTGTCCTGAGTCATGAACTTTGTTTGCCAGCATAAATGTCTGACTGACGTATACGGATACTTATTGGGTATGCAGATGCCAGGCGGGGTCCCCGTGGCCACAGTGGCAATAAATAACGCAGGCAACGCGGGGTTGTTGGCTGTGAGGATGCTGGGAGTTGCTGATCATAGTCTTTTGTCAAGGTCACTCTTTCTCCATGCCTCTGAAATATTCAGAAAACATTATTAGATTGTGACATTTACCATACTGTGCAGGATGAGTCAGTATCAAGAGGAGCTGAAGGAAACTGTGCTGAGAAAAGATGCGAGATTAGAAAGAGATGGGTGGGAATCGTACTCGAGCAAGAGCTGACAAGTTTGTTTGTTCAACTAATGATATAATTGAATTAGGAATGAGGGTGACGAGGATTATTGAAAAAGTAGAAGAAGCGAGTAGTGTAGTGTGGTTACGTTGGAGGAGGGGGACATGTTGGGACACCTGGGAGCAGCACCAACCTTTAACTTTGACCCCATTCATCATTCATGATTGTGATTGCCCACTGTGTCGTACGTACCCATGTGACCCCTCCTCCAGCTGTCTTCCTCCATTCATTACTCGCTCTTTATTCATGTCTCATCTCCACCCTACAATCATATTGCACTCGCCGACGCCTCTCTTTCCACAAGTGAGGTAATGAGATCAACTAATACTACTATTAAATTTCTAATAAAATTCAGATGATTCTCTTATTAATCACATTAAATTTCAGTATCATGTCAAATTCTCCTCTCTTACCATGGGCGTGTATGAGATCACATATATTGAAGTGTCCTTAAGACTATCAAAACTTAAAAAGGAATAAAAATACCTTTAAAAGACATCTTATAAAATTGATAAGAGGGGTACATCAAAAGTGTGATATATTTTCATATTGTTTTAAGTTGTATGATACTACTTTTGGTTCTAATTATAAGAGCTAGTCGGCTCTTTTTTTAGAGGTGAAGCAAAATAAATTATTTAATTATGAAGTTTTTTTTTTGGTGACATGATATATTGTTTATTGTGAGATTATATAGTAATTTATAAGTAACATAAAATAGTTTGAAGATAAACGATAAATTTAAATACTTAAATTTAACCTCTTTAGATTTTTTAATTTCTCTATCAAAAGTTAACTCCTTGTATTAATGACTGAAGGGAGTATTATTTTATTGAAAACTTCATGTATTATGATATTATTGTATGTGTTAATAGTTAGATTTATCATAAATTTATTTATACATAAGTAATGTCTTACTTACATATAGTAAATGTTTATGTGTTAAAGGCAGGAAACATAGAACCCTTGAAAGCTGAAACAATTTTAATTTTGAATTGATTGGCGATGGCTTTCGTTGCTGCTTGCTCAATATATATGATAGGGTTAATGTGTAAATTTATCTTGAAATTTTTTGTTAAAGGGTAATATTGATCTAAAAGTTTTTTTCAGATTCATATCAATCTGAAAATTTGAAAACATAATATTATTGTTTATATCGTAATGTCACTTACTTAAAAAGTGACGTTAATTATTAAGTTTTTAATGGTAAAAAGTGATAATATTCAATTTTAACATTTTTCAGACAATATTAAATTGAAAGGACTAATAGAATAATGCTGCTGTTCCGCAAAACTGTATTAAAGTCAATAGTTGTCTTTGTTAGATCCTGGTTGAGGAAAAGGACGCATGGGAGCCCGTTGGTTGAACAGTAAAACATATACTGTGAGTAACAGTGTACGATTCTTTGACCATGAAGTAACAGTGTACGGTTTGATTCTCTCATTTTCCCCACTTCGATATTCGATATCCATCCCATCATCAACACGCGCTTATATTATACCCAACCCCATCAACGACTAACGAAGTGTAAAGGACGTTTGGATGAAAGAAAAAATTGGGCAAAAAAAAAAAAGGAATGAAAAGTATTTTATCACCATTAAAAAAATGGGTTTATAAAAAAATAATTATTTGGTAAGAAAAACGAGACAGAAAGAACTCTATTTATCATAGTTTCTATTCAGATCTTTACAAAATTATGATCATTATAACTCCGACTATATTCCGGCTTTGTGGTTCAGCAGGGCCTAATCCCCAAGTTTTGAACTCCCGTAATGTTGTTGACCCTCCTGAGGTGAAGACCAGAGATCATCGCCACCTGAGAAAAACCTTTCTAGCATGGGGAGGGCTTTTTCAGAAAACCATGCACTCGTGGAAAAACCACACCAACATAAACCTCAAGTTCTAAGCTGTATTATAAAACACCAACAGGAGAGCATAGTAAACATCAAACTTAGCTTCTACGGTAGAAGAGTAGTATTGAAAAGGAAAAAAGAAAAAAAGTTGAAGCCAGGTGGGGATTTACGTAAGCACAAGCTTGATAAACATAGATGTTACCAAGGAACACTCTGTAGTTGTCATGTAATTAGAAGAATAGAGCATTCTATGAACAAGGTGCGTAAAACTTGCACACAACCAAAGTGATGAAATAACCCATCTGGAAGTTACTTTTTTCACTGCCATTTGGAACTTTTGATGAAATAGGGCTCTTTTCTTGAGTTTTAATGAGTGAAGCTAATAAGAAATCACTAGCTACTGTGCTTGCCTTTGTTTCCTGATAAATAACAGAGTTATAATCATAAGATACCAACTATTCGTTTTGTGGTTATATATAAACAAATTAATAACTTTAACCACATGTATGTGGATTGGTGGCTCATAGTTATCTAACTCCACTCCCAACTGTTACACAGCCACCAACCACATGTAGTCAAGATCAATTCCCTTCTAGAATATCACAAACTTAACCACGTTCACCACATAGTTACTTCATGGTCAAATTGTAGTGTACCAACATTATTTCTCCCAACCATGGAGTGCACACCACTTCTACATGCTCCAAATCAGCTCCTGCGAGCCTCTTCGCTTAACCGAACACAAACAACTAGGGACCATGGGTGCATAACATTCAACTCAAACAAGAACACAACAACCATATCGACAAAGAAGAAAGAACCCACATGTTCTTGGAGATTGATTGGATGTCATGGTGCGAGAAAAAAAAGTTGCTCATCCCTCTATTCTTCAACTCCCTTTATTTTCTCTAGGTTTGGCCGTATGAATTGATCTCCTCTCCACCACTTTATATCAAATCCTCCATCATATAAGGATTTGGGTGGTTTTCTTAATCATTGGAAAATGGATTCCCACATCATTTTAATGCTAGAAAATGAGGGTTGGCGGGAAAATATGGTAAATAGTGAATCAAACAACCACATGCTGAAGAAAAAGAATCCCCCCAATTTACATCGATTCAAATAGGCCATAAGATGTGATTTAACCCCATAAATTCCATGCCCCCTATTTCAATTTGCAAGATATTATTGGGGAGATCAACGAATCTTGTGTGTTAGTATTATAGCTCATTTAGAGTAACTTATGAAATTTTTTTTTTATAAGAGCTTATGACTTATTTACATAAGTCAAAATAAAACTCCTCTCACATACTTATTTCATTTTCCATAAACTATAATTGAAAAGTTATTTATGGGATTTCATAAGCCATCTCAAAGCCCAATATTATTTTGTAGCTGTAGATTTTTTTTAAAAAAAATAGGATCAATGATCTGGACAGAATTTAAACCCTAATTACAAAAACTGAATAACCAGCCTCATACCACTGCGCTACAGTAGTAACGCTTGGTTTGTAGCTGTAGATTTTGAAAGAATAATAAAGCAGGGTAGAACAAAGGGAAGGGGAGGGGAGGATGAATGACTAGAAAAAGGGAAGGGAGTTGGGGGTATTTTGGGAATGAAGAGTAGAGACAGACAATGATTTTGCACGAACACCGACGTTTGTTGTGGGTGGGGGAAGAGGCGCAGATATCGGCGTTAGTTAGCGGGGATTACTAGACAAATGCAAATGGGCACCAGGGAGCGTGTGGCCACGAGAGCGCGTGGAGAAGCCTCGGCGGAATCTCTTACACCACACCGACGTCATCACCATTTATTAAGTGACACCATTGCCCTTCAACTCTTCCACGCGCCACCCCCCTTCCTCACTTCTTTGCTCCTCCCTTCACCATCACCATTACTGGTGTTACTATTGCTCAGTCTCCCTATAATAATAACAATATTATTAGCATTATATATAATAGTATATTATATTTATATTCTCTCACCTCCCCTGTTTATCTCTCTCTCATCCATCACGTGACCCACCTTTTGCTGGACACGCAGTTCTAGAGAACACAGCAGAGAGAGAGTTACACGATAACACCAGGGACCAACTCTCAAGGCAGCCAATCAATATCCATCCAGACATTACAATGCCCTCCATCTCCTCCTCTCTCTGTGAAAAGTAGAGCAGAAGCTGAGGGCCCTTGCTTCTCTTTCTCTTTGCGCTTGCACCCCCTCAACCCTCTTCTTCACTGTCTGCTCTCTGCTCGCTCTTCAGCTTTGTTTTGAGCTGAGCTATTTGTGACTTGCACTTTCATATACACAAGAGATAGACTGAGAAATGCAGCAGCACCTGATGCAGATGCAGCCCATGATGGCAGCTTACTATCCCAGCAACGTCACCACTGATCACATTCAACAGGTTTGGTCTTGCTCTCCCCCTTCTTCTTTCTCCGCCATAATTTTGTCTACCCTCCTCCCGTCACCCCGTCTCTCTTGTAATTGATGGACGCCTTTTCTTGTGGGAATATACTTGCTATTCCTATGGACTTGCCTGTCATGTCCTCTGCTCCCTCGCCTTTTGTCTTATCCCTTCTATGTGGGTCTTTGCATCCCCACTTTTAGTTCCCCTCCTTCCTCTCATCCATTGTTTCTGCTCCTTCTTTCTCACTTTCTGCTGCACCTTTGCTTGTGTGGGTGTCATGATCCTCGATTCTGACTCCATCCTCGAGTGGCAGCTTCTTTCCTTTTTCAAATACCCGCCTGCTCTTTGCTTATATCATGCGCGCTATTTGCTGCTCCTGTTTTTATCCCTCTCTTCAAACCCAATCCACGCTTCTTTTCCGCTTTCGTACCATCTCTTTTCATACTGTGCTTCTATTTACATTTACACTGTGTCTGCCAGTCTCTTCCTACTTTGACTCTTGTATTTTATTTGCTTTTTTCCTAGAGTGAAGCCCTGAAAATCAAGTTCTATTTCACTCTCTGGCCCGTCTTTTTTGGTATTTTGCTCCTCCTTTTGTAGTTTTTGAAAAAACAACCATGCCAACCAGTGCTTTTTGGTCCACCGCATTAACTGTAAATCTTGTTCTTCTTTGTTTGATATCCATGGCCACTTCTTTTTTCCCTTCTTACTGGAAATCTGATTTCTTTTTGGATTTGAGTTTATGACTCCTTGCTGCGTTATAGAAACGTTTACTTTATCCAGATGCCCCGGCTTGTGTTTTGCCTTCTATTGCCATTGCTGAACTTGGGTGTAACAGATAAAGATTAACATGCGTATGTGCTTGTATTTGCTTTTCTTGCCTGCACGTACTCTAACTCGTTCTCGCGTCACACCTGTGACATAAATAGTTATTTATGTTTATAAATTTGTAGATATGAAGAGTTTTTGATATTTTAAACCTTGTTTCTAACCGTTATCTTTCCCTCACGCAGTACTTGGACGAGAACAAGTCCTTAATTTTGAAGATTGTCGAAAGTCAAAATTCTGGCAAATTGAGCGAGTGTGCGGAGTAAGAATCAGTTCAATTAAATCTCCTTCAATTGCCTCATGTCTTCATTTTCAAACAATTCCAAACAAGAATGTCCACAAAAGTTTAATAGAAATCCAAACTGTGCGGCTTCATGAGGTCTAGGCATGATGATTAGATTGGAATTATATCATATGTAAGAGGAGTTAATATGGCCGCTTGTAGTCTTGATTTATAACATGTGCATGACATCGAAGTTTGCAACAACACATTTCTATTGTTGGCGTTCAGGTCCTTGATAATGTTTGCATATGGATTATGGCAACGGGTTTTCGGTAGTAGTAATGAGTTAAGTATCAATATTAATAATTTAAAGTATGGATGTTACCTTGAGAAGCTTAAGCACAAGATGTCTTTTGGAGTAGCTTTATGTTGCGAGTTGTGTAGTGGGAAGAGTTTGTGGTTAATATCAACTTTTGCCATGTCATTGTTATATAATGAGTATTGAATGATTCAGGAACCAGGCGAGGCTGCAGAGAAACCTCATGTACCTAGCTGCAATCGCCGATTCTCAGCCTCAGCCACCTACCGTGCCTGGTCAGGTACACACACAGACACAACATCCATTTATATATCTCCATGTTTAGAAATTACAGAAATAACAGTAAGAATAAAGTGAGAAGACAAGTATGAGTATTAATGATTGTATAATAATGCATGGACAGTACCAAAGTGGTGGGGGGATGATGCAGCAGGGAACGCAGTACATGCAGGGGCAGCAAATGACACAGCAACAATTAATGGCAGCTCGATCTTCACTCTTGTATGCTCAACAGCCTTACTCGGCTCTTCAACAACAGCAAGCCTTGCACAGTCAACTGGGCATGACTTCAAGTGCCGCTCCTCCTGGTCTTCACAACATGTTGCCGTCTGAAGCTGCTTCTGCATTCCCTGAATTTGTTCGCACCACCAAGCCTGACATTGGCACTTCCGCCCATGAAGGCCGCGATACCCTCTACCTCAAAACTTCCGATGATGCCAACTAGCTAGTTATTAACTAGTATATGTGGCTTTTTACGGCTAATATTAGTTATTAGGAGAACTAGGCAATCGTGTCGGAGCATAGCAAAAAAGTTCAATGGCCTTGCTGCTTATATATATCTCTATGTGGACGTATATGCAAATTTTGTTGGTCGGATGTTACGAATCCCAACCAAACAAACCTTTGCTTTCATGTTTCCTTCACTGGATAATGCATCTCTTCTGGTTCATGTCTAAATCCTAGATATTCAGTGCGAAATAGTTTTAAATGGGCTTTGGGAACTAATGTGCCAAAAAAGAAATTAGAGAAGATTATTTTGCACCCAAAAAATGTATGTGTATGTATGGACGGGTTATAGACGTTATTGGCAAAAGCTACAAAATTGGCGATCACACTTGTTTGGGGGGGCCCGGGGGGACTTAATTTGAATATTGTAGATGATACTACACATGGACGTTACAATTAAAAACTAGAAAATGTGACCTGCCCCATTTACAATTACTGGCATCATTTCTTTCTTAGGCATGTTGGGAATGTGTGTTTTGCCTTACATAGCTCCATGATTGAACCAAACCTTGGTTGGACCACTAGAATTATCTGAATGCGATTTACATATTTGTGATTCAGTTTTTCATCCCTTTCAAAATGAGCGCGTCCTTCTTCCTTGTTTTGTTGTGATGCAATGCTTTCTTATTTCATGCAGCCTTCCATTTTCACTCTTACTCTCGTTCCTCCTCTTTTGTCTCGCCAGTCGTGTTTCATTTACACCTTACTGGGCCCAATTTCCCCTGTTGCCTTCACTATCACATTTCTTGAATTCAGGCCATTCAAATTGATTTGGATCAAATTCAACTTTTTTGTATTTTTTTTAATTGTAATAGATACAATATTTAAAATAAAATATTTTTTTAAAAAAAAATGTGAGAATAAAAAATTTTAATCTTCACATGAAATTTTGAATAGTTTAAATGACGGAATGGCCTAAAAAAACAATGAAAGAATCAGAATAGAGAAAGTAAAATAAAAATAAATGCAGAAGAGGAGTAGTTGAATTCCGTTTAAAAAGGCAGAGTGAGAGAGAGACTGGATTAGGGGCCACGAGATGGCGCGAAAGCAAAGGGAAGAGAAGCTCCCGAATTTGCTGGCCCTCCTGAAGGATGTCACCTCCCCTCCTCCATTCACATTCACCCCCTCACACAATACTCTCCCTCCTCTTCATTTCCCTCTTTCCTTTTCTCTTTCTTTTCAGTCCCTTTCTCTTCCCACACATCGTTTTGATTCCCTCTTCCTTTTTCAACCTTTTTCCATATTCTGATCAACCATTCTAAGACCTGTTCATGTACACCCGAAAAGTTCATCGCATTCTCAATTATTTTCCTTTAAGAACATACTCCAAAAGCTTCCCATTTAAACTTCAATAATGGTATGCCACTTTCTATTTCGTTTGATCTTCTGTTTTAGCAGCCTTTTATAACGTACCTGGTTATCACTCATGCATATTTCATAATCACGCCAAACAGCTACACGTTCAAATTTTACTGGCATTCTTATTTTTCATATATATTTATATGAACGGTTTTGGCCAAAAAAACGTATATGCACGTTAATAGAGGCATTCTTGAAGTGCATTTTGGTGCCCTGAACATAACAGCCACGCTTCGGTATCGATGTTCGCGTCCAAGAGTGATTAAAACTTTTATCTCTTTGCCCAAAACCCCATTTTGAGGTTCCGCAGCTCCAATTTAGAAGTTTTTTCTTCAAATAAAATAATTATGTGAAAAATAAGGAACAAATCAATTTATTGGTCCTCCGTAATCAATGGGTATTAAGAGCAACATATCAGAAGATTTTTGCACGAGGCCGCCTCCAAAAAAAAAAAAATGTAGTTAACAAAGGAGTGATGAAGCATTCTGTAATGTAGTCGATAAACTTGCATGACTTTTGATGCTATCTCGAGGCAAGGAAGATTTTTTTCCTCTTTCCCTTGAGAGGAATGAGTAGATTTTTTATTTTATTTTTATTATTTATTGGCTCGGCAAGTTCACTTTTCACTGTTTAGAGTAAAATATTCAGCGTCATGGGCTTTCTTACTTAGACATGAACTTCAGCTGGCGTGGTTGGAACAAACTCATGCAAAAGTATGATTCTAAGTTTCTGTAAGCCAACTAATGCTAAAATCCGATACATATCATGCGGAGTGAATGTTATCATGGATCCGAATACAGGGAGAAAATCAGCATCAAAACAAGATATTTGATATGTTTGGAATTTTATTGTCTTTCTAGACGTGCATTCATTGAAATATTTGTAAACTTGCTTTAGCTCACTGTGCACACAAGATAGCCTAAGTATTTGTTTCGAACTTCACATGGAATCAGTATATACATGTAGTGTGAGTGGGTGTGTGTGTGTGTGTTTTTCAAATGAAAAATGGTGATTCCGTATTGCCATCTGCAGGGGACAACTGTGAATATTATTGTAGGTTCTCATGTCTGGGTTGAAGATCTGGATGTATCTTGGATTGATGGAGTGGTATCAAAAATCACTGGACAAGATGCAGAAATTGAAACTAGCGATGGAAAAAAGGTCAGTAGATTGCTACATAACTTTTTTCGTTTACGTTCCCCCCACCCCCTCTATATGTAATCTAAAGATTGATGGATTTTCTGTTAGTTTTACTTATCCAAAATGAACTCAATATTTTTATTTTAAGGTGGTCGCAAAATTATCAAAAATATATCCCAAAGATATGGAAGCTCCTGCTGGTGGAGTGGATGACATGACTAAGCTGTCCTATCTACATGAGCCTGGGGTCCTGCAGAACTTAAAATCTAGATATGAAATGAATGAAATATATGTAAGGCTTTCACCCCCTTCATATGATAAGGTTAAGCAAAGTCTATTAACTAAAAAAGTAATCTTACTAATTGTATCTTTTGCCCTGGCAGACTTATACTGGAAATATTTTAATTGCCGTAAATCCATTCCAAAGACTACCTCATATCTATGATGCTCACATGATGCAACAATACAAGGGAGCCCCATTTGGAGAACTAAGTCCTCACGTGTTTGCAGTTGCTGATGTTGCATTTAGGCACTTATTTTCTCTAAACGAGCTAAATCCCATTTCTATCATTGAACCATATACCTAACTCTCGGTTTTATTGTACTCAGGGCAATGATTAATGAAGGAAAAAGCAATTCAATTCTTGTCAGTGGGGAAAGTGGAGCTGGTAAAACTGAAACTACAAAAATGCTTATGAGATACCTTGCTTACCTGGGTGGCAGGGCTGCTACTGAAGGAAGAACAGTTGAACAACAAGTTCTTGAAGTATGACATTTGAGTTTTGACAAACTTTCCATTCCTGTACTTCTTTTATAACAACACTTTGATTTGGACTCTCATGAGACTTCTACATTGACCGATCTGATTGCAGTCAAATCCGGTTCTTGAAGCATTTGGCAATGCAAAAACAGTTAGGAATAACAACTCCAGGTGAGTCATGTTGTTATTATGGTGACAATAAAGCAATCCATTTGTTTCCTTCTGATATTACCAAACGGTTGGTTTTAAATTCTTAAATTTATAATGCAGCCGTTTTGGAAAATTTGTTGAGATCCAATTTGATAAAAGTAGAAGAATCTCGGGAGCGGCAATTCGAACTTACCTTCTGGAGAGGTCTCGAGTTTGCCAAATTAATGATCCTGAACGCAACTACCACTGCTTCTATCTTCTTTGTGCTGCACCACAGGAGGTATCTTGCTGCATCTTCCGAATGAGTTAGTGTTGCTTAATTCCATTCATATAAATTTATTGCAACTTATGTCAACAGGAAATAGAGAGATACAAATTAGGACCTCCCAAATCATTTCATTACCTTAACCAGTCAAATTGTTATGAACTGGTTGATTCAAGTGACTCTCGTGAGTATCTTGCCACCAGGAGAGCTATGGATATCGTTGGAATAAGCCAAAAAGATCAGGTATTTCGTTTCATGAGTTTGTATTTTAACTGCTTCATTTCTAAAGCATAGAAAGAAAGATTAACATCTTACCTCTCAGCTTTTCCTTTCTCTTTTTGGGCTCTAGGAAGCAATTTTCAGAGTTGTTGCTGCTATTCTTCATCTTGGTAACATTGCTTTTGCCAAAGGAAAAGAAATTGACTCATCAGTTCTCAAAGATGACAAAGCCAAATTCCACCTGGCAACAACTGCTGAGCTTCTCATGTATGGGTGCTTTTGTGTTATCACGTGTACTGTTCATATGGTGATAACTTACCTTAAAGTTGATTGTCATAATTAGTTTTCACAATTTATTAGGTGTGATGCTGATGCCTTGCAAGATGCTTTATGTAAACGTGTGATGATCACCCCTGAAGAAGTTATAAAGCGAAGCCTTGATCCCCAAAGTGCAGCAATAAGTAGAGATGGCCTGGCTAAAACAATATATTCTCGGCTATTTGACTGGTAAGATGATGAAATTGGAAATGGATCAATATTTTCTGTCCTTTATAGTGATTAATAAGTACTGTAAGCTATAGAGATAAGGATATGGGATTTAGTTTTTGATGCCAAATTCTTTTGTGACAGGCTGGTGAACAAGATTAATAGTTCAATCGGACAAGATCCTAATTCCAATAGTTTGATTGGAGTCCTTGATATCTATGGTTTTGAAAGTTTTAAAACTAACAGGTAAATTTTATACTTGCATACTCAATTGCCCATTCGAGTGGATCCCTGAGAATGCATACTCAATTACTCAATCTGTTGAAACTTAATTTCAATATGTCATGCTCTGCAGTTTTGAGCAGTTCTGCATTAATTTCACAAATGAGAAGTTGCAGCAGCATTTCAATCAGGCAAAGTCACAGACCACATCAAACACTTCTGGCTTTCTTATAAATTTTGTTTCTTTTCTGTACTTACTATGATTTTGATGATGAATTTCAGCACGTCTTTAAAATGGAACAAGAAGAATATACAAAGGAGAAGATTAATTGGAGCTATATTGAATTTGTTGATAATCAAGATGTTCTGGATCTCATTGAAAAGGTTCAGTCCCCTTTCTCACTTCCTTTCGGGGATTGAGTTTTTTTTTTTTGGAAATGAAACACGAGAGCCTCTCAAGTATATCAATAGCTTGATCAGCTTATATCACCCTCTTAAAATTCAAAGCCTTGTTTGGATACTCCCTCCTGTTTTCTTTATCATCTTATTTGTTTCTAGTCTTTTACTTGGATTATTCTTTTGCAGAAACCTGGAGGAATCATTGCTCTCCTCGATGAAGCTTGGTAAGATCTAGCTTTGCCTCATGGAGCTTCTTCCATTAAGAAAAATTGGTCCACACCTTGACACATGATTTTTAATTTTTTTCTTTTGAGTGGAAATATCTGACATGATTAAATTTCTGTACATATCATAGTGGATCTAGCCCTTCATCCTCATTTTGCCTTCTCTGCTGTTATCTTTCAGCATGTTTCCTAAGTCAACGCACGAAACATTCGCTAACAAGCTTTATCAAACATTCAAGAATCACAAGCGCTTTGTAAAGCCCAAATTGTCTCGATCAGATTTTGCAATTGCTCATTATGCTGGGGAGGTACAATTAAATATTTTTGGTAACACCTGCTGAGAAAAAAAAAATATATATATTCTCATCTGCCTTAGCCCTCATATATTTGCAGGTGTTATACCAGTCTAATCAATTTTTAGACAAAAACAAGGATTATGTGGTTGCTGAACATCAAGATTTGTTGGGTGCTTCCAAATGTCCCTTTGTAGCAGGACTTTTTCCTCCGCTTCCAGAAGAGACGTCTAAATCTTCCAAATTTTCTTCAATTGCATCTCGTTTTAAGGTTTTTTTTTTTTTTGTCAGTACTTTTATCTAAACTTGTGCACATCACCGTCCCAAGCCATTGATTTCTTAAGCATGCACATGCTCATATCAATATATTTTCAAAAATTGAACTGCCTCCTAATATTGAGGAAGTTAACAAATCATGTTTTCACATGCTGAATGGTGCAGCTACAACTACAATCACTAATGGAAACACTAAACTCTACAGAGCCTCATTACATCAGATGTGTGAAACCAAACAACCTTCTCAAGCCTGCAATATTTGAAAACGCCAACGTTATGCAACAACTTCGCTGTGGTGTGAGTTTTCTTTTAAATTTTTCCTTATCTTATTCTTTGGACAATGATTTGTACAGAAATGCACCCATCTTTTCTTCTTGTCTTCAATTCTTTTTGGCAGTCTTTAACACTTTCTCCTACAGGGTGTTTTAGAGGCAATCAGAATCAGTTGTGCTGGCTATCCTACTCGCCGCGCTTTCTTTGAATTTGTAAATCGATTTGGCCTCCTTGCCCCAGAGGCCATGGAAGGCAAGTAAGTATTGTCTTTTAGTATCTTTTATGTCAGAGTAAGAAAATTTTGGTTTGGTGTGATCAATCATCTGTCCCCGACTCGGACATAGTGCTTATCTACAAAGTTGTTATATTTATGGACAGTACCGACGAAAAGGTTGCTTGCCAAAAGATTCTGGAAAAAATGGGGCTGCAAGGGTATCAGGTACTTGGAAATGTTCTACTTGATCAATAAAGATCAGTCTTGTGTGTTCTGGTTCATAAATAGTATCTACAGTGAAGCTTTAAGGCATTAGGAACGACGTTAACTTAGATTGAGGGACATTATGCAGCATTAATTGATTACAAGTCTTTAAACTATGGTTAACTAATGTAAAACATGGATCTCTTGCAAATGCATGTATGTGAAATATGTATATGCGCTTCCATGTCGTATAATGGCCAAAAAAATTCATTTGATTGGCTGCTAATTTTTGCAGATTGGTAAAACAAAGGTATTCCTGAGAGCAGGACAAATGGCTGAACTGGACGCACGGAGAGCTCAAGTACTCAGCAATGCAGCTAAAATCATCCAACGGCGCATACGAACCCATCAATCTCGTAATCATTATCTTTCTTTGAGAAAGATTACCATATACATGCAGTCTGTGTGTCGAGGTGAGATTTTTACAGTGAAATAGCCTAAATTATTTTTCCAAGATAAAAGCTATCCTTTTTTCAGAGTTTGGACTTCCTTCAGATAGAGTGACATTGGACATCCTGCTTCATAATCAGTTTCGTTTCTCTATGATATGATCTGTAGGAAAGCTAGCATGCAAACTCTTTGACAACATGAGAAAGGTGGCTGCCGCGAAGAAAATTCAGAAGAACGTACGCCGATATCAAGCTAGGAAAGCCTATAAAAGACTGCATACAGCAGTACTTGCCTTGCAAATGGGTTTAAGGGCAATGGCTGCACGTAAGGAATTCAGATTTAGGAAGCGGTCTAAAGCTGCCATTGCTATTCAGGTCATAGTCAAGTACCATATCATTAGGATGACCCAACTGAGAGATATTTGCAGTCAATATTTGGAATAACTTCTCCCTCACCCCCCAAAATAAAAAAATTGCAGGCTCGGTGGCGATGCCACAAAGCTTCCTCAGACTATAAGAGGCTCAAGAAAGCTGCAATAACTACACAATGCAGATGGAGAGGCCGTGTAGCAAGGAGGGAGCTTCGGAAGCTAAAAATGGCAAGTTTCTTTACCATGATCCTTCTAAATTTTGTTTAATAATGTCTTCCACTGAGTGGAACTCTCACCTAAAGATACATCATCGGTGAAAATATGATGCATTAAATTATGTAATTTAAGGCGCAAATGACGAGCAATATGTTATCTGATTATCACTTCTTTTAAATCATATTTTGGTGTACTTGTCATTGCTGCTCATACCAGGATTTGCTAAATTTTTCTTTTGTTTATTCACTCTCATCTTTATCAAGACAGCAAGAATGAAATGGCAGTCTTGTCAGCCGCAAAGTTGAAATAAGCTTCAATCCTTTGTTTGTGATTACAGGAGGCAAAAATTTTGTCCTCTTCCGTTTACCATTTTTATTGTGAACCTTAGTGAACAGCATTAAAATATGCTGCCTGATCGGAAAGTCAAACAATTCCTGTGATTCCTTTTCCCTAATATAGAAAGGATCAAATGTAAAAGCTGTGCCCAATGCGTCTTGTTCTTACCAATTAAACTGCTCCTGCAAAAGTCATTGTGTTATATGAGTGGGCATGTATGATGCTTTTGCTGTTACTCTACTCTATATTAACATATGTTTGCTGCTGCTTTAGGCTGCGAGAGAAACTGGTGCACTTCAGGAAGCGAAGGATAAGCTTGAAAAACGAGTAGAGGAACTCACTTGGCGTCTCCAACTAGAAAAAAGTTTAAGGGTAACTTGCATGTTTTTCAGTTACCTACTATTTTTGGAAGCTTTTGTGGTTTCGATCTGTTTTACAATCATGAGTTTTGGAGGAAAAAAAGGTTTTGCATTAATGGCAAAAAATAATGGAGAGTCAAAGGCCCGTCTTTGCAAGTGCGCAGTGATCCTCCTCTTTTGTAAGCCCTAAGGAAACCATCTGGAATCTTGTGCAGACCAACCTAGAAGAAGCCAAAGCACAAGACGTAGCGAAGCTGCAGAATTCATTAAAGGAGATGCATGCGAAAGTTGATGAAACCAATGCCTTACTTGTCAAAGAGAGAGAGAATGCAAAGAAAGCTATTGAAGAAGCACCTCCTGTTACAATTCAGGAAACCCAGGTTATTGTTGAAGACACGCAAAAAATTGAATCATTAACAGCAGAAGTTGAGAGCCTGAAGGTGAGAAAGCTCAGCCTAACAAGAACTACTTTCCTTTTGACCCTTCTTTCATCCAGCTCTTCTTTCACATGACACATATTTTGATAAGAACATCATGTATGATATAACAATTTCAATTTGATACTGCTTGGAGAGTGGTTCATCACTCACTTATCAATTCATAAGTTTTTTTTCCTCGTTTGACTTTTTTGGTGGGACAAAATTTGATAAAATATAACAACTTGGTATATATGATTGAGGACCAGAATAGAATTTTCAATGCAAGCGCACTTGTTATGTTCTGGTATACACCTAGCTTGTAAATGAAATGGATCACGCCCCTTCCTAAAGGTGTTTGTATACCTATCATGGGAACCTCCTCAGTGTGCTCATATGAAAACCTATCTTTATAAAGTTCCTTCATATAAAGGGATGTAATAAGTCGTGTGTCCTAAATCCTTTTTCTTGGAAGTAGCCAGTAATTTAAATTTAACTTATTGTAGATTCTTGTCAAATAAATACTTGATTAAATCTAAGTACGCAATAGTTGATGAAAATAGTTTAGTTTTTTATGGCCAAGTACCGTTCATCAAGATAACTTGATGATGTATTTTAAATGTTGTAACAAAATAGCTTAGTTTCTCAATATATATTGCTATTGATATATCAGAAGGTGGCAAAGATTTCAGTTTGTTCTAGAGCTTTATATGATCTTGTTAGCGGCATGTAATGATCATCCGGTGTTATGAATATTGCCTTTGCATTTTTTATTCACAGACATCGCTGCAGACAGAAAAAGAGAGAGCAGATGACTTTGAAAGAAAATACAATGAAGCCCTAGTCTCTAGTGAAGAAAAGGATAAAAAATTAGAAGACACAGAGAAGAAGGTTCGTCAGCTACAAGAATCATTAACCAGGTAATAATTACTTAATGAATGATGAACCCTGGTGTTGATTTTTTTCCCTTGCTATTAAAAGATTAACTTGAAAATATTGGATTAAAACTAAGCAACAGTTTCCTGATTTCTGATATGGCAAACCTGTTATAATACTATTCCTAACTGTGTGGAGTCTCAAACTCTTGGGAAGAGCAAGTGTGGTAAAATGGTTGGATAATCGTCAGAGCTCATTTCGTTTTCTTTCTTCTCCATTTTTATCTCCCTAAATTTGACAGAGTCAATACTTTATACATTTTTTCTGAGATTCCATAAAATTTATCATTGGCACAGCCATTCTTTCCTCAGATGTTTGACTGAGATCTCATAATTCTTTGATTTTAGGCTAGAAGAGAAGATTACTAATTTAGAATCAGAGAATCGGGTTCTACGTCAACAAGCTGTGTCCATGGCACCTAATAAGTTACTTTCAGGACGCTCTAGGTCTATTATTCAGGTACTCTTTGGTATAATATAAACCTTTCGTCCATGATAACAATTCAAAGATACAAGATTACATGAAAGACTTGATTTTCTCTCATGACAGAGGAGTGCTGAAGGTGTGGTTCACGTTGGAGGGGAAGGAAGGGCACCTTTGGTAACTAAACATATTTTAAGTAAGTGTATACTTAGCTTGTGAAATGTTTGTATATGTGAATTTGAAGGTTTGTTGGTATGGAGAGCAGGATCTTCATAGTCCATCGATGATTCAGAGGGAACACTATGAAATGGAGGATAGGCCACAAAAGTCACTAAATGAGAAACAACAGGAGAATCAGGAGTTACTCATCAGATGTATTTTACAACCTCTGGGCTTTGCTGGCAAGAGACCGGTTGCAGCCTGTATCATATACAAATGCCTCTTGCATTGGCGATCATTTGAAGTAGAGCGTACTGCCATTTTTGATCGTACTCTTCAAACTATTGCCCATGCAGTTGAGGTCAGTAAAGTTCTGACTTTTTCATTTTCTAGTTTTCTTACTTGTTAGATATGTTTGTAACTCAAATATATACATATATATGCATCATGTTGGAGTTTAGACCCCGGAGAACAATGATAACTTGGCTTACTGGCTCTCCAATGGCTCTTCACTTCTGTTGCTACTCCAGCGCACCCTCAAGGCAAGCGGTGCCGCCGGAATGGCTCCGCAACGCCGTCGTTCAGCAACACTGTTTGGGAGGATGACACAAGTAAGTAAAGATATTTGCTAGTATTAAGTAACGACAAGTAGTGTGGAGAAAGATAAGCTTATGAAGCTGTTGGTTTCAGAGTTTCCGGGGAGCTCCACCAGGAGTGAACCTTGCCCTAATGCACGGAAACGGGGGAGTGGATACTTTGAGACAAGTGGAGGCAAAGTACCCAGCTCTTCTATTTAAACAGCAGCTGACAGCATATGTGGAAAAGTTCTACGGAATGATTCGAGACAACTTGAAGAAAGAGATATCTCCCTTGCTTTCCTTATGCATCCAGGCACCCAAAACTTCGAGAGCTGGCCTGGTTAAAGGGCCACGCTCTGTTGCAAATACGGAAGCCCAGCGAGCTTTGATTGGCCACTGGCAGGCCATCGTCAAGAGCCTCGTCAACTTCCTTAACATTTTAAAAGCAAATCATGTCAGTTACATTTCTGCTTCCTTCTTAATTACATATATCTAACTCAATTTCCCACATGTCTATACTATATATGACGAATCCATTTATAGAGGAGTTCATGTTTCTCTTGTAAGAACAAGAAATGAGGGGAATTAATTCTCGATCACCACAAGCTTATATGTATCTGCGTTTTACTCAAGTATTTCTTATCCCCCCCCCCCCCCGGGGGACTGAAAATACAGTTGCTCGCTTTGACAGGTTCCTCCCTTTTTAGTTCGAAAGGTGTTCACTCAGATATTTTCGTTTATCAACGTCCAGCTATTCAACAGGTTAGTTTATATGTAGAGGTTGCTTTTATTGGAAGTTTGATGTGTTAGCATATCTCAAGTTAAATTCGCATTGTTGGTGGTGGCAGTCTTCTGTTAAGACGGGAGTGCTGCTCATTCAGCAATGGGGAATATGTGAAAGCGGGTTTGGCTGAATTGGAGAACTGGTGTTATAAAGCAACGGAAGAGGTGCATTGTTCATTTGCCCTGTCCTGTAACTCTTTTTGTGGTGCGCATTTGCTAATAGTCTCCCCCATGGATGCAGTATGCAGGTCCTTCCTTTGATGAGCTCAAGCATATTAGGCAGGCTATTGGATTCCTGGTATTCTTCTAATTTTGCCTTCATGATACGTGATTGCAAAAATATAATTACGCGGGACTCATGAGAATTTGATGGAATCAGGTGATCCATCAGAAACCAAAGAAAACGCTGAATGAAATAAGTCATGACCTGTGCCCGGTGAGTGAAGTGAAAGCAAACCCATTTCGATTTAGTTTTTAAGGAAGGAAATATATGCTTAGCAACGGCATTTACAGGTCCTCAGCGTACAGCAGCTATATCGGATAAGTACCATGTACTGGGATGACAAATATGGCACGCATAGCTTGTCCAACGATGTAAGCATAGATAGTTGTTTGAGTCAATGAAATCATACCCTAAAAGATGTTTGATGCATGGATGGATGTTGGGGTGTTTTTGCAGGTAATAGTGAGGATGAGAGCGCTCATGGCTGAAGATTCAAACAATGCCGCCAATAATTCTTTCCTGTTGGATGATGATTCCAGGTATGTAGTAGTAATGATTGAACCTTGCTAGCTAGCTACTCATGTTTGAGTTATTAACGTAGGATTGGATTGGCAGTATTCCATTTTCGGTGGATGACATATCAAAGTCAATGGAGCAAATAGAGATCGCCGACATTGAACCCCCACCGCTCATACGAGAGAACTCTGGCTTTAGTTTCTTGCTCCCGAACAACAACTGATTTAGACCCCTTCACTTCACTTAGATCTGTTATTCTGTGCTCAATAATCAAATCTGATCCTTCTTTCTTAGTTTAGGCATAATATTTCCCCCCTTTTCATTCAAAATTTTGTCCCTACAACTAGAAGCTTAGGAAACTGGATGAAGATTGCCCCCGGCATTGTATTCTGTATCAAATTGTTTTTTCTTTCTTGGTTGGGGATATGACGATATGTTCCATTCAATGTATTTATTTGTGTTTGTATTCCTTTAATGAAGAGTTTATTTTCTGTTGTCATTCATATAGTAATAATATTTTATTTTTTAAAAAAAAATGACAAATTATTTGGAATGCAAAGTCATCGCTCTCGTGTCTCGAGTTTTGACTCTAGGTTTTTTTTTTTTTTTTTTTTGTGGCATTTGGAGGGAAGCGGTAGCAAGTAATATTTAAAATGTATGGCAAAAGAAGGTAACATTTAAAATGAAAAATATAAGCTGACAATTTTATTTTGATTTTTGGAAAAATGTTTAAGTGGGTGTAGGCACAAGTATTTCATCAAGGCCAGGGTATGCTTCTAGGTTTGAAGAACGCTTATAAAAGTATTTACACTTTATAGATCGCTTATTAACAAGGCCCTTACATCGACTAACGGATATCAAATATTCTCCTTTTTAAAGTGAAGGCTAATACTTTAACCAACTGTGTCACTCTTCATTGACAAAGTTAACAAATTTTGGCGCAGATATGGTGGCACTGGCATCTTGGCAGGCTAAAAAAACACCAGCCCAAGCCCTGCCAACCCACCTATTAATATTCTTATTAAAAAATGGGAAGAGTGTTGGCCTTGATATATATATTTTTGGGAAAATTAATTATTTTTGTTCATGTAGTTTTGATTGAATTGTAACTCAATTCCTACACTTTAATTTGGTGTAATTCAATATACTCGATTGTAAGTCAATCATTGAACTTTTACTCACCATAACTCAGTCCTATAGTCTTAATCATTTCATAATGCAGTCCTTATGTCATAGAATAAAGGTGGGGGACTATATTATAAAATGATTAAAACTATAAGGACTGATTTTCGATAAGTCAAAGTTCATAAACTAAAGTACTGTTGAGTAAAAACTATAGGGACTGTTACATATAATCAGAATATAGAAACTAAATTATAACCCAATCAAAACCATAACAACCAGAAGACTAATTTTTTGTATCTTTTTTTTTTTTAACCAACACAAGGTGGGGAAATAAAAATATCTATTGTGAAAATTATTAGTTAAGAAGCCACAATATATATTTTAGAAATTGATGTTATGCTTGATTTTAATATTTCATACACAAACATACTCTTCATTTTTTTCATTCTTTGCATTAAGCCTTTTGATGTTCCATTTATATTTTAGTCCTGTATATTTTAGGTTATGGTTTATCATTTGTAAAGAGAAATAAAAAATAAAAAAGATAGTTTAGGCAGGTTAACCTACCCGCCAGCGGGCTAAGCTGGGTGTGTTATTGCAGCCCGCATCTTGGTGGGCTAACACTTAGCCAGCCCTAGACCTCCTCTTTTAGGTAGGCTTGCTGGTTGGGCCGGGCAAGTTTTACCAACTCTAGACAAAATTAAGTATGCTTCGATGGTAAGAGATTTGGTTAAGTCCCAAAGGGACATGTGTTCGATCCCCGTTACCGTCACTGAGACTCCTTTGGTAGGCAGTCTCATAAGTCCCCATTAAGTGCTCAAAGAGCCTGAGACTGTGCCCTGGCCTTGGTGGGGGACTAATGTCGAACCCCTCCAAAACTTTTTTGTATCAAAAAAAAAAAAATTAAGTATGCTTCGGCACCCCTCTTCCTTGGTTTCAACTGGCGTGAGGGTCAGTCTTCCTCACCTTTAGGGAGGGGGGTCGGTCTTCCTCACTTTTAGGGAGGGGGATCGGTCCTTGCGTTGGTCAAGATGCTGGGGGAGGCATTCTAAGGGTCTAGAAAGCAGTGGTAACGTTGGTAAAGGTGGAGACATGTGTACTCTCTAGATAGTATCCCCTGTGGATTAGGCTCTAAGCGCTCTACCCTTGGACTGTCGGTGAGCCCAACTCCTTTCCTAAAAATTTTTTATCAAAAAAGAAAGTATGCTTTGGCTTTACCAACAGAGGTTGGCACAAGTGGTAAGCGGCTTGTGTGCAAGGTCTCGAGTTTGAGTTTTGTGAATATAGAAAAGTCCTGTTGGGGGACTCTCCCACCATAGCCAAGTACGCAACGCGGGTCGGATCCGAATTTGTCAAGGCGAAGCTCTAGATACCGAATGGGCCAAAAAAAAAAGAGAGAGAGAGTACCAATACCACATTTCGGTTAATGGAGTTGATTGGTTTACTGACATTTGAATCTGTGAGTGACGGTAATTCCTTCCCCTCCATTTCAAATTATAAAACGGTAAGAGAAGCAGGAAAGCGGTCGCATCATTTACGACTCATTTTGGCCACTGTGTATACTAAGAAAAAGAGCTAACTCTAGTAATATACACATTAATTACATTATAATGTAAATTAAATAAATACGAACCACATCTGGTTTGCCCTCGCCCTGCAAATAAAGGTGAGCTTCATTCAGGAAATGCAGATGGATGAAAAGTTAGGTGGTGCATCTGTGTGTGTTTTAGATTATATGAATATGCCATTAATTAAACTTACTTATTTGGTGTTGTGTATTTTTATAGAGTCCCTTTGCGTATTTGTTTGGCACAAAATGAAACGGATGGTTATAGTAGTTGTGTTGGGTGGATTGCCCGTTCATGCGTGGGTAGGTCAGTGGTTATCATGGTCCAACGTAGTATGAGAATGATTGTTGTATTCAAGCCATTATTTGGTTCAATACACATTCATTTGATCATATTTATAATTGAATTACTAATCGAGAGAAAGTCATTATGGCCTATGTATTGGTGCCCCTCTCTTGCCTGGCAAGTCGACGAGGGCAAATTCCTAATAGGAAGAATAATAATAATATTACAACAGTAACAGAGCCACTTCGACAAAATAAGATATTCAAGATTGACAAAATTTTCTAAATTACACAAACCAGTTGAAAAGCACTAGATTGGTTGAATGAATGGAAGGAAGGAACTATCATATAATTAATTATCTAAAAGTATAGTTTACATTTCCAATCAGCATGAGAAACATACACTCCTATCACGTGCATTATCCCACTCTTCAACACCTTTCAAAAATGATCTTATTGCAAGGTGTTCCACCGCATATGTCATGAAGGAAGCCAATATTATGCCCCCAACAACCATCACACCTAACCTATTATCACACCAATCAAATTCACAAGTGTCAGCGAAAAGGCATGTGGGGATCCAGAAACAAAGTGTCAAACCTAACCTATTATCACACCAATCAAATTCAAATGGCAGTTCGGTTTTTGACATGATATATAGACTAGTGCAGTTATAAGTAAAACATCACCCAATACAGATTTTTTGCATTTTTTTCAACTAGAGCTATTCATGAATAGATAGCAAATTACCTTAAAAACAAAGCAGTGATTCCAAAAATACAAGGCAAAGATGGGGCAGCAATTGCCAAGAACGCCATCCCTAATCCATAATACCATGTAACAAAATCACAAGATGGAATGTGTCGCTGGTGCACTGTAGAACAGATGACAGACAAAATTAATCATCACATCATCACATAATCAATATAAGAAAGCCAAAAGATGCTGTGAGACAGAACTATCAAATGAGCTTGAATCTAAAAGAACATACATTTTTCTGAATCATAATGAGAAGATTCAGAATGAGATGATGTTGTTCGTGATGCTGTGAGTTTTCCCCATCGGTAAATTAGATGTATATAACCCCCAAAGAATACAAAGAAGAGCGTAAACGTCCATTCATACATTAAGAGTAAACCAGTCCATGGGGCCACTTGCCGAGGTACAATCAACAAAGCTACCCCAAGAGACACCACTGCAGCCATAAAACAGACAATGACTGAAATGCCACCCAAATAAGCCGGGACCTTGTACTGGGCGCCACTTAGGAGCTGTTTACCATCATGAAAAAAAGAATTTTCAGCACAGAAAAAGGAACACAAGTGTGCACTGAAAGATTGTGAAAAGAAATCTAAACCTGGTAAGTGGAATTGGCCGCAGTAGGAGAAATACTACCATACACAATTGGTCCACTTGCTCTAATCCTACAATAGAGGTGTCTGGCATGATCCCATAATGAACTTCTACAAAATGAACCGATGAACCCAGGACTCTGCAGCAAGTACAAATTACAATATGTTGAGAAAGAAATTTCACTTCGACCTCCTTATTCTTCGAGGATAATAAAAACCATAGTAGCTTACCTTTACAAATGACCGGTAACAACAGAAGATTAAAGCACAAAAAGGCAGTAGAAAAAGAAACTTCACAAGAAAATCATCTTTGGGATTTCGACCTCCTGCTGTGCCAGGGAGGGATTCCTCAAGATGTTCCCTTACATTCTGCAGCATCACCTAACAGGTCAGTTTTTCTACACTGGGAAGGAAAAAAAAGTTGTGACATTAACAGGACAAAAGGGGAAATTAAGTTCCACAAATACCTGCCAGACATCAACAGGTTTCAAAAGCCATGCTGTCCACCAGTCCCAAGGCTTAAGAGGCCCTAGTGTATAGTGAATTACACGAAGCTCATTCTCGTCTACCATCCACTGGATAAATCAGCAAGAATTGTTAGATGATTGAGCCAAAGGATGTAATACCTTGTTACACATAATCCATACCTTGTTGGCAAGCATATACAGCCCAACATCTGCATTATAGAGCGTTGAAAGTCTCTCCATTTCAGGAACTGGTCTAGAATTCAGTGCTGCTGGGGTCAAATTTGGTTCAAAAACATGTGCATTGGGAAATCCAGAGTAATATGAATTAAGAAATCCCTGATCTCCTGCGAAGGATACAAAAGATAGTATCAGTTAAATGATGCTAAGGAAATATAAAAGCACTAGACTTATGACATTTGGAATAAGAACTTAAAAATTGTTTTACCTCCCGTATAAGATGGTAGAGTCTTTACTTTTCTCATCATGTCATTAAAAACCGTATCAGATGGTTCCACTACCAAGACTCCCGAATTCAATCTCTCCGAATGCTTTAAATTAGCGCAGAATTTTCCACATTTGAAAAGATCATCAATATTTTTAACCACAATAGTATCCGCATCGAGGTAAACAACTGCACATTTATATTCAAAATTAAACCACTAAACTGATTCTGTAATCTGTATTCCTACACAACAGAGGTTGAGGTGTTTTTCTTTCTTTCTTTATTTAGGGGTCCGGGATAGAATCCACAAATTAGATAGTTAATTCAGGTAGGAATTTATTTAAAAGCAACTTAGAAACATTAGAATTCAGGA
Source organism: Acacia confusa (assembly GCA_037074495.1). Taxonomy (NCBI): domain Eukaryota; kingdom Viridiplantae; phylum Streptophyta; class Magnoliopsida; order Fabales; family Fabaceae; genus Acacia; species Acacia confusa. The sequence continues at coordinate 495,960 of CM073507.1, read as the reverse complement.
ATGAAAAGAAAACATTCGAAATAACTCAATCACTTTGAGAATACTCCTACTTAAAGGAATAAAATACTCAAGGAGATCCACTTCATTTGGGAGGCCAGAATCTACCTGGTTGATATTCTCCCATACTCACACATACCAGATGCACACACAATAGTAGCTAAGAATGTTTACCTTTCTTATAGTTAGTCATGTTGAAGATTTTCAGCTTCGTGTAGACACCCCAAAATCTCTTTGGACGTACTTGATTAGGGTTTGCCAGTAAACTAATCTTCTCAACTATCCACCCATCAGCCTAAGCAGAAATACCATCGATTTAAAAATAAAAGTGCGAAACTAGACAAAGTTTAATGCCAGGCATTAATATTAACATGAGAAAATTTTTTGGGATTTCCTAATTTGGGATCTCTTTCACCTTGAGTTTGGTTGACTACAAATTAAACAGAACGAATAGTAAAATTAGACTCTGAAGTTTCCATCTACTTGTGTTCCAAAATAAGAACTGAACTCCCAACCAAAAAAAGCCACCAGAAAGAAAATCGAACTCCACCTCCGACCCCAGCTTACTAGTCTGTTAGGTTAAACAATTTCAGATCACTCTCAGAATTCTAAGCAGCATAACATAGGGCTAACTAGGAAAATGTTTAACTTCTCACAACTCTGTTTTGACGCAAAAAAAAAAAAAAAACGGAAGAATATGATTCTCCTTAACCAAAATTCGAAAATTATATGATTAATGCAAACAAGACTTGATACGATGCTTAAATTATTGTTACCCGTGAACCTGAACCTACTCGGATGCAAGCAGAGTTAAGGAGAAGATTACCCGGAGAAGCTGTTTGGCATAATCAGACACCCCGTCCGAGACCAAGACGACCATATCCTTCTCCGATCCAGTGTCGCGTATCGATTTCCCAAGAACGCGAACTCCCAATAAGAATTCGTCCCCATACAGAAGGGTGACATAAGCTTCATCGATCTTTTGAGATCCCAGAGAAGCTTCAGATGGAAGAGAAATGAACAAAATTATCAAACATACCCAGATATTTGGTTTCATCATAATTCGATTAGGGCGCCGAAAACCTTCTCGATAAAGTTTGAAAAATTTTCTCGATAAAGAGTCCTTCCTCCTATGACACTGTTTTTATCGGTGGGGAAGAGAAGAGTTGAGAGGGTTTGACCTTTGAATTGTTCAGGCCTTAAAAAAATTGAACTGTCTTCCTTATGATTGTCGTTTCTGACCTTTCCTCTGGGAATCTACCCGGGAATTTTAAGAGGAGACTATTCCGAGCGTCCAAACTTTGAAACACTAATTTTGAAATGATCTACCGGAGACATGGTTGCAATAGTATCTTTTAACTGTAAATTTTATCGAATTTAATTTCCCCAGCAATGATCCAGTGCGGCCGTGTTCAACCCCATACTGCCAAACCTAGCTTCCATCAAAAAGGCATTGGCATATTTGACCATGACTTTTTTTTAAGAAAAAAACATAATATAACGCCACCTCTTGGGACTGAAATTTGAAACCCTTTTATTTGACTTTTTTAAATGAAAAAAAAAGTTTGAAAAGCCTCGTGGTAAATTAATTTTTCAACTTTAGAAATTATATTTTTTGGGATAGGATATTCTTATTACTATTTTTTGTTACTATCAATGTTACTACCACTTTTTTTATCGTTAGATCATAATCTCAATAGGAGAGGGAAATAACAAAAATAAATAAGATTCTGATCTAACGGTAAAAAAGTGATAATAACATTGGTAGTAACAAAAAAAATAATAGTAAGAATACCCTATCCCTATTTTTTTTAATTTAAAATCTTAACACGAGTTATTTATTGAAAGTAGAAATAATCATTTGTCAGCCACTTTTATTTAGCCAAACATTTGTATAGGCGACTGAAAATAGATTTGTCATGCCGAAAATGAAAACACTAATTAGTTACCGAGTGAAACATCAAGATAACGAAACCCACAGGGCAACTTTATCAAAATCAAGACGACCCCATTCAGGATTCAGCAATCGTGATAAGTGAAGTGAAACTCATTTCTCAAGTCTCAACACACACACATATGCGTCACTTAGAGTTATTAGATCAATGGCTACTTAGGCAACTATAATGAGCATATTCACAAATCTTCCCTTGCGGCAACACTATCACCTTGACTCTTTCTTCTCCTTCTTCCTCTTAAACCGTACATCCTGAATAAGCAACCTACGACAGTCTTAAATTGGATAATATCGCATCTTAGCAGCCATATAGTGCTCGTATAACATATTGGAGGCAATCAACTTCAAGGAAACGTTCCTATATGCAAAACCTGATTATTGCATTTGCAAAACCTGATTATTGCATTTACGGCTGTCGCTTGGCTTGCGACGGAAAAAAGAATATATCTAGGGGCCAGGGCTAGATGCTTTCCATATTTGGCTTCCTGATCTTCTTTTATATATATGAATATATCTAGGGGCCAGGGCTAGATGCTTTCCATATTTGGCTTCCTGATCTTCTTTTATATATATATATATATATATATATATATACACAAATAGCACAGATGGTAAGGGATCAAGAACTAGACCCTTGGGTTGTGGGTTCGATCTTTTTTGCCGTCATTAGGACTTCTTTGGTAGGCGATCTCGTAAGTCCCTAGTAAGTGCTCATAGAGCCCGGGGCCGTGCCCTGTTCTTGGCAGGGGGACTGGTGTCGAACCCTTCCAAAACTTTTTTATAACAAAAAAAAAAAATCATCTTTAATTAGGCTAACAAACCTCTTCCTTAATTGGTAACCAGCTTATTCATCTACTTCTTTTACTATTTGAGAATCTTTTTGTTCAGGCAGGGGACAGTACTGAAAATGGAAATCCCTTTTCTCGGTGAGGTTCTTTATTTAGGATCTTATCAAGAGCACCCGCATATGAAGATTTGAATGATTTTTTTTATTAATCTTTAAGGTTCTTTATCAATCCACATCTGAGGAATTGTTCACCTGCATTAATAAATGATGCCTAATCCAGTTCACTCTGGACGGAGGGAGAACACAACCCCTCGCACACTTCCAACACCAATACAATCAATATACAGATACAGGACTTTCTAAAGGCATTGCATCCCATGGTCACGTGGCGAAGACCAACAGTTGACACAGAAAAGAAGACAGTAAAGTGAGACGAGAGTACTAGCATATTTCGTCTCCTTCCCAGTTCTTCTTCTCCTTCGGACCAGTTGGCCCCTCCTCCCCATACAGTTCTGTAGGAAATAACTCTAGTATGTTCTCTAAAGAAAACCTGACAAACAACGGGAGCATGTTAATTAGCTTCTCTATTTCAGAATGGGAATCATACACTATTGTAGGGCCCCACTCTCTCATATACTGCAACCAATTCGGCTCTGCAATGTCTCCATCGCCAACATACTCTGCCGCAACAATCTCGTATTTGATGCTTGAATCCACACAATATTTACTTCGGCTTGCATCATTGCGTATTCCTATTCCAAGTTTGGATGAGCCTTGAATGTAAGTCCCAGGATGAGGGTAGCTGGCATGTCCATTTCTTGAGGAATACACAATAGCTTTGTTCCCCTCAATATACTCCAGGTCGAATGAATTCACCCATTCGCCTCCACTGTGCTGAGAGAAGAACATTGTCCATAACTCCCCCGTGAAGTTGCTCACTCGGAGCGCAAAGTGTTCCCAATCACCCACGTGTTCTCCTATCTTACTCATAGCAATGTTCACCGGTCCCACTTTAACGGTAGCTGGACCATTGAAGGGACAAAAAACCCACATCACTATATCAGTAAAAGTCCCTCCTGATGCTGGTTTTATGTGAACATAGAGTTTTGCTGTCTCTATGTTTCCCTTCTTTAGATTTTGTCTAGCATCCTCATCACTTGGCAAATCTATCCAAAAAGCCCCGTCATTTGTTCCTCCACACGGTAAGTTTGATCCCTGATAATCTATAGCCTTACCCTTCTCACTACCTTCTGTATACAGGAGTGCTCCATTTTTAAAAAACCATTGCACTGACGACGGCATATATATCTCATCGGGATGGAAGTATACAGTGGGCCCATAATGCTGGATAAGTGCATGAATCTGGTCTAGATTGGGCATTGCATGTAAAGTGGAATCAAGATTCCTCAAGCATGCGATATCTAACACTTGTTCAGAATCAAACAAGGTACAGCAGAAGAATGTCCCCACAGAGACACCTCTACCCAGCATACCCCTTTTGCAGGGTCTTGTGTCCCAAACCTGAAATAGTCTTTTTGAAAATTTTGAGTACACTGTTAGTAACAAATCATGTGTCTCACAGGTTTCTGTAAGGTCTGCTCGCACGCATGTAACTTGTTCAATCTGAGGTTCATCTGGTTTGCTAGTGACTACTACACCCATGGCTTTATAACCAACAGGAGGGTTTGGCAACCAAAAGTAACCACATCCATCATGTGGTGAATCAGCGCTCCATATTAGTGAATAGTTAAGAGGCTTTCTAAGAGCTGGATTATTAGCTTCAGTTACAGAAGAAGCTTCACGGGCCGCAAGAACATATCCTCTCAATGGCTGGTCATTGGACTGACAATAGTGACCGAGGCAGGAAAAGCCATCAGGAATCTCCACTGGTCTATAAAATGTGAAACCCTGTGTCTTCCCCCGCAGGTGAGTGCAGCTCCAAACTCTCTCGAACTTGGTTATTTTGAAGACTTCTATTTCCCCGAGGCATATTCTACCACTAGCAAAACCACCACCTGACCAAATCATTCCAAAAAGTTTAAATCAGTTACACAGCCAATCATCTAATAATTGATAAAATGGGCACATGAAGCCAAATGGGAGCAAGCAGAGCAAATAGGTTTCCATGATAAGACCTAGTCACGCACTATACTTGACTACACCAATCAAAGGTAGAAACTAAAGTTTGCACACTGTGATAAATAATTAGGATGATCCAATTCTCCCTAACATCCAGTTCAGTTGGAGCAGCATTAAAGAACTCATTTTTCAAAAAAAGATCACACAGCATTCATCAATAAGGGCATCACGAGGCACAAGATAGATATCTCTCAGTTGTAACTTGTAGCTAACAAGAGGTAGACATCAATCATTCGCAATCAAGATAACAAATTCCACTTGACCGCGAGAAATAAGCATGACATTAAGCGTTTTATTTTCTGCAACAAATACAGGATCTTTTAACTATCCTTTGGGGTAACGCAATAGGTAACGATGGCAAAGAACTGAAGGAGACAGGACAACAACAGAACTATTTAAAGCAGTAATCAATAAAGATTTTCCATGGATTCAGCCCATCTAAGAAATTCGCGTGAAAACTCGATAACGATATACCGGATGAGACGGGAGAGGTTTGGTTTCTATTTTTAAAGTTGATACACGGGAATCAGGATAGTGATCGCTAAATTAGTACAGTGGAATATTAATGATCTGGATACTGGTCTAATTGGCCTAGCAGTTCACTGAAAATTATGCAGCTCCAGTGAGGAAAATGGAAACACAATGCTCAGAAACCAAAGAAACGCAATTCCCAGCCCCAAGAGCGATCCCAGAACATAAAATAAATCAAAAGATTGATACGAATACTAAAACAAATCAGGTAATCATCCATTCTCGGGAATCCATCCTTGTGTTATATTTGTAAGTAAGCGTAGTTGAGCAATTGGAGCAAAATCAAGGGAATCAAGGGAGAATGGTTTAAAGAGTACCCGGTGGCCATTGAGGAAGAGGTGAAGGCAGAGAGAACGGCTGTGGCTCGGACGAACAGAATTCAGGGGAGCTGCTCCAGCAAAAACAATCGCACCCAAACATCTCTATCGGCTATGGAAGTAAAGCTCAGAGAAACATCTTTGAACGGAATTGTATTGTTTGCAGAATTAGTAGACAAATGATCATACGGAACCCAGCTCTTTCGAGAGGGGGAGGGGGAGGGAAGCACGCCTCCTCTCCTCAGTTCTTACTCAGGCACATCAAAGGGACCAGGACGTTGAGAGGAACGGCCTTCCTTTCCCAGAAATTGAGGAAGACAGAGACCGAGAGCAGGCCGCTTTCGAAAAGAAAGAGTCAACTTCTCTTTCTACAGTGGAATAATCAAAGAGCGGTGATGCTTTGAATAATCAAAGAGTGGAATAGCCCTATGGTTTCGATGCGAGTTGGCTTCACTCCTACCCACCTACCTTCTCCTCCCCTCCCACACAACTTCAAGGCGTGAGCTTTAATATATGGTATAATTATAATAATTATTATTATTAACTGTAAATAAACACTGTAGACAGATTTGATTATCTATTTATCATAATAAAATGTTTCTTTATAATAATAAGGGATAGAATATTCTTACTACCATTTTTTTTACCACCAATCTTACTATCACTTTTTTACTATTAAATCAAAATCTTATATATTTTTATCAGTTGTAATAAGAATATCTTATCCCTAATAATAATTAAAACTTAACCCTTGAAGTTAAGATTTGAAGACGGAGAATGTTGGGACGGGTTGGAGAGCGGAGACTTTTCCCTTCCAAGCTGCTCAATTGCTTTGCTTTGACGGTTGGTTCTGGTTTTTGGTCCCTTTGTTTTTCTCTTTTTTAGGCCCTTTTTCCTCCTTACTGTTTGCTTTATTAGGTCTCGTTATAAGTTTTGCCGAACTTTAGTTTCATTTGATCTCACGAATAAATAACAAAATCTTGCGGTTAAATCAAATATTCATATCTTCCCACAAAACATGGATATCGATTCTTCTAACAATAATAAAGATTTTTTCATCAAGATTTTTTTTTGCCCGATTTTCATTAAGATTTCAGTTTTATGAAATTTTCACTAATAATTATAGCCTAGGTGTAATTTTGCGTATAAAAATAAGGGTGGCCAGCAGCCAGTCTGAGCTAGACTGTGAGAAGTTTGATGAGAAAATTGGCTAAAAATCCATAATTAAACAATTAATTGGTGATTGGTACCTGAAATCTGAAGTCTAAGTCCTTTAGGTGAAATGTATCTAGAGGGAGGGAGGTCCCTAGATCTGATATGGTGTTGCAAGATGAAGGTCGTCGATCGTCATTGGTTGCCGAAGTCACCATTGTTTGTTAGTGGCCTTTGCTTGAAGGGGATGTAGAGTTTGTGAAAGGTAAACTTGGAAAGATGAAGGATAAGGTGAGGAAATAGATGGTAGTGGGAGAACTAATGAGTTGAAAAAGTGAAATGATAGATCCTTACTTCATCAAGAGTAGAGTGTTTATTTTTTTATAGTTACTAATTCTTCTAAAGAACCTCAAAATTTTACTTTTTCCTAGGTCTTATTCCCAAATTAATTTCTCAAATGGGGATTTATCCCCCATTTTCCCAAGTTTAATTGATAGTGCATATGTGTGGAAGAGTCATATCCCTCATGCGTTAAATATTTTCCCGAATAAAATTTATGTGAAGCTATATATATTCGTAAATTACTAACAATATGCTAACTTAAAAAAGTATCTATAGCATGATTTATTCTCAATGCTCCATGCAACACCCCGAGTTCAAAAACCAAGCAATCAATGAGAGCAGCTTTTCATTAGCATTAAGTGGTTTCTTTTTCAAGCCTCTTGCAGCGCACGCTTAATTATTACTCCATATCGATATATATATTTGGCCTCTTTTTTTTTTTTTTTTTGGGGGGGGGGGGGGTGATCGGAAGCACCCATATTTATTATACTGCACAACAATATATATAAGTGACGAGCAGCGTCCGGGCGGTCCCGTTACCACGGCATCAGCCAATAACGTATTTTAATGTTTCATGCAGCACAATCTTTTTTAATGAAAAAAAAAAATCTCTATGTAGCTTGATCTACATTTATGCAATTGCGATTAAAATGAAGCGCCTGTGTGCAAGAGTGGGAGCTGATACGAGGAAGTTGAACATGATTTGACGACGGGTTTTTGTGTTGGATGATTAATGCGTGTGCAACAAGACATGGTTGGTTGGTTGGTGGGTATGGAAACGAACACTTGCACGCCGTGCAGATGCACAATCATTCTGACTTCACTGTGCTGTATTCCAACAACAACTAACGCCCTCATGGATCTGATCTGATCTGATCAGAAGCACACACACCTCCCTCTCATTTCCATCTCTCACTATTTGCTTCCCCATCACTCCCCTCTCTTACTGTTTCATCCCCTTCTCCCAGGTGTTCGTGAACCCAACATCTCACAGATGTTTCCCCCAATTTTTTTCACACCATATTTAATTTTCATTGAAATAAAATCTTCATATATAACTCAACTAGGCATGGAAATAGGTCAAGTTTTGGCTAAATAGGCTTGAGCTTGTAATGAGGACAGAAGGCCTGAGCCTGAATTCAAGTTTTTTTTAGGCTTAAGCCTGAGCCTTCATAAAGCCTGACTGGGTTTGAAGCATTTTTAAAGGTCTATTTACAATATAGGTCTTTAAAAAGGTCTCATATTGTAGACTTTAGAGGTCATAAATAGGCTTTATACACTTTGAACTTATCAAAATCTATATAAATATAATTTGAAATTAGAATATAAGAATGAAAAATAATAAATATTATATTATTTATATGATATATATTTAATTATATTTATTTAATATGTAAACAGGCCAAGCCTAACAAAATAGGCCTGACTTATTTATATATTTAGGCTTTTAAATAGGCCTTGGCCTGGCCTTTTTGACAAACAAACCAGGCCTAACTAGGCCCTAAATAGGTCAAGCTGTAGGCTCTCTGATAGGAGTCTGGCCTATTTCCACCCCTAAACTCAACACAACTCCATTTCTAATATGTCTTTGTCAGCTGCTATTATTTCTGTCGTTGTCGCTATGAGCCTGTTTGGCATGGCTTTAAAAGCTAAAATAAGCTCATTAAAAGTCCATTAAAAGGAGAAAGCAAAATTTTAAGTGTTTGACATGGCTTCAAATTATAATGAGATTCAAGCTTTTAAAGTGCTTTTTCCATAAGCCATATACTCATAGCTTATATCTCATTATAAGCCCACTAATTTTTTTTAATAGTAATTTTACTATTTTATTTAGTAAATTTATATTTATTAGAGACCAACTTGTAAGGAATAGGTTTATTTAAGCACTTCATTGTATTATAATTTTTTAATGGTAATTTTACTATTTTATTTAGTAATTTTTTTTTAATTTTTAACCCAAATTATCACATTTTATACAATATATGTATGTGTGTGAATTTGATTCATGTCATTTTTTATCTTACCTATCTTTCTAAAAGCTATGTCAAACAAGTGTTCATTCGAAACAAAAGCCACTTCTACCACCATTATCCCAAACACAAATCACATAAAAAAAAGTCTATTAAAAAATAAGTTCATTAAGAAAAGTCCATTAGAAACAAAAGCCACTTCTATCAATGTTATCCCAAACGGGCAACTCTTGGATAGCCCCATCTATCTCTCTCTCTGTCGGCACAAATTTCTCCGTACCTAGACAACATATACACTGGGTTCTTTCTTGTTTATGGATTAAAATTAAATTTTTGGGCTGATTTTCTTGGGTCCAGATTGAATTCAAAGTTCATCCATTAGCCACGACCCCATGGCCCACCGACTTCTTAATTGTAAGCTATTTTTGGGTCCGTTTAGATGGGTTTTTTTCATTAAAAAACACTTTTTTAATGTAAAAAAATGCTTTTTTTAATTCATTTACGTGTTTAGATGATTTTTTTTTTTTAAAAAGCAAGTGTCACAAAAAAATCACTTTTTTTAAAAACACATCCAAATGTGCCCTTTCACTTTAGGAAAAAGCGTAATTAGCCATTGACCTAGCTACTAGGGCCAACAATATGGGTGCACATCCTATACCCATCTTTTATGTATTTGTTATGTGCCCAACTCTCTATTAGAGGGATGACCATTTTTTAAAAAAATTTTGTATATATTATATTTATTTATATTTAAATTATATATTGCTTTTTGAAATGTTTTTTTCACCCAATATCTTAAATTAATTAGTTTTCAGTCCTGCATTTAGGAATATTTATCTGTAACACCAATATTATAGAAACTAATTTGAGATATTGAGTGAAAACATATTTCAAAACACAACATATAATTTAAATATAAATAAATACAATATATAAAAAAATAAAAATATATGTTCATTCATGAAATAGAGGGATAAGCACATAACAAGCATATAAGAGATGAGTATGGTATGTGCACCCCAACAATACAAAGCTATGGCCTATGTCCCTTGCTTGCTATCTTTCTTCCTGTTCAAAATTTATCCTTGTCATCACCAACAGGGGTTGACACAAGTAATAAGTAGCTTATGTTATTTGAGTAAAGTATTGAGTTTGAGTCTTATGAATAGAGAAGAGCTCTCTTGTAAGACTCACCCCTAGCAAGGTGTGTGATGCGGGTCAGATTCAGATTAGCTACGGCAAAACTCTAAATACTGAAGGGATTAAAAAAAAAAGTTGTCCTTATTATCCAACAGAACTCTTTTTTTTAAGGGAAAATCCTCCCCAGGGCCCAATTAAGCAAAAAAATTTCAAAAAAGGCTCCAACAACTTTCACATGCCAAAAAAGGTCCATTATTTCGAAAGCATTAACAATAATATCAGTACCCCATTAACAACAAAATCAGTATCCTTTAACAACAAAATCAGTACCTATTAACAACTACGTTTTTCTGAAATAATACCAGAAAAGGCTCTGACATGTGAAAGTTAGCAGGTTTTTTTTTTTTAATTTTTTTGCTTAATTGGGCCTGGGAAAGATTTTCCCCTTTTTTTAATACCATCAAGTATTAACATACACTAGGGGTGGAAATAGGCTAGGCTAGGTTAGGCTTTAACTAAGTAGGTCTGGGCCTGCGACGGGAATCTAAAGCCCGAGCATGGGTCTTTTGAAGGCTGACAAGGCCTGAAACATTTAAAGGCCTACTTAAAATGTAGGTCTTTATATATATAGTCTTAAAGGATATGCATATAAGTCCATATATAATTCATCAAGCCTATTTAAATGCTTACGTTATGTCTAAAAAGTTTAAGGATTCATTCTCATAGGAAATAAAATACTAAGTGAAAGAAAATAACACCTAGTACCAGCAATTATTTGAGCAAGTAGGAATAAGAAAAATCAATTATTTATTCACTAAGGAGATATATTTCTTAAAATCAACCAAGCACGACATGTGACTTGTAAAACTAGATTTTACCTCTTATTTTTCTTATAGAAAATGAGACAAACTTCTCCTGTTTGAATCATTTTCATTTAGGCATCACTAAAATTAACTCACTACAATTTTTATGTTATATCAAATTACATAAATCAAGGGAGGAGTAATGAGCTAGTATTGACACCTCGAACGATCAAAAAGAAGAGAAGTAGATGTGATCAATTGATGAATGAAAATATTAAGCTTATTGATAAATAGAGAAATGTAAAATTTAAGGTTAAAAATAAGTTATTAATTTTATAAATAATCTACAAAATTAATTTAGATTAAATTATATATGACTATGTATAATAAAACATTTTTTTTGTAAAAAAAAACTAAATAGGCCAGGCCTGTAGGCCTAAATGCTAGGCCATATAAGAATAGGTTTGACCTATTTACCTAAATAGGCTTAACGATAAACCTAAACCTAAGCCTGACCTATTTACTAAATAGGCGAGACTAGGCTTAAAGTAGGTTAGGCCGTAGACCCGGGACCTGGCCTATTTCCACCCCTAACATACACTGACTACCAAGTTCCTCTAATCTCTCTTTCTCTCTCTTCTTTTTCTTTATCTGGACACAAGTCCCTCTTCATCCAAAAAAGCATCGCTTTTCACTGATGACCCTATTCGCTTTCCTTCGGCAACTAATAATATTAATAATACTTTCTTGCTGATCCCCTCATAGGCTTAGCTCAATTTCCTTTTCACATGCATAAATATATATCCATTTCATCTATTGCACGCGTGTGTGTATAGAAAATTAGAAATCATGTAAGAAACAGAGCCAGCGAATAATGAAATCCGCTTTTAAACTAGGATATCAGTATGATTAGATCATATACATTATCTTAAGGGGTCAGGAAGAAAAAAGTTGAAGAAAAGAATAAAATAAAATGGGAGAAAAGGCAGGGGGCGAAAGCAGCGTCGAGATCTACTGAAATGCTGTTTCTGTCCCTACAACGTAGGCAACAGAGTCATCTCAAAACGATTCGAGCTTTTACATGCCTTTCCCTGCTCCCTTGAGCCCTCTCGATCATCACATATAGGATGATTCATCGTATGTGAGATTGGATTGCGTCAGCTCGCTCTTGCCCGCGCCGTACTTCTTCTTACGGTTACCCCCTCCGCAAGTAATCGAAAACTCACACCCCATTGCCTTCCCAAAGCACGAAAACAACCCATTTTTATTCCTCGCTCTCGCATTTCGCTTCGACGGTCGCCTCAGCTTCCGGTAATCCGTGCGATCGTACACGGGCGGAAGTTCCGTCTTCCATCTCTCTATCTTCGTCCTCATCCCTTCCGTACTGTTCTTTTCCGACCACTCATCCAATCCCGAGCTTCGTGCAACCGTCAACGGCACTGGATACAGTCCCTTAGCAATTGCGGCGGCCACAACCGATGGCGAAGGCCCCACGTCCGAGCACAGAGACCCATTTGCGTTGACGATCATTCCTTTGGACTGCGGTACCCCGATTTCGGATCCTTCATTATACCCGAAACCTTGATTCTTATGAGCAGGAGTGGGATGATAAACGTAATCATTGATAGTGGAGTCATTCTTTTCGCTCTGAGAGCGCTGGAGCGTCAAGAGCTTTGGTTTGACGGGATCGGGAAGGTCCTTTAAGGGTGTTTTCGGGAAGGGGCTGAAACCATAATCGCCGACGGCGGATGCGCTGAGTTCCGAATACAAGGGCATGCTGCGCTTGGTGCTATCAACGAGGTTCACCCCTATGTTAAGGATCCCTCTGGGCTGACCTGAGGGTCGGCGAATCTGCAGAGCAACGAATTGCAACTTGGACTTGCGATTGCCGGAGCTCGCGGAGGGAGGGAGGAGGTTGCGGAGGAGAACGCCGACGGTGCCGATGAGAATGTCGCGGAGCCAGGCGGAGGCGTAGATGTCGATGATGATGGTGGAGTCGTCGTCAAGGAGTAGTTGTTCGTCGACGCGGAAGACGAACTTCTCGTTCCAGGTGGGGTCGGTGCCGCCGTCTTGGTCGACCTGGGTGGTGAGCTTGCGGTGAGGGGGGAGGGAGACGGCGGCATAGGCCTTGGTGGGCTTGGAAACAGGGGCGAGATCCTGGGCGGAAATGAGATTGATCTCCAGCAGCTGAAACGGGGCGGAGGTGGCGGAGAGCACCGACATGTTGGGATTGACGGCGGAAGAGGTAGAAGGTGAGAGCCTCTAGGCCGCCGGATCCCCCGACCTTCAGGTTTTCATGACATTGGACAATATGAAGGCATGGATTATGAATTTGTAGGAGGAGTTGCAGTCCTGGCGCATCGGCGAAACATGGAGTCGCGTTTTCTGTTAACGGCTCCATCGTGTGGTGCGTTGTCAAAGTCGGCATTTTTAGCACCTTTGTCTCCTTTCCCCTCCAATTTTATCCCATCCCACTCTGTTGCTACTTTATGTCTTTAATTCCTTTTATTTATTTCTCCCAGGTTCAGCTTAATTATAAATTTATAATCTGTCGGCTCTCCCTTGCGGTCTGGTTTTTAAAATTTCATTCATGCGTCGGTGAGCGCGTGTGTATTTAGTCAAAATTCCTAAAGAATTAATACCTAAAGTCATTAAAATTATCTTAAAATATAAATAATTTCTAATATTGTCTCTATTATCTACACAAAACTCTAATATAATATAATTATTATTTCCATTCACTACCCTTATTAATTAGGTACACATGAAAAAAAAAATTAAGTTCTTAGAAATAAACAAATGACTTATAAAAAAGACTAAGTATATTTATTATTTAATGTCTCATGATGAAAAACAGAAGGAGTAGTATATCCTAGGTACAACCACCCATCTTTGTTAATGAATAAATTAGGATAAAAATGCAATTCCCCTTTCCATGGGGTGATTGACAAAAGTAAAAAAGGCAGCTTTAGTTGGCTACCAGCAAGCATGCGTGAGTTTGTTCAAGTTAAAGTGTTGAAAGGGAAGGTTACCCTCAACTTAAAGTATGCTTGGGGGTGATTGGTAATTCCAAGGGTAGATACAGGTAGGATAGAAACCCAAGAGTGAGCAGTGGGTTTAAATTATAAATAAATGGCAATGTGGGTGTGCATGAGCAAATGAATTGAGATGCGGCCCCTCATAATACTGGGTTTGTTGGTGCGTGTTGCCTGGGCGGCTGCAGCCTGGGAGGACAAGGAATGGAGATTGGTATACAAAACATGTGGGGAAAGGGGAGACGTGGAGGAGGCGGTGGTGGAGGAGAGCGTGATGAGAATGGATATTGTGAAGAATGGATACTACAGAGGCAATTCCCAATCAGTGGAAATGATGGGACTGTGTGAAGCCGATTTAGATGCGTGCGAGTGCTTTCAATGCTTCACCCATGCCCTCCACCAATGCCCTGCTTCCCTCTCAGCTCGGATACGTCTCGACAAGTGCTTTCTCGCTTATTTATGCCATCCTAACTCGTCCCCCCCAGGTAACCCCTTTTCTCATTACTCATATTTTCACCAATCACTCCTCCGCCTATTTATAAATGTTTTGTGATCTGCAGGACGACTCAACAGCAGCAGCGGCAGCAGCAGCATCAAGAGAATAGCAGCCATTGTGGTTGGAGCGGTTGTGGTCCTCTTGTTGGCTCTACTTGTCTTATGCTTCCTCAAATCTCGATATTCCAAACGCCATTATTATTATTAGAACTTAGAAGAATGCCACACCATTATACAATTAGTCATTCGCTCATCTCTCATAATTTTTACCTCCTTTGCTCACCGACTCTTCCATTCCCAGAAAATTATAATCTGTAAATGAATGGTATTACGCAAAATGGACTGGATCAACAATTCAACAAATTATTCTTTCCATGTAATTTATTTCGTTCGACATTTAATTACCTCCTGCGCGCCATAATTTCTTCTTTCATGCTTTTATTTGTCACATCAAGTATGAACCACAATTTCTATGTAACGGATTAAAATGGCTAAAAGTCCATCATTTGGGCAAAATCACAGCAGCGAGGCAATCATCGTTAGATAAAAAAAAAAAAAAAATGCAGCGTGGCAATGGGTGATTCCGTCAAATCTCAACGTTCATCAGCCATGGCAGGGGCCCCTCTTGTTAGCTCATTTGTTAACAGCTGAAGCCAGGAAAGACAGTTTACCAGATTTGGAATAAAAACTACTAAGTTGCAGTCTGAGTGGATGTGCCGTGTGTCATAACATTCATAATCCGTGAAAATTGGATTTTTGTACGAAAACAACAACACTGTGGAGGTAGGGTCAAAGCGTCTTCCCGGCGGTGGCTCCCTTGTGCATTCTGGCGCAATACTCGAATAAGCTGCCGTCGAAACAACGCCTCACGGCTTCTTTTGACAAGAACCCTTCTTCGTCTCTGGCTAACATATACAAAGCTCCCCACTCCAGTTTACTCGCCGCCCTGCAACAAACATTCCAACAAACTGCTTTAATTTAATCGTGCGCGCAACATCACATTCAGAGGGACACAACAGGGATTGATTGGAACCACCAGCCAAAGAAATCATATGCAACACTGTTGCCCTGAGTCATATGCCATATCTCCCTCAGCGTCAATTTATCAGGTACCTTGCGTGCATACTTGCTGAACATGATCTCGAAATTTGCTGGCATGAACCTGCACCATCCATCCATATGTTACTAAACTTGACAAAGTTCCTTGTTTTCTCCAAATCCCATGTCATCATCCTTCTTACCTTCCTTCTGTGTCGTAACTCCCCGTGTCCCCTCCGTGTTTTCCCCTGTGTATGTTTTCCACGTAAATTGGCAAGAAAGGCGAAGGAAGCCATGTCTGGGTCAAAACATGCTCAGCTGAGTTTGTATTATACGAATAATTGAGTTGACAACATATCATGGTAGTCTAACATTGGCGTAGAAACACTGATTCTTACGGGAAGCGTAGGATAACTCATAGCCGCGTGTATCAGAACAGTAAGTACGAATGAAGAAATCATATTAAACCCAACCGAGCGAAGTCCTGCGCAAAGATGGAAACACCTTAATCAAATTCAAGGGAAAGCTGAATTTGTGATAAACAAGCGAAGCAGAGACAGGAACCAAACACCCAATGACAACAGATTAACCAACTGGAGCAGGACAATAAGTTCGGGTTGGATATAGACGGAAATGAAGGCCTTGATGCATGTAAGTAGTTACCTCGGAATGTCTCCCAGGGGTAGATGATGCCATCGTTGTTGAGGTCGAAGAAGGCGACATGCTGCTGGAGCACAGACATGTTATTATGGCTGTGGCCCCATGTGCCGTCGACGTTCTCTGAGTCAGGAGCAACCAAGGCCCGAGGCAAATCTACAAGTACAGAGAGGGGCCAGCAGTTCAAAATCATCAAAATTTGTCAAGTTAGAAACCAAATTGAAAGAGAAGAAGATTACAGACAGGGCTTGGGGATTTGGGCGTCTAGAAGGTCGACGCGGACATTCCTCTCAGCAGTGATAGGTGCTTTGTCGGCCACCGTTGCCAAGGATTCGCTGGATGATTCCCCTGGAGCCATCGCTCCCTGTTCAATCAAGCAATTGGTTTCGTTTGTTTTGTCCTAGTTGTACGGTGGATGCTTAATTACAGGGAACAAGACCATATACAGTAACGGGTTCCAAATGACTCTCCTGTTCGGGAGATGAGCCCGTGCTTGATGCTCTTATTCTAAGACTTGATTCATTGTTCCCGTCCAACCAGCTAGATGGTTCCGTCTTATGATTTGGGCCCAACAACAGATAGCTCAATCGGTAGTTTTTCATACCCCCCCCCCCCCCCAAAAAAAAGGAATTGGCAGGGTTTAAGATGCATTTCTTTTTTTTTTTTCTTTTTTTAAAAAAGGGATACATTTCATCAAATATATATAAATATAAAACTTAAGAAGGCATACAATTTTTTATTAATGAAGAAATAATAATACATTTACCAAAAAAAGTTTAATGTGCTGCTATTGTGTAAGTTCGCACTGGATTGTGTATGTACTACAATTCTGTTTTTTTTTTTGGGCACCGTACTTGGTCAAAGGGAATTTCAGCTGGCATTCTTTTATTAAACATTTTAATTAATTATGCATGTACTACTCCCTCTACTCCTACAAATAAGACCCATTTGATTTTATTTAAAGAGATTAGAAAAATTAAAAAAATTATTTTAAAATATTTATATTTATTATTTTTTTCTTTAAACTAATTTACGTAATTTATAAACTAATATATAGTCAAATAATTTATTAAATCTCATCAATCTTAACTAAGGATACCTTTTAATCGTAAAACTTGCTATGTTTTTTAATTAGGAAAATCCATTTAATGTGTCAAGAATAAGAAAATGTCAATAAAACCACAGAGAAAATTTTGATATAAAAAAATCTTAAAAAATTATTAAAACACATGGATAGAATTGTCAATGCAGACTTTCCCATGCTTTTGCTGTTGACTTTTGACCACGATAACAGCAATATCAGGTTGCATTTGTTTGGATATGGAGTATATAAAATATGAACGAATGAAAGAGGCAGGGATGGGGAATGGAGGAGGAACGTTCGCAGGAAGGAGGGAGCGGAGTTTCCATTGATATACGTGGGTAGTTTCAGTTTCAGAGGCCTAACTTTGACGCATTAAACAAGGACATGGCAAATAAGGAACTGTCAACAATGATTTGGGAATTTCGGAGCTGCCTTCTTTCCCTTAACATTTAACTACGATTTAGCTAGCAGCCTTTCACCATCACAATAAAGCCAATTTGCGCTTCGATTTTTAATCCTACTTGTTCTATTTTTCCTTCTCAATTCTTCAACTTGCAATGGTGTCTTCCAAACACCATCACACAGCATCCATCCAAATCTGACGGCCCCGATTTATCCTTCTCTTCTCTTCGCAGATGGCTCGTATGGCATTTTCCCTGTCGTCCATACAGAATTTCACTTCCGATTCGTCTTAGAGTCAGTCAAATGATAATAGCCTCGTTCGCCCTTTCGACCTTACCAGGGGGCGGGGCAGACGGTGTCTAGCTTGCATTTCTGTGGATACGACCAACCCGAAACGTGTGCATTAAAACTATCGTTCCCTTACCTCTCTCTGCGTTCATATAGGCTCCATCTGTCTGTCTCTGGGTTGAATTCCGAGCGTTTTAGAATCATTTGCTGGTTATTCTCAAATCTATACGCTTACATCGAAAGCTTTTCAGATGACACTGCATATTTGGCTTCAACTGAGATAACTAGAGATTTTGATGCATCATTAAAATTTTCACATGTTATCATTCGCCCCCCTCAATTTTAATCTGTTCTGCATCAACAATAGTCTGATGATTGAAGAGCTTTTCCTGCTGGTTCTGACTTCACAAGCATTTGAACCACAGGGATGAAGAAATTTTTTTCTTCTTTTTCTAGTCGGGCTGAGGGGATTGACTGTGTCCGCACAGCATTCCCCTTCTCCCTTGGTGGCCTGGAAAATCTTAAACCAAATTATTGCCAACTGAGTTTTAATTTCCTTATTAAAGACACTCATGAAATTGGTCAGTGTTTCCCTCCTGCCCCTTCTCTCCAGTCTCTGACTCCTATTTTCTACTTGCACTGGCTCCACGTCCAGACCATTCCGGTAGAAGTTTATGCTTGAAGCCTTTGAACCTTGAACTATTTCAGTTTACTACCTATAAACCAATATGGAAGAACGTGTGATCCAATAGTAGTCCTGGGGTTCATCGATGCTTTTTCGTTCATTAGTGTATGGTCTTCGAGTCAAATGGAGCAGGTTTTGTTTACCCCTTCTCTCTTTCAACTAGATATCTTCACTCGTCTGTGGTTTGTTGATCTTTTGATAGCAAATAGTACGTGGTTAGTTAAATCAAAACTATTCATCTATTCTTGTTTCGTTTCTCTAAAAAAAAAAAGCAATTTGTTTGTTGTTTATGTTCTTTTACCGGTATGCTTAGTGCATGTTTTTGGCAAGTTATCAGAACTGTTACGCTTATATTCAGCTTGCTAGGAACATTTTTATCCGTTTTCTGGTATTTCAATGGCCAACTTAGCCATTTTCTACTCAGAGTTGCACAAGCTTGTGTTTGTTCAGTTGTGTAGATGAGAAAGTTAATTTGCATTAGTGGACGAGTCACTAATTTCATCGTACTTTTCATGTTGAGATCAGGTTTGATCCAGTTGCGTCAGTTGGAACTTCCATAGCCATGCTTTCATCTTTTTATGTTCTTCATATTCATCTGAAGACAAGCGTATGACACCCCCAGGCTCTTTTCGGCTGCCCACCGTCCAAGATCTGACTGCAAATCCTGCCTTAATGCAAGCTGCTCTGTTAAATTCCAATATCTGAAGTCTTCGACACATGTTCTCAACTCCCGCTGAATGCCCGGAAGACATCTCTTTTTACATTAGTTTCACTACGTGATCAACAGTTTCAAGATTCTCCCATCATTTCTCAGAAATCAACTGACAACGGGTCCTTCCCATCTACCCATTCAGAAATGCATTCTACAACATTCATTCCTCATTCCCAGGGAAATGATGAAATTTCCTGGGGACCAGATCCGCTTCAGGATATTCTTGATTTTCCTGAAATTGCCTCTGTCCAGAACGATCAGTTGGAAAATAGTTCTTGTTACATACCTGATGACAATACTAAGAAAACCGATCTTGTGGAATGGGTTGATCAGTTGATGTCAGTTGATGATTCTCTACACCCAAATTGGAGTCAGCTTCTTGGTGATGATGATGTAGCAGATTCAAAATCAAAGGTTTGTTTCTCAAACTGATTCCCATGCCTCCCTTCAATGTCCGAATCACTACACACACACACACAAATAGGGTGGGACTTCAGGGTAAGGGAGAGAAAATAGAGATGGATATGATATGTAAGGTGCATTCAATGCTTGATTGTTGATTCTTCTTTTTATTTTCTTTCATCACCAGAGGCATTTGGGTTTGTTTATTGTATGTAGTTCATCCTTTCTTGCCTTTTCCCTTCTACATGTAATTCTTTTTTGAAATCTCTTGTTATCTCATAATTTAACTTTAGTCGCTTGTTTCTTTATACTTTCAAAAACTTGTACAAAGTGAGGAAACATATTCTGTTCTCTTGATGCAGGAGTCCCAGGTTTCCCAGCAGCAGCATTTACCATCTGAAGAAGTTAATGCCCTTAATAATTCAGTGTCAACTGCACCACAAACTAAGCCAAGAATGCATTGGACTCCGGAACTTCATGAGTCATTTGTCGAAGCAGTTGATCAGCTTGGTGGCAGTGAGAGTATGTTTTCTTCTTTTTGCTCTTGTACTTCTTGACCTTAACACTAGCAGAGATACTTCAGGTGTTTACTTCATTTCATTATGTTATCATGCAGAGGCTACTCCTAAGGGTGTCTTGAACCTGATGAAAGTCAAGGGCCTTACCATCTATCATGTGAAAAGCCACCTACAGGTGTATGTATATGGTTTTTCTTCGCCAGTAGTTTTTAATTGGTATAAATGGATACATTAAATGGATCCTTTTTTTGTTAATTCAATTTAAGGTTTTCAATGAATTTTATATTCCTTTTATTTCAGAAGTATAGAACTGCCAGATACAAACCTGAGTCATCCGAAGGTATGTGAAAAAGCTTAAATAGCAATTCTAATGTTATCATATCATATTTACGTGTCTGGCATATTTCTGACATCTGTGGCTTCCCCACCTTTTAAAACTCCGGGAAAGATGTTTTGTTTGAAACTGGAAATGCATTTGTTGCCATCTTTCCTCATGATCCCTTTTAAGTTAAATGTTATTTTCTCATATTATACATTTCTATTACGTTATTTCTCTAGGGTTTGAGTGTAGACATTCTTGTTGTCTCAACAAGAAAATTATCATGTGAATGAGTTGCTCTTCCCTATCTGCAGGAACTTCTGAGAAGAAGTTGACATCAATTGAAGAAATGAAATCTCTAGACTTGAAAACGTTAATATATTTCTTGACTTAAAATGTTTATCAATAACGTTGATACATTTATGACTTGTTGTTCATATTGTGAATCATTTGCTCTTGTTGCATGCATTGAGTAGTGCGTAGTCTTAATTGCATTGAACTGAATCACCGATGTTAAGAAGCATGCATTATAATTTGGTTACAGGAGTATGGGGATCACTGAAGCTCTGCGGTTGCAAATGGAATTACAAAAACGACTTCACGAGCAACTTGAGGTGCTCAGTACTTAAAAATCTTCTTTGATGATATACTTCTGTAAGAACTCTCAATATGCAAGTTAATATAGACTTCTACTGAACAATTGATTTGGACAGCTGTGTCTTGAAAATAGATAAAGCTACTTCATTTATAGTTAATGGATTCCCCCCCCCCCCCCCCGGCGGGGGGATTCTTCAACTGTTAGGCCTGTAAACGGCATTTCATGTGTGTGGAAGTTTTGGCGCGTTGTCTTGGTCTGATGTGATGTCTGTTATGCAGATTCAGATTGAGAACCAAGGCAAGCGTCTTCAGATGATGTTTGAGAGTCAAAGAGAAATGGAGGAGGGCAAGCTCAAGGGGTCCTCCTCCTTGGATGACCCTTCTGCCCCCTTATCAAACAAGGTTGAAAATTCAGAAATGTCAAATGAGGAACATGACAAATCAGGAACTGAAGGAAGTTCCCTGGGTGGAAGCACAAAGCAAGAAGATGACGACAAGGTTGGACAGGAGGAGTTGGGAGAAGATCGGTTTAAGGGACCGCCCACAAAACGTGTTAGGAGTTGATGACAGCAGCAGAATTATCGTCTAAGCATGATTGCTGCTTCTGGATTTGGCCGTGTGATCATCTAGCTTAATTATTTGCTACAGTCCGGCTTCATTCATTAGAGCTGATCAGTTAATTATTTGTTGTCTTCCAATTGGGGCACAGCAAATTCTACTCCGGGACTCTTGTATATTCTAGGGCTTATCAAGAACAACATAGACCATGTGGGACTTTGAAAAAGGTTTGATTGGATGCGGGGATGTTCCAACCATAAAAAGTTTGACTGTCACATGAAGTTTAGATAATGTTTTCATGCTTGGACCTGTTTGCAGTGAAAGGGTTGTTTAAATAATTTTTAGCTTTTTCATTAATATATATAATTTTATTATCAGTATTTAAAAATTGAAAAGGAAATTTACCAAAAACAAAATTGAAAGGGAAGAAGATGAGATGTCTCGTTCTCTTTAATTTAGCAAAATTGTTTTTATTGGTTTTCAAAAATATAATTTAAGAAAATAAAAGAAATTATGAGATGTAGTAATATATAATACGTAATTGTTTTATAGATGAGATTTTAGAGACTTTACAAAAAAAATCATAAAAAATTGATTAAAAAAAGAGATAAAAATTTATAGTAACGTGTAATTTGTACTTTCTTTTATAAGAATTTATTTATATAATTTCATAATATTAATAAAGTTAGTTAATATGGCCTGTTTTTTCTTCTAAAAATCATGTTTTTAATTCTCTCAGTTTCACTTTTAATTGATTATGGTTTAAGGGTATCATTAGAAGTAAATTGAAAAAAATTGACAAATATATGAAATAGATACTACCTCTAATATTAAATATAAATCCTAGTTCACCTTTTTTAAAAAAATTAAGGAAACTAAATGAATAATTTAATTATATAATATATTATTAAATTATATATTAATTTATTAGTTAAATAAATTTATTTCTAGAATTATTCATACATATAGATATTTTAAAATAATTTAATTAAATTTATAAAAGGAATCAACTGAGACATATACAGTTCATTGTTGGATAGTCTAACTCCCGACAAAAAGTTTCCATGTGGTTATGATTATTCGGTTACCCCTTTAGCTTACAGTAGACGGAGAAATCGCCCGATGAAAGAGAGCCGGCGAGTTTGCATCGTGCAAGTTTAGCATGTACTGCGGATTGGGCACTTGTTTCTGGCTTCGTGATCGGGAATTTTTCTGGAAAGGAGCGAGCGAAGAAGTGAAAGGAGAAAGAGATGTTGTTTCAGGTGGGAGGTCAAGGGACTCGTCCCACCTTCTTCGAGATGGCGGCGGCGCAACAGCTTCCTGCCAGTCTCCGCGCTGCTCTTACCTACTCAATTGGTGTACGCATTTACTTTCCTCTTTCTTTTTTTCTCTATCTTCTTCCTTTGTACTTTGGAAATTCATTTGGTTGTGACCATACGATTGAGCTTTCGTGCAGGTATTGGCCTTAAGAAGACCGTTCCTTCACAGAGTCTTGGACTATGAAGATGAATTTTTCGCCTTGCTCACGCTGGTTCTTGAAGCTCACAGCTTACGAACCACAGGTTCTTCCTTCTCATATTCCTTATACTCTTGTATCTGTTTACTGACTGAGCATGATGGAAGTTTATGGATGCTACACCTTTGGGTTATTAAATTCTTGCGAGTCTCCTTCGTTAATTGAAAATTATCAAAGCATACATTTGCTTTCGCTTTCCGGTGATATCACACTTTGTAATTTGAATGTTTTCCCATCTAATGTAAAGTAGATAATGTGTAAACTCATCTCTTTGATTAAATACGAGTTATTTCTATATAGTGAGTACAAGCGTTTCTTCCTTTGCATATTCGCTATCTTTGTCTTCCTTGGTTCTTCTTGATTAGATGATTTCACATAAAGTTGTGCACTTTAAATCAAAATAAACAAAAAGCGACGGAAAAATGAATGTTCCATTTTTAAGTGTATCTCTTGAAAACTGATCTCCAAATTTCTAACTGTATTTCTGATTTTGTTTGCCATTTCAATAGATGCTTCTTTTTCTGAATCTCTATATGGCCTTCGAAGAAGAGCAGTTAATATCAGGGCAAAGAAGGATGATCCTGGTTCAAAGTCAGCTAATGCCACTAATCATTCTGGATTAGAGAAGCGACAAAAAGTTCTTTCAGTTGTTTTCTTGGTATGAAGTTATGCTTTCTTTACTATGCGGCACCATTGTATGAATATTAGATAATGTATAACCAAGTTTGGTTATGTTTTCAGGTTGTGCTTCCATATTTAAAACATAAATTGCATTCAATGTACAATAAAGAAAGGGAAGCTAGGCTTCAGGCTAGTCTATGGGGAGATGAAAGTGAAGGATTTGATGTCAGCCAGAGCTTTGTTGAAGAAGATTTTCAACTGGCAAGAGGAACCTTGGGTGCTGAAGCCTCTATTGGAGCACGCATGAGGAAGAGAGTTCAGAAAATTGTGGGATTTTGCTATCCTTGGTTACATGCCACTACCGAGGGTAAGTAACACTCTTCAATTGTGCGTCTTTGTTTGAAAGAGGAGTTGGACTTGAGAATCAGGGTTATATAGGCGCTTCTTTGACATAGAAGCTGCATTCACTCTATGATTTTTCTCTCAAGTCTTGTTTAGATAAGCTTAAATCTAATTTTAATGAGAACGGATCACTTGGCATCTCAAAGGAAACTTGTTTGCTGATCCTTTTGCTTTGACATGATTTACTATATCTGCCATAATTCCTATCTTCTGTCTGAATATCTATAAACTTCTTACCTTGAATTTGTCGTATGCAGGCTTAACATTTGCTTATCAGCTGCTATACCTGTTGGATGCTACTGGATACTATTCTCTAGCACTGCATGTTCTTGGCATTCATGTCTGCCGTGCCACAGGACAAGAGTTGGTAGATATTTAACATATTACATTCAGTAATCTCTGAATGCATATCTTAGTTGTGAGGCATAACATTGCATGTTATTTGTTCTTCAATTTCATTTCATGAAATTCATGTGAGTTGATGTATGTATGCGGTAGGAACTAAAATATCTGTTCTTTTTCATTTCATGTTATAAATTAGAAATATTGATATTTGCTCACATTGTATTGTAATTCTGTTTTTACTATACATGAAAAGAGCTCAATTCAACTTTAATACAATTCTAGCAACACCTCTGGTTTTACATGAGCTCTTATTAGAAATAGATAGTTCTTTTTCTCCTGTGTCATGCAATCAACCACTAGCAGGCGTAGCTTTAAAATTATCTCACTATCCTTCTGGAGGCTGGGTGACTGCTTTTTATATGATGTGTGCAGTAGAGCGCCAATCTATTTGTTTGCAAGTTCATTTCTAAATATTGTTTGAAAAAGTGGTCAATGATTGTGTTGGAGAATAATCTACAGTTTGTTTTTTCTGGAAGAGAATAATCTGCATTAATTGCGACTATTTTGCAATTAGTGATGTTGTAGGAACAGTCATCAGAATTATGTTGTAATTAACCCTAGAGCATCTTCATGTAGATAAATAGGTATTCATATGTGAATGAAAGAACAGCAATTTCATTTTTCCTCTCTACAGAGTGGATGACTAGATAACAAAAGGTGGGGGATCATATTTTAGATGCTATAAGATATTTTGTTGATTTGTAATTGTTTTGATAATCCACTATGAATGGCTTACATCAGGTTGTTTCACATTTATGTCAACTGATACCCGGAAGCTATCAAATATATGCATTGATGCTTTGCTAAAAGCTCTGTTTTGTTATTTTCCTTGAACTCATGAAATTCAAATAACTAATCAAAACAACCTGAAAGCTTTTCAATAATTCAATATAATGATTGTGTAACAGTTTTATTTTAATTTCTGAACAAATATCTGATAAATGAGTTATTGTTTCTTGTTATGAGATTGACTCTTCACTCCTTGTTGTCAAGATAGATGGATACTTCTTCCAGAATTTCAAAGATTCGTAGCCATGAACGTGAGAGACTTCGTGGCCCTCAATGGTTGAAAGTAAGCAGGAGCTTTTAAATTAGCATGATGATAATATGTGCTCTATGTAACTTTCATTTACCATGAGTTATAGGATCAGATCATTATCTGCCAAGTTTATTTATAATTGTATAGCATGTCACATAGTGCAATTTGCTGGCATAGTTTTCAAGTGCACTGTAATAATCTTGTTTACTGTATAGTTTTATTTTGATGTTTTTAACTGGGCAAAATGATGAAGCTTTTCTTGTTAACTTAGACTGATCTGTTAGTATATAACAATGTTCGTCTGTTAATAACCACGCGTTTTGCTCTATTTCTAACACATTGCTGATCCCTGATATATTTTATGCAGACATTACAAGGAGGGTTGCTTACCTTTACATACACGATACTTGACTATGCACAGACTGGCTTGATTGCATCAGTGTTCTTTTTCAAAGTGAGTAAAATGTGACTTACTGATAACTTTTCATTAATTTTCAAGTGCTAACAATATGCCACAAATCATGTAACATTTTCCTCAACCTTCACGTACTGTAGGTTTATATAAATTGTTGGCTTTGTTTACTTCAGGTTGGGAAAGAATATGTTTCATGGAAATAATAATGTTTTCGTAAGATCGATATATTCGACCCCACAGGGATAAAACTTGTTGTTGTTGTTGTACAGTCTTTGTTGGCTAAAGCATCATCCTGTTTCTCACGTGCTTATTGCTTGTGTTGATTATAAGTAGGGGTGGAAACAGGCCAGGCTTGCCCCTTAACAGGCCAGACCTGTTATGTAAGGAAGCAGCCTGAGCCTGACTTGTGGCCTGTAACAGGCTTATTTTAAGGCCTGAGCCTGGCCTGTAGCCTGTATTTTCAAAAATCCTGTACCTAAGCTAATAGGCCACAGGCCCCAAGGAAAACAGGCCT
The DNA here is from genome assembly GCA_037074495.1 of Acacia confusa. Lineage (NCBI taxonomy): Eukaryota > Viridiplantae > Streptophyta > Magnoliopsida > Fabales > Fabaceae > Acacia > Acacia confusa. Next base: position 469,126 of record CM073507.1, on the reverse strand, counting down.
CAAATAGACCTCTTGTTTACAGGCCGAAAACAGGCTTAATTGATTAAATAGGCCAAATTTACAACAACATAATAGATTCTACAACAGCATAAAAAATGAAATCAAATACAACATCCAACATACAAATTAAACATCCAACATCCCATGAATAAAGTTTACAACATCCCACCAAGTTACCACCATGTAACAGCTGGCCATATCTATATAAATGGATTTGGGAAATGAATACACTTGTAACAAAAGAAAATGAATTTGAGAGATAAGATCATAAGACATTGTGATTTCATTAATGGATGGCTAAGCAAGAGAAAAGTACGCCACCAATATCAAAGTGGGCATCAACAAATGAATATCTGATATGTGCCCATGACCAACTTAAATTGGGATATCTGCTAGACATGTGAGAAACCATAATACATGTAATAAATGAATACACTTGTGAGGGGAATTTGTGTGCTGATGCAATGGCAAAAGTAAGTCCCCTATATCAATTATTAAGCTCCTGAAAGAGGAACCTTTCTGTCTAACTAGGCTCATTTGGATTGATACGTAGCTTAGTCTTCAATTGTCTGGGCTTGTAGTCCTATATGTTATAAGAAAAGAAGTAATCATTCCAAGGTAACTTATTCAAGGTGGTTTTGATCTGTGTTGTCAATGAAGTTTTAAAACAAGAAGAGTGAATTGGCATTGTTAACTGACAGATAGAACTGAGAATCAGTTAATATTTTCTAAGAGGAAAAGCATACCCCCAGCCAAAATGCAGTACCCTGTCTACGACAATCCCCAGCCAATATTTTAGTAACTTTCAAGGCTTCTTCTATACTTGTTCCAGAAGCAATAGCAACACAAACTATAGCTCCAGCAGAGGCACCAGCCAATGGCGTGCTTTCCTGCATCAAAATGGAAATTACAAACGCAAGGAAATCAGTAAGATATATAAGAAACGGAAGAATAAACAAACTTGTGCAGGCTCAAGAAAAAACAAGAAAGCATAAAAAAGTGATGTAACCAGGAACTAAGAAGGCACCTTATTGCAGATTGCAAGGGTTTAAAAAATTTTCATTAAACTTACAAAATCTATAAACGTTAATTTAAAGAAGAAACTTGCACCCAAACACCCTAGGAATGCTAACTGATCCTCTCCAGTATAAAACCTAACCTTTATGTAACCATTTTCGATGAGAAATTGGGCAACCCCTAGATGGTAAGGGAACAGGAATCCAGCAGCAGAGAAGCTAAATCCAGGACTCGTGACAAAGAGCCTCTTTTGCTCGACTTCAACGTCTTTAGCCCTCTGTTCCCACACAACATCTTGCTGAATTTTGTCCTCCATTACGGCCCCGATAACCTGTTCATTAAGTTTCATTTTCTCTGTCGAATTCTCTAACACCGCCACAGAACCCGAACCTCCGACAAGGCTTCTACGCCGTCTCTTAAACAGCCGCGACGCCAGGCCCAAGAAAAGATCTTCGGTGGCCACATCAAAGGATCTTTTCTCGGAAGAAGGAGGAGTAGAAGAAGAATCGTCATTAGTAGAGGTTTAGGTTTCACGCAGGGGTGAAGAATTACATTTCTACCCTCCTTAACACTCCTTAACAGGCCGGCCTGACAGGCTTTTCAGGCCTACTTACAAGCCTGAGCCTGGCCTGTTAAGGCAAACAGGCCTGAAATTAGGCCTTGGCCTGGCCTGTTAACCTGACAGGCCAGGCCTGATCAGGCTTTTAGCAGGCCAAGCCACAGGCCCCTGGCTTATTTTCACCCCTAATTATAAGTTACTTTCTGTTTCGTTGAGTACATGTATTCCATCCAGCGATGTCTTGTTAATACCATTTAGCTTGATATCCAAATTGTGGAGTAGCGTAATCATTAACACTTGATTTTTGTGAATGATGTGTAGATGATGGAATGGTGGTACCAATCTGCTGAGGAAAGAATGTCAGCACCCACAGTATATCCCCCACCACCTCCCCCTCCTCCCCCAAAGGTGAAAAAGCATTTCGCAAGCTTTCCTCTCATCTCTCTTTTTCTGTTATTTCTTCATTTGACTGGTTCAGAACATAAACATCACAAATATCTGAAGTCTGACAACAATCTGATCAGATAAGTTATAGATATGGGACACAAAGAATTGATAAGGGGAGAAGCTGTGTATTTGCTGCAAGTATTGCTCAACTTGCATCCTCTATAATTGTCACCCTAGCAGTAGTCAAAAGTTACATTGCTTCATTGCCTAAAGAATCCTGGAATTTAATTTATGGAATAAACAGGTAGCAAAAGATGGGATTCCACTGCCGCCAGACAGAACAATTTGTCCATTGTGCTCACAGAAGCGTGCAAATCCATCTGTAATTACAGTTTCGGGGTTTGTTTTCTGCTATACTTGCATCTACAAGTACATTACTCAGGTAAGATGATCGGTCTCAAACTATAATCTTTTGTGTGTTTTAAAGAGTATAATATGGCTTTCTGAACCTAACACTTTCCACGGTCACGCTTGTGGGCTGATGCTTAAAATAAAAGCTGTTGGGATTAAATTCTCACATCTGTTTGTTTTATCAGTCACAGGGAATGTCAAGATTTATTGACAATGTTCATAAATAGTATTTCATGCATACATGTCTTTTTCATTTTTTATTGGTGGATATAGGCTTGGCCATATATGCTATTCAATACTCCTAACACGTGCCTTGCACTTTATTTGACCACCATTGGTAGAAAATGGATTTTTAATTCATGCATGGGTGTGTTACAAGTTATCTAAATCTCGCTGATCTTGTTCTGTGTTGCGTTGCTGCAGTACAAGCGTTGCCCAATCACGTTGATGCCTGCAACGGTTCCCCAGATAAGGAAGCTCTTTCATGATGTGTAGGGCTCACTCACAATAAGAAGAAGGGGCTTGGTTGGTAATGCATTTTTACATCTATCAGCATAGATGCACCAGGCACTGGTCACAGTGTACGTATATCTTGATATCATGAAACACGATATGCTGAAATGAGTTCCCCCGTCGCTGCACCAGTATGAACATGGTATGCATTAAGCGGGAAGCTTCCGGGTTACTGATGGGGTGATATTGATTTGAGTTCATTTCTTTTTCTGTTTGTCTCTCTGCTTTGTACCATTTCAGCTGTAGCCATTTTGCACCCCCCCCCCCCCCAAAAAAAAAAAAAAGAACACAAATTACTGTCCGTGACAAATAAATAAGGGTTAGCCTAGCTGGTACTTCGCAAATGAGGATTTATCAACTATTGTCCATCTCATTTGCGGATTTTCGTAATGAGTTCATGGGATTAAATTCCCACTTAGAATAGTTGTTTTTTGGGGGTTATAGGCCTCTCTTAATGCTTTGTTTGGTAAAAGTTTTGGAGGGGTTCGTCACTAGTCCCCCACCAAGGTTAGGGTACAGCCCCGGGCTCTATGAGCACTTACTGGGGACTTACGAAATCGCCTACCAAAGAAGTCCCAGCGACGGCAGAAGGAACTCACATCCTAAGGGACTAATCCTGGATGTCTTACTATCTGTGCCAACTCTCATTGGCGCCTCTCTTAATGCTACATGTATTTAACTTGTGTAATTCACATGATTCTCTTTTAACGCATATGTTACATAATTTATCGTTATTATACATATCATAATTCCCCACATTTATTTTAAAAGAACGAAATTAACATGCTTAAAAAAGGTCACTGGACGAATTCAAAAGGATGTTAAAAAGTTTCTAAATTTCTAAATTTTACCATCAAATTGTTTGTTAATATGATAAGCGACCTCACCAATCACACAATTTTGAATTTGCAATATAGATGACTATGAATTTTTTAGTAGTTTTTAGTTTTTTTTTTGAAAAAAAGACAAAAAATTATCAATTGAATTTCAAAATCCCAAATAAATTGTTACTTAAAAGAGTATAAGTTTTAACTACTATATATATTTTTTTATAGCAATTGACAACTCATTTTAATAGGAAATAATTAATTTGAGATTTTGAAATTTGATTAGTATTTTCTAAAAAATGATAAAAGAATATTACGAAAAAATGATAAAAGAATATTACTTGAACTTCAAAATCTCAAATCATTCTTGTAACTTACAAAAATATAAGTATTAATCTCACTTGTGTAGTAATTGATAACTTATTTTAATAGGAAATGATTGATTTAAAATTTTGAAGTTTGTGGTAAAAAAAATTTCTGCTCTACTTTTTAAATCTACATAAGTACATCAGCCAAGGAAGATGATGACCAGCCTCCAAATTTTTGTTTTGTCAGGCACATAAATTTTTTTTATTAGAGATAATCATATTTTGAAACACTTTTAAACACTAAATGTAGAAACCTTTTGTTATAGAGATTCGAACCTTAATTTGTTATGTTGTGAGGGAGTAACTACTTTACTAAACCCCAAATTTTTAATCATTGGAATGTTTCCCCCAAATTTTTTCAATTTTTTTTACCAGCCCAAATTTCTTCAATTTATTTGAGGGGAATATAAGCAGGAAACCAAAAAGGTTCCCAATATGTTTTTACTCGCGGCATGCCTGCCCTATCCTATGTAGTTTATAGGTCTGTTTGGGTTGGCGGTAGGATCGGTGGCCTAAAAGCTATCTGACTTTAAAAAAAGTTCGCTAGAAAAAAAGTTAGCTTATAAATAATGATTTGTGTTTGGATTGATGGTGGTAGAAGTGGCGGGGCTTATGTTAAAAAGCTGAGAGCTTTTTAGAAAAAGCTGAGAACTTTTTAGAAAAAACTTGATTCTCGAGCTTTTTTCTTTACGGGCTTTAGCTTTAAGTCCAGTGAATTTAACACTGAACCCAAACACACCACGTTTAGTTTTTTCTCCAAAGCCCATTAACTCTACCGCAAACGCTTCTAACGCTCTTCTAAACTTCGCACCAAACACGCCCTATGACGTATTACTCCGTCTCGTTGGCCGTTCAGCTCTCCTTTTTGTTTCTTGTTTTTAATGGTCTTGGCTCTTGGGAGAGTGTGTTTCTCTTGGGGCTTAAGCAACCGAAACTGATCCAAAGTTCAAGCCTTTTGCTCGACTCCCACCTTAAGACAATACCAACAACATGGCGAAGAGAAAAATTTGCGAAGTGGATGATTGGTGTTTTGAATGCAAGGATGGCGGGGATCTTCTTGTTTGTGATCAAGCGTGAGTTTACTCCATCTCTTGTCTGTGTTTTTTTTTCATAAAAAAAAATCCTTCATATTTAGCTCAATATTACAAATTAGCTGTCCCCCGTTAAACAAATTGCTTTTTTATGTATGATTTTTAAACAGGGATTGTGGGAAGGTTTATCACATGGATTGTGTACGGGAGGAAGATTCCTCTTTTGAAGATGGAAAACCTTGGATTTGTGGTGAGCAATTTAATTCTTTTTGCTTATATTGCTAAGTATCACTCGCAAGTCGCATCCACATACATTGTGGGAAGGTTTATCACATACGTGCAGTATTATTTTTATTTTCTTTTATCTGTTCTGTAAGGAGCTAAGCTCTCATGAATATTTACATAAATAATCCGCCAAGATGCAAGATATGATGCTGAGTTTTAATTTTCAGGTCGGCATTATTGCTTCAACTGCCACAAACTCTCACGGTTTTATTGCCTTGGCTGTCCGCATGCTGTATGCAATAAGTGTTATGTTGTTGCAGAATTTGCTGTTGTTAGAGGCGGCAAAGGATTATGCTGCGACTGTTTGGAGCTAGTTTTTATCATTGAAAATAATTTGGATCATGATTCTGATGGGGTAGGTGCAATTAAAAATGTAGAATGTAGAATATTTAAATGGTAAAAAAAAAAAAAAAGAATATTTACCAATTTTCCTCTAGATGCTGTTGGGTAGTGTTATAACCGGTAAAATTTTTACCAATTTTGAGATAGCCGAAAAAGGTTCAGTTCCTAGGAGTAAAAATTATGTTAAATAACTTTGAAATTAAATTGTAATTTACTTAACCATACACTGTCTAACACTTTCAACATTTCTTGATAAAAGGGTTAAAAATGCTTTTCATGTATCTTGCCTCTTTGACAACAAAATGATAGATGTAGAGTTTGCTTAGCAGATACTATGGCGCAACATATAATTATGTATATATGAATGCCAAATTGTAAAATTTATGGTGTTTATAGTTTCTTACAGTTAAATTGATGTGATTGGTTTGCTATTAGTGATCCCAGTAAAATTTATAGGACTGTAGAGCGTCTGTTCAATTCATATTTAAGGGTAGTGCGATATTGACCTGTAATACTAGGATCATATATTGCTTGTTCCTTTGCAGAATAAAATTAACTTCAATGACAGAGAGACATTTGAAGCTCTATTCAAGGAATATTGGGATATCATTAAGTTAAAGGAAGGTTTGACTGGTGATGATGTTTGTGCTACTCTAACCAAGTATAAAATGGATCCAAATTCTCTTCATCATAGAAGATTTAGTGACACTGAGGAGGATGAGGACGGGGACAATGAGGATGATGATGATGATGATGATGATGATGATGATGAGGAGGAGGAGGAGGAGGAGGAGGAGGAGGAGGAGGAGGAGGGCTATATAACATATGATACAGATAATCATAAGCTTGGGCCCAAAAGCAACAGATCCAAATCAAAGGAGTTTATTAGATGGGAGCCAAAATTTGCTCAGACCAAGTATAAAAAGGATAAGATTTCTCTTCATCAAAGAGGATTTGGTGAACGTGAGGAAGATTTGACATCATATATTAGTGATATAAATGATACCTGGAAACACAAGACAGGGACCAAAAGAAAGGGTTCTGAGTCACAGGAATTCATAGGATGGGGATCAAAATCAGTCATTGCTTTTCTTGCATCTACTGGGAAAGATATAATTAAACCGCTCACACGATGGGCTGTTAGTTCTCTCATCCGTGAATATGTTGAAGAAAAACACCTTCATCACCCTCAATTAAAAATGAAGTTCATTCCTGATGAAAAGTTGTTTCCCATATTTCGAAGGAAAGTTGTACCAGAAAGCAAAATATATTCTCTTTTGAAGCCCCACATTGCTGAAAACTTGCAGCAAATAACGGAGGAGAAACGTGATGATGAAAACATGGGCAGTTTTACCTACAAGCTTCCTACTGATCAGCAAAGCTTATTGACAAAATCTCTGTTGAAGAAAGGGGATTATATAACCCGAATGAGCTGTTTTGCATCCATCAATGCTGAAAATATTACACTGATATACTTGAAACAAAGCCTGGTGATAGAGTTGTCAAAACGGCCAGAAAGTTTTGAAGATAAGGTTATCGGAACCTTTGTCAAAATTCAAGGGGATCCCTCAGATCATAGGCAAGGAAATCATTGTCATCTTGTTAGAGTCATAGGTAAGACATTGCATATATCAGATTCTCTGCCCCATATTCCTCAACGCTCCTTTGTGCTAGTTCCTGCTTGTCATTGTGTAATTCTTAATGATGCTGAAAGTGTCTTAGATTGATTTATCATTTCTCTTGTTTTTCTTTTAGGTGTAAATAAAGAACTTCTCTTGCAAGTTTCCTTTATGCCAAAAGCTATTGCTATTTCTGAGCTTTCTGATTATGACTTTACTGAGGTAACCAAATTGTTTTGAAGTTTCCATATATTTGTTAGTATGTTTTTGTTGAAGGGTTGCCTTGCAATGAACCTATTATTTCCCTGGAATCAACTATTAATGTTTAGTTGAAAAGACGTCATCCTTTTATTTATTTATTCATTGGCTGGATTGAGTACATAAGAAATTATTTGATTGTGAAGTTCAAATACATTTAAATTAACTCTATTCTCCTATTTACAAGAACCATTATCTGTTCTATTTTTTACTTGTAGCAAGAATGTGAGACTTTGCAGCAAAAAGTGAAAGAAAACTTGCTCCCGAAGATAACTGTCGTAAGTTATTTTTTTCCAAATGCATAAGAACATGTGTTATCATTTGAAGGATTGTCATCATCAAAGAAAAATTATAAAGAAGCAGAGCAGAGCTAACTAGTGTTAGGAAATTTTATCTTTTGCTGTTCGGCCATTTAAATGAGCTGTTTGTAGTTTACAAGCATTCATTGACTACACTTTGATGCAGCGTATAAAATGTGAATCAATTTTGCTGTTTTGCATAAATGTGACTAAAAATTTTCTACTTTCCTGTTTTTCCCACTCACACTTTAATAGATCACATCATTTAGCTAATACCATTGTTTGACAGAAGGAGCTTCAAGCGAAGGCCATATGCCTGCATGAAGATATAACAAAGCATGTATGGATCCTTGACTCAATGCTAGTTAAAATCTTAGTAAATACTTCTCTTATTTGCTTGTCTACTTGTTATTCAAAATTGCAACTTAATTTGATGTATGTTCTGGTTTCTATCAAATATTTGAATTTTGTTGGATGAGGTTTGGTAACCAATGACCAATAATTTAATTAAATGAATGATAATTGCTAAAACGTTTTGTCATTGGTCTATTGCAAGAAGAGTTGAGAACTTTCAGAGGAATAGAGAGAAACATGAACTCTCTTCGTGATTGGCATTTGGCAGATTGGCCATCGAACTGAGTGTAGGAGGATCTTCGTCATGGTGGTCCTCTGCAATTTGCATCTGTCTTTCACTCTTGTTTTATTGTTTTTCTGCCATAATCTCAATTATCAGATCAAACCCATAAATAACCTGGTTTCAGTTCAACCTTGCACGTGCTTATGAAATCTTTGTTTTATGTCACTCTTGTTTTTATCTATTTATTTGGTATTGTTCACATTTATCAGACAATGTGTACACTTATTTTTACTTTGGCGAACCTTGTTTGCTGTATGAAATTGTTGTTGTAGCGGATTGCAAAACGCCTGGTCTATCTGGAAAAGCGAATAGAATATACAAATGACAAGGGAAGACTGAGAGAATATCCTTTTCTTTATATATTTGCAAATCTAATAAATTAGTAGCTCATCAGTGGTGAAAAAACATGTTCCGCTACAGTGTGCTCACAAGTACCAAGTGTATATGCATAGACTTGCTTTTAAATAATGATGATGCTTGTCCTTAACCAATTGTGGTATACGAAAGATGTATTGCTAGATGAGAAGTTAGAACTCGAACAGCCTGGGAAAATGGACGAACTGCTACGGGAGTTGCCAGCAGTTTTGCCAGAACTTATACAGCAACAATATGATCCTAATGACACCTTGCAACCACATGAACAGGCTCTGTGAAGAAGCTCTATTTTCTGGTGATTGATCGTTCATGTTGAAAGCAGTTATATATAGGTCACCATTCAGGGCTTTTGTTTCATCTTAGGCACCGTCACTTGTCCAGCTCTTAGGCCTTAGGAAAAGTATTGTTTACTACTTCACTCTACCATCTTAAATCTCAGATTTATCTTTTAACATTTTATTTAATATTTACTACTATTTAACATCATGCATTTTATCATTTATGTGTGATTACCCAAAAAGAAAAAAAAGTAAAAAAGAAAGAACAAGGCCGACTGTCGCTCAAAACAAACGGAGTTGAAGGGTCTGTTAACTTGGGTGGAATTGCTCCATTTTAGTGTTACCTCTAGTTTACCTCTTGTCCTTAGTCTCAATTGGGAAAGGGTTGGACATTCTCACCAAAGATAGAGAGTTTGATCTTGGAATTGGTTAAGGTGTTGGGGGAGTCATCTTAACTCTTAGGTGTCTAGGTTAACGCCTAAGAGAAATAGACAGCTCGCACTACCCAACATTGGTATCACCCAAGAGGAAAGGAGATTTCGCTCTGCCATTAAATCTTGGATAAACTCAACCCCTTTTCTAAAATTTCAATATATAAAAAAAGAAGTGTTACCTCTAGTTTTACATATAAGAATTGGTTAATTTTTTTAAAAAAATTCAGTAAGTTAATTAAATTAAATTATTTTTTATTTTTTCTTTAAATTAATTTATGTGAATTATAAATTGATATATTATTTAATCATATATAACACACGATATGATTAAATACTTTATTTAAAATTTTTAATCTCTTTAAAATAAATATGTTAACTAGGTCATATAATTATATTTAAAACAGGTGGTATTACCCAACAATATTGCTTAAAAAAATGTACAAAATAATGATATGCCTATATCCGAACCGCTGAAGTCATGAATAATGGGCCTTGACCGAAAAAGAATGATATGTCTGTATCCGATCTATGCCTGGTACGGTCGGCGGTGATCCCTGCAATGAAACGCGCCGTTTGGTTTAGTGGGAATATCTGAACTGTTGACTCGAAAGTCATCCCCACCGTTCAATTCAATTAGGGCTTAAAATTTTCCCCACGTCCAGCGCTGAACCCGAATCGAAGAGACTGGTTCTCCTCGGCCGACATATACGACGGTGAAGGGGGTGTGATCGGAACGGTGTTTGGATTCGGCCACCAACATACGGTGGGATTGTGTACTTCTGACAATTTTTTGTTAAAATTTTTTCGAATCCGATTTCATGCTTGTAATTCTGCGACTTCGACTTGGTATGGCTGAAAAATCTGATTTCAGTTTGATGCCTGATCTTCCTGGTATCGTTTAACCTTTCGATTTGTGGGGAGGTAACAAAGGACAATACTTGGCGGATGAGTATCAAATATTACATACGGTCATGGGGAAGTTCTCATGCATGTATTTATGGTTCTTTAGATTAGTAATTGTACTAAGAAAAAAAGTGAATTTTTTTATATCTATATGAATTTAATTGTGGATTACCGAATTTGGGGGACTTCGAATTTTTCTGATGTTGGCAACGACAAGGAAAAAGTTGTTTTCATTTTATTTTATTTTTTTAAAAAAGCAAAGGAAAAATGGAAAGTATGATCAAACTTTAGACTTCAGAGGATACAGTTAGCCTTACGCACAGATGCACATTTATGAGTGTAGACACTTGCTTGTATAGCCACAGCTACATTGTTATACTTAATAACTACATGGTTCCTTATCTGTTGCTATATTTCATTCTGCACTAGCTATGGCATGTTGATTCGGTTTGCATTGTGCAGGACGCAGGTGCATCAGAACGAGACACTTTTATGAGGCAGAAACTATCTGAAGTGGACTCAAGGGTTACCAGACGTAGAGGGAAAAATATAGACCTATTATACTGAATCTCGCCGAATAGCAAGAGCATAATTCATAATCAGAACGGAAAAATTGTCTTTTATCTGTGTTGTGAGCTTCATTTTTGCTTGAACTTGGATAAGCCTACAATCTGAACCTGAAGCAAGTAGGAGCGATCAAAAAGGGGTCAAGATGAGGATTATGATAAAGGGTGGTGTTTGGAAAAACACGGAGGATGAAATCCTCAAAGCGGCTGTCATGAAATATGGTAAGAACCAGTGGGCTCGAATCTCTTCGCTTCTGGTTCGCAAATCCGCCAAGCAATGCAAGGCTCGATGGTACGAGTGGCTTGATCCTTCCATTAAAAAGGTACCCTTCTTTCCGAATATATTTTAAGCATTGGGTCCTGTTCCTTTCACCCTTTGTCTATTAGCACGTTGGAGCAAGTGTGAGCTCAGTAATTGTACAATGGCAACTTTGCTGGGACGTTATATTCTGGTTGACGGAGAACTGATGGGTATTTGGTTGAAGTTGAACCATTCAACGCGGCTAGTGTTTGCATCCCTAAAATTACATATGAAATTACTGGCGACGTGGAGTGGTTCTTGATTTTTCTTGTTCTGGATGCTAAACGTTTTTCTGTATGTGATTCAAGCTTTTAATCATTTTCCTGCTTAATTTTTATTGTGATTTTAAAACTAATATCAGTCAACATAATATCTACTCATGAGAATTAATACAAATAAGTAGGTGCCTGTACCTATAATGATGCTTTGAACTGTGAATGACACTGATTCTGGCAGAGCATAAATTTTGATTGAATTTTATGCTTTGGAGTGACTATGGTTCGTATGGATTGTACTGAGCCTGACCCATATTATTAGTTGTTTGTTTCCAGCCTTGTGCTTTTTGATATCTTTAAGTAGTGGAAGTGGAACATATAATTATCATCTTATCATATGATTAGGTAATAAAAGCTGGAAATTGAAGTTCGAAGGACAATTGGGCATTATTAGTCTATTTTATTTGTGCCTTTTTCCCGAGAACAGTTTTATATTTCTGCCATGTTAGCAATCAATTTGATGTTATCTTTTTTGTCTTTTAAACTTTATGATGCTTTTACACTGTGATTATCATGTTGTTTCTAATATTACAACTTTCTTTCATGTTGATCCAAGCCCTTTCATTCATGACATAGTCTTTTGATATTGAGCTCATTGTAGACTGAATGGACAAGAGAAGAGGATGAAAAGCTTCTTCATCTTGCTAAGCTTATGCCCACACAATGGAGAACAATTGCTCCAATTGTAGGCCGTACCCCTTCCCAATGCCTTGAACGGTATGAGAAACTCCTTGATGCAGCCTGTGTAAAGGATGAGAACTATGAACCTGGTGATGACCCACGGAAACTGCGACCTGGTGAGATTGACCCAAACCCTGAGTCAAAGCCTGCACGACCAGATCCCGTTGATATGGATGAGGATGAGAAGGAGATGTTGTCTGAAGCACGAGCTAGGTTAGCCAACACCAAGGGTAAGAAGGCAAAACGGAAAGCTAGGGAGAAACAACTAGAAGAAGCCAGGAGGCTTGCCTCTTTACAAAAAAAGAGAGAACTGAAGGCTGCTGGAATTGATATCAGGCAGCGGAGGAGGAAAAGGAAAGGAATAGACTACAATGCAGAAATCCCATTTGAGAAAAGGCCTCCTCCAGGGTTTTTTGATGTTACTGATGAAGATAGACAAGTGGAACAGCCCAAGTTCCCTACCACAATTGAAGAACTTGAGGGAAAAAGAAGGATTGATGTGGAAGCACAGTTAAGAAAGCATGACATTGCAAAGGATAAGATTGCACAAAGGCAAGATGCCCCCTCTGCTATACTACACGCCAATAAGCTCAATGACCCAGAAACAGTTAGAAAAAGGTCAAAATTGATGCTTCCACCACCCCAAATTTCTGATCATGAATTAGAAGAAATTGCAAAGATGGGTTATGCTAGCGACCTTGTGGTGAGTGAGGAAATTGCTGAAGGTAGTGGTGCAACACGTGCTCTTCTGGCTAATTATGCGCAGAGCCCTAGCCAGGGAACGACTCCATTGCGAACTCCTCAGAGAACACCAGCTGGTAAGGGAGATGCTATCATGATGGAAGCTGAAAATCAGGCAAGGTTGAGGGAGTCTCAGACACCATTGTTGGGAGGAGATAACCCAGAGTTGCACCCTTCAGACTTTTCTGGGGTCACTCCCAAGAGAAAGGAAATACAGACTCCAAATCCTATGTTGACTCCCTCTGCAACGCCTGGAGGTGGAGGCCTCACCCCTAGAAGTGGTATGACACCAGCAAGGGATGGCTTTTCTTTTGGCATGACTCCTAAGGGAACTCCTCTAAGGGATGAGCTTCATATCAATGAAGACATGGATATGCATGAGAACACAAAACTTGAACAACGTAGACAAGCTGATCTCAAAAGAAGCTTGCGCTCTGGTTTAAGCAGTCTTCCACAGCCAAAAAATGAGTACCAGATAGTTATGCAACCAGCTCCAGAAGATGTTGAAGAATCTGAGGAAAAGATTGAAGAGGATATGTCTGACAGAATTGCTCGAGAAAAAGCTGAGGAAGAAGCTCAACAACAAGCATTACTTAGAAAACGATCAAAGGTCCTTCAAAGGGAGCTTCCTAGGCCTCCTGTTGCATCACTGGAACTGATAAGAAATTCTTTGATTATTTCTGATGGGGATAAGAGTTCCTTTGTTCCTCCTACTTTTATCGAGCAAGCTGATGAGATGATAAGAAAGGAGCTTCTAAGCTTACTGGAACACGACAATGCCAAGTACCCACTTGATGAGAAAGTTAATAAGGACAGGAAAAAAGGAGCCAAACGTGCTGCAAATGGGTCTGCTGTTGTCCCTCTGATTGAAGATTTTGAGGAAGATGAAATGAAAGATGTATGTATTTACATAGTGTTTTTCTGCATCTTTAAATTGTTTAATAGAACGTACTAAACTTGGTGATCCTTCATTGTTTTGGAGCTGAACCAACTTTGCTCTGCCTTTTCCATATATAGAGCAATACTACTCTCTTTGGCGCAGTCCTGACTCGAGTACTAAAATTGCCTCATCAGCACGTTAGATTTAATTTTTTCAACAGTTCCACCCCCCCCACCCCCCCCCCCCCCCCCCCCCCCCCCCGCGCGGGGAAAAAAACTCAAAAAAGCATCTTTCCATTATAATATTGAAAGATATATGTCAATCTTGCCATTTGTCTTTTTGAAGAGAATTTCTTATCCTTCTGTTCTGTTTTTCCTTCATTTGTTGATGAAAGATTTAAGTATCTTTTTTATTTCTTGTCAAAAAGAATTTTGACCCATTTTGAGTTTGCTGGGGTTTATTCAATTTCTTTTTTGTTGGGGGTGTTTGGGGGTGGTGGCCACCTGTAAAATCTAGGTGTTTACCTGCGGAGTTGTTGGAGATACCATTATATGTGAGGGAAACCATGCTTAAATTGCCTCCTATTTATGTGTATCAGGCTGATCAGTTTATAAAGGAGGAGGCTCAGTATCTTCGTGTAGCTATGGGACATGAAAGTGAACCCTTCGATGAATTTGTTGAAGCGCATGGAACTTGCCTTAAAGATCTTATGTACTTCCCTGCCCGTAATGCCTATGGGCTCTCAAGTGTTGCCGGAAATATGGAGAAGCTTGCAGCTTTGCAGAATGAATTTGAGAATGTGAGAAAAAAATTGGATGATGGCAAGGAGAAAGTGGTACGCCTTGAGAAGAAGGTGATGGTCCTTACACAAGGCTATGAGGTATGTAATTGTTGTCCTTTATGCTAGCAATATTTTTGTTTCTTGTCTTTATATTATCTGTGATTATTGACTTTTTATAACCATACTTGACTATTGGAATTTTCAGATGAGGGGGAAGAAAAGTCTTTGGCCACAAATCGAAGCCACATTCAAGCAGATGGACACTGCTGCAACAGAACTAGAGTGCTTCCGAGTTTTGCAAAAGCAGGAGCAGCTAGCTGCATCACATCGGATAAACAATATATGGGCTGAAGTAGAGAAGCAAAAGGAACTTGAGAAAACCTTTCAAAAGAGATACGGGGATCTTCTGGCAGAGGTGGAAAGGATTCAAAACACTATGAACCAATACAGGGTGCATTCTAACCATGAAGAAGAAGTTGCTGCCAAGGAGCGTTCTCTTGAGTCTGCTGAGATTGCATCCGATGAAACGAGCATGCAGGGTATAGAGAATCATGAAAGTATATCCAACTCAGATGAGCATGGAAGTGTAGTGTTAGATAATTCTACGCATGATCAAACGCCGGTACAGCAAGTAGACCTGATACAAACCAAGGCCACATCAGGCCCCAAAAACGATGTTGATGTTGATGCTGATAAGGAGCGAATGACACGTGACACTGATGTCAAAGGACAAGATGCCACACCCGTTGCAGAGGAGGAGGGGGTCAGCGCAACAGTAGTACCAGGCAAGAGTATTGATAGCTGCATTGTCCACAGGGAGACCACTCGAGACACGGGAGCTCAAAAGGATACAAGAAGTATTGAGAGATGTGAGAATCCAGATAATGCGGCCATAGATTCACATGATGACAAAATACCAGAAACCGCTGATCTGGATTAGGGTGACAAGAGGCAAAGTTGCTTGATGGGGAGGTCAATTAAGATGGCCTCTTCGTCGGAGATTTTTGATGTTGAAGTTCCCAATGCTAACTCATGTGTGATTAGATTAATCGGGCACTTTTCAAGGATTGTTAAGCCTCGTCCTTTGGGAGGGAATCTCAACTAAATACAGCTTGATGCCGAGATATGTAACATCAGCTAACTATATGAGCATTTTGTGACGGTAACCTGTGATTTCTCTCCACTTTGAGCGACCCACAGGCCACAGGTCCCAGCCAACTTAACTATATTTCAGCCCGCCGTCTACTTAACAAATTTCTTGTCATGGAGTAATCGTTTTATAAAGTGCAGCATGGTGAAGGCGGCGGAACGGCGCAAAATAGGCAGGCAGACATGCTCCTTGGTCCTTTCAGAGTTTGTGTTCAAAACGGCCACAAGGATCCTCTTGGTTTTTTCAAATGGAGAGTAAAAGTCAGATTAATCTGCTATTATTGTGGCATTGGGTTTTTTTCCCCATTAGACTTCGGTGGTTTATATGACTTGGAAAAAATTGAGTGCCATTTTATTATTGTAATCATCTCTCAACTTATTTTAGGGGAAGTTTAAACTATCACTATTGTTATTTGCGCGAGAGGAAAAAAATGAAGCGTAAGATCAGTTGACGGGAATCATCAGTAATTTCATTTGACACATGGTGAACTGGTGATTTACGCATAACCCACAATTGTGAGGATGGTTAAGTGCTATCCTGGAATTTTTTTCGGAAGAACTGGCAAAATGGAGGTAGGATTCAAAGGTTGCACTGATTTTTTAATTTCAAGTTTCTGGCATCGAAATGTTCATATCCTCAGCACGGCACTTGCAATTGGGTCCCGTATGGGCAAGTGCCTGACTAATCTCTGTCGTACTAAATCTTGGCATTTCAACTCCTCCCCATTGAACCCATAAACCAATCATTCTCCCTTATAATAATCCTTTCCTATTTCTTTTTTCGAAAATTACTATCAATATTGATTAATTATCATTACAACGCTTATCCTGATGTGCTACCAAGAGGGACTACGCACAGCACAAATATTCTAAACCTTGATATCGGCTATCCATTGGTACTATTAACTTTAGTAAAATATGAGGCCATTTGTCGCCTATGTTTTGAATTAGAAGATATTCTTTTAAATATAAAAGCTAGATTGCGAGCATACATAAAATCTGAGTTGGGTGTGACAATTGCGATAAATAAGTATGATATGATACATATTGGTTCAATGTTGAGGAGAATGTTGCAGGTAGCTGACACAGAGGACGAGCAAATAAGAATAGCAACTTGTACAAGATTTTGAAACTGCTGTCATATCGGTATTAAATTCGATCCTCTCTGCTCCCACAAACACACACATATCCGGTTAATGGCCTATGAATACTGCAAATGCAGACGCAGAGATGGGAGAATTTGCTGTGCAAATAGCAAATTCATCTTAAATAAGAAACCAGAGTGTTCTAAAACCCAGAGAAAAAGGGTCCTCCTCTTTCCTTGTGGTGTGAGAGTTCCTACTCATCTTTTCTTTTCTTTTCTTTGTTTAAGCCAAACGTACGTGTACACTCCAATGTTCCTGCTTTTGTTATATTATAATTACTTTTTCTTTCTTTCTCTTGCCATGACCACAATAATTACTTCCTTGAAAGTTGTTTAGTTGCATTATGAGCAACTTCTGTTGAGAACGGAAGCAATGCAGACTCCACAAGGTAGACTGCGAGGATGGAAGAGAGGAGCAACAATGAAAGCATTCATTCATTTCATTTGACCATTTCATGAGTCAGCTTTGCCAAATAGGAAGCCAAAGATTATTCTGCCATGCAGATTCCATACATTTTTTTATTTATTTACCAGTTTAAAATATGTCTTTAATGTTAATAAAAAAATATCTTTAAAATATTTTTTAAATGCATGTGCTGGGAAATTTATTACTAAAAATAAGGTCATAACAAGTTTGTGTACAATATCTTACGTTCTAATTTATTGATCTTACAGAATTATTCAATATTGATATTACTTAGTAATGTTCATATATTTCTCAAGCCTAGTTGATAAGTCTATCTAATTTTTTTTTTTTTAACAAAATTTGGATCCCAAGCTTATTTAAGATTAAATATTTTCTCTGTCGATTAAACTGCTTTCGGGTGCATTCTAATTTATTACTAGTATTTAATTACTGATACACACCATTTCTAGGAAGTTATACACACACATCCACTCGTAGAAGCAGCTCAGCGAAATTTTGTAGTCCAAGTGAAATGCCCTATTTAACAAGTTTACTAGTAGTTTACAATTATGGGTTAAGGTGTACGAGTATCTTAGAAATTTTTGCTGAGGAATAATGTTACCTCAAAGTTATTTAGGTTCTAAAATTGTTAAAATAGAATAATATTATCCCTTATCATTAAAAAAATTAATGGTCAACAGTAATTTCTTAGTAGTCAGTGTTAATTTTCTTAATAGTATGGGGTAACATTGATATATTATGAAAATTTTCAGGATAAATTTGCATCTTAACTCTAAAATAGTATTTCCAGTTGTTAATATAACTTTTCCTATTATTAAGATAGCTATATATACTTGAGTATTAATTTATCATACTCGAGTAAATGCGTGACAATTTGTGCTACAAAGTTTTTAATATAGCTGTACTCGAGTATGAGTCATCTATAGTCGAGTAAATTTTGTTGTTAAAATAGCATTTTAAATTGTTGATATAGCTTTCCTTGTTGTTAATATAATTGTATTTGAGTATTGATTTATCAGCATTTTTGCCAAAATAATATTAAAAAAAAATTGTCAAAAAGGCTCACTATTCAAACTATTTGCCCAAATAGCCCATTGTGTGGCTCCACCTAACGTGCCGTCACCTAGCGTGACACCACTGCCCATGTGGCGCTGCCATATGGGGCGCCACGAGTGGCGCTGCCACGAGTGGCGCTGCCACGAGTGGCGCCACTTGTGGCTCACCATGTAGCAACGCCACATGTTGTGTGGCGCCAGCACAGCTGGAGCCACATTTAAAAAAAATTAAAATTTTTTTTATATTATTATATAATATATATATATATATATATCACATTTTAATACATATCACATTCCAAGCCAGGTTAAACAAGTGTTCACGATTTCAAAAATTTTATGAAATATTCCTTTTAAAATGATGTCATATTTTCAAAAAAAAATTCTCCCGGGGGCGTTGCCCCCCGCAAGGGGCGCTGCCCCTTATCCCCGCCCACTAACTGGCTAGCGGGACCGTCGTAGGGTTCCGGCTGATTGTTCATAACGCGAGAACAAAAATCATGATATAGTATATATGCATTATATATTATATATGCGCTATGAACAATCAGCAAAAAAACCCTATAAACAGGCCTATTGTTCATATAGCAGAAACCCTATTGTTCATAGTGCATATATAATATATAATGCATATATAATATATCATGATTTTTGTTCTCACACTACGATCAATTAGCGGGAACCCTACAGTGGTCCCACTAGCCGGTTAGCAGGCGGGGTCAGGGGCAGCGTCCCTTGCGGGGGTGCGGGGGGTAGCGCCCCCAATAAATTTTTTTTTCCGAAAATAGGACATCATTTTAAAAGGAATATTTCATAAAATTTTCAAAATCGTGGACATTTAGTTGACCTGGCTTGGAATGTGATATGTATTAAAATGTGATATATATATATATATATATATATATATATATATATATATAAAATATTGTATAATAATATAAACAAATTTTTAAAAAAATTAAATTATTTTTTAAAATTTGGCACTGCCACATGGCACGCCACAAGTGCCATCACACGTGGCAGTGCCACTTGTGGCGCCCCATGAGGCAGCGCCACATGGGCAGTAGCGCCATCTGATGTGGCGCCACAAAATAGGCTATTTGGGCAAATAGTTTGAACAGTGGGCCTTTTTGACAATTTTTTTTAGTATTATTTTGGCAAAAATGCCTGATTTATCATACTCAAGTAAAGGCGTGAAAATTCGTACGACAGGGTTTCTAATATAATTATACTCGAGTATAGATCATTTGTACTTAAGTAAATTTTGTTGTTAAAATAGCATTTCCAGTTATTGATATATCTGTACTCAAGTATTAATTTATCATACTCGAGTAAATGCGTGAAAATTCGTGCGACAGGGTTTTTAATATAATTGTACTTAAGTATAGGTCATTTGTACTCGAGTAATTTTTGTTGTTAAAATAGTATTTTCAGTTGTTAATATAGGTTTTCTTGTTGTTGATATATCTATACTCGAGTATTAATATATCATACTCGAGTAAAGGCGTAAAAATTCCTGCAACAAGGTTTTTAATATATCTGTACTGGAGTACAAATATTGTTAAAATAGCATTTTCAATTGTTAATATAGTTGTACTCGAGTATTGATTTATCATACTCTAGTAAAGGCGTGAAAATTCGTGCGACAGGGTTTTTAATATAGTTGTACTCAAGTATGGGTCATTTGTACTTGAGTAAATTTTGTTGTTAGAATAACATTTACAATTGTTAATATAGCTTTTTTTATTGTTAATATATTTGTACTCGAGTATTAATTTATCATACTTGAGTAAAGGAGTGAAAATTCCTGCGACAAGGTTTTTAATATATCTGTACTTGAGTACAAATGTTGTTACTCGAGTAAGTTCATTTGATAGGGTTTTTAATTGCAGTCTCGTCGTTTCGATTCTCATTCTCATCCTCCTCTGGCGTTCTCTACTCCTCTCGTCTCATGGTTTAACTTGCTCTCATCTGATGTCGGTTGGGTCGTCTCTCACTCCTCCAACTTCTCCGCCATTCTCTCACCTCTCCTCGCGTCACTCTGATCGGGTAAGTCGGTGAAGCAGAAACTAAAATAAGTGATTCATTCAAGTGATTGAAACAGTGGGTAAAAGAGTCATTTCACATTTTGAATTAATTACAAAAAAGTCTCAGGAACATTTTTAAGATTTTTTTATAATGGGAATCTAAGGTGGGACCTTTTTATAATTTTCCCTTTATTTTTCCTACTAGATTCTGAGCGTCGTTTGCTCATCACATGGTTTTGTGTTAGTATTGATTGGCATAAATTTATTCATATATGTGATACACATGTATCCTTATGTGAATAATAATAAAGAGGGTACTTGATCTGCCTATCTGCCACCTTTTAAATAAATAAATGTGTTAAAGTGTAAAAATATATATAAATTTTTTTCTATAAACAAAAACATATATTTTTTTTAGGAGAAAAAATATACACGTGGTTATAATTTTGGTGTAAAAGTCACATCTCACCGTTAGGTCACTGTTCACTGCCGTTAGGTCACTGTTTACCGTTGTTAAGTTACTGTTCACATCATCTCTTTCTCTCTCATCATAGTAAACAGTGATTTAATGGTGGGATGTGACTTTTACACCAAAATGATAACCATATGTGTATTTTTTCTCCTTTAAAAAGCATATGTGTATTTTTACTCTTGAGAAAAAAAATCATATATATTTTTATACCTTAACTCTAAATAAAATAAGAAAGGAAGAATTAGCTATAGGTTGAAGTCATGTCCCGAGAAAGCATTGATGTAACAAGCTGTAAGACTTTATTGCTTTAACTTTCTGAAATTCCGTCGTTATATATATATACATATATTCTAAAGTTAGCCATGATTCTTTCTTTTCTGTTCTCTGGTTGCCTGTGTGATCAATACTCCACTGCTGGCTACTTATTTTTTTGTTTTTATTTTACAAATTAGATGTGCTTAAAGTCAACAAGATGCGAACACTTTGTATATATATGGTGGCCAAATTAAAAAAGAAGGAAGCTTTGGAGAGGGCAGCCGTATTTTGCTTCCAAAACATAACATGCCATCAGTGTTTGTGGTGAGGTGGAGGAGGGAACGAAGAAGGGCACAGAGGGAGAGAGAGATCCCACTGACAGAAACAGAAGAAGCAGTAATAATTACGTAAAACAGCCTGCTATGATCCAGGGGGCAATCCACTGAAATAATTTATCCTTTGTTTGTGTGTTGTGCAATGAGCAATGGCTTTTAGAAAGTGAGAGTGCGGGGGCAGTCGTTTTCACCACTTTCTTTGCCCTAATTGCCGTGTGGGCCTCCTCTCCTCCTCCTCCGAATTTCATAACCCCCTTCTTCTCTTCCTCCTCTCCACGCGCCACCCACCTGCGTCAATCTCTGTTGCCACGTGCCACTGCTCTTACTTAATATAATTTAAAATACAATTTATATTATAAACTATAACTTATATTTAGAAGTTACTACACTAGTATGATATAAGCACAGAAATACTTATATGCTTCTTGTGGGCCTCATCATCACCAACTCTGTTGGTCACAGAAATAAATATAGCTGCAAAATGAGTCACTCGTTATTTGTTTTTACGTTCAACGTTGCCTGTGATTTTATTTTCCCATTGGCATGCAAGGGTTTGGTTCCCTTTGAAAGCAAATACTGCATGTGCCGCCAAACACGAAACAAAGGAAGCCACACACTTGTATTTTATAACAGGGAGGGGCCAGTGGAGTCGTTAATTAATTATATGGGACGTCTCTTTTTTCCATTTTTGGCACACTCCCACTTTGCCCTGAGCCTCTGCCACACAACACTTCTTATTATATATATATAGTTTAATGGCACCCTCCCACACACACACATATGGGTTGTCCCGGAATACCATATTTGTGGAGGCAGGGGCCTACGGACATCCCCAAAATTCCCATGCAGGCCTGTCCCTATTTGTGGGGTTTTTGAGATTCCAAATGCACCAACCTTTGTTCTTTCCTTACTCTATCCGGAAACGCTACACTTGCCAGTGTCTTACCACTTTTATACATACACCCCATTTCCCTTTTATTATTTCATATATACATGTTTATTTTTCATCATCATGTTCATGTGCTCTTACTATATTCTTGGATTTTGATCTCCCTTTCCCTCCCCTGTTTCTTTATATATTTCCCTCGTAATTAATGCACGTATCCATCCTATCGAATATGGGTTCCTGAGCCTTTTCCTTAGAATGCGATCTCACCATCATCATCATCACGCTGCTGGCTGGTTATTAGAAATTAACTTCTAAAGACTTCCCACCTATCAAGATTAACTCAACTGGTAGTATGCCCTAACCCACGCCTCGTCGCAAATTATTTAATTAAAAGTGATTCTCTAATATTCTAATTAATCCGTATGCTGCTCTACTTGTTTGCTTCCCCTGCCTACGTCCATCTATCCCAATATTTCTCACTCATAAGTTATTGTTTCAACTGTACACTTTTCTGAGTTCTGACACATAGGCATACGTGGATATTCATAGATTTTCTAAAATATCACCGAGTTTAATTAGCCAAACACAACCGGGTCTCTTTTAGCTAGAAAGATGTATATTCACTTACATGCTTGTCATATTTTATCAAATAATTTGATGTGTGCGCGCCCGCACAAAACATTTCACAAGGTTTATATTTGGTGCAATTCATGTCTTGAAATTGTTGTACTCTCTTCCTATTTATAGAATAAAAACACCTTGTGCACATGAATAAAACAGCTTAGACTAGTTTATGCAGTTAACTTCTTCTACCTATCTTTCACTTTTGTTTTCAATTAATACTCATCATTTTTCACTTCATTTTAAGGAGGGTCGAGTCTTTTTTCTTCACTAATTAAAGACATTTATAGAGAAAAAGATATTAATGATTCATAAAATTAAGAAAATTATTTTATATATAAGAACATTACACCCTCCCAATCATTGCTTCAAAATTAGGAATGATATTTAATATTACCTGCAACCATACACGGGCAATCAACTTCAAGTTCCGTTTAATGTCCATAAAAGTGCATGGGCTAAGTCGGGTTGAAACAATCAAAACTTGATGCTCGCGTACCGGTGGAATGTCTTCATTAATCTCTATCTCCATTTCCTCTATATTTAGTGTCTCCGGTTTCTTTTAGTATTTTTGCTTCAATTCTTTAACTCCTCAATACTCAATTAAAACCTATTTTTTAAAAATGGAATGAACTCCTATAGTCCTATATTTAGTAATTCCTAAATTTTTTTTGTTGAGGATCTCCACCATTAAATTCGATTTTCATAGTTGAGATTTAGTGCTTGTTTGAATGATACTTAAAACTTAGGTTTTACGTAAGTCGAGACAAAACTTCTCTTACATATTTATCTCGTATTTGCAAAACTTAAGTTTTAGAAGGTTTCCAAACATTACCTATTCTATTTACCATGATATAGATTTTTATTGTATTTAATAGTATAATAACTTTGTTATATCTTATTAGATTTTAGCCATGGAAACTAAATCTAATGGGGAAGATATTAAATAGAGAGGAAATGATAGAGCCATCAATGAAAACATTCCTCTCATAATGCTCTAGCTTATTAATCATGTATATATATATATTAAGAATAGTTTATGTTAAAACGAATACATATATTCAAGTTTTAATTTCAGTTGAAGTTAATAAGGTAAAAGAATTTTCGATGTACATCAGTTGAAGAAACTTTTGTTATGTTTGACAAAAAAAAGAAAAGAAAGGAAAAGAAAAGAAAAGAAAGAAACTATATTGTCTTGATATTTGATAACTTGACATGCATTTTGGAATTGAATCAAACTGTGACATAACACCCTGGATTTTTTTCATCGTAAGTACTCAATATTAAAAGTGTGTGTGTGTGTGTAGTATATTTTTTAAAAATCAGCAGTATTTAAATACTCTAAAGGCTATTTAATATGAGAGAGATTTGGTTGAGAGGGAAGGAGAAGAGAAATTTTTATGAATTGAAATTTAAAATATTGGAGAAGTAGGATTATAAGATTTTAATAATAAGTAGACGTAAGACAAAGATTAAGAAAAGTTACTTAAAAAACCTTTGATCCCACTTTTGTAAATCTTTGAAATCTAGCTTCACTTGAAATCTCTTGTATTAAACAGCTCCTAGGATAAAAAATTATTTTAAAACGTTGAATACAGTAAAAAGTATTTGAAAATATTAAATGCTAGTGAGAATAGTAATGGTTTTAGGATGTTAAATGTTAGTTACTTTTTTTTTTTTCCAACGGATGTTTAAATGTTACAAGAGGGGTATTCGGTGAGGGTGGACGGAAAAGGAGTGAAGAAGTAAAAGCACGCGCTGAAAAGCGGGGTGAGGAAGGCACGTATATGGATTGGATGTTCAATGTTGGGCTTTGGTCACCATCATCAATGCCTCCTGCCAAACTTTGTCCTCTTATAGCCTCGTCCTTCTCTTCTCTTTCTCTCCATTTAACCTATTTCCTCGAACTGTAAACAAAACTCAACTCCTCTTCCACCTCCACCTCGAACCAAACAACCAATGCACAGTCCCTCTTCTCTTCCTCCTTCCCCCTTCCAACTCCCACTTCCCTCACCTCTCTTCCTCTCCAACTTCACATTAACTCAGTAAATCCCAGTTTTACACTTGCCTAGCTACTTCTTGTCTCTCTGATACATATATATACATATACACCTAGACATTAATTAATATTACCATCGAGCTTGGGCAAACCATGCACCATTTCACCTTCCACCTTGCCTCCTCTCCATATACTATATTATAGCGCCTTCCCTTTTCCTAGTCTTTGTTTGTGGGCAACAATCACATGTCCCTGCCCATCATTTTCACGGTTACAAGGGCAACCCTAGCAAGAGATCTAGTCCCATAAAGCTCGAGATCTGCTTCGTTTCCCGCATGGATTTGGTTTCGGAGACGAGGGAGGCGGTGATGAGCAAACCCAACACTCCGCCGCCGTCGGCGGCAGCAACTCCGAGTCGATACGAGAACCAAAAGCGTCGCGACTGGAACACTTTCTGCCAATACCTCAGGAACCACCGCCCCCCACTGCCGCTGTCTATGTGCAGCGGCGCTCACGTGCTGGAATTCCTTCGCTATCTGGATCAGTTTGGGAAGACCAAAGTTCACAACCCCAGCTGCCCCTTCTTTGGCATCCCCAATCCTCCGGCTCCCTGCCCTTGCCCTCTCCGGCAGGCCTGGGGTAGCCTTGACGCTCTCATCGGCCGCCTCCGTGCTGCTTACGAGGAGCACGGCGGCCCTCCCGACTCCAACCCCTTCGGTGCTCGCGCCGTCAGGCTTTACTTGCGCGAGGTTCGTGACTTCCAGGCCAAGGCTCGGGGAGTCAGCTACGACAAGAAGAGGAAGAGACCCAAACCCAAGACCCTGCCTTCTCCAAATCACGCTAATGCTGCTACTCCTTCTCCTTCTTAGTCCACATCATTCCACCAACCTCAAATAAACATCCTTAACTATCTACCCTAGCTATATGGTAACCCCCTCTCTCTTCCCTTTCTTTTTCTTCGTCATCGTTCTACGTTGATCAATTAACTTGCAATAGCCGTACTAGTTAGGTTCTTCCTGCAACCTAAAGGTGTTTTTATTTTATTTTTATTTTTTATGGTTTTCCGAAGACGCGTCTCTCGTTTTTAGATCGTCGACAAGTGAGAGATAGGCCTTCACGAAATAGGAACAGAGGTCGAATTTACCACTGGAACTCTCTTCCAAGTGATCAATTATTGTTGTGTGCCAGAGGCCAGTACTGTTTGACCTGAATTGTCATGAAACATGCAAATGTGCTATAGTGTACCTGTGAGCCATCATGTACTTCCTTACTTTATCCAATCTAAATTGCTCTCCTTAATTATTGTAAATAATTATGTTTCGCCATGGATGAGATTAGAATGCCACCCCTCTATGAGTATATACACGCGTCTTCTGCACATGTACATGTATATTTAATCCCCCCAAGTCAACTATAATATATAGATGTGTAGTGCTGGTTGTTGGATGTGTTTTCGAGCTATGGCTTCATGGAGTTCGAGTGATGTGGGTCTCGGCCGTTATAAATAAATATAACGGCAAGATCGTTTTCAGGCAGATGCCACCGCCGCCCGCCCCCCCGGGGGGGGGATCAGAAGGAAACGTCTCTTGAGATCTGGAACATAGTACTGGAGTAGTGTGTTTGAATGGGCTTAAGATATGTGGAATAATAGCTCGAACGCACTAGGCTAGGGTTTGATTGGGAAAAATAGGATAGAAGTTAAATTGTTGATGCGTTTGAATTGATGTAAACAAAAGTGAATTTTTTTCTTTAAAATATGTTTGGATTTTTATTTAAAAAAATTTTTTGTGATGAAAAATGTATGAATTTTATTAGATATTATATATTATGCATCAGTGCTATATATTACAATAATTGAAGATAAAAGTTTAAATATAAATTTAAAAAATAGTTAAATTATTATTAGAAAACTTAAATAAGGCAAATCTGGAGCCATGATAGGAGAAGGGGAGTCTTAAAAGATCAGGAAACTTGAACTACCTTCTTTGTCAGTGTGAATGCCCCCGATTATGGCTGCCATTGGGACTAAGGCAAATCTGTGTCGGTATCTTCGTTGATTGCCTCTCGCCAATCCACATCCAGCAAGATATCTCTGCAACAAAAAGGAGCTTCTCTAATCACATAAACTACAAAAAGAGAAACTCAAACCAGAAATGCATGCCGAGTTTCAATTTGCATATTATTGGCATTCGACCCAAAAGAATTGACGAGATCGGCGAAGAACCAAAGAAATAAAGGCAGAGAACAACTGTTGCAGATATGAATTTGAACGTCTGAAAATCGGCTGTCAGGCTCAGGCCCTCTCTTCCTCCGTCGAAGCCCAGCTCGGACTCTCCTCCGGTGTTAAAGTTCTCTCCTGTCCGAACTCAACGCTGTGAAAGTTTCTGGTTTTATTTTGCTGGCGTGATTGTTTTCTGTCTGCAACTCTCTACAGAGGCACCAATATTCGTCTTCTGATCATATGAAGTCTTTTTGGGCGAAGCTCATTCAGTCAAAAGTTAATCCAAACACTTCTCAACTGAGTTTTTTTTTACCCATCGACCTTTTTTCTTCCTTCTACTGGTCTTTTTTTCTCTTCAACATTTACTCAAACACACTGTGGATTAGTGGAGAAATGAAGAATAATTAAAATGTGGGGTTAGGTATATATAGTAGTTGAAAGAGGATTTGCAAGATCTGTGTGGGACAGGAAGACGAAACCTGGATAATGGAGGTGTCCTAAGTGTCCATTTGAGTTCGCGTTAGAAGTTTTTTTTTTTTTCAATATGATTTATAATTTATAATATAAATGTATGAGATGAATTTTATCTTGACTTATGTAAATATATTTTTCTTACCTAACTCAAACAAGCACACTAAAATCGGTGAGTGTCAGAGATAAAATGTGGAAGAATGAATATTGAAGGATATGAGCCACAATCAAAGGGAGGAGGAAGCTATTTGCCTAACCCCATGAGTGGACAGCGGCCCCATGACCATGATGAAAAGTGGTTCCGGATATTAGCAGCTGGGTTACCTGGCCATGGACTGTCTCCTCGTCGATCCTCTGGGTTAGGTCATTTCCGTTAAAACAGACCCTCTTTCTCTACAGCTTTTCTAATATCTAATATATATCATAATCCAACCTTTCCTGGCTGGTGCAGGAGAACTTGATTTTTGAATCAAGCTCTTACTATGGAAAGTGACTACTGCCCATTCATGAACCAAAAAAATCAAAAATCGAAATAAGCTCTTTAATTAGATGCGATTACCAGAGCATCCAATGAAAGAAACGGGCCACGATCGACGACCTTCACCTCTCTCCTAATTCCTAAAGTAGCAAGCTCTGGTTTGATGGGGTTATTAGAAGTTGATGTAGTTCTTAATTTACAGGAACTAATTGTTAGTGGTTCCAATGAAGTTGATGAGAGAGTTTGCAGGGGAAATAGGAATGGAATTCTTCGAGCTGAGTGTGGGTGGGTGAGGCGTAGCTTCCTCCAGCCATGTTATCGTTATCCTTGAGTTTCTCCATTATATATATATATATCGTTGTCTGTGAGTACGCGCTCATTAATCTTTTCCATGAACTGGCAGATCCTTCAGATTAGAGTAGCTTACACGGATGCCATCCATCCTTGCTTATCTTCAAAAAATTAAACAATGAATTGTCGATCGTGAAGATTTGTCAGTCGTTGCTTTCTTCTTAACTACTAATTAAGTATGAGTATATATAAATGTATTTGATAAAAACTAGGGTTTTCATAATGCCCACTGAGCGAAGGAGGAAGAAAAGAGTGGCGCAGTTGGTGCATATATGTATATGGGAATCAATCATTTCATCAGATACAAGGCTACGTTCATATCATCTGATGGCATGATTATTATTATTCGCTCTTGTATGATTGTCAAATTCATCAGTGTAATTAAACTTGTGGTAAGAATGTAAATCAACTCAAATCATAAACTCATAAACGTTTATTTTTTTATTAATAATAAGTGTTAACATTATATGATAAAATAATAAACATATAAAAATAATAATAATTTAATTCAAATATATTTTAAATATGAATAATTAAAATTAAATCTATCAACATTTATAATTTATCATATTTAAAAAAGAAATTTCTATAAAATTCATATATAAAACTATTGAACATGCATGACAAAAAATAAACAAACCAACATGAGTTTAAGAGTAAGATGACAAAACTTAGTACGTAAACTCATAAGTTTAATTAAGTTTATAACTAGCTTGAGTTTAAAAACAAACCGACATGATTTTATAGACTAAAATTGTAAAATCAGTAATCTTGGAAAGTCAATTTGTCAGTCTGACAACGTCGCTCGTTGATAACTTTCCAAATTGAATTGCACTTATTTAATTAAATTATAACCATAAAACAAATGTAATCAGTAAATTAAAATGGGGAGCGACATAGGGTTCAGAATGATTAATTTTAATTGGGATGTGTAAAAGCATGCCCTGACAAGCAGCTCTAGTGAGATCATATCAAAAGAAATTTTCGATTAATTAATAGATGATTAAGGCACACGCGGGTCCTGGCACCCCGCAACTAAGTCTATCAGGCGGATTAGGCAGATTGACTATTATGGTAGGCCCAGAGAAATTCTTACTAACCCTACCTTGTCTTCTGTGATGGTACCGATTACAATTAAAGTATGATTTCATTTTAATTAACAACACCTTGAAATGGCTGAGGGTAAAATGGAGCAAAATCATAATTGCAGTGTTAGATGAATATATGGCCTTGGGTGGCTACTCGTTTCAGTGGAAACTCTTGAATTGAAAGACGTCATTTTTATCAGAGAGGACTCCCATCAAAAGAAAAAAAATCACACAGAAAATTATCGTTACGATTTATTCACGGTGTTATGTGAAGACAAATATTACTAGCTATACGATACAGATAATTTGATTTGATTGCGAGTCCGAGGAAAGAATAACGTGAACTATTGCTGTGCACCGCAGGACAGCGTCAATATTAATGCGGATGGGAGAAGTTAAACACAAACTTCAATAACGTCATATCCTCCTAGCCAATTATGCTTGCGTTCATACAGAACTTCCATGTCTCATATACGGCCACGCGAGAAACCACAAACACAAACTAGTCGTTAATAAAAAGGAAGGACTGGTTACTTGAGGAATGCAGAAGAAGAAATTAAAGAACGCCGGCCATATATCTATCAACAATTGGTTTCAGGATAAAATGGCGCCAGTAAACTTGTAAAAAAGCAAGGAAAATCAAACACAGCATGGATTAATTAATACGTGGGTACGTAGTAAGCAATAAGCATCCTGGTGACTGTCTATAAAATAAAACATGTGGTGAATCGCCTCTGATCTTTACTTAATTGGGCACATGCTGCTAACCACCTAGGCTTAGCTATCTCCCCCACGCCCTCCTTGTATTTTTCATTTCAATTCATACTCACAAATTTCTACTCACTTCATTATTCATCCATTGCCCATACTATGTATGTATACAACAAGGGTACGTCAGTCAAGCCTCATTTTCCTTTTGATTAATACTAATAGGAACAAGCCCCGTTTACGTCAAAATCAACTGATTAATTACACCCGGATTCATAAAGATTTGTAATACGAGTAAAACGTAACAGGGCTCCGGTTAGGATGTCTTGTGTTGTGGTGATAATAAAGAAATATGACCGTACAAATATCCCGCAATCTACGGTCCACCTGGGCAGATGATTCTCATTTGCAGATTTCTGTGGTCCCCACCTACCACGTCCTCCCACGTGCGTATCTGTACTGTCTGTCGGACTGCCACCTTTCTCCCCTCGATCCTCGAGCCCACGCCACGTGCCCCAATCTCCACCGTCGATTCCCAAATGCATTGGACCGTGCTTTGATTTGATGTCCCTGGGACCCTCATACTATGGGCTGGTCTCCTTGCGGGGCCCACTTTCTCCTACTTTTTTATTGATTTTATCAGATTGAGATCATTGAAATGACAGCTCTATGATTTGTTCGTGTTAGTGCTCGCGGCTGCTAAACTCATTATTGTTTCGATTTCATTTGATTTTCCTCCCACAGGTTTTGAAGCAGCTTCCTCATTTGACAGGTTTTTCAAAATGGATGGGTCATCAATATTTAAATTTGCTGAAACAGTCGTCACAGTCACCTTACCTGCAGTGTTTAGAAATTTGCACCAATAAGAACGGTACACAAAATGGCGCTAAGTAGATGGGCCAGTGTTTGCAACCTAGTACTAGCATATATTTGGGCTACGAGTGGTCACTCCAGATTGTAACCACGGAAATGTTAACAAAGGTACAAAGAAAGAGCTTTACCAAAAAAAAAAAAAAAAAAGGTGCAAAGAAAGAGCAATTCCTGCTTCTTGTCGTCTTTATCATATATGCCTCAAGATTAACTTTGAAAACGCATATGACCAAATCCAACGGGATTTTTTACGCCAAGTGCTTGTTGATGTGGGATTTGAGGAAAACTTTATCAACTTAATTATGAACCGTGTCTCCACCGTATCCTATAATGTGTTGTGGAATGGTAGCATGACTCAGTTTTTCTATATGAAGAAAGGACTTCGATAAGGGAACCTTTTCCCTTGTATTTTGTATTCTTTGTATGGACATGTTATCTCATATTATCTATAATGAGGCTAAGCTTGAGAACTACTGACCCATTCTAGCAGGAGGGGGGCTAGCTATTTCCCATCTCATGTTTGCATATCATCTTTTGGTATTCGGTGTTGTGACTGTAAAGCAAGCTAATTGCACAATGTAGTGTCTTGATCGTCTTTGCTTGAGTTCTGGAGCAAAAATTAGCAAGACTAATCATCAATCTTCTTCTCTCCCAATGTTCAAGTAGAGTCTAAGAGGAAGGTATGTGGCATTATGGAAATGATAGTGCCTGCTGAGGTGGGGAAATATCTTGGGGTTCCAATTGCAGGAGGAAGGAAGCCTAAAGAGATGTTCCATTATATCGTAGGCAAAGTCAAGTCAAAGTTAGCTTCATGAAAGGAGAATAGTTTTTCAATAGCCAATTGTATTATTACATTGGTTAAATTTGTGCCAACCATTATCCTTGTATATCCGATGCAATTTTCAAAGCTACATATATCAGTTTGCACTGAAGTTGAAAAGCTACACATGAACTTCACCTAGGGGAAAAGTGAAGAGCTTCATGGGTACATAAAAGCCTAAACTTAGTGGTGGGCTTGGTTTCAAAAAGCTGTCTTCATTTAGTTATACTTGCCGTGCTAAGTTGGCATGGAAACTTGTGAATGGAGCTAAAGGATTATGGGTAGAGGTATTACTTCACAAGTATATACTAAGGAATGATGAAAATCTATTGGTGGCAAGTAGTAGTGACTATGCTACATGGAAATTCATATCCCAACAACAAGAATTCATTGAGTTGGATCTAGATGGTGTAGTGACCTAATAGCTTGGAATGCTACGACTAATGGTGTGTTTTTACTGTGAGGAGCTCATGTTTCTGAATTGAGGCTCATTCGAGAAATAATTACAATGTTGAGTGATAGAGATATGGAAGTGGAAAGGAGTTGAGCAAGTAAGGGTGTTCTTGTGGATAGTTTTCAACAACCACATTCCCACTAATGCTTGGAGAAGTAGGTGGTCCTCTACTACTATATGTCAATTTTGTAAAAATGGCATAGAAGATACAATGCACATCTTGTGCGAATGTCAATAGTCAAAGCATTTTGGTTCAAGCTGTTAACCCAAGGTGTTCTGTCTGGATTGACAGAGATGCCTAGTAGTAGGACTAGTATGTTGGTTGAGGATAAAAATATCTCTCCTAGGTATCTATGGATCAAATACCTATGAATATGGCAGATCACTATGCACGAATGAAACTAATGGCGTTAACTAAAGGGGTGGTGTGTGTGCAGTGATGACAAAATAGTAATCGAGAGAGAATACCCATACTTTTAAGGTTTACCTTTTATTTATAAAATTTACTTATAAGGTTAGGGTTTAGACTTATGGGCCTCTGTACCTTCAAGCTCAAATGTTGTGTCGCTGTATCTATGTCACATAAATTGCCCCTTATCGGACCTTACATTAAATGGGCCTGATATGAGTCTAGAACACAAGGTATTTTTAACCCCTCTTCTCTCTGACCTTAAGAGATTGGTTTGCACTTAATTTCAAAAAAAGATTTAGGATTTAACAATGCTTGTGATTAGAGTCTCCTTTGTGGTGTTGCTGTCTGACTATTGTGGAAGTGGCAGAACCAAACATTATTTGAAGAAGAATTTGTAAAACCTTCGGATTCGACCTTTGCTGTTATGATCTCTTGGTCACATTTTATAATATTGCGAGATAGTGCGTGGGATAATGTTGAGGACGATAACGCTGGATTGAATGCCTGGTTATTTTGGCTGCCTCCTCCTTTGGGTTGGATAAAAGTGAATGTTGGTAGGGCTATTTCAGCGGCGCAAACCAAAGTTGGAAGTGTTGGAGTGCAGGATTTGCCCACACTCTTGGGCCTTGTAGTATTATTGAAGCTGAGTAATGGGCTATGTTGTAAGGGATTACGAATGGCTTGGGATATGGGATTTAGAAAGGTTATATTGGTGTTTGATGCAAAAAATTTAATCAACATGTTGCGGGATGGGACAAGCAATAAGGTGTGCAGTTTGTTTGTTTGTACATATTTTGAAGTTTATGGAGTTTTCCAGACATTCGCTTCATTCAAGAGAAAAAAATCAACTTGCTGATGAGCTTGCAGAAAAGGATTAACCACATCATGCTTATTCGAGTCTCGCTTGAGTTATATGTAGGAGTTGTTTTACAGAGAGCAATTGTGATCAATTTCCCCTCTACAGATGTAATTACGTATTGTCACTAGGGCTTATGCCCTCCCTTTAAAAAATAATAGTAGAACAGCAATTTTCACCTACCAAGCTTGACTTGTAATTTCAAGGAAACAAGACTTTCCATCATGTGTTGCCGGATATGTTAAAACTGGAAATGAGATAAAATGAAAAACAAATGCTGCAATGTTATTATTTCACCATTAAATTACATCATAAACATGATAAATGTTACATAATCTTATAGTGATAAGCAAGACTGTCTTAATGATGTTAATATAACAATAGTTTTTGAAATAGTTCTCTAAAAACTATATTTATTGTACTATTACTGTATTTATTGAACTCATTAAATATAAGTAATTTCAATCTATTAAAACTCTCAACTTTTCGTAATACGACATATAGTTGCCCATGCGAGAAAACGGGCCTGGTAGGGACCTACATTATTGATATACGTTGGCTTTTGTTTATTGTTAATGCTAATAAAATTATGATGGGAAATTGTCTTCTTGCAATGTTGTAAGGTAGTTTAGATTCAAATAGATTTATATTCATGATATATTAAAATCTCTTCACCAAACACTTGTGTCATTCAATGCCTTTTTCTCAATGACTGTAACACCTCATATTTTTAACAATTATAATAATATAAAATTGTGATGATTTTTTATAAATAATTACTGAAATTCAAAATAAACAAATTTGGGAAGTGTTACTGTTACACTTTGTATTAGGGTAAGTGCAAGACTAACTTATTACATTATCATAAATCCAAACCTAAACAAAAATGTTTTATTTGGAGCATAAAATAAAAAGAAAATAGCTAGAATTAATTGAACATTTTTTCTACACTTCTCACTACTAGCCCCAGCCTTTAGAACCTGTTTCACTAAAAGCACTGATTTTGTCACCCACGGTATTCCATTGGGTTTGAAAGAAAGGGTTAAGTACCAATTTTATCCTGGAAATACGTGCTCACGAACAATTTTGCTCTAAAAGTTTTCAGCGTAGCAATGTTGCCCCGAAAGTATCAAAACGTAGCAATGTTATCCCTCCGTTAAAAACCCTAACGTTGACCGTTAACGTTTTTAATGGAGGGGCAACATTGTTATGTTTTGATACTTTAGGGGCAACATTGCTACGTTTTGACGTAGCAATATTGCCCCTGAAGTACATGCCCAAGAGCAATTTTGTCCCTCAGTTAAAAACCCTAACGATCAACATTAGGGTTTTTAACGGAGAGGCAACATTGCTCCTGGGCGCGTACTTCCGGGGCAACATTGCTACGCCGAAAATTTCTAGGGCAAAATTGCTCCTGGCGCGTACTTCCGGGGCAAAATTGGTACTTAACCCTTAAAAGAAATGAGCCTAAAGATCATCCGGATCTGGAGCTTTGAAGGCTCCCATCACAAAAGTTGCATTCTTGATCTCAATCCTACTTACACGTCTTGATAGGAGGCAAATTTTGTTGGCATCAATGGTAGGAAACCTTGAAAACCATCGCGCAGGGGTCACGTGATCCTGATGCTTCGGAATGTACACTCGGAGTCCGACTCGCTTCTCGGTTTGTTTTTTTGTTTTTGTTTTTGTTTTTTGATACATAAAAGTTTTGGAGGGGTTCGACATCAGTCCCTCACCAAAGCCAGGGTACGGCTCCGGGCTCTATGAGCACTTACTGGAGACTTACGAGATCGCCTACCAAAGAAGTCCCAACGAAGGCAGAGGGGATTGAACCCACGACCCAAGGGCCTAGTCCTGAAACCCTTACCATCTGTGTCAACTCTCATTAGTCGGTTTGTTGTTGTTGGTAGGGGTGTTCACAATGCCCAAGGCCTGTGTGCGCCCGCTCATGCCCATGAAAAAATCACCCTACCCATCCCGAAAAAAAGAGGGCCAAAAAAATTTGGGCATAATTGGGCTGGGCATTTTGCGGGCAGGGCCGGGCATCGGACAGGGTATGCCGCCTTGCCCATTTGGCCCTACCCGGTACTCTCTCTCTCTCTCTCTATATATATATATATATATAATAATAATAATAATAATAATAATAATAATAATAATAATAATAATAATAATATATTATCTTCAATTTTTTGACCATTCCATTTTTTGATTCCATATGCTTCTTTCTTTTGACAATTTGAGGCTTTGATGCAACCTCTTAGAATTTTGGATGACTACAAGGCTTTGATTACAATTTTTTGATGCCTTGTATTATTTAATTGTTCACTTATAAATATTGATTATTTGTTAAGACATATGATTGTCTTTTTAATTTCAAGACCCAAGTTATAGAATTATAGATTTTATTTGTGGTTTGTAATATTATTTATTAGGTATAATTGAAGTTTCTTTTTTTTAATATAAAGTGTGATAGGGTATGACCACTTAGGCATAGAGGGCCCACCTTGCCTTGCTAAAAAATATTAGGGCTTTTATCAGGCAGGGCCAAACACTGAACCTCATTTTACTGCGCATGAACACCCCTAGTTGTTGGCACCAGAAGGCGCGAGAACTTGGGCCGGCGACCAAAAGAAAGAAAAGGGCTGAAAACTCTGGAGACATTGAAGCCTTTATCTGGGGACTCGACTCGCTCGAACTATCCAAACGGTCTCATTCCTGCTGTCCTGCTTTGATTAGCTGAATCAGATAAATCTCAGACAAATTGGTCCTTTCCGTCTGCGATCCATGGCGTCTTCCGTGTCCTCGCAATTCACCAACACCAACGCTTCATATTTCCCCGGGCCCTTTCACCTTCAGCAATCCCTAGCGACGCAGTATGCGACACCATATGTGGCAGCTTCTGCGGCATCGCCAGCACTGCAAATTCCTTCTGCCTCCCTTTATCCTTCTCCGGCACCGGTCGCTGGTTTGTATCCTCTGCCACAGTGTCAGCAGGTTGGTGGATGTTTTTGCACTCAATACATGCCTGCGCGATGACTTCTCTTGTAAATTTTATTTTGTTTACTTTTTGCATAAAACCAGGTAATTGCCTTTAACTCTTTTTTCATCATCATTTTTAACAACAGGCGCAGCAGCTGTTTCAAAGGGATGCGCAGACTAATACACCTGAGGCTCTTGAGAGTGTCAAGGCGGCCATTGCAAATAACGAGATTGAGCTTAAGGCGGAGACCAAAAAGAAAGCAGTTCCTCGCAAAGCTGCTGGCCAAACATGGGAGGATCCCACCCTTGCAGATTGGCCAGAAAGTATGACATTTTTTTAGTAATTATTTCTTCCCTCTAATTCATTTTGCCTGCATTACGGATTCCAATATTGAAAATAGGTCCAGGCTACTGAATTAGTGGTTTAAGAATGTAACGTATCCTTACATCCTGCTGAATCTTGCCATGTGATTTCGCGCTCCCCTTTTACAGCTGGTGCAAATGATGTTGATATGAAATACCGCTCTCTCTCAAGAGTTAATATTATTTATTAATGTCTCTTGTTATATTGGATTTGGCAGATGACTATCGGCTGTTTTGTGGTGATCTTGGTAATGAGGTGAATGATGATGTTCTTTCAAAAGCATTTTCTCGATTTCCTTCCTTTAACATGGCACGAGTAAGTCGATCCCTCATCTAACTAAATCTTTTACTTTTGGTAATTATCATATCAGTGTGAACAATTTTTATTTCCTCTTCAGATTTTTAGTTGAAGGAACAGAGTGTGA
Source organism: Acacia confusa (assembly GCA_037074495.1). Lineage (NCBI taxonomy): Eukaryota > Viridiplantae > Streptophyta > Magnoliopsida > Fabales > Fabaceae > Acacia > Acacia confusa. The sequence continues at coordinate 431,486 of CM073507.1, read as the reverse complement.
ATCTTTAAGGTAGGCTCTAGTTTATAACTTTCATTTCATTTAGATAGACATGTTATTATAATTGAAATTGAGGCATTATTTTGTCATCTGAGGTGTTACCATGCTGCTGCCCACTAACAAGTTAAAAAGCAATTGAGATGGTGTCGTTGAGACACTGTTTAGTACCTTATTGGATTTTAATCTTTGTTCTTCTTAATCAACTCAACTTGTGTTTGCGGTGCTTTTGGATTTACTAAGTAATTTGTTTCTATGACTAACATTCATTTGGTTATTTTTGTTGGTTGTCAGAGACAAACGAACTGGAAAAACAAAGGGTTATGGATTTGTAAGCTTTGCTAATCCTGCTGACCTTGCTGCTGCTCTTAAAGAAATGAATGGTCAGCTATATGCAAACTACAGATGTGCTTCTCTTTTCTCCCCCTTCCATCTGTCTTTTGTCATGCTTCGCCGTAGCCTTCCTAAATGATGAAGTAATTGCTATTTACAAGTTTACATCCAAAGTTTAAAATTTGACACTATCCATCAAAATATCACAGCAAGTGAAAACGTCTTGACAGTTGAAATCAGCACTTAAAAACTATGTGATTTGTTATGTGAACCTTACACCCCCATCATTTTCCCAAGGTCCTTTGCGTGGTCAATCTCTGATGTGTTTCTACTGAAATCTCTATATATGATAATTTTAACTATAATTTGTAACTGTAATGTTATAATTTTCTTTAAACTAGGGCAGTGTTTTGAAATTCAGATATTGAGATCCTAATTAGACTATTGTTCACAAGGGTTGTGTCTTGTGTGAACTTTCTCGGAAAAAACTAAGTACCTTGAACATGTTTCTAAACTGATAAACACGTTGGATCATCAAATGAGTTGCATGTTGTGGAGAGAGTAGTGTGTTTTTGTTAAAGTTGGCTGCGGCACTGGCCAGTTGGCGTTCTTAGTCTTTCTGTTTTTTGTAATCCTGAAGATCTAAGCTGACAGTAACGTTTGAAATTTATTGCTAAATCTATGCACCAACTTCTGTGCTATGATTTTAGGTAAATATGTAGGAAATCGGCCAATTAAGCTTCGCAAGAGTAAGTGGCAGGAGAGGACAGATTATGAGGCTCTGGAAAAGCAGAAGGTAGCTTTACTGATTTGAATTTAGGCCAGCATGTATCTTGCTTGCACTTATAAACTATGCTTAGTATTTCTTTTTCCTTTTTGGCTTACTATTATTTGGCAGAACCAAGCACAGAAGAAATTGAAATTTCCCAGGAAGAGTATACTGCACAAGTAACTAAGTTCGAATTATGTAATTCAGCCGTCCGAATGAATTATGAAACATTGTTCAGTGTACTGCTGTCTTTTCAATTTTTTTCCTAAATATTGTGATCTACCCTGTTTCCATGTTTATACCTCTGGAATTTGTGCCTGGTCATGTTTAGACTCGGAAAAACAAGGAAGAAGAAACCATCAGTACTAGTTTTTTTGGGAAAATTTTAAACCCCACCCGCACACCCACCCCTATTTGGCAATTTGATAAATTGGCAATATGGGGATAGAGCCCCTGACATCCTTTCCACATGTCCTGACCTGAAGGATGATGGATCCTGAAGCATTCTGTTGGAATGCATGTGAGGATTAATAGATATTGGTCTGTTTGGGTTGGTGGTAGAATGGTAGCTTAAAAGCTATCCGACTTTGAAAAAATCTCGATAGGAAAAAAGTCAGATTATTTATAATGATTTGTGTTTTGGGTTGATGGTAGTGGAAGTAGCGGGACCCATGTCAAAAAACTGAGAGTTTTTTGAAAAAGGTTAAGAAGTGGAGTGTTTTTCTTAACAGGTTTTTTTGTGAGATTTAAGTTAAGTAAATTTAAGTTTAACCCAAACTGACTCAAAATCAATTAGCAATGTTAACTGACTTTTTTTCCAAAGTTATCGTAGAAAAAGTTAGTAATCCAAACCATTGATACTGCTACTACAATGCTAAATATTATTCATAGGTACTGTATGTTAGAAGTGCTAAGCATTATCGAGATAAGAAATCTTAGTTAAAAGGACATATATTTTTTAAAATAATTTAATAATCTTTTTTAATTTTTCTATTCCCTCTCTTGTTGGGCATCATTAATTGGATTAAATTAGGTGTCGATGAATATAAAATCCTTATATTATATTAGGATTAAAATTAATTCTCTGAATATCTTATATTACGGAAGAGTAATAAGAGATGGTACATAAAAATTTTGACTTCAAAAAAACCACGTTATTTGATTCAGTTAAAATACGGAATGTTAGGCTCCTTAAGTGAGCCTGAATGAACGTATTTTTTTAAATTGAAACTCTGCGTAGGTTACGTACCAATTCTAGCTAAAAAAATTCCAGGGAGTCGGGGAGCATAATATCGATATGTAGAGGTAATGTGTCTTTTTTTTTTTTTTTTTTGTCCATATCCAGTGCTTTATTTTTGACCAAATTCTTTCCAATGCCATTAAGTACGCATAAAATGTACCCTAGAAACATGGGTTAAGTTTTTAAATATAGAAAATGTCCGAGATTCTTCTCATGTCTCCGGAGTCCGGACTCGACCAGGCGCCCAGTTTTTCTATTTAATCTGAAGTCTTTCTGCATTCGAGCATAGATTTTTTCCCCCTTCCTCTCAGAAATTGGTGGAATTTAGCAAACGATGTGAGAGTCTTGGATGTATAGTGCAAAACAGTTTGGGTACGCAAACGCACAAATCATAAACGAACGGATTGATCAAAGATACTTCACCAAAACAAATTTTTTTAAATACATTCACCAGCAACTAAGTTAACTAGATAGATTTGAACCAACAAAAAAAAATAATGGTGCCCTGACATGCCCTGTCACCGGATTTGCCTTCCTGGTAATGTTATGTTGGTAATTTTTACCATTTGAAACAAGAATGCGATGAGAAGATAGGATTGGATGTTTCTGTAACTCGAAAAACTCTACAACTCCAAAAACTTTTCTCCTGCCGCTGCTGTTTCAACTAGTAAGATATTATCTCTTTTATACAACACCAGGCAAAACATTGATCATCTCACATTGTTCGCAGAAAGCCACGAACTTCGATTAAGAATTTATTTAAATTTTTCCTAAATCTTTGGTAATTCATTCGATCAAGGGAGGAAGAAAGCTGATTTGCACTTGTTAGTGTGTGCAATGCATTTGCCAATCTTGCTTTGAGTCTTGGATTAGACTGTCGTTCGATCAATTCATTTCCCAATCTCTGTAAACAAATGCGATCCAGAAAGGCCTCTATAAAATCAAGTAGGGGGGAAGAGAGATTTTACAGCAGTAAATAGAGTTTGATGATTTAAAAAGAGTAATTGAAGGCTTGATGGTTCTATAGGGGAGTATCGATCATCATGAGAAAATAGCTGGTCTAAATAACAAAGTCCATATATGAAAATTGACTCGCATTAAAGGGGAAGAAATCATGGGAAGATAGATGCAAGCATGCCCATACTTCAAAACTCAATGTAAAATTTGCAGAGTAAGTTTCAGAGACATACCTGATAGAGGCTTTGCTCACAAAGAATTAGGGGAAGGAGAGCATCCGCTGCAGCGCTGATCAAATCAGAACTGAAACAAGAAGATCAGTACCATTAGACAGCGGTTCAGTTCATTAAATTGTAAGATATATGGTTCCATAGCCATGTTCATTTATTCATATACAAACGAACTCGGCATGTTTATCCACCTGTAATCTTCAAAAAGAAGTAACTGGAGCAATGAACGAAGGAACAAGCTCAGTAGGCCTTCCTGCAAGTTCCCATTTGAATCCTTTAGACCAGTGGCATGTGCACCTAAACCAATTCCACCCGCAACAGTTTCCTTGTAGTGGTATGAAGCAAGACCTTGGAGAGCTCTAAGGCACTTGCTAACCACATCTCCATCCTGAAAAATTGACAAGGATATAATGCCAACCACTATTAAAAGGGCAAGTAGAATTTACATTACTTTGAATGAAAAAGCATGGTGCAATACTGGTGAAATTATTCTTTCTTTTTCCTTTTATTTTAAATTTAAGAAATTTATTAAGGAAAGAGATTCTGAAATCAGTAAAAAGTTCTCTGTGCTCAAGAGTTCTTTTTGGTTTTATCTAAGCTTAAAGTTTTTCGATTTCAATTCTACGACTTCATAATTTTTTTGTTCCATAAAATGTCATTGGCAATTGAAGAAAGGCCAGATGAGACGTGTGTTACCTGATGATGGAGACCGAAATCAAGGGTTCTGAGTACATGAGCAAAGGCTTCGTCATTTAGTTGTGCAAATGTCTCAGGATAGACCTCTAATAGATGTGACAGAAGAGAGAAATACTGAAAGTAAAGCATGCTATATATTAGGATCTTGACAACTATTCCAGTACTTTTTCTACAAGATGGACAAGTATCTTACACTGTGACAAAGTTTAGGGTATTTCAGGAGGTCCATAGAAACCAATGGTGTGACTATGTGGAGACCAAAGTAAACCACCTGCGACACCAACCATTAGCTATTCGTTTATCAAACTTTATGAGACATGCAGAAGTGATGTAATAATATACCTGAGATATGTTAGTGCCTTGGGTCTCTATTGAATCTGATGAAAAATCAATCTGTTGTATTCAATAGTCTCAGTTATATTGGTCAATTGCGAGAGAAAAAAGTAGACCAATTTACAATTGCAAAGATAAACAACTTCAATAAGAAATTTCACCATGTCTTTAGAACAAAGACTTGTAAGAAGTTGAAGAAGGGCACGCAAATCTTTATACTTCTCAGTTTTAGCCTCACTGAGTAAGCTGCTCGAACGACTTATCAATATCTGAAAAGTAAGCAAAGACAGACTTGAGGGATAACAACAAGAAACAGTGAATTACTAGAGACACTGGAAAATTTACAGCAACAGTAATTGTTCATTGACTTTGCATGAGTGATAATATTAGATGACAAAGGCACTAACAACAACAACAGAGCCTTATCCTAGTAAGTAGGGTCAGCTACATGGATCGCATGACGCCATTGTACTCTGTTGAAAACCAGATCTTTGGATAGTCTATTAACCAAAAGATCTTAAGCTATAACCTTATTGAGTGTTTGTTTCAATCTTTCTCTATCTCTTTTTAGAGGATATTTAATCGACCCTCCTCACCGGCGCACCCAATGACCTTTAAACAAGTCCAAACCACCCCAAACGGTGATAACATTAGATTGGTGGAATAGAAAATAAAGGTAGGGCAAAGGGCCCAAATATGAACAAAATGCGGCTGGATCCCATATTCCTCATACCAAATTGTTCAAGGTGTATTTATTGAAAATTAATTCTACACATAAGTCCCAGAAGGTACTAAATGCTATAAATTCAGTACGGATGCTATATGAACTATGGAATGAGTACTACTCACATGAAACTTGAAAATTAATGACAGAAGGACAATTTGTAGAAAAAGGAAGCATGAATTTGCAGCCTTATACCAATTAAGAGTGCATGAAGAGTTGTCCTTTCTAACGTCCCATCCTCAAAACTAGTAAATGGATTAACATTTTTGCAGTCCCCAGACTAATGAAGAACTTAGGGAACAATTCATGTATATACGAGTCTTAGAAACGGGCTATACTATTCATAACTTATAAAGAGGGAAACTTATTGCATTTGACATTGATCATTCAATTCAAATATATGAAAAATGTCACGGAACAAAGTTTTTAGGAGCTGGATGCACCCTGACTGATTTTGGGGAAGGAAGCCACAAAAGAAACCTCTTCAGCCTTTTGAACTATAAAAAAGAACGCAGAGTCTCCAATGCCAGATTGCCATCTAAATTTCAAAATTTTCCTTCTGACTAAGTGTGCACCCATGTAAGAAACAACATAAATTATTAAAGAAACTGATGTAGGACAAGGAAGAAAAAGAAGATGGGGAGGAGAAAAGGGAGTAAGGTAAAACACAACCCAGGGCATTATATAAGAAGTTCAAAACACAATGACTTAAATTAAAAGATAGCATAACATAGAAATCAACTTAGGATAAAATAAAGCTTTACAAAGGAAACAAGATAAAGTCAGAAAATGAATTACTAAAACAAGTAAATCATTCCACGTTCCCCATCAGAAGCTTACCTTGCCAATATTGTGAGATGAGTAGAGCTGAAGCAAGCGCATGCAAAAATTAACAACAGCAGCAGTTTCTTGGGCCTCCAAGTAAGTAATTTGCCCACCAACCCAATCAACTACAAATTTAAGTAGCAGGTAGACAACTGCAGACTAAGCAAGAATTAGACATCAGTATAGAACAGATGTGAGGAAGTCTGGAGTTTAAAATTATTTGAGTAAGAATGAAATTGCAAAAACAAAGTTTACTTTAATGCATCAAGAAATAGGAATTTTCACATGATGAAAATAAAAAAGCTTGTAAAACTACCAAGAAACAATGGAAATTACAATCATGAGACCAGCACTACGAAATAAAAATCTGTAACTCAAGATACCAGAGAATGTTAGTGCTACCTCATGTTTATAGACTTCAAGAAGCACTAGTACAGAATTCATTACAGAGAATCCTAGCTCATAGAGTGCCTTCTGTGTTCGAGGTTCGGAAGCACTTGCAGCTCCACGTAACCGTTCTAATGAGCAGCTGACCTACATGGTATCTAAAATGTTATTGATTATTGATGAACTATTTTCACACAAACATGAGATTAAACTAAATTCTTGAGCCCTCACCGACAAGATGATATCTGGTTGTTGAGCAATACTTTTGAAATCACTTTTGCTGGACAGTTCCACTAAATAAGTCACTATGTGGCCCATGAGATTTCTTACATATCTTCGTATAAAAATTAGAGACATTACTGCACAGAATCAGAAAACTCTAGAAATTATAAGAAATTTTGGAGCAAACACCCACTGGTTTGATGCTTCTGAACTCATGCCTGAAGCTGAACGAACAAGTGTTTGAGCAAGTGACCTCTGAGAACAAAAATAACAGCACTTAGACAACTCACAGCGACAAAGTTGCTCAAGGATTAAGTCAACGAAGTCCTTACTTGATGAGCAGTGTCCAATAAGAATAAGGTCTTTTCAACAGAAAATGCAGCTGCCAGTTCTTGCCATGAATTCTGCAGAAGATATCATTTTTTTGGGAAACAAGAGATTACAAAGACAAGAGAATAACTACTACAAGTCTAGAATTAGAGTAAAGAAATACTCCCAGTCAAAAGCAAATCATCGAGGAAAAAGAGAAGGATAAAAAAGAAGCAAGGCAATCCAATCGTTGTTTGTCAAAGGCAAAGATTACCTTGAAATATGAGACAATCATGTCCAAAAAACAAAGTAAAATAAAAAAAAGATAAACAGAGCCTAACCTTCCCAATTTTATAAGGACTTAAGTATTGACTCACCAAAGTAACAAGATGGATGCACACATATTTTTGCTGAACCAGTGAATGAAATAACTGGTAACAAGTGAGGCCCTGGGAAAAATTGCACCAATCACATGTCAAGGTAGGTCAAAGTCCCAATGTCTTTTTCAGATACTCCTCTTTCAGGTTTTGAAACATTTTAAGATATAAAGCCCAATGAAAAAGCAAAGATTAATATCTGATTAGTTAAACAAAAGTTTTCAAGTGCCAGAACCATTCAGTTATATAACCAATAGTCATAGTTATGTTATCAGCAGACAGGTGATAAGAAATGTACATATGTTTCCTTTTACCACAGAAAAATGCAGCAACTATTGATTTTTTCCATAAAATGAATGCATAACCAACCACCAATTTCATATGTTTCAATAATCTATATTTGTATAACTGATATTCAAAATCAATATTTTTGGACTAGCTCTTGAAAAATGCTCATGAAAGTCAATAAATAGCTTTACAACCAACCAGTGTTTGACATACACTACGAGTTTTAATCCAATGCATTAATCTAATGTCTTTGTTAGGAAATATTGTATTAGGAAATAATCAATTGTAATCAGTATTAATTAGTACCCCTATGAATTAGGGATTAGAGGAAATCAAGGACTAAATATCATTAAGAGCCATTAATGCTTAGGGCTCTCTCCTCTTGTATAAATACACCACATATGTACATGAATAGACAAGGAATCTAGATTATTTCTCTACATGGTATCAGAGCCATTTGAGATCTGATTCCTGCATTTTTTTTCTAGTTTTTTTTTTTTCCTGTTTCTCATCTGTCTAGCGAGAGAGGGAACGTGAGAGAGAGAGAGGGTGTGTGAGAATCCATTTCCCAGCGTATTTAGCCACCATGCGCCGCCTAGACGTGCTCAGAGGGTCCCGATCGGCGGAACCCAGCAAACCGACTCCCATTTTGACGGTGCGTGATGGTACACGCGCTCACCAGAGCTTCGCTGTCAGATCCATGCGCCGGTGCGTGAAGGCTTTTTCCGGCGAGTTTCTCGACGCCGTTTGCTTTTCTGGGATCGACTCTTTGTTCCCGTCGTGACCCAGGTGGTTTCATCCTCATATTTTGTGGTTTGTTTCTTTGGCTTGTTGGAATTTGCTCGTTTTTTTGGAGAATTTGCTCGTTTTTTGGTCTTGTATTGTGACTGTGCAACGTTAGTTTGGCTAAGCGTTGTGGTTGCATTGTTTTATTGATCCTTGTGTGATCATTTGCTGCTGCTTTGATCATTTGGCCGTGTGTCTATGATGTAGTCATTGTTGTAACGGCTGGATTTTTTGCTTCTTGGTGGCTATCTCACCTTTGTGTACCTCTAGTAGGTCGTTTGTTGGTTCCTTTAAGATTGTTGTCTTGTGTTGACTGCACTCTTGATTATTGGTTTGGTACTTCCTCTACTAGTTTTTGTGGTGCTCAACTTACTAAGAGATGCGCAATGGCTGTATCCACGTCTAGTTCTTCCATTGCTCTTGCTACAGGTAATATTGCATCTAGTCTTGCTACTTCTTCCTCGAAGTGGATCATCGATTCCGGTGCTACTGATCATATGATAGGTAATCATCATTTGCTCTCTTCGTACACGCCATATGCCACCCCCTCTAGTATAACAATTGCTAACAGTTCTTACTCTCGTGTCCTTGGCTCTGGCACTGTTCAACCTACTCCGTCCGTTTCCTTATCACATGTCTTTAATATCCCTGATCTTGCATTTAACCTTTTGTCTCCTAGCAAGCTTACTCGCCAATTAAACTGTTTCATCACACTCTTTCCTGACCATTGTTTGATTCAGGATCTCACAACGAAGCAAGTCATTGGTCGGGGCTATGAATCCGGAGGTCATTACTTCCTTGAGGATCAGGTATCGCATTCAGTTGCTTGCTTTGGTGGTTCGTCTCCTTTTGACATTCATTGTCGATTAGGTCATGTGTCTTTGTCTTCCCTGAAGAGGATGTATCCTCAATTCCATCATTTGTCGTCTTTAGAGTGTGAGTCATGCCAGTTTGCTAAACATCATCGTGTTCATTTGGCACCTTGCGTTAATAAACGAGTTGCGTCTCCTTTTGATTTGGTACATTCTGATGTTTGGGGTTCATGTCATGTCGAGTCTAAGCCTGGTTTTAGGTACTTTGTTACTTTTGTTGATGATTTCTCTCGTACCACCTGGCTCTACTTAATGAAAAGTCGTTCCGAGTTGTTTTCTCACTTTTGCAATTTCTGTGCTGAAGTCAAAATTCAGTTTGGTGTGTCTGTCAAAACCTTGCGGAGTGACAATGCTAAAGAATATTTTTCTGCCCAATTTCAAACCTATATGCTCCAACATGGCATGCTTCATCAGTCCTTCTGTCCAGATACACCAGCTCAAAATGGTGTTGCAGAACGCAAGAACCGACACTTATTAGAAGTTGCTTGGGCTCTAATGTTTCAAATGAATGTTCCCAAACCCTTTTGGGCTGACGCCGTGTCTACTGCGTGCTTTCTTATAAATCGTATGCCATCGCCTGTCCTCAATGGTACTTCTCCATACGCCACCTTATTCCCTTCCAAACCCTTGTTTCCTGTTAACCCTAAAATCTTTGGTTGTGTCTGTTTTGTTCGTGATGTTCGTCCCACTGTTACCAAACTTGATCCTAAATCTCTTAAGTGTGTCTTCCTTGGGTATTCTAGGGTTCAGAAGGGTTATCGGTGCTATTCTCCTACTCTTCGGCGTTACCTTGTGTCTACAAATGTCACCTTCCATGAGTCGACCTCGTTCTTTCCTGTCTCTCCTCCAGGTCCATCCTCTAGTCCTACCGACCCTATTGATGATATCTTGGTTTATCAAGTCCAATCACCATCAATTCCAGCACCTGATCCGGTACCTGCTAAGCCACCTATTCATTATGTGTATCAGAAACGCCCTCGAGCAAGTAATGGCGCCGTTCAGGTTTATGACCCACCAGTGCTTGCTTCAACGTCTGATCCCAAGTTAGATTCTCCTGCATCTGTTCCTGAATCAGGTAGTGTGCCTCCTGCTTCAGATATTGTCCCTAACCCGGATATTGTTCCTGAATCAGATATTGTGCCCGCTTCTAATGACTTATCCATTGCTCTTCGTAAAGGTAAGCGTTCTTGTACCTACCCTATTTCTTCTTTTGTTTCCTATAACCACCTTTCCCCTCCATCATGTTCCTTCATAGCCTCCTTAGATTCTATCCACATTCCTACTACCTTTCACCAAGCCTTGGCCCATCCTGGTTGGTGTGATGCTATGAAAGAAGAAATGATGGCCCTTGATCAGGCAGGTACTTGGACTCTCGTTGATTTACCTCCGGGAAAGAAGGCTATTGGGTGCAAGTGGGTGTTTACAGTTAAAACAAAAGCTGATGGCATCTTGGAACATTTGAAAGCACGGCTTGTTGCCAAGGGGTATGCTCAGACCTATGGCATTGATTATTCGGAAACTTTTTCTCCTGTGGCCAAACTATCCTCTGTTCGTCTCTTCATCTCTATAGCAGCTACTCATGGTTGGGACCTTCATTAGTTGGATGTTAAAAATGCTTTCTTGAATGGTGAGCATTTGGAGGAAGTTTACATGGAGCAACCACCAGGTTTTGTTGCTGAGGGGGAGTATGGGAAGGTATGTCGTCTTCGAAAATCACTATATGGTTTGAAGCAGAGTCCTCATGCTTGGTTTGATAGATTTAGCGGGGTGGTTAAAAGGTTTGGTTTGAATCAAAGTAAGTGTGACCATTCAGTATTCTATCAGAGCACCGATGATGGCATGATTCTCCTAGTAGTATATGTTGATGACATTGTCATTATAGGGAGCAATACTTCAGGAATCTCATCACTAAAGGCGTTTCTTAATTCTCAATTCCAAACTAAGGATTTGGGTCAATTGAAGTACTTTCTTGGAGTTGAAGTTATGCGAAGCAAGAAAGGGATTTACTTGACGCAGAGGAAATATGTACTTGATCTTCTAAAAGAAACTGGGAAACTAGGAGCAGCACCGAGTAGCTTTCCTATGATTCCTAATCCTTTCTTGGATATTGATGATAGCATACCATTCGATGAGTTACCGGAGGATGTGAGAAAGAAGGTTGACTCGGAGAAGATCAAGCCATTTGCCTATCCTGAAAGATATCGTAGATTGATTGGGAAACTAAATTATCTCACAGTGACTCGACCCGATGTAACTTTTCCAGTTAGTGTTCTTAGTCAGTTCATGACAGCTCTGACCGTTGCTCAATGGGAAGCATTAGAGCATGTCTTATATAACTTGAAAGGCTCACCGGAACGTGGCATACTCTATAAGAATCATGGTCACACCAAGATTGAATGTTTTTGTGATGCGGATCATGCGGGGTCAAAGGCTACCAAGAGGTCCACCACAGGATACTGTGTGTTTGTGGGTGGAAATCTAGTATCATGGAGGAGTAAGAAGCAAGATGTGGTTTCTAAGTCAAGTGCAGAAGCTGAGTACAGAGCCATGTCTCAATCAGTACAAGAAATTGTGTGGATTCATTAGTTGATGAAGGAAGTTGGTCTCACTACATCTTTGCCTGCAAAATTGTGGTGCGATAACAAAGCTGCTTTGCACATAGCCTCCAATTCTGTATTCCATGAACGCACAAAGCACATCGAAATAGATTGCCATTTTGTGCGTGATAAAATCAAGGAGAACTTCATTTCTATAGGACATGTCAGGTCTAGCGACCAATTGGCTGATCTACTAACTAAAGCCTTAAATGGGACTCGGGTTGATTATCTTTGTAACAAGTTGGGCATGATTAACATCTATGCTCCAACTTGAGGGGGAGTGTTAGGAAATATTGTATTAGGAAATAATCAATTGTAATCAGTATTAATTAGTATCCCTACGAATCAGGAATTAGAGGAAATCAAGGACTAAATATCATTAAGAGCCATTAATGCTTAGGGCTCTCTCCTCTTGTATAAATACACCACATATGTACATGAATAGACAAGGAATCTAGATTATTTCTCTACAGTCTTGAAAATAAAAATAAATGCAAACAATATCTCATTAAGTTCTTGAAACATAACAAGTCAACAAAAAAAACACAGGTCATAAGAGTTCCAAGTTGAAGGGTCCTGGGTCACCATCATATGAAAATATAGGTTCCAGATTAAGACCTATAGTATTTATTCATGAATGATAATAAACACCGTTTTTACAGCCTGAACCCAATGGAATTCTGAGTCATAGCCCCATTGAAGGTCATATATATGTTTACAAACACCGGGGTGCAAATATTGATGCAGATTACTTAGTTTCAAGGGCAACTGAAGAAAGAAGAGAGAAGTTAGCAGTCAACTAAAAGATGGCATCTATTGTATAGAATCAGTTAGGTCATCTTCCTAGGCCCTAAATCAGATTGTATAGCTCATTAAAAATGAATATTCATGTAAGAGATTACATTTAAGAATGCTCATTATTAATACAAAGGCAGCCTAGGAAAACAAACGTGTGCAAACAAGTGGTCAAAAGAGACCTAAAATTGTTGCAATCATGGGGTTTTTAGCTCAAACCTGCAGAAACTTTTCCCCTGGATATGATGTAAGCGTTATCAAGGATATGCGAACAATAATATCAAGGACAATTTTGCCTTGGTTATGCTCTCCAAAGAAATTAATCAAAGCCTCTTTCGAACTATGTCGGTGACGATGACCGGAATTCAAGATGTTGTCCCCAACTCCATCTGAAGACATTAGGTAAGTACGAGACCACCTTGCAAGGAACCATACAATTGACTGCACATAACACAAAGAGGATAGGAAGATAATTAGTTCCTGATGCGAAATTAACTAACAAACTCCTAAATGCAGTATCACACTTCAAACTTAAGAAGCAAGAAATTAATAGAGTACTACCTCCATAAGTCGAGGACTGAAAATTGATGCCCTCATTTCTGGATTCAGGCACTGCTCAGCAAATCTTATAATTGAGCTGCATTAGTTAGTTAGGAAAAAGATTTCAAGTTACAATCAGATCAGACATCATATCAAATGCAAACCTTGACATGAAATAATATTAAACATTATCCTGTTGCTCCTTCAAGCAAGGAGGAAACTTCTTGTGCTTAGTGCAGGAAAAGGTGAAATGACTTGAGCATAGGAAGAAGCATCTTGTGCTTAGGGCAGGAAAGGTGCAATGACTTGAGCATAGGTCAATACAGAAGATCTAAGAAACCTTGCACAAAGTATGACATAGCAATTTGACCAAGGGTTTTTGACACGCTACAGTTTTTGACAGAATTTTGATTTTCTAGTTCTACCCCTGTCCATGACAAGAAGTCCTTTGATTCTTTTAAGTTCATGACTTTCATTTTTTTATTTTGAGTTGGCATTCTACCTCAGTCTCTCTCAGCTTATTCCACTCAAAAAGTTTTATTGTCAAGCCCCACAAGAGAGAGATGGAAAAAATTTTATGGTCAGCCTGCACTTGAGTTCAAAGCAGATGCAGTTCCCGTATAAAGGAATGTTGTGCTTTATACTTCCAAATTTTTTCAATAATAAAAGTAAATAATTTTTTTTTTTGGTTTTTTGGAGCTTATACCAGTGCTTTTTGAAAGCTTTAGTTGCAATTAGGAAGCATCTTGAGTATGTCCCCAAAAGTAGCTGAGCAGAGTAGCAGACCCTAACAGAAGGTTACCTGGAAAGCAATACAACAGGATGCTTATCTGCTTCAACATCAGCAAATTGTGTATGTATCGCATTAGGAACCTAAAAATCACACAAGCACACCCTTCCATGATTATTTACATCACATGACAGTCCCCAGACAAAGATAAGAAGTAAAACACATATTAACAAAGAACATGAAAATGCAATCCACATACCAAAGGTATTTCTCCCTCTCCTTCATCTGCAATTACATGGCCAATAATCAGCAACAATGAATAAAGTTCTTCCAATGTTTCAGTCATGTCAATAATGCCCCTGCCCTACAAGTAAAGTATATAACTTCAGCCATGGAAAACCCACATCACAGAACTTGATCACTATTCACCAGTGTTGTTAAAACGTAGAGTCTACGTAGAAACAGTAAGGGTGAGAAAAAACGTAAAATCGGAAAACGAAAATGAAACGTAAGAGTTTACTACGTACTAAAAAAAAAAAATCCAACATATATAAAACCAAAACACACCAATACATTAAAGTCATCACAAATTTAAGTCCAAACACTAAAGGAAATAATTAAATTCAAACTCAATTATCATAATATATATTAAAATCTCAGTTTTGCCCCACAAATATTTTAAATATTCACATTTAAGTCCTTCTTCAGAACTTTCAATGTTTGCAGTTAGGTCCCTGGTCAAAACGTACGTTTTGACCAGTAACCAATTAGGTCTGGATTGTCTTTGAGGGGAGATCTGATATATTGAGAACTAGCGCCGCGCTTGGACCTTGACCAGTCGACCTTCATCTTTCGTCATCAACCTCCACCTCCTCGAAGTCGCTGGCAGTCTTCACCTTCACCATCGTCACCGCCAGCTACCTCCTTCCTTCACCCTCCACCACAACCGAGAGATCCGACAGCGGTCAACGATGAAGAAGAAGCAGCCGCCAGCATCTGAAACGGTAAACTTGCCGATTTTACCGATTTTACCGAGTTGACATGGCGTTTCAACCGTGTCAACTCAAAATCCGTTCCTACACCCGTCTCGCAACAATTTTCGACCACAAAACGTAGAAACGAACGTTTCTACGTTTTTGAACGACGTTTTCACAACACTGCTATTCACTAATAATTGAAATTTCATACATGCAGCATCTGAGATCAAAACAATGCATTCTCTGCACACAATAGGAATAGAAGTGATTCATTACAACACAAATAGAAAGCACAGGTAGACTTGATATTCGAGAGCTAATTCATAAGGGGACGTTTTGGAATGTGAAATTCAATAGAGCACAGAAGGATAGAGAAATTGGCTATATGGATCTTTTTAGTCTACTGCATAATTATGGCATTCAGACATAGATGAAAAGCCTTTCCGGGATATAAAATCAGCGTAGTTTTTTTAATGTTGAGAAGTTGCATCTTAAACGGATATAAAAAATTGCATCTTTTAATTGCTTCTCCCAGGAGTAACAAATCCTTGAGGTCAAGGATCCTTTCAGGGGGCGTCATTGAAATCCGGGATAGGCTGTAATAAGAATCAGTTGGTTAGTTGAATAGTTGGCTAGAATCTAGATGAACTAATTCCGTAACATTCCCTATGATATATAGAAAGAGAATATATTGCAATAAGAAGTGAGAATGAAATGCAATAGCTACTCTTCCAGTTACTCAGATATTTGATATCACTGTCTAATTTTTCAGCAACCTATTTCTGACATTTTAGGTCTAAATTACTATTCTTTCCGTGGATAGGGGCAGCAAACCAAATCGGCAGACTGGTAGCTGAAATTTTTCATCCAAAAAAGCTATCATTCATGACCAAATAGATAAACTACCTGATTAAGGCGTGCAACCCGCTCAGAAAATAGTCTTGTGAGCAAAGGAATTGTTGCATCAACTGCAGCTCTTGCAATAAGAGCATAAGAACTTAGCCTTTCATCCATGGCTACAAACACAAAAAATCAAAAAATTCATTGAAGTCCTATACGATGAAGTTAGTCTAACAATCCATCTCATTATTTTGCAAAGTGAATCAGGCGACAACAAAGAACACAACAATTGTAATAATGATAACTAAATCTTAGCATGTGCAGCTCATTAAATATTTATTCCATACCAGATATGGAAGCATGAATATTGTACGCCTCTGCTTCCTCATTAAATGCTGATGCAGCAGCCACTAAATAAAACAAGAATAATTACTATTATAAAATAGTATATGGGGCAAAAAGAATAGAAATCCAACAAAAAAATGACGACCAATAATGGGAAGCAGCTTATAGGTATTACTTTTCAGCTCGCATTCCACAATAAAGCCAAAGAGATTGGCTGCAGCTGTTATCCCTTCCAATGGAAGCAGAGCATCCCCAGTGACAGCATTCATTGGCTGAATTCAAATTATATAGTTTAGTTTGATCAGCAGAACTAAACAAGCTCATAAACTTTGACTTTAAATTGGAAAAATGCTGATGCCACATTAATCAACTTCCATTTTAGCTGATGGTGACAAAACTATACCTCTTTTTAGGTTTGCAAAATTTAAAACTTTCATGCATTAATTATAAGAAATAATAACAGTCTAACGCTTTATTAGATTACTACGCATTAAATTTCACCACCACCCCAGAGAAGGCATAGCATAGAAACCTATCCAAATAAAAATTAATTAATGCAAATCAAATTGCATCTGAATGGATACCATAAGAAGGGCAGTCCAAGTATCCAATAAGGCATCACGTGCTTCCCAGCTCCAAGTCTCCTCTTCTGTGACGTTAGTCATGAGGACTTTAATTACTTCAGACATCAGCACTGACAGAAAGGTAAGAGTTCCGAAGGGCCTAAGGTATCAAAGAGAGAAAGATTACTCATCTTAATCAAGCTTTCAATGAGTATTGAGTAAGAAAACTACAATCATGAGGATGCAAACCTTAAGGATTTTAGGAGAATGTCAAAAATGTATGGAGTTGTTACATTAGCAATGGCCAATAATGCACGACAACCATCAAGCATCTCACTGAATGAAATCAAAACAATGAGAAGGTCAGATTTTGACAGTAAATAAAAATAAAATAAGGGTTAATACAATCTTTGATCTCTCAATTTTGCCTTCATTTTCGTTTTGGACCCTCAAGTTTGAAACCATAGGTTCTGGTCTCTCAGTTTCATTCTATTTAAAACATTAGTCCATATAATTGAATAAAAAATTGGACAATTTTGCCCTCGAGGGACCAAAACCAAAATGAGGGCAAACTTGAGGGACCAAGAATTATATTGACCCTTGTATATTGGGTTAATACAATCTTTGGTTACTATTACGGTGGGGTGTGAGTGAGCAGGTGCAGCTGGCATTCTAAGGATATAGGGATCTAAATGATGACAAAAGAGGCAAGACCTTTCACTTTTCCCCTCTTCAATTTCCTTTGAAACAACATCAGGAGGATCTACCCACTCTATTATCCCAGACAAGAGTTGCAGAAGATGCTGCTCATGCATTTTCACGTTATCTAGATCATGTAACAAAGACATCCAAATTTAGATTTAGAATTTCAAAAGATTGGAAATCATTGGGAAAGGGAGTAATACAGGAATGCAAATCACAGTGACTAATCAAGGAGCAACCTTAGCAATCTAGGTAATTAACAAGAATCTGGAGTTATGGTAGCAGTTGAATCATTCAACTTCAAAGCTATATACATAAAATCATTTCTAAGCCCTGAAATTATTGTCCTGAACAATATTCAATTCTTGAGGCACACAGTCTATAACCAGAACCCTATCCTCTATGGCTATATTTTTATTCATCATATGACAATTCTTAGGCAATAGAGTTTGTGAAAGAACAATTTAGTTTAATCTTGACACAAATAAGAGTTAGTAGACTACCAATTCACCTAAAAGTTGATACTGTAAAAAAAGTCATCGGTCTCTCCAAAGAGATTTTTAAAACCTCAAACTAAAGTATTGTTTTAATGGAATAAACAATCAATTAATAAAAAAATGTTGAAAAGGAAACAATTATACCAGAATCAAATATAGTTCCTGTCAAGGTGCAAAATTGTACAATTAGTTTTCTAGCAGAGGAAGCAATAGGGCTGTCAGGCCAATGGCCTTCACATGAAAATTTCTGCCTCAATGCTGCATATAAGTTCAAAAGCCATCCAACATGACCGCTTAACACTAAAACTTCACGCCAAGCTGGACCTGGCTGCAAATAGCATCAGAAAAGGGTCAAGAATCATCGGTAGGGATCCATGGACAAAATTTCTAGTAATGAAAGTAGGACTTTTCATGCCTAATGACCAGCAGTAATCAGTATGTTGTTATTTGTTACATTATCAACTGCAATTTGATAACAAAACAAATCTATTACCTGCACTAGGTTACATTCAGACCTTCTTGGAGAATCCCCATCTTGCCTAACTCCAGCAGAGAAGCCATTCAGACCGCCTTTTGTCTCACCATTATTGTACTGAAAATCCCAGTTCAGGATTTGAAGCATGAGACGCAACGAAGCAGTGCAAACCTTAACCTCAGGTACAGCAGAGTTAGATTCAACAATCCTATTTGTGACCTTAGAAGCAGCTTCGTGTGCCCAACAGTAGAACATCTATTATTAAGGCAACGCAAAATAAATAAATAAATGTGGACAAAAAGAGTGGCCACAGTAATGCAAAACGAAAGAAAGACATCAAAGAATAAAGACCATTCTGGGGAAAAAAAACCTAAAACCAACTGGAATAAAATCTGACAGCATAGTATGGGAAGAAGAAAACAGAAACCAGAAGGACCTTCAGGTAGTCTAGCTCAAGAGACCTCCTACACTGCTCATGAAATTCCCTTGGAAGACCCATGACACTTGAGGTAGATGGAGAAAATTCTGATACCTATAAACAAAATATTCATGACAAGATTAAGAAAAAAAATGAAATATCTGAAGCAGTAAATGGTAAAAAAAACCTGGCCAGAACACAAAGAAAAAGGTGGAGAACTGTATATTCTGCATTTCTTTTAAAATGCAGGAAATGGTAACCAGTATTTACAGTTACACAAAATCAAAGGAGATTAATCTCCTTTATTAGTGCCTAAAACAGAGCCTCAAATAAAAACAAAAATTAAAAAGAACACGATAACAGGCTATAATACAATTAATACAAACAAGTCCACAATAAACAGTTGGATATCTAATGAAGGAAATATCCTTCTAAACTCAGGATTGATTACAACGGAATCTGTTGTAACTTGTGCATTTTGCCAACAAAGAAGCTTAGGCAAATTAGTACAGCCTCTTCTATGAGGAATGGAAGAGGAAAATGGAAAATATGACTAATTTCTTAGGCCATTGTAGCTGGACATGAGAGGAAGTGATAAAAAAAGGAAATGGAAACTCTTTGCTTGACTTTTGAGAGGTCAAGAACTCTCCCATGACTCTCTCTTGCCAAAACAGTGATTCTTCCTTGCCATCCCAGTCCCATTGCGCCAAAGCCTAAGAAATACGATCACCAGCATCTGCACAGCAATTGGGCCTTTTGCATCATGGGCCCTGATATACTGCCAGTCCCCTCATTTGCTTGTCTTGGTTTCTTCAATACACATCTCAAACAGAGAAGTGAATAAAAAAGGCAAGGTAACAGCGACTATGAATATCAATGAATAAAAAATAAACAGTTATCTATCGGATAAACAAAATATCCTTCTTAATTAATCTCATGATTGATTAAGAATGGAATCTCAGCATTTTCACAGCCAACAACTAGAATTTTAAATTTGCTATAACAAAGTTTTATGTACCAATGATTCCAGGAAGTTGATTCCAGCAAACTGCATATCTAACCCGTGAATCCCCATGATAGCCTGGTTCACCTGCAGCTTATGAAATTCTTAAGCATGCATGAAAAGGGAAGTTGGAGTTCCAAATAGAAACTCTGACTGAAAGCATCAACAAAAAAATTGTGGGACAGAAAGAGAACCACATAGGGTTTTGGAATAAAAGGCAGTTGGTAAATGAGAACATATTAGGATCTAGAGAGGCAGCAGATAAGATGGTATTGCATGGCTTCTTAAATAAAATAATTCATAGTCAAATAGTTTGTTTCGGATCAAGCATGATAGAATTTCAAAATGCTCCCATCTCAAACCATAAACCACAAAATTATTTCTTTAAAGACCAAAACAAATCTAGCCATCCAACTAGTTATAGTGGTTCAGAGCAAATGTGTGATCAATTCTACACAAGAGTTGAAATACCCTAGTAATTGTTTAGGGTCATAGAAAAATACAACATTTTGAGATCAGAAATACAAGAATAAAAAGGAAAAACTTAACTTTGTCAAGAGAGGCATATCGACAGAAAAACTGAAGGGAGATAAGGAAAGAACCAAAGATACTGGCACCTGATAAAAGAATGTCTCTTTCTCTGCAGTCGTAAAATCAAGCCTGCACAAAGAAATAAGAAATTACTTACCAAGATTACTAAGAGTACAAGAGAAAGGGAAAATGTGCCACTTACCAACCCCTTTTCATCAGCTGAGCAGCCACAGAAGAAACCTTTGACTGGACAAAGCCATCAGGAGAGCTGGCATGCTGCATGACATAGCATATACAAAAGCTGCAAGCAACGTTTATTCAAACAAAAATAAGCAATAGCAGGACAAACCATAGCGTGATTGGGTCCTGACAGAAATGTTCTAATAAAATCAAACTGATACAATATAGATTCCCAGCTCTTAAGACAAAGGCATAAAAACAACTATGTAACTTGCCACTAACATAACGCACTTATGAACACATATATGGATATGAGTATCACAACTAGGTGGATTAATTAGCACGCCTTGAGAAAATATGACACAGATCTGTAATAGCCAGTAATATAAGTAGGGAGTCAGAGACCCCCATGACATAAATTTTGCACAAGATAACAATGTTAATGAATTCAAAGGTTTAAGAAAACCTAATCAAGCCTCTCTTATCATCAGAAGTAAGAAAACCCCATTCTCTAATAGCTGCTTCACGGATTGTTGCAGCAGCTTGGAACCTTGCATTTGCTACCAGGGAGTTTTCTGCAAAAATAAAATTCAGCACAGTATCAACATGCAATACCCAAACAAAAAACACCATGCACGCCAAATTGTACAATTAAACTTAAATTCTACACTTAAAGCTGCCTGATACGGAGAGTGGATGGTGTTGGTGGGATAACTTGTCCAAGAAGAAATATAAAACTTGTTCCCCTCCTTTTAGTGCTGAGTAAAGAGGAGGTCAGGTGAGACGTTCATACAATAGACTAATAGAGTACCGGCCAGTAAAGACACATGAAAACCAAAGCAGTCACAACTGATATATCACTAGGTTGGGACATAATGTGGACTTTTGTTTACTATACATCATTGTGGATGTTAACAATTCTATGGTTAGCATCGAATAATCTTCTAGGATAACTACAATAATTATTTTACCCAGCAGATGTACGAACCCAAGAAATTTGTTTCTACTGTCACTAACTGGACACAAAAGTTGTATTTGCAATACTTTAACATAAAAATAAACCAATACAGAGGAAAGAATTTATATTACAAAATTCTGCACTTTCATAACAATATCCCTAGCATGATAGAATTTAGGGGAATTAAGAGAGAGAAAAGGGAAACTAGAGCCAGAATCTGAAATTCTAGTATATTCAAGAACCAGAATCTGAATTCTTGACCAATTAGACAAATCCAATTCTGTATATATTCATTCATACTGATATCATTGTTTACAAGAAATATATAGACATAACAGATAGGATAACTGCTAATAACGTCCTTGTAACTTCCTAGAGATAAGATATACATAACTTCCTAAGAATACACATAACTTCCTAATGATAGGGTGATGTTTAAATGGCCTTTAGGTTTAGAAAAGAGATGAAGAATAGACACAAGAAAGGAGATTAGAATAGAGATAGAGATGAGAGCTCCTAGGCTCTCACAATTCTATTATTGCAAAGCCATGTCAAATCTGAAATCTGAATGTACAATGAGAGGATGGGCTATTTATAATACTATAGCCTCCTTCAAGTCCTAACTAATTCTAGTTTATGATTTATGACTAATTACCCTACTAACTATCTAGTGTACAATTAGGTCCCTAGGATTATCTTACAATTAGGTCCCTAAATGCATATTATTATCTTTACATATCATAGGGTATAACTTCCTAATGATAACTTCCTAAGGATAAAATACAATAACTTCCCTAGATATTTAATAACTTCTCCTAACTTCTCTATAGAGAATGCTTGCTGGACCCCTAACATAGCAACATACATAATCCATGTAAATGTTGCATGGTTTTCCTGTTAATATAGGGGACTTCTTTTTTTGGCAAAACAGCTCCGCAATTGAATAACACAAAAATACAGAAGAATTCAGTTTGTTCACTGTACACTAACCGAGAATGAATTGGCAAGTTTTATATGGCTGAGGTGACTGGCGTAGAGACAATAGAGTTGCTTCAGCTGTTGCTGGATTGATATGCATCTGCAAAAAGATATGTGACAAGAATGATTTCACGGATTAAATGGAAATCCTGGCAAAAAGCCTGAAAACCTCAGTTCATTCACAATGACCTCGTGGATTCAATTCAGGAAGTATCAATGCCACCTGAGTTTGACCCTAACCATTTACTTTTAAATTTTGATCAGCAAGAGGTAGATGGGAGGAGAGTGAGGGGAAATGCAAGTTAAAATACACTATTATCAAATTGTACATAAATTTATCATTGAATTGTATCCTGTTGTTCTGATGACAAAATAGAAACTAGGAATTGAGTGCAATAATGAATTTCCAAGCCTGCGGTATTCAATCTGCGGCACGGAGATTGCCAGGAAGAAAGAAGGTCGGATGGACAAAGAATTTGCGGACATCTCGACACTGGTAAAATATGCTTGCTAGAGTTGGCTCCAGTAAATAAATCTGATATATAAGTTGGCAGGATCTCATAATTGCGAATTCCATTTTCTTAAGCCTATTTCACATCCACGGAAGTGTTTCTTTCTATTTGCCTCAGGTATGTTCTGCTTATCTTAATTTCTCACTTAAAAAGGAAGAGAAGCCGTCAGAAACCCTGAGGAACAAGTAACAGCAAGCACGTTTAGCAGAAAAATTCATCAGCACCTGAATGGAAGAGCAAGCTTGTTCGATAGCTTGCATGGTAGACTGAAGTTGGGCTAAATCTATCGGTCCGCCAGCTGTTGTAAAACCTTGCATCTTCGCACCAAAAGTAAAAGACTATGAAAGGAATGATTCAAATTATCAATTCGGCTTTAGTTATTTCTGGTGTCTTCGAAACATTGATCAGATCACCGTGGAAAAACCCTATGGTGTAATTTGAAAACTAGGTATGAGAACGGTGAATGTCGGGTATCGGCCCAGGGAGAGTGAGATGATCTAATCTAGCGGAGCAACGGAGTTTTCCAGAGTACGAAGCAAAGGCGGAAGGAAATGGTCCTTGGTTCCTGTGCTGGTCCCGCCGCAGTTGCCCGCACAGCCCTGGGGTAAGAGTGTCACTGACTACGGCGTAGTGGGTATACCGTATACGTATACTCAGTACTCTGCATACAATGTAAATTATTCGAGAAAATCATTTCATAAATATCAATATCTAGTCGAGGTTGATTAAATATCAAGGTTTTCCTTTTTTGGTCGATAATATCATTGACAAAAACGTAAAAAAAAATACGACTTTCCCAACGCTAATATGTCCTGATATCAACAAAAAACTATACACAAAATTGATTAAGTTAAAACAATAATTCTGACAAAATATATACATATAAAATTATTATTAATTTTAATTGTTTCAGAATAAAGCCCAAGCATCGAACCAGAAATATCATAAATGATTGAATCAGAGATCCAACTGAATATATAACAATTAAATAAAGAAAAAATTACAGCAGGCAGACAAACACATTTGGCTGCATCAATCCAGTCCAATTCCCTACCATTATCTGTGCCGTTGCTTCCCTCCCTGCTCGTCACATTTCAAGTTTCAACACGGTTGCCGCGGTCACTGCAACCGTACGATGCACCCCCAGCTGCCCCGCTAACTCCACCGTCCTCATTCCAAGTGTTATCTTCTTTTTCATAGTTTCCAAAGCTATTTGACGGATGGTTTGATTAGAATCGTAACTGGAAGGAGGGATTAATGCATGTGAAGAAGAAAAGGGAGGGAGAACTTTGTCGAAGAAATATAAAGCTGAAGAAGTCAGTGATGATTCTCTGCCTCCACAATCGGAATCGATATAACGATGAAAACAGATTCATTTGCCTTAGATGTTGAGTTATTGTTTTGTGACAATGTATATAATTATTTATTCATTTAGAATAAAATTGATTGATTTTTACACAATGTTAAGAGAAAACTGTCGTGCACTAGATTGATATTTATTAAGAGAAAATTGTTGAAAATTCATCCTCACAAAATTTATTGCTTAATAAAACTTGCTCATTCAGTTTTAAATATAAAACATAATTTATAATGTATTAAATTATGTTTTATAGAATCAGAAATAGTATATTCGACCTTCAGCATGTGTTTCTTTTTCCTCTTAGGACAAATTATCTTTTATTACATGTGAAATGGGAGATATTTGCCTATAATTAAAGATGTATCGAAAAAGTTACAACTATTAAAAATGAATTGAAAATACTCAAAAACATAAGTCTTCGGGCTTTTTAGGTAATAAAAATTTTACTAGTAATAGATTTTCAGCCGTTTTCATTTTTATGTATGTTGTGTACGAAACCTGGGGCTGGTTTAAAAAAAATCCAAACTTCAATGACTAACTCCAGCATTCAAGGCTTTTTTGTTTACTAGTGTTATTCAAAAAAAAAAAAAAAAAATCCACCTTTTCATATATCTACAAAACAATTTCTCCCTGCTCCCTCCAAATTTGCGTGGATCTCTGGGCAATTTTCCTCCTCATCTTGTCATCTCACCCTCATTCGCTTGTGATTCTTTTCTTCCGGATTACCCGCACCGTTTCCTTCTTCAACATAACCTGTTAATAAATTCGATCCCTGAAAGATTTAGGGTTCCTGATTAATCTGCACCTCCCAATCTGACTATCTCAAGTGCATCTCGCCCTTTTTATTTTAGACTCTAATTGATATTTGGCTTCTCGATTCCAAGGCATTGAAAGTTAACCAGCTCAACTCTAGAAAATTAATCAAGGATTCGATTCGATCTATGTGTTGCTCATTGGTTTTGTATGTGAATGAGAGATAGGGATTGGTTTGGATGAACATGGAAGTCGTTAGTGACGTGGCGGCGTTGGACGTGGAACTATTGCAGCTCCCGGAGTTGTCTGCTTTAGCCCTCAAGTCTAACCTAAATTTTGTCGAGAAGCTCTTCGAGCAGTGGCTATCGCTTCCCGAGAGTAATCGAGTGGTAGGCTTCATTCGATAATTTCGGAATCGGCATGTGGTTAGATTGTGTATTTCAAAAGCCTCATTAGCTTGCCTTTTGGTCCGTGTTAGAATTTGCCATGTACCCTTGTATGGGCGCGAATCCTGTAGGATATATCCATGAGTGAAGAACGAGGTATCGTGCAACCAATTACGACATGAAAAAGGGGAATAGCAGGACTATTGGTTTTCAGATTTCGGTAGTTTTGAATAAATTAGTGGGATCCGGTCAATTAGAGACAAGATACATCATTCTAACATGAAGTTTGAATATCAATTACATTGCCAAAGGAGAGTAGTGCGCCCAATTTAAGTACAACATATTTCTAATGCATTCAATATAGCTACCTTAAGAGGAATATGACTTTTCCCTGGTGCTTATCTGCTCTTGTTCTCTTCCAAAAGGGGGAATTAATTCCATTTTTAATCTCATTCCCCCCAAAATAGGAATGTAGTAATGATAGTGAGGAATGCTGTTAACAAGGAGATACCTTTTTGGTTTTTTGTTTCATGTGGTGAAGTTCATTTTCCCCTCGGAATAATTTACAAAACATGAGCATTTGTGATTTTGTCCTCTTGTCTTACTTCTTAATGTCTGTAGGTATCATCTCTGCTTAATGAAGCCAAGTCTGGCGTTCCCTTGAATGTTCCGGGTGCGTGTTCCAGTCCCAATGCCGCAAACAATTCCCTGCCTTCAATGTTTCCTGCAGGGACTGCACCTCCTCTTTCACCAAGAAGTACGTCTGGTTCCCCTCGTATAGTGAAACAAAGGGTTGGCCTTTCTAATTTAAGTTCTCCTTTGAAAGTTGTCAGTGAGCCTGTCAAAGAATTGATACCTCAGGTTAGTCAAGTCTTACGGGTATTCTTATTGTCTTTCCTGGTTGACACTCTTCTTTAGCGCATCCTTACAATTGAAAGTTTGTTGGGGTGTTTTTTTTTTAACCCCCCCCCCCCCCAAAAAAAAAAATAATAATTTGAAGTTTCGTGCTTCAAATTTTTGATAAATAGTCTTACATTCTTGCAGTTTTACTTTCAACATGGGCGTCCACCTCCAAGTGAACTGAAAGAACAATGCTTGTTTAGAATTGATCATTTATTCTATGGTCACTTAGATGGACTGCAGATGCATGGTGAGATATCACAAATATATCTATGTTGCCCGAAGGGCCAGTTTGATGCAGCTGGGGAAAACAAGTGACTTTTAATTAAGATTCAAATTAAACTTTGCAAATAAATACTCCTTGATCCCATCAACCATCTCTAAGAATTATGTCCTACTTGTTTCTCTGGCATGTCAGAATTCAAATTGATTACTAAGGAGGTCTGCAAGCTACCATCTTTCTTTTCAACATCCATTTTCAGAAAGATTGACACTAAAGGAACTGGTTTAGTGACAAGGTGTGTACTACTGTTTTTTTGATACAACTGTCCACCCCCTTTAATTTTTTTGGCAGTTCTTGCATTTAGCTTCTGGGACAAGATTGTCATCCAGACGCTGGAGCAAATTAAAATTATCTGTGTTGAAACTTGTTTGGTTGAATGTGTCTGCTCCCCTTAGTATTCCTTCTTTTTAAATGAAATTACACCTGATAACCAGATTTGTTATTGAATATTTCTTACATCTTTTAACTCTAGATATTACGCTGATTACTCTATTTTGTGGAAAATATAATGGTTTGTCGTTAGAGTGCACTTGATTTATGCAGTTTTCTCCTTTGTAAAGTGTAGGGAGGATAGTTGAATGGTGTTGCTCCCTGTAATAAATCATTTATTAACACTCATGCTTAATTCTGTGGTTTGATTTTACTATAGGAATGCATTCATTGATTATTGGATTAATGGCGACATGTTGACAATGGATATGGCGGCTCAAATATACACAATTTTAAAGCAACCAGATCTCAAGTACCTTACGCAGGTTTTTTTGTTCTATTTCTGTGTTCTACTTTTTAGTTTGTTTAACTTTCTTCTCTTCCTTGTAAATAATGTCTGTTTGTTTTGTGAAATGAAATATGGTGGAGAAGAGAATATAATGGTCAAAGTGATTTTATATTTGAAAAGTATCACTTTTGCTACTTGATAGAAAATGAGTAATAAAAAGAAACATTGTTGAGTAACTATAACTGGGGTATATATATACCTTGATCTTGTGGCAAGGTAAATGGAACCCCTTTCCCCTGCCCAAATCAAACAAGGTGTAGGAGAGTTCTTTTAGGCAAGTATTCATTTTTTTGGCTTACAAATTATATTTGTATTCATCGAATTGATAATGATATTTTACTTAATCTCAGGATGATTTTAAACCTGTACTAAGGGAGCTTTTGGCAACCCATCCAGGGCTGGAATTCCTCCAGAGTACACCTGAGTTTCAAGAGAGATATGGTTTGTCTTCAGGCTTGGCTTTAAAGTTGTATATACATGATCATTTAACTGTAGATATTGGCAAATTGATGTTATGCTCCTTAAAAGTTTAATGAATCCTTAGAAATTTGCATGCTAGATCTGTCAAGCTCCAATAATGCTGAGTTGAAGTTAGTCTCACCACAAAACTGATACTTGTTTTCTTACCTTCCATTTGTGCGGTAACACAATTCTGTATAGCTGCAACTAGGCAATCGGGCATGCCTTGCAACTAAAATGCTTCAGGCCTCATTGTTCATCTTCTTTCAATTGTTCTTGGGGTCAAGTCGTCAATGAATTACTAGCAAACGAATAATTATGCAACAAGTATCCCGTTAATGGCTTTCATTTTGTTTATGATTATTTTTTATTCTTGCACTGTGTTATATTGTCTTGACTCTTGAGTACCAGGTAGGAGAACTAGTTGGAAAAGTTTACTTCAAAGTTGGCATATGCTGGTTTTATTTGTCATGATTATTGGTGTAATTATTTTTCCCACTGGATGCGATATTTTTTAACTTGTCTTTCCAATGGCCCAGCTGAAACTGTAATATACAGAATATATTACTACATAAATAGATCCGGGAATGGTTGTCTTACCCTGAGGGAGCTGAAGCGTGGAAACATTATTGATGCTATGCAACATGCAGACGAAGAAGAAGACATTAACAAGGTTTTAAGGTAGACATGTGTGAATATGACACGAAATTAACTTCATCCTTAACATCTGCTTTTTGTTTTTTAATACTACCTCCGGTCCTAATTATAAGACATAGTTGACTTTTTTGGAGGGATTAAGAAAGTTAGATAAGTTACTTAATCATTTCATATGTTATATATTCTTAAATTATATATTAGTTTATTAATTAAACTAATTAGTTTGAAGAAAAAAATAAAAATAAAAACACTCTAAAGTAATTTAATTAGCTTCCTTAATTTCTCCAAAAAAGTCAACTATATCTTATAATTAGAAGCGGAGGGAGTATTTTCTAAAAAAGGGTTCCATTGATACCTGATCAAATGTAGTGTTATATTGCCTTAATCTTTTTTTTGCCCTTTTTATACCCCTATCCAGGTACTTCTCATACGAGCATTTCTATGTTATATACTGCAAGTTTTGGGAGCTGGATACAGATCACGATTTCCTGATAGACAAGGAGAATCTTATTAGATATGGCAATAATGCGCTTACCTATCGAATTGTTGATAGAATATTTTCTCAGGTTTTTGTAGATTAGATATTGCATTTATCTTGAGAATAAATTTTACTGCCATCAGAGGCGACCCCTGCCCCTTTTAAATTATGTGATTTTGACTTGCTTGAATATAATCACAGGTGCCCAGAAAGTTTACGAGCAAGGTTGAGGGGAAAATGGGATATGAAGATTTTGTTTACTTTATACTGTCAGAAGAGGATAAATCATCTGAGCCTAGCCTTGAGTATTGGTATTTTTCCCTTTTATTATGTCTTGGGGCTGTTATTATTTTCTTTTATCTATAAAATGTCAATGGATAGGGTAGTCACAGGAGGTTTTACTTGAGTATTTGTGTGTGTGTGTTTTGAAACAAGAGTTTGTTTGATAAAGTTGTCTATTGCTAGAACTTGATCCCAATGTCGTAAGAATTAGACTGAATCGACCAATCCTATCAAGAAACAAGGCTATTAGTTTGGAACCTCACATAATTGATCATATTGAAAACTGGTGGAAAACCAAAAAACCAAATGGATTAATGCTTCAATCAGTTCAAGCTTTTTCAGTTTTGATTGTTAGTTCAAAATAACCTTTTTGGGGTTGATTTTTTTCCTACTGTGATTTAATGTTGTATAAATATTGCTCTTGCGCATAAGGACTAGATGGGGTTCCTTGTATCACACAAGTTGGAAGAATGAGCTTTATGATAAATAGTGCTGCTTATTTCTATTTTTGGTTTTAAATATAAGCTGCCATTACTTTACAGATGTTAAGAAATTTATTTTAAGATAGTTCAACTAATTAAATTTGTTCCAAAACGTGATTATTTTCCTATTTTTCGCCTTAAATTAGTTCAACTAATATGAGCTTTAGTAACCAATTATTTTAATGTCTTCTCTAATTTTTCTCATGGTTTTTGAATCCCAAAGTTTAAGAAGGGGTATTGAAGAAAAATGTCATTTAATGAACTAGATAACTTGGAATAGTGACTTATATTTTGGATCTGGAAAAATTTCCAACAAATGACTTATATTTGAGACAAAAGGGAGTATGCGTTTTTAAAATATAAATTAACGATTTTTTTTTTATTGCATGTCCAATTAAGTGGTGAAAAGATATCGATGTCTCAGGCTTTCCGATTATGAACTTAATCTTGAGGCTGAACTTGGTGATGGTGGTGATTCTCCTGATATAGATGCTAATGAAGTGAAATCAAATGGATTTAATCTGCTTGAATATTGTGATGATTGATTGACTTATGTTTATGGATGAAGATTGATTCATTTAAATTTTAATATGAAGTTTTGAAATTTATTAGTATGGCTTATTTTTCTTTTAGAAAAAAATTATAGAATAATAAATTAAAAATCATGTTAATTTAATACTACTAGTTTGACCATGGTTCATGTGTTAATCTGTTCTGAGCAAAAAAAAAAAAAAAAAGTGTTAATCTCTTATGAAATAGTAATCCTTGAAGTAATGCGTCTGTTGGTTCAATAATCTGATTTAAAGAACATTGCTTGATCTGGATCCGAGTAATATAAAGCCAAATGCTAAAGTGAAAAATTCAAGATTGGAAAATTTTGCTATTGAGAACAGCCCCTTCGTGCTGATTGACAAATTTCGTAGAGAACATTAATATGTTACTGTAAGTATTTGCGTTGTGCAATATCGACAGTTGGGTGAACTGTAGGTCTTAATGTGTAGAACTGGAGAGTTGCTAACTGGACTAGGAGCTGCTTAGTAAAACTGATAATGTGACAAAGGAAAATTGGCTTTGAAAGTTTGGGATGTAAACTGTTTTAAACTTGCTTGGCTTAAGAAAAAAATGAAGGATAAATGAAATGGAATGCTCCTTTTTGTTCATTCGCACCCCCCCCCCCCGAGCCCGGGGGGGTCTCTGTCTGAGTACCAAGGAATGAAAATGAGATTCTTTTACATTTTCACTCCCCTTTCCTTTGTCCACCTCCCTCACTAACTTGACCATTGGGTAGATTTGGGTCATCGATCCAGTTTTTTCTAAACAGAAAAATTAGGCAAACTTAAATTTTGACATGTACATGCTATTGACTTGCTGTTTGAGCTGACTTTGAATTGTTGTAATTAGGTTCAAGTGTATTGATTTGGATGCAAATGGGGTTCTGACACGGAACGAGCTGCAATTTTTTTATGAGGAGCAATTGCATCGGATGGAGTGTATGGCTCAAGAGCCTGTGCTTTTTGAGGACATCTTGTGCCAGATAATTGACATGATTGGACCTGAGGTTCGCCCTTCCCTCTCCTACTGGTTGATTTTCCCTTCTTGTGGGGTTTGAAATTCCAACTTCCGCCATCCAGGAAGATGGCAGCATATCATGACTCGTTTTATGTAGTCATGCCCTGCGTTTTACCCCTTCCTCTTTAGTCTTTATCTTTGATTGATATAACTTTTTACGTGTCCTGCATACTGTATCTAACTTTTTTCTACCGAAATAACCTGCTCATTGTGCAGAATGAGAACTATATAACTCTGCGTGACCTGAAAGGCAGTAAACTCTCTGGAAGTGTTTTCAATATCTTGTTCAATCTAAACAAGTTCATGGCCTTCGAAACTCATGACCCATTTTTGATTCGTCAGGTGCATCAAATATCATATACAAGTAATAGAAACTTGAAGTTGGTAAGTTTGGCCATGGTTGATATTTTCCTTAATGTGTCTGTCATTTGTGAATAGGAACGTGAAAATCCAACATGGACAGAGTGGGATCGTTTTGCTCATAGAGAATATATTAGGCTTTCAATGGAAGAAGATGTAGAAGATGCCTCTAATGGGAGTGCAGAAGTGTGGGACGAATCAGTGGAGGCCCCCTTTTAAGATTTATTGTGTAAGTGCTTATGTTGAAATTATTTTGGTACATGGTGCTGTCGCTATCAGCTGACAATGCACTGTGTCTTAATGCGGGTATGCCTAATATGGCGTGCTAACTTGGGTGCAATTTGTATGATTGGCATTTCCTGGATGACTTCTGGAAAGTTA
Source organism: Acacia confusa (assembly GCA_037074495.1). Taxonomy (NCBI): domain Eukaryota; kingdom Viridiplantae; phylum Streptophyta; class Magnoliopsida; order Fabales; family Fabaceae; genus Acacia; species Acacia confusa. Next base: position 399,375 of record CM073507.1, on the reverse strand, counting down.
GAGTTGTAAATTTTGTGCTCTGGAGAACCTTGGGGCTACATTCTTTTTTCTTTTTTGCAATAAACTTGGATTCAATTAATCATGTGCATATTTATTAATACAGGGATAAGGAAAGATGAACGCCCCGAACTGATGGACCGGCTGTTGTTCATACACTCTGGATTGAGGATCAGCTTTTAAGTGGATGGTGCCAACTCAACCCTAAGATGGGGAAATTCCGAGCTTCACCTCAAATGTGTTTGTGATGGGCACTGGGCTGGCAGCGATGATATTTAGAGCTTTCGCTGGTAGTGACAAATATTGGGGCCATTATCCGGGAAGTTTTGTTGCGTTGTTGCAATGACCATGCAGAGTGAGGACGGTGGTGATGAGGTGCTTGGTTGAATTAATTGTTCTCATTGAATATGCTTGTTATTGGGGCTCCTAAATTAATGAACACATAGCAAAGTTAATTTTGAAGGTCGGTTAGTGGTTTGCTTCCATAATATTGAGACACGTCTCTGATTTGTCGAGAGTTTTATTTGTTTTTTCATTTGTGCTTCTAGTCATTTACTGCCGGTGCCATTTTTCTTTTTAGTCGGGTATTTGAATTTGGAGAGCTCGATTTATCGTATCACTTCCATCTTAAGTATATATTTTGCGCTAACTGCTTTTCAGGTCAATTTTAGTAATATATCATGTCGCAGGAAAATATATTGTGCCGGGTGATTGAATAATATATTTTATAAATTGGTCGTGGTTTCAATTTGATCTGCATTGAATAGAATATTTGATATATTTTGTATTTTGTAATTGTGTCCATCATTTTTGTTTTCTTTAAAATTAAGTAGGATTAGTGGAAGGGACCCTCGAGTCGTTCATTCCAGCTTCGGCAGCCATGCTGGTTTTTCCCACTTGAATTAGCGATATGAGTAAAATTTGATGGGATGACAAGGTGTACTCGAATCATAAGTAGCAGTAGAATTCTTAGATTTCCCACACAAGTTACAACAACAGCAATACGTTGTATAGGGTATCTGATCGCCTTTTCCTATTTGGTTTTCTAACTCGTAGATCGCGGAAGGGACGAGAAGCTTACAAAAGACCGCCACCGAGATAATAAAAGGGAGGAGCGAAAGCATGAATCGTACACAACACAGTAAGGCCAGAAATAAATAGGGAAAATTTCATTCAGGACCCAAGGTAGGAAAATCTTATCAAAAAAGGCCTTAAGAAAAGTCAAATGTCACAAAAGGCTTTAGAACCTTTTATAGTATTATTTGAGAAAGTGTTAACAACTATATCAGTAACGGTTAACAACTCTATCAGTCTCTTTAATAACTAAATCAATATAATTAACAACTACATATTAACAACTAAATCAGTCTTATTAACAACTATATCAGTAACTATTAACAATTATATCCGTACAATTTTTTTTTGAAATAATACCAGAAAAGGCCTCAGGGTCTTTTTTGACATATGACTTTTCTTATGGCTTTTTTTGACAATATTTTGATAATTTGGGCCTTGAGTGAAATTTTCTCAAATAAATATGTTCCGTACCATAATGAAATATCTGAAGTTACGATCGTACAACCTGTGCCTCTCAGTCTCACTGTCCTCCAATTTCTGAGGGATTTGAAAGGGATGGGGGAACAAATTTTTATAAGTTAACTTTTTTTGAAAAAAGTGAAGAACTTTTAATAAAGAGGAAATTAAGGTAAAAGTATAAAAATACTTATGCTAAGCTCCTTACATCTATTTTGTGAAGTTTTTTAATTATATTCTATCTTTGAATTATTATTATTTAAATTATTAACTCATATGTAAAAGAATGATACATAGTCATATGTAATTAGAGAACATAATCTAATCAATATAAGGAACTTGATGTGAGTTGGTCACTTTTTAAATCCAACTAAAAATTTTTCCTCCTCTCACTTTTCCTTTTCACCCCTCATGCCTAAAAGCCTTTAGGAAACGCAAAGGATCAAGTTCCAATAAAAAACCTTTAGCCACCGTTTTGCTCTTATTTTAATAGTTTCGAAATAAATTTAAAAAAAAAAAAGAGCTTATAGATACCTTAGTAGGCACAAATTTTCAGGGCAAAATTAAATTTTAAACCTAAAATAAAAATGACTAATTTATTATTTTACACAAAAAATAATTATTTAGTCATCCACTGTGATTATTGCAAAAATTTTATTCTACTAACTGGCTATATATTATGTATTCATTCCTCTGAATATGGTTAATAATAAAAGGGTTTTGGTTTTCTTATGTTACATGAGAAAAAAAAGTTTCCTACCATATAAGAAAATGTTTTCCCATAATAAAATTGCAGTAATGCGGATGGCCGTATTCTTTCTAATAAATAAAATAAAAGTTAATGCATTATCTTTTTGGGACAGTAGATAGATAGTTAAATTGGAATTTATATAGATTTAGTGAATATTCCATTCCCATTAGTGGGATCGTGATTTGGATTATGCCGGGGGTTCTGCATCATGAATACAAAAAAAGTCGCAACTGATCATGTAACAAAGACTACTCAATACTTGGACTTAAATTAGTTGTTAATACTAAATATTAATTGTGAATGAATTTTAATATGCAGTTTCCTATAATATCATAGGATTTTTAATCACGCTATATAGTTTTTTTTTTTTAATCAAATCCTTATAGTCTTACATGATTTTTAATCGAGTCTTTAGAAACTGCACTGTTTTATTTTTATCAGGTCTTTATAGCTTCACTTCGTTTATAGTCATGTCCCCGTAGATGAAGGGGAAAAAAATTATAGAGACTGATTGAAGGGGTGAAAGGAAGTGGGTGGCAACTTGCATGCTTGGGATCAAACTTATTTTATATGGTTTAGTTTAATTAGCAAGGAATTAATTTAATGATGTTGAAAACATGACTAATCAGCCCTTATCCGAATACTTTTTGTTAAAACTCAACTTAGTGCTATGATGCGACGATGCCCACTCAAACGTGAAAGACCACTAGACTAGCACTTACTGGGATTTTTTTTTTCTTGAAATAAACTAGAGACAATTGTATGATTGGATTTGTTGAAGAATTTAAGCCTTGATTAATTAGATCGTGTCTGATATGCCACTACATCTGATTTTTAATATAAGATCCCACTTATTTTATTAAGGAGGCCTGTTTAGTTCTTGGTGATATGTCACGATAGCATGTTTACATGTGATCATCAGGGTTACGGGTTTTATTTTTTAGAGAGGGAAGAAAAGGCGAGGGTCATTCTGATTCAGAACAAAAATAAATAGGGAAATTTTCCAGAATAATATAAAAAAAATAAAAAATTGTCAGATTAGACCACTATGCAGACTTATTATTTCCAAAGTAGGCCCAATCTGATAATTTTTTATTTTTTTTGTATTATTCTGGAAAATTTCCCCAAATAAATACTGTACACAACCAGAATAAAACTAATTATAATTTTTTATGATATTACAGCGCAGTCAATATGGACCGTTGATCTTTTGACGTTTTTCTCTGATTAAGAGTGATGCAAGCAATGACGACCCAACTTTCCTGGCTCATCCCGCACGCCACCAAAGGTACTGGTACTTTGATTAACTGTTATTTAAGAATGGTAATAAGCTTCTTTGATCCAATATAATGTAAATTTAAATTAGGAATAATTAGCGTAACGCCCGCAGCATACTGATTCGGTGAACTGGGGCGATTGGAGAAGTGGCCGAAGAGGATATAGAAATCCGCGTTTTCAGGTAAAAGTTGGTGCCAGTATCTGACTACAGAGACATTTGGCGGAAGAATAGAGGCGTGGCGTGATGTGGAGAATCAAAACGTGGCAGGGTCGTACTCCCCTGTCCCCACCGAATATTCCACAGCATCACTCCCTCACTGGAGTTGAAGCCAAACCCTTTCTTCTATCTTCTCTCTCTATAAATCAATGCCTCCGCTCCCTCCCTCTCCCTAACCTTCACTTCAGAGTTCAAAGTTCAAACCCTATCATGTGTGAGCAACTCAAAGGTCAGTACCAGTTGTGCCAAGAGATCGGTCGTGGTCGGTTCGGCACCGTCTTCCGCTGCTTCAACCCTGTCTCTAACGACTTCTTCGCCTGCAAAGTCATCGACAAGCTCCTCCTCACCGATTCCATCGATCGCGAGTGCCTCCAGAATGAACCCAAGTATATGGCTCTCCTCTCCCCCCACCCTCATATTCTTCAGATTTTTGACGTCTTCGAGAACGACGATTGCCTCTCTGTCGTCCTTGAGCTCTGTGAGCCCCTCACCCTCCTCGACCGCATCTTCGATCGCCCCTTGCTGGAGACTGAGGCCGCTTTCATCATGAAGCAGCTCCTAGAGGCAGTCGCCCATTGCCATCGGCTAGGCATAGCCCACAGAGACATCAAACCCGACAATATTTTGTTCGATGCCCAGAATAATCTTAAGGTCGCCGATTTTGGGTCCGCTGAGCGTTTCGGCGACGGAGGGACCATGACCGGGGTGGTGGGGACGCCGCATTATGTGGCGCCGGAGGTGCTTTTGGGGAGACAGTACAACGAGAAAGTAGATGTATGGAGTAGCGGGGTGATATTGTACATAATGTTGTCTGGGGTTCCGCCCTTTTATGGAGAATCGGCCGAAGAGATCTTTGAGGCTGTGTTGAGGGCTAATCTGAGGTTTCCATCTAGGATTTTCAGGTCCGTGTCTTCCGCCGCGAAGGATCTAATGAGGAAGATGATGTGTAGGGATGCGTCCAGGCGATTATCCGCAGAGCAAGCCCTGAGTATGTTTTATATCTCTCTCTTCCGTTTTGTTATAAGAATACTTGTCGAAAATTTATTTAATCAGGTAATTTTGGTTCAATCTGTTTTGCTAATTTCTGTGTTTCGAGATGTGGGTAATTAATTGGACCGCATGCAATTAATGAGGGGGGTTTTGGGATTTTAATGCTGATAAGCGAAAGTGTGGATTTGCAGGGCACCCTTGGATCCTGAGTGGAGGAGAGGCCACCGATCTGACCTGAATATTGGGGAACTTGCGATCCAACCATCTTGCAAATTTCTCCCGCCTGTATATATTTGTTCTCCGTCGCTTCCGTTCGGCCATGAGAGTTCCAATAATATCTGCTGTGCAGTCTTCCGCTAGAATCTATCTCCGGAAAACGACGAGCAGAGCCTTCAGGCTTGTAGATTCCAAAGCAAACAAGCTCGGCTAGTTTTTCTTTTTTGAATGTCAAATTTTCTGGAGATGTAGAGTAGAGCATATGAGCCTTGAGGCCTGAGGCCGTAGTAGTTCTGGGTATTAGGTAGTTTTGTAATATGTGTCGCGTTGTAAAAAGTCATAGGAAGTGAGGAAGCAGGGGCATATCCCATCCCCCTCTGAAGAAGGAAAAGTTACACAGAAGCGTGAGGCCATGTTTCTAGTTCTTGTTTTTTCTGTAATGGGAGCGGCTTGGAATGTGAATGCTTTTGATCCTGTAATTCTCGTCTCTTTCTCCGTCCAACGCCTCACAGGCACATCAGTAAGTAAACAAACAAACAAACAAAAAAAACAAATCTGATAAGATAAGAACATGAGGGGCAGTACTGGTAATTTGGCACTACTTATCAGGCGTCCTAATGGTGTCGTGTCGTCACGCGTGGCGTAGTTTAAGCTTCAAAAAGGAAGTAAATTCGTAAAACGGGATTTGGCTTGACTTGAACTGTTCAGCGGGCACATGCAGAGGGAGGAACCTCAAGTTTTGGGGAGAGGCTAGCGTTTTTGGCAACAAATAATGCCTCTTTTTCTTTTTTCTGTTTTTCCCCCCTCATATTTGAGTGTCACCTCATGCCTCTCTTTCCTTTTTCTGTTTTTTTCCCCCTCATATTTGAGAGTACTGTGGTATTGTTGGGTATTTAAAAAATATTTTAAAATAATTCATAATCTTAAAAAAATAATTTAGGGTATTAATTGATACAAAAAATACATTTGAGAATATTTACTGGTACTGAAAAAAATATTTCATAATTTTTAAAAATTATTGTAGAATTTTTTAAAATATTTCCGTGCACTGACGGGGATTAAAAGGATATTTCAAGATAGTTACTGGTACTGAAATTATATTTTAGGGTGCTAATTGGTTATTTTTTCAAGATCCTAAAACAATCTTTGAACATTATGAAGTATTTTTTCAGTATCAGTGACTATCCTGACGAGTCACTTTAAAATAATTTTTCAAAATTATAAAGTATATTTTTAGTACCAATTAGTATATTCAAATATATTTTTAGTAACAAGCAATACCTTGAATTATTTTTCTAAGATTCTTAAATAATTTCTTAAGATTATGAAATATTTTTTCGACATCATTTAGTATTCTAAAATATTTTTTTAATAGTCCGGTGGTGCCCAAAAATATTTATTTAAAAGAATGCATAAGGTCACTGTTTTGTGCCAAAAACAATGCAATATTATAGAGGACCGTGGCCGCTCCCCGAGTTTAGGAAGTTGGATTAAACTGGGAAGGTGGATGATTGAATGGTAATTTAGAATTGAAGGGAATGAATATCCGGAGGCATATTTGGAGAGTCGAATAATTGAAAATGTTGGGGCGGATGTGACTATGACCAGAAAAGGGACCACATGGCACATGAATATAGACTAGGGGAGGCGTGCATTGCAAGTCATTCCTTCTAGAATGCGCGGGCAGTGTGAAGACTCCCTCCTCTGCAAGGAACAGGGTGCAAAGGCAAAGCATAATCCCAAATTCCAAATTCAAAGCGTCGACCCCCAAGCAGCATATGCTCATGCTTCATTTTGATTTTTCAAATAATTTTTTAAAAAAATATGTCCTTGGTCTTATAGCTGACGCGATAAGCTATCTGTCCGTGGTAGGTAGCATCGCGCATCACGTGACTTCTCTCCATGTGCCCTTGGGACCCATCACGTGCTCCCTCTTCCCCTCAACCTCTGTCATCTCCGTCAGTCTTGGACCCTGTTTGTAAATTTCAAAACTTTAAGGTTTTCTTAATAATCTATTCTTTGAAAAAAAAAAAAAACAAAATTATTCTACCCAAAATACCAACTTTTATATCCGCTTATTCAGAGAAATGCAATTATGAGGTGGGCATGTGGAGTGCGTGAGGGGAGAAGCAAAACAAACAACAGTAGAGTGAGGAGTGAGGAGTGGAGTGATATTATTGGCTCGGTGCCTGCCATGTCATCATTGGAATAACGTGAGAGGAATAACAAGTTTGGGGCCAACACCGCCACGTGTCTCCATTTGCTGCCTAGCCTGCTCCAACCCATTTCATTGTCTCCCCTTGATACCGCCGCGCGGGTATGGATAGCATCATTGCTATTTAATGAGCCTGTTTGGGTTAACAATAGGACCGTAGGAACGGTGGCTTAAAAGTTATATGACTTTTATAAAAGTTAGGTTAAGCTAACCGATTTATAAATCATATCAGAGTCAGATTCAAGTCCACATCGACCGGGGAGAGGAACGAAAGATCTCTTACAAGAGTTTGGACCCTCTTAACACGCTTTAAAGTCTTAAAGAGTGATGAGACTCCAAAGTGAACAATATTAAAATAGGGTGTTGGGATGTTACAGCGATCACTTCAAAAATATATTTTTTAAAAAACAACTATTGAAACATTTTTTTTTTCAAAACTTGTTTTTGAAAATAATTTTATAAAATTGTTTTGGAAACAAAAAAACCAAAAACTAGCAGACCGATTATTTATATAGCTTAGATCATGTTTTAAGTAAATTAGGATATAAAGGCAATTAAGAAATTTAATAAATAATCAAATCATTTCCAAATATGATTGTTTAATTTAATCAATCAAATATGAACAAATCTTAAATAACGAAATCAAGAAATATTATGAAATAGGAATAATCATTAATATCATGTATTTATTGGATGGTGAACATAATCCAACTTGTTGTTTTCTAAAATATAGTTAAATATAGTTGATTGATTGATTAGTATGACTAATAAATTAATATATGATCTAATGATACATAACATAAACTATATTAAGTAATTTATTTAATATTTTTCAAAAAAAAAATCAATTGAAACTGTATTATAACCAGATGTTTGGTAGTTCATCCTTAATCACGTCGCCAACACCAGCTCTCTGTCTTTCTATGTCTGGTTTCCATGACACCAATTGATGGCCTTCCGACGTGGCTTCTTTTGAATGCCCCTCCTCAATTTGTCGTCTCATGATCTCCATACTAAAACACTATTCCCACAAGGCCCGCCCGTCCCGATCTTTCGTTTTTAAATAATCGAGATTCAAATTTCGTTTATTACACACACATTAAGAAAAGGACATGGTATGATCAAGAACCCCTTCACATTTATATCTCACGTTCTTTTATTTCTAAGATAAGAGAATAGCGTCCACCACGCAGACCCTTCACCATATTTCCAATCGCTTCCTGCTACTTATTTTTTTAACGTTATTTCGTCCTGACGGGTGTGAATACCGGGAGGACAACGTCCACTTGAGAAACCATTTCAACCTCAAAATCAACGTGGTATTCGTTAATGAGTAAAAGGTGAGATCCATTGTTTTGGGTATTGACTCTTGAGTCTTGATCTCAATTAAACAGCACCAGCTGAACAATAGAGAACGCACGAAACGCAACCATCAGGTTCAGAGTAGAAATACGACCAAGAAATTGTAAAACCAAACGAGCTGAAAGTAGCCGTGCGTGGAATGAAGGAATGCACAATGGAATCGTGTGGGAGGCACTACAATTCCCTAACGACAACGGAATTATGCATGGATCGATCAGGTCATCCTTTCTTCAGTAATTTGCTAAAACTACACAGAAACAAGCTTTTAATTCTCCTGTTCTATTCCATGAAATTAAGAATCATCTCAGGATTGACTGCACGGCTGAGGAAGTATCCCCTCATGGGTCTCTAAACTCATGGTCCTTAGAAGAACCCCGCTTCCACTGAGGAAACGTCTTCCCAGGTGTGACAGCAGAGACACCGCAAAATTGCCAGAAGCCAGAACAAAGACAATCTCCAAAGGTTCCCAAGTAAAAATCCTGGGTTCCCACAAAAACAAAGGCGGCCCAGAAAAAAAGCTACAGAATTGTTTCGTCAGCTTCAACTACCATCAATAATGCCAGTTGCATGAGCATTTTTACATGGTTCTCACCAACAAATGCTGCTGGATCCGTCTTTCGTGGAGAACTGAGATGCTTACAATTTTCAGAACAACATATACCTGCTACTAGCATACAAGGAAGAGATTATGACCCCATCTTGTTATCCATCTTTGTACCAGCAACAACAATGGTTTACATTAGTTCATGATGGCGTTACCCTTCTTTTTTACAGTTCCAACACATCATAGTAGACCAAATTAAACTCAAGTTTCCTTTTCTTGAAGCTATTACATGTTAAAGGCCAAACTGACCTGTTGAACCAGCTAATCTTCCACCAAAATTGATTTCAAACTTTTCCCAGGAAGGACTGCACAAGGGGGAAGAAAGAACATATCCCAAGTCATCAAGTGTGAACAGCCCGAAAAACTAAAAAAACAAGATAATAGAAATCAGCAAACATGAAAATATCTTCATACCTTCACACCAGCTGGAGAGTTTCCAGGCTTAGTGGTGGTTGTACTTCCAAAATTGAGCTTTGGTTTTTTATCAGCAGGCTTTAATATTTGGAAAGAGCACATTAGCGTCTCATCAACACTCATCATAGCACCGGCATTGTCGAACTCCCCACAATAATTAGGAGCTGAAAATATTGTTACAAGCTGTCGGTCAGCAAAGAACTCATATCCATCCTCTACAACCTGCCAAAAACATACAGGAAATAAAAACTACTTCAAAATTTTGGAAACTTAATATCCCTTATCTGAACACAAGATTGTAAAGAGACTGCTTCAGGTAATTTGTATGTAATTTGCGAGCAGAAAGTCCAAAACCACATAAAATAAAGTGTATGTAAAAGTCCTGACAAGGATTAGGGCTGCCGACCATACATTACATAGTCCTCCTTTTGCCATACAAAAGGGGTCCAAATTTAATTCTGAAAACTTCATAACATGGAACAACAAAAGAAGGAGTTCAACCTGATGAGCACGACATATAAGATCTAGATCATGCTTCTGAAGAAACTCTGACACCTTATCAGCACCAAATGTATATGAAACTCCCCTGTCATTCGATCCCCAGCCTTGCACATCTTTACTTGGGTCCGACCAAAGGAGATCACAAAGCAAACCTGTATCTGGCACATCAGTGGGTCGTTGTAGATTTCTTATTTGATCCAAATTATGCAAGTCAGGTGAAAGTCCCCCATGCATACACAGAATCTTTTCATCAATAAGGGCTGCCACTGGCAGGCAGTTGAAGCAATCTGTAAATGTCTTCCATAACCTTACATTGAATCTTCTCTTACACTCATCATAAAATCCATATATTCGATTTATAGAAGCACATTCATGGTTCCCTCTCAAAAGGAAAAAGTTCTCAGGATATTTTATTTTATAAGACAGGAGAAGGCATATTGTTTCTAAACTCTGTTTCCCTCTGTCCACATAATCCCCCAAAAACAAATAGTTGGCATGAGGGGGTAATCCACCATACTCGAAAAGTCTCAAAAGATCAGAATATTGACCATGCACATCACCTGAAAACAGGATAAGGAAATCAAGAAATCATTTAAAGACAAGAAATTTTTCTTTTTGCAAACAATATCCAAGCCATAAAATTAACAATAGATAGATGCATTCCATCCACATAATTCAAAGATCTCTGCCCCTTTAAGCACTTCAGATTTCAAATTAGGTTCAGGACGTTTTCCAACAAAGTTACAAGGATTTTCACTAGCATGACATTTCAGTGTTCAACTATCCCATAGGAGAGATATATTTGAGTCTTTGGTATAGCTGAGACTACCCTTTTCTTGTTTTTGAATATATCACGTTATAAAACAACTAAAATCATATGATGCAAATCATTAGATTGGTGACCTCTGTTTTATGAATGCCACATTTCTTAGTTTGGACTTTGGCCTACTCTTTTCAACAGGAAGTAAATTAATAAATGGGCACACACTATATCTTGGAGGATTTTAAGCTCCAACACTTGCAATTAAAATCTACATCAACTAGAAAAAGTAATAACCAAGTGAAGTATAGATCAGCACCTTCATCTGTGTTTCAATCAGCATAGCCTGCAGCCCTGCAGGCTATGGCAGATATGCCAACTTGAGGCTAAATCATGGATAATTTGCTTCAAGTTTCAATCATTGTTGTCAAGAAGCATAAGGTGGCTTGAGGTTGGTAACCCCAATAAGCTGAGTTGGGGTAAGACCCTCAACTATGCAAGGTGATCAGAATGAATCATGGATATAGCTCAAATTTAATATCTGAAGGGCAATGAGTAAATAAGCTGAACAAGAAGCTTGGCAAAAGTACAGTGTGAGCAGTTAATCTAACCAAAAAGGAGAAGCGTCGTAGCAGCAGTATCAAGGTTTCAGGGAAAATGTAGCACAAAATGGCCACATCCTGTTGATGTACCTACAGGTGCAATGAGTTCTGCTTTGGGCCACCTGAAGCACTGGGCTGGGTCGAAGGCATCTATCATCCTCTTTTTTCTTGTTTCTTTTAAAAAAATAACTCATCCACTTTTAACAGCACAGATTTTTAGAAAATTGAGTTCATCACTTCATCTATTGCTTATAAACTATATACTCTAACAGGTGGAATGCAGTCTCTGCATCAGTTACTTGACGTATCTTTAACAAAATATGATTCATTGTACATCTAACATCCATATTACTAGCGACAATGTGACAGCTATATTTAGCAATCCATCAAGTCCCATGATCTGTAGATTTCTAAAAAACTTTCTTCCAGAAGCCCAAATATTTCCATCGCATAGCCTGACAGGGATTATGTTATGGTGTTGAACCAAGAATGAGAGAAGAGGAGCAGAGAGAGAACAAGAGAATTAGAAAATAGGATTCAATCCATTAGCCTAATCACAATACAACACATACCTGGAAATACAATTGATTACCTCTCTTCATAGCCTATTATGACTAATAGCAATCAAACCTAATGGTTATATTCTAACTGACTAACTAGCTAACTAACTAACTTTTGTATTCACATTATTATTCCATAATCGATTAAAGTAATATAGATGCCTAAGTCTCATAGGCATTTAATGGAGTACTAAAGTAAAGTGGTTCTCTCAGTTCAATAGCTAGCTTTTGGCAGAACCTCACCTGCTTGAGTACCCCTATCATTTGGTATCATAGTGGGTAGTTGGCCGTTAGTACGGACTAGTCAATGAGGTATTTTAGTAGGGGGAGGGTTCCCCACTTGCTTGGGTGCCTATCATAGTCAGTTACTTTTCCAATCCTAATTATAAGACAAAGTTGACTTTGTTGGAAATATTAAGAAAGCTAATTAAATCACTTTAAAATATTTGAATTTATCATTTTTTCTTCAAACTGTTTTGTCTAACTTATAAATTAATATATAATCCAAAGATACACAACATATTAAATAATTAAGTAACTTATTTAGCTTATTTAATCTCTAAAAAAAATAAATCCATTCTACCTTATACGTACCAGAGTAAGTATAAGACATAGTTGACCTTTTTTAAAAGATTAAAGAAGCTAAATAAATTACTTTAAAGTATAGATATTTACCTTTTTTATACCAAATTACTTTGTCTGACTTATAAATTGACATATAATCAAATGATACATGACATATGCTTTGATTAACTAATTTATTTAACTTCTTTAATTTCTTCAAAAAAAGTCAACTATATTTTGTATTAAGAACCAGAGGAGTACAATGCAATCGAGAAAATACTAGGTTTCTCAACTTTTCATTTGGAAACACCAATAATTCAATGAATCTGCCACAATTACAGCTTCGGCAAGAAACAATGAACAGAAATATGATAACAAAATTCTAAATTTATACACCCCAATCTATATTTAAGGATTAAAAAAAAATCAATTCTTTTGTCTCACACGGCAATGCAACCCATCTTAGAGTAAAAGAAGATTATGATATCACTTCACAAAATTTTGGTAGGAATGCTGTCTTTGGACAACTTTCAAATCCTACTGAGAAAATAAGAGAGCCTTCAATAACAGAGAGGTTAAATTATGAGCGGAAAACAATTTATGAAACAATTTAATGCCTGTAAGCAGGCAAGCAATGTTTGATAAGATTAGGAATGCAGAATGTGGTCGGATAATATGGCAAAACACTAAAACCTATTCTGGAATTTGTAGACATCAAGATTTATTCATATATATGACCGCAGTTAGTAATGACCAAGATCACACAACTCGTGCGGAGCAATGTTATCTGCTCCATTTTGTGGCTGGGAAAGCATTTTATTCAAACCTACGGGCAGATTATCATATACATGGGAAGACAGTAGATAAATATGTCAAATATATAATCTCATCCCATAAATAGATAGGGTTCGGCATTGATCCAAAGTCATAGCGCACTGACCAGTTTGCATAGAGATACATGCAATTTGAAACCAAGAGCAGACTAGTTGTTAAGTCACCCCCTTAAAAGGAACGGAGTTTGAGTTCACAATGTCTTGGTCGACTGATAACTACGGGATCATCTAACCCTATCAAAAACATAAGAGAAACACTTGGTTCACAAGCAAATCTCAAATTTGAACCATTCTCCATCTGAACAAGGAGATGCCATATTCCACTACAGATCTTCGTATGTTGAAGCGCAAAACCGCCCAACAACATGGAGGGATGGTGGGTATCAGGTTAAAGGCATGTTACATTATTCCTCGAATCACAACTCTCATTCGAAAATGTTGAATGATAATCCCTTTCAAATAATGAAGGGCAGAACCATCATCAGAACGAGAAGAGGACAGAACAATACGAAGAAAAAAGAACGATTAAAATACCACAAATCTTGATGGGTGCTTCCAGCTCCAATAAATTAGGCTGCTGCAAGAAAATTTCTTTAGAAGCCACACATAGCTGGCGGATCTCTGGCTCCGATAACTGAACCTGCTTACCCGGACGACCACGAACTTCAAGAAGACGGTTGATGATGTCATCAAGAACTGATTGATCCATTTCTCCTCCTCAGGAGACCGAAAGTCAACGTCTCTATTGGATATGATGCAAAGGCCTAAAATCCGCAGGCGAAGAGGTAGAAGATGAAGAAAAGAGGAGGGGGTATACGGATGTCGAATAGCATTCCTCGGTGGCTTGGTGAGACTGAGGAGTGCCGGGTTTACGTCGTTTTGCTACCGAGATGTGTCGTTTGAGCAATAGATATAATTTTAGACATTCCTTCTCCTTGGAGAGAATAGGTTATTGGTGAAGGTAACTCCTTTTTGATCTGGGACCGCATTAACGCATTAATAGGAAGGAGAGAGAAGGTTGGCGAAAAAGGGAAAGAGGGAAGGAACACCGAATCACCTGAACAGGGAAGTTCTATAAGTTTCTCCTGGACTAATTATTTATTTATATCAGCACCCTATTTTGATTTATCCTTTGAATTACAAACTCAAAAATATAATAAATATATAAAAATAGCCTTTTTTTTTACTTTTTATTTACCGGAACAGTCTATATGCTTAGGAACATTTGAATGTATAATTACTATATACATGATCTATATAGATCTGGTATAGTTCACCTCAAACCTAAGTTTTCATTTTTTTAAAATTTTTAAGTGGATAAATATGTAAAATATGATATAGTAACATTTTAATCTGTATATTTCTGTATAATGGTCTATGGATCTGGTGAAGTTCATCTAAAACCCAACTTGTGATTTTTTGAAATTTTGTAAGTATATTGAAACTCAAAATCCATTTATCTGAAGCAGTTGAATAGAAGATGAATGGTTGAAAAGGTGAAAACTGCTAATAAATATTTCTTGAGTTTATGGGTGAATTAATTTTGCTTCAATGATAAATCCCCCTCCTTGGTACAGTGCTTCAATGAATTAATTATATTGTTACTTTGCGGATAAGAAAAGGGAAAGAGATACAGAGCTAGCAGCGCATTGATTAGAAATTCATATAATAAAATAACGGGAAAATTGATTACAGGGTCCAAGGAAGCAAAATAATTACAAAAAAGGCTCAAGAAACATTCACATGCCAGGGCCTTTTCTGGCATTTTTTCAAAAAACGTTAGCAACTACATCAGTAGCAGTTAACAACTATATCAGTCCCCGTTAACAACTAAATCAGTCTAATTAACAACTACATTTTAACAACTACATCTGTAGCAATTAACAACTACATCTGTAGCAATTAGCAACTATGTCCGTACACTTTTTTTTGAAAAAATGCCAGAAAAGGCCCCTTTTCTGGCATGTGAATGTTTCTTGGGCCTTTTTTGTGATTATTTTGCTTCATTGGGCCCTGTAATCAATTTTCCCTAAAATAACAACCTTGTTGGGTAAAAAAAGGAAAACAATTAGAAATATGTAAGAAAAAACACTTAAATACCATTTTAACTTACAAAACTTTAAGAAATCTGTTAATACATGGAAATAACATGTGACTTGGTAGGAATCTAAAACTAGTTTGTATATTTTTACTAATGGTGTAACAATATTGATTAAGGTTGTAATGGTAGAAACTAAATGAGTAATGATATTGATTAAAGTCATAATGTAGTTGACTAAATGTAAAATGAAAATGACTATAGGTGTAATGGTATTGAGTAAAGACAATCTTTACACCATTAGTCAATACCAAAATTCATTTAGCTAATATCATTACTCATTTAATCATTACTATTACACATTTAGTCAATGTGTTTATGCATTTACTTAATATTATTGCTCATTCAATCAATATCATTATGTATGTATTCTATATCATTATGCCTTTAGTTAATATCATTACATTTGCAGTCAATACCATTACGCCTATAGTTAATGTGTATATGTTTTTAATTAATATCATTATACATTTAGTCAATATATTTAAGATTCTAGTCAATATCATTACACATTTAGTCATTTACATTACTCACATTATGCTTATATTTTGTAGTATCCATATATATTCTTATGCATATATATAACTAGTGGTAGCTTAGTGGCCCAATGGTTAAAGCTTTTGGAAACAATCAAAATGGGGTGGGTTTAAATCTCACATCCACCATTTGACTCCACACTTTTTCAGAAAAATCCCTCTCCCCCCCCCCCAAAAAAAAAAAAAACCTCAGGCATGTGGTTGGCGATGGTGTTTAGGTGAAGAGTGTCTTTTTTCTTTAAAATTAAAATATTAGGGATATTTTGGTAAAAACACACAAATTTCAAAATTCCAGATTCCTACTGTCACCTTTTTATCATTTTCATGTGTGAACAAAATTTTTAGGATTTTGTAAATTTAAATAGTATTTAAGTGTCTTTTCCATAGAAATATACACCTCTAACCTTGTCATATGTTGAGTTGGCATCCTAGACTTATTCAACTTGCCATGCCCATTATCAATTAACGTTGTTTTTCTATATTTATCATCACTCTCATGTTGATTAACTTTGATAAGTTGAGATTTAATACCTTATAAAAATAGTAACATAATTTTGAATAGTAAAAAATGTATGTAAATAAATATAAATAATTAAATTTGATATAAATAATATATATACTTGTACTCTTATCAAAGTATTCAACACACACATATTTTTAAGGGTAAATGAGCAAAAATACTCTTTATGTTTTTCAAGAAAAGTTACTTGCACCATAAAAAGTTTTTGGGTATAAAAATACGTACAATGATTCCAAAGTTTCCCTTAAACACCAATTCCATTAAAATTATTTTACATTGATTCTTTGGTCAAAAGTAAGATTAGGGTTGATTATGGATCAGAACAGACCAAGTTTGACCCCAATCTAAGATCCTGACATGACATCGGGCTGGACAAGCCAGCTTGAGATTTGGTTTGGTCTAGCACCAGTTCGAGTTTGGGCTCAACCACACTGATCCGCGAATTGCTTGGATCAATCCATGACCTCTTATCTTAAAGTCTAAAAAGTTGTTGATCTTAACACATTGCCTTTCAAGATCCCATCTCAGCTTGACACCTCACCATTTAAAGATTAGATCAACAGGCTGAGCATTGAATCTTGAATTACCAATGTTTGATTGAGGATCTTAATTTTCCACTACATGTTCTCTGAAGTTTTTGCGTACCAAGACAACATCTCATAGACCAAGATTTTCTATCAAGATTTACCATTCTCTTTCTTTTTCGAATCCGGGTTGTCACCTCCACATTCTTGGTCTCTTGGGTGAAGCACTCGTCATCTGAGCCTCAAAGAATGTCAAACTCTATTTTTCCTTTCATGTTATTGAAGATTCACCGCTTCAAGCCTTGAAGAGCATGGAATCTATTTTTTATTTCATGACTACAAACCTCGAAGGTTTGTTGTCGAAGATTTTTGCAGACCCGAGCTTCAGAGGATGCCAGACTTTGTTTTTCGCCAATCTGAGCCTATAAAGGTCGTTGGTTTGAGCCTTGAAGGATGTCAGGTAAAAAGGCAGTTTTTCATAAAGCTTTTATCTTTTTCATTGGGTTGGAAACAATTGCCAATTAGTTTGCGTCTATGGCTTTGAGCGGAGGAGTTCTAGAGCTAGAGAATAGTGGAAAAGGAAGGTCTCTTAAAGAAAAATAGAGGGGAGGTGAAGAAAGAGGATCATGGTTTATTAAGACTAGATTAAGATTTAAGTGCTGATTTAAGAAAAATTATTTGGGCTAGAGTGGACTAGACCAAGGGGTCTAAACCCTTGGTCAGAAGTCTGATCGAATTGATTAGTATGGTCTAATTTGCTCAATACTGTTTTGGACCATTTTTTTCTTAACATGATCAGGTTGGGTCGAACTTCCCAGACCAGATTTTTTACTCATCTCCAAGTGAGGTAAAGGAGTAAAAAAATAACCTCTATATTTTTTAAAAAGACCTATTGGCATCATAGTCAAATTTTGTAATTTTAAAATGCCTATAATGATTTTAAAAGGGCATTTAAATGTTATTGCTGGTAAATTTGTCAAATGATCGTTTATTTTGACTTGTGAGCCCCATTATTTGTCCAACATACTCTACCATCTTATTTTGACAGTATGACGTGGACCTCTACCATTTTTAACTTAATGGCAACGAAAAAGATAAAGGGTATTTTTTATCACATTACAATACACCAAAACATTGTTTTTGGTGCCAATAGCTCTTTTTTTTTTTTAAAGATATTTTTGCTTTTTTAACCTCACTTCATCTGGTTAAAAGTTTGACTAAACGGTCAACATAAATAAATTTAGTGGAAGTGATATTTTAGCGCTATTTTGAAATTGTCATAGCCCATATATTTTTGCATCTAAAATTAATTTATGGTGCACGGATCTCTTCTTAAGAAAGGAATCCTTATTTTTATACATATTAAATCTGAATCATTTAGAATTAACCTGACATCCATTTTTTATTAGAATTATCGATATCTTTTTTTGATATGATTTTTTTTTATATGAATTATCGATATCGATCAAAGACTGAAAGACTAAACTGCCAAGTGCCAACAGAATCAAATACACCTGAAAAAAAAAAAAAAATCAAATACAAGGGCTAATTAACTAATTCTGCGTGGCGTCGGCGAGGGAGAGAGTTACTAAACTCAGCTAAGAGGCCAATTCCTGACAGGCGAATCAACGGCAGCGACTGATCTTCCAGTAGCTGTGCACGTAACTCATCGCAAAGTCGTCCGCTTTAGCCATCGCAAAGAAAACCAGATTCTGTCACCTGGCACCATCGTCGTCCACGTTTTGCCTACTAGTTTATTTTTTTTCTCAGAATTATATATAGTGCTGCTTGGAGATTCGAGTGCAGACTGCAGAGTCGCGAACGATGAGAGGTAATAATTCTGGGAATTATAAGAACCCATGTCTGACTATGCATCAGCCCTGGGCTTCTCTGCTCGTTCACGGGATCAAGCGCGTCGAGGGCAGGTCATGGCCTGCTCCCATCAGAGGTATTTTATTGCAAATCCCTTCCTCTTTTTCCCCATTTATGCGCCTACACCCTGCTTCGTATTTCTATGTTTGTTTGCCCACGGCTTATGTTTCTAATTTGGATCCGGGCCCCGGATTTTTCTAATATTTAAACATTCTGTCCTCACTTGCCTGTCTCACTGACCAGGAGACTCTCAGGGAGTTTCATATTCAGTGTCAGCGGCGAATAAATAAGCCCAAGCCCTGTCAGCACAACAACTTAAAATTGCTTATAACCATACCTATTAACTAAAAAGTTACCTCACAATCTCATATTCCCATTTAAGGTTGAGTGGTTTGTGTTATTTTCAGAGGATATAGGGTATTTTATGCATTTTAAAGTTGATAAACTAAAGTTTTATGAAGCCTCAGTCCAAAATTCTGCACCACATGTCCTATTGGTATCTGTTAAGTATAGAAGGTCAAAACAGGCATGAGTTCTGAAAGTCAACAGCCATCAAGTTACTTTTTTTCTTTCTTCCTACTGCCCAAAAAAAGTAGATGCGTGTGTCAGTATTATTTTCTTCCATCTTATTGTTTTGTTGACCGGGGAAAAAATCCTTCAAATTGGTAAACCGTTTTCCTTTCCATCCGCTATTTATTTTAAATGATTTCTCTTGTTAGTTCTCGACAAAATGGTTTCTTAATTGTATAAAAATTGTCTATTAAGGTCGTCTTTGGATTCATGCTGCCAGTAAAGTTCCTGACGAGTCTACTATCAAGGCAATGGAGTGCTTCTACAGCGAGATTTATGCACTAAATGGAATAAATGATATTAAATTTCCAGAGCATTATCCAACTTCAAGGCTTTTGGGTATACATAATTTCGTTATTTCTTTTTATAATTAAGAGTTTCTTGAAATCTTGCGTTATAACTTTCTCTATATTAACCAGTGGTTAATGCTGCTGTCAATTAAATAGTTTTGGCCCTGCTTTCTATCTCTTCCCTTTATCTTGATGTGTTAACTTCCTGAACTTATTCTTTTTTGTTGATAATTTCTTCCTTAAATCTGATTTTTTTTTCCCTTTATACTGTTCTTCTATCATCATCGCAGCCAATATCAATGATGTACATAGTTAAACTAATTTCAGACCAGCTCTCTTCATTGTCCCTCTTGAAATGCAAACAAGCAAAATTTGTCCTTTTCATCATTGATTTGCTCTTTAAAACTCTCTTTCTGGTGATGTTTATAGTGCTTTCTTTTTTGGCCAGTGGTTATCGCTGCACATGAATAAGCTAGCATCATCCCTGCACCTTCTTTTCTCTTAGCCATTCCTTACCATATTGTCTAACATGTTATTCCGTATGCTAATACTTATATGTCATTTGGTAGATGTATTGTCAGGATGACTTTACGTTAATGGTTATTCATCCATCGTCTGAACTTACTATATATTGCTTCATTTGAATAAAGAAGCACAAACTCTATTTTGCTTCACTGCAGTTTATCAATATTTCCCCTCCTTTTAGAGTACAGAAGATGAATTCTTTCGTCCTACAGGTTGTGTTGAGATTGCTGGCTGCTTAAGACAGGAAGAGCTAGCCTGCTGGGAGATGGTCCCTGAAAGCGTAGGAAGCTGATTTACCTCACCCCTTTAAATTTTAAACCTGAATTGATATCATTTCATGGTTATCCAGACTAGATTAAATTATGTGCCTTGCGCTCTCAGGTTAGGCTGGAAGCTCAAACCAATTATTGCTGGCTATGTGAACACCCACAGGTCTGTGCCTTGCTACTGCTGTTCATTTCCCTTTTAACTGTAAGGCGTAACAACTTTATGTATGTATATTATGATTGTTGAGGTGCTTTTTCTATCCTTTATCCAGAAATTGTTGATTCCATTTGAGATGAGAGGATACCAAGGTGTTTATAACTTGGAAAAGAAGGTAATATGGTTTCGCATTTCCATCTTCCTCATGGTATTTCATTTGTGCAAAGGCTGATTATCGTA
The DNA here is from genome assembly GCA_037074495.1 of Acacia confusa. NCBI lineage: Eukaryota > Viridiplantae > Streptophyta > Magnoliopsida > Fabales > Fabaceae > Acacia > Acacia confusa. Next base: position 378,380 of record CM073507.1, on the reverse strand, counting down.
CCTATCTAAAGATATATGAAGCTGCAGTTAGAGGTCTGTCTCCTGTTACAAGTCCACTTCCAGTGAAGTTTCCCCTTCCAGATCCACATGATTTATTTTCATTGCAGCCAGGCTGCATCTCTGTGTCTTCTCCTAATTTGAAAGCATCTTCTGAAGCAGACAGATCATCAACCCTGACTCTGGCCATAGCTGGCGCACAAGAGGCAGCTTTGCAGTTCTCAAAGAAGGATCAAAATTCTCGAACTAGTGTTAAGAACAATAGACCTTATCAGACAAATATTAGTTATGAAGAGACAAAAACTGTAGAATCTTATAATTTACGATCACTGAGCAGATCCTGGGATAAACATAAGACATCATCCACTAACTTCAGTGAGATATTTGATGATGGAACGTTGCCATTACACCATGAGGATAAAAGGAGCTATAGCCAGTATGAAGGAAGCAGTAGTTACAATCAATATCGTGGTGCTGATGAGAGACAACCTCTTCAACAACCAGCTAAGGTTTGTATTTTCTGACCCTTGTCAATTGCTGCTGGTGTATAGGCGTTCTCCTTGTTGTTTATAATTTTGTCATTTAATGCGGAACTTGGGCAGCGGTCTATGGCTTCAAAGAAGGAGGAGAAAAGCAGAGGTGAAAGGTATGAAGGAAGCAGTAGACAAATTCAATCTCCTGGTGCAGCATTGAGTTCGAGTAGCCAGCCTCCATCTAAGGTTTGCACTCTCCTCTATGTAACTGATGTCGTCACATATAGTTATGCAACTAAAGCAAGCAAAATGGAGATTTGGTGACGTTCATCTGGTGTAGAAAGAACTTGGATTGCATTTCTCCCTTCCTTCCCCAAATAAAAAGGCAGTTCATATAATTGTCCAGTATTTGACATGCATGGCTCTGTCAAATATTTTATGGCTGATTTGTTCTATTTCCTGAATTTCAGTCTCTGCCTACTTTATTTTAATGATATACTGCTAGCAAGTAAAAGATAACCAGATTTAATGGCCCTACTCCTTGTGCTGATTGCTTCGTTGTTAGATTTTTGCTGCAGCGGTCAGAGGCCTGAAGCCATGATCTTTGGACATGATGTGTCACACGCAGAGATGGAAGTGGAGCTCGTAGCTCGACAATAAGCTTGGAAGTTTTCCAGAATTGCTTTGCGTGTGGCTTCCAAATATCTTATTGGATCGAGCTTTGCTTCTTGTTTTGTTTGTATCGCTAGAGTAAGAGAAGCCTGTTTACTCGTTTAGATGGTGTGCATGGGAGATTTGAAGTAATGGGACGCATTCTCTGTTTAACGTTGGAGAAGAATCTGACATAATGTACTATTTATGCCCTGTTTGCTTACTGACCCGGGGACGACTCTGAAATATATTTGATGATTTACACGTATTTCTTCTGTTTTAACTTTATACAAGTTATGATTTGATTCTTTTACTTTAAAAGCGAATATTTATTAATATGTTAATAAATTAATCGCTATAATTTGCCTTTTTGTTTGTTTGTTTTGTTTTTATAATATGAGATACCTTGGGTTCTAAGTATAAAACCTAGATAATTTTTTTTTCTTTTAAAGATTAAGGAAGCCAATTCAATTATTTTACAGTAGTTATATTAATTTTTTTTCTTCAAAATAATTTGTGTAACTATTATAAATTGAGATATAGTTTAATATATAATATAATTAAATAACTTATTTAACTTTTTCAAACCAAAAAAAAACAACTGAGTTTTATAATTTAAAATCGGAGAGAATATTAAGTTTGGTGTTAAATTTAACTATTTAATTCTAAATGTATATATTATTAAATCTGGTATTAATTGTTTAGAGAAATTATGGTGCTTGTTTGGCTTCTCTTAAATCAATCTTGTAGTTTGCAGAAAGAAAATTACCCGCGTATTTATTTCTTGAAGTGCAAAACCGATACTCCACCATAAATTAAAAGGGAATGAAATACAATTAGACACGGTTTATAAGTCAGTCACATGATACCAAACTTGTAAATAAAGCAATTAGGTATATCGAAAGAACTAGAGGAGTATTTAACCCTATACAAGTATACATACAGCTGTGTGACATGTCAAGCTGCAAATTGTCGGGAAGTGAACATGTGAATAAAATTGTGGGGTTGAGTTAGCTATAGAGGCCGAAGGAGGAAGGCAGAGTTTTAATGGAACGCCTATAAAGATAAAATGAGAATGAGGTGGATGAAGATGCAGCCTTGTGCTGCTAATGCTTGGCGGGAAGCTGAAATGGAAATACACAAGACGACAAAGGGAAGTTTGATTAGCATTATGAAGTAGTGATGTGGAGGCTGAAAGCAAAGCCCAAAGGAATGTGTTGATGTTGGCAATCAAAGGCTTGCTGCGTTCTATAAGAAGGCGTTTCCAGCTGCTCTCCCAACTTCCCTCCCCAATAACGTCAATGCCTAGCCTCATTCAAATACACTTTCTGTTTTTTTTGGTTCTCTCTTCTTTTTCCTCACGGGGTAAAAATAGCCACAACACAAATGCAGACGAACAAACAAATGGAGAGCAAATAATGCTTGCTTTGGGGATCATATCCTCCTGGTTCATATATTCAGAAAATGGAGGATCCTACATGAGTAAAATTTCATCATTACCCCTTTTCTTCCACCTCTTCTCTTCTTGTATTAATACGTTCCCTAGAACTTGCATCTTCAGCACATATTCTTCACAACAACTCTAAACCAACGCAGGCTTCTGGAACTTCCCATGAACCCACACCCTTCGCATGCTCTTTCCTTGCTGGCGATTCACAGACTTGACACAACAATAATCAAGCTCGAGCTGCAAGGTTCAGAGACATAGTACTAAATGACGGACAGCAAATAACCATATGTCAAAAACAAGCTATAAGAGGTTGACAGGCGAGAGGTTTAATGGAGAGTGGACTTTATAATGAACAACCACTACACTACTAAATGATGCTAAGCCCAGTTCACATCAACAAACACGCAAATAGGTATATAGTTTGATACAGGATCACTCATACAGTTCTGTTTCTTCTTTAACACAAAAAGTCTGCTCTCCAATTAATAAAATAAGCAACTCCAACCTGGAGGGGAAAACACAGTACCTCAGTGAAGCCTGCACCCGCAAATAGATCTCTGACAGTATCTAAACAGAAGAAATATGAACAGGTGCCATCTGACCGCTTGTATTCCCTGAATCCAACTCTCTTAGCTGGCTCAAATCGAAGCATGGTCATATCATACAGACCTGATTTCATAATATTCATTATTATTCAATCATTCTTAGCTGTTTAGGGTTCAGAAGAAATATTATGATTTGTGTCTTGGTTAGAAAATATTGCGATAACTGATAAGGATTCACTAATGCTCTAAGACAACATACAATTTTTCACAAAAGATTTAGATAAAACAGATTGTTAGTTTATTACCATAGTCCCTGAAAAATACCATGCCTCCAGGCTTCAACACAGCAAAACACTCCTTGATGGACCTCAACATTCTTTCCAGCGGTACTGCTGATAGAGTGAATATCTGATAAATTATCCATCAAAGCAAGCAACTAATATATTAAGATGTCATCAAAACATGTTTTAGTTTTAGACACAGGACTGCAGTGCAAATGGAAAAATACAGACAAATGACAAGAAAGAAATAGCATCACGTAGAGGCAAAACAAAAGGCAAAGGTAATAAACACGTCAGAGCCACAATATTAGAGTATAAATGCATGTATCCTCCAGAATAAAATTGAAAGCTCATAAACAAGATGGTTGTGCATGTGATGAAGGAGCAACTTGTTTGCAAGACACTTCTATGACAAGAGATATCGACTTCAAATATAAACATATAGAGTGTAAGAGTAACATACTATTGTTACAATAACTCTTAACAATAGTTTTGGTCTCATATATACCAGTGGTCTAAAAACATCAAAAAATTGAAAGTACAATAGTTCAGAAGGAAAAGGTCTTACCAAAGTTACAAAATTTACTCCTCCAATACAACCATCACATTCTTCTGGTGAACATGTATTGGTAAATCGTGGTTCCTTACCCTCCTTGGACTCTGGAGAAAAACAATATAACTAAATCTCACTTATCCAATAATAAAGCCAAAATAAAATGCGGCAGTACCATAAGTATCAAGCAGAAACCTGACTGCTTTAGTAAAAACTTATTTCGGCAAGAATTGCATGCCAACCACTGGGGAAACCCATTAGTGGAAACATCACAACAGAATGTGTGGAAACGATCTTCAAAAGAGCCAATTGTAGCAGAACCTATAACTTCTTGAGCCCTTTCTAAACTTTTGTTACTACAGTCGCATGCATAGACAATTACATCTTTGTTGGCTCTAAAACAGGAAAATTTTGTCAAGGATAGCAACTTCAAGATCCAAGAACAATAGCAAATAAATGAACTAAATAAAGGAAAGTAAATTATTTTAATCTTCCAACCGACAAAACATGAATGAACAACTGATGTGCAACTATCACCCACCATTTTAAACAAAACAAATTCTCTCAAAGATAAAGTATGAAATGATGATAGCTTATTCAGGAATCATTAAGCCATTAACATTAGATAAGTAGTATACCTCAAGTAAGTCACAAATATGCAACTTAAACTCACGTTTCCTAAAGAAGCAGCGCGAATCTGTCACGTGTGCAAGCCAAATTCAATAAAGTTTTGGACTTTCGGTAATTTTCACACTCAGTGATTTTAACATGTTTGCATGAACAAAACAAAGAGGATTCAGGAGAACTTCAGCAATGGGAGTCTTATCAAACCGAAAAATCTGCAGAGAATCGCAAGGGGTGTAGTTCCTTCTGCATATATTAAGATCGTCTGAGCGCCAGTAGAAGTCTTATAAGACCCAGATTGTACGCACGAGAGCAGTAACCTATCAAACTCACTTGAAATAACGCATCACTGTACAGGATGCTCAAAGAAGCTTCCTTCACGGCATACTGTCCAGATTCCAGAGTCTAGACGGAGAACAGCTGCTATCAGGACCAGCTAGAGGTTTCGGGACGAATTTGTCATGGCATCATCCCGGGGAATGGTATTATGAATTAAAAAAGTAATCACTAATCAGGGTTTAGGATCCGATCCGCTAGTGTTATATTTTAAAGTCATATAAAAGATTAGATTACCACAGTATTGTCTCCGACACGTTCCCCGGGAAGAAAATTACCGTAAAATTGGAAGAGCAGTACTTCCATTGCCGCAACCCACTTCTAGAACTGCGTTTTCTCCCCAGGAAAGCAGTTCAGGGAATTCCTTCACCAAATATCGTCTCTCCTAAATCAAAATCCACGCAAAGTTTAGACAAATAAAGAAAGCTTAAAATAAGTGTAAAATAAAGAAATCTTGCGGCGGAAAAAACCTTAAAGAATTTCCCAGAGGAATGACGGGTGTGAAATTGCTCCCAAGCATTCACATCGGTTTCCGCTTGTCTCAAAGAAGAAGATGGCTCAAATGGGAGTAGGTGGTAAACAAAGCAAGGGTTTGCTTCGATCTCTGCTCTTAATTGTTCCCACTCAAAGTCTTTGGAGAAGTATTCCGCTTCGCAGCTCATTCTCTGAATCTGCCGCGCCACATAGAACCAGCTACACTCCGCAAGACCGCGTCACCTAATATTCGAACCAGTTTCTTTTGGTATGTGAAAGAGAATTTTGGTTGCATAAAAATTAAAAATTTATAATAATAATTTTCAGACTTATAGTAATGTTTCTTCCAATGCTTTTCTTTTTCTTCCTCTGGAAACTAATATTCGAACCTGAAAAATTAATTACCAATGACCCACCAATTATGTCCTTTTAATCAATATAATATCATTTTAATTTTTCTCTATTTTTCTCAATCAACGGCCTAAATAGCTTGACGAGAAGAAAGAGAAAAAAAACTAAGGAGGAAATCTCCTTCCCAATTTATTCCGTCCTACAATTATAAAATAAAGTTGATTTTTTTTAGGGATTAGGGAAACTAAATAAGTTACTTAATCATTTCATATGTTATATATTATTAGATTATATATTAATTTATTAGTCAAACTAATTAGTTTGAAGAAAAAAAAACTCTAAAGTAATTTAATTAGCCTTCTTATTTTTTACAAAAAAATCAACTATGTCTTATAATTAGGACTGGAAGGAGTATCTACCTAAAACTTGGGAAAATAGTGAGGTCCTAAGGTAGAGAAAAAATGAAAAAAAAATCTCAACCTCAAATCTAATATTAATTGTGAAAAGTTATGGAAATCCTCGCGTAAAAAAATCTCGTTATCAAAATAACTTTATTTGTTGTTAAATATTTTTATGAAAATCTTGTTGTCAAAATGGTTTTTCATGTTACAAAAAATTCTCCAAGTTTCTAAAATTTTAAATGTCAAAGGAAAAACTCGAAGAATTTTTATAACATGAAAACTTTTGACAACAGAATTTTTATAGGGATATTTTAATAACTAATAAAGCTGTTTTGACAATGAGACTTTTTTGATATTAAAATTCCATAATTTTCACAATTAATATATATATAAAAAAAATGCCCTTTTGAGAGGGGACTCGGGGTCGAGATTTTTTTATATTTTTTCTGTATTTTAGGACCTCACTGATATTTTACCTAAAAACTTTTATAAGAATAAACAAACATAGCAATATAGCACAATGAACCCCATCTAACAATACTTGAAATTGAGAGGACAGGTATTGCCCACATCATCCAAACTGACAGATTTAATCATTGGGAAAAAAATCTCTGAGTATCTAAATTACCAATAAATTGTCAAAAAAAAGTCACATATCAAAAAACACTTTAAAGTTTTTTAAGATAAAATTTCAAAAAAACATTAATAATTATATTAGTACTACATTTACAACTAAATTAATATACGTTAATAACAATATTCTAACAACTAAATCAATACATATTAATAACTATATCTATACAACATTATCTGAAATAATATCACAAAAGACCTTAGGGCCACTTTTCTTTGGATATTTTTTGACAATTTGTTAGTAATTAGGCCCTGAATAGGATTTTCTCTTAATCATTTAGGATGTAAATCTTATGTTATGCCGAAAATTTAAGAATTTACAGAGCTGATTATAATAAATACTGTAGTGCAACCATTTATAAACACAACCTCCGGAGAACCAGTACTGTTTATAATTTCGTTTTACCCACAGGCCCCAAATAGCTGCACTGCAATATTTCTTATTCAAGAACATAGGGGCGTGCGGTCAGTTCATGCACCGATCAGAATCCATACCCAATTCTTTGGCCGAAAAAAGCTCGATCAGGAGCATGGCTAGCAAAATGAAACCCTAAATTTATTAGTTAAAAGACTCTAGCTTAATGTCTCCTTTGTCAGAATGCCTAGGTTATATGCTTTGGTAAACTTATGAGATATTTTGACATCGGCATGATCTTCAAAAATCTCAGTTCTCACAATTTTTCGCCGGCGCGTTGCAGGACTCTTCGTAGTTCATCTGCTATCTCTGAGAGAAGAATAGGTTTTCGAATTAATCCATTCATTCCAACGTGTAGGCATCTATCCATCACATCTTCTTCGGCACTTGCCGTGAGAGCAATAATCAAGGGCCAGTTGCGACTGTGGAACTTCCGTATCCTCATAGCCACGTCAAAACCATCCATTTCAGGCATGTGCAGATCCAAAAGGATAACTTTGAATGTGTTCCCAGATGCACTTACGGCACCCAGGCATTCAAACCCTGATGAAACTGCAGTTACTTGGCAACCTAACTTCTCAAGAAGTTTCTTTGTCACTGTCCTGTTTACATCATCGTCATCGGTTAACAAAACCTTGAGGCTTCTGAACCGAGAGTCCAGAGAATCTTTAGGTGCTAAAATGGATCTTCCATGAGATAGTCCTATCTGGAACTTGAGAGCAAGTGTCATGCTTTGTGCCAATCCTAGAGCATTCCGTGATAGCCAGATATTGCCTTGCATCATCTGCAAATTATCCGCATTGTAAAGTCAGAATTACTTAAAAAAAAGATCTCATCAATATCCCTACCAGACTAAGAATATTTAAGAAGAAAACAGGTTCACTGACCCCAATTTACCAATCTTCTAAGGCAAATAAATTTCGTTGAACCTTTTTATCCACCCCCTTTCACTGTTCAACAAGTCGGCCTTTACTTAATTGGGCTCCTGATCTAACTGATGAACCTCAAATGAAACTCCAGCGTCAATAATGATCTCAAAATGGTTTCCATAGGGTAGTCCGTATAAGTTCAAACCTGCCGTCATCTTTGTTTCCTCGAACAAAGTGGCTCATACTACTAAAATTCTGATATCACAATATTTTCTTGACCATGCCTATGATACTAAAATCAGCAAATTTAACCTCGGCTAACCTCCATATAAAATGTCATAGGATCCAACTGGCCAATAATACTTACAAAAGGAAGCAGAGGCAGAGTCAAGCAAGAGAAACAAATGCTTTTTAGTGGTCCAAGAGTTGACTTCCAACCCCTTACTATTTTGGTGATATTAGAAGACCTAGCATGCTTTATTCATAGGATAGACTTTAACCTTGTCCGAGGTTGTTTTGGGTCCTGTGCTGACCATCTTATTCTATATATTTAGCTGTTAGATACCGAAGCAGAGAGGCATCTTTGGATAGAGTGAGTGGTGAGGACTGAGGATAGTGCTAGCCTCTCGAATTGCTAGGTCTTTTGTTTTAGAGATTACAGTTTGTAACTTCCTTTTCCCACTAAGAAGGAAGAGCTATCAGATTGAGTATTATTCACTGCATTCCTGAGCTGTTTTACTCGGTTCCTATCAGAATGACTGATGTAATAATAAACACTTCTCCCAATATGAGGGAAACAAAGCATGCGCGCAATGTCATTAAACTAAAATGACACAAAGCAACCAAGTTATTTAACAGAAACAAGATAGGAATTAGATTTACAGGTCATAACAGAAAAGCCAAATAGGCTGTTCAACAAAAATTGAATGTGAATTTCTGATTAGTATCATGAACTAATAGATCACAAGGAATTAGACTTTCTCAATAAATTGCTAGAAGAAAGACATCCTCTTTCACTACAGTTGCCACTTGGCAAGAGCTGATAAAACTAGATGGCAATGAAATGAGTTAATCAAGCAACTAAGCCAATAGTATGGTATTGGCGTAGTACTCAGTACATAATCACAAAAGTTATCCACATCTTGACCGTAAATGAATTCCAATGAAAAACCTAGGCACTTTCAATCAGGATGAAAAAGAAAAAATGACTTTAGAAAGTGGCAGAGCAATGCCTCGTCCAATCTGAAATAAAAGATCTTCAAAAATCATAAGCTGACACTGTTTCTTCAGCTTTACATGAGGCCACATAAATGTTAATACAGAGAGGAGTTCAAGGAATTCCTCTGCTACACCCCAAACAACAAACTCACCATTTCATATTATATAAGGTTCTAAATGACAATAACTTTTCAATCCCTTCCTCCTTTTTTAGGGGGTTATGCCATACTCCTCCTTTAATGCATACGTCAAGATATGCCCCAAAACTTCAAGTTGAATACAGTCATTCACTAACTTCTAAAACTTCTTTGGTAATTAATGTATTTTATGCAAAGAACCTCTTGTTCATATATCAAGAAAAGAGTTCACGTGGCCATTAAAAACGATGAATTTGGGGCTGAGGAAGCTTTAAGCCCTTTAAGAAGTAACATTCAACTCATCCACTGTATTTTTCTCCATTAAAGCTAAACCAGAAAGCAAGCACCCAGATTTCCAAACCAAAACCGTTGTTTAGTAAGCAAGCAAGATTGGTCCCCAAGACTCCCACCCAGCACAAGACTTGATGCAGCACAGACTAAAATAACATCTTTTATAGTGTCAGTCACTTCCTGATCATTATTTACTGTTAAATCTGACAACTTTCTTATTAAATTTCCTAGGATTACAGTAAATTTCTCAATTCAAGCATCAAACTTTGCAAGCCCTGTTTCAAACAAAATGTCCTAAGCTGCACACAGCCAATAGCCAACAAATTTTAAATTAAAGTGAGAAATTTCAAAGCAGGAAAAAGCATCTAAAAACCCACATTTAAAAAAAAAAATCAATGCAGGAAGCCTTTAATGACTATATAAAGTGGAGAAAATAATTTATATTATATATATCAGATAAACAGAATGATGCACATACCTGAGCCAGCGTTTTGCACATGCTGAAGCTTAAGCCCTCATTAGATTCATTGCTGTGGTGCCTTCCACCAGCATAGCGTCTTGTTGAAGTTGATCCATCTGACCGTGAACTTGTACCAGTTATCTGAAAATCAAATTTTATATATACATAATCATTTTGCATGCCTGATCTCCATATTCCCAAAGAATTATCATCCTTATTCCCATTATCATTTTCAAGATAAACTTGAAAAATGAAAGTCCTTTCTCCATCATATATGTTCACTAAATAGTCAATCATATGCAAAATTACTTGAAAAGCCCTTGCCTGGTCCCCTATCACGAGATCGGGCAACGACTTCTGGACTTCAATTTTAAAATTAAAGCCTTTATACACACACAAACACTTGGCAATACAAGCAGCTTCTCTCATCATCAAATGTAAATCAAAAGGTTTCATCTCCAGCCGGAAGCTTCCTTTATCATTTACCGAAATCTCCATCACATCATTGATCAAACTCGAGAGAACATGGCCAACTTTGATCATTGTGTCAACAATAACCTTTTGCTCAAATCTCAAATTGTCCTCTTGAAACATGGAAAGCAGGCCCAGAATTGAATGCATAGGCCTGCGCATACCATGACTCATCACTTTCTGAAATGACTTCCTTGCCTGACTAGCCATCATTGCATTCTGTTGAGCCTGTTGCAAAGCTCGGTTTTGCTCTGCCAGTTTCTGCCTCATGAGCTGAGACTCTTCAAGAACAGATGCATGAGACAGGGCTACAGCGACCTGATCAGCAACTACCTCTACAATCTCCATCTCTTGGTGGCTCCAAGCACTAGAGTTTGAATTCGGAAGAACCAAAACCAGAATAGCATAGGATGTATCGACTAACTCAGGCGTCCCTCCTTTAAAGTTTGAAACATGAAGCATCGGCATACGAATAGCCGCAACAGCACCTGACTCCCCAGATCCCCCCTTACTTGCAGCTCCTAGTGCTGATTCGGGCCTCAAAATCCTTACCCCTTTACTTTCTCTGATCTCTATGACATCCGGGTCATTTATGGGAATGGAATGGTGAAACATCTCGGGGGAGCTTGTTTTCAACTCATGGGTTAAGTACATTTCTCGTCCCTCCTCATTTGGCATCCAAACAGCGCAGTTATGCAAATCCAATGATTTAGAAAGCTCAACAAGGGTGGTGTACAAGATTGTATGCTTATCCAGAGACTTCCTAATTTCCCGAGTTAGCATCCGAACATGCCAGCTTGCTTCTTTTTGTCTTTTGATCATTCCAATCTCCTGGTCCAACTCCAACACGTTCTGCTTCAAAAAGAGCTCCCTTACTTTGATTTTGAGAAGGAGAGGAATCAGAGTAAAAAGGGTAATTGCGGTTGCGCAGGAGACCAGAGCTGTAAGGAGTTTAGCAATTGTAAGGGAGAGCACCAACTGGAAGGAATGAGGTCCGTAATAAGTATATGCATTAAGCAAATGCGTCAAACCACAAAGGACTATGAATGCAATGAATTGGAGGAACACCCATTTGAAGGGAAGGTTGGAGCGACTAACGAAGTAGAGGAGTTCAAGGGGGATCGAAAAATATGCTATGGCAATAAAGAAGTCACTGACTCTTTGGCTCTCTAGAATTTTATGTATGCTCAAAAGCCCTTCTTCATCACAATTGCACTGCGCATAATCACTATCGATAGCGGAAACGGAGACGAAGATGTAAGAAGCCAACAAAAGAAAGGCTGATGCTTTCTCCATGGCGCCTCAGCTGCGTAGTACCTTCGAATATCATCCGTAAAAAAATATCATATTCCAAATATATCCAAGCCGAAGCCTCATCCACCAGCTGACTTTGTAAGAAGTTGACGCAGAGTCTGTTATATTCAAGATTCGAGATCTAACATTCGCATCAGCCCAAACTCCTTCGTACTCTTTCTATTTTTGGGAAATAAATAATATCAAAAAAGAAAAACCTCAGGATGATCAAAGAAAGCTGCGATTATACCAATAAATGAAATGGGGAGACCCGAGTCACCTTGTTCACTCTGGAGGTAGGAAGACCACACACAGTCACACGATGGAGTAAAAAGAAAAGATTGATCGAGATGATCTCCCTTAAATGAAAAAACACTTCATCGCAAGCACCTACCAATGATTTCAAAGGAAAATTAAACCAATAGAATCGATACAGAAAGCGGTTAGAGCCCAGAAGGGGACGAACGCTGCTATAGAGAAGAGGAGAGATATTTGGGTTCGCCCATGTCATGACTGGGTGAGAATATAGAGAAGAGGAGATGGGAATAGGGCCCACACAGATTTACATGAAGCGAACCTGGACTCCTTCGGTTCTCTGCATCCGCGTCATGCCTGTCGGTCATGCCATGAACTTGAAGTATAATTTATTGGGATTCCCTGGGTTTCTTCCCGGGGATGGGTGCGTGTGTGTCCTCTTTTGTTGAAATACATTTTCCTTTACCCTGCTCCACCCGTCCTCTACCAGGGGTGGCTAGCATCCTCTGCCCTTAAAAAAAATTGTTGTCGTCCTCTTCTATGAAACTGTGCTGTTTTGGTATAAATTTAGGAAGAATGATAATTAAAGAAAACAAAAATTAAGGTATTGACAGATACTTCAAAAAAGATACTTCAGGATACTAAATAATACTAAAAAAAAATAATTCATAGTCTTAAAAATGTATTTTAGGATCTTAAAAAATATTTCAGGCTAGTGACTGGTATTGAAAAAATCATGAAAAAATATTTCAGAGTACTAACGGGTACTAAAAATATACTTTATAATTTTTTTAAGATCCTAAAATAATTTTTCAAGATCATGAAGTATTTTTTTTTGGTACCAGTCAATATCCTAAAAGTATATTTTTAGTACCTGTAAGTACCCTAAAATATTTTTTAAGATCCTAAAATACATTTTTAAGATTATGAACTATTTTTTCAGTATTGTTCAGTATCCTGAAGTATCTTTTTTAAGTACCTGTCAGTACCCTAATTTTTTTTTTAAGTATCATTCTTTCCAAATTTATGCCAAAATGGCACAGTTTCATAGAAGAGGACGGTAGTGATTTTTAATGGCACAGTTTCATAGAAGAGGACGGCAGTGATTTTTAAGGGCAGAGGATGCTAGCCACTCCCTCCTCTACCATGCATATTCATACCGTGATTTATTCCTAGAATCAACCAAGGGAAAAAAAAAAAAAAGACAACAACAAATCCAATTGCATCCATAATGAGTGAATTATAATTAATATACCTGTAAAATAAATAATAAGATAACAAAGCTCATGAGTAAGTGCAGTGGCGAACCCAGGATTTTAAGTTTATGAGTGCACAATCAATAGTAGAATTTGGGGGGCATTTTTTTTTAAAAAAATTAAACGCATTAAAAAACAAAAGAATATAAACAATAAAAGAAAAGAAAACTTCAATTTAACATAGAAAAATAATAATCAAGAGTCAATTAACTTTTACATCAGAATTCGATTACAAAAGCATTATTGGATTCTTCATTTCTTAAAAATATTGCATTATATCTTCACTATCAATCGTATCAAATATATCACGTTTAACATAAGTTAGCATACATGAGTTAAATCAATCATCACTTATCCGATTGCGTAACTTATCTTTAACAAAAGTTATTGCAAAAAAAACTTGTTTAATACTAGCAGTTGCTATCGGTAGAACGAGTGTCAACGCAAAATAGTTGTGATGTAACATGAGACATTTTTGTCTTCTTTAGCCAAAATAGTTAGCAAAAATGGATATTATCATTTTTCAAAAGTTTAGGGAAAAACAAAATTAAATATAAATAAAATTTATGCCCACACTGATTTGATTAATCGTATAAGAAATGAGAAATATTATTATTTCATGAATTAATTCATTAACTAATAACATGATTACACGTGACTTCAGGAGGGGCACACACGTAAATAACAAGAATATCCAAGGGCCATTGACACAAGAAATATGGATCGCTCTCTCTCTCCTTCCGGCAGATTCTACAATCCCTGCTGTTCTCCATCTTTGTTGTCGTCTTCCTCAGCTTTCGCATCTCCGTCGCCGGCTGCTCCTCCATTCAGGTAATGACTAAAATCCTTTCCTTAGCTTTCATCTACCCTGTTTCTACTGCAATTTCCATGGCTGTCACCCATCATCTTCTGTATCTCTCACTATACGCACTAATTTTTCATAAAAAGAAAAGAACTTTGCTATACCCATATACCCATATATGGCGAAGTAAAAAAAGGGGGGGTCCAAAGTTCATGTCCGCACTTGCAGAAACTTGCCCCAATGTAGGTCCGCCACTGCAGTAAGTGGTATGTCGGTTTTTATTGTAGTAGTGTAAATTTATAATGAAATTTAACTATAAATTGTTGGCATGGGTTAAATGTTTTCTCTCTTTAGAAATGTTAAAACTGAGAAAATGTAGGTATTGAAGTGGTGAAGGTGGGATAGATTGGGAGGCATGGCGATGAAGATGGATTGAGAACAAGCAAATAAATCACTTTGGGGCACAAAGAATGTGTGAATGTGATGTTATGACAAACCTCACTTCATTTGCTTCTCCTTCTCCTGTTGTTGTCACAGATCAATGTAAAGTTACTTGAAGTGTGAGGGTGACAACCTCAAACCGTCCCTCTTGTGACCGATAGACTGAGGGGAGGAGGCAGGCAAGGACTTCGAGAAATTTGCAAAAATACACCCAAAAAAAAATTGTCAAAATAAACCAGTAGAAAAATAATTTGTCAAACTAACCTAGTTGGTGGCGTCATGTCAGCGGGTGCCACATGGCGTGGCGCCACTGCCAAAGTGGCGCTGCCATATGTGGCGCCACACGTGGCAGAGCCACTTATGGCGTGCCAATGTGGCACGCCACATAAGTGGCACCACTTTCACAAAAGTTTTTTTTTAATTTTTATAATTATATATTATTATATTTAATATATATTAAATATAATATATATTATTTTATATAATATATATTATATTTTACATAATATATATTATTTTAATTATTTATTTTTAATTATTATAATTATATATTTCAAAAATTTTATGAAATATTCCTTTTAAAATGATGTTCTATTTTTGAAAAAATTTTCTGGACGGGGCGCTGTCCCTTGACCCCACTCGCTAACCGGCTAGCGGGATTGACGTAGGGTTCCGGTTGATTCTTTATAGCACGAGAAATAAAATCATACTATATTATATATGCATTATATATAATATATATATTTTTTTCAAGAAAAAAAAATATATAATATATTATATTAATAAATTACATATTAAATTATATAATCTAATATATATAATATTAATATAATAATATATTATATTAATAATATATATAATATATATTATTAATATAATATATTATTATATTATGACTCGTAACTGGTCATCAGAGAGAGAAGCAAAAAAACATAAAAACAACAGGATTGTCGAGGACGATGATGTTATAGGCAGCAATGAAAAGTAAAGGAGTACGATTGTTGAGAGGGCAATTGTGGCTCCAATGACCAACTTGACTGCATCGGAAGCAAATATCAGACGGACGATGAGTTCTCTGGACCGATCGGTGATCTTGTTGAATAGGAGTGTTAGGCAAAGGGACTGGAAAAAGGGGAGACGATGAGAAATAGTAAGAAGAGACGCAATTTTTAATGGGTATTGCGAGGTTCGAACGGCCAAGAATAATTGTCAGTGGCACTACCATGGTTTTAAAAACAACATGATTGTCGAGGAAGATGATGTTGCAGGTAGCAATGATGGGGATGAGCAAAATGATAAAAGTGAGATTGATTGACAAAATTTAAAATTGCCTATTGTTTGTAATAAGTTCAGACTAAGTGACACCCAAAAAATTGAAGACTGTTCTATGTTCTCTCATCAGATGCATACCATAAAAAGAATTGACAGAGGAAGACATTACATGGTATATCCTGGTAAAGGGGAAACATGGGCAATATTAAATATATATGAAGATTTAATTCATATAATATGAAAATTAAAAAAGTAATAATTAAATCGCGCTACGAACATCTACGATTTAATCGCGCGATACTATATCACTACGATTTAATGGCGCTACGAACAGCTAGCACGGCAGTCCCGCTAGCTGGTTAGCGGGCGGGGTCAAGGGGCAGCGCCCTGTCCAGAAAATTTTTTCGAAAATAAAACATCATTTTAAAAGGAATATTTCATAAAATTTTTGAAATATATAATTGTAATAATTAAAAATTAAAAAATTAAAATAATATATATTATGTAAAATATAATATATATTATATAAAATAATATATATTAAATATAATAATATATAATTATAAAAATTAAAAAAAAAACTTTTGTGAAAGTAGCGCCACTTATGTGGTGTGCCACGTTGGCAAGCCACAAGTGGCGCTGCCACATGTGGCGCCACCAACTAGGTTAGTTTGATAAATTGTTTCCCTATTTGTCTATTTTGACATTTTTTTTTTTGGTGTATTTTTTGCAAATTTCCCCCAAGGACTTCCATTGATTTTGGAGTCTCCGCCAGTTTATTATCATGTTGTCCTTTTTGTATTTTACTTTTTCTTTCCTCCTGTAAACACTCCATTCCTGTTCATTTCTCTGATTTTCATGGGGGGTTTGTGCTGTCTTTTTTCTCA
Organism: Acacia confusa; assembly: GCA_037074495.1. Classification (NCBI taxonomy): domain Eukaryota; kingdom Viridiplantae; phylum Streptophyta; class Magnoliopsida; order Fabales; family Fabaceae; genus Acacia; species Acacia confusa. The sequence continues at coordinate 361,544 of CM073507.1, read as the reverse complement.
GATTTTCAGTGAGGGATGTCTAGAGAAAGAATGTATCAATTTTTTCATATCAAAAAATAACATGCATTGATTGTTATTCATGTTTAACCAATATTCATTTGATCATACAAACACGTATATACTTATATACACGCACATATGAGTACATGACAGAGATATAAATGCCCTTTTTATAAGTTATGTTGATAAATTTTTTACATGGGTGTACATACATTTATACTCTCAGAGTAAGATGCATTTAAACTAAAGGCAAATTAAGTTGAAAACATCTTACTCCTTCTGATTTTAAATATGAGGAATAATTGACTTTTTTTTTTTGAGATATTAAGAAAGCTAATTAAATTATTTTAAAATATTTATATTTTTTTATTTTTTATTCAAACTATTTTTTAAAAAGATACTCCCTCTGGTCCTAATTATAGGACAACATTTGGAAATTGGTCTTGGTCCTAATTATAAGATAAAATTTAAATTTTTGTCAATTATTTCCTAAAACACCCCTATTTTATTCTCTCAAGTGTATTTGGTTTTTGGTAAGTATATGCATTTAGGTGCATAGAATTTTCCAATCAATAAAATTCTTAAATTATTGAATTTTAATTTATTTATCAATGAATTGACGTTAATTTACCAATATATATCTGTGTGTTTGGGGGATGTGAGGGTTTATATTTGTGTGTGTGTTTATGGGAGGTGTATGTGTGTTTTTTTTTGTTTTTTTTTTGGGGGGGGGGGTGTGTGTGTATGCATACACATATATAGATATCTGCGTGTGTGTGAGATATGTGCACACGCACACATATGTATACATAGTAAAATCATTATTTCAATTAGAAAGCATAGAAAGGAAGATTTTAGATTGGAGAGGTAAGTTAATGTTATTGAAAATTTATATAAGGACATTTTAGGAAAATGAGTAAAATTAACTAATTTAACTCCTCTCATTAATCTCTCCAAAATCGATTAAATATGTCTTATAATTAGGACCGGAGAGAGTATATGGTATAAGGATATATAACACATTAACTAACTTATTTAACTTCTTTAAGAAAGTCAACTCCGTGTTATATTTAGAATAAAATATATTTTAAGGTAAAGTTAATAATGCTTAATTTTTTTCTTAATTATGATAAAAGATGTTAAAAGTGACTCCTAAATATGATAGGAGAAGTATTAAACAAATAATTATGTTAGACAGTTCACCCAAAAATTTAAAAAAAAAAAAACTGTTTTTTAAAAAATATTTGCCATGCTAGTTAGGCCGGGTGGAGCTTCAGACCCGTATGATGCGGTCGGATCAGAGTATTATTTTTGTCCGCGAAAAGTGAAAATTCCGCCAAAGTCCACACTGCGCACCACTCTAGCCCCCTGGTCTCCCGTGGTCTCGCTTGTCCGAAAATGTTGAAGCTGTCCCGCTTGTTCGCTTCCAGGTACTGAACTTTGCTTCGTCGAAGGCTCCCTCTCCTATTATTCCGTATCACCTATGCACTGTATACCCAATCACTGTTTTTGCCTCTCATTCTGTACTTTTCTTGACCTAGTGTAAGCCCCACCCCCACCATCTTTAAGCTAGGAAAATATTTTGGTACTTCCCGTGGTAGCCCCGAATATTGAGCTTGAGAAAGAAAATTTCTTCGCATTACTGATGAATGTCGGCTAGAAATTATGTATTCGATTCGTTTTGGCACATCGAGCTTTATTGTTAAGGTTCTCTTCTCTTAACAAATTCCACACCTATTTCGCCATTGTATTGTTGGCTGCCTTCTCCTGATGCTTTCTTCCATCTGTTGTTGTTCTGCTTAGTAAACGGTTCATCGAGAATTTGACCCCAAGAAGTTGGTTTAATACCTAAATATGATAGTTGGCGTCTTCCCTAATATATGCTAATATAAACAAGGTTAGGAAAAAAGTATAGGTTTATCTACACTATCAGGGTCCAGTTCATTCCCAGATATATGCCAGCACACATTTGTTAATTGAAAGCAACATAAATTGTTGGGGGTGGTTGTGTTTAGACAGTGGCTTACATGCTTTACTGTGTTATTGAAAACACAACTGATGATATAGTAACGAACGTTGTGGGCATTAACTCAGCAGATAGTGCTTCAACAAGAAATGTTATGTAAAAGGTCAACTTTGCCCTCTCAGATGATAAGATACATTTTGGTTCTGTAAATGCTCTAAGTTATGCCTTGGCAGTTATACCATATGCTTATTTATTGGGGAACCATGAAAGCTCCTTTCAGTGATGTTAAATTATTATCATATGTATGTTTAAGCGAGAATTCATAGTTACAATGTTTTTTGAATTGTTGTTATTAATCAGGCATCAGGTATCAGAAACAATGTTAACTCAGAAAGCTGATCTTAGAGACAGTCTATGGCGTCTGTGTGGTTCTACTACCCATTCAGCTGGAATTTCTACTGTGGCAAATAATTATTCCGCTAAAGGCATGCTCTAAACGAGCATTTTCTGGATTTGCTTTTTATTTGTTCGTTTGGTTAACTTAATCAAGATCCTGCATCTGTTTTCCCTTGCTATCCAGCAGGATATACTTCAAGTCAGATATTTGTTCCGTATTCTGTTTTCAAGGGAAAAGCTGCACTCTCTCTGAGTCCCCGACTTCCAACTTTCACTAAGTTGGCTGTAAGCTTGTAGTTTCTTTATTACAATTTATTGAGCACCTCTTTTGTGGTCTTAATAAAATTTTTGTGTTTCTGAATTCTACTTTCAAAGTCTGGTTCTGTTGTAATTGATCGTCGTGGCACAATGATGATGACTTTTGTACCCGCTCTTGGTGAACGCAAATATGATTGGGAGAAGAAACAGGTGAATAATTCTTTCATCTTTGTTTTCCACCCTTTTTCCCTTTATTTGTTTAGTGTACTCTGTTATTTGAAGCTTAGCCTTCCAAGCTAAATCAATTGTGTTCAAGAGCATCTTGGTTGTAACATGTCATTGGTATTTTGCTTAGTTGCCATAATAAAATACTCCCTCTGGTCCTATTTATAAGACCGAGTTGACTTCTTTTGGAGAGATTAAGGAAACTAAACAAGTTACTTAATTATATCATATGTTGTGCATCCCTTGATTATATATTAGTTTATTAGTTAAACTAATTATTTTAGAGAAAAAAGAAAAATATAAATACTCTAAAGTAATTTAATTAGCTTCTTTAATGTCTAAAAAAAATTCAATTTGTTCTTATAATTAAGAATGGAGGGAGTACCTTTTAGAAGGAACTAATGTGAAATCTTTTTGTGCATCATACATACTCTCTGTCACAACGTATTAGTGATTGCCTTTTTGTAGAGATTTGCTCTTTCAGCAACGGAGGTTGGTTCTTTGATAAGCATGGGCCCCACAGGTTCATGTGAATTCTTTCATGATCCTGCAATGTTATCAAGGTTGGTTTCTGTTGAAAATTGTCTGGATTAGGCCTTTGTATTGTAATCTTCAGGATTAGCTTTTGACTACCTCACTACCAAATAATTATATCTAAGAGAAATGTTGTGGCCTTGTGGGGAATGAAGGAACTCACATAGCATCAACCTAATGATTGTGCGTTGTGTTTATAGTTTTATACCATTTCAGCTATGAAATCTTGATGGTTAAGTACTATCTGCTGCAGTAATGCTGGTCAAGTGAGGAAGAGCTTATCAATCAAGCCACATGCAGACAGCTCTGGCTACTTTATGTCTTTGTGTAAGGCCCTATATTGTTGGCTTTGATGTTCATGTAATGCAATCTCATACGCTTACCAGTGCATCAACCTCTGTTGGCAGCTGTTGTCAATAACATTTTAAAAACCAAAGAATACTTGTCTGTTCCAGTCACAAGTGCTGAGTTTGCTGTGATGAAGACTGCCTGCAGCGTATGCTCTTTTTATGATTTTTATTAGATTACCTTAATCATGCCAGTTACATTATAGCTGTTGTAAGTTACTTGCTATTCTGGCATCTCGTGCATTGAGTTAGAATGGGGAGGTTATTCAGTATTTTATTTTATTAGCGAGGATCTTCTTAGCAAAATGGTTACCTTGTCTTTTGATCTAGCTGTTAGTCAGTCCCATTTATCATTTTGTAGCCATGATTTATGCAATCTAGAGATGCCTTGCATCTTGGTTCAACATTTTATTGGCCTAATTCAGTGATATGTTGTGAATGCATTTTTTGGTTTATGTGTGTTGCACTCATATACGTTGTTTGTTCAAATAATTTGTATTAGTTTCCTGCAGATTCCCTTTTTTTCTTGCTCATACTTAACGTTCATGATTGATCACTTGATATGTTGGACTTACAAATCGATGTGGAGGATTCAATGCCTCGGCTTTTTATTAGTAGGGTCAAGATTTTTGTCATCTGCTTTAGTCGTACCTTCTACCATATATTGCTCTTTGATGCAGTTTGCGTTGCCGCACATTATGGGTTGGGATCGTCTGACTCATGATCCATCTGGAGCCATGCATGGTCAGCAATCAAAGGTGGACCCGCAAGGTGTAGACTTGGAGTGGTCAAAGTGAATGAGAAAATGAAGTGTAATATCCTCCTTTCTATGGCCTTGCCACTGTATTTGTTATGGTTTTGATTTTGAGGACCGGGTTTTTTGCCAAAGGTTCTGGCTTCCTGTCACCGAACTCCATGTGATGTTAGGAATATGAGAACGTAAGTTGTTATATTTAAACAAATGAAATGAAAATGTCAAAAGCCCATGATGAACAATGTTAGCTTGTTTAATTTTCTATCTGTCTCAGTTTCAGTGTGAGCCTCGTAGGAGGCACAAGACTTCCTTGTGGGTGGGTGCCATTGTAGATTATGATAAAGTTATGCTCCCATTTCTTCTGCCACTGACCCCTGATTCATCTCCGTTTAGTCACCCGCTGACCTATCCTATCCACTTCGTTGCCTATTGCTAGTAGTCGGAGAATGAAACAACTAGTTACTATATTTTAGTCACTTTATTGCAGATACCCTTTTGTACATTTATTCACAACGGATGACGTTTTCAGCTGTCTATTCCCCCATTCTTCCACCTTCTACTGTTCCTGCACCCATCGTGACCATAACGTATTCACGTATAATTCCCTTGGTTAACCAACGCGTCAATTCTAATTCCACCAACACATTGATTCCGACCCAATAATTTTCTCCATTTAATTATAACTACTATAACAACCATAAAGGTCTTGCCTGTACGTGGGATGTATATTTTTTATGTTTAAGTTTAAGACGGGGAAATCAATTCTGTTCAATGTCTTGAGATGCCAAGAATACGATGAGGCATTCAGTCACACATAACTGTTTTCCTGCTTAGAATTGGAGGGTCAAAGACGGAACCAGATTCTTTGCCTATTCCAAGGATTAGGGGTAAGCAAATCAAAATCAAAACCGAAAATCGAACCGAACCGAAGGCTTTTCAGTTTCGGTCTATTCGGTTTTTGGTTTTTTTTTTCGGTTTGTAAAATAGATGTTTTTCGGTTTTCGGTTCAGTTTTTTAAGAATTAATTCAGTTTTAACCGAATAACTGAAATATGGAGGGTTTTGTAAAATTGATTCAGTATTATCGGTTTTTTGTTTTCGGTTCGGTTTTTTTATTAGTAGGCAAGATATGGAGGCCCACAATAAAAAAAATGTTTCGGTTAATTGCAAAAAAAATTAGTTACTAAACCTGTTTCAGCAACAACAAAAAAGACAAAAAAGCCCAATTGAAATCCAAAAACCGAATTAATTGCAAAATTGAACCAAAATATGTCAATTTTTTCGGTTTTTCAGTTTCAGTTCGGTTGTTCTCGTGTGTGTGTTTCGGTTTTTCAGTTTTTACCGAAAAATTGAACTGAAAACCAAATGCTCACCCCTACCAAGGATAGGGGGAGCTTGTCCGTACAAACACGCTCCTATTAGAATAATGTTAGTTCAACTATTAATTTTATTTTAGGTTCTTTATCTGTTAAATTTTTTTTTTTTTTAAAAATAAAAAGTCAAAAAAAAAATTGAGCCATCTAGATCAAATCTTAACGGCCAAGAGCTCATCCGTACGGATGAGCTCCCCTTGCCTATCCCAAGGATATGCAGGGAAATGGAGTCCAATCAAAGACATAGTTGTAGAGTCGGAGCGACTATGTGAAGTTCACAGTCATAGGCTTCCTTTAGTTAGTTCATCCTTCTCATCCCAAAAAAGCATATGAGGAGTTTTATAAGTAGTGAGGAACTAAGGCCTGCAAGCGTAAGATTTAAAAGACTATAAAGAATAAGGAGACAAAATCGAGAGACTTGGACCAAGTAAGATGGATAAAGGATGAAGAAGGCAAAGTTTTGGTTATTAATGGGGATACTAAAAATAGGGGGAAACTTACTTTTATAAGTTGTTCAATGATGGAAGGGGAGGGTTGACTTGTGACTTAGAAGATTTGACAACTCGAGAAGATAGGCTAAATTTGTCATTTTATAGCAGGATTTGAGTTGGTGAGGTTAAGGAAGCTCTTAAGAAAATGAAAAATGGTAAAGCTGTTAGACTTGATGATATTCCTATTGAACTGTGGAAATGTTTGGGTGAAGATGGTATGTTGGAGCTTACAAAGTTATCTAATGAAATTTTACGATCCAAGAAATGCCTGATGGGTGGAAATAAAGTACTTTGATCCATATTTATAAGAATAAAGGGGGTATTCAAAATTGAGCAAACTATGGAGGAATTAAGTTTATGAGGCAAGAAATTGTGGGAAAAAGTGATTGAACACATGTTAAGGTAGGAGGTTAGTATTTATAAGAACCAATTTTAATTTATGTCGGGAAGGCCCGCAACAAAAGCGATTTATTTACTAAGAGGGCTAATGGAAAAGTATCAAAGCAAAGCAAAGGATTTCCGTATGGTTTTCATTGATTTGGAAATAACATATGGCCATGCGCCAAGAGATGTACTTTGGAAAGCCTTGAAAAAGAAGAGGATGAGCATTACATATATCAAAGCGCTTCACGACATGTATGAGGGGGCAACAACTACTGTTAGAACGCCTAAAGGTGAGACAAAGAACTTTCCTATATGGATTGACCTACATCAAGGATCAACTTTGAACTCTTATTTGCTTAACCTAGTTGTAGATGTTTTGACTGAGCATATCAAAGAGGAGTCCCTGACTGCATGTTTTTTGCTAATGATATATGTAACATCCCAAACAAATTTGGGAACTTAAATGTGAATATTATAGGAAATTTAAATAATAATTATTTAAATTGTATTCTTAATTACAAAATTAAATTGATCTGGGAAAAGAATAATTAGAATAGGGAATTAATTAGGAATTAAGGAAAATCCTTATATTAGAATTAAGGATTTATTTTATCCAACTAAATGAATAAAATAAGTACATAATTGCAAAATAAAACACTTATTTTATCTCTATTTATTTATTTTTTTTTTTTGGTAAAAGAAAATTTTTTGGAAGGGTTCGACACCAGTCCCCTACCAAGGTTAGGGCACGGCCCCGGGCTATGAGCACTTACTGGGTACTTACGAGATCGCTTACCAAAGGAGTCCCAGCGACGACAGAGGGAATCGAATCCACGACTCAAAGACCTAGTCTTGGACCCTTTACTATCTGTGCCAACTCTCATTGGCTTTATCTCTATTTATTAAACACCCAAAACTAATATAATTGGTCCTGGCCCAAAACCAAAACCCATGGCCCAAATGCTTTCCAAATGCCCAAAGTTCTATTTTCCCCCCTCATTCCAACTCCACGTAAGCTCAACTCCTCCTATTTCATATCATTTTTTTTTGGGCCCAATATTCATCCAACCCTTGCCCAAACCGTGAGAATCATGGATCATTACCAAAGAAACACTTTCATTCTCTCAGCAAGCACGTGAACAAGGCAGAAACAGTACTCAACTCCTCCTGTATCAGTCTAAAACGAAAGCAAGCCCATAGCAAGCCCAGTTCAGTTGGTGCACTAACGACAAACACAGCCTGTATACTTAACCATCTGCATCGGCAATAATCACGAAAACACAGAAGTAAATCACGCTGAACAAGAAATCTCAGCAGCTAAACTGAACACGCAAGCTCGGCCATGTCCATCGAGCACCACGCCAGCTTCACTCTGGGCAATGACTTTCGGTCTGAACCTCCAAACCTAATCCATTATCCCTCTCTCAGCCACGTGAAAAAAAAAAAAAAAACGAAGAAGCAGAAGCAATGTTTACAAATACCCAACTCCTCATCAGCGATAATCATGGGAAGCAGGAAGCAAATCACGCAAGCTCAGAACCACCTTGCTTCTTGAGCACCGAGCTGAATAACCTCTGGTCCTTGCCTCTCAATCCATCTCTTCCACCTCTATATATATATGTCTTGTTCCATTCATTTTCATCCTTTCGGCAAGAACCAGAAACCGAAACAGAAAAGAAAGAAACAGAAAACGAGAGTGGGACGGAGAGGGATAGAGAGAGAGAGAGGCAAAACCGAAACCCAGTTGCCCTGTTTTATACCGTCGGGAACAGGGGAAGGAAGAGAGCAGCCTTAGATCATCGGTTAGCCTTGGAAGTTGAAGGTAAGAATCAGAACCTTTTCTCTTTAGTTTCAGCTGGCCCTACGCGTGAGTTTCTGCGGAATGGGAGTTGATAGGAGAGTGTGGAAGTGGATTTTTGTTTCTGCATGGTTTCCTGTTTATTTTTGCTGTCATGGTTACCCATTTATTTTGCTGCATAAGAATGAGAAGAAAGAATCATGCTGGACGAAGAAGAGTTTTTTTGACATCTATTATACATATAGGTGGCAGGTTCAATGCATGTTGCCTTCGTTCCTTTTGTTTTTTTTTTTCCCTATCGTCAGGACCCTTGTTTCCTTTTTCTGGCTGCATGTGTAATTAATGCATATATATATATATATATATATATATATATATATATATATATATATATTGGTGTGTGATGGAGGCCTCTTTGTGCGTGGAGCTGAAACTTAGTATCCAAAATAGAGAAAGTATTATTAGGAAAGGAAGAATAAGCTACTGGAAAGAAAGAAGCACATAGTTATATGTATATATATTAACGTGGTGGTTAGGCGAAGAAAGAAAAGTATATACTGATGCATAATGAGCCTTATATATATATGTGTGTGTGTATGTATATATGTATTTCTAAAAATCATAGATAGAAAGAGAAAGGATATGATAAATAATAATATGTGTATTATCTGATGGCAAAATAGATGGGGAGAAGGGACTTATTAATAGTAAATTGAAAGGAGCGTTAATGCATTAAATTCTACGAAAGTATAAGTTATTAATTCTTAGTAAATTGACTGTGGTAGATTGATTTGTGAAATGTGTTAAGCCCTGAGCAGAGTAAAAGTAGTTAGCTCGGGTAAGAAGTAACCACTTTCCATTTATTATGTTATTAATATGTTGCTTGTGAGTATTTTGTTAAATAATTATTATGAATGATTTTTATTGCCTTGTGGAACGATATGATTTGAAGTATTGAAATATATTGTACACTGTGATATTTTTATAAGATTATGAGAATTATTGGAAAAACTATTATTGAGTTAATTATAATGATAATTGCGGAAAAGGATGAATTGGGAAAAGATGGAGTTGTTATTTCCGCCACGCGGTGATGTCTTTATTGGTACACAATGGTTAGCTTATTATTATTTTCCACTAGAGTGATGGGGCCTTCCCACCAAAGTGATGGGATTTGCCAACCAGAGTGATGGGCTTATGACGTCTCACTGAGGTAAAGTGGGGAAAAGATCCATGGTCTGGTATAGGTGCTCTGAGGATTTTGGTCGGTCGTCATCACTTGACTAGTGAGCTCTTGGAGTAACTAGTAACATGGGTGTGACTTAGCCCATGAGTCTAGTCGGAGGAAATAAGACGGTTTGGTTGGATTGATTAGGAGGGAATTGAGTCAAAAAGATTTGTGATACCCAATCATGATACTTAAAAATAATGTGACATCATATAAAGAGGGTGTTGATGAACTGTTTTAAATTTTAACTGAACTGTTATTCCACTTGGCACCTTACTAGCACATGTTAATATTCGTAATGAGCTGGACTGATGGTTACATAATTTTTTTCCCAAGTAACCAGTCCGGTCCGGGTCTTTCAGGGAAACCGACAGAAGTGTAGTGTATTTATTACAAGTAGGACTTCTGTCTTTTGATGTATGTTTTGGATGATTGAATATTGTCATACTCTAGGGCTCATGATGCATACGTTAGCATATTTTGAAAATTTTAAATTCCACTTTAAATCCTATTAAATGATTACTCTGATTAACTCTGGTTAATATAAGGTTATTTAGTTATTTAAACGTTAGGCGTTTCAATATAGTTCTATTAGCTGAATCTAGGGAGGAAATCAATTTTAAACTTGAGATATGGAGAAGAACTCTGGAGTTGAAGGGTTTTCATTTGAGTAGGAGCAAAACTGAATATATGCTTTGCAATTTTGATAAAAGATAAGTTAGAAGTGAGATAGAAGTTATATGATGAGACAAATTGTTCTGTAAGTGACAAAGTTTAGATATTTGAGATTAATTATTCAACCAGATGGTGAAATTGATAGAGATGTTAATAATATAATTCAAGTTAAATGGTATAAATGGAAAAAAAACCACTGGAGTTATTCATGATTGAGAAGTAACTAATAAAGTAAAAATGAATTTTTATTGCACTACTATAAGACCAGTAATCTTTTATAATAGTGAATGATGGGCTATAGAGGAACAACATGAATACAAAACGGTGGCAACCGAGATGAGAATATTGAAATAAATGTGTGGTCATACAAAAAAAATATAAGATTCATAATGATCATATACACAAATGAGTTAGTGTGACATCTATAAAAGACAGAAAATGATAGAAAATATTTGAGATGGTATGTACATGTTCAAAGGAGGCCATTAAGTATACCAGCAAGGAGGATTGATCAAGTAGTATGGAGTCATGTAAAAAGAGGTTGAGGAGGATTTAAATGAACATCCAATGAGATTATAGAATAAGATCTTTTGGTTAATAACATATCCAATCTTTGATTTTGGATAGAGTACAATGACATCATATAATCCATGTAGCCGACTTTATCTAGTGGGATAAAGGTACTTTGTTATTGTTGAAGTATCTATTTTTATATGACATCAAATCTAATTATTTTTTAATAGAAAATGATCGATTTCATTGATTTTCGGGAAAAAATAAAATTGCACACACATTTATCAAGAAAACAAAAAACAAACAACAACCTTTTCATATCCACTATGAAAGTAAGCAAACACCCAAAAAGTTAATAAATTACTATCAAAACAGTACATGGAACAAACGACAATACACAGACTCATCCTATACCTCTACGCTCTGGATCCTCTCTTGCATCTGCTAAATCTTCATTCTGCTACCACTTTTGTCAGCCATAATGAGCAAACTTAATTACTCGAGAGAGTTGGTGCTGTCTCCACTCTCCAGCCGCCCATTGGGCTCCACCTCCCTTCTTCCTGCAGCTGCTAGAAAATATTGTACACATCTTGGCGAGCACCCAAGTAGAATTCAATGTAAATCTTTTGTTGTGTCACAATAGATGTGTTTCTTTACACGAACGATTCGATTAAGTGATTAAAGCAAGCAGTTTGTTCAGTTGTTTGACAACTTGCGTAATAGGAGTGAAAGTAATTGGAATTCCACAAGCTTTCTAGGGGCACTCACCGCCAAATAAATTAAACATGGTACGTAGCTAGTACTTATCCATAAAAAATGCTTAATTAATTTATCACAGGAAGGTTTGATGAGTTTGGCATTTTCTTTTTGTCAAGTGAAGCGAGGGAATGTAACTGGTGATATTATAGCCTTATAGGTTCCACGTCAGCGACTGGGGGGTTTTTTGTATAGACTATATAGTGATTTTTCAGACGCATGGAACGAAGCTGCATGCGCTCCAAGAAATGCAGTTCATATTCAAAATTAATTAATTACTTAATATATATGCGGCCGTCATTTTCCTATTGGTACATATCAACATGTTGCCGAACAAAGTTAAACCATATACGCAACAACTCAATTTTATCCCAACGTCCATATATATATATATATATATATATATATATATATTTCGGAGCATGCGTGCTTACTGACAAAAGGCCAAATTTATATGGATTTATATTTAACCAGTCTGTATGCATACTCAGCGTGCTGTCCTCACTTAATTACAATAACTATTATTAATTAATTATTTAATAATTAGCGCTTCAAACAATGGCATCGTTTTCTAATCTATCAATGACACTAATCTGATGTGCTGCTAGAACTGAACATGACATTAATAATATAATAATAGCAGAAATGGCTGCAGCATCACTGGGAAGACACTGATAAAAAAATATAGAATCACAAAAGGTTGTACACTTGTACCTTTCTTTTTCATGTACAAATCGTTCAGGCTCTAAGTCAACGGCCATATGTGAGATATCAGTAAAATTTCCCTCATAATCCAGCAGCTAGCGAGCTAAATAAGGCACTGTTCATTCTATTGGTGGGTTAGGTTCATTTATTATAATTAATGCGATTCGGTGTCCACTCGCGGCATCATAATGAACTAAGAGTATTTCTTTATCTTCCCATATATATAAACATCTAGTTGACAAATCAAAATTAATATGTGTTGCTGCTAAATGCTAATAGTTCACTACTGTACTGCGTCTCCCGTCACTTCCTTTCCATTTCAGCTCCTAATTAAACAAATCTCAAAGTAATGGAGGGCACACTCGGAACTCGAGAAAAATAAAATATTTTTAAGAAAACCATCAAGAAACAAACAGGGAGATTTTTTTACAGGGAATATCATTTCTGCTTTAAATTAAAACTACGCCGTCTTAGTTCTTTTTTAAATGAAGAGATGAAAAGAAAAGAAGAGAAAGAAAAAAAAATAAAAAAAAAAACAAAAAAAGAGCAAAAAAAAAAAACAAAAACAAAAAAAGAGTCAAAACGGCGTAGTTTTGATTTAAGGCAGAAAATTTTTTTTGTCTTAAAAGCAGAAATGATATTCCTTTTTTTATATATATGTAACAGATTTAAACTAGCCAGGTCAAGAAGTTAGCAGTTGATATTTAACAAGGTTACTTCAATTGGCCTTCATATAAGCTACAACTTGCCCAGAGTTGGAGGTTCCTTCCGAAAAACAAATGAAGAAAATACAAACAGAACTTATGACCACAAATAAAAAATTTCGTTCATGGCCATAAGACATTATCTTTAGGTCCTCACTCTCATCAGCACTTTTTTTTTTTAAAAAAAAAACAAAGAACACGCGCGCATACAAATAAATTAACAAAAATAAAAACAACCCATATATATACAACAGGAATACAAGCTTTAAAAAAAGAAAATAATTATAGTAAACTAATAGAAGCTTGTGACTGCAGAGAGAGAGAGTAGGTTAGGTTAATTTTGAGGAGTCGTCATTTAATGAGAAAAGGGTGGAAATGCATATTTACGTATGAAGTTAATTATGGGCATCTGAATTTTCATACACCTAAATTACAATTTTATGAATAATTGTAACATGCCCATGTTGAGGGGCAAGCCATGAATAATGGTAACATGGCCGAAGAAATACAAGTTTGATGAGAACCAGTAATAAAAAGCGCTTCTGAGTTCACTGGTTCTAATCCAACGCGAATCTTGGACGCATGTGAATGTTACGTTGAGCGCACAAATTCCAACCACACACATACACCCTCGGGCAAATTTTTTAAAATAATGATAAGAAAAAAAAAATTATCAAAATGGGGTATTGTTCAAACATATTGCCCAATTAGGTCAATTTGTGACGCTACATCAGACGGCGCCACTATAAAGGTGGCGTTGCTACCTGTTTTTTTTTTAAAAAAAATTTCTTTTTTTTTTCTATATGTTATTAGCTGCCGCAGGCAGCTTTACTAACAGGGGGCTGACACCCCCTATCAGTTTTTTCTAATTTTTTTAAAAATTAAATTATATATAATATTATATTATATAATTTAATATATTATTAATAATAATATAAAATATATTATATTACTAATTATATATTAATATTTTATTTTATTTTATATAATATATATTATATTATTATTAATATATTAATTATTTTATATATTATACATTATCATACATACATACATACATATATATATTATTTTTAATATATAATACTATTAATATAATAATTATATATTAATGTTATTTTATATAATATACATTATATTATATATATATATATATCACATACAGTACCTCAGGAAAAAACAACCCAGATTAAAGACAACAATATAATATATTATTATAATATATTTGCTTCTGTTCAATAAATATGTACTAGTAGTATTAATAATAATAAAATTTTCAAATCTGAAGAATATATAAGTGGTTGCCCACTAATGATTGTGATCCGCAAAATTGCGGGAGTTCACCAACAGAATATGAATAACTGGCCCCATTAAATTCGCACAAATTAAGGAATTCAATTAGATCTATTTATGAATATTATTATTTAATATAGTACCTTTTTTTAATAATGAATATAGTAATAATATAAATAGATCTTTTTTAATTATTACTATATTCATTATTAAAAAAGGTATAATATTAAATAATAATATTCATAAATAGATCTAATTGAATTTCTTAATTTATGCGAATTTAATGGGGCCAGCTATTCATATTCTGTTGGTGAATTCCCGCGATTTTACGGATCACAATCATTAGTGGGCAACCACTTATATATTCTTCAGATTTGAAAATTTTATTGTTATTAATACTACCAGTACATATTTACTGAAAATAAACAAATATATTATAATAATATATTATATTGTTGTCTTTAATCTGGGTTGTTTTTTCCTGAGGTACTGTATGTGATATATATATAATATAATGTATATTATATAAAATAATATTAATATATAATTATTGTAACACCCCCGAATTTCTAGAATTAAAATAACATAAAATGTCGATAGTTTTTATAAATAATAATAAAATCCAAAATAAACTACTTTGGGAAGGTGTCACCGCCGCACTTGTATGGAACAAGTGCAAGACTTTTTATTACAAGAAATAAATTTATACTTAATCAGAATGTTCATAAAAATATAAAATAAAAGAAAAGAAAAGAAAGTAAGTAACTAGAGTTTATTGTCCGTTATCCTCGCTTCTCACTGTTAACCCCAATCTTTGAAACCTGTTCACTGAAATTCTGCTCCCCCGAAGGATCATCACAGCCCAGAAACACAGACATCAGCAACAGCTGGTAATCCTAATTAAGAACAGATAATATAACATAAACTAAAATGATTAAGTAATAAATATATAATTTTAAAATAAATTGAAATAAAACAAAACAATTATAAATTTAAAATAAAATACTTACAAAATAAAACAAGATAAAATATCGTATATTTGTATAATCATAAGGTGTCTGGTAAAAATTTATTAATCAAAGCAAATGTATATATATCATCGGATAATTGCATCAAATTTTAATCATTATCATTTTAAATTTTGTTTAGACCTGGGAAATCCTGCTAGTCTATTTTGTAGGAAGAGAACCATGGTAGACCCCGATATCCTGCGAGTCTACCTTGTAACCCGAAAACCTGCCAGTCACAAATCATCATCAAATTGGTCATAGATCATTTTGTAACCCGGAAACCTGCCAGTCACAAATCATCATCAAATTGGTCATAGATCATTTTCTTCCTAATGTGCACACCTCTTCGCAAAGTTGCTACCAGTGCCCCGGATATCCTGCCAGGCACCACTTTGGGAAGAAGTGATATATCGGTTCATATCAAATAACATATCGGAGGCTTAAAGCCTAAAGGTTGTGTTCGAATAGAATACAATAAAAAAAAGAGGGATCCCTTTTGATTCTTTCTTATATCCATATTCATGGAAATACAATTTATACCATCCTAAAGTTATCCTCCCACAATTAAATTATTTGAATGCACTTAGAATAAAATTTCTAAATCATTTCTATGCAATTGAACTTACTAATACTCAAACATCATTAATATAAAAAATCAAACACGCAAAATCAAACATCCCGACTTGCTTTAATCAATATTATAGGTACCATTCTCATTTATATGAAACATGTGCCATTCCACGTCAAATGAAAAGAATGAATGAATTGAAATATTAGCAAATACTATAAGGATTCAATGGCTTTGACTCACGGCTTCTGACCAAGAAAAGGACCAAATTGAAATATTAGCAAATATTATAAGAATCATTAGACTTTGACCCACGTAATTCACAGCATGGCGTCACATAATTCATTGAATCATTGGGAATGGATTCATGCATACAACTCATTCATGGGGAAAAATAAAAGAAACAGAGTAGAATAAAAATCTCAATTATGCAGAGTCACGGAGAAGAGAATTATATGTTGATACTTCAATAATCATTTAAAGGATTAAATGCTAAGGCAATGAGTCCACCCCCAAACTTAATCGATGATATAGGTTGGCGAATCAGAAATTCCCACCCTTAACATACAATTATGGGATTAGGATTATCTGGTCTCCGTGTTTGTTAAATTCCTAGAAGAGCTATTTGCCGCAGAGTAGGATAAGAGAAATATGAGCGATGATTAGAATTAGGTGGCTAGACCTAAACTTATAATTAGACTTCTAGGGTTTTAGCTATGGGCTGGGCTCTTTAGTTATTGACAATTAATAAATAATTAAAAACAAACAACATTTACTCTGTGATTTAATATGTTATTTAAAGATGAAATAGGTAAACCCATAACGTGGAAAGGTTTTTTTTTCCACAGAATAAAAAAATGAATCTGCCTATTATATTCTTATATTTATATAATAGTTTGGTTGAACAAAAATATTTGTTATTATTATACAAGATATATACAAATTTAAATATTTTTATATCGATAAATAGTACAGTTATTTAAAAAAAATTATATCGCACATAAGATATATTCTTATATTCATAAAATATCCTTGTGGTTACGATCATATAAGATACAAATTTGAATTATTTTATTTTGATGAATAGTACAGTTTTTTTAGAAGGAAAATTATATTGTAGATAAAGATAAGTATTTGTTTATTTTATAAAAAAAAAAACAAATCATAAAACAATATTATTAAATTCTATCTATCAATATAAATTTAATAGAATCAAATATATCTAAACTAACTAAACTAATCAAATTAATCTAAACTAATAAAATTAGATAGTACTATACAATAATTATTATTATTATTATCATCATTATCATCATTATTTTATTTTTATTATTACTACTACTACCATTATTTTTTTTATTATTATTATTAACAACAACAACAATAATAATCTGGGGTATTACAATTATTATATTAATATTATTATATATTAAAAATAATATATATATATATATATATATATATATATATATATATATATATATGATAATGTATAATATATAAAATAATAAATATATAATTAATATCTTAATAATAATATAATTTATAATATATATATTATATTATATAAAATAAAATAAAAATATATATCATATTATTATTAATAATATATTAAATTATATAATATAATATTATATATATTATATATAATTTAATTTTTTAAAAAATTTTAAAAAAAATGATAGGGGCGTCAGGCCCCTGTCAGTAAAACTGCCGCAAGCAGCAAAAGTTGCCTACGGCAACTGATTCCCTATTTTTAAAAAAAGTTTTTTTTTTAAAAAAAACAGGTGGCGCCATGTGTGACGTCGTTTGACGTAACGCTACAAATTGGCCTAGTTGGGCAATATGTTTGAACAGTACCCCATTTTAATAAATTTTTTTTCCTTATCATTATTTTTAAAAATTTGCCTACACTCTTGTGATGCTTCATTTATATTCATTCATGCTTTTTATATACCAGTATATATTCATGCTATTAATTAATGGTATAAATTACATTATAAAATAAAGCTACTATCTTCGGTCTTAATTATAAGATAAAATTGGCTTTTTTAAGGGATTAAGGAAGTTAAATAAGTTACTTAATCATTTTATATATACTCATAGATTATATATTAGTTTATTATTCAAACAAATTAATTTAAAGAAAAAAAATGCTCTAAAGTAATTTAGTTAGCTTCTTTAATCCCTTAAAAAGATTTTATAATTAAGAGTAGAAGAGGTGCCATACTAGCTGCGGACAAAGAGAAGGCAAGTAGCTAGCTATCTCCTCAGGCTAGCCTCCTTTTCCGGATTTGGCTACCATCCACTTTCCTTCCTATCCGCTTCTTCATCTCAACTGTTGGATTGAAATATGAACGATCCATATTTTATCCTTTAAAAAATATTAAAAAAATAAAAAATAATATTTTTATAAAAGACAAAATCTGAACCGTTCATATTTCAATCCAACGGTTGAGATGAGGAAGGGATGAGAAAGGAAGTGGATGGAGCCACTCCTTCCTTTTCCACTCTCTGTTGGGCTTTTTTCCCAAAGTGCCCCTTTTTAGGAAACTATTTACCAAAATGCTCCCACTTTCAAACTATTTCCCATTATGCCCCTCCTCAGACACATATTCCCTGTCTACCCCCATTTAGTCGACTAAATGAGGGCTTTAGTCGACTAAATGGGGGTTTAATTTTTTTTTTAAAAAACCGTCGACATTTAGTCGACTAAATCCTAGGATTTAGTCGACTAAATTTCATGGGAGTGAAATTTTTTTCAATAACCCCGACATTTAGTCGACTAAATCCTAGGATTTAGTCGACTAAATGTCGACAGTGAGCTTTTTTTCAATAATAATGGATAATAATGACTATTTAGGAATAAATTAATTCAAGCCCTATTATTTAGGAATAAGTTGGATCATATTATTATCTTCTTGATTTGATGATTATCATTATTTTTACTTCTATTATTATCCATTATCCATTATTATTATTATTATTAGATGATAATAATATAACATATACATATATTCCCCCTACCTGTTAGTTGGTTAGATCCTATTATTTAGGGATACCTTAGATCAAATCCTATAATCTCTAATATATTTTATTCATTTCATTATTGCTTTCCTAATATTGTTATTATTATTATTATTCTTTTATAATTAATCTACTATCCACTATTTTTATCCATTATTGTAAAAATATGTATTCATCAATAACTTTGCAAAAACGCACGTATGACTCTCTGGCTTTTTTTTGTTTCAGTTTACACACTCACAGTGATCATTATGATCATCTATAACTATGTTCTTCTTTTCTTTCTCTGCGTGTAAACTGAAACAAAAAAAAAAAAGAAGCCAGAGAGCAATGCGTGCTTTTTTGCAAAGTTATTGATGAATACATATTTTTACAATATTGGATAAAAATAGTGGATAGTAGATTAATTATAAAAGAATAATAATAATAATAACAATATTAGGAAAGCAATAATGAGACGAATAAAATATATTAGAGATTATAGGATTTGATCTAAGGTATCCTTAAATAATAGGATCTAACCAACTAACAGGTAGGGGTAGGGGGAATATATGTATATGTTATATTATTATCATATAATAATAATAATAATAATAATAATAATAATAATAATAATAATAATAATAATGGATAATGGATAATAATAGAAGTAAAAATAATGATAATCATCAAATTAAGAAGATAATGATATGATCCAACTTATTCCTAAATAATAGGGCTTAAATTAATTTATTCCTAAATAGTCATTATTATCCATTATTATTGAAAAAAAGTCCACTGTTGACATTTAATCGACTAAATCCTGGGATTTAGTCGACTAAATGTCGGGGTTATTGAAAAAAATTTCACCCCCACGACATTTAGTCGACTAAATCCTAGGATTTAGTCGACTAAATGTCGACGGTTTTCAAAAAAAATTAAACCCCTATTTAGTCGACTAAAGCCCTTATTTAGTCGACTAAATGGGGGTAGACAGGGAATATGTTTCTAGGAATGAGTATAATGGGAAATAGTTTGAAAATGGGGGCATTTTGGTAAATAGTTTCCTAAAAACGGCACTTTGGGAAAAAAGCCTTCTCTGTTGACCAGTACAGTATAGCAGGTGGCATCCATATATATATGTGTGTGTGTGTGGGGACGAGTGCCTTAAAAAAGAGGCGCCACTTCATATTGCAGTCCAGCTCCATCATTAAAAATAATTGGCTAGCCTCTCCATCATCTCCATGGCTTCTCAGCTCTCTTGCTCCGCCGCTGACCTTGACCCACTTCTCACGGCCGCCACCAACGCAACGGCTGCTGCCACCTACCTCTGTACTCAATTCCAAACCATATCCGCAAAGCTGATCGACACCACCTACGCCGTCAACAACACCTACCTTCTCTTCTCAGCCTATCTGGTGTTCGCCATGCAACTTGGCTTCGCCATGCTGTGCGCCGGTTCTGTGCGGGCCAAGAACACCATGAACATAATGCTCACCAACGTCCTGGATGCCGCAGCCGGCGGCCTCTCTTACCATCTCTTTGGGTTTGCCTTTGCATTTGGGTCCCCCTCCAACGGCTTCATCGGTCGCCACTTGTTCGGCCTCCGACACTTCCCTTCCCCATCCGCAGACTACAGCTTCTTCCTCTATCAATGGGCTTTTGCCATAGCAGCCGCCGGAATCACCAGCGGCTCCATTGCCGAGAGAACCCAATTCGTGGCTTACCTCATTTATTCCTCTTTCCTCACAGGCTTCGTTTACCCCGTCGTTTCCCATTGGTTCTGGTCCCCTGACGGTTGGGCCAGCCCCACTCGGGCCCATGGCCTTTTATTTGGGTCCGGTGCTATTGACTTCGCCGGTTCGGGTGTGGTACACATGGTGGGTGGCATAGCAGGCTTGTGGGGTGCGTATTTGGAAGGGCCAAGAATTGGGCGATTCGACCGGACGGGCCGCTCTGTTGCCTTGCGGGGCCACAGCGCCTCCCTAGTTGTGTTGGGATCGTTCTTGTTATGGTTCGGGTGGTACGGCTTCAACCCGGGCTCGTTCCTCACCATCTTGAAGCCTTACGGAGGCGGTGGCAATTATTACGGTCAATGGAGTGCCGTAGGCAGGACAGCAGTGACCACCACATTGGCTGGCTGCACCGCGGCGCTGACCACCTTGTTCGGAAAACGCTTATTGGTGGGGCACTGGAACGTCATAGACGTGTGTAACGGGCTGCTCGGGGGATTTGCGGCCATAACGTCCGGCTGCTCGGTGGTAGAGCCGTGGGCAACGATCATATGCGGTTTCGTGGCGGCATGGGTGCTGATTGGGCTGAACAAGCTGGCGGTGAGGGTGGGGTACGACGACCCGCTGGAGGCGGCGCAGCTGCACGGAGGGTGCGGGGCGTGGGGGTTGCTGTTCACGGGATTGTTGGCGAAGAAGGAATACGTGGAGGAGGTATACGGAGGGGGGAGGAGGCACGGGCTGCTGATGGGAGGGGGAGGGAGGCTGGTGTCGGCGCAGGTGGTGGGGATAGTGGCGGTGTGGGGGTGGGTGACGGCGACGATGGGGCCTCTGTTCTACGTGCTGAAGAAGATGAAGCTGTTGAGGATATCGAGGGAGGAAGAGATGGCGGGAATGGACCTGACGAGGCATGGCGGCTTTGCATATGCTTACCACGATGAGGATGAAAGCGTGAGGCCTCCAGGCTTCATGGTGGGAAAGATCGAGCCTGCAAATTCCCTCGCCGCCACTCCCACCCCATAATAAACAAACGACTCGCAATTTGTATCATCTCTTCTTTCTCCTCTTCCCGCTCAAATTCCTTCCCACTTAATTACACGTACTCCCTCCCTCGCCTCCTTAATCTTAATGCTCAGTTTTGCCCCCATCTATATTAATCAATACTCTTTCAACACTAATTAAATAGTAAAAATAATAGAGGAATTAAGAAAAATCATCAAGATATTATAAAAAATATATGTTATATTAATTAATTAAATATTTTTTTTTTAACCATTGAAATGGTGATAGTACAATTTTGCTGCGAAAGTTAATAACGGTGGGTATCTAAGAGTTTTTTGGTTGAATGTCATGTTATGTCGAATGTATAAAAACATAACAATTTTACACCATCCGACTATAAAGTTGATTTTGACAATTGATGTAATTATAATAAGTTGGCTTTGACGCATAGGATTTATTTACGCCATCTATCCCTATCATGCCACGTCAACATCATCGTCTTCCTTTCATCACGCGTTCATCCAAAATCTTAATGAACGCCGAAAGCCTCTCCATTCCCAATTTGGAAAATCAGCCATCGAACAATGACAAGTATTCCCCCATCCTAATTATAAGACATAATTGATTTTTTTTAGAGAGATTAAGGAAACTAATTAAATTATTTTTTATTTTTATTTTTTTTTCCAACTAATATATAATTTAAAAATATACATCATATGGAATGATTAAGTAATTTATTTAGTTTTCTTAATCCCTAAAAAAAAGTCAACTATGTCTTATAATTAGGGCTAGAGGTAGTATTATGGAAGAGCATCAATTTTTCTCTCTCCTTCTCAATCAACAACCTAAAAGAGAAAAAAACTCAATAAGAGAAGAGGATCTCCTGCCAAGAGGGCGTGATTAGTAGGTAGAAGTATCCAATGTTTTTAAAAGAATGGTTTTTTATTTTAAATTAAAATAATTTTTTTGAAAAATAAATATACTGAGATCTAAATCATTTAAATCAGATGATGAGCTCTTCCTACACAAAAATGCCTCGGAGACCGATTCCTTTTAAGAGGGGTGGGTGAGGAGCGAGGAAAAATCAGAATTCCATCTCTTGTTCGGCCTGAATAAGGAGCGACCATCGTCATTGTCGCTGAAAAAGAAGTCATCGTCTAGAGTTTCGACACGAGAAAAGGGTGACGAGACAAAGGATCTTCAGAAGATCAGAAGCGATTGGAGTTGGTGTTGCCTGCAAGGTCAGCAAAAGCATGAGAAATATCTGTGATAAATTTACCTTTCATTTTTTAATATACGTAGCTATTTTTATATTTATATTGAAAATTCACATTTATTTATTTATTATTATTTAAAATTTTTTAGAAACAGTTGCAACGTGGGTATAGTCAGTCGCTGCAGGAAAATATGGGAGAAAAATATTTAGGATAGATTCGAGTAATTGAAACCGTAAAATGAGCATCAGATAAATTCTTAGAAAGTTAGTATTTAATTTAACTATTTATTTCATTTTATTATTGTGAATATGGTTTTTATATAAGGTCATTAGTGTCTGTCAAATTAAAAATAATTTGCTCCAGTATTTTGACTTCTTTGTGTGGTATTTAAATTATTTTTTATTTAATTTAATAAAAACACATGATCAACCAAGACCAACCATAACTCTGAGACGCCGGGTTTCCAGAGATAAGAAATAATCATCGTTGCGTGGATAACAATTAAACATCATATAATCACAATTAGTTACAAAAAGTAGGCCTCATCCAATTTACAATTATGTAGACAACCGAAACCCCCACGGCAAAATTGGGTATCAAGCCTCAACTCTGTATAATCAACCATCTATCTATTATAACAACGCGGTCCGTCATCTGCTGTGCTGTTTGTCGTCAACCTAATGATATGAAAGAATGCTACACCTATAGACAAGTAAGCAAGCTTCTCAGCTACTTGACATGTCTTCTTCACTGTCTTCACTGTCATCACTACATAGCATCAACAGCCAACCATTAGAGGAATTTGACATCAACATCAACTTCTATGCTTGCCTTCAATACATCCCACCACATCACATATGGGTAAAATTTTATAGTCATTAAGTTGTTCATACAATCATTGTGCGATTTTCTTTTGCTTTTTCTTTAAAAAAAGGTACCGCACTGAAACTCAATGAAGATTACGGCATTAAACTCACCAGACCAAAATATCAAAGGAAAATGACACCAAGATCTCAATTAAGTGAAATAACATCATAAAAGTTCTATAACTTGTTAATAGCAAGTGAAAGAGTAACCATTAACAAGTGGAGGAGCTTCCGATGACAAGTTTTGAGACTTCTTTGATATTATTTTCCTTAATCGAGACCTTAATGTCATTTTCCAAATATTAACCTCCTACGAATAATGTCATTTTCCCAAATATTAACCTACGAATTCTGTCACATGCCACAATTTAAAGAGTGGCCCAGTACATAAGGCTCCAACCAGTTGGGATTTAGGGAGGACCAAATGTATGCGACCTAACCCCCACAAGCAAAGAGGATGTTTTTAGAATTTGATTTTGTGACCTCTTGAACACATGACAGCATCATTTACCATTGCTCCAAGGATCACATGCCATAATTCAATTTTCCATAGAAAAGCTCATCACCACTATTGAAAATATATCATCCATTTTTCCAATTACTTTGTTGACCTAAATTTTCTTATGGCAAAATTATACAATTTTCTCATTTAGCATCCTTAGACGGGGATCCTCAATTTGCTCCATTCCTAGATATTTTAACTCAAAGATATGATATCTGCCAAAAACTGATTGTAATGTAATGACGGACACAAGATTCCCAACTCTCAACAATAATTGCATTGAACCAGTCTGAAACTAAGATTCTATGGAAATGTAAATCTAACATATATACATACCTGTATTCTGGAAGCTTTGACAGACGTCTTGCATCCAAGCCAGTGATATATTTTTGTGCTGCTTGAACATTTTCTGAACCTGGAAATCAATCAGTACGAACAAGAAAGATATAATCATTCCCGTCACAATCTTTTAAGGGTTTTTATAGCATTCATGAATTCTAAACTAGGAAACACTTGGATAGGTGTAATATGAATATTCAGACAGATCAGTGACAGAATTTCCTAGGATAGAGATTAAAAATCCAAAAGGAGACAGTCCCGCAGGCACAAGCAAATTCAACAGACACACTGGTGACTCTTCCGTTACGTCCAACAAAGTCAAAAGAAATCAAGATTGAGCCCGTATAAAAGAAGTCTAACGTAGACCACACTGTTCATGACTTATGAACAGCGCATCTTCCTATAATTTATATATTTATATAATATATAAATAAAGATTCAAGCAAGAATTAATCTAAGAGCGGTGCAGCGACAGTGACTCACACTGATCATCAAAGAAAACAGACTAGAAACTTAAAAACAAGGTAGCACTGACTGCAAATCTAGGAACTGATTATATAACCGTCCAACAAAATCATTTAAAAATCAGTCTTTTCAATAATCATTCAACTTAGAAGCCGCTAGAATTTCAGGAACTGAAAACTTACAACTAAATTTAATTTACCATTTTCCCCTACCTTTAAATATAAGTTACCCTCCATATATCAACTTCACCTTACTATAAAAAAGGGCTGTAATGCAATAATTACAGTTGTAGATATCCTATTGCAATTCTTCCGCACCATAAAAACAAATGGCTGTAAGAGTACCTTTGGTCAATTGGAAGGCATGCAAAGCACATCTTTCTGCAGCAAGTCTTACTGGAGTATTTCCATCTTTTAAGCACTCAGCAAGCACAGGGCCAGTAATGGTAATATTAGACATAATGACTGGAGGATTTGCCTGCAATACGTCAGGAATGGAAAGTTCAAAACATTTTCAAAGCATTGGTTGACAAGTTTGTATTTAACCATTGCAGGACTGTTAAGCAACATACCTTGGCAACAGCTTTTATAGCAGACAAAGCCCTTCTTCTAACTTCACTGGAGTCATCACGGGTGGATGAAACAAGCAATGAAAGAACATCCTTGTACAACACAGGGTCAAAATGATCCCTCTGGCTTTGATATAAGAGGAGCCATCCTAACGCCTTGGCTGAACTTTCCCGAAGAGGAAACTGTTTCACAGAGAATATGTCAAAGACTGAAAATACAGTAACAAATTAGTAAGAAAACAAATAACAATGAATCAACATGCCTTCTCATCCTTTAAAGCGTCCTTTAGAAGGTCTAAAATAGAGGGGAAAGAGGAAGACAGGCAAACTGGGGGTGGGATGTGGCGGATCATGGAAGACAATGCAAGTACAGAGCCATGCCGAAAAGGCCAGCTTGGCGATGTAGCAAGACTTAACAGTTCCTGAATCAACTCACTCAGCTGAATGTCTTCAAGGTACTGCAACCACATATTACAATGATGCAAAACAAAGCACCAAAACTCAGTGATTACATTAATAGTAACAAGCCAATAACCTTATCATCTCTATCAACAACACAAAACAGAAGTAAATAAAACCATATCTGAAAAAAGGAAAAAGAAACATGTTTAAAGAAAAAAGAGACAAACCTTTGTCAAGATACCCAAAATGCTAGCTGCATACATCCGAACTTGATCATCCTCATGATGAATCAATTCCTTAAGGATGTTGTAAACACGGCCTCTAACAGCCACACTCATATTCTTCCCAGCATGCTTCAGGACACCTTTCAAAGCTGTCAAAAAAGCTCCACGAACACCACCATCTGATCCCTGAACAATCAAATTCCACAATATTGTATTGGGTACCTCTATCAGTATAGAATAGTCAACTTATGCCATAAATAATAATTAAGAACCTCGTAATAAAACAACCTGTAGACCAGACAGTAAATCACCAACCAAGGGGTCAACCCTAGTACTGAGTCCACTTAACATTCCAAGTGCCTGGGCAGCACTTGATCGAACAGTTCTGCAGTCATAAATTTGCTAATAAGCAAAACGGACAAGAAAATAAAATTTGTTGCTACAAGATCCATAAATGTAGCTAGACCATATATCCAGATAAATCAAATCATGCACATGATAAAAAGATAAGATGAAAGATGGAATTAGTGTAGAATTGTAGATAATGGGAAAACTATTTTTCTCACACTAACCTTGTACTATCATGTAGACACTTCACAAAGGTAGTTTGCAGCTGAGGGAGAAAAGGTTTGAGGGCCATTCCACCCTTTCTTATCATGATGCTCAATGTAGACAAAATGGCACTCTTCACCTGCCAGGGAAAGCGATCACCTATTATCCGGATAAGAGGCCTGTGATAAACATTACAGGAAAAGTCAGAATGTATGAGTAAATGATGTGACCCCAAAAACGGGGAAAACAAAGTAGCCCAAGTTCAAGTTTATATCTAGCAAAGGCCTTTGCTTTCACAAGGCCAGAAGACTTGATATGCTGCATAGCACAGAATGCTTTGTGGGGTATTTAAGTGAGTTTATTCTCACGCTTCAATATCAAGTTTATTGAGGAGGGTTCTCCATCCGGCTTGAGTGCCCTCAATTGGTATCAAAGTTGGCAGTTTATAAATCCAAAAGGGCTACCAACAGAGGGTTTTATCTAGCAAGAAGCAAGGAAGCTAAGTGTGCTAAGTGTAATCAGTTTTGTCCAACAATTAGCATGAGAGGATTCCCATCCCATCTTAGTGTCCATCAGGATTCAATTATAATATGATAGAGTACTCAATTTTTAAAATAAAACTACATTTAAATGCCATGGGTTGATGCAATAAAAAGACCATGAAGGAAATAATTCCGGCAAAGGGGATAGTTCATGATTTGACAAAAATCCAGGGTCTCCCTATACAAAGAGATCAGTTTGCACAACTATGATATACTCCTCAAGTCCTATTTATAAACTTCATTAACTCTTAAAATTCAACTTTCCAACCTTACCCCTAAAGACCGAAAATTTTCCCCTCTCTGCCTATAAATAGGATCAAAGGAGTACAATTGACATTAGCCACTTTCTCTATTACTTACCCTGTTATCGGGATGACAAACTCCTTGAGTGATTGCTCACTTGTTACCTCTATCAGTTCACCAAGTCCCAATGCAGCCTGCTCCCTTAATTCAGCAGACCCACTTATGAGACCCTAGGAGCACAAAGCACAAAGCACAACATCTCAGAGACTGGACAAGCAAATCCAAAAACTAAATGTAGATGGATTAGAAACCCAGCAATGTAATATATTCAGTAAAATGTATTATCAATATAATTAAATTGATAAATAATTACAAAGCATTAAAGTCAGGAACAAGGCTGAGAGAAGTTAAGAAAGACTCGAGAAGGGGGGGGGGGGATAAATTACAGAATCACCGGACCACAAAGGTTGACACACTTTCTACAATATGGATAGAGGCAAAATGAAAAAAATTAATTATCTAAATGATTCAGTTGGGTGTATATATATATATTCTTTAGAGATCCTAAGAATGTAATAAATGATAACTGGAAGTTCACAGCTACAAAACATGCAACATTTCTATCATTAATAAAAATGCAGAATTAGCACTTAATAAAGGAGAAATACCTGGAGAAAAATAGGCAACAGAGGCTGCAGTGCCTTGGGAAGACAAAATCCAGGTATGAGAATAGGTCCTCCCTGCAAAGCAATGAACAAACACAAAAGCTCCACATTATTTTTGAATTAATTATTGAAAATTGAAACAAAATGATTATTGAATTTTCACTCACACCCACCTTTTTCTTCCTACGCTCTTTATCTCTGGATGTTGATACAGCATCACGGACAAGTTTTATGTACGAAGGCAGAACCTCCTTGGGCACCGAACTGATGACTCTCGACAAAGATTCCCAGGCAACCTAATGAAAGAGTAAATAATGAACAATATGTTGTGCAGAGAATCTACAATATATTATGATATACACATACAACTTACAGTAACAGTAGATGAATCTGGATCACTGAGCAAGACGATCAGTGTAGCTATCATGTTTGCAGCTTCATCAACCAGATACAATTTACTGTTTTTGAATAAATATCCTATCAGGTATGAAGAAGATCTTCTGATTGCAGCCTGCAACATTAGTTGTTAGGGGAAAATAACCAAAAAAAAAAAAAAGAGAGCACTGAAGAGAGTGAGTTTAATTCCATAAATATTAACAACAAAAGTACCTGACTGTCGCCAACACCTCTAACGAGCTCTGCTAATAGTGGCTCAATGCCTTCCTCGTCAATAACCAGGACCACTGTTTCAGCAGCCTCCTTTGCCATAGTTTGAACCTCCTATAAATACAACAAACAAAAAGAATCAAATTTGAAGCAATATGTCAATGTATCTAAAGCATCACCAAATGAAACTAAGATCAGAACTGCAGTTTCTTAAAATAAAATAAATCCAGATTCTCATACCTTGTCTTCACCGGCCATTGCAGATAGCAAAGGAGGAAGTACAGTACCAAGATGATGGTCAAGGCTAGGTCCAGCAACCTCAGCCAAAGCTCCCAGTGCATGCGCATGAAAGGCACTGGAGAAATAGCAGAACTTGTTTTTAAAAAGAATCACGATACATTAAAAACAAAAATATCAGTAGAGTGGAACACGTACGACAAGGGAAGATGAACAAGTTTTGGCAAAATGTGAGGCAATACGGCAGTTGTTCTGACACTAAAAAAAGAAAACGCAATCATTTAGTCAATGATGACAAAAATTATCACTAAAATAATTGTACTATTCATGATTGTTATGACAATAATGAAAATGTAAAAATTACCTTAAAATTTGTTTGAGGCCGTCAAGTGCGGTATCAGATGTTTTATCATCCTCTAATGCAAGTAAAAGCGTTGGAACAATTTCATCAATAGCTTGCATTCCAGCACTCTACATCACAAGTAATTTAGTGAAGTGTGAGAAAATGTTCGCTCAAGCTCATATACTTCAGACAAACTATGCAAAACAAAAGCAACAATAGATACCGGACGATAACCTTATAAAGAGTGCTGAATGCTAAACCTGCTGATTCGCGGACCTCGCCAACACTAAAAGACATATCGACATAAGGATAACATAATAACACCGTAAAAAGTTTAACAGTGGTCCATTAAGCATGAAATCAACAAACCTGTCACAAAGGGCAGTTCGAATGGTGGGGATAAGATCATCCATGAAACTCAATAACTGACTCTTACCAGCACTTGCCATTACTTCACTCAGACCAACACACACACCCTGTCAACCAAGAGGAACGCCATAATAGCATCCAACCAAGAAATACAATTAGTTGACTGTTCAAAACCTCCAACAGAAATTAAGTCATCACAAAATAATTTCTACCTGTCTTCTGCTGCTATCAGGGTCATTCAGCCCCTGAGATAAAATTGGGATTATCCAGGGAAGTACCCGTTCACCAAGCTTCCGGACAAGCTCACCCAGGGACCGTCCAGCAACCTACATTAGAATCAAATTTAAAACCTTTGATGTTTGCAGGCTGACATATAAAGAATATTATTGAATATCAGTGCAAACCTGCCGCCTTTCAGATGATGGCGATGCAAGGGAAGAAATCAAGGTATCCATCAGAACAGGCATAATTTCCTTGAGAGTCTTTGGAGTATTCGCCACAATAGTTTTCCACACATGCAACGCAGCCTGATAACAGAACCATGTGTAAGATATATATGTATTATGAGAAAAAGATAATGATCTGGTCACATGGAAATTAACATGTAGTTAGGGAATCTGGGGCTGGAGGAAATTTATCCGGTATAAACTAATACACAAGAAAAAGAGTGGCACATTAGAGCCATTACCTGGCGAACTGACAAACTAACATCAGCTCGAACCATATACAGTGCAGCAAGTACTTCATTACGCTTATCCCTTCCCAGAACCTCAATGATAGCTCGTCCATGGGCCTCAGTACTGGCACCTTCATCATCACTGCCTCCCTCAAGCAAAGCTTTACCAGAGGTTCCAGCAACCTGGATGAAATGCAAATTAGCTCATAAATATAATCAAACTCTGCAAAAAAGTTAGCAGAATAACCAGCACATACTTTGAATAGAAGATCACCCAACAGCTCGACTGAGCTCTGCCGGATACGCCAACTATCATTAAAAATGCCATCTTCTACAGCTGGAAGGAGCAAAGGTAGAGACCTGTAGGGATGTACAGGGAAAATTGTTTATGGATGAAAAGGGTAGCAGTAGACAGTTCTGGGATGCCGACTTATAGCAGACAACAATCTAATGATCAAATCTTTACCAACAGTTGTAAGTTGTAACTATAGTTCAGCAAAATTTACAATCTACAGGCAATATAATAAAAATTCTTCTAAACCAACACATTTGAAACATTCCATCTAGGCAACATATTTGAATCACATGTAAGACAGAAACAGGAATAAACATACGTTGTTGCATAATGCTCAACCAGGACATGCCCAGCTCCTAGAGCAGCATCACGTACTGATTCATTCTCATCAGCAAGGCCTATAAAGAACATGTAGGCATGGAATTAGGAAAAGAGCACAATGCCAAGTATATAATGCATAAAAATGTTCCCAAGAAATCTTAGCAGGCTCACCATCTAGGATAGCAGGCAGCACCTGTTGCAGGTAATTTTGGAACTGGACTCCCAATGATCGTGGCAAATACTACAAGGAAGTTTTGATAAGAAGCTAGTCAATCACAATATATAAAGTAAAAAATTCACATTGTGAAACGCATTAAGCTTTAATTATGTCACCTTAAACAGTGTCAAATATCCATCTCGTACAGATGCTTTTTGATGGGAACAATTTCGGATGACATCAGGAAGTGCATGCTCAAAGTATTCAATGCCAAGTGCAGCTAAGACCTACAATCCATCAAGATGGATTAATGTCAGAAAATAGCTTATGTAAACAAAACCAGTAAAAGCATCTAATCAAGTGGATATATCAACATCTTGTTGACTAAGCTTGGATATTGCTTTTTCTCTATGCAATCCTAATATATATTCTGAAAAGATACTAACCCCATCAATTGTACTGTTAGAATCACATTAAATTATTTTTTTTCCTTTGTTTAGTTAGACTTTGTAAGTCCCCATTAGTTTTGTCTCAAGCTAAATAACCTTTACTAAAAATATATGTAACTCAAGCCTCCCTTCATCAAGGCCATTCAAAGAATTCACTCTCTTTGTCATTCTTTACACTTTTATTGACATATCACACTCACAAGAGGTTTTGCACGAGTAAGGTTTGATGTACCAACTTTCAGTGACATTATCTCATTTTTTAATTTATTAGGAAAACAATTATTGAGAAAAGATGCACAAAGGGAATTAGAAATCCTAAAACACCCAAGACATAGAAGCCAAAGTGGAACAGTATGATAGCTCATACGATCTCTGCAGTCTCTGAGGAAATTTAAATCTATAAAAGAAAACCCCCAACAGACAGTGAGCTGAACTAAGCCACAAATACAACTCTAATCCAAATGCAGGGAGAAACAACTGATAATTACAACGATAAAAAATAAGTATTTTGCTTAAGATAGAAAAACTTTAACCTTCAAAGAGAGCACACTTTTGAAGAACCTCACTGTCATTCTAAAGATCAAAGCCTCTAAGTAATAAATGGTACAGAGAGACTCAGGTAAACCAACTGCTTTTAAAAACTCGTAAAGGACCAGATCAGAAGCAGTCTAGATATCTCATAATGTAAGAAAAGAATACCATTTGGATACAAACATCAAAGTCACATATCATGTGCGTCCAGAAATAAATTTATGAAGCCTGTGAAACTGTAACAAATCATTTGATTTAGTTCAATTGAGTATGGCAGTCCAAACAAAGGTCAGACCTTAAGGGGAGCTTTTGAACTTTTTTAAAGAAGCGAGCTGTAAAAAAGGTGATAGAGCTGCCACTAAAAATTAAGGAATTAGCATTTTTAAGAACCAAAAGGAGCCAAAACAATAAGTGGCCAGATAAAAATTATAGGAATTTGCATTGGACTATTTTCTTCCAGGAACTTTTATCTTATCAATTTTCTACTGTGAAGACCATCAAAAAATTTCTCTCCAAATTAAATTTGAGTTGATTTAATATACTCAGGTCTCAAGGTTCTCATTCTGGCTCATAATAGGATTGATACATCAAGTCAGAAGCCCAGCATAACCACAGCCAAATTCCAAGATGCTCAATGATCTAAGATGCTAAAGGGAAGGATAAGAAGAGTCTGACCTCACTCAAGCCTTGAGCAGCTCCAGATCGTTCAACGTTACTATTTTCAGACTTGAGTGTTTCAAACAACCAAGGGACAAGATCTGGGAAGTTATCTTCACCCATTCCTCTGATAAGGGATCCAAGCGCCCTAGCCGCAACTGAACGAACTTCAGGTATGGGATCCACAAGAACCTGTTCTTAAAATTCAAACATTGTGAGAGGAGGCCAAAACAAATATGTAAAGGTTATGATAAGGAAGAACCTTTTTCACTTCAGGGAGCAGCAATCCTATATAAGGAATCATATCCTTAGGTTCAGTAACCAAGGAACACATGTTTCCAACTATTTGCGCTGCCTTCTTCTTAGTGTCAGCACTCCTTTCCCTTAGTCCTCTATGCACTATTGGTACCAATAATGCAAGAGAAGGAGCATCAATTGAATTAACAAATGTTGTCTGCAGCCAATCAAAGGAAATTTAGGTAACGGCAAATAAGAATGAACAAACTCAACCAGCCACCAGCTAAAACCTCACTTGGAGAAGAATATCGAGGGAATATTTTGTGTGTTCATTGGGATCAGAAAGACCCATAAGAAGCGTAGGGACAAGAGCAGCTATTTCTGGATTCCTTATTACACTCCCAACCTAAAAAAATACAGATCATTGAGAAAAATTGCAAGAAAAAGAATATATAACCAGATTGATGGAGGCAGAAATTAACAGTTCATAACCAAAACCAACCTGTTGAAGGGCCATCTGCCCGGCTGACTGCACTTTAGGATGGGTGTCAGTTAAAACCTGTAAATAAGGAGAAGAATTTAGAAAAAAACCAATACTCTATACAACACTAGAGAATAAGAAGTCTCCAAGAAACATCTGCTTCATGAAATACCTCAGTCAACTTGGGGACAATCTTAGGGAGGCACTGAGACAGCTGTTGTGGGGCACAGTACGCCATAGCACCAAGTAGTTGAACACTACTTTGCTTTGTCCTCCAAGCTTTATCTTCAAGACCCTGAAAAGGAGGATTAGTGATGCAATTTGTCACAAGTAATCGGTCTGCAAAAAAAATCTTTTGGGATAACTATAGTATCCGGTATTACTTGCAAATCCATTGCCAAGCCTGAATTAGAAGTAACTCCTAACGTGATTATTTTCAACCAGAGACTTACTTGCAAATCCATTGCCAAGCCCCAATTAGAAGTAACTCCTAACGTGATTATTTTCAACCAGAGTTAGAACTCTTAACCTTGTTTTAAAGGGTATCAAGTTCCTTCCACACATATTAGAGATAGTGGTTGCCAAAGAGATAGGTAGAGTTACTTTGATGTGTAATATTTCAGTATTGTTGTGCCATGTTACTTCCTGACCCCAGTGATTGTCACGTCAAATATATTTTTAAGGAAATCTTAGGGACAGGTAGAGATGTTTTCACCTTTTTCTATAGAAGGCATGGTAAGAATATAACCAACACAGAACCAACAAATGTAAGGGGGGAATGGGAGGAAGTTGGGAAAGAAAAACAAGTGCCATAAAGAAGCCTGAATGCTCCAATGAATGATAATTTTAGGGAGCCCAAGGTATGAAAATAAAATAAACAAGAAGTAAAACTCTTAAAAACGTCTTTGACATAACTAAATAATATAACAAGTTTTTGTTTCTACAATAAGTATAGTGTGAGGGTTTTTTTGTCTTACATGTCAGATCTTAGTTATTTTTTACCCTTCTATAGATATATTTGGAATAATTGTAGAATTGTGCAGACAATTCCATTATAAGGAAACATGTCATATTATTTTAGGGTTTGGGGTGTCCATGTCTAAGAGCTATAAATAGCTAATAAATTGCTGTGCAATGCATTAAGAATTCCCTTCATATTTTGAACCGTTACACCACCATATTTCTATTTCAACTCCAAACTCACTGCTGTTATCTCTCTCTTCCACAATTTCAATTCCCATAACATTTCGATTCCAATTCTCCATCATTCCCCCTCAGCCAGAAAATACTTCAAGTTTTGATCGGTGAAACGGACAAGAAATAGAATAAACCACCTCGAAGCATCAGATAGTAAAATAGGTACAGCTCCAAAAATATAAAGCTTGCCAGTACATATAGAACACAAACCCAACTGAAAAGTGGCTGATAGAATTCTCTGACAATCTAATGTGGGATCCATCTCCATCCACTAAGCAATTGGTCTACATTTGAACCCGATTGCAAGCTATGGGACTTGAATCCCGCATTGGAAACATGGCATCCTAGTGTGAAGTTTATATAAACATTGGAGTTTCCAACCTCAGTTTTTGGGCAGGGTCACCAAAGGTTCGTATTAGTTTTGTATCAGTGCCTTGCATCCAAGTTGCAATCATGCATGTAATCAAATAGTGCAATGTCAGACTCTGGACTAGAAAGTTAACACAATCAGCTTGCACAGATGACAAGGATGTGGGGCCCATTCAAATGTTGAACCCCAATTAGCAGTTGAACCCCAATTAGCAGATACGAAAATCGACTCCCATGTTGGAAGCCTGGGAGCCAAATGCCATTCAAATGTTGAACCCCAATTAGAAGATATGAAAATCGACTCCCACATTGGAAGCCTGGGAGCCAAATGTGGAGCATATCTTTAACCGGAGCTCTTCAACATCATAAGCTACATTTAGGATGTGATTATGATAGAATCCTCTACTCCCTAGAGAAGCATATTAATAGATATCCCTTTTCTAGATTAAAAAGTTTAGGCGAATTGGATTTTGAGGCCAGGACAAACCACAAAACCCATAAAACTTATAAAGGTACTTATAGATTACCTAAGGTCCACATGAGTCGTATCAACAATAGAATTTGAATCCTCGCCTCTATAGACAAAACTCACAATTACTATCAGTCATGTTCTGTAAGATATGGTGACAAGCCTAAATACATAAACATTATGCAGAAGGTATACATAATAGCTAGAACATACACAAATTACCTTCTGTAAAATAACCCCAAAGTTGTGCAGACTTTAAAAAGTGATACATGAGGCTTCAAGTTGGTAAAAAAGATTGTCATTCAAATGAGTTACAAGATAATCACCTTCAGAAGAGATGGAAGGACAAGCTTCACTCCTTGTGCAGTAAGCTGTGACATCATTGCACGGGCAGCACATTCGGCTGCTTCACGAACTGCAACAACTTGATCAGAGAAGGAAACCAAAAGCAATGGTAACATTTGAATCACATACCTGAACCAAATTGTCAATAAAGGCTTTTAAATACAAAACAACAACAGTAACAACAACAGCAACAATCTCTTTTGCATTTACATACGGTTCAAACAGTCTTCCTAGTGTTTCACAGAGGCATTCAAATCCAAGTAAGGCTCCTTCACGAGATTTTGCTGAATTCCTGCATTGAAAAATGAAAATTTCCATCACTAAGGAGTAAATTTGTGGCCAGACTATCCACACCATGGAAAATAAGGGTCTCCATAAATCCTCCTACCAAAAAAATAGCAAATCAGAAATTTGTCAAGAACGCTTGGGTTACATTGAATATGAAAAACACTGGAACTGCAGCAGTTAAGAATCCTTTTGGGACAACGCAAACAATTCAGGGTACAACAGATATAGTCAAAGGTAGAACAGGGTTATCACACACCTGTCAGCAAGACCTTCTTGAAGTAGAGCCACAATCCTATACTTCTTCAAGCAAGCAATGCCAAAACCCTTAACCACTCCTGCAAGTCCAAAGGCAGCTCCACGGCGTTCACCATATTTTTCACTTTTCATCATCCAATCCAACAGTCTGCTAACAAGAGCTGCTGCATCATCCTGATTCATGTATTATAACAAGTAACAGGAGAATTAACTTCAGCCAAAGTCAGGTATGTTTCTGTTGGAAGCCCAATGCAATTAGGGGCAGATTTTCCCTTATCATGATCTCGGTAGTTACCAAGATTTTAGGATATGATTAGAAGATTATGGAAATTAGAATTTTGTAATTATTATTCTGATTGTAATCCCTAGATATTAGGATCTATCTCAGCTAGGAGATAATACACCTCTTGTATATAATTCCCATGAACTCAGATGAATAATATAGATTGGAATCATCTCTAGTCACCGTCGCTCTTCAGATTCAAAAGGTTGACCATGAGTGTTTATTTTGACGTCAAACAGTAGGCACTGAGGAGCTAGAGCAACAGTTCAACTTTCATACTTCAGCAAAAAAAAAACAAATACCCAGGAACAAACAGATATTGAACTAGCAGCAACTAGGATGAGAGACCTAAACAAGGCATTGCCAAGACAAGCAAGGGAGAAACAGGGATGACCACGACAACTAAATACACAATTAATTAAGATACTGATCGCAAAGCCCTAAACCACCCATTAGTATCTTTTGAAATATTTCCACCTGATCAGCATAAGAATGAAGTGAAGATATCAAAAATTAAAATACAATATGCCTACATACTTGCTTTGATTGCATTAATGGAGATAGACACAGTGAGACTGCTCGTTGAACAGCTTCTGAGGGAGTATTTAAAACATCCATCAACTTGTCCACAACAGTATGAACCTTAGGATCATCCTGTTCCAAAACAGAAATACAAATATTCAGATGAACATGCTGAAGTGCCCAAGTTATGGGGAAAAAAAAAAGAAAGGAAATTATCTTAATCACCTTTGCCAAGTGTTTTGCCAGAGCTCCAGTAAATATAACCACACCTTCTCGAACCAAGTCATATTTTTCCTCATCCAATGCCTAAGAGAGGAGAATTATTAAGAAACCAAAGGGAACCTATAGATCTTGTAACAAAATATACACAATCTTTTAAAAAGCAACAGTTCTCTATGCATTGGGAAAAAATTTCTAACATAAGCTCAACTAGATAAGGAACTCACTGTTTTGTTTAAGTAGTTCTCAAAGATTGGGAATAAAAGAGAGACATTTTCTCTTCCGTGCTTATCAATTATCATGATACCAGCATTAATCATTCTCCCTCTAACATCTGCATTGGGATCAGCCTGCAAATCAAGAAATTCCACTGATGAAATACTTGGCCTTCCCCACCAAATAAATGCATTTTGTCATAAAAAGGGTTTCATTATTTTGTCCACCCTGTAAAACATTAAATAGAGAATAATCTAAGAATAGGATGACAGATGCACGTTGTTAGAGAGAAAGGATAGAGACGACAATAAGTAGCATGCGATATTAACAGACTAATCAAACTTCGCTTAACCATTACTGATAACGAAGAACCTGGTTAATGGTTATCACATTTAAGGTTTCCTCATGTTTGAGGCAAACAAAACAATTTTAACCAATAATGGAGGCTTTAGTTTCTGAACAGACAATTAAGCAAGAAATCAGGTTTTAGGTTCACACCTGTACCATGATCAAATAAAAAAGTTCAACCCCTATATAAAGAATGCAAAATGTCATTCAGATTACCAGCGCTCTTGAAATTAGAAACGTCATGACAACAGGTAGGTCCTTTGTTCTCAATACATCAGCAGCTGAATAAAGCGCTAATGCTATTCCTTGCCTACCCAACCAACCGGCATCAATACTATCATCCTCAACACCCATGTCACGAATATACAGTAAAAATAAAGTGGAAAGGGATTCCTGGAAATCATGAGAAAAAAATGAGACAGTTAGGGGAAAAAATCAAAATAACCAAGTTCTGAAAGCTATAAATCAATTTTACCTGAATAGATTCTGGGTGTTCATCCAAGGCAGCAGCCAATGCTTCTGCAGCTGCCAAGCGCACATTGTAATTAACATTAGATAATGCTTTGAAAAGTCCCGAAAAGTCAGTTCCAATGTCAAAGCCATAATGATCCCATACTTCTTCAGCAACCTCGGCAACTGACTGGAATGTCAAGAGGGAAGTCAACATAAAGATGAGAGCATCAAATGAAAATATATATTGGGATTTTATTCAGAAGTCCAAAATATTCTTATTTCAATTATAGACTGGCTAAAATGATGGTTTGTAATGCCCATCTTATAGCACTCATTAAAAAGACCAGACCAAGAAAAAAAGGGGTAATAGGAGACTGTGGGGGACAAGGGAGAGAACATGTTCTGAGCAACCTACACACAAATTGCAAACTTAAAACCATTTACCAGACGAATTCATCAATTGTTTCTGATCATTACAGTCAATTTTGTCACCATTGTTCGATGCGATTTTCCTACAATACCATCTTCTTCCCATATGATTTCTAGAACATGCTATCCCAATTTACCACATTCAACCTATGTCGATTTGGTCTTTGCTATTACAAGGAAAAAAAAAAAAAAAAGATTAGAGACACAGCAATCAAACCCGACTACTTGGCCCAGGAATACTTTCATTTTGCTAGATCCAAGTGCTAATATGAATGAATTGGCATCTTCATCAAAATTTCTAAAGGGGGCATTACCTCTTATCTCTAAATACAATATAGCTCAACCCACCCAGTGGGCCAGCAGTACTTGCTCAAATAAATGACAACAGCATTTGACCTATATTGGATGTTCATTGATGACAATAGAGATAAGTAAGCACACTATACTTATTCAGATAGTTGGTGCAAAGAAAATGCATAACACTTTTTTAAGAAATAAAAATGAATGATTTGGCAAATTAAAAATAAAAGAGCAAAGATGTCGCTTTGGCAATGAGTGAAAATCAAAGTTTATACTAATACAGGGTAACTTAGAGTAACTCTTTTTTGTGACAAAAAGGACAGTAACCTTTCTGGTACAAACGGCAACAGAGACCCTAGACCACACCTAATGGCATAGACAGTAAGACTTGTACAATCTTTATAAAGGGTAACAGACCAAACCTTCTCAGGATCATGTAAGCCAATCCATATACTTGTTGCAACCTCAGTGTTCTCAGGAAGAGAACGACTAGCAACGGCAGGGATACATTTGACAGCATTCAAGCATGCCATACGTACATGAACATCTTTTGCATAAACTCCACAAAGAGCCTGTAAAAGGAAAGAGACAGCATAAACATCATTACACATACTTTGTTTGTGTTTCTGTGCACATGCACGTGAGTGGGGCGGGGGTGTGAGAGAGATCAAGAATCTTAGAAGCAGTGAGAAATCTGTGAAAAGAGTCGGGATACTTACAGCTGCGACTTCATCAAGCTGCAAACCAAGACTCAACTCATTTAGTGCAGGCCCTACTGATGCTTGATAAGCTGGAACAACACCAAGCACGTGATAGAGAACCTGACAAAAGGTATCAGCCAAGATTAAACCCATAAAAGAAATATAACATAAAAATATTCAACAGTATAGAGTAGGTCTTTTGTTTCAGTAAAGCATAGACTGTATAATGCCTTACCGATAACATTCGGATCCTAGGAAGGGGAAGATGGGGATCAAGGTGTAAATAAAGTATCCGAAGCACATCATCATGAAATTTAGTTTTCTTTGAGCACAAAAGAATACGCTCCATTATCTAATAACAAAGACATAGTTAGAAAGGTATAAGATTCAGTGAACTTAAAAGAGCGCATTGGTAAAGTAGAATTACTTACTGGGAATACAAAGGAAAAAGAATCAACAGGAAGTGGCCCAGATTTACAAGAAGCGGATAATCCATGTAATATTCGCTCAAAAAGGCTGATGGATGGCCTTCGATCACCTTCCTCATCAGCAATTGAAGGTAACACATCCAACAGAAGACAAACTTCATCAGTCACAATTAAGCGTAAAGCAGTAGAAATGTCAAGGGCCCAATTGCATAGAGGAGGAGCAGTGCATCTTGATAGCTTTATCATGGTTTTGAAGGCCTCATCACTTACAACAGGTGATTGCAATAAAGGCTCAACAAACTTGACCTGACACAAGATTAAACTCAGACTACATCCAAATATTATCTTATTAGACAAATGCAACATATCAAAGATTTACAAATTAACCTCAAAATACACATGCTTATTATAATTCTTGGGGGGGAAAAACAAATGCAGTTCAAAATAAATGGACCACGTAAAAGAGAAGTTCAACATTGCTAATTATGGGTGTTAAACTAGTGACATCAAATATCTGGATGTAAATTAGAACGAATTAATTGCAAAACTAATACTTCAAAACTCAAAAGACAAGTCATAAATGCAACAAATTCACTTTCCCTCTTGTTGCAGGAAGCAACACTGGAAGGAGTGGAAGCTATGAAAAGATGGTACAAAACAAACTGGAAAAGCTAAGAGGAAAATCTATCCACAACAACGTTCAGACTCACAGATTCCTTTAAAAATAAAAGGATCGAGTTCCAGCTGTATTATTAAAAAAATTTGGCAAATCATCTTGAATAGAGAAAGCCCCCAATTACAAAACACAAATGATGCAAAAAAAAGATAGGCTTTAAACAGGATTTAACAGGCAATACCATCGAAGGCAATTTACTGTGTGCATAAACTGGATTCGCAGTGGCCATCTCTCCCAGAGCTTTTAGCATCCGAGATAGGCTTTTCTGAATTTTGAAGACTCTATCACGGACAGAAGCCTCCTCTTTAAGAAGCAATTCTCTAGCCTCCTCTTTTGTTGTTTTCCCCTTGTCTATATGAATTATAATAGCAATATGCATAAGAGCATCAATGTAAACTTTGTAACAAAGGACTACAAATAGAGATTAACATAAACACGAAAGCACCACTTGCCAGCCTTCTTTGTCGCTTTTGCAATATCCCTTTTCCCTGCACCAGCAGCTTCTCGGCTAAGTTGATCTCTCTTTACTACATGGTTAGAACGACCATCATCCTGGTCAAAAGAACAACAGAACATAACAAACTTAAGTAAAAGTCGGGGCAAAGTAATAAGAAACAGAAGAATCAATAGATGTACCATGCCATCCTGATCATCATACATTCGGAAGCGACCCTTTGCTTGTTTTGTGTTCTTCACAACAACAGACTCTGCAACATAAACTCCTTGCTCGGTGGAAAGAATTCCTTCCGGGGTATGAAAAATCTGAACGTACATGAGAAAAAACCTAAGCAAGATCCCATCAACCCAATACATAAACAATATAAGAAATGTTGGTGATAACAACCAAAAAATCACTAATATATAAGTAGACAAAGCAAAAATTAGACTATCTGAGTTCAATAGCAAGCACTCCCTTGACCCATAACATTATGACAGAATATACATGAGGGTGCGCAATGCAAAGCCTTATTTGTCACTCTAAATTCAACATCTTACTCGGCAATGTATTCAATTTTTTCAGTGAATAAAAAACATCATTGAAGATATTGGACGACCATCAGTGCAAAACAGAAGGTGTAACCCACATACACCCCAGGTCTCCTTGATTCCACAACAAAATAAATATGCAGGGGTAAGCAAAAGGAAGAAAGAGAAGAGGATGGAAAAACAACCTGCACTAAATTAATCATCAAATCAGCCATAACTGTTTATAATTTTAAGGGATCTGCTCAGTCTAGTTTCCTTTGTTAAAGGGGGAAAAATCACGTTTTCGCCTGACTTTGGAATCTCTTTAAAGAAAAGGAATTCTAGATTGAAATCCAATCTCTTTTTTTTATTATTATTATTCTTTTTTTGTTAATATCAGCTAGTTAAAATCTCATTATTTTATTCGTTTTTTATTTTAGAAGTGAATTATTTTATTTGGTTTTTTTGTTAATTCTCAATTTCATTTTAATATTCGAATAAAATATATGAAAAAAGATTTCATTTTCTTTTCTATTTCAATATTGATATTAATGATGATTATTTATTGAAATTAATAACTATTGATATCAAAATTTAGAACATAGAAGTATCAACTTTCATTTATTGCTGCCAACATACAAATCATCAAAATTAAGAAGATAGAAGTATCAACTTCCATTTATTGCTGCCAACACACAAATCATTGTTATATAGGATTAGACCTCAAAACATGTTTTGAGAATAAACCGTACAATAGATGAATTACGCCCAACATAATAAATGAATATCAGCAACGTAAGATACTAAAACATTCAATGATCAAAATCCTATTTCCCAAAATTATAGTACAAGCCAAATTAACAGCAATAAAATTTACCCGAATGTCATTCTCTGAAAGTTTATCGTGTGAAAACCGATCAGGGAGATTTAGCAAATGCTGGCATCAGCAATATGTACTAGTTAGCAAATAGAAATCAAAAAACAGTTAAATGAGATAATGAGCGTCAGAATAGTTCATTCTCTATTCTGTTCTTGTTAGTTCGAAAGGATATATATGTTAATAATCAAAGATTCTTTCCTACTAGTAATAACAGACTAGGTAATAATCAAATATTCTAGCAAAATGCTCCACAGACTCCAACCAAACAATGAACCAAAGCATGCAAAAGCAAATAGCTCAAACACCTTTTCAAACTCTACATAAGTATCTCCAGGAATTATAGACATCATTGTGGAAAGTGAGGAAATAGCTGCCTGTTGTTCTAGTAAATTATCACTCTTCAGACCAGCCGGTCCCAGTAAGAACTGCCAAAAAAAAAACATCATTTAGCAGCACACCAATAATCTTTTACAATGGATTTTCAATTTGTGCATTGTAGTACAACAATTACCTTGCAAATATTCACCACATTTTCTGAAAGGATATCAATGACATCAAAACCATTTGCTCGAAGACACTTTGAGAGCCTCTGGAAGAAAAATGAAACAATTAGCAATAACAAACATGGCTCACATATATACATTAATTATCTATTGCATTATACCTGCATCCTGCAATAGCTAGGGGTAGTCTAATGTAATCTCATATCAAACGGTAATAAGAGCCTAATCAATTAAGCAACAGACAAACCACCGATTCAACCATCCCACAGCCCCTTGAGTTCCACAAAAAGTAATCTCATGTAACAACAAAACCTCACAAAGAACATAGTATATGAAGAGTTACCTTCCACGCTACTTCTTTTCTTGCACTGTCAACCACACATGGATGATGTGAGCAAAATATTATTCGGATAAATGAATCTGGAGCAACTTTCAGAGCTGCTGGTGACACTACCAGAAGAATCTTTACCAAAACCTCGACAGATGGAATGAAAGGAACTTGAGGGTCTGAAGAAATATCAGCGTCACTGCAAATATAAAAGTTTAGTTGCAGGATGACTTGAT
Organism: Acacia confusa; assembly: GCA_037074495.1. NCBI lineage: Eukaryota > Viridiplantae > Streptophyta > Magnoliopsida > Fabales > Fabaceae > Acacia > Acacia confusa. The sequence goes on along the minus strand of CM073507.1, from coordinate 317,474 downwards.
TGAAAAAAGAAACAAAAACATGCTTAAAAAATATAGAACAGTTTTGGCACTTCATGGTTATCAGCAAGGAGCCATCAGAATAGCAAAGTGAATTAGAGAAAAAAATGAATTTTAAAATATTTGGCTTGCTGCTCATAGTATGGGACCCGCCTCAGGAACACAAGCATCAGTTTTTATATTGTTGTAGAAATCTTATCAACACCAAACAGACAGGATAGTTATCCCAAGTAAACATCAACAAAGAGATACTGATCTTCAAGAAGCTGAACCAATGACAGATAAAGGTCCATCCAACCCCGCGTTTGGCACTACAGAAGCCTTTAGAAATTTGAAAATATGAAAATATGGCAAAAAGTCTACAAAGGAAAATCCAGAACATTTTCAAAGATGAAAACAGAAGAAAATTTTGTGGATGGAAGGAACCCAAAGCTTTTAACAGGTCCAAAAGCAAGATGTAAAATGTATATATAACATCAAGACGCAGTAAATTGTTGTGAATATAACTTTAGACCAGACCCTGACAATATTTCCAGGATTTTTATTTGTCCCAAAGAACCCAAAATTGAGACAGTACAAATTTATATATAAAGTAATCAGGTGTTACCTTATTTTTGAAGCACTAAGTTTCTCTCCAACCAAAGAAAGAAAATTAGAAAATTCAAAGAAAAGATCTTCACATAATTGTGGAGCAGAAGAAATAATCCCCCTAGCAACATGATTGGCCATTCTTCGAATATCCCAACTCAGGTGGCACAAAAAAAAGATCATTAACTGCAACAAATTAACAATTATTTAGTTTTTTTTAATAAAACAAGAATTGTTTACTTCATACAACATGTCAATACACGAAGCTGGTATACTGCACTGTTCATTCAGGGTCACCTGTAACAGCAATTTTGCAGAGAAGTTGGCCAATGTTCTGCAAATTAAAGTAGGAAAAAATAAATCAATACATCTAAGAATTTAAGTCACAGTCTAACGTAAACAAGTGAAGAAAAAGCATGGCAACTCTTCCGGAATTATTAATGGGACTTACCGCTGTAAATGTTCCATAAGTAATATTTCAAGAAGTTCAACACACACCATGCAATCCTCAACTGACAACTTTGAAGCCTGCAGAGCACCTTTTCAGATAGATCCAAAACAGAACCAGTATAATAGGTAATAAAAAATCGTAACTCTATAGTCACCATGGAAATTGGCACGACAGAAGGCTCATTCTGTGATACCACAGACCATATCTTTTCCTTCAACAATGTTTCCTCTGGGAAAATAAAGATCAAATCATTAAATGGAAATTTAAAATAACAGAAATGAAGGTAAATAAAACCAATTCTTTAATTCAACTGCAATTTGGGGAAAAAACAGAGAGAGAACAAATTAAGGCCTCATTCATACTAACCAGCTTTAATATCAACAGCAGCTATCTTCCCAACTAATAGCAATGCATATATTCCATCCAATCGTTGCACTGCCTTGGTAAAACCAGATTTTACAAGTTGGATAAGAGGTCCCAGCAACAATGACATCTGCTACATATGCAGTTCAAATTTGAATGTCAAAACATTTTATTGTACAAACCGGATACTAGATTAAATTGGCAAACAAACAATTATCTGACAACATGATCAGCCACCTTCATGGCAGCATCCGCATTTTTGCAAACAGCATGAAGACAATGTAGGAATGGCCTTCTTAATGATTCCTTCTCTTTGAGACCAGAAATAAAAAAGGCAACTGTACTGTCTTCAATCAAATCTACAGATCTAGCTGCCCAAGAAGCTAAAGCTGACAAAATTGCAGTTTTTACCTCCTCATTTCCTGCAGTTGAGGTTTTGGGCACAAGTTAGCAATCAATAGAAAGAATTAAATTAATATAAACTAATGCCAGATATGAAGGAAAACTATGTACTTCACACAAGTGATTGTCAATCCACCTCTTATAGTCTTATGCCAGCAGAGTTCAGCTTGGTTTAGATGTTAATGTGAAAAAACAACTGAATTGTTTTCGTGAGGTTTTTTTTTTTTTTTTTTTGGGGGGGGGGGGGGAAGATTTGAGCTATACCATCATCCTTGTAGTATGATAAAAGAAAACTGCATATTGTACGTGACAGGCTGATGAGGTGTTTCCCATCTGCTGAATAAGATAATTCTTGTATTGCATTCACCATCCCAACTCTCTGATATGGAAATGCTAGTCTTCCTTCAGAGCCTATTCAGAATCAAACACATAAGGTCGAATCAAAAGATATTTAAAAAGCATAATTAGCACGCCCAATCAGTAAGCATAAGAACAAGTTAACGGGAATCATTAGGCATTGAGTTAATATATACCCTTAATAACAGCTTTGACAGCATTAAACATTGCTTCTAAAGCATCTGGGTTGCTAGACTTCTGGCTCAAACTCTTGACTATAGCTAATGCTCCATCCCGCCTCCCTTCATCAGCATGCCTGGCCTGTGCTAATACCACCGGAAGAATCTCCATAGCATACTTGCTCAAATCAAGATTAACAGACTTCAAAAGAATTCCAACAGATTCCAACACTATCTCTGGGTTTCGCTTCAGCATTTTAACAGAGGATGGGACCACGATATTTTGAAAATCTTCATGTGACATTTGTGAATAAAGAGGAGAAAAGGCTTCAGTAAGGCTATTTCTTGGCTTTTCTTTTGCATTCAGTATCGCTTGAACATATATATCAAGAAATACTGACTGTGACAAGCAAAAAAATTACATTAGAAATTCAGGATATGGAAATGAAAATTTTATGTCCAGCACATACAGAAGGTATAAATGAATCTCACCTTAAATTCTCCAAATAAACATGGAGATTGAATAGAGAACTTCAGTAACACCAATAATAATTCAGGACTATCCTTGAATGGGATCCGAGTACTCTTCAATTCTTCTATGTAGACTTTATAAATATTAGGCATCTGGAAATATATGAGGAGTCACGTTATAATGCATTAATTGTCATGAATTGTAATTGAACAAATGATGATAGTAATCCAAAAGGAGCAGAACAGTGTTATTTTCTTCAAAATGGTAAAGGTAGCTGAACCTGAGAAAACAAATGGAAAAACTTTTTCGTGCAAGCCCTTTGCTCACGGAATGATCTTTGCATGGCAACTTTTAGTAATGAAGCTTGGGCTACAGCTACCCTACACAAAGCATTCTTTGAAACAGTGGCAAACTGACTATTGCTCAAAAGAAGGCACGACCAACTGAGCAGTCTGTAGCAGCCTAAATGTGATTGAAACTTCGACTGCTTCTCCATATTCTGAACAAGGGCTGCAGCAAAAGTTTTCATGAACACTGTTTCACCTAAAGCTTTCACAATCACATCATCAACAGCTTTCCTTGATCTACGATCATCATAAATCAGAAGTGTTCCAAAGACTACATCAGTCAATGATGATGCCAGGTCTGGAGACATTTCTGCATAATTAAAATTCCAAAGTCACTGTTGAGATTCCACAACAAAATTCTGCATATAAAAGCTTGCAAACAAGTCATAGATGCATGAAGATCAATAGCTTGCGTCAATGACTATTTAAACCAAACCAAGCATCTATTGCATAAAATACATCCAAGATACCCTTCAAAAAAGGTAATAAAGATGTTTAGCTTCCCATAAGACATATGCAGTATGTAATAGTTTGATCGATCAACAAATGCTGCGGGCGGCATTAATAGTACAGTAAGATATCTAATTAGTGTTATGCGTAGGTTGGAGAGCTTCCCAAATTTCATCCATAACCTCCTACTCGGCAGCAACAGTATAAACATAGAACATACACTTTGCATGAATTTTCAAAATTCACACCACTGCAACCCCATCCGGGTAGGATCCAGGATTCAATTATTTGGATAAAATAACACAAAAATTACATATACAATGGGTCAAAGCTACATTTCTCTGTAGAGGCTCACATATATATTTACATAAAAAAATTAACGCCAGCTATTGGGAGGAGCAAAAAAATGTATATAGTAAAATTATCAATTACTCCACTAATCAAACCATAATTTAACTTATTTTACTCCCTTCTTTTTTTCTTTTTATTCGGTCCTAATTATAAGACATAGTTGACTTTTTTCGGAGGGATTAAGGAAACTAAATAAGTTGCTTAATCATTTCATTTCATATGTTGTGTATTCTTAGATTATATATTAGTTTATTAGTCAAACTAAAATAAAAATAAAAACACTCTAAAGTAATTTAATTAGCTTCCTTAATTTCTCCAAAAAAGTCAACCATGTCTTATATTATCTTTCCAATAGACAGTGTATTTGTATCTTTTACTATCCCACTTATGTGATAGAAACTCTAGAAGAATTTTCGGTAATGTTTCTGTTACTTCAAAACAGTGAGAAACTGAAGCTGTCAGCTTTTAATCATGATAAGAAGTCAAACTTTTACAACTAGAGAGTAGTTCTTTCTGTTCAAACTTAGCTCAGAACTGAAGCCATGTTATTAAAGAAATATTTCAGAGCCTTTTTTTTTTTTCTTGTGGGGTGCAAAGTTACAAATAACAGTAAATTTAATAGTTGTTTTTGTCCCCCTTAATCGGCATTCGGCCACTGAACCCGATCGATTATCAAACACTCCCACATATCTTGACAGAGGAAGAATAAATTATCAGGAACACTTGTCTTCATCAGACATAATTCCAAGTTAGTTTACAATAGGCAGTGAATACAAGGTTAGAGTTGTATATACAGAATGTAAGGAGAGAAGTGCATCACACTTCTTTTTCTCGGCATATCTATGAACCAGTATAAATTCTAATAAGCAGTCATATCAGTTTACTTGATCAAGTTGGGGGAAAATGTACGTAAATCCATTTCAGGTTGTCCGAAATGACACAGAAAAGACTTCACTTGACAACTGCAAATGGCACGTCAGATGTAGAGACGTGATCACTGACCTAAGTTATTCAAAATGGATGGGATTTCATCACGGAATATCCGAACCCGTTTGGCGGTGGACGCAGTTGAAACAAATTCGGCAATGGAAATAAGAGCATCTAATGGGTCCGCCATTATAAAACGGGAGGATATGAAAACCCCAGGAGATGCTTGGATCAGGGAGTAAAGCAAGCACTTCTCATGCACAGTATTTCAGTTTATAGGAGGGATGATTAGGGTTTTAGCAGAAGCAGCTGGCCAGCAGAGCCTCGGACTGAAATGAAGGGGAGATGTGGTGTGTTTTTTTTTTTTTTTTTCCCGGAATATAAGCGCATGACAGGGGAGGGGGAGAGACGGTTCAGGCGTTGGTTATTTCAATGGGCTTCCAAGTCTTTAAAGGACCCAATGGGAAGAAAGCCTGGACAAGATTGCACCAAGAGATGAGTCCTTCTAGCAACCCTTTTCGATCCGCCCAGTCCAATAGTGGCCCAAATTCTTGTGGCCTATTTATCCAAGGAATGACGTCAATCGGTGGGAATACTCCTTTAAATAAGAGGATTTATATTTATGCACTTCAAGTGTTAATTAAAATGTCATGGGCATAGAATTTCTTTTTTGATAACAATAGGCATAGAATTCTAATGACATGACTTCTTCACATTTTTCCAACTGCGAGCTTTTTTTTATTAAAAAGTATGACATTGGAGATTGTATAAAATAAGAGAAAATCACAATAAAATCCCAAGGTGCGGAAATAATCATAAAAAAGTCCCTTGATTAATTGTAAATTATAAGCTGCTGAATTCCACTAAAAAAAAGTCCCTATGTAAAAATGACTTTTCATATTGTCGAAATGACTTTATTAGTTATTAAATGTCTCTATCAAAATATCGTTATAAAAATAGCTTTTAATAATTGTCAAAATTGTTTTTTAAAAACCTGGAAAAATTTTGACAATGTAAAAAGTTATTTTGATAATGTTAGAAGTTAATTTCACAACCAGATTTTTATGAAAGACATTTTAATAACTAATAAAATTATTTTGACAACATAAAAAAATCTCTAGGGACTTTTTTGTGATTATTTCCATACTTTGAGAACTCAATTTTCCCAAAAAATAATGAATTCTTACACTTGATGTCTTTGTCATCCTCGTATGATGACAGACGAAAGAGTCGAATCAGTATAGTATTTTTTTTGTATAAACTTCTGAAAAAAAAAAACTCAAAAACGTGCTATTTATAAGACATAACAGCAATGATAATTAATTAACCTGAACTTGTATGCAATTCAACGTAAGAACATGTTTAGCAGGAAAGTTAATTAAAAACAAACACACAAAAGTCGCACAAATTAAACACTATAATCGTTCACCAATAATTGCTTTTAAATTGAGTTTTTTTTATTGAACTTTCTTGGAACGGCTCAAGAAATTAAAGACTTGGTAGACCCTTGCGCCTAGTTTCCAAAGCATTCATTCATGAATTTTTGTATGTATTTAAATTCTATGACAGCATTTTGTTTCTCAGTACAAAGAGCGAGAGGCTGCTAGGTCACAAATGAGGGGATTTCTTGAGGACAAAAATCCCCCTTTTTGTTGAAGTATATATGTCCGTACATTAATTCACGTACGTATGGATTAATTGGATGGAGGACGCTTATATATATATATATATATATATATATATATATGTGGAGTAGTAGTATGCAGATGTATGTAGCACAAGCATGAGGAGGAGGAGGAGGAGGAGGAAGTGGGAGCTAGAGGCATTTAAGAGCGAACCACATTTAGGAGGCGCCACTGTTCCTTCATTAATTATTAATTATCTCGATCGATCGCATGCATTAACTCCGCCGACAAATGCGTTACGTTCCTCCATTACCCCATCTACCCCTCTTCTCTCCATTAAACTCGATCCTGCTCATCAATCAAAACATAACACGTACCTACCTACGTACTATATCTATCTATCTATCTATATCACCCACATGCATAATTAACCTTCATTTTTAATCAATCCCTATTCACTTGAGACGAGCGGCGAAATAATTTTAAGCTGGTAACTTGCAGTCTTGTCGGGAATTGAATGGCCTCACAAGCAGGTTTTTGAAAAGAGGCCAGCTGCACTCTGTGGGGTTAGTTGAACCATTTCTACCGCTAATAATATAGGTGTAGAGTGGTTGGTCTTATTAAATCTGTACAGCTCCAGCTCTTACTTCTCTTTGATCCTCTATTACCATACACAAACACAATGGCCCCATCCAATATATCTAATCTTTTCGATCTTTTTCTTTCTTTTTTTCATCAGTTATCGACGACTTCCATAGCTATCGGGCCGGAGAAGGGAGCCGATTTAAAATCTATATATATATTTATATATGTTGATAGATATAACCGCAGTTCTTTTCTCCCGCTTCACATGGAAAGGACGGGGCAAAAAACACGTATAGAATAATTCACGGGTCAAGCTAGCCAGTTACTGGAGAGTGCCCAGACTTATATACCAAGAAATCAACTTGTTTGCTTCTCTTTCATGACCAGGAGCCATGAACATGTGGCATTACAAGTCGCTTCATTCCTGGCGCGCACCGACACACATATACAAGTCTCTGGTCGCATCTAATTAAATTAATTAGCTACAGATGAATTTGGTGAGAGACTAATGATGATATATATAAGTGAATTAATTAACACTGTATTTTACATTTACTACCAGACTTTTTTTCTGCATTATACGCGGTTTCAAACTAAATTATATGGCTTCTAATTTATAAATTGCGTGCATGGCTTTCTTAAAAATTCTGTATCACATACTGAGATAGAAATCTTAACTACTCAGTTTAAGAATTCTGATTGGCTACTTTGATTGAATCTATACCCGTAGAATTATTTTTAAAAAAACTTGACCGGCAGGCCAACCTCAGCTTCGTGTCATCAGCGATAGCCTTTTGTACTATATATATATATATGAGATCGAGATGAATGGCTTCCACTGAACATTAATTAGCTGGGTCAGCTGGTATTAATAATTACGCGATTGTCACATGCCCCAATTAAATTAAGGTTGGTGATACATGAGGCCGTGAAAAATCCAGCTCCTGAATACCAATCAAGGCCATGAAAAATTAACGTTCAGCTCAGTATAATAACTTCTAAGATAATAATTCTCATTAAAAGAAATTACCAGAGACGCACAGAACCCTTGAACTGGACGCCAATTACCATCTTCTGTGAATTAATCCAGAGGATAACCAAAAAACATACAATATCGTCTGCGAATTAGTACATCTTTCCGTAAAATTCCCGTCAGTAAGATAAGGGAATTGGTGAGCAAGCAATCTACAATCTTCACCCCCATAAATATATATGGACACGCGCGAGGAAAAGAGTTAACAGCAAAACGTTGTCTTAGTATATATTGCCCTGAATGATAAACGAGAGTACAGTTTTGTCATCACAATCACAGTTACAGATTTAAGATTCAATATATATATGGCACATATATAAACTACTTTTGTCGAGCCAAAACAATGTATGCTAATTAAATGGGCTTCGTTGGAAAAATTATATGCACGAACGTACGCACGGCGTATACATGCTATATATATATATATATAATATCTATATATATATATATATTATGATAAACCGAGATTGAAACTGCATCTCTGATACATCATCAGTAAAGATGCGACCGACATAATTTATTCTCCGATAAAATATTTTTTTGGGGGGGAGGTCATTTGGACTAATTAACTTCATATCATCAACTACCGCTATACAAATAATTGCAAACAATAGGTCTTCTCATCAAGCAATTAAATTTGGATGCGTGTTCCAGGAGCGTCAAAACTTGTAGTCCATGCGACAGGCTATACCCAGAGATATGCCGGAAAAAAATTATAAAGGTAAAATGGAAAACGATGGGGGCGAAATTAATGCCTTGTTCACAAAGAGTAAAACGCGCGTGCATGATCAGATGATGCACAAGTGCGGAGCAAAATGGCACCCTGCTTATGTTGAATACATAATATTGCAAAAGAACAGATGGATGAGGCTGAAGGAGTAGTGAAGTGACGAGATGTGACGTGAGCTGAGGGAGCTTAGCTTTATTTGCAATACGTGCAACCAACCCTGTACTAATTTGCCATTTACAACGTGGGCCACTATAGTGTATTTGTGGAAACTATATATAAAAGGCTTGCGGGTATACGTGGAGTGAGGCATCGAAATAAAGTAATTTACTGAGTTGGGAGGTCATACTAGTTTTTTCTCATAATACAATATGCATATATCGATGGGGTTGAGGTCAATGGGGTACAGATGGTGGAGTTGCAGCGTGGTGAGTCTAGTAGTGATGGCAGTGGTAAGTGGAATGAGCGGGGCAGATGCAGCGCGAGCTTTCTTCGTGTTTGGGGACTCACTGGTGGACAACGGCAACAACAACTACCTGGCCACCACGGCTCGAGCTGACTCTCCTCCCTACGGCATTGACTATCCCACCCGCAGACCCACTGGGCGTTTCTCTAATGGCTACAACATCCCTGATTTTATCAGTTACGTTGCGTTACTTAATTACTCGTCGCTTTGCATTATTTATGCCAGCCCTCCTGCTCATTCTCTGATTTTTCATTGCAGGTCAGGAACTTGGAGCGGAGTCCACGTTGCCATATTTAAGCCCAGAGCTGACCGGACAAAGATTGCTGGTGGGCGCCAACTTTGCTTCTGCCGGAATAGGCATTCTCAACGACACTGGAATACAGTTTGTGAGTAGTGAACGAACATATTTGTATGTGGCACTAATTAGCTTGACTTAATAATGAATTGACAAGGGCATGCATGCAGGTGAACATAATAAGAATATTCAGACAGCTGGAGTACTTCCAGGAGTACCAGCGGAGGGTGAGCGCCCTGATAGGGGGGCAGGAGGCGCAGCGTTTAGTGAGGGGATCACTGGTCCTTATGACTCTGGGAGGCAACGATTTCGTCAACAACTACTATCTCGTTCCTTTCTCTGCCAGATCCCGCCAGTTCTCTCTCCCCGACTACGTCAAGTACCTCATCTCCGAATACAAGAAGATTCTCAGGGTTCGTTTTCTTCCCATTTATATTTTTTACTCGCGCTTGGTATATGGCGTGTGAATTTTGAAAATTGAATTACATCATTTTTTATTTTTATATACTCCCTGCTCCTTATTATAAGGCACCAACTATCTTTTCTCACAAACTAAGAAAATAGAAGTTAAGTCATTAATGAACCTAAAATTAATAAAAGTTTCCAACTTTATCAGTGAGATAGATTTAAAAAAGTTTGTTAAAGTAAGGAAATAATAGGAAAAAGTAATAAATAAATTAGTTAAATCTAGTTGGTGCCTTATAAAAAAAACAAAAAATTTTAAGTAGTTGGTGCCTTATAATAAGGAAGAGGGGTATTGAGTATTTTTAAAAAAAGCTTAGATAGCAATACGAATGAATTAAGATGAGGGATATTAATTAAATGAAACTTGAAACGTGCATGCGGTGGAAGTGCAGAGGCTGTATGATCTGGGGGCGAGGAGGGTGCTGGTGACTGGGACAGGGCCGTTGGGGTGTGTTCCGGCGGAATTGGCGATGCGAAGCCGGAACGGCGAATGTTCTGTGGAGCTACAGGGGGCGGCGTCCCTGTTCAACCCTCAGCTTGTCCAGATGCTGTCTCAACTCAACGGCGAAATCGGTTCCAATGTCTTCCTCGGTGCTAACACCCGGCGAATGAGCGATGATTTCATCAGTAATCCCGGAGCCTACGGTACGTAATACTATTACTAGTCATTCCCACTCTGTTCATGAATTACAGCATATATAGGAGTTACTATGTATATACATGACGCGTGGCATAAAGTAAGAGGGTTGAAAATAAGAGCACGGTCGTGGTGGATAAAGTTTGAAAATGTGAGGTATGCTATATATATAGGCAGAATCTAGATATATATAGGGCAGCTAAGAGCCAGCTTCAAGAGGAAAAAATGAAGGGAGGGAGTGATTAATATGGAGAGCAGGATATTAATGAAGCAAGCAGATGAGATGAGATGAATATATATGTGTGTGTGTGACGCGGGATGGTGTTGGTTTGGTTGTGTGCAGGATTTATAACATCGAAAGTGGCGTGCTGCGGTCAAGGGCCATATAACGGGCTGGGATTGTGCACGGTGGCATCCAACCTGTGCCCCAACAGGGACGTGTACGCCTTCTGGGATCCCTTCCACCCGTCGGAGAGGGCCAACGGCTTGATTGTGCGGCAGATCATGAGCGGCACCACCGAGTATATGTATCCCATGAATCTCAGCACCGCCTTGGCCTTGGACCGCGCCCTCGCTTCCTCCCTCAATTGATCTTAACTTTATATATTTATGTCTTCATTTTAATTACCTGCCCTTTTTATATCCATATCTGTGTACTGCAATCTGTGTAATCTCTCTCTGTCTCTTGTTGTATTCCTCTCTATCCTCGCCAGCCAGCCATTTTAAAGCTGCCGAATAAATCATTAAACTATTTTTTCCCATTTTAATATTAGCCCTGTTCAGTGAGAATTCAATGCGACAAGTGTGCCCCACCTTCTTCAATTCCCCAATTTACACGGAAAGCATGGAATGATTTGTATCTCCGAGACTTGGCTTGTCTTCTTACCTGCTGGGTCCTTCGCACTGGTACATTACCTGGGAGCAAAGTAATTGTGTCTTCGGGAACAAATCCAAACAGGCACTGTGCAACATTAAAACAGCGTTCTAGATGTGCTAATGACGGGTTCTCGAACATATGTTTCTAGTTAAACTAAATAGGCGGTGTTGGTACCGTATATCCTGAAACTTCGAATTTAGTTATAATTGATCATTATAACAAAGAAAGATATAAATAACACAGGCTGCTTGAGTTTAGCTTAGATGATTATAATAGAGAGAGATGCAAAAAAATGACTAAGTGCCTGTTTAGCAGTTTCTAAACGTTTTGAAAAAAGTTTGATAAATATCTATCTTTTTAAAAAAAATAAAAAGTTGTTATGAATCCAAAATTTAAATTTTCTAAAATCCAACTTTTTTCTAATTTTAAAACTCTATCCGTAGGAGTGGCACCACAATCAAAGAAAACCCCAAAATATCTCCCATTATATCTGTCTCCGTTGAAGCCCACGTTTTTCTCTCTCCCAACACACATTTGTCCTCCTTTGTCGTTGACTCGTCAAAGCTCTTCATCCTCTCACAGATCCGTTCTCCGTCTCTCCCAACCGTCATCGAAAAGTCGTCAAGAACTGCAAGGCATCCGATTTCGGAACAAAATTTCTTAACAACTAATAAACCAATGAATTGAAGAAAGGTCACAGAGCAGATAACGTAATTACAAAGAAAGATTATACCTAAACAGTGAATTGAAGAAAAGTCCCTGGAAAGGAATGCTTTTAATCTTGATTCTGGACATAGAATTTGTATCTCCAACCGAGCTTTCCCGTCTTTATCACTTTTCTCTACATCATCCACCAGTCACGTATATATTATTATTATAGTAATTAATAATCAAGTACATGCCAAAAAAAAATTGATTAATTAATTAATTAATTTTTATATGTTAGAATTATTTTTGTCTATACAATTTATTAATATAAATGTTAAATCTAATTTTTATCATGTTACATGATTTACTAATGATAGAAACATTTTTTCTAATAATTTTATGTATTTATTATCAAATTTAATGTTTATAATATTTAAAATACAACTTTATCTTTTATATACAATTTTACTAAAAGCTAATGTCCTTTTTAATAAATTTTACCTTCAAAAAGATATTCTTCATAAGCTATTTCTACCTCGTAAATTTCTAAATCTATCCTCTAAAATTAATATCCAGAGGGGCTCTGAGAGTCTAGGATTGTAATTAGCTAGATGGGGAAAAAAAGGACTTGAATAATGGGAGTTATTAAGTTTTGCAACAACAGGCTAGGTGCGACTCCCATCATACTTTAACGCCGCTGGGTCATCAATTTTCCAGGCCAACATTTTAGAAGTGAAGATAGAGAGTCGGATTAAAAGGGAGAGAATAATTTTAGAAAACAGAGCTGTCACACACACCCAATCTCGTTATTATGAAAATACTATTGGTAGGCATATATATATATATATGTGTGTGTGTGTGTGTGTGTATAAACCCCTTCAAAATGTAAGGCCAGCCCACCCACCATGAGCCCGTGATCCAACTCAGTTTTTTTATCAAATAAACACTAAAGTGAACTAATGAATTAAGAAGTTTCATAGAGTTGGTACAGATGGTAAGAGATCCAAGACTAGGTCCTTGGGTCATAGATTCAATTCCCTCTGCCATCGCTGGAACTCCTTTGATAGGCGATCTCATAAGTCTTCAATAAGTGCTTATAGAACTCGAGGCCGTACCCTGACATTGGTGAGGGACTGGTGTCGAACCTCTCCAAAATTTTGTTATTATAAAAAAATAATTATGAAGTTTCACTAAGGAGGATTAGATCCAGCAGAATTAATGAACTAATTGCCTATATATAAACATAGTGATCCAGTATCTGAATTCCCATGCCCACGTTTAATATTTAGTCGTGTCACAAATTGGATTCTCTCCAACAACAAAATAAAACACGTGTGCTTGTAAGAAAAATCAAGAGTTTTGAATTTGATATTTTTCTAAGATATAATAAAAGTCATCTACGCACATTTAATTTAAATGACAAATTTGAGGTGCGTGGCCGGGTAGCAAACTTTCTTTTGTTAACTAGTAGTAGTAAATACTATCTTCTACATACGTAATAGTACGTCAGCCAAAAGCACCTGAGCAATCGCATGGAAAGAAGTAGCCAAACAGCTTTTCCAGAACAGTCAGCCGTTGCGCCACGTGTCCTGTAAACTTCGTTGGTTTATGAATACTGTACTGGACCATTCAAGAAAATGGAATGATGAATTTTGTCTGATTTTTTTTTTTTTAAAAAAAAAAGATTTCGTTTCTTAACCTACAAATCTTTAACCTGTTTTCGTAGTTCGTGGGCCCAAAAAAACCTTGTTTTCGTGGTTCACCACACGGCTTTCGTCCTGTTCTCTTTAAGTCCGCACTTCTTTTCATCAAACGGCGCCGTTTTTTTTTTTCAAAACAGGATGTTGCCCTCTTTTTCTTTTTCTTTTTCTTTTTTAAAATAATATTTACCATTCTAAAACATTTTTTAAGTACCAGTCAATATCCTAAAATATTTTTTTAAGATGCTAAAATTTTTTGATGATCTTAAAAAAATATTTAAGATATTGTTTGGTACTAAAAAAAGATACTAAATAGTATTGAAATATTATTTTAGTATCCTGAAAAATCATTTTAAGGTATTTACTAATATACTTAAGAATATTGACTATTGAAAAAATATTTTATAATTTTGAAAAATTATTTTATGGTACTTATTAATACTAAAAAGATATTTTAAGATATTGAATAATATTAGAAAAGTATTTCATAACTGAAAAAAAAAATAGCATCTTGAAATAATCAGACTTTGAGTACTGGAGATAAAGAAAGAAAGAAAAGAGAGGGCAACATTGTGTTTTGGCACAAAAACGGTGCCATTTGATGAAAAGGAGCGCAGCAAACCCAAAACGAAAAGGACCAAAGCCGCGTCCTTCACCAACTGAGACTATATCGTGTTTATAATTTTCATCAATTTTTGATCTTCATGTCCAGGAAGCGGAGAGTTATATATAATATAATTAGCTGCTGGAGTTAATTACATCCCAGTTTCCATACGATCTGGAAGAAACTTTGACCCGAAGCGTAATAACTTGACCCAATTGTTGGCCAAATTAAAAAAACCTGAACCAATTGCTTCCATAACAATGATTTGTACAAGATACCCGGATCTTGAAGTTCATTTATAACCCAAAAAAGGTTGTGATCGATCCAGAGAGAGGGCGCGTAGTTGGCTTTAGTTAGTTTGGAGTGAAGGCCATGACATGTTATGGAGAGTCAATAATAAGGAGCAGATGGAGAAGTAGGAACAAGAGAATAAAGGAATTGGGAAGCGGGAAAACATGATGAATTATAATTGAATCAAGGGAGGGAGGCGGGTGGCACCGCAGACTTAGCTGCAGCTTTTCCAGAATAATGATCACACCCTAGCTACTCTCCTACGTCCGTACTGTGCCGCCAACAGTAGCCAAAAGTGAGGTTTATTGTTAAATTGTTGGGTGGTTGTCATACATGAATAGATTCACAGCAGGTCGGGGAAATTTGTAGGGCGGTTGGTGGGGATGAGGGTTCATAAAGATATATATGATGCGGTTGCACAGCTAAGCTTCACGAAGATGATATCAGACGCATCAAGTGAAAGCTAACCATAAATGTCATTAACGCACATCACATGGGTGGTTAGTTTGCATGGAATTAAAGTGGAATGACGATGGTGGCCGGGGTAGGGGGCTATAAAAAAGGCATGCATAGGAGAATATATGCACATACACACAGAATGGGAAGTGAGCGGTCAGGTTTGAAGTTGATGATATGTGTATTAGTAGTGGTGATGGTTTTGAGGACGGGGGCGGCGCAGAGGCAGAGGCAGAGGCCCAGGGCGTTCTTCGTGTTTGGGGACTCCCTCGTTGACAGCGGCAACAACAATTACTTGGCAACTTCTGCGCGTGCTGACTCCCCTCCTTATGGAATCGACTATCCCACCCGCAGGCCCACCGGCCGCTTCTCCAACGGCTTCAACATCCCTGATCTCATCAGTCTCTCTTTCACTCTCGTTTCCTTTCCTTTCATTCCCCTCTCTCTCACCCACCATTATATTACTACTCATACTACTATATATTTGAATATATGTGTTGCCAGGCCAGCAGCTCGGCGCCGAGTCGGCTCTGCCTTACTTGAGCCCCCAGTTGAGTGGTGAAAAACTCCTAGTAGGTGCCAACTTTGCTTCCGCTGGAATTGGCATCCTCAACGACACTGGCGTTCAGTTTGTGCGTGTCTTTCCTTCCTCTACTTATTTGGATATTAGTGTATTTTAAGTGTGTGTGTGTGTGTAAAATCAGTTACGTACGTTACGTTGCCACATTATGAAATGGATGAATAAGGGTTGAGTTTTGCAGGTGAACATCATAAGGATGTACAGACAGCTGGACTACTTCAAAGAATACCAAGGACGATTGAGCGCGTTGATCGGACCAGCGCGGGCAAGAGCGCTGGTGAGCCAAGCACTGGTGCTCGTCACCGTCGGCGGCAATGATTTTGTCAACAACTACTACCTGGTGCCTTATTCTGCCAGGTCCCGCCAGTATTCTTTGCCTGATTACGTCAAGTTTCTCGTCGTGGAGTTTCGCAAACTCCTGCAGGTAACTAACTAGCTAGCTACGTAACGTACGTGTATGTTATTTATACATTAACGTACACTTGACTGATATGGATATGGATCAGAGGCTTTACGATCTGGGAGCACGGAGGGTTCTAGTGACAGGGACGGGGCCGTTGGGTTGCGTGCCGGCAGAACTGGCAATGAGGTCCACGAATGGGGGCTGTTCTGCGGAGCTACAGCGAGCTGCGGCATTATACAACCCTCAACTGGAGCACATGCTGCAGGGACTCAACAGGAAGCTTGGAAGATCCGTGTTCATCGCAGCAAACACAGCTCGCATGCACAATGACTTCATTTCGAACCCTGCGGCATTTGGTTTTACGACCTCTAAAACGGCATGCTGTGGTCAGGGGCCCTACAATGGGCTGGGGCAGTGCACGGCGCTCTCCAACTTGTGCCCCAACCGCTCTTTGTATGCGTTTTGGGACCCATTCCATCCCTCCGAGAAGACCAACCGACTTATTGTGCGGCAGATCATGCGCGGTTCTTCCACTTACATGAATCCTTTCAACCTCTCCACCGTCCTCGCTTTGGATGCAATGCCCTGATCCCTAGCTAATTAGCTCCTATCTATATCGCAGTTAATTAATTAATTACTACATTGTCCCCATACATTTCAACTTGAATAATATATATAATTCACTACGTACATCTTTCTCCTGCTTCTACTGATCGATCATCTCCTGCATCCACGCACGCACGCACTTATTTCTTTTTCTACATCATTAATTATGCATCCCGCCGTATTTTTACTCGCCCGCCCACACTAATTACTTTTCTAAGCCCACAGAAATTTAAGAATCCAATTATTTGGTTCAATGCCCCTTCCATATATACAATGTACGTTCGTAACCATATGCATGCATGCATGCCCTATCTCAATAAACAACATTAAATTTACAGGGAAGGGAAAAGCCTCCTCCCACTACTGTGTGGGTTAAAATACGAGATGAACTCTGAGAACTATTGATTTGGTTTTGTGGGTTCCATTTATCATGGTCAATAATTTTCACATTTATTCGACTTTCAATTCGGTTGAATCAAGTTCAAGCATTCCGTGCACATCAAAATATATGCCACGCATGTAGATTCTGTAGTTTTCCACGTTCTCGATCCTCTCACAGTGTTCCTCCGCAACCCTACACGGTACGTCATGCATCGCTTCGTCCACCTTGATTAGTTTTTATCTCCGTACGTCTTCCTCGGTTGGCTGCTCATAACTTCGGCTTTCGTTAATTTGGCTGTCGCTTTTGAGAAATTCTTTCATCCCTTCTCCTCCGGTCCAATCAACATATATAAAATATATGACGGAAATTCGCAGATATAAACCAAAAAAAAAATTATCAAAATAAATCAGTAGGCAAAAAATTTTCACATCTAACCTAGTTGGTAGCACCACGTCAGCAAGTGCCATACGTGGCACCACGTGGCGTGACGCCACTGCGCATATGGCGTGCCAACATATAAGTGGCGCCACTTTTACAGATATTTTTTTAAATTTTTAATTATTATAATTATATAATTTTATATTTAATATATATTATATATAATATATTTTTTAAATAAAAAAATAATATATTATATTAATAAATTACATATTAAATTATATAATCTAATATATATATATATATATATATATATAAAATATTAAATAATTTTTTTAAATTTTAAATTATTATAATTATATATTTTTATATTTAATATATATTATTTTATATAATATATATTATATATGATATATTTTTTTAAAGAAAAAAATAATATATTATATTAATAAATTACATATTAAATTATATAATCTAATATATATATATATATAAATATTAAATAATTTTTTAAAAAATTTTAATTATTATAATTATATATTATTAAATATAATATATATTATTTTATATAATATATTTTTTAAAAAGAAAAAATAATATATTATATTAATAAATTACATATTAAATTATATAATCTAATATATATATATATATATATATATATATAATATTAAATCGTTCCGGCTGTAGGGTTCCAACTAATTGTTTCTAGTGTGATTAAATCGTAGCGATTAAATTGTAGCTGTTCGTAGCACGATTTAATCATTACTTTTTTAATCTTCATATTATATGAATTAAATCTTCATATATATTTAATATAATATACTCCAAAAAGATCAACAGGCAAACCAGCAGGATCAAGTTCAAAAGATCCACAAGAAACACCATCTCTTTTATCACCAGCCATTAAATATTGCCCATGTTTCCCCTTTATTAGGATATACTATGTAACGTCTTCCTCTGTCAATTCCTTTTATGATATGCATTTGATGAGAGAACATAGCATTGCCCTCATTTTTGCCAACCAATCTCACTTTTATCATTTTGCTCATCCCCATCATTGCTGCCTGCAACATCATCTTCCTCGACACTTCTGTTGTTTTTAAAATCATGATGACGCCACTAAATATATATATATATATATATATTAGATTATATAATTTAATATGTAATTTATTAACATAATATATTATTTATTTTTTTCTTGAAAAAAATATATTATATAAAATAATATATATTAAATATAATAATATATAATTATAATAATTAAAAATGTAAAAAATATATTTAATATTATATATATATATATATATATATATATATATATATATATATTAGATTATATAATTTAATATGTAATTTATTAATATAATATATTATTTTTTATTTTAAAAAAATATATTATATATTATATAAAATAATGTATACTAAATATAAAAATATATAATTATAATAATTAAAAATTTTTAAAAAATATTTATAAAAGCGGCGCCATGTGGCACGCCACATGCGCAGTGGCGCCCGCTGACGTGGCGCCACTAACTAGGTTAGATCTGAAAATTTTTTACCTACTAGTTTATTTTGATAATTTTTTTTTTATTTGGTTTATATCTTCGAATTTCCCAATATATGACCCAACCTTGTAAATTCTAATTTGTCCAAAAAATGACGTAGCTGGCTCTACGAGTCTCACGTGACAAATTAAATGGGGCTTTAATTTATTTATTGGTCCATGTATATACTCTCTGATGTTGACGTACAGTTCAATTATCTCGATCATTTGGGAGACTGTTTATAATTCCATCCACTTTCCAGTCTTTCGCAAGCTAATCTCCACGCATCCGACGGAAACACATTCGTTACGCCCATGTATATATGCATCTTTCGCTTCTGCAGCAATACTAATCATGTTCTCTTCGAACGATGATCCAGTGAGTTAGACTTTAGGCCATTTTAAAATGATTACCTGTCACAAAAAATTGATTTTAAAAATTAAATAGCCATGGTTAATTAAATTTAACAAATTAAATGAGGTGTTCGTGCATGTGTGTGCCCCCGATCGACATCCCATCTTGCTGGGAAGTTTGAGGAAATTAATTAGATTACTTTAAAATATTAATATTTATTATTTTTTCTTCAAACTAATTTGTCTGATATAAAATTGATGTATACTTTAATCATATACAACATATAATATGATTAGTTTTTTTTTTCTTTGCTTTTTTAATCTCTCCAATAAAATTAATTAGGTTTTATATATATTTAGCACAGGTAGTATATATATTACATTTTGAACTTAAAGATAAGTATAAATAGAAGTATTTACGACCTGAATAATAATTTTTTTGGTCGACCAGAATAATACTTAGACCATCATTCATAGTTAATTATATTTTATATTTAGTAGGTAGCGTGTGTGTGTGTGTGTGTGTAATTGACCAGAAGCTTTTATATGACGTTTTTTCCTCAATCATAATTTGGGTGGTTTTCTTACAATATTACAACACAGAGTAATCATGTTACTTTAATACGTGTTATAAAAAAATCGTTACTTTAATATGGACTGGTAAACTGGTTAGGCAAAAGATAAATATTTATCTAGTTTACAAATTAAATCTCACTCCAGCGCTCTTTTTTTTTCCCTTTTTTTTTTATGCATTGGCTCTTATTATAAGGAAAAGATAGAAAATTACTGTCAAACTTAGTAAAAAAATAAATAAGTATTTGGATTTCTAAAATCCCAAATGGACATTTTTAATTTTAAAATGTTAAAAAATTTGAGTAATTGCCCAACCACCCTGTTTTTCATAAAAAATCCTCAACCCTAATGGCAGCCATTACTGGAATTTTGGTGGCCTTGTCAATGACTAGCCGTCAAAGCTCCAACATTGACGACCAGTCCCTTGAGCATTGGTGGTCTCACATGCAGTTTTGAATTTTTTAAACAAAAATTATTAATATAGATACTTGAGTTTTTAATATAGATATTAAAATTGTAAATAAAGCTGATCGGAGCTCTAACGGCCTCATACATTTTTTTGAATTTCTCAAATAAAAGTTGTTAATATGAATATTTTAGTTATTGATATATATAGACATTAAAATTGTAAATAATGTGGACTAAAGCTCCATGTGTTGTATAACTTTTTGGATTTTTCAAGTAAAAGTTGTTAATATAAATATTTGAGTTGTTAATATGCATATAATAGTTGTAAAGAAGTTTTGATTAACCTTACTTACGATTTTAACATCCATATTGATGACATTTTTTATTTGAGAAATAAAAAAAAATGTTTAAGACCACTAAAACTCCAACGACAAGTAATTGACAAGGCCGTTAGAGCTTCGACAAAGTCACTAGAGCTCTATTGTCAGCCGCTGTCACCTGACAGTGTCGCCAGAGCTCTAGCAAGCCAGAGGTTGAAGATACTCCCTCTGATCCTTATTATAAGGCACCAACTATCTTTTCTCACAAACTAAGAAAATGGAAGTTAGGTCATTAATGAGTTTAAAATTAATAAAAGTTTCCAACTTTATTCCTACTTTAATAAGATAGATTTAAAAAAGTTTGTTAAAGTAAGGGCATAATAGGAAATAGTAATAAATAAGTTAGTTAAATGTAGTTGGTGCCTTATAAAAAGAACAAAAAATTTTGGATAGTTGGTGCCTTATAATAAGGACCAGAGGGAGTAGTTAGGTAATTTCTCCAATTCTGTAACATTAATTTCTCTCTCTTTATTATATTTTTAATTTTAATTTTTAACAACTACATAAACGACTCGTCGTTGAAATTAGATTGTTCGCGCCCGGTTTCGCTGTTTGCGTCGTCAGAATTATCTCGCTTCAGCAACAGCCTTAGCTGTGTTTCAGAGTGTCACTCCCCATTTCTTATCTCCATGTCCGCTGTTCTCTTGCCCTGCGCATCTTTTCCGTTCAAATTGAGTTGCCTATCTCGTCGAAGCATTGTTGTTCGCGCTGCGGTTTCAGCTCCTGAGAAGCGAGCGAGAAGGAAGAGGCAGCCGAAGGATGATGACACTGCTCTCGAGAATGGGCTTCGCTTCACTTTCATGGAGGAGCTCATGGACCGGGCCCGGAACCACGATTCCGTTGGTGTCTCTGAGGTTATCTACGACATGATTGCTGCTGGGCTCAGCCCTGGTCCTAGGTCCTTTCATGGCTTGATAGTCTGTCATGTCCTCAACGGTGATGAAGAAGCCGCGGTACCCCTTCTTTATCATTTCCCTTCTTTATCGTTTTGCTGCAAACAATTCCTGCAATGCGCATGTTAAAGCAAATTCCTGCGTGCGAAACATCGTCTCCAATTACATTTTTGTAAATACTGTCTTTGGCTGAAACTTATGTTTTTCACGGGCTTAACCACAGTGAGGGCAAATTATTAAGACTAGCCGAGGCAAAACAAAGATAGAAGGAGAAAAAAGAGAAGGGGGGGGGGGATGGAGTTCCTGTTCGAACTCAAATCATGGGCCTTTTCGAAACTAAAACGTCAATCCTTACGCATATGCAGATGCAGTCACTGAGAAGAGAGTTGAGTGCGGGGCTTCGCCCTGTTCACGAGACATTTCTGGCCTTGATTAGATTATTTGGGTGCAAAGGGCGTGCCGCCAGAGGTCTAGAAATACTTGCGGCTATGGAAAATCTAAATTATGATATACGTCAAGCATGGATAGTGCTTATTGGTAAGAAACACTCTGATTTAGTTATTTGATGTATTTATTCAACACAGTCTCTTCACTTTATGATTTTGGACATGGTATTTGTTACTCTTATCATCTCATGCAGAGGAACTTGTTAGGAACAATCATTTGGAAGATGCCAACCGAGTGTTCTTTGAAGGTGCAAAAGGAGGCCTGACAGCCACTGATAAGGTTTATGATCTTCTAATTGAGGAAGACTGCAAAGTGGGGGATCATTCCAATGCATTAGAAATTGCATATGAGATGGAGGCGGCAGGGAGGATGGCAACAACATTTCATTTCAATTGTCTGCTCAGTGTGCAGGTGCCCTTCCTGAACGTGGTTATTGGTCTGAATTTTTTTTTTGGGCATTGATGAGATTGAGTAGGTCATAGATGTCAGGATAATCTGACAGCTACAAGCTGCACAAGCAGTTCTTTCTTCTTAGGTTTTATCCGTTTGGTGACTATTGTTGCCCTGATTCATGGGCCAGTTAATTTATTTATCCTGTTCCTGAAAGCACCCATCAAATCCTTGCTGTGTAATTTCGGGGTCTCTTTTTTATTAGAAGTCTTCGTGAAGGTAATTAGTCTTGTTCTTGTGATGAGAAGATGGGGCTGTGGTGCATTATTCTGACATGTTTTGCCCAAACAATGTTTTTTTCCTTAAATTTGCAATTAACTATGAAAAACTGATTGAGGCTGTTTGATTTTTGCCTGGCTACTTCAAATCATAATTAATAAATATTGCACCAAACTTATGCCATCTCTCTTGCTTTAACTGAATTAGGCTACCTGCGGAATACCTGAAATAGCTTTTGCTACATTTGAGAATATGGAATATGGAGAAGGTTAATATCTTCTTTTACTTCTTCCACGCTCCTTTTTCTGGTGTTTATATTTCCTTAATGATATTATTTATGTTAACCATTTCTGTATAAGCTTGGTTTCATAGTGTGTTGCTTGTGTTAAACTTGTCTTTAAAAGCTATGGTCATTCTCAAGTTTCAAGTGATTATTTATCCAATATTTTTCCTTTTGAAATGGATTATCTGGGTGTTACAGATTATATGAAGCCTGATACAGAGACCTACAATTGGGTTATTCAAGCATATACTAGAGCTGAATCTTATGACAGGTTAGTCCATTGCCTGTGCGTGCAATGCACAGCATTTTCATGTAGCATTAGTATTGCATGATAATCTATGTTCTCAGTGGCTTGAAATTGTTTCTCAACCTCAACCTGCATGGTCCTCGAAGTATAAGCAAATTTGCTAATGTGAATTGTATAGGCTTATCATTTAACACCATTTCCTGCCCTTTGATCTATATTCTTAGACATAAGAGACTGTAATGCCTTTAATTTTCTTTTTAATATGTGCTAATGTATTCACATTTTACCTCTTTCAGTTTCATGCAGAATAATGTGAAGTCTTCCCTTTGGATTCTTACATTTAATCCTCTCTAGATTGATTAGCATTGTATGTTTGATTATAGCACCATGTTTTTGTATGACATATAGAATGCAAGATGTTGCTGAGCTACTTGGCATGATGGTTGAGGATCACAAGCGCATACAGCCAAATGCTAAGACCCATGCGTAAGACTCATCATCTTCATATTTCTTTTTTAAACTTGGTTCTCTGTTATGCTGAATGCTTCACACATGATAACATAGCCATGATAACTTTTGTCACTTTGGGGATAGACTATTAAGTTTTGTATCAATTTTAGTTCCCCTTAAGTATTATGTGCTTTCTAGTGAACTGAATAATAACTCATAGTCTTTGGGGATGTATGCATTAGCTGAGCTGCTAATTTACTTCAATTTGGCGGTGGGTCTCTATATTTTGTGACCTTGAATTTTCCTCTAGCCTGATTAACCATCTTTTCAGGCTGCTAGTGGAATGTTTTACCAAGTACTGCGTAGTGCGAGAAGCTATCAGGCATTTCCGTGCCCTTAAAAACTTTGAAGGAGGCACAGTTTTGCTTCATAATGAAGGGAACTATGGAGATCCACTTTCGTTGTATCTACGGGCTATGTGCCGAGAAGGTATGACTATATTACTGAACAACACAGCTTTCTCATTTTTAATGACGTCATCTTTATTCTTACAGAATTTGAAATTTCATTATATCTTCTGTATAATATTGTTCTCTTTCCCGTCCATACCCCTTTTGGTAATCCTCCATTCTTTTATTTCTCCTATCTCTTCCCCATTTCAGTGTATTTATTTGTAATGACAAATGAAATGTTGAAAAATCTTTACTGCCGGTGAATGTACTTCTGGGACTTCTTATTCCTTGTTACAAACTCATGTTTGAGAAAATACAGTGTTGAATCCTTTTATTGTGTGATACAGGTAACTATGCTGACTGAAGAATGAAATCGCATATTGTATCTGATGTCTCTGCTGTCAGTTGGTGTCCATCCAACCGAATTTTAATGTAGCTGCACTTAATGGAGAAAAATTGTCTATCAAATAAGAAACGTGATGTTAGTCATTTGAGAAGCCTTTTTTATTATGTGTTGGAAAAAGTCATGGATTTGAATTATAATTTATAAACTAAAATTATGATTTATGGAAAAAGTTTGTCAGCCTTTCTAAAATTAAAAAAAGATGGTTGGCTTGAAATTATGTTCAACCTTTGGATAGACTCTGCTGTAGGGCTACACATTTGATGTTTATGTGGATAATCAATGAACAACATCATATATAACTACTATCGAGTAGAAAAAGTACCAAGTTCCTACATGAAGATGGATAGTATGTGATTGCTTAAACAATAGTTGATTTCAATGCATCCTTTTTTCTACAATTAACTATGTACCTATCTTATATAAATTTGTATTGGTTGTTCATAATCTGATATTAAGATTTATTGAGAAGGAGCAGTTGAAGTTTGAACTTTGGAAGAATTTTAGCCTGAATTTTGTTACAACTGTTTCAAATGGTTGCCTCAGCTTGTTGTCATTTTTTAAATTCAGGAAGGATTGTTGAAATGCTCGAAGCTTTAGAAGCTATGGCCAAAGATAAGCAAGCGATTCCGCCACGAGCAATGATATTGAGCAGAAAATACCGGACATTGGTCAGCTCATGGATTGAACCTTTACAAGAGGAGGCTGAACTTGGTTATGAGATTGATTACATTGCTAGGTATTGTTTCTGTTGCAATGCTTTTCTGCATTCCTAGTTGTAATGTGTGTGTGTGAGAGAGAAAGTGTGTGTCCTTGATTTGGGTAGAGAATCCCTATGAACTCTTAGTTTGAATTTAAATTACATATTTTTTCAAAAATTTTGTAGATGCTGTCCAGGGGCAGTTTGCAGATTAAGTATATGTCATGTCATCTCATGGTGATGAATTGTGTGTTCCTATAGTTTACATCTTTAATAAGGTATAACTGCAAAGTGGGCTAATCTAATTCCAAACATTGGTGATAAGTAACTTCTTATTCCTATAGTCAAATAAATTTTTGATACACGGTTATGTAGTAAAGAGGGTCTGGTATATTTTAGCCGTAATAGAGTCTGTTAGAGGGGTTTGCTTGGGATTACATGAAATGGGCTGCATGTAGCTCGTTGGGAAGAGAGTGGATAAAAGAAAAAAGCTTGTAATGATGTTACTGAGCTTGATGATTCATCAATTCTCTGGTTCTCTGCACCAATTTTCTTGCTTCTCTGTTCTACTTTTTAGCATATTTTTATGGCTTCCTTTTTTCTTTCACCTCTATAAAAGGCAGGTGCCGGCATTAATCAAAATCATTCTTCCTATTTCATTAACAGGTATATTGCAGAGGGTGGCCTTACTGGAGAGCGCAAGCGATGGGTTCCTCGAAGAGGAAAAACGCCTCTAGACCCTGATGCTGCTGGATTTATATATTCCAACCCTATGGAAACCTCCTTTAAACAAAGATGTCTTGATGAGTGGAAACTACACCATCGAAAACTTCTAAAGACCTTACAAAATGAAGGACTTTCAGCTTTAGGTGATAGTGCATCTGAATTTGATTATGTTAAGGTGGAGGAGAGGTTAAAGAAAATTATAAAGGGTCCCGAGCAGAATGTTTTAAAGCCTAAGGCTGCTAGTAAGATGATAGTGTCAGAATTGAAGGAAGAACTGGAAGCACAAGATCTGCCAACTGATGGAACTAGAAATGTTCTTTACCAGCGTGTACAGAAAGCAAGGAGAATAAATCGATCTCGTGGTCGGCCCCTTTGGGTTCCTCCGGTGGAGGAGGAGGAGGAAGAGGTGAATCCTTTATCCAGTACTCATATACACGCATGTTCAAAAATTGCCTTTTAATTTATTTCTACCTTGATCTTCAGCATAAGATGTGCAAAATTGAACTTGTTTTTTTTTTCTAGGTGGATGAAGAGCTGGATGCATTAATTTCAAGAATAAAGCTGCATGAAGGAGACACAGAGTTTTGGAAGCGCCGCTTCTTGGGAGAAGCCATGACTAATAATCATGAAAAGCCAATGAATACCGGTAATCCTGAGCCTCCTGAAATTTTGGATGATGTTGAAGCTGTGGAAGATGCCACAAAAGAAGCTGAAGATGATGAAGCTGATGAGGAGGAGGAGGAGGAGGAGGAGGAGGAGGCAGAACAGCCTGAAGAAGCAGAACCAGCAGACAACCAAGACGTAGACAGAGTAAAGGACAATGAAGTTGAAGCTAAAAAGCCTCTTCAAATGATTGGAGTTCAATTGTTGAAAGACTCTGACCAACCTAACTCCACATCAAAAAAGTCAAAAAAAGTATCTAAGTTACAGGTTGAGGTATGAAAGTCCCATGGTGATCTTTACCGCTTTTTTGGGTGTGGGAATGGTGTTTATCTAACTCGCTTAGTTAGTTAACCAAATATGCTCAAAGTCCGAGGCTATAATCAGCATCTGTGCAAGTATTTTTCCTGATACATGTGCTCATATTTTCTGTCTATTTTGCAATCTTTTGTTTTTGTATTTTGAACTTGTTAATTGTTAATATGCTTTTAGGACCTAACGGATTTCCTTGCAGGATGATGATGATGATGATTGGTTTCCTGAGGATATATTTGAGGCATTTAAGGAGCTAAGAAAGCGGAAAGTGTTTGATGTATCAGACATGTATACCATAGCTGATGCTTGGGGGTGGACATGGGAGAAAGAATTGAAGAATAAATGTCCACGTAGGTGGTCTCAGGAATGGGAAGTTGAGTTAGCGATTAAAGTTATGCAGAAGGCAAGTAACCACACCTTTATTACATGTTTATGTGAATCTTTAGCTGTTTACTAGTTAACTTGATTTCATGTAGACATCAGAATTATTGCTTCTTCAATAACATCAAGTCTTGTCCTAATATGAAGTTACCTATATGGATCGCAAGACACCTGATATATCATTCACCAAGAGGTTTTAATTGATGACCTCCTTCAGTGTTTTCCTTGGCTTCCCTCTGTGCCTTGTTTGTTATCTTGGACTGGTTTTGATGGGAGTGGAAGTATAATGGGAATAAGAATTGCAACTGGATTGAAAAATATATTTGATATGTCCATGGAATTCTTATATTTGATTACTTGAACAAAATTAATATTGAAAAACTATGATCGAAAGCTATGTTTAATATTGAAAAACCATAATTCCTTGAACAATTTTTTTTTTTTTTTAAAAAAAATCTCTGTAAATCAGTCCAACATGAAAAACTGTGTCCCACAATGAACATTCATTGTAATCACCATATCAAGTTATGAACATTGATAAGATACCGATTTGAGTAAGCTGATGGGAAGGTTATATGAGAATTTAAGTTGAGAAAACTAAAGATGATATGAGAAAATAAGTTGAGAAATATGAGAAATTATGAGATAAAGAGTAGGTGAGAATCTCATCTCCTCTCTAAAACAACCAGGAGAATCTCTTAAACCAATTTACTCTTTGAAATATGCGATGCCTTTATTGAGGAGGCAATATGCCAATTTATACATATAGTTTACAGAGAGAAAAACTTTAATTCAAAATTCAACTGCGTAATCCAAATATGAAATTCAAATTACTAACAATCCTAGATTCTAGCAACTAAATTTTACTAGTGGAATATTCCACATATTTTTCAACTACTTAAGAAAATAATAATAATAAGCCTATAGTATTGATTAAAGCACCTAAAATAAATATTAATAAAATTAGACTAATGCAATTTATACACAAAACTTCAAACTTGGTACTCTATCAAACACCCATTGTCACCATCATGTTCCACCATCAACACCCACCTTCGAGGAACCCATTCAAACCAGAGTTCGCAAGATTCATTTACCAGAACAAGAAACATAGATCTGAAATAAAGAACTGAAAAACTGAGCTTGAGGATCTGAAACAGAAATTTATGCATAGACCTGAAACCATTGAGACCACCGTTTCATCATCAAATCAAGCCACACATGGAATGTGGTTCAATGGTTTGATGTTGAAACTACCCACACATTGTCAAACCCATATTTGACAACCACCCTTTGAGCTCAGTTGTTGCTCGTGACGAAGGAGGTTGAGACTGTGTTGAAAATGGCTGGGGCATGTTTATGAAAATGGAGGTTGGCGTGGGAGTTATAGAACCAGATTTCACATAAAATGGAGATTGTGGTAAAGAGCTTGCTGAAGATGGATCTTATGGGGCAAGGGGGTGGTGATACACCCACCAAAAATTGTTGCTGCCACTAAGTAGTGTCGAGTATGGTGGAAGGGTAAATTTGTTAATTAAGTTAAATAATGAAGGGCAAAATGGTCTTAATAATAAACTTCCATGGAACTCTTCTCATTTCTATAGTCATGAGGAGTGGACTCACTTCCACCTATTTCATGGAAATGGAAATTTTCAGTTTCCATCCAACCAAACAAGCATTTTGATGACTTCCACCCTCATTTCCACTTCCATGCTCAAACTTCCATGATACCAAATATAGCACATCTTTTCGTAAGACCAAATGCCGTCAGCTCAATTCTTCCCACTGGTTTCTCTAGCAGCCTTCTTTGCATCAGTAAAGGTGATGGAATATGTTATTACGTCTCTCTCTTCCCCTCTCCCCTTCCTGTATCACATCAAAAGGACTCTGAGAGTTTGTATGCTTCAAGAACAGTTGCCTCATCTTTTCAATTTTTTTTTTTCACTGTTTGTCTGAATTCTGATTTATTCATTCCTTTCCTTGCTCAAATTATGGAATTGAGGGCATTTCTATGGATACAGGTTATGAAAAAATTCATCAAAATACCCTTACCCGATGTGTATAGGGTGTTACTAATATCCCTTGACATTTTGTCAAACTTCTCAAATATAAACTTTGTTTAGTTAGCATACAGGAAATATTTAAGATTATGTTTTTAATTTATCAAGTGAAAGTAGTTTTGATGGAACATGCTACTTGGCGATATCTTTGGTTCACAAGTTGTTTTGGCTCGTTTCTTTTTTCAAATTACACATGGAACTGCTCCTCTTGCTCTCTTCAGCTGTGTTTTCGAGTGATGTGTGGCTACGTGCATTTCTCACTCCATTTGAAATGAAATGTCTTTGAATGGTCTCATGCTGATGTTATGATAAGTATTCTGAACTATAGATTTTATGTTATGACATACTTTTTATGCATTAATAATTTTTCCCACTTTTACCAGTTTTGGTTAAATCATGATGTAAAATTAATTCATATTCTAAGTCTGGCTTTTTGTGTGTGTCACACACACACATAAAGCCAGACTTAGAATATGAATTAATTTTACATCATGATTTAACTGAAACTGGCTCCTAACATCATACAGAACTTTTAACAAAACCAGAGTAAGTCTCGTAGATAATACTTATCTGTCACTCTTGTAACTATTATCTACGAGTGGTCTTGTTAAAAGTTCTGTATGATGTTAGGAGCCATAGCTAACACGTTCATACGGATTTCTTGATTGCCACCTGTACTTAATCTAAATTTTGAACGAGATGTTGGGTTGTATAATGCAGGTTATGGAACTGGGAGGAACACCAACCATAGGCGATTGTGCTATGATCTTGCGTGCTGCCATAAAAGCACCTTTGCCTTCATCTTTCTTGACGATATTGCAGGCAACACATAGTCTTGGTTATAAATTTGGCAGGTAATTCTATTTTCTTTTTAATGGCAATGCTCTTGTAGTTCTTCTGCATTGTTCTACCTGATAAACGAAAATTTTGAAATTCATTCTGATGCTTTCTTTAATGCAGGAGCTTCACATAACTTTAAAGCAAGTTTCATTTTTCTTTCTTATGGTCATCATAACTTGTGCCTTAGGGGCTATGTTAGATGGTGCAATATTTTTACCATTTTCTTTGTTCCCATATATGGCGTTCGCTGCTTATAGGTTGCTTTTTAATCCCAAATTTCAGGCCGCTTTATGATGAGATCATCTCTGTGTGCCTTGATCTCGGGGAGCTAGATGCGGCTGTAGCAGTAGTTGCCGACTTGGAGACAACAGGGATCGTGGTTTCAGATGAGACCTTAGACAGGGTGATATCAGCTAAACAGATGATTGACAACACTTCCAATAATGGAGGTGCTGAATTGTCATAAGTTTATTGCTGTCGTTCAAATATGAAAGCACCTTGCTAAAAATTTTGAGCCCAGTCCAATGTATGTATAGGACCCCGCGTCTGTTTTGATATACGTTTGCAATGTGTCAGTGAGTTTTAGATGCTTGAGAGGTCAAAAGCTATGAATATTCCTAAAATTTAAAATTATTGAAAATTGAAGTTCATGCATACATCATAGACTCTTAGGGTGCTTCCTTAGTCATGGGGTGGTGAAGTAAATTTTTGGAGTTTCTGTGAAGCGCCGCCTTCTAAACCAATTTTCAACCTTGGCCTTCATCAGCTTTGACATAGCTACCTGTTCCTTTTCCAAAGCTCTGCCTTCCTCGACACGCTATCATCCTCATAGTTCAACGTAGGAGCTTAGGAATCCAGATCTGCGAATAACAGTTCCAACTTCACTGCGGAGCCTTGCCACTTATTCTTTGACAAATCTAATGAAGCTTGTCTCCTCCTTTGATGGTGTCAAAACTGGTTTTTCTCCACTGAGAAGCAGATGCACAGTTGGAAGGAAACCAAACCTGATGGAATCTTATTGCCGCCAACAATCCAGCGCTATCGGCTTCTCCTTTCATGGAAAATCCGAATCTGTCAAAGTCGAATTTCTTTTTATTTTTTCAATGTTGATACAAAGGTGATTGAAAAAAGGAAACAATTCAAAATTGTCACTTGAAAAAAATAAAAAATACAGAAATGTGAAATCACTTATTTTTTCTTAGACGAAAGGAAATTCTTTGGCAGAAAGATTGGCCACGAATCCTTCTTTTTATAGCAGAGAATGTTCGTAGCTGTGAACGGATGACAATGATAATGGATGATGTAGGTAATTTAATCCCTAGAAAGCTTCTTGAGTTAACATCATGACCTGCTGTCCTCTCCTCATTTCATGTACTGGATATTGTCAACACCTTTTAGTGAATAGATTGATCAAGTGAAAACATTCCATGGCCAGTTTGAGTTAAACGGTGTTTTATTTTTCATTTGATTTTTACAAAATTCCGTTAAAAAAAAATCAGATTGTAAATATGATTTGTGTTTATATTGGCAATAACAAAAATGAATTTTTTTAAAATAAAGATGTGTTTGAGTTAACTTTTGAAAGGTGAGTTAAGATGAAAAATAATTAAAAATGGCATAAATCTTATTGAATATTATATTTATTACGATAATTGAAGATAAAATTTAATTTGATAGAAAATTTAAATTATTATTACAAAATAATATAAAACTGATGAAAAGTAAATACAAGAACAAGAGATTTTAGAGAGAGAGAGAGTAGAGAGAAGTTCTCATTTCAGTGTAATCTGAATGTTTACAGAAGGCCTCTATTTATAGAAGGAAAATGGGCCTTTAGTGTAATTTCCACTTTGGGTCATTTGATGTAATATTCCCCTAATTACATAACTGTACACTCACGGGAATGCATTCCCGTGAGTTGTATTATTTTGTGTGTGGGTCCCACCAAATAGTAAACTACTATGCATGGTACTATGCGTGGGTCCCATGTCATCTTGTAATATTTGGAGACCGGGAGTCAATGGACATCCACATAATCAGTATATTCATAACACTCCCCCTTGGATGTCCATTTATGAATGTGCCTCATTAAAAACTTTAACTAGGAAAAACCCAGTGGGATAAAAACCTAGCCAAAGAAAAGAGTACATCACTCATTGATACACTATCCAGTGCTGCCTCATTAAAAACCTTTCTAGGAAAAACCCAGTGGGACAAAACCTAGAAAAGGGAAAAAGAGTACAACGTGTATCAACTCCCCCTGTTGACAACATCAGTATTACTCCCTCTGATAACATCAGTTGAGATCTTTAAGTCTTCGAAGACCAATACCATAGACAAGCTTCTCAAAGATTGCTTCTGGAAGTGACTTGGTAAATAAATCTGCCAAATTTTCTCTTGAACTGATTTGCTGGATATCTATTTCACCATTCTATTGAAGATCACGAGTAAAGAAAAATTTTGGTGAAATATGCTTCGTTCTATCGCCCTTGATGTATCCTTCTTTAAGTTGGGCAATACATGCAGTATTATCCTCATATAGAACTGTTGGAACCATTTTACCAGAAGATAAATGACAAGTAGTTCGTATATGATGAATTACTGACCTCAACCACACACATTCTCGACTTGTTTCATGCATTGCTAGGATTTCTGCATTATTAGATGAAGTGGCTGATATAGTTTGTTTCATAGATCGCCATGAAATTGCTGTACCTCCACATGTAAATACATAACCTGTTTGTGATTTTCCATCATGTGGATCAGACATAAATCCAGCATCTGAATAACCAATCAGTTCATGTTTAGATACATTTGAATAATATAACCCCATATCCATAGTACCTCTGAGGTAACGAAAAATACGCTTTACACCATTCCAATGCCTTTGTGTTGGTGCAGAACTATATCTTGCTAATAAATTAACAGCAAATGTTATATCAGGTCTTGTGTGATTAGCAAGATACATTAGTGCCCCAATAGCATTAAGATATGGCACTTCTGGACCAAGTAATTGTTCTACACCTTTTTTGTTAATTACTTGGGGTTGGAATGGATCTTTTTCTTTTATCAAAGATCTTACAACCATTGGAGTACAGAATGGATGTGACTTATCCATATAAAATCGTTTCAAGACCTTCTTTGTATAAGTTTCTTGATGTACAAAGATCCCGTCCTTCAGGTACTCAATTTGTAATCCAAGACAAAATTTTGTCCTACCTAAATCTTTCATTTCAAATTCTTTCTTCAAACAATGAATGGCTTTTGTAATCTCTTCAGGAGTTCCAATAATGTTGATATCATCAACATAAACAACAATTATAGCAAATTCATTTCTCGATCTTTTTATAAAACTGCATGGGCATATCGGGTCATTTTTATACCCTTCTTTCAACAAATATTCTTTAAGGCAATTATACCACATGCGCCCTGATTGTTTCAAGCCATACAGGGACTTATTTAATTTGATCGAGTATTGTTCTCGTGAATTTGAATTAAATGCTTCAGGCATCTTGAGTCCTTCAGGAACTTTCATATAGATATCACTATCAAGTGAACCATATAAATAGGCAGTCACAACATCCATTAGATGCAAATCAAGCCTTTCATTTGCTGCTAGGCTAATTAAATAACGAAAAGTAGTTGCATCCACTACTGGTGAATATGTTTCTTCAAAATCTATGCCAGGTCTTTGTGTAAAGCCTTGGGCTACAAGGCGTGCTTTATACCTTGTAATTTCACCCTTTTCATTTCTTTTCCGTACAAAAACCCATTTATATCCAACTGGCTTTACATCTTTAGGTGTATGGACTATAGGTCCAAATACTTTTCGTTTTGCCAATGATTTTAATTCTGCATTAATGGCATCTTTCCATAGGAGCCAATCTTTTCGTTGTTGGCACTCTCTCATGGATTTTGGCTCATGATCCTCTTCTTCATTCATCACATCATATGCCATATGATTAGCAAAAATGTCATCAATGTTGACTTCATTACGGTTCCATTTGATATTATTTGTGACATAATTTATTGAGATCTCATTATTTTCATACATTTCAGATACCTGGATCTCTTCTGGGGCCTCAATATTCTCCTCTGGAGATAATTTCTCTTTATGAAGTGACTCATCCAGAGCTACGCTTTTTTCTTGATTATCCTCGACTTGGCCATCTATAATTTTAGCTTCTTTTCTTTTTCGAGGATTTTTATCTTTGGAACCGATAGGCCTACCACGCTTAAGGCGTGCTTTTGATTCATTTGTAATCGGTTGTCCTACAGGGACATCAATTCGAATAGGAGCATTAGCAGCTGGAATATGTGACTTTGTCACTTTCTTTGGGTCAGTGAATGCTTCTGGCATTCGATTAGCTGAATTCTGTAAATGAATTATCTTTTGAACTTCTAGTTCACATTGTTTTGTACGAGGATCAAAATGAGCCAATGATAATTCATTCCAGCTAATCTCTTTATTCAACTGCTTATTTTCTCCCCCTAATGTTGGGTAAACTGATTCATTAAAATGACAATCTTCAAATCGTGCAGTAAATAAATCTCCTGTAGATGGTTCTAAATATTTTATAATTGAAGGAGATTTATACCCAACATAAATTCCCATTCTTCTTTGAGGACCCATTTTAGTACGTTGTGGAGGTGCTATAGGCACATATACTGCACATCCAAAGGTCCGTATATGAGAAATATTAGGTTCTTCACAAAAAACCATTTGTAAGGGGGAAAATTTTAAATAACTAGTTGGCCTGATGCGAATTAACATTGCTGCATGCAAAATGGCATGGCCCCAAGCAGAAATTGGTAAATTAGATTTCAAAAGTAAAGGTCTTGCAATAAGTTGCAATCGTTTTACCAATGATTCTGCAAGTCCATTTTGCGTATGAACATGTGCTACAGGATGTTCAACATCAATTCCAAGGGACATACAATATTCATTAAAAGTCTGTGAAGTAAATTCACCAGCATTATCAAGACGTATTTTCTTGATAGGATAATCCGGGTAATGTGCTCTTAATCTTGTCAATTGAGCAAGTAATCTCGCAAACGCCAGGTTTCGAGAAGATAATAAGCACACATGCAACCATTTAGTTGATGCATCAATTAAAACCATATAATACCTAAATGGTCCGCATGGTGGGTGTATTGGCCCACAAATATCTCCCTGTATCCGTTCTAGAAATGTGAGAGACTCACTTTCTACTTTGGTTGGTGATGGCCGAATAATTAATTTTCCCTTGGAACATGCATCACATGAGAAATCATGGGATTTTGGAATTTGTTTCTGTTTCAAGTTATGTCCACATGAATTCTCTATTATACGTCGCATCATAATTGACCCGGGATGGCCTAACCGGTCATGCCAAACAATAAATATGTCTTTATCAACATGCTTCTGGTTTTCCATAACATTTATTTCAATTGTACTAATACTTGAATAGTACAAACCAGAAGATAACATAGGTAATTTCTCCAGAACATATTTTTCACCATATCTAACAGTAACAATTTGTAGATATTCTTTATTGTCCTCATTTATAGTCTCAATATGATATCCATTTCGACGGATATCTTTAAAACTCAACAAATTTCTATGAGACTTAGAGGAATACAAAGCATCATTAATAACAAATTTCGTACCATTGGATAATATTATTATTGCTCTTCCAGAGCCTTCAATCAATCTTGTATTACCTACTATGGTATTGATGCTTGTACTACAATTTGTTAGATGTGAAAAATATTTCTTATCTTTAAGAATTGTATGTGTCGTTGCACTATCAATGAGACATATATCTTCATTCTTGTGTGCAATATTTGAAATGTCCATGAGCTTCATTAAAAGAAAAGAAATGCATCAAAACATATTCAATATAGAAGATGCATTAAAAACATATTTATTATACATAATTGGCAACAAGTCAGAACGAAACAAAATAATTATTACAATTTTTGCAAAACTTATTTAATCATAAAAATCTTCCACCTCCAAGTGAGACATAACATCATCATTTGGCTCATTGACATCATTATCTTTATGAGCCTTATCATCACATTCCACATTATTAACACTCTTTTTTATAGAGGCTTGGTAAAGTTTCGCTAAATGTTCTGGTGTACGACAATTACGTACCCAGTGTCCCTTCATACCACACCGATAACATTTATGTTCAACAACTTTTGAAGGACCTTCTTTATCATTCTTTTGTCCTTCATTGTTCATCTTTTTCTGGTGGGTATAAGGACTATAATAACCTCTTCCACCATGATAAGGACCATGATTATTTCTACCTCCACGATTTCCACGTCCTCGTCCACGACCACGGCCACGACCACGACCGCGACCATGGCCACGACCATGATCATTCCGTACACTCACATTCGCTTCAGGAAATGGAGAAGATCCAGTGGGACGATTTTCATGATTTTTCAATAATAACTCGTTATTTTGCTCGGCTACTAGTAAACATGAGATTAACTCAGAATATTTTTTAAAACCTTTCTCACGATATTGCTGTTGTAAAAGCAAATTCGAAGCATGAAAGGTAGAAAAAGTTTTCTCTAATAAGTCCTCATCAGTTATTTTTTCACCACATAATTTTAACTGAGAACTTATTTTGAAAACAGCTGAGTTATACTCACTTACAGTTTTAAAATCTTGTAACCTGAGATGAATCCATTCATAACGAGCTCTAGGCAAAATCACCGTTTTCTGATGATCATACCTATCTTTCAAACTAGTCCACAATTCAAATGGATCTTTCACCGTTAAATATTCAGTTTTCAAACTTTCATGAATGTGGTGTCGGAGAAAAATCATAGCTTTAGCCTTTACTTGAGGGGACGCATCATTTCCTGGCAATATAGCCTTTCCAAAGTCCTTTGCTTGAAGATGGATTTCAGCATCTAAAACCCATGATAGATAATTCTTCCCGGTGATGTCAAGAGCATTAAATTCAAGATTTGAAAGGTTGGAAGACATGATTCAAACTAAAAATAATAAAAATAATTAGAATCATATTATAAAATCTTATTATAAATTAAAACATAATTTAAAGAACGGTAAATAAACATGCTAAGAAAATAAAAATAAGATGAGATAGGAATGGGAGTAAACTCACAGCGAGACCTATCTCATCCGAAGGTAAGAAAGATGATGCATATATTATATAATATATAGACAACAGTAAAGAATTAAGATAAACAAATGGAGCCCTATTAGTGCCACCACCATAAAAGGTAAATAAATGCATAAATAAATGGAGCCCACTAATATTAGTGTTGCCACCATAAAAGGTAAATAAATGCATAAATAAATGGAGCCCACTAATATTAGTGTTGCCACCATAAAAAGTAAATAAATGCATAAATAAATGTTAGTAACATAAATTTAAATGTTAGTGGCATAATGTAAATATTAATAAAGTCAGTATGGAGCTTAATATCGCCACCATGAAATAAATAAAGCAGTAAGTAAAGAATTTAAATTAAACAAATGGAGCTTAGTATCGCCACCATGAATTAAATAAATAAAACAGTAAAATTAAATTATAAATGGAGCTTAATATTGCCACCATGAATTAATAAATAGGGAGTGGGAAGAATATATAAACATAAATAAATTACTGTAAATAGTAAAATATAAATTTACCGTGAATAGTAAAGTTACTATTCACAATGAATAGTGAAAAATAAATTACTGAAATATTAAATCTAGACTTCCATAAAAGAGTCAAAATAAATAGAAATATAAAATTACTGAAAAAGGTAAAATTAACATGAATAGTAAAAATTACTATTTACTGTGAATAGTAAATAGTAAATAATCTCAAATCTTAACCATGGAACCTGATGTTCAAAATAATCGGTAAAAGTAGAACTTTAATTCCATATCATGGTTAAGATTATCCCAGATAGAAAAAATAAACAAATAGTAAAGGAGATGGTAATAAAATCTTACCTTGGTAGAGTCTTCGTGCTGATAACGTAATATAAAACTGATGAAAAGTAAATACAAGAACAAGAGATTTTAGAGAGAGAGAGAGTAGAGAGAAGTTCTCATTTCAGTGTAATCTGAATGTTTACAGAAGGCCTCTATTTATAGAAGGAAAATGGGCCTTTAGTGTAATTTCCACTTTGGGTCATTTGATGTAATATTCCCCTAATTACATAACTGTACACTCACGGGAATGCATTCCCGTGAGTTGTATTATTTTGTGTGTGGGTCCCACCAAATAGTAAACTACTATGCATGGTACTATGCGTGGGTCCCATGTCATCTTGTAATATTTGGAGACCGGGAGTCAATGGACATCCACATAATCAGTATATTCATAACAAAAAAAGATAAAGTAATAAAATCCTTAATTAAATGAATACGGAATATCCCTCCATAATAAAAAGACTAAATTGGAGTCAGCTGGAGCTAATAATTTCTTTAGCTCCTCCATCAATTCACACGTGTACGAGAGGATGAGAAGAAACAGCATTTTTGTGGATATTGATTGAAGCTTGGTTCTGGAAGGAAAAGATGAATGGACACGTGTAGGGGTGATTTGCACTCTCTAAGTTTGGTCACATTAATTGTGACTTTCTGCACAAAGCTCTCCACTACTCACCTTCAATTCTTGATCGCCGATTCTTCTCGGATTCTTGAGAAGCACTAGTGAGCGAAGCATATTTCCAGTTCGTTGAAGCTTCAAAATTCATGAGCAGCCTAGCCACCCCAAGCCGTTGCTACCCTCCGTTCTTCAACCG
The DNA here is from genome assembly GCA_037074495.1 of Acacia confusa. Taxonomy (NCBI): domain Eukaryota; kingdom Viridiplantae; phylum Streptophyta; class Magnoliopsida; order Fabales; family Fabaceae; genus Acacia; species Acacia confusa. The sequence continues at coordinate 278,294 of CM073507.1, read as the reverse complement.
AGTCCGATTACGATCATGAAGCACATATGAAAGAGGAGAGCTGACGGTGATATGCTGGTTCAACAGAGGAGACGTTGGCAGTGGTGAGCGAACAGAGAAAGGATCGACTAAGGTGCAATAGTTCGACCACCTCTCTCTCTCTCTCTCTCTTCGACGAATCTCTTATCTCCAACATTTATGGTCCTAAAATTTCTCTCTCCGCTGTGAACACAGGGCTCTGGACGCTGTTGAGCTTTTCTTCCAACTCCCCGAAGGCTAGCTTCTGTGTTACCAAGCTTTTGTGGGAAAAGCCTAGTTACCTAAACGCTATCTCAAACGACACCAATTTGGCTTTTTTTTTTTCTACTAATGAAGCCACTGCCGCTAAACACTCCTAACGCCCAACCACCGACGTTCCCAAATAGGCCAAATAATTCTTCCCTTGGCATTGTTGGTCTCTCTGTTTGTTTTTTGTTGTTTTGCTATCATTCCAAGTCAAAAGATGAACAATGGATGGCGGGGAGTGTTGAGATGGGTGTTTGGTGGATTTTTTTTTATCGAAATATATGTTAAACTGTAAAAGATAATGCTAAAAAGCCACAAAGGAGAAATTATTTACCATAATTCTACACTTAAAGTCATAATTACAATGAATGATTCGAGAATTGTAAAGAAGTCGATTATGTGGAGAATGAGTTTCAGTGTAACAAAAGTCAGAAATCATTCTTTACATGAATAATTACAACTTGACATGACTTTTCTCAATAGTTAAAAAGGATTTTATCTTTGAGAATGTTCTTTTGTGCATATAACAGAATATTCCTGCTTTCCAGTGCAACTCCTCCTTCCCCCATACATGCTCGTAAGATAACACCAATAAGGGTGTGCTTTCATATCTTGCATGCTACTTCTTGCGACTCTGTTTCCTGCTTTCTTGTTCCATTCTTGGTTATCTACATCCGTCAATTTTCTAACTTTTGTTGTGGGTATGTTGTTTATCTGGCTGGTTTTATTTCTTAATTTGCTCAATTCCAACCGTTCACATCTTTATTAGATCATCATACATTATTTTTGGCCGAATACAATCAATACTAATACTTTTAAGCTTGGCGGGCTTTTAAATAAAACATTTACCACCTATGGATGGTCCATTTCATTAAATGGAGCAAGCCCCATGTCTTGATTTAAATACTTCAAATACACAAATAAATAAGACGGCTTGAATCTCAGGAAGCTAACATATAGCCAACAACCACGACATATGCGGAGGATAGCTAGATGTAGCAAAAAGAAATCAATATTCATAAGGTTCATCAATTTTCATTTTTCATTCTATAAACTTAATTATTATCTTATCATTCAGTATTAATTTTTTGTAATACTTCATTTAGTTAGTATACACCTTATGATTGTGTAATTATTAATACTTTCTCCAATCATTTAGTTATGATTTTTGGCTCAATTCAAATTATTAATAGGCTAAAATATTAGGAAATAATTATCATTCAATGATCTTTGTGAAAATGATGTCATACCATAATTTATAAGGACATAATGTGTAATTTATCACGAGAGATAGATGTTAAGAAATCGTTCTTTTGAAGTTTATAAATGGTTGACCAGGAGAATGATTATTATTCAGTTCATTTACATGGCCTTAAAATTGAAGAACTTGTTCTCTTAAGGCGTCGATTAAAAGTCATTCATCTGGGGAGCGATTTTCGTAAATTCCTCCCACACTATAGCATTCTGTTTTTTTTTTTTTAACTGTTTATTGCTTATTGGTAAAAATGTTTTTTTTAGGAAGATTCTTAATGCTAAATGACATAAGAGGCGTGGCAAAAAAAAAAAAAAAGTTGACATAGAAAGCTACCAATCAAAAAATAAAAGATTAAAATATATAACCACTCTTTTACTTTACCTAAATTACATAGTTATTAGTATTGGATTTGACTGCACTGTTTGAGCCAGAAATCGGTGAACTAACCCGTATAGTCCAGTGGGGTTGATTGGTGTTGTATTTTTATTTAAATAATAATTTAATTCATTTTTTATATTATTTAAAACTTATATTAATGACCTTAAAATCTTTAGTTCTCTACTAGTCTAGCTTGGAGTTAGCTTCAATTTAACTTCGATCTAACCTATTACCTTAATTGGTTTAGTGACCAGATTAATAACCTTGTAAATCACATAAGCCTCCTCTCTATTTTTGAAACAATATAAACTCTTTAAAATAAAAATGCATGTTGCACTAACCTTCATTATGTTTTTTAAATTTCATTTCCATCCATTCAAGTGTTAGTTGGCATTTAAGTTTGAATCTCAAACTTGAATTTTGACCGAAATGCCCCCATTTAACAAAAGAATTATTTAAACACTTACATTGTTTGTTGAAAATTATAAAAACTAAAAAATTTATAACAGCCAATGTTGTAAAATTTATAATTTTTTTAGTTATGTTTATTTTTAATAGATAAAAATATATTTTATTTTATCATAGAGTATAAATGGATTAATTTTGAGAGATTATAAAATTATTTAAATTTATGACATTTTATTTTTGATATTATTTTGCTAAATAATTTATAAACATATTCATTTGTATATATTTATAAAAAGAATTCATTAACTTTTCAATCAAATTTTTTATATCTACATTAAATAAATTAGTAAAAATTATATCCAAATAATATAGAAATATTGAACAAATATATTTAAAAAAGGAAAAAAAATTCATAACAATTTTAACTAAAAATGGAGTTTTAGTATCATGAAAGGTAAATTAGTAAATAAAATTTAATAAAAAATGATTTTTTACAATATTTTTAACGCCATTAACAGTTTAGACATAATTATATGTTTTTAAAATAAAGAGAATACCAATATAATTAAGATAACATGTAAAGGAGGTGAAATAATTTAACTCAAAATAAAAGGCTCTCAAGGATGATTGTCATTCCATTTTCTTTTGTTTTTCCGCCTGAATCTTTTTTTTTTTTTTTTTGAATTAAAAGCATCTGATTTGAAGATCTATTTACGCGTCCTCCATCGTGAAAAAAGTCTACTTACGTGTCAGTTCTCCACCTAACATCACCATCCTTCTCCATTCTCAACGGTCCAGATCTCCTCCCTTCCGCAAATATAAAACCCCCTTCACCTCCTTACCGCACCCTCTTCATTTCAGAACACCCTCGAAAATTTCCTCTTATTAGGGTTTGGATTTCCCGGCTTACGATCTGTCTCTTTTTATTCCAGCGTTCCTCCCTCTATGGTCTTCTCTCACCCTCGATTCAGGTGATCCTGTCCTCCCTCCCTTACACTGCCTCGAGATCACCATGATCTCTGTCCAGGGCGACCATCGCCACCACCATATCCACCCACAGCTCCCCGGGTCTGGCAGCCTAACTCGCCCTTCCTTCACTGCTGATCGGGTCGAACCTTTCTCCGTCAAGCCTGAGCCTTCGTCACTTACTCTACTGCCGTTGCATCGTCATGATTCCAGTGAAGGTGTGGTTTTCTCTTGTTTAGTATCTAATCGAGTTCAAACGTGAACGAATGCAGATGTATGAGGAAATTCGGGATTCCATATCCTTTTTATCTCCCTTAATTACCCTTCTTACTGCGGTTATTATCAGCTCTAATGCTTCCGTACTGTTTATTTTGTTAAAATTGTCATTCATTTTTGAAGAAATAAGCTTGTTATTGGTTAATGATCTCCAACAACATGTTTTTATGTTTTGTAGACAGGGCTTTATTGGGCAATGTTATTAATATTTCAAATTCTCCCTTCTCCTAGTGCATGCTAATACTGTGTCCTGAGAACAGTGAATAGCTTAGTTTCATGCTTTAGAGAGTCGCCCCCTTCTCTTTCAGTGAACACAAGAAATTTAACATTTTTAAACTCTTGCTATCGACCCAGCTGTTTGATCTACAGGTTATTGATGTGGGTATACCTCGTGGTTTACATTCGACGCTTCTCTCATTGCAGAGAATGCTTATGTACTCTAAATATTTCATGTCTCAATAACTATGCCAACTAATCACACCACTGATTTTCTCCTTAACGCAGTTGATGAAGATTTGCATATAACTCTTGCACACCAAATGTACAAGACTGGCAATTATAAACAAGCACTAGAGCATAGCAATACTGTTTATGAGAGAAACTCACTCCGCACTGACAATTTACTACTTCTGGGCGCAATTTATTACCAGGTTTCTTTCTTCTCTATTATTGTGTCATTTATTGGATGACTATTTAATCCTTTATATTTACTTCTTGTTCTACTATGTTGCATTTGACGATTCGAGCCGATTTGTCTGTAGTTGCATGATTTTGACATGTGTATTGCCAAAAATGAAGAAGCACTTCGTATTGAACCCCGTTTTGCTGAGTGTTATGGGAACATGGCAAACGCATGGAAGGTAGGTGAAATTGCTGACTGGAAACGACTCGTATTACATATTTTATATGTGGCTTTTAAATTATGTGCATATTCTAATATTAATTACATTATACTTTGTGTAGGAGAAAGGCAATATTGACCTTGCTATTCACTACTACATGATAGCCATTGAGGTCTGTGAGCAATTACCTATATGATAGTTTTTTCCTTTTATATTTTTGTGATTTTCTTATTTTATTTTATGATCTTCTGCTTCTTTTTTTTTTTTTGGGTAAAAATCTTATAGCTGCTATTTTATTTCCGATTTCCCTCCTCCATGGAATCTGCTGTTTCACCACAATGTTATTTTTACAAGTCTTCTCTTGTATTTCTTTGGTCGTTTGTGAATATATATTTTTGTTTCTCTTCTGCTGCTGTAGCTTCGGCCCAATTTTGCCGATGCATGGTCAAACTTAGCCAGTGCATACATGCGCAAAGGAAGGCTTAATGAAGCAGCACAATGTTGTCGTCAAGCATTATCTATTAATCCTCTCATGGTATTCTCTGTCATTCTAACTTACATATTCTTGATAAACAATTATTGCTCAAATTAACTAGACATCTACACAAGAAATTGAGATTACTTGAAGTTTTATCTTATATGTTATGATTGATCGGGTATTGTATATGCTGTGATTTATTGATGTTTATGGCTTATCTGTGTACTATAGGTCGACGCCCATAGCAATTTGGGGAATTTAATGAAAGCTCAAGGGTTGGTGCAAGAAGTAAGTCCTAGCTTATTGGATTTCATTGTTTTAAGTGGATGTCCTCTTTGCATTTTTTTTACCCAATAACTCCCCCTCTTCAATTTTCTTATCTTGTGGCATAGGGGATAAGTCTTTTCTTTTCTATGACTATTCTGTGACAACCCAAACATATGCTGCTGAATTTTAATATAACACTTCCAGCTGCTAGAATCGATACTGTTTCTGAACAGTGAATTGGCTTCCCAGTTTTAGCTAATGTTCTACTGGATTCCCCAGTACAGCTTCCCACTTCCATTATGCTGGCACACTTTTTTTTTTTTAAGGCTCAATTGTACTTCACTGTGTGCTGGCCTAGAAGCCTGGAAGCTCCTTCATGCTTAGTATTTTGTACCCTACGTCTCTTGTTTACATTTTAGTTACTGATTTAAATGATTCGTGCGTGGAACTGTGTCAAAATTCACAGTTCGGTACAGATGTCAAGTTCTTGTCTTCAAGCCAGGGCTCAGATGATGGTTGGTCTTGTTGTAACTTCTCCAAGACTGCAAATAGTCAGAATCTAACATTTTGTGCAGGCATACAGTTGCTATCTTGAGGCGCTGCGCATTCAACCCACATTTGCTATTGCATGGTCAAATCTTGCTGGTCTGTTCATGGAATCTGGTGATTTCAACCGAGCCCTTCAGTATTATAAGGTATCTATTCATACTTCATTCATAATCTTTTGACTTTGAAGGAGCAACCTCACTTGGATGTCCAGTATTATTTCTTCAGCTAATCTATTTTTCTTTCTTGTTTTTTCCCCTTCAAAAATTGAAGTTAAACTGCAAATGCAGCAACTTGCAATTTCTTCTCTCTAGAATAAGAGCACAGTGATTATGTCTTCTGAAATTTCTCTATTCCTTACTTATATAATAAGGGAAATTTTTGTTGATGATACTTCTCAGATATTTTTCAGGCAGATATTCTGACATTGCTTATGTTTTACTAACCCAAAAAAACTCAGGAAGCAGTGAAACTCAAACCTTCCTTTCCTGATGCTTATCTGAACCTTGGGAATGTATATAAGGTTAGTTGAACAGGTTCTGTTAGTATGATTAGTTGGATTAAGCTACGTTAGTTACCATAGATTACCTGAATTGTGATTGGATGAAACAATGATGGTTTTCCTTTGTCAGGCTTTAGGTTTGCCTCAAGAGGCTATTGCATGTTATCAACGTGCACTACAAACTAGACCAAATTATGCTATGGCTTATGGTGAGTTCCACTGGTTTATGGTTATATCTTCACTTCTACTTTTGATTACTTTATGAAAGATGGGAGCAAGAAAGTGGCTGAATGGGATGCTATGTTTTTTTTCCATACTTGCTTTTTATCTCTTCCTTTGGAATTCTAGCCATTCTTCTGAGTTTCTAATTTGATGGTAGATTAAGGACAGGTCTCATGATGGTCCTGAGAGTCGGGAATTTGACTTTATGTAGATCTGCTTGGTTAGATTCTGCAGTTTACTATTGTGATCACTTGAACTTTATGTACCAATTGTTGCTCAGGTAATTTGGCAAGTACATATTATGAGCAAGGTCAGCTAGAGATGGCAATTTTACATTATAAGCAAGCTGTGTCATGCGATCCCAGATTTTTGGAGGCCTATAACAATTTGGTATATTCTTTTGTTGTGTCTCATTTTGTTGTTGACATATGTGAAGTATGCAAATTCATGTTCAATAGCATAATATTCTTTGAATTCTTTCTGTAGGGAAATGCGCTTAAAGATGTTGGCAGAGTAGATGAAGCAATCCAGTGCTATAATGTATGCTTTTTTTCCCCCCTTTTTTGAGGCTTGGTTTTCATTTCGTTCAGGTCAACTAATGGTTAAAATATCTGCCCTATGACTAAAATTTTTGCTTGGTGTGAAGCAATGCCTTTCATTACAACCTAACCATCCACAAGCACTCACCAACCTTGGAAATGTATACATGGAATGGTATGTATTTGTGATAACTACATCTAAATCTTCTTATTGTTCAGGTTACAAGATATAATGATTTTCCGCGATCGAAATTGTTATTCAGGAATATGGTTACTGCAGCTGCTTCATATTACAAGGCTACGTTGAGTGTAACTACTGGACTGTCTGCTCCTTTCAACAATCTTGCCATAATATACAAGCAGCAGGTAGTAAAACCTATAATAAAGTATGTTCTCAGTGGATATGAGGTGTCTGTCTTAGTGTTAATGAATTATGGGTCTAGTCTATGTAATTTGGACAGAATGTAGGAGAACTGTCAGGATCAGAGAAGTATAACACAAAGTGTCACCATCAATGAGGATAATGTGTATGATTTAATTTCTTAATTTTTGGTGACATTATTGCAGGGGAACTATGCAGATGCCATATCATGCTACAATGAAGTTCTCCGCATTGATCCTTTGGCAGCTGATGGGCTTGTGAACAGGGGAAATACATATAAGGAGATTGGAAGAGTTAGTGATGCTATCTCAGACTATATACGAGCAATTGCTGTCAGGCCCACAATGGCTGAGGCCCATGCTAATCTGGCTTCAGCTTATAAAGATAGGTAAGATGTCTTCTAAATTTTTGCACATGGCAATGATGCTAATGTCAGCAAGCTTTGATATTGTTAAGCTATCCATTTGTATCTTAGGATCTTTCATTCGCAAATGACCCCAAGTAATTTAAATTTTATGTATAATCTACAACTTCTTGAGCCTCTGATGGGCTGATATCTATTGAGCCCAAAGTGAAAGCATATTACCAGAGGATTAAAAGTGTGTGGGGCTAAGGCAACTTCTAATGAACTGGTAAGAGGGGCCAATGAGGAAAGACCTACGATTAATTGACATTGGTCATGGATTTTGAGAGGGGCTAATGAGGTTACTTTGATGAAGGTTGATGATGAGATATTTAAATTATTTATTATTCAATTGTTTGGTACAAATTTTGAGTTAACGTGCTTTTTGGTACTTTCATGTATATTTACGTTTTTAATTGTTAGATATATTTATTAAATAGGATCTTTTGGTTCCTGGTACAGTTCTAGGACTCAACTTTTTGGGCTTGATCTCGTCACTTATTTAGTAGGATCTTCTTGTACCGTGTGGATTTTTTTATCTCCCAATTGATCTCAACATCTTTGTTTTACTTGTGCAGTGGACATGTAGAGGCTGCAGTGAAGAGCTATAGACAAGCATTGATTCTTCGTCCTGACTTTCCAGAAGCTACTTGCAATCTTCTACACACACTTCAGGTATGGTAAAAAAGTGCATCTTTGCCTTCAGTATGTTTTTTGATGACATCCTTTGAGGGTCTCTTTGGTTCAATGGAGGGGAGAGATTTTAATATTAACTTTCAACCCATGTGTGTTTAATATATGTTTGATAGTAATAATTACACTTTTATATATATTTAAAGCATTTTTTAAAACAAATAAGCTTTATGTCAATTATTGTTTTCCTTTCCCAGTCTTTCAACCCATGTGTGTTTCGGTAAAAAAAAATCTCTACCTGCTCAAAATAAAACCCATATTTTCAATTACGGTGACCCCTTAAACTTAACTTACATTGAGGCGCAAGCTGTTGAGATGCAAGCAATAATTGTCACAGCATGGCAAAACTGTACAGTGTGCACTAGTGTGCGCTCAAAAAGCATCTAGAAAAAATACTAATGTGCTGGTTAATCTTTGCGACTGATAAACATCAGTATCAATTCCTGCCACTTTACCTCCAGTAGCTTTTTCGGATGCCATGGCAATGGGTTGCCGAAAGGTTAAGAGTGTTTTTGATGTTGAAAGCTCTTGGGCATTCGAGAAAAATCAGACGGGGGACTGATGGCTGGCAGTTCAGAGGCGAAGTGAGAGGGTGAGGGAGAAAGCCGGGGTAGGGTAGGAATATTTAAAATAAGCATGAGCATAATTTTCAAAGCATGGCAAAATATTGCCCCTCCCCTCCTAATTCCCCCACTTTTGGAGGGGAGGGTTATAAAGGGAGGGTAGGGGAAATTTCAAATTTTTTTCCCTCCCCTCTCCTTAAACCAAATAAACCCTTGGGGAAGGAACTTTAAATATTAATGTGTAGACTTCTTTATGTATAATTGCTCAAGCATACAAGGTGCTGATGAAACTGATGAAAATATTTGGTTTTCTATTTCTCACCTAATGATTTACTTACACATGCATGTGTGTTGGTATTGGTTGTACTGGGTTATCAAGATTAAACTCATTCTAGCTTGATTTTCTTTTTATGGGCTCATTCACGCACAAGCATATCGTCGTCCTTGCTTGTTTATGGCTTGCTTTGTGTCCGCACAGATGTATATTTGTTATTATCTCTGGCTCGTTTTTTACATCACTAGGGTTAATTAAATTTTTAAAGCCAATCCATCATCCAAAGAGCTGTACTTCATACATTTGTTTGGCACCTAACAAGGTCGTCTTGTGTCAAATTGTAGTGTGTCTGCAGTTGGGAGGATCGTGATAAAATGTTCAAGGAAGTTGAAGGGATCATCAGGCGGCAGATCAATGTCAGGATGAACGTTATCATTATGTTAGTTTAGACGCATGACATGTATTCCTCATGTTGATTATAGTGTAATTGTGATTTTCTGCTCCTCAGATGTCTGTTCTTCCTAGTGTCCAGCCTTTCCATGCAATAGCATATCCTCTTGACCCAATGCTTGCTTTGGAAATTAGGTATGGGACTTTCTATGACTTCTCAACTGAAAGAGTAGTATAGTTCCTTTTAAGCTATGCTACTAATTGCTAATGTTTTTTTCTCACTCTTGCAGTCGTAAATATGCTGCACACTGCTCTTTAATTGCTTCTAGATTTTCTCTTCCCCCATTCAGCCATCCTGCTCCTATTCCAGTCAAACGTGAGGGAGGCTTTGAGAGACTAAGGCTTGGGTATGTTTTATTGACTATCCTTGTTTTTTCCTCCTTGAACCTCACAAGGCCTTGTTCTTTTATTCAACTATGGTATTTTTTTTGGGTTGTAGGTATGTGAGTAGTGATTTTGGTAATCACCCCTTGTCTCATCTCATGGGATCTGTTTTTGGTATGCACAACAGGAAGAATGTTGAGGTATTTAACTTTTACAACATATGTATGGTTTCTGGAATGTCTTCCTGTTCTTGGTGTCAAGTTTTGTTTCTATGTAGGTGTTCTGCTATGCTTTAAGCTCAAATGATGGTAGTGAATGGAGACAACGCATTCAATCCGAGGCAGAGCACTTTGTAGATGTATCTGCTATGTCATCTGATATGATTGCTAAAATGATTAATGAGGATAAGATACAAGTTCTTGTCAACCTAAATGGTTATACAAAGGTAGATGTTTCCCCTCTTGCTGTAGTCATTCATTCATGGTATCTTTTCAGTGAATATCAGATGTTCCTTTTGTCCGTTAGGCTGCAATATTTTATTTCATTTGTCTTGTTGGATGAAAATTTAGTTATACCCTTGTTTGGAAGGAGAATCTTGAAATTCTGATAATGTGGTTGGATGTTAGTGTTATATTTGATTACTCAGTGTTATTGTCCATTTTATGTGCAGGGCGCCAGAAATGAGATATTTGCTATGCAGCCTGCACCGATTCAAGTTTCATACATGGGATTCCCTGGAACTACTGGGGCTACTTATATTGACTACTTGGTCACTGATGAGGTTGGACCACTTCCACACTTGATTCAGTTTCTTTTTTTCGGTATTGATTCATCTGACGGATTCTTCTTTTGCTGCTTAAAATTTCTTTCAGTTTGTTTCTCCACTGCAGTATGCACATATCTATTCTGAAAAGCTGGTTCATCTTCCCCACTGTTACTTTGTAAATGATTATAAACAGGTTAGACTTGTGGACTAGTAAAATTTACAACTGAGTCCAATTCCAATGGGTGTGGTTGTGTACATGGATGCATGGAATTATTATTTTTTTTTTCGCTCCGCTGTTTCTCTTCAGAAAAATCAGGATGTGTTAGATCCTAAGTGCCAGCACAAACGATCAGATTATGGTCTGCCGGAGAATAAATTTATATTTGCATGCTTCAATCAGTTGTACAAGATGGATCCTGAGATTTTTAATACATGGTAATGTTGGGTGTTCTTGGTTTTGTTATTTTTAGTATCAAAATTTGGTAGTTTATACTGAATAGTTTGCTCTGAATTGTTGGTGGATGCAGCTACTTTCTCATTCTCGTTTTATTGCTCATGTTTGCCTGTTTTATTCCAGGTGCAATATTCTTAAACGTGTGCCGGACAGTGCACTCTGGCTCCTGAGATTCCCTGCTGCTGGTGAAATGAGACTGAGGGCATGTATGTGTTGTTTAATGATGCTTGAGAAAATGTGTGATACACTGTCGCTCATAGCTTGCTCTGCATTTGCGGTGTTAATATCTCAGTGTTGTAAAATTTGGAGGGATTTATTTTCTTGTCATGATTGGTGATTTCTGCACTTGTTTCAGATGCTGCAGCACAAGGGGTCCAGCCAGATCAAATTATTTTCACGGATGTTGCGATGAAGAATGAACACATCAGGCGCAGTGCTTTAGCAGACTTATTCCTTGACACGTAGTTTCCTGTTCTAGTTGCCTCTATTTTATGAAGCATTTTTGTATTTGGCTTCTATTGAGTCGGTTATATTTGTTTTAGGCCTTTATGCAATGCGCATACCACGGGAACAGACATTTTATGGGCTGGCTTGCCCATGATTACTTTGCCTCTCGAGAAAATGGCTACAAGAGTTGCTGGCTCTCTGTGTCTTGCCACGGAACTGGGGGATGAGATGATTGTGAACAGGTAAATTTCTTTTTCTCAAAATAGAAAAGGCTTTATATAGCATTGAGTTTCTGGAGGATGGTATTAGAGTGCAATCCTTAAGTCAGCTTAAAATAAATTGGTATCCTGACATCCTTATTTTAATTATTATGGTGCTCAACTATTTCTATATTCACTTGGGTGACGTTGCCTGCGATTTGTTTTTGTTTTTTTTTTAATTGAATCTTTCACGGCTAATTTCTATCGTTGAACATGACAATTAATGAACTTTACGTCGAATGTGTCTTTACTAATTTTGAACTGCTTCGCTTTTGAAATGATGTTAGCATGAAAGAGTATGAGGAGAGAGCCGTATCACTGGCTTTGAATCGTTCAAAGCTTCAGGCCCTTACTAACAGGCTGAAAGCTGTCCGCATGACTTGCCCTCTATTTGACACAGCCCGCTGGGTGAGTTAGTTGGATATGATGGTTATAATTCTTCACATGGTTATTTTATTGTCTGCTATGGTGGTGTAATTCTGGAGTGATGTTAAACATTGCAGGTGACGAATCTTGAAAGCGGATATTTTAAAATGTGGAAATTGCACTGCTCTGGTCAGCGTCCGCAACATTTCAAGGTGACGGAGAATGATATGGAATGCCCCTATGATAGATAGGTAGTAGAAAATTAGACGGGAATGTAGATAAAGAAGATATAGAGAAAGTAGTTGTTTCTTTGAATTATCGGTGGATGCCCTTGTAATAGTAATACTCATTGTGACGGACTCCTCATACATCTATCAAGGGAAATATTTGCTTTCTTTCTTCTTTTTTTCCATGCACTAATGTCACTGAGGAGAACGGCGCCGTTTGATTTTACTTGTGGCGACTTTCAAACATGTTGCTTGTATGAATATTTACTTGGTTATATAAAATCAACGAGATATTTAAGTCCGGTCCCCACTCCCCAGACTTATCACAATATAGGAGATAAAAAGTCGCCAATGCCGAAATCATTGTTGTTTATGAGTATTGTTCTTTTCTGTTTTCAGTACTCGACTTTTTGTTACTCATTCTTAGTTAGATGTAATTCTTTGGGATCAATTGACGATCGATATGGTATTTCCTAATTACCGCAGGTTTTCAGTATAATCAAAAGTACCTCACTTATCTTCAATAAATTATGATAGAAGGGTGGCTGTTGAAAAATGAGAGACTTCAAAAAGTTTCAGGATTAGAAATGACGTCTAACTTGTCATTTAACTATTTGATGATATAGGTTTTTTCACTTGGACCTCAATTTTTTTTTTTTCAAAGACAACAAAACCCCCAAAGGTAGTTTTCCAATGCATTCTACATTCTGAAAAGTAGATATGTCTGAAATTTTTGTGAAGATCACTCCATACTTGATATATTTTTTATGAGTGATTAAATTGCTAATGTCCATTATGTCTAGTTTTTCAATCACATATGGTTATTTGTCCTACTTTTAAAATGTTGTCATTTAACTATAAAATCATATGAAATGAGATGTATGTTGTAAACAAGTATGTATATGATTATGTGCGCATAGAATTTGATCCAAGTCCCCCCCCCCCAAAAAAAAAATTTGTATAACGAAAGTTTTGATATTCTTATTTAAGTTGTTATCACCAATAAGTTTTTTACTATTAGTAATTTTCAACAATAAAGTGAAAATATTGAGAATCTTTGCAATACATCTCAGGTGTTTATAATTGGCAAGGTATTCAACATAATGCCTTAGTTTCTACTACAAAATTAACTCATTTAGAATTATCTTATAAAAATAAAATTGGAGTATCAAAATATGTATACATATATTAAAAAAAAATGAAAAGATGAGCGCGGAACAAATCAAAGGGTGGGTGTTGTTGGCAGAGTGGCAAACAGTATTTGACTATTTTTTCTTTTTCTTTTTTTTTTTTTGATATGCGAAAGTTTTGGAAGGGTTCGACATCAGTCCCATACCAAGGCTAGGGCACGGCCCCGGGCTCTATGAGCACTTATTGGGGACTTACGACAAACAGTATTTGACTATTTGTGCAGGCAGCTCTGAAGAAAGGTTCATTGGAGCCTCGACACAATCATTATCAAGAATCTTATTCCTTTTGTAGTGTTGATTTTGAGATAATTAATCTGCAAATTCTTATAGTGTCAATCAATTTAACTGGATTGCTATAATTTTTTCATTGGGTCCTTATACTTTCACTTATTTCTAATTAGGTCCCTATAGATTTTTTTATTATGTCATTTCAGATCCTTGTAGTTCTCTATTTATCAATTTAATTTATAATTGAGTAAATAACATTAAAGTATAAACATTAATCATAAATTTAAATTAATAATTATATAATTAAAAATAATAATATAACTAGAATAAATTATTATAGTTTTACATAATTGGAAAATTTTTGTAATACCCCAGATTAATAGTGGGGATAAAGGAGTAAATATTGTTTGTGCCACAAATCAGCATAATTAAATAATGATATATTTTTTTGATGCAAAATATGCTACGCTATATATTTAATAAAACAATGAATAATTCTCTCCAACAAGTGATAAAGAATATATATTATATTTACACCCATTATTTTATAACTATTTTTGTTTTCTATCTGTTACTTTTGAATGCATAGGATAGTTAATAATAATAATAATAATAATAATAATAATAATAATATAGTATTAGTTTAATTTTATTAGTTTAGATTAATTTGATTAGTTTAGTTAGTTTAGATATATTTGATTCTATTAAATTTTTATTGATTGATTTAATAGAACTTAATAATATTGTTTTATGATTTTTTTTATAAAACAAACAAATACTTATCTTTATCTACAATATAATTTTCTTTAAAAAAAATCTGTACTGTTCATCAAAATAAAATTATTCAAATTTGTATCCTATATGATCGTAACCACAAGGATATTTTATGAATGCAAGAACATATCTTATGTGCGATATAATTTTTTTAAAAATAACTGTACTATTTATCGATATAAAAATATTTAAATTTGTATATATATCTTGTATAATAATAACAAATATTTTTATTCAACCAATATATTGTATAACTATAAGAATATAATGGGCAGGTTCATTCCTCTATTTCGTGAAAAATCTTGGAATGTAATAGGTTTATCTATATACAAGACAAAATCTATAATTATTTATTAATTGTCAATAGCTAAAGAGCCCAGAGCCCAGCCCATAGCTAAAACCCTAGAAGTCTAATTATAAGTTTAGGTCTAGCTACCTAATTCTAGTCATCGCTCATATTTCTCTTCTCCTACTCTGCGGCATACGGCTCTTCTAGAAATTTAGCGAACACGGAGACCAGGTAATCCTAATCCCTAGAATAACCCTTTTCCTTACATCTCTTGTATGCACATTTTTCTCCTCCTCACTCTGCGTTCCTACTGTACGTTCCTTCTTGTTCTTGTATGTTGCTTCTTCATTGATTCTTGTAAGCCACTTCTTCATTGAAATATGTTAAGGTTCCTTTTTCTATGAGGTCCACATGCCTTACCGATTAATTTATTTCAAAAATCATTGGTCTTCTTCCTCTCATTTAATCCATACGTTTTGCATATGGCTAATAGTATATATATTTGAAGTTGGCACGTCTTTTGAAATTCCTTCTTTCCATTCACACCACAATATTAGATGACACGTACTGTATGTATGCACCTTTGGTTTGCAAAATTGTCCCATGCATGATTCCATTATGATGTTGCTTTATATATATTTCAAATGTCAGGTATCATAACAATCTGATTCCCTTGAAACGTCCTGTATGCACCTTCGTATGTTTTAAAAGGAATGAACTGGAGATAATCTAATAAATTTCTCATGAACGTCTTATAGGAACCCATGAGTATCTACTTTATAGTTCAAAAAAGAGGATGATGAGTAGAAGTTGAGATTAAATAATAGTCCAGGGAATTTCCCATGAAAACCCATGAGTATTTACTTTATAGTTCAAAAAAAAAAAAGGGATGACGAGTAGAAGTTGAGATTAAATGATAGTCTTGAGAATTTCCCGTGAAAACCCATGAGTATTTACTTCATAGTTCAAAAAAGGGATGATGAGTAGAAGTTGAGTTTAAATGATAGTCTTGGAAATTTCCCATGAAAACTCATGAGTATTTACTTTATAGTTCAAAAAGGGATGATGAGTAGAAGTTGAGTTTAAATGATAGTCCTGGGAATTTCCCATGAATATCTTATAGGAACCCATGAGTATTTACTTTATAGTTCCAAATTGAGAAATCTTATAATAAAATAGAGACAACATTTTAATGATTATATTTGAGAAAACTTACGAGCTCTCATAAAGAGTTATAACTGTGAAATTAAGATAAAGCCTTTCTTGTAAGAGTAAAGGATTTTATTATTATTGTTGTTACAAATATCTGAATAGACCTAATAAAAACAATTTAGGTATGTTATGAGTCTAAACTACTTATAATAAATTAGCAAGTGGGAGGATAGCTTTGAGATGGTACCTCCTAAAGTGATGAACACACACTTTAAGGCTTATGCCTTCGAAAAATTATTTGATATGAATCAATATATCCGTTCTTCCCAAAGTGATGCCTAGCAGGATATTCGGGGCACTAGTAGCAACTTTGGGAAGAGGTGTGCACACTAGGAAGAAAATGATCTATGGCCAATTTGATGATGATTTGTGATTGACAGGTTTCCGGGTCACAGGGTAGACTGGCAAGATATTCGGGTCTACCATGGTTCTTTTCCCACTAGAAAACTCTAAAAACAATGACACCTTTCGATTTTATACATATACACATGTGTTCTTTATTTTATTTTATTTTGGAATTACTTTACCTTATTTCACAATTATTTTATTTTATTTTATAATTTATTTATTTTATTTCAATTTATATTCAATGATTTATCTATTTATTTATTTCTGTTTTACTTTATTTCATTTTACCCTTATTTAGTTAGGATTACCAGTTGTTTTTGATGTCTGTGTTTCTGGGTTGCGATGATTATTCAGGGGAGCATAATTTCAGTGAACAGGTGCCAAGGGTTGGGGCTAGCAGTGAGAAGTGAGGAAGGCGACCAATTTCAATTTGATTTTACTTAATTATTTTACTTTTTTTATTATTTTTTTAAATAAACTTTTTAAGTTTAGATTTATTTAATGTAATATGAAGCCTTGCACTTGTCTCACACAAGTGCGGCGGTGACACCTCCCAAATTTGATTATTTTGGATTTTTAGTTATTATTTATGAAAACCATTGGAATCTTATGTTATTTGAACTCTAGAAATTCGGAGGTGTTATAATTTTATTATTACTATTCAAACTTTATAATTACAAAAATAGTTAAAAATTAGAATTATAAACTAAACGATATAAATGCATGTTTAGCAAAAAAAAAATAAAAGAATATCAAAATAAAATTATTGGAATAAATTATTATTTATAATATGATATTAAATATATGATATTTTATAATATTATATTTGATATTTATTTAAAATACAAAACTATAATGAAGTAATTAAAAATTAGATAAAATAAATATAGGAACATGATTAAAAAAATGAAAGTATAAAGATTTGATAAAAAGGGGAAAATCTAGAAAAACTTGATTAAAAATTGGTTAAAATTATAAAGACTTGCAAATTAATTATGGCACCAGTGATTTGTTCTCATTGCCTAGGTACTGCTGGGATCTTATTCATGAGATAGAGAAATCTTATCTATCTGTACGATAAAAAGAAAACTTTCTTATATTTATAAGGGGTTAAAGTCCAAATTTGTCACGGAAGTTTTGCAAATGGAGCGTCCAGCATCGGGAAGTTTTTTTGGTACCAAATTTACCTCGGAAGTATTAAAATGGTACCAAATATACCCAAAACCGACGTGGCAAACGGACGTTTGACGTTTCGTCAGTTTTGGGTATATTTGGCTCCTTTTTAATACTTTCGGGGTAATTTTGGTACCATTAACAAACCCATCAAACCAATGCTAAAAACATAACTCACAAACAACCCTCTGTTTTATTTTCAGTTTTTAGCTTTGCTTTCGGATTCATTTTCAGCGCCTAACAAATGGCACAGAGACGAGAGAGAGACCCCTTTAAATAGAAGTTCATAGGCCAGATATAACATAAGTGTCTAGATGCATGAACTTTCAGATAAAGAACACAAGGCTCGAGAGGTATGGCTCATCGCAGATCAGCTGCTCTTGCACGTTTGATTGGTTTGTGTTTCACCATGATCTCCGCTAATTTGGTTACTGATACGCGATCTTCTCTGCTTCACATAATGACGCTGGATTTGCTTCACGTAATAGAGCTGGATCTGTTTTGTTTACATAAAGCTGCTGGGTCAAAACGAGAGAGAGTGAGGATGACAGAAGATCAGTAAGTTTATGGGTTGGATGTATGGGTCGAGAAGAATGATGTTGGGATCCAGAGAAAATGAAGCTTGCTAAAAACCAAAAAAAAAAAACAAAAATCTGACATGTCTATATGATGTGGCAAAAATCCGGGTAAATTTGGTACCCAAAAAAACTTTCGGGTGCTGGACGCTCTATTCGCAAAACTTCCGTGGCAAATTTGGACTTTAACAAAAAAAAAATTCCGACATGGCCAACAGACGATTGACATTCCGTCAGTCTTCGGTATATTTGGTCCCTTTTTAATACTTTCGGGGTAATTTTGGTACCATTTTAATACTTATGGGGTAAATTTGGTACCAAAAAAACTTGTGGGTGCTGGACGCTCCATTCGCAAAACTTCCGTGGCAAATTAGGACTTTAACCTTATTTATAAGTTAATGTCATCAAGAATTTTAAATGAATGTCTAATTGTAACTTCATTTGTTATTGTGTTATAACTAGGGAAGAAGTAGAGGAGAAAGTTGTTGTGCTCGTAAAGTGCAGTTAAAAAAACAGTCAGTAACCAACTTTATCAACTTTATCAAACGTATTAGAGGATTTAGCGCAAAATCAGTTCTCCCCGCGCACCCGCGTAGGAGTAAGGTTCTCTTCGTTTTAACGTGAGAGGGTTACGTAAGAGAGGTACGATAGGAGTCCAAGGCGGTGAACGGAGGTGCGACGACGGTCTAACCTGGCTGTATTGGCTTGGTAGTATAGTCGATCGGTTTTGTCTCTGTAAGATCGCTTTTCTTCTCCTCTGTAATGGAGGAAACTTTAATTTCAGATCCGATTGTATGGAAGACAATTGGTGTGGAACGTATTCTTGTTGGCAAAATCATATCAAACAGGACGTATACTCGGACAGTGGTACTGTCGATTTTACAGAAAGCTTGGAATCTTCAAACAGGTCTTGAGGTAATTGAAATTAGCGGAAACACTTACATGTTCAGATCTGAAAAGGAGGAAGAGTATAATAGGATTTTGAGAGGACGGCCATGGTCAATCAATGGCAACCTATTGAATCTAATGGAACGTGGAAGCTACAGATCTTGTGAAGAACTCGAGTTTAGTCGATGTCCTATCTGGATACAGATTCATAACGTACCGCTGGAAGCGCTATGTCTAGAAAATGCAATTATGATCGGAGGATATGTGGGAGATGTTATGATGGCTAAGGATCCGCAGTATAATGGTAGATATTTGCGTAACTTCCTGCGAGTCAGAGTGGTGATTGATCTGCGAAAATCCTTGGCGTATGGCTTCTGGATGCCAAGACCTGATGGAGGTAGAACATGGTTATCGATCCGTTATGAAAAACTACCAGATTACTGCTACCATTGCGGCAAGCTCGGGCATGACTACCGTAATTGCAAATCGGAGCGGTTAATGTCGGTAGTCAATACGGACGAGCTGCGGTTTGGTCCTTGGCTATCCACGAATGCGTGTCGAACATGGGAGGAGGTAACGGTGGTAGTATGGAAGGATTGGAAGGAAGCTAGATTAATCTTGAAAAAGCAAGAAGACGCTGCAATGAGAAAGGAAAAAGAAGAGAGGCAAGCAAAGAATATGAAGGAAATGGTGGATGAGGAAGATATTTTTACCATTCGGTTACACAAACCTGTCATGGAAAGAAAAGAACACGCGACTCATAGTAGCATAGACAAAGGGAACTGGTCAGGGGAGGAGGCTGGTGAGGAAAATAATGATTCTCCAAAAATGCAAAGAGGAAAAATTATTGATGATATGGAAAAAGCAATTGGGGAAGGAGTTAAGGACAGAGCAGAAGAACATGGACCTGGTGACGTAACGACAACGGAAAATACCGATGGTGACATAATCGGTAAGACAGTTCATGGAATACACATCCTGGAGGATAATACTAAATCTTTAGTTGATATGAAAGAAGAAAATCCTCTAGCTATTATTCCATTTAAAGGAAAAATATTGACCGATGTCATTAATGTTCTAAATAATTTCAACTTGAAGAGGAGTGTTGAGGAAGAGGTGAACCCCCCAGAGGCTAAAAAGGAGAAGAATAAGCAGGATGCTAGGCGAGCCTGAATCAACAATTTCTGTGTATGCCAGAAATTTAAAGAAATCCAAGGCAAGGGCATACAAGGAGGCTAAAAGGAGGAGACGGGGGATGAAGGAGAATGTACCTGAAGAAGAAACAGACCATGATGTTTTGATGGATGAACCAGAAGTGACCAACGCAATAGAGGCTACTTTTGTATTCAAAGCAAAAAGGGGAAGGAAGAAGAAAGAAGTTGTTGAAAGTGATGGTGGCTGGCCTAAATCAGCCACCAAAGCACCATGAAAATGATATCATGGAACTGCCAAGGCCTAGGAAGAGCCTTGACAGTGAGGAATCTGAGGGATATGGTGAGAAAGTATCATCCCTCAATAATCTTCCTAATGGAAACAAAGACAAAAGCAGAGAAAGGTAAGCATATTAGAAGGAGATGTGGTTTTGATAGAGAAATATTTGTGAATCCGAGTGGGTTGTCAGGTGGACTTTCTGTTTGGTGGAAAGATAACATCACTTTAACTATTCTTTACAAATCAAAGAATATTATTCATGTGTTTAGTGATACTGATATACCTGGTTTACCTAAGTATATGTCCTTTGTATACGGCCTGCCAAAGGAAGGTGAAAGAAGGGTTGTTTGGGATATTTTGAGAGGACTGGCTTCAAATGTGGATGATTCATGGTTGGTGGTAGGTGACTTCAATGATCTCCTAGCACAAAATGAAAAGGAAGGGGGAAATCTGAGGTCTCTAAGGACGATCCTGAATTTTCAAAAGTTGGTGTCGGATTGTGAGCTAATAGATCTTGGTTTTAAAGGCTCAAGATTCACATGGTGCAATAACAGATATGAAACCATTATTCGGGAAAGGATTGATCGGGCCTTTGGCAATGAGGATTTCAGGAACTCTTTTGACCATGCTACTGTTATTCACGTGGAGCCTGTAGGATCAAACCACCATGCACTGGTAGTAGACAGCTGTTTCTGTGAGGAAAAATCTCCAAAGGTCTTCAGATTTGAAGCCAACTAGACCCAACATGAAAGCTACAACCTGATTGTTGAGCAAGGTTAGAATGACGTTGACAGGGCACATGAAAACAAAGTATGGGACCTAATTCAGAGATTAAACGCATGCAGAAGGAGGCTGATTATTTGGAGCCGTAAGGAATTTCCAAACTTCAGAAGAGTCATAGATCAGCTACACACAAAATTAAAAATTTGTTATGAGGACCGATTTAGTGAGGGCACCCTGGAGGAAGTTGAAGCTTTGATTCAACAAATGGAGGAGACTTGGGGAAGAGAGGAAATGTATTGGTGGCAACGGTCTAGAATATTGTGGCTAAACCATGGTGACAGAAACACTAGATTTTTTCACAGTAGTGTCATTCAAAGAAGGCAGAGGAACAAAAATTTGAGGCTAAAAAACTTGGAGGGTGATTGGCTGGAAGATAAAAAGGAAATTCATATGATTTTCAATGATTTTTACAAGAAACTATTTAGCTCTGAAGGCCCTAAACTGTTACATCAGTCCCTAGCTTATGTCAAGAAGGTAGTGTCGGTTGAGGATAACACAGAGTTAACTAGACCAGTAACAAACATTGAGATTGAAGAGGCGGTTTTTCAAATTGGAGCTACCAAAGCACCAGGTCCAGACGGGTATTCTGCTCTGTTTTATCAATCATCATGGCAAACGGTTAACAAGGAGATCTGTGGAATGGTTGCTGATTTCTTTGAGGGCAAGGCTGACATTGGAAATCTCAATGAAATTAACATAGTATTGCTGCCAAAGATAGATAAACCAGAGGGTGTGCAACATTTTCATCCAATAGGTCTTTGCAATGTCTCATACAAAATCATTGTCAAGATATTAACTAGGAGATTGAGGAATTTGATGGACAAAATTATATCTCCAAATCAAAGGGCCTTCATAGCTGGTCGGATGATACAAGATAACATAATCTTAGCCTATGAAGCCTTCCATTACTTGAAGCACAAGAAGAAAGGTAAAAAGTGGGAGTTTGCCTTAAAAATTTATATGAATAAGGCTTATGATAGAGTGGAATGGGACTTTCTTGCTGTTGTGATGTTGAGCATGGGTTTCTGTCATAAATGGGTCAGTTGGATAATGGAATGTATTACCTCAGTGGGCTTTCATTTGAAGGTGGATGACCATTATGTGAGTTCCTTTAATCTTGAAAGAGGGGTAAGGCAAGGTGATCCCCTTTCTCCATTCATGTTTATCATCATGTCTGAAGTTTTATCACTGATGATCCAGTAACACATCGATAGGGCTGATCTAAAAGGCATCAAATTGGCAAGGAAAGCACCCACTCTTTCCCATTGTTTTTTAGCTGATGATGCACTTTTGTTTCTAAGGGCAGACGAGATGAATTGTAAGGTGATACTCATGATTCTCGATACATATTGCAAGGCATCAGGTCAGAAGATTAATCTAGACAAATCAAGTCTCTTTTTCTCTGCAAACACTCCAAGGAGGGTGAAAGAAAACATAGTTGCTTGCTTAGGTGTCAAATACACAGAACACCCCGGAAATACCTTGGTCTTCCAACTATTTGGGGGCGGTTAAAGGCTGGTGCACTGGCTTCAGTAAGGGATAAGATGGGGATAAAATTAATGGGCTGGAAGCAGAAAATGTTGACTTTTGTTGGCAGAGAAACATTAATTAAAGCGGTAGCCAACTCCATTCCTGTTTACCCAATGACATGCTTCCTTTTCCCCAAGAAAACATGTGTTGAGATTGATCGGTTGATTTATGGCTTCTGGTGGGGTCAAGGTGATGAATCTGATGCAATTCACTAGAGGAACTGGAGGTATATGACAGCAAAGAAGATTGATGGAGGGATGAGATTTAGAGATCTTTTATGTTTCAACAAAGCTTTATTGGCCAAAACCGCTTGAAAGATCTTACAGCAACCAAATGAGCCTTGGTGCAAAATTCTCAAAGGGATCTACTTCCCAAATGAACACTTCCTGAGAGCAAGAAAAGGTAGAAGGGCATCATGGGGCTGGAGTAGCATTTTAGAAGGAAGGGAGCTGCTACTTGAAAGGATATGTTGGAAAGTTGGGAATGGGAGATCGATACTTATTTGGAAGGATCCATGGGTACTTGGTTTAAATGGATCCAGCCTACAATACGAAGGAGAGGAAGCGGTAACAGATGATAGTAAAGTAGCAGACATTATTGTGAATGGAAAATGGGATTTAAGCATGATTAATGATAAAATCAGTTCAAAGTCCAGAGAAAAAATTATGAAGACTCCTATATTCAATAATGCAGAAACTGATCAAGTCATATGGTTGGCAAATAAGGATGGTGCCTATACTGTGAAGTCTGGGTACACAGTGGCAAGGAATAGTCAGGACTTGATACAGGTCAAAGACCTAGGTTCATCATTTCATATCCCAAAGGACATGTGGAAAGGCATTTGGAAGGTATTGACCCCACCTAAAATCCAACAATTCTTATGGAGATTAGAACAGGGGCCATTGCTACCCAAGATGCCTTGTACAAGAGGAAATGCTCAAAAAATCCTATGTGCCCTGTTTGTCGAGTTGAGAGAGAAACCATTGAGCATATGTTATTTCTCTGCCCTTGGACCAAATTTTGTTGGTTTGGCTGCCCACTGGGTCTCAAGTTTAGTAAGTGGTCCATGAAAAGATGTGAGGAATGGTTGTGTGACATGTTGTATGGAAAGGAAATATTAGATGATTATGGCAAGTCCATTTTTGCCACTATGTGCTGGTGGATTTGGAAAAAGAGGTGTAACTGGGTATTCAGAAAGGAGGAACTTGATGCTAAAGATGTTGTACGTATTGTAAATATTCAGGTGGAGGAGTTTTGGAAAGCTAAAACAAAAGAAGATAGTGCTGGCAAGAAAATCTATGGGGAGAAGATTGAAAGACCTTTACGGTGGAAGATGCCTCCCAAAGGAATAATCAAATTTAATTTCGATGGTTCCTTCAAGGAAGCCTTAGGGGATGTAGGAATTGGGGTAGTCTGCAAGAATGATGAGGGTGCTTTTATTGGAGGCATATAGAAATCTACGTTGGCAATATCTGCCTTTATGTCTGAATGCTTTGCGCTGAGGGAGGCATTATTATGTCGAAATAAGTTCCGTGGGATTGAGGTAATATTTGAAACAGATTGTGAAACTCTGTACAGAATGATGAAAAGTAAAAATACATCTGGGTGTGAATGGTACTGCAGGGACCTAATGAAGGAAATTATGGGGATGACTAAGTCTATGGAAGGCGTGACTTTTTCTCTTGTCTCTAGACAAGGAAATAATGCTGCTGATTTTTTAGCAGCAAGTGTAGCAGGGGAGATGCATCAGTCTGTGTGGCTGTCTAGTGCTCCATCTTCCTTAAGTAAGGTTTTGGTCCAAGACTTGGTAATTCCCAATGCCAGCAGATCAGATTGTCCCACGGGAAGTGACAGGGAAGGTATTGGCTAATAGCAATTTTTGGTGCCTGAACTACTGATAGTAATATAGTCGTTTATTTCTGTTTGCTTTGTTTGCAGGTTTATAATTGAGAGATTTTTCTTTGATAGACTATAGTATACTTGAGTAGATATTACCTTTAGTTCTGATTACATGTTATAGGTTAATTGTTGGTAAGATGTGAGTTAGGTTGTAATGATAGGTATTTTCTAAGAGTTCTATTTGGCTTCGGCTATTGGTGGTTGTACTTTTGATTTGATATTAATAAAATTGACTGTTTCGGGCAAGAAAAAAATTAAAAAATATACACACACACACTCACAAATACCTATTACAAGGGTCACTGTAACCATGTTGGCCCCCACAAACATGACTCCATTATTAATATAAACAAACACGTATATATTTATTTTTCTTTAATCAAACGGCTAGGAAGTTGTTAGAGGGAATAGTGGGATTTGACCATGAAATTCTGTTTCATAAATATTTATTTGAATAAATTTTAATTTAAAATAATATAAACACAAATTTAAATTATTATAAACAAATAAATGTTTTATTTAAAATACTTAAGAATGCCATTAGTGGGAGTAGTGGGTTATTGCACATATATTAGAAGTTATTTCTTAAGTTAAATATATAAAATAAAATGCTAAAAAAATTATAAAATAAAATATATAAAAATAAAGAATAAGTTAGGTGAAGTGTTTTTGTGGTTGCCTGAGGGTTTCTCAAACCGCTGCTTTTATATAGTAATAAAATGTAATATATATATTAAAAATGGTAAAATTAGAAAAAAAGTTAAATTTGAAGGAGAAGTTAAGGAGGGATTTAAAATTTTTCTTAACTATATGTGTATGTTTGGAAAGAACAAAACAATGGGAAACAATAAACTTATGGTTTCAGAAATTCTTTTTTAAAAGCCGATATAATTCATATAATTACCACAGAAATCATATGTGTTATGTTACAAATGATTTGTAAATGGCTGAGGTTGGCAATGGGTTTG
The DNA here is from genome assembly GCA_037074495.1 of Acacia confusa. Taxonomy (NCBI): domain Eukaryota; kingdom Viridiplantae; phylum Streptophyta; class Magnoliopsida; order Fabales; family Fabaceae; genus Acacia; species Acacia confusa. The sequence goes on along the minus strand of CM073507.1, from coordinate 252,454 downwards.
GAGGGAAAGGGACGAGGGAGGAGCTACGAATGATGAATTCTTCATCTTCATCTTCATAACCTTCCACCCCACGAACCCTAACCCCAATATGTTCCCTCCTTCCTGCAATCCGCTGCCCGACCTCTCTACAGCTCTCTCATCCCTCAACAACCTCATTCATCTCTTTCACCGCACCTTTCATTCTCTCCCTACTCTCTTTCGACCTCACTCTCAAAACCCTAACCTCCATCTCATACAATGCCCTTTCAATCATCACCACCTCATGCCTCCCGAGTTCCTTTTTCTTCACCACCTCCGTTGCCCTTCCTCTCCCCGCCCTCTTCCCAATCCCGATGACCTCCTTCATTCTCTCTCTTACCCCAAAACCCTCCACCCCAATGATCATTCCCGCCAGGACAACCGCCCCCAACAAACTCTGCATGATCCTCGTTCTGAACTCTTATTCTCTTTGGAGGATTTCGTCGACTTTGGTTTTAACTTCTTTTACCGTGATTGCCCTGGTGTGTTTACTTCGTCCGATGTGGATGCTATGAAGACAACCTTTACGCTTCCTGGTATATTATCAATTGAATGCGTTGATTTTGTTGGGGCTAGTGATGTAGAGATTAAGTATTCTGAGCGAAAGCATTTGGGAATTCTTCCCTCCGAGTACTGGACTATCAAGAAGGAGGTCGAAGCTTGGAATGATTATCCTACTACATACTCGTATGGCGTTCTTCATGCGATTCTAGGTATAGGAATTACAAAGGAATGTGATTTCATGAAATGGATACTGGCAAATTCACCCAGATATGGTGTTGTGATTGATATGGCTATGCGACAACATATATTTTTACTGTTTAGTTTATGTTTGAAGTCGATTCTCAGAGAAGCTTTAAATACGTTGGATGTGTTGAACAATCAGCTTTTGGAGTTAAATTGGGCGAGTATGGGCTTTGAATGTCCCATTTTGGTTCGGTCATTGACATGGTTAACATCACAAACTTCAATTTTGTATGGTTTAGAAAAAGGAAAGCAATTTGTTCTTGATTTGTTTAAGATCTTCATTTTAGATGGTGCATCAGCTCTGTTATTGTTTTCCTTTGGGAAAGCCCAGAATAAAAATATTGCCAGCATGGACACGGAGTACGCAAAATTTGACATTCTGCAAGAAAGAAATGAGCACTGTGGGCAGAATAACATTGTCGATGGAACTGTTTGCAGCTGTAATGTTTCTGTGTCCCAAGTTGCAGCAGCTATTGCAGCCTTGCATGAGCGATCTTTGCTTGAAGATAGAATTAAGAGACTGTGGTTCTCTCAGCAACCAAACAAATTTCAGCTGTATGTTGCTTTCACATCCCCCCCCCCCCCCAAAAAAAAAAAAAAAAAACCTATCGTAGACAGGTTCCTCAAGTCACAGGAATATATCTGTATTTAGCTTCCCATAAAAGTTATGGGCATGTGCAAATGCCTAATGTTCCAAATTCACGAAATTTGGAAAAGGTTATGATTTTGCAAATTTCAGTCATCAGTTAGTAATCTCATGCGAATTTACCTCTCACTATTCGGGGCAGATGAAATTTTGTTACAGATTACATATTTTCACATAGAAGTGTATATCTATCTTTTAGCATTCTGGGTTTTTCTTTCTTGCCAGTTGGCTACTATGTGTGCACGTGTGCTGCACCTTTCACTTTGCTTTCTCTGCATGTTTTATTTTTCTGTAAACTATTAAGAGATGTCATTGATCTGACATTTGCGAACATCATGTTTGATTTGCCCCTGATCATTATCAACTAAGTTACTGTGAATGCTATGTCCGAAAATAGACCTTTTATATTTTATCTTTTTCCATTAGGGTTGCTGAGCATTGTCGTTTGACTGAGAAAGCAAACGAGGAGAGGAAGAAGAGGCCTGATTATAGAGCTTTAATTGACTATGATGGGCTTCCTCGGCAGCAATCATCCAACATGGTAAATTTGATTAGATGTGAATGAGCAGCAGAGTTTTCTGAGCTACATTTGCTTAAATCGTGTTCTATCATAATCAGATGGGCTTTTACTTTTTTTTTTTGGGCCTTGATTAGAGCACCAATGAACTAATTTGCTTCAATGATATGTTGGACCCTTATTTTAAGTCTAAATCTCTTCATATTACATCAGGGGACTGCCAATAAAATGTCAATAACATCAGAGAAACTAATTCTAAATATTTTTTGATGCTCTTTTTTATAAATTTAAAAGTACTCCCCACTACATGTACTTATATATATAAACTTTCTGTTGGTTACAGGGAACAACTGGAGTGAAGACACGGGAGGAGTTACTAGCTGAAGAAAGAGACTACAAACGTAGAAGAATGTCTTACCGTGGCAAGAACATAAAGAGATCTACTGTACAGGTCAGAATCTATTAAAATATTTTTCTACAAGCATGACTAAATAGTACTGTGGTAGAGCAAGACCGAAGAGAACACTCAACGGGTTATTGAGCAAGACCTTTTAGTTAATAATTTATCAAGAGATTTGGTTTTGATTGAACTCAATAGCATGGTGTGATCCATGTAGCCGACCCACTTAGTGGGATAAGACTTTGTGTTATTGTTATTGTATAACTAAATAGTACCTTGACACTTCATTTCTTGTGGAAAATCACTATGAAAATTTTAATGCAACCTATTTAGTAAGCTTCATATTAAATTCTGTTCTCCTTTTGAAGGTGATGAGGGATATAATAGAGGAATACATGGAAGACATCAAGCAGGCAGGAGGTGTTGGGAGCCCTATGAAGGAATCTGATGAGAGTGGGATGTTGCCATCGGAATCTTTTTCTCACCGTGACAGAGATATTGAAGCAACGATTTTAAGAAAAGGCATTCATGAGTCATCTGCGGTAACAGCTTGCAATCCAAGTCATTATGAGAAGAGATCACGAACTAACTATTGTAACAAAAGCAAAGTTATCGAGGTCCTAGAGGATGCCTCTCCTAAAGATTATGAACAACCTAGACAAGGACATTCCAGAAAACAGGGATATATTGAAGATCATTGGAATACTGTGCATGCACGTTATGGTAGAAAACATGCTTCTAGAAGCCCTGAAGGACCCAAAAGTTATAGCCCATCTAATGGCAGTATCAGTCGTCACAGAAAACATGATTATTCAAGTAGAAAAAAGTATGATCAGAAGTCAAGATCCAGAGATAGGTGGCTAGGAAACTCACTCAGGAATCATGATTATGATTCTCCCTTGAAAAGTGCATTTGAAGATCGATATGACCCTTCTGAATCTGTCGATGAAGATGATGTCTCCTCCGGTACTAAATGATAAACTCTGGTGACAGCCATCATTTACCGTGTCTTACCGGAACTCTGAAGGTACAGCATCTGGAGCAGGTATTTTTTGTTGTTGTTATATATACCATCTGGCTTTAGCTTTGTATAGATTCCAAAAAGTTCTGCTTTTTGATGCTGTTATGTGCATAACTTTGCAGTAAGAAGTTATCTGGCTTCAGCGTGTAACTGTATCCTCCTTTGTATCCTTCAACTTTGAATTTTGTTCATTTAAGAAAATTTTGCTTGGGTTTATGGTTTTGTTCATTATGTTTGTCATTTTTTTCCCTTAAAGTAAAGCAATAAAAAATGGCAATGATAGCAACAATCTATCATTATGCTATAAATCTACATTGAAATTTGTAAGATCAGTGTGTATTTCAGTTCAACTTGTGATTGTTTTACTTTCACCTTAACAAAATTACATAAAGAATCAGTTATGTATTTTCTTTATGAATCGAATCATGTTAGACACAATTTATGTTTTTTTTTTTTTTTGGGTGCTGATATGCTTTGCTTTAGATATGAACAGATGAACTTCTGACAGAGCTTAGGCGTGTGTTCCTCATTTTGTTGCTATAGATATTGATATGCAACAGCAATAGTGGGCACCTGTAACATCTATCATATTTCGGGCCTCTTAACAGGCAATTATTGGCAATAATTTGTACTTGCCACTTCTCGCAAATTTTCTGATCAACATTAGCTTGCCCGCATTTCCTGATCATGTGGTCTTAGACTACACTTTGAATTCTCGATGCATGCAAAAGGGTGGTCGGGCAATGCTTGTCATTACCCTGCTAGGACTTCCTCACGACAAAATGAATTTTAAATGAAGTTCATGTTTCAACAAAGCCTGAAAATGAGATTACATTTCTTGAAATGTCTCTGCTACTTTCTTTTGCATTGATTTCTTGCTAGGCACAGGAGAATCTTTCATTTCCTTCCCTTGTTAACTCAGATTTTTGTTCGCCTTTGTTCACTCGGAGCTACAGAAACCTTTCCTTTGGGTTGACTTGTTTAATTGTTTAGTTTATTTTAGACAGCCAGGAGGGGAGCTCGTGTTGCAGATTATATAATAGGAAGAGTTATGATAAAATGCGTGGAGGGTGGATCTTGGAGGGGAGATAAATTCACCATGGGAAAATATTCTTGAATCTTGACTGCCAAAATCCGAAAGGGTGTCGTTGCCTCGAGGGAGAGATGACACAAGCGATTTATTTGCGGCGGGAGTGTCCTGTCAAGGATCAGTTGCCTCTTGTCAAAATTTTTTGTATATTTTCATTCCCGCGTGTTTTAAGATATTTCATAGTGCAAAAGAATCGTGTGCCCAGCGCTTTTTGTAAACACTGGGATTTGGTTGGTTTCTTAGTCAAATAATGGGCCTCCGGAAGCTTTAAGCTCAGTTATGGCAGATGAACATTTTAGCCTAATTGTTTGTTGTATGCAAGTTACTACGACTTCTTTCCATGCAACTTGTGTGTAAAGGTTTGGAGTGTTTATGAATCTAATTTGGGCTTTTCGGATTTAAAATTTCGAAAATGATGAATTTCCTTTAAACAAGTGATAGTTGATAGTGGAAGTTGTCAGCAAAAGAAGTTTATTAAAAGAATATGAGAATGAAAGTTGATTTAGAATATCAAAATTTATTTTGGAAGGTTATGATGAGCAGAGTACCACATGCTGATCAAAATCCGTGAGCAAGAAACATTGTTTCCACATCAAAAATGAATTTTAAAAAATTCTACCGAGACTCGTATGCTAAAGGAATCTTTTTAGCCTGGAGTGCAAGCTACATAGAGGGGTTTGTAGGCAATGCATATGCAAGTTAAGCTTGGGATCCACTTATCTGTATGCCTTCATATTTTTACACTTAGGCAACATTAAAAAACTCTGAAAGTATAACATACAATATTTGTATGGTTTCGAATTTTTTTTAGTAATGTGTTTTTTTTTGTAAGAGTAATGTGTTGTTTTTACTGTCTACTCATAGCCACCAACAGAAAGATGGAGACAGAATGAACAAATGGGTCGAAATAGATATATACCCTTGGGAATTGTAACCAACAATATCCTGCAATAATACTAGTACTCTGAAAGACTATTATCACCAAATCTATTGGTAAAAACTAGCCAAGTCACACCATAAAAAACTTAAAAAGAGATCAAACATCTCCTCCTCCGGTCATAGTTAGGAAAGGAGATGCCGTGAAATCACGCCCGAGAGAAGGAACACCCACCACCGTCTTTGAAGTTTTCTATAAAGAAAGCAAGAGAGATGCCCGTGATTAGTGGGGGAACATTTTGAAAGTTTGCTTTTTGAACGACGCTCCAAAATAAAATAGTATTACCAAGATAATAGTAAAATAAAATTGAATCTTCATCGCATTATCTGAATGTTGAAGTTCTGTGGTGGGTTTTATGAAGAGCGGCAGAAAAGTGTTGAAGGCAGAGACAGAGTACGTGGAAGCGTTGCATTGGTGCCCTGTCTGTGACGACTCCCATTCCCGCATTATTGCTGCCTTCATGCTTTGCCTTGTCAGTCTTATCATTCATCTTCAATATACTGCTCCTTTTCCAGCACTAAATATAAAGCAAAATTGAATTTTTTTAATATATAAGAAAAGTTAATTAAATTATTTTAAATATTTATATTTATCATTTTTTCTTCAAATTATTTACATATAAAATAATATGTAATATGATTGAGTAACCTATTTAATTTTTCAAAAAAAAATTCAAATCTATTTTATTTTTGGAATCATAGGAAGTACTATATTTTTTTCAGTCTCCTGTTGGAGTTAACGTTGGAAAAATACGTAAATTGAAACAAACTCTTTTTACAAACTTATTTTGTATATTATATATATGGGAAAAACACTTCTCATGTTGTAGGAGAAGTGTTTTCTTATGTTACACACACATGAAATAGTGGGACCCCCCACACACACATATATATAGTAATTCATATATGTATATGTGGGTCCCACTATTTTATGTGTGTGTGAGAATCTTAATTTTCTCATGCAACATGAGAAAATTAAACCTCTATATATATATATATATATATATATATATATATATATATATCACGTTAAAAAAGCAGCTTACACCGTTAATCTAAGCTGACACTATTTATGATAAAAAATCCGGTTTTGCATTTGCATCAAACACCCTAATGTTCTAGCATCTTGGTGTTGAGTTTTCGAGTCCTTCCAGCAATTTAATGCTCCCTTCGTTCTTATATTTTTTGTATCCTTTTAGCGGAATCAGGAAATTCTTAAAAAACAATTAAATGTATAATTATATAGGAAATTTAATTTCCCCAAATAAAAAGATCTCCTATTTATGAATGGTTCAGAACAAATAATACTCCCTCTAATTCAAAATATAAGAGTTAAATACTCCCTCTGGTCTTTATTATAAGGCACCAACTACCCATAAATTTTGGTCCTTTTTATAAGGCACCAACTACATTTAACTAACTTATTTATTACTATTTTCCTATTATGCCCTTACTTTAACAAACTTCTTTAAATCTATCTCATTAAAGTAGGGATAAAGTAGGAAACTTTTATCAATTTTAGGCTCATTTAATGTCTTAACTTCCATTTCTTGGTTTGTGAGAAAAGATAGTTGGTGCCTTATAATAAGGACCAGAAGAGTACTTATTTACATTTATGATTTATCAATAAGTTAGTTAAAAGTAGTTAAAAACAATAAATGAGCAAGATATCTACATTCTTTTACTAATATACCCTTATATATTGAAGAGGTTAAGTAGCAAATCCGCCCCGAAAGTATACGTCAAGGAGCAATGTTGCCCTGTAAGTGTTTTTAGGTTCAATTTTACCCAAAAATTCTAAAAACATAGCAATGTTGTTATTTTTCATTAAAAAACTAATGTTGACTATTAAGAAATTGTCGTTAATTGTCAACTTTTTAATGGAAAAAAAACAAAATTGTTACTTCTTTTAGACTTTCAGGGCAACATTAAGCCAAAAAAACTTTCAAGCAATATTACTCTCAGACGTATACTTCTGGGACGGATTCACTACTTAACCCTTTATTGAATGAATAAGTAAGAGAGATAACAAATGAGAAAAATAATGTAGTGGAGAAGAATGATGAGAGAAAGTGTGACAATTTGGAAAAAAAAGTATTAAATGCGAAGACAAAAGCAAAGCGGTCTTATAAAAAAAATCACAAACCTTCAGAAGTTTGATTCTTATATTTTAAATAAGAAAGAGTAATGACAAAATGATGAAAGAAAATGTATGTAATATAATAATTAATTGAGGGTAAAATAGAGAAAAGTGTATTTATTATGGAGATAAACTTAATTTTTTTTTTTTTACATTTAGGTACAAACCCATTAAAAGAAAACTCTTATATATATAGAGAGAGAGAGGGAGGGAAGGGGACGGAGGAGTATTATTTAGAGTCCATTCAGCATATAAATCATAAATAAAATTATAGTGTTAAATGTAACTGAAGATAAAGCAATTCCCTCTCGAGTCTTGACGCTGCAGGCCATCATCTGCGCTGGTTAGTGATTTTTTGGGAAGGTAATTATGGAGAGATTTGAATCCCAAAAAATAATATGGCCAGCATAGGAATTTTGAAACAAGCTATGTGTTGTGTATGCAGACGCGGGAGAAAGCAAAGTGCCAAAATGAAAGGAATGAATATGATAAGATGTTACACTGTTCAACTGCAACTGATTCTGCTTTCCCCTATCCTCTCATCCCTTATCCATTTCTGTGGTTCCCATTCTCTTCTTACTTGCGTGACCCTATCAAACTGATTCATTCCCTGCTTCACTACTCCCTCCACCATCTCGCTCCTCTCTGATATTCTCAACAGAAGGTGCTGCCCCGCCTGCATTATGGAGTCTTTAATTTGCTAATGCTAACGCAGCCACGTAACCCCACAATACTTCTCTGCCCCACCCTCCACATGTCGATAAGATAAGCTAACTTCTTTGCATGAAACTGTGGCGTGACACGCACTCACTGGTCCTGTCCTCCCTCTGCATGCACACTGTACAAAGCATTCTCGTTATGATACGTTGCTGCTTTATCTTAAGTAGTGGCCCATTATTAAATCAAAAGAAAAGACACTATCGGTTAGTTGGGGCAGACTTCAGTTAGCAGGCCATTACAAAATTATTAAACCTGCAAAATCACCATTTTTATCTTGACAGGCCCAATCTATATATAGGGGGACAACCCGCTGTTAGAAAACTAAACGATATAAACATGTTAAACACAAATTAATATTTAGATCAATGTGGAAAAATGAAATAGGGATCATAAATACCTCCCGTCATTGATTTGTTTCAGAAGCTAACAAAGGACAAACTCCAAGTTTCAATCCTTCTAAACCTTCTCTCTGAATCTGCAGATGGTGTGCTTTCCTCAATTTCAGAGTTGGCTCAGGGGACCAAAAAAAAAAAATTTCACGATGCTCTTACCCTCTGGCCATCACAGAGATAAAAAGGTAAGGCATTTATGTGTATTAATTAGCAATTATTGCTTATTGATTGGGCCGTTACAAAATTAATGGACGGTTACAAAGCAGGAATTAATGTGGGTCACTTAATAGAATTAATGGAATATTAATTATAATTTAAAATTCCAACATTCTCCCACTTGGTCCACATACTTCAGTATATACTTCTGAGAAACAAAATGCATGGATCATAGAGATAGGTCCTCTTAAGCGAGTAATATCTTCCATGTATCACAGTGCATCATGTTTCCCAAGCCCAAATAACTTAATGAATAAACCTTACGTTTATTCTTGGTCCAAACTCAATGATATTTCTCAAATTTAAACAAATAAATGTGTACACAACTGAAATGAGAAAAACATCACAAATGGGGTTCCATAAAAAAACAACGTTCTTACAACGAAAGAAAATCATTCAAAATGAAATTCAAAGAAGAGCATTAATTCCCATCCTTTCCATGTGATCCCTAAACACCATCGGTGGCATGCCTTTAGTTAAAGGATCTGCAATCATCAATTTGGTGCTAATGTGTTCGACAACCACTATTTGATGCTTGACACGTTCTCTTATGGCTAGATACTTAATGTCGATGTGTTTGCTTTGACTACCACTTCTGTTGTTCTTAGCCATAAACACAGCAGCCGAATTGTCACAATATATCTTCATTGGCCTAGCAATTGAATTCATGATTCTAAGCCCACTGATGAACCCCTTCATCCACACACCATGTGAGGTAGCCTCAAAACATGACACGAACTCAGCTTCCATTGTAGAAGTAGCAATCAAAGACTGCTTCTTGCTACTCCATGACACAACTCCACCGGCTAGCATAAAAATGTATCCAGAAGTGGATTTCCTTGAGTCAATGCAACCAGCGTAATCTGAATCGGAGTAACCAATCACTTCTAGATTGTCCATTCGTTTGTATCTAAGCACGTAATCCTTAGTCCCTTGAAGGTATCTCAACACCTTCTTCACAGCTTTCCAGTGGTCCATACCTGGATTACTCTGATATCTCCCTAGCATTCCAACAGCAAAAGCAATGTCAGGTCTGTACCAGACCTAAGCATACATAAGGCTTCCTACAGCTGAAGCATAAGGGATGTTTTTCATTTGTTCCCTCTCAAAATCATTCTTTGGGCACTGGTTCAAACTGAACCTGTCGCCTTTCACAATGGGAGCTACGCTTTGTGCACAATGCCTCATTCGAAATCTTTCCAAAACTTTGTTGATATAAGTCTCTTGAGACAAACCTAAAACACCTCTACGTCTGTCTCTTTGTATCTTAATGCCAATGACATAAGATGCTACTCCCATATCCTTCATTTCAAAGCTTTTAGAGAGGAATTGTTTCACTTCATGCAAAAAGTCATTATCATTGGTTGCAAGCAGAATATCATCCACATAAAGAATCAGAAAATAAATCTTGCTCCCACTGACCTTCTGATATATACATTCATCCATAACGTTCTCCACAAAACCAAAAGAAGAGATAACGTCATGAAATTTTAAATACCATTGCCGGGAAGCTTGTTTCAATCCATATATGGATTTTCTGAGCTTGCATACCAAATGCTCACCATCACTAGAGGAAAATCCTTCTGATTGTTTCATGTAAACCTCTTCCTCTAGTTCTCCATTGAGAAAGACCGTTTTCACATCTATTTGTTGCAGCTCCAAATCAAAATGTGCAACTAATGCTAGAATGATGCGAAGAGAATCTTTCTTAGATACAGGAGAAAATGTCTCCTTGTAATCGATTCCTTCTCTCTGAGTGAATCCTTTGGCCATGAGTCTTGCTTTATGTCTGTCAATGTTGCCTAATGAATCTCTCTTTGTTTTGAAGACCCATTTACATCCAATGGCCTTCACATCATCAGGCAACTCAACAAGATCCCAGACTCTATTGAATGTCATTGAATTCATTTCATCCTTCATAGCATCATGCCATGACGCTGAATTTCTACAGTTCATGGCTTGTGAAAACGTTTCAGGATCATTTTCAGCTCCTACATTATAGTCAGATTCTTGCAGATACACAATGTACTCACTAGGTATCGTTGATCTTCTTGTTCTAGTAGATCTCCTTAATGTTGTCTCATTATCTTGAGGAACTTGTTGTCCAACTGGTTGTTCAACAACTTCTTGTTGTTCCTCATTGACAACTTGATCTACTAGATCAATATCAGCTGGTTGTGGATCTTGAATGACTGGTTGTACAACATTCGGTTGAACTAAAGGAGCATTATTAACAACCAGTGGCAAACTTGAAGTAGAAGGTTGGCTATCTGAATGATCATTTTCAGAAACAAGGTTTCTAAATTGATCGCTCCCACTAATCAAGTCATGTTCAAGAAATTTGGCATTCCTTGATTCCATAAATCTAGTGGTATGAGATGGACAGTAGAACCTGTACCCTTTAGACCGTTTGGCATATCCAATGAAATACCCACTAATGGTCCTTGGGTCCAGCTTCTTTTCTTGTGGATTATAAATTCTAACTTTAGACGGGCATCCCCAAATGCGTACATGTCACAAACTTGGTTTCTAACCCTTAAATAACTCAAATGGCGTCTTTGAGACAGCCTTGGTTGGTACCCGGTTTAATATGTACACTAATGTCTTAAGTGCATCAGTCCACAAGAACTTAGGTAACTTAGAGCTACTAAGCATACTTCTCACCATGTCTAATAATGTTCGGTTTCTTCTTTCTGCTACGCCATTCTGGTCTGGAGAACCAGGCATGGTGTATTGGGCAACAATCCCATGTTCTTGAAGAAACTTCGCAAATGGACCAGGTGCTTGTCCATCTTCAGTGTATTTACCATAATATTTACCACCTCTATATGATCTCACGATCTTAATTTGTTTACCACGTTGTTTCTCTACCTCAGATTTGAATACCTTAAAGGCATCCAATGCTTCATGCTTGTTATGAAGCATGTAGAGATACATGTATCGTGAGTAATCATCAATAAAAGAGATGAAATATTTCTGACCATAGGCGTCCATTTCAGGACTACAAATGTCTGTATGTATGATTTCTAACAATTCAGTACTCCTCTTAGCACCTTTCTTTGATTTGTTAGTCTGCTTTCCCTTTATGCAGCCTACACAAGTCTCAAAATCAGTAAAGTCCAGAGTACTAAGTACCCCTTCCTTCACCAATCTTTCAATTCTCTGAATGGAGATATGTCCCAATCTCCGGTGCCATAACATAGAAGAATCCTCATTCATAACACTACATTTCGAACCAACTAAAACATGCATGGCATCATAAGTAGTATCATGTTGTAAGTAAATAAGAAAAAGACCGTTAGACAATGTACCATTCCCAACTTTATTTGATTTATAAAACAGATCCAAAGATGTCTCATAAAACAAAAAGGAATAATCCAAACGTACAAGTCTTGAAACAGAAATTAAGTTCCTAGTGAAACTTGGAACATAAAAAGTCTTTTCCAAATTTAAAACATAGCCACTACTTAGAACTAAACTGCAGGTCTCTAAAGCCTCCACATGCGAATGAATCCTTCCACCCGAGTAGATGAATTGTTCACTTCCCAATGGCTTCCTTAGGTACCCTGCAAGGTATTCGAAATATATGGATTGTAGAACCAGAGTCAACCCACCAAGTGTCATCAATGCCATCAACCATATTAGATTCATAACAGACAAGTGAGACTGACATACCTTTCTTCTCAAGCCATTGCTGGAATTTAGAGCAGTCCTTCTTCATGTGTCCCTTCTTTTTACAGAAGAAACACTTGGATTCCTTCTTGATTCCACCTTGGGGTGGTGCTTTACCTTTCCCCTTCTTTTTGGCTTGAATCTGACTCTTTTTCTCAGTTTCCAATTTCTCAGTTGCCAAAAATGAGCTCTCTCCCATTTCCAATTTTAGCCTTCCCTCCTCCTGAACACACATGGTCAAAAGTTCATTGATTGACCATTTATCCTTATGTGTGTTATAGGATATCTTGAAGGGTCCGTATGCCGATGGAAGAGTGTTTAGGATGTAGTGCACGAGAAAAGAGTCAGACATGTCAACCTCAAGTTGCTTTAGTTGAGTTGCAATCTCCCTCATTTGCATGATGTGCTCACGCACACCTTTCACTATAGTAAGTCTTAGGGATGAAAACTTCATGATTAGGGTGCTGGTAAGTGCCTTATCTGAAGTCTGAAATTGATCATCGATCGCCTTCAAAAGTGGCTTGATTTTGTCATGCTGTTCGATAGAACCACGAATGCTAGCAGAGATTGAAGTCTTTATGAACATAACTGAGAGACGATTGGATCGCTCCCACTTTTCATAAAGGTCAACCTGATCTGGAGTGCTAGTTGCAGTAATGGCAGGTGGTTCGTCTTTCCTTATAGCATAATCAATATCCATCCAACCCAAATGGAGAAGGACTCTCTCCCTCCATACCTTATAGTTATCACCCCTCAGTTCGGGAATATCACATTTCATATCAGAGATATTCACAGGTTGCTTAACTGCATAATCGTAAAATACATGCTTAAATAATAAAAATTGAGACTAATAAACCAAATCATGTTTTACCAATGTAAATCATGCTAAAATTCATAAATCTACTGACATACAACTTGCCTGTGGGCTAAAGTTTTAATTCAATTATATTCATATTTCTTATGATAAAACTACCAAATTATGTCCTCATTCTTAATTCCTGTGGGTAAATTAAGAATATAATTTGATATTCTACCCTAATTAATCATACAAAAATATATAATAAAAATTTCTGTGGGATAAAATTTATTATATTACATATGATTAATTACAACTAATGTTATTATGTGATTATACAACTCGATATATAATTTTAACTAATAAAGATGTTGTGGCTACTCTCTAATTAATTAAAAATATATAGATCACTTAACATTAATATTTAATATCGCAATAAACTATAAGCAATATTAAAATAAAATTGGGTATTCATGTCTAACAAAAATTGCATAATTAATAATTAATTTATGCAAATAACAGAATATAATAATCACATGAAAACACAATTTTAAATAAATTTCATATTTATATTTAAATCAAAACATATAAATATAAAAACCCAAAAATTGCACAAGTGTCATCGTAGCTAAATGGTCTAGAGAAAACACTCAAGGCTCTAGACCTAAGCCATGTGGGTTCAAATCCCACTTAGACATTTTTTTTTTTAAATTTGAAAATCTGTTTTTTTCAGTAAAAAAAAATCATTAAATATAGTAAATGTTGAAAATCTGACCCAAGGGCATGGCGCAGCTGGCATAACACCAGCCACTAAGGCGCTCAAAGTTCACTGGTCTCTGGTTCGAATCCCCTGGCGCCAGGTCTTTTTGTGTTTAATTTTTTTTTTATTCTAAAATCAAAGTGCGCCTGGCCCAAAAACGAACCCAGCCCAGTTGCCAAAAATGCAGACTGCCAAAAATGAATCCAGACCGCCAAAACAGCCCAACAATGCGCCTCCAATTTTGCCGATGAAAACCGACGGCTTCACATCCTCAATGGAATCCAGATACAAACCCAGACCCCAGCCGATGGTATTCAAAGGTAAAACCAAAGCCCAGATTGAAACAATCAATTCAAAATTCCTGATTCATCAAGCAGTATTCATCAAGCATAATCAGAAAAATATAAACAGGAACTCACAAATTATTTTCCAGAAAATCCTAACTGAAACATTCTAATATACAATATGTATCATGATCAAATAAGGATTCAAAGCATCAGGAAATATATGAACACAGAGACAACAATATTCATCGCCTCTCTCCTGAAGTAAACACATATATATTTTATCTGAGTTATATATTGAATAAACTATATATACAATGCCCTCAACAATTTTATCTAAATAAATTGCAGCCAGTGAGTATATATCCAAACTGAAAACCATATTCCGTGAAATCTTAATCAAGGCAAAGGCATATCAATTGCTCTGATACCAAATGTTAGAAAACTAAGCGATCTAAACATGTTAAACACAAATTAACATTTAGATCAATGCGGAAAAATGAAATAGAGATCATAAATACCTCCCGTCATTGATTTGTTTCAGAAGCTAGCAAAGGACACACTCCAAGTTTCAATCCTTCTGAACCTTCTCTCTGAATCTGTAGATGGTGTACTTTCCTCAATTTCAGATCTGGCTCAGGGGACCAAAAAAAAAATTTCACGATGCTCTTACCCTCTGGCCATCACAGAGATAAAAAGGCAAGGCATTTATGTGTATTAATTAGCAATTATTGCTTATTGATTGGGCCGTTACAAAATTAATGGACGGTTACAAAACAGGAATTAATGTGGGCCACTTAATAGAATTAATGAAATATTAATTATAACTTAAAATTCCAACACCCGCCAGTTCAACCACCTACCTCTCGTCTTCCCGCCACACTCAGCAAAAATGCTTTCCTTGTCCGATCACGAGTTGGTTTTAATCTTTGGTCTTTTAGGTATTGTACTTGCTTATTATTAGCACACACAACAATTAATCCTCCCCTTCGGCTCTGTACTGATGATTCTTGTTTATTCTCACTCCTTGTTGCTGTATTGTGTAGGCAACATTGTGTCGTTCACGGTGTTCTTGGCACCCTTGTAAGTAAACTGACAGCTGATTATATAGTGATAAGATGAGGGAGTAAATAAATATATAATAAAAGCTAACGAAGGTGGGTGTGGGTGGCAGGCCAACGTTCTACAGAATATGGAAGAACAAATCGTCGGAAGGGTTCCAATCGATGCCATACGTGGTGGCGCTGCTGAGCGCAATGCTGATGCTGTATTATGGATTCCTAAAGAGCAACGCCATTCTGATTGTGACATCAACAGCATTGGATGCGCCATAGAAGCGGCTTACCTCATAGTGTACTTGATATATGCTCCCAGGAAGCACAAGGTACGTGTACGTCGTACGTATTATATGAATGAATATAATGAACTACTTCATTACTTGTAAGTGATGGATGCATGGATGGTTTTGAAATGGAAATGGGTGCAGATATGGACGGTGGGGATGATGGCGATAGTGAACGGAGGGGGGTTTTTTGGGGGGGGGGGGGGGGGGGGCTCTCGTAATATGCACGGTGGCAGTGAAGGAATGGGAGCGTCGCGTTCATGCTGTGGGATGGATCTGCGCCATTCTCAATACTGCCGTCTTCGCTGCTCCCCTCGCCATCATGGTACGTGTGTGTGTGTGTGTTAAGTAATTAATTAATTAACAAAGCCAAGTGTGTGTTAATGGGTGGCAGAGGAGGGTGATGAAGACCAAAAGCGTAGAATACATGCCGTGGGGGCTGTCATTGAGTCTGACGGTGTGTGCGGTCACGTGGTTTATGTACGGGTTCTTCACCAAAGACTACTACGTCATGGTACCCAATGTGGTGGGATTCATGTTTGGTGTGGCTCAGCTGGCTTTATACTTTGTTTACAAGCGCTCCAACCACAATCACACCCATTCCAAATGCTCACTTCATCAGCTGCCGCCATGCAACTTCATCACTCACACCCTCCACGACGTCGTCTGATCTATTTCCCTTTCTCTTCTCTCTACTTTTCACACGCTGTCAAATAAATTATCAATCATTACGCTTCTTCCTGATTTTCTTTGTTCTTTTTGTAATTCTTGTGCCCAATCCTCTTCTAATTATACAACGTACGCCTTCCTTAACAAACCCAGTCAATACAAGAGTCCAATAAGCTAAATAGAAAATACGCACGCAAGGTCTGAGCCAGATATATTCATACATACAGTTTGCATCGACATGGCTAGTTCATATATTCAAATATATATCAACCAAGTTATAATCACTGACTTTGCTTTTTTTTTTTTTACTAAAACTCAAGTTTCCAAATTCTTGTTATCTTAACTCTGTTCCAAAAGCTAAACACTGATGACTTTCACGGGAGGGCTTTTCATTGAGCTGTGCGCGTGTGTGTGAAAACTAACGGTTATATTTATTACTTAACCTTCTTCCTCCAAGAAACCTGCAAGCTTCCCTGCGCGTACGCCTAAGTTGTCGCGGTGACGATATAATTCTCGGCCTTCTCGTTGATATCAAGTATATATATAATATCTGATCAGCTGTCACGGTGGCCGTTATATGTATGTATGTAGGTACTCACTCCGATCCTAACCAGATTTTATTTTTGAGAGATTAAAGATATGAGTTAAATTAGTTAATTATATTCATTTTCCTAAAATTTGACTTCAAACAGCCCCACCCCGCCTCTCAGGCTACCCCTCCTGTTGTTTTATCACTCGCAAGTTCTATAGACGGTAGTCTGCAGCATTGCCTCTTTCTGATGGGCTTCTCGCGGCTGGCCATTGATAAATAAACTTACACTTGATATATTATCTTTTATAGCATTTTATATTGTCTCTAATATTAATAAAAATATTAAAAATATTGAAATATTGGATCTCCAGTATTTCAATAATCTGATAAAAAAACACATTCGAATATCAACATATAATAGGATATATAGGTGCATTATTAAATTATTATTATGTTTAATTATTATTGGGAAAATATAAATAAGGGTATTTTAGAAAAAAATTGACAAAAATTAGAATTGTCCTATAATTAGGATCAAAACTAACCCTCAAATATTGTCCTATAATTAGGACTGGAGGGAGTAGATTACTACGCAGTAATATTCATCACATATATTTCAAACTAAGTGAATAGATATTTCCATTTTATTGAACAAAGTCGGTCTAATAGTATAAAGCCTTAAAACCCTGTTAGATTTTTTTGGGTCTCATTTTCAAATTCTAGAGAAGATATTTGCGTTAGTCTGATATCGGATTATAATATATAAAAAATATATTTATTTTGTATAATTTTAAATAATACACCTTTAATTCTAATGTATTTTAATTTTGTTGATAATTTGTTTATTTTGATTATATATGCATGGGAATATCTTTATCAATTTTATTTTTATGATGATAATATATTTTAATTTGAACATTTAGATTTAGTATTGATGGATGAAATATAATATTAATTGAAATTGAATCCCCTCATTCTAATGAATTACAGATCTTACTCGTATTACTAAAATTGAATTTAGCGAGAGGCTATTCCAGTCATCTATTCGCAGTTAAGAACGCAGACACTCTAATTAAATTGCATGAACAAGTCAAAGCGTCAAAGCATGCCAAACTATATATATATATATATATATTTGTTTTGTTTTTGCCATCCATCAACCATGTTATGACAATCAAAGCATCAGAATGGCCACTCACAATTTGGAGGATGCCTGGAAAATGAAGCAAAAAGGCAGATGACTCACACACACAACTTGAAGTCTGATACTAAACAGACACGAGTTCATATGATCCAAATGACATTGACCATAATTTCATATGTATGATGATTCGTGTTCTCTAGTTTTGCCTTAATGCGACGTACGTCTTGATGAACAAGTATTTACGCGCACACACACGCACACACACACACAACACCAAGGTACCATTTACATCACGCCGTCATCTGATCTCCTTCCCTCTCTCTCTATATATATACATATATAACGCTTTTTTCTCAATTTGATTCGCTTCTTCATTCATTCATGAACTCTTGGTTACGTTTTGGATCTTTAATTGCTTGCCTTTGAGGCATGGTCGCCATTTGCAATCTCATGCATGGTTGACAACATGAATGGCTAGTCGTCACGGCAACTATTCTGAAAGCAAGGAAAGAAAGAGCAGTTACGAGGCGGTCATGAAAGGACGTACGGGCTCCCGCTTCCTCCTGCAGGCACATGGCTGCTATGGCCACTACTTGATTCAGCTCCTTTAATTTTCTGGAAATTCTCTCTCCACACGTATCTGCACCCGCCATTTCCGGAAATCTTTTCGGGTCTTCGAAAAAGGGTTGCACCTGCTCATTCCATCCATCAACGAGTCCAAAATGCAACATTACTGGCCACCATGCAAGCAAAGAAAATGATGATTAATTTAATTTTAACCACGAAACTAGGTTTTTCTGATGGCGTCGATGGCTCTCCGGCCGTCGGCCGTCCGGTCCACAAGGGATTTGAAGGTTACGTTACCCGTGGTTAAATTGGTTACAAACTCCGGAGCAGAGTATACGTAGGTAGCCATAACTAGAGAAGGAGCGGCAAGCTTGAACAACCCGAAATCTGACAGTTTGGGCATATACAAAATCATGGCCCAGCAAGATATTTGAGCATCTCAGGTCTCTATGTATACATATGACGTGGGGGTTCGCCTTGTCCTGCAAGTACTCCGCTGTATTATTATACGCTATTTTCATCCTATCCAATGCACTTTTGTTCGCCCCATTGTCGGCATGAAACAAGATTAAATTGGTTTGCATGATTCATCGCTCATATAGCAGAGAGAAGAAACAGGGGAAGCAATTCCGATGCCACTAACAACCAAAGGGCTAAGGCTCCTCCATATAACGTTGAAGGAACCCCAGGGGAGATAAGCACGGCCAGGAAATCAACATTATATTGCCACGGCAGGAAGACGAACACGAAGGCGATGTGCTTTAATTTGTGCGGGGAAGGAAAAATGGAAAGGCTTCGAAAGACAAGTGGGATGTGTTGGATATATTCTCTTAGTCACTTAAGCCCAGGCTTTAGTGAGATCAAAGCCCATGAGGCTTAGGATTAGATTAAGTCTTGCACTTAACTCTATATATTCTAACTTTCTCTTGCTGTGCCTCAGTAGGATAGCTCATCAGAAATAGACTTAAGAGACAGACGTTCATTATCTGAACGGTTGCCCACACACCCACCCCATCCTACTCGAGAGATAGTCTGGAAGATCGGTCATAGAGCGGACGAGGATTGTTTGTGAACTGTTCGTGCAGAGGCTTTCAGACCGGTTTCATCTTTCCAGGTAATCAAAACGATGAATGTTCTTATTTTCCTACATCAAATTAGTTAAATACGCTTTCGTGTTTTTTGATGAGATTCCTACAATTGATATCAGAGCCAGGTTGATGAGGAAAAGAACCCAGTTTTGATGTTCTTTTATTTGTCATGTGATTCTTTTAGAAAATTTTTTTTTCTTGAAAATATGACATCATTTTCTATAATTGTTATTTATTTCATGAAGATTATTCGTTTATAATTCAGATTTGGTTCCAGTTTTAATTTTAAAGACTTTAATCCATGGTTAGATTTTCCCTGTATTTCTTGACTTGTAACAAGGAAGCTAATCCCATATGATTAGGTTTCCTCCTTGCTATTTTACTTTATTTTCGGAATTTCCATGTAAATTTTTTGAATTTGTGAAAAGTTGTAAATCAAGAAATTGCAAGAAGATGAGCTTTCAACGCTTCCGGGCTACTTTTCGTGGACCTCTGGACCTCGGAATTAGACAAACCATATATCGTTGGAAAGAGAACGGAAAGACGAGAGAGAATATAAAAACCCTGACCCATATGCTCATCCACGCGCCACCACAAGGGATGCGCGTGGAATTCACGTGCCGTCAAAGAACCGGCGTGTGACAGCGCGTGGGACCTCCTTTTGAGGTGGTTCCGGCGGCCGTGATCTCGTCTCTCTGTGGCGGTCCTTCCCCTAAAGTTTGGTGATGATCTGACTTCGGTTGATGGCGTGGCTTCAATGAAAGTTAGGGTTTCTCTTTTATGTCTTAGGTTTTTTAGCTAAGGATTGGGTTTTGGGCTTTTGGGCTCATGGATACCCTAAAAGGGCTTGGACAAATACCATGGATTGGACAAAAGAGAAATTTCAAAGTTGTAAAATTTTTTATCTTTTAATTTTATAGGAAAGCCATGGATTAAAGTTATTTATTTAATTATTTATTAAATAGTATGAATTATATGTGCGATTAACATGATTAGAAATAACATGTCATATAGAATAGGAAGATGTCATATTGTTGCATAATCACATGTCATAAATGCATAGTAGCTATATGTCTTAAATCGACTAGTATGATAGTTATTATGTGAGATTATTTAGGCTTTCCACTAATTAATTATCAATTATTATATATTTTTTTTAAAATCTAGAATAATAATTGGATTAATTAATTATGGAATTAAAATCTAGATAACCATTAAATTAATTATCAATTATTATGATTTTAAATTAAAATCTAGAATAATAATTGGATTAATTAATTGTGGAATTAAAATCTAGATAAATAATCTAGGAAATTTCCTAAGAGAATTGTAATTTTGAGTAATTTGTGGGTTATTTAAAATGGTCATGTGAAACAAATTTTGCCAAACATGACTAGATTTTAGATTCCTAATGATTTCTCTAAATTGAACAAATTCTTGGAAATTGAAAATTCTAAATTTAAAATATTGAATGGGTGAAGGTTTTAAATTAAGCATTTAATTTTAAAACCTACGGGCTCCAATTGTGGGTTTATTAGTGAGATGGTTATCGCTGAAGCCCCATCGGATAAGGAAAATCAGATTTCACTAGATTAAACCCTAATATTTTCAAAATTTTAGTAAAGTTTTGTACGGCCCATCGTCGGTAACACTTGGACACTAAAGATAATTTTGAAAGTAAACAATGGTTAAATACATTCAACTTTGATAAAATTGTTAACCCTCCCATCGAGGCACTGACAATGGAACTGAAGACCCAAATTAACAATATTGGTTTTACAAGTATCTTGCCCATCGTAAGCCTTGTAAAGATAACTAATGGATTGTTAAACAATAAACAAATAGTAGTTATTAGAATCTACTAGCGATATATTTGTTTGTTGTTAATTATGGTTTGTAATTAGTGTGTTTTTCATTTTTTCAGAAAAATGTCTTCATTCAATCCTTTAGCTACTATTTTGAGTCAAAAACCTATGGATGGTACAAACTACAAACAATAGAAAACTAATTTGGATATTGTTCTTCAATATGAAAAGCTCAACTTTGTTCTAACTACCCCTAAGCCAACGCAGCCTGCTGCAGATGCGTCTGATGTAATTCGGACTCAATTTCAGCAGGAGAATGAAAGATGGGAGAAGGCGAATGTAGCAGTTCGCTGCTATATTTTGGCGAGTCTCGCTAGTCACCTTCAGGAGCAAGTGAGCATGATTGAGAGTGGGGCAACATTGCTCCAGACTCTTGATGACATGTTTACTACGCCTAGCAGCTCTGCAAGGCAAAATGCGTTGAATGCAGTCACCAAGACAGTGATGTCTGGAGGAAGTGTGCGGGATCATTGTCTGACAATGATAGCAAACTTCAAGAAGGCTGATGACCATGGTATCAAGTTTGAACAAGAAGTGAAAGTTGACCTTCTCTTACAATCACTGCCTGAATACTTCAATCAATTCAAGATGAATTATAATATGAATAAGATGAATCTTGATCTCACTCAATTGATGCATGAGCTTGAGAGTGCTGAACAATCTCTAGTCAAGCAAGGAAGTGCACTTTTTGTTGGTGAGGGTTCTGTGAAACCTAAGGGGAAACCCAAAGGAAAGAACAAGAACAAGAAAAAGAAGAAATTAGGTACTCCAGTTGCCAAAACAGTTGCAATGAAGCAGCCAAAAGGCAAGTGCTTCAAGTGCGGACAAAAGGGGCATTGGAAGAAAGATTGCCCACGTATGAAACAACCAGGTATGGGTAATTTACATGTGATTGAGGCTTGTTTAGTGGAGAATCATGATGATAAATGGATCGTTGATTCAGGAGCCACTAACCATGTTTGTCACTCTTTGCAGTGGTTCAAACATAGCTTGCCTGTAAGTGAAGGACAAAGAGATTTGAAGCTTGGAAATGGGGAGCTTGTGTCTGCACAAGCAGTGGGACAAGTTGTTTTATCTTTTGATAATTGCAAAACTTTGGTCTTAGAAGACTGTTTATTTATTCCAGAATTTTAGAGGAATTTAATTTCTGTTAGTTGTTTGGATAAACATGGTTTGACAGTTCAGTTTAATTCCTCAGTTTTTATAAGAAGTTCATCTTCTTTTATTTGTTCTGGTATAAAGTTTAATGGTCTTTATTTCCTTAATCCTATTCCCTGTGAAGTTAATCATGTTGAATTAAAAGATGTTGAGCATGTCAATTCATCAAAGAAAAGAAAAGTTTCAAATGAAACTTATCTTTGGCATTTGAGATTGGGTCATATTAACTCTAACAGGATACAAGGTTTGGTCAAAAGTGGGATTTTAAAATCCCTGGACTTTGAACCGATACCAGTATGTTAATCTTGTTTAGAGGGTGAAATGACAAAGAGATCTTTCAAGGCCAAGGGAAAACGTGCCACACTTCAGCTGGAATTGGTACATACTGATGTATGTGGACCAATAAATGTCCAGGCCAGAGGCGGGTATCAGTATTTCATCATATTTGCTGATGATTACTCTAGATTTGGACATGTGTACTTGATGCGTCACAAGTCTGAGGCTTTTGGAAAATTCCAAGAGTTCAAGGCTGAGGCAAAAAAGCATCTTAGTGTTCAAATTAAGACTCTTCGATCTGATCGATGGGGTGAATACCTATCTGGAGAGTTCAAGTCTTACCTGATTAAAGAGGGGATAGTTTCACAATTATCTTCTCCAAGGACACCATAGCAGAATGGAGTTGCTGAACGGAGAAATAGAACCCTTTTAGAAATGACAAGATCTATGCTCAGTTATTCATCTCTTTCTGATTCATTCTTGGGATATGCCTTAGAAACTGCTATGTATCTATTAAACTTAGCACCGTCCAAGTCAGTTTCAAAGACACCAATAGAATTGTGGAAAGGGTGTAAGCCCTTCATGAATCATATTCGGATTTGGGGTGCTCTGGCACATGTCTTGCAACAGAAACCAGATAAAATGGACTCGCGTACTGAAGTATGCATGTTTATAGGCTATCCTAAAGGAACCAGAGGTTGGTTGTTTTATAGTCCAAAAGAAAAGAAGGTCATAGTGAGCACTCACGCGACTTTCTTAGAGGAGGACTATATGACAAATTATAAGCCAAGGAGTAAGGTTATTCTTGATGAGTTAGTCTCAGATCAAGTTTCAATGCAACCTCAGGTGGTTCCAGCTTTTATTCCTGTGGTTGTTCAAAGAGGGGAAAATATACCTGATGAACATACACAGGAATCACATACAGAACCAGAAGTTCAACATGATAATGAAGTTCAGCATAATGATGATGTTCAGCATGATGATGAACTTATGGAAGAACAAAATCATGAATTGGTTAATCCACTTAATGAGGGTCCTCATCCATAAATTGTTAACCCACAAAATATGGACCCCCCCGTAGATGCACAACATCAAGTGCGACAAAGTCGTAGTGGGAGAGTGATTCGTACACCTGCAAGATATCTCTTGTTGGGTGAGTCAAATCAGGATGTCATCTTTGATGAAGATGATGATCCCACAAGTTATGACGAAGCACTAGGAGATGTTGATGCTCAGGAATAGCTTGAGGCTATGAATCGTGAAATGGATTCTATGTATTCCAACTCAGTTTTGTCTCTTGTAGTTGCACCTGAAGGGGTAAGACCCATTGGATGTAAGTGGATTTACAAGAGAAAGAGAGGATCAGACGGGAAGGTTGAAACCTTCAAAGCTAGATTGGTGGTGAAAGGGTATTCCCAAAGGGAAGGTGTAGATTATGAAGAAACCTTTTCACCAGTTGCCATGCTCAAGTCCATCCGGATCCTCTTAGCTGTTGCAGCAAATCTTGATTATGAGATTTGACAAATGGATGTCAAAACTGCTTTTCTAAATGGAAATTTGGAAGAGGAAATCTATATGCAGCAACCAAAAGGGTTTATAGCCAAAGGGCAAGAAAAAATGATATGCAAGTTGCAAAGGTCCATTTATGGACTTAAGCAAACATCTAGATCATGGAACATCAGATTTGATCAAGCCATTCAGTTTTATGGTTTTGAGAAAAGTCCTGATGAGCCGTGTGTGTATAAAAGGCTCCAAGGTAATGCAGTATCTTTTCTGGTACTTTATGTAGATGATATACTCCTTATCGGAAATGATACAAATGTATTGTTAGGCATAAAAACTTGGTTGAGCAAGCATTTTGATATGAAGGACCTGGGGGAAGCCAATTATGTTCTTGGTATTAAACTCTTACGAGACCGGAAGAATAGGGTTTTGGCATTATCCCAGGCTAAATACATTGACAAAATACTTGTCAGGTTTAGCATGGAGAATTCCAAGAGGGGAATTATACCCTTCAGGCATGGGATTTATCTCTCTAAGAAGCAATATCCTAAAACTCCTGAGCAGAGAGAACGCATGAGTAGGGTAACTTATGCTTCAGCAGTAGGTAGTCTCATGTATGCTATGCTATATACCAGACCAGACATCTGCTATGCAGTGGGAGTAGTGAGCCGGTACCAATCCGATCCTGGAGAGCAACACTGGGTAGCAGTTAAACATATACTCAAGTATCTACGGAGAACGAGAGATTATATGTTGGTCTATTCTAGTGGGAGTCTTAAAACCATTGGTTATACAGACTCAGATTTCGAAGGAGATATTGACTCAAGAAAATCCACCTCGGGATATGTGTACACCCTAAATGGCGGTGCCATTTGTTGGAGAAGTGTAAAACAATCATGTGTGGCTGACTCTGCCACAGAGGCTGAATATGTAGCTGCTTCTGAGGCTGCAAAGGAAGCTGTATGGTTAAAGAAGTTCCTAACGGACCTTCAGGTGATACCAAGTGTTGACTGTCCTATCACACTTTACTGTGACAACAGTGGTGCAGTAGCACAGTCCAAGGAATCAAGGTGTCACAAGAGACAAAAACACATAGAGAGGAAGTACCACTTGATCCGAGATATAGTTAAAAGAAGAGATACTGTGGTAGCAAAGATAGCATCAGACGAGAACCTTGCTGACCTTTTTACTAAGAGTTTGCCAGAATGTGTGTTCGAGAGGCATGTTACATCTATGGGTCTTAGGAGGATTCCAGATTTGCTATAGCTTTAGGTAGTTGTTATTTCACTTTGTTATTTTGTGTTTCTTTTCAACAAGACATTATGACATTGCAATTTTTTTGAATGTTAATAAATGAGGTGTTTTATGATTTATTTCGCACATTATTTACAAACACTAAGGTCCGGATCAATTGTGGAGTATATGATCATATGGATACGTTCATAGAGGACATGGTCATAGGTTCTCACAATTGATGAATAAGTTCACAGCTATTAAATTAAGTTGGACACTTTATTTAGGCTGCAATATTTTATGAAATGGTTTTGTTCGAATCATTATAAAATATTGGTGTGAGTTAATTCTTGCATTGAATGGATCAAGGAGAGATTTGATTAAGGTTGTTCTTTCTGTCATAAGGAATCAAATCTCCAGATAACTATAGTCATGTAGTTGCTCTAAATCCTGAGTTTATTTTAAATGGGTAATTAAATAGTTTTCATTCTTTGATTTACCAACGGGTGAGGTTTGATCTATATGACGGCCAATAACTTGGTATTTTGGGATTGAGACTATTTGGTTATCGGTGTTTATGAGATAAACAACATGGAATTTATAGGAAATGTCCCCTTGATATGTTTCGGTACTTGGATATTGAAGACACTGGCCAGTGCATGTAATCCATTAGAGAAACTATCAAAGTCAAGGGAATAAATAATTGATTGGGTTACAGAAGACTAGTCAATCAATTATAGACATTCTATAAAGGGGCGATGCATATACATGTTATAAGTGTCATTAATCTTGGAGATCACGTCCGGGCTTTTAGTGGAGTAGCATCGAACTAAATAATCTTCTATAGATTATCATGAG
Source organism: Acacia confusa (assembly GCA_037074495.1). Classification (NCBI taxonomy): domain Eukaryota; kingdom Viridiplantae; phylum Streptophyta; class Magnoliopsida; order Fabales; family Fabaceae; genus Acacia; species Acacia confusa. Next base: position 225,864 of record CM073507.1, on the reverse strand, counting down.
CCTTGATGAATGACAAATGATAGATCCCCAGGCTAGCTCGATACAAGGGATGGGGTATATAATCAGATGATGATGGCTTATGGACTACATGATCTTGGGTTTACGAACTCAAGTTTGTAACTTAAAAGAGCAAGTGGGAGATTGTTGGATATATGCTCTTAGTCACTTAAGCCCTATTGGGCTTTAGTGAGACCAAAGCCCATGAGGCTTATGGTTAGATTAAGTCTTGCACTTAACTCTATATATTCTAACTTTCTCCTGCTGTGCCTCAGTAGGATAGCTCATCAGAAATAGACCTAAGAGGCAGACGTTCATCATCTGAACGGTTGCCCACACACCCACCCCATCCTACTCGAGAGATAGTCTGAAAGATCGGTCATAGAGCGGACGAGGATTGTTCGTGAACTGTTCGTGCAGAGGCTTTCAGACCGGTTTCATTTTTCCAGGTAATCAAAAAGATGAAGGTTCTTATTTTCCTACATCAAATTAGTTAAATACGCTTCCGTGTTTTCTGATGAGATTCCTACAGGATGAACGTATGCAGAGCCAGCGTGGCTATATATTCAACTGCCACTTTTGAGTATCAGCGATTAATCCAGTCGCTTCAGATAAATCCATGTATAAGAATTTTAATGGACTTCAAATTAATTAGTCTTATAGTGCCAATGGAATCGGCTCTCTATATAACATAGTAATTTTTCCTTCTAGTGGCCAAATTATAGATAAAACATCAAAGAAGAGCGTTTTGTTTCCATCACGACGACATACAAAAGCCAGTCTGAGTAGATATTTTTGTATCATTATTGGTAGTGTTGCGTTCCTTCAAGCTCTCCAGAAGAGCCACGACATAATTAACTCTGCCTCTCTCACGGATCCGCAAATAGTGTGGGGAAATCAATATGGTGTGTATTACAATTGTCTATTTTCATCCTATGGCCTCAATTATTGTGAAAAATTATGTTTCATGTGAACTGGAAAAAATTTCTGGTGCATGTTGTCCACAATATTTACAATTTTTTTATAACGGGCAACTAATTAAACGAAACAAAACAGAGATAAAAGTTGTTCACAAATGTTAATGTTAGTTACAAACATTTAATGTTCTAATGAATAATTTTTAATCTATTTATTAAAATTTTGAAAAGAAATTAGATATTCATATATATCCCCAAGAATAATGCGTCTTCATCCTCCTCCTCCTGTATAACTACTATCTCCAATTCTAAATATATTTAAAACTGAAGGTAGTATTACATTGTATATTATATTGATATATCACATGGTTGCTGATATATTGATTGGGTGAATAACTAAAAGTTTTGATTTTGAGCGGGAGATAACGGAAACTTGGCCCCAGATTGACGAAGAAGCAGAGGCCTCCCGGGAGAACGAGTCATTCCTCCACGTCCACGTGCATCTCCGATAACTGCACTCTCTCTCTCTCTCTCACGCTTTTCTTTCCTTCATCTTCTTTATCTTTTACGGAAAGGAAAGAAGCAGCCATGAAAGGGCATATACCTTACCCACCTCCTTCACCCTACGTACGCTCTTCATTCATTTTTGTCGTCTCCAGCGGAATTAGTCCTTCTCTGTTCAATCGATGGCGAATTCTCCCCTACCCTCCTCTTCCGATTCGTCCAGTGACATTTCAGTATCTTTGGACGCCCAGAGCATCACCAAGAGCGTTAATGCCACCACGTCTGGTATCTTGTTTCTTTTTTCTGAAAACGTACAATTTGTGTTAATACTTCTCAGCCACCCTATATCATTATTGTAATGCTCGTGCCCTTGGACTCGTCTCTATTAAAATTTTTATGCTTCATATTCTATCTCTCGGCAATCACAGTCACAGACACTTACGTGTTACGATCGCTTTCCCGCTTGCTTGACTTCTTCATTTTTGTTCTCACTCTGTGTTTCTGGTTGACTCTTTATTCTATTACTCTCTACTACTGTAATCTCTATTCCAATGTGTTGCACAGTATATGGTTTGATCGAATATCATAATCTTTAAACTTCTTTCATATATTCGGATGCCCCTTCTGTTGCATGTGGCAAAAGTCTCACATCACTTATTTTGTAAGGGAAAGGGGACCCCATATTATAAAAGAAGGAAGCCCCCTCCTTCTTTAAAATTATTCCTCAATATAATTAATGCCTTTTCCTTTTACTTATAATTATTTAGAGTGAAATTAGGTTATGATTTGTCTTATTTATTATTTATTGACTGTGGTTAGACATAATAGTTATGACATTATATATTAAATTATGTCTAAAAACTTTATTTTCTAGTATAGTGGTTTTTTAGTATAATTGGTTATACCCTATATATTCCGTTTCTACAACAATTGACATTAGAAACAAGGTTCTGTCTGAGTATGTTGTGTGGTTGTAGTATAGTTTGAACTTCCACATCAGAACAAAATTGGTATTAGAAACAAGGTTCTGTCTGAGTATGCTACGTGGTTTTAGTATAAATGGTTATGCCCTATATATTCCGTTTCCGCAACAATTGGTATTAGAAACAAGGTTCTGTCTGAGTATGCTGTGTGGTTGTAATATAGTCTGAACTTCCACATCAGAGCAAAATTGGTATTAGAAATAAGGTTCTGTCTGAGTATGCTATGTGGTTTTAGTATAATTAGTTATGCCCTATATATTCCATTTCCGCAACAATTGGTATTAGAAACAAGGTTCTGTATGAGTATGCTGTGTGGTTGTAGTATAGTCTGAACTTCCACATCATAACAAAATTACTTTGGGCTTTTGCATCGGTAGCTATTAAATAAAATTTGGAGCATAAATGACGGACAAAAAGATTGAAGAATCCGCATCAAATGTCAACAATTTGTTATTTACACCTTCGCTTTTGACAAGAAATGTGTTTAATGCGAAGTTTATTATTAAATTTTATTATGGATTAGAAAATTTTAGGACGTGGAAGGCAAAGTTCTTGTATCCTTTTCCAACAAGGACAAGACTTTGCTATTAAGAAAAGGAAACCAGACTGTGTGGGGAGAATGGTTGGAGGATTATTAACCACATTGCTTGTGGTATCATTCGATTGTATATTTCAAGAGAACATAAGTATCCACACATGTAGGAATTTTCTGCATGTAGACCGTGGGAGGCATTGGATGACAATTTCTTGAAGAAAAGCAATCAGAATAAACTCCACTTGAAGAAAGGAATGTTTCACTTCACATATGCTCCTCATACCATAATAATTGATCATATCACCAACTTTAACAAGTTGGTAACATATTTACAGAATATGGACGTGACTTTTGAAGATGAAGATCTAGCCTTAATGTTGTCAGGGTCACTTCCCAATGAGTACGAGCACTTGAAGACTACTTTACTTCATGACAAAGAGGAAGTATCTCTAGAGAAATTTGTTTTATCTTATATAGCGCAGCTATGAAGAAAGAAAGAGAGAAAAACAAATAGGTGGAGAAGCCAAGACATTAGTCGTGAGAGGATGTACTGAAAGCCAGACAAAATCACATAAAGGGAGATCCAAATCAAGATCCAGACCAAACAAAGACAAATGTTCCTTTCGTCGAGAAAAAAAGGCCACTAGAAGAAGGATTGTCTGAAGTTGAAAAACAAAGCTAAACCTAACAGTGAGAATGTTGTTATGAACTTAAATGTAGTTGACTGTGATGATGAAAACTTGGATTTATCACTATCTATAACGACGTCGTCAAAACCATCAAATGTATGGTTGTTGGACTTAGCTTGTAGCCATCATATTTGTCCTACTTGAGATTGGTTCACTAATTTCCAATAAAGAGTATGTGGAGTCATTTACACAGCTAATAACACTTCTCTCAAAGCATATGACATTAGTTCAATTCGATTAAAGAACCATGGTTGATTGTTCAGAACATTAATAGTGTTTATTATGTACCGGATTCAAAGAAAAATCTCATTTATGTGGGACTCTAGATTCAAAGGGGTTCAAAATCACTGTAGAAAGTGAAGTAATAAAGATATTTTTCAGTGCACTGGTGGTAATGAAGGGTATTCAAAAGAACAATAACACATATCATTAGCAAGGCAGTATGGTTATTGGGATAACATCAGTGACATCCAGTGATGAAAAGGAGGTAAAAGCAATCAGGTTGAGGCACATGCACTTAGGACCTGCTAGAGGAAAATCCTTGAAAACTCTATCAGATAAAGGATTGTTAAAATGATGAGTTAAATAGCAAATTCACCGTGGAAGTATACGTTGAAGAGCAATGTTGCCTTGGAATTTTTTCAGGCTCAATTTCGCCTAGGAAGTTTAAAAATGGAGCAATGTTGCCCTTTTCCATTAAAAAACTAACGTTGACCGTTAAAAAATTGACATTGACCGTTAACTTTTAGGATGAAGGATTTAGGTGAGGTAAAGAAAATTATTGACATGGAAATAACAAAAGATAGACAATCAAAGAAACTCTTTTTTTTTTTAATCTCAAAAGGAGTATTTGAAGAAGGTGTTAGATCGATTTGGTATGAATGACAAAACGAAATCAATTCGCATTCCACTTGCCTATCATTTTAAGTTTAGTGTTGATAAGTCGCCTAAGGATGAAGATGAATGGGAATTTATGTCAAGAGTACCAAACACAAATGTTATTGGTAGCTTGAAGTATGGAATGGTTTATGCAAGACCTCATATTTCATAAGCTGTTGGAGTTTGTGAGTAAGTATATGCATGATCCAGGAAAGGAACAGTGGCAAGCTGTGAAATGGATTCCACTGTATATTCATAATACTGTAGATGTTGGATTGGTCTTTGAGCAGAAAGATTATCAATGTTTAGTTGAGTATTGTGACTTAGATTTTGCAGGTGATTTGGACAAATGAAGATCAACTATTGTTTATGTGTTTATTTTTGCAAATGCACTAGTTAGAAGTCTATTTTGCAGTCAACGATTACTTTGCCTACAACAAAGGCATAGTACATGGCAACTATAGAGGCTGTAAAGGAGGCAATTTGGCTTCAGGGACTGCTTGAAGAGCTTGGTATTCAACAAGAAAGCATCACAGTATTTTGTGATAGGCAAAACGTTATTCAATTAGCAAAGAATCAAATTTATAATGCAAGGACAAATCATATTAATTGATACTTGATATCATTTTATACGAGAAATTTTATAAGAACATGGAGTCATGATACAGAAAATACGGACAAGTGAAAATCTTGTTGATATGTTAAGAAAAGTGGTGACTCCAGTCAAATTTTAACATTGCTTGGATCTAATCAACATTATTAAACATTGAACATTGAATTGAAGGTACAACTAGAATTTGTAACTAAGAAATTGAGAATGTGAGAATTTTATCAAGGTGGAGATTTGTTGGATGTGGCAAAAGTCCCACACAACGGTTGTTTCATGAGCGAAAGGGAGGCCTCATGTTATAAAAGGAAATCCCCCTCCATCTTTCAAATCATCTCTCAATCGCCTTTTCCTTTTATAAAGCAATTTGTATTTTCCCTCTCATATTAGTTTAGTTGAAATTATTTGAAGTGAAATTAGATTTTGATTTTTCTTTTATTATTATCTTATTTATTAGTTGTTATTAGATATACTAGTTGTGATTTATTATATTATTAAATTACATTTAAAATTTAACTTTATTTATGCAGCTTTCGCAACACCTTCAAGGTCTCATGCTTTCTGTGCAAAGCATCAAGAGCACGCAATTGTAGTATTCTTACTTTCTAGTGATGCGCTATAAGTTTGAATACTACACAACGCTTTTAATCCTAATACGTGTGTTGCGCGTCTTTCTAGCTCTTAAATAGCCGTCCATTAGTTTTACTGTGTTTGACAACCGCCTATGTTTGTTACAAATTATTATTATTACTATTATTGTTGTTGTTGTTGTTTGAGGTTTTGGGAGAAGTGAGGAGGTAATGTTCTGCAATTTATGCAGTTATTTGGTGTCAGTTGGATCGGAAAACTTATATTTTTTGGATTTTCCTCTGCTCTTACAGCTACTTTGGAATAGACTCGTTTTTATGCCTTTTCTCTGATGCCAGACCTGTGACTCCTGCAAGGAGACCTCCCAGATAGATGTTCACAGGGATTGGAGAACTCTGTTTTGCCAACAAGCTTGTTTATTTTTGTGTACTCGTTCTGCGTCCTTTTTGTCATCATCGCAGAGGATATCTTATCCGTGTTCATCTATATGCCTTCTTTCTTAACCTATCATTTTCTTTTGAAATAAAAAATACTTCAGTATGTAAGATTCATTTTTCATACAGACAGGAAATCATCTACTAGTATGCCACGGGAGATAGTTACTTCTGAACGACGAGAAGTGGGTCAGAGTCAATGTAGTACTGCTGGAAAAGTCAAACAAAATAATAGATTTTATGCAATGGCCGCTAAATTCTTTGATGAAAAAGTTCCTCTGAGGAAAAAGGTTTGCCACATTACTGTCTTTGAGCTCTTTTCTCTTCTTTTCTTTATAATAAAATCAAGAAGTAATAGGTGATATTGGACTGAACTATGTAGTGGCTACTTTTCACCGGATTTAGACTATCTCCGAAATGTATTTGTAATTTAATGGAAACACTGCGATTAATCTATTTCTTTGTTATAGCAATATAACATAATTTACAGCACTTGATGACCTTCATTTTAACTGCCTTGGATCTGCTAAATTTGATAAAGAATTATCTCTGTAAATCACTTAAGCTCTCTGTTTCCTTGGTTTTTTGTATTCTCAAGAACTTGTTACAACATTGCAGGTGAAGTGGCTAAAGCAAATTGCTATGGTTAAGGATGATGGTACTGTTGCAGTTCAAGTTCCAGTAGACATTAAACCACAGTGTCTTGACTTCGGAACTACAGTTATGCATAATGAAGAATCTGGTGAGGCAACAGACGTTCAAAATATTCCACCACTTCAGATTGTAATGCTTATTGTTGGCACACAGGGAGATGTTCAACCATTTGTTGCCATTGGGAAGCGTTTACAGGTTTTTTTAGCATTACTATTTTTTGAATTGCAGTTTTCAAGAGATAATCATTTGAGTAAATTACATGTGTTACATATAATCGCTTTTCTGTCTTGCTTGAGGAAAAGACGTACATTTGGGATTTAGAAGTGCAATAACTGATGCCAGCGAAGTTGCATAACAGGAACTACTGTTAGAAACGAAACACTGTCGACACTTAATATCAATTTTGTCCGGAGAATATAGTAGCCACAGCATAAAAACTTCCTGTAACGTGAATCCGTGCATGACATTATTATCAGTCTTGTGTGTGTGTGTTTTGCATCCATGTCACATCTTGAACGCTGAAATTTGACGTTAAGCGTACATAATAAAATCTATTTTTTTTATACGGTCTTTGTCGATATCTTTTTTGTAAACTTGCTAAAAGAGTTGTCATTGTTCAGTAAGTGAATGTTTTATTTGGACTAACTTTCAATGCAGGTGCTAATTTGCTTTAGATTATTTTATCACGCACTTGCCTCACCACTTCCAACCCTCACAACATCAGAACGTCTGTTTTCATTTCTTTCTCAAGTGATTTAATATGAAAATCCTGTTTCATTTTTTTCTGTCTGCAAGGGAAAGGAAACTTCTCAAGGAATCTAAGGCTTTAATAAACACTAATATGGGATAAAAGCATATTTACATATGATTGACTTAAACACAAAACTGTGGCTCTTGCTTATAATTAGAACTTATTAAATAGTTGGTCCTAAACATCCAGTCATTTCTTCTCACTAGTTATGAAACTGTTAGCTGCTCTTATGTTGTTGCTGTTGTTCTCTAGTCCTCGATGCCTTGACAGCTTCATATTCCAATTTTAATTCTATGCAATATAAATTGATCATTGCCAAAGTTTTTTTTCTCCAGGAATATGGCCATAGGGTTAGGCTAGCTACACATAAAAATTTCAAAGATTTTGTGTTGAACGCTGGCCTGGAGTATTTTCCTTTAGGTGGAGATCCCAAAATTCTTGCTGGTTGTAAGTGTTTAATCGCTTATTTATATACCATGTTGCTAGATTGTTTGTTTCAGTGATTCTATACTTAACGTGCAACTGCATAAGGTAACAGATTGAACTAAATGATCTTCTATGCCTTTTTTTTAGCATAAAAAAGTATAGAGAGGTGGAGGGATGAATAGATAGATTTTACACTTATGCTTTGAAATTACTTGTAGACTTCATATATTTTTCCTAATTTTTACTGCAGATATGGTCAAGCATAAAGGCTTCTTGCCATCAGGAGCTTCAGAAATACCCCTTCAAAGAAAACAAATGAAGGATATTATTTTCTCCCTGCTTCCTGCATGCAAGGATCCTGACCCTGATTCTAAAATTCCCTTTAAAGCAGATGCAATAATTGCTAATCCCCCCTCATATGGTTAGATACTTAAGACTTCATTATTTAACGTTAGCTTTTGATTTGAACCAGTCATCATTATTATGCCATGCGATACAATATAACCAAAATGAAAATTGACAACAAAGTTTTTTTACTGTAATCACACAAGAACACTTACCCATACTTTGGGTGCATTGCAGGCATCGATTTTCATTTATCTATAAATCTTCTCTAAATTTTTTACTCTAGTTAACTTCGAAAATTCTTAAGCTCCCACCTTATATTTCTTCCCATTCTTTCATTCATCTTCCTGCTGCTTCATTCAGTTTGCTGCCCTGTGTAAATGATGCTTCTTAATGGTCAGAACCTCTACTCCAGCCTTGAATGTCCTGCGTACTGCCTCCGTGTTGCACCTGCCAAATAAGGAACATGAACAGGAGGCTTCTGGCCTTACAAGATTTCAAAGGGTGTAGCTTTGGCCGCAGTATGAAAAGTGGTGTAATACCACCATTCAACCTATGAAAGCCATCTATGCTATTTTTTAGGATTTTCCCAAGCCATGCGCCTCAACTAATTCTCCAAACAGAACTGAGAACTTCGGCTTGCCCATTTATTTGTGGGTGATATGCAGAAGTTAATCTCTGTTAGACTTACACCCCTTTGAGAAATTATTTACAGAAATTTCTGAGGAATATAGGATCCCCGTTATTTATTACTACTATACTGGCTATTGTGTTTCAGTAGTAGGCTCATCCAAATTGCCCTCAATATCCAGGTACAAGTGTGCTATTGTAGAAGTTGAATAGGATGGGTTAATGGAATAAAATGGCTATACTTGCTAAATCTGTCAACTGCCAGCAGAATAGAGTCCTTCCCCCTAATTTTAGGTCAGCCATCTATAAAGATCCATGCTGATGCACTCCCACACAGCTTGAGGAGAAGATAAAGGTTGAAACAACCCTGGTTGAGCTACTGTTTTAGTTTTACATTGAGCACAATTATCACATTTCCTCACACATTCATATATATAAAAAAAATAGCCTCACGTTGAAAAGTGCTATAAATTCCTGAATGTGCTCCCTGTAGTGAATCATGCATTCATTTTCAAATGGTCAGCTTTAAAGAATTATTGATCATTTAATATATTCCAAAGGATCAAAATTGAAGCAGATTAGTTAAACTTTGTTCTAAAATTGAAACTGTTCTTGTTAATTTCAACTTAGTTGGCCCTTGGATGTTAGGATTAAAGATTGAGGAAAAAACATTTGTTGGAAACTCTTTTGTTATGAAGTGGTGGTGGTCTAACAGCTTGCGATGTGGGCGAAAGTCTTATCAGGCAAAATATCTTCTCGTTTAGCGTGTTTCGGATTTCCAAATTAGTATTTTGAAGTTTGAAATTCTGCGCACAAAAAGTAGTGGACAAGCTTAAAAGAGAGGTGGCAAGTGTTTCTTGGCTGCTGCAATTCTCAAGTCGTACCAATTCGTTGGAAAACTTTATATTATGACTATACTGTTGGAGAGGAAAAAATACAAGTTTAACAGTATTGTTTGTGTGAACCAATAACCGGTCATAGAGGGGGACTAAGAATGCCTTAGTTCTTTGGAACATATATTTTGATTCTAAAAAGGAAAAAAGTTCATTAACAGAAGAGAGAGGGAGCAGATTACACTCCGAAAATCTGATATTGCTTATAATGAGAGTTTGATACAGATTTTTAACATGGCCATAAACTTCTACAGGGCATATTCACGTTGCTGAGGCGCTGGGAGTCCCACTTCACATATTTTTCACCATGCCATGGACGTAAGTCTTGTTTGGTGAGAAAGACAATCCTGCATTTAGTAACCTGTTTACCTACATGTGTACCTTTCATTGAATTTGAACAGCTTTTCAATCTGTACTTTCTGATTATTGATTTCTTCATTAACATAGCAAACACATTGATAGCTTCAAACTCAGGGATGCTTTTATATATTTCTTGCACTTGTTAATGTCTGACTATTTTTGCAGGCCTACAAGTGAATTTCCCCATCCTCTTTCCCGTGTCAAGATACAAGTTGGATATAGAGTGAGTCCTTTGGCATGTTTGATAATCGAAATTAACATAGTCAATAAATTTTAGTGGCGTGTCTGATTTGATTTGATTTTAATCTCTTTCAGCTGTCATATCAAATAGTTGATGCTTTAATCTGGCTTGGGATAGGAGATATCATAAATGAATTTAGGAAGAAGAAGCTGAAGCTAAGGCCTGTTACTTATCTAAGTGGATCCTACACTAACCCTCAGGATTTTCCCTATGGCTATATATGGAGTCCTCAACTGCTCCCTAAACCAAAAGGTGAAGTATGCATCTATAGCCCTGTTTCAAGTATAGATTTGTTTTCAATGTGGAGTGGTGATACTTTTAGTCTCATCAATCATCAGCATTTCTCGGTAGTAGTTCTCTTGTCAGACAGGGGTTTTCCTTGTCCGGAGCTAATTTGGGAAAAACGTTGTTCTAGCATCACTCATGAGCTTCTTGTTTTGCAGACTGGGGCCCTAAAATTGATGTTGTCGGGTTTTGTTTCCTTGACCTTGCTTCAAATTATGAACCCCCGGCATCACTTGTGGAGTGGCTTGAAGTTGGCAAAAAACCCATCTATGTTGGATTTGGTAGCCTTGTGAGTTTTTATTTTATATTCACATGTTTTAACATTGTCTGACTACTCCGATGAAGTTAAATAATCCACTCTAAATTTAAAATAATTTTGATCAGTAACATTCCCATTGAACCGCCTTACCTATACTTGGTTACGCCTATATCACATACTCGTGTCCAGGGGTAAAGATCATGTAATCAACACAGTCACACTAAATCCGACAACATATATACTGGCGAGTATGTGATGATTACATACTCATTTTTTCTATGGTGAAAATAAAAACAAAAAATTCCTCGGAAGTGGCTGTAACTTAAACATCTTATTCCACCGATGGGGAAACATAATTAGGATGATTTTATTATTATCATAAGATATAATTAGGATTCTTGTTTCATTAAGATCAGGATATCGATATCATCTTTTAGATTAAACTTTGGTTTTGAGTTCAGGCCGGAAAAAAAACTTAGTTTTGAGTATTTCCAGCGCTCCCTCAATTTCTCTCTATTTTCTTCCTCCTCTTCCTTCTTCTTCTCCCTTCCCTATCCCAGCTACCATAGAAGGGAAAAAGTTAACTTGCGATTCTCTTGAACAGCCTGTACAGGAACCGAAGAAGATGACAGAAATTATAGTTCAGGCTCTAGATATAACAGGACAAAGAGGCATCATCCACAGAGGCTGGGGTGGTCTTGGGAATTGTGAGTCCTTTCTTCTGCTCAGACCATGCATATTAATTAATAATTTGCAATCTTGCCGTTGTGAAGCATGTATTGATTATTAGCGTTTCTCAGTGGCAGAGAGGAAGAAGTCTGTGTACATCTTGGACCACTGTCCGCATGATTGGCTGTTCCCGCGATGCTCTGCCGTGGTAAGTGACGTACAATTGATTTATATTGTCGTCTTTGAAAAGAGAGAGTTTGACCGGAAGGTGCGCATGTTCCAAGGTACATCATGGAGGTGCGGGGACAACTGCGGCTGGCCTTAGAGCTGCGGTAATATAATGTGCTGAATTGTTTGTGTTTGTGGTTCAATTTTGTAGTAACTGGTATGCATGCATGGTACTACTACGTACTACCAGCAGATCACAAGTCTGTTTTTCCCCCACTTTTTAGTGTCCAACAACTGTGGTGCCATTCTTTGGCGACCAGCCTTTTTGGGGGGAGCGAGTGAAGGCCCTAGGAGTAGGCCCTGCGCCCATCCCAGTCGATGAGTTTTCACTGGACAAGCTGGTTGGTGCTGTACGCTGCATGCTCCATCCTGAGGTTCGTATTATCTTTAGCTGTATTTGTAATCATAATAATAACGCTGCTCAAAACTGAATCAAACCAACCGCACTCATCACAAATCGCGATTGGTTTGGTTCAAGTTTACGGTCGTGAGCTTCTTATACCTATAGATCACACCCATCTCATTCTTAATGCATTTTTTTCATTTAAGCCCTTTCACTTAAACCAACCCCAAAAATGACATTTTTATTCAAATAATTTTAGATATAAAACCAATAAATTGTTAGTTGAGATAGTAAACGGCCTCACTCCATAAAGAGGAGAACATAAGTTCATTCTAATCTTCACCAAATATAAATTATAATGAAACATGCCTCAAACTACTAGTAAATATAATCCTCCGTCTTTTATATAAAGTAGGAAAAATTATTTTAACCTATTTATATTTATATAGGTCATATAATTATAGTTTTCATATGAATATACAAATTCAGTTGAAAATTAAATTTTAAGGTTGAGTTAATAAAATTTAAAGTTTTTTTTTTTTTAACTCCAGCAAAACATGTTGGGAACCAAACCGGTTTTGATCTGACAATCAAGATTTGTTTTAAAGTTTATGGTTTTTACAAAAATTATTTTAATGGCATTAGATCTAAAATAATAATAATTTCTTAATTATTATCTGTTTAAAAAATAATTTTTATTTAAAATATCATCATTAAAAAAAACTTAAAGCTACATTTTCCAAGATCACATCTAGATGATTTAGATATGATTAGTTCCCTCTACTAAAGCAAAAACTGGTTCTAGAAGTTTATGTCTTATAAATAGATCTAGTGGAGTAAATAATTTATTTAAGGATTACTATAATCTTTGGTTTCTCAAGCTTACCTTCATTTTGGTTTTTGTTCATCAAATTTCAAATTATAGGTTTTGGTCCTTTAAATTACATTAGTTTAAAACATTGCTTTCTAAAACTCAATAAAAATCTAAACAATTTTGTCTTTTGAGGGACCAAAAATTAAATGAAAACAAATGGATTAAAGATGATATTAACCCTTTATTTAATGAATAATGGTATGAAAAATGTGTTTAATGTAAGGGTGAAAATGTAATTCAATATGATTTTATTGGCTAGAAACCAAATTCAAGAGACAGATAGTAAATTTTGATCACAAATAGTTAAGGTCACAATTGGAAAAAAAGAAGAAAAGGGAGAGAGTATGCTTAAGTTGGATACTCCCTCTATCTATTTTATAATAGTCTAAAATTTAAATTGTTCTAATCATTTTTATAAGAGTCTTGATAAGAGGTGCCTCAACATTTAATGATTATTTTACATTTGCGTCCCTTATTAATTATACATATTGCATTAATAAAGGGTTGATGATACTCATATTTACCCTATCTCTTTTTTTTACTTGCCCTCTTATAAGTTCTGCATATTTTTTTTTTTAAAAAAAAAGTTTATTTCAATGTATACTAGTTATTTTTAACTATTAACTGCGTAATTTAATTATTAAATTCTTATAATTATAAATAAAGAGGGTGGACCCACTACAAAAATAATCAGTTTTCAATGGATTTGGTTCGATTCATATATTCCTCAAAACCGAATCATTGGGAGTTAGATGTGAGCCTGTGAGATTTATTATTTCAAATGAAGAAAACAGATATTTACATGCGCGTGTAAGGAATGAGTTCAATTCCTCTGCAGTGATTGTCAACGTAACCTAAGAGGCTTTTATGCATGCATGCAGGTGAAAAGACGGGCCAATGAAATTGCGGAGGCCATTAAAAAGGAAGACGGACTAACAGAAGCCGTTAAAGCGTTCTACAAACATTTTCCTCGTCGTGTATTTGAGGCCAAACTGGAGTCACAACAAACTCCCACTCCCACTAACACTCAGCTATTTTCTTTGCGTCGATGCTGCGGTTGCTAGATCTTCCATTTTCTTTCATATGTTTTCCTCGATCGCTTGTAATATAATTCTTCCATTTACGGGACCGCACTAGATACGATATCAGAATCATCTGGTATTGTTGGAGGACAATCATTCAGCTTTTAACAGAATCCCGAGATCCAACCATACTGCTCAGATCGCAAGAGCTTTCTTCACCCGCCATAACAGCACAGCACCATCAGTCTCTAAAAAACAAAAACCATATGAAATTTATATGATAGTTCCCGAGATGATTAAGTACTCATCCAATTTTTAATATAAAGACCTAATTAACTAACTAATTTAAGTAGATCAATGATATTAGTTAAGTTAGTTATAATAAGATTTTTTTTTAAATATCATAATCATCTTTCTTGATTCTCTCCCTCTTTCATCTTTTTTTTTTTTTTTTGCTAGAATCTTCCCTACGTCTTTTACTTGATTATTGTTGAAGAAGTATTAATAGGATTAATTGGGGAAAAAAATAAACATGTGCAAATTTGTCTTATATTAAAGATAAACATAAGCTCTTCAATTAAGTCTTACGTTAAAAATCAAATGAGTAACATGTACTTTTTTTTTTACAAACACTAACAGCTTGAATTACAAACAAATTAAACCCATGACTTCTCATTTATAAGAGAGCACCCATACCACTAGATCACAATGCATTGCTTAATATATACTTCGGTCATGATATTGATGTACATCCTTTTCTACCAACTTGGTCTAGTCCAAAATATAAGTAACTAGTAATATTTAAAGTATTTAATATTTGTTTTCATTGCCCCTCTATACAATTGAACTTTACAATGACTAATTTATTATAATTAACGTAAAATTTACTTTTATCAACAACATATTTAAAAAGCTTTACATATTATTCACACACACACACACATTTAAGTTTATAATTATTTTTTAACTAATATGTTTGTTCCCGTGAGATGGTTAAATCAAATTTATGTTGTACACAAGAGTATGTGTGTTCACCATGATACTTATAACCGAAATATTCACTCCTCGTGATCTCTTCATTTGGATTTACAAAATGGACGGAAAGGGAATAATGGATTAAATAATCTGTGACTACACAATTTTATCATTCCACTCTTTAAAGTTTAAACTCTTTGATCAAGTCATGCAGGCAATTGTAGCTTGGTGATGGGGGGTTTTGTCACCGGGCAAGTCCAGCCTCGCTGCAAAAATAATGACTTGACCTTCACGACGACACAGGACCAAGATATACATAGTTGGAAGATAGAAAAGAATTCAACATCGATTGCTTTTCCCCTCCATTGAATTTTATATTGATTGTTTTAAGCTGTGTTTCACCAACGATCGAAGAACTTCACCTTTTCTGACTCAATGCGTCCTTATCTGAAATGCTTAAAGATGGATTCGCATCAAAATTGGACATTTGCAAGGAGGGCACAATGGGAGGTTTCATTCTGCGGGTTACTGTCATCCCCAACCCTTCTGTTGTGTGAATTGTTGCCCCCGTAGTCATTTCAACCTATCAGAGCCCACGTCTCAATCAGATCCTCATTGCCAATTTCTTACTTTCAAGACATTTAAACAACCATTTCTAGTTAGGTAAATGTCAAAAGAACCTTGAGAATTCTGGAATTTGAGAATAGCACGGGATATTGTTGTGATTTTATCGAACCTAGTTCCATGTAATTGACATGAAAAATTAGAAGGTATTAAACAAACAAACTTACCGGTGGAGCTCCAATAGCCATGTGGAAGTTGAACCTCCTAACAAGCATTGCGAGTGCCACTACAGTCTATCCGATCATGATCACAAATCATACAAGTAAAAGTTTGTCGTTAGTATGAATAAAAATAATGCATAAAGAGAGAATTGAATCATACTCTCATTTTCAAAGGTAATCCCAACTGGCTCATTAGAACTGCCCCATAAACAAATAATCTAACCACACAAGAATGTCTTGGCACCAAACTTACTTCATATGAAGCAAACATATCGCCGACACATTTTCGGGGTCCGCCACCAAATGGAAGATATCTGAAAAAAATTAAAACATTATCATTCTTCTGCATTTATAATTTAAGTGTGGAGATACTCAAGTAGGACATGATCCCTTCTGATAGGAGAGGGAGAAGAGAATAAGCAATCAACAAAAGTTATATACTTGAAGTTTTGATTTGTCTCATTCGGATTAGGTCCATCTAAGGCCCATCTGTCAGGACTAAACTTATCTGCATCTTCCCAAAGTTCTGGACTCCTATGTAAGTTCCAAACGGAGATAAAGATATCTTCACCCCTGAAAATAGAGACCAGTAAAACTTACTGCTGACCAAAGGTTAGACTCTCAAAGCATATTCATATCAGGTAAGAAGGGTGAAGTTCACATAACTCTTACAGTTGGTGCAGAGAAAATATAGCAAGAATATCAAGGATGGTGCATTTTCAAGATTACCTTTTTATAGGATACCCTCCCAGAACATCATTTTCAAGAGCCCGGCGAATTAGCACAGGTGGTTGTGGGTATAGCCTCAAGGACTAAAAATTGAATATACGTTAAAAAAGAAGTCAACTGCTAGCCATATAAGAGGTAGACTCAGCACAATTCCCAACATATCATCATACCTCATTGATCACTCGAGTTGCATATTTTAGTTTCTTCATGTCATCAATAGATGGAAATCGATCTCCTAGTACGGAGTCAACCTTCAATAAATACATCAATAACAAGCAATGGCTATTATATTGTTAGAAATGTAGGAAGCTGAATGCTCACTTTGATGCTAATTCGGAAGCTTAAAAAATTGATACCTCTTCCTGAAGCTTGGACATAATACTAGGCTCCTGCAGCCAACAAAGCAATAAAGGATTCTCAAATGAAACGTTACAGTCGGATAAATATGTAAATGTAATCATAGATCAACTACAAACGGTACCACAATATTATCATGACTACTTCTTTCAGTAGGTGAAATGGAGAAATAACTGCAATTTCCATATTATAATAACCTCTCTAAGCATTGACACTCTTTGTCAGCCAAGTTCAAAGAAGTTTATCTGGAATTTATATTAATGAAGAAAAATTAATAAGTACAAATCTTCAAATTTTCCAACCCAACTAAATAACAAAAATCTGCAGCAAATCAAGGATACGATAAGCAACATAGGCAACAATTATAATTCTGTCTTCACTAAAGTTCAATAAAATCTTACCTTTGCTAGAAGATAAAAGGTCCAAGTTAAGACAGCAGCTGATGTTTCATGTCCAGCAATGAGCATTGTCATTAAATCATCACGAAGTTGCTTACTTGATACCTACACAAACAGTTATTTTATAGTACTAAAGCCAGTTTTACATCAATTAAGACATGCTTTGACAGCCAGCTAACATACATCATCTCCTGATGCTAACAGGAAGTGCAAAATACTAGGGTCTTTTTCATTCATGTACTCTTCATGAAACTGTAACTCTTCTTCATCAACCATCCTCTGCAAAAGGAAAAATTATTCATAAAATGCCAGCTGAATTTAGTAGGAAAAATTGTTTTCAGGATCCATAACAGGTATTTTATGAATCATTGAACTTCATTCTGGTGAAAGTGTTAACTAATGGAAGAAGAAATTTCACTGACTAGTGAACCCAGCATTTCTTTCAGAAAAAAGCGCATCAACAGACAAACATAACGTTTGCAGTTATTTTAAGAAAATTATTAAGTTTAAAAAAGAAGCTATTGCATGTTGTGCTAAAAGAGTGTTCAAGGCAGGATATATAAGCATATCCACGCTTAAAAAAAAATGTCAACTTAATTTGTAAATATCTTGTCAGCAATCAAAATATTCTCCTATTGGATGCTTCATTGACAATGAATTATAGTTTCTGAATGCAGGAGACCTAGTACTCTATTCATGCATAGTGAGGCACCATCAAAAACATCATGTACTCCATCATAAACCTGACAATCATTGGGCGTTGACAGTTCACCATTATGAGCAACTTCCTTTCTGTTGAGGTGTCACATAGGTAAACATATGTTATATGCAAACATTTAAGAGTAGAACCTTGTGTTTACTTTACCTTGCATATCGATATTAGATCATCAAGCGTGTCATTGACTAATTTGAGAGCTGAAGCAACCTTCCTTTGACGTGGTGAAATGTCTTTCCATATGGGAATCTCCCAGAAAGGAATCGGAGCAACACTTCGATCTTCTGCTTCCCTCAGTACAGTATAAACAGCCTGATCAAATCAAATAAATCACCAATATAGGAAACTTGAATCTAAAGCAGCTACTGAGCTAAGTTGAGAATAAGCAAGGGAAAAAACTGAAAACTTGAACATCAAATGACGGGAAGGGAAGGGGAATAAGGCAAAACCATACCTCGACTATACCAGTGTCATTTGTTAAAGAATCAAAATCGTAATTGAATACTGCCTTGCCAATGATATCCAAAGTCAAACGAGAGAAAAGTGACTCCATCTCGACATCTTCCCCATCAGATGCTGCGGCATCTAATTTCTTGCAGAGTCTATCCGTAGCTTCTCCGAAGAGGCTAATCATAGCCGCTACATACTGCAGTTAAAAGCAAGAAACAAATCGATATAACAAAAGGGTAATCATGGGGATGTTTTAAGGAAGTACGAATAGAAGAGAAATAGCTTGGAATATCCCTAGGCCATGTACGATAACGACAACAATAACTGAGCTTTATCCTACTAAATGAGGTTGATTATATGATCTCATGGCACTATTGTGCTCTATTAAAAAGATGGTCCTCTATGCATTTCTAAGTCATAAAAAACAATCTAGTGATGAATATTTGAGTGTTTGGGTAGCACCCAAACTATGGAACTACGATTTCAGAAGCCCTTTTTCCCAAGGTGAGACAAAAATCTTCTTACATGCTTACCTTGTAAATCATAAAAGTTATTCTTTAAAAGCTAATCTAAACACACAATAAATAGGGAACTTATACTTATTTATTAAGTAACAATGTCTGCAAGCTTATCCCGCAAATCACATTATTTAGTTACGCCATGTGCATCGATGGCAAGTTAGTCATGTCTTCCAGTATTAGAGTAGAAAACTTCTTCAAACAGTGACCAAGGCAAGTTGCCATAAAAAAATTTTCAGGTATTATGATATTTTGGGGCATACACTTCAAATACAAGAGTCCAAAGATACTAGATAACCTTCTGATGCAATGCTGGGACTATAGCACGGCGTCTAACACGCCATATTTCCCCATCCGCAGGGATGAGCCCTTTGCCCATCACAAAGTCCAGGATCTCAGCCAAAATGCCCTGCATGTGGAGAGGTAACAAAATGATGAGGAGCTGCCATATGCAAAGGTTTGATAGTCATAATTCATTTAATTACCTTTGAATACGCCTTTGAATTGTCTTTCAAGATGTGTTTTGCAATGGATGGATCGGACACTATCAGAAAAGACTGCATGACAATCAAGTGGGATAGTGGGAATCAACCGAAATAGTAGTTATATGGTACAGTTGTTTAAAAACACCAACATGTCAGCGGGTATAAGCATAGAAGAACAAAGCTAACCTTTGGTCCAAAGGTCAGTCTAAAAATTCCACCGTATGTGAGGTAAAGCTCATACAACGGAACGAAGAAGGGCTCACTTCGAATGGCTTTGATTGATCCTTTGGCCTCGGGAATTATGGGATTTTCCCGAAGCCCATCCATGCTACCGAAAAAAAAATCCAGAACCTCCTCGGGCATGCCCAACTTTGACAAACTCTTCTTTAATGCAAACGGGAAACTAGTCGAAAGCCGAAAGAAATTTAGATGAGAATTACAACTTAAACTCGGAAAAGGCAGGGCTGTGTGCAAAAGGCAGAAATGTGTAGAATAAATTGTCTATCGAGAGTGCGAGTGAACAAGAGACGAATTCCACAGAGAGAGATGTGGCAGGGTACGACCCGGAGTGGTGAAATGGTTAATGATAAAGGCGAAGGGAAAGATAGTATTGCGGGTAGAAAGAGAAGAGGAGGAGAAGGCATACCCGGACTGCTGCACCGTAAAACCTCCGGAGGCAATACGAGCGGACAAGTCAGCTCGTCGTTTTTGTTCACGAAGGCGGTCGCCATCCGTGTCTCTGCCATTAGAAGAGGAGGAGATGATTACCGAAAAGCGGGAGAATCCTGCGAAAGAGTGGGGAAAGTAATTGAGGAGGGGAAAGATGAAGGGAGGAGATGGAAGAAGAGAGAGATGTAGATACCTGTGGGCGCAGTGGAGGTGGAGGGAGCGTTGAAAGGGAAAGGATAGAGGCGGCGGTGGGGGGAAGTGGAAAGAGGGAGGAGAGGAGCCATGGAGGGCCGAGTGATCCAAAGGGAAGGGAAGGGATGATGACGCGTATTCATTGATTGTGGAGGGTAAAAGTAGTAGTACTACTAGTATTATTAATCACAGACTACACCCAATGGAATCTCCGCCATATTTAACTCTTTCTTCGCCAACGACTTTTCTCACATACTAACTCCCACGTCTAAATTTAAGATACTATCTTACTCCCCTTACTAACATCAAATTGACTTTTTTAGTTAAAGTGTTTGACTAAGAATACATAATTTATCATTTGAAAGATTCAACACAGTCTTATAATTATAATTAGGGATGATTATTATCAAATTTTGAATTGGAAGCAATAAAACTCGATTGGTTACACAGCCGCGGCTGTCAATAACTAAAAAGTGAGAGGGAATACATTTAGTTTAGGGGATTTGAGTGTGGTGTTGTGCTACAAATTGAAATTATTGGAAATGAGAAAGGAAGAGGATTTTATAGAGAAGGGGATGCAGAAGATGATGGAGCCATTTCAATTATCCAAATTATATATTACAAATAAATGAATTCATTCACAACTCCTCATTTTCTTGCTTCTATTTCATTACCGCCGCCTTTTTATTTATACATCCTCTTCGCCCCTTCCCTTCAAAATCATCTCTCTCCCCTTCTTAATGCAGACAGGGCCCGCACCCGCTGAAGATGTCGTGCGATGAACTCATGAGGCCGCGGGCATAACCTGAGATTTGGGACCGACACAGACAGGCATCACCCAACTGATTTTAGCATCGGTTCCACCTTTGATGATCGAACCAGTCTTCACGTAGTAGTCCCTCTATTTCATGAAATGTCCAAGTGAAATTAATTTACATTTAAACAATGCCGCACTGATCCAGTACGTAAAGAAAAACATAATGGTGATCAAATCTTTCCATTTTAGAATTTTGGAAACAAGAGTATATGCCAAAACACCTGCAGATCTAGGCCATATTGCTTATCATTCATCAAGCTCCAGAAAAATCGTCTAAATTAATTAGCAATCAAAATAATATAGATTCTTGTTAAATTTTGATGGTGGCAGCGATTCATGCAAATCTATTCTATTGTTAGCAATGATTAATCAAGTGAAGAATGTCAACCCCTTAGTCAACACTTCAAGTTTAATTGTCAACAAACACATGTGGGATTTTTGTTCCACTTTCTTAATCACATAGGTAATTTTGCAACAAAAAAAAAAAACATTTAGTGTTTAGCACTTCTGAAGGCAAAGCACATATGCATTTTTACACATCTACTCTATAATTTATCTCTCACAATATACAAATTACCTTCCTTAATATGCAATATAGACCAATATGTGATTTATCTTCCATCATGTTGCAATTCAGCCTATGAACTATAACCTGGACAAACCCCCCATATCAAAAGATCCAAATTCAGCTTAAATATGATAATATATCCAATTTCCATACGTAGATTGCACATGAATTCTAATGGAAGATAAATTACAGGTCCAGATTCTCTCAGCGTCACTTTTCTCCTTATCTCTCACAAGCTCTGAATCCTGTACGTCCAACTAATCTAAAAGCTAGGAATTCACCACTCCATCGTCCTGCTAATCTCTCCTTTGGCCCTCTCTCCTCTTCTGTTTCGACTCCCAACTCCCAAGCCTTAGTAGCAAACCATCTCCCTCTCCCGCAGTGAGTCAGTGTTCATCGTCTTTATAAGCTATTCTTTGAGTGTTCATCGTGGAAGACTTTCCCTTGCGGCGCCCACCAAGCCTCCTACCCATTCTTGATATGTAGCTGAGAAAATTTAGCAGAGTAAGATGAGATGACCGTTTGAGGTCAATAGTATCAATCCTTTAAAATAAGCATGACCCTCTTACCTAAAGAAATTACACCCACACTCTGTTTCCAAACATTCCCTATATATAAATAACCATTAAAATGTTGGAATGGCAAGACAAGATTAGTCTTTCAAAGACTATAGGTAGGATCAAAGCGACCCTTGTTAGATTTGCTTACAACTCTCATATTCTTCTCAGCTATTTTCAAAATTCAAATAAATTCTTGAACAAACACCTCCTTGATGGGATTTGGATATTATTCCCAAAATCAAGGAAAAATTGGATTTCTTTTATGTTCATATTTGATAAGGAAAACGGAAATAGAAGAGGAGAATAAGGAATTTATGAAAACTATTCAGGAGAAATGAAGGCAGGGAGACTATAAACCAAGATCCTGAAACCCGCTAGAACAAATACTTTCCTCTCAGTACTAATATCAAACAGAACCTGATCCACAATTCACAAAAGGCTAGGAAAAAGGCAAATACTCGAGTGCTAGATTCTTCTTGGGTTCAGTTGTAATTTTTTGCCTTCCGGTTATGTCAATCTGTTGTAATCATCTGTTTCGTGTTCTCAAAATCAACAGAAACAATAAGCTCTTCTTGCTCTGACCAACCCATTAACGAAACCTGTTGTTTTAATCGTTGGGAAACCATTCAACACATATCCAATTACTGAACTCTGTGGTTTCTTCCCTTTTGATTTCAAATTCGTTCAATCAGAGTTGTTCCCAATAATCGGTTTTACTTTAGCTGTTGCAATTTTGCTACTCAGATTAGTTCGAACCATTAAAAAAAAACAAAGATCAGGAGGAGGAGGATGTTTGGCAGTGGAGGATTGAGGAAGGACAACGATAGATTTGATTTGGCATGGGGGTCGGAACAGAAGAGGAGAGAGGGTCGAAGGAGATATTAGCTCTATGATGACGTGGTGCATTCCTAGCTCTTTAGATTAATTGGATGCACAGGATTTACAGCTTCTGAGAGATGAGGAGAAAACCGACGCTGAGAGAATCCGCTTCCGCTAAATTACATATTGGTTCATATTGCATATTACGGAAAGTAATTGTATATTGTGAGAAATAAATTACATGTTATGAAATTTACTTATTTATTATTTATTTTTACTTTTTGCGGGAAAAGATCCTATAAAAATTACAAGAAAAGAGAGAAAGAAAATGACAGGGGAATCAAAACGCAGCGTTTAGACTTTGGGACAAATATAGGGCCTCGGTCCCCAGCGACGAGATGCCATCGGGGAAACATTTTTTTCCTGCCTTGCGAGTTACTGTCTGCCGGGAAGGCCGAGAAGCTTCAAACCTTTGGCACAACTTCTTCGCTATGAGTTTGACACAATTCGCCATGGTATGTTTCTGTATAAACGATTTTATTTTTCCTCGCTTTTCTATTTGTTCACAGCTTTGAGTATTACCAATTATTAAGCTCTTAGTTCTTGCGAATATTACTTGAGCAGTTCTTGTTGGCGGTCACTAAACCCGCTACGTTCAGCGCTGAACCGTTTTCTCCTCATTAAGTTATCTCCCATATCACTGCTCACAGCATAATAACACGGGAGAAACCAAGCCGAAGTATATCTTTCTATAATTCTATCGGATATTGTATATGAGGAATAAAATTTTACCTAGCATCTGGTGATCAATCGATAGCATAATATGCATATCTCACGCGGAATTTATGTGAAAATATAACGAACAACGCAAATATTTATTAAATGTTCGAAATTTGCCAGTGGACTAGTATCTAGCGTGGCATCAGTGAAGTTGGCGCGTGTCAAGTCAATGGTTCAATCCAAAATGCCTTTGAAAGGAGAAAATTAACTCCTGAAATATTCATCAGTATATGCCTGGAATTCTTGGGATGGTGTTGAAAGGGGTGAACCCATTTATTCACGAAATTTGTGAAAGGGATTCACAATATATCAGAAAGTTAAGCAATCACGCTTCATTGCTCTTCACCTCATCGTCCTTCTGTATGCTGTGAAGATGCTGCTAGTAATTTCATGTACCTTACGCTCAAAATTAATTGGATTTCGGCTGAAGCTTGTGAAGCTTGATGAACTAGGACAAATATCTGCCTGCTGGATTTCAATGTGATATAGAGTTAAATTTTGGTGTTCGTTCATGGTTAGATGAGGCTTGTATGTTCATCAAAGAATTTGTCTGACAATGATTTCATTGTAGTTTGGATTTCAACGTTGGCCTAATTCTCTCTTAACAGCATTTGTTCACCTGTTCTTCTCCCTAAATCTGAAGCTCAATAGCTGCCAGAATATTAGCAAAGTTCTATGCCACTCAATTATTAGTCTCCGTTCTGAAGAATATTTATTGTTAAATTGTCATCAATTCTTAGTTTGGCTGCCCTACAAGTTGTTTTGTGGTTCCTGCTACTCAGTTTAGCTTTCCTTAAGATGATACAAGGGCAGCTTTGAGTAGGGTTTACTTTCAAGAAGTAAGAACGCAAGGCAGAATCTTTTAACTTTTTCTGAATTCTGCTATAACAAGTGGAATTGGTTGAAATCTCAGGGAAGAAATATATTTTCAATTATTTATTATTGAATTTTTTTTGCTTTCACATTGCTGTGAAATTTGTTGTATTTGTACTATGGACACATCTGTTTGGAAGGATTTTCCCTGAGGTATATGTTTAAACTTCTATGTTGTTAGCAGGTTGAGGAATTGGCTTTTCTTGTCAAGGACAATCTTCCTTGCAAGCATCTAGTTCTCAATATGGAAGAAGCCCTAGTTAACTTCCTTCAGGATGACGACACAGGGTAACAATTTATGAGATATCTTGATTGATGTTGAAGATGAGATTTAGTCCAAGCCATTTCAATAGCATAAGTGATAGGAAAGTAAAAGGTTTTATTGATGCTAATAATTTTGTCTTGAGCATTATATGAATGCCCCAATGGATCATACTCTATATTTTTTCCATCCTTTCTTTTTTGTTGCATTTGGGCTCCTACCCTGGGGGATGAGTTACAAAAATTTATGTTGTTCTATGTTTCTTACTAATTTGAAATCCATACCAGTGCATCTCTTACTCACATTTACATAAAATTGAATTGTTTTAAGTTTGTGCCTTAATTCTTAGATGGAAGAAGGGAGGTTGTGGGGGATGGCATTTTGTTTTATTGGTCTTTTGCAGCTTCTCATTTGTAGGTGGTTTTTGTGCCTGTTAAGTGTATGCGTCCTGCTTTTAATACATAGTTTACAAAGGTTAGAGCCTTTTCCCCCTAGCATCATACCTATTTCTTGATCTGTGTTTTTCTTGAATTGTAGTTCAGATAGCGTCTTGGAATTGGAGCCAATGAACTCTTACAATCGTCTTCTCTTACATCGTCTTGCTGAGATATTTGGGTATGAATTTAGTTCTGTGCAACTTGACCTCCAATTTCCCATTTGGTTTCTTTGTTGTTGTTTTTCTTTTCTTTTTAATTTGCATATTTAAAAATATTGATAGTTTCAAAATCTGTTTCAGGTTTGCACATGAATCTGTTGGTGAAGGAGATGATCGTCATTTGATTCTGGTGAGGTGTCCAGAGACATCTATGTACGTGAAATTAAAAGGGCCCCCTTCCTTTCCACCTGTTTAAATCAAGCATCATTTAAATTATTTTATCTAATCTATCTCCCAACATTTGAAGAAAACAACAATGTTTCTGAGGTCTCTCAGGAAATAATCTGTGTATGTGGATCGATTGCAGACCTCCCATCCTGGTTAAGGATATCCTCTGGGAGTATGATGAGCCTCAATATCTGATTTCATCACACCAAATATTAAGGAGAAAGGAAACCATCCCGGGTAATACATGCCACCATTGATCTTAGCTATAGAATCTTCCATGGTTAAGAAAGGAGAAGTATAGTATACTATCCTATGATTTAGGATGTCTTCACTTTGCGACCCTGCATGTCACTCTGCAAGTCTTTGACACAATACTGCCTCGTGCTTTAATTTTTTTAATTATCAATTTGAAAACCTCAAATTTCAGCTGATGCCCTAAATTGAATTGAGGGCTGGGTAAAGAATTTGGAGGTGTTTGATTTAACAATTAGGGAAGAATTTCTGGATGAGACAAGAATTTGGAGTGTGAGATTTGGTTGAGAAGGAATTAGGGATTTCAAGATGGATTAATACAATTTTGAAAGAACTATTGGATTGTACTAATCAAGAAATTCGGAATTGGAACTGATTTTTGGAGTGGAGGAGTTGATGGAGGATGACAGGGGTTAGGGATTTAGAGGTGGAACTGGGAGAAAATTGGGGAAACTGGGGACGCCACAGTGGATGCTTGGGAGAAATTTGGGTATTGTTGGCCTTTTTTTTTTTTTTTTTTTTTTTGGGGGGGGGGGGGGGGGGGCGTTTGCAAGCTTTTGATTTAAACAGAAATTTGTTCATGACAATATTAGTTTACCTGATATTTTTTTTCTTGATGAAATCAAGTGTACTGCATTCACTTGAGTGGCCCTTTATATTTCTACTTCTGTTTTCAGTCGCTCAGACTACGACAGTATCCTTTCAACAGTCACTAGAGAAGAGAAAAGAAGCTTATTTGATTGCTCGTGAGCGAATTTTTTCCATGAATTTGGAGGATGTGAAAGGGTCTGGTGAGCAGCGGCCCCGAAGTGTGCCTGTGGTTGCCCGCCGAATGATTGCTCATGCACTAGGTCAAAGCATCCATCCAAAAAATCAGAATGGCATGCCAAACAATAATTCGAAGGATAGAGTATGTACAGACGTATCAGATGATCAAGATAAGAATAGTGAAGGGTCCAACCTTGTGAAAGATTCTGAAGAGTCTATATACCCAAAAAGGAACTCGAACAGCAGAATAAGAAATGATAGCAGTTCCAATTCATCCTTATTCAACGAAAGGAATGCTGACAAACCACAAGTCTCTCAACAAGTAAAACATGGTATTAGGGCGGGTAAAGACTACATGAAAATGGAACATTTAGGGGCTGCAAGGAGAATCTTTGCCCATGCTTTGGGGGCACACTCTGGGAAGGATGCCACTTCTGTTTCTAGAAGTGGTAAAGAATTTAAAAAGAGTAACACAGAATAAGGTGGAGAAATCTTATGTGCCACTGCTCTCCATATGAACATCCGCTGGGCTCCGGCCAGGTTTCAATTGTGATAAGCAGAATGAGTAATGATCACATTTTACTTAAAATTCCTGATGGTTTCTCAGTTATAAATGAATGTGATTTAGCAAGTTGGGAAGCAATTCTGTTCAAAGGCACTGTCAAAAAGGTAGAAGAAACAGTATCATGTCGACCTGTTTTGGGTTATGAAACTGAGTCGGTTGCATGGTGTTTGGTCTTCCAAACTTCGTAACCCTTGCCGTCTCGTCTTCCTTGTTCATGTTTATTGTGTTATGTTTAACGTAGGTTTTTTTTTCTTGGACACAGACCTTTCACATGGAGGGGGTTGTAGGTATATTTTAATGTAACATATTTCTTTATCTTGTTTGTGATATTCTAATTCAGGTTCTTCAGTTTACGTGGTGTGATCGCTATGATAAGAGACCCACAATCGCTTCGAGTGGGCTTCTCTTCATTTACTGACACGTAAGAGGGTTGAGGAACGGATAACTAACTCAAGAAATGGGGCAGCTAATGTGAAGTTGCATCAAAACTTTCTGGGAGTACATCAAATGTGCAGATTTTATGGCAAGAGCTCCCAAGTTATATGGAGGGATACAATTCCAGAAGAGTGTGCTCAGTGGGTTTTGGAGGATTAGCGTCACTGCAGCGCAACCCCCTCTGCTATGTCCTGATTAGTTCTAGACTAGAAGTGTAGTCTAGCTTATCTTTATTCTCAAGCTTCGGCTTGCCCTTCATGTTAGAAAAAACTTGAGAAATGGGGTGGGGTTGGACAGTCTCCAGACACCGGGGAGCGACAAAAGGATATCGCAATGTTACGCAGGAATGCCACTTTTACACACCATAGAGGTGGCACCGACAGTAGTAGGATTTCCTCAGCCAAGCTTGAGCTGAGTAGTTCACAGCAAGCAAATAAAGCATTTGATATCATAGCAAATAGGGCTAGGGTGCTTAAATTTAAACAACATTTAACTTTTTAAAAAAATGCAACAGTAACTATAACATTTTTTAGAGCAAAAATAACCGACCTTGAACGTTATAAAAGAAAGCAAAAGTGAAGATGACGTTTATAATCTCAAACATCCGTTGCTATGAACTTTTTAATGAAAGGTGAAGGTGTTAAAATACCAAAAGAGCAAAAGTAACAGAAAACTTTTTCTGGATACAAAAGTAACTAAAAGGTAATTTAGTGAACATTAATTCACAAGTTTTTTTTTTTTTTTTTTGGTTGGGGAAATAGAATCACAATATCAGTACAGGACATTATAGAATTCATAATAAGCACTATTATTTACGAGTTATAAACGATATGACTCGTTGTCGAAATATTGCATAGGGGCCGCCTAGTTTTAGAAGATGCGTGTCTGATAATTGTGAAACATGCAAGTAAAATACACATTTCATCCACCCAAAAGAAAAGGGCACATGGAGACCTAAATAGAGATTTGTGCCAAAACTTTTTAACCCTCCAAGATCAATACAATAATATTGCCAACAGCGTCTAGTATGCACCGATAGATGTTTCCATGGCTAGCTAACTAATTAATTTGCAAGAATAGACATGAAAGTTGCTTCATCAATACTTGAGAGTACAAGATATCATGCCAACAACATCAGGCTAGGACAACCTTTCCTATCTGCACATATTAATGACACAACTAAGACGTATTCACAAATGGTTTCATGACAAACAAAGCATCTATGACCATAGGATAGATCAACTTGACAAGAACATGAAAGAATACCAGAAAAAATCATGCATATTTCGATCACCATACTTTATCCATCAAGCAGCTTTGAATGCAGCAGGATCAAATCCCACATATCAGAATGCTAAAAGAGGTTCATACAGAATATTCTCCGACCATTACTCCCAACTTCCATTTCGATCAAGGACCAACTCCCATTTCAGAATTAAATCCATGCCATGATGATGATCCCCTTTACCACTACCTACTCCGAGTTCACCTTCATTACTCCCCAGAGAAAAACTTGGTTAAACTTCTTCATTACTGTTTACTTGAGAAGAATGCCTAGATGATGTAGAATAAATCAGAGACTGTCCAGCCACCAATTTCTCCCTTAGCATGACATTATACTCATGTAAACGTTCTAGATTCCTCTTGACATCAGACATGTCCATTTCAGAATCACTCTTAAATTCTGGTATGCAAATGACAAGTTAAATGTATGTGAGATATCAAAAGCATTCAATAATGTTTTAAAATTTGTACAGCCACATTAAAAATTAGAAAGTAAAAATAAATAACCAAGCAACAAAGAAACATGTAAGAAAATAAATGGTAGTCAAAAGTTCAACAGCTATAAAGCATTCACAATCATTTTTTCATGATAACTCAGGCGTTACGTATGGTATGTGAATATAAAAGTTTAACAAATAATTTTACCATAACCATATTAAGGTTTGACCGTTCATGATAATTAAAGCTGAAGCTATATAACACAGTATATCAATTTTATTATAATTTATTTATATTAGTATGATTCATTTATATAACAAGCAGTATCTTGATTGTGTAAGTCTAACCTATGTAGCGTGGTAATTAATGCATAGATCTAACAGCTGCAGAACCAGTAGTCATGCATGACATATGATCTTAGAGTAACAAACGTAGAATAAAAATCACAGGCAAGAGAATTTGTAGAACCATGGAAGCCATTATGATGGTAAGTAAATACAGGATTGAATCTGCAAGGTTTTTAAATTAGAAAATATATTCCAATGGAGGGTTTTGTGAATGGTCATGGGAAACAACATTCACGAAAATATGTTGACCCAAACAAAAAATTAATTTCTACCTAGTGAAGGTGGTGGTGGAATGAAGTTATCAATGAAAGAAGATTCTCGAGGTTGAGACCGCGCTATTTCTTTGCCTGAACCAGCATTCCGCTGCTTTGATACATTCTCTGAATGCTTTTTGTGATCATTTGTGGATTCAAGTGGTTTGCAGCTCAATGACTGGAAGAGAAAGCATTGAAAGATGAATCTAAAAAATTTCTTGGGACAGTGCAGCATTCCCATTTAATTTTGAAAGGAAAACTACAAACCCACTGCTGATCACATAAATGGTACTATATACATAGAGATCATTCATATTATTGAGAGAAGTGTCTAGTATAAGATGATTGAGATGTGGAGATCACAACCTAATTTCCAACAACGTCATGTTCTTCAAACCTTACGGCCAATTTATATTGCAACTTGCATCTTGAGGTTGCTTAGCATGTTTGGGTTTGTAAATGAAAGTATTGGATTATATGATTATGCCTACTTTGTAGTTTTACATACTTGCACATCAGATGTACCATTTAACTATTTTGCCCAGTGACCCATGTCAAACGAAGCAACCTCAAGAAAAGTGGAAGGAGAGGGATCTAAAATGCAACAACAGCTAAATTAACTTAGTTTTAGCATGAATAGAATAAAAGCATTACCTTGGTTACAGTTCCACTGGCTTTTTTGTAAAAATTAATTGAATCTGTTCTGCTTTGTTGCCTTTGCTTACGTGATGACCCACTTCCATGAATTGATTGCAACATAAGCCCACTGCAACTTGATTCCATTTTAGAGTTTTTGTAAATGTCATCTCCAGTGTTACAGCCATACGTGTACATGACATATTTTCTCAACTAATTAAAATGGACATTATCAGTCATCCAATCCAACAAAATTCAAGAGGATCATGTTTTAACTAGTCAAGCAAGAAATTACTTTGTCCCAATGCTCTCGAGCCTTGCGCTGATTTCTAATTCTCCGCATAATACTATCCTCATTTCGGAGTTTCTTTATCCGGTACTCACACTACAATTTAACAAAGTTAGGACCACATGGGTCACAAGAAAATATGAATGCTATGAGCCATTCTTCATCATCTAATATAAGATGCGCCATCAAATAAAAGGATAGTCACATAGAAAGTCATAGCACGAAAGGATATTTTTAAAATCTTAACTAATCAATTTCATACAAAACCAGAAAACTTCATTGCTTTACAATTTCCGCCAATGCATGTTTTGGCATTTGTCACAAACCAAATATTGTTTCTGATGTTGGGGCCATGTAGGTAGTATATGGCCAAAGATCTGCGCTGGAGTCTTTATCTACAATTAATAAGTGGACAGACAACTTGCTTGTATCATTTGACGGACAGTTATGAAGTGCAAAGGTTGAATGTTTGCATTCTGTAATCTTCCGTCATGTTCATTTTTCAATACTAAGAAATCTTAGTTATAATAATACTGAGAGGAAAAAGGAACCAAATTCATACTTGTATCAACAGGTAGAAAAAAATGCCTATGCTAATGCAATAGAGGCCACCAAGATCTGCAAGAAAGCTCACTGCACATGAAACAGAAAAGGAGAGAATGATTGATGTCAGTACGAAGCAACATTTGATATATAAGTATATTTGTATGAAGGATACGATGATATGTTATTGAATGGTGAATACAAAATTTCTGAGACAGTTAAAGTATCATAACAGGAAAGCAGCATCCTAACAAGAAACCAATGCCTCCATCTATACCTTAATTACCTACGGCCAGATGGTCAGGTCTGTTTGATCTACTTATTCCAAAAATTCCCAAACTAGTAAACCAATACAACATGTTAGTTTGACAAGACATCCTCATGCAAGACAGAAAAGGGGATCGAGGGGAAAGGAACCAAGTTCTCAAGATTGAATATCAATTCAACAAGCCTAGCAAAAAAATATCAATTCAACAAGCCAACAATCAAAGGGTCAAAAAAATAACCAACTAAACATGCATAACTCAAGGAAAAGCAATTGAATAACCTAACCCCACCCCCAACAAGCAAACATAACCCTAGGACCATAAACTAATATGTAAGCAGTCTCACTTGCTCAAATTATAAAACCCCAAACTTTATGTATATGTATGTATGCATGGATGCGTGTGTGGGATAGAGTGTGGATAAAAACTTAGAGATCATGGTCATAGGATTAGCCAGATGGACTTGAAGGTGAGGAGCCAGCAGTATTTCGTAAGAAAATGAGGAAATCAGGCAGGACTGAGGCTATGCACATTATGAGGTGTGCAATGGCAGCAACATGGAAAAAAATTGGCTAAGATTGCAAAAACTGCAAAACAAGGCGGTTATCTTCAGTGAACCTGAAATTCATTTAGAACCTAGAAAAATTGCAGATTGACAGACAAATACGTATACAAGTTAGCAAAAGATATTTACCAGGACCCATGATACTCTCCTTGTCGATTTCCACAATATAAGCAGATAGAAAATTGATGTACAATGTAGTATTTAATAGTCCATCAACAGAACTTTCAAGGGATGCCTGCAGTTGATTTGTATCATGATAAATCGAGCCAGGCAGAAACTCATGAAACAAAGGTTGGATTAGCTTCAAATCATGTAAACTACGGTATATTTGAGGGAACAAATTAAATTTTAAAATATTTGATTCCCTCCCTCTGAATGTAACTGGTCCATCATCAAAAGCACTTCCATTTTTTAGAGTTCCACTAACAGAACTCACGTACTTGTTTAAATTATCCATTGCAGAGAGATTGAACTCAAACCCAACAGCAGTGGCAGGATTATTGGGGAGATCAGCAAAATGCCAGGAAATGTACATGTTATCATGAACCAGCTTGCAGCTTTTACACTTAAGTGTTATGGTTGGGCCCTTGCTTGAGTTGTGGCAGGAGTAGTTTGCCAAAGTTGATAGAGAAGCAACTCTTTGATCAATAAATCCAGGATTTCCAGTAACTAAGCTACCCAGATCACGTAGATTTGAACAGCTCATACTAGAAATAGTGGTGATGTTGAACTCCATATCATTCATAAACGAATTTAATTCTGGTCTGCTTGTAGCTCTCACATTATGCACCTCAATTGTTCTTTTTGATATGATCTGGTACAGCAACCTGATGACAGGTCGACTCAAAAAATGATGGCATTTGACAAAAAAGAAACCAAGGGTAGATACTTCGCAAAAAAAAAAAGTCCTTAAAATATTCTAATCCTTTAAGTACAGAAGCTATCAGATACTCACGCAGCAAATAAACCAATAAAAAGTATCCAACTTGCTATGGAGAAAGTTCCGCCAAGTTCCGTTTTGCGCTTTTTAACTACCTTCTGATCGTCCTATATGAAAAATAGGAATTTAAAGCACATCAATAATAGGATGATGAAGCAGGCACTGCATTATTTTTACAAAAACAAAAACAAAAAAATCAAATTTATTGCAGGTCCACGTCAAGTGACATGGATTTCAACTAGAATAGAGATGTAATCATGTGAACCAGTCAAGAATGACGCGAGATGTGAAATTTCGTAATGAAGAACAAGATTAAATTTTGTTTGTATGCCTATGGCGTGGGGAATGAAGTGAAAATGATATGGGAAGCAACAGATACGAATCTCAGGTAGCCTAAGATGTAATGTTCATTCAAGAATATCTGTAAGCTGTATTTTCGCATTTGCTACCAATAAATTAAGGAAGGAGAAATCAAGGAGCTTCGTTTATCCGAATACAAGTACAGGAAATAGGCCCCAACAAGTGAAGCGCCTAGTTAATGACAAGCGTGATTGAAAAAAATAGGAGGCAAAGTGGGGCTTCAATTCCTAAATCTCTTAAGCTTGCAGTTGACAGCAGCCCAGGCGAGAAAATAGAAGGAAGAAGGAAATAAATGTGAGCGAACGATGGTAGGATTAGAGGCAGAGCAGATGAATGAAACTGGAGAAGAGATAAATGAAGCAGGGGGGGAACTAACCAGCCAATGCCTGGTGGCAAAACAAATATCCAAACGACTAATCCACCATCTGATGTTAAACCATAAAGTAGAGCCATCCCCAAGGCTCGTAAACCTCAAGAAAAAGCAGAGGAGAAGCCAAGAGAGAAGCATAACGAGGGTGGCCTCCAAGAACACAGCCTGGGACTGAGTAAACTTCTTGATGGAATCAAAGGCGAAGATGGTCTCCGGAAAGCTGACGGAAAAGGGGTCGACTACGGATTCAGAAGTAATGGAGGAGTTAGCGGTGAAGAGGGAGCAAGTGTTGGAGGGGCGAGTGAAGAGGTAGCCAGGTGGGCAGGCGCAGAGGGAACCATTATAGCGGATGGAAATCAGAGGGCATGCCATCAACAAAAGATCTCGCTTTAGGATGGAGAGGTGGATCGCACTTTGTCTGTGTGCTGCATCAACAAGTCCAACCCTCGATGCGTAGCTGCAAGAGAGGGGAAGGATGAAGAAGTAAGAAAGGAATGTTAACCCCGAGGCGGAGAGAGAGAGAGGGAGTGTGCGTGTTGATTTCCGTCTGTTGTGTCCTTCTGCGATTCAGCCTTGGCTTTGTCTCGGAGCTTCGACCAGCGCAACACGCCACCCCCAAGTTTATTCACTTTTTTGTCTCTCTCAAAAACTGCATTCTACCAGCCAGCTAATTCCCTCATGGCATCAGTCACAGTCACTACTCTCTCTCAGTTAAAAGTTGGTCAGCTCAAATTTCTTTTTCTACGAGAAAATTTTATTAAAACAATTCTTGATAAATTTTTACCTGCCAATTAAGTAACAAATCTAGCTTATTTTCACCTACTTCTACGTCCCAATATCTATAAATGAGAAATCTAAGCTACAAGTCCACCTGTGGTTTGGTGACTTCCCTTCCCATAAAACAGCCCTATGTTCCTTTTATTTATTTATTTATTTTTATTTTAGAGTAGATCATCTCCTCCCCATTCAAAAAATGATCTCCCGTGCAAAATTTGTAGAGAAAAACAATAATAATTTTAAATTACCAAACAAATTATTCACATCTTATCCTTAATATAATGCATATTCATATGATTTGATTTTAGAGATTGAGAAAGGTAAAAGAATTACTTAATTATAACATATATGGCATGGTCTCTTTAAGATATTTTTAATGTAACTACAACAATTTACAATTTAGGCAATTTAATTTTAAAAATGATAAAATGAAAAGAGTCACATTCAGGATCAAAATTCATTAGCAAAAAATGTCGGTGCATGTAGGATAGGAGGAGTATTATAAATTTATATTTATTTAGCTCCAAATTTTAAACTCGTTTTTCATTTTTAAAGAAAACTTATATACTTAAGTTCATAAAATTAAAGTGCCTAAAATTGAGTATCTAAATCGTGGTCTTTTTTTATAATAAAAAAAAATTATAAACTAAGTGTGCTTAAGATTTTTGTATTACAAGGAGGGCAGGAAGAGAGATTTTATTTTTCCGGGTAGGGAAAAGCCAAGAGCTTTTCCTTTATTTCAAATATGTGCGGAAACGTACCAAGAAGCATTCGGCCGAGCTCATCGATCTGTCGCGACGCGACCCAAATGAATCGCAAAAATAAAAATAAAAATCCATCACAAACTAGTTTTAATTAAAATTTATTATAAAGAAACGACAGAGATTAAGTTGATGGAACTACAATCCGAAAAATGGGTCATATCGTGTTGAAATGGATTTCTTGAAGTCATTTTTAAAGCAAGTTTGTAATTGTAATATTTAAATATTCCTCAACTAAATTTATTTGATGAGCCATGGGATGACAAGTGCCAATAACATTCCATTGAAAGCAAAAAGGACAGGTGGATTTATTCAGTTTTTTTAATATTGTTATTTAAGATTTTCTTTTTTCATAGTAAACGCACATGCCGACATTATATATGGATCGAACTCGCAAGGAGTAACAGAAACCATCAAGTGATGGTCACTTGTTTTGATACGACTTAGCCCAATTCCAGGGATGTAAAATTACCATGAAAGCGCAACGTTTTAAGCATGCTAAACTTAAAAGCGACGGACGTAAAGAAGAAGATTGAACAAACCACAGGATGTGGATACAATACACAACAACAATAGTTGATTCTCATGGCTCACCTTCACTCAAATACCAAGGATGATTGCGCGTAATAGGAAGGCAGCTAATTGATCCTTCTTTCTGCCCTCGGGCTCAGGGATGCTTCAGGAGCACATTGTCTTCTCCAGCACTTCCTGCAATTCTCCACTCTGATATGCCTCTGTAGCCAATCACACAACCTCATGTTATTCTAATAGCAGATTGAACAGATCAAAGCAGCATCATGGATTCACAATGGCCATTACTCACACTTGATCCATAAGAGCCCCCTATAGCTAACTTTCTAGCATAACTTTTACAACACTTAATGATACACGGCTCTAGTCACGATGTCCATTGACACTTCACGATTTACATTTGAATTTAAAGCACGGTACGCATACAAATCTTTCTGGTTTTCCAGACTCCAAGACCACAGAATGAATGGTAAGTTGCATCCCTTCCCAAGTTCTAAACAAATAATGATATTTCCCATCAATGACAACTTCTTATGCACGTACACTTCAATATAACAAAATCGTAGTGTTATCAAGGTGAAGAGATACCAAAAATTACACAAACAAAATCTTCACTCCAGCGTGGGCAATACTTTTCCAGAAAGAAATCCATACAAGATTATACTGGATACTGTCAAATTGATTTTCATTTACCCACCTCAGATATAAAACACCAATGGTCCGTTCAGAAGGAATGTAATGCAATGATGACAATATGAACTTGTTTGGTAAGCCATTCAGGGGAGATGATGCATAGGCATGATAATGTTTGATTGGATCACAACAAACATGAGAATAGGTGACAATAATATATCAAGAGACATATAATCATCTCCCATGGAATCGATCTAAAAAGGTTATAAGTTCATCATAGCCGTTTCCTAGACAACTCATTCGCCTTGGATTAGCCAATAACGATTACTATATGCCCACTGGCCTTGTTTTAGTTATTCCAACCATCGGAGAAAGACAGGCTACTAAAAGCATTGCGGGTGTTTACCACACGCGTGCTGTAGTTTTGTACTGTTTGTTTAGTGCTTTCTTTTGGGTCTTTGCGCCTCCTTTTAACACACACGCACAAAAGAAAGAAAGAAAGAAACTCAATAAAAGCCTTAATCAAGACAGCATTGACTTCTATTGGGTTTCAAGAGTACTTGAAATTATTATGATTGGGGCAGAATAAAAAAATAATCAGGCGGAAATAAATAAACATCACATACCAACAGTGATATCACAGCCACCAAAGAACTCTCCATCTAAGTATAGTTGAGGAAAGGTTGGCCAGTTGGAATACTCCTTCAGAGCTTGGCGTAACAAGTCATTTTCCAGTACATTTATTGTCTCAAAAGGCGCATTGAGAGATTTCAATATTTGCACCACCGTGTTCGAAAATCCACACTGCGGGAACTCTTTAGTCCCTTTCATAAATAGAACCACTTTATTTGAAGTAATGACTTTATCCAAGGTGGACTTGAGTTCAGGAGTTAAAGCTGAAAACATGGGGGCGCGCACCAACACAGACACAAAAAACAGAAAGAGCTGTGAGAGTGAGACTACTACCATCTCATAAGAGAGACTTGTTCAAAGAAAATTTCAAAAATAAACCAAAGTAAGAAAGACGACCGGTCAGCTTTATGCAATGAAAGAACGGAATTGTTGTTGTTGTTTTTTTTTTTTTTCAAGTTCCTGATAATTTAAGTATCAAGGGCAAGGGTGTGGTGAAAAAACAAATATCAAGGATCAACAACTCGGGGAAAAAAACAAATCAAGCAAGTTCAATCAGTAAATTGAGAATTGCAAGCGGCACAAAGAATTAGTGATTGGTAAATTGAGAAAGGGAGGATCACGACAAACCTAGTCCGGATGAGAAAAGGGGAAGATGCAAGATTAATAGTAATAAGAAGAGGAAGAAAAAAGAGAAGGAGAAATAGAAGCGTACCAGAGAAGCAACGAATGGCGGTGGTTCTGGGTTTGTAGGGGGAAAGCAGCTTAGGCATGGAAGGGAGGGAGCGGGTAGAGAGCATTTGGGATGTTGGGGGATGACGATGGTGCGAGTAACATGTGCGAAGCTGGACCTGAAAATGGAAGCCCTTCACACCACAAACACAAGACATTGTCCTCTCGATTCGCTCGTCTCCCAGATTCCTCCTCCCTCAGCTTTCTTGGTCGCTCTCGCATCTGCTAGCCACATCCCTTTATATAGAGGCAAGTAATACCTATGGACCAATATATTAATTCAATTTTATTTTTAGTATAGAATTATTTTATTTTATTTTTTCAAAATTTCAATTAAAAGACCAAGTTTGTTTAATAATTGGATTCATCGTATTATCGATCTTTAGAGTTTACTCTTATTTTGTTTTTGTTCAATTTAGTCTCTCAAACTTATTTTGTGTGAAAGATTAAAAATGTCCCTCCTTATGATTTAAAAAGGACTTCGAGCTATTTTTTTTTTTATATTAAAAATTTTAGGAAAGGAGTTAAGCTCACCCAAAGTCCAAGAGCAGGGCGTTTGGAGCCCAATCCACAAGAAATACTGGCCAGAGATTACACATGTATAAGACCGATCCCACGCCAGTTGAACTCGAACTCGAGAACGAAGGGTAAGGCTTGGAGTTATTTTTAACGTTGTTAAGTTTACATACTATGTCACTAATGCCGTTAAAATTGCTTATATGACACGTTGAGTGGGCTAACTGACTTGGCAAAATTTTTAAACGTGTAATTACTAATTTGTCACTTGATCTAAAATGTTTTATATTAAAATCTGAAAGACCAATTGCAAATTTTTGCCTATAGTAGTAAAATAGTATATAACTGATATTCTAATCTTAATATAAGAAATGCGAAAGAAAAACTTACACGTAAGGTAGAAAAATCCACGCTTGAGTTTCCAAAATTTAACAGATATATAAAAATTTGATGATTAAAGTTTCAACTTTCAATATGGAAGATTGAAAATTGGAAATACATGTATGATTGGTGTTTCAGATTTTATCATTAAAACATTATAAGAAAATGAATAATTACGTAATTTTACATGTAATCATCATAAGAAAAAGGAATAATTACCCGGCTGATGTTCTATATTCACCGGTGGTGCTGACCACTACCATGTAATTAAGAAAAGTGTCATTCACATTGTTACAATGATAAATATTACACGGTTCTTTTTTCTTTTTTTATTGGAAGGGTTTATGACTTTATGTTTAAAGTTATTTTATTTGAAGTCCGAAACATTTAAATTTAGGGTCAGTTTTTTTTTTTCTTTTCTGTATTATTTTCTTGGAAAATTTCACTTCAATCCCTTTGTAACAATTATTCTCAAACCTTTGTAACAAATTATTCTCAAACAGTCTCCAAAACTTTCAGCAAGTTCATTATGCCCTTAGGGCTAAACTGAAAAAAATATATACATATATTTGTGTGAAAAGATAGTTGTGCCTTCACTTTACAAGTCAAATATGATTATTTACAAAATATATATGAGAAATGTAAAAGTTAAATACCTTTACTTACAAAATAAATAAGTGAAATTACAAAATCATTTTGTTTATGTACAAGAATGAGCATATTACAAGAATATGTAGTATTTACAAGACACAATGTGAAAATTTATAAATCAAATATGTATATTTAAAAGACCGTCTTGGCCATGTACAAAAGAAATGGCATAAATGTCTTTTCAGCTAAAAAAATTTAATTTCAGTTCCA
This sequence comes from Acacia confusa, assembly GCA_037074495.1. Lineage (NCBI taxonomy): Eukaryota > Viridiplantae > Streptophyta > Magnoliopsida > Fabales > Fabaceae > Acacia > Acacia confusa. Next base: position 185,842 of record CM073507.1, on the reverse strand, counting down.
CCCTAGAGTTTCAATAAAGTTTTAAAAAGTTTTGGGGCTGATTGAGAATAATTTTCTATAAATGGGTGAATTATTTTCAAAATAAATTTTTCTTTAAAAAAAAATATTTGGAATAGTTGTTTTAAAAGAAAATTTTTAAAGTGTTGTGGCTATTGCCATTGTTGACAATGACATGGTAGTGCCATGTCGACAGTGAATAATTGACCGCATCAAAAATAAGAAAAAAAGAAAATAACTAAGCACCATTTTCATTTGTTGTTTTTTAAAATGATTTTTTATATTAAAAAAATTGTTGAAAACAAATTTTCAAACAAGTTTTACTGTTTTATTATTTTTTTAAAAAAAATAGAAGCAAACAAGCTTTAATTCTTAGAAATGTGACGAGCACATGACTCAAAAACACTATCTTCCCCCCTTGACCGGCCTTAAACCCTCATCACTCATGAAATTATTTCAAGTTTCTTTGGGTGAAACACAATGTCCTTATGAGCAACTCCAGTAGCATATCCTCAAGGGGTCTAGATTCTCTCAGAAGCAATTTTCTCAGTATCCCTCAGTATTCAAATTAGGTCCGTCCAAATAATTTAAGCAATAAAAAATTATGAGAAATTAAAATAAATGAATGGACAGAATGAGATACTAAGGGATACTGAGAAGAAATGCTTCTGAGATAATCTGCTTCCATCCTCAAGAGGTTTTCCCATCTCATTTTTGCACACTAAACACATTTTAGGCCCAGAAATAGCCCTCCATGAAAACCCTTTTACTCTAAAGTCTAAATATAGCCATAAAATGCACCCCTCGTCCTTGGATTTAACTGTCGTGGGGGTCGGTCTTCCTCACCTTTAGGGAGGGGGTTCGATCCCTGCGTTAGTCAAGGCGCTAGGGGAGGCATCCTAAAGGTCTAGGAAGTAGTGATAACGCTGGTAGAAGTAGAGACATGTATACTCTCTAGACAGTATCTCCTGTAGACTGGGCTTTCAGCGCCCCCTGCCCTTGAACTATGGGTGAGCCCGACCCCCTTCTTAAAATTTCAAGAACAAAAAAAATATATATATATAGCCATAAAAACTAATGGAAAAGCTCAATATTTAATCGAAAAACCATCTACGGTCTTGAATATCCCTTTTCCACCAGTAAAAATAAGAGGAAGATAAGCTTTCGGGTCATGATGAATCCCCACTTGTTGTAATGCCAATCCCCATCAGGCGCAGTTCCTCACGCAGCGCATTGGCATTCTTGAAATGTATTCCCCTGATGCCGAGTTCAATGGCTGCCTCAACATTTTTCATCCTGCAAGGGAAATCATATAAATAATACACTATTAGCATCACGCAAGACAATCTGAAAATGCATCACATGAATTCGCCAGCCCAGGACCTATAACCTTCAACTCAAAGCATGACCATTAAGAGCCACTCCCTTTGATCCACAATAAAGAACATTTCACCTATATATATTACAGGAAATAAAAAATGACAGTTGAGCTATTTAATAAGTCCTAAAACATAAATTTTTTCACTTCTACCCTTCTTGAGAAATTTATTTAATTGTATTAACAATATTATTTTAGACAGAGTGGGGATATATGAGTGGGAAAGTTGGAAAGTGAGTATTAATTACATGGGCAACACAGGAAGAAAAAACACATTAATTAAATTGGAGGTGACTTATATTCTGGACCATATCTTCCTTCTAAAAGTGCCCTATTATGGATCAGGAATATCAATTATAACCTTGATTTTCTTACAAGGACATAATGATTGGACACCTTTATCAGGAAAAACAAATTTATATGTAGTATAATTAAAATAAAATCTGTCATTACATTGCTATTGATAGAATCTTTCAATTTATATGCAATCTCTAATTTTTACCGCTACAAGGAAGTGCAACGGTCCAGTAATCTAATTTAGGTTAAAATTTAATAAAAATCCAGTTTTAGAGAGTGTAAGAACCTGTCATCCATAAAAATACAATTTGATGGATCAACACTAAGTTGTCCCAAAACTTCCATATAGAATTCTGGATCGGGCTTTCTCTTTCCTGAAAACATAGTAAATTGTCTTTCACTGGGTAAGGTTTGCATGGCAAAATAACTTGAATTTATGTCTCAAACATAATATTCCCTAATCAAGCAAATAGATCAACAAGAAGATGATACAATCACAAGGCTGTCTTAATTCTTTCTAGACAACATCAAATAAAAAAGATGATCGACTTGTCTGGGCTTTCTTGTTTGTATGTGTTTCGTCTCTTCCTTATTAGGCCTGGGCTTCTTGGTGCTTTAGTCTTTATTCAATGTTGTAAAGAAGCCCGATATGTGTTGATCATTTTACCTTGGTTTGAATGAAATTATCTTTTCACCACAAAAGGGAAAAAAAATGATGGACACAAATGGCAGAGTGAGTTGGAGAGAAGAAAGTCTAAAAAATGCCAGATTATGTAAAATACCGTTTGTACACGAACAAAATGTCCAAGATAAATATTTGGATAGTTCCAGCTTGTCTTCAATCAACCGGTACCTACAATAGGAAAACATTCTGATCATGGAAATCAAAAGCAAATAATAAATCACAATAGAACAAATCTCTTACCATATGGGATAGTTTGTAAATGCATGCATCTCATAGTTATTTTGCTTCAAGTCAAAAAGCAATTCTTCAATGCCTTCAACATAGGAATATCCACTTTTCATACAAGATTTGAGGCCTGCGATAGACATCCACATCCAATTCAGCGGTTTTGGTCATTTCTAAGCTGGTATGTGGATGGGGCTTGCATTGAGCACAAAAGCAAGCCACATCAAACACACTTCAGGAGTGTTGAATTGCAATGTTGAAAACTAAATCTCCACTAGCATATAAAAAGTGAACACAGACCTGATTAAATTAATTCATAACATGCCCATGAGAAGAATTACAAAGATATGGAGCAGAGCAGACAGCAAATCAATTATCAGGAAGTTAAAATAAGTCAGCAATTTGTCTTGGATTAACATAAGCAATACTTTTACATCCAGCCTCAGGCTCTCAGCCAGTTAATGAACTACTAGACAGTGCTCAATTACCAGCTTCAGCATTCTAGGAGAGAGAGCTGTTACAACTTGCAAAACACGTCAGAGAAAAAAACCACAAGAAAGCTACGATGTTCAGGACTCTGGAGTACACATGACATGCTAATACTCATGGAAGTCAATCTGTAACTCTTCTGAGTCAACTTGATTTTCTATACTAAATAGCATATTTATATTGCAATTCTTACACATCCCAGCAAAATGCATATACGCAAAAACTCCCCCTGGTATAATGATTTACTATCTAATATACAATTTTTTTTACCAAATTTACTAAACAAATCAAAACACAAGATTTGAACAAAAAGATCAAGCTTTACACGCAAGAATTATAGACCAACCTTCTAAATCAAAAAGTCTTCCATCTTTGAAAAATTTGCTAGCCAGCTCCATCTGGAAGAAAATGACACGGTTTGCTAAGAAAAAGGCAGTGACAAAAAAATTTCATATCATTAATGCAGAAGATCTGAGAATAGGTAATGAGAAAATGACAGACAAATTATCCCCAAAAACTCAAAAGAATTATAAGTGGCGATAGGATTCTCTTGAACAAGTAAAAGCTCAAATCTTTAAAGGAACACTATACACCAAAGCAATGAATGCAGGCCTCGCCGCTTTTAAGGAATTTTTTTTAGTCCAATACCCTTAACACCCACTTCAGATTTCTTGATTTTTCAAGAGACAAAAGGCTCTCCTAGCCCAAGTGATTTTCCCCTACCTCCTCAAAGACTCTGACAAAAACCCTCTTCTTATCATAGTCCTCTCTAACAGAATTCTCTCTCATCAATCCTTCTCTCATCATGTGCTACATGATACAGGTATGCATGGGATGCTGACTTCTGAACATTCTTGCCAGCTGCCACTGATCCACTCTTCACTAATTTTCTTTTTATTCCTTCTATTAGAGCTAATAAGTCTCTAGTCACGCATTGAATTTTGCATATCAAACCAATATATAATTTTCCTTTTAAGACTCATCACCAAGGCAAGATCCACAAAAAGTTGGAAAATGCAAGGAAATAATAAGATTGTAAATTTGTAGGTTGTAACCATAAAGTTGTTTCAAGTTTCAAACGAGAACCCTGGAATAGGAGAAAGAGACACTTCTAACTAAGTGCTGGAAAAGACAAGAGAAAGTTGAACTTAGATAGTGTTTGGAAACCTTCCAAAACCTAAGTTTTAGAGTTTACGAGGTAGGTATGTAAGAGGAGTTTTGTCTCGGCTTATGAAAAACCTAGGTTTTGGCATGTTTCCAAACACTACCTTAGTGCACGCTCATAAGACAAATTAGACCTGTTCCTATCGAGAAAGTGGTGAGATTGATTAAAAAATTGTTACTTCTCAACTGAACATTTTGGTTTGGGGGGTAGGTCATAAGGGAGTCTTAAAAGTGAAAAGTGGTCAATGGCCCCTTAAATGCATGCAAAACCCTGATTTAAGTCATTATGGAGTTTTACTTGAATGGCCCAACAGCTTAACATTTGTGCCAAAACCCTAATTCAAGTCATTACGAAGTTTTACTTGTATGGTCCAATCCCTCAATGTTCAAAGCCAGTGTCATGGAGGGCTCCTTATGAGATGAAACATTGGTCTTCTCTAACAAATTCTTGAGTTAAATGAATTTTATGCGAGTTTTTAAGTGATTTCCTAGAGAGTTTGACAACAATCAAGCCAATCAAGTGATTTGTTTTAGGCTGGGGTCAAACCCTACCTCAAATCTTCTTTTAGGTAGATATCTTGAGTGGTTAGGCCAAAGATAAGGAATATGGTATTTGTTCCTCGGAAGGTATGTTCACTAAGGGATGAAGCTTGAGGGCAGCATTAGGATTGGGAGCTTCTAGCAGAATGGGAGGCCTCAAGCAAGCACCACAGGTTGACTACCTATAAGGATCCAAGACACCTTGAAGCAAGCTTTTCATAGTCCATCATAGCTTTCCATATCAGAGATTCACGTCAGTCCAAGTAGGTGAAGTCTGAGGCTAGACCATTTTCCCGTCTAAATTTTCCTTCACAATAACAGTGCCTTAATCCTTACGTACGTACTTAGGTATGTCAGGATTCTAAAGTAACTCATACACCGACAAACCTGAGCAGATGTGTTAAAAAAAAAAAAAAATCAGAGAGGGTGAGAGAGAGTCATTTTTACAACCCTTTGCACATTATCCTCGTGGTTGTGCAAGGCAATAGCCGCTGCTGAGCACACGTGCTGGCAAAAAACTTTTATCAGGGATTCAGCAAGGGGTCAAGGTCCTGATAAACTGGAAGAATAAGATGTCTCTGGTTTCGACCAAGACAAACTAGGTCTAACTAAACACATTGCAACTCATGAAACACTTGAACATAACCATATATATATTTGCTGAGAATACTAATCCACAGAGACAATTTTTTCCCTGCTCCAGAATTTATCAAGGACAAAAGAATTCAAAATCCAAAGAATCCCATCTGGGAATCACTTCTACTCAGATACGGCTATACGTGGAGGAGAGAAAAAGCATGTGTGATTGATGGATTTAAACATTCCCAATTAGCAAATCAATGAAGGGGTCTTCAAGAAACCAAAAGCGCAACCATACGCACTACAAAAATAATTACGCCAGTCTCCCATGAGTCTCACTGTTGTCTAAAGGGAGTAAAAGCTTATGCTCATCACAAGTTGTGCCGTGCCAATTCAATTTTTCTTCCATGTCTGAAGGCAGCATGATGTGAAAGATGTCCAATACTGATAATTTAATTCATGGCAGAACTTTTATATATTCTTTTCCAATGAATTTGAGTTTTACCTCATCAATTATTCCCTTTTCAAACTCCATCCACGCATTTGGGTGCTTGCATTCTGTTAGTTCCTTCAAAGTCATTCTGAACATGAAATAACGGTGTGAATACCCAGACTGTTTATAATACGAAACAAATTGTCGAAGGTTGCAAATGAAGCTAAAACAAGATATGATCACCCGAAACAATTGTTTCTTTTTTTTATTATGGCACACCAGAAACATTTCACAAAGGATACTCTTAGCAGATGAAATGAGGCAGCAAAGTAGTGTTAAAGATTGATGTATGCACAAAAGTCCCGTATATATTAGGGTTCCAAAAGACAAGAAGTAGCATTGGTGGAATTCCTAGGTCCTAACCTGAACAAAGACTAGAGCAAAGACAAATGCTCCGATCCCAGTTGCAAGGTATGGAACCGTAAAAGGATGAACTTAGCTTTCCTTCTGTTAGCTTAAAGGGACAACAGGCACAATCTAGGTTTTTCGCACAACAGGGTAGTAAACGCCACATATTAAAATTCCGAATAGTCAGTCGAGCGAATATTGATTATAATCAAGCAAATGAGTAATTGAGCATCAAGCATTTATAATATTTCTACTTATTACTAATAAAATTATGATTCGGTAAAAGATGTTAAAAAAACGAACGTCATTGCAACGGCGATCGAGGAAATCTTTCAACAAGAGAGATGACGAGAAATGACTGTCCCAATTAAAAGTTGGAGTTCACATGGGAGTAACGGTCGATGTACCCGAAGAAGGCTGGGACGTCGTGATAAAATGGATCACGAACGACAGTGTCCATGATATCGAATAGAAGTATGGGTAGTTTTCTTTCAGTGTTGGGAGTGGCAGTTGATGAAACGCCTCCGATTTTGGCCATTTTTTGTGGGTTCGAGTTCGAGTAAAAATTTTGGCAGAGAGAGAGTCTTGGATGAAAGCAGATTGAGGGTGCTCGCAACGAGAAGACCACCGCCATTTTACTGAGGCTCGGGGATTATGATCAATCTCCACCCTCCCTCCCCCCAATCTGCTGGTTCCAGGCTTCCAGCTACGACGTGGGTCCCCATCTGCCCATTCCCTTGTTTCGCATCTGCCAGTGGCCAGTTTCTGTCACGTGCGCCAACGTTTCGGAAAAATGGTTAATATATTGTCTGACCCTAATAATTTACAATAATCTTAATTTTAATCCTTGAAATTTCAAATTTTATTTTTTTGATAAAGCCGAAATTTCAAACTTTAATTTATCTTTCTTACTTCTTTGATTTTCTCTAGCTTCTTCATGTATTCGTGCTTCGTTTATCTGCGTTTGGTTCATGCCTTCAGGTATGTTAGTTATGGAACTCATTTACTCCATTTGGTCTTTATTACTCCCTCTGATCCTTATTATAAAACACTAAATACCCACAATTTTTTATTTTTTTTATAAAGCACCAACTACATTTAACTAACTTATTTATTATTATTTTTTTATTATATCTTTACTTTAAGAAACTCCTTTAAATCTACATCATTAAAGTAGGGATCAAGTTAGAAACTTTTATCAATTTTAGGCTCATTTAATGATTTAATTTCTATTTCTTATTTTGTGAAAAAAAGATAGTTGGTGCCTTATAATAAAGACCAGAGGGAATATAAGGCACCTGTTACGGACAAATAGATTGGGCTTCACTACAATAGGCCCAATACTAAAGAGTCCAATAATAAGTGAATAATTATCTGGTAAGATACCGTTCCTATAATCTCGCTAACCGCCATATACCATGCAGATAGTGGGGCAGTTATGAGTGGGACCATGCGGATGCACCATAAGCAGATTAACTAACGGATCAATATCTCATGTACACTATATATATAGACTAGTGTACGCTCACAAGATACGCAGAGACTATTACTCAATTTTTTACTATTCGGTACACACAGAGCAAAGCACACACCCCACCCCCTCTGGCTAAACGTCTAATTGTGTATCGAACTACGTGAACTTTGATCCCTTATAAGGGTACGTAGGCCTTGGGATTCAATCCTAGAACAAGTCCAATCATTATTGTTCTTACATCGGAATAGCACCAACCAGTATTTCTTACAAATCAAAGAATGAAAGTTAACTTATTAATTATGTTCAAAATTAATAAATGTTTCCAACTTCACACCTACTTTAATGATGTAGTTTTAAATGAGATAATTAAAAATGAGGGTGTAATAGAAAAATAGTAATAAATGAGTTAGTTACAGTAAGTTGGTGTTTTATAATAAAGACCAAAAAATGTTGGTGGTTGGTGTCTTATAATATAACGACAAGAAGGAGTATTATTAATGTTAATATATTACGATAATTTTTTTGGATGAAATCAGTTGATTCACAGATTCATATAAAATAAAGTAATAGTTGATGTGTTTAAGCTACTTTTAATCAAATAAAAAATCAAATTAATGTTTATATTTTCATAAAATAATATATCACATAGCAGCAAACAATTTCTTAATTTAACATATATCATAAAGACTTTTTAAATTGAATATAATAAAATATAATAAAAATATTATTTAAATAAGACATAATTAAAATAATTAGCAAAAAATATTACTAAATATTAAATATAAAAATAATAAGAAATAAATATTAACAGATGATTTAGTACCCTGAATTTTTTTTTTAAAATTATAAAGTATTTTTCAGTAACATTCAATATCTTTTTAAGCATGAGTCAATGTTTGAAATATTAAAAAAAAGGGGTGGGGCGGAGCAGCTCATTTTTGCCCCAAAAATGATGCCGCATCATGCATAAGACGGCAGCGGATGAGACTTACATCGAACCAAAGCCAAAGCCGCTTCCAAATTTTCCCTCGATTGGTACTTGGTAGGGACTAAGGGGGCAATCAGGTGAAAGTCTCCGGGAGGAGTTCACAAGGTTTTTAAAATGCAGGGACCTATTCGGAAAAGAGTGTAAATTATAGGTGTGATCATTGATTAATTTTCCAAGATTTAATGACAGAGATATGGAAAACTCCGCACCAGTGACCACAACAGACGGAGGAAGTACTCCTCCTATATATATATTAGAACTAAAACTGGTTGCGTGAGTATTGGGATAGGAAGATTATTCATCGAGTTATAAAGCTCGGGCATATTCTGCACGTTTTATAAATCGGAGTTTGGAAGGAATGGTATTAGTAAAACACGACTACTAGGAAGAAGCAATTAATTCGCAGTTCAATTCCATCCTCAACTTCCAGTTTCACCCGCGTCATTTCTACTCTCGCCTTCTTATTCATCCGCGTGCCCTGCGTTCATCGAAGCTTCTATTACCTGCAATCCGATTTGTGTACCCCTGAATTGCTTCCTTCTGCTCGAGGGCTTTCCTGCTCACAAGATCCCTAATTTTCTAATAGAGGAACCCGTTGCTCCCAAGCAAAATGGTTTCCTTATTAAGTGTTTCATTGTTTCCCCCGTCCACCCAGCATGGCGCCTCTCGATCGACTAAATTTGCGGTTGCACATGCAAGGGCGATAAGTTCATTCTATGCTAGGCAAAGCAACGAGCGTAGGAAGGCTGTTTGTGCGTGTGTGGCTTCTCCTCGAAACTTGATGGACGATGAGTCATCGGCAATTAAATTTAATGTAATTCTGTAGTATTTTGTTTCTCAACACTAAGTTTAATTGATGGCTTTTGTCTCGATTTTTATTTCAACGCCTGTTTCGTTGTTCCTTTTGATCGCTTCTTGCGAGCCTATTTCCTCTCCTGGCTGGCGCCGTCGTTGTTGTTTTGTCAATGCGAGCTGCCTAGCACTGTCGTCTGCATGTAATAACCACTCTTTTGCTTTTCGCCGTGCAATCTTCCATTTTACCCGTTCCCCATTACAGTTCTTGCCTGTTGGCTGTTTTTTTGTGTATGCGTCGCAACGTAGTTTATCAGCTTACCCAATCTGAGCCTTTTGATTCTCGGTGAAAGTGCCTTAATACCAGGAGTTATCCTGTAATGCAGCCACTTGTGTCTCTGTTTTGATGATCACTCCTTTTCCCTGAGTTTTATTTTGTTTATGGGCTTCTGGTAGTTGAATTTCCCTGGTTTATGAGAAATTTACAATTTATTCTCTTTTTTTATTAACTGATAACAAGAATATATGTAGGGTTCTTCTAAATCAGAGCACTTAAACACAATAGGGGATCCTGAGGACGATTCTGATGTTCTTATTGAGTGTAAAGAGGTCTACAAGTCTTTTGGGGAAAAGAAAATCCTAAATGGTGTGAATTTCAAGGTAATATCCTTCCATTGATTTTTTTTCTTTCTTAATTTGTGTATTCTGCGCATGCTTGCATGAAATAAGAAATTTTTTTAAAAAATGCCAAGGTCCGATGATCAGTATGACTGCTATACTGTTAAAAATGGAGGTCTTACTGTTATCAATTTGCGCTTTTGGGAGTTTGCTGAATATTTTAATTTCATTTCTTCTTTTGCATTATGAATAGATCAGACATGGTGAAGCCGTTGGAATAATTGGTCCCTCTGGGACTGGCAAATCTACTGTTTTGAAGATTGTTGCAGGATTGCTTGCTCCGGACAAGGTAAAATATACAGTTACATCCAGGTTGGGTTAGTGGCATTAATTTAAACAATTGTTTTTAAGCAAATTCTAATTTTTTTTCTTGCTTCTTATCTCTGTTAAATGAGAAGGGAGAGGTTTACATTCGAGGTAAAAAGAGGGCTGGTTTGATAAGCGATGAAGAGATATCTGGCCTTCGGATTGGATTAGTAAGTTGTAGAGTTATGCGCATCATGCTTGTTCTTCACTGCTATTACTTTTTCATTGTGGTTTTATTTGTTTGTCTGTAGGTGTTCCAAAGTGCAGCTCTTTTTGATTCTTTGACTGTACGTGAAAATGTTGGTTTTCTCTTGTAAGATGTGGTCCTAATATTGGGTGTGAAAAAAATATAAAAAATTAATTTACTTTGCTGTGTTGCATAATCCTCTATTTAATAGCACCAACTTTGTTATTTTATCAGGTATGAACACTCAAGAATGTCTGAGGATCAAATTTCAGAGCTTGTCAAGGACAGCTTGGCAGCTGTTGGATTAAAGGTATACTTCATGCAATTTTCTGTCTGACTATAGGTATATCTTTTTCCCCCATCTGAACATGTCAAATTATGTCTTATTACTTGTTGCAACCATTATGTGATCTAAGCATTGTCAAGTAGCATGGTTAAGAAAATAACAATTTCTGAAAATTAAAAGGGTTCCCAGACACGTTGCTAGACTACTTAATTCACACCCCTTAAGTTTTCTTTGACCATTGGTTCATTGCCATTCTGTCTCTAGCATGTAGACTAATTTGTCATCCTTTTGTTTATAGGGTGTTGAGGATCGGCTGCCTTCAGAGTTGTCCGGTGGGATGAAAAAACGAGTTGCCTTAGCAAGGTCCATTATTTATGACACTACAAATGATTCAATAGAACCAGAGGTATGTTGACTGCCAAAATTGTGTTCACCTTAGGGCCAGTTTAATTTATAGAAAGAATGCGAATATAATGGAATGACATGATTATCATTGCGAACATGTTTGGTATGATGTCAGAGTTTTTCTGATTTTTAATTAAGTAGAAAAAAAAGTGAAAATGCAAAATGCCTTGCTCCAAAAAAATGTATTCCCCACTCCACCTTCAGTCATTTCCTTTCTTCCTCACCAGCACTTTCATCTTCATCACTGCTGGTCTCATAGAATCAGAAGTAAATAAGAATCAAACTAATATGCAATTATAAAATCAGAAATTAAATTCAACCTAGATCGAATGAATGAGATCAAAAAAATGAAGACAGACATACAGCAAAATGTTTTCTTCCTTGAATCATCATTGATGGTTGTGTGGAAGAACTGGAACTCAGGCATCATTGCAGACCATGAAGGACACATCATCTTCTTCCTTGAGTGCAGGCACATCAGGTTCAAATCCATTGGCTTCATCTTTCTTCTTTACCTTCATCATTGATGGTCGTGTTGAGCTAGCAAGGGAGTGGAGATTGTGTAGTATTTTAATGATGGCTGTGTTCAAACATTGGAGAGGTAGAGTGGTTGTGTTGGAACTCCAAAGAAGAAGATCTGGCATTTGAAGCAAATCCAGAAATGCCAAAGAAGAGGACGTTAGTGCATAATGAGGTTACAGGAGGAGATGAGGTGGTGATGCTGCTGATTGGGGAAGAGGGGACCGACTAAGGAGAAGAATAAGGATGTCAAAAGAGAGAGTGGAAGAGAAAGAAAGAAGAGGGTACAGTTGTTAACATGTTGATTCAGACAACTAGGAATGGGCATTGAATAGGTATTTTTTAGGAGCCCTTATTACATGAAAAGGCTAATAGGCCTTTCCATGAGAATCAACATTCAGACTAAAAAAGATAAACTGAATGGACCATATGTGGGAATGGAATCATAGTTAATAGGAATCGGGCTTTATAGGATTAAACCAAGCATGCCCTTAAAGTCTAATATTAACCCTAGATAATATTACCAGAAGAGCAAAGGGAATACAAGAGGCTACTGGTGTTGAAAATGAAACACAATTACTTTTATTATGGAAAAATAGTACAACACTCCAAACTAACATAAATACACCCTCAGTCACTGTAGACAATGAAGGCATAGGCACCTAGCAACCAATCTGATCTATTATGAATTTCGTTGGAAATATTTTTTTAATGAAAAGTAAATGGGCTATTATTGTTGGTTCTTACAGTATGATTATTGTTTTTTGGTTCTAAGTTTCAAATTGTGGTTTTCCATTCCTATAGTTTCTTCTGATCAAAACGTTAATCCCTATAGTTCATAAGAATTTGGATCTGAGTTTAACGGCATTAATTTGTTAACGCCATTAAATATAGGGAACAAATCAAAACTCGTTAAAAGTATAGGAACCAAAACCAAACCTTATTAAAAATTACAATTAAAAAATTTCCCCTAGGGACCTAATGCAATTATCCTTAGCGAATAGCAAGCGCAACTCTTCTTCAATGTGTGACTGATTCTCAATTAAGTGCAAAAGTCTTAAATATGGAAATCATTTGCTCATAGCTTAAGATATGTTGCACATAGGTAAGGAAAACGTATTCCTGCTGAAAAGGATTGCGTCTTCTCAAATTGATGAAATCAGATTTGAAAGTAAGAAAACAGCATTAATTCAAGTGTTAGAGGTAAATTTTTATTGCTGAAAATCTATTTTTCCTATTGATTTTATTAGTCAAAATTGATTTCTCTATCACGCACTTAAGTTGCCTATTTTTATTTAGGATTAAGGTGCAAAAATACACATAAACTTTTTTTCAGGAGCAAAAATACATATAAACTTTTTTTTGGAGCAAAAATACACATGTGGTTACCATTTTGGAGCAGAAGTCACATCCCACCGTTAAGTCACTGTTCATCGTGATGAGAGAGAAAGAAATGAAGTGAATATTAACATAACGGCGGTGAATAGTGACTTAACGGTAGGATGTGACTTCTACTCCAAAATGGTAACTACGTGTGTATTTTTGCTCCAAAGAAAAGCTTATGTGTATTTTTGCTCTTGGGAAAAAGTTTATGTGTATTTTTGCACTTTAACCCTTTTATTTATGCTTTTAACGAGGTTTCATTTTGGTACTGTAGTCCTATACTTTTTATGAGTTTTGATTGATTTTGGTTCCTATATTTCATTAGCGCCATTAAACTCAAATCGTTGTTGTTATGAAGCTATAAGGACTAATATTTTGGATGGAATAAATTATGGGATGAAAAACCATGATTTGAAACTATACGGACTAAAATTATAATCCAATTAAAGTTTAAGGGTCAATAATGTTATTAACCCAAGGAAAATTGATAGGCATGTTGCCTAAGTTTTTTAACCGTTGGAACAAGATACAATTAAACAAACTATTTAAACTACATGCTTTTACTGCATTAGATGATTTGGACAAGAATTCCACCTAACCTCCTTCTTTTTGCCCTCCCTCCCTTGTTCAAATTATCTTCCTTAAATCGCCTGTAGTTCTTGCTGTTAGTTTGGTCGAGAAGAATGTCAATGGTGTGTCTGCAGCCACAATCAATATGCTGAGTGTCCTGGTTACTGTTGCTTCACTAATTGATTATTATTAGATATGTTTCCTGGTTACTGTTGCTTTACTAATTGATTATTATTAGATATTGTTAATTTAACAAGCGCTTATTTTTAATCAGTTAGCAGAATTCCCTTCTCTCCCCTTTCAATTGATAAATGATTTTTCTGCACTACTGTACAGGTGCTTTTGTATGATGAACCAACTGCTGGACTGGATCCCATAGCTTCTACTGTAGTTGAGGATCTGATCCGCTCTGTTCACATAAAAGGACGCGATGCTCTTGGAAAACCTGGGAAGATTGCATCTTATGTAGTTGTCACCCACCAACATAGTACCATTAAAAGAGCTATTGACAGGTAAAAGGGTATTTCCAGTTTGGTTGCAAGTATTCTACATAGACTGTCTCTTGCCCAGCCTGATCTTGATGCACCCTATTCCTAAGAGGTCACTGCATGAATACAGGTTATTATTTTTACACAAGGGTGAGATTGTCTGGGAAGGAATGACGCATGAATTTACTACATCAACAAATCCAATTGTCCAACAGGTTAGTTTTTTATTTTTAATTTTGTGCGTGTGTTGTGGCTTAAATAACAAAAGACGGGGTCTTTTGAAGTTGTTACATTACGGAGTTTAAGTCTCCTGGTGTAAATGCAACAAGTGGAGGAGTGATACGAAAAGCTATCTTCTCTATTTAATCAGATTATTGGAATGTAGGAGCAAATTAGACTGTTTTATTAGTTTATCATTTTGTTTTATACAATAGTCTCATTTTCTTTTCCCCTTGTGAGTTAGCAGTTTGCATCTGGAAACCTGGACGGTCCTATCAAATATTAGGACATGAGGACCTGCTACTAAGGTGGTAAAATGGAGAAAATAGGATGTCAGTAATGTCGAAATGGTGTGAGTAAAGCGATGATAGCGGATGCTACCGATTTAGTTCTACGTAGATGACTGTGGAGATGAGCCTTTTTGATGCAATTATTTAACCTCATTCAACATATTGAATTTGGGCGGCTGGAGAGGACATGCTATTATATATAACTCTCTAACCTAAGAAGTTGCTTTGCACGAAGCCCTTTCGACTTGTGTTACTTGGGGTAGAATAGGTAATCGAAGGAACATGGCATTACAATGCATTGATATAATTCATATAATATATTCCTATTCCTAATACCATAATAATGTAATGCCAAGCTACATGTGCTGGCTTTTCTCTTGTTAAGAATTCATTCATAGCAGATAGTCATGGATGATGATTATGGATTTTGTTTTTCTTTGGATGCTCCGAATGAACAAATGGAGCGTCTGCCTTCGCCCAGCACTTTCTCTACCTCCCACCTTGTGCTTGCGCCTCTGTATTCCCGGAACAGGGATTCTGGTACTTCATGATTTTGTCATTTCAGGTTAAACCTTAATAAGACAAACAAGCTCGAAAGTCATATATATATATATATATATATATATATATATATATATATATATATATTCTCTTCCAGATTTAAATGTCTACGCTAACTTGGGGTAAGTTTTAGTTCTAAGTGTAGGACATTTATTTTTGGAAAAATCTCAATTAAATCCTATTAAAATACTAAAATCCAGAATTAAGCTAACAATTGCAACCGATTCTTAAATTTACATTTATACCCTTAAATATTAACTAGCCTATGATCTATCTCCTCTCTAATCAACCAGGCATGTCTCTTTCTCCTCTCATCTTTCTCACTCACTCTGTAATCAGAGACCCTCAGACACGGCACAAGAATCCCAACATCATCCATTCCTCCTGTCATGCTTCCAGAAGTAGGCCTAGTCCTATCAAATCTGCACTCTTGTTACAATGAAATTCATATACTTGACTTCTGGATGCGCCAGACACCAAAGACGATGATGGGCAGAGGCGCGCTACTTCTAGAGGTCAAAATTATCTTTCGGTATAGCAATCTAGATCTGGTGCAAATTTTCCTTTCTTGCAGATGAACAATGAGAAGAGATAATCAGATATCATTCATCAGAATATCTTTTCTTGTTTGAAGTCGTTTTCCTTTCTCTTCAATTTTCCTGATATATAGTTTTTTAAACTTGTTATTTGGTTCATATCCTTACTTTTATTTAGTTATGTGATTTTAGGGACCTGGTAGATGTAACCTTTTTTCTTTTAATTAAATTGCCATTTTATAAGAAAAACTACTGCAGAAGTGTGACAATCACCGTTGCAGAAGAGAAGTGCATAAAACCTGGTTCATATCAATCTGCAAATTCTTTAGAGGATTGGATAGGCTCGGCACGCCTTTACAAATTCAAATAAGGCCTTAGGCCTAATTCTGGAAGCATTACAATGGGATTAGAGGAGGAGGATGTTGAGCTTCTTGCGCGAAATCTGAAGCTCTCATTTTTATTCTTTGGGATGGCAAGAGGTTTTCGGTTATTAGAGAGTGAATGAGGAGGATTAGAGAATAATAAGGGATACCTGATTGAGTAGAATAGGCTGCTAAACATTCAACGGTATAAATATAAATTTACAATATTCTATTCTGAAATCCCTTATTGCCCTCTTATATTGGTTAAGAATTTGTTGAAAGTGTAGGCTTGCATCTAGATTTTGGTATTTTAATAATTATCTTTTATATTTATCAGTTTTTTCTAAACTAATTTTCTTAACTTATAAATTGATATATAATTTAATAAGATATAAAAGTAATTTAAAGAAATTAGGTCACATGTGTTGTAATTAATAGCCCCTTTGGTTTGATGCCGTGGGAAGGGATTACATGTAATATTTGATATAATAGGATTGCAATTGGACTTATACAAAGAGGGTTATATTTGTACATCGATTACATCAAATGGTCTGATTTGATGTAATCAAAATTACACTAAGATAACCAATAGAAATAAAAACCTCTTATAATCAAGTGAAAAATATATTATTGTTATTATAATTTTTTAATTTGACCAAAGCATCCATCCATAAATATTAAAAAATTATCACCAATAAATGTTAAAAAATTTTTAGAAATAATCTAGAAATTTAAAAATAATTCCCCCTCAAAAAATTAATAAAATTATATTCCACCATTTAAAAGTATTAAAATTTCACATAAAAAATATTCACACAATTAAATATTAAAAAATTACCAAACAATATATACACTTTATAATATTTCTACCGTTAAATATTAAATAATTATCATGTATACACTATACAAAATGAAGTGTATTATTCATATTTTATAAATAATAAAGTCTGTTTGAGTTTATTTATCAAATAAAAACATGATAAATTATTTTTGTTCAAACATTAGAATAATTAAATCAAATAAATAATTATAACTTACTATGAGTGATATAGAAAAAGTAATATATTAATGCCAACATCAATTACAAATACACAGTGAACATTATTATGATATACACGTTGAAATTATAATTCTTGTTATATAATACACACACACAATTTTAATTAACAGGCCTGCATTATACTTTAATTTATTGTCATATATGTCTTAACTTACTATATTAGTTGTTATATATATATAGAGGTAGTTTCAATTAATGCAATTAATTAATTAATTATTATACATGTGGGCAAGGTTATTATGTTTATTTGGTGAAAAATAAATACTTAATCTATTATACGTACGTACGTACATACATACATATATATATATATATATATATAAGAGTAATTTTGTCTTTTATTATATTATTTTCATCTTTTCTCATATTTGATGTAATCCAACCAAAGGTTTTTTTTTCTTATGCATCATTTTTTCTAGAGGACAAACGAAACAAATTCATATAATTATTACATTACATTCTCTCTAATTTTGTAAATTAAATGCGTTATAAGTAATTTATTTAGCTTCTTTAATTTTTTACATTCTCTCTAATTTTGTAAACCAAATGTGTTATAAGTAATTTATTTAGATTCTTTAATTTTTTATAAATTATATGCTTGATTATACAAGACTCCTCAAACTTTGGGTCTATTGCAGATAACCTCCTCAAATTTCATAGTTTAAATTTAACCCTCTAAGTTTTTTATTTTTTTACTAGGAACCCCTCTTAGATAATTCATCGTTATCTTAGTAATAGAATTGACATATCAAATCAATATAATATATATGATATATCAAATCAATATAATATATATTATATTTTACATGGCATCCTTTGTGTCATCCTATGTAATGTAATAAATGTACAATAAATAGAGAAATACTTATATGCTGCGGAGCGTCACATCATTTGTATTGTGACTAATTAGAATGCAACAACCCGTCTTTTTTTAGAGAAATACTTGCATACTATTCCAGGAGGGCCACCTAATGTGTAGTTGTGTACTTTAACTAATTAAAATATAACAATTAATCTTATTTTAATCTTGGCAAATGTGTCATTGGTTAAATTCTACTTTTATGATTTTAAAAAGGGTAAAAGTGTAAAAATGTCCTTGAGCTTTGCCTTCAATAGTGTCCAGCACCATGTATTTTTTTTTTAAAGTAAAAGTACCTACGTGGTTATATTTTAGAAGCAAAAATACCATTCTCCGTTAGTTGACCGTTAACCATGATAAAATAACCCTTTTACCCTTAGTTTAAAATAATTAGAAAAAGAAAAAGAAAAATACCCCACCCCCACCTCTTCTTGTCGGTGGGCCCCACCGCCGGCACCCCATGCCGGCGGCTGTTGGCAATTTTTTTTTTAAAAAAAAAATTTAACAATTTTTTTAAAATAAAAAACAAAAATACCTCACCCACCTCCCCTTACCGGTGGGCCCCACCGCCGGCGACGGCAATTTTTTTTTTTTTTTTTATGCAGCAGATTAACCATATACAATCAACCCCCAGTTCGACGTGAAGGAATGAAGAAGCAGGTTCATTTTCTTTTGGATCACAACTCTCATACTCCACTACTTCTCATTCGGCCCAAACAAATCACCTTCAATCAAAATGCAATCCACCCATTATCTAATAACCTGTCAAAACGAAGAAGCACATCACGCAATAAACATCAGGAAATTATAACCGAAACAACAAGATTTACGCTGAAATAATATCCCTACCTTACTCCTTCGTCATGCCATCTTGCTTCAGCAGTCACGACACATAGAGGCACCATATCTCTCTCGAGCCTTGTGTCTTTCACCGATGGTCATGCTCCTGGATCGTTGGGCAACGTCTGGACTTTAAGTCCCTATTTATATGGTCTCTTGTTCCAGTGTCACTCATTTCTTTCGGCATTCAGAGAAAAGAAAACGCAGAGAAGGAGAGTGAGTGAGGCCGAGAGAGTTGCTGAAGGGTGTAGGAGTGCAAACGAGGTTCAGCGATTTCTCTGTTTCTTTTGTCGGAAAACAGAGGAGTTAAGCAGCAAGCTTTTGCTGCCATTTAAGCTTGAAAAACCAAGGTAAACCCATCGGCCTCCCTTCCTTTGAGTCCTATTAGTTGTTGAAACTGGAGATTTAACCTTAGGAGATCAAACTTAAACTCTCTGAAAACTGAACTGAAAGTTGTTATAACTCAACTTGCTGTCATGTTTTTTTTAATATCATATGTTGCTTCTTGCATGTAAATCACGGTATGTATATATAAAAAGAAAACCAAGCTTTAGGTTTTGAAACCGAAGCTGAACTTAAAACAGAAGGGGGGGGGGGTTGGCTGTCATCGGTTTCTTTTGATTCTAGTTTAGGAGGGAAACCATATAGATATATGATGCTGTGTGTGACTTAGATAAGAAAGAAAAAACGCTGAAACTGAATAAAGAAAAAGGCTTATATGTTAAGTGAATAGGTGTGTGTGTGTGTCGGATGTGAGTTATTTTTGTTTCTGCATCATCATATATCGAAACAGGAATTGTCCAGGGAAAAGAAGAAAATGTTGCATGAGTGTATAATATAAGAAGAAAGATGCTGGACGTGTGTATAATGATAAACTCCAACTTTGTTGCAAAAGAAAAAGGAAAACCGTGGGTCTGTTGCAAAAGAAAAAAATTGCCGGCCGGCGGCCGCCGACGTGGGGTGCCGGCGGTGGGGCCCACCAGCAAGGGGAGGTGGGGGTGGGGTATTTTTCTTTTTTCTTTTTAATTATTTTAAACTAAGGGTAAAAGGGTCATTTTACCATGGTTAACGGTCAACCAACGGAACAGAGTATTTTTAAAATGTAACCACGTAGGTACTTTTACTTCAAAAAAAAACAAATGATGCTGGACACTTTTGAGGGCAAAGTTCAAGAGCATTTTTGCACCTTTACCCTTTTAAAAAACATAAACTTTTTAATTTAGAAAAACAAAGAACACAATTCCTCCACATCATCATGAAAATTATAAAATTTGAATTTCTACGGATGACTTCAGCCATGCATGATTAAAATAAGATACGTTGTTACATTTTAATTAGTTAGAATACACATGAGGTGACACCCTCCAACAATTTTACATTTTTTTTACCAACGGTTAAAGTGTCATTTATTTATTTATTTATTTTTTAAAAATGCTAGTTCTCCTAGTATCTCCTTGCCATCGTCTCTAAGCTTCCTCTTCTTGGAATTCTGAGCAGAATTCCATGGTTTGATGCAACATCCTCTTCTTTGTATTCTTTTCTTCCAACACACCTCATTCTTCCTCATATGGTGCTCCACTCTCTTCACAAATGGCTCTGTTCTAAATCTGTATCTAGCTAGCTTCCTTTTGTCTACTTTCCTGAAACAAATTTTAACAAGGACGTAAAGATTCCAACTTTTTGAAAACCAGCCATATATTCCTAGAAATTTCAGACTTTTCGCAAATATAGGATCTGAAGTTTTACTTGTGTAGACTTGATGTGTAATTCTGATGAGAATCGTATTTGGGAATGAGATGTGGGGAAGAAAAGAGGTGCCATGGCCGTCAAAGGCAGGAGATCTGTGTCCGATCGATGTGTGAGAGAAATGGGGCCGAAAGATGATGCCTATAGCTAGTCAGAACCACGACACCATCTCCGTGACCACTGACCAGGGACGTGCCAATATGCAGAATGATGAGTCTTTTTTTTTTTTTTTTTTAATTCTAGAAGAATTGAAATTAAAAGTTGAAAGGAAGCACGCAGCAAGCAAATACCATGGTCCTAGAAGAAATAGGGCTTTTTAATGTTAAATGACAATTTAACCCTTGGTAAAAATATATAATTACTATAAATTTATTACATTACATAGGATGACTTGGGGTATATAACTACTAACTAGGTGATACATGTGCGATGTCATTGATTTGACGTGCCAATTTCTATTAGAAAGATAATGGTAAATTCGCAACAAAGGGTTCAGGTGAAAGAATAAAAGTTTAGAGTTTAAATTAAACCCTGAAATTTGAAGGAGGTTATGATCAACTACGCCAAAGTTTAAAAGGTTCTTTTATAATTTGAAGGAGGTTATGATCACCTATACCAGTTCAGAGTTTATGATCAACTAGCCTAAATTATATAAATAGGTCTTTCATGGGAGTAATTTTTGAGCCAGGATAAACGGTAAGCTCTATGAGCCCAACTCATTCCCGCTCTACAGACCGCCACCCATATTAGAAAACACTACATGATAAATAAAGGAAAGAAACTTTACAGGTGAAAATGTGTTCATCATCGTGAGTAACTGGCATTACATCAAACTTTGGTCTGGAGGATGTAATTTCTTGCTCGAGGTGAACAGAAGAGAGCAACAACACCAAAATCGAAACTAACAAAGGCACTTATAAAGAAAACCCCCACAGATATCGGTCCATCCATCATATCCTCCTTAAAAGACTTCCCTTTCTTTGATGCATTTCTTGCTTTATCACATCTTTCGGTGGATGATTCCAAGCATAAATCGGGATTTCCAGCAAATGCCCCGGGAAACTTCCCATACCCCTGCTTCTGGGGAACATACCCAGAAAAACAGTTATAAGAAAAATTCAAGAGGGTCAGATCTTGAAGGCTGGAAATGTTTCCTGGAATCTGACCAGACAGGGAGTTATGTGACAAATCCAAGGCTCTTAAACTCCGCATTTTCTGCAAACTTGGGACCTGTCCATCAAGAAAGTTGTACGACAAATTCAGATATTCTAAGGCAGCTAGTCCAAACAAACCCTTTGGAATCTCTCCGCGAAGCAAATTGTGGGATAGATCAATCCCCACAAATGAGGAGAGGATATATTTAAAGCTGGATTGATAACTATCAGCGACAACAACTGAAATTTTCAGTTGCACATTTCTTGATGCGCCCCGTGGCTCCTTAACGGGGATGCCTGTCTTGTTAAACAATAAGCCCCCCTTCAAATTGATATCAGGGACGAAACCGGAAAATTTGTTGCCAGAGAAATCCAACATTTCTATTTCTTGGAAGGCAAACAACCAACTGGGCAGACTTCCACTGAATTTATTCTGAGCCAGAGAAAGATACCTGAGGTTGGTCCATTTGGTTATTGCATCATTCAAGGATCCAGAAAGATAGTTGGAACTAAAATCTACAATCTCGAGAGATTTACAGCCCGCCAGAGTGAGCGGAATCTCACCGGAAAACCCATTGTTGCTAATATCCAATATCTTCAAGCTATCCAATGCATCAAATTCGGGTTGAATTGCACCAGAGAGGTTGTTGTTGTTGAGAATTAGGGCAAGCAGCTGAAAGCACCCAACAATATTTAGCGGAATGGTGCCGGACAAAGAGTTGTGCGAGAGATCAATGACTTGAAGGTAAGTCAAATTTCCAATTCGAGCAGGAATTTCCCCAGAAAGATGATTGTGGGAAAGGAACAAAGCCTGTAAACTTTTCAATTCAGTAATTTTAAGCGGAATTTCACCAGAGAATTGATTGTGAGAAAGGTCAAGAAGAAAAACGCCCACTTTGTCTGCGGTGTACGCGAGCTTACAAGGAATAGGACCAGAGAGGTCATTATGGCTCAAGTCCAAAACGAGGAGCTTCTGGGTGAACAAAAGCCTAGGAGATATTTTGTACGTGAAGCTGTTAAATGATAAGTTGAGATGAGTGAGTGCCTGTAAGGAAGCAATACATGAGGGGAGGCCACCCACGATAGAATTGTTGGATAAATTTAAGACGGCGAGCGAGGAAGCAGAAGCAGCAAAGCAGGGCAAAGTACCGGAAAAGAGATTGGAAGCAAGATTGAGAAAGAGTAAGGGCTGGTGAAAATCGGGGAGGGTGCCAGAGAGACGATTGTCTTCGAGATTCAAATAGCGGAGGGAGGGGAGGGAAAGAAGGGAGGGAGGGAGAGGGCCGTGGAAGAGATTGTGAGAGAGATCGAGGGAGGAGAGAGAAGGGAGGAGGCAGAGGTTAGGGTGGAAATGGCCGGAGAGGAGGAGGGAGGTGAGGTTGATGGAGACGACTCTGCCGGAGAGGGGGTGGCAGGTGACTCCGGTCCAGGAAGAGCAGTTGGGATGAGAAGGGAGCCAGGAGGACAAAGAGCGGGAGGGGTCAAGGAGCCATGAGCGGAAGAGTAAGAGAGAGGATTGGTCTTGAGGGTGAATATCAAGGGAGTGGCAAGGGTTTGCGGAGGACAGGAGGAGGAGGAGGAGCAGAAGCAGCAGCATTGGGGCGATGAAACAAAACCTAGACGCAGGCCCAAGACGAAGACTGGAAATTTAGAATCTCAATCTGGCATTTCCATAGTTGCCTTTTTCTGTGAGGTTCTCCCTTTCATCTTTTTATTTACATTATGTCTGTTTAATTAATTTATAATATCTTTTATTTTATTTTTTTTCATCCTCCCAACCTACAGTTCAGGCGAATTTATGAGAAATAATAAGAAAACATACCACAAAAGAATCTTATTCTTTAGACGGATATGACTTTTCTATATTAATGCGAGTATTGTTTGGTGTCACCTTATAAATCAAAACAACAATTTCCAAAAAAAAAAAAAAAAGAGGGAACAAAAATATGATATACTTTTAAGTAAAATACTTTTAAGTAGTTCATCTATGGCGCTTGCCGATGAAGATGGGTTCCTGGATTGTGTCCGTTTCGTCCTCTCCATATTTCCTTCTGATGTTTAGATTTTAATTAAAAAAAAAAAAAAGCCACGTGGAAGCTGAGTTGTAAGTAATTTTTACCTCATAAGATAACTTTATGGGTGAAAATGATGGTCTCATAAGAAGTAAAAGGATAAGGAATTAAATTTCAGATAAATCATAAAAGTTTAGGGATTGGGATATAAGCCAGTTAAAAATTCAAGAACTGAATTGAAAGTTGAAAAACTAAAAGAATAATTTCCCTAAATAGTAATATCACAATGTTGACTGTTGGGTTAGATTTATAACAATCAAATACAAATATATAATTGGCTTTGTTGGACCGATGATAGATACTACTAAAGAAGATGAACTTCCCAAACAAATGGATAGCATTAACCATAAAGTATGTAACAAGTGTACAATATCAAGTTAGCTTCAATGGTCAAATTACCAACTCCATTACTCCCTCCATCTAGAGGGGTTTCATCAGCAAGATCCTCTGTCTCTTTATATTTACATAATTGTTGCTAATATGATCTTTTGCATTAGTAATTCTTTTAAGCGTTTAGGCCAATTAAAAGGGATCAGAAGTAGTAGAAACTCCCAGCCTATGCCTCACCTTTCATAGGCTAATGACTTAGCCTTTTTCTTTAAGGGAATAGATTAGAGCCTCAATTTAATTAAAGCTTTCTTGGACCTCTACAATTTGTGGTCGAACAAAAAATTCATAGATCTAAATCTACCATTATCTTTAGCCCCAATTTCTCTCATGATCAAAGAAGTCACTATGCTCAATTTTTGGGAGTTCATTATTCTAATGAGCTTGGAAAATATCTAGTAACTCAGATTGATCAAGGACGCAATAAAGATCAAGTCTATATTCAAGTTACTCAATTTGTGAATCAACGAACAGCACAGCAGCTTAGAAAGTGAGATTACTCTTTCAAGCTTCAAAATTTACCTTGATAAAGTCAATCCTCTTAGGAGTTAAACTTCATGTTTTGTCCTGTATGAAGCTACCTCAACACATTTGCACTAGAATTGACTCTAGATGTGCCAGTTTCTTTTGGGGATCCATTGGAGGCAGAAATAATCACATGCATTTGGCTAGCAAGGAGTTCATTTTCAGGCCGACTTCTAAAGGTGGTATGGGTATACGTTCGATTGAAAAGGTTAATAATGCTCTTCTAGCAAAACAGATTTGGAGAATCCTCACTGCTCGGCTAGGCACTTTTCTCGCATAAACCCTGAAGCCAAAATACATTGATGCAAATGATGCTTCATATATTGGTCCGTAAACTTTATAATTCCTCATGGATCTGGAAAGGAATTCATCAATGTGCTCACATTTTGTTAATTGTCTTTTTTCAAGAGCAGTTTGGTTTGGGGATCTATGAAATTTTTTCAACTTCAATACCCCCATCCTGCTTTCAAAGCTGGGCTTAAAATAATCCTGATTGAATTAAGTAGGGATGGCCATAATGAGCTATTCGATCATTCTGATAATTAAGCTCATCAATCGTACATGGATGAAGAGAAATCTTTTGCTTCATAACGGTCATTAAAGAAATCTACTTCTCTTCGGCACTTTGCAAAGCTGCTTTGGCAAAAGAGGAGAGGACATAGTAAATGAACGAAGACCGATGGTCCCACCTCAGACTTCCCAGTTTCACTCAATTCCATCAAATGGCTGGAGCATTATCATGCAAAAAATCCGTCCTGGGGGATCTGTGTTTCTTCGTTCCTACATTTGCTATCAACTTCCAGCCGCCAAGCCAGAGAATATTTTTAGCCCATTTACTAAATAATATCGTATAACATTAAAAATACAAATAAATTATAACCAACAATTATAAATCAAAACAAAATATAAGATGATAACATTTTCAGTAGGTATCTCAAACAAGAATTTTACTTTCTTCTTATAGATCAATAAGTAATGAATTAAACATTATCCTAAAGATATCACAAACTCAATCATAATAATAATATATATAATGAAATTTAATAAAATTAACACTTAAATACGTATTCCACCTACCTTAAAATAAAATAATTTGAGAAAATAAAATAAATATAATATGAACCCCAAAAAATATTTTAAAAAAACATAAGGATCTTAGTAAATTTCAGCTAAGCAAATAATCTATTATAATCTATTTTTTAAAATAGAAATTCATTATAAAATCATAAGACAACCAAATAATAAATCCAAATTGATCAAAATTAGTCATTAATCATCCTCTACATATATATAGTTATTTATTGTAAAAACTCATGACTCTCCCAAAATCATAATCTCAAAATTTTCTCTAATCAACACAATATTACCCTCATTAGAAAGAGTAAAATACATAGAATAAAATACTTTGCTGAGGCCAAAATAAAATATTATAGGATACATATATAAAATTGCATAAGATAAGAGAAAGCCGGCCGCCACCATGTGCATTCGCGATCGATTAGTTCAATCTCTGCAATGGAAGAAAACTCTATTGGGGAAGAATATTAGTCACATGGGATTAAGATATACTCTTCACCGGATTATTAAACGTCCTCTCTTCAGCTCAGGATTGAAGGAATCTCTAACCATCTTATGCAAGACAAGATGGTTCCAGTATGTATTAAAATGGCAAACATCTGCTAATATTATGCTTCAGGATATTGCAAGTCTTCTATCTTATTTTGATTTGGATAAAATAGTAGTTGTTTCTAGTATTGATAATGTCTTTCTTGATTCTTTACTATCATATCCTTCTTTCATTCCAGAGTAATGTACATTTGATTTTTTTTTTTAATGAAAATTGATTTTTTTTTAAAAAAAGATAAATATATAACTGGATGCTCCAGCTCATCAAAACAAAATGGTGACAAGATGAACGTCCTCCCAAAATGCAAACAATAGTTTTTCCCCCCAACAAATTGCAAACAACAGCTAGTCAAGCAAGAAAAAAAAAAGTTTAATATTGTCTTCAATCCTTACTATAAGACATACTCCTTCCGTCTTTAATATAAGACATATTTAAAGAGTTAATCTTAGTCTTAAATATAAGAC
This sequence comes from Acacia confusa, assembly GCA_037074495.1. Taxonomy (NCBI): domain Eukaryota; kingdom Viridiplantae; phylum Streptophyta; class Magnoliopsida; order Fabales; family Fabaceae; genus Acacia; species Acacia confusa. The sequence goes on along the minus strand of CM073507.1, from coordinate 158,869 downwards.
ACAATTTTCATATTTGACAATATTTTTCTAATTTGCTCTTATAGATTCTTGCCTACCAATAATCAAAGAGAAAGAGGAATGAAAGAATTGAGGAAGATGATTATGATATTTTTTTAAATATATTTCATATTAACTAATTCAACTAACTTCTTTATCTAATAAGGTTAAGTAAATATGTTTTATAGTAAGAACTAAAAGAGTATTTATTTAATTTGATTATATAAAAGGAAGTTAGTTAATATGACATGTAATTTCTAAAACATTTTAATCATTTTTCAAGGGTATTCATGGGTAGGCCATGACCCTTATACAATACTATGTTGAAAGATGAACGGGCGGCATTTTGCAGCATGCTTTCCGGCCTTGCCCGATGAAAGCTCAAGTAATTTTAGGCTAGGTTAGGTGGTGCAACGTAGGCTTCTATGGCAGAAAATCTCCCTGAAATTAAGAAAAATAATGAGGCACCTAGAAAAAATACCCAAAAAAAAAAGTATAGCTTGATATTTTAAAAACATACTCTACCCAATAGTCTTTTTTAGATTTTGTTGTTTAGATTCAATTCATGGGCTAATAAAACAAATTGATTCAGTAGAGATTATTTTCTTCTTATTTAATAAAAAAATATTTCTCAAGAACTCAACTCACCGATTTCTTAATTAAATATGTTTATAAAAAATTCACATATTTGCTAAGTAAATAAAAAATATGTCTATTCATTATATTCTACTTGAACAGTAAGTAAATACTTGTTGAATTTTGTTAAATAATGACTATATGTGCATATAATACACATATATTTAAAATATAAATGCATAACTTTGGGTAAAGCTAAATGGGTCGGGCAGCATACCTTATCCAGTATCTAGCCTTTCCCAATATTTGGCCCAGCCCGAAGATGCTCAAATAATTTGTGGGCTGATTTTTAGACGCTGACTGAGCATTTTTTTTTTACTGGGCTTGGGCAGCCATTGCGGGCATTTGGGCTCATGAACATCCAATTTTCAACTTTAATTTCCTCATTCCTTTCTCTTTTATGATTATTGTTGAGGGAGTGTCAATAAAAGTAAATTAAAATAGTATTAATAAATATAAAAAGATAAATATTATACTTATAATCAAGATGAGCATTTTAAATATGTTGGAATACATATTCATACGAGGGAGTAACAAATATTCTACAAGACATCCCATCATTAAAACGCATATATATGCGGGAAGTTTAGTTTTGGCTTGGATTCGCCATCCACATGACATGACTGGAAATAAAACCTGGAAGTGACGCCATGAGTGGGCACACGCAACTATTTCAAAATATTTTGTTTCATATGATTCCAAGTTTTATTTAATAAATTCAAAACAACTGTCCATACTCCATAGTAATGGGGATTGAGGTAATGATTATATATATTGGCCAACTCCAATAATAGATTAAAGTATAGTAAATGGCTGTATGTCAAAACGAGCAAAGGCATTGTTAGGGAAACAAAATAAAGTGCAAGTGGAAGTATCCACAAAATCTTAAATGTTATCTTGAAATCTTTTTTAATTTTAATGTTACATCGAATGTTTGAGAACCTAACAATCTCACTTTTAAGTTAATTTCATCTTTAAAAAAATTGGCTCCCAACCCCCCAATTGTTCCTCATGTTTATCGTCCTAACCTTCTCCTTCTTCCACCATCATCATCACTTAAAATAATCAGGGAGCTCCCTCAGACCTTTATCATCACCACTTAACCCAAAACTATTTAAAAACAATAAAACAAGACTGGAATTAAATATTATCAAAGGGCATGAGCGTAGTATTTGGGTAGCTGAAGCTGGAAACAGTGAAGTTGTCGCCGGTTACCAATTGATCACTCGTAGAGCAGAGGCCAATTGAAAAAGAAAAGAGCGCCAAAATACTAATAATCATATTAGGATTTAAGCACAGAATCAAATTGAGATGCATATTTTTTCTATCAAAGTGAGTGATTCTCAAGAAACCATGGGGTATAATCAATAGAATGTTGAAAAATTATCAGCAATCTGGAAGAAATAAGTAGATGATATGAGTCGTGTCTGAAAACACTGTCCTATACAGTTATTCCGCAACCATTGGTAAAGAAGAAACGGTACTCCCCAGGATTAATTAAATATACCCTTTTTGATTAAATTAAAGTGGCAGAACTAGCAGAAGATAAAGTAACTTAATAAGAGATTGTCAATGTTTTCTAATTCTTTTATCAAATGGTGTCACAATTTAAGTATTTATAGACAATGAATCAATACCTATTGAACACTATACCTATTCAATTAGAGAGTCATAACCATATGTTAAATTCATGAACCATGTTGATTTATGAACCAATATAAATCTCTTAATTTATAAGAACATAACTTCTTAAAACACATCTTTTCATTTAAACATATTCTATAATATTAAAAAGACTCTATCTTTGACACACCTATATGCAATATTTACAACATAGAATGGTGGGAATGGTTGAATTGGGTCTGATTCAAAAAAATAAAACTCTCGATTAAGTATCTGCAATATGGTTCACTGCAAGCATACGGGTTGTAAGTATTAGAAAGTGTTATTGTTTCCAAGAGGTTCAAGACAAAAGTAGGCTAATTAATGTAATTATGTCCTTAATTAGAGCTACTTCAATTTGAAAGAACAATTTTGGTTTTAAATTAGCTGGCTTAAAAGAAACAAAGTAAAAGTTGTTTCTAACTTCAAAAAATTGAAAGTCTAGCATCACTTCTACCCTCTGCACTTCATGCGACCAATTAATTCATTCTCAATTAGTTATAATAAAAGTTCAAATGTTTGTCTAAGATTTACAATTATTAGACACAATTTCTCAAGTCAAAACTAACATTTATTTTTAAAGAATCCATTCAATCTCATGAAAACAAACTAATGTAAATAGTCATTAATATTCAATCTTATGATGACAATATTCAGTTAATAGGTAAATTTATTTCCTATTAATAAACAATCCATTCAAATAAGAATTTCAAAACTATTATGATTTTATCCAAATTCTTTAAACAAGATAATCGTTCTTAAGTATTATCTCATTTAACAAAAACAACCAAGTGGTGATCAAGCACTTAGAGGCTTTTAGTATAGAATAAAATCAACATAAAACACTTAACTTTCATTAGATGCTAAGAAAAGATTAACATAATCTCAATCCATATGGAGGTTCCAAGTAACTCTAGAACAAAAGGTTTAGATACCCATAATCTGAAAAGAAAAAGAAACACATAGAGCCTTCACGTCTATGAGAGGAAAGAAAAAGAAAATTAGAAAACCAATGAAAGAAGGCTTGAATCTCTTCAATCCTTTTTGAGCAAAAAAAAAAAAAAAAAACCTCTTCAATCCTTCAATCTCAAGCTCCAATATCTTCAAAATCCCAAACCCTAGGACCTTCTTACTCCAAAACACGTTCCCTAGCAGTTTTCTTGATTTCTAGGTTGAAGACGGCCTCCAAAAATAAAGAAAATCGGGTTACTTAAGTTATTTATCAGCAAAAATTGAAATAGTACATTTTTTGTTTGACTGGATGCCATGCTACTCCTTGTGGGTAGTGGCACTCAGAAGATCTTATTTCTTTTCTATGTGGAGTGTTGTGGCACTTCTACTAACTAATAAAAGTTTCTTCTGAGTTCCACCTTCTTCTTCCTGCCTCACAACATTGCTTTTTCCTTCCTTGATGATCCACAACCTATATCTTATGTAAGTCTGAGATTTACAATTGAATGCTCAAGTAATAGATTAATCTCTATGCATAGTGTATATAGTATATGATAATAAAAAACCACAGATAAGGAAAAACCACTTTAACATTCAGCATCAGCGCACAACAACATTAGCAACATACATATATGTTATATTAACTATGAATTGACCTTACAAGTCCAACTACACAAGATCGGATAAGTCCTGAATTTTATAGTGTTAGGAAAGTAAATGCATGACCCCACGAGTCCCAAATTCTTCAACATGAGGAAAAACATGCAGATGCATGACTTTACCAGTCCTGAATTCCTCAACACATAAGAAAGACAATTGTTATTGGCCAAATAACATAAACACTGAATGTAAAACAACCATGTGTACACGACACGAATCCATAATCATGGAAAATCAACATATAATCATACACATGTCATAGAAGATTATAGTTACTGATTGTCCACATAGCAACTCGACAACCAAATTTGTCCAACTTCTTTGCAGTGCTTGACCACGTGGGAATTTCTATAATTTTGGGATAATAAACACTATTTAATACTTATCCTTAAGCATGATAAATGGGTCTTAATTATCATGTTAACCCCATACAACCATTATTATTTTAGGGTATATATTTTAGTCACCCTAAATACCCATTTTCGGATTTCACCTAAAATTTTCATTAAACTTTAAAAATTCATATTTATTTGCACATAAACCCAAATGGTGTGCTTCCAAAAATCACATGACCCTTGATATTTTTATTTTCACATAAAATTTTTTTCAACAACTAGAAAATTTTGTGTCATTACCACAATAAATAAATTTCACTATTGTGCAGAATAAACTTTCAGAAATTTTGGTTAACTTCAAAAATTAATAACTCTTTGTACAAAGCTCTGCATGTCCTCTTTAAATCTGGAAAGTTTCAAAAAATTTGGAGTTCATTCACCTAGTCAAAAATTGTGCACAAGTTGACTGTCTCCAGAAAACTCAAAACTGACAATTTTTGCAACTTATAAAGTCTACGATTTTACATACCAAAGTGCTTTTTAAAAATCATTTTCAACCTTATTTCCACTCCATTTTTCATGATAAACACTTTGGTAATCTTAAAATTGTGAAAATCATTTTGTTTCATTGAGTTTTAGTTCTGGCCAAAATTTTATAAAAACATGAAAAGCAACACCTTTTCTCTAACATCACAAAACTCATGATTTTGGCTTTTGATCTTGTTATTTCTTACTTCAAAAATTAGGGTAGAATCTCCCCTTAATCATTTATGCCTCCAAATCCTTAATAAATCATGAGAGAACCATTTCTAAAGCCAAAACACCATAACAAACACAAGAAGGTAGTAGATAATATGACTTTATTAGGGAATTATAAGTGATTAAGTGTTGGTTTTTAACATCAATTGGTACAAGTTCATCTGATAAAGATTTTATGTCTTTGTGCACTAAATTGGTATAACATGCAATGCTCCCTTTATGACTTCCATTTAGTAAAAAATTCAAGCCTTGAGAAAGGTGATCATCTTGTCACATTTCAATTGAAATTAATCATAAAATCATCAATCGCACCACTTATATTCAATTTCTTATTGATATATATATTGTATTCCCTCCGGTCTTAATTATAAGACATATTTAATCGATTTTGGAAAAATTAAGGAGATGAGTTAAATTAGTTAATTTTACTCATTTTCCTAAAATGTACTTATATACATTTAAAATGACATAAGTAAAAGTTAATCAATAACTCTGTCACATATTTCTCTGACCAATTTTCCTTTCCATATGCTTTCTAATTGAAATAATGGTCTTGGAAGATATACATATATGTGTGTATATATATGTATACATATAGATCTATGATGTGCGCGCGCACACACACTTATAGACACACACACAACCATGTATCTACACACAAAGATATATATATTGACACACACAAACACATACATACATACATATATAAACACACACATACATATATACATACACAGACACATATATATAGACACACACACATACGTACATATCTATATGTTTATAGACATACACATGTGTGTGCATGTGTGTGTTGCAACCCCCACACACACATACATACATACTTGTAAAAAACCAAACACACTTGAGATAATAAAATAAGGGTATTTTAGGAAGAAATTGATAAAAATTAAAAAGTTTTTCTATAATTAGAACTAAAATCAACCCTTAAATATTGTCTTATAATTAGGACAAGAAGGAGTATAAGGATTTTGGTAAAGCAAAAGTGGAATATTTGGACGGTTAAACGACGGCTGCATTTTTAAACTTTGTGACATTAAAACGAATAAAACTGGGAGGACAGGATTGGGATTTCGCGAATCCTTCGGATATATTTGCACCTTAAACGAAAAAAAAAACAAAAAAAACGATGGGGAGGAGAAAGTCCAGAAAATTGGATGTAATCCAGGAGCAGGAGGATGGGATGAGAAGGTGACGTATTTATTACTTATCGATCATCGATCGTGGAGGGGAGTCGACTCTAGAGCAAGAGGATCCCACAATCCATAATTCACTCAATCCACCACTTGCTGACTGGGTCTCAGTAGGCACGCCGTCGCCCCCATTTCTGCATCTTTCATGGGCTTTTTCCTTTCTCTTCCTCACTTCCTCTCTCCATGGCTCCCTCCATCTCTTTCCTCTTGATCCTTTACAGATTACCCATCACCGGCCTTCATCTTCTTCTCATCTTCCTCCACTCCCTCTTATAACCTTTCTCCTCTCCTTTTAATCATTACATCTTCCAGAAAATCCTATATCCCGTCCGATTCAAGTACAGCAGGTAATAATCTTTTAGATTTCCTGAAAAACGCGATCGCTCTGGTGGCCCTAATTTGATATGTTTCTTCTTTCCGGTTTGTTGATAGGAAAAAGGAACGATTTGAATGGCATCGGTGTTCCTTTACCACGTGGTGGGGGATCTGACTGTGGGAAAGCCTGAGCTGGTGGAATTCCATGAGACGGAGACGGTGGAGTCGGCGATTCGGGCAATAGGAGATTCGCCGGAGGGCAGTATACCCATCTGGAAAAAGAGATCACATTTGGCCATGATCGAGAATAGTGAAACGAAGCAGCAGAGATTTGTCGGCATCCTCAATTCCTTAGATATAGTTGCGTTCTTGGCAAAGAGCCAGAGTTCCGAGGATCGGGATAAGGCCTTGAACACCCCTGTTGCTGAGGTTGTCGTTCCAAACAATTCTCTCTTGAGGCTGGTTGACCCTGCGACAAGGTTATCCCACAAGCTAGACTTGTTCATGATTCACATAATTGCAGCCGATGCTTTATTTACTTTTAGTTTTTTTTGGGATAATTATTTGCTTTGATATTATTGCATGCACCAGATAAAATTGAATCTTGTCAGTCTATAGTGCGGTTTTCGGCATTTTGGCTTCGGATGTAACACTGTAAAGTATTTGAACAAAATTGATGCTTTATATGTTTCTACTTGCTAGCACATATCCGTAATGCCTTGCAAGCATGCAAGACATGTAGATTTACGTGCATGTGAATAGAAGGAGAAACTGAAAATGCGTGGGTTTGGTCTAGGTAAAAGTTATGGATTTTTTTCCCTCATAGTTTTTATCTGTATTTGTTGTCATTGGAACTTATAAGCCTCCTCTGCAGATTGTCCTAGGAATTTTTAATCCATATGAATTACAGAGGTAGATTGGCCTCAAATTATTCCATCCTCATATGGTTTAAAATTTAAATTGCCATTCAAGACCTTCGTAATTTGTTTGATTACTAACTATATTATGCATTTTCAGTCTTAATTTAACAAAAAGAGGCACGTGGATAATTAAATTGGTGAACTTGCTTTTTCTTTTCGTTGTTGAATAGTATAATTCACTTATGCCAGTTTTCCAAGTTGACATTTGAACAATGGAACTCTCAGCTAAATCCTAGCAATAGTCTTAGAACTCAGTTATACTCTCATCATTGAAATTTTCTTATTATGGATAAGTTGAAAACGACAGAAGTTTAATGTGTTGTTCCTGGCTTTCCTTAAGGTTGATAGATGCACTGGATATGATGAAGCAAGGGGTAAGACGTCTGCTTGTTCCCAAGAGTATAGCATGGAAAGGCATGAGTAAGCGATTCTCAATTCTCTACAATGGCAAGTGGCTAAAAAATATTGAGACTCCTAACAGTAGCAGCAACAATTTACCTGCAAACAAGAATTGGGGTTCCTCATCTTCCAACAGTTCTGTGCGTGACAAATTCTGCTGTCTCTCTAGAGAAGATGTCCTCCGGTTTATCATTGGTTGCCTTGGAGCTCTGGCTCCACTTCCTCTCACCTCTATAGCTGCACTTGGAGCAATTAATGCAAACTTCAATTTTATTGAATCCTCAAGTCCAGTAATTGAAGTAACTTGGAAGCTTCCTGAAGACCCAAGTGCAGTTGCCGTGGTAGAAAGCGCACCAGACAGTCAGCATAAGATCATTGGAGAGATTTCTGCATGTAAATTATGGAAATGTGATTACTTAGCCGCAGCTTGGGCTCTATCCAATCTCTCAGCTGAGCAGTTTGTTATGGGAGTTGAGGACAATGTTTCACCAAGGTCAGTGCCTGAGCTGTGTGTAAATTCAACAGCTGGTGGTAATAATTTGGTTAATGGTGGTAGTTCAAGAAGGCCAAGGAAATTCAGTAGCAGGAATATTGGGTTCTTTAGTAATCCTGCAAACCCTTGCGCCGGCACCAATAGGAGCATGTACAGAGGAAGAAGTGCACCTTTGACGTGCAAAATTACTAGTTCCCTGGCTGCTGTCTTGGCTCAGATGCTGTCTCACAGAGCAACTCATGTGTGGGTGACCGAGGATGAGGGTGACGATGTCTTAGTTGGCGTGGTTGGTTATGCTGATATTTTGGCTGCTGTAACCAAACCGCCTACAGCTTTCATTGTTTCCAATAGATCAACTGAGGGGTTCGGGAATGAAGTTCAGACACCCAGTTGAGTTATTCTTTTCTTTTCTTTTCTTTTTTTTTTTCTGTTTCTTTGCTTTTAGCTTTTCTGGTTGTCCATGTCTTGTGCTTGGTTTGTTTGAATCTTCCTTCAACTGGGCTTCCTAGTTGTTTCCCTATTTATGTTGGAGTCAATCAATTATCGCATCTTCATTTTTATAAACACGTATATTCTGTAGTGAAAAAGTAAATAAAAGATGGATTCTATCTGCCTCTGGATTGACGAGGAAGAAATCAATTGCCATGTCTTGTCTCAAATTTGTGTAAGCGAAATTTCTCGAGGAGTGCTGTTTCATTTCAGATGTTTTACGAGTGCACCCACGCACCTTTTAAGTCATTAGTGGATTTTTTTTTTGGGGGGGGGGGGTATTTTGTAAAAATTTCGACAAGCATGATGACACAGTATCCTTAAAAGAAAGCATGTAGGGTTGTAAAGGTTTAACTAACTATCCTTGATGTAAAAACAATGAAACTGAAACGTGACATTTATTTTCAAGAGTTTTTACAAAATTTAGGACAGGTTTGATGCATGTACAACAAGTGAGGAAGATAGACCTGATTTTTGTATGGATAAATATAGTTAGAGTTCAGTTCAACGTATTTGCACTTCATGATGCCAGTTCAGTTCAACGTATTTGCACTTCATGATGCCAGTAAGACCAATCCTAAAACCATGTAATGTGCTTCCTTTTTGCATGCTGTTGCAGGTAATCTTAAAACAGAAAATTAAGAAGAAAATTATACAAATTACGTTCCACAAGACAAATCGAACCAAAAGATACCAAGACATCTCATTCAATTCAAACGAAATGATCCTCACCGAAAATTCCAGAAATCACATTGTGACCACCAGGAGCTTGACGCCCTGACAATACCACACCAATCTTCAACTTCTTATCTAGAAGCACTGAATCTGAATCATTGGACACCAGCATTCCAGAAGGCTGCCCAAACAAGTTTGGAAACAACTTCTCAATTTCCTCTGCAAAATTCAACATCCATCAAGTTCAAAAACGAAGTAACCTAACAAATAAATAAAAGCTTTCACCTTTACCATCAATCGTCCAACAATACTACACCAATGCTCATCCTAACCCCTGCTTTTAACTAAGGTAATTGCAAATTAGAAATTAATGTTTAAGCATCATAATTTGCAACTGCAAATTGTAGTCGTGAATCATTATTTGCATATTGTTTTTTTATAACTTTTAAAAAATCTAACTGTGTTTAGATGATTTCGAAAACCATAGTTTTGGTTTCCAAAAAAATAATCCAAGCACCCATTTTTTTCGTAATCAATTTTTCCATCAAAACACCCTCCCTCTTTCCTCCGGAAATCTAATTTTGGCAAGAAAATCATTGTTTGAAGTGGAAAATCATGGTTTTTCATAAGCTATTTTTTCCTGATTTTTTTTAAAAAGTTATTATCCAAAAGTTAATTCAAACATACTCTTAAATTTAAGTTGTTTTACCTAACAGTCATTGTCATTCTCCCTCTGACATATAATATGTCTATTTCCATCTCTCTATTCACTTGAAGTATAAATTAATGAGAATAAATTGCATGCATTCAGAGAACATATAATATGTCTAGTTCCATCTCTCTCTTCACTTGAAGGATCAATTAACGAGCATAAATTTGCATGCATTCAGAGAACGGAATTGTTTAAGAGCACGTTTAAATAATGGACACGGGTTCTTGTCACCTTTAGGCCGTATGCTAGTCCCATTCCCACTTGATCCAATGATCAAAAGAGATCTGTGGTCACATTTAGAAAGCTTGCTTCAACTGAAGCAGAGCGACGAGGTTTACGGTTATAATAAAAAGTAATATCCGGTGTCAATGACAAGAATTACAAATGCAGTGACTGAGATTGTCAAACAATAGCAAGGCAGGAAAGAACTTGTGGTGCCTTGTTTAGATTGCATACCGAGGAGACAGTTGATACAGTGACAACAGATTGCAAGATCACACACAGTCGTCGTCTTTGGAATCAAATGCAACTGCCAAAGAATAAAGGGGTCTCCCAATGATTCTTCACTAAGGGCTGCCTCTTTTCTGCTTGGCCTTCTCAATGAGGGGCTTCAACTGTTTCTTCTCAGCAAGGATTTTCAGAAAGTTAAAAAGAAAGGGTATGTAATTGTGTTTCCTACGGATATTTTCCGTTCTCCATTTTTTGAATTTCTCCTCCTCCATCAAAATCTTTTCAGTAGCAGCTTCAATACCAGCGTTCACTTCAGAGAGAGAACTGTTCAGCGCCTCAGCGTTGCTACTGTCCACCGGTCTCTCTAACTTTGCTGAAGCCAGCTGCTGCAAGACACGTTCCCTTCTCTTTTGGAGCTCTTTGAGCTCAGCTGTATAAATTTCTCTCCTGTTCTTAATTACTGCCATGAGATTAAATCTTATCTCACTTTGGGAATATCTATCAATACGTTCCTGGATCACAGGTTGCACCATCTTCAGCCAATCCCCATCTCCTTGCCCACTAGAGCACTGACCAAGGCTAATAGGACCCTCCTTTAATCCATCTAGCTCATACAATATACCATCAACAGGTAGATAGCTTATAAAGTGGTAAACGTCATCATCTTTGCCAGCAATCTTCTGCTCTTCAGGGACAAAAGGTTCTGGCCTTGCAAAGCTATTATGGGCGGTCCGTATAGCTTCACTATTATTGATTGCCAATCCTTTGAGTTCAGGCGGAAAGTTTTTGGTAAATTCTTTCAATTTTGTCAACTCTGGGCCAATGTCAATCTCTGGTGAATTCATAAGAATGGACAATATTGCTTGGGTCGCACAAGCATTGTTAATTACCTACAAATGTATAATTTAGCTCGGCAAAATCACAAAATAATCATTAATTGACATTGATGGCAGGAAAGCTGACCTGGCTAGCGAAAAACAAGTTAGGGTTAGGATCTTTAATTATAACACGTTCATCCTTTTCCCCTGGACGCCATTTGAAAAGAAAAATCAACCCATATACAGGCCTGAAAGTGAAGGAATATGCCACAGGAAAAGATGCACATGTTCATAAATATATCATTATAACTTGGAATTTAATTATAAGTTGGAGCAAAGCTGAGAGATAGTCTACAAACCTAAGGCTGTTGAGAGAATCAAGATCCAACGAATAAAGCTCTTCAACCTGCTCAGTTAAAATGAAACTATCACGTAATGACAAGTTAAGAGCATTAACTAAAGATATAACTGGAAACGAGAGGTGATTAGTCCAAGTTCTTTTATTGTGTAGTGAAAAAGAAAACAAAAGCCCCATCTTCATTAATCAAACATACTGTCATGGACAAATATCATCATAAAGAGCTCCTCCATCACTAGGAGCATCATCAAAATAGCTGAGTCACTTTACTATATATGCTGAAGAAGGCTAAGGCATCTGCTGCTCCTTTGGTCTCCCCGAAGATATGAAGGATCTTCAACAGTCCGAGTGTATAATTTAATATGCGATTCTGCTGCACCTATACTATGGTGCTTTTCCTCTTTCCCTTTTTTGCTCCGATCAAATACAACAAAGCTAAACACAACTTCAGAAGGGTTGAGTGTGAATCAGATGATGGGCACTTCAAGCTCAAAAATACACTGAAGCAGCATTTTTCACAAATGGCATCATTTCTTGATGCTAACACCTTGCTGCACTTTGAGACTTCTTTTTTCTCTTTATGGTTTTTCTACTCTTTAAAGTATCTAAATTGAGCTCTTTTGCCATAAGAGAGCCTAATCAACTGAAGCAAAACCACGTACAACCAAAATGGTGCAGAAGGACAAAGAAACTAATGAAATTTCAAAATCTGTTCTTAATTCTGAGTAGATACAGTGTTTCCATCATAGGTTTTTTCTTTCCTTTTCCCTTCCGGAGTAAAGCCACTCGTGCACACGTGTGCTCACTTCCAGACCTAGTTTTCACTAACTGGATTCTGAACAACCAATGCTTCAATTTTACTTCTCTTGTTATTATTTTGGTCCTTGGGTAAATAATCCCAAGTAGTTCTAATTTAGAAGTGCTTGAATTTTCAACATGGGGCAAAAATCTTTTCTCCTTAAAATATGTGAAATTTATAAGTACTAATGAAAATTTAATAATATAAAAGGCAAAGCTAGAAACTACTAAGGGTTGTTTGCCAAAAGTCAAAGGGGGTTGTCTGCAATTTGATGCATTACATATGCCAACATTTTTAGGACATTCAAGAAGTGATCAAGCTATTGTTTAGAGTTAACATTCATGTTAAACCTGTGCTAAGTGCTAAGTGACAATGCCTCGCATCCATTAAGCATGTCAAGAACATTAAAGTATATAAATTTTAAGAAATAACAGATGCTACAGAAAATTTTATCTATGAAGAAAGAAAAAAGAAGAAAATAGGTCCTCGAGGCCAAAAAATCCCTCCAAAAAGCTAAAACCATGAGAAAATAAGATTACAATTGAGGAAACCATGAGCGCATATACCCACCCCGGTATATTACCTGTACTCCTTTCACTTGCATTTGTTGTGTGAGCTCTGTAAATACACCTGGACATGAAGAAAAGTCAGAAAATATTACAAAAAAGTTGGAAGAAAAGAAAAACACTTAACATGTCAAGAGAATTACGAGCAGGAAATAGACACTATTATTTCTAAGATGTATTCAAACAGAGGAAGAGGTGAAACGGAATGATATCTCTATTCATGTTGAAGGCTACTAGGCTAGTAACTTATGAAACTAATTGAATTTCTGGCAATCCGTGCCTTAGATAATTGTGGCCCTCCAGAAGAAATTTTAAGGGGGAAGGGTTGTTGATGAGCTATCAAGCTCAGGGGTTCGATACTCAATCCCCGCATTTCTCTAATGATTGAACTTAAATTCAGCGCAACTTAGTGGCCGAACATTTCGTGGAGCTGTATGTCCGAGACAAAAACCATTCATTGACCTCGTCTAACAGGTTGAATTGATCTAGGCATATTGAACAATGACGGGTCAATGAATGAAACAATATCTGCTGAAAAGGCTTGGTGCGATTAAGAAATTAATTTTGATGTCATACAGAAGCATCAAAAAGCTCAGGGGGGCCGGTAGCATACCGGGATCTGACTCAATCGTGCACCAAGACATGATTGAAACTTGTTGAAGTTGCAGCAAGAGTTAGGCGAGGGGATCAACCGGTTTTAAGCTTGAAGTATATGAGAATTATAAATCCTGCTACCACAGGCATAAAATTTCCTTCGACTACCAGGGTTCTGCAGATCTTAAATTCAGTAAAGTGGTTAAGCCAAGGCGCCGGCTCGGGATAAGAATCACATGAAAGTAACTGTGGGCCTGGGAGGGATCCATTAAAATGTTGCCAGCTTCCTTCAACGTATATAATTAACCGGGCCGCTGAAATTTTGATCCATATAGACATACCCTTTTTTCTTTTGGTTACAAATATATACACACCTCTGCTCATATTCTCTCATACTGCCTGAGAGTTGGCACAGATGGTAAAGGATCCAGAATTAGGCCTTTGGGTCATGGGTTCGATCCCCTCTCCCGTTGCTGAGACTCCTTTGTTAGACGATCTCGTAAGTCCTCAATAAATGCTTATAGAGCCTGGGGCCGTGCCCTGGCTTTGGTGAGGGACTGGTGTCAAACCTTTCCAAAACTTTGACACTGGGTTAATTGTTGATGCCGCTAGGAGCCAGAGTTTTCTTACTCAATTTTAAGTGTAGAAATAGGTTAAGCCTCGGTCTAAGGCCTAACCTAATTTATTTAGTAAATAGATCAATCTTAGATTTATTCCTATTGTCAAGTCTTTTTATGTAAATAGTTCATACCTATTTTCATAAAGCTTACCTTACAGGCTTGACCTATTTAGTTTTTTTTTAAGAAAATGTATTATTATGCATAATTATATATAATATAATCTAAATTATTTTTTTAAATTATTTATAAAATTAATAACTTATTATTAACCTTAAGTTTAACATTTCATCATTTATCAATAAGTTTAACATTTTTATTCATCAATTGATCATATCTACTTCTCTTATTCTTGATCGCTTGAGATAACAATGTCAACTCACTACATTTCCCTTGATTTATCATTTTATGCAACATAATAATTGCAGTAAGTTTATGTTAGTGATACCAAAATGAAAAATAATCCAAATATGATGAGTTTGTCTCATTTTTTGCAAGAAAAACAAGAGATTAAATCTAGATTTACATGTCATTTGTTGTGATGGCTTGCTTTTTTAAAAATACATCTCTATAGTTAATAGATAATTGATTTTTCGTATTCCTGCTTAGATAATTCTTGTCACTAGGTGTTTGTTTCTTTCTCTTAATAACTCTTTATTTTATATGAGAATGTATCCCTAAACTTTTAAGACATAATGTAGACATTTAAGTAAGCTTGATGAATTATATATAAACTTAGATACATAAGTTTTAAGCTTATTTAAAGGCCTACATTTTAAGTAGCATTTTAAATAGGTTTCAAGCTCATGCTTTGGATTTTCGTTGCTGGTTGAGGCCTACCTAACTAAAGCTCAACCTAACCTATTTCCACCCCTATCCAACTTTGACTATAAAGGATAAGAAAGGCAGACTTTTTTCTGATTTCAAAAGATTATGAATTACGATGAGGGTAGATAAAAATGAAATAATTTCTCATGTACATCAAATGTTTTAAAATATTTTCTGATGCATCTAACCTCTTAAGATATTTTTTAGATTTGTCTAACACCTTAAAATATTTTTGGTATATTCAACATCCTAAATTGCCAAGGTAAAAAAAATACTTTAGGGTGTTTGAAGCATATAAAAAATACTTTAGAGTAACGAATGCACTTGCGAAAATACTTTAAGGTACTAGATTCACCCCCTATAAATTATATTAGTACGTAATTTTAGGTTAGGTATCTATGCAATGCTAGTCATATGCACAAGCAACATTCTCTTTCCTAGGCTAGTTCTTTATATAAACAATTTTTTCCCCTCAAATTTAAAGTTCTTTTTCTTTTTCCACCCCTATAGAATACATATCTTTATATTTATGAACTACTAATTCTCTTTCATTTAATTACTCATTACCCATTCTCTCTCTCCTTTACTCATTCTCCCTTCTACACCCGTTTTATGAATAAGAGCATATTTTTTAAAAAAATTACATTTTTTAAACATTTATTGTTTTTTCACTAATTTTAACCATCAATCCGTTGTGGGCATATAAAAAGGACGGAGACTCAGAGAGAGTATTTTCCAATGTTATAGACTTCTAGTAACAAATACAGATATTTATTACCCAATAGCCTATTAGTCTTCCCTTTCATATACTTATTAATTATAGGTGCGCATAAATCAACATAGTACTTGAAAACTAAGTTTAAGAAGTTAGCATAAAAAGAAAAGAGAAAACTTGGTTTAAGAAATTTAACCAGTTTCAAGGGGAGAAGATACTCTCCCCATCCCTCCTCATCCTCTATCTCGACCTTCAAAATCCTAATCTAAGGGTCCAAAAATATTTTTGAATTTTTTTTACCACATCCGGTTTTTTGGAAAATAGTTCTGGACCTTTGGATTAAGATTTTGACGGCCAGGATGGAGGATGAGGAGGGATGGACCGAAGATGGACAAGAAAAAAACCGGACTTGTTTCAAGGAGGTTGAATTACAAAATTTGATTGGTTAATGCATCTTAACCATCTCAACCGTAATGGTGAGAGGTGACAAGAGGGCTTGGATATCAACAAAACGCATGAACCAGTTTGAAAATCAGCAACGAAAATTTAAGCATGTTCATTCACCAGGCGGTTCATAAAGAGACGTTGACTCTAATAATACAACTCAACCCATCGTCATTTGATTCTTACAATTAACATATGCTTGGGCCAGGAGACAGCAAATGATCCGATGCCCTGCCAAATAGAGGAGGTCGGACACAGCAACTAGCCACAACCAGCGCTGTTATATGATTTCAGACTACCAATAATACCAGTTTAAGCTTCATTACCTCTAAGGATCTTAATTAAAAGTTGAATGAAATACAAAGGCCAAGAGGACATGCATGCATCCAAAGTGTTGAAATAAATACAGCAAGCAATAAAGCCACACCCTTTCATGTGCAGAAGGCTTGATTGACCTATTCCTACCCAACCAAGAACCAACTACTCCACTTAATACATACGGTTGGCTGCACCCACATGCATTAATATCTTATCCGCCAACAATTAAAAGCCATCCAAATTACCGTCTAACCACGTGAAAGGCCAAATCATCCATCCAAGGACCACCTGAATCAATCACCATCACCTTCTACTTCTACCCTTGCATCGTACGCTACACCCTTCCCAGGGCTGCATTCCTTTCCATCCCCTCAGCACCCAAAACAAGTACCAACTAAATACCCTTCCCCCGTCGTTGCCAGCATCGCTCCCACATCTTTTTCTCCCTTTTCAATCAGTCACTCGTTAATAATCTAAGCAAGACACTCCTAAAGCAAACTACTTTGTCCTGCACAAGAAAACAAATGCTTGGTTTTGGGGAAAGTGAGCCCAACCTGCGGGAAGAACGCAGGGCAGGGCAGAAGCAAAGCTCCCCACAAGTCTTTAGCCTTAATGAGAATGATTGGCAAAAGTCAGTTCTTAATCCTACACCACCCACAAGTGCACTGAGCATTAGCGTTATTTTATACACCCCAGAGCGAGATGTTATCATGAACGGCCATATCTCCTCTGAAAAGGGCAATATTTCCGGATTCCACGAGTAGTTCATACTATCATATATGATATATCCATTCTGACAATGTGCCACCACCAGGCACCAACGAATCCCAGAAAGAACTGGTAAAATAGGGGAAGGGTAGGAAAGAATACCAGGAAATAATGATCCCCCCATTAATAATAAAAAAGAACAGATCAAGAACAGGCATTCTTATCATTCACACTTGGGACGGCGTTGGGAGAATCCTCGAGCTCAAACAATTTAACTATAAATTATAATAGAGAAGCGAGGAAGGGTGAGTCAGAGATGACATCCAAAGCAATTACAGGTCTTGGGCGTGAAGGAACAGAAGCCAAAGGGTCTGTTGGGTATGTTGCAATTGATGGCATAGCAACACGGAGAGGGCAGGCAAACCCCTTTAGTTCCACCGCAACAGGTACAAAGCGCACATATCTGGAAGCTTCCCAACTTCCTCCTGCTCTCATTCATCAGCATGAACACCTCCATCTTGCCGACCTCCGACACGGGTGCCATCGGAGAAGCTTGATCGCGCACCACCACTGCCACGGCCGAACCATTTTCCTCCTAACCAGGAAATCGAAAGTAGTATTCAGAAACATGGGGGAAAAGCAGAACGAAAAAAGAAAAGGGGATGTGTAAGGGGAGTATACTCACACGGAGCAAAGTAGCTTCATTACAGTGGAGGGCATTAGCGAAAATGAAAATGAAGATAAGGACGGGCGCAGGCATGGTTGTGTGGGAAGTTGGAGGAAATTGGAAATAGAGATGAAAGGGGTTTTAGGGTGGGGTGTGAGAAATTTGAAATTGGGATATTATAAATGCGTGAGAGAGGAGTATTTTGAGGTGATCTGGGACTGGGAGGGGAAGGCGGAGGAGGAGGAGAGGGGGTTTCGAGAATTTTTTTTCTTCCCCCTTTTGGCTCTGTTATTGTTTTCCGCGGGGGCCAACAGCGAGAGAGGGAGAGACACTGATAGACGGGGAGAGAATGAGTGTTTTCTTTTTTGTTTTTTTTTTTTGGGCTCAGAGGAGAGTATCGGTAATCAGTAATAATATAACGAAGGGCGGGCCTGTGAATGTCTGTACCTGTACTGTTACTGTGTATTTATACTCATTCCCTCTCGCCGTATTTATACTCATCGTTTTCTTACACACAAGGCTGGTTGGCAAGCTAATTTGAATTTGTGTTATCTTTAATTCACACGTAATATTTTATAAAATTATTATTTTAAATATTAATAAATAAATTTAAATGGTTAAAATCTAATTTATAAAGTTATAACTGTAATATATGTATATACAGAATTAAAAAAAATAATAACATATAAAATTCAATAATAATAGTTGTATAAGATATTAAATCTGAATTGTCCATTTTTTAATCTAAAAGTGAGATAAAATTCTAAAAATAAAATGAGAAAAAATATTCTAATATTATGAAATAAAAGAAAAGATGAGAAGAGAAAGAAAGAACATTTTTTATTTAATATTAGATGAAATAAATAACATATTTTTATATTTATGGATAGAACTCTCCATAATCATGATAAAATCGTGAGTAAATAGGAAATAACAGAGAAATAGACATATACAAATATTATATCCATAATAACATCAAAGTATATTTTCTTTTGTTTCGATCCTCGATTCCCCCATTCCCCGTCGTGAGGGGTTTTGACTAGGACCAAGGGTTTTTTTTTTTTTTTTTTTTGGCTTTTTTCTGTTCTGCCTTTTGTTCGGGATCTTTTTGTTGTTGTTTGATTTTTATTAAATGAAATATAATATTTCTTGTTTGCAGCAAAATGTTGGGCCTGAATGGTGAATACCAGCAACAAATTGATTCTGTCTTTTTTTTTTAAAAAAAAAATAAATTGTTTGTTCCTGACCCCAACTAATTAATTATATGTTTCTCTTATCGTTTTTTTCCCCACTACTATCTTCTACAGTCTACACTCATCATGTTCATAAATAAGGGTGTCTTTGAAAAAAAAAAATTACATCATATATATTTATTGTTTTAGACTAATTTTAACTAACAATTGTTTTACGTGATTTAGATGATTGCACCGGGATGTCCTCCTTGTTGTTGTTTATAAAAAAGGATGGCAGGGGAGATTAGTGTTGTGAACTCATGAGATCAGAACATTATGGAAGCTAACGAGAGAATCTTATTCTGAAACAATCTGCGATACATTGAAATCATAATTGGCATTGCATGGTCCCTTTAAGATTTTCACCAGTGTGGAATAAGATTATCTCATTAGCTTCCTTTTTTTCTCATCTTTCATCATTCAATCCAAACCATTGATCTTCATGAGAGAGGTTGTTGATGTGGGCAATTAATTTCAAATGTATGGTTCAGATTTAAAGCTAATGAGGGATAATGAGAAAAGGCCAATGAGAGAGAGGATCCAAACCCGATTATTTCTTATCTGCCAAGGCGCGGTCCTATTGGACAAAATTAAACTTCCAGATAAGTATTTATCATTTACATGGAAATTCTTGAAGATCATGACCTCAACGTAGCATTTTTGTGCCCCTTGATTGTTAGGCAGGTAACAAATCATTATTTTTCTCAATCTGGTTTGGATATATTAGAGTTTAGGGTATTTTGGTAAATTGCATATTGTAATTAGAACGTATATATATAGCTTGGTCATGTATATAGGTTAGTTCAGTGTTGAGAGTACAATAATCTTCGTACTTGTATTTGTAAATATTCTATTGTAAAAATACTCTCTCAATGAGAAAAAGTTACACAGATGGCTTTCCATTCTTCTTGATCTATCACACGTTTAACCTGGCATCCACAAGAGACCGAAGGCCTCCAATATGGTCTAATGATTATGATGCTCTTTATTATTGTCTGAACATGCACAAAAGAAAAATGAGAAGTGCTTGTACCCCATTGCCAATTATTTAGATTATACACAGGTCTCGGCACAACATTTGGGTTTTTTGTGTCCTATTGACCCTATTGTAGAGCTAGCATCTTATGGAGAAGCAGCAAAGAGCCCACAGTGGATTGAAGCCATGGAGGCTGAAATGAATGCCCTAGTAGCCAACAAAACGTGGGATTTAGTTCCTTTGCCTAAAGGTAAAAGATCCATAGGATGTAAATGGGTTTATAAGGTAAAGTTTAAATCTGATGGTACTATAGATAAATACAAAGCACGTTTAGTAGCTAAGGGATATAGTCAACAAGAGGGTATAGATTATCATGAAACATTTTCTCTGGTAGTAAAAATGCTCACTGTTCGGACTGTTTTAAAATTGGCAGCCTTAAATAACTGGCCATTACATCAGATGGATGTATATAATGCATTTTTGCAGGGAGACCTTGATGAGGAAGTATATATGCAAGTTCCTCAAGGGTTCAATAGTAAGGGGGAGCACTTGGTGTGAAAATTAAACAAGTCCCTCTATGGTCTCAAACAGGCATCAAGACAATGGAATCAGAAATTAACTGAGGCACTAATACAAGGAGGTTTCAAATAGAGTAAACATGATTATTCATTATTTACTCTTAGTAGGCCTGATGGTATTGTAGTTATTCTAGTATATGTTGATGATTTGCTTGTGACAGGTAGTTCAAAACAAGGCATTATAGAAACAAAGCAATTGCTGCATAATCATTTTAAAATTAAAAACCTTGGTACAATGAAGTATTTCTTAAGAATAGAAGTTGCAAGGTCTAATAAAGGTATTATATTGTCTCAAAGGAAATATACCCTTGATCTCTTGTCTGAAACAGGTATGAGTGGGTGTAAAACCCTAAGTGTGCCTATGGCACAGAATTTGAAGCTATTGCCTTACCAAGAAGGGAAAGATAAACCTAATTTCTTGCTGAAAAACCCGGATAGATATCGAAGACTTGTAGGTAAGTTGTTGTATTTGACAATGACAAGGGCTGATATATGTTTTTCTGTGCAGAACCTGTCTCAATTCATGCAACTACCCACCAAGGCACATATGGCAGCAGCACTCAATGTAGTGCTTTATCTCAAAGGGAGTCCAGGATTGGGGATATTTCTCAGCTCAGAAGGCCCTCTTCGGTTAGAGTGTTTTTGTGATTCTGATTGGGCATCTTGTGCTGTAACCCGAAGATCAGTAACTGGATATCTTCTCAAGCTTGGTGGATCTCCAATAATGTGGAAAAGCAAGAAGCAAAACACTGTGTCAAAGTCTTCCGCAGAAGCTGAGTATCGGGCACTTAGCATGGCTGTGTCTGAAGTAGTGTGGGTTTGTGGTTTGTTGAGTGACTTACAAATTTATCATAGTGAGCCAGTAGATGTGTTTTGTGATAGTCAGGCAGCAATACACATTGCTGCTAATCCGGTATTCCATGAACGTACAAAGCATATTGAGATAGATTGTCACTTTGTTAGAGAGAAGTGGCAGCAAAAATTAATTGATTTGAAGCACATTCGTTCTTAGGATCAACAAGTGGATATGTTCACAAAAGCAGTCGCAGGGGACATACAAAGAAAGTTCCTTTGCAAGTTAGGC
This sequence comes from Acacia confusa, assembly GCA_037074495.1. Lineage (NCBI taxonomy): Eukaryota > Viridiplantae > Streptophyta > Magnoliopsida > Fabales > Fabaceae > Acacia > Acacia confusa. The sequence continues at coordinate 136,900 of CM073507.1, read as the reverse complement.
ACTATGGATTTGTTTAGTTGCCAACTTGAGGGGGAGTATTAGAGTTTAGGGTATTTTGGTAAATTGCATATTGTAATTAGAACGTATATATATAGCTTGGTCATGTATATAGGTTAGTTGTGTGTTGAGAGTACAATAATCTTCGTACTTGTATTTGTAAATATTCTATTGTAAAAATACTCTCTCAATGAGAAAAAGTTACACAGATGGCTTTCCATTATCACACGTTTAACAGGATAAAGAGAAATCAAGCTATACATCCAAGAGTTATTTTAATTCTGCATTCAATGATAAAGGAGTTCATGGCCGGCCGGGTATCTCTTGTTGCTTGAGCTTTGCTTGCAAGGGGACAGATCGATCATACTTTTGAGTGGGGTTCCTAGGGTGCAGACGCATCTCAATTGCGCAATGCCATCTGATTGCCTCATGGCCATTATGCCGAGTAGTGAATGGAAAATTGAAGTTGCAAGTCTGCTAGACATCCATCCCTTAAAGATTAAAGCCAGCCCAAATATCACATACACTTGATTAATTTGCAGGGCTTCTTAAAGGAGAAAAGGATTTTAATTTGCAAGTCTGCTAGACGGTGGATTGATCTGAGGGTTAGTTGGAATGAGAAAGAAGCAATAAGGGTAGGAGTGGTAGCGTATTCTGGTTGTTGGATAGGCGGCTCATGTTCCAGACTTCCATCGCAAGGGTTGAAAATTATTATAAGTGAGGATATTTTTGTCCTCTCAATGATTGATAAAGCTATAGGGACAATGCTATTTAATTAATCCAAAGCGCCTTAATCCGCCTATAAAATCACAATATTTATTTATTATACCCAACAAACCGCTTACATACATGCGATTCCGCCTATATTGTAATATTCGTTCCATATAACATAGAAATATTTAGGATTAATATCCTTGTTACGTTACTCCTTATAGCTAACTTGAATTTTACTTTTAGTTCTTATTATTTCATAAAAATTTAGTCTGGTTCCTAATCTTTAAATGATATGAGTTTTAGTATTGGTTCTTATATTTAAACTTATATCAAGTCTTTAATTCTTTGTAAAGTTATAGTTGAAGCTATAAGAACAAAAAACAAAATGGTTAAGGAGTAAAAATGTCAATCAACTTTAATTTTACCAAAACTAGTCTAGCACCATATATATTTCAAAGGTAAACATGTACCTATAAATTAACATTTAAAATATATGAGTAAAAATTTTAGCGTCGTTATATTTAATATAACATCATTACATGTATATTTTCAAAAAAAGTGAGAGTTCCACTACATAAAATAATTTTGTCACATTAAATTTAACAATGCTAGTATTTTTGCTCTTATTTTGAATGTTTATAGGTATTTGTACACTCCAAAATCCATATGGGGTAAGACACACTTTTAGTATGAGTTTATGGATGTTTTTGCACTTTCATTCAAAAAATAATTCAAATAATATGTAAGGAGCGACAATAATGTCAACCCAAATATTTATTTTACATAAATTTATAATTAAAATAAATATCTCATAAATCTTAAAAAAGTCCTCCACTTTAGACGAATGAGAGCAGGGAGAAAAGAAAATGAGTATATAGGTAAAATGACTAAAATAAAAATTTATATTATTATAATATTTTAAAACTAACTAATTCAAAAACTATGATTTTTAAAGATAAAAAAGAAAGAGACGCGGATAAAGTTTTGAAATTAAATATAAGAAATGCTTAGAAATATATGGATGAAGAATGATGGGAATTGGTTGCAAGCAAACAGCGTATGGGACGCGAAGCAAGCACGACAGCAGCCAGGCTTGGCTTCTGTATGCTTGAATGAAAGCCTCGCTCTATGTATGCGACTTCACTGCTCTCTCCACCGTTGGCCTAAAACACAACAGAGAAGCTGTGGATCGAGGTGACCTGGTGGTTCGTGGGATAAGCATTTTAGCTTTTTGAAGGAGGGATATGAATATGATGATGCTAATTAATTCTGTGGACATGTGAGTGTATGTTGCTAATCATCATTATATAGAAAAGCTGCCTTCCTACCTCTTAATTGGTGTTCCTGGCTTCTAATTAAAATTCTCCACTGCGCACCTACTCTCTGCCTCATCCATATCCTGCCTGCACTCAACACTATATATTTTGAGTGAGATTGCATCAGCATGCCTCACACTATTTAAAAAGTCGCATCCATGGCAACGCAAGTTTGAAAAACGTACATCAGCAACAAGACAAAATATAATAATGCAAGAGCTAGCACCGTTTCTTTCCCAAATCACAGTTACACTCTTGGTATTCAAGTGTTAGAAGAAATTGGGCAGATGAGAATACACTCCAAGGAAACTCCTAATCTAATCACAAAACCTAGCCACCTTCCTGCTCCTAATAATACGTACAAACAGCTTAGGCTGGGCTTTATTCAAGACACTAACTAAGCTTTGAGCCTACAAATGCCTGGCTTAGCATGTGAAAAATCCCTCACACAAGCGGCCATTCATACAAGTGGCCGGAGAGGAATTATTTATATCTATACATATACATACAATATTATTTGTGTAAGTAAAGAAGAATGTAATATTTTAGACATTGTACAAAGCACGAAGCGACTTGCACATGGGAATCTTCATGGAGCAGCCTCGTGTTAAAAAATATGTTATATTATGTACGGCTGGTGTTGGGAGATCCAGATATTGATGGATTCATTTTCACTTGCTTCAACCACAAATAATGGTTTAGCGTTTAAATCTTAACCTTTCATGAAATAAAAACGTAAAATCTCAATCATCAAAAAGCCCCTATGATTTTCCTTCACTCTCCCTCTCCTTCTCTGCCGCCATTATGGGTGGCAAGTGTTTAAATCCTACCCACATCTCCTTATCCTTCCACTCCGCCGTAACGCCCTCTGCCACTGTTAACCGCTTCTTTTGTCGGTTTCACCACTGGAATTCCTTAGATCAGAGGAGTGGGCGACGAGTTTACAGGGTAATGCAATAAAACGAAAGGCAGGGGTGGTGGAAAATGGGTTGAAATGCTTAAAGGCGTAATCTTACGTTTGAACGTTGGTCATCAGCAAGGGAACATTCGCGTGAATATGACTTGGTAGATGGTTACTAAAAGCAGAGTGAGAACCAATATAACTGAAGTTGCTGGGGAAGGCAGGTAACTCAACAAACCCCAATTTTTCTGTACCTACAATCAATGATGCTCCGCTTCTTTATATGCAAGAAATATCAGATTTGTTCTCCATCGCCTGGACCTGAGAGCTCGCTTGAGGTCCACTACTTGTAGCTAAGAGTCCAACACAAGTAAGCAAAAAGGAGTAATAGATTATTATATACAAATATGTAGATGTGCGTGTGTGTGATGCTTATGGGACAAGAGAGGTAAGTGAAGGAGGGGGTGGAAAATGATTCTCTTCACACTCCCATTCTTGTTAGTATGACATTCGTTATAGGCATATACGTGAGAATGATTAGGTGAAACTAGTACGCAGTGGCATTGATAACTTATATTTAGTGACCCCTCAACTCCAAACACATATCACCCACCAAACGGTTTTAAATGACTTTCTATACGTAACATAATTGTGTCTTGAAAACAAAGCTAATGACTGCTCAGGTTGCTTGTAGTTAGGGACATGGATCATAGGCTCCCTATATATATAAACAGGCACGCATATGAGCGAGAAAGAGAGAGTTGCAGAATTGAAGGGCGGATCCCGGGGCAGAGATTGACATCGTGTTGGTGTAAATAATGAGAGACAGAATGGAAAGGCTGGTGATTCTTCCCTTCTCGGTTGGGTGTATGTCGGAGGCGAGCGTGGCGGTAGGGGTTCCGCAGCCAAGAAAATCAAGATCCTTCACCAACTCAACAAGTAAGTATATATGTGTGTGTGTGTGTGTGTGAGTCTCTGGTTTGCTTAAATGCTTAACTGTAATCTTATATATGCGTGTAAAGGGGAGGAGGAGGGCGAGGGCGGGATGGTTCATGTTCCCAAGCTCAACAACAACAACAACAACGTATCCACGGGATTGAATAAGCTCGTGAAGGGTTTCAAGAACTTGTCTCAAATGTTTGGAGAGAAGGAGGAAGAGGAAGAGGAGATGCAAATTGGGGGTCCCACAGATGTGCAGCATGTGACACACATCGGCTGGGATGGCCACGCCATTACTGCAAATCCGGGCGCCCTGACGAGCGCTTGGGACTTGCTCTCCCTCTCCCTCCACCACTGCCGCCCCGCCCATCAATGAACTTAATTTGTATCTATCTATTCCCCGCTTGTCTCCTGCAATGTATGTCCCCGTCCTCATGTTCCAAACAAATTACTTACTATTTGCTTCCTTCTTTTACATAATTAATCTTATCATAATTTAATTCCCACACGTGTACGTGCACATTATATTGCGTTACTTGAATACTTACGCAATTGACAACACACAACACAGAGAAATGGAATACAAAATACTCCGTTGCGAATTGAATGTATAGCGTACAAACATAATTAGAATCACTTGAAGTAGTAGGGAAGGTTCAAGACGTAGAGGAGGAAATAGGCCCAAATGACTCCGGAAACGCCGCCGAAGAAGAAGCCACCCGTGAAGTTGGCCCAGCCGTCGGCGGTTTGCAGGGGATCAGGCTGCTTGGAGCGGCCTGTCAGGGTCAGGGAAGGAGCGATGGAAGGCTCTCCTTCCTTGAAGGAAGCGATGCCGTAGATGGTGAGGCAGATGCTGAGGATGACCACCAGGCCGGCGGCGGCCAGGGACCCCGCCCCTCCCGCGTACGGGGTGTTCCTCAGCGGCCCCGCCTTCACGAAGGGACCCACCAGCAGGAAGCCGTGCGCCAGACCCACCTCCACCCCTCTGAGCAGGGGGCTCACCGCCGTCCTGTAGGCCGGCAGGTTGGAGAGATACCAGGCGATGAGGGGGCTGGACGTGACCGGAGTTTCGAGGCTACCGATGAAAGGGTCTCCGTTGATGGGCTGAATCACCTGGAAATTGGCGCCACCCAGCACAGTCTGCAACTCATTCATGCAGAAGAATATGAGGACATAGTGGTATGTAAAGGATAGTACTAGTAGGAAAGATGATAAAGGAGAAGGGGAACCATACCTTATCGTCAGATTGGACGGCCTTGACTCTGAATGTGAAGGTTCTGAAGGGAAGAGGCCTGAGGGGGGAAGAGGAAGACAGGCCCTTGGGGGTGAAGAAGGACTTGAGCTGGCTGGCCATTGCGCAACCGGTGGCCATGATGTGCGCCTGAATCTGAGAGAAGTGAGTGTTTGTGATGCGCGGGAGCGAGTAAGACCTCAACAAATATTGAAGTGTGTGACTCTGGAGCCTTCCCTCCCCATTGGTTCTCTCAAATCACTCCTTATCTTTTTATCCCTTCCTCATCCGATCCTTCTTTCGGACTTTGAAACGGCCCATTCATTCGTGGCCCACTTCACTCCCTCTCTTTCATGTCCACATCTCTACCCTTGATTTTTTCACATAAATTCCTTTCTCCTTTCCTTCTGTCTTAAATATAAAATCTATTTATTTATTATTTTAGGACCGGTGCTACAGGGCATAAACTCTGGTCACTCAATCCACGTCGTTTTTTTTTTATATAAAAAAGTTTTAGAAGGGTTCGACATCAGTTCTCTACCAAGGCCAGGGCACGACCCCGGGCTCTATGAGCACTCAATCCACGTCGTTATGTGATGAGGTGATCAACTATTCTTACAGGCTTGGCAAATGTCTGAACTCTGAAGTGGCGGAGATGATTTGTTTTTTCGTTTTCATTTTCACCTTATTTTTAAAATTTAAATTTTCGGATTGAAATTTAATACTTTAAGAAATCATTATAATATCACTTTAAAAATAAATAAAATAAATCTAAAATTTAATTTAGTACCTACAAATTGTTGTCAAAAACTAGTGTAAGTTTTTACTAGGGTCATACGTATTGAAACGTAAGTAAAAATTGTCTTGAATAAAAATGGGAAGAAACGCAGTGCAAATATGTAAAAACAGCAAAAACTTAAGTTTTTACAATTTCTACCGTTTTTACTTTAACCAAAAAAAATAAATTTTTGAGCAAAAAAAAAAAAGGATGAAAAGTTAGAAACTTTAAACCCTATTCCTATTTTCATGGCGTAATTTAGGAATTATTAAACTTTATTCTTTTGATGTTTTTGAACTTATGTTTTATATATTTATATGACTTATATTATTTAAATATAAAGTTGTGTTATTGAGTAGTGATTTATGGTTTTTTTTTTCTTGCATACATATGTATGTATGTATGTATGTATGTATAGGGTTAAGTAGCAAATTTACCTCAAAAGTATACATCGAAGAGCAATATTGTTCTGAAAGTTTTTTTAGGCTCAATTTTGCCTTAGAAACCTAAAAGTGGAGCAATATTGCTATTTTTCATTAAAAAGTTAACGGTCAACGTCAATTTTTTAACGATCAACGTTAGTTTTTTAAGAGAAAAGGGCAACATTGCTCCACTTTTAGACTTTCGGGGTGAAATTAAACATGAAAAAACTTCCAGGGCAACATTACTCTCAAGCGTGTACTTCCGGGATGGATTTGCTACTTAACTCTATATACATATACATATACATATACATATAATATATATGTACATGTATATGTATATATAGACACATGCGCGCGTGCACGCACATATACATAATTTTGAGTTTTGAGCTTTGATCTTAAATAGTATAAAGTAGAAACTTTACGTTTCGTGTCATTTTTACGATTTACATTTCTACCACCTCCTTCCATGTCTACATAGAAACTCGATTTTGACAACATTGCCTGCAATAGTGAATGTCCGTATAATCTTATTTAAGCAAAAAAAAGTTATTATTAAACTCTTTCATACTATTTTAATTCTTTTGAAATTCCGATCCATCATGGGGAGCAGATTTCAGTTTGAGTAACATTTAAGTTCATTTTAAATAAAATATCAGGAATTGCTTTGGACAGTCACAAAAATAAGTAGAAGAAGCACCGATGTTGAATTATCATTATTTTTTCTTGGCAAACGATGAATGATCATTATTATTATTATTTTGAATAATAATGCAATCAGATATTATATCAACTTTAGCAAAGACTCCTAACCTTGATCAACTTCCACCTCTTGAATAAAAACAGGAAGTTGATTAAATAGATAAAAATCCACATCTATCATATCTTGCTAATCGATCAATAATAGTTATAGTCTCTCTGTATCTGTGAGTGATCAGAACTTGTCAATCTCTATAAGGCCATAAAGAAACATCCTGATATCATTCACAACATCCTTGAAAGCAATGACGGAGTTAAGAATTTTAATGATGGCGGGCGAAAATAAAAAAAAATGTTATATCATAAATAAAAATACTTGAAATACTATACAAACAAAATATATAAAAAATTGAAAGAAATCTATCACATAATAACTCTACTTGCATTGGGCTTAGGCGGCCCGAGTCCACTATGCATGGACTATATATGTTCCAACAAATTACTCCTCCTCCGATCTATAATAAGACATATTTAGGAAGTTGATTTTTGTCCCAAATATAAAACATAGTTTTCATATTCGTTAACAATAATCAAGGAAGATAGTGAATGAAAAAACTAGGGAAAATGATGATTAGGGTATTTTAGAAAATACATATCAAATTAGTTCACTCAACCAACTTTCTTAATCTATCTAAATTAGGTAAATATATATTATATTTAAGACTGGAGGAGTATTAACTAGATTTTTAAAATACAAAGGATGAAATACAATAGAATCAAACAAACTTAGTTTATTAAGCCTGTATATATATGTATATATCTCCTTATATTTTCAAACTCAAAAGTTAAGGACCAAACACAAGTAAAATTATGCGAAACAACTATGTATTGAGATCAAAAGATAAACAAGTTATACATAATAAGTTTTTCTTGCATGTGGGTTTGTTTGTGTGTGGTCGAAATATTAAAATAAGCCACTAACAAAGAAATATATCTCCTCTCTCTCTCTCTCTATACACACACACACACACACACACACACATATAAGGAGCGGGGGCCACCCTTAGCTCCCCTAAATCCACCATTGCTTAAAAGGATGATGTTAATCATATTCTCTCAACATATAATTCATGGCCTCTATACAATTAGTGACTAACTTAATGTTTTTAGGATAAAGGTGCAATTTTACACATAATTTTTACCTCGAGGAGCGCCCAGCACCATAACCTTTTTTAGGGAGCAAAAGTACACATAACGTTACGTTTTGAGAGCGTCCAGCACCATGGGCCGTTAGTTGACCAACGTTAACCGTTAAGTCTGACGGAAATGAACAGTAACTCCGCTGAAATTACCAATTCGCCCCTACTTTTAAGTTGAAATTATCATTTTGCTCCTAGTTTTAAATAATTTTTTTTAAAAAAAAAACTAAAATAACTCTCCCCGCCGGTGGGCCCTACCACCGGCCACATTGCCGGCAACGGCCGCCCTACCGCCACCGCGAGCCGCCTCTGACGACCTCATCCAGCGGCTTTTTTTTAAAAAAATATTTTTTTAAAAAAAAAAAACTAAAATAACCACTCCCTCGCCCGATGGGCCCCACCACCGACCACACCGCCACCGCCGGCCGCCCTCCCCCCACCGTCAGCTGCCGCCGGCAATCTCCTCCGGTGGCCTTTTCTTTAAAAAAGTAATTTTTTTAAAAAAAACTAAAATAACCCCTCCCTCACCGGTGGGCCCCACCACCGGCCACACCACCATCGGCGACCGCCCTCCCCACCTCCGACGACCACCTCCGATGGTTTTTTTAAATAATTTTTTTAAAAAACAAAAAGTAAAATACACCGCCGCCATCGGTCGAATGCGGCCGCCGGCAACCACCTCCGGACGGTGGCGGTGGCCTCTGGCCGGAGGTGTCCAACGATCACCAACGGTGTTGTGGCAGTGGTGGGCCCCACCGATAGGGGAGGGGTTATTTTAGTTTTTTGTTTTTAAAAAAAATTATAAAAAAAAGCCGCCTGAGGAGGTCGCCGGCGGTAGGGGGAGGGCGGCCGTCGTCGGCAGTGTGGCTGGCGGTAGGGCCCACCGGAGAGGTAGAGGTTATTTTAGTTTTTTTATAAAAAAATTATTTTTTAAAAAAAAAAAGCCATCGGAGGATATCACCTGAGGTGGCCGCCGATTGCCGGCGGTGAGGGGAGGGTGGTTGCCACCGGTGGTATGGCCCATCGACAGGAGCTGCAAGAGCTGTAACAAGATATAATAATGCAAGCATAAAAAAACGTGTGAAGTTGGGGGTTGGGAATTGAACTACTGACCTTACAGATATCAGACGCAATCCTTTACCACTGAACTAAGCACAAATATTACAATGCATGCTTAAAACTTAATTATTATAATATAACTAATATATTTCAAATATATAAAATATACACGGGACGGGAACGGGCAACCCGTGGCCTAACCCGTTCCCCGCCCCGTTTAACATATACGGGTACGGGGCAGCCTGTACCCGTTACGGGCCCAATTTGGGCGGGCTTAAACGGGCCAAAAAGCTACGGGGCACGGGCGGATCTACAGGTTACGAGTGTTTTGCTCACCCCTACTTACGACTATCTTCAGTATCGCCCCTAGGAAACTTCTATTGCTTTGTTCCACTTCCTTGACTATACACTTCTGGAGCAACATGTTCTGAATGTAGTACGTGGGTAATGTGGATAACATAACCTTAATGAGGGTGGTTTTACCAACAAGATTCAGATATCCTCTCTTCTACCCTAATAACCTCTTCTTTGTTTTCTCAATAAGTGCGTAAATGTTAGATAAGAAACTCTTTTAGGGTTGATTGGAACACCCAAATATTTCCTTAAATCTCTTGTTAATCCAACCCCCATTTTCCTACTTAAATCCAGACTTGGATTTCCTCATATACCCATTACTATCCTTTTCCCTCATTTTCTTTTTTGTACCATTGGATTAAGATATCAATAGTCTAGATTTATCACATGATTAAAAAATTATTATAAGGGAAAATGATGGTAAAAGAATATGATAAATCTTGACTGCTGAGATCTTAATCTATCGGTATAAAAAGGAAAAAGAGGGAAAAGGATGGTAAAGAGTATAGGAGGAAAGTCAAATCCCTTAAATCCATGGCTCTCAATGAATGAATATTCCAGGAGAAACATATCTTAGTCTTTTCTCTATTCATTTTTTGCCTCGATACACCACAAAAGAGATCCAAACAGTCAAACATAGTCTCCACTTGAAAGCTGGATGATTCTCCAAAGAGGATCAGGTCATCAGCAAAGAATAGATGAGACAGTGGTGGCCCTATTGAATTAAGCCTAATAGGAGTCCATTACCCTTCATCAACTGCATCTTGTAATATATGATGTAGTCGCTCCATGCAGAGGGTGAATATGTTGGGGGAAATTGGATTACCTTGGCTGATCCCTCTAAATGAGCAGAAAAACTCTGTAGGTTCACCATTCTAAAGAACTTGAAGTGAAGAAGAGGAAACACATGCCATAAAAAGCTCATGTGTTTTTATTTCAGTATCAATTGCCCTGAAAATACCACTTATAAATGATCATTCCAATCTGTTATAGGCTTTCTCCAAATCCACCTTCACTACTAACCAACCAGAAGAACTTGTTTTCATTGTCATTGATTTGATTACTTCTTGCGTGAATATTACATTATCACTGCTTTGTCTACCTGTGATAAAACTACACTAGTGATTACCATCCACCTTACCCTTGATCAATTGTAGCCTCTTGTTGAGTACTTTAATATTTATTTTGTAGCCACATTGCCCAAGTAAATTGGTCTGAAGTCCAGAATTATGTCTGAGTTGTCAATCTTCGGAATAAGTACAATATTAGCGTCATTCATCCCTCTTAATTTAGATGGTTCATCATAAATTTCTTGCACTATTTTATATAGGGAATCACCGATAATGTACTAGAACTCATGGTAGAAGAAGACTTGAATTCCATTAGGTCTTGGAGCCTTAATTGCGTCAATATCAAATACCACCAACCTAACCTCCTCTATACTGATATTCACAGAAAGCATAATCGCTTCCTCTACAGAGAGACCAGGAAATCCATGATGTGGGTTAAAATCTAGCTCAAGATTTGAAACGTTGCAGTAAAGTTCTCGATAAAAATTCATTGCCATCTTCTTAAGATTCGTTTCGTCAAAAATCCACTATGTTAGAATTCTTCATACCTTCAATTGAGTTCTTTCTCCACCTAATAATGGTAGATGCATGAAAAAATTTACTATTCTTATCTCCCCATTTCAACCAACTATATCTTGACTTTTGAAACCAAAGGAGCTCCTCTTGTGCTAATGCCCTATTGTACTCCTTCCATAACTCTTTTTCAGTTTGCATTAAATATTAACTATCCCTCCTAGCTCGCACCCCTTCAATTTGTTTTAATAGTAGATGCTTTTTTGCAGATATATTCCCCACTCTAGTTCTATTCCATTCACTGGCTTTCTTAATAAAGGAAGATATGTTCTCTAACCATTGATCATAACTCCAACCTTGTTGCACAATATATTTAAATCACTCCTCCAGTTGCTATGCAACTCGACATTTGGAATGAGGTGTAAGGGTTCGATGATTATCATTTGGGGAACACTTCACAAGTATTGGCCGATGGTTCAAACCATATTTACTTAAGTGAAAGCCTTTTACATTTGGATAGCTAGAGTTGCAATGATTATTAACAAAGACTGAATCTATCTTCTCCTTCAAGGAATTCCTTTCCCAAGTATACTTATCTTCCATGCACTCTACTTTAATAAACCTACACTACTGAATACACACTCTTCAAAAAGTCTCATTGATATAACATTCCGTTGTGTGCCACCATTTTTATCTTCATATGACAAATAAGCATTGAAGTCACCCATTACAATCTAAGGATCAATCATCCCATGATTAATAGAAATTAAGTCATTCCATAACTTTCTCTTAAGATTACAACAAGTCTCACTGGAGACAAAAGTTAAGAAGAACTTTTAAGAGAAGTTCTTAGGTTCAACTTGAACATGCAACAATTGGGTAGATGAAGACACGGAGTCAATGGAAACACAATCATCATGCCAGAGAATCCAAATACCACCTGTGAAACTCGTAGCTTCCAACCAAATCCAGTTACTAAAACCCAATTCTAGTTACTATAACCTAATTTTCTCACAATTCTATCGACTTTAATACCACTAACTCATGTTCCAAGCAAAATAAGAGTTTGGATATCCCTTCATCAGATTAAATCTCTAACTTTGCTAGGAAACAATTTAGCCCCAGCACCACAACAATTTCAAAACACTATATTCATGAATATAAATAAATAAATAACAGAACAGGAAACTTAGAGGAAAGTTACTGCTTGTAGAGATGATGGCACAACTTCCGAGTCTTCTCCTCCATCGTCAACATCATCATTCTTCCCATTTTTGGTTCTGTTCCTAGAAGAATTCACGATATCAGGGTTGTATGGCATGGCACTATTTCCTTCTCTACATAATTCTTCTTTTTCCCTTGGCCTGCTCCTTCATTTCGCTGACTTTCAAAATGTCAATTGTATTATTAGATCCAATAATCATTATTTCACCTCTTGACTCTTGTCTTGTTTCACTATGTTTCATTTTTTTTTTTAAAAAAAAAAGTGTGAGTTGACTGATTTTCACCTAGATGATGAAAAAAACTTAAAATCGAAACAACTTTGACACATTCAAAACATGAAGTAAAGTCCTCACTGATACATACGATGGGAGGATTGAGTCCTATAAGTTTACTTTTATGAATAAATAACTATTAAAAGTAAATGATTAAATAATTAAAATATAAAATATGACAATAATTTTAGTCTGGTATGACTCACCTAGACTTTTATGTTAAAATAATATATTAAAAACATCGAGAGTTTATTATGCTTAATACTTTAACGGATAATTTTCTACTAAGCTTATATGTAAAGTCACTAAATGCTCATTGGGGACGATGAAAACAAAGGTGCTTTTCTAAACATATTTTTGTAAGATGAGTCAACTCCTCTCATAAAAGCACTTTTGAAAAACTAAATCAAACAGGCACAAAGTGAAATTACGAGTTTATCTCCCAACAAATGTATTTCTCGGGATTCAAACTCGTATTTTCTTCCTTACCTAATGCCTCAACCAACATTTTGTTGGTGACAAGTTAACATTAGGAAACATGAATTGTTTCATAAATACAACATAATCAAATGAATGCCCGCCTTTGTATATTACAAAAAAAAATCAAGAATAAAGAAAAATCAGGTATGTATTATTAAATTCTTTAATTAAAATATAATATGTAGCTAAATTCTTTCAAGAGAATATATATATATATATATATATATATATATATATATATATATATATAAAATTAATATCTACATATTATATTCTTAATAAAGAATCTAACAACAAATATTGAATAAATTGCATCTAAGTCTTATGTTTAAAGAGTTAGTTAATTACACTGTTCGGCATGACAATTAGCAACAAAAGAAGTGCCAGTATTCCACTAAACAATACAGTGGAAGCTGATGATATATTGTGGGCACCCACAGCATATACTTTTCCAGACGTTTCATCCTTCACCTTGATGCCAGAAGAGCCTAAAGAAACAGCAGTACATTCAATTGATGAGCCCAACATTAAGAGTGAAGTGATAAGTTCTTTTTTTGATATTAAGTGAAGTGATAAGTTGATGAGTACTATAAATCTATAATGATCAATGAAACTTGGCGGCCAGCTCTTTTAAACTGGCAGATGGTATTCAAATAAAGGTTAAGTGTAAAAATATACGTGAGTTTTTTTTCCAAGAGCACTTAGCACCACGTATTTTTTTTTTAATAAAAATACATATGTGGTTACTATTTTAAAGCAAAACTCACATCTCATCGTTAAGTTACTGTTCACCGTGATGAGAGAGAAAGAGATGAAGTAAACAATAACTTAACAGTGGTGAACAGTAACTTAATGGTGAAATGTGACTTTTGCTCTAAAATGGTAACCATGTGTGTATTTTTGCTAAAAAAAAAATACTGAACGCTTTTAGGAAAAAGCTCATGTGTATTTTTACACCTTAACCCTTCAAATAAATATCCTCCACCGCCTTCATGAGTACTCAATGACACGAGCTTGCAAAATTTTGATTAGTAAAAATGTTATTCAATAATCATACAACAGAAATTATAAAAGTCTACTTGACACTCACAGTTGAATTCAGTCCATCCAATAGTCATATTTTCAAGGTCATATGCGACTAGTCTGTTCGATAGCACCAAATCTGTAATTGGAAACAGTTCAAATGTTCCAGCTCTAGCATGATTTGAATTTAAAACTAGCATCATCGGTTAACTGTTCAGCATTAATTGCTTACATCAACGGAGACCAAATGGACAAACCATGCTAAGTATTCTGGACTGTACCTCCAAGAAGAGTCATATCCTTTCCATTCTTAGCTTTCGCCGTGCTTTTCTGCCAGCCAACGCACCACTCGCTGTCCTGGGGGACAACAGTTAAGGATGAGATCGTATCAAGAAATGAAACGCCATTTTCTTTTGGTATCAATAACAAATTTATATTTTGACCAAAAAAAAAAAAAAAATTTGTCAGAAATGAATTGTCCAAAGGGCAACCAAATTAATAGTCAACAGCAACTAGAAGATATTTAGCCCCACACGCATACATATACAGTGAATCATCAAGTTCCCACTTACTTTAGTCTTGAATAAATAGTCGTGAGGATAAGCTGTCAGAGTAAGAGAGTTCTCAAAATGAAACTTAACCACTGGAAATCCATCATCAACACTGCAAAATAATACAATGAACAAGTAGCTTAGGCCTGCATAAGTGAAAGAAAACTGCAATAATCTCTTCCTTGAACCGATAAAATTGAACTTAGCAAAAAACTATTTAATTGATGTAATGCGATCTGCCTGAAGTCCTGTGAGGCATAACTAATAAAAATACTTGCTTTATTTCGATGTCATAATTTTCCATATTAGAATCTTTTTAAAAGTGAAACATATACTTCTTGCCAGCCTAACCATATATGAAATTATCTGTTGACCAAAATGAAATAGGGAAAATTGATTTCAGGGCCCAAGCTAGTAAAATAATTACAAAAAAGGCCCAAGAAACATTCACATGCCAGGCCTTTTCTGGCATTTTTTCAAAAAAAAGTGTACGGATATAGTTGCTAATTGCTACTGATATAGTTGTTAATTGCTACAGACGTAGTTGTTAAAATGTAGTTGTTAATTAGACTGATTTAGTTGTTAACGGGGACTGATATAATTGTTAAACGCTACTGATATAGTTACTAACGTTTTTTGAAAAAATGCCAGAAAAGGCCCTTTCTGGCATGTGAATATTTCTTGGGTCTTTTTTGTAATTATTTTACTAGCTTGGGCCCTGAAATCAATTTTCCCAATGAAATACACCCAACAGTTCCCTTCCAGAACAGCAGACAAAGGACGCAAGGAAAATGGGAATGAACGGAGAAAGTGCCAAGAGGCAAGAAATTAGATATAAGCAATGCCTGTTGACCTAACAAAAGATCTTCTGGTTTTTGTCAAGTAACAAAACCCAAATGTTATTATTTCTGTTTGCACTACGTCAAGAACCTAATAAATGATTTTGTCAAGTAACAAAACCCAAATGAACTTAATATTTCTGGCCAAATAAGTTCTTCCACTGTGCGAATATGCTCAACTCCAAAATTTAAGATCCAAAAAAAACACCTCTGTTATCCTAAAAGAACCTACTGCATACTGTCATATCGATTGGTTGGTGATATACCAATATATGTCCTTTTACCACCTGAATGTTGCAGAATGTTAAGTTACTAATATTTGAGAAGACATCAATTTAACCCAGGACTAAACAGTCAAAAGAGTTACGGTTAGTGCCTCTGTTAATTCATTTTTTGTGCTTGGTTTTTGGAACTAATAATATCAAAAAGTAAAACCAAAAAGGAAAAAAAATCTTTCCTCAATGTTGTCCACAAAAAAACATAATTGGCATTACAAAGAAATGCAAAAATTTAGTCTCTGCGTGTGAAGGGAAAGGAAGCAACAAAAAGAATGAAGACCATACTTTCCCGAATACTCAAAACATGTAAATTGGTTGTCCACAAGAAGTAACTTCAACCCAGACTGCCCAGCCATAATCTATTGTAAAGAGAAACCATCATCATAAGTATTCAAGTAAATGTATTCAGTTTAATCAATCATTATAAACACATTTACCTTGTCCATTAGTTGTTCATAAACTGTTTCAGGAAGATAAGCTAAGGTTGTACCACTATCTATTACACTTGCCATATCATCTCCAGAATCCAGTATACCAGAGGAAAGCTGTAGAAATTCCTTATTGACTTCAATATCCTTCAAGACTACATTGTAGTGTGCCCTATAATAGTTAAATAGACTGCAGTTATGACAATTTCAAATCCCACACTATTACAAAATCATAATTCTGTAATGAGAAAGAAGAGGGAAAGAGAGGAATAGAACAGAAATCAGAGAGGGAGAAGAGAGAAATCCAATGACGCTCATTAGTCATTCATCTTAACAAGCATATCATACAATGAAGAGTCATATGCCTTATATAGGCAATACATCTAGACCTACTAATCCCAACTAACTACCATTAGTTCCTAACAACTAACCAACTAACTAATTTCTTCCTAACTAACTAACCTAATTAGTTATTTACAATTTACATATCAATACCCCCTTCCCCAAGACATCCTTGCCCTCAAGGATGTGAAACAACAAAAACACAAACCTAAAAAAAAAACAAAAAATACAAATCTGAATCAATCAAAAACATAAATCTTGATGGAGAGTGTCTTGATTTCCCTTCAGCTATTGTCCCATACCAATAAGAAGAGAAATTTTTCTTGGTTTTCCTTCCGCTGTTGTCCCATACCAACAAGAAGGAGTTTTTCCCCCCTTTACAAATTCAGAAAACCAGCCCAATAATCTTGCTGCCATATCAAGATCTGGTACCCATTTTCTTTCGGATCTCCAAGAACTCAGACTGAACCCAAAATCAGCAACCAATAGCCTTGATCAGATGACAAAATGTCGAAAAAAACAGATGATGGCAGAATCTGGAATCAGAATGCCAAGAACCATCCAAAACCAGAATTGAATCAGAGAAGAGCAGAAGAGGATGAGAATAGAATCAGCAATAAACCCAGCCACTGTTTCTTGGTGGTTTCTTGAAGCTTTCTTGATGAGTTCTTGATGGTTTCACTATTTGAGGCTGATTAACCCAGAAACAGAAATACAGAACCGGGCAAAATAGACCAAACAGGGCAGAACCAAAATTCTGTTGTTTTGATTCTTTTTTTTTTGTTTTCCAAATCAGAACAGAAGGGGATGAGAACAGAACCAAAATGTGGTTGTTTATTGCCTTTTTGATGTGTTCTTGAGAGGTTCTTGATAATATCTTGCTACTTGATGAATTTTCTGGAATGCAAGTCTGAGCCGTGAGGAGAGAAGAATGGCCAAGGCTTGAAATCAAGATATTCATAGATCAACAGAAGCATGTTGAGGAGGATGACCCCTCTGATACCACTGTTACAGAATCATAATTCTGTAATGAGAAAGAAGAGGGAAAGAGAGGAGTAGAACAGAAATCAGAGAGGGAGAAGAGAGAAATCCAATGATGCTCATTAGTCATTCATCTTAACAAGCATATCATACAATGAAGAGTCATATGCCTTATATAGGCAATATATCTAGACCTACTAATCCCAACTAACTATCATTAGTTACTAACAACTAACCAACTAACTAATCTCTTCCTAACTAACTAACCTAATTAGTTATTTACAATTTACATATCACAAACCTTATAAGAACCTGGAGGAATGAAGAAACTTCTACAAAGAAAATGAAAGCTTTTATGAATCAGGGACCTCAGAATGAGCCTACCTTTATTTTATTTTTTCAAGAAAAAAGAAGGTCTTGATAGGAAAAAATAGGAGAATGAAGTCTTCCTCCTTTTTGCCTATAGGACGTATTGGCCCTTCTAGTTGACTAAAAAAGAAAAAGAAAGCAAGAAAGAAAGGATGCAAGATACATAAAAATAATAGAGAAAAACAGATGTATTTGCATTCACACATTTCAGAATCTACAGTATAAAAAATCATTGCAGTTGAATAGTGTAAAATAATTTTATTCTTTCAGCATGCCGGAATGAGTAAAATGTTATCCTTTCCGATTAACAGGCTTGAGTACTTCATTTTTCTGAATCACAAAAAAATAGTTTCAAAGTGACAAGATAGAGGCTAAAAGAATAAAACCTTCCAACTAGTTTTATTTTAACCAGACTTTCAACCAGTATTTAGGTTATACCACATGCAAATATTTCAGTATAATCGTTACTCGCAATTTTAGTATTGGATAACTTCAGAGTTTATACTTGCATTTAAAATACAATAAGACATTTAGCTAGAATTGGCAAGAAAATAAAGAATATAAGGTGCATGCGAACTGAAAACTTCATTCTCCTTGAGTGAAATGGTAGTTGCATTATCTGTTGACTGAAAAAATGGTAGCATCATCATCATCAAATGAATACCATCAGATTCTAGTGAATTACCATAATCAGCTAACAACAACATATTATATTCATCATATTTACAACAAACATCATGGCATGGAAACAAAAACTAAGATTATGTACATACTGTCCAGAGAGTAATGGAGTCGTGTTGAATTTTGGCTCTAACACTTCCCCAATAGAAAAGATTCCACCTCCACGAATACTGTCGAGGCAGTGTGAAAATATTTTTTTCACCTTTCCAGATGCAGCAAGTTGTGAAAGCACAGATGAATTTGCTTGCCCAAAACCTATAATTCCATCAAGGGCTTCATCAGACGATGAACCCAAGCCCCCAGATTGTTTAGCACCACACCTATCCACAAGAGAATACTTTAAAAAACACATAAAAATGCATTGAGGTGCACTGTTAACAATCTTTTATGTTTTTTCAAATTTCCTTCTCTGCCTTAGAAGCAAAATATTTATAAATATAAAAGAACTACTGAAACTCCCAACTCAAATTTTGTAATGAAGCAATGAACATCCAGAAAAAATAATACAGCCAAAAAAAAAAAATTACTGTTAAATTTAAGGGTGAAAATACCCCAAGGAAATCTGCACAAAGTTACAATGGGAAATCACAGAACAGAAACAATTTAGCAAAAGGAGGATAAACAATTATTTTACATCCAAGAACAGTTCTCTCATGAGAAGCAAGAATAAGAACCTGCCATAAACTCAACAGCATTGCCAGCACACTAAATTAAAGCCAGAAAACTGCTTTCAGTCATTAGATATCGACATTCTACGACTACAGAAATAAAATACTATAAATTATTCTTACCCAAAAATTACACTACTATTCGCCGGTTCACTATGATGGTTATCATTGACTTCATCAAATGTAAGATCGTCCTTCACAAAGTATCCTGAAGTTGTGCCTCCATCTCCGTAAGTTATACTATATAGGCAGGACTTCTGAGGCTTGCAATCCGAGACTTGATTGTCGTAAGTGGATTTGCAAAAATCTCCATCACAATAAACTGGTTTTGAAGTATTGGAGGCCTTTGTGTTATATAGTGTTAGATCTATCTGTAATGTAACAGTTATACGGTAAGGACTGCTTCAATAAGGGGTCAAAATAACTTTTTTTTATCTCCCTTTAATCTGAGCCAGCATGCATAAAATTTCATACGATTATATTTCTGGTAGCTATAAAGAGACAGTTGAAGAAGAGTAGCATGGATACACACCCCAAGATCACTCTTCTTCGGACACTCTGTGCATTCAATGCAGTTTACCCATAGAAGATCACTTCCAGTATCAACTTGCACAAAGTAGTCCTTTGGAGGAGATCCAATCCCGACTTTTGTATAATACAGCCTAAACCAAATAGCCATTAGCATCCACTCCAACATAATAAAAAATTTCGAACAGGGAGCAGTAACAACCACACTAGAACAGTCTCCAGAGTCCAGATCCTGGTAAATGAAAATACTAATGGAAAAAGTTGTACAATCCGTCAGACAAGCACATAAGGTGTGGAGTGCCTCATTGCATATCATCTTATATCTTCACTTCTACACAACTCCAAGCATAAGTACTCTAGCACTTAAAAAGAAGAAGAAAGGAAAAACAGATAAAATTGTTGAACAAGTTCCATTTTACAAGTCTCCGGCATAGAACACATTAGACAATCATCCGACTATACATTTAATGAAATGAATCACTTTGATCGAATAATGAAATTGGAAAAGTGGCCAAAGAAAACAACATCATAACAGAAACGACACGTTTGCGTGCGTGCCCAGGGAATTTGTAGGAAACAAACCCAGTTTCAGAAGGAAGGCCATTGCCGCCAAGGCTGAGATCAACCGCAGAAAGGAATCTACCGCGACGACGGTCGTCATGAGCTTTCAATGAAGCTAAACTCCTGTGGCGACCTTTGAATTTATGCACCACCGGAAACGCTAAATTTCCGTAAGCAACCCAAGAAAGGTCCAAAACTAGTATGGCCACCACAACCAATTCTCTGAGATCCATTTTCGTGAGATGCAATTGAATTCTACCCGCCTGTTGCTTCGAGAGGGAGCAATGTCAAGAAACAAAACAGGAAAGAAAAGTGATGGAACAAGTGGAGTAGAATTCAAAGAATCAAACTAATATGTTATTCTTGTTAATGTCTGAGGCTAGAAATCCAATGCCGACCCCAATGAAATCAAGGTCGGAAGAAGCGAGGGAAGGGAAACATGCACCAAATAGAGGCTAGTCGCAGTCGGTAACAGATGCAATAGGGGAGGATATCCCGACTTCAACGCCAAATGCCACGTTCTCAAATTTAGCATGCGCCCTTTATTTTACATTTTTTTAAATTGCCCAATTGAATATATGTATTTCTCTCGGTATTCTCTATCTCCTTTTTATCTTAGAATCTCATTTCTACCATCAAATTAAAAAAATGGATGGTTTAAATTTTATATTTCATAAAATTGTTATTTTAAACATAAATAACTAAATTTAAATGATTAAAATTTTATCTACACAATTCATAACTGCAATACAAACACAATTTAAGAAAAGGGTGAAGGAGCAATTTTACATATAGGCTTTTTCTAGGAGCACCTAGCATCACGTACTTTTTTCTGGATAAAAAATACACATGTGGTCACATTTCAAGAGTAAAAATAGCACAGGCCGTTAGTTGACCAAACGTTGACTATTAACTTGAACGGAGTGAATAATAACTATGGTGAAATTACCTTTTACCCTTATTTTTAAATAATTAAAAAAAATAAAATAACCTCTCCCTGACCCCACCACATATAGGCCATCGGAGAGGTAGGTACCAGTGGAAAGTTGTTTGTTTTTCATCTTTACGGGGTGTGTAACAAGTATGAAAGAAATTAGAAGTAAAAGAATTTCTTCATTTCAACAGAAGAATCACTTCTGTTTTTCGTTGGCATCAACAAAATGATCACTTCATGATTAAAAATTGTGGACTAATCATTAGGTTTAGTGAATACAATTAAATTAACCTTATTATCATGCGTCCATGCCTATATAAATATGTAATTTTTCAAATTTTCCCTTTCCATGTGCCCTGTTTCCCCCCCCCCCCTGAATTAAACATGTTTTGCATGGAGAAAAAAATATGGTTAAAACATGAATGCTTGGTATTCATTCATTGTTAAAATGCTGAAGAACATATCATTTTTATTACTTGAATAAATTTGCTTAGCTCACAATCTACATTCATATCATTTTTATTAATGTGAACATTTTCTCCCGAAGTCCAAATTTTCATTACTTCATTTTTTAAAAAAAAATTAGATTTAAAACTTGCAGGTTTAGCTCAACATATATGGGGAAAGACTAAAAAAATGGGAAATTTGCATAAATAAACAAAAAAAAAATTGTCAAACTAGACCATCGTACAAACATATTACACAACTAACCTAGTTGGTGGCGCCACGTCAGATGGCGCCACACGTGGCGCCAAGTGGCGTGACGCCATTGCGCATGTGACAAAGTGGCGCCACTTGTGGCGTGCCAACGTGGCACGCCACATAAGTGGTGCCACGTCACTTTTACAATTTTTTTAAAATTTTTAATTATTATAATTATATATTATTATATTTGATATATATTAAATATAATATATATATTATATAAAATATTATTATATTAATAATATATATTATATATAATATTAAATCGTTCCGGCTGTAGTTCCGGCTGATTGTTCCTATTGTGATTAAATTGCAGCGATTAAATTGTAGTTGTTCGTGGCGCGATTTAATCATTACTTTTTTAATCTTCATATTATATGAATTAAATCTTCATATATATTTAATATAATACACTCTAAAAAGATCAATAGGCAAACCAGCAGGATCAAGTTCAAAAGATCCACAAAGAACACCATCTCTTTCATCACTAGCCATTAAATATTGCCCATGTTTCCCCTTTACCAGGGTATACCATTTAACGTTTTCCTCTGCCAATTCCTTTTATGATATGCATCTGATGAGAGAACATAGCACGGTCCTTAATTTTGCCAATCAATCTCACTTTTATCATTTTGCTCATCCTCATCATTGCTGCCGGCAACATCATCTTCCTCGACAATCCTGTTGTTTTTAAAACCATGGTGGCGTCACTAACATCATCTTGCGTCTCTTCTTACTATTTCTCATCGTTTCCCCTTTTTTAGTCCCTTCGCCTAACACTCCTGTTCAGCAAGATCACCGATCGGTCCAAAGAACTCACCGTCTGTCCGATATTTGCTTCCGATGCAGTTAAGCTGGTCATTGGAGCCACAATTGTCCTCTCAACAATCGTATTTCCTTACTTTTCATTGCTGCCTACAACATCATCTTCCTCGACAATCCTATTGTTTTTATGTTTTTTTGCTTCTCTCTCTGATGACCCCAGTTACAAGTCATAATATAATAATGTATTATATCAATAATATATATTATATTTTATATTATATAATATATTATAATATAATATAAAATATAATATATATTATTAATATAATAATATATTATATATATTAGATTATATAATTTATTAATATAATATATTTTTTTCTTGAAAAAAATATATATTATATAATAAATATGTAAAAAACATATGTTATATATAATATATATTATATAAAATAATATATATTATATTTAATATATATTAATTATAATAATTAAAAATTTAAAAAAAAATTGTAAAAGTGGCGCCACTTATGCGTCGGCACGCCACATGCATAGTGGCACCACGCACACATGGCACCATCTGACGTGGTGCCACCAACTAGGTTAGTTGTGTAATATGTTTGTATGGTGGTCCAGTTTGATAATTTTTTTTTGGTTTATTTATGCGAATTTCCCCTAAAAAAATACAGAGAAAGAAAAGGACTACAAAAAATATTTTTTAGTTCCAGAGTAGCTTGGACTTTCCATAAAGGAAAGTGATGGCAAATGCGATAGTTTCCATACGCTCGTTATTCCATTTCTTTCTTTCTTTCCTTTTTTTTTCTTTTTTAATTTCTCTGTTCCGAATCATTTTTATATGTTTTTATTATAGGTTTAATATTTTTGCCTCTGAGGCAGAAATATTTTTTCTGCCACACTCATATATAAGTGAGTAGGGCCCATTATTAAAAGAAGAGAAAAAAAGATAAATGAGCTCCATTCACTTATATATGAGTGCGGCAGAAAAAATATTTCTACCTCAGAAACAGAAACATTAAACCCTTCTATTATTTGTATTCCGACACAATTTGTGTGTGCTAACTTATTCATTATTTTATAATTCAGCTTCTTTGCCTTTTTTTACCTCTAAAGTAATGCTCACAAATTTTATAAACTTAGATTCATATATATTTAGAGAAGATAGGTGAATTAATCTTAGTTAATTCATTTAAAAATTGATTGAATGGTTTTTTTTACCTGACAAATCGGGTTGGAAAATAAGAAAACAACCTCAACACTCAAATGTTGGAAATAAAATTTTGTTGTTAAAAATCGTTTTTTTTTTAACTTGCATTTTTTTAACATGGTTAAGTCCGGTTGTTATATTGTACTTTTTTTTAATAAGTTTTTTTTCTTTATATTTTTAACAAGTTTTATTTATGATCTTAATATTTTTAATTAGTTTTAATTTTAACCTTACATATAAGTCATATCAGTCTTAGAGCCCCTTTGGAGGAAGTTCTTAAAGAATAACTTTTGACATTTACAATGTAAAAATAATTTTTGGAGAATAACTTTTAGGATTTAAGGGTAAAAATAACTCTTGGAAAATAACTTTGAGATAAAAATGATTTTTTTTTTGATATTGTTATCAGAATAGCTTCTTCAAAGTCAAATTTACCAAAAAGGATATTAACTTTTGGTTAATTACATATAAAGGATAATGTTGTATTTTGAATACATAAATATTATATTTCATAATAAATACCAAAAAATTACGTAAATTTATTTACAAAATTAAAATACTTAATGGTACTGGCACTGAGAAATACTTCATGATCATAAAAATTTATTTTAAGATATTAAAAAAATATTTCAAAGTACTGATGAGTACTCAAAAAACACTTAAGGATACTGAAAAAAAATACTTCATGATCTTCAAAATTTATTTTATGAAATTAAAAAAATATTTCAGAGTAATGAATGATCTTAAAAAAATATTTTAGGGTACTGAAGGGTACTAAAAAGATATTTGATACTGATTGGTACTGAAAAATACTTCTCATGTTCTTAAAAATTTATTTTAGGATCTTGAAAAAAAAATCAAACTACTAACTAATCTTGAAAAACAAAAATTTGAGGGTATTGACAGTACTAAAAAGATATTTAAGGATATTGAAAAAATATTTCATGATCTTGAAAATCTTTTCTAGAATATTTAAAAAATATTTCAATAATAAATGATCTTGAAAAAATATTTCAACATACTGAATGATACTAAAAAAATACTTAAGGATATTGACTGGTACTAAAAAAATATTGATGATGGCAGAGGAAAGATAAAATATGAAAAATAAAATTCTAAAACTTAAGTTTTGAATCTAAAATCTAGGTTTTAATGCAGAATAACTTTTGGCAAAAATAGTAGTGTTTGGAAAACTTATGGTAAAATCTAGGTTTTGATGCAGAATAACTTTTGGTAAAAATAGAGGTAGGTTCTAATGCAGAATAGTTTTTGGTAAAAATAGAAGTGTTTGACAAACTTATGATAAAATCTAAATTTTGATTTCCCCTAAATAAGCCCTTAATCAACCGTCTGTGTCAACATACTTAATAGTGTTAATGGACACTAACAAAATCAGCGCCTTTAACATCATATTTTACACAGACTTGTTAACTAAACATTTGCTAATGAAAAACTTTATTCAAGACAAAGTGATATTAAGTAAATACGTGCCTTACAAAGCAAGGAAATGGTTTTGACACATATGAAAGAGAAATCACAAAGCAATGTCAGTATCTTCTATTAAGTGATAGTCAACGAGCGAGCAAATTAAATAGCATACGAATGTAGGATTTTCTGACGCAATAGATTGTAAGGGGTAACTTGGAGTCAACTTCTATCCAATTATACACCCTCTGGTCTTAATTAAAGGATAACATTTGAGAGTTAGTTTTTATCTTAATTATAGGATAAAATTTAAATTTTTATCGATTTCTTCCTAAAACACCCTTATTTTATTCTCTCAAGTGTGTTTAGTTTTTAGTAAGTATATGCATTTAGGTGCATAAAATTTTTCAGTCAATAAAATTCTTAAATTGTTGGATTTTAATTTATTTATCAATGAGTTAATGTTACACACACACACACATATTTATATATAAAGTTATATAAATATATATGTGTGTGTATCTATATATGTGTGTGTACATACTCATACACTTATATGTGTGTGTGTATTTGTGTATATGTGTGTGTGGGGGGGATGTGGGGGTTTGTATCTGTGGGGGGGTGTGTGTGTGTGTGTTTTTTTTTTTTTTTGGTTGTAGATATGTATGTGTGTGCATACATACACATACGAACATATGTGTGTACACACACACATATATGTATATATAGTAAGACCATAATTTCAATTAGAAAGCATGAAAATGAAAATTTTAGGTTGGAGAGGTATGTTAATGTCATTGAAAATTTATATAAGGATATTTTAGAAAAATGAGTGAAATTAACTAATTTAACTCCCCTCCTTAATCTCCCCAAAATCGATTAAATATGTCTTATAATTAAGATCGGAGGAAGTACTTATGACTCCGGCATAATGTGTCTCTTAACTATTTGACTAATCTCTCAATAAGGTTTCTTTGAAAGAATAACCCCATATGAGAAATGGTTTCATGACAACAATGTTTAGGGAAAATCCCACAACAAAAACTTTAAAAATAGGAAATGATAAAACGGTGTTTCAAATATTCATAATACCAAAGAGATTTCAGTACTTGATTTGTTATGTTTAAAATTTAAAAGAAATGACAAACGTGTCATTATATCTTTTTTTTAAAAAAAATAAATTACCCCATCCTTGCAAGAAGTCCTTGACCCCAGTAACATGAGAGTTTCACAAGTTTAAGTAAGGTTTTAACAAGTTTTGATAAAATTATCATAAATTCCAATTCAAAAATCACGTAAGATATTGATTATCACTTTTTATAAAGTTTCACAAGTTCATATAATGTTTATTTAATAAGTTCTAATAATATTTTCATGAATTCCAATTTAAAAATACCACTTGTTATATTAACAAGGTGTTGATGCTTATTTCTGATAAGGGTTTCATAAGTTCAAATAAGGCTTTAACAATTTTTTATAAGATTGTCACAACCCATAGTCCCACACCTACAAACACATCATCAAATGTTATGTTTTCATTTGAATAAATGTGAAACTCTAATAGAAAAAAAAAACTTTCTAGCGGAAAAAAAGAACCCATCATTCGCAACAAATAAATCAAAACCCACTAACCCAAGAACAAAAAAATTTCCAAAGGATTATTTTCTTTAAAAAAAAAAAAATTGTTTAGATTCACCACAATCAAGAATTGAATTTTTCTTTGCGCTTAAGCCCAAAGGTGACTGTGGTGTTGCTGTTGAAGTTAGAGGCAAGAGAGGGAGTAGCAGAGGACTACTCAAGTGAAAAATATCGAGGGTGACTAATCTGAGCTAGAGATCAAGCGAGAGCAACTAATGGACAATTAAGCGGAGAGAGTGAAAATGATTGGACAATGAGTATGAGTGACGATGTTGTAGCATGTGGTGGTTGTCGGATTTGAGACCGTCCATGGAAGTGAATAATAGAAAACGCGAGGAAAATGAACAATATTGATGGAGTGAAAGGGGATGGATGGTGGAGAGCGGTGGTGGGATGGTCACAAAGGAGAGAGAAAGAGGATAGGGAGATTCAGCCAAATGAGGGAAGGAAGATGGTGAAGTATAGAAGGGCATTTCTGTCATTTGATGCAGAATTTTAAAATTCCAGTTTAAGCAATCACAATTTAATGGCATTATAAATATTCAAAACATATCTTTGTCTATTAGTATTTTTAAAGTTCTTTTAGTGCTATTTTCCCTAATATTTATTTAAATTTTTGTATCTGCAGATGACATAGTATCTTAGCCTTCAACATTAAGTGGGATTGAGAAGTTTTTTTTTATATAAAAGATGGCTAAGATGCCAAAATAAATACCCACAGCATTACATAGATGGAGAAATAAATCTCAAACTCTCTTGATTTACCCATTCCCTTAAATTTAAGGGACAAGTGTCAAGTATGGAAAACTTGGATATTCTTATTTTTGCTAAACTATCAACTACCCGATTCAAATCTCTAGGAATAATAGAAAAAGTAACCTCCCAATTCCACTCCAACATCTCTTTAATCCTAATCAGCAACAAACTATCAAGACTATCAAGATTAGAAGAAGCATTCTGAATTACTCTGACTACCTCTGCTGCATCTGATTCAATTATTAATTTTCTAATGCCCAGATCCCAGGATAGCTTAAGGCCTTCAGCTACCGCCCACAATTCTGAATTAAAAGCATCAGATAATCCAACCATTTTTGTAAAACTAGCCATCCACAATCCTGCCTCATCACGCAACACCCCTCCGTAGCCCGCCTTGGAGGATAACATACTAACAGCTCCATCCACATTGCATTTCCCATAGCTTCCATACAGCAACACCAAAAGTTACCTTCCAGCAGCTGCTCCCGTCTCTTCCTAATTTACCCTTTAGATTCATTCCCAGCCAATCACGCAGGCCAGCTCTGTAGAAACCAGATACATATCTAGGATTAAGTAATTTCAGCCACATGCTTTTGGCATACGTGCAGTCGCGTAGGATGTGTAGCAGATCCTCTACTCCAGTGGAACACGTTCCACATAATACAGACGCCTGAGACCAGGAGCTTCGCCATAAATTGGTTGGAAGCTTATTAAGCGCTGCTCTCCATAAGAACACCTGAATTCTCTCAGCTCCTTCCCATTTCCATACTTCCTTGAAAATTTTATTTCGTAAGTGAGGAGGATTTTTTTTCTATAAGAAAGTAAGCACTCTTAATAGAAAAAGTGCCATCAGCAGTGGGTCCCCATACCATGACATCTTCACCAGCATCCTCCCTAGGCGGTATACAAGAGGAAATTCGAAGAATGATGCTAGGTTGCACAATATCTGCACCCCTCCTATTACCCAATCAACCACAATAGATTGTGCCTCAAACTCAGTCAGTTGTCTTTTGCAACAATTTCCTATTATTGTATCTCCAGGCAGCCATTGATCATGAAAGAACCTAACAGCTCTTCCATTTCTGATTTGCCATTTGATTCCCAAGGAAACAATATCCCTTTGAGAGCATATGAATTTCCAAACCTTGAAGTCACCCGTCCAGAAGTTAAATAGTGAATCCCCCTCTCTCATCATATACCTTTGCTGAAGAATTTGTGCCCACAAGCTCCTATCACCCAATGTCAACTTCCATGCAAGTTTAGCGCCACATGCTTTATTCATAGAGTCAAGCTTTCTAAATCGCAAGCCCCCAAATTCCTTTGGTCTAGCAATTACCTCCCATCCAATAGGGTGAGCCCTCTTAGATTGATCATCATGGCCCCACACAAAATTACGTTGTAGACGCTCCACCTCCAAACATAAGCTTCTAGGAAACCTAGAAACTTGCATTGGGTATAGAGGTATGGAGCTTAGGACCGATTTTGCAAGAGTAATTCTACTTGCAGCTGATAGGCAGTTAATTTTCTAAGTAGCTAATTTTGACCTCATACGATCAATAATATAATGGAAAGTGTCTTTTGTTTTTCTGTTTCTCAAGAGTCAGAAACCTAGATATCTTCCAATCTCACTGGAGACTTGCATCCCTGAAATATTTTGAATCCTCTCTTTGGTATGTTGGGGCACCCTAGGAGAGAAGAAGAAAGATGATTTGGAGAAGTTAGTTGGAGAGTGATCTTTATTAGCCAAAGATGAGTCATTGTGGGCCAAATTTGGGATGGATGTATGCCCAACTTCTCAAATAGGCACAATGAAAAAGCCCTATGCTATTCCATGTTGATAATATTAAGTAAGCAAACAACTTCATAAAAAATATTAGAGTGAAGGCGGAAGGAAGTTTGATTCAACCAACCCCTAAAGTTATGGAAGTTTATAGACGGGGCCAAACATCCAAACTAAAAGGATTTGGCCAAAGAGCATGATATAAAGAGACGGTTAAGAGTTTTCTCATAATCACAGTCAAATAAGCACAAGCCACAAGTATTTAGGTGATGTTTCTTCAAAACATCACAAGAAGGTAAAGTATTATTTAATAATTTTTAAATGATTTTTAAAAGATAATTGAGTTTTCGCCGGAACTTCCAAAAACTCTTAACCTACGCTAATAATCAAGATTAGCACATTCACGTTTCGGTAAAAAAAATGAATACCACTTATCAACTAGGCATTTGCAATTGCTGATCCTTGGTGAAAAATCCCCATTGATCCTCACATGCATTTGTAGGGCGAAAAGGGGGTTGGAGATTTCCCAGAAAACCAGGAGATATTTGAAAATGAGAGGGGCAAAAATGTACAAAGGTAGTATCGAAAGAGAACGAGTGGGCTGAGTTGGTTCTGAGAAGTGGAGAAGACGGGGACAACCCTAGTATTTGTGATAGGGAGAGCAAAAGACAGGGGCAACGACGTCCTTTAAGGAAATGAAGAGGAAATAGAAATAGCCGGCGACAGCAGCCACAGAGAGCGCAGAGCAGGGAAGGTGGAGTTCGATCGAGATCGAAATGGATGTACTGAACCTCAACGTCTCTCTTCCTCCTAAACATCCTAAGAGATGGGTTGCCGCACGCGTCTCATCTCCTCTACATACTCTGGCCATGCCCCGCACTCCTCGTCTCCCTCGTGTTTCTTCCACTCTTACCCTCACCGTCCGATCCAGCTTCGAGAGCGCTTCCGTTACTGTGGGCCAGGTCACCGAGGTCACCAAGGATACCTTCTGGCCCATCGTTCGTGCCGCCGGTGATAAGACCGTCGTCCTCGACATGTATACTCAATGGTATTTCTACCTCTCTCCTGTCTCACGCATCTTTCAATTACCTGCCCCCTTCCCTTTCTTCCGCTCATCGCCACTGAGGAAGTACTAATTTTTCTCTAATTCTGGGTTGGAGCTGCCTATTTTCCCCTAACTTTTCTTAATTGTTGACGACTTGATTTGCAAAAGTTTGCTTTCTTGCTATCCTGGTAATCATTTCACCCGCATGTTGGTTTTGGTTATTCTGATTCTGACGTCCCTATATATGCCCTCAATGTATATCCATGACCATCGCTGTTAAATACTGAATGGATAATTGGGAGATTTTGCTATTGAATTCGCAGGTGTGGTCCTTGCAAGGTGATGGCTCCCAAATTTCAAGAATTGTCTGAGAAGTATCTTGATGTTGTCTTCTTGAAACTTGATTGTAACCAAGAAAACAAGGTGAGCGTGTTAGCTGGTTTTGTCTTCCTAGATTTTCTATGGCTGGCATTATGATGGTTTTTGGTTTTTGGCAGCCCTTGGCAAAAGAGCTTGGAATTAGAGTGGTTCCAACTTTTAAATTTCTCAAGGACGGCAAGGTTGTAAAAGAAGTCACGGGGGCTAAATTTGATGATGTAGTCTTTGCCATCGAGAGCGTTAGATCGAGCTAAAATTTGGATCTGTAAAAATATGATATTAAGAATTCATGCAATTGCAAGTTGAAGGAAAGTTTAAGAAACCTATCTCAATTCACAGTGGGTGATACAGTTGGTATTCATGCTATTTTATTTTTATTTTTATTTTTTGTTTAGCCAACCATGCTGTTTTAAGTTAAATGATACTCCTCCTAATTATAACAGTACGTTAACTTTTTTTAGACAAATTTAATAAATTAATTAAATTTTTTCAAACTAATTAGTTAATATTAAATTATTTTAGAGTATTTTTATTTTTTTTTGAAACTAATTAGTTTAACTAATTTACGTTGTCCATTCTTCCCCTAGTTGAGAACTACTCAAAAGGATATATGTCATAGCATCCTCTTATTTGCTGTCGAGAGTTCTGGTTTTGGGTATCAAAAGAGATTTGGAATTAATCACCACTGCCCGCGACAAGGATTCAAAATTTCTATAATCCAAGTCTCACGCCTCCAAAGCAACAGAACATCCATTAATATGCAGCACAGAGCCTGGTCTTGGGTTAAGTGTTTAAGAAAATTATAGCTTTATGTATCTTGTTTGGGCAAGTTAATTCTTTTAAATTTCTTAAAATGAGAGAAATGAGGCCAATTCAACAAGTCAAATATGGTTTTTTGGTTAATAACTACAATTTCACTACTTATCGATGAGGACAGAGGTCTATATCTATTCAATACCCGAGCAACTGAAAATAGGATATAATTATTGTTTTGATGGGGAAAAATAATTGACAAAGGATGAAAGACTAGAGCATCAATCTGTAAAAATGCACACTTACAAAACACAATTTACTATTTTATGCACCCAGATTTTCAGGTTAAATTATAAAGCTAGACCAGTTTATGGGAATAATCTTTAATTCCAGATCCAATAATATTGACGGGTCAAAAAAGCAATATTCTCTTGGTGACCACTTCCCAGACTTGACTATTACAAGTGGTATGCTTAACATTTTGTCAGAGTTCCTTAATATAAAATATAGTTAATTTTATTAGAGAGATTAAGGAAGTTAAATAAATTATTTAAGAATATTGATATTTATCTTTTTTATATTGCCTAACTTATGAATTAATATATAATTAAATGATAAACGACATATATCATTAATAACTAACTTATTTAGCTTAATTAACCTTTCTAAGAAAAAACCAATTATATCTTATAGTATAGTACTCTATCCGGTCCTAATTATAAGACTAACTTTATTTTTTTTAGAGAGATTAAAGAAACTGATTAAATCACTTTAGAGTATTTTTATTTTTCCTTTCAAACAAATTAGTTTGATTAATAAATTAATATATAATATAAAGATATACAACATATAATATGGTTAAATAATTTATTTAATTTTCTTAAACTCAAAAAAAAAAAAAAGTGAACCCGGTATTATAACTATAACCGGAGGTAGTATTAATGACCGGATGAGTAGTAATCATGCAATTCAAGTCAAATGATCTACCTGGAAGTTAAAAAGACGGCGATATCCGACACCGGAGACTCAAGTCTGGACTCTGGACGTAATCTTCTCATTTGATGAAAATATAGCCTCTCGTTTTTTTTTTTTTTTTAAACGATCTAAGCAATCTGGAGCCCAAACGTAATGGCCCAGGCAGGGGTATAGAATAAAATAAGAAGCCCTAGAGAGGGTTAGTCATCGGCTTCGTTGTTGATTTGTTGGGAAATTTCAGCGAGGAAGTGAAGGACAAGATGATGGCGTCCGCTGGGAATGGGATTCGGTGGTCCTGTCTTGTCACCGCAAGACCTAAACCTAAACCTAAACCTTTCGTCCCTCGTCCTTTCCTCCAAATGACTCCTAATTCTAAATCCACCCTTGTTATCCCTCGCATGTCCTACCATTCCGACCCCACGCCAACGCCGGCCACCGACCGCCTAATCTCGGCGGTCTCTTACACCCTTCCATTCTTCAATTCCCTACACTATGGCCGCTACCTATTCCTTCAATTCCCTAATTTGGGCCTTCTGTTCGATCCCGTCCTTCCTCTTGTCACCCTCTACAGGTCCGTCCCTTACTCCAGCTTCGTCGCCTTCTTCGCTCTCTACTTGTGCGTTGTCAGAAACCCTTCCTTTAGCCGTTACGTCAGGTTCAACTCCATGCAAGCTGTCACCCTCGACGTCCTCCTGGTGCTGCCCCTACTTCTTCAAAGGATTTTCACCCCCGGTCGCTCCGGACTCGCCTTCCGCCTCATGGTTTCCGCCCATAATCTCCTCTTCCTCTTCACTCTTGCATGCTTCCTTTACAGCGTCGCATCCTGTGTGTTGGGCCGCACCCCGCACCTCCCCTTTGTTGCCGACGCTGCTTCTCGTCAAATTTGATTCTCCTCTTTTGGTATGCCCTTTTGCAAATCAATCCATCAATATTTCCGCTTCCACTCCCCTATCCTTGTTTCTTTTCTTTTTTGTTTTGGTGCCATACCTTCTTTCCTTTCACTACATTCACTAATTCACAATGTCAACATCTTTATTTCATTCAATATCCTTCATGTTGTGTTCGTTGTTTACAATTATGCCTCTAGCGTTTAATCCAGGTTGCTATTATTTCTGGTGCCATCGTAAATAATGATTTAAACTGAAATTAATTAATAACCGTCATACCCATATTATCACGTATACTTAAATATTTTCATTTCCACTTTCTTTGCCTTTTTGCTGATTATATATAGATATATAAGAAAATATGAATCTCATGGAATAACATTGTCGGAAAGAAACATATATCAAGGCTGTCGTTGTGATTATACATTAATCCAAGACAATGAAAAGGCCGCAGTCTTGCCAAAAGTTCATTGCATCTTCCTCGACCCTGGGTTAGCTCCATTCTTAATCGTATCAGGTCACGGGCTAGCTTTAAATTCGTGTTAAAGCAGGTTTGATGACAGACCAAATTAAAGCACTCAACAATTTACAGAGAACCCACCACTGCAATAACAACGCGTCAATGATAATACACCAAATAAGCATTCAACAATTTTGAGCCAAATCACTCTACAGCAACAACAGCTGCTCCGAGTAGACAGTTAACAAGGAAACATTTCTAATTTTAAAAATTATCCGACACCATCAAAGCTTAGTTGGCTACTCTGAAGCTTTAGTTACATGCATAATTGGAAAAAGAACCGACAATGAAGGAATTTCATAGTCCGCCAAGATCCATGCCTAGTCTTGCTAGTACCGTTCATAACGCCTGCCAAGAATTCATAATTGTTAAGTAACAAGCAAAATTTAAAACGTAAGGAAGAAACAAAATAATGCCCCTGCATGACAACAATAAATATTTCCTCATTTGTCTGTCATTGATCAACCTCCACCTTTTTTTGGGTTTTGGTAAACTCTATTTGAGTGAATGAAATCCAGTTTATATTCAAAAATTAAAAAACTACGGATCAAATGATGTACCTGTGGCGATCGTAGTCTCTTGATCGTGAACGTGACCTTCGGCGGCTTCTTGACTCATAAGAGCGGGATCGACTAGAGTCTCTATCTCGGTCTCTATCATAACCACGATCACGGTCATAATATCTATCGCGATCTCTGCTCCTGCGGTCATAGTCCCGCCCTCTTTCACGACTATCTCCACGTTCCCTATCCCTGCTTGACTCCCTGTCACGGTCCCTACTATGTTCTTACATTTTAGTAAATGAATGCAAAAATTTCTGCAGCTTATAAACATACATGGATATCTATAAATTTCGACCTTTGGAGCAAACAAAACTTTACCTCCTGTCATCATACGGGTCAATCTTGCGAATCTTGTTCCTTTCTTCCTGTTCCAGAAATTAATACAGCCCTACTAAGTTGATGTGGCAATAGTATGATTTACTAATACTCAGAAGATTAAATAACTAAATTCTCAAAATCATTAACCCCTATTATGCCAAACCAAACTCGATTACTATACTTGTAAACATTTTACTTTGGAATAATCAGAAAGCGCCTGTAGGTTCAACTGGAGAAAATGTCTGACCATGAAATGAAAATTCATGGCCAATTAACCCCTATCATTGTTTTTTTTTTCATTGGTGATAACTTTCAATACATTACACAGCCATATATAAGCACACTATGTGCATGTTTGACAGAATTTTCAACACCCTCCTAAAAACATTGTAAAACTAAAATCCTGTATGTCTAACATTGAGAACAACTATCAACTTGAAAAACAAAAGCAAACAGACAGGACCCACTGATTTCGGAAATTGTGAGATCAAATTTCAACTAACAAATTCAAAATAAATAAATAAAATCATAGGTGACATTTTAAACTCAAACTTTCACTCATATTTTTCCCCAAATATCCATTGTACTCTAGGCTTTCTGTAGTGTCCACAAAATGTCCCCTTTCAATTTCAGGGAGAAGTGTGTTCAAACCCTAAACAAGATTAAAGGCAAACAAGAAGTTTGTTCTGACAAGGCGTGATAGGAAAAGTTTTCCATGAATTAAAACTTAAGGGTAATACCCAAAATCTATATGACACAGTGTTAAAATATTATGGATTATTTAGATTAAATCATTATCTTGTTAAATATAATATTTATCATATCTTATGATTAGATATGGATATATTATATCTTAATTATTTTGGTTGATTAGATTAAATTAGATTTTATGGTTAGCTCTAGGTTTGCCTATATAAAGGCCCATATGTACTCTCTTTGATTTACATATAAATAGAGTATGTTTTATCCTTCTAAATTCAGCATAGTATTAGACCTAGAGCCTTGTATTTGAAGGCATAGAGGCAACAAAACGGCTCTCTTTGGTCTGACACAGTGAGTCGGATCACTGTGAATGTCAAAACAATGACCATCCCACTGTACCTACTACGTCGAAAATCACAGTGACAGAGGAAAGCTGAAATCATAGACAAAGGGAAACATGAGCGAGAGAGAGCAACTGAGAGCATAGTGACTGAGCAAGATTGCGACTTTCAGATTTACTTGAGGAAGACGTGTGGAGCTACACTGCCACCATAAACGGAATTGGCATGTGCCGATCAACAAAACCTTGAAACACGACGACGATCTAACCGGCACGTGACCACTACGCGCCACCATATATTCTCGGCACGTTACCACCACGCGCTGTCGTGAACAGTGACCTTTGACAACCTTTTTGGACCATAATCATGGATCCTTCCATTCTCCCTCCTTTATTTGGTTTAGTACCTCAAAATTCCAGTAAACCTAGAGTCTATCTCATGCCTTTTATGTCTAATACAAATTCTCAAACTCAAGACACTTCAACTATAGAACCCCCAAACCAAGACAGTATCACCCTAAACCATAGAGATGACACCAGATTTCTCAGAAAATCACAAAATGGTTATTAACCATAGGTTTAATGGTAAAAACTATCTTCAATGGTCACAAAGTGTACTAAGGTATATTCGTGGCAAGAGAAAGGAAAAAGATATTAATGGGGCAGCCCCTCAACCAACACCTAATGACCTAAATTTTGACACATGGTTTGCTAAAGATAACCAAGTTATGACTTGGTTGTATAACTGAATGACCGTGTAGATTAGTGAGGGCTATCTGCTTACCCACACAGCAAAGAAAATCTGGGATGCAACTCGAAGAACCTACTCCTCACTTTATAACATTGTTGCCTTGATTCACTTGAAGTGACAACTCTGTGATTTAAAGCAAGGTAACATATCAATCATTGAATATTATAATTCTTTGCTAAAATTATGGCAGCAACAGGATTTGTTTGAAATTCATTTCTAGGAAAACATCAATGATGCTCAGTTGTGCAAGAGGATTGTGGAAGGAAGGATACATGATTTCTCGTAGGCCTGAATGACTATTCCGAAGAGAAAAGATGCAGAATCATGGGCTTGAAACAACTACAACTCTTTCATGATGTTAACTTTGTACAATTCAAGGAAAGTAGAAAACTCCTGAACCAAAGTGGCCCAAGCCAAATTAAAAACTTAGCTCTTGCAGTTAAGGGACCACATGGAGAACAAAATACTACCAAATGGTGCAACCATTGCAAGAAGTGCCATAAGAGAGAATAATATTGGAAACTCCATGAAAAACCTTCCAGTGGAAAATTGAACTTCCAAAGGCACATTACCATAGCTGAACCAGTGATTGAGAATGATGACTGCCTGGGCAAGGAAGAGTTGCAGATGCTTCGCAGGATACTTGAGAAGCAAAATAAGCCAAACTCTATTCCAAGAGTGATTCAGGTTCAATCAAGATTTAAAAACGAGAAGGACGATTGGGACTTCTAGAAAATGTGGGGCCTCTGAGACTCAAAAAGGAGTACAAGACAAAACAAAAATGACAGACCTATGAAACTCAAAAAGTACAAGCATAAGTAAAAATAATGAGCCTCTGATACTCAAAAAGAAGTAAAAGCCCAAGCAAAAATAACAGGCCTCAGACTCAAAAAAGGAAGTACAAGCCCAAGCAAAAAATAAAGGGCCTCTAATACTCAACAAATAAGTACAAGCCCATAATACTATATCAGAGTCATCCCAAAAATGAGTGACGGGCCATAGGTAAAGAGAGGCCACCATGAGCTTGATTTGAACGAGCCAGAGGTCAGGAATCGTGAACTTGATTCAAACGAGCCAAAGGTGGAAAATACCACCATCTTGCTCGTTTTACCGCCGTTGTTCATCCGAGCACTGCAGAAAGAGACAAGACGCGAAGGGAGTCGAAGTTGAAGGATTTTGAGGCAAGCTGAGAATGATTGACATATACTCTCCAGCTCGAGGGGGTGTTAGCATATTATGGATTATTTATATTTAATCATTATCTTATTAAGTTTGATATTTATCATATCTTAGGATTATATATGGATATATTAAGTTTGATATTTAATTATTTTGAGTTATTTTGACTAATTAAATTAAATTAGATTATAGACTTAGCCCTAGGTTTGCCTATATAAAGGCCCACATATACTCTATTTGATTTAATAGAGTATGCTTTATCCCTTTAAATTCAACACATAGAAATAATATCACTAGGGCAGAAACACTTGTTTTAGAAAACAGACCATACCCATATGTCATACCAAAATTTGCTATCCTCTATCGTCCAGAGCAACAGTTTGCCTGTTCTCCCAAGTTCTAAAAGGGGGAAATGAAATTTGATGCTGCCTGGGCCCATCTATGTATTGACTTTACATGGGCTCATTCACATAACAGTGGAGTATGATGATGCACTGACAACCTACAAGCATGACTACCCATAAAACTTGGGTTTTCCTCATGAGAAACTTTAAAATAACATTTAGCCATCCATTTTAGTACTCCACTACTGACCATTTTCTAGGTTTTAAATTGTCTCAGATTTTTATCAAACTTAGTGTGTGTGAGTATTTAGGTTTGTCAACCAAATTGCATATAAGGTTATATTCATTTTATTTTTTAATGCAATAACTATATTTTCCATTCATTAGATTCTGAATATATATACACAACTTCTGTAATATTTTATTCATTTAAAATTTGTAAAAAAAAAAATACAACAGTTGAGCCAACGAATGCTAGTTTGACTTCATTAGTTGAATAGCCCGTTCAGTTCCAAGGGAAAACACTGCTTTCAGGGGCATGATTTAACATTACAAACAGCACTTGATAATGGGCAACTACTTTTTCATTATTGATATATGCCAGTATACCACCCGGATAAATCACTCAATATGATTAAAAGATTACTTAGAAACAATATCATACAAATAAAAAAGGAAAGCTGAAGCTGTAATATGTTGCAAACAACAGACATTTGCCGCTCATCTACAAGTATGAACAGCATAGTCAACCAGTTTTTGAACTGAAATAAATTCCACAAGATCAGAAATGAATGATAAACTTACTTGAAGTTCCGCCAACTTCTCACGAATCTGCATATACCCTAAATGAAGTTTTCCTCCGAAATGATCAGCTAAACGGCGATCACTGTGAATGAAATTGCAAATCAACATGTTCACAAAAAAAGGGCAAACAATTTATGATGCCATAGAGAAATACAAGATTTCCCCATAAATTTCACAGCTGAGAGTATAGCATGATCTACAAGCATAAAACAGAAAAGACGCACATTCTTTAGCTGCAAAAGTTATCCTCGTAAAACTGGCCAAGAGCCTGCTGGGGACAAGGAGGTAATACTAACGGGTCAAAAGCTGAAGCGCTTAAAACCCAAATACCAACTCTATCTCCCTAGGAAAGTGTCAAGATAGAGAAGGGAAAAGGTGGAACATTATCAAGTTTTACCTGTCATACACACTCAAAAAAGCCCCACAAATGTTGCAAACACGTAGCTTCTGATCAGTCTGGATTGTTAAATGAGCAAAAGACAAAGTCATCACACAATAAGTAAAATGCATGACAAACAGCAGCTTGTATAAAAGGAATTAGGAATTATTTAGCATTTTTCCTGCTTATACATTTTGAAAAAGGTGAGATGGCCACGATTCCTACAAATATTAAAGGGCCAAAGGGAAATTTTACCCCCTAAGTTGTACTGAAAGGCAATTTTTCCCTGGAAGTATTTACAGGGGATTTTTTGTCTCAGAAGTGTAAAAAGGAAGCCATTTTGTCTAGCCATTATTGCAGTTAATTTTGACCTATAATTAACCAAATATGAGTTGGAAATCCATGTCATCCACATCGTTTCTGTTAAGATGCAAATTTGTCCCGAAAGTTTTTGTGTCATCTACTTTATTTGTTTTTTAAAGTTAGATTTAAGACTTCTTGGGCAAATTTACACCTTAACAAAAATGACATGGAAAACATATGGACGGTCGGCTCATCATATTTAGTTAAAATTAACT
The DNA here is from genome assembly GCA_037074495.1 of Acacia confusa. Taxonomy (NCBI): domain Eukaryota; kingdom Viridiplantae; phylum Streptophyta; class Magnoliopsida; order Fabales; family Fabaceae; genus Acacia; species Acacia confusa. Next base: position 96,736 of record CM073507.1, on the reverse strand, counting down.
GGGATAACGATCAATATTAAATTGCTCCCTTTTAAACACTTCCAGGGCAAAATTGCCAATTGCCCTTCGATGACAACTTCCAAAGTAAAATTGCCCTTAACCCAATATAAAATCACACAATTGATCACAACGCACAAAACAAAGGGGCCAAAATATTATATTGAAGAAAGATGTTTCATTTTCAGCATATGTTATCTACGTTAGAGCAAAACCTTACATCAATTAAGGACTAAGTAGTGCTTCGAAATTCAAAAGCTTGGATCAACAAAGTGACAAGGATAAATAAACACCAACTCACAATTCGCACATCTGCAGCAGTATACTTTGAAGCATCCAATACTGGCTCCTGCCTAGCAGGAAGCTGCGACAAAGAATCAGATCATATTGTAAGTAAAAGAATGAAGTGAGACATGGATAGTAGCCTTATCCCTCTTTGGATGGGGAAAAAATATTTTTTTTGGGGGGTGTTGAGAGGAAGGAAAAAAGGGGAGAAAATGAGTTGTGGGACCCAACCACATTTTCCTTCCAAATTTTCTCTCTGCTCCACATATGTAGAGATTTTGGGGAGAAAATGCTTATTCCACCTCTGCACTCACTCCTACTCAGCCTCCCATGTTCTCCACCGAAATCTTCCAGCCTTTCTCTAAAACACTACATCTTCTCAATGCATCCAAACCCCACTTTACCAATGTCGTCGGACCACCATTAGCATCGAGCCATCTCTTCCTCAAGCTTCCTTGTTCCTCCAACATCAGCATTTGGTTATCTCCTTTCATTTTCCTTGTTAGCTGAATTGAGGTTCAAAGATGGCTGAAGGATTGTTGAAAAAACAAGATAGGGCTCCATAGTTTCTTATACATGGGGAATCAAATTTCAGAATCAGAATGGAAGAAGTTACCCGAGATGATTTTGGCTTGCATTTCTTTTAAAAAAACATGAGATTCTTTAAATTACTTTTAGGTTAAACAACCTGATAGAATAGAAATATAGATCATGTTTATAGACCAAGGGGTGACAAACTCAATAGTGAGCATGTTGCTTCATCCCAAGTAACACCCACTTTCAGCACTTGCGCGTTTCGATTTTGAGTTTTGCCGTCTTTGTATCAAATAAATAAAATACATACATACCAAATTATTTGATTTTGAAACCTAAAAACATGAAAATAATTTTTTCTACTAAACAATTTGATTTTAAATATGTTGATGAGGATAATTTTTTATATAACTTTTGCCTTCAACCTGATAGAATTACTTTAAATTACTTTTAGGTTAAACAACCTGATAGAATAGAAATATAGATCATGTTTATAGACCAAGGGGTGACAAACTCAATAGTGAGCATGTTGCTTCATCCCAAGTAACACCCACTTTCAGCACTTGCGCGTTTCGATTTTGAGTTTTGCCGTCTTTGTATCAAATAAATAAAATATATACATACCAAATTATTTGATTTTGAAACCTAAAAACATGAAAATAATTTTTTCTACTAAACAATTTGATTTTAAATATGTTGATGAGGATAATTTTTTATATAACTTTTGCCTTCAATATTTTATTTTGATAAAGATAATGATGAGACATTATTATTTTGATGTAAGGGCATTATAGTCATTTTAATATTTGCTTATTTTCTTTCTTTAAGTTGTCTCCTATTTATCCAAGCACAATGAGTGATAGCATTTTATCTCCAGTTTTCCTTTCTCCACATTTTTCTCTCCACACCCCCAATTGTTTCTCCCCATCCAAATGGAGCATTAGATTCTAAACTATAAATATGGATACAATAAATTCAATAAGATACCAATCATTTGAATCCATAGAAATTAAGGGCTTGTTCGGTATGAGAGGATGGGAGGGAAAGTGAGCGGAGGGAAAATTCTTGAGTTTAATTTAAAAAATAAAAGAAGTGACGTTAAAAGTTTAATTAAATTTTCTTACTCTTTTATTTTACATATTCTCTTTATTAAAATTTTGTAACCCCACTTTTCCAATTTTCGTAAATCCAACTCATAAAAATTTCCCCTCCCCTCTAAATCCCTCATACCAAACAGACCCTAAAAACAAATGACAGACCTTCTTAAGTGCTTCAGCCTCTTCCAATGCTTTCTGTGCCTCGTCAACCATTCCTTGTTCCCCTATTCAACAAACATAGCAATTAAATCTAGCAAATAGGATCGTATAGGAGAATAAAAAGGAGACTAATAATATTTTGCAACTGCACAACATCAACAGAGGGAATAAGTTTTAGGACAGACTTGTTAGTTTGTAGCATAAACAAGTATACAATTACTATCCAAACTAATGGCATATCAATCTCAAACTGAAGGCAAAAGTAAATTACATTAATATTTACATAACATTATAAAGGTTTTCCAGAGTAGACACTCACTAGTAACTACAGACTATTAGCTGCCCACACGATTTACAAAGATGAAATTTCCAGAGTAGTCAACAAAGTTTTGAAACCCCCCCCCTTTTTCCCAAAACCCCCGCCCCAAACAAAAAACACACACACACACAACAACAACAAAAACACCTACCTTTTGTTCTCTCTTCACCTCTGACATTCACAAGACAAGCAGAGAGCACACACTAGAGATCCTTAAAACTCGATTCAAGATCAAGAAAAAACTCATTTAGTAACAGCAGTAACTGGCTTACCAAGATCTTCTGCCTTTTTCAACTTCTCATTTATCATCTCCTGTGTGCGAGGATCAGGAGTGACAACAGGAATAGGTGCCAATGGTGGCGGGTTTGAGAGAGGCTGAGGTAATGATGCCCTGTCTTTGTTAAAGGCATCCAGAAGAAGCATGGCCTGTTCGCAAGTTGAAAGAATTGTTAGTATGCTAATCAAATACATATTTATTTAGTAGATCTAACAAAAATTTAAGCCCAAGGCGGGGAGGACTGGTTACAGCATAAACAGACGACAATTACATGCATGTTAATGTTCAAGTACTAAAACTGACCTGTTTGTCTGCTCTTTTTGTTCTAAGTTCTTCTACAATCTCCAAAGCTCGAATCTTAAGATCTGTCTTGCCTTCAAGATCTATAAAACCAAAATTATTTCGACCAAGTGAAAAATAAAAAAAATGCTCCAGAGTCACCATTTTAGATATGTATCAAATCAAAAACATCACCAAAAAGACATGTATACGATAAAAGCCATTGTTCACCCATTATAAAAATAATATAGATCTCATGATGACTTCCTTCAAAGTAATTCGCTAGAATGTTTGTCAGAGAGCAAACCTTCTTCATAATTCAGCAAACATAAAAACACTACACACATATCTCACCTGTGCCACTTGGATCTTAATGTTCATATTACTTTAAGAAAAAGGAAAACCAATTGCATTTTTAAAACATTTTCAATCTAATAGTTAGCTTTTAAAAGAAAAGTTGCAAAAGGATCTAAACAGACTGCTCGGTTGACTTGAAGAGCAAAAGGTACCATTTGAGGAAGAAAAGTGACAGCCATATAAACAGATGCCAAAATAAATCCAGATAATCCATCATCCCTCTAGTGCTATTCTCTAAATTTAAAGAAAAGAAAAACAAGATCATCTAAAAGAAAGTCAGCCTAACATAGTGATTGAAATAGAAATATAAAACATTACCATAATCGTCAGCTTCTTTTAACTTCTCTTTGATTTGTTTTGACAGCTCAAGTACCTCAGGCGTCTGCATATTTTAAACACAATAATTTATTAAAACTCACAGGCTACACCACTGGGGCAATGAACATTGACTGAAAAGTAACCTGAGTTACATCAGAGACTGAAATTGCAACTGCAGCTTTTGCATCTTCATCCTCAAGGCGCTTCAAAGCTCTACCAATTTTCCTATCGCACTCACCAATGAGCTTATCTATAACATCTTCTAACTCTCTGTCATAATTATCAATGCCTTTTGCTTTTGCTTCTCCGTATCTAGAATGAGTTAAGAAATAAGAAATAACTAGAAACGTGAATCAAAACACGCCAACTGCATACCATTCTTATGACAAGCCATAAACGATTTGCTGATGTGAACATAGCATTCGGCTGAAGCACAATGTTACCGGAGTTTTCTTCTCTAGGGAATAACAAAAAGGATTCATGCCCAATAAAAAAAAGGACAATACGAGCTAACGAACCATGGTTAAAGAAGGGCGGCAATAAGTAATCGGTAAAATGCCTTAACTGAAAAATAAAATGTATAAGGCAAGAAGAAACACCTAATAAGCAAACTGGAAGTTAAAGGATACTCCTTCCTCAACTGCAAAGAATGCACCTTCGGACACGGGCCCATATCCATTTTCTGAAAGAAAGTCAGTAAAACTCAATAGCAAAAATAATGAAAAACAGAGAGGTCGAGACAGGGTATACCACATAAAAATAAAAGAACACGATAGAGGCATATAAAATCTAACCTAAGGAGATCGCGGAAAAATGTTAAATTACCGTGAGCTGGAAGAGTTCGTGAGGACAAAGTCCAACCAAGTATAGGCGGCAGACGTCCCGATCATAATACTTACGATTAACCTCTCTTACATCTCCGTTTCGATTAGCCCCCATCAACACGTCCAGCTGCTTCCTTATGGCGTCCATATTTCCCGGTCACTGGCGAGAAAACCCTGAAGCTTTCGATGTTAGGGTTCTAAACACAACCACTACTCCTCGACTTCCCTCCCTCTACTCATTTTGTTTTTCTTTTTTCCATCTCCGCCCCTTCTCTCCCGGTTTTTATTTTTCTCTTGAACAGAAAATAATATTCCCTCGTTTTTTCTTGGACAACTCATATTTTACCTCATTTAATTAGATAAAAAATATAATTAAATTAATTAATATAATATATATTTTAAAAACATATTTATTATCTCCTTTAATTTTTTAAAAAGCCAAAATAACATTATCGTTACACGTTTATTTATATTAATTCTAAAAGTAAATTAATTAAAAATTTATTTTTATTTTGAAAAAAATTATTTGTGTGTTGAAATATTAAACGATCCTTTTTAACCAAAAAAATGTTAAATGATCTGTGAAAATAAACGGAGAGAATATTTATGTTTTGTAGGGGTGAATGGATATAGATAGGTTGATAGTTTTAAGGGGATTTCAAGCTACTTAAACTTCAAAATCATATTGACAACAGTAATAATTAGATTAACAAAAACAATAAGGCGATTAACAATTTTTTTTGTTGGAAAATCACCTATTTAAAATTTAAAAATTTAAGTTGTATTTTCTTACAATTTTCCCTAATTTTAACGAAAGAAAATATTATGCTACTTCTAATTTTTGTAATAGTATGATTATTATAGATTTCTCATTTTTGATAGTGTGTTAAAGACATACTCCCTTATGTCCTTAATATGAGAAATACTCCCTCCGAGGTTAATATAAAACATATTTACCTAATATAATAAAATTTAGAAAGCTAGTTGGTATAACATATATTTTCTAATATATCATAATCATTTTTTTTTTTAATTTCCTCCTTCCATCTTCTCCTTGATTATAGTTGAAGAGTATCAATAAGAATAAATTAGAAAAATACTAAAGTTAATTAGAGTAAAATGAGGTGTTTCAACTGACTTTTTTTCAAATAAATTTTTTAATAAAAAGTTACTTTTTTAAAAAAAAAAAAACCACTTAGATCATCTGATTTTCACATTGTAGGCGGTTTTTTACCTTTATTGATACAAATATAAATCATAGTATAACTTTTATCTTAAATTTACAAAATGATAGGAAAGTAGTTGTCGTTGTTTATATTTCTTTCTCTTTTTTTGATTTTTCTGTCGCACCGATGTCTCCCCTCATTCTTTTTCTCAAACATTGGCTTCTTGTTGGAGCCTACTTTTGTGCTAAAAGATGATGGCTCTCAATAAGTCATTGAATATCCGGAATGGTTCCCGACTAAAAAGCGCCAAAAAACAGCTCAGAAACCAGTCTAGTGTTTAAAACGGCTTTCGCATGAAACATTGGTATTGAGAAATACTCGAAGGTCCAAAAGAAGCAAGTCCAACCTGCAGTTTGGCATGACATTATTAGATAACTTAATTGATAACTTTTTGAGCAAGATTCAAAGTGAACTGGCGTGGGCTCCGGACTCTTCTGGACCACTCCCTGATGCCACTACTCATCAGTTTGTGACGGGCCAAGCAGGAGGATTCAGAGAATTGTCAGTCAATCTCCCATCGACACATAGGGATGATGTGTTTTATTTTAGGCCAACAGCTGATGGGAACTACAATATGAAACAACATGTTGATTGATGTACAATGCTTCCGGTCGCCTATCGGACTTCATGTGGACGAAAGTTTGGCATTGGGATATCTGAGAAATTAAAGAGCAAAATATTTTAAGGCGGAGTGTTTTATGAGAGACTCCCCACGATTCCCTCAGAGCAAGATGTATTCTATCACACCAAAATAAGTGCCCTTTGAGTGTGCTAGTGAGGAATTGATCATTCATACTTTTAGAGACTGTACATGTGAGAGTGCGATGAGCGTGAGGTTATCGCTAATTAACCCAGTATATATGTACATGTTTTTTAGTGGTAATTCGCAAGAGAGGCTGAAATGGAACTTGACCAACGAACCAGGTGGCACAAAGGTTTCAATTAATTAAGGTGGCCGTGGAGGAGAGTCTTTGGCCTTATCTGTTGGGCCATATGGAAAAATCGTTGCAGGAAAGTGTTTGAAGGGGATAGTGACCATCTAAAGGCAATTGAGCAACACTGCATCTTTCAACTATTCGAAGGGGTGGACAATGGATGCTTCAAACACCAAATCTTCCTCATCCCTAATAGATATCTTAACAAGTGAACTACCTCCAGATGGTTTTGTACGTGTTGATGTGGATGGATCAATTCATGACCAGGATGAAGCTGCCAGATGTGGAGTGATTAGAGATGATCAAGGGAGTTAGATGGTGGGATTCCAACAGAAGCTCGGATTTGTCTCCTCCACCACGGTGGAGCTGCTAGCCATTCGTGCCGGTTTGCAGTGCAAATCTCTGAATTTATACAGGAATATACCGACTCTTTAATTGGCTGCCATTCATTTACTTCTAGCTGATTGTGGGATCTTCAACCCACTGAGGAACGAGATCATGGATATTAGATCCCTCATTTCATATAACTGGGACCCAGAGATTGTTCACACTCATAGGGAAACATTGAGATGCGCAAATCATCTTGCAGAGGAAGCGCACAGACTTAATAAGGATACATTGTTTCTTTATCTTAAATCGGCATTGATGATATGGACCCTTTCCAAAATGATCTCTTTGAAGCTTTCCAAATCGCCCTTTACTTTAGCAATGGCAAGATAAAAGCTTCCGAAGTCTTTAGGGCGGATGATGGAGAGTATGTTAGGGTGGACGGCTTAGACTATAGGCTGATAGCTGAACGGTTTTGATATATAATCCTCAAGCAAAAGCTTTGCATTGTTGTCTTCAAAAAAACACAGAAGGACCTTCCTATGAACTAAAATGAAACGGAACCAGATGCTAAATATAATTCTACTACATATGTTTGGTATGACATTAAGCTTTATGAAAATAATCTTGTCGTTGGCGTTTACTATTTATTTAAATACATTTATGGAAAGAACAAAACGTCATCATACATTAGGTGGGAAAATCCCATCCCCGCTCCAAGTCATATAGTTCTTAACTAGAAAATCGACCTAGTTCTTGTGTTTTTTAAATGTCAGCCACGTAAAAATAAAAGAAACGACTTATATACGTCTTCAGGCCATATCCCCAAACCTCTGCCGGCCACCCCCAACACACCGCGGAGGCTCTTCCAATACAAAAAATTAGTATACCTATTGGCATCTACATACAATGTGCAAAATAATACCACTTTCAGTCCTTGTTATCCTTGTTATAAGAACTGATTGATTTTTTTTAAAGAGATTTACTTGATTATATTCATATTAATCATTTTCTTCTAAATTAATTTGTCTTACTTATAAATTAAACTAGTTATTTAGTTTTCTTAATCTTTATAAAAATAATAATAATAATAATTGGGTATTACATAGGGAGTATTAGCATGACTGCCAGCAACTCTGCATTAATCACGTCTTTGCTGTTAACATTATTAATTCAATGCTCTTTGTTCTTACTTATAAATATAAAACATAGAGAAACTTAAATTTGTAGCCTTTTTTATAAATCACATCATGAAAAGTTTTATATGAATTTATTATTGTTTAAGCTTTGTTCTCACGTGGGGTATAATACATATTAAATAGAAATAGAGTTAAAAATTTATCAAATTTTAAAACAAAAAGTTAATAGAATTGAAGGTTTTTTGTGTTCTGGTGAAATCCTACGAACAAAGCAGAATACTCTTAGCAACAACAATACGCTAGGATATGCTTACATATATTAAAGAAACACGGGCACAGCGATTTATTTTGCTTAAAGGCGCTAAGGGGAAGGATATGATCAATTATTTAGAGCTGGAACTGAAGGTTCCAGATGTGCTCGACTGGGTTGCATACTTACAGTACAATAGAGACTGAAGCAAACCGGGGATATATGGCCAAAAAAAAAGGGGGGAACTTGGGATGGACATTATATTATTGCATTGAGCTCAGGAATTTCTTATTCCTGCCGCGATAAACGGAGGCGTCGCACTAATTCCGAGGCATCATGTCAGGGTTGCGTGTGCTTATCCCATCAAAGCTCATCCTGCAAATGAAACAAAGTCGAGCTTTAACTGCATCCACTAAACTTGTTTCACAATACTTGGTGAATTAACGCAAGCCTGAACATCATAACTTGCCCTTGAGTCTCACCGAAAACATTTACAAACTTACATGATAATCATCCAGGTGATCATGGCGATGCTGCAAAGAAAGGAACAGGTGAGGAAGCCTCAACGCAGAAAATAAGATAGGCACAAAAAGAACAAGAATTTTAATCAGCATTCCCTTGTTCATTGTTTTGGCACGAGGGATTTGAAGGGAGAGACATTTTTTTAAGGATGGGATTATAAAAAATGGAAAAAATACAGTTACAAAATTTTAACAAACAGACTATATAAGATAAAAAAAAGTAAAAATAAAAAAAATAAAAAACTTTTGATCTCACTTCTTTGTTTGTTTTTATTAAGGGATATGATATTCTTATTATTATTTTTTTTTTGTTATTACCACTTTTTCACCATTAGATCAGAATCTTATCTATTTTTAGTGAAATGATAAAGATAAATAAGATTCTAATCTAACGGTAAAAAGATGATAGTAATAAAAAAATAGTATTAAAAATATCCTATCCCTTTTATTAAATCAAACTTAAAAAGATTTTTAATTACCCCCTCTACCAAACAAGCCCCTATAGTTGCTGAATGAGAGTAAGATGACACTCGGACTACTCAATTCAGAATTAAATACACTGAGGAATGATACGAACCCTTCTATATCTGTCCTTGTATCTGTCCCTGTAACGTCGATCATGCCCCCTCTCTCGCCTCCTCCTCTCGCCTTCTTCTCTGGCTCTCTGAGCTTCCTGCACAAACATGGATTTAAATCATTAGAAGATGCCTTCTGCGAACTAGACAGAGCATGCATGCCCTGTATCTACCTCCTCTTCTTCGGCCTTCCTCACTTTCTCCGCCTCTTCGAAAGCCTCCTTTTCCGCCTAAAACACCGAAAACAATTTAGTCTGACAGATTTGAACCTCAGCATAATGCAGGCCAAACACTCAGAGAAAACCTCACCTCCCTATTACTAAACACTTCATCAACAACTTGTTTTGCGTATTCAGGATCATCACAAATCAAAATGTTGTCAAAAACCGAGCCCCCTTTCACCTGAAACGCAGATGCCTCGCTTCATATTCAAACAATGGCTTCCCATTATGGCTAATTAATAAAATTGTCCTACCTGCCAAACTTCAATGCCCACGTATTTGATAGGCTTGAGCACATAAAGATCAGGATCGTCCTCAAATTCTGTGATGTGAAAGGGAAATTTAAGCATTTTGTCCCCTGCAAAAGCTATCCCCTCTCTCCACAATTATAAGGCATTTTCTCTTCAAGTATCATGTTAATGAAATTAGGTATTTTTGGTTTTTCCAGAAAGCCCTTAATTTGGGAGTTAATTAATTAGGTTTTCTAATTGAGCCCCTTCTAAAATGGGTAGACATGGAAAGAATGTGTGATCTGTTTGGAACAAGGGATTTGAAGGGGAGGAGAGGGGAGGGAAAATTTTATAAGTTGAATTTTAAAAAATTGAAAAAAGGAAGTTATAAAATTTAAATAAAGAAAATGTATAAGATAAAAAATAAGAAAAATTACTAAAAAAATTTGGATTGAATAGCAAATCCGCCCCCGAAGTATACGTCGACGAGCAATATTGCCCTGAAAGTTTTTTGAAATTGACGTTGACGGTTAACTATTTAACGGAAAAGAACAACATTGCTACTTCTTTAAATTTACGGAGCAAATTGAGCTCAAAAAAACTTCCAAAGCAATATTATTTTCGGGCATGTACTTCCGAGATGGATTTGCTTCTTAACTCAACAAATTTTAACATCAAATAATCTCCCTCCTCCCGGACAAACACAAAGGGCCATTAGTTAGCTTATTTGGGTTCTTTTTCCCTTTTGGGTGGGGGTTTGAATAAACCCAAGAGAAAAGCTTGATCGCTTTCATACCTGGATTGTCTACCCATGGGGTTTTCCACTTCCCTTTGTAGTTAGGGTTCTTGATTTTCTGTCACGTCAGAGGTTAAGATTCAGAGAGATAATACTTAACACGAAAATTGGTAATAATATATACATTTTTTAGGGTAGGGTTCATCAATAAACCTTTTTTTTCCATGGCCCTTTATATGCTGGATTCGGTATCTTTGGTGGCGTCCATACACCATCTTCCTCTTCATCCCAGTTGTCGGGCTAACCAGATGGAAGAATAAGTATGAGATTTCTGTTCTCCTCTCTTAAATGTCGTTATATGAATTATGGAACTAGTTCAATCATCATAATATAAACTTTTTTCATCAAACCAAAGAAAAAAGATCTAAATGTGGGGAATATATGCAACCCCCAAGGGGTTCCTCTAAATTAAAAAATCCAAGAAATCTAAATAATCTGTTGGAGAATTAGAATCGTCTCTTGGTGTGTGCTGAGCTAACTGACCTCTTTAGCTTTCGGATCAGGTATTTCTACCGGGACAGAATCATATTCCTGCAATTGCACAATACACGTAAAAGAGGGTCTTATACTCTGTACACTAAACTACTACTAGTATATTCATATGTTAAGGAGTTCTAATACCGCGAGTTTAACATCCTCAAGGTCTTCAATGTATTCCCTTTCATCCCAGTCAGCAGGCTGTGAGGCGGAATCAATTTTAATTTCAAATTGCGAGTCATCCAAAAAGAAAAGAAACAAAGGTTATCGCAAGGAGTAACTGGTTATGAAGGGGAGAATGTAAATATGCATGGTTACGGCAAAAATTGAGTTCAGATAAATTTGGAAGCTACTTTCAGAACCATTAAACCTTTTTTGCCTTGACGTCTTTGATTTTTCGTGGAGGAAGAATATCCCAATCTGTATATAAGCTACCAGAATCCCGTTCTCTATTATCAACCAGGATACTGTAAGAAGCATCTGGCCTGAGAACAATTGTGTAGAAATGAGTTAACTTGTCAGTTTCACACTGCAGGTCCTTCTTTATGGGGTAATTTTGGCCCTGGTATGAGACTATGGCATGGAGCTTCTTTGTCTGGGTGCCACATATATCTGGTCCAAACATTAAACTACACAGAATTTGTCAGTTCCACATTGTAATTGTAGGTCTCATAGGTTAGTAACTTTTTCACAGAGAATTGGAAACAAAGTAAAGAAAGTGGAATTAGCAACAAACCTATAAGGAGTATCCCCGCCAAACTTTTTCTGATTAACAAATCCAGAGAGGAGCTTTATGTAACCTCCACCACACTCGATTTCTTGCTCAAACTTGATAGAATACTGGAGTACCAAGGTTCTGTTCTTGTTGCTGAATTCGGCTATCTTTGCAGAGACAGCATGGTGCTTGGCATCAGAAGATGTTTGAATGCCTATGAAAAAATAAAACAATAAGTTAATCACCATGTTCTCTGATACACCTACAGCGTCAGCTTCATTAGTAAGTTAGCGTGAGTTCTCTTTTTATTCACTAGGTTCTATTATGTAATTTTGGGGGGCCTAGTTCCGCCCCTGGTTCTATCAACAGCATGGAATGCATCTATCAATTATGAACCCTGCTGCCAAAAAGAGGCAGAACAAACATGAGACATTGATAAAGATGATCAGTACGCCTATGCCCGGACAGCCCAGTCAAAGCCACAAAATGGGGATATAGGAGACAATAATGGAACACTATCCCAGTGCAAATCGGCAGCAGTATGACTGACGCGAACCATGATTTCCCAACTTAATGCAACACGACTTTCAAATAACTTTTTCCGACAAAAACTCTGGTGGGTAAAACCAGATCAACTCGTATAGTGCTAAGGACCTAATTCTAATTGAAGAGTTAATATTAATCATAAATATAATACTTATTTATTGTATTTATCAATTTTTTTTCATAATTTAGTCTTTTTAATGCTCCTAGAAAGATGGAGGGATGGAAATATAATGTTATTGGAAAATATGTCATATTAATTAATTTAAATTAACTTACTTCTTTTAATCTAATTAATTAACTTAGTAAAATAGATCTTATAATAAAAGGGAGTGGAAGTAATATATAAAGATGAAATTCAACACTAAAATTCTCACAAGGACTAATAACAGTGGAAAGCTGAAAACATATAAGAGGCAATTACTTCGAAGCCCCTACCTTTGTCATCTGGATCTCCTGCCCATTTTCCTGCGGTGTGTTTGAACGAGCCAGCTTTACCTTCACTTCTTTTCCAGTCAGATTTTACCCATCGAGTTTGCCAGCCGTCTTATAAAAAACAACAAACCAAAGAGAACATCATCGATGCAAATTTTAAAATTTAATTATAAACCTAAACCATCCAAGGTCCCATCTTGAACCATAAATTGGTAGTCAAACATTTGTTCCATATGTTAGCCGAACCGAAGCGAGCACAAGATACAAAAATAGTTTGGAGCAAATGTATTGAATCTCAAATTAAGGAACCCGTAAGAAATGTAGACAATCATTAACAGCGTACAAGAGATAGTTCATCATCTTTCCCAGATAATGGATTTCAAGAAAACTCAGTAAAGGAAGGAAGAGGTTGCTCCAGCTCAACTTCATTTCTAATGTTGAGAAAGAGAAAGCAGGGCAAATTGAAATGAAATATATCGAAGAAAGGAAGAAAAAAGGACTCGTAATTAGTATTGGAGTGTGGTAAAAAGAAGTGCTGTAGAACGCACTCAGCAGTCAGCATCACTAGACAGTAGTTGTAAAATTTTGCACTGATGGTTTCTGGGTAACCATAGATAAAACTGTATATTTTTCAGCGAATGTAGAATCAGAGATGTAAAAAGGAGAGTGAGCTGGGGAGGTTACCTTCAAATCGCTCTTCGAAGATGATTTCAGAAACGGAAACCTGTGTGAGAAAATGGATAACGAGCAGAGTAAAGAGCAACATGAACTTCTTAAGCTCAGTATTCATAACCGTTAACGAAGAAGCACAGTCCGCCATTTGCGCGGACAATAGAGTTATCCCTGCGAAGTCTAGGAGGAGGATTATGGCATATTTATAGAGAGATCCAAGCCGGTTCTTCGCTCCGATTTCTCGTCGTAGATAATTACTTTTATGCCAATAAAAAGGACATGAATGAGGATGGTCCAATGAAAGGCAAAACTGACGTCGCACTGGCCAATCCATTACAGCTATCTTTTCCAAAAGGTCAAGTTAAAGGGGGCGTGAGAGGGAGCGCAGGGTCCATCTCATTTCCCACTCCTTCCCACGCAACTCCGCTCCAGCGACGACTTTGACTTGTTGGCACCACCCCAGTCAAGCCAACCTGGCGTAAAGACTCGTGTCTGGAAATGCTACTTTCATCATCTTCTCCTTTTTTTCATATAATCTCAAGTCATTCGTTGGGCCTGTTTTGGGTTAGCTTATTCGTTAGGAAATTATAAATATAATTTGTATTTGAATTATCTGTTTAACTTTTGTAGGAGTGACTTATCTTTAAACTGAGTGTTTAGATTCTTATTTAAAAAGTTAGTTGAGGTGGAAAATAACTAAAAAATGCATGAATTTTTTCATATATTATAGGATAGGATATTCTTACTACCATTTTTTGTTACTACCAATGGTACTACCATTTTTTCACCATTATATCAGAATCTTATCTATATTTGTCATTTCTCTTTCCTATTAAAATTCTGATTTAACGTGAAAAAGTGATAGTAATATTGGTAATAACAAAAAATGGTAATAAAAATATCTTATCTCATATATTATACATATTAATATTAGTTGTATATATTATTTGAAAAAAATTCTGGCGTTCGATTTCAATGAACCACAAGCCACAGACAATATCTATCTCGTATGTATTTAACCGACATTAATTCGACATAATTTTTTTCCTACCCCATCCCCTGTTCAATTAACTTCAAACTCACACTCAAATGAAAGTACTCAAGTGCCAATCTATGAGAAAAAATGCTACAAACCTTTTCATGCTATGTACACGTACACTCCACTATGAAGTTATCTACTCTACTCCAATTTGATAACTTTTCAAGATGTCCTGCAGTATAAAACATATCTCACTCATGATATGTTTTGTAGATTATGCCCATCGCCCTAAGACCTCTTTTGTATTGCTTCATTCTGTATTTGACACCCAAAACCCCAAACTTAGACACGCACGGAGGGAACGGAGAAGCTGCACGTCGGCGGCATAAACCCAAAATTGAAATTGGGCTGATCCACTATGGACAAAGGACGACGAGCTAAGGCGTTCAAAATCGGACGAACCGGAGGCTTCACGATCTCAGGCGCGTCGCCTCCTTCGATGACAAGCTTAAGCGTTTAATATTTCCCCACTCATCAGCTTCACGATCTTAGGCATGTTGGCGGCATCCTCTCATTTTCTTCCTAATTCTTTTTAAATCTAATTTGTGCCTCTTTTTTGGTATAGGAGGGCTTGCTTAAGGAGAACGCTTTCCTTTCCAATACCATGAGGAAACTCAATCGAGATGTCTCCAAGGTTCCCATTTTCCTAGCCTTGTTGTGGAATTTGATTTCTAAATTCTGATTGTAACTTGTGGCTTCGAAATTGAGTGTCCTGTTTCTAACCTGTGGCTGCGATTGTAACTTGTGGCCTTGATTTCTGAATCACGTTTCTAACTTGTGGCTTCGATTTCTGAATCACAGGTTGCAAAACCCTAGTTCTCTCAAATTAATAATCAAATGATTTTAAAAAACAAACTCTTTAAAGAGCAAATATATGAATAAACACTGAAGTTTAAAATAGTATACACAATAAATAATAAAATCAAATAAGACTGTAATTAGTTGTAATTGAATGTTGTTGTGTATAGTTTTTTTTAGGCTTCTTGGGTATTTGTAGTCAACCCAAAAAACTAGTCGTTGCATTTTCTTCTCTCTGAATCTTCAATGTTCAGCTTGACATTTGGAATATGATAATTGCATATTTTTCTTTGTTTCTTCAATTCTTTGGTGGAAATCTAGAATAGAGTTGTTGTAGTTGATTCTCCAGCATTCTTGCCATTCCATAAATTTCATTTGACCGTTGGAGAATGATCTGGACGATCTGTAACGTTTTGAGATGACCCATTGGTATAGAGGAAAAAGTTCAAGCTTGTTCTTGGTTCTTCATTAGTTGTATTTAACCTAGATTTGATTTGATTTCACCTTGATCCTTGCTAAATTCATTTGAAACTCATGAACAAATCGATCAAGTATAATAGAGAATAATATAAAAAGAAATCATGAAGCATATAGATCAAATAGGATCAAATAATAGATTTCCAGAAATCAAAGTTTCAAACTATGTGACGCAAAATCGAGTTTGTTCAAACAAACTGGAGTTTGGTTCATTCTAGAAATAACCATCACGATTTGACATTTGAAACGTATTTTAAAACAGTGGCAAACTTGATTCATTAAATGACAAACTCGAGTTTGGTTCACCCTAGGAATGACCATCGCGATTTGAGATTTGAAACACAATTTGAACATATGAGTAAAATCGAGTCAATTAGTGGCTAACTCGAGTTTTGGACTTTTAAAGAGAAAATAAGTTTAAGTCAATAAGGCTTGAAATTGGAGTTTCTAAGACTTAACTGAAGTTTTTCAGATTCAAGAAATAGAGCATAGCTCCCTACTTGTCATAAACTTGAGTTTCCAAAACTCAACTGGAGTTTTTACATTTAAGAAATAGAGTATAGCTCTTTACTTGACATAGACTCGAGTTTTCAAAATTCAACTAGAGTTTTCAAAATACTTTGAAAGCTCTCTGCTAAGAGAAAACTAAAGTTTCCTCAAACTGAGTAAAATATGAAATCATTGAAAGCTCTCGGCTTGATTCAAACTCGAGTTTTCTCAAAACATGAAAAACTTTATATAGCCATTAGCTGGGAGTAAACCGTGGTTTAGAGTATCATACTATAGTTTGTTTAATTTCAAAATATTAAATTATCTCTGTGATAAGTATATATTTTATAATTAAATAAGTATAGATTTTGAGATATTATAGATTGAATTTATTATTAATTTATACTTATTTAATTATATTTTATATTTTTCTATCTTTTATTTAATTATATGATAAAAACATATGTTAATATAAAATCTATTTCATATCCTATGTTATTTTATTTTGCAGTGGATAATTTATTAAAAGAAAATGATGAAAAAGTATCATGAAGTAAGGATCTATGGCAGCAATTATTTATCAGGATGTTATTGTGGAAGATTGAAGACGTAGGGTCCACGCAAGGAAAGGATTTATGAAATTGATTGTATTGTTGCTGGAGATACGCATAAGAAGCCAAAAATCAAAAAAGCTACAATATACCTTTTGAAAGGAATAATAAAGAATGAGATATCATGGATCAGGATTAAAGGCGTGGGCCCATAGCAATTCAAGAAAAAGAAAAACCTACATGATGTCTATAAAAGGAGAACACATGTGACGGCCAAAGGAGGAGAGCACACGAAGACGCTGACGGCAGAATAAAAAGAAGGAAAACGCAGAGTACTAGCGCGACGGGAAGGACGCAGAAGAGAGAAGACGTGACGGCAGACTTGGAGAGCAGCAGAGACGAGATTTATCCAGAGGTAGCGGCTGTTTGTTCAAGCAACTCCTCACTAGCTTCTTCGTGATTGATCTAGAGGGGAGGCGTGATTTAGTCAGTGTTTCAATTGTATCATTCTTTTTCCTGTGTCTGAACCGTTGTTCTGGATTCTATTTTAGCCATGTGTGGCTAATTTTCTTTGCAACCTAGAGGACCTATGAACTTGTTTGGATTTTAGAGTTTATTCTCATTAGTTAGTTTTGCTTAATATTAATTCAGTTTATTTAATCTTGTTTGATTGTTATTGTTTAGTGATTGGCCACCATTGAGCATGTTTTGGGGATTTAGGACTGAACTTGGCAAAGGAAATTTTAAATTGACCTTGAGATTAAATAATGTGGAATTAGATTTTTAATTTAATTTGCGTCTAGGATAGACATATACCTAGAAGCTCCACATAATCAAATTAGAATGAGCCCGAGTTGGATTGCATCTTAATTAGTCGTGTAAGACATTGCATAATTAATTGAGATAGGTATATAAATGGACCGGAAGGCATTTATAAATATTAATACTCTAGATTAGCTGATTAAATTAAGTTAAAATTAATTTCGTGGGAATAAAATCTAATAAATAAACAAGGGATTAGTGACTCTAAGTTGTCCGTTTGATATTGAATTTGCTCTCCTGAAAGTCTTTGTCGATATTTATTTTCTTATCCCATTTGCATTTCTTTCTATTCATTGAAAACAATTCTATTCAACTTAAACGAAAAAAGGACAATTTGACACATAATCACTAGCTGAATTGAGTCCCTGTGGGATGACCTTGATTTACCACTTGCTATTTTCATGACCCGTACACTTGCGGTGCTTAATTAAATTTTGGTAGCATCACTCTATCTAACACAAATTTGAGTTTACTAATACAAACTCGAGTTTGCTTTAGTTTAAAAAACTTTGAGTGCTCTCTGTTTGACATAAACCGTAGTTTGCTTTGAGTTCATAAAACTGAGCTACTCTATGTCAAGTCCAAACTCGAGTTTTGGAACCTAAACTTAGTTTTTCAATTTACCAAAGACAAACTTCACTTTGTATTTACAATTGTCAGTCATCATTAAAACTTATAAAAAACTAACGTAATTAGCTCCCGCAGTCATCAAGTCACATAAGCATAGTTAATGGTCTTAGTGACACATAATCATATTTAATACCATTGAAATCCTTATTAAATTAAAGGGACTAACATTTCAGATGAAAGGAAATTTGAAAGAAACTTGAGGATTAAAACCTATGGTTTGAAACTATAGGGACAAAAATCAAAATGAAGGTAAACTATAAGGACCAAATATTATACTTAACTGTTTTTTTTTTTTTTTTTGAATCGAAAGGCCTCTGTTGTGTGAAGAAAATTAGTTAAACATGCTTGTTATCAAAAGCAAATAACCACAAACTCTATGAAGGGTGTATGATTTCCTCATCAAATGGTGACCCCCGCTTAGCACAATTGTTTGTTTTTTTTAAACGTGATCTAAAGTCATATTGTATGACGTGATGACGCATTTCTAGTTAAAATGATTGATGAGAGTTTGCAATAGATGAATCTCATAGTTGTTTCAGTCGAACAAGTAAAAACGATCACTTTTCTGTAGCATTTTTTAAAAACTTCATTCACATAGCCTCACAGTGTGCAAGCGGTCTACTTTTTGAACCTTGAAATAAGGGTGAGGAGAGAAAATATCTAGAACTGTGTCTTTGTTTTTAAAGGCACATGTGTCCTCGTATATTAATTCTGAGGTATTGTTGGACACTAAATTTGACACATTTCCTAATCAAATTTGATAATTGATTCATTATATCGTGTGTAAGAGATTTATACTAAAATCATGTAGATGATATGTACTACTTTCTGTGTCACATACCATTGGGCTAGCTATTAAAGCCTGATGGATCACGAGCAAATATGTATGCCTGAAAGGCTGTGAATTCGAGATTTTTTTTTTTATACAAGGCGGGGGGAGGGGGATCGAACCTAAGACTTAGGGGGGGAATGAATCCCAATACCACTGCACTACAAGTAGTGCTGGTTCGAGATATTTATATTAAAACCATATGGATGATATGTATGACTTTTTGTGCCACATACCATTGGGCTGGCTATTAAAGCCTGATGGACTGCGAGCAAATTTGTGTGCCTGACTTGATTTTGGAAGGATCAAGGGATCAGGGAAAGAGGTTAGTATAAGATGGGAGGCTCGGAGCCTGGGATGGTTCAAATTAAATGTTGATGAAGCATCTAAAAGGGAAGAATAGTTAGTGGGCTGTGGTGGCTTAACAAGGGGAAATAAGGGAGAATGGATAATGGGGTTTGCAAGGAAGTTAGGAATTTGTTCAGCTATAAAAGCTGGGCTATGGGGAGTATTAACAGGGCTTCAACTAGCGAAGGAATGTAACCTGGACTGCATAATAGTGGAATCTGATTCTGTTGTTGTGATTCACTTAATAACTAAGCTGCACCAGATGCTGGTTGGCCAAAAATACTGACGAAGATATACTGGTTAATGCAAATGTTTTTTAATGTAAAATGTGTGCATGTATATAGAGAGGGAAATATGTGTGCTGATTCCCTTGCCAATGTCAGCTTTTTACATAAGGATGTTTTTGTTAGGTTTGATAGTCTTCCCGCTACTGTATCTTTGTTACTGCTTAGAGATGTAATGGGTTTATCATACCCACGTTTCATAATGATAGATAAATAAGAATGGGCTAAGGCCCTGATGTTCACAAAAAAAAAACCAAAGAGGTTCCTTAAAACTTTTTTTTTTTTTTATAAGCAAAAGTTTTGATGGGTTCAGCATTGGCCCTTACTAAGGCCAATGCATGATCCTGATCCTAAGATTCTTTAAATACTTAAGACTTATGAGATCACTTATCAATCAAAATCAAAAGACTCTCACAATAATAATAATAGAAAGAATCCTACTCTCATCTTTTTTAGACTTGTTACATGTTAACTTTCATTTCCTTGAAAGTTTGTCAAAACCGCAAGTTTTAAGTATAGGACGGCAACACGCTAGCCAAGTCCCTATTAAAGCCCGATGGTGCGCGAGCAAATTCGTTAGCCCGAAAGGCACGCTTAGCTTCTTATTATTTCGGTCATAGCCTCAGAACGTTTTCCGTTCTACTAGCCTCCCCGAGACAAAGATGATGACGCTATTGTTACTCTTCAGTTCCATTTTCCTCTTCCTGTCGTACAAATTCGCCACCGCCTATGGTAATATATTCAAGGCTTTTTATTTGTTTCTGGTTCTCTGTATCGATTTAACTTTGACCTTTTCTTTATGTTCCGCCCAGGTGACTTCACCTTGATGTCCAAGAAGCAACCGAAACACGAAGCCATCGAAGATAAGGTAAGTAATCTGATGAAAAAAAAGAAAGAAAAAACCAACGGATGGGATGGAGTTGGGGTGGGAAAAAGAAACACTCACAAATATCATTGTTCCAATCGTTGAAGAATAACGGAATGGGATGTATGAGGATGGATTCCCAAATTCCGCCTCTGCCCCCCAAACTCCATTTTTCAAGTCCTTCCGGGAGCCTGACATCGACTTTCTCCAATTCTCCGTTTCTTTTATTACTGGAATTAATATCCCTTTGATATGAAATTGCAAAATCATGTGCCGCTGTTTCATTGTTTTTTTTTTCCTAGATGAAAAAAATATTTTTTTATGAAGTGATCTTGAAAAATTCTTGCATGCTTATTTAAACTTTTGAAAGTAATTAGAATTAATAAAAATCAGATATGTAATTATTTGAGAGCAACTTTCTATTATTTTAGGAATCACTATCCAAGCACAACGTAGTTTTTATTTGTCATAAAATCTCTAAAACTGATTATTTAAAAAATTTAAACAAATATATTGAAATTTCTCAAAAATATTATTTTTGGGGAAACAAGCAAATTTTTCATTAGATATAGCTGAAATAAATGTCTCAAATGACATTTTTAGATAATTTAAAAATCATTTAATTATTTAAGCTTAAAATGTGCTTGATGCTTATATTTCAAACCCTTTTCACTCCCTTTTTCCTCTAACGATGACAATATAACTTCCGAACAATGGGTAGTTCAAGATAATCTCTTTTAACTTCCAAATAATCTCACCCCATCGACCATTCCATTCTATTGCCTTCAATACTCCCAGACAATACCAGATTCTTTTATGAACTTTAACTTTTTTTATTTTAAATAATTTATTTCAGGTTGTTTGGATTACTGGTGCTAGCCGTGGAATTGGTATAAATTGTTGGTGGTTTTCAACCATTTTTCTATTTTGATCATGACCCTTCAATTTGTCTTCGTGCATTACGCCTTTTCATTCCCCTTTGGGTTCCCATTCTTACATTCTATAATGCTAATCCCCAGTTATTCTTATAGTTTGTCAATATGATGATGGCTAAATCAAGCTTGTTGATTTATGATACTAAATTACTAATTCGTGTGCTTTTACAACCATGCATAGTTTTGATAAAGAAGCATATATTTTGTTAACTATCTGAGCTACAACGAGTAGTTTACATCAAAATTAATTTAATTTTTGTACAGATTGGTGCCAAAAATATAAACCATTCTGGGATTCATTAATGAAGAGGCAATAACCATTCTTTCAACAAACTTTTTCTCAAATGTCATATAAGACTGTTTTATTCCTTGTTATTTTGATATTTGGGTGACTATGTTTTTGTCTGCGGTAATGAGTTCATATTTTTCCTGACATTTTATCTCAACACCAAATTTTCTTTGTAGATTTTGTTTTTTGATACACAAAAGTTTAGGTGAGTTGCATTCTGAAAGTATGAAGAGTGCTTGTAGAAGCACTTATAGATTATCTACAAATGAGGTACTTGTATTGGCAGTAACGCAATACGATATAAACCCCCACCCTTGTGGAGGTATGAGCTATATCATTGCCAACTATATCAACTATTGTTGGGAATTTTTCTTTGTAGATTTTGATTATATGATTGTTGGAAATTCTTTTCTGAGATTTTTCTTCACCTAATTGATGTATTAGTAATATCTTTGCTTCCAGGCTATAACTATTTGGAGTCCTATTTGGATTTAATTTTTTATGCATAACTAAGTGTCTGTTTTCCTTTTTTCTTAATGTGTGTGAAGGGGAGATTCTAGCTAAGCAACTTGCAAGATTGGGAGCCAAGATAATAATCTCTGCGAGGAATGAAGCTGAACTTGAGCGAGTAAAGCAACAGCTGAAAGGTATGCACTGTCATATAGAAGTATGCTAGAATGTGTAACGAGCTTATTTAATATCTTAGCACACTCTTGAATGCATGGGTTGGCGTACTTTTAGGTAAATATGCGCCTAGCGAGGTCAAGATTTTGCCACTGGATTTAACAACTGGTGAGGATTCTCTTAAGAAGGCTGTTGAGAAAGCAGAATCATTGTTTCCTGGTTCTGGTGTTGATTACATGATTCATAATGCTGCTTTTGAGCGTCCTGTAAGTGACTGATTGCTTCATCTAATGGTTAGGTCACTAATTAAGAATTCAATTAGAACATGATAGTTGTTGGTTATTGTTTAACTAGATGGGTGGCATATGAATGCAAAAGCTGAAAATAGAGAAATTGTTACGTTGGCCTTTCTGGCTGTCTTTTGTTAGCCTGGCCTATAGTTTTTATTATTATCTATCTTATCTGATTTATTTGAATTTTGCATGTGACTTCGTTGTTAATAGTTTGACTTGATTCTTTGTGTATTTACTTGATCCTGTAAGTTTTGTTTTTTTAACTTCACTCCTGAATCCATCGTTGCCAGCATGTCATTTGTTTTATCCAGTTCAGGAGTTCATTTCTAATGCTATGTAACAGGGGGCGCTACCAGTCTTTCTCATTAGATATTGATGGAATGGGTTTAATAGGTTTGAATGGTGGGAAATATATGTTATAGTATAAGTCAGAATTTGAAACTTATAGACTAACAAAGCTAAGAGGAGAATCTCGAGTATTGATCTAAATAACCTGGCCAGTACTGTAGAGAAATAATAATCTGTATTACTTATCTATTCATGTACAGAAGATGTCTATTTATACAAGAGGAGAGAGCCTTAGTATTGATGGCTCTTAATGACAATTAACTACTAATCCCTACTAATCCCTGATTTCCTTTAGTCCCTGAGTATTAGGGATACTAATTACTAATTGATTATTTCCTAACACCTCCTCAAGTTGGAGCATATCATGCCCAACTTGTTACGAAGATAAAAAAACTGATAAAAACTTATTTCATACACTCCCCCTCAAGCTGAACACAGCTTGAATGTGAGGAACAACTTCACCAAGAATAACAATCCAACAGCTTCACCAAGAACCCAATCAACAAAGAGTACCAAACCAGAGTTGAAGCTGCAGCAAACGATCTCACAAGAGACGAAACCAACAACCAAAACACCTCACAAGAGGCAAAGAGCAAACAGCTCGCACAAGGACCACCAAACAGCAAATAATTGCCCAAAATAGCCAAATGACAGAAGATGCCAACTCACAATTTGGAATGAAGAACCCAGATCCTAAAACCCAATAAGCCAACCACAAGTACGGCGCCAAATACAAAGCACTTCACGAACGTGCTGGAAAACATAACAAACAAAAATCCAGCCACTAGAAACAAGTGAATGTGAACAAAACAAAACGCTGACTTTGTTGAAATAGTGGATACAACTGAACTAAATCTCACGACACAACTGAACTAAATCTCACAACACAACCTTTGAAGCAAAGAACCGGCCTATTCACACCGGGAATGAAGATTCAATGTTGGAGATTGTAGCACGACCAGAAAATGAGGACTACAACCAAACAACACCTGGGCGATTAAAACACAATCCTAGTAGCCAAATAACATACTTCCATAACCAGGAAGCAAATAACCACCGAACCAAAAACAAATTGACCAGAAAACAAACTTCACAGATCAGATCGAGCACCGCAAACACAAGAGAGGAAGAAACTTTCTTCTCCTCCATCACCAGCAAGTCAGCAACCTTCCACCAAGTTTTTCACTAAACTCCTTCCACCAAACCAGCAAGCAGAGCCACAAACATAAGCTTGAGATTTGACCCTCACCTCCACAAATCACCTTCACCATCATCTCCTCGACTGAATCCTGCAAACTTTGCTGGAAATGCAGAGCACCACTGGATTACAGAGTCGTCGGAATCTGGAAATAATCACCGGAAACTAGAAAACAGTCGCCGGAAAATTCAAAACATCGCCGGAAAACACCAAGCCTTGGGAAATAGCCGGAAATGAGGAGATGAAGCCAAATCAAGAAGCTACCAGCGAAGACTCTGTCCCACGAGCTTCCATGCGCCGTCACCGTGAAGCTGCCGGTGAAGCGCGTGTCGTCCACGCTCCGTCACAGAGACATCGGATGGTCACCAAATTTCAAGCTAACGACGATCTGAGGATGGGTAATTCGGTGGTGGGGCGCGTGTACCGAGAAATGGACCGATTCGAAGTTCAAACTCTATTTCTCTCTCTCACCGTTTCTGTTCAGACAGAGCACACCAGAAAAAAAACTTGTACAGACGTGAACTCATCCACCAGGAAAAGAACTCACCTCTGATACCATGTAGAGAAATAATAATCTGTATTACTTATCTATTCATGTACAGAAGATGTCTATTTATACAAGAGGAGAGAGCCTTAGTATTGATGGCTCTTAATGACAATTAACTACTAATCCCTGATTTCCTCTAATCCTTGATTATTAGGGATACTAATTACTAATTGATTATTTTCTAACAAGTACAAACAAATTTTATTGAGCTCAAACTCACTGACAATAACTGATTCCTATTCTTAAGACAACGTGCCACAAACTGACAGCACATTATGTAAAGAAAACCAACATCTGACAGCATAACACATGAGAAAAGCTAACATCTAAGTGAATTCCGCACATCATGGAAGTTACTCCCTTTGTATAGCAGATTATCCCTACTCTCTCCTGCTTTATTTCTCTCCTTTCTTCTGCTGTACGTCATGATGGGTTGTAAATATTCTATCAGATATTCCTCCTATTCTCTGCATGGCATTGTCCATGGAAATGCTATTACTCATTATTTGCTATTTTTGGTTCACATTCATGCATTCAGTTATCAACAACAACCGCATGCCTTACCCAAGAGGCGGGGTCGATTACTGAACTGCACGTTGCTATTGCATTCTATCAACAACTTAATCTTTGGGTATATTGTTAATCAAAAGGTCCTTGCTCAATAACTTCACGAGCTGGTCTACCCCCTCACCGACTCTTCCAATATCCTTCTTTGTATATGCTTGGACCACCTAAAATGATTTTCTACCATTTTATAATAGATGTCATGCCAGCTCTTCCTCATATATGTTTCTGTGAATTTTTTCTTTTCGTGTATGTCCACACATTCATCTCAATATCCAACTTCAGTTATGAACAAATTTACTTTGGCAATGCAAAGTTGATAAGATAGTCTAACATTTTCTGTTTAACACTAACACGACTCCCAACAATTTTGGTAAATAAATGTTTCATCACCTCATGTTAGAATTATATAATGATGCGCCTGAGCCAAGGACTTGAGGTCGAAAAGAGGAATACAAGGAAAAGATCGATGAAGACCAAGAGATCTGTTGTGGGGTTGCATCAATTGTCTTCAGGTGAATGATGGGGGAAAATGGAGCATGTGGAAGAAGGCAGCTTGGATGCATCTTAATGTGGTGCGAGATTATTCAGGGTTAGAGGGGTTGGCTGATTAGGATCTCTTAAACATAGTGGAGTAGTTTGTTCCAAGAAAAGCATGAAATAGGGGATGAAATGAATGCACATCTGGAGACATGGATAGAAGGAACCATTGGAATTTCTAATACCATATGAAGCTATGTAGATCAGATGTGAGATGTTTGTACTCCTTACATTGTCTTATTTTTAGGGACAAATAGAAAGGAAATACAAGTGCCATATAACAAAGTCCTGAACGTAGACAATATTATGTACTACACAAATACATACTCAAATATTTACACTATTCATACGAGTTTATTTGGATTTGTTTGAGTTTCCTATATAAAGGTATGCTGTCAGACAAGACAGCCTAGGGAATTTTACCGTTTGTCTTGGATAAAATTATTATTTTTCATTGTTCTTTGTTCCTCAGTTCCTGCTATACATTGCAATTTACCTATCTATTTCTTTAATTTGCGTTCATCTGAATCTGCTTTGCAGAAAAGTTCTGCTTTAGATGTAACTGAGGAAAGTCTCAAGGTATATCATAATGGAGACTCTGAATCGCTGCTATGTCTAAGCTTCTCTTTGAAAGATCGCTTATCTTTTTGTTGAAAGTAATCTTATTAATATATACATACACTCATATATATTGCATTGCTTCTTCCTTCTAAGTAGGCAACGTTTGATGTCAATGTTTTTGGAACAATAACTCTCACACGGCTCTTGGCACCTTTAATGTTGAGGCGGGGGCAAGGTCATTTTGTGGTGGTAAGTGATAATTCTTGGATGATATTTAGTATTGGTTATGGAATCTGAATAGTGGGAGTACTTTAAGAGGGTGAGAAATATGTGGATCATGCAAAAAGAGGTTTGCAACTAATTTGTTTATCTGTTGAGAAGAGCTATGCCTTAAAGTAGAAAGGAATTGCCAGCCTTTTCAACTACAGTTAACTCAATTTATGAATTCATTACTTCAACTGTCTCGTTAAAACACATTGTTATATGTTTTTATGTTTTGCGTGCATCAATATCCTAAAGTTGGACAATGTGAGATTGTTTTTCTTCTTATTTCCCAATTTTCTATTGACAATATCTGT
This sequence comes from Acacia confusa, assembly GCA_037074495.1. NCBI lineage: Eukaryota > Viridiplantae > Streptophyta > Magnoliopsida > Fabales > Fabaceae > Acacia > Acacia confusa. Next base: position 69,619 of record CM073507.1, on the reverse strand, counting down.
TGTTCTTTGTTTGCACACAGATAAGCAGTGCTGCAGGGAAGACCCCTGCCCCAGGTCAGGCTGTTTACTCTGCGTCCAAACATGCTCTGAATGGGTACTTTCATTCCTTGCGTTCTGAGGTATGTACATAGTTCATTTGTCTCCAAAAGAAAAGTCAGTAACTGACAGCATAAACTATGTAACTATGATTACAGATCTTTGAAAAAGAGAGGCAGGAAAAAAAAACAGTTGTTAATACATATTTGGTTTACTTGGTCATTCCTACTAAGCTTTTATGATTGCAGCTTTGTCAAAAAGGAATCAGAGTAACTGTTGTCTGTCCTGGACCAATAGAAACGTCAAATGTTTCTGAAGCAAAACCTTTGGAGAAGGGCTTATCTGAGGTGTGTTCCGGTGCTAATTCATCATCCTTTGCTTGTGTAGAGATTCTAATTGGGCCTTTTTTCCCTTAGTTTCTTCCAACCATGTGGGCAATGCAGCTATGTATCGTAATTTCTAAATTAAAGCAAGTGCAAAATACATGACAGTTGTCTATAATTTTGATTTTCTAGTTTGAATTCATGGAAACATGCTATGCTAGAACGAAGAAAGTTGCTTTCATGATTTCTTAAGCATTTGCAACTATTAAATTTATGAACAATATATTCTCAAATTTCCCCTTATCTGTTTTATTATGGTCAGGTGTCTTTTCTGCCCTTTGCCAGGCATATAGCTTGCTAAACGCATATTGGCTAAATGGGGAAAAATTTGCTAAAGTCTATTTAACTTTATTATGGTAAAAAAGAGAAATAAATTATATTACATAGATTGAGGTGAGGAACAAAGGGCCAAGTCCCGAACCATATTCTTATTGTTGAATTTTTGTTTGCTTCTTGTTACAAATATCAACGTACTTGAGACAGAAGCGTGTGCCAGCAGAAAGGTGTGCGGAACTCATTATCATTGCTGCAACCTATGGCTTAAAGGAAGCTTGGATATCATATCAGGTATATTATATTCATTGGTGTTAGTAGGTCACTTCGAATTTCATAGTGGATTAGACATCTCTGCTGCTGGAAATGCTGAGCTGAACTCTTTTGCAGCCTGTGCTTGCCATAATGTATCTTGTTCAGTACATGCCAACAATCGGTTATTGGATCATGGACAAGGTTGTAACCAGCTCTCCAAAATGTTTTTTCTTTAGTCTCTATGATTTGTAAGGTTTATTCTCTTCTTCAGTATAACATCGGATAAAATATCTCTATGATACTTAAATTAACTGATAAAAATGACTTATAGGTTGGTAAGAATCGAGTGGAAGTTGCCGCACAGAAGGGAAACACGTATTCATTGAGCCTACTTCTTGGAAAGAAGGCAGCGTAGTGCTCATTGGTGTATATTTGGGGCATGTCCTTGATATATTTGGTTATTGTAAATGCCCCCTACAATTTCTAGTTGGGGAGATATGTTACTTTTACAGCCTCTGTAGGGGCCTATTTGGAGAAATAAAATCTAAGTTTTGTCACAAGTCTGTTATAAACTTCAGTTCAGGTACCCGATTATGTAACCTCTGATATTTGAAGAAGAAGCAATTACTTTGCTAATCCTCAAGAACAGCTAACTCTCTAATAACTAAATAAGTCAACTAAATAAGTCAGAATCTGTAACTTACTAATTATTAAAGCCCAGGTATTCTCTTAACTATTCGATGATCTTATTGATAGATTTAGAAGCCAATAATTAGGACTAGGTTTATAGAAAGCGACTCTAATATGAAATTCAAATAAATAATCAATAAATCTAAATCCTAATAACAAAATCTATCTAGTTGTGATAGATAATTAATAAATCTAAATCCTAACAACTAAATATATCTAGTTGTGATAGATATTTATTTCATAAAGATAATAAAAATAATTAAAACATACTCGATAAAATAAATAATAAAAGATAATTAAATAGATAAAATGAATTAATTCCTAAGATGCTTATTTTAATGACCATTGTTTAAAGACCAATTACATGTCGAGAAATCCTACCATTATGCGGGTTATCTACGCTATCAGGCCTTTTCATAGTTTCCCATATAAAATTCATCCATTGCGATAATTCAAAGGAAATTCCAACGCCAAGGACCGTAACAATTGAAGGCATGGATCATATGAGCAGTGCATTTTAAGCAAAATCTGAACAGAGGTACAAATAATAAATGAGGTGCGTTTGAGTACAGGGACATACCCTGCCGATTATGACTGCATGCCAATGCCAATTCCAATGGTCCTGGTTTATCTAGGATACTCCCTCTGGTCTTTATTATAAGGTAAAAATTAACAATTCTCACATACTGATGCAAACAGTTGAAGTTAATAAAGTTGTCTTAAAATTTAAGTAATTTTCAATATTGCTCTTACTAATACACTAAATTCTAATATTCTATTAATTATTACTTTCACCCAATATCTTTATTAACTAGGGGTATACATGAAAAAAAGATACTTAATGTTCATTGGGACAAGCAAGTGCCTTATAAAAAAGATCAAATAAAATTGCTAGTTGGTGTTTTATAATAAAGATAAGGAGTATATCGGAATCTTGTATTTTATTGATGCTAAATTAATCCTAAGCTTGAGCAGTAACAGGGGGATGTGGAGTAAGGAGAGGGGAGTGTGATATGAAGGAGAGGGATGAAGCTTGGCTTTGGTTCTTGTGTGTCTGCCAGGGCTGGTTTTTGAGCCACTTCTTTATCATGGACAAGGACAATCCAATGGAGCTACCCATGGGCGGAGCCAGGGGCGGACCCAAGAATTTTATTGACGAGGGCCGAAAATAAAAAATATTTTGTCATAAATAAAAGTACTTAAATTATAATATATACCTAGTATAAAAAAAAATTGAAAAAAATCAATTACATAAATTAAAATGGCTTCACTTAAGTCTTATTTTACGTGTTTTCATAGTGTGAAACTCATTTATAATTGAATCTATGTTAAAACTCAAAACAATGATAGACTTTTCAATTCTTACTACTCCTTGACATGATTCAAATGTAGTTAATAAATTAATCAAATATAAATATTTAAGAATGTCATATTTAAAATGTTGTAACTCCATGTTTAATATATATACTTGTGTATTGATTTCTTTTGCCAACAATTGAATATATTTATAGTATCATTTTAGATCTTTGTTATTTAATTATTCAAAAAACTATTGTAAAGTAAATAGAAAATGTTTTAGACCACGCAATATATATAAAAAGCTGGTTTCGATTTAAAGTTCACACTCTATAAACTCACAGTTGCTTGGCCACCAAAAAGTGTTAGTTCTCAACTTAAGTTTTGATGATAAAAATACTTGTTAGTTGTTAGATTTATCAAGAACTAGAGTTCCGAAGATTAAAACTTGAGTTTAGAGAAGTTGAGCAGTAAGAACTCGAGTTCTTGGGAGTAGAACTCGAGTTCGCGGCCTCTGATAAGGAAGTTCTCAATCTGATAAGTTGAGAACTCGAGTTTTTAGGAGTAGAACTCGAGTTCACGCCTTCTGATAAAAAAGCTCTCAATCTGTCAAATTGAGAACTTGAGTTCTTGGGAGTAGAACTTGAGTTCGCGGCCTTTGCATCATATAAAAATTTTTCAATCCATGAGAACTAGAGTTCTTTGGTCAAGAACTAGAGTTCTTCATTCAAGAACTAGAATTTTTGACATAAGAACTCGAGTTCGCAAAATTATGTTCTGTCCAGAATTCTTCAGGAACATAAGAACTAGAGTTCATGACTAGAGTTCTTGAACAAGAACTAGAGTTCTTCATTTTGTAAAACAGCGAAGTTCCTTTGCAAACACAAGAACTAGAGTTCTCATTCAAGAACTAGAGTTCTTGAGAAAGAATTAGAGTTCTTTATAAGGAAAAAAGCTCGGACCTTTTTGGAAAGTACAAGAACTAGAGTTCTTGCATATAGAACTAAAGTTTTAAAGTAGAGTTTTTCTTTAAGAACTCGAGTTCCTTTGAAACTGGGTCTGGGCCATTACACAGAACTAGAGTTCTTATACGGAAAAAACTGCGAATCATTTCTGGAACTCTCCAAATGCTTTGAACTTAAGCCGATACTTACCAGATTGATAAATAATCATTTATAAAACACTTTCAACATGTTTGCTAGTGATTTCAGGATTCAAAACGAAGCAATAAATGAAAAGTAACATAAAGCGAATGTTCACGTCATCACATTTATTGCACAGCATAAAGAGCAGAAAAACAGAGCAACATATGGAATTAACGCTGCAGCAGAACAAAGACATTCTTCGAGACATTCTTATTCCAGCTTTCAAGTACAACCAACGACACAATACATTAAATGTAAGAAGCTGAAGATTCAACGGTCCATTCTGATTAACGAGGAACTTGAGCCTAACGGAAATTTAAACAAGTGACAACGGTCACCTTCCAGTTTCTCCCAACGGCATTAATGGCGAAGGATATAAAAGCCCAAGCATTCAATATCGCCAACCACCGAAACTCTGCACATTTACTCTGAGTTATTATCTTATCAGTTTCATTACTCTCAACTTGTACTTCAGTAATCATTTATTATTCAACTCGTGAGGAGTTACTTAAACATTCAATTTTCATTCGTTTGTAAAATCTTAAGGTTGTGGAACCTTAAGTAAGGGTGTACAATTACAAGTAGTAAGGGGGAGTGAGTCTGAGGGATCATTCCGAGTTGTGTAATTGTATTCTGAAGATAGTGAAAAATCCCAAGGTGTTCTTGGGGACTTGACGTAGGTCAGGATAGACCGAACCAGGATAAATTCTCTCATATTCCTTCTCCTTTAAACTCTTGTTCAGTTAGTTCATTAATTTGTGAAAATTTTGATTAAGCAGTTAGATTTTTAAATCACCTATTCACCCCCCTCTAGGTGATATTTCATCTTCAAAAAGTCTATATTTTTTGAACCTAATTATTTTATTTCATATATATATAATTTAGTTTTTAAAAAAAAAATAGGGGGGGATCAGGCCACCCCTAGCCCCCTTAGCCCCCCTATGTCCGCCATTGGGCGGAGCCACATTAGTGATTGGGGGGCATTGAATTTTGAAACTTTTTTTAAACAATAGGGAAAGAAAATTTTTTTTGAAGAGTGATTGTCCATAAAAATAAAAGGGTTAAGGTGCAAAAATACACATATGTTTTTCCTCCAGAGGCGCTCAGCGCCATATGTTTTTTTTTGTGCAAAAATACACACGCCGTTAGGTTTTAGTAGCAAAAATACCACTTCCGTTAGTTGACCGTTAACCATGGTGAAATTACTCTTTTGCCCTTAACCCTTTTCTTTTTTAATTATTTTAAACTAAGGGTAAAAAGGTAATTTCACTATGGTTAACGGTCAACTAACGATCAGTTAACGGTCAACTAACGGAAGTGACATTTTTGCTCCTAAAACCTAACGGCGTGTGTATTTTTACACAAAAAAAAACATATGGTGCTGAGCGCTCCTGGAGGAAAAACATATGTGTATTTTTGCACCTTAACCCAAAATAAAATATACCCTCTCTTTATTTATCTATTTCCATGTTGCTATGCATCTAAAACAGGGAAAGAAAAAAAATAAAAGTTTGGAGTGTTCACTTTAGGTGTAAAAACCATGTTTTGTATACTTATTTGGTCTTCATTTATTTTGTCCAGGAAAGGTAAGCTTAAATTTTTATTTGTGTGTGTGTATGTGTGTGTGTGTGTGTATGTGTGTTGGTTAGGAGTAATAAAGTTCCACTATTATTTGAGCTATGAGAGAGATTAAAGTTTAAGTTTCTTCTATTTTTTTTATTATTATTGTAAATTGGAAATTATATCAATTGTTATTATTGTCATTTTAGGATGGAAATGTATTATACAAAATCAAATGGTACTGGTACTAAACATTCTCAATCCGAATCTTCTTAAAAAAAAAAATTTCCGGGGCGTTGCCCCTGAACCCCCAACCTCAACCGCCCATGGTGCCCCCCCTTAACAAAATTTCTTGCTCCGCCCCTGGAGCTACCAACCCTAGTTCACTCACAAACCAAGAGTTTGGCAATTAATATGTTATCTTGCGAGTACTCCTCTTGTTCTTGACAATCGGGGGAGAAACCTAGCCATGTCTCTGCGCCATCTTTTCACTAACTATTCGCTGCATAGACAACAAGATATAAACGATAAATAAATAAATGTTCGTTCTGATAAATATTAAATATACAAATTCTAGAGAAAATTCTATTTAAATATCAATTGAATTTGTAAAATCTCTAAAACTCTATTAAACTTGTTAAAAGACTAAGAAGGCAGGAGGGCCAATGACGGATATATAAATTCAGGTGAATGTACCTTTTTGCCCTTAGTTTTTGAATAAATTAAAAAAAAGAATATGATCCTCACGGAGGGGCACCATAGTTGACCGCCGAACGGTCTTCAACCGTTGGCCCCTAGGCTCGGGCGCCAATGACCTGAGATCTAGCGATGTCTTTTTTTTTTGAGTGAAGTTGAATCTTTTTTTTTTTTGAAAAAAATATTTAATGAGAGTGAAGAAGATGGAGTTCAAACCCACCCCATCTTCATGGGGCCAAGTGGCCCGATGATCCTTTAATATATAAAAATTTCGTAATTACCAACTCGTTAATAGTATTTACAAGTTCATGGTAATTATCAATATTTTTGTCAGGTTTTTTGCAAGTCTCTCTTATGAGACAACAAATAAGGGTTAATTATAACAAATATTGTAATAAGAATTACCAATTCGTTAATGATATTTATAAGTTTCGTAATAATAGTTACTAATGCTTTTGTCAGGTTTTTTCCAAGCTTTGCATAAATAAGAATCATATATTTATTAATGCATATATATATTAAAGAAACTAAGTGGCTTAGTAGTTGAGCCATTTGGCCCCATAAAGGTGGGGTGGGTTTGAATCCCATCTTCTTCAATTTCATTCAATATTTTTTCAAAACAAAAGATTTAACCCCACCCTTAAAAAATAAAAGACCTCACCGAATCTTAGCCTATTAGCGACTGGCCACGGTCGCCCTCCGGCGAGAGTCATATTTCTTTTTTTTAGTTTATGTAAAAACTAAAGATAAAAGGTAAATTTACCTAAATTTGCATATCTTTATTGGTCCTCCTACCTTCTTAGCCTTTTAACAAATTCAGTGGGCTTTTGGTGTTTTTGTAAATTCAAATAGTATTGAGGTGGAATTTTCTCAAATTCTACATGATATCAGATATCCGTCGTAATAGTTTTTTTTTATTAAGCGTCAATACATAATCGTTAAAATCAGCTGATATAATAAATTTCAGTTTGCATCTAATCGGAGTATTAGGTGCAAACACAAATGTTAATAATTTACAATAATGTTAAAATCCGTACATTACATTTAAAAAAAAAAGATTAAGGGAGGTCTTCACCTTTTCTAACAAATATTTTTCTCAATGTTTCAATTTGTATTTTTTTTTAATGAGGTGAAGTCACTTACTTCCTCAATGAATAATTTCTACCACTTTATCTGAAATTTACATTAAATCCTCGACCCTTATATTTTAAATTTATATGAAAAATTTAAAACTTATATATATAACTGCATAAATTTAATACTTGTCTTCTAACATTTGTTATACTAATTATATAGATTATCTTATCATTCATGAGTAATTAAATCGTTATAAAAAATTAATAATTAATTTTATTTATTCTTTTATCAAAATCTAAAAATATTTTGATATTACCTTATACTTCCTATGGTCCTAGATATAAGATAAAATTTTCATATTTGTCAACATTTTTCTAATTTACTTCTCATTATACTCTCTCAATAATAATTAAAGAGGAGAGGGAATAAGGTAATTAAGGAAGATTATTAGGATATTTTAGAAAATACATATCATATTAAATAATTTAATTAATTTTTTAATATAATTTAATTAGATAAATACATTTTATATTAAGGACATGAGAGAGTACTCTAATTCTTTAGTTTTTAAACACTCTAGTAGCAACTTTACATGAATTAAGAAAATTAATTTTTTTTCTTCTAAAACATCAAAATTGTTTAATTAATTTAAAAATATTGGATAAAAAATCAATATTTTAGACAAAAGTAACATGACAAAAGCGACGTCGGATGCCCACGTGGGGGGAGGGGTTTGGTACACCCAACCATGTGGCTTGAGATCTTGAAGAGCTGCTTGCTAAATCCGCATGGAACCCATTTTTCTCGCCCCCTGTTTGAGCTTTACATGTTTCTCAGTCGCAGCGCCGTAACCTTTGCAGTGAACTAATTCTTTTCGCTTATTTGGTTTTTTCATCATTTTAATTTTTGTGATCATTCTCATTAATCATGGCGAAAATAGAGAACAAGCAGGTCATATTTAAAAATTTCATAGATCGAGCTCCTCAGGAGACTGATTTGGAACTCAAAGTTTCAAAAATCGGGCCGAAGGTTCCCGCAGGATCAGGAGCTTTTCTCGTTAAGAATCTCTACCTCTCTTGCGACCCTTACATGCGGGGTCGCATGCGTGATTTCCACGGATCTTATATTCCGTCCTTTGTTCCTGGTCAGGTATGTATTTCTTCCTACAATCCTCTTCTGTTTGCTAAATTCATTTCACTGTTCTTTCTCCCTTTAATTACTGGGGTCTCTGTTATTGCTCCAAAACAGACATATATTCGCGGCAAATGTTATCTTTTTTGAAGAATGCCCCCTTAGTTGTGCGTCTCAATTCTCCCACCTCATGTATGAGTTTTAACTTTTGGGAAACTAATTGCAGACTTATCTGTTCTTCTAGTACCAAGTTACTAAAAGTGGAAAACCATTTTTCGTTCGGGACAACTCTCCTGTGCGCATCGCCTACTGCGATGAGTTGGCAGAGAATCGAAATGCTTGTTCGTCTGACTCATATAATTTTTTCAATTATATTCGCCGGAATGCCTTTGCATTCCTCTACAGTCCACACTGATGTTATTAAGCACCTGGCATGTGCGGTACGCAACACCAAGCTGACGAAGAAAAACAAAGATAGCATTTTCTTTGGAAAATTACAAGTAGAATAATCACATTGAGAAATGTTGTATCTTTCAAGGAGCCAGGAGTTATTTCCTCATGAAATACTCAAGAAAAGGATTCATTGAAATTTTGAGGACAAACTAAAGCAGCCTGGGATATTCTTACTCTCCTTCCTGTGATAAACTTCTTTATATTGTCTTTTGACCTACAACAGCAGTCAGCTTAGAGTTGTCGACTGTGATATAATTGCTTAGAATATAGCTTTTCTTTTAGGGGGATATTTGTCCGGTAATTTCTCTGAGTTAGTGTATTTTGTTGAAGGTTGTTGAAGGATTCGGTGTATCTAAAGTTGTGCATTCTGATGATCCAAATTTCAAGCCTGGTGATTTGGTTTCGGGGTTGACGGGCTGGGAAGAGTACAGTTTGATAAAAAAGACTGAGCAGTTGAGAAAAATTCAGCTAGATGATATTCCTCTCTCGTACCACGTGGGTCTTCTTGGTATGGCACTCCAAGTGGGTTAATATAATATTTGATCATCAAGTTTCAAACCATAGTTTTTATTCCCTTAAGTTTCATTTCGTTTAAAACAATGATTCCTATACTTTAATAAATACTTGGGCCGTTTTGCCCCTTGAGAGACCAAAATTAGGGCAAACTTGAGAAACAAAATAATGTATTAACCCAATAGATAACTTTGGATCTATAATTTCCCTGCCTTTCATACATACATAAAGCATATGCAGTTATGCGCGCATGCGTATTCTACTTTATTCTGGTTTTATTCTTTTAAACCACTGAATTAACTAATGACATCTTGCTTCAGTCTATCTTTTCACCTTTAAAATAAATTTTAATTGCTCATCCAATAATGATTTTTTGGCTTTGGTGAAGACCAGAAGCTAAGTTGATATCTAAGTTTTTGAAGTTTTCAAGCCTTCTTTTTGTCAATTTATTGATATGTTGGGCCAAACAATTTAGCATTGCACACTCTTTTCTTCTCTTCTTTTATTTCTTTGTTTTTAAGGAATACAATTCAATTGATTGATATTTGCTTATGGGTGCAATTATCTATTCTATGGTGGCATTTGTAGGACCTTGAAATTGAATACCTTTTTTTTTTTCTTCTTTTAATGAAAGTAGACTGAATACTCTCATCATCTGTACTTTTTCTATAATTTTCCTTAGACATCATCATCAGGTGATCCAGTTGACAGGTTTTGGTAACTGGTGTATCCACCATGTCATCTTTTCAATCCTGTAGGGATGCCAGGTTTCACTGCTTATGCAGGATTCTATGAGGTCTGCTCCCCCAACAGAGGAGAGCACGTTTTTGTATCAGCAGCTTCAGGTGCAGTAGGTCAACTTGTAGGCCAACTTGCTAAGTTGCATGGGTGCTATGTCGTTGGAAGTGCTGGCTCAAACCAAAAGGTCAGTTTCGCTTATTATTCTTTGAACCGACACTGCTGTTTCCCCCATTATGTTCAAAATAATATATATATATATATATATATATATATATATATATATATATATTGTTAAATATCTTGTTAGGTCGATCTTCTGAAAAATAAACTTGGATTCGACGAAGCATTTAACTACAAAGAAGAACAAGACTTGAATGCAGCTTTAAAAAGGTGAGTTTAAAAATGACAATGAAGAATTATTGGATACCTCCATACATTACATGGCCTTACAATAGAAAAGAAATAATGTTCCTTGCACAAGCAAGTTTTCCCTTGGCTGATTTTAACGATTTTCCACCCTGAATACTGAAGGACATGCCTTGTGTTTTCTCCTGACACAGGTATTTCCCACAAGGCATTGATATCTACTTTGATAATGTCGGCGGTGAAATGCTTGATGCAGCTCTTCTTAACATGAAAATTCACGGTAGGATTGCTGTTTGTGGGATGGTGTCTCAGCATAGCCTCTCTGATCCCAAGGGGATTCACAATTTGTTCAATCTTATAACTACGCGCATCAGGATGCAGGGTTTTCTGCAAAGTGATTACTTGCACTTGTACCCACGCTTTTTGGAACATGTTATAGGTTACTACAGACAGGGCAAGATTGTGTATGTTGAAGACGTTAGTGAAGGTCTGGCTAGTGCTCCTGCTGCTCTTGCTGGACTTTTTTCTGGTAAGAATGTTGGTAAGCAAGTCATTCGCGTTGCCCATGAATGATTTCTTGTTTCTTTTCTTTCTTCCTTCACCGCCTCCACCCCCTCCCTCCAAACAAAAGAAGGGAAAGAAAGTAAAGAAAAGAAGATGTTTTGACTTTATAAATTACTAGTATTACCTTTGGGAGTGTTTGGACCAAGCTGGATTGGTCTGATAATCTCATGGTCGTGGATTGGCCGAAAAGGAATATGTTACCAAATATGTGCAAACATTTTACAAGTCAAAGCATGAGTCAAAATGTTTTACAAGTCAAACATTTTGCAAGAGAATTAAGCTTGCGTTTAGATTAAATTTGTTAAAATAAAGTCATCTCAAATTAGAGTTTGTGATTTGATTAGGGTTAAGGTGCACTCAATCTCTGAAGTATTTTCTCATGTGCACTTAGTACCCTAAAATTGTTTGTGGTGTATTTTCACTCATGAGGTTATTAAATTGGTGCAATCTCATCCGGATCTAGCTTTTTAGTCAGTTTGGCAGTTAAGTTGGTGAGTTAGGTCTCCTATCAAAGCTTTTAATCCCCACATACAAGACAATAGGATTATGATTGGAGAAATCTATTCTCGAATGTACCTTAAGATATGAATCAGGCATGGTATGAAGCAGATTGCAATTTGCTAATGCTCTGTTAAGGCGCTATAGAGTCTAGAACAACCTGCTAGGCATGGTCTCTTCCAAGTCATTCTTGGACCAATTACTCCCAAATCTATAAGCCTGCGGTCATTAATTCGGTCTCGAAACCACTGCATACGATGAGGGTTTCCATTCCTACTCCTGATACGCTCGTCAACAGAGCAGATGTCGCTAAAGTCTCCTATAACGCTCCATGGGTCTGTAATGCCTTCTGACAATCTCCATAAATTGTCCCAAAGTATCTCACGAAGATTCGTATGCCGTATTGCATAAATAACAACAAGAAGGAAGGATGGAAGATAGGCGTTATGGAATTTAAGGTGGAAGAACTAAGTATCTTCCTCCAGAACTATCATTGTAATTCTCAGAGTTCCAGGCAACTGCCAGCCCCCCTGAGCGACCCGAATTGGGGACAATTTGAACCGTATCAAAGCTTATTTGACCCAAAGCTCTAAACCGATTGATGTTGTCTGTTTTTGTTTCTGTTAGCACTAAAATACTGGGCTTAGGCCCATCACACAGCAACTTAAGATTTCTAAGGAGGCCTTTTCCACAGGCTCCCCTAGTGTTCCAATAAAAAATACAATCCATAAAAAAAAAACTTTTAATACATAGGCCCAAACATTATCGAGACATTTGTGTCTAGGAACTAAAACTTCATCACTACACACACTCCCCATATTCACAATGAATATTGGGCTATCCATTATTGGCCCATCGAGAGCCTGACCAGGGTCCAAAATAGCTTGCTCCGACACTCTTGGGTCATAGGGAATTGTTGAAGGATCATTTGGGTCGCAGCTTTTATCCGACTGGATATTACTCACTGAATTGTTATTCCTTCCCTCTCCAAGCAGATTTTCCTCTCCCATAGTTATACATAAGGCTCCATCAGTCTCAACCATTTTCGTCTTCATTTTCTCTCTCATCCTTTTGTCCACACGTCCATTACCTACAATTTCTGTCTTGTCAATTCCACTACCTCGTCCGTCCTCAAAATCGTAATAACAACCTCTGATGTTGTCCATGCTTTCTGCTTTAAATCTTTCCGTACCTTTCTATGTCCCTACTATCCCCTAATCCATGGCTGCAAAGGACATTGCACCTTGTCTTGCTTGTCTTCCCTTTCCACACTAGCTAGCAAAGAAAACCGTGAACTTGCCAGAAGGTTACTGGTTTGCTCCCCCTGTTTTTCATTACTTCGCCGTGGTCTTCATGGTTTTTGAACCACTTTCCAATAATCCCTAGCTACATTAAAATTGCCTAAAACCTCCATTCCATTAATACTAACTTACTCACCAGCACCTCCATTACCCTCTGCATCCTCACTATGTTTTTTCTTACGCATACAATAGAACCTACAGCTAAAACAGAGCACGTGGAGCCCCTTGTATTCAATATAGTATTCTTCTCCGTCAACAGAAAATTCTGCCATGAACTGCTTTGTTAAATCCACGAGAACAAATAATCTTGGCATAATGTCCCCTTAGTTGGCGTGACGTGTTATTGTCGACCTTCACCATTTCCCCTATTCTATCACCAATGAAAGCTAAGGCTTCTTTGTCGTAATATTTTAGAAAAATACCTGGGAGTCTAATCCAAACAGCTACCCTGTCAATAGTAGCAGTTGTTGAATTAAACATAGGCTCTCAAGATCTAACCATCAAATAATGATCATATATCATCCAGGGTTCTCCAGTCAGTGCGTTCTAATAGTCATCTTTGTTGGACAATTTAACCACATGATAACCATGACCTTCATTAATCAGCTTAATAACTCCACGTCTGGCCCATAATGATTGGATTATTGATTCAAGAGTTTTATATCCAATATTACGACCTAATAGCTTGATGATGACAGAATTATTCTAAGCCTTGTCCATCCTCTTTTTCATCTTGCCTGTATAGAAGAATGTCGGAAAATTCCTCTCAGGGTTTTCCATAATCCTGCATAGAGGTTTACCATCCATATTAGCTTGAGAACCATCGGACACAAAATCATCAGTCATAGCATCCTCAGCGGCTACCAAATCATTATCAACCCCATCAGCATCATCCTGGTCTACTCCCCTGAGCTTGAGCTTGTTTGCAAATGAGGTTCCTCCTTTTGTAAATACCGAATCTAACCGCCCAAGTTTAGGCCATTATTCCTTTGCATGATCTTCCGACTGTTATTTCCCATTTTTAATCTTTTTGGAGCTTCTCGCTAGCAGGTCTTCCTCCTCCTTTGAAGAGAGAATGAGAAGAGATTGCGAACCAAAGATAACAGGAGCCTTGGGCATTTCGTATTCCATTTAGGAATTAATGTATCTTGACTTTTCATTGTCACAACGTAATGCATTATAGAATAATATGCGTCACCCAACGGCGTTCATTTTGTATATTTTCCTACGGAATACATCTGTGAGGCCATCTTTTCCCTCTGATAAAATACTAAATATCATTAGGTCACCAACTACGAATAAAACATCAAGAAGACAATTTTCTTCATAGGAGAGAAAAATAAAAATAATAATGTGGTTTTTAGATTAGTTAGACGTATATTATTTAGAGATTATAAAAAATAATGATAAAATGATTATGAGAGAAACCTAAATTCAAAGTTAACCATTTCAAAGGTGAAGAAAGGTGGTGATAGACCAAGAAATCACCAATTACTATCTAACCTACTAGTCCACTTGATATAAATCCAAGCGTGATAGGATTTGGGGTTTTTTTTTTTTTGGGGGATTTTAAGATTTTAGTTTAAAATAAATTAACACTATCCTTTTCCCCTTGAGGTTAGGTGGAAGTAGACAAACGATGCGTAAAGTATATCACACTTGTTATGTAATTGGAGAATTGGATGGTAAATTATAAGTTTTATTCTTTTATATTCGAAGTAAAGTTAAAATATTTTAATAAGAAAATAAGTTTCAAAGTAAACATTTTCATAAATAGAAAGAAGGTGATATAATTTCAACAAGTTTTTTTTAAACAAAAAATAACTATAAATTACTAAAAAAATTGTGGTTATTAGGGATGATCAAAGACTGGGCCAGATCGGGTTGGAGGCCAATCTGAGGTCTGGCCCGAAAGGACCTCGGGCTGGACAACTTAGCCCGAGGTCTGGTCCAGTCCGATACCAGCCTGAGGTCGGGCTGGATCGGACCGGACCGCCTGGACTGCCTGGACCAGTCCAGGAAGTCCCACTTTTTTTTTTTTAAATTTTGCTTTTTTGGGAGGTAATTTTAACTATGGTCTCACCTGACTTCTAAAAATAATAAAAAGTGATCCTTATAAGTTAAAAAACACATTAGGATGTCCAAACTTCAGTAAGTGGCTAAATATAGTGATAATTTTTTTAAAAAAAATAAAAAAATAAAAGCATCGGATCAGACAGGATCAGTCCAAGAGGTCTAAGCCTCTGGCCCGAAGTCCGGTCCAACCTAAACAATTCGGTCCGGTCCGGTCCGGTCAAGTTGTCTTAGACCAGATTTTTGTTTCCCTGGACCGGGTCGGGCCGGACCGGACCAACCAGACCACGGGTGCCCAACCCTAGTGGTTATTTGCAAAAGGAAACTTGTACGTATTTCAAAAATATTTGAAAAAGCATATCTAATTTCAATTAAAAATCTACGTGATTATATTTACACACACAGACACTTATAAAGTATTGATATTTAGAATTAGAATACTCCTTTAAAAACATGTCAAACATTTTGAATTTCCGGCAAGCACCATAAAAGAATATTATCAAACATCGGATTTACGTTTTTGTTTATAAAAATCAAAATCAAATTCTCTCCAGTCTCGCCGTTTCTGTGATTGCCCTTCACGTCATTTACAATTTCTACACTGACTCTGTCTCTCCAGAGCTAAAATCGCATATTCATCGTTCGTTAAATAAATATATTAATTAAAAGGTTTTTTCCCCGGCGCCGGGGGTGTCGTCTTGAGCCTCCCATGAAATCAGGACGAGCAACAACCCTTCTTCGACTCCACAGCTGCTTCTGAGTTCTCTTCCCCTTGAAGAACAACAGTTTTTCCATTCCCAACAATGGCGGCGTCTTGTGTCTGCAGCTCTTGAGATTTCATAACCTTCCGACTTAAAATGTTGTAAATCTCCTTCACAACTGTCTGGAAAGCAGCCGCTACGTTTGATGAATCAAGAGCTGATGTCTCCATAAAGAACAAACCCTCCGCCTCAGCTAAGGCCTTGCCTTCAGCAGTAGACACCTCCCTGGCATCCTTGAGATCTGACTTGTTCCCAACAAGTATTGTGACAACATTCATATCAGAATGAGCTGTTAAATAATAGACAAGCCCGCTTAATCCTCTTGATCACATTTAAAACTCAAATACTGTGAGTAAATCTTTTTGAAGCCAGCAAAAGAATAAACAAGCGACCCATAATGAGCCGTAACAAAGAACCAGACACCTATTCCATAATAAATACTACACCGTTGGATTACAAGTTTTATAAATAAAAGCGTAAAAACATAAATAAGGGGACAACCAACACACATGCAAAGTTGGAGCAGTTAGTGACATAAGGTTGGAGACCGTGGCTATATATGGATGGCTTTCGTAATTCTGTAGTTTCAGTTTTAACCTTAATCAGGAATGAATTCTTCTCCTTCAACCCTATCTGTCTACTTCTATCTTCTATTTTCCCTACCATCTCTCTGTCCCTTTTCTTTTCTTTTTTAAATTATTATTCGGTATCCGGGCCGGGATTCATGACTGCCCTTCCCACCACAAGTGTTTCCTTTGAGACTTGAACTCAAGACCCAGGGAGATTTATCGGAACCTTACACGGCTAGATTAACTCTGTATTGGTTCTATCCCTTTTCTTTGTAACAATGCCATCATGACTGTTTTTTTTATTTGGACTGTGGGAAAGGGTTCTTGTGAAAACAGTATGGGAAGAACCCTGTAAAGAAAGGGAGGAGATGCATGGCACCATGGGGGGAATAATGCTCGTGGTCAAAGTGCGACCCTCAGCCTTTACCATCAAAGTCAGAGAGACTGATGGCTGAAGGGAATCAGCGACTAAGTGATCAACTTGCTTAGATAAAAGTACTTACACTATTATCTTTCAGGGTCAAGCCCTAATATCATGGAAGTCAAAAGAACAGTATCCTCTCTCAAGATCTTCTAGTGGAGATGAGTATAAGGCATTAGCATCTACAACTTCTGAGGTACAGCCGTTGCTCTCACTAATTTACATGTCCCTCACTCACCCTGCACTTCTCTACTGTGATAATCGATCAGCAGACAAATAGCAGCCAATCCAAGCTTTCATGAAAGGACAAAGCATGCAGAGAATAAATGCCACTTGGTTAGAGAAGTTGCAAGCTAAGGTTGTTTATCTGCTTCCTGTCAACTCATTTGATCAGCTGGCAGAATACCAAATGTTTGGCACTTGGTCGCTTTCATTCACTCGCATCTAAGCTGAGTGACATACATGCTCCAACTTCCCTTTCATTCCCTTGCACCAACAAACACCTCATCAAATTCTCAGATACGTTGTGGCATCTGCTGGAAAGGGCTTGTATTTTCCATCAAAGTCTGACCTACGGATGAAGGGATTTAGTGACCATAATTGGGCAACTTGCATTGATTTCAGATGAGTCACGGGTTGTGTGTTTTTTCCCATCAAGCTCTCAAATCATTAAAAAAATCAAGGAAACGGTCTACCGTCAGTTAAGCAGAAGCCATTAACATCCAAAGCTTGTGAAATACAGTTCTTGCCCCATCTTCTCGCTGATTTACATATATCCCCCACTCTCACCTTGCTTTTCTATAACCAATCAATCAGCACTTCAAATTGCAACCAATCTTACCTTTTGGCTTCCATGACCACATGTAGAGAGATTGACTGCCACTTGGTTAAAGTGAAATAGCAAGCCAGGTTTGTTCATCCTCTCTCTCTCTCTCTCTCTCTCTCAACTCATCTGATCAGCTGGCAGATATATATACCAAGCCTTTTGCGCCTGGTCTGTTATGTTTATTGATCAACAATTAAGAAATAGATGTAGAAGAGAGACACAAGAAAGAGAGTAGAAGAGAAGAGAGCTCCTAAGGCTCTCTCAATTCTGTATTCAATGCATAGTTATAGTAAATCTGAAATCTGACTGTGCAGAAATGAAGGAGTGGCTATTTATAATACTATAGCCTCCCTCAAGTCACTAACTAACAGCTAGTTTAAGATTAATGACTAATTACCCTACTAACTATCTAGTTTACAATTAGGTACCTAAATGTATATTATTATCTTTACATATCATAGCCCCTTCGATTCACTTATATCTAAGGCCAGAGGTAACAGCTGTGACTAAATAAGTTATAGGTGGTTAGATCAGTTAGCAAGTTAGAATTATTGTTAAGTTGATATTCTGTATGTGTGTATGTGATCAATAAAGCTAAGCCAGTTTTTCCTTCTTTTATCAAGTTTTGCTATTTGGCTATCAAAGAAATTTTGAGGAGAGTTTTTGGCACAACCTGAGGAGTTGTAAAGAAAGGATCATAGAGTGGGATATTGAAGGTCTTGATGCTAGTGAGAGTTGTGAATTTCTGATTGCATTAATGTTTGACAACATTGTATCAATAGATATTTTGAAAAGTTAAGAATCTTGCTAAAGTGAACACCAATACATTTTACTCTCTAGGTTTTGATTAAAGTTTTTTTTAATATGCCAAAAATCTTTTAAGAACTGGCTAGATGTGCTGAATGGATTTATCATATTCTTTCAATGAGGTTATAGAGCGAGATCTTTTGGTTAATAATCTATCTAAAGATCTGGTTTTCGACAAAGCACAATGGTGTTGTGTGATCTATATAGCCGATCCTACCTTATGGAATAAGACTTTCTTGTTGCCGTTTTCATTGATAGAGTAACACCAGACCCCCATTTTAACATTGTGCCGGTGGTTCCAAAATAATTGAGTAAAAAATAATAATAGCTTGCTAGTGACATAGGCTTAAAAAAAGTCAAAACAGAAGTGATAACTGCAATTCTTACTGTGAAGCTCATTAAGCCATCTGCCAATGCTATCAAATGTTTGGCGCCTGCTAATATCGTACACCAGAAGTGCTCCAACTGCACCCCGATAATATGCAGATGTAACAGCTCTGAATCTCTCCTGCCCAGCTGTGTCCCAGATTTGTGCTTTAATTTCCTTTCCATCAATATCCATTTTCTGAGTTTGGAACTCTACTCCTATAGTCGACTTTGAGTTTGAATAAAACTCATCCCTGGCAAATCTGGCAAGCAAATTTGATTTTCCAACAGCTGAATCGCCAATTAAAACAATCTTGAAAAGGTAATCTTCAGTTTTCTCTTCATTATATAAAGCCATCAGCCAGTCGTAGGAGTTGCCAGAGTGAGGAAACAATCAACAATACATGATCTATGGACTTTAGCCTCCCCAGCTATGTCACCTAGCATGAGAAAAAGGAATTAGAGAATCATACCATAACCTCAATTAAACTTTGCAATAATGTATTACAGGTTATCCAAAAAAAAAGAGCCTTATATTAAAAAGTGCATTCTAGCGCTTAAAGTTCCACTAAGTGGGGTCTAAAGAGGGACAGATGTACACAGTCTTATTCTCACAAGCGAAGCTTGTTTCCAATATTAGAATCTATGACCTCTAAGTCACATGAAAGCAACCTTTACTGTTGTTGCTCTGAGACTCACCCTTATATTTCAAGCAGGAAGAAATATGGTTTCCTTCAGTGTTATTCTTGTACACCAAAAGTAGGAAGAGGGACAAAGAGAGGAATAGAGGAAACACTAAAATAAGGGAAAGAGAGAGGAAGAGAGGAATAGAGAGAACTCAGTCCATTATTATTACCCATAAGCCTGATTGCAATGACTCTCTAATTCCTTTTATAGATACTAATCAACAAACTTCTAACTACTCCCTCTGGTCCTTATTATAAGGCACCAACTACTTTTTCTCACAAACCAAGGAATGAAAGTTAACTCATTAATTATGTCCAAAATTAATAAATCTTTCCAACTTTACCCCTAATTCAATGATGTAGATTTAATGAGTTAGTTAAAAATGAGGGCATAATGGGAAAAAAAGTAATAAATGAGGTAGTTAAAGAAGTTGGTGCCTTATAATAAGGACTAAAAAATGTTGGTGGTTGGTGCCTAATAATAAGGACCAGAGGGAATACCCTTTAACCCCTAAACTTACTCTTATTCATTTATTACATATCAGTTACCTTCATCCCTCTTCTCTCGAGAATAAAGATGATGAAAAAGTGATTGCAGCTTGATACCCATGAGGTCTCTTTGGCACAGTACAACCCAAGGTGTATGGAAAGAAAAACATGAAGGATGACCATTGTTGTAAAATTTTACTTGTTAAGAAAGTATTCATCAAAAGAACCAGGAAACTTTCTTTGAATGCTAAGTTGAAAAATTGGATTCATCATCATTTTTCACTTCAAATCTTGAATAAACCTAATAAAAGGATTTATATAAATTATTCTTTGCTTTCTAACGCTATAGGGAAGACATTGCTATAAATTTTAATATTAAGTAGAAACCAAATGTCCAAGTTGAAATTGAAAGCAATCTGGCTAGCAAACAGGCACTTCCCAGAACCAAGTATGGATGGGTAAGTGATTG
The DNA here is from genome assembly GCA_037074495.1 of Acacia confusa. Lineage (NCBI taxonomy): Eukaryota > Viridiplantae > Streptophyta > Magnoliopsida > Fabales > Fabaceae > Acacia > Acacia confusa. The sequence continues at coordinate 49,174 of CM073507.1, read as the reverse complement.
ATGGCATTGCAAGCTTGGAGCAAAAAAGGCAGGGAAGTAGAAGAAAAGTAAGTATAATTACAACTTTCCTGAACGAATTTCCACCTTCCACTTGGTGGGGTGCAATATCTGACCCAGAAACAAATGGGAGGTGAAGGCATCAAAAAACCTGAGGTGAATTCCTATAATATTGCATCCATGGGTGCATTTAAGGTTAACTTTAATAAAAAAATTTAAATAGATAACTATGAAGAAGGAGATGAAATCAGCAAATATCAATACCTCAACCTCCTTCTATCCTTTTGTTCCACTTGTATCCTCCCATTCTAGCATACCCTCTACACCCAAACCCAAGTGATAAGTAAAATTGGTCGTGACCATTCTCATCAAGAAATGAATAATGACCTGATATTCTTTCATTACACAAAAGGTTTAGGGAGCTTTCAGCAGCCCTACATCAGTTATCTAAGACAAAAATAGCAGCAACAGCAACACGCCCTATCTTATTAGATGGGGTTGGCTATATAATTACACAATGCCATTGTGCTTTTGTCAATAATCAAATTTTTGGATATATTGTCAACCAAGCGATCCCAAGCCTATGTTTTATAGTCAATCCCAAATCCATATAAAGGAGAAAGATTGTGTTAGACCCTTGATAGCCAACGTAAAACTCAAAACTCTGTTGAATCTCACATGGATATGAACAATAAACAGTTACCTAAGACAAAATGGTTTAGAATTTCAGTTGACATTTGCACAGTACTAAAGATTAAGATTAACATTATCATCCTGTATAAATGAGATAAAATATCAAAGATACAAATTTGAGTAAAAAGGTTGACTAATCAACCTTATAACTGATCTTGTTGTGTGATGGAGCTGGAGAGGGCAAGGGCATACATAAATTGTTAATCATCAAGTATGCATAATCAATAATAGCATAACGGTCATAATCCCTCTTTTGGAACCCATGTGATATCTTATAATTACTGAGGTTTATAATCATATTCCCTCAACAAATTTATATAGAGCCTATTTGGAGTATAGAGCCTACTGAACAGAAGATCATACTGCAGTTTTACTTCTCAAACAAATATAGGTCATGTAATGGCTGCACTTACCAAAAAGTAAAAGAGAAAATTCCCAAAAAAAGATGAAGAAATCACTTTACATACTACAACAGTTGTGAGCACCTTTTTGTGACAAATAACCAAACTATTTTTAATTTTTTTGGAAGTTTTTATAATAATTCATCTGTCTCTTCACTTTCATAACAGGAGAGATATTACAATAACCCAAGGAATAATGAAAGTTTGCCACAATAGAGGAGGATATGATATCCTCAAAAGCAAAGACACAAAAAATCATAGATCAGAGTCATCAATATGATAAGATAAGCTATTCAATACTTTAGTATATTTGACTATTTCTCAGATAGAACCTGCCCTAGAGACCATGGTCCATAGCCTAAACGTGAAATACCAACCATAAAATAATCATGTTCAGTATCACATAGTGAGAATAACTCAAATAGATATGAGCCTTGGCCTTAGCCAAACACACTACTAAAGAGCAGCAAAGACAGCACTAAGGACTGCAATATTGAATGTATTTTTCAAGAATTTTATTATTCTGCATCCTTTAAATAATTGTCCTGATAAAAATTATCATCATAGAACATTTTGATACAAGCCAATGACAACTAACCAACTACAACTTCTTTGGAATTTTCCTGAGAACTTGAGGAAATTGCAGAAAGCTGGACGTTCTCCACAATGACCATAAACCTCTTTTGTCAAGGAAGATTTCAGTGAACGGAATAACCAACATCAAATCATCAGACTTGTCTTTTTTATTACCATGCCACAGAATTTATATTCTCTTGAATGCCAAAGCCTAACAGATCAATCAATGAAGAAAATAAATGGTAGTCTCCGGTAAAGTCAAAGTATATGTTATAATGACATCTAAAGATATAAACTACTATTTCTATGGATTAGAATCTAAAATAAAATAGTGAATCAACATTCATTTATGATTTTCTGTCCACTGAGAGCACTCATCTGCCAAATTCTTATTTTAATCCATAATTTGAAGCCACTGATGCCAACAAACAAGGTAGCCTGTGAAGATCAAACTTCAAATTTTGTGGCCTAAGTCAGATGTTTGATAACACACCAGACAATCAGCACAACATCTATGGTCGCTGTCATGTCTAAATCATTACGAAGCTCAGGATAACTTCAAAACTCTTCTAACGTGTAAGCAAGTTTCAGAAATATATAAGACCACTTCAGCATAAAGCCTAACTAAAAATTGCCAAAATAATTGGACACGATACTAAGGTCCCATTATAGAAGGAAAAGAATATTACATGTTCTTGCCGTAAGATAAGGACGTATTGTAATTGAACAGATCAATATCAATATAAAAAGCTAAATCCAGTTAAGTTTGCGATGTGAACTGAGATTTCACCGTATTTATTGAAATTGCACGAGACACGTAGTCAAATTTAGAGGATATATCTAACGAAAAAGAAAAATGTAGATTTGTACCTTTTGAATTGAGACAATAACCGATACTAGGGTAGCAGGGCTGATACAAGAAACATGAACGCACGGGGATTGCCTGGGGGAATTGGGTAAAATCAGCCAAGCCCAAGGCGATTGAAACCACAACGCCCGGAGATGTTAATGTAAACAGAGGGACAGCGTGGTCGCGGGGGCGGTAAGGTGTCTTCGAGTTTCAGCATTTGCGATTGCAGGCTATCGTGGTAACAAATGGATCAAAATTGTAGTTTTAGTTTTAATTAATTGCATTTTTTTGGCCAAAGTTTTAATTAATTGCTGAAATCAGTATAAATATAAATTAACGTAATAGTCGAGGCCCTAAAAACAACAGACGGTGAAACGTCATAGCAATAGGCTTTTTAATTTTTTTTTTTGGAATAATAATACACATATTTTTGGTAGGGAAAATTAAAATAAAGGACTTAAATTAAATAATATTTAATTAGAAGGATCATAAAAATTGCAATTATTAAGAAGGACCGAATAAGCTTAAAAGTATTAAATTACCCTCTAGTTTCCCTAACGTAAAAAATAAAGAGCAAAGCGCCTTCTTCTGTCCTCCTGTAAATATCAAAGTGAGGCCATTTAGGAATTCAATATTGGAAATTAAAAATGACGACATTTGTTTAAAGTGTATGCATAGTAATGAAGTTCATGAACAACTTTGTTCTAATTAACTTCTTGCTTTCACGAGATTACCAAAAATCGCTATTTTTAATTTCTAATATTGGATTTTCAAATGACTCCACCTTGATATTCAAGGGAGGACGGAAGAAAGTTCTTTATTCTTTGTTTTTTACGTTAGGAAAATAAAAGGGTAATTTAGTACTTTTAAGCTTATTCGATCCTTCTTGATAATTACATTTTTTATGATCTTTTTAATTAAATATTATTTTATTTTGATCCTTTATTTTAATTTTCCCATAATTATATACACATGTAAAATTCAAAAGTAAAATAGAGTTAAAATTCAATACCCATTGTATGCTTTTTTCTCAAGTTGATTCATTATTTTAAAGTATTTTATGATTCATCCATCACCTCAGACATTTTTTTTTATGTAGATTCAATATTCTAAAGTATTTTATAATTCAATTTTGCTTTTAAAGTAATTTCCAAGAACAATTTTGACATTGTTGTTAATTCTAAAAAGTCCATTAAATAAAGGTACTTATCTTTCATGTGTTTCAACAATAAAAACAATTAAATCCCATGAATTAGAATGTGGAAGATGAGGTTAAAAAAGTACTCCCTCTAAACCTTAATATAAAATATAGACAACTAATTTAAGGAGATTAAGAAAGTTAGGTATTTACTTTAATATATTTATATTGATCATTTTTCTTCAGATTAATTTTTTTAATTGATATATAATTAAATGATACATATAAATATTTTAGATATATAATATAATATATAATTCCTAATTCTTCCTAAATGAATCAATTAAGTCTTTTTTCATGAACACTGAGCTAATATTTAAGATGCTTGCAGGAAAAATTACAAAACTAATTATTAAAAATTTTCAAATGAGTACTGAAAATATGGGGAAAACTGAAAAGGTAAATTTTTGAAGGAGAATTCCACCACAAAATCCTTGCATACCAAACATATTTTTAATCATCGCTTCCACGGAACACCAAATAGGCATTAAGATCCCATTGAGGCTCTTTTCTCGGAACCCCAAATCGGCATTAAAGATACCGCTGAGGTTTTTTTTTTTTTTTTTTCATCCTCCGTCAGGTAAGGAATTCACTTATATGTGTTAAAATTAAATATTCTTCATTGAAACATCTGGATTGGCTATACACACACACTTATAATATATTTTTCTTAGAACAAGCTTTTATCAACTGGGAAGAGAACGAATGATACTCTTAAAGGTATATATGCATATTTTTTTTTAACATGTTTTAAAACCGTAAAGAATAATGAGACCTTAAAGTAGATAATATTGAAAACGAAACGTTAAGATGTTACTTATGATAATAGAATTGAGGTCAAATCAATATTTTACTGAAAATATTAGCCCGTGTGAGGTGAAACTTCTAAATATCTCCCCTTGACATGTTTTAAGATCATGATAAGGTAATTGAGCCATAAAAACAACCATATTAGGAGAAAGGCATTAGAATGTTACTTCTTTTTCTTCTTTTTGGCCCAATAAATATTACTCGTCTATGTGTGCTTATAACTAGATATATGCTCATAGTTAAAGCGTCATATAGTTTATTAGTTTATGTACATTATATTTCCAATATAAGTAGGTAGCAGTATGAAAATCAAATTAGGCTTTACATAATGAAAATAAATACTCATCTTATCCTTAATGTAACCTAGATCTATTTCTAATTTTTGTAAATTTTTTTATAATTTCTATTGATACTCCATCAGCATGTACAATAATTAAGTAAGAGATATGAAGGGAATCAAGAAAAATGATAAGAATATTTTTTTTAAAAAAAATGTTATATTAATTAACCCAACTAGTTTTTTTAATTTAATTAAGGGTTAAGGGGCAAAAATGCCCATATATTTTTTCTCAAATATGCATTAGGCACCATATACATTTCTTAAGTGATGAACATGTCTGAATGGGGCAAAAATACTAGCTACACTAAATTTTTCAAACCTCTATTACTTTTTTGTTTAGTGAGCTCCACATTAATATTTTAAAATGATTTTGTAATAAAAAATTCTCACATCCTCTCTCTCCCCCTTCTTCCCCTCTTTGTCTCTCTTCCCCACCTTATTATGTCAACCCATTACTCATCCCCCTCTCTCATATTTGGAAGGAGATTTTCTCATCATTTTTTTTCATTATCTCTTATCAACCCACCTAGGCCATGGATTAAAAAAATGAAAGAAAAGTTAAAATAATATTGTGACATGACACATAAAAAATTAGACGGACATAATTTAAAGATTATATGAGATCTAAGAAAGACCAACCCCTCTTATTTGCAGGCGGTGTAAAACAATATTGGGCGGCGTCCTTAGGGGCTAAAGGCCCACCATCATGGTTGTATGAAATTTAGTTTTCTAACTTGGGAAATGTAGATATAGGAGAACCTAAGAATGATAAAAATTCTAGAAATATTGATGGCAGAACATGCAGAAGTGAGTTAAATGACAGAGGACGAGGCAATGTTAAGAACCCCAAGATAGCTGATTCTCGAAGCAATGAGAAGGAAGCAGAAGTACAAATCAAAGGGCCCCTAAATGGCATGCAACTGCATATGAGAATGAACACAGAACCAGATGGCTCCGTTGAGGAAAATGAAGAGGTTAAAGAACCTAAGACCTTAACAGGTGGGGTTTGGGTCCAGACATTTGATGATGAAAACGGTGTTCCTCCTGGAGTTAATGAAGCTAAGGCGAGTTGTTTCCGAAAAATCAAGCAGATCCACATCAAGAACATCAGGCCAATTGTTTGTAAGTGGGATTGAATCACACTATTTCTTTGTAATGGCCTATTCTGTTTTCTCACTGACTCCTCTTCAACTTCTGGTGATGTGTGTTTATGTTGATTTTGCTGCTTATGTGTGTATGCCTGATGTTTGATGAAACAAATCAGAAAATTTAAGTTGAAACTAATCAATTAATTGATGCCTCTGAACTTTTCCATATTTTACTATTGTCTCAATCTTCAAACCATATCAAGAATAGCAATCTTGTTAATGTGGGAAGATGATCTTGGTGGTTACTTTCTTCTGAGAGATGGTGACATTTCTTGTGGTCAAAGAGAAAACGAAAGAAGAGGCCAATGGAAGACATGACAAAAAGGTAATTGGAAGTGAACATATAGAGAGCTAATTTATGTAGAGAGAAATTATAAAAGATGTGGAATTTCACAACTTTATCGTATCTGGTCAAATTATTTCCTCCCCTGGCATACACAGCCAACGTAGTTCAAATTTAGCTACATTGTCATATTAGCTATCTTAAAAATTGTTTATTGCCATATTTGCACCTAACAAAAGATAATTTTGATATGTGCTCAAAGTGCAAATCATTATTGTTATTCTTACACACTTCACCCTTTTAAAAATATACAAAATGATACACACACATATCTCAAGTTGGATAGGACTACATTTGACTTATGCTAAGTTGCTAAACAAGAATGAAGATAAACTAATCTTAAATACAATGAATTCTTCCTTCTTGAAAGTAATGACTAAAACCCAAGACTCATTGGTGGCTCATGAGGTAGGATCGATGTTAACCCTCCTCCTTTGTATAAAGACTTGACTCTCTTTCACACCTCTAAACCTCTCACTAAGCCATCTATTTTTAGAAATTTAATCAACTGATGTATTCTAACTCTCCAACACACGCCTTAAGTTGACACCTCTTATAAATGTTAACTTGCAAATACAAACAATAGGGTTTAGTGAAGGGAGTTAAATCAAATAATTTTGATCTTGTGAAAAACACTTTGAGAACACTTTTTCTCCTCATGGAGGCATCTTCCTCTTTGATTTTCATGGAGACATTTTGCTCTTTGATTCTCCTTTCCTCAATCTCACAAAACATATTAGTCATCTTCTTTAGCAACTTGGCTCATGAAATAAATGCTTGAACTCTTCATTTTCGTCTTTCTTCTTGACATTTGAATTCATTGTTTGTAGTTGTTGTTAGATTTTTGGGTCTAAATCACATGGATTATGGATAAGAAGTAGGTGTTGGTTCACCACTGCCAGTCACGTCGGTTGAGTTGCGGGTGTCTATTTGACCGTTTTATCATCTATAAATAGATGTGCATGTGACAGAAAAATTAACTCATTTTTTTACACTTCGCTTTCATACATATAGTTTATGCTTTCTAACATAAGTCTTATTGTGTGACTCTAAAGCATTTGGTGGTGTTCATTGGGACTCTTAATTGATGGTGCCATCATTCTGGAAACATAATCCATTCTATCATGTGAGACAATTGTTCATGATCCTCAGACATCTTTATAGAGGGAACAAATTGTCTTAAAGAAATAACATAGGTTAGGCTCATATTTCATCAATTTCATTATCATTATTTTCGGCAGTCTTGTGAGTTTTACTGTTTATTCTCTTGTGCAAGAATTGTTATGTATTCATAAATAATCTCATCTTAATAACACAAATTCTGACCTTGTGAAAGTTCTGATTCTAAAATATTTTCAACAACAGCTATATTCTTGTTGGCCAAAGTGTCTGCTGCTTAACCTTACTTGCTGCCCTTTTCCAATTCGCAGCAATTACCATCACCTCACTTTCATATGTATGTGGCAAATCTACATGCTCTCATACATATACTCTGAACCACAAGCAAATATCTATATATTTATCCTTTGGAGCCAGACTAAAGCACTTTCCTCCTTTTCAATGCTAGATCCATTAGTTGCCTCTGTATACATTTTCAGTACAGGTTCAACAATCTGCACCCATGTGAAGTCGGAGCTCTTACCAAAAATTTCTCATTCTTCGCTATCATATATTAAACTCGTATTTCAAAAAACCAGGCTGCTCAATTTACCACAAGGAAGAATTCCTACTTTAGACATTTCCATCCTTTCACTAGTAAGCACCTTTCATAGGTTTGAAACATCAAACTACATTCATATGAAAACTTCACTTGTTAGTGATTGTGTGTGCCTAATGTGGCTTGGCAATTTGGAGCAGTGTAGTTGGAGACGTAATTCTTAAAACTTCCCAAATTACATATTCAACGAAGAAGCAAATTGATGTTAGCTCTAACTCCACTATCCCAATCTTTTGTTCCATGTCAGAATCAGTCATAAAAGATAATGATAAAGAATAAACAGCTAGTGGATAAAAAACATGACTGAGACCTAGTGAGTATAGACATGAGATATTTGTCTTCCTCAAATAATAACATGCCTAGACGGGTTGGATCTTCCAGCATCATCCTAGCCACCAAGTATCCAGCAATGGACCAGGTTTGGTATTTGCGAGCCTGCTTCCCTATGGCAGTGAGATCTCGATGGCAGTCAGCCTGTTTGGATTAGCGCCAAGCAGCAGTGGGTTGAGTAGTGGAGAAGAAAATAAATTTCAATAAGAAAAAAGCTCAGTTTGAGGTTTCTAAAAGTGTTTGAGTTAACTTATTTTTAACTGGGTTTATACCCAAAAAGCAACTTTTCCATTGACACTAGTAATGGGAGTTTTGGGAGTGTAGATCTGAGCTTATCTGCATGGTATGGGACTAAATTTCTGCTTTTCTGTATGGTATGGGGGAGAGAATCTTTTTTTTTTGGGGGGGGGGGGTATAGTGAGTATGAGACTTTATTTTACTAGTTAAGGACTTTATTTTGTTAATTAAGGACAAGAATTTTGATAAATCACAATATGATATGTTAAGGACTTTTAAGAACTTTTTACAAGAACGAAGATAAACCAACCCTATTTATAAATATTATCAATGAATACAATGAATTCTATTATTATTATTATTTTTTTTTGAAGTAATGACTAAAATTCTAAGACTTCTATGTGCCATGTTAACCCCCTTATTTTGATGGTTTATGAGGTAGGAATTTTTGGTAACCATCATTATTCTTAGGTGTAATTTGATTGTCTTTCACACCTTTAATTTAAACCTCACACTAAGTTTTTTATTTATAAAGTTTTAATCAAATAATGTATTCTAACTCTCCAACAACTTACAAAATCAAATCGGGAATGTTGAGTGATCAAACTTATTTATTTACCTCCCTTTCCCTCTATTTTTGTTAATTAGTATGTGCCTTTTACTGTCTTACAAGATTCATCTTGAATTTATCTAAACATTAAATAGATTTTTATCCATTTTAACTTTAACTAATATTTTTTTCCAGACATTATTTTAACTTTAACTAATATGCACTCTTATTATTTTTTTTCTCATTTTTTCTGTCTCTCTCTCTCGCTCTCTATTTTTTCAGTTTTACCTTCCTACTTATAAATATTGCCGTATGTATCTGTGTGATGATTTCCATCTGTTTCAAAATTAAGAAGTCATTGGATGATATCTACAATTCATATGAACAAGAAAATATTCTATAAGACATTATTTACAACTCATTCTCCACAGGTCGATTCTTCAAATTTTACAACTCTTTATTATCATTTTTTCTTACAATCATTTGCTTTTTTTTTTTTTTGGCTTTCATGTGATTGTACGTAGAAAAGTTTAAATTAAAATTTTAAAATGTTTATATGATAATATTTAAAAGGGTTAATAATATAATATTCAGTCCTCATAATTTGCTTCTATCATGGTTTTGGTCCCTTAAATTTATTTCCATTTAAAATATTAGTCCCTTTAATTTAATGAAGACCTTAATGATATTGAATATGATTATGTGGCATTAACATCATTAATTATCAATTATGCTGGTATGGTTTAATTCTTATAACTTATGTGGCTTAAGTGATAACTTTTTTTGTTTTTTTTTTTTAAAGGAAGGCAATCTGGGGAGAGAACCCTATCGCCACTGTTCATTGTCATGTTCATCGGACAACTCAGTTGGAAGGGTCCATTTTTGTGTAACCGGAGAAAATTGATTTTTAAAGGATCACTATTAGCATTTTTTAAGAAGAGTTCGAAGATCATCGAGTTTCTCTACACATAGCTTGACCATTTGAGTATAGCTTGTCACTGGAAATAATTGATTTTTAAAATATCACCATTAGTATTTTTCAAGAAGAGCTCAAAGATCATTTAATTTCTCTAAACATAGTTTGAACATTTGAGCATAACTTTTCACAAGAGATAATTGATTTTTAGAGGATCACCATTAGCTTTTTTCAAGACGAGCTCGAAGATCATTGAGTTTCTCTAGATATAGCTTGACCATTTAAATATATTGTTAATGAACCACCCCCGTCATGCTTCCCACCAGGGTCTAACACAAGAGATCTAAGTATAACAAACAAGGATTGTTGAATTGAACGGTGCTTTTTATTTTGAGTCTAATCCATGATTTATCTGCTGCTTATTGGTAGATATAGTTTGGGCAAGGCCCAGCTAATATTTGGTCTTCCTTTCCAGAATTTGCCACCACATTAACGAAGCTTGGCCACGTCCTTAAATTTTAGCAATAATATGAAGTTATGAACATAGTTACGGAAGAAATTAAATCTGAGTTCTGATGGCGTTCTCCCCTCCCCTCTCCCATTTGCACATGACGATGAACAGTGCCGATGGAGTATCACTTAACCCTGTAAGCTATTAAAATTACAGTCTACATGTACCATGATCAAATCACATCAGCATAATGGACAGTGCTAAGGCCACATAATCATATTTAACACTATTAAGGTCATCATTAAATTATAAGGACTACCATCTTAGATGGAAATAAACTTGAGAGATCAAAATCTATGGTTTAAAATTATAGAAACTAAAATCAAAATGGAGAAAAACTATAAGGACCAAATATTAGATTAATTTTATCTTTTTAAAAAAAGTAGTCATTGTATAACGCTTCCACTTGATGGAACCCGTAACCCCCAAGTCATATGACAGCAATTTTATTGCTTCACCAAAGTTTACTCTCTTTATATAATAATATTTAATTGAAATATATTTTTGTTCTTGTGAGCATACTAAAAATTATTCGTGTATAATATAAAAAAAATTAGATAAAAAGTCATCAATTATTTCTTCCAATTAAATAGTCCAAACGAGAAATTTGTTTACTTTTTTAACATTGCCAAATAATTAAAAAAATGCGGCATTATTTAATTATATTTTACCACATTAAATAACCAACGATCTTTTTAACCAATTTCTGGATGATAAAGGAATGTCCCATTCCGTCAGCCCTCTTTATATCGGGTTAAAGAGATTCTGAAACAACGGATATACATATATTTTTTCTTTAGAAAAAGGAAGAGTACAGAACTAGCCGTTGCAACTCACCATAGTTCTAAAGTACTTCCTAACGGTCATATTCCGCTCCACCCAAAAGTCCCAACCAACGAATATATGAGTATGACCGTTCCGTTCCGTTCGGCCTCGGAACTCTGGCTCTATTTAATGAGTAAGCAGGCAGTAGATCAATACACAAGACCACAAACTATCACATATTTGCGAAATCTTCCTCACCCACTCGTCGGAAAATGGGTATTTCCATGAACAGTCAGTCAGCAAGCTCGATCACTCGACATTGCCACACCTACAAGGTCTTCCTTTTCTGCAACTACATACTCTTGGGTGCAGCATCGAGTTGCATCTTTCTCACCCTCTCGCTTCGCCTCATCCCCTCTGTCTGTGGCTTCTTCCTGATTCTTCTCCACGTCTTGACCATTGCAGGAGCCGTCTCAGGATGTGCTGCAGCTTCGGCTGGGGCTAGCCTCTGGTACTCTGCTCATATGGTAGCCACTGTGCTAACAGCCATATTTCAGGGTTCCGTTTCTGTTCTCATCTTTACAAGAACTGGGGATTTTCTTGGTCAGTTGAAATCTTATGTGAGAGAAGAGGATGGTTCTGTCATACTCAAATTGGCCGGTGGGCTAAGTATTTTGATATTTTTCCTGGAATGGGTTGTTCTGACGCTCGCTTTTTTCCTCAAATATTACGCCCACATTATTGGTGATTCTGGGGCCAATACCGTGGCTATGAGGAGTGCCAAGGTGCAGCAGGAGGAGGATTTGAAGGATTGGCCATGGCCTTTCCAGGTCTAAAGTACAATTAGCCTCACCCATGTATTTAATTCGTTGGTCTCACCCATGTATTTACCGTCCACCGGTTCATCCGTGCGAGTTCATGACAAATCAAAGTTAAATTATTTTCTATTAGCATTTATGTACGGCCTCTTATTGAGATATTTCATTGAGATTTGTTAGTTTTCAAAGAGACTTTATTCGGTCGATATTTGTAACTTTTCAAGGTAAAAGTTGCACATTTTGTCCAATATTTGGTCTCTATCGCTTCAAAATTCTCGTTACAAAAACATCGGAGGATTATTATTATTTGGTTAAAATGGTGAATCTTTATGCAAATATGTCAACATGCCCAAGATCGCATTTAAATTTAAATTAAGTACGCCTATTCTTACACCAGCATTAAATGCACTTGCAAACATTTTATCACAAACTTTTTTAGTGAGCGATAGCAACACAGGTTCCAAATGCTACAAAGATTGAATAATGAGTCACCGATTAGCTAGCTAATGGCCAGGAGCTTTGATCAGGGGCCTTGTCCAAATCAGGAGTGAAGAACCTGAAGCATGATACCGTTTTTACCAAGTTTTTGCCGAGTCCAACCTTACAAAAAGGTAAAGATAGTTTAGTATTCACAAGGACATCCCAACCAGATGCCAGCGACTAGAGTGGTTAAGTTTCACCGGGGTTCACAAACTGTCCAGGAGGCAAACACCTTTTAGAAAAAAACGTAGCAATACTCCTAGCTCCCCTGCTGCTCTTTTCTGTCAATTTATCAAAGATAATTTCAGATGTGAAACCGGATCAAGGCTTGAAAAAGCACCTATATTCAATAAAAAATATTAAATGCCGCAAACTCACCAGGGTAGAGCGCCACGCCAAGCTTAACCAAAACTTCTTTCTTCACCTGCATAATTATTTAGCTATAAATTCAGCTAACTTACAAATCAAGAGTCAATCAGAGTTTATTTTCTTCAAAGGAAGCGAGCAATCATTTGGTCACACGATTCAGTAAGTCAACATTCAGATCTCTTAATTCAGGCAAACAATAAAATATTAGCTTAAAAAAAAGGGCACCCAGTGCAGAAGTAAAAACATTATGAAATCCAAGTTATGCATGCAATGTTTATTATGAAAGAATCACTTTATCTTGTGGACATTACAATAGAATCAGCTAAAGGTTTATTTGAATCCAATTCATGATCAAAAGTAACTCCCAACAGATCATTTGAATCCAATTCACGTGTTATGTTCATAGTAACTGCCAACAAACAGCGAACTTGCCAAAATTTTCCTTCTAAAATGTACTACTTGGTTAATACTTGTCTCAAATGCATAGTTCTCTACATTTAAGTTCTAAAAATGTTTAGGCAGTGCCAGTCATGCACATATTTAGGCACGTGTAATTTTGGCTAGTTGCCAGTAATTATTTTTCTAAGTATATTTGAGAACTGTCGTTTTCTCATTATGAAACTTATCAACAGTTGCAGAGCAATAGAATCTCCCCCCTAAAATGAATTAGGTTGAGATATATCACTAAATCACGGACCTGCAGGCGGTTATCAACATAATTTGATACTTCACGCACTTTATTTCTCAGAAAAGACTTTGAGACAGCAGGGAACTTGTGTTGCAAAGACTCTAACACCTTATTTATGTCCTCAGAACAAGTCTGAATGGCAGTAACCTGGAAAAAGGGAGAGAAAATAAGGCAAAATAATGATATTCTTGAGAAATTTGCTTCCTAAACGGTAAAATCAGCAGATGCTTGATGATCTTCCCCACTAACCCATCACAAGCATCTCAATGGAACTAATGAACAATACATCATTTCAGAATCAAGTAACTCTCAAATCACCCAATTAACATCTCTATTATATTTTGTAACTTACAACTTCAGCTGCATGCCAATGTATCTAACCACTTAGACATTATACTAGCTGAAATGCATGACTAACGATTATAGACAGATCTGAGTCTGATTAGCCACAATTGTACAACATAATTTCTTTTACGATAACAGAGCTGAAATGGATAGCTTACAATAATAGGTAGGTCTGACTCTGAAATTTCTTCCATAAAATAGTTTGTTGCAGCACTTTTACAAGTAGAGAGGCAGGTTTCTTGGTCCTCATCTTGCATTATATCCATATATATTTCTATACATGAGCTACCAGGGATTAAGCGCATACTCAAAGCTTGCAAGCACATAAGCTCTGGCTTAGGATTACCACTAAGATTGTGACTCAATAACATACAGTCCTTATCATGCATCAAATTTGTTATTATCAAGGGCTGATTTTTTCGAAGAGCATGCTCAGTCAAATTGTTCAGATATTTCTGCTGTCGAAGAACTGTACAGAACTCCTCAGTTTCTATATCTTTACATCCAGTTGAGCTCTCAGCACCCTCAATGTCAATATCTTTTTCTGATCTATCCACCTGTGCACCCTACATTCAGATAATAGGAGAGTGGTGAGTAATGCAGTATCTCTAATTGAAATTCCAATTGCTAGCAAGTGTTCTAAAGGAAAAGAGACAATATATAAGAAAGTTGGATTTCAGCACTTTTATCTACTTCCAATATTCACATGTAAACATCCAAAAGTTGATTCATTTAAGGGGACAAAAACCAACAACTTACCTCATCTTCAGAGAGATATCCATCAGGCACAAAAAAACCATCTTCACTTTCATCATCAGATTTTGAACATTCCTCTAAACTGTCGTCTTCATCTTTATCACAATCTGAAAGACTTTCACCAGGGTCCTCCTAGACAATTGAGAATGTTACTAGATGACATCCGTCATACATTATTCAAATTAAAAATGAAAAATTCACAGTACCTCTTCCCACTCCTCATCACTGCTGATATCATAATCCAGGTTTGGGTCCTTCCTAAAAGGATGGCGCGGCCCAATGACATGACTAGAAACACATTAAACACATATAAGCAATCTCTAGAATAAGACAACAAAGTCCAACGATCAACAGTAATTCTACAGGAATGAGGTATCTAAATCTAGCTTAAAGAAAAAATTAAGGAAAATCCCTTTAAGGTCCCAAGGGATCAAGAAAATGTCAAAACAGTTTTACAAAAATTTCTGATATAAAAAAAGTTACATTGACAATTCCTTCAATGGGTGATTCACAACCCCATCTATGGGTTTTGACAACTCTTTGAGACTTTTTTGACAGTAAAATTTTCTGTGGGACTTTTTCAACATTTTCTTGGTCCCTTGGGACCTAAAGGGATTTTCCCCAAAAATTAAATATTCATGAGCATGTAAGAGATAGACTAAGAGACCATTCAGGCAAAATGCATACGCTACTTCCACTTCTAGACTTGTATTAAAGTCATCAAGGCAGCAACAGACATACCACCATAATACCTACTATGATGATATAAGCATGACAACCATTTTTTAAGGATGATATTTGGCAAAGGGAAAAACAGCTCAGTGCACTTTAGATACCTAAGCAAGATACTTCTAACTACTGCTTGCTTAGTAGGGTACTTCTTTGATGGATGAATTAATTAAGACATCAAGGACAGAGGATTTAAGACCAAGCGAGCAGTACTGAAATTCAACCCCAATCATTTGGGAACTAACCTTTTCTTAGGCCACCTACCATAAAAGGCAGGTTTATGGCTATTATCAAACTGTAGCAAATGTCTTCCATGACGGCATTTTTTCATTTCTAGAAGAGAATCATCTGGATTCATCATGCGTGGTAGGATGTCAGAATTATTTCCTCTCAATCCATCTACTTGCTTCTCCACACCCAACTCATCATGATGAGATACTACTCTAGCAGTCGTCAGCTTAAGCTCCTTAAAAAGTTCACTCTTAGGCTGCTGACGTAAGCCCCAGCCAAATTTCTTGTTTGAGCGAATTGACTGACCTAAACTGTGCCATGAAGAAAAGTGCAACCTGCATAGTTGAACATCTTTTCTTGAGATCAAACAACACAGATTTGGGGGCCCAAAAGAATCAGCAAAGATCCTAGTAGTCTTCAGCTTAATCTACATTTCAAAAGAATAATTTTTAAAAAAAGGGAGGAAGAAGAAGAAAACTTACTTGCGAAGATCCTCAATACTAATCTCACTACTTGATGCAAGACTAAGATCCATTGATTGTGTAACAGAACCAGACAAAAGTCCATTGTCTCTACTTGCTGATTTAGGTGTGTTCACTTTAGCAGTGAACAAGTCATTCTTCAATGAGGGGCTAGTTTTGTCTATTTTAAGAAAGCGCTCCATTATAGAAGCTTGCTTTTGTAATGAACGCTTCTTTTTCAATTCAGCTTCTTCTTTCTGTTGACGCCGTTGATCCTTGTCACTGTCCTCTAGCTGCTTTCTGAGCTGTTTTCTCTTTTCAGACCCATCATTTTCACATCTTTCATCTTTTCTTGCCTCTCTTTGCGGAACATTTCCCTGTAATAATTGTGGAGTTTGTGGAAACAACAGTCTTTAAAAGTCAAAAGAGAAATTAATGTAAATTAGATAAACGAACACAAAGTTAGAAGACTAAAAAAATAATAAACTCCAGAAGGCCGTATCAAATGTTATCTAATGAAACCAATAATCACATTATTCTATCACCAGGTCAATCCCCATTCGTAATTAAACCTCCTGCAGAGATCTTTTGCTTCTTCCGTCAATATCTCCAACACCTTGGCCAATAGAAATCTTTAACACAAATTTCTACAGAATGCCTATGCAGGTCAGAACCTGTACCATGAAACACCAGCTAACAGGATAAAAACAGCAAATACTTACACTGGGCAACATTTCCATTTGCATTTCACTGATAATGCCATTGCTCTCATTTTGTATCCCTCTTCTCTTTCTCTCCAACTGTTTAAGTAGCAATTTCTCTTCTCTCCTTGCTTCCCTCATAGCCCTAAAATTATAATGTAAAAAATTAAATAGAAGGTACTATATATCTTAAGGAACAGTCATATATATCCAGAATGCGATGGTTATGTACATGTCAATGCTATTCTTCTGCAGTAAGCCATCCACTAACAAGCGGATATCTGGTTCAGTAAAGGCTTTATCAAGTTTATCTGATGCCTTTATTAAGCTCTGTTTGTATATCTGTTCACTCTCTGGCTTCATCAGCACGGTTATCATTTCTGAAAAAGAGAAAGAAGCATTATGAATTAGATAGCATATGATCAAGTATGCTTTCCACTAAACAAGCTATATACTAATTTTTCAAAGTGGTAACAGATATTACCTGATATCATACTAAAATAAAGCAATTTCTAAAACTATCCAATCTACAGCATCATGGGGATAAAACCAGAAAAAACAATTGGTAAGGGAGACAAAGATTTTTAAAATACAGCCATAAGTAATTAATAAAAATATAATTTTAATTATAACAAAAATAATAATAAGTTTACTAAAATTGAAAAATAGAGACACAACAGTAAAAGGACTATAGAAGCATAACAATCATATAAATAGAGATATAACTTCCCTCTATTTCATTGATAATGACAAGTCAGGCATCAAGATCATTGATAGGACTCCGCCACGTCTCTTACTAATTTACACTAGAAAGAGCCGTGGACTGACTTGAGATGTTTCAGGATGTGGGTTGGGACAAATGAGCGAAGTTTAATGGTTATGGGTGGAATACTCATCACAATTAGATGAGCGTGTGATCACTATAGTTCCACAGGTAAGGATGGAACTGCTCTAATACCAAAATGATAGGTTCTGAGAACCTTAAGATATCAGATTTAGGATTTGAAAGAAATGTACTTATATGATTAAGGTAGGTAGATGCACATCTATAACAAAGGGTGGCCCAGTGCGCCCGACTCCATGTCACAGAATTCACAGTCCCCAAGAACATTCAATATAAGAATGCATCTATATGTCACACAGAATTCACAGTCCACAAGGATCCTGGACTTGGCAAGAAAAAAGTATATTATTCATTTACAACTGTGCCTTGCAGACTGCGGAGTTACACAAAAGGGACTATTAATGACTACATAAAAACGGGAAGATGTATAACATCTACATCTGACAATTTCCACACACAATCACCATAGTGACAGCAAATTGTAGGAATTGCAGTATGTCAATTGCCACACACAAGAGAAAGAAAATGCAGTACCAGAAACAGCCATAATTCTCTCGTGGATCTTTCTGCGGCAAGTTCGTCGAACAGTGAACTGTTTTCTAACGGAAATTGGTACCAATTTCACATCCCTTGTCTGCAAATTCATTAAATAAGTTAATAAAAAAAAAAAGGTATGTACAGAAGCATTAAGATGAGGGACTGAATAGTATATAGGTGTAAGCTGTTAATAACAAGAAATCGGAAAGTAGATAAAAAATTTTAAAAAATAAAAATTAAAGGAAATGAAGATCAGAAGGACAGAGAACACATTCTAGTGGATACAGATGAGAGTATTAGATCTTATTTTACTGAAGCACACATGTGAGCAGATTAAAATGTTAAATAATCCATAAATTAATAAAGATATAAAAACCTAGGAAAAATACCTCCCAACACCAAAAACATGACTCAGAATCGTCTTCCAGTACATCAGCATCAGCATTGGGCACACCATACATCACCCTCTGTCCCACAAAAAGCAAACCACTTTTCACGGACGCAGATGTCACCGGATCAAGCGCAAGCCTGTTCTCTTCCTTCTTTAACTTGTTGTAAATTTGGTCAACAAGCCTCGACAAGGGAAGCTCGCTCTCTTCCATCAAAACCGCGATCACCGCATTTCTCGAAGCACACTCGCTCAGCTCGACGTCCACTTTTTGATCCTTGACCTCCTTGTAGTATTGAAAAAGTCCATCAAGTTCCTTCTGAAGGACTTCGATGTGGGCTTCTTTCTCTTTTGCGCTGAAATTTACCAGCGACAAGGTGGGCCTTTTCCTCTTCCGGATATTTCTGGGGTGAGCATGACTGTTAGGAAGTTGGTCTTCCGTGGTAACTTTAACATCAGCATCCACGACGGCTGCATCTGCCATTCTCACGCTCCCTCAGCACCCCACACCAGAAGAAATGGAAAGAAACCCCGACAAACGGAAAGAAGAAAAACAGAGGGAGAAAAGGAAAACCCTTGCCGTTAATAAGACCCCAACTAAAGCAAAAATGCCAGCCAAGTTTTGGAAGATCTGCGTTAGGGATAACCGGAAATGGATACCCTGGCTTTGAGATTCAGAGTTCAAGCCCTAAGCATCTACAACGACTCCCGGTTAACCCTTCTGTGCCATGTCATAGTGACGGTCTCTTTTGTGGAATATGAAATGTGTCGGGGGGGATGGGTAATCCGTTTTCGCGCCAAGCGATTTTTGGTCCAATTGCGAAAGTTAAAGCGCGCATTTTCGGATTTCCCCCAAAACCTGCTCGCAACTTCATTTGAAGTTTAGATTGTATAATTAATACTTATATAGTTATATTGTTAAAAAAAAGTATAATTAATACTTATACTTTTACATGTAATAAGATTAATTAAATATTTTAAAGTTTAAGTAATATTTTTTATTTTTTTTAAAATGACATTAAATAATTAAAAATAGAATAAAAACATTTGCAAACAAAATTCATTCATGAAAATTAAGGAATCATAAATGTTTATTCGTATTATTTTTATGCTAAGACACCCTTTATAGTCAGAGAAATTATCGAATTTTTTTTGTAAGAATTATAGACTAATTTAATCACGTAAATATTAATAGTCATAAAAACGACAAAAAAATGCGTAGATCAATTTTTTTTTTTTAAAGGAATCAATCAGTCCTTTAACCATGTAGTGGGTTGAAATTTTAAAAATGCGAAGAGAGAAAACCTGATTCTGCCCTGTCTAGATTGAAAAAAAAATGTAGGAATGGAAATGAAAATAATGGAATAGAAAGGAAAATATTTTGTCTTGATGCATTTAGTTTATATTGGAAAAGAAAATGAGTTGATAGAAAAAAATCTTATTTGGTTGTAAGAAAATGAGGTAAAATATCATTATATCCCTAAAAATAAAATATTATTTTAAATCATTCTCATACACTGCACATTCAAAAGTGTACACTTAACTAGAGTGCATAATTGAGTGTGCATTGGGGTGCACTCCTAGTGCATTCAAGTGAATCCAATCTTGCATCTCACTTAAATCAAAGCCCGTTTTTTCCTTTCATTCTCTCAACATGATTAGAAAAATCTCATCCTCTCATCTCTTTGATCGAAAAAATTTATGGTAGGTGTCTGTGTAACACCCCCGAATTTCTAGCAGTTATAAAACATAAAATTTTCATGATTTCTATAAATAATAATTAAAATTCAAAATACCTAAATTCGGAAAGTGTCACCGCCGCACTTGTACTGAGACAAGTGCAAGGCTACTAAGTACATTAAATAGATCTAAACCTAAACAAAAATGTTTTACGCAAAATAAAATAATAAAAATACAAGAAATTTAAATAAAACTAAAATCGGACAACTTCCTCACTTCTCACTGCTAGCCCCAATCTTTAAAACCTGTTCACTGAAATTTTGCTCCCCCAAAGGATCATTGCAACCCAGAAACACAAACATAAGCAACAGCTGGTAATCCTAATTAAAAACAGATGATATAACATAAACTAAAATGATTAAGTAAATAAATATATAATTTTAAAATAAATTGAAATAAAACAAAAAAATTATAAAATTAAAATAAAATACTTACAAAATAAAACAAGATAAAATATCGTATATTTATATAATCATAAGGTGTCTGGCATAAAATTATTAATCAAAGCAAATGTATATATATCATCTGATAATTTCATCAAACTTTAATCATTATCATTTTAAATTTTGTTTAGACCCGGGAAATCCTGCCAGTCTATTTAGTGGGAAGAGAACCATGGTAGACCCGAATATCCTTCCAGTCTACCTTGTGACCCGGAAACCTGCCAGTCACAAATCATCATCAAATTGGTCATATATCATTTTCTTCCTAGTGTGCACACCTCTTCCTAAAGTTGCTA
This sequence comes from Acacia confusa, assembly GCA_037074495.1. NCBI lineage: Eukaryota > Viridiplantae > Streptophyta > Magnoliopsida > Fabales > Fabaceae > Acacia > Acacia confusa. Next base: position 27,966 of record CM073507.1, on the reverse strand, counting down.
CCAGTGCCCCGAATATCCTGTCAGGCACCACTTTGGGAAGAACGGATATATCAGTTCACATCAAATAACATATCAGAGGCTTAAAGCCTAAAGGTTGTGTTCATTACTTTAGGAGGTACCATCCCAAAGCTATCCTCCCACTTGCTAAATTATTATAAGCAGTTTAGACTCATAAAGTTCCTAAATTTATTGTTATTAGGTGTATTCAGATATTTGTACTAATAATAATAAAATCACTTTTACTCCTACAAGAAAGGGTTGATCTTAATTTCATAAACCCAAAAGCTATAACGAGCTCGTGAGTTTTCCCAAATATAATCGTGGGGTTTCCCAAACTAAACAATAAGGTAAATACTTCATGGTTTCTATAAGATGTTCATAGGAAATTCTCAACACTATCATTTAAACCCTATATATATATAAACCGTTAGAAAGAGGCGCAGAGACTACTACATAGAGGTTCAATAATATTCATCCATTCCAATTGCCACTGGGGCCCCCACCCCCAGTTCAATCAATTCACCCCCTTCTCAATCACGTGGGGCTACGCACATACAGGAGGTGATTGATGACTTCCTAATTTTAATATATTTGAGGTATATTTTGATATATTTAGAAAATTATTAATATCAAATTAAAGAGATTTTCTTAAGATTTTAAGAGAAATCAAGTTGGCACATCATTTGTGGGATTTCAATTTAAAATAAAAGTTTTTAAGTTTAAAAAAATAAATACAAATTAAAGAAGAAATAAAGGATTATTTTCATTATTATTATTTATTATTATTACTAATATAGGATTTCTTTTGTTAGCAGAAACGCACATCAGGGAGCACTATTTATTTCGGTGGGCTATGTTTGTATGGAATAAATTGGGCTAACTGGACTTGAGACTTTGGATTAAATGCAAATGGGCCCACATTGAATTGAGTCACATGATCAATTGGAAAGTTCATATATTGAAAAGATTTGAGCATAGCCACGGGATGAGTTAGGATGAATTGAATGGATAAAGAAGGTGGGCCCACGAATTGGAATTGTTGAATGAATGGAGACGTCATTGGGCTAGAGAAGTGAATGACAATTCTGATTGGGCCCTTGAGTTGGAGAAATGAGATGGGAAACCTAAATCTAAGGGATGCACTGGACGGATAGTGAGGGAGCTGCGTGGATAAAAAAAAAGAAGGAACAGAGGAGACACGCGACTGGAGAAAAGAAAGAAACAGAGACACAGAGCAGCGAGAGGAGAGCATCACATGACGGCAGTGATTTGAAAAAGGCAAAGCAATATATATATTTATATACATTTATCTTGCAAAACGAAAAACATGGAGTAATATATATATATCAAATATAATTCAAACATAAGAAAACCCATAAAGAAAAAGACAGAAAACCAAAATGCAAAGCATGGCACAGGGTAATCATTAAAATCATATTGTTTTAGGGATTAAGATTACAAACAACAATCTATCATATTGTCTTAGGGATTAGGATTACAATCAGTTAATGTCAATCAATTCCAATCAACGTTCTAACGCTATCAACAATTAATTCTTAGGGATCCCGGTTTCCGTGTTTGCTAAGCTCCTAGAAGGGAAACTCTGCCGCAAGGATTTTCAGAGAGAGAGAGAGCTAATGTACGATGACTAAAGTTAGGCAGCTAAACCTAGACTTATAAGTAGACTTCTAGGGTTTTAGCTATGGGTTGGGCTCTGGGCTCTTTAGCTATTGACAATTAATAAATAATTAAAAACCAACAACATTTACTCTGTGATTTAATATGTTACTCAAAGATGAAATAGGTAAACCCATAACGTGGAAAGTTTTTTTTTTCACAGAATAGAAAAATGAATCTGCCCATTATATTCTTATATTTATATAATAGCTTGGTTGAACAAAAATATTTGTTATTATTATACAAGATATATACAAATTTAATTATTTTTATATTGATAAATAGTATAGTTATTTTAAAAAAATTATATCGCACATAAGATATGTTCTTATATTCATAAAATATCCTTGCGGTTACGATCATATAGGATACAAATTTGAATAATTTTATTTTAATGAATAGTACAGTTTTTTTTAAAAGGAAAATTATATTGTAGATAAAGATAAATATTTGTTTGTTTTATAAAAAAAAAACAAATCATAAAACAATATTATTAAATTCTATCTATCAATATAAACTTAATAGAATCAAATATATCTAAACTAACTAAACTAATCAAATTAATCTAAACTAATCAAATTAGATAACACTATATTATTATTATTATTATCAATATCATTATTTTTTTTATTACTACTACTACTACCATTATTTATTATTATTATTAACAACAATAATAATAATAATCTGGGGTATTACAGTCTGCCTTTCCTCCTCTCATTCCCACTAACAGATCTGTTTACATCTTTTTCCTTCTTCATCGTCATCTTCTCTCTCCTCTATCATCTTCGTCGCCTTCTTCGAAACTTTCCATAGACAAGTAGGACATGTACATGGCCATGGTACTATCAACCTCACCGTCTTCATCAACGCCACATAAGGGGTGATGCTTGTACAGATGGAAAGCTCGACGCTAAAAAGGGTAGGCCGGTCTTCTCCATCCACTGGAAAATGGGTTCCCACCAAAATAGGTAGATTCGGAAAAATGGGTCAGGCCCATCGGGTTGGCCTGTTTAAGCCCTGGCCTTTTAAGGGTTGGGCTTGAAAAATGGATGAGATATTTGAAAATAGCCATATAGGGCCGGCCTAACGGTGTAACACCCCCGATTTTCTAGAATTAAAATAACATAAAATGTCGATAGTTTTTATAAATAATAATAAAAATCCGAAATAAACCACTCTGGGGAGTGTCACCGGCGCACTTGTATGGGACAAGTGCAAGGCTTCTTATTTATGAAATAAATCTAAACTTAATCCGAATGTAAAAAAAAATAATAAAATAAAATAAAAGAAAGTAAATAACTAAAGTTTATTGTTCGTCATCCTCACTTCTCACTGCTAACTCCAATCTTTGAAACTTGTTCATTGAAATTCTGCTCCCCCGAATGATCATCGCAGCCCAGAAACACAGACATAAGCAACAACTGGTAATCCTAATTAAGAACAGATAATATAACATAAACTAAAATGATTAAGTAAATAAATGTATAATTTTAAAATAAATTGAAATAAAACAAAACAATTATAAAATTAAAATAAAATACTTACAAAATAAAACAAGATAAAATATTGTATATTTGTATAATCATAAGGTGTCTGGCATAAAATTATTAATCAAAGCAAATGTATATATATCATCTGATAATTGCATCAAACTTTAATCATTATCATTTTAAATTTTGTTTAGACCCGGGAAATCCTGCCAGTCTATTTAGTGGGAAGAGAACCATGGTAGACCCGGATATCCTGCCAGTCTACCCTGTGACCCGGAAACCTGCCAGTCACAAATCATCATCAAATTGGCCATAGATCATTTTTTTCCTAATGTGCACACCTCTTCCTAAAGTTGCTACGAGTGCCCCGGATATCCTGCCAGGCACCACTTTGGAAAAAACGGATATATCGGTTCACATAAAATAACATATCGGAGGCTTAAAGCCTAAAGCTATGTTCATCACTTTGGGAGGTACATTCCCAAAGCTATCGTCCCACAGCTAATAAATTTTAAACTCATAATAAAATTCCTAAATTATTTTGTTTTGTTATGTGTAATCAGATATTTATATTAATAATAATAAAAAAAAAACCCTTAACCCTACAAGGAAGTGTGGATCTTAACTTCCACACTTAAATAACTATAGATCTCGAGAAATATTAGATTGAGCTTATTAATATCTTATACTTATTTAATTATATTTTATATATTTTTCTATCATTTAGATTAATTATAGGATATAAGAAAAGTTTAACACAAAATCTATCAATATCCTATTTTTATTTTGTAGGAGAGATTATAAGATCTCAAACTTTGGACAAAAGATCAAAGTAAGAAGAGAAAGAAGTGGACCCCACATAAATAAGCATATTTCTATCAAAATCTACAAACATTTCGGTGAGCAATTTGTGTGTGGTCCCCGCAAAAATTCAAAAAGCAAAGATGTTGGACCCAAAAACGTGTGGTCCCCACACAAAATCCCAACCAAAGCAAGCCGAAGGAACAAATTGAAGAAAAGAAAAACATATATGCATTTGAATCAAGAGTGGCATTGAATAATCCATACGTGGGCCTCGCGGCAATTTGAGAATTATATAGTTGTTTTCATACTGATTCATTACGTGCAGACAGAATCAAATATAATGACGCATATAAGACAAAACAACAAATTAATAACACACATGTGGACGAAAATCAAAAGTAAGGAGAGAATAGGATTTCTACGGCAACAAAACAACAATTTAAATATACGATTGATAATAAAATAACGTTCTGTGTTGACGTATATGAAAATTTATTTAACAAAAAGGGGCCCTAAGGTATTTACATGTGAAAGGCAGCATACACGGAAGGATTAATGATTCACGCAGAACGAGGGAAATAGATATGAATACAAGAGATCATCAGATGAGGATTAATTAATAGCAGGATTAATGATTCACGCAGAACGAGGGAAATAGATATGAATACAAGAGATCATCAGATGAGGATTAATTAATAGCAGGGTTCAGTCAAAAAGGAAAAGGAGTTTCTGAGATTAGGATTACCTGGTCTCCGTGGTTGCTAAGCTCCTAGAAGGGAAACTCTGCCGCAAAAGATTTTTCCAAAGAGAGAACTAATGAACGATGACTAAAGTTAGGCGGCTAAACCTAATTTATAATTAGGCTCTTAGGGTTTAGTTATGAGCTGGGCTTTGGGCTCTTTATTTATTGACAATGAATAAATAATTATAGATTTTATCTTGTTACATTCCAAGGTTTTTCACGAGATAGAAGAATGAATCTGTCCATTATATTCTTATAGTTATATAATATATTGGTTGAATAAAAATATTTATTATTATTATACAAGATATATACAAATTTAAATATTTTTATATCAATAAATGGTACAACTATTTTTTTTTAAAAAAATTATATCGCACATACATATATGTTCTTATATTTATAAAATATCCTTGCGGGATAAAAGTTTGTTACGATTATATAGGATATATACAAGTTTGAATAATTTTTATTTTGATTAATAGTACAGTTTATTATTTTTTTAAAAAAATATATATTGTATATAGAGATAAGTATTTGTTTGTTTAAAAAAAAATCATAAAACAATACAAACATTATTAAATTCTATTAAATCAGTCAATCTATACTTAATAAAATCAAATCTATCTAAACTAACAAACTAATCAAATTAATCTAAATTAATAAAATTAAACTAATACTATATTATTAAACTAAAATTATACTAATTAAATCAATCTAAACTAATAGAATTAGATAATACTATACTATTATTATTATTATTTTTATCATTATTATTTTTATTTTTATTATTACTACTACTACCATTAGTTATTATTATTATTATTATTAATCCGGGGTATTACAAACGGGCTTCGGGCTTAAACAGTCCGACCCTAGAGGGCCTCGGGCTAGTCCTATAGGCCCTTTTCGCTGTAACTTTTTCCTTTTTAAATATATATATATATATATATATATATATATATATTGTATTTGTTATACAATTATTTATTCATTTAACTACAAATACATAATAACTATACTCTAATTTTATGATTTGATTTATTATTTATTGTAAATAAAGATTATGGTTGTGTCCATGATGCGGGAGAAAAATTTCATAATATTCTTACTCATAAACTAGAGGCTACTACTCAAAGTGAAGAACAATAAAATGTCGTTAAAATCGATGATAGTGACGGAGATGACGACAATAATAGTCATTGTACTAATGTCGCTTAGTGATATGCTTTTTATGTTTTATGTGAGTTATTTGTGAATATAGTCTGCTTTTGATTATGAATTAGTGACTGTACTTATTTATTGGATGATTCGTATTGTAATTTACTAATTATATTTAAAAAAAAGTGAATGAAAAATAATTAAAATTTTGAATAGTAAAAAAATTTGCTCTTAAAAAAAACTTGCAGGGCATATTTGTTCTGTTCTTAAACTTTCGAGACAAAAATAAGACCAACAAAACTCTCGGGTGACTAGTGCTCCTTAGGGTAAACTTCTATGATAAAAATGATATTCAACCCTATATACAACTAATATATATAGTATTCATTAAAATTCATATTATTCTCAGTCATTTTCCATCTCATATAATCATCTAAATAAAATCTCATTTGGAAAAAAGTTACTTTTGCTATTGCTATCCTAAACATAAATCAAATATGCAGTTTGATTTTTATTCTATCTTTCGTTTGCAAAAATCCATCTGGACAAAATTCGCTTCTGTTATCATTATTCCAAAATATAATAAAACTTGACAAGCTTCTTTCTATCTTCCTTTGTTTTTTCTTTGTATAAAAATGCCACATCATATGCCCATTATTATGTTAATATCATATGCCAATCAGATTATTTTGGGTCAAATTTAAGTTTAGAGATGAAATTGCACCACAAATAACTTTAGAAAAGTAGTGCACCTGAGATAATTGGTACTGGTGCACCTTAACTCTTGTTATAACTAGAACGATATTGTTTTTGTTATTTTGCATGAAACATAAGCAGGGGAAGTGAATTGTACTATATTCGAAATTTTAAAATAGAGAAAATATTTTACTTATATTTTTTTTTTCAAAAAAAGTATTTATTTATTTAAAAACGGTTAGTTGAAAAAAAATTAAAAATATGCTTTGTTGTCCATCAACATGTTGAGTCAGGTTTCTCTCATTATCTATTTCTCATTATCTCTTATTATTTTTAAATTATATCCGTTCAATTAATTTGAAATCTCACTCCCCTCTCTCCAAATCAATAGCCTAGATAAACAACGAGAGATAATGAGAAACCAGGATCTTATTCCCAACGTGCTTTGGTTTATTCGGTTCCCAGACCAGATCGAACCGAAACGCGCAATGCCTCACCTCCGTCTGAACTCCACTGTTGACACTTGACAGCTTGAACTCCTCTTCTTGATTTGCGCAAATATTAGATCCCCTGATCCTACCAATTCAATTCCGCAGCGAAACAGTATTTTCTTCCCATGGATCCACGTCTGGTCGAAAACGACGAGGCGTCGATATTGATTGACCTTCTATCTCCCCATTCCTACCCTCAGCCCGCTCCCCGCGAGGTCCGCTTCGATGAAACTGATAATCACTCTCCGATAAATGCCAACATCTACTTGCACTCATCCTGTTCTTCTGATGACGATAAGGATGGTGGTCCTCACTCTCTTCCTGCCGCCAATTCCATCAAATCCACCAATAAACGACTCGACTGCATGCTTCAATTTCTCGATCGTAAGCTCTCGGCCGACCATCATAACCAACATTCAGGCCAGGGGAACAATTCCCGCCCTGGGTTACCCGAGTTTGCTGCCAAAGGTGGAGGAAATGGTATCTTCAAAGTTCCTGTCCGGGGGGCAGTCCACCCCTTGCAGCCTCCCAGTCTTGAATTGAGGCCGCATCCCCTGCGGGAAACTCAGATTGGGCGTTTCCTGAGGGTTATTGCAAGCACCGAGTCCCAACTGTGGGCTGCCAGCGAGTGTGGGGTCAGGGTCTGGGATTTCAAGGATCTCTGTGCAGCCTGGTGTGGCGCTGAAGAAACTGTCAGGAGTGGTGACGAAGACACGGCCCCTTTTTCGGAGTCTGTGTGGACTTCACCTGCACTGTGTTTGGTTTCAGATGAAGGAAACAGATTGGTATGGAGCGGACATAAAGATGGAAAAATTCGATGCTGGCATATGGATCAGGATTTAGATGAGGACTGGAGCCGGAGGACTCGATTTCAGGAAAGCTTATCCTGGCAGGCTCACCGCGGCCCTGTTCTTTCACTTACTATTACGTCTTATGGTGACTTGCTCATTACTTATGTTACTGCTTGTTTACATTTTTTCCCTGATTTCATTTTGATTTTATTTTATAAATAATTGCATAAACCTGGAATAGGCTACTCCATACATATAAGAAAATAGGGATGCATTATAAAGCGAGAGGGATAAAAACTTGCCACGTTCTCAGGAGTAAAAAACGGCTGAAAGTAATATCTGAATTTGGTTTGGTAAACCAAGTTTGTTAAACCGGAAAATGAAGTTACAACTTACAAACGAGGATAAGATATCCTCCTTAACTGGGTACAAGAAGAAAACTAAGCAGAAACAAGCAATATTTAATAACCTACTCCAAATGTAACATGAAGTGATTATTGGACAATGGGCAGCGAAATACCAAATATATAATTGTTTCTGATTAAAAACCGAGTGCTTTGTGTGGTCTGCAAATCTGCTGTTAGTGAATTGGAATCTCATCCATTACGCGGTAAACTATATCCTTACTGCTTATAACCCAGTGCCTATGAAGTTAGCATACTTAATGAAGTGCCATACTGCCATTTCCATTTTTCCTACTTCCATAATGCTTTTGGGCACTGAAATACCAAGACCTATGGCTCTTTTCTTTTTAGGTCTGCAACAAGCCTCTTAGGTAAATAAATGATCCATAATCTTTTGACTAAAGAATTCCTCTCGTATTCCATTCAATCCTTTAAGCAACCCACAAGACTTTTGGAGAAGATACAAGATGAGTAAAAATGTCGTTAGTTAAAAAGTATAAGCTAGCATAAGAGTCAAATCTTTGCCCAAAAAAAAAGAAAGTGCTCTTCCTGTTTTAAAAGGTCTCAGAGGTCTTTTATCTGACATCTCAATGATTAGCACCTAGAGGAACACTCAATGCTTCTCATTAGGGAACTTTGCGTTGTCAAATCACCTTTTGTATTGTGTGCATGGAGGAGCACAAAATATTCAAACTTAGCTGACCTCTGACTAATAAAATAAGGTTTACTTTTTGGTCTGAGGTTATCTAGTGAAAGGAAGCATTTTTATCTTACAATCGAGATGATACCTGAACAGAAATAGGGGAAGTGATAGGACTCTACGTCCTCTCTTGGTTTATTCTAGGAAAAAGACACATGGCTAAAGGGGGGCTGATTAGAGATAAGTTTGTTTAGCGTTAGTTATTCTTTCATATCTAGGACCTAGTAGTTATCTTATGTTCAGTTATTATCAGTTATGGTTATAAGACTCTTTGAATATGTATAATCTATCAGTTTTATGGATTATGAATGTATTATGCAGTGAATTATTGTGTTCTTTCTTGAGTTACATATTCTGGCTCTAGTTCCCAATTTCTTTCCTTTTGATTTGAATCTCTAACTTGAGTCTTGTTTCTATCCTTCCAGTCCAGTTTACCCAGATAATGTGCTTTTTCTTGCATCAACAATTGTTCTTTTTCTCACACCTGTTAGTAACTGTTCATGGCTTTCTGAGCACAATGATGTTCTCATTATTTGTGTGCGCACCTTTATAAACACAGACATTGATGCAAGAGGGGCCCATCTTTGGATAATAAAACAAAGTTACTGCCTACACAGTACATCAAATAAAAGTCACAAACAGAGCCATAACAATCTGAAATTTGATTATTAACTATATTTAATAAAATCCAATGAATTGGTCATGGAATCAGTTTACTTATATAATGCTTGTAATATATTGACATTTCTTCTTCCGCTCATCCTTTTTTTTCCCTGCATTCCTCTTTATTCCTTGATCCAGGGGATTTGTGGTCGGGTTCAGAAGGAGGAACTATAAAGATATGGCCTTGGGAAGCCATTGAAAAATCTATTTCCCTTACAACAGAGGAAAGACATACAGCTGCCTTATTGGTGGAGAGGTCCTATGTTGACTTGAGGACCCAATTGTCAACAAATGGTTTCAATAACATGCTAACTTCAGATATAAAGTGCTTAGTATCTGATAATTCAAGAGCAAAGGTGTGGAGCGCTGGGTTTTTTTCATTTGCTTTGTGGTATGAATATGATTTACAGGCCTAGTCTCTTTTAGTATTTGTATTATGATTGGCACTTTGTACTTGAGACTTTTAGAGTTTAGTAATAATTTTCCCTTTTTCTTTCTTTCTTCTTTTTAGTTGGGGACATGAAGTATCTTTTGCAGAAAATATTATTTAATTCTTTTATTTTTTTAATAATAAGATAATTTATTAATAGTTCACCTGAATTTAAGATATTTCTTTTCCAATAACGATGTGGGATTTGAAAGGCAGATTTTTCTTGATATCTTATGTACGCATCATTTGTTGAAAATTGTATCTCTAACTTGATCATGTTAGCTGTTTAAGATTTGGATTGAAATGGTTTTTACATGGTTAGAAGCATCTATGACCAATTGTTAAAAGTTTGATCTTAGACGCTGACAATATCGTAATTAAATTAAATTTCAGCACAATTTTTATGGTGGTTTTTTACTTTGGCCGCACTTAAGGGTGTGTTTGGTTTGAGGGGAGGGGAGGGGAGAAATTTTCTTACCTCATATTGACCAAATTGCTTAAGGGAAATTTTCAATATTTCAAAATACACTCTCAACAAAAAGGAATATTCTTCTCATTAATCGCAATTTAGTAAAATTCCTCCCTTCCCTCCATTCCTCTCAAACCAAACACACTATAAAAGTCCAAAAGATTTCCATGTGCGGAGGCATGTAGTCTTTTAACAATTTTTCTTTGGCAAAGATGGCAATGTATTTGTAGAATTTATGGGCAAGATAAAAAGACAATGATAGATGTAATTTGGTGCATACATATTCTAAAAGAAATGAGACTGGGGAGGTGGGTTCAGTAGGGGGAAAGTAGGGAATATAGGCTGGGTGACTATTTTGGATGGAATCTTGTGACTTAAGGAGATAGAATGAGTTGATTCGTTAGAAGAATTATATGGGAGGTTTGTGTGATAGTGCGGTAGGCAGATCTTAGACTTGGTGTGGAGATACTAGCCTCTGAAAGCAAGACAGCTTCTTCTTCCTCCACATTTTCCCTCTCTCTACCGCTGCTATTCACCTCTGCTTCTCTTCCCTGGTGGCAGTGTCTTGTGTACCTTCATATTATGGATATTCTCTCCTTGATAACTTATTAGATTTGTCATCATGTATCTGAAAGAGTGTGTGTATCTTATGCCAGTGGTTGTTATCTTACAGGGATGCCCGTACAAGAGAGATGCTGAAAGTGTTCAATACTTATGGCCAAATTGAAAATCGGGTGGACATTTCATCAATACAAGACTTTTCAGTTGAACTTGTTTCAAGTTCTAGGAAAGACAAAGCACAAAGTTCTATAGGGTTTTTTCAGCGTTCACGCAATGCCATAATGGGGGCAGCAGATGCTGTTCGTCGAGTTGCAGCAAAGGGTGGTTTTGGAGATGAGAACCGAAGAACGGAAGCAATATTGGCAACCATTGATGGAATGATTTGGACGGGGTGTTCTAGTGGCTTACTGGTGCAATGGGATGGAAATGGCAATTGCATACAGGATTTCCATTACCATTCATCAGCTGTTCAGTGCTTTTGTACTTTTGGGGTGCGTATTTGGGTAGGTTATGTGTCTGGTATTGTCCAGGTGTTGGACCTCAAAGGTAATCTCATAGGGGAATGGGTAGCTCATAGCAGTCCAATCATAAAAATGACTGTTGGAGCGGGTTTTGTTTTCACACTTGCTAATCATGGTGGCATTCGTGGATGGAGCATTACTTCTCCAGGACCCCTTGATGGCATATTGCGTGCAGAATTAGGTGGCAAAGAATTTTTGTATACAAAAATAGAAAGCGTAAAAATCTTGACTGGCACTTGGAATGTTGGACAAGGAAAAGCATCTCAGGATTCACTTACTTCATGGCTCGGATCTGTAGCTTCAGATGCTGGAATTGTTGTTGTCGGGTTGCAAGAGGTTGAAATGGGTGCTGGATTTCTCGCAATGTCTGCAGCAAAAGAAACTGTTAGTCATCATTCTTGTTTTATAGTAGAAGATAATATATCTTTGTTACCAAAAAACACCAACTGCTTTGTTAGTAAACAAAATAATGCAATGTCAGACCATAATAAAAGAACAAAATAATGCTGTGCAACTATCATTTGGATGAATGATGTTTGTTAATTCTTGTCTTGCTGTAAGATCCAACTTTCAATGCTATCAGTGTAACTCTGAAAGTTATTGGTTTCATGCTCTGTGTTTTCATCATTTGTAGCCTGCTATAGCTCCTTGCTGCAGCCTTTAACCATCTGCAACAGGCCCTTTCTCTCGGCTATAAGTGTAGGGGTAGCATAGCAACCTTTTTGTATTGCAGCTATAGCAAGTGTTACATACACTAGCAACTCTTCTCAAGTGCGTGTTATTTTACTATATGGAAAAATGGGTAAGTGTCAATTGCAATGCCTTTGCCTCTGTCCAATTATTAAGATTGGCACTCTCACTTTAGAGGCAATTTTTAACACCGTTTGAGGTAGCTGTCAGCTGGCAGCAACGTCTCCCCAATCACCTGCTCCTTATCCTAAAATTTTGTTGTGATTCCCACTAACCTATGACAAAATGGCATGGGATTTTATACTCCTAATAGGATTCTATTTACATTTTATTGCATCTCTTAGGATGATGCTTAGAAGTTTAATCCTTTTTAACATTCACATGTTTCTATCCCTTTCTTTTTCCATTTGTTTTAGCTTATTTCCCTGATTTGTTTCTCTTTTTTAGCCCCCTGTTTGTCAGTTTTGATGGCAGATAGTAGGATTTATGTTTTAGATGCTGGTTTCTGTTTTGTGGGTGTCAGATTCTCTATAAATGTACTCACTTGGTCTTGCAAAGTATTATGAAGTTTCAGATATTTTTCTACCTTTCTGCTTCAGATTACTCCACACAAAAACCTTTCAGGTTGCCTGGAATTATCTGCAATATTATAATTAGAGTTGATAGATGTCTTTTGTCTTGTTATGTCTCTCAGGAGTCTGGTTGTTCATATTTAGGAAAAAAAAGGGACGAATATGCTTTTGGTATTTGTTTAATGGAAAAGGAAATTGGACCTGTGATTATATCATGTTATGTGTGTGTTTGTGTTTGTACTACGTTCACATCTCTTTTTCTATTTTTGGTGTGTGTGTGATTATTATAGCTATTAGTTTGCTGAACTCTTCATTCATCTCCCCTACCCTAACCACACCTTGGGGATACATATAGGTAGGACTTGAGGGTAGTTCTGTTGGGCAGTGGTGGCTAGATATGATAGACAAAACACTGGATGAAGGTTCAACTTTTGAACGTGTTGGTTCCAGGCAACTTGCTGGCTTGGTCATTGCTGTATGGTGAGAATCTGAAAGCAATTATTCAAATGGGCTGGGAAAGCCTTTAATGTTTCACCAAAATATGCCTACTTTTTTGCCTCAGCTGTCTTATCAGATGACTATACTTATCTTCTCACTTGTTATGAATGATATTTATAATTGGAATGCATTGGTTTAATCCATAAGGGTTGAGCTCCTAATAGTGTCCTGAAATGAAACATAAACTAATGTCCTCATTCTTTGAGGCAATGCTCTCATTCAATTTGAATATATGTTTTTATGTTTCTATCATATATTTTCAGTGCCATCTTTCCTTGTGATTTCTTCACCTGTAGTAGTTGAACTCAAACTTATCTTCTTTAGGGTCAGAAATAATATTAAGTATCATGTTGGGGATGTTGATGCGGCAGCTGTCCCTTGTGGCTTTGGACGTGCTATTGGCAACAAGGTAGGCTTGCTTTGCTATTTTCGTTGTGTGATAGTTAGGGTTTACTCTCTCTCTTCGTTTTGGTGTTCTTTTGTAAATAAATGACTCACTAAGATCTGGCAGTTTTTCTATAATTGTTTTTAAACCTGGGTCTTGAATCTCATGATTTTCGCCTTATGACATTCCAATACAGATTCTTACAGCATGAGAATTTTGTTAGGTTTGCCATTATATGGTATAGTTTTAATCTCACGTATAAGGAAATGCAATGGTGTTCATGTTGAAGGTTAAAAAATTAATTACCAGCATCAGCAAATAATGTGTGATCTGTGTTATCAAAAAAGTAATGTTGATCTAATTATTGAAACTCATTGTCTCTTATCGTTACTTCCAAGAGAGATATAACCTATTCAATGTCAGTTGCAGACTTTGGATTGAAGTCATGCAATTGATTTTTAGTGATATCGTTTTAATATCATCTAGCTTTCACAGATCTGCTCTCAGATGTCTGAAGTATTAGTGTATCGTATTTAATCTAAGAAGAATCGTACTTTAAATTCAAGTTATACCCTTACCCAAACTTCGTAGTATTTGGAAAAAAAATATTAGCTGAATGTGTGTGTGTGGTCTGTTTGCTAAAAAAAAAAAAAGAAAAAAAAAAGAAAAAAGAAGAAGAAGCTGAATGTGTGTGTGTGCCTGAAAATTAATTAGAAAGTATCTAGTTACCTTAAAGTAAGTTACGAGATACACATAGAAAGAATGTGTGTATATATAATTAATTAGAAAGTATCTATTTTTAAATTTTAAGTGCAATTAGGTCATACATTTAGGACCTAGTTTGTATGCCTATATTTTGGAAAGATTCCTGTATCCCATCCCATCCCCACGGTGCAACATAGGATGGAATATAATATGCTGCAATTGTACTTAATTATCTCAGTTGATTTGTTCCAAATGCTGAAAATTCTTCTCCTGCATCATGCTATGATCTGTATATGCGTTGCAAGCAAACCAACATACGCTTCAGTTCAATGAAAACAATTTTTTCTGTTTTAACAATACCGCCCATTTGTGTGGTTTTGCTTTACATGTTTTGCATTGACATGGGATATGGTCTTACCAGGGAGCTGTTGGTTTGAGGATTAGAGTGTATGATCGGGTGACGTGCTTTGTTAATTGTCACTTTGCTGCACATTTGGATGGAGTCAGTCGTCGTAATGCAGACTTTGACCATGTATACCGAACAATGTCTTTTTGCCGGTCAACAAACCTCATAAACGCTGCAGCTGGTACGTTACTTTACCTTTCCTTTTGTGCTCTCTTACCTTGATGTATATATTTTGGTCTGTTTACGGATATGGCTTGCATTGGTCCTTTCTGTTGCAGCTGGAACTTCATCTGCTGTTCCAATGTCTCGTGGGGCAAATGTATGTAAACACTGTTCATGCTATTTTTTGTTATTCATCATGCTTGACTTGTGTAGCACGTGTACTTTAAAAAAGTTGCTATACCCGTGTGTCAGATAATTATCCGATATGATACACTTTCTCTACTTCATGATACACTATTTTTAAACTTTTTTGTTCGACCTATTTCCCTCTAAAATGTTCTAAAATAATTTAACTTTTTTTTTTTGTCAATAATGTCTCTATACTACTCTGCAAATACTTATTTAAGACTGAAATCTGTTTATCTTGTTCATGGTTTATGATTTTTATTGTTAAATATAATAATAATTGCATATGAATATCTCCTCACCTATACCTGCATCCTAAAATTTTAAATTTTTCACGCCTGACACATCACATTGTATTGTACTCAACATGCATACCTGTATTTGTGCATCAAAGTTGACATTGGATGAAGCATTGATTCTTGGTATTAGTTTCAGTCATCGGAGGGGATGCCTGATTTATCTGAGGCAGATATGGTTGTATTTCTTGGGGATTTTAATTATCGTCTAGATGGCATTTCTTATGATGAAGCAAGAGATTTTGTTTCTCAAAGATGCTTTGACTGGCTTAGAGAAAGGGATCAGCTTCGAGCAGAAATGGAAGCTGGGAATGTTTTCCAAGGAATGCGTGAAGCTGTTATTACGTTTCCTCCAACGTACAAGTTTGAACGGCATCAAGTTGGCTTAGCAGGTTGGGTTTTGTGTAAAATTCGTTAGATTATCTTCTTATTTGAGGTTGAAAGAGAAACCAGTGACAAATTTGCTAATAAATTCATAGCTAACGTTTGTGTGAATTTCTTTTCATTGAAGCTAAATATGCAAATCTCTTATTTTTAAATGTTATTTATTTATTTAAATTTGTGGTTTGAAATGCTTGTAAATTCTTCATACTTTTGCTATCATCAAAAGGTGAATTATTCTGATGGGTATGCAAGTGAAATGAAAAACTGAATCTGGCCATTAATGTGGGAGAACTAGCCTGCTTAAATGCTAATGGGGACTTAGGTAGTATGAGGTGCCTAAACATTTACTTGGAGTAATGTGGGAGGCTCTAAGGAGTAATTCAGTAGCTTGAGGTTTTTCCATCCCACTTGAGTACTCATCGATGTCAGAGTTGATGGTTGACAGTTCTGAGTAAAGTGCCACCAAGTGAAATGCTATCACCATGACATCCCCTTTCCAAGAGTGAAGATCTCTATTGAGTTGTATGGAATACTTTATCAGGTAGTTGATGGATACTTAAGTGGAATAGGAAACTTTCCCCCAAAAGCTAACTATTGGAGTGGTAGAATCAATGACAACCCACTGCGTTACCTATTAAGTATCAAATCACTTAAATATACCATTAAGTAGCCCTTCTGTAATCAATGACAGCCAGCTGCATTACCTATTGATGAGTACTTACTCAAATGCGATGAGAAACCCTTCATCACAAGCTAGCTATTGAGAAAAGAGAACCAACATACTTATATATCCCATCGAGCATCTCATACTACCTAAATATCGGTCTCATTCAAAGTTGGAAGCAGTGCTGTTTATAGTTGAGTTCTGTCATCTGAGTTGCTTTACAATCTTCTGGAGGACATGGCTTCAGATCTGTGTGAATTGTTACTTTTGAAGGTTATGATTCTGGTGAGAAGAAGCGCATCCCTGCCTGGTGTGATAGAATCTTATATCGCGATAGTCGCTCTTCTTTGGTGGCTGACTGCAGTTTGGAGTGTCCTGTTGTCTCTTCAGTACTACAGTGAGTTCTCTCGTTTATTTACCCATCTGTACGGGGACATCTATTTTGAGATGTAAAGCGAGTAAAAATCAGTTGATAGACATTACCATTTTTTATTTTTCTTGTATAATCAACTAATGATAATTTAATCTCAACAGGTATGAGGCATGCATGGATGTCACAGATAGTGATCACAAGCCTGTCCGTTGCATATTTACTACAGATATTGCTCGAGTAGATGAATCAATCAGAAGACAGGAGTTTGGAGAGATCATTGGTTCAAATGACAAAATCAAGGAGTACCTGAAAGAATTGTGCAAGATACCTGAAACTATCATCAGTACAAACAACATAATCCTTCAAAATCAGGATACATTGATTCTACGCATTACAAATAAATGTTCAAATGACAATGCTTTCTTTGAAATAATTTGCGAAGGTCAGTCTACAGTTATGGAGGATCAGAAAGCATCCAAACGTCAGCTGAGAGCTTCTTTTGGTTTTCCTAGATGGCTTGAGGTGATGAATTTTCTTTCTTTTTTCTTTTTTATGCTTTTCTTTTTTGGGTGAAGATAGATCAGTGCTTTCAACAGAAAATGCGGGCTTTTTATTGTCATGATATATATCCTAGAGAGAATTGAGTTCAATGAAAAAGAAAAACAAAGTATTCTCTTTAGCATTCAAAGATACCAAAATCTCATTTGAACACCTGTGTGCCAAAACAATCTTGCTTGGGGCAAAGATGTTTCTCTTTAATAACCTGAGCATTTGACTACAGCCAAAGATGTAAAAAAGACTACTAAGTGGCATATCACTGTGATCATCTTACTCTCCAAAGCTGCTGAACTTGAAAGAATGCTCTATTTCTTGTGTTGGCCACTAAGAAAATGCTCCATTTGAACAGTGGTGTGTCAAAACAATCTTGCTTGGGACAAAGATGTTTCTCTTTAAAAACCTGAGCATTCGACTACAGCCAAGATGTGAAAAAGACTACTAAGTGGCATATCACTGGGACCATCTTACTCTCCAAAGCTGCTGAACTTGAAAGAATGCTCCATTTCTTGTGTTGGCCACTAAGAAAATGCTCTATTTGACACCAGTGTGTCAAAACAATCTTGCTTGGGACAAAGATGTTTCTCTTTAAAAACCTGAGCATTTGACTACAGCCAAAGATGTAAAAAAACTAATAAGTGGCGTATCACTGTGACCATCTTACTCTCCAAAGCTCCTGAACTTGAAAGAATGCTCCATTTCCTGTGTTGGCCACTAAGAAAATGCTCCATTTGAGGGCATGTCAAGATTCACCGGACATGATTAAAAATCTCCTCCAAAATTATTTTAGGAAAATTAGAATAAGGCTGCACCGGTATCTGAGTTTGGGAAACACATCACACATAAATGGAGGTTCACATATATTCAGAATAGTGGGAGGTTTGCATATTTAACCCTGACTTAAGGGTGGTAATTTTTTTTTTTAATGGAGATTAAGGCAGTATAGCATGCTTAAGTTTCACATTGAGCGATATTGAATGCTTTATTAGGTATCTAAGCAGATTGGATCTATTGTCTCAGTAGATAGATTTTGGGGAAAAATTCCCACCTTACACAAGCAACTATAAATTTTACATGAAATATTGTTGATTCTGGCCAAGCGTGCCTTGGTCAAAGTGTAAGTATGAGAAAAGGCAGCAGTGGTTTTTGGTGTTTGGGGGGGGGGGTATGGGGGAGTGGAGTTGAAAGTTAAACGCTTGATCGTGCAATTATTCTATGTTACACAGTAACACGCCAAGCTTGTCAGAATAATTATTTCACCCAACCAATATTTTATATGGCTTTTGCTTTGTAGGTTTATTTATTGATGAAAAGGATTTTTTCTTTTTTTAAAGAATGTTAGAGAGAATAAACATCTCCCCTTGAAGATTTGGCTTCTTTAACAGTTGTTATTCGTAGAACAGATTTCTTTGTGTATTCAAACTTTTTGCAGTAGACAAGGCATCTGTTTTTTGTAATGCTCTGCAGGGTAATTTACTGGTCCACTTATGATTCAGGTAAATCCTGCTACTGGTATTATAAGACCAGATCATATTGTCGAAGTATCAGTGCATCATGACGAATTTCACACTCAGGAAGAGTTTGTTGATGGTGTTGTACAAAACTCTTGGTGTGAAGACTCCAGAGACAAGGAAGCTATGTTAGTTGTGAAGGTTCGTGGCCATTACTCAAGCCATACTAGAAATCATCGGGTCTGTGTGCACCACTGCTTTTTAGCCAAGAAAAATCGAACGGACTCACAACCAAAGAGCTCTAGCCATATCCAAGGAAGTGTTCTTCACCGAGCTGATTTTCAACATCTTAGCAGTTCCTATGATGTTATGAAGCAGCTACAGAATTTGGACGGCTCTTCAAGCACCAATTGACGTGAGTGCTAGTAAAATAAAATATTTTTAAGGTAGAGGGTTGCTTGGCGCTTTTGTGTGTACTATATTTAATAAATGTTGTGATGAGTGAAGCTCGTCCAATTGCCCGTTATATATGAAAACGATAACGATTTGTTTTATTCTCAGAGGTTGCGGGACGGGCGGATTTTAAGTGTACAGAGAAAGCAAATTGAAGACACAAGTGAGCTTCTCAAGATGCAATGTTTCATTTATTTATATGTACCTTTACTTGTATAATGTGTACCTTTGCTAAACAAGCAGACGAGAAGCTGTTAATAGGCAATATATGGTTCGTGTTAATTTTCTGATACCTTCTACGATATTTCTTTACATACTGGAAATTCCTGCTCAATCATCCGGGGGGAAAAAACCTTATATACATACCTTTATCCACTTGTACAAAAGGAACAATCTTATATGCATATTTGGTGGGCCGACAGGAACGTCAGGTGATGAAAGTTTCAAATGTACGAACGCAAATAATTGGGTCACAACTCCGCCTTTTTAACAATAAAAACGATATAGGAATATGGAAGACCTCAAATTCAAGGGAAGATTTCAGTAATTTTATTTAAACTAGCAATTTTATTTTAGAACCAGAAAAATAGAAGTAGAAATAGAGGAAAGGGAAAGAGAGAGGAGGTAGAATAGAGAAGAAGAGGAAATTTAGAACCATAATCTATAAATTTAGATGACTAACCAGCTGGAAGAGAAAAGAATATGGAAGAGAGAAGATAATAGGGAGGTTTAGGGTTTAGGGTTTACGGGTTAGGGTTTAGGGTTTTAGGGTTTAGGGTTTAGGGTTTTAGGGGTTTAGGGTTTTTTAGGGTTTAGGGTTTGGGGTTTAGGGTTTTTTAGGGTTTCGGGTTTGTTGGGGTTTAGGGTTTAGGGTTTCGGGTTTTTTGGGGTTTAGGGTTTCGGGTTTCGCGTTTGGGTTTAGGGTTTAGGGTTTCGGGTTTAGGGTTTTAAGGTATAGGGTACAGGGTTTAGGGTTTAGGGTTTAGGGTTTTGGGTTTAAGGGTTTAGGGTTTTGGGTTTAGGGTTTAGGGTTTAGGGTTTAGGGTTTAGGGTTTAGGGTTTAGGGTTTAGGGTTTAGGGTTT